>OX387638.1:0-10000000 GCA_947568825.1 Sphinx pinastri
ACCTAACCTAACCTAACCTAACCTAACCTAACCTAACCTAACCTAACCTAACCTAACCTAACCTAACCTAACCTAACCTAACCTAACCTAACCTAACCTAACCTAACCTAACCTAACCTAACCTAACCTAACCTAACCTAACCTAACCTAACCTAACCTAACCTAACCTAACCTAACCTAACCTAACCTAACCTAACCTAACCTAACCTAACCTAACCTAACCTAACCTAACCTAACCTAACCTAACCTAACCTAACCTAACCTAACCTAACCTAACCTAACCTAACCTAACCTAACCTAACCTAACCTAACCTAACCTAACCTAACCTAACCTAACCTAACCTAACCTAACCTAACCTAACCTAACCTAACCTAACCTAACCTAACCTAACCTAACCTAACCTAACCTAACCTAACCTAACCTAACCTAACCTAACCTAACCTAACCTAACCTAACCTAACCTAACCTAACCTAACCTAACCTAACCTAACCTAACCTAACCTAACCTAACCTAACCTAACCTAACCTAACCTAACCTAACCTAACCTAACCTAACCTAACCTAACCTAACCTAACCTAACCTAACCTAACCTAACCTAACCTAACCTAACCTAACCTAACCTAACCTAACCTAACCTAACCTAACCTAACCTAACCTAACCTAACCTAACCTAACCTAACCTAACCTAACCTAACCTAACCTAACCTAACCTAACCTAACCTAACCTAACCTAACCTAACCTAACCTAACCTAACCTAACCTAACCTAACCTAACCTAACCTAACCTAACCTAACCTAACCTAACCTAACCTAACCTAACCTAACCTAACCTAACCTAACCTAACCTAACCTAACCTAACCTAACCTAACCTAACCTAACCTAACCTAACCTAACCTAACCTAACCTAACCTAACCTAACCTAACCTAACCTAACCTAACCTAACCTAACCTAACCTAACCTAACCTAACCTAACCTAACCTAACCTAACCTAACCTAACCTAACCTAACCTAACCTAACCTAACCTAACCTAACCTAACCTAACCTAACCTAACCTAACCTAACCTAACCTAACCTAACCTAACCTAACCTAACCTAACCTAACCTAACCTAACCTAACCTAACCTAACCTAACCTAACCTAACCTAACCTAACCTAACCTAACCTAACCTAACCTAACCTAACCTAACCTAACCTAACCTAACCTAACCTAACCTAACCTAACCTAACCTAACCTAACCTAACCTAACCTAACCTAACCTAACCTAACCTAACCTAACCTAACCTAACCTAACCTAACCTAACCTAACCTAACCTAACCTAACCTAACCTAACCTAACCTAACCTAACCTAACCTAACCTAACCTAACCTAACCTAACCTAACCTAACCTAACCTAACCTAACCTAACCTAACCTAACCTAACCTAACCTAACCTAACCTAACCTAACCTAACCTAACCTAACCTAACCTAACCTAACCTAACCTAACCTAACCTAACCTAACCTAACCTAACCTAACCTAACCTAACCTAACCTAACCTAACCTAACCTAACCTAACCTAACCTAACCTAACCATAACCTAACCTAACCTAACCTAACCTAACCTAACCTAACCTAACCTAACCTAACCTAACCTAACCTAACCTAACCTAACCTAACCTAACCTAACCTAACCTAACCTAACCTAACCTAACCTAACCTAACCTAACCTAACCTAACCTAACCTAACCTAACCTAACCTAACCTAACCTAACCTAACCTAACCTAACCTAACCTAACCTAACCTAACCTAACCTAACCTAACCTAACCTAACCTAACCTAACCTAACCTAACCTAACCTAACCTAACCTAACCTAACCTAACCTAACCTAACCTAACCTAACCTAACCTAACCTAACCTAACCTAACCTAACCTAACCTAACCTAACCTAACCTAACCTAACCTAACCTAACCTAACCTAACCTAACCTAACCTAACCTAACCTAACCTAACCTAACCTAACCTAACCTAACCTAACCTAACCTAACCTAACCTAACCTAACCTAACCTAACCTAACCTAACCTAACCTAACCTAACCTAACCTAACCTAACCTAACCTAACCTAACCTAACCTAACCTAACCTAACCTAACCTAACCTAACCTAACCTAACCTAACCTAACCTAACCTAACCTAACCTAACCTAACCTAACCTAACCTAACCTAACCTAACCTAACCTAACCTAACCTAACCTAACCTAACCTAACCTAACCTAACCTAACCTAACCTAACCTAACCTAACCTAACCTAACCTAACCTAACCTAACCTAACCTAACCTAACCTAACCTAACCTAACCTAACCTAACCTAACCTAACCTAACCTAACCTAACCTAACCTAACCTAACCTAACCTAACCTAACCTAACCTAACCTAACCTAACCTAACCTAACCTAACCTAACCTAACCTAACCTAACCTAACCTAACCTAACCTAACCTAACCTAACCTAACCTAACCTAACCTAACCTAACCTAACCTAACCTAACCTAACCTAACCTAACCTAACCTAACCTAACCTAACCTAACCTAACCTAACCTAACCTAACCTAACCTAACCTAACCTAACCTAACCTAACCTAACCTAACCTAACCTAACCTAACCTAACCTAACCTAACCTAACCTAACCTAACCTAACCTAACCTAACCTAACCTAACCTAACCTAACCTAACCTAACCTAACCTAACCTAACCTAACCTAACCTAACCTAACCTAACCTAACCTAACCTAACCTAACCTAACCTAACCTAACCTAACCTAACCTAACCTAACCTAACCTAACCTAACCTAACCTAACCTAACCTAACCTAACCTAACCTAACCTAACCTAACCTAACCTAACCTAACCTAACCTAACCTAACCTAACCTAACCTAACCTAACCTAACCTAACCTAACCTAACCTAACCTAACCTAACCTAACCTAACCTAACCTAACCTAACCTAACCTAACCTAACCTAACCTAACCTAACCTAACCTAACCTAACCTAACCTAACCTAACCTAACCTAACCTAACCTAACCTAACCTAACCTAACCTAACCTAACCTAACCTAACCTAACCTAACCTAACCTAACCTAACCTAACCTAACCTAACCTAACCTAACCTAACCTAACCTAACCTAACCTAACCTAACCTAACCTAACCTAACCTAACCTAACCTAACCTAACCTAACCTAACCTAACCTAACCTAACCTAACCTAACCTAACCTAACCTAACCTAACCTAACCTAACCTAACCTAACCTAACCTAACCTAACCTAACCTAACCTAACCTAACCTAACCTAACCTAACCTAACCTAACCTAACCTAACCTAACCTAACCTAACCTAACCTAACCTAACCTAACCTAACCTAACCTAACCTAACCTAACCTAACCTAACCTAACCTAACCTAACCTAACCTAACCTAACCTAACCTAACCTAACCTAACCTAACCTAACCTAACCTAACCTAACCTAACCTAACCTAACCTAACCTAACCTAACCTAACCTAACCTAACCTAACCTAACCTAACCTAACCTAACCTAACCTAACCTAACCTAACCTAACCTAACCTAACCTAACCTAACCTAACCTAACCTAACCTAACCTAACCTAACCTAACCTAACCTAACCTAACCTAACCTAACCTAACCTAACCTAACCTAACCTAACCTAACCTAACCTAACCTAACCTAACCTAACCTAACCTAACCTAACCTAACCTAACCTAACCTAACCTAACCTAACCTAACCTAACCTAACCTAACCTAACCTAACCTAACCTAACCTAACCTAACCTAACCTAACCTAACCTAACCTAACCTAACCTAACCTAACCTAACCTAACCTAACCTAACCTAACCTAACCTAACCTAACCTAACCTAACCTAACCTAACCTAACCTAACCTAACCTAACCTAACCTAACCTAACCTAACCTAACCTAACCTAACCTAACCTAACCTAACCTAACCTAACCTAACCTAACCTAACCTAACCTAACCTAACCTAACCTAACCTAACCTAACCTAACCTAACCTAACCTAACCTAACCTAACCTAACCTAACCTAACCTAACCTAACCTAACCTAACCTAACCTAACCTAACCTAACCTAACCTAACCTAACCTAACCTAACCTAACCTAACCTAACCTAACCTAACCTAACCTAACCTAACCTAACCTAACCTAACCTAACCTAACCTAACCTAACCTAACCTAACCTAACCTAACCTAACCTAACCTAACCTAACCTAACCTAACCTAACCTAACCTAACCTAACCTAACCTAACCTAACCTAACCTAACCTAACCTAACCTAACCTAACCTAACCTAACCTAACCTAACCTAACCTAACCTAACCTAACCTAACCTAACCTAACCTAACCTAACCTAACCTAACCTAACCTAACCTAACCTAACCTAACCTAACCTAACCTAACCTAACCTAACCTAACCTAACCTAACCTAACCTAACCTAACCTAACCTAACCTAACCTAACCTAACCTAACCTAACCTAACCTAACCTAACCTAACCTAACCTAACCTAACCTAACCTAACCTAACCTAACCTAACCTAACCTAACCTAACCTAACCTAACCTAACCTAACCTAACCTAACCTAACCTAACCTAACCTAACCTAACCTAACCTAACCTAACCTAACCTAACCTAACCTAACCTAACCTAACCTAACCTAACCTAACCTAACCTAACCTAACCTAACCTAACCTAACCTAACCTAACCTAACCTAACCTAACCTAACCTAACCTAACCTAACCTAACCTAACCTAACCTAACCTAACCTAACCTAACCTAACCTAACCTAACCTAACCTAACCTAACCTAACCTAACCTAACCTAACCTAACCTAACCTAACCTAACCTAACCTAACCTAACCTAACCTAACCTAACCTAACCTAACCTAACCTAACCTAACCTAACCTAACCTAACCTAACCTAACCTAACCTAACCTAACCTAACCTAACCTAACCTAACCTAACCTAACCTAACCTAACCTAACCTAACCTAACCTAACCTAACCTAACCTAACCTAACCTAACCTAACCTAACCTAACCTAACCTAACCTAACCTAACCTAACCTAACCTAACCTAACCTAACCTAACCTAACCTAACCTAACCTAACCTAACCTAACCTAACCTAACCTAACCTAACCTAACCTAACCTAACCTAACCTAACCTAACCTAACCTAACCTAACCTAACCTAACCTAACCTAACCTAACCTAACCTAACCTAACCTAACCTAACCTAACCTAACCTAACCTAACCTAACCTAACCTAACCTAACCTAACCTAACCTAACCTAACCTAACCTAACCTAACCTAACCTAACCTAACCTAACCTAACCTAACCTAACCTAACCTAACCTAACCTAACCTAACCTAACCTAACCTAACCTAACCTAACCTAACCTAACCTAACCTAACCTAACCTAACCTAACCTAACCTAACCTAACCTAACCTAACCTAACCTAACCTAACCTAACCTAACCTAACCTAACCTAACCTAACCTAACCTAACCTAACCTAACCTAACCTAACCTAACCTAACCTAACCTAACCTAACCTAACCTAACCTAACCTAACCTAACCTAACCTAACCTAACCTAACCTAACCTAACCTAACCTAACCTAACCTAACCTAACCTAACCTAACCTAACCTAACCTAACCTAACCTAACCTAACCTAACCTAACCTAACCTAACCTAACCTAACCTAACCTAACCTAACCTAACCTAACCTAACCTAACCTAACCTAACCTAACCTAACCTAACCTAACCTAACCTAACCTAACCTAACCTAACCTAACCTAACCTAACCTAACCTAACCTAACCTAACCTAACCTAACCTAACCTAACCTAACCTAACCTAACCTAACCTAACCTAACCTAACCTAACCTAACCTAACCTAACCTAACCTAACCTAACCTAACCTAACCTAACCTAACCTAACCTAACCTAACCTAACCTAACCTAACCTAACCTAACCTAACCTAACCTAACCTAACCTAACCTAACCTAACCTAACCTAACCTAACCTAACCTAACCTAACCTAACCTAACCTAACCTAACCTAACCTAACCTAACCTAACCTAACCTAACCTAACCTAACCTAACCTAACCTAACCTAACCTAACCTAACCTAACCTAACCTAACCTAACCTAACCTAACCTAACCTAACCTAACCTAACCTAACCTAACCTAACCTAACCTAACCTAACCTAACCTAACCTAACCTAACCTAACCTAACCTAACCTAACCTAACCTAACCTAACCTAACCTAACCTAACCTAACCTAACCTAACCTAACCTAACCTAACCTAACCTAACCTAACCTAACCTAACCTAACCTAACCTAACCTAACCTAACCTAACCTAACCTAACCTAACCTAACCTAACCTAACCTAACCTAACCTAACCTAACCTAACCTAACCTAACCTAACCTAACCTAACCTAACCTAACCTAACCTAACCTAACCTAACCTAACCTAACCTAACCTAACCTAACCTAACCTAACCTAACCTAACCTAACCTAACCTAACCTAACCTAACCTAACCTAACCTAACCTAACCTAACCTAACCTAACCTAACCTAACCTAACCTAACCTAACCTAACCTAACCTAACCTAACCTAACCTAACCTAACCTAACCTAACCTAACCTAACCTAACCTAACCTAACCTAACCTAACCTAACCTAACCTAACCTAACCTAACCTAACCTAACCTAACCTAACCTAACCTAACCTAACCTAACCTAACCTAACCTAACCTAACCTAACCTAACCTAACCTAACCTAACCTAACCTAACCTAACCTAACCTAACCTAACCTAACCTAACCTAACCTAACCTAACCTAACCTAACCTAACCTAACCTAACCTAACCTAACCTAACCTAACCTAACCTAACCTAACCTAACCTAACCTAACCTAACCTAACCTAACCTAACCTAACCTAACCTAACCTAACCTAACCTAACCTAACCTAACCTAACCTAACCTAACCTAACCTAACCTAACCTAACCTAACCTAACCTAACCTAACCTAACCTAACCTAACCTAACCTAACCTAACCTAACCTAACCTAACCTAACCTAACCTAACCTAACCTAACCTAACCTAACCTAACCTAACCTAACCTAACCTAACCTAACCTAACCTAACCTAACCTAACCTAACCTAACCTAACCTAACCTAACCTAACCTAACCTAACCTAACCTAACCTAACCTAACCTAACCTAACCTAACCTAACCTAACCTAACCTAACCTAACCTAACCTAACCTAACCTAACCTAACCTAACCTAACCTAACCTAACCTAACCTAACCTAACCTAACCTAACCTAACCTAACCTAACCTAACCTAACCTAACCTAACCTAACCTAACCTAACCTAACCTAACCTAACCTAACCTAACCTAACCTAACCTAACCTAACCTAACCTAACCTAACCTAACCTAACCTAACCTAACCTAACCTAACCTAACCTAACCTAACCTAACCTAACCTAACCTAACCTAACCTAACCTAACCTAACCTAACCTAACCTAACCTAACCTAACCTAACCTAACCTAACCTAACCTAACCTAACCTAACCTAACCTAACCTAACCTAACCTAACCTAACCTAACCTAACCTAACCTAACCTAACCTAACCTAACCTAACCTAACCTAACCTAACCTAACCTAACCTAACCTAACCTAACCTAACCTAACCTAACCTAACCTAACCTAACCTAACCTAACCTAACCTAACCTAACCTAACCTAACCTAACCTAACCTAACCTAACCTAACCTAACCTAACCTAACCTAACCTAACCTAACCTAACCTAACCTAACCTAACCTAACCTAACCTAACCTAACCTAACCTAACCTAACCTAACCTAACCTAACCTAACCTAACCTAACCTAACCTAACCTAACCTAACCTAACCTAACCTAACCTAACCTAACCTAACCTAACCTAACCTAACCTAACCTAACCTAACCTAACCTAACCTAACCTAACCTAACCTAACCTAACCTAACCTAACCTAACCTAACCTAACCTAACCTAACCTAACCTAACCTAACCTAACCTAACCTAACCTAACCTAACCTAACCTAACCTAACCTAACCTAACCTAACCTAACCTAACCTAACCTAACCTAACCTAACCTAACCTAACCTAACCTAACCTAACCTAACCTAACCTAACCTAACCTAACCTAACCTAACCTAACCTAACCTAACCTAACCTAACCTAACCTAACCTAACCTAACCTAACCTAACCTAACCTAACCTAACCTAACCTAACCTAACCTAACCTAACCTAACCTAACCTAACCTAACCTAACCTAACCTAACCTAACCTAACCTAACCTAACCTAACCTAACCTAACCTAACCTAACCTAACCTAACCTAACCTAACCTAACCTAACCTAACCTAACCTAACCTAACCTAACCTAACCTAACCTAACCTAACCTAACCTAACCTAACCTAACCTAACCTAACCTAACCTAACCTAACCTAACCTAACCTAACCTAACCTAACCTAACCTAACCTAACCTAACCTAACCTAACCTAACCTAACCTAACCTAACCTAACCTAACCTAACCTAACCTAACCTAACCTAACCTAACCTAACCTAACCTAACCTAACCTAACCTAACCTAACCTAACCTAACCTAACCTAACCTAACCTAACCTAACCTAACCTAACCTAACCTAACCTAACCTAACCTAACCTAACCTAACCTAACCTAACCTAACCTAACCTAACCTAACCTAACCTAACCTAACCTAACCTAACCTAACCTAACCTAACCTAACCTAACCTAACCTAACCTAACCTAACCTAACCTAACCTAACCTAACCTAACCTAACCTAACCTAACCTAACCTAACCTAACCTAACCTAACCTAACCTAACCTAACCTAACCTAACCTAACCTAACCTAACCTAACCTAACCTAACCTAACCTAACCTAACCTAACCTAACCTAACCTAACCTAACCTAACCTAACCTAACCTAACCTAACCTAACCTAACCTAACCTAACCTAACCTAACCTAACCTAACCTAACCTAACCTAACCTAACCTAACCTAACCTAACCTAACCTAACCTAACCTAACCTAACCTAACCTAACCTAACCTAACCTAACCTAACCTAACCTAACCTAACCTAACCTAACCTAACCTAACCTAACCTAACCTAACCTAACCTAACCTAACCTAACCTAACCTAACCTAACCTAACCTAACCTAACCTAACCTAACCTAACCTAACCTAACCTAACCTAACCTAACCTAACCTAACCTAACCTAACCTAACCTAACCTAACCTAACCTAACCTAACCTAACCTAACCTAACCTAACCTAACCTAACCTAACCTAACCTAACCTAACCTAACCTAACCTAACCTAACCTAACCTAACCTAACCTAACCTAACCTAACCTAACCTAACCTAACCTAACCTAACCTAACCTAACCTAACCTAACCTAACCTAACCTAACCTAACCTAACCTAACCTAACCTAACCTAACCTAACCTAACCTAACCTAACCTAACCTAACCTAACCTAACCTAACCTAACCTAACCTAACCTAACCTAACCTAACCTAACCTAACCTAACCTAACCTAACCTAACCTAACCTAACCTAACCTAACCTAACCTAACCTAACCTAACCTAACCTAACCTAACCTAACCTAACCTAACCTAACCTAACCTAACCTAACCTAACCTAACCTAACCTAACCTAACCTAACCTAACCTAACCTAACCTAACCTAACCTAACCTAACCTAACCTAACCTAACCTAACCTAACCTAACCTAACCTAACCTAACCTAACCTAACCTAACCTAACCTAACCTAACCTAACCTAACCTAACCTAACCTAACCTAACCTAACCTAACCTAACCTAACCTAACCTAACCTAACCTAACCTAACCTAACCTAACCTAACCTAACCTAACCTAACCTAACCTAACCTAACCTAACCTAACCTAACCTAACCTAACCTAACCTAACCTAACCTAACCTAACCTAACCTAACCTAACCTAACCTAACCTAACCTAACCTAACCTAACCTAACCTAACCTAACCTAACCTAACCTAACCTAACCTAACCTAACCTAACCTAACCTAACCTAACCTAACCTAACCTAACCTAACCTAACCTAACCTAACCTAACCTAACCTAACCTAACCTAACCTAACCTAACCTAACCTAACCTAACCTAACCTAACCTAACCTAACCTAACCTAACCTAACCTAACCTAACCTAACCTAACCTAACCTAACCTAACCTAACCTAACCTAACCTAACCTAACCTAACCTAACCTAACCTAACCTAACCTAACCTAACCTAACCTAACCTAACCTAACCTAACCTAACCTAACCTAACCTAACCTAACCTAACCTAACCTAACCTAACCTAACCTAACCTAACCTAACCTAACCTAACCTAACCTAACCTAACCTAACCTAACCTAACCTAACCTAACCTAACCTAACCTAACCTAACCTAACCTAACCTAACCTAACCTAACCTAACCTAACCTAACCTAACCTAACCTAACCTAACCTAACCTAACCTAACCTAACCTAACCTAACCTAACCTAACCTAACCTAACCTAACCTAACCTAACCTAACCTAACCTAACCTAACCTAACCTAACCTAACCTAACCTAACCTAACCTAACCTAACCTAACCTAACCTAACCTAACCTAACCTAACCTAACCTAACCTAACCTAACCTAACCTAACCTAACCTAACCTAACCTAACCTAACCTAACCTAACCTAACCTAACCTAACCTAACCTAACCTAACCTAACCTAACCTAACCTAACCTAACCTAACCTAACCTAACCTAACCTAACCTAACCTAACCTAACCTAACCTAACCTAACCTAACCTAACCTAACCTAACCTAACCTAACCTAACCTAACCTAACCTAACCTAACCTAACCTAACCTAACCTAACCTAACCTAACCTAACCTAACCTAACCTAACCTAACCTAACCTAACCTAACCTAACCTAACCTAACCTAACCTAACCTAACCTAACCTAACCTAACCTAACCTAACCTAACCTAACCTAACCTAACCTAACCTAACCTAACCTAACCTAACCTAACCTAACCTAACCTAACCTAACCTAACCTAACCTAACCTAACCTAACCTAACCTAACCTAACCTAACCTAACCTAACCTAACCTAACCTAACCTAACCTAACCTAACCTAACCTAACCTAACCTAACCTAACCTAACCTAACCTAACCTAACCTAACCTAACCTAACCTAACCTAACCTAACCTAACCTAACCTAACCTAACCTAACCTAACCTAACCTAACCTAACCTAACCTAACCTAACCTAACCTAACCTAACCTAACCTAACCTAACCTAACCTAACCTAACCTAACCTAACCTAACCTAACCTAACCTAACCTAACCTAACCTAACCTAACCTAACCTAACCTAACCTAACCTAACCTAACCTAACCTAACCTAACCTAACCTAACCTAACCTAACCTAACCTAACCTAACCTAACCTAACCTAACCTAACCTAACCTAACCTAACCTAACCTAACCTAACCTAACCTAACCTAACCTAACCTAACCTAACCTAACCTAACCTAACCTAACCTAACCTAACCTAACCTAACCTAACCTAACCTAACCTAACCTAACCTAACCTAACCTAACCTAACCTAACCTAACCTAACCTAACCTAACCTAACCTAACCTAACCTAACCTAACCTAACCTAACCTAACCTAACCTAACCTAACCTAACCTAACCTAACCTAACCTAACCTAACCTAACCTAACCTAACCTAACCTAACCTAACCTAACCTAACCTAACCTAACCTAACCTAACCTAACCTAACCTAACCTAACCTAACCTAACCTAACCTAACCTAACCTAACCTAACCTAACCTAACCTAACCTAACCTAACCTAACCTAACCTAACCTAACCTAACCTAACCTAACCTAACCTAACCTAACCTAACCTAACCTAACCTAACCTAACCTAACCTAACCTAACCTAACCTAACCTAACCTAACCTAACCTAACCTAACCTAACCTAACCTAACCTAACCTAACCTAACCTAACCTAACCTAACCTAACCTAACCTAACCTAACCTAACCTAACCTAACCTAACCTAACCTAACCTAACCTAACCTAACCTAACCTAACCTAACCTAACCTAACCTAACCTAACCTAACCTAACCTAACCTAACCTAACCTAACCTAACCTAACCTAACCTAACCTAACCTAACCTAACCTAACCTAACCTAACCTAACCTAACCTAACCTAACCTAACCTAACCTAACCTAACCTAACCTAACCTAACCTAACCTAACCTAACCTAACCTAACCTAACCTAACCTAACCTAACCTAACCTAACCTAACCTAACCTAACCTAACCTAACCTAACCTAACCTAACCTAACCTAACCTAACCTAACCTAACCTAACCTAACCTAACCTAACCTAACCTAACCTAACCTAACCTAACCTAACCTAACCTAACCTAACCTAACCTAACCTAACCTAACCTAACCTAACCTAACCTAACCTAACCTAACCTAACCTAACCTAACCTAACCTAACCTAACCTAACCTAACCTAACCTAACCTAACCTAACCTAACCTAACCTAACCTAACCTAACCTAACCTAACCTAACCTAACCTAACCTAACCTAACCTAACCTAACCTAACCTAACCTAACCTAACCTAACCTAACCTAACCTAACCTAACCTAACCTAACCTAACCTAACCTAACCTAACCTAACCTAACCTAACCTAACCTAACCTAACCTAACCTAACCTAACCTAACCTAACCTAACCTAACCTAACCTAACCTAACCTAACCTAACCTAACCTAACCTAACCTAACCTAACCTAACCTAACCTAACCTAACCTAACCTAACCTAACCTAACCTAACCTAACCTAACCTAACCTAACCTAACCTAACCTAACCTAACCTAACCTAACCTAACCTAACCTAACCTAACCTAACCTAACCTAACCTAACCTAACCTAACCTAACCTAACCTAACCTAACCTAACCTAACCTAACCTAACCTAACCTAACCTAACCTAACCTAACCTAACCTAACCTAACCTAACCTAACCTAACCTAACCTAACCTAACCTAACCTAACCTAACCTAACCTAACCTAACCTAACCTAACCTAACCTAACCTAACCTAACCTAACCTAACCTAACCTAACCTAACCTAACCTAACCTAACCTAACCTAACCTAACCTAACCTAACCTAACCTAACCTAACCTAACCTAACCTAACCTAACCTAACCTAACCTAACCTAACCTAACCTAACCTAACCTAACCTAACCTAACCTAACCTAACCTAACCTAACCTAACCTAACCTAACCTAACCTAACCTAACCTAACCTAACCTAACCTAACCTAACCTAACCTAACCTAACCTAACCTAACCTAACCTAACCTAACCTAACCTAACCTAACCTAACCTAACCTAACCTAACCTAACCTAACCTAACCTAACCTAACCTAACCTAACCTAACCTAACCTAACCTAACCTAACCTAACCTAACCTAACCTAACCTAACCTAACCTAACCTAACCTAACCTAACCTAACCTAACCTAACCTAACCTAACCTAACCTAACCTAACCTAACCTAACCTAACCTAACCTAACCTAACCTAACCTAACCTAACCTAACCTAACCTAACCTAACCTAACCTAACCTAACCTAACCTAACCTAACCTAACCTAACCTAACCTAACCTAACCTAACCTAACCTAACCTAACCTAACCTAACCTAACCTAACCTAACCTAACCTAACCTAACCTAACCTAACCTAACCTAACCTAACCTAACCTAACCTAACCTAACCTAACCTAACCTAACCTAACCTAACCTAACCTAACCTAACCTAACCTAACCTAACCTAACCTAACCTAACCTAACCTAACCTAACCTAACCTAACCTAACCTAACCTAACCTAACCTAACCTAACCTAACCTAACCTAACCTAACCTAACCTAACCTAACCTAACCTAACCTAACCTAACCTAACCTAACCTAACCTAACCTAACCTAACCTAACCTAACCTAACCTAACCTAACCTAACCTAACCTAACCTAACCTAACCTAACCTAACCTAACCTAACCTAACCTAACCTAACCTAACCTAACCTAACCTAACCTAACCTAACCTAACCTAACCTAACCTAACCTAACCTAACCTAACCTAACCTAACCTAACCTAACCTAACCTAACCTAACCTAACCTAACCTAACCTAACCTAACCTAACCTAACCTAACCTAACCTAACCTAACCTAACCTAACCTAACCTAACCTAACCTAACCTAACCTAACCTAACCTAACCTAACCTAACCTAACCTAACCTAACCTAACCTAACCTAACCTAACCTAACCTAACCTAACCTAACCTAACCTAACCTAACCTAACCTAACCTAACCTAACCTAACCTAACCTAACCTAACCTAACCTAACCTAACCTAACCTAACCTAACCTAACCTAACCTAACCTAACCTAACCTAACCTAACCTAACCTAACCTAACCTAACCTAACCTAACCTAACCTAACCTAACCTAACCTAACCTAACCTAACCTAACCTAACCTAACCTAACCTAACCTAACCTAACCTAACCTAACCTAACCTAACCTAACCTAACCTAACCTAACCTAACCTAACCTAACCTAACCTAACCTAACCTAACCTAACCTAACCTAACCTAACCTAACCTAACCTAACCTAACCTAACCTAACCTAACCTAACCTAACCTAACCTAACCTAACCTAACCTAACCTAACCTAACCTAACCTAACCTAACCTAACCTAACCTAACCTAACCTAACCTAACCTAACCTAACCTAACCTAACCTAACCTAACCTAACCTAACCTAACCTAACCTAACCTAACCTAACCTAACCTAACCTAACCTAACCTAACCTAACCTAACCTAACCTAACCTAACCTAACCTAACCTAACCTAACCTAACCTAACCTAACCTAACCTAACCTAACCTAACCTAACCTAACCTAACCTAACCTAACCTAACCTAACCTAACCTAACCTAACCTAACCTAACCTAACCTAACCTAACCTAACCTAACCTAACCTAACCTAACCTAACCTAACCTAACCTAACCTAACCTAACCTAACCTAACCTAACCTAACCTAACCTAACCGTCTAATTTTGAAAAATTTCTGTATGAAAACATATTAGTGTGGCACATCATTTAATAGCGTTTTATAAATACTTACCGTTGCCCATATTTTTGATATTTTCCCCCCCCAATTTCTTCCAAATTTCGTTAATTTCCTTACTTTTGCTGACGGTGAAAATTTTTTGTACTAACCGTACCTCACTTTATTCGGTATTTGTGAAGTACTCGCCGAGACGCGTCCAAAGACGTATCGTACGTCGCGCTCCGGCAAAAAATAATTTTCGATTATCAGTTGATGTACCGGTGTGCACCTAAGTAAGGAACACAAAAATAAAGAGTGTCTAATTTTGAAAAATTTCTGTATGAAAACATATTAGTGTGGCACATCATTTAATAGCGTTTTATAAATACTTACCGTTGCCCATATTTTTGATATTTTCCCCCCCCAATTTCTTCCAAATTTCGTTAATTTCCTTACTTTTGCTGACGGTGAAAATTTTTTGTACTAACCGTACCTCACTTTATTCGGTATTTGTGAAGTACTCGCCGAGACGCGTCCAAAGACGTATCGTACGTCGCGCTCCGGCAAAAAATTGCCCCCCGCACCCACCCTTTTGTCTTTTTTGACGAGGTAAGGTGTGGCTATACCGTCACGAAAGCCATATATAGTCAAACTCAAAAACCCAAAGCACTTTATATCTAAGGGCCACAGTTACTCGCTGAAAAGCTTTTTAAATATTGTACACTTACCTGGAAGGATACATACCCTATCCTGCGACGCTTCGCGATCCCGGACGGCTATTCACCTGAAAAAGAAAAAGTAAAAATTAGACATATTTTAGCTTATTGACTTACCGTGCTTGTATGCACCTAATGTAACCATATATAGTGACCTTGACTTTTAGCTAGACTAAATATAATCTGTTTTAGTTATATTTTATTCTAACTTTTATTTTTATTTTATTATCTGTGAATCGACAGTATCTATACGACCGAGCCATTTACACTTGGCGTACAGTTGATTGACAAGTGCCCCCTAGCAGCGACAAGCTCCCCCTGTCAAAATGTTCCGCACACCAGCTAAGGATGGCAGCAGAGTGGCGTCCAAATCCCCAGAGGCCAGCTCGCAGGAAATGAGCAGGACAACTGTTGCGCAAGCCCGGCGGAGTATTGAGACAAAGCTGGATTGTACAGCTGAACCTAGGTCTGCCGGGCTCGCGAAACAGAAGACTGGAATCCTCGGAACGACCACTATGGCAAAGAAACCCGTCATACATGTTGACATGACAACTATTGATAAGTCTCCAATAAAAGAAGCTGAATATACGAGCAGGACGGCTGAGGCGAAGGCTTGTCTTATCAAGACGAAGCTTCAGATTGGTAATAGTCGAAATTTAAAAACCGAAATAAAGACGGAGGTGATAAACGCTACAGAACGGTTATATAAATTAGTGAAGGACGCGGAAGAGGGGAGACTATATAAGGGAAAAGAGACACAAAGGAATAGGACAGGAGAACAAAGAAAAGATGAGGAAGGAGAGACCATATCGAAAGAGGACAAAACCAGAAGGGAAAGAGAGGAACAGAAGGAAATTATGGAAAAATTAGAAGAAAACACGAAACTACTAAAGGAGAACAAGAAGGAAATTGAAAAGATTAACGAATTAATCACCAGAGAAGCAGAGGAGTGGAAGAAACAAAGGACCTATGCGAGTGTAGCAGCCGGCCCGCAAAGTGGGAAACCACCGAGTGTGGCTACGGCGCTACACTCCATAGTAGTGACATCAAGGGACGAGCAAGAAACGGGCGATGAAGTGGTCGAAAAATTAAGGAAAGTGGTTAACGCGGCAGAGGAAGGAATCAGGGTAGATAACATCAGGAAAGGAAAAGAAAGGAAAGTCATAGTAGGATTTCAGGATAGACAAGAGCTGACGAAGGTAAAAGATAAGATAAATAAAGCAGGAATTTTGAATGTGGAGGAAGTTAAAAATAAGGACCCACTCATCGTACTGAAGGACGTCCTAAACTGCCACTCCAATGAAGAGTTAATAAAGGCTTTAAGGATGCAGAATAGGAATTTATTGGATAGGATAAGGAAAGAGGATGAAGTTATGGAGGTAAAATATAGGAAAAGAGCACGGAACCCATTGATGGCGCATATTGTCTTAAAAGTTTCACCGCAAATCTGGGGAATTCTTACAGAGGCCGGCGCGGTGCATGTAGACATTCAGAGGATCAGAGTTGCAGACCAGTCACCATTAGTCCAGTGCTCACGTTGCCTGGGCTATGGTCACGGAAAGCGATTCTGCCGAAGTGCCCTGGATGTCTGCAGTCATTGCGGGGGCTCTCATCTAAGGGCCGAATGTCCTGACTGGATGGCAGCCGAGCTACCAACATGCTGCAATTGCCAAAAAGCCAAAATGGCAGATACGAAGCACAACGCATTCAGTCAGGACTGCCCAATACGCAAAAAGTGGGACTCGTTGGCTCGCTCCACCATAGCGTACTGCTGAGGTGGTCTCCACAGCCCCGGGCCCGACAATGTCTGACTCCGATGGAAAGCCATACCTGATGGCGCAGGCCAACCTTCAAAGAAAAAACTTAGCCACGCAAGAGTTGATGGCGTGGGCTGTTGAAAAAAGGTTGGCCGCGGCCCTAATACAGGAGCCGTACATCGGAGGGACTGGCCGGATGAAGGATTACGGGACCGTCAGGATCTTCCAAAGCGCGGAACGGGATGGTGGCCAGGTCAAGGCAGCCATTGCAGTCTTTGATGAAGACGTGGATGCCTTGATCTGCCCAGAGTTCACCACAACGAACATCGTTGTGGTGAAAATCCGCTCCGGCGCCTGGGAGATCGTGATGGTCTCGATATACTTTGAACCGGACCAGTCAATAGACGAATACCTCGAACACCTGAGGAAAATAGGAAGGAGGTTGGGCTCGAGGAGCCTACTAATTGGTGGAGACGCCAATGCAAAGAGTCTATGGTGGAGCCAGGAGGTTGACCGAAGAGGAGAGCTGGTGTCCGGTTGGCTGGATGAAGCCGGGCTCCATGTGCTAAACGAAGGAAATACGCCGACGTTTTTCACTGTTAGAGGAGGAAGGGCGTACTCCAGCCAGGTGGACATCACCGCCTGTTCGGTCGACCTCTTGGATAAGATAGAAAATTGGCGCGTTAGAGAGGACCTGACGAGTTCAGACCACAATACGATCACATTTGATTTAAAAATTACAAGAGAAAAGGGCATCAAAATTATTAGGACAACGAGAAAATTTAATACTAGAAAAGCTAACTGGAGAGAATTTGGAACTAAAATTAAAAACTACACAGAAGAAAATAAAATAAACAAAATAGAGATAGATAAAGTAAATACAATAGTAGAATTAGATCATAAAATAATAAAATACACAGAAATAATAAATAGAGCAAGTGAAGAAACTATACCTAAGAAGAAAAATAATACCAAATTCAACTTACCGTGGTGGTCCGGCGAACTCGACAGGTTAAAGAAGGAAATGATGAGGAGAAAACGAAGAATACGATGGGCAGCTCCTGTAAGGAAAGAGAAAGTGATCAGAGAGTACAAGAAAGCTAAGGAAGAATACGAAAATGAAGCGAAGACAGCACAGGTTAAAAGCTGGAAAGAGTTTTGTGGTAAACAGGATAAAGAAGGGGTATGGGATGGGATTTACCGAGTGATGGGCAGGCTGACCAAGCGGCATGAAGACCAGCCACTCGTCAGGGACGGGAAAACCCTGGGTCAGGAGGAATCGGCAAGATTTCTTGCCGAGACCTTCTACCCGGACGACCCTGACGAGGAGGACAATGAGGATCACCGGCGCACCAGGGAGCTTGCCACGCGAGTGAACGACTGGGTCCTTGGTGAGGTACATGACCCACCGTTCACGTCGCGGGAGCTCACTGCGGCGCTGGTGACCTTCAACCCGAAAAAGGCGCCCGGTTCTGACGGCCTGACCTCCGACATTTGTATGCAGGCGATCGCCCAAGATCCGGAGTCTTTCCTAGCACTGGCCAACAAGTGCCTAGAATTGGCCTACTTCCCCAAGATCTGGAAGGAGGCCACGGTCGTTGTGCTGCGGAAACCGGGTAAGGACGATTACTCGGTTCCCAAGGCACACCGACCGATAGGATTGTTGCCAGTGCTGGGAAAGATCCTGGAAAAGATGCTGGTGGGTAGGCTGAAATGGCACCTCCTCTCGAGGATGAGCCACCGCCAATACGGATTTGTGCCACAAAGGGGCACCGAAGACTCCCTCTATGACCTGATGAAACATATTAGGGCAAAACTTTTAGAAAAGCGAGTCATAATTATGATATCGCTGGACATAGAGGGAGCCTTCGATAGCGCCTGGTGGCCGGCCATAAAAGTCCGGTTGGCGGAAGAAAGCTGCCCACCAAACATCAGAAGGATGGTCGCCAGCTACTTGGATGATCGGATGGTCAGGCTCCGGTACGCGGGGGCCGAAGCTGCGAAGCGGACTGTTAAGGGTTGCGTTCAGGGGTCTATCGGAGGGCCAATCCTGTGGAACCTCCTCCTCGATCCCCTGTTAAAGGGGCTCGAGCGCCGGGGCGACTATTGTCAAGCTTTTGCTGACGATGTCGTCCTGGTGTTTGACGGGGGTTCCACGGGAGAAGCACAAAGACAGGCCAATGCGGCACTAGCCTATGTGCGGGATTGGGGTGTCCGAAATAAGCTGAGGTTTGCGCCAAACAAAACCAAGGCGATGGTGATAACCAATAAGTTAAAGTACGACACCCCAATCCTGCGCATGGGCGGCGTTGACATTGGCCTGTCCAACGAAATAAAGTTGCTTGGCCTGACAATAGACCGGAAACTAACCTTTAACAGTCACGTGACGCAGGCTTGCGGGAAGGCCGCAAACCTTTACAAAATGCTCGCAAGGTCAGCCAAAGTCCAGTGGGGGCTGGGACCGGAGGTTATCAGGACGATCTATACGGCAGCGGTTGAGCCCGTCATCCTCTACGCGACCAGCGCGTGGGCTCCCGCTAGCCAGAAACTAGGCATCAGGAAGCAGCTCGGAGCGATCCAGCGCAGCTTTGCGCAGAAGCTGACGAAGGCATACAGGACCGCCTCTCTCAACTCGACCCTATTGCTCGCGGGGATACTCCCCCTTGACATAAGAGTGAGGGAAACCGCACTCCTCTACGAGGTCAAGAGGGGGTACTCTCAGCGAGTGGTAGGTGATCGGGAGATAGAGGCGCCTGTAGCCTTCACCAGTTTGGACCACCCGGCGGAACGGAGGAGCGGGACGTTTGAATGCTTGGTGGACGGGGCAGAACTGGCCCAGCACGTCGGTGAGGGTCTTAGCATCTTCACCGACGGAAGCAAAATTGATGGGAAAGTCGGAGCGGCGCTGTCCATATGGAACGGCGCCGCGGAGACGAGTACCAGAAAATTGCGGCTGGAGCCGTACTGCTCCGTCTACCAGGCGGAGCTTCTCGCCCTCCGGAAAGCCGTGGAGGAGGCGCTCCGAAGCGGGCTTCCTACGTGCGGCATCTTTAGCGATGCCAGGTCTGCTCTCGACGTCATCACCAGAGGTGATTCTCTCCACCCCATAGCGTTCGAAATAAATAAAATGTTAAAAGTAGCCGAGCAACGCACCCAGAAAATTAAATTTTTCTGGGTGAAGGCACACGTGGGGTTGGAGGGAAACGAGAGAGCGGACGTGCTCGCTAAAGAGGCCGCACAGCATCTGAAGACCCGTGCGCATTACGACAAGTGTCCGGTTTCATTCGTCAAGCGTCAGATCCGACAGGAATCGATTGACGAATGGAGCCGGAGATACGCGGACGGAGAGACGGCTTCGGTGACGAAGCTGTTCTTTCCGGACGCCGTCGAGGCGCACAGGGTCGTCAGGCGGATCGTCCTGGATCCTGTCCTTACGCAGGTGTTCACTGGGCACGGCGGGTTCTCTGAGTACTTGCACCGGTTCAAGTGCAAGGAGAGCCCGGCGTGCTTGTGTGACCCTGACGTTGAGGAGACGGTCCCACACCTCCTACTCGGTTGTCCCATACATGCCAAAGAAAGATATGATATAGAATTAGAAATAGATGTAAAGTTAACATTAGACAGTATACCTAAGATAATTTTAGATAAAACCATAGTACATAAGTTTATAAAATATTGTAAGAACATAGTAATTAAGGTAAATAATAGAAATAAGTAGGAATAATTACTAGCTATATAATAATTATTATATAAGACTAGTAATAAGATAGAGCATAAGAACATATTATGTACTAGATAAGTAAATAGACATAAGATATAAGAGTAACCTAAGAAATTACAATTAAGAATTATAGAAAAATAGGTATAAGAAAGTAGTTATGATAGCAAGTAAGAACAGTAAAATAATAAGTTTAAAAATGTATAAATATAAAATGTAAAAAAATTAAAGATCATATAAAAAATCCCTTGTCCTGGATAGGGGGAACGAGGGTGGGACGCAGAGTCCCACAATAAAAAAAAAAAAAAAAAAAAAACCTAACCTAACCTAACCTAACCTAACCTAACCTAACCTAACCTAACCTAACCTAACCTAACCTAACCTAACCTAACCTAACCTAACCTAACCTAACCTAACCTAACCTAACCTAACCTAACCTAACCTAACCTAACCTAACCTAACCTAACCTAACCTAACCTAACCTAACCTAACCTAACCTAACCTAACCTAACCTAACCTAACCTAACCTAACCTAACCTAACCTAACCTAACCTAACCTAACCTAACCTAACCTAACCTAACCTAACCTAACCTAACCTAACCTAACCTAACCTAACCTAACCTAACCTAACCTAACCTAACCTAACCTAACCTAACCTAACCTAACCTAACCTAACCTAACCTAACCAAGCCGTGGAGGAGGCGCTCCGAAGCGGGCTTCCTACGTGCGGCATCTTCAGCGATGCCAGGTCCGCCCTCGAAGTCGTCACCAGAGGTGATTCCCTCCACCCCCTAGCGTTTGAGATACAGAAGCAACTAAAAATCGCCGAGAAACGCGCCCAGAAAATTGGACTTTTCTGGGTCAAGGCGCACGTGGGGTTGGAGGGAAACGAGAGGGCGGATCAGCTCGCTAAAGATGCCGCACAGCACCTGAAGACCCGTGCGCACTACGACAAGTGTCCGGTTTCATTCGTCAAGCGACAGATCCGACAGGACTCGATTGACGAGTGGAGCCGGAGATACGCGGACGGAGAGACGGCTTCGGTGACGAAGCTGTTCTTTCCGGACGCTGTCGGGGCGCACAGGGTCATCAGGCGGATCGTCCTGGATCCGATACTGACGCAGGTGTTCACGGGGCACGGCGGTTTCTCCGAGTACTTGCACCGGTTCAAGTGCAAGGAGAGCCCGGCGTGCCAATGTGACCCTGACGTGCAGGAGACGGTCCCACACCTCCTGCTCGAATGTCCCATCCACGCAGTCGATAGATTTAATTTTGAAAATAGCATAGACTGTAAGCTAGATATAAGTAACATATATAAGGTAGTAAAAGATAAGTTGTTAGTGGAAAAATTCTTTAAGTACTGTAGGAAAATAGTTAATAGTGTAAACAATAGAAATAAGTAGAAATAAGAATTACTATATATATAATACAGTTATATATTACTAGTAATTAGAATAAGATAGACATAAAATAGGATAAATAGATTAAGATGAATAGAGTAAACTGTTGAAAAAATAGGATATACGTAATTAGATATTAATTAGAGTAAGGACATAGCATTATGAAATTTAAAAATATAAAGCTAAAGAAAATAAAACATTAGAAAAATTCCCTTGTCCTGGATAGGGGGAACGAGAGTGGGACGTAGAGACCCACATAAAAAAAAAAAAAAAAAAAAAAAAAAAAAAAAAAAACCTAACCTAACCTAACCGCCCCCCGAGGCAATTCTTGTGCTTTGGGTCTTCACACCCAATGCACGCCCATGCGCGGGGGAACATTAGTCGCGGGCCGAGGCACACAGTCAGTGTGTATACCTCTTGGTTGCATAACACATTGAGGCCTAAAAGGGCCCGCGAACATTTCCTGGCACCCTTTTCCTTTCCGCCCATCCTGAGAACCTTTCTCCACTCCCCACCTTTCCTTCCATCATCCTTTTCCGCTTCCTTCCCAGGCCCCTGCAGTCGTCAAGCCGGGGGACTCCAGTATCCCATTCGCAGGTTTCCCCCGGTGTTGACTGCAGGATCGCCTACCGAAAAAAAAAAAAAAACCTAACCTAACCTAACCTAACCTAACCTAACCTAACCTAACCTAACCTAACCTAACCTAACCTAACCTAACCTAACCTAACCTAACCTAACCTAACCTAACCTAACCTAACCTAACCTAACCTAACCTAACCTAACCTAACCTAACCTTTTTTTTTTTTTTTTTTTTTTTTTTTTTTTTTGGTTTCGCGGAGAAAGTGCTTTACCACTACCGCCCGGCCTTCATGGGGGGCGACCGAGCGGTTATGTTGGGTTCACCGTGCCTTACGACCCGGCGTTGAGCCGCCCGGAGAGATGGAAAACGTCGGGCGACCGCCGAGCCGAGTCCCTAACCTATGTACAACGCACGGCATACCAACTAAAACTCCGCGGTGGCCATCTTCGGCGCATTAGGGACGGCTGCGGGCTTCCTCTGACTAATGTCTAAGTTGTCGTCCGCAACCGCCCCTGCGCGGTGCCGCCTGGTGCGGCCCGTCTCCTGTTGTGGGGGGGGGCTCAGAAGCCCCCGCGCACCGAAGGACGCTCTCAGCGTCTACGGCAGCGTGAGGCCTACCTTCCACGCTGCCGTCCATCACGGGGGTCGCAACAATGTGCAAAAAGGAACACAAAACTAAAGACGGACGGCCCCCTGCCGCCCGCCCGCGACCCCCGGTGGCCCCTATTAGTCGCCTTTTACGACAGGCAGGGGATACCGTGGTGGAATTCTCCAAACGCCCCCAATCCACAGGGCGGGAGACGCCGGTCAGTCGTCCACCCGGCGCCTCCTTCGTCTCCTCTGGCGGCGGGAGGGATCTTCGCGCTCCCGATCCCTCTCGGCACTCTCCTTCTGCGAGAGGACCACCTCGCAGAAGTGGGCCACCGCACGCCAGGCCTCCCGACTGCCGACCATGGAAGCGACCACGGCCGGCAGCGAGAGGTCTCCTCCGACGACTGATCTGAGAGCGCTGCGCTCCTCGTCCCAGGCTGGGCAAAACTCCAGTGTGTGCTGGGCCGTATCCAGCGGGCAGTTGTCACAATGGTGACACACGGCCGACACCTCTGTGCCTACAATACGACACAGATACTCACCGAAGCAACCATGCCCGGTGAGTACCTGTGTCAATCGAAACGTAGCCGGGCCGTGGCGCCTGTCCAGCCACTCGGCAAAGACCGGGCGCACTGCCGCTACGACCCTTAGCCCCGCTGTCGGGGCCTCCAGCCTGAGACGCCACTCCTCCACGGCGGCTCGCCGTAAGGAGGCCCTCATGGCCTCCACCTCCTTCAGGGCCGGACGCTGCCCGCGACTGAACGCCTCCTCCCGCCAATGAAATGCATCGGACAGGGATTGGGCGTCCAGATCCCAAGGCAGAAATCCGGCCAACATGCAAGCCGCCTCGTACGAAACCGTGCGGTATGCCCTGATCGCCCGCTGCGCCACTACACGTTGAGGATTGCGCAAGAGCGCGACGCAGCGGTTGCTCAGGGAATCAGCCCAAACTGGACTGCCATACAGGGCCATGGACCGCACGACTCCGTGGTATAACCTTCGGCAAGGGATACCAGGACCTTCCAGGTTGGGCAGCAGGCTAGAAAGAGCGCCCGCTGCCCGGGACAATTTTGTCCGCATTTTCTCGAAATGGGTACGGAATTCCCATCGGCTATCTAAAATCAAACCCAAATACTTCATGTTCTTGCCGATGGGAATCCGCACCCCCTCAACAACGATGTGGGCACCGGCCGGTGGCCCTTTCCGAGGCCTGTGAAAACAAATGGCCTCGGTTTTCTCAAGGGCCACCTTCAACCCTAGTCGTCGGATGCGACTCACGACGTCGCCGGTGCCCGCCGCCGCCAGAATTGCGGCATCCTGGAAGGTCCCAGAAGTCGCTGTGACTAGCGTGTCGTCGGCGTAACATGTCACGCCGACGCCCCGGAGATTGGTACCACGGAGGACCCAGTCGTACCCGATGTTCCACAAGAGAGGGCCTAGAACCGAACCTAACCTAACCTAACCTAACCTAACCTAACCTAACCTAACCTAACCTAACCTAACCTAACCTAACCTAACCTAACCTAACCTAACCAGTCACACCGCGACCGCTCTCGAGTGAACAGCGCTTTTGCGACGCTCCGCTCTAATAAATCAAAAAGTGTGGTAAAGACGTTATTTTTTTCGCGAAGTGAAGTGGTCCGAGTGATGCGCTAACACCTTGGCTAGCCTCCGGAGTACTAATTCCTTGGAATATCCAGGAAATCTTGGAGAAAAAGGGAAAAGAACTTCGGGAGAGAATTACCTGCACATTATCTGCACTGCGGTTACGCTGAAAATCGCAGTGAATATAAGAATCTCCGTGGAGTGCAGTGTACCAAAGGAGGCGCAGTACTCCTAGCTTTGACCCAGGTTGGTTTCGTTAAGAAAGGGCAGGATCTGACCGAGATACAGACTCTTTTGTGGAAAATATAGTGCATCCACTTTCAAAATTTTGCTGGATTATCTGCACATTACCTGCACATTACCTGCACATTATCTGCACATTACCAGCACATTACCTGCACATTAACTGCAGATTATCTGCATATTATCTGCACAACATCACCTGCATATTACCTGCACATTATCTGCACATTACCTGCACATTATCTGCACATTATCTGCACGACATTACCTGCATATTACCTGCACTAAAACACCAATCACAGATCATCTGCAGTAAGACTGACTGGTTGGGGATTACCTGCAGATTACCTGCACAATTATCTGCAGCGTAACATAAAAACAAGAACCCCGCAACGAGAACGGCAAATACGCGAAGACACTGAAAGGGTAAGCACGCAATACGGTCGGTCGACCCCTGCGGGGGCCGCCTCGGGCTCTGCCCCTCTCCGCAAATGTCGGATCGCGCGCGGGTGAAAAATAATTAAACGTGACCCCGGGGAAAGTAATAAAAAGTGAAAAAGGTGTGAAAAGTGAGAAGTAAAGTGAGCATACATAAATAAATCATATATAAAGCAGTGAACCAGTGAAGTGCATAAAAATAGGTGAAAGTGCTAACACCTTGGTTGCTTCCGGAGAGTTACTTCCGAGGAATATCCAGGAAATTCGTAAGAAAAGGAAGAAGAACTTCGAGAGCGAATCATCTGCGGGTCATCTGCACTACGGTCCGGCCAAGCGACGCGGGAAATCGCAGTAAATATAGAGATCACCGTGTAGTGCGGTGCACCAAAGGAGGCGCAATACCCCTAGCTTTGATCCAGGTTGGTGCCGTTGAGAAGTGCAAGATTCGACCGAGATTCAGACTCTGGGGAAAAATATTTAGTGCAAAGTTTGAAATTTTACCCAATTGTCTGCACTTTATCTGCACTTTATCTGCACCTTATCTGCACTTTATCTGCACACCATCTGCACATCATCTGCATTACCTGCACGACGGAAACCAATAGGAGAGTCATCTGCACATTATCTGCGAATCATCTGCACATCATCTGCATCACCTGCACGACAGACACAACAGTGGAAGAACACCAGCGACGACGGAAAGCGCCTAAGCATCTGAAAATAGAATTAAGTAGCTGTAAGTAGTAGACATACCACATAAATTCCTGTGTATAATTGAGTTATAAATAAATCGTAAAAACTCAGGCACGAGTGAGATCAACACCTACATTTAATTCAAATTACATAAAATAGTGTACAAAAAAGAAAACAGACACCTTCAAAATTTTCCTTAGCACTATATAATCTGGAGATACCGAAATATATAAAAATTGTAAATTCATTCATTTAATATTAGTTCAAAACCATTAAACTCGTGTTTGGTTCTTTCGATTGGCACAAATAAGATAACTCTACACAGAGTCTATAAAAAAATTTCGACCTCACATTTCTTGCTATTTTAATCCGACAAACTTAAGCATGCCTACGTAATCTTGACTACTGTGTTTACAATCAGTGTATATTAAATTCAGCTCAATTCCATTACTTACAAATACATAAAATACCGACTGTGACAAACTACCTCAACTAAATTTAAGACGTGCGGCACTTTACCCCGTATACACACATAGACACTCCGGTAGTAGTCTCTGTATTTAGTTTTAGTTTAGAATTTTATTATTGACAGTGACCCTATACATCACAATTTACAATAGCGAGCTGCTTTCTCGCACATATATTGACGTGTACCCCTAACAAGACTCCTCTAACAAAATGTTTGGTTTTCGTACGCCTGCAAAAGACCTGGGTAAAGATTCAGAGACCAGCCCACCACAGCAACCGAATAGGGCCAGTGTAGCGCAAGCCCGACGGAGCATCGAATCTAGGCTCAACAGCCCGGAAGAAATGCGAACTGCGGGACCGTCAAAAACTAAGACAAAGACGGCAATAACAAACCCAGGGAAAGGCACAAGTATCCAAACAACGACACTGGCAGACAAGTCTCCAAAAGCTCCGAAGGAATATACCAACCGGACAGCGGAGGCAAAAGCTTGCCTGATAAAGACGCGATTACAAATCAATAATAGTAGAAATTTAAAGACTGAAATCAAGACGGAAGTCATAGAAGCGACGGAGAGGCTTTATAGACTTGTAAAGGAAGCAGAGGAGGGGAAACCCTACGGAGGAAAGGAGACGGAAAGAAAAGTCTTGGAGGACCGAGAAAAAGATAAAGGAGGAGAAAACGATAAAAGAAGGGAAGAATGCACAAATATTGAAAAAGACCTAATTAAAAAACTGGAGGAACACGGCAAACTACTGCAAGAAAACAAGGATCAAATGGAGAAATTAAAAGAAGAAATAGGTAAAAGTAGAGAAGAGTGGCAAAACATGACGTATGCTAATGTAGTGGCCGGTCCGACAAGAAAGCAACTGACGGAAAAACCACTACCAACAACAAATACGGCTATGCACTCAATGATCGTGACATCGAAAGACGAACATGAAACAGGAGATCAAATATATGAGAGATTAAGGAAAACAATAAATGCAAAGGAGGAAGGCATACGGATTGACCACATAAGGAAGGCAAAGGATAAGAAAGTTATCATAGGATGTGCAGTAAACGGAGAGATGGGAAAAGTTAAGGACAGAATAAGAAAGGAAGGTAGAGACCTAGTAGTAGAAGAGATGAAAAATAAGGACCCCTTAATCCAAATGAAGGATGTGTTGAATTACAACACAGATGAAGACATTATTAAGGCCCTTGAAACTCAAAATCACCATCTCCTGGGCGAAGTGAGTGGAGAAGACAGAAGGGTATCAGTAAAATATAGACGGAAAGCCAGGAACCCGCTCACTTCGAATGTAGTAATACAGGTCTCACCGGTCATATGGAGGATCTTAATGGAAACCGGGGCAGTACATATCGATGTCCAGAAGATCAGAGTCGTCGACCAGTCCCCCCTAGTACAGTGTACCCGCTGTCTAGGCTATGGACATGGTCGCCGATTTTGCAAGGACAAGAACGATGTGTGCAGCCACTGTGGAGGTCCCCACATGAAAACAGAATGCCCGGACTGGATGGCGGACACGCCCCCCACGTGCTGTAACTGCCAAAAGGCAAAGCTAAACAAGGTCGATCACAACGCATTCAGCGATGAATGCCCTGTAAGAAGACGATGGGAAACTTTGGCTAGATCAAGGGTTGCCTATTGCTAAGGTGGTCCCTACAGATGCCCGGCAACAAAACTCTACAAGTGCAGGGTCATACCAGTTGGCACAGGTAAACCTCCAAAGGAAGAAGTTGGCGACCGAAGAGTTAATGATGGAGGCAAGACAGAGAAAACTGACCTTTGCGTTGCTCCAGGAACCTTATGTGGGAGGCTCAACAAGAATGAGAAGTTACCAAGGGGTCAGACTCTTTCAGAACACCCGAGGGGATGGTAACGTTAAAGCGGCGATAGCCGTCTTTAACGACAGACTCAAAGTGTCCCAATGCCCAGACCTCACATCAAATAACATAGTCGTCGCCAAGGTCCACATACGTAGGAAAGAGTTGGCCCTGGTCTCATTCTACTTTGAGCCCGACCAGCCCCTAGAACCCTACCTGGAGCAGTTGAAGAGTATAACAAAGAAGCTAGGACGGGCACACATACTTATAGGTGGTGACACCAATTCAAAGAGCACGTGGTGGGGGAGCCTCAAGACGGACAAGAGAGGAATCCAAATGTCCAGTTTGCTGGAAGAACTTGACTTGCAGGTGCTAAATACCGGACACACCCCGACATTCTACACTATAAGGGGGAACGTGGAGTACAGCAGCCACGTGGACGTCACCGCTTGCTCGGTGGGACTCCTCAACCTAATAGGGGAATGGCGAGTAGAAAATAGTGCAGTGAGTTCAGACCACAATACCATACTCTTCAAAATTAACTTAGAAAAACTAAACGAAATTAAAATCAAAAGGACAACTAGAATATACAACACCAGAAAGGCAAATTGGACTCAATTTGATTCCAAATTGACCCAATTACTAGAAGAACAACTAAATACGAAAGTAATAGAGAATATAAGAAGTAAAGCAGATATAGATAACATAATAGAAAAATATACAGAAATAATTACAAACACTTGTAGAGAAACCATACCGCTTAAAAAAGAAAACAATAAAATAAACTTACCATGGTGGTCCAAAGAGCTCACTGCACTAAAGAAAGAAACAGCCACGAAGAGGAGGCGAATCCGCTGCGCAGCGCCAGTCCGTAGAGCCCGTGTTGTGGAGGAGTACCTGCAAATCAAAGAAAAATATGAGAATGAGGCGAAAGCTGCTCAAGTAAAAAGCTGGAAGGAATTCTGTGGGAAACAAGCAAAGGAAGAGGTGTGGGACAGCATCTACAGGGTAATAAAAAGAACAACGGAGAGACAGGAAGACCCGCCGCTTGTAAAGGACGGAATAGTATTGGACCCTAAAGAATCCGCGAGGTTATTGGCGGAAGTCTTCTATCCAGAAGATACAACAGAAAAGGATAACGACTACCATCGTTCTGTCAGAGAGAAAGCAGAACGAGTCAATCGCGGACTCGATGATAGCAATCAAGATCCGCCATTCACCAAAACCGAACTGCAAACAGCGGTGGAAAGTTTCAATCCTAAGAAAGCCCCGGGAGCAGATGGTCTAACACCAGACATCTGTAAGCAAGCTATTCTCCGGAATCCAGAATTGTACCTGTCACTGGCAAACAAGTGCCTCCAACATGGCCACTTCCCGACCATCTGGAAGGAGGCCACGGTCGTAGTCCTCCGGAAACCAGGGAAGGAGGACTACACAAACCCCAAATCCTATAGGCCGATAGGCTTGTTGCCGGTGATGGGGAAAATTCTGGAAAAAATGGTAGTGGGAAGAGTGAGGTGGCATTTACTCCCTAGGATGAGTACACGCCAGTTTGGCTTTATGCCACAGAGGGGCACCGAAGACTCCCTCTATACCCTTGTCAACTACATAAGAGCCAAACTCAAAGAGAAAACAATTGTAACAGTGGTCTCTTTGGATATAGAGGGAGCCTTCGACAGCGCCTGGTGGCCCGCAATAAGGACCAGACTGGCGGAGGAAAGATGTCCGAAAAACCTGAGGAGGGTAGTGGATAGCTACTTCGAGAGCCGTAGAGTCAAGGTTCGCTTCGCCGGGGAAGAGCACGCGAGGGGGACCTCCAAGGGATGCGTTCAAGGGTCCATTGGGGGTCCTATCTTTTGGAACCTGCTCCTCGACCCATTGCTTAAAGAGCTTGATGGACGGGGTGATTATTGCCAGGCCTTTGCGGACGACATCGTGCTGGTCTTTGATGGAACAATAGAGAACATCCAAAAGCGCGCCAATGCCACTCTAGCCTTTGTTCAGGATTGGGGAGTCAAAAATAAGTTAAAGTTTGCACCGCAAAAAACAAAGGCGATGGTAATCACGAAGAAACTTAAATATGACTCCCCGATCTTGCACATGGGCGGAGTTGACATTGGCCTGGAAAAGGATATCAAGATACTCGGACTTACCATCGATGACAAATTAACATTTAATAAGCACGTAGCGGAAGCCTGCAGGAAGGCCACGGACTTTTACAAGCGACTCTCCAGAGCCGCAAAAACACAATGGGGGCTGGGACCTGAAATAATTAAAACACTTTACACAGCAGTTGTTGAACCCACGGTTTTATATGCGGCTAGTGTGTGGGCACCGGAGTCCAACAAACTATGTGTGAGAAGGCAGCTCGATATAGTACAGCGTGGGTTCGCGCAGAAAATGACGAAGGCTTACAGGACCGTTTCACTGAACGCAGCCATGCTACTCGCCGGAATACTCCCCTTGGATGTAAGAGTAAGGGAAGTAGCTCTCCTTTACGAATCCAAGAGGGGTCATTCTCGGCGTGTGACTGGTGACCGGGAGGTGGAACGTCCTGTGGCCTACGCCAATCTAGCTCACCCCGCTGGCCGTGCGAGACAGCAGTTCCGCAACATGACAGACAGTGCAGAGTTGACCCGATGCGTCGGTGAAGGTCGGTGTATGTTCACCGACGGCAGCAAAATAGAGGGCAAAGTCGGAGCGGCAGTATCCATATGGGATGGTGCCGCCGAGACTAAGTCAATAAAACTAAAATTAGACACATTCTGCACTGTCTTTCAGGCGGAGCTGCTGGCCCTAAAAACGGCCACGGACGAAGCGCTTAAAGGTGAGGCTCGCGATTGTAGCATCTTTTGCGATTCCAGGTCCGCCCTTGAAGTTGTTACCAGTGGTGACTCCCTCCACCCCATTGCGTTCCAGATAAACAACAACTTAAAAGTATCAAGCGAACGCAACCAAAAAATATCCCTTTTTTGGATAAAAGCGCACATAGGGTTGGAGGGCAATGAAAGGGCGGATGTGCTCGCGAAGGATGCTGCACTAAAATTGAAAACGCGACCCAGCTATGATCGCTGCCCGATTTCATTCGTCAAGCGCCAGATTCGTCTGGACTCGCTTGACGAATGGAGTCAAAGATATACATCCGGGGAAACGGCATCGGTTACGAAAATGTTTTTCCCGGACGTGATAGAGGCACACCGAACACTTAGGAAGATATCCTTGGACTCTACTATCACACAGGTGCTAACAGGACACGGCGGGTTCTCCGAGTACTTAAATCGCTTTAAGTGCAAGGAGAGCCCGACGTGTCTCTGTGAACCAAGCAAACAAGAAAGCGTAACACACATTTTATTGGAATGCCCTATATTTGCGAAGAAAAGGTTTGACACGGAACAAAAAATTGAGCTGGAAATAAATGCAAACACGGTAGCAAAGATAATGAAAGATGATAGGAAAAGACATGAATTTATGACATATTGTAAAGAAGTTGCGTGTAGAGTTATAAATAAAAATAAGTAATAGTAGTAGTAACTAAATACATAATGTAAAATTATGTACCCTTAGTACTGTTAAATAAGTAAATAAATAGGTTTATGTTGGAAATAAGATGTGGTCAACACCGAATGTAAAAATTAGGTTATGAATTAAGATTATAAGATAAAAGTGAAAACTGTAGTAGCTTGAAAGTATAATGGAATATTCTCTAGGAATTGTATTAATACGTCCTGACCGTCCTGAGTGGACAAGTAAAAGTAAAAATAAACTTGTAATAATACAAATAAGTCGAAGTAAAAATAAAATAAAAATGGAAGACCAATACATACTGGATGACCAAACGAGCCTGCTCAGAGGGTTATACGAACTATATAAGGCGCTCTGGAATCATTATTCATCATTGTAAATATACATAAGGGAAAAAAAAAAAAAAAAAAAAAAAAAAAAAAAAAAAAAAAAAAAAATGTAAAAACCCTATGTGTTATTCTTTATATGTAATTCCTTGTATGGTATGTTTAATACTTGATGAGTGTCGTCGTCGTAACTCAAACTGTTGTCCAATGCCAATGTGTAGATAATTAAATGTAAATATAAGTAAAAATTTTAGTAACTTTAGTATAATAAAAATATAAATAAGTACTTGTTATAATGTATGTCGCTGCAACTCCAATCGTCAAATATGAATGTTAAAATAAGAAAATGTAACTATAAGTGAAATTGTAGAAATTTGCATAGTATAGTAGTGTAACGTGAAAACACTAGTAAAACATCAAATGTATCTCTCCTTTATTTAATTTTTTTCTTTTGTAATGCAAAATTGCACAAAGTATAAACAAAATAGAAACAAGTAAACAACGTCCCTATTAATTTGTTAGGGGTACGAGAGTGGTGCGTATATCACCACATAAAAAAAAAAAAAAAAAAAAAAAAAAAACCTAACCTAACCTAACCTAACCTAACCTAACCTAACCTAACCTAACCGCACACAGTCAGTGTGTATACCTCTTGGTTGCATAACACATTGAGGCCTAAAAGGGCCCGCGAACATTTCCTGGCACCCTTTTCCTTTCCGCCCATCCTGAGAACCTTTCTCCACTCCCCACCTTTCCTTCCATCATCCTTTTCCGCTTCCTTCCCAGGCCCCTGCAGTCGTCAAGCCGGGGGACTCCAGTATCCCATTCGCAGGTTTCCCCCGGTGTTGACTGCAGGATCGCCTACCCAAAAAAAAAAAAAAAAACCTAACCTAACCTAACCTAACCTAACCTAACCTAACCTTTTTTTTTTTTTTTTTTTTTTTTTTTTTTTTTTTTTCGCGGAGAAAGTGCGTTACCACTACCGCCCGGCCTTCATGGGGGGGCGACCGAGCGGTTATGTTGGGTTCACCGTGCCTTACGACCCGGCGTTGAGCCGCCCGGAGAGATGGAAAACGTCGGGCGACCGCCAGGCCGAGTCCCTAACCTATGTACAACGCACGGCATACCAACTAAAACTCCGCGGTGGCCATCTTCGGCGCATTAGGGACGGCTGCGGGCTTCCTCTGACTAATGTCTAAGTTGTCGTCCGCAACCGCCCCTGCGCGGTGCCGCCTGGTGCGGCCCGTCTCCTGTTGTGGGGGGGCTCAGAAGCCCCCGCGCACCGAAGGACGCTCTCAGCGTCAACGGCAGCGTGAGGCCTACCTTCCACGCTGCCGTCCATCACGGGGGTCGCAACAATGTGCTAAAAAGATACACAAAACTATAGACGGACGGCCCCCTGCCGCCCGCCCGCGACCCCCGGTGGCCCCTATTAGTCGCCTCTTACGACAGGCAGGGGATACCGTGGTGGAATTCTCCAAACGCCCCCAATCCACAGGGCGGGAGACGCCGGTCAGTCGTCCACCCGGCGCCTCCTTCGTCTCCTCTGGCGGCGGGAGGGATCATCCCGCTCCCGATCCCTCTCGGCACTCTCCTTCTGCGAGAGGACCACCTCGCAGAAGTGGGCCACCGCACGCCAGGCCTCCCGACTGTCGACCATGGAAGCGACCACGGCCGGCAGCGAGAGGTCTCCTCCGACGACTGCTCTGAGAGCGCTGCGCTCCTCGTCCCAGGCTGGGCAAAACTCCAACGTGTGCTGGGCCGTATCCAGCGGGCAGTTGTCACAATGGTGACACACGGCCGACACCTCTGTGCCTACAATACGACACAGATACTCACCGAAGCAACTTTGGCGGCGAAAGGGCGTCGCCGCAGTAGAGGAACAGATGGTTGCGTTCCTCTATGGAAGGGGAAGATTCCCAGTCAAGCAGATGTTGCGCTTGACCGGCCGCGGCCCCTCCGATGGTTCCTAATCGGAGGTGGTATATATGCTTCGCTTTGCGCGAATATTGCTATCGCAATTCTCGATCGTGTGGTGCCATCTGTCAATCGTCGATACCACTTCGATGTCTGATGGATGAGTGTCGGGTCATCTAATTGATTATTATTGTAGTAGTCCTCAGCCATGTGGATAGGTGGCGGTGTTGTCAATTATGCCGCCACATCACTCCCCCCCGGAGACCGGAGGTCGAAAGTCTTCAGTCGAGTCGTCTTCGAAGCTACCCGTAGCTATTTGCCAGTGCCAGTGAGTTGAGGCCCCAGTGCGTCTGGTTGTCGTCGTTGTCGTTGCCCCAGCGAGTCGGGGTGTCGTCGTCGATGGTCCCAGTGAGTCGGAACCGTGCGCAATTGGCCCTAGTGAGTCAGGGCTGTGCGCGGGTAGTCAGCTCCAGTGAGTCGGCGGAACTGAGAGTAGGTTCGATTCGCGCGTCGGAATCGAAGTAGCGTCTCTGCGATGAATCCGGTGCGTCACGTGGCTATACTGCGACAACCGGCGAAGGCTGCCCGTAGAAGATCCGGCTGTAGCGCAGTTGTGCCGTGACGTTGGAGCCGAAGACCGTGCAGGAGTGCCGAAGGTACCAGGCTTGCATAGGCAGCATGCGTGTGGTAACCTGAACGGCGAGAACGCTAGGCTGGCTGAGCGAAGTGTTGACTGGCTGGCTGGAAAGGAAGTGGCGGATGGCGATGCGATGCGATGCGAGGCGCTGTGATGCGAAGCGATGATGATGCTGGTGCAGCTGGACTCGAGGTGTAGGTTGCGATGATGTTCAGCGTCGGGGTCACCACTTTGGCGGCGAAAGGGCGTCGCCGCAGTAGAGGAACAGATGGTTGCGTTCCTCTATGGAAGGGGAAGATTCCCAGTCAAGCAGATGTTGCGCTTGACCGGCCGCGGCCCCTCCGATGGTTCCTAATCGGAGGTGGTATATATGCTTCGCTTTGCGCGAATATTGCTATCGCAATTCTCGATCGTGTGGTGCCATCTGTCAATCGTCGATACCACTTCGATGTCTGATGGATGAGTGTCGGGTCATCTAATTGATTATTATTGTAGTAGTCCTCAGCCATGTGGATAGGTGGCGGTGTTGTCAATTATGCCGCCACACAACCATGCCCGGTGAGTACCTGTGTCAACCGAAACGTAGCCGGGCCGTGGCGCCTGTCCAGCCACTCGGCAAAGACCGGGCGCACTGCCGCTACGACCCTGAGCCCCGCTGACGGGGCCTCCAGCCTGAGACGCCACTCCTCCACGGCGGCTCGCCGTAAGGAGGCCCTCATAGCCTCCACCTCCTTCAGGGCCGGACGCTGCCCGCGACTGAACGCCTCCTCCCGCCAATGAAAAGCATCGGACAGGGATTGGGCGTCCAGATCCCAAGGCAGGAATCCGGCCAACATACAAGCCGCCTCGTACGAAACCGTGCGGTATGCCCTGATCGCCCGCTGCGCCACTAAACGCTGAGGATTGCGCAAGAGCGCGACGCAGCGGTTGCTCAGGGAATCAGCCCAAACTGGACTGCCATACAGGGCCATGGACCGCACGACTCCGTGGTATAACCTTCGGCAAGGGACACCAGGACCTTCCAGGTTGGGCAGCAGGCTAGAAAGAGCGCCCGCTGCCCGGGACAGTTTTGTCCGCATCTTTTCAAAATGGGTGCGAAATTCCCATCGGCTATCCAGAATCAAACCCAAATACTTCATGTTCTTGCCGATGGGAATCCGCACCCCCTCAACAACGATGTGGGCACCGGCCGGTGGCCCTTTCCGAGGCCTGTGAAAACAAATGGCCTCGGTTTTCTCAAGGGCCACCTTCAACCCTAGACGTCGGATGCGACTCACGACGTCGCCGGTGCCCGCCGCCGCCAGAATTGCGGCATCCTGGAAGGTCCCAGAAGTCGCTGTAACTAGCGTGTCGTCGGCGTAACATGTCACGCCGACGCCCCGGAGATTGGTACCACGGAGGACCCAGTCGTACCCGATGTTCCACAAGAGAGGGCCTAAAACCGAGCCCTGTGGAACACCGCACGACATCGCTCTTCGGTGCCACCCATCGGCACCCGGATACACCACGTCCCTGTCAGAAAGGTACGCGTGCACCAGACGCCGGAGATAGGGCGGCACCACGTGGTACCGCAGTGCCTCGTGGATGCAGGGCCAGGGCAGCGAATTAAAAGCATTAGAAATATCTAAAGAGATAGCTATAACTACGCTGCCTCCGGCCACTGCGTCCTCCGCCTGTGCCTTTACCCGCAGAATCGCGTGGACGGTGGAACGTCCCCTCCTAAATCCAAACTGCTCGTCGGCCAAATTCGGTCCGACCCTCTCGAGGTGCTCGACGAGGCGAGCATGAACGATGCGCTCAAAAAGTTTGGCGACCTCGTCGAGCAACACGATGGGTCGGTAGGCCGACGGCGACTCTGCGGGTCGTCCTTCTTTCTTCAGCAGGACGAGCTTCCCGGTTTTCCAACGCGCCGGGAAGACGCCCTGCTCCAAACAGGCGGAGAACAAACTGCGGAGCCTCGGACCCAAATGCTCGAGGGCTAGCACCCAGGCCCTCCCGGGGATGCCATCGAGCCCTGGGGCCGTGTTTTTGCTCCGCAGCCGAAGCACTGCCGCCCGCATTTCCGCGGGCGAAACCTCCGGGATATCCCTTGCCGAAGTCTCGTACGACGATGACGCCACGTCCGGTGGCGCCATCGGTGGAGGAGTGGTCTCCACGGTGGCCGGAAACAAGGCCGCGACGACGTTGGCCAGCAAGTCTGGCCGGAGACTCTGCGACAGTGGGGGCGCCGCTGGGCGAAGCTTGTTCATCACCAAGCGATAGGGGCGCCCCCACGGGTCACCGTCGAGAGTCTCCAGGAACTCCTTCCTCGCCGCGACCTTGGCCCTGTGAACGGCCACCCGCAGCGCTCTCTTCGCCTCCTTATAGAGGCCATAGAGCTGCCGCTCCTGGTCTGCGTGATCTTCACTTCTTATTCGGCGACGGCGATGCCTGGCGTATCGACGGCGCGCAGCAACGCAAGACGCGCGCAACTGCGCAAGCTCCGCCGACCACCAGTACACCTGCCGCCGCGGCGAACGGCGGAGGGCACGGGGCATGGCGGCGTCGCAAACGTCCGACATTGCCACCCCGAACCACTCCGCCTCCTGCTCGACCCGTACCGGCCCGTCCGGCACGGGGAGCCACGACACGACCAGAGCGGCCAACACTAGGGCCTCTTTGTTGAGGCGACGTAAAACCCACCGCGGGCCGTCCTGATTCGGGGCACTCGGTACACCACTGGGCTGGACACTCGAAGACGCGGAGACGTCGAACCTGATGTAGCGATGGTCCGACAACGTCTCCACGCCCACGAGGACTCTCCAGCCCCGGACACGACGTGCGACGGCGGGGCTCGCAAACGACAGATCCACAATAGACCCGCCGTTGTGTCGCACGCACGTGTCCACCGACCCCCTATTCAGGACGACCAGGCCGACAGAGATCGCCCAGTCCTCCAGGACCTCACCACGAACGTCGGTTGCCGGCGAACCCCAGACCACGGATTTGGCATTGAAGTCGCCGGCAACGATCGCCGTGTGAGGTTGGCCTTGCTGCACCAGGGCCCCCAATCGAACGAGAAAAGACTCGAACTCGTAGAGGGGTCTGTTGGGAGAGAAATAAACTCCTACAACCCATACGTCTCCCAACAGAGCCGCGACGCATCCCTGGCCCTTCGCTACCTTTTCGAAGGGCGGGGAGCCAGCGGCACCCTGGGTGATGATGGCCACCGAACCGTCCAGGTCCCCGGCCCAGTTATCTCTGGGCGGGACGAAATACGGCTCGGCGACCACGGCCACTTGCACCGACCACTGCGCCAGGCTTTGGGACAAAAGGTCCTGGGCGCGGGCGCAGTGGTTGATGTTCGCCTGGAGGAACTTCAGGTCCATTACTGGGCGATCTCTTCTACTACTTCCATCTCGGCCACTTCTTGCGGTGGGCTCACCGACTGCGGCTGGGCCGTAGCCTCAGCGGCAGCTGGTCTTCTGCGCGGACGCCGCCGGGTTTTGCGGGAGGAGACGGGACACGCCTTCCCCCCGAGTTGGTGCCCGGCGGGCTTGCCAGCTGCAGCACATAAGGCACAGTTGGGTGTAGCTTCACATTGACGGGCCTTGTGACCCGCCTTGCCGCAGCGATAGCAGAGATCGCTGCGGTCTACGGGACAATCGCAAGCGTCCCTCACGTGCCCTTGCTCGAGGCAGCGATAACACCGCATAGGGCGTCTCTCAAGCACCGTCACTCGAGGCACAGTCCACCCTATACGAAGTCGGCCCGCCTTAATTTTCTGTGCCGCCTTGACCGGCACCTTAGTCCAAACCGAGCCTAAACCCGAGCGATCGAGGCGAATTAGTCCCACCTTTATTTGCTCCGTGGCACACTCACCGGCAGTGCTGAGAGCCGCTGCGACCGTTTCAGGAGTGGCTGTAGGGTCCAGTTCTGACAGTCGCAGCTCTGCAAATTTGATGGGCCTTGAGATTCTAACGTCTTCCGACCCCTTAAAATGCTCACTCAGCCTTACGGCAAGGGAGTTGGCCTTCTCCTCTGATTGAGCCCCGGGTACCTCATAAATCATGGCACCCGTGGCTGCAAATTTTGGCTTAAGCCGGTCTATATTTAAGCCGTCTAGGCTTACCCCTTGCTGCGCATTCGTCAGGACCCCAGCATATGTGAGGCCCTTCTTAACAGCTGCTGGGGTCAGTGCGATTACTACCGCTGCTGACCTCGGTAGGCGGAGCTTCGGCTCGGACTTCTTTTTTGTAGCCAAGACTGCACCGGTCTTGGCTTTCTTCTTTTTGCCCACCACCACGGTCCATTCAGTGTCCATAGATACTGGGGCCGGTGGTAATGGGCGGGGCTCCTGGGGAGTGTGTTGCGCTGTGGGGGGAGTTGCTTTATTTCCCCCCGCCTTGCTCTTGGGCTTTAGAGGGACTGCGGCGTTCCGTGGTGTTGGGGCAGGGGCAGAAACGGTTCCCTTTCTTGTTCCTTTGCCCTTATTTAGCACTGCCGCCTGCCCCAAGGATAACCCAGAGACGGGCGGAGTGCTGGAGGGACCGGCAATGGAGGTCGCGATCGGATTATTGGGTTGGGCAGCTCCTTTGCCCTTCCCTTTTCCCTTGCCCTTGCCAGTTAAGAGCTGGGGTTGTCCGCCTACAAAACCACCCTGCACGGGGAGTGCAATGTCCCCAGGGGTGGTCCTCCTCTCATGGGCCAGCGATGGCCTCTGGGCCGGCCCTGCTAGCGCCGACTCCAGTCGAGCCTGCCATCTGGCCTCGATTCGCTCCAGCAACTCCTCTGTGCGCCTGCTGGCAGCCGCCTCCGCCTCCTCGAAGCTACGACGGAAGGAAGCGTTTTCTTCTTGCAGCCCTTTCAATGCTGCCTCGAGGCGGGAGCTATTTTCCCGCCATTTCTTCGCCTCGTCTTCAAGGCGAACAACCAATGAGGACTGGGGTTGGTTCACATATTGCGCGATCACGTCCGAAACATAATTCAGCGCCTTTTGTGAGGTCCCTTTGAGGTTTCCGGATTTCCTCACGATGGACCTCACAATATCCTCACAGTTCCGGAGGTCATCGCGCAAAATGACACCGATCTCTTTCGCCTTGAACGCCTTGGAAGGCGCTGGCGACTTATCCTGTTCCGCCTTTTGGCAGGCCTCCTGGCGCTTAAACAGGTCGCGCTGCCTTTGGGCCTTCTCTAAGCTGACATCACTAACGACCGGAGGCGGGCCCCCTCTTCCGTGACCCTTCGTTGCGCGTGACTTCTGCCTCGGCTCATCTGTGTCACTCTCAAGAGGCGAGTGACTACTTCTGGAGGGGTGTGAACGTCTCTTCCACAGTCTTTTGCTCCTAACAGAAGAGACACTTTCACTCGTAACCGAGTCGACACCCAAGTCAATTGGCCGAATGAATTCGGCCGTAACCTTCGTGGGCTTTTCACCCACTCTCGCTCCACCATCTACAAACTCCGCCTCTCCAGCAGGAACTGGAGTAGGCAATCTCGTCAAAATAATTTTAGGGTATAAGTTTTCCATATTGATCCCACGAGTATGGGGGAAATAAAAGTCCGCCCAGGCAGTGCCCCCTGTACCTGGGTAAGCCTAACGTAACCCGCCAAGAGGGTCGGCAGGTACTCTGGCGGGGGTCGCACTAGAGACCGAACTACCCATCGGCCATGCATCCCCTCGCGGTGCGCCGCCGCTTGGGATTCGGGGTAACTTTTTATAGAGGTTTTCTCCCTCACGGTCCAGGCGGTTAAGCCAAGACCCTCGGTCCGGCAGGAGCGCGAGACATAACCACGGACCTCCATACCGGATTACGATCTGCGACGGCGACAGCGGGAGAGAAAGGTTCCCCCCCACTGCCTGCTCGGGGCGGGGTGAGCGCACACCGAGCCCGTCGACACCCCCAGGACAGAACCGGGAGTCGCCCGATGAACGGGCCCACCAAAACAAGACGACGGCCGCCGCAAGAGACGACGACCGCCAACCAACTGTTGTCAGGATATCAGCCGTCGCGCCGATCAACGTGATCGACGCGCCGTTGCCCAGGGTGCACCGCGTGGAGGTTTCCTGACTTCGCACCCCCCTGACTTCGCACCCCAACCTAACCTAACCTAACCTAACCTAACCTAACCTAACCTAACCGTCTAATTTTGAAAAATTTCTGTATGAAAACATATTAGTGTGGCACATCATTTAATAGCGTTTTATAAATACTTACCGTTGCCCATATTTTTGATATTTTCCCCCCCCAATTTCTTCCAAATTTCGTTAATTTCCTTACTTTTGCTGACGGTGAAAATTTTTTGTACTAACCGTACCTCACTTTATTCGGTATTTGTGAAGTACTCGCCGAGACGCGTCCAAAGACGTATCGTACGTCGCGCTCCGGCAAAAAATTGTCCCCCGCACCCACCCTTTTGTCTTTTTTGACGAGGTAAGGTGTGGCTATACCGTCACGAAAGCCATATATAGTCAAACTCAAAAACCCAAAGCACTTTATATCTAAGGGCCACAGTTACTCGCTGAAAAGCTTTTTAAATATTGTACACTTACCTGGAAGGATACATACCCTATCCTGCGACGCTTCACGATCCCGGACGGCTATTCACCTGAAAAAGAAAAAGTAAAAATTAGACATATTTTAGCTTATTGACTTACCGTGCTTGTATGCACCTAATGCAACCATATATAGTGACCTTGACTTTTAGCTAGACTAAATATAATCTGTTTTAGTATTACTTTATTCTAACTTTTTATTTTTTATTTTATTATCTGTGAATCGACAGTATCTATACGACCGAGCCATTTACACTTGGCGTACAGTTGATTGACAAGTGCCCCCTAGCAGCGACAAGCTCCCCCTGTCAAAATGTTCCGCACACCAGCTAAGGATGGCAGCAGAGTGGCGTCCAAATCCCCAGAGGCCAGCTCGCAGGAAACGAGCAGGACAACTGTTGCGCAAGCCCGGCGGAGTATTGAGACAAAGCTGGATTGTACAGCAGAACCCAGGACTGCCGGGACTGCCGGGCTTGCGAAACAGAAGACTGGAATCCTTGGAACGACCACCGTGACAAAGAAACCCGTCATACATGTGGACATGACGACTATTGAAAAGTCTCCGATAAAAGAAGCGGAATACACTAGCAGGACAGCTGAGGCGAAGGCTTGTCTCATCAAGACGAAGCTTCAGATTAACAATAGTCGGAACTTAAAAACTGAAATTAAGACGGAAGTGATAAATGCCTCAGAACGATTATATAAATTAGTAAAGGACGCGGAAGAGGGGAGACCATATAAGGGAAAGGAGACACAAAGGAATAGGACAGGAGAACAAAGAAAAGATGAGGAAGGAGAGACCATATCGAAAGAGGACAAAACCAGAAGGGAAAGAGAGGAACAGAAGAAAATCTTGGAAAAATTAGAAGAAAATACGAAGTTACTCAAGGAGAATAAGATGGAAATTGAAAAGATTAATGGATTAATAACAAGGGAAGCAGAAGAGTGGAAAAACAAAGGACATATGCGAGTGTAGCAGCCGGCCCGCAAAATGGGAAACCACCGAGTGTGGCTACGGCGCTACACTCCATAGTAGTGACATCGAGGGACGAGCAAGAAACGGGCGATGAAGTGGTGGAAAAATTAAGGAAAGTGGTAAACGCGGCAGAGGAAGGAATCAGAGTAGATAACATCAGGAAAGGAAAAGAAAGGAAAGTCATAGTAGGATTTCAGGATAAACAAGAGTTAACAAAAGTAAAGGACAAAATTAATAAAGCAGGGAATTTGAATGTCGAAGAAGTAAAGAATAAGGACCCACTCATCGTACTGAAGGACGTTCTAAATTGCCACTCAAATGAGGATATATTAAAGGCTATACGAATGCAGAATAGACACTTATTGGACAGGATAAGGAAGGAGGAAGACAGTATGGAAGTTAAATATAGAAGAAGAGCCCGTAACCCTCTGATGGCGCATATCGTCCTTAAGGTGTCACCGCAAATCTGGGGAATCCTTACGGAAGCCGGCGCGGTGCATGTAGACATCCAGAGGGTCAGAGTTTCAGACCAGTCACCACTAGTCCAGTGCTCACGTTGCCTGGGCTATGGTCACGGAAAAAGATTCTGTCGAAGCACCCTGGATGTCTGCAGTCACTGCGGGGGTTCACATTTAAGGGCCGAATGTCCTGACTGGATGGCAGCCGAGTTACCAACTTGCTGCAACTGCCAAAAAGCCAAAATGGCAGACACCAAGCACAATGCATTCAGTCAGGACTGCCCGATAAGGAAAAAGTGGGACGCGCTGGCACGCTCCGCCATAGCGTACTGCTGAGGTGGTCTCCACAGCCCCGGGCCCGACCATGCCTGACTCCGAAGGACGGCCATACCTGATGGCGCAGGCCAACCTTCAAAGAAAAAACTTGGCCACTCAAGAGTTGATGGCGTGGGCTATCGAAAAAAGGTTGGCCGCGGCCCTAATTCAAGAGCCTTACATCGGAGGGACTGGCCGGATGAAGGATTACGGGACCGTCAGGATCTTTCAGAGCGCGGAGCGGGAGGGGGGCCAGGTCAAGGCAGCCATAGCAGTCTTTGACGATGACGTGGATGCCTTGATCTGTCCAGAGTTCACCACTACGAATATCGTCGTGGTGAGAATCCGCTCCGGCGCCTGGGAGATCGTGATGGTCTCGATATACTTCGAACCGGACCAGCCAATAGACGAATACGTCGAGCACCTGAGGCAAATAGGAAGGAGGCTGGGCTCGAGGAGCCTATTAATTGGTGGAGACGCCAATGCAAAGAGTCTATGGTGGAGCCAAGAGATCGACCGAAGAGGAGAGCTGGTGTCCGGTTGGCTGGATGAAGCCGGGCTCCATGTGCTAAACGAAGGCAATACGCCGACGTTTTTCACCGTGAGAGGAGGAAGGGCATTCTCCAGCCAGGTGGACATCACGGCCTGTTCGGTCGACCTCTTGGATAAGATAGGAAATTGGCGAGTCAGAGAGGATCTGACGAGTTCGGACCACAATACCATCACGTTTGACTTAAATATTAAAAGAGAGAAAGGAATCAAAATTATTAGGACTACAAGAAAATTTAATACTCGAAAAGCTAACTGGAGAGAATTTGGAAATAAAATTAAACATTTAACAGAAGAAAACAAAATAAATAAAATAGAGATAGACAAAGTTAATACAATAGTAGAATTAGAGAATAAAATAGTAAAATATACAGAGTTAATAACTAAATCAAGTGAGGAAACAATACCAAAGAAGAAAAATAATACAAAATTTAACTTACCGTGGTGGTCCGACGAACTCGAAAGACTGAAGAAGGAAATGATGAGAAGAAAACGGAGAATCCGATGGGCGGCTCCTGTAAGAAAGGAAAAAGTGATTAGGGAGTACAAAAGTGCAAAGGAGGAATATGAAAATGAAGCGAGGATAGCGCAGGTCAAGAGTTGGAAGGAGTTTTGCGGGAAACAGGATAAAGAAGGGGTATGGGATGGAATATACCGAGTGATGGGCAGGCTGACCAAGCGGCATGAAGACCAGCCACTCGTCAGGGGCGGGAAAACCCTGGGTCAGGAGGAATCGGCAAGATTTCTTGCCGAGACCTTCTACCCGGACGACCCTGACGAGGAGGACAATGAGGATCACCGGCGCACCAGGGAGCTTGCCTCGCGAGTGAACGACTGGGTCCATGGTGAGGTACATGACCCACCGTTCACGTCGCGGGAGCTCACTGCGGCGCTGGTGACCTTCAACCCGAAAAAGGCGCCCGGTTCTGACGGCCTGACCTCTGACATCTGCACGCAGGCGATCGCCCAAGATCCGGAGTCTTTTCTATCACTGGCTAACAAGTGCCTAGAGTTGGCCTATTTTCCAAAAATTTGGAAAGAGGCCACGGTCGTTGTGCTTCGGAAACCGGGTAAAGATGATTACACGGTTCCCAAAGCGCATCGACCGATAGGACTGTTGCCAGTGATGGGAAAGATACTGGAAAAGATGCTGGTGGGCAGACTCAAATGGCACCTCCTCCCGAGGATGAGCCACCGCCAATTCGGATTTATGCCACAAAGGGGCACCGAGGACTCCCTCTATGTCTTGGTAAATCATATTAGAAAAAAAACTTAATGAAAAGAAAATTATAATATTGGTGTCGCTAGACATAGAGGGAGCCTTCGATAGCGCCTGGTGGCCCGCTATCAAAGTCCGATTGGCGGAAGAGCAATGCCCACCAAACATCCGTAGGTTGATCGCCAGCTATCTAGATGATCGGATGGTCAGGGTTAGGTACGCGGGTGCCGAAGCCGCGAAACGGACTGTTAAGGGTTGCGTTCAAGGGTCCATCGGAGGGCCAATCCTGTGGAACCTCCTCCTCGATCCCCTATTACAGGGGCTCGAGCGCCGGGGCGACTATTGTCAGGCTTTTGCCGATGATGTCGTCCTGGTGTTCGATGGGGGTTCCACAGGAGAAGTGCAAAAGCAGGCCAATGCGGCACTAGCCTATGTGCGGGATTGGGGTATCCGAAATAAACTCAAATTTGCGCCAAACAAGACCAAGGCCATGGTCATTACGAATAAATTAAAGTACGATACCCCAATCCTACACATGGGTGGCGTCGACATTGGTCTGTCAGACGAAATAAAGATGCTTGGCCTGATAATGGACCGGAAACTCACCTTTAACAGTCACGTGACGCAGGTTTGCGGGAAGGCCGCAACCCTCTACAAAATGCTCGCGAGGTCAGCCAAAGTCCAGTGGGGGTTGGGACCGGAGGTTATTAGGACGATCTATACGGCAGCGGTTGAGCCAGTTATACTTTACGCGGCCAGTGCGTGGGCTCCCGCTAGCCAAAAACTCGGCATCAGGAAGCAGCTCGGAGCGATCCAGCGCAGCTTTGCGCAGAAGCTGACGAAGGCATATAGGACCGCCTCTCTCAACTCGACCCTATTGCTCGCGGGGATACTCCCCCTTGACATAAGAGTGAGGGAAACCGCACTCCTCTACGAGGTCAAGAGGGGGTACTCCCAGCGAGTAGTCGGTGATCGGGAGATAGAGGCTCCTGTAGCCTTCGCCAGCTTGGACCACCCGGCGGAACGGAGGACCGGGACGTTTGAATGCTTGGTGGACGGAGCGGAACTGGCTCAGCACGTCGGTGAGGGTCTTAGTATCTTCACCGACGGAAGCAAGATAGATGGGAAAGTTGGAGCGGCGCTGTCCATATGGAACGGCACCGCCGAGACGAGTACCAGAAAGCTGCGGCTCGAGCCGTACTGCTCCGTCTACCAGGCGGAACTTCTCGCCCTCCGGAAAGCCGTGGAGGAGGCGCTCCGAAGCGGGCTTCCTACGTGCGGCATCTTTAGCGATGCCAGGTCTGCTCTCGACGTCATCACCAGAGGTGATTCTCTCCACCCCATAGCGTTCGAAATAAATAATATGTTAAAAGAAGCCGAGCAACGCACCCAGAAAATTAAATTTTTCTGGGTGAAGGCACATGTGGGGTTGGAGGGAAACGAGAGAGCGGACGTGCTCGCTAAAGAGGCCGCACAGCATCTGAAGACCCGTGCGCATTACGACAAGTGTCCGGTTTCATTCGTCAAGAGACAGATCCGTCTGGACTCTATTGGCGAATGGAGCCGGAGATACGCGGACGGAGAGACGGCTTCGGTAACGAAGCTGTTCTTTCCGGACGCCGTCGAGGCGCACAGGGTCGTCAGGCGGATCGTCCTGGATCCTGTCCTGACGCAGGTGTTCACCGGGCACGGCGGGTTCTCCGAGTACTTGCATCGGTTCAAGTGCAAGGAGAGCCCGGCGTGCTTGTGTGACCCTGACGTTGAGGAGACGGTCCCACACCTCCTGCTCGATTGTCCCATACATGCCATAGATAGATTCGAAGTTGAAAATCAGATAGATTATAGGATAATAAAAGATAATTTACATAAGATAATTAAGGACAAGTTAGTAGTACAGAGCTTCATAAAATATTGTAGATCAATAGGAAATATAGTAATAAGTAGAAATAAGTAAACAAAAATTGTTACTAAATATATAATGTATAATTATATATAATTAGTAATAAGATAGACAGTAAGAATGTATGTACGATAAAGTAAATAGACATAAGAAAAATGAACCCTAGACGTAGATACATTAAGATATTAATTTAAGTTGAATAGACAGAAGATTACTAAGAAGATGATAAGACTGTATGTACCGTAAATATTATGTTGTTAAACAATGTAAAAAACAAAGAAAAAGAGAAAAGAAACAAAAAGAAAATATATATACAAAAAATCCCTTGTCCTGGATAGGGGGACCAGGAGTGGGCCGCAGAGACCCACTAAAAAAAAAAAAAAAAAAAAAAAAAAAAAAACCTCACCTAACCTTTTTTTTTTTTTTTTTTTTTTTTTTTTTTTTTTTTTTTCGCGGAGAAAGTGCTTTACCACTACCGCCCGGCCTTCGTGGGGGGCGACCGAGCGGTTATGTTGGGTTCACCGTGCCTTACGACCCGGCGTTGAGCCGCCCGGAGAGATGGAAAACGTCGGGCGACCGCCGGGCCGAGTCCCTAACCTATGTACAACGCACGGCATGCCAACTAAAACTCCGCGGTGGCCATCTTCGGCGCATTAGGGACGGCTGCGGGCTTCCTCGGACGAAAAGTATCTAAGTTGTCGTCCGCAGCCGCCCCTGCGCGGTGCCGCCTGGTGCGGCCCGTCTCCTGTTGTGGGGGGGGCTCAGAAGCCCCCGCGCACCGAAGGACGCTCTCAGCGTCTACGGCAGCGTGAGGCCTACCTTCCACGCTGCCGTCCATCACGGGGGTCGCAACAATGTGCTAAAAGGAACACAAAACTTAAGACGGACGGCCCCCTGCCGCCCGCCCGCGACCCCCGGTGGCCCCTATTAGTCGCCTCTTACGACAGGCAGGGGATACCGTGGTGGAATTCTCCAAACGCCCCCAATCCACAGGGCGGGAGACGCCGGTCAGTCGTCCACCCGGCGCCTCCTTCGTCTCCTCTGGCGGCGGGAGGGATCATCTCGCTCCCGATCCCTCTCGGCACTCTCCTTCTGCGAGAGGACCACCTCGCAGAAGTGGGCCACCGCACGCCAGGCCTCCCGACTGTCGACCATGGAAGCGACCACGGCCGGCAGCGAGAGGTCTCCTCCGACGACTGATCTGAGAGCGCTGCGCTCCTCGTCCCAGGCTGGGCAAAACTCCAGTGTGTGCTGGGCCGTATCCAGCGGGCAGTTGTCACAATGGTGACACACGGCCGACACCTCTGTGCCTACAATACGACACAGATACTCACCGAAGCAACCATGCCCGGTGAGTACCTGTGTCAATCGAAACCTAGCCGGGCCGTGGCGCCTGTCCAGCCACTCGGCAAAGACCGGGCGCACTGCCGCTACGACCCTTAGCCCCGCTGTCGGGGCCTCCAGCCTGAGACGCCACTCCTCCACGGCGGCTCGCCGTAAGGAGGCCCTCATGGCCTCCACCTCCTTCAGGGCCGGACGCTGCCCGCGACTGAACGCCTCCTCCCGCCAATGAAATGCATCGGACAGGGATTGGGCGTCCAGATCCCAAGGCAGAAATCCGGCCAACATGCAAGCCGCCTCGTACGAAACCGTGCGGTATGCCCTGATCGCCCGCTGCGCCACTACACGTTGAGGATTGCGCAAGAGCGCGACGCAGCGGTTGCTCAGGGAATCAGCCCAAACTGGACTGCCATACAGGGCCATGGACCGCACGACTCCGTGGTATAACCTTCGGCAAGGGATACCAGGACCTTCCAGGTTGGGCAGCAGGCTAGAAAGAGCGCCCGCTGCCCGGGACAATTTTGTCCGCATTTTCTCGAAATGGGTACGGAATTCCCATCGGCTATCTAAAATCAAACCCAAATACTTCATGTTCTTGCCGATGAGAATCCGCACCCCCTCAACAACGATGTGGGCACCGGCCGGTGGCCCTTTCCGAGGCCTGTGAAAACAAATGGCCTCGGTTTTCTCAAGGGCCACTTTCAACCCTAGTCGTCGGATGCGACTCACGACGTCGCCGGTGCCCGCCGCCGCCAGAATTGCGGCATCCTGGAAGGTCCCAGAAGTCGCTGTGACTAGCGTGTCGTCGGCGTAACATGTCACGCCGACGCCCCGGAGATTGGTACCACGGAGGACCCAGTCGTACCCGATGTTCCACAAGAGAGGGCCTAGAACCGAGCCCTGTGGAACACCGCACGACATCGCTCTTCGGTGCCACCCATCGGCACCCGGATACACCACGTCCCTGTCAGAAAGGTACGCGTGCACCAGACGCCGGAGATAGGGCGGCACCACGTGGTACCGCAGTGCCTCGTGGATGCAGGGCCAGGGCAGCGAGTTGAAAGCGTTGGAGATATCCAACGATACAGCAATAACTACGCTGCCTCCGGCCACTGCTTCCTCCGCCTGTGCCTTCACCCGCAGAATCGCGTGGACGGTAGAACGTCCCCTCCTAAATCCAAACTGTTCGTCGGCCAAATTTAGCCCGACCCTCTCGAGGTGCTCGACGAGGCGAGCATGAACGATGCGCTCGAAAAGTTTGGCGACCTCGTCGAGCAACACGATGGGCCGGTAGGCCGACGGCGACTCTGCGGGTCGTCCTTCCTTCTTCAGCAGGACGAGCTTCCCGGTTTTCCAACGCGCCGGGAAGACGCCCTGCTCCAAACAGGCGGAGAACAAACTGCGGAGCCTCGGACCCAGGTACTCGAGAGCTAGCACCCAGGCCCTCCCGGGGATGCCATCGAGCCCTGGGGCCGTGTTTTTGCTCCGCAGCCGAAGCACTGCCGCCCGCATTTCAGCGGGCGAAACCTCCGGGATATCCCTTGCCGAAGTATCGTACGACGATGACGCCACGTCCGGTGGCGCCATCGGTGGAGGAGTGGTCTCCACGGTGGCCGGAAACAAGGCCGCGACGACGTTGGCCAGCAAGTCTGGCCGGAGACTCTGCGACAGCGGGGGCGCCGCTGGGCGAAGCTTGTTCATCACCAAGCGATAGGGGCGCCCCCACGGGTCACCGTCGAGAGTCTCCAGGAACTCCTTCCTCGCCGCGACCTTGGCCCTGTGAACGGCCACCCGCAGCGCTCTCTTCGCCTCCTTATAGAGGCCGTAGAGCTGCCGCTCCTGGTCTGCGTGATCATCTGCCCTCAATCGGCGACGGCGATGCCTGGCGTATCGACGGCGCGCAGCTACGCAAGACGCGCGCAACTGTGCTAGCTCCGCCGACCACCAGTACACCTGCCGCCGCGACGGACGGCGGAGGGCCCGGGGCATGGCGGCGTCGCAAACGTCCGACATAGCCACCCCGAACCACTCCGCCTCCTGCTCGACCCGTACCGGCCCGTCCGGCACGGGGAGCCACGACACGACCAGAGCGGCCAACACTAGGGCCTCTTTATCGAGGCGACGTAACACCCACCGCGGGCCGTCCTGATTCGGGGCACTCGGTACACCACCGGGCTGGACACTCGAGGACGCGGAGACGTCAAACCTGATGTAGCGATGGTCCGACAACGTCTCCACCCCCACGAGGACTCTCCAGCCCCGGACACGACGTGCGACGGCGGGGCTCGCAAACGACAGATCCACAATAGACCCGCCGTTGTGCCGCACGCACGTGTCCACCGACCCCCTATTCAGGACGACCAGGCCGACAGAGATCGCCCAGTCCTCCAGGACCTCACCGCGAACGTCGGTCGCCGGCGAACCCCAGACCACGGATTTGGCGTTGAAGTCGCCGGCGACGATCGCCGGGTGAGGTTGGCCTTGCTGCACCAGGGCCCCCAGTCGAACGAGAAAAGACTCGAACTCGTAGAGGGGTCTGTTGGGAGAGAAATAGACTCCTACAACCCATACGTCTCCCAACAGAGCCGCAACGCATCCCTGGCCCTTCGCTACCTTTTCGAAGGGCGGGGAGCCAGCGGCACCCTGGGTGATGATGGCCACCGAACCGTCGAGGTCCCCGGCCCAGTTATCCTTGGGTGGGACGAAATACGGCTCGGCGACCACGGCCACTTGCACCGACCACTGCGCCAGGCTTTGGGACAACAGGTCCTGGGCCCGGGCGCAGTGGTTGATGTTCGCCTGGAGGAACTTCAGGTCCATTACTGGGCGATCTCTTCTACTACTTCCATCTCGGCCACTTCTTGCGGTGGGCTCACCGACTGCGGCTGGGCCTTAGCCTCAGCGGCAGCTGGTTTCCTGCGCGGACGCCGCCGGGTTTTGCGGGGGGAGACGGGACACGCCTTCCCCCCGAGTTGGTGCCCGGCGGGCTTACCGGAAGCCGCGCAGACTACACAGTTTGCCACGGCGCTACACTCGCGGGCCTTGTGGCCCGCTTGACCGCAGCGGTAGCATAACGCGCTGCGGTCCACTGCGCAGTCACAGCGCTCCCGGACATGCCCGGACTCCAAACACCGGAAGCACCGCATGGGCCTCGCCTCGAGCACCGTCACTCGAGGCACAGTCCACCCTATACGAAGGCGGCCCGCCTTGACCTTCTGGGCCGCCTTGATAGGCATCTTCACCCATGCTGTGCCTACACCCGAACGGTCGGGACGAATTTGCCCGACCTTGATTGCTTCCACGGCGCACTCACCGGCCTTAGAGAGGGCCGCTGCGACTGATTCAGGAGTGGCTGTATAGTCCAGCTCTGTCAGCCGCAGTTCCGCGGTTTTTGTGGGCCGGGATATTCGGACGTCCTCCGACCCACTGAAACACTCCCTCAGCCTAGTGGCGAGGGAGTCGGCCCTCTCGTCAGAGTTGGCCCCGGGCACCTCGTACATAGGGGCACCCGTGGCCGCAAACTTTGGCCTCAGCCTTGTTATTTCAAGGCCGGTAAGGTCCACCTTACCCTGCGCTTCTGTCAGGACTTTAGCATAGGTAAGCCCTTTTGCTACAGCCGCCGGCGTCAGAGAAATTATGACGGCCGCAGAGCGTGGTGGGCGGAGCTTGGGCTCGGCCCGGCGCGGTGGTGGCTGTGAACTAGCCGCCGGTGTCGTCCCGGACCTGGGCTTCTTTTTCCTTCCCACCACGACCGTCCATTCCGTGTCCATGGACACTGGGGCCGGCGGCAATGCGCGGGGCTCTGGTGCAGCTTGCGCCGTGGGTGCTGACCCTTTCTTCCCATTCTTCTGGGGCTTTGTCAAGCGTCTTGTATGGCCTGGTAGGGCAGCTCTCTGCTTGTCTTCCCTCGCACGCATAGAAGATGCGGTGGTCGGCTCCTTTGTAGACCCAGCGATGACTTGTGGCGGAGCAGTAGAGGGCCCGGCCACGGGAGCAGGAATGAGGGCAGCGGCCTGGACCGAGCTCTTCCCCTTTCCCTTCCCTTTGCCCTTGGTTGACGTGGGCTGAGGTGTTCCTCCTACGAATCCACCCTGCACGGGGAGTTGGGTATCCCCGGGGGTGGACTTTCTCTCATGGGCCAGTGGTGGCCTAGGAGCCGGCCCTTGCAGCACCGACTCCAGCCTTGCCTGCCATCGTGCCTCCATCCGCTCCAGGATGTCTTCAGTTGGCTGAGCTTTAGATGCCGCCTCCAACTCATCCAGGCGCCGGCGAAGGGAGGCGTTCTCCTCTGTCAACTTTGACATCTCCAACTCCAGACGGGCACTGTGGTCCCTCAACTTCTTCGTTTCATCCTCAAGGCGAGCCGTCACTATCGCTTCATCGCTTCGTTGGTCGACATATTTTGTTATCGTGTCGACCACGGAATTGAGCGTCTTTTGACTCGTGCCCTTGAGATTGCCCGATTTCCGGACAACCATTCGCACGAGCTTCCCGCAATTGGTCAAATCCTCCCGGAGAATGACCCTTGTTTCGTCTAACTCCATCAAGGGTACTCCGGGTTCTGATGGAGCTTTCAGGTACGCCTGAACTCGATCCACCATTTTTTGCTCTGCCTCAGCACGCAGAGCATCACGCCTTTGCGCGTTTAAATCCCGCTGGGCTCTGGATATCGCAGCGTATTTCCCCGCAGATGAAGGGGGGCGACTTCGAATCTTCGAAGGTGGACCACTGTCTTCACCACTTTCCGACTCGCCAGACCGCGACCTCACAGAATCCACCTCACTTTCATCCCAAAGGCGTCCTTTGTAACGCCTCGAAGTCACGCCAGTTCTCCCAGGCTCGTAAACAGGTCCTGGCGCCAAGAATGGCGTATCCACATCTACAGCAGGAAGGCTGAGAGGAACACTCGCACCCTCTCCTGCACATCTTCCGTCGTCGGGATTGAGCCCTTCGACCTCCGCCCCTCCAGCCCCGGATTCCGGAACGGGAGTAGGCAACCTCGTCAATTTAATTATAGGTTGTTTAGAAAAATCCATTTTGATTCCCACGAGTATGGGGGAAATAAACGTCCGCCCAGGCAGTGCCCCCTGTACCTGGGTAAGCCTAACGTAACCCACCAAGAGGGTCGGCAGGTACTCTGGCGGGGGTCGCACTCGAGACCGAACTACCCATCGGCCATGCATCCCCTCGCGGTGCGCCGCCGCTTGGGATTCGGGGTAACTTTTTATAGAGGTTTTCTCCCTCGCAGTCCGGGCGGTTAAGCCAAGACCCTCGGTCCGGCAGGAGCGCGAGACATATCCACGGACCTCCATACCGGATTACGATCTGCGACGGCGACAGTGGGAGAGAAAGGTTCCCCCTCACTGCCTGCTCGGGGCGGGGTGAGCGCACACCGAGCCCGTCGACACCCCCAGGACAGAACCGGGAGTCGCCCGATGAACAGGCCCACCAAAAACAAGACGACGGCCGCCGCGAGAAACGACGACCGCCAACCAACTGTTGTCAGGATATCAGCCGTCGCGCCGATCAACGTGATCGACGCGCCGTTGCCCAGGGTGCACCGCGTGGAGGTTTCCTGACTTCGCACCCCAACCTAACCTAACCTAACCTAACCTAACCTAACCTAACCTAACCTAACCTAACCTAACCTAACCTAACCTAACCTAACCTAACCTAACCTAACCTAACCTAACCTAACCTAACCTAACCTAACCTAACCTTTTTTTTTTTTTTTTGTTTCGCGGAGAAAGTGCGTTACCACTACCGCCCGGCCTTCGTGGGGGGCGACCGAGCGGTTATGTTGGGTTCACCGTGCCTTACGACCCGGCGTTGAGCCGCCCGGAGAGATGGAAAACGTCGGGCGACCGCCGGGCCGAGTCCCTAACCTATGTACAACGCACGGCATACCAACTAAAACTCCGCGGTGGCCATCTTCGGCGCATTAGGGACGGCTGCGGGCTTCCTCTGACTAATGTCTAAGTTGTCGTCCGCAACCGCCCCTGCGCGGTGCCGCCTGGTGCGGCCCGTCTCCTGTTGTGGGGGGGGCTCAGAAGCCCCCGCGCACCGAAGGACGCTCTCAGCGTCTACGGCAGCGTGAGGCCTACCTTCCACGCTGCCGTCCATCACGGGGGTCGCAACAATGTGCAAAAAGGAACACAAAACTAAAGACGGACGGCCCCCTGCCGCCCGCCCGCGACCCCCGGTGGCCCCTATTAGTCGCCTTTTACGACAGGCAGGGGATACCGTGGTGGAATTCTCCAAACGCCCCCAATCCACAGGGCGGGAGACGCCGGTCAGTCGTCCACCCGGCGCCTCCTTCGTCTCCTCTGGCGGCGGGAGGGATCTTCGCGCTCCCGATCCCTCTCGGCACTCTCCTTCTGCGAGAGGACCACCTCGCAGAAGTGGGCCACCGCACGCCAGGCCTCCCGACTGCCGACCATGGAAGCGACCACGGCCGGCAGCGAGAGGTCTCCTCCGACGACTGATCTGAGAGCGCTGCGCTCCTCGTCCCAGGCTGGGCAAAACTCCAGTGTGTGCTGGGCCGTATCCAGCGGGCAGTTGTCACAATGGTGACACACGGCCGACACCTCTGTGCCTACAATACGACACAGATACTCACCGAAGCAACCATGCCCGGTGAGTACCTGTGTCAATCGAAACGTAGCCGGGCCGTGGCGCCTGTCCAGCCACTCGGCAAAGACCGGGCGCACTGCCGCTACGACCCTTAGCCCCGCTGTCGGGGCCTCCAGCCTGAGACGCCACTCCTCCACGGCGGCTCGCCGTAAGGAGGCCCTCATGGCCTCCACCTCCTTCAGGGCCGGACGCTGCCCGCGACTGAACGCCTCCTCCCGCCAATGAAATGCATCGGACAGGGATTGGGCGTCCAGATCCCAAGGCAGAAATCCGGCCAACATGCAAGCCGCCTCGTACGAAACCGTGCGGTATGCCCTGATCGCCCGCTGCGCCACTACACGTTGAGGATTGCGCAAGAGCGCGACGCAGCGGTTGCTCAGGGAATCAGCCCAAACTGGACTGCCATACAGGGCCATGGACCGCACGACTCCGTGGTATAACCTTCGGCAAGGGATACCAGGACCTTCCAGGTTGGGCAGCAGGCTAGAAAGAGCGCCCGCTGCCCGGGACAGTTTTGTCCGCATTTTCTCGAAATGGGTACGGAATTCCCATCGGCTATCTAAAATCAAACCCAAATACTTCATGTTCTTGCCGATGGGAATCCGCACCCCCTCAACAACGATGTGGGCACCGGCCGGTGGCCCTTTCCGAGGCCTGTGAAAACAAATGGCCTCGGTTTTCTCAAGGGCCACCTTCAACCCTAGTCGTCGGATGCGACTCACGACGTCGCCGGTGCCCGCCGCCGCCAAAATTGCGGCATCCTGGAAGGTCCCAGAAGTCGCTGTGACTAGCGTGTCGTCGGCGTAACATGTCACGCCGACGCCCCGGAGATTGGTACCACGGAGGACCCAGTCGTACCCGATGTTCCACAAGAGAGGGCCTAGAACCGAGCCCTGTGGAACACCGCACGACATCGCTCTTCGATGCCACCCATCGGCGCCCGGATACACCACGTCCCTGTCAGACAGATACGCGTGCACCAGACGCCGGAGATAGGGCGGCACCACGTGGTACCGCAGTGCCTCGTGAATGCAGGGCCAGGGCAGCGAGTTGAAAGCGTTGGAGATATCCAACGATACCGCAATTACAACTTCGCCCCTGGCCACTGCATCCTCCGCCTGTGCCTTCACCCGCAGAATCGCGTGGACGGTGGAACGTCCCCTCCTAAATCCAAACTGCTCGTCGGCCAAATTTGGACCGACCCTATCGAGATGCTCGACGAGGCGAGCATGAACGATGCGCTCGAAAAGTTTGGCGACCTCGTCGAGCAACACGATGGGCCGGTAGGCCGACGGCGACTCTGCGGGTCGTCCTTCTTTCTTCAGCAGGACGAGCTTCCCGGTTTTCCAACGTGCCGGGAAGACGCCCAACCTAACCTAACCTAACCTTTTTTTTTTTTTTTTTTTTTTTTTTTTTGGTTTCGCGGAGAAAGTGCTTTACCACTACCGCCCGGCCTTCATGGGGGGCGACCGAGCGGTTATGTTGGGTTCACCGTGCCTTACGACCCGGCGTTGAGCCGCCCGGAGAGATGGAAAACGTCGGGCGACCGCCGAGCCGAGTCCCTAACCTATGTACAACGCACGGCATACCAACTAAAACTCCGCGGTGGCCATCTTCGGCGCATTAGGGACGGCTGCGGGCTTCCTCTGACTAATGTCTAAGTTGTCGTCCGCAACCGCCCCTGCGCGGTGCCGCCTGGTGCGGCCCGTCTCCTGTTGTGGGGGGGGCTCAGAAGCCCCCGCGCACCGAAGGACGCTCTCAGCGTCTACGGCAGCGTGAGGCCTACCTTCCACGCTGCCGTCCATCACGGGGGTCGCAACAATGTGCTAAAAAAGATACACAAAACTATAGACGGACGGCCCCCTGCCGCCCGCCCGCGACCCCCGGTGGCCCCTATTAGTCGCCTCTTACGACAGGCAGGGGATACCGTGGTGGAATTCTCCAAACGCCCCCAATCCACAGGGCGGGAGACGCCAGTCAGTCGTCCACCCGGCGCCTCCTTCGTCTCCTCTGGCGGCGGGAGGGATCATCTCGCTCCCGATCCCTCTCGGCACTCTCCTTCTGCGAGAGGACCACCTCGCAGAAGTGGGCCACCGCACGCCAGGCCTCCCGACTGTCGACCATGGAAGCGACCACGGCCGGCAGCGAGAGGTCTCCTCCGACGACTGCTCTGAGAGCGCTGCGCTCCTCGTCCCAGGCTGGGCAAAACTCCAATGTATGTTGGGCCGTATCCAGCGGGCAGTTGTCACAATGGTGACACACGGCCGACACCTCTGTGAACCTAACCTAACCTAACCTAACCTAACCTAACCTTTTTTTTTTTTTTTTTTTTTTTTTGGTTTCGCGGAGAAAGTGCGTTACCACTACCGCCCGGCCTTCGTGGGGGGCGACCGAGCGGTTATGTTGGGTTCACCGTGCCTTACGACCCGGCGTTGAGCCGCCCGGAGAGATGGAAAACGTCGGGCGACCGCCGGGCCGAGTCCCTAACCTATGTACAACGCACGGCATACCAACTAAAACTCCGCGGTGGCCATCTTCGGCGCATTAGGGACGGCTGCGGGCTTCCTCTGACTAATGTCTAAGTTGTCGTCCGCAACCGCCCCTGCGCGGTGCCGCCTGGTGCGGCCCGTCTCCTGTTGTGGGGGGGGGCTCAGAAGCCCCCGCGCACCGAAGGACGCTCTCAGCGTCAACGGCAGCGTGAGGCCTACCTTCCACGCTGCCGTCCATCACGGGGGTCGCAACAATGTGCTAAAAAAAAGATACACAAAACTATAGACGGACGGCCCCCTGCCGCCCGCCCGCGACCCCCGGTGGCCCCTATTAGTCGCCTCTTACGACAGGCAGGGGATACCGTGGTGGAATTCTCCAAACGCCCCCAATCCACAGGGCGGGAGACGCCGGTCAGTCGTCCACCCGGCGCCTCCTTCGTCTCCTCTGGCGGCGGGAGGGATCATCTCGTTCCCGATCCCTCTCGGCACTCTCCTTCTGCGAGAGGACCACCTCGCAGAAGTGGGCCACCGCACGCCAGGCCTCCCGACTGTCGACCATGGAAGCGACCACGGCCGGCAGCGAGAGGTCTCCTCCGACGACTGCTTTGAGAGCGCTGCGCTCCTCGTCCCAGGCTGGGCAAAACTCCAATGTATGTTGGGCCGTATCCAGCGGGCAGTTGTCACAATGGTGACACACGGCCGACACCTCTGTGCCTACGATACGACACAGATACTCACCGAAGCAACCATGCCCGGTGAGTACCTGTGTCAACCGAAACGTAGCTGGGCCGTGGCGCCTGTCCAGCCACTCGGCAAAGACCGGGCGCACTGCCGCTACGACCCTGAGCCCCGCTGACGGGGTCTCCAGCCTGAGACGCCACTCCTCCACGGCGGCTCGCCGTAAGGAGGCCCTCATGGCCTCCACCTCCTTAAACGCCGGACGCTGCCCGCGACTGAACGCCTCCTCCCGCCAATAAAAGGCATCGGACAGGGATTCGGCGTCCAGATCCCAGGGCAGAAATCCGGCCAGACCTAACCTAACCTAACCTAACCTAACCTAACCTAACCTAACCTAACCTAACCTAACCTAACCTAACCTAACCTAACCTAACCTAACCTAACCAAAAAAGTGAAAAAAGGTGTGAAAAGTGAGAAGTAAAGTGAGCATAAATAAATAAATCATATATAAAGCAGTGAACCAGTGAAGTGCATAAAAATAGGTGAAAGTGCTAACACCTTGGTTGCTTCCGGAGAGTTACTTCCGAGGAATATCCAAGAAATTCGTAAGAAAAGGAAGAAGAACTTCGAGAGCGAATCATCTGCGGGTCATCTGCACTTTATCTGCACACCATCTGCACATCATCTGCATTACCTGCACGACGGAAACCAATAGGAGAGTCATCTGCACATTATCTGCGAATCATCTGCACATCATCTGCATCACCTGCACGACAGACACAACAGTGGAAGAACACCAGCGACGACGGAAAGCGCCTAAGCATCTGAAAATAGAATTAAGTAGCTGTAAGTAGTAGACATACCACATAAATTCCTGTGTATAATTGAGTTATAAATAAATCGTAAAAACTCAGGCACGAGTGAGATCAACACCTACATTTAATTCAAATTACATAAAATAGTGTACAAAAAAGAAAACAGACACCTTCAAAATTTTCCTTAGCACTATATAATCTGGAGATACCGAAATATATAAAAATTGTAAATTCATTCATTTAATATTAGTTCAAAACCATTAAACTCGTGTTTGGTTCTTTCGATTGGCACAAATAAGATAACTCTACACAGAGTCTATAAAAAATTTCGACCTCACACTTCTTGCTATTTTAATCCGACAAACTTAAGCATGCCTACGTAATCTTGACTACTGTGTTTACAATCAGTGTATATTATTTTCAGCTCAATTCCATTACTTACAGATACATAAAATACCGACTGTGACAAACTACCTCAACTAAATTTAAGACGTGCGGCACTTTACCCCGTATACACACATAGACACTCCGGTAGTAGTCTCTGTATTTAGTTTTAGTTTAGAATTTTATTATTGACAGTGACCCTATACATCACAATTTACAATAGCGAGCTGCTTTCTCGCACATATATTTGACGTGTACCCCTAACAAGACTCCTCTAACAAAATGTTTGGTTTTCGTACGCCTGCAAAAGACCTGGGTAAAGATTCAGAGACCAGCCCACCACAGCAACCGAATAGGGCCAGTGTAGCGCAAGCCCGACGGAGCATCGAATCTAGGCTCAACAGCCCGGAAGAAATGCGAACTGCGGGACCGTCAAAAACTAAGACAAAGACGGCAATAACAAACCCAGGGAAAGGCACAAGTATCCAAACAACGACACTGGCAGACAAGTCTCCAAAAGCTCCGAAGGAATATACCAACCGGACAGCGGAGGCAAAAGCTTGCCTGATAAAGACGCGATTACAAATCAATAATAGTAGAAATTTAAAGACTGAAATCAAGACGGAAGTCATAGAAGCGACGGAGAGGCTTTATAGACTTGTAAAGGAAGCAGAGGAGGGGAAACCCTACGGAGGAAAGGAGACGGAAAGAAAAGTCTTGGAGGACCGAGAAAAAGATAAAGGAGGAGAAAACGATAAAAGAAGGGAAGAATGCACAAATATTGAAAAAGACCTAATTAAAAAACTGGAGGAACACGGCAAACTACTGCAAGAAAACAAGGATCAAATGGAGAAATTAAAAGAAGAAATAGGTAAAAGTAGAGAAGAGTGGCAAAACATGACGTATGCTAATGTAGTGGCCGGTCCGACAAGAAAGCAACTGACGGAAAAACCACTACCAACAACAAATACGGCTATGCACTCAATGATCGTGACATCGAAAGACGAACATGAAACAGGAGATCAAATATATGAGAGATTAAGGAAAACAATAAATGCAAAGGAGGAAGGCATACGGATTGACCACATAAGGAAGGCAAAGGATAAGAAAGTTATCATAGGATGTGCAGTAAACGGAGAGATGGGAAAAGTTAAGGACAGAATAAGAAAGGAAGGTAGAGACCTAGTAGTAGAAGAGATGAAAAATAAGGACCCCTTAATCCAAATGAAGGATGTGTTGAATTACAACACAGACGAAGACATTATTAAGGCCCTTGAAACTCAAAATCACCATCTCCTGGGCGAAGTGAGTGGAGAAGACAGAAGGGTATCAGTAAAATATAGACGGAAAGCCAGGAACCCGCTCACTTCGAATGTAGTAATACAGGTCTCACCGGTCATATGGAGGATCTTAATGGAAACCGGGGCAGTACATATCGATGTCCAGAAGATCAGAGTCGTCGACCAGTCCCCCCTAGTACAGTGTACCCGCTGTCTAGGCTATGGACATGGTCGCCGATTTTGCAAGGACAAGAACGATGTGTGCAGCCACTGTGGAGGTCCCCACATGAAAACAGAATGCCCGGACTGGATGGCGGACACGCCCCCCACGTGCTGTAACTGCCAAAAGGCAAAGCTAAACAAGGTCGATCACAACGCATTCAGCGATGAATGCCCTGTAAGAAGACGATGGGAAACTTTGGCTAGATCAAGGGTTGCCTATTGCTAAGGTGGTCCCTACAGATGCCCGGCAACAAAACTCTACAAGTGCAGGGTCATACCAGTTGGCACAGGTAAACCTCCAAAGGAAGAAGTTGGCGACCGAAGAGTTAATGATGGAGGCAAGACAGAGAAAACTGACCTTTGCGTTGCTCCAGGAACCTTATGTGGGAGGCTCAACAAGAATGAGAAGTTACCAAGGGGTCAGACTCTTTCAGAACACCCGAGGGGATGGTAACGTTAAAGCGGCGATAGCCGTCTTTAACGACAGACTCAAAGTGTCCCAATGCCCAGACCTCACATCAAATAACATAGTCGTCGCCAAGGTCCACATACGTAGGAAAGAGTTGGCCCTGGTCTCATTCTACTTTGAGCCCGACCAGCCCCTAGAACCCTACCTGGAGCAGTTGAAGAGTATAACAAAGAAGCTAGGACCGGCACACATACTTATAGGTGGGGACACCAATTCAAAGAGCACGTGGTGGGGGAGCCTCAAGACGGACAAGAGAGGAATCCAAATGTCCAGTTTGCTGGAAGAACTTGACTTGCAGGTGCTAAATACCGGACACACCCCGACATTCTACACTATAAGGGGGAACGTGGAGTACAGCAGCCACGTGGACGTCACCGCTTGCTCGGTGGGACTCCTCAACCTAATAGGGGAATGGCGAGTAGAAAATAGTGCAGTGAGTTCAGACCACAATACCATACTCTTCAAAATTAACTTAGAAAAACTAAACGAAATTAAAATCAAAAGGACAACTAGAATATACAACACCAGAAAGGCAAATTGGACTCAATTTGATTCCAAATTGACCCAATTACTAGAAGAACAACTAAATACGAAAGTAATAGAGAATATAAGAAGTAAAGCAGATATAGATAACATAATAGAAAAATATACAGAAATAATTACAAACACTTGTAGAGAAACCATACCGCTTAAAAAAGAAAACAATAAAATAAACTTACCATGGTGGTCCAAAGAGCTCACTGCACTAAAGAAAGAAACAGCCACGAAGAGGAGGCGAATCCGCTGCGCAGCGCCAGTCCGTAGAGCCCGTGTTGTGGAGGAGTACCTGCAAATCAAAGAAAAATATGAGAATGAGGCGAAAGCTGCTCAAGTAAAAAGCTGGAAGGAATTCTGTGGGAAACAAGCAAAGGAAGAGGTGTGGGACAGCATCTACAGGGTAATAAAAAGAACAACGGAGAGACAGGAAGACCCGCCGCTTGTAAAGGACGGAATAGTATTGGACCCTAAAGAATCCGCGAGGTTATTGGCGGAAGTCTTCTATCCAGAAGATACAACAGAAAAGGATAACGACTACCATCGTTCTGTCAGAGAGAAAGCAGAACGAGTCAATCGCGGACTCGATGATAGCAATCAAGATCCGCCATTCACCAAAACCGAGCTGCAAACAGCGGTGGAAAGTTTCAATCCTAAGAAAGCCCCGGGAGCAGATGGTCTAACACCAGACATCTGTAAGCAAGCTATTCTCCGGAATCCAGAATTGTACCTGTCACTGGCAAACAAGTGCCTCCAACATGGCCACTTCCCGACCATCTGGAAGGAGGCCACGGTCGTAGTCCTCCGGAAACCAGGGAAGGAGGACTACACAAACCCCAAATCCTATAGGCCGATAGGCTTGTTGCCGGTGATGGGGAAGATTCTGGAAAAAATGGTAGTGGGAAGAGTGAGGTGGCATTTACTCCCTAGGATGAGTACACGCCAGTTTGGCTTTAGGCCGCAGAGGGGCACCGAAGACTCCCTCTATACCCTTGTCAACTACATAAGAGCCAAACTCAAAGAGAAAACAATTGTAACAGTGGTCTCTTTGGATATAGAGGGAGCCTTCGACAGCGCCTGGTGGCCCGCAATAAGGACCAGACTGGCGGAGGAAAGATGTCCGAAAAACCTGAGGAGGGTAGTGGATAGCTACTTCGAGAGCCGTAGAGTCAAGGTTCGCTTCGCCGGGGAAGAGCACGCGAGGGGGACCTCCAAGGGATGCGTTCAAGGGTCCATTGGGGGTCCTATCTTTTGGAACCTGCTCCTCGACCCATTGCTTAAAGAGCTTGATGGACGGGGTGATTATTGCCAGGCCTTTGCGGACGACATCGTGCTGGTCTTTGATGGAACAATAGAGAACATCCAAAAGCGCGCCAATGCCACTCTAGCCTTTGTTCAGGATTGGGGAGTCAAAAATAAGTTAAAGTTTGCACCGCAAAAAACAAAGGCGATGGTAATCACGAAGAAACTTAAATATGACTCCCCGATCTTGCACATGGGCGGAGTTGACATTGGCCTGGAAAAGGATATCAAGATACTCGGACTTACCATCGATGACAAATTAACATTTAATAAGCACGTAGCGGAAGCCTGCAGGAAGGCTACGGACTTTTACAAGCGACTCTCCAGAGCCGCAAAAACACAATGGGGGCTGGGACCTGAAATAATTAAAACACTTTACACAGCAGTTGTTGAACCCACGGTTTTATATGCGGCTAGTGTGTGGGCACCGGAGTCCAACAAACTATGTGTGAGAAGGCAGCTCGATATAGTACAGCGTGGGTTCGCGCAGAAAATGACGAAGGCTTACAGGACCGTTTCACTGAACGCAGCCATGCTACTCGCCGGAATACTCCCCTTGGATGTAAGAGTAAGGGAAGTAGCTCTCCTTTACGAATCCAAGAGGGGTCATTCTCGGCGTGTGACTGGTGACCGGGAGGTGGAACGTCCTGTGGCCTACGCCAATCTAGCTCACCCCGCTGGCCGTGCGAGACAGCAGTTCCGCAACATGACAGACAGTGCAGAGTTGACCCGATGCGTCGGTGAAGGTCGGTGTATGTTCACCGACGGCAGCAAAATAGAGGGCAAAGTCGGAGCGGCAGTATCCATATGGGATGGTGCCGCCGAGACTAAGTCAATAAAACTAAAATTAGACACATTCTGCACTGTCTTTCAGGCGGAGCTGCTGGCCCTAAAAACGGCCACGGACGAAGCGCTTAAAGGTGAGGCTCGCGATTGTAGCATCTTTTGCGATTCCAGGTCCGCCCTTGAAGTTGTTACCAGTGGTGACTCCCTCCACCCCATTGCGTTCCAGATAAACAACAACTTAAAAGTATCAAGCGAACGCAACCAAAAAATATCCCTTTTTTGGATAAAAGCGCACATAGGGTTGGAGGGCAATGAAAGGGCGGATGTGCTCGCGAAGGATGCTGCACTAAAATTGAAAACGCGACCCAGCTATGATCGCTGCCCGATTTCATTCGTCAAGCGCCAGATTCGTCTGGACTCGCTTGACGAATGGAGTCAAAGATATACATCCGGGGAAACGGCATCGGTTACGAAAATGTTTTTCCCGGACGTGATAGAGGCACACCGAACACTTAGGAAGATATCCTTGGACTCTACTATCACACAGGTGCTAACAGGACACGGCGGGTTCTCCGAGTACTTAAATCGCTTTAAGTGCAAGGAGAGCCCGACGTGTCTCTGTGAACCAAGCAAACAAGAAAGCGTAACACACATTTTATTGGAATGCCCTATATTTGCGAAGAAAAGGTTTGACACAGAACAAAAAATTGAGCTGGAAATAAATGCAAACACGGTAGCAATGATAATGAAAGATGATAGGAAAAGACATGAATTTATGACATATTGTAAAGAAGTTGCGTGTAGAGTTATAAATAAAAATAAGTAATAGTAGTAGTAACTAAATACATAATGTAAAATTATGTACCCTTAGTACTGTTAAATAAGTAAATAAATAAGTTTATGTTGGAAATAAGATGTGGTCAACACCGAATGTAAAAATTAGGTTATGAATTAAGATTATAAGATAAAAGTGAAAACTGTAGTAGCTTGAAAGTATAATGGAATATTCTCTAGGAATTGTATTAATACGTCCTAACCGTCCTGAGTAGACAAGTAAAAGTAAAAATAAACTTGTAATAATACAAATAAGTCGAAGTAAAAATAAAATAAAAATGGAAGACCAATACATACTGGATGACCAAACGAGCCTGCTCAGAGGGTTACGAACTATATAAGGCGCTCTGGAATCATTATTCATCATTGTAAATATACATAAGGGGAAAAAAAAAAAAAAAAAAAAAAAAAAAAAAAAAAAAAAAAAAAAAAAAAAAAAAAAAAAAAAAAAAAAAAAAATGAAAAAACCCTATGTGTTATTCTTTATATGTAATTCCTTGTATGGTATGTTTAATACTTGATGAGTGTCGTCGTCGTAACTCAAACTGTTGTCCAATGCCAATGTGTAGATAATTAAATGTAAATATAAGTAAAAATTGTAGTAACTTTAGTATAATAAAAATATAAATAAGTACTTGTTATAATGTATGTCGCTGCAACTCCAATCGTCAAATATGAATGTTAAAATAAGAAAATGTAACTATAAGTGAAATTGTAGAAATTTGCATAGTATAGTAGTGTAACGTGAAAACACTAGTAAAACATCAAATGTATCTCTCCTTTATTTAATTTTTTTCTTTTGTATTGCAAAATTGCATAAAGTATAAACAAAATAGAAACAAGTAAACAACGTCCCTATTAATTTGTTAGGGGTACGAGAGTGGTGCGTATATCACCACATAAAAAAAAAAAAAAAAAAAAAAACCTAACCTAACCTAACCTAACCTAACCTAACCTAACCTAACCTAACCTAACCTAACCTTTTTTTTTTTTTTTTTTTTTTTTTTTTTTTTGGTTTCGCGGAGAAAGTGCGTTACCACTACCGCCCGGCCTTCGTGGGGGGCGACCGAGCGGTTATGTTGGGTTCACCGTGCCTTACGACCCGGCGTTGAGCCGCCCGGAGAGATGGAAAACGTCGGGCGACCGCCGGGCCGAGTCCCTAACCTATGTACAACGCACGGCATACCAACTAAAACTCCGCGGTGGCCATCTTCGGCGCATTTGGGACGGCTGCGGGCTTCCTCTGACTAATGTCTAAGTTGTCGTCCGCAACCGCCCCTGCGCGGTGCCGCCTGGTGCGGCCCGTCTCCTGTTGTGGGGGGGGCTCAGAAGCCCCCGCGCACCGAAGGACGCTCTCAGCGTCTACGGCAGCGTGAGGCCTACCTTCCACGCTGCCGTCCATCACGGGGGTCGCTACAATGTGCTAAAAGGAACACAAAACTTAAGACGGACGGCCCCCTGCCGCCCGCCCGCGACCCCCGGTGGCCCCTATTAGTCGCCTCTTACGACAGGCAGGGGATACCGTGGTGGAATTCTCCAAACGCCCCCAATCCACAGGGCGGGAGACGCCGGTCAGTCGTCCACCCGGCGCCTCCTTCGTCTCCTCTGGCGGCGGGAGGGATCATCTCGCTCCCGATCCCTCTCGGCACTCTCCTTCTGCGAGAGGACCATCTCGCAGAAGTGGGCCACCGCACGCCAGGCCTCCCGACTGCCGACCATGGAAGCGACCACGGCCGGCAGCGAGAGGTCTCCTCCGACGACTGCTCTGAGAGCGCTGCGCTCCTCGTCCCAGGCTGGGCAAAACTCCAGTGTGTGCTGGGCCGTATCCAGCGGGCAGTTGTCACAATGGTGACACACGGCCGACACCTCTGTGCCTACAATACGACACAGATACTCACCGAAGCAACCATGCCCGGTGAGTACCTGTGTCAACCGAAACGTAGCCGGGCCGTGGCGCCTGTCCAGCCACTCGGCAAAGACCGGGCGCACTGCCGCTACGACCCTGAGCCCCGCTGACGGGGTCTCCAGCCTGAGACGCCACTCCTCCACGGCGGCTCGCCGTAAGGAGGCCCTCATGGCCTCCACCTCCTTCAGGGCCGGACGCTGCCCGCGACTGAACGCCTCCTCCCGCCAATGAAAAGCATCGGACAGGGATTGGGCGTCCAGATCCCAAGGCAGGAATCCGGCCAACATGCAAGCCGCCTCGTACGAAACCGTGCGGTATGCCCTGATCGCCCGCTGCGCCACTACACGCTGAGGATTGCGCAAGAGCGCGACGCAGCGGTTGCTCAGGGAATCAGCCCAAACTGGACTGCCATACAGGGCCATGGACCGCACGACTCCGTGGTATAACCTTCGACAAGGGATACCAGGACCTTCCAGGTTGGGCAGCAGGCTAGAAAGAGCGCCCGCTGCCCGGGACAGTTTCGTCCTCATCTTCTCAAAATGGGTGCGAAATTCCCATCGGCTATCCAAAATCAAACCCAGATACTTCATACTCTTGCCGATGGGAATCCGCACCCCCTCAACGATGATGTGGGCACCGGCCGGTGGCCCTTTCCGAGGCCTGTGAAAACAAATGGCCTCGGTTTTCTCAAGGGCCACCTTCAACCCTAGACGTCGGATGCGACTCACGACGTCGCCGGTGCCCGCCGCCGCCAGAATTGCGGCATCCTGGAAGGTCCCAGAAGTCGCTGTGACTAGCGTGTCGTCGGCGTAACATGTCACGCCGACGCCCCGGAGATTGGCACCACGGAGCACCCAGTCGTACCCGATGTTCCACAGGAGAGGGCCCAAAACCGAGCCCTGTGGAACACCGCATGACATCGCTCTTCGGTGCCACCCGTCGGCGCCCGGATACACCACGTCCCTGTCAGACAGATACGCGTGCACCAGACGCCGGAGATAGGGCGGCACCACGTGGTACCGCAGTGCCTCGTGAATGCAGGGCCAGGGCAGCGAGTTGAAAGCGTTGGATATGTCCAACGAGACAGCAATAACAACTTCGCCCCTGGCCACTGCATCCTCCGCCTGTGCCTTCACCCGCAGAATCGCGTGGACGGTGGATCGTCCCCTCCTAAAACCAAACTGTACGTCGGCCAAATTTGGTCCGACCCTTTCGAGGTGCTCGACGAGGCGAGCATGAATGATGCGCTCGAAAAGTTTGGCGACCTCGTCGAGCAACACTATGGGCCGGTAGGCCGACGGCGACTCTGCGGGTCGTCCTTCTTTCTTCAGCAGGACGAGCTTCCCGGTTTTCCATCGCGCCGGGAAGACGCCCTGCTCCAAACAGGCGGAGAACAAACTGCGGAGCCTCGGACCCAGGTACTCAAGAGCTAGCACCCAGGCCCTCCCGGGGATGCCATCGAGCCCTGGGGCCGTGTTTTTGCTCCGCAGCCGAAGCACTGCCACCCGCATTTCAGCGGGCGAAACCTCCGGGATATCCCTTGCCGAAGTATCGTACGACGATGACGCCACGTCCGGTGGCGCCATCGGTGGAGGAGTGGTCTCCACGGTGGCCGGAAACAAGGCCGCGACGACGTTGGCCAGCAAGTCTGGCCGGAGACTCTGCGACAGCGGGGGCGCCGCTGGGCGAAGCTTGTTCATCACCAAGCGATAGGGGCGCCCCCACGGGTCACCGTCGAGAGTCTCCAGGAACTCCTTCCTCGCCGCGACCTTGGCCCTGTGAACGGCCACCCGCAGCGCTCTCTTCGCCTCCTTATAGAGGCCGTAGAGCTGCCGCTCCTGGTCTGCGTGATCTTCACTTCTGATTCGGCGACGGCGATGCCTGGCGTATCGACGGCGCGCAGCAACGCAAGACGCGCGCAACTGCGCTAGCTCCGCCGACCACCAGTACACCTGCCGCCGCGGCGAACGGCGGAGGGCCCGGGGCATGGCGGCGTCGCAAACGTCCGACATTGCCACCCCGAACCACTCCGCCTCCTGCTCGACCCGTACCGGCCCGTCCGGCACGGGGAGCCACGACACGACCAGAGCGGCCAACACTAGGGCCTCTTTGTTGAGGCGACGTAAAACCCACCGCGGGCCGTCCTGATTCGGGGCACTCGGTACACCACTGGGCTGGACACTCGAAGACGCGGAGACGTCGAACCTGATGTAGCGATGGTCCGACAACGTCTCCACGCCCACGAGGACTCTCCAGCCCCGGACACGACGTGCGACGGCGGGGCTCGCAAACGACAGATCCACAATAGACCCGCCGTTGTGCCGCACGCACGTATCCACCGACCCCCTGTTCAGGACGACCAGGCCGACAGAGATCGCCCAGTCCTCCAGGACCTCACCGCGAACGTCTGTCGCCGGCGAACCCCAGACCACGGATTTGGCGTTGAAGTCGCCGGCAACTATCGCCGGGTGAGGTTGGCCTTGCTCCACCAGGGCCCCCAGTCGAACGAGAAAAGACTCGAACTCGTAGAGGGGTCTGTTGGGAGAGAAATAAACTCCTACAACCCATACGTCTCCCAACAGAGCCGCGACGCATCCCTGGCCCTTCGCTACTTTTTCGAAGGGCGGGGAGCCAGCGGCACCCTGGGTGATGATGGCCACCGAACCGTCGAGGTCCCCAGCCCAGTTATCTCTGGGCGGGACGAAATACGGCTCGGCGACCACGGCCACTTGCACCGACCACTGCGCCAGGCTTTGGGACAACAGGTCCTGGGCGCGGGCGCAGTGGTTGATGTTCGCCTGGAGGAACTTCAGGTCCATTACTGGGCGATCTCTTCTACTCCTTCCATTGCGGCCTCTCCTTGCGGTGGGCTCACCAACTGCGGCTGGGCCGTAGCCTCAGCGGCAGCCGGTCTTCTACGCGGGCGACGGCGGTTGCGGCGTGAGGAGGCGGGACACGCCTTCCCTCCGAGTTGGTGCCCAGCGGGCTTACCGGAAGCCGCGCAGACTACACAGTTTGCCACGGCGTTACACTCGCGGGCCTTGTGGCCCGCTTGACCGCAGCGGTAGCATAACGCGCTGCGGTCCACTGCGCAGTCACAGCGCTCCCGGACATGTCCGGACTCCAGACACCGGAAGCACCGCATGGGCCTCGCCTCGAGCACCGTCACTCGAGGCACAGTCCACCCTATACGAAGGCGGCCCGCCTTGACCTTCTGGGCCGCCTTGATAGGCATCTTCACCCACGCTGTGCCCACACCCGAACGGTCGGGACGAATTTGCCCGACCTTGATTGCTTCCACGGCGCACTCACCGGCCTTAGAGAGGGCCGCTGCGACTGATTCAGGAGTGGCTGTATAGTCCAGCTCTGTCAGCCGCAGTTCCGCGGTTTTTGTGGGCCGGGATATTCGGACGTCCTCCGACCCACTGAAACATTCCCTCAGCCTAGTGGCGAGGGAGTCGGCCCTCTCGTCAGAGTTGGCCCCGGGCACCTCGTACATAGGGGCACCCGTGGCCGCAAACTTTGGCCTCAGCCTTGTTATTTCAAGGCCGGTAAGGTCCACCTTACCCTGCGCTTCTGTCAGGACTTTAGCATAGGTAAGCCCTTTTGCTACAGCCGCCGGCGTCAGAGAAATTATGACGGCCGCAGAGCGTGGTGGGCGGAGCTTGGGCTCGGCCCGGCGCGGTGGTGGCTGTGACCTAGCCGCCGGTGTCGTCCCGGACCTGGGCTTCTTTTTCTTTCCCACCACGACCGTCCATTCCGTGTCCATGGACACTGGGGCCGGCGGCAATGGGCGGGGTTCTGGTGCAGCTTGCGCCGTAGGTGCTGACCCTTTCTTTCTGGTCTTTTGGGGTTTTGGCAAGCGTCCTGTCTTCGTTCTTTGCTTGTCTTCCCTGACAGGCATAGAAGAGGCAGTGGCCGGCTCCTTTGACGACCCCGTGATGACTTGTGGTGGTGCAGTAGAGGGCCCAGCCACGGGGGCGGGAATAGAGGTAGTGGATTGGACCAAACTCTTCCCCTTTCCTTTTCCTTTGCCCTTGCTCGAAGAGGGCTGAGGTGCTCCTCCCACGAATCCGCCCTGCACGGGGAGTTGGGTAACCCCGGGAGTGGCCTTCTTTTCATGGGCCAGTGGTGGCCTGGGAGCCGGCCCTTGCAGCACCGAGTCTAGCCTGGCCTGCCATCTTGCCTCCATAACTGCGAGCATTTCGTCAGTTGGGCGTTTGCTCGCGGCTGCCTCTAGCTCGTCCAAACGAAGACGGAGGGAGGCGTTCGCCTCCTGCAATTCTTTTACTGCAGCCTCAAGGCGGGAGCTGTTTTCCCGCCACTTTTTAACCTCCCCTTCGAGGCACGTGACCATGGCGGACTCGGGCTGGTCGACAAATTTGGCGATGGTATCTGTCACTACGTTAAGGGCTTTCTGACTTGTGCCCTTTAAATTGCCAGACTTTTTTACCACGGACTTGACAATTTGTCCGCATTGTCTTAAGTCCTCTCGGAGAACGGGACGGGAAACATCCATCTCCAGCAGCACAGATTTCGAGAGCGTTGTGTCTTTTACAAAGCGGAGAGAGTTTGCCAATTCTTTTTCCGCCTTTTGGCGTGCCTCTTCGCGCTTTAGCTTATCGCGCTCCCTCTGCGTCTTCTTTAAGCCGACATAATTGCCAGCTGGGAGCGGACGACCCCTACCACGACCGTCGGTCGTCTGCAACTTAGACGCAGGCTCGTCTGTGTCACTGGTGACGATTGAACAGCTGTCCCGGGAGCGCTGAGAATGTCGCCTCCAGAGCCTTTTACTTCGTACCGACGAACCGCTTTCACTCGATTCTGAGTCAATCAGCATATCGAGTGGCCGAATGAATTCAGCCTCCACGTCTGTAGGCTTTGAGCCCACATTATCCTCCACCACATAAACATCGTCGGGCTTGCACCCTTCGATCTCCGCCGCTCCTACCCCAGAAACTGAGGCAGGAGGAGGCAACTTCGTCAAAAGTATGATAGGTTGTTTTTCTTTTACAATTGATTCCATTATTGTTCCCACGAGTATGGGGGAAATAAACAGTCCACCCAGGCAGTGCCCCCTGTACCTGGGTAAGCCTAACGTAACCCGCCAAGAGGGTCGGCAGGTACTCTGGCGGGGGTCGCACTCGAGACCGAACTACCCATCGGCCATGCATCCCCTCGCGGTGCGCCGCCGCTTGGGATTCGGGGTAACTTTTTATAGAGGTTTTCTCCCTCGCGGTCCGGGCGGTTAAGCCAAGACCCTCGGTCCGGCAGGAGCGCGAGACATAACCACGGACCTCCATACCGGATTACGATCTGCGACGGCGACAGCGGGAGAGAAAGGTTCCCTCCCACTGCCTGCTCGGGGCGGGGTGAGCGCACACCGAGCCCGTCGACACCCCCAGGGCAGAACCGGGAGTCGCCCGATGAACGGGCCCACCAAAACAAGACGACGGCCGCCGCAAGAGACGACGACCGTCAACCAACTGTTGTCAGGATATCAGCCGTCGCGCCGATCAACGTGATCGACGCGCCGTTGCCCAGGGTGCACCGCGTGGAGGTTTCCTGACTTCGCACCCCAACCTAACCTAACCTAACCTAACCTAACCTAACCTAACCTAACCTAACCTAACCGTCGGCCCCCCGAGGCAATTCTTGTGCTTTGGGTCTTCACACCCAATGCACGCCCATGCGCGGGGGGACATTAGTCGCGGGCCGAGGCACACAGTTCAGTGTGTATACCTCTTGGTTGTAAAACACATTGAGGCCTAAAAGGGCCCGCGAACATTTCCTGGCACCCTCTCTTTCCACCCATCCTGCGAACCTTCCTCCCTCCCCCCACCTTCCCATCCATACTCCTCTCCACTTCCTTCCCAGGCCCCTGCAGTCGTCAAGCCGGGGGAATCCAGTATCCCATTCGCAGGATTCCCCCGGTGTTGACTGCAGGATCGCCTATATAAAAAAAAAAAAACCTAAAAAAATAAAAAAAAAAAAAACCTAACCGTCGAATTTTGTGAAATTTTTGTACGAAAACTATTTAGTGTGGCACATTGTTTGATAGCATTTTATAAATACTTACCGTTCCGTATAATTTTGATTTTCTCCCCCCACAATTTTTCCAAATTTCGTAAATTTTCCATACTTCTGCTGACGGTGAAAAATTTTTGTACCAACCGTACCTAACATTATTCGATATTCGTGAAGTACTCGCCGAGACGCGTCTAACGGCGTATCACACGTCGCGCTCCGGCAAAAAAAATTGCCCCCCACACCCACCCTTATGTCTTTTTTGACGAAGTAAGGTAAGGCTATACCGTCACGAGAGCCCAAAATTTCTAAATTTCTTAAATTTGATTTAAACTTACCATATCATTACTGCTACGCCACACGCCGTGGAACGGTCTCAGATCTGAAACAAAATAAGAAGATTAGACACAAGAATATTAGTAGATATATACATAAAAGATAATACTATAAAATATAGAATGCAAATAAGTTCGTTAGATTTATATTAGTAGGTATACTATTAACATATACAAAACATAAGTATAGAATATACATTTTATATAAATAGATAATACATATATAAGAAAAATATTGAGTGATATTGATTTGTTCGAGATATTCTGTACAGAATATTCACATTCATATTTGACTTTTGACTGGTACCGGGAGTACCGAACTCAACAAACCGGACACTGACCACTTCGTGGACCCTTTACACCCACGAAGCATTTCTATATTTTACATCTTGACGAGGACCCCCTATTCTCCACCGACATGCCGAGCTTCCACACCCCTGTCAAGAAGACTCTCTCCCCACCCAAACGGGACGCAGACGCAAGACCACCTGTAGAGGCGAGCTCCTCTCGGAGTCAGTCAGTGGCCCAAGTGAGGCGCAGCATCGAGTCCCGGCTCGACTCTGCGCCCGAAACCAGGGCCGCTCCACTTGCCACTGCGCCGAAGAAGACCGCAGCACCGATGACCTCGGCAGCACCGACGACATCTGCAGCATCCGCAGCACCAGCAGAGCGGAGGGGCACTGCCAAGAGCCAGCCCATGCCGGAAATAGGTTCCGATAAGCAGGATTCGCCTAAAAAGGGGAGTACAGCCTACTCGAGCAGGACGGCCGAGGCTAAGGCGTGCCTCTTGAAGGCAAGGCTGCAAATAAATAACAGCCGGAACCTCAAAACAGAAATCAAAGTCGAGGTCATCGAGGCGACGGAAAGACTCTTCAGGCTGGTGAAGGACGCCGAGGAGGGTAAGCCCTACAGAGGGCGGACCACAGAGGAAGGAAAGGGGAAGGAGCCGGATACAGTGGGAGCAACCAAGGCGGAATCAGCATACGCAACAGGAAAAAGAGTGGAAGTGAAGGACACGGACAAGGACGTGCTAGAAAGACAACTCCTTCGATGCCTAGAGGAGCATAAGAGGCTGCTACAGGAAAGTAAGGAAGAAATGGAAAAGATGAATCAGGAAATTTCGAAACACAGAGAAGAACTGAAAGAGACGAGGACCTACGCGAGTGTAGCTGCCGGTCCACCGAAAAACACAACGGAGGTGACTACGGCGCTGCACTCAATAGTCATAACATCACAAAACGAGGAAGAAACCGGAGACCAGGTGGTAGAAAGGATAAGGACAGCGGTGAAAGCAAAGGAGGAAGGACTTAAGATAGACCGGATTCGGAAAGCGAAGGAGAGGAAGGTGATTATGGGTTTTCGGGATCAAGAAGAAATGAAGAAAGTAAAAGATAGGCTCCGCAAAGAGGGAAAAAATCTAACTGTAGCGGACATCAAAAACAAAGATCCATTGATCATTGTGAAGGACCTGCTCGCCTGCCATACAAACGATGATATTTTGGGCGCGATTAGGGCCCAGAATAATCACCTTCTGGCTCTAGTCAGGAAGGAGGAGAGCAGGATGGAGGTCCGCTACAGGAGGAAGGCCAGGAACCCGTTGATGGCCCATGTCGTCCTGCAGGTGTCGCCACAGATCTGGCAAAAGTTCACAGAGGCAGGCGCGTTACATATTGACATCCAGAGAGTCAAGGTCGAGGACCAGTCTCCCCTGGTCCAATGCTCAAAGTGCTTGGGCTACGGCCACGGGAGGCGGTTCTGTCGTGGCTCTCTGGATGCATGCAGCCACTGCGGTGGGCCTCATCTGAGGGCGGAGTGCCCCGACTGGATGGCGGCTGCAGCACCGACGTGCTGCAACTGCCTGAAGGCGAAGATCGCCGAGACGGGGCACAACGCCTTCAGTGAGGACTGCCCAGTACGGAGGCGATGGGACGCGCTGGCTAGATCCGCCATAGCCTATTGCTAAGGTGGTCCCCAACGCCCCGGGCCCGGCAGCTACAGACGCAGCCTCCAGCGCACGGCCATACCTGGTGGCGCAGGCCAATCTCCAAAGAAGTGCGCTCGCTACGCAGGAATTTATGCTAATGGCAGCGAGGAGGAGATTGGCCTTCGCTTTAGTCCAGGAGCCGTACGTCGGGGGCACCGGCCGGGTGAGGAACTACGGGGCCGCCAGGATCTTCCAGTGCGCGGAGCGGGAAGGGGGGCGGGCCAAGGCAGCCATAGTTGTCTACGATGTAGACTTGGATGCCTTGATCTGCCCCCAATTCACCACGACAAATATTGTTGTGGTGAAAATCCGCACCAGCGCCTGGGAGATGGTGGTGGTCTCGTATTACTTTGAACCCGATAAGCCGATAGAGCCATACCTCAACCACCTGAGGGGCGTCTGCCGCGGCCTGGGCCCGAGGCGCCTGTTAATAGGAGGGGACTCCAACGCGAGAAGCCTATGGTGGAGCCGGGAGATCGACCGAAGAGGAGAGGAGATGTCTGGTTGGTTGGACGAGGCCGGCCTCCACGTGCTGAACGAAGGCGACACGCCAACGTTCTTCACTGTGCGTGGAGATAAGGCCTACTCCAGCCAGGTGGATGTCACCGCCTGTTCGGTCGACCTCCTAGAACTGATCCAGAATTGGACTGTCGAAGAGGACCTGACGAGCTCCGACCACAATACGATCACCTTCAACATCAATTTACGGAAGGGCCAGGGAATCGCTATTAAAAATACTACAAGAATTTACAACACTAAAAAAGTAAAGTGGACTGAATTTGGCACTAAATTTAGAAATTTAACAAATGAACATAATATTAATAAATTGCAGATACAAAACATAAATAATAAAGAGAAATTAGAAAAAGAAGTTGGAAAGTATACAAAATTAATCATAGATGCAAGCGATGAAATAATACCAAAAAAGAAACAGAATACCAGTCAAGCGATTCCCTGGTGGTCAAAGGAGCTCGAAAGGTCCAAACGAGAGATGATGCGACGAAAACGCCGCATCCGTTGGGCGGCACCTGTAAGGAAGGCGTGTGTCATCCGGGCGTACAAAGAAGCCAAGGATGACTATGAGACCATGACTAGGAACGCCCAGACTCAAAGCTGGAAGGAGTTTTGCGGCAAGCAAACCAAGGAAGGGCTGTGGGATGGGATATATCGAGTAATGGGCAGGCTGACCAAGCGGCACGAAGATGCGCCACTCGTGAGGGACGGACAAATCCTGGGTCAGGAGGAATCGGCAAGATTCCTTGCCGAGACCTTCTACCCAGACGACCCTCACGAGGAGGATAATGGGGATCATCAGCGCACCAGAGAGCTTGCCTCACGGGTGAACGATTGGGTCCATGGTGAGGTACATGACCCACCGTTCACGCTGGGGGAGCTCTCGGCGGCGCTGGTGACCTTCAATCCTAAGAAGGCGCCCGGGTCGGACGGCCTGACCTCCGATATCTGTTCGCAGGCGATCGCCCAAGATCCGGAATCTTTCCTAGCACTGGCCAACAAGTGCCTAGAGCTGGCCTATTTTCCAAGGATTTGGAAAGAGGCCACGGTCGTTGTGCTGCGGAAGCCGGGTAAGGATGATTACTCGGTTCCCAAGGCACATCGGCCGATAGGACTGTTGCCAGTGCTGGGAAAGATCCTGGAAAAGATGATGGTGGGTAGGCTAAAATGGCACATCCTTCCGAGGATGAGCCACCGCCAATACGGCTTTACGCCACAAAGGGGCACCGAAGACTCCCTCTATGATCTGATGAGTCATGTCAGGACTAAACTTCGACAGAAGAAAGTCCTGATTATGATATCGTTAGACATAGAGGGGGCCTTCGATAGCGCCTGGTGGCCGGCCATAAAGGTCCGATTGGCGGAAGAACGCTGCCCACCAAACATCAGAAGGATGGTCGCCAGCTATCTGGATGATCGGATGGTCAGGGTCCGATACGCGGGTGCCGAGTCAGCGCGCAGGACCGTTAAAGGTTGTGTTCAAGGCTCTATTGGAGGGCCAATCCTGTGGAACCTCCTCCTCGACCCTCTTTTACAGGGACTCGAGCGCCGGGGCGACTATTGTCAAGCTTTTGCTGACGATGTCGTCCTGGTGTTCGATGGGGATTCCACAGGAGAAGCTCAGAAGCAGGCCAATGCGGCACTAGCCTATGTGCGGGACTGGGGTGTCCGAAATAAGCTAAAGTTCGCGCCGCATAAAACGCAGGCGATGCTCATAACAAACAAGTTAAAGTACGACACCCCGATCCTGCGCATGGGCGGAGTCGACATTGGTCTCGCAAACGAGATCAAGCTGCTTGGCCTAACAATAGACCGAAAACTGACCTTTAACGGTCACGTGACACAGGCGTGCGCGAAGGCTATAAGCCTCTTTAAAGTGCTCGCGAGGTCGGCCAAGGTCCAGTGGGGGTTGGGACCCGAAGTGATCAGGACGATCTACACGGCTGCGGTGGAGCCCGTGATCTTGTATGCCGCAAGCGCATGGGCTCCAGCCAGCCGTAAGCTGGGTGTAAGGAAGCAGCTCGGAGCCATCCAGCGCAGCTTCGCGCAGAAGATGACGAAGGCCTACAGGACTGTCTCTCTCAACTCGGCCCTGCTGCTGGCGGGGGTGCTCCCTCTTGACATAAGGGTGCGGGAAACCGCTCTCCTTTATGAAGTCAGGAAGGGGCACTCTTGCGAGGTAGTAGGAGACCGGGAGGTGGAGGCTCCTGTGGCCTTCGTCAACTTGGAGCACCCGGCGGAACGGAGGAGCGGGACGTTCCAATGCCTGGCGGACGGAGCAGAACTGGCCCAGCACGTCGGTGAGGGTCTCAGTATCTTCACCGACGGAAGCAAGATTGACGGGAAAGTCGGAGCGGCGCTGTCCATATGGAACGGCACCGCCGAGACGAGTACCCGAAAATTGCGGCTGGAGCCGTACTGCTCCGTCTACCAGGCGGAACTTCTCGCCCTCCGGGAAGCCGTGGTGGAGGCGCTCCGTAGCGGGCTTCCTGCGTGCGGCATCTTCAGTGATGCCAGGTCTGCCCTTGAAGTCGTCACCAGAGGTGATTCCCTCCACCCCCTAGCGTTTGAAATTCAGAAATTATTAAAAATAGCCGAGAAACGCGCCCAGAAAATTGATATTTTCTGGGTCAAGGCGCACGTGGGGTTGGAGGGAAACGAGAGGGCAGATCAGCTCGCTAAAGAGGCCGCACAACACCTGAAGACCCGTGCGCACTACGACAAGTGTCCGGTTTCATTCGTCAAACGACAGATCCGACAGGACTCGATTGACGAATGGAGCCGGAGATACGCGGACGGAGAGACGGCTTCGGTGACGAAGCTGTTCTTTCCGGACGCTGTCGAGGCGCACGGGATCGTCAGGCGGATCGTCCTGGATCCGATACTGACGCAGGTGTTCACGGGGCACGGCGGCTTCTCCGAGTACTTGCACCGGTTCAAGTGCAAGGAGAGCCCGGCGTGCCAATGTGACCCTGACGTTCAGGAGACGGTCCCACACCTCCTGCTCGAATGTCCCATCCACGCCATACAGAAATACGACCTGGAACAAAAGATAGGTAAAATCACAGGAGATACTATACCAGAAATCATGAAAAATAAAGATACTGTACAAACTTTCTTAAAATATTGTAATAAAATAGTAAATAAGACGATAAATAAAAATAAGCAATAAGTACTAATTACTAGGTTATATAATATATATTATATAAGTTTAGTAATAAAATAATGGATAAGAGACAATGTATGAATAAGGTATAATATAATATAATATATAAGAGTATAGTGTTCTTAGTAGATATAGGAGCTGATAAGAAAATAGAATAAGGACAAACTGTAAAATTGTAGCGGAACACTAAGAGATGACATAAAAATAAGAAAATGTAATGATAGATCAATAGTAAAAGATAAGTTTCATAGTTTTAATATATAGCACTTAAATAAGATTAAAACAAAATGTTTAATAAAAATTAAGACAGAACAAAAACATTCCCTTGTCCTGGATAGGGGGAACGAGGGTGGGACAAAGAGTCCCACAAAAAAAAAAAAAAAAAAAAAAACCTCATCTAACCTAACCTAACCTAACCTAACCTTTTTTTTTTTTTTTTTTTTTTTTTTTTTGGTTTCGCGGAGAAAGTGCGTTACCACTACCGCCCGGCCTTCGTGGGGGGCGACCGAGCGGTTATGTTGGGTTCACCGTGCCTTACGACCCGGCGTTGAGCCGCCCGGAGAGATGGAAAACGTCGGGCGACCGCCGGGCCGAGTCCCTAATCCTATGTACAACGCACGGCATACCAACTAAAACTCCGCGGTGGCCATCTTCGGCGCATTAGGGACGGCTGCGGGCTTCCTCTGACTAATGTCTAAGTTGTCGTCCGCAACCGCCCCTGCGCGGTGCCGCCTGGTGCGGCCCGTCTCCTGTTGTGGGGGGGCTCAGAAGCCCCCGCGCACCGAAGGACGCTCTCAGCGTCAACGGCAGCGTGAGGCCTACCTTCCACGCTGCCGTCCATCGCGGGGGGTCGCAACAATGTGCTAAAAAGATACACAAAACTATAGACGGACGGCCCCCTGCCGCCCGCCCGCGACCCCCGGTGGCCCCTATTAGTCGCCTCTTACGACAGGCAGGGGATACCGTGGTGGAATTCTCCAAACGCCCCCAATCCACAGGGCGGGAGACGCCGGTCAGTCGTCCACCCGGCGCCTCCTTCGTCTCCTCTGGCGGCGGGAGGGATCATCTCGCTCCCGATCCCTCTCGGCACTCTCCTTCTGCGAGAGGACCACCTCGCAGAAGTGGGCCACCGCACGCCAGGCCTCCCGACTGTCGACCATGGAAGCGACCACGGCCGGCAGCGAGAGGTCTCCTCCGACGACTGCTCTGAGAGCGCTGCGCTCCTCGTCCCAGGCTGGGCAAAACTCCAATGTATGTTGGGCCGTATCCAGCGGGCAGTTGTCACAATGGTGACACACAACCTAACCTAACCTAACCTAACCTAACCTAACCTAACCTTTTTTTTTTTTTTTTTTTTGGTTTCGCGGAGAAAGTGCTTTACCACTACCGCCCGGCCTTCGTGGGGGGCGACCGAGCGGTTATGTTGGGTTCACCGTGCCTTACGACCCGGCGTTGAGCCGCCCGGAGAGATGGAAAACGTCGGGCGACCGCCGGGCCGAGTCCCTAACCTATGTACAACGCACGGCATACCAACTAAAACTCCGCGGTGGCCATCTTCGGCGCATTAGGGACGGCTGCGGGCTTCCTCTGACTAATGTCTAAGTTGTCGTCCGCAACCGCCCCTGCGCGGTGCCGCCTGGTGCGGCCCGTCTCCTGTTGTGGGGGGGGGCTCAGAAGCCCCCGCGCACCGAAGGACGCTCTCAGCGTCAACGGCAGCGTGAGGCCTACCTTCCACGCTGCCGTCCATCACGGGGGTCGCAACAATGTGCTAAAAAGATACACAAAACTATAGACGGACGGCCCCCTGCCGCCCGCCCGCGACCCCCGGTGGCCCCTATTAGTCGCCTCTTACGACAGGCAGGGGATACCGTGGTGGAATTCTCCAAACGCCCCCAATCCACAGGGCGGGAGACGCCGGTCAGTCGTCCACCCGGCGCCTCCTTCGTCTCCTCTGGCGGCGGGAGGGATCATCTCGCTCCCGATCCCTCTCGGCACTCTCCTTCTGCGAGAGGACCACCTCGCAGAAGTGGGCCACCGCACGCCAGGCCTCCCGACTGTCGACCATGGAAGCGACCACGGCCGGCAGCGAGAGGTCTCCTCCGACGACTGCTCTGAGAGCGCTGCGCTCCTCGTCCCAGGCTGGGCAAAACTCCAATGTATGTTGGGCCGTATCCAGCGGGCAGTTGTCACAATGGTGACACACGGCCGACACCTCTGTGCCTACGATACGACACAGATACTCACCGAAGCAACCATGCCCGGTGAGTACCTGTGTCAACCGAAACGTAGCTGGGCCGTGGCGCCTGTCCAGCCACTCGGCAAAGACCGGGCGCACTGCCGCTACGACCCTGAGCCCCGCTGACGGGGTCTCCAGCCTGAGACGCCACTCCTCCACGGCGGCTCGCCGTAAGGAGGCCCTCATGGCCTCCACCTCCTTCAACGCCGGACGCTGCCCGCGACTGAACGCCTCCTCCCGCCAATAAAAGGCATCGGACAGGGATTCGGCGTCCAGATCCCAGGGCAGAAATCCGGCCAACATGCAAGCCGCCTCGTACGAGACCGTGCGGTACGCCCTGATCGCCCGCTGCGCAACTACACGTTGAGGATTGCGCAAGAGCGCGGCGCAGCGGTCGCTCAGGGAGTAAGCCCAAACAGGACTGCCATACAGGGCCATGGACCGCACGACTCCGTGGTATAACCTTCGGCAAGGGATACCAGGACCTTCCAGGTTGGGCAGCAGGCTAGAAAGAGCGCCCGCTGCCCGGGACAGTTTTGTCCGCATTTTCTCGAAATGGGTACGGAATTCCCATCGGCTATCCAAAACTAACCCTAAATACTTTATATTCTTGCCGATGGAAATCCGCACCCCCTCAACAACGATGTGGGCACCGGCCGGTGGCCCTTTCCGAGGCCCGTGAAAACAGATGGCCTCGGTCTTTTCAAGGGCCACCTTCAAACCTAAACGTCGAATACGACCTACAACATGGCCGGTGCCCTCCGCCGCCAAAATTGCGGCGTCCTGGAAGGTCCCCGAAGTCGCTGTGACTAGCGTGTCGTCGGCGTAACATGTCACGCCGACGCCCCGGAGATTGGCACCACGGAGCACCCAGTCGTACCCGATGTTCCACAAGAGAGGGCCTAAAACCGAGCCCTGTGGAACACCGCACGACATCGCTCTTCGGTGCCACCCGTTGGCGCCCGGATACACCACGTCCCTGTCAGACAGGTACGCGTGCACCAGACGCCGGAGATAGGGCGGCACCACGTGGTACCGCAGTGCTTCGTGGATGCAGGGCCAGGGTAACGAGTTGAAAGCGTTGGATATGTCCAACGAGACAGCAATAACAACTTCGCCCCTGGCCACTGCATCCTCCGCCTGTGCCTTCACCCGCAGAATCGCGTGGACGGTGGATCGTCCCCTCCTAAACCTAACCTAACCTAACCTAACCTAACCTAACCTAACCTAACCCCCCCCCGAGGCAATTCTTGTGCTTTGGGTCTTCACACCCAATGCACGCCCATGCGCGGGGGAACATTAGTCGCGGGCCGAGGCACACAGTCAGTGTGTATACCTCTTGGTTGCATAACACATTGAGGCCTAAAAGGGCCCGCGAACATTTCCTGGCACCCTTTTCCTTTCCGCCCATCCTGAGAACCTTTCTCCACTCCCCACCTTTCCTTCCATCATCCTTTTCCGCTTCCTTCCCAGGCCCCTGCAGTCGTCAAGCCGGGGGACTCCAGTATCCCATTCGCAGGTTTCCCTCGGTGTTGACTGCAGGATCGCCTACAATTAAAAAAAAAAAAACCTAACCTAACCTAACCTAACCTAACCTAACCTAACCTTTTTTTTTTTTTTTTTTTGGTTTCGCGGAGAAAGTGCGTTACCACTACCGCCCGGCCTTCGTGGGGGGCGACCGAGCGGTTATGTTGGGTTCACCGTGCCTTACGACCCGGCGTTGAGCCGCCCGGAGAGATGGAAAACGTCGGGCGACCGCCGAGCCGAGTCCCTAACCTATGTACAACGCACGGCATACCAACTAAAACTCCGCGGTGGCCATCTTCGGCGCATTAGGGACGGCTGCGGGCTTCCTCTGACTAATGTCTAAGTTGTCGTCCGCAACCGCCCCTGCGCGGTGCCGCCTGGTGCGGCCCGTCTCCTGTTGTGGGGGGGCTCAGAAGCCCCCGCGCACCGAAGGACGCTCTCAGCGTCAACGGCAGCGTGAGGCCTACCTGCCACGCTGCCGTCCATCACGGGGGTCGCAACAATGTGCTAAAATAAACACAAAACTAAAGACGGACGGCCCCCTGCCGCCCGCCCGCGACCCCCGGTGGCCCCTATTAGTCGCCTCTTACGACAGGCAGGGGATACCGTGGTGGAATTCTCCAAACGCCCCCAATCCACAGGGCGGGAGACGCCGGTCAGTCGTCCACCCGGCGCCTCCTTCGTCTCCTCTGGCGGCGGGAGGGATCATCTCGCTCCCGATCCCTCTCGGCACTCTCCTTCTGCGAGAGGACCACCTCGCAGAAGTGGGCCACCGCACGCCAGGCCTCCCGACTGCCGACCATGGAAGCGACCACGGCCGGCAGCGAGAGGTCTCCTCCGACGACTGATCTGAGAGCGCTGCGCTCCTCGTCCCAGGCTGGGCAAAACTCCAGTGTGTGCTGGGCCGTATCCAGCGGGCAGTTGTCACAGTGGTGACACACGGCCGACACCTCTGTGCCTACGATACGACACAGATACTCACCGAAGCAACCATGCCCGGTGAGTACCTGTGTCAACCGAAACGTAGCTGGGCCGTGGCGCCTGTCCAGCCACTCGGCAAAGACCGGGCGCACTGCCGCTACGACCCTGAGCCCCGCTGACGGGGTCTCCAGCCTGAGACGCCACTCCTCCACGGCGGCTCGCCGTAAGGAGGCCCTCATGGCCTCCACCTCCTTCAGGGCCGGACGCTGCCCGCGACTGAACGCCTCCTCCCGCCAATGAAAAGCATCGGACAGGGATTGGGCGTCCAGATCCCAGGGCAGGAATCCGGCCAACATGCAAGCCGCCTCGTACGAAACCGTGCGGTATGCCCTGATCGCCCGCTGCGCCACTACACGCTGAGGATTGCGCAAGAGCGCGACGCAACGGTTGCTCAGGGAATCAGCCCAAACTGGACTGCCATACAGGGCCATGGACCGCACGACTCCGTGGTATAACCTTCGGCAAGGGATACCAGGACCTTCCAGGTTGGGCAGCAGGCTAGAAAGAGCGCCCGCTGCCCGGGACAGTTTTGTCCGCATCTTTTCGAAATGGGTACGGAATTCCCATCGGCTATCCAAAACTAAACCTAAATACTTAATATTCTTGCCGATGGGAATCCGTACCCCCTCAACATCGATGTAGGCACCGGCCGGTGGCCCTTTCCGAGGCCCGTGGAAACAAATGGCCTCGGTTTTCTCAAGGGCCACCTTCAACCCTAGACGTCGGATGCGACTCACGACGTCGCCGGTGCCCGCCGCCGCCAGAATTGCGGCATCCTGGAAGGTCCCAGAAGTCGCTATGACTAGCGTGTCGTCTGCGTAACATGTCACGCCGACGCCCCGGAGATTGGTACCACGGAGGACCCAGTCGTACCCGATGTTCCACAAGAGAGGGCCTAAAACCGAGCCCTGTGGAACACCGCACGACATCGCTCTTCGGTGCCACCCGTCGGCGCCCGGATACACCACGTCCCTGTCAGACAGATACGCGTGCACCAGACGCCGGAGATAGGGCGGCACCACGTGGTACCGCAGTGCCTCGTGGATGCAGGGCCAAGGCAGCGAGTTGAAAGCGTTGGAGATGTCCAACGATATGGCAATCACAACTTCGCCCCTGGCCACTGCATCCTCCGCCTGTGCCTTCACCCGCAGAATCGCATGGACGGTGGAACGTCCCCTCCTAAAACCAAATTGCTCGTCGGCCAAATTCGGACCGACCCTCTCGAGATGCTCGACGAGGCGAGCATGAACGATGCGCTCGAAAAGTTTGGCGACCTCGTCGAGCAGCACGATGGGCCGGTAGGCCGACGGCGACTCTGCGGGTCGTCCTTCCTTCTTCAGCAGGACGAGCTTCCCGGTTTTCCAACGCGCCGGGAAGACGCCCTGCTCCAAACAGGCGGAGAACAAACTGCGGAGCCTCGGACCCAGGTGCTCGAGGGCTAGCACCCAGGCTCTTCCGGGGATGCCATCGAGCCCTGGGGCCGTGTTTTTGCTCCGCAGCCGAAGCACTGCCACCCGCATTTCAGCGGGTGAAACCTCCGGGATATCCCTTGCCGAAGTATCGTACGACGATGACGCCACGTCCGGTGGCGCCATCGGTGGAGGAGTGGTCTCCACGGTGGCCGGGAACAAGGCCGCGACGACGTTGGCCAGCAAGTCTGGCCGGAGACTCTGCGACAGCGGGGGCGCCGCTGGGCGAAGCTTGTTCATGACCAAGCGATAGGGGCGCCCCCACGGGTCACCGTCGAGAGTCTCCAGGAACTCTTTCCTCGCCGCGACCTTGGCCCTGTGAACGGCCACCCGCAGCGCTCTCTTCGCCTCCTTATAGAGGCCGTAGAGCTGCCGCTCCTGGTCTGCGTGATCCTGACTTCTAATTCGGCGACGGCGATGCCTGGCGTATCGACGGCGCGCAGCAACGCATGACGCGCGCAACTGCGCTAGCTCCGCCGACCACCAGTACACCTGCCGCCGCGACGGACGGCGGAGGGCCCGGGGCATGGCGGCGTCGCAAACGTCCGACATTGCCACCCCGAACCACTCCGCTTCCTGCTCGACCCGTACCGGCCCGTCCGGCACGGGGAGCCACGACACGACCAGAGCGGCCAACACTAGGGCCTCTTTATCGAGGCGACGTAACACCCACCGCGGGCCGTCCTGATTCGGGGCACTCGGTACACCACTGGGCTGGACACTCGAGGACGCGGAGACGTCGAACCTGATGTAGCGATGGTCCGACAACGTCTCCACGCCCACGAGGACTCTCCAACCCCGGACACGACGTGCGACGGCGGGGCTCGCAAACGACAAGTCAACAATAGACCCGCCGTTGTGCCGCACGCACGTGTCCACCGACCCCCTATTCAGGACGACCAGGCCGACAGAGATCGCCCAGTCCTCCAGGACCTCACCGCGAACGTCGGTCGCCGGCGAACCCCAGACCACGGATTTGGCGTTGAAGTCGCCGGCGACGATCGCCGGGTGAGGTTGGCCTTGCTGCACCAGGGCCCCCAGTCGAACGAGAAAAGATTCGAACTCATAGAGGGGTCTGTTGGGAGAGAAATAAACTCCTACAACCCATACGTCTCCCAACAGAGCCGCGACGCATCCCTGGCCCTTCGCTACCTTTTCGAAGGGCGGGGAGCCAGCGGCACCCTGGGTGATGATGGCCACCGAACCGTCGAGGTCCCCGGCCCAGTTATCCCTGGGTGGGACGAAATACGGCTCGGCGACCACGGCCACTTGCACCGACCACTGCGCCAGGCTTTGGGACAACAGGTCCTGGGCGCGGGCGCAGTGGTTGATGTTCGCCTGGAGGAACTTCAGGTCCATTACTGGGCGATCTCTTCTACTACTTCCATCTCGGCCACTTCTTGCGGTGGGCTCGCTGACTGCGGCAAGGCCGTAGCCTCAGCGGCAGCTGGTCTTCTTCGTGGACGGCGCCGGGTTTTGCGGGAGGAGACGGGACACGTCTTCCCCCCAAGCTGATGCCCGGCGGGCTTGCCAGCTGCGGCACATAAGGCACAGCTGGGTGCGTCTTCACACTGGCGGGCCTTGTGACCAGGCTTGCCGCAGCGATAGCAGAAATCGCTGCGGTCTACGGGACAGTCACATGTATCCCGCACATGCCCATGCTCGAGGCAGCGATAACATCGCATAGGGCGCGTCTCGAGCACGGTCACTCGGGCCACGGTCCACCCTATACGCAGACGGCCCGCCTTAATCTTCTGGGCCCCCTTGACCGGCACCTTGGCCCAAACCGAGCCTAAGCCCGAGCGATCGGGGCGAATTTGCCCCACTTTTATTACGTCTGCAGCACACTCACCGGCTACGCAGAGGGCCGCCGCGACTGTCTCGGGAGTAGCTGCAGGGTCCAATTCGGACAGTCGCAGCTCCGCGAATTTGGTCGGCCGGGTAACTCGGACGTCTTCCGACCCCTTAAAATATTCCCTAAGCCTTACGGCAAGGGAGTCGGCCCTCCGCTCAGATTCAGCCCCGGGTACCTCATAAATCATGGCACCCGTGGCTGCAAATTTAGGCTTAAGCCGGTCAATATTTAAGCCTTCTAGAGTTACCTTTTGCTGGGCATTTGTTAGGACCCCAGCATATGTGAGGCCCTTTTTCACAGCCGCTGGAGTCAGTGAGATTATCACCGCTGCTGACTTTGGTGGGCGGAGTTTTGGCTCAGGCTTCTTTTTGCTCGACGCATTAGCTGGAGCCGCACCGGTCTTGACCTTCTTCTTATTTTTTCCCACCACCACAGTCCACTCGGTGTCCATGGACACTGGGGCCGGCGGCAATGGGCGGGGCTCTCGGGGAGCGTGCTGCGCTGGGTTTTTTCCTTTGCCGGAAATGGACGGCGCTGAAACGGATTTCTTCCCTGTTCCTTTACCTCTCTTTAGCGCATTCGGGGTGGATGTTTGAACCCCAGATGGCCCAGCAGCGACAACGCGGGATGGGGCGGTATATTCTACCGGCAGCGCAGCGGAAGGTCCTGCAACGGCGACGGGAATTGCAGGAGCGGCAGGCTGGATGAGTCCCTTCCCCTTTCCCTTGCCTTTCCCCTTAGCAGAGGTAGGTTGGGGAGCTCCACCCACAAATCCACCCTGTACTGGAAGGGAGATATCCCCAGGAGTGGACCGTCTCTCATGAGCTAACGGCGGCCTCGGAGCTGGCCCTTGCAGCACCGACTCCAGCCTGGCCTGCCATCTTGCCTCCATAACTGCGAGCATTTCTTCGGTTGGGCGTTTGCTCGCGGCTGCTTCTAGCTCGTCCAAACGAAGACGGAGGGAGGCGTTCTCCTCCTGCAGTTGTTTTACTGAAGCCTCCAGGCGGGAACTGTTTTCCCGCCATTTCTTCACCTCCCCTTCGAGGCATGCAACCATGGCGGACTCTGGCTGGTTGACATACTTAGTGATGGTATCTGTTACAACGTTAAGGGCTTTCTGACTAGTGCCCTTTAAATTGCCAGACTTTTTCACCACGGACTTGACAATTTGTCCGCATTGTCTTAAGTCCTCTCGAAGAATTGGACGGGAAACATCCATCTCCACCAATACTGATTTCGAGGACGTTGCGTCCTTTACAAAGCTGAGTTGCTTTGCCAATTCTTTTTCTGCCTTTTGGCGTCCCTCCTCGCGCTTTTGTTTATCGCGCTCTATCTGCGTCCTCTTCAAGCTGACATACTTGCTAGCTGAGAGCGGACGACCCCTACCACGACCGTCAGTCGTCTGTAACTTAGACGCTGGCTCGTCTGTGTCGCTTGTGAGGAGCGGGCAGCTGTCCCGGGAGCGCTGGGAGTGTCTCCTCCAGAGCCGTCTGCTTCGGACTGACGAACCGCTTTCACTCGATTCTGAGTCGATCAGCATATCGAGTGGCCGAGTGAATTCGGCCTCCACCTCTGTGGGCTTCACACCCACACTCTCCACTAGACAACCATCGTCGGGCTTGCGCCCTCCGAACTCCGCCTCTCCTACCCCAGAATCTGAAGCAGGAGGAGGCAACTTCGTCAAGATTATTAAAGGTGTTTTGTTTAAATTTGAATCCATTTTGGTTCCCACGAGTATGGGGGAAATAAAAGTCCACCCAGGCAGTGCCCCCTGTACCTGGGTAAGCCTAAAGTAACCCGCCAAGAGGGTCGGCAGGTACTCTGGCGGGGGTCGCACTCGAGACCGAACTACCCATCGGCCATGCATCCCCTCGCGGTGCGCCGCCGCTTGGGATTCGGGGTAACTTTTTATAGAGGTTTTCTCCCTCGCGGTCCGGGCGGTTAAGCCAAGACCCTCGGTCCGGCAGGAGCGCGAGACATAACCACGGACCTCCATACCGGATTACGATCTGCGACGGCAACAGCGGGAGAGAAAGGTTCCCCCCCACTGCCTGCTCGGGGCGGGGTGAGCGCACACCGAGCCCGTCGACACCCCCAGGACAGAACCGGGAGTCGCCCGATGAACGGGCCCACCAAAAACAAGACGACGGCCGCCGCAAGAGACGACGACCGCCAACCAACTGTTGTCAGGATATTAGCCGTCGCGCCGATCAACGTGACCGACGCGCCGTTGCCCAGGGTGCACCGCGTGGAGGTTTCCTGACATCGCACCCCAACCTAACCTAACCTTTTTTTTTTTTTTTTGTTTTCGCGGAGAAAGTGCGTTACCACTACCGCCCGGCCTTCGTGGGGGGCGACCGAGCGGTTATGTTGGGTTCACCGTGCCTTACGACCCGGCGTTGAGCCGCCCGGAGAGATGGAAAACGTCGGGCGACCGCCGGGCCGAGTCCCTAACCTATGTACAACGCACGGCATACCAACTAAAACTCCGCGGTGGCCATCTTCGGCGCATTAGGGACGGCTGCGGGCTTCCTCTGACTAATGTCTAAGTTGCCGTCCGCAACCGCCCCTGCGCGGTGCCGCCTGGTGCGGCCCGTCTCCTGTTGTGGGGGGGGGCTCAGAAGCCCCCGCACACCGAAGGACGCTCTCAGCGTCTACGGCAGCGTGAGGCCTACCTGCCACGCTGCCGTCCATCACGGGGGTCGCAACAATGTGCTAAAAGAAACACAAAACAAAGACGGACGGCCCCCTGCCGCCCGCCCGCGACCCCCGGTGGCCCCTATAAGTCGCCTCTTACGACAGGCAGGGGATACCGTGGTGGAATTCTCCAAACGCCCCCAATCCACAGGGCGGGAGACGCCGGTCAGTCGTCCACCCGGCGCCTCCTTCGTCTCCTCTGGCGGCGGGAGGGATCTTCGCGCTCCCGATCCCTCTCGGCACTCTCCTTCTGCGAGATGACCACCTCGCAGAAGTGGGCCACCGCACGCCAGGCCTCCCGACTGTCGACCATGGAAGCAACCACGGCCGGCAGTGAGAGGTCTCCTCCGACGACTGCTCTGAGAGCGCTGCGCTCCTCATCCCAGGCTGGGCAAAACTCCAACGTGTGCTGGGCCGTATCCAGCGGGCAGTTGTCACAATGGTGACACACGGCCGACACCTCTGTGCCTACGATACGACACAGATAGTCACCGAAGCTACCATGCCCGGTGAGTACCTGTGTCAATCGAAACGTAGCCGGGCCGTGGCGCCTGTCCAGCCACTCGGCAAAGACCGGGCGCACTGCCGCTACGGCCCTGAGCCCCGCTGACGGGGTCTCCAGCCTGAGACGCCACTCCTCCACGGCGGCTCGCCGTAAGGAGGCCCTCATGGCCTCCACCTCCTTCAGGGCCGAACGCTGCCCGCGACTGAACGCCTCCTCCCGCCAATGAAAGGCATCGGACAGGGATTTGGCATCCAGATCCCAAGGCAGGAATCCGGCCAACAAGCAAGCCGCCTCGAAAGAGACCGTGCGGTACGCCCTGATCGCCCGCTGCGCCACTACTCGCTGCGGGTTGCGCAGGAGAGCGATGCAGCGTTTGTGCAGGGAGTTGGCCCAAACGGGACTACCGTAAAGGGCCATGGACCGCACGACTCCGTGATAGAGTCTTCGGCAAGGGATGCCAGGACCTTCCAGGTTGGGCAGCAGGCTAGAGAGAGCACCCGCTGCCCGGGACAATTTTGTCCGCATCTTCTCAAAATGGGTGCGGAATTCCCATCGGCTATCCAGAATCAAACCCAAATACTTCATGTTCTTGCCGATGGGAATCCGCACTCCATCCACGACGATGTGGGCGCCGGCCGGTGGCCCTCTCCGAGGCCCATGAAAACAAATGGCCTCGGTTTTCTCAAGGGCCACCGTCAAACCTAACCGTCTGATTCGGCTTACTATATGGCCGACGCCCGCCGCCGCCAATATTGCGGCGTCCTGGAAAGTCCTGGATGTCGCCGTGACTAGCGTATCGTCAGCGTAACAAGTCACGCCGACGCCCCGGAGATTGGCACCACGGAGCACCCAGTCGTATCCGATGTTCCACAGGAGAGGGCCCAAAACCGAGCCCTGTGGAACACCGCACGACATCGCTCTTCGGTGCCACCCGTCGGCACCCGGATACACCACGTCCCTGTCAGACAGGTACGCGTGCACCAGACGCCGAAGATAGGGTGGCACCACGTGGTACCGCAATGCCTCGTGAATGCAGGGCCAGGGCAGAGTGTTGAACGCGTTGGAAATATCCAACGATACCGCTACAACTACTCTGCCTCCGGCCACTGCATCCTCCGCCTGTGCCTTCACCCGCAGAATCGCGTGGACGGTGGAACGTCCCCTCCTAAATCCAAATTGGCTGTCGGCCAAATTCGGTCCGACCCTCTCGAGATGCTCGACGAGGCGAGCATGGACGATGCGCTCGAAGAGTTTGGCGACCTCGTCGAGCAACACGATGGGCCGGTAGGCCGACGGCGACTCTGCGGGTCGTCCTTCTTTCTTCAGCAGGACGAGCTTCCCGGTTTTCCATCGCGCCGGGAAGACGCCCCGCTCCAGACAGGCGGAGAACAAACTGCGGAGCCTCGGGCCCAAGTACTCGAGGGCTAACACCCAGGCTTTTCCGGGGATGCCGTCGAGCCCTGGGGCCGTGTTTTTGCTCCGCAGCCGAAGCACTACAGCCCGCATTTCTGCGGGCGAAACCTCCGGGATATCCCTTGCCGAATACTCGATCGACGATGACGCCACGTCCGGTGGCGCCATCGGTGGAGGAGTGGTCTCCACGGTGGCCGGGAACAAGGCCGCGACGACGCTGGCCAGAAAGTCTGGCCGGAGACTCTGCGACAGCGGGGGCGCCGCTGGGCGAAGCTTGTTCATCACCAAGCGATAGGGGCGCCCCCACGGGTCACCGTCGAGAGTCCCCAAGAACTCCTTGCGTGCCGCAACCTTGGCCCTGTGAATGGCCACCCGCAGCGCTCTCTTCGCCTCTTTATAGAGGTCGTAGAGCTGCCGCTCCTGGTTTGCGTGATCGTCCGCCCTCAATCGGCGACGGCGATGCCTGGCGTATCGGCGGCGCGCAGCAACGCAAGATGCGCGCAACTGCGTTAGCTCCACCGACCACCAGTACACCTGCCGTCGCGGCGAACGGTGAAGGGCTCGGGGCATGGCAGCGTCACACACGTCTGACATTGCCACCCCGAACCACTTCGCCTCCTGCTCGACCCCTACCGGCCCGTCCGGCACGGGGAGCCACGACATTGCCAGGGCGGCCAACTCTACGGCCTCTTTATTGAGGCGACGAAGTACCCATCGCGGGCCGTCCCGATTCGGGGCACTCGGTTCACCACTGGGCTGGACGCTCGGGGACGCGGAGACGTCGAACCTTATATAACGATGGTCCGACAACGTCTCCACGCCCACGAGAACTTTCCAGCCCCGGACACGGTGTGCGACGGCGGGACTCCCAAACGACAAATCGACAATAGACCCGCCGTTGTGCCGCACACACGTGTCCACCGACCCCCTATTCAGGACGACCAGGCCGACAGAGATCGCCCAGTCCTCCAGGACCTCACCGCGAACATCGGTCGCCCGCGAACCCCAGACCACCGATTTGGCGTTGAAGTCGCCGGCGACGATCGCCGGGTGAGGTTGGCCTTGTTCCACCAGGGACCCCAGCTGGAAAAGAAAGGTCTCAAATTCAGCTAGGGGCCTGTTGGGAGAGAAATAAACTCCGACAACCCAGATGTCTCCCAACAGAACCGCCACGCATCCCCGGCCCTTCGCTACTTTTTCGAAGGGCGGGGAGCCAGCGGCTCCCTGGGTGATGATAGCCACCGAACCGTCGAGGTCCCCAGCCCAGTTATCCCTGGGTGGGACAAAGTACGGCTCAGCGACTACAGCCACTTGCACCAACCACTGCGCCAGGCTCTGGGACAAGAGGTCCTGAGCACGGGCGCAGTGATTAATGTTCGCCTGGAGGAACCTAATGTCCATTATTGTTGGGCGATCTCCTCCGTCTCCATCTCAGCCTGCGATGGGCTCTCCTGCTGCGTCTGGGTCGTAGCCACAGTGGCAGCAGGGCGTGTACGAGGGCGGCGCCGGGTGCGGCGGGAGGCGGTAGGGCACACCTTCCCTCCAACTCGGTGTCCAGCGGGCTTGCCAGCGGCTGCGCAGATGGCACAGCTCGGCTCAGCCTCGCACTGCCGAGCTATGTGTCCCGGCTTCCCGCAGCGATAGCACAGATCGCTGCGATCTGTGGGACAGTCACACCTGTCCCGGACGTGACCGCGCTCGAGGCAGCGGTAACATTGTAACGGGCGCGGCTCAAGCACGGTCACCCGGGCAACAACCCAGCCTATCTTCAGGCAGCCCGCCTTCACCTTTTGTGCCGCTTTAACAGGCATTTTCGCCCACACTGCCCCCACACGAGAGCGGTCTTGACGGATTTGACCCACCGTCACTGTCTCTTGACCGCACTCACCGACCCTGCAGAGGGCCGCTGCGACTATCTCGGGAGTGGCTGTAAAGTCCAGCTCCGAGACTCGCAACTCTGCAAACTTGGTGGGCCGGGAGATACGAATATCTTCCGACCCAGCAAAACACTCCCTCAACCTTGCGGCAAGGGAGTCCGCCTTCTGGTCTGAGTTGGCCCCGGGCACCTCATACATCGGGGCGCCCGTGGCTGTAAACTTCGTCCTCAGCCGGTCTATTTCTAGGCCCGTTAGGTCCACTTTCGCTTGGGCGTCCGTCAGCACCTGGGCGTAGGATAGCCCTTTCCCAATAGCCGCCGGCGTCAACGAAATGACGACGGCAGCGGACCGTGGCGGACGGAGCCTAGGCTCGGACCGGCGCGGTGGTTGCTGCTGCGTTGCAGCTGGTACCGCGCCAAACCTGGCCCTCTTCTTTTTACCCGCCACCACGGACCACGGAGCCTCTAGAGACGCCGGGGCCGGCGGTAACGGACGGGGCTCCGGGGGTGGCTGGGTCTTCTTTGCGGCCACACCTCCTGCCCTAGTTTTTCCGTTTTGGGGCTTTGGCAGAGGCGCGGCCATCCGCGGCACAGGAGGCACCGTTACAGGGGCCTTAGACGGCCCAGCCACTGAAGGCGGCGGAACGCCAGAGGGGCCTGCCACAGCAAGAGGGAAAGGTGAGGAAGCACTCTGAGATGCTCCCTTCCCCCTCCCCTTTCCCTTTCCCTTACCCTTACTAGTCGAGGGTTGGGAAATCCCCCCCACAAATCCACCCTGAACGGGCAGGGGAGTCTCCGCTGGGCTTTGACGCGCCACCTCGTGCGCCAATGATGGCCTCGGCGTGGGTCCCTGAAGGGCCGCCTCAAACCTAGCCGTCAGGCGTGCCTCGAGGTGCTCCATGCCATCGAGGCGACGGCGAAGGGAGGCATTTTCCTCTTTAATTGAGGCCATCTCCGCTTCGAGGCGAGCACTCCGCTCCCTCCAGACTTTAGCCGCTTCCTCAAGGCGGGCTACTGCCTCCGGCTGCGGCTGGTCCACGAACAACATCAGAATATCGTGGACCATATTGAGGGACTTCTGAAAAGTCCCTTTGAGGTTGCCAGATCTCTGAGCAACTCTCTTTACTACATTCCCGCATTCTCTCAGGTCATCCCTGAGAATAATGCGGGATTCGTCCCCTGCTACGGTGCTACCCGGCAAAGGCGACTTAAGGAAGCGGAGCCGCTCCGCTGTCACCTTCGCTCGCTGTTGGGCAGTCGCCTCCTTACTAGCCCCTGCCTTTGCCTTCGTAGGACGGGCGCTCCTCTTTCCGGAGCACTGCTCGGAGCTCTCGGTCCCACTAGATAGCGGAGTGCACCCATCGTCAGTGGCAGAATGCTGCCACAATCGAGCCCTATGGCTACTTCGTCGCCTGGAACGGGGACGATGAGATTCCGACTCAGAGTCAGAACTCGCCGGCCTCTTCTGGGCTATCGTCTCTTTGGGCTTTGTGCCCCCAACTGGTCTGTCTTTGGGCTTGCGCCCTTCAACCTTCGCCTCTCCAGTCCCAGAACCAGAAACTGGAGTAGGCAACCTCGTCAAAATAACTTTTGGGTTTATGTTTTCCATATTGTTCCCACGAGTATGGGGGAAATAAAGAGTCCACCCAGGCAGTGCCCCCTGTACCTGGGTAAGCCTAGCGTAACCCGCCAAAGGGTCGGCTGGTACTCTGGCGGGGGTCGCACTAAAGACCGAACTACCCATCGGCCATGCATCCCCTCGCGGTGCGCCGCCGCTTGGGATTCGGGGTAACTTTTTATAGAGGTTTTCTCCCTCGCGGTCCGGGCGGTTAAGCCAAGACCCTCGGTCCGGCAGGAGCGCGAGACATAACCACGGACCTCCATACCGGATTACGATCTGCGACGGCGACAGCGGGAGAGAAAGGTTCCCCCCCACTGCCTGCTCGGGGCGGGGTGAGCGCACACCGAGCCCGTCGACACCCCCAGGACAGAACCGGGAGTCGCCCGATGAACGGGCCCACCGAAACGAGACGACGGCCGCCGCAAGAGACGACGACCGCCAACCAACTGTTGTCAGGATATTAGCCGTCGCGCCGATCAACGTGACCGACGCGCCGTTGCCCAGGGTGCACCGCGTGGAGGTTTCCTGACATCGCACCCCAACCTAACCTAACCTTTTTTTTTTTTTTTTGTTTTCGCGGAGAAAGTGCGTTACCACTACCGCCCGGCCTTCGTGGGGGGCGACCGAGCGGTTATGTTGGGTTCACCGTGCCTTACGACCCGGCGTTGAGCCGCCCGGAGAGATGGAAAACGTCGGGCGACCGCCGGGCCGAGTCCCTAACCTATGTACAACGCACGGCATACCAACTAAAACTCCGCGGTGGCCATCTTCGGCGCATTAGGGACGGCTGCGGGCTTCCTCTGACTAATGTCTAAGTTGCCGTCCGCAACCGCCCCTGCGCGGTGCCGCCTGGTGCGGCCCGTCTCCTGTTGTGGGGGGGGGCTCAGAAGCCCCCGCACACCGAAGGACGCTCTCAGCGTCTACGGCAGCGTGAGGCCTACCTGCCACGCTGCCGTCCATCACGGGGGTCGCAACAATGTGCTAAAAGAAACACAAAACAAAGACGGACGGCCCCCTGCCGCCCGCCCGCGACCCCCGGTGGCCCCTATAAGTCGCCTCTTACGACAGGCAGGGGATACCGTGGTGGAATTCTCCAAACGCCCCCAATCCACAGGGCGGGAGACGCCGGTCAGTCGTCCACCCGGCGCCTCCTTCGTCTCCTCTGGCGGCGGGAGGGATCTTCGCGCTCCCGATCCCTCTCGGCACTCTCCTTCTGCGAGATGACCACCTCGCAGAAGTGGGCCACCGCACGCCAGGCCTCCCGACTGTCGACCATGGAAGCAACCACGGCCGGCAGTGAGAGGTCTCCTCCGACGACTGCTCTGAGAGCGCTGCGCTCCTCATCCCAGGCTGGGCAAAACTCCAACGTGTGCTGGGCCGTATCCAGCGGGCAGTTGTCACAATGGTGACACACGGCCGACACCTCTGTGCCTACGATACGACACAGATAGTCACCGAAGCTACCATGCCCGGTGAGTACCTGTGTCAATCGAAACGTAGCCGGGCCGTGGCGCCTGTCCAGCCACTCGGCAAAGACCGGGCGCACTGCCGCTACGGCCCTGAGCCCCGCTGACGGGGTCTCCAGCCTGAGACGCCACTCCTCCACGGCGGCTCGCCGTAAGGAGGCCCTCATGGCCTCCACCTCCTTCAGGGCCGAACGCTGCCCGCGACTGAACGCCTCCTCCCGCCAATGAAAGGCATCGGACAGGGATTTGGCATCCAGATCCCAAGGCAGGAATCCGGCCAACAAGCAAGCCGCCTCGAAAGAGACCGTGCGGTACGCCCTGATCGCCCGCTGCGCCACTACTCGCTGCGGGTTGCGCAGGAGAGCGATGCAGCGTTTGTGCAGGGAGTTGGCCCAAACGGGACTACCGTAAAGGGCCATGGACCGCACGACTCCGTGATAGAGTCTTCGGCAAGGGATGCCAGGACCTTCCAGGTTGGGCAGCAGGCTAGAGAGAGCACCCGCTGCCCGGGACAATTTTGTCCGCATCTTCTCAAAATGGGTGCGGAATTCCCATCGGCTATCCAGAATCAAACCCAAATACTTCATGTTCTTGCCGATGGGAATCCGCACTCCATCCACGACGATGTGGGCGCCGGCCGGTGGCCCTCTCCGAGGCCCATGAAAACAAATGGCCTCGGTTTTCTCAAGGGCCACCGTCAAACCTAACCGTCTGATTCGGCTTACTATATGGCCGACGCCCGCCGCCGCCAATATTGCGGCGTCCTGGAAAGTCCTGGATGTCGCCGTGACTAGCGTATCGTCAGCGTAACAAGTCACGCCGACGCCCCGGAGATTGGCACCACGGAGCACCCAGTCGTATCCGATGTTCCACAGGAGAGGGCCCAAAACCGAGCCCTGTGGAACACCGCACGACATCGCTCTTCGGTGCCACCCGTCGGCACCCGGATACACCACGTCCCTGTCAGACAGGTACGCGTGCACCAGACGCCGAAGATAGGGTGGCACCACGTGGTACCGCAATGCCTCGTGAATGCAGGGCCAGGGCAGAGTGTTGAACGCGTTGGAAATATCCAACGATACCGCTACAACTACTCTGCCTCCGGCCACTGCATCCTCCGCCTGTGCCTTCACCCGCAGAATCGCGTGGACGGTGGAACGTCCCCTCCTAAATCCAAATTGGCTGTCGGCCAAATTCGGTCCGACCCTCTCGAGATGCTCGACGAGGCGAGCATGGACGATGCGCTCGAAGAGTTTGGCGACCTCGTCGAGCAACACGATGGGCCGGTAGGCCGACGGCGACTCTGCGGGTCGTCCTTCTTTCTTCAGCAGGACGAGCTTCCCGGTTTTCCATCGCGCCGGGAAGACGCCCCGCTCCAGACAGGCGGAGAACAAACTGCGGAGCCTCGGGCCCAAGTACTCGAGGGCTAACACCCAGGCTTTTCCGGGGATGCCGTCGAGCCCTGGGGCCGTGTTTTTGCTCCGCAGCCGAAGCACTACAGCCCGCATTTCTGCGGGCGAAACCTCCGGGATATCCCTTGCCGAATACTCGATCGACGATGACGCCACGTCCGGTGGCGCCATCGGTGGAGGAGTGGTCTCCACGGTGGCCGGGAACAAGGCCGCGACGACGCTGGCCAGAAAGTCTGGCCGGAGACTCTGCGACAGCGGGGGCGCCGCTGGGCGAAGCTTGTTCATCACCAAGCGATAGGGGCGCCCCCACGGGTCACCGTCGAGAGTCCCCAAGAACTCCTTGCGTGCCGCAACCTTGGCCCTGTGAATGGCCACCCGCAGCGCTCTCTTCGCCTCTTTATAGAGGTCGTAGAGCTGCCGCTCCTGGTTTGCGTGATCGTCCGCCCTCAATCGGCGACGGCGATGCCTGGCGTATCGGCGGCGCGCAGCAACGCAAGATGCGCGCAACTGCGTTAGCTCCACCGACCACCAGTACACCTGCCGTCGCGGCGAACGGTGAAGGGCTCGGGGCATGGCAGCGTCACACACGTCTGACATTGCCACCCCGAACCACTTCGCCTCCTGCTCGACCCCTACCGGCCCGTCCGGCACGGGGAGCCACGACATTGCCAGGGCGGCCAACTCTACGGCCTCTTTATTGAGGCGACGAAGTACCCATCGCGGGCCGTCCCGATTCGGGGCACTCGGTTCACCACTGGGCTGGACGCTCGGGGACGCGGAGACGTCGAACCTTATATAACGATGGTCCGACAACGTCTCCACGCCCACGAGAACTTTCCAGCCCCGGACACGGTGTGCGACGGCGGGACTCCCAAACGACAAATCGACAATAGACCCGCCGTTGTGCCGCACACACGTGTCCACCGACCCCCTATTCAGGACGACCAGGCCGACAGAGATCGCCCAGTCCTCCAGGACCTCACCGCGAACATCGGTCGCCCGCGAACCCCAGACCACCGATTTGGCGTTGAAGTCGCCGGCGACGATCGCCGGGTGAGGTTGGCCTTGTTCCACCAGGGACCCCAGCTGGAAAAGAAAGGTCTCAAATTCAGCTAGGGGCCTGTTGGGAGAGAAATAAACTCCGACAACCCAGATGTCTCCCAACAGAACCGCCACGCATCCCCGGCCCTTCGCTACTTTTTCGAAGGGCGGGGAGCCAGCGGCTCCCTGGGTGATGATAGCCACCGAACCGTCGAGGTCCCCAGCCCAGTTATCCCTGGGTGGGACAAAGTACGGCTCAGCGACTACAGCCACTTGCACCAACCACTGCGCCAGGCTCTGGGACAAGAGGTCCTGAGCACGGGCGCAGTGATTAATGTTCGCCTGGAGGAACCTAATGTCCATTATTGTTGGGCGATCTCCTCCGTCTCCATCTCAGCCTGCGATGGGCTCTCCTGCTGCGTCTGGGTCGTAGCCACAGTGGCAGCAGGGCGTGTACGAGGGCGGCGCCGGGTGCGGCGGGAGGCGGTAGGGCACACCTTCCCTCCAACTCGGTGTCCAGCGGGCTTGCCAGCGGCTGCGCAGATGGCACAGCTCGGCTCAGCCTCGCACTGCCGAGCTATGTGTCCCGGCTTCCCGCAGCGATAGCACAGATCGCTGCGATCTGTGGGACAGTCACACCTGTCCCGGACGTGACCGCGCTCGAGGCAGCGGTAACATTGTAACGGGCGCGGCTCAAGCACGGTCACCCGGGCAACAACCCAGCCTATCTTCAGGCAGCCCGCCTTCACCTTTTGTGCCGCTTTAACAGGCATTTTCGCCCACACTGCCCCCACACGAGAGCGGTCTTGACGGATTTGACCCACCGTCACTGTCTCTTGACCGCACTCACCGACCCTGCAGAGGGCCGCTGCGACTATCTCGGGAGTGGCTGTAAAGTCCAGCTCCGAGACTCGCAACTCTGCAAACTTGGTGGGCCGGGAGATACGAATATCTTCCGACCCAGCAAAACACTCCCTCAACCTTGCGGCAAGGGAGTCCGCCTTCTGGTCTGAGTTGGCCCCGGGCACCTCATACATCGGGGCGCCCGTGGCTGTAAACTTCGTCCTCAGCCGGTCTATTTCTAGGCCCGTTAGGTCCACTTTCGCTTGGGCGTCCGTCAGCACCTGGGCGTAGGATAGCCCTTTCCCAATAGCCGCCGGCGTCAACGAAATGACGACGGCAGCGGACCGTGGCGGACGGAGCCTAGGCTCGGACCGGCGCGGTGGTTGCTGCTGCGTTGCAGCTGGTACCGCGCCAAACCTGGCCCTCTTCTTTTTACCCGCCACCACGGACCACGGAGCCTCTAGAGACGCCGGGGCCGGCGGTAACGGACGGGGCTCCGGGGGTGGCTGGGTCTTCTTTGCGGCCACACCTCCTGCCCTAGTTTTTCCGTTTTGGGGCTTTGGCAGAGGCGCGGCCATCCGCGGCACAGGAGGCACCGTTACAGGGGCCTTAGACGGCCCAGCCACTGAAGGCGGCGGAACGCCAGAGGGGCCTGCCACAGCAAGAGGGAAAGGTGAGGAAGCACTCTGAGATGCTCCCTTCCCCCTCCCCTTTCCCTTTCCCTTACCCTTACTAGTCGAGGGTTGGGAAATCCCCCCCACAAATCCACCCTGAACGGGCAGGGGAGTCTCCGCTGGGCTTTGACGCGCCACCTCGTGCGCCAATGATGGCCTCGGCGTGGGTCCCTGAAGGGCCGCCTCAAACCTAGCCGTCAGGCGTGCCTCGAGGTGCTCCATGCCATCGAGGCGACGGCGAAGGGAGGCATTTTCCTCTTTAATTGAGGCCATCTCCGCTTCGAGGCGAGCACTCCGCTCCCTCCAGACTTTAGCCGCTTCCTCAAGGCGGGCTACTGCCTCCGGCTGCGGCTGGTCCACGAACAACATCAGAATATCGTGGACCATATTGAGGGACTTCTGAAAAGTCCCTTTGAGGTTGCCAGATCTCTGAGCAACTCTCTTTACTACATTCCCGCATTCTCTCAGGTCATCCCTGAGAATAATGCGGGATTCGTCCCCTGCTACGGTGCTACCCGGCAAAGGCGACTTAAGGAAGCGGAGCCGCTCCGCTGTCACCTTCGCTCGCTGTTGGGCAGTCGCCTCCTTACTAGCCCCTGCCTTTGCCTTCGTAGGACGGGCGCTCCTCTTTCCGGAGCACTGCTCGGAGCTCTCGGTCCCACTAGATAGCGGAGTGCACCCATCGTCAGTGGCAGAATGCTGCCACAATCGAGCCCTATGGCTACTTCGTCGCCTGGAACGGGGACGATGAGATTCCGACTCAGAGTCAGAACTCGCCGGCCTCTTCTGGGCTATCGTCTCTTTGGGCTTTGTGCCCCCAACTGGTCTGTCTTTGGGCTTGCGCCCTTCAACCTTCGCCTCTCCAGTCCCAGAACCAGAAACTGGAGTAGGCAACCTCGTCAAAATAACTTTTGGGTTTATGTTTTCCATATTGTTCCCACGAGTATGGGGGAAATAAAGAGTCCACCCAGGCAGTGCCCCCTGTACCTGGGTAAGCCTAGCGTAACCCGCCAAAGGGTCGGCTGGTACTCTGGCGGGGGTCGCACTAAAGACCGAACTACCCATCGGCCATGCATCCCCTCGCGGTGCGCCGCCGCTTGGGATTCGGGGTAACTTTTTATAGAGGTTTTCTCCCTCGCGGTCCGGGCGGTTAAGCCAAGACCCTCGGTCCGGCAGGAGCGCGAGACATAACCACGGACCTCCATACCGGATTACGATCTGCGACGGCGACAGCGGGAGAGAAAGGTTCCCCCCCACTGCCTGCTCGGGGCGGGGTGAGCGCACACCGAGCCCGTCGACACCCCCAGGACAGAACCGGGAGTTGCCCGATGAACGGGCCCACCGAAACGAGACGACGGCCGCCGCAAGAGACGACGACCGCCAACCAACTGTTGTCAGGATATTAGCCGTCGCGCCGATCAACGTGACCGACGCGCCGTTGCCCAGGGTGCACCGCGTGGAGGTTTCCTGACATCGCACCCCAACCTAACCTAACCTAACCTAACCTAACCCTAACCCGTCTTAGTTTGTCTGATTTCTTAGAAAATTTGTATGAAAACTATCTAGTGTGGCACATCTTTGTGTAGCATTTTGTTGTTACTTACCGTTTAATATATTTTTGTCATCCCCACCACTAAATTTTTTCCAAATTTTAAACTTTTACACTGTTTTGCTGACGGTTGCAAATTTTTGTATCAACCGTACATAGTCTGCTTATATACTGTTGAAGTACTCGCCGAGACGCGTCCAACGGCGTATCGCACGTCGCGCTCCGGCGAAATTTAATTTCTTCCCTTAGTACCACTGACGCAGTATATAAAGAAATCAACGTGGTAAAGTGTTTGCAGAAATAAAGTTTGTCTTAGTTTGTCTGATTTCTTAGAAAATTTGTATGAAAACTATCTAGTGTGGCACATCGTTGTGTAGCATTTTGTTGTTACTTACCGTTTAATATATTTTTGTCATCCCCACCACTAAATTTTTTCCAAATTTTAAACTTTTACACTGTTTTGCTGACGGTTGCAAATTTTTGTATCAACCGTACATAGTCTGCTTATATACTGTTGAAGTACTCGCCGAGACGCGTCCAACGGCGTATCGCACGTCGCGCTCCGGCGAAATTTAATTTCTTCCCTTAGTACCACTGACGCAGTATATAAAGAAATCAACGTGGTAAAGTGTTTGCAGAAATAAAGTTTGTCTTAGTTTGTCTGATTTCTTAGAAAATTTGTATGAAAACTATCTAGTGTGGCACATCGTTGTGTAGCATTTTGTTGTTACTTACCGTTTAATATATTTTTGTCATCCCCACCACTAAATTTTTTCCAAATTTTAAACTTTTACACTGTTTTGCTGACGGTTGCAAATTTTTGTATCAACCGTACATAGTCTGCTTATATACTGTTGAAGTACTCGCCGAGACGCGTCCAACGGCGTATCGCACGTCGCGCTCCGGCGAAAAATTGCCCCCCCCACACCCACCCTTTTGTCTTTTTTGACGAGGTAAGGTACGGCTATACCGTCACGAGAGCCCAAAATTTTTATTGACACCAGAAAAAATAAATTAATATATACTCACCATATATTTACTGCTACACGACACGCTGCTCGAAACCGCCACTACCTGAAACAAAAATAGAAAATTAGACGTTATTATAGGATCGACTTTTTGTGCTTATTCGCACCATTTATTTATTGACTTATATTGACCTTGTAAGCTTTATACACTTACAAGTATAACCGAAATTGACTACAGACAGCTTCGTGAACTTTACATTCACGAAGCTACATTTTTACATTTTGACACGGACCCCAATCCAGGCAGATCATCATGCCCAGCTTCCACACACCCCAAAAGAAGGCCCTTTCCCCACCTAAGCGCAACACTGAGACCGAAGTATCTGAGAGGGCGGGCCCTTCTCGTAGTCAAACAGTGGCTCAGGCGAGACGCTCCATCGAGTCGCGACTCGATGAAGTCGCCGAAGCTAGAGCCGCTCCACCGACCGTGCCGAAGATAAGATCTGCCGCCACAGCACCGATGACATCCGCGGCTTCTGCAGCACCAGCAGAACGGAGGGGCATATCTCGGAGCCAGCCTATGCCAGAGACTACAAGTTCCGATAGGCAGGGTTCTCCTAAAAAGAGTAGCCCTGCCTATCTGAACAGGACGACTGAGGCAAAGGCGTGCCTCATGAAGGCCAAGCTCCAGATAAACAACAGCCGCAACCTCAAGAGTGAAATTAAGGCCGATGTCATCGAAGCGACAGAGAGACTGTATAGGCTGGTCAAGGACTCCGAGGAGGGAAAGCCTTACAAGGGTAAGGATACAGAAGGAGCCAAAGGAAAGGGAATTGAAAGGATAGAAGAAATAAAGGCAGGAACAGAGGATGTAGGCAAAGGAAGAGGAAAAGAAGACAGGGATAGGCTCGAAAGGGACCTGCTCAAGAAGTTGGAGGAACACGGGAGGTTGTTACAGGAAGGAAGGCAAGAAATGGCAAGGATTAATGAAGAAATGAAGAAACACAGGGAGGAGATGATCACAAATAGGTCATATGCGAATGTAGCAGCCGGTTCATACAAAAATAAAACAGTAGAAATGAATACGGCACTACATTCGATTGTCGTGACATCTCAGAATGAGCAGGAAACCGGAGACGAGGTGGTGGAAAAAATCAGAAAGGTAGTTAACGCCAAGGAAGAAGGAACTAGGATAGATAAAATTAGAAAAGCGAAGGACAGAAAAGTAATCATCGGGTTTCAGGACAAGCAAGAGTTGGAGAAGGTTAAGAAAAGACTGGGGACAGAGGGGAATAACCTAAGGGTGGAGGATATCAAAAATAAGGATCCGTTGATCATCATTAAGGACTTACTCAACTGTCACACCGACGACGAAATCATAAAAGCTATACGGGCCCAGAACAAACATCTTCTGGAGCAAATTGATAAGGAGTGTGACAGAATGGAGTTAAGGTACCGAAAGAAAGCCAGGAATCCACTTATGGCACACGTGATCCTTAAGGTATCACCCCAGATATGGAGTACTTTTACAGGGGCCGGCGCGTTACACATCGACGTCCAGAGAGTCAGGGTAGAAGACCAATCTCCCTTGGTACAGTGCTCAAAATGTTTGGGCTATGGCCACGGGAGGCGGTTCTGCCGTGGCTCTCTGGACGTGTGTAGCCATTGCGGAGGACCGCACTTGAGAGCGGAATGTCCTGACTGGATGGCGGCCGCAACACCATCTTGTTGCAATTGCCAAAAGGCAAAATTCACTGACACGGGACATAACGCCTTCAGTCAGGACTGCCCGGTGCGGAGGAAGTGGGACGCGCTGGCTCGATCCACCATAGCTTATTGCTGAAGTGGTCTCCACAGCCCCTGGCCCGAATGTACCCGACCCCGACTCCGATGCTAGGCCATACCTGGTGGCTCAGGCCAACCTCCAAAGGAAAGCACTAGCTACTCAAGAGCTCATGTTGTTCGCAACGGAGAAGAGGCTGGCCTTTGCTCTAATCCAGGAGCCATACGTCGGAGGATCCGGCCGCGTGAAGGAATACGGGACCGTCAGGATTTTCCAGTGTGCGGAACAGATGGAGGGACAGGTCAAGGCAGCCATAGCGGTCTTTGACGAACGCATGGATGCTTTGATCTGCCCGGAACTCACCACGACCAACATCGTAGTGGTGAACATCCGCTCCAGCGCCTGGGAGATCGTGGCGGTCTCGTGCTACTTCGAGCCAGATAGGCCGGTGGACGGGTATCTAGACCAGCTAAGGACCATCTGCAGCAATGTGGGCCCGAGACGCTTGCTAATAGGGGGAGACTACAACGCAAAAAGCCTATGGTGGAGCCAGGAGATCGATCGAAGAGGAGAGGAGGTGTCCAACTGGCTGGATGAAGCCGGGCTCCACGTGTTAAATGAAGGCAATACGCCAACGTTTTTCACCGTAAGAGGAGGAAGGGCGTACTCCAGCCGGGTGGACGTCACCGCCTGCTCGGTCGATCTCCTGGATAAGATAGATAACTGGAGAGTCAGAGAAGACCTCACAAGTTCGGACCATAATACAATTACATTTAACTTAAAATTAAAAGTAGAAAAAGGAATTAGAATCAATAGTACTACAAGAAAATACAACACACAGAAAGCTAAGTGGAACCAATTTGGAACAAAAATCAAACAACTTTTAGACACGAGTAAAATAAACAAAATAGAAATAGAAAGAATAGCAACAACAGAAGAATTAGAACATAAAACAATAGCATACACAGAAATAATAACCAAAACAAGCGAAGAGACAATACCTAAAAAAGAAAATAAAAGTACTTACCGAATACCATGGTGGTCCAGTGAACTTGAGAGGCTAAAGAGAGAAATGATGCGAAGGAAGAGAAGAATCCGATGGGCAGCATCTGTAAGAAAGGAAAAAGTCATTAGAGAATACAAAGAAGCGAAAGAAACATATGAAAATGAGGCAAGGACAGCACAAGTCAAAAGCTGGAAGGATTTTTGTGGACAACAGGACAAGGAAGGGGTATGGGATGGGATATACCGAGTAATGGGCAGGCTGACCAAGCGGCATGAAGACCATCCACTCGTCAGGGACGGTAAAACCCTGGGTCAGGAGGAATCGGCAAGATTTCTTGCCGAAACCTTCTACCCGGACGACCCTGACGAGGAGGACGATGAGGATCACCGGCGCACCAGGGAGTTGGCCTCGCGAGTGAACGACTGGGTCCATGGTGAGGTACATGACCCACCGTTCACGTCGCGGGAGCTCACTGCGGCGCTGGTGACCTTCAACCCGAAAAAGGCACCCGGCTCGGATGGCCTGACCTCCGACATCTGTTCGCAGGCGATCGCCCAAGATCCGGAGTCTTTCCTAGCACTGGCCAACAAGTGCCTAGAATTGGCCTACTTTCCAAGGATTTGGAAAGAGGCCACGGTCGTTGTGCTGCGGAAGCCGGGTAAGGACGATTACTCGGTTCCCAAGGCACATCGGCCGATAGGACTGTTGCCAGTGCTGGGAAAGATTCTGGAAAAGATGATGGTGGGTAGGCTAAAATGGCACATCCTTCCGAGGATGAGCCACCGCCAATACGGCTTTATGCCACAAAGGGGCACCGAGGACTCCCTCTACGACCTGATGAATCATATCAGGACAAAACTTCGGGAGAAGAAAGTCCTGATTATGATATCGTTGGACATAGAGGGAGCCTTCGATAGCGCCTGGTGGCCGGCTATAAAGGTCCGATTGGCGGAAGAACGCTGCCCACCAAACATCAGAAGGATGGTCGCCAGCTATCTAGATGATCGGATGGTTAGGGTCCGATACGCGGGCGCCGAGTCAGCGCGCAGGACCGTTAAAGGTTGCGTTCAAGGTTCTATTGGGGGGCCAATCCTGTGGAATCTCCTCCTAGACCCTCTTTTACAGGGGCTCGAGCGCCGGGGCGACTATTGTCAAGCTTTTGCTGACGATGTCGTCCTGGTGTTCGATGGGGGTTCCACAGGAGAAGCTCAGAAGCAGGCCAATGCGGCTCTAGCCTATGTGCGGGACTGGGGTGTCCGAAACAAACTGAAATTTGCGCCACATAAGACCCAGGCGATGGTGATAACGAACAAGTTGAAGTACGACACCCCGATCCTGCGCATGGGCGGAGTCGACATTGGTCTCTCTAAAGAGATCAAGCTGCTTGGCCTAACAATGGACCGAAAACTGACCTTTAACGGTCACGTGACGCAGGCGTGCGCAAAGGCTATAAGCCTCTATAAAGTGCTCGCGAGGTCGGCCAAGGTCCAGTGGGGGTTGGGACCCGAAGTGATCAGGACGATCTACACGGCTGCGGTGGAGCCCGTGATCTTGTATGCCGCAAGCGCATGGGCTCCAGCCAGCCGTAAGCTGGGTGTAAGGAAGCAGCTCGGAGCCATCCAGCGCAGTTTCGCGCAAAAGATGACGAAGGCCTACAGGACTGTCTCTCTCAACTCGGCTCTGCTGCTGTCGGGGGTGCTCCCTCTTGACATAAGGGTGCGGGAAACCGCACTCCTTTATGAGGTCAAGAAGGGGCACTCTCGCGAGGTAGTAGGAGACCGGGAGGTGGAGACTCCTGTGGCCTTCGTCAACTTGGAGCACCCGGCGGAACGGAGGAACGGGACGTTCCAATGCCTGGCGGACGGGGCGGAACTGGCCCAGCACGTCGGTGAGGGTCTTAGTATCTTCACCGACGGAAGCAAGATTGACGGGAAAGTTGGAGCGGCACTGTCCATTTGGAACGGCGCCGCCGAGACAAGTACCCGAAAGTTGCGGCTGGAGCCATACTGCTCCGTCTACCAGGCGGAACTTCTCGCCCTCCGGAAAGCCGTGGAGGAGGCGCTCCGAAGCGGGCTTCCTACGTGCGGCATCTTTAGCGATGCCAGGTCTGCCCTCGACGTCATCACCAGAGGTGATTCTCTCCACCCCATAGCGTTCGAAATTAGCCAATTATTAAAAGAAGCCGAGCAACGCACCCAGAAAATTAAATTTTTCTGGGTGAAGGCACACGTGGGGTTGGAGGGAAACGAGAGGGCGGACGTGCTCGCTAAAGAGGCCGCACAACATCTGAAGACCCGTGCGCATTACGACAAGTGTCCGGTTTCATTCGTCAAGAGACAGATCCGTCAGGACTCTATTGACGAGTGGAGCCGGAGATATGCGGACGGAGAGACGGCTTCGGTGACGAAGCTGTTCTTTCCGGACGCAGTCGAGGCGCACAGGGTCGTCAGGCGGATTGTCCTGGATCCCGTCCTCACGCAGGTGTTCACTGGGCACGGCGGGTTCTCCGAGTACTTGCATCGGTTCAAGTGCAAGGAGAGCCCGGCGTGCTTGTGTGACCCTGACGTTCAGGAGACGGTCCCACACCTCCTACTCGATTGTCCCATCCATGCCAAAGAAAGATTCGATGTAGAAAATGAAATAGATTATAAGATTATACATGAAAATATACATAAGATAATTAGAGATAAGTTAGCAATACATAGATTCATAAAATACTGTAGGATAATAGCAAATAAGAGTATAGAACGTAATAAGTAGAAATAAGTGTTTACTAAATATATAATAATAAGTTATATATAATTAGTAATACCGTTAAACAGATAAGAATATATGTATAAGTATGAATAAGAAATAAGATAAATAGACCTAAGATAAATGGATAAGCTGAATGATTAAGTAAATAGAAATAGTCATTAAATAAAACTCAATTGTAAAAAAATATATAAAAGAAGATAAAAAAAAAAAAACAAAAATATACAAAAAATCCCTTGTCCTGGATAGGGGGACCAGGAGTGGGCCGCAGAGACCCACAATAAAAAAAAAAAAAAAAAAAAAAAAAACCTAACCTAACCTAACCTAACCTAACCTAAGCTTTTTTTTTTTTTTTTTGGTTTCGCGGAGAAAGTGCGTTACCACTACCGCCCGGCCTTCGTGGGGGGCGACCGAGCGGTTATGTTGGGTTCACCGTGCCTTACGACCCGGCGTTGAGCCGCCCGGAGAGATGGAAAACGTCGGGCGACCGCCGGGCCGAGTCCCTAACCTATGTACAACGCACGGCATACCAACTAAAACTCCGCGGTGGCCATCTTCGGCGCATTAGGGACGGCTGCGGGCTTCCTCTGACTAATGTCTAAGTTGTCGTCCGCAACCGCCCCTGCGCGGTGCCGCCTGGTGCGGCCCGTCTCCTGTTGTGGGGGGGGCTCAGAAGCCCCCGCGCACCGAAGGACGCTCTCAGCGTCAACGGCAGCGTGAGGCCTACCTTCCACGCTGCCGTCCATCACGGGGGTCGCTACAGTGTGCTAAAAGAAACACAAAACTAGAGACGGACGGCCCCCTGCCGCCCGCCCGCGACCCCCGGTGGCCCCTATTAGTCGCCTCTTACGACAGGCAGGGGATACCGTGGTGGAATTCTCCAAACGCCCCCATTCCACAGGGCGGGAGACGCCGGTCAGTCGTCCACCCGGCGCCTCCTTCGTCTCCTCTGGCGGCGGGAGGGATCCTCGCGCTCCCGATCCCTCTCGGCACTCTCCTTCTGCGAGAGGACCACCTCGCAGAAGTGGGCCACCGCACGCCAGGCCTCCCGACTGTCGACCATGGAAGCGACCACGGCCGGCAGCGAGAGGTCTCCTCCGACGACTGCTCTGAGAGCGCTGCGCTCCTCGTCCCAGGCTGGGCAAAACTCCAATGTATGTTGGGCCGTATCCAGCGGGCAGTTGTCACAATGGTGACACACGGCCGACACCTCTGTGCCTACGATACGACACAGATACTCACCGAAGCAACCATGCCCGGTGAGTACCTGTGTCAACCGAAACGTAGCCGGGCCGTGGCGCCTGTCCAGCCACTCGGCAAAGACCGGGCGCACTGCCGCTACGACCCTGAGCCCCGCTGACGGGGCCTCCAGCCTGAGACGCCACTCCTCCACGGCGGCTCGCCGTAAGGAGGCCCTCATGGCCTCCACCTCCTTCAGGGCCGGACGCTGCCCGCGACTGAACGCCTCCTCCCGCCAATAAAAGGCATCGGACAGGGATTCGGCGTCCAGATCCCAGGGCAGAAATCCGGCCAACATACAAGCCGCCTCGTACGAAACCGTGCGGTATGCCCTGATCGCCCGCTGCGCCACTACACGCTGAGGATTGCGCAAGAGCGCGACGCAGCGGTTGCTCAGGGAATCAGCCCAAACTCGACTGCCATACAGGGCCATGGACCGCACGACTCCGTGGTATAACCTTCGGCAAGGGACACCAGGACCTTCCAGGTTGGGACAGTTTTGTCCGCATCTTTTCAAAATGGGTGCGAAATTCCCATCGGCTATCCAGAATCAAACCCAAATACTTCATGTTCTTGCCGATGGAAATCCGCACCCCCTCAACAACGATGTGGGCACCGGCCGGTGGCCCTTTCCGAGGCCTGTGAAAACAAATGGCCTCGGTTTTCTCAAGGGCCACCTTCAACCCTAGTCGTCGGATGCGACTCACGACGTCGCCGGTGCCCGCCGCCGCCAGAATTGCGGCATCCTGGAAGGTCCCAGAAGTCGCTGTGACTAGCGTGTCGTCGGCGTAACATGTCACGCCGACGCCCCGGAGATTGGTACCACGGAGGACCCAGTCGTACCCGATGTTCCACAAGAGAGGGCCTAGAACCGAGCCCTGTGGAACACCGCACGACATCGCTCTTCGATGCCACCCATCGGCGCCCGGATACACCACGTCCCTGTCAGACAGATACGCGTGCACCAGACGCCGGAGATAGGGCGGCACCACGTGGTACCGCAGTGCCTCGTGAATGCAGGGCCAGGGCAGCGAGTTGAAAGCGTTGGAGATATCCAACGATACCGCAATTACAACTTCGCCCCTGGCCACTGCATCCTCCGCCTGTGCCTTCACCCGCAGAATCGCGTGGACGGTGGAACGTCCCCTCCTAAATCCAAACTGCTCGTCGGCCAAATTTGGACCGACCCTATCGAGATGCTCGACGAGGCGAGCATGAACGATGCGCTCGAAAAGTTTGGCGACCTCGTCGAGCAACACGATGGGCCGGTAGGCCGACGGCGACTCTGCGGGTCGTCCTTCTTTCTTCAGCAGGACGAGCTTCCCGGTTTTCCAACGTGCCGGGAAGACGCCCTGCTCCAAACAGGCGGAGAACAAACTGCGGAGCCTCGGACCCAGGTACTCGAGTGCTAGCACCCAGGCCCTCCCGGGGATGCCATCGAGCCCTGGGGCCGTGTTTTTGCTCCGCAGCCGAAGCACTGCCACCCGCATTTCAGCGGGCGAAACCTCCGGGATATCCCTTGCCGAAGTCTCGTACGACGATGACGCCACTTCCGGTGGCGCCATCGGTGGAGGAGTGGTCTCCACGGTGGCCGGAAACAAGGCCGCGACGACGTTGGCCAGCAAGTCTGGCCGGAGACTCTGCGACAGCGGGGGCGCCGCTGGGCGAAGCTTGTTCATCACCAAGCGATAGGGGCGCCCCCACGGGTCACCGTCGAGAGTCTCCAGGAACTCCTTCCTCGCCGCGACCTTGGCCCTGTGAACGGCCACCCGCAGCGCTCTCTTCGCCTCCTTATAGAGGCCATAGAGCTGCCGCTCCTGGTCTGCGTGATCTTCACTTCTTATTCGGCGACGGCGATGCCTGGCGTATCGACGGCGCGCAGCTACGCAAGACGCGCGCAACTGCGCTAGCTCCGCCGACCACCAGTACACCTGCCGCCGCGACGGACGGCGGAGGGCCCGGGGCATGGCGGCGTCGCAAAAGTCCGACATCGCCACCCCGAACCACTCCGCCTCCTGCTCGACCCGTACCGGCCCGTCCGGCACGGGGAGCCACGACACGACCAGAGCGGCCAACACTAGGGCCTCTTTATCGAGGCGACGTAAGACCCACCGCGGGCCGTCCTGATTCGGGGCACTCGGTACACCACTGGGCTGGACACTCGCGGACGCGGAGACGTCGAACCTGACGTAACGATGGTCCGACAACGTCTCCACGCCCACAAGGACTCTCCAGCCCCGGACACGACGTGCGACGGCGGGGCTCGCAAACGACAAGTCAACAATAGACCCGCCGTTGTGCCGCACGCACGTGTCCACCGACCCCCTATTCAGGACGACCAGGCCGACAGAGATCGCCCAGTCCTCCAGGACCTCACCGCGAACGTCGGTCGCCGGCGAACCCCAGACCACGGATTTGGCGTTGAAGTCGCCGGCGACGATCGCCGGGTGAGGTTGGCCTTGCTGCACCAGGGCCCCCAGTCGAACGAGAAAAGACTCGAACTCGTAGAGGGGTCTGTTGGGAGAGAAATAAACTCCTACAACCCATACGTCTCCCAACAGAGCCGCGACGCATCCCTGGCCCTTCGCTACTTTTTCGAAGGGCGGGGAGCCAGCGGCACCCTGGGTGATGATGGCCACCGAACCGTCGAGGTCCCCGGCCCAGTTATCTCTGGGCGGGACGAAATACGGCTCGGCGACCACGGCCACTTGCACCGACCACTGCGCCAGGCTTTGGGACAACAGGTCCTGGGCGCGGGCGCAGTGGTTGATGTTCGCCTGGAGGAACTTTAGGTCCATTACGGCGATCTCTTCTACTACGTCCATCTCGGCCACTTGTTGCGGTGGGCTCACCGAGTGCGGCTGGGCCGTAGCCTCAGCGGCAGCTGGTCTTCTGCGCGGACGCCGCCGGGATTTGCGGGAGGAGACAGGACACGCCTTCCCCCCAAGCTGATGCCCGGCGGGCTTGCCAGCTGCTGCACACACTACGCAGCTTGGTGCATCTTTGCACTGGCGGGCTTTGTGGCCCGGCTTGCCGCAGCGATAACAGAGATCGCTGCGATCCGGCCCTCCATCGCAGTTATTCTGCGCATGACCGTGCTCGAGGCAACGGTAACAGCGCATCGGGCGCGCCTCGAGCACGGTGACTCTGACCACGGTCCACCCGACTATCAGGCGGCCCGCCTTGATTTTCTGGGCCGCCTTGACCGGCACCCTGGCCCAAACTGAGCCCAGACCTGAGCGGTCGGGCCGGATTTGCCCCACCTTTACTGCCTCTGAGGCACACTCACCGGCACTGCAGAGGGCCGCTGCGACCGACTCGGGAGATGCTGCGGGATCCAGGTCTGACAGCCGCAGCTCCGTACACTTGGTGGGCCGGGAGACTCTGACATCTTCCGTCCCACCAAAACACTCCCTCAGCCTTGCGGCGAACGAATCGGCCCTCTGTTCCGACTCCACTCCGGGCACCTCATACAACATGGCGCCCGCAGCCGAAACTTTCGGCTTCAGCCTGTCAATGTTCAGCCCGGTGAGATTGACGCGCTGCTGAGCATCCGTCAGCACCTTGGCGTACGTCAGGCCCTTGGCAACCGCCGCTGGCGTCAGGGAAATGACGACTGCCGCGGAGCGCGGTGGCCGCAGTTTGGGTTCCACCCGGCGTGCCGGATTCTGCGGCTGCGGATTCGCAGTTGACGCTGCAGTGTGCTTGGCTTTCCTTGTCCTCCTGCTGGCCACTACAACCCAAGGTGTTTCGGTTGATGTTGGGACTGGCGGGAGTGGACGGGGCTCCGGAGCGGGTTGCGCTGTGGGTGCCGGTACATTCTTTTTGCCCTTTGGAGGCTTTGGGGCAGACACCACCATCTTCTTTTTTAATTGGCCCTTCTTAACTGAAGCAGTAGCGACAGTCACCGCTGCCGAAGAAGGACCTGCGATGGCTTGCGGCGATGCGTTGGAGGGCCCGGCTACGGCAGTGGGGTCAGGGGGAACGGGTTGGACTGTCCTCTTCCCCTTTCCTTTTCCTTTCTCTTTGGAGGTGGGATGGGATGTTCCTCCCACATATCCACCCTGCACGGGGAGTGGGATGTCCCCGGGAGTGGATTTCCTCTCATGTGCCAGTGGAGGCCTCTGGGCTGGTCCAGCGAGGAAAGATTCCATCCTCACCTGGACACGCGCCTCTACCAACTTCAACATCTCCTCAGTCTGACGTTGGCTTGCGGATGCCTCCAGGTCTTCGAGGCGGCGCCGGAGAGAGGAGTTCTCCTCTTGAAGCTGCTTCATAGCAGCTTCAACGCGGGCACTATTCTCCCGCCACTTCTTTACCTCACTTTCGAGGCGGGAGACCATGGTGGACTCAGGTTGGCCCACATATTGTGTGATGACGTCCGTCACGTAGTTAAGGGCCTTCTGTGAGGTCCCTTTGAGGTTACCTGACTTCTTAACGACGGACGTCACAATTTGCCCGCAGTTCCGGAGGTCGTCGCGCAGAATAACCCTGACACCCGCCTCAGCCGCTTTGGAAGGTTCCTGCGACTCGATGGAACGGAGCTGCTCCATCAGATCCATTTCCGTCGCTTTACGGGCCTCTCCGCGCTTTAGGAAGTCACGCTGTCTTTGCGCCTTCCTGAGGACAACGACATCGCTGACCGATGGTGGACCCCCTCTTCCACGACCGTCAATCGCTTGCGATTTCGGCGCTGGCTCGTCTGTGTCGCTAGTAGGAAGCGAGCGACTGTCTCTGGAGCGCTGGGAGTGTCTTCTCCAGAGCTTTTTACTGCGCAGTGACGAGCAACTCTCACTCGACTCTGAGTCGACACACATCGCTTGGGGCCGGATGAACTCGGCCGCCATCTCTGTGGGCTTCACACCCACACTCTCCACTACACAACCATCGTCGGGCTTGCGCCCTCCGAACTCCGCCTCTCCTACCCCAGAATCTGAAGCAGGGGGAGGCAACTTCGTCAAGATAATTACAGGTTTTTTTAAATTCGAATCCATTTTGGTTCCCACGAGTATGGGGGAAATAAACAGTCCACCCAGGCAGTGCCCCCTGTACCTGGGTAAGCCTAACGTAACCCGCCAAGAGGGTCGGCAGGTACTCTGGCGGGGGTCGCACTAGAGACCGAACTACCCATCGGCCATGCATCCCCTCGCGGTGCGCCGCCGCTTGGGATTCGGGGTAACTTTTTATAGAGGTTTTCTCCCTCACGGTCCGGGCGGTTAAGCCAAGACCCTCGGTCCGGCAGGAGCGCGAGACATAACCACGGACCTCCATACCGGATTACGATCTGCGACGGCGACAGCGGGAGAGAAAGGTTCCCCCCCACTGCCTGCTCAGGGCGGGGTGAGCGCACACCGAGCCCGTCGACACCCCCAGGACAGAACCGGGAGTCGCCCGATGAACAGGCCCACTCAAACGTAAGACGACGGCCGCCGCAAGAGACGACGACCGCCAACCAACTGTTGTCAGGATATTAGCCGTCGCGCCGATCAACGTGATCGACGCGCCGTTGCCCAGGGTGCACCGCGTGGAGGTTTCCTGACTTCGCACCCCAACCTAACCTTTTTTTTTTTTTTTTTTTTTTTTTTTTTTTTGGTTTCGCGGAGAAAGTGCGTTACCACTACCGCCCGGCCTTCGTGGGGGGCGACCGAGCGGTTATGTTGGGTTCACCGTGCCTTACGACCCGGCGTTGAGCCGCCCGGAGAGATGGAAAACGTCGGGCGACCGCCGGGCCGAGTCCCTAACCTATGTACAACGCACGGCATACCAACTAAAACTCCGCGGTGGCCATCTTCGGCGCATTAGGGACGGCTGCGGGCTTCCTCTGACTAATGTCTAAGTTGTCGTCCGCAACCGCCCCTGCGCGGTGCCGCCTGGTGCGGCCCGTCTCCTGTTGTGGGGGGGCTCAGAAGCCCCCGCGCACCGAAGGACGCTCTCAGCGTCAACGGCAGCGTGAGGCCTACCTGCCACGCTGCCGTCCATCACGGGGGTCGCAACAATGTGCTAAAATAAACACACAAAACTAAAGACGGACGGCCCCCTGCCGCCCGCCCGCGACCCCCGGTGGCCCCTATTAGTCGCCTCTTACGACAGGCAGGGGATACCGTGGTGGAATTCTCCAAACGCCCCCAATCCACAGGGCGGGAGACGCCGGTCAGTCGTCCACCCGGCGCCTCCTTCGTCTCCTCTGGCGGCGGGAGGGATCATCTCGCTCCCGATCCCTCTCGGCACTCTCCTTCTGCGAGAGGACCACCTCGCAGAAGTGGGCCACCGCACGCCAGGCCTCCCGACTGCCGACCATGGAAGCGACCACGGCCGGCAGCGAGAGGTCTCCTCCGACGACTGATCTGAGAGCGCTGCGCTCCTCGTCCCAGGCTGGGCAAAACTCCAGTGTGTGCTGGGCCGTATCCAGCGGGCAGTTGTCACAGTGGTGACACACGGCCGACACCTCTGTGCCTACGATACGACACAGATACTCACCGAAGCAACCATGCCCGGTGAGTACCTGTGTCAACCGAAACGTAGCTGGGCCGTGGCGCCTGTCCAGCCACTCGGCAAAGACCGGGCGCACTGCCGCTACGACCCTGAGCCCCGCTGACGGGGTCTCCAGCCTGAGACGCCACTCCTCCACGGCGGCTCGCCGTAAGGAGGCCCTCATGGCCTCCACCTCCTTCAGGGCCGGACGCTGCCCGCGACTGAACGCCTCCTCCCGCCAATGAAAAGCATCGGACAGGGATTGGGCGTCCAGATCCCAGGGCAGGAATCCGGCCAACATGCAAGCCGCCTCGTACGAAACCGTGCGGTATGCCCTGATCGCCCGCTGCGCCACTACACGCTGAGGATTGCGCAAGAGCGCGACGCAACGGTTGCTCAGGGAATCAGCCCAAACTGGACTGCCATACAGGGCCATGGACCGCACGACTCCGTGGTATAACCTTCGGCAAGGGATACCAGGACCTTCCAGGTTGGGCAGCAGGCTAGAAAGAGCGCCCGCTGCCCGGGACAGTTTTGTCCGCATCTTTTCGAAATGGGTACGGAATTCCCATCGGCTATCCAAAACTAAACCTAAATACTTAATATTCTTGCCGATGGGAATCCGTACCCCCTCAACATCGATGTAGGCACCGGCCGGTGGCCCTTTCCGAGGCCCGTGGAAACAAATGGCCTCGGTTTTCTCAAGGGCCACCTTCAACCCTAGACGTCGGATGCGACTCACGACGTCGCCGGTGCCCGCCGCCGCCAGAATTGCGGCATCCTGGAAGGTCCCAGAAGTCGCTGTGACTAGCGTGTCGTCGGCGTAACATGTCACGCCGACGCCCCGGAGATTGGTACCACGGAGGACCCAGTCGTACCCGATGTTCCACAAGAGAGGGCCTAAAACCGAGCCCTGTGGAACACCGCACGACATCGCTCTTCGGTGCCACCCGTCGGCGCCCGGATACACCACGTCCCTGTCAGACAGATACGCGTGCACCAGACGCCGGAGATAGGGCGGCACCACGTGGTACCGCAGTGCCTCGTGGATGCAGGGCCAAGGCAGCGAGTTGAAAGCGTTGGAGATGTCCAACGATATGGCAATCACAACTTCGCCCCTGGCCACTGCATCCTCCGCCTGTGCCTTCACCCGCAGAATCGCATGGACGGTGGAACGTCGGCCCGGGGCCCGGCGGCGTCGCAAACGTCCGACATTGCCACCCCGAACCACTCCGCTTCCTGCTCGACCCGTACCGGCCCGTCCGGCACGGGGAGCCACGACACGACCAGAGCGGCCAACACTAGGGCCTCTTTATCGAGGCGACGTAACACCCACCGCGGGCCGTCCTGATTCGGGGCACTCGGTACACCACCGGGCTGGACACTCGAGGACGCGGAGACGTCGAACCTGATGTATCGATGGTCCGACAACGTCTCCACGCCCACGAGGACTCTCCAGCCCCGGACACGACGTGCGACGGCGGGGCTCGCAAACGACAGGTCAACAATAGACCCGCCGTTGTGCCGCACGCACGTGTCCACCGACCCCCTATTCAGGACGACCAGGCCGACAGAGATCGCCCAGTCCTCCAGGACCTCACCGCGAACGTCGGTCGCCGGCGAACCCCAGACCACGGATTTGGCGTTGAAGTCGCCGGCGACGATCGCCGGGTGAGGTTGGCCTTGCTGCACCAGGGCCCCCAGTCGAACGAGAAAAGATTCGAACTCATAGAGGGGTCTGTTGGGAGAGAAATAAACTCCTACAACCCATACGTCTCCCAACAGAGCCGCGACGCATCCCTGGCCCTTCGCTACTTTTTCGAAGGGCGGGGAGCCAGCGGCACCCTGGGTGATGATGGCCACCGAACCGTCGAGGTCCCCAGCCCAGTTATCTCTGGGTGGGACGAAATACGGCTCGGCGACCACGGCCACTTGCACCGACCACTGCGCCAGGCTTTGGGACAACAGGTCCTGGGCGCGGGCGCAGTGGTTGATGTTCGCCTGGAGGAACTTCAGGTCCATTACTGGGCGATCTCTTCTACTACGTCCATCTCGGCCACTTCTTGCGGTGGGCTCACCGACTGCGGCTGGGCCGTAGCCTCAGCGGCAGCTGGTCTCCTACGCGGGCGACGCCTGGTTTTGCGGGAGGAGACGGGACACGCCTTCCCCCCAAGCTGATGCCCGGCAGGCTTGCCAGCTGCGGCACATAAGGCACAGCTGGGTGCGTCTTCACACTGGCGGGCCTTGTGACCAGGCTTGCCGCAGCGATAGCAGAAATCGCTGCGGTCTACGGGACAGTCACATGTATCCCGCACATGCCCATGCTCGAGGCAGCGATAACATCGCATAGGGCGCGTCTCGAGCACGGTCACTCGGGCCACGGTCCACCCTATACGCAGACGGCCCGCCTTAATCTTCTGGGCCCCCTTGACCGGCACCTTGGCCCAAACCGAGCCTAAGCCCGAGCGATCGGGGCGAATTTGCCCCACTTTTATTACGTCTGCAGCACACTCACCGGCTACGCAGAGGGCCGCCGCGACTGTCTCGGGAGTAGCTGCAGGGTCCAATTCGGACAGTCGCAGCTCCGCGAATTTGGTCGGCCGGGTAACTCGGACGTCTTCCGACCCCTTAAAATATTCCCTAAGCCTTACGGCAAGGGAGTCGGCCCTCCGCTCAGATTCAGCCCCGGGTACCTCATAAATCATGGCACCCGTGGCTGCAAATTTAGGCTTAAGCCGGTCAATATTTAAGCCTTCTAGAGTTACCTTTTGCTGGGCATTTGTTAGGACCCCAGCATATGTGAGGCCCTTTTTCACAGCCGCTGGAGTCAGTGAGATTATCACCGCTGCTGACTTTGGTGGGCGGAGTTTTGGCTCAGGCTTCTTTTTGCTCGACGCATTAGCTGGAGCCGCACCGGTCTTGACCTTCTTCTTATTTTTTCCCACCACCACAGTCCACTCGGTGTCCATGGACACTGGGGCCGGCGGCAATGGGCGGGGCTCTCGGGGAGCGTGCTGCGCTGGGTTTTTTCCTTTGCCGGAAATGGACGGCGCTGAAACGGATTTCTTCCCTGTTCCTTTACCTCTCTTTAGCGCATTCGGGGTGGATGTTTGAACCCCAGATGGCCCAGCAGCGACAACGCAGGATGGGGCGGTAGATTCTACCGGCAGCGCAGCGGAAGGTCCTGCAACGGCGACGGGAATTGCAGGAGCGGCAGGCTGGATGAGTTCCTTCCCCTTTCCCTTGCCTTTCCCCTTAGCAGAGGTAGGTTGGGGAGCTCCACCCACAAATCCACCCTGTACTGGAAGGGAGATATCCCCAGGAGTGGACCGTCTCTCATGAGCTAACGGCGGCCTCGGAGCTGGCCCTTGCAGCACCGACTCCAGCCTGGCCTGCCATCTTGCCTCCATAACTGCGAGCATTTCTTCGGTTGGGCGTTTGCTCGCGGCTGCTTCTAGCTCGTCCAAACGAAGACGGAGGGAGGCGTTCTCCTCCTGCAGTTGTTTTACTGAAGCCTCCAGGCGGGAACTGTTTTCCCGCCATTTCTTCACCTCCCCTTCGAGGCATGCAACCATGGCGGACTCTGGCTGGTTGACATACTTAGTGATGGTATCTGTTACAACGTTAAGGGCTTTCTGACTAGTGCCCTTTAAATTGCCAGACTTTTTCACCACGGACTTGACAATTTGTCCGCATTGTCTTAAGTCCTCTCGAAGAATTGGACGGGAAACATCCATCTCCACCAATACTGATTTCGAGGACGTTGCATCATTTACGAAGCAGAGTTGCTTTGCCAACTCTTTTTCCGCCTTTTGGCGTGCCTCATCGCGCTTTACCTTATCGCGCTCTCTCTGCGACTTCTTTAAGCCAACAGAATTGCCAGCTGGGAGCGGACGACCCCTACCACGACCGTCGGTCGTCTGCAACTTGGATGCTGGCTCGTCTGTGTCACTGGTGAGGAGCAAACAGCTGTCTCGGGAGCGCTGAGAGTGTCTCCTCCAGAGCCGTTTGCTCCGTACCGACGAACCACTTTCGCTCGATTCTGAGTCAATCACCATATTATCGAGTGGCCGAGTGAATTGGGCCTCTACCTCTGTGGGTTTCACACCCACACTTTCCACCCCACAAACATCGTCGGGCTTGCGCCCTCCGAACTCCGCCTCTCCTACCCCAGAATCTGCAGCAGGAGGAGGCAACTTCGTCAGAAGAATTATTGGTTTTTTGTTTATATTTGAATCCATTTTGATTCCCACGAGTATGGGGGAAATATAGAGTCCACCCAGGCAGTGCCCCCTGTACCTGGGTAAGCCTAGCGTAACCCGCCAAGAGGGTCGGCAGGTACTCTGGCGGGGGTCGCACTAGAGACCGAACTACCCATCGGCCATGCATCCCCTCGCGGTGCGCCGCCGCCTGGGATTCGGGGTAACTTTTTATAGAGGTTTTCTCCCTCGCAGTCCGGGCGGTTAAGCCAAGACCCTCGGTCCGGCAGGAGCGCGAGACATATCCACGGACCTCCATACCGGATTACGATCTGCGACGGCGACAGCGGGAGAGAAAGGTTCCCCCCCACTGCCTGCTCGGGGCGGGGTGAGCGCACACCGAACCCGTCGACACCCCCAGGACAGAACCGGGAGTCGCCCGATGAACGGGCCCACCAAAAACAAGACGACGGCCGCCGCAAGAGACGACGACCGCCAACCAACTGTTGTCAGGATATTAGCCGTCGTGCCGATCAACGTGATCGACGCGCCGTTGCCCAGGGTGCACCGCGTGGAGGTTTCCTGACTTCGCACCCCACCCCAACCTAACCTTTTTTTTTTTTTTTTTTTTTTTTTTTTTTGGTTTCGCGGAGAAAGTGCGTTACCACTACCGCCCGGCCTTCGTGGGGGGCGACCGAGCGGTTATGTTGGGTTCACCGTGCCTTACGACCCGGCGTTGAGCCGCCCGGAGAGATGGAAAACGTCGGGCGACCGCCGGGCCGAGTCCCTAACCTATGTACAACGCACGGCATACCAACTAAAACTCCGCGGTGGCCATCTTCGGCGCATTAGGGACGGCTGCGGGCTTCCTCTGACTAATGTCTAAGTTGTCGTCCGCAACCGCCCCTGCGCGGTGCCGCCTGGTGCGGCCCGTCTCCTGTTGTGGGGGGGGCTCAGAAGCCCCCGCGCACCGAAGGACGCTCTCAGCGTCTACGGCAGCGTGAGGCCTACCTTCCACGCTGCCGTCCATCACGGGGGTCGCAACAATGTGCAAAAAGGAACACAAAACTAAAGACGGACGGCCCCCTGCCGCCCGCCCGCGACCCCCGGTGGCCCCTATTAGTCGCCTTTTACGACAGGCAGGGGATACCGTGGTGGAATTCTCCAAACGCCCCCAATCCACAGGGCGGGAGACGCCGGTCAGTCGTCCACCCGGCGCCTCCTTCGTCTCCTCTGGCGGCGGGAGGGATCTTCACGCTCCCGATCCCTCTCGGCACTCTCCTTCTGCGAGATGACCACCTCGCAGAAGTGGGCCACCGCACGCCAGGCCTCTCGACTGTCAACCATGGAAGCGACCACGGCCGGCAGCGAGAGGTCTCCTCCGACGACTGCTCTGAGAGCGCTGCGCTCCTCGTCCCAGGCTGGGCAAAACTCCAACGTGTGCTGGGCCGTATCCAGCGGGCAGTTGTCACAATGGTGACACACGGCCGACACCTCTGTGCCTACGATACGACACAGATAGTCACCGAAGCTACCATGCCCGGTGAGTACCTGTGTCAATCGAAACGTAGCCGGGCCGTGGCGCCTGTCCAGCCACTCGGCAAAGACCGGGCGCACTGCCGCTACGGCCCTGAGCCCCGCTGACGGGGTCTCCAGCCTGAGACGCCACTCCTCCACGGCGGCTCGCCGTAAGGAGGCCCTCATGGCCTCCACCTCTTTCAGGGCCGGACGCTGCCCGCGACTGAACGCCTCCTCCCGCCAATGAAAGGCATCGGACAGGGATTTGGCGTCCAGATCCCAAGGCAGGAATCCGGCCAACAAGCAAGCCGCCTCGAAAGAGACCGTGCGGTACGCCCTGATCGCCCGCTGCGCCACTACTCGCTGCGGGTTGCGCAGGAGAGCGATGCAGCGTTTGTGCAGGGAGTTGGCCCAAACGGGACTGCCGTAAAGGGCCATGGACCGCACGACTCCGTGATAGAGTCTTCGGCAAGGGATGCCAGGACCTTCCAGGTTGGGCAGCAGGCTAGAGAGAGCACCCGCTGCCCGGGACAATTTTGTCCTCAAAACCTCAAAATGGGTGCGGAATCCCCATCGGCTGTCTAAAACCAAACCCAAATATTTCAAACTTTTGCCGATGGGAATCCGCACCCCATCCACGACGATGTGGGCGCCGGCCGGTGGCCCTCTCCGAGGCCCATGAAAACAAATGGCCTCGGTTTTCTCAAGGGCCACCGTCAAACCTAACCGCCTGATTCGGCTCACTATATGGCCGGCGCCCGCCGCCGCCAATATTGTGGCGTCCTGGAAAGTCCTGGATGTCGCCGTGACCAGCGTGTCGTCAGCGTAACAAGTCACGCCGACGCCCCGGAGATTGGCACCACGGAGCACCCAGTCGTAACCGATGTTCCACAGGAGAGGGCCCAAAACCGAGCCCTGTGGAACACCGCACGACATCGCTCTTCGGTGCCACCCGTCGGCACCCGGATACACCACGTCCCTGTCAGACAGGTACGCGTGCACCAGACGCCGAAGATAGGGTGGCACCACGTGGTACCGCAGTGCCTCGTGAATGCAGGGCCAGGGCAGAGTGTTGAACGCGTTGGAAATATCCAACGATACCGCTACAACTACTCTGCCTCCGGCCACTGCATCCTCCGCCTGTGCCTTCACCCGCAGAATCGCGTGGACGGTGGAACGTCCCCTCCTAAATCCAAATTGGCTGTCGGCCAAATTCGGTCCGACCCTCTCGAGATGCTCGACGAGGCGAGAATGGACGATACGCTCGAAGAGTTTGGCGACCTCGTCGAGCAACACGATGGGCCGGTAGGCCGACGGCGACTCTGCGGGTCGTCCTTCTTTCTTCAGCAGGACGAGCTTCCCAGTTTTCCAACGCGCCGGGAAGACGCCCCGCTCCAAACAGGCGGAGAACAAACTGCGGAGCCTCGGGCCCAAGTACTCGAGGGCTAACACCCAGGCTTTTCCGGGGATGCCGTCGAGCCCTGGGGCCGTGTTTTTGCTCCGCAGCCGAAGCACTACAGCCCGCATTTCTGCGGGCGAAACCTCCGGGATATCCCTTGCCGAATACTCGATCGACGATGACGCCACGTCTGGTGGCGCCATCGGTGGAGGAGTGGTCTCCACAGTGGCCGGGAACAAGGCCGCGACGACGCTGGCCAGTAAGTCTGGCCGGAGACTCTGCGACAGCGGGGGCGCCGCTGGGCGAAGCTTGTTCATCACCAAGCGATAGGGGCGCCCCCACGGGTCACCGTCGAGAGTCCCCAAGAACTCCTTGCGTGCCGCAACCTTTGCCCTGTGAATGGCCACCCGCAGCGCTCTCTTCGCCTCTTTATAGAGGTCGTAGAGCTGCCGCTCCTGGTCTGCGTGATCGTCCGCCCTCAATCGGCGACGGCGATGCCTGACGTATCGGCGGCGCGCAGCAACGCAAGATGCGCGCAACTGCGTTAGCTCCGCCGACCACCAGTACACCTGCCGTCGCGGCGAACGGTGAAGGGCCCGGGGCATGGCAGCGTCACACACGTCTGACATTGCCACCCCGAACCACTTCGCCTCCTGCTCGACCCCTACCGGCCCGTCCGGCACGGGGAGCCACGACATTGCCAGGGCGGCCAACTCTACGGCCTCTTTATTGAGGCGACGAAGAACCCATCGCGGGCCGTCCCGATTCGGGGCACTCGGTTCACCACTGGGCTGGACGCTCGGGGACGCGGAGACGTCGAACCTTATATAACGATGGTCCGACAAAGTCTCCACGCCCACGAGAACTTTCCAGCCCCGGACACGGTGTGCGACGGCGGGACTCCCAAACGACAAATCGACAATAGACCCGCCGTTGTGCCGCACACACGTCTCCACCGACCCCCTATTCAGGACGACCAGGCCGACAGAGATCGCCCAGTCCTCCAGGACCTCACCGCGAACGCCGGTCACCGGCGAACCCCAGACCACCGATTTGGCGTTGAAGTCGCCGGCGACGATCGCCGGGTGAGGTTGGCCTTGTTCCACCAGGGACCCCAGCTGGAAAAGAAAGGTCTCAAATTCAGCTAGGGGCCTGTTGGGAGAGAAATAAACTCCGACAACCCAGATGTCTCCCAACAGAACCGCCACGCATCCCCGGCCCTTCGCTACTTTTTCGAAGGGCGGGGAGCCAGCGGCTCCCTGGGTGATGATAGCCACCGAACCGTCGAGGTCCCCGGCCCAGTTATCCCTGGGTGGGACAAAGTACGGCTCAGCGACTACGGCCACTTGCACCAACCACTGCACCAGGCTCTGGGACAAGAGGTCCTGAGCGCGGGCGCAGTGATTAATGTTCGCCTGGAGGAACCTGATGTCCATTATTGTTGGGCGATCTCCTCCGTCTCCATCTCAGCCTGCGATGGGCTCTCCTGCTGCGTCTGGGTCGTAGCCACAGTGGCAGCAGGGCGTGTACGGGGGCGGCGCCGGGTGCGGCGGGAGGCGGTAGGGCACACCTTCCCTCCAACTCGGTGTCCGGCGGGCTTGCCAGCGGCTGCGCAGACGGCACAGCTCGGCTCAGCCTCGCACTGCCGAGCTATGTGTCCCGGCTTCCCGCAGCGATAGCAGAGATCGCTGCGGTCTGTGGGACAGTCACACCTGTCCCGGACGTGACCGCGCTCGAGGCAGCGGTAACACTGCAACGGCCGTGGCTCGAGCACGGTCACCCGGGCAACGACCCAACCTATCTTAAGGCAGCCCGCCTTCACCTTTTGCGCCGCTTTTACGGGCATCTTCGCCCACACCGCCCCCACACGAGAACGGTCACGGCGGATCTGGCCCACCTTAATCGCCTCCTCACTGCACTCACCGACCCTGCAGAGGGCCGCTGCGACTATCTCGGGGGTGGCTGTGTAGTCCAACTCCGAGACTCGCAGCTCTGCGAACTTGGTGGGCCGGGAGATACGGACATCTTCCGACCCAGCAAAACACTCCCTCAGCCTGGCGGCAAGGGAGTCGGCCTTCTGCTCCGAGTTGACCCCGGGCACCTCATACATCGGGGCGCCCGTGGCCGCAAACTTCGGCCTCAGCCGGTCTATTTCAAGGCCGGTGAGGTCTACCTTCGCTTGGGCGTCCGTCAACACCTGCACGTAGGACAACCCCCTCTGAATGGCTGCCGGCGTCAAGGAAATGACGACGGCAGCGGACCGCGGCGGACGGAGCCTAGGTTCGGACCGGCGCGGTGGTTGCTGCTGAGTTGCAGCCGGTACCGCGCCAGACCTGGCCCTCTTCTTCCTGCCCGTCACAATGGACCACTGAGTCTCTAGAGACGCCGGGGCCGGTGGCAACGGACGGGGCTCCGGGGGAGGCTGGGTCTTCTTAACGGCCGCACCTCCGGACTTATTTTTCCCCTTTTGGGGTTTTGGGAGAGGTGCGGCTGTCCGCGGCCCAAGAGACCCCATCACAGGGGCCTTAGACGGCCCAGCCACGGGAGGCGGCGGAACGCCAGAGGGACCTGCCACAGCAAGAGGGTCAGGTGAGGAAGCACGCTGAGATGCTCCCTTCCCCTTCCCTTTTCCCTTTCCCTTACCCTTAGTAGACGAGGGTTGGGAAATGCCCCCCACGAATCCACCCTGAACGGGCAGGGGGGTCACTACTGGGCTTTGACGCGCCACCTCGTGCGCCAATGACGGCCTCGGCGTGGGTCCTTGGAGAGCGGCCTCAAATCTAGCCGTCAGGCGTGCCTCGAGGTGCTCCATACCATCGAGGCGACGGCGAAGGGAGGCATTATCCTCTTTAAGTGAAGCCATCTCCGCTTCGAGGCGAGCACTCCGTTCCCTCCAAACTTTAGCCGCTTCCTCGAGGCGGGTCACTGCTTCCGACTGCGGCTGGTCCACGAACATCATAAGAACATTATGAATCTTATAAGATATTTGTACCTAAACAGAAACTAGATGTGTTCATGTCGGAAGACTTTTGGCCAGAAGGAGTTGCATATAGGAGATTTATTAATTTTAAATATCGTGAAAAAGGGAATGACCAAAATGAAAGCGTTAACCAACAAAGCAAATCATGATAAATAAAGTTAAATTAGTCAGCTTCAACTGCAAAAATGTAATTAGATCGGTGGACTGTGTGCGTAGACTATGTCGCTCAGCTGATTTGATCGCGCTACAGGAGACGTGGTTGCTGCCACATGACCTGGCTTTTCTTGGAAGCATCGACCAAGAATTCGCCTTCACGGGTACCTCGGCCGTCGATACATCTGCTGGCGTGCTTCATGGGAGGCCCTACGGGGGAGTAGCCTTACTCTGGAGAAAGGCTATGTTTCCTAACGTAACTGTAGTGAAGTGTAGTAGTGTAAGACTTGCAGCGATAAAGGTTACTCTCAGTGACCGCTGCGTTATGTTTTTCTCAGTGTACATGCCTACACAGTCAAGTGAAAATCTAATAGAATTCACCGAATGTTTGAGTGAGATCACTGCTATTATAGAAATTACTAATGCGGACTCAGTTTTCATGCTTGGGGACTACAATGCGCATCCCGGTGAATCTTTTCAAAAAGAACTTATGTCGTTTTGCTCAGAACAAATGTGGTCATGTATAGACATGGACTTATTGCCGTTGAATAGTCATACTTTCGTGAGTGATGCGCACGGCTGCCGCCGCTGGCTTGATCACTGCCTGGTGACTAGTGCTGGCCGACCCTCCGTGTGTTCTGTATCCATTCTTTACGATGCCTACTGGTCAGATCATTATCCATTATTAATAGAATGTAATTTCAATGTTATAACATCTAAAACAATTATATCCAACAATTGGGTAAATAAAATTACATGGGGAGAACGCGATAGTGATCAGATATCTAGGTATCGTAATGAATGTCACTCCAAATTAAGTAAATTAGATTTACCATTGGAACTTGTGGAATGTTATGAAGGTATGTGTAATGATGACCATCACAAAATATTAATTGACAAAATGTATGACAATATTGTATGTATACTTTCTGAGGCCGCAATATATAGAGTTAGAAACAGAAGCCATTTTGATTTAAATAAAAACGATTTATTTCTGTTTTTACATTAACACATTTATCACTGGTTTTACATAAACACATTTAACAGAAATACTTTTACAAAGATATCAGCAACTAGCCGACCAGCATGAAAGTCAATGATCAACTTACTGAACTGCTACTAAGACTCAGCACGAATGAGCAGAAGGAGTTGGAATGAGCCACAATGAGAGTGCACATCGATACGGCAGCCTTTTTATACACCCAACTGACACTTCCACTATTAGTTTGACATTTCGACTGATTTTCATATCTGGTTAGCACGCTACAAATACCGTTACAAAACTTTTATCCTAACTCGGCCTCTCCTGACGGGAGTCCGTCCTCGGGCTCCATCTTCTAGCTCTGAAGATCAGTCTCCAGAATTGGCAATGAAGTCGCCGAAATTTCTTCACTCGCCACGACGCTGGATGGTGCAGCAGGCTCTTTACTCTGCGCTCCGGACGTGCTTGGTTGATGCTTGCAGACGCCAGGTGTTTAGTTTTCAGAAGGCTGTGTGACGTTGGGAGAGTCAGCCTCCTCAAGCTCATCATTTGCATCTGCGTACAAAAAGAACCAAAGCACAAAAACATATCCAAAAAGATAACAAAATAAAGTAAGACAGCTCGTATGACATGAGAAAAATTACTCAATAGTTCAACGTAATAAAATCTAAGCACAACGGATATAAAACATCTTGATATCTGTACCAACCACCTGAGGCAGGACCCGTCGGGGGAGTGCCTCTCACGACTCGTTAGAGGTCTACGTGTACTTACGTGAGACATAGCTTTGCGTGTGTGTATCGGTCCCACATAAAAACATGCTTCAACCCAACCTCTCAATATAAGACAAACGATGTTTGCCAAACAAACACGTCACACATCAGCGGCCTGTTCGTGACATGTACTACGGCGTATTACAATCTAAGCACAACGGATATAAAACATCTTGATATCTGTACCAACCACCTGAGGCAGGACCCGTCGGGGGAGTGCCTCTCACGACTAGTTAGAGGTCTACGTGTACTTACGTGAGACATAGCATTGCGTGTGTGAATCGGTCCCACATAAAAACATGCTTCAACCCAACCTCTCAATATAAGACAAACGATGTTTGCCAAACAAACACGTCACACATCAGCGGCCTGTTCGTGACATGTACTACGGCGTATTACACGGCTCCAGGACCACATGTCCGAGCAATTCTCGACAGTGTCCGAGCACACAAATAAAACACAACCACCCAAAGTACGTCCCATGTACTAGGATCACATGCCCGATCACACTCCAAAGCAGTATCCAATAACATGAAACCATACCTCACTTGAAGTGTATCCGTCGATCAGGATAGCATGTCTGACATAAAACAAAAACTATACCGACCGCAAGACAAAACTTCCCTTAAACGTGTTTACCCCTCAAGAAACTTTAAAAACATTTCCATAAAAACTTTAGTCATACAAAATTAGACAGCACCCAAATAAGTTTTTCCTCAATCACCTGATATCCGTGCCACTAAGCATAGTGGAGCGCGTCGTTCCGCATTCGCGCAGCCTGCAGCGCACCGCATCGCCACGAGCGTGCAGTTCTGCAGCGCAGCCAGAGGCACGCGTATCCGCACGCACAGGAGCGCGTACCCGCACGCCCTCGAGCGCGTATCCGCACAGCATGGACCGCGCGTCTCCGCACAGCATGGAGTACGCTGCTCCGCACAGCATGGAGTACGCTGCTCTGCACTGGGCACACACTACACAGATCTCTTGTTCCTGCAAGCAAAGAAAAACCAAAACAGAAACACACCGTTCGGCCTATTCTGACCTTTGATTAAGATTCGCATCAAACTTTGCTAGGAATTCAGTAGTTCATCTTAACATGAGGACAACCTCAAGATTATCGCTTGACTCGCTCTTAATCCAAAACTTTAAACAGTACAGTGTTGCGGTCCGAAACCTTGACCAAGAAAGGCCAGCAGTCCTTCAGACCGAACACTGTGCACCAAGATCACTTTTTGGCAACCAAGGCCATGTACAGTCATTGTTTACTACAACAGGTAGTTTACTCCAAGTCCTTAAGTTTAGGGACGGCTCTGTACCAACAATAACCACAAAATGGTCGTTAATCCATGTCTGCACATGCCTTGTTAAACAAGATCTCAATATTTGTAAAGGTTACCAAGAAATAAAAGAAACCAGAACCCTCAAACAAGGGTTATGGGTCATACGATACCAGACTTCCTCTACCGCTGCAGTAAGCATCATATCTGTCGTCACAGATAGCCACACGTGATATGTGATGCAGCAGTTAGCATAAACCGGTACTACACAACCGTGCAGTCACGTTGCCCGGGAAACCCATTACGACGTATGGTGCGTCGCACGTCGTACGTCGGCAGCACATCTACCGGAACGTTTGCACACCAACAGGAACGTTTGCACACCAACAGGAACGTTTGCACACCAACAGGAACGTTTGAGCACCAACAAGAACGTTTGAACACTAACAGTTTGATCGCGGTACACAAACAGTTTGATCACGGTACACACGCAGATCCTTGTTCATTTGAAGCGGTATGCACATGACTTCAGAAATGAACATGCGATGGCTATGTTTCACACTTGTCCACTTTAATCCACGTTGTAGTCTAGTTCTTATTCCGATATTACTCAGCGCAATTTGTTTCTTTACGTAAATTGCGGGTAGTCAAATATCTCCATCGTACGATGTATTCCACATAGCGTACATATGTAGTGAGCACAATCTATTTCTGTGGGCATTGATTGTTTATCCCACTTCTGAAGTTAGAAACAGAAGCCATTTTGATTTAAATAAAAACGATTTATTTCTGTTTTTACATTAACACATTTATCACTGGTTTTACATAAACACATTTAACAGAAATACTTTTACAAAGATATCAGCAACTAGCCGACCAGCATGAAAGTCAATGATCAACTTACTGAACTGCTACTAAGACTCAGCACGAATGAGCAGAAGGAGTTGGAATGAGCCACAATGAGAGTGCACATCGATACGGCAGCCTTTTTATACACCCAACTGACACTTCCACTATTAGTTTGACATTTCGACTGATTTTCATATCTGGTTAGCACGCTACAAATACCGTTACAAAACTTTTATCCTAACTATAGTTATTGTATTAAAGAAAAGCGTAAACTTAAATATTTGCCCGGCTGGAACAAACACGTTCGTGACGCTCATGGGACGGCTAGACTATGTTTTCAGCTATGGCTACTACATGGAAAGCCAGCATGTGGAAGGATTCATGATGATATGTGCAATTCGAGGCGCATTTTTAAAGCTAAATTAAAATGGTGTCAAAATAATGTACAGCAAATAAAAATGGATATTCTTGCAGAACACCATAAAAAAAAAAGAATTTCAGCCAGTTCTGGAAAGCTACTAATAGATTGAATCATAGTTCGGGCCTTCCCGCGAGTGTCTCTGGTTTTCACGAGCCCAGCGATGTAGCTAATATGTTTAAGCGACATTTCAAAGTTCAAACACCGCTAGGACCAGACCTGCGCAGCGTGCACGGTGCTGATGCACGTATTTCGAAGCGTAGTGTGACGTTTACCGCTAAAGAAGTAGAGGAAATAATCAAGGGAATAGTAAGGGGTAAATCCCCAGGTTTTGATGGTCTCAGCATCGATCACCTGCAGCATGCTGGCAGTCACTTGCCGAAGTGTCTATCTTTGTTTTTTAACTTGTGTGTCGGGCATTCCTATCTACCTGAAAACCTTATGCGTACTGTAGTTGTACCAATTATAAAAAACAAAACGGGTGACGCCTCTGATAGATCCAATTATAGGCCTATTTCCCTAGCCACAGTTATCGCAAAGGTGCTGGATGGTCTGCTTGGCAGGCATCTGGATGGTCACGTCTCGCTCAATGATGCTCAATTCGGTTTTAGACCAGGTCTTTCTACCGAGAGTGCCATCATGTGCCTCAAGCAGACTGTTCAATATTACACGGCACGAAAAACGCCAGTATATGCCTGTTACTTGGATCTATCGAAGGCATTTGACCTCGTTTGCTATGATGTCCTTTGGAATAAGATGAGAACTGAAACAAACTTGTCTGACGATGCCATATTACTTTTTCAGTACTGGTATAATAATCAAAATAATAACGTGAGATGGGCAGGTGCGTTCTCAGAAAGTTATAAACTGGATTGTGGCGTGAGGCAGGGTGGTTTGAGCTCTCCAACGCTTTTCAATCTTTATATGAACAGACTGATTGATGGTCTCAGCAGGACGGGTGTCGGTTGTCATATCGACGGAGTTTGCGTCAATAATATTAGTTATGCAGATGACATGGTACTGCTGAGCCCATCAAGTGGTGCACTGAAACATCTCATTGAGATCTGTGAATCCTATGCGGTGTCCCACGGGCTCAAATACAATGCGCTGAAAAGCGAATTTATGATATTTTGGCCAGATCGCAAGCGTTATACTAACGTGCCGCATATTTCGCTTTGTGGAACCACTTTAAAAAAGGTTGACAGGTTTAAGTATTTGGGTCACTGGATCACTGAGGATATGAAAGACAACCTGGATATAGAAAAAGAGCGTAGGTCGCTGTCTGTTCGCTGTAATATGTTGGCCCGCAGATTCGCTAAATGTACCAAACAAGTTAAATTGACTCTGTTTAAAGCATATTGCCAATCTTTTTATGCGTGCGGTATGTGGGTTAACTATACGCAGAGGGCATACAGTGACCTGCGCGTGCAATACAATAACGCATTCAGGGTGTTGATGAGGTTACCACGTTGCTGCAGCGCCTCCGCCATGTTTGCGGAAGCCCATACCGATGGATTCGCTGCCATCATGCGTAAGCGTTGCGCCTCCTTACTTCGGCGAGTGCGTGATAGCCCTAACATCATCCTGCGTGCATTGGTGGATAGATGGGATTCGGCAATGCTAGCTCGTTGGATTAAATTACATGCAGTCAAGTAGACTTTGTTACTAACACTATTCTTAAGCAATAAATGTTACTAACCCGTTTATGGATCTTTGATGTCCGAAATAAAATGATTTATTATTATTATTATTATTATAAGAATATCGTGGACCATATTTAGGGACTTTTGGAACGTCCCTTTAAGGTTGCCCGATCTTTGGGCAACCCTCTTTACGACATTCCCGCATTCTCTCAGGTCGTCCCTGAGAATAATGCGGGATTCGTTCCCCTCCACGGAGTTACCCGGCAACGGCGACTTACGGAAACGGAGCCGTTCCGCTGTCACCTCTCTCGCTCGCTGTTGGGCAGTTGCCTCTTTACGAGCCCTCGCCTTAGCCTTCGCTGGACGGGCGCTCCGCTTCCCCGAACACTGCTCGGAGCTCTCGGTCCCACTGGAGAGTGGAGAACGAGTGCGGCCATCGTCAGTGGCAGAATGCTGCCACAGTCTATCTCTCAGGCTACTTCGTCGCCTGGAACGGGGACGACGGGATTCCGACTCGGAGTCGGATTTCGCCGTCCTCTTCTGGGCTATCGCCTCTTTGGGCTCTGTGCCCCCAGTTGGTCTGTCTTTGGGCTTGCGCCCTTCAATCTCCGCCTCTCCAGTCCCAGAACCAGAAACTGGAGTAGGCAACCTCGTCAAAATAACTTTGGGGTTTAGGTTATCCATATTGTTCCCACGAGTATGGGGGAAATAAAAGTCCACCCAGGCAGTGCCCCCTGTACCTGGGTAAGCCTAGCGTAACCCGCCAAGAGGGTCGGCAGGTACTCTGGCGGGGGTCGCACTAGAGACCGAACTACCCATCGGCCATGCATCCCCTCGCGGTGCGCCGCCGCTTGGGATTCGGGGTAACTTTTATAGAGGTTTTCTCCCTCGCGGTCCGGGCGGTTAAGCCAAGACCCTCGGTCCGGCAGGAGCGCGAGACATATCCACGGACCTCCATACCGGATTACGATCTGCGACGGCGACAGCAGGAGAGAAAAGTTCCCCTCCACTGCCTGCTCGGGGCGGGGTGAGCGCACACCGAGCCCGTCGACACCCCCAGGACAGAACCGGGAGTCGCCCGATGAACGGGCCCACCAAAACAAGACGACGGCCGCCGCAATAGACGACGACCGCCAACCAACTGTTGTCAGGATATTAGCCGTCGCGCCGATCAACGTGACCGACGCGCCGTTGCCCAGGGTGCACCGCGTGGAGGTTTCCTGACATCGCACCCCACCCCAACCTAACCTAACCTAACCTAACCTAACCTAACCCGCCCCCCGAGGCAATTCTTGTGCTTTGGGTCTTCACACCCAATGCACGCCCATGCGCGGGGGGACATTAGTCGCGGGCCGAGGCACACAGTCAGTGTGTATACCTCTTGGTTGTATAACATATTGAGGCCTAAAAGGGCCCGCGAACATTTCCTGGCACCCTTTTCCTTTCCACCCATCCTGAGAACCTTTCTCCATTCCCCACCTTTCCCTCCATCATCCTATCCACAAATACTTCAAAATGTAGATCGCTGGCTCAATCAAAACAAATAACTAGTGTTGCCTAGTTGGAATCAAAATTATACTACAAAATTAATGCTAAAATGTGTCAAAAACTTATTGATCAATAAAATTATAGTACAATACCTTAAAATAATTATAATCAGATATGTAATTTTAATTATATTACTACTAAAATCTTTAATGAGACCACACAGCATATTATTGTCTCCGGCTGTGAAAAACTAGCGGGCACTTACTACACCAAACGACACAACAATATAGTACACAATATATTTTCTGGACCATAGCTAAAAACACAAATTTCCGGTTTCAAACCTGGCAAGAACACTTGACGCAACCTCAGGTTAAAGCGAATGATAACGCAAAACTAATGTGGGAGATACCAGTCCAAACAGATAATACTATAGTACACAATAGGCCGGATATAATATATATTAACAAAACTGAGAATAAAACATACCTCATAGATATCACAGTTCCATCAGACTATAACATAGGTGCAAAAGAAATAGAAAAATTAAGTAAATACTAAACGAGAAATAGCCAGGTTATGGAATACATCTACAGAAATCATTCCCATAGTAGTAGGAGCCACAGGAATAGAAGCGAAATCTGTACAAAAATAATGCACAAAGTTAAATTCAGACAAACATACACATCATACAGAAAAAGGCATCCATACATACAACAACAATAGTCAGCAAAGTACTAGGGGACTCCATTTTCAATTAAGGGGAAACTGGGCCACCCTTTCCCTGAGGGTCTCAGGGCGGGGCTCAGTATACCGAGCTTAGCTAGAGTAGAGGAAAACCTCACAAAAAAAATAATACTAAAATCTTTACATATTCATGATAAATAAAAAATACACATTAAAATAAGCAATATAATGCAACCATATTAGAGGTAATTCCTAAAATTGCCAACCCTGTATTTTATACAGTATCTATGGATGCATTAAGGCGCCTGGATTATTTTCTAGTACTGATTGCTATAGAAACTGACTATAGCTATACGTACGTTATAACTACGCGCAAAAAAAAACTGGTGGAAACTGGCGCTTTTTTCGAAGGGCGGACGGGTTGAGGGGGGGGTGGGGGGTGTATACGCGAACGTAGTTCTTGGCAGGGAGGGTTTTTGTTGCTTGTTTTGTCATGTGGCAGTAAAAAGGTACGCTAGCACCCCCCCCCCCCCCACATGCTTTTTTTAATCACGGCGTGTTTTTTTTCTGATACCTTATTTCAATATTCATAAAATTGGTTAGCGCTATTTAGCCAGATTTTTACAAGATTTAGCGCGTTTTTGATAAGAGTCTAGTGCTTTTTTTACTGGTGGTGTGTCTTTAGGTGCGCTCGAGGCGAACCGTAGCGCGGGAATTTTAAAATTTTAAAGAAAATTATTACGAAACGTTTTGTTACCGTAAAATGTTGGTTATTGTTTCATATTCGGTTTTGAGTACTTAGGTAAATAATTTTAGGGCAAGCCAGGCTTTTCGGCTTCTATGAAAGGACCGCCACACAGTGGGTCGAAAAGGCAATTTTAGTGACTTAAGAAATATTTTGGGCTTTTTCATCTTTTTTTGACGCTGATCGTTAGATACTATTAACCCTTATAATATTCATTCTTAGTCATTTTTTGTTAAACCTTATAGTTTCGGCAAAAAAAAATATTTCTTGTTTGTGATGTATGGAACGCACTGTCAAATTCTGAATTTCAGCGAAATCCTGAAGGGTCTTGGTTTGAAACCTTTGTTTTCTTAATCTTGGTCTGTTCTACTATACTTGTGCACTTCGAACGTCTGCATCGACCTGCCACTTCTCGAGTTGTAGGGGTCGAAAAAATTATAAAATTCAATATTTTTAAAAACTTTTTTTACAATTATCTTGAACATATTTAACATTAATTAAAGAAAATGATCTAATAAATTGATAATTATTAAAACTAAGTAGTATATTTGGGAAAAAATCCTATAAATAATTTAATTAAAAAACCTTATGCCAAAACTACCCACTATCACTACTATTTTGTAAATTTTCTAAATCACTCTCCTCATTAATACATTTTAGCTCTTCCAGTTCTGTTGGCAAATTTAGAAGTATTAGCTATAGCTGCAATTCATTACTCTGAAGATAAAGTCTTTTGTATTTGATCTACTCGTTTTCATTTTTATCTGCAGCTCAAATCTTCAAAAGGTTTTATAGGACTAATCATAGCAGTAGAAACTTTGGATGTGGATGGAGGCAAATTTTCAGGATAAATGACCTCAAGTTATTCATGTTGTTCGTTTAACCTTTGTCATTCAAGCCAAATTATTACACTTTCTAGCCAGTCTCCATTTGTTCTTATAAACTGAGCTAATGTGTGGTTGGACTTCTGCCACCTAGTAGTTATATTAGAACAGAATTTTATACAAAACTTTGAAGTATTACACTGTTTTATCTGTCACATTTATTTTCTGTTGCAGAAAAACCAATTTCCAATAGAGATCCAGCCTGTTCTATTCATACAACAAATCTAGAATAGTAACTAGAGTCTCTATGATGCCGAAAAGAAGGATTCGAAGTTACACGATGTGGATAGTAGTACGGATAAATTAACACTAATAATGATATCAAAATATAGGTAATTTTATACCATTTGTATACAGTGGACGATAGCCTAGTTGGACATTGTCTCGGCAGACCGTTCAACGCCTGCATTTTGAATCCTTCTTTTCGGCATTATGCGGAGTCTAGTTACTAATCTAGATTTATTTGTTGTATTAAGAGATAAGGTTGGATCTCTACTGGACTTTTGGTTTTTCTGCAACAGAAAATAAATGTGACACAAGAGAACAGTGTAATACTTTAAAAGTTTTGTGTGAAATTCTGTTCTACTATAACTACTAGGTGGCAGAAATCCAACCGCACATTAGCTCAGTTTATAAGAACAAATGGAGACTGGCTAGAAAGTGTAATAATTTGGCTTGAATGACAAAGGTTAAACGAACAACATGAAGAACTTGAGGTCATTTGTCCTGAAAATTTGCCTCCATCCACATCCAAAGTTTCTACTGCTATGATTAGTCCTATAAAACCTTTTGAAGATTTGAGCTGCAGATAAAAATGAAGACGAGTAGATCAAATACCATACAATACCAGCCCTGTATTATATATTGCCCACTGCTGAGCACGGGCCTCCTCTACAACTGAAAGGGTTAAAGGTTTTAAAGGCCTTAGTCCACCACGCTGGCCTAGTGCGGCATGGCAGACTTCACATACCTTCGAAATTCAGAGAACTTCTCAAGTATGCTGGTTTCCTCACGATGTTTGGCTTCACCGTTAAAGCGAGCGATAATTCACAAAGATCAAATACAAAATACTTTATCTTCGGAGTAATTACAGCAGCTACAGCTAATATTTCTAAATTTGCCAATAGACCCGGAAGACCTAAGATATATTAATGTGGAAAGTATTTTAGAAAATTTACAATTATTTAATAGATTGATTCCCAAATATACTAGTTAGCTTTAATAATTATCAATTTATTAAATAATTTTCTTTAATTAGTGTTAAATATGTTCAAGATAATTGTAAGTTTTTAAAAATATTGAATTTTATCATTTTTTCGACCCTTATAACTCGAGAAGTGGCAGGTCGATGCAGACGTTCGAAGTGCACAAGTATACTAGAACAGACCCAGATTAAGAAAACAAAGGTTTCAAACCAAGACCTTTTAGGATTTTACAGTGCGTTCCATACATCACAAACAAGTTTTTTTTTTTTTTGCCGAAACTATAAGGTTTAACAAAAAATGACTAAGAATGAATATTATAAGGGTTAATAGTATCTAACGATCAGCGTCAAGAAAAGATGAAAAAAACCAAAATATTTCCTAAGTCACTAAAATTGCCTTTTCGACCCACTGTGCGCCACTGGACTAGTGACGTTTACAATAATCATTTTACTACTTCAGTGTACTTTTCAAGTATATTTCTTATCGATTTGGATTATACGTGGCATGCTCTCGAGTGGGCAAACCATCCAGTTTGTTTGTGTTAGCTAAAGATGGGCTAACAAAAAATATTGTACACTCCATTGCGTTAGGGGATTGATGTTCTAATTAGTAAAATTATCATAATTATCATATGTGAATATAATTATCTATAAAGAATAAATTTTAATAAATGAGAAAATATAAATGTTTAGTGTTTCGTTATTTTTATATTCCGTCATCGTTTACAGCGCTCCATGCTTCTTTCACTGATACACTACATCCTCACGTACCTACTTACAATAACTTATTATTTTTTTTCTACTAAAACAATGTCTAAAAATAATTTATATGGCAAAACAACGTTTGCCGGGTCAGCTAGTTGTTATATAAAGATGAAGGTTCGTTGAAACGTTCGAAACAGGGAGCGTATAATATAGTACAATATGCAGTCGGGCCATCTTCTGCAAAATGTATAAAAACTGATCCAATTTGGCTTTTTTTTAAATTCTGAAATTGGATCATTCTTTGGCAACCCAAGTTGTGCCCAGATGTCGATTGGCCTTAAAATAAATAAATTCAAAATAGCGGTCACTTTTCTCAATTCTAATATTACCTATTATATCATAAGTTCACTTCGTGCAGGTCGCGCGAAATGACATTACGATCGAACACCAGAGCAAATAAAAGAAGACGTAAAAGAAATGTACCTATTGTTACAACGTTCGGTTTCCGCTTCCATCACTTCATATAAATAAGATCTGCTTATTTAATTATATAATAATTGATTTAGAATTACAAGCTACAAGGCTCTGTCTTCTGTTACCAGAACGTTTTATAAATAATTCCTACCTCATTATACAATATTTATAATCTTATACTTAATTAATACTGGCTGTATTTGATATAGAATGTTTTTGAATCTTAATGTGACGTGGCGAGGTATAATGTTTTAGACAGAACACTCTTGATGTATTTGGAGAATACAATAAATAATGTAAATGCTGTGCCGATTAGTTTTCTTCACTAATAATATCCAGCAGTCTTTCTGTGCATCCCGCTCTCTATTTCACTATGTCCTCATTGCCCATTCACATTATACAGCTCATAGTTTAAAAATATACACACACACGCCTTTTATCCCCGAGGGGATAGGCAGAGGCGCAACTTGTACCGCGTACGATATACCAGTGATGCTTGACAAGTTGAATAAAACACAATAGTATACATATTGACAGTTTATTGCTAAATGCCACTGTATCCTTACATAACGAGGCAGTGTAGCGTCCGCGCCGACCTGGGTGGAGTGAGCCAGTGTGTGCGACGAGCGCGACGGACGACGCGGACGCGGCGGGAGGGGGGAGGGGGGGGGGGGAGGTCGGCACTACTCCTCAGCCTGGGGGGGCGCCGGGGGGCGCCGGGCGGGGGCGGAGCGGTTGATTGTTCCCCCGCCCGGCGCCCCCGGCGGCGAGTGTCGCCGTGGAGGTGTAGTTCTAGTTGAGGTGTAGTTCTAGTTGAGGTGTAGTTCTAGTTGAGGTGTAGTTCTAGTTGAGGTGTAGTTCTAGTTGAGCGCGGCGGCCCCGGAGATGATCTCGATGAGTTCTCGGGTGATGACGGCCTGGCGCGTGCGGTTGAACGTGAGCGTGAGCTTGTCGATCATCTCGCCGGCGTTCTTGGACGCGTTGTCCATGGCCGTCATGCGGGAGGACTGTTCCGAGCAGGCTCCCTCCTTCATCGCGTAGAACAGCATGGAGGCGAGCGAGAACTCCATGTAGGACTGGATGACGTCGGCGTCGAGCGAGTCGTACACGGAGAGCTTGGGCGCCGACTCCACGGCCTTCTGGCTGAAGAGCGGCAGGTCGGACTGCGCGTACGATACCACGGACTTGAACTTGTTGTAGACGATCTTGCCCGACGCGAACTCGTAGCCGGAGGAGAGCACAGCGCCCGCCAGCTTGGCCGCGTCCTGGAAGGTGGGCGGTAGACGACCGATCTGCAACAACACGCAATAACTATTGTTTAGAATTGCTATACCTTGAAATAAGGATAATATTTTCTTCTTAAAAAAAAATATGTATATTATTTATTAACTGCGAATGCGCGTGGTCCGATAATACGCCATCTAGTTTCAAACGGCGGGACTACTCGTGGGTCGAAGTTTCGAAAATGGAATATTGATCAAATACTATATTTGCACTAAAATACTATCCCTTATACAAAAAGCTTTTTATTGATACAAGTGAAGTATTACATTTTCCTTGATTAATTTTAAAATGACAAATAAACAAACTATGTACTATTATAAAACACGTTTGTTACATGCTCAAAAATGCTTAAAATTTATAGTAGATTTAAAAAAAAAATTGGTGACCAAGACAATTTTGATTAATACAAATCTCTTTTATATTTATAGCTGAACTAAAGAATATCTGTAAATAATATGAAGATTTTGAAAATGTTTTTTATATGGACATGGCAAGTACTCCACTGCACCTGATGGCAAGTGGAGCGGCGTCCAAATAGAACATCGATTGAGAATAAAGGATTATCCCTCGCCGCTCAACACACTCATGCCGACCTGTTTCTAAACCAGCCAGACATCTACAAGTTACATTACACCAATCGACAATACTTAATTAGGGGGCGAGGTACGTATCAAATCGTGGAACCTCGACCCTCTCCGACAACAAATTATTGTGTAAACACACTTCAACTGTATTGTCGATAAATACAACCCATGTGTGAAATCATTGCAAAGAAGAAAAGTAAACATAAGGTACGGACCTCGTTGGCGACGCTGATGATGTGCTTCCCGTAGAGTCGCTGCAGGATGCCGCGCGACTTGTCTCCCACACAGATCACCTTGATGTTCTCTGCCCCGGGCTCGGCGAGGCGAGTGCGGATCACCTTCGACACTCCGGTATGCACCGCACCACACAGACCTGCACATCACACAACACACAACACACTCATCACATATGTAGAGGTGCAACTAGGGCACACACTGAATAACGTGATAGGGGGACGAACTTATCACCATATCGGGCACAAATTCCAGTCACTAGATTATTGAGCAGAAAAACCCAATATCACTTTTACCAACCCGGAATTCGAACCCAGGACCTCAGAGTCTAATATTCGAGGCTTCATCTGGACTAGTACCTTCAATTGTCTATATTTGTCAAGCATTTTTGTATTCAGGTTCATAGGATACTGATATATTTATGATTCAAAGGATTTAGGAAAAATAAATTAATAAGAGAATATTGTATTATGTTGGCTAGAAACTCTGATCATTGCACCGCACATTACCTTTAAATGGACATATTATGTAACTAGAGTGAAGGAAAACATCGTGAGGAAACCTACATACCTGAGAATTCTCCACAAGAATTTCAAGGGTATGTGAAGTCTACCAACCCGCACTAGGCCAGCATGGTGGGCTAAGGTCTAAAACCCTCTCAGTAGTAGAGGAGGGCCGTACTCAGTAGCCGCCAGTATATAATACAGTGGTGATTGCATTGCATTATGTAACTGTCTATTCAGTAATCTGAATTAGGCAGTGGCTGCCAGGATTAAGTGATTGCAGTTTAAACGACACGACAAGGTCATAACACTGGTATTGTCACCACTACCAGTGACGTGACAGTGCCGTGTCGACACGTGTGATAGCCAGGCGCCCGATACATCAGCTAGCGTGACTCACCTCTGTCAGAAGTCATGGCTATGTATAGCTCCTTCTTGTCATCCTCAGGGGCTGTCACCTGCAAATGCAAATACACATAATATATATAAATATTATAAAGAGGAAAGATTTGATTTTTTGTTTGTTTGTAATGGATAAACTCAAAAACTACTAGACCGATTTTAAAAATTCTTTCACCAATGTAAAAGCTACATTATCAGCGAGTAACAAAGGCTACTTTTTATCGCGGGGAAATATAAAGCGGGACTTTCATCCTGGAGTTTTTTTTATGTAAACTTCAGTAGTGTCGGACCACCTGAATTCATCTGGCTATGAATTATAATTAGTGCTAACCATGAGTAACCAGAGCTGATTGTAACCTAATTATAAGTAAAGTCCAAGTAGATGTTACAACTCATGGTGGTTGTAACAATAATTATACCAGGTTACATATGGGCAGCAAAAGTAATTAATGACAATTACATTTTTCAGAGGGACCACAAAGCTTCAGTTCCCTAAGCCTTCATGTCTGCTTCTATTAAAGGAAGATCAGAAAGGGATAAAGTTAAATAAGCCTTCACAGTATTCACGACGACAACATATTGTGTAGCATTACATTATCACAGTTATTAACCACAACTCTTTCACTGCATGTGAATGCACATGTGTAATGTGTATTAAGTAATTTTTAAGTTCTAACTAGGCACTATGTTCTAGTCAGGAATCAAAGAAGCTATAAATGCAGGAATTAGAATTCACTACCATAAATAGATACAAATGACAGCAGTAGATCAGATAATAAGCAAATGGGTCCTGATAGTAAGTGATGATTACCACTTACAACCACCCATAACAGCAACAACTCATATCAACCATAGACAAAAGAACCAAATGTTACTTTATCTAGTCTTGCAGAAATCTGATTAATCTTATTACCGGGCCTGATTAATCCTCAAAATGGTTTACATTAATATCTCTGCAAACACTGATCTCTTTACCTCTGATATTAATTATAATCAATCAATATTTGTTAACAATGTGTTTACACTGTTCAGTGCTTTACATAAATGGTATATCTTAATACATAAAATATACACATTTAAATGACTGGGAATGTTAATATAACAGTACAAAAGATTGACCAATAATAACATATAACTGTGTTTTGTTCATCAAAACTTCTTCATAAATTAAATTGACTGTTATAAGACATCGAATCGGTAACCCATTAGGACATCACCAATTGATTAGTGCACAAGCGGTCACAATTTGTTAATATTGTTTTTTATTTTCGATCAATGTCTTATGTTAGTTCATACCAACATTAATCATGCAAAGATCTTATTTCCTGACTGCCTTGGTGGTTGTATTCCGGTACGACTGCAATGCGTAGGTCTCAGGTTCGATCCCCGGGTCAGGCAGAGATATTGGATTTTTCTATTCAGTATCAGCCCAGAGTCTGGAATTTGTGCCCGATATGGCGATAGGCTCGCCCCCTATCACATCATGGGACGGAATACGCACGGCGAAAAGTGGGTGTACTAGTTGCGACTCTGCCTACCTCTCTGGGGATAAAAGGCGTGAGTATGCGTAAGATCTTATTTCCATGGTGTTAAAATACCTTCATTTAAACTGATAAGAACTAAACATCTTTTTTTATTGTAAGGGATATGCTATATTATAAACCACTGGGCATTCCTAAATCTTTCATGTATAGTATGAAAAAAGAGGAAATTTGAAGAAACCTTGCTCTAGACACAATTAAAATTGGAGCAGACAGTAAAAAGTTATACGCCCGAATACTCAAACGCTTCTTAAATATTTGAGATGGCCTTACGGATTTAAGCATTTGTTACGCTTGAAATTGGTATACTGAAACGTTACTAATCTCCTAACCTTAAATTTAAGGCAACTCAGTTAAAGGTCCGCTTATTGATTCAAACAGTATTCACAAAAACTGCTTAATGTTTGACAGGCATGTAAGGCCTCCTCATATTATGGCTGTTAATCGAGATTAATGAGAGTGCATCCGGCTAGTCTCAAAGCTTTATGTCAAATCTTTAATAATTTTATTGCGTAATAACTACTTATTATATTCTCTTTTGATTGAATAAAACATCTTTTTCTTCACTATCATCATTTTCTGAGGAGGAATATAGTGTCAATCGAAGAAATCGAGAGAGATTAAACGCTTTTGAAGAATACTATAATGATGAATTTAAAATAAGATTCCGACTCAGCAAGGAAACAGTTTTTCATTTATGTTCCTTAATTCAGGACAATATCCAGCCGGTCACAAAAAGAAATCAGACAATGCAACCGACCAAGGTCATCGGGGATATTTTTCACAGGAAACAACCAACGGTAGTACACCGTGTGGCGATTAAGTTCGCACAACTAAAAATCTGATTTATAAATATGCCTACTTCTGATGATAAAAACTAAATAGAATTATGAATATCATTGTTGCTGAGTTGTTTAGTTTTTTTCCAAAGTGGCTAATGTCAACACTGACCATACTGCCAAGTGGCAAATATAAATAACTTACAATGGGTTCATTATTTCAATGTTAAGAATATAATAATTGATAAACTATTCTAATAATGGATATGCCATAGCCCCTACAGGTATTAAAAATCATTCTACATAACATTTTTACTATGTGGCATCTGCACATAGTACATAAAATACACTCAAAAATTAAATATAATAGTCATATAACATTAAAAAAACATTTTTAAAGTGCGTATTATGTTATTTGATTTATTTATTTTTAAAATTTTTAAAATTATACTGCATGAAACGACACATAAATATCAATTTATTAAAAATATGTTATTGAAAACAAACTTTTTATAATCTATAGCAAAATAACTGCTCCTCAGCTGATTTTTCCGTCAAATATTTTAAAGTATGTTTGAGAATGCCATTTAAAATAAGAAGCCTGTTAAAATTAAGTAGGCCTCAGATAACTTGGTTGGTTGAATAGCGTTTCAGTATTCGGGCGATACAGATCTAAAAAAATTAAATCGTTTTTGGCCCTCCTGAAAATACTTGGTTTCTCCCTTACATTCATTAATACTTCTGGTATTGATATTTTACTTAATATAACCCACTTTACTTACTTGTGAAAAAGAAAAGTGATATTGGCTAGGACCCGCCCTCTCCAAAGGAAGATTAGATGAGATTCGGCTTGACTCTCTCTCCTCCCTGAACGCCTCACATAAATAATGAATGCCCCCTTATGCATATAATACCTATTTATTAATTGTAAGAAAGTGTCACAAAATCATTCCTTAAATCTCTGAATAAGATGTGTTAAATGGGCAAATATCACTATTTCACTATGTAAATAATACACACAGTAACATGTAAACGCTTTTGTATGTGAGTACTGACCTCAGCCCGTTCATAGAACTGCACAGCTCCCTCGCCGTAAGGACGAGCGGCTTTCAGCTCACGCTCAGCACGGGTGTACCTGCAATGGGAACATTCTGCTTTACATATGAAAAGATTATCTTCATCTTTAAGTAAGCATTAATAATAATAATAAATACAAATGTTGAACAAATGTTTACTGCACAATACTTCGCGCATCAGAAATGACATAATACCAGACTCATGTCATTCCAACTACAAAACTTTTTGATAGGATTTTGATTGTGGCTGTTCTGAATTCAAAATAAACTACTTGCTACGCACTTGGCAGCGGACACCATCTTCATGGACTGGGTTATTTTCTGGATATTCTTCACCGACTTTAGACGGATGGAGATAGCCTTCAAGGTGGCCATGTTCCTGTTTTGCTGGTGGTTGACCACCGCCACCGCCTGGCCGCACACACCGGGAGCGACACGACCCAACATTCTCACGGTCCTGGAAAACACCAAAATTTACTTCACCGATCCAATCAGATGATTGAGATAGGTTAAGTCCAATGTTATGTAAGAGCGACACTGCACCGACATTGAAAAACACAATTATGTTTTTATATACACTTTATGCGTTTACAAGAGTCATAATGGTCAGCTTAATGAGATAATAAAATATTTCCGTATAATATACTAACTTTTATGTACGTTTATCGGTAAAATTCACCAGCCGACGAAAATGTCGCTGGTTCGTGGTCGAAAACGAATCGTGTGAGATTGAGTGAGATGCCAGTACAAAAATCAGTGTTGCCAGATGTATAACAGTTGAAGTCGCCGAAAAATCATTATGAAGTAGCCTCAAGTCGCCGCATCGTATATGGAGAGGCGAAGGAGGAAAAAAAAAAACCTCCCAGCCCCCGACACGAAGAGCTAATAAAAAAAAGGTCCCCAATTTTCCAATTTCTGTAATGTTTTGTACTCTCAAAGCTAAAAATATCCTCAAATCCGACAAAAACAAGGTTTGTAACACAAATTTTCCAAGGTAGCCTAAATTGGCGACTGAGTGCCGTTCGCATCGCTTAGACGGCGACCAGTCGCCATTCACAATTTTTGGTCGCCCCGACACCCTCCGAGATAGCCTAAATGGCGAAAGGTCGCCTAATCTGGCACCACTGACAAAAATTAAAAGTGTGAACAAGGACACGTTATTATTTTCTTTATGTAATTATGAATAGTTAATTTTTAAGCTATTGCATAGCTTCTATCGCGTGCCTTGAGCGTGGAGACCGAATCCAGAAATTCCGTAACGAAAATAACCTCACATCTTTTTTATCTTACTAATATGAACCTTAAATACAATGCGTAGAAGCTATAATTCTTGAAACGAGTATATTTTTATTTATTTTATTTATTAAAGTCATTAAAACCATTTCTTACTAATCTAATATGAACCTTAAGTACATTGTGTAGAAGCTATTTCCCCAGCGTTGGCACGGCACGAGTACAAAAGAATCGAACGTAACATTCTTTTTTCAAATTTTGATTTATTCTACTTTGGTTGTGATGACCATTGCATTTCTGACATTTATCAATAACAAGACTAAACGTGCTTTGCTCGCGTTTAAAAATCTACTTTATGTGGTAAGCGTAAGGTCGAATTTGTGTTTAGTCAATCAAAATTTCTGATAAAAAAAGCTATGCAATAGCTTTACCGCGGCAGTCTCCGAGTGCCACACTTATTTTTATTTCACATATTTTTAATTATCCTAGTGAAAAGTAGAATAATATTGCCAAATATAGCGAAAATATGTACCATGCGGCGGTTTTTGCACACTATAATGACTAAAATTCCCATAAATGCAAAAACTGCCGAAAATAACGGAATAATTATGCAAGTGCAATAATCCAGTCTCTACACTCTAGTAATCAGTACACACTCACGCCTTTTATCCCCGAAGGGGTAGGCAGAGGCACAACTAGTGCATCCACTTTCCGCCATGCATATTCCGTCCCATGATGTGATAGGGAGTGAGCCTATCGCCATATAGGGCACAAATTCCAGACTCCGGGTTGATACAGAGTAGAAAAACCCAATATCACTTTGCCCGACCCGGGCACCGACACCGAGACCTTGACATTGCAACCGTACCGTAATATAACTACGCCACCAAGGCAGTCTCTAGTAATCATTTATCAGTATAGCCATTGGTATAGTCTATGTTCTTTTTTTTTTATTTTATTTAACTTGCAATGTATGTATGTAGGCATAACAGACAGGCAAAGTCACCCTCGCATTTACAATTTTATTATAATATTTAGTACCCATTACCGTACCCCACGGGCCCTCCCGCTCCCTGAGTTGAAAGCTGGATATGCCCATGCAATGTTAGTACCTACTTAGTACTTATATAGTGTGGATAAACAATCTGTATATCGAATAAAGATAATTAGTAATGGACACCTACAATTATTATTTATGATTCGATTTATATAATATTTATAATTAGGTGAGCCTAATCTTGAATGATAAATCATAACCCCTTTACAACCTATTTCATTTTCCTCCCATCAGAACTACGTATTATCATATCAATTTAGCCCCCAAATCGTATCTACTATTATTTTTTTAGATCAGACTGTAGTGGAGCTCGTGAGCATGTTGATGGATCTCGCTTGATGTTAAACCCATTTTTTATTATTTTATTTTCTTCGAAATATAGGAATACGGAGGAGATTCGGGGGCGAGGTAGTAGTCAATTTTATAATATAGTCCGGTCATTTTAGACAATTGAAATAAAGAAAATTCCGAAAATCTTCCAAATCTTCGTAGAGACCTTAGGTTTACCACAAGGAATAAAGTGTCAAAAGTCCCCATCAGTCTCATGTGAGCTAAGGGACTTATTCGGGCCCCAAGGTCAAAATTTTAGGTTTTTTGGATTTTTCTCGAAAACGGTAAGTTTTATCGAAAAAGTACCTCAGAGCAAGTTGTAGATCTTACAATTCTCTATAAAAATGGTCTCTATGATTTTTTCTCTAAGACCCACTATTTCCCAGATATTGCGCTTGTAAGAATCACGTTCTACATAATATAACACATTTCCACACCACCTGTGAGGTAGTGTACTCGGCGCGTTTTTTTTAACGTGGTATCCCCAGTAGGCCTATTCCACGAACCTTTATGACGTTATTTTCAGGAACAATAATTATTTAATAGTATGAAGATTATTGATATAGATAAGATTATTTACTTTTTAAAACCTGGGAAGGCGCAGCAACGGACAGAAATATATTCTTCTAAAAGTTTATCAGCTTATCCAAAATGCCAAAACTTTATTTTATTTTTACATGCGATAACCGGATGCGATACTATGTCAACAATGTTTAGAAGGGGCAAAAATTCAGTATTAAAATTATTTGAAAAAAATGATTTGATTGACTGCGCAAAAGTATTTACAGAAATTAATTCTTCACCTCAAATACTAATTACTAAAGGAATTCGGTTTCTTCTTGCGGTTTATGGAGCTCCAAAAAAAATTGATTGCATAGATACGTACAGATATTTAACATTTGTAAAAAATACACGAAACAAAAAGCAAGTACAGCTATCTTGTCTTCCTCCAACATCGGCATCTGCTACTCAACATTTGTTTCGAGTATACTATCAAGTTCAGACATGGCAAGGCAATGAACTGAACCCTGAAGACTGGGGTTGGAAATTGATAAATAATACTTTGGAACCGATTCGAACTTTACTGCCCCCTGCTCCAGAAAAACTTCTTAACACTATTTTTTGCAATTGCAAGAAAGGTTGTAGTGCCAAATGTGGCTGTAAAAAAGTAGGGTTGCAGTGTTCTCCAGCGTGTACCAATTGCCAAGGTGTCTCTTGCTCAAATGTTCAATTAAATACAAGAGAGGAAGATTAATGTGATTTTGATGAAGAGACAATTGATTCATCTTCATTTGAACAATTTCTAAGCGTTCATCAACAGGAAGGAGAAGAAGAAGAACAAGAAGAAATTGAAGAAAACATGATTGTTGAAGTTGAATATAAAGAGTATGAGTCAGATTAAAGTAATAAAAAAAAGTTAGAACGACAGTTAAACTCAGTAACCCATATCAATAATCTTCATACTATTAAATAATTATTGTTCCTGAAAATAACGTCATAAAGGTTCGTGGAATAGGCCTACCGGGGATACCACGTTAAAAAAAACGCGCCGAGTACACTACCTCACAGGTGGTGTGGAAATGTCTGCATATTATGTAGAACGTGATTCTTACAAGCGCAATATCTGGGAAATAGTGGGTCTTAGAGAAAAAATCATAGGGACCATTTTTATAGAGAATTGTAAGATCTACAACTTGCTCTGAGGTACTTTTTCGATAAAACTTACCGTTTTCGAGAAAAATCCAAAAAACCTAAAATTTTGACCTTGGGCCCCGAATAAGTCCCTAAGCTCACATGGGACTGATCATAGAATAATAATGCCAAGAATGATAGTTTCATATCAAAAAACTGTCAAGTGTGAAGCATAAAACTCATTGATGTAGGCGTAGGCCACACGTATTGACGTTCTGTCACACGCACACAAGGGTGCAAATAATGTTGCTAGTGGTATCAGATTTTCCCCAAAACCTTAAGTCATTATTTAATTATGGAATTATTATTATTGTTCACAGTAAGGGATTACTTTATCCTTAATTATAATGATAAAAATCTGAAATAAAAAATAATAAATTAAATCCCTTAGAATGACCAAAACAGTACCAAATTAAAAACAAATTACGTTGATGACGTGAATTAAACGGTTGAATGCGGTATTTACCTTTGCCTCCATTCTAGTTTTATGATGATGATATGAATGAATGCCTTTATTTATGTCAATAATGTCAAATGTATCTGGTTCTATTTTATTACGGTTCTTTTGCGAATCACAGTAAAAAAGGCAGCATCACCATTCACCATTCAACCGTATAATTGACGTCATTTGAAGCTTAGTGCTTACGTCTACTGAAAAAAAGACGAAATTAAAAGTTAAAATTATAAATGATAACTTCATAATTTCTAAAAAGAAAAGATACAGGTGTCCTTATTTTAGAACTATTTTCATTTAAAATAATAATATAAGCTTGTATAAATTTGAAATGTCAATTAAAATCAACTCAACAGAAAAATATTATTTTCATAATACTGGCAACACAATTCCAAAGCATGCAAAGCACTGACCTCTATTATACTAGTACGCAGATGTCAGTGATGCAAAGGTACCAATTAAATAAGTTAATTTTAGAAATATATTAATTTTAGAATATGAACATCAACATTTGGGGTATCAATTTTCTTTTTTTTTTGCAACATTTTGATACAACGGCGGCTAAAAAATTTTTTAATTATTGTTTTTGCTTTAGCTATTATTTTTTGTCAAAATATTAGATTAATCGTAATAATTGCATGTGAAATGTTATGTTACAATGTTTCTTAAAATTATCCGAGATATTGTTTATTGCACAAACCATCATTTTAAAATAAAATATCGAGAGCTGCTAGCGCTACGATTCGGCCTTGAGCACTGACGCGGGATGTTTGAACGTAGTTCTTCTAAGTAGTCTGTGGATGTTTGGTTACTAGGCTAAATAGCCTAGTTTTACTTGCCTCACTAAGCGTGTATGTTCACGGTTTCTATGTGTTGTTATTCTAAGGGAGTGATGGGGAGTGGGGACTTTTGACACTTTATTCCTTGTGGTAACTACGAAGATTTGGCTCTGTCGGAATTTTCTTTATTTGATCACTATTTTTATGTCTAAAATGACCGGACTAATAAGTTTGTTGATATTTGGCTGTAGCCGTTGTCTTTTGCTTTTTTGAAGAACATGTCGATTTACCGAATAGCAAATTACCGAATAGCAAACTCTCAAATCACAAACGTTGAGTTTTGGCGGGAACTTGGAAGTGTCATGAGGTGCTCTTGTTTTAATTCATTATTTTGGTGATATTCAGTGTTATATTGCATAATTATGGTGGTATATTATCCAATTTAGTTCTATTAAAGAGCTCAAATGAAGTGAATTGAAATAATTGTTCTAATCAAGTGTTTTTTTTGTTGCCGCCAAAACTCCTCGATAAAGTCTTGGTAAGGTAGTCACTGCTTTACTTCGACATACTACAGATAATAAAATAGACGAACCAAACTTGACATTGGCAAAAGGTGAACACAAATGCCATTATATAAAAAAAAAAAATCACAAACGTCAAATGTCAGTGTCGTTGATTGGATTTTGGATTTATAATTTATAAATTCTGATTTCTGACTCATGTTGTGAACAGCAAACAGTATATCATAGAGTAACTTGAATATAGGGTATAGAGTCATCAGCACATCTAAATCATCAGCGCCATCTATTAGAAAAGTTTCTACCTACAAAAACCTATCCGATCTATAGCGTACATAATACGTATGTATATATTGTGTACTGTATAGGTTTAATTGTTTATTTTTTTAGGATAATAGAAGAAAAAGCTCGAATTATTGTACAATATCATTTATTTTTCGTTTTAAGGCACATATATTTTTGCTGCAATCTTTCCGACTGATCGTAGTCCGTAAAACGTAGCCGGGCTAGAGTGGAAAACAGTTATCAGAACCCATAATAAAGCACAGGTCCACTAAATATTGCAGGGTCACCAAAATCCGTAAAACGTAACGTAACACCGGTCGTCGGTAACAGTCACAATAATTATTCATATAAAACACTAAAATACTTCGAATCGCACAGTAACTTCTTCTTTTATATTACATCTTCCATGGTTTATTCAATATCGAGTTATTTTAGCAGATACGAAACAATAAATACTGATTTCTAGAAATCATAAGTTGTTACAATAACAGAAACAGAATAAGTTTTGATAACTTGTCACAACATTGGGTCAATACTCAATAGATAAATTAAAAAATGGCAGAAGGTCAACGTTCCATTAATGATGGTATGATTGATTTAAATTAAGAAATAAATATAACTATATTTTATACAATAGGCACTTGTGCCGATATCAATATAAAAATAAGCCAAGTTGAAAAAATACTTATTTATCATGACTTAGAACAAGAGTCGTATGATTCTATTATTATTTTTGACCGGATAATTCTATAATAGATGCGTAAAATGGAACGGCATGTATCTGAATGTGTTGCCGTTTAATAAATTTTATTTTCAAAATATGCTGTTAAGCGCCATCTAGTGAGAAAGTAGCAAGCTACTTTTTGTAGAAAATTTTCATAGAAATAAAAAATGTACTAGCTGCAAAGACCCTGCAGTATATCTTGGTTTATATACTGTATTTATCTATGACAGTATAGTTAAATTGCGTAGTTAATATTTTTGTATATAACAATGCCTTCTCCCGAAGGAACTACTGTGAATAACCATGAACAGACCAAAGAAAAACCTTCACGAATTGAGGCGTTACCGCCGAGAGAAATAAGCCAAACGGACCACATAAACAAGAAGTTGTTGACGTCGCTGTTCAATCGCTTGGACGAGGGCGGGGAGTCGAACCTCGCCAAGATGTTGGAAGATGACGAGACCACAGAAGACGACGAATGGAACGACTAGAGATCGACTCCGATTGACATCGACATGTAAGTGCCGGAGAGGAAACCAATGGCGACCTAAGTCAAGGAAAATATTGTAAAATACTTTACCATTATACTTGAAGAAGGAATATACTAAAGATTATGAAATATATGTAATTTTTTTCAATTATTTATTTTAACCTGTGTAATAGCTCTACATTTGAAAAGATGCTATTAATTATTGTTACTATTTTAGTATTTCTTCCCTGAGTGTGGTATAAATTACGATGCATTATGATTATCTTCACTGTGCACTAACTATATAATTTTGTGATTATGCATAAAACTGCATTATTATTGAATTAATTCAGAGTAGTATGTTTGACATTGTTATAGTACCTTCCCATGGTATAAACCATGAGAGTGACTCATTCCAGACATTTTTGTAACTGGAGAGTATTACCTCCAGCACAAAGCCAGTAGAAATGTAATAATCAAGTATTATTAAAAAAATAATATTATTATTTTTACCTTGATATCATTTTTTATTTCAAACTTTGGATTAGAAACATAATCAAACAAAATTTTTGTCACAAGGCGACACAATGTTAGAACTGAATTCAAGAATGACATTAGTCTTTCTTTGGTTTAATGTAATGCCAGTAGACCTAAAGAAGACTCTGTCCTTATATAAATTACCAGTACGAAGCAGTAAATAGTGATAGTCTCCAAATGATCAAGCTGATAGTTGAACCACCATATTTTTATATTAACTGACCTAGTTCTGAACTTTAATGTTTTTGACATTATTTGTTTTCTGTGGTTAAATCTAGGCTCAAGTATTTACACCAGCTAACAACTTCCACGGCACATTTTACCATTTCAAGCCTGTTGTAGATAGGATATTGCTCAACTTCTACAACTAGTTGCCCTCAAATTGGGTTGTTTAACATCAATCATGACATATTATTTCAGCTTCCTATTGTACTGTAGTTTAACATATAGTTATATGTATGTGTAACAGTTTAGTGTGGTACATGTGGAGTGATATGAACGGAAAGTGTTTTAATTTCAGATCCTCTGATGCTGCAGTCAGACTATTTAACAATTTACAGTGGTGTAACAGTGGCCATAGTTTTCAATTCTTACTTTTGGTTGGTGGTCAATACAGCCACAGCTGTGTTGCAGTACTGCTTTTCAATGTGACTTCAAAAAATGTTGATTATAGGGATGTATTGTTGGAATATTTTTTAAATAAGAATAAACTGCATTATTGTCATAATTTCATTTATTTTATATGTAGACAAACAGGTTTGCTAGGACTCTTAAAAAGTAAGGTGCTCAGTTTCATCTGAACATTTCCAGGCTTCAGCCTAGGATGAGTCTGTTGTAATTCCATACAATGTGCAACACAAAATAAAACAGCAAGTAAACAGTAACTTGAATAATATTTATTATGTACTACACGAGTTATACAATGAGGAATGTTATTATTTACATAGCTTTCATACGGACTCGGATATATGAACCGTCGCAGCCGCTCGGCGACTAATACTGAACAGTTGTTGCATTTATTCACATTCAACGTATATAAGCTCATACAACAATATTAAATAAATAGACATCTAAAGAACCTGCGTCAATTGATTTGTCAACAATTTTAATAATTTGCTTTCTCTTATCTGCCATATAACATCTCATATTTTACATTAAATCAAAACTCTATTACCTTAAAATTGTATATAGCATCTATTTAATTTCTCAACCAATTTTTACATGACTTAAGATTAAGATAGTAGCTGGTCCTCGACCAGTACTGTAGGACAGGTAAGACAAAACCAATTGTATATACATGAGGCGTTGTATGAGAAGCGCACCGCTGCCTATGTATGTATGTACTGAGTGTGGGAGCCGCGGCGTGCAGTCGGGACACGCGGTCCACTGCAGCTGGTAACACTACCTGCACATAACCAAAGACACATTATTAAAACACAACACTTAGATGCTTACTAGTAAATGCTGTATATAACAATAGTATTATTTTTTCTTGCTTCCTCTGACGTAAAATGTCTTTCAACATGGTAAGATAAAACATGGAATAACCATCACAAGACATATACTGCATTTATTGGTAAGACGGTCAACATTTTTAGATCATTTGAATATCTGTTTCGGGTAGGGATCAAGCTGTTGGCATTGTTTATACTCACCTGTTGTCAAGGCAGGGTATAATAATTATAATGTGACTGTACTCACGCGGTTGTGTTTAAGTGGTGTAGGGAGAGGTTGGGGGTCGTCTAAGCCGCCTTCTCGATCATGTCGATGTTGATCTTGTAGAACACGTACGGGTAGTACTCAGACTGGCCGAACCCGAGACCCGCCAGCTCCACATTCTGCAACATAGTAATATAGCATTAAAGTAGTGCCACACAACATAAATTACATAGTTTTTTTTTATATTCAGTATTTAAAATAACATGCTATAATGGCTTTTTTTTTATTCGAATATTAATTTTGAAGGGGCTTAAGTTTCTCTCTCACTAAACCGTTGAATGCCGCAGTCGGATATATCCGAAAAATATTTCGCACCACCTCTTCCTATTTATTTGTCGGAGAACCTGTGTCAGCTACGTTCGATATGAGTGAGAGTAGTTGAGTGTAGTGTGTACTGTTTACTCACGTCCTGCTGCGTGTTGGCGTGGTGGTGCGCGGAGTGGTCGAGGTGTGCGTAGAGCGAGTGGAGCGTGTCGCGCAGGCGGTGAGAGTAGAGTAGTATGTGTGTAGTGTGTACTGTATACTCACGTCCTGCTGCGTGTTGGCGTGGTGGTGCGCGGAGTGGTCGAGGTGTGCGTAGAGCGAGTGGAGCGTGTCGCGCAGGCGGTGAGAGTAGAGTAGTATGTGTGTAGTGTGTACTGTATACTCACGTCCTGCTGCGTGTTGGCGTGGTGGTGCGCGGAGTGGTCGAGGTGTGCGTAGAGCGAGTGGAGCGTGTCGCGCAGGCGGTGAGAGTAGAGTAGTATGTGTGTAGTGTGTACTGTATACTCACGTCCTGCTGCGTGTTGGCGTGGTGGTGCGCGGAGTGGTCGAGGTGTGCGTAGAGCGAGTGGAGCGTGTCGCGCAGGCGGTGAGAGTAGAGTAGTATGTGTGTAGTGTGTACTGTATACTCACGTCCTGCTGCGTGTTGGCGTGGTGGTGCGCGGAGTGGTCGAGGTGTGCGTAGAGCGAGTGGAGCGTGTCGCGCAGGCGGTGAGAGTAGAGTAGTATGTGTGTAGTGTGTACTGTATACTCACGTCCTGCTGCGTGTTGGCGTGGTGGTGCGCGGAGTGGTCGAGGTGTGCGTAGAGCGAGTGGAGCGTGTCGCGCAGGCGGTGAGAGTAGAGTAGTATGTGTGTAGTGTGTACTGTATACTCACGTCCTGCTGCGTGTTGGCGTGGTGGTGCGCGGAGTGGTCGAGGTGTGCGTAGAGCGAGTGGAGCGTGTCGCGCAGGCGGTGAGAGTAGAGTAGTATGTGTGTAGTGTGTACTGTATACTCACGTCCTGCTGCGTGTTGGCGTGGTGGTGCGCGGAGTGGTCGAGGTGTGCGTAGAGCGAGTGGAGCGTGTCGCGCAGGCGGTGAGAGTAGAGTAGTATGTGTGTAGTGTGTACTGTATACTCACGTCCTGCTGCGTGTTGGCGTGGTGGTGCGCGGAGTGGTCGAGGTGTGCGTAGAGCGAGTGGAGCGTGTCGCGCAGGCGGTGAGAGTAGAGTAGTATGTGTGTAGTGTGTACTGTATACTCACGTCCTGCTGCGTGTTGGCGTGGTGGTGCGCGGAGTGGTCGAGGTGTGCGTAGAGCGAGTGGAGCGTGTCGCGCAGGCGGTGAGAGTAGAGTAGTATGTGTGTAGTGTGTACTGTATACTCACGTCCTGCTGCGTGTTGGCGTGGTGGTGCGCGGAGTGGTCGAGGTGTGCGTAGAGCGAGTGGAGCGTGTCGCGCAGGCGGTGAGAGTAGAGTAGTATGTGTGTAGTGTGTACTGTATACTCACGTCCTGCTGCGTGTTGGCGTGGTGGTGCGCGGAGTGGTCGAGGTGTGCGTAGAGCGAGTGGAGCGTGTCGCGCAGGCGGTGAGAGTAGAGTAGTATGTGTGTAGTGTGTACTGTATACTCACGTCCTGCTGCGTGTTGGCGTGGTGGTGCGCGGAGTGGTCGAGGTGTGCGTAGAGCGAGTGGAGCGTGTCGCGCAGGCGGTGAGAGTAGAGTAGTATGTGTGTAGTGTGTACTGTATACTCACGTCCTGCTGCGTGTTGGCGTGGTGGTGCGCGGAGTGGTCGAGGTGTGCGTAGAGCGAGTGGAGCGTGTCGCGCAGACGGCGGGCGGAGCGGCGCGAGGGCACCACCAGCGCCGCCTGGAAGTTCACCGGCAGCCCGTACCTGCCAACGCACCGGCCAACAACCTTATCACTAACAGACGCGCATCCAAGAGGATCATCCAACAACTCAATTGCCATAAACCACCTAAAATCCTAAGACTTGATACTAAACAGCTATATATATATATATATATAAAATTTATTTTGTATATTATGCGTTTACAGACGATGGTGATCGCTTACCAACCCGGGACATACTTTGGCACTCTTTTTATCTGTTCTTTCTTTCTACTTGCCATTAGTTTGGCCCCAAGACCACAGCGCTCCTTCCTTTTCATAAAAACTTAAAATATCCGCAACTATTGTGTGCAATATTAAAATATCCGAAACACTCAAAACATGCAATATCTTTGATTAAACCTTTAATACTAGTGAGTGTCAGGACACTTTTGTAGTACAACAGCCGACTACTGACCTAAGCACGGACTCGACGAACACGCGCAGTGCCTTGACGTGTATCCACGCGCAGAAACACTCCGAAAAGTTCACCTTCAACCACCGCACTAGCGGACCCTGGGGGAACACACCGAAAGGTTTGATATCTGGACACAGTCATGGCTACACTATATGGGATTGTAAATGCAGTACAATACAGTACAAACATAATGTTGAGTAACATACATAAATAGCATCACGACTTTTTTTCTTTTCATGGTGTAGCCGCAGGTATAATCACACCCACATTTCACCAGTTGTATTAGGCTGAGCCTTGTCATTTACCGGACACAATACCAAATTCCGGACTGATACTGAGCAGAAAAACCCAACATCACTTTACCCGACCCGGGAATCGGAACTAAGCTCTCAGCACGGTAGTCTAGTGAGGTGGTGTTAGTACTCACGAACTGCTTCTTCTTATCGGTGAGCAGCTTGGTGATCTCGTTCTTGCCGGCGACCAGGTCAGCCTCATTGTACGCAAACTCGCGCACAACGAACTTGCGCTCGCGGGCGTGCAACTTGAACTCGTCCACAACCTACACATACATACAATCACACTACACAATGGAATAATCTATGTTTAGGATCGTCATTTAAAATATCCGACAGATACAGATTCATAAATAGACAATATTTGTGGTAATATATATCTCCAGAATCGAAATATTATGTCAAATAAAAGATAGAAAGATTTTATATATATATTTATAGATTCGGATATTTATATTGGGTATCCCAATTTCGGATATTTGTTTTATTTCAGACACATGATAGTGAGTATGGAGATACGGTTACTTCAGATATTTAGTTAGCATTCGGATATTGCATTTATGGTTATGATATTATTACCATGAGTTAAATTCTGTTAATGTTCAAGGGTCAAGAAAACTGAAACCTGCCAATACTGGCAGGAGTTTCTAAAGCATATTGTAAGGGTGCGTTAAGTTGATTGCGCGTACCTTCTTGAAGAGCGTGACGGTGTAGAGTCCGTAGTCGCCGTCCTGGTGGATGAGCTGCGAGGAGCGCGGCACGATCATGTCCGTGATCTTCTCGTAGTTCGCGTTCCAGTCGTTGAACATCGATCTGAACCACGTACACAATAACATGGAGCATTGTTTCAAAATGTATAAACCAATATTTTGTATTTTTGTAGTTTGAGTGTGGTGCTAAGAACGATAGACTTTTTTTAGGTTTTTAAAGGAATAATATCTATTATCATGAAGTTTGCTTTCAAAACTGTCAAGACATAATTCAAATTATGTGTATGGTAGATGAACTGACTTGGGCACGATGACGAGCAGCGTGGTGAGGTACTCGCTGTCCAGGATGAAGTGCTCCTTCTTCACCAGGTCCGCCAGGTTGCGGGTCAGGAGACTGCCGCTGCAAAACAAAATGTTATTATATTGACTGTAAGAAAGTATACACACATTTTCCAGTCTCACTCCATTCAATGTTGATGGGCCATGATGAACACTTATGTACAATTACTTGACACATTTGCTTATTTAACCTTAAAGAATTTAGAGTGACAGAACGAGGGGGCACCTGATAGTATATGACTACAAAAGCCAAGGCAAACCACCTCCAGCAGAGTCGACGTCGCAGGACAAAAAGTTTAATCCTCCGAAAATATAACAGTAATGTAAAACGCAACAGCAAAGCTATCTCTTCCACAATAAAACCGCATAACCCCGGCTGAGCTGGTACTCTAAGTTGGTGGTGATTAATGTACTCACGTCTGCTTCTTCTCCAAGTTCTGTAAGTTGCCCTTGAGCGCGTTGTAGGCGGACGACTTAACCTTCAGGTCAGCGTCTATCTGACCCACCTGTCGACAATGTAGTGCAGCCAAAGTGTAAACATTCATAACTCTAAACACATGCCACATGCGGTGAGACGTCACACCGATACATAATGATGATGATGAAATGATGATATTTTATGCATGTTCGTTCGTTAAATAATAATATGTATTACTAGCTGTTGCCCGCGGCTCCGCCCGCGTGAATGAGTTTTCCCGGTATAAAAGTCCCGCTTTATATTTTCCCGGTATAAAAAGTATACATGACCCGTGTGCCAAATTTCATCGAAATCGAAAAGTTATTAAATTACTAAAATGGCTGTTAAAAAATAGGGGTTGATCGTAGAGGGTTGAAAATTTAGGGTTGTATGTATTTTTTAATGCTGTATCATAAAAAAATAAAAACAAAAAATTCTATCTAAAAAAATAAAAAAATAAATTTGGGGTGGACTACCCTTAACAGTTAGGGGGATGAAAAATAGATGTTGGCCGATTCTCAGACCTACTCAATATGCTCACAAAATTTCATGAGAATCGGTCAAGCCGTTTCGGAGGAGTACGGGAACGAACATTGTGACACGAGATTTTTATATATTAGATTAAAGATAAGAGAAGCTTTACTAGTACACGAGAAGCCGTGGCATCACTGACCTGTTTGCTAATGATGTCGGCGATGTTGCGCAGGCTCTGCTTGATGGGGTACTTGGCCATGTCCCACTGGAAGCGCGTCAGGTAGTGCGGCAGGTCATCTGCAAGCGGTCGCCACACGTGTTAGCCTTTGTACTACATTCACACAGAGATGGATTCGATAAATCTCTAGTTTACAAAACGCTGTATCAAAATTTATAAGAAGCAACGAATTTATTTTCACTGCTTCACTAGGATTTTCCAGTTAATGACCCTGGAGATGTAATGTGTTTTTATTTTATTGAACCATCTCTGTTTATTGTGAAATAAATGTGAATACAGACTGGTTGAATGAACGATGGGCAGTGTTGTAACATGCCATTGCGTCTGCATGTAAAGAAAGTCAAAAAGAAAAAAAGATAATTCCTAAAAGAAAATCTTTTCTGGACCACCAATATGCCAATGTAGGAGGTCAATCAGCTCATTGCGCTACAGTGCGTGCATAAATATTGGGAAAAGGAATAGAGTGCGAACTACTCCTCTATTATTATGCCTGTCGTTCAATCAGTTCCCTCGTATAAAATGGACAGCTCAAATTCATTGGCTCGATATTTTTCTAGTAAATGTTCTGTCCATTTTTCTTAATCAATTATATGATATTGATTATTTGTATTAATCTTTAACTTCGATTATGATGAGCGGAGCGACTTTGCATCAAACCAGACACCAAAATAGTCCTTATACAATAGTTTAACATCTATTGACTACCACATAAACTACCTATGTCATGCTCATTATTAGGTAATCTGTATCGGGTAATTGGGAGAATACCGTGGTGCTGAGTTGCGATGGACTACAAAAAGACAAAAGATTCAAAAACTTATTAATCTTCGCTCGTCACTAAGCCGCTCCGCCCACAGCCAGGTATCATTAGGCACGGCACACCCACAGCTTTCTCAACATCATGTCGTGTTTGGACATATTAACACAAATTATTTAAAAAAAAACTATTTGGGTGAACGCTAAATTTATTGTTATTTTTCTTCATTTTTAAGACTTTACTAAAAGTTTTTATAAAACACCAATTTAAGCGAAAGCTGTTGGTACGCACTACAAACGTCCTAAGAGACAAAACGGTGAAGTCAAAAATTAAGAAATATCCTGCAAGTGCATAAAAACGTAACAAAAATATAAAATCAATAAAAAAAAGCCGATATAAAAGGTAACTGAAATAAATCTAGCATGCGATAATATTATAGTATCTACTACACATTATATTTGTCATGCAATATATAACTATAGTAGGGACAAACTAATATGGCTGGTATGACATGACACGGTTTTGAATTTTTTGGGTAGACGTTCTCACAGAGTTATCGCTTCGGGAAAAAAATTGAATTGTCATACCGGCCAGCTTAGTTTGTCCGAACTATAAGTGAAACCGCTCATAGACAAAAACCACTGACATACTCGAGGCAGATCTTTTCATACGCTGACAATGGAAGATCGATTGCGGTTAGTGTCGCCGATTCATTCAGTATGCTGCCAAATTTTACGCATAGGACTGGGAATTTAAGAAGACGCGGACTCTTTCTTTCTTACTTACAACAGTTTGACAATTTTCCAAGAAGTCCAGCCATGTACTCATTCTTGCATAGCAAAATTACGCGTGACATTTTAATTGTCGAGCAAAATTTACGGCCAGATAATTTTCCCGTCACTGTAATTCCTATTCTGTAGAGTTGGTGAGATGATATTATTCTTTAATTTGTTTCTTGTTTTTACGACAACGTGGGAAATAACCCAATGAGATTTCCTTATATTGATCATTGATATAATTTAGAGGTTTTTATTTTCCAAGTGATGTGTGAAGTTTAGTTTCCGTATTGTTAGTTCTAAGAATGGAGTATATGTATATCAAATTTTAATTTGATAGAAGCAAGCTTGAAGGACCTATCCGTGTGCTTTCTCTTGTCTATGGTTTTTCTACAAACGGTTCCAGCTCTGCAACACATGCGTTATAGCATGCACAAATCTGCGGATTGAGTAAATATAGATACACATTATAATAGGTGTAATAACAATTTACGTGGCGTCATAAACTTCAATAGAACTAAACATTTTACGGTACGCCTACATTTCATCATAGAAAAAAAAATACTTTCAAGTAACAAAAATATTTTGTCTTTGAAGTGGGATAATAATGATACACAAAACATTGTAAAACATCGATATAATAGTTGCGTAAGAACTTTGATAATGAACAACTGAGGTATATTATCTTTTCATGTATATAAAATCACAAATTATAATTTGTCGTGCCAGCCAAAAGAATACTGTACACGGCACAGTTTAGAATCTCGCAAGTCGGAGCCTGCCTAAATGACGTAATTTCAACATTTATATAATGACCGCAATGGGATATAACCATTCCGCGTTTCAACAGAGAATACATAGTAGTTAAATTGTTTTATTAAGTACTAGCATGTACTGAAGCTGTCAGAAAACCTAGACAGATAAAAAGCTCCCCAGTCTACTATGCTAATCTACTTTACATATTTTTTTGTAAGTCAATGGTAACACTAAAATCGAGCGGATACTCTCATAAACCATGTCGTAAACTAAACAAGACTTAGCCACTTCCAAAAACTAAAATCTATGACGTTGTAAATGAAGTTCTACATAGTAGCCCCACAAGTATCGTGCATTGGACATGCGATCATATACTATAATATTATGACGAATTCATCTCGTGTCCTATAAATTAATCTGCGGTCAAGATTACAATTAAAACTCATTTAGTTGCAATAGAAGGTCCGAATGTAGTTACTACGAGACACTTATATATTGCTTTAACACGGAGATGAGAATGTAGAACGCAAGGAACATTTTTTAACTCAGTGATATTTTCGTACGGGTACAAACAATATGACGCGCGTCATGTTTCACGTCATCTAAACACGTTGCGCGCTGGAAGTAATGTTGCCTAATATGTTATATCAGAGTCGTAATTTATAGCCAATGAATTAGTCTAAGCTTGTTAATGGTAAATTTAAATTTATTTAATATTATCATATTTTCTATTACTAGCGAGGCTAAGCTTTCCCTGGAGCTGCAAATTGAATGTATACAATTCATAAAATATTTATTTTTGTAATTAATCCACTTATGACATTGGGTACCACGATTGTAATAATTATAAAAAAAAACTATATTCCCCGGAGGTAATTGATTCACGTCATCCTCCACAAATAATATAGGACGCCTGGTCGTATATTTGTTAACGTCCACTTCAGTGTTCCATCTGTAGGAATGATTTAAAACGCATTAAAACGAAATGCAAATAATATATTGGTAGAAGAAAATGTTTTTCTATTACCATTTTATAACATGCTATAAGACAAAATGTCTAAATCTTCCTTTACGGAAATGGAGGTATATGAGTCAGTAGGTCACCTGGTGGTAAGTTATGTAAGCGCCGCCCATAAATAATCGTAATACCAAATTAACAATCCATTCCTCGCTGGTAGGTCTGGTTCTAAAGTTCTAGGACCTAAAGCCAAATTATGAAACTAAATACTCATTTCAATAATTATCAAAATTAGTACACGTATACCTATATCATCAATCGCGTTTGTTTACACATAAATGTGAGTTTTATTGAGGTATAGCTTAGCCAATACAGTTTCCTTTTTTTGCTGCATAAAATGTAAAATTATTTTAAATGCAATCAAGTGTGGAAGAGTTTACGGTTTATTGTATAAAGGCCAGAGATATTTTGCACATAGTTTTTAATCTTCGTCTGGTAATAATATGCACGATGACTGTTAACTTCTACAATCGCGTGAATGTATCTCCTCCGAATTAAAAAGTACTTAATCGAAACAAAATAAAAAAGGATACGTCACTCGAGAATAGAGTAAATACCTTTGTACCAGTAAAACATATTTTACCTCTTTATAAGTATAGCAATATGATGTAAATAAAAACCCTGTTTTCAGCCGCGGCTATGATTAGTGTGTATTTATTATTACACGCCGATGCTCGCCACACGCGCAGGATGTTCGCGTGTCGGAACCAATAACATCGCTCCAATAAAACGCTTTGTTTCCTGCCGCAAATCGTAATACATAAATATCGCTATTCCCGTTGATTCGAGGCCGCAGTTATATTTCTCGCTTCGACATTGCTGATATTAATACTTCTTAAATTAACTACGACCTAGAAAGATCGCGCGCGCAACGCAAAAAATGATAACTCAGGAAAAATAAATAAACACAAAAAAATAAATAAGAAACAACATTGACAGTTAAAATAATTAAAAGCGAAATAAAACTTAAAAGTAAAAAGAAGCTAACGGAAACAAGTGTAGAAGCCGCTAACTTATTACTTATGTTACTATCACATCGATTCTCAAAAGCGAGTATTACATTTACAATACATTTTATTCGTAGCGTCACCCTAAATTTTGCGCAATGGAGGTGTTAAAAAATAATACAGAAAAAATAAAACAAATCCAGGATGGCGCTTCCGACATTATACAAGCACGGGCAGCGCCATTATTAGGGAAAAATAGGAAAAAACACCTACAACATTTACATAAAATAAAAACGGAATACTTCGATACATATGCAATCACTGCCGTCACATTGTTAAATACAAACTATTCTAATGTACACCAATAGATGGCGCTGTACGTGGAGAACGGACCTCTTGTTAACAAGAGCTCCATTCTCTTCGGATACCTAACTAATAGTGTCGACTGTTTACAGGAGCTACTCGGGTGTAAGCTGAATAGAATTTGAGACTACAAAGTAAACGTTACATCAAAGAGGGCATTATTGAGGAGAAATATAATACTTGTACCTACTTATGATCATGCAAATATGTTTTGTATTTTTTTATTTATTATCGTTTTTATGCACAATTGTTCCAACACCGAGTATGGCCTCAAGTTCTATTCAACGGGAGATGATCGGAAACAGGAGCGGGGCGGGACAAGGGTGCAGTGCGGGCAGGAGCGGGAATGTCGCCTAAACCTTGTGACAGCACGTAGTGCGGCCTCTCGTCGTCCTCGTCATCGTCCCAGCGCGGCGAGCAACGGCCGCTGGACGGCTGCGACTGCGACTGGGACTGCGACTGCGACTGCGACCGCGACGCGTCGCAATCGGAATGTTCGCGATGCTCGCAGGGCCAGCAGCCGTGGTGTTCAGAGAACGCCGAGTCGAACACGGGTGAGGTGGGCGTGGGAGGGGGCTCCCCGCCGCCGGCCCACCCTCCCCCGCCCGGGTCCGCGTACGACTCCACGCCTATGCCGCAACACACGTTTTGGGTGGTCCGCATGGTGCCAACTAACATAACCTGATCGCTGTGACCCTCAGCAATTTGTTAGGGCTCGCCAACGGCCCGAGCTCATTTGGCAGAGCTGTGAAAGCCATCGGAGGCTGACAGCAGAGGTCCGTTCGCAAATATAACGCATATTACATCCGTGCGACTTGAACGGGAACGTCAGCTATTACTCTTCCTTTAATACAACATACACAGACCGTCAACAAAGTAACTAAAATGAACGTCCCAATTCTGTATATTCTACGTGAACAAAATATCGTGGACAAGTTTTACATAACACGCGATATAGCTCGACTGAATAATTTCTTAGCTTATCGAATGAATAACTCAACTTTTGTAAAGGGACGCCAGGTAATAGCACGAGTAAGTACTAAGGTTATGATAGTGAGGCAAACGATCTTATTCAAGTCGCGCGACTGTCGGCACCGCGGACATTACTCTTGCCGTGGGCTTAATGGCTGCCGTAAAACTATTCCCGAGTTTATACCGGCGAATATCCTCGACGGATCTACTCATACATTTTAGTAGTTAACGCCTCAACACGTGTACAATAAAAAAATTAGGGGACATTAGTACGGGATAGGAGCGAAATTAAAATAAAAAAAAAAATATTTCAGAAATAAATAAACTAAATAATAATAATAACTTAAAAAGCGCAAAGCGTAGACGAAATTTTGTTTTAAAGCTTGATATAGCTAAGCTATGAATGTATCGTGAGGCAGTGATTGCTATATCCTATAACATGGATGTCGATTGTAGTATCTTATGCATTACACTTGTGCTACAAATTACAATGCCACCGACAGCTCCAACAACGATCCACAACACGTGACCGAGTCACTGCATGCGTGAGGCGGTAAGTGATTTGTAATGATGAAAAAACACATTGCAAGTTCAAGATCCAAGTTCAGAATATTTTTATGAAATATTTAATATAGTTTTATTGAGACTGCAAATAATGCCTCTAAGTGTGCATAGAGTCGAGAAGCCACGATTCGTAATCACGACTTTAGTTGTCATCTTCGACTCGAGATTGTGGCGCACAAAAAAATCACTTATCACCTCAACGTTGATATCACGATGGTGTCACACGATAGCTACACATTATCTCGTTGCGTAACGTGGTATCCGACAGAAATATGTGAAAGTGCGAATATTACCGACTTAGCACGACCTTGCACTATTACAGATTCAAATAATAATATGAGGTACATTTTTAATAAACAAATCTAAATCACTGTACAACTTCAAATAAAAAGTATTTATCTTATCCCTTCAAAGTAAAATCTCTCAAATCTCATGTCCTTCATACTTCATAATCTTTGGTAAAATAGTATTCATATTTGGATGTATATACCTTAACATATAATATATGTAAAGCATATATCTGAAGCCAGCACATATATGTATATCCGAAGCGTTGGCATACACTACAAAAATTACTTACTGCCGCATATTTTTTTCCACTTTTCTGACACTGAAATGCAATCCCAAAATCTAACATTCTCAATTATAAATCTAAAAAATTAAATATATTATAGTGCCGATCAATAATTATATATTTTAAATTTAAAATAAAAATGATAAAACAAAGCTTTGTGATTCGCCGATATTGTGTAATATGTGCAAAATATATATCATATACCCGCATAATAAAAATACAATACATCGCTTTTGAAACAGGGTTCGAAAATATCCAATATTTATTATAAATATCAAAATATCGGATATTTATTATATATTTCAAGTTTGATATATACCAATTTTGTATGAAAGCCATATTATTATTTTATTTATGAATACTATTTGCATATGTGTTACATAAACATCTTCTTCTTGGTCGTAACACTCTTGACAGAGTGGTACATAAACATACCAAAATAATAAAAAAAATATGTTTTTATGCTTTATTTATTTAGATATTTAAAATCAGACAAATGAAACCAAAACATAAAATCTTCTTTTAGATAAGGCAAAATCAACTAAAAAACATAAAATCTTTTAGATCAGGCAAAATCAACTAAAAACATAAAATCTTATATATCAAATATCAACTCAACACCATAAAACCTTTTATTATACATTTTAATCAGTCTATGGTCATACCTACAATTAGGTAACAAAACAATAAACATTACAAATAATAACTCTAGAATATAATCAAATAAGTCTTTTAGTTATCAAATCAGTCATCAGTCATTCGTAATAAACTGTTAATTATCAAATAATAAAAAAATGCCGTATTCATAATTGTGCTTAGTTTGACTGCAAGGAAGATAAAAGTAGGTAGGCGTTTGTTACTGTAAGTAGAAATACAGTAACAAACGCTAAAAATTACTTATTAATATTATTTTTTTAAAACATTTATGTATTGCAATATATTATTAAAAAAAACATTTGATATATATCGGATATATATCAGATATATATCTTGATATATATCGTCAAACCCTGTTCTGAAATATACAAAATGCGATATGATACAAGAGTTTTCTAACACCTATTGGTCTCTTAAATTCACTTTCCAACTTTTTACTAAATAAAATAGGTACAGATGGTTTTTACACAAGAAAGAATATTTATAGTGATAACACAATTTATGAGTTGCATTAAATATTGTGTGCCTGGAACTTATGTCACAGACACCCATAATAGGTCACACAAAGTATTTTACCAGCATTCAATATTAATAAGATTATTCACTTTCCATAGTTCTAGAACGGATTTGGCCTAGTTTTATAATTGGTAAACTGGTAAATAAACGTGGCGCCGCGCCGTGTCCTCCTGAAGGACATAAACCCGGGCAAATTGTATTAGAAAAACCCCCACATTAAATGTTTGGATGGGGATTGAACCCAAAATCTTCCTATTCAAAGTACAAATCATTATCTAAATACGCAAACTGAAATATATAAATTTATACTTATACAGTTTTTTACCACTGCTGCCGCTTTCGCAATTTGCAAAATATATTTTCTGTTTACGGGTACGTGTGTATTAACGTGAAAAACGAAAGCAAAATAATTACCCGCTCGGCGAGGGAGGCTCCAGACTAAACAGCCATTAGTCAAGCGACCTCCGCCCGGTCCGGTCCGGTCGAGAGGCGGTTAACACTCCTTTGATTTAGACAAACACCTCGACTGCTCTTCTTCTTTCATTTTAAAATAAGCATTTCTCTCCAACGACAGATTTATACGATGTTTTCAGAATTCTACGTCATTCTCGATTTTCCTCTCGGCAATAGAATAAATTATCCGAAACGCGCGTACAATCATTATTCTTATCTGAATAAATACCGAATGGATTTGAATATTAAGTCGTTGGTTTAGGTTGAGTCAGAATATAAAGCCGGTGTGCACCGCATGTAGAGACGCAGAAAACTTACGAGATATAAGATTCTAATACAATAATTTTAGGTCCCGTTGTAAAAAGCGTCATGTTTCTCAATATTATTTAGGCTCAGTTATGGATTGTGCATAAGTGTTCACGAAATGTACCTACTCAATGAAAGTATATTTATGTTCAAAGATAGTGAATGCCAGACCCATTGACTTGTCCACTTGAAACTTTAGAAAGCTAGTTAAATAATACACCGATGCGACCCTGAGCGGCGCGCATCTCAAACTATAGGTACATGTAGCGTTTTCAAATTTATAAAAACGTATTGCGAGAAAGCGAGTCCATTATTATTTATTCCCCGAATTAATTGTATAAACTTAAGTCCAAGCGATTGAATATTTAACAGAGCGACTCCGTTATCCTGCAACTGGTTCCTGATCGTAATCCGTCAGTAACTGGTCGCAGGCGCGACGTCTTCAAGTCTTGACGTGACGCTTCTAGACGTGGACAACATATATTTTTACAAACTCATACATTCCATAAACTATTTACATATATGTGCACCGAGGTTCGACATAGTCTCAAGTATACGAACCTCAACTAAAAACATAAAAGTAAAAACGAACACTGTCCACTCAACATTCTTAGCCCGTACGCCTGTTGAAATGTCATTCAACGAATCTTTTCACAAGTATTTTGAAAAACTACATCAATATGTCATGCAAGTATTTTTTTTTTCAATGAACAGAGTTCTACTTTTTAGAATATATTGTCTATAGTATATTACTCAGTTTCGAAGGAAAAATAGAGATTGAAATTAAATGATGGTGATGCTAGAACGCTTTGAAATTGTCACTGCGAATTTATATTATGAGGCTACTGATAATTTTAATTAAATCAAATCATATTTAGTTCCTCGCATGCCATATTATTATTACAACTACAATCTAAAACTTTTCCAACGTGGTTTAAAAATAAAAGATATTTCGTTTTAATTAATCTATTGAAGAAAAAATACGTTAAAAAGTCGTGATTGTAGTTCTTGCACTTTTTGACTTATACAATTTGTTGCAAACATCCAAGATTCGTTGTTGATCTACCATTATGTACAAGTTAATATTGTAATATAAAGTTATGATATTAAATGTATTAATGTATGATCATGTGTTATAATAGATAGATACATTGTCGTGTGTGAGGTTGTGTTAGCAAAACAAAGTAAATAAAACCGTCGGCGGTGTGTCGCCGGCCGCTAGTAGATTTCGCATTGGTAACCAAACATTACACGGCAATGTGGAAAAATGATTCTGAACTCGTAACCACTCTTCGATACGTTTTTAATGTCTGATTAAGCGTTCCAAGCTTACGTTTGCATCGATCAGTCTATAATAAAGGCTTTCGTTATATGCGAAATCTACTAAAAGCACACTACCTTATTTCATATCAAAGAAACTGGCAGTGTGCGTAGAAATAAAATGTACATGCAAAAAAATAATAAAAAAATAAGTAAAATGAAAAAAAAATGGATAAACCAAGATATATATAAATAAATCAATAACCATTGAAATTCAGCGACACATGCTATATTTCGCACTACTCTTGTACTTTTAATTCACATCTCTATATCTTCTCTATAATAGAAATTAGTTTTTCATGCTGCCAACACATTAAAATTTAATTTTTCTTAATAACCTCTAGGGAAAAATGACCCAAACATGCTGTATTTTTTTATCTAGATTCTTTTCTTTCATGCAAAATTCCTAATCACTGTTGACGCTATCTCTTATATTGTTTATTGAAAAAACATGTAATAATAATTGAAATGGCACCAAACATTCTACTGAGTGTCGAACAAATTGTTTTGACATTGTGATGTTGATCTGGAAGTCAGCGAGGCATGTTTAGTGCAAGGTGTGAGACTCGCGCGGAGTCCGGGCGTCACTTACCGTTGTTGGCCGTGAGGTTCTCGTGCAGTTTGTCGCGCTGGTCTTCCAGCACCTGCCGACAACACACACACCAAGTGAGCTTGTGTTAGTGCTATATAAAACTTTACTTCCCATGACACATAAAATCTCTGTAATTCTAGCCAATGTCGAAAAGTTTTGGTGATTTAATTCTAATTGCTTTTTCTAAAATGATTTAATAGTAGCTCGTAATTAAAATTTGTTTCCAAGGTCTTATACATATTGTGTTGTAGACGGCTCGCCTGAGTGGATATTGTCACTTCATTCATTTCGTGCCACACACATAAATTAGAAAAAAGGTGAGTTTCCATTACTAGAATCCTAATTTTGAGACAATTTGAGTTCGTTTTAGAACAGGGACGAACAAGCAAAGCGGTCGTCTAGAGGAAGTTGATTGCCGGCCCCTAGTAATACTCAATTATTGATGGTTTCCATAGTCACGCCCATCGCATTAACCTGGCACATGTTGCGTATCTCTACTCACCTCTCCGAGATACTGCGCGACCTTCCTGGTGACTCCCTCGACGAACGTGTCCAACTTGCCGAGGTCATCCGACAGCCCCACCAACTGATCCAGAGTCCCCACCTGGAACGAAACCCGCATCAGTTATAACTCCCGCTAAACCTAAATTGTTAATCGGTATATTTTATGAATCTATACTAATATTATCACATCATGGGACGGAATAAAAATGGCGAAAAGTGGGTGCATTAGTTGCGCCTCAGCCTACCCCTTCGGGGATAAAAGGCGTGAGTATGTGTATGCGTATACTAATATTATAAAGCTGAAGATTGTTTGTTTGAACGCGCTAATCTCAGGAACTACTGGACCGATTTTGAAAATTCTTTCACTAATAGGAAGCTACATTACTTCTGAGTGCTATAGGCTCATTTTTATCCCGGAAAACTTTTCCACGCGGGCGGAGCTGCGCGCAATGCTAGTACTTAATAATGATAATACACATGCTGTTAGTTGTTAAATGTGATCGCGCGTGCAAAATACCATTTTGCGCATTTGGGATTATTAAAATTTCATAATAGTGTTGTATTTTGATATTATTTAATTATTAAAAACACAAATCCCGTAAAAATAAGGCAGTAACAAAAATCTTGCATATTGGTGTGAGAATTCATATGATAATGGAAACATCCCACTATTTCTTTCGCGCGTTAGCAGCTTATTACCGTGACGTCATTAATTCATCTGTGCAATTTTTCTCTGACAATTTATAAGAACTCTCCCTACCTCAGTTAAAATATTTCTAAATGACGTAATTGTAAAGGCAATTACGAAAGTTATTTTTACGTTACATTAACAGTAACGTAACTCACAGATAATTATTACAAAAACATTATTAAACGCCTTATAAATGTTTTCACCTGACGACGGGTGACGTCACCATCCATGTACTCACGAATACGGCGAAATTTACAATACTGTACCATTATAAAAAGAAACGCATTTTAGATTTGGCGTTTTAAAAACAATAAAAAAAAAGGTTTTTAATGGTTTTATTACCCACATACATTTTGATCCCATCTAATTAGTAATTCTATACAGTTATCTCAAAAACATAATAAAAATATGTTGACCCAATAATCTGTTTGTTAAAAGCAAAGCTTGAATGAAAATTTTAATTTATGAATAATGGGATTGTTCTATATTACATATAATACTTTCACATAATTTGTACTCAAATACAAACATACATATACCCAAACATTAATTAGAATTCTAACATTTGTAACAGTAATAAAAATTGATATTATTCAGTATGTAATATAACCTTACAGGGACATAAAAATGCTATAACTAGGAGTTACTACATTTTTCAAAGCGCAACCCTTATTTAAATTGTTCTTTTGGATCTCTAGTAAAATGTTTACTGATGAATTCACTAAAACTAAATTTATTTATTTAAACATTGACAACATTTGGGGGATGGTGTCACTCGCGTCCGTAGGATTTACCACCTTTTCCTAGGCCCACCCTACACGTGTCCCCCGGGTGGTGCAAAACGAGTGACGACATAGGGAAGAAAACCCTATGAAAAAAAAAAAAAAATTACAAATACCATGGATAAAGCAAGACTTAAAGAAAAACTACCCCAGGAGGGTACTGGTGGAGAATCCGCCGGAGAATCCCTCTCCGAGCATCGCTCGGACTGCCCCACGTATTCTGGGGGGGGCAAAGAATTGCTAACCAAGGAAACCAACCCGGATAAACCAAAGAAAACATTGACACAACAATTATTCCACCCAGGCTTGTTCAATCGCCAAAAATCTGCTTCACTCTGCGACATCGACACTCCAACTAACCCAAATGCACCTTGGCAAAGAATGCCAACTCAAAAACGCAACCGCTCCCCGGATGATAATGCAAAAATCAACCAATCCAAAAGAACTCAAACAAGAAATCAACTTGTTGAAACACGCAGAGGGCTTAATAACCAGGTATCCAACACTTCCAACATCGAAACAAGTAACAGATTTTCTCTACTTGGGATAGACGACAAAGACAACAATATAAAACAAACACCAAAACCACCACCTATAATACTTTATGGTATTGATGACTTGACTAAACTTACTCAACTTATAGAAGAAGTAATGGAAAAACAGGAATTCACCTATAAAGTAGTGTCAAAAAATCAGCTTATCATATCAACATACTCTGTGGATAAATACAAAATAATGATAGAACTAATACGAAGCAAAGGACTGATTGGGTATACATTTACACGCAAAGACCAAAAATGTATGAGAATTGTGATTAAACATCTTCACTTCAGCACACCCAAAGATGAAATTATAGCAGCCATAGAGAAAACGGGAAACTTTGTACAAGGTGAAATAGTAACGGCACGAAAACCACGAACCAAAGAACCACTTAACACATTCTTTGTGAATATAGTCCCTCATGAAAATAATAAACTTGTTAAGGACATTAAAGTTATTTTCCACCAAAAAGTAATGATAGAAGATCCAAAACGTAAAAACACAGTGGTACAATGCAAACGGTGTCAACAATATGGACACAGCAAAAATAATTGCATGAGGCCCTACAGATGTGTAAAGTGCGCTGGGGCTCATGAAACCACTATGTGTACTGTAGACAAAAATACCCCCGCTAAATGCTTACTCTGTTCAGGAAGCCACCCTGCCAGTTACAAAGGATGCCAGGTGTACAAAGAAATCCTCGCAAGAAAACAAAATACAAATAAATACAGAACAAGACTAAAGGCAAATACAAATGAAGACCAAAATACAGCACATATAAATAAAAACGCTAAAACTCCAGCTGTCACTTTAAACATACCAGATATGACTAACAAAGAAAATACTTTGGAAACTGGTCAATCATACAGCACAAGCGTGAAGAATGGAAAACCGACACAAAAAAAGCCAATTATAAATGAAAAAGCCAGAGACCTCACAGCAACCCATACACAAAACCAGAACCAGTGGGAAAACACAGACTACAAGAAGCCACTGAGAACACAAAATATGAATTTAACTAACAATGACAACATACAGTCACAGAGAACATATACAAGAGATGATATAGAAACCCAAAATTACCAAGAACAAAAATTGAACATAGAAGCAATGCTAATAACACAAATGCAAAAAATCGACGCGCTGATCACGCAGCTGGGCACAATGATGAACCTTATCGTCACACTCATCAGTAAACTTCCATAATGACCTCCTTAAGAATCGCCGCCTGGAACATAAATGGCCTTACGCCTAATAAACAAGAACTTGCAATAATGTTGAAAATTAACAAAATAGACATAGCTCTTATATCAGAAACTCACCTAAATGATAGAAAAAGTTTTAAGATGGACAACTACAGCATATATTGTACGAATCATCCGGATACCACGTCACATGGTGGCGCCGCAATATTAGTAAGAAATAAAATCAAACATTACCTTCACAGTGGGCTCCAAGAAGACTGGATGCAGGCCACTACAATAACTATTCATGAGAAATTAGGTCCTATTAATGTTAGTGCCATATATTGTCCGCCAAGACATAACCCAAAACAACACATGTTTGATCGCTACTTTAGCGGTCTGGGAAACCGATTTATATGTGGAGGAGACTGGAACTGCAAACATACCCATTGGGGATCAAGGCTAACTACCACGAAAGGGCGAGAATTAAAAAAGAGTATTGATAGTTATAACTTAATGGCATTGTCAACAAATGAACCCACCTACTGGCCAACGGACATTAATAAAACCCCAGACCTTGTGGATTTCTTTATCGTTAAAGGGATATCACATATGTATTTTAAAATGGAGTCGTCACTCGACGCAGTATCAGATCATACACCAATAATAGCAACACTTAGTGTCTCAATAATAAATAAACCACAGACCCTTACCTTATACAATCGAAAAACAGACTGGGAGTCATTTGGTAGATATATTGAAAAAGAAGTGGATCTGAAAGTCAATCTTAAAACACCAGAGGACATTGATAATGCTACATTTTATATTACAAATCTCATACAAGTCGCCGCATGGCGTGCCACCCCAGCTCTAAACTATACCCATACGAGTTCTAACATGCCATTAGAAATTCGCAAGAAACTGGCGGAAAAGCGAAAACTGCGAAGGCAGCTACATCTAAGCCAAACCCGCTCAGACAGGTCACAGTATAATAGGGCATCAAAAGAACTTAAGGAACTAATAAAAGAGAGCCAGAACGAAACGTTTCAGAATAAACTTTCAACACTTTCTACCTATAAAAAAGACAACTACTCACTGTGGAAAATAACAAAGAATTTTAAAAGACCACAAAATCATATACCGCCACTAAGAAAAAACCAAAACGAACCTTGGGCTAGAAGCGCAAAGGAGAAGGCCGAACTTTTTGCTCAACATCTAAGTGACGTGTTCACTCCGAACGAATCTTCTATGATTGAATTTGAAGAAATGGTGGACATGATAATCTACAGTGATCAACAGCTAACACCGCCCTTACCGTTGGTTACACCTGGAGAACTGAAAAGAAAAATCAACAAACTCGAGAGCAAAAAAGCACCCGGTTTTGACCTCATAACAGCAGAAGTCCTAAAGAACCTTCCCAAAAAACCAATTGTATTTCTAACCATGCTCTTCAATTCAATACTCAGAGTATTCCACTATCCAAAACTATGGAAGATTTCTCAGATATGTATGATAGCAAAACAAGGAAAACCACCCAGCGAACCCAGCTCATACCGGCCAATAAGCTTGCTCCCTATTATATCAAAGCTGTTCGAAAAAGTACTCCTAACCAGATTGAAACCTTTTCTGGAAGAGAACAAGTGTATACCTGACCACCAATTCGGATTTAGGGAAAAACACGCCACAGTAGAACAAGTACACAGAGTAGTCCAAAAAATTAGACAATCTCTCGAGAAAAAAGAATATTGCTCTGCTGTGTTTATAGACATACAGCAAGCCTTTGATAGAGTCTGGCATAAAGGGCTGCTATACAAACTCAAAACTTCACTACCTAACCCATTCTTTATGATTATAAAGTCATACCTAGAACAAAGGAGATTCCAAGTGAAGTTTGAAGAAGACTTCTCTGATCTATATCACATTAAGGCGTCAGTACCACAAGGATCAGTCCTAGGACCAGTACTATATTCCTTATACACTGCCGACCTACCTGAAACTCCAGGCGTTGTGACAGCAACCTATGCAGATGACACAGCTTGTCTAACAAGTGACAAAGACCCCACCAATGCATCCACACTACTACAGGTCCAGCTAGATAAAATTGATGAGTGGCTTAAGATATGGAGAATTAAGCCGAGCGTAAGTAAATCCATGCAAGTAACCTTCACTCTCCGGAAAGGGGACTGTGCACCAGTGACTATGGATGGAAAAATATTACCAACCAACAACACGGTGAAATACCTTGGCTTACACCTGGATAGACGACTAACTTGGGCAAATCATATAAAAGCCAAAAGAACTGAAGCAAATATGCAACTTAGAAGCTTAACCTGGCTCCTAGGACGTAAATCTCGTCTGTCACTATCCAATAAACTACTTGTGTATAAAGCCCTGATAAAACCCATTTGGACCTATGGCATTGAACTCTGGGGATCTTGCAGTAACTCAAACCTGGAAATACTCCAAAGGTTCCAGAATATTGCACTAAGAACAATCTCACATGCACACTGGTTTGTGAAGAACTCCGAAATTCATAAATTTCTAGAAATATCGACTGTAAGAGAGGAAGTGATGAACTACTGCAAAAAATATAAAGACAGACTAAGCAAACATAGTAATGCACTAGCTAAAGACCTGCTGAATATTCATAATGATAATATAAAACGCCTGAAACGATGGAGCATTCTTGAGCTAGACCAAAGAAAATAAAACACAAACCACTCTAGTATGGTATTACTCAATGGAGTAATACCCAAATCATACCCACATATTATGAAACCATCTGATTAAGGCTGACGAGCCGATTGCAGATAATTATATATATCTAAAAAAAAAATAAAAAAAAAAAAAAAAAATTTAAACATTGAGCATTAAAATACAGAATTTGATTATAGAGAATTATGAAATTTGAAATACCCGTTTAATAAAGTTGTACACAGTATTCACATTAAATAATACAATTATTGAGGATTCTCTTCATTTGAAGAAAAAACAATCACAAGATAAATCAGACATACAAATAACTTAACCCGTCAACGCCTGCTTATAGTTATAAGCTAATTTCCTCATCTAAATGGACACCGGGGTCTACCGCGGGCGATGAAGGATTCATAACATAAAACTATAAACAACAATAAATTGAGAAATAAACAAATTACATAATCAATTTCTACATAAAAAGTAGCTGCATTTTTTTTACTATTTTCCCCTTTGTATTCTTAAAACATTTTAATTTAACATTACTTAGTTGTTATGAAAATATTCCAAAATTATTCTAGACAAATTTCATGAAATTGATACTTATTTTAACCATTTTAAATTATTTATTTTAATAAAATTGAAGTAAAGTTTAAACTTAGCTTTTTTTTATAGTCAAGCTTGGCATTAAAATATATTGAAATTTGTGTATCATTCATTTTGTTTTAATCACACTTAATGAATGTATCATTTGTTAAAATATTCACTTCAGTATCACTGTGCTGGTCACTTGTGAGTTGTGAGATGACTTCAATTAGGTAACAGAGAAATATAATGTTTGTTCGTACCTTAAGGTCAGGGATTGGGAATTTATAGTTGAGGCTGAGGTTGTTGGCCTTGGTGGCTTGGTTGAGGGCTTCCCATGTCTGTTGGCAGGTCTTGTCGCCGGGGGCACTTATCAACCAATACTCCGACATTTTCACCACTGAAACACAAAACACCACATCAAGCATACACCCTCAAGCATCTGTCTAATGTATCAAGTAGTGGAGTTCCTACACCGCTGGCGACGATCACATATCTAACGGCACGAGAAACATTTTCTTTGTCGAACAAAATCAATACATCGCAGTGGAGTGACGAGTCCTGCGAGTGCGATGTCGGGATACGTTGTGATGCGTACGGCCGGGAGCGCGGCGCCCGCTGCAGCCAATCGATACGAGCGCAGAGCAGCGGCGCCCGCTCGGCGGCCAGACATCCCGGCGCCGCACTGGAACCGACCCAAGAAACCTCCCCAAACCACCCTAAGCTAACCCGTCATTACCAACTTTGACACAGTTCTGTCCCGCGCAAAAGCCACACAATCCGTAAGCGAGTGGGAAAACATCCTCTACACACAGCAATACTCACCTGGATTTTATAAATTTATGCTGTTTATCACTAAATATTCGAAACAGCAAATTATTTTGGCGAAATCACAAGACAATCGGGGACTAGCCCTTCAACGCCATGAAAATTCACGTGATGCGGTGCTGCCACCTACAACGACTGATCGAACATCTGATTTACGTCAATTGTCTATGGATGTATTTTTATATTGATATTCTAATTATTACTTTTGCCGTGTTGTTTCGTCCATATTTTGTAGTCGTATTAATCTGAAATGTATTATAGAATAATTAAAAAGATCGTAATTTACTTCATCAGTTTTGATGAAGAAAATAATGAAATTTTTATAATATTATTTATTGCCATGACACTTAATTGAAAAAAAAAAATTGTCTTGTTACATTACGTTCCATTCCATTAGATTGTATTGAAATAATAAATTGTTATTATTAAGATTACAAGAATAATTAAATCAAATTATTTAATTATCTGAATTAAATAATTATACGTTTGTCCAAATAATAAAATAATAAGAGTTTCATTTACTTAATAAAAAACTTATATAATATTATGTTGATAGAAGTATTTTGTTTTAAAGTAAATCGTATCATACATTTTCTTTGTATCATATTTATCTTAATATTATTTTCATGAGCTATATAAGTAATAATATTTTTTCGAAAATTATTTAGTTCTTATGTTTGTAATTCCCTTACATGTTTGAACTTTCATAAAAAGCTGTCAAATGTCAAAGTATAAAATTAAACAAAGAGGTTACGAATTACGAAACAAAACAAAAATGCGATTATTTGGTTATTTAGCAAAAAAAGTTGGCGACTTAACAATTAAATACTCGAATCTACCAGAGTCATATGTTAAAAAGAGTTATGAGCAGGTATGACATTCAATATTTCCTGTAAAATTGCCATAAATACATAATCAAAAAATATAACCTAAAACATGTTTTTTTGTAGGTGTACTGGAAGAACCCGACGGGGTATCCGCAGTACCCGAAGGCGCAGATAGCACGCAAGAAGTACCGCTTCACGATGAACAGGCCTTGGTCGGGTCAGTTCAAGCAGCAGAACGATCGGAATGTGCATCGCAAGAAAGTGTTTGTGGAACCCATAGCTGAATGGAGCTTTTTCAAGTTTGTGCATTCAACTGTCTTTATTGCCATATTATAACACGAAACATTGTGATGGGACATAGGAGGTTTCATATGAATTGTGAAAGTATGTGACACCTATCTACCAGCTACCTCCCAAAAAGTGAAGTTTAGATTATCAAGAAAACACGCAGTGATCGCAGTGCACAGAGTGCTTAGAAACAAGGCGCCGGGCGAGGACAGAATTACTGCAGAGCTTCTGAAGACGGGCGGTGGGCCAATACTTAAAGCCCTTCAGAAGCTATTCAACTTCGTTCTGCTCCAGGGTATAACGCCCGAGGCATGGAACAGGAGAGTGGTGGTACTGTCCTTCAAAAAAGGTGATAACACCTTATTGAAGAATTACAGGCCCGTCTCACTCCTGAGCCATGTTTACAACCTGTTCTCAAGAGTTATCACAAATGGTCTCGAGCGCAGGCTAGATGACTTCCAGCCTCCCGAACAAGCCGGATTCCGGGAAGGTTATAGTATCATAGACCACATCCATACGCTGCGGCAAGTTATACAAAAAACTGAGGAGTATAACTTGCCACTTTGCTTAGCGTTCGTGAACTATGAGAAAGCCTTCGATTCGATCGAGACCTGGGCTGTGCTGCAGTCTCTCCAGCGGTGCCACATCGATTATCGGTATATCGAAGTGTTGAGGTGCTTGTATAACAACGCCACCATGTCGGTCCAAGTACAAGAACAGAGCTCGAAGGCTATTCCACTACACAGAGGCGTGAGACAGGGAGTTGTTATCTTTCCGAAACTGTTCACTGCCACGTTGGAAGATACCTACAAGCTCTTGGATTGGAAAGGATTCGGCATCAACATCAATGGCGAATACATCACACACCTTGGTTTTGCCGATGATATCGTTGTATTGGCAGAATCGCTGGAAGATCTCAGCATAATGCTCAGTGACCTCAATCGAGTTTCTCAATTGGTGGGCCTTAGGATGAATATGGACAAGACCAAGATCCTGTCGAATGTTCATGTTGTGCCTACCCCGATTACCGTTGGGAGCTCATCTCTTGAAGTTGTGGACGAATACGTCTATTTTGGGCAAGTACTCCAACTAGGCAAGTCCAACTTTGAGAAAGAGGTCAATCGTCGAATCCAGCTCGGTTGGGCAGCATTTGGGAAACTAAGCAAGGTCTTCTCGTCCAAAATACCTCAGTGCCTGAAGACAAAAGTTTTCAATCAATGTGTGTTACCAGTGATGACATACGGCATTGAGATGTGGCCTCTGACTATGGGCCGCTTAAGACGGCTCACGGTCACTCAGCGAGCTGCGGAGAGCGCCATGCTAGGTGTTTCTCTACGCGATCGAATCAGAAATGAGGAGATCCGCAGAAGAACGAAAGTCACTGACATAGCCCAGCGGATTAGCAAGCTGAAGTGGCAGTGGGCAGGGCACTTAGTTCGAAGAACTGACGGCAGATGGGGCAAAAAGGTTCTCGAGTGGAGACCACGTACTGGCAAGCGCAGCGTCTTGACTTGATAAAGGTAGCAGGAACACACTGGATGTAGGCCGCTTTTGACAGGTCCGTCTGGAAATCTTTGGGGGAGGCCTATGTACAGCAGTGGACGTCATGTGGCTGATGATGATGATGATGATGATCGATGAATGATCGATTTTCGCAAGCAATTTTGACTGTGTAAACAATAATTGCATGACTAAGAAATTAAACTATGTGTTCTATTCTCACTATATTTCAAAATTTGTTTTATATTTGGGATGTAATTTTAAGTTGATATTGATAGTGCAGCAGAGAAACATACGTTGTATATAAAATGAGTCTAATAAAATTTGTGCTGTATTGCAGGGGAGACCGAGTGGAGGTGATGGTGGGCAGAGACAAGGGTAAGCAGGGCATCGTGTCGCAAGTCATTCAGGAGCGGAACTGGGTCATCGTCGAGGGACTCAACACACACCTAAGAGTGGTCAGACTTACAGCTTTTGTCTAAAAACTAATTCCTATATACTTGAGTAGGTTGGTAGAAGTTCATAATGGAACCTTTAAAGTGTAATACAACATTGCTTATAGAGGGTCATTATTAGGGCACAATGGTCCAACCTTCAATGGGATAAGTGTGGAAAAAGGAGCCACTCAACACATAGAGGGGCGTGTTGACATAAGATTTTTACAGTCATAGCGTAATTTATTAAACCTATTGACATACAGTATACATTGCTTGAAAATAATTGTACATTCTTTACGTTGGTTGCATACTTTAAAACAAATTGGGATCTATCTAGTATACACACTGTTTCAGTACTCACAGTAAACAATTGAATTATTGTATAGGTGGGTAAGGACAGCTCGTTCCCGGGCGTGACGATCCAGTCAGAGTCGCCATTGCTCGTCACCACCGACGTGAAGCTCGTCGACCCCGAGTCACTCAAGGCCACGGATATAGAGTGGAGGTACACTGAAGATGGGGAGAAGGTAAGTTCATTTAATGGTGAGAAGTCACTAGTAAAATGTTGGAAAGATCCATGATCATAGTACGAGGGTTTATTTTTAATTACATTGAATGACGAGACGAGCATGCCGTTCGCCTGATGGTAAGCGATACGACCACCCATAAACAGTAGCAACACCATCCAGCACCTTGAGTTACAAAGTACTGTGTGGCATTCCACTGCGCTCGTCATCCTGAGACATAATAAATGTTAAGTCTCATTATGTCCTGTAGTTACACTGGCTTACACACACACTGCTGCTTGGCGGTAGAAATAGACATTGCGGTGGTACCCACCCAGACGGACTCTTACATATGAAAGATCTACCACCAGTGAAGTTTTGTTGGTGTTCTAACTTTAAAAGGCCAAATGAAGCTTAGATCAGAAGATTCCACTTTATTGATAGCTATAATCTTTTTATTTGAGTAACTGGAGATATATGGTACTTTTTTATCTTAGCAAATACACTAGACTTGATGTAGTCTAAAATAATGCAGACTCACGACTCACATTGTGTCCTTTAACGGTCACTAGGATTATAGCAGTCTATCTTATTAGAACTTGGAAGTACACTGGCTGATCCCTTAGTAGTACATGTCAAAACAAGCGACGCAGGGATTTTCATTATGTATATAGCTAGCCTTCAATTTTCATAGGAAAGTAAATAAAAAAAAAATATATAGTTTAATATGCTATCCAGGTGCGCGTGTCTCTGGACAGCAGCCGTATAATCCCGGTACCCAAGACCGCCGAGGAGACCATAGACTTCAAGAGCAAGGAACTGTACATAGAAAATGTAGAGAAGGACACTGCAGCCAGTGACGTCACTAAGGTAAATCATATTTTATTGATATAATAATATTATTACACATAAGTTATTTCAAATATATCTTAAAAGCAATGCCTGTATCATCAAAGACGTGGGCGTTGCACCTTTAAAGTAATCTTATTTATTTTTCTAAACTTGTTTAGTGAACATATCAGTATGATATTATTATCTGTATTTGAATTGCATTCTTGCAGAAATTACTGTAGGTTGTTCAATAGAAACTCTTGCGAAAGGCAAGGTTGGCCACGATTTAAAAGATTTTGTTCCCAAAATTCATCCATAGTAAAATTATCATTAATTTGTATTTCAGGTGACATTCGCACCTCAACTGAGGACATTTGAGATGGACATCATGGAGGAGATGGGCATCGAGGAGCACAGAGTACCCGCCAAGTCCTACTGGTATTAACATAGTCGATAGACATAGATAATGTAAATTATAGTTCTGTTTTTAAATTAATATGTTTTTTATTTCTCCCAAACAGTCTGTAAAGTAAACGGGGACTGTACAGTGCTTAGTTAGCGTATGTATTTGTTTTCGTACTGGCTCAAGTGTCCCCAATGTACCTGGTGGTAAGGGGCCGTTCAATTATGCCGTTAGCAATATTTTCACTTCCCACTCCCCTTTGGTGTTTACGTAATACTTGAACCGCCCCTAAGCGGAGCAGGGGCTCGATAGAGTATCAACTGACGAGCGATGATTACCCTTCGCCAGTCGACACAATTATGCCGGCCTATGTGAAGCCGAATATAAATAGGCTGATCCTGGAACGTGACACGTGGGCCACTATGGGGGGTATGACACATTGTGTACGGTGGTCATTATCCGGATGGATACAAATATGTTACCAGCGGCAAAAGTGTGTTCGTTAGTGTTTGTCGTCAATGTATTTAGTAATATTTGAGTGATGGTGCCGTGGTGGTATGTGAGTAAGGAGCGAAGAAAATTTAAAGGACATATTCAAAAACTGCCTTAAAATTCCCACCAAGATATTTTGTATATATTTCGATAGTAATCCCAAAAACTAGGCCTTTGCAAAATCGTACCTATAATTCTAAAGTCCTCCGATTTTGAGATTTATGTAATTTTATTTTCCTTAAAAACTACACTTACATGAACGTTTTTAAAACGTTAGTTATAAATGGAGAGGTCTAGAAATATTTTGTAATGGATTCAAGATACATATTTTGCCCCTTTAATAACAATAAAGTTTGAGCCTGGTTAGATTTTGAGGCCCAGCACCCATACAAAAAGCGGATATTGCCTTCCCAGGCATTTGCCACTAACTAGATTGGCCAATGGCGTCGCCGCTTCAGTCCGCGCGCCAATCAGACGCCGCGCAGTCGCGCCACCATGCGGGAGGCTACACAGCAGGGGGGTGTCACTACATAAAACTCTACATTGTCTATGAAATTTGATTGGTTGTAGGACATCTAGATGGCACTGCCAACGATATTAAAAAAGTTTAATAAATATGGATAAATAAATATAAATCCATATTTTTAAAAGATCTATACAGGATAATTTAATTGGACATTTCCATACATGAAATTGAAAATCAGAGCTTTTTTGTGAGTAATTTCAGAAATTCATGGATGACCATAATTTCCGAACGATATATGTAAAATATTTTTTAAGTGGTAACATCGCTTTGTTTTCGTATTCTGATTCTCGGTTCTAAATTTTCATTTGTATTTTCCGAATATGCGGTTTATGTGAGATTAAGATTTCCTTATAAAACGAATCTGCTAATTTTAACGGACTATTGATACCTATCTCCTTATATTCGGCCCGTGGTTTGTTATTTGTTATCACCATTTGCTCGGGATTTGGATTTGTTGGATCACCGAAAAGATCACTTTTCACCATGTGTAATCCTTGTCCCAAATACTATTTTGGATCTGCCGTTGATGGTAAGTAAATATTTATATTTTTCATAAATAAATAGTATCGTTTATACCCATTGCAGTCATACATAATGTTTCAATCAAGTCCTTACTCTGTTTTTAAAATACCACGTGGAAATCTGCATACCCAAAAGTTATGGGCTAATACTTTTTAAGTTACATATGAAAAAGGAGTAGGAGTAGGAACCGTTATTACAACATAGTGTTATTAATTTTGATTTAACGATCGTATACATAAACTTCAGCTGCATTACTCATTGACTAATTGTTTTCATCTGCATTGTGGTAAAAAAATAAGGTAATTTGTGTGTAGAATAAAACTGAGTTGCCTGTTGCGTTTATAGTTATTTTATTTTTATAATTTACAACAAGAACTTATTGCCTTGATCGGCATAACCACAAGAAAGAGACACAAGCCAAAAAACATGAAATGTTCAAAAATAGACATTTTCCTATACTTAAAATATCCTATCAGCAGTTATATTTTTAATTTATAACATAGTACCAATCATATTTATGAACTTAAATTATAACTTCCAACAAAAAGCTTTTTATTCTTAAATCAAACATAAGTATTCCAATGTGTTTTCAGTTAATATACATACTTAATAACTACTATTATAAATTTAACCCATACCTTTTTATTTATTCGTATCAAATGTTTTATTTATTTTCAGACCCACTATACTTTTTCGCAAAGCAGTAGGAACAAATGGGAAACATGGCAAGATAATAAGTACCAGGAGTGGATCAAAGTTTTGGACAAGAACACACTTGGTAAAGGAGATGAGTATATTAAAATAAACATGAGTCTATGATATGGGCATTTCGAAGAGAGTTTGAGACTTTCAAGGCGTGTATTATATAGAATCGCAGTTCCAACGTTGAATTTGGGTAAGAATTATTTCCATACGACGCACAAAATACTTTGTAGGTTAACATGATTCATGTAGATATATATTACATGCACCTATACCTACTTAAAAATATTTATTCTATATGTTGTATCCTGATATAATTAATATTTTTATATTAAATCTTCTTCAACCAGCTGTCGTCACGCTACAATGTGGTGTTGGAACACCCTTTTTCAAACATGGTATATGAAAGAATTATGTTTGTTTTAACGACTGACATCAATTCACCCTGTTATTTATGCATTTGTAGGGCGAGCTAAGCATACTGTTTGCCTCATGGTAAGCTATACGACCACCGATAAACAGTAGCAACCTAATATAGAACTTTTAATTACAAAATACCTTGTCACTAGATGCATTCTGTATTTGTTTATGTCGCTGAACTCCTCCTGAATCGATTTCGGGGATTTTTTTTTGTGTATAGTAAAATAGGTCCTTGGATGATTAAGAATCATAATAGGTCAGGTTGGCGGTGCTGTAATTGGGTTCTAGGCTTTTATTTCATTTTAGTGCAAACCAATGTCTATCGAGCCTGCTTATATTATATAAAAATACATGTTTGTATGTATGTTCCCTATGGACTCCAAACCAGCTTGAAGTTATAGTTTCGTAAATCTATAATAATCCTATCTGTCCCTTAGCTGGCCGTTAATGACACACATTGAATTATGTTCCAGAACATTTTAAAACGAAATTCCATAAAACAGAGGACGTGGTGCTGGAATCAAGCCCGTATCCATCAGGTAATGCTGTATATAAGACTAAACTCAGAAACAGTTGAAACGATTGTTTTATTGCATTGAGTGACGAGACGAGAATGCCGTTCACTTGATGATACGACCGCCCATAAACAGTACCAAAACCGTCCAGCACCTTGAATTAAAACGTACTGTGTGGCATTCCACTGCGCTTGTTATCCCTATACATAAGATGTTAAGTCTTAATTTGCCCGGTTGTTATACTGGCTCCAATAAATCAATCTCAAATCTTTTATTTTTCAGATATTTCATATCAACACTATGAAGAACTTTGGATCACAAAGAACTTTGTGGCACTCCACTTTACTTATCAACTGGAGACATAAGATATTCGTTTCATATTGCTCAATAATTACATAACATAATAAAGGACATGTCCAAAAACGAGCTTAAAATACTTACCAAAATACTTAATTTATATTTGTATAGTACTCCCAAAAACTAGGCCTTTACAATAAATCGTATAATTTTAAACTCCTTTGATATTGAGATTTATGTAATTTTAATTTTCTTAAAAACTACATTTCATATGAACGGTTTTTAAAAAGTAAGTTATTTGGACGGGTCTTAAAATATTTTTTTAATGGATCTAAGATTCATATTTATACCCCTTTAATATACATAAAGTTTGAGCCTCGTAAAATTTTGAGGCCCAGCACCCATACAAAAAGCGGACATCTCCTTTCTTTTCAGCAACATTATTGAATTTACTGAAGTCTTTCCAATATTTTGATTTGTATAAGGTATTTACCCATCATTGTGAATCATACTTGCTTTGTTATTAATTTTATCTTAGTTTATAAGTGATGGTTTGACAAAACGCTGGTAAGCCTAATAAATAAATAAATTACGCTGGCTACAATGTCCTTCAAACTGAAACAAATCCACCTAGGCTATTGAAGATTTTCAATTTAATCTCACGAATTCGTAATAATTAATAGGCAAAATATCTTACTATAATATTTGGATTTGTGTGATTTTTTCTTTAACTAAATGAAATAATACTTGTGGTAACAGGGACGACAGTCAAAGCTAGTGGATTATTTTAGAAGTTACAAGGGTGATCTCATTTATTGACTCGTCAACGCCTGCGGCAGACGCCAGCGTCCGGGTATATAGGGCAACCAAGTATATATATATATATCTACATATGAGCGGGCGTTGACGGGTTAACAGACAAACGTTTCAGTACATTTTTTTAGTTCTCAGAATATATTTAAAGTCATCAGATAAACTATTAGTCATAAATAAAAAATGCCAGTTTCATGAATAGAGTTGTATTACTCACTTTTGTATTGACTATAATTTAATAATTGTGAACTTTCCTGACTTCTCTTTCCTTTAAATATAAGGGCTGATACTTGGATCGTCAATCATCACTCTATCACGCAATAGCGTAACAGAGTTATTTGAACGAACTTTGTGCATGTAATATTAAATATTTTTTTTATTTTTACTTTATTTAGCACACCAACAGTATAAATTACATAAGTATTCTTTACAAGATAACATTCAATCAAACGAGGTACAATGCAATCATACAGATAAGAGGCATGCATGACACTTATAAAATATTATTACAGTAGGTATAATTGCTACATAAAAACACAGGTCGGATATAGCAAATATAGTTAGTCACATATATGTAAAGGTTGTATAATGTTATAATTAAAACACAATATGAGGTAAACAATCAAATTTCACTTAAACTTAAAGCACGTAGGGAATGCTTGAATGAACCCAATGTGTCGGCGAAGATGTCTGCAGAACTACTAACTAGAGCCAGCTTTGAATTGTACAATCTTGCCATACGTAGTAGAGGACTATTATGTGACGAATTCAGCGTGGTAATCGGAATATCGAAGACACGAGGATTACGCACCGTATATGTATAATATTAATACTTACTATAAGCATATTGGTTAATTATTTCATTCTTATTTAATATAAGATATAAAACTTACAGTAACAGTGAGATTAGCGATATTTTATTCATATTTTTGAATTGTAATAGATTAATATTATCGGATACGCCCAAGTAAGTCCATTTCTGGGATAATAACCAGTCTAACATGGCTTCCTATTGTTCAAATTTTTCAAATAGGATTTATTGTGATACATGGGTAGAATAGTGGTGTTACACATTTATAATTGCAATACGGCTATGACCCGCCATAATAGCATTCAATAATTTAAGATTTTAGAGAAAGACTTAAATCATTCTACATCTTAACGTCATTAAGATCATTATTTAATGTGTAATAACATTTTTCATGCAAAAATCGAAACTATTTATTTTTGTACTCATTAAGTTCATTTAAACCTATAATAAATTTTGGCAATTTATTATATGTCTCGGGAATTCAGTTCAATACATTTTTATGAAATAATGCAGTTTTATCGGGTTTAAATGTCATTTTATCATTACGTCTAATACGGTTACTAAATTTAAAAAAGGGAGCATTTATTTTGGCTAAAATGGCACACTTGAAAATATACATGCAGGAAAGTGGTAATATTTTTAGTTCCTTGAAATATGGTATGCAAGAAACAGTTGATTCAATGTTGACCATTGATCGAATACAACGTTTCTGAGCCCTATAAGTTAGATCTTTGTTTACCGAGTTTCCCCAAAATATCAAGCCATATCTCAAGATAGAAGATACGTGGCCATGATATGCAGTAATAACGGCAGATCTCTCTAATATTTGCTTAATTTATAAAGAGCACATGACTGTTGATTTAAGTGTTTACAGACATTGTCTATGTGATTTTTCCAATGTAATTTTCTATCAATATATATTCCTGAAAACTTAATTTGTTCTATTTCAGCAATTTTAATATTTTAGAATGTTATATTTAAATTTACTTTTGATTGATGTTTCTGTCTAAAGTTCATAATTTTTGTTTTTGCTAAAGGACATGTCCAAAAACGGCCCTAATATTCTAACCAAGACAGTTTATATATATTTGCATAGAGCTCCTAACAACTAGCCTTTTACAATAAATCGTTTAATTTTAAAGACCTCCGATTTTGAGATTTATGTAATTTTATTTTGCTTAAAAACTACATTTATTATGAACGATTTAAAAAAAGTTAGTTGTAAATGGAGGGGTATAAAAATGTTTTTTAATGGATCCAAGATCTATATTTTGCCCCTTTAATATTCTTAAAGTTTGATTCTGGTTAGATTTAGAGGCCCAGCACCCATACAAAAAGCGGACATCTCCTATAGTTTCAAATTATTACAAGGAAGCCATTCTGTAATGTTAGTCCGGATAGTATTAATTTCGCAATTAAGATCTGCATGCAGATTCTTACCAGTAAATAAAACCGTGCTATCGTCGGCAAAAAGAGTCATTTGGTGATCAGTTATATGAGGTAAATCATTTTTATATACAAGTAAGAGCAGTGGGCCCAAAACGCTACCCTGTGGTACCCCAAAATATGTATTATTGTATTACGATTGATAAATTATCTCCTTTTTGAATATTGAACATATTCTACTAATTTTTGTGGCTTGTTATCTACCAGCTAAATAGGATTTTATAAGGTTATTCATGTTAGCTCGAATACCATAGCGGTACAATTTTTTAAGCAAAATATCATGGTGGGCGTGATCGAAAGCTTTTGTCATGTCTAAATATATCGCTACTGCAGGTTTGCACACACACACACACACACACACACACACACACACACACACACTCACGCCTTTTATTCCCGAAGGTTTAGGCAGAGACGAAACTAGTGCACACACTTCTTGCCGTGCGTATTCCGTCCGATGCTGTGATAGGGGGAAGGTTTGCAAATCATCCATATAAGTGATTACAGTATTAACAAAGTTATGAACTGCTGAGTTTATTGATTTTGTTTTGTGAAATCCATACTGTTCGGGTGCAAAAAGATTGTTAGTTTCAAGAAAGGAGTAGAAAGAATTTATAATTTTTTCGTAAAGTTTTGAGAAGATAGGAATTAATGCTATTGGTCTGTAACAATAAATACTCCAGTATCGCCCTTCTTGAACATTCGTTTTATTATCGTGAATTTCAGTTTAACTGGAAAAATGCCGTATTCTATGCTTAAGTTAATGGTGCCTATAGCTTAAAATTGGAGCAAGTATATGTGATACATCTTTTATGATCCTAACTGCAATCTCGTCGTAGCCAGTACTGGATACATTTTTCAGAGAATGAATTATTTAAAAAAAATTCAGGTTTTCCAAAAATAGAATTCGATTGACTTTTTTACATTAGGAATGTGGTTTATACTGACTGCTGTTACATTTTGCTACGTTAATAAAAAAAACATTAAGCAATTGGGCAATGCTATTAGGATCTTATACTGTTTGACCATTTCTTTGTATACAGTTAATATTTTCTTTAATTGTAGCATTTTGATTTCTATTTATTATTTGCCACGGCGGCCTTGCATTTATTAATAGATTTTTGTATGTAATGGCTATTTTGTGACTTTTGTGGGACATTCAATACGGCTTTGTATCTCTTTGCTTAGATTTGAAAAGATTTTTATTTGCATTTGTTGGATCCTTTCTATTAAAATAATTATTGAAATTGGTGCAGTAAATTATTGGATATCGGAGATTATCGATTAAAAACAAACAAATTGTTTCTCTTTATAAGTAATTTTATACATTATCAGTAGCTAAATATGTTCTTTTAAGTTACATTTACTACATTAATTATTATTCCGTAACAAAAAAGTAATAAAACATTTTGATTAATAAGTTTGTCTGATTTAACGTGTTAAAGCTAACACAACCATAATATGTATTGTAAGTGGCAAAGACATACTGTAAATAAGGTATTAAACGCATTGTATTACGACGGCGTGGCGGATATAATCTATCCAGCTTATAAATAATATAACTGTAAATAGCATTTTACTAGAATTGCACTTTCGTCGTGCAATGATTTGCTTTTAAAACCATTTAACATTTACAGTATTAATAACCACTACAGTAAATTTGAATTTAAACAGAAACACTACCATCTATAAGATTTTAATGGCAACAGAGATCGTGAGCGCCCTCTATGTAGTAATAGTTGAAGCAGCCGTAATTTTGACATTTGTCGATTGGCACGAAAACTCGACGAGTTGTCTCTCTATTCCCAATGTATATAATACTCTTTGCTACACAGTTCGTTTCGTCGAAAAAAGTCAATCACTAACTTTTGTACTATCGCGGTAAAATTAGATAAAATAATTGGTTTCACGTTTGTATGACACTAATGAACTGGAGTTTAATAAATATCGATGTCCGTTAGCACACCCAGAGCTTCTTTCTTGCTGGTATTCACTGGCTCGAACTGATTTTACCGAAAACCGGGCTCTTTTCAGTACTCCAGGGCTATACCTTAAGGAGAGTCCTGAATTTTAGGCGCTTTTTGGAGGACGTTTTTCACTATGTAATGCGCACTTATTTGTGTGTGACAATAAGGTCTGGCGATTGTCCTAGACCATTAATACCTTGGCACATATGACATAGGTATTAAAGGGCTCTATATACAAAACAAATTACAAATATCCTATGCGCGTTACGCAAAAAGTTATCTTGATTACTTATGCTAAGTTTAATAACAATCGACGCACAGAGGTGTTAATTTTGTCAATAATTCTATTAACTTTATACATACGATAACCCCGCTACCGTAGCGGGGTAGGCAAAACCCTACGCTATCCTATAACACTCGGTTGAGTGTTGGTTTGTTCTCACTGCGCGTGTGGGGGCGCGATAACACTGCGAGTGATAAGCCATGATTTGACTCATGCTCTCGCGCATTGTCCGTCTCTCTCCTGAGTCGTATGGCACTTACTGCGCAGGCGCCGATGTTTGTTATGTACGTTCCACGGCTGTTTATCTGCGTACAACAAATTGCTGGACGTAGCGCCATATTGTTTTTAGTGTTGTCTGACGTTTAGATAAACATGGCGGACATTTTCTTTTGACAGTTGCTGTCAATTGACATTGACATGACCGGCATCCGTGGTCCGGCATCAAAGAGCATTATTATTTATAATACTACGGAAAATCCTCTCCACTTTTCTATAATACAACCCTCCGTATTTTACCTACGGTAATTTTGCATCTTGTAAAATGTATTACACGTGCAGTGTTTGTAAAAGTTCGCGACAGGACGCTATTTTACATCATTTTCCGTGCACTGAGAAAAGACTCAATAAAATAAGTGGTTACAGTGTTTAAAACGTGATGATCTGAAGAAATTATCACCAAAACTACTATCGAAGCTTTTTGTTTGTCAAAAACACTTTGAAAAGAAGTTCATTACCTGCAAATTTCGTCTCATAGGCAAATCATATCCTTTGTTTACTGAAGACGAGAATGCGAGTGGAATTCCGTCCCAGGATTTTACCGGTAAGACAGTATTTTAACAACTAAATATATCGTAATTTGCCTTTTTTTATTGACTGATATTCTATTGATTATCCTACACCACATTGTAGATGTTGTCACTTATTATGGCTTTACCTTGCCAAAGTATTTTTTAACCAATCAAGTGATGCTAAAAAGATACAATTCATCACACTGGAGGCTCTTAAGTTATGAGTGTAGTGATGAGTCCTAACATCACATAGTATAAAACAAAGTAGCTTCCCATCTATCTGTTCCTATGTATGTTTAGATCTTTAAAACTATGCAACGGATTGTTATGCGGTTTTTTTAATAGATTAGTGATTCAAGAGGAAGGTTTATATGTATAATACATGCATAATATAGTAGAGAAACACTGATAATTTTAGAGGTTTCTAATGTGATGTCATAAATAAATGCATTTTTTTGCACTTACATTGCAACTGCTGGCTAAACCCTATGAGATAGATCAATATAAAGTGGGACTTTTATGCTGGAAAAACTTTTTATCGCGGTTGGAGCCGTGGGCAATAGCTAGTAACAGATAAAATTCACATTGACACTAAAGACTAAATAATATATTTCTTAGATATTGAAATTTGTTTTTCTTGTTCATTTCAGAAAATATGGATCCTAATACTGACCACTGTTACTCACATAAAAGACACAGAATGGATCACTACATTCCGTGTCTTGTATTGTAGATGTCTATGAAATGGATTGCAATCACACAGAAGCTAGACTGCTCCACAAATTGAATGACCAACATGTCATTCCTGAAAATATAAAAAGATGAAGGTGGGTTCAATAGCATTTTTGTACTGCAATAACTATTCCTCCGGCTTTGCTTACATAATATTGCAATAGCTTATTCTCAAGATTTTATTCGTTTATTTTTTATTAGTTTATTTATTGTGCATGTTTATGCACCTTTTAAAATGTATGCCATGATTTAATCTAAGATAAGGTATATCTGTGTGCCACTGGCAGATGGCATTGCAGGCCAACTTTTATAAATTTGTATTGTAAACATTGAAATATATTATTTCGTTTTATTAGATAAGTATTAGTATAATGTGGTTGTCTGTCGAAGTGAACTGTCTCATAATGAGTGATTATGTAACAATCATCTTCACAAACTTTAAAGCTTTAAATATTTAAGTTAGGAATAAGTATGAATGCTTCTGCTAACATTTGTGCATTTTTTTTCCAGGTGAACATTTGTACAAAAGTTTTTAGTGCAATGGTATCTGCAGCTTTATCATATACAGCAAAGTTTTGTAAGTATCTAACACGAGTAATATTTTTGATTACTATGTCTCGATTTCCTTTCGACCTGCATGTGGTGAATTTGAATGATTTCAAATGTTGTGTCAATACAGCACCATCTTGATCTTAGTTATTTGGCATGATCTAGCATCCCTTATTGACCTAGACCTTAGGATCTTCTTACCAATTGCCTCATTGGTCATGTGATAGCTAGTAGATTCAGCTCAGTCACAGTTTAATTATTACACTAGTACTTGGCTGATTACCGTTGAGGTCCTGAGTTCGATCTCAGGTCAGTTAGAAAAATTATGTGAAATGACATGCTCTCACCCATAACATTATAACAAGAAAACAAGTTTTATTTTATAATATGCGACACTAGTTGCACCTCTATCTACATATTATATATACTTGTGATGGTGTGTACATGTATTCATCATCATCAGCCACATGAGCCCACTTTTGATCATAGGCCTTTCCCGAAACATGATGATGTACATGTATTAATGAAAGCTATTTTTTTTTCAGCACACTACAGATGTTAGACCTGTAAGCAAAACAATAAAAAATACAGCAGAAACTGTTATATTTTTTGACAAGCTACTTGATAGTGTCAATGGAGCTACAACCTTTTCAAAAAGAAGTAAAGGAAAACTGTTACGTACAACAGTGACGGAAAAACACATCACCACACATTTTGGAATGAAGCCATTAAGAAATTAGAAAAAATGAAATATGTTGATTCAACAGAAAAGGAAAAGTTGGTGCCTTCATTAAACAATTTTATTATAACATTAAAAAGTCATATGAGGCTGTGGCAGCTTTTTAAAAGCCTTGATATTAGAATAATGCGACCTATTTATTTTAATTCTGATCCAATTGAAATATTTTTTGGTCAAATTAGGGCATACAATTACCGCAATAATGACCCAAACTGCCCCAGCTTCAAATGTACCTTTAAGTCATTATTCATAAGTAGAATTATCAAGTTCCATAATGAAACATTTAATTGTGAGGATGAACCTGCAGATTAAGTAATAAATTTACAGTAATTGTTTAATGAAAAAATTAAAGACACTGTTGAGCCAGGTCATCCCAAGGAACAAAACATTGAAATGATCGTTGAGCAGGCACGACGAGAACGTATCAATGTTGTACCCTGCTGGATGGGTAGTGCGAAAGACTGTAAATAATTTGCGACTAAATTGTAATTTATGTAATAAATGACCAACAACTAAAGAAGGCAACATCTATGACTGGATAAGTCACAGAGAATATAGTGAAGCTATAAAGCGTCTAAACTACCCACCCGAAGGCGCAGTGAGGTGTTTTGGTACAGTTGTTGCTGAAACAAATGAATACTTGGAAACCAATGCTCATTCTTATAATATTTTTTCTAATATTATAACAATGATTTTATCCACGTATTCATTTGATTACATCGACTGTACCAAACATAAAACAATGCTCTTTAATCATTTCATTGCTTTAACTGTTAGGTTCACAATAATGAATTGGTGCAGTATTATAAATAGAATTTTAAAGGGCACCGACGTTTTTCGCTTAGCCAATAAAGTTTTGCCTGCGATGCAAAAAAAGCTTACGAAAATTATAAAAAGAAATTAAAAAATAAATCTTTTAATAAATTATGAGTAGTTTTATTACATTTTCCTCTAATAGAACAGATTAATTAAATCAATAATATATTATATACTGGTGTATAGGCCTAGCATTTCAGGCTGTATACTATTAATTCCTTTGTCATTTGCATTTAGTAAGCAAAAAAAGTTAATATAATCTGTGCAGTATTCATAAAAAAATTTAGTCTGTGGAGTACTAATCAAAAGAAAAAAAGAAATGTCAAACGACATTAAAACTAACACTCATATTTTTTGTTCTACAGTTGGCCGTCTGATACGTAGTATCTCTAAGTAGTCTGTGGTACGTTCTGCGCAAGCGTCCTGCACACACTCCTTATGTTATTATTAGTTAATTATTAGGTCAGGGCATTGGAATTTTAAGGTAGGGCATTGCCCCACAATGCCACCCTTAGCTACGGCCCTGTACGTCATGCAATCATTGTTAATTTTAAGGAAAGTCCGGCTTGCTTATATCGACTATCCTCACTGTTGTAGCCAAACTGCAGATATTAAAAAAATCACCTTTTTTTTTTCTTTTTTTTTTATTGCATTGAATGACGAGACGAGCATGCCGTTCGCCTGATGGTAAGCGATATGACCACCCATAAACAGTAGCAACACCATCCAGCACCTAGACTTACAAAGTACTGTGTGGCATTCCACTGCGCTCGTCATCTTGAGACATAGATGTTAAGTCTCATTATGTCCAGTAGTTATACTGGCTACAATGTCCTTCAAACCGAAACACAACAGTGCATGCACACTGTTGCTTGGCGGTAGAAATAGACATTGCGGTGGTACTCACCCAGACGGCATTTTACATAATGAGAGACCTACCACCAGTGGAGAAGGAAGTACGCAAAGGTGCTTCCAGAGCATCTACTTTTCGCCATGTGTGTTCCATCCAGTGGCGTAGCGCGGGTCCTTTCTGCTCAGGGCGGACCCAAAATTAGGTACAAGGCTTTAAAAAATTACGCTCAAAGGAGTGGGGACGTGTTTGGTTCCGGATACGCGGGGCGCGTAGCGGGTGAGCCACTCCCTCGTTTGTCGGCCTATGGTAGATTTAAAAATAGTCATAACTCATAAGCATTTTAAGTCATATCAATTATTGCTTAGAATATCTGTGTTTTTAAACACAAGCGAGGCAGGTCGCAACAATTTTAATTTTACGTAATCAGTTTGACCTTCCCCTTAAAATATTCGACCGATAATGTTATTGTATCGGAGCCAGTTGCTCGCTGGATTAGCTGATATTTGTTTTGATAACTGCAAGTCTCGTGACGTCATCACACGACGTCTTCATTAATGCCCTTTTGGTAAACATGTTTTTAATAACAAGCTCTTGCCGCAGAGGAAAGTTAACGAAGGTTCAAAGGTAACGAGGCTGCACTCGTTACCTTTGAACTAATGTGGTTTGCATTACTCTGCAGTAATGCAAACCACATTAGTTTTGAAGATAAAAAAAATTGTCACCAAAATATCTAATGGTGACAGAATTTTCAAAATTGGCGCAATAATATGTAAGTTATAAAGCTTTTAGTATTTGGTGGAAGGGGTAGTTGTACAATATTCAATTCAATATATTGCAAGTTTTAATAACTGCTTTATTTTTCAACCAATTTTGATGCTGATTTCACAGAAGTTTTTTTTATCATATCATTTTCTGTTACAAATAAAATAATTTACAAAATCAAACATAGGAAACTAACTACCCTATTTTATCCCGAGAAAGGTGTTTACCGCGAACGGAGTTGCGAGCAACATTAGTTACACACTTGAGTTTATTTAAATTTTACACTAGTTCTATCGCTACTACAGGAGATATCTGAGAATTACAACCACGACTTACGCCAGAAGGCATGAAAACAATAATATTTTGAGCGTCACACCCTTCAATGAGAACTTTGTTTCTGAGTCGATATTAGCCCATTATCAATACCTCTTTACATTTCGGTCGCAGTAGTCTCTCATCTATACTAATCTATACTAATATATAAAGCTGAAGAGTTTGTTTGTTTGAACGCGCTAATCTCAGGAACTACTGGACCGATTTTGAAAATTCTTTCACTAATAGGAAGCTACATTACTCCTGAGTGCTATAGGCTACTTTTTATCCCGGAAAAACTTTTTCACGCGGGCGGAGCCACGCGCAATGCTAATTATTTATAAATGTTTAATTATAATTTCCAGATACCTACAACTGAAACATAAAACCTTATTAAGTCTGAATATGTTTTTTTTATTGATAGACTTTGCTCACGGGGCCCTATAATTAGACAGGTACATATAATCGAATATCTACTATTTTGAAAACATATAGGTAGTCATGTTTCTCGTTTATATGGAATATCCTCCAGTGAGTGAGGGTGATGAGATACGCCGTTATTGTATGTTTGTTGGCCTCCTCTCCTAAGTATAAAATAATATAACTTGAAAGTCTCTCTCTCTCTGCCTCTCTCTCTCTCTCAAGTGTCTGTCTGGGTAGGTACTAGTGATGTAACGAATATCCAATTTCCAATATTCGCGAATGCGAATGCGAATATTGGATTTTTGTTTGGCACCAACAGATTTTATCGTGCAAAGTGACCCCACTGAACCTGACAGTAAGCGTCGTGAAGCCCAGAGAGAGTGGCCTGTTTGAAAAATGTCAGCAATATTCGTTCTCTTACGAGTCTCCTCATTTCCAATTTGATTGCGCAGTTCTATCTTGAAGTTGGTCTTGCCTAACTGGACCACTTTTCTTAGATAGACAGATTCGTCGACAACTTCGAGAGTTGCGTTCTGAACACTAATTGGCATATGCACAAAATGAGCATTGGACAAGATTTTGGTCTTGTTCATTTTAAGGCCTACCAGGTGGGAAACTCGGTTGAGGTCTTTGAGCAAATGAGCATAATGCTATGATTCTCAAATGATTCTGACAAGACGAGAATATTTCGCAATTAAAGGTGAGTAATGTACTCGCCATTGAAGCTAATTCCAAATCCTTTCTTATCAAAAAGCTTGAAGATGTTGTCCAACGCGGCAGTGATTAATTTCGGAGAAATAAATTCTCCCGGTCTCACGCCTGTGTTATGGAATGGCCTTCGTGCTCTGCTCTTGTACTTGGACTGACTTGGAGGCATTATTGTACAAGCACCTCAACACTTTAATGTAACAATAGTCAATGTGGCCCTCAACACTTTGGAGACTTTGTTCCGCTCGACGGTTTTCTTGATGCTTTCAACATTGTAAGCACGGACGTCGTGTCAAGAGGATTTCCCTGCCTGTCAATCAAGCTTCCGATATGCTTCAGCGTCCTCCAAAGACTGCAACGCCATATACCGACGTTGGTAATTGAATCATTTCAATTTAAGAAAAAAGCACTAATTGCGGTAAAAAAAATATAACTAGTCCATTCGGGTTAAGAAAATAGTAAGTCATCAGTGCAACTAAAGGATTTAAAAGGTATACTGACATTGAAGGAAAAACATCAATAATTTATAATATTTTAAAAGATTTTTATGTGTTCGTTATATTCTCATAATTATTTTCCAATAATTGTATAAACTAATAATAGATTAAGTATAGAGAAATCTCGTAGAAATAACAATATAAATCCTATCACGTTGTGATCTCGGTAAAAAAATAGTTTAAAGTACTTAAGTGCATTTAGAAAGTTGAAACTTTATTGTTATCAAAATATATATTTTTATTTTGTATGAGTAATATAAACACTAACAAAATTATTATTTATAAATTGTAAACATCATCTGTTGTTATTTTATAAATTATTTTCACATGTCATAGCCAAAATATTCGCAAAACATTCGCATGATTTATTGCGAATGCGAATATTAAAAAAGATGCGAATATTAAAAAAGATGCAAATATTCGCATATGCGAATGCGAATATTCGTTACACCACTAGTAGGTACAACTGCTTTGTCTATGAATGTTAACCAGCATTTACTTTACAAGCATCTGACACCTGTATTTCGGTTTCCTGTGACGCATTAGGCAGGCCACTAAGTAGTCCTTGTCATCATGCAGTTTAAAAAATATATTTTCTTCGTACTATGTGTCTCTTCGGCTCACCACCATCCCAAATAATTTCATGGATATGTAAAGTCCACCAACCCTCGTAGTTGAAGAAGGGGTGTTTATAAACATAACTGGTAGGTATTTACTGTTATTTATAAATAATAATAGCTGTGGTAATAGTAAATTGAGTTGATATCTCGCTCTTGGTAACAGGTTATCCGCCGGAGTGATAAATATTTTGATCATACCCGCATTGCGTGATCACTTATCAATGCATTTGTGTGCAATAGAAACTACAATCTAAAATATGCTTTATATACGCAGAATATAATTGATTTCCTTCTGCTTCGTGTTAAATTTTTATTAGGAAAGTCAAACGGGACTTTATATTGGTAATGATAGGGTTTGAATTTGTGCATCATCTGTTTTTTGTTGTTATCAAGATGCAATAATTTCAAGTCACATTTATCTAGTCGGTCATGTTTTATATTTAATTCAATAGTCAATTTATTAAATTTATTTTATTTTTTGTCTATAAGTTCCTATTATTTTTAAGTTTTAAGTTTTCCGTAACACTAATTTTGTTCATCTGAAGTGTTGTTGTTTGTTAGTTTTATTATACCATTTTTTTTTCTGTGAATGTTGTGTATACCTGTAAGTGGCATGCATATCAGGTAATTGTTTAATTGAATTTATGTATTATAGACTTAAGGATATGTATGCTGTTGGTGTACCTTATTAAATAAATAAATAAATAAATATATCAAAACTGAAATGAACTTTATTGCATTCTTTGTATGTCAGTAGATGTTTTCCTTATTGTAAATATCATGAAAGTGTGGCGTCGTCACGTCTCACAACACATCCATAACACACTCACAGTACGGACTGCCATGACCCAGCAATTTAAATCATGACAAATTCTACCTTTATATAAATATTTTACAGAGCTATCGCACATTATAGGTTTTACCATAAGTACCTACATTGTCTTGTTATAGGCTCGCCACCTATCACATCATTGGACAGAATACGCACCGCGAAAAGTGAGTGGACTAGTTGCACCTCTGCCTACCCCTTCGGGGATAAAAAGGCGTGAGTGTGTTATATTATATCTCAAAGGGATATTAGGCAGCGTTTTCAATGAAAGCTCCCATTCCGCTTGATTTATCCGAAATCTTTAACAATCATGCATCGTCATATTTCAACCACTTTACACAATACACATATCCCTTCCTCATTGATCACTCCGTCCTTTGGTGAAAATCGCGAGAAAATCCGTTGGGTAGTTTTTGAGTTTATCGCGTTCACACAAATTAACAGACGTTACATATTTACATCAAAATAGGTGAGGAGCCTATTGCTATTTCGGGTATAAATTCCAGACGAAGAGCTAATACTGAGCAGAAAAACCGATCACTTTACCGGGACCGAGGGTCGAACCCGAGACCCCAGCACCGCCATGACAGTCATATCGCACACAATTAAGCCCCCGCGGCAGCCTGCATTAGTCGTAATGATTGGGATTATTAAGATATAGAAAACTACAAAAAATGTAAGGCGTTCCCAAAATACAGCTAATTGTGTCTGAAACCAAGCGGTAGACAAACAAGAGCTTGAGAACCTCTGGTTTAGGGTCTGTGTAACTCTCAGAAAACCTATGAAAAGATCCTTATAGCTTTTCGTTTTGTGTAGTCAATGATTGTTGGTCGAGTGTTCTCGGGTGGCGGCGATGAATTACCTAACTAATGACTCGCGTTGCCTCTATGATACACACCGCCTTCAGTGGGTTTAAAAGATGTTTTGCGGAACACTGAGCCGAATACTACTCATAGTACGTACTTAGGTACTATATTTTGCTTACTATGCAAATTCCAGTGTTTCGTTATTACCCGACTGCGAAAGAAGGAGGGTTATGTTTTTCGAGTGTATGTATGTATGTATGTATGTTTGTATATTTCTTTGGCACGCCTTACAGCCTAAACGGCTTGTCGTATTTTTATGTGAGTGGTATGAGGTATCGATAGATTCGTCTTAGTCGTGAGAGTGACACTGGGTACATTTAAATAAAAAATAAACGAAATTAAGGATTTTCGGCGGCAAAACGTGATCTCGAAAAAAAAAAATGTTTTCAAAATACATCGAGTGTGGTATCAAAATAAAGATTTTTTAACGGTGATTACGAATATATATTATATAACTTATATGTTTTATTGAAGTTTGGAATAGGAAATGCTAATAAAGGTGCTTGAGTACTAAAAAGAAGGAAATAAAAAAAAATATTTAAGAAGAACAAAAAACCCGACTGCATCTATATCTGCCATCTTTATTAATTCATTGTAGAACTGAAAAGATAGAAACAAGATTTTAATTTGAATATTTTGTTTTGGTTTTGAATAATCTTAGTTGACAGTGTTCACAAACGCAGTCGGAGGTATCTGCTCCCTCCGAGATTTTGTTGTTCTACCTATATCACCTACTAAATTATGAGAAGTGAGCGTGTTATGCCTCCGACAGCGTTTGTGAACACTGTCAACTAAGATTATTCAAAACCAAAACAAAATATTCAAATTAAAATCTTGTTTCTATCTTTTCAGTTCTTCAATGAATTTAATAAAGATGGCAGATATAGACGAAGTCGGGTTTATTGTTTTTATTAAATATTTTTTTTTAAATTGTATTCGCAATTATTTCTCCTGCGTAAGTAATTCCAACCAATAAGGTACATAATATTATATAAACATCCAATATTCTCCCGAAAAATATTATATAGAACTAGACCAAGGCCGGGCTATTTCATTCGTATTCAGGTAAAGTAATTAACAGACATAATATTGCACTGTTCGAACGCGCACCGCCTTCGCCTCAGTGTGAATTTACTTGCAATTAGCAAGTATTATAACACCCTTAACTTTACTTGACCACAGCTGATAAAATAAGGCCTAAGACACATTATGTAGTGGGTATCAATTATCAGGGATCAAAAACTACAACACACAAATGGTTTTCCATGTTCTAATTACAGATTTGATACTGTGCGGGTTATGCCTCAATATCCTGGGATGGACACAGATGGGCACAGGCCAAACTATACCTATGATAACATAAGGCCAGCGCAACAGTCAACACACTTTATTAAGCATGTTGCAAAAACAATTTGCCTTAGTTTTTACGATGAGCCGCCTCCGGCCGCTCTGGCCTTATCCCCGTCTAGGGATTATGATTCCGGAAAAAATAACTCATTATAATAGGTATAACAAAAAATAAAAGCGCCTTCAAAACCACTACAAACAAAAAAAAAATATATTCGCTTAGTATATACGTATATTTGGAGTCGGTGCCTAGTTTAAATTGAACATTGTTTTCGCATATTTGATCGTGTATTTCCTTAGCTTAGCTGGCAATTTAAACTAGGCATCGACTCCAAATATACGTATATGCTAAGCGAATATAACGTAAATGATTTTTTGGTTTGTAGTGGTTTTGAAGTCGGTTATTTTTTGTTAAAAAAAAAATATTTATTACTTTTTTGTTAGTTAATTATGAAATGGTGTAAACCAACGTTTCTTAACCTTTTTAGTCCGCGGACCCCTAGAAAATTAAGCACAATTTCAAGGACTCCCTTAAGAAAAAACACAGGAATAAGTTTAGGACAATTTATTTTAGTACTAAAATTTTTTTTTATAAAAATAAAAATTACTGTATTAAATATTAATGTGAAGGTTGGTGCTGCTTTTTTGCAACTAAATTAGTAATATTTGGGTCGATGTTATTACTCAGTTGTAATCTCAAATCGGATTCCAATTGTAATCTGTTTCTGTATTTGTTTTTGATATATACAAGAGCAGAGAATGCCTTTTCACAGAGGTATGTGGATAGAAGAGCAGTAAATGTTTCAGTGCTTCTTCTGATATTTCTTTATAATTTTTTTTAAAATTTCACCCAAATACTTGATAAAGAAGATTCTTTGAAATTACTTTTCAAAGCTGAATCACATGATATTTCTATTAATTGATTTTCCTGTAACGTTGTCAAGTCGATGATATCTGAAAGATCTGCGTTGAAAGGTTCTATCTATCTATCTACTATCCAGTTTCTATTTCTGTCGGGTTCTGGAAAATAATCTCGAATAGAAGACCTCACACCGCGGAGGTGTTTAATCATTTCGTCTTTTACTTGCGTTGGCAACATTTCCCCACCAAATTTATTTATTAATTCAAATGTCCATAGATAAGTTGGCGGACCCCCATACACATACTTGCGGACCCCCAGGGGTTCGCGGACCACAGGTTAAGAATCACTGGTGTAAACAATACAATATCATTGATATACGATTGCAGCATTCGCGGGTCATCTGCTGTTGGTTATTGAAGAGTTCCATTGTGTATCTCCGAAGATCTTCATCAGATCCTAATAAATTATATACTAAAATCTACCCTGAAAAATATGCATTTGAATACAAAAACCCCATCCAAATAGGATCAGTAGTTTTTGAGAAACTTGTGGCCATACAAACTTACATACATACATACGGATTGAATACAAACCGTCCTTTTTTGAAGTCGGTTAATAAAGCGTAAATTTGGATTTGTTTCGGTAAGTTTCCGCGCCTGATCCGGCGTAGTAAAAGGTAAATACTTCATAATCGTCGGAGTCATTATCAGCACGCGGCGGTCACGCGACGACCACGCCGGTGATTAGGTCTCGATGCAGTGTCTAGGCCATTGCCACAGACATAGGGCTTGCAGGTACAACGTCGCTATATACTACGGGAGAGTCAATGACCTTATTGGGCTAGGGACAAAGTACTATTACTGAATATGTCCTAAATTACAGTAACATCTAAGGGCCATTGGTCAAGAAGCAGCCAACTGTAATGAAACTGAAACTGTACTGAACTAGGTCAGTGAGTGAAGTGGAGTGAATTCGAATTTAGAACGGGGAGAAAGACATTGGAATTGATGTTCGATTTACAAATAGGGTATTTTTCGCATCGTTGGATGGAAATAAAGAAAGGGAATGTAATATGACTACCAGACAGACCGCAGGGTCTGGCGGTATGGGTCAGCGGATTGGGATGGACTCCGTGAATTCTTTGCGTCCTTCCCATGGAGGCGATACTGTTTCTCCTCCGATGATCCCGACACCTGTGCGGACTGCGTCAGGGATGTGGTGATATTGGGGATGGAAATGTTCATTCCCAACACCACAATACCGATGGGGCGCCGTAGTCGGCCTTGGTACAATAGTGCCTGTGCCGCCACTGCGCGCCTCAAACAGTCCGCATACTTGTCTTGGCAAGTCGCCAGTAGGTGTCGGGCTCCTAACACCAAAGAGGAGAAGCGGAAGTTCAATATCGCCTCCAGATTCAACAAGAGGGCTATCGCTAAGGCCAAGGCAGACCACATTTGCCGGTTTGGTGAGCGTCTAGAAAGCTATCCGACAGGTAGTCGAGCTTTTTGGTCGCTTGCCAAGTCCGTACAAGGCAATTTCTGCCAGCCCAGTCTCCCGCCACTGCGGAAGTCTGACAACAGTCTGGCTCATAGTGCAAAGGAGAAAGCCGATGTGTTGGCTGAATCCTTTGCCTTAAACTCGACTTTGGACGACGGTGGAGCCACACCACCGGAAATTCCCAGATGTGAGTGCTCCCTGCCTAAAATCCGCATCACCCAGCGTGCTGTCAGGCGGGAGCTCCGGCTCCTTGATGTCCATAAGTCGAGTGGGCCTGACTGTATTCCCGCAGTGGTTCTTAAGACGTGCGCCCCTGAGTTGACTCCCGTTCTAACGCGTCTATACCGTCTATCTTACGACACCAGCCAGGTTCCATCTTCGTGGAAGACTGCTCGTGTCCATCCAATCCCCAAAAAGGGTGACCGGTCGGACCCTGCTAATTACAGGCCGATAGCGGTCACGTCCTTGCTCTCTAAGGTCATGGAGCGAGTTGTTAATGCTCAGCTCCTGAGGTACCTTGAGGATCACCAGCTGATTAGCGATCGTCAATACGGTTTTCGCAGTGGTCGTTCGGCTGGTGATCTCCTTGTGTACCTCACGCACCGCTGGGCGGAGGCCGTGGAGAGCAAGGGCGAGGCTATAGCTGTCGGTCTGGATATAGCGAAGGCGTTCGACAGGGTATGGCACAGAGCTCTTCTAGCGAAGTTACCATCTTATGGAATACCCGAGGGACTCTGTAAGTGGATTGCCAGCTTCCTGGATGGTCGGAGTATTACAGTCGTCGTCGATGGCTGCAGCTCTATGACCAAATCCGTTAATGCTGGTGTTCCACAAGGCTCGGTGCTATCGCCCACGCTCTTCATTCTGCATATCAATGACTTGTTGGATTCCATTGACAACATGCATTGCTATGCAGATGATAGTACGTGTCATGCGCGATACATCGGCCAACAGAATATCCCTCGGCGCACAGTCGAAGAAAGACGGTCACAACTTGTGTCTGAAGTCGGAAGCTCTCTGGGGCGGGCTTCCGAATGGGGTGAAAGGAATCTCGTCCAATTCAACCCGTCGAAGACACAAGTTTGCGCGTTCACTGCCAAGAAGGACCCATTCGTCATGGCGCCACAGTTCCAAGGAGTTACTCTCCATATGTCGAATAGCATTGGGATCCTCGGCGTCGAAACTGCGAGTGACGTCCAGTTTAGGAGTCATTTGGAGGACAAAGCCAAACTGGCTAGCAAAAAGTTGGGGATCCTGAACAGAGCCAAGCGATACTTCACGTGCGGCCACAGACTGGCGCTTTATAAAGCGCAAGTCCGGCCGCACGTGGAGTACTGCTCACACCTCTGGGCAGGGGCACCCAAACACATGCTTAACCCACTTGACTCCTTACAACGACGGGCACTTCGCATCGTCGATGATCCCAACCTCACGGACAGAGTTGAGGCGCTGAGTATGCGGAGGGACATTGGTTCTCTCTGTGTATTTTACCGCCTCTTCCATGGGGAGTGCTCTGAGGAACTGTTTAATATGGTGCCCGCCTCGCCTTTTTACCATCGAACCACTCGCCATCGCAGTGGAGTTCATCCATACTACGTTGAATCCATCCGTAGTAGCACGGTGCGTTTTCAACGGTCTTTCCTGCCGCGCACGTGCAAGCTTTGGAATGAACTCCCTGCATCGGTGTTTCCCGAGCGCTATGACTTGTCCTTCTTCAAACGAGGTTTAAAAAGAGTGCTCACCTCCCGGTAGGCAACGGCTTGGCTGTGCCTCTGGCATTGCTTTAGTCCATGGGCGGCGGATGCTGCTTACCATCAGGCGGACCGCTCGCTCGTTTGCCTACTAAGGCAATAAAAAAAAAAAAAAAAATATCATAGTGGCTCAGAAGCAAATTTTTGTCCACTGTTATGATGAGGGCTAAGTGCGGAAAAAGGAGCCCCACAACAGTAACAGTCGACTGTTGTGATTTGCTACGTCTCGCGTTAGTCGATGCATCTAAACCTACATATAATAAAATTGTAACAGGCCGATGTCTGTACATTATAGGTATTGAAGAAAAACTAATATGGTCTTTATTAGAGCAGCAGAAGCCAAAACAACAGTTTTAGAATTTTTGTCTGTCTGTCTGTATGTTTGTAAACGCATCACGCAAACACTACTGCAAGGAATTGAATGCAGTTTTCACCGATACAATGTATTGCTAGACTAACTTAAAATATAGGCTCTATTTTATCTACAACAATATTATAAAGAGGTATAGTTTGCGAGTTTGGTTGAAGGAAGTAATCTCTGGAACCACTGAGTTGATTTACATGAAATTTTCTATGGAGATAGATGGAGAGCCTGGAAAGGAAATAGGCTTTTTATCCCGGGAAAATATAAAGTGGGATTTTAATCCCGGAAAAAATTATACACGCGGGCGACGCCGCGAGCAAAAGCTAGTCATTAATAAAGCAGACGCATGACTACGGTGCAGTGCTCACGGACGCAGTTTTATTATAAGTTTCTGTTTTATAAGGAGGTACACATTGTGTGTAAATGGTTAAAGCTATTCTGTCGTACATATAAAGCTATCATAGTGCATTTTAGGATATGCTGGGGTAGTCACGTAAGCGCTGCAGTAGGATACCGTGAGATTTTAGTTGGTATGTACTATGTATGTATAGGCACATAGCCGAGGTCGTGACACAAGGAAGACTGAAACTGGAGACCGAGACAAGAGACAAACTGAAGATAGAAACTTCGTCTTTGGTAGTTTACTGTGCAACGAGACCAACACCATTCGGTACTGTCGAGTCTGCCAAATTATGAAGTTCTTATTTGAACAAATTTCCATTTTATAGAATGATGATTTCTCAATTTTTGTCGGTTAGTAACGCTGCGTGTACACTCTATCATGGAAATATATTATCTACCAATAATTAAATGATAAGTATCATTTAATTATATGAAGCCTAAGCCGAGAAGACTGACAACGCTGACATCTTTCCATGTATTAACATTGCGACAGCCACGACCACTGTGCTAAGAGTGTCCGACTGAGAAGAATATAATATATTTATGAATCATTACAAGGTAGTGTTTAACGACAGTCGATCAGACGCGGTCCATCGGCAGATATGTTAGTTACGTGATAGACGCCATGTAGCGACGCGACGCGCGCGGCCGGCGCGGCGTGTGAAGGCAGGTCAAGTACATACCGTTGAGCAAGGAAAAATCTAAATCTGTCAATGTCTAGAATAATATACAAATGTAGTAGTATGTAGTAATGGAATAATTTTGACTTCACTGAAGAAGAAAGGAACAAATAAGGAAGTTGACTTTATTTGAGTATAGAAATCTTCAATAATGGTAAACCTATTTATTGACAAATTTATTACATCCAAAACCCTACCAAACATGTGAGAAAGTAAAGATAAAGTAATGTTTGACTTTGGCAGGTACAAACGAATACTTCGAATACGTTTCACGTGGAGCAAATAAACCATGTCCTGGATTACCACAAGGTTACTTTTCCGGCGATGTGGGGAAGGCTGCTAACATAGTATAATAAGCAATACCTAGTTTGATTTTGCTAAAGTTTCGCTAGTACCTGTTCATGGCAGAGATTACTAGCACAGTTTGCGACACAATATATCACGCAATGAACACGCAGCCGACGCTCCTTGCCGCGTCACACATTCACATTTCATAGATAACGAACGAATCCTAAATATTCATTAACATAGGTACCGATTCGGCTTGTTCGAAATTAAATTACTTAGTTATCAATGCTACATTAGCACGTGACTGTCCGCGTGGGAAGTGGCAAAATATAACAAAAATATTTTATGGATATTTTATGCAGAATTAAAAGAAGTGCACGAGTGCGAGTGTCGAGGGACACGACTGTTAAGAATTGGTAGCGACGCCAGAATAATTTGGAAATGACTAAAATTGTGTACCCGGCCAGCGTAGTGGACTAAGGCCCAAACCCTCTCAGTTGTAGAGGAGGCCCGTGCTCAACAGGTGGCAATGTATAATACTGGGCTGGTATGGTATGGTATTTGGAAGAAATGTATTGTGTTCGTTGTGCTGAGATGTAAAATGGCCAAAAGTAAATTTTATTTAAAAATCCATTTGACTGTAACGTCTTTATGAGACAAAGCTGCATTATCATAATACACCTTGCCATTTGGAGATTATGCACTAATAATCCAATTCCAATTCTGATGATTCCGTCATAATTCAAAGCTGATACTGACTGAGTAACCTAGATTACAATTTTTGGCTCGATAATTATTTTTATTCCGACTTTCACACAGGCAGAGTTGCCGCTAAAAGCTACTATGTTATAAATATACAGGAATTTCAGGAAATGTAAAGAAATTGGCCCACAGACGGGAATGTTTTGAAAGGGCTCACTTTTCCGCGTCTAAGTATAGGTGAGATAAAACCGAGGTAAGCGAACGGACTGCTGACACTGATGTCTCGGGTTCGAGCCCATTTTACCACCGGCTTATACCAGTATAGCCACTTCATCAAGTTTTATCATTTCGCTTAATTATAATTGTTAGTCATAAATCTAGAATATATCCTCATTAGTGGATGATATGCCGCAACAGTTCATAACGGCCCCTGTACCACCACACCGCATGTCATTGTTTATCTCATTATCGCTAAGTTGTCGTTTCGCTCGTGGTGCGGGCTGCGGCTCGCTGCACCGCGGAGTCAGCTCACTGGCCACTGCTCAGTCAGCTCATCATCATTCGATCGTAGGCGGCCGGCGCGAGTGCAAGTGTCAGTGAACAATGAAGCTCTCTTTTTACTTTGTGTTTTGTGTTCTGGTGAACTTGGCAGCGGCTGTGAAGGTAATGAGGGTACATGGTTTTAAAAAAATGGTTTTAAGTAAAAAAACACTTGTATTTTTTTTAATAAATCTACATTATTATCTACTATTTTATACTAAAAATACAAATTAAGTTGGATACCAATTGTGGTTAAATTTTAGAAAAATAGTCAATTTTAAATATTCTGACATCTATGATATTATACATTCAGTATGATTTTTAATACATCAATGGTATAATCAGAATCATTGCGTGCTTTGGATCTTAACAAAAAAGAGATAAGTGAGGACCCTCGAAATTCATCAAAGCAACCGACATCCGCCCAGTGTGAGATGAAAGGCGATCATAGAAACTTAAAAAAACCTTAATACGTAAAGCTGAAGAGATTTTGATTTTGGTTATCTACTTCTGGCCCAATTCTGAAAAAAAATCCACTAGAATTACCTACTTCTTTTTATCGCAAGCAGACTTTACTGCGGATGGAGCGGCGATCAAAACTACTCATATTTAAATGTTTTTCTGCAACGAATATAACAATACGTAACTCGAAAATAATTCCCATACTGGTTGTATTCCTCGTTTTTACAGTATCAAATTTCCTTCATTGTTATAATTGATATAAAAACATGTATATACAGGGTCTTTTTGACATTACGTTACTAAATGAAACCACGTACTTATCTCTTTGAAAATTTTTAACCTTAGATGTAAAATAAAATAGTGTGAGTTTCGACAAGTAACTAAGTTTACACGCCCTAATGGCACTACTACTAATCTAAAGTGGATTCGTCGCAGCGGCAACATAACACTTTGTCAGAAAACACTCACGCACATGCCACATTCGCACTACATTACAATATAAAAAAAAAATCAGGGAAGTAATATTGAGGTTTTTAGTGAAAATATTTGTTTTTCATGGATGATTTTTGGCATAATTACGAGTAGATATGTGATTTAATTTATTAACGCAATTTCATAACTAGCCCGTATTTTTGATAGTCTGTCCATTCCTTTTTTTAGGTATGTAGGTTATAAGTTTTATTATTTTAATTTTATTTTAATTTAAGCTTACAAATGTTGAACTATAAAACAATAAAACGAAGTGTGTTTAGTTTGTTGATAATATATAAAACTGTGGGTACTTTCAATAAAAAATAAGGAACTTCGTTCCAAAAATAGCTGATTGTATTTTAAAATTGACACAACAGTTCGGAAACTATGATAATTCTAGCCTATAAATAATTGGTACGTTACCAATATTTTTAATTAGTCGACCTATTTTGGGAACAGCAAAATAAAAACCACGAAAGAATCGCTTTCAGCATGATCAGCACAAGTTTAACTCTTCGCTATTTATGATTATTACTAATTCAAAGTTACCCTTACCTAGAGACCTTTTTGTTATTACGAATTGTACATTCCTATAATTAAAAAAAAAACATGTCTCCAAAATATTAGCCCACGATTCTTTGAAGTGTTATAAAAATAGACTCCACGTTGCTCTCGAGTCCCGAAATGCATCGGCCAGTGACCTGGCACGCGGCGCCCTCGTGATTTGTTTTCGTTCTGTCTCTCTCTGTATCGTGCCATCTCTCTCTAGCTTATCCCTTCGCCCTATATTATTTCCCTTTTACAATAGACAACGCATGGCCCTGAGTCACGTACGCCATGGATCATTTTTCCGTACCTGCTATTATGACGTGTATAAAAAACCATTTTGTTCTGTGATTTTTTTTACATTTGTAAGTTAAAGAATCTATAGTAATTAAGCCCTTTACAGCTGACTAGGACCTAGTAATGTGTTCTATTCGTCGTGCGAAGTTCCTTTGGAATTTTTTATTTTGTAGTGTTATGACTGTTATGACTTTGGGAGTTTCATGTAAATAGTCAAGTTTAATATTATAATTTGGAAAGTCAACGATCATTCCCCTGTTTATATCGTAAACGTATATGTCTATGTATACTTGCAATATTTTTTCTTGAATAGGAACCTATGCCAATTGTTAATCTGATTTACTAATCCATCTATTCACACGTTACACGATCAATCTGTCAATCATAGAAATTTCACGAATAACTGTCAGATTGGTCAACTAATAGCTTACTTACAGTGGTACCAATTACCTATTACAGTAATGGTGAGACGACTACGCTAAGTCGAGTCCTAAGCTATGTTTGTGGAGTTTATTTTAGCTACAGCATACGCTGCATGGGCGTAGGAAAACCATCTGGGCCAGATTTTCAATGGCTGTATCCTGATCCACACATCCACAATAGGGATGTACAGAGACTTATTTTCATATTGATTGCTTGCGGTATTCGGTAGTGACTGCCTCGGTGGCGCATTTGTATTACGGTATGACTGCATAGTGATATTTGGTTTTTCTACTGAGTATCCGTCTGGCGATAGGCTCGCCCCCTGTCACATCATGGGACGAAATACGCAAGGCGAAAAGTTGCGCCTCTGCCTACCCCTTCGGGGATAAAAAGGCGTGTGTGTGTATCAGTCTGTAGTCTGGAAATGTGCCCGGTAAATGAGAATAGGCCCGCCCCCTATTATATTGGATATAACAGTGCTGGCGAAATGACGGTGTGATACACCTCTGCCTACCTCTGAAAACGGAAAAAGGTTTGATGCTATGCATGTATGTATGGTATTCTGGTATAGGCCAGCATCATACACCTCAATAGTTTTAATTGAGCCTAGTCCGCACCTTCTGTAATTTACCCATATAAGGCGCATATTTTGGAATGCAATCTAGTTTTAATGTGTCTGCATGTTAAATATTATATTGTCATTAATTAAATAAAAAAATATGTATATATTTGTTTACAGGCCTCGTACCGAGCCGCAATAGTACGCGATGTTAGCAACTCTGACATCAACGCCCACATCCCCGCCATATACGAGGCTGGTAGAAAGGTAAGATAGTACAATAAGTTATAAAAACACTCTTATCATACAATGCTCTAAGAACGTACTCAATAACCCAGAGTACACCTTCGAACTATAAGAAGGTAGAATATGAAATCAGACCATGAAAAAATTCAGACCGTAAGTATATTTATTCTTTTTTCCAAAATCCTCTTCGTTTATCTTGGTCGGCTGAATGAAGTTCTTTAATAAGAATTATTTCTACTAGATAGAAGTGAAACTGTCAATGTGTAGACACTCCTATGCTTTGAAATATAAGTATTGTTGTAGAATATAATGTAGTTTCTAGGTCTGCCTTTACCCGTTAGGTGTTCTCTATAGAATAACCACTCTATTCTCAAAACGAACCTATGTATATTAATCTTCCGTTCGATTGCCATCAGGTATATTAACAATTGAATAAAAAAGTAATTCTATAAAAAGGAAGATGTCCACGAAACACAGAGTTTATTTTTAAACGTTGCGTTGTCTACGGTATCTTTCAGAACTCAGAGACAATAACGATTTCTTTGTTTTATTGTTTTATAAACACAAAGGAATGTGCCAGTGTTTAGAAAACCTAGGCGATGTCGTAACGTATTTTATTACCGTACAAGCTCGAGGCACACAGCTAGTCCCTATCAAAGAGCATTTATAATACTACGCAGATCCTGGATTGAATAATAAGTTGATTTTTATCTTGGAGAAGTTCAGCATGGCATAATCCACGAAAAGCGTTCCATAGCGCTGCAAGCAAAACCTAATTCTTATTATAATGATTTCCTGTGACTTATAATTTTCTAGCAACCTTTGTCAGCGTAATGTGGTGTTTGGCCCATCCATTGGCACTATTTAATACTGTTTACACAAACCGCACTCGGTGGCCTACATTTTGCAACATTATTATTATTATCTTCCTTCTAGTACGTCTACTTGGTATGACAGGCGTCATGTTTTATGGGACAATATAATGATTTATGTTTTACGACCTTCTGTGTTCTGACATCGAAGCATCGGTCGTAGGTTCAATATTTGATTTATTATATGTCTACATAATATTCACCGAAGGAAACATTCCATCAAAGAAATGCATTTAAAATTTATTGTCTTCTTTGTTAATTGCTCACCTGGTCGTTGCTTGGCACATTTACTCATATGATGGGCATCGAACCAGCGACCTCTAGAATATTTGCGTGATGGACTTGTAAAAAACATGCATATAATTATTACAAAAAACTTCACAACAATAGTTTGTTAAATTACAATTCAAGTCTCAAAAATCTTTGTTCTTTGACATTGTGACCTGGCGCATCTCCAAGACAGACATTTAGTGAGTCACATAGATATTATGATGGTACTGTTACTTACCTGTTTCAGTAAACATTTGCTGTTGCTTTTTAAGGGTTAAAACTATTCCCATGTAGTAGACGATAACATGTTTGTATTTATTCTAGAACGTGGATATCCTGGTGTTGCCGCATTCAGAGACATTGAACTCCAAGTATAACTATGATGAGGTGAGATTCCCTTCGATTATTCTTGTAACAATAATTTATTTATTTACAATAAAGCCTTAAATACCCTGTCAGGGTGTCGGCTATTCTAATAACAAAGTATAAAAAAATATAAATCTATTGCTATTAATAAGATAATTAAAAATTAATATACTTGTATAAATCTATAAATTCATTATTGTTAATAGAATTAATTAAAAATAACTAAAAATTGTATCATTACCTAACATTAACCATTTATATATTCATATAAGCTGTAGTAAGTTTTTTGAAGTAAATATGTTTTTAATTTGTTTTTAAATACATTAATTTTATTTTCTGTTCTAATAATTTCATTGTACCTAAAATTTTTACGACATTTATCATTTCTGTTATCTGCATGATCGCAGTGCCTTCAAATCGCTGTTAATTATAGTGAATAAAAGCATCGTGAGGATATCTACCTCCTTGTTAACCTTGAAACGGTTGGTATGAGTATGATTAGCAATAGTTCTTCTCCTGGGTGAATATAATAAACATGTTTTGGTCCTTTTCTAACTTTTACTAAGAACATAGAAAAGTATGTAGTTAAAAAAGCAGGAGGGGGTAGGGGCAGCTGACTGCAACTTATCCTCCAGGGTATACCTATATTCTAAATGTACTCGGTGGCTGCAGAGCGTGAAGAATGTGGCGAAGGCAGCGCGTCAGGCGCGAGTGTACGTCGCGGCGCATCTGCACGACGGCAGGGACTCCGCGCGGACCAGCCTCGTGTTCAACAGGGACGGCGCCATCGTCTCGCTGTGAGTATCGCGCACCGACTACATTGGATCCGACCATACTTGCCTGATGGAAGGGTTTCTACCCAAATTAGTTTTTATTTTTCCGCATGAAGGGAAAGAGGGGACAACATGTTTGGGGGCACATTTGAGGGAAGGAAAGCTAGATTTAAAATAAAATAAAATACTTTATTCATCACGTACTACGTAGGCAAACATATTTGCACTTATAGTCAAGATACATTAAATTAAGTGTAACTACAGGACATAATGAGACTTGACATTTATTATGTTTCAGGATGACGAGCGCAGTGGAATGCCACACAGTGCTTTGTAACTCAAGGTGCTGGATGGTGTTGCTACTGTTTATGGGTGGTCGTATCGCTTACCATCAGGCGAACGGCATGCTCGTCTCGTCATTGTATGCAATAAAAAAATATAAAAATAATAATAATAAACCCGCAGGGGCGGCTTTGTGGCGAGCCGACGGTGAGTGGCGACACCGCGTACCCCGATTCCGTGGGGGCTAAATGAGACCCCCTGACCCTTGGCTTGCCTTAACTGGCCGGCTAGGGATGGAAATCGCAAGAGCTAAAACCTGAAGCTCCAGGGTGGAAGTGCTCAAGCTGCGTAATAGCGAGGAAACCCGCTCCGGGACGCGTTAGCGACCCGCGATGGTGAAATCGGTGCACACCTCTCGACACCCTTTAGCCACCCACACCGATGTTGCGTCCTTGGCATGCGCCGCTTTTGGGATGCCCATCTAGTGGGGGGCAAGTCACCGTCTGCCTTGAATACAAATGATTGAGACATTTTACTTGGCAGGCGTCCCGTTGTCTCAATCAATAGCCCAGCAACCAGTCCAGCTAGATCCCATCCATAGACCCAATTAATTCCCATCTGCTCTGCAATAGTCCTTACACCTTGCAGGCGCTGTCTTTGGTTGTATTTCTCCCATAAATGCAGACAGAGATAGTACCTGCATGGTGTACATATCCCAACTATATTAAAGTATCTTTAAGGGGCCTCTACGTGTTGGATCTGTATCCCCACGCAAGCCTTCCAAAAGGACCGGCCTTCGTGCCGTGATATTCCACAGGAAAGATACAATAATAATAATTATTATTACAAAAGGTTACTTATATGTAACTACAGATTCACAGCACAACAGCCATTTTGAACAGTGAAAGCCCTGAGTAATAGAGACTAATACCTACATTCGATTTGATTTTCAGTACCAGAAACGTTTAGTTACTGAACTACTGGCTACTCGAGTAAAATATTAGTGAAATTGGAACTACGCTTTAGGGGAAATAAAAACGGTACTCTTACTACAAATCTGTACTTGACTGGGAGATAAGGGGAAGTTGTATTATTATGGCATTTAGAAGTTTCTGAGGTATGTCTAGAGTAAATTATATGTGTGTGATTTGCGTAGGTACAGAAAGACAGCTGTCACATGCAACTGCAGCGCGGTCGAGGAGCCGGAGACCTTCAGCACGGACTTTGGTGTGGAGTTCACGCTGCTGATGGAGGAGGACCTGGCGTTGCACCATCCCACTCTGATGAAGGGCAGGAACGTCATCGTCGTCGGCGTGTGGCCCGTGGAGGTGCCGTTCTTGACTGGTGAGTGAGAGCTCTGATAGTCTTGGGTAGGCATTCAACAGCTGCGACCATTTTCCTTTCATTCCTATTCCTATTACTCTAACAATGTCTTCAACCATAGACGTCAATAATTCTATCATTATAGTATAAGCTGATACTTTACATGAATTCAGTATGTTGGTTATCCAATTTTAATATAGCAGAACTTTAGGAATATGAGATACATTTCCAACTTTATTATTAACTACCTCGATGGATACTTGTATTGCTATAACACTGTCGTGCTCTCTCGGGTTTGATCCCCGGGTCGGGTTGTTATATTGCATTTCCCATCAGTATCAGCCCGGAGTCAAGAATTGTATCCAATAAATGTTAATGGAGTTGCTTCTTATGACGTGGGCTTTAACATAACTGGTAAAAAGGTAAAAACGATGGTATGTTTGTATGTTCCCAGCGGATCAGTTGTGCAGCGCGTGGTCGCAGGTGTCTCGCGCCAGCGTGTTGTGTGGGAGCGGGCTGTATGCGGACGGGGCTGTGAGCCGCGCCGACCTGCTCACCATCGCTCAACTCAAAACCAACGGGCGGGAGGGTAAGTCTCATAAAGAAAACATATAAAGATACATTGTAAATTTAAATAAAGGAAAAACAAAGTTATAAAAGGTGCATATCCAAACCGCTACAACTCTGAGGTGGTCATCTCAGCATAAGTTGTATAATGACAGTCATAACATAGCGCTAGTTTTCAGTGGCCATATAAGGCACCTTGTGAAACGTTTACTTGCAGTTTCTCTCACATAAAACTCTGTTCTCGGGGTAAAAAACCTTTGGTAGTCAAAGGTTTCGTTGATTTTGATTTTTGAAGGATGATAATCCGTTCGATAGTTTCGAAAACACTTTTCTTAGAAGCTTATAAACTTTACACCTCCTAGTGGCCGCGTAATGATTCTCGTATTTTGTATGATTATAAAATGAAGGCAGGTATTGTAACGTTAACTTTTCGAAGGATTACAACTCTTCTGAAGACTGCAGTCGTCGAATCGTCAGTAGAAAAACTAAACAAAAAAGTTAAATAAAATCTGATAACCTGTGACTAAAACTGTCATTTAAAATTTGCATAAACATACGAAATCATGATTCGTATAACTTATTTTATGTATATTTTGCTTATTTTCGGTACAGCATTATACTTGCTTTATTATTGCAAATAAATATTTCAGTTCAATGTGTAGGTATCCAGTATGGTCAATACAATAGAAACAATTCACATAATCTATTGACTATCGTTATAATACTAAATAGTTCTAATAAACACACAAAATAAATAGTCCATTGACTGATAAAATTTAGGCATTAGTGATTTAATTCATTTCTACGAAATCTACTGTCCCTTTCTCGCGAAACGGTAGTTCATAGCAGATTGTAGTGTGACGTCACTGATTTATCATGCTATCTCTCTCTGATAACTAAGCAAATTAAGTTATTACTAGACTTTTGCTCGCTAGAATGAGTTTTTCCGCGAAAAAGTCCCGCTTTATATTTTCCTGGGATAAAAAGTAGCCTATGCTACTCGCTGATAATATAGCTTTATATTGGTGAAATAACTTTTAAAAACGGTCTTGTAGTTTTTGAGTTTATTCGTTACAAACATACAAATCTTTCCTCTTTATAATATGAGTGTAGGTAGATATGTAATAAACGATGCCTTCCATGCTTTATGACATCCATGTTGTATTTAACTGCGTCCATATAATTGACTACGGTTTATATTCTAATAAATAACAATGTAATCAATATGTTGTTCATAGTTGACTCAACTTTATTTCAACAATAGATACTTAGATCTTTCTCGCTGAAGGTAGAATGGGTGGTTGTTATTACTGATCTGTTGCTAGGAGCAGTTGTGTTCTAGTGTGAAGGACATTCAAGCCAGTTTAATTACTGGGCGTTATTATAACATCTTAGACGCAGTGCCATTAGGCGAGCGATCAGCTCGTCTCTTCATTCAATTTAAGAACTTAACTAGCCTTTGCTTCTTTTTCGAGGATTTTCAGAACAGGAATAACTAGTATTTTGTTACAGGAGAAAAAAAAAAGTTTTCAACTTACTTTAGAAAGATAGAATTTGTTGTTGAATATTTGTGGAGATAGCAACAACCGTTATACTACGTCACAAAATAAAATATTTTGACAATTACAAAATAGGATAAATTTATACGATATCACATGATAAATTTAATTTCATTAGAAATGGAATAATAACAACATGGATTTCGTATCTATAGATATAGCTACTAAAAATAACATAGGTATTTGATAGATGATGTCTGATGACGTCACAGTATCGCGCCATTCGGAGATAAACATGATAATCATTACCGATATAGATCAGATCGAACGACTTATAGGTGTTGACTCATATGTTTTCAAATTGGGGAAATTGGGAAGGATAAATATTAGTATTAAATGGACGTTAGCCTTGTTGGGAACGGAACAGCCTGCCGAGACAGTGTCCGGAGGTTCAAAACCCAATGCACACACCTCTGACTTTTCAAAGTTACGTGTGTATTGTTTATAAATTATTGTGCGCCTTAACCGTGAAGGAAAACATCGCGAGGAAACCTACATACCTGAGAATTATCCATAAGAATTTCTAGTATATATGAAGTCTGTCAACCCGCACTAGGCCAGCGTGGTGGACTAAGGCCTAACCCCTCTCATTAGTAGAGGAGGTCCGTGCTCAGCAGTGGGCAGTATAATATAATACAGGACTGATTGCATTGCAAATATTATAAAACATTACGAAATATGTAGTGTGTGTTGTAAATAAAATATGTAGTTAATCCGTGGTACTTGGTATAGGTAATTTTATTTATTTTTTTATTTTATTATTATAGGTTCACAAAACTGGTAACAACAAACAAACTGTCTTAAAGGTAAACACAAGATGTAGGACTAGTGTATGCAACCTTATATATGTGAACACAGCATGCTTAGTTTAGGATGACATTTTATATAACTACTAACTATCACTTGGGACACAAGTTGTTGCAATTAAGACTACTCGATGGTTTTAAACATTCTGGTCTTAGCCGAAGCCTTCGAACCAAAAAAGATGTCGAACTTATTACAAATTCCATTATAATAAGAGCACATGCGATACAGAGGTGAGTGTTGACCGAGGTTTGACTTATATAAAGGAAGAGCAACTGTTTTACGGTTTTGCAAGCGGCTACTAAGACGGAATAAGTTGAACTTCAAACGTAGGAGCAAGTCTGGACACAAAACAAGACCGTGAATCACTTTGTAGAGGAACATAACGTCAGCAACAGTTCTTCGTTTCTGAAGTGCAGTGAGATTGTAGTGTTTTAAACGATGATCATATGAAGGGAGTTTTTTACAATTAACGTCGTTATAAGCTAACATATGCAAGAAACGCTTTTGAATCCTCTCTATCCTAGCGGAATGCACTTGGTATGACGGGTTCCAGATTGAACTACAGTATTCCAGAATACTTCGAACAAGACAGCAGTATATTATTATAGATAATTTTGGGTCACGAAAGAGTTTCATTTGTCTGCAGACAAAACCAGTTAATTTGGATGATTTGTTTACAATATAGGTAATATGCTGCCTAAAAGATAAAGAGCTGTCTATTATGACCCCAAGATCTCGAATTTGCGATACTTCAGCTAGAGGATTGTCGTTGATATAATAGCATGCCGCTAACGAATTTATTTTCCTGCTAAATTTAATGTGATAGCATTTATCCGCGTTTAATGTCATACCGTTATCCCTGCACCATTCCGTCAACAAAACCAGATCTTTCTGAAGCATGTAAACATCGGCATAGGAAGTTACGGGCCGGTATATTTTTAGGTCATCAGCGTAAAGTTTAAAAGAGGACGTGAGATTAAAAGCCAAGTCGTTTATGAATATCACGAAAAAGAGTGGTCCGAGATGAGAGCCTTGGGGAACACCAGATGGAGTTAACCTCGGTATCGATTTGAAACCACTCATTGACACAAGTTGCGACCTGTTTCTTATGTATGATTCACACCAACGAAGAAGAGAACCGTGGATACCCATCTGCTCCAGCTTGAAAATAAGTATATCATGGTTTACCAGATCAAATGCCTTACAAAAATCAGTGTATATAGCATGCACTTCTCCACCCTTATCTAGAACTTCAATAATGTCTGTAACATAGCCTATTAAGTTAGAAGTGGTGGACCTGCAAGGCAAAAATCCATGCTGGTTGATAGATATTAGGTGTTGTACATGTGCAAAGATCTTCTTTTGGACTATAGATTCAAAGATCTTGCCGGCAGTGGAGAGTAAGGAAATCGGGCGATAATTACTAACATCTTGCACGCTACCCTGTTTATGAATTGGCGTCAGATGTGCAAACTTCCACACAGAAGGAAATGTACCAGCAACGAGAGATTTGTTATAGATGACATGTAATGGTATATACAGTTCATCTGCACATTCTTTAAAAAATATCGGTGGGATAAGATCCGGACCTGATCCTTTATTGCAATCTAGGTTGAGTAAGCACCTATGTATTTCAGATTCCGTAATGTAACAATTACTATAAGACAACGTATGGTAAAGCAGAATATTATTAAAACTAGAAGTTTGCACGTCAGAGGCCCGAGTATAAACTGAGTGAAAATACTCTGAAAACATGTCACAAACAGCCTGACCACCGACAGCTGTTTTGTCGTTGAAAAACATCTCCTGCGGTATATCACTATTGTTACATTTCATTCCCTTACAAAATTTCCAGAAATGCTTAGGATTACGACGCAATAGAGATGAGGCATGCTTTTTGTAATGGTTAAAGGAATCTCTAATCATTACGTCACACCTAGTTCTCAATAGCTCGTAAGTGAACTAATATTCGAGTTAATATTCTTCGACAAGTTGCTCTCCATACAAGCGATAAAACCCAATATTTTATGTTTATTTACGACCGGATATTGAGTTCAAATATGAAACTGCTAAAAACGAGAGAATGATTAGGACGAATTAGAGTATTGAAATATTAATTAATATATCTCAACACACGGGAAACATGGTGTCTAATATAGGTACATAGAAACCACATCAGGTTTCTCGTGTTGTAAGGTTTTATCCTTACATATCTTAGAGTTACATATTATAAATCAAAGTCCTCCGCCGCTTTTGTTTGTGTTTCTGAATGCGATAAAAGTAAAAACTAGCCAAAGAATTTCAATGAAATTTGTTATGGAAATAGTTTGATACCCAGGGTAGGACAAAGGATACTTTTTGTGCCGGAAAACTCTTTCACGCGTACGAGCGAGCAATTCGCGAGCAAACGTTAGTAGTTAGTACAACAAATAATTTTATGACGAAACTGTAAATAGCACTAAGACACTTTTTTTGGTTACGTTTGAGTATCAACAGTCTGAATATTATCATATCTTACAAAACTATTGCCTCCCCCTCAGATCCCCTACCCCCACCTGTGGTGTCGCCCACTCGCGTCTCTGGCGAGGATCTCACCCACTACAACATTAAGCCGTTGAATGTGGAAGCCAGCGCCAACGGTTATACCGAGACCGTTTGTCATCACAACTTCTGCTGTCAGTTCTACGTGAAGGCGAGCTTTAAAGGTAAGATATTTATAGCAGGTTAGCAGATAAGCATTAGGTACATAATATCTGTCATCCAGGAATACTTAGGAGCACTACCAGAAGAATTTCTTGGACGCATTTCCTTTAAAAGAAGAGAAAGGTAAGTTGTAAGAGGGAGCTGTGAGATATTAGCATTGATTGAGCTCCTTCAATTTAGAGAGATTAACGGCTTAGCGTCCTTGCTTCCACATTCTTAAATCTGTAGTTATACAGACGTGGCTATCAACTTTGATGCAAAATTTTGCTGGTGTAATTTCTAACAGAAGTGAATGGAATACAATGTTTCAGACTCACTTTGCACATATTTATTCTCAGCTCGTACAAAATAGTTTGCTAGTTATCCTATAGCAATTCATGTGTGAGCTCATTTACTTGTGTAATCCCTCAGAGTCCAAGGGTTCGTCCAGTACGTACGGGCTGGGTGTGTACTCCGGGTCGCGTCACCTCGGCTACACGCAGGCGGTGGGTACGCAGGTGTGCGGCGTGTTCGCTTGCGCAGGACTCTACAAGAGGTCCTGTGACTTGGGGTAAGTGCTTTTAATATTTATTTATATTATTGTATTAGGACTGATAATTTCGTAATACTTATGTATTTTTCGTTCAATCCCTTGTTGAATTTGCTGTGAGCAAAGACACAGTCATAATCTTAGAACTCTTTGGCTGTGAGCAAGCTAATGAGTTGCACAATTGTAATCCTGCTGTTTTTAAAACTAAACTATTATAACTTTATTTCTAATGTCTCAGTAGACGCACTTTACAATCCATCCCCCAAATTTGGATTCTTTTCAGGTGCTTACCTAATTTGCTAAATACCATCTCTAAGTAAATCGCCCACATAATGTAACATAATCAATATTTCGTTCCCCAGAGCTCAGAACAGCACCGACATCATCTTCAACGAGATCACCGTTAGTGGGAACTTCTCGACACACACCGTCCCGTTCCCAATGATCATTTCTAGTGACGTCATCGACTCCTCACAGTACTCCATGGTCAACAGTAAACAGATCTCCATTACGATCCGCGATGCCTCTGTTATTAGTTTTGGAATTTTTGGGAGAGATTTCACGAAGGACCATAAAGTTGTGGCAGAGAGGGAAGCGTTTGCTGATTCTGAGAGCTTGTTCAACGAAAATGTCCAGGGGTTTATCGACTATGTGTGGATTAGATTGAGGATACTTATTTTTGTCGTCTCTATTTATATTTTGGAAATGATGTAGATTCAGTTATCGGCTAGCTATCGCAGTGGCGACACGTTTTTCGATTGTGGACTGCTGTTTGGTGATTAATAAGTGACTTTTTGTTTTATTGGTCGAATTACGATTTTTTCGATTCCTTGTCACTCTTCGGTGCGTTAAATGACTGTGCTCCACCTACTGGGCGGATCTAGAGCAGGACACAAATAATTTTGTTTGTGTTGTTGTGCATCGACGCATCGGGTCTCGAACCGCCGACCACAGGCGCGCCGGAGTGGGGCTGTCGACGCTGTACAAGTGAGCTACGGAGTCATCTAGCGTATACGACAAATTAGCGGTTTGCAAACATTGTGTGACATCGCATTTGGTAATACTACATAATGAGCACATCTTCAGAATGTATATGTGCGGCCGGTTGTGGCAGAGTTTTAAATATTGAAGAATTTATGTTATGCTCTCGTTGCAATGGTAATTACTGTTACAATTGTGGTAATGTATCCCAAGATATTGTAAATGCAACTTGCTCTGACTTAAATGAATGGATTTGCCCCTATTGCGCTACATCGAGAGTGTCCATCAATGACAATACTCCAGCTAAACCACAAATACCTGCTAATTTGTCCCTAAATATTACTACACGCAAGAAATCAAATCCACAAAATTCCTCCAACGTCCGCAGGGGCCCAGCCACATCCAAGAATATTACACCCAACGCACAAAATGTTATTGTAATGCAGGAGTCGTCACTGTCTTCTGATCAGATGACAGTGGTAAATCACAAGCCTGTTTCCGATTTAAGTGCTATTATAGCAGAAATCCGACTTCTCCGCAATGATATGAATAACCAATTTCGGACACAAGACAAGAAGCTCGAGGATTACAACAGAAACCTATTATGTATGAGGAAGGAAATCTCGGATCTCACCACCAAGTTTTCGATAATGCAAGAGAACCACAACGAACTTACCAACACCGTTCAGTTTTTGTCAGCACATCATGATGACCAACTTGTGTTTAATGCAGATATAAAAAAAAAGGTATCAGATATCGCTGCGGAGAACGTTGATATTCGTAGCAAATTGTTAGATATATCTGCCTCAGTTGCCACTATGGAGCAGCAATCCCGCGATTGCAACTTAGAGATACAGTGTGTGCCGGAGAACAAAAAGGAGAATTTGTTATCCATAATTGAGAACCTGTTCAAGACAGTGACTTGTGGTATTCCTGTCTCCCGATTGCACTCTTTTCATCGCATAGCGAAGCAAAGCTCTGATTCAGAGCGTCCACGAAGCATTGTCATCAAATTTCACTCGCCTCATGATCGTGATGAGGTTTTAGCAGCTGTTAAATCGTTTAATAAAAGAATGTGCAAAAACGAGAACAAATTGAACGCATCACACCTTGGTTTCATAAACACGAAACAGCCTATATATGTTCAAGAGCACTTGTCTCTGGCCAATAAAAAACTGCACGCAGCTGTTAGAGCATTTGCTAAGGCAAATAACTACGAATTTGTGTGGGTGCGGAGAGGGCGTATTCATATACGAAAAAACACTCATACTGAGCCAAAGTGGATCAAGAGCGAGGATTACTTGAAATTACTAAATTAGTTATTAGTTCTTTACTTTTTATTCTCTTTTTTTTTTTTAAATGCATGTTATTCATTGTATTTTTTTTTAAATTCAACTATAATATTTTGTATCAAAATGTAAGAGGTCTTAGAACGAAAACTGATGTCTTATATACAAATATTCTATGCAATGAGTACGATATTATAGTTTTGACCGAATCATGGCTGAATGAATCAGTTTTCGATCGCGAATTAGTAGATGAAAGATATGCAGTATTTAGGCGGGATAGAAACACAACATCGACTTACGCAAGGAAGAAGGATGGTGGTGGTGTTCTTATAGCCATCCTTAAGAAGCATAACGCTCTTAGGAAACTCAATTGGGAGTCTTCTAATGAAATGATCTGGATTACCATTACATTGACAACAGGCAGGCAACTGGCCATTTGTGGGGTTTATGTGCCACCTCCACCTTCTAATGAATGTATGGAGATTTTATCTAACAATTTTTCAGACGTACTAAACAACAGATTATCTGATACCGCGGTAGTGATGGTTTTGGGCGATTTTAATTTTGGTAACATTGTTTGGTCGATAGGTCACGATCCGAATAGTTCAATGTTAATTCCGCTTCAAACTGCAGGTACTAATGAGAACATGTTCACGGAGTGCTTGGCATTCAATAACTTGCACCAATGTAACCCTGTTTTAAATTCTAATCACAGGATTCTGGACTTAATACTGACTAATCATCCTTATGATACTAGAGTCTGTGCTGCTCCATTGTCGTTAGTCAATCCAGATATTCATCATCCTCCATTACTTGTTACTTTGCATATCTCCCGACATAAAACAGTTAAGCCTAAATTAACTCAATTTTTAAATTTTTCAAAAATAAATTATGATTGCTTGCGGAATGATTTAGGTTCTACCGACTGGTCCTGTTTAACTATGGGTAACTTAAGTGTAGACGACTGTGTTAATCGTTTTTATGTAATTCTTAGAGATCTAATTAACAAACACGCACCATTGAACAAACCTCGTAATAGCAAATATCCAATTTGGTTTTCACGTCCCCTTATTAAGGCCCTTAAAGAAAAAGCTAAATACCACTATCGCTATAAAGTGTACAAAAATGCCATGGATAAGTTCACTTACGAGCTATTGAGAACTAGGTGTGACGTAATGATTAGAGATTCCTTTAACCATTACAAAAAGCATGCCTCATCTCTATTGCGTCGTAATCCTAAGCATTTCTGGAAATTTTGTAAGGGAATGAAATGTAACAATAGTGATATACCGCAGGAGATGTTTTTCAACGACAAAACAGCTGTCGGTGGTCAGGCTGTTTGTGACATGTTTTCAGAGTATTTTCACTCAGTTTATACTCGGGCCTCTGACGTGCAAACTTCTAGTTTTAATAATATTCTGCCTTACCATACGTTGTCTTATAGTAATTGTTACATTACGGAATCTGAAATACATAGGTGCTTACTCAACCTAGATTGCAATAAAGGATCAGGTCCGGATCTTATCCCACCGATATTTTTTAAAGAATGTGCAGATGAACTGTATATACCATTACATGTCATCTATAACAAATCTCTCGTTGCTGGTACATTTCCTTCTGTGTGGAAGTTTGCACATCTGACGCCAATTCATAAACAGGGTAGCGTGCAAGATGTTAGTAATCATCGCCCGATTTCCTTACTCTCCACTGCCGGCAAGATCTTTGAATCTATAGTCCAAAAGAAGATCTTTGCACATGTACAACACCTAATATCTATCAACCAGCATGGATTTTTGCCTTGCAGGTCCACCACTTCTAACTTAATAGGCTATGTTACAGACATTATTGAAGTTCTAGATAAGGGTGGAGAAGTGCATGCTATATACACTGATTTTTGTAAGGCATTTGATCTGGTAAACCATGATATACTTATTTTCAAGCTGGAGCAGATGGGTATCCACGGTTCTCTTCTTCGTTGGTGTGAATCATACATAAGAAACAGGTCGCAACTTGTGTCAATGAGTGGTTTCAAATCGATACCGAGGTTAACTCCATCTGGTGTTCCCCAAGGCTCTCATCTCGGACCACTCTTTTTCGTGATATTCATAAACGACTTGGCTTTTAATCTCACGTCCTCTTTTAAACTTTACGCTGATGACCTAAAAATATACCGGCCCGTAACTTCCTATGCCGATGTTTACATGCTTCAGAAAGATCTGGTTTTGTTGACGGAATGGTGCAGGGATAACGGTATGACATTAAACGCGGATAAATGCTATCACATTAAATTTAGCAGGAAAATAAATTCGTTAGCGGCATGCTATTATATCAACGACAATCCTCTAGCTGAAGTATCGCAAATTCGAGATCTTGGGGTCATAATAGACAGCTCTTTATCTTTTAGGCAGCATATTACCTATATTGTAAACAAATCATCCAAATTAACTGGTTTTGTCTGCAGACAAATGAAACTCTTTCGTGACCCAAAATTATCTATAATAATATACTGCTGTCTTGTTCGAAGTATTCTGGAATACTGTAGTTCAATCTGGAACCCGTCATACCAAGTGCATTCCGCTAGGATAGAGAGGATTCAAAAGCGTTTCTTGCATATGTTAGCTTATAACGACGTTAATTGTAAAAAACTCCCTTCATATGATCATCGTTTAAAACACTACAATCTCACTGCACTTCAGAAACGAAGAACTGTTGCTGACGTTATGTTCCTCTACAAAGTGATTCACGGTCTTGTTTTGTGTCCAGACTTGCTCCTACGTTTGAAGTTCAACTTATTCCGTCTTAGTAGCCGCTTGCAAAACCGTAAAACATTTGCTCTTCCTTTATATAAGTCAAACCTCGGTCAACACTCACCTCTGTATCGCATGTGCTCTTATTATAATGGAATTTGTAATAAGTTCGACATCTTTTTTGGTTCGAAGGCTTCGGCTAAGACCAGAATGTTTAAAACCATCGAGTAGTCTTAATTGCAACAACTTGTGTCCCAAGTGATAGTTAGTAGTTATATAAAATGTCATCCTAAACTAAGCATGCTGTGTTCACATATATAAGGTTGCATACACTAGTCCTACATCTTGTGTTTACCTTTAAGACAGTTTGTTTGTTGTTACCAGTTTTGTGAACCTATAATAATAAAAAAAAAAAAAAAAAAAAAAAATTCAGGCTTGAGGTTCTTTAATATCTGTTGCGATATTACACAAATCTTCTCGAAACAATATTTATGGTTTGAGATATATGATTTAAAACTATTTCGTTGCTTCCTCACCTTTAATGATTTAAGAGTGAAAGAGGCAAAAGACTTTTTATAAAGAGCTTTTATTATGAAGAGATTGTAGATCAATTTTGTTTATTATCTTAAAGTGCATTCAAGTTTGTTAAAGTTCATTAAAAAAGGGTATATTCATTCTTCATGTGAATATCGTTCTAGCTCTTCACAAAAACATGATTATTTCGCATAGATCAAGGATGCGTAGGTGAATTTGTATTTTTATAATGTTTAGTATACTTTAGTAAGGTAAGCTGCAGTCCCTCGATATCCGCGTGTAAGAGCCGCGGACCCCGGGACCGCGTGTAGTGAGACCGAGTGAGAAGTAAGAGCGACATGTGTGCAGTGATGTTTGTTCGCGTGATATTATCTATAGTTGTGTGATTTAATTGCCATATATTTACTACGTATTATATTTATACCAACCACATATTAATTGGAATGTTGAAACCAGTGATTCTATAAAAATAGCAACCACCGATTATAATTCTACGTTGATTGAAACCTTTATTTCCAAACCATAATTAACAATTTGCCAACTAGGTTTACTAAACATTCTCTTATGAATGATTTAGTACGGCTGGTATTTTTTAAACGATCAACAGAAACTAAAAAAATAACTATTATAGATAGTTGGTAACATTTCTTAAGTGAATGTAATAGTATAATTACATATTATTTTTTTATTTTTATAATGTCTAAGTTCTACTTAATATAAGTAGCGGGTAATCGTAAACTGTAAGATATTCTTTATGTACGAACACTTACTTGTGTGTGTTTTAGATGTCATTATATTTTTTATTTGCTAAAACAAAGATAATGAAAACTATATCTTATTATTATGTGCGTCGTAGTTTAAAATTGCATGCATGTGTTATTCTAAGTAAACTATATAAAGTAATTTAAAGCATCATCTAGGGTTAGCAAAATCGTGTATGGAACAGGGAAGGTGCAGTTTGAATCTTTCATTAGTCGTCCCCTATTTTAAGGCGAACCCTAAAATTAATTTATCAAAACCGTCATAACATCTTATTATTGTGATAGGGGTTGTCGTTGTTAAGGCCTAATAGTCGCTTATGATTCGGTCAATGTTGCCAAGTTAATTCAGAAATCCAATTGACCTATGTGTTTAGCCAGATATTTCGATAACAAGGTCGGAAATCAAGTCAATACGACAATTTGAATGAACTCTTTAATTAGACCGTTTAACCGAACAAGAGTTAACATGTTATTAATATTCAGCTGTCTGGCAAAACTCATGTTATAATGTAACGAGGGTAATAAGCGAGACAGTTATACTGAATTAACAACAAATATTTTGAGATTTAGATATTGTATTAGTGTAATAATTAATTATAATATTAATATTATTTCTCAAAGTATAGGTAATTATTATAAGATTTACTAAAAGGGGATCCTTAAATACACTTTTTGTATATAGAACTAAAGCTTTTACAGAATCGGACGTGGAAAAGTATGATCTATTAATTATTATATAAAGAATCGGTGTTGGAAAAGTATAGAATTCTCTTTTAGAATCAGAATTGTAATTTTGTAATGTTAGTATTTTGGATTCATCGTTTTTATATTAACTGTACACGGTTTTGGAATAATTGTAATGCATTTTAATTCACTCACGACTGATTACTGTGATATTAGATGTTATTCACACGCCATTCAAATAAAGGGATTTTTCAATTTATTAATGCTGTCGTTTTTTTACCCTCAGAATCGGATTTGCAATTTTCAGTTCTAATTCCTATAACTACTTACTAAGGACTAAATATTTAAATTTACTTTTTGAGTCCCTGAACCTAAACCGCTTTTGAGTAGCGATAGCCTAGTTGGAAGTGGAACGCTATGCCGAGACGAATGTCCGCATGCACCATTGACTTTTCTAAAGTTTTTACTGGTGGTAGGTCTCTCATATGTAAGAGTCTGTCTGGGTGGGTACCAACGCAATGTCTATTTCTACCGCCAAGTAGCAGTGTGCATGCACTGTTGTGTTTCGGTTTGAAGGACATTGTAGCCAGTGTAACTACAGGACATAGTGAGACTTAACATCTTATGTCTCAGGATGACGAGCGCAGTGGAATGCCACACAGTAGGTACTTTGTAACTCAAGGAGCTGTATGGTGTTGCTACTGTTTATGGGTGGTCGTATTGCTTACCATCAGGCGAACGGCATGCTCGTCTCGGCATTCAATACAATAAAAAAAAAGTTATGTGTGTATTCTTTGTTCTTTGTATTCTGAAAAGTTCTACATAATAATTTAGAGAGTATGTGAAGTCTGACAACGATCATTAGGTCAGTGTAGACTAAGGCCTAAAATCCTTTCAGTAGTAGAGGAGGCCGGTGCCCAGCAGTGGGGCAGTCCATTATACAGGGCTGGTATTATTATTAAACCTCTGAATGGATTTGAATGAATTTAATACTCAGATAACCACGTCCCGTACTTATAATTTAGGTACTATAAAATCTTGGATAAGTGCAAGATACAGCCCATCAATTGCAATCTATTATAATGTACATTTAACTTAAAATCTAACAGTCTCTATACATAAGTATCAACATCACCAATAAGTATAATATATTATAGTTTCATAGCCTCGAGTCTCCGTGTCTTGGGCCGGTGCAGATACTTTACGTGATCCTCATCATCGTCGTACAGGGTCTTCTCGATCCAACGCATGTACGACTCCACCTGGAGATGTAAAGAGAGAAGGTCAAAGCAACCTCTAATGGAGACCACTGCCCATAAATATACATTAATGTGGCCTTAATTATATGAGGCCGGCATGATTGTGACGACTGTTGAAGCGACGTCTCATGTTGGTAGTCATTATATTGTGTGGACAACATTGTACGAGTACATACCATCAGATGCCAACCTAAGCAATAATAAAGAATAAGATGTAAACTTACCCTGGTGTAGACGTCGGGTTTTCCCCTGGCACACGGGATGCCCCACGACACCACACCTACTTGTCGCCCTTCTCTCACCAAAGGGCCTCCTGAGTCACCCTGGAACAGAAATATTTGCGTATTTTTTTTAATACAACGAAGTGACGGTCGCATATAAACAGTAGCAACACCATTCAGAACTTTGAATTGTCTTGACATCCTGAGACGGTGCTGGTGGTAGGATATATTTCGTATCCGTCCAGATAACTACCACCGTACACAAGATGTAAAGCCCGCTATAGTGACCCAAGTAAGTGTGTCGCGTTCCGGAATCAGCCTGTCTACAGTTCGAACAGGCCGGCACATAATTGTGTCGACTGGCGACGGATAAACATCGCTCGTCAGTCGATACTCAATCTGGACCCCATTACCTACTACCCCGCCACCATAAAGCCTTATTAAGACGGAGCAATTATTGGCTAGCCATGGCAATGGTGAGGCAATTTTCACTCGTGTTGACAAGCAATTATCGTGCTTTAGTTATTGTTCTGTGGCTTGGCCTAAACAATAATTATCCAGTAAACCAGCATAGGAGTTGTAGGCTAATCTATGTTCTGCGACTTGAGTTAATTATTTTATACTATGCTATACCAGCCCTGTATTATATACTGCCCACTGCTGAGCACGGGCCTTCTCTACAACTGAGAGGGGTTAGGCCTTAGTCCACCACGTTGGCCTAGTGCGGGTTGGTGGACTTCACATACCTTCGAAATTCAGAGAACTTCTCGGTATGCAGGTTTCCTCACGATGTTTTCCTTCACCGTTAAAGCGAGCGATAATTCACAAAGAATACACACATAACTTTTTTTTTTGAAAAGTCAGAGGTGTGTGCCCTTAGGTTTTGAAGCTGCGGACATTCGTCTCGGCACTCCGTTCCACTCCCAACTAGGCTATCGCCGCTACTGCTAATTATGCTAATTATTTTACACTGCTGTTAAACTCGTCACTCACGTGGCAGGCGCCCTCGCCCTCGTGGGTGAGTGCGCAGAGCTGCGTGTTGAACACGGCGTTGACTCCGTCGTGCGCTGTCTTGCATTCCTCGTATGTAATGGACTTGAGGTGCAGCTGCATCAGGTCGTTGGGCAGCTTGCCCGGGTACTGGAACGATACACCAAAATACGGGAATGGGAAAAATACCTGCCCTCACATCACTTCAATGTAGGCTCGTAATATTTTGATGATTGATGAATTTAGTTTTTACGAAAAGTAGTTTATCTATCAATTCCTTTGAGGATTCAATCCGGATGAATCGTATAAGAAAAATCCACACAGACCCTGTGGTCCTAACCAGTGTCCCAGTGTTGACTTAACCTGTATTCGGAGTCAAGATTTCCCAGTTCTGAGTCTACAGAATATTATGTTGAAACTAAGTCAAATTTAAGAAAAATTTAGCAACTCTTGCCATTCGAATACTAGAGACCAACCATAACTATACTTAGAAGGCAGGTAGGTACTTTACATTAAAGACATGATTATTAAGTATTTTATAATAAATATGACTGCTTTGCCTATGAGAAATTGCAAAGAGTATACCTACTCACCGACGTAGTCCCCCATCCAGTGAGTATGAGCTCCTCGCCCTTCTGCAGCGGCTCGTCATTCAGCTCTATCGCGTCCACCGTGTTACCAAACTGCACCTCCTTCTCAGTGAAGAGTATTGCTATATCGTTCACGATGACCTCGTCGTCGTATTGTTCGTGCACGACCACCTTGCGGATGTCGTAGGCGGTGCCACCCGCGTGCAGCTGGTTCGTGCCAACCACCGCCTTGAAGTACATCGGTTTCGCTCTGAAAACAAATTACACACATTTACATTGCTGTAGTATTTACGAAAAATCTCTCGGCGAGCTATACATTTTTCGTAAGCGCCTACTGAAATAAAATAGCAATGTTGTTTATACTTCAGTTAGTTCTGAATTTATAATATTTATGAAAAAATCTTCATTCTTTCTTGCCAAATAAAATTGTCAGCTGAACTTGAACCTCCTCGACTGTCAGCCTGAGCTATAAATAAAGTATTTTTTTATGTAAAGTAAGATCTAAGGAAAATGTCAACTAGCTGTTGTATTCCTTGATTGGCAGTTATACACCATGATTGTTTTGTTTCTCCAGGTTTATGTAAGGTACCTGTCGACGCAGTGCGCGGCGGTGAGTATAACCCTGGGCGTGACGAGCGAGGCGCCGCAGAAGTGCCACACGCCCCAGAACCGCAGCGACACCTGGTACGGGTAGGAGCCGTTCGGCGCCTTGGTGCCGCCCACGATGCGCTCCCACTGATGTCTGCTCTCGTCCGGCACAGATGAGAACAATGACGCACTTGCTGAAAATTCAACGTTACTAAAAACGGGAAGGTGAAACAAATTTGTACCCACTTAATAAAATTCTTGACGCATTTTAGTGTGTAGAATAAATGGGATATGTCCATGGTCTTAGTAAAATAATTCTATCGAGCTCAGTGCGGTCTGTGGGACTTGCGGTCTCTGATAATTATGTAGATGTATCGAATACTTTGCTGTTCTCGATAATGTTAGCAATGTGAATGTTCGGCGAAATAACTATTATTATAACCTGCGAAGATAAATAATTGTTCCGATATTATATTTTTTTTATTACAGTAAATACATATGGCATTTTAAAATTAATTGAGCTTAAAAAGAATCGGTGAATGGAAAAACAACAAAAATATTTTGTCAGAAGTGGGATTCGAACCCACGCCCACAGAAGTGGACTGCGACCTGAACGCAGCGCCTTAGACCGCTCGGCCATCCTGACATAGAGTAAGATGTTGAAATTATAAATGTAATTGGTATATTACTGATACTATTAATAGATTTCAAAATGAGTTGGTATTGTAGAATGTAGTTACAGAATAAAGGACTATAATAGGGCAGAAATTGCGGAAACCAATGTCAAGGTCACAGCAATATTTTAGATATCGCGCAAACGCTATCAGCTCAGTATAATGATCCGAAGCGCAAAATATAAAAGAAGATAATAGCTATTGAAATAAAACTACTTTACGGATTTTATTGGGGTTTATGAAATAAAATTCCGGAGAAAATAAAAAAAATATTAAAAAAAGGATAAATTTGAAAAACCACGAATCTGTAAGTAAATCTGTAAAGTAGTTTTAATTCAATGTCTAACATTCGCGTTAATATAAAAATTCATTTAGATAACAGCTGTTCAAAAATTTCGTTGACAGTTGAAGCGACTGTCAACTAATCAACAGTTGAATTTTTCAGCAACTTAGTTGAAGTAACTCAAAGTCATAGTATTTGATTGTTTGGAAAACTTTTCCAGTTTTGTGCCAAATTTAAACGAAATATGCCTTTACTTTCAAACAGTTTCTCTATTTATTTTCATTTTAATAATGCCAAATTTCTTGATTGATTGTAACAGTAAACGTATCGTCAGATTATAAAAGTATTGTAAACAATAATTTCTTCTCAATCTTTGCTAATGCTTTACTGTTTCTTTTCCTAAATTACGAGGTTTAGATATGTATTACCACCGCGCCACTGACTGAAGACATATTCATTCATTCATAATTTTTTTTGACACGATTGGATAAGAATCAGGATAACTTTGAAGACATCTTACCAGCAAATACGACGCAGGAGAACACGGTCAGAAATACACACGCCATCTTTAGGTACTAACCGGCGCATGCGCAGTGGGGGCTTATAAAGAGTCGAGTCGGCCGTGGAATCGTGAACTAAATAACTATGAATATACCCGCATCTACGCACACACTTCATTAAATACTACTGAGTTACACTGAAACTAGTAATTTGCTAGCCTAATGAGCGCCAAAATGTGGCGAAAATGGTACCTAAGGCGTATCCAGCTTTTAAATTAGGGGTGAGGGGGATTCATAACTATTACATACAAAAGTACATGTAATGTGTTAAATTCGGAGAGGGCAGCTGACCCCTGCTCCCCCTGTCCTCACCTGCCTACACCCATATATGGTACAGCTTAGAAAAATATAATATTATACCATCTCGGGGTGTAGATAATAGAACAATTTATAATACAGTTTAAAATTCAAAACACTGAAGCCTTACCCGTTGCACAGAGCTGTCTCTAGCAACTACTTTATTTGTCTTGTCCTCTTTAACTTATTTTCTACAGCTATTATTTGAAAGTATTTTTGACCGTACTTTGTCACTGACAAAAAAGTCAGAAACTGTCAGAAAACTAATTTCAAATAATAGTAGTAGAAAATAAGATACCTTCAAAAACCAACAGAAATAGATACTGACACATGCAATATTTTGTTATTAAAGTTTTCTGGGGGGTTGCTATTATTTCTTGGCAGGCGCTTGGGAGCAATCAGCTTCTTTAGACATTCTTATGACTTTAACGCTTAAATAAATGTAGAAGATCACATTTCTAGTACTATATCGTAGGATACGATTAATATAAAGTTGAATACAGCGAGTGTGTTTTATGACATAGAAATTACAAACTAGATTTATAAACACCATATTATCATTGGCAATAGATAAATCCATAAAATCTACTTATTCAATTGCCAACACACAATTATTATTCATACGATAATGGTAATAAGTAAAAGCCATTGCGAACCTGTATCGACAGTAAAGCATTATGGATGTGATTCGGAGCGCCATCGTCGACAGGACGCGAGCGATTCAACTCCAAGCGCGACGCATATTAAATCGGAGACTGGCGACACGCGTCATAACTGGACAGTAAAATTAAGCAGTAGGCACAGTCAAACTGAAGTCTAGAGTCTTCGAGATCATTGATGAGCCGCGGAAGTACCAAAGTCTTATAAAAACTGGCTGCTTGCTGCTGTTGCGTATCGTATTGGGTTTTTTTACAGCTTTCTTAAGTCATACCTAACTCTCTCATCAGTAGCGTAACTTAAAGACCTATTTTTACGTGCCAATACACAAAAACCTTAATAAACTTTACCATGTGTTGGTTTCTCTTGCAGCTGGGGGCCTTTGGTATTTTGCCCGTCATGTCACCCTGTTGTTATGTCACTGCCTCTCATATTTCTTTAAGCCCGACAGCGCTTCCATGGATCTTCTAGTATTGCGGAAATTTATGGGTATTTTACGTACTATCAGGTAACTAATTAACTATTTGCTTCCACAAGTGCTCAAGCACGTATTCCGGTTTGAAGGATACTTTAGCCAGTAAGGTAGTGTGTTATCATTCAAAGTTGTGAAATTACTATTAATTTCTTCAATCTAAAACTGTAAGCCTCCTCCAATCTTCCTGACTCCACAGCAAGTTACACCTACATGAAAGCGCCAGTGTTGGGCACAGCGCATTACGGCGTGCCATCAGGCGCGGACGATCACTCCGTACAGCCGGCGACTGCAACGAGCTGTTTGTATGTATCGCTTACACCTCGTTTATACAATGAGTTATGTTTTATGGAACTTTGTACGAACCAATGAACATTTTTGATCATCGATTAGGCTAAACGCTTGTCATACATTTTCTTACCTATAAAACTTGAATGTTTTATTTGATATCTAGCTGTTTTGACAAATAAATAAATCATAAGTGCTTTGTTGACTTTTAATAAATGTAGATTGGAGGTAAAGTTTAATCGAAACTTCGCCATTCTCATAATTGATCGCAAGATACGTAAAACCATCCGCCATTTCACGTACCTACCTAGATTTCGGTGAAACCTTGATGTCACGTTTGTACTGGCCTAGTCATGGTGTAGAGGGAACGCTATACGCTGAACGCTCAACCACATTAAAGACGTGCCTTAAATTATAATTTACTAGGTTACGCTTGTGGCTTTACAAGCGTGAAAAGTCGTTTCTCTATAAAACTCTGAATCACAGTGGAAAACTATAGCGCCAACTGTACGACGCCAGCGCCATCTACTTACGGCCTGATAACAAATAGTTGAAATGCTTACTTTTGGTGGTTATCTGTGTTTATAAAAACTAAAATAGATAAGAATTGATATTGAAACAGCAGTAACAGTTAACGTAAAGTTTACTGTCGAGTTAGATATCAAACTCCAGTTAAAAGTTATTGAGACCAGCCGTTAGCGGATCAGAATAGAAATCCAAATATTTCCTATAGCAAATTACCAGAATAGAAAGTAGCATATAGGTTAGTTCAAGATATGGTCTAACCGGTTTCTGCGTATGCTCTGCAATTTTGCTTGCCTCATTTAAGTAAATAAGCGAGAAGAATGATCAGTTGTTACTTGTAAAAGCCTTAGTAGGTTATTGATCATTCTATGTCTTCGATACAGAGTTACCACTCTACTAAAGTACCAATAATTCACCAAGCTTCTTTATGGCTCTATGATATGGGATATGACCTAAAAACGTGTGTGTGTACTTATGTACACGCGTTAGAAGTTATACTTCTTTGGCGTAACACGATAAAAATCTTTTTAAATAACGCGCCAAAAGAAGTATAACTTCAATATCTTTCGCCTTATTCTACGTTCAAAATTCAAAACTTAAATGTTGACAATAGCTAACTTCAGGGTGTCGGTTTTCCGTGACGGTGTGCGCGCGCATCGTAAAAATTTACTCTCATCATTTTTCTCTAACGCACCAAAAGAAGTATAACTTCAAAAAATCTAGTCAACTTTTTTTTTGGAACGAAGTTCCTTATCGCGCGTTGTGAAAGGGGGCTAGACGGAAAAAATTCTTACGAAAAGTTGTCACGACACTTTTTGCTATTATCTTACTAATATGAACCTTAAATACAATGCGTAGAAGCTATAATTCTTGAAACGAGTATATTTTTATATATTTTATTTATTAAAGTCATTAAAACCATTTCTTACTAATCTAATATGAACATTAAATATATTGCGTAGAAGCTATTTCCCCAGCGTTGGCACGGCACGAGTACAAAAGAATCGAACGTAACATTCTTTTTTCAAATTTTGATTTATTCTACTTTGGTTGTGATGACCATTGCATTTCTGACATTTATCAATAACAAGACTAAACGTGCGTTGCTCGCGTTTAAACATCTACTTTATGTGGTAAGCGTAAGATCGAATTTGTGTTTAGTCAATCAAAATTTGTGATAAAAATGCTATGCAATAGCTTTACCGCGGCAGTCTCCGAGTGCCACACGTATTTATTTGTTTTTTTCTCTAGAAACTTATGTATTGGAACGGAAATAGGAAAATATTTATATATTTATATATATACACACTCTGTTATATAAATAAAATTTTATTACAATTCCTTCACTAATTAATCGAAAGGAACTTCGTTCCATCCGGGTGTCCCTTGACACCTTTCTTTTTTTTGATGTGCCTTGGTAGGCATCGAGCAAGCAGTCTGCCTGATGGTAAGCAGCATCCGCCGCCCATGGACTAAAGCAATGCCAGAGGCACAGCCAAGCCGTTGCCAACCGGGAGATGAGCACTCTTTTTAAACCTCGTTTAAAGAAGGACAAGTTATAGCGCTCGGTGTTTCCCGAGCCCTATGACAACTTAATTATCTTGGGAGAAACAACTCATTACAATTATTTATGAGCGCTGTGGATCCACACATAGGTCGGCATAAAAGTGTCGATTGACACGGAATAAACATCTCTTGTTAGTCAACACTCTACCTATCTGGAACATACTCCACGTACCGGTGTAGGGTGTAGGGAGTGACCCCACTATGCTGTATATGTATTAAGAACATAGCTTCTTGTGATTAGTCTTCTGGGTAAGTGTTACTATTGGGCAGTTGTGACGCTTACCATCAAGCGGGGTAGCTCAGTTTACCAGTTTTCTAAAAAAGAAAAAGTACTCAATTTAGGAATTGAATCTACGTATTAACTTCTCTGCAACTGTACGGGCTACTACGGGACCCATACACTCCTTGCTTGTGATAGTTGATAAAAATGATAGTCCTAATTGTTTGATACTGATATATTGTCAAAAGTCCTTAATAGTTATATGAAGAGTTGATGATACAATTATTGAGCACGCACGACCTAACGCAGTCGTATTGATATGCGAACTAACTTTAATATTTAATGTTGGCGTAAAGTGCTGACGCCGCAAAGTGCTTATTATACTTAGGTACGAGTTAGCTCGTACAGCAACATACGCAGCTACAAGACCAATGAGTTGATCTTAAGCATGGTGTTAGTAAACAAGAGAGCAAACATGCATTCCCGAGACGTCGCCGCGCGTCAGTGTATCAGCATGCCGCGCTACACCACATCCGTCGCTATACCTCTCATACTTACCTGTAAGTTCTTAATTATTTATTTATTTACTCCTTACGTGTGCAGTATATGAACAAAAAAATAATACGCAGTCTTATCGCTCCAAGTAATATCTTCCAAACAATCGTGGAATGGATAAATTAAAAATATCTAATAAATTCTTAATGCAAATGTCAGTTTATCATTTTGTTACGCACCAAGAGCCAAGTAACACTCTGATATGCGTAGACATAGATTAGAACCGAAGAGTGGCATAGGTTACTTATTTTTTTTATTATACGGGTGGCATATAAGTGACTCTACTGCACTTGATGGTAAGACGTAAGTTGGGTAGCGTCTTGTTAGAGGAGCATGATAATTGACGACGGATTATTTTAAAATATTATAGGTACGTAGGCTGATCCCAGAACCTTTGTACCTACCTTATGTACGGGGGTCGCATCCGAATGGATTTAGGCAAATACATGTTGGGTATTCTATGACCAAAAAACTCGAAATAACACGCGTTCCTAAGATATTTATAATGCGGGTCGACTTACGTATAACGTAGCCTTGCGTAAAGACTGACGTAAATCAATTGTGTGTAGTGGCCGCGATGATCCAGTGCCAGTTCTTCAGCTGCCACGACGACCCCGGGTTCGAGCCCGACGAGGGGCCCATGACCGATCTGCAGTTCACCTGGCTCGGCGCCATGCAGTACATACATGGTAGGTATGATTAAATAATAATACATTACAAGATCAAATTAAAACTCATTTTAGTTGGTAGGTCTCTCATAATAATGACTGCCTCGGTGGCGTAGTTGTATTTTTTTTTTATGGCATTGAATGACGAGACGAGCATGCCGTTCGCCTGATGGTAAGCGAGTACGACCACCCACTATGTCCTGTAGTTACACTGGCTACAATGTCCTTCAAACCGAAACACAACAGTGCATGCACACTGCAGCTTGGCGGTAGAAATAGACATTGCGGTGGTACCCACCCAGACGGTCTCTTACATATGAGAGACCTTGTGTATTACGGTGTGACTGCAATGCTGAGGTCTTGGGTGCGATTCCCGGGTCGGGCAAAGTGATATTGGGTTTTAAATTCAGTATCAGCCCGGAGTTTGGAATTTGTTCCCGATATGGCGATCGAATCGCCCCCTATTACATCATGGGAAGGAATACGCACGGCGAAAAGTGGGTGCACAAGTTGCGCCTCTGCATACCCCTTCGGGGATAAAAGGCGTGAGTGTGTGTGTGTGTCTCTCATAAGCGTGGCTCGGTTTGGGCAGGTAAAATGACTCCATTGCACCTGATATGTGGAGTGAGGTCCGACACATATGCCTGCCTATACAAAAGCGGGTATACACAGGACTATCGCGGGTTTTACACCTTCTTTACGGTGGTAGCAGTCCGATATTAATATTCTTAACATAAAAACCAATTTACGTGAAAATAAAAAATAAGTTTTAATTGTTTGTGTGATGAAGTTGGTATGTTTGTAGTGAAGAACGGCACTCCACACTACTTCCGCGTGCCGCGAGTGGTGATGATCAGCCGCCAGTTCGCGCTCGCCATCGCCGCCGACGCCGCGCAGGTGCCCGACGGATATGCGCTGTACGACATACATTTTATAGACATACGCCATATCACGAGACGAGCACGCCTGGTAGTAAACGTCACGATTGTCAATTGTGATTGAGTAATAATATGTAGGGATTTTTACATACCTATCAATAGTAACAACACATAAACTTTAAATTTCAAAGCATGTCCCGCACCTATTGATATGTAAAGGATTTTTTTTATATATTAATGCCCGCACCACAAAAATTTAGAGGCACTTTTAAAGCATAATGAGTTGTCCGGGATTAGAAATTGTACCTTGATACTGTGATAGGCTCACCTCCTCTTAGCATGGGACGGAACCAAGCTCGGTAAATGCACTAATCGCGCCTTATCTTAAGCCTTCAAATGAAGGCGTGTGAGTTATGTTCGTTCCAGCGGTAACGTGGTGTTCGGCGACTACGAGCGCGACGAGCTGGAATGCAAAGTGGGCATCGAGCAGCTCGCGGCGGGCGCGGATTGCGAGCCCGCTGTGCTGCTGATGCCCATCGCGGACGTGCTGCTGCACCCGGAGTACAAGCACTTCAAAGTGCGCCACAGCCTCGCGCTGCTCAAGATGATCACCACTATCAAGTCTGGTGAGAGATTATGCAAGAAATAGGCTGGCCCCCTATTATCGTAACATAGCTAGCAAAATGTGTCTTTGTTACACTTCTGCCTACCCCTGATAAGAGAAAGAGGCATGATGCTACGTAGGTATGTACGAGCAAGACCCTTGATTCATGGTAAGCATCACGATCGTTCATAAACTATATCAACGTTATCACGCTTTGACTTATAAAGAACTACGCGGTACACGTCGCTCGTCAATCTGAGACATTAGTCATGGCTCACAATACCAAATTATTAGACTGGCTATAATGTTCTGAACGAAACATGACACATTAGTCAAGAGCAGGGTAAAAATATTATATAATAAGGATCTGAAACAAATTACGGTTTTATTATAAAAACTAGACTGTAAATAATACACCGATTTGTTTTTACTTATACCAGTACAATAGTTAATTAATACGTGCCTAATCTTAGCAATATGTTTTTCAATAGATTGTTTGGTGCGATACGCTGCAATTCATCGCATACGTAGGGTTTCTATTTACGTAACATTAATGATATAATTATTTTTCAATCCTTTGTGTTTTTTTTTCATATTGCATAGGGACTGGATTCTTTAGAGGGGTTGCCATCAAATACTTTCTATAACATGCCTACTGTTAGGATATGAGTATATTTTAATAAAATCGAGTAAGATTTCTAAATATCAATTTATTATACGTCCACAAGAATTAACCGTCATACGAATTCTGACACAAGAGAAAGCAACAACGCCACCACACGGCGGAAATGAAAAACAACAAAATAGCATTTACAAAGATTCACATATTGAATGCGTTTATAAAGACACCTTTAAATTTATCTTTATTCAATACCTACATTAAAGTGGGATAAGGGCAAGTGGAAGAAGATTTTCTGTACAAATAACTTTGGATACCCAAGCCAGGAAGTGGTTGTGCCACAAAAAACAAAATGAAGTGATAACTTGCTGTTGCATTTTGTATTTTTGTGAGATTTCCATAGAGCTAAACATCCTCATTAATCCCTTTATTTAGACCCGGCAGCATATGGCTGGCATTTTGAGTACTTATAAGCAGCGGAGATTGCTTAATATCCGTTGACCCATATGCTCATTTGCGTTTTACTAGAAATGAGGTCTTTACTAAACAGCGGATCCCAGAGGTCAACAATAATTACCACGTAGTGACACTTGGACCACGAGCCTCGGTGCAAATTAAAACCGCTGACGGTAGCTAGAAGCTCTTTACAAAAGACTTTCACGGACTCTGAGCAACTAATTATAAACACAGAATAGAAAAAATAGAACCGAACCAAAGAGCTAGTTGTAATTTTGCTATTGTGAATAATAAACTAGTATGTCATCTAAAAAAAATGCTACCAAAGAAGATTGTTTTGATTGTATTTTCGCCAAACAAAAGCATCAGCCTGATGGCAAACTTTATGGAAGTCATTGATCTATAGACAAATGCTATGTTATTCAGTGCTTAGATTTATAAAATTTACGACAAATTAAATGATCTGCTCCTAACTGACTTCATTCACGCTACACCACTTAGACATACATGCTTTTTTCAGATTACATGCTGCCAGTATGCTTGCCATTCAAGAACTTCATCGTGGAGAAGAACGGGAAACAGACAAAGAACAAGTTTTATCATTTAGACTTTATCAGTGGTAAGATCGACGATGAGTTGATGTTTTATCGACCGGGATGTACCGTTGATGGTCCGTTCAGGTCTGTTTGTTCATTGTTGATGGAGAAATACCGGAAATATTATATTCGATATTAGCTTTTGTTCGCCGCTTGGCCCGAAAGAGATTTTCCGGGATAAAAGTCCAGCTATATATTTTCCCAGGATAAAAAGTAGCCTAAAACCTTCCTACGGTTCCAAACTATCTCCAAACCCAATTTTATCAAAATTCGTTCGATAGTTTTTGAGTTTATACATAGACGGCGGGTGACTTTGTTTTATACTATGTAAGGATAAGGATTTGCATAGATAGTGATATTCGTTGATCGGTGTACATCCAGTAAGGCAGGCAGGCAACCGTGTGAGTCTGGCGCCCATCGGAGGACGATTAGCTATTTTAACTTCTAGTTTATAATTACAGATGTCCCTCGGGACTTCGTCGAGGAGGATAAGGAAGTGACGCGCGTCATGCTCCTGCCACGCGAGCTCTGCTTCTTATACGACGATCCGGTGGTAAGCTACTTATAGAGGAGAAATACTCTTAAGTTCTCCCCTTTTTTAGTTATAATATCTCTTTAAATGAATTCGTTTATTTTCATAACTTTACCAGTTTGAAGTCGGGTTAATTTTAGGGCAGTAAAACTAGTAAATATTTTTAAAGATATATAAAGCGTAATCATCAGGTTTACACTATGTAAATGATTTTTTTTATGGCATTGAATGACGAGACGATTTGACATAGAAAATCTGTTTACACAAAGAAAATACAAAGTATGAAGTTAACAGTGTTGGATCTTTACAAATGTATTGACAACGGTCCCCACACTAGGCGAGCCTGTTTCGTGGGGTCGCGTGTGAGATCACTCAGGGGTTCTTTCAACACTAGAAATATAATCAAATATCAACCCATATTTTAAATACCTAATTCTATTTAGGAGTAGAACAAATTCAATTGCTACGCAGATATCTATATTTCAGAGGTCTGTGCATACTTCTCTCTGTTAATTGAATGATGGTTGGCATTTCTGTTTACAGAACGGGTCCCGCAAGTTTAAGAGTCGCGTGGCGTGCACGACAGGCTGCGGGTTCCACTCGGGCGCGCCCACACTCGTCCACGAACACACCGGACACTGGTCGCTCGTCGCGCTCTCACAAGGTACTGTAGTCCACTGTCACTCCTCCAGGATCAGTCTGAAGGATTACTGCCGTTGTATTGAAAATAAATTGCATGCATGCAACGCATGTGGCAGGAAGGGTAATAGGTTCCCCGGAAATCTAATTTGCACTGACTTCTACCGTATTGTAAAAAATCTTAGGTTTGATGGGCAAATCATATGATCTGGACCTCTAAGGTGAATATTAAACAAGAGGAATGGGGTATCTTTAGTAAAAGTTACAAAATGTTTCCGATTCGGCCGTCAAACTCTCCCGCTGTGCGTTGCTACTAGGAGGTCGTAAGTAAAAAAAATGTCTAGATTTTAGAGTGTGGGGTTTTTAAAATCAAACATGCTTGATTTGGCCAGATTCCAGAATGAGATGAGTGCTACCAACGATATAGCATACTCAGCCTGCACTTTCCAGTGTAACTGAATATCATGTTTGCAGGTGGTTGCCCGTGCCCAGACCCCCTGCGCACCAGGAGACCCCCCGCGCCGCCGCGCCACATCCTGATCCATCCGTACGTGCCATGGATCACAGCCGCCATCACCGGCAAGGCGGTCGGTGCCTTCGCTAAGGATGATCCATTTGGTAAACTGTAACGAGCGCAGTGGAGTGCCACGCAGTACTTTTAATTCAAATTGATGTGCGGCGTTGCTACTGTTTATGGGTGGTCTTATTTCTTACCATCAGGCAAAGGGCATGCTTGCCTTATCGTTTCATTGCAATAAAAAAAAGCACTTCAAGCCTTAAAGGAAACAAATAGGGGTTAGAAAGAGAATGAAGGTGTTTGAGCTACAGGTAATGTTACTCATCATAGCGAGGAATAGCATTAGGCATATACTTTATGTTGGTTTTCTGCAAAGACATTAAACAGTATAGTTATAGACCGGACATCAGCATCAAATTTTTCGTTCAAAAGTTATTACAAATTGGTAATAAGTAGCTGTCTTATCTGACATTTCCGTGTAACAAGTTATAAGTCGTCTTGGTATGCTTAAATTTTGTAAAGAAAACAATATTTTGGAAGGAAATATGCCAATATATGCATTAACACCATGTTAAAGTATGTTCTAATGAATTTCGCATGGGTATTTTGTTATTTCACGGTAGATTGAGTTACTGACGAACAGGCTACATTTTTTTCTATGACAATGTTCCCAATGTCCGGTCTGTATAATCTTAGAACTCTCTGGTTTTCATATTTTCATATTTCAATATTGCACATGGCTTTAAAACTTTAGGAGTAAGTGGCCAGACTTGTGTGACTGTCGAGAGTATGAAGCTGTTACGAGCGGTGTGATCTCGTGCCCAGGGTTCATAATGCCGCGCGCGTCGCTGTACGACTACGTGGGGCACGGGTGGAGCGGGCACTGGTGGATGGGCGGGCTGCGCTGCTTCGACCGCGGGGACGCCGCCGACGACATCTTCAAATTCTACCACGAGGTGTTCCAGGTCAAGCCGTCTACCGAGACCTTCCTCACTTATTACCTCGAGGTATTACATATGTATGCTCTTAATCGTTGCCTCCTTAGTTTACTGACCGCGTATACTACATATTATATAGTTTGAGAGCCGGGAGAACTTGTGGCTCATGCTGTGATTGCTTATAATCGGAGTTGCAATAACGTAAGAGGCTGTTGCGGTATACTATAGCTTTTTAAGAAAAATATTGTCTTCGCCGGTCTTTTCCCGATATAAATATCTAGGGGTCAATGGTCAATGGTCATGTTGGATAGCCCTTTATATGGATGTTTCGTGTTGCTGCTGGTATTACAAAGGACTAAAGAAGTTTTTTATAGTGGCTTTAAGTCGAAATGAATCGGGACAGAACAAGACGAGAGGCACTTTAACCTTATTACTTTGTAGATAGACGCTGCCCGTGACACGATGATCATATGCGTGAAGGTAGGCCTGCCATACCGCCTCGGACATCCCAAAGTGTGGGAGTTGGATTCCCCTGAAGCCAGAGTGAGTACCTATTTTATATTGCTATCATATTCTAAAGTACCTGATGGCAAGGGGAGAAGGGTCCAGATAGAGTGTCGACTGACGAGAAATTGTTACCTCTTGCCAGTTGACACAATTATGTCGGCCTGTTTGAAATTGAATATACACAGTCTGATCCCGGAGCGCTACACACTTACGTGGCACTATGGCGGGATTGAAATGAAATGAAATGAAATAATGTATTCGAACCCATAAAATGTTATACATTATTTAGATTCCGTCAATATTAACTCTACCACCAGTTCGGAAAGCAGTTCTCACTAGAGAAGATCAAGAGAAGGGCAAGAAACTCTAGTGTTGCTCTTTTCAAAATCAGTTCAAGGTATAAAATACAATGCATTATGTAGAGAAAAAAAAATACAATTCAGTATTTGTTTACTTTTGTTTAGAGCAGTTCATTTATATACTTGCAAAATAGGTAATAAATTTTAAATTCCAACACTAGTGCATAACTATCTCAGGAATCATGTAACATCTTGTCTACGGTCACGGTACTATGGTGGTCGCTATCCGGGGCTATACAATTATCCTACCACTGGTAATTACCTATACCAGCACCAAGGGCGAAATCCGGCACTGTGAGTGATTAAATTTTAAGCCATATAGCTGACCTTTGACTAAGGTAAATATTTTTTTCCTTGTTAGATCCGCATCCCTCTGCTGCACTTCTACCACACGTACAAGCTGCAGGTGGAAGGCTGGGCGTACAACTCCACCAGCGGCTCCGAGTCCTCGTCCTCCTCCTCATCATCATCATCAGACTACTAGGTGCCGCTACAATACATTTATTTACGACAACATCTGTGTTTTATTGCTATAACACCTTTTTTTTTTTTTTTTGGGCACATAAAGTAAATTTATTGTACCTGACAATAAGTGGAGTGACATTTATCGTCCAGATAGAGTATTGATTCAACAGACTACACAGCTGTGACGGCCTGTTAGAATCTGAATATATGCAGCCTGATCCCGGAACGCGAGATACTTGCGTGGACCACTATCGCGGGTTTGCCAGCTTGTACGATGGTCGCTATCGGGGCGGATAAAAATCTCCTAATACTAGCAAATATAATTATTTTCATGAATCAGTGTGTTTTTGTAAATGCCCTTGTATTTAGTACATTCTTGTGCGGTGACGCGTGACCCAGTTCGCGTATTGAGAGATCGCTGCTGACATTACAATATTTGCGACAACTATTTTTATGTGGCTTAAATTATGTATCTCTTTGTCGACGCTGTATTTATTAACGTCGAGTGAAGTGCTGATCTGAAAATAATTCGGTGCAAGTTACCAACTGCAAAAAAGTCATTAATTTGTGTTTTATGCATGTTACAGACACAATTTGACTTAGTTTTTCCGCCTAGCCGCTAAATTTCAACCCTACATACAACTGGGCTAATCGTATTAGAATAACATGCAAAAAGTATTCCCAGTCTAGATTCGAACCCAGGACCAGTCTACAGTCAACACACGATGCGATTAGACCGAGGATGCTATAAATCAAGCGATTTGCAAGTACAAATGCATTTGATCTTCGCATGCCGATGCGAAACACTAAATAACACAGGAGGCGTGGTTCAGCTTGCGAACTCAGATTAAAATAAACCAATTTATTACACCTTGAGGTCTATTGAGAAAGTAATAGAGCGTATTATTGTTTGGCAAGACTAATTGAGTTGCAAAGGTGCGTGATAAATGATGCACGAGATACAAAATGATATAATGTTAATACGCGATGGTACGAGTACAGACAGCATACTTAGATCAGATCTTACTAATATTATAGAACATGTTTGGGTCTTTGTATGATTGTTAGAAGTAAATTAGGTAACTGCTGAATGGATTTAGATGAAATTTAGTAAACGGATCAACTATGGCCTAAATTAACATTTTAATAGGTTATTGGTAAATTACACAGATGCATTTTTATCCCCCGAAAGGCCATGCGGCTGGAGCGGCGAACATGTATTTGAAAAAATCCTTTCTTCCTTACCTAAATAGTATAAAATAAAGTCAGCCGCCGCCATTGTAGCCGCTAAACTCAAAAACTACTGAACGGGTTTCGAGACCCTAGAAAGGTTTTAGGCTACTTTTATCCCAGGACAATATATACCGGGACTTTTACCCCGATAAAACTCTTTTATGCGGGCGAAGCCGCAAGCAAAACTAGAGTTTGTCACCTGATGGTAAATAATTATCCTAGACCGTCAATTGAAAGTGCCTACGCCGACTGGTGGACCGCGACACATCGCAACGGGACTGAAGCTCGAAACAACTCTTCTTTATCAATCTCTAATTCCCTTTCCTCACTAAACTCGCACACACGCTATTCCCCTGGCAGTGGCACTACTCATAGATTGGATCACATACCATCGCGTGACACACCTGTTCGTGTGTGTTTTTTTGCCGCCAGTACTCGTTCCTCAGCGCAGATTAACCCGAAGATGCCCGACCGGTCCGGAGATCTCATGAGCTACTACACCCGTGTGATTGTGTTAATTCTACTAAGCTTTAATTCCTTTACACTTATACGCACTTTGCTGTTTTAAATTTAGTCCTGTATGCGAATTGCCAGCTAAGCTAAGTAACAAACAAAAATTATACAAAAATAATGTTTAATTTAAATTAGACACAAAAAAAAAATACTGTGCATATAAACGTAAAAAGACGAATTGGAAAGATTACTTATTGCTTTTGTTTTAATAATGTCTTGGTAGCCCATACATGAAGTTCAATTATGTTTTGGATCATAGTGGTTTATGGAGTCGGTTTATTTTTGCGATACTAACTCAGATAAAGTTATGAATGCAACGCGCTGTTGTATATTAGTCTAGACTGCGTCACATACTGCGCATCAATTGTTGCCTAACATAAAAGTTGAGGCCTTGTGTTAACTATTGAGGTTAATCGTACCGGTAGACTCCACGGGATGACGCGACTCGTCATATGGCGCGGAGTTGTAGCGCTTGTGTCGCGGAGGTCGGAATCTGTGCATTGCGAATTGCCTTGTCAAAAGTGACAATATGAAGTATTGCTTTTGGGTCATATTCACACCTAAGTTCTACATCTCGATATAAATAAGGATGGTGGTATTTTACTCTAGATATTGATATGGTAAATTACTAAATGACAAAGTCTTTTCTTTAGCTTTGGATTCAAATTATTTCAGCCAGATTTAAATATTGTAAACTAACCTTTCCTAACGATATTTTCTTTACATTAAAAACAAACTATAATAGTAATAAAGGGCAACGCACTCGGGATTAGCGCGCAATAATAACAAAATATCAATTAGTGAGGGTGCTCCAGACCGCCCCTACGCGCGGTCACAAATATTAGTATAAGATCTATTGTGCTACCTACCCTAATATGAAGTGTCCATGCATTGAAATAAAATGAGGATAAATTTTATGAAGATGTTCGCCTGGTCTACTGGTAATGTGTGTGGCTGTCGAAAGGGAGGTCCTCAATTCCATTCTTAATTCGGCCCTTACTAACTTCGGACTGAATTTCCCAAAAGGGCTTACGTCTAGCAGTCAGCGCTGGAATAATTTAATATAATTATTACTGCTATAAAAAAGTGGGCTTACAGTGGTAGGTAATAATATATCGATCATTAATTTCAAATATAATTATAAGCACCTGTAACGGAGGGATAACTGCATCTGAATATGGTGATACAGTTCCTAACGGCCTGTTTCATAACTTCTTAATAAATGCTTATCGTCACAAAATACAAAAGTCACACTCTAATCTACGCTCCCAAATAAATGGTAATAAAATTAGTACTATTTACATTTACTGTCGAATAAAATTCACTTGATACTTGTGAAACAGGCTCTGAGTATAATTAGATTACATTTAATTATGAAATAACAGACTATGATAAATTAAACATACCTAATTAATTTTTGATTCATATCCCATGGAGTAGTCACCCTACTCCATACAATAATCCCTCTCACTCGTCGCTGCACCTGGCGCGGCTCGTGCGCGTGCCCTTTGCCGCCCCTACACAACGCAGGCTTAATTCATAAGAGGATATAATGCGCAATTTGTTACAATTGTTTGTTTAATTGTGATAGTTTTTTCATAGCGAAGGGTTGTTAGAATGTATTTTGGTTACGTTACGAATTATAGATAGTTTACGTAGTATGCCTCAGTGGCGTACTGTATTACGGTTGATCGGTCGTGTTGAGGTCTCGGATTCGATCTCCGTGTAGGGTAAAGTTATATTGGGATTTCTGCTCAGTGTCAGCCCGGAGTTTGGAATTTGTGCTGGATATGAACTGTTACATCATGCGATAGAATACATCTGCCGAAATGTGCTCCGTTGCGCTTGTAGCTACCCCTTCGGAGACATAAGACGAAACAATCATCTTGTTTAATCGATAGTGAAATTCGACATAACGACCCCCCGACTTGTAAGGGGCGGTATATTTAGCCGACGCGACGTTAACAAAACTCGGAGTGACAGATAAATGTACGTCTAAATACATTCGCGGATAGAATGTCTGCAACTCGATACGAACGAGAGTGGCTTGATTTAACGTTTGTAAAAACAGGGGAATGTTTTTGTTCGTTTAAAATATTTTCAGAAAAGAAAGTATTTTAATACTTCAAGGAATTTGGGATCAGTTTGAAATCTGGTAATTTAGGGCCAACAGTGACGAGAAGTAAATCGGATTTATGTGCAAAACATTTCACAACATAAGCTCAACTTTATTTGGGTAACACGACTACCTCGTTGGCAAAGTAGGTAGTTGTCCGTGCGCAGTACGACCACCTCTCTGAGGTCCCGGATTCGAAACCCGGGTCGGATACAAGTTGTTGCAAAAAGGATATAGTATTTTTATCTTAAATACATATTTGTTGTAAATCGAATTTAACGTTTGCATAGCCACAAAGAGAGACATAGTTATTTTTATATAGAATCATCATCATCATCATACCAACCCTGTATTATATACTGCCCACTGCTGAGCACGGGCGTCCTCTACAACTGAGAGGGTATAGGCCTTAGTCCACCACGCTGTCCTAGTGCGGGTTGGCGGACTTCACATACCTTCGAAATTCAGAGAACTTTCAGGTATGCAGGTTTCCTCACGATGATTTCCTTCACCGTTAAAGCGAGCGATAATTCACTAAGAATAAACACATAACGTTTTTTTAGAAAAGTCGGAGGTGTGTGCCCTTGGGTTTTGAACCTGCGGACATTCGTCTCTGCAGTCCGTTCCACCCACAACTAGGCTATCGCTGCATTATATAGAATAATTAATGGATTCATTTAATATAGAAAATCACATCAAAATCCTTACTTTAAATCAAGCACTAAGCGATAGACATTGCTAGGTACTTTGCAGATATCAGCAGAATGATTATGGTAGTCCTTAAATTTTAAGTACAATAATCGCTCATTTCATACTTTATCTAAGAAAGAGCCATCATATTATAGGTGCGCCCTATTATTTTTAGAAAAGGATCTAACGATGAAGCTTGGGTTATAATTGCATCTCTGCCTCCTGTTTCTGAGATAAAGGCGAGACATATGACTAGAAATACTCGTCACAGGGGATAATGTAAACAGATTGTAAAAACATGTCATTGAGTGCGCCCCCCCCCCTCAGCTGACCCACATCTCACGACCTCTACAGGCGGCGCGCAGCACGAGGCATCACGACCCTGGGATTTGGTCTCGAGATAGTTTGGATGAAATCCAGTTGTAGATTCAGACGTAAAAAAAGCGGTTCCAATTTTTACATGATAAAATAAGTGTCGGTGTATTTTGTTTTATTATGTTAATCATAAAACATAGTAAATAATGTTGTACTAGATTTTTTTTTATTGGGAATTAAAAAAAATCATTACCCTTCCTTTTTTCGCCGTAGTCGTGTAAAAAGAACGCAGCATATTTGTTTCTGGAATGATAACGCACAGGTGATGCTTCTAGTGTTACGTGTGTAAGTCACGGTATCCGGTTACCATCAGACAGCTTATTTTACAGCCGCAGTAGCACAAAACACCTTGTTTTTGTTTACATTTTGCCCGGAGTTCATTATCCTGAGCTACAGATTTAATATTATTTTTAATCTTATGTCTAGGCACACCTACATGGTCTGTATTCATTGAAAATTTTGATAGTAATCTAGGATTAATTAATTACTAATTGAGATGAGTGCAGTTCAGTGCAACGCTTTATAGTTCAAAGTTTCGATGTCCCAACTTTTTGTTGACAGTACCACCAGGCGAGTGACTTACTGGTACAATCGTTAAAAATCCTTACATTTCCAATTAATAATATAATGTAACGTCGAGGAGGCACTGAAGTAAACGACGGTGGCAGTAGGGTATGATATTTATTCGCAGATTGGAGGTGATACAGTTTAGGTCACTACGTAGTAAGCACTAGCGATGGCCGTTACAAACCATAAACAGTTCGCATAACTATGTATCGATACAATACCGAAAATACGGTATTCAAGCTTGCAATAACTGTTTATCGCCCAAAACTATGTATTGACGAGTACCACGTAACAAGTTGGTTGCGTACCGATCTTGTACCTACGCTAAACGATAAGAACGATACCGACACCGAGTGAAATATTTATAATTTATATTAATTATCCACTCAAGACTCAAGAGTCTCGTACTGGTTACCGACACTTATGCGACATGAGTAAGACAGCACTATAAGCAAACGAGAACAAGCGAGAAGTAACATAAATACAAATTCAAAACTTTTCTAGCGATTTTACATCTATTGCTATTGCAATAAATGCATTTAGTGGATAAATGTAATTAGGTCAAGGCCAATGTTCATGGGGCCCGTTTTTGGGAGAAAAATTAAAATAAAATATGAATGTTTAAGTTTACAATGTTTTAAATTTTTTAGTCTTGACCTAAAACTGGAATAATATATTAGTCAAATTTAAATATTATTATTGAATGAAAGGATGTTGCAGTTATTCAAGTAACGAGTATTTCTAATACCGGCGTACCGACAATACATCGTAATACAGGAACCATGCGGAATTTTACCGATACATAGTTATTAAAATACATAGTTTCAAAACCCGTTATTGTTATCAATACCGATAAACAGTTTCGGTATTACAATAACTTGTAACGACCCATGACTAGTAAGCACTAAGTCCCGCTGAGACGAAGGCGGTTGTAAATCCTAATTCAAACTTCAAACAAGTGTCAGGATAGTGTTCCACAAGACCTTTCCAAAAGGACGAGATCTGCAGATGCGCCACCTGGTGCTTGTATTCATATGTTAGCTAATTACTAATGTAGTTACAATTTCTCTTTCTCCCAAATTACAAACGTTAGTCTTCTAGGGTCATTATTTCGAAGAGAATCTTGATATCGCGATGCAGTAATTAGGTCAGAATGGTACAGAGCCATCTATTATCGACAGGCGCAAACAGTTTAAATATTATGGTTTGCTACAATAATAATAATAAAAACATTTATTGCACAATCAAAAAAAAAACAAAAAAAAAAGAAGAACATAGCATATTAACAAAAATAAATAAAAAAAAAACAACAGTAGCAACGTTGAGTGCATTGTTCTGAATGTAGTAGTGGACAGTGGTTTGTGTGCAAATGGATCTATTCAGTGTGAAGCCGCGGGCTAGCCGCGACGCACTGATCTTCCATGGACCTGTCAGACGTTGAGAGCGCAAGGACGTGTTGATTAAATATCAAAAATATATTATATAAATTATACATACTATTACAATAAATATCCTACTTATCTACAACAATGTGCATTAATGTTATGCGAGAAAAAGAACAACAAAAAGAAGGAAAAAGAAATATATGTTATATAATCGGTGCGCATAATCCACTGCAATTAAAACGTTAGAGACCCAGGATTTATCCCAAGATATATCGTCGCATGACAAATCCCGTGTATATCAGCGAGCTATTGCCGAAAATCGTATTAGCCCGGCACCGACCGAGCGCTCCCGTTTCGGACGGAAATTCGGCGAAAGTAGGCCTCGACTGCGAATCTCCCCTGTCTCCCACGACCTACATACCAACTTCAACTATTACCCCATGTGAATAGAGTCGATATTCACATAGCATTGGTCTGATGACTATTTCCTTACAGTAACCTGGAATATTTATTGGCAGTGATTGGTTACATAATTGTGACTAATGTTGGGCCAATTTGGGCCACTTTGGGAGACGTTACACCGAGCAGGGACATGGCGACATGCATTTGCAATGGCGGAAGGTAAATTTGCAATATAGTGCAATATAATAAGGTCACTGCCAAGCAGCATAGAATCAATTACACCAGCATTTCCTTAATTGCCTTCTTTTTTATTAGAGTCAAATTATTGGAGTTAAAGTCGCCTTCTCTAATTGATCCAGTATCAGACTGTCTCAGTGGCGTAGATGTATGTCAGCGCGGTACGACTATCGCACTGAGGTCTCGGGTTCGAATCCCGGGTTGGGAAATGTCATGTTTGTTATGTAAATGGTCTTAAGGCCGCCTCTTATTACATGGGAACTAACAGAGCTGACAAAAGGTGGGTTACACCTCTGCCTACCCTTAAAGAGGGGAAAAGGTGGTGCTATGTATGTAAGTATGGATCTAGGCAGCCAGACTCGATTCAACCAACATCTATTGGAGTGTTTTGATTCGAAAATATAAATTAGAGTGAGATGACATAAAGTACAGTTAAATAGTAGAATTACGTTTACGAGAAGAATGGACCGTCTAGACCGGGGTAATACCACTGTCTTAAAGCATAGAAACTTCATGATACGTTTCGATGGTGTGTCTATTAATAAATAAATAAATAAAAGTATGGTGGAAGAAAGTTCCTTAAAGGTCAACTACGTATCTACCATATGGTATAGTGGAATTTCATAGCCAACGTTGTTCACTTATCATAGAGTGACCTTGTGTCGTTTCAAATAAAGAATATAAACAAGCACGTATCTGAGTCGGCATAGCTATTGCAACTGATAACCGTTATCAGTTAGTTCTGCTCTAAACATCTTCGGCGTCGTTGAAGTATTGCGCGCTAGATCGGACAACCCTAGGAATAATTTGTTGTTAAATTCTTTTTTATATCCGATCTCCGGAACAGGGAGATGAAAATACTTCTTTAGCGGTCCCCCGACGCGACGACGCTTGGGGCAAAATATTACTAGGTACTTCAACGACAAAGACACTTTTATTGTTTAAATTTTTAGAGGTTTTTTAGATCGGGGGTTCTTTAATTTTAATTTATCTATATTTATGCGAATGTTACACATTAAAATAAAACTATTTTAAGTATTTTATTTTTATTTTATTGCGGACCATGAAGCCTGTAAAGTCTTCGAAACGTCGGGAGAAAAAATACATTAAAAAAACCGCGGCAAAATCCGCTTTTTTTTTAAATATATATTTCAATTGAAAGCTCTACATGGTAATTAGTTGCACTCAATGAGACATTAAGATATTAAGCCTCATAATGTCTTGCGAAACAACAGTCCCTGTACACCGCTTGGCTTTGAAATATTGCAGTGGTACCCAGACGGGCCCTGGCACACGTGACACGTGGGGCTTAAGTACCTACATCATAATACGTTGCGACGCGACGTACCGAGTGCTTCGCCAAATAGACAGAATAATGGCGTGATGTGCTTTCAACACGCGTACAAATCATTTCCTGTTTTTAAAATCAATGACGACGCGATGAAGTGTATATTACACGCATCCAATATTTCAAGTGTATAGACAACGGGAGAAAATGTTGATTTGATTTGTGTTGGTGATGTAGATGAGATGGCGAGATAGAATTTCATACGTGTTGCAAAAAATATACCTAGTGACCAGTATTATATAGTAAGCATATAAATCAAATCCTCTATCCTCAGTCCACATCAGATCATAATCTACATAGGTACACTAGAGAGTCGGTCCATTTCGAATGAAGTGTTCCCAGTTCCATGTTCATAGTTTTGGGAATTGGACTATTTCAAAATAAAGTAAGAAAATATGTTTTACTTGCGTAAAGGGGTATTATTCTACAATAGGGAATATCCTCAAAAATAGGGAAGTCAGCAACGTTTTTAAAATTGCCTTTTTATTTCATTTGAATGACGATATGAGCATGCCGATCACCTGATGATAAACGATACGATCGCCCTTAGAAATTAGCAACACCATACTGAGATTTGAATTACAAAGTACTGCGTGGCACTCCACTGCGTTCTTTACCCTGAGCCATTAGATGTTAAGTCTTGTAATGCCCAGTAATTACTCTGGCTACAAAATTCTTAAAATCAGAATACAACAGTGTAGAAATAGACATTGCGATGGTACCTAACTAGACTGCCTCTCGCATACGACAGACCTATCATCAGTAAACAAGGATGCCTCCTTTACGAGGATTAAACATCGTAGTTGCGTGTCGCATTATCTGTTCCAGCGCAAGTATTTCAATGTCGCACTCACACGTGAAAGGAAAGAATTTATAAATCACTTTAACTGACACAATTTTTTGTTTCAATATGGTTGTTTTGAATTTCACAGAAACAAAGATGGAATGTTGAAAAAAAGCTTGGTGAAGATAAACAGGCGCGGCGGGGGGCGTCACGAGTCGCCGGAGACGCGCGCGGCGGGCGGTAGCGTGGGCGGAAACAGAACTGATAGAATAGCATACGAGTAGGAGACCTATGGTTCACACTGCAGTTGCATAGCTTGAATATCTCCGTGGGAGAAGGGCCTTAGGGATAGAAGAAGTGGTCATCGGATAGTAGGTGATTAGTTTTTGTGATCAATAAATAATAGAGCCATCGTGGGACGTTATGGTTTTAGATTGAGTCAGTGGATTTGTCTAGTGATTTGTGTCAAAACAAATTACTTATGCTCTAAAAATTATGAATGTCGATATAATATTGTAGTTCATGTTTATAATTGCGGCAGAACTCCAAATTCCATCCACATCACCTCGGAGGTTGGCAATCCACCACTGTACGTTGTAGCCGACATTTTTTGCCACGTACTACCAAACTATGGAACCAATTGCCACCAGCAGCATTTCCGGACAGAAACGACCTGGCGACCTTAAAAAAAAGAGCGTATTCACACATAAAAGGCCGGCAACGCATCTCTGTGCCCCCTGGTATTGCAGATGTTCATGGGTGGCGGTGATCACTTAGCATCAGGTGAACCGTATGCTCGTTTGCCCCCTATATATTAAAAAAAAATACGGAAAAGGATCTTTGCTTTTGTTTCATGGTATTCATAATCATAAAGACGAATAATATCGTTCTAAGATACATGTTTTCCATTTCTGATTTGATTTTCTTCTATACTTGTATCAATTTTGTGATTATTTTATGATTGCTGTTGATGTTCCATAAATAAATAGATTTTAAAGGTATATTATTATTGGTTATAAAGCTCATAAAATCTTATTGATTGTTTTACTTCTTTCTGGATTTATTAAAAATGCTTGAAATACTATAAACATAAAGTTCAAAATGCGATTGAAACCTTGTCAAACCGCCAGTCGCTTGTACCTCACAGCGCGTGTTGTCGTTATTAATTTGTTATTGTTCTAAAAGCTTTGTCGTCGCTGTTCTGTGTTGCTAGTCTGCTTGCTTGCTTGTGTGCTTGTTTGCTCGACACTTACCAACTCTGACAACTGGGGCAGCGCTCCGTCACTCAGCGGGAGACAACTTTAACCAAATATTGGCACTTGCTTTTACATACAAAGTACATGCATTAGTTCCTTCAAATGCATAATTTCGTTTGGACGGCTAGCGACGCGTTGTTTTTAGCACTTTTGTGTTCCGTTTCGAAGGATAGCATGTTTGATTATTGGGAAATGTCATTAAATAACACCTGTCGCTTTACCAATACAATGTTTAAAAGCGCTTTAACACTTTCATCGTCCCGTCAAATCAAAAAGACAAAAAAGTTAAATTAGGTTAATCAGCTAAACATCATCCAAATTACCAAGAATATCCTGAGGTGTCGAACACTGTTCGATGCTATTTAGTGGCTTGTACGTAGCTTTTCGTTTTGTTGATGAGAAGTCATGGGGCTCATCATCGAGGGACTTGTTTATTACAATCTAACGTTTTTATTTTCTGTAGCGACTAAAAAGTTTCTACAAATGTCAGCGCGGTGCTACCTCTGCTGTCTGCATGACATGTGACCGCGGTATTGTTTCCGCCCCAGTTTGGCGTATCCCAGCCACAGATTAGCTGCGGTAGGGATCTCTTCCACTGCTAATTTAGATGCTACGAATATTTCTGGGGTAGGTTTCTAATAACTATCGTGTTCGTAATTGTAAAAGTAAGTTAAATATTATACCAGGTCAAATAACTTGACACTGAAGTGACATTTGTCGTGCATAACTTCTATACACACACAAACACACACACATACGCCGTTTATCCCGAAGGAGTAGCCAGAGGCAAAACTAGTGCACCCACTTTTCGCCGTGCGTATTCCGTCCCATGATGTGATAGGGGGCGAGCCTATCGCCATATCGGGCACAAATTTCAGACTCCGGGCTGATACTGAGTAGAAGAACCCACTATCACTTTGCCCAACCTGGGGATCGAGCCCGAGACAGATACGCCTACAGAGGCAGTCTATGCAATATCACTCATATAGTGAAATGTTGACAATATCTATCGAACAGTATATTAAGTACGTACTCTAACGCAGTAAGATCCGACATCCGCCCTGTGGATTGGGGGCGTTTGGAGAATTCCACCACGGTATCCCCTGCCTGTCGTAAAAGGCGACTAATGGGGGCCACCGGGGGTCGCAGGCGGGCGGCAGGGGGCTGTCCGTCTTTAATATTTGTGTTTTATTAGCACATTGTAGCGATCCCCGTGATGGACGGCAGCGTGGCTGGTAGGCCTCACGCTGCCGTTGACGCCGAGGGCGTCCTTCGGTGCCCGGGGGCTCCTGAGCCCCCCCACAACAGGAGACGGGCCGCACCAGGCGGCACCGCGCAGGGGCGGTTGCGGACGACAACTTAGACATTAGTCAGAGGAAGCCCGCAGCCGTCCCTAATGCGCCGAAGATGGCCACCGCGGAGTTTTGGTTGGTATGCCGTGCGTTGTACATAGGTTAGGGACTCGGCCCGGCGGTCGCCCGATGGTTACATCTCTCCGGGCGGCTCAACGCCAGGTCGTAAGGCACGGTGAACCCAACATAACCGCTCAGTCGCCCCCCTTGAAGGCTGGGCGGTAGTAATAAGTCACTTTCTCCGCGAAAAAAAAAAAAAAAAAAAAAAAAAAAAAAAAAAAAGTAAGATCCGACAGATTGTTGCGACAGTGGCTGTTCGCTGGGTATGTGATTCTCGGAGGCAATAATTAGTGAGACGTGCTCAGAAGCACGTCCACTAAGAGATGTCGATCACCTGTGACGGCGCATGGCTTCCGATATTACATCATATTTACATCAATTTAGGGGAAATTACCGTCTCCCTGACGGCAGGCAGGTAAACTCCGTATACTGAAAGGTGCTAAGTTCGATTTCGGAGTATTTTGTATAGCAGAGTATATGAAATGTCTATTGGTCGAATTTGGCTTTCAAATTCCTAAACCAAGCATCTATTTATTTTATAGGTGATTTTTTATTTTAAAAGGACGTATGCTGCGTCTGTAATTTGTGGCGGATATGACGAGAGACTCGCCCTCTATCGCATCATATGACGAACTAAAGCTCGGAAAAATATGCATGCATTAGTTCCAACCCTTCAGAGAGACTTTATCATCATCATAAGCCATATTATGTCCACTGTTGAACATATGCCTCTCCTAAAGAATTCCAGAACGACCTGTCTAAAGCGGCCTGCGATCTTTATCAGATAGACTTTTTTGTTTGGAATTCAAGTGTACTTGGGAAGGAACTTGTATTAACTGACGACGTCACCTCCGTGGAGCCATCGGTGTCGCACGTACAGCAAATAACCTTACGTGCCGCCGCGCGCTGCACCGCGCACGAACTTACACGGATAAATACGACAGATAATTTATATACTACGATGCCCAAAGTTAAGGATAATGAGTTCTCATAATTTCTCTCCGTATCTGAATTTCAGTTTTACTACGCAAGGTATTATATAACACTAGGATTTCTCGCAGTTTCGCGCGCGTGAAGATCCTTCCGCGGTTAAAGTGCCGCGTTATATTTTCTCAAGATAAAAATAGCCTACGTCCTTTCCAGGGTGTCAAAGTATTTCCATACTAAATTTTATCGAAATCCGTTCGGTATTTTTGATAACATAAATCTTGTTTCCCATAGGGGGAAGTAGAAACTTTATATTGCCTCTGTGGACGATCCTGTCAACATAATTAATGAATAGGATACCTACCACTTTGTAAACACAATATCTACACAATGTAAACTTACAATTATAATTTCCAATTCTACCCACCCTCCAACGGCAAAGTCGTGAACGTCCAATATAAACAATTGTATGAATGAATTGTTAGTAAAGTCGAGTTATAGGAAGCGGTGATGGTATCAGCGCGCGTGGACGGAATTAAACGGCACTTCATCACCTGCCGCGGGACACATTCCCGCACGTTGTGACATAGATAGTTGGGACCTCGGGTTACAGGGGTCTCTTGGAGTTGGGTATACCACTGGCTTGATAAACAGCAAAGCGCAGGGTAAGACCGGCATAATTCTCGCGACCGTATATGCAAAATCACTTGGCCTGGATTGTATTTGGACTGTAATGTTCTTTAATATCAGACTTATGTTATATTCTCCCATTGCAGGGAATTCTTTACTACTTTTTTTAGTAGTAGGACGGAATATGCACGGCGAAAATTGAATGCATTAGTTGTGGCTCTGCTTACCCTTTCGGAAATAAAGGCGTGTTTTGCTATCTCCGACTTTTAAAATACTAAGTATAAAAAGTGTTACATATCTGATTTATCTTACACAATGTGACGAATACATAATAATTTTAACTGTCCTGTGGTGACGAGGGTTTCGTAAACATAAAATTATCCGGTCGGTATAAAAGCCCTACGCACGGCGGCCAATCCCGCCCGTCTCCGGTGGTCGTAATTAGCTAAATCGGTGCAAATTTCACACTTAAACTGCAATTTTCATACATAATGTTATTAAAACGTAACCGCTGAACACCATCGCCCCGGGCCGCGCCGGCGTGTGTGGTCTTTATTTGGCAGTAAGGCTGGCTGGTACGAGCGGGTAAAAAAACGCTGGGTATTAACGCTTGTTCACATATCTGTAAAGTTGATTTAACAATTGTGTGGTTAAGAATGTTACATTTTAGGTAAATTGCTTCTCGATAATATTTTCATTGTACAGCCATTTTATTAGTTCTCTTTCTAAATTATTAATTTAGTATCTAAAAATTTCACAGCGGTATTCATAATATTTCAACAAACAAGGTCTGTGACGATAATATTATTAATTATTCATTTAATAGATCCTAGACCAAAGTTCCTTACGGAAGGGAACTTTGAAATTGACGTCATTCCTTGCAGCTCTACAATCGACATAGTTTGCATAGCTCTATGACTTATTACAAAAATATGTAGTGCCAATGACTTAACGCTGTTATATACTGTTGGTTGATTAATTATCGATGATCAAATTCTACTGCGTACTATATCAAATAAACTGTAACGTATTTTATGCTAATCCAGATTTATATCATCTTAATCTATTCAGCGGTACAATACATTTTTAAAAACATTTAAACATACGACCGCCATCACAAACTAAGTATAACATTTATAATAGTAATATGAGAAAATTACTTCATAAATCAATAGTAGAGAGTTTTTGCTAAGGCCTTTTTTTACTTACACATATACGTCGAAAAAAACGCTGCAAAACCGCTCATGTGCGAGGGCCGTGCACTTTCCCTCTCTACATTAGCAGCGGTGAGTGTTATTATTCATCGCGGTAATTGTTTACCGCTCGTAAACCACGCGAGGTGTCACAAATTACTTGTAATATACCCTCATACATATTCATAGAGAAATGGCACTTACTTCTCAAATCTAAAATTTCTTTTTTCCTTGTATAGTAATTAGACCTGACGGTGAATAGTGTTATATAATACACTAGGTTTCGCTTGCAGGTCCGCCTTTATATAGACTGTACCTGTATGTCTCATACAAATTCATTTAGAGGTTTCTGCATTGATTCCAAACCATACATCAAAACATTTTCACAAATATTTATACAGGGTCATTTTGACATTGCGTTAATAAATGAAACCACATACTCGTCTTTGCCTCTGCTAGCATTATGCCAAAAATCATCCATGAGAAACGAATATTTTCACCAAAAAACTCAATTTTACTTTCCTGATTTTTTCATCATTTTGTAGTTTAGTGCGAATATGGCGTGTGCGTGAGTGAATTTCTGACTGAAAGTTTCATGTTGCTGCAGTGACGAATCCCCATAGAGTATTAGTAGTGGCGTTAGGGCGTGTTAATTTAAAGTTACTTTTTATTGATATTTTTGTTTGAAACTTACACTTTTTACACTACACTACGCTTTTGACGATAGCCTAGTTGGGAATGGAACGGTCTGCCGAGACAATGTCCGGAGGTTCAAAACCCAAGGCACACACCTCTGAGTTTTCGAAGTTACGTGTGTATTGTTTATCAATTATCGTTCGCTATAACGATGAAGGAAAACATCGTGAGGAAACCTACAAACCTGAGAATTCTCCATAAGAATTTTGAGGGTATGTGAAGTCTGCCAACCCGCAATAGGCCAGCGTGGTAGACTAAGGTCTATACCCTCTCAGTTCTAGAGGACGCCCGTGCTCAGCAGTGGGCAGTATATAATACAGGGCTGGTATGATGATGGTTACACTTTTTTATTTTACATCTATGGTTAAAATAACTTAATGGAAAGTGTTATTTTCAAGGAGATAAGTATGTGGTTTCATTTAGTAAAGCAATGTCAAAATGACCCTGTATTAGTAAGATTACGCATACTCACGCCTTTTATACTCGAAGGGGTAGGCAAAGGTGCACCCACTTTTAGCCGTGCGTATTCCATTCCATGATGTGATAGGGGGCGAGCCTATCGCCATATCGAGCACAAATTCCAGACTTCGGGCTGTCACTGAATAGAAAAATCCAATATCAATTTTCCCGACCCGGGAATCGAACCCGAGACCTCAGCATTGCAGTCGTACCGTAATACAACTACGCCACCCAGGCTGAGCAATTAGTAAGATTATAATCCAAATATTATAAATACAAACGATTTTGAATGTCCCAATGGACGTCAGAATATCTACCCTAATTCCTATTCCTTTCTCTTGAGGCCGGTCCTACCTCCATGATTTTTCTGTGTTTAGTAGAAATTACTCCTTTACCGACCAAGACTACAAAAAATACGGTGCGGGAATCAAAGCCGCGACCTTTTGATCACCACAATATTAACATTCAGGATCGTAAACAAATCAAATTGTATTACAATAAGTCCGGCACATATTATGTATTGAATATGGCTAACGTGTCCTAAATGAGTGGAGGCCATAGCGTTGTCAAAGCGCGCCGCCACAATGGCTTGAATACAATGCCGAAACTACGCGCCATGGGTTTAACCCGACAAGGAATAAACACTGTGTTCTTAGGGAAACATTACGTTCATAGAAAAGTAATAGGAAAATATGGCTTCGTGAAAATTGTAGCTGCTGTCATATGATCAGAATTTCTTACGGGTTAAGATAGTGATCTCTATTTTTTTATACCAGTAAATGACGAGACCAGCAAGACTTTCGTTTGATTAAGCATTACGACTGCCTATAAATAGCAAAACCACCCAAACATTTATTTACAAAAACATTACGTGGTTATCACCGAGCTCGTCATCCTTCATCATTATCATCAGCCACATGACGTCCAATGCTGAACATAGGCCTCCCCCAAAGATTTCCAGACGGACCTGTCAAGAGCGGCCTGCATCCAGCGTGTTCCTGCGACCTTTATCAAGTCGTCTGTGCACCTTGTCATCCTTACGCATTTAATATTAAGCCATATGCTACCCAGTTTTTACACTGGCTAAATGTCCCTAAAACTACAACCTCATAGTACTACAAGACGTTTTTAGGGGGGCAGAAATAGACATTCCTGTGATATTTATCTACCCACCTTTAGTATAATAAAGACATCGTTTCTAGAAGCCAAAAAATGACGATTTTTCCAGGACTAAATTAGTCAGTGTCCTCGAATTCTCCATAAATAAGATGGTATTGATTAAAGGACATACAAACCGGCATTATTCGTTACAATTCCGTGAAGGAAACAATCAGATTTCAATAAACCGCAATTGTTCGCGTTCTCGTCACCTGCGCAGGAGTCGGCGCGGCGGTGACATGCGCGTGCGCATGCGACGCGACGCAGCGCCACGCAGACTTTGTGTCACAATGTAGTTAACTGGTACTTTTAGCGGAATGTGAAAAAGCAATTAGGCAAGCCGGCATAGTTTACCGAGAAATACAATAATATAGAGACGTTTGTATCGTAATGCAGTCCAGTAGTCAGTACAATAAGCTTACTTAATAATATTTAGAGTTTTCGTTTTTTTTTCAATGGTACTAGAGGCCTTGCATTCTAGATTCTGGCGTTTCTACTACGTATTTCTCAATATCTAACCATTATTTCTGATTGTTTTAATCATTGTACTCAGGCAATATGGTCACATTTTATTAAAACATTGATCGAATATAATTTCAACGAAATGTAAGTATACAATTTGGGCCATGCCACCTTGATTAAAATAACTTGGATCTTTTCTCAATTTTGTATCCAAATAAACCTTAAAGAAGTTCAGCACAGATTCATTTTGATGTATCTTGTGCTGTGCTGCGTCTACTATACCCCACCATGGACCTAGCTTCGCGAACTATGAGCCAACGTTCGGCGTAAGGATGACCCGTTGGTGTGTCGCATGCCAATGAAGGGTTCCAGCTAGCCGCTGCAGCGACTCATTCACGTTGGAACTGGCGTGGGTATCAGGAACTAAGTCTAGGGGGCACATGTGGGTCAGCTATGGTAAATTTTGTTTTTTCCTCCTGTCCTTAATTTAGTGTGGGTTCGACGTAATACATTCTGCTCTTTTTATAATTAGCGGCCAGCCTAACGTCCTGACGCTGCAAAGGCTGGCGATTTAATTGCGGGAAAATCATACTAAAAGAGCAATAAGAGCCTTACTAACATAAATATAAGTATCTTTTACTAACCCAAATGAGTCTGTGTTACTCGAAATAATAATAATATATAAATAATAAAATATAAAATGTTTGACCTGGTAATCGAACTTAGAACCTCTTAACTAAATGCTCACACCGACTACGCTAAAATTGAGACAATCAGCCCCAAAACCTTGCATGTTTTAAATAAACCAACAATGTTATTATAAAATACTAGACTTCTTTTCGCGGCTTCGCCCGCATGAAAAAGTTTTTCCGGGATAAAAATATTTTCCCGGGATAAAAAGTACCTACCCTATGTGTTAATCCAAGACATGATCTACCCGTGTGCCGAACTTCATCGAAATCCGTTCAATAGTTTTTGAGTTTATTCGTTACAAACATACAAATCTTTCCTCTTTATAATATTAGTATAGATAAACAAACAGTTTTCAGCCTCGCTGAGTAAATGTGTCTGTTTTCCGCGTCTAATCTTTGACATCCTGTATTCTCACAATCTTATCAGTTATCAGTAAGCAGATCAAGTTCAGGCGAACAATTAACTATAATTATCTCGTGAGTAAGGACGCACTTCTCAGATGAATTCCCCATTCGTAATGCCTTCGCTGAATTCATTTCTGTATTACATCATTCTGAGTGTATAGCAGCCGAAATTACTTGCCTAGAGTGATGGCGGCTTCAGTTAAGAAGGCTCTGAGGATCTATTAAACAATAATTATTTCAACCAACATGTCACGTTACATTACTTATCGTAAATAATTCCATAGCAAATTTTTTCCATTTCAATTCAGTTTAATCTGTAGCATCGGTAATTTGGCATGTCTATTAGATTAATGATTTAGTAAATTAATTAGGTATATTTTATTATTGTTATGTCCAGACTGAAGTTACTAAATAAAATTTAGAATAAACTAAATCAGCAACAAAGAGTAGCCTCGCAAAGCCAATAATAAATTAAAGATTATAATGTAAAAGTAAACTAACAGAAAGCACGCAAGATTATGTGTTTGTAGTCCAATTCATTTTAGCATTTTTCCCGCGCAGAGAAATTTAAGGGAACTTAGTTCATGCAGCCATACCCGTAACCGAAATAATTTATATTCAACTAGCTGACCCGGCGAACTCTGTTCCGCCTCAGAGGCAATAAATAAACAAATTTTGGATTTTAATTAAAAAAAAATATTAGGAAATACCAATAAAAAAATCGGTATTTTAATGAAACACAATACTCACAGAAAACGATTTTTCGGGATAAAAGTCCCGGTTCATATTTTCCTGGGATAAAAAGTATCCTATGTCCGTCTCCTGGTTCTAAGCTACCTCCCCACCAATTTTCAACCAAATCGGTTCAGCCGTTCTTGAGTTATAAATAGTGTAACTAACACGACTTTCTTTTATATATATAGATTAGTTAAATCGTTATATGAAAACTAGTTGTCGCTCAATGGTCAAATTTCGACCACAGTTCATAAATTTTATTCCTGCACTTTTCCTTGCCTATATTATAAACTTTAATTATACCAAATCTCACACCTCTCCGTGGGCGCAATGTGCTTAGAAAGGGGTACAAAGGTTTTTTCTTCACGTATTAACATAAAGTTATCTTGTCATGTATGTATGCTTTATTGTACCTGTTTAAGGGCAATGTGCTGAGATGTTATTGTGAAAGTTCAAGGCGCAGTACCTTTAAAATTTTATTGTATTCTTATTTTATCTTTCTTTCCCAAAAAAATATTATCTTTCAATGCACAATTTTTCAACGATTACCAATGCTGATTTGACAGTTTAGAACGCTAGATTGTTGCATGAATCACAAGTCGTTTTGAGCTCAATAGCTCAAACTCGCGAGGACGCCCTGTGCGGAGGGATTCCCGACCTGACAGCGAGCCAATTGCCAACAACGAGTTAACCAGTTAACGTTTAAACGTTCATTAAACTGTGAGTCAACAATAGAGCTTTTATTGTGTCAGGAAAGTCGCGTGTTACACTATCACACTTTAACACACACACGTACACACGCACGCAAGCATGCATATCTCGCCCTCATCCCCGAAAGGGTAGGCAGTGTTGAACCCCATTAAAATCTGTAAAAAACTGTTTGAGGCCTACATCAGCTTTGTCATCAAGCTTTCTTTTTAAAATAATCAACTACGCAATCGTATCGTATCGTGACGGAGAGAATTTGGCTTACTCCTCTGCCTATTTCTTGATAGATACACGTTTGAATATAGCCTTAAACATCTATACCCACTATACAGAATGTATATCCTTCGCTCTGAAGAATTCCAATGAGATTTTTCCATTTAAAAATATACCCAACACAAACGACATAAAGATTAGTTGTAAATGTCCGTTCAATTGGTAGATTTATTAAGTTTAAATGAATTGATGTGCTGCTCTACATTACTAATTGCTAGTTGTGAGTTGTATTCAACTGCAGCGTCACTCTGTCTGCTAATTGCGCGCGACAGGATTAATTTGTTAGACCATTATTTGCATCAATTTATCTCCTCCTTATTCTAGTGGTTATATTATTTGCAGTTGACTCAAAGTGAGTTAAATTGCCAGAAAGAGATTTTTTAATTTGATTTTCCCGAGATAGGATCTCTAAGAGGTAGTTGATGTCAGGCAAATTGCCTGTCACAAAAATTAAACATGCCTTTTTGAGGTTATATTAAAAATAGCATTTGATAAGTAATTTCCTTATGGAACTATCTTAATCTTTTAACAATTATATTATTAACAAATATATTATATTATTATCATGGTCTGTTGAAAATATTTATTCCTGGATATTAAATCGGTCCGTAATTTCACAAATTCAATGGCTAAGACCAGATATAGCTTAAACTATACATATCTATTTATATTTCCGCTGAACACAGTACTGTGGTGTCAAGTAACCAGTAATAGACAATGGCGATAGTGCAACTCTCCAAACGCGCCGCTGGATAGTAACCGGAAGCCTGTGAGAATGCGGTCGTAAAAGGACTTAAACTTAGGTACTGAAACTCTTTAATCTAGGCTGAATTAGGCGTGACTTCGCCGCTTAAAATATTTAAAAAAGACGCAATTGTACAGAACTTTTAGCTATTTGCGATTATTTTATGTAGTTTATGGTTTTAAGCAAATCTAATATACTAATATTATAAAGCTGAAGAGTTTGTTTGTTTGGTTGAACGCGCTAATCTCAGGAACTGCTGAACTGATTTTCACGTTAATAGGAAGCTACATTATCCCTGAGTGCTATAGGCTACTTACTTGTTATTCCGGGAAAATATTTTTATCCCGAAAAACCTTTTTGACGTAGGCGGAGCCGCGAGCAATACTAGTATAAAATATAAGAACACTAATATTGTATCTCAAGGTATCTACAAAAGTAAAAAACATATTATTTTTCCAGCTTTTACTCCTGGAACATTGACTGCATAAAATATTACGAAAGTAGCGATTTTTATAAAAGAAAACATCGTTAATTAACATTTTCTTGTAAGACTTTATCTCCGAATAGGGAAGCAGAGGTGCCACCCGGGTATCCACTTTTCATTAAACCGCTTATTATGTATGTCCACAGTATTAACCAACATTTTTATTATTTTATAGCTAAACAAACCGCACAGTTTTGACATCGCTCTAAAATTGTCTATGCACACATTTTTTGTAAGCAATCTGATACGGGCAAACATAAAACCCGCTCAAAAGAAATCCATTCGCAACTCTATGGCAGATAAGGTTTACAACTGGGCCTGATTTATGCCTCGTAAACTTACGAACCCTAAACTCCGAGCAATTTTCAGTACATCTATAGGTGCAATATATTATATTCCATGGTGTACCCGAGTGGCACGGGAATTATGGCAAGAAATTAATATACATTTATAGATAATGCCATCCACGACGACCCGCGCCATTAATTTACTTAACCACTTACAGTCCAACTGTGCAACTTTTCGCATGTGTTTTAGTTCTATAAATACACAAATGTTATCTATAAGTGCATCTACATGCTATGATGAATAATTAAAGTACTTTTAACCCACAGAATTCCCGCTCAAAAATTGGTAGAGCGCGTCATCGTGGATGGCATTATTTATACCAAGTTATGCCGTTATAGGTCTTGCTCTTGAAACTCTATGGTGTGAGGTGTCTAACATTAAGGTTGCCGTCCTGTTTTTTCAGGACATGTCCTGGCTTTTGTTGTATCCTGGGATGTCATGTATAGATTTTAAATAACCTCCTGGGTTTTTAAAGCACCCTGATAAAGTCATATATTTTATAATTTCATTTTATTAAACCTATTTTTAATATCAATTTAACTATTGCTTCTGTATGATTGCGTCCTGTTTTTTTAACTAAATTGTCCTGGAAATTTCCTATCAAATCCTAGTATTTGAAATTTTGGGTATGGAAATTGTAGTGTACATAATACTCATCATTATGGTGACTGTCTTTGGATACCAGGAAAAAAATACCTAAGCGTCACTATGTCTAGCGGAATCAAATATTTAATCTAAACACGTAGATCTTTACGATCTCATTCTTTGTAAATTCTAAGTAATAATTTGCATACAATTTCCTGTTATGAATTAATAATTGTTTTCCTCAACAAAAATTTATTTGAAATACAAATTAAGCAAAAATGTGCGTTGGCCGGGAATCGAACCCGGATCAACTGCTTGGAAGGCAACTATGCTGACCATTACACCACCAACGCAGCTGGCATCTGCGTCGAAATTAATATTTGCTAACGTAAACTCGTAATAATATTTTTATATCGAATTGATAACGTTATCTACATACATTTAATTTAAAGTCATTGAACCTTTGAAAATGTGATAATAATTCACATTCATTGGTTTAGTGGCAACTGACAGTGTACTGAAACTGGTAAGATGATGGGTTGGATCCACAGGTAATTCGTGTGAGATTTTGTGATCGTAAAAATGTTGAAAGGTGCGGGTTTGGAAATGATGTCTTGGTACAAGGATTGTATATTACGTCACGGGAGGGAACCATTCATTAGTTGGATTTCTGCCTGCCTCGTCAGACTTCAGAGATTTAATGATGGCAAGTCTACATACTACGTACATATGCACAGATTGGATTGATTGGATTTTTCCATTCAGTGTCAGCCCGGAGTCCGGAATTTGTGCTCGACATGGCGATGGGCTCGCCTCCTATCACATCATGGGACGGAATACGCACGGCGAAGGGTGGGTGCACTAGTTGCGTAGGCAGAGGCCTACCCCTTCGGGGATAAAAGGCGTGAGTACGCGTACGTAAGTCTACTTACTATAAGGCTCAAATTTCAATATCAGATAATGCATTTATTTTTAAAAATATAAGAAAATTGGCCCACCCGGGACCGAACCCGGAACCTCTCTCGCTTTATTTATTTATTTTTATTTTATAGCACTAAAGTTGTTTTAGAATAAATTAAATTCTAATGTATTACTACTTAATTGGCACAGGAAACAAAAATAGGGCCTTAACGACCATTTTACGAGGTGTAATCGAGATGAGTACAAAGGGAATCGAACCCGAGACCTCTTGTTTTGAGCCATTACGTTTTATAGTGGCAGGTGGAACATCGATCTTGTTAGGCGATAATTATTTTGTAAATTAGGTATTGCAAGTGATTTTAGTCATTATTTTAATGGTGATAAAGATCAAATTCACTTATAACTTTATAATTAAATTGTACAGACATTATGTCATACCAAAATAGATGTTATGTTAACCACATAAAGATACTTTTTCACTGCACGAAGGATCCCTTATTTTTAAAGAAATTCCCTAAGAAATATGGTTCCGTGCGGATGGTTCTTGTGAGAACTAGGGTTCCTTGGTTGAGCGGAAGTGAAGTTTGAGGGCAGGAAGTGGCTGTAGGGGTGAAAGTGTTTCCCAGGGTGAATTTATTCCTCGTTCCGGGATTTGATTCCCGATTTAGATCCCGCGACGTTAAGTTGTCTTCAGATACCTTACTTTTTATTTATTGAGTATTTTTCTGTTGCAGCCAGCGTTCACAATTGCCAGAATTTTGCCGGCCTGCTTTATTGTACGCAGATTGCATTGGTTCCAGAAACATCGACTTTGGAAATTGTTCAGATTGGATTGCCAATCGCTATCCAATAACAACATTATCTCACCAACATGTAATCCACTTGTTCGCATGCATCATGTAACGCCGGCATAATTCTGGCGACCATCGATGATCGTTACGTGTCTCTTAAGTCGACTATATTGGGGCTGCACTTTATCTACCATGGGTTTTACCTCGTAAGAGGGTTTTACTGTGATCATATGCATGGATTAAAACAATGCAACCATAACTTTCTAACGGGGAAGTATTCGTCAAATGAATCGCGAAAATAGTAACATTTTGTTGAACTTTCTTTCCTTTTGTTTGTTCCAAATTAACGGTGTCTAACGCTTGTCGCCGTAAAACCAGATGACGCAATAGTTCCGATCAGGGATCCTCAACAGTTGTAATGTGCGATTTTACATAATAATTAACTTTCCCGTATCTAAAATCAACATGGAATAGTTTTATAATAATAGTGTCAATTGTTGATAGTGATTACTGATTACAATTTACAAACAAAATTAGATGCAATTACACTGTTAATTATAGTCATAACGCACTTATAGTGAATGTTATAAATACCAAGCCATAATACATGTTTATGTATACCTAGTACATTGAAACGATAAAATATGTAGATTATTTTTGTAAACTTAGAAATTAGGTGCAGGCTCGGAAACTACTGCCCGATTTCGAAAATTCCTTGATTGAAATAAAACTACATTATGTCATATAAGCCACTTTTTATCCCCCAACGTAAATAATTCTAGTCGGAGTTGCGAAAGAAGCAATTTACTAATATTTAAACAAAACAGAAAAACTTTAAGGTAAAAAAATAAATCTGCCCTTTTCGCACCAAAGGTTGGCGACCACTGTCATAGATCGTAAACATTCGAGATAGCGTTGGCTTGTGAAATGTCATTTACGAGCGGCAACAGATGGTCAATTAATATGTTCTTATGGGCATGGGCCCTCGAGTGAGTTAGAAATGTGACACGCTGGTCGCCAATAACGATTGCTTCGATTCTTAACGGCGGAGGAGTTGGTTGGAGGAGAGGTCGCGGGTTCCATCTCAGCGAGGTATTTGTTAGTGCGGTTTAGTTTCAGCGTTGAAGTATGTGACACAAATTTAGTGTTCCTACTACTAAATTTTTAGTGCCATTGACATATTGCAAGAATTCAGATTTTAGAGTCACAATTATCTAAGTTTTCTTGTTCAAGAGGTTGCGTAACGTTTAGGCTCGTTTTCTTATATATATGGGATCGTAGCTTATGCGCGATATAGAAGATGTAAGCTCAGCGCAATGTAGCAATTAAGGGTACAGCGGAGGTAACTTCTCTTACTATTGTACTTATTGTATTGGACAAGTATAGATTATCTAATTATTTCGTGATTCCTGAGAGGGTTGTACACTCGGATGGGAATTGAGAATTTATTATAATGCAAGTAAATATATGAACTGCTCTAAACAAAATAAAAATCTGTATATATATATTTTTTTTATATAATACACTGTACCTAATTTATACCTTTGAACTGATTTTGAAAAGAGCAACCCTAGAGTTTCTTGCCCGTTCTTCTATAGTGGAAACTGCTTTCCAAACTGGTGGTAGAGTAAAAATTGACTGAATCTAAGTAATGTTTAACATTTTATGGATTCGAATAAATGATTTCATTTCTGCCCCGTGTCAAAAATCCACGCTGTGTAGTTGTAATTGCACTCGTGTACGTGAGTATGTGTGTGTGTGTGTGTGTGTGTGTGTGTAAAAACAAAACACGTCACCGATGCATAGCTATGCGTTCCCAAATAAGCGGGTATGATTGACGAGGTGTTATCGCTGCCGAGTCCCGGGTCCCGGGTCCCGGCCGAGCCTTATCTGCCGCCTCCACGGGGCGGACTCCAGGCTATACTGTCAGGAACGAGAAAAATAAATAACTGATTATTTAATTGTTTATTATTTCATTAAATATAAAAAGCAATTGTTAGTTTTATAGTAATTATGGAAACATGTTGATGGCTCGGAGCTCGAACAGCGATTAACAATAAATAAAACAACTAAAAAACACGCTTTATAGAAAATCCAAGTAAAAAATAGAAAATAAATTTGAATTAAGAATAGTGTAAATAAGAAAAAGTGTATTTTATCATCAGTGTACTTGTCTAAGAAACATATTGACCAATAAAAGTTGCGTGAGTCTAAGAAACATATATGTTAGTGATGTACTACCCGATGGTTGCCACGAGTATGCCAGCCTACATCTACATACTTCAGGGGCCATACCCGAGATACCGTTCTAAAAATGTACGAGAATGGCATATCGTATCGACAGTCTATCAATTGGATACCTCATTCCCATACATAAAGTTAGCGTTAATGATTCTAGCAAGGCATCTTTGCTACGGCCCATCGCGTGCCCAAATGTCCGTTGGGTCGCATCCCCCGGGATGTCGTCCCGAGTTCGCCGCCGGGTCGGGTCATCAAAGTGGTTTATCTGGCGTCTGCGAGCTCGTAAGTAAATCCCAGATAACGCGGGAATGTTAAAAGCCCTGCTTAAATACGGGATCAGAGATAGTGTGTCCCGTCTCTCGGTGCACTTTATTGCTATACAAATTAGTTAACTATTGTCTAAATGCAATACAAGTAACAATCTATAGTCATGTTAACTATGTTATAATTAATGAGAAAGATCTTGAAGATGTCTGTATGAGTTATATTTGAGTAGAAACAACAAATAAATAATAATAAATAGTATAAAAATTGTGATTTCGGTTTACTCAAGCTGAATGCGTACAGTCAGCAGCATAAGTATCTGAACAAAATCAAAATTTCAAATCGCCTATATACGGGTTAAGTTAAACTATACAATTTTTTTTCTTCGTTTGAAGTAAAATTAATCTCTTTTATTTTATTTTTGTGTAGAGAAAAAAAAAGATTAGTTAAAACACAAAACTATGTAGACAATTTGAAATTTTGAATTTGTTCAGCTACTTATGCGCTGACTGTACATAACACAAACTTAACATTCTTTTTTAATGTGACAAATAGTAGAAATTGTATTTCAAAATGTTGAAATATATTTTTTTGCCGACTTCTTTGAGTAAATACTCTGTAAACAAATTCACCTTGTATTGTACTGACGGAGTTGCTTTAATCATAAAATGTATCGAAGTTACTACACGCTTAAAATGTTATTAAATGGTATCCGTAAGCTGTGTTTACGAGCAAAAAACTTAGTTAAGAATGAACAATATTACTTAATCCGCTCATTGACTTGAAACTTACAGTAAAACGCAATTCAGAACGCACGCCAGGTATTTGCACTCGTCAGTATCCATTTTTTTAAGTACTATGTAGGTAGGCCTTGTAAATGCGAGTATCTGGATTGACATTTGTAGTTTATATCTGGTAACTGGATTGTATCTAGTTGAAGAGAAGGAGTAAAGACCGACCGAGAACAATAATAGCAAATCTTACATAAATACATTATATCACGCCTTTATCCCATAGGGGTAGGCAGAGACTATGGATTGCCACTTTGCTCGATTCTGGCACATTTTTTTCGCTTTCTCTACCTTCATCAATCTTTTCATGCACTTCCGCCGGTTCAGGATACTTTTGACCTGGCCTTTACTTAGAATGTCAGATATCTGACATTCGAAGGTTCGATGCGGTCGACCCCTGCCGGCCCTTCCATCCACACTCGCCTTATATATCCTCTTTGGCATTCTCCTATCATCCATCCTTTCCAAATGCCCATCTATCTATCATCCAAATAGCAAATCTTGTTAGGCAATAACGTGATATTATTATAACAATACGCTTGGTGACATCCAATAGAGACTCGCAGCTCTTAGCATCAGACAAGCACCAATCTACTCATTCTGAAGTAATTTTTTGTTCACAATATATATAAAGAAAGGGAACATATATATATAGAATAAGACTGGCGAAAAATAATCATGTCTTGTCAGTTGACACTTATCTGTACCCCACCGCTTACAATCAGTTGCAGTGGTGTCCCTTTGCCCAATCCGTATAAACAAAAAAAAAATACATGTACACCTACTGGCAACTGTTGATGTTGAATTTTATTTACAAGGTCGTCAGAAAATCTGATAAAGGAAACAGGAACTCGTTGGATGCAGACCGCTTCAAAATCGATCAAGAAATCTTTGGGGAAGCCCTGTGTAAGCTATGTTCAATAGAGGACATCCTGTGACTTATGATGAAATCAAAAATTGAATGCTGTCACTATTTTCATAATTAATACCACCCATGTATTATGGTGCTACCCACTGCTGAGCACGGGCCTCCTTTACTACTGAGGGGGTTTAGGCCTTAATTCATCAAGCTGGCCTAGTGCGGGTTGGCAGACATCACATACACTCGAATTTTTTTCCTGACAATGTTTTCCTTCACGTTAAAGCAAACGATAATTGAGAAAAAATATACACAGAAGTTCGAAAAATCAGAGAGGTTCGCCTTGGATTTTGAATCTGCGGACATTCGTCTTGGCAGACCGTTCTATTCCCAACTAGGCTATGGATACACTTACCGTGGATATTCGAGGTGCGTTCTAACTCCGCGCCGAGTCGCCGACTCGTTTTATTGCTCCAGCTCCGCGTACTTGCAAATTGTCTGGATATCGAATAACACAGGAATGCTAATCCTCCGCACAACGCATTTATTATCTAGCTAATAAAATGGCGGATAGATTGTGTCTATATTTATTTTACTATTCTTACGTGAATCCATGCATAATATGTGCACACATAACTTTATACGTCTATTTCACTTCTAATCCTAATATCCTATCTTACTTCTCACTAATATAAATTTGAAAGTTTGTGACGATTTTACAATAACCACAGAAATCGCTGCATGGATTTGGAAGGCGCTCTTGGCGTTCATGACGTGTTCGTCTGGGGTCGCATCATTGGAGTGGATGAGCAAACACCCCCCATTGCTCGCCCCGCGACCGCCGCAAAGCCTAATTTTTTTTTATCGCTTTATTATTTTGTCTACACATTTAAAATAACTGTTACAAAAAATATATATATAAATTATGACGTGTAATACATTAGTTGTTGTTGTGTAGCCCCTCTTGGGTAAAAGCCTCCTCCAACTTGAACCAATCTTCGCGGTTTGTGGCAACTTTCATCCACTCATCTGCTATATTCTTGATATCATCCACCCATCTTTTTCTTTGTCGACCTACGCTCCTTTTGCCCATTGGACCTTTCCACTTTGTTGTTTGGTGTGTCCATCTTTTGTCACGGTATCTGGCTATGTGTCCTGCCCACTTCCATTTTTGTTTTAAACTATGATGGAGTGCATCATTTAAGTAGTTTTTTTTTCGAATGTCTGCGTTTCTTGTTTTTTGTATCCTCCTCAGTTTTAAGATACTTCTCTCCATGGCGTGTTGGCAGGACTTAATTTTGTTTTTGATTTTTTCGGTATATACCCATGTTTGGCTTGCATAGGTTAAGCTTGGGAGGATGCACGATTCCATTATTACCTTTTTCATTTTTAGGTTGTATTTTCCTTTAAGAATTTCTTTTTGACCCCAATATTTTTTCCATGATATGTTTATTCTTCTTTCTATTTCTTTGTCATTACTGTTTGTATCGAAAGAGACTAGTTTGCCTAAATATACGTAGACATTCACATATTCTATCGGCTTCCCTTCTATTATGATGATTTTTTTGGAGCTGTTTGTCATGATTTTTGTTTTTGATGGATTCATTTGTAATCCTACTTTTTGGCTTTCAATGTTCAGACTCTGTAGCATGTATTCTAATTCTGTTACGGATTCGCTAAAGAGAGCTATGTCATCTGCAAATCTCAGGTGTGTTAGCCTTCCCCGATTCATCATGGCGGAACTATTGGGGGTGCAAGCGAAGGGCCAAGGAGCGGAGAAGCGAGTCGTTCTGGCTTCCACACTTCCTCCAGTGCCCAAGCTGAAGCCAGTAAAGGGGGGGAAAAATAAACCCAATCCCCCAGCGCAGCAAGCTCCCCGTGAGCCCCGCCCGCTGCCGCCGGCTCCAGTGTCTATGGACAGGGAATGGACGGTAGTAGTGGGTAAGAGGAAGACAAAGCCCAAGTCCGGCGCGGCGCCTGCTGCAAGTTCGCAGCAACCGCCACGCCGGGCCGAGCCCAAGCTCCGCCCACCGCGCTCCGCGGCTGTCATGATAACCCTGACGCCGACGGCTGTGGCGAAGGGGCTCACCTATGCCAGGGTTCTGACAGAGGCGCAGGATAAGGTGAACCTCACCGGCCTTGATATCACAAGGCTGAGGCCTAAGTTTGCGGCCACGGGTGCCCCAATGTACGAGGTGCCCGGGGCTAACTCTGATGAGAGGGCCGACTCCCTCGCCGCAAGGCTGAGGGAGTGTTTCAATGGGTCGGAGGATATTCGGATCTCCCGGCCCATCAAAAATGCGGAACTGCGGCTTACGGAGCTGGATTACACGGCCACTCCTGAGTCAGTCGCAATGGCCCTCTCTAAGGCCGGTGAGTGTGCACTTGAATCCATCAAGGTAGGGCAAATCCGACCTGACCGTTCTGGTGTGGGTACGGCTTGGGCTCGGATGCCAATAAAGGCAGCTCAGAAAGTGCGAGGGGCGGGCCGTGTAACGATCGGCTGGGTCGCGGCTCGAGTTTCTGTGCTCGAGGCACGGCCCCTTCGGTGCTTCCGGTGCCTGGAGACCGGGCACGTCCGCGAACGCTGCGATTGCGCAGTGGACCGTAGCGCGCTGTGCTACCGCTGCGGCCAGACAGGCCACAAGGCCGTTGGCCGAGTTGGCCGCTCTGGTGATGTCGTGGCTCCCCGTGCCGGACGGGCCGGTACGGGTTGAGCAGGAGGCGGAGTGGCTCGGGGTGGCAATGTCGGACGTTTGCGACGCCGCCATGCCCCGGGCCCTCCGCCGTTCGACTCGGCGGCAGGTGTACTGGTGGTCGGCGGAGCTAGCGCAGTTGCGCGCGTCTTGCGTTGCTGCGCGCCGTCGATACGCCAGGCATCACCGTCGCCGAATTCGAACACAGGATCACGCAAACCAGGAGCGGCGGCTCTATGACCTCTACAAAGAGGCGAAGAGAGCGCTGCGGGTGGCCGTTCATAGGGCCAAGGTCGCGGCACGCAAGGAGTTTCTGGAGACTCTCGACGGTGACCCGTGGGGGCGCCCCTATCGCATGGTGATGAATAAGCTTCGCCCAGCGGCGCCCCCGCTGTCGCAGAGTCTCCGGCCAGAGTTACTGGCCAACGTCGTCGCGGCTTTGTTCCCGGCCACCGTGGAGACCACTCCTCCACCGATGTCGCCACCGGATGTGGCGTCATCGTCGATTGAGAATCCGGCAAGGGATATTCCAGAGGTTTCGCCCGCAGAAATGCGGGCGGTAGTGCTTCGGCTGCGGAGCAAAAACACGGCCCCAGGGCTCGATGGCATCCCCGGAAGAGCCTGGGTGCTAGCCCTCGAGCACCTGGGTCCGAGGCTCCGCAGTTTATTCACCGCCTGTTTGGAGCAGGGCGTCCTCCCGGCGCGTTGGAAAACCGGGAAGCTCGTCCTGCTTAAAAAGGAAGGACGACCCGCAGAGTCGCCGTCGGCCTACCGGCCCATCGTGTTGCTCGACGAGGTCGCCAAACTCTTCGAGCGCATCGTCCATGCTCGCCTCGTCGAGCACCTCGAGAGGGTCGGACCGAACCTGGCCGACAGCCAATTTGGCTTTAGGAGGGGACGTTCCACCGTCCACGCGATTCTGCGGGTGAAGGAACAGGCGGAGGATGCAGTGGCCGGAGGCGGAGTAGTTGTCGCGGTGTCCTTGGACATCTCCAACGCGTTCAACACGCTGCCCTGGCCCTGCATTCACGAGGCACTGCGGTACCACGAGGTGCCGCCCTATCTTCGGCGTCTGGTGCACGCGTACCTATCTGACAGGGACGTGGTGTATCCGGGCGCCGACGGCGGGTGGCACCGAAGAGCGATGTCGCGCGGTGTTCCACAGGGCTCGGTTTTGGGCCCTCTCCTGTGGAACATCGGGTACGACTGGGTGCTCCGTGGTGCAAATCTCTGGGACGTCGGCGTGACGTGCTACGCCGACGACACATTGGTCACAGCGACCGCCAGGACGTTCCGGGACGCCGCCACCTTAGCGGCGGTGGGCACCGGCCAAGTAGTAAGTCGGATTCGACGGTTGGGTTTAAAGGTGGCCCTCGAGAAAACCGAGGCCATTTGTTTCCACGGGCCTCGGAGAGGGCCACCGGCCGGTGCCCACATCGTGGTTGAGGGGGTGCGGATTCCCATCGGCAAAGAGATGAAATATCTAGGTTTAGTCTTGGATAGCCGACGGAAATTCCGCGCCCATTTCAAGAAATTGGGAACGAAACTGTCTCGGGCAGCGGGCGCTCTGTCCAGCCTGCTGCCCAACCTGGAAGGTCCTGGCATCCCTTGCCGGAGGTTATATCACGGAGTCGTGCGGTCCATGGCCCTCTATGGCAGCCCCGTTTGGGCTGACTCCCTGAACCGCCCCTGCATTGCCCTCCTGCGCACTCCGCAGAGAGCTTTGGCGCAGCGGGCGATCAGGGCGTACCGCACGGTCTCTTTCGAGGCGGCTTGTTTGTTGGCCGGATTCCTGCCCTGGGATCTGGACGCCAAATCCCTCTCCGATGTCTTTCATTGGCGGGAGGAGGCGTCCAGTCGCGGGCAACATCCGGCGCTGAAGGAGGTGGAGGCCATGAGGGCCTCCCTACGGCGAGCCGCCGTGGAGGAGTGGCGTCTCAGGCTGGAGGCCCCGACAGCGGGGCTCAGGGTCGTCGCGGCAGTGCGTCCTGTCTTTGCCGAATGGCTGGACAGGCGCCACGGTGCGGCAACGTTTCGCCTGTCGCAGGTGCTCACCGGGCATGGCTGCTTCGGTGAGTTCTTGTGGCGGGTAGTGCGGAAGGAGGTGTCGGCCGTGTGTCACCACTGTGACAACTGCCCGCTGGATACGGCCCAGCATACGTTAGAGTTTTGCCCAGCCTGGGATGAGGAGCGCAGCGCTCTCAGAGCAGTCGTCGGAGGAGACCTCTCGCTGCCGGCCGTGGTCGCTTCCATGGTCGACAGCCGGAGGTCCTGGCGTGCGGTGGCACACTTCTGTGAGGTGGTCCTCTCGCGGAAGGAGAGTGCCGAGAGGGATCGGAGGCGCGGAGATCCCTCCCGCCGCCAGACGAGACGTAGGAGGCGCCGGGTGGACGACTGACCGGCGTCTTCCGCCCTGTGGATTGGGGGCGTTTGGAGAATTCTACCACGGTATCCCCTGCCTGTCGTAAAAGGCGACTAATAGGGGCCACCGGGGGTCGCAGGCGGGCGGCAGGGGGCTGTCCGTCTTACACTTTTGTGTTCTATTAGCACATTGTAGCGATCCCTGTGATGGACGGCAGCGTGGCTGGTAGGCCTCACGCTGCCATTGACGCCGAGGGCGTCCTTCGGTGCGTGGGGGCTCCTGAGCCCCCCCACAACAGGAGACGGGCCGCACTAGGCGGCAACGCGCAGAGGCGGCTGCGGACGACAACTTAGACACTCCCGTCAGAGGAAGCCCGCAGCCGTCCCTAATGCGCCGAAGATGGCCACCGCGGAGTTTTGGTTGGTATGCCGTGCGTTATACATAGGTTAGGGACTCGGCCCGGCGGTCGCCCGATGGTTACATCTCTCCGGGTGGTTCAACGCCGGGACGTAAGGCACGGTGAACCCAACATAACCGCTCAGTCGCCCCCCTTGAAGGCTGGGCGGTAGTAATAAGTCACTTTCTCCGCGAAAAAAAAAAAAAAAAAAAAAAAAAAAAAAAAAAAAAAAAAAAAAAAAAAAAAAAAGGTGTGTTAGCCTTTCATTTAGTATCCATATACCTTTTTTCCATTCTAGTCTTTGAAATATATTTTCGAGGACAGCTATAAACAGTTTGGGTGAGAGAGGGTCACCTTGTCTTACCCCTTTACCAATTTTGAACTCTTCTCCTTGCCTTTCTAGATTTATTTTACTTACACTCTTGGCATAAATATTCTTTATCACATTTATGTATTTTTCATTTATGTTATTGTTTTTCAAAGCCTTCCATATAGATGAGTGTGATATGCTGTCAAACGCTTTGGAATAATCTACAAATGCTATATACAATGGCATGTTGTACTATTTATATTTCTCTATTATTTGTTCTGTAGTATTATTATTGCCCCAATTAGCCGCTTATAATGACAGGCAGGCATCCCGTGGTGGAATTCTCTAGATGCCCCGGTCCACAGGGCACTGGCAAGAACCGGCCTCCTTTAACCCCGACTATCTTTCTAAATCGAATCTTGAACTCGGGAAAGTAAACAATGTCAACAGCCAATCAGCCGCCGGAACACTTGATTCGCGCCGCGCCGTGGTCAAACCGTCTCGCGTACGTATATACAACTTGATCTGACTGTAATTCCGTATATTTTTTTTAGATAATGTATTTTTTTATGTTTAATCTACACTAATGTCTAATGTCATTACTTGTATAGGGAACGTGCACGTCGTAAGCTCTGCCACCTGATGGCGCAATCTGAAACTTTCAGCCCATCGATACTTGGCATTGACGTAAAATATTCATATTAAAAGGATGAAAAAAAAAAAATTTGTTGAAAATGTATTACTGTGTATGGATGCTCCAAAACATAAAAATAAACACATCAAATGGTGTAAAATTCTATTAAGAATAGTACCTAAGTGCTTACATTCCATGGTTATGTTAAAATAGACAAAAATAATAAAAGCTGTATAAAACATTCGTAAGTATGAGTTCCAAAAGCATTTAGAAATGTATCATTACGTAATTTATAAAAATATAGAAGTTTTGAAGATAATATTCAATACATACAAATCTGTAATTAAGTGTAAGTTTCTTTTAAATTTCTATTTATGACATGTAATGTGACTTATTGTTGTAATTTTGTTGTAGTATGGGTCTCTGATACCTGAAATAAATAAATAAATAAAAAATAACCTCCTATATAATGTGTTATTACATGACTCAGGATAAGTGTAAAATAGCATTGATAACTTGGCTAAAAACTAAGACTTATGATGAGATTGAGTACCTTATGAGAAACATAACTTAATAAAATAATACCTACTCACACATACACACACATACAAACACACACCTGTTTAGAGATATTATAATATTATTGTTCATTTTTTAATAATAAGTACACATCTTGTAAATATATATCTGATTAAGGAAGAGCGGAGTGCCCTAACACAAGTATAATATATACTTAAAAGGAGACTCCAAATACGGTTCTACGATGTGTAATTATTAGATGAAGAAATAAATATTTTGATTTTTTTTTTTTAATTTTGCTACAGTAACATCAAAATAACTAGCTCCCATCCAAAAAACAGCTTATCCTGGCCACGCTAGGTATCAATAATATTCAGCCGGAACCCATATTTTATCATTTTTGTCATAATAAAAGCATATATAAATAAATTGTAGCTTTGAAAAGTTCCTTTTTTATCCACATGTGGCTCTTGTGTTGATTTTGTGCTGCCCCCTATAATTCGTGAACGTTCTCTATAAATCGCGAGCCGGGTATAGTAGTATTACGTTTGGTGTTTAATTTCACTTTTGATTTAACGTAGTTTTCTACGCTTTATTTATTGCGATGTTGGGCGTTAAACATTACGCTTACTGTGGTCCGAGAATAACAGCGTAAGGAAAATGCTCTTGATGGTAAACTATTCTCAATAGTAAGTCTCTGATAGCATATGCATTGCGCAAATATAAAAGTAGGTATCATATAGGATATAGATTAAATATTTACATAGATTCTTAAAAAAAATGGCAACTATACAAGTAATTAAAAAAATGATAGTTTAGGTCGGCAAGCAAACTCGGGATACAAGTCAGTAGTTCAACCAAAGCGGCTCATGTGTGGCTAATTCCTCGCGGCATTTCTCTATGTCAAGAGGATTATTTGTGCGCGAATTGAATCGTTATACATGCTTAAGTAAAATTTTGAGGGGCGTCGGCCTGTGACTCACACTCTACGCTGCAGTGACCGTCTGTCTTCTTTGGGCAGTGTAAACGGACCGTCGAATGAGAAATTGAGAGGCCACGGGTTCGAATCCCAGGTCTATAATTCCTTTAGCGTAGTTTTGTTTCTTAATACGCGGTATAATAGTTTGGGTGACAGGGAATTCGATAATTACTGAACATTATGAGATTTAACACCTTATGTCTCGGGGTGACGAGCGCAATGGAGTGCCACGCAGTGCTTTGTAATATATACTTTTGTATGGTGTTGCTACTGTTTATGGCGGTCGTGTCGCTTACCATCGGGCGAGCGACTTGCTCGTCTCGTCATTCAGAAGCAATAAAAATTATAAAAAATGCGCAAAATATCCACAACTTTATGATACATGAAGGCAAGATCTTGCATCCTTTTTCTGGCTGATCTTGTCTTTGTTTTGCATTCTACTTATCATCACCCTTAACAACTGACATGACTGTATTAGTAAAAGAATAACTCATTGAATCCCCAAGTTCTTTAGCAGGATTATTATTGGCGTAGCCAGAGTCATTTTCCAAGAGAGCCAGTGACCTAGATTTAAAAAAAGTTTAAAAAAATATAGTAGAAGTAGGCTGCCTCAAAATCCTTGGGGTGGACACTTAGCAATTCTGGGGTGAGCACGGACGACCCGGCCCCGCTCCTTATACGCCTATGAGGATTATGTAAAGTCATTCGCAAAATGCACTATTATTGGCTGTCACGGCACTGTGTCGCCACGGATCTTGCTCGGAACGAATCTAAATAGAACTGGGTGTTATTACTGTTAGACAGGTTTTCTAATGATGTTTTAGAGTGTGTAATGAAATTTCTCCACACAGCATGCCCTTATATGACGGGTTAACGAGTGAAATGTATTGATGGTCTATATATGGTACTATCTACTGTAGAGCTATATACTTTTACGGCTACTACATATTTAGAGTAAATGATACTCGTTACGTCAATGTATAAGACGACCAAGTACTAAAGTCACACTCTAATCAATGCTCCCAAATAAATGGTAACAAAATGAGAACTATATATATTAGCTTTTTAATACGATAACTGTCAAATAAAATTTACTTGTAACATGTGAAATTGTCCCTCACTCATCTATGTGACGCTATAAATAGTGAAAATTAACCGAAAGAAAGACAGCAAATAAATCGCTGAGTACACATTCTCGAATCAATTGAATGAAAGCAAAAAAGCACGTCGTCATGGAAACAACAAATAATTGTTATACATTAATAAAGGCTAGAAGCTCTGCCGACGCTCTTACCAGGTACCGACATCAATTATTAATTGAGTAGTAAGTATTTTGTAGATGACCAGGGGGCCTAGACAAAAACCAAGCGTGGCGTTATCCGTACACGCTAACGCATAAACGTCAAACGCTAACGCTTAAACGTTAGCGTGACCAAATTGGTAGACAAAGTACCCACTGCACGCCAGACGCCCATTCCGCAGCGTCGTGCGGATAGAAGCATGAAATTCTATAAGTTACTCTATGGTATAGCGTGAGAGGTTGTCAAAATATTGTTATTTTGTGCAAGCAAATTGAAACGTTCCAGTTTTTTTAGAAATTTAAGGTAAAGTTTTTCAAGAGGGGATTAAAATATCACCCAAAATCTAATCTTAGACTACTTGCAAGCTCTGAACAATTCACTTAATTGTTAGATTTTATGAAAAGGTGGGTTTATTATGATATTTTTTTATTAACTTCCTTCATTTCAATTTGTTTTTAAGCACTTACTTGTGTCGATAAATTCCTACCTATAAATATCACTCATAAATGCATAACTAACGTTTTCAATAAATCTCTTATTGAGTTGGTACTTGCGCTGTAAGGGATGGAAATTTTTGTAGAGCAAATTCTTAACTTTCAGTATATGGTTCTTATGTTTAAAGATACATTCTTTACTTATTGTAAAACTACTAATAAACTCCGATTCCTGCATCTCTGAAATTGTTTCCATTTCACAGCGATATATTCTTGTTCGACGTCTTTCCAATGATATTTCGTTATTAGTGGCTCGCAGTGTTCTTAAATTATGTTTAATTATGTAAAAAGCAATAATTATCACTAAATATCTTATTGAAAATAATATTTATAGCCGTAGCGTGAGGTCGAGAAGTGTTGATAAAGAAAGCGTGACACAGTGTCGCTAAAGAGCAGTTTCGGCTGTCAAAAATGACACTTGTCTACCATTTGTATGAAATTTTTTCCGTTCGACGCTTTGGACGACACGCTATCGCTAACACTCCATTCCACGTGCGGAATACAAAATTTTGTCTACCAAGTTTTGCAGCAGTCACGTGACTTGTCTAGAGCATATGTCACTTCCATACATTTTGATCTTTCCGTAAGTGTAAACGCTAACAGAAAAGGGTTTTTGTCTAGACCCCCAGTACTTGTAGACCATGAACACTGACAGACATAACGATGCATCGTGATCTTATAATGGAAACAGCAAAATCAGCTATTCACAAGTGGGCTAAAACTGTAAGCTCAATAAATGTACCGCATCGGTGGCGTAGTTGTATTGCGGTACAACTGCAGTGCTGAAGTTACGGGTTCGATTCCCGGGTCGGGCAAAGTGATATTGGGTTTTTCTACTCAGTATCAGCCCGGAGTCTGGAAATGTGCCCGGTAAATGGCAGTAGGTCCACCCCCTATTACATGGGACTTAACACAGCTGGCGAAATGTGGGTGTGATACACCTCTGTCTACCCCTGAAAAGAGAAAAAGACGTGATACTATGTATGTAATATACATTTCAAATACAAAATAAGGTACAATTTCCGTAATCTGACAGATTCCCACACAAGAGACTGACCAGACATAAACCAGAGAGGTCAACCTTAACTGGACGCGTTAACGAAATCGCAAAGTGCAAACTAACAAATAAACTACATTGATAGCGAATAAAGAGTGCTGCAAACAGTGAAAGTGAGAAAGCGCGCGACGAATATTGATTTATCATGTTTATTTCTATCGCAGGAGAAACTTAATGGCTCCGAAGACAGGGCTTTATTATGGGGAATTGTACGACAGATTCCTCGGGGTATCGAAACAGTCAGTAGGTATTGTAGAGTCCTATACTACACTACCACTCAGTCTAATAAGCGATTAAGCAGTGATGTTGATGCTGCGCTGACTGAAATGATAAATATGGGGCGACTGCTAGGTTTACGGATACCAACCAAAAACTCCGTAGTGAACGTGATATACGTAGAATCTTAAACTAATATATACCCTATTATTTGTGACATACTATCTTCTAGTATCTCTCCGAAATCAAAATTAAAACAAATGTCGCATATACGAGGTTTCGTCGCGGCTCCTTCTACGTAATCATAATTTCTCAAAGAAAGTTCCGCAACAGCCATCCTTTTTTTCGGGATAATTTAAGTAGCTTGCGTCTTCCACTCATAAAAACACTTTACAGGTCCCACACATTATGCTTTTATTTCCGAAGGGGTAGGCAGAGGGGCAGCCTGGGCACCCACTTTTCACCAAGTGTGTCACGTTCCACGATGTTTAGGGGCCGTCGCCATATCTGGTACAAATTCCAGACTTCGAATTGATACTGAGTAGAAAAGCCCAATATTACTTTGACCGTCCCGAGAGTCGAACCCAAGACCTCACAAACTACACCACAAAGGCAGAAAGATCATAAAAACACTTTCGTATATAATATTAGCAAATTTATTAGTTAGGATGACATGTTTGTAAGTTATTATTGTCACATCATGGAGAAAGCCTCGACTGACAAGATCGGGTCGCTTACTTGGGTAAGCGTAATCTATTAACACTGACGACATATCTAAATAATATACTAGCTGTTGCTCGCGGCTCAACCCGCGATAAAGTCTGTAGCACTTGGTAATGTAGCTTCCTATTGGTGAAAGAATTTTCAAAATCAGTTCAATAGTCTTTGAGTTTACCCACTACAAAAAATATACAAGTTGAGATTTTACGAAAATCTTTAATAATGTTATAGAGTTTGGATGTACGGGGAAAAATATCTGTCAATGCGAATTTGAAAATTCGTGTAATACAAAGCTAAGTATACCTAATTGCTGTAGGGTTATTTTTATCCGAAGATCTGGACTATTACACCATCAAAGCAGCGGGAAAAAGTTTATTATAAAGTACTGCATCGCTAGTTTCACTGGTGGTAGGTCTCTCATATGTAAGAGTCCGTCTGGGTGAGTACCACTGCAATGCCTGTTTCTACCGCCAAGCAGGAGTGTGCAAGCACTGTTGTGTTTCGGTTTGAAGGACATTGTAGCCAGTGTAACTACAGGACATAATGAGACTTAACATCTTATGTCTCAGGATGACGAGCGCAGTGGAATGCCACACAGTACTTTGTAACTCAAGGTGCTGGATGGTGTAACTACTGTTTATGGGTGGTGGTATCGCTTACCATGCGCACTGCTGCTTGGCGGCAGAAATATACAAAATTAACTACTCATGTTTGAAAATTAATAAATGATGTATGCGAGTGACCTAAAAGTTACAAACTGTTAACGTAATAGAATGACATGGTGATCTAATAATAAATGTTAAAATAATATTTTTTTGATATGAACGGGTTCAATAATAGATAATATATAAATAAACATATTTCAGTTTGTAAAAAAATGCAATAATAAATAAATGGTCACAATAAATAGCCTCATAGACAAAAATTACTTATGAAATAAAAATAAAATGCTTGCCATAAATTTGTAGAATTCGAAATAAAATTATTAATTTTTTATCACAAAATTATAGTTTATTGAATGTAGAAATAAAATAAAACACAAATTCCATTGAAATTAATATAAAATTGTTGTATAATATTATAAATAATTTTAACGTCAAATTATAATTAAAAATGACTTAGTTACTAACACTATAATTATAATGCTATGTAATATAATAATATTGTTTTTACATATTTATTTGCTGTTTGAATCTGTTATTTTATTATTGTTTCTTCTGATTATAAATTATAGTTTCATTTACATATTTGTGACATAACTTTACGCATGTATTACAAGGTGTAGGCAGAAATGCTACAAATGCACCCACGGTGAGATTATTTACATTCTATGACGCTGGGCTGACTTTATGACCATATCGGACACAAATTTATATTATAGACACCAAAAGTATTTCAATTTAAAAGATTATTAACTTTTCCTAGCCTGGGGGTTAAACATAGTACCTACATTGATGATTTTGACAATCTAGCTCGCTACCACTAAACTATTGAGTCAGAATATTACTATAGATCTTCAATTTATGTTATTTCACGGTAAATGATACGCCCGTTTCTTCGGACAGTGTAATTTCCGTAAATTGCTGATAATCGAATCCCGGACCCCCCGATAGTCAAGATCAATATAAACAAACCAAACACGAAAATAAATGTTACTGGACGTGAACAAACTTAATTTCCTTCCGAACTATTTCTATACAAAAAACGTGGCATTGTCGAAACCTATCGATAAATTCCAATCAAAAGTCTACTCTAACACAACGTAATAAAATAAAATGTTGTAATACTGAAAATATTACAGTTATCGAAAAATACGTGCGTACCGAGTATCGAAACTAATACGTGATGGAATTTGGACTTTATTGTTTAGATCGAAAGTGTCAAATCGAATAGCGTTATTATAGATATTGAGTCATTCAACTATATTGCTTAACCGTGACATATCGGATGTCGCAATAGTTCATTGGATGTTAATATTAAGCCTATGATTAAGGGTCCAGGTAGGTCCCGTGTTAGCGGTTCTATGGGTAAGGATGCAGTACTCCCAGTAAATAATATTGTGGCTTTGGGGCCGTTCAAGTATTACGTAGGCAGAATTTTAGTCTTAATCCCCTCCCCCGCCGCCGCCCCTCTAGTTAGCAAAAGCAAGCCCCTCCAATGCTTACGTAAGTATAGTTATCATGTTTACAAAATCTGTTTAAATTTCTTTATTGTTATTCAATTACAAAAAAATTATGAAATAAATATTTCTTACGTAACAACATCATCGAAAATAGGCGAAGCATAGGACCCCTACCCCCGTTGGTGTTTACGTCATACTTGAACGGCCCCTTTAAACTTTTTTTTTTGTTTTGGCGATAAAATGCAGTCACCATTAACACTAAGCCTCCGTGACGGAGTGGTTATGATCGGACCGGTGGACCGGGTCAGGCAAAGTGGTATTAGTTTCTGAAATTGTGCCTAGTAAATGGTACTTTCGCTGTTACATGACCTAACATAGCTGGCGGTTGCCCCCCGAGGCATTTCTTGTGCTTTGGGTCTTCACACCCAATGCACGCCCATGCGCGGGGGAACATTAGTCGCGGGCCGAGGCACACAGTCAGTGTGTATACCTCTTGGTTGCATAACACATTGAGGCCTAAAAAAGGGCCCGCGAACATTTCCTGGCACCCTTTTCCTTTCCGCCCATCCTAAGAACCTTTCTCCACTCCCCACCTTTCCTTCCATCATCCTTTTCCGCTTCCTTCCCAGGCCCCTGCAGTCGTCAAGCCGGGGGACTCCAGTATCCCATTCGCAGGTTTCCCCCAAGCATAGCTTCCCCAAAACATAGCTGGCGGAACGTTTACGACCCACCTGGTGGCAAGTGGTTACCGTCGCCCATGGACGTCAGCAATGACAAGGGCTCAGCTAAGCCGCTCTCTACCGTAAAAAACTTTTTTTAAACCTCGTGTGAAGTAGGATAAGTCATAGCGTTGAGGATACACCGTGGAAACACACATATTATATTTGTATCAGGATGACGAGTGCAGTGAATTTTGAACTGAAACTCGGGAAGTACTCGACTTAAGTCCAAACTACACCTATTCCCAGGAAACGATAGCATTTGATTAGTCGTTTTCCTTGTGTAAGAGCAAAGTGTATTGGCTCGGAGTAGCTCAGAGTATGCATTTTAGGTATACGTACACTCACGCCTTTTATCAAGGGGCAGGCAGAGTCCAAACTGACCCCTATTACATGATGTGAATTCCGCTCCAGGATTTGAATGGCAGTGAGCGATTCCAAACTCCGTGCTGATACTGAGCAGAAAAGCCCAATATCACTTTACCCGAGCCGGAGATCGAACCCGTTACCTCACGGCAGTAGCACCGCAATACAACTACATCATGCATCAACATTTTGGTGATAGATAAGGTCGTAGGTTCGATTTCCATTCATTTCCGGGTTTAATACATGTGAGTATGACTCCGGGTAATTCCCACTGTCTATAAATTCATAAATCAGTATAAGATAAACGGCAAGGATTTCTACAAGGCCTTCTAGGATACACTATCTGTCTTATCTTTTAGGTTAGATATTTTATCTAATTCCTTTTAAATCCCTCGTTGATCTAATTGCAACGGCCATGAGCGTTGGAGTTTTGAGTTCGATTCCCATGACAAAAATACTTTCGTGTATAGTTTGCAAAATTAGGCTATTTGTTCGAGGCGGATATTTGTGCCTGATATGTTGATAAACTTGCATATCATGGGACGGATAGAAGCAAATTAAAACGTATTAGCATTATTTACGCTTCTGTTTACAAAAGTGCTCTTATCGAATTCTTTCCTCAAAAGCAGTAACTTTGCACATATTTCTTTGTTCCACAATCGTATATTTAATTCGCGGTATTTCTTTTTTTAAACTCAGAAAGGAGACTGCCTCGGTGGCGTAGTTGTATTACAATACGACTGCAATGCTGAGGTCTTGGGCTCGATCCCCGGGTCGGGCAATGTGATATTGGATTTTTCTAATCCGTATCCGCCCGGAGTCTGGAATTTGCGCCCGATATGGCGATAGGTTCGCCCTCTATCACATCATGGGACGGATTACGCACGGCGAAAAGTGAGTGCACTAGTTGCGCCTCTGCCTACCCCTTCGGGGATAAAAGGCGTGAGTCTGTGTGTTAAACTCAGAAAGGTAACTTTACTTAAAATAAAATCATTTTCCTCAAACCGTTTTTATTGCCACGGTAAACCGTGTACCAAACTGTATAGCTTGCAAATTGATTTAGCATTGACCTTGGAACATCACCTCTCCGTGAAGATATTATTTGCAGTTCAAAACGTTGTGAACTCAAAGTAAAGCAATAAAATTTGATATCTGAAAATTCAAGTGATTTCTTATTACGTGGAAGTAAGGAAGATTCTTATCAGTAGTTAACCTAGTTAGGGTTTTGTCTTTTAAATTTAATGGAAGATTCTGAAAAAGATTGATTCTTCAAACTGTAATTTATAAACATTATTGCTGAATGCTGATGATGGGTCAAACGGATCCATACCACGACTTTCATTTATACACAAACATAAACTTAAATAATTTATCTAACTATAATGAAATTCTCAATTTTCTTCAATCCTTACACAGTCAGTAATTCTACTAAATTGTAGAGCTTTTAATTTATTGAATCGGATTATTTATTTATCGTTATTGCACAATATGTTAATTCATTACATAACATTTATTTTAATTGACGAAAAAGTTATAATTGACTGAAAGTTCTCATAAAATTTATTAAGCAACGAAAAAAAGAGCTAATTGATCATTCAATATTCATTGATACCTTAATATTATGAAATATTTATACATTAATCGATTAATTTACCGCTCGAGTTAACGGTGAAGGAAAACATGGTGAGGAAACCCGCATACCGACAAGGTCAAGAATGTCAAAGGCATTTGGAGTATATCGACCCACAGTGTGCGGGAAAGACCTTTCTTTTTTATATACATACATACATACATACATACATACATAGTATCACGCCTCTATCTCTATATATTTTCATGCACTCCCGCCGGTTCAGGGTACTTTTGACCTGGCCCTTACTTAGAATGTCAGATATCTGACATTCAAAAGTTCGGTGCGGTCGACCCCTGCCGGCCCTTCCATCCACACTCACCTTATATATCCTCTTTGTCATTCTCCTATCATCCATCCTTTCCAAATGCCCAAACCACCTTAGCATACCCTTCTCAGTTTTGGTCACTACGTCCTCTGTCACTCCACACATGTCCATCACCATAGTATTCCGCACTCTATGACACTTCTATTCATTTCTTTTTTAAACACGGGAAAATCCGTTTACAGATTATTTCGGAGTCATCGATCTTGAATTTGTTGATCTAGTGACAGGTTGGGCTGTGAACTGGAAGTTCTGAGGTCGATTTCGTGGTTGGGTTACATAATGCGAGTGTTTAGATAAAAAAGAAATATGGATAATGCGCAGTAAAAATTTGCACATAAACAGATATTTTGTCCCGGGTAATTAAGTACAAAGGAATTTTTACTCTGGGAGAGGGATTTAACAGGAGAAAGCCGTGAGATTTTTTTAACAGTATGATCAAAATATGATTTAACAAAAGGCTATTTATTATTACTCGCACGCGCGACGCCGCGGGTAAAACTAGTATGTCAAACCCGTTATTGTATTATGACGCGTGATCGTCAAACCGAGCGGAGACCAGTCGTAACCGATCAATGATCAATGATACCGCACGACTTCGTACTTACTTGCTGAATACACTAAAAGTAATTATTTATCAAATGTTAAATAACAATACAACAGCCCTTTATTAGGATGAATATTGCGATATTAATAATAATTCTTCTGTCTTTATCCGATTCGAATGTGGGGTCGGCGCAACACACTTGCATGTTGTACGAAGGATATGCGTAGTTTATGAAGGGCCTATGTAGATTTGTGAGTTACTTGTGGTGGACCATATTAGTTCATTACATACTAGTTTTTTGCATTAGATCAGCCCGCTTGAAAGTACCTATATGCCTAGTTAAAATATCCTATACTCTTTTTTATGATGTAGGTGGCAAACGAGCATACGGTTCACCTGATGGTAAGTGACCACCGCCGCCCATGAACATCTGCAATACCAGGGGGCATAAAGATGCGTTACCGGCCTTTTAGGTGTGAATACGCTCTTTTTTTGAAGGTTACTCTCTCTCTTCTTCAGCCTATATGTCCCAATGCTGAGTGTAGGCCTCTTGCATTGCACTGCATGTTATTCTGTCCAGGACAATTCTCATCTAGCTTCTTCCATCCTTTACTGCTTAGGGATAATTAGATTCATAAAAGAAATTTAAAATCATATCAATTTAAAAAATTACCTCTAATATCCAAATTTACACCATTTACATCTTTGTAGTATTTAGTACTACTAGTAGTCGCACACACACACTTACGCCTATTATCTCCGAAGGGGTAGGCAGATGCGCCACTAGTACACCCACTTTTCGCCGTGCATATTCCGTCAATGATACGGGGCGAGTCTGTCGCCATATCGGGCACAAATTCCAGACTCCGGGCTGATACTGAGTAAAAAAACCCAATATCATTGCCCGACTCGAGGAATAGTCGGTACAATATACCTATCCGAAAACTTAAAAACGATTTAATATGGTCCATTGCATTCATTTGTTATAACATTAACGAGAAAAGCTGCACTAATTTCGATGGGACTTTCACTGACACTTTCTCACAAGTCTAGAGTAACTGATAGCGTTAGATCGCTAAGGAAACGCTACTAATGATCAGTTAAATACAGTATGCAGTTACGTCGAGCGCACATGACCGATTTTTGTCGGTATCGGATTATGCGATATGGGACGATTTAGTCAGTGACCGATTTTACGCGGACTTAACTGTATCACTAGTGTTAGAGAGCCGTATACTCAGCTATCTCTCTTTATAACAAACGTTTTCTTTATGTTCTATATTAGGATATTTTATAGTAGTGGTTGTACAGCCAGTACAGTTGACTGCCTTGGTGGCGTAGTTGTATTACGGTACGACTGCAATGCTGAGGTGTCAGGTTCAATCCCCGGGTCGGGCAAAGTGATATTGGATTTTTCTATTCAGTATCAGCCCGGAGTCTGGAATTTGTGCCCGATATGGTGATAGGCTCGCCCCCTATCACATCATGGGACGGAATACGCTTGGCGAAAAGTGGGTGCACTAGTTGCGCCTCTGCCTACCCCTTCGGGGATAAAAGGCGTGAGCGTATGTACAGCCGTGTACGTTAAACGTAACTTTTCTAAGAATGACATTATCTTCGGCACAAATCCTTGAAAACACAGTCCACGTAAAGATTGAGTCATGGTGTGTATTGTTGTTTCATTTCTGTAATAAATTTTAATTTAATTAATGATAAAATATAAAAATACAATGTGCGGGAAATAAATGAATAAAACACATTTTCGGATACAACGAGGAAATTCCGTTCGAAATTCAAATTTATAAATATCGAAACGTAAATAAATCCGATTTGAACCGCGTCGCGATGACTTACGACATATCAAACGCTTGAAAACATTAATTAAGGTTATGATGAACGAAACGAAAGGCGCGCAACAGAAAGCTCTATGTGCACAGTTTATTTTTTTCATTCATACAAATGACAAATACATGTGTTCGACTTACTAACACAGATACACATCTGTGTGCACCACGTTTCAGAAATAATAGACTTTGAGCGTTTGAGATAAGGTTTATTTTTGTTTGGTGCATGTTGATAATCTCCACATAGGGCAGTTACATCGGTCGCCGGCGCAGGAGTGGCCGCCAGCCGCCGCGCCAGTCAGTCGATGATCTCTGCTCGACGCAGACGCACTATCGCTGAAGCGACCGCGAACGAGATATTCCGATAGTTTCGGATTGTTATGCAAGGGTGCACTTTTATACGGTGACAGTTATTAGTGATAAGTGAAACACATATATTATATTACACGGTGAGTATTTTTAGAACTAAACAGATTCAAACTAAACCCTAGGGCTTGTAATTAAACTAGAATCGTAAAAATTTAATGTTTTCACTTGAAATGTAAGTTTAACGCGTGTGTTTACGTTTGGTGCGATCTGCGCAGGCGCGATGGTTCTATCTGATGCAGATCCACGACTTTACAAATTAAAAATTGTGCTTTACCAATCTGTTTTCCTTTAGTTACGCATATTTTCGATTTGTAGAAAAAAAAAATCGTTATTTTGTCGAACATATTGCATATTGGATGCTGATTTGTTTATGTTTTTTTGATTCTGATGTTTTCGAATTTATATTTATCTCATATTTTAGTAGATTAGATCGTAAATTTCCAAATGATACGAGACCTTGCTGTAGATTAAAGGTAATAATTACAGATTTATAGCGTCTTACGTTATTGAATTTTAGGGATTCATTAGAAAATTCGAAATAACAGTTACTCATATCTAAAGCTGTATATCGAAATACCGGGAAAAATGAGAAAAACAAATATTTAATATCGCTCTAATACAGATAGCGCGACTCTACGATAGTCGAGTAGTAAAATTAAATGTGTTCGCGACATGACTACTGAAATATGTTTGGGTTCAGTTAATGGATAAAAATGATCTATACATGATGGCAAAAAAACATAGACTTTCAATCAAATCGTTGAATCAAATCAAAGTTGTTTATTCAACGATAGAAGTTTTTCTCGAAATTGTGTTTATAGATTTTAACTTAGAATTGAATACGGAAAATAATGAATTAATGCTCTGAAATCTAATTCAATAAAATTAGTTGGTTATGTATTGAATGGTATGAAAATATTATTTAGAATTTAAACCTATTTATAAATGTTTTATAGGGATGCAGATAAATTAATGAAATGACACATACCTACATGCATTTTTCCAATTTGTCTATTTATTTTGAAATATTGAATATAGTATTTTTATTGAGTATATTTATAAAATGTATTTTTCAAGATTCCGTAATTTTTACACGTATGCAATAAATATGCAAATTAGTGACTTTCGCCTAATTCATGTGATGACCGCGAGCTCGGAACTGAACCTCAATGAATCACTGGAAACCCCCGATAGTAAAATTGTGGTATCTCACGTAACACTGATTAATTATAGCTTGATAAATAATCCTAAAAAATCAATTTTATAAATACGGAGAAGAAATTATGGGCATTCCATAAATAATAGGAAATATTATTGGTCTACAGGTAGGATACCTACATAATATATTGTAATACCAGGTTCCAATCAAATTATTTATTTATGAAGGTTTTCCAAGTTTTCCTTTAAACACATTGTTCGCAAAAAAAAATGCCGATATAGGGATACGTATTAACAATTATTTATTTTTTCTTACAGCTAATTTGAATTGCCTGATTTTAGGCACAGATTAGTCCAAATATGATCGAACAACGAAATATATATATGCACCTCTGTCTCTCGAAATATATACTAATCTATCTAACTATTATAAACATGGAAGATTAGATTTTTTGTTTCTTTGTTTTGGATAAACAGAAAAACAAATGGGCCTATTATAAAATTCCTTCACCATTATAAAGCTGCATCATCAGCAAGTACCATAGACTTTTTGTCCCGGGAAATATGAAGCGGGACTTTTATCCTGGATAAACTATCACGCGGGCGGAGCCGCGGGCAAAAGCCAGTAACATATAACCGTAAGAGAGTATAAAACTCATTGCTCGCACAATTAGTTAGACGGACGCCCAAGGCTGATTGTGTTTACTTACGCTAATGAATGCTTCGTACAATAATATTATGTATTGTCTCAGCGTGATGTCATGATGTGAACTGAAAGATTATTATAAAAGCCATTCTCAAAGATTCGAGCTGTCATAATTGTGTAGATTTTATTAATGACGAAATGCACGTGCTTCTCCTCTGATGGTAAGTGATACGACCTCCCATAAACAGTAGCAACACCATACAGAACTTTAGATTATAAAGTACTCCGTGGAACACCACTGCGCTCGTCACCCTAGATGTTAAGTGTCGTAGTGCCCAGTAATTACGCTGGCTATAATGTCCTTCAAAACTGGACACAACAGTGCATGCACACTGCTGCTTAGCGGTGGAGATAGTCATTGCGGTGTTACCTAGACGGACTCTCCTATAAGAGAGACCTAGCACCAGTACGCTTGGTAAGGAATAATTATCTCTCGATATTCTCTCTGGATGCCACTCCTCTTACCACCAGTTGCAGTGGGGCCGTCTACATAATAATACATAGATCTGGAGTGAAGTCGATAGCTATTTGCCTCAACATCTTGATAGTATAAGCTAAAGCTTTTCATTGAACAGGATCGCTGTAACTACTGGTCTGATTCTGAGAATTATGTCACTAATAGGAAGCTAAATGGTCCTTGAATGCTACAGGCTATTTATACCGGGAACGTATTTTATGCCATCAAAGCCTCGGCCCTCAAGCAAAGGCTAGTTAAATATCCAAACCAAGTAATTAATTTTGCTATGACGCAGCAAACCCTCGGGCAAAACCTAGTTAAAGATCTAAACTCAATAAATAATTTTGCTACAACGTCCTTCACGCATGCTCACGCCTTTTATCCTCGAAGGGGTAGGCAGATGCGCAACTAGTGCACCCACTTTACGCCAAGCGTATTCCGTCCCATGATGTGATAGGGGGCGAGCCTATCGCCATATCGGGCACAAAAACGTCCTTCAATCTGGAATTAAACTTGCACAGATTGGCGACGGAAATCTTATCTTACTTAATATTATAAATGCGAAAGTTTGCGAAATGTTGGGATGTCTGTCAGAAGTAAACGCAGTTAAGTTAGAAACAGCTGAACGGATTTGGATTAAATTTAGCATACACATAAACCATGTCTTGGATTATCAGATAGGATTTTTATCCCCGTAACTTTGCTCTTGTCCTTTTTTAATCTGATTTGTTAAGTAGATAGGGCTGGCATCGTACAGTGCTTAAGGGATTTTTTTTTATCGGAAAAGGCTTTTTACGCAGGAAAAGCCACGAGCAACTCGTGGTAAACGAGTAATTGACCTCGTAATTTATTTAAACAGTGAACTCAATATCAATGTAGATTTGTCTATCGCATTGCCTAGCTGCGACTATGTATTGTATTTCCGTCGAGTCGGAATAAATCTGATATTTGCTGGAATGCGCAATCTAATATGGTAATTAAGCTCAGTAACTTGCCGGTCAACTTTATTATATAATTATTTATAATAAATAATGAAGGATTCTGCTGATGTTAGTATTCGTCACATGTCCGAACAGCTAAATAATGGACGAGAAAAAATAATAGATTCTTTGGGCAACAATTGTATCGACTGCATGAAATAATACAAAGCAGTTACTTCAACTCATCTAAAAAGCAGTGGCACACGCGCCACGATCTGTCCGGTGCGTTAATAAAAGTGATTATACGACTTTACATCACAAAATTTATGGTTGATATTTTCGAGTTGAAAACCGCAAATAATAGATAATAGATAACGAAAGAAAATATTATGATGCTGACAAAAATAACTGATCTGTTTTTAATGCTTAGATTTAATTGTACCTTACTCGTTTGGTCTGTTGCCATAGCATCGTATCGTATGGCTTTAGATTCAATACACGGGTCGGGCAATATAAATTTCAGATATTATTGGATCTGAAAGATCTGTGTTGCCTGAGATTAGAGTTTGTTAATATAAAGATACGACCTAAAGTTTGACGAAACACTACTCTCTGCCTAGCCCCTTAGTACAAAGGCGTAACCTTGCATTACAAATCCAAACGAAGTCACGTTCTTTCGCTATCGTGTAAACAGTTCATTAATTGGCGTTATCGCTATAAATGCTATCTTATCTACAAGGGGTTCCGACATCGGAACTGTTCGCGTAATGAGCTTTTAGTAAATGTTACGTGTTCATACCAAGTTAACGTGAAACGCACACTGATGTAAACTATTGGATCAACAAAGGTTGAATAGGAATATAATAACTGGCTTCTGACATAATAGTTGATGCCGATATACGAATACACACTCACGCCTTTTATTCCTGAAGGGGTAGGTAGAGTCGCAACTAGTGTGTATTCCGTCCCATGATGTGGTAGGGGGCGAGCCAATCGCCATATCGGGCACAAATTCCAGACTACGGGCTGAAACTGACCCGGGAATAGAACCCGAGACGGCATTACAGACGTACCGAAATTCGTGACATAATTTGTTTTCTTTTGTGGGAGAGCTGAGAACAAGAAAATTAAAGTGTCAATTCAAGCCCACTGGCCTTGATAAGCAAGATCAGGACTTTGCACTGCATCACACTGCACAAGTATGAGACATCACTAGTATTGTAATGTAATATTAAACGATACATGATTCAATAGTTCCGTTATTTGAATCTCTGAAAACCGCACAAACACTGTGGTTTTATTTTAGAACAGACCAATAAGATTCCGTTCAATATTTATATACATGATATCTAAAGCAGAAGTGAAACTAATATGTGACTATGATAATTATTTCCGTCCTATGATGTGATAAAAATAAAACTCTTAATTATTTACGACTTTGTACCCAAAGGGTAGGCAACGATGTAGCCTATCCTTCCAAATTTTCATCGTATGACAATTATATTGTGTATAAATTAATTGTGTCCAAAACGAATTGAACCCAACATCCAACACTTCACCGTTCTCATAGCGCTTTGTCACTAAACCAACTCGGCATTCCTTTGAATCGCGATTTAAGATAACTAGGCGGTTACCAAATATCGGTTCCCAGACTTTCTCCAACTGTCAAATGTAAACCAAACAGCGGCGTTAGTTAACGTAACCTTTTATGGCTCAGTTAGTTTAACTGTTCGCTGGTAATTCGTAAATGTACAACTTGTTATAATTGTCCGTAATTTGTAAGTTAAAAACACATTCGAATATGAAAAATTACACAATGTAAATTGGTATTTTCACTTCGCATTAGTCATAGTAATTAGACCTATGTCTGTTCTAGGTTCGACATCTAGGTCAGGCAATGTGTGATGTTATTAATGTTGTTGCAACTGATACTAAAACCCGTATTCACAAACAATACTCTGAGTACGCACAGAGTGCTCCCCAACGCATAATGTCGGCAATTCATAGTTTTCTTTGGCCTTTTTTTTATGAATGGCTATTTGTGCCGATGTCGACAATTCTACCAATGTCAAAAGTGCAATGAGAACGCGTGTGTGTTGGTTGGTAGCAAAGAGTTGGTAGTCACAGTCGAAACTACTTGATTTCGTTGGTTTACTCGACAATGTGTGTTGAATCGACAATGAACTTCTTTGGCCTTGTTCAGCTTTGTTTATCTGACAGCCAACTAAAGTAAAGTTACCAATCACAGCGCTCCTATGCTACTGCGACGGCTGTCATACCCTAAGTACTGAGAAACATAATTATTATCATATACGTTGCTCCGTACTTAGCTAAGTAACGTTTATGAATACGGACCTATAAGACCTCGCGATAGTTTTGGCTATAAATTAAAATAAGCTCGGCAAAGTTAAATCTGGCATCTACGACATAACGGTACTATAGTCTCTGCAAATCGTGGATCTAATCATGGTTACTGGCTATCCCTTTAAGGAAATGTAAGCTTAGATATATGAAAACCGTATTAAATTACAAAGAATAATTAAGAACTAACAAATAAATGAATGAATGAATTAATTAATTTCTTTAACGGTAAAGGAAAACATCGTGAAGAAACCTACATACGTGAGAATTCTCCATAAGAATTTCGAAGGTATATTATGAAGTCTGCCAACCCGCACAATCCAGCGTGGTGGAGTAAGGCCTTACCCCTCTCAGTGGGAGAGGAGGTCCATGCTCAGCAGTGGGCAGTATATAATACAGGGCTGATTGCAAACAAATGAATGTAGATTGTAGAAACGGTTTTTAATAGTGGAGTAATAAGAAGAATCATATTGTAGAGACGTTAGTACCTCACAAATCCAACAAGAAACTTAAGACCTTATTCATAAACAGTTTATAAACCTATTTTAGTTATAGAATGTTTTGTCTTCTTCCTTGAAACTCAATTCAAAATTCGTTCGAAGGAGACAAAACAATCGATTACTAAAATAGGTTTATAAACTATTTATGAATAAGGTCTTAAGTTTCTTGTTGATTCCGTTAGTTGTTACATTTCGTATAAAAAGTGAGATAGCCAGGGGTCCTTGTATCATATCATTGGCTAGGGGTCAATAACTCATCCATATTCAAAATTTATTGCACTCCATAATTATTTCATACAGAAAGATCTTACAATTAAATAGACACGTGACATAATGTCATTTTTAATTTGCGGTTTGCAATGCCCTATTTCTCTGGCATCGTCTACTATCGGATGTATCATTTCCCTACTTTCTACTAAAAGGACTATATAGATAGCAACTAATTACATTTCCGTACAAGTAATGCGTAAGTACTGTCTGTCCGTCGTATCATCAACGTGTAATGACATGATGCAACACGTCCATCAGGCTTGACATGCCGACTGATTGTAATGATCAGTTAGGGGAACATCAATCATGCTAATGACTTTTTTCTGGACAACTAATTTCAACCGGCTTTGTCTTGAACTAGATTATTAAAGTGAAGTCTTAAAAATCAAGCAAATATATTTGTAAAATCTTTCTTTTTAGAGACAAGATATATTTTATATGTGACTCGGTAGCGATCTCATAAATCTATACTAATATATAAAGCTGAAGAGTTTGTTTGTTTGTTTGTCTGTTTGAACGCGCTTATCTCAGGAACTACTGGACCGATTTTGAAAATTCTTTCACTAATAGGGAGCTACATTACTCCTGAGTGCTATAGGCTACTTTTAATCCCGGAAAAACTTTTCCACGAGCGGAGCCACGCGCAAAAGCTAGTCTTACTAATATAAATGCGAAAGTTTGTAAAAATATTCGGACGTTTGTTAGAAGTAAACTCAGAAACCGCTGAACGGATTTGTATAAAATTTGGCACACGGATAAACCATATCCTGGATTAACATGTAGGCTATTTTTTATCCCGGTGATTTGCTTCCATGAAAAAAACGGGATTATTAAAATGGATGACGCTGGCGTCATACAGGCGGCGCTATCCATCGCTTCAGTGTTTTAAGAACTTTTGTAACGGGAAAGGCTTTTCACGCGGGTGAAGCCTCGAGAAAAACCTAGTAGTCCATAAAGTAAAGCTTCGTTTAGATGGATCAATTATTGCTTGCAATAATCGTACGCAATTATTGTTAAAACAGTTACACCGTTTGAACATGCACAATGACGTAGCAATTCTCCCCCGCGAGAATGAACCTTGACAGATATAAAAAAACGACTAATGCTAGCAAAAATTGCTGCTTATAATGAGGCTTTAAGAGTTAAAGTGGCTTGTTCTAAGTAGCGTTCCAGGGTTAAACTAACCCTATATAATAAACTAAATCAATATCAAATTAAATGTCGTGGTTAAGTTTTTACAATAAGTCGTGACTCGATTAATGCGATAATTAACGACATGTGACCCAGCATTATAGCGATAGTATCATGACCACTTGACGGTAACATTACGATTGCTTCGGTAGCGTAGTTGTATTGCGCAGTACGAATTTCTCGTTGGAAGTCTCGGGTTCGAATCCCGGAACGGTTAAAATAATATTGTGTGTATTGTTGCTCACTATCAAACCAAAATCTGGAATTTGTGTCCCATAGGGTCGCTGTATCATGGGACGGAAAATACCCGCGAAAATTGGGTGGTAGCGTCTCTGCCTACCCCTTTGGGGATACTAAGCGTATGTGTGTGTGATAGTACATAAATGCACAGCTTGACCACGCGACGGTGAGTGCTCCGAACATATAACCGCAATATAATGTTGTGTACCACGCTCGTAATTAATACAAGAGGCATTTTATCTAATTGCTCTTGTGTTTAAAATAGTTTGAGTGGAGGTAATCAGTAATTGATGTTGTCTGTTCGTCTATACTTGGCGCATTCAAATCGTTTACTGATTGTATGAAGGAAAATTAATGTCTCCGTGCTTTAGTGACTGAGTACTAGGGGTGCTTGGTTCGATCACAAGCCGGATTTTTTATTTGCCTGGGTTTGAATATCTAAAAAGGTGTTTTTGGGTTGTTAAAACTAGACCACAATATTCTGTTACACGAGAAAAAATGTTGCGTCGACCCCACACAAATTTGAGACAAGATGATAAAAATGTGGGAACAATTAAACTGTTAGATTGGAACCCACGGCTCGTAATCAAAAGCTATTGTTTAACTTAGTTACTGCTCGGGGACAAATTGAAGCAATTGTTTTTAATTCGGTCATTGTTCCAATAGGGACGGGGTTCGATTCCTCGGTCAGTGAGTTTCGGTTTGTGTAATTGTGTTATGATGGTAGAGCTACAGAGTAGACAACTTCGGTGGCGTAGTTGTATTACTGTACGACTGCAGTACTGAGGTCTCGGGCTCGATCCCCGAGTCGGGTAAAGTAATATTGGGTTTTTCTACTCAGTATTAGCCCGGTGTCTGGAAATGTGCCCGGTTAATGGCAATAGACCCGCCCCTTATTACATGGGACCTAACATACACCTAACCCAACCTTATATAGCTGGCAAAATGTAGTGATACACCAATGCCTACCCCTGAAAAATGAAAAGGGCGTGATCCTATGTATGTATGTATGATGGTAGAGCGTAAGTTGTGGCGTAACCCGGTTCGACCGGGGTAGTATCATTGCCACAAGTCACAGAGGTACGATTGCTGTTTGGCACGAATAATTTTGATTTTTTTAACACATCATTATAGTATGTTACATTTTCTATTCCCGAAGGAGTAGGTAGGGACTAGAGGTGTAGTTAGTGCAACCATATTTTACCGAGCTTATATCCGTAGATGTGATAGGGGGCGGGCCATCGTCATATCGGATACAGATTCCAATCTCAGGCAATTTGGATGTGTTTATGGAATCTTAAACCTCATAAAAATCTGTTCTGAGAATTGAACCCAGAACCTAACAATTCACAGTTTAAATACGCTACTATGAGACTAAAAGGTCTATAGTAATAAATAGATGTATTTTTGGAATATACGTAATTTTTTACGACTGCCTCGGTGGCGTAGTTATAGTACGGTACGACTGAAAGCTGTGGTGTCGGATTCGATCCTCGGGTCGGGCAAAGTGAAATTGGGTTTTTCTATTCAGTATCAGCCCGGAGTCTGGCATTTGTGCCCGATATGGTGATAGGCTCGTGATAGGGGATCACATCATGAGACGAAATACGCAGGGCGAGAAGTGGGTGCACTAGTTGCGCCTCTGCCTACCCCTTCGGGGATAATAGGCACGAGCGTGTGTGTGTCTCATTTTTTAATTTTAAATGTATTTTCAACTCTCAATCTCAACAAACCTCCTTCGAATCTCTTCCTGCACGTCACGGTCGCCAGCCACAGTTTATTTCTGTATTAATGTAAACAACGTTTAACTAATGAAAATGTAATATAAACAAACAGGCCATTAGGCGATCCACTAATTAACATATTAGGAGGTAATTTGTTTGTTTTGGATTGGATATTAATTACGGTTCGATTAGGTAATGAAGGTATTGCTTTTAAGGTTCTATTTTGTCTAATGAAGATGTGTTGTCTGTAAACAATGAGCCTATGCTCTTTGACTTCTAATGGTACATTTTTAATAAAGAGGTGAAATTTCTCTTGGGTGTTTAACAAATTATTATGAAAAGTATTGGAGTCGAGAACTCTCAGTGAGCGAGTTCGATTCTCATTTAGATAATTTTTACTTCACTGGTCTCTCAGAGTTTATTTATTATTATATAGATACCTACCTTCATATTATATACATATATATGGTGTTCAACTTATCTTTCTTACTCGAATATTGATTCGGCGCAATTTTTCCTAGCTTGCAGTAAAAATATTTGTTACACCTGGCCGACTATTTGACATCAACCCCTTATGAGGACCTGGGATTCGAACCCAAGGCCTCTCAATATACACCGTAAGATCAAGGTGATAAGTATACCGGATTTATGATATATCATATCCCTTCGAGGCCGTGTTGTTGACTCCAACCCGGAACAAAACATGACAAACATAACATCGCGGAAATCGAACCCGCGACCTCATTTCAACGCGGCGGAGGTCGCGTAACAATAGGTAACGGAGTTCTACAACATGAATACCGAAAAGAAATGTTATTGTTAATACACAATTTTTATTGAGATTAGACAGAATGCGTCTCCACATGCAAGTTTTTCCTGGAGAAATGTATGATTTTTCCAAATCAATCAAAGACTTGGTCTATTTATTTACAGAACATTCTAATGTATTTAGCCGTTTTTTTATTTACTGTTAATTTAAAAATATGTTTTGAGAATGAAATTTATACCCAAAATGGCGATACGATGGCCCCCTAATATTAACAGTGAAATTATGTATTAGTCTAGCATCAATAACTTATGTATTGCACACTACTTGGCTACTTGCATCTCTGCTAAACCTATCAGCGATATAAGATCACACATACATTATAAGTTACGGGAAACTATATCGTGAAATCGACCGAGTCGCGACCGACATTAATCGATAACTGAGGAATGCAAATAATTTAATCGCACCGTGGAAATTGCGTTTTATTATTTGTCGGTACGGTGTAACGGAAAAGCTCACGACTTTATTATGGTAGGTAGAGATGTTACTGGCACTCACTCTCGGAAGCGAGCGTATTAGTTTGGGGAAAATGTAGTTATCCCGTTAATATTATATTTTTCAATAAATATATTAGCGCATTCATGCAACCCAGAATCTGATTAAATGAAACGTGTAAGCACGTCGCCACTAAAGTGATGATGCTGATTGTTAGCAATTACTTATAATGACTCACACAATTCGTTATATTTAAGCTAAAGCTGATGATCGTCGTAATGATGTATCTCTCTATTTATCAACTGTGATGATTATTGCAAACCCCAGACATTTTTTACAATCATCATTTCAAAACATTACAAAGTACGTGGTAAGTGCGTATAGAGTAAATTATCAAAATATTATTTTCCAGAATCAGAATTACAGCGCAACTTATTATTTTTAATCAAAAAATCAAATATCAAATTTGACGTACGTCATTCAAATATTTGCTAGTGGCCAGAACGAAAAAATTATTGATCTACGATATTGGACTGCAACAACAAAAGCTAGTAGCGACATCTGTTGATAAAAATAAGAAGATTTATTACTGGTGGTAGGTCTCTCATATGTAAGAGACCGTCTGGGTGGGTACCACCGCAATGTCTATTTCTACCGCCAAGCAACAGTGCATGCACTGTTGTGTTTCGGTTTGAAGGACATTGTAGCCAGTGTAACTACTGGACATAATGAGACTTAACATCTTATGTCTCAGGATGACGAGCGCAGTGGAATGCCACACAGTACTTTGTAACTCAAGGTACTGTATGGTGTTGCTACTGTTTATGGACGGTCGTATCGCTTACCATCAGGCGAACGGCATGCCCGTCTCGTCATTCTAAGCCATAAAAAAAAAAAAATTATAGCATGAATGGACACTCATTACTGGTTCTACGAGGATGGAGTTTTTATTGTTTATGTTTTAGTAAATATTGTTTGACTTTTTGATAACCAAATAGTATGTATAATATGATTGTAAACTTCCCTTAAAGCTAACTTTTTTTGCATAATATACTTTGTTTTTTTTAAATTACTTAAAATATCGGAGCCGGGGAGACATAAAAAGTGTTGTAATTACATTACAGCGGTGTCCGTTTGTCCAACACACACAAAAACTGGATCAATGAGCCGTTACACAAATTACTGAACCCTCGGCATGGCAATTGACATTTAAAATTCGTGAAAAATAACTGAATCGTTATATATGGCAGGTCTCTCTTATTATGCTTTATTTTGCCGCCAAGCCAAAGTTCTGTTAAAGATATTGTGGTCAGTGTAATTACTGATCAATATTATAATTAACACCCAACGTTTTCATAACAAGTGACCCATGCCGCAAATAGTCCAAAAAAAATTACAAGTCTATAATATTGTCTAAGGAATGATGGTTGCTATATTATAGAGTCTATACTCTCCCCTCGCCAGTCGCAAAAGCTTTGACGGCCTTTGTCATTATCGTAATTGTGCTTTCACCGAAATTTCACGGTATTTAAGTAAGAAAATGGAATCTCACGCCGTGCGTTTACGAATTCAAGAAATATGGAAGAGAGAATTTTACGTATTTTATGACGCGTGGACCGTGGTTTATTACGAGTATGGGACGACTCACTTCTCGTTTTAAATAAACAATTGAACTGTGTGATGTGTCTAAATATTCATACAAACCTTTGAAGAATAGACAGGACTGCCTCGGTGGCGTAGTTGTATTACGGTACGACTGCAATGCTGAGGTCTCGGTTTCGATCCCCGGGTCGGGCAAAGTGATATTGGATTTTTTTATTCACTATCAGCCTGGAGTCTGGAATTTGTGCCCGATATGGCGATAGGCTCGCCCCCTATCACATCACGGGACGGATACGCCCTGCGAACAGTGGGTGCACTAGTTGCGCCTCTGCCTACCCCTTCGGGGATAAAAGGCGTGAGTATGCGTAAAAATAGACAGGAGCGGCAACGGTTGCGTGCACTTTTCAGCTGTATTTTTTGTTGTATTTTGGAAACAATATAATCAATTCATTCTTTTTTAATCCAGATGTGATACCCACTTGCCTGTTAGCAGCCTAATAAATTGGATTAATGTCATGTTTATAACTGATTAATTATATTTAAGAAATTTTTATTCATAAACTTAATATATTTGATAAATTTTCTATTTAAAAAGAATTCTAATCTATTAATTTGTTAAGCAGCTATGATTTAACACAAAAAAGGATTAAACTATATCACTCTTTTTGCGTCTGAGGTCAATTAAATTAATATGGAAGTTCATAAGTCAAAGCGATGAAAATTTCCGAAAAAAAAAACAAAAACGTGACCTTCCCTTTGTCATTGCATAGTCACGGGTAAAAAACAAATAATTTGGGAACATCAAAACACCATTAAATCTAACTATAATAACTTCATCGCTCACAAAAAACAGACCACACGGAGCTCTAAACACTACTAACTTAATTTGTACTTTATTCAAACGGAATAAGACCTTTTAATTTTAGAAATCCCTGTCTGTCCCAATTACAAGTCTATTCTTATGCATGATACGTTTTTAATAAAAGTTATACAAAATAAAACTCTATTTTGAAAAATATAAAGTTGAAATCGTAAATTGTGTCAAGAGTCGAATGAAAGTGTTCTTAGGTGGTCCTTTTGAAAGAAAAAAACTTGTCATTAAGTCATAAAAAGATATTATTTAAAAGATAATATTATTTGTAAACGGTTTAAAATGAAGTTATTTTTATTGCTCGTAATGTGATCTAATTTGTCTATCGTTCGTGTTACAGCATTTAAAACTTTCACATTGTGCTATTAAAGACCAAACTTCAGTATAAAACTGTTTTCAAGTATTACTTTTTTCATATCTTTTTTATTCTTCTTAAGTACAAGAAACTACATTTGATGTTAAGTGGAATCAAAATATATGATGTCGACTAACCATCTATTTTCTATATTGTTTTAAAAACATTAAGAGGTCGTTTCTTCGTGCTAATCTCTGTAAATCCGATTTAGAAAAATCTTTCACTAATAGAAAGCAGTGCTTGCCATCAGATGTTTATTTAAAGGAATATTAATTAAAAATTAATAAATAATTACGTTTCGATCTTGTTTCCCCTTCTCAAATACTACATTGCCACTTCACGACAGTCTTTAAACAGTGGTACTACCTCGGTCGTGGCTCTTTACAGCTCCATTTACTTATCTTAACTATTAAAACGATTGCGGTTACGACAGACCACGCGCAAAACCAGAAAGGTCAAGATATACTGGTCGTAAAGTTCAGTTGAAGCTATATATAGTGCATGAGTCAGTTGTCAATCCGCGTGTTGAACTGGGTTATCGGTTTGGCAGACGGCTCGGCGGCTGCGATATCGCGCGATGTCGCAAAACCTTGCGCTTCTCTTATCAACGCAGAATACAATACAATCCAGCTATAAGGGTGAAAGTTCGGGAAGATGGATGCTTGTAAGATAACAAACAATTCAATAGATGAGACGATAACAGAGAATCCAAGCTACAGAACATAGAGTTTCATTCGGGTAATTGTTACAGGCGGATCCACGTGCATAAATTAGTATGTGATACTAGATTTGGTCGTAAATTCGCCAACGTAGAAATCTGGGATAAAACTTTTAATAAAATTTTCGTAGTAGTTGGTAATATATAAGCATTTTCTATTTCCCTCCAACTCCATAGTACCTACGTGTAGATGTCTACAGGTCCCTCCCTGTGGACCCGGCACCAGATGCGATCACTCAACTCTACAGGAAGACATAAACCCAAAGCGAGATTATCAGAATTCCGTCGAGTTAATGAGTCGAATGGAGCCGTTAACATAAAATATTATGTTTCTATTTGTACCTCGTTAACTTTTAATGATCTTTAGCTTCTAATTAATCAGACTTTAAGTGTTTGTTTAACGAAAATTTTACATAACCTTAAAAAAAGCTTGCATGCTGATGGTAGTAACAACACAAATTGAGAATACAAAGTATTGTAATTCACTGCAGTGTGTTCGTTATCCTGAGGCATTAAATCTATATTGATACATTAAAGCCAAAGAAATTGTTTGTTTTTCGTTTGACTGTCAAAAAAGAAAAGATTATTGGGATTCTCAAAGTTCCATGAATGGGATGTTATATTATTTCCGAGCGCTATAGACTATTTCTTATCTCAAGAACAGATTTTAACGCGGGCAGAACCTTATGTATTAAAAATAATGTACTCAATTTTGATTATTGATCATTAGTATTTTACTTGAGACCTATGAAATGAAAATATTGATTATTTTGTTACCAGTATAGTCCCACTGTAGACAACTCTGTCCACAAAACGAATACAACAGAATATTTACTGTTAACTATAACCACTCGTGCCGAATACTATTTAATCGATTCAATTTAAATCTCTTTAGTTAATGGGCGACACATTCCGCTCGCTGTACGCGGCGTCAAGGGAGGTCAAGTTATAATGGTTGATATTAAACAGCGCCTTATTGACCTAGTGATAGCTTTGAGCTTTATAGCATACGCCGACAAATGGTCAAGTAGGTTACCTCGTGTTAAGTACCATACAGGGTTATTTTGACATTGCGTTTATAAATGAAACCACATACTTGTCTTTGTCTCTACTAATATTATGCCAAAAATCATCCATGTAAAACCAATATTTTTACCAAAATATTTACTTTCCTGATTTATTTATCATTTTCTAGATTAGTGCGAATATGTCGTGTGCGTGAGTGTTTTTCTGGCTGAAAGTGTAATGTTGCCGCTGCGACGAATTCTCTTAGAGTAGTAGTGGCATAAGGGCGTTGAAACTTAGTTACTTTTTATTAATATTTATTTTGTTCGAAACTTACACTTTTTATTTTACGTCTATGGTTAAAGTTATTTTCAAGGAGGTAAGTATGTTATTTCATTTAGTAACGCAATGTCAAAATGATCCTGTTTATTATACCATAGATTGACTGGCTTAAAAGAAAAGAATAGAAATAAGGAAGAAAGGTGTTAGCGCCTTCAAATTTCACTTACGATACTAATCTTAACAGCAAGCTGTGGGTGTGTTACACCTCTGCTCACCCCTGAAAAGGCAAATGGCGTGATGCTATGGATGTTTGTAAATATATTTGTGACTTGAAGTCTGTTTTCTGTGAGACTACCTCGGTCGACTATATTCGGTGTAAACAGATATGCATACTGCACGACTCAATCACTTTTCAAACGTGGCTATTTGTCCAGTTAGCCTTTGCTTGTACAATCAGTATTTGTGATTACACACGTAAATTGTCCGGTTTAGGAATTCGTCCCGGATGCAGATATGCTCAAAGCTCGTAGGACGGAAATAAGTTCTGCAGTGAACGCAATACTTCTGTCTACCATTTCGGGTGACGCGGAGATAGTAAAATCGGAAACTATGAAATCATGAACATATAAATACTTCCTTTTTGGTGTTGGTCAAAAATGTTTTTTGTACTGTGTTACTGGTAGGTCTCTCATATGTAAGAGTCCGCCTGGGTGGGTACCACCGCAATGTCTATTTCTACCGCCAAGCAGCAGTGTGCATGCACTGCTGTGGTTTGAAGGACATTGTAGCCAGTGTAACTACTCAATATAATGAGACTTAACATCTTATGTCTCAGGATGACGAGTGCAGTGGAATGCCACACAGTACTTTGTAACTCAAGGTGCTGTATGGTGTTACTACTGTTTATGGGCGGTCGTATCGCATACCATGAGGTGAACGGCATGCTCGTCTCGTCATTCAAAGCCATAAAAAATAACTAATTGAAATCTATTGTGGCATTACTAAACATTATCAATATAAACTAAAACCTTGGAGCTACATTACTAAACATTGCTAATATAAATAAAATAAAACTCTGAAATTATTCCGACCAAGTTGGCATTAGGACTCCATATTAGGAAGAATAGTGCATCAAACTTGAACCAGAAATAATATAAACGGAATACGTATACTTACCTACCTAACAATTATATACAGAAATGTACATGAATATTTACTTGTGAACTGTGTATTGACGTGATTTCGTAATTTGTGAAATTCCATGACTAATATAACTATGTATAAAATATGTCATAAATATTTATAGTCATCCTAAAAGGACAGAATCAATGAATCATTAAAATATTTGACAAGTATGTTCAAGTTATAACTCGATTTGTTCTTGAGACAATAGATACTCCTTCGAACTCGCCGAAACACAAAAAAAACAATAACCTTCCCAGTAATTATACAGAGATTAGTTTAATTAGCCCTTTGTCTAGAGTCACATTCACTCATGTGTGTGAAGGGGTAGGCAGAGGCGCAACTAGTGCACCTAGTTTTCGATTCGATTAGATTAGAGACTACCGTCATATCAGGCATACATTCCAGATTTCGGTCTGAATACCGAGAAAATTCTAATATCACGACCCGGGGATCGAACTCGCGACCTTAGAAGTCATACCATCCATAAAAGATAATAAGACAACTCATAAAAGCCAATAACTTGAAAATAGACTAGATTTTTGTTTACAATTGTAGTACAAGGCTGGTCATCACCCTATCAATTGAGAGCTGGCATGCGTTCGGTTATTACGGAAACCTGGTGCGTTGCACAACGGCATGGGCTCGGCTCGGTCATCTGGCACGGATCTGCATTATATATAACCGCGCCGCGGTCCGGCCGTGCCCACTGACTCAATGATGACCATTGTATTTATAGATAGGTTCAATTTTAACTGTACTTGTGTTTTATAGCGAGATAGTTATTCATTGAGGTATGAACTACCAAGACTATCCATAAACAGTGACATCATATACCTTCTCTTATCCTTTAGAATTTAGTGTGGGGACGACGCAACACACTTGCATAATTTAGAAATATTTTTTTAGTTTTTTTTGATGCCAACCCCTCTAGGAGAATTGTGTTCTAAAACTGTATTGCCTGACCCGGGATTCGAACCCGGCACAATTCGTATAGTAGACGCATCAGTTGTGTAATACGGAACTATGACAGTACTAGCGGAAGTAAGCACTCGTACACATGGCGCTCGTATTACAAGTTTTTCCTTGAGTTGCTTATTACTAAGTGACAAGTTAGTAACAAGGTGCGGTTTGGTCGGATACTTTTATTTTTTATTACATAGCATTATGACTGCATTTGATAAGTAAGGAATATAAAATATAATTAACTAATTAGCGAAGTTACGTCGATGATTGTTATAATTATGCCGGTGTGTCTTACAAGATGTAGAGTTTATTTTTGAGTAACTCTTTATGTATATAGTATACTAATATTAAGAATAAATGAATGTTTAGATATAGAGCTTATTCTTTGGAATCACTCCGAATCAAAAAGAAAATAATCTACCACTTATAGAAAGCTACATATTCCTAGAATGCTAAAGCCTACTTATGTACTGGGAAGCTTTAACGCAGACGAAGCCGCGAGCAAAAGTAAGCGTGAAATAATTTACACCGATTATTTCGGATGAAGCATCGTAAAAAACTATTACAGCAGATTTTTCATGTGCACTGAAATACTGAAATACCTGACAAGATCGAGTACAAGGAACATCCGGTGACCATTAACCTTCCTGAAATATCGACTTTCTCAGAATAATGAGCACGTGAACGACACAGCATCTGTTTAAGTAGGTACTTGCATTTAGGAGGAAAACCCATTGATACTACTCCATTCATTAGTCATACGATATTGTGTGTAGGTTGTCTCAGCGTCTCGTGAACAGTCGAAGTCGCGGGTCCAATTATAAGGAAATAATGATGCCCATTATGTTCGTCACCAAAATGAAGATAGGCTAATTTAAAAAAAAGCGCCAAATTTGGTCCATTCGTTTAGAGCTACGATGCCACGCACAGACATAGAGATACACACCCTAAACTATATAACACCCCTTTTTTCCGTTGGGGGTTAAAAAGGAAATAATCATGAAGTAAGTAAAAGATTATGAGAGGTAAAATACGAAAGTAAAACAAAAATTGTGATAATTATTTAAATTTATTAACTATGTATGACTAATAGAGGAGATAAGAGGGTCCTTAGTGAATCACTGCCTATCCCTTCGATTCGGTGTAATAATATGTAGATAATAAGTTCAATCAACCATACCGCCTGTAACAGTCAACCGCGACGTAGCAGATTCGATTCCCAGGTCAACAAAAACATGAATTGCCTTATGCGATTGTACGGCGCTGGATGGTCCAAATACGGGGAACAAGAAGTAACAATAATGTATACAAGCTAAAAAGTAAAAACTAGTTCGGGCACGCGGACTTCATTACTGGACAGATGTCTCTACATTTTACGTGTATCCGATCGTGTTAAGAGTGAGTGAGTAAAGTGGACGATAGCCTAGTTGGGAATGGAACGGTCTGCCGAGACAATGTCCGGAGGTTCAAAACCCAAGGCATACACCTCTGACTTTTCGAAGTTACGTGTGTATTGTTTATCAATTATCGTTCGCTATAACGGTGAAGGAAAACATCGTGAGGAAACCTGCATACCTGAGAATTCTCCATAAGAATTTCGAGGGTATGTGAAGTCTTTTTTTTTTTTTTTTTTTTTTTTCGCGGAGAAAGTGACTTATTACTACCGCCCAGCCTTCAAGGGGGGCGACTGAGCGGTTATGTTGGGTTCACCGTGCCTTACGACCCGGCGTTGAGCCGCCCGGAGAGATGTAACCATCGGGCGACCGCCGGGCCGAGTCCCTAACCTATGTACAACGCACGGCATACCAACCAAAACTCCGCGGTGGCCATCTTCGGCGCATTAGGGACGGCTGTGGGCTTCCTCTGACGGAAGTGTCTAAGTTGTCGTCCGCAGCCGCCCCTGCGCGGTGCCGCCTAGTGCGGCCCGTCTCCTGTTTGGGGGGGGCTCAGAAGCCCCCGCACACCGAAGGACGCTCTCAGCGTCAACGGCAACGTGAGGCCTACCAGCCACGCTGTCGTCCATCACAGGGATCGCAACAATGTGCCACTAAGAACACAAAATTAAAGACGGACAGCCCCCTGCCGCCCGCCTGCGACCCCCGGTGGCCCCTATTAGTCGCCTTTTACGACAGGCAGGGGATACCGTGGTGGAATTCTCCAAACGCCCCCAATCCACAGGGCGGAAGACGCCGGTCAGTCGTCCACCCGGCGCCTCCTACGTCTTGTCTGGCGGCGGGAGGGATCTCCGCGCCTCCGATCCCTCTCGGCACTCTCCTTCCGCGAGAGGACCACCTCACAGAAGTGTGCCACCGCACGCCAGGACCTCCGGCTGTCGACCATGGAAGCGACCACGGCCGGCAGCGAGAGGTCTCCTCCGACGACTGCTCTGAGAGCGCTGCGCTCCTCATCCCAGGCTGGGCAGAACTCTAACGTATGCTGGGCCGTATCCAGCGGGCAGTTGTCACAGTGGTGACACACGGCCGACACCTCCTTCCTCACTACCCGCCACAAGTACTCACCGAAGCAGCCATGCCCGGCGAGCGGGTATGTGAAGTCTGCCAACCCGCACTAGGCCAGCGTGGTGGACTAAGGCCTAAACCCTCTCAGTAGTAGAGGAGGCCCGTGCTCAGCAGTGGGCAGTATATAATACAGGGCTGGTATGATGATGATGATCGTGTTAAAGTCTTTTTAGTGTGAAATAAGCCGAAATAAATCCTAATCCATTCAATGCCCAATGCTTTAATTTTCAACCAACATAAAAACATCTACAGAACATCATGAATATTTTTGTTAAATGTTATTTCTATACCATGGAATGTTGAGACGAGTAGTAGTAAAACACTGTATGGCATACATAGATACGCACGTTACCCTGACAAATTTGATGGTCACAAATAATGCCCAGTAATAAATAGTTACAACTAGTTTTTCCTCACGGCTCCACCCGCGTGAATGAGTTTTTCCGGGATAAAAGTCCCGCTTTATATTTTCCCGGGATAAAAAGTAGCCTATTTGTTAATCCAGGACCTAATCTACCCGTGTGCCAAATTTCATCGAAATTCGTTTAGTAGCTTTTGCGTGCAAGAGTAACAAACATCCATACATCCAGACATCCATTCATCCATTCATCCATACTTACAAACTTTCACGTTTGTAATATTAGTAGGATGTCTTTCAATTTGGAACACGCTGCATCATTACTAATTCTCACTTTTAGAATAGTAGGAGATCTGTGAGATAATGTCCCAAAGTTTGATGCAGTGCAATGCAGTACTTTTAAATTGTGTTTCCCCTGTGTGGCGCATGCTCTCAGGCAAATGACCTGTTCTCATCACTGTAAAAAGTGAATGAAACCAAATTTGGAGAAGTGCTTCGTGAGCCAGTTTTTCTTCGGATTCTTAAGCCCTGTTTAAGTACATGGTTTTCTGTCAGTCTTGCTTTACCCTTCCAAGTCCAGTAGGTGCTCAAATAGTTAGCATTTTCGTCTTTACAGTCAAATTAGGTAGAACGTATATTAAACAATGTAGCTTGGTGGAATAATCAACAAAGAAAAAAAACTTCTTCGATAATAGTGAAACTGGTGATAGAGCTGTAATACTGTGTCAGCTTCGATTCACGCATTGTGAAAATCAATCACCATGGCGATTTTTATGTATCTGAATGACGAGACGAGCAAGCAGCTCGCCTGATGGTAAGCATCACGACCGCCCATAAACAGCAGCAACATCACTCGAATTTTGAACTCTTGTCTGATAGTACAAATCATTGTAATGTATTTATATAATTCGGTTTTAATAGTAATTGTATTTATAAATACTTACACATAGGTATGCCGTTGACACCGTCTGCGCCCGCGCAGCTTCCGAGAATATGAATGACCTTCGGTTTCGCGTTCGTTTTCCTTAAGATAGCACCGATATAATTACAATACGAGGAAATAGTATATGATGACTTGTTGAATGTTCTTTCTTCAAATTAGTATTAACAATATAGTTTTTTTTTCATTATTACATCTTGTTTTATGTCATAGAATTAATTATTTATTGAATTGTATACTCTAATACACTCACTTTTTTTATTTTTGTGTTTTTATATGTTAATAATTATTAGCATTAATAAGTTTAGAATCTTCACTTTAAGTTACTTATACCGTTCTGTTTCTACCATAACGTTTAATACCAAGCTATAGGTTTCCTTAATACCTTCAAATGTGGGCGATGAGTAAAGGTATATGGTTTAGTGCTTCTCTAGAATGCAAGGTATTCCGTGCTGGCGTGTGCGGGCTGACCTAGTGCTCGTCCTACGTGTTGCCGATGCCTATTGTGATCGACACGTGACTTCACGAGCGTGATGAGTGGAATTCTGATATAGGCTCACGACTTTAAGGGGTAGGCAGAGTTGAAACCTATACACACAGACCGCCGAGCTTTTGATGAGTTAGATGAACTTATCGTCGCACTGGGCACAAATACCAATGATACTAAAGCTGTGTTTTATAAAAAACTTACATTCATAATATAATAATAGTTAAATTTAGGGATGGAAATTTCTGATCGAGGATTGTCCCCAATTCTTAGAAGAAAGCACTATAAATGTTTATAGGAGTAGTAAAAAGCTATGAAGAAATACATAAAATATAAATTTCCTCTTAAATCGATCTACGAAACTAGGTTTATTTTATAGAAAATTACTTTTGTAGGCAATTTTGGACAACCGACCGTAGGCGCAAATAGTATCTCATACTATTTTTATAGCAGGAAGACGTTGGCTATGGGCTGTAAACATACTTTAAATTATATTTCAACCGAAACGCCATAAATAATAAAACAAAAATGAACGTAAAATTTGTATTGCTATATTATAATCCGGCAGTTCTGAAAAAAGAAAGAAAAGCTTTATAATATGGCTTTTAGTCTTATAAAAGTGGTAGAGGCACGCTATAAACATATTTCTCGGCTCGACCGGGGTACTGCCGCTGTATCACAGAAACCATTGTAAATCATTATAGGTATTTGATATTATTGTGGTAAATATACTGTAGTTGTATAATTTTTCCTTCCCTAAATTAAGTATAGAAATAGAATAATTAATCACGGTCACCATTTGACACATTTGAATAATAATAGAAATATCTTTAATAAATATCTAATATTATAAAGCTGGTTTTTGTTCGAACGCGATATTCTCTATAAATAGGAACCGATTCAGAAAATTGTTTCATTTACAGGAAACTATATTAATTATTTCGTTATTGGATAATTTTTATGACGTTGAGGTAAAAATACAGTAATTTTATATTGGAACTTTGACATTTGGAGATTATAGTCCTTTCTTAATTTGTAAACGTAATTAAATTATGACCCTAGAAGACAGGCCCGTGACGGTCCAAAGTGACAGCAACTGTGACGATTTTCGTGTGACGATTTTTTTTTAACATGGATTTCTCCCGTACGTCGATAAAGAAGTTTCATTTCAAAAATTGTCTATCTGCCGCCTAGCAACAGTGTATGCACTGCTAAAGTTTGAATGAGTAGAATTAGTGCCGATTTCACTGTTCATAAACGTTATTTGACACATAAATGTATAAGCCAACCAAACACTAAAGTGACACAAATGTATGCTTCTAAAAAAAATGTAGTGAAATAAGTACTCTCGGCATTAGCTGTTTAATACCATAACTATCAAAAAACATTGTAAACTTGTGAAGCGAAGCCTAACATATACATCTTAGCAAGGGACGTAGTAGAGTGATGTAGGGATTTGCAAATACAACTTCTGAATGGTATTGCACCTCCAATATCGATGTCTGGAACTCGATTTAAACATAGATATGCCCATAAAGCACACTAGCCGATAATGTCCATAGTAGTGACAACTGAATGGGTGTACAGTTAGCCACAAAATAAGTATTCACATGTATCCTGACTTATAGAAGTGTATCTATGTTCGCCTACGTGATGAATAAAGTGCAATAAAATGCAATGCAATCAGCCGTGTATTATATACTGCCCACTGCTGAGCAAGGGCCTCCTCTACTACTAAGAGGGTTTACGGCCTAACGAATAAAGTATTTTATTTTTATTTTGAAAAGTAAGTAAACAAATTCATAATTTTAAACCATCTTTAATCTTTTGCGTCCTTATCAACAATCGTTTTTCCTTCACTAAAATAAACTTTAAAGGGTTACTTATTTTTAAATATTGAAATGAATATTTCGCTTGAAGTGAACGTGTAGAAACGTTTTAAAAAACACAATTTCTTATTTACTTATGTGGCTGACTGTACATCAAAGGAATCGGATCTTGAAGACAAAAGACTACATTATATATAAGATAAAGCCCAACAAGCCGCCAGTTTCTAAATGTAAGCCGTATCTCAGCGCACCCGCTAATTATCCGCTGCAGTACAGTTTGAGCGTCGACAGCGATATGATTTGTTATTGTTAGTACTGCGAGCGACGCGTGCGGCTTGCGGCATTAAAGCCGGCCTAGATACGGCTTAGGCTTATTAAATGTTTGATATGTTTTTATAATAGCGATATCTAAATTATGTTTTCTATTTTAAGACAAATTAAAAGAATACTTCTGTTATGAGAACACATTATTTAAACGAAAAACGTACCGATAACAAATTTTAATTTTTTGTTTTATTTCCTGTTTTTAAAAGACTTTTACCGGAATATTGATTAGGTAATAATTATCAGTTTGTAGCGATATTAACAGATTCACGATAATCAACAAACTAAATAAAATGTATGTTTTTTTATGTTGCACTAGTATTGCTCGCGGCTCCGCCCGGGTGAAAAAGGTTTTCCGGGATAAAAATATTTCCCGGGACAAAAAGTAGCCTATAGCACTCAAGAGTAATGTAGTTTCCTATTAGTGAAAGAATTTTCAAAATCGGTCGAGTAGTTCCTGAGATTAGCGCATTCAACCAAACAAACTCTTCAGCTTTATAATATTAAAATTAATAGTATAGATTGAATTTATTTTGCCACATAGCAAGTCAGCGATGGGGCCTAAAGTACAATATGCCCCATCTAGCGGCGGTCGCTCGGCGTCGTAGAAAGCTCGCGCGTGGGAAAACTAGTATCCACAGCTCCGCGCGCAAATAGGCCGATACCTCACCGGCTTATCTTGTTATCTGCGGCTCCACCGCGGGGGCATCATAAGGAAAATGTATCTTCATTGGTGGCAGTGGTTCATATTGAGCATAGGAAAAAACTAAATTTGAGTTTTTCTACTACGTCGGTTCTTGTATTAAGATTTAGGACAAGACTGCAGTGCGGGGGTTTCGGGGTCGATCCCCAGGTCGGGCAATGTGATATTATATTTTTTTTCTACTCAGTTGATGTGCCTCAGCCTACCCCTTCGAAAAAGATTTGTGTATGTTTGAGCGTTTTTGGCACCAATTTTACAAATAAATTACGATTTGGTAAGCCGTTAATCTGATAGTATGAGCTACAGATCATATGCGACATAATATCACTTTGCCTGTCCCTCTTAGACATAATATGTTAAGTTTCATAATCCCCAGTAATTACGCTAGAGTAATTGATTATAACCAGCTGGTTCAGTTAAGGTACGCCCACTGTGTGCACATGGCTTGGCGGAATGTGGGCGCTCTAGTTACACCTGTGTTTACTATTTATTTTGGATACAGTAAAAACTATAACACAACGATATATACCTATTTGAAGCTATATCTTAACTTACTTGTTACTAAATGCGAAAGTAATAAACTCAGAAACAGCTGAATGGCATTGGATGATATTTGGTACACAGATGGATCACGTTCTGGTTTAACAGAACAGGCTTTTTATCCTGGTAATTTGTTCCACTAAGAATATTGGAACTTTTTATTCTGTACATACGATGCTAAGGATTGCAGTGATTTAAACTTTTGATACGGAAAAAGCTTTTCACGCGGGCGATGTAGCGTGCAACATCTAGCTATCAATCATAATGGTACTTAATTTAAACTCCGATGAAAACGCAGAATTTATACATTAATTTAAAACTAAAATCATATTAAACATTTATTTCAACATCACAGGCATATTATAAGCTTTGCTTTATCAAAGTAATAATTATATTTGTGTTTGGTATGAAAATTAAAGGATATTGTAGGCAGTGTAATTATTAGCATGAGATTTATTTATTTTGGGAAGATTTACAGACAAAAACATACAAAAATATAGTTCTATGCTAATTACAATTAATCTTCACCAATAAAATTAAATTTTATTCCTATTTTCTCTGAGAGCGCAGTGCATTGCCACATTGTAATGTAATTCATTGTTTTGGGTAATGTTACTAGTATTAATACGAAGCTAACGATTACCAAAATGTAAGAGATCGACTGCTTAAAAAATACAAAGATACATTTCTAATTCATTAAAATATTAAAATAACAATGAAACATCTTCCTCCTTATGAGTAGTGAGTTGCTTCCTAATGGTTTCTAATGCGCTTCTAAGAAGGGCCAGTGGTCATTAGTCTAATATGAAGAACAATGGCTCTACCTGAGACCGCAAATTTAAGGACCAACAGGTTGAACAGGAATTATCCAAACATGTTAATTCTTCATATATTTTTTTTATAAATAATACAGTCCGTTTACTGATAAGCGCCATGTCTTATAAAAAGTAACAACGGACTTTTTTTACAACTGCTAGACTCCAACAAGTCATTCGCTTGACAGTAAGTGACATGGCCGCCCATAAACAATAGAAGAACTTAGCATCACAAAGCACTGTGTGGCTAAGACATTAGGTAATAATGCTTAGTAATTGCATTGGCTATGGTGTTTTTTTTTCTACTGTTTAACGGTAACAATAGATGAAGCATAACTTTTCTTCTTGATTTTGTGGGGAAAGTGGCCAGTATCAGTTGTACGGGCGTCTGAGCGGTTATTCTGGGGTCACAGGTCTTACGAAGATGCGTTTATGCAACCAATGCAATCCTATATTAGTGTAAAATCAGTAAACTTCCATATAATTTTGTGGAACAAATATAAAGCGAATGTTATGTACCCCAATATTGCTATAAAATTATAGTTGTATTAATTAGTTAAGGTTTAATTTTATTGTTTACGCATATATACACTCACGCCTTATCCCCGAAGGGGTAGGCAGAGGGGCAAGTTTTTACACCCAATTTTCGCGGTGTGTATTTTGTCACTTGATGAGATAGGGGGCGAGCCTATCATAACATCGGGCACAAATTCCAAACTCCGGACTGATACTCAATAGTAAAACCCAATATCACTCTTCCCGACTCGGGGCTCGAACCTAAGACCTTAGTGCAGTAGTCGTCCAATACAACTACGTCACCGAAGCAGTCAATAATACACACACACTCACGCCTTTTATTCCTGAAGGGGTAGGCAGAGGCGCAACTAGTGCACCCACTTTTTGCCGTGCGTATTCCGTCCCATGATGTGATAGGTGGCGAGCCTATCGCCATATCGGGCACAAATTCCAGACTCCGGTCTAATACTGAATTTAAGACGCAATATCACTCGGCCCGACCCGGGAATCGAACCCAAGACCTCCGCATTGCAGTCATACCGTAATACAACTACGCCACCGAGGCAGTCTGTATATTTCGTACTTCTGTCTATACCTCCAGGGACAGGCGCGTGACTGTATCAAACTAAAATTCCTCGGATACGTCGAATGCAGCTCCAGATGGATGTCTCGTGCATTCCGCTCGTAACTCGCGATCTACGGATGTGATCGAGTGTGAAATTGTTCTGTATCATTCCTCTAATATTGTCATGATAGACAATTATAGAAAGGTATTTAATGAGTATCATTGTGAAAACAAATTCCCCATATTAATTGCATTTAAGTGGGGTTTAGATAAGCAAGGAATCTTGCAGAAGTTATCTTGAACAGTTTGCAGGACTTGCGGCGAGTCGCATGTGTATAGAGTTATTGAAATATTGTCGCTAGTGTAAACGCAAGGAAGTTCTTGCGCATTATATTCCTGAGAGAACTTGCTAGTCTTTTTTATTTTTATTCCATTGAATGACGAGATGAGCGTGCCGTTCGCCTGATGGTAAGCGATACGAGCCACACATAAACAGTAGCAACACCATCCAGCACCTTGAGTTACAAAGTACTGTGTGGCATTCCACTGCACTCGTCATCCTGAGACATAAGATGTTAAGCCTCATTATGTCCAGTAGGTACACTGGCTACAATGTCCTTCAAACCGAAACACAACAGTCTAAACTTAGCATCTTATCTTACTAATATTATAAATGCGTAAGTTTGTGAAAATGTTTGGATGTTTGTAAGAAGTAAACGCAGACTGTACTGAACAGATTTGGATGAAATCTGGCACACGAGTAGATTAACACATAGGCTACTTTTTATCCCGGTAATATGCTCCCGAGGAAAATAATGACATTGATTAATATACATTTTTGAAATAGATGTCCCTGGCGTCGTAGTCGTTTTAGGGGCTTTTGTAGCGGAAAGTCCTTTCACGCAGGCAAAGCCGCGAGCAACACTTAGTTGAGTATAAATTACAACGAAAACTTCTTTAGATTGTTTTTTATACGGTCTCGGCGAGGTAATTCCGCTGCACCCGATGGTAATCGAAGAGAGGTCTAGATAGAGTGTGCGAGGCCGGCGATGAGTATCCCTCGTCCGTCGATACAGTTGTGCTGGCCTGTTTAAACCGGATATTTATTTATTTATTTATTTTAAACTTTATATACAGTAAATGTATACAGGTGGACTTAATGCCTGAGGCATTCTCTAACAGTCAACCTTTGGGTGATGCGGAGATGAGACAAAGTGGGTGTATATAAAACATAAATAAGACAAAACATATACTATACATACATAAATACATAATATACATACTAAAATACATGAATACCTACATAAATACAAATATACTAATTCTATAAAATATGTTATATTAAAACAAAGTAACTTCCTGAAACTATGAAAGTTGTGAATCTGCTACACTATTAGCGAAAAGCATCCGAACTTTTGATTTAAAAGTGAACCTGTTTGTTGAAGCCCTGATTTCTGAGGGGAGTGTATTCCAAAGTAGTATAGATTGGACAGTGAAGGAGGAGTGGATGAAGTCGGAATTGTGAGAAGGACATTGGAGAAGAAGGTTACCGGCAGAGCGCAGGGTTCTCTCGTGTTGAGAACCCAAATATTGAAATTTAGAAATTAAATAAGAGGGAGGAGTAGGGGAAGTGATAAAGGAAAAAAGTGTGGTCAGCGCGCGCAGGCTGCGGCGCTGACGAATGGGTAGCCACTTCAGCTGCGAGCGGCAAGAGGAAACATGGTCATATTTGCGGAGATTAAAAATGAATCGAATGCAGTTGTTTAAAAGACGGTCAAGTTTGTTGAGTAAATCTGCATTCAGATCAAAATAGCACACATCGCCATAGTCGAGGATAGGAAGGATTAAGGTCTGCACAAGCATCATCTTGGTTTTATAGGGTAGAAAATTCTTCAGGCGATATAAAGCGCGTAGGATGCCTGTAACTCTCTGGCAAACTGAGGTTACTTGGGCTTGCCAGTTAAAGGTATTGTCTATATGTAACCCTAGGTTTTTTACAGTGGTACACAGAGCGATAACTGAGCCGTTGTAATGGATTGGAGGCAGCGATTGTATGTCCAGTCTCTGAACTAACCGCGAGCTGCCCACAATTATGGCTTGACATTTGTTGGGATTCACACTTAGGCCATAACGATCAGACCATATTTTAATGTTGTTCAGATCCCTATTCACTTTATCTATGGCAGTGGACACGTTATCGACACTAGCTTGAGCATAAATTTGTAGATCGTCGGCATACAAATGATACGCACACTGAAGGTTTTGGGTTATGGAATTAATAAAAATAGAGAATACTTTACTGGTGGTAGGTCTCTCATTATGTAAGAGGCCGTCTGGGTGGGTACCACCGCAATGTCTATTTCTACCGCCAAGCAACAGTGTGCATGCACTGTTGTGTTTCGGTTTGAAGGACATTGTAGCCAGTATAACTACTGGACATAATGAGACTTAACATCTTATGTCTCAGGATGACGAGCGTAGTGGAGTGCCACACAGTGCTTTGTAACTCAAGGTGCTGGATGGTGTTGCTACTGTTTATGGGTGGTCGTATCGCTTACCATCAGGCGAACGGCATGCGCGTCTCGACATTCAATGCACTGCATTGCATTTGATGGTTATTAGAGTGCAATTTAAATATAATGTTGACCAACGCTCTTCAAGGCCTTAGAATTTATACCGGCCTGACTTACATCTGACTGAATAACGTCTTAATAAGTCGTCATGACAATAAGCGACGAAGACATCTTCATTTAATTTGTTTGTTTAATGAGAACTAGTGTATATAGTACTAGATATATTAACTAGCGACGGGTAATAAATACTAGACGATTTCAATCGCTTGTTACTGTTATAATGTTTACAGGGTTGCCAGTTATATTTGAAGTTGTGTATGAGAAGGCGATCATTATAAGGATTTTTGCTCGAAAATCTTTTTCTTTTTCTTTATCTCAGTGTATATATAAAGTAAAGTATTATATTTTACCGGGATCTAAAGTAGCTCATACGTTGATCCAGTACGTGATCTACCTGGACAACCGGTTAGAATAAAATTTTAATCTATTCAGCGATTTCTGCGCAAACTTCCAACAAACATCCAAAAATCTTGATTCATTTTCGCATTATTTATTAGTAAGATTACAGTTGGCAACCCTACGTATTTCCCTATGTTCCGCATACGTTCGAACGGGAATTTTATTTCGAAACCGTTATTTTGTTAAAGGAGCGTTTATTGCTATTATCTGATAAGCTTTTGCCCGTGGCTCTGCCCGCGTTTAATGTTCCCGGCATAAACGTGCGAGCGTGGGATACAAACTAGCCAGACGTTACGGAATGTTCAAAATTAGTTTCAGAATCTGACGGTTCAGTGATTACCCCAATGTCCAAAATAACAAACAAAATACCCACCATGCCAAGGTGTAGGCAGAGGTGCCAAGGCACCCACTTTTTGCCCTCGTGTTCCGTTCCAATATGGGATAGGGTAGAGCCTATCGCCATATCGGGCACAAATTCCAGACTCCAGGCTGATAATTTTGATAAATTTAGTATATACGTGTAGATTAGTCTCATTATTATCCGTATGGTCACGGGTTCGATTACCAAAACATTCGTAAACTGTAGTAAAACTGAAATATTGTTATATGGGTAAATTTTGTGGTATGAAAGATTCACTGTCATCAAATCATTTTACCCTAAGTTGTAGAGGAGGCCCGTGCTCATCAGTGGGCAGAGTATATAATACAGGGCTGGTATGGTAAGGTAAATCATTTTACCCGACAGTCCACGAAAGAGAGTAATGTTTTTATAGCTGAAATGTTTAATATTACCTTCTACATTAACTCAAAGGAAGCTCTGTAACCATATATAAAATATACTGAACATAACCCGACTGTTGTGAAGTGCTCAAAATTCAGAGGTGTTTGTTTATAGTCGATTAAACATTGTACTCTAAATATACTGCGTAAGGTTTACTTTACATCGGAGAGGCAATGAATGCGCCAGCTTGTGCGGGAAGAAAGCCACCCTTGTGCTTGATACTTGACACTGTGCGCGATTCCATTGTGTCGAGAGAGTGACGAGAGATCCACAGAGAGCCTCGACACTTCTCAAGGAGTTGAAACAACATAACAATCAAACATAGTTTGGAGCTCACATAACATTTCAAGTATGGAAGACTTTACTTTACTTGATAAAGGCCTGTTTAATAGTTCTCAAGTGAATTTATTCGTCCGTCAACGTATTAGACAGTTAATGAAGATAAAAAGTAGTCTGTAGCACTCAGCGATATTGCACCTTACTCTTAATTATATAAATCTAGAATTAAAGCAGTGAAATGAAATCATTTATTCGAATCCATAATATGTTACACATTACTTAGATTCAGTCAATTTCTACTCTACCACCAGTTCGGAAAGCAGTTCCCACAAGAGAAGAACGGGCAGGAAACTCTAGGGTTGCTCTTTTAAAAATCAGTTCAAAGGTAGGTAAATTAGGTACAGTGTATAAAATAAAAAGAAATATATACAGATTTTTATTTTGTTTAGAGTAGTTCGTATATTTACTTGCATAATAATAAATTCTCAATTTCCATCCGAGTGTACAACCCTCTTAGGAATCATGAAATAATTAGATAATCCATACTTGTCCAATACAGGTATTATTTATTAATCATTAGTTCTTAGACATAGTAAGCGAAATGGGCAGACCAGTCTACACAAGCAGTCTAGTAGATTTAGAGGTTCCTCTCTTTATACAAATTTTACAGCTAGTACAGATTCATTGAGTAAAATTATTAAAAATACTAAGCATTAACGTTTTCAAGCATTAACCGACTATTGTTATGCTTAAATAAAAATAAATCATATTATTTATAATGTAGATTGTTTTTTCCCGCGCGACAATGGGCCCGCGCACGTCGAGTACCGCGCACCGATCACTCCAACGGTACATGCATTAGTCGCTACACGCTACCATCTATGCGTTATGCATTCCTGGTACATGGTGACTGTGTATAAAGTTTTGAAAAAGACTGTCCCGGTATTTTGGAAATTGTATAAATTTGAGGATTTTCAAAAAAGCTCCGATTTTTCAATTAAAATATCTCAAACGAATATTTTAATAAAAAATATTTATATTGTCAATAACCGTATAAAATTATCTTGAAATAAAATTGTTACTTTTGTTTTATAAAATTAAACCTCTACAAAATATGAAGTGCCCTTTGAAAACAATACCAAGAATAACACACATACACGCCTTTAATCGCCGAAGAGGCAGAAGTGCAACTAGTGGACCTATTTTTCATCTTGTATTCCGATCCATGATGTGATAGGGGACGACTCTATTGTCATATCGCCCACAAATTCCATACTCCGGGCTGACACGGAGAAGAGAAACTCAACATCACTTTACCCGACCTGGGATTCGAGCCGAGACGTCAAAGTTGAAATCGTACTGCGCTATACAACTACTCCACCTAGTCAATACTAAGAATAACTTACAAATAATATTGAGATATGTTTTATTATTATATTTAGCAATTGCTCAATATTATCGTATCTTCATCCCGTTTTATACCCAAGAGCTGGTCATCGTACCCCAGTAACGTAATATCACTATCAGATTAGTGTCGTAATGGTTTTAGAGAAATTTGAATTCTATTTAAAGTTTGTTAGACGTGTTTCGTATATGAGAAATGGACTACGCCCTATGCAGAGGGCCACTGAATAGTGACCCTAAATAACTGTCTCGGGGGACTGAAGTGGATGAAAAAGTCGCCAAATTTGCACTGTTATGTAGTTTAAAGGATATTGTAGCCAGTGTAATTATGGTTGAGACTTAACGTGTAACGTCTTGAGAGACAAGCAAAACGCTGATGTCACGCATCACGACTACCCATAACCAGTAGCTATACCACCCTGAATAACAATTTATGTTATTTTGTTTTTCTTTTTTACTCTGTCTAACTGCCAATACCCTGACGCAAACCGACTTTACTGGCAACTCCAATCTTTCGAGTGGAAGATTTAGGCGCTCGAATCTTTTCTGAATAACAAAACACTACGAGATATTACATTGTTCGCTTCTCCCCTGTCTTTTCTATTTTCCCTTTTTTACTATTCAGGAATCAAAACCATAACCACCCAAATTCACAGATACAAGCCTACATGATTTGATATACCATAAATCGATATAATTTGTTTCGTAATGTCGTATCCGGCCGGCTTCCGTTATCGATAGCTGCTATTTACTTACCACTGTCACAATATTTAAACAACTTTCCCCACGCAGGTGCTCTAATGTTTGCTGTAGATACTGACCATGTTTTATCCTGGCTAGTACACTGTGCAGTGCAGGCTAACGTTATTACCAAAATCTTGTAGCTTGACGATAGTAAAAATTGCTGTCTTACAAATAAGACATTAAGTAATTATCAACAGAATTATTATTTCTGTTGCAAATATATGACATGCAACCTGTGATAAGTTATACGTGATACTCGCAATTTAATAATTATCTAATCACTCCCCTGGGCGGTAGTTTTGACATAAGTAAAAAATCCTACGCGATAATTTCGAAATAAACTGTAAAAGTTTAGATGGAGTTGTATTATTATATGTCGGCTACGGTATACATACATACCATCAGATCTAGGATTAATTGAACTCGCAAGGGGTTTTAAACTACTATGGCGAAAACCGCATCGAAATCGGTTAAATAAAATGCTGCAATGACCAAATGAGTAATTCTGTTAATTGAATAACATTTGAATCGGTGCGGTTGGTTAACCACAGAGCGTTTTCCATCCAAACGGAAACACGTGGTTATCGACTTATTTCGGTAACTGACTAATTGTTATCTTCTTCGTGACTTAAGAAAACGCAGAATCTTTCACGAGAATCCATTCTTCTACATTTCCAGTATGTTCCAGTATGTGTTACTCCAGGAATGTGTTTATTAGAATAGGACCTACGTGTAATGAATCTTATTATTTGTATTTTTTTTTATCGATATTGTACTATTTATCTTGACTTAGTATGCTTTTCAACTGCAGACCCAAAAAAAATCGAAATTACTCGCATTAGGCAAGCGTAGTGGAGAGGCCTAAAGCGATGATTTGTAAAGGCACACGTGAGAAAAGAAACAAGATAAAGGGCTGCTTATTTTATACAAATGAATGACGAGCTGTTCACTTGTCCTGTATCACATTATGGGACGGAAAATAACGAAAAGTGGATGCACTACTTGCATCTCTGCCTACCCGGTGAAAAAAGGCGTATGTGTGCCGTGTGGTGTCATACCAAGTAACCTGAAGTTGGAAGCCATAAAAACAAAATTAGCCTGTAATTACGAGGCGCATGATCCTGATCACTGCGCGGTAAAAAATAAGACTGGTTCTCGCGCTGAACAGAAATAACCCGACACTGTCTCTTGTTTAAAATTAGGTGATTGTCTGCCGTTTGAAGGAAACGTCTGTTTTGGGAATCACGAGAATTTCTCGGTATTATTTAGGAATAAGGCGGAATTCGACGGTCTAATAGCAACAAAACAAACAGTAAATGCCACCTAGAACATTGATTTATGAAGCATTGTATAGCACTACAAAGACTTTGACTTACTGAGAGCGTAGTGCAGTACTATGTACGTCGATTCCTATAAAGATCTTAACTGCTATCGCCCGATAATAGCGATGGACTAATCAGAATAAAGATTGAAATGCTTACAGATCTGTTATTACTGTGTTTAGTTTAAAGGAATCAGACTTGATTGCTTTTATTTTAAAGTCCTGTTTACTGTAACACTTTACGGACAAGCGATGACATTAAATCATGTTCCTCATTCAATTATAAAAACATTTTGTTTGTTGTTCGTTCATTCGTATTCCGTACGCATAACATATGAGAGAACGTCGTAAATAAACGTCAGTGCACGGGCGCAGGTGGAAAGCAATCGTTAAATTTGTTCAGCTGTTATGATTTCGCAATGGCATTTCCATTTTTATGATTTTTCATGATAGGGACATTTATAATGTTATTGGAACGAAGTTCCTTATTGCGCGTTGTGAAAGGGGGCTGGACGGAAAGTTGCCACGACACTTTTTGCTATTATCTTACTAATATGAACCTTAAATACAATGCGTAGAAGCTATAATTCTTGAAACGAGTATATTTTTATTTATTTTATTTATTAAAGTCATTAAAACCATTTCTTACTAATCTAATATGAACCTTAAATACATTGCGTAGAAGCTATTTCCCCAGCGTTGGCATGGCACGAGTACAAAAGAATCGAACGTAACATTATTTTTTCAAATTTTGTTGATTTATTCTACTTTGGTTACTGACATTTATCAATAACAAGACTAAACGTGCTTTGCTCGCGTTTAAAAATCTACTTTATGTGGTAAGCGTAAGATCGAATTTGTGTTTAATCAATCAAAATTTGTGATAAAAATGCTATGCAATAGCTTTACCGCGGCAATCTCCGAGTGCCACACGTATTTATTTGTTTTTTTCTCTAGAAACTTATGTAATGGAACGGAAATAGGAATATATTTATATATATACACACTCTGTTATATAAATAAAATTTTATTACAATTCCTTCACTAATTAATCGAAAGGAACTTCGTTCCATCCGGGTGTCCCTTGACACCTCTCATTGCTTTTTGTTTGTATTTCCATCTCTGCTCAGCCTATCGGAGTTACGAATCTTTAATCGTAAAGATCTATTATGCTCCAAGTATAGTTATTATCGTAGTTATAATTTTGTTTATCTCTGTCTATCTAATGGGTAGGAGAGGGGTTGGCATTCCGTGTATACCCAAGCACTGTTGTGTTCCGGTTTGACGGACATTGTAGCTGTAATTGCAACGCATTACGAGACTTAACTAGTCACTTAGCTCAACATCTTATGACATAACATTATAATGTCTTAGGACGAGTTTAGTGCCATGCTTTCCTTAGTCTAGTGTGGGTTTACTAGTTATAAGCAGTCGTGTACCATCATATTGAGGCTACACTATCAGCCGCTCGATATCAGCCCAGCGTGGTGGGCTAAGGATTAAAGTATAAAGCCTCTCAGTAGTGGAGGAGGCCTGTGCTCAGCAGTGGATAGTATATAATACAGGGCTTGTATTCTATCAGCTTGGAGTCTGAAATTGTGTCCGTAAACAATTACAAGAGACCTAACATAGCTGGCAATATGCGAGTATACATCTATGCCCATCCCAGAGAGAGGAAACATAATGATACATACCATCATATGTCAAGCAAATTTCGTGATTGGAGAAACCCAAAAAATGGCGAAATTCAAAGTCGCATTCCGCTGTAGTAACTTAATGCTTGCGGTGAGCCGCGCTTGGCCGCTTTCTCGGCATCTGTGGTTGTTGGCAGTAGGCGCTGGTGTCGGGTGACGACGTGGTTATTCATTTTGCATCATTATTAGCCAATCAACAATTCATCAGCATTGGTACTGATCAAGGTAATTTAGCATACCGCATACCGGAGCCGTCTCTGATTCATAGTTGACTACTGCAGGGTTGACAGGGTGAAGTTGATGGCTAATCCCGAATATCTTTTATTCTATCTTTTCTTCCTAGACAAGGGATTTTAAAGCGATTTCAGCGAAAAATATGCATTAGTGCAGAGTGAAACTGAATAAAAAAGTTACTGGTTTATTCCATCGACGACTTTTTGAAGTTACGCGTGTATTCGTTGTTGATATCGCTTCAATGATGGGAAACATTGTAAAATAACGTATGTTTTGAATCTGTCGTAAAATGGCATGTATAAATGTAGTTCTCACAAAATATAGATGATAAAATAGTTTGGAATTTTCTTTGTCGTGTAGCGTTAGGTAAACAACTCGTGCTAATGATTTCGATAGATTTTTATTAAAATACGTGAGTAATATTGACGTCATTTTGGTACATAGCATATTGAAAATCATTCACCGTTGACTAGTGGGGATGACATGTATAAAAATAACAAATATAACGTCACATCTATTTCCTTTGTCAGGCGTAGGCAGAGATGTATCACATTTTGCTATATAAGAAATTATTCATAATTTGAGATAGGGGAATAAGTTGAAGTCGAAATAGTTGATTGATCAGAAAATGCAACATGTCTTGGTATGTGTATATTAAGACTGCATTGCAATTAATAACAATCAGGGCAGTTATTTTGAGCTTAAAGATAAATCACTCCCGAGTGACGACAAATTCATAGTTTCCAGGGCCTAGCAGCTGACAGTGGATGGTTTCGTCTCATTAAAACCAATCTTAGATCAATTATACCGCCATGCCAGGAGATTACGTATTCAATAACTTATTAGAACTTGTATGAGAGTAGTAGGAATCGCTTGTAAACACGTAGATTTCACAAAATTCCCAAAAACTATTGACACAGTGTGAAGTACCTCGATCATGATTGTCGAATTAAGACGCGCGCGCTAACGGCGTCAGAGATAATAGAGGTATTATTTCAAACATGGACGTGTTTTACATTCGTTTTTTGCAATGGCCTTCACACATTACGCAATTTATTTTTAATACTTAAAGGCTAAAATTAAAGATATTTTTTGTTGGTTTGAAAGCGCTAATCTTTGGAAATCTTTGAAAATTATTTCACGAGAGATATACCTACTCTATTTGCTATGAAGTGTTTTTATTCTGGGAACAAAATTATATACAGATTGAGCTCAAGTTAGTTTTTATACCCTTGAATGAGCAATAAACAGTCACGCAGCAGTAAGAAAAAAGTTAAATTAAGATTTGTTTAACTCATCTATACTTTTAGATGGGCTTAAGGTCCTCGTTCTCTTTCTAGAGTCACTACTAAATACTAGATTTTATAGCTTAACTTTGGACTATAAAAATATGTGCAAATTGAAAGCTTCATTGAGAAATATGGTAATTCCTCCGAAATAGGTAAAGCAAGGATTTAGTTTTTTGGTCTGATAAGATGCAAGGCATCTGACCTTTCCATATAAGGGGCTTTCCACACTAGGAAACATTACTTATCTTTATGCAAAGCAGAAATGTGTGGGGGTAATCAAGGTTGTGACAAATACACTATTTTTAAAAATTCGATAGTTTGTTGAGGCGTTAAGATAAACCTACCCATGATCTCAATTGCACAATTAAGGCATATTTCACAAGTTTTAAGTGAATTTCATTTTGCACTTATCGTATTAAACAGCTAATGTAGTACTAATTTTATTTATATATTTGGGAACATATATTAAAGTGTGACTCTTGTGTTTGGCTTATACATTTATACGTGCATTATACATTTATCATTCACTCAGAATTTGTTTAACTTCTATTCCGGGATAATCTCACATGGCCCGAACCGCTACCAAAACTGGTGTAGTATTATGATTATTATTTGTATACGGGCCCAGAAAAGTACCCAACTGTACCTGATGGTGTGCTGATAGTGGGCGAAGTGGGGTCCGGATAGAGTGTCGACTGACGAGCGATTATTATACCTTGTCAGTTGACACAATTATGCCGGCCTGTTTGAACCGGGTATACACAGGCTGATCCCAGAACATGGCACACTTACATGGGCCATTATGGTGGGTTTTAACACAATTATTCTTATTCTTCCTTCTTTCTTTCTTTCACCAGCAAATTATTATACAACTAGGCTTCTGATCGTAGTTCCGTCCGCGTGAATAAGTTTTCCGGGATAAAAGTCCCGCCTCATATTTCCCCGGGATAAAAGTAGCCTATGTTATTCGCTGATAATGTAGCTTTATATAGGTAAAAGAATTTTTAAAATCGGTCCAGTAGTTTCGGAGCCTTTTCAATGCAAACAAACAAACAAACAATCAAATCTTTTCTCTTTATTATTTTACTATAGATTAGTATAGATATTTCCAAATATCGATATTAGTGATAGCATCGTAGTTATATGTTTGGTGTCGCATAATATCGCGGCTATAGCTGTACGCCGCGCCGTCATTTTCAGACACATTTTATAGAATCATAAAAAGTACTTATTCATAAATTATGAGCTGATATTGGCACGGAGGCCTACAAAACGGCCGGCGACACCCATAAACGACTATTAATAAAATATTATTACACATTAAAATGCATCGGAGTCGTAAAACAAACAATGCAGTAAGTTAAATACTTTAGTAGCGAGTGCCCCGGCTGTACGTTCCTTTTGCTTTTGAGAGCCAAGTTATTAATAATTGTATTCAGGTTAGTTCAGCGGGTTTTGAGATTAATACAGACATGTAGACTTAGCTATATTAACGTAATTTGGATATTTGAATTAAAGCGTAGAGTGGTTCTGCACAACGATAGTCGTTCTGAGACATCAGATGTTAAATGTTGTGATCCCTAGTATTTACAATGGTTGTACTCTTCCAAACCGAATTATTACTTTGCGTGCTCTGGCAATAGAAATAACTGATGTAAGAATCTTACTTATATTACTTTCCTAAAATGCCTTCCTATTTCGACCTTACTCTTCTTCGATCTATTTATAACAGTACTATATAGGTATCTAAAAACAACTGTGTGACTTAGCTCGATCCGCGACTTTACCAAAAACTTTGCGCCCGAGCGATATAATAAAATTAATTAAGACATATAAAAATCATTGCCTTGTAATTTTAAGTTTGATGTTGTTTCCTCGCGAACATTTCGCTTATCAGGCGAGCAGCTTACCCACCTCGTAATAAAAAAAGAGTCAGATCAGGTGTACCGTGTAAGTGTTATTCGCCTCTCAGCAAGGTATGTTGTATCACTCGGCACGTCGTCGCGGCGACTCGACGGGCGGAAAATTGATAATCCACTCATTCGCCGACGATTACACGCGTCTTCGCGCGATTGCCGTCTCATACCTATAGAGAGCTATATTTTATGATTCTAGAGGATAATAATTCATCTTGGAATTATTGGAAAGTTCGTGAGATGATAGATTGCTTTTTCTGAAATCATAAACTGATGGTAATATAGTGATTCTGTCAACTTGTGGCCTCAATTTAATTATGTGACACTGACAATTATTTCAATTAAATTTATTAGCAATTTCTCGTGTGAAAACCAAATTTTTAAGAAGTTGTCATCACGTTTTATTGCAAAATGCAGATCATTGTAATCAAAATTCTGTAATTGTTCCTATTTACCAGCTATCATACTTACCAGGCGGGCTTCTAGCTTGTCTCATAAAAAGTCCTTATCAAGTGTTTCAAATTGCGATGTTCTCAGTAATTGTTTGTACGAATGCTCTACACAATGGCTTGCGCTTCGCCTTTGTTTTGTTTCGTCTATTGTAATGCTACAGATGATTCGTGCCCCGACTGCATCAGATTGTCAATATTTTTTCAACTGAATGAGATGCGCAAGCGCATACCAGATGCGCCACGCTTGCACATAAGCAGTCGTAACACCACCCAGTACCATAAAATCCAAACTGCATGGCAGTGCCAAGCGTTACACACAAATAGGACGTGACTTATAGAGTTTAAAATATTTATTAAACTCATAATGGTTTTCTTTGTCAGTGTAGTACATATTTCATAATGCTTCAAGTATGTTTTAGTTTGATAGAGACTTAAATCGGAATCTAATATCACCACCTTACAACTTTCTAATAAGCTCTTAAATATATTCACAAACTATCATATTTACAATATTAATAGGCCAATGCTTTGGCTGTTAAAAATACAACATTTGCGCTGACCATCAGGATAGAAGTTTGCTTACATCATTCAATTACGTAACATCATTAAAGCCACACCATTCAATCAAATTGAAGCCTAATCAATAAAGCCTGACTTCCAGATTGCTAATTATCCAATCCCGCCCGAGCTAGTATCTCTAACTGTCCCACAAACACTTCACTAGATAGTTTATACCGGAAGTCGGCGGACAGATGCTACGCGAAACCGGAAAGCTCACGTTCAAACACTTTGAATTTAAAATGCACATAAAATACTTTAAAATGATTCATTAACGTAATTTAAAGAGTACGTAAAAAAATAGATTATTCTTAGTACCTTGTAACTAGATACAATAATGTTCAATGTTATTTGACTCTCTTTGGTGACTTAAATAAAGTCTAAGGTCGCCTACACAGCTGAATTATCACATACCAGACCTAACTAAATATACTTATTTCATTTCAAAATATTACTTTAAATAGGACTTCACATACGTGTTTTATCCATAAATGGATTAATTCTACACATCCATCTCAAATGTAGATATAAAAGTAAATTATGATTAACACAGTCTATTTATTCCAATATAAATACTAGTATATATCCATTGATTTCACAGTAATAACGTAGTGTATGAGGTTGATAGAAGCAAGTTGGGCTATAAAACTTTCTCTGGAAACGGTGCGGTCGCGTAATAACACATGATATTAACAGCGAGTGTCCAACACTGGCTCCACCAGTTACGTAAATACTTGAGTGGTTCTATACTTATATTGGTTACAAACTTGAATTATTAGAATCGACTAATATGCCATCAAGGTGCATTATAGAGATTTTCAGGTTGATTTATAATCATAGATCTACATATTAAGTTGGTTATAAAAGCAAAAGTGTGCGTTGGTCGGAAATCGAACCAGAATCAACTGAAGGCAACTATGCTGAAAATTACACCACCAACGCTTGTATTTACCCTGATGAAATATGACCCTCAAAGTAAAGTAATTATTAGCTGCTATACGATTCAGATGCAGGCATCTGAGCTTTCAACCTTAGCGCTTGAATACAAATACCAAGTCAATTCTAGCCAATGACTGATTATTCTGACGACGATCTATAGTAACAAAATCACTCAGAGTTTATAACAAGCACTGCTTGTCATTTCACTGCACCCATCACCCTGAGACATTCGGTGTTAAGCCTCTTAATTAGAATAGTTTATGGAAATTGGACGATTTGATAAAGGTCGCAGCAATACGCTGGATGCAGGCCGCTTATGACAGCTCCGTCTGAAATTATTAGGGGAGGCCTATGTTTAGCATGGGAGTTCATGTAACTGATGATGATGATAGAAATCGGGAGTTAGTAAGTCAATAAAACACCTTCCCCACACCTCAGTAGAAGGCTCTTTGACCACCCAGCTCGTCTCCGGAAACACCAAGTCCAGCGCAGTTATCCAATCACAGTCACATGTTGGCGCGGTAGTTACCGCACCATCTTTATGCAATAGGACAATTTGCACGTGAGCTGGAACACGTGTATCGAACTAGCGCCATAACACAGTGTGAGACACTGGATTCTCTAATACTAGCCATTACATAACCTTTGCTCTATTCTAGCACACTTTTTTCGCTTCCTTTACTTTCATCAATCTTTCTATGCATTCCCGCCGGTTCAGGGTACTTTTGACCTGGCTTATACCAAGAATGTCGAATGTCTGATATTCAAAGTTTCGGGGCGGCCGACACCTATCGACTCTACCATTCACTCACCTGGTACATCCTCTTTGTCAGTTTCCTATAATCCATCTAATCCTCTCTAAATGGCATTTGCAGAAGAGAATAAGCTGCTTAGAATACGCTTCTAAATTTTGGTCACTACATCCTCTGTCACTCCACACATGAATGGTGGGTGCGCCATCCTAAGTAACCCTTTGGGAATTAAGGCATCACATTCAGCTTACGTAAGTTCTATCCCATCTTCTAGTATTATGTATCACCCTATAAAGTGCAATTGTAAGCGGCGATAGGTGGACCTACCACTGGTGGTAGGTCTCTCATGTAAGAGGCCGTCTGGGTGGGTACCACCGCAATGTCTATTTCTACCGCCAAGCAACAGTGTGCATGCACTGTTGTGTTTCGGTTTGAAGGATATTGTAGCCAGTACATAGGTACATACAGTAGGACATAATGAGACTTAACATCTTATGTCTCAGGATGACGAGCGCAGTGGAATGCCACACAGTACTTTGTAAGTCAAGGTGCTGGATGGTGTTGCTACTGTTTATGGGTGGTCGTATCGCTTACCATCAGGCGAACGGGAGTTGGGAGTGGAACGGACTGCCGAGACGAATGTCCGCGGGATCAAAACCCAAGGGCACGCATCTCTGGCTTTTCTAAAAAGTTATGTGTGAATTCTTTGTGAATTATCGCACGCTTTAATGGTGAAGGAAAAACATTGTGAGGAAACCTGCACATCTGAGAAGTTCTCTATAAGAATTTCGAAGGTATGTGAAGTCTGCCAACTCGCATTAGGCCATCGTCGTGGACTAAGCCCTAAACCCTTTCAGTTGTAGAGGCCCGTGCTCAGCAGTGGGCAGTATATAATATAGGGCTAGTATGGTATGGTATAGTGCAATTTTTCTAGTCCACGAGGGTACACTACCTATGAAGAAGGTTACAACTCGTGTTGATTGTTTACGACGCGACAATTGAACACGATGCTCTCTGAATTGATAGTAAGGTCTGTGGGTAATTGAATAAGGAGATTGGATGCAAACACTTGAGGACATCGATTGATGTAATGAGAAATGAATAGCAGTTTCTACTCAACTTCCTAGTTGAATAACTTCTGTAAATGCATTTGTAAACTTGTTATTTCATAATAATAATAATGAACTCTTTATTGTATGATCAATAATCATACAGAAATAACATTTAGAAAAGAAAAGCAATGTTTGAGACATAGTTCTACAATGGGCGGTCTTAAAAAAGCGATTTCTTCTAGACTACCTTTGGATGGACAGAAACAGATGTAAAATATAGATGGATAATATTATACGGTAGAACGCGAATTGAGAACCTCCTCCATTTTTAGAAGGTGGTTAAAACATTTGACTAATTGTTGCTCGTCGCTCATCCGCGTTACTCTTTATAGTAGGGACAAACTAATATGGCCGGTATGACATGACACGGTTTTGATTTTTTTGGGTAGACGTTCTCACAGAGTAATCGCGTCGGGAAAAAAATTGAATTGTCATACCGGCCAGCTTAGTTTGTCCGAACTATAGGTATATTTACCTCCGTTTAGCTAAATTGAATACATTCTTATTTTCTTAAGTTGGTTCAAAAGCTAAGAAACCCGATCTAAGATTTATACGATATCAAAACAGTCTCAAGCGTTGAACGTCAGACGTCAAATGTCAAGCGTCAGACGTCAAGCGTCAGGCGTCAAGTGTCAAGCGACAGCGGGCGACAGTCGCCAGTCACTGCGTGTCGTCCCTCCGCCGTAATCAGCACACTATTAAATGCTTGCGTTTACAACATCCGGCAACGATACGACACGATTTATCGTATTCTTTTGTGTGAACTAGCTTTGGCCGACGATGAGTTATTGATTCGATTATTTGTATTAACGATGTTTTGTTACAAGACATCTATCAATTTTGTTATCAGTAGGTAATCTGTAAGTCTTGTTACTGGTATTGTCAACTTCGTTGCTACAGTAGGCAGTGTTTTTTTTTAATTTTTTATTGCATTGAATCCCGAGACGAACATGCCGTACGCCTGATGGTAAGTGATACGACCACCCATAATCAGAAGCAACACCATTCAGCACCTTGAGTTACAAAGTACTGTGTGGCATTCCACTGCGCTCGTCATCCTGAGACATAAGATGTTAAGTCTCATTATGTCCAATAATTATACTAACCAGTATAACATCAGTTTTACCCCTATTTACTAAGAATGTTCCACTATGTGTACGTAGTACGTAGGTATGCTTTTTGGCAGCCGAATAAAAACAACAAAATTTACATACCACGAGGATTTCCTCAATATTTTCATAGACAATAAATGTAGCGGTTGAACAAACTCATTAACCTGAATAAATTGTATATTTTACACACCACGCTAGTATCTAGGGACGTGGACAGTAGCGTAAATAATACACATACATTTTGCTTTATTTGCTTTATTGCTGTATCCGTCCCATAATGCTTGGATGCGAATGTATTGCCGTTCAAGGAATTCGATCTGAGAATCGAACTCAGATCCTCAGGCGTGTAATCCAAGACTTCAAATATACCAATACTTTTACCAATAACATGCATCATCATCCTCATCATCAGCCACATGACGTCCACTGCTGAACATAGGCCTCCCCCAAAGATTTCCAGACGGACCTGTCAAAAGCGGCCTGCATCCAGCGTGTTCCTGTAACTTTTATCAAGTCGCCTATCCACCTTGCAGGTGGACACTGTTACTGTTAGCGTTGTGGGGCTCCTTTTTCCGCACTTAGCCCGTAGAAAGTCGGGCCGTTGTGCGTGATGTGCCAGCTAGAAGTCTAGTCAGCCCAACTCCTTCCAGAAGCGCAGGATCTTCCTGGTTCCTTCACAGGCTTTTCGGAGTGACCCTGGTGTGCCAAGGATTTCAGCCCGTTGTGCAGCTACTCCTTCGCATTCCAGGATAACGTGGGAGGCTGTTTCGTCTGCCGACAGGCATCCCCTACAGAGGGCGCTGTCGGTGATACCTAAAACACATAAATGTTTGTTTAATGAGCAGTGTCCGGTGATCGTACCCACCATTGTGCGTAGAGAGGCCCTGTCCAGAGACAAGAGGCGTCTCGTCAGACGTCGGTCCGGGTGTGGCACTGTTTCCCGGGACTGTCTACATGCACTAGTACTTGCCCATTGATCCGCGTGTTGTTCTTGTGTTCTGCGGCGCAGCCATGATCTTGCAGGTGGACAATAACATTATTAAATACTAACATAAGAATTTTAAGTTTAAGTTAATAATAAAAAATATCGTGTCATATAAATGCGATAGATAACCCGTCGATAGAAGCAATTTACGGCGGGCGGTAATACCCGCGCGGGCGGCGAAAAAGCACACTTATTTTTATCAAATTGACTCGTAAACGGCGGTAAATATTGCGATCTTGATACTATCACTATAAAATTACTCGAGGCAGCGTGGCTAATACTGCGTTCACGAAGTAAGCTTTTAGATAGCTTCTTAATCAAGTGAATGATGAGATGAGGACTGCCTATAATGTAGCAACAACACACAGGAGTTTGAATTTAATTATTTATTTAGGACGATTAACGGATATTACAATAAAAATATTGTTCATTTATATACAAATATGGGTATCATTGTAATAACAGATGGACATTACATGAGTGATATACACAATGTAGTAGGGCGTTAAAAACTGATAATAAAACTATATAAAAATTATTAACCGTGACAAAAGTAAAAAAATTACGAAGGACATGTCCAAAAACGGGCTTAAAATTCTAACCAATATACTTTATATGTGTATAGTACTCCCAAAAACTAGGCCTTTACAATAAATCGTAAAGGTCATTTTAAAGTCCCCCGATTTAGAGATTTATGTAATTTTATTTTGCTTAATAACTACATTTAAAATGAACGTTTTTAAAAAAGTTAGCCATAAATCATAAAGGGATCTAAAATTTTTATTTAATGGATCCAAGATCCATATTTTTGCCCTTTAATATCAATAAAGTTTGGGCCAGGTTAGATTTTGAGGCCCAGCACCCATGCAAAAAGCGGACTCCTATATAATAAATAATCTGAAAAATTATACAACAATGTAACAGATATTAAGGTAGCAAACCATACCATAATTATCATTTAAAATTATTTTATGGAGGTGTTTAGAGAGCAAAGCTTTACAGGGAACTGTATTCCACTCGACTGTAAAAGATATTGTTTCCTATTGGCCAGTCATTTTACAATTGCCTTTCAAACCGGAACACAACAGTACGCATATCGCATGGCATAATTTGTGGCGAAATCTAAGAGAAAAAGGAATGATTCAAAAATAGAATACAAAAAATCGGGAATGTAATTGTCAATTGAAAGTAGGAAATGTATTGCGATGGACGATGCCCCGGTCGCGCCGAAAATAGTGACGGCGCGTCCGCACGCTATTTCGGGCATCTAGTGCGATTGTGGAGGCCGAAAAACGCGTTATTTTTCGTTTTTAAACGCGCGTTATTTCGGTAAAATAGACCATTGTGGCCGGAAGCCTGTAATGATAAATATCTTTATTGTTTCGTTGGTATTGTCCTATTTTTTACAAATTGGGTTATTCCGGAAATGTGTTTGATATGGTGATATCGTTTACGGAAATATGCTCAACGAACAGTCAACTAGTGCATAGTTGCAACTCTGCCTACGCCGAAGTGGATACAGACTTTTGTACTCAACATATTTCGGTTTTTTAAATGTACAAAGGACAAAATGTACAAGGAAAGTTTAATTAAGTACTTCTTTCATTGACAATACTATAGTAGGCAAGAGCCTGGATTAAATACAGTGGCATGCATAAAACTACGATAGTCAAAACATGTTTTATTTCTTGCTGGTCGATAGAAAGATTTCTCTGTTATTAAATGTATGTCGACTAACTCGTATAGAATATCAATTTTACCAGGGTTTTTACATGAACTGGTCAATGATTACGACATGCCGGGGTAAACATTACCCTGGTTAACTCTCGTCCCGAATTTCGTAAACCTTGAGCTAACTACGATGCGCCATTGACCCGAATGAGCGGATCTCGGCACGTGCTCGGTATTGTAAACACCAAATATTCACTCACATACACTGATAAATACATGTTAGATTAATTTAAGGGGTTGCATTTGGTACTGTTGACTAAACACCTCTCTTACCGGAGGATCTTTAACATCACCCACAGGATAGATGGATGATAGGCATGCATGCAAAGACTGCGACAAGGTTGTCTGGTTACCTCGAGTATGACAATGATGTATGCAGTTACAACTCTAACTAGTCTTTGCGAATATGTTTGTTTATACTTTGTCGCATTAATTAGAAGAAATAACTATTTACTACTTCACCACAAGGATATGATTCTTTTACGTTAAAAAAATAAACCTTAATTATTACTTTAATTTAGTTCCATATAAAAAGTAATTTATTTCGAATAATAAAATCATTATTTTAGATAAAAAAGTTGTGACTTATTTTTAGCAAAATGTCACTGAAAACTGCAATCATTTAACAGGAACGTTACTAAAAATTATAAGAAAATAACATCAGTACTTCAAATTACCTCTTCCCAAACATATAGGCGTTAGGAACTACGTCAATAATATGAAAACAGCCGAATATTAACTGGAGTGTATTGTTATTGCAGCGCGTCCGCCGTCGTGACGCGCGTGAGGTTTACACAGGAGTCTATCAAAATATGCCAATACATTACTTAGGGAATACAAGGGATCGATGATGATGGACGGTGATATAATTGGTTCATTAAGTTGTAGCTAAGGAATATAAAGCTCTCTTACATCAGAGATGGACAGAGGTGCAACTTTTCCCCAAGGAATTTCCATGCTACGGGAAAATGTGTATACAAAAAATTCTGAGCAGAATATGCGTATTTTTTTTATTGCAAACCAAGCGCAATTTTAAATTACCCGGCTTGGTAATCTTAGGATCTTGAATTCTTTCCGCTCTTATTCAGATACTTTCTTGTCTAACATTGGACTAGCAAAAAATTGCTGCTAAACGCGAAATTCTTTATGAATAAGTCACATAGTGTGGGGCAGCCAAAGCTACAACATGCTGAAATTAGCTTTCAAACAAAAAAAAACCGCGTTAAACTCGGTCTATTCGTATGAGAGCTACGATGCCCCAGAAAGACATATAGATTCGCAGATACACACCCTAAACTTATAACACCCCTCTTTTTCTGTCGGGGGTTAAAAAAAGTTTCGCTAACGTCAAATTACAGAAAAGAAGTAATGACATAATATACACTGAATACGATACAAAGCAGGGGCCGTAGACGAGATGAATTTCTACAATTCTTAATGCCAATAGAATACAAAATTATATCCTAACGCCTAATCTTTTGATATCATATGTCATTCCCATACATTTTATTGTTTTGCTTTTAGCGTTAACGTCTGTAGAAATGCATCTTGTATATCGTCCCAGGTACTGAATTGGTTTTCTGTGAAGCGTATGACAGTGTCTCGTGACTATTTACAAAATTAGTTTGAACTACTTCTAATGAAAATTAGTTTCGTTTGACGCATTTGGGATTTCCCATGAAGCTGTACAAGCCACGTGGGGCTTGTATCACACTTGGCGTATTTTGGCGAATATCTCGCCAATCCAATATTGACTTTGTGTATAAAGTACACAGTCGATATTGCTTTGGCCGAAGCAAATTTTGACAAATGCGCCAAGTGCGGGATTATAATTAAGTAATTTAATTATAGATATCTGTCATATGTATGACGTTTGCTCTTTGCAATTATGACGTAATAGCTTTGATTCCTTCTTCGCTCGCGTTTAAGTCTTTTCCCCCGAATAAATGATCCACTATACATTTTAGGGATAAAATAAGTTTATAATTATATAAGCCCGAGACTGTCTTTTTGTGTGCTCAACATGTTTACGAAATTTCTCATTTATGTTTATAATATAATTAGGAAAGCAAGATTATTTAAGTACAAAAATAAACGAGTAAAACCGCACGAATTACTTAGTATCTCATCCGTTACAATTGTCTGATCAATGATAATTGAATTGTAAGGCGTCGGATAACCCACAGTTTTTGCGTTAACGTTACCGCGGACTTGCGGGTTTGCGTTATTGTCTACAAACGGCGCTCTAGGAAAGTTCTGTGAGATTTTCTCTTGTGTATTGTTTTCTTTGGGAATTAAGAGGAAAAAATGTAACATAATAGGAATTGAATGTGTATTAATGTGTACAAGTTGTTTGTAATCGTTGTATTCTAATACTTGATTGATTTTGATGTAGTTTCCATTAAGAGAATTTCTAGAGAAAAGTGCATAATATTTTTACAGATATTTTCGAAAACTTCTTTATCATTTTCCCGAAAGTCGCTTATTTAAACGAGTGACATCGTATTTAGGCCCTGAACTGAGAGCCTATTCCCAAATTAGGCAATTAGTTTTCAAATGTGTTTAGATTTGGAAATACGTTTTTAACTGAAATAATTCGCTATACAAAATTCGAAATTTATCCCCGATATGGCGAATTCCCCAAGATGGGATTCATATAAGTAATGGCGAAATAACATATTATTGTCATGAGTATTATCACTTAGACTCTAAGGCTTAGAAGTTAACCTTGATCGAACGTAAATACAAAAAAAAACATCGTCCCCTGTCTCACGTTTCTATTCTCCTCTTTGTTCCAGAGCTTGGTGCCAAGATGATCACGTGAGTGTGTTGTGTGTACAGTACGTGACGATCAGTGTACATGTGTGAGAAGGCGCGGAAGATGACCAACATCACGCCCGAGACGCGGATCATGATGATGCGGGCCCCGGACGCCAGGAACACCTATAGGAGACAGGTGGGTGACAGATCATTTACAACCTCTTGAAATGAGACATACCACAGGTACAGGTACCATTGTTTGTTGTGTTATTATTTTTGGTTACCCTGCCAAGAGAGTTATTATACTGATCCTAAAGGAAATAACGATATTCTAATAGGTATGTTTTTCGTATGCGACAGGCCACCAAAGTGTTTTAAATAAGAGGGCACAGCAAACTATCCCCACTGCCAGCTTGGAACTAACGCATTTCCTATTCGTCACCATACATACATACTGTAACGTTGCTAGGAACGTTAACTCTCTTCGTAAACGTTATCGTTTAAGTCAGTTTAACTACCAATAGAAACTGTTAATGTATCGTATTGGCTGGTTAAACTGTCACTAGTTTTGACGTACGTCTGAACGGCGCTCGTATAAATAAGCGTGCAATGTCACGCGCGCCCTTTTTTCTATAATCTTCTTCGCCGTAGCAACACTACCAACTAACTGCGTGTTGCCACGCATACCGTTGTTCCCGCTGGGGTTTTTTTTCTACGGTGCGGCGTTGACCGCCGTATTTCTATGGTACGGCGTCCTGACCGCCGTGCTCCACGCACGGAGTGCTGACTCCGTGCTGACCGCCTTCTCCACGGTGCGGAGAGCTGACTCCGCCACGTGCCCACCACCATCGTCGTCGCGGGTGCTGACCCCGGCCACGTGTGCACCATCGTCGCGGGTGCTGGCCCCGACCACGTGCTCACCACCACCATCGCAGTCGGGTGTGCTGACCCCGACCACCTCACCACCGCTGCGCAGACCACGTGCTACCATCTGCCCGGCGAGCTGCCGCCGGAGCTAGCCACGTGCATCAGCGCCGTGCCGTTCGCCTGAATCGGAGTCTCCGCAGGCCAGTGACTCGTGGGGCGCCACTGCGGCGTGAGGCGCCGCAGATAGATAGTTAGGAGATAGAAGAGAAACTCAGGGTTTTAGGTTCGTGGTACGAGCTTTATTTTGCACCTCCGCGTTACACTCGGTACGGTTTGCTGGTGGTATGCAAACGAGTCACTGGCCTGCGGAGACTCCGATTCAGGCGAACGGCACGGCGCAGACCACGTGCTACCATCTGCCCGGCGAGCTGCCGCCGGAGCTAGCCACGTGCATCAGCGCCGTGCCGTTCGCCTGAATCGGAGTCTCCGCAGGCCAGTGACTCGTTTGCATACCACCAGCAAACCGTACCGAGTGTAACGCGGAGGTGCAAAATAAAGCTCGTACCACGAACCTAAAACCCTGAGTTTCTCTTCTATCTCCTAACTATCTATCTGCGGCGCCTCACGCCGCAATACATACATAGTATCACGCCTCTATCCCATAGGGGTAGACAGAGACCATGGATTCCCACTTTGCTCGATTCTGGCACACCACTTGCGCATCCTCTACCTTCATCAATCGTTTCATGCACTCTATTCTATTCGTCACCAAGCAGGGCATATTATTGTGTTCCGGTGTAAAGGACACTATAGTAAACTTTAAGAGATTAACGCATGATGTCTCAAGATGACGAGCACAATGCAGTTTCTCAGAGTAATTCAAAATACGTTTGTGCTGCTATATTTATACATAGGTAGTCGTGGATTTAATTAGTTAGATATTTATCTAACTAATGAAAATAACTTATAATAAGCTTTTCATTGGAAAATTTATTATAAGTGGCCCAATGAGATCATGGCCCAGTGCATCCCCTGGCGAGTCGCTAGAGTCAGCCCATGCCATCATTTTATAATCTTTAATCAAGATGAAATTCATCAGATTTTCTCGTCCTCAATAAAAAGATCATTCATATTAAATATTTAAATAATATTTCACTCAATAATACAATAATTTTGGCATCCACCCACGTTATATTTGCAGTTTTTTAAAACTCTTATTTCGTAGGCGGTTGTGACTGTTTCCGTATGGCCGTCAATTTAAATAACAGGGAACAAAATGTGTGGCAGTGTGTCGGTCGTTGACCCGTTCAGATGTTCGGGACACCTAGCGCTAGTTTTAGACATGGCGCGTAGGGACGGGCGCGTGTTATCGATGATTGTTGTTATGGATACGCGTTACAAATTCTGGGAAATGTAACAAAATAATAACAAAAATCATTTTTAGTAGGCTTGTAAATGAAAAACATCACAGGCTTATGAGTGAGCGAGATTTTTTAATACTTAAATATCAGAAAGAATTTAGGACACTTAGCTGCACAAGTGAAGAAGAGAAAATTAGGGATTGGGTTATTTTGGGTATCGGCAAAATGGGTCACGTTAGTTTTTTGTAAGACTGTACCTTTTCGTTCAACCTGGGTGTTAATGCTGTTGAAAAAACTAAAATGACAGTGCTGCTCATTGTTAATAAAAAAGTATAAGTTATTATCTTGATTCGTCTTTTGTTTTTTGACATAGCGACAACTTTTTATTTCTAAGAATTTATATTTATTGTTTTGTGTTTGCTATTATTACTTGACATTGGCGAAATTACCAATAGGTAATAATCGGTGGAAGCCATAATTTAAGAGAAAAAAAATAAGTAATTGTATTTTATAATTCCTAAAAGTCGTAGGCAGAAGCACAACTAGCATTCACAACTCTCAGAGCTTATATTATTTATATGAAAGTTATCAATATTTTTGTGATATGAAAAACGTTTATAATTACCCCAAAATTTAAACCTAGAAATTTACGATACACAGTCCAAGATGCTGCTAAACTAAGGCGCATAAAACTCCCGCGCGCTATACGTATTTTAAAGTGTCAGAATATTTTTGAACGATAGAATTTCGTTCGTGAGATTCATAACTTCGTTATCTGTGCAAAGCGTTAACACTGCAATTCCTCGTTCTGTGCAAGTAATCTCAATCAATGGCTTTCTCGAAATCAGGTTTATGATTCGCTGCGATTTCTTTTGAAGTGACGACGTAGAGTTTAATCGATTCGGCATTGTATCAAAAGCGGTGCATTTTTATGGTTCCGCGTCCAAATTAGTAGCACCTACTTGTCTTTATGTCTGTTTTTCCATGTCAGTAGGAAGTATTTTGAACCGTAATTGTAACGTGATGAAGTTTTATATGCTACTAACTGTTGCTGACTCTGCCCGTGTGAAAAACTTTACCGGGATAAAAGTACCGCCATATATGTTCCCGAGATAAAAAGCCTTCGTCCTTTCCAGGGTCTCAAACTATCTCGATACCAAATTTCATTGGAATCGGTTCTATGGTTCAGCCGTGAAAGCGTAACAGATGGACAGACAGAGTTACTTTCGTATTTACTATTTATAATATAAGTATAGAAGTTTAGAGGTATAAATGTGATTTGGGATCATCTGTAATGAATAATAAAAAAGTCAATAAATCTTGTGTATGTAACTCAATGCATGAGTTATATTTGAAGTCGTTCGGTTTTAAATAATTAATCAGGTGCCGAAATTGAAGATTGACATTTTATTGCATTTTATGAGTGAGCTTTTATGTATTTTAATGGGTATTTTACGTTGTTGGTTATATAATTTGATTCTTTATTTTTCGTTTATATTTGTGGTGTTTCGGTTTGAACGAAGCTATAGGCAGTGTGATCACTGAGTATTATGAAACTGAAACTCATTATCGTAAGGTCACATAGTATACAATATTTGTAATACATAAATCCAGAATATTGCTACTTTTATGGACAGTCCCTTATTATCAGCCGAGCGGTGAACTCCATATTCTTATTGAGATGTATAAATAATAATATAAAAATATTTGAATCTAATTTCAATATCGATATAGCGTTTGCCCATCACTAGTCAATTGTGTTATACACTGATCGATCGGCTCGTGTCTCGTGTCGAGTACAGCTGATACGCCGCACTATGGCTACACTACGACGATACAATTACAGCGCCTTCGATATGTGCTAGGATTCATAGGGTAGGATACTTTTATACTATTTTTATAACATATATGACGACATTGGTGGTTTAGCACATTGCGAGTGCGGTACGACTTCTGCTCACAAGTCTCGGATTCCAATCCCGTAAGGGCAAATTGATATTGGATTTTTCTTATCAGTATCAGTCTTAAATTTGGAATTTGTGCCCAATATGGCGTTAGGCTCGCACCCTATCATATCATGGGGTGGAATATGCACGGCGAAAAGTAGGTCACTAGTTGCAGCTACTCCTGCGGAGATAAAAGGTGTGAGTGTGAGAAACATTTATAGGATTTGTCCGATATTATAATAAAGCTTGAGAGTATTATTTCGTAACATTGCTGTATTCTTGGAGAAAAATACGTCTTAGCTAGTTCTAGTTGCGTTTTGGATTTAGCTTACCTCTATACTGATTATACAAATCGTATTTTTCCCGTCGAGTTGATGCCGAATAACACTACTACAAAACTGGCATTTGGTGCACACTTGTCGTTATCATTTACTGAAGAATTGTAGTGTTTTTCAGCAGCAAGTTGACGACGTCCGTGCGGTGACTTTTACTTATGACTTTGTATTGTCTTACCATAAAATGCAGTGCCGTCACTTATGTTAAGGCAAAGTCAGTATGTCAATCAGAACCGTCGTATTTTATTTGGATTGAATGTGACCTGGGATACATTTCTGATACATTTAGTTAAGGCACAGTACACAGATATATAAATTTTACCGTGGTTAAGGCGTAATTGTAATATGTAGAAATCATTCTACCAAGAGCGTGCCGTGGTTTATCTAGATGAGTAGCTCTAAAGTAACAATAATAATGTAGATAGGTCACGTCTGTATGTAACGCGTTACTAATATGTTACTATAGACTGATACTACATCTCTTGCATGCGAGTCATCTGTAGGCACCGTTTTGTCTATAATTGTTAGGCAGGTATATACTGATATCTCTGGTTTAGATGAAGCAAATTTTATACTTATTTTTTAACCGACTTCAAAAAAGGAGCTTCTGTATTCGACCCGTATGTATGTATGTTTGTATGGCCGCGAGTTTCTCAAAAACTACCGATCCGATTTGAATGGGGTTTTCGTTATTCAAATGTATATTTTTCATGGAAGGTTTTAGTATATAATTTACTAGGATCTGATGAAGATCTTCGGAGATGGCAAAAGAACTCTTCAAAAACTAACAGCAGATGACCCGCGAATACTGCAATCGTATATTTATGATGTATTGTTAACACTATTTAATAATTAACTAACAAAAAGCAATAGATGAACCCTTTAACAAAAAACAAAAAATAAAACCGACTTCAAAACCACTACAAACCATTTTTTTTTAAAATGTTTTTTATAGATGATGAAACGAAAGCCACACGACTACCTATAAACTAAGTACCATCCGAATGAAATGACACGACTGCATTGCATTGCGCTCGTCACCCTGAGACATTAGATGTTAATTTGCATAATGCCCAGTAATTACATTGGTTACAAAGCTTTTCAAATCAGAACACAGCTGTTGCTTGCTGGCAGAAATAGATATTGCGGTGTTACATACAGGCCACCCCTTTTATGCGAGAGAAATGAGAATTACACTAGTTTACAATTTCTCTTACTTTAAAAGTTTCAACACCGTTCTGAGGGTCAATTTCTGGGTGCAGCAAAGTGATATTGGGGTTTTCTATTCCGTATTGTTCCTTAGTCCAGAACTTGGGCCCGATATAATGATATGGTCGCCTTCTATTTCTTCATGGCACGTAACACTAAACAGTGTGTGCTTAAGTTACACTTCTGCCTACCTCTTTGTGGATAAAGGCGTGATGTGTGGTACAACCCCACTCGAATGAAATAAAGAGCACCCACGCATATTATCGGAGCGTTAGTCCATCACCGCAGTCGTTAGCCGACGCTGCGCAGAACTCTTACGTACATAACACTTGGAGTGTTTTGCACAATCTATGTAATTTTAGCGCGTGATTGGTTAACACGTAATCCTACTAATATTATAAACGCGAAAGTTTGTAAGTATGGATGTCTGGATGTATGGATGTTTGTTACTCTTTCACGCAAGAACTACTGAACGGATTTGGATGAAATTTGGCACACGGGTAGATTATGTCCTGGATTAACACATAGGCCGAAAAAATGTAAAGCGGTACTTTTATCCCAGGAAAACTCATTCACGCGGGCGGAGCCGCGGGCAAAAGCTCGTATTGGAAATATCGTAACTAATAAGTTGGGTACTGCTGTACTCTCCCTACTTTAAAGTCAATTTACAGCAGAATATTATAGCTACTTGTCGGGCAAAGAGGTATTGGATTTATCTATTCAGTATCAGCTCGGAGTCTGGAATTTGTGCCCGATATGACGATAGGCTCGCCCCCTATCACATCATGGAATACGCACGGCTAAAAGTGGGTGCACTAGCTGCGCCTCTGCCTATCGCTTTGACAATAAAAGGCGTGAGTGTGTGTGTATTATAGCTACTATAGTATTGTTTACAGCGGGTGGTAGGATACTCGAATCCGCCCGGAGAGCGACCACCGCACGCAAGGTGTAAAATACGCCATAGTGGCCCATGTAGGGATATTTTACTGGTGGTAGGTCTCTCATATGTAAGAGACCGTCTGGGTGGGTACCACCGCAATGTCTATTTCTACCGCCAAGCAGCAGTGTGCATGCACTGTTGTGTTTCGGTTTGAAGGACATTGTAGCCAGTGTAACTACTGGACATAATGAGACTTAACATCTTATGTCTCAGGATGACGAGCGCAGTGGAATGCCACACAGTACTTTGTAACTCAAGGTGCTGTATGGTGCTACTACTGTTTATGGGCGGTCGTATCGCTTACCATCAGGCGAACGGCATGCTCGTCTCGTCATTCTATGCCATAAAAAAAAATCGCTTTCCGGGATCAGCCTGGGTATCTCTGGTTTCAAACCAGCCGGCATAATTGTGTCGACTGGCGACTGACGAAACATGTTCATCTCTCGTAAGTCGACTCGTTTGAGGGACCTCGGCTAAGTACTACTGCATGTCTTTTTCTCCAAAATCTGTGCCAAAATTGTTGAAGGTTAGAAGGATATTGTAGCTAGCGTAATAACTGGGCATTATGAGACTTAAAATCTAATGCCGCAGGTTGAGGGACATATGATGCCTTGCATGACTTTGTAATTGAAAGTATAGATGGTGTTGCTACTGTTTATGCGCAGTTATGTCGCTTACCCCCAGGCAAGCGGTTTGCGTGTATCGCATTATTATATTATTTTTATTTAAGCCTTCTATTCGGACTTCTTTTTGCATTATTCTAGAATTTGTTGCTTGCTTGTTATTTGCAAGTCCGCTTGCTAATTGACAAATGCCTCTTCCAATCTATTCCATTCTCGTCTATCCCTTGTTACTTTACCCCAAGTTGTTCCTGCCACTAGTATAATATCATCTCATGACTTCCTCGGTGGCGTAGTTGTATTGCGTACACGTTACGAGTACAATTTGCGCGCTGAGGTCCTAGGTTCGAATCCCGGGTCGAGCCAAAAAAACATTGTGACTGGGTTTTTCCATCTTAAAAATTACTCATTCGCAGCTCGGAGTCAGGAAATTGGCGGTGTGATACCCCCGTGCCTCGAAAAGCACGTAAAGCCGTTGGTCCTGCGCCTGATCTCTCTCCGGTCCTGTCGGATTGCCGTCTCACCGGACTATGAGAATGAAGGAACAGTGAGTGCACTTGTGTGTTGCGCACACACTTGTGCACTATAATATCTCCTGCGTACCTGGCTGATCTCCGTTGAGATTGGCCGCCGTGGCCGAAATCGGCTAGGAAGGGATATATATATATATTATATATAATATCATCATCCCATCTTTTCTGTGAACCTGTCTTTGTATAGCCATCTCTTGGGTACCACTTGGTAACTTCTTTGCATTTGTCTTGACCTTTCATGTGATCTCACCATCTCCATTTTATACCTTCGGATCTTTATATTTATGTCACGTAGTTTGGTCCTAAGCATAAAAAACAACAAACATTTACGAAAGTCTTCTGTTTGTAGATCCTGGCAGCCCTGGCAGTGTCCTTGGGTCCGTTCGCGGCGGGGCTCAGCAAGGGGTACATGTCGCCAGCACTCGCCTCCATGCAGGATGGGAAGCAGCTGCAGGGCTCCTTCTCCGTCAGCGACCAGCAGGCCAGCTGGATTGCGAGTCTCAGTTTATTAGGTAAGTTGGTATTTTGCTTTTAGAGAGATTACGGCGATTGGTAGAACCAAGAAACGCAAGGATAGAAGCGATTACTTAAAAACTGGCAACGCATCGTTTATTTTGATATATTTACACAGGATAATTTCTTTTCAAATCAATTACATAATCAGCAAATCATACGCCTGATCTTACTTACAAATTTGAATTTCCAACTGCATAGGACTAGAGTAAGCTTGTCAGAAATTCAAGTCCAAGAACTACACTGCCTACAATATCCTTCATTAGGAAGCCCAGAACTTGCATTGTGCTTTTTTATTACAATTGAATGACAAGACGAGCATGCCGTTCGCCTGATGGTAAGCGATACGACCATCCATAAACAGTAGCAACACCATACATAACTTTGAATTAAGTAGTGTGTTAATAAGTTTGGTGGCCGGATTACTAAAATCTATACTACTTGTAGGCTTGCTCATAGATACCTACAAAGCGTTGAATGCTACGGTCGTATCGAAAGCAGGTATAAAAACAGATTGCGTACAGTCTTGCGTAACAGTTAATGTTATTAAATACTATTGTAATTACGATTTCGAAACGTGTTGCCGACTAGTTTTCAATCAGATAAAATAGAGTGAACTCACGTTTTTACTACTGAGGGGTTCGGCAGAGATATAAATAGTACACCTACATATTTTGATATTTGACATAGCTCAAAAGCTACGTTTATTTATATGGGCCAATAGTACATGTCCTGGGTTGTGTGGTGCCCACATAAATGTGTATGGCATATCAATAATATCAAAAATATTTTATAGCCAAATGACTAGCTACGCCTATGAATTTATAGCCGTCTCATGGTAGACCTCTTTATCCTCCTACCGTAACTAGGGACCTAGTTTGCTTTCGTAGGAAAAACGATATTTATACCTATTAGACAGACTGAACGATTGTGTTGAACTCTCTGAATTATAATGTAATTTTCTGTCACTCAGGATAATTGAGCTCATTATTCAGTATATTGATACACTGACACCGTACGAATGTACAAATGAGTAACATTTAGCCGCAATCTCAGTGGCATTTCCATGCTTTCAGTTGGCAACTAATACTTCCTCATAGAGCGCGCACAACTGATTTATTGCTACGAATTGGATGTAGGTTAGCCCACTGACTGCATTAGTGGCATATTATTTATAGATTATGTTCAAATTGCTTTATTTACTAGCTGTGCCAGAGATTTCGTGTGGTTTATTTCATATCATGTTTTGTAAATAAAGCACTGCGTAGACGCTGTCCCCTTGATACTTAAAAAGTGGGAACACACTTTCAAGATATTGATTTCATTCTATTATGAAAGTAATAGATGCTAACTGTTTGCCTTTTTCATCTTTCCTAATTCCAAAATGTGGGGTTGACGATAGTTTGAATCCACACATACACACACTCACGCCCTTTATCCCCGGAGGGGTAAACAGAGACGCAACTAGTGCACCCACTTTTCGCCGTGCGTATTCCGTCCCATTATGTGATAGGGGGCGAGCCTATCGCCATATCGGGCACAAATTTCAGACTCCAGGCTGAGTAGAAAAACCCAATATCACTTTGCCCGACCCTGGGATCGAACCCGAGAGCTCTCCATGGCAGTCGTACCGTAAGTATCGTACAACTACGCCCCCCAGGGCACTCAGGCATAGTTTTCACCAATATTGCGGAAATTATTTATTTTCGTTACCTGACGTCAATCCCTCTGGTTGTCCAAACCGTATTAAACCCACACAAAGCGTTAACCCCTGTTTATCTTTTAATGTATTTTCTCGGGGCCGAATTTGAATGAGTCAATGTTTTCAGAAACAAAACCTATAAAAGAATCTGTGCCGCGTCTACGTGACTCCATTCATGGTTCAAGTAATGTGCACACTCGTTTGCGTATCTCGCCAACGGGTTTACGAGAAAACCATTATAAGCATAATTACGTTATCATATTTGAGTGAAGTTTCACGATAACCTGGAATGGCAGTGAATGGATTAATATCTTTTGTACAATTGAATGACGAATTCTCCTGATGGGAAGCAACATGACTTTAAAGATAAGCAAAATCATCTAAAATTCATCGTTTGGCATGACGTTTGTCACCCCGACAGACCTCGTAATGTAGACATTGTGTACCGATACACTTTCAGACTTACATATGAGAGATTTTTGCTAGTTATTTGCCTTATCCCTCTTGCACGTTCATCATCTTTTAAAACAAAGATAATACATGTGTTTTGAACTACATCTTTAATCTCATGTCAGTTTATTTCGACAACTCGCGTGATATTGTGAGCGACTGTAACCAAAATGCTTTTCTACAAGTGTTAACAACATTAGAATAGAAACAAATGTATGGGATTTTCTATTCTATTGGCGTTAACGCTTGTAGAAAAGCATCTTGGCTACAGGCTCTGACTGATTGTGTAATAATTATGTGGCTTCATGACGCTTTCCATGCCTAAAGGGATATAGAGCGTACTACTGTACCCACTTTTTGGTATGATTATTCCGTCCCATGATAGAGGGAGCGAGCGTATCGCCATTTCGAGCATAATTTCCAGACCTTAGCTGATCTTGTGAAATAAAATCCATTTTTTATACTGGCTCGACAGATTGACTCCCATGCAGGTGCACGGGGGTCAATCCTCCTGGTTCTCTTACTATCAGGTGATGGTAAGAGGTGGGATCCAGGTAGACTGATTAACGATGATTATCCCTCGTCAGTCGACACAATAATGCCGGCCTGTTTGAACTGGATGTACACAGGCTGATCCTGGAACGCGGCACACTTACATGGGCCACTATGGCGGGTTTGAACACCTCATGTACTGTAGTCGCTATACTCGCTATCCTTTACCCGACTTGGGTACCGACCCTGAGACTTCAGGTTGGTAGTCGTACAATATCTATGCCACTGAGGCAGGATTGATAAATACGATCATTAAATGCCTGTTGCTATTCTATACGATGCACTATTAATTGTGTAACATAGTAATGTTGTGCTAAGGACGAGTCGTCGCCTAGATACATAGATAATGTAATTCCTAGACGTGACGTCACCGACCTAGCCTCACTGCACGAAGATTACGTAATGCTCATGTTGTTTAGTTATTGTCACACTTGTAATACTTAGGATAGTAATTTTATTCCGTTTTACTTTAAATACATTATAATTTATAAATTACAAGTTGTAAATATTCTTTAGCTCGGTTAAACAGGGTAAATAGGCTGATCGATAAAAATCTTAAGATTGATTATTGCCGAAATTTTATGACAATTAATTTAGAATAATTAATTCAGCGTAAAAGTGAAAAAATAAAGTGACTGCAATTAATTCATCAAAACTATTGCTGTCCCTACTCACACCTTTATCCCCCCTAAATAATACTTAAGCAAATCGGGCATTATGAGATATCTGTCTCAAGGTAAAAGGCACAGACCAGTGCCAAGCAGTTGCTTGTTAGGACCGAAGTCCTAAGAATTATTGGAGATTCCACAGACCTGTGCACGCATCCCAATACTAATGTGCATCAAGAGTGCATTCCCACCGGGGTTTCCCACGTTGTTATTGCGTAATATTCGGCTGATTGTAGCGATTTAGTGATTTGGTGACGCGGGTTCAGTGCTCCGGGGGCGTCGCGTGTTTCCATCACTGGCTCCATCACTCACTTATACAGGGTGATTTTTCCTGAATATACCAGGAATTCGGAGTTATTTTGCCGAATAACAAGAGATTGAGTTGTTTTTTGCTTTCATATTTTTTAAGAGGTAATAAATTAATGATTTTATAATTAACTTAATTTAAATTCTGATTTTTAGTTGTGTTTGTTACAATACTATAGGTCTCGTTACCACGAGACTGCACTGCACTGCAATTAAGTATTACCATACTTAATTGCAGTGCAGTCCAAAAACTACCATTGAGAAACGTTATAAAATATGAATCTTACCAAACGAAAACATAAATAAATTTAAAACATAATGTATTTTTAAAATGTTATAAATACATAAAAAAACACATTCTTAACAAAAAAGGTCATCAACCCGTGTGAGTTCGTAAGCGGCCTATACTACCCTCAGTCTCAATAAATCATGCCAAAGCGAGCTGCAATGTTGTTACAACTGCAATTTAGATGTCGGCCGTTACACAACAGTGTCTGGCCATTTTTATCCTGGTAGTGATTACACTGGCTGACTTAAGTGTGGTGTGTAATGTGTTGAGAGATGTCGTGACCCTTAATTATCGCTAGAATTTTGCCGGCTCGTCTTACTTTTTTTTTTTATGGCATAGAATGACAACATAGCATGCCGTTCGTCTGATGGTAAGCGATACGACCGCCCATAAACAGTAGTAGCACCATACAGCACCTTGAGTTACAAAGGACTGTGTGGCATTCCACTGCGCTCGTCATCCTGAGACATAATATGTTATGTCTCATTATGTCCAGTAGTTACACTGGCTACAATGCCCTTCAAACCGAAACACAACAGTGCATGCACACTGCTGCTTGGCGGTAGAAATTGACATTGCGGTGGTACCCACCCAGACTGTCTCTTACATATGAGAGACAAATTTACTTATTACTTTCTTATTACTGTCAGCTAAGTCCGAAATATGACGTGGATCGTGCTACTTTGGTGTTTTTTTACCATGATTGTTATCTAGACTCTAGTTTCTACAGTATAAAATATGACCGGTAAACAGGGAGAATTAATTTCGCACAAAATGCTTCTTTTCTGATAGACTGTGAGGCAAGGTTGAACATATATTTTGGTTTTCCCGGCTTAGCGATCAAAAGTAAAGAAAATCAAATATTATAGCCAAAGTCATTTAACACTATGAACTTGTGTGATGTTTTGATACAGTTATCACAAGCGTTGGTGGTGTAATGGTCAGCATAGTTGCCTTCCAAGCAGTTGATCCGGGTTCGATTCCCGGCCAACGCACACTTTTGTAGATATTTTTTTATTTAATGTTTTTCATAAACATGAATGCCGTGGAACAATACCAAATCGGTTGGGCTTCATTTCCCTTAATTTATTTTTTAATTGAAATAGCTGCCAGCAATCGAGAATACATTAAACAATTAAGTTGTCTGCGCGCGGTAAACACGCGGCGGCTAAACAAACGCCGTGGCAGACGCCGCGCTTCGCTTTCGCGATAAACTGTGATCTGACAAGGGCCTCCTGGTGCCAACTGTTGGATAATTACTGCCGTTTTGTGCTATTGTTTACAAATCATACATACATACATACAATGTACATACATTCATACATACAATAACCTAAACCTAGCTAACAGTTCTGTAGTATTGAGTTCCTAGTCTATTTTGATTGATTTTATTCATGATATCATGAGTGGAGTTCACAGACGCCATATATTTGGTGCTATGCTAGTCTCTAGGTAATAAACGAGTTCATAAAATCCTCGTGTTGCAACTAGATGTCGCTAGTGTTTTATTACGTATACATTTTTGTTAACTTCATGGCATTATAATATGTATGCGCCTCATGCTAATTTGTGATAATATGATTTAAAATATTGCTTCCATGCAAACTGACGAACAAGCTTTACGTATTTATAATATTAGTATCGATAAATATTTTTGCTATAGGTAAACTGGTCTAATTGTATAAATTATATAATTTCACGTTGGTAATATATCGCTGTTTGGTAAAATGCTGACATATTGAACACAAGGTTCCCTTCCACGGAATAAATCCATTTAAACTTTACGATGTATTTTATACCTCTCCTTAAGAGGATGGTTTAACTTCTGTTAAATGGAATTGGCTTTAAAGAATTTAGTGTTATTTCCCTGCTTTTTAGGCTTGTTGGTAATACTGTCTGTTTATACTATATTTTTTACTGTTTATACTATATTATACTAAAGATTTCCAAAGATAATTGAAATACAGTGGCACCAGTAATGGACACTTCTAAAGTTTTGCGAAATTCGATTTCGTTGGTAATTATTTTATAATACCTAGTTGAAAAGATATTATGATAGCTATTTGAAAGTATTTAGGCACTCAAATTATGCAGTTAAATTAAATATGAAAACTGAATGAATTCATATTATTTAAATTTTCCATCAAATGTATTAATGTGTAATAAATTATGAAATAGATATCTGCACAAGAATATTATTTAAAATTATATTAAAAGTATAAATAATAAAGCAAAAATAGTGTAATGACATCACTTTGACAATACTTATTTAAGAAGAATGCAAATATATCTTTTTTAGGTAAATCCAAGATTTTACGAACACTACCATTTTTAATGACGCAAGAGCTTTGCGTTTACATATTACTCACATCCTGTGTCCTAATATATTGTATAAGGAAAAAATATAATTAATACATAACTTTTTAATCCTCTGCCTCGGTGGCGTAATTGTGTTACGGTACGACTGCAGTGTTGAGGTCTCGGGTTCGATCACCGAGTCGGGCAAAGTGATATTGGTTTTTTCTACTCAGTATCAGCCCGGAGTCTGAAATTTGTGCCCGATATGGCGATAGGCACGCCCCCTATGACATCATGGGTCGGAATGCATACGACGAGAATTGGGTGCACTAGTTGCGCCTCTGCCTTCCCATTCGGGGATAAATGGCGTTAGTGTGTATGTATGTTATTTAATCCTGGTAATAACTACACACGACCATCATAAGTACATAATATTATACAGTTGACAACAAAAATGTGGCAGTTCTAGCCGATATTGGTTGACCCCAATTGCGAATTGACATTTATAGCCGTTCACCATGTAAACGAAGGCTATGCAGCTATCTATAAAAAGCTCAAGCTAACTTTTAAGATACATACTTTTATAGTTTAGGCAACAAGTGGGTTGCAACCAATGCAATGCAACCAGCCCTGTATTATATACTTTCCACTGCTGAGCACGGGCCTCCTCTACTACTGAGTGGGTTTTAGGTGTTAGTCCACCACGCTGGCCTAGTGCGGATTGGAAGACATAACATACCTTCACAATTCTAATGGAAATCTTCTTAGGTATGCAGAGTTCCCGATATTTTCCCTCGCCGTTAAAGCAAACGGTAATTTACAAAGAATACACAAATTACTTTCAAAAGTCAGCGGTGCTTTGGGTTTTGAGCCTGGGGACCTTCGTCTCGGCAGTCCGTTCCCAACTAGGCTATCGTCGCTAAGCTTTTTAAGGTGTAGGTACTTAATACCTTAACCTATTGTTGACAGAGCCTGATATTGTCCACGGTCCGCCCACGGTTAAACCATTGCAAAGCGCCGCGCGGGCCCTGTCCTGTCGCGACTTATGTGAGCTCCGGGTTAGGTGTGGCGGGACCTTAAATCATGAATCGGATAGGCCATAGAGTAATGAGTAGATAGGTAATTAGTTATTAACCGATTTAATTATGTCTCTCTTGCTGAGGATACAGCTGGGTAAGGACTATGGCTGTTTATTTTCACAAGGTAAAATAACTCCACTGCATCTAATGATAAGTGGAATGGCGTCCAGATCGAGTATCGATTGATGAGAGATGAATAATTATCTCTCGGTAGTCGAACCACAATCACACAATAATGCCGCCAGATTCGAAGCCGGATGTACGCAGGTCGCAGGCTGATCCCAAAACTCGACATACGAGTAAAACATGGTGGGATGTACACTATTTGTTTGTACTATTGGATACAGATATCCTACCGCCAACAGTAAGTTGGAAGTATAAATAAATATTAATTCTTCGACCATTAATACAGTCTGCAATGTTTACTCTATACCCACGTCCCGGCGCTGAGATTTCGTAACAACTCAGAGTTGACTTAATTATCTATTTGTGCGGGGCGCCGATCACGATCCGCTTTGAGCACAAATATTACTCATTTGAATTTCAAATGCCGTCAATTATGTAGCAACTGACAACCGTCATCGATGCTGATAACGAAATTGTTTTGTACCCAAACCGTTTTAATGCGTGGGTGGGAAAATTAACGAATACTATAAATTCATTGGTATTATTTGTAAATTCATCTTATGACTTTAAAGAGTTAGGCAATATTCACTTAGCTTAATAGCTTAATGTAATCCATATTGGACGCAAATTCCCATACTGGGTATCAAATAAAAAAAACACACAACTCGTTTGTCCATCCTGTAAATCGAATCCAAAACTGCACGGCTAATAACCCGATACACTTCCACGAGAACCAAAAGGATCTGTATAACTCGGTACAAGATTGTATAATTATTGAATAAAGTTGTTCCCATATTTTAATCTTTTTGTACCTTATTTCAAAAAAACCAAAACATTGCCGAGCACTCACTCTTGTATATTTTGGCAACGTTTGGCACAACTCCTTGACAACAAATCTCAGCAAATTATATTATTTACGTACGCTCTCCATCCACATAACACGACGCTAATTTCTTTGTTATTTCAAACGAAAACATATTTTTGAAAGTCATCAGTTACGCTCTTTGTTCGAAGGATATCCGCTCTTCTGTTTAACATTGGTAATGAAAACAATTTGAGTGATAGAACTTTCAACAAGTCTGCTAAGGGTGCATCGTTTTAAAGAAATTGAATTTGTTTTTTAAGGAAGATAACCCTGACTGATTGAATGTATGTGACTTATGATATTCTTTACCATTGCAGATTTTTGAATGATTTTATGAAAACATTTGTCATTGGATCTTTCCTATAGGATACTTTACCATATTATTGTTGTAGAAAAAATAATTTAGCAATGTCAGAAAGTATGATGGCAGTCAATTACCACTATGCCATAAGCCCTGTATTATATACTGCCCACTGCTGAGCACGGGCCTTCTCTACTACCGAGAAGGGTTAGGCCTTAGTCCACCACGCTGGCCTAGTGCGGGTTGGCAGACTTCACATACCTTCGAAATTCTTATGGAGAATTCTCAGGTATGTAGATTTCCTCACGATGTTTTCCTTCACCGTTAAAGCGAACGATAATTGATAAACAATACACACGTTACTTCGAAAAGTCAGAGGTGTGTGCCTTAGGTTTGGAACCTCCGGACATTGTCTCAGCAGACCGTTCCATTCCCAATTAGGCTATCGTCGCTTACCAACAAATACCACTGGCGCCATCTTAAGGTCATATGATGCAAAATGTTTTAAATTACATCAGCTTGTAGGGTTAATTTTAATATTAGATATTTCAACACACCGAGATTTTGCTTTTAATTTTTGATTTATGTATGTTTTTTATAAATTTTCGTTCTCAAATAACGCACAAATTACTAAAAAAAAAAAAAAAATTGCATTTAATATGATGTTAAGCGATACGACCATCCATAAACAGTAGCAACACCATCCAGCACCTTGAGTTACAAATTACTGTGTGGCATTCCACTGCGCTTGTCATCCTGAGACATAAGATGTTAAATCTCATTATGTCCAGTAGTTATTATGTATATCAGTGAGTAAACATTTCAAATTTCTAACAATAAACATAACTCAGACACAACCAGAGATTCGGCGAAACTCTAGAATCACAAAGGGAGGCCAATTTATAATGGTCGCCACAAATTAATTCAACATTCTAGATAATAAAAATAAATACGGGGAAGAATGAAATAAAACAATAGATGTGAATTTCCACTATGCGGATTTCTTAGAAGCCAAAGTGGTTTGTTTGGCGATATACGCAGAATTTATTGATATTCCGAGGTCTTGTTTTCATTTTTGACAAATTTTACAATGTCCCGTAACAAATGAATATTCTATATTTACTGTTATTTTTATCTAAAATTTTAAAATAAATTCAAAGTATTTTTTAATATCCAGTAATTATTAGGTTTCTTGGTTGTATTCTGACAAATTACCTCACGATTAATGGAAAGCGCGTCTGGTCGGGTTTGTGAGCGATCGCACTATCGTGTTATTGGCCATAATTGATTATTAAACACATTTTTAACTTTCCAATGTTAGGAGCGGAGAAAATTTTAAAATTATAATCATATTTTTAGTCGATTTTGTATGTGGAATAACAAAATCAAAATTAAATTCTCTTATTCTTATTCTTTTTATATAACTTCATAATTATCATATTACAAAGCCCATATAGAAATATGTACACGATCTAGGAAGAAGCGCAAATAAACTCAAAAGTACAATAATTAATATTTGCGAATTTGTCTAGCCGCAGAGTCGAACCCGTGGCCTCTTGTTTCGCAGCAAAAATCTTTTCTATTCAAAACTGTACAATTTTTCACACTGTTGTAAACTTCGCAGACGTTTTGTCTACAATATTAATTCTGTTTATTATAATAAGAGTTGCGAAAATAAACACTCGCTGGCAGAAACTTTGTGTTAAATATATTCTTTGGTAGTATCAAAGTACGTGAAACAGGCGAGAGATAATTTTGGAGATGAGATAAGATGTAATTAATTTGACCTGACTTCAAATGTGCACAGTATACACATATTACTTTTATTATTACGTAGAAAGTAACGTAGTTCACAAACTAAACATCACGCCTTGTCCCTTTTCAGAGGTAGGCAGAGGTAGTATCCTGTCCACATTTCATCAGTTATTATTATCCTATTATAATAGGGGGGCAAGTTTTTGAACCCATGCAATAGGGGTCGAAAACGAACTTATTATAATTGGTTAATATTGCTATGTATTCGACTCTGTGTATTACAAAGTCTTATATTTTGACAAGATTTGTTTAGGTTTCATTAGCTATTAACTTTACCTGGTCAAAAAGTGTACTTACATAAATAAGACAAAAAATATTTGCTATAGACATGAAACGTATTTTTTTGTTTGTTTATGAGTTCAAAATTTTATAGGGATACTAGCTTTTGCCCGCGGCGCCGCCCGCGTGAATGAGTTTTCCCGGGATAAAAGTCCCGCTTTATATATTCCAACACGATTCTTTTTTTTATTTTTCGGACCGATTTTCTTTTTTTATGATGTGATTAAAAAATACATACATCCCTAAATTTACTACCTATTTCCATAATCCCCTATTTTTTAATAGCGATATTAGTAATTTAATAACTTTTCACGCAAAAACTGCAGAACGGATTTCGATGAAATTTGGCACACGGGTAGATCATGTCCTGGATTAACACATAGGCAACTTTTTATCCCGGGAAAATATAAAGCGGGACTTTTATCCCTGGAAAACTCATTCTCGCGGGCGGAGCTGCGGGCAAGAGCTCGTTAACTATAAAGAAGAAATGTCGTAATGAGTGTCAAATTCATATTTTTTTATTGTATTCTTAACTCAGAAGTTTACTTTACTTATTAATGTGAGATTTTTATTGGTAAGTTTGTCAGAGGATCTCTAATATTCATATTTAAAGTAGGTACATTGAATGTTTGATTTATTTTGTGCATATATGTATTTGAATTTGAATTTGAATTTGAATTTGAATTTGAATTATATTATATTATGTATAATATGATAAAATAGTAGGCTCTATGTATATGCACATAAGATGTAAAATCCCTGCACGAATTGTGATGCCGTTTTAGTATTATGCTAAGCGAAACTGGGCAAGCACATTTACGTCATTGACCATTAATCAATCGTAGACAGACAGAAGACTTGATAAAGGTCGCAGGAATACGCTGGATGCAGGCCACCTTTGACAGGTCCGTCAGGAAATTTTTAGGGATGGCCTATGTTCAGCAGGCCTATGTTAAGGCCTTAACCCTCTCAGTTGAAGGGAAGGCCCATGCTCAGCAGTGGGCAGTATATAATACAGGGCTGGTATGATGATGATGATGATGTTCAGCAGTGGATTTCATGTGGCTGATACTGATGATGATTCATGCGCAGTTCAGGTCTATGTAGTCTTGTAATCCATAGTATTATATGGTTTTTCATTGTTAATAGGTACTCGTAGCTTAGGCAAGCATGTAGCTCGTCTCATCACTCAGTTTGTAAATACATATACATACATACACACTCACAGGTTTAATTCGCGAAAAGGTAAGCAAAGGCGCAACTAGTGCACCCACTTTTCGCCGTGCGTATTCCATCCCATGATGTGATAGGGGGCGAGCCTTTCTCCATATCGGGCACAAATTCCAGACTCCGGGCTGATAGTGAATAGAAAAACCCAATTACACTTTGCCCAACTCGGGGATCGAACCCGAGACCTCAGCTTTGCAGGCCGAGGCAGTTTGTAAATATATATTTATGTATAGAGCGTAAGTACCCAGTGGCTGTACCGTTTACGGATGGAAATGATATCTGATAGAGGAGCGAATATGCGCACATTAATATGTCCAGTCTCGTATTATGGGTAATTTGTAGATTTAATCGGTGGCTGCGTGTTACGAGCATAGTTAGGAAACAGGATTTTAGTTAAATCGTCACTCAGTAGACTTTAATCTATAGCGTATTATAAAGATTACAGTAATTCTAATGATTTTGTGAAATCTATATAATCTCGAAGTAATTGATGACATACATTTATAGGCGAATGGTCGTCAGCGCTTCTATTCTGTTAACTTCTCCTCCTACTCGGAATAAATAATCATTGAGTATGTTATCAGACAGTGCTAGAGAAGGCATTTAGAGAGCAAATCCACAACGCAACTCTACGTTTTAAATAATAATTACCGAGCCTATCTTAATCTTTAAATACCTGCTTATTATTCATTTTCATTTCCCGTACGCCCCGCTAGTTGAACCCGCGACCTTTAGCTTGCTCTGTCACGCGCGCAAGTCGGGTAGTGTAGTATACACCCGATGGTGAACTTTGCCTGCGACACGAGACCGACCCGACTGGTCGGGTAGGTTTAACGATACTGCAGTCGTAAGTTACTCAGAATGCACGTGAAACATGGTAATTTTTAATGATTTTTTGGCGGTTAATCTTAGGACAAAATCGTAGCTGCAGTGAATGGAAGGCCCTGGGTTTGAGTCCCTGGTAAGATAAATTTAACCGAAAATGATGTTTAAAACATTGAATTAAAAGCAAAATCATATTTACATCAAATAATTTAGCTGTCAAGAGACAAGCTTTCACTGGCGTATTTTAAATTTAAAATGCATGTTTATTTAGTTAACTTAAATTTGATTTATCTGAAATAATTACGCACACATATTTCTCAAAATATCAAGGCACGTTCTCTATTCCATATTACTGTTCACGAATTTACCTTCACGCTCGCGACGCCGGCGGTAGACAGATTAGGTGGCAGTCCTCGACTTAGTCTAGTCATTAGACGTCTGTTCTAAGCGCATTATCTAGATTTATAGAGCCACTTAACAAGAAATAACCACCATACCCGTTTACTATATAAGGTTAGGAAACGTACTATAATTTAATGTATATAGATTGTCTGTAAGTCTTTCCGTAAGTACTATACAAGCCCGACTAGTGACTACATGGGACCTGTAAGAATGGCGTCCATTGAGAGATGATTATCCTTCGCCATTCCACACAATTATGCCGGCCTCTTTGAAAGCTGTTTAGTGTATGTGTCGCCAAGCTGTAGAAACATTGTTAGGTATCTTCCGCCAAGCTGTTTTAACTGTTATGCTTGAACTAGCATAACAGTTAAAACAGCTACGACTAGCACATTGTAGACATCAATTACGGAGCTTTAAGACGGAGACTTAGATCTAATATCACTTGATAACTAGCGCAGTGTATTATGCAGTCCTTTGTGTAAAATTTATTACTGTTTTTAATGTTTATGGAATTGTCATCAAATGACGCCATCGTTGTCTTATTTTAGTTAACTTCCCCACAAAATATTGTAATACAAAGTTTCCGCAAAAATAAAGACAATAAGAAACAAAAAGGAAAGTCCAAATCCGAAGAGTCCGTTCATTTCGTGTCGTGTTACGGAAATTCGGACCCCAAATGTTTATAAGTTTGGGAATCCCGGGAGGATATTTGGAAGTCCTGTTGTTAAGCTAAAACCGTATTGTATTCTTTATTTGCCTGTATTATAAGAGACGTAGCTTTTCGAGTTGTGTTTTGGGTTTACATGATTTACATATTTTATCTTTTTTTAAATAGATCTAGTTTTTGCTCGAAGTTTCTATAAGATAAAAATCATTCATTTATTTATTTGCACTTCATACAAAACATGTAAAGGCGGACTTAGTGCCGAAGGCATTGTTTACCGGTCAACCTAAAATGGTGCACAGACAAAAACATAGTAGGTGCAGGAAACTAATTTGGACCATAGTGTCGATTCAATTAAAAGAGTAATACTAGGTAAACACTACGTCAATAAATACTGTAATATATTTTTGGTAATACCTAAAAAAGTAAAAAATCATCTGGAATAAAACATCTGGATTAAAATATCTATGAGTGTTCAAAATTCAGGTCTCAATGTAATCTTCCAAATCTATGATACTTAGGATATTCTGCATAAAAAGTTAAAGACCTTAAGGTAGGATAAGGTATGGAGCTCAAAATGTAAAAAATCTATGCAGTTGTTTTACAAAACGTATACACATCGAAGAACTAACATGAACAAAGCTTTTAATCATATTTTATAACGTGCAAACCACATCGAATCGAATCCGTTTGTGTTTCAATTCTCTTTGTTCTAAATAACATCTATATTGAAATACAATACCTGTATATCATAATTTCACTCATTCATTTGTTTATTTTCTTTGTGAATTATCGCTTGCTGAAAACATCGTGAGGTATCGGCACTCCTGAGAAATGTTCTAAAAAAAAAAATAGAAGGTTCTGCCAACCCGCACTAAGCTACCGTGGTGACAAGGCCTAAACCCTCACAGTCGTAGAGGAGGCCCGCGCCCAGCTGTGGGACAGTATATAATACAGAGTTGGTATTATTATTATTTCATTTTAATTGGGGAAATTACAGCTAGTACAATTTATAGTAAAAGATACAAATAAGGCTAATTACAAGCTTCCACTACGAAATTATATTATATATTTTGTGCAAGTTTTATCCCAATAGAGATCTCTGGATCGAAGCGATCGTTTCCCCATCTATCAAATATCAGTGAAATCTCCGTACATCCCATGCCGCGGTACAATCCCAATATAAACAGCGCCATTACCGTCCATACATAAATCAATTAATACAGGAGCGCGCAGCTTCCAACCCAAATACCACCCGTCTTACAATTCAAAATAAAATCAAACATCATTGATGCTAAATTTATGGCTAACTGACTGAACTGTATTGGGTGGTATTTTGGAAGTCGTTATGGTGGTATGACTCCCATTCTCAATGTAATGGTAAATACTTACATTTATGTATATATTTTGAGAATGCAATTTAGCAGATATATCCAATGAATAACTTTATTTAAAAATTAACTGATACAGATTATTATTTTTAGGTATAAATAAGAAAGACAGAGACGATTATGCATTTATAATACTAGTTTTATCAAGACTCCTAAATAACATTATCTTGGTTTGTCATTAATATTATCAATACAACAAGATTCCCATCTCCAAGGCTCAGATAACTAAATTCAAGCGTTTAATGTCTCTTGATTCCTCATCATTTGACCCCCATATAACTCTGAGTCCGTCCACCACTCAGGCCGTGGCATTCGAAAGCGATTGTTCCATACAGACGCGAAATAAACGTGATTAATAGCATTCACCATGATTTCTTTATTTTGCATGTCTATTTAAAAACATACCACGCATACACGAGACGGAGATCATCTTCTACGTCGCGCTTTCTCTATGAAATATTCATCATATTTTTACATTTACTTCGCTTTTGGGGTCGACGCAATATTTTTACACGCATATTATAGAAACTATTTAAAAATTAAGCTCTATTGTGGAAGTCTGTTGGTAGTGTAAGCTCCGAATTCCAGTTTGAAGGACATTGAAGATTCCAAAATTCTCACATCATAAAATGCAGAAAATTATTGCTTCCCATCAGTTTTCTGTAAGACCGTGGTATTACCACGGTAAAGCTAGCTTAGTTATGCCGTAGATAAAGACTGATCATACTTCCTAGTCAGCCGTTCAGATCCCAAGTCTACGCAGTAAGCTGGAGTCACATTCCAGGAACATGCAGTATTTCAAAGGGTTTAATCCTGAGTGAATAGTTTAACCGGTTTCGAATGGTAGACATTTATTTGTGTAATATATGTGGATACTAGCTTGTGATCGCGGCTTCGGCTAAAAAGTTAGATAGAGTTAGAGTTCATATAATGTTAGACCTATGTCCTAATATAGATCCTTGTTGTAGATGGTATTGCAGATGTTCATGGGTGGCGGTGATCACTTACCATCAGGTGAACCGTATGCTCATTCGAAAGAAATTATATACTGAAGGTCTAAAATTTCAGCAGTTAAGAATTAGAAAGCTTTATCAAATTGAATTATCTCGTAGTTCATTAGACACAGCTTAAAGTTTCAAATGAAAAAAAAATGACATATGTTTCACAACGGTAATAAAATCATTAGGTATTTACAAATAAAAACCACGAAGAAAGAGTCTGAGCTAGATTTTTCTATGCTGTCGATCCTAACAAGAAGCGCAATAGTCATGAAACAGATAGACATTGTCTCGTTTAGTATGGCTATAACAAATTAGAACATATTGAGTGTAATATTGGGAGAGACATCTCTAAAGTATGGCCAAGCAGATCCGCGCGTGATACAGAAATAGACAGCACAGTTTACAGTGCACTCAATCATTCAGTATATTTTATACATTTTTATTTAGGAATCCCCAAGGAAAGCGAAGGCGTGGACGTCCCAAACAAACCTGGCGACGCACTGTGATCGACGAAGCGAAAAGTATTGGGAAGACTTGGAGCGAAATCAAACGCGAAGCTCAAGGCCGATCGAAATGGAGAGTCACTGTGGAAGCCCTCTGCCCCATCCAGGGGACATAGGAACTTAATGATAAATGATGATGCTTCGGTGGCGTAGTATTTTGGTACTACTGTTGAGGCCTCGGGTTTGGTCCCCGAGTAGGGTAGAGTGATGAGATTTTCTGCTTGAAGTCTGGAATTGTGCTCAGTGAATGGCAATTAGCTGGCCACATACATGGGATCTAACATAGCTAGCGAAATGAGGGTAGGTGTTACACCTCTGCCTACCCCTGATGAGGGAAAAAGGCGTGATGAAAAAAGCAGAAACATAACAAAGCCTGCAAACTGCTTGGCAATAGATAAAGTAGAAATTTCGCTCATATGCTAGCACACTAGACCTTTCTGGTAAAGCATTTCGAATCTACATGCCAATATCCTATGTTCAACATTAAAATTGATTGAGTTCCGGGCCTAGTGCGTCAAACGTAGTAAATAAAGCATAGTATTTGCAGATCAAACAAATTGTCTAAATATGAGTAGAGTTTTTACGATACGTGGGTAGTTTAGCGCTTACATTAGCTGTATTGATGTGGTATCAACTATAAAACGAAGTATTTAAGTACAGTTTGTGTTTACTTTATATTTAATCATCTCACTTATTTTGCAATAAGAACCAAACAATGTATACATTTTGATGTTCCTTCAATTATAGTTGGCGGCAGTAATCTAGAAATCGAAGAACAAAATTTGGAAAACAAATCACGTGTTTATTGCCAAAGGGGCAGAGGAGCAACTAGGGCACCCCTTTTTCGCCTTGTTCCATTCCATTGTAATGGAGACAAGCCTATCGCCATATCCGCGACAAATTCCAGACTTCGGGCTGATACTGAGCAGAAAAACCCAACACACATTGAACAAAATTGGATAAGCACTATTCTAACTTGCATATTGGTGCTAGAAACTAATGAAGGATTGGTATTTTACTGAACTAGAGTCAACCATGAGTCTCTCAACGTTACCATTAAATTAAACGGAATGAAAATCCACATTAGAGCAGAATTCAAAGAGGATCTATTATTGTCCCCCATTATAACGTACCACGTAGACTAGCGTTTTAGTCTAACACCAATTTGTCTTTTATCAACGAAAATTCTATATCAGCGTGTTTCACTGAATATTATACTGTTCAAGTATTATTTCGACTAAAAAGATTGTGCACTTCGTCTCGGTCGTCATTGTCTGATTGCATATACCAGTTGACAGATCAAAATTTTTTAAAGCATAGGCCAAAGGAGTAATTGATTGGCTTGGTATGCTTATGAAACCCTCAACAGTCAGTCAATACCAGGATCATGAATGCTCTGTCTGCTTTAAAGAAAACGGAGAAAAGGACTTGTTTGGGTGATTGGGACGAACACTTTATGATAAGATTAAAGTCTGGTACGACGGTCGAGGGGAAATGACAATCCATACTAAACGGATGTCATGCAAAGCACAGAGATTGATTTATATCTTTTGGTTCCCATATCGTTTTTTTACTATCAAATCGATACTAAGTTGAAAAAGAAACCAGGGATGAATTCGCACTTCGCAGAAGGGAAAATAAAACCGAATCGAGCAAACATGTTAAAAGTCATAAACCATTGTACCGGTCACTTTATCTGTATCTACTCTCTGTCGTCTGCGCTTGCGTTATCGTCTGTGCGCGAGTTATGCTAATTGTACGTGATTTGATGAGAGGCGCTAAATTAAATCAACCGGAGTGTATGAGTTGTTTATTACAGCGAATTGTTTTGTTCGTTTACGAGTTATTTTGGCGAGATGTTGAATATGCTACATGATTTTTGTTTACGAATTTCGATAACTCGAGGGATATTTGATTACGGGGTTTAACATTATTTTTGCGTATGAAAAGCATGGAAAATCTAATTTTTTACTTAGATTTCTTTCTTCATAATATTATTTATCGCTAATTCTTTTCCTACCTCAACACCTTTTATGAAACACTTTAGCCGAACCACAATATTCTTGGCAGTGTCTATAATTATAATTGCTTTGCTGTTACTGATGCTTGCTTGAAATCGATCACTTCCATCAAGCTATGTAAGCCGAGATTGTATAGGAGGCTCTCATATCAGAACCTGTACTAAAAACTGTGTACGCATACTCACGCCTTTTATCCCCGAATGGGTAGGCAGAGGCGCAACTAGTGCAACCATTTTTCGGCACTTTTCGTGCCGAGCCTATCGCCATATCGGGCACAAATTCCAGACTCCGGGCTGATACTGAATAGAAAAATCCAATATCACTTTGTCCGACCCGGGGATCGAACCCGAGACCTCAGCATTGCAGTCGTACCGTAATACAACTACGCAACCGAGGCAGTCAGTCAGAAACTGTGTAATGGACGTAATCAAATAATAAAGAAAGTATTCTCGTATATCCTATAAATACAATTGTCCCTCTGACCATGCAATTTTCTGGCTATAAATGAATTGCAATGGATTTCTAAAACAATACAATTTCATCAGGAACTTGTTAAAATTGAACCCTATCTCTTTTGCTTTAGGAGCCTTCATCGGCGGCATCATGGGCGGACTGGCGATGCGTCTCGGCAGGCGCACGGTGTTGCTCACCACGGCTCTGCCTTACACCCTGACCTGGCTGGCGACGGCGTTGGCCACCAGCGTCCGGATGATCTCCATCGCTTCCTTCTGCGCTGGAATGCTGGTCTGCTGCATCAACATGGCTACGCTGGTTAGTTTTACTTTTCTCAGAACTTGGAAGATCTTGTCATGTTATGTCATAGGCCTTTTTATAGGATTTCATTGTACCTGATGGTAAGTAGAAACCTGAGGTTCGTTTGCGAGCTAATTATCCCTCCCTAGTCAACACAATGTCGCCCTTTTCAAAACCGGATATACAATTGATCTCGGTTTTAGATTTTGTGTACAGTGGTCGCTATGAAGGTTGGTACAAATATCTGATATCCGATAAAAATGGTTTTTGCGAGGGCTGATAGCTCTTGAGTCTTAGGACACCTATGTAGATTCTAAAAAAGTGCACTCAAGACATAATAGATAGCTATGGCATCTCATGCTGTAATAAACACCTTTTTTTGCCAAAACTGTCTTTGTAATAAAATATCGCCTGACGAATCGCAGTTGACCTTCAAGGAAAAAATGATAATTGGTAAGGGGATTTCTGAAATCACAAACATATCAGTACTTTCTATGGTGGTACCTATGACATCAGCACTGCACAGTGTGCCGTGCAGTGACCCGCTGAACAATAGGTATTTTGCCTGCAGTTTTGAGGACGGCGTAAATATTTGCACAAACTATTGTATTTCAGGTCATCAACATGCGAGTTTGTCGTCTTGTTAGTCTAGTTTTGTACTTTAACTGTAAATTACGAAATCCTGAGTTCGATTCGGAGTGAAGCTATATAGTATTTTCATTTTCGGTAAAACATACGTGACTTACCTGAGATAGGATTTGTACTAGTTTTTGCGCTGGTTTCGTTCGCTAGTACCATAATATTAGGACAGAAATAAGCTGGGTCAACCATGCTGTGTTAAATACGTCTCTACTTACCCTTTCAGGGACATACGGTTGAATTGATGAATGTAATATCTATTATACTATCAAAGAACCAGTAATGGACATTTTACATAAAAGAAATTGTCACTAATTTTGTCGAGAGATGTCACTGAATGATAAAAATAATAATATTATTTTTATGAACAAATCTTAAAAACGCTAGCGTCGCATCGCCACTTGCATGAAAGCATTTTCTCCTCCGGATATAGGTCCTACAGGAATAATGATTTTAGCCAAATGATTATAGTAAATGTTACTTATCAACTCATTTGAGCAATTCCTGCGGTAAAATCTCATGTCGATTAATGCCGCATGACAGAAAAACCTATGATAGTCTAAAAATTTTAATACCAGTGAATTGAAGAATCAATATTATGTTTTAAAGCATCACATCTTCCATATTAGCAGGTACAAACTACAGTTCAATTAAATTATCCTTTACATAATTAAATATTGATTTACCCGTATTTCTGCGGTGTCCAAACAGCATTGTGAAGCCTGCCGTCCTAATTGTGCTGCAAATATTTGCAAGCTGTTGCAACTCATAACTGGTCATGGCGACTGTTTCGAGGCAAATTATATTTCTGGGCTTAGCTTATTGTGCAGACATACGTAGTTATAGTATATTTAAGGACGTGCAGTACTACTGGTACAATTATAAGGTTATTTTTCAGTTTACGCGAATTTGATATGTTGAAACAAAATTTATTTTGCAGATTTCATCGCAATTTTTATGTCCGATGTTTTTTTTATGTTTTGTATTTTTTTATGTTTTTTATCTCTTGTGCTTTATATCTCAGTTTCCACAAAAAACTAAAAGGCACAACCTTAATTATAGTAAAGACTATCCACGCCCAAACATTCTCCAGTTAATATCCGTCAGTCGCCCCACTTTTACCAATAGATGGCGTTGTAATACATTAAAACTTTCTACTTTATTGCCATCAAACTAATTCACTAATTAAATTATAGGATTGCATTCGATTCAAATTGAATTTTGAATGACAAATTGTAGTGGTCATAAATTATGAACTAACGGAGTTTCTTTATTGTTAAAATGAAAGTAGGATGAAATCTAATTTATTTAAATGTGTAGAGATTATAATAATTTATTTTTAACAAATTAAGTCAAAATAATTCTGTCAACAAAAGAAAATCTGATTGCTGGATATTATATTAGGCCTATACTCAACTTCTTATCAAGACTCGTGTATTTGCTTTGCCGTGGCAATAATAATTGCTTAATCGCCATAATTATGCCAGCCTGCCTAACTACATGTACGTACATTGTATATCGGAATATAGCTTCTCAATTCTCATGAAGAACCACTAGCAAATTCTCATTATGTACGTTAGGTACGTTCACAATCTAATCTCTTACAACATACATTCGGAACTTTCTCATATTCTGTTGAAAGCTAAAGACCGTTATTCAAATGTTTTGTGGCCGGCACAGTGATTACGACAGCTTCAGGACGTCAAACAATCCACCATAAATTCCGGTTGTATATTTTACTTGACTTCTCAAAGGCTTGCATGAACATAACGCATTGTAAAAACATTTCTAACAAAACGCCATGTTTCGTTCCGCTGTGGGTTAAAATTTACCCTTAGATTAGATAGCGTGAAGATTTGTTAATACCTATAATATTGCAAGCGCTTAGAGACAAAATGTAATAAAATCAGAATAACTTTTCGGAAGACCAACTTCTCAGTCCACCTCGTGACCATTAAGGCTATATAGTCTTCGAAACCTCGGGAGTAAAAATAACCCAAAAAAAACGCGAAATAAAACTGTTTAGAATTTTTATTTAAATACCAGAATGTGTAGTAATGTCTAGTCTGCATCCCTGAAAGTATGGGCAAACGTGAAAGTAAATCACAAAATATAACCATACATAAATCAACGCGATTGTAGCTACAAAATCTTGTTAAACAAAACTTACACATTAATGAAGAACTGAATAGATACCCGATCGTACTGCAACTATTTTTTTTTTTTTTTTCGCGGAGAAAGTGCTTTACCACTACCGCCCGGCCTTCGTGGGGGGCGACCGAGCGGTTATGTTGGGTTCACCGTGCCTTACGACCCGGCGTTGAGCCGCCCGGAGAGATGGAAAACGTCGGGCGACCGCCGGGCCGAGTCCCTAACCTATGTACACCGCACGGCATACCAACTAAAACTCCGCGGTGGCCATCTTCGGCGCATTAGGGACGACTGCGGGCTTCCTCGGACTAATGTCTAAGTTTTCGTCCGCAACCGCCCCTGCGCGGTGCCGCCTGGTGCGGCCCGTCTCCTGTTGTGGGGGGGCTCAGAAGCCCCCGCGCACCGAAGGACGCTCTCAGCGTCAACGACAGCGTGAGGCCTACCTGCCACGCTGCCGTCCATCACGGGGGTCGCAACAATGTGCTAAAACACACAAAACTAAGGACGGACAGCCCCCTGCCGCTCGCCCGCGACCCCCGGTGGCCCCTATTAGTCGCCTTTTACGACAGGCAGGGGATACCGTGGTGGAATTCTCCAAACGCCCCCAATCCACAGGGCGGACTGCAACTATGCTAACTTAACATTCTGCAACAAGATATACTACTTATTCAGTGCAATGCAAAATTAAGCCTTAAGGCACCTCTGCATAAACTTAGCAGAAATGGAGACACAGATATCCAGACGTTCACATACAAGAGATCTACCTTATTTCTGCTCTGTTCCATAATCTATGGCTAGCGATTCTTGGTGGGGTGTAAGCTGTTGTCCGAGGCTACGACTGGGTTTTTACTCAGAACCAAGCTGTAAGTGACCATTCAACGTTACGATCTGTTTGCTTACCAACAGGAAAATATTATGTTTTTAAGGGGGAATACCAGCTCTTAAGTAAAGAGTTCAGAGACGGCAATTTCGTTTGTAAAAAACATATTAGAGTGTGTGGAACAAAAAATTAAGTTGTGTAGTGTATTATAATACAAAGTTTTTCTCGTAGCTCCATTTGCGTAATAGTCCTAATTGACGTAAAGTGTAGATTACATTAGCTTTTGAAACCAATACAAAGCGCGTCAGTTTCGATTCAGTCGATTTGGAGATTAACTCAGGGAAATAAATAAGATAAGGTCCTAAGTTTTTGATAACAATCAACTCCAAAATTACACACATAATATAATTCGATGTTACTTGTTTGTGGAATATTACGCCCTCGTAAAATATTAGTGTGTCGAAAGAATGTAAAAATGTTTTCCAAACATTATGGTTCGTCGCACATGACGGTTAATTATAACTCCAATACGATAAACAATACAATAAGCGATCGCTACGGTTAACAATGTTAGCGCAAGTATTCTTTACGAGTATAAAGAAGGCACTTTGAAAACAATACAGGTATAACTAAATTTATAGCACTACTATATGTTCACGATGATAATTTTGTTTTATTTCGTCGTATTTTTGGGCTAATGGCTTTGGATACAGAGGGTCTCGATTCGATTTAAGGGTCAGGTCGTAAGTAATTGTGAAATTTTCAATACGAAAAACACACCTGAGTTACCTAGAATTGGTATTTATATCTGATATCGTGATCATTTTGTCCATACTATAGGATGTATGTATGTATGGTCGGCGATGTATGCTCAAACAGCAATTTTGCGAATCCCTTGTGGGTAAGGATTATTTAGGTGCGATTAAAAATTACATTTGGAAAAAAAGGATGATAGCCTAGTTGGGAGTGGAACGGACTGCCGAGACGAATGTCCGCAGGTTCAAAACCCAAGGGCACGCACCTCTGACTTTTATAAAGTTATGTGTGTGATCTTTGTGAATTATCGCAGAAAATATCGCAAGGAAACTAGCATACCTGAAAAGTTCGCTATAAAAAAATCGAAGATATGTGAGGATTGCCAACCCACACTAGGCCAGCGTGGTGGACTAAGGCCTTAACCCTCTCATGAATAGAGGAGGTCCGTGCCCAACATTGGGCCAGTATATAATACAGGGCTGATGATGTACGCTTTAAAACTGTTTTTCTTTGTTCGCAGGTTTACGTGACAGAAATCGCAGTGCCAGAGATCCGTGGCTGTCTCAGCTCCGTCTTGAAGATCCTCAGCCAGATCGGCATCCTGATATCCTTCACTCTCGGAGCCTACCTCAACTGGACGCAGCTCGCCCTGATGGTAGCCGCAGCGCCCATACTTCTGTTCTTCGCTCTCTTCTTCATCCCAGAGACTCCTTCCTCCCTTTTGCTGAGAGGGAAGGAGCAAGAAGCAGAAGAGTCTCTACAATGGCTGCGAGGACCCGACGCCGATGTCCGGCAAGAACTAGCCACGATCAGGACCAATATACTGGCCAGTAAGCTGGCTAACGGTTGCCACACCAACAAGTTCAAAGCGCTGCTGTCCAAACGTTTGACGAGGCCGGTGCTCATCACCTGCGGGCTGATGTTCTTCCAGAGGTTCACTGGGGCGAATTTGTTGAACTTCTACGCTGTCAATCTGTTCAAGAAGACGCTTAGTTCGATGAACCCTCACGGTGGCGCGATAGCTGCAAGCGTCGCGCAACTTCTGGCCTCTTGTCTTTCCGGAATGCTGATAGACAACGTCGGTCGTCTCCCACTTCTTATGATCAGCGGCGTCATGATGTCCATAGCACTCGCCGGCTTTGGATCTTACGCTTATTACTTTGAAGAAGTGTTCAGAAACGCCACAAATGCGACCCACATTGGACAGGGGGCGTATCTTGAATCTTCTTACGACTGGATACCTTTACTCTGTGTTCTCACTCTGACTATAGCATTTTCTTTGGGTATCGGTCCTATATCTTCTCTTTTGGTTGGAGAATTATTTCCCCTCGAGTACAGGAGTACAGGCAGCGCTTTAGCGACAAGTTTCAGCCATCTCTGTGGATTTGTGAACGTGAAAACTGCCACCGACATCCAAAACTACATCGGCCTGTACGGTCTGTTTTGGATGTACTCCGGCATATCTGTGCTGTGTCTTCTGTTTGTGGTGTTGTTCGTACCTGAGACTAAGGGGAGAGAGATGGACGAAATGGACCCAAAATACGTAGAGTCTTTGTGCATTAACCGATAGTTACATCTTCAAGCTATTGGATGCAAGCCTTTCTACTGGAGTTCCCTCAGTAGGCGCTCCAGAAACTTCTGCTGGAGGTCTAGGTTAAGTGGTCTCAGCGATTTGGAAAGAGTGTAGCCAGTTACTGTAATATTGTCTTGTAGGCGTACAAGAGATGTATGTCAGTATTATTTATGTTTAATAGTGCCTTTATGAAGTTCCTCTACGCATCACGTTAGTGGTATGTCACTGTATATACATTGGCCTCAGGCTGGCCCTGCGTTGGCCCCAATTTGGCCTAATGGTCTTTAACTGTATGGACTTATCGTTAGTTGTAATTGTTTGAAATGTCACTCGGATTATGTATACGTTGAATTAAATTGATATAAAACTAATCGTTAATAAGTAAAGCAAATAGGTATTATATTTTTAGGGTTGCTAGCTAAATTTTACTAAATCAAATGGGTTTTATACACCCATGATAGTCTAATATACATTAAATTAGAAAACGGTTACTTCTCAAAATATACTCAGTTCAAGGTATACTATTATTAATTCAATTGTTGTAGATACAAAATCAAATTCTATCTCAAAAGTCTATTTTATATTTAAGTATAAAGCATAATTAACTATAAACTGAGTATCTTAAAATATATTTCAGATTTTTCTAGAAATTAAGCTAATCCAATGTTAATCAATTAAGGGCTTCCAAAACTTATATCCGAGTGTACAATCAGATCTGAGCCAGATGTTATTTATTGTAAATATAGCTTAGATTCTAGTACGGGTATGACATGTATAAATGTATTGTTATGTTTATTATTCTTCGTGGGTTCACTGTATCAACGATAACATCACTGCAGCCTGTATTTTTATTTAGAATGTGCTTGGTAAGACTAAAACCGACGTAGTCACTTAACTGTTCAATTGTTTGCCAGGATCAAAACTCCATTAACATTTTTGGGGATTTTTTTTATCTTAAGTTGGCAATTCCTCATTCGTTAGGCTTGGATCTTCTTTGGTGATAATTACAAAGGTGATCCACGTAATTGTGTTTGGGTTATAGATAAATGAAAAACATACATGTCATTGACGAATACAATAATTAGTATTAGGTCATAAAAGATCACCTGAATCACTATAATTCATTTGTAAGTTTAAAAATATGTTGGTTTGGTCCACTTAAGGAATAAAGGTCAATGTACCTTTAGAATAAAATGGCTCAGTTGTATGTAAAAGTTATATTGTACGATGAATGCAGAGAAATTATATTTTACAACGATTTAGATGATGTTCTAGGTAAAATGTGTGACGTCACCGTCTGGTGCTAAAAGGTGCCTTTGCATTTCGAATATATAAATGTTATAACGATTGTATATAGATATGTTACTTTTGTATATTTTTATGAACTATTTATGTATAGACGTAGGGTTGTGAGCGGATTAGTATTTCAACGCCATCTAGCGACGAACGAAGTAAACTTGTTTTTGTTAATACTAAATTAATTGTTTGTTGCTCTTTGTAAACGCTTATTTACATTAAATAATGTCATTCGGTAAATTCAAGATTCCATTGTTTAAAACTATACAGAAGATTGTTGAAAATGGCGCTTGCCGCCATCTATTGATAAAAATTAGAACTATGTTTCTATTGCTAATTTGGCTATTGTTTGTTACAATGCGCCGCTCATTATAACCACTTTGTGTTACAACAGTACGTTGCCATAAATGTATGCTAAATTAATAATTTGTACTTAAAAAGTCGAATTTAGGTGTTTCAATAAAACGTTTGAAACTGATATATTTGTTTTCTTGTTAATTCCTGCTACACAGAAGGTGGTAAGTTTTTCATATATCCATCTGGCTATATACAGTCTATTTTCTTTTTCTTTACCGGGATTCAAACCTGGGAACTCAGAGCTGCCATCCAGGAATGTCATGCGATAAACATAACGACAGTTCAACAATAAAATAATACAAAAAGTTCAACGACTGCAACTAAAAATACAGAAACATTGAACAAGACACCACTCGAGACTCAAAAGCTTTGCTTCAAAAGATTTTATTTATGAATTTTCAAGTGCACTCGTCATTTCTTTATACGTCATACTTTATTTATTAAGGCATCAGTCATTAAAACAAAATAAAAATATTAATCATGCAGAGATTAATTACACTTACGACTAGTAAAAACATTACAAGATTTATAATTAGTCGGCTTTTGATCGCGGCCCCGGTCTTCTAAAAGTCCGTTTCCAGTGAATTGTCTATAGAAAGTACAATCACCCAATTTGGTACTAGTACACTTTCTCAAGATAAAACGCCCATTTTTCATATATTGCAAAGCATGTGGGAAGAGACGGAAAGTGTGGCGGAGATATTGAAAGAAGAGTAAAAATGGGAAATAGTGTTAATGGTGCCTTGTATTCGATTATGAATAACAAAAATATTTCGAATAACGCTCGGTTAGCTATTCACCAAGGAGTAAATGCAGTGGAGATGAGAGCTTTGAGAAGTATGTGTGGACTGAAAGTAAGTGATAGAGTGAGGAATAGCGTGATAAGAGAAAAATGTGGATTGAAAGACGATGTAGTGACTAAGATTGAGAAAGGAATGCTTCGGTGGTTTGGCCACATTGAAAGGATGGATGAAAGAAGAGGAACGAAAGAAATCTATGTCGCGAAAGTGAGTGGTAGCGTCGGACGGGGACGTCCTAGACGTACCTTCATGGACCAAATTGGCGACCTCCTAAGGAAGGGCCAAATAAGGAGTTCTCGTAACCGACGAGCATGTATGAAGAGACTGATGACTGTAGAAGAAGCGAAAGAGGTATGCTTGGATCGTAGCACTTGGCGCTCCATAGTCTCTGCCTACCCCAATGGGAGAAAGGCGTGAGTTTATGTATATATGTATGTATGTGGGATCGTTTTGGAGATGTACAAAGACCGATCGTTTTGGACAGGCCGAAAAATTGATTCCACGAGGGTTTCACTTTTTAAGTTAGTAAAGAAAGTTAAACGTAATAAAGGGGTTTTTCTAAGCTCATAGATTACAATAAAAAAAATAAAAAGTGGATACAACATTTTTAGATAGCAATCTACATTTGCATCCAATGTGGATGATAGTTTAGTTGTGCATGGAACGAGACAAATGGATGCAGGTTCAAAACCCAAGGCACATCTCTCACTTTTCGCAGTTACGCATTGTCTATCAATTATACTTCGCTTTAAAGGTAAAGGAATAAATCATGAGGAAAATTCAAGGGTATGTGAAGTCTGCTAATTTGCACTAGGGTAGCGTCGTGGCCTAAGGCCTTAACCCTCGTAGTAGAGGAGGCCCGTACTCAACAGTGGGCAGTTAATAATAGAGGGCTAGTATCATTAATTTGCATTTTCCCGACAGTAATATTTCACGGATATATCACGAGCAGAAAAACTTACAAATATTTTAAAAAATATACAAATTAGTCGCGGAATAAAGCTGCGAAACGAGGTCAGAAAGATATGCTCACAATGCAGTATAGGGTGCGTGGAGCGAGACGCCGCGGGCGAGGCAGCTCTACACTGATGAGTGGACAACTTTCATCATATCTGAGGATTCCATTGATACATATTTATTTCATCATCATCATGATCAGCCAACTGAAGTCTAAAAGCCCCCTAAAAATTTGCAGACGGCCAAAAGCGGCCTGCATCCAGCGACTGGCGACCTGTATCAAGTCGTGTTTGGTGATGCACGTCATATTTGTTTTTGCAACGTAATAATGAAGAAGCACGACGCTCTGATAGTAAGCTATACGTAAGCAGTAGCATCACCATACAGAATAATGAAGCATAATGTGCATATTGAGGTCTTCTATTGACCTACTTCAGTTGGTATATCGTGGTACTCTCTGTATGATGTGTGACTGCCTCAGTGGCGTAGTTGTATTGCGTACGCGTTACGACTACGATTTGCGCGCTGAGCTCCTGAGTTCGAATCCCGGGCCAGGCCAAAAAAACATTATGACATGGTTTTTCCATCTTAAAAATTACTCAGTCGCAGCTCGCAGTCAGGAAGTTGGCGGTGTGATACCCCCGTGCCTCGGAAAGCAAGTAAAGCCGTTGGTCCTGCGCCTGATCTCTCTCCGGTCATGTCGGATTGCCGTCTCACCGGACTATAAGAGTGAAGGAATAGCGAGTGCACCTGTGTATTGCGCACACACTTGTGCACTATAATATCTCCTGCTTACCTGGCTGATCTCCGTTGAGATTGGCCGCCGTGGCTGAAACTGGCTAGGAGGATCCTTTACAGCGATAAAGCTATGCAAAGCCGTGGCAGATTCATGACTATTTAAATGAGCCTTGAAAAAATATATTCGAAATAAAGATATTTTTGACTGACTGCCTCTCTCCAGACGTATCCTCAAAACTTACACCGCGTACACCGTCTAGTCAATCGATAGGTTACAGCATTGCGACTGATGTCATGAGACAGACATATGCAGAGGATAGCGCGTGCGAGCGGGATAGACGTATCGGCATAAAGACCTGGCTTACACCGCCGTGAAGAGTCCGGGCGAAGGCCGGGCCTTGTCAGGGATAAAATAATTTAAATAATACGTTACTTTGTATCACCGAATCAAACATAACAGTGAAAAAAAATGAAATTATTTAAGTTAGTAAACTTCAATGTATACCGTGTGTTAATACACAGAGAACAGACACAGAATACAAAACGCTCCGGATATTTACAGAAACATAGATATATATCTTAATAGATATATATTTTAATGTTCCTGATGTTTTTTCGTCGTCAAAAATGATGGCTATGTAACTGGTGGTAAAGTACAAAATAGATTCAAAACCCAACAAACACACTTCTGAATTATCAAAGTTACGTGTGTAAGGAAAATATCGTAAGTAAATGTATGGATACCTAAGAATTCTACATAATAATTGCGAGGTTATGTGAAGTTTATGAAACTTCACATTACCTCGCAATTTTTTTGTAACGCCAACTTTATGAAACACCAGTTCTACTATCTTAGTTCTAAACTATACAATAAAATTATTCAAATTCTCTCAATACAAAAACTTAACAAACACATAACTCAAAACAAAGTACAGCCATGGCTCATGGAACAAACATATTATAACATAGAGTACCTCTTCTCCTCTTCTTGAAATTTCACAATACTACAACACACACTACACACACACATTACCTACAATATAAGAACTGCGATTTCCATAGCAGATTAAGAGTCCGAAACATGTAAAATAATACTTACCTAACAATTTTATTTTTTATATAGATATAAATCCCAAATCATGTCACTTATATATTTAAGTCAATATTATACTTGTGGAGGAACACTGTCGCCCAAAATAGAGGTGAAACCTAGTTTGGGTGCCAGGGGACTAAAACCTCATGTTAAAATATTTTTCTATTCAGTATCAGCCCGGAGTCTGGAATTTGTGCCCGGTATGGCGATAGGCTCGCCCCCTGTCACATCATGGGACGGAATACGCTTGGCGAAAAGTGGGTGCACTAGTTGCGCCTCTGCCTACCCCTTCGGGGATAAAAGGCGTGAGCATGCGTAAAATATTTTTTGGGAAATAAAAAAAATAAAAAAGTTTGCTAATCTATTTAATCCCAGGGTGTGATTCGTCGGAACCCGTAACTATGTTGTTTTATTTTTTAACCGTGTATGGATGCACCGGTCGGGTGAAAGATATATCCGCTTCCACAAACATTGAAAGAAAGAAAGAAAGAAAGAAAGATTTATTGTTGACCAACAACAGTACAATACGCACATAACAACATAACAAACAAGAAAACAAAAAATAAAGAAAAACGAAAGTAAAAGTAACAAGAAAACGTAAATATATCTATTGTGCCAACAAAGGGAACCCTCCTTCAGCTCCTTGCTCCAGTACCAGTCTAACTGATACTGCAGCGCTGATTTTCAATGAGGCACCCACCCAAGTGTCGTACGGACACTATACAAGTTGGTGTAGTACTTACACATTCATAACATTAACAAAAACTAAAAATTTAAATAAGTGAGTATAAAAGCGAAATAATAATTTAAAACTAAATAAGTACCTTAAAATATAATACGTAGCTACAAACTTAAAATATACATATATCTCGCTCGAACCTGACTATAAGCAACAAAGAAGGAAATTGCTAAGAACAACATTGCTATTCATGTATAAAATATATTCGATATCGCCCGCCTCGGCACTATATCGCCTGAACACTAACCTCATTTTTTTTTTATGATATAGGGGGCAAACGAGCATACGGTTCACCTGATGGTAAATGATCACCGCCGCCCATGAACATCTGCAATACCAGGGGGCACAGAGATGCGTTGCCGGCCTTTAACCTTTAATAACGTGGACGATAGCCTAGCTGGGAATGGAACGGTCTGATCCGAGACAATGCCCGCAGGTTCAAAACCCAACGCACACACCTCTGACTTTTCTAAGTTACGTGTGTATTGTTTATCAATTATCGTTTGCTTTAACGGTGAAGGAAAACATCGTGAGGAAACCTACATACCTGAGGATCCTCCATAAGAATTTCGAGGGTATGTGAAGTCTGCCAACCCACACTAGGCCAGCGTGGTGGACTAAGGCCTCACCCCTCTAAGTAGTAGAGGAGGCCCGTGCTCAGCAGTCGGCAGTATATAATACAGGGCTGCTTGTATTGCATTGCATTAACCTCATTGTACCTTTTTCGCCTGTGTACCAGGAGATCCTGAGTTCTATTCTCATCGAAAAATAAATATTTAAAGGATTTTTTAATTCAAAATAAATACACCCAAGTTCCTTCATGGAAATATGAGTCTTAGGATCACCTCCCTGTCATATAATGCTACAAAAATGGGTTTTCTATGCTGATAATCTATGTAAAATAGCCTTGTCACCGCCCTTTCAACGGTCTGTGTGAACAAACCTCACATACATTTCCCGCGCGTCTGTTTCACTGGTGTTTAATTATGACAGCTCCACAATGGCGCAGGTAACAATGACGCGATGCTAACGAATTTAATACGGGCTTTAAACGTCATGGACTACCGATGATATGCACTGTGTAGGTATAGGTACCCTGGATTTACTAATGGGGTAGTTTGCGCAGTGTACCTGAATTTTAAGTAAAATATGAGAGAGTGCTAGTTTTCCCTCACGGCTCTGTTTGTGTTGATGATATCGAGATAAATGTAGCGTCCCATTAGTGAAAGCATTTTAAAGATCGGAGCAGTATTTACAGAGATACGTGCTCAAACAAATACTTTCGTTTTGGTATAATATACACATCACGCCTCAACCCCAAAGTGGTAACCAAGGCACCTAAGTTTCGCAAAGTGTGTTCCGTTTCATGATGTGATAGGGGGCGAGCCTGTCGCCATATCGGATACAAATTCCAGACTTCGGGTTTGTATTGAGTAGAAAAACCCTATATCACTTTTCCTGACCTGGCATTCGAAACCGGGACCTCAGAGCGATGTGGTACCGCGATCATAATAAAGATTAGCATAGATTGAAAATGCTATAAAAATCGAAATATTTAAGTGCATGTAGGATTTGAATATTAAAAACAATGTGCGTTGGCCGGGAATCGAACCCGGATCAACTGCTTGGAAGGCAACTATGCTGACCTAATGGTCAGCATAGTTGCGCGTTGGTAGTGTAATCACCACCAACGCTTGTAATAGAGCCTTCTATAGTAAAAACTTAGAAGATTTCGATCATTTTTTTCTCTGTTCTGTGATTTTTACAGTAGAAATAAGTAAAAGTGTGCGTTGGCCGGGAATCGAACCCGGATCAACTGCTTGGAAGGCAACTATGCTGACCATTACACCACCAACGCTTGTAATAGAGCCTTCTAAAGTAAAAACTTATAAGATTTCGATCATTTTTACAGTAGAAATAAGTAAAAGTGTGCGTTGGCCGGGAATCGAACCCGGATCAACTGCTTGGAAGGCAACTATGCTGACCATTACACCACCAACGCTTGTAATAGAGCCTTCTAAAGTAAAAACTTAGAAGATTTCGATCATTTTTACAGTAGAAATAAGTAAAAGTGTGCGTTGGCCGGGAATCGAACCCGGATCAACTGCTTGGAAGGCAACTATGCTGACCATTACACCACCAACGCTTGTAATAGAGCCTTCTAAATAAAAAATACAAACTTCTCGTTTCTAATAAATACATAGTTAATAAATCAAATAGCAGTACATTCTATTGGTTCGTTAGGCATTAATTATTTTATTGTTCTAGCATGACATGTTTGCATGATAATCTATTTTCAACACTATTTTAAATACCATGTTTAACGCAGAAAAAATTTTATAATAATAACGATTGTTGTTATTACTGTTATCTGTTGTGAGTGGATACAAATACCCAACCACAACCACCAGCCTATTGTTGTAATGTTGTATTAGTCTTTAATATCCCAAAGTTGGGCATAGGCCGCTCCAAGATCCTTCTACGAATCGTGATCCTCTGCTATAATGAAACAGGGAAATAGTGTAGAGTGTAGAAGTGAACATTGAAATAACGAAACAGTTATTCTTAAATTAATCCGGTTCGTCCCGCCATCTCTTCTTAAGTCTACCTCAACGCCTACGAGTAGTGTCAGAGCACCACTAAGACTCCGCTACTATTACTATAAAAAATTTTCAATTTTAGTTCACGCAGCCTCTATCAGAGGAATCGTGACTGATCAAGCACAACAACCGGCTGACTGGACACCTTGCCCTGCCATAGAATCCCTACTTCTTCTTCTTCAGCCTTTAGAAGTCCACTGCTGAACATAGGCCTACCCCAAAGATTTCCAGACCAACCTGTCAGAAGCGGCATGCAATACAATGCAATACCTACTAACGCTGTGCTTCTAGCTAGTGAGGACTTTAGGATCAGGGAATACACAATACTGTAAGAACAAATACACATCACGCTTTTATCCCCAAAGGAGTAGGCAAATGTGCAACTATGGCACCCAATTTTCGTTATGTCTTTTGTTCCATGTGATAGGGGGCGAGTCGGCATCATCATCAGCCACATGACGTCCACTGCTGAACGCAGGCCTCACCTAAAGATTTCCAGACGGACCTGTCAAAAGCAGCCTGCATGCAGCGTATGCCTGCGAGCTTTATATCAAATAGTCTGTCCACCTATTAGGTACAGATTCAAGACTTCAGGCTGATACATACATACATACATACATACATACACTCACGGCTTTTGTCCACGTTTCTCCGTGCGTATTCCGTCCCATGATGTAATAGGGGTCGAGCCTATCGCCATATCGGGCACAAATTCCAGACTCCGGGCTGATATTGCATAGAAAAATCCATTACCACTTTGCCCGACCCGTTGATCGAACCCAAGACCTCAGCATTGCAGTCGTACCGTAATACAACTACGCCACCGAGGCAGTCTTTTACATAAACAATAGTCTTTAATGAGGAGTAATCTGTTCAAATACTGTCAACGGCAGTTGGCATTTAGCTGGTACCGTCTTATGCCAGTTTTATTGCAAGCGTTGGTGGTGTAATGGTCAGCATAGTTGCCTTCCAAGCAGTTGATCCGGGTTCGATACCCGGCCAACGCACACTGCCTTTTTTATTTTGGTGCGTGCTTTTATATCATTACTCAGAAAGAATATCGGTAAATACAAACAGCCTACCCACATTTACTCAAGCAAATTGAAGTTTATCCAGGTAAAAAATTGTTACAAATCGTTCTTATACCACAAACGGCATAATTGTGTCAACTGGCAAGGGGCAATCATCTTTCGTCAGTCGATACTCTATTTGGACCCCTCTCTGCTTCATTTATTCAGGTGCAGTGAGGTCACTTTGCTATACCCGTATAAAACATATAATAATCTAGTTTTTGATCAGTTTGAGAAAAAACGTAAAATACGCGGGACACGATACAATAATAAGAGTAATACTATCTGTTATATGTTACCTATTAATATATATCTCCACCATAAACAAGATTTCAAATTATGCAGTCATTTTTTTTTGTTTTCTTGAATTTTTCAATCGAGTTAGGTTTTGTTTTTACTAGAGACACAAAAATTTCCTGTAATTTGGTTTCGGTACCTTAATTATAAAGTGATGAATGAATTAGAGTTTGTACCTTTATATTATGTAGTACCCACACCGTAATGTTATAATCATCATCATCATCATCATCAGCCACGTCCACTGCTGAACATAGGTCTCCCCTAAGGATTTTCGTCAAATATTATAATGAACACCCGAAAACACGACCCCGAAAGTTCGTTACCCCCAATCAGACGTATTTACCTCCATTAGGAACTTGTTTAAGTCGAGACTACTTGAGGAAACTTCTCAGAATCGAATATGCGGGTCCTGACAAATAACCAGCATTAGCAACTTTAGAATTATAGGAACCTTATTCAAAATTGTATGGTATAATTCAGAAAATATGATGAATCTTTTAATATTTCTCGTACCTACTTGTCTATGAAACAGCTTTAAACAACTAATAAAAAGGAAGTAAGTATAGTAAAAGAGTTCTCAAGTGGAGACCACGTATCGACAAGCGCAGCGTCGGACGTCCACCTGGTGGACGGACAACTTGATAAAGATCGCAGGGACACGCCGCACTGGTTGCAGGCCGCTTTCAACAGGTCCGTCTGAAAAACTGGATTTCATGTGGCTGATGATGATGATGATGAAGTCTAGGGAGTAAGGCCTGTATCTGGTGATTGATTCTCTATCTGGACCCGTCTCCACTACCATCAGGTACAGGAGTGTGACTATGCCGTGCTCGTATAAAAAGAGTGCAATACAAATTATAGCTGTTGATGACAGGAATACGACAGAGGAACAAGACAGGGTAGAGGCGCTGTAAAAAGGACTGAGGTCAGACGTCAGTAATAAGATTTCAGTGGCCAGAGACAAGTCAGAATTCAAAAGTCGAGTTATCTGTTTCAGATATGAATTGAAAAGTGAAGTGTTAGGGAATGTTCCGATTCTCATTCCGAGTTCCAGTAGAAATCGAGTTTTCGAGATCAAGGAAGTTTTGTAAATAAAGAAGAATGCAAATAAGATTAAAGAAGAAAACATTCATCCGATACCTCCGTTGAATTATAACTTATAATTGAAGCAAAAAAACTGTGCGTTGGCCGGGAATCGAACCCGGATCAACTGCTTGGAAGGCAACTATGCTGACCATTACACCACCAACGCTTGTAATAGAGCTGGCACATGTCGACATCAGCTGAAAGAGAATTATAGTTAACTCAGTAAAGAGTATTTGAACAGATTCCTTCTCATTAGAGCCTATTGTTCACGTAAAACAAATAATCAACGAGTGGCGTCTCCTTGAATTAGTAACATTAGTACGTCGCTTGAAATCAGTAAAAACCACAAATAATGTATTGAAAAGTCACCATTGTGGCCCACACAAGATTATTCTAAGTTAATGATCATCAACCATATGAAGTCCACTGCTGAACATAGGCCTCCCTTTAAGATTTCCAGACGGAGACGTAGGAGGCGCCGGGTGGACGACTGACCGGCGTCTTCCGCCCTGTGGATTGGGGGCGTTTGGAGAATTCCACCACGGTATCCCCTGCCTGTCGTAAAAGGCGACTAATAGGGGCCACCGGGGGTCGCAGGCGGGCGGCAGGGGGCTGTCCGTCTTTAAATTTTTTTTGTGTTCCATTAGCACATTGTAGCGATCCCTGTGATGGACGGCAGCGTGGCTGGTAGGCCTCACGCTGCCATTGACGCCGAGGGCGTCCTTCGGTGCGTGGGGGCTCCTGAGCCCCCCCACAACAGGAGACGGGCCGCACTAGGCGGCAACGCGCAGAGGCGGCTGCGGACGACAACTTAGACACTCCCGTCAGAGGAAGCCCGCAGCCGTCCCTAATGCGCCGAAGATGGCCACCGCGGAGTTTTGGTTGGTATGCCGTGCGTTATACATAGGTTAGGGACTCGGCCCGGCGGTCGCCCGATGGTTACATCTCTCCGGGTGGCTCAACGCCGGGACGTAAGGCACGGTGAACCCAACATAACCGCTCAGTCGCCCCCCTTGAAGGCTGGGCGGTAGTAATAAGTCACTTTCTCCACGAAAACAAAAAAAAAAAAAAAAGACGGACCTATCAAAAGCGACCTGCATCCAGGGTGGACGTCAAAAGAACTTGCCAGTACGTGGTCTCCACTTGAGAACTGGGATGGATAATCATCTCTAGGAACAGATGCAAACAGTGCATACTTTGTCGAGTAACCGACACACAGAATGAAGTAACGAATCGACTAACAATGTTAGTTGAACGGTATCAATCAAAATTACTGAGAGCAATTTATTCGAACGAGATCTTATTAAACATTCATGTTTCCAAATGATTGGTTTCTTTACAAGCAGCAGTAAAATTAATTATAGGAAATCCGAAAATGTATGAAGTTACATAAATTGAATTAACTTTCAGAAAATTCCACGGAATTTCTGGAGTCTTATTTATGCCTTGGAATAGCATAAAAATTTCCAATTATATGGTTTAAACAGAGGGAAGTATGTTTTCTTCACACTAGAAATTAGTGTTTGTACTGGGCCTTCTATAGCACTAATGGAGCCTAGATGTAGATAAATGACAGAGAATACTTTCCGAGGGTCGCCTAAATACTGGTTATACACTGGCGGATCCTAGAACATCGTCAGACATATTTTGGGAAACTTTATTTTGAGAGACATAAAATTTCGAACAGTGATTCTTTCTTTCATACGGGTTCGGCGAAGTGACTCCACCGCATTTGATGGTAAGTGGAGTAGAGTCGGATAGAGCGTCGACTGACGAGAGATGATTGTCCCGTGCCAGTCGACGCAATTATGCCGGCCTGTGTGAACCGGATATACACACGCTAACCCCGGAACGCGACACATTTACGTGGCAACTATGGCGGTTTTACAGTTAGTGTACGATGGTCGCTATCCTGGCGGATAGAAATATGCTACCACCACCAATATATCCCGTATTATCCCATAAAAGTATTTTCCCCCATATAAAATTATATCGAAACCACGGTCTTCAGTAAAATAGAGCCAGGTTGGAATTAATATAAACAGGCACAAATGTAGAGATGCAGCAGTAATCTGCAAGGGCAACATTATATTATTTTGTATGGCACGCACCCGACTCTGTTCACAGAGCAGCTTTCATGCAGAGAAAGCTTCGGGCAGCGCGCGAAAGTGGGGGAAAACTTGGTGTTTGTAGTAATAGCATCTATAGGATCTTGTAGAATTGTAAAGCATTTTCTTGTGAGATTTAAATCGGAATGTATTGGAATTGATGTTGTAATGATGATGTTGGAGAAACAGGGACTTTAGGGGTACAATTATAATGAGAAGGGGGAAATTATTTATTAATCGTGGACAAATCTTTTATGTTAAATCGAGAATTTATGGATGTCCCGGGTATCTACTGAGAATCAGCAATATTAGGACAAATGTTTTAATCTGAAATTATTGGTTTATTATTCACTAGGATGACTAGTGATAGAGAACGTCGCGTAGTTTATAATATACGACAAAAGATAATTGATCTTAGTGGGGGGTCACGACAACGCGTAACTAATATTTATTTATACCGAAAAATCGTCACATATAACCAATTTTCGGCCTCGGCCAAGTCTCTATCACTCAGGCTACTCTACGTACACCCCATTTAAGATGTAAACACATAAGTATAGGTAACCCGGCCCACAAGGGGTGCTTTCAGTCCAGGCGGCGACCGCCCGCCGCGCGCACGTGCCATACGCTCTCTCGCTGTTTAAAAAAAGTAATCATAAAACCTCTTTTACTTATTTAAATTTAGAATTCTAAATTCAAATGTTTATTCCTTTTATTCCTTAAGGAAAATTATACAATTATTATTTTGGTACGCATTGCAGCTTTTCGGGGCTTAGTTTGGCATCCGCAGATTTTCAACAATTTCCCCTTTTTCATTTGGACATTTTCAACATTTTTCTCTTTTGAGCGAATTTTATTGAAATTCTTCGGGATATTGTAGTTTCGTTTTTTTTAGGTGAAGTGAGTGATTGTCAATTTTGGGATGCCTTTCTGTGGATCATGATTTTTTGAAAACAAGTAAGTATATAGAGATTCCGCTTAGTATATACCCTAATGCTGATCGTTTTTATAGGTGTGGGTAAATAAGTGGGTCATCTGATGGTAAATGTGCGCCACCAAATATGTACCATATCAGAGGATTTCTGGTGCAACATCAATCTTCAGGAAAACCATACGAAACGTAACAACAAAACTACTGCTTCTATCTACATAATAATGAAAATTAAAAACAAATATTTTGTGAAGAAATTGCATTAACAACATACTAGCGTTTGCACGCGACTGCACACGCGTGAAAGGTTTTACCTTAAATAAAATCCCTTAGGAATTGCTCATTGTCTGAGTTAGATGTATGTTGGTACCCACCCAGACGGACTCTTACATATGAGAGACCTTTTTTTTTTTTTTTTTTTTTTTTTTTTTTTATCGCGGGGAAAAACGCTTTATCGCTACCACCACTGTGGGGTGAGTGGAATGGTTATGTTGGTTTCACCGATCTTACGGCACAATGTCGACACTCGGGAGTATAACATCATCCGAGCGAGCATTGGACCGTGTCCCTAACACTATGTACACCCTACATCGGCATACCAACCAAAACCCGCGGTGGCCTTCTTCGGCGCATACGGGACGGCCCCGGGGTATCTTGTTGCACGAAGATAGCTGCACGGAGCCGTCCCGGCGCAATGCCGTATTACGGCCCCTCTCTAAATGAGGGGGGCTAAGAAGCCCCCGACCTCCAAAGCACGCCTTTGGCGTCTACGACTGCAGGAGACCGACCACCCGCAATGTCGTCCACCTCGTAGTCGCATAAATTGGAGTAGCAGCCCCCCACTGCTCGCCCCGCGACTCTCTCAAACCCCATTTAGTCGCCTCTTACGACAGGCAGGGGATGCCGTGGCGGAATTCTCTAGATGCCCCCAGACCACAGGGCACGAGGCGCCGGTCAGTCGTCCACCCGGCGCCTCCTTCGTCTCCTCTGGCTGCGGGCGGGATCGTTCTGCTCACGATCCCGCTCGGCGCTTTCCTTCCGCGAGATGACGCACTCACAGAAGGAAGCCATCGCTCGCCATGACCTCCGGCCGCCGACCATGGCGGAAACCACGGCTGGCAGCGAGAGGTCTCCTCCGACGACATATGAGAGACCTACCACCAGCTAAAAGGGTATGGCAAAGGTACACCACAGCATGAGATGGTAGGTTAAGCAGGGTTCAGACAGAGTATTCACAGACAAGAATTCATTAATCCCTTCCTAGCCGATTTCGGCCACAGCGGCCAATTTCAACGGAGATGAGCCAGGTACGCAGGAGATATTATAGTGAACAAGTGTGTGCAAAACACACAGGTGCACTCGTTATTCCTTCACTCTCATAGTGCGGTGAGACGGCTATCCAACATGACCGGAGAGAGATCAGGGGCAGGATCTACGGCTTTACGCGCTTTCCGATGCACGGGGATATCAAACCGCCAACTTCCTGACTCCGAGCTGCGACTGAGTACTTTTTATGAGTTAAAACCCAGTCACAATATATTTAGCCCGACCCAGGATTCGAACCCAGGACCTCAGCGCGCTAATTCTACTCGTAACGCGTACGCAATAAGACTACGCCACCGAGGCAGTCAAATTCATTATCCTTCCCCAGTCGACAGAATTACGTCTGGAAATCTTTGGGGGAGGCCTATGTTCAGCAGTGGACGTCATGTGGCTGATGATGATGATGATGAAAACATGCTGATCCCGGAATGCGACACTTACGTGGGGCACCATGGATTTTACACCCTGTGGACTGTGGTCGCTGCACATTACGTTTTAATAAATACATGAGATGTTCATTCACAAGGTTTGGGATATAGTAAGAAGTAAGTTAAGTATATAGAGCATCAGTTTAACAGCGGCAGTTATTTCAAAAGCCCTCATTGTGTAGGTTTTTGTCAGATCGTACCGGAGATTAATACGTCATTTAATCAAATGTCAGAAGCACACGTCAGCACGCGACGTGTAGAGACGTTTGTACACCGGAGATAAATGGGACAAGGAGTTGAAGCCAGTTATATCACGATTGATATAATTTGCCTCGGTGGCGTAGTTGTATTACGGTACGATTGCAATGCTGGGATCTCGGGTTCGATCCCCGGGTCGGGCAAAGTGATATTGGATTTTCTACAGAGTATCAGCTTGGAGTCTAGAATTTGTGCCCGATATATCAATAAGTTCTCCTTCTATCACATCATGGGACGGAACACAGATGTCGAAAAGTGGATACTCTTCGTGTATAAAGGCAAGATGTGTGTTTCATTTTTGTTCTTAAACGCTGCACATTCATTTTCTGATTATCTTAGTGTAGGGTTTTTTGGATGCGTATTGATGTTTCTTATGTCTATTTTACTGCTAAACAGCATTGTGCATGTACAGTCAGCCATATGAGTAGCTGAACAAATTTCAAACTTTAAATCGGCTATACATTTTTGTGATTTTACCAATTTTAATTTCTCTTCCCAAAAAAAAAACAAAAAAGGCATTTACTTTCCTTCCTAAAAAGAAAAAAAATGTTCCAATTAAACTTAACGCGTATGAAGATTTGAAATATTGAATTTGTGCAGCTACTTTTATTGCTGACTGTACTACCCACGTATATACCCAATACCTTGACCTTTAAACGAGGTTTAAAAAGAGTGTTCACCTCCCGGTAGGCTGTGCTTCCAGCATTGCTTAAGTCCATGGGTGGCGAGTGCTGCTCACCATCAGGCGGACTGCTTGCTCGTTTGCCTACTAAGGCAATAAAAAAAAAACATTCAAGACCGAAGCCTGCATCTTATAGCATATAATCAAAATGAATATAAAAACTGTCTCATCTGTGCGTAATTTTCCGAAAAACCTTAATTATGTTAGGTAAAAAATTGCGGCCGGGGCGGTAGGGAGACTGCCCCCACGGGAGGACACCGCATTGGCTACTTTATGCGTATATTCAGGGAGAAATATTGGAAGTTTTCTTAATGTTTGGCTCAAAAAGGACATTGTTAGCTTGGTCTCCTTTGTCATTCGCGCCTTTTAGCTACGAAGTCGTAGGCAAAATTGCGACTATATTATACCTCACATGCACTCTAGCTTGGTGTCCTTCAAGTCCTCCAAGAAGCAATTAGACAAACCGGCATAACAGTGCCTTTTTGGCATAACAGTGCCTGCTGTCTGGAGATGTATTTATCTCTTGTCGGTCGAAATTTTTTTGGGTTTCACTTACCTAAACATATGGTGCAGTAAGGTTAATTTGCCTTGCCTTAAAAAAAAACAGTCCCATGATCTGATCGAGTCTACCGCCATACCGGTATCAAGCAGGCCGGCATAATTGTGTTAACTAGCGAGGGATTATCATATTTCGTCAGTTGACACTACCTGGACCCCACTCCGCTTAAAATCAGGTGCAGTGTAGTCTCATTTCCGTGCCCGAATAAAATAAAAAAAGACATACCCATACCATGCCAGCCCTGTATTTTATACTGCCCTCTGCTGAGCACGGGCCTCCTCTATAACTGAGAGGGTTTAGGCCTTAGTCCACCACGTTGGCCTAGTGCGGGTTGACAGACTTCACATACCTTCGAAATTTTTATAGAAAACTTCTTAGGTATGCAGGTCCCCACGATATTTTTCCTTCACTTTTAAAGCGACCGATAATTCTCCTCTGTGACTGTGAACTACACACATCACTTTTTAGAAATGTTAGAAGTGCGTGTCCTTGAGTTTTGAACCTGCGGACACTCGTCTCAGCAGTCCGTTCCACTCACAACTAGGCTATCGCCGCTCTAAAAAAAACATGTTTTACATTAATGAGATGAATTAGTAAGATGAAAAATCTATAAAAAACTGTAACTTATAACCGTTTCGGCTGTATTAGTTCAGTACCGTTGCCTCGTCTGTGTGGGAAAATAATCAATTGTAGATGATACTGGTATCCTTCCTTCCTTACATAGTTTTAAACGACGTCCGCCGCCGCCTCTGTACGCGATAAACTAAAACACTACCGAACCGATTTCGATGATTTGGTATGGAGATAGTTTGAGACCCTGGGAAGGTTATAGGCTTAATTTTTATCCCGAGATAATATTATATAGCGAGACTTGTATCCCGGAAAAAGAAAGAAAGAAAGAAACATATTTATTTGTAACAAGCAAGATTACAAGATAATCACACACTTAAATTAAATCAAAAAACTCTTTCACGCTGGCGAAGCCGCGTGTAAAAGCTAATTAATCGATAAAGACATGAAAATTCAGAGTGCGTGGCTAAGGATTGAACCTGCGACTTCATGAGTTACGCTCCTCACTAGACTATCATTTATCCTGAATAATATAAAAACTTTGATGTTTTACTTAAATCCATGCTTCATGAACACCTGGGTCCTGATTAGGGTTCCCACATTGTTTTGATTTTGAGGGACATTCCAAATAAGGGATTTAAGATTGAAGGAACACCATGCAATTTTATTACTTACTGCTCTTAGTTATATTTTTAATATTTGAGGCTTAAGTTTTTCAAGTTTCTTATATTTTAAAGACTTTAGGGGTATTTAAATGTATTATATTAAACTAAAATCTTATGATAATCATAGCATACTAAGCAAAAAGCTAATTTACGTCGCATAATCGAAAATTATAGGACCTAAATTAATTACTGATAAACGGGATATCCCGTAAAATACAAAATGCTTTGTCAGCCTAGTCCCGGCGTAAGGCTTAGCCTTTCGCATAAAATCCCTATTTCATTCCAAAGTTTTTACACAAATGACGAGCCGAGCGCGTTGTGGATGGTACCCAGGGATATCGACCCATAACCGACCCCGATGTGGGGTTGATGCAACACACTTCTTCAAACATGTTGCAAGAAGGATTTGGCTGTGTTTTTCACTCATATACCAACCTGACTTTAACCGTCTTTTGGTTTTGCAGTCCTATTAAAATTATGTTATAAAATGCATAATTATAATGTACTAGGTGTTGCTCGCGGCTTCGCCCGTGTGAAAATCATTTCCCACTACAAAAGTTCCTAAAGCACAATACGACGCCAGTGCCATCTACTTAAAGAAGCAGATTAAAAATATCCATTAATTCTCATGGGAGCAAATTACCGGGATAAATAGTACAATAATGTATGTGTTAATCCAGGACATGACCTACCCTTGTGCCAAATTTTATCCAAATCCGTTTAGTTGTTTCTGCACATATATGTCGCACTGGTGGTAGGTCTCTTACCATCAGGTGAGCGGCATGCTTGTCTCGTCATTCAATGCAATAAAAATAAAAAATAAAAAAAATATACCTCTAACAAACATCCAAACATTTTACAAACTTTCGCATATATTATATTAGTAAGATTACCCGACCAGGTATTTGAACATAGAACCTCCCGTTTCACTATAAAGCTAAATGAAGTAATAAACAGTAACTAAACATAATTCAGGAATATAATATAATACATGCCACAGCTCGTGATATGCTCGTCACCCTGAGGCTGGTGTGAAGTCTCAAAATATCTAGTAATTACATGGCTACACTTTAATTTGCAACATATTACCTAAATAATGCTTAGGAGCAAAATAGACGCTACTATACACACAAACCCGCACATGAGTTACCCTGTTCTCATGCGCAGTAATTACGCTGGCTAAAATATATTTGGAACGTCAGTTATTGAATGAGTTATGAGCGACCCAACTCAAGTTTAGTATTTTCTTGGTAGCGGTCTGGGTTCTGAAGTAATTTATCATTGCATGTAACTTAAATACATATTGTATACAAGGTGGCGACCACAAACATGGTATGTAAACTCCGCACTACTATGAGGACGCACAGTGCGCCCGAACGCATAATGTCGACAAGTTCATAGTTTTCTTTAGCATTGTTCAGCTTTGTTTATCTGAAAGCCAATCCAAGTGAAGTAGTATCTCAATATTAGCCAATCACAGCGCACCTATGCCTACGCATTGTGAAAGCTGTCATGCCGTAAGCACTTTTTTTTTTTTTGCGGAGAAAGTGACTTGTTTCTAACGCCCAGCCTTCAAGGGGGGCGACTGAGCGGTTATGTTGGGTTCACCGTGCCTTACGACCCGGCGTTGAGCCGCCCGAAGAGATGTAACCATCGGGCGACCGCCGGGCCGAGTCCCTAACCTATGTACAACGCACGGCATACCAACCAAAACTCCGCGGTGGCCATCTTCGGCGCATTAGGGACGGCTGCGGGCTTCCTCTGACGGAAGTGTCTGAGTTGTCGTCCGCTGCCGCCCCTGCGCGGTGCCGCCTAATGCGGCCCGTCTCCTGTTGTGGGGGGGCTCAGGAGCCCCCGCGCACCGAAAGACGCCCTCGGCGTCAACGGCAGCGTGAGGCCTACCAGCCACGCTGCCGTCCATCACAGGGATCGCTACAATGTGCTAATAAAACACAAAAATTAAAGACGGACAGCCCCCTGCCGCCCGCCTGCGACCCCCGATGGCCCCTATTAGTCGCCTTTTACGACAGGCAGGGGACACCGTGGTGGAATTCTCCAAACGCCCCCAATCCACAGGGCGGATGCCGTAAGCACTGAGAAACAGACTTATTATGAAAGCATTGCTCCGTAGCTTCCCGGTAGGCAACGGCTTGGCTGTGCCTCTGGCATTGCTTTAGTCTATGGGCGGCGGATGCTGCTTACCATCAGGCGGACCGCTTGCTCGTTTGCCTACTAAGGCAATACAAAAAAAGACTTAGCTTAGTAACGTTTGTGAATATGAGTCTTACCCCCGTAGTCACAAACAATACTATGAGGACGCACAGTGCGCCCGAACGCACAGTGTCGGCTATTTCGTAGTTTTCATTAGCTCTGTTCAAATTTAATTATCTGACAGCCAACTGATTTAAAGTAGTAACTCAATATTGGCCAATCACAATGGCCTTATGTTTATGCACTGCGAAAGTTGTCATGTCGAAAACACTGAGACAAATGCTTTTTTTGTATATTGTACCGTTTTTATACATTTGAATTGATTTTAAAAAGAGAAACACTAGTGTTTCTGGTCTTTTGTTTCACTGCTTTCCGAACTAGTTGTAGAGTAAAAGTTTACTGAATCTATATAATGTTCGACATTGAAATAAAACTGCTGTACGGATTTTTACACGATAAATCTGTTTAATTTTACTTCCGACGTTTGTAAATTCTGAAACATTAGTGTAAATATAAGAAACTAGACTTCTGCTCGCAGCTCCGTCCACGTGATAAAGTTTTCCGGGATTAAAATATTTTCCCGGGATAAAAAGTAGCCTATAGCACTCAGGAGTGATGTAGCTTCCTATTAGTGAAAGAATTGTCAAAATCGGTCCAGTAGTTTTTAAACTCAAAAACTAATTTATTACAAACAAAAAACAAACAATAAAATCTTTCCTCTTTATAATATTAGTATAGACGTTCAACATTCGAATGGATTTGAAGAAATTATTTTATTTCATTTCTATTAGTAAGTACTTACCATAAAACGAGCAACTAGCTCGTCTCGTCGGTAAAAAGGCCCGCATATCGTATACCAATCGGAACTGGAATTACATCGTAGACAAAAAAAGCTGAAGCGACAAGAAGGCGTCGATCGATTCGCTAGTAAAACACGGCAACTGCGGAACTATGAAGCAAACATACATAGTGGTATGAGTGTAGGATAGGGTTTACCAAATTGACATTTATAGAGATACTAGCTGACCCGGCAAACGTTGTTTTGCCATATAAATTATTTTAGAGATTATTTTAGTAGAAAAAAATGAACAAATTATTGTAAGTACGTGAGGATGTAGTGTATGAGTAGAAGAAGCACAGGTGACCGGCGCTTGGGTCTCATCCCTACTCCAGCTGTTTACTGAATGAGAAGTGACATCGGCAGACGCCTAGCGGGAATAACTGATCAGAGATAATTGATCAGTTAAAAGTTATTAAATTACTAATATCGCAATTAAAAACTAGGGGATGAATAGGGGAAGAAAGTAGAAAATTTAGGGTTGTATGTAGTTTTCAATGGAACATCATAAAAAAAAACTATCCAAAAAAATATATTTGGTGCCACCCTTATCACTTAGAGGGATAGAAAATCGATAACCTACCAAGTGTGAATATAAAATTTCATCAAAATCGGTTCAGCCGTTTCGGTGGAGAACGGTAACAAATATTTAATTTTCCGATACACAACAAAGAAAATACACCCTCATTTAATCGAATAATACAAAATAATAATATAAATACGTTTTTTCGAAAATAAACAAAGGAAACTAAATTTAATTCACCAAAATATAGCAGGAGTATTAAACAAAATAGACTTATTAGAAATAACTTTATTGGTACTTGAAAAAGAAATTGGTTCCATTGATATAATATGTCTTTGTGAAACTTTTATTAAACACGGTAGTGAATGTAATCTAAACTTGAAGAATTACAAAATAGCAGCTTCTTATTCTAGATTAAATGAACGTAGAGGCGGGACTTGTATTTTAATAAAATCGGGTATAGCTTATAAACTAATACCAATAGATTTTGCTCAACCATATTGTTTTGAATGTTGTTGTATAGAATTAGTTGGATTGAATGTCATAATTATATGCATATATAGAACACCTACATCAAAAATAGATTTATTTTTCAATGGGACCGATACTCTACTTAATAAAATGACGCGAAAAATAAATAAGAAAATCGTATTATGCGGTGATTGGAACATAGATATGATAAAAAACAATAAATATTCACAAGAACTTTACTCAATATTGAAGAATTATAATATTATAAATCACATAACACTGCCTACAAGGAAATCATCTTGCATCGATCTAATAACAAGCAACATGATTAACGTTAAAGTAAATCTTCACTGTGTGGCTCTCTCCGATCATGAAACTTGCCAGAGCATATCATTCGATGTAGACACTTCAAATGTTAAAACTAAATTTCAGGAAATGTGGTTTGAAAAGAAACGGGACTTTAAAGCAGATAATATGCGGAAATTTATGAATTGTATCTCAGCATTATCATTCCACGAAGTCCTAGGTGAAAAAGATACCGAAACAGCATTCAATACGTTTCATGACGAATTGATGCTCTTTTATAACTTATGCTTTCCTGAAATTTTTGCGAAAATAATACGCAAAAAGGTACGGAATAAATGGCTTACAAAAAGCCTAAAAAAGTGTTGTATAAAAAAACGAACATTATACCTCAAATACCATCTTTCTCAAACAAATAAGAAGCGAAATAAAGCTATTTACAAACAATATGGTAAAATACTAAAGAAGTGCATATTTACAGCCCAGCAATTAGACAACACAAAATATTTACTAAAATCTGAAAATAAATGTAAAGCGACCTGGGACATTGTAAAGGAAATCACTGGTACTAAAACCCAAATATTATCGGAAATTGATGAAATCATCTTTAATAATACATTGTTTACTGACCCACGTAAGATTTGTGACGTTTTTAATAAATATTATATCAATATCGTTCATAACATTATTAAAAATAAAATTAATAAGAAAATTAATATACCCCTTCATGAAAAGACAATGTTTCTATCACCTACAGATGAATCACAAGTGCTTAAAACTATAAAATTGTTAAAGAATAAAAAGTCTACAGGTTACGATGCAATAACTACTAGTGTTTTGAAAAAGTGTGCAAATTATATAACAAAACCTTTAACCCACATAATAAACTTAAGTATTGAACAAGGCCTCTTTCCTAATAGATTAAAATGCTCTATAGTCAAACCACTTTATAAAAAGGGTGAATATGATAAGATTCATAATTATAGGCCAGTTACACTAATCCCAATTTTGTCCAAAATATTTGAAAGGATAGTTTATGACAAAATTTATGCGTTTGTTTCACTAAACAAAATACTAAAAAATGAACAATTTGCTGCGGCGTGAGGCGCCGCAGGTAGATAGTAGAGAGAGAGAAGAGAAACTCAGGGTTTTAGGTTCGTGGTACGAGCTTTATTTTGCACCTCCGCGTTACACTCCGTACGGTTTGCTGGTGGTATGCAAACGAGTCACTGGCCTGCGGGGACTCCGATTCAGGCGAACGGCACGGCGCTGATGCACGTGGCTAGCTCCAGCGGCAGCTCGCCGGGCAGATGGTAGCGCCACGTGGTCTGCGCAGCGGTGGTGAGGTGGTCGGGGTTAGCACACCCGACTGCGATGGTAGTGGTGAGCACGTGGTCGGGGCCAGCACCCGCGACGACGATGCACACGTGGCCGGGGTCAGCACCCGCGACGACGATGGTGGTGTGCACGTGGCGGAGTCAGCACTCCGCACCGTGGAGAAGTCGGTCAGCACGGAGTCAGCACTCCGTGCGTGGAACGCGATGGTCAACGCCGCACCGCAGAAACCTGGAATCAGATTCCACCACGTCGGAATGCAAGCTAGGCTTACATTCCGGGCCAGTGACTCGTGATAGCTCACGAGCCCAGATGCACAGAATACCTGGAAGCGGTTAGTAGTCGTTGGCACACTCACCCCAGCGGGAACAACGATGTACGTGGCAACACGCAGTTAGTTGGTAGTGTTGCTACGGCGAAGAAGATTATAAGAAAAAAGGCGCGCGTGACATTGCACGCTTATTTATACGAGCGCCGTTCAGACGTACGTCAAAACTAGTGACAGTTTAACCAGCCAATACGATACATTAACGGTTTCGATTGGTAGTTAAACTGACGTAAACGATAACGTTTACGAAGAGAGTTAACGTTCCTAGCAACGTTACATTGGTTTTAGGCGGAAATGTTCAACGACGCTGGCGTGCTATTCTTTAGTAAAAAACGTTACAGAATCGTTAAATAAGGGAGAATTTGTGGTAGCGCTATTTTTGGATATGAGCAAAGCTTTTGACTTTGTTTCACACAATATATTGTTAGATAAACTGTATAATTATGGAATAAGAGGAAAAATTTTAGATTGGTTAAATAGTTATTTAGGTAATCGTAAGCAATGCGTAGAAATAACGAAAACCGCACATAAACAAAAAATAGCGTACAGGTCTAGTTACGAACAAATTTATTTTGGAGTACCACAAGGAAGTGTGCTAGGACCACTTTTATTTTTACTATACATAAATGATCTCCCAAATGCAACTGATAACGATTGCATTTTATTCGCTGACGACACAACAATAATAATAAAAGCTAAGGAAAAGAAAGATATTAGTGATAAAATTAATAAAACTCTCAGCAACCTTGTAATTTGGCTACAAAATAATAATTTAAAGATTAATATCGAATAAACTAAAATTATCAATTTTAAAAATTGTCACAGTAGAGCGTTTGATATTAATATACAGTTTGAAAATAAAAAAATAGAAAAAACAAAGGAAACCATTTTTCTAGGGTTAAAAATAGATGAGCACCTTACTTGGAAACCACATGTAGAACGTCTATGTAACAAGTTGAATAGATTTGTGTTTGCATTGCATAGATTAAAGAACATAGTATCCATAGAAGCAGCACTGTTATCGTATCATGGATACGTTGCATCAACACTGAGATACGGGCTCATTTTGTGGGGAAACTCAGTAGATATGCAAAAAGCATTCATAGTGCAAATAAAATGTGTGAGGGCTCTTTGTAATGTACCCAATATACAAAGCTGTAAACCTTTGTTCAAACAATTAAAAATATTGCCTCTCCCTTGCCTTTACATTTATGAACTATCTATGTTTGTCATAATACACTCCTCATTATTTCCTACCATGGAGGACATGGGATGTAGGAGTGTGAGATTAAAAGATAGATTATATATACCATTGCAAAAACGTGATGTTTTTACTAAAATGCTTACTGTATGGGCGTTAAGATATACAATCATTTACCAGTATATCTTAAGAGAAGTAAAATTAGCGAATTTAAAAATATATTTATGAAAATACTTTTAGATAAACTCTACTACAATGTTAATGACTTTTTAAATGATAAGAATATTGACGATAAGGTAATAAATACATTAATTATAGACTGAAATTTCAAATGTTTAATATTTAGCTAATATTATGGGACATGGCGCTATGGATAATATGTATATTAAATTTAATAAAATAAAATTGACATGTAAGAATAGTCATGATGATGAGTATAGGTATAAGATAATAATAATATATTTTTAGACATAATAATATCATACGGGTATATAACTTTGAAAAAACAATGAATTAAATATTACAATGTAATGAAAACTATAAATTTATATATTTTATTAATCAATTTAATCATTGTTTTAGAATGTCTCAATTTGACACGGTTTTTTAAGTCGACATTTGTTATATTATTTCTACTTTAAAAACGTAAACAGAAAAGTATTCCACTTTTAAAAATATCTAGTTTTAAATATTTGCACGTCAATGATGACAGAGTGTGTGATTCTGATTTTATTGTACCATCTATTTATTGTAACCACATTCTAGCAAATAAATTTTCATTCATTCATTCATTCACTGTGACACGATTTTTTTATATAATAGATATAGATAGATAGATACATATAGATGTAGTAGAAAAACCCAATATCACTTTAGATTATACTTTAGCAGACTTATGCTTTATGTGTTTTATATGTTTAACATATTATGCATATTATGTAGAACTAGGGTGATTTCGCCTGTTTTTGGCCATTTAAGCGAGCTTGCTATTTCGAGTTTTTTTTCTAAGAAGGTTTAGACACAGATCAGTAAATTAAATATTTTTGGATGCGATATTTAATGTAGTTTTGATTATTATAAACCGTTTATTAGTGCACGTCATGTAAAAATATAATAAAACCACCTTTTTTTGCGTCTTCGCCCGCGTGAAATAGATTTTCCGGGATATAAGTTCCCCTGTATATTTTCCCGAGATAAGCCTTTGTCCTTCCCAGGGTATCAAAAGAACTCCATACTAAATTTCATCATAGTCGGCTCAGCGGTTCAGTCGCGAAAGCGTAACAGACGGTTCGGGTTCCTTTCGTATTTATAATATAAGCGTGAAAATTAGTTAATAAATTAAGCCAATTTAAAAAGTGTAATAGTAAATTTGCTTTTTTGTTATTAAAGTACATTTTTACGGTTTTCACGAACAACAAAATGATCCTATATAGGTTCCTTTTTTTCTTTTGAGGTACAGAACTCTAAAAAGGAGGAATTATATGGGGTACAATGTCTTTTAAACCGTACTTGATTCGTTTGCCGTGTGCTTAAAAAAACCTTACAATGTCATTACTTTATCAATGTACAAAAAATATAACATCACAAGCTTCACGAATCGTCCTTGTTCCCGGAGAAAATATAAAGTCACATAACAAGACGTGAAAAATCAAATAAAGCCTGTAATAGTTTCCCGAAGGAAACATAAATTTCATTTGTTGACTAGAGGCACTCGCTTCCTCGCAATAACTGTGTTGTTGGCGACCGAAATATCGGGGTTTGTTGTTTCATTATTGGGATGTTTAAGAAAAATATTGTAAATTATTAATAATTAAGTAATAGAGGTATTTACCGTTGGGTTTTATGGATGTATAATTATTTATTATTTACGACAAAAATCTTTTTCATTATGTCGCAAAAAAATTATAATTGGTAAAAAATTATGCAAAAATTTATTAAAACTAAACTCAAAAGTAATAATTTCATTTAAAAAAATGATAGCACCGAAAATATTTCATTAAAAACGTGATAATAACCTTATTTATTACCCGACTGCGAAAGAAGGAGGGTTATGTTTTTCGAGTGTATGTATTGTTAGAAACAGAAGCCATTTTGATTTAAATAAAAACGATTTATTTCTGTTTTTACATTAACACATTTATCACTGGTTTTACATAAACACATTTAACAGAAATACTTTTACAAAGATATCAGCAACTAACCGACCAGCATGAAAGTCAATGATCAACTTACTCAACTGTCACTAAGACTACGACTGAGATCGACTACGAGACTTAGCACGAATGAGCAGAATGAGCCGGAATGAGCGTGCACATCGATACGGCAGCCTTTTTATACACCCAACTGACACTTCCACTATTAGTTTGACATTTCGACTGATTTTCATATCTGGTTAGCACGCTACAAATACCGTTACAAAACTTTTATCCTAATACGGCCTCTCCTGACTGGAGGACGTCCTCGTTCTCCCGTGTTTCGATCTCTTCTGCAGATCTGAAAGTGCCAGGTACAGGCTCAGTCATCCTCTCGTCAGAAGGCTCTCCGCTGGGCACGGCGGATCGCTCAGGCGTGGACTTCGAATTATCATCATTGCTATCTGCGCCTGAGAACATAAACAACATCTTAATTAGAAACACTGAAAATAAATCTTCAGCGCTTTATATCATCTTACACAGTGAACCATAAGTACTATAGTTCACACAAACACCGGAGAGGAAGCGCTATGTTAGCTATCTCCGTTAACGAGAAACATAGGCACTACGTTAGCTTATTTGTCACACACACCAGAGAGAAAGCACTACGTTAGCTATCTCCATTAACGAGAAACATAGGCACTACGTTAGCTTATTTCTCACACACATGTCATAGGCACGACGTTAGCGTAACATGAAAAATCTACATATGTATGACATAGGCACGACGTTAGCTTATCATACACATGCATGTTCACCACACACCAGAGAGGAAGCACTACGTTAGCTATCTCCGTTAATCGAGAAACATAGGCACTACGTTAGCTTATTTCTCACACACATGTCATAGGCACGACGTTAGCGTAACATGAAAAATCTACATATGTATGACATAGGCACGACGTTAGCTTATCATACACATGCATGTTCACCACACACCAGAGAGGAAGCACTACGTTAGCTATCTCCGTTAATCGAGAAACATAGGCACTAAGTTAGCTTATTTCTCACACACATGTCATAGGCACGACGTTAGCGTAACATGAAAAATCTACATATGTATGACATAGGCACGACGTTAGCTTATCATACACATGCATGTTCACCCTCGAAGTATACAGCGCACGTCTCAGGAGTCCACTCCCCGCGCCACGGTACCATAAACTCGGCCGCAGCTTGCGTTGATTTGCCATAGGAGCCTGCCAGCAGTTTTAGCTCATATCGGCCATGGGGAAGCGCTTTGACCACACGATAAGGCCCGCGCATGCCGGAGTCGAGCTTGCCAGTCGCCTGTGCCTGATATCCGTGCCACTGTAAGCATAGTGGAGCGTGTCGTTCCGTATTCGCGCAGCCTGCAGCGCCAGGAGCGCGCAGTTCAGCAGCGCGAGGAGCGCGCAGTTCAGCAGCGCGAGGAGCGCGCAGTTCAGCAGCGCGAGGAGCGCGCAGTTCAGCAGCGCGAGGAGCGCGCAGTTCAGCAGCGCGAGGAGCGCGCAGTTCAGCAGCGCGAGGAGCGCGCAGTTCAGCAGCGCGAGGAGCGCGCAGTTCAGCAGCGCGAGGAGCGCGCAGTTCAGCAGCGCCACGAGCGCGCAGTTCAGCAGCGCCACGAGCGCGCATTTCAGCAGCGCCAGGAGCGCGCATTTCAGCAGCGCCAGGAGCGCGCATTTCAGCAGCGCCAGGAGCGCGCAGTTCAGCAGCGCCAGGAGCGCGCAGTTCAGCAGCGCCAGGAGCGCGCAGTTCAGCAGCGCCAGGAGCGCGCAGTTCAGCAGCGCCAGGAGCGCGCAGTTCAGCAACGCACCGCATCGCCAAGAGCGCGCAGTTCTCCAGCGCAGCCAGAGGCACGCGTATCCGCACGCACAGGAGCGCGTACCCGCACGCCCTCGAGCGCGTATCCGCACAGCATGCACCGCGCGTCTCCGCACAGCATGGAGTACGCTGCTCTGCACTGGGCACACACTACACAGATCTCTTGTTCCTGCAAGCAAAGAAAAACCAAAACAGAAACACACCGTTCGGCCTATTCTGACCTTTGATTAAGATTCGCATCAAACTTTGACTAGGAATTCAGTAGTTCATCTTAACATGAGGACAACCTCAAAATTATCGCTTGACTCGCTCTTAATCCAAAATTTTAAACAGTGCAGTGTTGCAATCCGAAACCTTGACCAAGGAAGGCCAGGAATCCTTCGGACCGAACACTATACACTTAGATCACTTTTATTAACCAAGGCCATGTACAATCATAGTTTACCACAACGGGTATTTTTTCTCCAAGTCCTTAAGTTTAGGGACGACTCTGTTCCAATAATAACCACGAATTGCTCGTTAATCAATGTCTGTACATGCCCTGTTAAACAAGATCTCAATATTTGTAAAGGTTACCAAGAAATAAAAGAAACCAGAACCCTCAAACAAGGGTTATGGGTCATACGATACCAGACTTCGTCTACCGCTGCAGTAAGCATCATATCTGTCGTCACAGATAGCTACACGTGATATGTGATGCAGCAGTTAGCATCAACCGGTACTACACAACCGTGCAGTCACGTTGCCCGGGACACCAACTACGACGCACCATACGGCAGCACATCTACTTGAGCACCAACAGGAACGTTTGAACACCAACAGGAACGTTTGAACGCAAACAGGAACGTTTGAACGCCAACAGGAACATTTGCACACCAACAGGAACATTTGCACACCAACAGGAACGTTTGAACACCAACAGTTTGATCTCGATACACAAACAGTTTGATCGCGGTACACCAACAGTTTGATAGCGGTACACCAACAGTTTGATAGCGGTACACCAACAGTTTGATCGCGGTACACCATCAGTTTGATCGCGGTACACCAACAGTTTGATCACGGTACACACGCAGATCCTTGTTCATTTGAAGCGGTATGCACATGACTTCAGAAATGAACATGCGATGGCTATGTTTCACACTTGTCCACTTTAATCCACGTTGTAGTCTAGTTCTTATTCCGATATTACTCAGCGCAATTTCTTTTTTTTTTCACGTAAATTGCGGGTAGTCAAATATCTCCATCGTACGATGTTTTCCACATAGCGTACATATGTAGTGAGCACAATCTATTTCTGTGGGCATTGATTGTTTATCCCACTTCTGATGTTAGAAACAGAAGCCATTTTGATTTAAATAAAAACGATTTATTTCTGTTTTTACATTAACACATTTATCACTGGTTTTACATAAACACATTTAACAGAAATACTTTTACAAAGATATCAGCAACTAACCGACCAGCATGAAAGTCAATGATCAACTTACTCAACTGTCACTAAGACTACGACTGAGATCGACTACGAGACTTAGCACGAATGAGCAGAATGAGCCGGAATGAGCGTGCACATCGATACGGCAGCCTTTTTATACACCCAACTGACACTTCCACTATTAGTTTGACATTTCGACTGATTTTCATATCTGGTTAGCACGCTACAAATACCGTTACAAAACTTTTATCCTAATAGTATGTATATTTCTTTGGCACGCCCTACAGCCTAAACGGCTTGTCCTATTTTTATGTGAGTGGTATCAATAGATTCGTCTTAGTCGTGAGAGTGACACTGAGTACATCAAAATAAAAAAATAAACAAAATTAATGATTTTTGGCGGCAAAAAATGATCTCAAAAAAAAAAGTTTTCAAAATACATCGAGTTTGCTATCAAAATAAAGGTTTTTTGACGGTGATTACGAATATATATATATAACTTATATGTTTTATTGGAGTTTGGAATAGGAAATGCTAATACAGGTGCTTGAGAACTAAAAAGATGGAAATAAAAAAAAATATTTAAGAAAAACAAAAAACCCGACTGCGGCAATATCTGCCATCTTTATTAAATTCATTGAAGAACTGAAAAGATAGAAACAAGATTTTAATTTGAATATTTTGTTTTGGTTTTGAATAATCTTAGTTGACAGTGTTCACAAACGCAGTCGGGGGCATCTGCTCACTCCGAGATTTTGTTGTTCTACCTATATCACCAACCAAATTATGAGAAGTGAGCGTGTTATGCCTTTTCAGTTCTTCAATGAATTTAATAAAGATGGCAGATATTGACGCAGTCGGGTTTTTTGTTTTTCTTAATTTTTTTTTTATTTTACAAAATTAAATGAACAATCAACACAATGAACAACAAGGAACAACATTAAATGAACAACAAGGAATTGAAGACAAATATATTCGCGTAATAAGAAATATATACAGTCATAGTACAGCAAGAATTCAATTAGAAACAAAAAGCGACCCATTCAAAATTCGGAAAGGCGTTAGACAAGGAGATCCTCTATCTCCAAAACTTTTCTCAGCAGTACTGGAATCTATTTTCAGAAGACTCAACTGGGAAAATTTTGGGATCAATGTGAACGGTGTTTTACTAACGCACTTAAGATTCGCCGATGACATAGTATTATTTGCTAAGTCATCGGAAGACTTAATAACAATGTTAAGCGATCTAGCAAAAGAAAGTATGAATGCGGGATTAAAAATGAATCCGGAGAAAACAAGAGTGATGACAAACGGAAAAAACAACACTATAGCTGTAGGAAACACCCAAATTGACTACACCAATGAATACATTTACTTGGGACAGGTAATGACAAAAGAAGATGCTGTACGTAAAGAAGTAGAGAGAAGAATAACCAATGCTTGGAAGAGATATTGGGGCCTGAAAGAGGCTATGAAGGACCGAAAGCTTAACATAGGTATAAAAAGTAAATTATTTAACTCGTGCATCCTACCTGTCCTTATGTATGGCAGCCAAACATGGGCCTTAACACAAAACACGATAAGCAAACTCGCAACATGCCAATACGCAATGGAGAGGAGTATGCTGAGTGTAAAGAAGTCCGACAGACTGGAAAACCGGGTCATCAGAAATAGGACAAAGGTCCTAGACATAACATGCAAAATCAGAAGACTCAAATGGCGATGGGCAGGACATATGATCAGAGGACAGGACAAATGGAGTAAAATTGTGACGGAATGGTATCCAAGGGAAGGTAAAAGGAAAAGAGGTAGACCACACAAAAGATGGGACGACGACATAAGACAAGTGGCAGGTGTGATGTGGAATAGAGTGGCTCAAGAAAGAAACGAATGGAAAAGGTTGGAGGAGGCCTTTGCCGACTGGCAAACAGATCTGCAGAAGATAAGCAAGAAGCAAATACTTTATTAGACTAAGTTTTTAAATTATTTCTATTTTACTTGTAAGTTGATCTGAATAAAGGCTATTATTATTATTAAATGAACAATCAAATCACAAATTACGAAATTCCATTTTCAAAATGTATTTCTATATTCTGTTGTCTCGAGCAAAAGGACGACACAATGGTTCCTTAAAGTCGGCGGCTCTTCAAACCCGGGCAGCGGTTAAGTAACTGTTCGTTTACAGTTTACGAGGACTAATGGCTTCAGCCCTCTGTCGCCAATGACGAGGGCTACATGTTATGACCGGCGTTGTACTACGGTTACTCGAAATTGTATTATAACCCAGAGAACAGAGAAGCTCTGAACATTTGGCGGTGGATATCTTGTCTGGTTTGGTTTGGTAATGCCTATTTTCACCGACAAATATAAGTGCATTTACACTAAACATCACTGCTTTCCCTTTTCAGGGGTAGGCAGAGATGTAACACACCCACATTTCACATGCTATGTTAGGTCCCATGTAATAGGGGGCTATGCCAATGTCTATTTCTACCGCCAAGCAGCAGTGTGCATGCACTGTTGTGTTTCGGTTTGAAGGACATTGTAGCCAGTGTAACTACAGGACATAGCAAGACTTAACACCTTATGACTCAGGATGACGAGCGCAGTGTAATGCCACACAGTACTTTGTAACTCAAGGTGCTGGATGGTGTTGCTACTGTTTATGGGTGGTCGTGTCGTTTACCATCAGACGAACGGCATGCTCGTCTCGTCATTCAATGCCAAAAAAAAATGCCACTTACCGGGCACAATTCCAAACTCCGGGCTGATACTGAGTAGAAAAACCCAACAACACTTTGCCGACCCGGGATTCGACCCAATACCTTGGCGCGATAGTCTTACGCACGCAATACAACTACGCCACCGAGGCAGGCACTAGGTATGTAGTGTATGTTCACTTGCACTTGGTAGTGCTATGTAGTGATACTGACAATACTGTGTTTTTGAAGCCAGTGTAAATAGTGGGTATTGTGAGACTTAAAATCAAACACAAAAAGTAATTTATGTCCTTCCCAGGATCTCAAACTAGCACACACAGTTTAAAAGAGTTTCTTATTTTTTGTAAAAGTCATAAAGTGACGAGCGCAGTGCAGGTTAAGGTGGTATTTCTACTGTTTATGGGCTGTCGACTCCGTTAACATCAAGCGAGAATGCCCTTTTTTAATTTGTAAAAAGATAACAGAATAAATAAATTGTTTATATTACAGTAACATCACAAACGCGTCGAAAAAGCTTCCGCATTCTTCCATAGTGAGTAATTTTGTTCATTTCACATAAGTAACTTGGTGTCAATCAGCTGTCAATGCGGATTTTTTATCGCGCAGCGTTCCACTGGCGTATTCCAAATCAGTTTGAGAAACCCTGCTCATCTTCGTGCTACAATCAATTCATCTCAATGCGCCACTTGGGTTATAAACTGATTGAAGCTCATGATTTGATTCTCATGTCGTGCAAATTACATTGATGTGAGGTTTTGAGAACAAAACGCGTTTCATTTAGAATCTCTTATTTTAAGTCGGTTGTAAATGAGCTAGCTGGGACTAGATTTTGTGTTTAATATGGTGATAGCCTCTGCCCCTGACATAATGGGGGTACTTTCCTATGTTCTATTTTGTACATTATTTTTAACCCCGACAGATAAAGAGAGGTGTTATAAGTTTAGGGTGTGTATCTGTATGTCTGTCTGTGGCATCGTAGCTCTCAATCGAATGGACTAATTTTGACGCGGTTTTTTTGTTTGAAAGCTGATATGATCGCGATGGTTCTTAGCTAATTTATGAAGATCTGTTTAGGCGTTTGAAAATTATCAGCTCTTTTCCAATTTAATAAGCCCGATTGAATTTAAATTTGGTGTACTGTGACTTCGGCAATATATTTAAACATGATGCTGCAGCAATAAGTAGTCTGCGGGATACCTAACTCCTTAGCAACTTATAGCAGATATAGCGTGGTTGATTTCATAAAGAAGGTCTTAACGAGTAGGTGTTAGATAGTTGATTAACAAGGACCTATGACGGAGAATAAAGTAATTTAAAAAGTTCAAAATAAAAATTAAATTAAAAATTTAAAAACCTCCGACACAAAAACTCTCAGAAGTAAAATAATAAAAGCGTCTTTGTCGTTTAAGTACCTAGTAATATTTTGACCCAAGCGTCCTCACGTCGGGGAATCGAACTCCGGACCAGGGAGATGAAAATACTTCTTTAGCGGTCCCCCGACGCGACGACGCGCTTGGGTCAAAATATTACTAGGTAGGTACTTAAAAACAAAGACACTTTTATTATTTTACTTTTAAGAGAGTTTTTGTGTTGGGGGTTTTTAAATTTTTTATTTAATTTTTAACTGAAAAGAATACGAAAAAGAAATTCTTCACGGAAGAATTTCAGCATCAAAATTGGATGAAAAATAAAGCAGTTATTCACAAATGAAATATTGTCGTAAGAAACAGTGGGGGCGTGGTGGGGATATCGCGCTATCTCGTTCGCATGCACGCAGCGTTATGGCCGGTGACACCCGGTGACGTCACAGCCTGATATTACTGTTATTCGAAAATTACCCCTTCTACCAAATTTCAAAGCTTTATAATCTATTTATTATTGAGCCGATTTTGAAAATTCTTTTCCCGTTACAATTTACACACACACACACACACTCACGCTTTTTATCCCCGAATGTGTAGGCAGAGGTGCACCCACTTTTCGCCGTTATTCCGTTTCATGATGTGATAGGGGGCGAGCCTGTCGCCATATCGGGCACAAATTCCAGACTCCGGGCTAATACTGAATAGAAATACTCAATATAACTTTGCCCGACCCGGGGATCGAACCCGAGATCTCAGCATTGCAGTCGTTAGAATTAAGATGGCATATATTTTTGATAAATGTTTTAAATAAAAACTAGTCAACTAGCCTATAGGGTATTAGTATATGTACGTGGCTCCGCCCCCGTGTTTTAAAACGGAGCTATATAATCTTCCGAGATAAAACCTAGTCTATATGCTATTTCAGACTATAATCTATCTCTGTGCCAAACATCCAGATCCGTTCAACCGTTCTGGCGTGATTGAGTTACAAACATTCAAACTTTTGCATTTATGATAGTAGTAAGATTATACCTCTTTATTTTATCACATTGAATGACGAGACGAGCATGCGGTTCGCCTGATGGTAAGCGATACGAACAGTAGCAACACCATCCAGCACCTTGCGTTACAAAGTACTGTGTGGCATTCCACTGCGCTCGTCATCCTGAGACATAAGGTGTTAAGTCTTATTATGTCCAGTAGTTACATTGATTACAATGTCCTTCAAACCGAAACACAACACTGCATGCACACTGCTGCTTGGCGGTAGAAATAGACATTGCGGTGGTACCTACCAAGACGGCCTCACATACGAGAGACCTACCACCAGTAACTTTAATTTCGGTATGATTACGTAGCAATTGTGATCGTTAACTTATGTTGAAGCTACACACCTAGATGTATTGTATTCAAAAATAGGATAATAAACAGCACGGCACTCACAAACCGTGCCAATTACGGCCGTTTTATGATCCGGCATATAAGCGGATATAACCGGATCAAACCGGATCGCGCCAGATTAATCCGGTAAAGTGTTAATGTTGATTCCGTGCTGGCCCGGATTATTGTGAGCTCTCCACTGCGCCAGCGTCAAATGCGTTCAAAAGGTCATCATAGTGATTACTTCATATCGAGGGGTGAAAGGCTATTTGGCGTAAGCTATTTTTTTGTGGGATATTAAGCTATATACATATATATATAAATGGAATCAGTATCGTTTCTGATTCTATTTCGCTTAAGCCAAATAGCCTTTCACCCCTCGATATGTAAAAGTTTGTGAAGGTGTTTCTTGAGTTAACTCATGGACTGTTGAATGGATTTGGAGGCAATTTGGTAAACAGTTGCGTTTTGGGATTAGCCTAAATATCCACAAACACGCCGGCATAATTATCTCGACTGGCTAGGAATCATCTCTAGTCATCAAGTGTAGAGGAGTAACTTTTCATGCTCGTATAAATAAATCACAGGTAGACCATATCCTGGATAATCGTCATCATCAGCCACATAATCTCAACTGCTAAACATAAGTCTCTCATAAAGATTTCCAGAGGGACCTGTCAAAAGCGTGCATCCAGCGTGTTAAACATGTAGACTAATTATTATAGACTGTCAATTTGTACGTCCGTTGTATTGCAAGCTTTGGAATGAGTTGAGACAATGTGACCCGCTTTATTTGTTAGAGTTGTAAGTCTAACGTTTACGAGTACTTGTAGTTAATACTAGGACATAAGACTTGATGTCTTTCGCTATGCTGGCTGACCCAGCCGGTAAGACAATACTAGATCCTATAGTACGTGCATTGTGTACGATAAAACTAGGGAATTGAATAGACTGCCGAAACGAAGGACCGCAGGTTTAAGAATCAATGCTCACATGACTTTTCGAAGTTATGTGTGTATTGTTTATCTATTATTGCCATTGATGATTATAGCTTTAAAAATGAAGGAAAACGTCGTGGAGAAGTTTAGATATAGGTAAAAATTCTCCATAAGAATAATTTACGAAGATATGTCATGTTTGCCAACCCGCACTGGGCTAGCATGGTGCATTAGACATTCGACACAATAGATGTATTGTGGTACGACTACCAATTTGAGGTCGGCGGTTCGATCTCCGGGCCAGGCAGTATTTGCCCGGATTCAGGAATTGTGCCCGTTAAATATAGGCTCCCCTACTACATGAGACCTAATATCGCTGGTGAAATGTGGATGTGTAAATCTCAGCTGACCCCTAAAAAGGGTAAATGGCGTGATGTTATGAACGAAAAGTGTATCTACCACATAATATGCCTTCGTATTCGAACTGTCCTATAACCCCAAACGTAGTCAATTATTACAGGCTCCATAATGAAAGCTTTCTCATGTAACTGCACAAAGCGACACATAGCTACAACCTTCACTCATTAACACGTACCAAACATGAAACATACGCCCCTCTTACGATAGGAACGTCTCTACTTTTGTTAACCACTCGCTTTTGCCCGCGGCTCCACCCGCGTGAAAGAGTTTTTCCGGGATAAAGGCCTACTATATATTTTCCCGGGATAAAACTTAGCCTATGTCCTAGGGTCTCAAACTATCCTATACCAAACACAACTATACCAAAATTCATCAAAATCTGTTCAGTGGTTCAGTTGTGTAAGTGTAACAGACAGACTTACGTTCGCATCACTACGTATTATAAAACAGTCCCCCAGCCGCATCTGTCTGTGTGTCGTCAGTCGACACTTTATCTAAACCCCACTCCGCTCACCATCAGGTGCAGTGGAGGAATCTTGACGTGCACGTACCAAAAAAAAAGGAAAAGTGTATTGCAGATTAGAGTGTGACAAAGGACTGTTGCCAAATTGCCAATCTACAGTCGTTAACGCTAATAAAAAGCAGAATAAATGTATGCGAATGACATATCCTATACATAAGTCCATCGCTAGGATATGTCAGTCACATACATAACATTAGCGTTAACGACTGTTGAACGGCATCTTACCTACGGCAACAGGGCTGGTGAAAGAAGACACGAGACAGCCTTGTGGAGCATTGGGTAGTGATTCGACCCTGACTGTGTAACACAACGGACGTTTAAAGCTAAAATAAACTAAATGGATTATACGTGTGCAATCTCACAAGTTAGAGAAACGTTTTCCCATGCATTTTCACTTTGGTACAACATAAATTATAATTTGATCTCCGTGTTTGCTTTATCCATAGACAACATTGTCTACGCATGTCGCCGTAAATTATGCGCGTTAGCACTCGGTTGGTAATTTTGTTTTGGGATACATGAGGTAGGTACCTTTGCTTTGGCGTGTAGAGATGAAGTGTCCGGAAGGTGGCAAGGCCGCATTGTACATAATATAGGTATAGGACCATACTCTATAGTATATCCTAATTGCTACTAAGTACTGAACGGATTTCGATGAAATTTGGCACACGGGTAGATCATGTCTCCCTGATTAACACATAGGCTACTTTTTATCCTGGAAAAACCTTTAGACGCAGGTGGAGCCGCGGGCAAATGCTAGGAGTATATATGAATAGAGATGATAAAACGTCGATAAATCGCTGGTGGTAGACCACCCTTCATAAGATGTTAAAACCCACTATTGTGGCCCACGCAAGTGTTCCGCGTTCCGGGATCAGCCTCTGTATATCCGGTTCAAACAAGCCGGCATAATTTTGTCAACTGACTTAGGATAATCATCGCTCGTCAGTCAACACTCTGTCTGGAACTGAACTGAACTGAACTGATCAGACGCAGAGGGGTCACCGAGCCCGTAAAAAAACGAAGAGTTTTGGTGATAGACGTGTGAAAATGAATTTAGCAATTTAAGTAAAATTGAAATGTTTGAGATGTAAAAAAAAACCTTATTTAAAATAAATTAGATTTTATGTGGTATTTTACCCTATGGGTTAGCGTTTGGGAGAGCTGTATTTTTCATTGACTGTTTCGAATAGTCTTCAAAAAAGACAGATACTTTATATGACTGATACAAAGCGTTTTAAGGAGTCTTTCTGGTTAGGTTAGGTTAGGTTAGGCGAAAACCGCCCTGTGGATTGGGGGCGTTTGGAGAATTCCACCACGGTATCCCCTGCCTGTCGTAAAAAGCGACTAATAGGGGCCACCGGGGGTTGCGGGCGGGCGGCAGGGGGCCGTCCGCTTTAGTTTTGTGTTTATTTTAGCACATTGTTACGACCCCCGTGATGGACGGCAGCGTGGCAGGTAGACCTCACGCTGCCGTTGACGCTGAGAGCGTCCTTCGGTGCGCGGGGGCTTCTGAGCCCCCCCCCCCCACAACAGGAGACGGGCCGCACCAGGCGGCACCGCGCAGGGGCGGTTGCGGACGACAACTTAGATACTTTCGTCCGAGGAAGCCCGCAGCCGTCCCTAATGCGCCGAAGATGGCCACCGCAAAGTTTTAGTTGGTATGCCGTGCGTTGTACATAGGTTAGGGACTCGGCCCGGTGGTCGCCCGACGTTTTCCATCTCCGGGCGGCTCAACGCCGAGTCGTAAGGCACGGTGAACCCAACATAACCGCTCGGTCGCCCCCCAGAAAGGCCGGGCGGTAGTGGTAATGCACTTTCTCCGCGAAACCAAAAAAAAAAGGTTAGGCGATAAAAGAAGCTTACACTCAAAAAAATATAATTCATATTATGTGTGTATAATATTTTTTTATTTCTCATATCGTGTGATCACCTGTAAGTAATAATAACATACATGTATTTTATCATGTTCATTATAATAACCTTATCATCTCTTTCCATACAATTCGAAACTCTACATAAACGGAACACCTTAAGAAATTAAAACAAAAGAACCGCAAGAGAAATGCAAAAACATTTTCACTTACAAAAGTTATGAACTATGAAACTCAGTTGATAATATTTCCGGGAATAAGATACAATAATGTACAGTCGAACTCCAAAGGGGGACTGCCGTTGAAGTTAGAGAAATTAAAAAGAACGTTATATATTTTCCGACATGAATGGGCGGCGTGAAAAGCCGAGATGAAACGGTTTTTTTATGATATAAAGGACGCTACAGTTCATAATGTTGCTCTGTTATGAGCTTTTATTAATAAAATTTCTTGCTTACAGTGTTTTAATCACGCCTTTATGACTGACTGGGTAGGTATAGGGGTAACCAGGGCACTCACGTTTTCGCCTTGCGTGTTTCGTCCCATGATGTGATAGGGGACTAGCCTATCGTCACATCGAGCTCAAATTTCAGACTCCGGGCTGATACTGAGTAGAAAAACCCAATATAACTGTTCAACCCGGGATTCGAATCTGAAACCTGAGAGTGGTAGTCATACTGCTTACGCAATATAGCTACTCCACCGAGGTAGTCGCTTTGAAACGTACTATAATAATTCCAGTATTACATTCTTCCTACAGCAGAGCACGGGCCTCCTCTACAACTGAGAGGGGTTAGGCCTTAGTCCACCACGCGGGCCTAGTGCGGGTTGGCAGACTTCACAAAACCTTCAAATTCTCAAAAGTGGAATTTTTTAGTATATAGGTTTCTGCAAGATATATTTCTACATCAGTAAAGTGATAATTTACAAACAATATACTTTTATCTTAGAAAAGTTTTAGTGAAACGATATTTAGGTATATCTAATTTGTTCTTCTTTTTAAAAGTTTTATTTAACTTGCAATGTATGTATGTTTGTTCGCGTGGAATCTTGCAAGTCAATTTTGAAGCAGTTATCCTCAACCGATTGTGTTGAAATTTTGCATACACGTTCAGTTTGGGTGCTAAGTTAGCTAAGTGACGTCATTCTGAATCCAATAAGGTGCACGGCCTAAGATGATGGACTAGTTATTTTTGTGCACATCCATAATATGGGTATCAAATGAAAGGGTTTGCTGAGAAAAATATAAAAAATAAAATGACCTCTCTAAATCCAATATGGCGGACGACCCAAGACAGCGGACTAGTTTTTTTTTACGTACTCCTATAATATGGGTATCAAATGAAAGGGCTTGCTGAGAATAACTCGAATAATAACTAAAAAGTATAAATATATATTTAAAAACAAGCTTTTATTTAAATGCTTTAAAAAAACTTTAAATTGAATCAATCTTTGTTTAATACTATGTAGAGATAAAAGCTTGTCGCAATATTTACTTGTTTAGATAATACAATAATTATGTAACTTGATCTTGACAAAAGTAAATATCGCGACCAGCTTTTATTTCTACATAGTAGTTTGATTCAATTTAAAGTATTTTTTTTCTTTTTAGAGCTTTTAAATAAAAGCTTGATTTTAAATATTTTTTTTTACTTTTTTATTTTCCATTTGCCTTTGGCTTCGATATTAGAGGGGTCGGCACAATACTAATCTCAGCACGTTGCAGTGGCTTTTTATGACCGCTTACCTAACATCAATCTCTAGGCTCCATTTCCGAGCAAATATTGAAAAAAAATCCTTGCGTGGATTCGAACCTAGAACCACTCAGTTCACAGCCCATATACGATGCATGTACAATGTAGATAGAATAAGCGGCCTTACAATACTAATCTCATTAATTGTCTCTTTTATATGGTAACACGAAACCAAATTTCAATGTCATGCAGCAATGTAGCAAGCACAAGGTTTCAGGCAACAAATTAAATTTAGCCGCCGAAGCATTTGGCGTCGGCCCCAGCACCGCATTGCGCCAAACGGCACAACACCAGCCATTGTTGGTCGTAATCAAATACAGGTATCTATTCATTTCGTACATACAAATGACAATGCATATACATAAGGCAGTAATACTGTGCTCGGTTAATCGCAATATCTTTTGGGTTTGATAATCCAGCTTACCCCTGAAACGAAAAAACGTGATGTTATCTACGTAGTCTACATCTACATTAATATGATAAAGAGGAAAGCTTTGTGTTTTTGTATGTTTGTAACGAATAAACTCAAAAACTACTGGACTGATTTTAAAATTCTTTCACCAATATAAATCTACATTATCAGCGAGTAACATAGGCTACTTTTTATCCCGGTGAAATAGAAAGCGGGACTTTTATCCCGGAAAAACTCATATACGCGGGCGGAGACGCAAATAAAAGTCGAGTAGTCAATATTAGGAGATTAATTCGATGGAGACTAATTGGATAGAGACTTTACAGTGCTCTAGAAAAAGAAATACTATACGCGGCAGTTAATATCAACCATTCTTTTTTAGAAAGCCGTTATTGCTGGTGATAGGATATACCTTGTGTCCGCCATGAGAGCCACCACCGTACATGAGGTGTTAAAACCTACCATAGTGGCCCATGTAAGTGTGTCGTTCGGGATCAGCCTGTGTATATCCAGTTCAAACAGGCCGGCATAATTGTGTCAACTGACGAGGGATTATCATCGCTAGTCAGTCGACACTCTAACGACCCCTGTCCTTTTACCATCAGTAATAAATAAAAATGACGAGGTAATCAACTGCGACTTCGTAGAACGTTAAATCTCTTACCCAAACATATGAGGAATAAATGGATACTGTCACAGGAAAAACAAGATTATCGATACCGAGAACACATGGAATGTGCCGCAAATTTTCGATACCATTCAGTTCGAAGGGAAAGACAGGCGGTTTTTGAATCACCGGCTATGCGACCCAGCCATCCGATCGACCATCACGCTGAACCCAGTCCCGAACACTATATACATGGTCATACCAATCAAAACCCTGCGGTGGCCCTCTTTAGCGTATCGTGGTACGGGAACCTTAGGCGTGGAGCGCGCTTATAATGACCGCAACCGTCCATATATGTATCATGTTCCTGTGAAAGGGTAGATCTCCAGCCAGAGCGGCGTCAGCTTGTTAAGGTTGATATCGTGCAAGTCTTCTGGTATTGTGCAGTGTTTAAAAACAATAATCAAATACACATCTTGCTTTATCCACGAAGGGTGCCACTTTTTGACATCTGTGTTCTGTCCGATGATGTGATAGAAGGCGAGCTTATTGATATATCGGGCACAAATTCTTGACTCCGGGCTGATACTGAGCAGAACAACCCAATATCACTTTATAACCCGGGGATCGAACCCGAGACCTCAGCACTGTAGTCGTACCGTAATACAACTACGCCACCGAGGCAGCAGAACAACCCAATATCATTAGAGATGGTGTAAATCTTTTAACTTTAGGTGACCGGGTAAAGATCATTAAACAGCCGATGACTAGCTTGTCAGCCTGTCCTTGAAAATACAGTAGGCGGCATTATTGTGTCAACTGGCCCTTGCCGATAATCATCTTTCATTAATCGATACTCTATTTAGATGGCACATCAAGTTCAGTAGAGTAACTTTGCCGAGAAAAACCTAATAAGAGTGATATTTATATTTCGTGTACAAAATTGTTGAACACTTTGAACGCTATAAAAGGGTGTTTGCTGATAGTATCCTCAGTGTTGTAACATAAAAATTTTCAAACCCCATACCCTAATTATTTTAGTAAAACTTTAACTGATTGAAGGCTGTATGTTTTTTGTACCGTGGCCTACAAATCGTGTGTTAGACGAGTGCGCGTAGTGTTGCCAGTTTTCTAAACGCTCGTTTTGTTTTTATGCGATAATAAATGCTACACCCGTAATAAAATTATGTCTGCGTGTGCAGTATTTGTAATAAAAATCGTTTTATTTGATGCGTAATTTTGAGAATTGTGAGTGGTCGTATTCTAATTTCGGTTATATAAATTTTTGTTCATCTCTGAATCGGATTGCAACCCTACCGGTGAACGACCTCCCCTCGGCCTCTTGCGTGGGAGCACCAAGCGTGTGAGCACGTAATTTCGTCGTCGGCTCGTATGTGCCCATAAATTACGAAGGCTTGGTCAAGGACCCCGCGGAGTGTTCGCCGTGATCAGCTGGAGCCGCTTTGCCGTCCTATACGTGTCGATGACCCGATGACGGCAAGGAGCGTTTTGTTCTAGTGCACGGTGAACATATCAGGAATCCTCCGCGGAAGTTGACAGGAGAACACTCGCCGGCCTGCCGACCTTGCGGGTTCTCTATTCCTTCCCGGGGGTTTTTCCTCAGGGGGTTGTTTCTTTTTAGAACATACATTTCCGTTCATTTCGTCTATCGCGGGTAGACTTAAAACTGCCTGCATCATCAGAGAGGAGGCTAATTTCCCTAGTTGGATGAAGCCTCTGTGATTCCTGACCTGTATTGGAGGACCCAGGACACCCTCTCAATGGTATTTTTATGGAAATTAGACAAAAGTATGTAAATTTCTTATTTTGGGTCTGACACCCTATTTATGTCAGTGGCGCCCTTATCCTAATTTAATTATTGTTTTAAATACAACACAAGTAACAAAGTGATAAAAGAACAGCTCTCCAGTAGGCTCACGTCCCGCTCTCCGACCTTAATTTATTAGCCGGAACCCAGTACTTTGTGATTTGTATTAAGTAGCAAGTAAGTAAGTGAACACAATATATGAATTTAAAGTCTGTGTACCGTTTTATTCCACCCACTTCTGCTACACCATACACACCATCGGGTCATACATGCAACAGTGGCGCCCAACGTGGGGCTTTTATACTGGAAGCATTTGTCATGTCGCTTAGCTGTGACAAATAATTTTATCACTTTGGTACAATTGTTACTTGTTTTTTCTTATTGGAAATTGTTGGAAGTTTATTTTATTGGAATGTTATTGGAAATTGATACAAGTGTAACTATAAATTAAAATTTAATTTAATTTAGTAACTAGAGGTCAAGAATTGTATGTTTAATTTCAATTTAAATTCAAGGGACAATTAATTATTTAATTAAATAACTATATTGGTGTATTGGAAACAAGTGTTAATGAATTTATTTTATTGTGTCCGGCCATAGTTATTAATTATTGTCTTGTTGGTTTTTAACAATTTAGACTTTGCATTTTAGTACAGTCAAACAGAACTGTTTAATTTACTTAAATAATTGTATTAATAAGATCCTAATTTATGTTGTAAATTCTTATTGGAAGTTTTTAGTGTCACAAATTTTTCCTAAAGTACCCTTTAAAAAAAAATATAGTAACTTAATTTTTTTTCTGTTACTGGCTACTTGCTTTCATAGTTAGCCATATATTGTTTATTGTTTGGTAAATTTAACTATAATTTTTGTAAAATGATGGAGGAACGTCCAATACATTTCAACCTTTTGCATAAGGATGAGTTGACTTATGAAGTGAATATCCGGAATGCTGTACCCGTTGATGACTTAAAAAATTTAAGACTCCAAATTAAGAAATTGGTTAAGGATTTACCATCTGATATTATTGATACTTTTGAGGGCAATATTCAGGAAGAATTAGATAAAATTAATTGTAAACTGGAAGAGCTGTCTCTGTCAATTTTTTCAACTGTTCGTCCATTAACCTTAAAATCACTAAATCGGTTACAAGCTTTGGCGCATCATCTGTTCCACCGGTTGTCCCGTATAGTACCTGGGGAGTCCGAGATTGATCTGCACAATGATTGCTCGATCCGTCTCAATAAAGTTTTAATTAAATTGGACAACATGTTTGCAACATTCCAGTCGAGTTCGGTCCAGTGCAGGATTCCTGGGGCCAGCGCTCCGGTAGCAGGTATTCCAGCTTCGGAGTCTAATTCGTCTGTTCCGAGTTTTCGCCATAAGAGCCAGATGGTAAGCTCTTTGAATTTAAAATTTGACGGCAAGTCTTGTGTAAAAGTTTTCCTGCAGCGTCTCGAGGAGCTTTGTGACGCACGTACTATTTCGGTTGCGAATCGTTTTGCTAGCGCCGTGGAATTGTTCGAGGGTGAAGCCCTACAGTGGTATAGGGGTATACGGGGTGAGGTTTGTTCTTGGGAGGAATTAAAATCTGCCCTATTGGAGGAGTTTGTGCCGTACGATTACGATCGTCGCCTCCTCAAAGAGATCCGAAATCGAACACAGGGTCGATCGGAAAGAATCTCGACTTACATAGGAGTAATGCAAAATTATTTTGGTAGACTTAGCACTCCGCTTTCCGATGGCGATAAATTTGACATCATTTTCAATAACATCCAGCCTAAATATTCTGTCCCTCTTTCACTTCACACTGTATCTAGCCTACCACAACTTAAAAAACTGTGTCGTATTCTGGAAGACAGTTGGCAGCGCGCCGCTTCATTTGTTGAACCACCCAAACCATCGTCCCATTCTCTGGCAAAAGATTTATGCTACCAGTGTGATTCCAGACCACGAGTAGAAGTTACTACACCCAATCTTTTTTGTCCACGTTGCAAAGTCAACACTCACAATTTAAGGGGTTGTTGCTCAAAGAGACCTTTAAAATGTTTCCGTTGTGGCAAGAAAGGTTTCACTACTCGTAATTGTCCGCAGTGCTCTGGAAAGAATGGAGATCACAATGGTTCTCGACGTGGTGTTGTCAAGAACACCGTCGATGTAGCTAATAGCGAAAGTGTTAACGTAAAGAAACTTAACACTCTTGTTTCGCCGAGCGTTTCCATGGTACGAAATAATAGTAGCCAAGCAGATGAACGTCCTCATATTTCAGTAGAAGTTTATGGGAAGTCTTTTAGCGGTTTATTAGATTCAGGCTCATCTATATCGATAGTGGATTCGGAATTGTCTGACTTGTTTTTATCTTGGGGGAGTTCTTTGGAAGGTTGTGCTGATTTTACGCACATCGCCACCGCTAATGATTCCCAGGCAAAGATTCTTGGTTGTTTGTCCTTACCGGTCAAGGTTCGAGACTTGACTCGGGTTATTAAATTTTATGTAATACCAGACGTAACTACATCGTTAATATTAGGGGTCGATTTTTGGAAAGCCTTTGATGTAGCTCCTAATTTATTCAAAGATTTTAGTACAAATTTATGTTACGATTCTAAAATAGTTCATCACGAGTCCAAGAAACAGGTGTCAGTCGCATCGATTCGTACTGTTCCTGTGTCAGAAGTTCACAAGTGTCATTGGTACAATAAATTGTTCGAAAAATATAAACGATTTCCAACTTCTCGTCCAAATTATTCTATTGTAAATGGTAAATTATTTAGATATTGTAAAATTAAATTTCGTCGTCCTGGTGATTTCGAATGGAAGGAGGTAATTCCATCCGACCAACGCTCACGCTTGTTGAGGTCCTGTCATTGTAATGTACCAGCGCACTTAAGTGTTTTTGAAACTTATAAACGTTTGTCGTTGCATTATTTTTGGCCAGGTATGTACCAGGACGTAGTAAATTTTGTAAAACTTTGTAATGTGTGTTCTGCGCATAAGAATTTGCAGAAACCACCTTTTAGTTTGAAGGGTAACTCAAGGGTGCGATCGCAAGCCCTTGAGTCCAATAATATAAATTCGTTAAGCCCTTTGGCGCTTTCTCGTGCAGGACTTGAATTTATTTTGAGCGTGGCTTATTGTCTCTCCAAATATGTCTTGTCGCTCTCACCTCAACGGACTGTGAATGATAGTAATGCTCAGCGTGTTAAGGATGATGTGTTTCTCGAGCATGCTGGCATCCCACGTACAGTGATTGCGGATAATAAAACGCAATTCACCGGCAGTGTGATGACTGTCTTGTGTGAGGGATCTCATAATCCTGAAGTCCGATTAGCATCCCACATCAAGAGTGTCCGGACATACAGTAGAGGTCGGGTGACTACCGAAGGCCAGGTAGGAGATACTCTTTGGAAGACTTTTGTTTTGGCTCTGGCAGGTTTATTCGTTATAGCGAAGTGGTTGTTTGCTCCCGCCTGTAGTCTTGCTCTCGTAGTTGAGCAATTGACTGACATGTCGTGGATCACCTTTTTCTGTAGCGGTTGGACGCACAGCTCAACACTATTGTAGTTACGCTGTGTCTCCAATGTCTCAGTGACGATAAAGTCGTCAGTTGTGTTTTGTGGGTGTACAGTCTTTGCTGTTATTAAGCAATAGACCGACACGTGTTGTTTTCAGGAGCCATTGCTTCTGTTTTTGGTTTTGGAATAATAAACCATTTTTATGAGCGTTTGACGCGCAGTTTGATGCTCTTGTTGCGTTGCTGCGTCGCCAATGTCTCTTCGACGTTGATGTCGTTTACATGTTTATGCCGTCCTTGCTGTTAAAATTAACTATTGGACTGACATTTAAATATTGTCGTGGGTTCGGTTTTTGGTGTTGTGTGTAAGTTTCTGTTCGAATGAGGATGTCTTTTCACAGCCGTTCGTTACAGGATTCTTGAGTCTTCGAGCTCAGTCTTTTAGTTATCCTGTGCTCGTTGGACGTGCAGCCCGACGTGGATATCCGTCTCGCTGCGCCGCCAACGTCCCAGTGAAGATAGTTGCATGTGATTTATTGTACAATATTTATTAATTATTGAATTGTTGTTTTGGTTTAGATTGTGGAGAGCTGGGGACCAGCGTTAAATTTTGCTCGCAAAATTTCCTTGGGTTGGGGGGTACTGTAACATAAAAATTTTCAAACCCCATACCCTAATTATTTTAGTAAAACTTTAACTGATTGAAGGCTGTATGTTTTTTGTACCGTGGCCTACAAATCGTGTGTTAGACGAGTGCGCGTAGTGTTGCCAGTTTTCTAAACGCTCGTTTTGTTTTTATGCGATAATAAATGCTACACCCGTAATAAAATTATGTCTGCGTGTGCAGTATTTGTAATAAAAATCGTTTTATTTGATGCGTAATTTTGAGAATTGTGAGTGGTCGTATTCTAATTTCGGTTATATAAATTTTTGTTCATCTCTGAATCGGATTGCAACCCTACCGGTGAACGACCTCCCCTCGGCCTCTTGCGTGGGAGCACCAAGCGTGTGAGCACGTAATTTCGTCGTCGGCTCGTATGTGCCCATAAATTACGAAGGCTTGGTCAAGGACCCCGCGGAGTGTTCGCCGTGATCAGCTGGAGCCGCTTTGCCGTCCTATACGTGTCGATGACCCGATGACGGCAAGGAGCGTTTTGTTCTAGTGCACGGTGAACATATCAGGAATCCTCCGCGGAAGTTGACAGGAGAACACTCGCCGGCCTGCCGACCTTGCGGGTTCTCTATTCCTTCCCGGGGGTTTTTCCTCAGGGGGTTGTTTCTTTTTAGAACATACATTTCCGTTCATTTCGTCTATCGCGGGTAGACTTAAAACTGCCTGCATCATCAGAGAGGAGGCTAATTTCCCTAGTTGGATGAAGCCTCTGTGATTCCTGACCTGTATTGGAGGACCCAGGACACCCTCTCAATGGTATTTTTATGGAAATTAGACAAAAGTATGTAAATTTCTTATTTTGGGTCTGACACCCTATTTATGTCAGTGGCGCCCTTATCCTAATTTAATTATTGTTTTAAATACAACACAAGTAACAAAGTGATAAAAGAACAGCTCTCCAGTAGGCTCACGTCCCGCTCTCCGACCTTAATTTATTAGCCGGAACCCAGTACTTTGTGATTTGTATTAAGTAGCAAGTAAGTAAGTGAACACAATATATGAATTTAAAGTCTGTGTACCGTTTTATTCCACCCACTTCTGCTACACCATACACACCATCGGGTCATACATGCAACAGTGTCTCGTCACGTCGCGCCGTGTCCGCGAATACTTTGGTGTACTCGCAAAATGTGTAAACAGTCTTTGTAAAATAGAGGTGTTTCTTAAATATAAAATGGAGAAATTTTACAAACAATCGATGAGAGTAATGTGAATGTTTTTTTATTAACGAGCAAGGTATTCGTCCTTATGCAGTAGATAATTCGCAAAACTATGATATTAAATATGAACCATATTATAAGTTTTTAAGCATAAAATAATGTGCCTCGTGTAGGTTGGCAGATTTTACATGCCTTCTTAAATCCTGTAGAGAATTCTTGGGTATGTGGTTTTCCACGCGATATTTTCTATCATCGTTATCTTAAATATTTTTTACTACATTTTAAAGAAGATAAATAATTTGTTTGTACTTGATAAACTCCGAAACTACTAAATCGACTTGAATAATTCTTGCACCAATAGCAAATTCCTCCAATCCATAATAACATGGGCCATATCTAATCGTTAAAAAGTACGCAAAGGGACGTTTATCAGAAAAAAGCTTATTCACACGGCCGAAGCTACGAGGAACATCCAGTGAGTTATCTGTCGATTGAAATGTAAAATGCAAGATAGTTAAGTTGTATGAAGTGTTGCTGCGAAACAGTTGCTCGATTTGGCTAAAACGATGAAATTTATCGATGGGCCAGTTTCAGTTGCGCACTGCGCCAGACGAGGCGCAGGGTTGGGAAATGTCGATAAACTCATATTTACTTTATAATATTTAAGATTTACACTGCCACGGTGGCGTAATTTTTCCGAAGGTAGGGTATATAAGTCTCTTCTCTAAACCAGATGTTAAGCTGAAGTCCATAAATAATATCGACTGGCAACAACATCCCCAGACGGTCGGCACAGTTATGCCGGCCTCACTAATTACTTCTTCACGCTCAGATTGAAGTACCCCAAGTTGTATTACGGTACGAAAACTGAGGTCTTCGCTTCGGAAAATGATATTGGATTTTTCTGCTCAGTATTAGCCTGAAATTTGTGCCCAATATCGCGATAGGCTCACCCACTATTACGTGGTACTGACAAAAGCTGAGCGTCTTAACACCTTTGTCTACTCCTGAAAAGGGAAAAGCGTAATGCTCTGGCGTAATGCTATACTGCGCCGATTAAATGATGGACTTAATAAAGAGATTGAGAAAGTATGTAATACTTTGTGTCATCGGAGATTTTAAGAATCACTATTATAGTGAAACTTTAACATTGTTTTTTTAATTAACTACGTACTACGTACTAGTCTAGTTTAGAATAGTAGTATATTATAAGCTGTGGACTGCCTCGGTGGCGTTGTTGTATTACCGTACGACTGCAGTGCTGAGGTCTTAGGTTCGATTCCCGGGTCGGGCAAAGTGATATTGGGTTTTTCTACTCAGTATCAGCCCGGAGTCTGGAAATGTAAACGATAAATGGAATAGGCCCGCATCCTATTACATGGAATCTAACATATTTGGCGAAATGTAGGACTTCTCTGCAATCAATTGTAATCTGCCCTGTATTATATACCGCCCACTGCTGAGCACGGGCCTCCTCTACTACTGAGAGGAGTTAGGCTTTAGTGCACTCCGCTGGCCTAATGCGGGTTGGCAGACTTCACACACCCTCGAATTTCGTATGGAGAATTCTCAGGTATGTAGGTTTCCTCACGATGTTTTCCTTCACCGTTAAAGTGAACGATAATTGATATAAAATACACACGTAACTTCCAAAAGTCAGAGGTGTGTGCCTTGAGTTTTGAACCTCCGGACATTGCCCCGGCAGACCGTTCCATTCCCAAATAGGCTATCGTCCACTTTTCCAAATAGGTTTCTCTGCCTACCCCTAAAAAGGGAAAAAGGCGTGATGCAATGTATGTATGTACGAGCTGTGGACCGGAATATCTAAGATTAGATTCTCTAGACGTTTAACAAAACCTTCAAACTCTTACTTACTTTCATCCGCAAAATCAATTTGCCGAGTCTTAATAAAATTCATATTTCATCGGTATCGATGTGTCCCGCCCCTACTAGTGCGCCAGCTTGTAGCAATATCATTGTAAACTCCTTCCAGCACGATAGTCTATTATATTTTTACTGCGGTACATCTCTAGTCATATCTCTTCAGTGCGCTTTTTTGTTACATTGTATTGGTTTTCATACATTCAATAATTGTACTTTTCCTAGTAAAAAAAGGCAAATTAAATAAAATAGGTTTTCGTGCGGCATTGTCAGCGTAAAGTTCCATGTACTTTTCCGGAGTAAAAGTACCCTATATAGTAAATCCAGGTCATGGTCTCTCTATTTGCTAAATTTTAACCAAATCTTTCAACGGTTTCTGCGTTTGCAATGCATTGCAATCAGCCCTGTATTATATACTGTCCACTGCTGAGCACGGGCCGCCTCTACTACTGAGAGGGGTTAGACATTAGTCCACCACGCTGCCCTAGTGCAGGTTGGCAGACTTCACATATCTTCGAAATTCTTATAGAGAACCGTTAAAGCGAACGATAATTGATAAACAATACACACTTAACTTCGAAAAGAAAAGTCAGAGGTGTGTCTTGGGTTTTCAACCTCCGGACATTGGCTCGGCAGACCGTTCCATTCCCAACTAGGCTATGGTCCACTTTTTAGCATTGCATTGCATACTTTCACATGAATAATAGTAAGAAGTAAGATAAAAAATTAGTTATGAAAAATGAAATATATCATTTAAGGCACCGGTCTCGTAGTTTCAAAAACCATTTAACTTTGACACCCAATTAAATGGTTATTGCCAATATTTTATACATTGCAGACGGGTCTGTTTGACCGAGATGATACAATATACTGACGCTTTTTATAGCGGAAGGGTAGGCAGAAGTCCAAATAACGCACTCACTTTTTCAACCCAAGCTTACATCTGACCCATGATGTGATAGCGAGTCGACCTAAAGCCCTAAATATCCAGCATAAATTCCAAACCTGGGTAATTCAGATGTGGTTTTTAGAATCGCAAAACTAACAGATCATAAGATACTTGTGCCCCCATTTAGCAAGCTAACCTAAAACATAGTTCATAACTAAGTTCGTTTCAACTAAACAACTGAGACATTAATATTATTTTTTAAACAAAAATAAAAGCTGCAATTCCCTTTCAAATTCTTTTAATTCCTCAAAACGGTACAATATCAAGCAAGACTTAAGTATTTCAATCACTGGCATTGTGTTCTAATCGCGAGCCATTCAGAGCCACAGGATTCCATCCATTGTCATCCGCCACCGAGACCTTTCACTAATGCGCGCTTTCTATTCCAGGCGGTCTGATAAATGGACCATGGCCGGCTCCCGGGAGAGACTGCTGCATGAAAGGAGGCCAGAATTGGAGTATGAACACGATAAGAGGCGTTACGAGCCGTACGAGAGAGAGCGACGATACGACCGCCGGCCCGAGCGGTACGACCGCCCCCGACGCAGGAACGGCTACGTCTATGAGGACATCTACTCCGACTTTGACGAGGCACAGGGCCGCCTGTCTCTATTCAGGCCGATACGACCCGAATACCTCCACCTACCGTCGGCTTACGGCATCAAATACAACTCCCTACCGCGCAATTACTATAATTACGACACGCGAAGGTACAAGAAAGATTATTACGACTTCCGAATCGAACATGAGAATCGAGCGCGAAATTACGAATATCGACAGAAACCTAAACCATCAGAAACTAAGACGGTTCTGAACGAAATTCAAAATTCGAAGCCAAAGAACGTGGCGGTGTGCAAGCCGTTGCGTTTGAATGAAAAGAACGCGCGCTATTGGACGACGGACCCGCCGGAACGGCGTACGCGAAGGAAACCCGACGAAGCAAAGAAGAACGTGAAGTTCTCTGAAGTGTCGGGTTGTAATCGAAAGATGGTGGTCGACGATCCGATAGTGGGGCGGAAAGTGGTGCCGGTGCGGGAACTGGAAGTTTCTCTCGATCAGATGATACAGAACGGGTACTTCGAGAAGCACAACATCCCGATATCGCGTCCGCTGAAGGCCGACCCACCGATAGCGCCGGCGAGGGTGCCAAACGGGAAGTGCTTATCGGGCGGGAAGGAAGCACCGCCGCCGCGCAAGACGAGGCATTTGCCACAGGTAACACTTTGCATAGATAATGGTTTGTAGTAACCGAGCTTTATATTACTTTTAAACGGGAATTGAAAGTTCATTAAGAGAAACCTAATTTATAAGTGAGCATCAATTTTAAAGTATTATAATATAAAGTAAGGAAATGAAGAATCTTTTTACGCTGTATCAAAATACTGTAAGGTCTGATCAAAAATTTGAAGACACAATAATACGGTATCATTTGTAATAGTCCCCTTCCCTGTTCTAAATATGTTCTTCCTTCTCAGGTAAGTGTCAAGTTTCTAGTATTATTATTTTGGAAGATTTGTATTATGACAAATAAGGCCTTAATAAAGAGGCTTCATATCGACCGTATTTGACTGGTGGCGTAGTTGTATTGCGTACGAGTTACGTGTATGATTTGCGCTGACGTTTGAATCGACGTTCTTGGAACATTGTGACTGGGTTTTTCTATTTTAAAATTACTCAGTTTTAGCTTGGAGTCAGAAAGTTGGCGGTATGATACCCCCGTGCCTCGGAAAGCACGTAAAACCATTGGTCATGGGCCTGATCTCTCTCCGGTCATGTCAGATTGCCGTCTCACCGAACTATGGGTGTGAAGGAATAACGAGTGCACCTGTGTATTGTGCACACACTTGTGCACTATAATATCTCCTGCTTACCTAGCTGATCTCTGTTTAGATTGGCCGCCGTGGCCGAAATTGGCTAGGAAGGGTTTTTTTTATTTTTTTATTTAATACATTGATTACCTACCTCATTCGTTCAGTGATAAAGCTATCAAAAGAATATAGACCTTGGACCAATAGGTATTGGGTTCAATTCCCAAAACACCACTGTGTAGGTTTTTCTGATACCATTTGCCCGGGGCTCGAACATTGAGTTACATAGACAAAAGAAAAAAAAACTTTTTGAAAACATGATTATCCAAGATTCGAACTACGCGCCCTAGTTTCAATTAAAAGTTTGTTTGTAGAAATACAAACTATTGTTAAGTAAGTTAACCTACTAGCGTCGTATCTAGGTCTGAAGCCACCTAACTATGTCTTAGGAATGTTTCTTGTAAAAAATTATGTCCATTTGTTATTCACAAATTTATTACAAAGAAATACACATTACTGCTCCATATTATAAGTCTTGGTGGTGTTGTTATATTACGGTACGACTGCAGTGCTGAGGTCTCGGGTTCGATCCCCGGGTCGAGCAAAGTGATATTGAGTTTTTCTACTCAGTATCTGCCCGGAGTCTGGAATTTGTACCCGATATGGCGATAGCCTCTGCCAACCCCTTCAGGAATAAAAGACGTGTGTGTGCGAGTGTAATATAAATATAAAATTTTAAATACAAAAGTGTTCATGTGACATTATCGGTAAAAGGGATATAATAGGACTCGACGTGATAAAAAGATACAAAATTAAAGATAAAGAGATAAAGTTATTTTACTACAAGTCGTCTTCTTTACAAATGGGTTATGGAACATTGATTTTGACTTAAATTACAGCGAGGCCGCTTCTCTCTCTGTTCTCTGAAAAGTATTTTGATATAATTTCCTTTCTTTTTCACCCATTAACTATTTATATTATCATTTAATGGTACATCTTTTAACCAGTGCCTTTCACATACGAAACTATACTCTATCTGGACGGCATCGCGCTTATCATCAGGCGAGGTGCAGTCGCTTTGTCGTGCCTGAATAAAAAAAAAACTTAAACATTTTTATTAGAATATTATTCAAGACCTTCATGTGAAACACAATTTTCATAGGAATCCAAGCAATTCCTTAGTAAAATATTTTCATTCGATAATCGCAAATACAAACGTGAAACAAAGCAGAGACCAGCAGACGGGACGGATTTATTTGGTTTCCATTTTTCCTGCCTTTTGTTCTGTCCCATTGTCCGTTTGATCGATTGACTGAAACGCTTTCCATTATTATTGAAAGCCATTTGAATCAAGAAATATTTAATTACTTTTCCATCAAGATAATATAGAGTTTACTAACTTGATTAATTGTGGTTTGATTCCCAGATTGAGCAGATATTACTATTTTCCGAATAAAAACGTTTCTAAAGTACAGGTTCATTGTTCGGGATTGAAATTTTGGGCTGATAGTGTGATAGATTCCCCTATCACAACATTCGACAGATATAATCTTGGCAAAGGTGGGTACTATTAGATGGGCTTCTACGTACCCTTTGATGATAAAAAGCGCGATTTATTTAACTTCTAGAGCAAATAAGAGAATCGTATTCGTTCTTTATTCGTTTCTATTACACTAGCTTTCGGCTCTGCCCTCGGGTATGAGTTTTCCGGGATGGTCCCGCTATATATTTTCCCAAGATATAAAGTAGCTTACGACCTTCTCAGGGTCTCAAAGTAGCTATTAACTTCATAGAAATCCGTTCAGTAGTTTTTGATTTTATCGCGTTCAGATCGACAGACGCGGCCGGGGACTTTGTTTTATAGTACGTAAGGATTTAGATCAAAAATATATTACAAAAGCCGATTTCAAATCATTATAAAAACAAAAATATTTTGACAGTAAGTAAAAAGGTCCTCCCGAAACTGTAACCTTCCACTTGAAGTTGCTAAAGCATAACTTTTAACACGCAGCGTCAAAAGGCTTGCTGTTTAGCTGAAAGTTTATAAATCATGCGACTCCCGAGTAGAGGGTAGGAGTTAATTCCACGGGCTACGGCCAAGCCACGGGCGGAAGCGATGGCGAGGATAAAAATATGCGATTAGAATTGTTAGATGATTTTTTTTTTTTTTTTTTTTTATTGCATTGAATGACGAGACGAGCCTGCCGTTCGCCTGATTGTAAGCGATACGACCACCCATAAACAGTAGCAACACCATCCAGCACCTTGACTTACAAAGTACCGTGTGGCATTCCACTGCGCTCGTCATCCTGAGACATAAGATGTTAAGTCTCATTATGTCCAGTAGTTATACTGGCTACAATGTCCTTCAAACGGAAACACAACATTGCATGCACACTGTTGCTTGGCGGTAGAAATAGACATTGCGATGGTACCCACCCAGACGGCCTCTTACATAATGAGAGACCTACCACCAGTAAAATGATAATGTGTGTGGACTGTATTTGGTATTCCTTTAACATTGCATGAATGAAATAGAACACTATTCAACAGAATCGGGAAATAATATCATTTTTTGTAGCTCGCCATAGGAATCGAACTCAGATCCAGTTTCATTGCCAATAGACTAAGCGAGTTGTCTTCTTCTACCTACCCTGATACCATTTCTATGTTGGAATTAGGATCAAGGCAACGCAGTTTTTCAAGGATGTTTCAGAAATACTTTGGATTAATTTAGAATCGGTCACATGTCAGACAGTGCCAGCGAGGTGCAGTCCCCTAAAATTGTATTAGAAAATACAGACTTTGTGTGTATTGATTGAATGGTATGGCGACTACTGTGGTGAGTGGTTATTTGAAGAGTCTTCACTTGGCTGATGTATTCAATTTTAGTTGTGAATGTTTTTGAACAGATTCTACATGTAAAAAAGAGAACATCTATAAGCTAAGCCACCTTCAAATATCACTTGTGTGTATAAACTTTTTGTGTGGATTTCGTTGGATTCAAACTTACGATTCTTCAATCGACAGCTCGTATACGCCATATACACCACTAAACCAAGGAATCGACATTCAAAACATTAAACAATCTCGCCTCCTTAAATGACCAACTCAATAAGCGCATGGCTTGCGCCACAATATTTGCGATACCTAATTAATAATCTGGCAATGTCAGGGCGGATTAATGGTCGCCGGTCGCTCTCAGCGTGCAGGCATCGTTAGGCAAACACGCGTTACCCAAATACTGAAATACGCACTTCATTGACTTCTATATAAACTCACGCCAGGATACGTAGGTAGGTAGAGTCACAACTTTTGAACTCGTGTTTTATTGCAAATTGAACTATGAACATATTTATTTTATAATGCATCGGCTTAACGAGACTCTCAGACTTCGTCTACTCAGACCTAGTATTATAATCTGACAGAAATAAACATGGAATGAGATTCTTGCGTTTCATGAACGATACTTCCGGACTAGGTGAGCCTATTGTCATTTTCAGGACACTATTCCCGAATCCGGCCTGATACCGGGCGAGCCATATCGGGAAAAAATATTAGACTCTGTCTATATCTGATATTATATTATCATTTATATTATACTAGCTTTTGCCCGCGGCTCCGCCCGCGTGAATGAGTTTTCCCGGTATAAAAGTCCCGCTTAAAATGTAGCTTATATGACACGTTCGTAGATTTACCATAGCAGCGCCATCTATTGATTACTTACTCAACCCAGTCGAAAGGTATCGACATCTGTTAGAATCATTCATAGCAGCGCCATCTATTGATTACTTACTCAACCCAGTCGAAGGGTATCGACATCTGTTAGAATCATTTGGAGTTAAGATAATTGTGACTGTCAAATAATAACAGACAAATAATTAGCAATAAATTAAAATTGCGACTATAATTTGAGATTTAAACTATCCTATCTCTCAAGTTGGATCGAACTGCACATGGTGTGCGAATTTTATTATAATCGGTTAAGTGGTTTAGGAGTCCATTGAGGACCAACATTGTGACACGAGATTTATATATATTAAGATTAACACGAGAGCACATAGTGCGGAAGGAGAAGTATGAGACGTGGCATAATTAAACTTCATATTATAGAGTGTAGATAAATAAAATTTATGTATAATATTTGTCAATAATATATTAAACTCGGCGGTCTTTTGACCACTAGTGTTTAAAATTAATCAAGTTTGATTTCTTTTTGGAAATATACCTCCTATAGGTCGGGATTACACAAAATCTCTGCCATTTCACAGACTAGTTAGCTCCTACTGGGGCAATGTGAGTGTAATTAAGAGGGGTTTAACGAAATCCTTGTTGGGTACTGATAGCATCAATCTTTCGGAGCGAGTAACTACGACTACGCAATAGCTCATTGTGATGTTTATTGAGTGGATGTGGCACTTCCTCTTACCGTTTTATTTTACTGTCTTAGTAGGCAGCTGAGTTAGAGATCGGCTAGTGGTAAGTGGCCTCTCCGTCTATGGCCTTTAGTAATGGCTGAGGAAGAGCTAAGTTACTGTAGACTGCCTACCGAATGTGGGAGGTTAGTAGGCACAGGTGCACGTCTATTTCTGCCATTAAACATTGTTGTGTTCCGTCTTGAAAGCCGCGCTGATTAGATACTAGTAAAATCATAGTTTCGATTCCTAGCTCGGCTAATCTGAATTTGTAAGTTTATCAACAAAGAACAAAAAAAAGATTGTAAACCGAAAAAAATAATAAATTCTGTAGAACGTGAGCATTCTACCTACACATTAATTGTGCCTCTGCTTTACCTTATAAGCATCATGGCATACAAAACCCGTATAGACATAGCATAATAACCGCGTGTCATTATTATCCATAAAAACTCGCCGGTCACAATATGCCGTATCCGCAAATACGGTTTGGCCGGTAACACAGCTCATTAGGGCGGTATAACGAGCCTCGGATCGGCCGGATTACGGGCCCTTGCCCAAGTCGTGCCCTCATTCTAAATAACACCGTCAAGGGCCATGGTTACACAAATATGGCCTTGTCACATGGTGCAGGATTGTGAGAGTAAGGTCAAAAGTTAATAAAGCATTAAGATATGAGTATGAAGTATGTCAAATGAAATACTCGTAAGTCTCTTTGTAATGATTTATTTGGGTAGGTAATACCGCGGCATTGTATACAGGATCATTTTGACATTATGTTACTAAATGAAACCACATACTCGTCTTTACCTCTGCTAACATCGTACCAAATTTCATCTATGAATAACGAATATTTTCACCAATAATCTCATTATTACTTTCCTGATTTTTTTATCATTTTGTAGTTTAGTGCGAATATGGCATGTGAGTGAGTGTTTTTCTGACTGAAAGTGTAATGTTGCCGCTGCGAAGAATCATCTTAGAGTAGTAGTAGTGGCATTAGGGCATGGTAACTTAAAGTTACTTTTTATTGTTATTTATTCTGTTCGAAACTTACACTTTTTTATTTTACGCCTATGGTTAAAATGACTTAATGGAAATTATTATTTTCAAGGAGATAAGTATTTGGTTTCATTTAGTAACGCAATGTCAAAACAACCCTGTATATCTGTTGGCAAACACTATGCCAGGACTTTTGTTTTTCGATTCAAATGGTATTGTACTGAAAGAAAGAAGAAAGAATTTAATCCATCTAGTTTTCATAAAAGCAAAACAGATGGAATTAATCTAAACTCGAATCTGCTGCAATTTTATCCATCTAGTTTTCGTTTATAGGAATAGATTTTCTAATACATAGGTAATCAGGCAGGTGGTTTGCCAAACGACCGCAGCCAGCCGATAGTCCAGAGCTCATTTGACGAAAGCAGTCGACTATTATACGCCAGTATAAATGTTGTATCGTTGATTAGTTTCTCTATTTTAAGGATCACCAAAGCGCTAAAAAACAGCAAAAGAAAACTAAATATTAAAACCTTCCATGCAATTGCAAGTTAACACAATTAATTATCAGAATGAAAGGTATTTATACACTATACACTCTTGCTTAAAATTAAGAGCACCATTTTCGTAATAATTGTCGATATAATATGAATATTCGTTGAATATTTAAGTGTCTAAAAATATTTATTTATAACTTTTATTATTTTTTAAAATTTATTTACCAACTAATACTACTTGCTAATCTCTGTATATAATTATTTCACTATTCTGAAATCTGAAGAATCAATCCTCTCACTTATTAGTGATGTTATTATTGTATAACCTAATATTTATAACCTCCTTGCGTGAAATAATTGAAGAGAAAACACTTAGATAAATTTTTGTACTGATTTCTAAGCCCCCATGGAAAAAGCACAAATCAAAACAAACGCGTCATTATAGATTTCGCAATGACGTCCGCGTGTAAAAAATAAAAGGTTTCTCATTAACCGAAGCTGCCATTAGTGCCCCTCCCGCTCTCCCCTTCGCCCTTCCCCCCTGCAGAACTTCACCCATTCCATTACATTAGCCTTTTAATTATGCAAAAAGTTGTTTGAACGATTTTATTATGTGCATTTCGTATCGGAAGTAGGGTAGAATCTAGATCGATAATCAGTTTTTTTTTTTTTTCAAGGTTTAGTTCATTTCAGTAATTTCTGTATATTTCGACGACCGGACAACGTATTGTAAAGTTTGTTGGTCACATACCCAGACACGAAGGCTATGGAAAATAAATCCCTTCCTAGCCGGATTTCGGCCACGGCGGCCAATCTCAACGGAGATCAGCCAGGTACGCAAGAGATATTATAGAGCGCAAGTATGTGCGCAATACACAAGTGCACTCACTATTCCAACACTCCCATAGTCCAGTGAGACGGGAATCCGACATGACCAGAGAGAGATCAGGCGCAAAACCAACGACTTTACGTGGAAAGACTGGTGGTCTAAGGACCGGTACAAGGAAAAAGAGCTAGAGAGAGATCCCCCATTCACTGGACTGACTTGGTAAAAACGGCAACACAGTCCTCCATGACAGAGTGTACACAGCGCTACTAACCGATAAAAATAAGCCTTAGCAGACTTGCAAACATCGCAGAGAAGACTGACAACAATCGTAACAAACCACCTCCTCTCTGTCAAGAACGCCCGACTAAGAAGAATCTCTGTATATACTGGCCTACTGCTAGGCACGGACCTTTACCTTACTGTGGGTTTTGGCCTTTATCCACGCTGGCCTAGGGCGGGTTGGCAGATTTCACATACCTTTGAAATAATCATGTAGAAATCTCCGATATATTCTCGTGATATTTTCCTTCACGGTTAAAACGAACAAACAGTAATAACTGAGAAAGAATTTTATGCAATATAATTATTAATGATAGTAACTTTATTGGACAAAGGAGCATTATTTAGGTCACGGCATAGAGACGCACCTGATTGAAACCGGATATACATAGATTGATTCCGAAACGCGACTTACGTGGGTCATTGGCGCAATTTACACCTTATTTACGGTGCTATCCAGGCGGATACAAGTAACCTACTACCAACATATTCCACAAACAAATCGAAGGTATCTTCTGACAGGTCCTGGCCGCCTTGGCGGTTTCCCTGGCACCGTTCTCCGCGGGGCTTGGCAAGGGCTACAGCTCGCCCGCCATCGCCTCGCTGCAGGGCCCTGGGGCCAACGCCACGCGCCGCGACTTCCATCTCACTGACCAGCAGGCTAGCTGGCTCGCCTCCTTATCTTTCCTTGGTGAGTTTAAATCTATCTATACATATTTTTTATCCCACTGTTCCTGATGGTTAGTGCAGTAGAGTTCAGATAGATTACGCCTCGTCAATTAGCGCAATTAACATTATAATATAATCGAAGATTTTCCATGTCTATGCAGCTTTTATGGTGTTCAATTCTCTTAGAAACAAAATTCTATAACTTTCGGGGTCTATAATAAATTTAACAAGAACTTAAAACATCTTGAAAACATTTAAGATAGCGTAAAAAAATTTATTAATTAGGTATACGATAAGAGCTTATGTAAATTAATAGCTATATTTTACGTCTATATCTTTACTAATGTAAGATCGTAAATAATTGATACTCCGGGAGTTCTAAATTGATAACGAGGTGATAACATGCACCAAATCATCTTTAAACGTGTTACAAACCCCATATTATGTCCATACACTATTCATATTTATCTTAATGGGCGCTTTAATGGCTTCCTTTGTCGATTAACTATTTTATGAATATGACATGATTAACTATTATTTAAAAAAAAACAAACTAGTTTATGGCTTTCTGAAGTTTGTATGTTTGATGGAAGTAAACCAAGGAGAATTTATAATACTACTGAAACAGTAAACGTAGGAACCACTGAATGAATTTTGGTTGTGTTAAACGTGTGCACGCAGTAGGCTAAATCTTTGACTATAAATTATATTTTTTCCCGGAATACCTAATGCGTAGTGGGACTTATATTTCAAGAAGGGACATTTAACAAAACCTTTATATGTATAAATTTTCATCATATAACTTATATATGACACAACTCCATCATGTCTTGTCCTCAGGAGCGCTATTCGGTGGTATGGCTGGAGGCGCGGCGATGCGTCATGGTCGACGCCGCGTGCTGTCGCTAGCCGCGGCTCCCTGCAGTCTCTCCTGGCTACTGACGGTGCTGGCCACCTCTGTACGCATGATGTGCATCACAGCTTTCCTCGGAGGGTTCTGCTGTTCAATACTTACCATGCTCTCACAGGTTAGTTTCGGATGGGAAAGCTGTTTTTGTATGTACGTAAATTTTGTTGACTCATAAGTAAATTGCTCGATTGATAGTAATATGGTAAGATATGATTGCTGCTATAAATATTAGCGGCTAAACTAAACATTACAAAGCATCTGTGGCATCGCACAGCGCAGTCAGCTACGGATATAAGATGTTAAGTTTGTTAATTGCCAGTTACAATACTAATAAAAATCAGAAGAAATAGACAGCGGCAACTACGACGGACTCTCGCATAGAAGAGATCTAATAAACTTTTATCATGAATCACATTCTAATGTCTCTTTCTACTGCCAAGCAGCAGTGTGCATGCATTGTTGTGTTTCGGTTTGAAGGACATTGTAGCCAGTGTAACTACAGGACATAGTGAGACTTAACATCTTATGTCTCAGGATGACGAGCGCAGTGGAATGCCACACAGTACTTTGAAACTCAAGGTGCTGGATGGTGTTGCTACTGTTTATGGGTGGTCGTATCGCTTACCATCAGGCGAACGGCATGCTCGGCTCGTCATTCAATGCCATAACAAAAAAAAAACAGTCTACTCCATGTTATTAGTAGGTATTAAAATACTTAATATCTCATCTCTTAGAACAAGCATAGAACATTCCATGAAGTAATCTAAAGCTCTATGTAGTTTTGCTACTGATAATCAAACTTACTTACATCCGTTTTCACAAACAATACTATGAAGACGCACAGTGCGCACGAACCGCATAGTGTCGGAAATTTCATAGTTTTCTTGGTTAATTTTCTTTATCTGATAACCAACTGACGTAAAGTGATATTTCAATAGCCCCGAACACAGTCATATCGAGGCACTGAGATACAGACTTAGGTCCATGTTCATAAACGTTACTTTACAAAGTACGGCGCAATGCTATGATAATAAGTCTGTTACTCAGTGCTTAAGGCATCCTTCGGAGTGCGTAAGCAAAGCGACGCTGTGATTGGCTAATATTGAGATACAAATTCAGTTGGCTGTCAGATAAACAAAACCATAGAAAACTGTGAAGTTACCGACACTATGCGTTCGGGCGCACTGTGCGTCCTCATAGTATTGTTTGTGAATACTGGTGTTACTATCACTGCTCCTTAGCTAAGTAACGTTTGTGAATACGTGCCTTACTTTACTCATCAGTTGTCCTCATTCATAAAAACATGACTCACTTACGATCTAAAAGTCTGTAACAAACTATTAGCCTCAAACGGCTTACGAGCGTTACTGGGCGAGTAGGCGGTGCTTAAGCCGCGCTAGATCAATCGAGAGCACTCGATAAGCCTCTACAGCACGAGCTCAAATGGACCGCTTTTTATATTGACCGGAATTTTATCGCGTTAGATTTTTTTATTGGTTAACTATAAAGAAGATATCCGGGTTGGGTCACTGATTAAATTTAGAATCAACTTAGTGGTTTGTATACGGCAAAATAAATATTAACTCTTGACTGCCTCGGTGGCGTAGTTGTATTACGGTACGACTGCAATGTTGAAGTCTCGGGTGCGAATCCCCTGGTCGGGCAAAGTGGTATTGGATTTTTCTATTCAGTATCAGCCTGGAGTCTGGAATTTGTGCCTGATATGGTGATAGGCTCGCCCCCTATCACATCATGGGACGGAATACGCACGGCGAACAGTGGGTGCTCTAGTTGCGTCTCTGCTTACCCCTTCGGGGATAAAAGGGGTGAGTGTGTGTGTGTAAATATTAACTTTAATGTTGATCCTATAAATTTTATAGCCAAACAAGTCATCAGCCTCTATAACCTACCGAGGTCCGTGGTTCGACTTTCAGATCGGGCGATAATTTGAATGTCTTTCGGCTTGAAAAAAACATTGAAATATCTGTGCGGGATAGCGATAGGTTAGTGTAGCGTCCCCTATCACATCATGGGACGGAGGTAAGCTTGGTGAAGTGGGTATACTAGTTGTGTTCTGCACGCTGGTTCTGCATAACCCATCTGACTTTACGGTGTGAACGGTGTTTGCATATAGCAAAGTTAGCAGGTAGACTAAGTTCAGCGGCTTATGCAGTCAGAAAAATAAGGCGTCTGACTGATGTAGACACGGCAAGAATTGTTTATTTCAGTTATTTTCATAGTATTCTGTCGTATGGTATTCTTCTTTGGGGCAATGCTGCGGATATTAATACAGTATTCGTCTTGCAAAAGAGAGCTATTAGAGCTATCTATTGTCTCGGACCTCGCGTTTCTCTTAGATAAAAGTTTAAAGAGATAAACATTCTTACCGTAACATCGCAATATATATTTGCAAATCTTATGTATGTTCGAAAAAATATTGCAAAGTTTGACCGAATATGCGATATTCATAATAAAAACACTAGGAATAAAGATAAACTTGTAGTACATGCTACTCGTCTCCATAAAATAAGCAATTCTTTCGTTGGTCTATGCGTACGCTTCTTCAATAAACTTCCTATGCATATTGTTATTCTTCCGATAAAAAAAATTAAAACTACTGTCAAAGAACGTCTTTGCAAAAAAGGTTATTACAGTATAAGAGACTATCTTGAGGATACAAATGCTTGGGATTAGGTTGCTCAGATTCACACATGTTCTATTTATTTATTTATTTATTTAATGAAAGTTTACAGCACTTGGCCAAAACACTTACATCTAACAATATAATCTAAGTATAATAATCTAATAACAATAAAATTTTAACAAATAACAATATCTATAATTCAATTGTGTCTATTATATTGTTACTTGTAATTTGTAAAAAATATATATTAAAAAAAATATAACAATAAAAGACCTACGCTGAGTTTCTTGGTGCTTCTTCTCAGGTCAGTGGGCTTTTCCGAAGCACCGCTAGAATCTTTAAATGATAAAGATATTGTAAAAATGACGTGTAAAAGTGCCCTCAGGGGCCTAATTACTTAATAAATGATTTGAAGGAGTTTTGGCGGGAACTTGGAAGTGTCATGAGGTGCTCTTGTTTTAATTCATTATTTTGGTGATACTTAGTGTTATATTGCATAATTATGGTGGTATATTATCCAATATAGTTCTATTAAAGAGCTCAACTGAAGTGAATTGAAATAATTGTGCTAATCAAGTGTTTTTTTTGTTGCCGCCAAAACTCCTCGATAAAGTCTTGGTAAGGTAGCCACTGCTTTACTTCGACATACTACAGATAATAAAATAGACAAACCAAACTTGACATTGGCAAAATGTGAACACAAATGCCATTATAAAAAAAAAAAAAAAAATGATTTGAATTTGAATTTGAACCTATATAAACATTTGTAGTGAAATCTATCTAATACGTGAAGAGAAAAATATGTCTCTCTTTTTGAGCACATTGCGCGCCCTGTGCCCGCGCGTCTGTGTTTTGGCATCATTAAACTTCATATAGAGAAGAATTGCAGAAATATATAATTTATGTATAATTTGTATTACAGATATAATAAATTTGAGGTTACAATTTCGAGCACTGGACAAGAACTAGTATTCATAAATGTTCTAGAAAATTTTGACAAAAAATTGCGGCCCTTTACTAATTCATACCAGTACAATGTTTTAATTAAAATCATTGTATCTAAATGGAATTTAACATCGTAATTTATCAAAACTCCGCCGAGATACCAAACTTCACCCTAAGGCTGGAAACAGATGAAAATAAACTTTTCTCCTTTGAGATAAGGCATGAAACGATTATCCGGTGTTAAGATAAAACTGAAACTAATTTTCAAGCCCGCATGTCTTTGGCATGATTAGGGTGTTAACCATTCATTTAGGTTTGTTTGAGACAATAATTATAATTTTTAAAGTGGAATAAATAACTTTATTGTAATTATTTCAGTACGAGATGCTATTATGTTATCTCCGACTCCTACGTTTTTTATACAGCTGGGGATCTTTTTTATTCAATATTTTTTAACAACTTATATTGTATACTTTACGCTCTATTGTTTTTGTGACGTCATTTTCTAAAATAGATTCTTACAATATCTACTACTCGCATACTCACGCCTTTTATCTCCAAAGGGGTAGGCAGAGGCGCAACTAGTGCACCCACTTTTCGCCGTGCGTATTCCGTCCCATGATGTGACAGGGGGCAAGCCTATCGCCATATCGGGCATCCGAGCTCATACTGAATAGAAAAATTCAACAATATCTACTACTAAGTAAACGAAATTGCCTTTTAAATATCTTTCAATAAAACTATTATTTTCGAACCGACGATCTAATTATACTCAAAATATGCTGCCACTAGGTCAACAAAAGCATTTGTATTAAGTCTTCAGATTTAAAATATTATTTGGTTTAAATATTTTGTCCAACATTCCTTTAGTTAAACAGGGTCAAGGTTTTATCCTAAATTCTTGCAGACGCTTCATCACCCTGTTTTCAATTATAAACAAAAACCCGAAGTATTTTCGGCTACATCGCGGAGTCCGAAGGGACGAGGCCGAAATTGTTTGAGCGTAACTTTTCGGCTCGTGATTAAATATTATCGGTCGAAAACTATACGTTTGAAATGAGCCAGACACATGGGTGCTTAAGCAGAATTTAGCAACGAAACGATGTTTTAGAATTTAGGGTGATTTCATAATGAGAGAGCGATTGCAATTAATGTTTTTCATTTACATTACCGATTATTATTATACCGGCACGCTATGATGGCAGTTTTGACAGAATACAATAGTGAGGTGAAATCTCAATTCATTATTGAAAGATTATACTAGCCAGGAATACTATAAGTGACGATCGTATTAGATTTATTTTTTTCAATTTAGAATTTCGAAAAACAAATGCCGAGTTGTCGTAAGATTATACATTCCAATAATTTTTACTGCACGTCACTACTGACAATAAACGCATACGCATACTGACGCCTTTTATCCCGACGACGGGGTAGGCAGAGGCGCAACTAGTGCACCCACTTTTCACCGAGCGTATTCCGTGTCCCATGATGTGACAGGGGGCACGCCTATCGCCATATCGGGACAAATTCCAAGCTCCAAGCTGATACTGATTAGAAAAACCCAATATCATTTTGCTCGACCCGGGGATCGAACCCGAGACGTCATTAAAAAGATGGAAATAAAAAAAAAACTCAAGAAAAACAAAAAACCCGCCGGCGTCAATATCTGCCATCTTTATTAAATTCATTGAAGAACTGAAAAAGATAGAAACAAGATTTTAATTTGAATATTTTATTTTGGTTTTGAATAATCTTAGTTGACAGTGTACACAAACGCAGTCGGAGGCATCTGCTCACTCCGAGACTTTGTTGCTCTACCTATATCACCAACCAAATTATGAATTTTATATCAAATTCAATGAATTTAATAAAGATGGCAGATGTTGACGCCTTCGGGTTTTTTGTTTTTCTTGAATATTTTTTTTTATTTCCATCTTTTTCGTTCTCGAAGCACCTTTATTAGCATTTCCTATTCCCAACTCCAATAAAACATATAAGTTATATATATATTCGTAATCACCGTTAAAAAATCTTTATTTTGATACCACACTCGATGTATTTTGAAAACATTTTTTTTAGATTACTTTTTGCCGCCAGAAATCTTTAATTTTGTTTTTTTTTATTTTGATGTACCCAGTGTCACTTTCAAAAATAAGACGAATCTATTGACACCACTCACATAAAAATACGACAAGCCGTTTAGGCTGTAGGGCGTGCCAAAGAAATATACAAACATACATACATACACTCGAAAAACATAACACTCCTTCTTTCGCAGTCGATTAATAAATAAATTTCTGCATCAGTCTATTTAAAACGTGAAAATGTATGAGGAATCAAGATGTTTGGCTTTTTACTAGAAGTAAAAGCATAAATCGCTGAGTGAATTTTAATGAATTCTAACATACAATTAAACCTAAACGTAGATTAAAATAGAGGCTATTTTTTACCCGACTGCGAAAGAAGGAGGGTTTGTTTTTCGAGTGTATGTATGTATGTAGAAACAAAGAAACAAACATTTATTTGCATAGAATACAGGTGGTACTAGATTTAACAGTGGTGCATAGTTCAAGCTATACCCTGCCTGCTTTAGGCAAGCAAATATTTATAATTTTATAAAACAAATGAATAATATTTTTTTTTTAACAAAATGTCACTCTATATTATTATTATTTAGCATATTTATTATATTCTTAATTATATTATATTACATTTTACAAATAATCAACTTCATTATTTTTGTATTGCATGAACTCTTCTATCGTATAAAAACACTTATCTACTAGCCATTTTCTTTCTTAACTTATTTTTAAAGTATTTAAATGGTAGTTCCCTTAGATTTTTAGGCAGTGTATGTATGTATGTATGTTTTTATCGTCTCGAAATGGAGTGGAGTGTTTATTCCGAGAAGGAATATTCGTTGGCAGGGCCGCGCCCTATAGCTTTACAGTATTAATAAAGGTTAAGTTAATAAGGATTTTAATGGCTATTTCATGTCAACTAATTAATGTTCAAACTTGGTAGCGTTCATTTCGATTTTCGGCAAAGCCACCCGCTGCCTATTAATTGCACGCGGTGTGGCCGTTTCGCCCTTTGATAGCTTTCAATTTATTTTCCCGTTACTGTAATATGCTGCATTCAAGAGCTGGGGTTCAATAGCCCTAGCATTCATAATGTTATAGTTTCAAAATATTGTTTCATTTAATTATCGCGCTATTACAGCCAATGAAAACCTTAAATCATTTCCAAAAATTCCAGGTCTATATCAGCGAGATATCGGTCCCGGATATCCGGGGCTGCCTCAGCGCCGTGTTGAAGATCGTGGGGCACCTGGGCGTGCTGTTCAGCTTCACCATCGGCGCGTACCTCGACTGGCAGCAACTGGCACTCTGCATCTCTGCAGCACCATTGCTCCTATTCTGCACTGTCCTGTACATACCAGAGACTCCAAGCTACTTGGTCCTCATAGGAAAAGATGAAGAGGCCTACAAAAGCCTGCTCTGGCTGCGAGGTCCCAACTCAGACGTCGCTCAGGAGCTAGCAACAATTCGGACTAACGTATTGGCCAGTAAGAACTTCAGTCAACGCCAAAGTCAAATGTCCAGTAGTCAGTTCATAAGTTCTCTCGACGCGAGAACTATGAATCGACTGTTGGGTCCAATATTGGTGACGTGTGGTCTCATGATGTTCCAAAGGCTGTCTGGAGCCCACGCCTTCTCCTTCTACGCGGTGCCGATTTTTAGGAAGACGTTTGGTGGTATGAATCCACACGGGGCAGCGATTGCTGTGTCCTTTGTCCAACTGCTAGCGTCTTGCCTATCTGGATTACTTATTGACACTGTTGGACGGCTTCCTTTACTGATAGTGAGTTCAGTTCTCATGTCTATGGCCCTAGCAGGTTTCGGGAGCTATGCGTACTACGAAGAAGTGCATCGGAACCAACGGATTCAGAGCGTAATGTTCCATCAGACAGCCGGGCAGAACGATTGGATTCCGTTACTTTGTGTGTTGGTGTTCACCATTGCCTTCTCTTTGGGGATGAGCCCAATATCCTGGCTACTGATTGGGGAGCTGTTTCCCCTGGAGTACAGGGCATTTGGCAGCGCAATGGCGACTGCGTTCAGCTATCTTTGCGCGTTCGTTGGAGTCAAGACGTTTGTGGACTTCCAACAGGCATTGGGTCTTCACGGGGCCTTCTGGTTGTACGCGTCTATAAGCGTGGGGGGTCTGTGCTTCGTAGTCTGTTGCGTGCCGGAGACTAAAGGTAAGGATCTGGACGAAATGGACCCCAACTACGTGCAGAGTCTGTCGCCTAAGAGGTAAATGGCATAACGTTTTGTGTCCACATAGAAACCTTTGTTGACTTTCTTTGTGTCTAAAAATATTGTTTTATTGAGAAAGTATTGTATATCGTATACTCGTATTGATAATATTTTTCATTTAATTATAATTTTATAATTTATATATAGTACAATCATTGAATAGGTAAAACGAATTATTGTTTACAAAATGCGATGTGAGAAGGATATATTTTTTTCTTCTTTAATGCGAAATAAAACTGAACTTAAAAAGTACAAAGGTTTCTCAACGGACGCGAGTTAACCCGACCATCTCGTATTATCGAATCCACCGCGAAATTTTGGCTGTGCTTTTTAAAAACCACAAATAATTATAAATGAACCCCTAATTTTATGGTGGGCTATCTATAGGATTTTAGTATAATATTGCATATCCAAAACCCATATCTTAACCATTCCTTTGAAAACCTAGTTTATTTAAGAAAATGTAAAGAGCGGGAAAAAGTAGTCATGGAAAAATAACCTCAAGCAAATGCGACTCTAAAACGATACAAAAAATACATTATAAGTTTTATTTTCAGATAAATAATTAATTGCTTATTTATTTCAAGACAGTATGTTTGTGGTCATGTGTCAATGTTCTTCCTTTGATCCAAGCAGAAGAGTGCCTGTGTGAGTCCTATGTCTATGGAAATTCATGAATACAAGTTTCCTTACAATAAAAACAGATACGTCACCAGCTATGTACTATTTTGATCATAGAATTTTGGATAAAAAATGAGTCACCATTCTATCCATTGCTGTGAGTGATTAGAAAACTCCGATCATTTACCATCTGTCCTTTTTACGTGATATAGAAAGTATTTAGCTAAGCTTAGACTTGCAAGTTATCGCAGCAATATATTACACAAGAACTTCCAGATAGTTTTACATTAGCAGTAATATATTAATAATTATATGTACATGGATCCTGCCACAAGTCCTGTAAGCATAAAAATTTGCAGAAGTCAGCTTGCAGTGATTGTTTACGCGATAAAAACTGCTTGCGTAAGACAATCTCTGCAAGTATTCTTGCTAAATTAAAACTCGCTTAAGACCCCCTGCCAGAAGTTAAACCTCCTCTGGGGGACAAAGTAGTTTTTATTTATTTACTCTCAAACTATCCAGTAATTACTGCAACAGAACAAAACAATGCTTAAGGGACTCTCCTATAAACAAATTACTACCAAAAAACAGCTACTTTTTCTCGTTCTCTATAAATTGTCTCAAATTTCAGCGGTCCATGTTTACCTCTATCCTTAGTAAAGTAACGTAGTCATATTCTTCCCTATGGATTTTCTAGTTATAAACTACTTTATCGAGCTTTCCTATTTGATTAACGACAATAAATAAGACAATAACTATTATATTTATGGTAAAGTTTCAATGGCTTTGATTCAGAAATAAAAACGCAGTCGGGTAACAACTCATAAATTTTGGAAATCGGTTTTGTTATTTTCAATGTCTCCTGTAATTTTGTGCGTACGTTAAAATGTGTCGTATAGAATAAAGCAAGAATCACATAAAAATTGTGAGTTTTACTTGTGTAAGTTACTTACGTAAGTAATGAAAAACAAAAGGAAGGTTGTTACTGTAACTAGATTACGAGGTTGTTAACATTGGTAAATATTTCGTAAGTATTTTACTTAAGAAACTTACTTAGGTAAAACTTACAGTCGTAACACCAGTCTAATGCATAGTTAGAACTGTTTTAGAAGGTCAGAATTTAAGTCTTTGGATAGGTTTTGATAAGTTGTTACATGTGTGTTTATATTTTTGGCACAAAGCTAATGTTTATACTTTGCATTGTTTCAAAGAGATTTAGGGTGCCATTTGATGTTTATAATAATTAAGCGCACTTAGAATTTTTAACACACGATATTTTTGTCTATATTAAATGGTGGGTTACGAGCGAAAATATAAATGCTTTTTAGAAAAAGAAGAAATATAGTGTGGTTATTATAGTGTGCGCTCACCCCTAGAATGAAAGTAATGGAATTGGCCATAAATAATATTACATCTAGAGTATTTTTGGGTTGTTAACTTTATAAAATGTATGAACTAACCAGTAACCGGCTACCTAAAATTTAAGGTTGAGATTTATTAGACCTAGTCTAAACCAGAGTGATGTACGATTTTATGAATCATTTAAAAATCTTGTATTATTTAGAAAAAATCGTTGAATTATTTACAAAATTGTCGGGGAAAAATTGAAGAAATTGGTAGCCGCGATTTTCGTAGGTTTTTAACTCCAGGTCGACCAAGATATATCGCGTAGCTATGGTACGACGTAGCAGCTCTATTTGAGAAACAACCTTAAAATTTGAACCAGTGCTCCTTTGCCAGTGGAGGTCAAGTTGTGAACTCTGTTTAGACTAAGCCGAAGTCTATAAATATCAAACTTAAAGTAACTGATCCATGATACAACAGAAAGATATATTGGATTTCGGGAGACGACTGCATCACGATGACAATGGGCAGGTATTGTGAGATATCTGAAATTAAAATAAAACAAATGGGTAGGTAACAGTTGCTAATTGCAATCATGATGCCGTCGTCTTCGTCGTATGTATAAATAAGTATCTTAAAAATAGAGGTGAATATAAAATAAATATTTTCAACTCAACAAAGTTCTGACGACAAGATACATTGTGTCGCAACAACTAAGCTTTGGTTTCACAACTAGAAACAAATATTTGTGCATCACAATCATTTTCTCCGTACATAAATCGAAGGTCGAATATAACAGGCTTTACATTCTTTATAAATGCACAGTATATAAGAATGCATCATACAATATTAACTTTTCGTTTGATAGTATTGGAGAAAAAAGGAAAATAATATTGTGGAATAAATAAATAGTAAAGTAGAGTTATGCTCTATGGTAAGACAACCAGGATGAACACGAGAGTTCATCCTATCTCTTGGAAAGAACGTTAGGTTAACAACAAAGTTAGGAACGATTATTCGCTGGTTTTTCGGAAAGCTATGTTTTCGTTAAATTACAAGTGTTGCTTTTCTAAAAATATGAGAGTAAAATTGGTTGGTGTGGTATGGTATTAGTATGTAATTCTTCTCTCTTTACTAATGTTTTTCTAATTCGCACATTTGCTTCGAGTTGTGATGTACACGACACAATGTATTATGTGCGGCCAGGACAAGGTATAAACATTCTCTCCTCCGATTTGTAAAGCAAACTTAGACTTAAGTATTATGTATTTAGATATGTAATTGCCTGTAACTCTTCTTTCTTCTAACGTGTTAAGGGAACAATTCCTTCTCTAGTAAATCACCTTATGAATCAAGTTGTGTATTAGAGTAACGCATATGTTATATTATACGCGATTGTATTATAAATAATTTTGTACTCAGGTCCAAGGCGGTAACTTATTACAACATAGTGTTCCTAACTGTAGCAAACCAAAAAGCAGTAGATGGTGTAAAAAAAACAGTAAAATCGGGAATTTAGAGCGAGGAGCAAAATAAAAGTTCCCGATTACGATGTAACATCTGACACGCTCGTACCGGTTGAAACCGTGATGACGTAAAGAAAGCTCCTGGACAGCTGGCTGCCGTAAAATTACTGCACACTGCACAAAAACGCTTGCAAAATTCATTAAAACAAATAACAGTAAAATTCAGACATAATAATCAGAAAACAGGGACGAGATAGCAAAAACGAAAAAAAAGGGTTGGCAACACTGTATCGAATTTTAGAGATTTACATCGTGTTGATGATTCGTTTATCGCATCTAAATGACCCGTCGCTGTATCGAATTTTAGATAGTTTTGAAACATTGCGATTTGGAGTGTATCGAAATATCTCGACGATGCGCGCTATTTCGACTTTCAAGTGTTTAAATTAAACCTCAATGCTTGATCTAATATTGCAATATTGTCGCAGTTTGTAGCTCTATCTCTGTATCGATAATATACTAAATTGTATCTTTATCATACTGTTCATGCAAGAAATGGTTGTATGTTAAAACGCTGTTAGTTACCGCCTTGATCTATTTCAAGCTATGACGATTGAAGGCATTCGGTATGTTCTAATTACTGAAATATTTTGAACGTTGGTTGTTAAGGGTCACAGCATGCTCGGTATTTTTCCATTGACTCATAAGTGTGTTAACTTATAATACTGGTAACTCTACAGCGTGGGGTTCAGAGATAGACAAAGCATTGCTCATTTGGAAAATTCAAAATACCTGCAGCCAAAGCGTCGAAGCTAGGCAAACCATGAAAGAACAAGTTGTATCTCTACTAAACCCTTCGGGGATACAGACTTATTTACAATATAAGTACAAGTACCTATAGCATCCGTAGCACACCACAGATACACAACGTTTCGAAAACTTGACATAAGTTATCGTTCCGCATCCCTCTAAACAATTATAATCAATGCCAAAAATATCGCGTATGCTGTGGCCTGAGGTGTGAATGGTCTTTTGTCTCCGAAGCCAACGAAGGCCTATTTAAAGACCAAGTTTATCCATAGTATTTAGTCATAGATCTGTCATACATTAAAATGATGACAGGCAATTCGTAGGTTATTGTATCTACCAACCTTTGCTGTAAAAAGCGGTATTGCAAATTCGCCGCTATGTGTGAAAGCTTAGGGTTCACAAGCAAATGTTGGTGATATTTAGGCATTATTAAAGGTCTCAAACCCCGCTAGTAGATGCGTAGTACCTGAGCGTTTTGAAATTATTTCCTTATATAGATTTCTAAATGTGGCCTGGTTAGCAGGCTGGAGTCTCCAGCTATTTAACAAATGGTTCCACATAATGAATTATTCCAACTACTAGGTCTTTATTATATACTTGAGATAACCATGTTACTTGCATTATGAAGCAACGATTGCCTATACCGCATATCCCATTACATTTCGCACTGTGAGCAAGATGGCCGCCTGTTCCACGATTTAAATAAAAATATGTTTTGGGTAGGTGAGGGTTTTTTAATACATCCATGGTAGATGGTAATAAAATGTGGATTTTAAAATAGTATTCGGATTATGAAAATTGATAAAAATAAAAGAAGCACAACCATATAATTATTATGCCAGTGACATGCACATTTCATACTAAGGAGTTCTATTCTTATAGTTTTTAATTTGAAAGGTGCAGCACAAGTATTCCAGTTTGTTAAAGTATAACGAGACATATTTATTAATAAAATACCTTTAAATTATGATGTTATCTTTCACTAATATTACTTATTCTGTATCATTTTTGGTCGTGTAAGCTTTTCTACCTATATAAAACTGTAATTTTTGTTATCTCTATGAAAGATTTTTCATTATGTGGAGCCAAAAATAAACCTTGTCCAAACAGCCAGGTCACGACTTAGATCAAAATTGCTTTTAATACTTTATTGTATAAAAAACTAATAATCATGCGAAAATAAAATGAATTAATAGACAAAATAATAGGTTGTGAATTTATACATTTTTTAGAATTTTATAAATATAATATTGAATATGTATTCCGAAGTAGACGGAGTTTGGTTAAGCGACTCGCGCTCTGCTTGCTTGTAGTAGAGAGTAAGCCCAGGATCGGAAATGATAGAGAGCATAACAAGGACTGTAGCTTTAGCTGATACTTTGGAGTCATAACAAGACTTCGATAAAGCTGCGTTTCTATTGTGCAAGAAATCACATGCAGGATACTTAAGAAACTACCTGCATATAACTTGCAGCGTGCATGCAATTTAAAATTTCCACTACTCTATCTGCATGCAACTTTGACGTCGAACGCGATTTGCATGATGGAAACTGCTCTGTGACGTCAGGGATTGTAAGATTTTATGTCATAATTTTTAAATATAGGACTCGATTAAAATTATGCGGTCCTTTTGTAACACGCACTCGCAGGTCAATTTTTTGTCGAGCTGAAGAAAGTGTAAAAAATATTTGTATAATTTGCCAGTATCGAAGCAACTGTACTATTTATTTTGGAAATATCAAACTAATTTTATACAAACATAGATATAATGATATTTCAACCGTGTTCGTAAATATTGTTTCTAAAAAGTATTAATAGGTTGTTTCACTTGTCAGTATTAAAGGTCATTTTTGGATTTCATGAGGCAATATATTTTACGAACACATGCAATTAGTGACTACTTATATTTACGCGAATGTTAGACCTTGAAATAAAACTATTTTGCGGATTTTATCGCGGTTTTTTAATTATTATTTTCTCCCGACGTTTCAAAATAATAATAATTAAAAAACCGCGATAAAATCCGCAAAATAGTTTTATTTCAACATGCAATTAGCCCTGTATTATATACTGCCCACTGCTGAGCACGGGCCTCCACTGCTACTGAGGGTGGTTAGTCCTTAGTCCAGCACGCTGGCCTAGTGCGGGTTGGCAGACTTCACACATTTTCATAAAATTTAAAGCAACCGGGTCTCGGTTGGAATATTTTATTTAAATATAAAGTTTCTATTAATTGTTATCTGATGTATTTTATTTTGTGTCAAATATTTTTTAAAATGGTGGATTTAAACAGAGTAGAACGACTTTATAATAGTACTCTTTCAAAAATTTGTTTTAAAAATAATGAAATAATAATGATTTTGCTTCTTCCAAGACACAAATCTGGACAGAAATTATGGACATATTTTTTACGCAACTGAATAACATGCAATGCAATGCAATCAGCCCTGTATTATATACTGCCGTGCTCAGCAGTGGCTTGAGTCAGTCGTGGGACCTTTGCATGGTCGGACGTGTGTTGAAGTTATTACTTACAATTATCATTGCATTTTGAACTCTCTAATTACGCTGTTAAGTACTAATTTCCCGCGCAAGAGATTGTAAAAATATCGTTCATACGTGAGAAGGCGCATCATTACTACTCTGTCATACACTTGTTCGTGCATACTCGGGACGCTTCGACACATTGAGTAAACGAGATAGTGATACTCGGCGCTCTCGCTTTGTTATCGCTTCTTTGCTATACTCACTAAGGTGCTGTGTAATCTTGCTGCATTATTACCCACTTTCTTAATAATGAATGTACGAAGAAGCCCTCCCAGTGAATTATCCGGATCGCAGCCAAATTTACCAAAATCTCGAGATGATCCCACGCTTAATGTGAAACAAAGGAGAAGAAAACAAGTCGAGTGCCTTTGCAATTACCAAGAAACTATGCAAGATTTTGAAAACAAAATAATGGATGGTATTAAATCGACCCTCGAAACCCAAAATCAACAAATCAAAGGCACTCTGAATGCACTACGTGAGGATATAAATTCATTTAAAAATGAGATTTGCACCATGAACCATAATATAGAGAAGCTCTCGTCGGAACAAATTATCATTAAAAATGATATCTCCCAGTTGAAATCGTCATATGCAATTCAAGACAGTAAGACGCACTCCGTTACGAATGACGTCATACAACTCCAAGCAACCGTTAGTGATCTATCCGAACAGCTACGCATTAAGGAACAACAGGGGCGGATAAATAACCTTGAAATAGCAGGAATACCCATGTTAAAAGGGGAAAACTTAGTAAGCATTGTGCATAATATAGCTATGAAGATCGGTTTTCCCCTAGCACCGTCGGACATTGATTACATCCATCGTGTACCACGCTTCGCTTCTAAAAGTGGCATTGGCTCAACAGGAGCCGACAGCGAATCAAACTTCCCTAACATCATAGTTAGGTTCACCCAAAGGAAACGCAAAAGTGATATGCTTGGTGCCGTGCGGGCGCGCAGGGGATTGACTACAGTCGATGCCGGATTGAACGGCCCGTGTAAGTCTATCTTCATCAGTGACCATCTCACTCCCCAGAATAAGCTTCTATATAAACAAGCACGCCACCTCGTTAAAGAAAAAGGGTACAAGTACATTTGGTTGTCTGAGTGCAAAATATTTGTGCGTAAAAGTGACACGTCTAAAATCCAACTTATACGTAGTGAAGTTGATCTTGCTAAGATAATCTGACTATTATGCATTTTTTGGGCGTTATTCCTTTTATGTTGTTTATCCTGTATGTTAGCGTTTTACTGTCAACGTAGGAAAAACTACTTTTTAATTAGCCACATTAATAATGTTGTATTATGTTGTATAACTCTGTTCTATGTTGGTGGAACCATTCTAAATATAACTTTTTCTCGATTAATATCTCAATTAAACAATAGATAACACAAACTTCTCTATATACTACCAAAACGCGAGGGGCTTACGTACCAAATCACATTCATTCTTTGAAGCAGTCTTATGTAATAATTTTGATGCTATATGTATAACTGAGACTTGGCTAAATAATAACTATCACAATTCTGAATATTTTGATGATAGATATGAATTGTTTCGTTGCGATCGTGATACTGTGGCGTCGGGTCGCGATCGGGGCGGCGGAGTGATAATAGCTGTGCGACGCAACCTGCGTCCGTGGGGCCGCGCAGACATGTGTGCGCCACCTCCAGCTGACGAGGTATGGGTGTCCATCCCGCTGCGCCCGACTACCGCCCATGTCGCCACCTCCCGAACCAGTACGGTCTGTCCTCAATATTTGCACATAATATGTACTTATATACCACACGGAAACAATCATGAATTAGCACTCTCTCTTTTTTACGACAAAGTAAGTGAATTTGTAATATCTAATTCTAACGATATTTTTCTTGTGCTTGGAGATTTTAATATAACTTACGCTACTTGGTCTTGGAATAATTGTACCAACTCTATGGATATATTTACTAATAGCAACAATCTGGCTTGCCTTACCGCCGACTTCATGAGTTTATCGTCATTATCTCAATATAATAATCAATTTAATTACAACGGGAGGGTTTTGGATTTAATTTTTAGTAATGAGTGCTGCAATGTTTCGTCATGCGAATACCCTTTAATACCAGAAGATCTACATCATAAATCATTAGAAATAGATTTAAAAGTAAATTATATCGCTTCTCTTAAGCTTTGCCCTACTATTAAAAGACAGTTTTACAAGGCCAACTATGATTTAATAAAGGCAGCACTTATTTCTATTGACTGGGAAAATATTTTGAATACCATGACTGATGTTGACTCCATGACTAATTATTTCTATGATGTTCTTGATAATGTTATTGATAAATATGTACCGGTCTGCTATCTAAATAAAAAGCACAAATATCCACCTTGGTATACCCTACCTTTAATAAAATTGTCAAAAGAAAAAAGTAAATTTCACAAAAAATGGAAAAAATACGGTAACCGTTGCGACTACGTTACCTTCTCCACCTTGAGAAACAGATTTAAAAAAATGGAAGTGGATTGTTATAATATGTTTATTGTACACTCTGAAGAAAATATTAAAACACATCCCAAATTGTTCTGGTCATTCGTGAAATCAAAAAATTTGCCTAACGATATTCCTGACAAGATGCTTTATAAAGGAAAAATTCTCACTGGTGGCAGTGACATCTGCACAGCCTTTAATCAATATTTTAACTCTGTCTTTGTATCGTCTCAATACTCTTTTCGTAATGTCAATACACCTTCAGTTGTCGACATTAACTCTGTTAACATTGATTTTGAATCTGTTTTTAAAGAATTAAAGCACATAAACACTAATAAGGGTGCGGGTCCCGATAATATTCATCCCATCCTAATTTCTAAATGCGCTGATGCTCTCGCAGTACCAGTTACAATAATCTTTCGTGTTTCAATTAGAACTGGAGTGTTTCCAAGTAAATGGAAACAGTCTTTAATAACGCCTATCCCTAAGAATAATAGGAAAGATATTATTACTGAATATAGACCGATTTCTAAGTTATGTGTTCTAGGTAAGGTGCTTGAGAAAATGGTTACTTCCTTTATTTCACTTGCTGTTCGCAACCACTTATCGTCGCAACAACATGGTTTCTATAAACATCGCAGTGTGGATACTAATATGATTAATTTTACTGACTTTCTGGCGGATGCCATGGATAATAATTTTCAGGTCGATGTTGTGTACACAGATTTTTCAAAAGCATTTGATAAAATTAATCATGACATGCTTATTGAAAAACTAGCCAATGCCGGTGTACACGGCAATCTTCTAAGATGGATACAATCTTACATTAAAAACAGAAGTCAAGCGGTATGTGTAAAGGGTTACTCTTCGCAATTCCTCCCCGTGCCGTCCGGGGTCCCCCAAGGGTCACATTTAGGGCCCTTACTATTCTTACTTTACATTAATGATATAGGGTGCGTTTTTAAACATAGTAATTATTTATTATATGCTGATGATACTAAATTATTTACAGTAATTAAATCCATCGACGATTGTATTAAGCTCCAAAATGACTTGTTTTCCTTACAACGTTATTGTGAAGAGAATCAACTGTTCCTCAACGTAGACAAATGTCATATTGTATCATATACCCGTAAATTTAATCAAATATTTTTCGAATATAGTATCAATGATACTGTCCTTAAACGAGTCTCCACCATTAGAGACCTGGGGTTAATAATGGACTCAAAATTAACTTTTAACAATCATATTGACCACATAGTAGCTACCGCATTTCGTAGTTTAGGATTCATTCTCAGAATTAGTAAGCCGTTTAAAACTGCAATTACCCTCAAAGTTCTTTATTTCTCTTTTGTCCGATCAATTCTAGACTTCTGTAGCACCGTTTGGAGCCCTTGCTTTAAAAAACACATAAATAGAATCGAAAAAGTACAGAAGAAATTTTTGAAGTCACTTAACTATCGCGTTAACGGAGTAGATGAATCATATGATGATGCCCTGCATAGACATAAATTCCTAAGTCTTTACAATAGGCGTAAAATGTTCGATATTATTTTTCTGTTCAAAGTTTTAAATTCGTTGATCGATTCCTCGACACTTCTGGCCAAGATATCTTTTATAGCAGGTGCTCGTCTTCCTATACGCTCCTCGCGCTCATTGCCACTTTTTGTTCCTCCACGATTTCATAAAACATACACACTAAACACCTTTTTATATCGTTCCACCAGCACATACAATGAAGAGTTTTCTAACATCGACATTTTTAATATCACCCTCAAAGGTTTAAAATTAAAATTACAACAAGCGATGACTACTGGCTAAGTTTTTCCTACGATCTTGTAATAAAATATAACTCGCCTATATACCTTAACCACTAACTATTTGAAACATTTCTCGACTATGTAAAGTTCCAAATTTAACTAATACTAAATCTAAGATACTAACGATTCGGCACTGTAGGTCTATTGTATTAGGTTGTTAATTGTTACATAACTAAGTTTGTAAGAATATGACTGTTTGATGACTAAATAAAGGAAAAAAAAAAAAAAAAAAAAAAAATAAACTAAACTATGCAAATCCGTATCCAAAAAATATGTTACATTTTAAAAATATTTTAAAATAATGTTTGCATCGAAATATTTTACGTTGAAGCGCTAAGTAGCGAGAAGGTAGTGTGAGGTGTCCTACATTCGCTTCTTGTTAAGTATGAAGAGTTTTATTGTATTATACTTTAATTTCTCTTTTCTAAATGTACATATTTGGCTTAATAGAAAAAAAAACACAATATTTTATACTGTCTGCAACATAGAATTGAAAAAAAATGTCCGGAATTCACGCTATTGGTTGTTATTATCTTGTATGTGCCGCGATTCCTTGTATTTTATGTTAAGTTGCAGTGCATGATACACATTTAGCCTAATCTAATCGTGACTTGTTTTCCTTAATTTATATTTCTGAATATGTACATTTTAGCATAATAGTTTAATTGTAAATTGTTATATTTAAGTTTGTTAATATAATATCCAGTTGTAAAACATGGTTGAATGGAAAAATATTCTGTAGTAGCATTATTTTATAGATATATTTTTTATGTGACTGCCTCAGTGGCGTAGTTGTATTCGGGTACGACTGCAATGCTGAGGTCTCGGGTTCGATCCCCGGGTCGGGCAAAGTGATATTGGATTTTTCTATTCAGTATCAGCCCGAAGTCTGGAATTTGTGCCCGATATGGCGATAGGCTCGCCCCTTATCACATCATGGGACGGAATACGCACGGCGAAAAGTGGGTGCACTAGTTGCACCTCTGCCTACCCCTTCGGGGATAATAGGCGTGAGTATGCGTATTTATTATGTATTTTTTTTCACCATTCCCTTGCCGCTGCTGGTATTCATGAACAGCGGTGATCACTTACCATATTAAAATAACCTATTTCTTTCTTCGTTCTTTTGCCAGCCGTTTTTCCTAAGCAAATAATAAAAAAAAAGAACAACTTGAGTATTTATTGTCCCTAACTATGTGTATATTAAGGGGGACATTTTAATGTTCTATTTTCGAATTCAAGTAACGTTATTATACAGAATTAATTTTGTTTTAAGTGATGGCAGATGAACTAACTTTTACGTAGATTAAGGTAGAAAAGGCTTTAACTAACTTAGATTTTCCTTAAAAGACTTTAGATGTACAAAATAAAAAAAAATATAACAGTAGATTGTTAAATAAGATTTGCAACGAAATTATGTTTTTCAAAGTGATGTGGCGCTATGGAACAATTTTGTAAGTACTTAATACGAAAACTAAGACATTATTACAATGATGCTTATTTATATCTTTAAAAGGTTATGTTTTTATTATTGGTGTTTTCTGTGAATATTTAGAATTTGCAGAATTACATCTATTCTTAAAGATAATTTATATCTTATATTATGTTTTTCATAAATCTTTGTCATTGCATGTATTTCGCTAACATACGTCACATTACAATTAATTTAATCAATAATATCAATAAAAAATGTATAGATTTTGTTTTTGGAGTAAAATATATTACATAGTATATACTATCATTTTTTTGTTAAGAAAAATCTTTGATTCATTCCATTGCTTCAGCATTTTTTGACTGTGTACCATAATATACCATTTCTTTTTAATGTGTTCATTACTAGTGCCATCGTGCTATACTAGTTTTGCATTTTATTGTACTGTTAAATTAGATTATTTTTATTTCAGCTTTTTTTCATTAATATTCATGTTTTATAAAAACTTAGCTGTGAAATGGAATTTATAATACTTGAAACCTGTTTTTACCTAAAAGCAAATTCTACCCAATATCGACAATAAAAACGACAATATTTAGAAAATAAAATATCTTCTATGGATTTGAAGCCTCAGTCCCCAGCTTAAAGCATTTTGGGACAAAATTTTGTGAATTCATTGATGGCTGAAGGGACTCGGTCATTATTTAACATGAATATGTCATAAACTATAATTATGTACACATACAAGTTTATACCGTTAGTTCCTATGGATTCCATGATCGCATAATGGATGATTGAAGCTGAATGCTACCCAATTTGTGATTATAATAATATCTTTATTAGCTATTGCTAATACTGTCACACGAAAAAGTCTGGTACGGTTATAAAAGAGCATACTTTTATGTTAGTTAGTAGTATGCTTATACAACTGTTATTACCAATTAAGTTACCTATTTTCTTCAGGTTTGCATGTTTTAATGCATAAAGTACGAGTAATATACCTACCTACTGAGGATATCACTAATGCAATACAATTTTATGACGTATTCATGTTAAATAATTTTTCTTAATTTAGTTTAGGCTATTAAGTGCTTTAAAAAGTCTTGTCCTGAGCCTTTGTGTTACCTAAGTAGTTACTACTAGACAATATAGATTTAATATTGAAATAAGCGCCATCTCTACACTGTATGTGGAACTAAATTGACAATAAATGTAGTCTCAATTATATTTTCCTCCTAGACGTAAGCAACTTGATTATGAATTAATTCTAGAACATTTTATGTAATGCTGAAAGATATAGGGTCATTCGGCCTAAAAGTACGCACTTTTTTTTCTATCGTCTACACAGTCAAAAATATAGTGTCTTGAAAAACGTTTTAACACTCTATGTAAAGTAAATTTATTCTACTTTCATTATTTAATGAGTTTTTGTACATTGCTTCATTGTTTTTTTTTGCAATACATGTTTAAGTGCATCGGGAGAAATTCGTACTATTGACCCGTTATGTGGGTAAAACTACGCAGAGTGTTTATGGAGAACATTTTTTTTCTGTATAAGGTCTAAAAATCTTTACAAATAATATTCGACTTAATTGCAGCTTAAAGAAGAAAAAACCTTGCGATCATTGTAATGAAGTTATAACAGGGTGCGTACTTTTAACCTCGTACTCTTACCCAAACAGGGAATATTTTAAACAATCACACGTTAGTTGAGACGCATTTATTTTCTAGGACAGAATTAATAACTAAAATAAATACTATAATAATCATTTAAACTTAACATAATTAATGGACTTTTGTAAACTGATGCACCATCTAGCCAGACACTTTTTTCCCAGTACAAAATATTGGTAACTAATCAACAAAATCACGTTGATCACCGTTTTTCGCTAAACAAGTGAGGCTTGGTAAAATAGCTTGTGGCTCTGACATCGTCCCTGACGCGCCCCTGATCTAGCCAAAAAAGTGTCTGAGCCCCCTCAATAGGTTCCGAGATATTGACCATGCGAACTTTTACCCACTGCGTGCTGTTGCCCCGAATGACCCTATGCCTAATAAATAGATTGATTTGTTGTGAATGTGTTTTATTTGTATAGTCAGTGTAATTGTGTGCATTATGAGACTTAAAATGTAGCCTTTCAACCGTCTAAATAATACTGGATTCTTCAATGTGAAGGAGAAATTAGGCCGTAATAATTATACCGACCTTCGAGAGATAGTACAAAGTCCTTTATTGGTTTAAATGTTTCTTAGTCCTGTATTCACAAACGTTACTTGGCTGTATACTAATCAATGCTATGATATAACTGTTTCTTAGTGCTTTTAGCATGACAGCCTTCGCAGGGCGCGGGCATAGGGGCGCTGTGATTGGCCAATATTGAGATACTACTTTGCTTCAGTTGGTGTCAAATAAAAAAAAATGAACAAGGCCAAAAAAAACTATGAAATTGCCGACACTGTGCGTTCGAGCGCACTGTGCGTCCTTGTGAATACGGATGTTAGACTTCACAATGAATATAGTCCACGAGCCAGTGACAGATTTTCTGACGATGCTTGACTTTCACGAGGCTTTTTGATACTATTCTCTCCAGCGTCTCACCAATTATCGTTTGAGAGGAAATAATTAACCAAAATTTTACCTGGCTCAGAAACTTATTACATCAGCTAAAATAATCACTTTACTGTGACATATAAAAAATATAGAAATCAATTGAATTAGCAGTGCCACGACCAATGTAAAATTTGTATGTAGATAACAATATTGTTGTATTTGCTGTCAATTAGACACCGAGGTCGAATGCCAACTGTTTTAATATGTTTCATAATAATAGTCTATGCCTATACATAGCACTCCTCCCTCCTTAATTCTAACAAAACAATAACCACTGCTTCTTAAGTAAACTAAACATTGAGCATTACCAAACTTAACAAATAACTTAACCAAAGATATATCTTCTTAAACATAACACATGAATACAAAATATTAAGATCAAAATCAATCTGCCTTATTTTTTAATTTCTCTAGGCAGCGTAATGCGGCTTTCCGTTTTGGGCGTGAGTTATCTGAAGCAAGCTCCTGCGGCTGCGTAGGAATTGGCGAATTTAACTCAATCCGACTCGGCAGTAACTCAGTCTCCTCTGCACTATCGAATCTTTCCTCTGTCTCACCCTCCTCCTGAGAATGTTCCTGCAAACTAGTACCAGCCCTATCTAACAAATCTTCATGAACTTGACTCAATGAATGCCGCGATTTCCGGCTCCCCAATATTTGATCGATGTGACGTTTATGAACGTGACCATCGCTGGTCTTTACTTTGTACGTCACTGGACTCGATCGCTCGAGTATTTCAGCCTCAGCCCACTTATTTCCGAACCTTGAATAATCGCGCATTAACACCTCGTCACCGACCCCCACAGCACGCATTCGCGCATCACTGCAGTTCACGCGCTTGAGCTGAGTGTCACGCACCGTCTCAGCAACATCGGGCCGCACCAAATCTAATCGTCCGCGCAAGCGCCGCCCTAATAAAGCTACAGCCGGTTCAATTCCTGTGGTACTCTGCTCAGTATTACGATATGAAAATAAAAACTTACTCAGCGCAATATCGCTGTTTTGATTTTCTAATTGTGCCTTTTTCAATACTCGTTTAATAGAACGCACAGCATTCTCTGCAGCGCCATTACTCGCGGGATGGTAAGGGGCAATTAACGTATGTTTGATACCATTCTTTTGTAAGTAGATAGAAAATTCTGATGATGAAAACGGAGGACCATTATCGCTAACTAATCGCTTTGGTAAACCAAAACGAGCAAACAACCGCCTTAAACAATTAATTACTATTATTGCTGACGTTGATTTCACGTTTTCAACTTCAATCCACTTAGAATGTGCATCAATTACTATGAAATAGTAATTATTATTAAACGGACCGAGAAAATCCAGATGCAGTCGCGACCACGGCTCAGCTGGCCACGGCCACGAGTGTAGCGGCACGGGAGCAGGCACGGCGCGCTGCGACCGACAAGCTACACACTCGCTGACTATACGTTCTATATCTGCATCTATATTTTCCCACCATACATAATTTCGAGCAATTTGTTTCATTTTTACAATACCCGGATGACCGTCGTGAATATCTTTTAAAATCGTCTCACGTAAAACTTTTGGGACCACAACTCTGTATCCCCAAATTAAACACCCTCTTTGTATATGTAAACACTCTTTTCTGTTAAAATAAAACTTCTCTAATTCGTCATTAACTCCGTTAACTGGCCAACCGTACATAACATAACCATATATCTTTTTAAGTAAATTATCTTTCGCAGTTTCATTTTTAATATCCTTAAAATCAACAGGAAAATTCTCTTGCACAAAATTTAAATAACTAAATTCTTCACTCTCACCACGAAACCGCTTTATATTTTTCGATTCTAGAGGAAGGCGAGAAAGTGCGTCAGCGAAACAATTTTTTTCTGACTTCACAAATTCTATGTCAAAATTATAAGCAGCTAACTTGACAGCGTATCGCTGCAATCGACTAGCAGCTGTCATTGGTAAACCTTTATTTTTACCAAATATAAAACTTAATGGACGATGATCACTACGTAATGTAAAATGTCGGCCATAAAGATAATGATGGTGACGTGTCACCCCGAACACTATAGCGAGCGCTTCTTTGTCCAGCTGCGAATAATTACACTCCGCCTTGTTGAGAGTGCGTGATGCGCAACACACAGCTCGTTCGCTGCCATCCGCGTAACGCTGTGTTAGCACCGCACCCAGACCGTAAGCACTACTATCCACATACAGTATTAGTGGTAAGCTTGAATTGTAATGTGCTAATACCGGAGAACTGCTTAACACTTTCTTTACTTTATTAAATGCAATATCACAGTCTTGGCTCCATTTCCAAAGATGTCCTTTTTTTAACAGATTATAAAGAGGATTAAGAATATCACACGAATATTGTTTGAATCGACACTTATTTTCCTTGTGACCCAACTTGCCGCAACATTTGCAAGCTGACCGCGGGGCGACTCCGCTGCCGCCACCTCGCGGTCCGGCACCAAATCGAAGCAAGCCATCACTGTCCGATGCATCCGCTGTGCCGCCTACTCCACCGTTGGCTGCCCTGCGAGCCCCCAAGCTGTCGCTGCTACCTTGCGCTGTCGACGAACATGCCGTCGCCGCATGCCGCTCCGCCGAGGAGGAGGAGGAGGAGTGCTATGTATAGGCATAGACTATTATTATGAAACATATTAAAACAGTTGGCATCCCATCCTCGTCGCCAATGTTGTATTTGCTGTCAATTAGACACCGAGGTCGAATGCCAACTGTTTTAATATGTTTCATAATAATAGTCTATGCCTATACATAGCAAATATGTACCAAATATTTTTTGTTCTTTTTCCTCATTTGTACAGATGCATGGCTCAATGTGTTCAAATATTTAGTTATTTTTACACATTATCTAGCAAGTCACCTCAGTAGACCTGAAATACTAAGATGTGGTCAAAAGTGAACTCTCAATCAATATGTACAAGTTCTTTTTTTATTTGGTAACTCCTAATTTAATTACTGAGTGTTATCGAATACCTAAGTATAGTGTTTTCAGAGAAAGCGATGTGATTGTTAGCTGGTTGAGGCACATACTGGTAATATGGCACTTTAGGAGTCACAGGACCATACCGAAGAGCAACTTCCTGTTGTATGATCTTGGCTACTAGGTTGTGTCTATGCAAGTACTCGCCGTTAGTAAGATATGAACAAATATACATTTATGTTTTTATGTAAATGAATGACGAGATGAAGCTCGTCGTAGACAGCCGTCATGGCTATATATATATTGAAATTAAATTACGAGACGAGCATACCGCTCGCCTGATGATAAGCGTTAATATTGCTATTGTACTGCTGCTTGTCGACCGTAAATTTTAGTAATATCGACAGTCCAGTGGCTGTCTGGGTAGTGGGCTCCCAAGTTCTGGGTTCGATTCCCAGCGTGGAAAACCAAACTTTTTGACCATCCCGGTCTGATGCCTGCATCCATCCACTAACCGCCAGCTTTCGTCATTCGTCCATCCGCGTGTAAACAATGGAGATTTTTCGAAAACTCAAAACAGCGACATCTTTATCATCTTGGATAACACAAGTCGTTATTCGGTGTACAATATTCTAATTGACTTGTATAGAATGCTAAGAGATGGCGCTACTGTCTAGTTTTGCCTCAAAACAGGAAAGTAAAATAAGACTACGAAAATCTGAAGGACGTGAATGAAGGATAATACCTGAAATCATAATTCGATATGTATGTTGATGTATAACAGTCGAAGTCATTGCTGCTTAAATAACTGCAAGAAATAGGGGCGTCATTATTGATGTAATAGATTTAGTTTTTGTTTCATATTATCGCTGTTGTAATTTTTTTACTTCTATTTTTAAGTGTAGGTCAGTACGTGAAAATAGAAATAACATATTAAATTAACATTATTTTTTAATGCATGATTTGTTTTTTTCCTTATTTCGTTCTGCCACTTGTGAATACAGATAATATTAAAAAAATAAAAGTAGTAATTTCTTAGTGTGTGATTTTCACACGGTGTACCTATGCATGCACGCCAAGCATGTACCTACTTCAATTAGAACCGGAGGGCGGAGATATAGAGAAAGAAAGCTATAAAAACATAAGAAATATACAGGAGGAAATTGAGTTTAACTTGAGAAGGGTGACAATTAAGTGATTTCCAACGCTTTCCAACATTTTAATAAAAATTAAAATGTTGGAAAGAAAACCATTAAAACAGAAAAATAATTATTTGACATTACATACCTATAGGTACTGATGGGTGAGTGTGACTAATTAAATTAAATTAATATTATTTCCTACTCCCTATCTTTCTATTTGATTAATTTTTTTGCGGGTTAATGGGAGATTAGTGTTCCCTGAGACTCCCGGAGCTTCACCGCTCAGTGTCATAAAATGCGTGCCACTGCTGATCGTGGCTTACAGGAGTTGCAGGGGTGGGTGTGAGGGCGGGATAGTATCTAGTCTCTAAACCCCGGGGACGGCTGTGGGCTTTCTGTGAAAGAAAGTGTCTAGTTGTCGTCAGCAACCGCCCCTGCGCGGTCCTGCCTAGTGCGGCCTATTTCGTGGCAGGGCTCAGAAGGACGCTCACTGCGTCAACAGCAGCAGGAAGCCTACGGAGTAATGTCGTTTTCTTTGCCACATTCTAAGCACACAGCTTTGTTTTTCGTATTCGTTTGTTTATAATAAGCATTAATTTAAGAGTTAATAGAGCTTGAATTTACTAGCTAAGATAATATGAGTAAATTTAGGAACGAAACCATGTTTAATTGAAATTAGTCATTAGACATGTTCAAAATTTGGCTAAAATTCTAACCAAGACAGTTTATATATATGTGGATAGAACTCCTAAAAACTAGCTTTTTATGATAAATCGTTTAATTTTAAAGACCTCCGATTTAGAGATTTATGTAATTTTATTTTGCTTAAAAACTACACTTAATATAAACTTTTTAAAAATGTTAGTTGTGAATGGATGGGCCTAAAAAAATTTATTAACGGATCCAAGTTCCATATTTTGCCTCTTTAATATACATAAAGTTTAGGCCTGGTTAGATTTTGAGGCCCAGCACCCATACAAAAAGCGGACATCTCCTTTATTTAATGTGTACATAAACATATTAACACGAATAGCAAAGCAGGTTCCATTGCTCGTGTTTTAATAACTCAAGCACTTGAACTGCTTCCTGATAAACGCTATTCGTCACATAAATGTATAAGCCGACCAATTACAAAAGTCACATTCTAATCTATGCTCAAAATCTAAAATGAGTACTATTTAGATTAGCTGTTTAATACGATGACTGTCAAAAAAAATTACTTGAAACCTGTGAAACTGGCTCTTATATAATAAAAAAAAAAATTTTGTGTATTAATTTTTGGTAAATTCGGATAAAATACTTTAAGACGAACAATATGAATCATTTAGTGTTCACTTTTACTTCACTCAAAACAAATGAACACTTGTGCATACCGGAAGATATTCGTGTTGTTATATTATTTCGTATTTGATATAAAAGACCGTGAGATGCGCGAGGAGCTGCAGACTCTCTCATGATGTACTCGTGGCTGGTGTTGGGCTTGGTGGCGGCGGCGGCGGGGTACGACTACACGTCAGTGCCTGGACTCAATTATGACACGTGGTGGGGACCCGAGGGCAAGGAGGAAGACACCAGCATCAAACCCTTCGAGATCGAATGGGATCAGAAGGTAAATCGACCAGCAGTATCTACACGGTGACAGTTGTGAGAATATTGCCAAATTTTACTGAATGTCCACTAAATCGCTTTCTTACTGAAAAAGCCACGGTGTGATTGATCGCTACCTAGTCAAGTGCTAAGTATGACATCAGCGAAGATTTATGGCAACTTGATAAAGGTCGCAGCAACCCGCTGGATGCAGGCCGTGTTGGCAACCGTTTTGGTTCGTCTGGAAATCTTTAGGGGTGGCCTATATTCAGTTGAACTTCATGTGGCCGATGATGACACAAATCATTCGAAGTAATAGAGACTCTACACCTTCATAACATTTAAAATTTTTTTCAGGATATAGAAGATCTGGTCTATAGACTGAAGAACAGGCGTGAATTCGTACCTTCTCTGAATGATGCTGCCTACCGTTATGGAGTAAACACTCACACCATTGGCTACTGGCTGGACTACTGGGCGAACGACTACAACTTCACGGCGCGGCAGGAGTTCCTGAACCAGTACCCTCAATTCACGACCGAAATCCAGGGTTTGAACATACATTTCATCTGGATCAAACCTGAGGTAAACTGATTCTGGAGAACTAACGCAATACGTTACACTGCTTAATATGAGGTTTTTGACTAATAGCGAGACCTGGTGACGAAACTATCTTGCAGAAAGGTTTAAATGACAGATTTTTTTTAGATAAAAGTTATCCAATCAAATTAATTGTATCCAGATTCTCGAATGAATACCAGTGTTAAACGAAGAACTTATTTTCTTTATTGATACATCTGTAACTATTTGTATTTTTAAATTACCTAAGTTACTTTTATGTACCTACGTGATTTTAATTTCTTTTATCTGATGATTGAAAGACTTAATTTTTTTTTATGGCAGTGAATGACGAGACGAGCATATCGTTCGCCTAATGGTAAGCGATACGACCACCCATAAACAGTAGCAACACCATCCAGCACCTTGAGTTACAAAGTACTGTCTGGCATTCCACTCCGCTCGTCATCCTGAGACACAAGATGTTAAGTCTCACTATGTCCAGTAGTTGCACTGGCTACAATATCCTTCAAACCGAAACTCAACAGCATGCACATAGACTTAATGAAAAGCTTGTGGTGTAGTTTAAGGAGTTTATTAAAAAAAATATTGACAGCTTTCGAGACACATTTCTTGACATACTTTCGTAATGTTAAGTATATTTATAAACGAATTCACTAATTGTATCCCGATTATAGACAATAATTTATTTATTTATTTATAATTAAATATTCACTTGTGTAACGGTGAAGGAAAACATCGTGAGGAAACCTACATATCTGAGAATTCTCCATAAGAATCTCGAGGGTATGTGAAGTCTGCCAACCCGCACTAGGCCAGCGTGGTGGACTAAGGCCTAACCCCTCTCAGTAGTAGAGGAGGCCTGTGCTCAGCAGTGGGCAGTATATAATACAGGGCTGATGATGATGATGATGAAATATTCACTTACACTAACAGTATTATAACTAAACATGTAAGCTACTTTAAAAATAACAAAGACTAAGTTAAATGTAATTAATTAAAACTAATTGCAATAAGTAATTCTAAGGTTAAATTATAGAGCTAGGTGCAGACGACCGTTCCAGGTATATGCTGCCTGTGGCCAGGAAATCTTTGTCACTAATGTGGAATATGTCAACCGAGTACTCGGTGACTAAGGTCTTAAAATATGTAAGGGCTCTGGTAATTGGCGTATATGGGTCTGTTGAAAAAGTATAAAATAAAGGCGTATGTCTTGGTCGAAGATTTCGAGTGTGTGGATTGGGTATTTAAAATGTGATCTGTGCAAGGACGGCAGGGTCATGGATGGCGCCTCGTAACACCGCAAGTATATATTTTACCAAGGCGATGTTACGCCTGACTTCTAGCGATGTGTATCCCACCATACCCAATATAAACGGCGTAGAATACATGAGAGGATAGTAGCCATACATTTTCTTGTAGAGATAGCGCAGAAATACTTTTTGTTTCTTTTCGATCATGCTTGTATATATCCTGTGATGTGGGTTCCAAATCGGTGAGTTACATTCCAATGTGCTCCGGACATAGGCATTATAAAGCACGCAAAGAGCGCCTCGGGAATTGAAACATTGCGACTGCCTTATTATGAATCCAAGAGACTTTCTAGCTAGCTTACACTTTTTAAAGAAATGGTGGGTAAATGTAAGGCGTGTAAATGTAAAATGTATGATTAGAAATTTATTCGACACATAGTTTCTCCTAGTTTCTAGTATCTTTTGATGACTACGATTATTTATATCCAGGTACCGGAAGGCAAAATCAATATCCCGGTGCTGATGATGCACGGGTTCCCAGGGTCCGTGCGTGAGTTCTACGACGCCATCAAGGAAATCCAGAAGGCTACTGAAAACAAAACCTTCGTCCTTGAACTGATCATCCCCAGTCTACCTGGATTTGGCTACTCAGACGTAAGTATACAATTGTATTACATTTTTACCCTGATAGAAAAGTAACTGGATCTGATAGTAAGTAAATATCGCTAGTTGTAGGACGGATAGTCGCCCGGATGGTGGCGACCGTACACTAGATGTAAAACCCTCCAAAGAGGCCCACGTAAGTGTTTCGCGTTCCTGGATCAACTTATGTATCCGGTTTAGAATTGTCTCAACTCAATCTCTCTCTCAATCTCAGCATTGTAGTCGTAACGATATTCAACTACATAATATTTCAAAAATTGTTTATTACAGCCAAACACATAGAACATGACATACAAATAAAATTAAACCTAACTTAATACAGTATAACAATGTTTTTGCTGATCACAATGTATCTGCAAACTATTTCCTTCGATTTCCTCACTAGGCAAGGCTGTATCTAGAAAATCGTCCTGCGAGAATACAATTTGAGTTCAGATAGTACTACAAATCTAAATAACTTATATAAAAATATAAAGTAATAAAAAAACATATGAGAACATTTCTTTTGAAATTTGCACGTGTATTACAATTGTTAATAAATTTGTGTATATATATATATATATATATATATTAATAATTATTTAAATCATACGTAATTGTCCATCTAGCATTGGAAATTTAATAGGTCTTCCGTTTGACTGTAAGTTAATGAAGAAAGCCATTTCTGTAGTGAACTTTTCGCTTCTTTTAAAGTTTTATCTTTAAGGTCACAATATTTGGCAGCTCGGTTGTAAACATGCGCTTTTACAAAATCGCCAAATCTTTGTGCAAATCGAGTGTTGACGTATGGGGTGGTCAGTCTGTAAACTTTACGCCTCGCTAATATCTCATATTCGCTAGAACATCTTACTGACTTATGTACCAAGAGCGAGGTTCTCAAGATAAAGTGCTGTCTGACACTCAGAACCCCTGCATCTTCATAGACTGTACAGGTGGGATATCTGTAGGGCTTACGTAGCATTATTTTTAGGACTGAGCGCTGTGCCCTCTCAGCTTGGATAATATGCGTTTTGGCAGCACTTCCCCAACATGTTATGCAGTAAGTTATTAGAGATTGGCAAAGCGCGTAATACACACTCTTTAGAGTGCTGATGCCTGCTACATTACATAAATTACGCATAATATTTATAACTTTCCGTATGCGTGCTGAGAGAGCCTCTATATGTTTTTTAAATGTTAAGTTTTCGTCAATGTACACCCCAAGGTATTTATAGGATTTATCGCGAATTAACGGATTGCATAAACAAGTTGTATTTAACTTGCATTTAATATCGTGGATTTTAATGATCGGGTTATATTTAGGGGCAGAGGCAGAGGTCTTATGAAAACATAAATAGATCGTCTTTATTGTATTAAGTGTCAGAAGGTTCAGTTGCAGCCACTGAGATATCACCGCCATACCACTCTCAGCCGATGAACAAACTGAGTCCCAGGAGGGGCCATGAAATACTACAGCAGTGTCATCGGCAGCAATATATCTATTATCTACGTAAATAGATGTTTTTGAAAGAAGACGTCATTTTTATTTTAAAATCAATATAGTTTGCATAGAAAGATTCGCATTGACCTACAGAATTTTGTTTACAGTACTCCAACAAAGAGGGCCTGGGAGCTGCTGAAATGGCTTTCATATTCAAGAACCTCATGAACAGACTAGGGCACGAGAAGTTCGTGATTCAGGGGGGAGATTGGGGATCTCTTATCTCAGCCAACATTGCCACCTTCTTCCAAGACGTAAGAGAAGTTTTTACATCCTTTCTTGACGTTATGACCGCCTAGTCCCTACCTCGATGCTTTCATTTCGAGCGGTTAGCTCCATATCATTATTTCTTAAGTTTTTAAAATACTATGTACTGTTCTGTAGTCTGTGATAATACATAAAAATTAGGGACACTCCGATGAATAAACATAGTCCAACGTGGTTCAAAATAAATATCTTAAAATCAGTTTTTGAGTTTATAACTGACGAGCTTTTGCCCGCGGCTCCGCCCGCGTGAATGAGTTTGCCCGGGATAAAAGTCCCGTTTTATATTTTCTCGAGACAAAAAGTAGCCTATGTGTTAATCCAGTATATAATCTACCCGTGTGCCAAATTTCATCGAAATCTGTTCAGTAGTTTTTGCGTGAAAGAGTAACAAACATCCATACATCCATACATCCATACTTACAAACTTTCGCGTTTATAATATTATAATATAATATAATATAATATAATATAATATAATATAATATAATATAATATAATATAATATAATATAATATAATATAATATAATATAATATAATATAATATAATATAATATTAGGATTAGTAGGATTAAAGCCCACGTGCAAAACATTTTACAAATAATCTACTGGCATTTTTGTTGTAGGATATCATTGGTTACCATAGCAACATGGGAGTAGCCCTGACCGATGCCGCATTCAGCATGATGTCGTTAGCATCCTTGAATCCCTCGTCCATAATGTCTTGTGACCTGGTCAGCCGTTTGTTCCCCCTCAATACCACTTTCGAACTTCTCATCAGGGAATCTGGATATTTCCACGTTCAAGCTTCGAAGCCTGACACTATTGGTAAGAGATTATTTTTCTAATATTATTGACATAAGTTAAAGATTCTAAAATTATTATGGGACTTTACTAAGAATTAGATGTAAAGTTTAGCAGTTAATTTCAGTATAATGTCGTAATACGTAAAGATCGAGGACAGACCACACATTCCTTGATGATTGTCAGAATTATCACTTATGTCTATCTTACTGGCTGATTCTGAAAATCGATTCAGATAAGTCACTTCTTCATCCATCTGCTATTATTCTACACTAATGTAAGGTCATCAAGCATGCTGCAAAACTGGCCACCAGCCGACATCAAATCTGGAAAAAATTACATACCCACAAAACGTGCTGACTGTTGCCTGAACTAGTAACCGAAGTTAGAACCACATCACATAGACCAAGGAGGCCTCAGAACAAGCCACTATGACGGTGATTATCCATACTTTAGTAACCAGCATTTTCGTTGTCCAGGTATCTCGGTAAGCGACTCGCCCTCAGCCCTGATGGCGTGGATTTTCCAGCAAGTGTCGGTGTGCACCCGCAAAGCGAACTACTACGACCCTGAGGGCGGTTTGCATCTCTACCAGCCGGAACAACTCCTCGATGACCTCATGTTCTACTGGATGCCCAACAAAGGACCCACCTCTTTCAGGATCTACTCAAACACCTTCAACCTGCGGAACTATCATATGGGTTACATCAAGTGAGTTGTAGGGCGGCGCAATTGTTTTTTTTTAAAGTAACTGGTGTAAGAGGGTGTAAGGGATTCCAACCATCATCTCTAGGAGTCCAAACCAACCTCACCTGCACGTGGTGCACCCTGCTAGCTAACGGACGAGGCTCTGGTGACCGACCGATGGCGGGATAACCATCGTAGTCATGACACAGCTAAGTGCCACAGACTGATTATGGGCAGCAGCATAATCAGTGCGAGAAGCTGCGTCCTGCGCTCGCCAACCCGCCTGCCAAGCGTGGCGAGTATTGGCAAAAACCCCCCCTTATGAGGACTAAGATAGAGACCAGGCCCCCAGTCCCCGGCAGCCCCGCTATTCCTGGCTCCGGTAGCGGCCACGGTAACGGCGGGGCAGGGGGTGCTAAGAATCCCCGGGTACGATCCCGCTACCACCCCCGACGACGACTGGCCCTGGTAACACACAACATTCGCACGTTGAGGACTGACGAGAAGATTCTTGAGCTGGAAGAAGAAATGGGTAGGTTACACTGGGACATATTGGGGTTATCAGAAGTCCGAAGAAAGGGGGAGGACACGATAATTCTCAAGTCTGGTAACCTACTCTACTACCGGGAGGGCGACCAACAGTCCCTAGGTGGTGTCGGATTTCTCGTCCACAAGTCCCTCATTAACAATATCACAACCATCGAAAGTGTGTCGAGCAGAGTAGCATATCTTATACTCAGAATATCTAAAAGATATTCGTTGAAGGTCATACAGGTATACGCGCCGACCTCGACACACCCAGATGAAGAAGTAGAGGAGATGTATGAGGACATTAGTCGGGCCATACATACCTCCGAAACCTACTTTAATGTTGTTATGGGGGACTTCAATGCTAAGCTGGGTAAGAGAAGCGATGAGGAGCTGAGAGTTGGGCAATTTGGATATGGGTCACGTAACCCAAGGGGACAAAGGCTGGCTGATTTCCTGGAGAAAGAGGGACTCTTCGCGATGAACTCTTTCTTTCAGAAGCCACCTCACAGAAAATGGACCTGGTTAAGCCCGGATGGTTCGACAAGGAACGAAATAGATTTCATCTTGGCGACGAAAAGACGGATATTCGATAATGTCTCTGTGATCAATAGGGTGAAAACCGGAAGCGATCACCGGATGGTTAGAGGCATATTGAATATCGACGTCAACTTAGAAAGGTTTCGCTTGATGAAGTCTACTCTCCGCCCTACTAGTACTTATATCCAAAACCCAGAAAGCTTTCAGCTCGAGTTGGCAAACCGCTTCAATTGCCTAGATAATTGCGCTACAGTGGACGAGATTAATGGCGGGTTGGTAAAAGCTGTCCATACGGTGGGTCCTAAATTCTTTAGACCTCGCCGAAGAGATAGACCTCAGAAACTCTCGACTCACACACTCGATCTCATGGCCAAACGTCGATCTATGGCGTTGCAGTCTTCTGATGATGCTGAAGTATATCGGCAGCTCAATAAACAGATATGGAAATCCTTGCGACACGACGTCCGTACTTACAACACTGTAAGGATTAAAGAGACGATTGAGCGGAACAAAGGCTCCAAAGTGTTCGCAAAGGACCTGTCTATTGGGCAAAGACAGATGACTAGGCTGAAGACAGAAGATGGTAACGTAGCGTCGACGAAGGCTGAAATATTGAGGGAGATCGAGAGGTTCTACGGACAGCTTTACACCTCAGTTGCCAAACCCGACACCAGCTTGGCTAAAGACCCGAGAGCCAAGCTGGTCCGGCACTACAGTGAAGACATCCCGGACATCAGTATGTGCGAGATTAGGATGGCTCTGGGACAGCTTAGAAACAACAAGGCGCCGGGCGAGGACGGAATTACTGCAGAGCTTCTGAAGACGGGCGGTGGGCCAATACTTAAAGTCCTTCAGAAGCTATTCAACTTCGTTCTGCTCCAGGGTATAACGCCCGAGGCATGGTTTGTCACAAAGCTAAAGCCTTATACTTAAGTAATAAGATAAAAAACTCCAAAAATAAAATAAAAATGACTTGGAGTGTAATTAGCAAAGAAACTGGTAGGGCTAAACCTCGTGAAAGGGAGTTCAGCCTCAATATTAAAAACCAAATTATTAATTCCGACTTAGACATAGCTAGGGCTTTTGAAAATTTCTTTACTGATATACCAGTTTCTATAACCAAAAAATTAAACTCCTCTCCCACTATTTCCAACAAATTATTAAAAGAAAATGTATCTGGATGTGGAGATTCATTCTTGTTCCACTGTGTTAGTAGTTTAGATATAATAAAAACATTTAAATTAATTAACATTAAAAATACATGTGACTTATGGGGAATCTCTACAAAAATATTAAAACCGGTAATATCTGTACTAGCTCCCCAGTTAGCTATAATTTTTAATACATGTATTATGAGTGGGATATTTCCTGATAAAATGAAATTAAGTAAAATTATACCTCTTTTTAAATCTGGTAGTACGGACGACCCCACTAATTATAGACCGATCTCTGTCCTACCTTCTATAAGTAAAATTTTTGAAAAACTTATACTTAAACAAATTCAATTTTTTTTTGCTAAACATAATCTACTTCATGGTAAACAATTTGGATTCACTAGGGGTCGCTCCACCACAGATGCTGGTGTTGAGCTTATACATAATATATTTGCTGCTTGGGAGGATTCACAGGATGCTTTAGGAGTGTTCTGTGATCTATCGAAAGCTTTTGATTGTGTTCACCATGATATTCTTATCAGGAAATTGAGCCACTATGGGGTTAATGGCATTGCCCTTGATTTATTTAAATCATACTTAAGCAATAGGGTACAAAGTGTTGATGTCAATGGAAAACGATCTCCTGGCTCTATTGTTACCTTGGGAGTACCACAAGGCTCAATTCTTGGACCTTTTCTTTTTCTAATTTATATAAATGACTTACCTTATTTCATAAGGGACAATTGTGAAGTAGTGTTGTTTGCAGATGATACTTCCTTATTATTTAAAATAAGTCGACATCAAGCAATTCTTGACGATGTAAGCAATACTCTCTCAAAAATAGTGCATTGGTTCAGCGTTAACAATTTATTATTAAATAGTGAAAAAACTAAATGTATAAAATTCGTCACACCTAATGTCAAAAAAGTTAACGCTAACATTTTCATAAATAGTGACGAGTTGAGCCTTGTGGATACAACCAAATTCTTGGGTATCACATTGGACTCTAAACTTCAGTGGGGTCCTCATATATCTGTGCTAGCTAAAAAGCTGAGCGCCGCAGTTTTTGCAGTGAGCAGGATACGCCAATTAACTGACATTGAAACAGCAAAATTGGTCTATTTTGCTTACTTTCATAGTTTGATGAGTTATGGAATTTTGCTGTGGGGTGGTGCTGCTGACATTAATACTATATTTGTTCTTCAAAAACGAGCTATAAGATCTATCTACTCCCTAAACTCTAGATGTTCTCTAAGAGAAAAATTCAAAGAAACAAATATAATGACAGTAGCATCACAATTTATATTCGCTAATTTAATGTACGTACATAAGAATATAGAAAACTTTCCAAAAGTTTGCGATATCCATGGCTTAAATACTAGAAGCAAAAATAATCTAGTTAATCATAAAACAAGGCTCCAAAAAATCAGCAAATCTTTTAAGGGTTACTGTATACATTTTTATAACAAAGTTCCCACTGAAATTAAGTGTTTAAACATTGGTAAATTCCAAACAACTATTAAGCGAAAGTTATGTAATAAAGCTTATTACAAGATTTCAGAATACATAGAGGATAAAAAAGCCTGGGATTAAATTTTTTCATATGATTTTCTTTGGAATCATGTTTTTCGTTTCAATAAAGTTTCTTTGTTTCCATCTGTGAGCGGCTTGGGTATGACATACTCCTTAACTGTCTGTGCCTGCGGCGGCGTCGTGTGCCGGGTCGGCCACTTCCCTGTAATATGGTTGAGGAGGCCGATGGCTGGCACATGCGTCATACTCGTGAACGAGTGCTGCTTGTGTGGACTGGTCTGCCCTTTTCGCTTACTATATCTAAGTATTAGGGGTATATCTTGAACTTAGATTAATAGCGACATCTTGAACATTTCAGATCAAATTATTACATGATTCCTGAGATAGTTATGCACTAGTGTTGGAATTTAAAAATTTATTACCTATTTTGCGAGTATATAAATGAACTGCTCTAAACAAAACTTAACAAATACTGAATTGTATTTTTTTTTTCTCTCTATATAATGCATTGTATTTTATACCTTGAACTGATTTTGAAAAGAGCAACACTAGAGTTTCTTGCCCGTTCTTCTCTAGTGAGAACTGCTTTCCGAACTGGTGGTAGAGTTAATATTGACGGAATCTAAATAATGTATAACATTTTATGGGTTCGAATAAATTATTTCATTTCATTTCATTTCATTTCATTTCATTTCATTTCATTTCATTTCATTTCATTTCATTTCATGGAACAGGAGTGTGGTGGTACTGTTCTTCAAAAAAGGTGATAACACCTTATTGAAGAATTACAGGCCCATCTCACTCCTGAGCCATGTTTACAAGCTGTTCTCAAGAGTTATCACGAATCGTCTCGAGCGCAGGCTAGATGACTTCCAGCCTCCCGAACAAGCCGGATTCCGGAAAGGTTATAGTACCATAGACCACATCCATACGCTGCGGCAAGTTATACAAAAAACTGAGGAGTATAACTTGCCACTTTGCTTAGCGTTCGTGGACTATGAGAAAGCCTTCGATTCGATCGAGACCTGGGCTGTGCTGCAGTCTCTCCAGCGGTGCCACATCGATTATCAGTATATCGAAGTGTTGAGGTGCTTGTATAACAACGCCACCATGTCGGTCCGAGTACAAGAACAGAGCTCGAAGGCTATTCCACTACACAGAGGCGTGAGACAGGGAGATGTTATCTCTCCGAAACTGTTCACTGCCGCGTTGGAAGATACCTACAAGCTCTTGGATTGGAAAGGATTTGGCATCAACATCAATGGCGAATACATCACACACCTTCGTTTTGCCGATGATATCGTTGTACTGGCAGAATCGCTGGAAGATCTCAGCATAATGCTCAATGACCTCAATCGAGTTTCTCAACTGGTGGGCCTTAGGATGAACATGGACAAGACCAAGATCCTATCGAATGTTCATGTTGTGCCTACCCCGATTACCGTTGGGAGCTCAACTCTCGAAGTTGTGGACGATTACGTCTATTTAGGGCAAGTAGTCCAACTAGGCAGGTCCAACTTTGAGAAAGAGGTCAACCGTCGAATCCAGCTCGGTTGGGCAGCATTCGGGAAACTAAGCAAGGTCTTCTCGTCCAAAATACCTCAGTGCCTGAAGACAAAAGTTTTCAATCAATGTGTGTTACCAGTGATGACATACGGCACTGAGACGTGGCCTCTGACTATGGGCCGCTTAAGACGGCTCACGGTCACTCAGCGAGCTATGGAGAGGGCTATGCTAGGTGTTTCTCTACGCGATCGAATCAGAAATGAGGAGATCCGCAGAAGAACTAAAGTCACTGACATAGCCCAGCGGATTAGCAAGCTGAAGTGGCAGTGGGCAGGGCACATAGTTCGAAGAACTGACGGCAGATGGGGCAAAAAGGTTCTCGAGTGGAGACCACGTACTGGCAAGCGCAGCGTCGGCCGTCCACCTGCAAGGTGGGCAGACGACTTGATAAGGGTAGCAGGAGCACGCTGGATGCGGGCCGCTTTTGACAGGTCCGTCTGGAAATCTTTGGGGGAGGCCTATGTTCAGCAGTGGACGTCATGTGGCTGATGATGAAAGTAACTGGATCTAATCTATACTATACTAATATATATCTATACTAATATATAAAGCTGAAGAGTTTGTTTGTTTCAACGCACTAATCTCAGGAACTACTGGACCGATTTTGAAAATTCTTTCACTAATAGGAAGCTACATTACTCTTGAGTGCTATATGCTACTTTTTATCCCAAAAAAACTTTTCCACGCGGGCGGCGCCGCACGCACAAGCTAGTGTTACGTAAAATCGTAGGAATGGCGACCAGATGCTCTATCCATTGATAATAGGCCTTATGCAGGTCTGTCTAATTCATTCTTCAAGATCTTAAACCATAGCACCAATTTGTGAAGTTCTTGAGCCACGCAACAGATATGGGTAAAAAAAGTTATAGATTTACATTATTTTCGCGAATTACCTTGCAGAATATAACGAAATTTGTATAGGTAAAATGGAGTAATTTGTTTATTTATTTATTTATTTATTTATTGCACTTCATATACGGCGGCGTATATCGGCGGACTTAATGCCAAAGGCATTCTCTCTCAGTCAACCTTAGGGTGGTGCAGAGATACATAAGTTAGGTGCAACAGGTACTTAACTTGATATTAGAGATACGAATAAACGTACAGTCAGCCACATAAGTAACTGAACAAGTTCAAAACTTCAAATCGCCCCTACACTTTTCTGTTCTCACCAATTTTCATTTTCTCTTCACAAAAATAAAATAAAATATATTTACTTTACTTGACACAAAAAAAGGGTTTTAATTGAACTGAACGCGGTTTCCAAACGTTGTTTGAGATTTTGAATTTGTTCAGCTACTTATGTGGCTGACTGTACATAAAAGTAAACAAAGCAATCAATAATAAATATGTAAATTTTACTTTAAAGTTAATTAAATTAATTTAACTCAAGAGGAACTTCATTTTGACTTAGAATCCAGTGAAATCCCTTTCCTTGTGAATATTTTTTGACTTAAATGTCCTTTTCACACTGAGTCCCAATAATACTTACATTCAACATGATTCTGATATTCTTTGTTCGCAGTGTACCAACAACAGTCCCTACTATAGTAGTCCAAGCATCAGATGAGATCTTCTACATGCCTCCTGAGATGCTGCGAACCAAGTTCTCCAACCTGATTGCCGTGGACGTTCTCAGCGATTACGGACACTTCCTTGCCCTGGAGGTGCCTGACGTCTTCGCCAGTAACTTTGTCAGCGGCGTCCAGAGGTTCCTTGACTACAATAACCAGGACATGTAAAGAGTTTATTATTATACCGAGGTTATTGTTAGGAACTTTGAAAACCAATTTGCAAGGTCTCACGTATGCGAAAGTATAAGAACATCACGATGAGAGCGCACCTAAACAGTGGTTTTTAATTTAAAGTACGAGTGGTGTTTGGGTCGGCATGTCTGCATACGATGAGCGGGTAGCACGTCTCGTACTCAATCTGTCAAAAAAAGATAATATGGTGTAGTTTGGTTAGAAAAAATCCTGCGAACCATTAAGCCCTGCCTATAAGAGATGAAGTATCTACATATTTTTTTTATGTCGTCACCCTGAAATGATCATCTGTTTGGAAACCCCCAGCTGTCGTAGACATGATATAATTGTGGATTCAAGGGTTCAGTTCAGTCTTCGCGATTATTTTACCTGGTTCGGGAAAAGTCATTGGGACTTCCAGTTCAACATCAGCCCAGAATCTGGAATTGTGCCTAGTAAACGAGTATAGGATGGCTCTTAATTACATGAGACCTAATATAGCTGGCGAAATACGGGATGATATCTCTGCCTACCCCTGACGTGATGACATGTATGAATTTGAATAACATATCTTTCTTTGTATTGTTTCAGGAATCTTTACAAAAACAACCAGCACTCCAGTACGAACAAACATTCGCCAATATTATGTACGCGAAAGAATTAATTCAATTCATGATAAAATTAATAAATACGAGAATAATGAAAATCCTTTCATGTATTAATAATAAATTGTTTACAAAGATCTTGTTTGGTTTAGTAGGCAAGTTTCTCCCCATTTTGGTCCCTTTATATTTTTTATATATAGCATAGAATGACGAGACGAGCATGCCGTTCGCCCGACGGTAAGCGAAACGACCACCTTGACTTACAAAGTACTGTGTGGCATTCCACTGCGCTCGTCATCGTGATACATAAGATATTAAGTCTCACTATGTCCTGTAGTTACACTGGCTACAATGTCCTTCAAACCGAAACACAACAGTGCATGCACACTGTTGCTTGGCGGTAGAAATAGACAATAGAATGACAACCTCGGTGGCGTAGTTGTATAGTTTACGCGTTACGAGTACGATTTGCGTGCTGAGGTCCTGGGTTCAAATCCCGGGTCGAGCCAAAAACATTGTGACTGGTTTTTTCCATCTTAAAAGTTACCCAGTCACAGCTCAGTGTCAGGAAGTTGGCGGTGTGATACCCCCGTGCTTCGGAAAGCACGTAAAGCCCTGGGTCCTGCGCCTGATCTCTCTCCGGTCATGTTGGATTGCCGTCTCACCGGACTATGAGAGTGAAGGTATAGCGAGTGCACCTGTGTATTGCGCACACACTTGTGCACTATAATATCTCCTGCGGACCTGGCTGATCTCCGTTGAGATTGGCCGCCGTGGCCGAAACTGGCTAGGAGGATTACTTACTATTTAGACATTGCGGAGGTACCCACCCAGACGGCCTCTTACGTTCGATTATTATGTAAATAAGGCAATATACAAGAAATTGTTCCACTCACCTGCAAAAATGAATGTCATGTTCAGTGTGGCACTTCCGTTTGTGCAAATATTTTTGAGCAATTGGGTGAATATTTGAACATGTGCATATTACGCAGCTCTAAGTAAATTTATTTTATTTAATTTTATTTATTTTAGGAAAACTTACAACTAACATTTAAAATAATAAAAGATGTAAACAAAGTAAGGTCAATTACAAGTTTCCACAATTAAATCCGGTATAAATAAAAACAAATGCATAGCCGGCGATCTAACCAACATAAAATTTTAGATGCCTAAGTATTTAACTAAAAATTACGCACGCCAAAAAATACGTTGCACATAGTTTTTTTTAATTTAGTGCAGTTAGTGTTAAAAACATCAACATCAACGTCAGAGGAAACATTATTGAACGATCTGCACGCTCTAATTAAGTAAGTGTTCTGCCGATAGACTGAGTTAACGACTGGAACATGCAAGAGATTGGGTTTTCTAACTATAGTATGAGGTGTTCGCAGCCCAATCTTACTCAATAATTCAGGGCAGTCGACTCTAGAATTGACGATATTGAAAAGATATGCTAGGTCAGATATATAGTCCTGTTTTATTTTTATTATTTTACCTAAAACGTAGTTTCTGGGCAATACGGAACGTGCACTTCGTAAGCTCTGCCATCTGGTGGCGCAATCTGAATCTTTCAGCCTATCAATACTTGGCATAATTTGTTGATAATGTATTACTGTTTATCTGGATGCTCCAAAACATAAAAATAAAGAAATCAAATGTCAAAGTAAAATTCTGTAAAATTCTATTATGTTCCCAAGAATAGTAGGTACTTAAGTACTTACATTCTATGGTTATGTGAAAATCGACAAAAATAATAAAATCTATACAAAACATACATAAGTATGAGTTCCAAAAGCATTTAGAAATGTCTCATTACGTATATTTATAAAAATAAAGAAGTTTTGAAGATAATATTCAATACAAACAAATCTGTAATTAAGGTAACATAACCTCATAATTTTGCTTCAATAACATCAAAATAACTAGCTCCCATCTAAAAAAAAGCATATTCTGGCTACGCTGGGTATCATATATCACTGATCTGATGCAGAAAGACTAGTGAAAACCGATATGGCGATAGGCTTGTTATCACAATATCCTGGGATGGAATACACACGGCAAAACGGCTCTGGTGACCGATCGATGGTGGGATAACCATCATAGACATGGCGCAGTTAAATGCCATAGGCTGATTAAGGGCAGCAGCATAATCTGTGCGAGAAGGTGCGTGTGAGGGCGTTCAACAGTCCCAAGATGGTGTCAGATTTCTCGTCCGTCCCTCATTAACAATGTTCTAACCATAGAGAGTGTGTCGAGCAGAGTATCTATACATATAAATAAAATTGGAGTGTCTGTTTGTAATATTGAAATAACCGTTTTTTACTACATGTATATGAATATATACGGTACATACACCAAAATAACATTTTTTACAATTTTTGTCTGTCTTTCTGTTTGTCTGTCTGTCTGTTTGTTCCGGCTAATCTCTGAAAAGGTTGGACCGATTTTGATTGGCAGGTAGCTGATGTAATAAGGAGTAACTTAGGCTACTTTTTCTTCTTCTTCTTTGCTCATTCCCACTTTATGTGGGGTCGGCTCTCCTAATATGTCTGCGCCAAGCTGTTCTGTCCTGGGTTGTCAGTTCGGGAATTTCATTTTTACTTAGGGTTTTGATCATACTGGTCCACCAGGTAGAGGGAGGTCTCCCTCGCCCTTTTTTGTTCTCTGGAAGGCTCATCGCTTTTTTGACGACGTGATTATCGTCTCTGCGCATAACGTGACCAAACCACCTCAGGCGTCTCTCCATAAGTTTCTCGGACACAGGGGCTACCTTGAAGCTACCGCGAATATATTCATTTCGGATCCTATCCAGCTTTGTTACCCCTCCCGACCCCCTCCTCCCCTCCCGTATGAAGTCTTTGTACATGCGTCTCTTTAACCGTCCAGCATTCTGCTCCATACAGCATCGCGGGTCTTACGGCCATTTTGTAAACTTTGCCTTTTGTACGAATAGGCATTTTAGGGTCACATAGCACTCCAGTTAAAGATCGCCATTTATGCCAGGCAACACTGACTCTATGTGCGACGTCTGCTTCTACATCTGCGCTATTAGTAATAACAGAACCCAGATATTTGAATTGCGTTACGTTTGGGACTGGTGTTTGGTCAGGATAATATATTATGGCCTTACTGGTCGAATTATGGCTAAAACTGCATACCAAGTGCTCTGTTTTCAATCTGCTCACCCTGAGTCCTGCATTTTCCAATGTATTGATCCAAAGAGAAAGTGAATTTTGAAGTTCGTTTGGAGTTTTGGCTATAAGGACGATGTCATCCGCGTAAAAAAGATTCCAAGGTAACGGCTCTTGGATGTTTTTCGTGATCATATCTATCACAAGGTTAAAAAGCAGTGGGCTTAAAGCGGACCCCTGATGAACACCCACTCTTACTTCGAATTCATGGATGAGACCGGCTGGGGATCTGACTCTTGTACGTACATTGCTATACATATCCTGAATTAAATTTACATAACATTCAGGCAGATGTGCTCTAATAGATCGCCATACTACTTTCCGCGATACCCGGTCAAATGCCTTCTCGAGGTCAATAAATATTAGGTGTAGGTCTTCTTTGTTCAGGCGATGCTTTTCCGTCATAATTCTAACAGCCTGTATTGCATCTGTTGTTGATTTAAAGGTTGTGAATCCAAACTGATTGTGGGTAATCGATGACAAGTGTTGAATACGTCTGTTTATGATATGTTCCCATATTTTGAAAGTGTGAGATATTAACTTTATTCCCCTGTAATTACCACACTGTGTTACGTCCCCTTTGTTTTTATAAAAGGGGGTTAAGTAACTAAGGCGCCACGATTCCGGCATTGATCTCGTTACAAGTATTACATTAAAGAGTCTTGTAAGCATTCCATTCCAGTTTGGTCAAGCCTCTTCCAAACTACAGCACGGATTTCGTCGGGGCCAACAGCTTTATGGTTTTTCATCTTAGTTACCGCTGCTTTTACTTCGTCTGGTTCGATCTCGTTTACAGGCCCTTCAACGGGTGATAGTGGATCCATGGTTTTACTTGGGAACTCTTCATTCATTAACTCTTTGTAGTATTCGGTGTGTCGTGGTCGGCGCGTATACCTGTATGACCTTCAGCGAATATCTCTCTGATATTTTATGTATGACTAGCTTTTGCCTGCGGCTCGGCCCGCGTGAATGAGTTTTCGCGGGATTAAAGTCCCGCTTTATATTTTCCTGGGATAAAAAGTAGCCTATGTATTAATCCAGGATATAATCTACCCGTGTGCCAAATTTCAACGAAATCCGTTCAGTAGTTTTTGCGTAAAAGAGTAACAAACATCCATAAATCCATACTTACAAACTTTCACGTTTATAATATTAGTAGGATGTATCTTGGTTAGAATTTTAAGCCCGTTTTTGGACATGTCCTTTGTCAACTGACCTTACTCGTCAAAGGCGCCAACTAGTGAGCATAAAAACGGCAGCCCTCGTCGAAAGAGTTTATTAAAATATGTAGCATAAAAAACCATCTCATCATAAAGACGAATCGACAAACACCTCATTTGTCATCAGTCCAATAACATCACCTGACCCAACACAGACGTTATACGTAGGTAATATCAACTCAACAAATACAATAAATTACAATATTAAAAGTGATTTTTTGTCATAATGCGTTGAATAGTTCGTGGAAAACAAAATTTAAGATTATTATTATTTCCGAATTTAGGGTAAGGGTAAGAATAAACGAATTAGAACGAGTTTATTGTAAACGTCAAACAAATTTTATTCCGATTGGCTTCTTTCCGCTATTGATGTCAAAATAGAATTGGTAAAGCAATCGACAAGTTGTAGTTAGGGCAAGGGTCATAGCCAAGATACATTTCTACAATCATTAAGGCTGATACTGCCTCGGTGGCGTAGTTGTATTACGGAACGACTGCAATGCTCTCGGGTTCGATCCCCGGGCTAAATGATATTGGTTTTTTCTAATCAGTATCAGCCCGGAGTCTGGAGTTTGTGCCCGATATGGCGATAGACTCGCCCGTTATCAAATGATGGGACAGAATACGCACGGTGAAAAGTGGGTGCACTAGTTGCGCCCCTGCCTACTCCTTCGGCGATAAAAGGCGTGAGTGTGTGTATGTGTGTGTGTGTGTGTGCTTTTTTTTTTTTTTTTTTTTTTTTTTTTTTTTCGCGGAGAAAGTGACTTATTACTACCGCCCAGCCTTCAAGGGGGGCGACTGAGCGGTTATGTTGGGTTCACCGTGCCTTACGTCCCGGCGTTGAGCCACCCGGAGAGATGTAACCATCGGGCGACCGCCGGGCCGAGTCCCTAACCTATGTATAACGCACGGCATACCAACCAAAACTCCGCGGTGGCCATCTTCGGCGCATTAGGGACGGCTGCGGGCTTCCTCTGACGGGAGTGTCTAAGTTGTCGTCCGCAGCCGCCTCTGCGCGTTGCCGCCTAGTGCGGCCCGTCTCCTGTTGTGGGGGGGCTCAGGAGCCCCCACGCACCGAAGGACGCCCTCGGCGTCAACGGCAGCGTGAGGCCTTCCAGCCACGCTGCCGTCCATCACAGGGATCGCCACAATGTGCCAATAGAACACAAAAGTGAAAGACGGACAGCCCCCTGCCGCCCGCCTGCGACCCCCGGTGGCCCCTATTAGTCGCCTTTTACGACAGGCAGGGGATACCGTGGTAGAATTCTCCAAACGCCCCCAATCCACAGGGCGGAAGACGCCGGTCAGTCGTCCACCCGGCGCCTCCTACGTCTCGTCTGGCGGCGGGAGGGATCTCCGCGCCTCCGATCCCTCTCGGCACTCTCCTTCCGCGAGAGGACCACCTCACAGAAGTGTGCCACCGCACGCCAGGACCTCCGGCTGTCGACCATGGAAGCGACCACGGCCGGCAGCGAGAGGTCTCCTCCGACGACTGCTCTGAGAGCGCTGCGCTCCTCATCCCAGGCTGGGCAAAACTCTAACGTATGCTGGGCCGTATCCAGCGGGCAGTTGTCACAGTGGTGACACACGGCCGACACCTCCTTCCGCACTACCCGCCACAAGAACTCACCGAAGCACCCATGCCCGGTGAGCACCTGCGACAGGCGAAACGTTGCCGCACCGTGGCGCCTGTCCAGCCATTCGGCAAAGACAGGACGCACTGCCGCGACGACCCTGAGCCCCGCTGTCGGGGCCTCCAGCCTGAGACGCCACTCCTCCACGGCGGCTCGCCGTAGGGAGGCCCTCATGGCCTCCACCTCCTTCAGGGTGTGTGTGTGTGCTGAGATATTATATTGTATTGTTGTGCTGGGGGCACGAAGATAGCGCGAGTGCCGAGTTATTATACATAATCATTACAGAAATAAGGGGGTCTAATATTGATACGGTCTCTATAAATTTTGATAGGTAATTGATTAGATAATAATTTATAACAAAATTATTCAATAGATGCTTCCATAGACACTAACTAAAATAATAAATAAATCGAATAAATAAATGACTTGGTTTACATGAGATCTCACAGCTTTTTAAAGTGAAAGATCTACGTTGCGAGACTTGGCATTTTTTAACCATTTAGGTTTTTGATGTTTCACAACACGATTTCACTGGGAATGATTTAAACATAATGAAGTACAGGAAAAAATTCAACCTGCCAATTTGAGGGCGTCGTACGTATCCTTGGGCAGTCGCCACAATAATGCTGGCCTAATTTCACTTTCTCGTAGATGAACCCAACGTTTTAGAAAGAAAGGAAATGCGTGCTTGGCAAACTTTTACAATAAGATATATTATAATCGTTAAGTAATTGGTTACATACATACATTAAAAAAAGCATACAAACACAAGAATTGAAAACCTAAAATATTTATAACATGTCACACACACGCACTTACGCCTTTTATCCCCGAAGGGGTACTTAGGCAGAGGCGCAACTAATGCACCTACTTTTCGCCGTGCGTACTCCGTCCCATGATATGATAGGGGGCGAGCATATCGTATAACACTTCATTAGGTATAAATTATAAATATCTATATATTATGGTCAAAATAATGCACCGGGGTGCTATAAGTTTAGTGTCGCTATGAATCCCGAAAGCCAAAAAAGCCATTTTTTGTTGTTTTGATCGTTACTGAGCTACCTGGATCAGCCGCTGGGCTAATTTCTCGATTAGTTACCTATAAATATCATAACAATTGCTCTAGCCGTTTTGGAGTCCATAGGGAACATACATACACACTTATCTACACTAATATTATGACAAGGAAGAAAGATTTGTATTTTTGTATGTTTGTAACGAATAAACTCAAAAAACTAATAGGCCGATTTAAAAAAAATACCAATATAAACAGCATAGCTACATCAGCGAGTAACATAGGCTACTTTTTATCCTGGGAAAATAAAAAGCGGGACTTTTATACCGGAAAAACTTTTTCACGGGGGTGGAGCCACGAGCAAATACTAGTTTTTATATATAAAGATCTACTTTATAACATTAGTATAGTTTTAAAACAATAGAATAAAAAAATACATTTTTAATGCCCGTACGAAAATTATAATACATCATAATCCATTGATCGACAATATTATTATAAGAAAATCAGCAACTAAAGTAGTATGAAATATGGGTTCTATTACATATTTACATAACATCACGCTTTTTTCATTTCAAGGGTAGGCAGTGGTGTAATACACCCACATTTCGCCAACTATGTTGGGTCCTATGTACTTACGATCCTATGAGTTTATGGACATCTACTAGTCAGAATTCCTAAATTTGAACTGATACTGAGCTGAAAAAGCTAATTATTTTCATTTTACCCGACCCGGGGATCGAACCCGAGTTCTCAAAACACCTACGCCACCGTTGTGATGCTGTTTTCTTTGAGTCAAAATAAGTTACAACTGGTTTTTACCCGACTGCGAAAGAAGGAGGGTCATTTTTTCGAGTGTATGTATTTATGCATACATGTATGTAAACACGTATGTATGTATGTATGTATGTATATTTCTTTGGCACGCCCTAGAGCCTAAACGGCTTGTCGTATTTTTATGTGAGTGGCGTGAATAGATTCGTCTTAGTCGTGAGAGTGACACTGGGTACATCGAAATAAAAAAAAAACAAATTTAGAGTTTTGATCTGATTACGAATATATATATAACTTTTATATTTTATTGGAGTTTGGAATAGGAAATGCTAATAAATCACATCACACTTCACACTAATAATATAAATGCGAAGTTTGTGTTAGTTTGTTACTTCTTCACGGTAAAACGGCTTGACGGGTTTGGCTGAAATTTGGCACACAGACAGTTTATAATCTGGATTAACACATAAGATACTTTTTAGTCCGATATTCCTGCGGGAACAAGTAAAACAGGATTAAACCTATTTCCTAAAGGTGCTTGAAAACTAAAAAGATGGAAATAAAAAAGTATAAAAAAAAAGCAAAAAACCCGACTGCGTAATAATATGTAATAATGCATAATAAAACGCTTACTTCTCATAATTTGGTTGGTGATATAGGTAGAGCAACAAAATCTCGGAGTGAGCAGATGCCTCCGATTGCGTTTGTGTACACTGTCAACTAAGATTGTTCAAAACCAAAACAAAATATTCAAATTAAAATCTTGTGTACATGTTTTCAGTTCTTCAATGAATTTAATAAATATGGCAGAAATTTTCGCCGTTGGGTTTTTTTTTTTTTTTTACCATACCAGCCCTTTATTATATACTGCCCACTGCTGAACACGGGCCTTCTCTACTACTGAGAGGGTTAAGGCCATAGTCCACCACGCTGGCCTAGTGCGGGTTGGCAGACTTCACATACCCTGAAATTCTTATGGAGAAATCTCAGGTATGTAGGTTTCCTCACAATGTTTTCCTTCACCGTTAAAGTGAACGACAATTGATAAAAAATACACACATAATTGTTTTATTTTTTTTATTATTTTTTTATCGTTTCCGTTTTTCGTGTTGTACTCTGTGAATAACTGTTTATGTACAGAATTACAACACAAATTGGAAATCACAAAGCATAAATAAAAGAAGTTTATTGTTTGACATTTATATTTAGTCGACTTATTTATTTGATGATTACAAAAAAATTCCAACGTGCAATATCTACTTGAATCAATTGAGGAAATAGATCTACCACTAATAGTCGTTTTTAATTTTATTTAATTGATTAATTCTTTGGATGGATTTGCAGATCTATCAAGTTCATTATGTTCTATTGAGCTTAATCAATGTTACTCGCTATTAGAGCATTTCTTGTGGTTTAGAATCCTCTCAACAGCGCTGATGACTAGCTTGGCGAAGTTTTCGGGCATCTCTAACGCCAGGAAGTGTCCTCCCTCTGACAGGACGTCGATTCCGACCAGGTTCTCGTACTTAGTGTTCAGCACTGCAGGCGGCATGTAGTAGATCTCGTCAGGAGCTTGGACTACCACTACTGGCACCGAAGTGGGCTCACTGCGGGTGAAAATAATATTAGTATTGCCACTGCAAACATTTGTCAAGATAGTATGGGCAATATTCCAAGCATTAAGATTTTAAAAGGAGGAAAGATTATCTCTTTTATACTTATGTGATAGCCCGGTGCTCCGACCGCGTGAAAAAGTTTTCCTGGTATGAAAATATTTTCCCGGGATAAAAAGTAGCCTATAGCCCTCAGGAGTAATCTAGCTTCCTATTAGTGAAAGAATTTTCAAAATAGGTCCAGTAGTTCCTGAGATTAGCGCGTTCAACCAAATAAACAAACAATCAAACTCTTCAGCTTTATAATATTATAGTATAGGTAAAAAAGTGCACCCAGTACAAAACACTAACTTGATGTAACCCATGTCGTAGTTCCTCCAATTGACGGTTTCCGCGTAAATCCTCATGGCGGACGAGGCTTTGTTGGGCGCCCAGTAGATCATAGCGTTGTCTATGAGCTGGTCAGGGGTGTAGAGGTCCAGACCTCCGCGAGGGTCGTCGTAATTGGCGCGGCGGCTGGCCATGGAGAAGAGCTGAGCGAACCACGCGAACATGCCTGATGGGGAGTCTGTCACGCAAATACCTGGAAGAAAGCTTGTTTTGACTACCTACGCAGACCTTAAGAGGGGTCAATAAGGGACCTTTCACATATCCGAGTAAGCCAGATATGCCAATTTCTGGCGTAAGTATCATTATGCAAGCGGTGTTATGTTTCTCTTTGGCCAGTGTAATCACTATCTTCTTCTTCTTCTTCTTCAGCCTTTAGAAGTCCACTGCTGAACATGGGCCTCCCCCAAAGATTTCCAGACCAATCTGTCAGAAGCGGCTAGCATCCAGCGGGTTCCTGCGACCTTTATTAAGTCGTCTGTCCAGCTTGCAGGTCCACTTACGAAAACATTATAAACTATCCCAAAACAAACTTTTCCCTTACCAATAGTATCAGGCTGCGTGGCCTGGAAGTGGAAATAACCGAACTCCCTCATGATCCATTGCAGGGTATCCTCTAGGGGGTAGAGGCGTCCGATCAGGTCGTTAGGCATCAAAGCAGCAGGGTAGATGGAACCCATGGTGATGAGACTCATGGCTTTGTTAGTCATCGATATTCCAAGGTTGATGTGCATACCAATGATTTCCTGTGAAAGAAGTTGACTTTAAAAAGTTATGTTGCCCCGTTTTTTCGTAAGGTCTCGGCAATTTGACTCCAGTACGCCTGATGGTAAGTGTCTAGAAAAAGTATTGACTGAGGTGAGGTGATAACCCCTCACCAGTCAACACAACGCCAGCCTGTTCGAAAAAGAATATTGCACCTGATTTCGAAACGCGACAAACTTACGAGATGTACGTACTAAGTAGGTCGCTATCAGGGAAAATGAATATCCTACTGACACCTTTAAGAGCTAAAGTTGATAAACCAATTAATTATATTATTATGCAGTACACCGTTACCTCCTGCGCCTGCTATCCTTACCTCTTGGAAGAAGGTAACCATAATATCGGCAATATGAGCTCCCCAGTCACCTCCTTGCACGAAGAATTTCTCGTGTCCCAGTCTGTTCATCAGTTTCTTGAATATGACCGCCATTTCTGCGCCTCCCAGACCTTGTTTGTTGGTGTACTATACAAAGAATTAAAAAGTTGAATATCGTACTTTAACTTCAATATAATCTGAGTATTTTATTGATATTTCTAGAACAAATAGGAGAAAGAACAGGGGATAAGGTTTGATATTTCATTCTTATGATCTGATATTAATTGCTTGAACTAAATTACAATTAAGCCCCTTGAAAGAGCAACGGAGATTTATTAGGAGATATAAAAAAATAAATAAAAATAAAAAAAAATAAAAAATAAAAAATAAAAGGAGATATAAAGTAGCCTATTATTATGCTTTCGCATTTATAATAAAGATACATACGTCAGAATAACCGAATCCAATTAAGCTAGGCACGACGATTTCAAAGACGAAGTCTTTGTCTGAAACACCCGCGATGAGGTAGTCGATGGCTTCTTGGAAGTCCAGGAAGCTACTTGGGAATCCGTGCAGCACTAGTAGTGGGATCATTGTCTTACCTTCGGGTACCTATCATAAATTACAAAGTGAAATTAAATTCAATCACACAATTTTGAGTTGTAACTTGTGAACCCACAAGATACGATTCGTTTTAGAAATAATGATTTTCCTTCCTTAAGGACATCAAATTTAAAAGTTTTATAGGTTTATTTAAAAGTCAAGTTTACTATCTGTGACTAGCTTGCTGATTGCTCCATAAAGAGCTATTAATATTTTATTATCCTCTATAGATACGACTGCATATATAAGAAGTTCTCTATAGGAATTTCGAAGGTATGTGAAGTCCGCCAACCCGCACTGGGCCAGCGTGGCGGACTGAGGCCTAAACCGTCCCAGTTGTAGAAGAGGCCCGTGCTCAGTAGTGGGCAGTATATAATACAGGGCTGGTATGGTATGGTATGGTATGGTATGGTATAGATACGACTGCAATGCTGAGGTCTCGAGTTCGACCTCGGGTCGTCGCAGAGTGATAATATGAGGCTTTTCTATTCAGTATCAGGCCGGAGTCTGGAATTCGTGCCTGATATGGCGATTGGCTCGCCCCCTATCTCATCATGGGACGGAATATTTACAGCGAAGTGAGGATGCCCTAGTTGCACCTCTGCTGCATTTTATTTTTTGTTGTTCCATCTTACCTCAGGCACGATCCGTATGAAATGCACGTCGAGACCTTGTATATTGGTGATGAACTGAGGATGTTTGTTGACGTACTCTTCCCGCGCCGTGAAGTTGTAGTCATTTGCCCAGTAGTCCAGCCAGTAGCCGATGGTATGCGTGTTCACTCCGTAGTGATACGCAGTGTCATCCATTGAAGGTACGAAATCGCGACGGTTCTCCAATCTCCATACTAAGTCGTCAATCATCTGCAAATAATAACATGTATTCATCAAGTCTTTATAAGCATTGGAGCTGGTAACTGAGAGGTCTTGAGTTTGAATTCCTGTTCAAGCAATATTTCATGTTAGGTTACCCCGGCAGGTGGAATATTGAGATCCATAACATTTGTATTTTTATACCAATGTGGGGTCGGCCCAAGTTTTTGAAGCAAGCAAGCAAAGACGAAGGATTTTGAAGCTTTGTTTATTTATTTATTTATTGCACCAACAAAGTGAACACCATTACAGTCATAAGAACATAACGCCAAATTAAACACTGTAGATACCACCTTAATTATACGTACAAATGGCAAGCTTGAACAGACAGCAGCTAATGAATATTAACATATTGCTACAGGAGCACACTAAGATAGAAATAATACATTATAATACTACACTATATTATTGTTACTATTACTATTAAAATTAAAGTACAATTACTTAGTTAAAATTAGTTATTTTATTCTTACAGTTTTTGAGATAGGAATAAGAAATTAGTACCTAACATCAAATACAATATGAATATGCCTTACTGATTAACAATTTCAAGTTTAATTTAAAGCTATGAAGACTATTCGAAAATATATCAATCTGTTTGCCCACTTTATTATTTTCCCCACAATCAATCTTGGTATTATAGAAGGTATTGTAATTGCCTAAAATCCTATTCATTGGAGAATAATGACCCAGATTTGTTTGGGCAGCGTTTAACACAAAAGGGGTAAATTTATTGAATTGTCTCACACGTCTACTAGGTACACGTAAGTTTAATTTAGACAGTAGATAAGGGGTGTCAATTAAGTTATTAAATAATTTATATAAAAACATACCATCGAGTAGTTTTCTCCGATGATGGAGAAAACTAGACTAGTTTAGACTGTTGGCCGCCAAATCAACCAATACCTCAACTGTATTTTAATATAACATTATGACTTTGAATATAACGAGTACATTACATTCTTTGTCATCCACTTTCGGTTATCTCTTATCAATGTGGGGTTGACGCAACGCATTTTTAGAGCATGTTGCGGAAGGAATAGTATTATTTCATTTTAGGTTTTAGATCTCAATTGTCTCAAATCGGTGTGGTATGTTTCAAAATTCTGAGTAGATCTTGCTACTACTTATGGGTTTCCGAAGCCGTTATATTCAGCCAAGAAGATTTTTGATTATTGTACAAAAAATATATACATATGAACTAGAAAAAAAATACCAAGAACATATTCCAAGTAAAAGGTCAATCAATTTTTTGTTGAAAATAGATCAGTAAGACTGGGTTCACACGGCATTGTCCTGCACGTCTTTTTGCAGTATAGGTACGTGTTAAACATTCTGTCATAACCATTCTGCATTTTAATAAATACAAACACAGGCAGAAACTTAATAAGAAAGATTTGTTACAATATTCAAAACACTAGTAAATTTGTATAAAAAAGTTAAAGAAAACAACAAAAAGGTACAATATTAGCAGCGTTTGATTGAAGATGAATGTGAAATAATATCCACATTGTATGCAGATTTTTTCCATATAAATGAAATTGCTACAAATTGCCCATAAACTAGACTCCTGATTAACCTATTGCTGCAGGACAACCTAAATATTGCTATGAAAAACATAGGACCTAACGTGAAGCTAATTTGTGTTAGCTCTACTTACTCCTGAAAGGGGAAAAAGGCGTGATGCTATGATGTGCTTACCGCCTTCTCCCATTTTATCTCGAAGGGTTTGATGCTAGTGTCTTCCTCCGTGCCTTCGGGTCCCCACCACGTGTCATAGTTGAGTCCAGGCACCGTTGTGTAGTCGTACCCCGCCGCCGCCGCCACCAACCCCAACAACAGCCACGAGTACATCATGAGAGAGTCTGCAGCTTCTCGCGCATCTCACGGTCTTTTATATCAAAATATACGAAAAAATATAACGACACAAATATCTTCCGGTATGCACAAGTGTTCATTTGTTTTAGAGTAAAGTAAAAGTCAACACGAATTGGTTCATATTGTTGAGAGCCTTAATATTTCATTTAATTACAAAAAAAGATAATTAAATAACCCCGACACAAAAAACCTCTAAAAAGTAAAATAATAAAACTGTCTTTGTTGTTTAAGTACCTAGTAATATTTTGACCCAAGCGTCATCGCGTCGGGGGACCGCTAAAGAAGTATTTTCATCTCCCTGGTCCGGAGTTCGGTCCCCCGACGTGAGGACGCTTGGGTCAAAATATTACTAGGTACTTAAATGACAAAGACAATTTTATTATTTTACTGTTTATAGATATTTGTGGCCGGGGATTTTTAATTTTTTTTTTTATCAAACTTTTAAATTACTTTATTCCCCATGATTGGGCCTTGATAATCAACTATATAACACCTACTCGTTGAGACCATCCTAACGAGCCCAAACACGCTATAGTATCTGCTATAAGTTGCTAAGGAGTCGGGTATCCCACAGACTACTTGATGCTGCAGCATCAGCTCAATGTTAACATGTCTTAAACATATTGCCGAAGTCACAGTACACCAAATTTAAAATCAACCGGACTTATTAAAGTTGGAAATGAGCTGATAATCTTCAAACGGCTGAATAGATCTTCATAAATTATAGCTAAAACCCATCTCGATCACATCAGCTTTAAATAAAAAATGGGCATATTCGGTCCATTTGTTTAAGAGCTACGATGCCACAGACAGACATACAGATACACAGATACACGCCCTAAACTTATAACACCCCTCTTCTTCTGTCGGGGGTTAAAAATACACACAAACACACTTTTCGCCGTGCGTATTCCGTCCCATGATGTGATAGAGGACGAACCTATCGCCATATCGGGTACAAATTACATGCTGAGTAGAAAAATCCAATAACACTTTTCCCAACCCGGGATCGAACCCGACACCTTAGCATTGCAGTCGTACCGTAATACAACTACGCCACCGAGGCAGGCAGTCAGTTAATTAAAAATAATTTCTATTTATTATCTTATTTATTTATTGAAAAGCAGCGATAGCCTAATTGGTTAGTTAGCTTAGTTATAAGGATTTTTTATTTTATTTTTCCAATAGACAGTCGAAAAAGTCGGTCATGGTAATCGGATGATAAACCTAAGCGTAGAATTGTACCGATACGTTTATTAAAGTAAATATATGTAAGTAAATTAGTGTAAGTAATTTTATATTAATTTTCTGTCTGTTTGCTTTTCTGTTTGTTTGTTACTGCACATCTCCGAAACTAATGGACAGATTTCGTTGAAATTTGGCACACGGGTAGATCATGTCCTAGATTAATAGGCTACTTTTTATCCGGGGAAAATATAAAGCGGGACTTTAAACCGGAAAACTTTTTCACGCGGGCGGACCCGCGAGCAAAAGCTAATAGTACCTAATAAAGTAGAAGCCGCCCCCCGAGGCAATTCTTGTGCGCTGGGTCTTCACACCCAATGCACGCCCATGCGCGGGGGGACATTAGTCGCGGGCCGAGGCACACAGTCAGTGTGTATACCTCTTGGTTGTAAATCACATTGAGGCCTAAAAGAGCCCGCGAAAATTTCCTGGCCTCTCTTTCCGCCCATCCTGGGAACCTTCCTTTCCATATTCCTCCGCCACTCCCCTCCCAGGCCCCTGCAGTCGTTAAGCCGGGGGACTCCAGTATCCCATTCGCAGGTTTCCCCCCGGTGTTGACTGCAGGATCGCCTACCTAAAAAAACAAAAAAAAGAAGAAGCACTCGGTGTGTGAAATATTGAAAGAAAAGTAACAACAAAACATTGAAAGAAAAAAAAGAAAAAAGAAAGAGGCGGACTAAAGAATAGTAATACAAAAATCTGTTTTTTTTTGTTCTTTTCCGTTATTTTGTTATTGTTGGCTTTGTAATTAAAAGTTCTGTATGGTGTTGCTACTGTTTATGGGCGGTCGTATCGCTTACCATCAGGCGAGCGGGATGCTCAGCTCGTCATTCAGTACCAATAAAAAAAACTTCCTTGAGAAATACTGAGTAATATTTTAGATAAATTCTAGAAATTTTAAATAATTACTTATACAAACTGCTTATTTTCATGGTGTTTGGTGGAACGATATTATGAAGTTGATGCATTGCACCGCCATCTAGTAGCAAATTTACGTGTTTTAATTACTATGGTGATTGTTTGAATGGTGTATGCGATATGCTACACCGCCATCTAGTGGCAAGTATAGTAAAACGGCTAGCCTGAAACTTCCATGAATAATCACTAGATACCAGCTAACGTAGTGTTTATTGGCACGGTGCTTTACCCTGTAGGGACACACACACTTGCGCAGCTATGTAAGTGCACGTACGTGGTTATGCGGGAACGCTGTGTCACACCATGCCTCCCATATATAAGCGATGTACCTACGCCTTAGTTTATTCAGTACGTCTACTAATTTAATACTGTTACCATCTATGTACTCCGCTGTATATACGTACTCTGAAGTCTTCAATATAAACCTTACAAGTGCCATCTCTGGAGTTTTACTTTCTTCACGCTAGAGCTCACACACTCCCATACACAGTAAGCTCTACAACCCTAAAAGCAAGTATTTTTTCTATGTCTACCTTTTTTGAAAGAAAACAATATGTGCGCCATACCCATTTATAGAATCATAACTTGACATAGATTAGGGATTGTTTGGTGGTGCTCGAACAAAGTTAATGTGATTTGATGTTATTAAAACAAATTAGGAGGTTATGTTCCCTTAATTACAGATTTGTTTGTATTGAATACAATCTTCAAAACTTCTTTATTTTTATAAATTACGTAATGATACATTTCTAAATGCTTTTGGAACTCATACTTATGTATATTTTATACAGCTTTTATTATTTTTGTCTATTTTAAGATAACCATGGAATGTAAGTACTTAGGTACTATTCTTGGGAACGTATTTTTATGTTTTGGGGCTTCCAGATACACAGCAATACATTATCAACCAATTAAATTTTATTTTTCATCCTTTAAACATGAATATTTTACGTTATTGCCAAGTATCGATAGGCTGAAAGTTGTTGAAGGTTTTATATATTGTATCAATTTAGTGCTGGCTGATTTTAATCTGACAATTGTTGTTTCCATAACGATGATGAATAACAAGAAAATTGTTTTTGCTGTTATACATATACGATGTAGTGTAAACCAGTGTTAACTCTTCTAATAGCTAATAAATAATGTAACCCAATTACGATACTTTTAACAAAAGTATCATACTAACGGAATCATAATAACTTAAAAAATAAATTAATAGTAAAAAACATTTTGAACTGCTGTATTTACCTAGAAATTTTTAAGTTTCGTTGAATATTTTCTTCTTCTGTACACTAATGGCAGACCGTATTACAAACATGATAAATAAGAGTAGCATTAGTTATTACCTATATTAAAAACATGAAATATTGCCGTTTTATAATAATACTAGCGCTTGCTCATGACTCCGTCCGCGTAAATCCTGTTACCAGGATAAAAATTGAATATAGCAGTCGGGGTGATATGTCTGTATTTCGTATGATAAAAATCTCTTTAAGCGACTTGCAATTACGACTATATCCTGAAAATCACCAAACTTTTCAAACTACCTGTAGTGTTTGTATTAAAGACATTAAATATTATAGTTATAGAACTCTTTGGTTTGTATCTATTTATTAGATACTATACACTGTCTCACGTACACCAGTAGAGGGGGTTGCCGTCAATCTGTCAATCGTGGCTGTCAATTGGGGAACTCAATGGAGGCACGGGGAGATTGGATGCGCGCCTGCACTCGGAGCTGGGTGTAGTGGTGAGCCAGTGAAATATAGCAGGGACAAGCAGTCATTACAAGTGGCGACGAGGATAAAGGTCAGTAAAAAACTAAATACAAAAAAATGAGGTCGAGGAGAAAGGTAGCAGTAAAACATTGGTCCAACTATGGGATTGTTACGATATTGAATAACATAATAAATAATATCTTTCCTAGATTGGTCCTTTTGCCTTAAATCAAGAGGACATGAATTGAGTTATTAAAATTATTGTTTTGCGTATGTGAATGTATATCTTATTACTTTGCGAATTGTGTTTTATACTTGGAACATTGAATAAATATCAGAAAATATTGAATTTTAGTTTTACGCTAGTCGGGGTAGGTCATTTTAATGTTGGGTTCATTTGTTCTGGTGCATAAGTACATATTTGCCGCCATGGCGTACGTGACTTCCATTCGGTGCGCGGACAGATTTCAGTAGTATTATAATTCTCTTTGGAGCACCCGATTGAGCGGCGACATGTCACATAAGGAGGTTGTGCATACAGCGCGTTTCGGATATTCGCTGTTACATTGTGTATGGTGTAAGCGGACAGAGAGTTTGCGTTCAGATACCACTTTAATAAAATAAAAGTAATCCAGAGTAACTACATTGTTATATTGTATTACGAAAATAAAGATATATTAAATAAAATAAATACCTCCTACCTTTCTCCTATGCAATGATTTTTAATAATTCAAAGCAATTTAATTTATTGATTTCCATTAAATTGGAAAAGAATAAGAAGACTTCCATTAAATTGGAGGTAACTCATTCAATTGATTTCGAGATTTCCATTAAATTGGAAATGAATTAGAAGACTTCCATTAAATTGGAGGTAACTCATTCAATTAATTTCAAGTTTTCCATTAAATTGGAAATGAATTAGAAGACTTCCATTAAATTGGAGGTAACTCATTCAATTAATTTCAAGTTTTCCATTAAATTGGAAATGAATTAGAAGACTCCCATTAAATTGGAAGTAAAATGTTAAAACGCAACCCATTAAATTGAGTTGGACCTCTTTTAAATAAGAGGTGGAAGACTCCCATTAAATTGGAAGTAAAATGTTAAAACGCAACCCATTAAATTGAGTTGGACCTCTTTTAAATAAGAGGTGGTTCTTGGCGAGGTATCGCATGTTTTGACTTTCATTAAATTGAAGGTATTGGACGTCCATTTAATTGGATGTGTTTTTAGGTCGTCGTTTAATCATGGCAAATCAACTACCGCCACCTGAGAAGTTGGAACTCGACGGTGACACTTCGTCAGTTGGTTTAAAATGGGAGAAATGGAAACGATCTCTGCAAATTTATTTCGAAGCCGCTGATATCACTAGTTCGACTAAGAAGAGAGCTACAATGTTAGTCCTAGGTGGCGGCGCGCTTCAAGATATATTTTATAATTTACCTGGAGCAAGCGTAGAAGCTGGAGGAAATTTTGATGTTTTTGAAGTAGCTATTAGTAAACTTGATGACTATTTTCTACCCCAACAAAACAAGACATATGAAAGGCACATTTTTCGTCTGATAAAGCAAGAGGAAGGTGAAAATTTTGAAAAATTTCTTATTAGATTAAGAAACCAGGCGTCGAAATGTAAGTTTGATAAACCTGAGGAGCATATTATTGACCAAATAATAGGGAAATGTTTATCATCAGAGTTACGGAAGAAAACATTAACAATGGGGGATGAAATTACATTAGAGAAGGTGATTGCAGTAGCTAATACCTTAGAAATTGTGAATTTCCAGCTGGAAAGTTATGAAAAAAAGGAGAAGACAACTGAAGTAAATGCAATAAAATTTAGAAACAAGGGAAATTTAACATGGACTAAGCAAGATAGAGAGTTTAACGAAGAAAAGAGGGTGACTAAGTGTACTAAATGTGGAAACTCTGCACATATTTCTCAACGTTTGTAACGTTTGATACCCGCTTAAACGGGAATAAGAAAAACCACGTCCACAAATAAAAGATATATTAAAAAAAAATAACAAGGGGGGTAGGCTCTCTGCCGTCTGGTTCCGCTAAGTGGTACCGTCCTGGGAATGGTGTTTGACGTCCGGGGTCTTGCACGAGGGAGACACGGCAACCGAGGTGTTGGTCTTGCGTCCGGGGTCTTGCACCGGGGTGACTCGATGACCGATGTGTTGGTCCAAGTCGCGACGTTTTTTTTCAAACCGTTGACGTGACCTCAAACGGTAATGTTGCACCCTGTAAAATACGTCCACAGGAAATTCATCACGGTACATAAACCGGAATCGAACCCAAACTCCTCACAGACGGCACTCGTAAGCAGTTGGTGAGGTGTTTATACTAAGCATCAGAACGGTGATTACTCTACAAGCATAAAAAGCTAATGGCCAAAGTAATGGTGATGATGGTGATACAAGCTATTGAATAAAATCATAAGTGTAGGTAGTTGTCAAAAAATTATAACGGAAGATATCAGCTTCTTAATAACAAATTTACGTTAATTTAAAATACTAAATCTATAAACATCTATACTACTCTAGTAACGCAACACAAATTGAGAAGTATGATGATTTGATGAACAATGAGCCAAGCTAATGATCAAAAAATAATTGGCAGTTACATGTAAAATACCTTGTTCAACACTTACCCATCGGGGTGCAATTCCAAACTAGGTGGAGGTTTCCGTAAGCTAGTAGTTATTATTTAAATAGAAACAAATTGATTCCGCTATAAAATATAATTTACACGAGCGCGTGAGACGACACATATGATATACGTGAACGCAACTCGTGTAATCGTCCGTTACAGGGGACGATCGGGCGGAAACTGGCCCGTGGCTGCGCATACGCCAGTTGCTTCGTCATTTAAAAGTAACGGTACAAGACGGCGCGCTGGCGCGGTGCGGTGCTAAGCGTAGTGTTGAATATGATTTTAAAATGTATAATATAAACTGTATTTAGTATAGGATTTTATGTAAAATAATAATTGTTTTAATTTATTTATTTATAGGTAAAAATAATTGTTTTGACTAGGTAATCTGTTATTAAGGCTAAATAAAATTTTAATTATAATATAATTGAGTACAACGTTACATTACCCCGCACGCCACTGAAGGATTTTATTTCCTAAAAAATAAAATCCGCACTTCTAGTCTCCGTGATAGCATTTACTCATTCAAAATCCGATCTTTCATTCTTCGCGCAATCAAACAACGGCAGTTACAATAATACTGTAGACTGTCGTACTCCTAACATTTTCAAGGTAACCAATATCTAAAATCAGTAACCTATGCTACACCTTTAAGTTTTGTGGGTGAAAAAATGTGACTAGTGGAGCAATGCAAAGCAAAACTCGATGATTAAGCTTGTTCTTACTCTGTGTTTGTACCTATTAATTTTAAATCTTTTATATGCCATGTTCCCAAATTTTTACCTGACATATCTGCTAAAACATAGACTAGGGGAGACTTCTTTTCAATTATCCTACATTTAATGAACTTGGGGGCCAGCTTTTTGCTAAAATGCTTGTCCTTGTTACTTAAGACATACGCACGTTTCAAAACGATGTCTCCTGTCTTGAATTCTACAAATTTCCGACGAAGGTTGTAGTGTGTAGAATTTTTTGTGTGGGCACGCCAGAGCTTTACTTGAACATCGTTGAATATTTCCCTATGACAACCTAAGTTTTCCGCATAAATGGCGCGAGGAAGAAATAAAACTTCATCTCCTAATTCAATGTCAATATAGTGCGTGCCGCAAGTTACTAACTCTCTCCCAAAAACTAGGAATGACGGAGTGTAACCAGTCGCCTCATTCACTGAATTATTGATTGCGAACTGGACTTTAGGAATAAAAATATCCCAGGACCGATGGTCGTCCTCTACAAATGTTGACAGACATGTGATGATGGTTCTGTTATATCGTTCTACGGTGTTTACTTGTGGCGTATATTTTGGAGTAAAGAAAATATTTGGAATATTATACTGTTTAAAAAGAGATTCCTTGATTCTACTAATAAACTGACTACCGTTATCTAAAAATATTGTTTGAGGTACTCCATGCACAAGGAACACTGAGTCTTCTAATAATTTCGTTACTGTTTGAGAGGTAGCAGAGCGTAAAGGAAATATTAGACAAAATTTTGAAAAACAGCAAGTGATAACTAAAATATAATTATTCTGTTTACGGGTTGTAGGCAAAGGGCCCATTAAGTCAATGGAAAGCATCTGAAAAGGTCTACAACATTGCTTAGGTCGACCCATTTCACCCAAGGTTTGGTGATTTTGAGCTTTATACGCGAGACACTTGTCACATGAGCCCACGAATTTGACAACGTCTTGATGCATACCTGGCCAAAAATAGCGTAACGCAATCCGATGATAGGTTTTAAAAACCCCTAGATGGCCGGCCGTAGGTTCTGCATGATTGTCTCTAATAACCTGGTCACGCATTTCACCAGGTACAACTTCTTTCCATGAAAATTCAGGATCTAAATGGTGCTTGTTTTTAGTCAGTCTAAATAAAGTATCATTTTTTATTAAAAAATTTGGAAAATTTTGAGGTTTCGTGAGACAAGAGTTGAAAATATTTTTATACCAAGAGTCGGAAGTGGTAAGATAAAAACCTGAAGTATCCACTAAGTTTATTGGAATGGATCGCGATAATGCGTCGGGAATAACGTTGTCAACGCCACGACGATGTTTAATTTCGAAATTGAACGCGGACAGCCGAACTCCCCAACGAGCTAACCTTCCAGTAGGGTTTTTTAAGGAGAGGAACCATTTTAAAGCACTGTGGTCCGTGTAAACAGTGAAAGGTTTCCCATTCTCCAAATAACACCTCCAATGCTCCAGAGCTGTCAGAACAGCTAAGGCTTCACGCTCTGTAATGCTGTAGTTCTTTTCTGCCGCTGACAATGATTTGCTCATGTAAGCTACTGGGTGCTCTTTACCATCTACAACTTGGGTTAGCATAGCGCCTATACCATAGTTGCTGGCATCAGTGTGCACTTCAAACGACTTGTCATTATCAGGACAGGAAAGTACAGGAGCAGAAACCAAGCATTCTTTAAGCTTCTTAAAGGCCGCGTCGGCTTCAGGAGACCAGACAAAAGGTGGTCCTCCCTTTTTATTCGACGTCAACTTGTTAAGCGGGCCTGCTATTGTGCTGAAATTTGGTACGAAACGACGATACCAGGTAGCTGTACCGAGAAAGCGTTTTATTTCCTTACGACTCGTAGGTGTTGGGTAATTTAAGATAGCTTCTACTTTTTCTGGGTCAGTACGGAGACCACAACTATCGACCACATAGCCCAAGTATTTGAGTTGAGTACGAAAAAACTTGCATTTCTCTAGGTTAATTGTTAAGTTCGCATTTTTTTTTTTTTTTTTTTTTTTTTTTTTTTTTTTTTTTTTTTTTTTTTTTGGTTTCGCGGAGAAAGTGCGTTACCACTACCGCCCGGCCTTCGTGGGGGGCGACCGAGCGGTTATGTTGGGTTCACCGTGCCTTACGACCCGGCGTTGAGCCGCCCGGAGAGATGGAAAACGTCGGGCGACCGCCGGGCCGAGTCCCTAACCTATGTACACCGCACGGCATACCAACTAAAACTCCGCGGTGGCCATCTTCGGCGCATTAGGGACGGCTACGGGCTTCCTCGGACTAATGTCTAAGTTTTCGTCCGCAACCGCCCCTGCGCGGTGCCGCCTGGTGCGGCCCGTCTCCTGTTGTGGGGGGGGGCTCAGAAGCCCCCGCGCACCGAAGGACGCTCTCAGCGTCAACGGCAGCGTGAGGCCTACCTGCCACGCTGCCGTCCATCACGGGGGTCGCAACAATGTGCTAAAACACACAAAACTAAGGACGGACAGCCCCCTGCCGCCCGCCCGCGACCCCCGGTGGCCCCTATTAGTCGCCTTTTACGACAGGCAGGGGATACCGTGGTGGAATTCTCCAAACGCCCCCAATCCACAGGGCGGGAGACGCCGGTCAGTCGTCCACCCGGCGCCTCCTTCGTCTCCTCTGGCGGCGGGAGGGATCTTCACGCTCCCGATCCCTCTCGGCACTCTCCTTCTGCGAGATGACCACCTCGCAGAAGTGGGCCACCGCACGCCAGGCCTCTCGACTGTCAACCATGGAAGCGACCACGGCCGGCAGCGAGAGGTCTCCTCCGACGACTGCTCTGAGAGCGCTGCGCTCCTCGTCCCAGGCTGGGCAAAACTCCAACGTGTGCTGGGCCGTGTCCAGCGGGCAGTTGTCACAATGGTGACACACGGCCGACACCTCTGTGCCTACGATACGACACAGATAGTCACCGAAGCTACCATGCCCGGTGAGTACCTGTGTCAATCGAAACGTAGCCGGGCCGTGGCGCCTGTCCAGCCACTCGGCAAAGACCGGGCGCACTGCCGCTACAGCCCTGAGCCCCGCTGACGGGGTCTCCAGCCTGAGACGCCACTCCTCCACGGCGGCTCGCCGTAAGGAGGCCCTCATGGCCTCCACCTCCTTCAGGGCCGGACGCTGCCCGCGACTGAACGCCTCCTCCCGCCAATGAAAGGCATCGGACAGGGATTTGGCATCCAGATCCCAAGGCAGGAATCCGGCCAACAAGCAAGCCGCCTCGAAAGAGACCGTGCGGTACGCCCTGATCGCCCGCTGCGCCACTACTCGCTGCGGGTTGCGCAGGAGAGCGATGCAGCGTTTGTGCAGGGAGTTGGCCCAAACGGGACTGCCGTAAAGGGCCATGGACCGCACGACTCCGTGATAGAGTCTTCGGCAAGGGATGCCAGGACCTTCCAGGTTGGGCAGCAGTCTCGAGAGAGCACCTGCTGCCCGGGACAATTTTGTCCGCAAAACATCAAAATGGGTGCGGAATTCCCATCGGCTATCTAAAACCAGACCCAAATACTTCATTGTCTTGCCGATGGGAATCCGCACCCCATCCACGACGATGTGGGCGCCGGCCGGTGGCCCTCTCCGAGGCCCATGAAAACAAATGGCCTCGGTTTTCTCAAGGGCCACCGTCAAACCCAACTGCCGGATTCGGCTCACAATATGGCCGGCGCCCGCCGCCGCCAATATTGCGGCGTCCTGGAAAGTCCTGGATGTCGCCGTGACCAGCGTATCGTCAGCGTAACAAGTCACGCCGACGCCCCGGAGATTGGCACCACGGAGCACCCAGTCGTATCCGATGTTCCACAGGAGAGGGCCCAAAACCGAGCCCTGTGGAACACCGCACGACATCGCTCTTCGGTGCCACCCGTCGGCACCCGGATACACCACGTCCCTGTCAGACAGGTACGCGTGCACCAGACGCCGAAGATAGAGTGGCACCACGTGGTACCGCAGTGCCTCGTGAATGCAGGGCCAGGGCAGAGTGTTGAACGCGTTGGAAATATCCAACGATACCGCTACAACTACTCTGCCTCCGGCCACTGCATCCTCCGCCTGTGCCTTCACCCGCAGAATCGCGTGGACGGTGGAACGTCCCCTCCTAAATCCAAATTGGCTGTCGGCCAAATTCGGTCCGACCCTCTCGAGATGCTCGACGAGGCGAGCATGGACGATGCGCTCGAAGAGTTTGGCGACCTCGTCGAGCAACACGATGGGCCGGTAGGCCGACGGCGACTCTGCGGGTCGTCCTTCTTTCTTCAGCAGGACGAGCTTCCCGGTTTTCCAACGCGCCGGGAAGACGCCCCGCTCCAAACAGGCGGAGAACAAACTGCGGAGCCTCGGGCCCAAGTACTCGAGGGCTAACACCCAGGCTTTTCCGGGGATGCCGTCGAGCCCTGGGGCCGTGTTTTTGCTCCGCAGCCGAAGCACTACAGCCCGCATTTCTGCGGGCGAAACCTCCGGGATATCCCTTGCCGAATACTCGATCGACGATGACGCCACGTCTGGTGGCGCCATCGGTGGAGGAGTGGTCTCCACAGTGGCCGGGAACAAGGCCGCGACGACGCTGGCCAGTAAGTCTGGCCGGAGACTCTGCGACAGCGGGGGCGCCGCTGGGCGAAGCTTGTTCATCACCAAGCGATAGGGGCGCCCCCACGGGTCACCGTCGAGAGTCCCCAAGAACTCCTTGCGTGCCGCAACCTTGGCCCTGTGAATGGCCACCCGCAGCGCTCTCTTCGCCTCTTTATAGAGGTCGTAGAGCTGCCGCTCCTGGTCTGCGTGATCGTCCGCCCTCAATCGGCGACGGCGATGCCTGGCGTATCGGCGGCGCGCAGCAACGCAAGATGCGCGCAACTGCGTTAGCTCCGCCGACCACCAGTACACCTGCCGTCGCGGCGAACGGTGAAGGGCCCGGGGCATGGCAGCGTCACACACGTCTGACATTGCCACCCCGAACCACTTCGCCTCCTGCTCGACCCCTACCGGCCCGTCCGGCACGGGGAGCCACGACATTGCCAGGGCGGCCAACTCTACGGCCTCTTTATTGAGGCGATGAAGAACCCATCGCGGGCCGTCCCGATTCGGGGCACTCGGTTCACCACTGGGCTGGACGCTCGGGGACGCGGAGACGTCGAACCTTATATAACGATGGTCCGACAACGTCTCCACGCCCACGAGAACTTTCCAGCCCCGGACACGGTGTGCGACGGCGGGACTCCCAAACGACAAATCGACAATAGACCCGCCGTTGTGCCGCACACACGTCTCCACCGACCCCCTATTCAGGACGACCAGGCCGACAGAGATCGCCCAGTCCTCCAGGACCTCACCGCGAACGCCGGTCACCGGCGAACCCCAGACCACCGATTTGGCGTTGAAGTCGCCGGCGACGATCGCCGGGTGAGGTTGGCCTTGTTCCACCAGGGACCCCAGCTGGAAAAGAAAGGTCTCAAATTCAGCTAGGGGCCTGTTGGGAGAGAAATAAACTCCGACAACCCAGATGTCTCCCAACAGAACCGCCACGCATCCCCGGCCCTTCGCTACTTTTTCGAAGGGCGGGGAGCCAGCGGCTCCCTGGGTGATGATAGCCACCGAACCGTCGAGGTCCCCGGCCCAGTTATCCCTGGGTGGGACAAAGTACGGCTCAGCGACTACGGCCACATGCACCAACCACTGCGCCAGGCTCTGGGACAAGAGGTCCTGAGCGCGAGCGCAGTGATTAATGTTCGCCTGGAGGAATCTGATGTCCATTATTGTTGGGCGATCTCTTCCGTCTCCATCTCAGCCTGCGATGGGCTTTCCTGCTGCGTCTGGGTCGTAGCCACAGTTGCAGCAGGACGTGTACGTGGGCGACGCCGGTTACGGCGGGAGGAGGTGGGACACACCTTTCCTCCGACTCGGTGTCCGGCGGGCTTGCCAGCGGCTGCGCAGATGGCACAGCTCGGCTCAGCCTCGCACTGCCGAGCTATGTGTCCCGGCTTCCCGCAGCGATAGCACAGATCGCTGCGGTCTGTGGGACAGTCACACCTGTCCCGGACGTGACCGCGCTCGAGGCAGCGGTAACACTGCAACGGGCGTGGCTCGAGCACGGTCACCCGGGCAACGACCCACCCTATCTTAAGGCAGCCCGCCTTCACCTTTTGCGCCGCTTTTACGGGCATCTTCGCCCACACCGCCCCCACACGAGAGCGGTCACGGCGGATCTGGCCCACCTTAACTGCCTCCTCACCGCACTCACCGACCCTGCAGAGGGCCGCTGCGACTATCTCGGGAGTGGCTGTATAGTCCAGCTCCGAGACTCTTAACTCTGCAAACTTGGTGGGCCGGGAGATACGAACATCTTCCGACCCAGCAAAGCACTCCCTCAGCCTGGTGGCAAGGGAGTCCGCCTTCTGCTCAGAGTTACCCCCGGGCACCTCATACATCGGGGCGCCCGTAGCTGCAAACTTCGGCCTCAGCCGGTCTATTTCAAGGCCGGTGAGGTCCACCTTCGCTTGGGCGTCCGTCAGAATCTGGGCGTAAGTCAACCCTTTCTCTATAGCTGCCGGCGTCAATGAAATGACGACGGCAGCGGACCGCGGCGGACGGAGCCTAGGTTCGGACCGGCGCGGTGGTTGCTGCTGGGTTGCAGCCGGTACCGCGCCAGGCCTGGCCCTCTTCTTCTTGCCCGTCACAACGGACCACGGAGTCTCTAGAGACGCCGGGGCCGGCGGTAACGGACGGGGCTCCGGGGGAGGCTGGGTCTTCTTTACGGCCGCACCTCCTGACTTACTTTTCCCCTTTTGGGGCTTTGGCAGAGGCGCGGCCATCCGCGGCACAAGAGGCACCGTCACAGGGGCCTTAGACGGCCCAGCCACTGGAGGCGGCGGAACGCCAGATGGGCCTGCCACAGCAACAGGTGAGGAAGCACGTTGAGATGCTCCCTTCCCCTTCCCTTTTCCCTTTACCTTACCCTTACTGGTCGAGGGTTGGGAAATACCCCCCACGTATCCCCCCTGAACGGGCAGGGGAGTCACCGCTGGGCTGGAACGTGCCACTTCATGAGCCAATGACGGCCTCGGCGTGGGCCCCTGAAGAGCCGCCTCAAACCGAGCCGTCAGGCGTGCCTCGAGGTGTTCCATCCCATCGAGGCGACGGCGAAGGGAGGCATTTTCCTCTTTAAGAGAGGCCATATCCTCCTCGAGGCGAACGCTCCGCTCCCTCCAAACTTTAGCCGCTTCCTCGAGGCGGGCCACTGCCTCCGACTGCGGCTGGTCCACGAACATCATAAGAATATCGTGGACCATATTTAGGGACTTTTGGAAGGTCCCTTTAAGGTTGCCCGATCTTTGGGCGACCCTCTTCACGACATTCCCGCATTCCCTCAGGTCATCCCTGAGAATAATGCGGGATTCGTCCCCCTCCAAGTTGCTAACCAGCAACGGCGACCTGACGAAACGCAGCCGTTCCGCCATCACCTCCTTCGCTCGCTGTTGGCCAGTCAACTCTTTGCGAGCCCTCGCCTTGGGCTTCGCTGGACGGGCGCTCCGCTTCCCCGAGCACTGCTCAGAGCTCTCTGTCCCACTAGAGAGCGGAGATCGAGTGCGCGCATCATCAGTGGCAGAATGCTGCCACAGTCGAGCCCTCTGGCTACTGCGTCGCCTCGAACGCGGACGATGAGACTCCGACTCGGAGTCGGATTTCGCCGGCCTCTTCTGGGCCGTCACCTCTTGGGGCTTTGTGCCCCCAGCTGGTCTGTCTTCGGGCTTGCGCCCTTCAACCTCCGCCTCTCCAGTCCCAGAACCAGAAACTGGAGTAGGCAACCTCGTCAAAATTACTTTTGGGTATAAATTTTCCATACTTTTCCCACGAGTGTGGGGGAAATAAAGAGTCCACCCAGGCAGTGCCCCCTGTACCTGGGTAAGCCTAGCGTAACCCGCCAAAGGGTCGGCTGGTACTCTGGCGGGGGTCGCACTAGAGACCGAACTACCCATCGGCCATGCATCCCCTCGCGGTGCGCCGCCGCTTGGGATTCGGGGTAACTTTTTATAGAGGTTTTCTCCCTCACGGTCCGGGCGGTTAAGCCAAGACCCTCGGTCCGGCAGGAGCGCGAGACATAACCACGGACCTCCATACCGGATTACGATCTGCGACGGCGACAGCGGGAGAGAAAAGTTCCCCCCCACTGCCTGCTCGGGGCGGGGTGAGCGCACACCGAGCCCGTCGACACCCCCAGGACAGAACCGGGAGTCGCCCGATGAACGGGCCCACCAAAACAAGACGACGGCCGCCGCAAGAAACGACGACCGCCAACCAAGTTCGCATACCTCAACTTCTCCAGCACACGCAAAAGGAGTGATACGTGTGAATTAAAATCATTACTGATAATGATTATATCATCAAGATATGCGAAAACTTTTAGGTCAAACTCTGCAAACAGTAAGTCGACTAATCTTTGCTGAGAGGCAGGAGCATTTGTCAGACCGAATGCGGTGCGCTTAAAACGAAATGTGCCACGAGTTGGTACATAAAATGCCGTCTTATCGCGGTCTTCGGGAGCGATTGGTATCTGCCAGAACGCTTTGGACAAATCAATACTAGTTAGGTACCGAGCATCACGAAGATTGTCCAGAATTTCCGAGACATAGGGCAAATTGTATGCGTCACGTTTTGTCACCGAATTCAATTTACGACTGTCGAGGCAGAAACGAGGTTCGCCATTCTTTTTATTGACAATAAGGACTGGGGATGACCAGGCACTCTCACATGGTTCGATCACATCTAAACTTAACATCTCGTCTACCTGTTCAATTAGGATACGCTGCTTCTCCGGCGACATACGATAGTATCGTTGACGGATTGGCTGAGCATCTCCTGTATCAATACGATGCGTGATCAACTTTGTTTCACCTAATCCCCTAAATTCAGCAGATATGTCCTTGAACTGGCTAATAATATTATCAGCTACAGATTTTTCCGAATCACTTAGTCGGTCGTAACCTTGAATAAAAGAAGAATGTTCGATTTCGAGGCTAGCATTTAAGGTGGCTACATTCGAAAAGGTGACGCTAGACAAGTGTTTTGGAAATATGTTAAACTTGAGCCAGAAATCTATTCCTAATAGAAAATCCACGTTAACGTCCGGCACAACGTAAGCCGTAACAATGTGAAACTGATTTTCAAAATGTATTGGCAAATTCATGTAGCCAATACTAGTCATTGATTGACCACCAGCCGCTGTAACTGTTATGCACAAGTCCGTATATAATTTCAAATTGTTCTTTTCCAAAAGCTTGTATATATTGTTACCTATGAGAGTTACTGCAGAGCCAGAATCTAGAAGACCAATGAATTTTAAATGGTAAATTTGTATTTTGGCATAAGGCCTCGGGTCATTAACGGGTTGATTTTGCAGAATTGTGTGAATCCTATATGAGTTAAAATAGAATTGGACAGTTTTTAGCCATTGTTTCCAATCGTCACTATCAAATTTATCACACTTGGTGTCACAATTCTGCAAGCCTACGCGTTTTTTGACATATTTGCCTTTTGCTTGTTGCAATTAGGACATTGAGGTGTCTTAACGCCTTTACAACCACAAACAAAACAATGAATATCCTCTTTATTGGCTGTGCATTGCCGTAAATTATGGGTATTATTACGACATCTGGGACAATAGAGTGTTTTAGGATTAGAATTTTGAACTGTGTGTACATAATTTTTATGATTTTTATTTGTATTATTAATATTATTGTATGAATGTTTGTTATAATGATTAAAATTAGAATTATATTTAAAATGTTGGCTATTTGATTTATTGGCAGAATGGTTCATGTAAGCAAATTCCGGTGCTAGTGTTTCTGATGTTTTCTTAGGTGGTTCTTTAAAGCCAGCAAGACGTGCTTGTACGTTTTCGTAATTTCGACATAAGGACCCTAACGTATCAATATCTGTAACTTCTGGAACTGAAGCTATTGTACTCGCGTAACATGGTCTTATGTTATGAAGAATTATTTCCAGCTTGTCTTCACTTGATAAAGATTTTGATAAACGAGAAAATAGACCAGACATTACAGATAAGTATATTGTTATATTTTCTGATTCACCTTGTGTCCTAGCTCGTATTTCACTGAGAAGCCTATAATCGTAATCGGCTTGATCAAAGTCTTGTTTAAGCAATGCAAGAAGCTCATCCCAGTCAGACACGCGATCTTTAATAGCACGATACCAATGCAGTGCATCCCCAGTAAATATTTCTGTGCAAAGCGAAAGTAGTTTTGTATGAGAAATATTTCTAGCCTTACTAAATTCAGAAATACGTTGAATAAATGCACGAACGCAAGTTTTACCATCGAATCTTACTTTACTAATTTCACCAGCTATACCACGCTCACAGGTCACATTAATATTTAAAGGTGTAGTATCTAATTTTGTCTCAGAGCTAGAAGTGGAAGCTAAAAGGGGGTCGAGTCCTTTATCTTTAACAGAATTATAACATTCAAACAATATTTTAAATTCAGATATAAGGGCTTCACGTGTACTGCGTGATGGTTCATCACACATTATTCTATTAAGACGATGGTATAAATGATGGAGGAGGTTTTGAACCCGTAATAGAGTTGTCTTATCTAGTGAAGAGTCCAAATAAGCCTTTACTTTAGTGATGACGTCACCAGCACCTCTTAAGTCATCAGTAAGTGAAAGTGGGCTATCTAGAATATCCTCAGAAGGAAATAGTGGACCTAATTTTGAAATCTGCTTCCTCAGTTCCTGAACAGTAGCAGCAGGTGTAGTGCCCCTAATTTGTACTTCATACTCTAATTCTGATTTTTGCAAAGACAAAAATTTTACTGGGTAAGCCATTTTAATATTAAAAATATTTAATGTTAAAAGGAAAAAAAATAAAAGCACAGCAATAAGGAAGTTGTTGAACAAGGTATACTAATCTACACCGTTCTGTTACAAAAAAAAAACAAATACGTTACGGTTGTAAAACAACTACGTTACTAGAAAAAAACATAAAACCAAAAGCGAAAAAAAAAAAAATGCAACTAATGTGTATTTGGAAGTCACAATAATGACAATAATAATGCTATCAGTGAGCAACGATAATTGATGATACTAACTACCAATTGCACCTTAGTTGCTAGCAACCAAAAAAAAAACGTTTACAAAAAAAAACACAACACAACTACATTACGAAGCAGAAACCAGACTTCAGTAGAACCACGTTAAAGGCGCCAGTGTAACGTTTGATACCCGCTTAAACGGGAATAAGAAAAACCACGTCCACAAATAAAAGATATATTAAAAAAAAATTAACAAGGGGGGGTAGGCTCTCTGCCGTCTGGTTCCGCTAAGTGGTACCGTCCTGGGAATGGTGTTTGACGTCCGGGGTCTTGCACGAGGGAGACACGGCAACCGAGGTGTTGGTCTTGCGTCCGGGGTCTTGCACCGGGGTGACTCGATGACCGATGTGTTGGTCCAAGTCGCGACGTTTTTTTTCAAACCGTTGACGTGACCTCAAACGGTAATGTTGCACCCTGTAAAATACGTCCACAGGAAATTCATCACGGTACATAAACCGGAATCGAACCCAAACTCCTCACAGACGGCACTCGTAAGCAGTTGGTGAGGTGTTTATACTAAGCATCAGAACGGTGATTACTCTACAAGCATAAAAAGCTAATGGCCAAAGTAATGGTGATGATGGTGATACAAGCTATTGAATAAAATCATAAGTGTAGGTAGTTGTCAAAAAATTATAACGGAAGATATCAGCTTCTTAATAACAAATTTACGTTAATTTAAAATACTAAATCTATAAACATCTATACTACTCTAGTAACGCAACACAAATTGAGAAGTATGATGATTTGATGAACAATGAGCCAAGCTAATGATCAAAAAATAATTGGCAGTTACATGTAAAATACCTTGTTCAACACTTACCCATCGGGGTGCAATTCCAAACTAGGTGGAGGTTTCCGTAAGCTAGTAGTTATTATTTAAATAGAAACAAATTGATTCCGCTATAAAATATAATTTACACGAGCGCGTGAGACGACACATATGATATACGTGAACGCAACTCGTGTAATCGTCCGTTACAGGGGACGATCGGGCGGAAACTGGCCCGTGGCTGCGCATACGCCAGTTGCTTCGTCATTTAAAAGTAACGGTACAAGACGGCGCGCTGGCGCGGTGCGGTGCTAAGCGTAGTGTTGAATATGATTTTAAAATGTATAATATAAACTGTATTTAGTATAGGATTTTATGTAAAATAATAATTGTTTTAATTTATTTATTTATAGGTAAAAATAATTGTTTTGACTAGGTAATCTGTTATTAAGGCTAAATAAAATTTTAATTATAATATAATTGAGTACAACGTTACACGTTTTCCATGCCCAGCAAGAGATAAGAAATGTAATGGCTGTGGAAAATTAGGCCATTATCAAAGATGTTGCAAAACTAAATCCTGGCAACAAAAACGACAATTTGCACAAAGACATGAAGAAGACAGTAATAATTACAAACGACAACGGAAAGGAACTACAGTAAATTCTCTAAAAGATGAAGAAGTTCAATACATATTTAATTTAAATGACGACGCAACAATCAAATGCGAGATAGGAGGAGTCAAATTAGAAATGCTGATTGATTCAGGTTGCAAATTGAACTTAATTTCTGATAAAGCGTGGGAGTATTTAAAGGATAACAAAATAAATTGTCATAATCAATTAAAAGAACCAAATAAAACATTACTGGCATATGGAAGTAAAACACCGTTACAGATTAAGGGTGCTTTTGAAACAGAAATAAAAGCAAATGAAAAAATGGAACGCAGTACCATTTATGTAATTGAAAATGGGTCACGGAATCTACTTGGTAAAGAGACAGCAATGCGTCTGGGCGTTTTGAGATTGGGTGTGGACGTAAACCAAATTAAACAAGAACCAAATAAACCGTTTCCAAAGTTTAAAGATACTCTAGTGGAGTTTCCTATTGATTCATCAATAAAACCTGTTATGCAACCTTATAGACGAATACCAATTCCATTGGAGGAAAAGATAAATGAGAAATTAAAAGAATTGGTAGATTTAGATATAATAGAAGAGGTGCATGAACCTTCACCGTGGGTTTCCCCTTTGGTTCCAATCCTCAAGGATAACGGTGATATGCGCTTATGCGTAGACATGCGGCGCGCCAACGCAGCCATTCTAAAGGAAAACCATCCATTACCATGTATGGAGAAAATACTACCTAAAATAAAAAAAGCACAGCACTTTTCTAAACTCGACATAAAAAATGCATTTCACCAGGTGGAACTTCATCCTGATTCGAGGTATTTGACTACTTTTATAACATCGAATGGGCTTTTTAGGTACAAAAGACTTATGTTCGGAGTAACATGTGCTCCAGAACTTTTTCAAAAAATTATGGAGAGAATGCTAATAAGATGCGATGGAGTAATAAATTTTATCGATGACATTTTGATCTGGGGAAGCAATGATGAAGAACATGACTTACGACTTTCCGAAGTGATTAGAATTTTGAAGGAAAACAATGTTTTGTTAAATGAAGATAAATGTATTTACAAAGTGCAGAAAGTAAACTTTTTGGGGCATGAACTGACACTGGAAGGAGTGAAACCACTGCCTAAATATATGAAAAGTATATCTGAATTCAGAGTGCCAAAAACTATAGAAGAGTTGCAAAGTTTTTTAGGTTTGGTAAACTACATAAATAAATGGATTCCCAACTTAGCTACAATTACAGAATCTCTGAAACAAATATTAAGACAGAAATTAGGAAAAAAAGCTAACATTGAAGGTTACTGGAAAAGAAGCCAGAATGAAGCATTTGAGAAGTTGAAAGAGAACTATTCGAAATTGAAACCTTAGGATATTACGATGTCAAGGATAAGACGCAAGTCATTGCAGACGCGAGTCCTGTAGGGCTAGGAGCAGTCCTGGTACAGATCGATAATAAAGGTCCAAGGATTATTGCATACGGAAATAGGACACTCAGTCAGTGTGAAAGGAAATATAGCCAAACCGAAAAAGAAGCTCTTGCTTTAGTGTGGGCTATAGAACATTTTAATACATTTCTTTTTGGTAAAGAATTTGATTTGGTAACAGACCATAAACCATTGGAGTTTATATTTAGTCCGAAATCAAAGCCATGCGCTCGTATTGAGAGGTGGGTTTTACGGCTACAAGCTTACCGGTATAATATAAAATATAAACCAGGCAAGACCAACATTGCGGACCCATTGTCGCGACTATGTATGTACTCTGGTCAACCAGATAAATCACCAACAGAAGATTATGTTCACCAAATAGTCGAGTTTGCGAGGCCTTGTGCGACCTCAATGCAGCAAATAATCAAAGAATCACAAAATGATCAGGAAATCACCAATGTTAAAAAAGGAATTTATAGTCATCAATGGGATGAGTCTATTAAACCATATAAAATATTTGCTGATGAATTATGCTTTTATGAAAACATTCTTTTAAGAGGTAATAAAATAGTGATTCCACAGAAGCTCCGGAGGCAGGTTTTACATGCAGCTCATGAAGGCCACCCAGGGATTGTAGCCATGAAAAGTCGCCTTCGTTCTAAAGTTTGGTGGCCTAGAATCGATAAGGACGTTGAACTAATGGTAAAGTGCTGCAAAGGCTGTACTCTGGTTAGTTTACCGAATACTCCAGTTCCAATGAAGCGTCGTGAGCTTCCATTTGAACCCTGGGTGGATATCGCGATGGACTTGTTGGGTCCATTACCAAACAATGACTATATCCTAGTGATCATTGACTATTACAGTCGCTATAAAGAAATCAAAATTACCAAAACCATAACAAGCTCTCAAATTATCAAAATCTTGAAAGAAGTCTTTAGTCGACTAGGCTACCCACAGTCTATCACTGCTGATAACGGCCGACAGTTCGTTAGCGAAGAGTTTAAGGGTTTTTGTCATGGTTGCAATATTAGACTTTTTAGTACGGTACCATATTGGCCCCAAATGAATGGGGAAGTGGAGCGACAAAACAGAGATATTATTAAACGGCTCAAAATTTGCTCAAGTGAAAAAAAAGATATGAGAGAAACATTATATGAATATCTAATGATGTATAATTCAACGCCCCATTCAGTTACTGGTAAGACACCGTCAGAGCTTTTTTTTCAAAAGGATGAACAGGGATAAAATACCTATGGTAAAAGACATAAACAAGATGGAAGATGACGCTGAAGTAAGAGACCGGGACAAGTTGCAGAAAGAAAAAGGGAAGGAGTATGGAGACCGGAAAAGGAGAGCTGAAAATTCAGAATTGATAGAAGGAGACAAGGTCTATGTCAAAGAAATTGAAAAATCTAATAAGCTCTCTACTACATTCAGTTCTACACCACATATTGTGGAACAATCTATAGGAGGAGATACTACAGTGAGGAACGAAGAAACCGGACAAAGACTGCGAAGGAATGTGGTTCATTTAAAGCGTGCAGAAGGACAATGGAAAGTAGTAGAGGACGAAAATCTGTCTAATGAAGATAAGACAGTTAAAAAATAAAATAAGACTTAATTAATTAAAATGTTATGTTGTTATTAAGCTGTTGATTGGTTGTTTGGTTTTACGAGCTAATAATTAATATTATTGGATTCAGAAAAATAATTTATTTTAATTAAAATAAAAGTTGTTAAAAAGGAAGGGATGTAGTGTTTGTATTAAAGACATTAAATATTATAGTTATAGAACTCTTTGGTTTGTATCTATTTATTAGATACTATACACTGTCTCACGTACACCAGTAGAGGGGGTTGCCGTCAATCTGTCAATCGTGGCTGTCAATTGGGGAACTCAATGGAGGCACGGGGAGATTGGATGCGCGCCTGCACTCGGAGCTGGGTGTAGTGGTGAGCCAGTGAAATATAGCAGGGACAAGCAGTCATTACACTACCTATGTTTTCATTCAGTTATATTTAATGTATCCTACTTTTCAATTGCTTTTTTTTCGAGGTATGAGCAGCATTTAGTTGTCCTCTAACATACCATCATCGTCATCATTAAAATGATTAGCCATATGAAGTCTACTGCCGATTCATTAGTGCTGAATATATGACACACCCTTTGATTAATTATATACCTAGATAGACACTGAACGTTTCAAACGCGTCGAAAAAAATAGAGGCGAAGTGTTCCCCGCTAAATGAGCTCGAGTGAATAATTTTTTGTTGTTTTTCATGGATATAATTTTCTCCCCGTTTTAATAGAAACCATGTAATAACTGGTATCATTAAGCGCGCACACGAGGATACGCAGAATGATGCAGCGATAGCGTATGACACAGCTGTCACGCATACTAGCTTAAGAAAAGGTGGCCTGTTTGTTTTAGTTTCATTGCAGCGCGTCAATCTATCTAGGTATATAATTAATCAAAGGACATACCAAAAGCGGCCTGCATCCAGCGTGTTTCCGCGACCTTTATTAATTAGGAACTTGCCGGAAAACACAAGGAAGTGTGTAGGCATTAATTGCGCATCTGCCTAACGTTCATGGCTATGGCATGAGCATGCAATAATCCTTTCATTGTCTACCGGTTTTGTATTATATAAATTACACTTGTGTAGACTTTGTGAGATGAGTCATAATATTTAACTTTAATTTGTAGGTACCATCAACGAGTCGCGTTGTTGAGTTGTTGAGTTGTGGAGCAAAATGTATTCGAATCCACGGAGACCGAAAATCGAAATTCGTTATTTTTGTCTCAAATGCCTCAAATCCATAAAGAATACGATTTTAATTAGACTACACTATTTTAGGTGAGCATTACAATATTTACCAAAAGAAATACACGAAATATGATAAAAAATGATAAATTCAACAGGAGCAGTTAACTAGTAGTTTAGTAGAATTTTTGCATTTTAAGTTGAACACACACGCCATCACGTCATTTTTTAACACGCTTTTATTATGTATGAATGTAACGGATACGCTTCTTTTACAATAATTTTTTTTTTTCTTATTTGCACTATTCTTAATTCAAATTTATTTTCTATTTTTTTGATGAATTTTCTATAAAGCGTGTTTATTAGTTTTTTTAAACTATCATTTTTATCCATAAAGGCGTAGACAGAGGCATAACTAGTGGGTTCAAATACAATATTAACTTAAAAACTACTACTAAACTACGAGTTATTTGTGACGGTTGAATTTATCTTAATTTTTAATCATATTTTGTGTATTTCTTTTGGTAAATATTCTATCTGTCACCTAACATTGAGTAGGCTTATCAATATCTTTGTGGACTTGAGGGATTTGAGGCAAAAAGAACAAATTTCGATTTGCTTCCGTTATTGTTCTTAAAATATTATATTTGTCTCTTTCCTGCTAGCCCGAGCTGTTTTCTTTGGTTACTTTATAAGTACTCTTTTGATCTATTTCATGCCCAATATAAAATATCTATAGTTATATAAGTAACTTAATTGGACCATATAAGTATGTCGTGTACATCCTGACTTATCATAAGTGCAACTATGTTCGCCTACGTGATGAATAAATTATGTTTTATTTAATGGCATAATTCAGGCTACCGGAAAATCTCTCTTTGGTCATAAATATTTGCTTTGCTTGACTTCGCTTGTATCTACATACATTGTATCACATAGGTATAGGCAGGGACTATGGATTGCCACATTATTATTATTATTATTATTTTTTATGGTATAGGGGGCAAACGAGCATACGGTTCACCTGATGGTAAGTGATCACCGCCGCCCATGAACATCTGCAATACCAGGGGGCACAGAGATGCGTTGCCGGCCTTTTAGGTGGGAATACGCTCTTTTTTTGAAGGTCGCCAGGTCGTATCTGTCCGGAAATGCTGCTGGCGGCAAAAATTATCCTCCACTTGTAAGTTTTTAATTAAATAAGTCAACCGAACATAGCATTTTATACATAATTTTTTTTTAAGACACTTGTGTACATACAAGAAAGTGGACAACCACGTATAATATATAATGGATGGAGAACACAAGAGTTTCACTCAAAATGTATTCGTGGCTGGTGTTGTACTTGGTGGCGGCGGCGGCGGGGTACGACTACACGTCGGTGCCTGGACTCAACTATGACACGTGGTGGGGACCCGAAGGCAAGGATGACACCAGCATCAAACCCTTCAAGATCGAATGGGATAAGAAGGTAAATTCTGCGCAATTTATACAGGAGAAAGAATTAGAAGTGTAACAAAAATGGCACGGTCCATTCTGTTTGTGCACATTATATGAGGACAATATTCGATGTGACACCGTAAGTGCTGTATATGGCATAACTAGGTATTGCTTGCGGCTTTGCCCGCGTGAAAACCCTTCCCGCTACAAAAGTCCCTAAAACGCAGGAAAATGCCAGCGACAGCTATTAAAAATCAGATTAAGAACATCCATTATTTCCCATTGGAGCAACTTACCGGGATAAAAAGTGTACTACGTGTTAATCCAGGATATGGTCTACCCGTGTGCCGAATTTCATTCAAATCTGTTCAGCTGTTTTTGCGGTTACTGCTAACGAACACAAACATCCAAACATTTTCACAAAATTTCGCGTTTATAATATTAGTAAAAAGTAAGATTATTATACATAGTTTTAATATACAATAATATATTTTTAGATGATCGAGGACCTGGTGTGGAGGTTGAAGAACAGGCGTCCTTTCACTCCTCCGCTGAAAGACTCAAATTTCAACTACGGCATGAGCACAGATGCGCTGAGCTTCTGGCTGGATTACTGGGCGAACGACTACAACTTCACGGCGCGGGAAGAGTACCTCAACCAGTATCCTCACTTCACGACTGACATCCAGGGCCTGAAGATGCACTTCATCTGGATCGAGCCTGAGGTAAGAAGTATCTGGAAAGCTAGTAAAGCTACTGCTCAGCTGTTCGTTTGTAAACCAAAAAATCAAAAGCATATCACCATGCAAATTATTTAAATCGCTATCAATCTACTACCGCTTTGGAAACTGTTATTGGTGTGAAGAAGCGGTCCAAATACCGAAAGAAAGAACGTTATAATAAAAACTATATCTATATTTATAAAAGAAAGTTGTGCTAGATACACCATTTATAACTCGAGAACGGCCGAACCGATTTTTATGTTCTTTGATTTTTTGGGTTTGTGTCCGTTCTGAATAGCAGAATAACTATAATCAAAAGGAAAAGTACACGATCAAGGAACTTATGAAGGAAATTCATTTTCCTTTATAATTTTAGGAAATGAACATGGTGTGTATAAAATGTATCCTTTGACAGCTTCAGGCGCGCGCAGTCCCTGTGGCGGTCGCAAAGAGTATTTTATAATGTCATATTGCCTCCTTTTATTGCATACCGTTGCGCTTAGCCGTCACGCGATTAGTATCTTTTCTGAGTTTTCACAAATTTTTATTCATTTCAGGGTAAACGTATTCAATCACGGTAAAGGGAACAGAATAGAAATTCGCAATACTGTGCTGTTGCCAACGCTTATGTATGGAACTGAATGCTGATTTGGCAGAAAAAAGCACGAAAGTAGAGTAAATGCGGTGGAATTGCATGCCTTACAGGGTATATTATGTGGAATAACAATAAATTATCGCATGGGGATAGTATGATAAGAGAACGTTATAAATTGAAGGATGATGTGGTGACCAAAATTAAAAGAAGTATGCCTAGATAATTTGGGCACGTAGAGAGGATAGTTGAAGAAGGAATGAGGATGCCCATAACCGGCGAAAATGTATGATGAGATATATGAATGTTGAAGAGGTGAAAGAGGTGTATCATTATCGTGGCATGCCGCGGTCAATAGTCTGTGCTTCTCTTTGTGTTTGTGTATGACATTTTCATTTTGTTTTTCGTACAGTTAATTATTCATTTTGATAATTCATAATAATATAATCATAATAAAAAACTAATAAGTTAACACAACATTCATTGATTCTGAAGCGATACGATTTCGCTGGGCCAGCTAGTAACGTTATAAATCCAATCATTCATACGAGACATTTACGGCGTCATACACACTGTGATATATGAACATACACATAATAAGTAGTCGTTAGAGGAAGGATGTATAATATTTTGAGATGACTTCTATAAACTGAGAAGCATCTTAAATGGTCTGCAGATCAACAAATATTAGTTTCATTTTAAAATAGTCACTGGTCAGCAGATTTATTTTGGTTGAAATCTTATTTATTTATTTATTGGAACGAAGTTCCTTATCGCGCGTTGTGAAAGGGGGCTAGACGGAAAAAAATTCTCACGAAAAGTTGTCACGACACTTTTTGCTATTATCTTACTAATATGAACCTTAAATACAATGCGTAGAAGCTATAATTCTTGAAACGAGTATATTTTTATTTATTTTATTTATTAAAGTCATTAAAACCATTTCTTACTAATCTAATATGAACCTTAAATACATTGCGTAGAAGCTATTACCCCAGCGTTGGCACGGCACGAGTACAAAAGAATCGAACGTAACATTCTTTTTCAAATTTTGTTGATTTATTCTACTTTGGTTACTGACATTTATCAATAACAAGACTAAAGGTGCTTTGCTCGCGTTTAAAAATCTACTTTATGTGGTAAGCGTAAGATCGAATTTGTGTTTAGTCAATCAAAATTTGTGATAAAAATGCTATGCAATAGCGCGGCAGTCTCCGAATGCCACACGTATTTATTTGTTTTTTTTTCTCTAGAAACTTATGTATTGGAACGGAAATAGGAAAATATTTATATATTTATATATATACACACTCTGTTATATAAATACAATTTTATTACAATTCCTTCACTAATTAATCGAAAGGAACTTCGTCATCCAGGTGTCCCTTGACACCTCTCATTTTTTTACACTTTTTGTACACCATTCCCTTATTCCTGATGCTTACGAATCACGGTGACTCTAGGTGACGAATGTATAACTGATGTATATTAACAGGTGCCCGAAGGTAAATACAAGATTCCTCTTCTGATGCTGCACGGATACCCGGGGTCCGTGCGCGAGTTCTATGACGTCATCAACGATCTCACCAAGCCCGCTGACGACATAGACTTCGTGTTTGAACTCGTCGTTCCCAGTTTACCTGGCTTCGGCTACTCAGATGTAAGTTTTTTACATAATGTGACGAGCAAGTCACTTGTCTGACTTAAGGTCACGAATTTCCACACATAATAGAAACACCGAGCATAACTTTGATTTAGAAATCACTGTAAAGTATCACACTGCGCTCCTTACCTGGGACAGTTGATGAAGTCTCAAAGTGCCCAGTAATCAAACTGGCTCCAAGTGCCTATAAACCCGAACACAACAGTGCACGGTGCTGCTTTGCAGCGGAATTATATTTTTTGATTTTATCTTCATAGACAGATTCGTATATAAATGGTCTACTACATCGAAACTTTATAAATGTATCTTGTCATTATCCATACTTATATCCATACTTCCATACATTATAAATGTGAAAGTATCTCTGTCTGTATGTTAGGCTTTCTCGGCTGAATCAATGAACCGATTTCGATGAAAGTTGATATGGAAATAATTTGAGACCCTGGAAAGGACAGACTTATTGTCAGAAAACTTTTTCAAGCAGGTGAAGCCGCGACCAAAGCTAATATTTTATATCTCATAGGCTACTAACCTCCAAGGACTGGGTGGTGCTGAAATGGCGTTCATATTCAAGCATCTAATGGAGAGACTGGGCCACGGGAAGTTCTACGTGCAAGGAGGAGACTGGGGAGGCGTTATAGGTTCAATCATGGCCACCTTCTTCCCAGATGTAAGAGAACTTGTTAATATTTTATTACTGTTTTAGGATTTGAAATTTATTCGATTTCGAATAGGTCGTGTCTGTCGTCGTACTGTCGTTTCGAACAGTTGTGTCCACTGGCGAGGTATAATCATATCTCGTCAATAAATACTAGATGTCACTCCACTTTCTATTAGATGCAATGGAGTCGCATTGCCGTGCCATTATAATTCTTTATGAGCTTAATATGGCGCTAGGCTCATTCATATCACGGCATAGGGTAGAACACACATGAAGAAAAGTGAGTGCCCACAACTCTGTCTATCCGTTCGGGGATGAAGGTGTGATAATGTGTGTGTGTGTGTGTGTCTCTCTGTGTGTGTGGGTGTGTCTGTGTGTGTGTGTGTTTGTGTGTGTATGACAATTATTTTAATCAATACTGTATCATTCGGAATGTCTGTTCCAGATAATTCTAGGCTATCACACCAATTTCGGACTTGCGTTTACGGAGGCCTCGTTTAGTATGATATCCGCGGGGTCGCTGTACCCGTCTGCCATCATGCCGGCCGAACTGACCAGCCGCCTGTACCCACTGCAGACAACCCTGCAGTTCTACGTTCAGGAGTTTGGCTACTTCCACATACAAGCAGCTAAACCTGACGTCATTGGTATGTACCACTTATCACTTCGTCGCCATTATCCCACTACTGGTTAGGTGCAATATACTAAATAGGGCTAATTCTGGAAGAGATTTGACTTTCATTGCATTTCTAACAGACATAGTTACTTTCGCTTTTATAATAGTACTTATGGATTATTAGGTCTAAAACATAACTGCTTAAAACCATTGATTCTTAGGTTTATGCGTGGGTGAGTCCCCAGCGAGTCTGATGGCATGGTTCCTGCATCTATTCTCCATTTCCGCTGGCACCGCGAGCAGGGACGACCCCAGGGGTGGCCTGGACATGTTCACACCAGAACAGCTCATCGACAACATCATGTGCTACTGGGTCCCGGAGAAAGTCACCACTTCCATGAGGATCTACGCGGAGACCGTCAACTTCAGGAACCTCAATATGGGATATATAAAGTAAAGATTGTATTATTATGTGGTATTGCAAAAAACTTGTTTCTCGTTCCCAACACTTAATGGGATGAAAATAATGTCAGTCAAATGTGTATATTAGTTGCCACACTAAATCTTCGAGAAAAAAGCTAGGGCTTATGTTTTTTCCTATTATTCTATCTTGTATAAGCTGTAGACTGAGAGGTTCTAAGTTTGTTTTCCAAACTAGACACCTTGTTCAGATTGTTTTCCATCTCGGCTTCCAGTGATATCTTATAATATAAAGCTCAATACATTTTGTAATATGTTTAAAAGTTTGCATTGGTTTAGAATAAGGCAAGGTGAAAATTATCCCCCTTTATATTTTCCCGTGAAAAACCGCGTTATCGTTACTACCACTGAGGGTGAGTCTAACAATTACGTTAGTTTCACCAGTCTAACAGCACAATGACGACACTCGGGAGTATAGCTTCATCCGAGTGAGCATTGAGGCAAGTCTCTAATCCTATGTACATACAACCTACACCGGCATACCAACCAAAACTAGTAGTACATTTCTTCGGCGCTAATGAGACGGCCTCGGGTATTTTGATGCACTAAGATAGCTGACATTTGTTTGCAGTGCTCCCACACCAGTGCCAACAGTAGTGTTGCAGGCTTTTCGCGAGGTGGCCTACTTCCCCCCCGCGGCTCTGAACACCAAGTTCAGCACCCTGGTGTCGGTGGATGTGCTCGACGACTATGGACACTTCCTCGCCATGGAGGCGCCTAAAGTCTTCGTTGATAAGGTCTTCAGTGGATTCCAGAAGATCATTGATTTCAATAATCAATTAAACTGTACTAACTGATTATGGAAGCAGAAAAACACAAGTTTTTACTACCGCCTACCTACTACCTTAAACTACCCTTTGCAGGGCCTCTATTTCTGCAAAGATTCTAAAATATCATGAACCAGTGTAGCAAGTAGTGCAACAAAAGAATAATTGTAGATAGGGCTGTTTAAACTTAAAATAAAATCAATATTTATTTTAATTTTAATTTTTTTTATTTATTTCTTTATTTCCATAAGCAAGGTGAACAAACACTAAAATAAAGGCATAAAATATGTACATAACAATTCGGAATCAAGGTGTTACTGAACTACGGTATCCAAATAAAGATTTAACTTGTGTTATGGATACCGTTGCTCACATCTTACAAGGTTGAGCTAAAAATGTATGGTACATAGTCAAGCTAAGAAGGATACTCCTTTAAAATGGCTACGAGAACAGTGAAATACAAAGAAAAAAATAAATATTAGAAACTGAATAACCTAACAATAATTTTGAGTTGTGAGTGTATTTGTGTGGTGTGTGAGTGAGTGAGTTTGTGTGTGTGAAGTGCAAATGTATGAAAGAGAGAGATAGTTTCGTTTGTGTGAAATAAGTGTTAATTTAAACTGGAACACAACAGTATATTAGACAATGCTGCTTGGTTTGAGAAATAGGCAGTTAAAAACGCCTGATATAATTTAACTTTAATATTAGAAATAATTTAATTTGATATAATGTAATTATGATATTACATTTAAGACCCAATTTCTATTACTACTTATTGCGATTTTAATTTTATTTTGTTTTCTACTTATACTTATCTCTAAAGTTAAAAGACTAAGGTCCGATTTCTCCTTCTTCTTCTTCTTCAGCCTTTAGAAGTCCACTGCTGAACATAGGCCTCCCCCAAAGATTTCCAGACCAACCTGTCAGAAGCCGATTTCTCCACTTGCTGATAAATGCTACTCGTTGCATGAATATAAGCCGACCAAAAACAAAAGTCACAATATAATCTATGTTCCCAAATAAATGAGTACTATCTACATTAGCTTTTTATTACAATAACTGTTAAACTTGAAACCTGTGAAGCAGGCTCTACTAAGCTTTTGTACTAAGGTGTAGCTAAAGTTGTGTTCGCGCCGACTTAATGTCCGTACGTCACCTGGGTCCCCCATTGAAAATCAGCGCTGCAGTATCAGTCAAGCTGATGCTGCAGCAAGAAGCTGAATGGGGGTTCCCGTTGTTGGCACAATGCATGCATTTATTTTATATTTGTTTGTATTTAGTTTTTCTCCCTTTTTTTTATAAAAGATACATGTACTGCTTGTGTTAATAATAAATATTTTTTTCTTTCTTCTTTCTTTCTTTCTTTTCTAAGTAGATCAATTCCAGTTGTGAATTTATTGCTTTTCTGTGTACCGCTTTTCGCGTAAGCTTTCTACAAGTAAGAACAGGTTTAGGTAATAAATTTCAGCTCGTTCCATAAGGGCGTTGGTGGTGTAATGGTCAGCATAGTTGCCTTCCAAGCAGTTGATCCGAGTTCGATTGCCGGCCAACGCACACTTTTGCTTTTATTGTCAATGACATCTTCTTGATTTTACTTTAGAAGGCTTCTACCTCAAGCGTTGGTTGTGTAATGGTCAGCATAGTTCCCTTCCAAGCAGTTGATCCGAGTTCGATTCCCGGTCAACGCATATATATTACTACACCCTACATTGTACTCTATATAAAGCGAACTTCGTAAAAAAGACACTTTTTTAAACCTAATACACTATCATTGGCCTCGCTGGTAAGTTGAGCACAGTTGAAATAATGTCAGCCAACTACATACGTTATTATATCTCTCGACGGTTTCTAGAATTATGCGGCCTGTCTTAGGTACTGAATGTATTTCCGCTGAACCTGGAAGGAGACACTATAACTGGATTTTTATCACGAAAACTTGCTACCAAATATATGAACTGCCTCATACTAATTCCAACGTAACTTTGTGTGTCTCTTATGCTTGTAGGGCTAAAATTTGAACCGATTGTGAGGATATTTGTACGCCATTAGCTTTTACCTCAAGAAAGGAAATTTATGATTGCCATTAACCAAATTCAATTTGAGCGAAACCTCGAACAACTATATAGTTGTACATACTGTTACAACGTTCGGTTTCCGCTTCCAACGCGTCATATAAATAAGATCTGTTTAGTTAATTACATAATAATTGATTAAGAATTACAAGCTACAAGGCTCTGTCTTTTGTTACCAGCACGTTTTATAAATAATTCCTACCTCATTATACAATATTTATAATCTTATATTTAATGAATATACTGTTTGTTTTTGATATTTTATGATATAGAATGTTTTCGAATGTTAATGTGACGTGGCGAGGTATAATGTTTTAAACAGAACACTCTTGATGTATTTGGGGAATACAATAAATATTGTAAATGCTGTGCCTATTAGTTTTCTTCACCAACTATATCCAGCAGTCTTTCTGTGCATCCCGTTCTCTATTTCAATACATACACACACACGCCCTTTTATTCCAGAAGGGTAGGCAAAGGCACAACTAGTGCACCCACTTTTTGCCGTGCGTCTTCCGACCCATGATGTGAACCGGATATATAAAGGCTGATCCCGGAACGCGATACTTACACTGGACACTATGGTTTTAACACCTTGGTGGTCGCTATCTGGCTGGATACAATATATATTCTACCACCAGCAATTAAACACCAGGAGCTTTCTATAAGTGAAGGAATTTTCATAATCGAAGGCGTAGTTTCAGAGACTACCCCTAAATCGAATTATAAACAAACTTTCCTCTTTATAATCGTCACATTATGGTCGTAGTGGTGTGAGTTGAATTTGATTCTTACACTTAAAATTTGAAGTTGTTCGACACTAATTTGTCCAGAGGCTAGATGCTTTTCGACAAACGTTAGGTATCGCTAATCGAAAAAAATCATGAGAATGACATATGCTAAAGATAAGTTTATCGCATAGACATAATGTATGAATAGTTCAATACATTACGTCTAAAATGAAATGAAATGAAATGAAATTTTATTTGCATGATTGTGGTTGTATATACAGATAGCATAATATAATTACAGAATTCAATAATCAGTTTCTCACAATCTGTCATTTTTGACGTGCAAATATTTATGATAGTTTTTATAGTTATTATTATTTATTATGATAGTAATAATTTCAAGGAGAAAAAAAAAGGATAGTTATATCAATAGTGATTTTAAATTTATCTGAGTAGTATTTAAGTATCTATAGGTAATAATCCAAATGTTAGTCATTAGTATACATTATAATTAAAATTTACAATATTAGGTATGTCATTTCTATTATTTATTATGTCATTTAAAAAGTCATTTAAACACAATAAAAAAAATTATCCTTGTAGTTCAAAGTCCGGGTGGTATTGCTACGATTTATGAGTCATTTACCATGAGAGCAGCTTGCTCGTCTCGTCAATGTAACATTATTTTATCTAGTTACGTCCAACCGGTATTATACTCGCTTCTACCGCCTACGTTTTACCAAAAAGGGAATCGTTTATGTATTACGAACAGTAAAATGTATACTTTAAGGAGTCAAGCCATTCAACGGTCATTGGCATTGAATTTTACTTCCATACTTCTATTTTAAATTAGAAATTAAATTTGTTTGTCTGTTTCGTTCTCGCATCTTTATTTTTATTTTTTTTATAGCATTGAATGAAGAGACGAACATGCCGTTCGCCTGGTCGTAAGCAATAAACAGTAGCAATACCATCCAGCACCTTGAGTTACAAAGTACTGTGTGGCATTCCACTGCGCTCGTCATCCTGAGACATAAGATGTTAAGTCTCATTATATCCAGTAGTTACACTGGCTAAAATGTCTTCCAAACCGAAACACAACAGTACATGCACACTGCTGCTTGGCGGTAGAAATAGATATTGCGGTGGTACCCACCCAGACGGCCTCTTACATAATGAGAGACCTACCACCGGTAAAGCATCTGAATCATTAAACTGATTCTTATGAAATTTTGTATTGAGGAAGCTTGAATAAGAAGAAAGTATGTATAGGCTATTTTTAGGTCTCCAACAGTATATTTACCACACCGGCGAACTCGCAAGCAAAAGCTAGTATAATAATATTATTTCAACATAGAGGAAGACTTGTCCTTTTATTTTCTTTAAATGGGAGATAATTTATTTATTTTTTACATCACAGGCATGAAGATATTTAGACGCTACGCGACAACATACTCAAGTTGTTGCCGATAAACACACTATTATGAAACTGATGAAAAAATCTGAGAATGCAGATATTTCCAAAAATGATGTTGAAAAAGTTTTTTATAGCTGCAGTGGTCAAGGCTCCCTTACTGCTCCATCTCAAATAACCACTCTATATATTGCTACCAGAATTAGGAAGCAAGGAGATAAGACCTTTCCTTCTATTAAAAAGCTAATTTCAAAATGTAGTTATGGCCATATTGTAGACAGTCACTGGCATTATATATCGTTACCAAAAATACTAAATAGATTGTGCGACCTCAAGATCGGACACGAGACCTCTGTTAATAATCCAAATATGCTGCCAATCCGCATCCACACTACGGTTCTAGGTTTGTTTGTTCGAAGGTTCTTGTTTAGAAGTACTACGATTGTGGAACTCTGTCAAAGAGGACATACATTGTATTTTGAGTACTATAAGGCACTTTTTACTCCGAGAATGGACTTTAAAAGAGACGTGAGAAAAAGGTTATTTTATATTATAAAGAGGGTAAATTTGTTCGACAGATTTACCTTTGGAACTAATTAAATAATTAAAGTAAATTCCATTAACAGAAATCTACATTTTCTCAGAATGAAACTTTTATTTTAGGAATACTGTCACGAGCGAAGCCGTGAGCAGAAACTACTCAATCAAAATTAACATAAGACCGTTAAATTCTAACGCAGTCGCAAAAAACACCAGTATGACGTGTGTACTTTCAAAGCCAGCTAGCCAGTGTAACTACTGGACATAATGAGACTTAACATTTTATGTCTCAGGATGACGAGCGCAGTGGAATGCCACACAGTACTTTGTAACTCAAGGTGCTGGATGGTGTTGCTACTGTTTATGGGTGGTCGTATCGCTTACCATCAGGCGAACGGCATGCTCGTCTCGTCATTCAATTAAAAAAAAAAATATATATATACAGTGAAACCTGGTTAAGTGAGACATCAAAGGACCTGCAATGTTGTTTCACTTATAGAGGTATTCCACTTACCCAGTGTCTCAGATAACCAGGTATAAATAAATATCTGTCTCATTTACAGAGGGTTCCATTAATAATATGCTTTGGTCACCAATTGATGTCATTTCAAAATAATTAGTTTTCCTTGTCCTTCAGAACATTGTGATTGAATGTTATCTTTACTCTGAATTATTCTACAAAGTAGATTTGGCATATTAAATTCGACACAAACTTCATCGCGTGTCTTCCCACTTTCATAAACGGATATTAACTTCAGTTTTTCACGTACTGATAAAGATTTCAGCTTTCGTTTTGTCATTTTTCAAATAAACATCCGTATGATAGTAAAGTGAAACTAAAACTGGAGGTCATTGAGACTCAAAACTACTTACGTAGTAAAGTGCGGAATTTGCGGGTAGAATAAGAATAAGTAAGTAAACAAACAAAACGATGTTATCTCAGTTACAGAGGTTTATGCATATAAAATTCACTCGCTGTCTCAGTTATAGAGGTAACTATGATGATAAATCGAAAGAACGAATCCCAGATATAGAGGTTTGCTTCGTCCCACTAACAGGAGTAATTCAGTGCCAATGTGTTGGGACCTCAGCATGAGTTCCAGTTATGGAGGTTTCTCACTTATCCAGGTCCCACTTAACCAAGTTTCACTGTATATGTATATAATGAAGGTAACGTAAAGCGGCTCATTCGCGATCTGTGTTCCGTATGTGGTGGTTGGTATTGTTAGTAGTGCGGGTGGGGGCTGATCTGCCGACGCTGGACAGCATCAAATGGGGCTGCGATGATGGCCCTGATGGGGAGATCACGCCTTTCAACATCACGTTTGATGATGAGGTAAGTGGTATTCAAGGAAAAGTGGTTTTCTTTTATGTAGGCACAGAGATGTGACTCCATTGCACCTGGTGGTGAGTGGAGGAGCGTCCAGATAGTGGCGATTTTTTATTTTCTATATACTGGATTTTTTGGGAATCAATAGTGAGATATCATCGTGTAAGATATTTTGAGAGATACGATGCTGTTTCGAGTTGGGCCTCTTTGTGAAATTACGTTTGACGATAAAGTATTATAAATATTTAATAAGTCCGTATTAAATGGCAGTGAAATATATATACTTATAATATATATTATAAGTCCGTATTACATGGCAGTGAAATTGTTTAATAAACTACCAGATAACATTAAAAAAAAACAAAAGTTTTCCATATTCAACAAAAAACTGAAAGCATATCTAACAAAAAATTGCTATAATAAAATAGAAAAATACTTGAAGGTCATTTAAAAATTAAATATTACATGTGTTAAATATTAAGTATTGTCTATATGTATCTCAAAAATAACTTTAAAGGCTACTTTTGCCATCCTATGTTTATATAGAGTATAATAAAATTGTTATTAATATGGCGCCCTCAAATTTGCAATGTCTGAAAAGGGCTACTAAGTTATAAGCACAAAAAATGTAACAACAGCAACTATTGTAAATAAATAAATAAATATTAAGAAATACTCTGTGAAAATTGTTCCCCTAATATATGTCATAAATAAACTCTCGGGCCTATGAATTATTTTTGTAGAAACCATGTTGGCCTTTTTTTCAATTACTGTAAGAGTAACAAATCAAACCTTCTTTTAGAGGTCGGCATATCACACCTAATGTAAGCCATACACGCCTTGGTCTACTGGATAGGTTACCCGTGTAGGTTTGTCGGCGCAGGTTGTTAAGCGTACGCGACCGATAGGCATTCGGTAAGTTTGGGGCACTCTAGTAAAATAATGTATAATGTTAGTTCATAACATTTACGGTTTTTTAGTTGGCTAAACACTAAAGAACGTTGTAACGTACCTACTCTCGTATGTATTGAAGAACATCAGTACTTTCGATTTTTGACCACCTAAATCGTCACTTGCCGTGTGTGCGTCGGTAGCGTGAATGAAGACGTCCGGTGTACCGGAGCGATCTTCAGTTCTTTTCGCGATGGCAACGATTGAGGACGATAACGCGCTGGCATTATTAGGCCTTGCTGGCATTTTGAAGAAAAAAGGTATAAAAGAAAGAAAGAGGGTCGCGGAATGTCAATATTATTCATACACTCAGTTTCTATGGACGATTTTTTATCTGACATTACCGGGCGTGGAGTGATCATCAGAATCACGTGTGACCACTGACCGAGACATACGCTGGAAAACATGTCTGCAGTCTAGTAATTAATTTACGATAACAACTGACGCGACCTGCGCAGGCGACCGGATAACATGCACACACGCACAAGTACACCGCTCAAAAAACTGCACGGTATATTCTCACACACGTTCCGGTCTACCTGCGCAGGCGTACCTGCACAGATATACCTCTTCGGTGAACCTTAGCGTGTATGGCAGGCTTAAGTTGCCCATGATAATATTTATATGCTAGATATGGCGATAAAACGTCTTAACCTAACGTGGGACGAATATAATGGCGATGATCAATACCCGTGCGTTGGCCTTTAAATAAAAAAGATTAATATATTATTATGCGTACTTACTTTTTACTGGTGGTAGGTCTCTCATATGTAAGAGTCCGTCTGGGTAGGTACCACCGCAATATCTATTTCTACCGCCAAGCAGCAGTGTGCATGCACTGTTGTGTTTCGGTTTGAAGGACATTGTAGCCAGTGTAACTACAGGACATAGTGAGACTTAACATCTTATGTCTCAGGATGACGAGCGCAGTGGAATATCACATAGTACCTTCTTTGTAACTCAAGGTGCTGGATGGTGTTGCTACTGTTTATGGGTGGTCGTATCGCTTACCATCAGGCGAACGGCATGCTTGTCTCGTCATTCAATGCCATAAAAAAATTAAAAACAAAATACAATATTAATTCAGCGTACTATACATAACAATTTCAAGCGTATGCCGGACATGAATAATTCCGTAGTACGACATCGTAATTACAACTGACGACAGTCATTGTTTCACTGCAGCTTTAATATGATTTTTTACTCTGTATAATAAGATTTCCTCGGTGTCGTGGATGGTTGCATGCACGCTACGACTATCACACTGTGGTCTCGGGTTCGAATCCCATGTCGGGCATTGATATTCGATCTTCCAACTCAGTATCAGCACGGAGTCCGGAAATATACCCGGATGATGGTAAAAGACTCCCCTTATTACATGGGACCTACCACAGCTGGAGAAATGTGGGTCCACAATCTCTGCCTACCCCTGAAAAGGGATAGGCGTGATTTTAAACAGTAAAACAGCATATGGAACATAAGAGTAGGCTGTCACTTAACGTTGGTTGGCCTTATTGTTGACAAAATTTTATAGAGTGGCTCTACATGGGCCATTGGAGTAGTTAGGTGGGGAGTCATGGGTCATGCCTACAACGAGATGTTAAGATAGCCTACTACTACCACCATTTTTAAAATCATACTAAACACCAAATTTGAAAAAAAAAAAAATCTTCCCTATGTCTTTCTGTCGTTCTACATTTATATAGCTCTTCTTGAGCAAGATAATCATTATAATTTTATAATCCCAGATGATAGCAGACTTGCGCATGCGTCTCACCAACAACCGTCGTCCGGTCCCAACCTTCGATGGTGTGAACCATCGATACGGCTTCAACTCCAACGACCTGGTCGATTGGCTGGAGTACTGGAGGGAAGAATACGACTTCAAAAAACGGGAAGAGGCCCTCAACAAATACCCTCAATTCAAAGTCAGGGTGCAAGGACTGAAAATTCATTTCATTAAAGTGGAACCTGTGAGTATTATTGAGCTATTAGTCGTCTTGTTCTTGTTTGGTCAGTATGGTGGTAGGTCTCTCCTAACTAGTGGTAGGTCTCTCATAACTGGTGGTAGGTCTCTCATATGTAAGAGTCTATCTGGGTGGGTACCACCGCAATGTCTATTTCTACCGCCAAGCAGCAGTGTGCATGCACTGTTGTGTTTCGGTTTGGAAGACATTGTAGCCAGTGTAACTACTGGACATAATGAGACTTAACATCTTATGTCTCAGGATAACTAGCGCAGTGGAATGCCACACAGTACTTTGTAACTCAAGATGCTGGATGGTATTGCTACTGTTTATGGGTGGTCGTATCGCTTACCATCAGAACGGCAAGCTCGTCTCGACATTCAAAGCAATAAAAAAAATGAATGCTAGATTCATCTCTAAGTCAAAACCGTTTTACCCGTTTTGGAGACATTGCTCGTACAAAAGACAGACAGACCAAAAACTCGAATCTGACAGCCCGACAGCATTATGGTTAGTCTGTTAGTCCATAAGCTGGTCAATATACTTTAAGTAATTAGTTCGTCCGTCCGTCAGTCTGATTGGAATCAGTAATTTTGATATTATAACTTGATAGCACTATATAAACATATTGACAAAGACACATTACATCCCTTGACAGTTTACAGAATGATACCGACCTTTTTTGACTCTACATAAATTGTAGGTGAACCAAACCAAGAGGAAAGTGACCCTACTACTCCTACATGGATGGCCTGGATCCACCCGGGAGTTCTACGATGTCATCCCGGGCTTGATCGCTGATGACGATTCTAGAGACTTCGCGATTGAAGTCATCGTTCCCAGCTTACCTGGATTTGGCTTTTCTGATGTAAGTCATCAATAACATTGTCATCATTATCTTGTTGCTTATGATTATCAGCCACAGGAAGCCCAGTGCTGAACATAGGCCTCCCCTAAAAATAAGATGTCAGTTATGACTTACCCTTATTTATCTAACTTTATGTGGGCTAAGTTAAAAGAAAATTAACGTGGGATATTTTTGATGGTAATCAGCTGTAAAAAAAACAGTATAATCGCGCTTTGGCGCCCTTTAGAGTAAGGGAAGGGCACTAAACGTCCTTACAGCAAGCAAATATTTATTATGGCCAGCCACGAAGGGGGAGACGAGTAATGAGATTGTCTAATTCTTGGCATGTTTTTTCCAGGCCGCCTGTATCCCCGGGCTAGGAGGTGTTGAAATGGCAGTCGTGTTAAGAAATGCGATGAAGATCCTAGGATACGAGAAGTACATAGTTCAGGGGGGCGACTGGGGATCCTACATAGGTTCTGCTCTGACCACCATGTACCCTGAGGTAAGATAGCTAGCCATTGTAGCCAGTGAAGTTACTGGACATTTGAGACTTAATGTCGAATGTCTCAAGATGAGCGCAGATCAGTGCCATCAAGAGGTTTGTAATTTAAAGTTCTGAGTGGTACTGCTACTGATTGCGAGCAATTATATTTTAGTTGTATAAAAAAAATAAGTATTAAAACCTATGAAATATATAAATAAATTGACGATTCCAGTTTTTAGAGCAGCCTTAAAAATGCTACTTATAATACAGCAAGAGAACTTTTGACACCTTTTTTTACTACTTAATAACTAGAAGGTAGCGATATTAAACCTCTGAATTAAGTACCTACATAACATTTTTTTTACAGGAAGTCATCGGTTTCCATACGAACCTCCCCACTGCTACTACTTCAGATGCGTTCATGATGATAGGTGTGGGGCATTTCTTCCCGGATCTGGTGGTGGACTCTAACTTATCGAACAGGCTCTACCCTTTAGTGAACAAGACCCTTTGGCTGCTGCAAGAAACGGCCTACTTCCACTTCATGGCCACTAAACCTGAAACTTTGGGTAACACCTGAATTATATTAATCTGTATATATATAAAAGCGTAAGGTCATTCACGAAGTCTCAGAAACTACAAGTGCTACGAGTCTTAAATTTTGCATGGCGTTCCTTTTAGGACGTAGGTGCTCAATAAAACGGGATTTTACTGGTGGTAGGTCTCTCATATGTGAGAGTCCGTCTGGGTGGGTACCACCGCAATGTCTATTTCTACCGCCAAGCAGCAGTGTGCATGCACTGTTGTGTTTCGGTTTGGAAGACATTGTAGCCAGTGTAACTACAGGACATAGTGAGACTTAACACCTTATGTCTCAGGATGACGAGCGCAGTGGAATGCCACACAGTACTTTGTAACTCAAGGTGCTGGATGGTGTTGCTACTGTTTATGGGTGGTCGTATCGCTTACCATCAGGCGAACGGCAGGCTCGTCTCGTCATTCAATGCAATAAAAAAAATCCAGCCCCTAAAGGGGTAAAAAGGGTTGTACGCGATAAACCCAAAAAATACCGAACGGATTTCGATGAAATTTGGTATGGAGATAGTTCGAAAAAAGACTTGCATAGTAACTTCGTTTCATTTCGATAAAACTTTAATTTTATTAAAGTTCAAAAAACTGACCATCATGCATTAAAATTACCATAAAAATGTAGTTTTAAAGGGAATGTTAAACCATTGTACCATTTTGAAATTGGCAGTAACTAAGAGAGTTTTTAATGTAATTGGCACGATCTTTTATAAATCTTTGCACGATCTGCTTCGTAAATTTTTTTACATAAAGATTTTTTTCCGTGCATTTTAATTTTTTTTTTACAAAAAAGCAGATTGTTTTAGATAACTCATACATTCATGTGTAAATAAAAAAAAACAAGGCTTAAAAAATCATAATTTGTAGAAATGGTATGAATTAAACTAAACAAGTCGATTTTTTCGAAAAAATATTAATAATAATAATATCTCTGAAATGGTGGAACTTTTACTGAGGTAAAATTTTGTCATATAGTAGGAAATTATGTGACCTATCCGCACTTACAGGGATATCCTTCATTTACTGGACAACCTGTATTATCTTCTTACCCCGAAGAAACGAACTCGTAATAATACACACACTCACGCCTTTTTATCCCTGAAGGGGTAGACAGGGCGCAATTAAATGCACCAACTTTTCGCCGTGCGTATTCCGTCCCATGATGTGATAGGGGGTAAGCCTATCGCCATATCGGGCACAAACTCCAGACTCCGGACTGATACTGAATAGGAAAATCCAATATCACTTTGACCGACCTGGGGATTGAACCCGAGACCTCAGCATTGCAGTCGTACTGTAATACAACTACGCCACCGACGCGACGCAGTCTAACTCAAAATAATGACACAAGAAAATATTTCTGTATGATATGTTAAGTAGCTGTTGGTGATGTCTGATATATAATCATGGTCTAACCTAATCCTTAAGATATAAAAGCCTGAAATTATGAAGACCAGCTATCAGCGTGCGTATATCTGGTTCCGAACTTTCCAGCATTGTTTTGACTGGAAGATAACATCTCGTCAGTCGAAACTCTGAACGTTATGATGTGTTGCATTTTACCGTGCCCATTTAAATAATCCACTTCTCTCCAGGTATCGCCATGACTGACTCTCCAGCTGGTTTCCTGAGCTTCTTCCTCCAGTGCATATCAGCCGGTACTCGGAAGGTTAACCCTCAGGAACCTGAAGGTGGACTCCTGAAGTACTACACGAGGGAGCAGCTGATTGACAACCTGATGATGTACTGGACTGAGAACAAGATCACCACGTCCAGTAGGCTTTACTATGAGACTATGCGCAGCTCCAATGGAAGCCAAGTTATGGCGTAAGTTGGTTTTATCGTTTTTTTTTCTCACGCCAGTGTTCTTGGAAGGATAGACAGATATTTTTTTAAGCAAATTGTCGATAAGAGCAAGCCCACCTAATGGTCAGCGACACAACTGTGCCAGTGCTCATAAATATAGTTGACGAATACTTCATACCTGATGATTCTGGTATAAAATGATACTTCTAATATGATGAAGTAATGTATCGCCCTTTTTATTTAAGGATATCCTTATTTAGACTTTTATTTTTCTTTATTAATGAGTAGCTCCATCAACATAGCCAAGTCACTGATTCGATTCTTTAAGTTTCTTAAATAAAGTTGTTTTGTTATTTCAACCATTTTGACTATTTTGACTTTTTGTTGTATTTTATTTGAAATTTTGTTTACCATTTTAATATTAATTTTAATTTTAATTAGATTATGCTCCTTTTATTTTATAGATTAATATGAATGTTGTGCATGTCTGTTATAAATATAAACGCTAGATAGTAAGGTTATAATTTTTAATTGTAATGCAAGTGTTTATGTTGTTGACGTGCCTTATTAATAAATAAATAAATAAAGTGTTTAAGGTTTTAAAAATGTAAGTACCGACCGTGACAGGACTCGAACCTGCAATCTTCGGATCCGAAGTCCGACGCCTTATCCATTAGGCCACACGGTCATATCGATTGTCTGGGCAGAATCCGACCGCTTGACGAAGCCGCATTCGGCCAGCGTGTTGGAATAAGGCTTAGACTCTTTCAACAGTAGATACATTTTCTCTCAACTGAGACATATATATAATTTACTAGATAGCTATTTCTTGAAATTTTGTTATAAATATTAATTATAAAGTAAGTTTTATCCTTTCATCTCTGAATAGGTTCAGGCTCAGGTTCGCAGGAGATATTATAGTGCACAAGTGTGTGCGCAATACACAGGTGCACTCGCTATTCCTTCACTCTCATAGTCCGATGAGACGGCAATCCGACATGACCGGAGAGAGATCAGGCGCAGGACCAACGGCTTTACGTGCTTTCCGAGGCACGGGGGTATCACACCACCAACTTCCTGACTCCGAGCTGCGACTGAATAGTTTTTAAGATGGAAAAAGCCAGTTACTATGTTTGGCTCGACCCGGGATTCGAACCGAGGACCTCAGCGCGAAAATCGTACTCGTAACGCGTACGGAATACAACTACGCCACCAAGACAGTCTGAATTACATACTGTCCAACTAATGGGCATGTGCATCCTCTACTATCGAAGAGTTTAAATCTTATTCCACCACGCTGGCCTAGTGCGGCTTGGCAAACTACATATACCTTCGAATTTCTTAGATATGTTGGTTTCCTTGAAATGTTTCTTCTTATCATTAAAGCGAATGATAATTGACAAAGAATACATCCATAACCACGAAAAGTCAAAAATGTCTGTTTTGAGTTTCGATTCTGCGAACTTTGTCTAAGAAGTTCCCTTTCCAACTAGACCGATATGATAATTTGTGTATATTCCAGATACCCTACCAACGTGCCAACATGGGCGCTGCAGGCTCCTGACGAGATCATCTACATGTCTCCCAAGATGCTGGCGACCAAGTATAGAAACCTGCGTCACGCCACAGTCCTCGACAACGGCGGCCATTTCCTAGCGCTGGAACTGCCAGAGGAGTTCTGTAAGGACGTCCTGGAAGCGGTCACCGAGTTCGTCAGATGCGATAATCTTTAGGAATATTGATATTATTATATTGTTGAGTTTGAAGTTTTGTTATTTATATCCTGGTAGGTTTTTTACTATGGCTAGTTTCTATATTTATTGTAAAAGTAATAATACCAGCGAAAGTAAAGGTAATAAGAATTTCCACGTCATAAACTAGGCAAAAGTAACAATAATTTGGGTTGTTACTGTCAACGTAAACGGCAATTGTATAGGCTGGTCGGATGATACTGCGTTCGGAGGCTAGGTTCAGGAAATTTGTGGGTATTTTTATACGATTTGCGTGACTGGATTCTCCAGTTGCAAGCTGCCAGTTAAAAGCTAATTCCGTCCTACAAGAAGTGTTATGTTGTCTTTGCATTGGATATAAAGATTAAATAAGAACCACTTCCAGTTTCAAATAGGCCGGCATAGTTGTGTCGACTGGCGAGGCGTAATGATCGCGTCAGTCGACACTCTATCCAGACCCCACTGCACTTACCATCAGATGCACTATGTGTTTTGATATCCTTGTGAAATATGCGAAAATATGTAACATAAACGGTCGTATCCAAAGACATTAAACAGTATAGTAGAACTCTTTGGTCGTATTGTTTGATCGCGTTGACTTACAAGTGGGATTTTTTCAAACCTGAAAGAGGCCGTAAACCCGAGTATCTACACATATAATAAAATTGTAACAGGCCGATGGCTGTACATTATAGGTATTGAAGAAAAACTAGTATGAGGAGTCTGTATTAGAGCAACAGAAGCCAAAACAACAGATTTTAGAATTTTTATCTCTCTGTCTCTATGTTTGTACTCGCATCACGCAAAAACTACTGCATGGAACTGAATGCGGTTTTCACCGATGTATTGCTAGAGATATATATTAATATATATATCATTTTATCTCGGGAAATATAAAGTGGGACTTTTATCCCGGAAAAACTTTTTCACGCGGACGGAGACGCAAGCAAAAAGTAGTTTGATATAAATTTCAATTTAGTATCTCTACTGACTGCCTCGGTGGCGTATTTTTATTACGGCACGACTGCAGTGCTGAGGTATCGGGCTCGATCCCCGGGTCGGGCAAAGTGATATTGGATTTTTCTATTCAGTATCAGCCCGGAGTCTGGAATTTGGTCAGGTATGAAACCCTGAAAATTAAATTTCGTCAATGATATAAAATCAATCACTTCACACATATCTATATTCAAGTAAACATTTAAAATTATTTATCACCAATACCAAATCCGAGGGGCAGCCACGTGGCGCAGATGCGGTCGCACTCAAAGCAGGGATTAGCAACTATGGGAAAATACATTTTTTGCAGTATTGATGTTTGGATGTTATTAACTTTGAAAGGATTATCTTATTACCCACTTTCGTGCGGGAGATTATGTCTATTAAATTATGAATAATAATATTTTAGTACTAGACAATAAATATTACATCGCATTGGTAGTAGATAGAGATAATCGGTTATCTTCGGCTTCGTAGAGCTGACTCATTCACACCTATCAAACGTCTTATCGCTGGCTTGCTGATTATCTTCTACATATTTTTGACGTACGTCAGTGGGGTATTGTCGTGCCCAAAATGCGCTCACACTTTCACAAGTAAAATTGGCTATATATGTCACGCAAAAGCGCATCAAAGGGCAGACGATCGACTATTGTTTAACAATGCTATACGTCAAAAAAGAGATCTGTACTGATCGGTACTGTCAATCCCTATACATTTTAGTTGACCATTATCATGGTTACACGTTTATTATTCTAAGTTTACATGCACGCAATGCTTATGCTGCCGTATTTTAGTTCCAAATACGCTCACCGGGGCGCTTTTCGAATTTCCATACAAAAATGTGCTTAGTCGAAACCATTACGTTAACTATACGATAGTGTGTTAACTCTTGGTAGTTACACTGATGTTGTGTGCAGTGCAAGCCATCATTATTGGTCATTGCCACGATTGTTGCGAGAAACTATTTTTCTAGTTCAACGACATATTTGGACTACATTGTACAAAGTCCATATACACTGGATCGCTTACGGCTAAGGTAACGGAGTCAGTTCGTTAATTCTGTACTTGGACAGTGAAGAAAAACGCCTATGAAATTGGTAAATATCACAAATCGTCGTCCACAAATATGCTCCTTTTCGTAAATGACTAAATATGTTTGGATGTTTGTTAGGATATATTATACGGAATGCATTTATGTAAATGCCTCACAGATAAATGAAGATTTTAATCCGAGAAATATTAATGCAGATGAAGCTGCGTTCGCTATCCAGTAATATAATATTTGAAAATAATAGAGTCTAAAGTAAACACATAGAGTCGCTGTGTGTGTTCCATAGGGGTCACATTTTAAGTATGTAGCTTAATTAATTTTTGAAAGACGATTTCAAAAATAGAGCGCTATTTTAATACGGATATTAAGAACTACCATCTAGTGAGAGTTATTGCTTATCATTAGAATTACGTCGAGAAACTTAATTGCTATTATAAATTCCACAGGATCTACTAAGAGGAAACACGAATACAGGCAAACTGTTATAGCTTAATGATGCGGCAAAGAACTCTAACTGTAACTCTTTACTATATATTCAAAATTAGCAATTGTTCGTGGTTCTTTGCACATAGAACTTATTTTCAAATCATAAAATACAGACAAACCGAGTTAGTTTCAGACTTATAAATTATGTATAACTAGACTGCAGCTTGCGGCTCCGCCCGCGTGAATGAGTTTTTCCGGGATAAAAGTGCCGCTTTATATTTCTCCGGGATATAAAGTAGCCTATGTTACTCGCTGATAATTTAGCTTTATATTGGTGAAAGAATTTTTCAAAACGGCCCCGTAGTTTCGGAGCCTATTCAATGCAAACAAACAATCAAATCTTTCCTCTTTATATTACTAGTATAGATTATACTGTTTAAAATATTAGTGTATACATTGTAATTTGCCTAGCCTTCTCAACAATTGTGAAGGTAATTCCAACAGCGAACAGTTAAGTCATAAAAATTACTTACTTCAACAACTATCGAGGTTTAAAGATCAAAGTTTAAGTAATTAATTTCTAAACGTACCTAGAATACGTAAGCAGCCATCTTGGTTCAGCCATTTTGTTTTTGAGATACAATTTGATTGCACCTAGTATGTACAGTATCTATCTTCTTTTTAACCCCACACCACTATGGGGTCAGCACAATACACTTTTTCAAGCATGTTGCACAAAAATTACCAAACGAATTAGATTTCAATTGAAAGTATAAAGCATACGAAACATACAAGTTAGGTTGTTTAGGTTTTTGGTCCCATTTACCAGATATAACAAGCGACTTTTTTTCATAAGTTAAGCTCTGCATACGCATGCTCACGCCTTTTATCCCCGAAGGGGTATTCAGAGGCGCAGCTAGTGCACCCACTTTTCGCCAAGCGTATTACGTCCCATGATGTGATAGTTATGTTCTGTATTTATTTTATTTTATTTATTATATATATTTAATTGAGATTACATAATCCATATTAATACTTACTTTGAATTGGAAGCTAATTGGTTTGGCAACTTAATTATTGAATTATTATTTAAAGAAATACCTATAGTATTTTAAATTAAATATTATCATGAACATTTTTATTCGGTGACCGATATGGCGATAGGCTTACCCTTTATCACACCATAGGACGGAATACGCAATGTGAAAAGTCTATCTGCTACGGATCCTGTACTGTATCTTATAAGCATGTGGTGGCACTATTTGTTAAGCTTCGTTACACAAGAAAGCACACACTAATTAATTACAGTTACATATCCTACATCACAATGCGCGGCACGTTGCGCGTCATGTGTTGCCGGCACCTAAGATTGCTGTGGGACCACCGTGATAACATTTTCTGCTGAACCAATTAAGAAACATCCATATTGACCAACAAATTTCTGATTTATCGGTGTACATACATAAAAGTGAGACGAATTGAACCTCGTTTTTGAAGTCGGCAATGAAGGTATTATTTGTTTACATATTTCCCCTCCGTGGACATGAATAACCTTCCGTGTCTCAATGTGCGCCGCAGGCCGCAGTCGGCAACAGAATATGACATAATAATTTCTGCGATGTAGCGGCATAAAGTACTATGTCCGTTCACATGCCACGGGTCAGATAATATCGTGCGTAATTTGAATATTGAAAGACTCCGAGCTTTTGATCATAGTTCCAATTGCGTTAAAGTCCTTAACCGGTTTAAAAGTACCACGAGGCAATGTTTGAGATAAAAATTACCTTAATTGACCAAGGATCATGAATTAAGCTTATACGTAAATATATCTCACAACACAGTCTTAAGACTTAAGTATGAAATTTGGGACGCAAAATATTGAGGAATACCTTACCAAAATACCTAACTTTACCGTAGTCGACTAATGTCGTTCGTATCGTTTACGTCACGTGGTCGTATCGTATAAACGCTCTCGCGACCCGCTTGGTTGATAAACAGTCTATCCGAAGCAGGGTCGGCGGTCAGTGGCGTCGGCGACACCGGCGAAGACGCGCGTGTTCCATTTACAGGTAAGTTTTACCTTTTTATAAGTATAAATGTATATATTTTGAATCAAGGTTGGCAATTTAAGAGGACCGTATAGTCTCGCAACGGTAAGCAAAATTGTCAGAGGGGAACTTATCTCTTCGTGGAATAATTTTTTAGCGTTCCGTGTTCGATGTATAAAGTTTAGCCGGTATTATTTGTTTGTTTAGAGTGTAGTTCATAACTTACTTATTTTTAAGGCGCCACGCAGACGCTATGGCTTGATGGATTACCTGTTGATTCATTTAGCATTTATCTAAAGCGACTGTCAGTTTTATAGTAATTATATGAAACATTCTAAATATTGATATTGCCACCATTTTGTTGTGAAGCGTCGGATTGTCTGCCGGAATTTAAATATTATGAAGACATAATTTGGTCAAAGCGAAGAATGAATTAAGACTGCGAACAAAAAATCATACATGGTTTTTTCGCTGAATTACGTTCCGGGATCAGCTCATAGAGTTTTACCCTAAGCATTTATAATGTCATATTGACAACACTCTCACACACATTCACGCCCGTTATTCCCGAAGGGCAGAGGTGCAACTAGAGCACCCAATTTTCACCGTGCGTATTCTGTCCCATGATGTGACAGGGGGCGAGCCTATCGCGATATCGGGCACAAATTCCAGACTCCGGGCTGATATACTGAGTAGAAAAACCCAATATCATATTGCCCGACCCGGGGGTCGAACCCGAGACCTCAGCTTTGCAATCGTGCCGTAATACAACTATGCCACTGAGGTAGTCCTAAAATTCTTATTATAAGTATATGAATAAGTGGCAAAGCGTATTATAAATATATTATGAATCAGCTGGCGTGCTTTTAGTAAGGCTGGCCAGCATAGGTTTAGTGGTTTTTGATGCACACGTATGCTTTGGTCTCCATTATATCAGGACTGCAATACTGGGACCAATGCCATATGGTGACATAGTAAAAGCTAAGCCGAATTGTTTGTAGAATTAAAATGATTATCTATTCATATTAGAGTGGTACAAAAGGCCAGGTGAAACAAGGTAGAGAGTCCCTTAAGAATGTATGTTGCGTCCCTCAGTAAACTATTATGTAAGCGACTTTGACCCGCTCTGTCAAGGGTGGGCAGATCCTAAACAGGTCTCAACAATAGTACAGGTTTTGTTACTTATAAACGAGATATTATATTCACAGTTTTTTCGTTAAAGAGTGCCGTAGATTGGACAATAATGCCAATTCTATCATGTACTATTGCACTGTTAGGAACAGACATCTACTACTGAAAGGGTTTAAACTTTAGTCCACGGTGGCCTTGTGCCATCAGATTTCACATACCTTTTATGTAGAATTCATAGGTATACAGGTTTACTCTCGATTTTTTTCTGCACTACGCCGTTCAAGTGAGTCATAATTAACACATCATTTTTCAAGTTCAAAGTCTCGTTATTATCTATAAAATATTATAATATGCTTTGATGCGTGACGAAGCTGTTTTGGTAGAAATAAGTATCATAACCACACTTGTTCATTCGCTTCCTTTGCGGCATATTTTGCCTATGAGTCGAATTAATATAACACTTAGGCCGGGTTGTTTCTTCCGTGGTAGAGTTAAAGGTCTTATCACACTGGCGAATTGCAAGCTAATTCACAGCGAGGCGACTCGTCCAGTGTAACAAGACCGTTAACTTTACTTGACCACGGATAAAATAACACAGGGAAACACTCTCAGCATGATGTCACTTTCGGTTGGTTATCCATGAGATGGTGAAACTACTCCAACACATTTGTACTGTTGTTGACAAATATTATATCCACGTCGTGTTTCTGCCACTTTAACAGTATGACTCGACAATTTTTTAGCTTATCTACACACTCGTTTTCCGCCTTCTGTAATAAACACTACGTAAGTTAAAGGCCAGCGCATCGATGATTTCTTTGGTGTTGTAGGTGTAAGTGACCCACTTGCTTGTTATCTTCTTCTACACTGATATTATAAAGAAGAAATATTTTTTTGTATTTTTGTATGGTTATAACGAATAAACTTTAAAAGTACTGGACCGGTTTTAAAAATTATTTCACCAATATAAAGCCGCTTGTAAAAGCTAGTCTACTATAAAAAAAAACTTTAATTATAATATCTCTTTTCAGACTATGGCGAAGACAATCTTCTACGTTCTAGCTCTAGCGGGGCTAGTGGGCTTCCTCTGGTGGACTATGTTCTGCGATGGCCCCTCCACCCCGCCACCACTTAAGGCTGAGTGGTGGGGTCCCCCCAGTCTGAAAGCCAAACAAGACACCAGTATCAGGGCGTTCAAAGTTAAATTCGATGAGCAGGTGAGTTTGTCTGTTTTACAATCTAGATTGTGAATTGGCTGCCTGGATAGCGTAGTTGTATATTAGGGTATGACTGTCGTGCTGAGACCTAAGGTTAGTAATCGGGGTGGCGTAAAGTAATATTGTTTTTTTTGCTTGGTATCAGCCCGGAGTCAAGAGTCGTGTCAGGTAAATTGCAGTAGACGAGCCCTCATTATATGGCACCTAGCATACTTATCGGAATATGGATCTGATGACGACTCTGCCTACTCTAGAATAGGGAAAAGACATGATGTATGGGATGTGTGTATGTAACGTTGATTATTTAATAACAGATGATAGCTGACCTAAAGCAACGGCTGAAGAGCCACAGACCTTTCACTCCGCCTCTGGAGGGCGTGGGCTTCGAATACGGGTTCAATTCCGGACAGTTGGACAGTTGGATCAAATATTGGGCAGAAGAGTATCCGTTCGCTGAGCGAGAGAAGTTTTTCAACCAATTCCCGCAGTTCAAGACCAACATCCAAGGATTGGACATACATTTCATCAGGGTGAAACCTAACGTAAGATGACACCTTATCTTACGAATATTATAAAGAAGTTTTATCAAGATTTTTTTTTATGGCATTGAATGACGAGACGAGCATGCCCTTCGCCTGATGGTAAGCGATACGACCACCCATAAACAGTAGCAACACCATCCAGCACCTTGAGTTACAAAGTACTGTGTGGCATTCCACTGCGCTCGTCATCCTGAGACATAAGATGTTAAGTCTCATTATGTCCTGTAGTTACACTGGCTACAATTTCCTTCAAACCGAAGCTCAACAACCGCTGCTTGGCGGTAGAAATAGACATTGCAGTGGTACCCACCCAGACGGACTCTTACATTTGAGAGACCTACCACTAGTAAATAATTTAGGTATTGGAAGTAAAAGAAGAAACCATTGAATTAATTTGTATGAAATTTTACACTGAGGTAGACCATAACATTCTGGATTAACATTGGCTTATTATCCTGGAAAAATATAGCTAGGTGTTTTGACTTCTAGAAACGTCTTTCAAGCGGGAAAAGTTGCGAGCAACGCTAAAAAGTGTGCAGTTAAAAAAATAACCAAGTGAGAGTGTTTACAAACCTTCCAATCTTCCCCAGGTTCCCTCGGGAGTGCAGATACTTCCGTTGTTGTTGATGCATGGGTGGCCCGGCTCGGTGCGCGAGTTCTACGAAGCTATCCCACTATTAACCAAGCAGGCGGCCGGCTATGACTTCGCGTTTGAAGTTGTGGTGCCCAGTCTGCCTGGTTTTGGGTTCTCTGATGTGAGTTTTTTTATTTTTATGGCATTAAATGACGAGACGAGCATGCCGTTCGCCTGATGGTAAGCGAAACGACCACCCATAAACAGTAGCAACAACATACAGCACCTTGAGTTACAAAGTACTGTGTGGCATTCCACTGCGCTCGTCATCCTGAAACGTAAGATGTTAGACGTATGAATTCTTGTCTTATGCTGATGCTATTGTCACCATTATAATCATAGTGCATATTAATTTTGTTTTCGCCATTTATTTTGAAACCTCGACTTTATTAAAATATTGTTATAGCTTATTACGTAAACGTATATTTGTAACAAGCCAATATCCCTATATCATTACTTTGAGCTGTAACAATGAGATAACTTCGCGATTGTTTGTTAACCACGCGGCCTTGAATTAGTTAAATGTTTCTATTGATTGTATTTCAAAACCATACATGTCTTTATCTTATAAAAAATACTAATAATGATGATTAATTTAGTTATGACTAATTTCGACATGTCTCTGTTGCTCTTGGTATTTTTTTTTTTTTCTATTATCAACCCTAAAGTATGTATATGGTCTATGGTAGAAAATTTCTTTCTAAACCCAGCTTGTTCCATGGGTTGGTGTTGTTCTAGAGTAGGGCTTTATTCTATGGTTTATTATTGTAGAAAATATTTTATACATACATGGCAGTAGACTTATGGGCCTGTAATTATTTATGTCCTTAGGGTCTCCTTTTTTTTATACAGCAAGGTGATATTGGATTCAGACCACTGTGTTGGCGTATCAGCTGTTTCTAAAATCATATTGAACAATTTTGCTAGAGGTAGAGCTAGTATGGTACTGGCAGCTTTCAAGGCCTCATTTGTAATATTATCTGAACCTGGGCATTTGTCGGGTTTCAGTTTATTTATTATTTCTATAACTTCTGTGTCACGTATTGGTTCTATAGTGTGTTGTGATTTTCCGTATTCCACAGAATCCTCTGAAAATAGACTAACATTGCTGTGAGTACTTGATGCACTATATAATTTTTTTATAAAAAAGTTAGTTGCGATATTAATTATGTCTTTGCGGTTATTTCTCTCCTCCTTGTTCCTCTCTATGTTGCATTTATTGACTACCAAAAAGCTTTCGACACTGTCTCACACGATAGCATATGGGACACCTTAAAAGCACAAAATGTAGAATTTCAATATTTAGCGGCGAAAGGTCGTCGCCGCTGTAGAGGAACAGATGGATGCGTTCCTCTATGGAAGGGGAAGATTCCCAGTCAAGCAGATGTTGCGCTTGACCGGCCGCGGCCCCTCCGCTGGATCCTACTCGGAGGTGGTATATATACCGCGCTTCGCGCGAATATTGCTATCGCAATTCTGGATCGTTCAATGCCATCTGTTGTAGATTTTGGGCGTCATCTGCTAATCATCGATACCCGGTCATCTAGTTGACAATTTACTGAGGTAGTTCCCAGCCATGTTGATAGGTGGCGGTGTTGCTAATTATGCCGCCACAAATACATAAAGATACTTAAAAACATATATGAAAAAAGCACGAGTAGAGTCAAACTGGAAACTATAGGACCAAATTTTCCAGTGAGGAGAGGCCTTAGACAAGGCGACCCCTTATCCCCAAGACTCTTTATCGCTGTTCTAGAATCCATCATTAGTAAACTAGACTGGCAAAAGTTAGGCTTGTATATCCAGGGAACATATTTGAGCCACTTAAGGTTTGCAGATGACCTAGTATTGTTATCGGAAACTTCCAGCCAACTACAATATATGATACAGAACTTACATGAGGCTAGCATTAAAGTAGGTTTACAAATGAACACCACAAAAACGAAAGCTATGTCAAATCATATAAGGTCAGCAATAAAAATTGGCAACAATGCGTTAGAATATGTTGAACAATACATATACTTGGGTAAACAAATTGGATTCAATAGAAACAGCGATGAACTAGAAGTGGATAGGAGAGTAAAAAGTACGTGGAATAAATATTGGAGCTATAAAGAAATATTTAAGAGTGATATGCCCATAATGCTGAAAAAGAAAGTTATCGATTCATGTCTTATCCCGTGCCTCACATATGCATGCCAGACATGGAAATTTACCAATAAAACAAAAAATAAAATAATTACATGTCAAAGAGCAATAGAACGAAGTATGCTAAACATTAAAAAATTACACAAAATAAGGCACACAAAAATAAGGTCAATAACGAAAGCAATTGACGCTCTAAGTCATGCACAAAAACTGAAATGGAAATGGGCGGGCCATGTAGCGCGCCTAAAAGACCACAGGTGGACAAAACGAGTAACAACATGGAAAGGCCCATCAGGCAAACGCTACAGAGGAAGACCTTACACACGATGGGCAGACGATTTAAAAAAAATCGCATGTCCAAAATGGCACGAAATAGCTCAAGATAGAGAAAGGTGGCAATCCTTGGAGGAGGCCTTCACCTGAGAGGGGTTCCTGATATATTTAGTATTAAGTACAATAAGTTAGCACAAATTTAAGTAATTTGTATCAGGAAATAAAAGGCTTTTTTATTTTTTTATTTTTATTTTATTTTTTATTTATTTAATTTCGACATGATTGAAAACTTTATTCATGATTATGACTAAACGAATTAGTCATCAATCATTTAATCGTTAGTTTCAATCATAACTTTCGGACTAAATTCTTCTGATAATACCATATTGATTGACACTTTTTTCTTTAATCATGGAAATGATTAGTAATTTAGCGATATTTCATATGTAATAACAATTGACCATAAATCTTATACTTTCTACGGCTATCCAGTGAGAAACCAATGCAACAGGCCATTCTTTTAAAAATCGCCGGTCTAAAAACTAAACGCAATTACTATATATGCGAATAAAAATATTATTCTCAAAAAATTAAGAAAGCGAATACAATTTTTTGTTAATAATTATTTTTATAATAATACTCTTTATTTCGAATATAGTTCTTTTAGATTTATATGTATGCAAAAAAAACATTAATAGGTACATATAAAAATACAAAAAACTGAATCACCTCCGAGTGCGGGGCTCAAGACCCAAGCCACCGGTGGTCAGGGATTCAAAATGAGGAATCTCCTCACAATGCGTGCCGTGTCCAGAAGTACTATCTTCTGCATCTGGCTCTTGACCCAACGACCAATTGAGCGCCTCTGGAGGTGTTGGTCGACACTCTTTGGTATCAACCCATGAGCAGATACGACAATCGAAACAATAATTGTGGAGTCCACCTCTCACATGTCTGTAACCTCGTGTGCCAAATCTAAATATTTAGACATTTTGTCCTTTTCGGCCTTAACAAGGTTATCGTCATGCGGAATAGTGACGTCAACAAGTATTGCCCGGCGCGCCAATCGATCTACTATTACAATATCAGGCTTATTGGCTTTTTGGCCCTAACGGCCAGTAGCCTGACGCGAGTCGGCTTTTCTGGCCACACCGGACTTTCGGGTGAACGCTTTAGGCGCTCGCAACCCTTGATTTAAGTAGCCATGCTGAGGGCAACCCACAAACGGGTTACGAACCTCGGCTCAGGACGGTCACTGGGAGAGGATGAGACATCAACGATTAGTGGGGAAGGTTGGTGTTTAACCTAATCCTGTCCATTTATTTCGTCGGCACGCGGGCCGGAACTGTTAGGAAGGTCAGGGCGGCGACGGGGAACGCGGCGAGGACGGAACTGCGGTCGTGTGGAGTGTAGGAGTTTTAGGAACTCGTTCTTACTGCGAATGGCCAGAGTGATATCGTCCTCTGGATCGGTTAAGACTGAACGCGGCCGTCTCCATTTTGCGCGGTCGAATGGAGTGTATATTGACGCTTTGCGGATTAACGTATTTGGGTGTTTAACCGCTCGGTCAAAGTAGCGTTTGCTGGTCATTTGCATGAAATGCCTGATGGTCGGCATGTTAGTATCCACGTGGAAGTTGCGATTACGAACGTACCACGGGGCACCAAGAGCGTGTCGAAGAAAAATGTTTTGCAATACATGCATACGCTTAAGACGAGCAGGCGGTATATGGGCGAACACGGGCGACGCGTATGTCATGATCGGTCTAATACACGTGGTAAAGATCCTAATCTTGTTGCGGATGGACATTTTGCTTTTCCTATTTATGAGCCAATGCAGTTGGCTCATCGCGAATGCGGCTCGCGCACGTACCGCATTTACGTGTGGGATGAAAGGCAACAATAGTCCTGTCCGTTATAATAGATCGATCTGAGTACAGCGTTGCATGATCATTTGCGAGAACTGGTTGGATGCTGGTAATATGGCACTTCAGGAGTCACAGGACCATACCGAAGAGAAACTTGCTGGTGTATGATGTTAGCTACTAGTTTGTGTCTATGCAAGTACTCACCGTTAGTAAGATACGAACCACCGGAAATCACATGCCTGATTGATTTACCGGGACGGTGGCATGCCCGACAAATATCGACCGTACCGTCCTTCAGAATGTATTTCCTATAATTGTTCGTCTTCATAACTTCGTCCATAATTGCAAAGACAAAACTGTCAGTTTCCACAAAACGTAGCCAAGATACGGATGCAAGCTGGTCTACATCAGGCCCGTGAAGGGCCCGTTAAAACCGACCGTGTAGTTCCTTGCTCTTCCATATCTCCTCACGTTCCCGAATGCCCATCGCCTTAGGTTTTCGCCAGTTCTCATTCGCCAAGGAAAGCGGGGTAAATCCCTTATCCACCATGACTACAACCTTATGCATGCCCACTTCGCTGTGGAGGAAATAATCCCTGAGATTGCATACCTCGCGGTTATGCAAGTCCTTAGCATTAAAAAAGCCTCGGCCCCCACATCTCCGCGGGATGTACAATCTCATCACTGACGATCGTGGGTGATGCATACGATGTGCAGTCAGCAAGGTCCGGACCTTTCGATCCAGGGCGCCCAATTCGGTCTGAGTCCATCTGAGTTTGCCAAAAGAGTACATGAGTACAGGCATAATAACCCCAACGTTGAAAGCACGAATCTTGTTTCCACCTAACAAAAACAAAAAACTAAATACAAAACCCCTCCTCGCTTCACATGGATAACCGCACATTTATCTACACCAAACTCCATATTGATTGAGTTGCTAAATCTTTCAGTTATTTTTAACAACTCAATCCATTCTGTTTGTTTCGATGCAAACAACTTGAGATCATCCATGTAAAGCAAGTGAGATATAGGCTCACTCCCTCTCCGTAGACGATATCCTAACCCTGAATCCAACAACAAAGTACTGAGAGTATTCAGGGCCATACAGAACAACAATGGACTCAGTACGTAGTTATACATACTCTAAGACTCAGACTGTCACCCTGGAATATACTTCGCTTGATTTTAATTGGCTCATCACAATCAGGGGGACTTGTACCACCTGGATATTTGAGGAAAGTGGTCCACTGTCCCATACATGACCCAAGCAAGGTGCATAAATTTGTATCAATCTTATACAAATTCAACACCCTCATGAGCCAAGGATGGGGCACTGAATCATAGGCTTATAATCAATCCAGGCAGCCGATAAATTCCTTAGGTCGTGACGAGCCTGTTGGCAAATGGTCATGTCAATGAGAAAGAGCTCCTTCGTACCACGTGACCCGATCTTGCACCCTGTTTAGCCGGGAAAAAGAATGTTATTGATTGTGAAATGATTTGCGATTTTCGATCTCAATACGGATGTAAGAAGTTTATAAATAGTTGGAAGGCATGTTATGGGTCTATAGTTTTTTGAGTCCGTGGTACAGCCGGATTTAAAGAGCAGGTGAGTGACACCTGTCGTCATAAATGTTGGAAGCGATCCTCTATCTAGCGCAAACTAAAATTATGCTGCCAAACGAGCATGCGAACTAGGAAACCATTTCATTGTGAAATTGTGAAGACCGTCCTGACCAGGAGACTTCCAATTTTATGTCGGACGGATCGCTGTCAGAATATCCTCAGGGCTAATTAAAATGGTTTCCATAGCCAGTATTGCCTCGCAGTCTCGTTCTACAACACTTAACCAGGGGGCTTCAGTATGGGGGACAGGCGACGACCAGATACTCTTCCAATAATCACGCATATAGTGAATACCAGGCAGTCGCCCATCCACCACACCTTGAGGAGAATCCTCCCAACACCTATAAACTCTTTTTTATCGCTTTGAAAAGTACGATTCTGCTGGAATCAATCCCATCGCTTCCTATAACGATGAATGCGGCTTGCCCACGCATAAACTTTTTGCTTGTAGAAGTCTATGGGTTCCGTGGCCCAAAGCCTATAGTCCTGGGGACTTATATTGGTCCCAGAAAAGCCCTTATTAATTATTTTATTGTTATGATATCTACATGTAATATGTTTATTGTTATGGACTGTACCAAGAATAGTAAATTTCTTTTTATTAACTTGTGACCATGAAAGCTTATTTTTTTGGCGCCAAGTTCAATATTATTAAGTAAAATTTGAATAATATACAATCAATCATGATTATTTGATTAAGATTGAAACTAATCAATCATTAGTCACACGAAATGATTAAACTAATTAGTAACAAATCAGCCGACATGATTGATGTGTTCAATCATTAATCAAACTAAATTTTGCCCTACACTGATTATACCTGCGTACCTTTATCTCAGCAGTCCATTACATTCCCAACCAGATTAGTTTTTTGTTTTAAGTCTGATTACTCTTCATTCCAGGCCGCCGTCAAACCAGGTATGAACATGGCGTACACCGCAGACATCTTCAGGACCCTAATGCACCGCCTCGGACACAAGAAGTTCTTCATCCAGGGTGGAGATTGGGGCGCGGGGATCGCCATCACCATGGTCACTCTCTACCCTGATGACATACTGGGACATCATAGCAACCTACTTTCTAGTCAGGTACTCTTCAAATATGGTTTGAATACAAGTCATGATAATTATATACTTCTGAAAATTAACTAAGATGAATTACCAGCTAGAGATTGGTCGTTGGTTGCCGTAAATCAATGGCAAATAAACCAAAACAGCCATAATATATGAATCATTAATGTACTGCTGCCTTGGATGATTTTAAAAGTTGTCGACTCACTAACAACTAGCAATAGCCTGGACGATAGCCTTGTTGGGAAAGTAACGGTCTGCCGGGACAATGTCCGGAGGTTCAAAACCCAAGGCACACACCTCCGACTTTTCGAAGTTACGTGTGTATTTTTTATCAATTATCATTCGCTTTAACGGTGAAGGAAAACATCGTGAGGAAACCTACATACCTGAGAATTTTCCATAAGAATTTCGAGGGTATGTGAAGTCTACCAACCCGCACTTGGCCAGCGTGGTGGACTAAGGCCTAACTCCTCTCAGTAGTAGAGGAGGCCTATGCCCAACAGTGGGCAGTATATGATACAGGGCTGATTGCTTGCTATTGCTAACAACTAGCAAGTAGCAACCGCTGCAAGAAATTTGTTGCTTTAAGTTTACATGCAGTTGTAGTATCATCCCAATTAAGCCGAATTATTACGAAGCTGATTACATCGAAGCCCTGCTCCATATCATATTAATTTACTCAAGGCATAATACATCGACCCTGATAATAAGTACAGTAGATGATGACGATCCAGGAGAGACTGCATTTTTCGAATACTGGCAATATTATGTTGACCTCCTTGCTTGACCATAATTTTCAATTGCAGCAACCGTGTGCCATGCTCCGGATGTTCGTTGGCGCATGGTTCCCGTCCCTGATCGTAGATAGCCACCTGGCAGAGCGGATGTACCCGTTGTCGTCGATATTCTCCCACCTGCTCGAGGAGAGTGGCTACTTCCATCTTCAGTCCACGAAGCCTGATACCGTAGGTGAGTGTAGTCTCCCTTTCTAACTGTTATGGAAAGTCTTGGTTTAAGTATGTTATAGATTTGACTTGGGTTATATCCGACCGACTGACTACTTCTTCTTAGGATCTAATACCGAGTAATACCGTAACAAAACCCACGTATAGTGGTGTCCAACATGAAACTCGAATAGCTTCTCAATGCATCTTACCAATATTATAAATGCGAAAGTATGTGAAAATGTTTGGATGTTTGTTAGAAGTTAACCCAGAAACAGCTGAACGGATTTGCATGAAATTTGGCACATGGGTAGACCATGTCTTGGATTAATATAAAGGCTACTTTTTATCTCGGTAATTTACTCCCATGTGAAATTACTGATTATTTTTATCTGAGTTTTTGAGTAGATGGCGCTGGCATCGTACTGTGGTTTAAGGACCTTTTATAGCGGCAAAGGTTTTTTACGTGAGCGAAGCCACGAGCATCACCTAGTATCTTATATTTACTAAACGCAGGATTGGCATTATTCCTAAGTCATATTCGGGAAAAAAATGGGAGCTTGCGTATACAACATGTACCTATTAACTAACGAGAAAAAAAACAATTTCTTCCCAGGCGTATCCCTCACGGACTCCCCATCAGGTCTCCTCGCCTACATCCTGGAGAAGTTCTCCACCTGGACGCGTCCAGAGCACAAGCTGAAGGTGGACGGAGGCCTGGGTTTCAGGTTCTCACGGGAGCAGTTGGTGGACAATCTGATGGTCTACTGGAGTACCAACACCATCACAACTTCCATGCGGTACTACGCCGAGAATGCCGCTAGTTCCTTCAGGAGCCTTAAACTTGATTCGTAAGTGTGTGTTTTTATTACCTGGAAATGTTCACTGCATGGCGCTTGTTGTCAGAGTAAGAGTGAGAGTCTCTCGCCAACATAATCTGTAGCTTTGATTAATTATATACCTAGATAGACACTGAACGTTTCAAACGCGTCGACAAAAATAGAGGCGAATTGTTCCCCACTAAATGAGTTCGAGTGAATTAATTTTTGTTGTTTTTCATGGATATAATTATCTCCCCGCTTTAATAGAAACCATGTAATAACTGGTATGATTATGCGCGCACACAAGGATACGCAGAATGATGCAGCGATAGCGTATGACACGGCTGTCATGCATACTAGCTTAAGAAAAGATGGTCTGTTTGTTTTAGTTTCATTGCAACGCATCACTCTATCTAGGTATATAATGAATCAAAGATCTGTTTTTTTGTGGCAATTAACTATGAATAACGTTTGTGAGAAGACTCTGACTCCCGAGATACAGTTAACACTGTTCGGAAGTCATGGGTTCAAAATAAAAAGTACATTTATTTAATTGTGGCAATGAAGATTTTAGTTATTTATTTAATATACACAATTATGCCGGACTGCCTCGGTGGCGTAGTTGTATTACGGTACGACTGCAAGGCTGATGTCTCGGGTTCGATTCCCGGGTCGGACAAAGTGATATTGGATTTTTCTATTCAGTATCAGCCCGGAGTCTGGAATTTGTGCCCGATATGGCGATAGGCTCGCCCCCTATCACATCATGGGACGGAATACGCTTGGCGAAAAGTGGGTGCACTAGTTGCGCCTCTGCCTACCCCTTCGGGGATAAAAGGCGTGAGCATGCGTAATTATGCCGGTCTGTTTTAAGATGGATACGTGCAGGCTGATCGCTGAACGCAACACACTTATTTGGGCGACTATTATGGGTTTTGTAGCTTGTGTACAGAAGTCGCTATCCGGGCAGGTTTAAACAACAACCAGGAAATCGAAACCAAGAAAATTCCAAACTGACAAATCTTATTCCCCATCAGGTACAAAACCGCGGTCCCAACTTGGGCTCTACAAGCCAAGTCCGAGATAATGTACCAGCCCCCGGCGTTGCTCAGGACGAAGTTCATCAACCTCCTCAACACCACAGTCCTGGACGACGGAGGTCACTTCATCGCTTTCGAACTGCCCAAAGTCTTTGCTGAGGATGTCTTCAGAGCCGTGAAGGCCTTCAGGGAGTGGCACAAGAGTAATATTAAGACTGAACTGTGATTTTAATAAAGGGTTTTTAGTTTTCGGTATATTATCTTATTTCATTAATGGCGGTCACAATGTTGCGTACTCGGTAGGAAGAAATTTTACCTAGTTTATATACTGGGCATAGGGAGATTTAACATTTATTGAGAATCAAACGGTCATATAAAAACGGTACATTTATCTTGACTGCCTCGGTGGCTTAGTTGTATTGCGTACGCGTTACGAGTACGATTTGCGCGCTGAGGTCCTGGGTTCGAATCCCGGGTCGAGCCAAAAAATATTGTGACTGGGTTTTTCCATCTTAAAAATTACTCAGTCGCAGCTCGGAGTCAGGAAGTTGGCGGTGTGATACCCTGTGTGTGCCTCGGAAACCACGTAAAGCCGTTAGTCCTGCGCCTGATCTCTCTCCGGTCATGTCGGATTGCCGTCTCACCGGACTATGAGAGTGAAGGAATAGCGAGTGCACCTGTGTATTGCGCACACACTTGTGCACTATAATATCTCCTGCGTACCTGGCTGATCTCCGTTGAGATTGGCCGCCGTGGCCGAAACTGGCTAGGAGGATTACATTTATCTTATAGCTAACTCATATATAGGACCTATAGTTCCCTTATAATACTAGTATTATGTCGTTGGGGAGTTTGCATACCACGCAAACTGCACCGGGAAAGACCGCACAAGTGACAAATAAATCTTAATAAAAAATAAAATATTTGTAGTATTAATCTTAAATGTGATGTCGTCTGTCAAAAATGCAGTCATCACTTGCGCTAAACACACAGCACTAATGTCTCAGGGCGATAAGTGCGGTGCAATATATAATAATTATTCCTAGGGCTTCTGGTTGTTTCTGTTAATCTTTTTAGAAGACTCACTTAATGCAAGAAGGAGAAAAGCATCGTAATTCCTCAAGGCTAAGGAGTTGTCAAAATAAATAATCAAGCTTTAATATTTGGTACTGTATGGATCGCTAAAATGAATATAAGATACTTTAGACCTTAAAAACAGACGACCTAGTAAAGGTTGTAGGAACTCGTTGAATGCAGGCCGTTTCTAACAGGTGTAGAAATCTTTAGGGACGTCTACATTAATCAGTGGACTTTCAAATGCTAAAGATGATGATGATCCTTTATACCGAAACAAATGAGTACTGTAAATAGACGGCGGAAGTAAATAAAGCGGCACATACGTGATATTTACTACCACGCCCAATATGGATGTACTAATTCTTGACCTAAATGTACGATTGAATAATGATATTCTAAATCGATAACAGATAAAATGCTTTACGTTTATTTTTAATTTTTTTGACTAGTCACAGTGATTTTCATAAAATATCCAAATCATTGTCATGAAAATTCGTACGTTGAGATAAACTGTTAAAATGTAATGTAATCCTCCTAGCCAGTTTCGGCCACGGCGGCCAATCTCAACAGAGATTAGCCAGGTACGCAGGAGATATTATAGTGCACAAGTGTGTGCGCAATACACAGGTGCACTCGCTATTCCTTCACTCTCATAGTCCGGTGAGACGGCAATCCGACATGACCGGAGAGAGATCAGGCGCAGGACCAACGGCTTTACGTGCTTTCCGAGGCACGGGGGTATCACACCGCCAACTTCCTGACTCCGAGCTGCGACTGAGAATTTTTTTTAAGATGGAAAAACCCAGTCACAATGTTTTTTGGCTCGACCCGGGATTCGAACCCAGGACCTCGGCGCGCAAATCGTACTCGTAACGTGTACGCAATACAACTACGCCACCGAGGCAGACAAAATATACTGTTATCGAGTTAATTTCGAGGTGCTTTTGGAAAGAAAATAATAAATAATATAAAACCTTGAAGAATACTTTATTTGTTTACTGGGGCTACTTCGAAGAATCAAAAGAACCACCTAATTTTATCTTTGTCGGTAAATAAATTTTAGTGAGATTTTTTTTACATTGTGCTGAATAAAGCTTTAAAATATTAATGTTTTATTCAATTGGTGATGAACCTTATAGCTATAAAGATTTTCTTATAAAAATATAATTTATTATTGATGTAGAAATAAAAATAGAAATAGAAATAAATTTATTTTCCAAAAATTACACATCTTATAGAATTAACAACGATGTCCACACTAGGCTATGCCTGTATCGTGGACATCAAAAACACAGTTTAAAAGGACAAACCATATACCATCTAAATTATAATAGTAGTACATAAATTTGAATAAAATGAAAAAGGAAAACAAAAACAATAAAATTCTAACACAATTGAGTAATATTAATAATATAAATTCTAACGAAATTGATGATGTAATTTTTCATTTTATCGCGTACAGAGGCGGTGGCCGGCCTTCTTATAGTTAGGAGAAAGGTTAATTCAGCTTAACCTTTCCCATTCAAATGAATTATTAAAACATTATCTGGAACAAGTTCTAAAAACTATACCGATAAAAAAACCGCACAGTACTCAAACTTAATTTGACCGTGTGTGATATCTCCTTACGAAACGCTCTCCTGCCCCCTTATTCTCTATGACAGAGTTAACTCGTAACGCGGCCGCGTCACGTTAACTTCGTGTAATTAACGTTGAATGGTATTCTGTATGCCAATTTCCATAGTGATAAATGCGATGAGTTATGTTACGCGCTTGTTACGTGCGATGAAAATAACGAGTGTCATAGAGAATAAGGGGCCTGTGGAGCGTCAGTGGCAGTGTTTAGCCGACCGCTGCCTGCGATACAAGTGATAATAGCTGATAATAGTTCTAGTTAGCAGTTGTGAACTGTGGATCTACAGACGGTGTTCGACTACGGAACACGGTAAGAGTGTTGAATATATGAATTTATCGTACGCTTGTGGTTCACGAAGTCTCTTAATAATTAGTAATACCCCTTAGAACTTGTATCGGCCCCAGAAACTTTTGCAAAAACCAGTGCACGGGTCACCGCACATTAGTTTTGATTCATTTTAGCATCGTAAGCAAATATCACTTAGCAATATACAAAATATATTATGTCAATTCAGTTGCAATTAAAGCGCTCACCAAAACGGTTGTTTTATCATTCATAAATCGTTCGCGTATCATTATCTCATATCATATGAATATTATGTATGTGCACGCACAGCACGCCACAACCAGAATCCATGAAAGTCTTTTTTGGGAACTAAAAGCCAACTGGAACCTAACCGGATAGCAACCACCGTATACAAGGTATCAAAACCGGCATAATTGTGTCGACTGGCGGAGGATAGATATCCCTCAACAGTTGACACTCTATCTGGACTCCACTCCGCCGGGCAGTGGGGTCACACTGCCGTACCCATTTAAATTAAAACAACTAAAAAACACGCTTTATAGAAAATCCAATTAAAAACTAGAAAATAAATTTGAATTAAGAATAGTGTAAATAAGAAACAGTATATTTTATTGTAAAAAAATAAATCGCGCCCAAACGAGTTACAAACATACAAGTGAAGCTAATATAAAGCATGTAAAAATATCTCACTCACTGCTGATGATAAAGTGTAAGGACAAACTCATGCAACATACTGGAAAGAACATGTTGAGCTGACCTCACATTGAGATAAGTGATGAGTGCAGTAGAATGATTTTGGAGAGACTCGAGTGGGTAGAGCCGCGAGTAAGCGTTGGTTTTAAACATAGAGCAAGAGAAGAACACACACACATACACACACACTCACCCCCTTTATCCCCGAAGGAGTAGCCAGAGGCGCAACTAGTGCACCCACTTTTCGCCGTGTGTATTCCGTCCCATGATGTGATAGGGGGCGAGCCTATCGCCATATCGGGCACAAATTCCAGACTCCAGGCTGATACTGACTTTAAAAAACCCAATAACAGTTTACCCGACCCGGGAATCGAACCCAAAACATTACAGTCATACCGTAATACAACTAAGCCACCGAGGCAGTCATGAGAGGAACAGTATTCATATATTTAAATTCTTGAAAATACATCAATTTAAATTTAATTGAACATGATGCGAGCAAATTCGAAGTCCAAATACACAGTTTTGTTATTAGACCGCTAATGGATCTGTTTGGATTTTAAGTCTTAAGATTGAAACGATACGTTATAAAATCAAAGAGCGTGAAGTAGTAAACAATTTTATGTTATATCTGTTTTTTTACCTTGGCCATCAAATGACAGTCGTGGCTATGATGGCCTTACGTAACTAAATTATAACAATGGTATCGGCTTGTTATCAAATAAATATTTTGCACAGGAACAAGCCTTTATCCCTGATGGTGATACAGAGATGCAACTAGCATAAAAACATTTCCCCGAGCTTATATTCATCTCATGATAATATCATAGGTTCTATGGCCATATCAGATCATATCTCATATCTGGGGACATTTAAGTATTTTTACAAAAAAAAAATATCTATCATTTGTTTTTTATTCATCCTGAGAATTAAACTCAGACAGTCCTCACATAAAATTATTCTTGGTTCAAACAATTCACAGCACTAGTACACGGCTCAGGCAAAAATACACCAACACATTTTAAATACTATGACTATTCCAGATGGGTCGTTTATTCTTGATCCTCATCCCAGTGCTGCTAGTCAGCGTGCCGCTGTACTTCCTAATACTCAAGAGTCCGCCGCCGATGCCTGACTTCGACCTCGATGAATGGTGGGGACCCCAGAGCCTGAAGAGCAAGCAAGACACCAGCGTAAAGCCTTTCAAAATCACCTTTAGTAATGATGTGAGTGACAATGTTGATTTTACCGTACCTATAGGCAATAACAAACCGATATAGACAATTTAAAAGTCGTTCATGTCCTCACGGTACCATAACGTGATGTCATACTGCTGGCGCTATATCATGAAAATAGTTTGAATTTCACGTTTTATAATAATTTCTCTATCTATTGTAGCATCTTCTAGAATAAATACATTCCTGCGACATTACATTTCCTAAGGCATGTTAATTGTATAGAACTTCTAGATCAAAACAAATAATAAATGTAACCACGTCGTGTATAGACACCTGCTTAAAAATGCTTTTGATTTTTAGATGGTAAAAGACCTTAAGAACCGCCTCAAAAGTCTTCGTCGTCCACTGACACCTCCGCTCGAGGGTATTGGATTCGAATACGGGTTCAATTCAAACCAGATGGAAGCTTGGACCAAGTATTGGGCGGAGGAGTACCCGTTCGCGGAGCGAGAGAAGTTTCTCAATAAGTACCCGCATTTCAAAACCAACATTCAAGGGCTAAACATACACTTCATGAGAATTAAACCAGAGGTGAATAATTTTATTCATATTCTAAGTATCAAGATGGATTTCTGTGCGGCTTAGTGACTAACAACATTTACAAAAGTTTGATGTCTAATAGTCAGCTGGTCGTAAAATTTTATTCAAATCCATTATTCACAATGCTTGATGCTCCACTTACCCATCTTTGAACTAAGACAGGTGAAATAAGGACTAAAGCAATTCTTCAAAAAATAATTTTCCAATTTGGATATAACCACACTGGAGCTGAAAATGTAGTGTAAAGAAACTGCTTTATGGTGATGTTCGAGTAGTCAATGCAGTTGATGGTGTAACCCAACCCAAGAAAACAACAGTTCAAAAGAAAAGCTATCGAAATTATATTTCGTTTATTTACTAAAAAATCTGGCGTTTGCAATGTTAAAAGCTACTCCATTCTGGTGAGTCAGGTACCGGCGGGAGTAGAGACGGTGCCCCTGCTGTTACTGCACGGCTGGCCCGGCTCCGTGCGTGAGTTCTACGAGGCGATCCCGATCCTCACCGCCGTTAGCAAGGACAGGAATTTCGCTCTGGAACTCATCGTGCCCAGTCTGCCTGGATACGGATTCTCTGATGTACGATATTCTTAATGTTTCTTTAGTAAACGCTAATAGCCATTGATTAAGCAGTTCAGTAGGCTAATTCAATTATCAACGAATTAAGTGTTGAATACTTTAACAATTTCATTGAAGCTACAGACAATTTTGTAGAAACTACCAACATGTTAACATAATATGTAAGCCTGCTTTGTTAGCTTGTCTCTAGAATCTTCTATTCTTATTTTTATTCAGTTTCCATTATATTCTGCAGGCGGCAGTGCGCCCAGGGCTTGGAGCTGCTCAGGTGGCTGTCATCTTCAGGAACCTGATGCAGCGACTTGGCTTCAAGCGGTTCTACATACAGGGTGGAGATTGGGGAGGCATTATTTGCAACTACATGTCCACAATCTTTCCTCAGGTGAGCCTAATCTACAATTATGAGGAACCGACTCACTGACATGTGCAGCGGAGGATAAGACAGTAAAAGTCGTTTCGCAGAATATTAATTAATATCATTTTATGAGCTGTGTGGGCGATTACGGTCTATTTTAATAAGATTTAATTATTTTTCATGTGTTCAAAAGTATCGCATTAAAAACTAACAAATATTTCATTTCAGGAAATCTTGGGTTACCATGTTAACGGAGGCTTTACCTTCAGCCCAGCGGCAACGTTCCTGGATCTCATCGGCTCCCTTTATCCTCCTCTAGTCGTAGAGTCTAAATACGCAGACAGGATGTACCCTCTTGGAGCTAGGTATTCTTCTATGATCGAAGAGGCCGGATACCTGCACATACAAGCTACCAAGCCTGATACTGTTGGTAAGATTATTTTAACAGAAGACTATCATGATCAATTGATCTGACCTGATTTTCATTGCTCATACACAGCCAAACCTTTAAAAGGATCATGGATGGCAAGAGCAAAAATCATAGAAATGGGTTATTTGGGTATCCCGATATCAGATTTCTATTCTGAAATGCCACAGCAATAACTTTACGACAGTTTTCTGTGAGATAAAGGCAAAACCGTGGTCGATTCGGCTTGTACAGGCTTGATACAGATATAGCCAAAGAAATATAGCATAGTGCGCCTGACCCCAAGACCGAAGATTACATTGCCACTAGATCAATGAGATGGAATAATTGATTGTTTCCCCTAATCAGCCTCATTTTCCCAAATTCCAGGCGTGGGCTTGACGGACTCACCAGCCGGTCTCTTAGCGTATATCCTGGAGAAGTTCTCTACCTGGACCAACAAACAGTTCCGCTTTAAAGAAGATGGAAATCTCGGCTTCAGATGGACGAAGGACCAGCTACTGGACAACCTGATGTTCTACTGGACTACCAATTCCATCACCACCTCCATGAGGCTCTATTCAGAGACATTTAACTCCAAACTCTTTGCTATGAATCTTGATCAGTGAGTCCCTTAATTCTTTGGCCATGAAATTGTTTATGAATATTTCCGTCAATTTATTCTTAAATAGTATTTATTCTTAACTTACAATGAGCATCTGAGTGTAACTGTCACATCGGCCTTTAAAAACAAGAATCATTTTAATGAACCTAGCATGATATTGCTCTCTTAACCATACTGATGTTAAATCTTATAATTGAACTACCTTCCAAATCCTACAAATCCTACAAATCAATAGTGCTGCTGTGTGCTGTACATTGCTAAACAGCAGAGATAAATAAAGTTTTGTTACTTGCCTTGACAGATACTTGCACAAGATATTTTTATACATTTTTGCTCTTCTAGTCTTGATACCCAGATCATCTAGTCCGCCAAGTTTGGAAGGCAACGAGGCAACACACCGGTGTAATGTATTATACGAACTAATTCAGAGTGACATAGTTCGAAGAACTGACCACAGATGGAGCAAAAAAGTTCTCAAGTGGAGACCACGTACTGGCAAGCGCAGGGTCGGCCGTCCACCTGCAAGGTGGACAGACGACTTGATAAAGGTCGCAGGAACACGCTGGATGTAGGCCGCTTTTGACAGGTCCGTCTGGAAATCTTTAGGGGAGGCCTATGTTCAGGAGTGAATGTCAAGTGGCTGATGATGAATTCGGAGTGTAACTTAAAATCTATTTAACCTATTTCTATGATTATTTTATATTTATGACCATTCTGTATTGCCAGAATCCCGACTTCGGTCCCGACATGGATAATTCAGCCAAAGAACGAGTTGGTTTACATACCAGCCAGCATGCTGAGATTCAAGTTCACAAACCTTGTAAGGGAGAGAGCATGGGACGACGGGGGGCACTTCCTTGCCTTTGAGCTGCCGCGACTTTTCGCCGAGGACGTGCTGGCGGCCATACAGGAGTTCAGGAAACTGAATAATGTGAAGACGGAATTGTAAAATAAAATTTATTAACAAACTGTGTGTTTACTTAAACAAAATGTATTTTTGATTACAAATTTATTGCTGGTGTCCTCGAAAGGGTAGCAGAGGCCCAAATTATAAACAACGCTGCGCTGATTTTATACCTGTCCTAAAGTATGATATGGACCTATAAACGAACTATCCAGTAACGAAGATTTTCATAGTTAACTTCTAATAGGCACATCATCGTCATCATCATAAGCTACATGAAGTCCACTTATAAACAGGCACGCTAAATTAAAAAAAAAAACAGAAAATAATAAATACGTACACAATAACACAGTTCAACAAAAGAAATAAGTTGCCCAATTTTGATTGTGAACTGAGGCTTGCAGTTATCCAGATAAATACATTTTCTACCTAACAGCTATAAAAATGGAGTGATGTTAAAAAAATTAAAATTTATAATTGGTTTATGGATATATGCCGGAAAATGCGCAAAAGGTTTTGCTTTTTGGTGAAATCTACTAATCATAAGAAGCCACGCTACTAGAAGAAACATTAATTCACAGCCTTATAGAAAAGTAATAGGTACTAATCAGGAAAGTGTGAGGGATTATAGGCATTGGATCACACTCACCACACGAAATTGTTCATACAATCTGGTTTTCTATGAAACAATGATACTTACTACGCAAGCCGAGCCACATGTCATGTCTAAAGCATGGCTCCATCCCTATGAAAATAATACAATTAATTTCTAGGGGTTCTGACAAATAGCATTGAAATTTTAATATCCTGGTGGGGAGCATAGTATAAATTTGACTAAGATATTAATGAAACCACAGACATATAAATAGATGACTGAAACATGTCACAACAATTTGAATTATGATTTAGCGTCGCGTCGTAGTGAAGAGCGCTGTGCATTCACGTTAAACTTCGGGTGCTGTTCTTATTACTTAGGAGCAGTTGTGTTAACATCAGGCAAGCGGCACGTTCGTGTTATTTATTTGTATTAAAAAAAGAAGCACAGTATTACACCTCATGTACAGGAGATTACATCCAGAAGTGACGTCACATGGCCCAAATATTAGATACATAATGATTTGCTAAATCAGAAGATAAGCTTCTAGTAAGGTTATATTATTTTTAGTATTTTGGCCAGTCACCATGGCTTGTAATATTTAAATAATGTTGCTATGTGTGTAATTGCTGCAGATATAGTAAGCAGCTTACATGTATGCAGCTACCATATATATGCAGATGATATCCAAGTCTACATTTCCTTCAAGCCAAGTATGTTCCAAAAGGCTGTGGCTGATTTAAATGAAGATCTGAAAAGGATTGTAGATTGGTCAGAACATAATTGCCTAGTTCTAAATCCAAATAAGACGAAGTACATGTTATTTGGCACAAAAGCACAGTTGGATGCATTACCTGTATCATTCGATGTGAGATTGCTGAACCAGTCAGTAGAAAGAGTTCATGAAGCCCGTAATCTTGGACTATTTGTGGACAGCGCATTGAGGTTTGAACGGCATATTGCTAATGTGGTTCAGAATTGTTTTTATCGCTTGAAAACCCTGTACAGAATTAGGTCATACTTATCCGTCAAATTACGCGTGCAACTCGTCGAAACGTTGGTATTGTCTAGACTTAATTATGCAGACACTGTCTATGGACCACGGTTGCTGGCTCGTACAAATCGGCTTATACAGAGAGTACAGAATGCCTGTACCCGTTTCTGTTTCTCTATCCCTCCGAGATCTCACGTCACACAGTACATTAACCAGCACTCTTTGTTAAAAATGAAGTTGCGTCGCAAATTACATCTTGCATGTCTTCTTTTTGGGATTGTCAAATATAAGGAACCCTCATACTTATATAATAAACTCCGGTGGAAATCAGGCGACAGGGATGGCTCCCGTAGGCAATGCTCACTGCAGATCAGTATTCCGCAGCATAAGACTGCTGCTTTTAGGGGTACTTTTCGTTACGCCGCTGCCAAAATCTGGAACAACTTACCGCCGCCAATTAGACAATCTGGTAGCCTTTTCACGTTTAGGACACGTCTTCGCAGATATCTTCTCGAATCCCAACAAGAACTGGGTAATGTAAGCGCCGACTTGTCCTTATTATTATAATATTAGTTTTCCGTAGTATCATAGTCATTGGTAGGTATTTATAATCTAAGCGTATAACATTTATAAAGTATCTTTGTACATTTAATTTCTTTTATATTAGTCCAGTGATAAACTAAATATCGACGTGGCAATGACACTGATGATTTTCAGTGATACTATAGTTCTCTTTGCTGATGATCCTTGTTATTTTATTTTATTTTATTTTTTTTGCACACACATGCACTCATTTACACGTACACACACACACACACTCGCAAAAGCAGGAGCGCACGCACGCTCTCTTATGTACTTGTTTTTGGTTGACGTTACTCTAGGGTATAGATGAAAATCAGCGCCAACCATTGCTAGTTGGCATATGCTGATCTAGATCCTATTGACACTGTTGTGGTGGGACATATACCATCCACATTTAGTGAGTAAGTATCTGAGTACTCAGGTACACTAAAATGTACTACTATTTTATTCACCACTCACCACCCAACTAGTGGCCAATAAATGTTCTTTTCTTTCTAATTTAGAGGTGGTTCTTGTTACAGCCTTGGATCTAAAATCATTGACTCATTTCTGATCATTTTTCTTTGTTCTGTTTTTTTTTTAATTTCACCAATTTCACAAAAAGAAAGCTCTTTTTACACGCTCTATATTAGCTTCACTTGTTTGTATGTTAGTAACCGACGCCTTTGGGCGCGATATTGACCCACTTTAAACGGTCAGATTTTATTCAAACTTTGTACGTTTGTCGAAGACCGATAACAATACACTAATTTGATAAGATTATGCCATTATAAATTTTCAAAATGAGATTTTTGACAATTTATATATGTTTATTTTTAGTGACATCTGTTGGACCATACTAGAATTACAACTAAACTGGCTACTCTTATGCGTATAAAATTCCTACTTGTCACAAGATGGCGCTATCGTTTATTTAGTGACATCTGTTGGACAATAGTAGAAAGAACTAAAAAATTAAAAATAAATAATAGTTTAAAACAACTCAAAAACACGCTTTGTAGAAAATCCAACTAAAAAATAGAAAATAAATTTTAATTAAGAATAGTGTAAATAAGAAAAAAATGTATTTTATTGTAAAAAAAGCGTGGGGTGCATGGTGTCAATAGTTATAAATATTTTATTGACAGATAATATGAGTAGAAGTATTATATATCATTTTGATAATATCTTAATAATTGGGAGTGAAACGTCTTTGCAAAAAAGGTTATTAGGTTCATTCGGGGCAACAGCACGCAGTGGGTAAAAGTTCGCATGGTCAATATCTTGGAACCTACTGAGGGGGCTCAGACACTTTTTCCGCTAGATCAGGGGCGCGTCAGGGACGATGTCAAAGCCACAAGCTATTTTACCAAGTCTCACTTGTTTAGCAAAAAACGGTGATTAACGTGATTTTGTTGATTAGTTACCAACATCTTGTGCTGGGAAAAAAGTGTATGGCTAGACGGTGCATCAGTTTACAAAAGTCCGTTAATTATGTTAAGTTTACATGATTATTATAGTATTTATTATAGTTATTATTCTGTCCTAAAAAATAAATGCGTTTCAACTAACCTGTGATTGCTTAAAATATTCCCTGTTTGAGTAAGAGTACGAGGTTAATAGTACGCACCCTTTTATAACTTCATTACAATGACCGCACGGTTTTTTCTTCTTTAAGCTGCAATTAAGTCGAATATTACTTGTAAAGATTTTTAGACCTTATACAGAAAAAAAATATTCTCATTAAACACTCTGCGTAGTTTTACCCACATAACGGGTCAATAGTACGAATTTCTCCCGATGCACTTAAACATGTATTGCAAAAAAAGCAATGAAGCAATGTACAAAAACTGATTAAATAATGAAAGTACAATAAATTTACTTTACATAGAGTGTTGAAACGTTTTTCAAGACACTATATTTTTGACTGTGTAGACGATAGAAAAAAAAGTGCGTACTTTTAGGCCGAATGACCCTACAGTATAAGAGATTATCTGGAAGATACAAATGCTTGGGATTAGGTTGCTCAGATTCACACATGTTCTATAAATAATTGTGTCTATTATGTTACTTATTGATAGTATTTGTTGTTACATGTTAAAAAAAAACAACAACAACAATAAGATACTATGAAATTGTTGGAAAAAATATGTAACATTTTGACAGATCGTGTTGCTGAGGGAGTTTCTTGCGCCGCTTCTTCTTCACAGCGATAACACGCTCCGAAGCGGTGGTAGATTCATGACGATTCAAAAGAGCTTGAGAAAGACTATTTGAATAAAGAAAATTTTGAGTTTGAGTTTGAACGGACTGCCGAGACGAATGTCCGCAGGTTCAAAAGCCAAGGGAAAACACGTATGACTTTTCTAAAAAAAAAAAAGAACAAAAAAAAAGTTATTTGTGTATTCTTTGTGAATTATCGCTCGCTTTAACGGTGAAGGAAAACAACGTGAGGAAACCTGCATACCTGAGAAGTTCTCTGAATTTCGAAGGTATGTGAAGTCTGCCAACCCGCGCTAGGCCAGCGTGGTGGACTAAGGCCTAACCCCTCTCAGTTGTAGAGGAGGCCCGTGCTCAGCAGTGGGCAGTGTATGTATAATACAGGGCTGGTATGGTATGGTATGGTATGGTATTATAAGGAAAGCTTACAGACTAATAACTTAATAAATATGATATCGTAATTGACAATTAATTAGCCAATTACAAGCTTTAACAAATATTACCTACATTTGCACCCAGAACAGCTATATAAATGCATAGCTGTTTTAACATAATAAGAATTATAGTAATTAGGTACTAATTCATTGCAACGTTTTCAAGAACAAAAAAATCGTTCATTTAGTTTTCGTCTCACCACAGAACTACTCGTGCAGAATAAGTCCATATCTAAATTAGAGGGAAGCTCATTAAATTTTCTGATGGCAAGTGGCAAGAAGGTATTGCGCCTATAATTAGTTTTACCAAATATAGGTTGTAACACGGATCGCATAATTGCAGCGGCCAACTGGACCAGATGTTGCCGTGCGTGTTCACCTCTGAGAGCTAAACGCATGCTGCAATACTAAAGATGTTTTCACACATAGTTGTGTATTTAGATTTATATTTGAATCTGTATTCTGGTATGTTGAATGAAAAAATTGAGCAAATAAATTACTAATACTGGGACCAGTTTCAGCTGATACATCATTGTACTGCAAAACAGTTTAGGGTTGTTTATGATTGAACTCTCAATCATACTTCATACCCATATAACTTTCAAAACAATTCTTTTCCACAAGTATAGCTCGAGTACGTAGCAAGGAAAATGAGTAATAATCTGACTTATTACCATTTTGCGTGATATTTATGCTTTTTCTTTAAAATTTTACATAGGACCATTTATAACAGGAATGGTGTGGCAAGTAGGTAATGCTTTTTACTCTATCTTATCCAAGATCCGGCTTGTACAGATATGATTAAAAGAAGTACACATAGAACCCAAAGTTAATTATTTATTTATTTATTCAACAATATAGCCTAAGTACCCGTATAGGGTGTCGGCATTAATTATTCTAATAACTAAGCGTAAAAAAATATACATTAATTGCTATTGTTGACATGAATTAAAATTAAATTTAAGTATAAAACTATAAATGTATTACTGCTTCTAGAATTAAAAAGAACTATAGTTCGGACAAACTAAGCTGGCCGGTATGACAATTCATTTTTTTTCCCGACGCGATAACTCTGTGAGAACGTCTACCCAAAAATTCAAAACCGTGTCATGTCATACCGGCCATATTAGTTTGTCCCTACTATAAAAATATTACATAACTTCAACTGTTTAAATATTCCTGAATGCTGTAGTAAGTTTTTTGAAGTAAAAATGTTGTTAATTTATTTTTAAATATAATAATTTATTTTCAGTTCTGTTTTTTTTTGGGATATTATTATAAATGTGTGCCGCTCTGTAGTAAGGCCTATTTTTGTACATAGTAATTTTTGGCTCTGGTAAAATAAAATTATGTTTTCGCCTTTCATTTTTATTAAATTCAAAATGTGAGGGGTGTTTTCTTACAATTAATCTTTGTATTGTAATGGCACCAGTCTCCGACACTGCAATGACGTTGCTGTAGGTATAGAATATAAATGATCAACTGAAATAGTAAATCACATACAAGTATATAATATTACGATAATACTATTTCAACATTGTTTAAAATCAGACATTATGAGGTCCAGTAATCGACACCGTAGTCTTCGACAGTGGTCAATAGCGTAAACAATCACAGAACGTAGAATGAATGCACTGATAAGCATTTTTAAATTAGGTGGGCCTATGTATTTAAGGGAGCGCAACTTAGTGACAAAAATATTTAATTGGTGTTAGGTTTCTCGTATGCGAGCGGCTCGGCCGTCTGGGTAGGTACCACCGCAATGTATATTTATACAAGCAGCAGTGTGCATGCACTGTTGCCTTATGTCTCATGGTGACGAGCGCAGTGGAGGGTCTCGCAGTATTTACATAATTGCTTTTTTGTCGAATTTAATACCCATTCACGATTAGCAGAAATATTTACTAAAAGTCAATAATCAGACAGGTAATACTGGAAATATTTACTTATCTACCTACCAATACAAGTAAATTGTCGATTACTAAATTAAGGCCGTTTGTGAGTACCAGTAAATGATAACAGCGTTGGTGTGTGCAAAAAATGCAAAAATAAAAAGGTGCAAAAAATAATCCATCAGTTTCTGAAATTACCAAATAATTGTATAATTCATGTAAGAATACGTAAAATCCTATTTATGTTTTAAAAGCATTTCATAATACTAAAATATACAAACAAAAAACTTATTCCCTTCCTTATAGTAGGGGAGCCCACGATGCTAAATGGGGATTTACTCGAGCGTCATAGAAATGTGACATAACAATTAATTAATGTAGTAGCTAATAAGTTATTGATATCTTGTTAGTTTGCTTTTTAATATATATGGATTATGTAATCTGAATTAAATATATAAAATAAATAAATAGACACCTATTGGGTTGCAAAGCTTAGATGATAAGAAGAAAAAAATGTTACGTAATATATACATTTTCATCGGTGGGGGAAGCGGCTATAGATTTTTAAATTTGTAAAAAATACTGTTGCATGGACATCGAGCGCGTCAGATATTGATAGCATCAATGTCCTACGTATTTTTAATAATGTACCTACGTATGTTAATCTGATCGTTTGCATGATACGGGTGGTCGTGCGTAAGGCTTAAAAATAATAAAAAAAAAAATCGAACGCGTCAGATTTTCTAAGGGCCTGTTAAGTGAACCTAAAAAAAGCTCTCATTCAATAATCTGACGATTTCGATGTGACGCAAACTCGCGGCCATTATTATAATGTGCAAAAAAAATTCTCCATCTTGAAATATTCAAGCGCGTTAGATTAAGATATATATAGTTCATCTTTATGTCCTAGACGTGCTGTCTCATAATCTGAAGATTATCTGGAAGGATTCGTATAATCTGACAAAAAATATAATTAAATCACTGAACTTAATTAATTGAAATAGCATGCAAATATAAAAATGTATGTTTTTTTTAACTAGAATACTTATATTTATAAGAAAATATTTAAAAAAAAAATGCTCAAAAAATTCAATCTTCATCAGTAGAATCATCTTCCTCTTCTGGCTCGATTTCATCCTCAGATTGCGTATCTGTAACAAAAAATCATTAAAATATTTAACAATTTCTTTTTTATGAAAAACGTATTTTTTTAATTATTGGAGAAGAGATTTACCTGATTCTGGAGTATCCTCAAGAATATCAGGTGTTATGACTACATCTTCATACGCTTTCGGCAATTGATCACCTGCAAACCAGATCATTTTGAACTTTCCGTCGACAACTTTCCATCCATAGTCCGTTGATAAAACATCAATATTTTTTGCATTGCAATACCCCCACACGCATGCAATGAATCTTGTGCGTAACACTTGCTGGAGTAACTCCGATTGACAGGGTGGCAAGTTGCACTCATCGTAATTCCGGACACTCAAGGAGAAGGGTTGTGATTTGTCTTTTACCTTGTACGTCCTATTGAAGATGACAATCCTGGCTTGATTGACATCGTCTAACTTTTTCAAACCATACAAGTGGCAAGTAAAAGACTGTATGATGTTAAAAGAATCCTGCACATTATGCTCATTTGATCCCAAATCCAGAAATGCTTCTTGGAAAATTTCTGAATTCATCAGAAATTGCAAAGGTTTCTTTTTTCCTCGTCAGTACAATGCTGGGTTGAAATCGCAACCAGTGATCAACTGTGATGGCGTCATGGCAACAGAAACCAGAGTGGAGAAGCAGTGAGAGAGGAATAGAAACGCGGAGAGGGAAATATAGGCATCATGCAGCTGCACTCAATAAACTTTATCGACGAATTTTTGTTATTTCGGCTTGCGGAAATCGTCAGATTATATATTATTCGTTATCCTTAAATTGTTTCCTTCAAAATAAAAAAAAAATTGCAACGCTCGAGATTACAACTTTTTAGTCCTCCCCTTCCTTTACGTCACTCTCAAATTGTCAGATTAGTGGAATATACCTACACTTTTTACTGACCCTACCTTCATATGACGCGTTCGAAAACTTCTGACGATCAATTGTTTTTTACCAATCTGATCGGCTGCCCTAGACACGCGATCATATATTATATAGAATGCTTATACTTGGTGGAGGTACTCAACAATGTCTAAGGTATCCCTTATGTTAATCTGCCGCGCTCGAGTAAATCCCAAAATCCCCTCTTGGGCTCTCCTACTATTAAATATTTCAACAAATATGTATGTTCTTTTTGCAAAATCATTACGTTTGGTAAAAAGCAGCGAGCCAGTTTTTTCAAATGTACGGATTGTACTGACTACATACTGGATAATAGAAGAGAATTTGATATTTGACCTCCAATGTCAAGAAATTTAATCCTTCAACGCCCGCGGTGGACACCGGTGTCCATTTAGATAAGGAAATTAGCAATTATTAATTAATATATAAGCGGGCGTTGACGGGTTAATAAGCGGTTCCCTACTCGTATCTTCGATTAAACAAGCAAAAATGTCGACCTCTGGTGCATGTCGAAATCTGATGCCACTATGTTATTTTGTAATTTTAAATAATCCCGAATATCAATCCGCACCTGCATTGCGCGGGAGGCCACTGAGCGGGCAACACGTAGTGATAACATATCAAGTTATTACAATTTATCAAATAGAGTAAGGATTGGTGATTTTGGTGAAGCCGGAGTTAGGAAGCGAAAAATAAAACGGTAAGAATTTTTCAATTGAATAAATGAATCTTGTAGAATTGTCACTAAAAATAATGATCTTATCACTGTCATTGACATACTGATAGTGTTCTTTTAGTAAAGCGTAAGGTCTACAGCGAGGGTCCTAATTCCCTATACCACACGTCATTTTGACGTTCCATTTGGAACTTCTGTGGCGTCCCTCTACACAACATCCTGGCTTCCTCCTCCAGCATGTTAATTTTGGTTATGCAGTGGACCTTGTTGAGACCCACCCTCGTGACCTCCTTCCTTTGATTTTTGGACAAGCCCAATCGTTTAATAGTATCCTTAAGTTATGCCCCGAGGATGACACTATATAGCAGCATTACTCAGAAGTTCAGGAGGTGCGGATGGTCTTCTTTTAAAGTCTGCAAAGCATCTAAGATTTAGGTGTTGTAGGTGTTTTTAATAGAAATTTCTTATCAAGGGACCCCTTTTGTATGGCTCTGAAAATGATAAGCATTGCATTGCTGCATTTTGACAATTCGCAGTCTGTCGCTAAATATGCACCGTGTCAAGATTTTTAAAGAAAAAATACATTTATTTCAGAAATGAAACATTCCATTGTAATATTAATATTAAATAATTAGTTACAATGACAGTTACTACCTAAGTTAGTATATGATGCAATCTGCTCAAAGAATTTATTAGAGAACAATTAAATCAAAGTGATTCAGAATTATAGATAGATGGTGTTGCGACTATTTGCAGAATTTGTATCAAAACGATGTTTAGTTCACAACCTACGGACTTTCTTGTCTTATTAATAATCCGTATAGATAAGACCTTGTAATTGGGTAGTGGGTCGGAAAAACCCCAGGTAGAGAGAAAAAGGCATTTATTAGAAATCTTGTAAGAGCTAACTTTGCTTAAGATGTAAAGTATAAGGAATAGTTACGAATACATCAATTTCAATTTATTTTCACACGTGAATTAATCACAGACGGTCGTAACGCTACTACAATAATAGTAGGTTAAGTGTCCATATGATTTTAAGTCGTAACATCATGACAATACGTATTAAATCAAAATGGTAGGTGTGCAAAAAACATCAATTTTCTGCCAGTCATCATTAATTTTTTAACCTTGACTCAAAAAGACTATCAAGGTCTTACGTAACTTATCTATAATCAAAGTTGTGTTTACGACATGTGTTTTTTTTTTTTTTTTTTTTTTTATTTATTTATTTGGATTACCAACAATTGTCACATTGAAACATTTACAATAAGCTTATACAAATATAGATCAAGCTAAATGCACAACCACACTAAGGTAATCACAGCATACAATAGGACGTGTAATTTCAATATGTTTTAGTTAATACAAAGTTTTAATACTAATGAACTAAAATGAAAACTTATGTAGATCTTATTTAATTATATTCTGGCTAAGACTATGCTTTATTAGCAAAATATAAGTAAATGGTTTTATAGTACGAGCCTTTTTTGTCAAAATGGATATCAACAAGGTCACTACAATCATTTAAAATTTTACATAACCGTGGCACAGGAGAGTTGGCGCCGGCAACTGATTTACGAGGTGGCGGGTAAAGAGGTGTGATGGGGTTGCGAGGAATTCTACTAGGAGCGCGTATACTAAATAGACTTAAAATACGAGGGCAGTCTATTTTATTTCTAAAAATTTTAAACAAAAATAACATATCTAATAAATCCCTGCGCTTAGTGAGAGAACACATTTTGAAAAACTCTAACCTGCTGTTGTAGGAAGGCAGTTTGTTTGCTTTTCCAGCTGCAAAAGCTAGGTGCCACAAAAATCGTTTTTGTATACGCTCCAATCGTAAAGAATGGGTAGCATAATGTGGACGCCAAACGACGCTACAGTATTCCAATACACTGCGGACAAGACTGTTATATAGTAATATTTTAGTTTTGGATTTACGGAATATTTTGCCATTTCTTAAAACAAAACCCAACATTTTTGTCGATTTTTTTATAATCTTTTCTAGGTGAGGAATAAATGTTAACTTTTTGTCAAATATCACACCTAGATCCGTGATTTCTTCTACACATTGAATAGGGTTTCCGTTGATAATGTAATCAAAGCTTATCTGATTTAAATTTCTCGAAAAAGTAACACGTGAACATTTCTTGTGGTTCAAATACATTTTATTCCTGTCACACCATTGCACAAGCCTATTGAGGTCTGCTTGTAACAACATAGAATCTTCTGTGGAGGATATTGTTCGCAAGAATTTCAAATCGTCGGCATACATGAAGGGTTCAGAGAACTGAAAACAAATAGGGATGTCATTGACAAATAAACTAAATAGCACTGGACCCAAATGAGACCCTTGGGGTACACCTGACGTAATATCACGAATACAAGATTGGAAACCATTTAACACAACATAAAAGGACCTATCATTCAGATATGACTTAAACCATTCGAATAAGGGGCCAGCGATGCCATATAGGGACAATTTATAATTTAATATACTATGGGAAACTTTGTCGAATGCCTTACTAAAGTCCGTGTATATAACATCACATTGTTTCCCAGCATCCATGGCCTTTGATATGGCCTCAGTAAAAAGTACAAGGTTAGTAGCTGTGGACCTGCCCTCAGTAAAACCATGCTGATGAGGAGTAAGACTGGACTTAAAATGATGCTTTACTATCTGGCAAATAAGAGATTCAAGAACCTTGGCGAAAGTAGATAGGATTGAAATAGGCCTGTAGTTTGACACAATTTCCTTGCTATCGGTTTTATGAATCGGAACTACCTTAGCAATTTTCCATTTCGATGGGAAAACCCCTGTGGTTAAGGATTTTTTGAAAATAATTAGAAGAGGTGAGACCAAAACTGATGCACAAGACTGTATGAAAATTGGTGGAATACCGTCAGGACCAGCTCCTTTGGAAGTGTTAAGATTTTTCAACACTTTTAACAAATTATTGTAGTCTATAATATGACTTGTCAAAGATTGGCTGTTAGCGGCAATAAAATTTAAATCAATAAAATCCTCTATGGAATCATTTCCATCATCAGGGGTGTAAACCGATGAGAAATATGTGGCAAACAGATCGCAGATCTCGGTTCCATCAGAGGTGTGCTGTGAGCCATCTGACATAGAAATAGGATACACATTGGAATTACCACGTTTTGTATTAGCATGTGACCAAAATAATTTTGGGTTCTGTGTTATTAATTGCTCAGAGGTATCTAAGTAATTGTTGTAGCATTTGTTAGCCAGTCGTTCACATCGTTTATTTAATAACTTTAACTCAATCTCATCCAAGGGATTCCCATATTGTTTAAACCGTTTTCTAGATTTAGCTTTTTCACGTAGTAATTTTATAAGATTTTTGTTAAACCAGCAAGGATGGCGATTATTTTTTCTCCTATGGACAGGTACGTTTGACTGTATGACAGAATATAATATCTCATAAAACTTTTCTAACATATCATTGACGTTATCGAGCTTACCAATTCTCTCAAGCCAGTCAATGTCCTCAATCGCTTTACGGATAAGATTGTAGTCAGATTTGTAAAAGTTTAGCTTGCAAAAACCTGTATTGTACGGTAGACTATGCTTTCTTTTAAAGGATAATACTATGTCTAAAGGAGGGTGTATTTGCTCAACACTACTCAGCGGCATAAGGGCATGGCTCACAGAACACGAATCGATGTCAGTCAGTACGAGATCCAGAGTGCGACCAGTATTTGACACATAATTACGTTGTTCAAGTTTGTTAATATTCAAAAAATCTAGAAAAGCATGGCAAACGTATGGCAATACGCCGTGGTTAGGACAATTATTATTCTGAACTTTCCAATTAATATTACTAAGGTTAAAATCTCCCAGAATACAGACCCATGGGTTTATGTGTTCAAAAATGGAATTTGAATTAGAAATAAATTCGTCAAGAGAGACTCGACTTACAGGAGGAGGTAGATAAACTGCACATAAAGTCAATCTATGAGCATTAGAAACCCCAGCACTTTCTATGACTAACCATAGATCTTCACATTTACTCTCCCACTGTTTTACTCGGTAAGATTTGAATCTTTTTGAAACTGCTATTAGCACCCCGCCACCCTCTTTACTACTGTTATACCCGGCACTTTCCCTGTCTCTCCTGTAAACATCGTATCTGTCATCAAAAAGTTCCCCATCAAACACTGATCCATTTAGCCAGGTTTCTACTAACACTATAACATCATAGTTATTACAACAAACGTTTCTATAAAAGTTATGGCTCTTAGATCGCAAGCCTCTACAGTTTTGAAAATATATTTGCAGACTAGCGAATTTAGTAATAAACATATATAATCATCTAATTAGAATATGCTTACATAAGTCTATATGGTACCTTAACCTATTTAATTTTTTCTGTAGAGTCCATATTGTTTATAACGATGTAAGCTGAATCATCATCCTTCCGCACAAAAATTTTACCGCCTCTCACCCAAACGTGTTTGAAACCTTTTTCTTTGGCCTTTACCCTAACAGCAGCATGGAGAGCTTTATTTGCAGGAGACAAATGTTCCGTAACGTAGATAGGTGTTTTGTTGCAAGAGAAACCAATGTCAGCGCTATTCAACTTATTTAAGGGGTTCGCTTTATTATATTTAATAACCGATGCTCGTAGTTGATCCCGGCCACTTTGAGACGCAAATTGTACAATTATGGAGCGTGGACGGCTACTCTCAGTGTTGATTTTTGCCACTCGAGTACAGCGTGTTATATCACTTTCCTTTAGTCCACAGTCTACCACCGTGCACAGTTGTTTCACAATACTATTTAAGTTCTCGTTCCTACTTTCAGGAACGCACTGAATCTCTAGGTTATTCGCTCTCAACTGCTGTTCCGTGGTATTAAGTCTTTGCTCCAAAGAAGCACAACGTGTGCTTAGTTCGGCGACTGTTATTTTTAGGCAAGAGTTCTCCTTTAATACTTCATTTTTTAGTTTCCTCGCTGCTTCATGCTCCTTTTCAATATCATCCAGTCTTGCATTCATAAAATTCATGAATTCACTGATGTCCTTCATTTCATTTTTTATGGGTTGCATTTCTTTGTTTAACAGGCTAACGATGGTTTCATTAAACTGATTTATCATACCGTTAAATTCACTCCTCACAACATTTTGTACTATTTTGTGGACCTCTTCACTGGTCACCGGGGAAACTTCAGGTAAGCAGCTGAGTGTAGGTTTCTTACTGCCTCTGCTAACGTTCGTGTTTCGAGTCGGTGTGGAGTCTCTCTTCAATGGTTTAGGAATGTTTTCTAAACATTGCGGACACTTCCAGGATCTCAGCAATTTATTGTCCTTACATACCGGAAGTAACAAGCAGGCGTAGTGATAACTTTTTTTACAACCGGTGCATATAATAGATTCATCGCCAGGCCCTTTTTCTGTAGAACAACAACCCCAGATAGAAGACATTTCGTCCACGCAAGCGACGACGACAGTACACTTCCAACTACGTCACGTAAGTGTAAAGTGAGTGCAACGACTACGTAGCAACAGGTATCTTCGTTGTGATGACGTTAGGCGCGCATACCACACCACAAATTTGTGCGTCGACACAAGTCGATCCGTGGTACAGCTCGTCGGAGCTCAAAACACGCCACCACCACCGCGCCGACCGCCGGTTCAAATCCAGCAAATCAGAGTCACTTTTTCCAATTTCAGTTTAAGTGTTAATAACAAAACCACTTACGTCCCTTTCTAAGACCGCCCACTGGGCGTAGACAACAGGTAACAACACTGGATGAGTGACAAGGAATTTAAAATTACTATCAATGTCCAATCACAGAAATTTGCAAGCACCGTTTATACAAATTTCACTACACACGTCCGCTTCACTAGACGTACGTTTAACATCTTGACTAGATAATATAATAATATATCTATCTATATATCTATCTGGCATATTATATAATGTTATATAATATGCCAGAGTCTGGATAAGTAGGTATCATCACCTTGTATATTTCTGCCTGCCAAGTTCTTGTTGGACAGGATGGATGATAGGAGAGTAAGGAGACTGACAAAGAGGATATACAAGGCGAGTGTGGATGGAAGGGCTGGTAGGGGTCTACCGCACCGAACCTTCAAATTTCAGATATCTGATATTCAAGGTAAAGGCCAGGTCAAAAGTACCCTGAACCGGCGAGAGTGCATGAAAAGATTGATGAAAGTGGAGGAAGCGATAGTAGTGTGCCATAATCGAGCAAAGTGGCAATCCATAGTATCTGTCTTCCCCTCTGCGATACAGGCGTGACACTATGTATCTATGTATGTTAGTGCTGTGGTATGAATATTGTAGCCACTGTACTGAGTATTAGTGTGAGGATGACGAGCATAGTGTAATGATATGAAGTGATATTATGTAATTCAAATTAATTCTAGGTGGTGTTCGTATCTTACTAATATTATAATATAAATGCGAAAGTTTGTGACAATGTAGATGTTTGTAAGAAGTAAATACAGAAATAGCTGAACAGATTTAGATGGCACACGGGTAGACCATGTCTTGGATTAACCTATAGGCTACTTTTTATCCCGGTAATTTGCTCCCATGGAAAAAAATGGTCATTTTTCATCAGCATATTGAAATAGATGCCGCTGGCGTTTTAGGGACTTTTGTAGCGGAAAAGCTTTTCACGCGGGCAACATCGCGAGCAACAACCAGTCGATTATAATGGGTGTCGACGCTTACCATCAGGCAAGAGGTTTATCAGTCTAGGTATAAGCTGAAGATAATGCACGCAAGTGTGTCGCGTTTCGGGATCAGCCTGAGCATATCCGGTTTCGAACAGAACGGTATTGTATCAACTGGCGAAAGACCATCTTCTCTTGTTAAACAATACTTTATCTGTACTACTCTTTCCATTCATACCATCAAGTGCAGTTGAGTGCCTGCCGTGCCCATCATCATCATCGTCATCATCGACCATATGATATCTACTGCTGTCAAAAGCCTGAATCAAGCATGTTCCTGCGACCTTTATTAAGTCGTCAGTCCACCTTGCAGGTGGACGTCCAACACTGCGCTTGCCGGTTCGTGGTCTCCACTCGAGAACTTTTTAGTATCATCTGCCGTCTGCTACTCCGTTGGGCTATATCAGTGACTCTCGTTTTTCTACGGATCTTCTCATTTCTGATTTGATCCGGAAGAGAAAAACCGAGTCGTGTACGCACAAAACTAATTTCGAGTTTTTACTTTTTTCCAGATGGCTCGCCTACTATTAATTCTCATCCCAGTGATTGTGATCAGCATACCGGTGTACTTCCTGTTCTTACAAAGTCCACCGCCCCTCCCAGACTTTGACCTGGAGGAGTGGTGGGGACCCCAGAGCCTGAAGAGCAAGCAGGATACCAGCGTGAAGCCTTTCAAAATCAGCTTTAGTGATGCTGTGAGTAACAGGTTTTCTACTATCATAATCATATTACTCTGTAAGTTTTGATGCTTTTATTTGGTAAAGTTTGACTGCCTCGGTGGCGTAATTGTTTTACGGTACAACTGCAATGCTGAGGTCTCGGGTTCGATTCCCATGTCGGGCAAAGTGGTATTGGGTTTTCTATGCAGTATCAACCCGGAGTCTGAAATTTGTGCCCCATTAATGGCGATAGCCTCGTCCCCTATCACATCTTGGGGCAGAATACGCACAGCGAAAAGGGAGTGCACTTGTTGCACGTCTGCCTACCCCTTCGGGAATAAAAGGCGTGAGTGAATGTATGTGTATGTATGACACATCTTGAACATTTCAGATCACATTATTACATGATTCCTGAGATAGTTATGCACTAGTGTTGGAATTTAAAAATTTATTACCTATTTTGCGAGTATATAAATGAACTGCTCTTAACAAAACTTAACAAATACTGAATTGTATTTTTTTTTCTCTACATAATGCATTGTATTTTATACCTTGAACTGATTTTGAAAAGAGCAACACTAGAGTTTCTTGCCCGTTCTTCTCTAGTGAGAACTGCTTTCCGAACTGGTGGTAGAGTTAATATTGACGGAATCTAAATAATGTATAACATTTTATGGGTTCGAATAAATTATTTCATTTCATTTCATTTCACACAAATACATCAGATCCTGAATCAATATTATACAAAGCCTTTATCCTAGAAAAAATAGAGTTCAATTTCAGGAGAAACTATCATAAAGACGAAGCCACGAGCAGAAGTTATTAAGAAGTACACAAAGTATTAAGAACTAGACTTTTGCTAGCGGCTTCGACCGCGTGAATGAGTTTTTCCGATATAAAAGTCCGGCTTTCTTTTTTCCCGGGACAAAAATATCCTGTGTTACTTGCTGATATTGTAAGCTTTATATTCGTAATTTTTATTAGGTCAGTCCAGAAGTTTTTGAGTTTAATCGTTACAAACATACAAACTTTTCCTCTTTATTATATTAGTACCTATAGACAAAACTTTTGAGCAGGGAATATAATGTTTTAAGTAAATGGGCGATACGATTCTCTGAAGGCCAGAATGTCATCGTAGTTAGTATGGCTTAGCTAACCCCTACTTGATACTTTCTTGGTTACTATACTCCGTACTATATCTCGCGTAATAACTGGAACTTTCAATATCGATTTTATTATCTTATAGATAAATATGCAATATATATTCGTGGGTAAGATAAAAACAGACACCTGTAAATGGTGGAAATTTTATGATGTGTTCAACTTTTACTTAATAAATACTAGCTTTTGCTCGCGGCTCCACCTGCGTTAGAAAAAAATCCGGGATAAAAGTCCCGCTTTATATTTTCCCGGGATAAAAAGTAGCCTATGTCCATAACATGATCCAGGTAATCCAGGACATGATCTATCCGTGTGCCAAACATCGAAATCTGTTCAGAAGTTGTTGCGTGAAATAGTAATAATCATACATCCGTACATCCATATATTCTTACAAACTTTCGCATTTATAATATAAGTAGGATGTGCTATCTGGCACTAGGTGGTTTCTAGAAAATAAATGAAAATAAATGAGCTTAAACTGTTCCCTTTATCTGTTGCCTTGGTGACATAATATCCAAACGCAAATTACGTTACAGCCATTGAGCTACACTGGCATCGCTATTGTGAACCTTAACAGGCTGTAATAGAGTACGCAACCGCTTTGGCCAATTTAACATGGCTTTAGTTTTATTTTTGTTTATTAAGTTATTTATACATATATTATATTACACCATTATAGCTATACTAAAGCGGTGTTGTACAGAGTGTACAGACAAAGTTGTTATTTACTGATTGGCCTCAATATACCTGTGGGCTACTTCTGTGAATTCCTGCAGGTTGCAAACAAATATATCCACGTTCCCGGAAATAATATTGAGCAATCATATGGCCGGTGGAAGGTGGACAGATGACTTGATAAAGGTCGCAGGAACACGCTGGGTGCGGGCCGCTTTTGACAGATCCGTCTGGAAATCTTTAGGGGAGGCCTATGTTCAGCCGTGGACGTCATGTGGCTGACGATGATGATGAATCATATGGCCCGTGACTATAATCGTATGGGCCCTAGTTTGAGAGTTTAACGGCCGTACTCCTATGTATAAGTCTTGTATCTTAGTTTAGAATAAACATGTTTTTTGGATGCATTTAAAACCGTCTTTTCATATTCAGATGGTGAAAGAACTAAAAGACCGTCTCAAGAAACGTCGTCCGATGACACCTCCGCTCGAGGGTGTTGGGTTCGAGTACGGGTTTAACTCGAACCAAATAGATGCATGGACCAAGTATTGGGCGGAAGAATACCCGTTCGCTGAGCGAGAGAAGTTCCTCAACAAGTACCCGCACTTCAAAACCAACATTCAGGGGCTCGACATACACTTCATCAGAATCAAACCTGAGGTAGGTGAATTTGTTGATTGCTAGCCCGGTAGGCAGCAGGCAAGAGCCTGTGCCCCCTGCATTGCTTAAATCCATTGACGGTGAGCACCGCTGACCATCAGGTGGACTACTTACTCCTTTACTTACTTAGGCGATTAAAAAAAAGTACCTTGGTGACCGCGCCATGCTCGGATGATTTTTTTAATACCTACTATACATGGTATTCGTTACTTTAAAGTAGGTCCTAATAATATTTTCCATTTTAAGAAAATATTCACGACTGAAGTCAAATGAGTCGATACCTACAGTTACCTTACTAATTAAAAAAAAACGGTTCTTAAGCGGTTCAGATTTTAAATTAAATATCAGGTTTCATAATTTTTCCATGTTGAATTACATCACGAGCATGGTCATGGTCCAGTTCTCACCCGTTGTCTCACTTAGCTACGAATTGACAAAAGACGAATATCCTATATTTATTATCATGGTTTAAGATATCCGCATTAAATTTGGTCTTAATAATATGTTCCGCGCTTTAGTTTCTCTCCCCTCTTTAGCTGCTCTAAGTTAGTGGTTAATAAATATGAATATCCCATATTTATACTCAAGCTACATCGATATCCATTTTCACCATAATCGGATCAACGGTTTATTTTCGTCCCCTTTTTACCTTCTTATTTAGGGATTAATAAAAAACTGTATATGTCATATTTATTTTCAAGCTTCAAGAGATCCCCAAACCAAGTTTACAATTGGTTAAGCGGTTTAATTTCTCTAGCCTTTTACCCCTCTCATTTTGGGGTTAGTGAAAAAATTATATCTCATATTAATTTTCAAGGCTCCAGATATCCCCAATCCCCATACTGTGCAATACATTCGGAGTATTTTCTTCTCTTTTTTAACCCCCTTAGTTAAGAGTAAAAAAAAATATCTTTAATATCATAATTCTCTTTAAGGTTATAGATATTCCCATACCAAGTTTCATTACAATCAGTTCGGGAGTTTATTTTCTCCCCCTTTTATCCCCTTTAGTCGGGAGTAAAAGAAAAGAATGAAAATCCCATATTTATTTTCCAGGCATATGGATATTCCCATACCAAATTGAATTACAATCGGTTCAACGTTCCGTTAATTTATGGGTTAATAAAATAAATAATATCTTATGTTTGTTTTCTAGGTTTGAGTTATCCCCATACGAAATTTCTATACTATCAGTTCAGCGGTTTAGTTTCTCTTTCCTTTTATCCCCTTGAATAGGAGTTAATAAAAAAATGAACATCCCATATTTGTTTTAAACGTACAAAATATCCCCATACCAAATTTCATTACAATTAGTTTAGCGGTTTAGTTCCTCCCTCCTTTTACCCCCTTCAATAGGAGTTATTTAAAAAATGATTTTCCCATATTTGTTTTCAACATTCAAGACATCTCCATACCAAATTTCATTACAATCGGTTCAGCGGTTTAGTTTCTCCCTCCTTTACCCCCTTAAGTAGGAGTTAATAAATGAAAGAATATCCCATATTTGTTCTCAACGTTCAAGATATCCCCATACCAAATTTCATTACAATGGTTGCAGCGATTTAGCATTTTCTCCCTTCTAACCCCACAAGTTTGGGGTTGATAAAAAAACTGAATACCCCAATTTCATTTTTAGAACTCATACTATCCAAATCCGAAATTTCATGAAAATCGTTGTAGCCGTTTCCGAGATTCAGATTATAAATATATACAAGAATTGCTCGTTTAAATTTAGATGGATAGATAAGGAACATTCACTTTTACACTAAGTGTTAAAACACGAGTGCATTTATTCCTCTTTCAGTAAGGAAAAAATCGTTAGAATGTGCTAGAACCCCTAAGCTGACGAGAAAAAACAGCTTTATATTATTTTATAGCCAATTGCAAAAGGGCGATCGCCCCCTATCACATCATGGGACGGAATACGCACGGCGAAAAGTGGGTGCACTAGTTGCGCCTCTGCCTACCCCTTCGGGGATAAAAGGCGTGAGTATGCGTATGCGTAAGTGTTAAAAATGTGATGCATTATTTAATATATAATCTGTCCTGATTTTCACACCAGGTGCCAGCGGGAGTAGAGACAGTGCCCCTGCTGATGCTGCACGGCTTTCCCGGTTCCGCGCGCGAGTTCTACGAGGCGATTCCGATCCTCACCACCGTCAGCAAGGACAGGAACTTCGCTCTGGAACTCATCGTGCCCAGTCTGCCTGGATACGGATTCTCTGATGTACGGCTTACATCTTTCAATTAATCTAATCAAAAGGATGTTCGTCTTTTTTGTGCAAGTATAAGAGGAATAGAAGTGGAAGTGGAAGTGGACGATAGCCTAGTTGGGAATGGAACGGTCTGCCGAGACAATGTCCACAGATTCAAAACCCAAGGCACACACCTCTGACTTTTCGAAGTTACGTGTGTATTGTTTATCAATTATCGTTCGTTTTAACGGTGAAGTAAAACATCGTGAGGTAACCTACATACCTGGAAATTCTTCATAAGAATTTGGAGGGTATGTAAAGTCTGCCAACCCGCACTAGGCCAGCGTGGTGGACTAAAGCCTAACCCCTCTCAGTAGTAGAGGAGGCCCGTGCTCAGCAGTGGGCAGTATATAATACAGGGTTGATTGCATTGCATAACAGGAATAGAAAACTAGTAAATATCATATCTGTTCAAGAGTAATTCCTCCCAAAACCTCTAATTATCAATTAGTTGAAGACGATAGGCCGCGTGATAAGTATTACCGAAATTGATATAAATGTGAAAATATTGGTCATCAAACTGGATACTGAAGCAAATGTCTTTAAATCCACTCATGACCAGTAATGATTCAGAACTGATGAATAAATTTCTTTGCAGGCAGCAGTACGTCCAGGCCTTGGGGCTGCTCAGATGGCAGTGGTCTGCAGGAACTTGATGCAGCGACTTGGCTTCAAGCGGTTCTACGTACAGGGAGGTGACTGGGGCTCCGTCATTGGAAGCATCATGGCCACTGTCTTTCCTCAGGTAATGCTATAAAAATCTCTGATACTTCAAAGCACCAAGTCCACACTTTAAACACTTACATGAATATCTAAATAGCTTCTAATGAGATGTTCGTCTCTTTCCAGACACGACAATTTCACGTAAAAGTTCACGTAATTGTGTTCTCTTTGCAGACGATATATCACTCTCCAAATGCCCTAATTATGTAGACTGTTCTGATTTAATTAAAAATACTTATATATCTATAAAAAACGTGGCTCGAAGACCACAATCTTGAAATTAATAACAAGAAAACAAACCTAATTACTTTTAAACCATATCAGAAACAAGTTTTAAATTTGGATTCCGTTACAAAATACCTACATATTAATGAGGTAACAACTGTTAAACTACTGGGCCTGACAATAGACACCCATTTAAATTGGAAAAACTATGTAGCCAACGTTAAAACTAAATTATCTAAATTTACTTACGTCTTGTGTGTGTTGAAATGCAACACACACACACACACTGAGTGCGCGCTTACGGCTTATTACGCCTATGGATACGCTTGGCTTCGATACGGAGTGATCCTGTGGGGACATAGTACAGATACACACGATATATTTATATTACAAAAAAAATGTCTACGTATTCTTTTTAATATTTCATAATTAGATAGCTGCCGACCATACTTTAAAAAGTATAACATACTTACTCTTCCCTGCATTTGCATCTAAGAAATAGCTCTGTTTGTAAGAAAACACCCCTCATATTTTGAATTTAATAAAAATGAAAGGCGAAAACATAATTTAATTTTACCTGAGCCAAAAATTACCATCCACAAAAGTAGTCCATATTACAGAGCGGCACACATTTATAATAATGTTCCAGAGATAATTAGAACAGAAAATAATATTAATGTATTTAAAAACTAATTAAAAAAATATTAACTTCAAAACACTACAGCATATATGAATATATAAATGGTTTAAGTTAGTTCATGATATATTTTTTTAGTTCTTTTCAATTAATTCTATTAACAATAATTAATTTATAGTTTTATACTTAGTTATTAGAATACCCGACACCCTGACAGGGTATTTAGGGCTTTATTGTAAATAAATAAATAATAATGTCAATATATCCATCTGTTTTTAATACTTGTCATTGCAGGAGGTCCTGGGCTACCACGCTAACATAGCCTTTATTATAAACCCTAAAGGAACACTCATAGAAATATTGAGCTCAGTGTTTCCCTCACTGATCGTAGAATCGAAATATGCGGACAGATTATACCCCCTAGGGCCTCGGTATGCTGATATGATCGAAGAGTTCGGGTACTTGCACATCCAAGCCACCAAACCAGATACAGTTGGTAAGTTTAAATTTATTTGTGATTAATTAAGCGCCAATCTTCCTGTATACGATAGTCAATCTGGAGAAGCATCATTACAATATTTATGTCCAGTGCCGGATTAACTACGTAGCAAGATTAGCAATTGCTACGGGCCCCGCGCGAAAGGGGGCCCCGCATGTTTAAACCCACTCATCTCTGCCTGAGCGTAATTTTTTGAGTGAAACTTGTTAAGATGTGGTACGTTGAATTTTTTTGATGTCACAAAACAAGACACTCGGTACCCGATTATTTCTTTGGCGTAAATAATTTAAATAATATCATACAGTAAACGCACAAGTTCTACAAAAAGTTGCTTGTATAAACGTGAAGAATTTCAGTCGGCCTGATAATCAGCTCTATAAAAAGTCTGCCGCATATGCAAGCACTCTTAACCGACTCTTAGTGTGGATGTGTAGCAGAATTGAAATGGCTCGATTTAAATTGTTAAAATTATCTATTGATTTGTAAAGTTAACAGTCTACATTATTTTTAGTATAATTTAGTAACCATATACCAATAATCTATTTTCTAGAATATAAGTATATTGAGTTATAGAAGTTATGACTAAAAAAAAATTTATTACTTCAAGAGAGATTTCCTCCAATTTAATTTTTCATAAACATTTCGTAATCCTGATATAGTAGGATCATTACCAAATGCATAAAAAGCAATGCATTCAATAAACTATTTCCAGAACAAAAGAAGTTTAAATTCTAGACGCGAGAGTCTCACGCGTGTTTTTTTTAAACTAATGATGGGTATCCTATCCCTTGTCGGTATAATGGGCACCCGGCCAATGCAAATTATTTGTGATCGAAGTTGGTAACACTGAAAAATTTACCGGGGATTCCCTGACATTGCCATTGAGAAGGCTTTTTGTAATTGTCCGAGCCTAACAGCGCCTATAGTAATTTACTACACTATTCATTACCCACAAAATTGTAAACTATAGATAGTAAATAAATGTATTGAGTATTGAATTGTATTTTTACCACTCTATACTTAAGAACCCATAGCAGATCAAGGGCTTTTTGAAAGAATTTGCTACGGGCCCCGCGCTTGCTTAATCCGGCACTGTTTATGTCTGTGACCAAACAGCAGTGTGCAAGCATTACATTACAAGCTATAAACAGTCTTATAGAACTAGCATCTTCAGGATGACAAACGCAGTGCATTATTGTACTATGTAATTCAAACTCCTAGGTAATGTTGCTACTGATATTACTAGTACGATTTGCGCGCTGAGGTCCTGGGTTCGAATCTCGGGTCGAGCCAAAAATATTGTGACTGGGTTTTCCCATCTTAAAAAATTACTCAGTCGCAGTTCAGAGTCAGGAAGTTGGCGGTGTGATACCCTCGTGCTTCGGAAAGCACGTAAAGCCGTTGGTCCTGCGCCTGATCTCTCTCCAATCATGTCGGATTGCCGTCTCACCGGACTATGAGAGTGAAGGAATAGCGAGTGCACTTGTGTATTGGGCACACACTTGTGTACTATAATATCTCCTGCGTACCTGGCTGATCTCCGTTGAGATTGGCCGTCGTGGCTGAAACTGGCTAGGAGGATTACTAATATTATGTGACCTACTCAGATAAAATTTCGAATACGAGACCTAGTCTTATTTTGAATCTCCAAAAAATTCACCTATCGTACCTCTTGTATTAACCTATATCGACCCCTCAGCGATCAAATAATTAACAACCCCTATTTTACTTTCCAGGTATTGCTCTAACAGACTCACCTACTGGTCTGCTAGCTTACATCCTAGAGAAGTTCTCTACGTGGACAAACAAGGAGTTCCGCTCTAAAGAGGACGGCAACCTCGGCTTCAGATGGACCAAGGACCAACTGCTGGACAACCTAATGTTCTACTGGACCAACAAGTCCATCACCTCCTCCATGAGGCTGTACGCAGAAACCTTCAACTCCAAGCATTTTGCTTTGGGTCTTGATCAGTAAGTCTTTATATTTTACTGTAGTACTTTTTATGATTTTTAGTTTCTATTTTTTGAAATTACAATTTTCTTTAGAGGATCCGCGTTTATGAGATAACTGGTATCTATCGAGATCTTTGTAGTTATAACTATAGCCCGTATTATATATTGAACCAGTGTGGTACACAAACCTTCTCTTTTAAAAGAGTTTGGGCTCTAGTTCGCCGCGCTGGCCCAGTGTGTGCAGATCTCATACTTCCAAAATTTCTTAGCTGGTAGGTATATAAGTTTCCTCGCGATTTATTCCTTCGCCGTTGAAGCGAGCAATAATATTATAATTGGCAAATAATGTACTTGAAAAAGTCAGCGGTGTGTTTGCATTTTGAACATTCGATCCTTCATCTTAGCAGTTCATCCATTCCCAACCAGAGTGGGGGACATCGCAGCTTATTTTCTCATTCTCCGCCAGTGATGGCAAAACCTGGGGGGCAACAGGAATAGACGGGCTATCCACCTACGTAATTTTCAATCTCAGAACGGATAGCAACTAATCAGTTTCTAATTTTCAGGATCCCAACTCCAGTTCCAACCTGGATAATCCAAGCTAAGCACGAGCTGGCTTACGTGCCGCCTACCATCCTGAGGATGAAGTACCCAAACTTGGTGGGTGAGCGAGCGATAGAGGACGGAGGTCACTTCCTCGCCTTTGAGCTGCCGAAACTCTTCGCTGAAGACGTGCTGACGGCCATCCAGGAGTTCAGGAAACTCAAGAGTGCTAAGACTGAATTGTAAACATTTCAGTATATAAATATATTTTTGCTAAAAACTATCTCTCATTAGCGGTAAATAATGTTTTCCATACAAACACACACACACACACATACACCTTAAACCCCGAAGCGTTCGCTTTGCATGTGAAAGGTCCTGGATTCGACCCCCGGTATTTACAAAATATATTTTAATACGGTTTAAAAAAAAAAAAACTTTATACATCACGTAGGCGAACATAGTTGCACTTATGATAAGTCAAGATACATTAAACTGATTATATTAATAATTATTATTAGTACCAATGGTCACTTATATAACTACCGAAATTTTTATTGGGAGTAAAATCTATGATGAGAAATAAACAAAAAAGCCAGCTTGGGCTGGCAGGAAAGGGGATATGAAAAAGAGATCATTTTATTAAAATAATGGGAGGAACGCGTCGCGATCCTCACCGGTGAGGACACTAAAGGCCCTAGCCTAGCTAACCTACCAGCCTTTCACTAGCTACCTAAGCGATGACGACCCGAAGAAGAAAGGCAGAAGAAACTCCGGGCGTACTTTTTTTGTCATCAATTGTTCATTGTTTCTTTCTCCTTTTTTTTCAATACTTTTGTGCTGTATACAAAGTCAGATTAGCTATATAATCTAATGCACGCACATCACCGTTGAAATGAAATAAAAGGTTAAATAAATATTAACATCATTAATATTTTACTTAATGTTTCATATTATGATTTCCTAAATAAACTTAAGTACGACACTCAACTACGAAGGGATGTAGCTCAGTGGTAGACCGTTCGCTTTGCATGTGTAAGGCCCCGGGTTCGATCACCGGTATCTCCAAAACCCAAATTATTTTTAAATAACAATTTTGTGATTTTTCAGTTTTAGTTTTACTTCGCCTCTTAAGTGCACAGGTTCTTCAGTTAAGTTTAACCTACATAATTGAGAATTCTCTAAAAGAAAATCCCCCAAATAAAAATTTTGAATAATCGAAACAAGCTAATAAAAGTTTTATAATTATTGTCCAACAAAAAAATAAAAGACAATATTATACATTTTAATAAAAATAACGTATATCACGAATACAACAGCAAATATCTTTGGTTACATACTTAAAAGGTTGAGATTGATAAAACTACTTCCACTTGCATTAGACATTTAGCCGAAAAGAACACGACAAAATATTTTCGTTTCTCTGTGGTTAGCGTGTGGCCTATTATGAGTGTGGCAAAAAACACGACACCACTCCGTTTCGTTTTTTTGGGATTGGTTGAGTGACTGACACGTGACTGACGTATTGGTCTCTCGATCAATCACAAACGTTGAAATTAAATGACATCGACTTACGAGTTGCGTTTATTGGAGACATTATAAAGCTAGTCATTTCATTTGAGGTAAAGCGACTGGCAATTTATAGAGAAATGAAGTTTTTTCTTTAGCTGTTTATGCGAGAATAATAACATAAGAATAATATGTGTGTGAGATAATAAATAAATAAATAAAAAAAAAACTTGTTTTATGACACACTCAAGTTGAACGAAAAAAATTTATCAACAATAGCAAAAGAAACAGAAACATTTAAACTGTTTTTTACTCGAAAATTGAAATAGCCTTACATTGTAGCCTAAATATTAATAATTTTAATAACAATTACTACGAGGTTAATACGTTTATACAGTTTATAAAACTACGAAACTTTTCTTTGTCAATGTTATCTCATCTAATAACATGAATTGTGGTATCAACCTCACAAGATTATTTTAACACAAGATTAGCATGATCAATTGATCTCAGCTGATTTTCATTGCTCATACACACCCAAAACTCTAAAAGGATCATGGATGGCAAGAACAAAAATCATAGAAACGGGTTATTTGGGTATCCCGATATCAGATTTCTATTCTGAAATGCCACAGGAATAACTTTACGTCAGTTTTCTGTGAGATAATGGCAAAACCGGTCGATTCGGCTTATCCAGGCTTTATACAGATATAGCCAAAGAGAGATAGCATAGTCCTTCTGAAGCCAAATCCGAAGATTACATTGCAACTAGATCAATGAGATGGAATAAATTGTTTCCCCTAATCAGCCTCATATTCCCAAATTCCAGACATGGGCTTGACAGACTCACCAGCCGGTCTCTTAGCGTATATCCTGGAGAAGTTCTCTACCTGGACCAACAAATAGTTCCGCTTTAAAGAAGATGGAAATCTCGGCTTCAAATGGACGAAGGACCAGCTACTGGACAACCTGATGTTCTACTGGACTACCAATTCCATCACCACCTCCACGAGGCTCTATTCAGAGACATTTAACTCCAAACTCTTTGCTATGAATGTTGATCAGTGAGTCCCTTAATTCTTTGGCCGTGAAATTTCATTTATGAATATTTCCGTCAATTCATTCTTAAATACTATTTATTCTTAACTTACAAGGAGCATCTGAGTGTAACTGCCACGTGGGCCATTAAAAACAAGAATCATTTTTAATCAACCTAGGGAACCTAGGGAGAGAGCATGGGACGACGGGAGACACTTCCTTGCCTTTGAGCTGCCGCGACTTTTCGCCGACGACGTGCTGGCGCCCATCTAGGAGTTCAGAAAACTGAATAATGTGAAGACTGAATTGTAAAATAAAATTTATTAACTAACTGTGGTGGACGTTAGCCTAGTTGGAAAATGGAACGGTCTGCCGAGACAATGTCCGTAGGTTCAAACACAAGGCATACACCTCTGACTTTTCGAAGTTACGTGTGTATTGTTTATCAATTATCGTCCGCTTTAAAAGTGAAGGAAAACATCGTGAGGAAACCTGCATACCTGAGAATTCTCCATAAGAGTTTCGAGGGTATGTGAAATCTGCCAACCCGCACTAGGCGAGCGTGGTGGGCTAAGGCCTAACCCCTCTCAGTAGCAGAGGAGGTCCGTGCTCAGCAGTACGCAGTGTTTAATACAGGGCTGGTATTATTATAACAAACTGTGTGTTTACTTAAACAAAATGTATTTTTGTTTACAAATACATTGCTTTTGTCCTCAAAAGAGTAGCAGAGGCGCAAATTGTAAACCATACTTCAATAATTTTATATCTGTCCTATGGTATGATATGGACCTTTAAACGAACGATCCGGTAACGAAGATTTTCATAGTTAACTTCTGACAGGCACTTCATCATCATCATCATAAGCTACATGAAGTCCACTTATAAACAGGCACGCTAAATTAAAAATCAGAAAATAATAAATATGTGCACAATTACACAGTTCAACAAAAAAAAAAGTTGCTCAATTTTGATTGTGAACTAAGGCTTGCAGCTATCCAGATAAGTACATTTACTACCTAACAGCTATAAAAATGGAGTGAAGTTAAAAAAATAAAATTCTAAATTAGTTTATGGACATAGACCGGAAAATGCACAAAAAATGTTGGTTGTTGGTGAAATCTACCACTTATAAGAAGCCACACTACAGGAAGAAACATTAATAGCCTTATAGAAAAGTAATAGGTACTAATCAGGAAAGTGAGGCATTGGATCACATTCACCACACGAAATTGTTATACAATCCAGTTTTCTATGAGACCATGGTACCGTGAATACCGTGATGATCATACGCAGGTCGAGCCACATGTCGTGTCTACAGCATGGCTCTATCTCTATGAAAACAGTACAATTCATTTCTAGGGGTTCTAACAAATAGCATTAAAATTTTAATATCATGGTGGGGAACATGGTATAAATTTGACTAAGATATTAATGACTGCCTCGGTGGCGTAGTTGTATTACGGTACGACTGCAATGCTGAGGTCTCCGGTTCGATCCCCGGGTCGGGCAAAGTGATTTTGGTTTTTCTATTCAGTATCACCCCGGAGTCTGGAATTTGTGCCCGATGTGGCGATGAGCTCGCCCCCTATCACATCATGGGACGGAATAACGGCGAAAAGTGGGTGCAACTAGTTGCGCCTCTGCCTACCCCTTCGGGGATGAAGGGCGTGAGTGTTTGTGTGTGTGTGATAATAATGAAACCATAGACATATAAAGAGAAGAGTGAAACGATATCAATCTTGACACAATATGCAGGTACTATAAGATTATGCCCTGTGGTCCGGGGGCATCTAGAGAATTTCGCCACGGCATCCCCTGCCTGTCGTAAGAGGCGACTAAATGGGGCTTAGAGAAAGTCGCGGGGTGAGCAGTGAGGGGCTGTTCATTCCAATTCAAGTGACTTCGAGGTGGACGACAATGCGGGTGGTCGGTCTCCCACTGTCGTAGACGCTATAAGCATCCTTTAGAGTTTGGGGGCATCTGAGTCCTCTTGTATAGAGAAGGGCCGCAATGCGGCAGCGCGCAAGGGCGGTCCCGTGCAGATATCTTAGCGCAACAAGATACCCCGGGGCCGTCCTGTATGCGCTGAAGAAGGCCACCGCGGGTTTTGGTTGGTATGCCGGTGTAGGGTGTACATAGGGCTAGGGACTCGGTCCAATGCTCGCTTGGATGATGCTATACTCCCAAAAAAAAAAAAAAGGTACTATAAGATTTAAGGTCTAACGTCTCAGAGTGAAGAGCGCAGTGCATTCACGTTAAATTTCGTCTAATATCTAGGGGCAGTTGTGTTAACATCAGGCTAGTGGCATGTTCGTCTTATTTATTTGTACTAAAAAAAGCTTGCACAGTATTGCACCTCATGTACCTACAGGAGATACCATCTAGAAATGACGTCACATGGCCCAAATATTAGATACATAATGATTTGCTAAATCAGAAGATAAGATTCTAGTAAGGTTATATTATTTTTAGTACTTGGGCCAGTCACCATGACTTGTAATAATTAAACAATGTTGCTTTGTGTGTAATATAGAAGTGGTTCTTGTAACAGCCTTGGATATAAAATCATTGACTCATTTCGTTTTTTTTTTCTAGCTGAATTTTCAACCATAGCACAAAAAGATTATCAGTTAATTATAGCCTATGAATATAAAATATGTGGTAAAACACTTATTATTAACACATACACACTCACGCCTTTTACGTACCAAGGGGTAGGTCGAGGCGCAATCAGTGTACTCACTTTTCGTCGTGCATATTCCGTCCCATGATGTGATAGGGGGCGAACCCATATGGAACTAAATGCAGAAACCTCTGAACAAATTTAGATGAAATTTCACACGTAGATAGACCATCACCTATATATTAGTATAGACAATTTGTTATCCCGAAAAAATACACAAAAGACCATAATGAAAGTTCGTGATTCGTGGCAAATAATGCTTTTTACTCTATCTAATCCAAGATCCGGCTTGTACAAATATTATTAAAAGGAGTGATTGCCTCGGTGTCGTAGTTGTATTGCGTACGCGATACGAGTATGATTTGCGCGCTGAGGTCCTAGGTTCGATTCCGGGGTCGGGCCAAAAACATTGTGACTGGGTTTTTCTATCTTAAAAATTACTCAGTCACAGCGCGGAGGCAGGAAGTTGGCGGCGTGATACCCCCGTGCCTCGGAAAGCACGTAAAGCCGTCGGTCCTGCGCCTGATCTCTCTCCGGTCATGTCGGATTGCCGTCTCACCGGACTATGAGAGTGAAGGAATAGCGAGTGTACCTGTGTATTGCGCACACACTTGTGCACTATAATATCTCCTGCGTACCTGGCTGATCTCCGTTGAGATTGGCCGCCGTGGCCGAAATCGGCTAGGAAGGGATTTTATTAAAAGGAGTACACACAGAACCCAAAGTTAATTAATTAATCTTTGTATTATAATGGAACCAGTTTCCGACACTGCAATAACGTTGCTGTTTAGAATATAAATGATGAACTCAAATAGTTAAACATAATATACTTATATTACGATAATACTATTTCAACATTGTTTAAAATCAGCAGTGTGCATGCACTGTTGCCTTATGTCTCAGGGTGACGAACGCAGTGGAATGCCATGCAGTACTTACATAAAAAGCTTTTTTGTCGAATTTAATACGCATTCACGATTCTTAATTCAGCATACATATTTACTAAAAGTCAATAATCAGACAGGCAATACTGGAAATATTTACTTATCTACATACGAATACAAGTAAATTGTGGCTGTTTGTGAGTACCAGTAAATGACAACAGTGATTGATGCATAAAATAATCCATCAGTTTCTGAAATTACCAAGTAAATTGTATAATTCATGTAAGAATACGTAAAATCCTATTTATGCTTTAAAAACATTTTTTTTATTTTTTCATTGAATGACGAGACGAGCATGCCGTTCGCCTGATGGTAAGCGATATGACCACCCATAAACAGTAGCAACACCATCCAGCACCTTGAGTTACAAAGTACTGTGTGGCATTCCACTGCGCTCGTCATCCTGAGACATAAGATGTTAAGACTTATTATGTCCAGTAGTTACACTGGCTACAATGTCCTTCAAACCTAAACACAACAGTGCATGCACACTGCTGCTTGCCGGTAGAAATAGACATTGCGGTGGTACCCACCCAGACGGACTCTTACATATGAGAGACCTACCACCAGTAAACATTTCATAATACTAAAATATACAAACAAAAAACTTATTCCCTTCCTTAAATATTTCTACAAATATGTATGTTCTTTTTGCAAAATCACTACGTTTAGTTTAAAGCAGCGAGCCCGCTTTTTCAAATTTACGGATTTTACAGACTGCATACTGGATAATAGAAGAGAATTTGATATTTGACCTCCAATGTCAAGAAATTTAAGAAGCAGATCCTTACTCCTATCTACGAATCAAGAAGCAAAAATGTCGACCTCTGGTGCATGTCGAACTCTGATGCCACTATGTTATCTTGTAATTTTAAATAATCCCGAATATCAATCCGCAGCTGTAGTGCGCGGGACGCCACTGAGCGCGCAACACGTAGTGATAACATATCAAGTGATTACAATTTATCAAATATAGTAAGGTTTGGTGATTTTGGTGAAGCCGACTTTGGTAGGGAAAAATAAAACGGTAAGAATTTTTTAATTGAATAAAGGAATCTTGCAGATTTGTCACTAAAAATAATGATTTTGTCACTGTCAATAAAAAACTGACAGTGTTCCTGTAGTAAAGGGGAAGATCTACAGCCAGGGCCCTAATTCCCTTGACCACACGTAATTTTGACAGTTCATAACAAGCTCATACTGGCTGGTGGCAGGTGGTGGGATATATTCTGTTTCCGCCCGGATAGCGATCAGCGTACATAAAGTGATACAACACATCATAGTGGTCAAAGCAAGTGTTCCGCGTTCCGGGATCAGCCTGTGATTACCCGCTTCAAACAGACCGGCATAACTGTGTCGGCTGACGAGAGATAATCATTATGTTTATGACTCTGTCACAACCCAGTCATATTACACAGAAGTTCTGGAGGTGCGAATTGTCTCCTTTTAAAGTCTGCAGAGCATCCAAGATTTAGGTATCGTAGGTAGAAGACATCGTAATGATCGTAATGAAGATTTCTTATCAGGGGACCCGCTTGTATGGCTGTAAAAATGATAAGCATTGCATTTGGACAATTCGCAGTCTGTCGCTAAGTGTGCGCTGTATCAGGTTTAAAGAATAAATACATTTATTTCAGAAACGAAAGATTCCATAGTGTAATATTAACATTTAATAATTAGTAACAATGGCACTTATTACCTAAGTCAGTACATGATGCAATCTGCTCAGAGAATTTATTAGAGAACAATTAAATGAAAGTGGTTCAGAATTATAGATAGATGGTGTTGCGACTATTTGCAGCATTGCTCTCCTCAATGTACCAAAAGATGTTTAATTCACAACCTACGGACTTTCTTGTCTTGTTATAAATCCGTATAGATAAGTCCTTGTCATTGGGTAGTGGGTCGGAAAAACCCCAGGTAGAGAGAAAAAGGCATTTATTAGAATTCGAGTAAGCGATAACATACAAGAAATAGTTACGAATACCTCAATTTCAATTTATTTGCTCACGTGAATTAATCACAGACAGACGTAACGCTACTACAATAATAGTAGGTTAGGTACTCCATATGATTTTAAGTCTTAAGATCATGACAATACGTATTAAATCGAAATGTGAGATGTGAAAAAAATAACAATTTATGCTAGTCATCATTGTTTTTTTAACCTTGACTCAAAATGACTGTCAAGGTCTTACGTAACTTATTTATAACCATAGTTGTGTTTACGACACTTGTAATGTAATATGCGAGAGTCTGGATAGGTAGGTATAATCAAACTGTATATTTCTGCCTGCCAAGTGCTGTTTTGGACACGATGGATGATAGGAGAGTAAGGAGACTGACAAAGAGGATATATAAGGCGAGTGTGGATGGAAAGGCTGGTAGGGCTCGACCGCACCGAACCTTCGAATGTCAGATATCTGACATTCTGGGTAAAGGCCAGGTCAAAAGTACCCTGAACCGGCGGGAGTGCATGAAAAGATTGATGAAGATGGAGGAAGCGAAAGCAGTATGCCAGAATCGAGTAAAGTGGCAATCCATAGTCTCTGCCTTCCCCTCTGCGATACAGGCGTGATACTAAGTATGTATGTATGTATGTTAGTGCTGTGGTATGAATATTGTAGCCACTGTACTGAGTATTAGTGTTAGGATGACGAGCATAGTGTAATGCCATGAAGTGATATTATGTAATTCAAATTATATCTAGGTGATGTGCGTATCTTACTATATTACTCTTACTAATATTATAATATAAATGCGAAAGTTTGTGAAAATGAAGATGTTTGTAAGAAGTAAATACAGAAATAGCTGAACAGATTTAGATGGCACACGGGTAGACCATGTCTTGGATTAACCTTCGCTTCGCTTACTATATATATATAAGTATTGGGGGTATATCTTAAACTTAGATTAATAACGACATCTTGAAGATTTCAGATCAAATTATTACATGATTCCTGAGATAGTTATGCACTCATGTTGGAATTTAAATTTTTATTACCTATTTTGCGAGTATATAAATGAACTGCTCTAAACATAAGTAAACAAATACTGAATTGTATATATTTTTTTCTCTACAGAATGCAATGTATTTTATACCTTGAACTGATTTTGAAAAGAGCAACACTAGAGTTTCTTGCCCGTTCTTCTCTAGTGAGAACTGCTTTCCGAACTGGTGGTAGAGTTAATATTGACGGAATCTAAATAATGTATAACATTTTATGGGTTCGAATAAATTATTTCATTTCATTTCATTTCATTTCATTTCATTTCATTTCAAAACCTATAGGCTACTTTTTATCCCGGTAATTTGCTCCCATGGAAAAAAAAAATAATTTTTAATCAGCATATTTGAATAGATGGCGCTGGCGTTTTAGGGACTTTTATAGCGGGAAAAGCTTTTCACGCGGGCAACGTCGCGAGCAACATCCAGTCGATTATAATGGGTGTCGACGTTTACCATCAGGCAAGAGGTTTATCAGTCTAGGTATAAGCTGAAGATAATGCACGCAAGTGTGTCGCGTTTCGGGATCAGCCTGAGCATATCCGGTTTCGAATAGAACGGTATTGTATCAACTGGCGAAAGACCATCTTCTCTTGTTAAACAATATTCTATTTGCACTACTCTTTAAGTCGTCAGTCCACATTGCAGGTGGACGTCCAACACTGCGCTTGCCGGTACGTGGTCTCCACCCGATAACTTTTTAGCGCCGTCTGCCGTCTGCTAACCCGTTGGGCTATATCAGTGACTCTCATTTTTCTATGGATCTCCTCATTTCTGATTGGATCCGGTAGAGAAAAACCGAGTCGTGTCCACACAAAAATAATTTCAAGTTTTTATTTTTTTCCAGATGGCTCGCCTACTATTAATCCTCATCCCAGTGATTCTAATCAGCATACCGCTGTACTTTATGGTCTTCAAAAGTCCACCGCCCCTCCCAGACTTTGACCCGGAGGAGTGGTGGGGACCTCAGAGCCTGAAGAGCAAGCAGGATACCAGCGTGAAGCCTTTCAAAATCAGCTTCAGTGATGCTGTGAGTAACAGGGTTTCTACTATCATAATCATATTACTCTGCAAGTTTTGATACTTTTATGCTAATCACACATAACAAAGTCTAAAGCAACACTTTGGTAAAGTTTGACTGCCTCGGTGGCGTAATTGTTTTACGGTACAACTGCAATGCTGAGGTCTCGGGTTCGATTCCCATGTCGGGCAAAGTGATATTGGGTTTTCTATACAGTATCAACCCGGAGTCTGGAATTTGTGCCCCATTAATGGCGATAGGCTCGCCCCCTATCACATCTTGGGACAGAATACGCACAGCGAAAAGGGAGTGCACTTGTTGCACGTTTGCCTACTCCTTCGGGAATAAAAGGCGTGAGTGAATGTATGTGTATGTATGACACACAAATACATCAGATCTTGAATCAATATTATACAAAGCCTTTATCCTAGAAAAAATAGAGTTCAATTTCAGGAGAAACTATCATAAAGACGAAGCTACGAGCAGAAGTTATTAAGAAGTAAACAAATCATTAAGAACTAGACTTTTGCTAGCGGCTTCGCCCGCGTGAATGAGTTTTTCCGATATAAAAGTCCGGCTTTCTTTTTTCCCGGGATAAAAAATATCCCGTGTTACTTACTGATATTGTAAGCTTCATATTGGTGATTTTTTTTAGATAGGTCCAGAAGTTTTTGAGTTTAATCTTTACAAACATACATATTTTTCCCCTTTATAATACTAGTTTAGACAAAACCTTTGAGCAGGGAATATAATGTTTTAAGTAAATGGGCGATACGATTCCCTGAAGGCCAGAATGTCATCGTAGTTAGTATGGCTTAGCTGACCCCTACTTGATACTTTCTTGGTTACTATACTCCGTACGAAACGGCTAAACCGATTTTGATGAAATTTTAAATTCAGACTTCGTAGGTCTGAGAATAACAACCTGTTATCTATTTTTCATCCCCCTAAGTGATGAGGGTGGCCCACTCAAAAAAAAAATATATATTTTTCGGACAGATTATTTTTATGATGTGGTATTAAAAATTTATACAACCCTACATTTTCTACCTTCTTCCATCATCCCCTATTTTTTAATAGCGATATTAGTAATGTCGGTAATTAGCCGTTTCGGAGAAGTATGGTAACAAACACTGTGACACGAAATTTTTATATATCTGGAAGATATAGATTATACAACACCATTACAGCTATACTAAAGCGGTGTTGTACAGAGTGTACAGACAAAGTAGTTATTTACTAATTGGCCTCAATATACCTGTGGGCTACTTCTGTGAATTCCTGCAGGGTGCAAACAAATATATCCACGTTCCCGGAAATAATATTGAGCAATCATATGGCCCGTGACTATAATGGTATGGATCTTAGTTTGAGAGTTGAACGGCCGTACTCCTATGTATAAGTCTTGTATCTTAGTGAACAATAAACATGTTTTTTGGATGCATTCAAAAACGTCTTTTCATATTCAGATGGTGAAAGAACTAAAAGACCGCCTCAAGAGACGTCGTCCGATGACACCTCCGCTCGAGGGTGTCGGGTTCGAGTACGGGTTCAACTCGAACCAAATAGAAGCTTGGACCAAGTACTGGGCGGAAGAGTACCCGTTTGCTGAGCGAGAGAAGTTCCTCAACAAGTACCCGCACTTCAAAACCAATATCCAGGGGCTCGACATACACTTCATGAGAATTAAACCCGAGGTAGGTGATTATGCAATATCTATGAGAAATATTCGCTTTGAATTTTTGTTTTTGACATAAGGATTGCCTTTAATCCACTTTTAGTAATGCATTTTTTTAGAATAAACGAGAACCGCTGAGCTTATGAGATCAAGCAGATTTTCTTGTATTATGTATTAGTACGTGGATGACCGAGCTTTGCTTGGTATTTTTTTTTGTAAATTGTGTTTTTTAGAAATTATATTTAAATACGAAGCCACAAAGAACAAAAAAACCAATCTACTATTGTGTAGTGAGAGCAGTTAGTTGCTCCCAATTAGATGTCAGAAAGAGTTTTCAGTTTATGTGCTTAACAATGCCGTCTAGTATCATATTTTTCACTTAAGTTGAATTACTGAAAACACGGATAAAACATTTTCTAAAAATGAATTCTAGCTATATCGATTTATCACCCCCGAAAACCCCTGCATACAAAATTTCATGAAAATCGTTGGAGCCATTTCCGAGATTCAGATTATTTATATATATACAAGAATTGCTCGTTTAAATATATAAGATAGCTAAGTGTCACAATAAATTCGACTGCCCAGATTTGCAAAATAAACTTTGTTACATAGTTCCAAGGACAGTGCATCGAAGGAGGTACGTGCAGGCCAGCTGTTTGCTGTAGGGTTCTCCCGCACAAATGCTGGTCTCCGCGTGCCGTTATGTAGACTATGCAATATTTGTAACAAGCAGTTTTTAGATGTCGATATTTTTCTTGACAATGTGTATCATTTCAAAAGCTCAATTAAGAGAATATTGAAAAACTCACCACTTTAGACTCAATTAGTCAACACAATTTGGTTTTACTACTGATACTTCATATTAATTTTACGTTTTACTAAGTACCATTACCAAGATAATTTGTCGTAAAACTAATTTGAGGATAACGTTGTGGGTTACACATTTATCATTTGTGGCATTTGCATGTATTTTATCGACTTAATTCATATTGTGTAACTGCTTGTTGTCCCATTATAATAAATAAATAAGTGCTAAACATGAAACGCATTATATATTATATGATCTCTCCTCATGTTCACTCCAGGTGCCAGCGGGAGTGGAGACGGTGCCCCTGCTGCTGTTGCACGGCTGGCCCGGTTCCGTGCGCGAGTTCTACGAGGCGATCCCAATCCTCACCGCAGTCAGCAAGGACAGGAACTTTGCTCTGGAACTCATCGTGCCCAGTCTGCCTGGATACGGATTCTCAGATGTACGACTTACATCTTTTAACTAATCTAATCTGAAAGCTCTTTGACTTTTATGTGCAAGTATAAGAGGAGTAGAATACTAATCAGATGGTAAATATCATATCTGTTCATGAGTAATTCCACACAAAACCTCGAATTATCAAGTAGTTGGAGACGAGAGGCCACCTGATAAGTTCTGCCGAAATTAATTTATGTGTTGTAAATATTAGTCCTGAAACTCGATACTAAAGTAAAATGCCTTTACATCCACTACTGTCCAGTAATGATTCAGAAATGATGAGTATATTTCTTCACAGGCGGCAGTGCGTCCAGGTCTTGGGGCTGCTCAGGTCGCCGTGGTCTGCAGGAACCTGATGCAGCGACTTGGCTTCAAGCGGTTCTACGTACAGGGAGGTGACTGGGGCGCCGCCATTGGAAGCGTTATGGCCACTGTCTTCCCTCAGGTAATCCCAGAAAATCTCTGATACTTCAAAGCACGAAGTCCACACTTTAAACACTTACGGATATAATATCCAAATTGATTCCAATAAGGCGTTAGTCTCTTCTGAGACACGACAATTTAAATTTAATAAGAGGAATGGGTTTCTAATGAAAGAGACAAGACATAGTCTTTAGTTAGGTTTCTATTATTTGTGTCTCCATCCTATTCTTAATCAAAAAGGTAGCACTTGAAACTAAGATTAGTGATTCTGGGTTAATTCCTTACGTATAAAAACAAAACTGGTGTTTAACACTAATTAAAACATCTCCATATTACTTGTAACTAAAATTTATATCCGTCAAGATTTTTTTGGGGGAAACACCCCTGAAACCCCTGCCTCACTGACGACAGAGAAGAATGTTGAGGTCACCGGTCTTACAATCCCCTTGAAAAGCATGCGAAGGACGTACCCCCAAAAGTATACAACATCTGTCACCTTAACATTGCCAAGGTCTAAGCAACTATAACCTATACTTTTTATTGCAGGAAGTAATGGGCTATCACGCCAACCTTGCCTTTATTATGAACCCTAAAGGAACACTCCTAGAACTATTAGGCTATGTGTTTCCCTCACTGGTCGTAGAATCCAAATACGCGGACAGATTATATCCCATGGGGCCTCGGTATGCTGAAAAGCTCGAAGAGTTTGGGTACATGCACATCCAAGCCACCAAGCCAGATACAGTTGGTAAGTTTAAATTTATTTGTGATTTACTAAGTGCCAATTTTCCTGTATACGATAGTCAATCTGGGTAAGTACTAAGTATCATTACAATATTGATGTCGGCGGCCAAACAGCAGTATACAAGTATTTTCATTACAGGTTATAAACAGTCTTATAGAACTAACATTTTCAGGATGACAAACGCAGTGCATCATTGTACTTTGTAATTCAAACTCCGTGGTAACGTTGCTACTGATATTATGTGACCTACTCAGACAAAATTTCGAATACGAGACCCAGTTTTATTTTGAATCTCCCAAAATGTCACCTATCGTACCTCCTGCATTAACCTACATCGACCCCTCAGCGATCAAATAGTTAACAACCCCTATTTAACTTTCCAGGTATTGCTCTAACAGACTCACCAACTGGTCTGCTAGCTTACATCCTAGAGAAGTTCTCTACGTGGACAAACAAGGGGTTCCGCTCCAAAGAGGACGGCAACCTCGGCTTCAGATGGACCAAGGACCAGCTGCTGGACAACCTGATGTTCTACTGGACCACCAAGTCCATCACCACCTCCATGAGGCTGTACGCAGAGACCTTCAACTCCAAGCATTTTGCTATGAGTCTTGATCAGTGAGTCTTTATATTTTACTGAAGTACTTTTTATTATTCTTAGTTTCTTTATTTTTGAGATTACTATTTACATTAGAGGCTCCGTGTATGTAGACGCCATGTGAGTAGGTACAGCTGGTCCGTCTATTTGCAGCGCCAGGTATATGAGACCACTGATATCTATCGAGATATTTGTAGTTATAATTATAGCCCGTATTATATGCTGAACAAGTGTGGTACACAAACCTTCTCTTCTAAAAGAGTTTTGGCTCTAGTTCGCCGCGCTAGCCTAGTGCGTGCAGAACTCATACTTCCAAAATTGCTTAGCTGGTTGGTATATAAGTTTCCTCGCGATGTATTCCTTCGCCGTTGAAGCAAGCAATAATATTATAATTGGCAAATCATGTACTTGGAAAAGTCAGCGGTGTGTTTACATTTTGAACATTCGATCCTTCATCTTAGCAGTCCATCCTTTTCCTGCTGTGTCCACCAGTAGTGGACAAAACGTAAGGGACAACGGGAATAAACAGGCTATCCACTTACGTCATTTTCAATCTCAGAACGGACAGCTACTAATTAATTTATAATTTTCAGAATCCCAACTCCAGTTCCGACCTGGATAATCCAAGCTAAGCACGAGCTGGCTTACGTGCCGCCTATCATCCTAAGGATGAAGTTCCCAAACCTGGTGGGTGAGCGGGCGATAGACGATGGAGGTCACTTCCTCGCCTTCGAGCTGCCGAAACTCTTCAGTGAGGACGTGCTGGCGGCCATACAGGAGTTCAGGAAACTGAATAATGCGAAGACTGAATTGTAAAATAAAATGTATTAAAACAAACTGTGTGTTTACTTAAACAAAATGTATTTTTGTGGGTTTTTTAATACATCAATGATTTTTGTTTACAAATTCATTGCTGTTGTCCTCGAAAGGGCAGCAGAGGCGCAAATTGTAAACCACACCTCGCAGATTTTATATCTGCCCTATGGTATGATATGGACCTTTAAACGAACGATCTGGTAACGAAGATTTTCATAGTTAACTTCTGACAGGCACTTCATCATCATCATCATAAGCTACATGAAGTTCACTTATAAACAGGCACGCTAAATTAAAAATCAGAAAATAATAAATAATTTCACAGGTCAACAAAAAAAAAAGTTGCTCAATTTTGATTGTGAACTGAGGCTTGCAGCTATCCAGATAAGTACATTTACTACCTAACAGCTATAAAAATGGAGTGATGTTAAAAAACTAAAATTCTTAATTGGTTTATGGATATAGGCCGGAAAATGAGCAAAAGTTTTTTGCTTAAGTCTACCACCCATAAAAAGCCACACTACTAGAAGAAACATTAATCCACAGCCTTATCGGATACTTTCCTATAAGGCTGTGGATTAATGTACTAATCAGGAAAGTATGAGGCATTATAGGAATTGGATCACATTCACCACACAAAATTCTTCATACAATCTGGTTTTCTATGAGACAATGATACTTACTACGCAAGTCGACCCACATGTCATGTCTACAGCATGGCTCCATCTCTATGAAAACAGTACAATTCATTTCTAGGGGTTCTGACAAATAGCATTGAAATTTTAATATCATGGTGGGGAACATGGTATAAAGGACATGTCCACAAACGGGCCTGAAAATCTAAACAAGACAATTTATATATATTTGGCTAGAACTCCTGAAAACTAGCCTTTTGCAATAAATCGCTTAATTTTAAAGACCTCCGATTTTGAGATTTATGTAATTTTGTTTGGCTTGAAAACTACACTTTATATGAATGTTTTTAAAAAAGTTACGTTATGAATGGAGGGGTCTAAAAATATTTTTTTTATGGATCTAAGTTCCATATTAAGCCCCTTTAATATCCCAAAAGTTTCAGCCTGGTTAGATTTTGAGGCCCAGCTCCCATACAAAAAGCGGACATCTCCTTTGACTAGGATATTAATGAAACCACAGACATACAAAGAGAAGACTTAAACATGTCACAATATTTTGTATTGTGATTTAATTTCAGAGTGAAGAACACAGTGCATTCACGTTACATTTCGGGTGCTGTTCTTATTGTCGTGGAGCAGTTGTGTTAACATCAAGCAAGCGGCATGTTCGTGTTATTTATTTGTATTAAAAAAATAAGCACAGTATTACACCTCATGTACAGGAGATTACCTCCAGAAGTGACGTCACATGGCCCAAATACTAGATACATAATCATTTGCTAAATCTGAAGATAAGCTTCTAGTAAGGTTATATTATTTATAGTACTTTGGCCAGTCACCATGACTTGTAATATTTAAATAATGTTGCTATAGCCAGTACAGTTCCAGCCTTGGATCTAAAATCATTGACACATTTCTGATTATTTTTCTTTGTACTTGTGTTTTTTAATTTCACCGATTTTACGAAAAGAAAGCTCTTTTTAGAGCTAATTCAACCATAGCACAAAAAGATTATCAGTTAATTATAGCCTATGAATAAAAAATAATATGGTTAAACACTTATTATTAACACATACACAGTCACGCCTTTTACGTACCAAGGGGTAGGTCGAGGCGCAATCAGTGTACTCATTTTTCGTCGTGCATATTCCGTCCCACGATGTGATAGGGGGCGAACCCCTATAGAACTAAATGCAGAAACCGCTGAACAAATTTAGATGAAATTTCACACGTAGATAGACCATCACCTATATATATTAGTTTAGACAACTTTTGATACCGAAAAAATACCCATAAGACAATTCATAACAGGAAAGGTCGTGGCAAGTAATGCTTATTACTCTATCTTATCCATGATCCGGCTTGTACAAGTATTAGTAAGGAGTACACACAGAACCCAAAGTTAATCAATTAATCTTTGTATTGTAATGGCACCAGTCTCCGACACTACAATGACGTTGCTGTTTAGAATATAAATGATGAACTCAAATAGTAAAACATAATATACTTATATTAGGATAATACTATTTCAACATTGTTTAAAATCAGACTTTATGAGTTCCAGTAATCGACACCCTAGTCTTCGACAGTGGTCACTAGCGTAAACAATCACAGAACGTAGAATCAATGCACTGATAAGGATTTTAAAATTAGGTGGGCCTATGTATTTAAGGGAGCGCAACTTGGTTAAAAAAAATATTTAACTGGTGGTAGTTTTCGCGTGTGTGAGGGGCCGTCTGGGTAGGTACCACCGTAATGTCTATTTATACCACCAAGCAGCAGTGTGCATGCACTGTTGCCTAATGTCTCAGGGTGACGAGTGCTGTGGATTGCCACGCAGTACTTACAAACATTGCTTTTTTGCGAATTTAATACCCATTCAAGATTCGAAATATTTACTAAAAGTCAATAATCAGACAGGCGATACTGGAAATATTTACTTATCTACCTACGAATACAAGCAGATTGTCGATTACTGAATTAAGACGGTTTGTGAGTACCAGGAAATGACAACAGCGTTTGGTGCAAAAAATAATCCATCAGTTTCTGAAATTACCAAATAAATTTTATAATTCATGTAAGAATACCTAAAATCCTATTTATGTTTTAAAACATTCTATAATACTAAAATATGCAAATAAAAACTTTCTTATTGCAACAAATATGTATGTTCTTTTTGCAAAATCACTACGTTTAGTTTAACTCATCTGTATTCGCTATGTTCACGTGGGAACAAACTCAGACCAATAACTAAAGCAAGGACAATACGGATTTCGTCGGAATCGATCAACGGGTGACCTTCTAGCGTTTGTCCTGCATCGCTGGGGGGAGGCGGTTGACAGGCATGGCGAGGCTCTAGCCGTGAGCCTCGACATAGCCAAGGCATTTGACAGGGTCTGGCACCGTGGTCTTCTTTCTAAGCTCCCGGCATACGGTCTGCCTAACATCTTGTGTACGTGGATCTCTGGCTTTCTGCATGGGCGCAGAATCCGTGTCGTCGTAGACGGGCACGCTTCGGAGCTCATGGCAGTAAATGCCGGAGTTCCACAGGGCTCGGTCTTGTCGCCCACCCTGTTTCTTCTGCATATCAATGATATGTTGTCACTCGGCAACATTCATTGCTATGCGGATGACAGCACGGTTCATGGGCGATACTTCTACGGGCCCCCAAGTTCGCGGGCGGACTCTGAGGTGGGACGTGAGGACCTTGTCACTGAGCTTAACCGGGCTCTGGACTTGATTTCTCTATGGGGTTCCAGCAACCTGGTTGAGTTCAGTGCCAAGAAAACGCAGGCCTGTGTCTTTTCGTGCAAAAAGTCCCCGTTTGCTCCGCTTCCCATTCTTCAGGGCGTTCCCCTCTCATTGCGGAATGACCTGTGTATCCTTGGTATGGACATCCGCTGTGATCTGAATCCAAGGAATCATATCGAAGGCGTTATATCTGCCACATCTCGCAGGGTTGGAATCCTGAACAAGGTGCGTCGCTTTTTCACGCCCGGTCAGCTTTACCGCTTGTACAAAGCGCAGGTTCGGCCGGGAATGGAATATTGCTCGCACCTTTGGGACGGTTCCGCCCAATACTTACTTGATGCCTTGGATGGATTACAGCGGCGGGCCATCCGCATTGTAAATGATGCAGACGTGACGGGCAACTTGGAGTCGCTACAGTTGCGGAGAGATGTCGCTTCTCTAAGCGTGTTCTACCGTCTGTATCATGGTGAATGCTCTGAGGAGTTGTTTAATTTGATCCCCCCCTCTCCTTTCCTTAGCAGAACCACGCGTGCTGGCGTGCGAAGCCACAGCTTGATGGTGAAAACCATTACGACCCGAACCATTAGGTTCCATAATTCATTCTTCTGTCGCACCATCAGGCTGTGGAATAGTTTGCCGGCACACGTGTTCCCTCCTTCCTACAATCCTGGGTCCTTCCGCCGTAGCGTGAAGAAGCAGCTGGTCAGGCCGGCATGATTGTGTCGAATGGCACGGGATAGTCGTCCAATGCCATTCGATTCTCTGTTTGGACTGCCCCGTGCTTACCATCAGGTGCGGTGCAGTCACTATGCCGAGCTTTTATAAAAAAAAAAAAAAAAAAAAAAAAGGAACAAAAAGTCACTTGCCAATTAAGCTGAAATCGTTTTTACGCGTCTATCCATAGAATTCTAATAAGAAATTTGAAAAGATAGCTGTTCCTTAAATATTTCAACAAATATACAGTGTGTTCTTTTTGGAAAATCACTACGTTTAGTTTAAAGCAGCGAGCCCGTTTTTTTTTTCAAACGTACGGATTGTACTGACTGCATACTGGATAATAGAAGAGAATATGATATTTGACCTCAAGTGTCAAAAAATTTAATAAACAATTACCTACTCATTATCTTTGATTAAGGAAGAAATATTATGTCGACCTCTGGTGCCTGTCGAAGCCTGATGCCACTATGTTATTTTGTAATTTTAAATAACCCCGAATATCAATCCGCAGCTGTAGTGCGCGGGACGCCACTGAGCGGGCAACACGTAGTGATAACATATCAAGTGATTACATTTTATCAAATAGAGTAAGATTGGTGATTTTGGTGAAGCCGGACTTTGGAAGCGAAAAATAAAAGAGTAAGAATTTTTTAATTTAATAAAGGAATATTATAGGTTTGTCACTAAAAATAATGATATTATCACTCTCATTCAAAAACTGATAATGTTCCTGTAGTGAAGGGGAAGATCTACAGCCAGGGCCCTAATTCCCTATACCACACGTCATTTTGACGTTCCATTTGGAACTTCTGTGGAGTCCCTCTACACAACATCCTGGCTTCCTTCTCCAGCATGTTAATTTTAGTTATGTAGTGAACCTTATTGAGACCCATCCTCGTGACCTTCTTCCTTGGATTTTTGGACAAGCCCAATCGTTTAGCAGCATCCTTAAATTATGCTCCGAGGATGACACTATAGCAACATTGCTCAGACGTTCTGCAGGTGCGAATTGTCACCTTTTAAAGTCTGCAGAGCATGTTAGATTTAGGCATCGTAGGTGTTTGTAATGTAGATATCTTATCAGGGGACCCGCTTGTATGGCTATAAAAATGATAAGCACTGCATTGCTGCATTTGGACAATTCACAGTCTGTCGCTAAGTGTGCACCGTATCAAGTTTAAGGAATAAATACATTTATTTCAGAAATAAAACATATCATAGTGTAATATTAATATTAAATAATTACTGACAATGGTACTTATTACCTAAGTTAGTACATGATGCAATCTGCTCAGAGAATTTCTTAGAGAACAATTAAATCAAAGTGATTCAGAATCATAGACAGATGGTGTTGCGACTATTTGCAGCATTAGTGCTCTTCCAACTCCTACCAAAAAGATGTTCAGTTCAAAACCTACGGACTTTCTTGTCTTGTTATTAATCCGTATAAGTCCTTGTCATTGGGTAGTGGGTCGGAAAAACCCCAGGTAGAGAGAAAAGGGCATTTATTAGAATTCGAGTAATTGATCCGTAAAGTAGTGCATTGGTTTAATTTAAACAACTTATTATTAAATGCTAAAAAAACTAAATGCATTAAATTTACTATGCCCAATGTAAAAAGAGTAAAAACCAATGTACAAATAAATGGTGAAGATTTGGATCCTGTTGCGTCTACTACCTTTTTGGGCATCACACTAGACGCGCAACTCCAGTGGGGACCGCATATAGCAAAGTTAGCAGGTAGACTAAGTTCAGCGGCTTATGCAGTCACAAAAATAAGGCGTCTGACTGATGTAGAAACGGCAAGAATTGTTTATTTCAGTTATTTTCATAGCATTTTGTCGTATGGGTTTCTACTTTGGGGAAATGCTGCAGATATTAGTTCAGAATTTATGTTACTAAAGGGAGCTCAAATATGCGATATTCATAATATAAATACTAGGAATAAACATAAATATGTGATACATGCTACTCGTCTCCATAAAATTAGTCATACTTTTGTTGGTCAATGTGTACGCTTCGTCAATAAACTTCCTAAGCAAATATATATATTGTAAATCTACCAATAAAAAAAATTAAAATCACTATAAAAGACCGCCTCTGTAAAAAAGCTTACTATCGTATTTGCGATTATCTGGAGGATACAAATGCTTGGGATTAAGTTGCTCGGATTCACTCATGTTTTATAATTTGATTGTTTATATGTTATATATTGTTTTTTTTTGTTTTTTTTTTGACATAAGTAATAATTGAATTTATATTGTTACTTGCAATTTGTAAAATATATATACATATATAAAAAAATATATATAACAATAAAAGACCTTAGCTGAGTTTCTTGGTGCTTCTTCTCAGGTCAGTGGGCTTTTCCGAAGCACTGGTAGAATCTTTTAGATGATAAAAATATTGTAAAAAATGACGTGTAAAAGTGCCCTTAGGGGCCTAATTACTGAATAAATGATTTGAATTTAAATTTGATAATTTTGCTTAAGATATAACGTATAAGGAATAGTTACGAATACATCAAATTCAATTTATTATCACACGTGAGTTAATCACAGATGGACGTAACGCTACTACAATAATAGTAGGTTAGGTGTACCATATGATTTTAAGTCTTAAGATCATGATAATACGTATTAAGTCAAAATGGTAGATGTGGAAAAAACATCAATTTATGCCAATCATAATTTTTTTAGCCTTGACATAAAATGATTATCAAGGTCTTACGTTACTTATTTATAACCAAAGTTGTGTTTACGACACTTATTATGTAATATGCGAGGGTCTGGATAAGTAGGTATCATCACACTGTATATTTCTGCCTGTTAAGTGTTTTGGTGGAGAGGGTGGATGATAGGAAATTAAGGAAACTGACAAAGAGGATATATAAGGTGAGTGTGCATGGAAGGGCTGATAGGGCACCGAACTTTCGAATGTCAGATATCTGACATTCTGGGTAAAGGCCAGGTCTAAAGTACCCTGTACTGGCGAGAGTGCGTGAAAATATTGATGAAGGTGGAGGAAGCGAAAGCAGTATGCCAGAATCGAGCAAAGTGGCAATCCATAGTCTCTGCCTTCCCCTATGGGATAGAGGCGTGATACTATGTATGTATGTTAGTGCTGTGGTATGAATATTGTAGCCACTGTACTAAGTATTAGTGTGAGGATGACGAGCATAGTGTAATGCCATGCAGTGATATTATGTTATTCAAATTATATCTAGGTGCTGTTCGTATCTTACTATATTACTCTTATTAATATTATAAATGCGAAGGTTTGTGAAAATGTGGATGTTTGTATGTCTGCAATGCAATCAGCCCTGTATTATATACTGCCCACTGCTGAGCACGGGCCTCCTCTCCTACTGAGAGGGGCCAGGCCTTAAGTCCACCACGCTGACCTAGTGCGGGTTGGCAGACTTCACATAACCTCGAAATTCTTATGGAGAATTCTCAAGTATGTAGGTTTCCTCACGATGTTTTCCTTCGCCGTAAAAGCGAACGATAATTGATAAACAATAAACACGGAACTTCGAAAAGTCAGAGGTGTGTGCCTTGGGTTTTGAACCTGCGGACATTGTCTCGGCAGACCGTTCCATTCCCAACTAGGCTATCGTCCACTACTAGGCTATCATATAGCATATTTGTATGTTTGTTAGAAGTAAATACAGAAACAGCTGAGCAGATTTAGATGGCGCACGGGTAGACCATGTCTTGGATTAACATATAGGCTACTTTTATCTCTGTAATTTGCTCCCATGGAAAATAATGGTCATATTGCATCAGCATATTTAAATAGATGGCGCTGGCGTTTTAGGGACTTTCGTAGCGGGAAAAGCTTTTCACGCGGGCAACGTCGCGGGCAACAACCAGTCAATTATAATGGGTGTCGACGCTTACCATCAGGTTTATCAGTGCAGGTATAAGCTTAAGATAATCCACGGAAGTGTGTCGCGTTTTGGGATCAGCCTGAGCATATCCGGTTTCGAACAGAACGGTAATGTATCAACTGGCGAAAGACCATCTTCTCTTGTTAAACAATATTCTATCTGCGCTTCTCCTTCCATTCATACCATCAAGTGCAGTTGAGTGTCTGCCGTGCCCATCATCATCATCATCATCATCATCGGCCATATGATTTCCACTGCTGTCAAAAGCATTAATCTAGCATGTTCCTGTGACCTTTATTAAGTCGTCAGTCCACCTTGCAGGTGGACGTCCAACACTGCGCTTGCCAGTACGTGGTCTCCACTCGAGAACTTTAGCGCCGTCTGCCGTCTACTAATCCGCTGAGCTATATCAGTAACTCATTTTTCTACAGATCTCCTCATTTCTGATTTGATCCGGTAGAGAAAAACAGAGTCGTGTACACACAATTATAATTTCAAGTTTTTATTTTTTTCCAGATGGCTCGCCTTCTATTAATCCTCATCCCAGTGGTTGTGATCAGCATACCGCTGTACTTTCTGGTCTTCAAAAGTCCACCGCCCCTCCCAGACTTTGACCTGGAGGAGTGGTGGGGACCCCAGAGCCTGAAGAGCAAGCAGGATACCAGCGTGAAGCCTTTTAAAATCAGCTTTAGTGATGCTGTGAGTAACAGGTTTTCTACTATCATAATCATATTACTCTGTAAGTTTTGAAAGTAAAAGTAAAAAGTAAGTAAGTATGCTAATCACGCATAACAAAGTCTGAAGTAACATTTTGGTAAAGTGTGACTGCCTCGGTGGCATAATTGTTTTTCGGTACAACTGCAATGCTGAGGTCTCGGGTTCGATTCCCATGTCCGGCAAAGTGGTATTGGGTTTTCTATTCAGTATCAACCTGGAGTCTGAAATTTGTGCCCCATGAATGGCGATAGGCTCGCCCCCTATCACATCTTGGGACGGAATACGCACGGCGAAAAGAGAGTGCACATGTTGCACGTCTGCCTACTCCTTCGGGAATAAAAGGCGTGAGTGAATGTATGTGTATGTATGACACAAAAATACATCAAATCCTGAATCAATATTATACAAAGCCTTTATCCTGGAAAAATAGAGTTCAATTTCAGGAGAAACTATCATAAAGACGAAGCCACGAGCAGATGTTATTAATAAGTACACAAATTATTAGGAACTAGACTTTTGCTAGCGGGTTCGCCCGCATGTATAAGTTGTTCCGGGATAAATGTCCGGCTTTATATTTTCCCGGGATAAAAACTATTCTGTTACTCGCTGATAATGTAGCTTTATATTGGTGATTTTTTTTATGATAGGTCCAGTAGTTTTTGACTTTATTCGTTACAAACATACGAAAATACAAATCTTTCCTCTTTATAATAATGATTTGTTTATTGTACATTAAAATAGTGGTACAAATTCGAAATAGTCACTGACTCCCAAACTAGCGTAGCTGTATATCAGGAGTCAGTATACTTCCCATTATGAGATTGAATTTAATGACAATAGAAAGAAATCTAATCTATGTGTGTGTGTTTGTGTGTGTGTGTGTGTGTGTGTGTGTGTGTGTGTGTGTGTGTGTGTGAGTGTGTGTGTGTGTGTGTGTATGTGAGTACTATTTTATTATGGTTTCCACATCTTCATAATTTAAATCTAATAACCACTCATAAATTTTGGATTTTAGTTGTTGCTTTTTGTATTGTTTTATTTTACTCTTTATATTTAATTTATTATATAGTAATAATATTAGTTTAGAAAAAACCTTTGAGCAGGGAATATAATGTTTTTAGTAAATGAGCGATACGATTCCCTGAAGGCCAAAATGTCATCGTAGTTAGTATGGCTTAGCTAACCCCTACTTTATACTTTCTTGGTTACTATACTCCGTACTATATCACGCGTAGTAACTATAACTTTCAATATCTATTTTATTATCTTGTAGATAAATATGCAATTAATAATTTTAGATTAAATATATTCGTGGGTAGGATAAAAACTGACACCTGTAAATGGTTGAAATTTTATGATTTTATCTACTCTTACTTAATAAATACTAGTTTTTGCCTGCGGCTTTGTCCGCGTTAGACAAAAAATCCGGGATAAAAGTCCCGCATTATATTTTCCCGGGATAAAAAGTAGCCTATATCCATAACATGATCCAGGTAATCCAGGACATGATCTCCCCGTGCGTCAAACAGGGAAATCCGTTCAGAAGTTATTGCGTGAAATAGTAACGACATACATCCATATATTCTTACAAACTTTCGCGTTTATAATATTAGTAGGATGTGATGGCATTAGGTGGTTTCTAGAAAGTACCTACCTGAAAATAAATGAGCTTAAACTGTTCCCTTTATCTATATTGCCTTGGTGACATAATATCCAAACGCAAATTACGTTACAGCCATTGAGCTACACTGGCATCGCTATTGTGAACCTTAATAGGCTGTAATACAGTACGCAACCGCTTTGGCCAATACAACATGGCTTTAGTTGTATTTTTGTTTATTTAGTTATTTATACATATATTATACAACACTATTACAGCTATACTAAAGCGGTGTTGTACAGAGTGTACAGACAAAGTAGTTATTTACTAATTGGCCTCAATATACCTGTGGGCTACTTCTGTGAATTCCTGCAGGTTACAAACAAATATATCCACGTTCCCGGAAATAATATTGAGCAATCATATGGCCCGTGTAATAATCCCTTCCTAGCCGATTTCGGCCACGGCGGCCAATCTCAATGGAGATCAGCCAGGTGCGCAGGAGATCTTATAGTGCACAAGTGTGTGCGCAATACACAAGTGCACTCACTGTTCCTTCACTCTCATAGTCCGGTGAGACGGCAATCCGACATGACCGGAGAGAGATCAGGCGCAGGACCAACGGCTTTACGTGCTTTCCGAGGCACGGGGTATCACACCGCCAACTTCCTGACTCCGAGCTGCGACTGAGTAATTTTTAAGATGGAAAAACCCAGTCACAATTGTTTTTGGCCCGACCCAGGATTCGAACCCTGGACCTCAGCGCGAAAATCGTACTCGTATCGCGTACGCAATACAACTACGCCACCGAGGCAGTCGAGGCCCGTGCCTATAATGGTATGGGCCTTAGTTTGAGTGTTGAACGGTCGTACTCCTATGTATAAGTCTTGTATCTTAGTTTGGAATATTTTTGTTTCTTTTTATTGCTTTGGATGACGAGACGAGCATGCCGTTCGCCTGATGGTAAGCGATACGACCATCCATAAACAGTAGCAACACCATCCAGCACCTTGAGTTACGAAGTTCTGTGTGGCATTCCACTGCGCTCGTCATCCTGAGACATAAGATGTTAAGTCTCATTATGTCCAGTAGTTACACTGGCTACAATGTCCTTCATACCGAAACACAACAGTACATGCACACTGCTGCTTGGCGGTAGAAAATGACATTGCGGTGGTACCCACCCAGACGAACTCTTACATATCAGAGACCTACAACCAGTGTATGTTTTTTGGATGCATTTAAAAATGTCTTTTCATATTCAGATGGTGAAAGAACTAAAAGACCGTCTCAAGAGACGTCGTCCTATGACACCTCCGCTCGAGGGTGTCGGCTTCGAGTATGGGTTCAACTCGAAGCAAATAGAAGCTTGGACCAAGTACTGGGCGGAAGAGTACCCGTTCGCTGAGCGAGAGAAGTTCCTCAACAAGTACCCGCACTTCAAAACCAATATACAGGGGCTCGACATACACTTCATGAGAATTAAACCCGAGGTAGGTGATTTTGCAATAGCTATGAGAAATATTCGCTTTGAATAGATGTTTTTGGACATAAGGAGTGCCTTTATTCCACTTTTAGTAACGCATTTTTTTTAGAATTAACGAGTACGGCTGAGTTGATGAGATCAAACAGATTTGCTAATATTATATTTTATAGCTAAGTGCTAAACATGAAACGCATTATATATTATATGATCTCTCCTCATGTTCACTCCAGGTGCCAGCGGGAGTGGAGACGGTGCCCCTGCTGCTGTTGCACGGCTGGCCCGGTTCCGTGCGCGAGTTCTACGAGGCGATCCCAATCCTCACCGCAGTCAGCAAGGACAGGAACTTTGCTCTGGAACTCATCGTGCCTAGTCTGCCTGGATACGGCTTTTCAGATGTACGACTTACGTCTTTTAACTAATCTAAATATCTGTGTGTGCGAATATTAGTCATGAAACTGGATACTAAAGTAAAATGCCTTTAAATCCACTACTGTCAGTAATGATTCAGAACTGATGAGTATATTTCTTTACAGGCGGCAGTGCGTCCAGGCCTTGGGGCTGCTCAGGTAGCCGTGATCTGCAGGAACCTGATGCAACGACTTGGCTTCAAGCGGTTCTACGTACAGGGAGGTGACTGGGGCTCCGTCATTGGAAGCATCATGGCCACTGTCTTTCCTCAGGTAATCTCATAAAAATCCCTGATACTTCGAAGCACGAAGTCCACACTTTAAACACTTACGGATATATCCAAATAGGTTCTAATAAGACGTTCGTCTCTTTCCAGGCACGACAATTTCAATTTAATAAGAGGAATGCGTTTCTAGTGAAAGAGACAAGACATAGTCTTTATTTAGGTTTCTATTATCTGTCTGTGCCGCCATCCTGTTCTTAAACTTCGTTATTCAACGAGAACTAATTAACATACTTTTGCCATGTGAAAGGTAGCACTTTATACCAAGATTAGTGATTCCGGATTCCTCACGTAGAAAAACAAAACTAGTTAACTGGTTTAACACTAATTAAAACATCTCTACATATATTACTTGTGACTAAAATTTATATTCGCTACGATTTTTTTGGGGGAAATAACCCTAAAACCCCCTACCTCATTGATGCCAGAGAATAGCGCATTGAAAGCATCCAGCGGGCGTTCACACGCCACCTTGCCTTCTGTTCTTGTGGATTCTCTCACAGAAAGCCGTATGATGAACGACTCCGGGAGTTTAAGATGCTTCCTCCTAAAAAGCAGAAGAGTAATGTTGGACCTTCGCTTCCTTTTCAGGACTTTCAATACATCCTCCCATTGCATGCACCTCCTAAGTCTCATTTCAATTAATACACCCAGGGTTAACAGACGCTCTAAGGCTAAGCTTTTTTACATTCCGGCAGTAAAAACAAACTTGGGCTTGCAATCTCCACTGAATCGTTTGTTATCATTATACAACAACTTAGCATGCAGAATCGTCGATCTCGACCTATTCCACAATTCCTTTTTTCAATACAAGGAAAAAATTTGTAAGTTTCTCAGTGTTGAGTTTTCTAAGGTCTAAACCATTGTGAATCTTTTTATGACATTTTTATTTTTATTATTAATCATGTTACTTTTATTTTTATAATTTTGTTGACATGCTGATTTAATTTTCTCAATTTTCTAAATCTCTATTAATACCATATAGTTTTGTTTAATCTATTATTATTATTTTTGTACCTTATGGGGAATGTTGTGTACGCCGGAATTTCATATATATCAGAATTGTATTAGATTAAGATTTACTATTTTATTATTTAATGTATATGATGTGGCTGTACCTATTTCAAATAAATAAATAAATAAATAAATAATGTTGAGGTCACCGGTCTTACAATCCCATTGAAAAGCATGCGAAGGGCCTACCCCCAAAAGTATACAACATCGGTCACCTTAACATTGCCAAGGTCTACGCAACTATAACCTATACTTCTTATTTCAGGAAGTGATGGGCTATCACGCCAACCTTGCCTTTATTATGAACCCTAAAGGAACACTCCTAGAACTATTGGGTTCTGTGTTTCCCTCACTGATCGTAGAATCCAAATACGCGGACAGATTATATCCCATGGGGCCTCGGTATGCTTTAATGCTCGAAGAGTTCGGGTACTTGCACATCCAAGCCACCAAGCCAGATACAGTTGGTAAGTTTAAGTTTATTTGTGATTTACTAAGTGCCAATTTTCCTGTATACGATAGTCACTGTGGTCACTGTTTACTGGTGGTAGGTCTCTCATTATGTAAGTGGCCGCCTGGGTGGGAACCACCGCAATGTCTATTTCTACCGCCAAGCAACAGTGTGCATGCACTGTTGTGTTTCGGTTTGAAGGACATTGTAGCCAGTATAACTACCGGACATAATGAGACTTAACATCTTATGTCTCAGGATGACGAGCGCAGTGGAATGCCACTCAGTACTTTGTTAGTCAAGGTGCTGGATGGTGTTGCTACTGTTTATGGGTGGTCGTATCGCTTTTACCATCAGGCGAACGGCATGCTCGTCTCGTCATTCAATGCAATAAAAAAAAAAAAAATGTCAATCTGGGTAAGTACTAAGTATCATTACAATATTTATGTATGTGGCCAAACAACAATGTACTTTGTAATTCAAACTCCTTGTTAAAGTTGCTACGTATTTTGTGTGACCTACTTTCGAATATATCGAAAATAAAAATTTCGAATACGAGACCTGGTCTTATTTTGAATCTCCAAAAATTTCACCTATCGTACCACTTTTATTAACCTATATCGACCCCCCAGCGATCAAATAATTGACAACCCCTATTTTACTTTCTAGGTATTGCTCTAACAGACTCACCAACTGGTCTGCTAGCTTACATCCTGGAGAAGTTCTCTACGTGGACAAACAAAGAGTTCCGCTCAAAAGAGGACGGCAACCTCGGCTTCAGATGGACCAAGGATCAGCTGCTGGACAACCTGATGTTCTACTGGACCAACAAGTCCATCACCACCTCCATGAGGCTGTACGCAGAGACCTTCAACTCCAAGCATTTTGCTATGAGTCTTGATCAGTGAGTCTTTATATTTTACTGAAGTACTTTACATAATTTTTACTCTCTTTATTTTTGAGATTACTATTTACATTAGAGACTCCGTGTATGTAGACGCCATGTGAGTAGGTACAGCTGGTCCGTCTATTTACAGCGCCAAGTTTATGAGACCACTGATATCTATCGAGATCTTTGTAGTTATAACTATAGCCCGTATTATATACTGAACCAGTGCTGTACACAAACCTTCTATTCTAAAAGAGTTTGGGCTCTAGTTGGCTACGCTGGCCTAGTGTATGCAAATCTCATACTTCCAAAATTTCTTAGCTGGTAGAAATATTCCTAACAGGAATATTCCTACTTATCGCGAGGAAACTCATATGAGTTTCCTCGCGATGTATTCCTTCGCCGTTGAAGCGAGCACTAATATCTATTATAATTGGCAAATAATGTACTTGGAAAAGTCAGCGGTGTGTCTGCATTTTGAACATTTGATCCTTCATCTTAGCAGTTCATCCATTCCCAATAACAGTGGGGGACATCGCAACTTTTTTTTCTCATCATTCGCCAGTGTTGACAACGGGAATAGACGGGCTATCCACCTACGTAATTTTAATCTCAGAACGGATAGCTACTAATCAGTTTCTAATTTTCAGGATTCCAACTCCAGTCCCGACCTGGATAATCCAAGATAAGTACGAGCTGTCTTACACGCTGCCTACCATCCTGAGGATGAAGTTCCCAAACTTGGTGGGTGAGCGAGCGGTAGACGATGGAGGTCACTTCCTCGCCTTCGAGCTGCCGAAACTCTTCGCTGAAGACGTGCTGACAGCCATCCAGGAGTTCAGGAAACTTAAGAGTGCTAAGACTGAATTGTAAACATTTTAGTATGTAAAACTATTATTGCTAAAAACTATCTTTCATTAGCGGTAAATAATGTTTTCCACACACACACACAGATAGATACACCTTGACCTCCGAAGGATAAGCAGGGGTGCAGTGCACCCACTTTTCAATTGTGTCTTCCGTCAAATGATGGAGGCGAGCCTATTTCAAGGCTCTGGCTTGATACTGAGCAGAAAAACCCAATATCACTTTACCCGGAATCTCAGAGCGGTGTCTTACCGCAGTCCGCGATGCAAACTCCTACGGCCCTCTCTACATAGTATTTGAATAATTTTATTGTGGAATAACTTCTGTGTACTTTCAGATGCGTCAAGATTCACTTAGGATACTAAATGTGGGCCAGTGTATATTGTGATCCCCAAGATCCTGGTTGATACTTTTGAGTGAAAAGCATATACAGCTATCAGTACATAATCTCCTATAAAAATAATATTTGTTCCCTTTATACGTAGGGGATATAGCTCAGTGGTAGAGCGTGCATGTGAAAGGCCCCGGGTTCAGGATTTTGTTGCTTGTTTCTTTTTCAGAAATTAATATAATTTACAAATTATATTAATTTCTGACAGGAATTTCGTGTGTGTTTTGCGTAGGTTGGAATATCGCCACGTAGGCTCTGGCCATTTAACTACAAGGCTTATCAATAAAAGAGGTAATTATATGTTTTTTAAACGTAGATTTAAATTTAAAGAAAAATAAATCTGCGTCTGCAAATTCATTGTTGTATATTCGGGGCATTCTTGTTAATGGAGAATTAGTTGCGTACTTTGCCGAACGACTCGTTACATGCAGCAACGACGTGTGTCGAGTGCGGCGAGAAGGCACACAGAGTGCTAACTCCGCTACCAGGTCCTCACAATCTAATTTGCTGTTTATAATATCATAATGAAAGCACATGTCTAATATTTTTCGTCTGTCCTCTAGAGTTAGAATACCAATTCTTCGACAATCCTCTAAGTATGATGCTGGTGTGCGTAGACAGTAATTTAGATGCTTTATAAACTTCTTTTGCAGACATTCGATACGATCTATGTAACGAGTCTGAGTATTGAGGTGACCATACCTCACTTACATACTCTAAGATACTACGTATATAATACGTATGTAAACTGTTTTTAGAGCCGCGACATCTTTAAATGGTTTATAACATCTAATAACAAATCCCAGACTTCTGAACGCTTTCGCCGCAATGTTATCCACATGATTACTAAGTAATATTTTGTTATCAAAATAAACTCCCAAATCACGTATTACATTACATCTTTCAATAATGGTACCTACCATTAAAATTATAGTTATATAAAAATTGATTTTTTTTACGTGTAAAGCTGATACATTAGCAATTTTATTCATTGACTGTTATTTGGTTGTTAGTATAGTATTTATTTAAATGTATTAAGTTAGTTTGTAATTTAAGGCAATCTAGCTAGGGGATGTAGTTCGGTGGTAGAGAGTTTGCTTTGCATGTGAAAGGCCCTGGGTTCGATCCCCGGCATCTCAAAAACCCAAATTATTTTTAATTAATTTATTTTATTTTATTTTTTATTTTTATTTATTAGGCACAGAAACAATGTACAAAGATACTTAATCATCTAATATACAATATACATAATAAGAATTTTAAATTTGTACACCGATAAAACCCGCGCACAACATTCAAATAGTATCACTAAATTTTAATCAATTAAAAAGATAAAGTTACATAGGAGATATAAAATTTTAAAGTAGTTTTAGATTTTTAATATTTTTTTTAAAGTGGTAAATACTCTGGTGAAATATATCCAACTCCTTACAGTGCTCATTGTAACAATTACACATACGATGTAACGGACTATTATGTGCTACATTTATCGTAGCTGCAGGTACTGAGAACAGATGTTGTCTACGGTTTGATCTAATGGCGGCTCTAAGAAACACCTGGCCCAACAATGTGGTGTCCAATTTCGAATTTACAATTTTATATAAAGTCATAAGATCGTATAGTTTTCGTCTACACTGTAATGTATCTAGTTTAAATTCCTGTAACCCATCCTGATAATTAAGAAGCTTCAAACCAAATCTTGCACTCAACTGTTTGACAAAACGTTTTTGGACCGACTCCAATTTATTTATGTGGACCTTATAATATGGTGACCATATGACACTACCATACTCCAGTATGCTTCGCACTAGGGATATATATAGAGTAAGTAGACTTGAGGGTTGTTTGAAAGGGCGTGTTACTCTGTTTATGAAACCCAGCATTTTTCTGGCTTTCAACACAACTGTTTCATAATGAAGTTTAAAACTGAGCTTAGAATCAACCAGAACGCCCAAGTCCCTTACAACATTTTCACGTTTTAATTGTGAATTTTGAATACAGTATTGAAAGGTTATAGGTTTTAGTTTATTGGTAAATGTTATACACTGACATTTCGCAATATTTAAGGACATATTATTTAATTTACACCAATTATTAAGTTTGTTAATATCAGCCTGAAGCTTATGACAATCATCAAGACTTGCTATAATATTAAAGATTTTTAAATCGTCGGCGTAGGCGAGACAGTCACATGAGAATAATTCTAGCAAATCATTTAAAAAGATGTTAAATAATAATGGTCCTAGGTTAGATCCCTGAGGAACACCTGACTTAGCTTCAAAAGGAACAGATTCATAGCCATGTACAGTGACCAGTTGATTGCGGTTAAGAAGATACGACTCTAGCTAACGTAATAGAGAACCATGTATACCCAAGTGTTCAGCTTTTGCACAGAGAATATTGTGATCGACTCTATCAAACGCTTTGGCAAAATCTGTGTAGATGGCATCTACCTGTCCCTTTACACCAAGAACTTTAGAGAGCACATTAGTATACGTAAGGAGATTAGTAGTTGTTGATTTGGAGTTAACAAAACCGTGTTGCTTGATGCTAATTATTTGTTTAAAATGGCAATAGAGATGTTTGTACACTAAAGATTCAAAGATTTTGGCAAAAGAGTTCAAAATACTAATCGGGCGGTAGTTGCAAATATCCTCTTTGCAGCCAGATTTATACACTGGCACTATCTTACATAATTTCCATACGTCTGGAAAATATCCTTCAGCTAGGGACTTGTTAAAAACTATGTTAAGTGGTTTAATAAGTACTTTGGCACACCTTTTTATAACTATAGGGGGTAACTCATCAGGACCAGGACCCTTATTTATTTGAAGCCTGTTTAATGAGTTTTCGATTTCTCTACAAGTTATATGTAATGCTGACATACAATGACTAGTTTTGGGGAGTTCACTAATTTGAGGTTTTAATCTAGTTTGATTATAAACTGTTGCAAAGTGTTTGGCGAATAAATTTGCAATATCTGTACCATTTGCGGCGTGCTCATCTTTGTAAAACATATTGGCGGGGTATGAGTTAGTTTCTTTTTTAGATTTCGTATATCGCCAGAAAGACTTAACATCATTATGGAGGCTGTTCTCAATAGAAGAGATATATGTTTTAAAGCACCTATCATATGTCATCTTAGCTCTTCTTCTCAACAAGGAGAAACAGTCATAATCACGTGGGTTTAAATATTTGACATATTTGGAGTGGTATTTATCTTTTTCTTTAAAAATTTTAATAAGGGATCTCGAAAACCAAAATGGATAAACCTGTCCTTTTCTAGAAGATTTCGGGGTATGTTTATCAATAGTAGTCCATATTAAATTGTAGAATGACTGCAAAAAATCATCACAATTGAAATGTTTATAAGAGTCCCAGTTAATTTGCCCTAGATCTTTGATGCACTCTTCATAATTAGTTTTGTGAAAAACGTATTTTTCTGCAGATTGTAAGCTCAAAGTTGATTCCCTTTCACATTTTAAATAAACACATAAGGGAGGATGATGTAAGTCGAGTTTGCTAATTTCTAATGCTTTTTGAACACAAAGCTTCAGTGTTGGTTGAGCAATAACAAGGTCTAGCATCCTATTATTGTAATTATGGATGTTATTATACTGTAAAAGATTTGTCGACTGTAAAAACTCATTAAAGTAGATGGATTTCTGAGAACGAAAATCAAGAGGAACACTCGGTACATTATCAGGCCATTTTATATCATCTAAATTGAAATCTCCAAGTAAACAAAATTTGTTACCTGCGTAATCCGATGATAATCGCTCACAATTATCAAAAAATTCCACAAAGTGATCGTAGTCCAGATACGACGGTAAGTACACAGTGCATACATACAACCACCCATAGGAAAGCTTAATTCGAACCCATATGTCTTCAACAGTTGAATGCAGATTTGATTTTAGTTCTGATGTAATAGTGTTTTTAATAGCTATGAGTACTCCACCACCGTGGGTTTTGCTGTAACGTTGCTTAAAACTAGATGGTCTATCCCGCCGATAAATATTATAACGTTTATCAAAAATCTCAGCGTACTGGACATCGTCTTCAAGCCAGGTTTCACAAAGACAAATTACATCATAGTTATTACACAAAACGTTCTTATTTATATTCAAAAGCTTAGATTTCATACCGCGAATGTTTTGGTAGTAAATTGTTAAGGTGTTGTTAGCCATTGTGCTAGAATACTTTTGTGTTTAATACGTATACAGTTTGAGACTATTCTTATGTAAGTGACGCAAGTTGCTGGTCGGATTTAATAAGAATAAATCGAGAGGTTTCATCCTTGCGTATAAAAATTTGACCGTTTTTAACCCAGACAAACCTATAACCAAGTTCTCTGGCTTTAAGACGAGTAGCTGCATGCAGCGTTTTGTTGCATGGTGACAGGTGTTAATAAGTTTGTGATTTCTCAGTTTTAGTTTTACTTAGCTACTTAAGTGTACAGGTTCTTCAGTTTAGTTTAATTACAGTTCAGTAAATAAAACCACACAGAAAATGCTTAATTTTTTTTATTTTTTTTTATTATCTTTTATTTTTTAGGGACTTTTGGTGGCATTTCCACCATTCCAGCCCCATCATATCCTAAACATTAGCTTCTTATCCTAAATTACTTATGAAACTATATATAACTACAGCGGCTTCAGACAGAGGCTTCGACAAAATACTTTGATAGGCTCCAACGTCTAACAAATTAATATTAAAAGCATCATTCAAAGCCTCTCTCACAACCCTCGTCCCGACACATTCTGCTAACAAGTGTTGGACATCGTCCATGATATCGCACTCTACGCAGTTGTGAGTAGCACTTTTTCCTATGAGGTGCCTAAATTTGTTTAATGGGATATGGCCAGAACGGAGTCTGTTGCCGTTATAATAAATTTCCTACTTAATTTAGAGTTGACAAACCAGGGAATGTGAGGAGGTTCATTTTGTATAGTTTTAAAACAAATTCCTTTTTCTAGTGATTTAACATCGAAGTATTCTTTCCAATCGTCATAACATATGATTTTGAATTTTCTCAAAATTTCGAAATGACTAGGAATGATATTTGTAGTAGCGCCTTCTATCGTAGACCTTTTAGCCAAAATGTCAACCTCTTCATTCCCTGATAAGCCAACATGCGACGGTACCCATTGCAACCTCAGTTGAACGTTGTTAGATGTAAGTCTGTGGACCTGTTTTAATATATCATATGCTATCGAAACGCCTCTGATACCAGAGGCGCACCGAGCAATATGCTGGAGAGCGCTTCTGCTATCTACGAATATTACTACATTCTCACATGTCCGATTCTGAGTATAAGATAGTGCTTTTGAAATTGCAGTAAGTTCCGCGGTCATAATACATATGTTACAATTATCTAATTTAAAACTACCACTTACTCTATTTTTGGAATCATAGAAAGAAGCCCCTAGAGAATTATCCTTCTTTGAACCATCTGTATATATCCTCATCCAGTTATCATATTTACGTTGAATTTCTTCTAATACGGTAAATCTTAATATTGTACCTAATATTATTTAAAATCTAAAACATATTTTATTTTTATCTACTTTCATTAGCATGAAAACTATAATGAAATTAAAGTTGCAGTAACTCCGTGAAAATCGACATAACCATACCTTATTGTTTAATTTACTTAAATGATTTTTTTCCCATACTTAGTACACTGTTCGTAGTAACTCGAATGAATGTAATACGTTAACAATTCAATTAGAATATCATCAGACATTCAAAGATTTTTTAATTTTTTTTTTTAACTTAGCTCGGCAAAGTGACTTCACTGCACCCGATGTTAAGCGAAGTGAAGTCCAAAAAGAATGTCAACCGGCAAGGGATCAGATTATCCCTTAACGGTCGACACAATTATGCCGGCCTGCTAATTGATTCTTCTCGCTCCGCTCGAAGGACCTCATGTTGTAAGATGGAGGGAACACGTGTGCCGGCAAACTGTTCCACAGCTTAATGGTACGGCAAAAGTATGAATTTCCGGACCTTTTGGTATGGGCAGGGATGGAGGAGACCACGAAGCTATGCTTCCGTAAGCCAGCACGCGTGGTTCTGCTGAGGAAAGGTGAGGAAGGGATAAGGTTAAACAATTCTTCAGAGCACTCCCCATGATACAGACGATAGAATACACTGAGTGCGGCTATATCCCGACGCAACTGCAGTGGTTCCAGGTTTTTGGTCACGTCTGTATCATTTACAATGCGGATAGCCCTTCGCTGCAATCCATCCAGTGCATCGAGTAGATATTTGGCCCATCCGTCCCAGAGGTGCGAACAGTATTCCATACCCGGCCGCGCTTGCGCTTTGTATAAACGGCTAAGCATATCAGGCGTGAAATACCTCCACACCCTGTTCAGGATTCCGACCCTACGAGAAGTGGCAGATATTACGCCCTCGATGTGTTACCCTGGATTCAGATCGCAGCGAATATCCATGCCCAGGATATTGAGGCCATTCCGCATTGCAAGTGGAGTACCCTGAAGATTGGGGAGGGGCGAGAACGGGGATTTTTTGCACGTGAACGCGCATACTTGAGTTTTCTTGGCATTGAACTCAACCAGGTTGCATGTACCCCCATCGGAAATACGATCCAAGGTCTGATTGAGCTCAATGACAAGATTCATTTTATTTATGTAACAGTAATTAATGGTGACCATAGTAATAATAGTTAATCTTGTATCGATTAATAATTAATCGACATAAATTAAACAACACTACTCAAGTCCGGTATAGACACATTTACAAGAAAAAAAATAAGATCAATCATATTATAATGTGCAGTGAGCCATTGTTTATAATGAAATTCCTATTCCAGACTACAAAATGACAACTTTTTAAATATTGTATAGTGGTAGGGAGGTAGGTCTTTCCCTGAATGTAGACACGCCCCTTTAGAAAGAGACAACAACACCAACCAAAGCAGTAGAAAGGGACGCAAGATCGTAGACCTTTTCTTGACGAAGTGTTTTCAAATGATCGCTAGGTTTGTTGTCTGTTTTAGCATTTGAGCTTTTGTCGTTATAAAGATGTCCGCTTTTTGTATGGGTGCTGGGCCTCAAAATCTATCCAGGCTCTAACTTTATGGATATTTAAGGGAGAAAAATATGGTTCTTGAATCCATTAAAAAAATTATGGGAGTACTATCCAAATATTATACATATACTACCTTTTGCCCAAGGCTCCGTCCGCGTTAAAAGTTTTTCTGGGATAAAAGTCCCGCTTTATATTTTCCCGGGATTAAAAGTAGCCTATGTGTTAATCCAGGATATGACGTACCCGTGTGCCCAATTTTATCGAAATCCGTTGAGTAGTTTTTGCGTGAAAGGGTAACAAACATACATACATCCATACTTATATTATAGTAGGATTTATAAAGTATCTTGGTTAGAATTTTAAGCCCATTTTTGGACATGTCCTTTGTTGAGTTGGGAAGCTAGGTGTGAACATTAAATTTGACTCTCAATAGGCGTTCAATTTGAACTTAAGTTAGGTTATAATAATTACAAAGTGGATGATAGCCTAGTTGGGAATGGAAGGGCCTGCCGAGACAATGTCCGCGGGTTCAAAATTCAAAGCACAACACACCTCTGACTTTTTGAAGTTAAATGTGTATTGTTTAGCATTTAGTGCTCGCTTCAACGGTGAAGGAAAACATTGTAAGGAAACCTACATAACTGAGAATTCTCTATAAGAATTCTCTAATATAAAATCCCTCAAATAAGAATTTTGAACAGTCGAAACGAGCTAATAAAAGTTTTATAATTATAGTCCAACAAACAAAAAGACACACACATTCTCATACATTTTAATAAAAATAACGTACTTACATCACGAATACAACAGCAAATATATTTGGTTACATATTTAAAAGGTTGAGATCGATAAGACTTCTTCCACTTTAGCTGAACTTTTCTTTAGCTGAAAGGACCAAAACAAAATATTTTCGATTCTCTGTGCTTAGCGTGTGGCCTATTATGAGTGTGGCAAAAAACTCGACACCACTCCGTTTCGTTTTTTTGGGATTGGTTGAGTGACTGACACTTCTTCTTATACTGCTTCTTCTTCAGCCTTTAGAAGTCCACTACTGAACATAGGCCTCCCCCTAAGATTTCCAGACCAACCTGTCAACCTGTGGCTGACACGTGACTGATGTATTGGTCTCTCGATCAATTACAAGCATCAAAATTAAACGACATCGACTTACGAGTTGCGTTTATTGGAGACATTCTAAAGCTAGTCATTTAATTTGAGGTAAAACGGCTGGCAATTTATAGAGAACTGAAGTATCTTCCATAGCTGTTTATGCAAGATTATTTTTAATCAATAATAGCAAAAGAGACAGAAACATTTTTAACTGCTTTTTACTTGAAAACTGAAATAGCCTTACAACCTAAACCCTTTCAGTAGTAGTGGAGGCCTGGGCTCAGCAGTGGGCACTGGGCAGCATATAATACAGGGCTGGTATGGTATATTGCATGTGTTCAAAAGTATCGCTTTAAATACTGACAAATATTTCACTTCAGGAAGTCTTGGATTACCATGTCAATGGAGGCTTTATCTACAGCCCAACGGCAACGTCCCGGATCTCATCGGCTCCCTTTATCCTCCTCTAGTCGTAGAGTCTAAATACGCAGACAGGATGTACCCTTTTGGAGCTAGGTTTTTTTCTATGATCGAAGAGGCCGGATACCTGAACATACAAGCTACCAAGCCTGATACTGTTGGTATAATTATTAACAGAAGATGAGCATGATCAATGATTGATCTCAGCTGATTTTACTTGCTCATACACACCCAAAACTCAAAAAGGATCATGGATGGCAAGAACAAAATTAATACAAATGGGTTATTTGGGCATCACGATATCAGATTTCTATTCTGAAATGCCACAGGAATATCTTTACATCAGTTTTCTGTGAGATAATCGCAAAAACCGCGGTCGATTCGACTTATCCAGGCTTTATACAGATATAGCCAAAGACAGATAGCATAGTGCGCTTGAACCCAAGACCGAAGATTACATTGCAACTAGATCAATGAGATGGAATAAATTGTTTCCTCTAATCAGCCTCATATTTCCAAATTCCAGACATGGGTTTGACGGACTCACCGGCCGGTCTCTTAGCATATATCCTGGAGAAGTTCTCTACCTGGACCAACAAACAGTTCCGCTTTAAAGAAGATGGAAATATCGGCTTCAGATGGACCAAGGACCAGCTACTGGACAACCTGATGTTCTACTGGATCACCAATTCCATCACCACCTCCATGACGCTCTATTTAGAGACATTTAAATCCAAACTTTTTACTATGTCTCTTAATTCTTTGGCCATGAAATTTAATTTATGAATATTTCCGTCAATTTATTCTTAAATAGTATTTATCCTTAACTTACAATGAGCATCTGAGTGTAACTGCCACGTGGGCCTTTAAAAACAAGAATCATTTTTAATCAACCTAGCATGATGTCTCTTGACCATACTGATGTTATATCTTTTAATTGAACTAGCTTCTAAATCTTACAAATTAATAGTGCTGCTATGTGCTGTACACTGCTAATCAGCACACATAAATAAAGTTCTTATACTTGACAGACACTTATACAAGACATCTGTATTAACTTTTGCTCCAAGTTTCACGGAACCAACAGTTCGTTTCAAGTCTTGATACCCACCAGATCATCTAGTCCGCCAAGTTTGCAAGGCTACGAGGCAACACACCGGTGTAATGTATTACACGAACAAATCCGGAGAGCAACTTAAAATCTATTTAACCTATTTCTTTGATTATTTTATATTTATGACCATTCTTTATTGCCAGAATCCCGACCTCGGTCCCGACATGGATAATTCAGCCAAAGAACGAGTTGATTTACATACCAGCCAGCATGCTGAGATTCAAGTTCACAAACTTTGTAAGGGAGAGAGCATGGGACGACGGGGGACACTTCCTTGCCTTTGAGCTGCCGCGACTTTTCGCCGAGGATCTGCTGACGGCCATCCAGGAGTTCAGGAAACTGAATAATGAACTGAATTGTAAAATAAAATTTATGAACAAAGTGAGTGTTTACTTAAACAAAATGTATTTTTGTTTAGAAATTTATTGCTGTTGTCCTCGAAAGGCTAGCAGAGGCGCAAATTGTAAACCACACTTCGCTGATTTTATATCTGTCCTATGGTATGATATGGATCCTTAAACGAACTATCCGGTAACGAAGATTTTCATAGTTAACTTCAGACAGGCACACCATCGTCATCATCATAAGCTACACGAAGACCACTTATAAACAGGCACGCTAAATTAAAAATCAGAAAATAATAACACAATATGTACACAATTACACTGTTCAACAAAAAATAAGCTGCTTAATTTTGATTCTGAAATGAGGCTTGCAGCAATCTAGATAAGTACATTTTCTACCTAAGAGCTATAAAAATGAAGTGATGTTAAAAAAATATCTAATTGGTTTATAGACATAGGCCGGAAAATGAGCAAGAGGTTTTTTTTTTGGTGAAATCCACAACCCATAAAAACCTATAATACTAGAAGAATCATGAATCCACTGCCAGCGTTAAAGGAAAGTAATATTAATCAGGATGTAATACAATGTATGAGGGATGTTAAGGTCTTGAATTACACTCACCTCACGAAATTGTTTATATAATCTGGTTTTCTATGAGACAATCGTACCATGCAAGTCGAGGCACATGTAATGTATACAACATGGCTCCATCACTACGAAAACAATACAATTAATTTATAGGGGTTCTGATAAATATCATGGAAATTTTAATATCATGGTGGGGAACATGGTATAAATTTGACTAGGATATTAATGAAACCACAGACATACAAAGAGAAGACTGAAACAGGTCACAATATTTTGTATTGTGATTTAATTTCATAGTGAAGAGCACAGTGCATTCACGTTAAACTTCGGGTGCTGTTCTTATTGTTTTGGAGCAGTTGTGTTAACATCAAGCAAGCGGCATGTTCGTGTTATTTATTTGTATTAAAAAAGAAGCACAGTATTACACCTCATGTACAGGAGATTACATCCAGAAGTGACGTCACATGGCCCAAATATTAGATATATAACTACTGGACATAATGAGACTTAACATCTTATGTCTCAGGATGACGAGCGCAGTGGAATGCCACACAGTACTTTGTAACTCAAGGTGCTGGATGGTGTTGCTACTGTTTATGGGTGGTCGTATCGCTTACCATCAGGCTAACGGCATGCTCGTCTCGTCAATCAATGCAATAAAAAAAAACATATAATAATAATCATTTGCTAAATCTGAAGATAAGCTTCTAGTAAGGTTATATTATTTTTAGTACGTACTTTGGCCAGTCACCATGACTTGTCATATTTAAATAATGTTGCTATAGCCAGTACAGTTACAGTCTTGGATCTAAAATCATTGACTCATTTCTGATTATTTTTCTTTGTACTGATGTTTTTTAATTTCATCGATTTTACGCAAAGAAAGCTCTTTTTAGAGTGATTCAACCAAGGTACAAAAAGATTATCAGTTAATTATAGCCTATGAATAAAAAATAATATGGTAAACACTTATTCAAATTCAAATTCAAATCATTTATTAAGTAATTAGGCCCCTAAGGGCACTTTTACACGTCATTTTTAAATTTTTTTATCATCTAAAGATTCTACCAGTGCTTCGGAAAAGCCTATTGACCTGAGAAGAAGCACCAAGAAACTCAGCGTAGGTCTTTAATTGTTTTTTTTTTATATATATATATTTTACAAATTACAAGTAACAATATAAATTCAATTATTACTTATGTCAAAAAAAATCGATATATAACATATAAACAATAAAATTATAAAACATGAGTGAATCCGAGCAACTTAAACCCCAAGCATTTGTATTCTCCAGATAATCGCAAATACGATAGTAAGCTTTTTTACAGAGGCGGTCTTTTATAGTGATTTTAATTTTTTTTCATGGGTAGATTAACAATATGCTTAGGAAGTTTATTGACGAAGCGTACACATTGACCAACAAAAGTAAGACTAATTTTATGGAGACGAGAAGCATGTATCACATATTTATGTTCATTCCTAGTATTTAGATTATGAATATCGCATATTTGATTAAAATGTGCGATATTTTTCCTCACATACAAAAGATTTTCATAAATGTATTGCGATATTACGGTAAGAATGTTTATCTCTTTAAACTTTTCTCTAAGAGAAACGCGGGGTCCAAGACAATAGATAGCTCTCTTTAGTAACACAAATTCTGAACTAATATCTGCAGCATTTCCCCAAAGAAGAATCCCATACGACAAAATGCTATTTTAATTCTTATGGAAAATTGTCAGGTATGTAGGTTTCCTCATGATGTTTTCCTTCACCGTTAAAGCAAACATTCCATAATACTAAAATCAACAAATAAAAAATATATTCCCTTCCTTAAATATTTCAACAAATATGTATGTTCTGTTTAGGAAAAGCACTACGTTTAGTTTAAAGCAGCGAGCCCGTTTTTGTTTCAAACGTACGGATTGTACTGACTGCATACTGGATAATAGGAGAGATTATGATATTTGACCTCCAGTGTCAAAATATTTAATAAGCAATTACCTACTCTTATCTTTGATTAAGGAAGAAATATTCGTATCTCTAATATCAAGTTTAAGTACCTTATGTATTTCTGCACCACCCTAAGGTTGACTGGGAGAGAATGCCTTTGGCATTAAGTCCGCCGATATACTTATGTATATAAAGTGCAAATAAATAAATAAATAAATAAATATTATGTCGACCTCTGGTACCTGTCGAAGCCTGATGCCACTATGTTATCTTGTAATTTTAAATAAGCCCGAATATCAATCCGCAGCTGCATTGCGCGGGACGCCACTGAGCGCGCAACACGTAGTGATAACATATCAAGCGATTACAATTTATCAAATAGAGTAAAGATTGGTGATTTTGGTGAAGCCGGACTTTGGAAGCGAAAATAAAACGGTAAGAATTTTTGAATGGAATAAAGGAATCTTATAGGTTTGTCACTAAAAATAATGATATTATCACTCTCATTCAAAAACTGATAGTGACAGTTCATAACAAGCACATACTGGCTGGTGGCAGGTGGTGGGATATATTCTGTATCCACCCGGATAGCGATCAGTGTACATAAAGTGATACAACACATCATAGTGGTCCAAGCAAGTGTTCCGCGTTCCGAGATCACCTGTGTTTATCCGATTCAAACAGGCCGGCATAATTATGTCAGCTGAGGAGAGATAATCATCGCTCGTCAGTCGATACTCTATCTGGACCTCACTTCGCTTACTATCAGGTACAGTGGAGTCACTTTGCTGTACCCGTATACAAGAAAAAATCATCGCGTTTATGACCCTGTAGTAACAATAATCAGAAGGTCTGGAGATTCCAATTGTTTCCTTTTAAGGTCTGGAGAGCATCCAAGAATTAGGTATCGTAGGTAGAAGAAATCGTAATGATCGTCAGAAGATTTCTTATCAGGGGACCCGCTTGTATGGCTGTAAAAATGATAAGCATTGCATTTGGACAACTCGCAGTCCGTCGCTGAGTGGGCACTGTATCAAGTTTTAAGACTAAATACATTTTTTTCAGAAATGAAACATTTCAAAGTGTAATATTATTATTAAATAATCACTAAAAATGGCACTTATTACCTTAGTTAGTACATGATGCAATCTGCTCAGAGAATTTATTAGAGATCAATTAAATCAAAATGATTTAGAATTATAGATAGATAGTATTGCGACTATTTGCAGCATTAGTGCTCTCCTTAATGTACCAAAAAGATGTTCAGTTCACAACTTATGGACATTCTTGTCTTGTTATTTATCTGTATAGATTTATCTGGTAGTGGCCGACCGCACCGAACCTTCCAATGTCAGATATCTGACATTCTGGGTAAAGGCCAGTTCATAAGTACCCTGAACCGGCGAGAGTGCATGAAAAGATTGATGAAGGTGGAGGAAGCGAAAGCAGTTGCTAGAATCGAGCAAAGTGGCAATCCATAGTCTCTGCCTTCCCCTCTGCGATATAGGCGTGACACTATGTATCTATGTATGTTTTTACTGGTGGTAGGTCTCTCATTATGTAAGAGGCCGTCTGGGTGGGTACCACCGCAATATCTATTTCTACCGCCAAGCAACAGTGCATGCACTGTTGTGTTTCGGTTTGAAGGACATTGTAGCCAGTATAACTACTGGACATAATGAGACTTAACATCTTATGTCTCAGGATGACGAGCGCAGTGGAATGCCACACAGTACTTTGTAAGACATGTTGCTGGATGGTGTTGCTACTGTTTATGGGTGGTCGTATCGCTTACCATCAGGCGAACGGCATGCTCGTCTCGTCATTCTATGCTATAAAAAAAAAAAAAAAAAAGTACGAATATTGTAGCCACTGTACTAAGTATTAGTGTGAGGATGACGAGCATAGTGTAATGCCATGCAATGATAATATTATGTAATTCAAATATCTAGGTGGTGTTCTTAGCTTACACGGGTAGACCATGTCTTGGATTAACCGATTAACATATAGGCTACTTTTATCTCTGTAATTTGCTCCCATGGAAAATAATGGTCATATTACATCAGCATATTTAAATAGATGGGGCTGGCGTTTTGGGGACTTTCGTAGCGGGAAAAGCTTTTCACGCGGGCAACGTCGCGGGCAACAACCAGTCGATTATAATGGGTGTAGACGCTTACCATCAGGTTTATCAGTGTAGGCATAAGCTGAAGATAATCCACGCAAGTGTGTCGTGTTTCGGGATCAGCCTGAGCATATCCGGTTTCGAACAGAACGGTATTGTATCAACTGCCGAAAGACCATCTTCTCTTGTTAAACAATATTCTATTTTCGCCGCTTTTCTACCCCGGTCTGCTGCTGTGAGCACATCAAAAAGGTTAAATATGTTAAATATCTGGGAGTGTTGATTGATGAAAAACTAAACATTGCTCCTCATATCGAGGCCACATCCGCAAGGATCAGAAAGCTAATATATACTATGAGACTTCTTCGCGGCGTGGCTCCATTACATTTACTAATAATGGTTTATCTTACATTATGTCAATCGATTTTGTCTTACTGCATTATTGCGTGGGGTGGTACAGCTGCCTCGCATTTAATTGGATTAGAAAGAGCACAACGGGCAGTTCTTAAAACAATGATACAAAAGTCATTCAGGTATTCAACCTCTCTTTTATTAGCTGATACAAAAATGTTAAGTGTTCGCAGGCTATACCTACTTATAAAAGCTCATTATATTAACCCATAAAGAAGTGATTACATCAGTAGACTACAATTCCTTAGTTCGAAAGCGTGTACTCAGCTTGCCCCTGCCTACTACAAAAACAATGTTTGCGAGACGCTTCGTCAATTACATGAAACCTTTTATTTGTAATAAAATATCTAAAATCTGTACTCTAACTCATTTATCAGTGCATGAGCCGAAATTGAAAATATTTAAAGAACTATTAACCTGGTCTTATGAAAAAACGGAACTATTCTTAAAGAGTAAGTCATAAGGATGCTATCTTGTATTGTTATACCTAATTCTAGTAAGTTCAGTATGTTAGAATAGTACCTACCTACTTTAAGTGTGAACTATTGACTTTATGGATGTGAACGTGAACTAACAATTACTCAGTACTGTATATATTATAATATTAAGACCGTCAATTCTATTATATCTAACGATGTCCACACAGTCCACACATGTTAATTCTTACTGTCATTAATATTTTAAAATTCCTGCGATACAGGCTTGACCTAGTGCAGTGATTTTCTGCTAATTTGTGACTATGGTGTAATTGCTTTGGTCTAATAAAGATTTGATAAATAAAAAAAAAAAAAATATCTTTATTCACTATTACACAGTTTTTCCTTATTAGCTAATTACGGTAATCTCCTTTTAAGCATAAAGAATGCCTGTGCTAGGAGACTACGCTCTTCCATATCTATTAATATGTAATTAGTAATTACTAAAAATATAGTTGTGTTGTGTAGTGTGTGTATGTGTGTTTGTGTGTGTGTGTGTGTGTGTGTGTGTGTGTGTGATGTGTGTGTGATTAAGAGGAATTGTTTTGTATAACACGTGAATCTTTTTTGTTGTCATCACAATCTGAAAATTATTTGTTTAAGAGGGACTCAGTTTCGTTATAGTTTAATATTTTTAACCATATAATTAGACTACTTTTACACTCCCGGTATGTTTTAGTATAAAGGTTAATTTCTTTGTTTATCTTATTATATAGATAGGTAGAACGTTTTTTAAATTGTATATTCGCAAATGCAGTTTTTGTTTTAGGGACTTGTACAACTTCGTGTTTTCTCCTTTTAGGAATTACAGGATTGAAAATTAATGTCCTGTGAAATTTCAGTATAGTATGTAGGATATATAACTTCCGAACTGACATTAGATCACTGATATGATATACTTTCCGTACGAAGATAACGCTTTTTAAAGTACATAATTTTAATCAGAGCTCTTTGAGCTCGCTCAGCTTCAAGGAAACGAGTTTTTAGGGCTACACCCCATACCGGTGTACAATATATTATTATCGATTGCACTAACGCTATATATATTCTATTTAAAAGGATATTTGGATTATGTTTATTCTGTGGTACTACGTGTCTAAGAGTGGTGAACATCCAATTGAATTTTCTTAATCTCAGTGAAATCAACTCAATTTGGGGATACCAAGATAGCCTTTGGTCTACCATGATGCCTAGGTATTTAGTTTGATTTACTTTAGTTAATATGGGGCAGGTACATTGATAATTTATTTCACTATCACAAGAGTGTATTTTAATGTTAAAGTCTTGATCAGGTTGTGTGCGGTTGTTGATGCTAAAGCAAATGTAATTTGTTTTAGATGTGTTTAAAGTGAGGAGATTGTTTCTAAGCCACTTTGCAACCTGAGTCATACCATTTTCGGTGTTACTTTTCATGTTTTTCCAGGATGCTCCAGTGAAAACGATAGCAGTATCATCGGCATAGGAAAATATTTTTGCATGTGTAATGTTCATATTACACAGGTCATTTATGTAAATTAAAAATAAAGTAGGCCCTAGGATACTACCTTGAGGGACACCAAAAGATATTCCTACTTCATCACTAACATGCTGGTCCAATTTGACTTTTTGAGTTCTGTTTGACAGGTAGTCTTTAAAGATAGCTAGCTGGACATCTCTAATCCCTATTTTTTGCAACTTGTGTTCAAGGATGGGTACACAAACAGTATCAAAAGCTTTTTTTAGGTCTAAGAAAACAGTTATGCATTTGTTGCCCTTATCAAGTTGTTCAGTAATCATTGAACTTAGAGATATTATTGCATCCTCGGTAGAAATACCTTGTCTAAAGCCAAACTGAAAAGACGACAATAAGTTAAATTTATTTATATATTGTATTAATCTAGTGTTTAATAATTTTTCAAGTATTTTAGATAAAACAGGTAAAACTGATATGGGCCTGTAGTTGTTTACATCATTCTTATCCCCACCCTTGAACACAGGAGTAATCAGAGATTTTTTTAAAGATATTGGGAAGATGCCCCATTTATAGCAGAGGTTCGCCAAATGGACTATAACAGGGGTAACTTCTTTACTTATGTATTTTAAATATTTAGTGGTGATATTGTCCCACCCTGGTGCACTATCAACTTTTAGATTCATTATAATGGCATTAACTTCTTCGGGGTCAGTATCCAATATAACAAAAGAATGCGGTTGACTTGGTAATTTATTGAGATAGATTTTGGTTTCGTTGTCAGTTACAGTACTTTGTATGTTTTTGGCTAGTTGTGGTCCAACATCAGCAAAGAAACTATTAATGTAATTAGCAGATTCAATTGGAGAAGATTTAGTATTAATTAATTCCAAATTTTGCCTTTTTAATTTGTTTTTGTAGGTAATATGTTTTATATTTTTCCATAGTAGTTTATTGTTTTTTATAGAATTGGCAAGTAATGTTCTTTCATAGTTTCGTTTTAGTTTTTTTATAAGATTATTGCAGAAGTTTCTGTACCGAATGTATGTAATTTTTTTAATTTCATTATGGGGTTCATTTCGTGATTGTTTTTGGAGTTTGTTTCGATGTCTAATGCATTTTAGTATGCCGGTGGTGATCCAAGGTTTAATGACACGTTTACTTTTTGGTGTATTTGTAATAGTCGTATTTTCTGTTAATGATTTAGTAATTTTATTAATTAGAAGATCGGTAACACGGTTTGGGTCGTTACAGAAAAGTAGCTCGGCCAGATTTGCTCTCTGTAAATACTTTAGGGCGTTTTCAAAGTCAATTTTAGACGTGGTTTTTTGACTATAATTAGTGTTCGTTTTTATTTTCGAGAGTGATAAAAACGTGGTGAAATGATCTGTTATGGTTGTTTGTAAAATAGCTATGGTTGCGGAAAGTATTTTTGGGTTTATTCTCAACATTATATGATCAAGACAGTTACTTTCTCTAGTAGCGAGGTTGTGACCAGGTAGGACGCCATAGGCTGAGAGCATGTTGAGGTAGTACGTCCTATTTTTATATTCCGAAGATGGCTCACTAGGTTTTGATTTTATATTTATATTAATGTCACCCGAAATAATGAGGTTCTTCTGTGTATTTAGAGTGTTCAAATGTGTACATAATGAATTCGTGAAACATTCAGCGTTGCTATTTGATGGAGAGCGATATATGCATAGAACAATATTATTTAGGATGTCTAGTTGCAAACACGAGGCCTGGGCTAATTTAACTTCCGTAACAGCACATTTCAGATTATTTTTTATGTAGACGACCACACCATCGTTTTGGTTTATATATCTAGATGTCATATAGGAGTTGTAATTTTCTAGTGTCGGTATAGGTTTATTTGCGGTTAAACGGCATTCTGTCAAAACTATTACGTCACACTCAAAAGTTAGGTTATGCAGATTTACAACAAAGTCATCAAAGTTACAGTAGATGCTCCTTATGTTTTGTGAAATAATGGTAAAATCGGTTTTATTCCTTTTATAATATTTTACGAGTTCAGTACTATCACACTCAACACTCTTAGCTATATCTAGATTATCCACATCTTTTAGAGTTTTTAGGATGTCACTCATAATAATTTATTTCAAGCTGTGTACATGTTATGAAAGGTTTCATTTTGTTTAATTTATACCGTGAGATATTAAAAACAGATATATAAGAAGTATTAAAATCATATTTCGCTTTACTGAGTGTATAAGGGTAGTATATATAAAGAAATGTTGAATGTGTGTAAATATTGTGTATAGTGATGGATGTGAATTGAGGGTTATGTAGTGTAGAGAGTATGTTTTGTAATTTGAAATTAGTTTTTACAGTTTTATATATTATATAATGAGAACAATGATAATAGGGGTTTGAGCTATTATAGGCCACCGAAAATAGTCATTTTTCAGTCCAAAGGCCTTGAATCTGCAACTCGTCTTTAACTAGGATGATCGGAGAATTATCTTCTTTCCTGAGATATATCCTACCGTACGCCGTCCAACAATATTTATACTTTTTGGATTTTACGAGGTCTCGGGCAAGGAAATGCAGACGAGCTCCTTTTGTAGTTAGGTGTTCAGCAATATACACAGGGTTATTCTCTGATGTGCGCAGTCCCAAGTGCTTAGCACATAATTTTACCTTTTGTTTTTTATTGTACAACTTACAAGACTTCAGAATATCATTTTTTAAAATAGTAGAAGAGATTTCTACTACTATTGCAGTATTCGGACTGGAGTCTTTCTTCCCGCGAATTCTATACACATCTCTTATGTCACTTTTGTTTATTTGACATCCTATTGTGCTAGATAACGTGGTAACTATGTTTATTAAGTCATCCTTAGTTTCATCCTTCACTTTGGGAACATTTTTAATTTCAAAATTTGATTTTCTGCTATCCTGTTTCATATTTTCTATTTTATCTTCTAGTATAGTTATGTAACGTTTATCTTCTTTTATCTTAATCTCTAATAATTCCATTTGTTTCTTCAACTCATCATTTTGAGCACTTAAAAAGGCAATAGAATTTTCAATATTGGTGTTAGACTGTTTAATCTCATTTAGAATTTTCGTGTTGTTTTTTAGTTCTTGTTCTTGCGCACTCATTACGGTAGAAATCATACCTAGCATCTCTTTCTTAAACTCAAATAGTTCACGGGTGATGTCTTCATCTCGCTTCCTTTTGGGTCGGGACGTTACGAACCTATTATTATTATTATTATTTGCACTACTCTTTCCATTCATACCATCAAGTGCAGTTGAGTTTCTACCGTGCCCATCATCATCATCATAATCATCGGCCATATGATGTCCTCAGCTGTCAAAAGCTTGAAGCCAGCATGTTCCAGCGACTTTTATTAAGTCGTCAGTCCACATTGCAGGTGGACGTCCAACACTGCGCTTGCCGGTACGTGGTCTCCACTCGAGAACTTTTTAGCGCCGTCTGCCGTCTGCTAATACGTTGGGCTATATCAGTGACTCTCAGTTTTCTACGGATCTCATCATTTCTGATTTGATTAGGTAGAGAAAAACCGAGTCGTGTACACACAAAAATAATTTTGAGTTTTTACTTTTTTCCAGATGGCTCGCCTTCTATTAATCCTCATCCCAGTGATTGTGATCAGCATACCGCTGTACTTTCTGGTCTTCAAAAGTCCACCGCCCCTCCCAGACTTTGACCTGGAGGAGTGGTGGGGACCCCAGAGCCTGAAGAGCAAGCAGGATACCAGCGTGAAGCCTTTTAAAATCAGCTTTAGTGATGCTGTGAGTAAAAGTTTTGATTTACTATCATAATCATATTACTCTGTAAGTTTTGAAAGTAAAAGTAAAAAGTAAGTAAGTATGCTAATCACGCATAACAAAGTCTAAAACAATACTTTGGTAAAGTGTGACTACCTCGGTGGCATAATTGTTTTACGGTACAACTGCAATGCTGAGGTCTCGGGTTCGATTCTCATGTCCGGCAAAGTGGTATTGGGTTTTCTATTCAGTATCAACCTGGAGTCTGGAATTTGTGTTCCATTAATGGCGATAGGCTCGCCCCCTATCATATCTTGGGGCGGAATACGCAAGGCGAAAAGGGAGTGCACTTGTTGCACCTCTGCCTACCCCTTTAAAGGCGTGAGTGAATGTATGTGTATGTATGACACACAAATACATCAAATCCTGAATCAATATGATACAAAGCCTTTATTTTGGAAAAAATAGAGTAAAATTACAGGAATAATGTAGCTTTATATTGGTGATTTTTTTTGTGATAGCTATTTTTTTTTTATTGCGTTGAATGACGAGACGAGCATGCCCTTCACCTGATGGTAAGCGATGCGACCACCAATAAACAGTAGCAACACCATCCAGGACCTTGACTTACAAAGTACTGTGTCTCAGGATGACGAGCGCAGTGGAATGCCACTGCGCTCGTCATCCTGAGACATAAGATGTTAAGTCTCATTATGTCCAGTAGTTATACTGGCTACAATGTCCTTCAAACCGAAACACAACAGTGCATGCACACTGTTGCTTGGCGGTACAAAGACATTGCGGTGGTACCCACCCAGACGGCCTCTTACATAATGAGAGAGAGCTCCAGAAGTTTTTGAGTTTATACGTTACAAACTTACAAAAATACAAATCTTTCCTCTTTATAATAATACTAGAATTCTGTTCGCGGCTTCACCCACGTGAAAAAGTTTTCCCGGCATAAAAAGTCTAAAAAGCCTATGTGTTAATCCAGGACATGATCTACCCGTTTGCCAAATTTCATCGAAATCTGTTGAGTAGTTTTTGAGTTTATTCGTTACAAACATACTTACCGTATGCTCGTTTGCCCCCTATACCAAAAAAAAAAAAAACTTACATACAAATCTTTCTTCTTTATAATATAAGTATGGATTAGTATAGACAAAACCTTTGAGCAGGGAATATAATGTTTAAAGTAAATGAGCGATACGAATCCCTGAAGGCCAGAATGTCATCGTAGTTAGTATGGCTTAGCTAACCCCTGCTTGATACTTTCTTGGTTACTATACTCCGTACTATATCTCGCGTAGTAACTGGAACTTTCAATATCGATTTTATTATCTTATAGATAAATATACAATTAATAATTTTAGATTAAACATATTCGTGGGTAAGATAAAAACTGACAACTGTAAATGGTCGAAATTTTATGATTTCATCAACTCTTGCTTAATAAATATGTACTATCTGGCACTAGGCAGTTTCTAGAAAGTACCTGAAAATAAATGAGCTTAAACTGTTCCCTTTATCTATATTGCCTTGGTGACACAATATCCAAATGCTTATTACGTTACAGCTAATGAGCTACACTGGCATCGCTATTGTGAACCTTAACAGGCTGTAATACAGTACGCAACCGCTTTGGCCAATATAACATGGCTTTAGTTTTATTTTTGTTTATTTAGTTATTTATACATATATTATACAACACCATTACAGCTATACTAAAGCGGTGTTGTACAGAGTGTACAGACAAAGTTGTTATTTACTGATTGGCCTCAATATACCTGTGGGCTACTTCTGTGAATGCCTGCAGGTTGCAAACAAATATATCCACGTTCCCGGAAATATTATTGAGGAATCATATGGCCCGTGACTATAATGGTATGGGTCTTAGTCTGAGTGTTGAACGGCCATACTGCTAACTAAAAGTCTTGTATCTTAGTTTGGAATAAATGTGATTTTTTTTGGCATGCTCGTCTCGTCATTCAATGCCATAAAAAAAAATGCATTTAAAAACGTCTCTGACTTGACTTTTCATATCCAGATGGTGAAAGAACTAAAAGACCGTCTCAAGAGACGGCGTAGTCCGCTGACGCCTCCACTCGAGGGTGTCGGGTTCGAATACGGCTTCAACTCGAACCAGATAGAAGCGTGGACCAAGTACTGGGCGGAAGAGTACCCGTTCGCTGAGCGAGAGAAGTTCCTCAATAAGTACCCGCACTTCAAAACCAACATTCAGGGGCTCGACATACACTTCATGAGAATCAAACCTGAGGTTGGTGAATTTGTTGGTAGCTAGCCCGGTAGGCAGCGTCTTAGCTGTGTCCTCGAAATTGCTTAATTCCATTGACGGTGAGTGCCGCTGACCAGCAGGTGGACTGCTTACTCGTTTGCTTACTTAGACGATAACAAAAAAATATAAGGAATATTCAGTTTTACACTAAGTGGTTTTGGACATAAAGAGTGCATTTATTCCTCTTTCAGTTAGGAAAAAAATCGTTAGAATGTGCTAGAACCGCTAAGTTGACGAGAAAAAAACAGCTGTATATTATTTTGTAGTCAAGTGCTAAAAATTTTATGCATTATTTATTTTATATTTATTTTATTTTAGTTTATTTGGGTGACTCACAGCTAACTATAACAATAAACAAAAATAAGAACTAAATATAATTAGCCAATCACGAGCCACCACCTCCACCACAGATAGATAAAATATAATCTGTCCTGATGTTCACTCTCCAGGTGCCAGCGGGAGTAGAGACAGTGCCCCTGCTGTTGCTGCACGGCTGGCCTGGTTCCGTGCGCGAGTTCTACGAGGCGATTCCGATCCTCACCGCCGTTAGCAAGGACAGGAACTTCGCACTGGAACTCATCGTGCCCAGTCTGCCTGGATACGGATTCTCTGATGTACGACTTATATCTTTCAATTAATCTAATCTAAAGGATCTTTGTTGTGCAAGTATAAGAGGCATAGTATACTAGTAAATATCAAATCGCGCTCCCTTCCGAAATAAGATCTACCACTACGCGGGTTGGTTTTAAAACAAGGGTTCGAAGACTGCTCCTTGATAGTTTGCTAATATTATATATATAATATATGTATGTATGTAAGTATATAATACTTATCTATATTTATGTTTTGTTGTATTTATTTTTTCTATTTTATCAGTAGGTATGTAATTGTGTTATTTTGTAGTATTATTTCTCTTTATTTTCAATTTTTTTACATTTTTATATACATACTAAAAAAAAACATTGATACATATTATAAAAATATAAAAAAGTGAATCATCCTTCGATGGCGAAGCTCAAGACCCAAGCCACCGATGGTCAGGGATTCAAAGTGAGGAATCTCCTCACAATGCGTGCCGTGTCCAGAAGTATTGCTTTCTGCATATGGCTCTTGGCCCAACGACCAATTGAGAGCCTCTGGAGGTGTTGGTCGAGACTCTTTGGTATCAACCCATGAGCAGAAACGACAATCGGAACAATAATTGTGGAGTCTACCTCCCACATGTCGGTAACATCGTGAGCCAAATCTAAATATTTAAACATTTTGTCCTTTTCGGCCTTAACAAAGTTATCGTCATGCGGAATAGTGATGTCAACAAGTATTGCTCGGCGCGCCAATCGATCTACTATTACAATATCAGGCTTATTGGCAACAATAGTCCTGTCCGTGATAATAGATCGATCCCAGTACAGCGTTGCATGATCATTTTCGAGGACTGGTTGAGGCACATACTGGTAATATGGCACTTCAGGAGTCACAAGACCATACCGAAGAGCAACTTGCTGGTGTATGATCTTGGCTACTAGGTTGTGTCTATGCAAGTACTCGCCGTGAGCAAGATACGAACAACCTGAAATCACATGCCTGATTGATTCACCGGGACGGTGGCATGCCCGACAGATATCGACCGTACGTACCGTCCTTCATGATGTATTTCCTATAATTGTTCGTCTTCATAACTTCGTCCATAATTGCAAAGACAAAACCCTCAGTTTCCCCAAATAGGTTACTAAAACGTAGCCAAGATAAGGATGCAAGCTGGTCTACATCAGGCCCGTGAAGGGCCCGATAAAACCGACTATGTAGTTCCTTGCTTTTCCATATCTCCTCACGTTCCCGAATGCCCATCACCTTAGGTTTTCGCCAGTTCTCATTCGCCGAGGAAAGCGGGGTAAATCCCTTATCCACCATGACTACAACTTTATGCATGCCCACTTCGCTGTGGAGGAAATAATCCCTGAGATTGCATACCTCGCGGTTATGCAAGTCCTTAGCATTAAGTAAGCCTCGGATGTGGGGACATAGATCAGTGGGATGTACAATCTCATCACTGACGATCGTGGGTGATGCATACGATGTGCAGTCAATAGGGTCCGGACCTTTCGATCCAGGGCGTCCAATTCGGTCTGAGTATGCCAAAAGAGTACATGAGTACAGGCATAACCCAACCGTAGAAAGCGCGAATCTTGTTTCCACCTGACAAAAAACTGTTAAGTACTTTTGTCAGACGGCCGAAGAAACGTTCCCTCACCGATTGTTTTACGTCGGCACCCATAATACCCAGTGCCTCAGGCATACCCAGAATTTTGTAGGTGTCCGTCTCGGAAAGGGATTTAAGTCTTATAGTCTCTGAGACTTGTATGTCATCAGAGACCACCACCTCTCCTCGCTTCACATGGATAACCGCACATTTATTTACACCAAACTCCATATTGATTGAGTTGCTAAATCTTTCAGTTATTTTAACAACTCAATCAATTCTGTTTGTTTTGATGCAAACAACTTGAGATCATCCATGTAAAGCAAGTGAGATATAGGCTCACTCCCTCTCCGTAGACGGTATCCTAACCCTGAATCCAACAAGTACTGAGAGGATTCAGGGCCATGCAGAACCACAATGGACTCAGATTGTCACCCTGGAATATACCTCGCTTGATTCTAATCGCCTCATCACAATCAGGGGGACTCGTACCACCTGGATATTTTAGGAAAGTGGTCCATTGTCCCATACATGACCTAAGAAAGGTGCATAAATTTGTATCAATCTTATACAAATTCAACACCCTCATGAGCCAAGTATGGAGCACCGAATCATAGGCTTTTTTATAATCAATCCAGGCAGCCGATAAATTCCTTCGGTTGTGACGAGTCTGTTGGCAAATGGTCTTGTCAATTAGAAGGAGTTCCTTTGTACCACGTGACCCAATCTTGCATCCTGTTTGGCCGGGAAAAAGGATATTATTGATTGTGAAATGATTTTCCATCTTAATATGGATGTAAGAAGTTTATAAATGGTTGGAAGGCATGTTATGGGTCTATAGTTTTTCGGGTCCGTAGTACAGCCCGTTTTAAAGAGCAGGTGGGTGACACTTGTCGTCATAAATGTTGGAAGCGATCCTCTATTTAGCGCATCCTGGAATTGTGCAGCTAAACGAGCATGCGAACTAAGAAAACATTTCAACCAGAAATTGTGCAGACCATCCGGACCAGGAGACGAATGCGTATCAACAAGGTCCCGACTGGAGTCCATGTATGTAGCCAACATCGAGTCCAACGCTCCCATCAGTGCCAATTTTTTTTTATGCGTTGGCAAACATGGCACCTTCGGTCTACAGGATGTAGAAGTCGAGTTAAATTCCAAAATCGCACTCTCCAAAGCCCCTCTCAAACGCTGTTCGTCGTGGGGACTTACAGTATTGTCCAAGTTATCCTCCCGCTCAACGTCAGCGGTAGGTGTGATTTGTATATTTGTTGCTCGCTGGGTAAGGACAGGCGAGACAGTATCTTGGACAACACACAAGTCTGCACGCAGCCGCTCAAGTGCTTCATCATTCAACACTTTACGTCGTTGGATGTACCACACCTGATCCGACAAACGCTGAAATGACACATTGATCGCAGATTCCAAGGCCCAAGAAAGCATCTGAGCACGATACGCTGTGAGTTTGGTTCCTCCCTTTGTTGCCCGAAAATAGGCCCGCATGACATTTTCATTAATTGTTTGAGTCCATCTCATGCGGCGCACTATTCCACCGGTAGCGGGGACCGTAGGTGAGGCATACGGCCCCACAGGTCCCAAGCCCACCACTGAAGGGGGTTGCCGTCCTCTTCGTCGCACAGGTCTTGGTGGCGGCGGGGACGACTGCAGCTCGTCACGTTGGCTCAACGCGTCGACATCTGGTGTCGCTTCGAACACTTCCGAAGCCGACGCCCATGACGCGGAGCTCAACGAGCTGGATGATCTTGATCATGCGCATATTATTATATTCTTTCTGGCTCTAATTGTCGTCATCCATTAAAATGCCGCAATATGTTGAATAAATACATATTTCTTCACCACAATAATTCTTTTGACGTTGTCATTTTGTTTGAAATATTTTCTTTTATATAAATATGATTTATTATTTGCTTATTCGTTATTACAATGTGATAAAAATATTTGTTATACTTGTTTATGAACTATTGTGCCTAAAATAATTGATTTTAAGTGGGTATATACCATAAAACATAAATATTTTAAAATATTTAAATATATTCAACAAATAACGATATGTGTTTCCAGGTTATTAGTATTATTATTATTGTAACTCTTATATTTATAAAAATATTATAAGTCTTTATTATGTTAATGTTTTGTCCACTACCTTCTCACGTTGCGTACACCTACCTTGTTTTGTCTCTGCACCACCTGAAGGTTGGCTGGTAGAAAATGCCTTCGGCATTAAGTCCGCCTTTATACTCGTTGTATAGAAAGTGTAAATAAATAAATCTGTTCATGAGTAATTACTCATTAGTGGTTTGGGAGAAATTCCGAAAATATTGGTCATCAAACTGGATACTGAAGTAAAATTCCTTTAGATCCACTCATGACCAGTGATGATTCAGAACTGATGAACACATTTCTTTGCAGGCGGCAGTACGTCCAGGCCTTGGGACTGCTCAGGTGGCAGTGGTCTGCAGGAACTTGATGCAGCGACTTGGCTTCAAGCGGTTCTACGTACAGGGAGGTGACTGGGGCTCCGTCATTGGAAGCATCATGGCCACTGTCTTTCCTCAGGTAATCCCAGTAAAATCCCTGATACTTCAAATCACTTTAAACACTTACTAGTACATCTAAATAACTTCTAATGAGGTGTTCGTTTCTTCCCAAACACGACAATTTCAATTTAATAAGAAGAATGAGTCTAGCCAGATAGAGACAACACATAAGTATGTCGACGGTAGAAAGCGGAAGTGTCGTATCTCGGAAAATGGCCAAAATGACTTATTACTATATTATTGATCAGAAAAAAAAGCCGCGTCGAATGGTCTAGGTCTCGTCTTCTTACGACGAAAAAAAATTAAGATACGCCATCGATTTTTTTCTAGTTTTTGTACAGTTTATACAAAAATTTGCTGTAAATAGAGAAAAAAACATTACTTTTGAAAATAAAAGAGATACAACAATACGCCCAGTGTAAATAATTGTTACAACATTATTTTTCAATTATGGAGATTGATTTTCGGAGATACAGCATTTCTGTCGGCCCAAAATTTTACGTTGCCAGAGATGTGCGTATAATTATTGAATAGTTACTACATTTCAAACATTGAATCGGATAGTGAAAATCACACTTACGTCATAGGAACAGAGTATTGTTTTTGTTTTTCAGTGATTAATACTTTGTCAATACGTCACTCTAGCCAGACCCGCTCCCATCACTTCGCTCCTACCCCAGCGTGTACTTTACCTACGCCATTCCGAACCAGCTTCTCGACTTCCAAAGCACTTCTTGAGCGACCGCTGCATCGCTCTCTTGCTAAACCCATAGTTTTGGCGTAGCGGGTGATCAGGGCGTACCGCACAGTTTCTTTCGAGGCGGCTTACTTGTTGACCGGTTTCTTGCTTTGGGATCTGGTCACCCTCTTCGATGCTTTTCATTGGTGGGAGGAGGCATCCGGACATGAAGGCTTCCCTACCTCGAGCTGACGTGGAGGAGTGGCGTATCAAGCGGGAGGCCCCGACAGCGGGGTTCAGGGTTATCGCGGTAGTGCGCCCGGTTTTGCTGCGTGGCTGGACAGGCGCCATGGCCTTGCTACGTTTCACTTGATACAGATACTTACCGGGCATAGCTGCTTCGGTGAGTAACTGTGTCGAATAGTAGGCGCAGAGGTTTCGACTGTTTGTCATCATTGTGACAACTGCCCGCTAGATACGGATCAGCACACATTGGAGTTTTAGTCAGCCTGGAACGAGGAGCGCAGCGCTCTCAGAGCAGTTGTCGGAGGAGACCTCTCACTGCCGGCTGTGGCGGGTTCCATGGTCGGCAGCCAGAGGTCATGGCGTGCGATGGCCCACTTCTGCGAGGTGGTCCTCTAGCAGAAAGAGAGTGCCGAGAGGGATCAGGAGCGCGAAGATACCTCCCGCCACCAGAGGAGACGTAGAAGACGCTAGGTGGAGGACTGACCGGCGTCTCCCACCGTATGGATTGGGGGCGTTTGGAGAAGTCCCCCACGGTATGGTACGGTGCCTGTCGTAAAAGACGACTAATAGGGGCCACCAGGGGTGGCGGGCGGGCGGCAGGGGGTATTATACCATACCATACCAGCCCTATATTATATACTGCCCGCTGCTGAGCACGGGCCTCCTCTGCAACTGAGAGGGTTTAGGCCTTAGTCCACCACGCTGACCTAATGGGGATTGGCGGACTTCACATACCTTCGAAATTCAGAGAACTTCTCAGGTATGCAGGTTTCCTCACGATGTTTTCCTTCACCGTTAAAGCGAGCGATAATTTACAACGAAAACACACATAACTTTTTTAGAAAAGTCAGAGGTGTGCGCCCTTGGGTTTGGAACCTGCGGACATTTGTCTCGACAGTCCGTTCAACTCCCAACTAGGCTATCGCCGCTTCAAGCAGGGTGGTTCGTCTTCAATTTTGTATTATGTTTTAGTACAATGTTGCGATCTCAGTGATGGAAGATAGCGTGGAAAGTTGGCCTCACGCTGCCCTTGACGCTTATTTTTTCCAACTCCTCCCTATGTTTCTATTTGATTGATTTCATTACGGGTTAAAGACAGATTAGTGTACCCTGAGATCCGCCGAACTTCACCGCTCGGTATAATAAAATGCGTGCCACTGCTGATCCTGGCTTACAAGAGTTGCAGTGGCGGGTGTGAAGGCGGGATAGTCACTGCCATTGATGCCGAAAGCGTAGTTCGATGCTTGGGGGATTCTGACCAGGGAACAGGAGACGAATATAGTTAGAGTTGTATAGAAAAATTACTGTTTATTTTGTTTATTTATTTGTTTTTTTTTGTCCTTACATTCTTAAAAAGAAAATAAAAGCGTTTAGTAAAAGATACAGCATTTTATTTTTATAACTTTTATGATACTGCTTGTATGTAAGACGTGTTTTTTTCATAAACTAGTTCGATTAAATCATATACAGCAAAATAAACATGATTCGCATGGTTTTTATTTCAGATACAGCAGATCCGTCGCATCGAAATCTTTATGTATCTTAGTTGGTCATACATTTCACCTTACAGATAAAACATTTCTGCTGCTCGACATTAAAACATCGACTGCTGTAACTAGTACAAAATCAATGAAGTAGTAACTGTAGGATATTTCGGTTAACCGTGAAAAGTAAGGTTTAGATTTTTGGAAATATGTTCCAAATCTCAACTTTCTATCTTCATAAATTTACGAGTTATGAATTTTTTAAATCGTTTTTTGGCTCTGGTGTAAAGTTGGATATTTCGAGATACGACAAAATCGCTTTTTACCGTCGATGTAGTCTTTAGTTAGGTTTCTGTTATTTGTGCCTCCATTCTGTTCTTAGATTTCGTGTTTCAACGAGATTGAGCTAACAGACCTTTGGCACGTGAGAGATAGCACATGATACCAAGTGATTCTAGGTACCTCTCACATAGAAAAACAAACTGAGACTGCCTCGGTGGCGTAGTTGCATTGTGTGCGGTACAACAACACTCTGAGGTTCTAGGTTTGCATCCCAGATCGCGCAAGTGGTATTGGGTTTTTCTGCCCAATATCAGCCCAGACTCTGGTATTTGTGCCGGTATGGCGATAGACGTGCTGCCCGTCACACCATGGAATGAAACACACATAACCCTTTGGGGAGCAAAGGCGTGACATTTGTGTGTGTAGAGTAATAAATCTTGTATGTGTAGAGAAGCAAAACTAGTGTTTGTAGAGAAATAAAACTTGTGTTTTATAATTATTAAAAAACATATCTGAGTTACTTATGACCGAAATTTATATAACCTCCCACTAAGAGTTTAAAATATCTATCACCTTAATAATGTAAATATATCCATCCGTTATAATTACTTGTCATTGTAGGAAGTCATGGGCTACCACGCCAACATGGGCTTTATTATGCACCCTAAAGGAACACTCCTAGAACTATTGGGCTCTGTGTTTCCCTCACTGGTCGTAGAATCCAAATACGCGGACAGATTATATCCCATGGGGCCTCGGTATGCTGAAATGCTCGAAGAGTTCGGGTACTTGCACATCCAAGCCACCAAGCCAGATACAGTTGGTAAGTTTAAATTTATTTGTGATTTAAAAGGTGCCAATTTTCCTGTTTACGATACTCAATCTTAATAAAAGCGCGAAGAAGCAGCTTAGTAGGCCGGCATGATTGTGTCGAATGGCATGAGATAACCATCTATTGCCATTCGATACTCTATCTGGACGGCCCGAATAAAAAAAAACTATGTAAGTACTAAGTATCATTACAATATTTATGTCTGCGGCCAAACAGCAGTGTACGAGCATTACAAGTTATAATCAGTCTTATAGAACTAACATCTTCAGGACGACAAAAGCAGTGCATCATTGTACTTTGTAATTCAAACTCCTTGGTAATGTTGCTACTGATAATTATGTGACCAACTCAGACAAAATTTCGAATACGAGACCTAGTTTTATTTTGAATCTCCACAAATGTCACCCATCGTACCTCCTGTATTAACCTACATCGACCCCTTTTTAATGATATAGGGGGCAAACGAGCGCTCATACGGTTCACCTGATGGTAAGTGATCAAATAATTAACAACCTACTGGTGGTAGGTCTCTCATATGTAAGAGTCCGTCTGGGTGGTTACCACCGCAATGTCTATTTCTACCGCCAAGCAGCAGTGAGCATGCACTGTTGTGTTTCGGTTTGAAGGACATTGTAGCCAGTGTAACTACAGGTCATAGTGAGACTTAAAACCTTATGTCTCAGGATGACGAGCGCAGTGGAATGCCATAGTGGAATACTTTGTAACTCAAGGTGCTGGATGGTGTTGCTACTGTTTATGGGTGGTCTTATTGCTTACCATCAGGCGAACGGCATGCTCGTCTCGTCATTCAATACCATAAAAAAAAACCCTATTTTACTTTCCAGGTATTGCTCTAACAGACTCACCAACTGGTCTGCTAGCTTACATCCTAGAGAAGTTCTCTACTTGGACAAACAACGAATTCCGCTCCAAAGAGGACGGCAACCTCGGCTTCAGATGGACCAAGGACCAGCTGCTGGACAACCTGATGTTCTACTGGACCACCAAGTCCATCACCACCTCCATGAGGCTGTACGCAGAGACCTTCAACTCCAAGCATTTTGCTATGAGTCTTGATCAGTGAGTCTTTATATTTTACGGAAGTACTTTTTATGGTTTTTAGTTTCTTTATTTTTGAAATTACTATTTACTTTAGAGACTCCGTGTATGTAGACGCCATGTGAGTAGATACCGCTGGTTTGTCTATTTCCAGCGCCAGATATATGGCATCACTGATATCTATCGAGATATTTGTAGTTATAACTATATCCCGTATTATATACTGAACCAGTGCTGTACACAAACCTTCTCTTGTAAAAGAGTTTGGGCTCTAGTTGACCGCGCTGGCCTAATGTGTGCGGACCTCATACTTCCAAAATTTCTTAGCTGGTAGGTATATACATTTCTTCGCGATGTATTCCTTCACCGTTGAAGCGAGCAATAATATTATAATTGGCAAATAATGTACTTGAAAAAGTCAGCGGTGTGTTTGTATTTAAACATTCGATCCTTCATCTTAGCAGTTCCTCCATTCCCAACAACAGTGGGGGACATCGCAACTTTTTTTCTCATTGTCCGCCAGTGATGGCAAAACGTGAGGGACAACGGGAATAGACGGGCTATCCACCTACGTAATTTTAAATCTCAGAACGGACAGCTACTAATCAGTTACTAATTTTCAGGATCCCAACTCCAGTTCCGACCTGGATAATCCAAGCTAAGCACGAGCTGTCTTACTTGCCGCCTACTATCCTGAGGATAAAATTCCCAAACTTGGTGGGTGAGCGAGCGGTAGACGATGGAGGTCACTTCCTCGCCTTTGAGCTGCCGAAACTCTTCTCTGAAGACGTGCTGACGGCCATCCAGGAGTTCAGGAAACTGAAGAGTGCTAAGACTGAATTGTAAACATTTTATTATATAAAAATGTTATTGCTAAAAACTATCTCTTATTAGTGGTAAATAATGTTTTCCACACACACACACACGCACACACATACACACACACACACACATACGTACGGATGCACGCACTCACGCACGCATGCACGCACGCACGCACGCACGCACACACACACACACACAAACACACACATACTATTGTGAACCCAACGAATTGGCAGGCCATCATTGTAGGTAGTCCAAGGATGATTAGCAAGTTGGATAACAAAATTATTCCACCAACATTATTAACACAATTATTTTTATTATTATTTCTCTTAATTTTCAATTTTCCTTTTTTTACATTTTTATATACATACTAAAAAAAACATTAATACATATTATACAAATATAAAAAAGTGAATCACCCTCCGATGGCGAGGCTCAAGACCCAAGCCACCGGTGGTCAGGGATTCAAAGTGAGGAATCTCCTCACAATGCGTGCCGTGTCCAGAAGTACTGCTTTCTGCATCTGGCTCTTGGCCCAACGACCAATTGAGAGCCTCTGGAGGTGTTGGTCGAGACTCTTTGGTATCAACCCATGAGCAGAAACGACAATCGGAACAATAATTGTGGAGTCTACCTCCCACATGTCGGTAACCTCGTGAGCCAAATCTAAATATTTAGACATTTTGTCCTTTTCGGCCTTAACAAGGTTATCGTCATGCGGAATAGTGACGTCAACAAGTATTGCCCGGCGCGCCAATCGATCTACTATTACAATATCAGGCTTATTGGCAACAATAGTCCTGTCCGTGATAATAGATCGATCCCAGTACAGCGTTGCATGATCATTTTCGAGAACTGGTTGAGGCACATACTGGTAATATGGCACTTCAAGAGTCACAAGACCATACCGAAGAGCAACTTGCTGGTGTATGATCTTGGCTACTAGGTTGTATCTATGCAAGTACTCGCCGTTAGCAAGATACGAACAACCGGAAATGGGACGGTGGCATGCCCGACAGATATCGACCGTACCGTCCTTCATGATGTATTTCCTATAATTGTTCGTTTTCATAACTTCGTCCATAATTGCAAAGACAAAACCCTCAGTTTCCCCAAATAGGTTACCAAAACGTAGCCAAGATACGGATGCAAGCTGGTCTACATCAGGCCCGTGAAGGGCCCGATAAAACCGACCATGTAGTTCCTTGCTCTTCCATATCTCCTCACGTTCCCGAATGCCCATCACCTTAGGTTTTCGCCAGTTCTCATTCGCCAAGGAAAGCGGGGTAAATCCCTTATCCACCATGACTACAACCTTATGCATGCCCACTTCGCTGTGGAGGAAATAATCCCTGAGATTGCATACCTCGCGGTTATGTAAGTCCTTAGCATTAAGTAAGCCTCGGCCCCCACATCTCCGCGGGATGTACAATCTCATCACTGACGATCGTGGGTGATGCATACGATGTGCAGTCAGTAGGGTCCGGACCTTTCGATCCAGGGCGTCCAGTTCGGTCTGAGTCCATCTGAGTATGCCAAAAGAGTACATGAGTACAGGCATAACCCAACCGTTGAAAGCGCGAATCTTGTTTCCACCTGACAAAAAACTGTTAAGTACTTTTGTCAGACGGCCGAAGAAACGTTCCCTGACCGATTGTTTTACGTCGGCACCCATAATACCCAGTGCCTCAGGCATACCCAGATATTTGTAGGTTTCCGTCTCGGAAAGGGATCTAAGTCTTATAGTCTCTGAGACTTGTATGTCATCAGAGATCACCACCTCTCCTCGCTTCACATGGATAACCGCACATTTATCTACACCAAACTCCATGTTGATTGAGTTGCTAAATCTTTCAGTTATTTTTAACAACTCAATCAATTCTGTTTGTTTTGATGCAAACAACTTGAGATCATCCATGTAAAGCAAGTGAGATATAGGCTCACTCCCTCTCCGTAGACGGTATCCTAACCCTGAATCCAACAACAGAGTACTGAGAGGATTCAGGGCCATGCAGAACCACAATGGACTCAGACTGTCACCCTGGAATATACCCCGCTTGATTCTAATCGGCTCATCACAATCAGGGGGACTCGTACCACCTGGATATTTTAGGAAAGTGGTCCATTGTCCCATACATGACCCAAGAAAGGTGCATAAATTTGTATCAATCTTATACAAATTCAACACCCTCTTGAGCCAAGTATGGGGCACCGAATATTATATTATTATTTATTATTATTATTATTATATTTAACGGAAATGTCATTATGATTCCTTATGTTTACGCGAATGTTAGACATTGAAATTAAACTATTATAACGGATTTTATCGGATACCTCTTATATTGGACAAACAAAAAGACATATAGGGACCCGCGTAAAAGAACATATAGCTGACGTTAAACACCGACGCTCTACGAAGTCTGCAGTAGCTGAACACTCAGAAGAAGGCTCCAACCATTACCTTAGATTCGACAAGCCACAAATCCTTGCCAAAGAACACCGATTCCTGCCTAGGATGATCCGCGAGGCTATTGAGATCAAAAAACATCCTAATTTCAATAGAGAAGATGGTTGGAAACTTGCACAAGCCTGGGACCCGGTCATACATCTAATTAAATCGGGCCCCAAAAGACCTGCTGCCAGACCTCAAGAAAGAAAGAAAGAAAGAAAGAAAGAAAGAAAGAAAGAAATTTATTGAACCAATTTATCGTACAGTTGTATACTACGTTTGACGCTAAAAGTACAAGACATTGTGAGCTCTTACTGCGTAGACCGGACCGCAAACAATGACTAACCAATAAACTTGACCGTCTTCTTAATAACTGCATTCGATTCGTGTATAATCTTCGAAAATATTATTCCATTTCTACTTATCGAAAACAATAAAAATAGCTACCTATACGACAGCGCCGATCTTTGCGTGCACTTACCACTCTATTCTCTTTGCTTACCTCCCCTACTCCACCTGCCTACTTATCTTCAAAAATCCCATACCTTTGCAATAGCCATGATAGAAACCTTCGCTCATCTAGCAATCTTCTTCTTAAGTGTCCTCCTCACAGCTCTGACTTTATTCACTCTTCTTTCACTATACAATCTATACTTCTATGGAATTCACTCCCCCTCGAAATCAGAACGTCTACGACTCGGTTTGCCTTCACAGTAAGAGTACGACAACTATTGCTGAATGGAATGGAAGAGTCACCTCCTTAACTCATTATATATTTATATATATCGTATGTATTCTATATATTTATTATTTTTATATCTTTATTTTTAGTTATGTCTACATTTAATATATATATATAATTATTGAATATGTATATCTATCGTATAATATATATGTTCTTTCTTGAATCTGTTTACCGCTTCAGATATCTTTGATGCACCTATCTTATTTATCTCTGCACCACCCTAAGGTTGACTGGTAGAGAATGCCTACAGCATTAAGTCCGCCTATGTACAGTCACCAGCATAAGTAGCTGAACAAATTCAAAATTTCAAATCGCCTACATACTTTTTTGTTATTACTAATCTTTTTTTTCTCTTCACAAAAATAAAATAAAAGAGATTTACTTTACTTCAAAAAAAAGAAAAAAAGGTTTAGGTTTAACTTAACGCGTATATGCGATTTGAAATGTTGATTTTGTACAGATATTTATGCTTCTGACTGTACATTGATTGTATATGAAGAGCATAAAATAAAAAAAAATAAAAAATGTTATTGACTGGATCTTGGTTGACAATATGCTGTTGCGTGAAAATCATATATAGCTATCAGTAGATAATCTCCTATAAATATAAAATTTGTTTCCTTTATACGTAGGGGATGTAGCTCAGTGGTAGAGCGTTCGATTTTGTGAAAGGCCCTGGATTCAACCCCCAGCATTTCCAAAATATAATTGAATACGGTTATTTCCATAAATATTTCTCTTAATGTTTCGTATTATGATCTCCTAAAAATACTTAAGTACGACATTCAACTATGAGGGGATGTAACTCAGTGGTAGAGCGATTGCTTTGCACGTGAAAGGTCCTGGGTTCGATCTCCGGGCGGTTTTTAAAAAAAAATAACATATTATATTTTTATCTACTTCTATTACCATGAAAACAATAATGAAAATAAAGTCCTATTAACTCCGTGAAAATCGACATAATCCTACCTCATTGTTTAATTTAAATGAATACAAGTCTACTGCGCAATAATGTCGATTTATGTTGGTGCTTCCTTTGCTTATGCTTGGGGAATAAAAAAAAGAACAAACAATATAAAACCAGTGTTCCATTTTTGAAATAAGTGCGCTGGCGGCAAAGCAATATGGCGTGCGTCGATAAAACTAATAAATATAACAATCATAACAAATTGTGTTGCCGTTAGGATATCGTTTCCCCCAAATATCACCGCCGACTCAAATAAAACTGCAATAGACAAATAACTGGTGTGTGTCGATAAGCCAGAACCGCGGGTCGGTCGCGTGCCGATACCATTCCGGGGGAGGGAAGTTATTGTATCACACCCTGATTTAGATTAAATTTGACTTAATCTCAGAATCATCGGTTTGCACATGCGAAGTTGTGATGATCTTTAGGTAAGTGATATTGTTATTTTAGTCTTTGAAAATATTAATTTAGGATCATGTAACGTATACTGCTTCGACATAGGCCTATGTCGAAGGACAACCTGATCAAGAAACTAGTTGCTGAAGAACATGTAGTTACATTTTTAATTTATATTTTCGTTGTCAAATTAGATTTAAAATATTACATAAGTTAAAACTGTACTTACTATATTTGGATCAGTGAATAAAGGCTTTTAGTAGTATTAGTAGTAGTATAACGTATGCTGCTAAAAGCATAATGGTATCGCAGTAAAAACAAACAAACCTTTAGTAGATTCAAATGTCTACACTCTGTTGGTGTACCGTAATAAAAATAAATAGAACTCTACATATCCCTAAATTTTAGTCAAAAAGTATAGCTTGGCTTATTATAAGTATGAACATCGATTAGTCTGAGTTTTGTTGCCAATTTGCGTAATCTTTATTTCACTAGACAAAATTTTCGAGATGGCTTCACAGGTATAAAATTACTTGCCGTAGTATTCTTAAAAGTCCGGTAAACCTAACACTTTTTTGTTTTTTTCCTCCACGTTTAACATAATATAAATAAGAGAGTGATTTGTTAATATTAACACTTTGAATACCATAAAATATCACATTACTGTGCCTTCTATCCCTTCCGCACTCTACCCCAATCTCCCCTAACCATCGAGCCGAGAGTATGAGCCCTCGGTTATCGGCACACCACCAGCCGCTCTAATACGCGCGAGGGGAGCGTGGGCTCATAAAATAATTATACGATTTAACGTGTGAAGTACTTGATTTGTGAAAGTTTTTTTGAAACAATTTTTTGTAGTTATTTTTTTTTGTTGAGACCAGTTTTTTCTTGCGGAACCGCGTGAAAGTACTTTTCCGGGATAAAAGTCCCGCTGTATATGTTCCCGGGATAAAATGTAGCCTATGTCCTTAAAGTCACTACTATTTCCATATAAAATTTCATCGAAATACGTTTGATAGCTTTTGATCGCGTTCAGAGCTACAGGCGCGGCGGAGGACTTCATTTCATAATATGTAAGGTTAACTAAACATGCCAAGGTTTGTGTTATAGTAATTAAACAACACACTTAAGTCTAAATATTGTATAGTGGTAGGGAGGGTAGGGCTTTTCCTAAGTTTAGACACGCCCCTTTAGCAAGAGACAACGATACCAACCAAAGCAGTAGAAAGGGACGCAAGATCGTAGACATTTTCTTGACGAAGTGTTTTCAATTTATCGCTTGGTTTGTAGTCTGTTTTAGCATTTGAGCTTTTCGCGTCGTTAATAAGTTCAGTTGGGAAGCTAGGTATGAACATTTAATTTGACTTTTAATAGGCGTTCAATTTGAACATAGGTTAGGTTACAATAATCACAAAGTAGACGATAGCCTAGTTGGGAATAGAACGGTCTGCCGAGACAATGTCCGCAGCTTCAAAACCCAAGGCACCTTTGACTTTTCAAAGTTACATGTGTATTGTTTATCAATTATCATTTGCATTAAATTAGCGGCGATAGCCTAGTTAGGAATGGAACGGACTGCCGAGACGAATGTACGCAGGTTCAAAACCCAAGGGCACACGCCTCTGACTTTTCTAAAAATTAATGTGTGTATTCTTTGTGAATTATCGCTCGCTTTAACGGTGAAGGAAAACATCGTGAGGAAACCTGCATACCTGAGAAGTTCTCTGAATTTCGAAGGAAACGTTTTTCAAGACACTATATTTTTGACTGTGTAGACGATAGAAAAAAAAGTGCTTACTTTTAGGTCGAATGACCTTACCATACCACCATACCAGCCCTATATTATAATACTTCCCACTGCACGGACCTTCTCTACAATTGAGAAGGGTAAGGCCTTGGTCCACCACGCTGGTCTAGTGTGGGTTGGCAGACTTCACATACCTGTGAAATTCTTATAGCGAAGTTCTCAGGTATGTAGGTTTCCTCACGATGTTTTTACTTCATCGTCAAAGCGAGCGATTATTTTATTTTATTTCGTGCTAGGTTTGCTTTCGTCTTCTCGCGAGTCTTATGAACATAAAAAGATATTCAAGCCACTTATTATGCGTCCACCCCCAGAGTTACTACTTGTGTACTGATTTCTGGAGTATTTAATACTAAGCAGGAATTTTGTAAACACTTATTACAGTTTCACATTCGTAGCTCCACTTTTAGGCGAAACACCAAAATTTTGTGTAATTTAGTTTCAAAATACTATTTAAAAGTATTATTTAAAGAGCTTTTAATGATTGATTATACCATTTTACCCCTGTCAAGTTTTATTAACAGTAAACAGATTATCATGTTATTTTTTTAATTTGTTTTTCCTTCAGTATATTTTACTTGGATTGAGTTTTACAAATTCAATAGAATTCTTTGCTAATTTTCAATATAATTCTATTCTGATGTTTGAACAGTTGAAACAAGTTAATAAAAGTTTTATAATTTAACGTCTCCAATAATGAAGTAAAAGACACACATTCTTATAAGTTTTTAATCAAAATAACGTACATCACGAATACAACAGCAAATTACATACTTAAAGGGTTGAGATCTATACAGTTACTTCGACTTACATTAGACATTTACTAGAAGGAACCAAAACAAAATATTCTCTTTTATAGGGGTACGGCAGTATGACCCCACTGCACATGACGGTAATCGGGATGGAAGAAATGACTACCTCTTGCCAGTCGACCGTATTATGCTAGTCTGTTTGAACCGGAGATACACAGACTAATCCTGAAACGCTGCACATGGCGGGCATTAAACCTGCAGGTATTAAACCTGCGTTCGGTGGTCGCTATCCAGGTGGACACAGTCTACAGAGTATCCACCACATTTACCACCAGCAAAGATTTTTAATTTTCAAGTCAATTAATTTGGTGTAAAACGGCTGGCATTTAATAGAGAACTGAAGTATCTTCCACTGCCGTTTATGCGACAGTAATAAAATCTGCTATTAATGGTTTTTTTTTGTGACACACTCAAGTTAAACTAACAAAATTCATCAACAATAGCAAAAGAGACAGAAACATAATAATTTTAGACTACTTGTTACTCGAAAATTTAAATAGCCTTTAACATCTTAACCTAAAAATTAACAAGTTTAATAAAAATTAACTACTATGAGGTTCATACGTATATACAGTTTATAGGACCACGAGACATTTTTTTAATAAGTACATTTATGTTCAAGTCAATGTTTAAATCCATGAATTTTGGTACCAACCTCACAAGCCTATAACGGTTTTACCATAAAAATATTATCAGATCTCAATAGACTTCCGTAACTCTACTATCTCTACATCTTGCTAAAAAAAATGTGTTTGGGATACGCTTGTCACTAGGCCAACCCACACTGGGCCAGCGTGGTCAACTAATTTCTAAATCCTTTCAGTAGTAGATGAGGCCTGTGCTCAGCAGTGGACAGTGTAGAATACATGGTTAGTATTAGCTATACGCTCCTCTCATTTAGATTTTATAGGAATTATTATAAAATTTTGATAAGTGATTCTCTTGTTCCCAATCATAACACTGGCTAGAACATAGAGGAATTTTATACAAAACTTATTTTCAGCAATGTTATTTGTACTAATAATAAAGACATGTTGCGCGACATCCTTGGGTAACTTTACGGTAATCAAGATGTTGAGCGTCTTATAACCCAAGAGATCTACGCAGCCATAAATTTCAACAAAAAACATAATTTTAATATATTTGATGTTCGGAAGCCAGTTTGGAGCCACTTGAGTTTTGATCCTACTATAAAGAGAATACACAATCTTAACTGAATTTTGAATAATATTTTATATAATGACGTGACGAATGAGAAGTTCGCTCGCTTAGGGCCATTCTTAGCGTCTCAATTCAATATCAAAAATAACCCATTATTGTGCACTACGATGCTCAACGTGATTGCACGACGTTCGTCCACGGGGGCAGCCTTAGACAGAGCTAGGCTCCGGGTGGGAACAAAATAATTGGAGAACTAAAAAAACGGGCCTGTGGTAAGCCACCGCGTGAGCTCAACCACCCCCGCTCTCTAAAGCACGAGGCCCCAAGCTGATGCTACGTTTGCCTCAATTAAGGCTGCCGCTGCTTGCCCAGTATGCCAAATTAAAATGTTGGGTAACTATACTGACTTCACAATCCAAACCTGGACGCAACAGTGTTTGCATACTGTTACTTATTTAAGTCCATTTATATTTGGTTTTTAACAAGTCGGTAAAATAATCCAAGTATTATGAAACGCGCGTTCTTAACAAGCTCTAAAACTTGTACAACCAGGATAAACATACATTTCCACAATTACTAAATATCACCAAAATTAAATTCACCATCGCCTCATTTACCGTCATCCTTTTCTTTGTCTTTCTGACTATTTTTACCATCTTCTTTACCATTTTGTGCCGGAGCTATCATCAACAAATTGTTACCATTTCTATCAGCAATATTTCTGAATGGCACATTCTGTCTCCATCTAGAAGGAAAGAAGTACTGATTCTTAAAAACCCTGAGATGATCTTTCCCGAAAATTATTTCTGTTCTTGTGCTGATTGAGGTCCTCTGACAGGACCTTCGGAAAATAGTGTCCTCGTTTTCTTCGTTTCCGTACCTTTGGTCGTTGTCAAAAACCTTGGCTCTAGGCCCTTCGTCTTCGTAGTAAGGTCTTTTGAGGAGCAGTCGTCGGGATTGAGGGCTGAGAGGAGATTCGCATTTGATGGCGAGAGATGCTGAGTTTTCTTTGTTCATAGATAGGCCATGCGTCTTCTGCCACTCCAGGACTTCGCAGAGGAGGCCTATGTACCTGTGGAGTTAAGGAAATAGTAAACGTGGGCTATCATAAATATAACATAATATAATGTCACTTTTTATCCCAAATTCAAATAGAATGTCTATTCTCTTTTACAAAGCAAACCTATTATAGGTAATGTGAAACATAAAAAATGTTCCGATAAAACAACGACAAATGTAATAAAGAAAAAAAAATCTATTGTTACAACATTTACATAATTCACGTGGAAATGGATTCGCAACTTATGTAACACACTGTGTTAACTCTTACAAAAAATCTGGTATATAAATCATGAATGGAAAACGTCGACACTGAACAGTCCTGACACAGTTACCTGATAGCCATCCTCAGTATCTCATTCTTGGACAGCTTTTTATCTGGCGGGTGGGTGGGCACCAGCCTTCTCAGCTCTGCGAAGGCCCCTGACACGTTCTGCTGCCGCCAGCGCTCACGGCAGTTCGTGAACAGCTTGCGAGGCGGGCGGATAATGCACGAGTTAAGGGGCTGCAGGTCTTCGGACAGGCTCTAAGGGAATTGAACAATTTTGAACAACTGGGCAGAACTGTGTTGATTGGAGAAGACTGGACAATACTCTATCTAAATGCCACTTCAGTATACGATCAGTAAAATCAGTTGCTGTGCCGGATAAAAAAGTGTAGTTCGTTAATATTGACGAAATTAGAAGTTTTTTATAGATTTTAATTTGATTAAGAAAGAAGACTTCGTCGGTTGGTAGTACTATGTTTTATCAGGGAAACTAACGGAATACCATTTATGTGAAGTAAAGTAAAACTAAATAATTCGTACAAAAACCAACAAAGCTATGACTAATGTGAAAAAGCGTTGAGATAAAAACATTAATTAAAAAAGTCTCATACTCCCTACCTTTTGGCTTGTGCTGGTGGTAGGGTATATTTTATATCCGGATAGCGACCTCCACACATAAGGTGTTAGAACCCGCCATAGTGTCTCAAGTACCTAAGTCGCATTCCGGGTTGAGCCAGTGTATATCTAGTTTTTTTTTTATTTCATTGAATGACGAGACGAGCATGCCGTTCGCCTGATGGTAAGCGATACGACCACCCATAAACAGTAGCAACACCATCCAGCACCTTGAGTTACAAAGTACTGTGGGGCATTCCACTGCGCTCGTCATCCTGAGACATAAGATGTTAAATCTCATTATGTCCGGTAATCTCATTATGTCAGTTTCGATCTGGCCGGCATAATTGTGTTGAATGACGAGAGATAATCATCTCTCGTTAATCCACACTCTATCTAAACCCTACTCCGCTTACCGCTTCACTTTGCCATGCCCTTATAAAAGAAAATATCTTAGACCATAAACCCACAAGAGTTAATACCTGCATAGTCCTGGGCTGCCGGTCGTCATCGCTATCCGGAAGGCAGAGATCGTCACTCAGCATCTCGCTATCGGGCTCCTCGTCCGAACACGACTCCTGGTCTGAAGCCATGGCCGATGGACACCCTGGACAGGCAAACCAGGTATTGAAACATAGTGTCTTATGGTCTTGTCATTGTTTGCGTGAATTAATGTTATATTTTAGGCCTGGTTTTTCAATCACGAGATACAACTTGTTTATAAGAATAGAAATAAAAAAAAATATGCATATATCAAATAATTCGAATATATAATTCGACGGTTAACGGCCAAAAGGGGATAACCGCCACTTTACAAATTTTACAGGAGAGTGGTTTAAAGTTGAAAATAACCGAAAAAAAATCATATAAATTTTTCCTTTGATTCCAAAAGTTTCAAAATTTTATCATATAGCTTTTAAATGGTTTTCTTCAAAACTGCATTGTTAAATTAATATAAATCACCGTTTTAACACTATTTACTGTCGCTTACCCTCAAATGTACCTGATTTTACTAACAGGAAGAACGTCGTAAATGAGACAACTCACTGATCCTCTTCCAGCCTAAATGATGTTACTGCCTTTTTCATTTTGTTTAAATGATGGAAAAAGAGCATACTGTGAGTTTTTTTGTTTATTAAGTAGCACGAAATATCATATAACCGACTCTTGGGTAGTGACAATCAGACAGGGAAATTGTAATAAATGAACAGTTTATAAAACTTACATCCAGCTCCTTAAAAAACAAAAAAGCACTTTGTGTGATTTTCTTATAAAATAACCATAATTCCATAGGATCTGCACCCAGAGACCTGGGATATAAAAAAAATATTGTTTTTCTTAAATCAGTCTTTATTTTCTCTAGATTATCGAAATAAAGTTTTCTTCGAGTATGGAGGCATATGTTTGATTTATGTAATGCTTTGCCGATAATGTCCGATGCACGATGTTTTTGAGACAAAATGGGTTGCCTGAAACGGAAAAATCTTGTCTTACTATAATATAATAATAATTATTAATATTAATGCGAAAGTTTGTATGAATTTGGATGTTTGTGAGAAATAAACACAAACTGCTGAATGGATTTGCATAATATATGGCACAGACATAGACCATATCAGATTAGCGTATGTTATGCTACTTTTTATCATGGTTAATTGCACTCGTAGGCAATATTTGTTTTTTTTTTTATCTGAGTATAGTAATTGATGTTGATGGCATCGTACCGATAACGCTATGGATAGCTACAGTGAAAAGTACACAGTAGGATTTTTATACCGTGAAATGTCTTTCACGCGGATGAAGTCGCGCAACACTTATACTCTATGGGTTTACGTACTAAATGAGTGTATGTAACTAAACTAATTAGGTATATACCTATATTAATACTATTACAGATAACTATCCAAAGCGATACATTATGATTTAAGTACTTAAATTTTTAACCCCCGACACAATAGCGGGTTGTTATAAGTATAGGATGTGTATCTGTATGTCTGTCTGGCGCATCGTAGCTCTCAAACGAATAGACCAATCTTGACGCGGTTTATTTTTTGTTTGAAAGCTGATATGATCACGATGGTTCTTAGCTATAATTTATGAAGATCTGTTCAGGCGTTTGAAGATTATCTGCTCGTTTCCAATTTAAAAAGCCCGATTAAATTTAAATTTGGTGTACTGTGACTTCGGCAATATTTTTAAACATGAGCTGATGCTGCAGCATCAAGTATTCTGCGGGATACCCAACTCCTTAGCAACTTATAGCAGATATAGCGTGTTTGGTCTCATAAGGATGGTCTCATCGAGTAAGTGTTAGATAGTTGATTATCAAGGCCCCATGATGGAGAATAAAGTAATTTAAAAAGTTTGAAATAAAAATTAAAATAACCCTCGACACAAAAATCTTTAAAAAGTAAAATAATAAGAGTGTCTTTGTCGTTTAAGTACCCAGTAATAGTTTGAGCCAAGCGTCTTCACGTCGGGGGACCGAATTCAGGACTAGGGAGACGAAAATACTTCTTTAGCAGTTCCCCGACGCGACAATGCTTGGGTCAAAATATTACTAAGTACTTAACGATAAAGACACTTTTATTATTTTACTTTTTTTTTTATGGCATAGAATGACGAGACGAGCATGCCGTTCGCCTGATGGTAAGCGATACGGCCGCCCATAAACAGTAGTAGCACCATACAGCACCTTGAGTTACAAAGTACTGTGTGGCATTCCACTGCACTCGTCATCCTGAGACATAAGATGTTAAGTCTCATTATGTCCAGTAGTTACACTGGCAAAATGTCCTTCAAACCGAAACACAACAGTGCATGCACACTGCTGCTTGGCGGTAGAAATAGCGGTAGAAATTGCGGTGGTACCCACCCAGACGGTCTCTTACATATGAGAGACCTACCACCAGTAAAGAGATATATAGATACCACCTTTTTAGAGATTTTTGTGTCGGGGGTTATTTTGTCTATATAATATTGTATAGTATTATATAATAGGTACAATATCACAATCTTAAAAGTGCTAAAACATCAAGGATGCTCTCCAGGACTAGCAGATAAGGTGACCTAACAATCTACCAATTACTAATCAATGTTTTTCAAGACGTCACTAATACTATGTAATAGCGAGGTATATAGGCACATATACAATAGTATACATACTTACTTACATTCGAAGGTAGGCAGAGGTGTTCTCACAGCAATTTTTCACCCAGCTATGTTAGGTCCCATGTAATAGGGGGCGAGTCAATTGCCATTTACCAGGCTGATACTGGGCATAAAATCAAAATATTATTTTACTCGACCCAGGAATCGAATCCGAGAGCTGAGCATAAGAGTTGTACCGCAATACAATAATGACATTACATCACCAATACACTAAAGCGTTAAAAATGAGTGAATCAGCTTCCTAGCAGAATGTTTTTTATCTCAATAAAATCGTTACAGTAACACAGGCAAATTGTATCTCCTCCTCCTCCTTGCATCGTTTTCCTCAGTGCTGAGGGTCGTGATCCCCTGAACATGGAGTAATCTTTGTCTTCATCAAGTTGCGCTCCCTGTTACCACCTGTTCTAAAGATACAGTATACATACACTTATACTTCGTTTTCTAGCTAAAATAATGATGATCACAACCAAATCAAAGCATAGCAAAGCTACCTAACAAATAAAGCATTCAAAAACTAATATAGCGTATACGCATTTAACCACTCATATTGACATTATGTGTAATTTATATCTAAATAAATAAATGGCAATACTTACATACAATTATTATCAATAAGACAAACTATGAACTTACCTTTTTAACAGTTTACGTAGACACAAGACCGCGTGCCAAAATGACTCACGCGCACATGTGGTGCTTATGCCGTAGTCGTGTGAGCACTGGATGTTCGCTGATCAACTATAACCCCATTTGATTCAAACGAGTGAAAGAGTTTCATTTTTGTTGGACAAGCCAACCGCCAAATTCTTCACGATTAGATTTATTCGAATTGGGTTAACTATTAATTTTCGTTTTACCTTTTTATCTAACCACCATTCTGTTAAAATTTATCGGAGGGGAAAAAAAAGGATAAGCGACAACATGTTAGGTGAGGTTTGTTTGAGCGATTTATATTAAGCGTCATCGATAATTGACATAGGGACTCGAAAAAAAAGGACTAAACGCCAAATAAAGTCTTGAAAATTCGGTCTAAACGTATTAAATGAAAATTATTTTTTTCTAAGAATGAGACCTAATGTCCTAAGCAGAAATTTAGACCAAGAATATGTAAGCAAAATTGGAGTAATCTATTTATTTGTAAAAAATGTTTCCAGCCCAAACAGGTTAACGTGCAAGAAACAATATTTTACATAAAGCCTAAATAGCATAACTGTCAATTTTGAAGAACTGTTTTCGTCCAACTACCATAATAAAAAAAAACACAAATATGTCCGTCGTTTACGACGACAAATTTAATGGTATTGCCCTAAACTTGTGCCCGCTTAAGCGACAAAAAAATTCTTGTAGCGTCATGAAACTTAGACCAAACGACGGAGAAAAAAAAGCCGATTCTAACTGTATATATAACTCTATTTCGTAAAAAATGTCGCTTACGACGTTTTGGCCGTTAACCGTCGATATCTTTTGTGTTCGGTTATATGATTATTGCAAAAGCGTTTTTACTGATACTTTGTTCGAGAACTGAGGTTGAATTAATTCTAGCAAGCGCTAAAAAATTCAACGTCTTTGTCCTTAGGTGTAGTTTTTATAGCAATAGGCCGGCAAACCAACAAATACGCTAGTGATGGGTGAGACAGTGGTATTTCCTCGGCTAAGCCTCAGTCATACCATAGACAAATGTCTAAAACTTTTGCTGGTATCCATCGCAGTAGCACAAAAATCGCAATTAAGTTATATGAAGCCAAAATCGCCTCTCCAATTTTCCTTTCAATGTCTCTAATATATGACATATGGAGGTGACATCAGAAGACCTTGGTTCCCTTATTATAAAAGTACATACACCTATTGTTGAAGCCGTTCTTATTAACAGCGTTATCAGCGGACGTTCGTATCACAGGAACTGCTATATTTAGAGCAGTTATAAGCATACTGTTTACGGGAACAATGCTGTTATTTTTGAATTGCTCTTTATTGTGTTTAGCATCACGCTTTTCTCCTATTTCAGATGCAAGCATGGGTGTTACACCTATTTCGACAGGTATGTTAGATCCCATACCATAGAGATAAGCCTTTTGATGTTTATCTGGCACAATACCGAATTCCTGAAGATACTCAGGAGAAAAACCATGTAAGTTACACCTCAACTTACCCTGAAAAGAACAAAGTGTGATGCTATATTTATTTCGTAGCAAAACGTTATTTTTCTATAATATGCGAATAATCCTAATCCAGATATGACTTAACTTCGTTACTCAAAGTTTCTAATCCATCGTTTATCCCTACAACGGTTATCAAAAAGCGCGTCGGACGGTTCAACGTTAACTTTGATTAGCTCTTTTATGAATTTTTTAAAACGATAATTAAGCAATTTTACGCTTTTGAATGATCTTGAAACTCTTTTATAATTGTACTGTTTATATCGTAGATAATCTGTGTATCCACTATTTTCCAAATTTTTTCTGAGTCTGGAATTTGTGCTCGACATGGCGATTGGCCCGCCGTCTATCATATCATGGGACGGAATATGCACGGCGAAAAGAAGGTGCATTAGTTGCGCCTCTGTCTACCCCTTTCGGGAGAAAAGGCGTGAGTGTGTATCTAAAAACGAATCTAAAGAACACAATTCTGTCCAAAATCATAGCCTTACAATAGTTACGGTAGCTACCAATTTCTAACATTGTTGTAATTGCTCTAAGTGTTAACACTTACATATATGTACACATTATTACATGAAAAAAGGTTTTATTAAGTGATTTTGTAACTAAAACTAACAATATTAACATTCTAAGGAATTTATTATTCACTATCTACATTCCCATATCAACGGAACATTTTGTAATGAGACGGGAGACCTTGTCCGATAAAGCGATTCATGGAATCATTAACAGTTCTTTATTGTTTATTTACCGCTTTGAGGTCTGTATCTTTGTGGTAACGTAGTTGCTCATCTTGGCGTACGCGGTTCCCTAGGGGTCCCAATACCTTACGAGGTCTACAGATAAAGCAACAGTTAGTTTATGTATATCTAAAACTTGAAAGAGCTGTGGTCAAAAGCTTTCGGGAAGATCATTGTTGTGCACACCTTGACATGACATATTTTTGTTGTTATTTTATTAAGGGATCTGCAGCCATTGAATAATCAAGAATCTTAGGAGTCCGACATTGAAAAAGATCAGGAAGTACCTATCATCTTTAACTCAAAGATGTGCTGTTTTAGGCAAATTTGTATGGTGCTTAAAGTTATATAAAAACGTAGTCTGATTTTGCTGGATACTTTTGAGTCTGAATATACTTTATGGCAAACGAGCAAGAGATGTTAGTGATCTCTGTCATTCATAATCTCAATGCTAAAAGAAATATGGATGGCCTTCTGGCCTTAAAGGAAAGGAATTAAGATAAGGAGAGTTGTGAAGTTTTATTAATGATGAATTTGAGTGAGTTTTTATACTAACAGAGTGTAGAAGAGGCCTGTGGTTAGCAGTGGGCAATATATAATACAGGGCTGATAATATTATTATACTCAAGTCTGGTGAAAAGCTAACTTATATTATTCTATTTTGGTCTCATTAATAATAAAAAAAGAAATAAAATAATAATATGTACATATTATAGTTTTTCCCTCTCTTGTAATTTTTGCCAACAGGGTCCACGATTATTTATCTATTTGTTAAAATGAAAAACCTTTTACTAAGAGTTTTTTCTTTCCAATGTAATTTAAGGAACAAGTCTACATAATATCAAATACCTTTGCATATAGATTTTACTCTTCCTGACCTAAAAATTGAACCCAGAACCTTTAGATACCACTAAGTAAAATTTTAATACGTTACCGGTACCCCCTGTCACGATGGTTGGCATAAAAATGCAATACACAATACTGATAACAAAACACACGACCACTCTGCGTCACAGTTGTATGTGAACTAAAAAAAATGCTAATAAATCTATGGGGGTTGGAACGGAGCTCTATCATTGGTCGACACCGGTGTGCATGTCAGCCAATCAGAGCAGAGGGTGATTCCATTTATGTTTCGAAATTCAAATGTGTTAAGTATTCAATAAAGCATCGTATTATAGTATGGAGTGTGTTCTGTCCCTTTCGCTCTTATAGCTTTTTATTCGAGGAAATACTACGAGGGCGAATTCGTAAATCAATGCGAATGTACAGCTTGGAGGCAAAATGTAATTGAAAATGTTTCCATCCTGTAAACAGAGTTTACTTTCAAAGTTTTTCTAAATCTATTAGTTAGGAAAATGTATGATATTTTAATACGAAGTCTAAATTAAAGAGCTGATAATGCAATCACAAAAACTATAAGTTATTGTTCTAAAGCACAGTTGTTTTTGTTTGAAGTACATTGAAGCCAGAAATACATAACCTAAGAGACTCAGGCCGGGTTGATTAATTCGGGTTTAGGTAAAGTTTTATAATCACATTGGCAAATTGCAAGCGAATTCACAGCGAGGCGATGCTGCGCGCTCGCCCAGTGTAATATGACCTTTAACTTTACTTGACCACCGATGAAATAACACGGGCTCAGCGTCTACCTATTTACTTATCTATTTTAATCAGCGATTAACTTATAACGGTTTTATGTTTTAAAATATTGCACGTAAGGAAATGACAAAATATAGTTTTATTTTTATTGCATTGAATGACGAGACGAGTATGCCCTTCGCATGGTGGTAAACGAAACGACCACCCATAAACAGTAGCAACACCATCCAGTACCTTGAGTTACAAAGTACTGTGTGGCATTCCACTGCGCTCGTCATGAGACATAAGATGTTAAGTCTATGTCCAGTAGTTACACTGATTAGTTAAGTCAAAATCCATAAAGTATGGCATGGTGGCTAGTGCATTGAGCGAGGAGTGCCATGTTATGCCACAAAATGCTCATTAAGTATATAAATGATATTTTTAAAGACATCTATATGCTATTGCTACTGTTTATGGTCAGGTGTGGCTTTTACCATTAGATTAGACAGCACTTCCGCAGAACGATCACGAGGTACTGATCCGAGTATTATATCCCACGCAGTTGTCACGTGTCACGGACCAAACGCGTGTGTAAAACGTGCGTACCACTATGTTACGGAGCTTGGCTTTAATCGCAAGCCATTGTTTTTATTGTTATTCCAAATAAATCTGTGCACTTCGTGGACCCAAAGCTATTTACGTATAATATCAAGACATTAATGAATATAAAATGTATTTTATTTACAAAGGAGGAGAAAGTAAGGGATATTTTAGGTGTTTCCATTTTGTCTATTCTAAGCAACAAGCAGCACTGCACTGATAAAATAATAGAGGCCGTCAAAAAAATAACTATTGAACAAAATTCAATAATAATGTATATACACACTCACGCCTTTTATCCCCGAAGGGTTAGGCAGAGGCGCAACTAGTGCACCCACTATTCGCCGTGCGTATTTCGTCTCATGATGTGAGGGGGCGAGCCTATCGCCATTTCGGGCACAAATTTCAGACTCCTGGCTGATACTGAAAAGAAAAATCCAATACCACTGTGCCCGACCTGGGGATCGAACCCGAGACCTCAGCATTGCAGTCGTACCGTAATACAACTACGCCACCGAGGCAGTCGATGACAGACATAATAGGCATAATAATTTAATCATGAGAGAAAGAGACATAATAATGTCCAATGTTCAATATTTGCAAGTAAATCCGCTAAACATGTGAAATATGTTTTTAGTCCGCGGAATTGTTCTGGTTTCGAGGTCATTGCTCCGCCACTACACGCACGAAACGTTTTATAACTATCAAAATATTTTTTGTCGCGAAATATGCGTGTTGTTCTTTTGTCTATGATATCGAGTATTCCAAATTTGAATTTACATATTATTTGTCACGTGACCACGACCATTCTGTCAAGAGCGAAGCGAAGAAGAGATATGTCTCAATCTCGATAATCGCTAGAATTATGTGGCTTGCCTAAATGAACACAGGCTGACTCCGCAAAAGCGGAACAAGTCACTATATGGATGAATTATTAAAAGGTGCTGTCACTGTTCAGTTCAGGTACAAAAAAACGAGGTATTTTCGTATCCATAGTCCAAATTATCCCTTAAGATTGTGGTGGCAATTTACCATCAACTAAGACTAATTTGCCGCCTAAATATTTTTAGCTGTTCGATTTATGTCTTAGATACTTGTAAACCACTATCTATAATACACTACAATTAAATAACGATATAAGTTCTTAAGTATTAAGTAAATAAGATAACTCGGGGCCGCCAGTAGCAATCCTCGTGTCGGCCCGACAGCACGCATCGTGCGAATCGCAAAGTTTTTCGCGCGTAAATATTCCCGCCATTTTGAAAGTGAATAAAACTTTATAGTCGCGTCATTAGTGTTCGAATTTTAAAATTTAAAAATAAACGTCTACAGTGAGTTAATGTTCTTTTGTTATTGTCTTCACGTTTGTGCGTTGTTTTTTTTTTGTTCTGACGATTAAAAGTGTTTACTAAGTTTTAAAGTCTGAGGAAATGGAGTTAGTGAGTAGTATTGATGTTTGACACTTGCGCATTTTATATAGCATACTAGATATAATAATAATTCGTCTGTAAATGAATGACCGTGTGTTCAAACCATAAATAGAAAAAATATTTAAACTATTTTTTATCTCAATAGTTAAGTGGTTTTTTTTGTAATTTAAAAAAAACCTTTACTTATTTTTTAGCATAGCTTGAATAATATAAAAATGTCTTAAACGCACTTCTAGTTCCTTTGCTTTAATCTAAATCGTACATTTACTTTAAATTTAGACACAACCTAAGGAAAACACCAGTTTGTTTACTTTCTATGCAAATTCCATTGACATAGATTTTACATGTTGCGAAAAATTACATTCCTCGGTATAATACCAATAATATCAACCTTGTTACCAAGCGATAAATTATGTGTGATAGTTGGACATTTAATATGTTTTTCTAAATACAATAATATATTATGATCATCCGTAAACACACATACACTAAATAATGGAAACTAGACTTCTTTTTCGGCCGTCGACCTGCAAGGTGGACAAACGACTTGATAAAGGTCGCAGGAACACGCTGGATGCAGGCCGCTTTTGACAGGTCCGTCTAGAAATCTTTGGGAGAGGCCTATGTTCAGCAGTGGACGTCATGTGGCTGGTGATGATGATGATGATACTTCTTTTTCGCGGTAGGTCCGTTTGTTAATAATAATGGCCTTATGAAACAAGAGTGCTAGTTTTTGTGACGTTACCGCAATTATGCGTCTTACATACATCACGGCTTTTTCCCTTTTCAAGAGAAGACAGGGGCGGGGCCAGATTAGGAATGTCGGGACTCCTAGGCTTTGCCCCCTTAGGGCCCCATTATCCTTTCCTGACTTCCTAAAATATATCTTGTGTACCACAATCTAATTACCCGAGTGCAAAAAAATTGAGTGCGTCTTTTTTTATTATTTAATTAAAATATGCTCTAAATACGAATCGTTAAATACAATTTTCTCATTGTTTTCGGGAGGAATAGCCCTTGCCGATGCTGGGCCCCTAAGCAGTAACCTTATTTGATTTATACTAATTTCCGGTTCTGGACAGGGGTGTAACACACCCATATTTTGCCAGCTATGTTAGACATGTTACGATCTTATCGCATAAGGCCTAAATGATCAAAACTAGATCATTCGAAATGAGACGACATGCGGTAGGCGTAAGGGCGGGCGTGAGCTGGACGCCAGCGTCTATTAGATCTCCAGGGGATGGTAATACGGTATTCAATCCGTGTACAATCATAACCTCCCCGCCACTAGGATCTGTTTGCCAATTCCGCTACTTGGCCTCTGATATTTACATAAAAACTAGTTCTATTGACATTTATTACAAACTTTTGCGTCTCTCATTATTATTTTGGTACGCAAATATCCGTTGGATATTGAATTGCTTGGTGTTACACGTGAACAACATTATACTTCTGCTTCGTCCTCGAGATTACCATAGAGAACACATGTAGTATGTACTCCAGTTGTACGCCTTTGCACTTTATTTGAGACTTTTTTTTTTTTTTTTTTTACTTTGGTCACACTCAACCTGTCAACAGAGCTTCATTCGTATTTTAGTGCGTCGCCGAATTGCACGTTACGCTCAAGTTATTCTTAATTTATTACTCATCGTGTATTTCAAGTGTAAAACATGGAAATTAGTTCTATTTGGAACGGAAAATACAAGATTACTTAAGTGATGAAAATTGTTCCCGTTCTCCAAGACTACCGACATAACGAAAAATACCACTCAGGTCAAACGGTTAGTATAAAAATCTTATTGTTCTGATTGTGTACCGGGCCAGAATAATGTTGCGGACAGTACCTTTGGTCTGTCTCTTATTTACATCGATAATATTAATATGGTGCCCGAACAGTTAATTTTGTTATGTCGGTGTAATAATTACACATTATTTCAATCTACCGCCGTTATGCTTAATTCTGTTACCCGGGTCTGCGTGCTACACATGGCGGTTGTCACTACCCAAAGTTGACGCTCGCGATCAGTATTGTATGACTGGTTCTTGTATATAATGTTATGTAACAGTATGTTAGTACCATCAGTGGCGGCCTTGTGGAGTGAAAAATACCCTCCTTCAGCAATCGGGTAAAAAGGCCTCGTTAAAATCTCCCAGGCCAGATCCTCACATTAGTTAAGGCCGCTATTGTACATGCGAAGATGCAGTGCATAACTCGCGGCTGATGAATTTACAGTCATGCTATTCCTACTAAAATTACAATTCTGTTACCTGGGTTTGCGTGCTACCATTGGCGGTTGTCACTATCCATGATTAATACCTGCTAGCAGTACTATGCGACTGTTTCTTATGTAAAATATGTAACAGCCTCTACCGAGCACCGCTTGAAAAATATCAGCGCAAGCGGCGCAAGTGGATTAACTATTCCCGCCAATGTGGCGTGATGCACCACCGCACCACGCCGCCATGTGCCGGATGTTACGCAATATCATTTTAATAGTACATAAAAGACAATTATGTCTTTGGTCGTGGTTTAGCAACGTACTGAAAACAGCTACAGTAATTAAAAATGACCTACAACAGCACAGTATGTGTTAAATGGAGAGGAGTCAATCTAAGAACGGAAAATCCTGCAGCAACGAAGTACTGCCATTTGGATTCACCGAGAGCGGCACAGCATCGTCCGCATCGCAAAGCCATGCCAGGCAGGATAATATGCAGGCAGGTGGTCTGAGTTTTAAAAATCGTAGTCGCCCACAATCATTAATGATCACAGAATTATTTGTTTTATATATTAAGGTTTTTTGGCCTTATGTCTTATGGCCTTATGACCGAATAGGTCACTATTTTGGCGGTATAAAATCAGTGTTTTTTAAAATGCAAGAATTAAATAGTAACCGTCGCTGGGGTGACGGTAGCTGCATAATAATGGTGTACTTATTATAAAGTTAAGCCTTTATAAAATAACCTGCCTAAACCAACATGGTTAAAATTATGATATTATTTTAACATCTACCCACTTGACATTGGCAAAATCACCGATGAAACGGTGAACCCATTTTTAAAAGAAGAAGAAGGACATGGTTGAATTAGCCGAATAGATTCTTAAAATATCTTTAAATAAAATGACACGGATCCCAGAAACGTGACTAAAATTTTAGTCCAACCGGAACTTAGGCGTTCCCCTTTTTACCCTTGGTTTTTACATTATATTTAATTGTTTCATTGTATACTTACTTTGATCCGTAGGTTGTCTATGAATAACATAGACGAATCTTATTATAATTTAAATTAAATAAAATCAAAGAGGCTTTTATTAAAATTGAATCAAAATGATCATGTAAATCGTTATGAATCTACCGTCGCTCGTGTTGTCTCAGAACTCACCGATGTGAACAAGAAGCGGAAAAAGAGTTTCCCTCAGCAATATTATAATCTGTCTAGACTGCTTGATTGCCATAAGGGACTCGTTACAATTTTTTAGACTCAGAATATTTATTAAGTCTAATTTATTCCCGACAAAAATGAATGTATTTTAGCGATACCGTTAATTTTACTTATTGACAACAATATTTACGGTCTCGGTGTTTTTTGGAGTATTACGTACTGGATGCGATTGCCTCCTTGAAGTCTCCGGTTCGAGCCCGGGTCGGGTAAAATTATATTGCGTCCCTTCTACTCAGTATTTAACCCGGACTTGGGGGTTTTTTGCCTGCTAAATATCAATACGCTCGCTGTCACTGGCCCTAACATAGCTAGCGAATTGTGGGTGTAAATATATTAACAGTTGTGCCTACACCTAAAATAGGAAAAGGCGTGATAATATGTTTATGTAGAACATTATTAATGTTAATAGTTTTTGCTTGAGGTTGCGCCCGCGTTGACACTCCTCCTGGGATAAAGAACAGCCAGTAGCACTCAGAGGTATTTTAGCTACCAAATACCTATACCTAATTATTGAAAGGGTTTTCAAATTCGGTTAAGTGATTTTTTGAGTTTATTTATTACAAACAAATATGCAAAGAACAAATCTTTTCTCATTATCATTTTAGTGAAATATTCTTGTTTGTAAATGTCGAGACCTACAGGGTCATGATAATTTTCAAATATCATTGATTAATCGTCAACTTAAGTAGAGAATATTTATTAATATATACCTACTATTGGTTCTAAGTAATAATAAAAAAAAAAAAAAAAAAAAAATCACATAATACATATATATTATAGCTTCTCCCTCTCATGCAATTTTTGCCGTGCCCGACAGGGCGCACGATTATGTATCTGACAATATTGTTAAAATCTAACACCTTTTGTTAACAATGATTGTGGCGTTATATAAACTAAAAATTGAAACTATGCTACCGATCATCGATAGCGCCTCAAAATTTCTTGCGATGTCTTAACAAAAGGAGGGGGGGGGGGGGGGGGGAAGGTGCTGCATGCAGGAGACTCGCAGCTAGCGGAGAGTAAAACGATGAAAACAGCAGCGCATAATATAATTTAAAGTTATTCGCTACCTTGAGGGGCGAGTGCACTGGTTGTGCCTCTGTCCCCCCTTCGGGGATAAAATACCCGAGTCTATGTATGTATTTATTTTGCGAATTCGACAATACGTTCTCATGTACAGGGTAGATAACGAAGTCCATAGGTGGGCTGTCTTATGATAATATTTTATAATGTTCCAACGCTTTAATCGCAGTTTTAATAAAACGTTGTATGCCGTTAAGTATTCCGGCTTTACTCTTGAGATCTAAGCTTCCGTGGTGTATTCCCTTCTTGGAAACATTCACTAACTGTACGAATAATTCTGTCATATTCTCCCAGTCAGCAATTATCATCATCTTTGTCACGGGAAGAATTTTGTTTGGTCGGTTAGCTAAAATGAAACATTGCTCCATTTTTGATCTAACTATTCCAATAACTAGCATTTGCTACGGGTTCAACACAGGAAAATATGGTCATATGGTATATAAAGGTCTAAATGTCCATTTCCTAACACAAAAATTAACCTAGGAGTTAATTTAGAACTCGGTATGTTTGTGTGCCGAGTATCATCTGAAACCATTCTACGATTTTTAGATGATTGGGTAACAAGCTTTAATATTCTAATATTGATAAATAATATAGTTTGTTGACCGATCTAAGATTATATCTGTTTTAAGAAATTATTTTTCTTTTGTCTATTGTAATTATTAATTAATAATGTTACCATTAATTAAGCTTATTTTCCAGTTAATTTGCTTTTTGACACAAATATTACGAAGGAGCGTAAGACGAGACTTTGAAAAATGTGTAGATCAGCTCCAAGTTTGTTACTATAGTCACAATATGCTGACATGCTGATCAAGACAAACCAACAAAAGGATTTTTAAGGGAAGTATTGTTGATCGATGCTATCGAAATGTGATATAATATTAGATCATACAACAGGGAACATTTCCCTTATGACAAGTCATTTGCATTAATTAAGTTTAAGTGTCTATATTATAGCCACCACCTAAATGAACCATTTATTGAAAGAAATCGGAATTCTCTTAGAACCAGATCTTATTACCGAAGGTCTAATATAATATTGTTTGTAGTTTACTCGGAATTTGCTCAAATAGTCGCAAATATAGTATTGATAATATAATATCTTTTATGATGTAGTGAATTCATCAAAATTAAAATTCTTTATTTACCGTCGCCAGAAAGCCCCATATAGCAGTATGGTATACCCCATATACCATATATCGCTTTATCGAATATGAAATAGATTTTACTGCATTAGATGCTTAGTGCTCACAGCACGGGGCTCCATCGTGTACCTATAGGTACTTATGGCATTAAACTGCATTCGATCTACAAAACAGCAGTTTGGATCATAGATTACTAATTTTGACTTATCCCTGAGATTCGGTAATGAGACCTTAAGAATCTAGTTGGGAACGACAATATTTTTTATTAGATCAATGATAACCAATTAGAAATTATACATTGATATCCTATCGAAAAACTTATTGCTAAATATAAGCTTATAAAGTTTTTTGGTTAGCTAATTGTAATTCCTACTGGAATTGAAATTATACAAATATTTCACTACTTATTCTCTAAAGGTCTACATGTGTTCTCTATGGTAATCTCGAGGACGAAGCAGAAGTATAATTAATGATTAAACGAACTTACCTGTACGTGAAGTTCTATCATAATTATACGAAGGCTTCGTCCGAAGAGATTAGTATCCCTCCCTCCCGTGACTGGCGTTAACCCTAGTAAGTTGTGAAATATAGGTATATGGAACTCTCTAAACTAAATGAAGCTCTGTTGACAGGTTGAGTGTGACCAAAGTAAAAAAAAAAAAAAAAAAAGTCTCAAATAAAGTGCAAAGGCGTACAACTGGAGTACATACTACATGTGTTCTCTATGGTAATCTCTTCGGACGAAGCCTTCGTATAATTATGATAGAACTTCACGTACAGGTAAGTTCGTTTAATCATTAATAATATGTTATTAACATATGGAAACTAAAAATAGCACCACACCCAAAGTAATATAGCTTGTAAAACTCAAGAGTTACTGAAATGAAATCGTGGACTTCAAGTTCTAAATTCTTTCGGGCTGCAGCTAGGTCAATGAAGTCATATTGTAAGAAAAAGGTATTATTCCTTACTATATCTCCACTTTATAGATGGTTTTCTATGTTACTAAGCTGTCAGCTGAATATGTTTTTATTTTTTTTCCCTGTTTTAGATACTTCCCGTGTGTAGACGAATAGTCACGAATACGAGTGTGTAAACAGCTTATTAGGGTTATTTTATTGCATTGAATGACGAGACGAGCATGCCGTTCACCTGATGGTAAGTGATACGACCACCCATAGACAGCAGCAGCACCATCCAGCACCTTGAGTTACAAAGTACTGTGTGGCATTCCAATACGCTCGTCATCCTGAGACGTAAGATATTAAGTCTCATTATGTACAGTATTTACACTGGCTGCAATGGCCTTCAAACCGAAACACAACAGTGCATGCACACTGCTGCTTGGCGGTACAAATAGATAATGCGGTGGTACCCACCAAGACGGACTCTTACAGAGTACACCTGGTGGTAGGTCTCTCATAAGAGACCTACCACCAGGTGTACTCATTACTCATCATTCATAGTCATATAATATTTATTCGACAAGTTATTCGTTGAATTATTCGCCAAAATGAGATATTAGACTCTATAAAGAACCGAACTAGAATGTCTAGAATCTTTGTTTCATCCTAAGTTTTGTCTTTAAATATGCACTCGTATTGACCGCTTCGGTATGTATACTCTGTGGCTCGATGGTGTCGATTACGGCACGACTTCGGTGAGGTCTCGGGTTCCATTCCCGGGTCGGGCAAAGTGAAATTGGGTTTTTCTACTCAGTATCCGCCCGGATTCTGGAAATGTGCCCGGAAAAGGGCAATAAGCCCGTCCACTATTACATGACACCTAACAGCTCGGGAAATGTGGGTGTGATGCCTACCCCTGAAAAGGGAAAAAGGCGTGATACTTTGAATGTAGTTAATAATAAATAATACCAGCCCTATATTATATACTGCCACTGCCACTGCTGAGCACGGGCCTCCTCTACTGTTGAAAGGGTTTATGCCTTAGTCCACCACGCTAGCATAGTGCGGATTGGCAGACTTCACATACCCTCGAAATTCTTATCGAGAATTCTGAGGTATGTAGGTTTCCCCACGATGTTTTCCTTCAAAGCGGACGATAATTGATATACCATTCCCAACTAGGCTATCGTCCACTGAATGTATGTGAGATAGTTAAAATATATATTAGCCAATAGTAACAAAGTTTTTGGTAAAACTATTAAATATTCTGCGCTGTATTAATTTAGCATTTATCAGGTGCTGAGGGTTTTTTATACATAAATGGTGTTAGCATAATAAATTATCTAACTACTTCAGTAAACAGTCTTCAACGTATTGTAAATAAACAGGTTATCGTTAAAACATCGTGATCAAATAACTAATATTTTTTACATTTTGATTATTACTGAATTTATGTCTATTCTACCATCTACTAATATTATAGATGTATTTAAAAGTTGGTGAAAATTTCCACATGTTTATGTTATGTTTCGTTTTTTGGATGTTTGATTTCGAACTCAATAAACCGCCAAGTGGATTTCGATGATTTTCGATTTTCTATCAATTTCGTTATATTTATACATTTTAAAATTTACGTATAGCTACTTAGGTGAATCATTTGTCGTTAATCGAACTAATCCATTATTGATTCGTTCAGCTATTTGTTTAACTCAACCTATAGTTTAATAATAATGGTATGAAATTAACTAATATCAGCTTATTGGCACAAGTTTATGGTGCAACAATTGACACTGGCAGAACTATCCCTCTTTTATTTATTTTAGAAGCTTTTGTTCGAAGCTCCCCATGCATATACAGTTTTTCGGGGATAAAATTCCCGCTATATACTTTCATTCATTGCCACTTCAGTGCCATTCCAGACTATAATCTATCTGTGCGCCAAATTTCATCCAAATCCATTCAGCCATTCTGGCGTGATTGGGTCAGAAACATCCAAACTTTTGCGTTTATAATATTAGTATAGATTAACTTTTCGCTATGTGCCTTAATAGACCAGTAGAACACTAATAATTATATTCAAGAGCGCGGTCGCATGGCGCCAAACTATGCCTTCGTGTATGGGACGCATATTAATAATCTGTCCTTCGGAATACGTATTAGCTTATTGATATAATGATGGAGTATTTATTGCCTCAATTTCCTAGTGTTTTTTTATAATGGAATTACGAGACGGCCATGCCGCTCTTTAGTAAGTGCTGATAAACTATAACTACTACTACTAATATACACAGAAAAACCATCGGAATCTTGAATTAGGAAGCATTGCGACATACTACATTGATCGTCACCCTCACTGCTGTACAATAAAGGATCTTAATCTCTTCGATCTGATGCCGAGAATAAACCAATCACAATAAGTAATTTTAAGAATGTCAAAACTTTGTTCTGATTGGGCGATTTTCGCGATGTAATGTTTAAAAAAATTGAGGTACTATGACATTGTTGGAAAAAATATTATATACCTACCATTTTGACAGATCGTGTTGCTAAGGGAGTTTATTGCGCCCCTTCTTCTTCACAGCGATACCACGTTCCGAAGCGGTGGTAGATTCATGACGATTCAAAATAGCTTGTACAAGACTATTTGAATAAAGAACGTTTTAAGTTTGGTGGACCGAAAAAGATAATGAAATTGTTTATTATACTGGACTCGGTGTTATTAAACTGGAAGCGCTCGCAGAGCTTAAAGTACGCCACGGGCGAGGCGTGAAGCGCTGCGAGCGCGTCCAGCGTAATAAGACCCAGACAGAACATAACCAAAGTTGAAAAACCGGGGCCTAATCTCAATATCTGGTAATTACACTACGATGTCCTTCAATCCGGTACACAACACTGTCAGTACATTTCGCCTGACGGCAGACATTGTACTGATATTTGCCGAGCCTGATCCTCGTTTACGACATAACTTCTAGACTCGTTGTGGTGAAAGTATAGTAAGTTTACTGGTGGTAGGTCTCTCGTACGCGAGGGACCGTCTGGGTACCACCGCAACGTCTATTTCTACCACCAAGCAGTGTGCATGTACTGTTGTGTTCCGGTTTGAAGGACATTGTAGCCAGCGTAATTACTAGGCATTACCTGACATCTCAGGGTGACGAGCGCCGTGGAGTGCAACGCAGTAATGTGTAATTCAAAGTTTTATATGGTGCTGCTACTGTTTATGGGCGGTCGTATTACTTACCATCAGGCGAGTGGCCAGCTCGTCTCGTCATTTAACTGTAATAAAAAAAGACTCTGCCTCGCGTTTCAGGTATAACGCTGTGATGACAATACTACAGGTCAATTAAACTATTGTTTATTAACTATTTAGCTCCAGCGCTTAACGGCAAATTAAGTAAATGCATGATTCTTATTGTTCGAAATTACAAATTACGTACTAATGTAAAAACCTTCATTATTTACGTCTAATGAAGGAAATAAATATTATGTTAATTATAAGTTGAAAGGCTCCTTATATGTTATGTGAATAAAGTCTCTATTTTCCTTTTTTTTACTGTGATGTACTCCACTTCACTCGGCACCATGAGCCATAACATGTTAAGCCTCATACTGCTCATATTAAGCTGGCTGCAATGTCCTTTAAACCGGAACACGACAGTACCTGGACACTCCTTGGAGCTACAAATAGACATTGCGGTGATACTTACACAAACGGCCTTTCTAATACGAGAGACACCACTAGCAGTTCACTTTTATTAAATTTTTATTAGTGTCAGGTATATTTTAATTTTATTTTACGTCTAACTGTGCACACAAAGTCTGTGTGGTCTTAGATTTATCTCAGCTTTTCTCATACACCTTTGATACACCTCTTTCAAAAGAACTCATTCTTCACTTTAAATACTCAAAGCTTCAAATTGTTTTCTTTTTCTCCGGAATTCGGTCGAAATGTCACCAAAGACTTCGTCAGCTCATTATTTAATCTGTTGAATGCGGAAACGGATAAAAAACCCAAAAATATCAAGTAAAATTAGAAGTAAATCCATCAGTGTTATCGTTAAACTATTCTCTCAAATGTTTATCGAGAGAGTGCGAACTCAGACAATGAATAATGTACAATGATAAGAGAGGCGACGCGGGGTCACGAGGCCCCTGAGAATAGTTTTTAAGGGCCTCTATCGTATTTCTACCTAATACCTCCCTGTTTCTGATTTTCATATAGCACACACATACAAACACGCCTTTTATCCCCGAAGGGGTAGGCAGAGGTGCAACAAGTGCACCCACCTTTCACCGTGCGTTTTCCGTCCCATGATGTGACAGGGGGCGAGCCTATCGCCATATCGGGCACAAATTCTAGACTTCGGGCTGGTATTGAAGAGAAAAACCCAATATCCGAGCCAGGAATCGAACCCAAGACCTCAGCATTGCAGTCGCACTGTAATACAACTACGCCACCGAGGTAGTCATTTTTATTAACCCCTGACAAAAAGCGGGGTGTTATAAGTTTAGGGTGTGTATCTGCGTATCTGTATGTCTGTCTGTGGCATCGTAGCTTTCAAACGAATGGACCAATCTTGACGCGGTTTTTTTGTTTGAAAGTTGATATGATCGCAATGGCTGTTATTTTATTTTCATATACCAACCCTGTATTACTATCCCACTGGTGGGTACAGGCCTACCCTACTACTGAGAGAGTTTAGGTCCTCCAACACGTTGGCTAGTGCGGGTTGGCAGATTTCACATACTTCGAAATTCTAATGATTGTGCCAAGAACTTCATTAATGTCATGTTGAGTTGCTACCACTTGCAGCCCCATGCCGACTCTTCATTTGGCTTATCGTATTCGTGTATATCGGTCAATGCAATATCAACTTTGTGTTATTTGTATACAAAGTTGATATGGAATTAATGATACGTTTTACGCGATTTGCGAGCGTGAAAAATCTCTCTAGGTATACAGGCCCTTCTGAGTACTTTAAAGTGTATATTATGTTAATTAGACACATGGCCTATTTGTGTGCCAAATCACTTACGAATCCTTTCTGCAATGTCTGAGTTTACTTCTAACAAACGTCCACACATCTTTACGAATTTCTTATTTATAATATAAGTAAGATTGCCAAGAATATAATGTGCCAAGTATCTGTGTGCTTAACACTATGTAAACGAATTTGGGCTTAATCCGGCAAATTTTTCGCTAAACAATTGTGTAAACTTGCCGATGAAATAATAATTTCGTATCGTGACCATATTGTATTTAGCAGTCATTTATATAAAAAAAAGCGGCGATAGCCTAGTTGGGAGTGGAACGGACTGCCGAGACGAATGTCCGCAGGTTCAAAACCCAAGGGCACGCACCTCTGACTTTTCTAAAAAGTTATGTGTGTATTCTTTGTGAATTATCGCTAGCTTAAACGGTGAAGGAAAACATCGTGAGGAAACCTGCATATCTGAGAAGTTCTCTATAGGAATTTCGAAGGTATGTGAAGTCTGCCAACCCGCACTGGGCCAGCGTGGTGGACTAAGGCCTAAATCCTCTCAGTTGTAGAGGAGGCCCGTGCTCAGCAGTGGGCAGTATATAATACGCAGAGATGTGATTTATCTAGATACAAGTATCTAAAATACAGATACAAGATACAAAATACGTATTTAGTATCTTGTATCTAAGATACTTTTTCAATTTTTATTTTGTATCTTGTATTTAGATACACTTTTTTAGTATCTTAGTATTTTATAAATACTTAATTTGCTAAGATACTTTTACTAATTATCTATGCATTTTTTACAATAACGGCTCAATTAAGGCCCATATACACAACAACAAGTTTCTTGCCTGTTGCATACAATTAAATTGAAGCAATATATGACTTGCATGGTTTAAATAATCAACACGTAACATTCTTGATTTGTTTGTGTAAAAAGAACATGCTATAATTGGTTAACCAAACATTGTATTCAACTGGTTTCTGTCTTCTTTTGAAAACATGAGGGCATTGAGTCTTATAATTTTGATTTTTCAGTTTGTCTCCTGATTCCGATAAATCTCAATGAACTTTATTAAATCAGCAGAACCTAATTTTAATACTTTTTACTCATATTTTTTAATAAACACAGTAGCTACTAAAATCTAAAACGTTCAACATTTGAATTTTTTTATGGCATTGTATGACGGACCACCCAGACGGACTCTTACATATGAGAGATCACCACCGCAATGTCTATTTCTACCGCCAAGCAGCAGTTTGCATGCACTGTTGTGTTTCGGTTTGAAGGACATTGTAGCCAGTGTAACTACGGGACATAATGAGACTTAACATCTTATGTCTCAGGATGACGAGCGCAGGGGAATGCCACAAGGTACTTTGTAACTCAAGGTGCTGGATGGTGTTTCTTCTATTTATGGGTGATCGTATCGCTTACCATCAGGCGGACGGTACGCTCGTCTCGTCATTCAAGGCTATAAAAAAATAATTTCAAAGGTATCTTATTTGAAAAAAGTATTTAGAAGATACGTATTTTGTATCTAGTATTTAGATACCATTTTCAAAAGTATCTTGTATCTGGTATCTCAAATCCTTTATTTACAAGTATCTTGTAACTTGTATTTCAGATACTTTTATGAAGTATCTTGAACATCTCTGATAATACGGGGCTGGTATAGTATGGTATGGATATCAAGCTGGCTAGCTATTTGTGTTTTTGCAGATATATTCTTAACTTATAAATGTTGCCTGCTTTGCTGGCGTATTGTATCGGCACGCTATGATGGCCGTATTGACAAATTATAATAGCTAGGTGAAATCTTGACTCGTCAACGCCCGCGGTCGACGCCGGCGTCCGGATATATAGGGCAACCACGTATATATCTATATATAAGCGGGCGTTGACGGGTTACTTAATTATCGAAAAGAATATACTAGCCGGCGAAACTAGAAGTGAGGATCGTATTAGATTTCATGTTTTAAAATTTCAAATTTCTAAAAAACAAATGCCGCGTTTTGTCGTAAAATTAAACATTCTAATAAATTGTACTGCACGTCACTATTGACAATAATGTACAACAATTAGCTCCTTCAACGTAGTTATGAATTAATACGAAGCTTGATGAGCGGAAAAACGTCAAAACGGCGATCATAGCGTGATGGTACTATAGTTGTATGGCAAGTTCACGGCATAACGCCGCTTTGAACACTCGGGTTCAAATCCAAAATCGGGTAACTTAGTGATATTGATGTTTTCTGTATCAGCTTGGAGTCTGACATGTTATACATGAATTAATAGTCTGTATACAGTAATGTTATTGTTAACTTATCTCTAATGTTTTTTAGCAATATAACACGATGTAACAGTTTGTTAACAATCGTTAATATGATAACGCACGATAATATTTTCCTTTAGCGATGACGGAATTTTCCGTCATCAGAGATGCTGCGAGTCAACGGACGGTTATCGAGAGATACAAACGGAATATCATAGACATACCACTGCAGATAGACTTCTATAGAGAAATGTGGTAAAAAAACTTTTGTAATTGATGGAGAGACCAATACGTCAGTCGCTTGTTCGCCTCTCAACCAATCCCAATAAAACGAAACGGTGTTTTTTTTGCCACATTCTAAGCCCACTGATCTACCAATCGTTCGGTCGGTACCCCGAGCCGTAGCCCCTTCTCCTCGATAATCGTCTTTCTAACACCTACTGATTTAGACCATTCTTATGAGCCCAAACACGCTATATCTGCTGTAAGTTAATGAGGAGTTGGGTTTTCTACAGACTACTTGTCGCCACAGCATCAGCTTAAGCTTACCCATGCCTTGAAAATACCACCAAAATAACAGTACACCACATTTCAAATCAATCGGACATGTGAAAGTAGAAAATTACCTGATTATCTTGAAACGCCTGAATAGACCTTTCAAATTAGGTATAGCTAAGATCCATTTCGATCACATAAATTTTCAAACAAACAAAAAAACTGCATCGGAATCGGTTCATTCTTGTCGGAGCTTCGATGCTACAGATAGACATACAGATACACAGATACACACCTTAAACTTATAGCACCCCTCTTTTTCCGTCGGTGGTTAAAAAGTGTTATTTTAATTTAAATCTGAAAATGCGTTTTAAACGTGCATCCAGCGCCTTTGGCGCAAAAATAGCTAATATCTTTTTGTTTTCTAGAATAAAAGTTGTGAACATTATACCTTTTTGAAATCTCTATTAAACGAGGAAGTTTTTCATGCAATATGCAGTAACAGCCCAATACAATTATTTTTCATTATCGAAGTTCAAAGTTGTGTAAAATAATTTTCCCAAAAATAGTTGTGACGGAAAGTGTTAATTTTTTCAAGGTTTTTGTATGATATTTATTAAAATGATTATGGGTTATGGTAGACCCACTACTCTCGAGTCTGCTGCAGAAAAATTAAGAAAATATCTGATCAATTGCGCGTACAGCAACAAAACATAGGTCAAAAAAGGCGATTTTTCGGAAAAAGTACAAAATCCTCATTATTTCGAAAATGGGCACACTTTTATAGAGGCCATTTTTCCATGTCTGGTAGAGCACCATTCAAGCTATCTCCCCTTTAAGTTTGTCCTACCATTTATGGGACACCCTGTATGTATGTCTAAAATATGAATGTTGAACAAATGAACTGCCTCGGTGGCGTAGTTGTATTACGGTACGACTGCAAGGCTGAGGTCTCGGGTTCGATTCCCGGGTCGGGCAAAGTGATATTGGATTTTTCTATTTAGTATCAGCCCGGAGTCTGGAATTTGTGCCCGATATGGCGATAGGCTCGCCCCCTATCACATCATGGGACGGAATACGCTTGGCGAAAAGTGGGTGCACTAGTTGCGCCTCTGCCTACCCCTTCGGGGATAAAAGGCGTGAGCATGCGAACAAATGAACAGAATAATTAGGACATAATGATTTTTTGTCGTTTCTCTACATTTGATAGATTGATGGTTCGTCATAGCACAGCTTATGCTGAGATGGCAACCTAGTTGTCGCGGTGAATACTATATTTTACTTTGTTTGCTTTTATGTATAACGTGTACCGCGACAATAAATTATTCTTTCTTTCTTCTTTCTTTCTTTCTGATATTTATGCCAAATAATACATAGTCTTTGTAAACACCGCTTTGCATCAGGCACGTTAAAAACTACGAAAGCTTATAGGTCAGAAGTATGACTGTTCGTAGGCTTAGAAAAGTGTTCCGTTGGTACTCTAAATGTAAAGACGGAAACCTAAAAGTCAAGACTCGCTAAAAAATCGTCGAGGATTATCTTAATCATAATTTAATTAAATATGACCGAGTATTATGGCTTCGATTACTGATAATATCACGTGATTTGACATAACATTAATCAACTAACACAACGTACTGTCACAACAATGCCAAACGCCGACAGAATGTAACTCATCTAGTAAAATTTAATCCCCCCTTATATTCTACGCCCTGCAAACTCTATCCGTTTGCTTTCTCGAGTTCACTCCCCATTTATTGGAATTTTATCAAAATTCATCCTTATTAATAACATAAAATTATAGTATTTTATCCTTTTATTTCTCAAACCCCACCCCCTTTCCCTTTTTCTCTCACTGTCTCTCTTTTTCTTATTCTCTTGATCTTTTTGGACTTTTACTTGTTCGTCTATCTGCATCTTGTTTTTTCACAGTGTTGTTTGTTTCTGTTTCGTCTGGTCATCTGGCGTGGTCTATTTTTATTTCTTTTGTATGTGTCGCCTCACTTGACATTGGCAAAATTGTCATAAAGGACAGAGCCAGATAGGAAAAAAAACTAATAAAATAATATTAAATGAACATCCTACATTAAAGCATGTACCAACTTTAGCAAATAAATCAATTATCTGATTCTGGGTGTAATACAAAGCGGTAGCTGCTTATAGACATGTATCCATGTGAGCCCTTTGGACCGAAGCAGGACCACTATATCATAGAAACTAATGTATTAACGGCTTGCTGCTACCTTTCTCTTCTGGAATCCCTGTTCCATCCTTATCCACTTCTTAAACCACCTATAAAGGACGCGCCATGTGTTTATTGTCCCGAACAAAAAATCTGTCACTTTCAATGTAACTACTATACAAAAAGTGTAATATACATACTAATTACTATACAGTTTTTTATCATTATGAACGCACACATAAACGAATCTTAAGCATTTAAATTTTACGCACACTACAACAGTTTTTATAAATGTGTGCATAAGCAATTGCTCGTATAATTTGGCAGAAAAGAAATATCATACAAGCCACGTCCTTAATATATTGTCTAAGACCCACTTGCTCGCTTGCAGACTTATGTTGACAGATTCAACAAAAGATTTATCTACAAGAAAGGTTCACATTTTCCCCCGAATATAATATACAGTCCAATAATTACCTTATTTGTAAACTTAAGTGTTCGGAAACTACCAATAGTGGTACAGTCAGCCGCAAACGTAGCTGAAAAAAGTAATAACTTCAAAACGCTTCTACACATACATTCTAATATTGTAAACGCGAAAGTTTGTAAGTATGGATGTATGGATGTATGGATGTCTGGATGTATGGATGTTTGCTACTCTTTCACGTAAAAACTACTGAACGGATTTTGATGAAATTTGGCACACGGGTAGTGTACGGTGCGTACAGTATCTTTATGATAGTATGATATTGATTACGATTGGAGAATGAGAAAAAGTCCCTTTTCGATAGAGAAATTGATTTATTTAATTGTTTTGATATAATGATAATGAGTACGCGCGGATTGATTGATGACCGAATGCGAACTGAACGTACAATATGCGACTATGACAATTCAAATGGCGTAAAATGCTGATGATACAATTTAGTGTACGTGCTTGCCCGTACATGCTCCCGAGCGAGAACATGAGGAATGAGAGGTTGATGAAGTCAATGATAAATGAGTGGCGTGAGTTACAAGGTGATTAAACAATAGGTCCTTATAATTATATGATTAACAAGGTGATAGAACATTATTGACTTAAAATTAAGGCGATTGTTTAAAGTGTTTATAAAGCACGGGCGATGTGCCTTTGTTGATAACTTGCGCACTTGTATCGTGCTTTACACAATCACACAAATGAGATTCACTTTTGCATTGCTTTATTTCACCTAAACCGCGACACTGATTTACGGCACTTATTTCACTACACTGTTTCACTGCACACTCACTAACGCAACGGACCAGTCGTGGATGATTAGGGCCCGCCGTTTGGACTTCGACGACTGCTACTTCTGTCTGGGCCTCGGGGGGCGCGGGCTGCGTCCGCGCACGGCAGCGTCGCCACAGTAGCGCAGCGCCTGAGATAGCTACTACGAACACTACTACGTATATGGCCACGTAGTGGTGCACGTCATGATACGAAACGCGCTGTGTCAAAACTCCTTCAGACGCTTGTTTCAGCTCTTTGATTTGTCTGTCGACGACCTCAAAGCGCTCTCGATGATCGAACATTGATTGGTTTTCGACCGCAGAAACAGGTACTGATATATTGATGATTTTGTTGATTGGTGGAATTTTTATTTTTAATATATCTGCTTCCTTGTTCAAAATGTTAGATTGTGATTTGTGAGCAAATATCGTAAATGTGCTACCTTTGATAATGCACTTATTGCTAAGTAATATGATTCCCACCTCGCGTAATGTTTCCACTGCAATATGATGCTCACATATGATTTGTACGGTGCATTGACCGCAACAGAAAAATAAATAAGTGTTTATATTGCTAAGTTCCCTCCATGTATCTTTGCAACTTGATGTCTTTGTTAAACATTTTTCTGATGATAGATCTTTGTTACATAAATTCTCGTCTAATTTTCTCTGATAGATGGGCTGCTTCGAAGCGCATAAATGAGTATTAAAATTATAGTTCATACAATGTTGTATGTCTTTCTCTGACATAGGAATATATGAATCCTTTTGTATGTTTATTGCTACGTAGTCTGATACTGGCACGATGCTGATAGCATTAGATTTAATTATCTGTGGGATAGGTATTAATTTGAAGATTTCGAAATCGTCTCTGCTAACCAATGGAATCCTTACTTCAAATATTATGTACTGTTTCGAAGCTCTCGCTCTTACATTAAGTAAATGATACATCTTTGATAGATCTGACTGAATATTTTCTAATGGTAGTGATAAATCCTTTAATAAACCTGCAATAATATTCAATTCATCCCGTAACTGTTCAGGGGGTAAAAGATGATAGTTGAATTTTCCGGCGTATACATTAGTGATTGTGTCGATGAGTGTTTCTTGAATGTTTTGGAGATTAGCTAACATGCTGTTGGCAATAATTGATGATACCGTAAATTCTGTCATACTTGCTACGTTTTGAAGTACTTCACCTTGTATGTTGATTACTTTTTCTAAATTATTCAGGTGTTGATTGAAGATTTTATGTTGTTTATTCATCGTATCTTCGACCCGTTTGATTAAGTTGAATTCGGCTTCAACAACTGATGTCTGGTTTTTCCATAAAACGGCTAAGTGATTTTCATTGTCTCTGACTGTCTCGATATCGTTTTTATACTGTTCGGCAAATTGTTCGTCCAGTACGCCGAACAGGCTGTGCGCAATATATCCGACACCGTTGATAAGGCCTCGGCGGAGTCGCGTGCGCGTGCCGCTCCGTGTGAACTGCTGACCGAGTAGAATGCTGTTGTAGTGTTCGAGACCGGCGAAGCCGTGATGTAACTGGAGAAGGACAATATCACATTGTTCTACTTTTTTGTTTGCGTTAAAACATATGTTATCTAAATGGTTCATATATTTAGTAAGTAGTTCCGTTCCCTGCCAATATGGATTCATGTCATAATAGATTACGAGTTTCCATTCGTCTCGTTGGAGGCGCATGTTTGTAATTTTGTCAAAATAAAGTCCTTGGCTGTTATTTAAACTTGATACTACATATTGGCCATGAACTGAAGTATTTATCATGATCAACCACATAAATATGGAAAATAGAAAATTACTATATTTACTCGGGCGTCTGATGGCCGTGGATCCGCAACTTGTTGACGATGCAGAGCATTCTTTGTTAAGTTGAAGTGGCTTCGACTGTGAATGATCGGTCTGATCGTTATTGACAGGCAATCGTGATATTTTCGCGACGGGTCTTTTGATAATACCGTTCTTGGTTTTTATGGAAGCTACACGCACATAACCATCCTTTCCGGGATGTAGTTCTGTAATTCTGCCAAGCGCCCACCTCCCAGCAGGCAGATTGGCATCATGGATAATAACGACGTCATTGATGTTTAAATTTGCTTGTGGTAGACGCCACTTGGTTCGCGCTGACAGCTGACATAAGTACTCTATGCGCCATCTTTTCCATATGTCATCAAATATTTTTTGTGTTAATTGCCATCGCGTTCGGTGATCTCTTTCGGTTTCAATTATGGTTAGCGTAGGGCCGCTTGCTAAAAAGTGCGACGGAGTGAGATAATTCAAATCTTCTGAATCTTCAGTTAGGGCGCATAAGGGTCGCGCATTTAGACAGGCTTCTAGCTGAGCTAACAATGTAGAATATTCTTCAAATGTCAATTTTTGTTCACCGATTACTCGTTTGAGGTGATATTTAAGACTCTTCACCGCTGCCTCCCAGAGTCCTCCTGCGCTGGGCCATGAGGGAGCGTTAAAGTGCCATTGGATTTCCATTTCAGCGATGGCCGTGAAAAAACTACTATCAAGTGTTGATTTTAAATCTAAATATTCCTGACTTATGGTCCTGCTAGCTCCAACAAAATTTGTTCCGTTATCGCTGTAGATATGACGTGGTGCTCCTCTTCTGGCTGACATTCTGCGTAAAGCAGCCAGGAATGATGATGAACTGAGATCTGATACCAATTCTAAGTGCACAGCTTTTGTCACCATGCACACAAATACAGCGATATAGCCTTTCGAGGTCTTAACACCTCGGCCCTTATTTGATTTGACGTCGACGAAACCTGTGTAGTCCACGCCGGTATGATGAAATGGTCTTGTCGGCGTTGTGCGGGCTGCCGGTAGGTCACCCATTATTTGACTATGTTTAACAGGATCGTGACGTTTACACGTAACACAACCGCGTAAGCGTTTTTTCACAATACTGTTGCCTCCGACGATCCAATACTTGTGTCTCAAAAATGCTGATGTTAGTCTGGCGCCACCATGAAAGGTAAGCTTATGAGACTGGTCAATAAGAAGTTCTGCTAAACGACTATGACCAGGGATGATGATAGGATGTTTCATCTCGGGATCTAGATGAGTATTTCTGAGTCGTCCTCCGACTCGTAAAATTCCTTTTTCGTCCAAAAATGGATTTAATTGATTTATTGTGCTCTTCGCGGGCAACTTGTTGCTAACCCGTAGACTATTGATTTCCTTAGCGAAGATAGCTTCTTGAACGTTTTTAACAATTATGTCCCTGGATCTTCGTAATTCCGATATTGATAAAAATAAGCGTTTGTGTTCTGGCTTGTGTTTAAGTCGCAATATCCATGATAATATTCTTGTAATTTTGTTGAATGAGCTGTACTTCGATAGTAACTGATATATGATATTATTTTCCATCACGTGCTCGACGACGTTTACTTGTTTTGCTTTTTTCACTTCTTGACCCGTGTAGTATTTTTGATGTGTTCCTTCATAGCAGTTGTTCTGCAGCAAAGTCGGACCCTGCCACCACAAACTATGCTCAATTAATTGTGATGCAGTGATTCCTCGACTAGCACAATCTGCGGGATTGTGCTCAGATTTGATATAGCGCCAACATGAACTTGGCATGATATTGATAATTTCTTGTACCCTGTTGGCAACAAAGGTTTTCCATCTTCCAGGATCTCCATTAAGCCAGCCCAAGACAACCATTGAATCGGACCAACCGTATACCTCGGTTCGATAATTGCTTAAACATTGCTTGACTTTTGACATCAGTCTTGATAGTAGAAGAGCTCCACTTAGTTCTAATCTTGGCAGTGAAATCTTCTTACTGACTGGAACTAGCCTTGTTTTGGCTACTAAAAGGTTTATGCTTGATTTATCCCCATCATTGATTTTGCTATATATAACGCAGGCAAACGCTTTCATTGATGAGTCACAGAATCCATGTAATTCAATTCTGTGACGTTCCTTTGTATGAATCCACCTTGGTATTTGTAATTTATTGATGTTATTGATATCTTGTTTCACCTTTTCCCAATCTATTTTGATGTTTTCGGGTAACTGATCATCCCAACCGATGTTAGACAGCCATATATTTTGAAAAATGATCTTGAGTTTTGTTGATAAAGGTGCTAGCCAACCTAGCGGATCAAAAAGCTTAGAGATATCTGATAGTAACGATCTTTTGGTTTCTGATTTTAATGATTGATCCATTTTATATTGAAACGTAAATACATCAAGATGTGGATTCCAGCAAAGTCCTAGCGTCTTTGTATATTCCGCTTGCTTAAAGTTGAAGCTATCTTGATTGTTTGATTTGTAGCTATCATCTGATATTTCGGGAATATTAGACCTCCACTTTCTGAGGTTAAAACCACCTGATTTCAACAGCTTGATAAGGTCGTCATGAAGTTGTTTTGCTGCTACAATTGAATGTGATCCGTGCAAAAGATCGTCCATATAAAAGGACTGGTCAAGAACATCAGCTGCTTGACTCTTGCTGTACTTAAGTTTTTCATCGACGGCTAATTGTTTTAAAGTCATCATGGCTAAAAACGGGGCTGATTTTGTTCCGTACGTTACTGTTGTTAATTTATATTCATTGATTGGTTCATCTCTAGAGTCACGCCATATAATTTTTTGGAGCATTTGATCTTCTTCGTGAATACAAATTTGGCGGAAAATTTTCTCAATGTCGGCTGTAAATGCGTATCGATATTGTCTCCACTTGATCATTAGAGACTGTAAATCTTGTTGTAGATTGGGTCCACACTGCATTACGTCATTTAAGCTATGTCCAGATGATGTTTTTACAGACGCATTGAAAACGACTCTGAATTTTGTAGTTGTTGACTCGGTGCGTTGTACACTATGATGAGTCATATGGCAGTCGGGTTTCGTGTTACTTGCGGCGAGCTTCATGTGTCCTAACGATTGATATTCCTGCATAAATAACTTGTAATCTTTTTCCATATTTTTGTGTTGAATAAATTTTCGTTCTAATGTTCGAAATTGAGCAACAGCCTTTCCTTTCGAACTGCCTAAATCTTTTTCAAAGTTGCTCTTCATGGGTAGCCTTACTACGTATCGACCGTCATCTCGTCGAGTAGTGGTCTGTTTGTAGTATTCGATGCAATGTTGGTCTGCCGTTGATATGTTTGATTCTTTAGCAATATCTTCCATCTCCCAAAATTTTTGAATTTGATCTATGTTGTTTAATACAATGTTGCATTGCAATGTTTTGGCGCTGCCGCTTAAAATCCAACCTAGGCGCGTGTTTTGCGCAATGGGTGAAACTTGATCTCCTCTACATATTCCGTCCATTAAAACTAATGAATAAATATCGGCTCCTAAAAGGAGATCGACTGGACGACTGATATTAAATTCAGGATCTGCCAGTGTAAGGTTATCCAAGAATGACCATGCTGGTTTTGTGAATGAATGACTTGGTAGATTTTTGATTAAATTTTTCATTATGTAAACATCTGTGTCAAATTCAAAAGCATTGTTCATTGCTGAACATTTAATATGTATGAGTCCCTTGCAGTTACTTTCCTTTGCACCGACTCCAAAGATTACACCCTGGCATTTTTGCCGTGGCACCCCCAACAATTGTGCTCCATTCTCGGTGATGAGGGATGCTTGAGACCCTTGATCTAATAATGCACGCATATTCAGGTATGATCCATCCGGGGTTTGAACCTTGACCATAGCAGTGGCTAAAAGTACCTCAGGTATGTCTTGCTGCGACACGTGGGTGTTAGTTCGGACCACATGTGTTGGTTCCGATTTCGAAGCATTCTTTGATGATACCGCGCTTGAACCTTGATCGGATTGCGCAAACGCTTCGTGTAATAGCGTGTTATGCATTTGATTGCATTCGCGACATGTTTTGTTGGAAATGCACTCTTTTCCTTGGTGGCAATAGAGGCAATTTTGGCATAAATTCAGTTTTGATATGGTTCTGCGTTTATGTACTGCAGACATTTGTAAAAATTGTTGACAATAAAAAATCCCATGATCGTTTGTTTTACAAATAGGACACTTATAAAATTTTGTTAAATGCACATTCTTGGTGTTTCCAAGTTGCAATGTGCTACGACCTTGTGTCGATGTTGATTGCTTTACATTGAAATTGTTAGAAGTATGATATTTATGCCCTGGATTTGCTCGCCAATTTTGACCGCTGTTGCGTATGATAGACCTGTTGGTCTGCTTGCGACTTGAAGATTCCAGGGTGGTAAAAGTACTCTCTAGGTATGCTAAAAATTCATGCAAATTTGGTACTTCTCTCGGATTTTTTACTGATGCAATATATTCGTTATGGGTCTCGGCATCTAATTTTTGACATAAAAGATGGATGAGTAACGGATCCCATGCGTCTACGTCTATCCCTAAGTTTCTAATGGCATTGAGACTTTCTAGAAGAGTGTCATGCATCTTCTTGATGTGATACAATGACGCTCTTGGCACCACGGGGATGTTGAGTATGAGTTCGATAAGCGAATTTAAAATTAATCTGTTGTTGTTATATCGGCGGTTTAAAATTTCCCAACAGGTAGAATAATTATCTGATGATATTGATAGATGCTGGATGAGCCTCTCGGCTTCCCCTCTCACTTTTGATTTGAGAAACTGCATCTTCTGTGCATTCGATAGAGTGGGATTCTTGTGAATAGACTCCGTAAAGAGATCCTTGAATGAAGTCCACTGATGATAATTGCCACTGAAATTCGGTACATCCAGCTGAGGTGTTGACTGTTCCGTATGTGTTACGGACCACATCTTTTTGTTGATAGATGTTATGATGTCTTTATATATTTTTTCATATTTGAAAAAGGTTGCTTCATACTTTGGGTCCCTACCGCATAATTCGCTGTCCAAATCCCAATGAGCGGAATCTATGGCTGACCAACGAGTTTCGATCGAGCGCAGAAGGTGATCAAACTCCCATTTATCTGATATTTGTTCGAGATTGATATTTGATACCGTATGTTCAAACGCCTTAAAGTTACTGCTTTGTTTGCGCAGCATTTCATCGGTTTTGCTGTTGATGCCACGAGACTGAGCCGATGAACCCTGTCCCAAAGGCGGTTGACCGCTTGGAATGGCCAGCGGTGTAGCAGGCTTGATAAGAGGGGTAGAGGGCCTACTCTCGTCCCTCGGCTGATAATTTTCAATAACTCCCCTTATATTGAGGAACCTATCCTTCGTTAGTTCAACTTGGTTAGACGTAAAATAAGTATGAGACTTAATACCTAATCCACACAGCTTAACATGATTTGTTTGATATTCGTGCCAGTAACTATCAAGAGTATCAAGACGGCGCTTGATATATTCAGCCGATTTCCGCTCTGCCCCATCTTTCTTAAAATTAGTATAGGTTTGCTCAATGGCAGCGGAAATTTGCTCTTGAGTTGCTAATAGGTCTTCCACGTTGGACATCTTGATATGATATGATTTGATATGATATTAAAATGGAACAATCTTACTTGAAATATGCTGATATATGATAAGATCCTGGGCTGCTGAATGCTTCCCGGGAACGGCGTTTGATGCTGATAGAAGATGTCCTTGATAAATGCTGATATATCCTCTGATAGCACAGTCCACTCACATGTAACACAGAGTCACGTTGTACTGAGTCCACGTTTTCACTGAGTCACGCAAAATACTCGAAGGACCAAAAGATATGTACGGTGCGTACAGTATCTTTATGATAGTATGATATTGATTACGATTGGAGAATGAGAAAAAGTCCCTTTTCGATAGAGAAATTGATTTATTTAATTGTTTTGATATAATGATAATGAGTACGCGCGGATTGATTGATGACCGAATGCGAACTGAACGTACAATATGCGACTATGACAATTCAAATGGCGTAAAATGCTGATGATACAATTTAGTGTACGTGCTTGCCCGTACAGGTAGATTATGTCTTGGCTTAACACATAGGCTACTTTTTATCCCGGGAAAATATAAAGCGGGACTTTTATCCCGGGAAAACTCATTCACGCGGGCGGAGCCGCGGGCAAAAGCTCGTCTAAAATAAATTACAAGCCCTATGATGTTTATTTGAGCGAAGAAAAAACCATTGTTGATAAGATACAAAAGATTAAAGGCGATTTGAAAATGTGAATAAATTGTTCAGCTACTTTTGTACATAATGATGGGCTTTTCAAATATACTAGTATCCAACTGGATACGGGTATCAACCTACAAACAGATTCACCTACAATTGGATTGGCGTCCGATACGATGATAAGCTCACTGATATCTCATCACGGTGTTAGACCATGATGCGGTTGGATTACGCGATAGATTTGGGATAGATTCAGCTGTCGCTATGGAAATATCACTCTGAAATCCACACTATTAGTATAAAGATTAAGTTTATTTTTCAACGTTTATCTCTAGATCTACTAACCGTAATCTCTTGCTCCTTTGCGTCTAAGATTTGGATTTCTGACGTATAAGCCTCAATTCTATAAAGAGCGCAGTACAGTTATAGTACCTACTTGTTGTGACGCTTAATGAAACCAGCCTGTATTATAAAATGCCCACTGCTGAGCACGGGCCTCCTCTACTACTGAGAGGGTTTAGGCCACCACACTAGCCTAATGCGGATTCTCAGACTTCACATCTTTAAGTTCTAATAGATATTTTTATTCCAATTTCGTGACGTGTACCATCAGGTAAACTACTCATCAACTTTCAAAATTAAAAACAACACAATGTCTAATCTCGGGCAACTTAAGTGTGTTTTCAAAACTCACAAACTTCATAAACGACTAAACACATGTCTAGTAATAGTAAACACTCGAGGAACAGCCTATAGCCACGTGTTTGATATAGATAATGGTCAGATAATGGAAATGGATAGTGTATGATAATAGTGAGAAATCGGCATAGGTAGTGCGGCTTTGTCTAGTGAGCTGGGAGAATACCAAGATATCAGATAACTGATCTAGACTGATACCAAGTGATAAATCACATTTTGGTAACTTCTCCATTCTCGCCTATACTAATATTACAAAGAGGAAAGATTTGATTGTTTGTTCGTTTGTCTGTTTGTTCCTAATGGATAAACTCAAGAACTACTGGACCGATTATGAAAATTCTTTCACTAATAGGAAGCTACATTACTCTTGAGTGCTATAGGCTATTTTTTATCTCGGGGAAATATATTTATCTTGGAAAAACTTTATCACCCGCGAGTAGAAGTCTTTTTTTTTTTTTTTTTGTTTTCGCGGAGAAAGTGACTTATTACTACCGCCCAGCCTTCAAGGGGGGCGACTGAGCGGTTATGTTGGGTTCACCGTGCCTTACGTCCCGGCGTTGAGCCGCCCGGAGAGATGTAACCATCGGGCGACCGCCGGGCCGAGTCCCTAACCTATGTATAACGCACGGCATACCAACCAAAACTCCGCGGTGGCCATCTTCGGCGCATTAGGGACGGCTGCGGGCTTCCTCTGACGGGAGTGTCTAAGTTGTCCTCCGCAGCCGCCTCTGCGCGTTGCCGCCTAGTGCGGCCCGTCTCCTGTTGTGGGGGGGCTCAGGAGCCCCCACGCACCGAAGGACGCCCTCGGCGTCAATGGCAGCGTGAGGCCTACCAGCCACGCTGCCGTCCATCACAGGGATCGCTACAATGTGTTAATAGAACACAAAAGTGAAAGACGGACAGCCCCCTGCCGCCCGCCTGCGACCCCCGGTGGCCCCTATTAGTCGCCTTTTACGACAGGCAGGGGATACCGTGGTAGAATTCTCCAAACGCCCCCAATCCACAGGGCGGAAGACGCCGGTCAGTCGTCCACCCGGCGCCTCCTACGTCTCGTCTGGCGGCGGGAGGGATCTCCGCGCCTCCGATCCCTCTCGGCACTCTCCTTCCGCGAGAGGACCACCTCACAGAAGTGTGCCACCGCACGCCAGGACCTCCGGCTATCGACCATGGAAGCGACCACGGCCGGCAGCGAGAGGTCTCCTCCGACGACTGCTCTGAGAGCGCTGCGCTCCTCATCCCAGGCTGGGCAAAACTCTAACGTATGCTGGGCCGTATCCAGCGGGCAGTTGTCACAGTGGTGACACACGGCCGACACCTCCTTCCGCACTACCCGCCACAAGAACTCACCGAAGCAGCCATGCCCGGTGAGCACCTGCGACAGGCGAAACGTTGCCGCACCGTGGCGCCTGTCCAGCCATTTGGCAAAGACAGGACGCACTGCCGCGACGACCCTGAGCCCCGCTGTCGGGGCCTCCAGCCTGAGACGCCACTCCTCCACGGCGGCTCGCCGTAGGGAGGCCCTCATGGCCTCCACCTCCTTCAGGGCCGGATGTTGCCCGCGACTGGACGCCTCCTCCCGCCAATGAAAGACATCGGAGAGGGATTTGGCGTCCAGATCCCAGGGCAGGAATCCGGCCAACAAACAAGCCGCCTCGAAAGAGACCGTGCGGTACGCCCTGATCGCCCGCTGCGCCAAAGCTCTCTGCGGAGTGCGTAGGAGGGCGATGCAGGGGCGGTTCAGGGAGTCAGCCCAAACGGGGCTGCCATAGAGGGCCATGGACCGCACGACTCCGTGATATAATCTCCGGCAAGGGATGCCAGGACCTTCCAGGTTGGGCAGCAGGCTGGAAAGAGCGCCCGCTGCCCGAGACAGTTTCGTCCCCAGTTTCTTGAAATGGGCGCGGAATTTCCATCGGCTATCTAAGACTAAGCCTAGATATTTCATATCTTTGCCGATGGGAATCCGCACCCCCTCAACCACGATGTGGGCACCGGCCGGTGGCCCTCTCCGAGGCCCGTGGAAACAAATGGCCTCGGTTTTCTCGAGGGCCACCTTTAAACCCAACCGTCGAATCCGACTTACTACTTGGCCGGTGCCCACCGCCGCCAAGGTGGCGGCGTCCCGGAACGTCCTGGCTGTCGCTGTGACCAATGTGTCGTCGGCGTAGCACGTCACGCCGACGTCCCAGAGATTTGCACCACGGAGCACCCAGTCGTATCCGATGTTCCACAGGAGAGGGCCCAAAACCGAGCCCTGTGGAACACCGCACGACATCGCTCTTCGGTGCCACCCGTCGACGCCCGGATACACAACGTCCCTGTCAGACAGGTGCGAGTAGAAGTCTAGTATTTATTAAAATGTCACCGAGATAAAAAGTAGCGGAAGCTCTTTGAACAATTCCGGAGATTAGCACATTGAAACTCTTCGGATTATACTAGTTTTTGCTCGCAGAGTTGCCTTCTTGGAATTCGGTTAGTAACAAATATAAAAAGGTAGTTTATATCCTTTCATAAATTTCAAGCTTACTCCTTACCGAATTTCATCAAATTCGGTTCAGTGTTGTGGCCGTCAAAACGTAACAGATAGACAGCAATAGTTCCTTTCGTATTTATAATATTTGTACGTAGTACTACTATTCTATGATATTAGTATACATAGATTAGTAAACATAAGCGATTATCAACGTGACATCGTATTATAGAACAGAACGTGAAGACATTAGAATTGTAAATCCACCATTAATATGTGATTTGGACACGTGACAAATGTGATTAGTGCAACCATGGATCCGCAAGAACTTGTGCCTTTGGAAGGTGGGTATCTATTACGTCTTTATAAATTAAAAACATGGTCGCTTAATGGTTAGTAGCACGGGCTGCAATGTCAAAGGTACAATGTTCGAATCCTCAAGGCACCTACAAGTTTGATAGATCAAAGAGGACTTAATAAAGCTCACAGAAAATTGCTGTACGCAGACCCCTTCCAACAGTTCGGTCTGTAATTTTTAGGTAGAAAATATAGACAGCCAAGATCATTCTGGTATATTTCTTTAACTTCCACTCTGATCAATCTCCTTTTTCAGTCTCAGTTTAGAGTAGTCTTTATCTGCTCTTTATTAATAATGTGTCTGATATTCATAGGTTCGATACTGTTGATCCCTACTAATTCTTCTTGTAGCTGATAATGATGCTCTGCCCACAGCAGGTCTAGTGCAGCCCTTGCCCCGGCCTCAAGTCAGGCCACTGCGGCATGCTCGCAACTGTCATCTGGCCCCGCGGTCCTGTTACCGCACGCCCCTAAGGCTCTGCAGGCTGCTAGTCCTCCTCATCACGCTTCCCAGCATGTTCATCGTCGTGCCGCTGTATTTGAGGTAAGTTGTTTTTTTCTATTTTAATGCTAAATCTGCTCACGTTTGTCCGGTATCCGCCTGATGTTAAGCGATGATGCGGCCTAAGGTGAAGCACGCTTGCCCAGAAAAAAACGATTCACTCGCGACTTGAAGAGACCCGTATTGTATCTATGCGGAAATAGACACGACGTTAGCGAATTCCACAGTTTGGCTGTCAACGAACGAACTTTTTAGCAGCTATTTGAGTCTTGGACTTAATGTAAGAGCCAAAGTTGAGGGTAGAAGTCAGCGTAACGCCAAGGAGCTCAAGATAGTCGGTTATCGGCACGGACACACCAAGGAAAGAGGGAGCCAAGTCGAATGGCCTCTTTTTGGCAGAAAAAAGACACGCCTGTGTCTTGCCTGCGTTGAACCTGACCAGATTGGCCCAATCGGAGACTGCCTTAAGGGATAAGTTCAAACGCTGGACCATAGCTTCTCTGAGTGACTGGACTTCAGCCACTGTGGAACGTGGATTAGATACATAGCACTTTATGACCACGCTGTCATCTGCATACTCAAAGGTACCGGGCTTTAGCAAATCGTTGATATGATGCAGGAAAAGTGTCGCAGATAGTACTAACCCCTGGAGAACACCGGCATTAATTGCCATGCGGTCAGAAGAGCAGCCATTTAAGATTACTCTTATTGATCGATCCCTCAGGAAGCCCGATATTCACTCACAGAAACCAGTGGGCAAGCCGTATGCTGGAAGCTTCCTTTTTCGACTTAAATGATTGCATTATTGGTCTAGTAGTAATTCACGGTTGTAAACAGAAAGTTTCTTAGCTAGATTCCTAGGTCGAAACAACAAATTATTAGAATAGAATTAGAACTGGTATTAGAATTTTGCCTAGCAAAACCCTAAAATTTTTGGCCCAGTAATTAGAGGTTGCAGTGTCTTTCGAACTGAAATAGTACATGCTCATTGCTGTTTAGCGGCAGAAAATAAGCAATACGGCAGATAGTGGCTATCGATGGAGATGGATTCTCCCATACCTACCTAAGATTTATTATTATATAGATTACATTAAGTACTACCTAAGAGATGTTATTTACTACCATACAAAACTAGATGCAGCGAGATTATCACACACAATGAATTCATAATCTACACGAGCCTTTTAGTATCAGTTGTTCAAATGCTAATTAAAATTCTACAACCTATCAGATATCAAATGAAGAGGCACTTGTCTCTCGTTAGACGTACCATGAAAAACAGCATAAACCACAATTGAAAAACAAGTTTACGACTAGTGTTTATAACCATAAAGCTTCATACCAGGGCTACACGAGTAATCAATCTCGTGTTAATTTCATGACGTGAGCATAGCCTAATTGACGAAGATGAAGTTCCACAGATTCAAAACCCAACTCACATACCACTGACTTTTCGAAGTTTCTATTGTTTCTCCTTATTGCTCGATAGGAAATCTACATATTACCCAGCTTATGGGAGAGATTATACTTAATCAGTTATCTTGACTTCGTAGAGCATCTCCTCTGTCATTCACGTACGTGAAATTTTATTGCAAAACTGATAATTCTTTTTCTATAACTCAATAATTACTGCCGGGTACTGAAAGAATCTGATTGGCTGTTTACGAAATGCACTTGGAATGAAGTGAGTGTCGGTGACTGATAGTGTGACGTTTCCTAGAGGAGTGCAATGAGGACGACGGCCTCAGGAGGGCGAGCGAGGAATGAGGGCGTCAATTAACAACATTAGTCTTCTGGCACTTTCAAGTATGGTAGGTACAGTTGTATGAAAAGCATATTAGTAACTTGTCAAAGCCAATCTTGACGTGCCACGTGCAATAGTCTGCGTGGGCCTTAGGTGTTCGGAGGCATTTTGTCCAAGAAACTCGCTGTTACAAAACTGTAGTTATCATTAGGTTTGACGTTTGAGTTTTGACTTTAATATATCGCTGCATTTTGATGGGCCGTAAACATAACCTTAATGTTACCCCAGCATTAGTTCCTTGTAGTAACCATTCGCTGATCGTCAAACCTTTGGTCGCAGGTACCGGGTATTCTCAGCACAGATGTACCCAATGAGTATGACGGACATGAGGCTGATCGACAGCAAGATCTCGCCCACGTGGTGCCAGGTGAGTTAATATATTTCAGTAATTTTGAATCCAATAATTGGTTGTGGCGTGTTACGTCAAAGAACATATGAGCAAACAGACAAAAGTTGTGTCACATTCCTGTTATACCTATTTCTGGCATCTTCAAGGTTTTTCAAACACATGTACGAACAGGGCAAATCTACGTTTTTATTTAGATTGCAATTATACAATATCATGCACCAGTGTGCATGTACTGTTGTGTTCTAGTTTGAAGGATATTGTAGCCAGTTTAATTGCTGGGCATTATGAGACCGAATATCTTATATCTGAGGGTGACGAGCGTAGTTCTTTGCCACGCAGTACTTTGTAATTAAAGTTCTGTATTCTGTTGCTACTGCTTATGAGCGGTCGTATCATTTACCACCAGGTAAGCGGCATGCTCGTCTAGTTATTTAAATGCAATAAGAAACAATAGACCAAGTTCATCGTAACAAATAACACTTTCGAAACAAAATGCAGAGTTCCCAGGCGCCGTAAGCTCTATTTATAGCGGTCACACGCTGGGACAATAATTATAAAAACACGTGTGCGTGCAAATAGACTTTATTGTTCATATCGATGTTTTAGACTCCAGTATAAGTAGATCTTCCTCGTGTATGACAGCGAGTGACATGGAGAGGTCAGATCGTATCTATGTTACGACTTACGATAATTTTTCGGAGTTAACGTTACTAGGTTATAATGTATGCTTCTAAACTGTGAATAGCTATTTATATTGACAAAAGTATAGCGTGCGTAGCGTATAATGTTTTGTTCTTTGTTCATAAGTATAGTCATATACTTATGAACAAAGAACAAAACATTATTATGTGTTTGTCTCCTATTTGAAATGCCCTTAAACACCTAAGAATTATGAATGCGCACTATACGGCAATATGATTCCACTGAAGCTGGTGATAAGTGGAACGATATCCAGACAAAGTGTCGCCTGACAAGAAATAATCCGTCGCTAGAAGACACAATGCTAGCCTGTTCAAAACCGAATATACACAGGTGATCCTAAAACGCGACACACTAGTACCAGGAAGAGTTATACTATATATTGTAGTCGTTATCCAAGCGGATATAAAATTCTACGACCAGAAGAATGGAACGCTACCAATCCTACCAATAGGCTAGCAACGCTCTTGGAACTCTATCTATCGTCCTGTTACTATCGTAGATAATGTTAGGGGAATGTTGCCTAGCGCTAAATTAATACTTTTATCTGAAAGTCCAATAAACGAGTAAATTATGCGTAGGTATACCTGTATATATTTATTGCTAGATTTAGATAGTGTATTAGAACAGAGGGCCTTTGGTTGAAGTTTTGGCTTCGGTAAATATCCCTTTTGTTTAGATGAACAAGCGTCAAAGTGAGATATAAATATCCCTTAGACCATCTAGAATGGACGCGCCTTATGCCTATTAAAGTGAACAAAAAAATTCTGTCACTACTACATTGGAGTACAATACGCATAGCCAAACCATATTGTCTCGATATGAACGCACACATAAATAATTCGTCAATGTTTGCCCGTCTTACGCCCACTAATATGATTTTATAAACGTGTGCGTGATCATTTGATCTCAAAACGTTGACAGAGGTAAATATTAAATAACATACAAGCCGCGTCCTTTATGTACTGTCTAATAAATATGCTACTAGATTCTTCTGTGATAGATACAAGTTCTTTTGACAATAAGATGGCGCCATAATATAGTGTGTAAATTGACACTTTACTCACTTTTTAACCGACTACAAAAAAGGAGGTTCTGTATTCAACCCGTATGTACGTAAGCTTGTATGTATGTATGTAAGTTTGTATGGCTGCGATTTTTACTCTTAGGTATACATCTGAATGAGTTGTTCGAAAATCCGGCTGCGTAACTACCACCAAAATATTTATTTCTGCCGACAAGCAACATTGTAAAGAAATGTTGTTGCCAATTTAAAGGACATTGTATCCAGTACAAGTAGAGGTGGCGATAGCTAACTTGGGACTGGAACTGTCTGTCGAGACGAATGTCCGCAGGTTCAAAACCCAAGGCCACGCACATCTGAATTTTCTATATTCTTGTGTCTATTCTTTGTGAATTATCACTTGCTTTAATTTAAAGGTGAAGGATATATCAGAAGGAAACATGTTTACCTGAGAGGTTATCTATAAGAATTTCGAAGGTATGTAAAGTCTGCCAACCCGTACTAAGCCAGCGTGGTGGACTAAGGCCTAAACCCGCTCAGTAGAGGAGGCCCGTACGCAGTAGTGGGACAGTTCATAATATAGGGCTGCTATTAGTATTTTTAGTAGCCAGTATAATAATTGGGCATGGCGATTTGTAATTAAATGTTTCAGATAGTGTTGCTACTGTTTATAGCGAGATGTTTGTTATGTTTAGTAGTCGAGGGGCACACGTCGCGTCACTAAAAAATATATTTAAATAGCTTCTAGCTGACTCAAGGGCGGCCCACGCATTATTTTAATCAAAATACATTTTCATATCAATCAATCAAATGAATAATATGTGAATTTGATCAATAGTCAAATTTTTCTTAGTCTAGATATTGTCAACTAAGTTTTTTTACCTAGTCATTGTTTTACGCAGTTTTTTTGTAGAATTAATGACTACCCGGCGAAATGGTATCAGGGTTTCCATTTTTTAGGCGTACGTAGATAACACATGCATATTTCGCCTATTGTCATATTGAGCAGAATAAGCAAATATGATTTTAACTGACGCGGAAATAGAACCAGAGATTTTTTCGAAAGTTTTTCTCAACAAAATATCGTGTTTAACGGAATATCTGATTTTAAGTTCTAGATAGATAATTTCGCCAAGTCTCGTATGTCAGGATGGCCGAGCGGTCTAAGGCGCTGCGTTCAGGTCGCAGTCCACTTCTGTGGGCGTGGGTTCGAATCCCACTTCTGACATGATTCCTTTTTGTAACTCTTTTAGGGAGCAACGATTAAGTTATTATATTAATTATGGTATCTCTTTTCTAACTGGAAATAACTATGATATGTTTTAGCTGATAGCAAATAGTGCAGAGAACCCCAATTCACTGTCGTACGTACATTCGACTCACATTCATGATTCCAATACATACCTACATAATATCAACGTGCACGTCGTAAGCTCTGCCATCTGGTGGTGTAATATGAAATTTTCAGCCCATCGATACTTGGCATTGACCTAAAATAGTCTTATTAAAAGGATGAATAATAAAATGTAATTTGTTGATAATGTATTGCTGTGTTTCTGGTTGCTGCAATACTTAAAAATAAACAAATCAAATGATGTAAAATTCAATTACGTTCCCAAGAATAGTACCTAAGTACTTACATTCCATGGTTATGTTTAAATCGTCAAAAATAATAAAAGCTGTATTAAACAACATATGGTATACATAAAACCCACAAACAAGTCTGTAATTAAGGGAACATAACTTCCTCATTTTGCTTCAACAATATCAAAATAACTAGCTCCCACCTAAAGAAAATATCAATAATACTCGGTCGGAACCCATATTTTATCATTTTTGTCATATTAAAAGAATATATTATAAATAAATTATAGGTTTGTAAAGTTTTTTTTTTATCCACATGTGGCTCTTGTTTCGATTTTGTGCTGCTACCTATAGTTCGTGCACGTTCCCTATTATGTGTCAAAATAAGGGCTATCATATCGAGATATTTTGTATTGAGGAGTTCGTTGTCGTTGACGATGAAAATATTATTATCAATTCAATAATCCCAGGTACCCGTTATAATTATATAACTATTAACTGACTGCCTTTGACTGCGTCGGTGGCGTAATAGTATTGCGTATGCGTTACGAGTACGATTTGCGCGCTGAGGTCCTAGGTTCGAATCCCGGGTCGTGCAAAAACATTGTGACTGGGTTTTTCTCTCTTAAAAAAATACTCAGTCACAGCTCGGAGTCAGGAAGTTGGCGGTGTGATACCCCCGTGCCTCGGAAAGTACGTAAAGCCGTTGGTCCTGCACCTGATCTTTCTCCGGTCATGTCGGATTGCCGTCTCACCGGACTATGAGAGTGAAGGAACAGTGAGTGCACTTGTGTATTGCGCACACACTTGTGCACTATAATATCTCCTGCGTACCTGGCTGATCTCCGTTGAGATTGTTGCACTGTTGTGTTCCGGTTTTAAGGACATTGTAGCCAGTATAACTACTGGACATAATGTGACTTAACATCTTATGTCTCAGGATGACGAGCGCAGTGGAATGCCACACAGTACTTTGTAAGTCAAGGTGCTGGATGGTGTTGCTACTGTTTATGGGTTCTCGTATCGCTTACCATCAGGCGAACGGCATGCTCGTCTCGTCATTCAATGCAATAAAAAAATAAAAAAGATTGGCCGCCGTGGTCGGAATCGGCTAGGAAGGGATATATACCTACTAAAGTACACTATTGGGAGAATATCGGTCGATCGGATCGCTATGAATTATGTTTTCAAGTTCATTTTGACAGGATGATAAGTTGTGACCTGGACATTGTGATGGCAAGTTGTGATGAGTTGTAGCCTTATCATCACGGGACATACGTTATATTACATACATAGCATCACGCCTTTCCCTTTTAAGGCATAGACAGAGGTGTAACTCACCCCCATTTCGCCAGATATTTTAAGTCCCATGCAATACCGGGCAAATTTCCAGACGCCGATCTGATATTGAGCATAAAAACCCAACGTCACTTTGCCCGACTCTGGATTCTAACCCGAGACCTCAGCGCAATAGTGGTACAGCGTAGGTTACACAACTCGGCGCAACAGTTTTTCAAGCATATTTCACAATCGATTCGTTTTTAAGATTACGATTTGTCTCTGCTTAACCCAGTCTGAGGAATTCTGTACCGAGCAAAGCGTGCAAGAAAATCTAAGTAGGTACTGTCAGACCTGGGATGCGAACCCAATACCACTGTTCTTACACTGTTCTACACTGTTCTCATAGCATAGGCTATACGTTGCCACTATAATCTAGTGGCTGGATTAAGGAGGGGGCAACGAAAACAAAAATCGATACCGATAAAATTATAATAAATAATGTTAATAAACCTTCAACAACGCAAATTACAGCGTTACGAATTTAAAACAAACAGCCTTATCACACAAAAATATTTTTATTATACATTCGGATATAACTGGACGTGAAGCATGGTTACTCGCAAAATTCTTGTGATAAGAATATGCGTGTTTCGCAGATTGTGCGTATATTTACGCGAATTGCGCATGTTGGCAAAATATTAGGAGATATCGCGCGCTTCTTTAATGCTGTGACACACGATTGCTAGTCACCGTTGACATTTTTTTCTTTATTTCATCGAATGACGAGACGAGCATGCCATACGCCTGATGGTAAGCGATACGACCACTCATAAACAGTAGCAACACCATCCAGCACCTTGACTTACAAAGTACTGTGTGGCATTCCATTGCGCTCGTCATCCTGAGAAATAAGATGTTAAGTCTCATTATATCCAGTAGTTACACTGGCCTTCAAACCGAAACACATAATTCACAAAGAAGTAATGAGATAGTATAAATACAGGACTGGTATTATTATATTTATTGCCATTATAAGCAATTAGACATTAACCCTACTATACCGCAATTTTTTTTCAAAAAAGTGCAATTATATTGTTTGGTAGTAAAGATAGTATCTAAGCACACGGCCCAAGTCATTGTATAACAATATATAACATTTAATTGTTTTATCGCTTTACACGTTCAAACGATATCGTAAAGATAATGTATCGTACAAGATGAGGCGCTATTTCACCTGCCAACTGTACGATATGAGACTACTATTCCAACATTTATTGTTTAAGTCATAGAGATTAAGTTCGCGTCAGGCTTTTATTTTCTTCATTTTTTTGATTCATCATGTTTTTTTGCACAAAGATATTTGGCCTATTGGAACGAATCATCATCCGATAGCATCAAAGACAGGAATCAGTTAAAGTGACAGGTTCTAATTCTTACAACTATTGTTTAATAGTATTTAGTTTAGATTACTATCTGGTTCAAAATATAAAAGAAATTATGGCCAGATACTCCGAAAACTGTTGATCGATTAATTTTCTGGTAAGCTATTCGCATCCGTTCAAATAGCGGCCGTCGTACACAAGACGTAAGCTAGCGAGTTATCATCACCTCTCGTTAAAATTAGATACCATTCTTTGCCATGAGATGATGTGGAGTCACTTGATCAAACTCAAATAAAAAAAATAAAAGCTGGTCAATGGTGATTATTACTGCAGTTAAATGACGAGCCATTTCTATTGTATGACCGCACATAGACAGTAGCAACACCAAACAGACCTCTGAATTAGAAATTACTGTGTGGCACTATGCGCTCGTCACAATGAGACATAAGATGTTAAGTCTCATGATGCCCAGTAATAACGCTGGCTACAATATCTTTCAAACGCGAACACGACAGTTCAAGCGGCGGCGCGACGGTAGGAATAGACATTACAGTGGTACCTACGCAGACGGCCCCACGCAGACGGCCCCTCGCATTCGAGAGACCTACGACCAGAAAATGTGTTCTATGTATGTATGTAAAGGTATGCCCTGAATGAAGGCGTAGATCATCACATCCATTCCAAACATAAGGAAATAACATCCTTCTTTTTTCCCAGAGGCAGGTGGTTCGTTCAAACACTACATTCAACGCGTTTGTGGTACCAGGTCCACCGCAGCTCACAGACGAGCTGGTGCCGGTCTCCATGACCAGGGAACTTGAGTTGGAAGACGATATGAAGGAGTACTGGGGCTTCTACCTGCTGAAGGGATCCTCGGTGACCGTGTCGGCTTGTGTTAGGTGAGAATTTTATGTGACCAAATAGCTGCCCTATATACACCGTCCCTTCCATATTTGTGCGAGCGTTTGACCTATTAAAAGATTCAAATATCCATAAAGAAGACCCTTATCCTTATTTCTTTACTTTAAAGCAGGTAATGTATCTATTTTTCTAGTGTTGTGATTATGAGTCGTGAAGTTTCTTTAATAAATTGAATTACAAGACGAACAGTACCAAAAACACCGAACTTTGAAGTACAAAGCACTATATATTGATGCTCTACTCTCGTCACCCTGAGACATTAGATGTTAGGTTACATAATACACTGCCTCGGTGGCGTAGTTGTACTGCGTACGCGTTACGAGTACGATTAGCGCTCTGAGGTCCTGAGTTCGAATCGCAGGTCGGGCCAAAAATATGGTGACTTGGTTTTTCCATCTTAAAAATTACTCAGTCGTAGCTTGGAGTCAGAAAGGTAGCGGTTTAATACCCCCGTGCCTCAGAAAGCACATAAAGCCGTTGGTCCTGCGCCTGATCTCTCTCTGGTCATGTCGAATTATCGTCTCACCGGACTATGAGAGTGAAGGAATAGCGGGTGCACCTGAGTATTGCGCACACTCTTATTAACTATAATATCTCCTGCGTACCTGACTCATTTCCGTTGAGATTGGCTGCCGTGGCCGAAATCAGCTAGGAAGGGATTATTATTATTGGATTAAATAATACACACACTACAATAACTGCATTTCAATGTCCTTAAAACCAAAATAATAGTGATTGCAAAATACTGATTGTCTACACGAGGTCTACTACCCATATTGTTTGTTTGTTTGTTTACTACTTGTGAGATATCATTCTAGTCTCGTCTGGAGCATCTTTCTACACCGTTGATAGCGTAATCAACCACGCCCATTGCTTCATATTGATAACATAATATTATTATAATCATTTCTATTTTCGACTTAGATAATATACACTTTCTCGTTTGCTGGCCTTTGCAAAGGCCTTTGCTATAAAAACAAAATAGTTTTCCTAGATGGTAGGGTTCCGCAATATCTAATTCTGCCACCAAGCAACATTGTGCTAGTACTGTTCTTAACTAGTTTATAAGGAAATTGTAGTCAGTAATACAGTAATATAGCCAGTGTTGGCCAATTGGACATAAGAAACATTACATCTCATATCTCAGGGTGACGAGCGTAGTGGAGTGTCGCGAAATACTTTCTAATTCAAAGCTTGATTGGTGTTGCCACCATTTTTATGGTCATGTCGCTTGTTATCAACAAATAAATCTTTCTAGCTATCCTGGAGCATCGCTTATCATGATCAAAGGGTACAAGCACCTACAAGAGTGTGCGTACATCGGAGACGACTCCTCGGAGGAGCTTAGCGAGCTGATGGAAGCGTACTACAAAGGCGACATGTCCAACACCACGCTCTTTGAGAAGATTAGGGAGCTACAGAAGGAAGATGGGAAGGCCAATGATCCTGGTAGGAAACTGAAATACACGCATTTATTATACGCTGACTCCACTGCAGCTGATGTTAAGTGGAGTAACGTTCAATGGTGACGTCTAGTGAGGTCTCTTGTTAGTACTCTATCTGAACGATGCTCTACTTCCTTTAGCTGCAGTGAAGATACTTTGTGCCCATGTAAAAAACAAACCCAAAAAGAAATCTACATTAATTTGGTCATTCTATCCGTCATAATTCCGTCTTTCTATCCGTCATAATTCCCGCAGGCACCATGAGACGACACAAAGCCGGTGTCAGCTTCCACGACCCCAACAAAGTGGCAAACACAACTTCATCCTCCGATGAGTTCATGCCCACCATTGACGTCACAGACCATGACCCTAAGGTCAGTATCAAATCCGTTTAGCGGTTTTTGAGATTTTTAGGGTCTCTGAAACATCCAAACGTCTAAACATTCAAGTATGTTCACTTTTCGCATTTGTAACATTAGTAAGATATCCTTATATACTAGGACATTACGCTAAGTATATTGTAATGACGATTTTAATGACCCAAAATCGAAAGAAAAGGCAGGTATAAGCTACAATTATACTTGCACACCAAGATTCCGGGCGGGTATGATCTTGTTATTACAAAACGTAATATTATATTGGAATTTCTGTAGTTTCTTAAGCATGAAAATCATTCAATGTTTTTTTCCAGGAGCTCCGAGAGATCCTGGAACGTCTGCATGCTCTGCGAGAAGCAGTCAAGAACGAGCAAGCAAAGTATTACCAACTGCCACCACACCTGATGGCTCTGCCAGCCCTGCATCGGCACAGGGATGCTAATGTAGACCGCGATGAACGAAAGTGGCTGTCTTTTGAAGGTAAGGTCCTGTGGTGTACATAAATTTGCATTGCAGCGGGTAAACCGCCTAATTGATTAGTTGAACAAATGTTGATACATTTGCTTGGTAGCCTTGTTCGCGTTTTATTGATTTCAAAGCAATACCTAACATACAGGAAAATATTACCTATTAACGATTCGCTAGCAAAGTGGAAATGAACTGTCGAGACACAGGCACTCCAGAGGCTGTTATGCATGTAATTTGTGCGTAGAATTATGAATAGGGTAATAAATTTAAAATTCTCTTTAATTTGTATGCCACCTTGAAGATCTAACTTAATCCATTACAGTGGCTTTTTGAATATCTGGTCAGGTGTATAACATTTAGATGATACCTACTTTATTTAAATTTAATCATTAATATTATAAACCGGGAACTATAACTAATCTGATACTGAAAATGCAGTTAAAGAAAACTACATTGTTTCTACCGAAGCGCGAGTATAATCTACGTTAAATGTAGCCAACAGTTTACTTAAATTCACTTATCATAACATTGTCATTAAATAAATGTTGAAGATAACATTTTCCTCACAGACATTAATGGCGACGACAGTGACACAACAGAGATAGAAGAAAACCACGTCACAAAAGAAAATAAAACGAACGTTGCACACACATCAATAAATGCACAGGCAAATATACCTGAAAATAAAGAAAATAAAACCAATATAGAAACAACGACAAAAAATACAGTTGCTACAGAAACAAAATTAGCAACCAACACAGTGGATGTTAAAATAATAAACAAAAAAAAGGAAGAAAAGCCCATAGCAGTGAAAATTATAGAAAAAGAAAAACCCATACCATTAAAAACAGAAGTGAAAGAAAAATCTAATGAAATCAAACAAGAAGCAAAGATTTCGGAGAAAGTAGAAACGACAGAAAGACCTGTGGACTCGATTGCAGATTTAAAAGTAATAGACACTAAATATGGAGCACCGGTAAGTGATGTTAAATAAACTCTAAGTATTTAGAAATGAGGGAATGCACTTGCTTCATTTTTTTTATCTATGGCTCAATAAAGTGGCTTCACTACACCTGATGGTAAATGAAGTGAAGCCCAAAATAATGTCAACCGGCAAGAGATAAACATCCCTGTTCGGTCGGCACAGTTATGCCGGCCTGCATAAGTGCCTCTTCACGCTCCGCTTGAAGGACCCTTAGTTGTAGGAAGGCGGAACCACGTACGCAGGCAAACTGTTCCACAGTTAAAGGTGTGGCAGAAATATGAATAACCGAACCTTTTGGTTCGAGCCGGGATGGAAGAGACCACTAAGCTGTGGTTCCGCAAGCCAGCACGCGTGGTTCTATTTAGGAAAGGAGAGGAGGGGACAAGGTTAAACAATTCTTCAGAGCACTCACGAAGATACAGACGGTAGTACACACTGAGTGAGTCGATGTCGCGGCGCAGCTGCAGAGGTTCCAAACTCTTTGATACGTCTGCATCATTTATAATGCGGATAGGCCATCGCCGCAGTCCGTCCAAGGCATCGAATATTTGGCGGAACCGTCCCCGAGATGCGAACAGTATTCCATACCCGGCCGCACTTGCGCTTTATATAAACGATAAATATGTGGTTGCCTATAATCCAAATTGCAATTAGTTCAATATTCTTATTTTTTATTCGTAATAATTGTATGTTATATTGTAAATTTCGTTGGCAATCCAAAATAAATAAAATAAAATAAAATATTATGACCGGGCGTGAAGTACCTCGGCACCCTGTTCAGAATTCCGACCCTAGGAGATGTGGCAGATATTACGCTCTCGATGTGGTTCCTTGGATTCAGATCGCAGCGCATATCCACACCCAGGATATTGAGGCTATTCCGCATTGCAAGCGGAGTACCCTGAAGATTAGGGAGGGGCGAAAACGAGGATTTTTTACTCATGAATGGGCACACCTGAGTTTTCTTGGCGTTGAACTCAACCAGATTGGATGAGCCCCATTTGGAAACGAGATCCAAAGTCCGATTGAACTCGACGACCAGATTCTCACGCTGCCTATCGGTGACTCCCCGGCAACTGGGTGGCCTAGAGCCATATCGCCCATGCACCGTTTTGTCGTCTGCATAGCAATGAATGTTACCAAGGGTTAGCATATCATTGATATGCAAATGTACGTATTTCGCAAATATTTGTCTTTTCGTGTCATTTGGGGTTAATTTGTTTATGCTTCAGATAAATATAAAACATAAATATAGCTGAACAGATTTCAACGAAGGTTTAACTATTACATATGCAAAACTCGAATAAATGTAAAAAACACATGAAATATTTTTAAAAAGCTCTAATTTAAAATGTAAAAATATATTTTCGAAGAATTCAAGCTCAAATATTTTATTGCAAATCATCTGCAATATACAATGATCTATAAATATTATATCATAGAACTAAACTGTTAAATCAACAAGGCTCAACCTTCATAAAAATGGAAATTAAATTAAAAGAATATAATTATAAATAAATAATGATTGGAAAGTTTCTTGTTTTATCCACATGTAGCTCTTGTGTCGATTTTGTGATACCACCTTGTGATTTTGAGTTCGTGCACGTTCCCTATGAACATCACATCGGTTTTTTACATTTGTTTTAGTGATAATTTGATCGCTTTCTTCAAGTCTGACAAATAAATCACAAGCAACTCCGCGAGCTTACCTTAGTGCTTTAAAAGCTATATAATGCTATAAAGCTATAAACAGCATTTAAATCTTATCAGAAGATCAGAGCCTAATCCTTTTATATTGCTTTGTTTTTCGCACACCTCTCTAAGTAAATATTATATTAACTAGATCTGTTTACTTGTTATACCGAGACGCGCAAGTTGCTCGCTTGATGGTAAGCACGACTACCCATAAATATAAGCATTCAGAACTCAATTTCAAAGCTTTGTGTGAAGCGCTTAACGACCTAAGACATTAGATAATGGATAATGCTCAAATTTCTGATTTGATATTTTGAATTTGTTTATGTAGCCGTACCTACACTCGAAGGGGGGGGACCTACGTATCAAATAGCTCATATTTGAAAACACATTCCATATTATAAGAAATAAGAAGTGTAATATTAGTAATAGGAAAAAAACAACAGCTTATTGTTTGCACAAAACTACCAAACGGCTTAAATGGAAATAGGTGGTTTCTATCCAGACCTGAGTACTTTTATCTAGACAGACTCATGTATGCGAAAAACCCACCACTGTAATCCTTACTCATATTATAAATGCCAAAGTGTCTCTGTCTGTTGCGCTTTCACGCCAAAACTACTGAACCGATTTAAATGAAATTTGGTACACAGATAGTCTAAAGCCTGAAAACGGCATAAGCACATAGTACATACTTTTTATTCCAGGAAAATGTAGATAGGACTTTTATCCCGGAAAAACTTTTTCACGCGAGCAAAATCTAGTAGCTTATAAGGCCAATGAGAGTTTTATAGAGTGAAGAATTCATTAGGCAGGCGTAACTGTGCCAACCATCCGGGGACGGGGGATTTATCTCCTGTCGACATTCTTTTGAGCTTCTTTTCTTAACATTAGTTCAGAGAAGCCACGTGATGTTTTTATTTTATCTTTCATGTATGTGATGCGAAGTCATAAAGATAAACCAACAAATCTTTTGCCGCAATATTAACAAACAGGCGAATACACGACCTAAGCTTAGTAAAACAGTTCTTTAATTATTTTATGAGGAAAGTAACGTAGATAAATAATTATCTTAACATTTACAATATTTGAGATACTATATTACTGATATGGTGCAAAATAGGAGGAAAGTCTTCGCGAACGTTCCATGATTCTATGTTAAAGTTAGAGCTACGTTGAAGATCCTGAGTTCGACTCTTAGTTGAGAAACATATTGCCTTATACAAGTATCTAGGATAACTTTGTTTCTGATGCGTGTGAAGAGTGATATCTCCTATCGTAAAGTAAACACGACTAAATTTCCAAAATAGGTGACTTTTATAGGACACTTTAACTTTTCAATATTCCATGTCACTTTGACAGCTGTCATTTCAAATATCTTATTACAATTTTTTTTTTTTTTTGGTTTTTTTGTTTTTTCTTTTTTTTTTTTTTTAATGGCATTTGTGTTCACATTTTGCCAATGTCAAGTTTGTTTTGTCTATTTTATTATCTGTAGTATGTCGAAGTAAAGCAGTGGCTACCTTACCAAGACTTTATCGAGGAGTTTTGGCGGCAACAAAAAAACACTTGATTAGCACAATTATTTCAATTCACTTCATTTGAGCTCTTTAATAGAACTATATTGGATAATATACCACCATAATTATGCAATATAACACTAATTATCACCAAAATAATGAATTAAAACAAGAGCACCTCATGACACTTCCAAGTTCCCGCCAAAACTCCTATTACAATCTTATGGGTAGGCGTGTAAAAACGACGTCCGCTTAATTGGCAAGTGACGTTTTGTTCCCCCGTGAACACGTTACGAATAGAGATGGGGTCAGTTTATGATATATAGCGTCAAGGGTAACATTAACTAAATAATATTATGCTTCTAACACATCCTTCCGTATTATAAAACAAACTGCTATGTCGTGTCTGTCTGTGTTTCAACGCGATAAACTCAAAAACTACGACATATTTTCATACGGTTTCCACCAATGGATTAATGTATTGTACGACAAAAAATATAGGCATGCGCTCTACTACCCTTGCGAAGCTAGTTAGTCGCCAGTTTGTTCATAAACAATAAATTCTGCAAATATCGCCATCTGCATTTGTTTTCCTTAAAGCAACTGTATGAACACAGGGACACGTGGCCACGGTTATACCACGTTATACCCTCCAAATCACTGTACTTATTCCAAGATATAATTTAAATTAGGAATAATATTGTTACGGTACGACTGCAATGCTGAGGTCTCGGGTTCGATCCCCAGGTCGGGCAAAGTGATATTTTTCTAATCAGTATCAGCCCGGAGTCTGGAATTTGTGCCCGATATGGCGATAGGCTCGCCCCCTATCAAATAATGGGATGGAATACGCACGGTGAGAACTGGGTGCACTAGTTGCGCCTCTGCCTACCCCTTCGGGGATAAAAAGCGTGATTATGCGTTGATATTATTATGGCTTAATGACCAACCGTGCCCGTCCCGTAATGCCAGATGTGCTGTGTAAATTTGTAAAATAGCCTCGCAAAACCTAGTAGGCGTTCCGCACGTCCAGCTTTTACCCGATTATTTAGAGAAAATCGTTGGTATCATGCTTTTTGGTTAACAGGGTAGTGACCTAAAAATGGTCCATAGCTAAGGCACCTCGATACACAAAATGTCACGCATAATTTTTTCACAAAGCTGGTCGCCTTATTCTTGCTCTTTAAACTTTTTGGTGGAGATTTTTGTTTTTATTAAATACGATATTCAGTTCAATAGTTTGCAGTTTACATCTAACCTCGATATAAAAACGCGACCCGCGCCCGTCTGTGTTGATAGCCGTCGTCTAAATATGTCAGCTGTTATCTCGTTTACATTTGGTAATTATGTGACGATAAATATTTATTTCCTCTACGTTGTGAATGCTTGAGTGTATTTAATTTGCACATTCTTATACCGTCGGTTTCTTGAAATTCTAAGAAGCTTAAACCTAGACAGCTCTAAGGTGAAAATTTGAACACTCTTATTAGTTTGATGGCGACAAAGTAGATACGGACATTTACATGAATTTATCAAAAAAAAAAAATATTGTTACGTGCTAGGGTTCAGTATAAACAATTAGACGCCGATATTGCGATAAAAGTACCAATTAAGTTTTTATTAGCAAATAATTACAATTAAACTAACTAAAACACTGCACTGGATACTACGATATTCGAATGCACTAATTATAGTCACTCACTATACGTTCACACAAATCACAATTCGCTTCGAAGTCGCTCGGGGTTATCGCTCGTAGTCCGCTTGTCGCTCCGCTCGCTAAGCAAAACTGAATCCCGGCGGCGGCCGCGCGCCGCCTTTTATACTCGGTCAATGGCCTTGGTCACAAGGCCGCGGCCGCCGGCTACAAGTACCATCGTAGTCTGTGGAACATTCTCGAAAGATCCGGAATAGTCGGGAACTCTCTCGCAAATATAGGTCAGTTATCGCGTTTCCACGACATTCTGGAGACATCGAGATCTTTCGAGAATGTTCCATCGTCGAACTTTCCACATTCGGATAGTACCACTTTTAGCCAATAGATGGCGCTACTATCCGCGAGCATTAGCGCGCGTAACACTGCCCCCTCCCAAGACATGCTCGTCCCGAGCATCGTTAGAACCATAATAGCGCGCTAACCGATCAACGTGGACAATTTTGGGTGTACCTCGCTGGCCTTTCTGTATACGGTATGTGACGTCATTTATCTTGGTCACGATTCTATAGGGTCCATCCCATTTGGCTTGTAATTTAGGTGACTTGCCTTTGCTTCGAGCCGGATTGTGCAACCATACCAGCGTGCCCTCGTCGAAACCGCTATTGTTCGCTTTTCGGTCATAACGGGTCTTCATCCTCTCAGACATCTGTTGACCTGATAGTCGAACGTGCTCGTATACGTCATTCAATCTTTTGCGCAGATTGTCCGCATAATCCGTTATACTGTGCGGAGTGTCAGGAGGTATGCCGGTAATTAGATCAGCAGGCAGTCGCAATTCTCGTCCGAAGTTAGCGAAAGCAGGAGTCACTGCCGTGTTCTCGTGGACTGAACTTCTGTATGATAGGAGAAACGGCTGAATGTGCTTGTCCCAGTCCTTTTGCCTGTTTTCTACAACCTTAGCCAGGTATCTCTCCAACGTTTGAATAAAACGTTCCACCATGCCATCAGATTGTGGGTGATACGAGGTGGTCCTTGTTTTATGAATGCCCAATACCCGACATGTTTCCTGAAATACTTGGGATTCAAAATTACGTCCTTGGTCACTGTGTACTTCCAGGGGTACTCCAAACCGGCAGAAGACTTCATGAACCAATTTGTCCGCGACTGTTGACGCTTCCTGATTGGGGATGGCAAATACTTCCGGCCACTTCGTGAAGTAATCCATGACCACCATAAAATATTTGTTCCCACTGTCACTTACAGGGAACGGTCCTGCAACGTCCACGGCTATCCGCTCCCATGGGGCACCAACGTTATAAATTTTCAATGCCCCTCTGCTACGTGTATGGGGACCTTTCACAGCCGCGCAACTCGTGCATTTGCGACACCATTCCTCAACATCGTCTCTACAGTTGATCCAATAAAATCGCTCACGGGTCTTCAACAATGTTCTCTTGACTCCCAGGTGACCTCCTGAGCATCCACTGTGATAAAGTTGAAGTATTTCTGGGACCTTGGCTTTTGGGACCACCATTTGTAAATGACATCGATCTCCCTTGGCATTTTCCCATTTACGGCACAGGATCCCATCTTGCATGACCAGACTGTCCCACTGGGCCCAATAGCTTTTTGCTATGGAACTTAACGGTGCGATATCACTCCACTGGGGCTTCGTAGCACCGGCTTTTAGCCACTCGAGGATTGGTTTGAGGTCCGCGTCTTTATCCTGCGCTTCCTGTAACTCTCCTTTCCACTCGCTGCTAAGGTCTGCCCTTATCATTCTAACTGGCACTGCTTCCTTACCCTCTTGCTTAGTGCAGTGCTTACAGCTATCAGGGCACGGCCTTCTTGACAAGGCGTCTGCATTACCGTGAGATTTCCCACTACGATGTTCTATAACAAAGTCAAATTCTTGTAGCAACTCAATCCACCTCGCAACCTGACCCTCTGGGTTTTTAAAATGCAATAGCCACTTCAAGGCAGCATGGTCGGTTCGCAGATGGAATTTCCGCCCAATCAAATATTTGCTAAAATGCTGCAAGGTTTTCACCACAGCCAGTAGTTCTCTTCTGGTGACGCAGTAATTTCTCTCGGGTTTGGATAACGATTTACTGAAGTAAGCTATCACAGCCTCTTTATCGCCTTTCCGTTGAGACAACACGCCGCCAATCCCAGTATTACTTGCATCTGTGTCAACAATGAACTCGTTTGCCGTGTCAGGATAACCCAGAATAGGTGTGGCACACAGACGGTCTTTTAACGCTTGGAAGGCGACGTCACAACTCTCGTCCCAGCAGAATTGTCTCTTCTCTTCAGTGAGCTTATGCAGCGGTTTGGCTATATCCGCGAAGTTCTTAACGAATCGCCGGTAATAAGAGCACAAGCCTAAAAACGCACGAACTTGTGTCTTGTCTTTTGGAACTGGCCATTCCTTGACTGCTATCACTTTCTCGGGGTCTGTTTGAACGCCATCCGCTGAAATGATGTGTCCTAAGAAGCTAACCCGCTGTTTAAAGAAGGAACATTTCTTAGGACTGAGCTTGAGATTAGCCCCACGGATTTTCGATAACACATGACCAAGGTTTTTAAGATGTTCTTCAAATGTGCGGCCCACAATTATAATGTCATCCAAATAGACAAGACATGCGTCTCCAATCAATCCAGTCAGTACTAGCTCCATCAGTCTCTCAAAAGTCGCAGGAGCATTGCACAATCCGAATGGCATAACCTTGAATTGCCATAGACCTTTCCCAGTAGAAAATGCAGTTTTCTCTTTGTCTAACGGGTCTATTTCTACTTGCCAGTAGCCACTCTTCAAATCTAGCGTGCTAAACCACTTCATTCCAGCAAGCGTGTCCAGAGTGTCGTCGATCCTAGGTAGAGGGTAACTGTCCTTTTTTGTAATATCGTTTAATCGACGATAATCCACGCAAAAACGCGTACTGCCATCCTTCTTTTTCACCAAGACAACTGGAGAGCACCAAGGACTAGATGAAGGCTCTATGACACCATCTTTCAACATCCCTTCAATCATAGTATCCACCTCCTTCTCCCTTGCCACCGGCAATCTTCTTGGTCGCTGACGGACCGGTAACTCGTTGCCTGTATTAATTTTGTGCTGGACTAAATTAGTTTTTCCCATGTCCGCATCATTGCACGAGAAGATGTCTCCGTATTGCGTTAACAATTTATTTGCTTGGCTTACCTCTTCCTTTGACAAATGATGACAGTCCTTCAAAAGTGACGTCACGTCAAACTTCGCAAGTGTGATGTTCTCAGTGGGTGGATCTTGACATGTGCGCAACCAAGCCACTTCCTCGCAAGAACCCATTAACATGCCTTTTCTAATAACATGCTGCTCATTACTGAGATTCAGTACGCGTACGGCTGACTTATTAGTAGCTCTTACCAGGGTTCGCGCTATTTTCCATGGAAGGTCATTGTCAAGCTTCTCAATGAGAACGCACCGTTCCTTTGGGCCAGAGTTCCGTGGCAGACTAACAGGTACGATCACTTCAGATCTCGGCGGAAGAACTGTCTTCTTGAAGCAGTATACCCCTCCTGATGGTGCTCCTTCCACAAAAATTTCCTCTGAACCGCATTTTAGAACACCCTGCTTGACGTCTATCTCGCAACAATGTTCTCGCATGAAGTCGAGACCCAGAATGCAATCATCGACAATGTCAGCCACTATTACATTATGCAGATAAATTCTATTGCCTAGTTTTAATTGTACTACCTTCTCACCTCGGACGGATATGTGCTGACCGGTGGCTGTTAGGAGTTCCACGTTCTCTCGGTTACCCTTGTAATCCCAAAGAAACCGATTTGCTAGTCGAGCACTGACAACTGTGCGAGAAGCTCCAGTGTCTAAAGTCAGTTTACAGACTGTTCCATTGACCTCGCCTCTGACGACCAAGCTGTTCCCATCATGAGCTTGCGAAATCGAAATCTTTAGGGCTTCATGAACACCGGCCAGCACTCGCCCCATCGTCCTGGCCTCTACTCGTTTCCCTGCTGCTGATGGGTGGAGCTAACCACCCTCTCGTCCTCAAGTCTATCTCCTCTTTCGATACGTTGTTTGCTACAATTCATGCGGAGGTGGCCTCTTTCCCCACAATTAAAACACCGAGGGCTGTATGCCTGCGGACGGTTGCGCGTGGGTGATGCTACAACCTCCCTAATTCGGTGGGCACGATGGTCTTGTCGTACGGCCTCTACTTCTAGTGCATGTGCCAAGGCGTTCTTCAATGTCTCATGATGCCCAAGCCTTACAGCAGCCCGTACTTCTAGATCTCGAATCCCGTCGACAAAAGCCTGCACTAGAATTCTGTTAATAAGCTCAGGTGCAGACTGGTGTGCTTTTCGTACCAGCTTCTCAACTTCCAGAGCCCACTGCTGTAAATTTTCCGAAATGCGTTGGACTCGGTCTTTTAGCTGAGCGCGATACACATGTTCCAAATGAGCATCACCATACCTAGATTCCAAGGCTTCAATCAGCTGGTCGTAGGTCACATCAGTACCAAGGGCCTCCAGGATAGTTAGGGCCTGCTCGCGTAAGCCCAAGGTGAGTGCAGTCCCAGCCTGTTCTTTAGTCCATCCATTCGCCCGCATGACGGCCTCGAATTGCTTTCTATAAGCCGACCAGGAGGATGTGCCGTCAAATGGTGGCACCTTAAATCCTCGAGTTGAAGATGCCGCAACCACGGTCTCGCTACCGCGTGTTTCCATCTTCTTCTCAACGTCGGCGATACGAGCTTCCGCGTCTAAAATCCGATGCTCGTGCCGATCAACTTTTTCCTTCACTTCTTTGAGGTCCTGGTCAATGGAAGCCCTCAGGTCCTTTATCAGAACGGTTTGTTCTTCCTGACGGCGAGCCTGCTCCTCCTGACGGCGAGCCTGCTCTTGTTGAAGTCGAGCTAACTGCTCCTCCTGACGGCGAGCCTGCTCTTGTTGAAGTCGAGTTTGCTCCTGCAGCATTGCCATAATCGCCGTAAGGTCCGTAGGTGCCAACGCTGGAGAGTCTCCAGATGGTCCAGGGGTAGGCTGCCTTGTCGGTTGTCCAACTACCTGCGCTGGGGAATCCTCGAAACGGCCCCGGTCCATCTCTTGCTGGCGCTGACTTCGGGTGCGGATACTAGCACCTTCTTCCTCCTTTGGTAATACCGGCATTGTTTATCGCACTTCTGACACCAAATGTTACGTGCTAGGGTTCAGTATAAACAATTAGACGCCGATATTGCGATAAAAGTACCAATTAAGTTTTTATTAGCAAATAATTACAATTAAACTAACTAAAACACTGCACTGGATACTACGATATTCGAATGCACTAATTATAGTCACTCACTATACGTTCACACAAATCACAATTCGCTTCGAAGTCGCTCGGGGTTATCGCTCGTAGTCCGCTTGTCGCTCCGCTCGCTAAGCAAAACTGAATCCCGGCGGCGGCCGCGCGCCGCCTTTTATACTCGGTCAATGGCCTTGGTCACAAGGCCGCGGCCGCCGGCTACAAGTACCATCGTAGTCTGTGGAACATTCTCGAAAGATCCGGAATAGTCGGGAACTCTCTCGCAAATATAGGTCAGTTATCGCGTTTCCACGACATTCTGGAGACATCGAGATCTTTCGAGAATGTTCCATCGTCGAACTTTCCACATTCGGATAGTACCACTTTTAGCCAATAGATGGCGCTACTATCCGCGAGCATTAGCGCGCGTAACAATATTTTAGGAAATCGAATTTCTATTGAATTGTTGTTTCCTGAAATTTTAACACCTTGCTATTTTTGTCTGTCCTAAGCCAGACCAGCCCCCTTATTCTTTATGACAGTGTTAGCTCTTAACGCGGCCGCGTTACGTTAACTTCGTGTAATAAGCGTTAAATGGTATTCTGTAATATGCCAATTTCCATAGTGATAAACGCGATGAGTTACGTTACACGCTTGTTACGAGCGGTAAAAATAACGTGTGTGAATAAGGGGGCAGGCCTAACGACTTCAGTTACAATAAAAAAGGCAATTTGTATTTTCAGGAATTGGACCCAGAAACAAGTTCTAAAGAAGTGTTCGAGGATGTCCTCAAAAGACTCCAAGCCCTTGGTGACAGAGGCAAGAGGGTGCTGAAGAGGCTGCACGAGTCCATGGGAGTAACATATAAAGATCAGGTACGAGTCTTCAACTCAGTTAATGTTGGAACCACAAACCCAGCTTCGCCAAATCATCACAAAATCAAACGTACAGCCATTATAATAGAATGTTGTGTGCAAACCAATTAAATGTTATTTTTCATCCTTTTAATAGATTGTGAATATTTTACGTCAATGCCAAGTATCGATAGGCTGAAAGTGTCAGATTGCGCCACCAGATGGCAGAACTAACGACGTGCCGGTTCGCTATTGGGTTACTTTCGAGTCTTCATATTGCGATTGCTAATATGATATTTATGTTTTTGGAATATCATTGGTGCAAACCAAGCCAAATGTCTATATCACAATATTATGAGTAACGTATCTACTCTGCGCTTATATTCCTTATGTATAATATAACGCCATCTATCATTATATTGTTGAAGCCATCGCTAACGGTAGCCAGGTCAATTTGTTTTATTGCTAGATAAGTTCAATAGATGGCATTGCTCGTCGCTTAAAGTTTATAAGGCCGAAATAAATATACAAACTTTGATTAATTATATACCTAGATAGACACTGAACGTTTCAAACGCGTCGAATAGAGGCTAACTGTTCCCCTCTAAATGACTTCGAGAGAATTATTTTTTGTTGTTTTTCATGGATATAATTATCTCCCCGTTTTAATAGAAACCATGTAATAACTGGTATCATTATGCGCGCACACAAGGATACGCAGAATGATGCAGCCATAGCGTATAACACAGCTGTCACGCATACTAACTTAAGAAAAGTTGGCCTGTTTTTTTTAGTTCCATTACAGCGCGTCACTCTATCTCGGTATATAATTAATCAAAGTATACAAAGATGAAATAAAAACATTTAAATTTTGAATTCATAATAAATGTGATCGTTTAAAAGTTGATTCATTGGTTCTGACAGAGTTTCATGGATGGTATGGATGTTGTCACATCGTGTGACCCACTTACTAATAACTGTTCTAACTAACCTACTAGTCTAGGTTAGACTTAGGCTATAAAAGCACCTTGTACGAGACTTAACTCATAAATAGCTTAAAGAACTTTCTCTTCGAGTCGGGGGAAAGTATTTCTTTCCAGCATTTTGCTGGAACCTATACGTAGCATCACCTTTTCCCTTTTCAAAACTAGGCATAAGAATATAATCATATCCAATATCCAACTATATTAAGTATTTCTAGACTTCGGCCTGATATTGAGCAGAAAAATCCATTATTACTTTACTCGGGGATTGAACTCGAGACGTCAGCCTCAGTAGTCGTACCAGAAAAATTTAAATGTAATACATTAAATAACTTAGAGAATCAATTCTTTTCTGCGTAAAGTATTTCGCAGAATGTATAGAACAGCTACTTCTGATGTAGACTGCCTTGGTGGCGTAGTTGTATTACTATATGACTGCAATGTTGAGGTCTTCGGCTCGATCCCAGGGTCGGGCAAAGTGATATTGGGTTCTAAATTAAGTATTAGCCCGGAGTCTGAAATTTATGCTCGATATGGCGATAGGCTCGGCGCACGGCGAAAAGTGGGTGTACTAGTTGCGCCTCTGCCTACCCCTTCGGGGATAAAAGGCGTGAATTAAGATGTTAAGTCTCATTACACCCAGTAATTACGATGTAGAATGAAGTGTGGTACCGTATTGCAGGCGTCAGAGCTATCGAATGGTATAATGTCGGCAGTACGCGGTAGCAGTGAGGAGTTGGATCACCTGAGAGACATCCTCGTCGAGGCGATAGATGAGGAGAGGACGCGACCAGACAGGCAGCGTGAGTCTGATTACTATAATTAACTATTTATAAGACAAATCATGCCTATATCACTGAAGAGGTAGGCAGAGGTGCAACTAGGGCATCCATTTTTCCATGTTTGTTCCGTCCCATGATGTTATAAGGGGAGAGGCAAGCGCTATATCGGGCAGAAATTCCGGACTCCAGATTGTACTAAGCAGAAAATCCCAATATCACTTTGTCTACCCGGGATTCTCACCCAGGTCCTCAGAGCGGTCCTCAGTGCCGTAACAAGCAATATAACTATGGCACCGAGCTAGTCCATTAGTTCATGTATTTTGATCCAAGCAATACAACTACGGCACCGACAGTCTATTAGCTGTTCATGTATTTCGATTCTGCGTGCATTGGTTCTTCTAATGTCGACGCCAAATTTTATAGTTTTTTTTTTTTCAATGCATTGAATGACGTGACGGACATGCCGTTCGCCTGATGGTAAGCGACATGACCACCCATAAACAGTAGCAACACCATCCAGCACTTTGAGTTACAAAGTACTGTGTGGCATTTCACTGCGCTCGTCATCCTGAGACATAAGATGTTAAGTCTCATTATATACAGTAGTTGCATTGGCTACAATGTCCTTCAAACCGAAACACAACAGTGCATGCACACTGCTGCTTAGCGGTAGAAATAAACATTGCGGTGGTACCCACCCAGACGGACTCTCACATATGAAAGACCTACCACCAGTTTGCCGAGATAACGCGTCAAGCAAACACTAATGCTTTGTACGGTTGCTATGCAGGTTGATATTCTGCATCCTCGCTCCAGCTTTACATGATACAATCTTTATTACAGAGAAGAGAAGGCAGGCTCGGGAAGACGCTCGAGCCAAGAGAGAGCTGATGCTGGGACAGATGGAACTCACCAGGGAACTCAACGAGGACGACGAGGCGCGGGACTACGCCGCGGAGGAGGTGACACGCTTTTATTTTGTAGTCATATTAAAGTGAAGGGAATCGAACGGACGAAACCCAAGGCACACACCTCTGACTTTTCGCAGTTACATTTGTATTGTTTATCTATTATAACCGTTAGCTTTAACAGTGAAGGATAACATTATGGGGGACACCTACACGGTACTTAACAATTTTCCATAAAAAAATAGAGTGTATGTTAAGTCTGCCAACCCGCATTAGGCCAACGTGGTGGACTAAGACCTTAACCCTCTCAATAGTCCTCAACTACTCAGAAGGTTAGGTCCGTGCTCAGCAATGAGCAGTATATAATACAGGGCTGGTATTATAAATATAGTCAAGGCGTTTCACCATATAGTTCACACTAGATCGGAAGTAGTACACGCCCAGATGAGAAACTATTTACTCCATATTTCCCAGACTAACCAACAAATGGACAATATTCATGAAAGACTGTCTTATAATATTATATCCACTAATTGTTATAAATATTCTCGTCTCGTTAGTCTAGCGAACAAGCGATGTACTAGACCAGTAAGCAGCTATAGGTTCTATTCCCGGCTTGGGTCAGCTGACTACCCGCTCCTGGAGTTTGTAAGCCTACATACTATTGTAGGTACATACATGTTTTTAATTATTCGGACTACCTGTAAGAAATTATAGAATTGCCCTCCTCTGGACCTAAAGCTAGGACTTGCTCACGAACCTCCTCTCCCTGGACTAAACTCTTCCGCTTGACCGTTCAGCAATATAGACATGAACTTATACATTTAATTATTATTATGTTAATAAACATTTTAGTATCAATAAATCGTGAACCCAGTCAATATTATGCTAAGAGGAACGAGACCAATAATAATAAACAGAACTACTCGTAAACACTTCCCGTTAAAAATACTTGAGATTCGTGAATCATCATCGTTTTTATGTCTGTTGTATTGTACGCGGCAGTAAATGATTGCATTGAATTATAGAGATACTATGGCACTGATGATTATCATACATTCAGGTTTTTTTTTATTATTCAAAGAATCACGAGACGAGCATGCCGTTCACCTGATGGTAAGCGTTACGACCACCCATAAACAGTAGCAACACCATCCAGCACCTTGAGTTACAAAGTACTGTGTGGCATTCCACTGCGCTCGTCATCCTGAGACATAAGATGTTAAGTCTCATTATGTCCAGTAGTTACACTGGCTACAATGTCCTTCAAACCGAAACACAACAGTGCATGCACACTGCTGCTTGGCGGTAGAAATAGACATTCCAGACGTACTCTTACATATGAGAGCTCTACCATCAGTTTAGAAAGAACTTAGTTGATTATAGGATATTTGTATCCGCCTGATAGTGATCTTATACAAGATGTAAAACCCGCCATAGTGGCCCACGTGACAAGCATTTCGGGATCAGCCTGTGTATATCTGACTAGCATTGCGCGCGGCTCCGCCCGCGTGGAAAAGTTTTTCCGGGATAAAAAGTAGCCTATAGCACTCAGGAGTAATGTAGTTTCCTATTAATGAAAGAATTTTCAAAATCGGTCCAGTAGTTCCTGAGATTAGCGCGTTTAAACAAACAAACTCTTCAGCTTTATAATATTTATAATATTAGTATAGATTTCGCATGCATGCTCACGCCTTTTATCCCCGAAGGGGTAGGCAGAGGCGCAACTAGTGCACCCACTTTTCGCCAAGCGTATTCCGTCCCATGATGTGATAGGGGGCGAGCCTATCGCCATACCGGGCACAAATTCCAGACTCCGGGCTGATACTGAATAGAAAAATCCAATGTCACTTTGCCCGACCCGGGGATCGAACCCGAGACCTCAGCCTTGCAGCCGTACCGTAATACAACTACGCCACCGAGGCAGTATAGATTTCAAACCAGTATAATTGTTTCGACTGGAGAGGGAGAATCATTTCTCGTCAGTCGATACTCCAACTGGATGTATGGACTCTACATTTAATATAATCACTCTGTTACCCGTGTATGTTCAAAAATTATCAGCATTTGATCCACTTTCTATGACTCAATAATTACTTCCGAGTACAGTAACTACTTATCAATCGATACCGGGAAATATAAATTAACGTTCTTAGAATTCACATCTTGTAATAGATAGCTGTAAAAAATTGTTACGTCAACTAATGTGCCCTGGTTTGAAGAACATATTCTTTTTCCTCGTATTCTTCATATAGAGTCAGTCAAGTCAACTTACTGATCCGAATGTGCAGCAGAAATGTCAATGAAATGTCAGTGGATATCCATCCCTAAGGATCCAGACCGGGTCTGAATGAAGTACATAAAATGCATACAAAGTACCAGTACTGGTTGACAATCTACCCTAAAACCACTCATTCAACAGCATTTAAGCTCTTTTATTGTTTAAAATAAATTAAAAACTTATATTTTTAAAAAACTTCAGGGCTTAGAACCAGACGGATACGCAGAACATCACGAGCAATTGAATGAAACGACTGACTTCGACATGAGTAACTCGGAGTTCTGGTCATCATTCTCCAGCAGTGAGGAGGCGCTATTGGAGTGCGAGGGTCTGATCCTCAACCTGCCCCTCACGCCGCACAAGACCTGCAACAAGCATGCTTCTGATGACGAGACCTTCGCTGCTGCCAAGGTCAACGCTTTAACTTACAGGTTAGTCGATACCGAAACAAGTTACAACATACCATATTCAAGGAAAGGCTTTGATATATAAATAAATTTGCTGTTCTATATTCAGGAAACATTCTTCTTTTGGTGCCATTTCTTTGAGGGAATGAATTCTGTCATTTTCAGGGAATGAAAATTAAAAATGTAAATATTTACCCATTTCTCTCTTTTCCTTTTCTCACTCTTTTGTAGTCACGGTAAAGACTGGCGTTGACTTGAGCAGAATCTGAGCGTACTAAATTGTGTTTATTTTGTATTTGATAGGTCTTGACTCGTAATGGACCTGGTTTCATGGTAAATTTATAGCAGACGAATTAACATGATTCGATTCGACTCGGCGATCTTGATCGGCGGAGTTTAAAACTATATTATTTTTATTGAGACAAGAAAGAGAGAGTTTATTATTTTTAGCGACATTCCCAGTTTTTTTTTGTTTTGGCCAAAAACAAAACTGCATTTTTGGCGCCGTCTCTTAACTTTGTTTAATGTTGGAATTCAAAATACCATAGACAAAGATATGATTCTATAAAAAAATATTAAAATTTGTGTTATTCCCTGTTATTTGCCACTCAAATTGTACTCAATTTACTGGTGGTAAGTCTCTCATTATGTAAGAGACCATCTGGGTGGGTACCACCGCAATGTCTATTTCTACCGCCAAGCAATAGTGTGCATGCACTGTTGTGTTTCGGTTTGAAGGACATTGTAGCCAGTATAACTAATGGACATAATGAGACTTAACATCTTATGTCTCAGGATTTCGAGCGCAGTGGAATGCTACACAGTACTTATTAAGTCAAGGTGCTGGATGGTGTTGCTACTGTTTATGGGTGGTCGTATCGCTTACCATCGAACGGCATGCTCGTCTCGTCATTCAAAGCTATAAAAAAAAAATTATTCCAGGGTCCCAACCAACGGTTACTATTTCTTCGTGTTCAACTCCGAGAACGAGGTGCAGCGGAACTTCATCCGCGCGCGCTTCGAGTTACAGAAGACGCGCTACGACGTCGCGCGCACCAAGCTCCGCGAGTGCACCAACACCACCAGCCGCTGCGACCTGCCGCTGGATATCTTCTCCACTCAGAAGGTGGGTCAGGATACACTAGACTACACAAATGTGTGGGTGATAAGCGAATTGCAGGTTTTTTACAGGCTTTTTTATATGTGCACAGGAAAGTAGTAGTACTGTCCAAATAGAGTATTTTTTGAAGTTATACTTCTTTTGGCGCGTTTTTTTTTTTATTTTTTTTTTTTAATTTTATTTTTTATAATGGCATTTTTGTTCACATTTTGCCAATGTCAAGTTTGGTTTGTCTATTTTATTATCTGTAGTATATCAAAGTAAAGCAGTGGCTACCTTACCAAGACTTTATCGAGGAGTTTTGGCGGCAACAAAAAAACACTTGATTAGCACAATTATTTTAATTCATTTCATTTGAGCTCTTTAATAGAACTATATTGGATAATATACCACCATAATTATGCAATATAACACTAAGTAACACCAAAATAATGAATTAAAACAAGAGCACCTCATGACACTTCCAAGTTCCCGCCAAAACTCCTTTTGGCGCGTTATTTAAAAAGATTTTTATATTGTTACGCCAAAGAAGTATAACGTTTTTTTAAGTGAAACTTCTTTATCGTCGTATGGGAGAAATCTTATAGCAATGTAAAAAAAAATCGTCACACTTTCCGACGCTATGTTGGAAAAAATCGTCACATTTTCTGTCACTTACTTTACTTAAATTGAGGAGTGACTTATAAAGAAAGAACATAATAATATAAGAACAGTGAAACAAATTAATTGATTGAAATAGTTTCACTTCATACGTATGTACATTAATACACACACACACGCTTTTTTATGATATAGGGGGCAAACGAGCATACGGTTCACCTGATGGTAAGTGATCACCGCCTGTCCCGTGTAGCTATCTTAGTGCAACAAGATACCCCGGGGCCGTCTCGTATGCGCCGAAGAAGGCCACCGCGGGTTTTGGTTGGTATGCCGGTGTAGGGTGTACATAGGGTTAGGGACTCGGTCCAATGCTCGCTCGGATGATGTTAAATACTCCCGAGTGTCAACATTGGGCCGTAAGACTGTGTGTAACCAACATAACCGTTCCTTCTTCTTCTTCTTCTTTTTATTATGGCTTCCACCGATTAACTATCGGTGATTTCGCCAATGTCAAGTAATAATAGCAGATACAAAGCAATAATTATAAATTCTTATAAATAAAAAGTTGTCGCCATGTCAAAAAACAAAAGACGACCTCCATAACCGTTCCACTCACCCCCCAGTGGTGGTAGCGATAACGTGTTTATACCCGCGAAAAAAAAAAAACAAAAAAAAAAGTGATCGCCGCCCATGAACATCTGCAATACCAGGAGATGCGTTGCGGTTCTTTTAGGTGGGAATACGCTCTTTTTTTTTAAGGTCATACCTATCTGTCGGAAAATGCATCGATAGTAATAGTAATGTATCGATAGACAAGATATGACTCGATATAATTATGCCGTCCTGTTTGAACCGGATAAAACACTGGCTGTTCCCGGAACGCGACTCACTTGCGTAAGTCACTATAACTTAATTTATACTGCCAATTAGTCTAAATCTGTGAAGGAACGAAAATAAAATTACTATGTAATTTATTAAAAAAGTACTGTGGACTTAGAATGTGACACGAAGACGCAACTCATAAAACGATGTCGTTTAATTTTGATGTTTGTGATTGATCGAGAGACCAATACGTCTGTCACTTGTTAGTCTCTCAACCAATCCCAATAAGACGAAACGGAGACGTGACGTGTTTTTTGTCACATTCTAAGCCCACTGATATACTCCTCCTCCTTGCGTCGATTCCCCAATGCTGGGGGTCGTGAGTCATCAAGGAATTAACTTTTCGCGTACGATGTTGTGCCAACTACTCCGGCTTTCAGCGACATGTATAGCTGCAGCGGCATTTATGTTGAGTGTGGTGCGGATTTGATCAGTCCAGCGCGTTGGGTTCCTGCCTCTCGGTCTTTTGCCATCCATTTTCCCGGTGATTATTATTTTTTGGAGATTATCACCGGGTTTGCGGGCGATATGACCAAAGAACTCAAGCATTCTCCGAAGGCATATGGTGGAAAGCCTTGGCTTTGCATCAAGGTGGAGCTCTTCGAGGATAGACCGGTTGGTCCTAAAGGCCGTCCACGGGATTCGCAGCATCTTCCTCCAGCACCACATTTCAAAGGCGTCTATGCGTTGGCCGTCTCTAGCCTTTAAAGTCCACGTCTCTGCCCCATATAGGAAAATGGAGAAGACTAAAGTATTGACGAGTGTCATTACGTCATTATTGTCATTGCCACTGATATACTACACTGATATTAAAAAGATATCAAATCTGAACAAAAAACCGTTATCTCTATAAGCCCTATATTTTAAAATCAAAAAAGTATGGATTTCACTTCAAGATCTGCCAGCCCAAATATACAAACCTACAACTTGACTCCTTTCGAGTAGTAATGAATATAATTGAAGCACTATCATCGATCATATGAACAATGGAGGCTTGGAACAATAACTTTCACTCGATAATGAGAGATGTGACCTCGTTCGATGCCTCTGTACCGATTGGTGCGAATTTGGCGCCGTGTTCAGTTGCAATGATATTGGTCGAATCATAAAGCTTAAGCTTTTTACCTTTTTTTGATAGATTAATTAGTACAGCTACATTTATTTTTTTGGGTTTTATTAAATTTTATATAAGAATTGAAAAACTTTAAATGGCTGTGAGTCTTTTGATTCCTATACAGAAGCGATTTGTGCCAAGAATATTGTTTCAGTGCGGGTGAAACAAATCGATGCTTATTTTCTAAATAAATGAAGAACAATTTTAGTAATAATATTAATCTTTGCAGCTATATTCAATCTCTATAAGGTACATGTTAGACGTAAGTGTAGCCTCAGCATCAGCTAGGAGTCAGGACTAGCTGCATTTTTTATATTAATAGTCACAACTAAAGGTGTTTTTGTTTAAATTACGACGTTTTGTAACTCGCATATCCTTAATCTTTTAAGTACATTTACTTTTACAATACATGAAAGGTCTACCTCAAAGAGTATTACAGGCTTTGAGTTGCAAAGATTACAGGTGTTAAGATACATTTTTTTCCACGGTATAAAATCTTCTATAATGGACCACGTAAGTGTGTCGCGTTCTCAGATAAGCCTGCGTGTATCTGGTTTCGTAAAGGTTGACATAATAGTCGACTGGCGAGCAATTTTTATACCACATATCATGTCTTACAGCATGGCTCCATCACTATGAAAACAAAACAATTATTTTTTAGGGGTTCTGACAAATAGCATGGAAATTTTAATATCATGGTGGGGAACATGGTATAAATTTGACTAGGATATTAATTAAACCACAGAGATATAAAAAGAAGAGTGAAACTATATCAATCATGACACAATATTTTAACTCCTGAGGTGTAAAGCCGTGGTGATGGTATGTGTGGTGCAGGTGGTACTACTGAGGAGGAGTAAAGTGATGATGTTGTGGGCAGGTGGTGCTGGAGGTGCCGTGGCGCGACAACGCGTCGCTGTGGAACGAACAGTTCGTGATCGTGTCGGAGTGCGAGCCGCGCACCGCGCTCTACATGCTCTGCGCGCTCGCCGTGCCGCTCACCGTGCTCGCGCTCGCCTTCCAGTGAACCCACGCGACGGCCCGGGTGAGTAGCTAGCCTTCCAGTGAACACAATAACAGGTTATTAACTAATTTGACAGTGCACCATCTTCTAGTAAGTTAGTAGCGAATCTTCCAGTAAAACAAATCAGGTCAACAGTGAGTCTTCCAATGAACAAAATACCAGGTCAGTAACTAGTCTGACAGTGGCCGCACTCACAAATTAATAGCAAGGCTGACAAGGTACATCAGATGAGCAGCTAGACTTCCAGTTTACACCAAGTGCGTAACTAGCTTTCCAGTATACTACACCAGGTCATTAGTGAGTCTCCCAGTGGACCATACGGACAGATCAGTAACTTGCTCATTACCAGGCCTGAAGCAAACGTCCCAGTTAACAATACCTAGTGAATAACTAGCCTTCCAGTAAACTACGCACTGCCAGGCCAATAGCAAACCTTCATTGAACAACTCAACAGATAGACTGTCAGATGACTAAAGAGTACATTAGGCATAACTGTCCACGATCAGCTAGATTGGTGATTTTTTAGCATAGACCCACAAATTGAATAATTCTAGAACAAAAGCATAGGAAAGAAGTGGATCATTTTCAAAAGGAATTTGAATGAAAGTAGTGGATACTTTGACTTCCAGGACTGTAATTGAGAACATAACTATAAGTATTATGTGATATATGTTACAGCAACAAGTTGCCAGCGAAGCTTTACAGTACTAATGTAAAAAGTTACCAAATCAAAGACCTCGTTGAGCCCCACATATTTCCAAACTCATTCATTTGTTAACAAGATTGTTAAAATTCCCAGTCAGGCGCCACAACAATTGCCGAATTTTCCGCTAATTCCAAATCATTGTAAATCGAGGTCAACTAACATGACAAGCGCAAATTATTTCGCGTGAATGAGGTTCTGTAGACACGTTCACGAATTTATTTTACCTCATATTCAGGGAGGAGATACTAAATGTAAACAAATAGTAGTAACTAGACAATAGACATTAACAACCTGCACTAGACCAGCACGACTGCCTCGGTGGCGTAGGTGTATTACGATACAACTGCAGAAAAGGGAAAAAGCGTCATGCTATGTACTAAACCAGCATAGACTAAGACCTAAACCTACTCAGTAGAGAAGGCACAGGTTTTTTTTTTATAGCATCGAATAACGGTACGAGCGTGCCGTGGTAAGCGATACGACCACCCATAAACAGTAGCAACACCATCCAGCACCTTGAGTTACAAAGTACTGTGTGGCATTCCAATGCCCTCGTCATCCCGAGAAATAAGATGTTAAGTCTCATTATGTCCGGTAGTAAGGTACACTGGCTACAATGCCCTTCAAACTGAAACACAACAGTGCATGCACACTGCTGCTTGGCGGTATCAATAGACATTGCGGTGGTACCTACCCAGACGGACTCTTACATACGAGAGACCTACCACCAGGTACAGATCAGGTATTTGACCTTATTAATAGGTTTGTTTGACCAGGATAGTAACAATATATTACATAAAACTAACTTGAAACTACTTCCTCTGACACTTTATGAGACAATTTAAATTGCTGGAAGACCAAACTTCCCCTTTCTAATCAGAATTCTTAGGCTCATAAGCATCCATGATTCTCCTGATATTGTTGGAGTTTATAGACAATGGAGATCACTTACAATCAGATGGCCTACTTGCTCCGTAATTGTTAGCCGATGCTATAAAAATACCATCATTTGTCATCACAAAAGACCTTTGCTTACAACTCCCAGATCGTACGCAAATGTTTGACAACAAAGCCGAACTATATAAAAACAAACATTAATTAACAATTCGGAATCGAATTCTCGGCCTCTTGATCATAGTAAGATACTCCTGCCACGTCAGAAAATATCAGATGCATTCAATGAGCGCTCGGCACGCCTCAGCGCATGCGCGATGACGCGGCACATGCATCGCAACACGCTTGGCTGACTCTTTGAAACCGCATTAGACTAGGGATGCATGCTTCCAAAACACGATACATTTGATTAAAAAAATCTGGACCTTCAATGCCTGTACTTACTCATGAAAATATCCACAGAAATGTTCTTAGCATGCAACGATAATTTAAAAAAAATAATATACGGTGCGTGAATAACATAGGTCAGCAGAAGTATATAAGACGCCATAAGTATAAGGTGACAGGTTTGTATAAGCGTCGGAAGTATGTAAGCGCCAAAAGTTTATAAAGCGCGTGAGGTATATAAAGCTCCGTAAGTATACAATACTAGACTACAAAGTCCAGAAGTATACATAATATAAGGTGCGTATTATAGTAACTAGCTGTTACCCGCGGCTTCGCCCGCATGTAAGAGTTTTTCCTGGATAAAAGTCACGCCATACATTTTCTTGAGATAAAACTAGCCTAAAACCTGTCCAGGGTCTATCTCCATACCAAATTTCATCTAAATCCGTTCGATAGTTTTTGAGTTTATCGCGTACAATCTTTGCCACCCCTTTTACCCCTTAGGGGTAGAATTACGCAAAATCCCGTCTTAATGAGCATCTACGTCCTAAAAGGAACCCCCACGCAAAATTTGAGACTCCTAGCACTTGTACTCAGATTTCGTGATGAGTGAGTGAGTGAGTGACCTTTCGCTTTTATAAGGCATGTGAAAGAAAAGGAACAAAGTTTCGAGGAAGAAGAGTGTTATTTACACCGTTATGCTAGACATATGTCTACAAAATGACTTTTTTTTTTTTTTTTTATTGCTTTGAGTGACGAGACGAGCATGCCGTTCGCCTGATGGTAAGCGTTACGACCACCCATAAACAGTAACAACACCATCCAGCACCTTGACTGACAAAATACTGAGTGGCATTCCACTGCGCTCGTCATCCTGAAACATAAGATGTTAAGTCTCATTATGTCCAGTAGTTATACTGGCTACAATATCCTTCAAACCGAAACACAACAGTGCATGTACACTGTTGTTTGGCGGTAGAAATAGACAATAGACTGACATATCACTTCTGACTATTATATTTGTAGAAGAAAAACTATAAAAACTAACCCACAATATTAACATATATTTGTAATTGTAAATGTAGAATTACGCTGAATACAAAGTATTGATCAATGCTGCGATAGTGCGTTAGGAATGCGCGCTGCGAGATTTATTATCGCATCAATAGGAAGCGTTTTGTGTAGAACCTCAATGGCAATGTAGGTGAGCGAGCGTCTAGACACTGCTTTACTTCTGTAGTGTGCAGTGTAATTTCATTTCATTTCATTTCATTTCATTTCATTTCATTTCATTTCATTTCATTTCATTTCATTTCATTTCATTTCATTTCATTTCATTTCATTTCATTGTAGAGGAATTCTCCTTCTTAAAAGATTGGCGTTGCTCGTGACTTGGCCCGATACTTTTCCCGGTATAAGTATAATATATAACTACTGTGTAGTTTTCCGGGATAAAACGTATAATGATATTCCAGGATTTGATCTTCCCGTTTATCTGCCCAGCGGTTTTCATAGACAGTTATTGCCAAATGAAAAATTTCAAGTTTTATCTATTTCCTACGCAAATGCACTAAATTTATAACTAATTGTTTCAGATATGAGTTCTAGAAAATCAGACAATCATTTCGACACTATGCAGACACTCTCAATTTGTTGCCAAAAAACGCAACACAATTATCTTATAACGAACAATAGAAATTTCACTTATACAAACATTATATTTTGGTCCCCAAAGTAAACAATATGGATGGGAAGTCAGAATGTCTCTTTCTACCGCCAAGCAGCAGTGTGCATGCATTGTTGTGTTTCGGTTTGAAGGATATTGTAGCCAGTGTACCTACAGGACATAGTGAGACTTAACATCTTATGTCTCAGGATGACGAGCGCAGTGGAATGCTACACAGTACTTTGTAACTCAAGGTGCTGGATTATGTTGCTACTGTTTATGGGTCGTCGTATCGCTTACCATACGCTTTTTTTTATGGCATTGAATGGCGAGCGGCATGCTCGTCTCGCCATTCAATGCCATAAAAAAAAAACATACCTTCCAAATTCTCAGAACACTCAGGTATGCTGATTTCCTCATGTTTTCCTTTATAAATCAGCAAATAACAATATATGCGTAGCTTGCAACTGTCACGAAGTACGTGCCCCGGGTATTAACGAGAGACCTTCGTCTCAGTTAGTTCTCAGTCCAAACCCGATAGGTTATCACTGCTCCATCATTTTAATAAGTACCATACAAGGCATCACGCTTTTTTTAATTTAAGGGGTAGGTAGAGTTGTAACATACTAACGTTACGACAGTTATGTTAGATCCCAAGTAATAGAGTCTATTGCTATTTTCCGGGCACAATCAAGACTCAGGGTCGATACTGAACAGAAAAATAGTACTTTAAGCGAACCAGATTTCGAACCTGACCTCAGATATGCAGTCGTACCGCTTGTTGTATTGACAACTGCACCATCGAATTTATCGTCATATATTTGTCGTCACAAACTGAACTTATTCCATTTCAATGTAGAGTCAGACGGTGTCAAAACAACACACTGCTTCCAATTTCAGATTTAATTTTTACAGCTGCCTTTCTGACGTCATCTCGCCCTGGAGAATCCAATCCTGATTTAATTGAGTTGGAAATCCCAAAATATCTTCCAGGAAATTTAACTCTGGATCTCCCTGTCCACAATAATAAATTTAGATACTGTTTAAATTTGAATTGCTCTACGTCATGTCATTTTTTAGATACACGTGTGAGCGATCTCGGCCCTAACTCTGTTTACACGTAGCTAAGATAAGGCTACAGTTAAAAAGAACTGTTATTTAATGATCTACAAACTGGAATGTTTTTTATTATATTTCATTACGAACTGTTGCCAACTAGTTTGTTTTGGGGGTCCGTTACCGAGTTAGAAGATTTATAACTAGTTCATTTTTTCGTATTAGTTTGGTGATCAGAGTAATCGGTCAATATAACTTGACACAGCTGACAGCACGGTAATGCTGTGCAATATTTAAATGTGTGGCAGTGGTGAAGATTAGAAATATGAAAAAGCTCGTTGCAGTTGCTCGATCAGATAGAAAAAATTTAAAATAAGTACTTATTCGAAATGATAGACCCCCAAATTTTCTTTATGAATGGACCTTGTCGACAGGACTTTTATTTATGTGTCCTCTGGATGACTATTGTCTCAAAGAAACTAACGTGAAGTGACAATTTGCTGTAGCGTCTTGTACGCTGGTCTATATTGGGAGGCCCAAACAACACCACACTTCCACATATTTCTAGTTATATTCCTTTTAGGTCTGCGCCTCCACGGTTTCTTTTTTAGTATTGCACTTATGGATGGAGACAGCTGATAGAGATAACCTCACATCAAATGACGCAATACGTTTTCCAAATAAAAATTTAATACAAATATCACTTTGAATACAGCCAACAGAACCCACATCTGCGTGTGCGCACGTTGCCACATTTTTGTTTAATTTTTTACAAGCAATATCAAACAGGCCTGTTTTTTGTTGCGTTGTTATGGCGGCCCATCTAATCTTTATATTAAGCCAATTCGTAGTAATATCTACGAGTAAAGTATTCGTTTATTTGACGTAAATGGAGATTTGCTGTGGATATATTTGTTAAGTAGTTCGCTTGTGCGTAACTACTTTGATGTGTTATAAATTCTAACGAAAATATGGTAAAATAAAGGCTGTCTGTGTATCACTTTTTGTACTAGCCGCTGTACATTCAATCTTGTGTTTCGTTTGAGGTGTTATTAATGGGTATTTATCATTTGAAATTCTAAAGTGAATATGAACATGTTAATTTATTTGATAGGTAATGACGCATAAACTTAGAATGAAATTGGCACAAAAATCATCCAAGTCATAGATTAATATAATTAGAGGCTACTGCTAACCTGGTATGGCGATAGGCTCGCCCCCTATCACATCATGGGACGGAATACGCTTGGCGAAAAGTGGGTGCACTAGTTGCGCCTCTGCCTACCCCTTCGGGGATAAAAGGCGTGAGTATGCGTTGTTGTTATGCTAACCTGGTAAAACACTCCCGTAGAATAATTTTGATTATAAGAAAGATCGAAACATTTACAGCCGACACAATTTTAAACACCAAAAAAAAACATAAAGACAAAGGTACGTCTTATTCGCCTGGGTGCTAAATTACGACCTATGTACGTCCAGCTACAGTTCCTATTTAAATTAAAACAATATCAAAACCCATATAGGAAAATCTGCTGGCAGTGTACTAATGCACTAGGCTATGTCGTGCGATAAATTATCAAACTCCGTGACAATTTATAATCGTGGAGAGGACATAAATCTATCAGGTCACCTTTAAATGCGCGCCGACTTCCTTGTGACGCCTTTGAATAAACTAATGTAAAACATTGGTCTGTCCGTCTGTATATGGAAAGTTTAGATATTGGCAGAATTTTGAAATATTGTAGGGCTGATAAGTGCGATGGGAAATGCAACGCAATTATATATTCTCGTTACGCAATATTTAACCATTTTTATTTATAATTAGTGGACGATAGCCTGTTGGGAATGGAACGGTCTGCCGAGACAATGTTCGGAGGTTCAAACCCATACACCCCTGACTTTTAGAAGTTACATGTGTATTGTTTATGAATTATCGTTCGCTTTAACGGTGAAGAAAAACATCGTGAGGAAACTTACACACCTGAGAATTCCTTATAAGAATTTCGAGGGTATGTGAAGTCTACCTACCCGCAATAGGCCAGCGTTGTGGACTAAGGTTTAACCCCTCTCAGTAGTAGAGGAGGCCCGTGCTCAGCAGTGGGCAGTATATAATACAGGGCTAATTGAATTGCATTGACGACATAATTGAAGCCTATAAAACACAAGTAACAAACACTCCCTCAGAGGGCCCTCCTCCCCTTCCAGTTACTTATAATTATTTTGTTACAATAAAAATAGTCAATAGTTAACGCAAATTAAACATAGTATACCTATACACATTTAAGTACCTCTGAACCGATTTATTTTTAGTTATTGTAACGGATTTTAAACCGTTAGTAGTTAGTATTTTGAAATAAGTTTATTTATGCTGTTTTTGTATCAAACAAACCCAGTTCTGAACGCTAGCAAAAACCAACAATCATTGGACCGATAAACAGTTCTCAGCACTCAGTAGAGCGGAAAGAAATCGAACAATGCACAATCATGGCTTATGGCAAATCATTGCACACTTATCCGAATAAATGAGCCCTTCATGACATAATCAGCTTCTTTATAATGACGAGATAAGCCGCTCGTCTGGTTATGAAATTTTTTATATACCTGCAAAGTGATCCCACTGCGCCTACGGTAAGCGGAGTGGGGTCCAGGTAAAGTGTCGACGAACGAGAGTTGATTATCGCTCGTCAGTCAACATAATTATGCCGGCCTGTTTGAACCAGATATACACAGGCTGATCCCGGAAAGCGGCACACTCATGTAGGCCACTATGGCACTACACCTTGTGTATGGTGGATGATATTCAGGCGGATATTATTATATTATTGCCTTTTTTATTGCCTAGTACGACGAGACGAGCATGCCATTCGCCTGATGGTTAGCGATACGACCACCCATAAACAGTAGCAATACCATGCAGCACCTTGACTTACAAAGTACTGTGTGGCATTCCACTGCGCTCGTCATCCTGAGACATAAGATGTTAAGTCTCATTATGTCCAGTAGTTACACTGGCTACAATGTCCTTCAAACCGAAACACATCAGTGCATGCATACTGCTACTTGGCGGTAGAAATAGACATTGCGGTGGTATCCACCCAGACGGACTCTTACATATGAGAGACCTAGCACCAGTTAAAAATATATCCATTACGGTACAACCCAACGGGTTCTTACATACGCGAGATATGACAGACAAATACAACTTTTAAAACGCTATTGTGACCATTATCCAAAAATGGCCATTACCTGCGTGCCTCACACCCGATTATAATAACAATGAACGAATAACTCCTAACAATTGTCACGTAAAGTATTCGCGTGAATATTAATGCTTAAGACAATTGTTACTAGACGTAGACTGCCCAAGTGGCGTATTATTGCGTACGCGATACGACTGCCGTGCTTTCTCAGGTTCGATACCCGGTTCAGGTAAAGTGATATTGGGTAATTTATCAGCCCGGTGCCTGGTATGGTGCCAAATACATAGCTAAAAGCTCGCCCCCTTTTACATACCTAACATAGCTGGCGAAATGCAGTGTGTTACATCTCTGCCTTCCCTTAAATTAGCGCAGGCTATGTACAGTAAAAAATAAAAGACGCAAGCAAAATCGAATCATTTCAGCAACATGAAAGTTTTGCGTCAACCCCACATTCAAATTAAATAGACCATTCATGAGGATCTAAATAATTTGTGCGCAATCTCAACCAGCGCTTACCGTTGGGGCACCAATTACTACAAATTACGGTGATTAGTGGGTATTCGGGCCACGAGGTACCTACCTAATGAATCGGTGGCATTGAGTGAACGGTGGAATTTTGATGGATTCTAGATGCGACCTTCCGCCAATATTGGAAAGGTCGGTCTTAATATGCCTTAGAACCAACAGTATCTTGACTGAGCTGAGCCTTTGATATACTTCCATCCTTCTTAGTTCTCCAAGTGTTAATTTGTATGCATGTAGATAATCTCTTTCTTTGATAAATAAGTGCCTCGACGAAGATGAATCGCATAAGCGATACGACGACCGCGCTGAGGTCTCGGGTACAATTTTGATATTGGGTTTTATCGGCCTGTTGGAATAACAGCCTGATCCCGGTCACTATAGCGGATTGAACAGGTTGTGTATAATGGTCGCTATCTAGGCTGAAACAAATATCCTACCAGCAGAAATTTGATATAGGTAGTTCCAATAATTTAACACGTAATACAAGTAGACATAAGTATGAACTTGTGTTGTATCATGGTAGCTGCCCTCCCCTGACAACCCTCCCCTGACCCCCACCCACCGACCAACAAGCAGAAAGTAGAAGTGGCGCTAACCAAAGACCTATTGAACAAAAAAATTTCGTCCGTAAACATCGGGCCATGCCATGCGTGTCATGGGTACGTTGCCTCACCCATCGCGGGCCTAATTGCGTCATAATCCCTTCGCGGTATCGCGGTTCGTGTAAATCACTGATACCGCAACTACTAATATTTAGGCAAGTTTGTTTGTCACGCAGAATTGGGGCGAAGGATTTTAACCGGCTTCTAAAAAGGAGGAGGTTACTTAATTGGTATTTTTATGTTTATTCAGTGTTTTTTTTAGCCTATTGGACATGATAGTAATCTGGTAAAATACGCATAGGACCTATAAACTGCCTTCATTGCAGTCCAACGTGGGGTCGGTGCAAAAATCAAACATGTTGAATTAACCCAAACGCCAAAACTGCTGAACGGAAATTAATAAAATGTTGCATGTAGATAGACCATGTTCCTTATAAAGACAGCTACTTCTATACAGGAAAATTGCACCATTGAGATTTTATACACACTGGGAATGATGCAGAGAAAATCGTGCAAAAACTTATAGAGGAAAGCACACCATTATAAATATTAAATACTAGATCTTTGCTCGCGGCTCCGCCCGTGTGAATGAGTTTTTCCGGGATAAAAAGTAGCCTATGTTAATCGCTGATAATGTAGCTTTACATAGATGAAGGATTTTTGAAATCGATTCGTTGATTTGAGTTTATTCGTTATAGCCTATAGCACTCAAGAGTAATGCAGCTTCCTATTAGGGAAAGATTTTCAAAATCGGTCCAGTAGTTTATCCATTACAAAACAGACAAACAAACAATCAAATCTTTCCTCTTTATAATATTAGTAGGTACATAAAATCCTAGCCTAAAATGGAATCATGTCCGCAGACGCTCATATTAGTTAATAACAATTCCTTGTAATCCTTGCTATAAATACGAGTTACGATGACCTCGCGGGTGCCACCGCGGGTGCACACTAGTCGCCGCGCGAGGTCGTTCATGTTTACTAGTGTAAAAATAATCGTCTTCAACAGAGTATATACAATGTACTTAAGATCAACACACATAATGCCTTTACTCACCAAGGGGGTAGGCAGAGGTTCACCCACTTTTCGCCAAGTGAGTTCCGTTTCACGACGTGATAGGGGGTGAGCTTATGACCATATCGGGTACAAATGGTGGTAGGTCTCTCATATGTAAGAGTCCGTCTAGGTGGGTACCATCGCAATGTTTATTTCTACAGCCAAGCAGCAGTGTGCATGCACTGTTGTGTTTCGGTTTGAAGGACATTGTAGCCAGTGTAACTACAGGACATAGTGAGACTTAACATCTTATGTCTCAAGATGACGAGCGCAGTGGAATGCCCCACAGTACTTTGTAACTCAAGGTGCTGGATGGTGTTGCTACAGTTTATGGGTGGTCGTAACTCGTATCGCTTACCATCAGGCGAACGGCAAGCTCGTCTTGTCATACTATGCAATTAAAAAAAAACCCAGACTCCGGACTGATACTGAGGTGTTAAAAACAAAATCAATTACCCGACTCGGGAATCGAACCCGGGACCTCAAAGCGGTGATCGTACCGCGTACGCAATATAACCACGCCACCGAGCCAGTATAAAATCAAGCCTGTATCAAAAAAGGTAGGTAAAGATATAGCAGCCACGATTTGACGATATTTCCGACCCCATGGTGTAAGAGAAACAAGCGCAGTGGAGTGCCACGCAGTACTTTGCAGTTAATAGTTCTGTATGGTGTTTGTACTGTTTATGGGCGGTCGTATCACTTACCATCAGGTGAGTGGTTCGCTTGTCTCTCCTATTATACTATAAAAAAAGCCAGTCTTACGACTGTGACATAGTCCCTTTTCGATCGGGGTATTACCACTGACATAATGGCACTGTCTCCGAGAAGTAAGTATCACCTAGATTTATTGAGGTGACCCACTTACTCCTTTTCCAAGCTTTTATAATTACTGTTTTTATAACTTTATTCGTTCGACATAAATAAATTTACATTAATATACCATTTATATTATAAATTATTAACGAGATAATTCTTCATCGTATTGTTACATTAAGTTGAATGGACAATTAAATTTTTTATTGGTTTTTAATGAATTGTGTATAAAATGATTTATTTTTTACTAAAGATAAAGAACCGTGCTTTGGATACATTAATAAATTATAGTACTAACTTTAAATTCGGGTTGTGAGCGTAATGAATACTATAATAGGGTAGTTTCCTATGGTTGATCTTGTAGAATGCAAGATCAACCATAGAAAACTACCCAATATTATATATGTAACAGAAAATAAAACAAAAAGCAAATTCATCTGTGAAATCAGCATCAAAATTGGTTGAAAATTAAATTAAAATTAAATTAACCCCCGACACAAAAAATATCTAAAAAGTAAAATAATAAAAGTGTCTTTGTCATTTAAGTACCTATTAGTAATATTATGACCCAAGCGTCGTCGCGTCGGGGGACCGCTAAAGAAGTATTTTCATCTCCCTGGTCCGGAGTTCGGTCCTCCGACATGAGGACGCTTGGGTCAAAATATTACTAGGTACTTAAACTACAAAGACACTTTTATTATTTAACTGTTTAGAGATTTTTTGTGTCGGGCGTTAATATAATTTAATTTTAATTTCAAACTTTTAAAATTACTTTATTCTCCATCATGGTGCCTAGGTAATCAACTATCTAACACCTACTCGTTGAGACCATCCTTATGGGCCCAAACACACTATATCTGCTATACGTTGCTAAGGAGTTGAGTATCCCGCAGACTACTTGATGCTGCAGCATCAGCTCATGTTTAAAAATAATGCCGAAGTCACAGTACACCAAATTTAAAATCAACCGGGCTTTTTAAGTTCTAATGAGCTGATAATCTTCAAACGCCTGAACGCGGATCTTCATAAATTATAGGTGAGAATCATCTCGATCACATAAGCTTTCAAACAAAAGAAACGCGTCAAAATTGGTCCATTCGTTTTAGAGCTACGATGCCACAGACGGACATACAGATACACCCTAAACTTATAACACCCCGCTTTTTCTGTCGGAGGTTAAAAAATAAAGCAGTTCTTCATATTTGAAATATTGTTGTAAGCAAAAGTGGGGGCGTGGTAGGGATATCGCGCTGTCTCTTTCTCACGCACGCATTGTTATGGCCGGTTATACCCGGCGCCGTCACAGTTTCAGTTCTGTTATTTGGCAGCTACCCCTTCCACCACATTCCTAAGCTTTATAACTTATTTATTATTTCGAGGATTTTGAAAATTATTTTTCCGTTAGATTTTGGATGACATACATTTTTGATAAATGTATTTAAAAAATGTAGTTAACTACCCAATTGTAAGAGTCGTTTTCACAGCTTGCTGATAAAAGCTATTCGTCACATAAATGTATAAGCCGACTAAACACAAATCGTCGGGGATAGTGCAATATCGCGTAAGTGATAAAAAAAAGTCCAATTGAGATTGATCCTTACTACAATAAACTTAGCATTGATAATACAACACTTTTTAGAATCACTTACGCGGTATTGCAATATACCCGTCGAAATGTCACTCTAATCTAGGAGCATAGATTAGTGTGACTTTTATATTTGGTAGGCTCATGTTACGAATAGCGTTTATCAGCAAACTGTGAAGGCCCTTATACAATTGTAAATTCTCCTTTATTCGACACTAGCATATATAAACATAAATGAGTCTAACTGTACCATAGTGCTTCGTATGCACTGCTATATTTTTTTAATAATAAATATACATTAGTATTAATAATGTTTTTAGTGTATTGCGTTTTGCTACGAAGCCCTCAATATTTTGCGAATTACGATGTTATTAATTTCATTGCGCAGTTATTTTAGTATGACTAAATGATATTTCTGAATATTTATATATATATATATATATATACTAGCATTGCGCGCGGCTCCGCCCGCGTGGACCAGTTTTTCCGGAATAAAAAGTAGCCTACAGCATTCAGGAGTAATGTAGCTTCCTATTAGTGAAAGAATTTTCAAAATCGGTACAGTAGTTCCTGAGATTAGCGCGTTCAAACAAACAAACAAACTCTTCAGCTTTATACATATATTAGTATAGATTTGATAGGCCTAAACTATTTCCCCATCGAAAATTAATTAATTATTTACTCCATTCGTTCCTCGAACGTTAATTGCACTAACCGTCCGTAATTAGTCGGATTCGTCCTTACTCGGCATTTTATCGCGATGTTAACCAAACACATGTTTGTAGAACGCACAGATTTGTTTGATTTCATTTATAGATTACATCCGCAGTTTTTATATTGCTAAATCTTTGATAATCGTGTGGAATACTATGGTGATGGACATAATGTTTTTTTTTTTTTGCATTGAATGACGAGACGAGCATGCCGTTCGCCTGATGGTAAGCGATACGACCGCTTTATTTTATCAGACCTAGAGTTACAGAGTACAGTGTGTGGCATTCCACTGCGCTCGTCATCCTGAGACATAAGATGTTAAGTCCCATTTTGTCCTGTAGTTACACTGGCTACAATGTCCTTCAAACCGAAACACAACAGTGCATACACACTGCTGCCTGGCGGTAGAAATAGACATTGCGGTGGTACCCACCCACACGGACTCTTACATAGAGTGAGAGACCTACCACCAGTAAGCGGTTGTATGGAGTGACCGAGGATGTAATGACAAAAATTGAGAAGAGTATGCTAAGGTTGTTTGGGCATTTGGAGAAGATGGATGATAGGAGACTGACAAAGAGGATATATAAGGCGAGTGTGGATGGAAGGGCTGGTAGGGGTCGACGGCACCGAACCTTCGAATGTTAAATATCTGACCTCTCCGGTAAAGGCCAGGTCAAAAGTATCCGGAACAGGCGGCAATGCATGAAAAGATTGATGAAGGAGGAGGAAGCGAAAGAAGTGTGCCAGAATCGACCAAAGTGGTAACATATAGTCTTTGCCTACCTCTATGGGATAGAGGCGTGATTCTATGTAGTATAGTAGACAGGGGTCTACGCCTTCGGGAATAAAATGCATATGTGTGTTTAATTCCTGTAACGGTTTTTTCACAATCTATATTGAGAATCAGGGACTGCAAAAATCAATTTTGAAGCAAATACCACTTTCAGTCATTGTATAAAATTGCAATTAATTTCCTAGCATGGGAATGTAATCCATAACATCACGGCTCGTAACCCAAGCACTGCATCCATAACAGTACGGCAATATCTTATTACTAGCGATAAAATTGCACATACAGACGTCACTGTAATCTGACGCGTGTATATGTAAGAAATGCGCGTACGCATAAATCCTGAAGAGTTTATACAGGACTAGCTTATGCTCGCGTCTCCGCCCGCGTTATAAAGTTTTTCCAGGTCAAATGTCCCGCTTTATATTTTCCCGGGATAAAAAGTAGCCTATAGCACACAGGATAATGTGTTCCTATTAGTGAAAAAAATCAAATTCGGTTCAGTAGTTCCAGAGATAAGCCCCTATACACCTGCAAACAAACTCACAAACCATTCCCGTTTATAATATTAGTATAGATGACAACGAGCTTCTCAGCGGTCGATGTCTGTAACGACTTCTGACTTGTGTTGTGATTTGAAAATGATGATGAGCGCAAGGACTATGCAGAGCTTTGTAATTTTAATGGGTGACCATGCCGTAACTACCGTTTTGTAAGTCAGATACAAGGTTTTAAAGATCGTTTCATAATAGAACAAGTGCACAGTGGACACCTATGTATTTAGCACGAGTTTACGCGTCTTGTTTAGTAATCGTAACGTATCCGTATCGAGTGAGTTAACGTTTACCTATTAGTTTAATAATACTATACGTCAATAAACAGATTCGTCAATTCCATTGATGTATTAAAAAATCCCATACATTTTAAGTTGACCGTTACCATGGTAACTCGTTAACGATTCGAAGTTAACAAGCACGCGATGCTTATGCTGCCGTATTTTAGTTCCAAATACGCTCACCGGGGCGCTGTTCATATTTCCATACAAAAATGTACTTAGACGAAACCATTACGTAAATTATACGATAGTATGTAAACTCGTGGTAGCTATACTGTCAACTTTGTATGATACGCATGATCCAAGCAATAGCTGCCTTAGGGTGGGGAAAGGGGCAACCGCCAATGCATTGCGCCTGCAAGTGGTATGAATAAAACATAACCCTCGCTCGACAACTGGGTGAACAGCCTTGCAAAGATCTGCTGTATTTCATCGTTTATCCGGCTGTAAAAAAATAATTGACAAAATAGACTTTATTTCATGCCCATTAAAGTCGCTCTCAAAGGGCTGTCGGCAGTGGCTTGTTGACCGATAATAAATGAGTGAGCCTCGTATTAGGGCGGCTACTGCATTCGGGTACTTGTCTGTATACCACCTTAGTTCTTCTTCTTCTTAAGCCTTTAGAAGTCCACTGCTGAACATAGATCTCCCCCAAAGATTTCCAGACCAACATATTAGAAGCGGCCTGGATCCAGCGGGTTCCTGCGAGCGCAACGTTCCACCCTGGTTACGCAACTGCTATATAGTATTACAGTTTATCGACTGTCCTGGCTTCCAGACGAGCATCTATCACGTCTTATACAATACACAAATATGTAAAGCTCAAAAGATAACAATATATTTCGTTATTTTCAGATTCAAATGGATGCCATTGCTGAGACAACAGACAACGAAATCAAATGATTGTATCATGGTACTACAATGTGGTAGGTAAATACTAATGCCACTATCACTAAGGAAGCTCGGCAAACTGCGAGTATACAAGTTATTCAACCCTTGCAGATATAGTGCGCAAACTTATACAATTCCGTCTAACCAACTAGTAATACCTATAGGTTATTTGAGTTTAAACAAGAAAGGTAGTGAATGGATTGACCAACTGTAGGTATTTTTCCGGGATAAAAATAACCCATATGTTAATCCTAAATACGAAAAGGGGCATAGGCTGATTATCCACAATATTGAGAGCTTTTTAGGGACACGACTAAAACATGCAAATGTACATGAAAAACAAAATGAGAATATAATCCAATGTTAATATACACATGAGGCTGATGTTTTAACCGTCTTTCTATTAAACATAAATGAGTCTAACTGTACCATAGTGCTTCGTATGCACTGCAATATTTTTTTAATAATAAATATACATTAGCATTAATAATGTTTTTAGTGTATTGCGTTTTGGTACGAAGCCCTCGATATTTTGCGAATTGCGATTTTATTAATTTCATTGCGCAGTTATTTGATTATGACTAAATGATATTTCTGAATATTTATATATATATATATATATACTAGCATAGCCTATAGCACTCAGGAGTAATGTAGCTTCCTATTAGTGAAAGAATTTTCAAAATCGGTCCAGTAGTTCCTGAGATTAGCGCGTTCAAACAAACAAACAAACTCTTCAGCTTTATTATATTAGTATAGATATTATTTGTGAATATTTATATTTAGTTTACACACACACACTCTCTCACGGCCGTTATCCCCGAAGGGGTAGGCAGAGGGTGCAACCAGTGCACCCACTTTTCGCCGTGCGTATTCCGTCCCATGATGTGGTAGGGGGCGAGCCTATCGCCATATCGGGCACAAATTCCAGACTCCGGGCTGATACTCAGTAGAAAAACCCAATATCACTTTGCCCGACCCGGGGTTCGAAGATTTAGTTTAGTTACATAGTAATTGAAATTATTGCATAATACAAATTGGAATTGTAAATATTAAGGGGTTGTGAAAATAGGCTACTTTTTTATCCGGAGTTGCCGCTTTTATGCACCCCTTTTGGAATCGATACAGTGCTATACAGGTTGTGCGGTTTCAAATGATTACAGGAAATAGTTAAGTATATCGAAATATTTTTGTAACGGGCCATCTGAAGGAAACGTATACGAGTTCTCGGTAACTTTATGACTTACGCACACTAATAACTTTTTGTCAGCAACTTGACAAATATTTGCGTGCGCACAAATATTTTTGTGTTGTTTTTTATGCAATTATAATTCAAAGGTCTTACAGTGCCCGATATCGATGACGTAAGGTAATCTTATTTTACTAGGTTAGGTCTGTGGTCTATGTGAGTCTTGGATGTTTTTAGTGGCGATTCTAAAAGTTAAGAAGATCAAGCCCAATATTTTCTAGATAATAGTGACTTCATTCACGGTCATTGCCCATAGGTTAACAAAGATAGTACCTATTTCACAAATAAAAGACATTAATTTTGGCTTCTTGGCCAAGAAAAAATCGCCACAGATTAATGCATTTGTTAGAAAGGTAGGAAGGAAACAAAATCAGATGGTCTAATATTTTATTTCTTAAATTACATAGATTAGACGGTGAACTAGTCAGACCTAGATGACTAGAATGCAGCATCAAATAAACGCATCTTGATACATTACGAGATGTAATAATAATGTAAAATCTGTTAATTACATGAGGCCTTGCGCATGCTGGTAATCGAAACGTATCGTAAGCGCATTCTGAACGATATATAGTAATAAGTACATACATTTCTCATGTTCGAACGACGCAGCGACGCGACTTTTCAAAATCGATAATCGTACTTGTCATTCTAATTACGATTATGCGTACAATACGATTACGACACGACACGTGCGCCGACGAAATTAACACGCCTGATTTTTTCATACACTTTCATACAAATACCTAATTCCCTTTACATTTAATTAACGTCACGTCAATAATCTTACAATGAAAATTACTTCGCTGTCAATTTCGTAAAGGCCTTATTTTAATTTATTTTTATAAATATAGTTACACTATGGAAGAAAAAATTTGAGACAAGTTAATTCTACGCAGAGCTCGTGGTTAAAGTAGAAACTATTTTTGTGAACTATTTATAATTATGCGGCATTTATTTTATCCAACACTAAGATATTAAAGGGCTAATAAGAAATAAAAGTTATTCATATAATAAAATATAACACAAACAAATTTAAAATGCTGTTGTATGGATAGAGTAAATTAATTATCTAACTACTCTCTTCAGTCGTGTTATATTTTATTTATTAATTGTGAATAATGCGGTACAAAAACACATACATAAATTATATTAATTACAAAAAATATAATGAATATTTTTTATACCATTAAAAAATTTACCCTTTGCCATTTAAATTATCTTTTTTCGATCTTACTCATAAACATATTATAAACCTATTTTAGTTAGATAATGTTTTGTCTTCTTCCTTCAAACTCAACTCAAAATTCGTTCGCAGACGACAAAACATTCGATAGCTAAAATAGGTTTATAAACTTTAAATAAGGCCGTTTGTTTTCGAAAAGAAATGTATTTTGATTGATATAAGAGTCATATTTGTATATAAGTACTACCACCGTCTAATTATACGTTATTGGAGGCTGTTATTGTGATACTAGTCATAATTGAGATATTGTTAAATATTAATAAGTATTTGTTATCAATAGTTGTTTTAAATAAAATTAATTATAAAAATACTATTTGTTTAATTTCACGTTCCTTTACACGCATCACTCATAACTTATTTTCAATAGACGTAAAGTAAAAAATCTCATTATTTTTTTTGTTCAGAAATATTAGCATATTGGTTATTGTTACTTGTTATATTTTGTACAATGGGCCTTATTTGATCAAATAAGTGCATTTTGTACTAATTAATAACCAAATAAAAGATTTATTGTACATAAATTAGACCTAACATTTACTCATTTTTTTTATAATCTGTGGAATTTATAAGACTTTGTACGAAAAATATATTTCAAAGAGATTCATTACATTTGTACCATCAATATATAAATTATGCATTTTAATAATTATATAACAGTTTTTAAATGCCACAACCTAATAAATAACATATAAAAAATACAATTCATTTATGTTTAAACAATAAGCCGTTTATTGCGAGACGTAAATATTTATACTGTACAAAATGCATTAACTTCACAAAGGTTATAGATAAAGTTCCCAAATTTCATAAATTGTAAATAGTCCGAAATTCGGCATCCGAAAACGAATTTTCGAGCAAATTGAAGCTCTATAAAATTCAAGTCATTTAAATACAAAAAATTATAAAAAATACATATGGAAAAATCTAAACGGAAAAATTTACAATGAAGTTAATCGAAGGTCACATTACAATAACAAATTAGCGTACTATTTGCTGCTTATCTCAGCTATTAACTACGCAGTCGTACCAACCACACGAAATCCACTTGCCAAATTCGGCCTTCAGGCAATCTGGTCTTCGGCCTTTAATGGTTTTCACACCTCTAATATTTAAATTTCGTCTTAGCGCCGTATTCGGCATGGGATTTCTTAACAGTATTAATAGAAAATAATATAACTTATTCAGTTCACTGAAAAATGTTCTTAATTCGATTCTGGGGCTTTTAAAATGAATAATTATTAATATGTAACAAATTATGAAAATATAGTATCACTTTTTGATTGCATTTTTATAACTTTAATATTAAATGACAAATTAAATATTTCCATATGCCTAGGCTTCGAAATATTTTAGTTTAAAGGACCTTTTTGACCACTGGACTCTGCAATAATATTTATCAGATCAAGTAAATAGGATCATTTACACATACAGACAAAATAAGAACCAAACACTCGACTTTCCTAAACAGCAATGCAAAAGACTAAACAACACAAAGACTAACTAACAAATTTTGATAAAGTTATTTGAAAAGGAAAAACCTTCTGGAAAATGCATTTATACCACGATATCAGCGTGCAAAAGGCTTAAAATTAGTCTTAAAATACTATTTACAAATAAATATAAGAACATTAATGTTTGGTATTACAACGTAATTAATATTGGTTTCATAAAAACAACGAATGTTTGTAAAACTGGAAACAAGGCCGTGAGTTCGATTTCCGCTTCGAGACAAATATTTTAAGTTTGAAGCGGTAAAATCTTTCGTATTTTCCCGATACCTAAAACTAAGGGGACATTATAACTATGTCCAATTATAAAAAAATACCAATCGAAAAGACAATTAAGTATTAATTAAATAATACAATTGTTGTAGCGAAAATTTTCGTTTTTTCGTTTTTGTTGAAGCTACAAGTCGAGACGGTTGTATGTATAAACTACAAAGCAATAATATTCTAGGCAAAGGAATAAGAACATAGGGCTTCGATAACCGGTCTTGATTCTATGCGGTCTTACATAACAGGAAGTGGCCTATCGATATAGTTATAGAGTGGTATCGATACAAATAAGTGAGTCTAGACAGTCATTCTGTAATCAAAAACATGTTCAAAGAAAAATATTTATATAGCAGTAATTTGGAAAAAATCTGCCACGATTTAATTAAATTACAAACACTGCATTATTGACCTTAGATATTAGATCTCAAAATGAATACATTGGCAATGTCTTTCAAACCGGAACACAACAATTTCGCACTGTTGCTAAGCGCCAGAAATACACAGTTTGTTGGTATGTACCCTGACAAACGAGAAATCTATCTATCAAAAAACATAGCATATTGTCTTGTGTTCCACAAAGGCCTAAATACATCAAAACATTAAAATAAACCCGAATTTAAAACACATTTTAAAATACTTTTAACAAACGAGACTTTATGTCTGTCAATTCCTTTGCCTTCTTCAATTAAAAATACCGGTTATTACGCCCTTATTTCCCTATCTATATTTATATTATTTACAACCGAGCAATTAATTAAAAAGATTGTGCACAATCAATTAGCGGCATATTAAAAATGTAATACGTTTTTTCTGATCTGAAATTAAATGTTTACACATTTAATTTCTTGTAATCATTACATGAAAACACCTCTATTTATTTGCAATTGCTGTTTTACAACAATTAAATGTTATAAATTGGTTTTATTAAAGTACGGTGTTACCAAATTTTACAGATAAGAAAAAACGAATTACAGAATTCAGATTACTGATCGATCTAAAGAATTATTGTCTGAATTTCAGTAAATTTTCCGGAATAATATAACAGCATTTTAATTAATTAATCAGTAACGTCTATTGCAAGTTGCTAATTTCTGAGTATCATAATTACACAGGTCAAATTGATAACACTGACAGATGAAAATCTTTCGGTCACCGACCTATATCCTCACTATTATCTTATAACAAATTACTGTCCAGTTAATATACTGTATTATAAATTTTAAACATTAATATAAAGAGGGATTTGAATACATACCAGCGTACATAATGAACTCTGTCTCCTTATCAACTATCATGAACGCGAAAGGTTTGTTTGCAATAAAATCAACTGCACCCTTATCGTTTATTAGGGAGTAAGGAGTACCCGAGCGCGCCCTCACGCCCCTCTCAGTGACTTCCACTTCAGAGATCTGCGTCATGAGAGACACATACATTTTGTAACTACTAATACGCGACAACTCCGCCAGGTTTGGGTTGAATATTCTTCTGACACCCATGTCGTGAACTAGCTCCGGTAAGTTCTCGATGTTGGTCGTGATCTTGAACCTGGGTATCTTGACCTTGACGAGCTGGAGGCCGCTGTGCCTGAACATGTTGTACACAGAGGTAAGCCGCGTCATTTCCAGCGAGTAGAGGAGCTCGCCAATCCACACGCCGTCCCTTATCGGCAGGAATATCAGGAACGAGAACTTACGATCAGACAGCGGTATCTCTAATACTCTAGCGTTGATCTTTGGGAACTCTGCCATCATGAAGTAGCCGGTTTGTGTCATCATATTAACTGTTCCGATCTGATCGCCAAACGACGACGAGTAAAAAGGCTCTTCTCGAGTAAATTCAGGGTTGAAGGGCGCCTTCCACATGTTGTTGAAGTAGTTCGCGTCAGTCATCAGAAACACTGTGTTTATAAAATCATCGTAATACACTACTTCGGGGATCTTGTTCTCAGTACCGAAACTCACGAATTTATTAATTTTAGCAGCGGATTTTTCTGGGTTGTTAAAGTTTTCCAACAATGTTTTGATGCCGTACAGTCTGTGCACATCGCGTATGTAGCTATTTTTGACGTTCATAAACTTGTCGATGATCATGACGCCGCGTCTCCTGGAGGTGTGCTTCAGGTCCCTGTTGATGCGGGACAGGATCGTGCTCAGCTGTTTCTTGAAGCACTTGTTCCTGTGGTGTCTTGTGATGTTCCATAACTCACGGAAGGTCTGGCCTTTCGCACCCTCGGCTATGGACAGTAGTTGCAGCCAGGTGGAGAGTGGGGAAAAAACAAAATGTCCTGCATCCTGTTGAGCTACTCGCTCGAGTAGCTTCACTGAGAACTCGTACGCGGGTCTCTTAAGCAAGAGAGTAGCAGGCCGCCTGCTGCAGTTATAGGTGTGCGCACGCGCCGCGCAGAGCAAAGCGGCCGCGATCACAAACAATTTGGCGTGCATCGTGCGCTCGTACCGACCGCCGCGGACTGAATGAGCTGCTCGCGTTATTTATGAAAGTACTTTTCGCGCATCTCATTTTTGTAGTTCCATAACATCTGGTTTGTGCTGCGTTCGAATTACACGCATGAAACTAATAATGTGCTTTTCATTGATTTGTCAAATTCATTACACTCGCAGTACATTGACCTAAATAATAGTATCACACTTTTTCCTTTATAAGTAGAAGTATATTACACCCATATTTCAGCAGGGAGCGAGCCTTTTGTCATTTCCTATGCAGACTTTAAACTTTTATTGAGTAAAAGACCAGTATCACTTCGCTCGACCCAGGGATCGAACCTGATATCTCAGCACGGGGTATGCACCGCGAAGCTAATACAATTACGAAGCGAAGCAGTCATTAAAACAACCTTATACCAAGTTAATTAATGAGTGATAAAAAATACACCAGTTACCTACAAATAGCCATGACCGAACACTTGTATCATAGCCCGTAGGTATTAAATCAGAGACATCACACCCAACACTTAGAACCGTAACAAATATTTACAAACCACACAAATATTTGTGTTCAAGCTCGAACTCGCGACCTTACGTTTCACAGCCGTACGTCATAAAATGGAATCTCATTAATTTGATCATTTGTTTTTGCTGGCAGGCGATATTCAGAGGTGGTGAAATTTATATACCATACATGACTATCATACATCAATTCTTGTATTGAAAGGATCTTTATCTTAAACAATGTTATCTATAGGACAAATGGGCCGTGTTGCCCGGAGTAGAGCTGCTGTCTCATGCCTTTAGACTGTTGGAGAATAATTCTCACTCGAATTTGACTATGAATGATGAATAACGAATACACCCAAATAAGCTTTGCAATGCAATGCTATCAGCCCTGTAGCATATTACACTGCCCACTGCTGAGCACGGGCCTCCTCTACTACTGAGAGGGGTTAGGCCTTAGTCCACCACGCTGACCTAGTGCGGGTTGGCAGACTTCACATAACCTCGAAATTCTTATGGAATATTCTCAGGTATGTAGGTTTCCTCACGATGTTTTCCTTCACTGTTAAAGCGAATGATAATTGATAAACAATACACACGTAACTTCGAAAAGCCAGAGGTGAGTGCCATGGGTTTTGAACCTCCGGACATTGTCTCGGCAGACCGTTCCATTCCCAACAAGGCTATCGTCCACTTAAGCTTTACACATTCATATTCGTGACTATTCGTCTGTACACGGCAAGTATCTAAATTAGTGATGGGTAGGACATACAAGAGGCGGTACATTTGTCCCTTACATGACGTCAAAATGTAAGAGCGGCTCAACATTTTATATTGTACTATTTACAATTTTATGTCACGGTAGTCACGAAGTCGCGTTACTCACTCTCTGTCTCAGTAAAACTATAGGACGAGGACAGAGAGGGAGCGAGACGCATGCTACAAATTACAATAGTACGTAATTTTTCAATGAACCTATGTCATATTTGTACTCGTTACTTCAAACCTATCGTCGAGCTTCATTACGCCTCGCCTCATTTGAAGTAGGACATTGTACTGGCTTAGTGCACAAAAGAGGCTACTCTTACAAACTCTTTTTTATGTCTCGTCCTACCCAACACTAATCTAAATCAGTTACAGAAAACCAACGTGAAGTGTAAAGCGAATGCTTTATAAATCTCTTTGTACGAAATCACATAGCCGGTCGCGCATCCTTCAATCTTCGTCTCATGAGTTATGCATCCCTTTCTATACAGAAAATCGATGAGGATGGTTATGTTATTATTCACGCTGTCAGGTTTTCTAAATCTATGATACGTCAGCCCCAAATAAATGTATACGCAGAAGACTAAAATCCGTTTAATTGTTTCTGCGTTTACTTATAACAAACATCCAAATATTTTCACAAATTTTCGCATTTATAATATTAGTAGGATTGTGTTTTGGTTAGCCTAACGAAAATTCCCTTTAAGAATTTATTCTGGGCTAATCATGTAAAAAATCCAAGTGTTACTCGAACTGAGACTTCAACTTAGGCTGCCGCCAGATCAGTCACAATAATATTATTAGTTAGTACTATAAGAAAAATCTAATAAGCAACTGGACTGTTCTGATAACCTACGACCCAGCTGCACGTATGTTGAGCCAATGAGAAGCCGGGGTCATAGGGTCGCTACTCGGCCGCGTTAGAAAACAAAATGACATAATGAAGGTATAGGTGACCGTTAAAACTAATAAGGCCTATTTTTATTTCCTGTAAAGTTATAAGGGCTAATTTATCAATCGTCAGATAATGTTTATCTATCAAATAAATCATTATAACCTGACAATATAAAAGTGGCCTCCACTCGAGAACTTTTCTACCCTGCCCACTGCCACTTTAGCTTGCTAATCCGCTGGGCTATGTCGGCGACTTTCGTTCTTCTACGGATCTCTTCATTTCTTGATCGTGTAGAGAAACGCAGGCAGCTTCTGACAGGTTGGTCTGGAAATCTGAAGAAGAAGGATATAAAAGTAGCTGAAGAAGAAGAAGAATATAAAAGTGAGACACTTTCACAACTTTATACAACCGTCATTTTTAATTAGTTTGTGTTATACTACGAATAAATTGTATGATGATTGAAAAAACAGCCCTTAAAATTAAGATATTTACAATATACCTAATATTTGTTATGATTTCTTGTGTATTTTCCCCTTTAGTGTGATGTATTACTACGGGAATCTCTTGACAGGGTATAGGCCTCCAATTTATTATTATTTTCTCTATAAGTGACCATAACCTGTAATTAAATGATCAATCTTACATCAGTCAGTAAGTTATATGACTGGTATTGAACATGTATGGATTATCGATAAACCGGATTACAAAATATCATTTTAAAACCTTGATTGAAGGTCTCTGATTGATATTTCAAAGTGTTGTAAGTGACAACAGGAGTCTGCAGCAAAAATATACGCGTAGCGAATGGCGAAGCGTCTTACAAATAAAAAATGGATGGAAATATAATAATAATGTAATGCATGGCGATCGCCATAATTTTTTGACACTTAGAGCCTGTTTCACAAATTTCCAGTAAATTTTATTCCACAGTTATAGTATTAAACAGCTAATGTCGATAGTACTCATTTATTTGGGAGCATAGATTAGAGTGTGACTTTTATATTTGGTCGGCTTATACATTTATGTGACGAGTAGCATTTATTTAAAAGTCGTGAAACAGGCCCTCAAACGAAATTGATTATAATATACTACCTAGGGTAGCCTAGTTGGGAATGGAACGGTCTACCGAGCTCCATAGGATTAAAACCAACATACAAGTTACGTTTTTTTTTTTTTTTTTTTTGTCCCTGACTATTCTGCCAGTAGCCTGACTAGGGTCGGCTTTTCTGGCCACACCGGTCTTTAACAAGTTACGTGTGTATTGTTTATCAATTATCGTTCGCTTTTACGGTGAAGGAAAACATCGTGAGGAAACTTACATACTTGAGAATTCTCAATAAGAATTTCGAGGGTATGTGAAGTCTGCCAACCCGCACTAGGTCAGTGTGGTGGACTAATGTCTAACACCTCTCAGTAGTAGAGGAGGCCTGTGCTCAGGAGTGGGCACTATATAATATAGGGCTGATTGCATTGCATTGCAAACTACCTACTTTTTTAACTAACAAAAAAACAAGTAAATTCGTTCCTAAAACATGCCAATGATTTTTTTATTTACTTACTGAATCAGTACGAAATTGCTAAGGTTGGTAAAAATAGATGTGCATTTTTCACAATCAACTTGGCATATTGTCAACGTTTTGACGGTTCTAAGAATATGTATTGCAAAATTCTTGTAATGCAATTGTTCCTTATGTCTACCTAAAATTTGAGCAACAATGTCCACTATTGAAGTATATGTGGGCGCAAATTAATATTTAGTGATTATATTATTATGAAAATGTCTAGAATATTTAAATTTGATATTTAAATAGTTATTGCCGTTATTTATCAAATTTCAGTATAAGTTAGAAACTGTATTGACTATTTGAGTGTTTGGAAAACGTTGGATATTTATTTAATTCATTATTTAATGATTAAACGTCTAAAATAAAATCAATTAGAATTGTTCATAATTCTATATAATTGATTTCTTTGTCGTTATTTTAATCTATAAGTAAAATATTCACAACTTGTTAATAGCTCCATCTGTTAGCAAGTTATGTAAAACAACGGAGTTTGCTTACTTAAATGTTATTTATGTAAAATATTATCATCTGGAGTTATGAAAAATTCATTATAATATCAATTTTGCATATTCAGCTATAACCCAAGATTTATTGTACAGTAATTTCAAAGGAGGTTGCAGTTATTATAACATTTATATTCACTTTGAATGTCTATTGGATTAAAAAAGAATCCAGTCAGTTCAAGATTCGATTGACTGCTGTCCCAAAAGTCAACTGGGAAGAAAACTAAGCAATATTCAGTTTGTATTTTCATAACGATGGATTCCGAACACGAAAACCCTGGCACCTCCCCGACATATACAACTACGCATTGTGAGTATTGTGACTTATGTTGTCTGTGTCAGGGTGACAAGCACCGTAAATAGTACCATGCATACCACAGAATAAATAACTTCAAATTAAAATTGTTTACTATAATACACACACACTCACGCCTTTCATCCCCAAAGTAGCAGGTAGAGGCGTAACTAATGCACCCACTTTCGGCGTGCGTATTCCGTCCAACGATGTTGTAGGGGGCGAGCCTATCGCCATATCGGGCATACATTCCACACTTCGAGGTGTTACTGAATAGAAAAATCCTTTATCACTTTGCCCGACCCGGGGATCGAACCCGAGACCTTAGCATTGCAGTCGTACCGTAATACAACTACACCACCGAGGTTTTTTTTTTATAGTATAGAATAACGAGACTAGCATGCCGTTCGCCTGATGGTAAGCGATACGACCACCCATAAACAGTAGCAACACCATCCAGGCACCTTGACTTACAAAGTACTGTGTGGCATTCCACTGCGCTCGTCATCTGAGACATGTTAAGCCTCATTATGCCCAGTAGTTATACTGGCTACAATGTCCTTCAAACCGAAACACAACAGTGCATGCACACTGCTGCTTGGCGGTAGAAATAGACATTGCGGTGGTACCCACCCAGACGTACTCTTACATATGAGAGACCTATCACCAGTAAGGTAGAGGTAAGGTAAGGTAGAGTAGAGGAAGTATAATCCTACTAATATTATAAACACGAAAGTTTGTAAGAATGTATGGATGTTTTTTACTCTTTCACGCAAAAACAACTGAACGGATTTCGATGAAATTTGGCACACGGGTAGATCATGTCCTGGATTAAGACATAGGCTATATTTTAAAACTCTTTCACGCGGGCGGAGCCCCGGGCAAATTCTAGTATAAACATATACTTACTATATAGTAAATACATGTTTTCGGATTCAATAACTATTTTTTCTTGTAAAATCACTCCGTAACCACGAGCAGGAACTAATAACTCATAATTTGATTACAATTATATAACGAAAAACAAAGAAAGAAAAAAGTAAACTAATACCTACACTTACTATAAATACAAACGTTTGTAAAATATTTGAATGTTTCTTAAAAGCACTGAAAGGCACAAACTTCTTAATGTATAATGAAATTTCGTAGACAGATAATGAATTTCCCTGATTTTATAGAATCCCCTTCACATGATGGTAAGCGAAGTGGAGTCCATATAGAACATCGAATGACGAGAGATGCTCGTCAGTCGACACAATAATGCCGGCCTGTTTGAACCGGATATACACAGGCTGATCACTGAACGCGACCCACTTACATGGGCCACTATGGCGGGGTTTACATCTTGTGTACTGGAGTCGCTATGCAATACAAATTTCCTATGGCCAGCAATTTGCATTGAGATTAGTTATTCCGCATAGAGAAGATTTATTTCGCGCTTGCACGCAGGCGGATCCGTGAGCAAACTCAAGTATCCCATAAATATAAAATAAATACATTATCTGTGAGTTCTGTGAAACAGAGATACTAATGATTCATGTACTCTATAATTCATTTTGACTCACAATGACTGTAAACAAAACAATATCTCATGCAATAATTAACCATTCAACAGAGAAAAGATACGCACCTTTTTATTAAGATGATTACGATTCGTTTTAAACAACTATAGGCATAATGAGACTTAACAAATATTTACTCAGGGTAACGAGCACAGTGGAAAGCCACGCAGTACCTTTTAATTCAAAGTTTGGCTGGTACTGCTGTAGTTTATGGAGCACGAGCAGCTTGCTCGCCTCGTTCAATCTGTTATAATAAAACATGTAGAGTATACTGCCTTTTATATGTACTGTAACCGCTCTCGATCTTTCTTTGCACTAATGATTAAAACTATTATTTTATAACTACCATTGAAATTAAACTATTATAACGGATTTTATCGCGGTTTTTTAGTTTATTTTCTCCCGACGTTTCGAAGGCTTTGCAGCACTTCGTGGTCACGGGGCGGACTGAGGTGTTGGTGGTCCGAAAAGTTAGTGTTACAAATCTACCTTCAATTTACAATTATACAATATAAAGATGTTAGTCATTGTTTGCGGTCCGGTCTACGCAGTAAGAGCTCACAATGTCTTGAGGTCTGGCAGCAGGTCTTTTGGGGCCCGATTTAATTAGATGTATTACCGGGTCCCAGGCTTGTGCAAGTTTCCAACCATCTTCTCTATTGAAATTAGGATGTTTTTTGATTTCAATAGCCTCGCGGATCATCCTAGGCAGGAATCGGTGTTCTTTGGCAAGGATTTGTGGCTTGTCGAATCTAAGGTAATGGTTGGAGCCTTCTTCTGAGTGTTCAGCTACTGCAGACTTCGTAGAGCGTCGGTGTTTAACGTCAGCTATATGTTCTTTTACGCGGGTCCCTATATGTCTTTTTGTTTGTCCAATATAAGAGAGGCCACATTCGCAATCTATCTTGTATACGCCCGGTTCTTGTAGAGGTATATGGCACTTGACAGGTGGTAAAAACTTATAACTACGAGTCCGTCCCGTCAGCATGATTGCAAACATCGTAACGACGGGAATAAAAATTAAACAAAATCACCAAAAACTGCGTTAAGTAGTTTTATTTCAATGACGAACATTCGCTTAAAGATAGGAAGTCACTATCATTGTTACTTTAATCTACTTTTCTACGATCTGCAAATGTCTCTGCTCTTGTTAATATCCATTCCCAGGATAAATAGCAATAATTAAACTCACGGAAAGGCCTAAAACCCTCTCAGTAGTAGAGGAGGTCCGTGCTCAGCAGTGGGCAGTATATAATACAGGGCTGATTCCATTGCATTGCGTTGCAAACTCACGGATAGTGTAGCTTCCTATAAATGAAAGAATTTTCAAAAACTTGCCAGTCGTTGCATTGGTTTATTGATTCAAAAAGAACTCTAGAACCGCACAGTACACGTAAATTACTTAAAAGGTCTAGTTATATTCCATAAAAAAGCGCTAAGTTTATATTTGAACCTTTCGCATCGTCTTATGGATAGAGAGTAGAAAAACCAGTAAAGTAAACTCGTCTAGATTAGGTCAAGATCTAAATTACCAGTCTCTTAAGTATCGTACAAAGATATACTTTCTTACAATTCTATTTTACCGAACTGAGACTGTCGCGGTGGCGTAGTCGTATTAAGGTACGACTGCAGTGCTGAGGTCTCGGGTTCGATCCCGGGTCGGTCAAAGCGATATTGGGATTTTCTACTCACTATAAGCCCGGAGCCTGGGATTTGTACCCGATATGGATATAGGCTCGCCTCCTATCACATCATGGAACGGAATATGCGCGGCGAAAAGTGGGTGCACTAGTTGCGCTTCTGCCTACCCCTTCCGGGATAAAAGGCCTGAGTGTGTGGATGTGTATCTTGATATAGAAATTAATTTTTGAAGATATTTGGCACAGAAATATATCAAAACCCAAATTAATAAACATCTGAGAAATTCAGCAAAAGGAGTTTTATTAAGAGGGCAAGGATTTTCAAAAGGGCTTATAAGCTAGCAATACTGATTATAAATTCTATTTCTGAAACAATAACTAATTAAGAAACAGGATGCAATTACAGCATAGTCTATTTGAACTTCAATTATGGACCACCATGAAACAGAGATCATTGTACTTGTGCATTGTTATACAATACTAATAATATAGACCCGACTTGGACTGCCTCGGTTGCGTAGTTGCATTGCGTACACGTTACGAGTACGGCTTGCGCGCAGAGGTCCTGGATTCGAATCTTGGGTTGGGCGAAAAACAGTGGAACTGGATTTTCCCATCTTAAAAATTACTCAATCGCAGCACAAAGTCTGGAAGTTGGTGGTGTGATACCCGTGCCTCGGAAACCACGTAAAGCTGGTGGTCCTGCGCCTGATCTCTCTCCGGTCATGTCGGATTGCCATCTCACCGAAATATGAGAGTGAAGGAATAGCGAGTGCACCTGTGTAATGCGCACGTACTTGTGCACTATAATATCTCCTGCGTACCTCCGTTGAGATTGGCCGAAATCGGCTAGGAAGGGATATAGAGCTGAACATTTTGTTTGGACACGCAAATTTTTGGAACAGTACAGCAAATATCCACCTGTAAGGTGGACAGACGACTTAATAAAGGTCGCAGGAACACGTTGGATGCAGGCCGCTCTTGACACGTCCGTCTGGAAATCTTTAAGGGAGGCCTATGTTCAGCAGTGGACGTCATGTGGCTGATGATGATGATGACCGCAAATATCTAGTTTCAAAAATGGTGACTGACGAAGGATAATCTCTCGTCAATTGACATTCTATCTGAAGTCCACTCCAATTACCATCAGCTGCAGTAGAGTCAACTTAACTGTGCCCAGGAAAAAAAACAGTAAATTGTTACGATTATGGTAAGCTACGGTATCCATGAGTTCTGTTTATCTAAGAACGGACTCTTAGCGGCGATAGCCTAGTTGGGAATGGAACGGACTACCGAGACGAAGGCCCACAGGTTCAAAATCAAAGGGCGTGCACCTCTGACTTTTTTAACAAGTTATGTGTGTATTGTGAATTATCGCTTGCTTTAACGGTGAAAGAAATCATCGTGAGGAAACCTACATACCCGAGAAGTTCTCCATATGAATTTCTAAGGTATGTGAACTGAGTAAACCCGCACTAGGCCAGCGTGGTGGACTAAGGCGTAAACCCTCTCAGTAGAGGAGTCCCGTGCTCAGTAGTGGGTAGTAGGTATATACTATCGGGCTGTTATTATTATTATATTATTGGTCGAGATGATCAAAAGAGACCTTGCTTGGTATGCTAATATAAATAATAACGTAAGACAATAAATCTACACGGAACAACGTCAACGATGACAAATACAATAATATTTGGCATTGAACAAGCATTTATAGCCGTGTAAAGGAGTCTGCATAACACACATCACCACAAATAAATAAACTCGTCTTTAAACTTCGTCTTTAAGATGAAACCTAATGCAACCGAAATGTAGGAACAACTCCGCCTACCCCTAAACCCGCCAAGAAACGGTATGTATTTTGGTCTGGTTTTAACTTATAACGAGGTGGCAAGTCGCAGGTATGCAGCTGGGTACCATCGCAATGTCTATTTCGCCACGCAGCATGCAAGCACTTTTGTGTTCCAGTTTGAAAGACTCCAGTGTCACTACTCACTACTGGACTGTTTAATTACATCTTACTCTTAGGGATGATGAGTACAGTCAGCCACACAAACAGGTAAACAAATTCAAAATTTCAAATCGCCTACATACTTTAATTTTCTAACCATTTTTTTTTCAAAGGAATCAAAACGATGGGGATATTCTTTACTTCATACAAAGACATTATTTTTCGATTAAACTTAATGTGTATAATCGATTTAAAGTTCAGCTACTTATAAGGCTGACTGTACAGTCAGCAGCATAAGTAGGTATCTGTACAAAATCAAAATTTCAAATCGCCTATATACATACGCGTTAAGTTAAACTGAAATATTTTTTTCTTCGTTTGAAGTAAAGTAAATCTCTTTTATTTTATTTTTGTGAAGAGAAAAACAAGATTAGTAAGAACACAAAAGTATGTAGGCAATTTGAAATGCTTAATGCTTATGCTGCTGACTGTACATAGATTAATAAATCAAAATTCAAGTGATGTTGTGACTGATTATGAGTAAGCTGGCAGTAGTCATTTGTTTATATAAAAATACAAGTAATTTATATTGTACACTCGTCCTACAGAAATCGTGACATCTTTTCGTATCACCGACTCTTCATATTAGATCACTACTACAAAGGAATGCATTTAACTCGGCCACGTAATGTCGCGTAAAAACACAAGAGTTTCGCTCGTACGGTGCCCATATTAAACGTATTGGTTGTGCTCAGACGGGCGACTTTAAATCGCAAATAATAGACACAGTGGATAACAATCAGAAGCTACACATTATATTAGTATTTTTATGTAGAAATACAGACATTGGTTCTCTGATTACTATCAAACTATCACGGCTTACAAACACCTACTAAATAGACGAGTAGTGTGCTACCTTTCTGAACTATAAGAAGAGGATTTTTAGCATGATATTTTTTCTCTTTTTTTTTATTGCAATTAAATGAACACACGAGCATGCCGTTCGCCTGATGGTAAGCGATACGACCGCCCAGTAACAAAACAGTAGCAAAGCCGCACATAGCTTTCAATTACAAAGTACTGCATCGCACTTCACTGCGCTCGTCACCCTAAGACATAAATGTTAAGTCTCATAATGCAAAAAATAATTATCGCCCCCCAGGGTAGCGCATAGGGTAGTAAATAGAAGAGGAGAATACTCTCGTCCGAAAATATCGTTATCGTCTAACGAAACAAAATGCTTTAATACAAACATGGATTTTATCAATATTCCTTACCGACCAGTCGCCAGAGACTTCAAAATCGGCCGTCTGCGGCAGACCTTATGAGGAATACATGAATAAAAATGCTTTCAAATGTGGATTCCACACTGTCTACTATGTTGTGTAAATGCCCTTTGCATATTACATTCGAGGGAGTGTAGGATTGAGTCATGACTCAAATTGGCCTCCTTTAAAGCTTAGACAAGCAAATGAACTCAAAAGTCACCTATTTTTTTATACTGTACACCAGGTTTGGAGAACCTTTATTGCTTAAAGGGTCAATATTTATGAAAAAAAATATGAGACTTTTTTAGGTCCCAACTACATTTGTCTATAGCATGAATGTGCTCGGCCAAGCACTGTCTCGCAGAAAATTATCTGAACTAGGAAAAGCGTGGCAGCATGATGTTGCGATACCTAAACACTTAGTTATAATACCAGTCCCGTATTATAAAACGTCCACTGAGCAAGGGTCACCGCTTACTGAGATGATTTAGACCTTAGACCACCACGCTGGCCTAGTGCGGTTTGGCAAATTTCACATACCTACGAAATTCTTGTGGATAATACCCAGCTAACTAAGCTTCCTCATGATGTTTTGTTTCACCATTAAAGCTAAGTATAATTAATATAAAATTCATACGTAACTTAAAAAAAATTGCGATGTATGCCTTAGGTTTTAAACTTGCAGGCCTTCATCTCGGCAGTCCGTTCCATTCCCAACTAGGCTATGGACCGCTTACTACATAATCATTGTTACTTTAAGGCAACACATGATTCTTAAATAATTATATTTATTATACAGATCACTTAACATCGGACGACCCACGTAATCGATTGACGGCTAATGCTCTAAAAAGTACCGTTACAGTTAACACGTCCTGAACATACATCAACACTTCTGCTGCACAATACAAGTGCTAATCCAATTTAAACGATATTATAGCCAGTAGGACTTATCATCTAATATCGTAGCCAGTGTACCGTAATTTATGGGACTTAATAACTTTTTTATAAGGGCACTGCTAACTGACCCCACTGGACCTGATGGTAAATGGAGAGAGGTCCAGATAGAGTGTCAACTGACGAGCGATGATTATACCTCGTCAGTCGACATAATTATGCCGGCCTGTTTGAACCGGATATACACAGGCTGAGCTTGGAACGCGGCACACTTACGTGGGCCACCACCATACCATACCAGCCTTGCATTATATGCTGCCCACTGCTGAGCACGGGCCTCCTCTACAACTGAGAGGGTCTAGGCCTTAGTGCTCCACGCTGGCCTAGTGTGGGTTGGCAGACTCTACATTCTTTCGAAATTCCTATAGAGAACTTCTCAGATATGCAGGTTTTCCTTCACCGTTAAAGCGAGCGATAATTCACAAGGAATACTCACATAACTTTTTAAAAAAGTCAGGGGTGCATGCCCTTGTGTTTTGAACCTACGGACATTCGTCTCGGCAGTCCGTTCCACTCCCAACTAGGCTGTCGCCGCTTAACTTAACGTGGGCGACTACTTATGGTTTTTAACACCTTCTGTACGGTGGTCGCTATCTGGGTGAATACAAGATATATCCTACCACCAGCAACTGTTCAGCAGTTGCGGTCTTAGGAGCGGATGAACCGTGCAACCGACCGTGGCCTCGCGGTTACATGGGAGACCTCACGATGTCCAACTAAGGACCTTTTTAGGACACCCTGTTACTCGAAGCATCACAAGTAACCCTCATTGTTATCTAAACCACGACAATCTGCATATATTAACTCCTAAAATTTTATTCTTTTTTGCACATTTGGAAGGGGGCGAGCTACGTAGCAAATAGCCTCCCCTAACACTCCATACATTGCAATCATATTGAAGGAAGTGAAAAAATACAATACATGATTTTGAAACGTGGAAAAAAAGCATCCTACGTACAAAATCGAGAAACTGGTAACCTCATTTTTCTTTTTATTGCTCCCGCCTGAGGCCTGGCGCTGTTTAAGGCTGCCACTGTGTCTCGGGACTAACATTATAGTACAGTACCTACCAACATATTTTGTAAGGAGTATCGGGTTGCTCTTGTTATGCTTACCATCAGGCGAGGCTTATTAAATCATCTAACATAAATAATATCATGATTAAATATTTATGCGGTGGCGCTAGTAGAAAAACTCACTTGGCCGGTTTAAAAACCAAATCGAACTCACAGCACTCAGTATTCCGTACTCCAGCATTTTTTTTGTTATTATTAATTGTTAAGATACTTTCCTTAATAAAACATTCAGTAAAATATTCAGCCTGTTATCACAGTTAAAAAACATTTAAAGTTCCAGAAAATATTGTAACCTTAATATCCAATAGGGTTCTTTTTAAATACGGAACCTAAACGAGACACAATTCAAACGGGTCCAATCACAATAACATCGTAACAAAAACTGCCGAATTAATGCGCAATAACCATAAAGCATTTAGAGAATTGAAGTATCATTTGATGGTCATTTTCTAATTTAAATTCCTTTATATTTTATGGTTGGCCTTGGAATTCTAATGGTGGCATTACCCTTAACAATTGATAAGAGACCCTTTTAATCATTGGAAATTTGGGTTTATTATTTTTTTCGGTTTAAAATAACTTCTTGGAAAATTAACATATTATAGCTATCTATATACTAGATATTTTGTGAATATTTATAATACAGTAGTTTTTGTTACACAAATAAGTGCGAGTTGGACTCGCGTACCGAGGGCACCGTACAAACTTGTAAGTATATAAGTTCATAAGTTCATTAAAATTAATTGAACAAAGTTTGTAATAGTAAAGTCGCTTTTTTTAGTTATTAAAGTACAATATTATATACGGTTTTCATGTGCTGTAAGACCTTGCTTCTCGCCAAATTTCATGATTCTAAGTCAGCAGGAAGTACCCTATAGGTTTTGATTCCCTTATTAAATCGTAAAATATACGACATGAGCGGTCATATCTTTTGATCGCGTTGACTTACAAGTTTGTTGTTTTTTCTGGACTGAAAGAGACCGTAAACCCGAGTTCACCTGATGGTAAGTGATGACCTCCGCCCATGAACGTCTGCAATACCAGGGGACATAGAGATGCGCGAACCGAAGACAAGCTAAAATCGCCAGTATTGGAGGAGGCCCGTGCCGAGCAGTGAACTGCTAAAGGCCAAAGATGATGATGCGTGGCATTGCACTTGTCACTGAGACATTAAGTCTCATAATGCCCAGTTATTACACTGGCTACAATGATCTTCAAAATGGAACAAAACAAAACTAGCACAGTGTTGGCATACCATATAACCAGACCTGTATTATTACTGCCCACTGCTGAGCACGGGCCTCCTCTACTACTGAGAGGGTTTAAGCCTTAGTCCAAAACGCTGGCCTAGTGCAGGTTCGCAGACTTCACATACCTTCGAAATTATTATAGGGAACTTCCCAGATTTGCAGGTTTCGTCACGATGTCATTGTCATCGATGTCCTTTACCGTTAAAGCGAGCGATAATTCACAAAGAATATAATAAGACATTCGTCTCGGCAGTCCGTTCCATTTCCAACTAGGCTATTGCCGCTTAGCACAATATTGCTTGGCAGAAATAGACATTGCGGTTGTGCCTACCCAGGATGCTCGCACACAAAGACCGACCACCTACCAAATTGTTTCGTTCGTGGTCAGATTCCGTATTTCATTGATCTGTAGAGGTATGTTTACGTGCAATAATTTTTAGTGACTCATAAAATTGATTTACGCTCTACTTTTGCGTTTAGCAATAAATATCGAGATGCATGCCAAACGCCAGACGGTCATGAAGATGACCTTGGCCAACCTAAGACGAAAGGGTCAGTGAGTGAAGTGACCTCCAAGTCCAGACATGGATACTTGGCCAGTAGAGACAAAGAAGGATAAAACACTAGAGATGAGGATGCTATATAATGGCGATCTTGGTTCTTTGTTTATCAAATATCATCCAAATCACCTGTTTATCTGTTTACTAATACCTAACAAACCTTCAAACGTTTACAAATCTTTTTATATCTTAGGAAGTAGATAAAATCACAAAAAATCTATGATTTATTACACTACCAACTAGGCCTCCTATTACAAATGATAAAACTTCTGTTCCCTTTGCTTTCAAAACCTTAAAATAGAGTGAAGTGGCGGTGGGCAGCTGTAACAACACAGGTCTCAAGTGGTGACCACCCGCGCCACTGATCGAACCACGCCGTAAGTGAGGATTGTGAGATTAGGATTTCGAATTTCGGCAGTCCAATGTAAACCTCCAAATATTAGATTTAAAATAAGTTAAGTTATAGTATACCTACTAATAAGTTATAGTATAGTTTGACAGCGTGGATAGTTTTGTTAGGCCAAAATGGTCACTGTCTTACAGAAGATATTATGAGACTTTTTTTAATTCCTCCAAATCACAAAGATCGAGTCGGATTCGACATTGTGTCTGACTCTCTCATCATGTCTAAACAGTCGCCAAAATTATACCGGTCTGTTCTACAAGAACTATACTAACTCGCACGAACAACTATGATGCATCTTTAACTATCCAATCTTGAAAAATATAAAATATCCTTCCAAACTACAAGCACTCATGGACGTCACTTTTCCGTTTGTCGCAAACGAATTAAATCATATTTTCTTGTTGCCAATTTTTCTTTATTTTTACACCAAGTACATTCAACTCTCCCGAAATAACGGAATAGGCCGGTTGTTTAATAATACGCGCGTGGCTCCAAGGTCAGCTGATGGGCGAAGGGCCATGTGGATTCTATGGGCAACTGGGACGGAACTGGGCCAGGGCAAAAAATAACCCCTTATTGGGCTGATTTCATCGCTTGTTGATAAATTATTAGTTGATAAGATATTCTTCACATAAATGTATAAGCTGACCAAATACAAAAGTTACACTCTCCCAAATAAATGGTGATAAAATGATAACTATCAACAATATCTGTTTAATACGATATTATTCAAATAAAATTTACTTGTAACCTTTGAAACAGGCCATTAGGGGTCTATTTAACACATTGTATTCGCTTTCAGTGCCTTCTCTGTCAGATAAAAACTGTTGAAAACGGAACTCTAATAGACGGAAGTTGAGTCCTACAACAAACTTGACACACCATATTGCAATTCTTATAGCCTCTTAACATTGAATATTGTTTTTTATTAATATGGGGGTCCTATCCCCTAATATTTTCCCCTCTATTTTCCTTAATCCGCCTCTCTGCAATTAATGTAATCTGGCATGAACATCGACCCTTTTAATTTTTATTCACTTTAGATAAGAGTTAATTAAAACGTATTTATCCGATACTTACACACACTTGAGATTCTGAGAAAATATACACAGATGTAAACAGATTTTGTAAACTATATCGCATGCTTGGCAGTGGCAGAGTAGTGGCTTTGAACTGGGCATTTTGAGTTCGATTCCCAGGGACATACTTTGTGTAGGTTTCTCTAACACGGTTTGCCGGAAATTGAATCTGCCAGAGGCGATTAAGCCTACACGGCTGGTCATAAATTAAGCCAAACTATTTGTACAACATAAAACAGTGTGCTGCATTTGCGCCGACCCCACATTGGACAAAATAAGAGTAGTGCATTACTATGATTGCCAGGTGGTGATCTCTGTAGTTACTCTGATCTCTAAGCACGCAGCACATCGTCTATTTCTGCTGCCATACCAGCAGAGCACTTAAACCAACACAACCAACCACAAAGTAAATATTAGTATTTCTCAGAAACCATACGTGTGTTATATCAAGTGTTGATATTCACACACAAAACATGCGCAAGCGCATAATGATGACAGACCCTTGAAAAAAAATGGGTTCCTCGACCGCGCAGAGGTCGACGACTGCACGCAGATTTGCTTACGATGTGCCGCGGCTTGCAACGTCTGCTGCACTAAGTAGGTCTCTGAATCCGTTTGATTTTTTGATACGGGTTCAGCAATGTGACATAAGTAGAGTGGCTTCCAGATGAAGTATCGATTGACATAGGCGTATATAAAGGGGGTCGTGTGGGCCGTGTCCAACCCAGACATTCGTGGTGCCCACCTAAAGGATGTTGAGGCAACCTACTACGATTTTTTTTTTTAAAACGAACAAAATTTTTATCGCCAAGTAGGAAGTCATTTCATTTTTTTTTACACTGGCCTCCTCTAGAAAATAACTACCTTCGCCCAAATACCTTAAGAAAACTTTATTATGCCGGCTGTTCAGATATACACAGATGATGCCGGAGGTTCTTAAGAAGTAGAAACACTTACTAAGTAGATATAATATATTGACTGCCTCGGTGGCGTAGTTGTATTGCGTACGCGTTACGAGTACGATTTGCGCGCTGAGGTCCTGGGTTCGAATCCTGGGTCGGGCCAAAAACATTGTGACTAGGTTTTTCCATCTTAAAAATTACTCAGTCGCAGCTCGGAGTCAGGAAGTTGGCGGTGTGATACACCCGTGCCTCGGAAAGCACGTAAAGCCGTTGGTCCTGCGCCTGATCTCTCTCTGGTCATTGTCATGTCGGATTGCCGTCTCACCGGACTATGAGAGTGAAGGAACAGTGAGTGCACGTGTGTATTGCGCACACACTTGTGCACTATAATATCTCCTGCGCACCTGGCTGATCTCCGTTGAGATTGGCCGCCGTGGCCGAAATCGGCTAGGAAGGGATTATCATTATAATATTATGTCGAAATGAAAATGGCGAATGTATAAAAACATTTTTCCTTAAACTCATAAAGTCTTGAGTCATTTATCACGTGATTTTAGAACATGCAACATGGTCAGTCGCACGAGGTATTCATTATAGTTTTCGAGTTGTCTTCTCAGTGAGAATGGCCCCCAACAATAGGGTAGATTCCTATGTTTGATTTTATACATTATTTTAAATGTTACATAAAATAATACGAGAAATAAATTCTTCTGTAAAGTCAGAATCTAAATTGGTTGACCATTAAAGCAGTTATTCATATTTGAAATATTGTTGTGAGCAAAAGTGGGGGCGTAGTGGGGATATCGCGTCATCTCTTTCGCACGCACGCAGCGTTGTGGCTGGCGACAGTAGGTGACGTCACATTCTGCTGTTTCCGTTATCTGACAGAAGCCCCTTCCACCAAACTTCAAAGCTTTATAACTTATTTATTAAAGCTTATATTTTAAAAATTCTTTTTCCTCTTGATTTTAGAAGACATGCATTTTTGATAAATGTATTTAAAAAAGAGTAGTCAACTACTACCCTATTACACTTCCAATAAACAAAATTACGAATATCTTACATCAAAGCTATCTATTTTAGGGCATGTGAAAACCCTAATAAAAACATTCAGGTTTTATTATGATAAGACCGCGCTCAGCGATTGACTAAACCGGTTTTTTGTTGGCTGTAATGATGCCTTCCCCGCCTATCAGATGATTGGCCGAATAATAGACAAACACGATCTGAAATAGGGTTGTGATTATGGTTCGGTTATTTTTTTATGAAACACGTCTACACTCCGTAAATAGTGATATTTCACAAGTTTTAAGTAAATTTCATCTTATAGTTATCGTATAACAGCTTATGTAGTTAGATAGCATTTTATTACTATTTATTTGGGAGCATAAATTAGAGTGCGACTCCTGTATTTGGTCATCATATACATTTACTCAGAAAATTGTGTAACTTCGACACTTGCAGGATGTCGAACGCAGTGAAATTAAATGAAATAAATTTATTCGAACCCATAAAATGTTATACATTATTTCGATTCCTTAAATATTTTCGAAAAGCAGTTCTCACTAGAGAAGAACGGGCAAGAAACTCTAGTGTTTTGCTCTTTTCAAAATCAGTTCAAGGTGTAAAATACTATGCATGATACAGAAAAACAAATACAATTATGTATTTGTTTTTTTATTTAGAGCAGTTCATTTATATACTCGCAAAATAGGCAAAAAAAGTTAAATTCCTATACGAGTGCATAAACCTCTCACGAATTATGTAATCATTTGACCTGAAATTCTTCAAGGTGTCGTTATTAATCTAAGTTCAAGATATACCCCTAACACTTAAATATAGTAAGCGAAAAGGGCAGACCAGTCCACACAAGCAGCACTCGTTCACGAGTATGACGCATGTGCCAGGCGCCAGCCATCGGCCTCCTCAACCATATTACAGGGAAGTGGCCGACCCAGCATACGACGAGTGTAATTCGAACTTCTAACGTTGCTATTACGGGCAGTGGTACTCAGGAAAATTCTTTTCTTGTTAAATATTTTTATAAATAAATACAGTAAGATCTATGGTTCAAACAATGACGTAACAAGGAATAACAATAGGCCTAGCATACAGGAATAAATATTTTCGTCCATGAGTAAAGGTATTGGTAGGCGGAAACATTGAGAAATGTACCGGCTGCAAACTATCTGAATAGTTGTTTTAAATCACGCAATTTATGGGCTTATTTTGCAGAATTAGCTGATAATCAGAGGATGCAGTGATCTAGGATTGATACCTAATGGCCTAAGTTGAGTTAGCGAGGTTTTAATTCGAAATGGAGCTTAGTTTATTTGTTTTTTTTTTCTAAGATGCCGTTTATTTGAAGCGAAATTTATTCACAAATATGTAGGTTTAGCAAAATTCCAAGAAGTAGTTACTTATTATACTTAGTACTACTTAGTCGGGTTGTATGTAAGTACTAGTATTTGCCCGCGGCTCCGCCCGCATTAAATAGTTTTTCCGGAATAAACGTCCCGCTTTATATTTTCCCGGGATAAAAAGTAGCTTGTGTGTTAATCCAGGACATGATCTACCCGTGTGCCAAATTTCATCGAAATCCGTTCTGTAGTATTTGCGTGAAAAAGTAACAAACATAGATTCTTACAAACTTTCGCGTTTATAATATTAGTAGGATATGTATCTCTACTAATTATCTCTGAATATTTTACTCCTGTGAAGCTTTTCACCAACCATTCCCTTATTTAAGAAGCCAAAGTGTTATCAACCAGTTTACTATTCCTTCTTTGCAGTGTATTGCTGCATATTCCATAAAAAACGGTTCCCAGGTTTGACAGTTGCATACGTAGGAATAGAGAAGATTTTGCTAGCCCTAAAGAGCGCGGGATTGTGCAGTGTCTTTGACCGCAGCGAGGTCAACTATTTGCTTTGCCAATAGTTTATTATAAACAATTATTTACGGTATATCGGTCCTTGTGATTCGTGGCACATGAAAAAAGGAAGTAAATTTGTGTAATTCTATGAACTCCAAATTACTGATTTCGATTCGGTTTGAGCAAAATTTGTGTATTTTTATTTGAAACATACCTGGGTTGTCAGGTATCAAATATGTCCGATATGACTATTGGGTCGTCCCGTTATGAAAAGCAAGGCGAAACGTGCTAGCTATGTCCGCCTGTCTATTTGTTTTTGATCGGACATCAATGAAACTACTGAAGGGATTATGTAGTTTTTACATGTGAACAGAGTTTTAGAAGCAGAATACAGTCTATGTTTCATTAAAATCGGATATCGGAAATAATATCACAATTTAAAGATATTTAGCCAAGTTGGGAGTGGAACGGATTGCTGAGACGAATGTCCGCAGGTTCAAAACTTTTCTAAAGTTATAGTGTGTGTATTTTTTGTGAATAATCGCTTGCTTTAACGGTGAAGGAAAACATCGTGAGGAAACCTGCATAGCTGAAAAAAATCTCTACAGGAATTTCGAAGGTAAATATGTGAAGTCTGCCAACCTGCACTAGGCCAGCGTGGTGGACTAAGGCCTAATCCTCTCATTAGTAGAGGAGGCCCATGCTCAGCATATAAAGATCAGAATGGTAATTTGAGCTTATGAACATCTCACATACAATGCGCAGCTGAAGCTGCTCCCGTCGGTTTTTTTCGAAGCTGTGGTACTACCACTGTCGAGCCGGATCATTAATAATGTAGTAAATAGCCTACACAGTGGCTCTATCACACACAAAACTCTTGTTATTACCAAAAACATACAACTTATTTGTCCTGACCAGATAATTAAATCCAGAACCTCACTTACCCTTACCTACCCTACCTTAAAGTAAACCTTTTAAAGCAAGCAAAGCCATGTGCAATACCATGTTCAGTGTTTCCAGGTGGTATAGATCATCGGCAGGTGTTCACCACTGTAATCATAAAACAGTTTTAACACAAAAATGCGGAAAACGTTTCTAGATCAAGGCTAGCGTGGATTACCTAAATATTTTAACTGTATTGTACTGTAACAATATTTTTATTAATTTAGGCCGAATGGCTTCCTTTTTACATGCTTTATATTAGCTTCACTTGTATGTGTGTTTGTAACCGACGCCTTTGGAGGCGATTTTGTCCCACTTTATACGGTCAGATTTTGTTCAAACTTTGTAGGTTTGTCGAGGACCGATGATAATACACTAATTTGATAAAATTATGTCATTATTCAATTTGCAAAATGAGATTTTTGACAATTTATATATTTTTTTAGTGACATCATAATATCATGTTAGACCATAGTAGAATTACAACTAAACTGGCTACTCTTATGCGTAAAAAAATCCTACTTGTCACAAGATGGCGCTTTCGTTTATTTTTAGTGACATATGTTGGACAATAGTTGAACAGAACTAAAAAATTAAAAATAAATAATAGTTTAAAACAACTAAAAAACACGCTTTATAGAAAATCCAACTAAAAAATAGAAAATAAATTTGAATTAAGAATAGTGTAAATAAGAAAAAAAATTGATGAAAATATTCGTTTTTGATGGATGATTTGTGTCATAATTTTAGCAAAGTCAAAGAAAGTGTGAGAAGAGTATGTGGTTTCATTTATTAACGCAATGTCAAAAGAGCCCTGTATAAGGGTGTATTAATAAAATCCATGGGCGGTAATAGCCTCTTACCTTTGGATACTTTGCGAATCACGAAGATCTATCAATGAACTGAACCCGCGGCCTCTCGATTAAAGGCCCGCCCTTGAACAACGTGTCTATTCTCGACTGGAATCAAATCCACAGTCACAGTATGTTATTTATATCCGTGACAAAAACCATACCCATGGCTCCATCAAACATGACGTCATGCATTCCTGATGTCATATTTAATCAAAGTGTTGACATAAAGGTCTGTTACGGAAACGTGTGTTACATACGCCTTGGCAGCATAGTTATAGCGTAGAAAACGCCTTCTCCAGTTCGAATCCGTTTGTAATTGTGTCCAAATAGCAATAAGCTCGCTCGATAAGACAGCAGTCGTGATGTTTTAGCTTTTTCTTTACACGGACACGGCAAGTGACCCCCCTGCACCTGATGGTAAGCAGAGAGAGGTCCAGATAGAGTGTCGACTGACGAGAGATTATAATGCCTCGTCAGTCAACACAATTATGTCGGCCTATTTGAACTGGATATACACAGGCTGATCCCGGAACGCGGCACACTTATATGGGCCACTATGGCGGGCTTTAACACCTTATATACGGTGGTCGCTATCCGGGCGATATAACATATATATACCAGCAAACTCTCCGCCCCCACCAACACCACCTCTGCCTACCCCTTAAAAAGGCGTGATACTATGTGCCAAATAAAAATTATGCATGCAAGATTAAAAATATTTAAATGTATTGACAGCTTTAGCAAATAAACGAACCTGTTAAAACGTACCAAATGTATGCAGTCTGATTTGAGTGTTTATCTGCATTAATTCCTAGATGTTATTGAAACTAGCCTTAACATGTGACTCGGCCTGTCGGAAAGGATTTATAAAATTAATTTCAGTCAGGCATCGCGCAAATGCTGTCACTGCAAAGTTCAGCATCTTTTAATTTCATAACATTATATAGGAACACGCTGGATGCAGGCGGCTTTTGACAGGTCCGTCTGGAAATCTTTGGGGGAGGCCTATGTTCAGCAGTGGACGTCATGTGGCTGATGATGATTATGATGATATAGAACATAAGAAGTGAATGTAGCACCTGGGCGAAGACTTATTGCAAAATATGGCACAGTGAAACAAACCCAATATACCATAACTTTTTTAATAAAACTTGAATGTGAAGGAAATCATCGTGAGGAAACCTTACATGCCCTGAGAATTTGCGATAAGATTTTTTGGGTATGTGAAGTTTGCCAACTCGCAGTAGGCCAGCGTGGTGGAAAGGCCTAATTGCAATCAGTAGTATAGTAGTAGTAGGCCCGTGCTCAGCAGTGGGCGGTATATAATACAGAATTACATGGATTTATTGGGTGGAATTGCCATCTACAGATGTCATTAAATAGATGGTAAATTTAAAACCACTTTCACTTCTCAATGCGCCCCACACTATTAGGTGGAAGGTCGCTCAAATTCAGTTCGTCTGTTCGTCGTTCTCCCTTTAATTCATGGCTTACACCGTTTATGAAGAATATTGTAGCCAGTGTAATTACTGGGCATTATGACATTTAGTGTCTCAGGATTATGAAGTCATTTGAGTGTCATACAGAGCGGTCCAATTCAAAGTTTGGAGGATGTCGCTACTGTTTACAGTCAAGCCTCTCAAGCGAGCTTCCTTATGTTTTATGAACAAACACACATACACTGCTGAAATCATAACTCCTTATTTCACAGTCGGATTTTTAATTACAATAACGCATGCAAGAATGCAGACGTGTTTATAGAAAAAATGTTTTCGCAACCTACGCGCATGCTCTGCAGTCTAGACAGTTTTAGATTACCTGTTTAGATCTAATTGGAGTCCTGTATAACTTCAACCTGGATCGAACGGTAACGACCTGTGTTGTTTACGGATCTATGTTTAATATCGAGCAAATAGTTTCTCGATCTTCGTCTGTCGTCGCGTTGTTTTCTAAATTGTTTATTTCGATGTTTTAAAAACACATTTATTTTTCGTAGGTCGTTGCCACAGTTTTATATTCGCGGGGAAATTCCGTCTAGGGATTAGGGCAATAAACGTAAAAGCATATTCTAAATAGAAAGATAAAACAAAATTTTACTCAAAACAGATTAGAAAACAAATCACAATAAAACATTTATGTCAGTAACATAAAGGACAATGGCAGGTCTCCATACATGATTTTAGTTGATGTAAATGTGTAGCGTTTAGAAGTAAAAAAAATATTTAACAATTCAGCAGCAATTCCTAAACAATTATGTATCAAGATTATTAGTGAAAAAAGTCTAAATCTAAAGATTTTTCATTTTAAAGATTTTGAGGTTATGATTTAGTTGACATTTATGAATTGATTCTTACATAATAATATGAATAATGAAACTCATAAAATGTTTGGTAATCTGTCTATTGTCACGCGAGACCCTCCCTCATCACATTCGAACCTAACATTTCACTAAACATGGAGAAGGGTGATCTGCCACACGGCATACTAGCGCACGGCATGCACCTTCCTCAGCTATACAAGCTTATATATCAAATCATTTTTTATTTATAGATACTACTATAGTAAATAGTAAAGGTTTCTTTGTTTTTTTTTTTGTAATAAACTCTGAAACTATTGGGAAAAATACGTTCAGACCCTAAGTCCTAGGCTTTGGGAAATAACAATTAAATAAAAACGAGTTCTGAAAAAAAAAATAAAACACATTTGTTTTTTTTTTAATGTTTATTCATCTTCTTCATAATAATTCTCTCTGATAAATATCTCATCTAAAAATTCTCCCGGGGCAGATACATTGCCTTGTCTGGCGGCCCAACCCAAATACCAGACAACTGTCATGGTATGAGCGCAGCAACCTACAGTACGGTTGCTCGACCAGGTACATTATTTTCAATCAAAACATATTATCACACATTTTACAAAAATACTACATGCCAGAAACGAAATGTCGGAAATAGCTTTTTTTTCTAAAATGATATAAGTAATGACCGTAACTATACAGCCAACAGGCAGCTGGTAAGAATGTATAGAATAGAATATACATAGTAAAAAAAATGTGGTAAGAAAGCTGAAATCTTTGTTGTTATTCCTAATGAACATTTTATAGTCAGATATATTTTTTGCAATTTTTAGAGACCTGATGAAAATGATGTTTTAGTAGCCTAAATAATCTTATGACATTCATAAAAAATGGCCGTGACACATTGCTAAAAAGTCAATTAAGTTTTTTTAATAATTTATGCAACTTATACACACTTGTACAACTAAAGTTAGTATGCTGAAAAATCATACAAAATAATTATATTGAGATTACCATGTATGGAATTTCTAAACGCATAATTTATTTATAAATACGATTTCGCCATTGTCCTTTGCACACTTATATTAAAGTATAATATAAGTGTGCAAATTTATGTTGACTGCCTCGGTGGCGTAGTTGTATTACGGTACGACTGCACTGCTGAGGTCTCAGGATCGATCCCCGGGTCGGGCAAAGTTATATTGGATTTTTCTATTCAGCATCGGCCCGGAGACTGGAATTTGTGCCCGATATGACGATAGGCTCGCCCCCTATCACATCATGGGACGGAATACGCACGGCGAAAAGTGGGTGCACTAGTTGCGCCTTTGCCTACCCCTTCGGGGATAAAAAGCGTGAGTATGCGTATGAAAATTGATCATTCTTTGAAGTAAACGTTGTTTGGCACAAAGATACAAGTTTTTCTTGGCCTAGGTTAGCTTTACTCTGGATAAACGTAGAATTGTAAGCACTTACCTGATCATAGGAATTTGTCACATAAAAGTAAGCTTTCATACAAAATCGCTATTCAGTTTCCTTAAATTTTTGGTAGGGATCCAGCAGTTGGACCTTTGGACTTCAAATTAACTTTATATTTATTTCCTAGCGGCGCCACGTCGAAATCAAATAAAAATTTACGAATTACCGAAAATGCGACACTGGACATCCGCCAAAAAGTCTGATGTTAATTACACTAATAATAAATTGTACGTCTGTTCGTGGTGAAAATTTATTGATTTATTTATTATGTCATATGCCAAGGTCATGAATGCAAGTGTTTACAAAATGACACTGAAAGAAATGCCAAGTGGAAGGCCAGAGATAAATAATCTCTTTATGTCATCTATTTATAAATTACTAAACTCGTCAACAGAGAATAGTAGTTGACTACATTTTTTGAATACATTTATTAATAATGTATATAGGATCGGAATACAATATGTTATTATGATTTATGCACAGACATATAATATAGAGTAGGATTTATGGCAGATGAGTGGAATGGGACGTAAGATTGACAGAATATATGGAACGGAGTTGAGTGAAAGGGATAAAGTAGTGTAATAAGCAAGGAGGTAAGAGAGAGAGAATGAATGTTGAGAATGAGTGAGTGTGGAAGGAAGGAACGGATAATTGTAAGATGTTACACAAGACGTAAAAGAAATAAACTGATTATTATTGAAGAAATTTATCTTTATTTTGGCTCATATTGAACGAAATCCCACATGTATGTCATCCAAAATCGAATGGAAAAAAAAACCAATATCCACGCCTCAATAAATAAGTCTATGTCAAACAATATTGCGAACTGTGACGTCACCGAGTGTTACCCGCAATGACGCTGCGTGCATGAGAGAGAGAGATAGCGTGATAGCCCCACCACGCCTCCACTTTTGCTCAAAAAATATTAAATAAGACAACTGCAATAAACAGTATACCACAATGCTTAATCGACCGCACATAGATACAATAGTAATGGTTAACTCAAAATACAATCAACTTTACTGATTAATGTGAATATTTATTTACAAAGCCAGTAAACACTTCACTTCTTTCGCCTTACCGATTTAAAAAAAAACTTAATGGTCCTATAATGCCCCCAGATTCTTTATATTTCCGTGACTTTGACCTCTCACATAGAATTATATAACGCGGTGCAGTTATCTCCAAAACGCTTCTCAGAAGCATTCAACTCGAATTGTGCCAAACGGCAGCCTCGCTCCCCTTATCGCGGGTCATGCTGATAAAACCTCTCGTAACTTCATCACGTTAGTACATTTCACATCAACGGAGCGCGAAGACATGGCTCGAATATTGATTATATTTCTGTTAATATCCGTAATAACACATGGAACGTTCGCGCAATGCAACCAAAACACGGCACGGGGCTTCATGCGGCGAGCACTGTACGAGTTCACCACGGATCTAGTTGTGAGGATCAATCAAGAGACTGAAAGCCATTTCGTCGCATCAGGCCTATCTTCCTGGACGCTACTGTCAGCCATGTCCTTCGGCGCCGGCTACGAAACGCTCTCCGAACTCCAGCGAGTCTTGAAACTCCATCCTCACAAATGCTTCAATAACAAGTTCTTCGAAATCCTCCAGAATTCTGCAAACAACGACACTACCATTATGGAGAGGAGTTCTACGATTTATATCAACGATAAGTTGGCTGTACATGATAAATTCAAGAATAGTGTTGAGGGCGTTGGTCTATGTGGAGTGAAGAACATAAATCTCGATGACGTCGTGCAGGCAGCTGCCATCATAAACGATTATGTACGGGAAGCGACTCACGAAGCGATTGACGAAATAGTCACCGCGGGAGACTTGGAAGGCGTTCGCATGGTAATGATCGACGCTCTTTACTTCAGAGGAGCGTGGAAAATACCGTTCCCCTACGATGATACAGAAAACAGTGCGTTCTACAACCACTTGGGCCGCCAGATAGGTGATGTGAACCTGATGTTCACGGCTGGATCTTTCAACATAATTTCGCTGGACCAAGTGCGCGCGAAAGTGCTAGAACTACCCTACGGCAACGATGGAAGATACTCAATGTTATTATTCCTTCCGTACCCAGGTGTATCAATTTCCAACGTGATTGACAGCTTGAAGAAGGTAAACCTTGCCTCCATATACCTCCTATTCGAGAAATACGGACCGCAGACTGTTCACGTACAAATCCCTCGGTTTAAGATCACGTCAGATATCAATAATTTGAAGGAGTTGCTTATGGACATGGGGTTAAAGGCGGTATTCGACAGTTCGCTCGCTGACTTCTCGGAGTTGACTGACTACCCGCTATACCTGTCGAATTTCATCCAGAAAGTGGATGTAGAAGTAAGCGAAGAAGGAACAGTTGCGTCGGCCGTGAGTGCGGCGATGTTTGAGGCGAGGATGCTACCAGAACAATTCATGGCAAACAAACCTTTCTTTTTTATGATCGTCGACAAAGTTATTGATGTGGCGCTGTTCACAGGCGCGTATTCCAAGCCTAGCATTTATTGAAACTAAAAGACTGTGCGGCAGTAAAGTTTTAGCGGCGGCATCTTGCATTTTACAAATAATTTTAAGTGTCTCATATTTGTGTGATAGAGGAAAAACAAAATTGTTGAGATTTGTCGTTTTATACAAATGCTTGTACGAAATTGAATCTGTCTAGATAAATATGTATCATAAGTAGGTATATTATAAGCAGCTGTAACTTCGAAGTGATAAAATGTGTTCCAAATATTATGAAAAATAATATTTTATTCTCGTGCAGTGGAATGATATAATATTATTATGGTAGTTGCGCAAGCTGCGGCGGATATTGCGACTTTTATCGCTCATGCGATTCGTCAGTTTTTTTTTTATTTAAAGACGTCTCGGGCTTGTACCTCCGCGCAATCACATTGAACGGCACGTTAAACGCTTCTTTAATTACACCATTAACAGTGCTCATCTTAAAACTCTCAGACGAAAATAAAAATAAATACTGAAATAAGTTTATTTTATTGACTGCTTTGGCTTGCGCCTATGTCCCCTTTAATGTCTTTTCGCGTTTAATGTGCACTTTTGAGGGCTAAAAGTAGCCTGAGTGGTAAAAAAACATTTTGAAAAAGCAGATTATCTGAGTAGTCCAATATTGTTTTTTTTTTTTGTAATATGACGCATGGAACCATAGACGCGTATTCACAAACGTTACTTAGCTAAGTACGGAGCAATGTCATGATAATAAGACCGTTTCTCAGTACAGACAACATGACGCACTTCGAACAGTGCTTAGGCAAAAGGGCGCTGTGATTGGCTAAAATTGAGATTCACATTTCCCTATTGAATATGAAACTTAAAACTGTTTAATGATACTATCACACGTATTCACAAACATTACTATAAGGACGCATAATATTTTATTTCATAGTTTTCTGTGGCTTTGTTTATTTGACAGCCAACAGAAAAGTCGTGTCTCAATATTAGCCAATCACAGCGCCCATATGCCTACGCACTGCGAAGACTGTCATGCTGTTAGCACCGAGAAATAGATTATCATAGCATTGCTCCGTACTTAGCAAAGTAACATATTTGAACACGTGCCTCATTGTTTAAAACTTCAACGAATGTTAGTGCAGTTACTAAATATACTGGTAGCAGGTCTCTCATATGTAAGAGTCCGTCTGAGTGGGTACCACCGCAATGTCTATTTCTACCGCCAAGCAGCAGTGTGCATGCACTGTTGTGTTTCGGTTTGAAAGACATTGTAGCCTGTGTATCTACTGGACATAATGAGACGTAACATCTTATGTCTCCCCGAGGCAAATCATGTGCGCTGAGTCATCACACCCAATGCACGCCCATGTGCGGGTGGACATTGGTTGCGGGCCGAGGCACACAGTTCAGTGTGTATACCTCTTGGTTGAAAACACATTGAGGCCTAAAAGGGCCCGCGAACATTTCCTGGCACCCTCTCTTTCCGCCCATCCTGGGAACCTTCCTCCCTTCCCCCCACCTTCCCTTCCATATTCCTCCTCCACTCCCCTCCCAGGCCCCTGCAGATGTCAAGCCGGAGGACTCCAGTATCCCATTCGCAGGTTTCCCCCAGTGTCGACTGCAGGATCTCCTACCTACAAAAAAAAAACATCTTAAGTCTCAGGATGACGAGCGCAGTGGCATGCCACACAGTACTTATTAAGTCAAGGTGCTGGATGGTGTTGCTACTGTTTATGGGTGGTCGTATCGCTTACCATCGAACGGAATGCTCGTCTCGTCCTTCATTGCATTAAAAAAATTGGTTCTTCTATATTTTAAACTGTAGGTAGTTGGAATTGAATTATCTGTGATACGGGCGCGTAGTTTTCCACCTGCAATAGTTTTATAGTACTGAGAGAGTAAATAGCCAGCAGTGGCGAAGGGTCCATACAACCCGATTCCTACCGGCTTCCCTTTTGTAATTTATGAAAGCAAACTCTTAAAATGAATTATATTATTAACAAACAAACAATTAACTTCAACAAAATGCGCCTAAAATAATGTGCAATAAACACTTCATTTTCATCGATCGACGTAAAATAGTTTAAATAATTTGTAATAGATGGCGTAGGACCGCGCGCGAGCGATCTATGTTTTAAAATTCGCGCCATTGTGACCCGTGGTCACGGGGGCCACGCGAGGGAACCCGCTGTCGTTTGGCTTCCCCCGCGATGTATCGTTTATCTCTTTCTTGATAGTACATATTTGCGTATTTGCTATCTTTGTCTTATTTGTTCATTCATACCGATACATTTTTCGTTCACGGGAAGATGCGTAAGAGGTAAGCCGAAATCTTTTGGCTTCACTATTAACCGGCCGTGAATTATTGTCGCTCACCAACTACGATCAATTAAGATTTGCTAAGCCTTTTTTAATTAGAAGCGTATATTTGTATTATTGACGTTTGCAAACTCAAGTAAACAATTTCGCCGGTTGGATAAGTTTGTTTTTAATTAGTAAATTTAGAATATAATAATGAATTTGTGTGTTATAAAGTGTTATCAACGTTTGTGTGTAGTGTGAAGGTAACTATTAAGTTTTAATTTCTAACATTCGTTTAATGAGATAGTTTTAAAATTGCGTTATTTACTTACAACCTAGTATAACTTTTTAATGTTTTAATAAATTGTGAAGTGTATGAACTATGAAGTGATTTGCTTTATTTCTTGTTTGGGTGTTAATCACCTATCCTAGTAACTGTTATAATGACTTGAGTACTTATACAAAACCACCTTCGTCATGCATAGACTTCTATAATTTTATAGCGTAATAGACTAAAATCTAATTATCATTAGAAAGATTTGCAGACCATATTTATTCATATTATTAACTATATTTTGTGTCGGGTTCCCTTTCGGAAAATGTCACCCTTCGCCACTGATAGCCAGTAACTGTCCTTGACATAGGATATATAATATTTCGTTATCAGACAAGTCTTGTTTGTCTGTTAGATCAAAATAAAAAACGTAAATGTAGGTCAAGACGTATTTCTGTATAAAATAATTTAGATATATTAAGTTCTTATTTAAAATTCATTTTTTATGACTATATTGGCAAACGTTTACAAACACGGCAACGTGAATGTAATGCACCTGATGTAAGTGAAGAGGGGTCCAGATAGAGTGTCGACTGACGAGAGACGATTATCCCTCATCAGTTGACACAATTATGCCGGCCTGTTTGAACTGGATGTACACCGGCTGATCCCGAACGACACACTTAGGGCGGTATTATTAATCAATCTCAAGTTTGAGTTACATCTCAAGTAGACATAATGAATTGAACTATTAATACATTATGTCTACTTGAGATTGCCCTTGCTGATCGCTATCGGGGCGGATACAAAACATATTCTGCCGATGCAGATGTCAAATGATCTTGAGTGAATAAAATATATTTAAATGAACTATTTGAAGCGAGGAACACCTGGTGACTAGCGTTAAGCTCATAATCAATCAATCAATCAATCAGCCTGTCGCCGTCCACTGCTGAACGTAGGCCTCCCCAAGTGAACGCCAACCATCCCGGTCTTGAGCAGCCCGCATCCATCCGCTACCCGCCGCCTTTTTCAAATAAACGGTAACACTATAACCCACTGCCTCGGTGGCGTAATTGTATTACGTCACGACTGCAATGCTGAGGTCTCGGGTTCGATACCCAGAGCGGGCCAGTTGGTATTGGGTTTTTCTATTCAGTATCAATCCGGAGTCTAGAAACTGTTCCCGATATGGCGATAGGCTCACCCCTATCACATCATGCGACGGAATACGCACGGCGAAAAGCGGGTGAACTAGTTGCGCCTCTGCCTACCCCTTCGGGGCTAAAAGGCGTGAGTCTGTAATGTGTATGTATATACTATAACCCATTTTGAATTATAAGTAGTACTACAAATCAGTTATTACAGTTTACAAGTCTCACTTCAGTAATTTAAAACATTACTTACACAATACACACTGTTGCTTGGAGGCATAACTTATTACCTTTTTTATTTCTGGAAAATCGCTTAAAGTATCATTATAATCTACTTATAATTGGCACAAATCACATACTGACGGTTTTATCCCAGAAGGTTAACAGAAGTGCAACTGGCGCACCCACACATCGCCAAGCTTATATCCGTTGTATCTGATAAACAGCGAAACTTTTAATGGCAAATCCTTTTCGATCTCCCCTAATCGCTAGTGAGATATGTCGGATTATTAACGGTAAATAACTGTATGTTAGTCCCTTTGACAGGACCTTCAAATGGACTCACATAAAGCCCACAAAAGGGAGTCCAGCTTACCAAAAAGAAAAAACCGTCAAATTTGTATAAGGCGAGCCCATCGCCATATTTCAATTTGTTCGGTTATAAAGGTAAAAGATTTAAACAACATTTTTTTCTCTAAATGAAAATTAGGTTCATAAACGGGAAAATTCGCTGATCAGTACTGACAAAAAAACTGATCAGTACTGACAAACGGAAACTTGCACACTTGGACTGTAAGCGAATAGGTAAATAGTTGAGGCGCGTCATCGTAGATGACACTATTTCTAACTCAATATTGCAAAAAAACTCTTAAGTGAATTGCAATGCAATAAAAAAGGATAAAAGGCGTGAGCATGCGTATGCAATGCAATGCAATGCAATCAGCCCTTTATTATATACTACCCACTGCTGAGCACGGGCCTCCTCAGTAGTAGTACTGAGAGGGGTTAGGCCTTAATCCACCACGCTGGCTTAGTGCGGGTTGGCGGACTTCACATACCCTCAAGATTCTTATGGAGAATTCTCAGGTATGTAGGTTTCCTCACGATGTTTTCGTTCACCGTTAAAGCGTACGATAATTGATAAGAATACACACGTAACTTCGAAAAGTCAGAGGTGTGTGCCTTGGGTTTTGAACCTCCGGACATTGTCTCGGTAGACCGTTCCATTCCCAACTAGGCTATCTTCGCTTTTTAAGTGAATTAGCTAACAATTAATGTCATTATAATAATACAGCCGCCATTTTAATAAATATTTTATTCAATTGCTTGCGAATTATATTATTGCAATATGAAATCATATTTGAATACCAATTTTAATACAACAGCATAGTTTAATTTGGCATTGCATTATAGGTACTACCTTCATTTTGGCATGCGACATACTTTTTAATGTCGATGCAACCAATGTTATATTAATTGCAACGCGACCAATCGATGGCACTTTATTTTATTGAACATTAAATCATCTATGGGTAGGAATATCGTGGAGGAATTTATATGAGCGGAATGAAATTGGTAACATAGTGTTTTAACCATAGATCATAACCAGGGTTTATTGGTCTGTGGTTTTAAACCTGATAGTTAACGTAAAGCCCATAAACAGAAGAAATACTGTCAAGTAATGTTGTAAAGTTCTTAAAATACAAGTTTATGGCTTGTTTTTGCAAAGTTGTCAAATAGTTGCCATGTTTTTTATAGATTACTTCGTTCTTTCTACCTGTCTTTATTTCACTGCAATTTATTGACGGAACACATTTTCAAGCAGGTTGTTAAAGACTTAGTTTTTACGACCGACTTCAACCCTCTAAAAGATCCAAATCTAAAAAAATCGTGAAAACACGGAATGTTGTTACTTTTGGGGGTTGGAGTTGAACCTGAGACCAGACAGGGAAGGTCTCGCAGAAGGAGAGTGTCGAGAGGGATAGGGGCCGCGTAGATCCCTCCCGCCACCAGAGGAGGCGCCGGGTGGACGTCTGACCGGCGTCTCCCACACGGTGAACCCAACGTAACCGCTTGGTCACCCCCCACGAAGGACGGGTGGTAGTGGTAATGCACTTTCTCTGCAAAACCAAAAAGAAAACAAAGACTTGACATCCTTTTGCGAAAAAAATAAATTAAGTTCAAAAAACGCAGGTAAATGTGCTGTTTCTAAATATGCATAAAACTCAATGTCGCAAAAAAATTTCGCCCCGCGAACCGTCCGATTTGAATATACAGCTTAACAGTTAACACAAACATTTGCTCCAACCATTGAGGGTTTTTTAATACATCAATGGCTCCAACACACAAAAAGTTGTCTCCACAATACCCAATAATTAGCGAAAACTAACAGACGTATTTACTTCCTAGTTTTTTCATGAGGCAGACAGACAAAAAATTCAATCGTCATATTTTTTGTCGTTAATTTACTTGAAGTTAAACTGCTTCTAATCTTAGTATTTAGATTAATGTTCTTAGGTTACAGTGTTAAATTGTTATTCAAGAAGAATAATTGGAATATTGTGTAGGTTATTTATTTCAGTTTTCCCATAAAAAATACTCGTTCCAGGAGTTTTGCGTTTTATATTAACAAATAGCAAATTTAAACAATCTTGAACTTGAGAATGGAACTGTCTGCCGAGGATGTCCGTAGGTTCAAACCCAAGGCACAAACACCCAACTTTTCAAAGTTATGTGTGTATTATTTATCAATTATCGTAGGTATCTAGGAAAACATCGTGACGAACATACATAACTGAGAATTCTTAAAAAAATGGACGTTATGTAATGTTTGTCAACGCGCATTAAGCCAGCGTGGTGGACTAAGGCCTAAACGCTCTTAGTAGAGCAGGCCCGTGCTCAGCAGTAAGCAGTATATAATACAGGGCTAGTATTATTATTATATTATACTAGTATCGCTCGCGGCTCCACCCACGTGAAAAAGTTTTTCCGGGATAAAAATATTTTCCCGGGATGTTAAAGTAGCCTATAGTACTCAGGAGTAATGTAGCTTCCTATTAGTGAAAGAATTTTCAAAATCGGTCCAGTAGTTCCTGAGATTAGCGCGTTCAAACAAACAAACAAACTCTTCAGCTTTATATATTAGTATAGATTATAACCACTACTGATGTTTCCATTGCGAAAATAGACACATCAGAATAAAGTTAGTTTGACATAGTTACAGATGAGTTGTTCTTCCTCAGCCTTCAGAAGTTCACTGCTGCACATAGCATATTTTTACCATTAACGTATAGATAGCGATTGGAATAATTCATTGAAATTGGCTATGTTTTTGCAGCTCCAGCCACGTGAGATTTTTTTTCCATAATAATCGTCCCACTATATGTAAATTTTGTGAGACAAAAAGTCATGACATCTAAGACCAATAAATTAAATAAATTTAAATTTAAATGCATGACATAGTAATATATTTAATTTCATTACTTATTTTATAAATATTGACATCTAGATAACATTTTTTCTCGACTACTAGACAAAAATATATAATAATAACAATAAAAAAATAAATTTACAAAATAATAACTACTATAAACAACGAGTTTTATCCAAGAAAATAGTTTCTCCCTCTCTTCTATGTTGCCGTGCCCTGCAGGGTCCACGATTATGTACTTCTCTTAATTTGTAAACCTATTTAACAATTGTGGAGTGCAATAAATTGATTTGATTTGACTATAATATGGTCATTCTGTGATAAATTTCATTCAAATCCTTTCACCGGTTTCTGCGTATTGAACAAACAACCAAACAGCTTCAAGCACATTCGCATTTCTAATATTGGTAAGCAAAATAAAAATTTTATTTGGCATGTGAAATTTTATATTATTTGGTCATATTCTCAGAATCTAAATATATTATGATAGCGAAGATTCTTGCAAAAACAATACGTAAAATATGGTACAGAACACACAGAGTGCGAATTAAATTTGCAAATGACCTTTTTTTACACAACCAAGTGAAGAGACAATTAAAACAATTGAAATGCTAAAAGTTTAAACTAACAAATGAACGACTCGAGACAATTACAAAATGGGAGAAGACAATTAAGAATGCTCACATTCTAATGAGGAGCCTTTTTTCATCTGTCTGTTGTTTAACATAAGGTAATAAATGGGGAAAGATTTTTTGGACAACAGCAATCTATTCACAGCTGTTTTATAATACGGCGTAGTTATATTGCGGTACGGCTGCCGCACTGTCTCGGGTTTGATCTCTGAGTTGAGTGAAAGAATATTGCGTTTTTGTGCTTGGTATCAGCTCGGAGTCTAACACTGTTTTGTTTTTTTTTTTTATAAGGGCATGGTAAAGTGAACCCACTGCATCTGATGGTAAGCAGAGAGGTCCAGATAGAGTGTCGACTGACAAACGATGACTATTCCTCATCAGTCGAAACAATTATGCCGGTCCGATATATAGTAATAAGTTCGCTCTGAATCGCTTCTCCTTAGTCGGCCACTGATGACAGAGTGGACGTGGCTGTTGCAATGGTGATACACAGAAAGATGTCGATGTTGTCTTCTCGGCGATGTTCGCAGGTCTGCTAAGGCTCTGTATAATACAGAACCAAAGATATCTGATGAAATGTCGGTGTGATACACCGCTGTCTATCCCTGAGTTGTATAAAGATGAGACGCTATGAGTATGTGACTCCAACACCGACTGGCGACCCTTGGCGATGCATCTGCAACGACTTTAAAGAAGTCAAGGAAGCTTTGAGCAAAATGTCTGCAAAACTCTTTTAGCCACGGTGTATTAATTTGTTGAGGTGCCGTACAGACGCTTAAGGTCCTCGGTTCGATTCCTAAGATGAGAAACATTGACTTTATAGTACATTATTTTCCGTAAAATAGATCCAGTCGGCTCGTCTCCGTCATAAAAACTAAGTCAAATGCTTTCTGCATCCTGCACCCGTGTTGCGCCGACCCCACATTGAATAAGATAAGGTCATGATGAATGCACAATTGGTTCCTATACCATACCATACCAGCCCTATATTATATACTGCCCACTGCTGAGCACGGGCATCCTCTACCTACTACTGAGAAGGTTTAGGCCTTAGTCCACCACGCTGGCGTAGTGCGGGTTGGTAGACTTCACATACCTTCGAAATTCAGAGAACTTCTCAGGTATGCAGGTTTCCTCGCGATGTTTTCCTTCACCCTTAAAGCGAGCGATAAATCACAAAGAATACACACATAACTTTTTAGAAGAGTCAGAGGTGCGTGCCCTTGAGTTTTGAACCTGTGGGCATTCGTCTCGGCAGTCCGTTCCCCTCTCAACTAGGCTATCGCCGCTTTTTTTTAATTCCTATGCTCTTATTGATTACGTGAGTTCCGCAGTGACCCGGCAAGTGTCGCAAGTTGCAACTATAGGCCGCGGCTGCACTAGACAGAAATCGAGCTAGACGAGATATAATATAAACATGGTTTATATAATTAAGAAAAATTTCAAAGTCGACTTCCGCGAGCAAATTTTACCGTGCAAACAATCACAACAAGCTAACTTCTGCAAATTTTGTACCATATGTGTATAGAATTATTTAAATATTTCCGCTAGTTTAACCGTTCTTGCACAATATATTGCTGCAGGAACTTGCTAGTCTAAACTTAGCATTACAAGCTGGAGGAGCGAAAAGATCGCTTTTTAACAATGATCAAAGTAAATGGAAAGTAGTCCAAATACTTAATTATAATGTTAGGTTTAAGTTACATTCTTCGGCGGTCACCAGGATTATTTTAGCCTGCCATTTTGAATATTTTAAGCCGGCAAATGAACGAGGCCAGTTGATGATGTTCACGGTTATTAGGACATCGTAATATGTCTTACCATACAAAACGTAACATCTGGCGGTCACTTCACATCAGTTTCCAATGTGACAGTGATGCTACTCCTGTCATGCCGGCGCCAACAAATTTTATTAATCTATTTTATTGTCCCCGAGTAGGAGAAGAAACTTGTCGCCTTCTGAAGAAGAACGGAAAAGGTTTCGTAGCATTCTACTTCGGTGGGGGACATGTTTACTGGTGGTAGGTCTCTCATTATGTAAGAGGCCGTCTGGGTGGGTACCACCGCAATGTCTATTTCTACCGCCAAGCAACAGTGCAGTACTGTTGTGTTTCGGTTTGAAGGACATTGTAGCCAGTATAACTACTGGACATAATGAGACTTAACATCTTATGTCTCAGGATGACGAGCGCAGTGGAATGCCACACAGTACTTTGTAAGACAAGTTGCTGGATGGTGTTGCTACTGTTTATGGGTGGTCGTATCGCTTACCATCAGGCGAACGGCATGCTCGTCTCGTCATTCTATGCTATAAAAAAAAAAAAAAAAATGTGAGAGACACAAAGAATAGAATTTATTGATTTGTCAAGGATCATGAATTCATAGCCATGAATTAAGCAATAACATATCTTATGATCTGGTAGGACCTCGGTTTAAACTCTCCCAGTAACGATGCCAACACAGCTGTTGGATCGCCTGCACGTCATTATAGCTGGTCTGGATTCCACTTAATTAGCGTACGGCTATTAATACCGGGCTGCACATCTGCCGTCTAGAGATGCAGTCGCATCGTCTTTGAACTATGATAGAACGGTGGTGAAAACCGTTCTTTGTACGCCTATGCTTACAAATAAAGAATTTGATTTGATTTAATACGCCGGAAATGGTACCGCAATTATTCTAAGGTACCGCACATTTTTTTTAATAGTTATTTTCTCTCTCTTTCATGTGATCAGAATCAATTATGTATTTGCTCATATTATTTGGTGTGGTTGCAATATATTGGGAGCTGGTGGAGATGTATGGGGGGGAGGTTTAATAGTAAATGTACCAGGCTTAAGTTTACAAATTTTAAAATAGTTATCTTTGAGCATGAAAAACTTTTACTAATAGTGTTATGCCCAAGTTACTATGGGGATACTATTGCATTAAAATAGGCGTCATGGGACAGAATATGCACGGCGAAAAGTGGGTGCACTAGTTGCGCCTCTGCCTACCCCTTCGGGGATAAAAAGCGTGTGTGTGTGTGTGTGTGTGTAAAAAATAGCAAATTCTATAAGTATTGGCTACCTGCGTATCGATCAATGTTGCCAGTATACGATAATATTACCCCAACTTACCCTAATGTTCTACGTTAAGAATTTTATAACACAAATATATTATAATGTCTTTAGTACAAACATACAGCATCACGCCTTTTTCCCTTTTCAGGGGTAGGTAGAGATGTATCACACCCACATTTCGCCAGCTATGTTAGGTCCCATGTAGTGGTGGTAGGCCTATTGCAATTTACGGGGCACATTCCCAGACTCCGAACTGATACTGAGTAGAAAATCCCAATATCACTTTGCCCGACCAGGGAATCGAACCCGAGACCTCAGCACTGCAGTTGTACATTAATATAACCACGTCACCTAGGCAGATTTTTTTATTATAGATATTTTATCATTATTTATTGTATTGTCTGCAAACGAACAGCGAATTATCATCTGATGATGACTGACAGCTGGGCTGTCTGTGTGTAGTTTCTTTATCAGCACAATTATGAAGAGGAATTCTCAAGGACTCGTCTATTATTTTGTCTATTATAGCCAATTAACAACGAAAGAAATTACTTTATGTTTTGTTATTGGCATTTGCAGTGTGTCATCTTCTTTCGTTTACACATACCCTGCGGGCCTGATAATGTTTTTATTGTTAAATGGTAACTTTAAACGAGTTTTTTTAGAGCTCCCCAGGTAACTATGGTGTCAAACAGAAAAGGTACAATCACCTAGTTTGGTGCTAGTACACTATTTCAAGATAAAACGCCCATTTTTCATATTTTACCAAGCAGGTGCGATCGTTTCGGAGATGTACAAAGGAAACAGCAGATAGGTATCTCTTATTGTCTACTTTAGTTTTAATTAGCGTGTTGCTGACACACGACGCGCAAGCGACTTGTCTATAGCCTTAAAGTGGTCTAGCATACACTTTTCTGACAGTACTGTTACTAAACTCCATCGGTATCAGTGTACCATAATTTTGAACAGTAAAAAATAAAAAAATCTTTATTTTAAATATATATTATATACTGATATAACATTTCATCGTGGAATCATGTACATACACACAAACTTGCGGATTTTTTAAATTCAAATTGACCAAAATACGTTGCATAAGAAGGTATACACACGCAATAATAAATTCGTTGTCTATGTTATATAAGATCAACTAAAAAGTATTTTGCTAAATATGGAAACTATAATCTTACATATTTAGTCTAATACTCTTTGCTCTAAACCAAAAACATTTATAGACAATGTAATCTCTTTAACAATGATCTCCTTTTAAGTAAATTAAAAATGGCGGTAAAAATTATTAAGCCTTTATGGGCAAAACAGTGTATTTGTACATGACATAACAGTTGTCCACTACAAATATATTTGGTTTAAAGGTCAACTACTTCTAAACATTTGCGTGTGAGACGAAATGTAAACAATTGTCATCATTCTAAAACTATTCATAAGTTTTTTTAGATGACGAGACGTGAAGGTCGCCTGATAATAGCGCCACGGTTGCCCATAAACAGATTCACATTTATTAGCTACGAACTTCTAACAAATATAGACCAACAGATTTTGTAGGATTTAAAAGTATAATTTACTACAATTTAGTATTCTGTAAGTGCTGCATAATACGCATTGTACAGTCAGCAGCATAAGTATCTGAACAAATTCAAAATTTCGAATTGCCTACATATTTTTGTGTTCTTACTAATCTTTTTTTCCTATTCACAAAAATAAAATAAAAGAGATTTACTTAACTTCAAACGAAGAAAAAAAGTTTCAGTTTAAATTAACGCGTATATAGGTAATTTGAAATTTTCATTTTGTTCAGCTACTTATGCTGCTGACTATACATTCCATATTGAAAATCATTTGATCATTGACATAATATGTGGTATTTGTTTTTTTAATTCTGTGAACTAGTCCGAGCTGGGAGGAATACAAGAAGCTGACGGCCAACCTTCAACATTGAACAGGTACTTGAAGAAGAAAAAGTCCGAGCAGTAAGTACACACACAAACACTCACGCCTTGTATCCCCGAAGGGGTAGGCAGAGGCGCAACTAGTTGCACTCACTTTTCGCTGTGCGTATTCCGTCCCATGATGTGATAGGGGGCGAGCCTATCGCCATAAGGGCCACAAATTCGAGACTCCGGGCTGATACTGAATAGAAAATCCAATATCAGCAGTAATTAGTTTATTATTAATATATTTTAGATATATCCCCGTATATATTAATTTATTCCCGTACTAGAATAGACTACAATAACACCGGTCTACTATTTCTTCACAAAACATTGGCTAATTTTACAATTCGGTCTAGATTTCATTACAAAGTGAATAAATCTGTAACCGAGTTGCGTATAAACAGTCGACTTCCTGCCGTTAAATATAACGCGTTCGCGAAACTGTTTCACATCTAAATTAGAGCACCGACATTGATTCAAAGGGTATTGTGTGACAGTTAACTAGGAAATTAAAACTATGTTAGTCTTCTCTGTTTCTCTCTCACTCTGGACTGCCTCGATGGCGTAGTTGCATTACGTTTCTTTTTATGGCATTGAATGACGACACGAGCCTGCCGTTCGCCTGATGGTAAGCAATACGACCACCCATAAACAGTAGCAACACCATACAGCTCCTTGAGTTACAAAGTACTGTGTGGCATTCCGCTGCGCTCATCATCCTGAGACATAAGGTGTTAAGTCTCATTATGTCCAGTAGTTACTCTGGCTACAATGTCCTTCAAACCGAAACACAACAGTGCATGCACATTGCTGCTTGGCGGTAGAAATAGACATTGCGGTGGTACCCACCCAGACGGACTCATATGAGAGACCTACCACCAGTACGATTGCAATGCTGAAGGCTCGAGTTCGATACCCGGGTCGGGCATAGTGATATTGGATTTTTCTATTCAGTAGCAGCCCGAAGTCTGGAATTTGTGCCCGATATGGCGATAGGCTCGCCCTCTATCACATCATGGGACGGAATACGCACGGCGATAAGTGGGTGCATTAGTTGCGCCTCTGCCTACGTCTTCGGGAATAAAAGTCGTGAGTGTGTAGTCGTCTCTCTTTTATAGGCAGGCGTTTGAATGATTGTGCGGATTTGGGAGGGATTATTTTGCTCGTCAGTAGATCGTAGATCTCTATCAGACAGAATCTATTTGGATACCACTCAACTTACCATCACCTAGGCCCGTATTAATAGTAAGCTCAATTTCGCTCCGAAGTGCGATATCAGCTGAGACGCTGTCAAATTAAGGGCAGCATCTTCTTCTGTGATTACTGGCGACGAGCTAGACTATGAAGCTATTCCGCCAACGTCACGTTGTTAAAGGTCAGCACCTTAAGATAGTCGTTATTTAATATACCCATATTAACATCAGCGCAAATGACATCTTCAATTACAATATGTGATGGATTTTATATACCGGCGATAGTCTAGTTGGGAGTGGAACGGACTGCCGAGACGAATGTCCGCAGGTTCAAAACCCAAGGGCACACACCTCTGACTTTTCTAAAAAGCTATGTGTGTATTCTTTGTGAATTATCGCTCGCTTTAACGGTGAAGGAAAACATCGTGAGGAAACCTGCATACCTGAGAAGTTCTCTGAATTTCGAAGGTATGTGAAGTCTGCCAACCCGCATTAGACCACCGTGGTGGACTAAGGCCTAAACCCTCTCAGTTGTAGAGGAGGCCCGTGCTCAGCAGTGGGCAGTATATAATACAGGGCTGGTATCGTATCGTATCGATGGATTTTGATCTTAGAGATTTTGATAGCCAATTTTTGTTTGTGTAACAGCGCTTACCTACTCAACTGAGAAGATATTTTTAAATGACAGCTTAAGCTTGGTTTATTAAAAATGGTTCAATTGAGATTTGACTCAAACCTGAGATTGATTTATCAATACTGACGCTAGATTGGGGTCATTTTGCCGTGGTCGTAAAAAAAGAATAGCAATATTTACACCAGTTGCAATATTGACACTGTGTATTAACGAGATGTGTACCACAAATAGACGAATATCGATCCAATGAATTATGGTGCTACTCACAGCTCCACCAGGTTGAAGAACCATTCCTAGTATAACAATTCCACCATGTATTTCTCTGGGATAAAAAGTAATCCAATGGTGCAATTCTGAATCAAAACAAGGCTAAGTAGCCTTGTTGACAATCTTATGAGGCCTAAAAAAATTATTAAAACCGATTAGGTATTTATTTACGTTTCTGATATAATCGCTTTCAGTCACAGATGAGAACCAATATTTATCTCGTTGCAGGATTCGAACTCACACCCGCTTTTCTACAAATAAACCCATCGCCAGCTACGCACGCAAAATATCTCCGTACAAATAAATAACAACGAAGTGCCCATAAATCTCATTAAATCTAAATATTATTTTTTATTGTCTCCCGCTTGGCTGTATCAAGACATACATATATGAATACATTAGTGATTAGTAAAATATTTTTGAAAGAAATACCAAGTTTTTGAATTGTGTATTTTGACTGAAGCAGGCATCTGCTTGTGGATGGATTAGAAGAAAGCATGTTTGTGGATTGCCTTTTGAAAGGGATGTATGTTAGGACACTTTTTGTCATAATATAGAATTCGATACTTATTTTCTACTAAAGATTTTTAGGACATTTTGGAATAAATAAAACAGCTATGTTCTAACAAGGAGTTATTCATTAGCTCAATTTCCAACTGAAATAGATCTTATATCTATTTTTCCTTGATGCTTCACTTTTGAGAAGTACGCTTCGCTTCACAATGTTTTTGAGTTTTAGATCAGCGGAATTTTCCCTAACTGATATTGGTGTGTTGAGTTGTATAGGTGAGACGGTGGCTAAATAGCCTAACTGTTTTCTTAGAAGAAAGTTGGAAGGGTAGATGTGTGTTGAGTTGTGTAGGTGAGACGGTGGCTAATTGGCCTAACTGTTTTCTTAGAAGAGAGTTGGAAGAGTAGATGTATTACGAGTTAGTGACTATTTTGTCTAACTAATCTCAGAATTTACTATAACGGTTTGGAGTAGGTATTATGAGTTAGTGACAGTTTTGTCTAACTAATCTCCTAGGTTTGAATAAGTTGGTTTTCGTAATGGTTAGAGTTAGCGACAATTTTGTTTAGCTAATCTCAACTGGTGGTTATGTTAGATGTGTAATTTAGTTAAGGACTTTTAGTCAGGAAGAAGACGTCTTGATTAACTGTAGGTTAATAATTTTCATTGATGACTTGGAAGTTGACTTGCATGATCTTCTTTTACAAGTTTATCAATTTATTTTATAAAGATAGTATAAGATTGGCTATTTTCCTAGAATCTCGAAAAACTTAATTTAGCATTTTCTCGTTTTTAATTATTCGGATTTTATCTTAAATTTCAAGTTCATAAAAGAACTTTGTTCTTTTATTTTTTGGGAAAGTATGTGATGTAACATATTTATTATGTTACCACAGATAATACAGAAATTTAGTCTGATTTAACGATTTTGAACGTCACATCTCTAGTGCGCGCGAGTGTCATTTCGGCGGGACGTCTCTAAAAACGTCACTTTCCTTCCATTTGCTCGAGAGTCAAGATCGCTATGTGAAAATCTAAAGCGATCCTCGATTTTAACTTTCATTTAAAGCCTACAATGGCTTAGTTTGATATTAGAACATACAAACCAAAGTGGTGCGGTGTTATTTTTATGGTGAGTCCATTTATTCCAAAATTTTGAATATAACGTTGGTGACGTTAACACGAGTTGATGAATTAACGTTGTCGTGCTCTTTGCAGTTGGTTGCTGAACTCAAGCACCATTGTTTCGGCTGAATTCGAGAATTTTTAATAAACGGCCGGTTCGTAAAACTTTGCTTTTAATAAAATATTGATTAAATTGTGAATCACGCAGCTGTAGCCATTACTAAAGTAATGATATTGTTTCAGCTCTGCGGTCGTTTCGGTTTGGGTTTTGGTTTACGTTTACGTTTTAGTTACGGTTTACGTTACGTTTTGGATTTATCTACGTTTTACTACGTATTTGCTTGGAAATTTATCGCATGTTCTGCAATCTGCTTGGTCGGATTATCTGCGCTTTGGCTGCAGATCCGCCATCTTGTGAAGAGGCCTGCATGGATTGTTAACTGTCTTGCTGTCTGGCTACTTCATTGCAAGAGGATAATTCTTCTGAATCTCGCTATGAGTATGTTAGAGGTAACCTTTTTGTTGCCATGAGGTATGTACCTTTTAATTGTTAGAACGCCTTCTGCGAACGTGGACTGGATTATCCAGTGATATTTGCGTAATCACAAAGAGTGCACTAATGACAGATCTTGGTTTAGAACTAATTGTAAATTTGGGATAAATAATAATATCAAAATTTCTATAAATAAGCATAATTATAATATATATAAATGTAACAGTGTCTACGGAAATATAGCCTAATTAATTAAACTAATTTGGTTTTAATTTTCCACTCCCCTAAGATCAAAAGCTAATGCGCCGACTGACTATTATCTGGCTTATTTTGTTTAGTAAATCGGCAATAGTAGTCTTGTGAGATTGCTCTGCCTGGCGCCCGAAACCCGGTGTTTGTTAACCTAAAACACCCAATAAATATATTTTTTTTATTTTTTTATATTACATCTTCTAACAGTCTTAGTAAGAGCAAAGGTACCGGAATACCTGCTACTTTATGCAGGTATTTAAAAGGTCTGAATCAACTTTTGACAAACATGTAGACAAAGTTGTCTACTTCATACCTCTATTACATTTTCCTGTGCAATAAAGTCCAAAGTGCTTCAGTAAAATGAGTTTTTGGTCACAAATAATCCATTAGATTCAGCTCAGTAATATATCTCTAAAAAAACCCACTGAGAATGTTATGATTTTTTTAATGATAAAATAACAATAGTACAATAACTTCTACATTACAAGTTTGTTTTTATGCAAGAAAATAATTAATATAGGTAGGTACTTATGAACAGTAATTACCTTCTATATAACTTTAGTACTTTAATTTAAGAATCAAGTCAAATTCATTGCTTTAGGATTTACCCACATGAAAGTCTTTAAAACACAATGTGATGGGAGCTCATTTATTTGATAGCTAAAGTAGTCTATGTTTTATTCCAGGTTGATAATTTTTTGAGTAGACATTTTTGTCTATCATTATGTTTTAAATTAAAGTCTTCATTTTATTAACCACACACTCACGCCTTTTTATCTCCGAAGGGGTAGGCAGAGGCGCACCAAGGGCACCCACTTTTCGCCATGAGTATTCCATCCCATGATGTCATAGGGGGTGAGCCTATTGCCATATCGGGCACCAATTCCAGACTCTGGGTGGATTCTGAGTTCTATAGAAATCCAATATCACTATGCCCGACCCGGAGATCGAACCCGAGACCTTAGGACGTACCGTAACATAACTACCCCACTGAGGCAGTCCAGTTATTAACCGAAACTAAAAATACTATGAAACTGGTTTGTTCACTGTGAAAAACACTCCCTGGAACTTGCTTTAACATAATTCCGTGACACAGAATACGACCCAAACACCAATGTCTTATGGAAGGTTTTTATGCGTGGCTAACGAAAGCCTTTACATACTTTCATAGTATAACACAGGCAGCTTTTCTTGTATCACAAATTACTGAATAGATTTATTATATTGTATCTTCTTTTATTCATTAACTTTTAAAAGGAGCATACTTTACAATACAATAACGGATTTAAATAATAGTGAATACCTTTACAATTAAATATAAAATAGATATAAGATCTATTTCAGTTGGAAATTGAGCTAATGAATAACTCCTTGTTAGAACATAGCTGTTTTATTTATTCCAAAATGTCCTAAAAATCTTTAGTAGAAAATAAGTATCGAATTCTATATTATGACAAAAAGTGTCCTAACATACATCCCTTTCAAAAGGCAATCCACAAACATGCTTTCTTCTAATCCATCCACAAGCAGATGCCTGCTTCAGTCAAAATACACAATTCAAAAACTTTAATTCAAAGAAATACCAAGTTTTTGAATTGTGTATTTTGACTGAAGCAGGCATCTGCTTGTGGATGGATTAGAAGAAAGCATGTTTGTGGATTGCCTTTTGAAAGGGATGTATGTTAGGACACTTTTTGTCATAATATAGAATTCGATACTTATTTTCTACTAAAGATTTTTAGGACATTTTGGAATAAATAAAACAGCTATGTTCTAACAAGGAGTTATTCATTAGCTCAATTTCCAACTGAAATAGATCTTATATCTATTTTATATTTTGTTGTACAAAGATGTTGTCGTTTTGTACATAATTATTGTTTAAGGAAAATACATACATATTTTCTTTTTGTCTTTTCTGTTTTTACAAATATATATTTTGTAACATTTTAGAAGTAGTTAGATATATCTACTTATGTAAGCTCTGTATGCACCAGCATCAGACCTTTTGGTTTTGCTCTGTGTACTTTTGTCTCAGACCAAAGTTTGTGCTGTGCTCACTTGAGGCAGACAAACAATTTTTGAACTTTAGCTTATGCTTAAGTTACCTTTGTTCCCACATTATTAGGTACGAAAAGTCGGAGTGTGTCGGCCCTAATAATTGTGTTTCTTTTGTGAGATGTTTTGCTCTCAGATATTTGGACTGGTCACAATTTTATCTATTGCGTTCGGAAGTTCGGAGTAGAGTTGTGCCGATCGTAATATGATATTTTTGCAATGCTTTCGCGTTCAGAAAGTCGGAGTAGAGTTGTGCTGACCGCGGAATGTCATTTTCTATTATAGGAAACATTTTTCCTTGATGCTTCACTTTTGAGAAGTACGCTTCGCTTCACAATGTTTTTGAGTTTTAGATCAGCGGAATTTTCCCTAACTGATATTGGTGTGTTGAGTTGTATAGGTGAGACGGTGGCTAAATAGCCTAACTGTTTTCTTAGAAGAAAGTTGGAAGGGTAGATGTGTGTTGAGTTGTGTAGGTGAGACGGTGGCTAATTGGCCTAACTGTTTTCTTAGAAGAGAGTTGGAAGAGTAGATGTATTACGAGTTAGTGACTATTTTGTCTAACTAATCTCAGAATTTACTATAACGGTTTGGAGTAGGTATTATGAGTTAGTGACAGTTTTGTCTAACTAATCTCCTAGGTTTGAATAAGTTGGTTTTCGTAATGGTTAGAGTTAGCGACAATTTTGTTTAGCTAATCTCAACTGGTGGTTATGTTAGATGTGTAATTTAGTTAAGGACTTTTAGTCAGGAAGAAGACGTCTTGATTAACTGTAGGTTAATAATTTTCATTGATGACTTGGAAGTTGACTTGCATGATCTTCTTTTACAAGTTTATCAATTTATTTTATAAAGATAGTATAAGATTGGCTATTTTCCTAGAATCTCGAAAAACTTAATTTAGCATTTTCTCGTTTTTAATTATTCGGATTTTATCTTAAATTTCAAGTTCATAAAAGAACTTTGTTCTTTTATTTTTTGGGAAAGTATGTGATGTAACATATTTATTATGTTACCACAGATAATACAGAAATTTAGTCTGATTTAACGATTTTGAACGTCACATCTCTAGTGCGCGCGAGTGTCATTTCGGCGGGACGTCTCTAAAAACGTCACTTTCCTTCCATTTGCTCGAGAGTCAAGATCGCTATGTGAAAATCTAAAGCGATCCTCGATTTTAACTTTCATTTAAAGCCTACAATGGCTTAGTTTGATATTAGAACATACAAACCAAAGTGGTGCGGTGTTATTTTTATGGTGAGTCCATTTATTCCAAAATTTTGAATATAACGTTGGTGACGTTAACACGAGTTGATGAATTAACGTTGTCGTGCTCTTTGCAGTTGGTTGCTGAACTCAAGCACCATTGTTTCGGCTGAATTCGAGAATTTTTAATAAACGGCCGGTTCGTAAAACTTTGCTTTTAATAAAATATTGATTAAATTGTGAATCACGCAGCTGTAGCCATTACTAAAGTAATGATATTGTTTCAGCTCTGCGGTCGTTTCGGTTTGGGTTTTGGTTTACGTTTACGTTTTAGTTACGGTTTACGTTACGTTTTGGATTTATCTACGTTTTACTACGTATTTGCTTGGAAATTTATCGCATGTTCTGCAATCTGCTTGGTCGGATTATCTGCGCTTTGGCTGCAGATCCGCCATCTTGTGAAGAGGCCTGCATGGATTGTTAACTGTCTTGCTGTCTGGCTACTTCATTGCAAGAGGATAATTCTTCTGCTCGAGTTATAAATTCCCTAACACAAGTCTTTCCATCAAAACATATTTTACTTCTTTTAAGATCAGGTAGTTTAGTTACCTTAGGCAAATTCCTATTAACATTGCTATTTAACAAACCAGAAGTACCGGGTTGAGATAGTAATCTAGATGAATGTGCAAATGAATCTTGAATATGAGATAAAGTTATCAAATCCCTAGTATCAGGTAAAATATTTGAAATTTCAGGAGCAACAGAAGGTACCAAATTCTCCCTAGTCTCGAAAAGACCATCCGTCTGAGTCTCGGCATCCATATTTGAAATCTCAAAGTAAACTCACAATAATCTGAATTAAAACTTCTCAAGAATGCAATTAAGTAACCACGAGTAATATCAATAATTTTTGGAAATGTTTAAAAATGTTGTAAAATTGTTATATTAAACTTTAAGAAATTATATTGTTTAAGTTTAAAGAGTGCAGTATTGACTTACAAAATTGTAATATTAAATTAATTACAATGTTTTAATATTATCAATAATAAATGGGAACAGGTTTCCCGGCTTAACAGAATTAACTTATGTTAACCGTGATCTAAAGTTTTAACACAGAAATATAAGTGTTATATTTAAGTAATAACAACATTAGTTGACTTGACACTGTCTTAATCATTATACACAGAAAGTATATTATGAGGTTAGAATAATGTTTAACTGAATCTACAGGTTAATTTTAAACACAAATGTTAAGTAACATTATAAGATCTACAAAGTCAGAAACTATTATACATACATGAACTGTTGTGCTGATAACGCCTTTCTCGAAGTAGTTGTTTTTATTTAGAGCTATGATTCTATACAATACAAAGGAAAAGTACACAGTAACCCCGTCACATCCCGAACGTTATAATATGCAAATTATGCATTTTGCAATCACAAGCAATATTATTTATGGTCAAATTATTAAATATTAATCAATGACTTTATATAAAAGTCTCAAAAGCTAGAAATAAGCATGAACATGAACAGCAAATGGAGTTCTTAATAAATCCCTGCATAAGTGTCAGTCAACAATTAAGCTAGTTGCTTATATTATACAACATGCTCATAACGTCAATAAAGCTACAACTATTATGTACTCACAATTATTAGAGTGCAATAATGACCTAAAATATGACAGTATCTACTCAAGTCCCTGAGCGTACAGCGCCAATTGTAATATAAAAAAATAAAAAAAATATATTTATTGGGTGTTTTAGGTTAACAAACACCGGGTTTCGGGCGCCAGGCAGAGCAATCTCACAAGACTACTATTGCCGATTTACTAAACAAAATAAGCCAGATAATAGTCAGTCGGCGCATTAGCTTTTGATCTTAGGGGAGTGGAAAATTAAAACCAAATTAGTTTAATTAATTAGGCTATATTTCCGTAGACACTGTTACATTTATATATATTATAATTATGCTTATTTATAGAAATTTTGATATTATTATTTATCCCAAATTTACAATTAGTTCTAAACCAAGATCTGTCATTAGTGCACTCTTTGTGATTACGCAAATATCACTGGATAATCCAGTCCACGTTCGCAGAAGGCGTTCTAACAATTAAAAGGTACATACCTCATGGCAACAAAAAGGTTACCTCTAACATACTCATAGCGAGATTCAGAAGAATTATCCTCTTGCAATGAAGTAGCCAGACAGCAAGACAGTTAACAATCCATGCAGGCCTCTTCACAAGATGGCGGATCTGCAGCCAAAGCGCAGATAATCCGACCAAGCAGATTGCAGAACATGCGATAAATTTCCAAGCAAATACGTAGTAAAACGTAGATAAATCCAAAACGTAACGTAAACCGTAACTAAAACGTAAACGTAAACCAAAACCCAAACCGAAACGACCGCAGAGCTGAAACAATATCATTACTTTAGTAATGGCTACAGCTGCGTGATTCACAATTTAATCAATATTTTATTAAAAGCAAAGTTTTACGAACCGGCCGTTTATTAAAAATTCTCGAATTCAGCCGAAACAATGGTGCTTGAGTTCAGCAACCAACTGCAAAGAGCACGACAACGTTAATTCATCAACTCGTGTTAACGTCACCAACGTTATATTCAAAATTTTGGAATAAATGGACTCACCATAAAAATAACACCGCACCACTTTGGTTTGTATGTTCTAATATCAAACTAAGCCATTGTAGGCTTTAAATGAAAGTTAAAATCGAGGATCGCTTTAGATTTTCACATAGCGATCTTGACTCTCGAGCAAATGGAAGGAAAGTGACGTTTTTAGAGACGTCCCGCCGAAATGACACTCGCGCGCACTAGAGATGTGACGTTCAAAATCGTTAAATCAGACTAAATTTCTGTATTATCTGTGGTAACATAATAAATATGTTACAAAGACCAATAACTTCCTTCAGTTTTCCTGGAGTTTTGAATTGCAAACAGGTTAATCATCCATACATATTTGCATTGCTATGCATATTGCTAATAATGCTATGCACAGGATAATGAAGATAAACTTAATTATAACAAAACAAAGATAAGTCATCATTTTTATAATCCATAATCTAATCTTTATGTCTTTTATCACTTATGAAATAGCAAATGTTTTTACGATAAGTGCTAAAAACGTTGATAAATATGTAATGTGTGGCATATCTTAGGTCACGCAGAGGCCGATATGTCGACCGCTTATAATGAGAATGTTGAACTGACACTGTCAACTCGTTTTAAGTTCGAACAACTTATTTCATTATCGGTCAAAATATTTTGCTGGTGGTAGGATGGATTTTGAGTCCGCCCGGATAGCAACCACCGTACATAGAAACCTGCCATAGTGGCCCACGTAAGTGTGCCGCGTTCCGGGATCAGCCTGTGTGTATCCGGTTAAACAGGCCGGCATAATTGTGTCAACTGACGAAGGATCATCATCGCTCGTAAGTCGACGCTCTATGTAGACCCCACTCTGCTTACCATCAGTTGTAGTGGGGTCACTTTGTCGTGACCGAATAGAAGAAAATAGAATTGAAATTAAAAGGGTAACAATTCTGCAGTCTGATAATTAGGTCACTTGAACAAATAAACACTATTATACTAGTTGTTTTTTAAACTGCTTATTCACAAATACTTCTAATACATGTGTCGATCTGGCTAGGTTTACTGTTGGTATTGTCTACATTTGCTGCTAAGCAACACTGCGCAAACACTATTGTTCTGATTGCGAAGGTAGTTTGTGAAAATGTTGGAATGTTTGTAATATGTTGGTTAGAAGTAAACGCAGAAACTACTAAACAGATTTGGATTAAAGGACAATGGCAGGTCTCCATACATGATTTTAGTTGATGTAAATGTGTAGCGTTTAGAAGTAAAAAAAATATTTAACAATTCAGCAGCAATTCCTAAACAATTATGTATCAAGATTATTAGTGAAAAAAGTCTAAATCTAAAGATTTTTCATTTTAAAGATTTTGAGGTTATGATTTAGTTGACATTTATGAATTGATTCTTACATAATAATATGAATAATGAAACTCATAAAATGTTTGGTAATCTGTCTATTGTCAAGCGAGACCCTCCCTCATCACATTCGAACCTAATATTTCACTAAACATGGAGAAGGGTGATCTGCCACACGGCATACTAGCGCGCGGCATGCACCTTCCTCAGCTATACAAGCTTATATATCAAATCATTTTTTATTTATAGATACTACTATAGTAAATAGTAAAGGTTTCTTTGTTTTTTTTTTGTAATAAACTCTGAAACTATTGGGAAAAATACGTTCAGATCCTAAGTCCTAGACTTTGGGAAATAACAATTAAATAAAAACGAGTTCTGAAAAAAAATAAAACACAATTTGTTTTTTTTTTATGTTTATTCATCTTCTTCATAATAATTCTCTTTGATAAATATCTCATCTAAAAATTCTCCCGGGGCAGATACATTGCCTTGTCTGGCGGCCCAACCCAAATACCAGACAACTGTCATGGTATGAGCGCAGCAACCTACAGTACGGTTGCTCGACCAGGTACAGTATTTTCAATCATAACATATTATCACACATTTTACAAAAATACTACATGCCAGAAACGAAATGTCGGAAATAGCTTTTTTTTCTAAAATGATATAAGCAATGACCGTAACTATACAGCCAACAGGCAGCTGGTAAGAATGTATAGAATAGAATATACATAGTAAAAAAAATGTGGTAAGAAAGCTGAAATCTTTGTTGTTATTCCTCATGAACATTTTATAGTCAGATATATTTTTTGCAATTTTTAGAGACATGATGAAAATGATGTTTTGGTAGCCTAAATAATCTTATGTCATTCATAAAAAATGGCCGTAACACATTGCTAAAAAGTCAATTAAGTTTTTTTAATAATTTATGCAACTTATACACACTTGTACAACTAAAGTTAGTATGCTGAAAAATCATACAAAATAATTATATTGAGATTACCATGTTTGGAATTTCTAAACGCATAATTTATTTATAAATACGATTTCGCCATTGTCCTTTGGCACACGAGTAGATTATGTTCTGGATTCACATAAGCTAACACATAACTTTTCATAGATGATGCTGGCGTCGTACTGTGTTTTATGGACTTTTGTACCGGGAAAGGCTTTTAACGTGGGCGAAGCCACGAGATACACCTAGTATTTTATAAGTTTGGATTTTAAAACAAACATTGAGTATATTACTATTGGGTCTATCACTATAAATCTAACTACTTGCTTGTTTATTCAGTTTGTGAAATATCTAAGTAAGTGTTTGATCTTCCAGAACATTCGCAGAGCTTCCCGACTCGTACAAATTATCTGTAGAACAACGCAAGTATTATGACGACAATGGATATCTCGTCATCAAGGAGTTGATAGACTTCGCGTCTCTTTACAGCTACAAGTAAGAAAACGTAGTTGATATTTTAAAAAAACGCTTAAGATTTTTTGTTATAAAATGTTCTAATACAAGAAATAATATTCCATAGTTTATAGATCGATTTTATTTCGGAAAATAAGCGATTTTGGCATATTATTATATTTTCAATTGTTACTTATACTTATGTCAACAAGCACAAAAATACCATTAAACAACAATTACGAAAAAGGTTAATTTATCGAATTTTGTATTATAAATGTTAAATATATGTTTTTATTTTAGACAACGCTTCTCACAAATGGTTAAAGGACTTGTTTCAACCGCAGCGTTGATTATAAAAGAACCTTCGCTAGTAGAAAACAAACTAAACCCGGAAGACAACATCAACAAGGTAACAAGAAAGTAGAAACTATACCAATAAATGAAAATAGTCTCTCTGTGATTTTAAATAAATACCACATGTTGTTTGCTCATTTGTAAAACATAGACATAATTTTGCTAGGTCTTTTTATCTATTCAGACTTATCCTAGAAATCCAAATAAAAACCCTGTCATTGGCTAAATTATAGTTTTTTGGGATTAATTTAGCCTGCATTTCACATTATTTACTACGATACTCTCGTTTTTTAAGACATCACAAAATGTTCTAAATTGTTATCAACAAAGTTCCAGGTTGTTTTAAATTCCACAATGTTCTAAAATGTACCACGATGTTCTAGATCCAGGACATCGCGTACGACGATGTGTTCGTGCAGTACGCACAGAACCCTCGCCTCCTGGACGTGGTGTCGCAGCTGATCGGTGATGACGTCACCGCGGTGCACAGCATGCTCATCAACAAGCCGCCCGGCACCGGCAGGCACCCGCCGCATCAGGTATTGGCAGCAGAAAAAAACGCAAAAAATGAAAAAAAAAAAACAGAAAATACCAAACAAAAAAAAACAAACAATATGTTTTTTTTATATACAAGCACGGGAAAGTTACTCCACTGCATTTGATGGTAAAAAAAAGTGGTGACCAAAGGCCTTAGTGATAGACATATTGCAAACGATTCTATTCTCTTTCTAAAGTTTTTTTTCTTATCTATTCGTTCGCTTTGACCACGTGACTTATCGGGATAATAATATTATGTCACTCTCTTATTATTATTATTTTGTTTTCTATTCGCGTTAAAGATTGTAGGAATCTAAGGTTTAGATAGAGTATCGACTGACGACAGATGACTAACCCTCGCCTGTCGATACCAAAAAGCGACACACTTACATGGGGCACTGTAGTTTTACACCTTGTATACGATGCTCGCTAACAGAGCTAATACAAATGTTCCACCACCAGCAGCCTATTTCCCATGCCAGGACCTGTTCTACTTCCCGTTCCGGCCAGCGGACAAGATCGTGGCGGCGTGGACCGCGATCGATGACGTCACTACCGAAAATGGCTGCCTGTTCGTTGTACCAGGATCGCATAAAAAGGAAACACTCTACGCGCATGGGAATGTTCCGGTACATGGAACTGTTTATCATTATCCTGTCTTATTATGAATCCAACGTGGGGGGCGACCCAAAATGTTTACGATCGTCCGCTTATAGGCAACCCCCCTAGGGCTAGGTTTAAAGAAGAGGGACAAAATCATTTTATAAATTTCTTTTTTTTTCGTTTTTAGTGATATATAATCAAATGCTGCCTGACTGCCTCGGTGGCGTAGTTGTATTACGGTACGACTGCAAGGCTGAGGTCTCGGGTTCGATCCCCGGGTCGGGCAAAGTGATATTGGATTTTTCTATTCAGTATCAGCCCGGAGTCTGGAATTTGTGCCCGGTATGGCGATAGGCTCGCCCCCTATCACATCATGGGACGGAATACGCTTGGCCTAAAGTGGGTGCACTAGTTGCGCCTTTGCCTACCCCTTCGGGGATAAAAGGCGTGAGCATGCGTATAATCAAATGACAAAAAAATACATCGTTTTTTTTTAATAACTAGTTTAATTCATGTAACTTATTTTTTGTCCGAAAAAAGTTCTTTTTTTTTCAATATGTACTCTTAAAAACTCTTACCAACACACTATCAATCCCACAGGACTCGGGTAAGATGTTCCACGGCATTCTCGACGAGGATCGCGTCGCTCCTGTAGGACAGCGGGTCCCGCTGGAGATGAGTCCTGGAGACACGGTGTTCTTCCACCCCTACCTGGTGCATGGCTCGGGGCCTAACGTCTCTAAGGTCAGGGAACAGGGGACGTCATGTGCCTGTATTTCAACTCTTTTGTGTTTCATGACACTTACCCCCTGCTACAGAATTTCAAAATATAACTTGTAGATTTTTTGCAATGCAATGCAATTAGCCTTGTATTATATACTGCCCACTGCTGAGCACGGGCCTCCTCTACTACTGAGAGGGGTTAGGCCTTAGTCCACCACGCCGGCCTAGTGCGGGTTGGCAGACTTCACATACCCTCGAAACTCTTATGGACAATTCTCAGGTATGCAGGTTTCCTCACAATGTTTTCCTTCACCGTTAAAGCGAACGATAATTGATAAACAATACACACGTGACTTCGAAAACTCAGAGGTGTGTGCCTTGGGTTTTGAACCTCCGGACATTGTCTCGGCAGACCGTTCCATTCCCAACTAGGCTATCGTCCACTTCATACCATACGTAGATTTTCTACCGGATTTTAATAATATTTTTTTATGAATTTATATGACATCTATACTAATATTATAAAGCTGAAGGGTTTGTTTGTTTGAACGCGCGAATCTCAGGAACTACTGCACCGAATTTGAAAATTCTTTCACTAATAAAAAGCTACATTACTCCTGAGTGCTATAGGCTACTTTATCCCGGTAAAATATTTTTATCCCGGAAAAACTTATTCACGCGGGCGGAGCTGCGAGCGATACTAGTCTTTTATAAATGTAAGAGCAAAATAAATTAAATCCCCATTCTAGATGTGCAATGTTTTGTTCCAGAACTACCGCAAAGCAATAACGTTCCACTTCGCGAACAACCACTGTCACTACATCGACGTGAAGGGCACGGTACAGGAAGTCGCCGCTGATGACGCCATGGGCGTCGCCAAAAAAAGAGGATTCCAGATCGCCTACCAGGTATGAAATTATTCCTTACATCATCATCAGCTCATCATGCATCATCATGTAGGTACGTAACTTTGAAAAGTCAGAGGTGTATGCTCTGGACATTATCTCGGCAGACCGTTCCATTCCTAACTAGGCTATTGTTTCAGTATGATTTGTATGGCTTATTGAAATCAGTCGAATTTTTATTGCAGGATATCTGGAGATACAAAAGCAGACTGATTAAAGGGGTCAAGTCCAACTTGTAATACCTAGATAATATAATCCTTTTGAAAATTAACATAAAATTCACGTTTATACTGAGTGACAGAGGAACTAAATATCTTTTGTAATAAGTATATACTCAATTAAAGATAAGCTTTCACTACCATTTGCAGATCCATTTTCTTAATTCAAATAAAATAAAAGTGTTAGGAAAATTTAATAAAACATCAGAATCACACACAGTGTGTCTCTACGTGTATTCAAGCATTGAAACCAAGCAATAAACTTTTAAAATATACATTCTGTTTAAAGGATACCACACAGATGTGGTTGCAATCTATCCGCGTGGCATTTTGCGACCATGGTTGCATCTTGAACTTGGGAGAGGGATATTAATTTAATTATATAAAGTTGGTGGTTTTATTGTAAATATGTTATTTCGGACGATGGTTAATTTTTTATTATATAATTTTGCATATATAGTATTTAAGAAACATATCGCAGAAGTGGCCTACAAGTGTATTGAGGTCAATAGCAATTAGCAAATAATTTTATACAACACCGCTTTAGTATATCTGTAATAGTTTTGTATATATAAATAAATAAAAATATTGAAATCACAATAGAATCATTGTAAGAAATAGGAACCCAGTCATATATTCATAATTATAATTATTATATAAGATTTATGTATATAAGGAAATTTATATTGTGTGTAGATTTTGGTTGAGCATTACAAAAAAAACGACCTCAAACTGCTATTGTTTCTAAAACTCATTTTAAATATAAAATACACTTTTAAACTCACGAAATTGAATTATTGAAATTTTATAGGATAATATATTATTATTAGGTGTATATTATTATGATATAAGAACTAATTAGTATTTTCTAGACTTTTAATGTTTTGGACGGATTACAAATTAGAGAAAAAAAATATATTAAATTGTATCCAAAAATCTCCTTATATTTGCAATAATCCATATATACTGTGATATTTTAAACAGGTAAAAATAATACTTAATAAATTACTTTTATACTTACTTGCGTTTCATTTCATATACTGATATCATATTTTTAAACTATATCTTCTGCGTACGAGACTCTAAGGGCCACTTGCACTTTTCTGGGTTAACTTAATAACCTCGGAGTTAACTGCTAACTCAGGGTTAAATAAATAATTTATCTTGTGCTATCAAAAGTTAGGAGCAAACCTAGGGTTAATTTCTAAATATTTAACCCACCGATGCGGGTGGGTTAAGTCGCTAACACTGGGTTAGTCGCTAGCATTGAGGCTATGTTACGATGTACAATATTCTAATTTGTGATGTATTTAGTTAAAATATTGAAATGACTAATAATTCTTTATTCTCTGATGATGACGAAGAAGTATTGAGTATATTAGTTCAAGCTTCTATTACAGAAGGGTCGAAGAACGGTCAGATTATTATAATTCACAAAGGGACAGAGATTCATACAAGATTTCGACTTAAAAAAGAAAGCGTGCTCTATTAACTAAACAAAATTAAATATAAATTGCAGTACTCACAGAATAATATGTGAGTTACATAATTTTATATATATTTTTGGGTACCAATATAAGTAATCTATTAGATATTATTTAGTAATTTTCTAATCCAGCTTCCAATTTTATCATAAATGCTAGAATTTCAGAGGTAGGTACAAATTTTATTTTTTTCACTGGGGCTTTATCACTCATGAATAAATTATTATGTGCACTACGGTTTTATGCTACTGGAAGCCAGCTATTGACTTGCGTGCACGAATCTACAGTGTAACTGATGCCATAGCCAGGTTGTATAAGGTATTTATATCTCTGCCAATGACTGAAGAAGAGCAGAGACAAGCTACAACGATTTTTTATCAAATATCTTCCTTTCCACCTGTTTCAGGAGCAATAGACTGTACACATATACGGATTAATTTATTTATTTGTCATAATACTGAAATGTTTTGTGGTGTGAATACCATTGCATAGTACTTTACTTGCATAGCTACATCAGTATTTTTATTTTTGGTCACATTTTTGAATTTCGCTACTATATCACAAAGAAGCATATTATCACTAGGTTTGATATTAGGGGCATGTAAATGCAGTTTTTTATCCGTTTCTTTAAAAACAAATTATTTCAACACTTTCTAAACAAACACAAAACCACAGAAGTGAAGTGACACGAAATAATGCGATTAAAATAAAACGTCATGAACTGTCATAAACTGAAGCACATAAAAGAAAGCCTAATATACATTGCACTGTAGTATAAAAGATATAGACATAAAAGTTTAGTTTTTTGTTTATTCATTGATATTTAGTCGGATTACAATAGAAACGAATACACATTTCAATGTTGACAGCTAAAAAAGAAGAAATGTCAGGTTTGTTAACCCAGTGTTATTGTTAGGTGTGCAAGGCGCAACGAGAGTTAAAATTTAATTATCTAACCTCGAGTTTACAAACTCTACATTTGCTTATTTAACCCGAGTATCGCGCGCAAGTGGGCCTAATACGATTAGGCCCGGCCAATTGTTGGATACTTTCAAGTGACGAATAATAATATTCCCTAATGTTATAATATTATAGTTACAATTCGAATGATTATCCTAAAAAATCTTAAGTCCCTACGATTTTTTTTTTTTTTTTTTCGGTAGGCGATCCTGCAGTCAACACCGGGGGAAACCTGCGAATGGGATACTGGAGTCCCCCGGCTTGACGACTGCAGGGGCCTGGGAAGGAAACGGAAAAGGATGATGGAAGGAAAGGTGGGGAGTGGAGAAAGGTTCTCAGGATGGGCGGAAAGGAAAAGGGTGCCAGGAAATGTTCGCGGGCCCTTTTAGGCCTCAATGTGTTATGCAACCAAGAGGTATACACACTGACTGTTTGCCTCGGCCCGCGACTAATGTTCCCCCGCGCATGGGCGTGCATTGGGTGTGAAGACCCAAAGCACAAGAATTGCCTCGGGGGGGAGTCCCTACGATTAGGTACACCTCTCCATATTAGAAGATACTTATGAATAATTGCTGTCAGTGTGCGCTTGCATGTTTTTTTTTATTGCATTGAATGACGAGACGAGCAATCCGTTCGCCTGATGGTAAGTGATACGACCACCCATAAACAGTAGCAACACCATCCAGCACCTTGAGTTACAAAGTACTGTGTGGCATTCCACTGCGCTCGTGTAGAGATACTGAAGGAACTCCTACCGTCACTAGTGCGCGTTGACCCTTAAATAATGAACATGGTCGCTCGCTGTCCTAAATGGGTGATTCGTATAGAAAATGGTCACATAATGACACATTATACCAATATAAAGGGTGAAGTTTTCAAGTGAGCGTGGATGACGAAATCTGAAACTATAAGGAATAGCGAAAACTGCTCGAAGAGGCCTCGGGGCCGATTTTTATGAAAACTAAAACTGTATTATTGGATTTTTGAAAAATCAATATTCGTTGCCAGGGATCGAACTCATTGATTTTGTAAAAAAAACTGTATTATTACACCATTTGATAGTGTGGCTGGTAAGGATCAAATCCTGGGAAGTAATCACATACATTGTTTTGAGCAGTATATTTAATTACCAACATAATAAAGTTAATAATTCAGTATTAAATCATTGTTTTTGTTTAAAACAAATAAAAAACTTCAATGTACGTATAAGTACGTTAACGTCATAATATTTAAGGGTTAGCGCACATTAGTATAGGGAACGTGCACGAACTATAGGGGGCAGCACAAAATCGACACAAGAGCTAAATGTGGATAAAAAAGGAACTAACACACACACACACACTCACGCCTTTTATCCTCGAAGGGGTAGGCAGAGGCGCAACTAGTGCACCCACTTTTCGCCGTGCGTATTCCGTCCCATGATGTGATAGGGGGCGAGCCTATCACCATATCGGGCACAAATTCCAGACTCCGGGCTGATACTGAATAGAAAAATCCAATATTACTTTGCCCGACCCGGGGATCGAACCCGAGACCTCAGCATTGCAGTGGTACCGTAATACAACTACGCCACCGAAGCAGTCAAAGTCAAAAAAGGAACTTATCAAAGCTATAATTTATTTTTATTATATCAAAAATGATAAAATATGGGTCCCGTATGAATATTAATTATTGATACCTAGCGTGGCGAGAAAAAGTTTTTTTTTAGATGGGAGCTAGTTATTTTGATGTTATTGAAGCAAAATTAGGAGGTTATGTTGCCTTAATTATAGATTTGTTTGTATTGAATCTTATCTTCAAAACATCTTAATTTTTATAAATTACGTAATGAGACATATCGTAATGCTTTTGGAAGTTATAACTACGTATGTTTTATACAGCTTTTATTATTTTTGACGATTTTCACATAACCATGGAATGTAAGTACTTAGGTACACTATTCTTGTGAACATAATAGAATTTCACACCATTTAATATGTTTATTTTTATGTTTTGGAGCATCCAGATACACAGCAATCCATTATCAACAAATTAAATGTTATTTTTCATCCTTTTAATATGAATATTTTACGTCAATGCCAAGTATCGATGGGCTGAAAAATAGCAGATTGTGCCACCAGATGGCGGAGCTTACGACGTGCACGGTCCCTATAGGTATCTCAAGTGTCGGACAAAGGACATGTCCAAAAACGGACTTAAAATTCTAACCCAGATAGTTTATATATATTTGGATAGTACTCCCAAAAACTAGGCCTTTGCAATAAATCGTAAAATTTTAAAATTCTCCAATTTTAAGATTTATGCAATTTTTTTTTTCAAAATCATACTTAAAATGAACGTTTTTAAGTAAGTTAGATTTAAATGGAGGGCCCTAAAAGTATTTTTTTATTGGATCCAAGATCCATATTTTTACCTCTTTAATATCTATAACCCAGCACCCATACAAAAAGCGGACATCTCCTTTGATAGCTGCAGTCAGCAGACAAGAGAGGTCAGATAATAGTGAGTTGTCACAACCACTTTACAGGAACTAGGAATAATTGGTAGGCCTGTGTAAATAATATAGACATGAACTAGTATTCAAAAATGTAGGTACCTACTGTTCTTTTTCTTTAAATAAATATTTTTTAATATGCTTTTAGACTTTGAAGATAAGGTAGAAGGTACACTTGGTAAAAAAAACTCCTTTCATTACAAAGTGTACTACATTCCATTTAATAGTATTTACAATGTAGGTAATCCAAATGACTATCGAGGAAAGACGTCCCATCCTCGAGTGTCGCCAGTTATGCCATCCTATCTTTCTAAAGTATCTATACTTGACGCACCCGACTCATTGGAACAAGTCAAAATGGTGGAATTTTCATGTACAGACACTATCCGATCTAATAAAAAAAACCGGACAAGTATGAGGTGGATTCGCGTACCGAGGGTTCCGTTAAGGGCGCATTTACAAATTTCCATGGTTTTAAGGTACCATTTATTGAAACTGGAGTCACGCTTATGAGGAGATCTTGGTATATAAATAAAGATTAAACATTCCTCTTTGCTTATGGCATATAGAAATTGTATGCTCCCATACAAAATTATCACGTAAATACGTTTATTCTAGAGCAATAATCGCTGAAAATGACGAAAAATAGAGTCAGAATCGGAACCATTATACCTAAAACTAATGAATATTTTAATATAAAACCGAAATAATATGCTGGCTTATATAGTCTTCTCGCTTTATGGCTAATTATTTTTTAGTCAATTTAAAGTACATATTTACGGTTTTCAGATTTCTTTATTCTAGGTCAACCGGAAGTACTCTACCTATAGTTTTTGATTCCGGTATAATATAAACAATAAAAGACCTACGCTTAGTTTCTTGGTGCTTCTTCTCAGGTCAGTGGGCTTTTCCGAAGCACTAGTAGAATCTTTTATATGATAAAAAAACATTGTAAAAAATGACGTGTAAAAGTGCCCTTAGTAATAATTACTTAATAAATGATTTGAATAATATGGTATGGACCCTACTACCTGCTTAATAACAAAAATATTAATAATACAAGCAAACTTTTCCATTTATGAGCGCCAAGATAGTCGCTAAACAGTACCATAAATTGGGTTTCATTTATAATCATATTTTTGTTGCAGGATTTCTGGAAATCAAAAAGCAAAGATCTCGGAATAATTAAGAGCCATTTATAAAGATGAACTTGGCAAAGATTAATGCGGGGAAACAATTACAAATAGGTTATAATTAAATAAAGGAAAGTAAATGAAATAAAAATGTTTTAATGTAATTTATGGTAGAATTAAAATCAAGAGGTAAAGTATTGGTCCACCAACATTTGAATTGCACCTGATAGTAAGCGTCGTAAAGTCCAGATAGAGTGGCATGTTTGAAATATGTCAGCGACATTCGTTCTCTTACGAATCTCTTCATTTCCAATTTGATTGCGCAGAGAAACACCGAGCATCTTCATAGCTCGCTGAGTGCCTGTGAGCCGTCTTGGGTGGCCCATAGTCAGAGGCCACCTCTCAAAGCCGTACGTCATCACTGGTAACACTCATTGATTGAAGATTTTTGTCTTTAACCTCTGAGGTATTTTAGATGAGAAGACTTTGCCTAGTTTCCCGAACGCTGCTCAACCAAGCTGGTTTTTACCTCTATCTTGAAGTTGGACTTGCCTAACTGGACCACTTTTCTTAGATAGACAACACTAATCGGCATATGCACAAAATGAGCATTGGACAAGATCTTGGTTTTATTCATTTTAAGGCCTACCAGGTGGGTCGTAGAGTAAATGAGCATAATGCTATATGGTCCTCAAATGATTCTGACAAGACAATAATATTGCGGCAAATCAAAGGTGAGTAATGTGCTCGTCATTGAAGCTAATTCCAAATCCTTTCTAATCAAATAGCTTGAAGATGTCGTCCAACGCGGCAGTGACTAATTTCAGAGAAATAACATCTCCCTTTCTCACGCCTCTGTGTAGTGGAATAGCCTTCGTGCTCTGCTCTAGTACTTGGACTGACATGGTGGCGTTGTTGTAGAAGCACCTCAGCCCTTTAATATACCGATAGTCAATGTGGCTCTCTGGAGGAACTGCAATACACCCCAGGTCTCTCGATCGAATTAAAGTCCTTCTCATAGTCCACAAAAGCTAAGTAAAGTCGCAAGTTATATTTCTCAGTTTTCCTATATAACATTGTATGAATGTGACCTATGGTACTATAACCTTTTCGGAATCCGGCTTGCTCGGGAGGCTGGAAGTTATCTAGCCTGAACTTGAGACGATTCGTGATAACCCTCGAGAACAGTTAATAAACATGGCTCAGAAGTGCGATGGGCCTATAATTCTTTATGACCTTTCTTGAAGAACAGCACCATACTATTGTTCCAGGCGTTATACCCTCGAGCAGCGCGGAATGAAAAAGCCTCTGAAGGACTTTTAGTATCGGCGCACCGCCCGCTTACAGAAGTTCTGTAGTGATTCTTCGTTACTTGCTGCCTTGTTGTAGAACCTCTCAAGCTCTCTCAATATCACTGCCTTCGTCGACATTACATTGCCGTCTTTCGTCTTCACCTGATAGTAAGCGATATCAGCTTGGCCATTTGGCTTTACCCGATAGACAGTTCTTTTGCGAACACTTGGAGCCTTTGTTCCGCTCGATCGTCTCCTTGATGCTTTCAACATTGTAAGCACGGAAGTCGTGTCAGGAGGATTTCCTTGTCTGTCAATCGAGATTCCGTTATGCTTCAGCGTCCTCCGAAGACTAACGCCATATATCGACGTTGGTAACTTAATCATTTCAATTTAAGAAAAAAACACTTATTGCGGTAAAAAAAAATAATTAGTCCATTCGGGTTAAGTAAATAGTGAGTCATCAGTGCAACTGAAGGATTTAAAAGGTATACACATTGAAGGAGATTATTGATGTTTGTCCTTCAAGGTATATGTATTAGAGATTTTGAAGAAAACACATATTTTGTGAAGATAAAATTTTATAGCAATGATATATTGACACCTGTCTGTTGCGTTTAAATAAGAACCACAGAAGTATAATAAGAACATAGTTCCAATACTGGCCCTTAAATGCAACTAGTCTAATACACAAGCTTTTATTAAGTAGGTACACCTATATATATATATATATATAAAACTATAACGGGACTTCACGTTGGGAACCAGATGTAACGGGGTGTCAGGTAGATTGGATGTGGTCTTGCACAGGAAAAGCACGATATTCCTTCAAGTGTTTATTTATGTAACACAATTGTACATTCATACAGTAAGCACTATAGGTACGTGGCACGTAGGGGGGGTTCCGTTCCAGGCGAGTTCGTGACGCGTGTGGCGAAACAAAGCTACGACCAGGAAGCGGACGGTCCGACAGCGGAGCGGGGTGCGGAGCGCGGGGAGTGCGTCTCAGCTAGAGGGAACCACCTTTCCAGTACTGGATACGGCGGAACGCTAGCGTTGACTGACTGCTCTGCGTCGGGCTCGCTATTTATATTGAAGCGGGCGTCGATGTGTGCGTGCGGAGCGATGAGAGGGGTTTCGAGTGATAGCGCGGGCGGCGGCGCACTAGCGCCGCGCAGTGGTGCTACAGTCTCCCCCTCTGGATACGAAGACGTCCCGACGAGTAGACAGCGAAGTCAGTTGCTCTTCTCTTCGGTCTTCCGTGGCCGCCCTCGTCTGCATGGGTGCTGCGAAGATGTAGCAGGAGAAGGCCTAGGCTTAGGCGGCCGCCCCCGCTTCTTCAATGGGCGCACGGGCGGAGGAAGCTGGCTCACACTACCTTGGTATGGGCTCAAGGCAGATGTGTGATACACACCAAGTGGTTGATCTGGTGCGTTGGGATCTGAAATAACATAAGAGGAAACACCATGTGGCTTTAGGATTAGATATGGCCCATCACGTCGAGGGCAGAATTTTGCGCTTATCCCTCGGGTAGCATTGCTGACTGGGTGAGATGTCGCTAGGACGTAATCACCAGGTGAGTAGCCGGGGTCCTTCCGTCGGCCTCTGTCAGCTGTATCTTTCCTTAGCTCCTCTTTGTTTTCTCTGACATCACGAACTCTATGTAGTGTATCGGCGAGCAGTAGTAACTTCGGTGTTATTTCGGGCACGAAGTTTTCAGACAATATGATCTGCCGTAGATCATGAGCATTGTCATCTGGTGTACGAAGTTCTCGAGCAAATGTTAGATAGGCTGGACTATAACCCGTGGTGAGACAATTTGCAGTGTTCATTGCAAATCTTATACTAGGTAGTTTGTCATCCCAGCTTCTATGATCATCTTCTACTAAAATAGCCAACTGCGTCTTCATGTCTCTGTTCTTCCTTTCTACTGGGTTTGCCGCTGGGTGGTACACTGGTGTGAAGGTATGCTTGATGCGAAGGCAATAGGTTAATTGCTGCATAACAGCACTCACGAATTGTGGCCCATTGTCGCTAATCAATCGTTTCACACAGTTCTCTGAAGAGGTCATGAGCCTGCTAGCGTATTCGACGGGGTGCTCATCTTTTCCCTCCCCCTGCACTTGAACAGCTCCAAGTGCATAATTACTTGCATCAGTTTTCATGGCGTAAGGTTTCGTCTCATCGGCTTGCTAAAGTACGGGTGCTGTCGTGAGATGATTCTTCAGTTCTTGAAAAGCTTTTTCTTGATCTGGATCATGATATTGAGCGCCAGTTTGTCTTTCAGTCTTCTTCCGGGCTTCACGTTGGGACGCCAGATGTAACGGGGTGTCAGGTAGATTGGATGTGGGTTTGTACAGGAAAAGCACGATATTCCTCAAAGTGTTTATTTATGTAACACAATTGTACATTCATACAGTAAGCACTATAGGTACGTGGCACGTAGGGGGGGTTCCGTTCCAGGCGAGTTCGTGACGCGTGTGGCGAAACAAAGCTACGACCAGGAAGCGGACGGTCCGACAGCGGAGCGGGGTGCGGAGCGCGGGGAGTGCGTCTCAGCTAGAGGGAACCACCTTTCCAGTACTGGATACGGCGGAACGCTAGCGTTGACTGACTGCTCTGCGTCGGGCTCGCTATTTATATTGAAGCGGGCGTCGATGTGTGCGTGCGGAGCGATGAGAGGGGTTTCGAGTGATAGCGCGGGCGGCGGCGCACTAGCGCCGCGCAGTGGTGCTACAAAACTGTATAACTATATGGGTACACAGATAAACAAACAAACATTTTTAAGATAACATTAATTTGGTTTACAATGTTTATCTCTACAAAGTGGTTTTGTTATACATCAGCTAACATATCACTTGTAGTTAAGTATTTAATTTCAAGTAAACCATCATTAACAATGTATTTTATAAAGTGATGACGTATGTCAATATGTTTTGTCCTAGAATGGAACATGAAATTTTTACATAATTTTATAGCTGACTGGTTATAGCTTATTATTATAGATGGTAATTTTAGGCACAGTACCCAATGTGTCACGCAAAAAACTTTTAATAAATAAAGTTTCTTTGCATGATCGTCATCTAAGAGCGCTGATCTGCTAACTCCATTTTTACCGTAAATGAGGTTTTTTTTTTTTTTTTTTTTTTTTTTTTTTATCTGGGCACGGCAAAGTGACTGCACCTCGCCTGATGGTAAGCGCGATGCCGTCCAGAAAGAGTATCGAATGGCAGTAGATGGTTATCTAATGCCACTCGACACAATCATGCCGGCCTACTAAGCTGCTTCTTCACGTTACGGCGGAAGGACCCAGGATTATAGGAAGGAGGGAATAGGGGAGGGAGGTTTTGGTATGATCAGAAAGAGTGAACGAAAATCTACAAAATCGTCAAACATACTAACTGCGTCCGACACACGACAAAGTCACTTTTCGAGCCAAAATAATATCTGATAACTCCGTTGAAATCAAATTTTCCCGCGTAAAACTTGCTAACTCCTCATTGCGTACAATTCTGTTGCCAAGTGTGGAGCTAAAAATCGGGCAGTATACCTTAATAATTATTTATCGAATAAAAACTACAGTTTTGTTTTGGCATGTGATATTATTTATCAACGGTGAACATTGTTTTTGGTTATTATACGTTTCTTTTTCATTTTGTACCACGTTAACTCATAAAAACCTAACATTCAACAACTGCACGCTTGGATTGCTAGTTAGCCCGTTTTATTTATTATAAATAAGTCTTGCCGAGGAGTTAGACATTATAATTTTTTGTAATTAAAAAAACATGTTCGGGCATGTTTTAACACAAATACAAAACCTGTATATATAAACATTTCTTTGTAGTGTTGTAATTGATATCCACGATTGAGAGAAAAAAATCTGCGTTGTCCAGTAAAAAGGTAAGCAACTTGCGTAAATATGTGAGTGTGTGACAGACTGCGCTGCGACGTGGACGTATAAATATTAAATTTTCCCTCCTTTTACTCCCCTTAAAAAGGAGATAATAAAAAAATGAATAACGAATTTCATTACATTCGGAGCAACGATTTAGCATCTCCCCTTCTAACCCCACAAGTTTGGGGTTGATAAAAAAACTGAATACCCCAATTTCATTTTTAGAGCTCATACTATCCAAATCCAAAATTTCATTCAAATCGGACGAGCCGTTTCCGAGAAACCAATTACATATATATATACAAGTTTAGCGCGTTTCAATAAGAGAGTGATTTATAAACAAATCAGCATAATTTTAGTATTTCACACGGAAGCTTAATGATGCTAAGTTTATTTTTCTCTATTGTGGTCGGACGCTAGAGATGAGCGCCGCTGGAAAAATCGCGGTGGCGGTGTACTGATGGGTTTAGGTCGGCGGTGATGTGGAATTTGTTTTGAACCAATATAGGTATTCGCCTCTTCTGCTGATGAGAGAGATCTGAACGTTCACGTTCCCGAGCCATCTCATCTCTCAATCCGGTGGGGCAAAATTTCAATATGTTAAATATTGGACAGTGAACTGCGGGCCTCAAGGGGCGATTGGAAGGGTATGGTGGTGGTAGGTCTCTCATTATGTAAGAGGCCGTCTGGGTGGGTACCACCGCAATGTTTATTTCTACCGCCAAGCAACAGTGTGCATGCACTGTTGTGTTTCGGTTTGAAGGACATTGTAGCCAGTATAACTACTGGACATAATGAGACTTAACATCTTATGTCTCAGGATGACGAGCGCAGTGGAATGCCACACAGTACTTTGTAACTCAAGGTGCTGGTTGGTGTTGCTACTGTTTATGGGTGGTCGTATCGCTTACCATCAGGCGAACGGCATGCTCGTCTCGTCATTCTATGCTATAAAAAAAAAATCCACCTGGCATCTCCTTTTACGTCGGGAGATATCCGCCCGTTTCCGTTGTAACGTTGCTAGGAACGTTAACTCTGTTCGTAAACGGACTACCGTTTGCGTCACCTTAACTACCAATCAAAACCGCTAATGTTTTGTATTGGCTGTTAAGCTGTCACTAGTTTTGACGTACGTCTGAACGGCGCCCGTATAAATAAGCGTGCAATGTCACGCGCGCCCTCTTTTTGCAATCGTCTTCGCCGTAGCAACACTACTAACTAACTGCGTGTTGCCACGCATACCGTTGTTCCCGCTGGGGTGAGTGTGCCAACTACTACTAACCGCTTCCAGGTATTCTGTGCATCTGGGCTCGTGAGCTATCACGAGTCGCTGGCGCGGAATGTAAGCCTAGCTTGCATTCCGACCCGCTGGGATTCTGATTCCAGGTTCTGCGGTGCGGCGTTAACCATCGCGTTCCACGCGTGGAGTGCTGACTCCATGCTCCGCTGGCGTCGGGAGAGCTGACTCCCGATCCCAGCCACGTGCTCACCGCCGTCCCTCCACGGTGCGGAGTGCTGACTCCGCCACGTGCGCACCACTATCGCTGCGGGTGCTGACCCCGGCCACGTGCTCACCACCACCATCATCGTCGGGTGCTAACCCCGACCACCTCACCACCGCTGCGCAGACCACGTGCTACCATCTGCCCGGCTAGCTGCCACCGGAGCTAGCCACGTGCATCAGCGTCGTGCCGTTCGCCTGAATCGGAGTCCCCGCAGGCCAGTGACTTGTTTGCATACCATCAGCAAACCGTACCGAGTGTAACGCGGAGGTGCAAAATAAAGCTCGTACCACGAACCTAAACCCTGAGTTTCTCTTCTCTCTACCACTATCTATCTACCTGCGGCGGCTCACGCCGCACCGTTTTCTTAAGCATTCTACTTCTGTGAGACGACTGCTTCCCAAAAGTGAGCCACCGCATTCCATGACTTCCGGCTGTAGATTATGGATCTTAACAATGCCGGCAGCAAGAGCTCTACTGCGATGATAGAGACGAGTGCGCTGCTGGGCCCTGTTCTGCGGTCAGTTGTCACTATGGTAATACACGGCCGGTTCCTCTTTGCCAACGATCGACTTTAGCGTCCAAATCCCAAGGTAGGTATCCGGCCCACACGGAACGACACCAGGCTTACACATGAGAGAGACTCAGAGGATTCGGTCCAAATGGGGCCACAGTAAAGAGCTATGGACCACACGATTCCATGATATAGTATTCGGTAAGGGATGCCAGGACCCTTTAGCTTGGACAGCAGACTTAAAGAGTGCCCGCCGCCCGATGGCGTGTTAGCGCCTGTGTCAGCCGGAAAGCTATGACGCCAAAACGGCCATTGATTTCACCAGCCGGTTTGGTGTTGGCTACTATTAAAGTCCATGTTCGCTGAAAGAAAACTCATATTTTTTTTATAGCCCAGTAGTTCTTTATGTTTTATTTTTATTCTATTTTATTATTTGAGGATTGCCAATAAAGTTTACAATATCACAAACATTGTCATAACAATCAGAACATAAAACTAATTGCAACTCAGACTACAGGCAACCACAACGTGCGTAATACAATTTTACAACATAATTACTTTGATTAATTATATACCTAGATAGACACTGAACGTTTCAAACGCGTCGAAAAAAATAGAGGCGAACTGTTCCCCACTAAATGAGTTCGAGTGAATTAATATTTGTTGTTTTTCATGGATTGTTTGTTTTTCAATAATCTTATAGACTCAATCATTATAAAAAAAAACTGTCTTCACATAATGCGCAAGCGCGATGACCATGTCTAGTCTCCAGCTACAAACCATTTGCCTTAGAAGTTCTACCGTAGACCCTAAGTCATCAGACATACGTGCGCCCCAAATTACCTCCCCGGGAGTTATATATCATAAGCTTAATTTTGGAGATTCCTAGGCTTTATTACCTCAGAGAGAAAGTCCTGTACAACTAAAAAGACCTGCACATCTGCTGAATTGCAATCAGCACTCGCAAGTATAACGACTTGCAGGTGATAAAGCAGATGACCCCATCTGATTTTAGACAGTTTACGATAACCTGCCTCGCAACGAATTTATTAATGAATAAGTGCTATTTATCAATTGATTGGACATTGGAACTACAGTACATAGTAATACATATTGTGTTTAATTCATAAATGTAAATTAAAATGTGATTATTTATATAATGTGATAAAATGCTAACTCCCATTTAATGGCAAAATAATTCAGATTTACTAAAAAGAAAAATGGCTAACTCCATTTTGCTGTGATAATTCTAAATCAGCTGAGAGTTAAGGGGTGTTTTGTGCAAATAAATAACGCTTAATATAATATCTACCAACGGGATCTTCATTCTTTAGATGTTGTAGGTAATAAAATAATAATTATGTTTTTTTTGTCCTCTCACTAATTGTCTACTATGGAGTTAAGAATTGACTGCCTCGGTGGCGTAGTTGTATTGCGTACGCGTTACTAGTACGATTTGCGCGCTGAGGTCCTGGGTTCGAATCCTGGGTCGGGCCAAAAACGTTGTGGCTGGGTTTTTCCATCTTAAAAAAAATTACTCAGTCGCAGCTCGGAGTCAGGAAGTTGGCGGTGTGATACCCCCGTGCCTCGGAAAGCACGTAAAGCCGTTGGTCCTTCGCCTGATCTCTCTCCGGTCATGTCGGATTGCCGTCTCACCGGACTATGAGAGTGAAGGAATAGTGAGTCCACTTGTGTATTGCGCACACACTTATGCACTATAATATCTCCTGCGCACCTGGCTGATCTCCGTTGAGATTGGCCGCCATGGCCGAAATCGGCTAGGAAGGGATTATTACTATGGGGTTAGCAGATCAGCACTCTTAGCCGACAATTATTGTGTCAGACAAAGCCATGTACTCAGATTCTGTACTGGACAATGCAACAGTACATTGTTTTCTGCTCTCCCAAGAGACAATATTCTTACCTATAAAGAAGGCATAGATAGCCTGTATACGACCTACGATCTATGTTATCAGATGCCCAGTCTGCATCAGTATATGCAATAATGTCTTTACCACTTTTACAAAACACAAGACTTAAGTTCATTGTACCTTTTAAATATCTTACAACCCTTTTGGCTGCTTTCCAAAGAGTTTCACTAAAACAATTATTAACTCACCGCATGACAGATGTCTGGTCTTGTACTTACCGCTAAGTACATGAGAGAACCAATTAAACCTCTGTAGTCATAGGTTTCATCTTTAAGAGTTTCCTTGGACAATTTTAAACCAGTCTCCATAGGTGTTCTTGAGGGTCTACAATCCTCCATTCTAAATTTCTTTAAAACTTTTTCACGATCCTAAATTGTCACTCATCGTATATGGTAACTTGATTCGAAGCATCCTAGAGTATTGCAGTCCTATATGGAACCAATGCTACCAAGTTCACTCTGATCGAATTGAGAGGGTTCAAAAGCGATTCCTTCATTAACTTGCTTTTAGCGATACAAAATGTAAAAAACTCTATTCCTACGATTCGCGTCTAAATTATTATAATCTGACAACACTCCAGAAGCGCAGAACAGCTGCTGAGATTTTGTTCTTATATAAAATTGTTAACGCTCACATTAGCTGTCCTGACATGTTGCATCGTCTTCGATTTAATGTATTTCGTCCAAGTAGCCGTTTACAGAATCGAAAATCCTTTGCTTTACCATTGTTCAAACCGAATATGTGTCAACATTCACCCCTTTACCGCATTGCTCTTCCTATAACGTCATTTTTTTTTTTTTTTTTTTTTTTATGGCATTGAATAACGAGCCGAGCATGCCGTTCGCCTGATGGTAAGCAATACGACCACCCATAAACAGTAGCAACACCATCCAGCACCTTGAGTTTCAAAGTACTGTGTAGCATTCCACTGCGCTCGTCATCCTGAGACATAAGATGTTAAGTCTCACTATGTCCTGTAGTTACACTGGCTACAATGTCCTTCAAACCGAAACCCAACAATGCATGCACACTGCTGCTTGGCGGTAGAAATAGACATTGCGGTGGTACCCACCCAGACGGTCTCTTACATATGAGAGACCTACCACCAGTGGTGGTGGTCATGTCAAATAAGTATGACATCTTCTTTGGTTCACTTGCCTCTGCTAAAATTAGCATACTAAAAAATATTATTTAAATTAAACTTCACACTTTTTATGTACCAGTTCCTTGACAGTTAACAGTACTTATCGGATAGTCAATTATCTGTTTTACCAACCGTTTCTAATTCATGCATGTCGTGTTCACATCTAGAAGGTTCCAAATATTTGTAATAACAATATATAAGTAAGACTGTATTTTAGGAATTTCAATAGTTTGTATCCAGTTTTGTGAACCTAATAAATAGAAAAAAAAATGATAAAGCCCAAAAGAGTAGCTCATTAGATTCCGATTTGCGATAGCAACATTTGCACAACGCGCAGTATAATATTACATATTGGGAGCCGTCGGAGGGGCCGCGGCCGATCAGGCGCATCATCTGCCTGACTGGAGATCTTCGCCTTCCATAGAGGAACGCAACCATTTGTTCCCCTACAGTGGCGACGATCATTAGCTGCTAAAAACTAAGAAGGGGTATAAGACAGCTTTTATATCTATACTAGTATTATAAAGCAGAAGAGTTTGTTTGTTTGGTTGAACGCGCAAATCTCAGGAACTACTGTACCAATTTTGAAAATTTTTCACTTATAAGAAGCTACATTACTCCTGAGTGCTATAGGCTACTTTTTATCCCGGGAAAATATTTTTATCCGGGGAAAACTTTTACACGCGGGCGGAACACATAGAAACACTTAGAAACAATGATACTATTACTAGATTTAGCTGCGGCTTCGCCCGCGTATAATTCGTTTTCTAACTAACTAGATGATGCTCGCGGCTCCGCCCGCGTGTAAAAGTGTTTCCGGAATAAAAAGTAGCCTAAAGCACTCAAGAGCAATGTAGCTTCCTATCAGTGAAAGAATTTTCAAAATCGGTTCAGTACTTTTTGAGTTTATCCATTTCAAACAAACAAATCTTTCCTCTTTATAATATTAGTATAGACTAGCTGTTGCCCGCGGCTCCGCCCGCGTGAATGAGTTTTCCCGGGATAAAAGTCCCGCTTTATATTTTCCCGGGATAAAAAGTAGCCTAAGTTACTCCGTATTACATCAGCTACCTGCCAATAAAAGTCCCGTCAAAATCGGTCCAGCCATTTCAGAGATTAGCCGGAACAAACAGACAGACAGATTGACAGACAAAAATTGTAAAAAATGTTATTTTGGTGTATGTACCGTATATATATTCATATACATGTAGTAAAAAACGGTTATTTCAATATTACATACAGACACTCCAATTCTATATGTATAGATAGACACGCTTACCCCGAGATTTGAGAGGCGATTAGCGTCATTCTTTTTTTAATTTAGTTAAAGGAGTTCTCACGGTGGTCGTAAAAAAATATAATATCTTTATTTTAAGTTCATCTATTTTTAATAGTCTTTTATCATGATGATTTATAAAATATTATTTTTGAACTCGACTTTGTAGAATGTAAAGAAGCTACTAAATACTATATTAATACTATTCGAAAATATTACGTATGGAGCGAAAAACTCGCTCCGTCTAAATAGCTTTAAAGAAATGACATAAATGGAACAAGAAACAATGCCGACCCTGAACGCGATAAACTCAAATACTACCCGGAAGAACTCTTTCACGCGGGCGACGCCGCGAACAAAAGCTATAAATGATAAAAGAACACACTTCACCGAACTTCCTTTCTTAAGTTCCTTAAATATATTCTCTCGTGGTTAAGTAGTTTCCGCCAGAAAAGAAAAATATATCTATAGTTACTCTTTTATAATTATAGCATTGCAAAAAATAACTATTCAAGGTGACTCGACAAAACAATTATTAAGTAGATTCTAGTTCATTCTATAATTATGATACAGTTCGGATATAAGCCTAAGCTATACACGCATTAAACGTGGGTAACAATAATCGCATGCAATTATTTCTAGCAATAATTTAATCATCTGAGATAATTGCATCATATTTTTTTTTTTTTTTTTTTTTTTTTTAATTTTTTTTTTTTATTGCATTTATTTATTTAATTAATTAATTAATTAGAACGGATAAACCAATTACACTTGGCATTGAATGACGAGACGAGCATGCCGTTCGCCTGATGGTAAGCGATACGACAACCCATAAACAGTAGCAACACCATCCAGCACCTTGACTTACAAAGTACTGAGTGGCATTCCACTGCGCTCGTCATCCTGAGACATAAGATGTTAAGTGTCATTATGTCCAGTAGTTATACTGGCTACAATGTCCTTCAAACCGAAACACTACAGTGCATGCACACTGTTGCTTGACGGTAGAAATAGACATTGTGGTGGTACCCAACCAGACGGCCTCGCCCCCCGAGGCAATTCTTGTGCTTTGGGTCTTCACACCCAATGCACGCCCATGCGCGGGGGAACATTAGTCGCGGGCCGAGGCACACAGTCAGTGTGTATACCTCTTGGTTGCATAACACATTGAGGCCTAAAAGGGCCCGCGAACATTTCCTGGCACCCTTTTCCTTTCCGCCCATCCTGAGAACCTTTCTCCACTCCCCACCTTTCCTTCCATCATCCTTTTCCGCTTCCTTCCCAGGCCCCTGCAGTCGTCAAGCCGGGGGACTCCAGTATCCCATTCGCAGGTTTCCCCCGGTGTTGACTGCAGGATCGCCTAACGAAAAAAAAAAAAAAAACCAGACGGCCTCTTACATAATGAGAGACCTACCACCAGTACCATACTATACATACAATACTGTTCAGAATAGGGTTGCCAGATTGAAATATTTATATATCTGGATAACATTTCAAAATGTCGGGATTTTAGAATTATTCCAATAATCTAAATAAGGCATCATCACCATCAGCCACATAACGTCCACTGCTGAACATAGGCCTCCCTCAAAGATTTCCAGACGGACCTGTCAAAAGCGGCCTGCATCCAGCGTGTTCCTGCGACCTTTATCAAGTCTGTCCACCTTGCTTGAGATCGAAATGCAGTACTAACTTTTTATATAAACGAGCGCTAAGCAGAGCAGCACAAACTTCTAGCCTCAGAATAATCAAACATTTGATCGGACTAACACGACTCTTCGCCATATAATAAATAAGGCATTTGCTATAATATTTATAAAATGACTCTTAAACCATTACCAGGTGTTGCTCGCGGCTTCGCCTGCGTGAAATGCCTTTCCTGCTACAAAAGTCGAAAACACAATACGACCTAGCGCCATTTATTTAAAGCAAATTACCGTGATAAAAGTAGCCTATGTGTTACCCAGGACATGATCTACCCGTGTGCCAAATTTCATCCAAATCCGTTCAGTTGATTCTGCGTTTACTTCTAACAAACATACAAACATCCAAACATTTTCACAAACTTTCGCATTTATGATATTAGTAAGAAGTAACATTGCAAATGCCAAGCGAAACTTGCTTGTCAACGCACAAGATTTTTTTTGTTCTTATTGCACTGAATGACGAGACGAGCATGCCGTTCGCCTGGTGGTAAGCGATACGACAGCCCATAAACAGTAGCAACACCATCCAGCACATTGAGTTACAAAGTACTGTGTGACATTCCACTGCGCTCGTCATCCTGAAACATAAGATGTTAAGTCTCATTATGTCCAGTAGTTACACTGGCTACGATGTCCTTCAAACCGAAACACAACAGTGCATGCACACTGCTGCTTGGCGGTAGAAATAGACATCGCGGTGGTAACCACCCAGACGGACTCTTACATATGAGAGACCTACCACCAGTAAAAAAAAAAAACTAATACGCTGAGTTTCTTGGTGCTTCTTCTCAGGTCAGTGGGCTTTTCCGAAGCACTGGTAGAATCTTTTAGATGATAAAAATATTGTAAAAAATGACGTGTAAAAGTGCCCTTAGGGGCCTAATTACTTAATAAATGATTTGAATTTAAAAAAAGGAAAGTAAAATAAATAGCCTCGCCATTACGCATGTTCATGCGGGGCAACTTGTTTATGCAAGAATCGCACATGCGTGCCAATTAAATTGCTCCATCTAAATGAGGATTTAGAGTATCGATTCGAAAGACGCAGGAGTAATTATGAAGCATTATGATTATGAGTCTAAATTATCTACTGGTTTTACGCAATTTGAGGAATGTATTGGATTATTCGGGTCGGCCGCTCGACTGACGTCAAAACCTTTGCGGTACGATATGAAACAACGGAAATTGAACCCAAAACCACACGTTTCATAGCCGCTGCGGCACTGCGCTGCCACTTCCCAATAAGGCAATAAAACAATGGGTACTAGCTAGTAAAGTAATTATTGAAAAGACGTATAATTTCCAATTACTAATAAGCTATCTTTGGTTAATTATATTGGTACCTAGATAGAGCGACGCGCTGCAATGAAACTAAAACAAACAGGCCAACTTTTCTTAAGCTAGTATGCGTGACAGCTGTCATACGCTAGCGCTGCATCATTCTGCGTATCCTTGTGTGCGCGCATAATGGTACCAGTTATTACATGGCAACTCATTTAGTGGGGAACAGTTCGCCTCTATTTTTTTTGACTTGTTTGTAACGCTCAGTGTCTATCTAGGTATATAATTAATCAAAACAGGCTACTATAAAAACTGACGTGAAAAACGTGCATTCTTGGAAATACCATGATTTCAAAAATTCATTGTGCTAATGGCAAATCAAAAACATAGGTACTTTTGTATATCATTGGGTAACCCGAACAAATCCTACTATCTAATATATATAAATCTCGTGTCACAATGTTTGTCCTCAATCTTAATATATATAAATCTCGTGTCACAATGTTTGTCCTCAATGGACTCCTAAACCACTTAACCGATTATAATAAAATTCGCACACCATGTGCAGTTCGATCCAACTTGAGAGATAGGATAGTTTAAATCTCAAATTATAGTCGCAATTTTAATTTATTGCTAATTATTTGTCTGTTATTATTTGACAGTCACAATTATCTTAACTCCAAATGATTCTAACAGATATCGATACCTTTCGACTGGGTTGAGTAAGTAATCAATAGATGGCGCTGCTATGAATGATTCTAACAGATGTCGATACCTTTCGACTGGGTTGAGTAAGTAATCAATAGATGGCGCTGCTATGGTAAATCTACGAACGTGTCATATAAGCTACATTTTAAGCGGGACTTTTATACCGGGAAAACTCATAATATTATAAACGCGAAAGTTTGTAAGTATGGATGTATGGATGTCTGGATGTATGGATGTTTGTTACTCTTTCACGCAAAAACTACTGAACGGATTTCGATGAAATTTGGCACACGGGTAGATTATGTCCTGGATTAACATATAGGCTACTTTTTATCCCGGGAAATATGAAGCGGGACTTTTATCCCGGGAAAACTCATTCACGTGGGCGGAGCCGCGGGCAAAAGCTCATCTACAATATTTAAGATATTTTGTAATAAGTCCATTTTTAAACTATTACGACAACATGACCGCATTTGATATTAGTATGTAGTAGGTATGTACCCACAAACTAAACTGCAGTCAGTCCAGCGGCAACAATTATTTTTCTTTATTGTCTCTATCTATGTGTATGCTTAAAGGGCCGTGTGATTATACGTATTACATATATTTTGAAAGTTCTTAGTTTATATCTTGCATCTAATAATCTTCAGCATGTCCTCCGACTGATCCCATGAACACGACTCACTTAGGTTTTTTTTTATATGGGTACAGCTATATTTTTATGAACTCCACTGCACCTGATGGTTAGCGGAGTGATGGACATTAAAAAATCCACCACTAACAGAAAGTTACGAAATAAGGTAGACATTTTTTTTGAAGTGAAAACTTCGTTAGCGGCGTTGAGCACTTTTGGGATGGGTATAAAATGTTAAACTCGCGTCAGGATCACGTGACCGATCGAAAATGCGTAGGAGGTTTTACCATCCCATACTAATAGGAACCTTAAATACAATGCGTAGAAGCTATAATTCTTAAACGTTTACATTTTTATTTATTTACTTCATTTAAACCATCCCTTACTAATATGAACCTTAAATACAATGAGTAGAAGCTATAATTCTTGAAACGAGTGCATTTTTATTTATTAACGTCATTAAAACCATCCCATACTAATATGAACCTTAAATGCATTGCGTAGAAGCTATAATTCTTAAACGACTACATTTTTATTTATTTCCCCAGCGTTGGCACCGCATGAGTACAAGAGAGCGTAACATTGTTTTTTCAAATTTTGATTCATAAAAAAATTGTGAAATTGTCATTTTTGTGTACGATAGCGCAATAAATAAATATTGTATTTAACCACATAAATGCTAGTACTTTTATACTGATAAATAAAGCAATTCGTGCGAAATTATGCTCTAACCATTCCAAAATATTCAAAAATGCACAACGTTAATGTTCAAGTTTTCACTTCTGCCGGCACTCCCGGAGTGCAAGTTGCAAACCGTTCTTTTTTTTTTAAATGCGGAAGGAGCCACTTGCAAAAGCTAGTACCTAGACAGATCTCGTTATTTCGAATTGTACAGAGCAACTGCAACATACTTACATGGGCAATAATTAAAACACCTATTCATGAAGGAATTATACACAGTCAATATTTTTCTAGGCAGTAAGAAAGAAGTTCATTTGTGTTTTTAATTTGAATTTATAAATAGTTTATATTTATATTATTGTTTGATTCTGAAAAAAAATATCATGAATACATCAAAATTTAAAGTAATTCCTAAACCGTAAGTTTTTACTTTAAAATTTATAATTAATTTATAACAAAAAGTTTAACAAGGAACTTAGCTGCACAATTTTTTTAATAGACTAATCGAACATTGCTTTGCCGGACCCGAGGATCGAACCCGACGATCGGACCCGAGACCTCAGCATTGTAGTCCCCTATCAAATCATGGGACGGAATACGCACGGTGAAAATTGGGTGCATTAGTTGCGCCTCTGCCTACCCCTTCGGGGATAAAAGGCGTGAGTGTGTGTGTGTGTGTGAGTGTGTTTGTGTGTGTGTGTGTGTGTGACCACCGTACGCAAGGTGTCAAATTCACCACAGTGACCGACGTAACTTTATCGTGTTCCCGGTTCCGGGATCAGCCTGTGTATATTCGGTTTCATCCAGTCTGGTATAATTATGTCGACTGACGAAGGGGCTGACGACTGTCGAATTATCATCCCTTGTTAGTCGACTCTCTATCTACACCTCATTTCGCTTACCATCTAATGCAGTGGGGTCACTTTGCTGGGTCTATAAAAACACTCCCCTTTTTAAGTTAATCACCGTATAATTAAAGGCAAGGTCGTGTCATTGTTTTTTAGTGTTTCGGCGAGTTCCGAGGAGTGCCCATTGTCTCAAAAACAAATTGAATTCTACAACGAACAAGGTTATCTGGTTATTAAACGCCTGTTTGGGCCGGAAAGTATTGAAAAATATAAGTAAGTATTGTTATAAGTTATAACACTCCGAGCGGACGTTGTCAAATGATTAGTATTTTTAACCGACTTCAAAAAAAGGAGGTTCTGTATTCGATCCGTATGTATATATTAGTGGTTTAACGAATATTCGCATTCGCATTCGCATACGCGAATATTCGCATTCGCAATAAATTATGCGAATATTTTTGGCTATGACATGTGACAATAATTTATAAAATAACACTATAACAATCTTGGAAATTAGACATTCGTTACATCACTAGTATATATGTATGTAAATTTGTATGGCCGCGAGTTTCTCAAAAACTACTTATCTGATTTGGATGGCGTTTTCGTTATTCAAATGTATATTTTTCAGGGAAGGCTTTACTATATAATTTATTACGATCTGGTGAAGATCTTCGGAGATACACAATGGAACTCTTCAATAACTAACAACAGATAACTCGCGAATGCTGCAATCGAATATCGATGATGTATTGTTTACACCATTCCATAATTAACTAACAAAAAAGCAATAAATAAAAACTTTTTAACAAAAAATAAACAGACTTCAAACCCACTACAAACCAAAAAATAATTTAAATTTATATTCGCTTAGTATATACGTATATTTGGAGTCGAGGCGTTATTTAAATTGCCAGCTAAGCTAAGGAAATACACAAACAAATATATGAAAAAATTGTTCAATTTAAATTAAGCACCGACTCCAAATATACGTATAGATATACTAAGCGAATATATATTTAAATTATTTTTTGGTTTGTAGTGGTTTTGAAGTTGGTTTATAAATTCTACTATTGATTATTATATTATTACTAGGTGTTGCTTGCGGCTTCACCCGCGTTATAGGCCTTTCCTGCTACAAAAGTACCTTAACAGTAAACAGTACGACGCCAGTTCTACCTTTTTAAAAAATCAGATAAAAACATGCCATTATTTCCCATGGCAGCAAATTACCGAGATAAAAAATAGCAAATGTGTTAATCCAGGACATTGTCTACCCATGTGCCAAATTTCATCCAAATCTATTCAGTTATTTTCGCAGTTACTTCTTAAAAACATTATAACAAACTTTCGCATCTCAGACTCCGGGCTGATACTGAGTAGAAAAATCCAATATTACTTTGCCCGACCCGGGGATCGAATCCGAGAACTCAGCATTATATTCGTACCGTAATACAACTACGCCACCGAGGCAGTCTTGAATCCAATATCGTGTTTAACCACTAGGCACTAAGTATCTCTATTTCCATATCATGCATTGTATTATTATAATTCTAAAAATGTAGAATACTGCACTGTCCCGGCACGGCCCGGCCCCGTGACGAACAGACAATTCATTAACCATTATTTTACCATAAATGCTATAACAATAGACAATTAGTTCTATAGCGTCTTTGTATTTATAATTATCATTATTAGCAATTTTGATGTCAAAGGCAATTATTTATGGAGAATTTTTTAATTCCGTGTTAATTGATGCGTAGTTAAGTGGACGATAGCCTAGTTGGGAATGGAACGGTCTGCCGAGACAATGCCCGGAGGTTCAAAACCCAAAGCACACACCTCTGACTTTTCGAAGATACGTGTGTTGTTTATCAATTATCGTTCACTTTAACGGTGAAGGAAAACATCGCGAGGAAACCTACATACCTGAGAATTCTCCATAAGAATTTCGAGGGTGTATGAAGTCTGCCAACCCGCACGAGGCCAGCGTGGTGGACTAAGGCCTAACCCCTCTCAGTAGTAGAGGAGGCCCGTGCTCAGCAGTGGGCATTATAGGTATAATACAGGGCTGATTGCATTGCATTGCATAATTGATGCGACCCTTGTAATGTCGCTAGAACATGAACATAATAAATTATGTATTATACTTAATCGATTGAACAATAGAAACATTACTTCCTTGTTCTATTTGTTCAAAACGTTATAAAGTGTTCACATTATGCTTTTGTTCATGGCTGTGCTCGCCTTAAACTTTTTCTTCATACAATCTGTGTTAATCTAAGATTTATTTTGATGCTTTTCACAAAAACAATATTAGACAATTATATTATGGTATTACTATACAATAGTATCTAAGGATTACAACACTTAAAAGTTGATTTCACTGCTTGCTGATAAATTATATTCGTCACATAAAATATGTATAAGCCGACCAAATACAAAAGTCACACTCTAATCTATACTCCTAAATAAATAAATGCCAATAAAATATGTACAATCTACATTAGCTAGCTGTTTAATAAATTTATGGAAACCTGTGAAGCAGACTTAAATTTTATGATAAAATGATTACAGAGCGCGGTTTATAGAACTTTGCCACAACAGTGAGAAGAGAGGACTGGTATCAGTAGTGAAAGACAAGAGACTGTTCCAGACGAAGACTAACCCTGAAGATTATATTAATAAGGTAATACAAAATATAGGTGTCGCAACAGCATCCGATGGTAAGTGGAGTGGCGTCCAGGTAAAGAGAATTGACGAAAGATGATGATCCCTCGCAAGTAGAGATAGTTGACTACTCTTTTCTAACACATTTATCAAAAGTGTATGACGTCCAAAAACTAGCAGCAAAAGAATTTTCATATCTCAAGCAATAATAAATAAGTTATAAAGATTTAAAATTTAGTGGAAAAGCAGCCAAATACCAGAAATTGCAAACTATGACGTCACTGAGTGTTGCCGGCCATAATGCTGTGTGCGTGAGAAAAGATACCGATAAAGATAATAGTATTGTGTTCTGGTACATAAACATAAAGTAAAATCAAGGTACCCTATTTTGCCTGCCGGTTCGAACCAGATATTCACTTAAAACAAAAGACGTTTATTTTATGAAAACACTTATAGATTGCTATAACCCTTCCAGATCCAGGAGATCCTGTACGACCCAGTGTACATGTCGTACAGCGAGTCCCCGCGGATGCTGCACGTAGTGTCGCAGCTCATCGGCGAGGACCTCACAGCCGTTAACTGCATGCTGATCAACAAGCCACCTGGCACGCCGAGACATCCGCCGCATCAGGTCAGCGTCTATTACACACATTATTTGAAAAAGATCTTGGTGTTTCAATTCTCTATACCTATATACATTGCTAGATAAAACGTAAGCAGTAAGGAGACCATACATTGAATTAGAATAACGTACTTCAGCCTGACTCTGCAATCATTTTAGTTTGATAAGAGTTATGGAGTTAGCCCAACATACACATATGTAATAATAATAATAATAATAAACCCGCAGGGGCGGCTTTGTGGCGAGCCGTCGGTGAGTGGCGACACCGCGTACCCCGATTCCGTGGGGGCTAAATGAGACCCCCTGACCCTTCATCATCATCATGATGATGATGATGAGGGGCGGCTTTGTGGCGAGCCGTCGGTGAGTGGCGACACCGCGTACCCCGATTCCGTGGGGGCTAAATGAGACCCCCTGACCCTTGGCTTGCCTTAACTGGCTGGCTAGGGGTGGAAATCGCAAGAGCTAAAACCTCAAGCTCCAGGGTGGAAGTGCTCAAGCTGCGTAATAGCGAGGAAACCCGCTCCGGGACGCGTTAGCGACCCGCGATGGTGAAATCGGTGCACACCTCTCGACACCCTTTAGCCACCCACACCGATGTTGCGTCCTTGGCATGCGCCGCTTTTGGGATGCCCATCTAGTGGGGGGCAAGTCACCTTCTGCCTTGAATACAAATGATTGAGACATTTTACTTGGCAGGCGTCCCGTTGTCTCAATCAATAGCCCAGCAACCAGTCCAGCTAGATCCGATCCATAGACCCAATTAATTCCCATCTACTCTGCAATAGTCCTTACACCTTGCAGGCGCTGTCTTTGGTTGTATTTCTTCCATAAATGCAGACAGAGATAGTACCTGCATGGTGTACATATCCCAACTATATTAAAGTATCTTTAAGGGGCCTCTACGTGTTGGATCTGTATCCCCATGCAAGCCTTCCAAAAGGACCGACCTTCGTGCCGTGATATTCCACAGGAAAGATACAATAATAATAATAATAAAGCTCCAGGGTGGAAGTGCTCAAGCTGCGTAATAGCGAGGAAACCCGCTCCGGGACGCGTTAGCGACCCGCGATGGTGAAATCGGTGCACACCTCTCGACACCCTTTAGCCACCCACACCGATGTTGCGTCCTTGGCATGCGCCGCTTTTGGGATGCCCATCTAGTGGGGGGCAAGTCACCGTCTGCCTTGATTACAAATGATTGAGACATTTTACTTGGCAGGTGTCCCGTTGTCTCAATCAATAGCCCAGCAACCAGTCCAGCTAAATCCCATCCATAGACCCGGTATAATTCCCATCTTCTCCGCAATAGTCCTTGCACCTTGCGAGCGCTGTCTTTGGCTGTATTTCCATAAGTACAGACAGAGAGAGTACCTACAAGGTGTACACACCCCAACTAGAGTAACGTATCTTAAAGGGGCCTCTACGTGTTGGATCCATATCCCCACGCAAGCCTTCCAAAAGGACCGGCCTTCGTGCCGTGATTTCCCGCAGGAAAGATACAACATAATAATAATAATAATAATTTATTTCCAAAGTATCAGGATTACACGGGTAAATATAACAAATCACTCTACACTAGGCACTGCCTGTTTCGTAGAGTGAATTACATAGGAGTGGCATTTTGGACAGGTGTGCCGTGTTTAATACAATATAAAAAAAAAAAAAAAAGACTACTAAAAAGGCTCAGATTAAAGCTAATAATAACTTGAATAGAAGATAAAATCCATGCAATCAAGTAAAATGCTTTTCATAAAGTCTTCAGTGTGTGAGTAGGACCAATTTAGCAATTCTTTTGTGATATTATGTTTAGCTTCCCAATAGTTTAGTTTGTAGATTTTATGTATTTTATTGTATTTGTTATATAAATATGATTTCAAGTAGAAGCTAAAGCGACGAGCGAAAACAGTTTGAACCGGAGGAACTGGTATAATAAATTTTCGCTTTGCAGCTATGGTATTAAATTCTTGGATGGAAGGAGCTTCTCTGTGGCATTCAAGGAGTGCCCTAAGAATGAAAAGTCTTCTGATGCTTAGAACCTCGAATTCCCTAAAAAGGAGGTCTGTGGGGAACCGGAAGTGTCTTTTTAGTATGACCTTAATGACGGCCCTCTGCGCTCTTTCCAAGCCAAGTAGGTGTGAGGTGGCTGCTCCGCCCCATGCCAATATGCAGTACGAGAGGATAGATTGGCATAAGGAGAAATAAATACTTTTCAGAAGGTTGGGGCTTGCTATGTTCCGAAGAATTTTGAATGTGTACATTAGTTTCCTGACACGGGCTGCAGTGGTGGAAATGTGTTCTTTGAAGGATAATTTTTCGTCAATAATTATGCCTAAATATTTAGTGGAAGTAGTTCTAGAGATTTTCGGACAGTTACAAGGAAGAGTTGGACCTAAAGTATCAATTGTTGGGCATGAGTGTATTGCCAAGGAAAGTTGTGCTGGCGGAATGATTTGACTTTAGTTATTGCGAATAACTAGACATAAACTCTGTGGTGTCTAACCTATTATAAAACCCGTATAAAATGCCCAAATTGAAAATCAAACCTACGACCTTCCAACATAAAGTTAATTTACATCGTTTATAGGCCTAGGACACATTTTTTTTATTAGCAATAATAACAACAAGAAACACCTTAGCCCGAGAAAAGACTCTAGCTAGAGCTATAGCAGATGTATACCAGGATTAGTAGCTATAACTCAATGATTTTCAAAAAATATTGATGTAATCTTACTTGTTTCTATTCTTACTGAAAATTTTTGTATGTCCGTTATAAGTAAACCCAGAAACAACTGAACGGATTTAGATGTTTGGAACACAGGTAGACCATGTCCTGGATTAACACATAGGCTATTTATCCCGGTAATTATTTCCCATGAGAAATAATGGAACATTTTAACCAGATTTTTAAAATAGATGGCGTTGATGTCGTATAGTGATATAGGTACTTCTGTAGCGGGACACCTTGTATCATTATAAATGTACCTGCTATTTCACAGGACCTGTATTACTTCCCCTTCCGACCCGCCGACAAGATCATAGCGGTGTGGACCGCGGTGGACCCTGTCAATATACAAAACGGGTGTTTGTTTGTGATACCAGGGTCGCATAAGGCCCAAGTGATCTACCAACACGGGGATAAACTTAGGGTGAGTCCGGCAAACGAGCCTGTTAGTATGAGGATATAAGACCTTGACTGTCGAACAATACGAGAAGAATAAGTCTATTAGTAGGTACATCTTTTGATTCGGGAACGGCAGTGACTCGACTGCACCTGATGTTAGAGTAGAATGTAGATATAGTGTCGACAGTCGAGAGTTGACTATCCCTAGCCTGTCGATACAATATATAATTTTAGCATTCTGAGTATTTTCCTATGTTCGATTTTGACAATTCTACTAATATTATAAACGCGAAAGTTTGTAAGTATGGATGTATAGATGTTTGTTACTCTTTCACTCAAAATCTACTGAACGGATTTCGATGCAATTTGGCGTGTGCCAAATTGCATCGAAATCCGTGTTCGATCCGTTGCAGTATCCGTGTGGATAGATCATGTCCTGGATTAACACATATGCTACTTTTTCTCCCAGGAAAATATAAAGCGGGACTTTATCCCGGAAAAACTTTTTAACGCAGGCGGAGCCGCGGGCAAAAACTAGTTTAAAGATAAAGATATATTTATTTTACAAATAAAAACACTTTATTTGTATATAAAATGCATACAGAGTGCCCGAATCAGAAAGGCGCGTCTGACAGACGTGTGGATAGATCCTAAGGCAGTGCCCTAGACCTAGGGGGTTTATTAGTAAGGGGGTTATGGGTATAGATTTTGGTAGTAGGTATATAACCTACTTACAAACTTATAAAATCTTAACGATCCTATATCGTAGGGTCAAATAAAAAATAGCACTGTTTGTAAATTTGCAGGAACTCCTGCAGTTCTTCCACGAGATCGTCGACGAGGAGGGGGTGGCGCCCGTAGAGAAGCGCCTGCACCTGATTATGGACCCCGGAGACACGGTGTTCTTCCATCCTTACTTGGTGCATGGCTCCGGACCTAACGACTCAAATGTAGGTGCTTTTTTAGCAGGAGTAGCAATGGCTACGAGGTCGTAGGTTTTTTCATATATGAAAGTTTTTTTGAGTAGCTACTATCGCAATGTCTATTTATATCACCAAGCAGCTTGTGCAAGCTCTGTTTGAGTTAGAATATTGTCGCCAGTGTAATTACGGTGCTTCATGAGGTTAATTAACGTTTACTACGTAATTTAAGGTCTTCTCATCCAAAATACCTACTTGTAGACAAAAGTCTTCAATCAATGTGTGTTAGCAGTGATGACAGACGGCACTGAGTCATGGCCAATGACTATGGGCCGCCTTAGACGGCTCACGGTCACTCAGCGAGTTATGGAGAGGGCTATGCTTGGTGTTTCTCTTCGCGACTAAATCATAAATGAGCAGATCTGTAGAAAAACGAAAGTCATTAGTGACTATATCAGGCCCACCGGATTAGCAAGCTAAAGTGGCAGTGGGCAGGGCATATAGTTCGCAGAACTGACAGCAGATGGCACGAAAACATTTCCGAGTGGAGACCACGTACTGGCAAGCGCAGCGTTGGACGTCCACCGGCAAGGTCGAGAGATGAGTAATAAAGGTTGCAGGAACACGCTGGATGCAGGCCGCTTTTGACAGGTCCGCCTGGAAATCTTTAGGGGGAGGCCTATGGTCAGTAGTGGAGTTCATATGGCTCATGATGATAATGATGATCTAAATTAATCTGCATTTTAATGCCACGTAATGTTATGCAAATCATAGTTCAAGTGCTGTTCCTTGTTTATGAACGCTCGTGACGATTATATTATAATAATATTTTATTTGGCCTAAATGTATCAAAGGGAACCTAAGGAGGTTCCCTTTTAACCGAATTTAAAAATAGATGTTCTGTATTCTACCCTTATGAATGTATACTATCACTGTATGTTAAATATTTGTATGTCCGCGATTTTCTCAAAACTATTTAATCCGATTTAGATGGGGTTTTCGGTATCGTCCTATACCTACTTAGTAATAACCAAGATGCTAGGATATAAGTAATTAAATACTACAATCCTTCCATAGAACTACCGAAAAGCGCTGACGTGTCACTACGCGAACAGCCACTGCCAGTACGTGGACGTGAGGGGCACGCCGCAGGAGCTGTTCGTGTCGCAAGTGGAGGCGGAGCTGCGCCGGCGCGGCACTGACATGACCTTTAACGTAAGCACTGTACTGATTTTAGGGAGAGGGGCAGTTAATAACTTCAAGAAATTATGGGCGTAACATAGGCTCTGGCCAGAACATCTTGATACTTTTGCAAACAAAATACAGTTCGAACCTAAAAAATTACCCTGACCCGTGGCGCCCGAATACCTAAGACAGGTCTAATAGTCTGTTTTTTTTTGTGTTTACATGTAGCGTTTTTAGTTGTAAATGTCCTTGTAATTAAAAATACCCCCTTGGTCATTAATGTAAATGTCCTGGGTAAATTATTTTGTCCTCCGCTTTGCTATGGATTTCTATGTAATTTGGTATAGAGATAGTTTGAGGCCGTGGGAAGGGTTTAGGCTACTATTATCCCGGGAAAATATATAGCCGGATATTTATCCCAGAAAAACACTTTTACGCGGACGTAGCCGCGAGCAAAAGCAAGTTTTTTTAATGTGGACTTTGTCATTATTTTATAATAATAATAGTTTAAAACGACTAAAAAACACGCTTTATAGAAAATCCAACTAAAAAATAGAAAATAAATTTGAATTAAGAATAGTGTAAATAAGAAAAAGTGTATTTTATTGTAAAAAAAAGCGTGGGGTGCTTTTTAAGATATTATCAAAATGATAACTTCTACTCATATTATCTGTCAATAAAATATTTATAACTATTGTCACCATGCACCCCACGCTTTTTTCTACAATAAAATACACTTTTTCTTATTTACACTATTCTTAATTCAAATTTATTTTCTATTTTTTAGTTGGATTTTCTATAAAGCGTGTTTTTTAGTTGTTTTAAACTATTATTTATTTATAATTTTTTAGTTCTGTTCTACTATTGTCCAACAGATGTCACTAAAAACGAAAGCGCCATCTTGTGACAAGTAGAATTTTTTTACGCATAAGAGTAGCCAGTTAAGTTGTAATTCTACTATGGTCCATAAGATGTCACTAAAAATAAATCGCGCCCAAAGGAGTTACAAACATACAAGTGAAGCTAATATAAAGCGTGTAAAAATGCCTTCGTCATAACTCGTAATGCTATCGATCCTGCCTCAGGAGCAGTGGCGGTGTGAGGACGAGATTGTCTCGAATAGTCTGTTCATACATCACGCCTTTTATCCTATTAGAGGTAGGCACAGGAGATATTTCGTCAGATTACAAAGATAATTATAACCTTTTTTTCAGGATGTGTGGCGCATCAAGTCGAAACAAGTAAAAGGTGTGAGGGCAAATCTGTAGTTATGAATAAATGTTATAAATTACATTAATTAAAAGTATTTTTATAAGTCATTATTTACGAATTTGTACATGGGTAATAAATTTTTGTTTCATTTTTTATTTAAAACCCTTTGTGGTTATGAAATTGTATATATTTTATCTTCCTACACACTTGACAAATAGATGTAAACCAGGTGTAGATTGCAAGGTGGTTGGTATGTCGTCACTCGTCAGCTGCAGAGTTTAAGCTGTTGTGTTTCAATTTGAATATTAAAAATTAAAATTTTCTTTATACCTGTGTATTTTATACCTTTGAACTAATTTTGAAAAGAGTAACACTAGAGTTTCTTGCCCGTTCTTCTCTGGTGAGAACTGCATACCGAACTCGTGGTAGAGTTGTTTTTTGATGGAACCTAAATTATACTTAACATCACGAAATAATACCCCTCTCAGTTGTAGAGGGGACTCGTGCTCAGCAGTGGGCACCTATATAATACAGGGCTGGTATGGTATGGTATCACTACATAGTATAAAACCAAGTCGCTTCCCGCTGTCTGTCTCTATGTGCCTCCTATGTATGCTTAGATCTTTAAAACTACGCAACGGATTTTGATTTTTTTTATAGATAGAGTGATTCAAGAGGAAGTTTTATATGCATAATAATTAATATAGTTGAGAATTATATTATATATAATTCTTCTGTGCGTGTGTATGTCACTGAACTCCTAAACGGCTGGACCCATTTTAATGATATTTTTTGTGGGTATTCAGATTTCAGGTGGATTCGAAAATGGTTCAGATTTACAATTTGTTCGGGAAAATGTATAGTTTGTATATAAAGTGACGTTTATACAGAAAATCTCTTTAATGCGGGCGAAGCCACAGGCAAAAGCTATTTTATATATTCAAATAAATTATTTAATTTCAACATTGTAGCCCGTTTAGATAGTGTCTCTAGGTGACGAGCGCAGTAAAGCGCCACGCAGTACTTAGTAATTAAAACTTCTGTATGGTGTTCCTGTTTATAGAAGGCGTTTACCCTCAGACGAGCGGCATGCTCGTCTCGACATTAAATATAAATAAAACCATAAATCTTGTTAATTATTTATTATAAATCTTAGGTCCGGTACATATTGTACATTCTATTGCGGTTAAATAACTATTAATTAACTCTATTAACGGAGCTGTCACTTTAACCGTCCCCTAATTTAGGGGACCCCTAACAACCAATATTATAACCGGTCTAATATGTGCTCTCTAGGGTCCCTTTAATGTGCGTGATCTGGCATTTCTATAATATTCTAAAGGTATTCAATTAATTTAAAACTCTATATAAATGACTCATACAATCATTCAGTATACCATCAAGTCTGTGTAATATTTACGAGCTTTTCCGTCCCATGATGTGATGCATCATATTGAGCACAAATATGTTATATTTGAAACAATGTAATATTTCGTTTTTTCTTTCATAAACAAACTCAAATTACAAGTAACTATACTGTTGAATGTCTTTGTCAAAATATAAGTTTAGTACCGATGCATATTAAGGTACCTCGAATTTAAGTACACGTCCAAAAAACTTCGCCATTGAATCACAGATGGCGTTGTGACATATTTGTCAAATATTGCTTAAATATAAAAATAAACAATTACTTATTAATTTTAATATTATTACTCTTATATAATTTGTGCAATATACAGCGTCTATACAAATATTATTTACATTAGAAAATAAAATTTATACACTATAAATGAATATAAAGAAAGTTGCGCCTCTAGCGGCAAAACTTGGAACCAGATTTAAAACATAAATCCCGCCAAAAATATGCATGAAAATAATAGATTTTCCGGACAATAAACATGTACAAATATACTTTTTTGTGATACTTACAAGTACTTAACATACGACAGTAATAATTAAAAACAATTGTAAAGTAAATAGTAGTGTTCATTTTACGTTTAAATTGTTTCCAAGTACGACCCCCAGAGGCGCTAGTGGACGCTCAAATATCTCAGAATATTTACTTTTATCTATAATTATAAATCTTGATACGTTGATAAGATTGATAAGAACTGTTTGTCAGTTTTTTGGTAGAATGAAACTGTGCTGTTTTGGTATGCACATATCATACAATATACGTTTAGAATAAGTTCGTTCAGTTATAAGTCTAACTCCACACTAGCGTTTTTTTAGCCTTTGCATTGTTTGAACCAATGTTGGACACAAGCTCAAGAACACAGCAAGACTATTGCAGTTGGTAGTTAGTGGACACTATGAGATTTAAAATTTACAATTACGATCTGTAGAAATAAAACGGTTTTGCTAATTATCATTAGAATTATACAAATTCGAAACTAAGTCTATATTTTTATTATCTATGGTCTTGAGTTGTTTTTTTTTTAAGTTATATTATTTCCTAGGTCATAATATATATACTGTCTTAATAATAGACAAGTAATATTGTTATAGAGTTATTCGTACATTTACAAGAGATGAAATAACTTACAATTAAAACTGTGAAAAGAGACTAGATCAGGTTTGTGTACATAATGCCCCTTACTTATAGCTATTTAATAACATTCATTTCAGGCACCGTACAAACAAATTAGTTGAAGTCACTAGCAACTAATATACTATTGTTTAGCAATTTAGTTGAAACAACTGTCACTTTTGTAATATAATTTGTTCTGTAGCGTGCTTTCTGCAGGGTGATTTTAATTATTTACTGAAGAAAATGACAAAATGCTTATAGAACACATTACTATTCCCATTATAAACAGTATATTCGTAATATTCTTTTTGCACGAGAATCAAACCCAGTTCCCACCAGATTCATAACCAATGATAAGTTATAAGTAAGGGGCGCGTGTCGTAACAATATGGAGCTAAAACTATGCGTACATGTTTATGGTAACTTGTTACTGCAGTTGCACACGCTCTCAGAAATCTGGAACAATATTAAATTATTAGTAGCAGGAGACATTATCATCCAAAATGTAGCGACTACAAGGGACATACAAATACACAGTGGCAGGGGAAATTGGCAAGGGAGTCCAGGGGACATACAAATACACAGTGACAGGGGAGATTGGCAAGGGAGTCCAGGGGACATCCAAATACACAGTGGCAGGGGAAATTGGCAAGGGAGTCCAGGGGACATACAAATACACAGTGGCAGGGGAGATTGGCAAGGGAGTCCAGGGGAACTCCAAATACACAGTGGCAGGGGAGATTGGCAAGGGAGTCCAGGGGACATCCAAATACATAGTGGCAGGGGAGATTGGCAAGGGAGTCCAGGGGAACTCCAAATACACAGTGGCAGGGGAGATTGGCAAGGGAGTGCAGGGGACATCCAAATACATAGTGGCAGGGGAGATTGGCAAGGGAGTCAAGACATATTATTGTAGTTTTTTTGTAAACGAGCTAGTAGGTGATTTATATATAATCTTAGTCGCTCATAAACATTTATAAATTGGTATATTGTTGGTTTTAAAGGAATAAGGATAAGAAAGGGGTAGAGACCTTTCTCAGATTATCTTCGAAACATTGTAAGTTGTGCCTTAGTTTTCAGGGGCGGCATTTACTAACGTGAGCCTATAAGCAACATTTGTGAGGTATTTTTACCCGATTGCCGAAAGAGGGTAATTTTTTCTTTGTGCCCTGCAACCGTGAAACCGCGTGGGCGGTCTCTTTCGCCACGCTCTCAAGCCGGTGCTGTTTTATTGTGAGACAGTGGTAACTATCTCAATTAAGTCTATTCATCGTTTCACGAATATATCTATAGTGTCATTTTATCATTGAAAATATCCACTGTTTAGTAATTTTCATTGATCATAGTTTTGAATAATGTGTATAGAGGTCTATACAGAGGTCTTGATAAAGGTCACAGGAACCGACGCAGGCCGCTTTTAGTTGGCATATGTTCAGTGAACCCTGTGTGCTGATGTTGATAGTGTTACCTTCGTGTTTCCGCTGCGAGGGCATGAAGTAGAAGTCTGGTTGTGTGTGAGGCCGCCCCCCCCTCGGGAGTGACCTCGCCCAGCGAGCCTCGCGCGCCTCCTCTCCTCCCCCCGCCTCGCCGTCTCCACTGCCGCTGTACCTACACACGACATATCCTGCACTACTGACACACTACACAGGATTATGAGTAGTTCTCAAAGTACGTACGTACGTATCTAAATATACACACACACTCACGCCTTTTATCCCCGAGGGGTAGGTTTTTTTCACTTTTCGCCGTGCGTATTCCGTCCCATCATGTGTTAGGGGGCGAGCCTATCGGTATCTAAATATATTATACGAAATATTATATTTTTTGTCTCATGTGTATTATTTTATGAAAGAACGAATGTATTAAGACAAAATGTGTTACATACACTTATTTTGAGAAATACTCATACTGTACAGAGTGGTAAAGTCATTAATATAGGCTTAGTTCAGACAAACACGATGCACATATTATATTCATAATAGGTACAAATCATCATCAATATAAACATCTCTCGTCAGTCGACACTATCTGAGCCCCACTACGCTTACTCTCAGGTGCGGTATGGTCACTTTGTATAAAAAATCATATTACAAGAGTAAAATTAAATTACTATTATGGATTTAATCGCGGTTTTTTCTTTTACTTTTCGGATCACCAAAACCTCAGTCCGCCCCGTGACCACGAAGTGCTGCCGCTTCGAAACGTCGGGAGAAAAATGAAATAAAAAACCACGATAAAATCCGTTATGGTACTTTAATTTCAATGTCTAATATTCAAGTAAACATAAGAAATCATTATCTTATTACGATACCCATTTGATTGCACAATACAGCGCTAGTTATCCCACACTCACACCTGTTATCCCCGAAGGGTAGGCAGAGGCACAACTAGTGCACCTACTTTTCGCCGTGCATATTCCGTCCCATGATGTGATAGGGCGCGAGCCTATCGCCATATCGGGCACCAATTCCAAACTCCGGGATGATACAGAGTAGAAAAACCCAATATCACTTTGCCCGATCTGGGGATCGAACCTGAGACCTTGCAGTCGTACCGTAATACAACTACGCCACCAAGGCAGTCACAAGTGATACACATAATATAAAATTGCTCAAAACCAAATCAAATTTTGTGGAAAAATATTCGCGTAATCTATTAACTTTACATAGTTTTTGTCGAACACAAATACATAAATGAATTTTAATATGTTTTTATTAAACGCCCACTATGATCTTACCTAAACTATTTTTATTGTATTTTTTTTCCTTTAAATGCCCCTAATGGATCAATAATATTTTTTAATACACTTGATAAGTATTACTATAATCTAGACTAGTCAAATTTAAGTAATTAAGGGTAAAAACTATTAATTTTATTATCTTTTATTTGGTACGCTAAATGTAATATGAACAAACAAGCCTCCAGCAATAAAAACAACGTTGTTGAACAAAACCGGGACCAAAAGATAGCATCTTAGGCAAATCTATATCTATAAAAATGCAAATTTAGATCAAATAAACTTCTTAGATCATTTTAAAGTAAAATCAAACCATAAGTGAACTTCATAATATAAAGATCCAAAAAGCCTTTTTTTAAAAAAACAACAAAAATTTATTATTGTGCGACCGTGACAGGACTCGAACCTGCAATCTTCGGATCCGAAGTCCGACGCCTTATCCATTAGGCCACACGGTCTTCCTGACAGTGTTTCCAAATTTTCAACCATTTCCATTACCATAAAACCACCCCACACAAAACTGCAATTTCCTATTACAGGCTCGATAAAATCATTTCCTTATCTAAAACCACTTTTATTTCAATATGATAAAAGTTGATTTTCGAACCAATTTAATAGTTGCTACCGATTTTTATAGCAGCAATGTTATGTTTGTTTTTGGCTAATAGGACGCAAATTGTTTTTAGGAGTTATAGAACAATCGACGACGCGCGGATCCGCCTGCGAATATAGTGAGGCCATTAATTTTGAATCGCTTAAAGTAATAAAAGGGTTTATAATAGTCGTGTATAAGCTATACAAATGAGTGCAACCGTATTATGAACCTTGTATATAGAGCAATAAGAGCTAAGTCACTTTTATATTATAAACAAATAAATTCAACTAAAAGCTACTTTAGTGGCTTATTTTGTCGTATGATGTGAAGCAAACCGATAACTGTATAAAATTCCGATTCCAAGCAATAATCCATGTGTGTTTTTATCACGCACTCAAACAAATTATGTGAATTATATGGGAATCGAACCCAGCTCCACGCGATTGTCACGGTCCAAGGACATTGTCAGCCGAGCAATGAGGTGATATAATTGATTTGAATCATAACCCAAGAATAAAAATTACGTCGGCATCTTGACTACAGGAAACTTCGAATCCCAATGTTTTAAAAACATGCTAATCCGTTTATCCGTATCCGTAATATCCGTTTTTATTTCGTAACTTATTATATTATCAAATATCACCGTTATGTGCAGTTTAAAATTCCAAGCAAAAGCATTATTTTCGAAAAACCCATTGTAAAAAATGTGCTGCAAATTCTATGCTAAAACCAAAAAAATATTTTTTTACAAAAAATATAAAAGTGTCGTTCTTCTTTCCAAGCAGTGCTTTTTAAAAGTGTTGCAGCATTTTTTATTTACCAGCTTTTCCCGGATTCTTCCGCGTCCGGCCTTCCGATTGGTTCGATGGTACTTTATAAAAAAAAACACAAAAATATCAGTGTACGTCTCAATTTTGTTAAATAAAAAAAAATATGAAATTGAGTTTTTTTTTAAATGAAAAAAATGTAATTGTTTCGTTTTTTAGTCATATGGATGCGATTTTATAGTAAATATTTCTTTTACTCTTTAAAACGAAACAGATTTCAAGCATTATTATAAAGTTTTTTTAAGCGATTTTCAATTTTATAAAAGTTATAAATTAAGTTAAATTTTAATTACAAAAAATAACAATCAACTAAACGATAGATTGCATAACTGGTACCACCATTAGAATTGATTTTATGAAATTAAAAAGATCGGTTATTGAAATGCGATCCCCTAGGGCCGCATTAATAATTACAATTCAGTCTCACTCTGAAGTACGATATCAGCTGAGACGCTCTCAAATTAAAATCAGCGTTTTAAGACAGTCGCTGTTAAATTAATCCATATTAACATCAACTCAAATCACATCTTAAGTATGTGATGGATTTGACAGCTAAGTTTTGTTTGTGTAACAGCGCTTACTCAGCTGAGAACAAGCTCTTAAATGACAGCTTAAGCTTGATTTATTAAATAGTTCAATACATTAAATGTCTACTTGAGGTTTTATGTATTCTCACTGGTGGTAGGTCTCTCATTGTGTAAGAGGTCGTCTGGGTGGGTACCACCGCAATGTCTATTTCTACCGCCAAGCAACAGTGTGCATGCACTGTTGTGTTTCGGTTTGAAGGACATTGTAGCCAGTGTAACTACAGGACATAATGAGACTTAACATCTTATGTCTCAGGATGACGAGCGCAGTGGAATGCCACACAGTACTTTGTAAGTCAAGGTGCTGGATGGTGTTGCTACTGTTTATGGGCGGTCGTATCGCTTACCATCAGGCGAACGGCATGCTCGTCTCGTCATTCAATGCAATAAAAAAAAAATTACGCACACGTGAGATTAATTTATTATAAATGGATTGAAAAATCAATCTCGGGTTGGATTTTGAATCAAATAAAAAACGACCGTAAGTCTATATTTCATACCAGGCATATACAAACAAAAAAAACGCGTCAAAATCGCTTCATTAGTCTGAGAGCTACGATGCCACAGACAGACAAACAGATACACAGCCACACATATACCTACACAGATACACACTCTAAACTTATAACACCCCTCTTTTTCCGTCGGGGATTAAAACGTGTGACTCACCCGTACTGTCCCCGGGGCCGCTGCAGCGACCTGGTGTCGAGGTAGAACTGACCATTCAAATGCTTGGGAGTCATCCTTCCCATTGTGCCATTTCCGTTTCCCCTCGCACTCCCATTAGGCTTGTTGTTAATGGTCATGGTCTTGGGCTGTCCGTTGGTGGGCCGGTGCGTGGGTCGCGGTGGGGGGGCCTCGGTGGGCCGCAGGGGGGCGGGGGGTCGCAGGGGGGCGGGGGGTCGACGCCGGGCCGTCGCCGTGGAGGTGGTGTTGGTGAACTTGTCGTCGTTGTCGAACGGTTCGAAGCCGTAGTTTGTGTTCGATGGGGAGTAGTCTTTCCATACTGCGCTGGGGATTAGTTGTTCCTGTAATATAAAAAAGTGTGTGTGTACTTCTGTACACGCGTTAAAAGTTATACTTCTTTGGCGTAACAAGATAATTTTTTTTTAAATAATGCGCCAAAAGAAGTATAACTTCAATATCTTTCGCCTTATTCTACGTTCAAAATTCAAAACTAAAATGTTGACTATAGCTAACTTCAGGGTGTCGGTTTTTCGTGACGGTGTGCGCGCGCATCGTAAAAATTTACTCTCATCAGTTTTCCCTAACGCGCCAAAATAAGTATAACTTCAAAAACTAAATAATTATAACACATATGTCGAAATGATAAACTGTTTTTTTAAGTCGGTAAAAAAATGGAAATATTGGGTGTTCATTGAAAGTGAATTCCGAAATCGCTGAATTTAAATAGATCGTACGAAGGTAGGTCATGTCCTAGATTAAGATATAGACTAAGTACTGCAGATATAATCATCATCATCATCAGCCACACGACATCCACTGCTGAACATAGGCCTCCCGTAAAGATTTCCAGACGGACCTGTCAAAAGCGGTCCGCATTCAGCGTGTTCCTGCGACCTTTATCAAGTCGTCTGTCCACCTTGCAGGACGGCCGACGCAACTTCACGTATTGCTAATCAATAAATAAATTAAAAACCAATTAGACGATTTGTGAGCGACTATCGTTACTCGGTGCATTGTACATTTGCTACTTCTAAACCCGGGACTATTATTTCGGTACACAGTGGCGACCTCATAATAATAGAAAGACACCGGGTGAGAGCAAAATAAAATAAAAAAAAATCATTCCTAAATAACTTGCTTTGTTAGTTAACAGCGTGATAAAAAACTTTCAATTCTTAAGGCCATCACTACCAGTAAAAGTCATAGGCGTATATAGAGGGGGGCGGGTGGTCCATGCCGACCCCAAGGGTTTTGAGGCAGCTTACTCCTACTATATTATTTTTTAAAATGAACAAAATTTTCATATCGGCAAGCACACAGTTTTAAGTCTAGGTCATTGGCCCCCCACTGGACAACGAGTAGCTACACCGGTACCGCGGTACCGCTACTACGGTAAGGTAGCGGGTAGTAGTTACCTTGTGGTTGGTGGAGCCCCTGGTCCTGCAGAGGGTGCAGATGGCCTGCAGCAGCGCCACCAGCAGCAGCGCCGCCACGCACCCCACCACTACCCACAGCTTCGTGGCCGACATCACCACGGAAGACGAACCACCTTCCTCTTCAGTGGGACGGGTTGAGAACACTGGATAAAACATTATAAAATTACTTTCTGAGAATCTAAGTTAGGATCGGTTTCACAAAGTAACCCTACTTTGCTTCATCATCATCATCATCAGCCACATGAAGTCCACTGCTAAACATAGACCTCGCCTCAAAATTTCCACACGCTTATGTAGCTAAAATGGAATATCACGGGATAATTGTTAAAACATTATCATCGAAATTCAATCTGTATTGGCAAGAATAGACATGGCCTCATCGGAATATCTCGCTATCTCTCTCGCACGCGCGCGCAACAATAGGTTACGTCACAACTCACAGCGTTTCGTAAATGCTTTAGGTAAATGAGTCTGTGTTACTTGAAATAATAATAATAAATAAAAAAAAAAAAAATATCATAATTGTTAAGTCATACGTGTGAGTTGTGACTAGATTTAGGATCTATTAAAATCTGACTTTGATATATTTTAAAGAATTTTACAAGAAAACGAGTTATTATGATAAAGAATATAAACCTCTTCAATTTTTAAAAATTACTAAGTTTAGAATAGATAGTAAAATTTATTTATGCGCAAGTAAAATTCATTCTGTTACTTTGATTAACAAAACTATTCATAGTACTCACAGTTCTGAGGTTCAAACACGAGAAACTCAGGATCAATGTTGAGGTTCCCGACCCTGCCCTCCGCCAGCATGTCCTGCACGGCTCGCTTCCACTTCAGCAGCTCCGCATCATCATCCACCTCCGTGGAGTTGTCCGCCTTAGACCCTGACTCAACCTCCATAGCCTTCAGGGTCAATTCAGCTACTATTGCCTTTGTCTCATTCCTGCGAAAATATTACCAAGAACTGATAAGACGTGAAAGAACATTGTTTAATACGGAATACCATTGGGGTAGAAACTAAAAAGACGACGCCATGTCAAAAATACCAAGTCATTTCTTGAATATGTTTGGTATGTCCGATGGCATATGTCTTTTATTTATTATTGCATAGAATGACGAGACGAGCTTGCCGTTCGCCTGATGGTAAGCGATACGACCACCCATAAACAGAAGCAACACCATCCAGTACCTTGACTTATAAGGTACTGTGTGGCATTCCACTGCGCTCGTCATCCTGAGACATAAGATGTTAAGTGTCATAATGCCCGGTAATTAATTAATTCACACACACACTCACGCCTTTTATCCCCGAAGGGGTAGACAGAGGCGCAACTAATGCACCCACTTTTCGCCGTGCGTAATCCGTCCCATGATGTGATAGGGGGCGAGCCTATCGCCATATCGGGCACAAGTTCCAGACTCCGGATTGATACTGAATTTAAAATCCAATATCACTTTGCCCGACATGGGAATCGAACCCAAGACTTTGCATTGCAGTCATACCGTAATACAACTACGCCACCGAGGCAGACAATTAATTCATTCATATTGACTTAAAATACTCACTGCATGAACCCGTTGACCACAACTCCCTGGTACCCCTTGGTCTTGCCGAGGATCGACCCCACGTTCTCCGCGACCTGGGTGCTGAGCTCGTCGTACTCCTTGCTGCCAGGAGCTGGTGGATGGAAGCTGTCTGCCAGCCCCGTCACTCGCAGCAGCATCGTGTAGAACGACTGGCCCGGGAGAATCGCTTCTGTTGTTATCTCTTCTTCTGTGGGCTCTGGGGAGGGGAGGAGTGATTCGAAATAAGGTTTAAGAAGGATACCAATTTTTTTGAGTTATAGAGTCAGTCAGTCAGAGAGTTTCATATTGGAGATGTATGAGGGTATTTTCTTATGTAGGATTTTGTACATTATTTTATAGTCATCAATATCATCAGCCACATGACGTCCATTGCTGAACATAGGCCTCCCCCAAAGATTTCCAGACGCACTTGTCAAAAGCGTCCTGCATCCAGCGTGTTCCTGCGACCTTTCTCAAGCGACTGTATTATGTGACAGCAAATAAAATGAAAAAGAAGCCTTTCTATGAAAACTGCATTTAAATCGATTAAGAAGTGAGTCAGTAATTCGTATTTCAAATATTGCAATGTGCACGCAGTGGGGATATCGCTCCATCTCTTTCTTTCGCACGCATCGTTATTCCGATGACGTCACGATCGCGTATTGCGCCTCTTTTCTCGTTTCTTGACATTTACCCCTTCTACCCAAATTCAAAGGCTTAGAACTTGTTGATTTTTTAACGGATTTTAATCAATCTGTGTGTTAGGGTTTATATGAGATAAAACTCCTTAGAGCATTTAGCATTTAACATTTAGCATTTAACCTCTCTGTAAAACTCTGATTAACGTAAAGAAATTTTTGAGTATTAAACCAAAAAGAAATAAGTCGAGTTTTGGCGGGAACTTGGAAGTGTCATGAGGTGCTCTTGTTTTAATTCATTATTTTGGTGATATTTAGTGTTATATTGCATAATTATGGTGGTATATTATCCAATATAATTCTATTAAAGAGCTCAAATGAAGTGAATTGAAATAATTGTGCTAATCAAGTGTTTTTTCTGTTGCCGCCAAAATTCCTCGATAAAGTCTTGGTAAGGTAGCCACTGCTTTACTTCGACATACTACAGATAATAAAATAGACAAACCTAACTTGACATTGGCAAAATGTGAACACAAATGCCATTATAAAAAAAAAAAAGTCAAATTCCCTGTAGTCTAAACAAAAAGTTCGACTGTAGTAATACCACTGACGTGAAGTGGCAGGATACGTTTCGTATGGTGAGGGTTATTACCGGAGGTGCAAACACTTTTCCTTGTTTCAATACTTATTTCTTCCACTCAAGTCCCCTATTGTTTTTAAGATTGGGTTTGCATCCATGTTTTCTGGTAATGTTTATATGTGCCGACTGGTTCACTTAAGTGGGTACTCGCTTGATTTGTGAAAATTTTGGATTCGATTTTCAGATAGGTCAACCTTTCATTGCGCCTTTTCTAACTCAATTGAATTACTCCAAAGGGAGTTAACTCGGGGTTCGGTCGTAAAAAAACAGCCAAATCCTTTTTACAACATGGTTGAGATATTGCACAGATCCCTCATGGATGAGGAAGATGGCAGAGTATCCTCACCAGGTCCGCAGGGTCTGATGCAGACGCGGTCGTCGCTGATGACGGGCACCTGCAGATGCTTGCTGGTGCGTTTGTTGACGGGATCGAACCCACCACCCTGCACCACCCACATCATGTACAGGCACCGCGAGTCAGAGAACGACAGGTCCTGGAATAATCACAACCAGATTATCTACTTACTTTTATTCGGATAATCATTTACATGTAGAATTTAATTATTGATAAATAAAGTTAAACGTCTTGTGAAATTGCCGTTTAGCATACAGAAAGTTAGTAATTTATTTTATATATATTTTTAAATTTGTCAATCAAAATAAGACCCATGCTATCGATGCATCTCTGCCAGCGCAGTGGTAATTTTTCTATGCGTTTCTTGAAGAAGTCATGAGTACGGGAGCCTACAAACTCTTCAAAGGCATTTTATACTGTCTTTCTAATCTAACAATAAATAAATCTCTATGTTAATCCACTCACCTTCTGATCGCCGGTATCTCTCTTCCTCACGAAGCTGAGGGTAGTGAACCCGTCCAGCAGACTCCCGGACTCCTTGCTGAGGTCCTGGCGCGGGTCGTTCCTGGGCGCGGAGTACCCGCTCACCCACGTGTCCATCAGGAAGGGGCGGCTCGACCGAGGGTCCACCCAGCCGATGATCGCGTCTGTTTGCGACTGGGGAGGTAGATAGAGTATGATATTTTTTTTGTTGTTATGTTAGCTATAGAGCTATATAATGAGTTTCGTTGATGGGAAGCTTAGCCCTGCAAATCAAGCAACTTAAAAAACAAAACTCACCATCTTCTTGTTATCACTGAATCCAATCCCAGTCCAGTGTTTGCTGTGTTTAGTCCTGATGGTGAACTTGATAGAATCCTTGCCTCTCTTGAGTCCGAGGTACTCCCAGGACGCGAAGTACTCGCACGAGTTGTTAGCAGTACTGGCAGGGTCGCAGGCGGTGGGCAGCTTCCACATCCCGCCACACTTGTCCGGGAGAGGCAGGACTCCACCGTTGATGGTGGATTTTGTTTCTTCTATAATTGGGATAAGGGCGAGTTTAGGATGATGATGAATATGACTGGCGAGGGATGATCATCTTTCATCAGTCGGCACTTGTGCCCGATATGGCGATAGGCTCGCCTCCAATCACATCATGGGACGGAATATACACGGAGAACAGTGGGTGCACTAGTCGCGCCTCTGCCTACTCCTTCGGGGATAAAAGGCGTGAGTGTGTGTGTGTGTGTGTCAGTCGGCACTCTATGCAGATAGTGGGATAGTGCGATCAACCCCACTTCACTCATCATCAGGTACAGTGGGGTCGATTTGCCGGGCCAGTATAAAAATAAACTACTTGAGGAACACCATAGTGGTTCTTTTAGAATTGGATTGTGTGATATGTAAGGCATGAGTCAACTGTCTTTGATCGACATCAACTGTCAGATGGGCACTAAGATGAAAAAAAGAACACCTCACAATTACCATTTCTTTTATTCTCCAAGAATTCGGTGTTTAGGAACACTGGAAGGCATTTAGGTAGTTATCCATTTACCGATCTACACTAAAAAGTTTTCCATTATATCATCTCCTATCACATGGAACCTTATGAGTTATAACAATGTGTATGACCTCTGTCTACCCTTAAAAATAAAAAATACATCCTTACCGAAGAAGTTAATAGCCAGCACTCCTCTCTGTGCCCCGTGTCCGTGGTATTTCAGCTCATCGGGTCTGTAGAAGTCCCCCACAGCAGCAGGTCCTCGCTCCAGCCCCGAGGACGGGGAGTGGTTGTACTTGCCCGGCTCCTGGCCTCGAGCCCAGATCACGTGCATCAGGTCGTCGACTAAGGAGTGGTCCGTGGGCTCCTTAGCCTGTGATTAAAATGCTTTACTATACAATACTTGAAAGCATATTGTATATTGAAATTACTAGTAATAAATCGCGAACAATATAAGTAAGTAAATTTTCCCTATGGCGTGCAATCAGATTAGCAATGTGAGATACAATAAGTAAGCTAAATCAAGAATTTAATATATTCGAGAAGTGAGCAAAGATTTTAGCCCGGGAAAGATCTTTACGTGAACGGAGCCGGCAGAAAAGCTAGTTATTGATAAAATTATAGTGGTAAGGTGTAATGCCATGGTAATGAGGGTCTTAACTAAAGCAGGCGATACGTAGCATTATAAGTATTCTGCTAACTACCACGCGGTGTCCATTACCTAAAACTCAGTCTTAATATAATCATTAGAGAGTCTGCGCTCAGTTCCTGAATATTGTTGACCCCGCCCGAATTACTGCACTATCCATAATGTTATATGGTTCTACCCTAGTCACTGTCCATTATGTTAAATTACCTTGATCTTCCTGCGGAACATGATGGTGGTGACCCCGTTCTCCTCGAACCCAGAGGCCGCGGTGATGTCGTCGTGCCCGCCCCAGAACGAGTCCACGCGTGGGGTCGACCTAAACGAACACAGGTACGAATAATAATACAATACATCCATTACTTCGTTAAGACACATACAACCATTTTTCCCTTTTTAAGTGTAAACTAAAGCAATATTACCCTCACATTCCGCTAACTATCTAATATATTCCATGTAATTCAGGGCTACTATTGGTATTGCGATGTTTCGATTACGATTCTAAAACGACTGACACCAAAAATCACAGTCTCAAGCTACCTGATCCTGGGATCGAACCCTAGACCTCAGCATTGCAGTCGTGCCACAATACAACCACGCGACCTAGGCAGTATTTTTGTTCAAGTGATTACCATTTTAAGCTTCGATACGACCCCGAGAACAAATCAATCAAAATAATTTGTAGGGAATGTAAAAAGATCTTTATTCGGATTAATCCATTTTTATTGACTGCCTTGGTCTCGGGTAGGATCCCCGGGTCGAGCAAAATGATATTGAGTTTTTCTATTCAGTATCAGCCCGGAGTCTGGAATTTGTGCCCTATTTGGCGATAGGCTCGCCCCTATCACATCAAGGGGCGGAATAACGGCGAAAAGTGGATACACTAGTTGAGCCTCTGTCTACCCTTTCGGGGATAAAAGGAGTAAGTGTGTGTGTGTGTGTGTGTGTGTGATCCATTTTCGCGATCGATCGAAAAAACGATTGGGATCGTATATTGAGATCGACAGTAATCTTACTCACCTATCCCTAGTGTAGTAATCAAGCACTCTGTGGAAGTTGCCGCGAGCTGTTCCAATCACCAGGTCGGTGCAGTCCATCGGGCTGAAGTCGAACTTGGGCACGTACTCGTGGCTCGGGAAGTAGCCTTCAATGTCAACGACTTATAGTAACTCCGTGCAGTGGCAGGGCCGTGGCGGGACCGTGATACACTCGACATATCGAAGGTTTCGTAATAAATGGGCATGACAAAATACAAAAATTCTGCAGCGACCATTTGCTAGAAAGCCCTAGATATTATGTTTATTGCGGTTGATTATAAAACGTATTTCATATTGCCTTTGATGACGAGATTCCAACTCATTTGGTATGTGGTCACCCACAGAGTTTGGGCAATGACTATGCCAGCCACAGTTAACTATCCACTGCGAATTACGTATTTGGCAATTTGGTTACAGCACACAGCCACGCCACGAAATACTGCACGGATGTATGAACAGACCTTATGTTTGTTCTGTGATGTACATATTACGTCGTAAAAAATCCTATTTAACTATTAAATTAGAGAAACCAATAATGATAGCTGATAAACCAGATTGCTTTTATGTCCGGCACTGTTGTGACAAAAACATGTAACATATAGTGCCAGATAAAAGTTTGTATTTTAGTATATAGCATTTTAAGTACTGTCTTTACTATAAAATCTCTGTTATACCTTTGTTACCTGATTTAATCTATACATATAAATAAAATTGGAGTGTCTGTTTGTAATATTGAAATAACCGTTTTTTACTACATGTATATAAATATATATACGGTACATACACCAAAATATAATTTTTTACAATTTTTGTCTTTCTGTCTGTCTGTTTGTTCCGGCTAATCTCTGAAATGGCTGGACCGATTTTGACGGGACTTTTATTGGTAGGTAGCTGATGTAATAAGGAGTAACTTAAGCTACTTTTATCCTGGGAAAACTCATTCACGCGGGCGGAGCCGCGGGCAACAGCTAGTAAATAAATTAATATAATATGCATCCCGTTTGTCACTTACTCGTAAAGTGTCATTTGTTACCGCTAATTAAAAACACCTGTGAATTATAACCGATCCCTTCCAAAGTTGTACACCGCGAGTATATTTAGATCATCTGTACACTACCATTTAATCTAGCCTTCTTCGCTAAAACACCCTTAAAATTTGAGCTAATATCCCTCCTGTACGAATCCCTTTTCCAACATAACATTCTCTTGCATGTGCCACCATATCCATAATATTCTTTGGATCACTGTGTATATCATACAGTGAGATATGAAAATAATATTACTTTTACTAATAATATTAATGCGAAAGTTTGTTAAGATTTTGACGTTTGGATGTTTGTTAAGAGTAAGTTAGAACGGCTGAATTGATTTGGATGATATTTGGCACATAGCTAGATTATGTCCTGGATTAACATATAGGCCACTTTTTATCCCGAAAAAGTACACCGTGAGCGTTTTATCATTAATTCGAATTTAATAGAATTTGTTCTACATTAATCTCTTTATGTCCAGAAGTGAACACAGGCATATTATATGGTATATGGGTGTATATTATGATAATTAAAACTAAAATCACATCAGACTCACTCGGTATCTAGACACGTCACAAAAAATAATATATACAAAATGTTGTTCTACAACCATTGGGCGATTTTATTGAAATACCAGGAACTTTGAAATCTCAATTGGATCCATCAAAATTAAACCCTGGAAACACCGCTGTAAAAAAATATTTTCCTTAAATATATAGAGCTAAAAATACAGAGAAAAATCCCTAATTCAATGTACAATTATCTGATTCGTTTGGATATCCCCCTCCTCTAAATCCTATATACAACTCTATAATCTATGGCCGTTCAAACAGTATAGAGAAAGGAGCCCAAATAGTTTTTCATATTTTTTTCATCTTCCAACTTCCCTCACCTAAGTGTCGTTAAAAGATTAAAAAGACACGTTTAGTGATTAAACACAGAAAAAAAGATAGGGTAAAGGAAAATAAGAAAGGAAAAAAGTGGGGTAAAGTTTGCGAAACGCGTAGCGGTGGCTGAGCCAAGCGAGAGATAAAGCAGATATTAAAGCAGAGATAGAAAGTGAGTCAATTGTGAATGTTTAGATTTGACTGTGTGACACAAGCTATTTTCCCTTGCTAAGTCTACATATTTATTCTATAAAAAAAAAATATGATAAAGAAATACAAAATGGAGAAATACAAAAGTTTTGTTTATGTAGTAAAAAACTAAAAATGCTAAATAATTTTTTTTATACACTATTTTCCTGCAGCTTTATTTTATTAGTATTCATTTATGTTAAAGAGATTATTGTTCTGACATTTCGGGCCTAAAAATACAGAGTCAGATAATCTAAACATTCAAAAATAGTAGTATTTTTTATGGAAATGGAAAGATGAAAGTGAAAGAAAGTCATGCAACCATCAAAAAACCCATTCGTGGAGTGAAATCCCAAATTATGCTTGAAATCGATATTTTGCCATAAATATTGAAAGATCTAATATGTTTATTTTTTAGGTAAAAAAATATACAGATTATTTGATTTTTTTTTGTTAAAAAATATTTTTTCTGCTTACCTACTTATCGATTTCAAATATTTAAACTATGAACATTATGTATATGAAATTCATACTTAATTTATGTTATGTACATACATACAACATAAAAAAGCATAAAACTTAATCTAAATAGATATTTGAAAGTTATAGGTACTTGATATTTTTTTTCCTAACAATTAGTAGTTATTTTTTTGTTTTTTATGGCATTGAATGACGAGACGAGCATGCCGTTCGCCTGATGGTAAGCGATACGACTACCCATAAACAGGAGCAACACCATCCAGCACCTTGACTTACAAAGTACTGTGTGGCATTCCACTGCGCTCGTCATCCTGAGACATAAGATGTTAAGTCTCATTATGTCCAGTAGTTACACTGGCTACAATATCCTTCGAACCGAAACACAACAGTGCATGCACGCTGCTGCTTGGCGGTAAGAAATAGACATTGCGGTGGTACCCACCCAGACGGACTCTTACATAATAATATGAGAGACCTACAACCAGTATGTAAAGACATAAAAATATAAAAACAACACTATTCCCATATGGGTCTATATGGGTTGCAAATTCCCAAGAAATACTGCTTATTTGGTTCAGTAATATTATTGAAGGGAATCGAAATGCCATATTTTCATAAAACATAAACATAATAGTATGAGCACAATAATTAGCAAAATATTATTTAATTAAACATACTATAGCTATAAAAATATATAATAAATACATTGTCGATGGTATTCAGTCATAAGTTCTTCACAATTATTAAATATTCTCTGTGATGTTATATGACTTTGAAATTTAAAACAAAAGCTATATTTTTTTATTCTTTAGTTGTTTTTTGGAAATACTGTTGATTTTTTTTATAAAACACTTAGAATCATAATATGAGTCTTATATCAAAAGGTATTTAGTTCATTTTAAATCATCATGAATCTTAAGTCTGTGCTATCAGGCCCTCCGTAATCTATAAATATTTTTCTTATACTTTTTTGTCTGAGATACCATTGACAGTGTAAAGTGCAAAGCTTAAGTGCGTTACCTTCTTCGTCTTTAAGTCCCTTCACTAGCAATGTCTCGGGGGCCGGTTCGGCTTTAGGCTCAGGGGACGGTTCAGCGGAAGGCTCGGAGGAAGGTTCGGGGGACGGTTCGGGCTCAGCTTTAGGCTCAGGTGAAGGTTCAGGTTTGGATGTAGGCTCAGGAGATGGTTCGGGTTCGGACTTTGGTTCCGGGGAAGGTTCAGGTTCCGATTTTGGTTCAGGAGAAGGTTCAGGCTCAGATTTAGGTTCTGGTGACGGCTCGGATTCGGCTTTTGGTTCAGGACTAGGTTCTGGCTCAGATTTTGGTTCGGAGGTTGGTTCGGGCTCAGATTTTGGTTCAGAACTGGATTCAGGTTCGGATTTGGGCTCTGGACTGGGTTCAGGTTCGGATTTGGGTTCAGGACTGGGTTCCGGTTCAGCTTTAGGCTCTGCGGTAGGCTCCGGTTCAGCTTTAGGCTCGGAAGTAGGTTCTGGGCTAGGCTCGCTTTCAGGCTCAAGTTCGGGGCTAGGCTCAGGTTCGGGAATAGGTTCGGGTTCAGGTTCAGCAGTAGGCTCAGGACTAGGCTCAGGCTCTGCGGTAGGTTCAGCGGTAGGCTCAGGCTGGGGCTCAGAATTTATCAAGGACTTAGTCTTTGGTACGGACTTTGGTACATGTACGTGTGACGACTGGTTCGGTTCGGGGCTAGGTTCAGGGGAGGGGTTTGTGGTCGTTGTATCCACATCTGCAAAAACAACGTGTACATGCAGCATTATATACATATACGTGTATACGTTAGTGTATTGTACTGCAGCGGTCGTGAGTTAGCACAAGTGCTGTGGTTTCAATTATATCGGTTACTCACTTGGTTTCTGCGGCTCTGTTACGGCGCGTCTCTTACGTCCTGCAATGGGAATAGTATTACAGGCATTCTATTCCGAAAGATTTCGCTATAAATTGGGAGCTGCGTTAACTGTTAACTTTATCATGAGTAAATTTTTTTCTTGCTTAAGTAGGCAATGGAGCATGCGGTCCACCTGATGGTAAGCGGCGTCCATCGCCCATGGACTTGTGCAATGCCAGGGGCACAGTCAAGCCGCTGCCTAAAATACTGCGCCTCATCGTCGTGTGTACATTAATGAAAATTACTTATAGAGAGAGTCGTTAGTCGTAGCTAATTACGGATTAAAGAATGTATTGCGACTCAAATCTTCAGTTCCCATAATGTATATTGAAATTACACCGAAATATCTCGTTTTCATCACTAAATCACTACTCAAATATTCCTATCTTACCAAACATTCTAAGAATAAAAAGTACCTTTAGAACTAGAAACTTTATACGACACGCTGGTCTTCACAGTGACATCACTGCCCAGGTTCTTAAAGTCCAACCCGTCGAAGGAGTGCATCGCCACACGCTTGTTTCTATCGTTCTCTGGGGGAGAGGTTACGGTTGCAGGCTCGGGGATCGGTTGCGCGGTCGGTTCGGGGGTCGGCTCTGGGAGCGGTTGCGGCTCCGCTTTCGGCTCCGGTTCCGGAAGCGGTTCTGGGTTCGGTGTGCTTGCTGGATTGAGAATTTGTAATTTATTTATTGGTATTATACAAGTGAAAGAATTTAGGAAACTAATATTAATTTTAAATCAACCACAAAATCTTTCATATCATAATATTATTGATATTAAATAAGTATTGCAATATTCCAAAAACTAAAGATGTTTCAAATGACTCGGATATTAATTCTGTATGCCAAAACCAACTTTATATTGTTAAACATAAGGTTGAGTTGATAACTATCAAATTTGCCGCCGCTCGTTTATGGCTGACTTTATTCATTAAAAGTACCCATATTAAAGTCGATAAATTTCATTTGTCACATAATTATTAAGTAATTGAACACTCACTAGATGCGTCCATCACGGGTCCCAGCACTGGGAAGTTTTTGCATTGCTTCTTCAGACCTTGAGGTCTCCAACCGATACCTGAAGACATTAAGTTATTAGACATTAAGACATTACCATTAAGTTATGAAAGTTATTCATTTAAAAGCTCCTTCCGTAACTATCATTCAGTGATGCCTGAAATCTTGGTTTGACCTTTGACCCTTGTTTTCAGTTTAATAGTGTTTTCCTAATATATCGCTAAATGAATATTTATTTCCCTCAAAGCTGTCCGCAAACTAACTAGCCATTATCCCTGCTAATTTTCTCCTTAAATCTCCCTCAATTCGAAGAGAATCTCCCGCATACCAAACCAGCCCTGTATTATACTATACTGCCCACTGTTGAGCACGGGCCTCCTCTACTGCTGAGAGGTATTAGACATTAGTCCACCTCGCTGATCTACTGCGGGTTGGCAGACTTCACATACCTTCGAAATTGTTATAGAGAACTTCTCAGGTATGCAGGTTTCCTCACGATGTTTTCCTTCACCGTTAAAGCGAGCGATAATTCACAAAGAATACACACATATCTTTAGAAAAGTCAGGTGTGTGCCCTTGGGTTTTTGAACCTGCGGACATTCGTCTCGGCAGTCCGTCCCCTCCCCTATCAGCCATGAATTCTACGGACACTGACCTGCGTAGGAAGTACCGTTGACCACCATTACTATCTCGATTTCGTTGTCTTCCTTCAGGATGCGCCAGTAGAGTCTGAAGTCCTTGGACAAGTCGCGCTTGCTGTGCAGGGAGAGGTTGATCTTCTTGTCCTTCCACGGCGCCTCTGTGATCAATACCAGTGTAATTATTTAAAACAAAAACACTCATCACGCCTTTATTCCCGAAAGGGTGGGCAGAGTGCAGCCAGGGCATCCAAATTTTGCCATGTGTATTCCGTCCTATGATGTAAGCCTAACGCCATATCGGGCCCAAAATCCAGACTTAAGCTACTGAGATCGTTTGCCAATTTCATTTTGAGACAGGTTCCTTTGTTTCTAAATGAAACGAAACCCCATTATGTAGGTACGAAAGTCTGAAATAGTCTCAAATAAGTACATGATTGGCAATTAGTGGTTTAAGGATCTAAGTTCTAACAGAGCTGGTGAAACGCGGTTGTGATATTAACTCTATTTTTGAAAAGAGAAAAAGGCGTAATGCTATATGTAATGCAATGCTACCTATATATTTTTTCACTTTACAGATTACTCACTCTTGTTGCATCCCTTCCCATAGAATCCATATGGACAGTAACACATCTTGGAAGGACTCTCAGTGGAGTGCACGTCCACACACTTGCCGCGCAGGCCGCAGTCGTTGTCGTCCGCACACTCGTCCGCGAACTGGCAGCGGTTGCCGCTGAACATCTTGTTGCACTTGCACCGGCCCAGGATGTGGAAACCATGACCAGAGCATGTCTCGTGGTATAATTTACCTGTAGTATGCCATAAAAAATACATTATGCAAAAAAATTACAGAAATATTGACGAAATCCGGTGCCGTCGTTGCCGGTTGCCGTGTTTATTGCGTTTACAAATTGTGAAATTTTCTTGCTAAAATAATCCTAGGTCTACAGTTAACTCTAAGTTAGCGATTGGGTTAGTTTATCGATAATCGACTCACGTGGTAGAATATCGATGTCTGCACACGACCAGAACCTGTAGTTGGCGCCCCACTCGCCCGCCTCGCGCTGAAGCTGCAGAGTGCAGTTTTCACAGGTAAAGTCGTTCGGCAGCCGGACCTCGTACTTCTGGGCACTGGAATCATAGAACATGATTACTTAGTAATATTATAAATGCGAAAGTCTGAAAATTTTTGGACGTTTGTTAGAAGTAGGTAAATGCAGAAACTACTGAACGAATTTGGATGAAACTTAGCTCACTGGTCAATAATGTTCTGGATTAACACATGGACTACTTGTAATTTGCTCCCATGGGAAATAATGGATATATTTTATCTGATTCTTTAAGTAGATGGCGCTGTTGTCGTACTGTGTTTTAGGGACTTTTGTAGCGGGAAAGGCTTTTCACGCGGACGAGGCAGCGGAAATCACCTAGTATTATAATAAACAGAGATTAATGGTTGGTATTTCATGTCTGTGATCATTATGTTAGGTTATCCAACAATACCAGCCCTGTATTACATTCTGCTCACTGCTGAGCACGGGCCTCCTCTACTACTGAGAAGGTTAAGGCCTTCGTCCACCACGCTGGCCTAGTACAGGGTGACAGACTTCACATACCCTCGAAATTCTTGTGGAAACCTTTTTAGGTATGTTAGGTTACGCTGAAAAAATATTAATCTTTCGGATAACTTGTCTCTTAAAATACTATGTTGGTTTGCCAAATTGATTGAATCTGATGTATTTAATAAAAAAGTGATTATTTATTTATTTAAGGATCACCAACATGACATACATTAATATTAGTAATTACAAGTTACACTACACAATACTCTTAATTTAAATGTTGCCATAATTATAGGCGACCACGACATGCACAGAAACGAGATTAAAGTGATTGGAATTACAAACCTAACAATATAACAATTTTAGTATGCAATATTAATTATCTTAAATTTAAAATGTATGCTAATATAACAGGGTGTGTAATGATAATTAAAAATAAGTTGCGGAATACGGACACCATTGCGTACTGTTTATTTATAAAATGGAAGACACTAGTTTATTTACACTTCCGCCATGTTTACCTTGAAGACCTCGGAAGACATTAGAAAAGCAATAGCATAAAATGTATTGTTCATTGTCAAGTGGTTATTCTAATTACCTACAGTTTATTGTAAGTCCTGCTTTCCATGCAGATAGTACTAAACCAGGGACTTTGGCCGATAGCTGGCTAGAAATGCGACTATACCCAAAAAGTTTTGGATTGGCAAAAAATTACGACGAAAAAATGAACGTTATTTTAATTCCGCACAAATAATTATGGTATATCATTAATATATAGGGTTTTTTTACATATCAATGTGGTAAATACATTTCGAATACTCACGTTACATCATCTCGTACAAATTCAGAGCCGCCAGCCCTAGGGGTCAAATCCAATAGGGGTCTCTCCAAGTCGTCCAAAATTCTCAAACTGAACCCTCCCTACAACAAAAAGCAAAAATAAAAGAAAGCGCCCAACGTGGGGCTCGAACCCACGACCCTGAGATTAAGAGTCTCATGCTCTACCGACTGAGCTAGCCGGGCTTGTAATGTAGTGTCAAATTTATAAAATACTTACTCTATGTGCGTATGCCAAATGCCAATGTGCTATAAATGTAGACCCTGCTAAAAATGAGGTTTTTATTGATCCTGAAACAAAATAAACTAAAATTAAAATACATTCTTACAATTCACAAATAAAACGTTTTTTTTTTTATGATATAGAGGGGAAACGAGCATACGGTTCACCTGATGGTATGTGATCACCGCTGCCCATGAACATCTGCAATACCAGGGGGCACAGAGATGCGTTGCCGGCCTTTTAGGTGGGAATACGCTCTTTTTTTGAAGGTCGCCAGGTCGTCGTTCTAATGATACTAAGTAAGTATAACGAAGTATCGCATATTGATTTCATATTTTTTTTTGCATTTAAATGAGATGAGCGTGCCTTTCGCCTGATGGTTTATTAGCGATACGACCGCCTATAAACAGTAGCAACGCCGCACATAACTGAATTACAACGTACTGCTCGTCACCCCGAGACACAAGAGCAGTAATTACGCTGGTCGCTGGCTAATACAATGTCCTTCAAACCCAATGATGTTTAAATAAAAAGGTGTAGATGCGTTATAAACAGTCTCCAAATGGCATACTAAAATTGAGCTAATTAGCACAATCGGCCTTAGTATCGTGCCAGAATCTGTTGAAGTTAGACGTCTAAAGAATGTTCGATAAAATTTTCTATATGATAATAATGAGAATGATGATATGCCGTAATAGTTTAACGTGTCATATTAGGTATAGTTTGTTATTGTAATATTAAATTAACTATGTGTGGGATAGTGTACCGCTTTTGAGAGCCGAGTACAGTATAAATGTCGTATCTACACATGTTTATTAAAATATCATTGTTCAAGTGGTTAAAACCATAACACAAAAGTGCATGCACACTTGACACTGCTTGGCGGTAGAAATAGACATTGAGGTGATACCAACTCAGGCGGCCCTTTGCATACGAGACACATCCCACCAGTAATTATTTTATGGGCTATGATATAATATGATTTCAATAAAATACTGTTAGAAAAATAAAATGATTCAACATTTTGTCGTAGACTAGTTTCGGAATAGCGCCATCTACCGAAAATGTTCTGAAATATTTTTTCCACTAGTTAAGCATAAATTACAATGGTGGTGCAATAAAAATATTTCGTTATACAACGCGAAATACTACCACAAACATTACATAAGTTACGGTCACACGGCCCTGTGGTCTCGTTTACTTCATTAACAAATGTTTTCATAATTCTATGTATTTCGAAAATAAGCCACTGGGATGAGTAAATATTTGTGGACAATCATACAATGGTTACGTAATTTGATGGCATTTGTTATAATGTCTTAATTACAACCATAATGACCGCATATTATAAATCAATGAAAAATAATTAATGAATAAAATATGGTCTCCGATTTTCAACGCCATCTGTGTCACCGCGTGGGCAATTCACATTTGATTAAACAAAGCGCCTACAACAAAATTTATAGCAATAAATTATAACAAAATCCAAAAGAAGCGATTTTGCAAAGTACCGACCGTGACAGGACTCGAACCTGCAATCTTCGGATCCGAAGTCCGACGCCTTATCCATTAGGCCACACGGTCTTGGTGGTTGGTAGACAATAAAGCCATCGTTTTGGACCCAAATGCGCGCGCATCAATTATAATCAAACAAAATTCAATAAAATCTATGCTTAATCTATGGAATGTACATTAATATTTGGTCCTCAAATAAGGTAGTTAATAATAATTTAATGGTACTTTTTAGAAACAAAAGGTATCATGTTATGTTGCATTGCATTGGCCGAAAACCGCATGCACAAAACATTGCTTTTGCATTTCCTATGGTACAAACGAATACCGCCTAACGTGGCTCGTGACAGTGGACTTAAAACATAGTTACGTTGGTGCGATATTATGATTGCAAGTCCCCACAATTATGCCGGCCTGTTCAATATACACAGGCTGATCCCAGATCGCAGAAGCTATTAGGGCCACTATGGTTACCTTGTGACTTGTGTCAGGTCGCTATACATATATTTTACCATTAGTAAATTATGAATTGTTCTCATAATACTTTTATAACTGACTGCCTCGGTGGCGTAGTTGTATTACTGTACGACTGCAATGCTGAGGTTTCGAGTTCGATCCCCGGGTCGGGCAAAGTGATATTGGATTTTTCTATTCAGTATCAGGCCGGAGTCTGGAATTTGTGCCCGATATGGCGTAAGGCTTACCCCTATCACATCATAGAACGGAATACGCACGGCGAAAAGTGGGTGCACTAGTTGCGCCTCTGCCTACCCCTTCGGGGATAAAAGGCATGAGTGTGTGAACTTTTAAAAACATGCGATTGATAATTTATATACATTTGGGTCTCTAGGTTCACACGTTATTAACTGCTAAATATTAATCGAGAACAGGTTGATATCCTATGCAGCGTAATTGGGCGCAGTTGCGAAATATTAAAGTAATTTGACTTTCAGTTTGAACAAAATATATCTATTCTTGAACTAATGATTTATAAGCGGTGAAAGCCTAGTGGGGAATGACAGAGTTGAAACGAAGGTCCGCAGGTTCGAAATCCATGACTCATATGCGATATCGCTCGCAAACGAAAACATCGTATTAAAGGACAAAGGTATGTGAAGTATGCCAACTTGCGCTAGGCTAGCGTGGTGAGAAGCTAACCTAATCCTTCGTGACATACGCAGGCCCATGCCCAGTAGTTGGATTGTACATAATACCAGCATTGCGCGCGTCTCCGCCCGCGTGAAAAAGTTTTTCCGGGATAAAAAGTAGCCTATAGCACTCAGGAGTAATGTAGCTTCCTATTAGTGAAAGAATTTTCAAAATCGGTCCAGTAGTTCCTGAGATTAGCGCGTTCAAACAAACAAACAAACTCTTCAGCTTTATAATATTATATAGTATAGATAGGGCTATTATACATATAACAGGTATTTATAACATCTTTGAGATTGCGGCGATATCTACCCAACTGGACTCCTGCACACACAAGACCTACTTCTTAAACCGCACTCATTTTAATAATCAGCATTTTGGAAAGTAGATTTGAAACTTAAAAGGCGTAAATGGAACCCTAGTTACTAACTACACGCAAACTGCATACTTTCCGCATTTCCGCCGCGCCCGAAGGCGTGTTGGCGAATTGCAATTAAACCAGGCATAAATCTAGCAAATATTAGAAAACTACATTAGCTACGGGTCAGTGAACTAAACCGTGGGATTATTGTAATGTTATTTTAAGGCGAGACCTCGGTGGCGTAGTTGTATTAAGGTACGACTGCAATGCTAAGGTCTGGGGTTCGATCACCGGGTTGGGTAAAGTGGTATTGGTTTTTCTGCTCAGTACAAGTCCGGTGTCTTTTTGTGCCTGACATCGCTCGGCTCGCCCCCTACTGCAGCAAAGAACAGAATAGACATGGCGAAGATTGGGTGCACTACTTGCGCCTCTGCCTTCAGATGAAAGGCGTACTGTGTGAGATTTTACAATTTTTATAAAACTAAAAAAAAAACAGAGCAAGTATATCTTTAATAAAAATGAGCTTTTGATTTATATTAATTTAAAAATTGACTGCGATAAAACTTATGCCTGTTTTATTGAAGACAAAAAATTGTTAAAGAATGCAAGAAGTGCAAAAAAATATAGTTTTTATAAAAAATAAATGAGTAACAAATATAACTTAGTCTACTTTTTATTCTTCCTATATTTTTATAGCTATTTTAAAAAATACTATATTCAGCCAAAAAAAGTTGGCAACCCTAGTAGAAATAGACATTGCGGTGGTACCCACCCAGACGGACTATACGAGATACCTACTACACCAGTAGGTATATATTTTGAGGTGCGCGATAGTTAGTGGTTCGATAATGAACGCATTACAGTAAATCATAAATATTATCGAGAATCTGCAAATCACCGAAAAAACAACGCATAGGCTGTGGCATAGGTGTGAGTGAGATTTCGTTGTACGAAGTAGAACTTAACCTATCTACATCTGAAGTCAATATTATTATTATATTTACTGCCGAGTATTATTTGATCATAATGCAAAATTTCATTTTTATTCTCCTGACATTTCTATACAATAAAAATGACCCAAAGGGTATCACGGTAGGATTGCCACTTACTTAAACTTCCAGAAATCAAATTGTAAACAAACTTCCGATGAATAAAGTATGACCTAATATGTAAAATTCCTGAAGCTTCTTTGTGTACTATAACTCTCAAGTCCTCGAGTATTTATCGCGAATTATAATATTATGGTAACTTGTTCCAATATAACGGGACAGATGGCAACCCTAGTTTGTAGAAGGGGACTGTGGTTGCACCCTTCGTATAGCGACGAATTAAGAATAATTACACAAGTAAGAATTATTACACCTATTATAATGATAAAAATTGTTGCTAAAGTAAATGAAAATAAAATTTAAGTTTTATCGGTGCCAAAAAATAATAAAAGGATTCGCAGCCGGTAGGATTCGAACCTACGCTCCCAGAGGGAATCTGATTTCGAGTCAGACGCCTTAACCACTCGGCCACGACTGCTCGAGATACTATACCGAAATTATAAATTACTTTCATAATTAATAAACTAAAGTAAATACTACCCTCGTATCATCCTAACACCATAATGCTCATAATAGCCTTCAATTACAAACAATATGCCTTGAAACTAGCTTGAAAATAGACATAAAGCTCTAGCTTCTTACTCAATATAATTTTAAAAGCAATAAATAAATTAATAAACTACTGAATGAATATAGAATCTATATTATAAACTAGCTGTTGGCCGCGGCTCCGCCCGCGTGAATGAGTTTTCCCGGGATAAAAGTCCCGCTTTATATTTTTCCCGGGATAAAAAGTAGCCGAAGTTACTCCTTATTACATCAGCTACCTGCCAATAAACGTCCCGTCAAAATCAGTCCAGCCATCTCAGAGATTAGCCGGAACAGACAGACAAAAATTGTAAAAAAAATATTTTGGTGTATGTACCGTGTATATATTCATATACATGTATTACTACATGGGTTATTTCAATATTACAAACAGACACTCCAATTTTATTTATATGTATAGATACCTGACACATGGATAGACAATGTTTTCTATTAACATAATTTTAAAATTATCCACCAATTAGTTTTGCGTATGGTCTTTTCTAAAACTTCGTGAGTATATCTATACTAATATTATAAAGCTGAAGAGTTTGTTTGTTTGTTTGAACGCGCTAATCTCAGGAACTACTGGACCGATGTTGAAATTTCTTTCACTAATAGGAAGCTACATTACTCCTGAGTGCTATAGGCTACTTTTTATCGCGGAAAAACTTTTCCACGCGGGTGGAGCCGCGCGCAATGCTAGTAGTAAAATAAAATCGTACGCATACGCATACTCACGCCTTTTATCCCCGAAGGGGTAGGCAGAGGCGCAACTAATGCACCCACGTTTCCCCATTTTTATTCCGTCCCATGATGTGATAGGGGGCGAGCCTATCGCCATATCGGGCACAAATTTCAGACTCCGAGCTGATACTGAATAGAAAAACCCAATATCACTTTGCCCGACCCGGGGATCGAACCCGAGACCTCAGCATTGCAGTCGTACCGCAATACAACTACGCCACCGAGGCAGTATAAAAAAAATAAATATATATATATATATATAAAATCGTGTGCGCATCTAAACCTCCATTCAAGATTCCAAACTAGTATTGTAGCCGACCTCACCGCTCGCCAGGGTCAACGCCCTTTCATTGACTCATCGCAATAATGCCATCTTGCATTACTGGTACTTTGTATATAATAATAGTGTTTATGCTTAGTACCTAAACCGCAAACACTTGAATAGTAGTATTTAACTTAACACTTTATAGAACATTATTTACACACATTATTTAATGAGTAGGACGCAATTGATTTGGAAGACGCGCGCATGAGCGAATTGAAGCCTTGATTTTCATTTTAGTACCAGGACGCTTTGATTAATTATATACCTAGATATATACTGAACGTTTCAAACGCGTCGAAAAAAATAGAGGCCAACTGTTCCCTGCTAAATGAGTTCGAGTGAATTATTTTTTGTTGTTTTTCATGGATATAATTATCTCCCCGTTTTAATAGAAACCATGTAATTACTGGTATCATTATGCGCGCACACAAGGATATGCAGAATGATGCAGCGATAGCGTATGACACAGCTGTCACGCATACTAGCTTAAGAAAAGTTGGCCTGTTTGTTTTAGTTTCATTGCAGCGCGTCACTCTATCTAGGTATATAATTAATCAAAGCCAGGACGCTATGATGGCCGTTTTGACAGATTACAATTATAGTGAGGTGAAATCTCAATTCATTATCGAAGAAAATATTATAATCAAATTCGATTTGCCAGAGGTAGAAGTTGTGCTGGCCAGCGATAATATAAGTGACGCTCGTATTAGATTATTTTTTTTTAATTTCGTAATACATATTATGTCGAGTTGTGCCATAAAATTACACATATAATTGTACTGCACGTCACTATTGACAATAATGTACAACAATTACCTCCTTGAATTAATACGAAACTTGATGAGCAGACAAACTTCAAAATGGCCATCATAGCGTGCCGGTACTATAACTATTGTAAGAAAATTAAGCGTAGGCAAAGCGTCAATTATTTTTTTATTTGGTTATTTATACTTGGTGTAGTATGACAATGGTTCAGTAATTAACACCAGGTGACACGCTTCCTCGGATTCCGCCTAATGATAGAATTCGAGGCTTCGACTTCACCCAAACTAAAATCTTTTACAGTTAAACCTATTGATACATCTTCGCGGCTCACCTTTAGGCATCCCGCACGGCGGCTTAGTCCTCGAGTTGTCGAGGAAGTCCAAATCGTACCGCCTGGCCGGCGGGTAGGTGAGCGCGACATGGCCCACCGCTGCGCCGACACACACACACAGCACGCACACTAGCGCCACGCGCGCCATGATGGTCCTTCGAACGCGATCACTGAATCATCCGCACATACTATCACATTTCACATCACTGGCATCCTGCAACAAAAGAAACGAGAGATTAGATTTGAATAAATGTAATTAGGTGTTTTATTTTATAATAACACCAGTCCTGTATGATGCATATACTGCCCAATATTGAGCACGAGCCTCCTCTACTACTGAGAGGGTTTAGGCCTTAATCCACCACGCTGACGAGCTGGTTGTGAGGCTTTAAATACCCTCGAATGTGGAGAGTGAATTCATGTGGAGAATTCTCAGGTAGGTTTCCTCACTATGTTTTCCTTCACCGTTAAAACGAACGATAATTCAGTCAGAGGTTTGTTCCTTGAGTTTTGAACCTGTGGACATTGTTCCATTCTCAACTAGGGTGTGTTCCATCGTTTTATTAGATAGTAACTAAATAGGTCTTTTATTAATACTAGTACAGTAAAGTGACCACTGCACCCGATGGTAAGTGGATTGGCATCCAGATAGACCATCGACTGACAAGAGATGATTATCCCTCCACTCTACAGTTCAAAACCGTATATACACAGGCTTATCTCGGAACGTTCACGTGGGCTATCTTTAGACCTTGTGTTATTTTAACAAGGACAAGAATTGTAAATTGACTACCAGATGCATCAAACAGGAAATATAATTTAAGTATCATTAACCTGCAGACGATTGTTTGGTCGGAGAAGGGCGAGATATCTCTATATCCATTGTACCGACGCAATCTAACCGACTCAGCCGTGACGGTGCGGACGATGAGAGGAAAAATACAAGGACATCACTTAGGTATTATATTCAGCCAAGTAGACAGTAGTATATGGGGAGTATAGTGAGCTCCTGGATTTGATTCCCAGGTCGATCTTTTAATCGAGCTGGCCCTTGGCAGCTTAAGCAAGACGACATTGTAACACATATTATCTTACTTCATACTAATATTATAAATGCGAAAGTTTGTGAAAATGTTTGGATGTTTGTTAGAAGTTAACGCAGAAACCACTGAACGGATTTGGATGAAATTTGGCACACGGGTAGATCATGTCCTGGATTAACACATAGACTACTTTTTATCCCGGTAATTTGCTCCCATGGGCAATAATGGACATTTTTAATCTGATTTCTTAAGTACTAAGTTGAGGGCGCTAACGTCGTACTGTGTTTTAGGGACTATTGTAGCGGGAAAGGCTTTTCACGCGGGCGAAGCCGCGAGCAACTCTTAGCACCAAATAATCCCAACCTTGCCAAGTAAAGTAGCATTGCATTGCAACTTTACGTTCTACAAAATAAAACATAACATTCCTTACAATGATTTCTTTCGCAACTTATCATTTTAGAACCTAAATGCAGATCAATGACACACAATTTACATCTCTGCCCACCTGAAACACGTTCACAACTTGCACTATTAACTATTAAATAAGCAATCAATAAAACAGGCCAACCGGCGTAGGAAACATTAAAAATGTCGCGTACGAAATTAATAATGCAGGATATTAATGCATTGATTACTGTATGGGCCTTGCTTTAATGTTGTTTAAATGGGCGTTTTGTATGTATGGAGAGCAATGGGAATATAACATGCTAGTTTTGAGTCGACTGTCTCGGTGAAGTAAGTGTATTCAACGGTTCGACACTGCTCTCAGGTTCTAGATTTGAATCCCGGGTCGGGCAAGGATATTCATTGGCCTACGGATTTTAAGGAGGTAGCTGGCGGGAGCTGAAAAAAAAAAGGCTCGCCGAATTTGTTGCACCACTCGAGGCTTTTTTAAGCACAAGCGTTTTCGAGGGTAAGCAAAAAATTTTTTGGGTAGGTATTGCACACCCTTGCGACCTCTAGCTAAGCGCAAGGTTTTTTCTAGGGTGGGCAAAAACGTTTCTAGGGCGAGCATTGCCCATCCTTGCCCCCTTAGCTATAAGCCCATGGGGATATTGGGTTTTCCTTAGTATCAGCCCGGAGTCTGGAATTTGTGCCCGATATGGCGATAGGCTCGGCCACTATCACATCATGGAACGGGATACACTTGGCAAAAAGTGGGTGCCTTGGTTGCAGCTCTGCCTATCACTTCGGCGATAAAAGCTTGATGTGTTCGTTTTTTTTGTTTAGTTTTGGTTCGCGTACGTCTGTATTTTACAGGATAAGAGATATTGTATTTTTCGAAGAAAAGGCTAGTTTTCTTTTACAGTTCCCATTTTTTATGCCTAAAGGGGTGGGCACTGAGCAGAGACGTAACCATTTAGTGCAACCACATTTTGTCCGACTTTATTCCGGAAATTGGGATTATATTTAACTAATTCATAATCTTATGCAAATAAGTACGACCTGAGAATCGAAACTAGTACACAGTTAAATTAAGCTGAAATCAAAAACCTATATTGTGACGTCACAAATCACTTTTACATAAATCCCTGCGCAAATATTGTCATTGCAAAATGCATCTTAATCTTGAAAAATAGAGTTGATAACTGTACGTTTAGTGGTTATCTCCGTCACGGTCCGCTAGGTAGCGCTTTCGCCATAAAACATTATCTTCACTTTTGTTTTCATTTCTAATCTTTAGATTACGATCCTCATTGGTGTAGTGGTAAACCATTGGGTTGTGAATCGTGAGGTTGTGAGTTCGATTCCCGGGTTGGGTATTTTTAAGAGACAAGCATGCCCTTTACGATGCAAGTACCAATAACCATCCGAACTTTGAATGACAAAAAGTCTAATAATTGTAGGCTTAAATAGCTTGTTTAACAAAAAAAGTATTTTTAACCTACTTCAAAAAAGAAGCTTTCATTGGTCAGTATATTTTGATAGAGTACGTACTAAGTAGCATCCCGGTTCTAGACAACTACAGCGCGTCCACCACATTCTAAAGGAATGCCTATTTGATGAGTCAGCACTCAGCGCGCGCTATCAATCCGCCTTATCAGCCGACACGCGGGAGAGAGTAACGCCGCGGTATGAATCTGTATCACATTTCACTTTTAATTAGTATTTTTATTGTATAGTTATGACCCTAGCGTAAGGTAGGCGCTTGTAGGTCTATTTACTAGAAATTGATATAAAAGAATATTTATATTTTATTTTATATTTGAGAGATGAATTGTTCACCAAATTTCGACTAAATATATAAAATCCGATTTGGTCTAGTGGCTAGGATACCTGGCTCTCACCCAGGAGGCTCGGGTTCGATTCCCGGTATCGAAATAATTTTTTCACATTTCTTTAAGCATACTAAGCATACACTACGTCTCATAGGTTTTTAAGTCATTCCTAAAATGTATTTCATATTATATTGTGATCATATTATAATCTTAGGTACCCTAATCTTATAAATATTCTAATCAATCCCAAGGATATTAAAAATGCGTCATTCTTAAAACCAATGTAACTAATTTCTTAATAATAATTGTATTCATTTCAAATATAAATCAAAACTTAATCAAAATCACTACAGCCGTTTAGAAGCCACGATGTCACCAGGGGCGGATTTCCCTATAGGCCGAGCAGGCCCGGGCCTAGGGCGGCAAAATTTAGGGGGCGGCAAAATTTGGTCGTTTTTTTATGTAGTTGCCCACGCGCCTTCAAATTTACATGTCCAAAGGGCGGGACACTAATAATAATTGGTTTTATTTGAACAATTTATCGTTATACCGCTATAGCGTTTGTGTTCTTCTAGGTCACACACACACACACACACACACACACACACACACACAGACAAACGGACTAATAGTGTAGATAATTAATTAATTTACTGACTATCGGTTTTTTCCATTTTAATTTAATTTCTATAGTTTATTTAATTTTTCATGCTTTACAGCACATGGGGGGCGGCAATCTTTCGTAGGCCTAGGGCAGCCAACGTATCAAATCCGCCCCTGGATGTCACAGTACAGACACATTAGTTACCACCTCTGTTTTTCGTCAGGAGTTAAAAATGGCCGTCTTACTGAAGAGTTTGTATAATGATTACATACAATTTCCTTATTACTGGGCTAATATTACATTTCACAATGTAATTAGCGGGTATAGCTACTACAGTTCGAATCAGTTGTGAAATCGTCAGCTGTAGTACAACGCCATCTGTTAGCAATGAACGTTACTAGCGAATACATTTCATTCTTGTAGTCTATATTATTGTTTTTACTTTTACAGGTCATTGAACCGATAATAATAACACAGAATACTGAATAGTACTACGTAATAATAGTAATAAATCGCATGATATCAATGACACTTGACGGTGCATCATCATGCATTCATAAAGTTCTGAATTTGGTTCCCAAGCCGCGCAACAAAAATCGCAGAGATTTTCGATTCCCAAAACACTCTAAGCTTGGAATTGCATTTTGTGGCCAATATTTATCTATTTTTATCATCAAACAAATGTTTACCAATAAGATATATCTCAATAATACCTGTCAACTATTTCTACGTACAATAAGGTGTCACTTTGACAGCGTCATTACTCACAATATAATCTCTAATCGTGCTCGCCAAGGAAGCTGCAAGTGATATGAAACGTAGATGCCGTCGACGTTTCTTCACGGTTGACGTGAGCGTCTTCGTGATCGGTCACCGCGCCCGGCACGGAACGATGCCGCACGGGTAATATTATTGCGCTCTTAGTTATCTTATTGCAGCGATAAATTCACTTCAGCATATTTATTTGTTTTAATTAATTTAATATTTAAACAAATTATTTCGGAGTTATGATTCAATAATGTATTAACTATAATATGTAGGTACTAACCACTGACTACTGAAGAAAGATCACACACGCACACGCACACAGAGAGAGAGAGAGAGACATTTTATAGTAGGGACAAACTAATATGGCCGGTATGACATGACACGGTTTTGAATTTTTTGGGTAGACGTTGTCACAGAGTTATCGCGTCGGGAAAAAAATTGAATTGTCATACCGGCCAGCTTAGTTTGTCCGAACTATAGTCCAAAAATATTTACATAAATATATTTTAGCAAATTATGCAAACGTACCTTAGTTTATAATTAAACCAACTTTAATGCCCAACCAAACCGACCTGATTACTTTGCTGTCACGGTCTTTAGCAATTATTGACCCTATAACTGTAACGTTAACTTTTAAAATTCATTGCATAACAAAAGATGTGACGATTCCATAAATTTTACGGTCTGTAACTTATGGCTGTTGTTATAAGAGTCGTTATGCAATGGCAATAAAACTAAGGAAGTGCGTAAGCGGAACTGAATTATTGACATCAAGGCGGGATTAACAAACCGAAGGTCTAATATCCTTATCTAGATTACTTGTTTTTACATAATTAATAGACGGGGAGCGTCCACAATGTTCATAAATAATAGCAAAACCACATATTTGAATTCAAAGCTCTGCTAGGCGTTAGACTACGCTCATCCTGAGACATAAGTCTCAAAAGTGCAACTGTACTCCTGCTCTGCAATACGGCTTGCATGCTGCTGAAGCCGTTGGCAAAATCTAGTAATTAGACTTATCAAGCTTTTAAAATAAAATAAAATCATGTAGACTTATAAAAAGCACTTATGACAAGGTAGAGAACGTACCTACATTAAAAGAACGCATAACTAGCACGGGCTGATAGGTACAGAGGACACGGACATTGGGGTCAGGAATAGGGCTAGGGAAGGACAAGTGGAGCTGATATAAGAGAAAGGGAGGCAATATCTTAACAATTTTGCATCAATTTGATGTGCAAGGTAACTTGAAAGCCGGTAAAACAAGCCTTTTCACATTTCTGCGCGTACGCATATGCCATTAAAACTTTAGAAAATGTTATCTAACATTACACAACAGTTCGAAGTAAGTGCAAATAACCATGACTCGCAAATATGCATGAAATTAGCCGACTTTAAGAAGAACCATTATGCATTACACTAACGTAAGATTTGGCAAATAAACGAAAGTGGATATAAAACTATACCTACAAATTACTATTCTTTGGAATGACTACTAAAAGTTAAGCACTTTTAGTGACCGTAATTTCTTTCGTCTTTTTCCACCTGTCCAATGTGGGGTCAGCAACATATCAGTTTTTAAAATTAATGTACAACATATCATTGGTTATGTTTATCAAACTCTGTTCGTCGAAATTACTAAATTGCTTTTGGAGTAATAGTATTGTTTACTCAACAATGTGAAATCTAGTGAAAACGGCAGCAAAAACATCGGCCAAGCATCTCGATCGGATCTAGTGTCGTAAAACAATCGATTATATGAAATAGCTGATTGTTAGTGATGTTCTTGATAGGTGATTGCCCAAATTATGGTATCAACATCGTTTTTATAAAGTGCTTTCGTTTAAATGACGGATATTTTTATGTTACAACTTTAAAAATGAGTGATTATCTTGTTATTTTTAATATTTCCACGAATTTAAAAAACGAACACATTTAGAAATATTATTATTTGGAAAACATTCCCTTCATTCTTCGAGAAAGCTTTCATTATCAATTATTTATACTTATATTACTTTTTAAAAAGAATACCTATTTAAGAAATTATGGATAACTATAAATTGTGTATGGTCGAGGAAACCAAATAAAAACAACCCAGCACTATTGTCTGAATAGCGAATAATTTCGTTAATTGATTAATTCCTCAGATCTAACTTCCTTGCAGAAGTCATGCCAATTTGTATGCAAATTTGTGAGAAACAACGAAACAATCAGACGTTTTTTCCTTTCAACAATTTTCAGTGGTGATTAATTTGAAATGTTATGAAATTACGGACCTAATTGATGAGACAGTTTGTAATAATACAAATCTTTAAAACCGACTTAAAAACAAATAGGTTCACAAGATCGATAATTGATTGACACGTAACTGCAAAATTCAAAGGTATCTTGAGTTTTGAACGGCCTTCATTTCGGCAGTCTATTCCAATCTAATCAGGATATCGATCCTTTATCACCTTTAGATTTACCGCGAAAATAGACCAATCAGATTAAAGCATAGAATGCTTACAAAAAACTTTTGATTGGTCCATCGCAATCAGGATCGTCTATTCAAATAGTATTTGGACAGATCGTCGCAAGCGCATCGGATGCCTCCACAACCGATCGATGAGGCACGGTCAGACGTTCCTGTTTGCGCAACTGTCACGCTACATGTCATGGATGTTAGATTGAGTGAAATTCTACCACGGTAATTAAGGATGGAGAAACTGATTGACAAGAACCGCAGTTTTACTAAGATTTTTAGTACTCTTTACTTCAAATTTCAGCAGATTATTTTTATGAAGCGAAAATGTAGATGAATAAAAAATTAAAATTATGCTGTAATTTGTGATGAAAAATTCTGGGCGTTTTGCTACTTATGGGACACTGGCATTTTCCACAATGGAATTAACTTACCCTATCAGACAAGGTCTGCCAACCCGCACTAGGCCAGTGTGGTGGACTAAGGTCTAAAACCCTCTCAGTTGCAGAGAAGGCCCGTGCTCAGCAGTGGGCAGTATAATAAAGGGCTGGTATGGTAATGGTAATCTGACAAGTAATTTAGATGTACTAAAAAAAAAGTTAAAGACGGTTTTAAATAACTATATCATCAAAATGATAGTTAAGTTGAGAGAATGGATATAAAACAATAATAAATCGATCATAAGCGTGTGAAATACCGTGCAAACCGAACTAAACGGTCAAAATAACGCTAAAACATAACGCAATGCTCTCTCGCGATTTCTACAAACACTTTCGTTTTCCATGAGAGACTCACGTACGTCCTAGATAGAATCGCTTTCCAAACGTACAGGAATAATGATTTGACTTGGGTGGGCACCGAGCAGGAATTCCTTCAATCCCGAAGGATTAGGGCTATTAGTTTGGAGTTGGTAAAGCGTCCTACATAGTTTGCTGTATATCCGGCTAATGATGTGATCTGAGTATCGTAATATAGAACTGCCCCACTGCTGGGCACAAGCCTCCTAGGACTTTAGTTACGTCTGATATACCTAGTGTAGGTTGGCAGATTTCACATAATACCTTCGAAATTCATATGAAGAATTCTTGAGTGTAGAGGTTTCCTCGCGATGTTTTCTTTTACAGTTGAGACAAGCGATTATAATCAAGGAGTTAAGTCTCTGTTCTGTGATTATAATCATGGAATACACACATAAATTCTAAAAGTTAGAGGTGTATGCCTTGATTTTGAACCTGCGTACCTTCATCTCAGCAGTTCGTTCCAACGCCAATTCTTCAGATGACGTGGTTTCTATCAAACCTATGTTCACGAATCCAAGCACCGTTTCTTAACCAACTGTTGCAGTAACGTGTGGTAATGCTCACATGAACAAAAGAATTACATAGATGTCTCCAAACGATAAACTTGCCCTGATGGTATCTCACAACGGTACATTCTTATGCTATGAACACATGCAGTTTACTATGACGCATAACATACTGGAAAGGGAACTGTTAATATAAAATCCTGTAAACTTAAATCCTACTAATATATGTACATGCAAAAGTTTGTAAAAATGTTTGGATGATTGTCAGGAATGCTGCAAATTATAATTATGTCGTCGTTAGGGACACAGAACGTTTCCTGGATTAACACATAGGCTATTGTTCAGTGCGGGATAGTGCCAAGTAGCTGTTTGACAAAGCCTAAGCCGATAAAAAGGTAGTCGTTAATATTACAGATGGAAAAAGGACTGTGTAAATTGTTTTTTTTTTTGACAGTATCGGATAGATCTGGCGTTCTAGATAATGTTTATAGGCTAGAATGTGACTGGGATACCTACTTTCTTCCTAGAAATGTGCGCAGTTCCCGGCGCACTTTCATTTGTTTATTTATTCACTTAGTATGAAATACTACAAGTTTACAAAATTACTCCAATCATGATGCAGGTTCTACCCACAAAGTATAAGAGCGAGTGAAAGTAAGCAATACTTATGTATTAGTTCATTAGGATTCATAAACTTAACGACTACTGTTAGCATATTTGTAATAAAATCAAATAAGCGATGTGGATTTGTTCCCACGTTACGTTTTTCAAGATCTGATATGAAATGTTTTAAATCTGTTAAAGTTGTCGTCCCGTAGACATACTTATCTGCAGAATGAATAAGCCGCTTCGATTCAGTTAATACGAGAGTTTTACTCCCGATTCCAATCTATCCCAACAGCTAAGAAAACGTTTATAGTAAGGTGAACCAATTAAAACAACTCATCTGAAGCATGTCAGACATAATTTATTCTGATAGGTCTATTTTCTCTATGGATCCAGCGGTAACTGTTACGATCGATAAGGAATCGTCCATTAAGATAGATCATTTACTTCCAAGATCTATGGCCATTGCAGATAACCGACCAGATGTGACAGCTTGCGGTTGCATTTCGTATGGCGATTGGCGAGGGATAGTTCCGGAGATGCAAACACCCTACCCTCTTGTCTAATACCTATAGGTAGGTACCTTTTCTTTAAGGGCAGCATCAATACTTTTTGGGCATTATATTTATGTTGGTGGTACGATATTTGCATCCGCCTGGATAGCGACCACTGCACATGGAGAAAACACGCCATAGTGTCCCACGTGAGTTCCAGGATCCGCCTGTGTATGTCCAGTTTCAAGCAGGCCGGCATAATTGTGTCGACTGGCGAGGGATGACCATCTTTCGTCAGTCGAGACTTTATCGTTTTATTTTTTATTGCTTTGAATGACGAGACGAGCATGCCGTTCGCCTGATGGTGACCGCCCATAAACAGTAGTAACACCATACAGCACCTTGAGTTACAAAGTACTGTGTGGCATCCCGCTGCGCTCGTCATCCTGAGACATAAGATGTTAAATCTCATTATGTCCAATAGTAACACTGGCTACAATGTCCTTCAAACCGAAACACAACAGTGCATGCACACTACTGCTTGGCGGTAGAAATAGACATTGCGGTGGTACCCACCCAGACGGACTCTTACATATGAGAGACCTACCACCAGTATCTGGACCCTGCTCCACTTACCGTCAGGTAACTAACTCCTAACACCTCCCTATTCTTCTATTTGATTAACTTCGTTGCGGGTTAAGACTAATTAGTGCTCCCATAGACTCGCCGAGCTTCACCGCTTGGTGTCATAAAATGCGTGCCGCTGTCGATCCTGGCTTACAGGAGTTGTAGTGGTGGGTGTGAGAGCGGGATAGTCTCGTTACCATCAGGTGCAGGGGATCTCTTTACCGTGCCCTTATTAAAAAAAAATAGAGCATGATCGGTGGAGATCATTTAACATCAGATGATTTGCTTGTTTGCCGGCCTATATAAAAAAGTTCTCAGATAAGTATGTATATTACATCCAGTTAGATTGAAAGTATTTGATACCACAATACTATGCAATTGCGGTTTGTATAATATATCCGTTGAGTGTATGAGTGGTATTGCACTCATACAAAATGTATTATTAGTTATGTTTATGCAATACATTGGTCATTACGACCACGCCCGAGCACAAAATCAGAGCACATAAAATTGCAAAAGTACAGTTTAAATTAACATATAGCATTAAGAACTTAGCGTTGACTTACGCCTGCAAGGTGAACAGACGACTTTATAAAGGTCGCAGAAACACGCTGGATGCAGGCCGCTGATGACAGGTTCTTTAAGGGAGGCCTGTGTTCAGTAGTGCACTTCATGTGACTAATGATGATTATAATTGGTTACTTTAAAACTATTACGGTCTTTAAGTTACAGTTCAGCGAAGATAAACATATGGGCCGCACAATCACATTGTTGCTCACCAAAGTGGTCAATTTTGTGAGGATTTTGTGCAACCCCTTATAATATTACCATACTTATAGGTTTATACCGACAGGCGGAAGGAATTACGAAGCTCAATCCATTTATTTATATTTTATTTAATTTTAGGTATTCAAGCAGACAATCATGATAAATACTAAAACTACGATAGTTAAAAATTACATCCTATATAAAGTTTCGTATTTTCCGGGTTCGAATCAGTCATGAATCACGATACTTTAAAAATAACTTTTTGTATGGAATGAAAATATTAATTTCCTTGTCTTATCGTGGAAAGGTATTGAGAAAAGCAATATAGAGATAACATTATACTTTAGACAGATTGATCATCATCCGATATGGTCTAGTGGCTAGGATACCTGGCTCTCACCCAGGAGGCTCGGGTTCGATTCCCGGTATCGGAATATCTTTTTGACTTTACATTTGCGCAAATAACTCAAAATACAATAATTTTGCGCTCGAGTATTTGAATAACAAATCACGGAAGAGATAAATATAATATAATTTATTTCCTTGTACAGCGCCATCTATTATCGAATACACTGAAGGAATCGATTCCCATACCTTTCTCCTATTATCATGGCGCTAATGAGTGTAAAGTGACTCTAATGAGCCTCGGGTTACCTCACTATGACGTAACTACTTTTACTCGAACAATTCCGACGTAGTTCTAATTGTATAATCGTCCCTTGCTTTTTTATAATTATAATTAGTTGGTGTGGTAATTATTGTGATATACCCGAAAGTATTAGAATAGAGTTCGGTATAAAATTAGCACTTAAGACGCCTTTAAAGAAAGCCGTAACACATCCAAAAATCTTACGTTTCCGAACAACCAAAGCTTTTCACATCGGCTTTATGTGATTACGGTACTACAGTCGTGCTGCAGCGTATCTACCACATAATTTAAATAAAATGTGTGCTCTATAATAAACAAGCTAGACGAGTGAGCTAAGGCCTTGAAATAAAGTGAAAGTACCTAAAGAACATCTTTACGACTTCGGTAGTAACGCTGGCGAGTTTGTATGAAAGAATTAGAGCTGCCAACTTTTTTGCCGAACCCACAACAATATTAAATGTGGCAGTTCAAACCACTAAAAAGTTGGCGACACTGGACATAATATAGCTATTTTATGCTACTCTTGTCGAGACAGATTTTTGTGTAAATGGTTACAACTGATGGAAAATAGTAGCAACTAGCAACACGAGACTCTGGGATACTATTTTTTATTGAAAGACAAGGCTATCAAGTATATAATGATAAGTAAATGTGATAATATGATTAGAAAGATATGATAGATAGATATGATTCTAGATTCTAGAACTTGAATTATAACTGCGTGGTATAGGGCACTCACGGAGGAGACCGGATACGAGACATCTGACTTCAATTTTTAACCGACTTCAAAAAAGAGGAGGTTTTCAATTCGACGTGTATTTTTAAAAATAATATCCAGTATCACCTATACCTGCAAATAAGAACATAGTCAAGTTATCACAATGATGCTTCGTGGCAGATATAGATATTGCCAGTGTATCTACGTAGACAGGATTGCGCATACAAGATAGCTTGGCTGTGTTTGGTACAGTTCTGTGAGCCGGAATGTCGGTTTGTTTGTAAACTTGTTTCGGTCTAGTGGTTATCGGTTGCTATCGTAACTATCTGAAAGGTAAACGCTATCTTATATTTTATTACGAGAAAACGAGCTACCGTGCAATTTGCCTATAGAAATCTAAGTTCGATAATCCCCATTACCAATATTTTAAATGCAAAAGTTTTAAAAGATATTCGAGTATAAGAAGTAAACACAGAGACCGCTGAATTCGGATACCATTTTGCAGACAGCATGGGCGTATATAAGGGGGGGTTTTGGGGGTCCCCCCCCCCTTAGCTTACAACAAAAATAATCTGGGCCATAAAACTTGTACAATTTTTAAACTTTTGGTATCCTCGGACGCCCCCTATGTGAAAACCATAACGCCCGTGGCAGACAGATGGACCATGTCCTAGATTAACATACTATTTTTGACCCGGTACAGTGCACAGTCAGACATTTAATAATTCTATAAACGCGGACAAAACTTTAGTCCAGAGTTGAAGATAAACACTGTAATAAAAATCTAGAAGAAGATAAACCAATTATCGGTTTCTATACGAATAGCGGTACCCTAAAAAGACAATGAAGACATTACGTAGCGTAGAGGACAAGCTCGCACAAAGAATAGATACACGATAGCATTGTACAACGTATTCAGATACACATCTCGCCACTGGTGTAATGGTGACGTAGTAACGTGAAAATGAGGACCCTGGGTTTGAATACCAGATCGCGTAATATCCACTTGCTCGTTTCCCAAATTACGCAATAAAAAACGTGCACGATGCATCTAGTCAAGTTTATTTTACGGTCAATAGAAATTATCATTTGGAAGGTAATTTGTATCATCAGCTTAACTGTCACTCTGGATTAAAATCACTTTTTACCCGACTACGGCGAAGCAAGGAAGGGTGATTAATGTTTCACAAAGGTCGCCGTATGCGTGAATAAACCAGTAAAGGCAATAAAAGCATGTTTCTGTATGCAATGTTGCATGAATCGGTCGTAACAACCGTTTGACCGACATACTTGACCTGCATTTGAGAAATGTTTGACATTGATTCGACGCATTTTTCTGATCAATTATGTAGTTTATAAATACATACAGTCATATGCTGCTGTGTGCTAAAATGCAAGTATTGTGTTGTGGATATAAAGTAGAAGACTCGTTCTCATAAATCCCTGATCCAAAACATTATTAAGTATTTATTAATTTGCATAGTGACGAACGACGATCATATTATTTTGTTCTCATTGATATGTAAAAAAAACCTTTGTTCTACTTCTTGTTAAGGCATTTATTTTAAAGGATTTTAAACTAAATATATTTTTTTTCTTAATGGCTTCGCCGTTTAATTGCATTTAGCCAATGTCAGGCTATTAATTTAAATAATTATAGATGGTATTTTATTTATTTTCAATATTATTCTTTCATTTTCGTCTTCGATTGAAAGAATAATATTGAAAATAAATAAATCTTCGAATTCAAAAAAGGAATGAATTTAAAAGAAGAATGTAATAACTTTTCGAGTGCACGTTGTTTCACAACGGAGATTACCGCGACCTCTAATTTGGCAAAAATAAAATCAGGATCTAATACGCAGTAAACGACCAATTAAATCAATACTTTTTACACGCCCCAGTTTCCGTGTATTTCGTCTGTTTGTTACAAACGTAAACAAATGGCCGAAGTTATTGTAATAAAAGTGTATACTCTGTGGTCACTTGCTTAGCGCCACGCGGGACCACATTTTTTATTATTTTCACGCTTTGCCAAAGGAATCAATTTATAAAGCCATAAAAACTTTTTTTTTATTGCTAAGCGTATTTCTTTTATCTATATTCCATTTTTGTATCTATATTCCAGTCTCTGGTAGAGTTTACCAATTATTCATAGATATAAATTAAAAATGTTACAATGAATGTGTTTGGAAGCTTTTTTATGTATTATTACCCCATAAATGTAACTTAACGAGGCTTAACATAAAAAGCATACACATGACACGAGTCACGATATAAACAAGGAATTAAAAGAAAACTTTAATACCTTTTTACATAATTATTGAATTTTCTAAATGAATTAAAGTCATACAGTCGCATGTGACACATTTTTAATCTTAGAGCATTTAAACAAAATCTTTAACAAATTCTAGCACAACGTTATCAAGAAATAGACAAATATATTGAATATACAGGCACATAATATGCTGATACATAATTTTATGTCCCGTCTGTAACATTCTTGCCATGTATTTATGACAGAAGTTTCTCGAATGAGGTTGTGTTACGTTCAGTTTAACACCCATTTGCGAAGCGTTGTTTAAACGTTAGACAACCTTGTTGCACCGCGTAGGACGAGCATTGTATTAACCTTACACCCACTTCACTAAATCATGAATGATACAGGTTTTATTGTTTACTGTCTCGTCAAATGTAGCTTGGTATGTGGACCCTCGTATGCGAGTGTCAGGGTAGGAACCAACGCAATATTTATAACTGTCGTCAAAGAACAGTGTGCAAGGTACATTGGATTTTGGTTTGACGTTAGAGACTAGTGAGTGACTTATCTAATAAATAACTTAGGGTTTCGAATGCTGCGTAGTGAGATGTGTGATGGTTGGGATTGTAAAAGCGTCGTAAACTATTTTACATACTTCTAATTGCTATAGTTTTTTGAACAATATTTTTCTATGGCAAAAAAAATAATTCATACAGCAATCAACGTGAAAATCATGTTGATCGGTCAAACATTTTTTTACATAAACTAAGTAGTAGTAGAAGTAACTTAAGTAGTGTGCGTAAATTAAATATCAGGAAATTGAATAAGAGATATTAACTTCCATATCACCTCATCACCAACAGAAAGTTCAAAGTAAAATGGTTAAAAGTGAAGTTAATTTTCACATGCATTCTTTTAAGCGAAACCACAACCAGTTGCGAGATAGTATCTCGTACCTGCTCGGACAGGTTGGTAACAATTCGTCACCGCCGCACCTCTAGGCTCGGCTCTGATTGGGAAATCTTTCGCATATCTGGGTAACACGTTGTTTTTATACGACCAAGATTGCCCCCTTATTCTCTTTGACAGCGTTAACTCGTAACGCGGCCATGTCACGTTAACTTTGTGTAATTTGCGTTAAATGGTATTCTGTATGCCAATTTCCATAGTGATAAATGCGATGAGTTACGTTACGCGCTTGTTACTAGCGGTGGAAATAACGTGTGTCATCTATAGTAATATTATAAAGACGAAAGATTTGATTGTTTGTTTGTTTGTTTGCATTGAATAGGCTCCGAAACTACTAGACCGAATTGAAAAATTCTTTCACCAATATAAAGCTACATTATCAGCGAGTAACATAGGCTACTTTTTATACCGGGAAATATAAAGTGGGACTTTTATCCCGGAGAAACTCATTCAGCCGGGCGGAGCCGCGAGCAGAAGTCTAGTAGAGAATAAGGGGGCAGGTTGTCTCATCCTTCAGGTAAAGTTAAGGCTGCTATAATACTGGCGATTTGAAAATGAATTCACAGCGAGGTGAAGACGCTGCGCGGGTCCAATCTAAATAATGCCCGATTTCTGAATCTCCCAGTTAAACTTTTAATAACTATTGATCCATTAAAGTTAAACTTAAAATAAACGTCGGTTGACTTTCACTGTGTTTCTGAACATATAATGAAGCATTCAATAACTATGAAGCCGAAAACCAGTTCCTTATTTTGCTACTAGATGGCTCTTTTTTAGCAGTTGACTTGAAAATGGATTTTATTACTAAAATTCGTAACTAATAATTATTTTATATACAAAAATTACTTATTGTAACATAGATCAACGCCTTAACATTATTTTAATTTTATTTTGTGGTAATTTGTTATTTGTCTCTGGCTGATGAATGACATCATTGTCGAATTAAAAAAAAAGTCAAACAGTTCAACAAATTGTCTTATGTCATGCTAGCACTAGTTTGCTAATTTGTGTTTTATGTCGATTTATTTAGAATTTGAGAATTTATAACACTACTGAAACTGTTGTGATTGGCCGTATCAATTATGTTCCTCTATATTTTAAATAATATCCAACAAGTTGCCGTCGTTTGTCACAAAATGACACGTCAAATAGTTTTGGAACAGATAAACGGCAAAAATTGGCCAGTTAAGTTATAGTAAGTTTAAGCTGAGTTTATCTTGCAGTGCGTGGTTCAGAAACGCAATTTCATGGGTTATCGAACCAATAGCGCTAACGGATAGATAAACTGCCGTCAATAGTAATTCAGAAACCAGGCATAAGACCGGTAACTTTACTTGACCACGGAGGAAACAAAACGGGTAGCTTGTGTGATGGTAAGCTGGCTACAATGTCCTTCAAACCGGAACACAAATGCATGTATCCTTCTGCTTGCCACTAGAAATAGACATTGCAGTGGTACCTAATGGTAGCTCTACATTTTTATACGAGTATGGCAAAAGGATTCATATATCTAATGGAGTGTAATGGCGTCTACATTAAGTCGATTGACAAGGGATGATTTTCTCTTGAATATCTGGTATTGCGTTCATGCTGAGATGCGCTGACTATCACCTATAATTCTTCTAGTAATGAGTGTTTACGTAAAGAGCACTTAACGTCAGGTGACCTAGCGTTTGTCTGTCTGCTATAAAGAATTCATAGACGCCCCTACCCTCCACGAAGGCTGCACCAAAGACAACATCCTTGTGTATTTGGCACGCAGGCGTCAGCTGTCATTCGGCACGTACTAGCATGCGCATGCGCCGGCAAGGTGAGTTTAGACATTTAGATACAACCTAGGCGATCTATAAGTATGCTGGTGTGATATTAATAAGCGGCGTTTTCGACAAACAATCCCATTCGCTTTATTAGATTCATCGTGAAATGGACCAATCAGTGGGCTTAGAATGTGGCAAAAAGACGCAACTCGTAAGACGGTGTCGTTTAATTTTGATGTTTGTGATTGATCGAGGGACCGATGATTTAGACCGTTTATTTATAAAGGTCGTTTTTGGAAGTATGTATTGCGTCGTTGGTCATGTGAGAGCGTACAAGAGATAAGGACTGAGAGTTCCTCGGTTCGATTCTCAATATTAAGTAACATTTTATTAAAGGTTTTGATTATTAGTTATTGATTTGCCTAGTATGAGATCTCCAAAGACAGATGTTAGGTAGTCGGCCTTAAAAAAAATATACCTTCGTACTGAGATTATAAAAATACTGTCTGAGCGTCGAACCTAAGTCTTCTTGGTTTAAAAGGCTAAAACCAATAAGAATCACAGTTAATAAAATAACAGAAACGCAAACTCGCTTAACCTTAAAACTGACCTTACGGTTCAGCGTTTGACGAAATGCTGAGCATCAGTTTAGTAATTTTGGACTTTAAATTCAAAGCAATAAGAATTAAAATTCATCAACTACATCCCATGGTATAGCTTAGTAATGCTGAAATCAATTTTGTATTTTGGTGCTCAGAAATAAGATATATAATCGTGTGGCAAAGTGTTATGGTATTGACCAAGAGTTTACACCATTATTTAAGATGGCCTATTGATAAGGATACCAAATTGATTTATCTTTAAATAAACAAGTAATTCAATAAATTGGCAGGTGAATTGTAAGGTCGTAAATTCGAATGCCGACCATTTTTATAGTAGTAGGTACAATGCACAAGTATGACAATGCCTAAAGGTAAGTTATTTCCGCAAGGGAACATCCGCAATACTAGAAAAAAAATCTGGTAAGGGTATGTGCCAGGAATCTTTAAACTATTATTATTTCGGGAACCATTTTAAGAATTTTTAGGATATAAATGTCAACTTTTGTCCGTGATAAATAAAAGACGTGCTCCTAGTATAGCGTTTATTCTCCGACTGCCTTATCGACAATACAATACTTAGATGTAACACCTCCACCTTTAATTAAACCTTATATCTATAACTATACAAATATGGTTCACTATTATTATGTTCTTAATATTATAATAAAATTAATGTTTATGTTTTATAAACGATTTTGAACTTATTATGTTACACCGTTACACCTTACACAATAGTAAGTAAGTTATACAATGAAATACATACTACATAAAAATTATAGTTAATCTAATGGTTCTATGCCATATCTCTGGACCGGTTTTCGGGTTCTTAATGGGTACCTTCGTTCTGCCATGGATACCTCATTATGTATTTGTACATCCTGTACCTGGGGTACCGGTACTGAAGTTGTTGGTACGTTGTCTCTCAATAATATTTGTGATTGTTCTGTACATTCTACGCTTTTATTACATGAATCGCTTTCAGCTGTGGCTTTTGGCGAGTCAAGTAGCTGACTAGTCTTATTGGGGCTGTCTTCACTTTTGGTGGGCAAAGCAAGTGAACTACGAGATTGCTTATACCCTTTATCATGTGATGAAACTGTAGGTTTATCTAGTAACTCGTATCTCCGCCTCAATTGATCAACATGCCGATGTACCTCTGTTCCAAGGCTAGATCTGACTGAGTAGTCTGAACTGCCTAGATTCCTAATGATCTGTCCTGCGACCCATTTATCTGACCCGCGATAATTCCTAAACCATACTTTTTCCCCAGGTGCCCACTGACGGTGTGCCCCACCTGCTGCTTCCTCACTACGCACTTGTCGGTTTTGTACCCGTGCCATTCGGTCCGGTTTCAACGCGTCTAATCTCATTCGTAAATTTCTGCCTTGTAGAATTTTGGCTGGGCTTTCCCCTGTCGTATAATGTTCTGTATTTCTATATGCTAAAAGAAATCTACATAATGCAACGTCGACGTTTAAATTTTGTTTCAACGCTTTTTTTATTACGCGTTTACATATTTTTACAGCATTTTCTGCGGCCCCGTTCGATGCTGGGTGGTAGGGTGCACTAAAAATTTGTTCGATACCGTTTCTCTTTAAAAACGTTTTAAATTCTTCGCTACTAAAAGAAGTGCCGTTATCGCTTACTAACTGTCTAGGTATACCAAACTTAGACCAAACGTCTCGTAATACCGCTATGACTGCTTGTGACGTTGTGCTTTTCATATTAATAGCTTCAATCCACTTAGAACAAGAATCAATTATGACTAAATAAGTTAAACCTGCCATTGGTCCTAAGAAATCAATATGCAACCTTGACCAGGGTCGGCTAGGCCATGGCCAGGAATGTGGCGCTTGCTGTGGCGGTGCGTCGGCTACCGTAGCACATATTGTGCACGATCGGCACTCCGTTTCTATAGCTTCGTCGATGCCCGGCCACCAAACGTAACTTCTAGCTAAAGCCTTCGTTTTTACTAACCCCATATGCGAATCGTGTAATTCTTTGAGGACTTTATTTCGACATGTATATGGTATTACTAATCTGTGTCCCCACAACACACATCCCAGTTCAATATACAATTCATTTTTTCGATTAAAATACGGTTTAAATTCCTTAACGTCTACTTCAATAGGCCAGCCGTCCTGGATAAAGCTCATGATGCGGCTTAATACAGGGTCGGATAAGGTTTCTTTTTTTAAAAGTTTATAGTCTAATAGCAGGGCTTCTGTTGCGAAATGTAAATATGTCTGCTCAGGCAATTCGTCCTCATTTACAGCTTCCTCTTTATGGGTTTTTATCAAGCGTGAGAGGATATCAGCAGTGTTTTGGTCGGTTTTTACGTACTCAATATTGAAGTCATATGCTGACAACTTAATTGCCCATCTTTGTAACCTACTGGCCGCTGTACAGGGGATACTGGTATTGGGGCTAAAAATGCTGACTAGCGGTTTATGGTCTGTACGAAGTGTAAATTTACGGCCATATAGATATTGGTTAAATTTATCTACAGCAAAAATAATGGCTAATGCCTCTTTATGAATTTGGCTATAATGTTTTTCGGCAGGTGTGAGCACCCTTGACGCATACGCGACGACTTGTTCGTGGTTATCACGATTACGCTGGGCCAATACTGCCCCCAAACCATGCGCGCTAGCATCGCATGTTACAATAGTTTCTAGAGACATATCGTAGTGTGCGAGTACATCTGTGCTACAAAGTAATTTTTTAATTTTTTTAAATGCTATGTTATGTTTAATAGCCCATTTGAATTGTTGCCCCTTTTTAAGTAAGTCATAAAGAGGACTCAAGTATGTGCTCATATTTTTGACAAACTTGCCATAATAGTTGACCATACCCAAAAATGATTTCAGTTCTGTAGCATTATTAGGATGCGGCATCGAAATGATTGGTTTAATTTTTTCGCTGTTTACTTTGACCCCTTCCCTTCCTATTATAAACCCGAGATACTGTAGTTCATTGGTCAAAAAATCACACTTACTTCGTTTGATTTTAAGACCATTAAGCTCTAAGATTTCGAACACCTTATCTATGATATTTAAATGACTTTCTAAGTCTTTACTTTTTATTAAAATATCGTCATAAAATATGAGTACATTTGGCTCCTTCTTGAAAAGATTAATCATGATTCTTTGAAAAATACCAGGGCTGGAAGATAGGCCATACACTAATCGTTTATATTTAAATAAACCGCGATGTGTATTTATCACTGTGTAATCTCTAGAGCGTTCATCAAGTTCCAGTTGATTATAGGCTTGGGACAAATCTAACTTCGTGAACCACATATTACCACTAAGGTCGCTAAGCAGGTCATCTATCCTTGGAACAGGGTATCTGTCGATCATTAAAACAGGATTTAAAGTTACCTTATAGTCAGCACAAAGTCTAATGCCACCATCTGATTTATGTGCAATGACGAGTGGAGACGCCCAATCTGACCGCTCAACCGGCTCGATAACGCCCGCGCGGAGCATAGCATCCAGCTCCGCATCGACGCGTGTGCGCAGTGCGTATGGCACGGGGCGAGCCCGGCTGAACACTGGCTGAGCGCCCGGCCGCACGCACAGCTGTACCGGCCCCCCCGAGTACCGACCTAGGGTGCCGTCAAACAGCGACTTATGCCTGGAAATTATGTTATTTACAACATTATTTTTGTTATATTTTTCTTTTGATGTGTAATATATATTAAATTTAGGTATGACTATCTCAAGTTCGGCTAACCACTGACGGCCTAGCAAATTTGTAGTGCCATTGTCAAAAACGTACAAATCTAATTTTTTTCTAATATTTCGATACTGTACTTCCGTCTCAATATAACCTAGAGGGTTTATAATGGAGCCGTCATAAAAAGTTAAGTTAATTCGACATGACTTCAACATAATATCGCTAAAATATTGATTGTAAACATTTTTGCTAATACATGATAATGGGGCTCCCGTATCTATTTCCATTCTCAATGGAATATTATTGACTAAGACTGAAATACGCACCGCCTTATACTTTGTTAAGGACATTTGATACATTGGTTCCTCGATGTCTACTTGACCATCCCCGTCCTCCGAACTGTGATCCGCTGCGGACTGCAGCTCCTCCGCGGACGCGCCCGGCTCCTGCACCCAATGCACGTCCATTGGCTTCTCTGCCGCCGCGGGCCCTCCGCGCCAGCGCCAACTGCGCCCTCCGCGCGTGTCCTGCACCGGCTGCCTGCCGCGTGCATGTGAGAAGCGACTACGCCCCCCGATGTTCCCCGCTGTATTTGTTTCCCATTTTATTCGCTCCGACGAACTATACGATTTTTTTAGGACACACTCTTCGCAGGTGGCCCGTTTCTTGACAAGAACTACACTGAAATTCCTTATATCTGCAATCAAATTTCCGATGTCTTGAATCGCCACAGGCTGTACAAGAACGTATTTGTAGTTTATTCATGCTTTCGATTTTTGTCCCGTTCGTTATCTCGGTATTACACTTTTCTACCGCACCTGCATCTTTTTCTGCCAACTCGAGGGTAGTGGCTAAAGTAACCGCCTTCGAATAGTTCAAATTATCTTCGGCGAATAACCGTTGCCTTATAAATTCGCTTTTAAGTCCACACACAAACTGGTCGCGCAAATTATCTTCTAAAACTTGTTGAAAATTGCAAAATCTTGACAATTTTTTCAATTCGGCCACGTAATCCGCCATAGACTCCCCGGCTAATTGCCGTCTTTGACGGAACCTGTACCTCTCTGCCACTTCGGAAGGTTTTGGTTGTAAATGATCCTGTAGAAGACTCACAGCTTGTTCAAATTTAAGTGTTGATGGTTTTATTGGACTCGCTAAACTCGACAATAATTCGTATGTTTCCTCGCCCATCAATGATATAAGTGTCGGTAGTTTTAAGTCGTCCTCTATTTTATTCGCCTTGAAATACATTTCCATACGCTCCACATAAGCCACCCAGTTTCCAGATTTCACTTCAAACTGTTTAATCTTGCCGATAGACATCGTAAATAATAATATTTTCTTAAATTAACGGCACACACTATCCGAATTATCCTCGTCGCCACTGATAAATAAAAGACGTGCTCCTAGTATAGCGTTTATTCTCCGACTGCCTTATCGACAATACAATACTTAGATGTAACAGTCCGATTGCTTATCCTTTGCAGATTTAACTAGATAAGTGTTTTTATTTTCTTTCATAGATGCTAGTTTTAGTCTTGCTATTGAATTTATTATGTTTTTTTTTAATCAAACATGAAAATTGAAGCAAATTGTTTGTTCCGTTGAACTATTTTAAATTGATTTCAATAAATTCAAACAAGAAACGAAAAACTGTATATAAAAATAATTAAAAAAAAACATATTCTACTTGCAGTATAATTTACATAATACCAAAAAAATACTTACAAATTAGAAACACGTTTTGTGATTCCGCAACCTGTAACAAAAATTACGTTAACAGATGGCGCTAAATTAAATTTCGTAATTATTGCCAAACAATAATTACATCTCATTGAATGTAAACAATCAAAAGGGTTTGAGACGTGGGCACACTCATTGTTCATGAAAATGGAATTTGCTTACGTTTCAAAATGAACGCACCTGTGGCATTGCAAAACGCGGGCTGATGTATACTTGCGTTATAAAAATGCATTTTCTATGTTTTTATACCTACAAACAAAAAGTATTGATACCTATTACGAAGAACACTCAACTAGATTAAGAAAGTGTGAAAAAAAACTTTATGATCGCGAACTTTTCTCACACTAGAAAATTGGAACTGCGTGTGTGTGAAAAAAATTACACAAATTGTTGTTACGAAAAAAAAACTCAAAAGATATGCCCCGGGTGAGGATCGAACTCACGACCTTAAGATTATGAGACTTACGCGCTGCCTACTGCGCTACCGAGGCTGGTGATGACGCTGCCAAAATAAAGGAATAGAATACGAGTAAAATAAGTACATAAAATCTATTTTTTACCAACCAGTATATCTACGTATCGTTGATTTACATACTATATAAATTTTATTTATAGCTATCTCTAACCATATTTTAAAAATCAGAACATAACAGTGGAAGGGCATTGATGCACTCCAAATAATATATAAATATGAAGATAATATAGGTATGGCTGATACCATGGTATCCAAAAACTTAACTTCAAATTGGAACCTTACGCCACACCATTCTTATGACTCAATTCGTTTAAATTATTAAATTTCTTTGATTTTAAAAATAAAATGCCACATAATGTAAGTCGTTCGAAATTAAACTATAATTTTAAACCCATCCCACTTAATTCCGTCCTGAATTCTATTGTGTTTTGGTAGAATTTAGTATGATATCAATTATCAGCAATAATGACGTACTTAATCAACTTCTATATATTCGTAAAGGAAATTCCTATTTAACTCAAATAACAAAACATACCTACTTACTTTAGTTCCTCAGTTCATAAAAATTAAGTATATTTAAAAATGTTCATGTCACCTCTTTGGAAAACAAAATCAACAGATATAAGCAGGGAACTACCGTACAAGAGTTATGAAATGACCTAACCTTAAAATGATAAAATGACCTAACCTTAAAATGAACTTTTTGCACCCCAATTATAAATCACTTGCCGCCCACGCGAGATGCCATTAGACCATCTAATGATGTAACTAAGGTAGATTATAATGTTTTGATACGATCTCAAGGCTTTTTAAGTGAGCAAAAGAACTTGTGTTTTGTAAAAACTAACATCCTGATGTTTGAGATTTTAAGAATAATACTTTTATGACTTGTAAGCATATAAAATGCGTAGGTTTTAAACTATATATAAAAATCACAATAACAATAATTTCTTATATACACGCGAATGTTCGACATTGAAATAAAACTACTTTACGATTTTTTTCGCTATAAATTTGTTTTGTTTTTACTCCTGACGCGACGTTTTAAAGACCTAAAGAAGAAAGATTCTTTGCACCTTACCTACAGCCGAAGGCAGTTTTATTTCAAACTAGCTTTTGCAAGCGGCTTCGCCCGCATTAAAGAGTTCTGCCTGTATAAAAGTCACTTTATTTACAATCTATCACGCACAGAAGAATTATACATATACACAATTCTCTACTATATTATGCATGTATTATACATATAAACCTTCCTCTTGAATCACTCTATCTATAAAAAACCGCATCAAAACCCGTTGCGTAGTTGTAAAGATCTAAGCATACATAGGGACAGGCAGACAGACAGCGGGAAGCGACTTTTTTATACTATGTAGTGATTACAATTATGATATTTTTTCGTAAGACTCACACTGGGTCGCACGGAGGATACAAATTACAGCTGTGGTAAGTATTATAAAAGAAGACCAACACTTTTAAAAAGTTAAAATTAACTGACTGCACAAAAAAGTAATTTAAGGATATTTTAAGTACAATCTACATAACTTGGCGATGCGGTCAAGTTACTAATACCTTTGCTGACGCATCCAATTCAAAGTAAAATCCAAATTCTCAGATGATATCATCTTTGAACGATTTCTTTACACACCTGTTTTAATGCATTAGGTCTTATTTAGACTGATATAAAGCAAAAACTATGTTTCCATTCTTGTTAAAACAATCAATGATTATATTATTCCTGCAATTTGCTCGCAGTAAAACAAAGCCACCAGAAAGTTTCAATTACTATGTATGGTACACTGCGCTCGTCACACTAAAACCTTGAATTAAGTCGTATACTGCTCAGCAAAGCGCTGGTCGCAAGCCGCTTCCAGCAGGAAGATCTGGAAGTCCACTGGTGGTAGAGTGTTTGTATCCTCTCGATTAGCGACCACCGTACACAAATTGTAAAATCTTCCATAGTGGCTCACGTAAGTGCCTCGCGTTTCAGGATCAGCCTGTGTATGGAAGAACCGTTTTATTTTCGTAAAGGACAGGCCAAAAGTACCCTGAACGCGCGGGAATGCATGAAAAGAATTATGACGGTCGAGGAAGCGAGAGAAGTATACCAGAATCGAGCAAAGTGGCAAACCATAGGCTCTGCCTAGCCTTATGGGATAGAGGTGTGATACTATGTATGTATGTCAGTAGACACTCATGTTACCTCACTTCATTTACCATAGGTGCAGAGGGATCACTTGGCTGTTCCAGTTAAAAAGATATTTTAGGGGAGGGGAGGGTTACACTCCTCGCCATTTTGCAAGAGTCCTTGTTCAAAAATGACGAAAGAAACAAAACAGGTCGGAGTTTTAGAGGTTAATATTAGTAGTCTACTTGGTACCTCATGTCATCAAGTGAAGGTCGGTACCGCGCGTGACTCGTATGGTGTTTATTGGTAGCGCAACTATTGCTTAAGAGCTGTACTTCTAACCGTACAAGGCATTAAGGCTCAATATCATTGACAAATTGAAGTATAAGGCAAAGACATGATTAGGTTAAGAGTTATGCTTCTAAACTTACAAGGCATTAAGGCTCAATATCATTGTCAAATTTATGAACAAACCAAAAACTGCATGAATGGGCCGGCCGTGGTACCACTGTGTCACAAACAGACGTAAAATGAGAGTTAGGTATAGTATTTCTTAGGATTTTGAAGCGCAAACACGTTATTGATTTCTTACGACTGATATTTGGTATTTCGTATGGTAATTTTTCACGATTGATATCCATTATGCCCAGGATCGAAACCATGACAACATTAACTTAAATCTACTGGTTATAATACAGTCATCACCCAGAGATGAGTGAAGCAAGACGTGGTATCTAGACAAAGTCATCACACGATCATTACACGTGTAATATTACGTGCATCACGCCTCGAACATAAATGCATGTAGATTCTATTACTTTGTAATCTTGTTATCTACACTTGGCAAGTACAGGGGGAAACAAATGTGGAAAGAACAAATAAACTGAAATCATAAATCCCAAGAGATATATTTAGATCGATCTTGAAATTAAACCAATAAAAGTAAGTTATGTCTTTAAAACTTGATTTTGATTGGTCTATCTCACAAGTAGCTGTACAAGCTGCTCGGAAACCATGATTGACATTAAACAAATCCTTTAAATATGCTTGGAAATATGTATCGTCGACCCCACACTAGGGTAGAATAAGGGCGTGGAAGACGAATGGAAACACCTTATAAGTATAAGTTTTATTTAAATATAACGTAGTTGATTATACCGGCATGGAAACTGAAGGTCGGCCATGTGCCTAATACGGCAGATGGCATTATACGACGTAATTACACACATTTACTAACGGATTTACCTCGATTTAGTGTACTTCAACACCCCAGTTGTCTTGTAGCAACTAGCAGCACATTAAGATCGTGAATGGTGATGCTTTGGGTTCTATTCCTAGGCTCTGAGATCTCCGAATCGAAAAAACACATCTGGGCAGCTTGATATAAGTCAGCAATAATAATACTTTATTGCACACTCATTTACAAAAGAAAGAAAAAATACTTACAGACTAAAGAATAAAAAAACATGATGGTACAAGAGGCGGTCTTATCGCTTTAAGCGATTTCTGCCAGACAACCTTTGGATGGACAGAACACTAATTAATTATGAGGATGATGGTGCACAAAAACATATATACATATATAAATAAAACTATTAATAATATAATTACAAAGAAAGATAAATAAATATATATTATATTCATACACACATAAATATACATACATAAATTATAAACATGAATTACATAAACATATAGCAGCGACTTCGTTTAAGATAGGGAAAGAAAGTGATTTTTTAAAAGCTTTTTAAAAATATGTATGGATTTTGCTTGCCCTATCGTAACAGGCAAACCGTTCCAGGGTCTAATGGCCTGTACGGTAAAAGATTTATCGTAGAAAGAGGAAGTGTGTATAGGAGTTTTAAGCTTATAGGTATTTGCAGAGCGAAAGGAGCGGTTATTAAGTAAGTATAGAAAACTAAAACGTTCTTTAAGATAGGAAGGGACAGTAGGATCAAAGAGGACTTTAAATAACAGGCAAAGAACATGAGTATTTCGGCGAAGGCGGATAGGCAACCAGTTGAGTTTTTTGCGAAATCAGAGACGTGGTCCAATTTGCGTAAACCAAATATGAACCGAATGCAGACGTTTTGGAGACGCTCAAGTTTGTTCAATTGGTTTTCAGATAAATCCAGATAGCAGGCATCGCCATAATCAAGTAAAGGAAGTAGTAAAGATTGTGCAAGGTTAATTTTAGTGGTAACAGGTAGGAAATTATGCAGTCGTCTGTCGGATGCAATCGAAGCAAATAATTTTCGGCTGACTTCAGTCAACTGAGGACCCCAGGAAAGTTGTCGGTCTAAGAAGACTCCCAAATTTCATGCAAGCAATCATCATGGCATAAATCTATGAGACTATGTTTATGTAAGGTTCTTTTTTTGTTACAAGGGCACGGTAATGTTACTTTATTGCATCTGATGGTACGTGGAATAGCGTCAGATAGAATATCAACTGGCGAAAGATGTTTCCTGTTCCACTTTGTATAAATACGGGGATCCAAGAGGATTTTACCTCGGAAAAAAGGTTCTACGCATGCTATACGTGTAAAGCATATCCGGTACTAACAGAATCTAATGGAAACGTAATATGCTGTCCACGACACAAAACGAAATTCCAGTGAAAGTGAATACCTACGAAGGAACATGAAGCGCATACTAAACTAAAGGAAGTTCATCGAGACGTACGTTATCTAACTTTTGACGAAAAACAAAAGATATACGCTTTGGTGGACCCAATTCGGCGACTGAGATTATATGGTCGCTGACTCAATTAGATGTTTAAAATTAATCTCAACTCGAACAAGAATAAAAAGCATCTTGTAACCACGTTTTGTCTTTTGAAAATATTTACATTGTTTTTGCACGAATTGCAGAATAAATTATTAATGATTGATGAGGTAATTTATTATTTTTTATTTTATCTGTGATGCCTCTTCCTGGAAAAAAGCCAATACAATCCATTATCAGATTAAAAAAAGTTGTCAAGACATAGTCCCATTGACTGCTATTTAACTTATTCTGTTTATACGCGACTGGCTACTTGATCTATCTTTTCACAAATAAGTTACGCTCATTAGAGACCGGATAGTGTTAGTAAAGGTAACCTATAAACGGGTAAAACAGCCGGTTTAGAATGTAGCCCGCACCTAGAGCCTACACAAAAACTAAACTGTTTAAAATTCTGACACAATTCCCTTTACGCTATTTGCAATATTTCTAAATCGCTATTGACAGTAAATTAACTAAGTAATGTTAGTTAAGGCATGCTATTTAGATCTATAGTTGATTGTCTAACAATGACTTTTCACTTAGTATTTACTTTAGGTAAACTGCATTATGAAGTACCTACCTAAATATTTTTCCTGATACAGCAAACTGCCTTCAATGGATCGTCAATGATTTGAATTTATAATCAAAAGCTATGGAATGAAATCAGTCTAAAATTATCCTACTAATATTATTTGCGAATTTTTGTGAAGATATTAGTATATAGGCCCAGAAATGCAACTGGGGCTAGATTAACGCAATACAAGGTATTTTTTACAAGCTAATACTTACGCGGTCGGAGCCACAAGCAAAAGCTAGTATCTAGTAAATGCAAGCATATTCAGGTCAGTAGTGTGTTGAAATGTGAGGAAACATTAGTTCCACATATATTGCATAAGGAAGATTCCTCACAATCCAGCCGAAAAAGGAAGTAAGGAGTGGAGAAATAAATGAGCATAGAGCTAGAATGTTGCATCCTTTCGTGGATGAAAAGTAAACAGTGTGGAATTAGATGGTTGGCTACTTTTTCTGTACAATTATGATGAGACGAGCAACTAATCTGAAGGTAAGTGACACGACAGCCTCTTAACAGTAGCAACCTTTGAATTACAAAGCTGCTGATGCTGGGATATATTTTATATCCGCCCGGATAGCCACCATCGTACATAAGGTGTTAAAACCCACCATAGTGGCTCTCGTGAGTCGCGTTCCGGGATCAGCCTGTGTATATCCGGTTCAAACTGGCCGGCATAATTGTGTCAGCTGACGAAGGATTATCATCGCTCGCCAGTCAACACTATCTGGACCTCTCTCCGCTTACTATCAGGTACAGGGGGGTCAGGGAGCAGCGCCCAAAAAAAAGCACTGCGAGGTGCATAAATGCGCTTTAAATTTTGTATCGTAATGGCAGACTATTTTCAATATATTAGCCGTAAACTCATAATCGTGAATGCTGCTGAGTAATCAGCAGGTGCCAGGTACCACCGCAATGCTATTTTCTGCCACCAATGAGATTTTTTGCAAGCTCTGTTGTGTTCCGATTTGAAGTATATTGAGACCAATGTTACTGAGCACGTAACTACATAATACTTTTCCGCATTTGACACTATTTTTCTTTGTGTAAATGCTTTATACCTTGACTAGCTTTTACTCGCGACTTTACCAGCGTGAGAGTTATTCTAGGATAAAAGTTCCGCTATATATTTTCTCGGGCTAAAAGTAAACTAAAACCTTTACAAACTATCTCCATACCAAATTTCATCGAAATCCGTTCGGTAGTTTCTGAGTTTATCGCGTACAGAGGCAGCGGGTGACTTTTTTTATACTATGTAAGGGTGTAAGAATAAATATAAATACAACCTTCCTTTCAGTGGTGGTAAATTCTCTAACTTCAGCATACGCGGTCGTAATAAGTACCTAAATATAACATCGCCACGCGGGGCCCGTGCTTAGAAACCTGTTTCTGCATTGCGTCATGCTTTGGAATGGTAGAGCATGTGTATCTCTACATCTGTGAGCGGTACGAAGTTCGATTATTGGCACAACCATAGACGTAGAACATTACTACATTCTTTACATATTTTTCTGTTTAACATCAGCCCTTATTCTGGAATTGTACCCGGTAAATGGCTATCTACTAAGCTGTTAGACGCTGTAGGACGCCTGAGGAGAACAGTCAATAATCAAATAAATGATCTTCTTCGAAAAGGGCAGGTCAGTAGTACCTTTAACCGGCGAAAATGTATGAGAAGATATATGAATGTAGAAGAAGCGAAAGAGGTGTGTCAAGATCGTAGCATGTGGCGCTCAAGTCTCTGCCAACGCTTACGGGATAAGGGCGTAAGTGCGTATGTACTAGGCTGTTACATGGGACATAATACCGCAAGCGAAATGTAGAGTTACACCTATGCCTTCTCCTCATGGAAACTAGTCGTGAATCGTGATGCTATCCATGTTACTTTGAATAAAAAGCCATAAATAACACTGTATCATTACATGTCTCTTAATGCTAATAATTACTATTATTTCCTTCAAACGCATACGAAAGACCTACCATCATAGCTTGCACAACTTGCCCTCACATAACCTTCCTACACATTTTACTAATTGATTTTCATTGCGAGATACTATTGAGATTCCTAGAGATTCGTCATAAATGCAAACCATTTATAATTTTTGTTTTGTTTTTTTATGGGCAGGGCAAAGTGACCCCACTGTACCTGGTGGTAAGCGGAGAGAGGTCCAGATAGAGTGTCGACTGACGAGCGATGATTATCTCTCGTCAGTCGACACAATTATGCCGGCCTGTTTGAACCGGATATTTATTTATTTATTTATTTATTATTTGGGAAACATACAATATTTTAATTCTTATAAGCTAGGTAAGATAATACATACAGAAATCAATAAAGTTTCCACTTATAGAAAGCTATTATACAGTACAGTAGATGCTATTGGTAAAGCTAAAAGTGATTAAACATTAAAAAAAATATAAATAAAAATATATCAATTATATATAAAAGAAGAAACTAGAAATTACCAATTTAAAACTAAACTACGTTTTTATGTTTATATTTACACTATAAATATATAAATATAAATTTACACTAACATAAAAACTTAATTTTTCTTGTTTTTTTTTAATTTTTTTGTTTTTTTTTTTTATTTTTTTTGTTTTTTTTTTTTTATATTTATATGAATTAAGTTTTTTAAGTATACACAGGCTGATCTCGGAACGCGGCACACTTACGTGGGCCACTATGGTGAGTTTTAACAGCTTGTTTACGGTGGTCACTACTCGCTATTCGGGCAGATGTCTTCGCAGGGAAAGTGCAATTACCTAGTGGTAATCCCGCCGTCCAATCGCTCCTAAGGTAGTCCTCAGGAGCGATTTGACGGTTATACTGGGTTCACCGATCTTACGCCATGGATACACGGTAAACATAATCCACCAATTCTTACAGAAGCAGTGGTGTGAGGGCGAGATACCTTCCTAGAATTCAGATGAACATGCTTATTAGAACAAAGTAATTGTTGCGTCTGTTTCTTCACGTCGTTGGCAGATTCAAAATAGTAGTCCGGTGGCAGCACAGCCGACATATTTTTTAGAGTGAGATGTTTTGATGAGATATTTCATGCTTCGAAACGGCCGCCTCACGCGCTTTTTAAGAAATAAGTAAAGGCGGAACTAATCTATATTAATATTATAAAGAGGAAAGATTTGTTTGTTTGTTTGCATTGAATAGGCTCCGAAACTAGAGCACCGATTTGAAAAATTCACCAGTATATTACAGTAAAGCAACAGTAAAGCTATATATAGTACAGTAAAGCTACATTATCAGCGAGTACGCATGCATGCTCACGCCTTTTATCCCCGAAGGGGTAGGCAGAGGCGCAACTAGTGCACCCACTTTTCGCCAAGCGTATTCCGTCCCATGATGTGATAGGGGGCGAGCCTATCGTCGTATTAGCGAGTAACATCTTTTTATCTCGGGGAAATATAAAGCGGTACTTTTATCCCAGAAAAACTCATTCACGCGGGCGGAGCCGCGACCAGAAGTCTACCTATATTTAATATTTACAAATAGTTCTAAGATTATAGACTATACTGTAGAATAACTTTGAATAGATCTACGAATCTTCGCAATAATATCCGTCCCGCGATAAGGACTAGAAAGCAATAGCTAGCCTTCGTTTGCGATCATGTCCACGTGTCATTCAATTTCTATGATAAATCTAACCTGTAGCACTCAAGGATTAATAATTATAGCTAAAAATCAGAGCAGTTCTAGATTTAGGAGAAAATGTGTAAGATTGTACGAGTAATTTTTGGACCTTTGTTAATCACTTTGCTCAGCGAAATGTATGTATTCAGAATGGTGCGTATATTTGTGTCACAAGCAGTGGAATGTAGGGGTCACGTGCCCACCGCCTCGAAACTATTACGAAGCAATTAGCAATTACAAATGCCTGCGTTACAAAACCGTTAAGCGTGATAGAAAAATATATAATCGCTTCGTAGAAATAAAGCCTGGGATACACAATTATGTATAAAGTAGGTTCTTACTAAGTTCACCTCCTTCAAAGAATTTGGCTAAATTTAAAGCAGTATACTAGGTTTTACTGAATGAAATTCCTTAGCAGGATTCAAAGTCCTACTGTGTGTTTTTCTGCGATAAAAAGTAATATCATCATCATCATCAGCCACATGACGTCCACTGCTGAACATAGGCCTCCCCCAAAGATATAAGTCTATAAATATCATAGTAAACGAAACTCACATCTGGCAAAACTGCCATATTGCCAGTGTTTACTGTATTGCAGCCTTAATAAATAAATAGTCGATACAAATATATTTTGCAACCGTTGTAGTTCTCATGGGCCATTGTTACGGCAATTAACTTGTATCATTGTGAGCTTGGTTTTGAACATATTATTATGAGAAGTGTTTCCCGTGGCGTATAATGTCTTATGTCGACTTCAATAAACAATCCTAAATATAATCGCTACCTTAGAATCGACGACGTAAAAATAGACCAATCATAATGAAGTTCGACAAGCTACAGGTAAAATATTTTGATAGGTATATACTAGGGGCTGCTCCGAAGATACTTTACAGCAATTTAGATATAACTCAGATTTTACGACCAACTGCTTGCCTAAAGTACACTCCCTCTGTGGAATTCGGTACCGCTAAAATCGCGTTAGGAAAATCTACATGATGTGTACCTCTACCTGGGAATCATACCCACGGCGACCAAGGAGTAATCACCCACCTATCTAATCTCCATTACTGCTGACGAGTCGTACGCTGTAACGTGCCATTTACATACGCGGCGAAACCGCACAGTCTCTCACGCGCGGCGTGCCTCGTTATCGGTACGTGATCGGCGACTGTGGCCCAGTGGCGCTGTTGACGGCGAGTAGCGTTTTCTTAGAAACCATGGACCTTTGAAATTGTAATCCTTTGCCTTATCTTAGTGTCTTTGGAATGTATGCTCAATGTCCTGTAGGAGCGGCAGCGCGTCTAAGATTATTGTGAACCTGTTTAAATACTACAGTACCAGTTACCTAGTGTTACTTTTTTTCTTACCTTTGAGTCTTAAATTATTTAGCGTAAGAAATAAAGGATCAAAACAGTAATCGTTTATTCCAATACATTATTTTATTGTTGAATGCGATTGTTAGAGTAATCCTACTTAATATTATAAACGGGAAAGTTTGTAAGTATGAATGTATGGATGTCTGTATGTCTGGATGTTTGTTACTCTTTCACGCAAAAACTACTGAACGGATTTCGATGAAATTTGGCACACGGGTAGATTATGTCATGGCGTAACACATAGGCTACTTTTTATCCCGGGAAAATATAAAGCGGAGCTTTTATCCCGGGAAAACTCATTCACGCGGGCGGAGCCAAAAGGCAAAAACTAGTTGTAAAATATTAATGTCAAATAAAAGTTACTATTGATATATTTTACTGGTCACTTCCGCTAGCCTATAACTTAACTATTCTTTTTTCAATATTTATTAATGATATCACTACGCATATAAAACATTCCAAATTTAAAATATTCGCGGACGATCTTAAAATTTATAAAATAATTAATAGTAATGCAGATGCAAGTCTTGTACAGAGCGATATAAATAATATAAAAGAGTGGTGTGACGTAAATCAAATGCATCTAAATGTACAGAAATGTTACTATATTAAATACACGCGGAAAAAAAACTCTATCAATCCTGTATATACCTTAAACGGTGTTGCTCTGACTGAGGTGAGTGAAATACGTGACTTGGGAGTCTTAATTGATAGCAAACTAACTTTTAAACCTCACTTCGATTCAGTGGTTAAGAAGGCGGCACAGCAGCTTGGTTTCATTCATCGAAATACTAAAAAATTTAAATCCTTTCACACCAAAATTTTATTATACAATTGTATGGTACGTAGCTGCCTCGAATTCTCGAGTGTGGCTTGGAACCCCTTTTATACCGTACACTCACAACGTATAGAAAGCATACAACGAGCCTTCACAAGATCACTAGCCTTCTCATGCTCAGGTATTTCACACAGAAGTCCATATGAAAATCGTTTATCATTTTTTAAAATGTATAAGCTACGTGATCGAAGGAAGATACGTGATATGACATTTCTCTATAAACTCGTCCATAGTTCAACAGACAGCCCATCAATTCTAAAAGATGTTTCCCTAAACGTTCCTTACCATTATCCGCGTCAGAGAATCTCAAAATTCTTTACGTAAGATCTACCAAAACCAACTTAGGGTATAACTCTCCTCTTCTAAGACTTTGTCGGACATTTAACGATTTTAATTCTCAAATCGGTGATCTTGATATCTATAATGATACACTGAATATGTTCAAGCAAAAACTAGCAAAGTATCTAAAAACAGATTGATGTTCTGGAGTCTTCTATGTATAAATTAATGTACTTAGGCACCTGCTTATATTCCTTATGTTTGCTCTCATAATTTGTCGATAACACTAATGTTTGTTCACACCTAAGCAGGGGCTCACAATGCTACTCAACCACTTCTTTTTTTTCTGTAGATTGTATAGTATAACCGTATAACCTTTCACGAACGTAAATAAAATAAAATTTGCTTTCACCGCTGTTATGGCGAATGTTGTAAACGCCTGTTATAGGTGTACATATCAGTATATAATGTTATGACAACCCTGTCATAATCCACATAGAAGTATGATAAGTAATAAGTGTGTGTAAATGTGTACGCTGTTGGTGTTTCTTAAATAAATAAATAAATAAATAGCCGTATCACCAAGTCCTCATAAAATTAGACTCCGTCTAGGGTAATTATTACCGATGTAAAAAGGCCCCATACCTTTCCCTTTACGCCTCTTGCGTTAAGTTTTCGCAACACATAACTTGGGCTTGTAGGTTTGATAATTATTAAAAGATCTAAATCTGTCCATTATTTACAATGAATTTAAGAAAAACGTAGAGCAAATTTCTGTGATCTTTCTTGTTTTTTAACTTAGGCGCCAATTATCAAATTTATTATTTATTTAAAACCCTGTTTAGGCAAGTGAGTCACTTAAAGTGTCTGCATTGGACGTAAGAAACGTAGTTCGGTATCGACTAACAAGACATAAATTATCATTATACGGACCTAGATTACTTTAAACTGAACCCAGAACACGACTCGTCGAGACGTTAATATCGTTGGCTTTTCTCCGTGTATGCCTACTGTCGCTATCCAGTTGGTGGAATATACCGCATTTTATAACCTGTATTAAGTTTATTATAATAATATATTATCCAACACGCGGAAGATGAGCGTTCACCTTTCTAATTATGCGCCGGACATAACAACCGGCAATAGTCGACTATCCGATAGACAGACGACGCAAATCTCTGTGAACCACACTGTATTTAGTATTTACCATCAACTTAGAAGTTACTATGGCTGATAGCAAAAGTATTTTTTTACTGATCTGGGATTTCAATCCAGAACCTCCAAATCCACAGCACATAATATACCGCGGATATCAGCGATCCCATATTTATTCGGTTGAACGCGTAAATTGACCAATCAGAATAAAGTATTTTTGACATGCTTACAGATGACTTATTCTGATTGGTTTATTCTCGAGATCGGATCGAAGATATTGATCGGGATCGATATTAATATCGGCTGTTACGTTGCCACTGCGATAAAGCATGTAAATTCCAACCTCCCGGTTTCTCCGCCTACGTATTTACTTTCTCATATAACAAATCAAAGCATCCGTACATTGATTGTCCGTTCCCGTGTTTTTGCTGGGCAGCATTGTCTGTCCTGGGAGACGGCTTGGGAACCACTCAACAATGACAGCTTGCACAATGCATTGGACGTGTAGTAACGGTGTGCATGCCACATTATAGGCATAGGTTGAAATATGTATAATCATAGAATAATGTCTTATTATTCGAAGGTAATAGTCATAATCTTACTATCAAAGAATTCTAAAATTGTATAGAGCGGACATTGGAAAAATTGTCATACAAAAATTTTGAGCCTGTTCGTCAGTAACTCAATCTACCGTGAACGGTGAAATAACAAAATACCTATGTAAAATTCATTAGAACATACTTTGACATGGTCGTATTGTGTATATTGGCATCTTTTCTTGCAAAATATTGTTTTATTTACAAAATTTAAGCATACCGAGACGTCTTGTTACACGGACGTGTCAGAATATAAGACAGTGACTTATTACCAATTAGTAATAACTTTTGGACGAAAAATTTGGCCCTGATGGTACGGTCATACATGGATGGTACGGTCCGGTATATTATAACTATACTGTTTAATGTCTTTGTTACTAATATTATAAATACGAATGTTTGTATGTTTAGATTTTTGTTAGAAGTTAACGCAGTGCCTATTTGCTGAACGGATTCAGATGAAATATGGCAAACATTAATATTTCTAACTTCTACCTATTTGTTTGATTTTGTTGCGGGAGACAGATAAGTGCTCCCATGAATTTCCTCAGCTTCACCGCTAGTGGCAAATACTGGCTTACAGGAGTTGCAGTGTCGGATGTGAGGGATAGCCATTGATTTATTTTGGAAGCAAAGGAAAGATGGGTTTCTGTGAGGCAGGTAGTGTTTTTAATACTATAATGAGACATAGGGGTCATTAGCTTCATGAATGCTACGCTTGTCCAGAATAGCAACACCACTGAACTAGAAATCTGCATATTCATCATTGTTTGTCACCCTGAGACAAAGATTTTCAACATTTCCAGTAAAAGTTATGTTATGTCACAAAGAGACATAACACTTTCATCTTTTCATACAAGTGTCAAAGTCTCAAGTGTCAAAACTGTCACATTACCATTTCTTTGGTAATCTGCCAGAGGGCGTGGTTGCGCCAAAGATTGCGCGCCAAAATTAACATAACCCGAATGTACAGAGAAAGTTGTACATTTGCTTCGTATTACTTTGAATATAGCATTGTTGGTTTGGGGTCGCGGACTAAGTTGTTGTTTACATAATATTGTGAATTATTTTTTAGAGATATTTGCCAGATACTCGCTTTTTTGAAACACGTGTGATGTAACCTTTAAGCCAAGTAAAATAAAGTAGAAATACACATATATTTGCATACAAAAACCTCCAATAAAATTAAATCTCTTTGGTCACGTTCGTGGCTGTATGATCTTACTTCCGACGCTGTAAAATTATAATTTGTTGAATATTGAATTTCGAATACAAGCTATGTAGGTATTTAGCAAAACATTCATTTAGATCGCCAGCCACCTCAATCCAAAGATGTCCGCTTTTTGTATGGGTGCTGGGACTTAAAATCTAACCAGGCTCAAATTTTAAGTAAGTATATTAAAGGGTCAAAAATATGGATCTTGAATCCATTAAAAATATTTTTGACCCCTCTATTTGTAAGTAACTTTTAAATAACGTTCATTTTAAGTGTAGTTTTTAAGCAAAACAAAATTACATTTTTAGACATACATTATTGGAAATGTCCTTAGCTGTATGATGTATCGAATGGGAAAATGGCTTACCAGTATCAATAAAGACTAGGTAATGTCTTATATTTATTACATTTAGAAGAATCTAAGATATTTTACACACTAGTCATTGCGGAAGCGTGTCATTTCCTCCGCAGTAGCAACTACGTTGACCTACTCGGTTGTGACATTGAAAATAATCGACGCAGCATAACCTTTATGACAAAAATTACTCAACTTTAAACAAGTGTTTACACTTCATGTTTTCTTATAAATACACTTCGAAACTTAACATTTACGTTGTCTTTAAAGTTACGAATCATTCTCAATTTAATTTTCTTCGAGGACTACACTACAAATGATACTTTTATAGAATATAATTTTGATTTATTTGAACAGTAATGAGGTCCCTACACGCTGCTAACGGATCATCCACTTTACGCCACAACCTATATAACAATGTAAGTGAGTATTCTGCATTTAAAGTTTTCGTTATCCTAAACTATCAACTCGCAATTTGGGGATCCTTTAAGCGAGCTTAGATTAGTAAGAAAACTTGCAGAAGTTAGCTTCCATGTGCCATTTTTATCGTGTAAACAGCGACTGCGAGCTGACTTCTGCAAATTTTGAAGCAGAACTTGCGCAGAGTCGCGTTTGTATAGAATTATTGAAATATTGCCGCTAGACTAATCGCATCTGGAAGTTGTTGCGCGAGAACTTGCTAGTGAGTAGTGACTAGCAGTTAGTCGAAACTTAGCTAGGATTATTCCATAAATTAGGAATTATATGCGAGGAAGGTATCATGTGCACCTGCAAGGTGGACAGACGACTTGATAAAGGTCGCAGGAACACGCTGAATGCAGGCCGCTTTTGACAGGTCCGTCTGGAAATCTTTACGGGAGGCCTATGTTCAGCAGTGGACGTCGTGTGGCTGATGATGATGATGATGAAGGTATAATGTTCAGTGGGCTACATAGGTCTAAGATTTTCTTGTAAATTACTGAATCTTCAAACATTATGAACACACAAAACGATGCGATCATCACCTTGTGCTAGGACTTACTAGCACGAGATAATAACTGCACCGCACCGGATGGTAAGCACGATGCTATCCAGATAGAGTAGCGAATGGCAATAGATGGTTATCTTATGCCATTCAATAAAATCATGCCGGCCTACTGAGCTGCTCTTTCACGCTACGGCAGTAGGACCCAGGATTATTGGAAGGAGGGAACACGCGAGCAAACTATTCCAAAGGCTAGTCCGGAGTCAGGGCAATACATGTCGATGTTGTCTAAGCCGCTTTAGATAATATATTTCAAATGTAACGATTTCCGCTGGATGTAATAATTTAAACCACCGGAAAATTTTGTAAAATAAAACTATGGTGCAACTTTTTTTCTATGAGTATGGGCAAAAAATTAAGCCATTCGAATGCTAGTGAGTCATTTATAAAAACACGTGTAAAATTTACTTATTTATGTTTTTCCTACATATTAATAGACATCACCTTGAACTAGTAAAATATATACGACATTATCATAGAAGCTTGTAAATTAAATGAAAAAATTAAACATGAAAACTAAAAAAAAATCCCTTCCTAGCCGATTTCGGCCACGGCGGCCAATCTCAACGGAGATCAGCCAGCTACGCAGGAGATATTATAGTGCACAAGTGCACTCGCTATTCCTTCACTCTCATAGTTCGGTGAGAAGGCAATTCGACATGACCGGAGAGAGATCAGGCGCAGGACCAACGGCTTTACGTGCTTTCCGAGGCACGGGGGTATCACACCGCCAACTTCCTGACTCCAAGCTGCGACTGAGTAATTTATGAGATAGAAAAACCCAGTCACAATGATTTTGGCCCGACCCAGGATTTGAACCTAGGACCTCAGCGCGCAAATCGTACTCGTAACGCGTACGCAATACAACTACGCCACCGGGCAGTCGAAACATGAAAACTACTTTTTTTTTTTATATAGCCGTGAATGACGAGACGAGCATGTCGTTCGCCTGATGGTAAGCAATACGATCACCCATAAACAGTAGCAACACCATCCAGCACCTTGACTTACAAAGTACTGTGTGGCATTCCACTACGCTCGTCATCCTGAGACATAAGATGTTAAGTCTCATTATGTCCAGTAGTTATACTGGCTACAATGTCCTTCAAACCGTAACACAACAGTGCATGCACGCTGTTGCTTGGCGGTAGAAATAGACATTGCGGTGGTACCCACCCAGACGGCCTCTTACATAATGAGAGACCTACCACCAGTAAATGGTAAATAAGACAGTAATATTAGTGATAATGGAGGATTCTAGCATGTAGAAGAGTCGCACTGTTTAAGAAGGATTTTTCGGAGGTCCAAACCCTTCCTCTTCCTAAGTATACAGTTGAGTTTAGGTTATCAAGAAAACTTGCAGAAGTTATCTTCCGCAAGCTACTTCTGCAAATTTTGGGACTTGCAAGTTGCATTTGTATAGATGTAAATTCTTAAATTTAATGCGCCAACTATAACTATTTGGATTTGGTACCAGGTTAAGATAATAATGAAGTCTTTCCGTAGTATATATTATACTCTTTAGTGAAGTGGTACCATATTAAACCTGCATACTTTAATTACCACAGATAATAAATCACGTAGCTTTATGTCTTACCCAATAATTACAGTAAAAAACTCCATTCTGCGGTACAGAGGCAAGACCTTGGAAGGTAACTAGGTAGAAAGGTAAATATTTTTTCTTTTTTTAATGCCTCCCTGTGTTCCGGTGTGAAGGACACTGTAGCCAATTAATTACATTGGCCAATGTTATAACACACACCCACACTCACGCCTTTTATCCCCGAAGGCGCAACAAGTGCACCCACTTTTTGCCGTGCGTATTCCGTCCCATGATTTGATAGGGGGCGAGCTTATAGCCATATCGGGCACAAATTCCACACTCCGGGCTGATACTGAGTAGAAAAACTCAATAATACTTTGCCCTGACCCGGGGATCGAACCCGAGACCTCAGCACTGCAGTCGTACCGTAATACAACTAAACCACCGAGGCATGGCCAGGTGTATCTTAGTGATTTTATCCGGCTGTATGTATATAATGGTTATTTTTTTTTACTTTTCTACTCGGTCACGTTATCATTTATTTACATAATAAATAGCCCATACAAATTCAATATTGCTGGGTGGTATTTAGAGGCGTTCTATTCGTCTTGCCATAAAAACTAGTACAGGAGCTGTGAACCGTAAAGCCCCGGGTTCAATTCCCACGCCGGACACAACTGGATTGTCTCAGGCATAATTAGAAATAACGTGGAAGCCCCGTGGGAAGATGTTAAGGTACAAAAAATTATCGCCGCTAATGACGTGTTTTTGGAATTCAAGATCAAAACTAACCGCTAAGTAAGTGAGTGATGGTTGTAACTCTCATTTGTAAGGTCATGTCTGGATCAACGATGGAATAGGCAAAAGTATTTACAAGCGATGCCCCCATAATTCATCCATCGTTTGCCTGCCTAGGGACTCTTCTTGAAGGTATCTACATAACATCGGTTAAGAAGTACCATGATTAGATAAAAGGGCTACTTTTCTCCCGCAAAAGTGTACACTAGGACTTTCATTTCAGTAAAGAACTTTCCAAACAGAGTTGCGTACAAAATATTAAGGTTTGGGGTTGTCATTAAAAATAAGCCTTTTATAATTGTTTGATTATTATTTATTCCACACGGCACGTCTACATTTATTTAGGGAGGACACCAAAGCGAAAGAGGAAACTGTCATAGACAAATACGAAAATGTACATAGACAATTGATAGGGATGTATATCGCAGTCCAACACAAAAGCTAGTCTATACTAATATTATAAAGAGGAAGATTTGATTGTTTGTTTGCATTGAATAGGCTCCGAAACTACTGGACCGATTTGAAATTCTTTCACCAATGTAAAGCTACAATATCAGCGAGTAACATAGGCTACTTTTTATCTCGGGGAAATATAAAGCGGGATTTTAACTATACTAATATTATAAAGCTGAAGAGTTTGTTTGAACGCGCTAATCTCAGGAACTACTGGACCGATTTTGTCTATACTAATATTATAAAGCTGAAGAGTTTGTTTGAACGCGCTAATCTCAGGAACTACTGGACCGATTTTGTCTATACTAATATTATAAAGCTGAAGAGTTTGTTTGAACGCGCTAATCTCAGGAACTACTGGACCGATTTTGAAAATTCTTTCACTAATAGGAAGCTACATTACTCCTGAGTGCTATAGGCTACTTTTTATCCCGGAAAAACTTTACCACGCGGGCGGAGCCGCCCGCAAAAGCTAGTAACTAAATAAAAGGGATTAGGCGTCGTTGCCAAAGGGCCGTCTCTACATATAAGCGTCATTAGCTGGGCTACCTGGCTATGAACACATCTGTACCGTAAAAAATGGTAAGGTATCAATTATAGAACTATTAAAGTAAAGTTATTAAGTAGTGTTAATTAGTTTTGTTGTGAAACTAGCGCATGGCACGCGCCTTGCCGGTGCGTAGAGCGTTCTGGCAGCTGGCACCGCGAGTGCGCGCGCAATGTCTCCTAGTTACGTATGCAGAACAAGTTGAGCAATTTCCGCGTTTTTCTCTATCATTTGAGAAATGTAGTGATACTCTGTGCCGAATTTATACTGTTCTTACGTAAAGGCTAGTCAGTGATGCCCAGAACTTCCTCCCACGGTGTATCCTCAGCGTTATGACTTATTACGACGAGGTTTAAAAAGGTAGGCAGCGGCTTAGCTATGCCCTTGAAATTGCTGACGATTTTGGGCGACGGTAACCACTTACCATCAGGTGGGCCGTTAGCTCGTCTGCCTTCGAAGGCAATAAAAAAAAGGCATGTCGTGTCTATTTTAGGACAGCAAAAAAACTAGTCCTAGATTGCAACTATGCCCGCCCCTAGGCCGCGGCCTATTGGCAAATCCGGCACTGTTGATACCCAAATGATAGACAATAGTAATAAACACAACTGGAACAGGTCTTCTCCATTACTGATAAAAGTTCATAGTTGCATGTTATGAAAACCCAAAAATGTTTCTCTTGTCTTTGTAACGACTGACATGATTTTGACAGGACATTCAAAACTTAAACAAGAAAAAAACATTTTACACCTTTATCCCCTAAGGGGTAGGCAGATGCAAGTATAGGCAGCTACTTTTCGCCATGTGATTGGAGGCAACTCTACCACACTATCAGGCACAAATTCCAGACTCTAGGCCGATACTGAGCAGAAGAACCTAATTTTGCCCGACCTGAGATTCGAACCCGGGACCCTACAGCGGTGTCGTACCACGTACGCAATACAACTACGCCGCTAAGGCAGTCGGAGAGTAAGCTTTAGTACTTAACGTTAGTACGTTTGACTCAGCAAAAGATTCTGTATGAGATTGGAGCCACGAGGCACGAACTGAACCTAGCAATCAAACAGACAAGAGAAAAAAACTGTAATTTGTGATAATGAGGTGTTTTAAAAATATATTCGACCTTTAAAGGGCGTAATATTGGAATGTTGCCTTGGACGCCAATGACCCTACGGAGATGACTGCCGGGGGCAATTAATAATTCTTCATAGGTACATGGTACAATTACATACAATGTATCTTTTTGGCCTCCTGATATTTTTACCTGTTTTGTACCTAAATGTACAGTCAGCCACAAAAGTAGCTGAACAAATTCAAAATTTCACATCGCCTTTAAACTATCGTGTCCTTATAAATAGTTTTTCTTCACTGAAATAGACTTCAAAGTGCTTGTTTTATTTTAGATAAAAAAGACATATTTCGAGTTTCGACTCAAGTTAATGAGTAGAAACTAGAAAGCGTTTTGAAGTTTTGAATATGTCTTATTATTTTATTTTTATGAAGAGAAAAATAAAAATATTTGAAGGTTTAAATTTGTTCAGCTTCTTATGTGGCTGACTGTACTTAGTTTTTTTTTAAACCGATTGTAAATCGATTACTAGAATAAGTACTTTTGGTTGCTATCATTTTGCCACCACGACGACTATGCTCGGAGCTATGACGAATTGTTGCGAGTGTAATAGTTACCTAGTACCTAAACTAAACCTAAACTTTAAACTTATCAGGGATGAGCATTTTACAAGTTATTTTACGACTTAGGTCTCATGTAATAGGGGGCATAATTTCACACTGAGCTGATAGCACAATTTCCCACCCTAGAATCTGGGCTGATACTTTTATTATGATATAGGAGGCAAACGACCATACGATTCATCTGATGGTAAGTGATCATCGCAATACTAGGGACCATAGAGATGCGTTGCCGGCCTTTTAGGTGGGAATACGCTCTTTTTTTTAAGATCGCCAGGTCGTATCTGTCTGGAAATGCTGCTGGCGGCAATTGGTTCCATAGTTTTGTAGCTTACTAGTTATACTTACAACTAAGCATAGCTAGAGATTTTAGTGTAGGCAGGGCAACCGGCGACAGCAAAAAAATACTCCCCAGTTTCTGTGTATAACGTAGGTAACATAAGCGATAGGTACGACCACCCATAAACAGTAGCAACACCACCCAGCACCTTGAGTAACAAAGTAGGTACTGTGTGGCATTCCACTACGCTCGTCATCCTGAGACATAAGATGTTAAGTCTCATTATGTCCAGTAGTTACACTGGGTACAATGTCCTTCAAACCGAAACACAACAGTGCAAAGTAAGTATTTCACACAGACACACACTCACGAGTCACGACTTTTATTGTTAGTAGTCAGAGGCACAACTAGTGCATCCACTTTTCGCCGTGCGTATTCCGTCCCATGATGTGATAAGGGGCGAGGGGGCGAGCCTATCGTCATATAGCGCACAAATTGGAGACTCGGGGCTGATTTTTATATTATGATAAGTCGCACATCGTTGAAACTTTGATTAATACAAGTACAAACCGAGTCATTGGAAGGTTGCTGGTCCTTTAGCTCAGGTCTTGCTATTTTAAGTACCAGTCGAACATAAAAAATTAATATACTTGTATTTTAATATACTCGTAATACTTGTATCAGAACTAAATAAACTGATTTTTTTATTCATGATACTGAGTAGAAAAACCCGAAAGCCCAGCCGGGGTATCAAAGCGGATACCTCAGCACTGCAGTCGTACAACTACGCCACCGAGGCAGTCAGTTTTATTGCCTTGAATATAAATTCCGGATACTTACTTAGGTATATTATATTCTATATTATTATATTCTTAGGTTTTAAATTGATTTCGAAACATATTAAAAGAAATTATTTACTTACAGGATAAATCTATGAAGATTGTTAAAACTTAAAACTAGGGTGATGCCAGATACTACAGACAAGACGTATAAGTATGTATATTTATTTAATTGAAGGAACCTGTTATTTTTTCTTGACTATATTATAATCCATCCTGAATACCTAACTATAGATACAAGTGAAAAGTTTATTTTATTTATAAATTTAATTTTATAATATTTGTTGCAAAGAACCGCTTAACAACGTAATAGAATTTAATAACGTAGGCAAATACATTCAGAAATCCGTTGTTTTTAGTAGGTATGTTAATTTACGAACTGAGTGACAAACTGGTCGCCATAAAAATATCTTACAGGTTGAATAGCCGCCATAGACCATAGGTGTAGAAACGGCATTAAAACGTTAGAAAATTGAAAGTTTCCACTCATCCACAAACAATACATACCTTTTAATAGGAAATCCAACTTGAACAGGTTCGATTTAGAATGTAAACAATCGGTTAGCTGACAAATATCCGTATTAAAATGCCAAATCACAGAACTAATAGGTCACTCGATATATTATCCCTCCAAAAACAATTACAAAGTAAATTCACTATAAACTACAGTTTTAATTTTCGAATTTAGAAAGCACGCACTCTTTACTTTTTAAAATTCACTGCGCAGGCGCAATGTGTACACCTCCTCGCGGCAAAGACAACACTGCTTAAAGCCAATCGAATTCTTGCATTCTCCGTAGATCGAGTATTACACAAACGAGTTTGAACGCTCGTAAGCTGTCGTAAATAAGGTGTATCGCGTGTACTTCTTGTAGAACCGGATTACAACCTTCTAACGTGTTAGGGCGTTTGGTAATCAACTTTATCGAATGGTAATAGGGCTTAAATTTCATAGTAATGCATATTAAATTGTCTTATAAGGCTTTCGAACATTGCTTCACGACATTGAGACAACTAAAGCCTTAAATTAAGATTTATATTCGAGCGACTCGGTGTAAAATGAATGAGAATGTTTGTTCAATGGAAATGACCATCTATTTCATTGTGTTAAGATATATAATGCCATGTGTTGTGTATAAGTTGATCACCTCAGAAGAAATGCTGTGGCCTCGGTCGGCATGTTGCATGGAGTCTGAGCAGAATGTTTATTATATTCTGTCCAATGATGTAACGAGTTATGGACTTTTTGTTTCTCAACCTGTACTCTGTACTAACCTGTTGAAGTACTCGTAAGTACGTACAAATGATTGGCAATTAATTTTGTTTATATTAATAGAGCATTAGAACCTCATTAATTATGTTACTGAATATTCAAATAGATATTTAGTAATAATTTGTAATAGTATTATGGCAAGTGAGATCGAAGGCTCAGACTTTTACCATTAATTCCCTATTCTCGACTCTCAGTCCTATGACCTATCGAATGTTCTACCCTCTAAGCTTAGATTTCAGAACTCGAACAATAACTACCTATATCTAAGGTTTATTTAGACACTAACGACATCTAACGGATTTTATTTTGATTTATTTGATTTTGAAAATAACCTTTAATACTAGCTTTTGATCGCAGCTAGCTCAGAAGAATAACTATTCTTCTGAGGCAGCTAGCTTCCGTGAATGTCTATCCATAGAGTCCACAGGATCCAATGATCCTGGATAAAAGTGGAGTACATGTATAAGCACCAACCCGCAAAGTAGGTACCTATCCAAAATCATCAATAAATTAGTCGCTGCGTGAAATATAGAATATTTTGCGATAAAAAGTAGCCTATAGCACTCGGGAGTAATGTAGCTTCCTATTAGTGAAAGAATTTTCAAAATCGGTTCAGTAGTTCCTGAGATTAGCGTGTTCAAACAAACAAACAAACTCTTCAGCTTTATAATATTAGTATAGATTAATAAAACTTTATGTAGAGGCCGCTAAAAGAAACCATAGAGTGTAGAGTAGACAGTTTGCAATTTTTCTATAAGTACTTATCCTTTCTTCTAACTGTCACTTACAGCCGTTTTAATACTAACCTAATCGGTTTTTTCGATCGATCGCGTAAATGTACCAATAATTTACAAATTACTTATTTGTATTGGGTCGATGATTGAGATTGAGATATTAAAATTGGCCGATATAGGAGTCGAACCCGCTTCATTCGTCGTCACATGCTCTCACTCACGTACCTTTGTATGTAGGCGGCACGTGACTTCCTGTCTCACGGCATTGTCTCGATCACAATACTGCTCGTTCAAAACCATTATCATAAATTTCCTTGCAGAAATGTATGTTTAATAAATTACGAATATTGTTACGAAGATACTCGGTATTATACAAGTTGATTTATGACATGGGACTATCCTTCCTTTTTGCAAATATTTTTTTGGGAAGTAGTTATTACGAAAACAAATTGTATGCAAATTGGTAGTTTGCAAAAGCTTTTTTGGTGCTAAAATATATTCAGATAAAAATTGCCCAGACAGACAGAGAACATTGTAAGACGTATCTTTTGGTTGACGTATCTTGGCTGTAAATTTATCAAAATAAGACCTTATAAAAAAATTATAAAAAATTACATGCTATTTATTTCTTTAGAAATGTTGAAATTTAATTTGATAGCGTCGGACCTTTACTACACGTCCGGATAAAAAAAAAACAAGTGAGTAAATTATTTTATTACAACATACCAAACACAATTTACATGAGATCAAATTTTATAGCCGTGTTTCAAAATACATCGACAATTTCTGAGATTTAGATTTTTGGTTTGTGTTGCCAGACGAGAATACAAATATTATGAAGGTAACTTGTATATATTTCTTACGTATTATCTTTTATTTTACACACACTCACGATTTTTAATAAAGGACACAGAAACGCAACTATTTATAAATTTCCACATGTTTTGATTTTGAATTATACATTTTAATAGCAGCCTCAAAAAAAAATTGCATAGCGTGTCGTTATTCTATGGGTACAATAACAATAAATAGTAATAAAGGACATATTCTTAGTAAAGTCTAAAAGCATACATTAAAAAACAGTTTTTATTAGTGCTACATTTGACGCATGACGCATACTCACGCCTTTTATCCCCGAAGGGGTAGGCAGAGGCGCAACCAGTGCACCCACTCTTCGCTGTGCATATTCCGTCCCATGATGTGATAGGGGGCGAGCCTATCGCCATATCGGGCACAAATTCCAGACTCCGGGCTGATACTGAACAGAAAAACCCAATATCACTTTGCCCGACCCGAGGATCGAACCCGAGACCTCAGCTTTGCAGTCGTACCGTAATGCAACTACGCCACAGAGGCAGTGCTACATTTGCGTTAAAAAAGAAGTATATACATTGTCCACAAGTCTGCCATTAGGTTTTATTATAATTAAGTAATAAATATTTCATAAGTAACTTCATACGAGTTCATACCAAACGGGTTCATATTTGGAATATCCAACTATTATTAAGTTAAGCAAGTTGTTATAGCCGTTAACTTAATTACTTTAAAAGTAAAAATGAAACTCGACTAAAATTACAAATATCCAGAGCCGTAAAAATTAAAAAACACACACTCCCAACATCTGGCAACATTCACGTATATCCAATTATACAAAAATACATACACCTTAAAAATAATATAAATGCTTACACTATTCTCACAAAATACCTTATATTTGTACTACTGATATTTACAAACTATATTCCACACACACATATGCATGATTTTAATATAATTTGAATAATATATAAACAAACTATTATTTCATATTTTACTTAGGTTTTATCTAAATGTCTAAAAAATTTATTATAATTATTCAAATATAAATTTAGACTAATGCTTTTAATGTGATTGAAAGATTTTTATTTTGAATTTAGGCCAATTAACTTAAAAATCGATATCTGGGTATGCCTTTGGTTACAAAGAACAGATCTAATGTTAAAATTTTAAATCAGCTGCCATATTGAATTTTATTTGTTTCAACGCCAAGTGACTTTAAAGTCTATATCTGGACCTATAGTTACAAAGGACAGATCTAATGTGAAAAAATTGTTTATATTTTAGACAAATTCTACCAAAATGAAGTTACTTTTCTAAAGTACGATATAAGTAACTACTATACTTAGAGTCTTTGAAAAGTTCACTAAAATCACTACAGAAATTCATTCTTCAATGTATCACAATTGTTTGTAAACTCTAATTGTTTCTAACTCTATGCTGTGTTGAAAAACATTGATATTTTGATGTGCGAAAAGTAAGCTGTACTTTTACTTATGAACTTTTCAATAATTTATTGCAGCCAGTGTAATTATTATAATGTAATCCTCCTAGGCAGTTTAGGCCACGGCGGCAAATCTCAACGCAGATCAGCCAGGTACGCAGGAGATATTACAGTGCACAAGTGTGTGCGCAATACACAGGGTGCACTCACTGTTCCTTCACTCTCATAGTCCGGTGAGACGGCAATCCGACATGACCGGAGAGAGATCAGGCGCAGGACCAACGGCTTTACGTGGTTTCCGAGGCACACACAGGGTATCACACCGACACCTTCCTGACTCCGAGCTGCGACTGAGTAATTTTTAAGATGGAAAAACCCAGTCACTATGTTTTTAGCTCGACCCGGGATTCGAACCCAGGACCTCAGCGCGCAAATCGTACTCGTAACGCGTACGCAATACAACTACGCCACCGAGGCAGTCGAGCAGTAATATAAGTGTAACGAGCGCAGTGCAGTGCGACGCAGTGTAATTCAAAGATCTGTATGGTTGTGTTTATTCATGAACTTTTGCGTCTCGTAAGTATAGACGGCTGTAAAGTAAATTGATTTAAGCGACATTTTGTTTTTAATATCAACTTAAACACATATTTAGAATTAGTGTATTATTCTGCATTTTTTAAAGTATGTTGTAGTTTAAATTGAAAAAAAAAATGTCGCTTAAGCAAATTAGACTTACAACCGTCGATATAGCTTTTAAAATATTTAATATTTACTTACGGCGAAATTGATTTTAAAATGTTCATAAGCAAAAGGTTTAATGCTTAACAGTGTCTTCTCTCGTCACGTTGTAGCATTACTCGTGCTAAAATATGCATATCAAAACAATTTTTAATTTAACGCCATCTAGTGAAGGATTGTAATACTTTGTTTTGTAAATCTCACGCAGTTAAAAATAGCATTGGAAGACACTCTTCCTCCTTTTCTTACAAAGATTTTCGAAACAGTTAATTATTATATTTTACACATTTTTTTTGTTATATAATGAGTGTATACATACAAACTTGATGCGCAGTCAATTTAATTATTACAAGTATAAATAGTATTAGGATATTCAAAAATATGTGTTAGCACAATAACAAAGAAAAATAACCACTTCTAATTTTTTTATCATAAAACAAAATGTACTTTTTGCTGATGGTCCAGTGGGCTTAGAATGTGACAAAAAAACACGTCACGTCTCCGTTTCGTCTTATTGGGATTGGTTGAGAGACTGACATATTGGTCTCTCGATCAATCACAGACATCAATATTAAACGACATCGTTTTACGACTTGCGTCTTCGTGTCACATTCTAAGTCCACTGAATCTTTTCCAATACCATTCATAAACTGCGCGTGATATATTATACAGGTTTCTTATTTCGTATACCGTACTTATAATAGCAAAAATGGGTCCATGTTAAGGTACCCATATTTTTTTTATTCATTATTAAAAAGTCTAAGCCGTAATATACATACTTCCTAAATAGGGTTCGAAAGAGAAAGTTTGTCTTAGAGCGAGACAACAAACATAGCAACAGTTGTAAATCAAATTTACTTAAGCGACATTTTTTGCTATATTAAGTTACACACAAATTTGGGATCAGCGTATTTTCCTGCGTTTTGAATATAATTCCAATTATAAAAAATGTCGCTTAAGGCAATTAACCTTAGAACTGTCAGTAAAATATTTGTTAATTGTCTCTGTATGACTAATTACAAGAATAGCCGATTATAGAATCTTGTCATATTCATTGGATACTTAATTTAAAAAATAGGAACAAACACATAATAACTTAGAACAAATTAAATTATAATTTAACGACAAATACCACACTATTTTGAAGATATCAAAAACTATATATTCAGGAAACGACAAAATCAAATAGTACTTCTCAAATACCCTTTTACACATTTAGCCAATTTTAAAACGAAGAGTCACATTGATTTTAGTAAAATTTCATATGTTTTCGTCAGTCTATAATTGTATGACTATTAGAGACACGGTTGAAAAAAAATATTCGCCTTTATAACAAACACAACAGAATTCTAAATTGCGAGAATTTTTGCCTTAATTTTATCTTACCGTCCCCTGAATATAATATGACATTAGTTTTTTTTTGCATACATACATATAAACTTAAAATGGATTTTGTTTGCAGGCCGTACCTTTTATTTACCATACAAGTAAGCCATCAGATCAAGCCTTCCTATCAAGCCGCGCGTCAGTCTGGCGGCGTCCACGCGTTGTACACGGCGGTCCAGTCCACTTGCTTGAAGTACGGATGCTGCTTGATGTCCTCGACTGACGGACGCTCCGACGGCTCGTACGTTAGCAACTGATGATAAAAATCAATTCAAGTTATTAATTACTACATAATCGTCTTTTTAGCATACTGTGACAACGTATATAAGCTGTGTGTGAAATTCTCAGGTTGGACAACTGTTTGTGTTGTTTTGTACACGACGGTACATACGGGCACGGCAGTGACTCCAATTGACCTGATGGTAAATTGAGTGTGGTCCGGACTCCACATAATGTGAACTGACGAGAGGTGATTGACCTCTGAAGTCTCACATCTATGTAACATACAGAAACTGCCCCGGTGGCATAGTTGTATTGCAGTACGACTACCGCGCTGAGGTCACGGGTTCGAACCTCGGGTCGGGTAAAGTAACATTGGGTTTTTTGTTCAGTATCAGCCCGGAGTCTGGAATTCGTACTCTATATGGCGATAGGCTCGCTATCACATCAAGGAACAAAACACAGATAGCGAAAATTGGGTGCGATAGCTGCGCTTTTACCTCCCTTCTTGAGAATAAAAGGTGAAAGGCTATATGTATGAAAAGACACTACAGTAGGTACCTGCGTGAGTATAGACTCCTCTTCAACACTGAGTCCTTCAGGTATGTGCAGTATCGTGTGACTCGTGAACCCCGATCTGTGGTAGTAACACAGCGGCTGAAAAAAAAATGATGAATATAGATACTGTCAAACAATTTAAGCCAGTAGGCGGGGCTTCAGTGGGGTGGGCGAGGCAAAAGTTCCTTATCTACCAATCGTTCGGTCGAGTTGATGGTTCAAGTTTTTTGGCGACAGCTATAACTTACTAAGAGATGTCAGGTTTAGTATAATAAACAATAAAGTAAGTAAACTCCCAACATCTTGATACAGATTGTGTTCCATAAAATTATGGCTCAATTTCCCTTGTATCCTAGCGTAGGCTTATGTTGTTATAATTTAAGTAGGCATGAGGCCATAAGGTGGCTTCTCTCATGACTCATGACTCATGTAGTATAAGAAAGAGAAACTTGTATCCATGATATAATATATTCTTTGTGTCTAACCCAGCAAGATGTTTTACTGCACTCATATATTAAGTGAAAGAAAGAAAGTGAAGTAAGGAAACGAAAATCCTACTTGATCTTACTAATCCTACTAATATAATATAAACGTGAAAGTTTGTAAGTATGGATGTGTGGATGTTTGTTACTCTTTCACGCAAAGACTACTGAACGGAATTCGATGAAATTTGGCACACGGTTGGATTATGTCCTGGATTAACACATTGGCTACTTTTATCCCGGAAAAACTTTTTAATGCGGGCGGAGCCGCGGGTAAAAGCTAGTGAATTATAAAACTACCTTCCCACACAAGAGAGCGTATAGCAGCGCGCCGTAGCTCCACCAGTCAGCGGCGGGGGTCAGCGCCTCGGGGCCGACCCCCGCGACCCCAGCCCTCGCCTCGGGCGCCACGTGTAGCGCACACCGGCCACGCGTGCGTCCCACTCGCGCCTCCCACACGCCCGGCGACGGGTGCCGGACCATGTATGTGAGGAGGGCTTGTCCTCCGCTGCCTAGCAACACGTCCGATGGGGACAGGTCTCTGGTGGAAGATGAGGGTTTAAATTCTTTGGCTTTACACAATATGAAGATGAATAGTTTAGATTAGTAAGTTCTCGTAGCAATATATTGCTCAAGAACTTCCAAATGCGTTACACTAGTGGCAATAATTCTATATACCACTAGTCGTAAGTCCTGCAAGTACTTACTTGACGCGATTGTTGTAAAAAATCGCTGGTGGAAGTCAATTTCTGCAAGTTTTTTTTGATATCGCGTGAGATTAACAAAAAAGTTTAAAATGTATATAATATAAGGTAATAAATGATGTGAAAAAGCACTGACCCGCAGACGAGCCCCGTGTGGTGCAGACTCTCGACGGCGAGGAGTATCTCTGCGGCCCACTGTCGCGCCGCAGACGCGGGGAGCGCGCGGCAGGGGGGGGACTCCTGCGCATAACATTATATCAGGCAGGGTTATAATACGACGGGAGAAACCCGAGAGGCAAATTGACTTAAGCGACATTTTTTTGCGATACAAGTATTATACATATTTGGAATCAGTACAAATTTGTTTCTTTGATTTCAAGAAAATAATTCGGAAAAAAAAATGTCGCTTAAGTCAATTTGCCTATCACTCTTCGATATTATACTAACCGCCTTACTAATTAACGTTGTATAAGTATATAATAGTCATTCAGTATTTTACATTGCTATGTTGAGCTGTATTTAACGCTAGAGGAAGCGAGATACAACATTGTACAACTATGATAGACGTATATAGTGTTTATTAGTAAGGCCCTTCGATCAACAATACCTAGATAACGCCTCAGGAACAAAAACAAAACTCAAATGTGGCATCGACTGACTGCCATCAAACGGAGAAAAACGATGTAAAAGTCTAACAATTTCAACCTAAACTATACCTTGTTCCCAAGCAATAAAGCGCGGTTTAGATTGTATCACTATTCACTTATGATCTTACGCCATGAATGACTGAAAAAGATCAGAAATGTACAATAACTTTTGTTCCAAATTCAACCTTGTTTCTTTAGCAATAGAGCAGAGAATTACAGACACAGCACTTTACTTACGCCATTTTAGATATTATGACTTTACTGCTCTGAACAGGGTATTACGATTTACGGGGTCGCGCTTCGTTTTTTTTTTGTAAGATTAATTTGAGTAATTTATTTTTATTATGTCTTTATATAATACAGATTCATTCCTAATGTTTAACAAATATTGTATAACTATACAACATTTTATACCTGACTTACCTATATTGTACCTTGTGCATGGGTGGGGAAAATATCTATGAAGAGTTTCGAACAAAGATATATACATTTTATAGGTTATGTATGTATGATTGTATATTCACGCATTTCTCCGAAACTATAGGTTGGAATATGACCATTCCTTTTTATTGGCTTACATTTACTCCAACTTAGAAAGGCTGTCAAAATATTACTTGAATTAACACACCGGTACAACGGTGTCCATTTAAATAAGGAAATTAGCTTATAACTATATATAAGTGGGCGTTGACGGGATCGGGCAGGCGCGATGGCGGGTGCTGGCGCTCGGGTCTTGGCGTCTTTACGTTTCCAGTGTCGAATGGACTACGAGCCTAGTGTGTCAATCAAAATCGAACACGTCTAAGTCACTAACGGACGCTAGATCACTGTGAATGGTAAAAGCGGACCAAAGGGATAGAATCCACCGCGCCCGCCACCGCCACCCGCGCCTTCACTCGCTTCGATGCAGAAGCGCTCTCGCAGTAACACTGTGAACGCGCGCGGTTTCCATGTTTATTTAAATTAGACGCGCCCACACAAGAATCCGCACATATCTGCACTCTGATTGAAACCTAGTATATGTATATATACTTTTTTTGTACATACATATATATTATAATATATGGATAGCACCTAGACTGAAGGCAAATACAAATATTCATATTCATCACACAAATATTTTCCTTTCGCGGGAATCGAACCCACCACACCCGGCGTCGCTGTCAGTTACACGGAACACTAGATCAACGGTGCAGCCAAAATAAAACGTATAAATAAAATACATATAAAGTATTAAACTACTCCATAGATTCAGTGTTCTAAAGCAACCATTTGTTGGCCAAACATTGGCGAATATTGGCTCGTGGGTTGGCTAAAAACTAAATAATTTTTGTTTTATTAAAATAGTCGGGTATTTTATTATTTATATTAAAACAGAGCATTTACTTAGCGAAAGTTTGATATTCCGTCCGATAAATTTATTTTTTGATAGTTTTTTTTACAGTTTTTGAACACACACTGAGGCATTGTGGCACGTTAGCACGTTGGCGCAATCGAAAGTGAACTACATTGAAATAAGACCCCAAGTTTGAAGTGAGGCGTTATTCGCTCGGCCGTTTTTGAGACTCTGACCGGTTATCTAGGTATTGTTGATCGAAGGTAAGGCCCTAAATATACCGCATATCAACTTGGACTCTTAAATTAATTTTCCAGACGCAATCTTACTTCTTATCTTACTTAAATTATAAATGTCAAAGTTTGGGAAAATGTTAGGATGTTTGTATATTTCTTAGAAATTTACGTAGAAACAACTAAACGGATTTAGATGAAATTTGGCACACGGGCAGATAATATCCTGGATTAACACATAGGTTTTTTATCCCGGTAATTTGCTCCCATGGGAATTAATGGATATTTTTAATCTCATTCTTCAAGTAGATGGCGCTGGCGTCGTTCTGTGTTTTAGTCTTTTGTAGCGAGAAGGGCTTTACACGCGGGCGAAGTCGCAAGCAAAACCTAGTAAGTCATAACATTATTCATTATATCTCACCTGATTCGGGGCAGCGTCTTCGTTCTTGTTCTTATCACTCCCTTCCCCTGGCCTCTCCCCTGCCCCCACACACTCGGGATCCTCACAAGGCCCGCCCAAAGCCTTATCAACATTCTTCAAAAGCTTCTGCGAGTTTAACAACAACTCCGTAACATCATCGCGAGAATTATTATTAACGCTCTCCCTATCCGGCGTGTCCGGTAAGTCCGTAACCGGCGTTTCCGGTACATTTTCATTTTGTACGTCTGCACTAGGGTGACCTTTCGGTGTGTCCGGCGCAGTCCTGATGTATCGTTTGATGTAGTCGAATAGTTTTTCCCCTGGCGCGTAGGACAGTATGAGGAATAGCAAGTTGTTGGTCTCTATGTAAGCATGTAGGGTGACCATGTAGGGGATGTCAGTTGGCAGGATCGGCTCGCGCGTCTCGTTCGTACGTTGTAAGAAGTATTCGTCGAATTCTGTTAGATTGTTTGGGATTTTTCTGACTACCTGCAAATTGAAATAGATTATATTTAACTTAGATATCTGGTAGACTATCAAGATAAGATATTTGGCAGCCTTCATAACATATTTAGTTGACTAGCTGTAGAACAACAACCGTGAGTTTAATTATCATATCAAGATATTTGTTGTTCAATAATCAAAAAATATTTTCAATTAACTACCTCGGTGGCGTAGTTGTATTACGGTACGACTGCAATTCTGAGGTCTCGGGTTCGATCCCCGGGTCGGGCGTAGTGTTATTGGATTTCGCCCCCTATCACATCATGGGACGGAATACGCAAGGCGAAAAGTGGGTGCACTTAGTTGCGCCTCTGCCTACCCCTTAGGGGATAAAAAGGCGTGAGTGTGTGTGTATTTTAATTTAGTAAATTTTTATGAACCCATATATTTCTTTTTCAAGGGCAAACAGGTGCGTCAGCTATGTTAGTTCCCATGTAATAGGGGCGAAATTTCAATAACATTTTTATACGTTCACGGCAAATTGGCCCCGTTACACCTGGTCTTAAGCGGAGAGAGGTCCAGAGAAGTATGAAATCCGTGACCTTCATAGCGTAGCACGCGTTGAGTTCCTTATGCAGCACGAGCATGATGCTCTCCCCCAACACGCCCAGCACGCGGTACTGCGCCAGGTCCAGGTACCCGCGCCGCAGCAGGGACACCGGCACCGCTCCCACGGGACGCGACGACGGCGACGTACTCTGGATAACACGTTCAATTACCTAACAATATTGAATCGCATAAGTTATCCAGGGGAAGGCAGCTGTAGACAGGGTAGCGGGGCAGGGGAAGGCTGCCCCTCGTCTTTTGTTTGTATGTCTATGGATGAATGGTTGAATGAATTCTTTATTTGCGAAAAAGTTGGTACAATATAGGTCTTAAATAGTCGTTTCTGATCAATCAACTTTTGTCAAATTTATTGACATGCAAATTTTTTGTGCAATTTTATTAATGTGCATAGTAATAAATGAAAATAATTAATTTGTTCAGGGAATGCATTACTTATAATAATTTTTAGATAAAGATTAGAATTTGGCTGTAAATTTAATACATATATCATTAGTTTTACATTATGTATTTTTTTAATTCTTTGCTCACTGCTGCGACAATAAATTATTTTTTCTTTCTTTCTTTATTGTGTTGAATTAATTGGTTTACTCATAATAAATTCCCCTACCCACCCACCAGGGACAAATAATCCTACTAATATTATAAACGCGAAAGTTTGTAAGTATGGATGTATGGATGTTCGTAACTCTTTCACGCAAAAACTACTGAAAGGATTTAGATGAAATTTGGCACACGAGTAGATCATGTCCTGGATTAATACATAGGCTACTTTTTATCCATGGAAAATATAAAGCGGGACTTTTATCCCGGGAAAACTCATTCACGCGGTTGGAGCCGCGGGCAAAAGCTCGTGAATAATATGCCACAAACTACACACAGTGACAATATAAATGTGTACTCACGGCGACATTCTGCTGTTCCTCGGTGCACAGATGTTCTTTGTATATCGCCTCTGCGTACGAGAGGTATTTGTCGGTCTGTTCCTTTATCAACGCGCGTCGTTGCTGATCGGGCTCAGCTGTAGGAAGGAACACGCATGCTTACTAATTATACGTGGCCATGAGCTTACCTTGGAGAGGAGGAAGGAAGGGTTTGGTTGGGGAGCCCACAATACCGTAATAAGGAATACATAATAAAATTTGTCTTTTCAAATTTGAAATTTTTTATTGCTGCTGAATGACGCCTAGCCTAGTTGGGAATGGAACGGTCTGCCGAGACAATGTCCGCAGGTTCAAAACCCAAGGCACACCTTTGACTTTTCGTAGTTACGTGTGTATTGTTTATCAATTATCGTTCGCTTTAACGGTGAAGGAAAACTACGTGATGAAACCTGCATATCTGAGAAGTTCTTTATAGGAATTTCAAAGGTATTTGAAGTCTGCCAACTCGCACTAGGCCAGCGTGGTGGACTAAGGCCTAACCCTTCTCAGTAGTGGAGGAGGCCCGTGCTCAGCAGTGGGCAGTATATAATACAGGCCTGATTGCATTGCATTGCAATGCTGAATGACGAGACGAGCATGCCGCTTGCACGATGGTAAGCAATACGACCATAAACAGTAGCAACGCCATAAAGAATTTTGAATCATAAAGTACTGCGTGGCACTCCACTGCGCTCGTCACCATGAGACAAAGTTTCATAACAGTAATGCTGGCTACAATGTCCGTCGAACCGGAACACAACAGTGCTTACACACTGCTGCTTGGCGGTACAAATAGACATTGCGGTGGTACCTAAGTTAAATTAAAGGATTTATGTTAATTGTAAGCAGACAGTAGATACCTATAACATTTTTGCATGCCGTTTTTTACTACATGTATATAAATATATATACGGTACATACACCAAAATAACATTTTTTTAAATTTTTGTCTGTCTGTCTGTTTGTTCCGGCTAATCTCTGAAATGGCTGGACTGATTTTGACGGGACTTTTATTGGCAGGTAGCTGATGTAATAAGGAGTAACTTAGGCTACTTTTTATCCCGGGAAAATATAAAGCGGGACTTTTATCCCGGGAAAACTCATTCACGCGGGCGGAGCCGCGGGCAACAGCTAGTAGCAAAATAAATTGATTTGATTTGAATGAAACCACTACTGCCTGACCTTAGTAATGAATATATGTAAACAGAAGTCCAATCACTCCCACGTGTCACAATATTAGGTCGCGTGTAATAAGCGGGGAGTCTCATTCAATTTATCAGACATAATTCCAGTCTTCGGGCTGATACTGAGCCGAAAAACCCAATCGATAACCGACTTTTGAACGTCCCATTATCAATTTTCTAACACTTACAACGTATCTAAAATGTATTAACTATAAGCTTATCGATCTAACAAGGCTTATCGTTCAATGTCACACGAGTGACATCACGTTTTGTATCGGTGTATTCATTCATATACTGTAATACATATCCGGTTTATATAGTTTTAGCGAGTTTCATATAATAAAGACCCCTTCAGTATTGCCCGACTAGGGAAGTGAAACTAAGACTATTTTTAGTCTACTGGATAAATACGTAACCATCATATCAGTCCTGTATTATATACTGCTCACTGCTGAGCACGGGCCTCCTCTACAACTGAGAGGGTTAAGGCCTTAGTCCATCACGCTGGCCTGTTGGCAGACTTCACATACCTTCGAAATTCAGAGAACTTCTCAGGTATGCAGGTTTCTTCACGATGTTTTCCTTCACCGTTAAAGCGAGCGATAATTCACAGAGAATACACACATACATTTTTAGAAGTCAGAGGTGTGTGCCTTGGGTTTTGAACCTGCGGACATGCGTCTCGGCAGTCCGTAACACTCCCAACTAGGCTATCGCCGCTTAAATACGTAGCACTCCCGTAAATTTGCGACGTATGTTAAGCATCTTACTATTTATTCTTTATTTAAAACAGGGAGATAAGGATGATTTCATTGGCTGGGACAGAGAACTGGGTAATCATATAAAATCATTTGTCCTAAATAACTGACGGATCAACGCACAGCCTAAACCGCTGATCGTAGAGACCTGAAACTTGGAGGATGTGTTCTTTGTATGACGTAGGCATACGATAAGAAAGGATTTTCCGAAATTCTACCCTTGAGGGGGTGAAAAAGAGGGGCGAAGTTTGTATGGGACAACGTGCTTCCTTGGTCTAATCTACTTAAAATTTTGCATAAACCTTTTTTAACAGAATTGGTGGAAGACGTGTTTCGTATTTTATTGAAATACATGCCCTAGCGGGGTTAAAACAGGGTAGAAAGTTATTTTGGCATTGATTTGCTTCGACGTTTTGATTTCAAACAAATTCTATTAATTTCGAATAAATCATTTAACCATAGTAACGTTAACCTTATAAATGTATGGGAATCGGCAGTACAAATATGTTTTTCGACGTATATTGTTGTCAAACAACTATCTATACATATAATAAAGCAGTAGTACCGGTGTGTCTGTACATTTAAAGAAATGTTATAAAAAAGAAAGGGGGTGACTAAAGAAGAGTAATGGAACACAAATCAGCGATTTTTATAATTATTTTCTGTCTGTCTGTTTTTCTGTTTGTTTGTTACTGCACATCTCCGAAACAAGTGAACAGATTTCGATGAAATTTGGTACACGGGTATATCATGCCCTGGATTAACACATAGACATACTTTTACCCCAGGAAACACTTTTCCACGCGGGCGGAGCCAAAGCTAGTATCACAGTAAGCTGCGAAGTATGGCGACCCTACTCTAATAGCAAATACCACCATACCAGCCCTGTATTATTATACTGCCCACTACTGAGCACGGGCCTTCTCTACTACTGAGAGGGTTTAGGCCTTAGTCCACCACGCTGGCCTAGTGCGGGTTGGCGGACTTCACATACCTTCGAAATTCCTATATAGAACTTCTCAGGTATGCAGGTTTCCTCACGATGTTTTCCTTCACCGTTAAAGCGAACGATAATTCACAAAGAATACACACATAACCTTTAGAAAATAAATAAAATAAATTATACCTAAATGTGACTAATTGTTATTGGATGTGTATAGACTCTGGAATAATATGAAATCAACTGAGTAAACAAAAGATAACAGAATAAATAACATCAGTCATGTATTCATTTCTATTACTGACATTTTATCCTGATATATTTGGCTTTTTAATACCCTGGCACCTACCCTGGACGTGAATCATGTATAGCATAGTACAAATATAACAAGATAAACGAAAATCGTTACGTTCCCTAACGACCTACACAATTATCGCTTTAATTACCGAAAATAAACACAATAACACATATCAATAAACAAATAAACAGAAATTTCCACTGAACCATGTCTGCTTTATACTGAGATTTATGTTACCGAGTTTAATAAACACACGACCCTAAAGTACCTAGCGAAGAGCGGTAAAAACTATCTCCCATGTCTCCTAGAAATCCATAAAAAAAATCTTACGCTCAGCGTCGTTTTCGTTTGTGTCGTGCTGTTGTAGATAATGCCACAAATGCAAGAAGTCCATTGTGCACGCAGTCACTTTACAGATAGTATCGTCAGACCAGCGACTATCTAGCTTCTAGACACCTCATGCCCAATATTTTTCTTCAAATGAATTCTGTCAACTACCTGAGGTTTGAGGAAGCGGGGTACTGCATTACGATTGGCCGTGCCAACATCATTACAATTTACGTAGCCATAGAAACACTATCTTTATTGGGTGCGTCACTTGTCATATAATGGTCAACAACTAGGCAATAGAGATTTGCTTGTTATAGTTCTGTGATAGAGATAGCGTCAAATTCACTTAAGTCAGAAGGAATGCAAATATAATTTGATGGTGACGGACCTCAATGCTAAATTTTTAAATACACAATGGCCGGTATAAGATGAATTTTGGTAATTTTTTAAAATTAATTGAGTTAGTCAAATTATTGACATAAATATGAAAAGTAACGCTATTTTTCTGAAATCCGAAGTCAGTTAGTTTTAATAACACCACTATCTTTTGCAAGGGGCGATTGTAATATTTATTAAATCGGAAATGTGGCAGTGTTTACGGCTCCAAGCTGTGGTCTCAACTGACTTGAAGATATACAAGCTACATCTGATATATTAGTCAGGTGTGTTTCCCAAAACTGATCGCCTGTTATTCGATGTCTAGAGGCTATATGGTCGCTGCGTCAGACTGACCAAGATGTTGATAGCAGCGGCTTAGCTACAGTACGCGGACGCAGTGACGAGAGGAAGCGGAAAATAATATTCAGGGTCTTACTAATTGATTAGTGTATCCCGTGTGAGTGACTGTGTAACCAATGTGATTTAACCTCCTTAACGGTTGAAGTTCTTTGTGGTGCTGAGATAGGTTACACAAAGAATTTGTTTTCAAAATTCGATGGGCTAGCATTTAAATTCTGCGTTAACTCTTTATTAGTTAATTGCTCGCGGCTCCGCCTCCGTGAGAGTTTTTCCGGCATTAAATTATTTTCCCGGTATAAAAAGTAGCCTATAGCACTCAGGAGAATATAGCTTTCTTTTAGTGAGATAATTTTCAAAATCTCTTGAGTAGTTCCTGAGATTAGCGCGTTCAACCAACCAACCAAACAAACTCTTCAGCTTTATAATATTAGTATAGATTTTACGAAGTTAGAGTAAGTAGTAGCTTGATCTATAAAGCTTCTGGTCTATTACATTTTATTTTTATTATTTTTTATTTTATTTTTACATTTTCAAAAGGCTTTAAAAGTATCTACGTCAATACGATATATTGAACAGTGCGTAATAGTTGAATCTTCAGCGTATTTCAAACTGGAGCCCAAAAGGGTTTACACAGAACAGAAATACATCACAAGCTTTGATTAATTATATACCTAGATAGACACTAAATTTCAAACGCTTCGAAAAAAATAGAGGCGAACTGTTCCTCAATAAATAAGTCGAGTGAATAAATTTTTGTTGTTTTTCCTGGATATAATTTTCTCCCAGTTTTAATAGAAACCATGTAATAACTGGTATCATTATGCGAGCACACAAGGATACGCAGAATGATGCAGCAATAGCGTATAACATTGCTGTCACGCAAACTAGCTTAAGAAAAGATGGCCTGCTTGTTTTAGTTTCATTGCAGCGCGTCACTCTATCTAGCTATATAATTAATCAAAGATCACACGTTGTTACCTGCCTACATGGACTTTTATTTGAGAGACGCAGTAAAAATTGGATAGTACTTACATTATTTATTTCACAACACTATACCTGTAAAGTCCTTTGTAGTTTTAGTTTTATTTTGTTTAAAAATGGTAAATTTTGATAGCAGTTTATTTTTGTTGTATACTAAGCCACTTTGTTTATGTTAAGTTGTCTGTTATTGAATTATTCTAACCTAATTTATAGTTTTAGCTTCTAGTTAACACATTATGGTCAAAGCTGTGTACACTTATAATAGGCATACATATTTGTAATTTTATAATGTTCCACAATATAACCTATATGATAATATGTGATATGTTATGCTGTTAGTGTACCTAAATGCATAAATAAATAAATAAATAAATAAATAAATAAATAAATTAAGCAAATCAAACAACGCTACCGCACCCGCTCCGCTTATACCACTCTGTTCAATACCTTAATTATATTGGACGATTTTGACAAACGATTAAATAATTAATAAAATATCGTTTTTAACTAGAACAAGGAATTCTTATTCGTCATATTTTGATGGTATTTGATAACTTGTAACCTCTGATATAAGGGGTCCTCGATTAATCAGGTGATGTTTTTTTTATTAACCCAACCCCCCCTTGGTGATCGCGGTTTTATTTAATTTTTCTCCCGACGTTTCGAAGGCTTGCAAGCACTTCGTGGTCACGGGGCGGACCGATAAAATCTGTTATAATAGTTTAATTTCAATGTCTAACATTCGCGTAAACATAAGGGTGTTACCACACCAATCGATCGATAGTCGATCGATGGCATCGATCGACATCGGTCGACGTTGATCGATTGGTGTGGTAGCTTTAATTGATCGACGGATACCGGTCGACTAACCAATCGATCGATTGCCGGTCGATGGCATCGGTCGACGGCACACACACGCACACTGGGTGATATAGGGAGCTCAAGCGCTCGATCGACGTCGACTTATCCATTCTACCATCGATCGATGGCATCTATCGGCTATCGATCGATTGGTGTGGTAGAAACTATCAATCGACGTCGACTAATCCATTCTACCATCGATCGATGGCATCGATCGACGATCGCTCGATTGGTGTGGTAACACCCTAAGGAATCTTTATGCCTTTCCTGTCAATCAATAGTCTCTGTCTGACCCCACTTCACTTATCAATTACCATCAACTGCAGGGGAGTCACAAACTTTAAAAAAAAAATGCGTGTCCATACCCTGTCCGGCCTGCAGCATCAGCTCGATGGCGGTCTTGTAGCAGTGGAAGGCGCGCGGGTGGTCCTGCTCGGCCGACCCGCGCCTCGCCTCCGCCACCCACCCTGCCCACCCCGCCCATGGGGGGAGGGGGGACTGTGCCGCCACCCGTACTGGGGACAATATAACTCTCACTTCATCATCATCATATCATACCAGCCCTGTATTATATACTGCCCACTGCTGAGCATGGGCCTCCTCTACTACCCTGAGTTCACCACGCTGGCCTACTGCGGGTTGGCAGACTTCACATACCCTCCAAATTCGTATGGAGGTTTCCTCACGATGTTTTCCTTCACCGTTATAGCGAACGATAATTGATAAACAATACACACGTAACTTCGAAAAGTCAGAGGTGTGGGCCTTGGGTTTTGAACCTCCGGACATTGTCTCGGCAGACCGTTCCATTCCCAACTAGGCTATCGTCCACTTTACTCTCAACTCTCACTTACTTACCTCTTATACTCTATTCCGACTGCCTCGGTGGCGTAGTTGTATTGCGGTACGACTGCAATGCTGAGGTCTCGGGTTCGGTCCCCGGGTCGGGCAAAGTGATATTGGATTTTTCTATTCAGTATCAGCCCGGAGACTGGAATTTGTGCCCGATATGGCGATAGGATCACCCCCTATCACATCATGGGACAGAATACGAACGGCGAAAAGTGGGTGCACTAGTTGCACCTCTGCCTACCCCTTCGGGGATAATGGGCGTGACTGTGTGTGTGTACGAGAACGATTAGCGCGCTGAGGTCCTGGGTCCGAATCCCGGGTCGAGCCAAAATCATTGTGCCTGGGTTTTTCCATTTTAAAATTACTCAGTCGCAGCTCGGAGTCAGGAAGGTGTCGGTGTGACCCTGTGTGTGCCTCTGAAACCACGTAAAGCCTTTGGTCCTGCGCCTGATCTCTCTCCGGTCATGTCGGATTGCCGTCCCATCGGACTATGAGAGTGAAGGAATAGCGAGTGCACCTGTGTATTGCGCACACACTTGTGCACTATAATATCTCCTGCGTACCTGGCTGATCTGCGTTGACATTGGCCGCCGTGGCCGAAATTTGGCTAGGAGGGGAAGGGATTATTATTCTATACCAATAGAGAATGCTTATTTATCGTTAGACATATTACCTAACATGTATTTTTAAAGTAATTAAGCAACTAAAAAATATTCGAAAACTAAAAACACTTTTTTTTACAATAACATACATTTTTTTCTTATTTGTACTTATCTTAATTCAATTTTATTTTCTATTTTTTAATTGTTTTTTTTTCAATTTACTTCATACTTATGCTCTTAATCCTTTTACGATTTCTGATGACTATCCTAGACCATGTTTAAAATTATAGTTACTATGGCAAAACCACCCTGTATAAACTACAGACTACTCACCGAAATTCTGCGAACTGACTGACTCTGCATCGCCCTCACTCCTCATGGTGTGATAATCCTCAAACCTCGACGTGGACGGCGCGTCAAAGTTTATCAAATCTGGCAACACCCTGGGCTTGTCTATGGTCACCTTACTCAACTCTTCGTAGAGGTCGCTGTCTATGCTTCCCAAAGAGTTCAGAGACTCGAAGCTGTCGGAGACCTTCGGTCCTTCGGACTTTTTGTCCGGAGACTGGCGGACCTCCACGTCCGCTGCGCCGTAGATCGGTATTTGTGAGATGAAGTCCACTTCGTCTTTGGCTATTGTGTGGCTTTGTTCTGGGGGCACTGGAGAAAATAATAATTATTTTTCTGTAGCAATGAACGAGAGGACAAACGGGTTGTTTGGTTGATGATACATTTGTCATTAACAGTGGCAATAATATCCCTAAATTTGAAGTTAACGTTTACATTCATACTATCCTTCGGCTATATCTGAAACAAATTTTAATCAAAAGCATCTCAGATGTTCTTCATAATCGTAAAGTAACTGTCTTAAGCAAGACCTGTGTTTAGATTCCAATTCAGACAACACTGTGTGAGTTTGTGAAACACATTTTACTCATCCCTTAGGGCGTAGAGTCAAAAACGTGTCATTCCTCAACATACTGGTGGTAGGTCTCTCATTATGTAAGAGGCCGTCTGGGTGGGTACCATCGCAATGTCTATTTCTACCGCCAAGCAACAGTGTGCATGCACTGTTGTGTTTCGGTTTGAAGGACATTGTAGCCAGTGTAACTACTGGACATAATGCGACTTAACATCTTATGTCTCAGGATGACGAGCGCAGTGGAATGCCACACAGTACTTTGTAAGTCAAGGTGCTGGATGGTGTTGCTACTGTTTATGGGTGGTCGTATCGCTTACCATAAGGCGAACGACATGCTCGTCTCGTCATTCAGTGCAATAAAAAAAAAAAAAAAAAAACATGGTACGACGATGTTGGGTCGCCCCCACGCCCCCACGCCCGCACATGGCACGCACCGTCGTCGTCGTCGGTGCGGTACTCCAGCGGCGGCGCGTCGTGCAGCGGCAGGTGCAGGGAGGAGCGGATCGCCGCGATCACTCCGTGGGGGGGGGGCTCGGGCTCCGGGTATCCTGTCTGCACACCATATTTATTTATATATTACATCTATAGACAATACCATTACACAAGAGCGTCGCCAGCCGATGGTCCGGGGGGGGGTGTCGACATGAACAATGAGAAAAGTATGAATTATAGGTAAAGTCGAGAGCAGATGAAGCTTTTCTTGTAGTACGAGTCTTACATCTACAGCGATTGTAATGATAACGGTACAGCGTCCAACGTGTAAAGATTCACGAGTTCTTGACTGTACAATAAATACAACTTATAAATAATTGGCATTTGGCAACATTTTTAGAATCTCTAAGGGTGGGCAGCTGCTCCTCCCTGCCCCCCCTTGGCAACGCCCTTGCTATTACAGGCGTTACCCCAATGCGATAATATCTTGTTACTAACAATCCTAAGTATATATTTCACTTAAAAAATAAATAAATACTTATACACATAAATCACACACAAGTGTATCAAACTAATAACAATAACCAAGCTTATACAATAGGACCTTTGCGAACTCACTCATGTTACACGCAAACACATCAATATCTCCATGATTTTTTTTTATTGTGCAGATGGCTCTCGTTAGAGGCGATTTTGCCCACATATACAGGGTTATTTTGACATTGCGTTAATAAAGGAAACCACATACTCGGCTTTGTCTCTGCTAACATTATGCCAAAAATCATCCATGAAAAACGAATATTTCCACCAAAATTTTAAATCTTAATATCCTGATTTTTAATAATTTTGTAGTGTGTAAACATGGTGTGTGCGTGAGTGTTTTTCTGCCTGAAGGTGTAATTTTACCGCTGCGAAGAATCCTCTGAGAGTAGTAGTAGTGACATTAGGGCATGTCAATTTGAAGTTACTTTTTATTGATATTTATTTTGTTCGAAACTAACAAATTTTTATTTTACATCTATGGTAAAAGTAACTTAATGGAAAGTGTTATTTTCAAGGAGATAAGTATGTAGTTTCATTTAAGAACGCACCGTCAAAATGAACCTGTATACATACATAATTACATAAATTACACTGTTATCCCTTTTCAATAGGTAGGTAAAGGTGTACCAAACCCACATTTCGTCAGCTATTTCAAGGCTTGCTCAGAAAAGGGCAGGGTATGTCAGCTGTTCACCTTACATTTTGTATCCTTATGCACTTTTGTATCTATTTGTAGAAACTGGATGCGACAGACCGAAGACCGGGTGAAATAGCACGCATTGGAGGAGGCCTATATCCAGCAGTGGACAAAATATAGTCTGATGATGATGTATGGATTTATTGAAACTAAAAGGAATTTAAATCGCCTCACCTCCCCCCACTAATATGCAACACTCACCTGCAAGAAGTTGACGAAGTCGGTGCTAGTGAAGAGCAGCCGGTGCTCTGCCACAAACTCAAGCAAAGCCTTGATCGTACGCGCGCGTTCCTCTATCACCTGAACAATCAAACACTCTATAAATGTTAATTTATTTAAGTAAGGTTCTCCAACAGTACCTACACACATTGCTTTAATGTAATGTTGATGTATTATTTACTTATTTTTCTATTATGTACATTACAATTTTACTATATAATTATTGTAGTGTATTACATTATTAAAGATAGTCATTTTGTCCCACATATGGTAACTCTCTCTTAGGAGAACCTTAATTACAAAGTGCTCCAAAGAGAGCATGCAACAAAGACACTTAGCTTCTTTTAATAAATGTTATGACCTATATGTATTTCACCAAACACTATAAAAGAGACAGTTGGATAGTAGGCTCTTATTATAATTTTAATTTACATTCCCTTAATACAAAATCAATATAGTATTATGTTTGTATCACCTCTCGCTGAAACCTCTTGAAGTAGCTGTAGTTGGGCAGGGTGGGGAAGGTCCCGCGCAGATGGAGCCCCGCGTGCAGCGATCGCATACTCTTGTGCAGCCGCTGCACATCACTGTATCGCTTCCACACCGACACCAGCGTCACCGCCTCCGGAGACGAGATTGGGAACAGCTGGAATCAATCACACCAAAATGATATCATATTTTGTTTGTTGATCATCTTAATCATAGGGAACAAATTAATGGTTCAAAGGACATGTGCATAGTCCCACCTATATGCTGGTGGTAGAATATTAATTGTATGTGCCCATATTAACTGGTGGTAGGTCTCTCATATGTAAAAGTCCGTCTGGGTGGGTACCACCGCAATGTCTATTTCTAGCGCCAAGCAGCAGTGTGCACGCACTGTTGTGTTTCGGTTTGAAGGCCATTGTAGCCAGTGTAACTGCTGGACATAATGAGGCTTAACATCTTATGTCTGAGGATGACGAGCGCAGTGGAATGCCACATAGTACTTTGTAACTCAAGGTGCTGGATTGTGTTGCTACCGTTTATGGGTGGTCGTATCGCTTACCATCAGGCGAACGGCACGCTCGTCTCGTCATCCAATGCAATAAAAAAAAATGAAACCACCATACACACAGTGGCAATGCCATGATAGTAACCTATGTAAGTGTTACATTCTGCGATCAGCCAGTGTATCTCCTGCTCCAAACAGGCCAATATAAACTCCTATTCTAAACAGCTAGCGTGATTGTCTACTTTTGAGGGATTATAATCTCTCACTAAATTTGAGGCGAATAAGTTGACAATAGCCTAGTTGGAAATGGAACGGTCTGCCGAGACAATGTTCGGAGGTTCAAAACCCAAGGCACACACCTCTGACTTTTCGAAGTTATGTGTGTATTGTTTATCAATTATCATTCACTTTAACGGTGAAGGAATACATCGTGAGGAAACCTACATACCTGAGAATTCTCAATAAGAATTTCGAGGGTATGTAAAGTCTGCCAATCATGGTGGACTAAGGCCTAAACCCTCAGTAGTAGAGGAGGCCCGTGCTCAGCAGTGGGCAGTATATAATATAGGGCTGGTATTATTATTATTATATTATTAAATTTGAGGCCTTATTAAATTGAAGACTGCCTCGGTGGCGTAGTTGTATTACGGTACGACTGCAAGGCTGAGGTCTCTGGTTCGATCCCCGGGTCGGGCTAAGTGATATTGGATTTTTCTATTCAGTATCAGCCCGGAGTCTGGAATTTGTGCCCGGTATGGCGATAGGCTCGCCCCCTATCACATCATGGGACGGAATACGCTTGGCGAAAAGTGAGTGCACTAGTTGCGCCTCTGCCTACCCCTTCGGGGATAAAAGGTGTGAGCATGCATGCGTAAATTTGAGGCCTCGTGCCATCCACATGAAATACAGCTTCATTGGGATGGAGAAATTATTGCTTTCAACACTCATGTTCAATGATTGCTAGCAATATTAGTTTTTTGAATATCTGTCAAGAGACTTGTATGTCTTGTATGCTATAAAGACATATAAGTCTTTATGATATATGCCAATTGCAAAGAGAATAGGAGCTGAGCTATAAATTTGAAAGAAAACTTTTAAATAATCTAACCAATCAGAAAATTATTTTTTATAGTATAGTCATCAGGTGCATATGAAGGTCTAGCAACTAAGTAAATTGGAAAATTTATTTTAACTTTGGGTTGGAATTGTATATTTATTATCCTTAATGATGATTGGTACACTAGGTGATTTCTCAGAAATGCATTATTGATGGGAACAAATCAGTTTTTTGAATACGCCTCAGAATTGCGCATGTTCTGATATGGTTCAATAATTGCATACAAATATTTCTAGCAACAATTGACCCATCTAAATGAGGCTTACAATAAAGAACTGAACTATTGTAGAAGAATGAATCAACCCTTGACATGTGCAGTGGCCAGACTTTTTAAAGGGTAAGTGTGAAGAAAAGAGTCTGCACCACCTGAAGGTTGGCTTGTAGAAAATGTCTTCGGCATTAAGTCTGCCTTTATACTTGTTGCATAGAAAGTGTAAATAAATAAATAAAAGAGCCCATAATCAAGACCACTTTCCTCTTTATATCATTTGGCCTGCTTGTAATACAGTAGATTGTTTCCTCTTAAATATATATCCATTTTAAAAACAATTCAAATGTTAGATTTTAAATATGCCAGTGGAAATACCAGGAAAAAACTTATTAATGTTTTAACTGACCGTTATAATATGTATTGCACAACTTTATATCATGATTCATAACAATACACTAAATTCAATATTACACAACTATTGGTACCTATATTACAAATCTCTGTATGGCACTTCAAAGTGCACTCTAAACCCTGAGATAAAGATAAAGATAAAGATATATTTATGTTATATATGTTTTCATGTTAGAAGTTACAAGAGGTAATAAATCCCTAATGACACAAATTGGATAAAAGCAGCAATTCTTGACATAAATGATTTTCATTGTATTTAATACAGATATCTTTTAATATTACAAATCACAATTACACAATATTAGGTCAATAACAAAACCTTACCACTGAAGTTATTTTATATATAGTAAATCCATTCTTATGTTTAGCGGTCTCGTCTACGGAGAACCGGCGAACCCATTTGTCTTTCGATGCCATTTTATACACTATAAACTAGCTTTTCGCATTCGACATAATCACAAGATCATTTAACAAACACTCACAAACTGTTAGTCATCATTTATAACGAAAACCTATTGAATTTTATTAGTTTATAGATAAAATATGCTTTTTTTGTGATCTTTAAGAGGCGTTCCAGTATAACTGCATGAACTGCACACAGCACAACTCACAAGTGACAACTGCATAAAATGTCAAATGTTGGTTTCTGTAATCATTATATCTCTTTTCTACTAATAGGTTATTAATATGAGTTGTCTTTTTCTGATCTAATTTTATGCTTAAAATAATAAAAAATAATCTTGTAACACAAGTTTCGAATACAACTTTGACATTTATTGATTGTCAGTCAGCCAGTTGCCAGTGTTGTCAATAGATATGGAATTCCGTGAATGCTGTAGAAATATTTTTCTAGATGATGTTTGAATTTTAGGAAGAGCGTTTAATATACTCATACAGAAATGTACATCAAATGTATCGTACACATATTTACTTAAAAGCGTAATAATATCTATCAACTTGACTACGTTTAATTTACTTATTTCAAACAATAGAATTTAAATTCTCAACATGAATATTTCAATTACTCATTTTGAAATAGAAGTCACAAAATATTTCAGACACTGTATGAGTACCTAGGAGATGTCCGCTTTATGTACAGGTGCTGGGCCTCAAAATCTAGCTTCAGGGTCAAACTTTATGGATAGTAAAGGCGGAAAAATATAAATCTTATATTCATTCAAAAAATATTTTTACACCCTTCCATTTATAAAAAACTATAGTAAAGTGTAATTTTTGTGCAAAATAAAATTACATAAATCTCAAAATCGGAAGACAACAATTTTATATGATTTGTTGCAAATGCTTAGTTTTTGGAATTACTATGCATTTCCAAATATATGTAAAGTATCTTGGTTAGAAGTTCAAGCCCGTTTCGGACATATCCTTTAAAATATTATGGAAGAGCTCCACAGTAGTAGCACAGAATACTGAATAATTGTAGTGCCAGCAATAATCCAGTTATATTGCACTCATGCTGCCACTGGAGATTCTAAATTTATATTGGCAGCATTCCGACCTTCGTTTGCATAAAAAGGGGTGCTGGAATATTTTCGAAAAATAGATTCATATTATCAAACAGCGACACCTCGATAATGAAAATGAGGGTTTAGTACGAACACAAGATGGCGCTGTACAAACAAAAATATTTTGTTAACATTCAAAAGATGTCGCTATGTACACTAAAATCCCTTTGGTCCTTCAAGCTTTCTGTCTTACTTTTGTTCACATTAATTTTTAGTTACTTTTTAAACCAACCCATTTACTATATCGGTATTACTTCATTGCGCCATGACACACTTTGTTATTTCAATGAAAACATAATACTATAAAAGTAAACGTAAAATAAAGTAAGAATTTAAAGGCAATAGGTCAAACTTGCAACTTGATTACTTATCCCCACCTAGTCGTGTCGGAATGGCGCGCGGCGAGAGGTTGTCTTGCTTGAGAGTTGAGTGTTGTGTTTTAGTTTCCTTCGTTCCGCGTCGTGTCTCCCGCGTCCTCGAACTGTTTGCAATCAAGAACACTGTGAAATGACACCCAACGAGCTCTCAAACTGCATCTGACGAACAATGTGCTGACAAAAGTGTTTTTAGTGAAGTGTAAAATTGAATAAAGATAAAACATGGGTTCCAAAATCGAGTACGTCGATTCATCGCACCTTTACGCGACCAACTACGTTCGTAATTCGAAAGCTATTGGCGTGCTTTGGGCGATATTTACGATATGTTACGCGATTATAAGCGTTGTTGCCTTTGTGACTCCTGAATGGATTGGGGATTTGGAGACGGAGTATCCAAGGAAGTTTGGTTTGTGGCAGATATGCAGGGCGGACGAGTTAGAGGACTGTAAAGGGCGGCTGGACGATTTCCTTTCGATAAACGGGTTTGTTTTTAAAATCGCGACGGTGTTAGTGGGAGCAGCGGTCGCTCTGGCCCTGTTTACAATCTGTGCCATGCTACTGTTCTTTTTTTGTCAGTCTACTACGGTGTTCCACATCTGCGGCTGGCTTCAACTGTTATCCGGTAAGTGTCCCTAATGATTTATCCCTTAGACTACATGGTATTTCTTAAGTATTCGCCGCCAAATAACGTGTTATTTATTCGAATTATATATTCCTTCATAGATATTCCTTATTTTTTGTATCATACGAAATATTTTGCAGAGTTGCGCGAACGAAATAGAATGTAACATGAGATACAAAACGTGCGAATTAGGTAGGTATTCGAGTAATTTATTCATTGCGACATTTAAAAGCTACTGCGATAACTTTGAGAGTGACTGAGTTTTATGAGGGAAGTTGTAGGTTCGATTCCAGAGTACGGATATCTGACTTTTAGTACCTATTTATATTATTTTTAATTATCGCGTTTTTTTAGGAAAAAATGGTCCAAGAATACTTGGCCAGCTTAGTAAAAGCCTGTGCTGGACACAGGCTGGTGGGACAGAAGTCAACTGATATCAAAACAAATGATTTTACTCTTGTGAGCAATTGAAACTATATTCTTACATCAAAACATACTCTATTTCTTTCATATAAAATCAATTTTCGCTTACACGTGCCAAATTCCCAACAAAGGAAACAGGTAGATCAGCTGTATTTCGTAGAGATCAGTAATTTTATTGTTATCGTTTCTACGGCAACTGGAACAGATTCCGTAACGCAGCTGTCAGCCGGTTTGAGAGCGAAAGGTCGCGGGTTCGATTCTGCGGACAAATTGCATAACCCCCAAATATTTCAGCCATTTTTTTGTTATCACTACCACTCAGCTTGAGGGCGAATCGATGTTTATTTTCACTGGACTTACGACCCAGCGTTGATCCCACCGAAGGAGAGACATGTGGTGACCGTTCAACCGAATCCCTAACACTAAGTCACACCCTACAACGGCATGCCAACCAAAACCTGCGACCTTCTTTCCAGGTGCCAGATTCTTCTGTTAAAAGATGTCTAGTTGACCACCGCAACTCTTCCTACTATGCCTAGCAGAAAAAATAGACACAAGCACCTACCCAGATACTTTCATACGAGAATCCCTATCCTTCCTTGAGGTAGGCAAATCGTCTACTAGCAGTAGTTAATTAACATGCTACACATGAACAGATATAGTTCATGGTGGTAGGACTCTCATATGTAAGAGTTCGTCTGGGTGGGTACCACCGCAATGTCTATTTCTACCGCCAAGCAGCAGTGTGCATGCACTGTTGTGTTTCGGTTTGAAGGACATTGTAGCCAGTGTAACTATAGGACATAATGAGACTTAACATCTTATGTCTCAGGATGACGAGCGCAGTGGGATGCCACACAGTACTTTGTAACTCAAGGTGCTGGATGGTGTTGCTACTGTTTATGAGTGGTCGTATCGCTTACCATCAGGCGAATGGCATGCTCGCCTCGTCATTCAATACCATAAAATATATATATATATATATTGTAGAAGACTATTCTTCTACAATATATCGGTTGTAGTTCTTGGTAGATATGGTCATTGGAATATTGCCAAACAAAGCTAAATAAGGTTCAATGCAAAGAGTTTATGGTTCAATATGGATCTACTTAAAGGTGCACTTGTTAGTTGTTGGGTACATGAGTTGCATAAGTATACTAGGCTCCGCCCGCGTGAATGAGTTTTTCCGGGATAAAAGTCCTGCTTTACATTTTCCCGGCATAAAGGCGCCTATGTTACTCGCTGATCATATAGTTTTATTGGAGAAAGAGTTTTTAAAACATTCCAGTAGTTTTTGAGTTTATTCATTACAAATATACAAAAATACAAATCTTTCCTCGTTATAATATTGTAGATAGGTTTTTGCCTAACTCTAAAAAAGTTCAATGAAGGTGTCATAACTTTCATAAAATATATTTTAGATTCAGATAAAATCATTAATACAGATAAAGTACAAGACGTACTGATCTCTGTCTGCAACAAGAGTGGGGCGGGTAGACAGGGGTGATAAGCATAGGTCGTACCACGAGCAGAAAAAAAAGTGTAAAGTGACAGCTTGATGTTACTTGTCGTATTGAGTGAGGTTTTCGGAGGTCCAAATACTCTAAAGTCTAAACTAAGCCGTGTCCTTTCACTTTCTGTCTGAGAATACACCATAATATTAGTAACACTAGGGAAGTGGTGACCCATTTGCACCTTTTATAAAGAAAAAAACTGTTCGCAAACGTATATAATTATGCTAAAACATGTCCATACATTACCATCACAATTACTGCGTCCATGTAATATGTGTTCGGAATCATAATCAGCCTTTACACCACACGGAGCTTACGTCACGCTGTAAAAACGAAGTCGAAAAGAAAATGTGAAGTCTTCTATAAGAATTTTATAAGGGCCTTCATAATTTCTGAGTACATAAATATATAAGCCGACCAAATACAGAAGTCACACTCTAGTCTACGCTGTCAAGTAGGTAAATGGTAATCAAATGAACTATCTACATTACCTGTTTAATGCGATAACTGTCAAATAAAATTTACTTGAAACAAGGCCTTAGAGTGAGTTTACTTTATCATCATTATCATCAGTCATATGACGTCCACTGCTGAACATAGGCCTCCCCTAAAGATTTCCAGACGGACCTGTCAAAAAGCGGCCTGCATACAGCGTGTTCCTGCGTTCTTTAGTCGTCTGTCCATCTTGTATATAGACGTCCAACGTCTTATCTTACTAATATTGAAAGTTCGTGAAAAGGTTTGTATGTTGATGAATTTTGGCTCACGGATATACTAAATCAAGCAAAGGAATCAGGCAAAGTGAGCCGCTACATCTGATTTTAAATGCAATGGGCCAAGATAAATGTCGCATCTCCTATCCAAAAATATACTTACCTCTTTGTCCTAAACAAAAACGGTTTATCAGTGGAAAAAACTTCCAACAAGGTTATAAAATGTCCTTATTTTCATTATCGTGGTATTTTGTTTAGCAAGCGACTTGTGTTCGATGACTAAGCATAATTGGTCATTGCATTTTAATGTCCACAAAGAATGTGTAATTTGAGTACTTTAATTACTTCATCGTAATCTTCAACTTGTGTCTAAATTAATGTAAGTTTGTCAGTAAACGTAAATTGAATAAAAGCAATAAATACCACATGGTAGCTTCGGTCACATAAAAGTATTTTGTAGGATAAAACGTAGACTAAATTAATTTCTAAGAAAACTCCCAAAGAAAAGCAAAGGCCATTTCTGTGTAAAATGTAAATAACAAAAAGATATGAACCATTTTTTTTCTATCTGATGTAAATGTTTCAAATGTGCGCTTTTTATACACTTTAAGAAAACTTAACTCCATTTATGGAATAATACATTGTTTAAATACTATACTGCCTCGGTGGCGTAGTTGTATTATGGTACGACTGCAAGGCTGAGGTCTCGGGTTCGATTCCCGGGTCGGGCAAAATGATATTGGATTTTTCTATTCAGTATCAGCCCGGAGTCTGGAATTTGTGCCCGATATGGCGATAGGCTCGCCCCCTATCACATCATGGGACGGAATACGCTTGGCGAAAAGTGGGTGCACTAATTGTGCCTCTGCCTACCCCTTCGGGGATAAAAGGCGTGAGCATGCGTAAATACTATAAAAATACGCAATTTTATGAGATGAGAAACTTAGTAAAGTTGTAAATTAATATTTTGCAGCTTACGCTAAAACCCGCAGTCGATTGCAATTTATAAGTTACCTGCCACTTTCAATAACTAATCGAATGGGACGACAATTTAATATTAATCGATATTTAAATTTTTGTAATATAAATTCAAATTATTCTTCTATCAAAGGATAAAAATTACAAGTCTAAAACAGTATTTGTTACGCATTTTATTAACTTTATAACCAGGCTATTGGTAAAACCGCGAATGACCACCCAATGGCACGCAAAAAACAATTCGGGCATGGCAATAACAATTGAGAATATTAGCCAAAATTATTATAGTTCGGACCCAAAAAGGTCGCCAGAAATAGGGCACCCGATTGCTAAGGGATGGTAAGTTACAGGCACATACTTTTTTAAATAAAATTGAATGTTAACCAATAAGGGCTCGCCATCCCTGGAATAGGCCGTAGGGTAATTATAATACCCTGTATTATTTACTACCCACTGCCACACACACCCTCGAAATCATTAGGGTCATACTTCATACATACAATATGTCTTAAGTGTTTTTTTTGCTGTGAGGTCAAATAAAATGTAAGCGAAAGGTATTAAACATGGAGTTACAATACATTATCGATTGCATAGAAAAATTAACACTTTAAATCCTAAAGTGAAAGTAAACGTGACCTTGTCCTGAACGGGTTCGAGTCTCTGCTGGGCACTACAGGTGTGGGCACATCCGGTAGGGCGCGCCACCTGCGGATTCCTCGCATTTACAAGCCTGGGAATGTTTTTTTTTGTATCCGCTTACCCTATGGAGTTACAACTCGAAAGAGATCTTCATTAATATTTTAGTGAAGTTAAAGACTTTCGGAATGTTAATCTTGTCAAATCAATTTAACCTGTGCCATATTCGATTTAAAATAAAAAATAAAAAAAATTAAGATGAAATTTCAACATTTATTTTTTTATGACGAATCATTTAAATCTAATTTAAATAATAGAAGGTGGTAAATATCAACAAAAAAGAGATCCAATACGTCCACTGTGACGTCATCGGGTATTACGGTGCAGGTATAGGAGAGATAGCAAGATAATAAGCATATAATTTACCGTTTATAAGGAACTTAAATATTATAGCAAACCAATATTTAATTTATTGATTGAACTAATGCCTAGAAGGCTAGAATTGTCATTGCAAGCGGCGCACTAGCTGCCTCACCTTCAAAATTAATTCAATAAAGAACGCCTTGACACTTGCATATGCTTGCATATACTTACGAATAATTATAATCACCGGTTATCATGATTTTTTGTTTATATTGAATGGCGAGACGAGCAAGTCACTCGTCACCCTGTGACATTAGGTGTTAAGTCCCATAATGCCCAGTAATTACGCTAGCTACAATGTCCTTCAAACCAGAACACAACAGTGCATGCACACTGCAGATGCATCGTAAGCGTCCTAATTACTCCACTTTCTCAAAATTTATATTTGCATTGCCGTAATGTGTGCGAATTGATTCTAAAATAGAAATCTTGGCGCGATCTCTTTTCTAATTAGCATGTGCATGGTTCAACATTTTTTTGCGGTCAGATAGCGGTTCGCTTCTTGTGCGAGGTCATAGAACTACAACGATCTCTTGATGTCATCCGTTACCTAAAATACTGTGGATTTATTAAGTTTATAGTGTTGCAAAATGACAAAACAAAATGTTCGTGTTGCCATAATAATAAAATTCTCAAAAATATTTTGATGAATGATGAATGCTCTGAAATAGCGGAACCTTTATTCAAGTATATAATATGTAATTTGTTTGAAATCGTGGACTATAAAGTTAAGCAATATTAAGTTTGCTTCTTTGTACCCTATCTTACCCTAAAGTCCAAGTTTTAATTGTACTTTGACTTGCAAAGAGCCATGGAGTACTTGTAATTCAAAATTGGGGTGTTGACGCATCCACAATTCCTTGCTATCATAATCCAACGTATACATCAAGCGAAACAGTCGCATTTGCACTATTATGACTTCCATCGGTATATAATTAATCAAAGCTTCCATCGTATAAATCATCGCTCAAAACATGTTTTTTAATGACATCATGGTTGTAAATACGATTTGTATCAAATCGAAAAACACGAATCAAAGTCCCCTTTACAATTGTCACTTGGTTTTTGGCCTAATTTTAATTGACCACTTGACCACGGGTGATAGTGAACTCATACAGACAATATATGACTGACACGAATATTTTATCACAGATCAGTCTATCAGTCCCTTTCCACTCCATGTGATTCTAGTAAACTTTAATTATTTGTTTTCATTCCCAGACGGGGCGTCTTACTTAGAAACCACCAATCTAAGGTTTCGCACAGACGCAACCCCATGAAATCCAAGTATCAAAGCAGCTTCGCGATTTCGCTCTCGATCAAAGGCAAAATATACCGTAAATGCTAAAATATAAACCTCATATTTCAACGCGGCCGTCTAGTATCCACTTGATATGCAAAGGTCCTACTGACTGTCCTAGGTTCCTTTATCAGAAGTCGATGTGCGCAAACGCAAGTCGAGCTTCCAAGCGAGTGAAGAATGTCGGCCGCATGCGAATGCGACCTCGCTGGCATGACCTCATCGGGTTTCCCGGTACATTCTTCGGACAATACAACTTTCTTTATCAATATTGTATCACGACCATTGTACTAATATTTTTGGGACTTATATCAGCTATATATTTATAATACCCCGATTGCCTCGTAATTAAGTTTTGAGGTCTCAGCTTCGATCCCTGAGTCTGGGGAAAGTGATATTTCGATTTACTAATCACTAATCAGCCTTGAGTCTGAAATGACAATAGGCTCACCTCTTTTACATGACATTACTGAGACCATATTAAAATTTGGGTGTCATACAGTTCTGCCTACACCTGAAAAGGGAAAAGGCGTGATTCTATGTGTTCAATTTATCGTAGTAAAGGGCCATATCTTCCTACATTCACTACTATCAGTGTGACCTCGCGTCAATCACGTCTATTGGCATTTAGACAAACCAGTTCTTGAGATGGCAGTCTATACCGGATTTTTGGTTGCGTGTCCCAAGTTGCAACCGTTTTACAACGGATTGTAGTGAAACTGCGTAAAAACGAGATTTAGAAAGTAATAGCGTAGTGCTGTAATTTTACTGTTAGTAACTTAGTTTTTTTTAAATATTGTGATGGCCTTCACTTATGCCTATCTCAATCCTATATCTAGTTAGCTTAACACAATAGCATGTTCGTGAATTTAGTTTAGTTTTTATGAGTTTTTTTTAACGTTAACCATCTCTGGGTAATCCAATCTTAGGCAAATCAGTCAAGGGCCTCGCTTAGCATCAGAAGAGAGACTTGCTCGTCTCATACTTTAGGCACTAAATTAAATTAAAATAAGCTTGATAAAAATTCACATCGGTAACCAAGGTTACCTTTCAAACGCCTGCTTCTCATATCTTCAAGCTTGTGAAACTGCACAGGGCTGTAAATTAATTATCAGCATACAAATGAGAATATTATGCCTAAAAGTCTACTGGCCTACTGAATTTATAAATAAAACTTAGTTATTGAGAATTATGCAGTGCTGTACTCTATCCTCGTGGAATTTTGTATGCACTGTCCTCAATTCTAGAATTTAAGCCTATATCTTTACTCAGTTTTACATGATCTATTATGGAAATTGTATCAAATTTATTATGTTTCGTGGAGTAACATAATATTGTTTATAAAGATTTCAAAAAGGAGTTTTTTTCTTAATATTACTGATCTTTAAACCCGAGCCTCAAACAGCTAAATGAATAGGAACTTTGCTTGATATAATTTTGTATGTGCAAATCTAGTTTTATGGTTTCAAGGATAATTATCATTATCTGTGTAATTGCTAGGCATTGTGAGTGCAGTCTCATGCACTCTGGAATTTGAGCCCGAAATAGCGATAGGCTCGCCCCCTATCACATCATGAGAAGGAACACATAGCGAAAAATGGGTGCCGTTGCGTCTCTGCCTAGTGACTACTCCTTCGGAAATAAACGCCTGAGATCTTTTTTTTTATTCATAAGGACAATCTAGTCTTAAACTGTACTTAACTTGCAAATCTGTCCAGCTGTTTCTGCGTAACTCATATATCTAAACATAGTTTCTCATTTATCAGTAAGAAGATAATCATCATCATACCAGCCCTGTATTATATACTGCCCACTGCTGAGCACGGGCCTCCTCTACTACTGAGAGGGTTTAGGCCTTAGTCCACCACGCTGGCGTAGTGCGGGTTGGCAGACTTCACATACCTTCGAAATTCAGAGAACTTCTCGGGTATGCAGTTTTCCTCACGATGTTTTCCTTCACCGTTAAAGCGAGCGATAATTCTCAAAGAAGATAATAAAGGAACTAAGTGTCCCAATATTTAAATATTACGTTAGTTAGATATACGACCGACATACTAATTAGGTAATTTCGAAAGGTTCTACGTAATATTAGCTAAATGTTGCTTAATTTGGTTTTAAATGGCGTTATTACAGCATAAAGATGCTCTTAATTGCTAATTGATTTAAAGTGTCGATTAAGTAACTAATGAGACCCTTTAATTCTAATGTAAGTTATAAAACCCGACTACGACAGAACTAAGAAGACGAGACTAAGAAGAAGAAAGTATTGTAAGGTACAAGTCGGTATGTATCGCCTGACAAACGATATTCATCTCTTACCATACGAAACTCCATTTACCATTTGGTGCAGTCAGTGCCGGATTAAGATTACTTGATGCCCTAAGCAATTCACGTCTGTGCCCCCCCCCCCCCATCCATAAGTAATTTTTATACAAATGCGCAATCTTTAGGGGTTCAGCAATATTTACTTAGCTAGCAAAATATAGTTTTCTTGGTGCTGTTTCTGGTGCCACCCATGATGTGATGCCCTATGCAATTGCTTAATTCACTTATTGGCTAATCCCGGCACTGGGTGCAGTGGAGTCACTTTGACCTGCCCGAAGAATAATTCCGAAATCATAGCGCCCAGCAAATATGGTCAAGTCTAAGGTATTTCCTTCGCATAGACTATCTGTGTACCACACACACACACACAATATCACGAATTTTTCCCCGAAGGTGTAAGCAGAGGCATAACTAGTGCACCCGCTTTTGGCCATGTGTATTCCATCCCATGATGTGATAGGGGGCGAGCCTATCGCCATATCGGGCATAAATTTCAGACTCCGGGCTGATACTAAGCAGTAAAACCCAATAACACTTTGCCTGACCCGGTATTCGAATCCGAGACCTCATAGCGGTGTTTTACAGAGCACGCAAAACAACTACGCCATCGAGGCAGTCAGTATCTGTGTACCAAATTCCATCTAAATCCGTTCAGCGGTTTCCGCGTTTAACATTCAGACATCTTTAGTAAGACTTTCAACTTCAACTTGTACGGTAACCAACAATTTTCTACTCTCTGTACGTAGTTTAGTGTCACTGGCATTGCTCTTTAAGGGAATTAGCCGGTTGTCACTGCGGAAACGTAGACTCTCGAGAAAATTGTCGTTAATGCCTCGCCTAAGGAGCTAATAACTGTTTCACACGTTCAGGCTTCAGTTAAATACTACATTTTTGTCGTAATTATTTCGTTCTAAACAACTGTCATTTTTTTGGAACGGATGTATGACTTTCAATATAATATCGATATTCAGCATTTTATGATATTTTAGAACCACAAAACTTTGAAATTGAAACGTATGTTTGAACACAATAAAGTCAAAAACTCCCCAACTGGTTTTGATGAAATTTGTTATGGAGATAGTTTGAGACCCTGGGAAGACATAGGCTTATTTTTTTTCCCGGAAAAAGAATATGGCGGGAATTTTACCTCGGAAAAATTCTTTCACGCGGGCATTTATGATGTTTTCATGTTACTGGCAGTGGCATGAAAATAACTAAGGCCTAAACCCTCTCAGTTGTAGAGGCCCGTGCTCAGCAGTGGGCAGTAAATACAGGGCTGGTATGGTATGGCAGTTGCATATCTGAACAAATATTAAGCTCAAAAACGTAAGAACTCTCCCATGACCGTTTCGTACTTACCATTATTCAAGCAGTTTAAATCACCCTAGCATTGGATCAAAATACGCGCCATTTAGCCGAAGCGTACTGATGACATAATTTCACTAGCTCTCGTATCGAATCGGAACACGATGCCGATTGGATTTAGTTTACGTTCAATTAAAATGTTTATGCCCAGTTGCCGATTTCCGTTCGCATGACGTTTAAAATAGAAGTAATCGAAAATACAAGCCCATATTTCATTAGCATAGCTGAGGAAATGTAGGTGTGTAATGTGTTAGCCTACCTTGGAAAAGGAAAAGGCGTTTGTGTTTGAATGTCCGTTATCGCCAAAGTATTCCCTATTACATGATCTAACATAGCTGGCGAAATGTGGGTGTGATCACCTCTGCCTACCCCTGAAAAGGGAAAAAGGAATGCTATATATGTACCTATATATCTCCGAAGCATTAGACAGAGGCGCAACTGTAATAGGGTCGAACCCATCGCCGTATTGGACATGAATTCGAATCCCGCTATGCTAATTATGGGCATTTATGACCCTCTTACTCGTCTTGATATTCGTTTCTGCAAAAAAGTAGCTAACTAGTCTTAGATCTGTAATGAACACAGGAAGTAAGATGAAGTAGGAGCGATTAGAAAGCGCCGAGCGGTTGGTAGTTAGTATAAAACTTGCTGATCTCACTGAGGTATTAACGAGATATGAGAAATGTAATGGATATCAAGAAAAACTGTCTTTAGCCTCGTGAAGGTAGAAATGAACAGCAGTATTTCACTCATCATGCCTATGTTCAGCAGCGGACATCATGGCTGGTGATGATGATTGCACTTATTGCATACCTGTTATTATAATATTCTGAGAATAATTATGGAACGAATTTATGAAATTACGGATTTTTAATTTAATGGCGGTAGGATATACCTTGTATCCGCTCGGATACCGTAAACAAGATGTTAAAACCTGCCATAGTGGCCCATGTAAGTGTCGCGATCCGGGATCAGCCTGTGTATATCTGGTTCAACAGGCCGGCATAGTTGTGTCGACTTGCGTGAGATAATCATCTCGTCAGTCGATGTTCTACTTACCATAGGTGCGGAGGGGTCACTTTCGTGTCCGCATAAAAAAAATAAGTTATACAGCCTAATTACTCTATTATACGATATTAGGATGAGTAAAGTATTACACAAGTTGGAATTTCTATGTTACTAATACAGGTGAATGATATAAGATAAACAGAAATTGTATATTAATGTATCTTCATTGATATCAAAATTCTTGTTTCACAACCACAACAAACTTGCATCTATCGATAAATATTCAATAAAAAACTCATTACATAATGAGCCAAATAAAATCGAGGCCGCGTCGGAACTACAGACTGTTACCTAATAAACTTTATCGTTTTTTAACTGACATTTCTAACTTAACACTGAACGTCATTCGGATTTGACAAATAAATATCAACATTTTTGTCTACATTTTTTTCACATCTACACGATTTTTGATAATATCTTTGGTTATGGCGGCGCCATTAACTACTTTCCCTGAAGACGACAAGTGTCCTAAAGTATGCAACGACATAGGCGCATTTAAAAAAGCAGCCAAGAGTCCCGAACAAGCTCTTGAAGAAATCAAAAATGCTAAAGAAGAACAGGGAAGAACTGCAACTCAGGAACAAACATCTAGAAATGTAGAGGAACCCGAATCAACAAGACCTCTGCCATCTGGTGAGGAACATTTACCTGATTTGAAACCTGCACAAGACGGCAAAGTGGACTGGACTCCGTTAGGAAACATGACTGGCACCAGACCAGCCGTCAACAAATATTCCATCAGCAGATACTCCCTTAGCGAATGGAGGAAACACAATGAGAAAGTTCTCGATCCTGAGATCATTAACGAGTCGAATATAGTTGATTATAACGCTAAAACATCCATCATGCAAGCATTCGGCAATATAGACAAACAACAAGGTGAGAATACTAAAAGATTAAAACAGAAAGCTAGAGATATATTCAGATGGAAAGTCGAGGTGGAAAAGGCATGTAAAGCGATCACTGAAGAAGTAGAGATGCTTGAAATCGAAAGACAGAGACTAAAAGGCGCGTCAAGAGTTCTGATGCTGCCAGAATCGATATCTAAAGAATGCTTAGACCTTCGCTCCAATCGATTCCAGCCGGAGTTGGTATCTGACCTAGCAGAACAGGAGTTAATCAAGGAAATGAACTTAGTAAGTGAAGTAAGAGCGAATCTTAAAAATACTCTGGACAAAATCGAGGAGCAAATGGCGATAAACAAGGCAGCGAAACACAGAATAGAGTATGACTGGTGCGACAAGGCTATGGCTTACAGCACCGAAGCTACAAACCTAGGTCTCAACACAAAGTCTAACACCATTCTATTCAGGCCTGGTTCCACAAGATTTGGCGATTACACGGCGCCTTTAGAGTACTGGGAGTATTTCTGCAGAGAGAACGTTCAGAACTGTGAAGCTGCGAGACAGAAATCCGCTGATTTACGAGGGAGTCTCAATGCGATTCTCGTGAACGGCGGACGGAAGCTCCGCAACCAAGCAGACAAGACCGACATGGCGCTTGCAGAAACCGTGGCCATCACTTCAGAGCTGTGCACTAAACTGGAAGAGACATTACGTAACACTTTACAAAGAATTGCAGACATGGAAGCTTTGATTGACGATCTAAAAGATTCGGTAAGGAAAATGGACGCCGCTATGAAGCTAGCGCAAACGAGGCTTGACAACAGGAATAATTCGAGACCGCATGGAGAAAGTGTGAGAGACCAGCCTCATCTTGGCTTGATAGATGAAGTGAAGAAGATTCACGAGACTGTGACGTCACTGCTAGGGCAGTTGCGAAACGCGGAGAGAGTAAGAGAAGACCTCATGAAGAAGAGACTAGAGTTGGAGAGGGACATAGCATCGAAACGGAAGAGTTTGAATATTGACAGAGAGAGATGCGGAATGGTCAGGTCGCACTATCCCTCGGCATCTGAATTGGCTGGATATTAAATCTAAAAAAAATAACAATACATCTGATGAACTGTTAACAAATCATTATAAAAGTTATTGATTTATTTCTTATTTCTTGGTTTATTGGCAGTATAGGTTTTTTCTTGGTTTGATTCTCAGGTAGAGCAAATAGAAAATATAAGTAAGGCGTCATGAGACGTTTTATGTAGCGATAGAATCTTCCTCAATAGGTGGAATGGATATAAACTCGGCGAAGTTTTGGAACGATTCTGCCCAATCATTTGGAGACAAAGGCGGGAGTTCACGCGTGAGTCTATATATTGAAGCACATATTGTGATCTCAAGCATGAAACAACTCTCACGTAGTTTTGAATCTCTTCGATTTAAAATTACGTGATCTACTAATCTTAATAGCCTCACTTGGGATTTGAACGTAAACCTCTCGATTCACAGCCCTGCCACCACCAGACTATAGGGCAATCGGATCTAATCTCGTATAAATTACACGTATATTACTTTCATCCTCTAGCAATAAAATGTTCGTATTTAATTATAATAGTTTTCATAAGCGTGAAGTAATTAATGTTGTGTATGCTTTGGTTTTATGTTTCCTGTGACTGTTTTATTATTTTTTTATACATTATGGACATTACAAACATTATAAAGTCCCGTATTAACATATAATTATACGTAAAGAATTCACTGAGCGTTCCTGAGCCAACTATGACGTGAATATGGTAAAATTATAGTAATAAGGCGATTGTGCGGCCACTAGTTGTCTCATTCTTGAATTTTAGTAACTCTATATCATAGAATTGATGGAACGATCCCGAATTTTCGTTTTCTACACTACAATATTGTCTCTCGACTTTTCTTAAAAGCTGTGTATTCATGTATTCTTTTATTATCGCTTGCTTTAATGTTGAAGAAAACCATAATAAACCTATGTACCTGACAAGTTCTCTATAATAATTTCGAGGGTATGCGATGTCTGTCAACTCGCACTAGGCCAGCGTGGTGGACTGAGGGCTAAACCCTCTCAAAAGTAGAGGAAGCTCGTGCCCACCAGTAGGACAGAGTATAATACAGGGCTGATATTATTACAATATTGATAGAATAGTAATCTAAGAACCCAACATTTGTGGAGTGCTAACATTCGGTTAGTTTACTCCATAGATTGGCACGTAGAGCAGTGCTTTTAGCTGACGCAACGGAATGAATTCACAATGAAGTGTTTTACCGCAAACCTTTCACTCGTCAGCTCGCTTCATCTTCATTACACAATGCTCGCATGGGTTATAGATGCTGAGTCTTCTTTGTATGTATGTTATGTTCATTGGGTAGAGGGACAGTATCTCTCCTCACCTAATCTAGAATTGATATGAAATTATACTCGCAAACAGAAGCTCTTTAATTGTCGATATCTATGTAAATAAACATTATGATATAACTGAGTTCATTTTATATGAAAGTATTTTTCGATAGGCGGAATGTCTCTCATATGAAAATTCATATAGGTAGGTAGATAACAGTGCATTTTCTATTTCTGCGGCCGCCTCGTATGCAAGCACTAGTGTTTGGATTTGAAAATCATTACATCTAGTTTAATTACTGGGCATTATGAGTCACAACACCTTATGTCTGAGGGTGATGAGAGCAGTGTAGTCAGATATAGTACTACAAAGTGATGTGTAATATAGTCCTGAGTGAATGTTGGCATTGTGTATCGGTAGTGGTGTCTCTTATTAATAGGCGAGCGCCTTGTCATTCGTTTGTAATAAAAAAATTGTAACTTTTATTACAGCAATCCCGGTATTCGGGCTATGCCAAGACGCCATGCGTATATGTTATACTCTTTGCTATGCGTTTTTAAACTGGAAAATCTAACAAAAGTTAATCGGGTGGTAAATAACGGTCCTCGTTTATAAAATGCCAAAGAAACGTTGGGCATTACGAGAATAGATTGGAGATACGCTACGCTTAATTGACCTTTTAGAAAAGAAATAAACAGTCCTTTGAATGATTTTCATCAACTAATTTAAATTTGGTACGTCTAGATTTACAGAAATAATTGTGACCACAGGCCTGTAAAGAGAAGACAATAGCTTTATGATCACTTAGCTACTAAACCGTTAACCATGATTTATAATTATGAAATTAAGGAACCTTAACCAATCAATACATGAGGAAATAGTGCGTGATAGTCCTGATACTATACTTTTTACGACATTGTTACTCAATACAGTTGCTAATTCTCAAGAAGCGAGCGGATATAACAGGAACCGAGCAGGAAGGTGCCAATCATGTTGCAAAAAGATCTGATACTAAACAATGCATCCCACGCGCGTGAGAACCAGAATGCGATGACCTCTGTCTCAATGAGCTTCCCATCAGATCTGATCTGGTTTTTATTTGCTACGTAATTATGGAGGTTGAGGCAGTCGCAAAATATGGTCGTTAGGGGGGTTCTATAGACAAAGTATTTATTACCAGAAACCATGCCTCATAGTTATGCAACTGCTGTAAGCCAGGGCCCAGGATTGACAGAGGTATTTTCTTGAAACTTTCTCTGTTTTTTGAGTATTATAAGTATATCTGCAGTAATATTAAAATATACATTACAAAGCATAGGTCAAAAATCATACAAATGAAATACCAAGTAGATCTAATTACGTCATTCAAAACTATTTTTTTATTTATTAAAATGTCGAAGTGACATTTTGTGACATTTTTTTTTACCTGATATTTACACGGATATTATTTTGTACAATTATTTATTCAATCTTATTCAATAAATTCTCGTCAAAATGGCTGCGGGAGCCCCCAATATGCAGACGTGTCCTAACATATGTCCTGGCGTAAGAAAAGCAGATCAGGAAGAAAAGAATTATTTAGAAGCGGGTATGTCGCGTGGCCCTGAGAATCCCTACGCATCGCCCTACGTCCCAGGCCTGATACAGCCTCCAGAGAAGAAGGTCTATCCCCAGGGAGCACCGCCAAGGTATCTTCCACAACCCACAGATAGCACCAGTGGTGACATCCTAGGAATGGGTCCCATAGGGCCCTGGGCAGCAGGCCACTTAGACTGGACCCCTCAGGCTGGTATGACTGGCGTGAGGCCTGTGGTCGACAAATACTCTATCACGAGATACTCTACTGGCGAGTGGAGGAAGTTTAACGAATACATTCTGACTCCGCGAGCCACTGACAAAGCTAAGGCTTTAGAGATCAACACCAAAAGCGATATCGAGAATGCGTTCAAAGACATGGATGAGAAACAAGTTGATACCAACGCGAAGATGGATCAAAGAGTAAAGGATTTGGCGCATTGGAAAAAAGAAGTCGAAATGACACTAAAAGCTATTACCGAAGAGATCAACACCCTAGACCAGGACAGGGCTAGGCTAAAAGGCGCTTGCAGAATTCTCATGCTGCCTGAAGCCATTTCTAGAGAATGTCTAGAAATGCGGACGAATAGATATGAACCCGACTTAGTAAGAGATGACGCGGAACAGGAGTTGATCAAAGAAGTAGCCATCGTTGGTGAAATAAGACGTGTATTTTTGAATACTTTAGCGAAAGTCGAGGAGCAAATGGCTATGAATAAGGCCGCCAAATCGAGTTTAGAATTTGACTGGAGCGATAAAATGGTTTCTCTTAAAATAGACAAACTAAATTTAAGCCTCACTCCAGAATCTAATTTAGTTTTGTGGCATCCAGGAGTGGCCAGATGGCCTGAGAATGCAGTCAATCAGCAATACTGGGAACACTTCTGCAACGAGAGTATAAGGAACTGCGAGGACATCAGGAAGAAGTCTGTTGAGCTGCGCGGAGACTTGATGGCAATTATCACTAAGGGAGGGCAGGACATGAAAACCCAAGCGGATCGGACGAACGCAACTTTAGCAGAAACCGTCGCTGCCACGGAAGAATTATGCGAAAAACTAGAAGAAACCTTAAAAGATAATCTCAAAAAGATAGCAGATATTGAAAACCTGATCGACTACCTCAAAGAATCGTTGCGGAAAGTTGACGAGCGGAACAAATTAGTGATGACTAGACTTTATACGAGGAACTATGAACGACCAGGGGTTGAGAACTGCAGAGATCAAGCTCAGTATGGCTTGATGGGTGAATCCAAGTTTATACGAGAGACGAGCGAGTCACTGGCGGATAAGATGCGGCAGGCAGAGGCCGTGAGGTCAGAGCTGATGAAGTACAGAGGAGATTTGGAGAAGCAGATCGCATGTAAGAGGAAGAGCCTGAACATAGACGAGGATCGATGCGCGAGGGTGAGAGCACACATGCCCTCTCCTGAGGAGTTTGCTGCCGGATAAATGAATTTATGAATCCAAAAAATTCTTGTTTTCTGATTTACATTTTTTATTTTATTTTTATTTGATACTAGCTTTTGCCCGCGGCTCCGCCCGCGTTAATGAGTTTTCCCGGGATAAAAGTCCCGCTTTATATTTCCCGGAATAGAAAGTACCCTATATGTTAATCCTGGACATAATCTACCCGTGTGTCAAATTTCATCGAAATCCGTTCAGTAGTTTTTGCGTGAAAGAGTAACAAACATCGATACATCCAGACATCCATACTTACAAACTTTCGCGTTTATAATATTAGTAGGATTTATACTGGAAACGCACGCAGGGTGTGCAATAGATGCAGATTAGGATTCAATATTAAGCAGAAAAGTTTATTTTTATTTATTTAACAAAATAAGTATTTTTAATCGATAATTCTAATATACTACTCATGTTTGAAATGTATGCCTGATGTAGCAATAGCCTCACCCGCAGAAATAAGCTTGGTGATTACTAATTTCACACCCTACCCTTCAGGAATACAACCGTGAATCATGCAATTAATATAAATATTTCATAAATATGTACGTATTTTTAAATACGTAATTGATATCAATATTTCTCATTTACGTAAGTGCCGCGGCATAAAAAATAGTTTTTCCGGCTAGCGGGCTCAGTTACAGCATTACACGAGAGTGCGAAACTAAGAGATTAGTCGCCGCTTTCTATAGTTAATGATTTGGACCAGTCATGCTTTACACACACACTAGACAATAAACAACGCTATGCTAACATCATCATCATCAGCCACATGAAGTCCATTGCATAGGCCTCCCCTAAAGATTTCTAGACCAACCTGTTGAAATCAGTCTCCATCTAGCGACTTTCTGGGACTTATCATCAGATCGTCTTGTACTTGAATAAAAATTCTAAGCTTTTTTTTTTTTTTTTTATTGCATTGAATGACGAGACGAGCATGCCGTTCGCCTGATGGTAAGCGATACGACCACCCATAAACAGTAGCAACACCATCTAGCACCTTGACTTACAAAGTACTGAGTGGCATTCCACTGCGCTCGTCATCCTGAGACATAAGATGTTAAGTCTCATTATGTCCGGTAGTTATACTGGCTACAATGTCCTTCAAACCGAAACACAATAGTGCATGCACACTGTTGCTTGGCGGTAGAAATAGACATTGCGGTGGTACCCACCCAGACGGCCTCTTACATAATGAGAGACCTACCACCAGTATGCTTTTCAGCATATTGGCTAGTCGTCTACAAAATGTGCGTGTATTGTATAGTACCTAATCTACTATGGCAGTTCGTTTGCGTCTGCAGACCCTAACACTGTCTGATTTATTTTATTTATTTATTTATTTTATTTATTTGGACAACAAAACAGACAACAATCAAATACATTGTAAGATGTAACATGAGCATAAGGTACTATTCCAGATTGCAAGCCCAACCATGTTGACACATCATTGTTACTTACTATTTAGATCTAAACAGCTAAGCATTTAGCAGCAGGTGCGTGAATATAAAGAAGAAAAATAATAATAATAAACTTTATTGACTAATGTAAGACAAACGATTCCTTTTTCTATTCTGATTCTTCTTAATCCATATTCCGAAAGCTCATCCATGATTCTTCTGGTATTGGAGTGGAGGGTGAAGATCTCTAAATATTTGGTGAACCATTTCCTCCTTTGACGTGATGGTATAAAACATAATTATAGTGTTATGAATAAACGCAAATTGAGACCATTGAATTTCTGACTAATAGCTAACATGCGTAAGGATAAAATGCATGACGATGATTACATGCGCAAGCGGCAATAGCCCAGTTGCGAGTGGAACGGACTGCCGAGACGAATGTCCGCAGGTTCAAAAACCCAAGGGCACGCATCTCTGACTTTTCTAAAAAGTTATGTGTGTATTCTTTGTGAATTATCGCTCGCTTTAACGGTGAAGGAAAAACATTGTGAGGAAACCTGCATACCTGAGAAGTTCTCTATAAGAATTTCGAAGGTATGTGAAGTCTGCCAACCCGCACTAGGCCAGCGTGGTGGACTAAGGCCTAAAACCTCTTGTTGGAGAGGAGGCCCGTGCTCAGCAGCGGGCAGTATATGATACAGGGCTGGTATGGTATGATAAGGATAAAATGACTAATATCAATCAGGCAGCAGGCTAGATTAGTCCTAGCCCTTCAGGGACTGTGGAGTGAACCGTGAGAGATAAAATAAATAATTTAAAACACGTGATATAATATTATATAGATTGCTATCAAGTATACCTTTACGTAAGCTGCCATTTGCTGTGACTTCATTTTTCTTGCACAATGGTGTCGAGGAAAATATTTTGCATATCTGTGAAGTGTAGTGTCAACTCATTGTATCATCAGTATTTAGGGTATTGGGGCAAATGACGCTCATTTATTTTGTTTTAAAGATGGAAAGAGAATTGAGCAATACTCTTCCAAAATAACTATAAAAAAGAGACAACGAGATTCTACGGCAAATATCCGTTTCATTGGCAGGTCATTCTTCGGACTGCGAGAGGCTCTGGCCAAGAGCCAACTCCTGCGAGGGTTGCGGTTGCACGCACATGAGCAGTGATCTTCGATATAATGTAGAGAGTAGTATGCCGGGGTTTTAGTCGATAGGACGGTTTATACCGGTGAATTCGGCAGAAAGCTGAAAATAAGTGAAGTTTTATTGAGGAATAGGCATTAAGATGTGATAACTCTAGGTAACAGGTTCTATTCTGAATATTATTTATGGGCTGACATGCCACTTATCATGAGGTGACCCAGTTACTCGTTTTCCTAAATAAACTATTATAACAATGCATGAGAAAAAATCTAGTTATATTATTGTTTTAGCTCTAGTTTTGACTTGCGTGCCCCAGTTTGATATGATGAAATACATTGTATTGAATAATAGTTGTGCCCGCGACTTCGTTCGTGTGGAATTGTTAACGGCGTTCCGGTTTAAAGGATATTGTAGCCAATATTATTAATTATGAGCCTTAACAACTAATGTATCAAGGTGAGGAGCGCAGTGGAGTGCCACGCAGTACTTTATAGCTCAAAGTTCTAGAAGTATTGCTATGGTTTATGGGCGGTCTCGCTTACCATCTGCAAGCAACTTGCTACTCAGTCCACGTCACTTGTATGTATTAAAGACGGATGTTGAATGAATAAACCTTTCAACCAAGAACGTAATTTTTTTTCCATATAATGGTTTTACCATTTGAGACCATTTTACGAGTTACTACATATACATATAGTGTGGTGTTCGCGTGATACGATAATCAAGTCTAAAATCTGTCATAATCACGTTGTCCCGCGGAATCACGTAATTTAAAGATAAGGGGTATGCTGGGAGATGATTTCATCACACATCAAGATAATCAAGATAACGCTATCTGTTCTCAGGGCTTCCAAATCTGACGAATGTGCGTGTTAAAATGCAAGTCAGATGACGTAGGATTCGTGATAAAAACAAAATTACCACAGCGATAAGACCTTGGGTGGCTAACAAACCTTGCCTGTACATTGTCCTTGCTTGTCAGCTGGAGAGGCTCCGATGACCCATTAACGTTAGACAAGCGTGTTATAGTAAAAATCCCTCGCATCGTAATCTATGACCCCTGAGAAATTAGGAAAATTCTTTATGTAGCAGTAAAAGATTATACACACACACACACTCACACCTTTATCCCCGAAGGGGTAGGCAGAGGTGCAACTACTGCACCCACTTTTCGCCGTGCGTATTCCTTCCATGATGTAATAGGGGCGAGCCTATCGCCATATCGGGCACAAATTCCAGACTCCGGGGTGATAATCAATAGAAAAACCCAATATCACTTTGCCCGCCCCGGGGATCAAACCCGAGACCTCAGCATTGCAGTCGTACCGTAATACAGCTACGCCACCGAGGCAGTCATCGTTTATAGACTTGTAAAATTTTAAAAGTTATATGAATTAGCTTGAATAAACAAATAATTCCAGTATTCTGCTCATTCCTGCCTCAAATATCAAAAGAGTATTCCGGTTTGAGGGATATTTTAGCCAATGTAATTTAAGTCATTTACTATTGTTTACAAGGCGCTTCCTATCAGGCGAGTAAATGGTCTACTTGTTTTTTTTTTATTGCATTGAATGACGAGACGAGCATGCCGTTCGCCTGATGGTAAGCGATACGACTACCCATAAACAGAAGCAACACCATCCAGCACCTTGAGTTACAAAGTACTGTGTGACATTCCACTGCGCTCGTCGTCCTGAGACATAAGATGTTAAGTCTTATTATGTCTAGTAGTTACACTGGCTACAATGTCCTAAATGTTTTACTTCTTATATTAAAAACAACTTATGAGTACAATTCTGCAATTACGCTGGTTTGAAGAAAGCGCACCAGGTTTACGCAACGCTGCAAAAACTACTCAAAATTATACGCTGAGCATGAAACGAGAACTGTTACATTAGAGTTATGGACTGAATTTGTTACTTTAATTTTATTGTTATGTTTGTTTTCTCCTTCCTTTAATTTAAAAAGATCCACTGCTATCTCTATTGGCTATTAGAAAGTTCTATCTAGATGAACTAAGCAATATTGTTGAAGCAATGGCAACTAATAAACTGTTGATTAGTTTTAAAAAATTGCTGCAATGGCTATCAATTTACATTTTAATTGAATAAAACTAGATACAGATGATATTGTCGATTCCAATTTGCCTATTTGTCAATCCAAGGCATAGTCTAACTGTGTGCCTTTCCCCCAAATGCGTTTAGCGATTTCTGAGGGTATTTATAACAGACAAATTACTACGATACGCAATAGATCTTACTTTTGAAACATCATTCTCCATCACATAAACTTTTATCTTCACTTGCATCAAGAGTTTAAAACAGCTATAAAGTTAACACGTAGTTACGACATAGCGTACGTGAGAAGCCTTTGTCGAGTGACTGGTCCAAGGATACGAGAGGAACGAACAGCGCGTACTGCCAATGAAATAATGTTCGATTGTAGCCAATGTTTTTAACTGAGGTAAAGATAGTATAGAGGTATAGATGAGTGGCGTTTCTTAGTGCAGATAAAGATAACAAATCTTAGTAAGGGTCCGTGGAATATACAATTCTATCTAAGATACTCAATGCTTTGAACTGTATTTTCAGGGTATTAGTACAGTGGATTTCTTAATAAATAAAAACAATGACAAAAAAATAGTTTAATGCCACATAATCTTTTTTTTTTTTTTTTTTTTACTACCGATAGGCTTGCGTATGACCTCTATCTCACCTGATGGTAAGTGATGATGAGGTCTACGATGGAGCACGCTTGCCTAGAAGATACCTATTCACTCGTGACTTAAAAATACCCAGGTTATAGCTATCGGGAAATACAGACTCCGGCAACGAGTTCCACTCTTTAGCGGTGCGCATGATAAATGTAGAAGCAAATCGCTTCGTGCGCACTGGCGGAATATCAACAATGTAACGATGTCGCTTCGCTGTGTCTCTTGTCGTCCGATGATAAAAAGGGGTTGGGGGAATTAGATTGTGCAATTCCAAGGCACACTCGCCGAAATGTATCCGGTAAAAAACCGATAAACTAGCGACTTTTCGTCGGTGCTCAAGGCTCTGAAGCCTTGCGTCAGCTAGAAAATCTTTGCCAATGAGTCTCCTGGCGCGCCTCTCGATTGCCTCCAATGCCTCAAGTTGGTACTTGGCGGATCCATCCCAAAGATGAGAACAGTACTCCATGCAGGACCGGACTTGCGCTTGATACAGATCAAGCAGCTGTCCCGGCGTAAAGTACCGTCTCACCTTCGCAAGGATAGCCAGCTTTTTGGCCGCCACTTGAGCTTTACTCTCAATATAGGAGCCAAAATTGAGAGATGAAGATAAGGTAACGCCCAGAATATCAAGGTGGTCAGTTATCGGAACGGACACATCTCTGAAAGTAGGAGTCAGTTGGAAAGGACTCCGTTTAGCGGAGAATAGACAAGCCTGGGTCTTACTAGCATTAAACTTGACCAGGTTGGCATTGCCCCAATCGGAGACTGCCTTTAAGGACAAGTTCATGCGTTCTATCATGGCCTCCCTGAGGAACTGGACTTGTACTCCATAATCCTAATTACTCTATGAATATGTCAAATATAAAGTTACATTTTCAACGTTAGTATACCGACACCCTATCAGGGTATTTAGGGCTTTATTTTATATAACTGATTAAATAAAAGTAATTTCTACTTTCTAAGAATTACCCGCCAAATCGCACACATCTCACGCGGGACAACTGGATCTAGTTTCCCCTGATCTAAGAAACTTAATATTTTCTAAGAAAGTAAGATATCGTATGCAAAAGCAATGAAAGTGGTAGTTAGAGCCACGCTCCGTCGCCTGCAACGAAAGCAAACTTAATTGCGATTTCTCTTTGTTATGGTTCAAGCATAACTATAGATTATGTAAAATAGTTTTAATTCAATTTTACATTAATTTTTAACGCTATATTTCATTGTTTAGTTAATTTCATATCGCTCGTGGTTGATTAAATTTCTCACGGGAGCAGGCGAAGTAACGTTAGCTCGAACACCCAAAATGGTTTCGTTTCAAATCATTTAGTTAACACCATATCATAATAATACTATTTTTTACGTTTATGTAATGAAAATTGATTGTATATTAAATAAACTACCTGTTTACGGCAACATGGGTACACATACATAAGAGTTTTTTGAGCACATTGCACAATATCTATGCACTAGTATAAAATTTCATGCCCCTTAAAATCGACCATACACGTCTGAAGGCATACGATTCGGTTTTTATTATCTTCATATTAATTTTGGGACCAACAGCGCTAAATATTGAAAATGTTTAGCTTACACGAACTTATTACAATGTTAATTGTGTTTTTTTCAGCGACGTGCATGGTGGCCGGCGTGGCGGTGTACCCTGCAGGCTGGAACGAGACGGCCGTGCAGGAGACTTGCGGGCCTACTGCAGACCAGTATAACATAGGTACAACGCAGGTTTTGTTACTTTACACCTAATATCTAAGCATTAGAACATCTTTGCAACATAGAGGAAGAATGTTCTTTACTACTGAAAGACGAGACCAAGGCCGGATACTGTCATCCGTGGTCAGGTAAAGTTAAGGCTCTTATGACACTGGCGAATTGCAAACGAATTCACAGCGTAGCGAAGGCGTTGCGTTCGTCCCGGGTTATAAGACCGTTACTAAAATTTTGAGTCCGAGATCGGCCGTCAATTGTTTCTAAAGACATGATGCCTGGAACCATTGATGTATTAAAAAACCCCTGGAACCAAATTACCATGGGGTGACGTTATGTCAGGTATCTATCTATATTCTTGAAACTAAGCCAAATTGTCTTTCCAAAATACTGCGTCGATACCACATTTGGATGGAGTAACATCCATATGGTCGTGATATAAGTACTCAGAATCTATTTCATCCCCCGCTTATCCGTTCCAGGTCGCTGCCACATCCGTTGGGCGTACCTCCTGGCGGTGATCGGGTGCCTGGACGGCATCGTGCTGGCGGCGCTGGCCTTCATCCTCGCCACGAGGCACGTGCGGCTGCAGCCCGACACGGGGTATCCACCACCCTCGCTGTACAAAGGTAAGTCTACTGCAGTTTGAGTATCTTATCCTGATAGGGTCGTCCCCTGGGATGGAGTACATACGGCGAATAGTGAGTGTTCCTCTATCCTTTGGGGATAAGAACAATAAGTGGTAAGCTATGCTTTTCATTGACGTAGCTGACTTTATTATGGGTAGGTATTGTAGTGTATGCGGACACAGCGGTGGGGGTCAGCCGACCACCGACCGTGGCGGAGTGAGCTTGTGCGTTGTGTGGTGCATATCTATACCTCGTGTTATAAGTAAAAACGTGTTTTATTACCACCAAAGTCATTACAAGTGGCGACGAGGATAAAAGTAAGTGTAAAATTTGTCAAAATAAGGAAAAAGAACAAAGAAAGTAAATGCACTATAACCGGTTGTTTACGCGTAGCTCGCGTTATTCTAATATTCTACCCGACTAATTATTATAATCCGTTGTTCACTAAATGAAAATTTATTATATTTTCTCAATATTTGATTATATCTACAAGTACATTGTTACATATACAATACCTTATCATATTTCATCATAATTAATGAACTATGGCAAGGTAGTTGAATATTATTTGAAACAAATACGTAAACAATCATTACGTTAGTGCATGATAAATATACTAGATTATCAAATGGCCTTGTTTTAAAAAAAAAATAATTAAACATTGAAAAAGAATAATAATAATAATAGGGTAATGAAACAATATTGATACCCATAAGAGGTGATTGTGCAAGTGTACAAACTGGTAAACTATATATCATAATATTACAGTCAGGCTGTATCTTGTTACAAGGTATCTACTAAAGGCCTAACAATGGAGGTATTTACCTACCGATTATAATTATGCAGATATGTGTGTTCTTATAAGTATACTATCCGTGAATTCAATCCAATATTTATCAGAGACTTTATTTGTAGAAAGTATATATTATGTTGTACTATATTACTACCCGCAACATACGAATCATATCGAATACAATTACCTGACCTATAAATTAGATGTGACCTATTTAAAATGTAAGAACCTTCGTCTTATAACTGAAATACTTTTTCTTATTTTAATATTTCAAATACCACTTTCAAATGTATCTTATACCAGATATTAGTCAAATATATTATTTGGTAGAATCTTTCATCTTGTATTTCCGATGCTTTTTAAGAGTTATTTTGTAAATCTCTGATAATATTTATGGAATTATACTATACCAAAACACATCAAACAAGGCAAAGTAAAAAAAAAAAAAAAAAAAAAAAAAAAAAAAAAAAAAAAAACTGCCATGCAAATTTAATAACAATCATAAGGCCATGCATTAAGAAATTAACCAACGGCCATGCAAAATTAAATAAGGATCTATTTAAATGACTATAAGCATAAAATTACATACGATAAACTTATTTAGATCCACGCATTGGGTACAATAGCCAGTGAAATTTATTAAAGGGCTATGCAGTTATAATACTGTTACTGAGTGTCAGTAAAAGCCATGAAAATAAACGAGTCAAAAAATTTCTATTACAGGCTGCCCAAAATGACTCATGCATCATCTGCACTTCCAAACTTAGACCATTTCGATTGCGAGGGCGACCCGACTTCTGTCGGCACTCGTTGGGAGAAATGGAAAAGGGCACTTTCAATTTATTTACTTGCCGCAAATATCGATACACCAGAGAAGCAACGGGCGACACTCCTTCATGTAGGCGGACTTGCACTCCAAGAAGTTTACTATAATTTACCTGGAGCTGACGCCACAGCTCAGGAAGACGCCGATGTCTATGAAATAGCTTTGCAAAAATTGGATTGTTATTTTGCCCCAAAACAAAGTCGAATTTACGAAAGGTACCTTTTCCGTCTCATGAAACAAGAGGAAGGAGAAAAATTTGAAAGATTTTTGCTCAGACTGAGAAATCAGGCTGAAAAATGCCAATTTAAAGATAAAGAAGAACATATTATAGACCAAATTACTGGAAAATGTAGACTAGTTGAACTGAGAAAAAAAATATTAGAAATTGGAGATTCAATCACTTTAGACGAAATAATTAATAAGGCAAATGCCTTAGAAGTAGTAGCAAGACAATTAGAGCAATTTAAAAATTGTGATACTAGTCAATCGAGCAATTTTAATAAAATAGAGGTGAACAAAATCGACAGCAAGAAAACATTTAAACAATTTAAAAGACCACAATCATCTAAAACCAATTGTAGCAGATGTGGTAGTCACACACATCTATCCGAAGACGCAAAGTGTCCAGCAAAAGATAAAAGATGTCTGAAATGCGGTTTCATTGGCCATTATAGGGAACATTGTAGAACTCGGCGGAAAAGACGATTTTCAGATAACAAAATTGGCACTATAAACAAAAAACCAAAATTAGACATAAAAAAAGACTCTGAAACTTCAGAAATTGATTACATTTTTAACCTAGAGAGCAAAAATAGCATACATTGCGATGCTGAACAAGTTACTGAAGACAAGACAGATAACCTTAAAGTCGAGTACATTTTCCATTTGGATGAAGACGAAACGATAAAGTGTGATGTTGGAGGAATAAGTATTAACATGTTGATAGATTCCGGAAGCAAATGTAATGTTATTACTGACAGAACATGGCAATTGCTAAAAGATAAAAAAGTCAAAGTTACTAACCAGATCTCCAGGCCTGACAAAATACTTATTTCCTATGGAAATAAGGAACCGTTACATATTATGGGCTCCTTTGAGACAACGATTTCAGTCGATAACAAGAGCATAACATCTACTATCTATGTCATTAGAAACGGTACACGTAATTTATTGGGAAAAGCAAGCGCGATTGCACTTGGTGTGCTGCAAATTGGGCTTCAAATTAATACGGTTCGTTGTGAGACACCACTAAAAGAAACTTTTCCGAAGTTCAAAGGAGTTATCGTTCAAATCCCGATAGACCAAACAATCAAACCGGTTATTCAGCCATACAGAAGAGTTCCCATTCCGTTAGAAGAACTTGTTGCTAAGAAACTGAAGGAACTCCAAGATAGTGATATCATCGAGGAAGTCAATGAACCTTCACCGTGGGTGTCACCAATGGTTCCAATTCTTAAAGAGGGCGGAAAAGAGGTACGTATTTGTATTGATATGAGAAGGGCTAACGAAGCAATTATAAGAGAAAACCATCCACTTCCAACAATGAATGAATTACTACCAAATTTTCGTCAGGCGCAATATTTTTCCAAGCTAGATATTAAGAATGCATTTCATCAAATCGAAATTAGCGAAGAATGTCGTTATATTACAACTTTTAGTACTAGCAAGGGATTATTCAGATATAAGAGGTTAATGTTTGGCATTTCATGTGCTCCGGAGATGTTCCAAAAAATTCTAGAAAAGATGCTATTAGGCTGTATGGGTACATTTAACTTCATAGATGATATTATTGTACACGGTGCTACGGAACAAGAGCACGATGAAAGACTAAGTAAACTGTTAAAAGTTTTAAGACAAAATAATGTCTTGCTAAACGAAAGTAAATGTAGTTACAAAACCAGAAAAATTGAATTTCTTGGCCACGAACTCTCTGTAAATGGTATAAGACCACTAGGAAAATATTTAACTGCAATTAAAACTAGTAGAACACCAAACACTACAGAAGAAATTCAAAGTTTTCTGGGGTTGGTAAATTTTGTAAGTAAATGGGTTCCGGACGTAGCAACCCTTACTGAGCCTTTGCGTGAATTGTTACGTTTAGGTCTAGGAAAGTCAGCAAACATTCAAAAATACTGGAAAACAAAGCAAGATAAGGCATTTGAAGCGTTAAAGGAAAGTTTGGCTAGTATTCAGACCTTAGGCTATTACAATCCTTTAGATAAAACTCAGGTTATTGCTGACGCTTCTCCTGTGGGTTTAGGGGCAGTGTTAGTCCAGACAGATGAAAATGGTCCCCGCGTGATTGCTTATGGCCACAAAGCTCTTAGCGATTGCGAAAAAAGGTATTGCCAAACAGAGAAAGAAGCCTTAGCAATTGTTTGGGCTATAGAGCATTTCAAAATATACCTTTTTGGTAAAGACTTTGAGCTAATAAGCGATCATAAACCTTTAGAGACCATTTTTGGACGAAATTCTAAGCCCTGCGCTAGAATAGAACGATGGGTATTACGATTGCAGGCTTACCGATATAAAGTAATCTATCGTCCAGGTAAATCTAACATAGCAGACACCATTTCTAGACTTTGTAAAACATCCTCACCTGAACCTTTCGATTCTGAAAATTATATAAACCAAATTGTAAGTTTTAGTCAGCCTATCGCAGTTCCACTGAACGAAATTGAAGCATCTTCCGCGATAGATGAGGAAATTTTAAAAGTAAAGGATGGTGTTTTTAGTAATGACTGGCACGATTCCATTAGTAATTTTAAAATTTTACAAAACGAACTTTGCTTTAACAATAATATACTGCTTCGAGGGACTAGAATAGTCATACCGGGCAGTCTCCGACAACGAGTGTTGGAAGCGGCCCATGAAGGCCATCCGGGTATAGTGTCGATGAAGGCTCGTCTTAGAACAAAGGTGTGGTGGCCTAGAATTGACACAGATGCTGAAAGATTTGTAAAAGCATGTCGAGGCTGTACACTTGTATCCAATCCTACTCCACCACACCCAATGAAGAGACGATCACTTCCAAATGAACCCTGGGTAGATGTAGCTATAGACTTCATGGGACCTCTGCCTAGTCGAGATTATGTGTTAATACTTATCGACTATTATAGTCGTTACAAGGAAATAAAAGTAATGCGAAGTATCACTGCAGCCGATACAATTAGAGTTTTAAAAGAAGTTTTTTCCAGATTAGGTTATCCGGCTACTTTGACGTGCGACAACGGAAACCAATTTTCTAGTGAAGTCTTTCAGACCTATTGCAAAGAATGTGGAATTATTGTATACAATACAATACCCTATTGGCCTCAAATGAATGGCGAAGTTGAGAGGCAAAACCGAGATGTTTTGAAAAGACTTAGAATTTGCCAATCAGAAAATAGAAATTGGAAGGATGATATTCTTACTTATCTAATGATGTACAATAGTACACCACACTCTGTTACAGGAAAATCGCCGTCAGAATTATTTTTCAAAAGACAATTTCGAGACAAAATTCCATCCGCACCAGATATGGAATACAAAACTGTTGACTCTGAAGTAAGGGATCGAGACATGCAAATGAAAGAAAAAGGAAAAGAATATGGGGATCGGATAAGAAGAGCAAAAGATAGTAATTTAGAGACAGGAGATAAAGTATTAATTAAAAACATTTTGAAAGAGAATAAACTAACAACTAATTTTAATTCTACTCCACATACAGTAACTAACGTAAAGGGTGGTGATGTTAGTATCAGAAATGACAATACTGGTAAGGAATATCGCCGAAACATAATTCATTTAAAGAAAATAAATAATTCATGGTCTGTAATTAATAATGCTAATAGTAATAATGATTCGGTAGAAATAAGTCATATTTAATAAAACATTTACTATCAAAATAATATATACAATGTGTTTATTATATAAAATCCTTAAACTGTTTAATGATTACAATAACAATGTTTTGTATTTTAAATTAAAATTAATTGTAATAACGTCTAGAAACATACATATGTAAAATAGGCTGTTAAATGGTTAAAATTACAATGTTGTAAAGTATTATAATTAAAATGAAAATCTTGTGTGAGAATATTACAAAAGTGCACCACCTAAAATATTGTATTAAAAAAAATATAAATAAAGAAGGGATGTAGTGTATGCGGACACAGCGGTGGGGGTCAGCCGACCACCGACCGTGGCGGAGTGAGCTTGTGCGTTGTGTGGTGCATATCTATACCTCGTGTTATAAGTAAAAACGTGTTTTATTACCACCAAAGTCATTACAGGTATATTAGGGTCCACTGTTAACGTAGACCTCCCCAAGTGGGCGCCAACCATCCCGGTCATGAGCAGCCCGCATCCATCCGCTACGCCTTTTTTAAGGAAAATAGGATACCGCAAATTAAAACTCCGCGAAGATGCGCTTGAATCCGCGACGAACATCTTGTGTTACATCTTGCTTCCCTAAGAAGCCTATAGTCTTGCGGTTAGTGTTCCTAGGCCACACGTCATTATATTGTTATTATACAATACCGTTCCGGTCTGTTTGTTAGCTGCGGTTTCAGTTTCACTCCTTGGGTGTCATCTGCCGTCACAGCTTGAAGGTGCTAGGCTACTCTTTAGTGGACTTTAAATAAACACCTAATGTTATAATATTTTTCTGATGATGTGATAGATAGGTCGTAAATTCCAATGCCCGAAAATTCCGGTGCATTTATAAAGTTGAAAATTTAAAGAAATTTTAGTAGCTATCTACTTCTTTCAGAGATTCGTTGTTGAAACCACGCGCGTTAAGTACGCAGTTGTAATGAGTTCAGCTTTTGACATAAGTGGGACGAGTCCCAATTTTTGGTCCAGAGAGGATCATATCGTAGACAAATCCCAGCGTGGTATCTGCCCTTCCCTATCATAAGACTGACGAGGGATAATGATCTCTCGTCAGTCGATTCTCTATCTATACCCTGCTCCGATTGCCATCAGATGCCATATCATACCATATCAGCCCTGTATTATATACTGCCCACTGCTGAGCACGGGCCTCCTCTAGAACTGAGAGAGTTCCATCAGATGCAATGGGGTCAATTTTCGATGCCCATATCATCTTATTTTATTCTTCTTACTAATATTATAAATGCGAAAGTTTGTAAAAATGTTCGTTTGTTTGAACGTTTGTTACAAGTAAACGCAGAAAAAACTAAACGGATTTGGATGAAATTTGGCACACGGGTAGACCATGTCCTGGATTAACACATAGGGTACTTTTTATCTCGGTAATTTGCTCCCATGGGAAGTAATACACAGACACACACATTCACGCCTTTTATCCCCGAAGGGGTAGGCAGAGGCGCAACTAGTGCACCCACTTTTCGCCGTGCGTATTCCGTCCCATGATGTGATAGGGGGCGAGCCTATCGCCATATCGGACACAAATTCCCTTTATCCAAATATCACTTTGCCCGACCCGGGAATCGAACCTAAGACCTCTGCATTGCAGTCGTACCGTCATACAACAACGCCACCGAGGCAGTCTGGTCTTGGGAACATGTAACAGTCATGGGAAGTAATGGATATTTTAATTTGATTCTTTACATATTTTATTTCTTTTCTTTTCTTTATGGCTTTGGCTTCGTATAGTGTTTTAGGGACTTTGTAACGGGAAAGGATTTTCACGCAGGCGAATCTGCGAGCTACACCTAGTAGTTTTATAAAACCATTTTTTTATTAACTCTTCATGTCGTGTGAGAGATTTATCTATAACTAGACTTCTGCTCGCGGCTCCGCCCGCGTGAAAAAGTTTTTCCGGGATAAAAATATTTTCCCGGGATAAAAAGTAGCCTATGTGTTAATCTAGGACATGATCTACCCGTTTACCAAATTTCATCGAAATCCGTTTAGTAGTTTTTGCATAAACATACATCCATACATTCTTACAAACTTTCGCGTTTAAAATATTAGTAGGATGGAACGAAAAAACCTCAGTCGTATGTGATACAAAAAGTTCGAATGACATTCATATTTCCCATTATGTCTGACCCCGAGTGTCCAAGTATCTCGGTTGAAGTATTGCAAGAACCGGAATGCGGCCTCCGGTACATCTTATGCATATTAACGTGTAGTGACATCTGCCGGCCGCTAGAGAAAGTGTCACGCGACATAGTATACATAACATGAGCTGATGTGTTCCGGTTTAAGAGGCCGTATCTAAAATTTCAACTATTGCAGTCAACTTTTCATCGTGATTATCCAAAAAATAGACTGATCTGATTAATTTCTAATACATCATCGGAAAGACTATTTCAACACTAATAAAATAAACGAGCCACACTTTTCATATCTTTCTTTAATTTCAATCTATCCACCAAGTTCCAATGGCTGTTTCAGAAATTTTGTTGTACAGAGACTCAAACATGTTGCCGTCTTCAATCAAAATCGTGCTTTAAACTAACTAACGAAAATTACTGTTTATTGGTATAAAAGTCGCCTTAATTATGAAAGAGACAATTTCTGTATTTTCAACGTAAAGTCATACAAAATGAAATAAAATATCAATAGCCATAGTAGTAAATAATAAACAATCTTGATCACTATAGAGATAGTAGATACCTATATTCAGATAGTCTATCTGGAGATCCCGCAAATAAACTTTTCAGTAATATGTTTTTACCATATTGACTGCCTCGGTGGCGTGGTTGTATTGCGTACGCGTTACGAGTATGATTTGCGCGCTGAGGTCCTGGGTTCGAATCCTGGGTCGAGCCAAAAATATTGTGACTGGGTTTTTCCATCTTAAAAATTACTCAGTCGCAGCTCGGAGTCAGGAAGTTGGCGGTGTGATACCCTGTGTGTGCCTCGGAAAGCACGTAAAGCCGTTGGTCCTGCGCCTGATCTCTCTCCGGTCATGTCGGATTGCCGTCTCACCGGACTATGAGAGTGAAGGAATAGCGAGTGCACTTGTGTATTGCGCACACACTTGTGCACTATAATATCTCCTGCGTACCTGGCTGATCTCCGTTGAGATTGGCCGCCGTGGCCGAAACTGGCTTGGAGGATTACGTTTTTACGTATATTGTCATGATCAAATCAAATCTTACGGATTATTTTTACGATTGCTTAGTAGATATATGAATACCGTTTTATCGTATAAGGACTGCAATACACGCAGCACTTTGTTATATTCCAACTTCAAAATTCTTGCTAATGTTGTTAGTTCCTACTGTTTTCGGGCAGTCGTCGTTGAAGCGATTCAGTGACTCGTCTCGTCATTTTAATGTGTATAAATAAGAAGTGTCTTCTTAATGTTGCTATTTACATTATAACATATTTTATGGCTATATTTACCAAGATTGTGCATGTTGGGGCTTCGCCGTGGCGGTACCCGGTAGTAACTGTGTTGTTGTTGTAGGCCAAAATAGTTAACGCCAAACCACTTTTAAGTTGAATAGTTTATTGTAAATAACTGTTACCGTTTAGTTATCTGAGTCGCACGTTACGTATGTTTATATTTGTATTAGGCCTGACGAGTGTTTTGTTACGACTGAATGTATTTAGCACATATCGACAAATATATGCACGAAAATTGCTGTATGAGCGTTATTGGCTCGTACATGCTCCCGGGGGAAAGGTATGCATACTCAGATCACCAAACTTGCGTTACAAGTTAAATAGTTAAAAATGTTACAATGATTTCAAAAGCAATAAAAACAATAAGCACAATATAAAATTTAAGAAAATAATAATTATAGTTGGAATCTTGTCTCCATATCTGGCTGAGGCTTTGATGTCTTCTGACGTCCATCTTCTATTTCAGCATAAGCGGCAATATCCTTTATTTCTATATTTTCGGTTATCTCTGGCGTCTTAGTTTCTGTCGGGGTATTATTACTGTTCTTACGCCGAGGAAGATATCTTCTGACTTGCCATACTATGATAGCGACGAGGATTCCTCCCACCAGCAAAGTGCTAATCGTGTAGTTACCGATGTCGTGGATGCTCAAGTCGTTGGGTAAGCTCTCCCGTTCTTTTTGTACGTTTATCTGGTTATCGATCGATCTATGATCCTCTGATAAGTTTAGTTTAGGTAGAACAATCTTTGTATTTTGAATCGTACTCCACATATCATTCGGTGAGTCGATAGTAGGTACTTCCAAGGACATTCCAATGTTGGTTTTGCTACTAAAAACGTTGTGTGAGTATACAGTAGCGTCGTTGTGTCGTATAACACAATTCTGACCTACGGCAAGAAGTCCCGCCTTTGTCATAATTGTTGTTGTAATTTGATTTTCGCACACGATGCGGGTTGAGCACTCACTGATACAGTTATATAACCATATGTTTGGCCTTTGTAATTTTATCCATTTGTCCAAGCATGGTTGTGTTCTCCAATCACATGTGATATTATTTTCATTTTGACTCAGCAGTTTAGCTTCACATGAAGCTGTGGCTCCATGCAGGGTTTTTATTGGTGTGTAGGCGTGGCATATGTAATCATCCTCCATCATTGCCGTACATTGGTGAAGATCCATTTCTTCCATTTGTATATAGGTATTCTTTACGAAGTTCACTCCAATATATTTCGCTGTTATCTGTATCACCTGACATTGGTTTGTAGTGAGCTGTTTGGGTATTGGTATATTGCGATATAATGTATATTCATCATCGCTTAGCAACGGAATATGCAGCTCGAAAAGTAGGTATTGTTCAGTGAGACGAGCTTTGACGTAAATAACTTTGTAAATATTTTGTATGTTCGCTCCGTTTCTGTTTTTAATTGGTAGCGTTAATCTGTTTGATATAATTCCGGCAATGTAATTAAGTTGTTCTGATAGCTGCTTTGGTGTGAATAGTTTCATATCGAGATTTCCATTATAGATGTTTGTTAATGCATCTAGAAACATTTGTTGGTTTCTTCTTAATACAGAGAGTAGTAAACTAGCAGTTATCGCTCCAGCGTTAACGTCATTCATCGTTTTCATAATTTGAAATCTGTTTTCTATTACTGCCGTATTATATTCCGTTTTGTCCATGAATTGCTGAATCACACCTAACTGTATTTTTACGAACTCTTCATTTTTCTTCATAATATTGTTTTCAGCTTCGATAATGAGTGTCTGATTTCTTATCAACTGTAGTAAATGTTGTTCGTTTATTTTGATTTTTTGAATGTCTTGAGAGTATTTTTCTGCGAAATCGCTATCAAGGACACCAAACAGAGCTCGCGCAAGGTTTCCTACTCCATTGACGTAGCCGCGTCGTTTTCGTTTTTGATTCTGAGATAGAAGCAACATGTTATATTCATTCAGTTGACTCATTTCGAACCTTAGTTGTTCTATCATGGAGTGACAGGGTTCGTTCGGCATTGTGTCACACAGTTGATCGAGACGACTCACGAATTTCTCGATCCTTTTCGTACTTTGCCAGTATGTCGATAAATTATAGTAAACCAGAAGTTTCCATTCATCGTGTATAAGTTGAATACTTCCAACGGGGTCAAGTAAATCTGTTGATTGTCGGTCAATTGCGTTATTTTGAAATGTTGTATAGGCTTTGTATTTCCGCATGTCAGCATTGCAAACACAACTAGTAGCACCATAAGCAAGCTGTTGACTCTTTTCGGGGCTTTATTTGAAGATATTTTACTCTTCTTATCATATTCAGGTCTAGTTCCAGCTTCCGTGCTATCCTCGTTTATAGGTAGTGGAGCTATTTTAGTGATGGGTCTTTTGAGTATCCCATTTTGTGTTTTGAGTGTGACCACTCGAACTATGTTATCGCAGCCTGGGTGCACTTCTACTATGCGTCCCATAGCCCATTTGCAGGGAGGTAAATTACTCTCCTTGGCGAGAACTAGTTGTCCCGTTTTTATATTTTCTTTAATATGTTGCCATTTGTTCCGGTTTTGTAATAAATGGAGGTATTCCTTAGACCAACGATCCCAATAGTGTCGGCGCATAAGTTCAATAATTTTCCAGTTGTTTCGGATGTCTATAGATTTAAGTTCTTCTGGTTCATTAAGTGGTAATGTCAGTATTGGACTCCCTGTGAGGAAATGACCGGGAGTAAGATATTCTAAATCCTCTACATCTTCAGATAAAGGACCCAGTGGTCTGCTGTTCATGCACGCTTCGATTTGAGTAAGAAACGTAGCAAATTGTTCGTAGGTTAGCTTCTGTTGTCCGATTACTCGTTTCAGATGCGACTTCATGGAACGTACGGCGGCTTCCCATAAGCCCCCAGCCGATGGCCAAGATGGAGCGTTAAAGTGCCACTCAATTCGAAGCTCGTTGATTACTTTAAAGAATTCTGAAGATATCATTGTTTTATACAGTTGAAACTCTTCGTTCAATACTTTTGCTGCTCCAACGAAGTTAGTTCCATTATCCGAATACATATGTTTCGGAGTGCCTCTTCTTGCACACATTCTTTTCAATGCTGCAATGAATGTCTGTGTTGATAGATCCGAAACAAGTTCAATATGTACTGCTTTTGACCACATACATATGAATATGGCTATATAGCCTTTGCTGGTTTTTATTCCGCGGCCTTTATTTATCTTTATATCCACGTGTCCAGTAAAGTCCACTCCCGTGTGTGAAAATGGCCTCGATGGAGTGATTCTTTGTTTAGGAAGGTTGCCCATTAACTGCTCCGTTCGAGTAGTAGCGTAACGACGGCATTGGATGCATTGTCGCAGTGTTTTCTTGACGACTCGATTACCGCTAATAATCCAATATTTGTTCCTAGTGAAAGCCAGCGTTAATCTTGTTCCACCGTGTAATGTTCGTATGTGTGCCTTTTCAATTATAAGTTGGGTCAGTCTTCCCTCTCCTGGAACGAGGATGGGGTGTTTGATTTCTTCGGGGTAGCTCGAGTTCTCAAGACGACCTCCGACGCGTAATAATCCGCTTGAGTCCAAAAATGGGTTGAGTTTCAAAATTGTGCTTCGGCTGGAAAGTTTTCCATGTTTGTTAAGACATTTTATTTCATTTTCGAAATAACTTTCTTGAACTGCTTTGATAATAATACATAATGCGTTGTTTATTTCAGTCAAAGTCAGTCCATTGCACTCATTTGACCTCCTTTTGTTTTTTAATGCATCAGCGAAACGCAGTATCCATGCGAGTATGTTTGTTATATGATCTATGTTGCTATGTCGCTCAAGTAACAAATCAATTAATTTATTTTTAATTGACACGGGTTCCGTCGTTTTCATTGTATAACAATTTGTTGAGATGTCTTCATCTGTAGTATAAGTTTCATTTTTTATAGAGACTTCTTTTTCATGTTCTTTAAGCCATTGAGGTCCTTCCCACCACAGAGAAAAGTTAACCAGTTTGAATGGTGTAAGTCCCCTCGTTGCACAGTCGGCAGGGTTTTCAGTTGTTTTCACGTAACCCCAATTTACCGCAGGCACGATGCTAATTATTTGTGTTGTTCTGTTTGATATGTAGTTTTCATATTTCTTGTGACATCCCTGAAGCCATGCTAAGACCACTTTAGAATCAGTCCAGCAGGATATCCTTAAATCGTAATCTCCAAGAATCTTGGTTATCCTTTCTAGGAGTTTCGCTAGCAAAACTGCGGCGCATAATTCCAACCTCGGGATTGTTGTTTTCCGTTTTAGTGGTGCTACCTTAGTTTTTGCTGCTAGTAATGTAATATTGTAAGCACCGGTATGTGACGTTGTTCGGCTGTAGATGACGCAGGCGTATGCTTGTTCACTCGCGTCACAGAAGCCTTGCAATTCGATCGTTGTGTTTTCGTTTTTTATCCATCTTGGTAAACTGACATTGTTTATGTTAGGTAGATTGGTTTTAATTTTTAACCATTCTTGTTGTATGCCATCTGGTACAGTTTCATCCCATCCAATGTTTTTACAGTCTTCGCCCCATAATTTTTGAAAAATCAGTTTGGCTAGGATGGTCATTGGTGCTAACCAACCGAGCGGATCGTATATTTTGCTTATCTCAGACAATAGCTTGCGTTTAGTGTATGCCGTCTTTTTGTTGTTAGACTGCGGTTCGCAGATAAAATGGAATGCATCGCTTGTACCATCCCATGCTAGTCCGAGCGTTTTGCTAAACTCTTGCTGTTTGAAACTGAAGTCTCCGATGGGATCTTTCTGTAGTTCAGGTTGTAGCTCTTTGAGAATAGATGGTTCATTGGTAGACCACTTCCTCAAAATAAAACCACCCTTTTGTAGTAATTCATAAAGTTCTCTTTGTAGAACTTTTGTTGATTCTATTGTATGGTGCCCTGTGATGACGTCATCCATATAAAACTCGTTTTGTAGCGCCTTTTGGGCTAACGGGTAAGCGTGGCCTTCGTCGTTGGCCAGTTGTTGCAGGGTGCGCATCGCTAGGAATGGTGCGGCTTTAGTACCGTAAGTAAGGGTACATAGTTGCATCTCCCTGAGTGGTTCTCTCGTGGAATCCCTCCATATTATTTTTTGAAGATATTGTTGATCTTGATGAATTAGGATTTGGCGGTACATTTTGGCAATATCCGCCGTTAGGACATATCTATAACTCCGCCATTTGATTATCAGAGATAAGATGTCCTTTTGAAGATTTGGCCCTTTTTCCATCAAGTCGTTTAGGCTATAGCCGGAGTCTGTCTTCATCGATGCGTTGAAAACAGCTCGCAGTTTGGTTGTTGTTGAGCTTTCTCTTAATACACCGTGGTGTGGTAGGTAGATTGGTATTCCACAATCGAGTTCTGTCACGGGTTTCATGTGGCCCAATTCGATGTATTCTCGAATGAACTCTTTGTATAATTTTGCAAAGTGTTCTTGTTTCGCCATTTTCTTTTCTAACTGAAGAAATTGTGCTGTGGCTTGAGGCTTCGATTTGCCAATGTTTTGTGTATAGTTTGTTTTCATTGGCATCTTTACAACATAATGCCCGTTACTCGCGCGCTCTGTTGTTTCTGTGTAATATTTTTCACAGTATTCGTCCTTGGTTGTAATTTTTGGTTCTGAAGGGATATCTTCTTCCTCCCAAAATCTTGTTATATCTTCTAACTCAGTTAGCGTTACTAAACAGTTGAATCGTTTCGTAGCGCCACACAGTATCCAGCCCAATTTAGTCTGTTGTGCTACTGGCGAATCATTATTGTGTTTGATTACTCCGTCTAAAATAACTTCGGAATAAATGTCTGCTCCGAGGAGTAAATCAATGGGTCCAGAAATATTAAAGTCTGGATCCGCTAATTTGATGTTGTCGAGATGCGTCCAGTGTTTTGCGTCGATACTGGAGTTTGGTAGATTATTGATAAGTTTACGCATTACTAATGCTTCGGCGAGGAATGTATAATTAGAGTGAATAGATTTACATTCGAGTTTAATCATTCCTTTGCTCGTGCCCATTATGGTGCCGACGCCAGTGACTGCGGCATTCATCTTGTGTCGAGGTAGGTTCAATCTTTGGGCAGCGTTTTCTGTAATCAATGTTACTTGAGATCCTTGATCAAGTAACGCCCGAAGGATGACGTAATCTCCTTCTTTGTTCTTGACCTTAAGTTGAAGAGTAGTCAGGAGTATCTCTTGTTCACCGTTTATGTGATTTGATGTTCGTTCAGTTGCCATCGACGATTTTACTTTGAAATTATCATCATGAAGGAGAGAGTGATGTTTGTTATTGCACTTGTGACACCTTTTAGTCGAATTGCATTTATTTTCAGCGTGACTGTACAAACAATTTTTGCATAAATTCAATTTTGTTGTTGTTTGATTTCGCATTGCGACATCCATACTCAAAAATGTAGAGCACTGCCTCAGCGCATGTTCGTTTTTGCACAGCGGGCATTTCCTCAGTGACGCATGATATGATTTTGTCCACATTTCTGAGTTTTTAAAGTTCGTTGACTTGTAATTATAATTATAATTTTTATGTTGGTTATTCATTGAATTGTTTGGTTTCACGTAACTTTTCTTGCCTCGAGATGTTTCCAATGATAAAAATTGCAATTCCAGGAATTCCATAAACTCATCTAAGTCTGGAAGTTCTCTTGCATGTTTTATGTGTTTCCTGTAATCACTTCCAGTGACGTCATCCAGTTTTGACGACAGTAAATATACTATAAGTGGACCCCATACAGGAATATCGATACCAATATTTTCTAGACCATTTAAACACTCTTTTGTGGTGTCGTATAGCTTCTTTAAATTTGCTGAATTCGGCTTATCGATGGATGGTTGATTGAGAAGTGTCTCTATGTATGAAATGAAAAGTGATCGCTTATTGTCGTAGCGATGTTGAATGATATCCAGACAGGAATTATAGTTGTCAGCGCTCACGGTAAGGTGTTTGATTAACCTTTCCGCTTCTCCTCTCAATTTAGATTTAAGGAACTTCATTTTCTGCGTCTTGTTTAGAGTTGGATTGTTATGTATAGTCTCGATGAATAAATCTCTAAAGGAGATCCAGTTATTAAAATCTCCGTTGAACTCTGGCAATTCAATTCGTGGTGTTTCTTTTTCATAGTGAGATGTTTCAAAGATTTTTCTGTTCAAATCCTCCTTGAGGTCGTCGTAGACTTGCTCCCAATAGTCGTATTTTGCTTCATAATTTTTATCGTTACCTTGCAGTAAATAGATTATTTCCCAATGAATCTTGTCGATGGACTCCCACTTAGTTTCTAATATGTTCAAGTGATCTTTAAGTTGCCACTTCTCCTTTAAGTGACCTTTATTAGTTTTGGAGACCGCTCGCTCCAGGGCACTGAAGTTACACATTTGATTACGTAACAGTGTTGATAAGCGCTTTTCCGTATCATCTTCTGTTCGTTGCTGTACTCCAGTTCTGTCAGTTGTTGGTGTTCCGACATTTCCTGGTATTTTCAGTTTTGATATACCCAAAAACCCAGTTTCCGTTAATAACTCGTTTCGTAGTTGAGTCATGGATTGCATTGTTTCGTCGAATATTTTTCTCGTTACGTCAAAAATATTCTGCTTAAAGTAGTCATGATCCCCTTTGGTGGACTCGTACTTCTTCATGATCTCGTGATTTGTTCGAAATTCATCCCAGTGGGATTGTAGAGCCTCGACGCGCTTGTTAAGGTAGTCTATGGATTTTCTACTCACAGAATCCTTTTTATAGTTTGTTTGTAGAGCTTTGATTTTTTCATAGCTGCTTTGTTGTTTATTTATAAGCTCCACGAATTCGCTATACTCTTCTTTCGACATTGTAAGTGGTTGACGCGTTTATGTCGTGTATTCACGCAGGTGTAGGAATTGAAGTAACAGTAGACGTTATCTCTGTTAAGTGACTGTTGCACGTAGTTGTTATCGCGATGGACGTTATCCCCGCTTAGCAGTAGACGTAATCTCCGCTAGTTGTTTCTTGTTGTTTGGAAGCAGTAGACGTAATCTCCGCTAGTAGTTTCTTGTTGTTTGGAAGCAGTAGACGTAATCTCCGCTAGTTGTTTCTTGTTATTTAGAAGCAGTAGACGTAATCTCCGCTTGTGGTTTCTTGTTATTTTGACGCAGTAGACGTAATCTCCGCTTGTAGTTTCTTGTTATTTGGAAGCAGTAGACGTAATCTCCGCCGGTTGATTGTTCGTAGGTGCTCAGTGTAGCCCTCCCTCCTCTACGCTATGTGCAACGTCTCAATACTGCTGGGGAAACCCGCTTCTGGGAAGCCAACAGCACCGATTTGCTAACGTAAAATTGGAAGAAACCACCCCAAGCACTTTGATGATAGACTCGCAGGATGACTAGGGATCCCGTGGTCTTTGTTAATACTCGAAGGACCAAAAAGGATGTTGGGGCTTCGCCGTGGCGGTACCCGGTAGTAACTGTGTTGTTGTTGTAGGCCAAAATAGTTAACGCCAAACCACTTTTAAGTTGAATAGTTTATTGTAAATAACTGTTACCGTTTAGTTATCTGAGTCGCACGTTACGTATGTTTATATTTGTATTAGGCCTGACGAGTGTTTTGTTACGACTGAATGTATTTAGCACATATCGACAAATATATGCACGAAAATTGCTGTATGAGCGTTATTGGCTCGTACAGTGCATGCAATCTAGTTTATGACAAGAATATACCGGTTTTAATTATTGCCTCGAACTAGATACGGTTCTAATTTAAGCATTCAATAAAAGATGTCTATAAAAAATGTTTAATCAGAATAACTAGCGAAGAATGAATCACTTAGATTGACCATGAAGCGTAATTTACCTTATATGTAAAAAAGTCCAGAAAAATTTGGTTTGAATTTAAAGATTAAACTCGTTTTGTAACTCTTTGGAATTAGAATATATGTTAGAAGCAAAATTGGGATTGATCTATATATTATGTTCGAAATTAGCTTAGTCAATTTTTATCTCGTTAACTACATAGTGATTTTTACTACTACTACTGATTTTTATTCCTTGAAACTTGAATGAATGATCTTTCTACTAGGTTGCTTGCGGCTACGCCCGCATGAAAAACTTTCGATGCCTGCGGCATTAACCTCACATTACTCGGATAAAATAGCCTTTATGTTAGTCCAGAACATGGTATGTGCGTATGTCAAATTACATCTAGTCCGTTCAGCGGTTTCCGTGTTAACTTATATTGTTCGTCCGCGTCTTTAGGGGAGGCCTGTGTTAATGAACATCATGTGACTGATAATGATGAAGGAGGAAGGTTAAGTAAGTTGATTGTTTGTGTTGCAGGCGAGATAAACAACGGTTACGTGACGGACGCGACGTCCGTGAGCGGGTCGCGCAAGTCCCTGTCGCTGCAGCCCGTGCTGCTGGTGCGGCCGGGGGGAGTGCACGCGCACACACACGCGCACACGCACACACTGGACGCGGACGCGTACAGCCACTACTCGGGCCGCGCGCGACCCAAGCACGGGCTCTACGCCAACACCATGCACAACTACCAGCTCTAGGGCACCAGAACTACACCAGGATACTTCATAATAAAAAACGTTTAGTCGTAAAATCTACTTTTTATTTGTACAGTCAGCAGCATAAGTAGCTTAACAAAGTTAACATTTTAAATCGCCTATACGCGTACATTTAATTGAATTTTTTCTTCTTTCTGTCTAATAAAGTTATTTTAGTGAAGAAAAAACGACAATTGGTAAGAACAAAAAAGTGTATAAGCGATGTGAAGTTTTGATTTTGTTCTGATACTTATGTGGCTGACTGTACATAGGCCTAATTGGAAACTACTGACAAAACAGAAGCTCAGTTTGTGCTAAAAGATTACCATCTGTCTGTATACGCTGAGATTGTAGTATTTTTTGATAGTGTCGAAAAGAGAGTTTTCAATCACTGCTCATTTCCTGATTAATTTGATATTTATAATGCCTGCCTACTTTTTTAAAATTCTTATTTGCCGAATTTGTTCTCGTTATCTATGGTACACTGTTAGGAATTATTATTGTCACAGAATTGAAAAGATTAGACTATTCTTGTTTACATTTAGTTTTTTATTCCCTAAAGGCATTGATTTATTAAAAAACCCTAAAGGCCTAATTTATTCAAAACTAGATTTCTTACTCGACTAAAATTTACCCGAATAGATACCGAATTTAATGTTTTTTGATTTTTATCTATCATTTTGATTGAACAGGACTCTGCGATAAAACAAATTTGTGGCTTCCAGAAAGCGTGAGATCAATAATTTTAAATAGATTATAGAGTGGAAATAAAAATGCGAAAATTCCATTATAGTACCGACACGCTATGGTGGCCATTTTGACACCTTACAAAAATGTGGTTAAAACTCATTTTTGAAATTTCGAAAAACATGTGCTGAGTTGTGTAGTAAAATCATACATTCCAGATATTTTACTTCATGTCACTATTGACAATAATGCACTGGATTTAGCTACTTCAATGTAGTTATGAATTAATACGGAACTTGACGAGCGAACAAACGTCAAAATGGCCATCATAGCGTGCCGGTACTAGGTACATTTATCTATTGTAAACCTGAACCAAATTATTCGAATCGATAGTGAAATGATTTTTAACCAAGTGTGTGGTTTTGTAATACTTATAAATATTTTTTAGACTAAATTTAGATATATTATTTCATAATTTTGTATCAAAGATTTTATGTGTTATAGTCACAATTGTAGTACCTTTGACTTATTCTAGCTTATGCCTTTTTTATAAATAGGAAAAATATAATTTTACATCTTTTGGCTTCCATTTCTCTCCTATGTATAAAACACTAGACTCTCCTATTAACTATGCCTTTGTTCCAGTAGTTATTATTTAATAGTTCTATGTGTTTTGTTTGTAATTATAGCTACCTTAAGAACAAAAAATACATGCAGATCTTATAGTTTTCACTAGCTTTAACGCAAGTATTTAACTTCATAATGATCAGAGGATGATTTCGGCTCGAAATAAAATTTGATATGAAAAATTATTCATTAAAATAAGATACAGTACAAATAATAATGTAGGAAAATATAAATAAACCTGCATATATGAGTTTGGTAATTCTTTAGATAATTAAAAAAAACCGTGCCCAATAGTGGGACTATAATTATTAATTTCTTTAAAAAAAATAGTAAATAGCGGGTGTTTTCTAGGCCTTTCATTGTAAAATACTTGTAGTACCACTTTTGTCCGCTAGTGGCGCTGTATACAACCTTGTAAGATAATTGCGAATGTTTTTGTCCGGTCTGGGTCTCAAGTCACCACACATGTCATCAACGTCTTCTATCACTTTACAACCGATTTCAATAAATTATCCCAATCTCTTCAAATGGATTAATGAGAGGACCTCCTTTTTTTGAAGGCGGTTAAAAATAAGTAAATTCATTGGAACGTAGGAAGTGAACAGCGTTGACGTATATTCTAACGATAGAAACGAACAACTATGAAAAAAAATTGTTCAAAATACTGGAGTTAGGACTAAAGTTCGCTGCAGCGCTAGAACATTATTTATGTCATCTAACCAAACTTAAAACATACAGCGCCAGATCGCTTTAATCAATGTTTAAGCCACACTTACGTCAGGTGTACGGATTGCAGTACAGTTGAGTGGAACAGAGTGAATGTTCGGATCGCGTAATATAGTACGTAGTACATTTATATCGATGGTGAACAGCGATTGTAGTGACTTCAGATCGACCAAGTTATTATAATGTACATATTAAGTATAATTCAGTATAACGCTTGCCGTCCTGACCGTGCCTTGTAGAATGCAATGATAATTTAATGTGAATTTATTAAAGTTAATTAATTTTCATGTGTGTTTTGTTTTATATCCTCAATGATTAAAGATTAATGTTGTCTTTAAACTGTTCGTATTCGTAACGTGTTCACCGGGGAACAGTCACTTGCCAATTAAGCGGAAGTCGTTTTTCGCGCCTACCCATAAGATTCTAGTAAGAAATTTGAAATGACAGCTGTCAAAGTGGAATATTAAATATAATATTGAATATTAAATAGTTAAGTTGTTTCTTACATTGCGAATACATGAGAGGGCCTTTGTATCGAAACATAAGAAATTGTGGACATGCGATCTACGCTCTATTTGTAATCAGCTCAAAAATCCGCATGAATAGCCAATAATATTTTCACAGCTAAATAGTCTTTAAAAACAATATTCTATATTATAATCAATAAAAGCCTTCTATATGCTATTTCTCAAATTTTCAGAATCTCATGGTACCAATAATAGTTTAAAAAAAAAGCATTTTTTTTATATTCTATATTATTAGAAGATAAAGCCTAGAATGTGGCAAAAAAATACGGCACTACTCCGTTTCGCTTTATTGGGATTGGTTAAGAGACTAACACTGGACTGATCTCTCGATCAAACACAAACATCACAAACGACATCGTCTTTCGATTGCGTTTTTTGCCCCATTCTAAGCCCACTGAACACTTTCATATCACCCGTATTTTATTTCTATGGCTAGAGTAAACTGGAGCGAAAGAATGACTACGAATGGTTCACGCTCAGCTAGTCTTCGGACTTCTACAGAAATGGGTCAAGTTATTTGCCTACAGCAGGAAATCGACCGTACCTACAGTACCGCAAGGGCTTGATTTCAAAACATAAAACATCTGATGCTTGAAATGACAAAAAAAACTACCGACATCTCGCCGAGTTGAGTTAGAGAAGTTGAGTAACGACACCTTATTATAATTGCTCTCCAATACTTATAATGACTATTAAAACCAATATAAAATAATTGAATCATTTATTAAGCATCCACAGAGTTGTGTCGGTGAAGCCGTGGTTCTCGTGACAGCTGTCTGGCGGCAGGTCGTACGTGGCCAACAGTCGCAGTCTGTTGCGACGCGCATGCGTCAAACCGTGCCGGCCTGGGTCGCCTATCAACACCTGGAAAATAATAAAAAAAACGAACCAATTACCGCCACCAGCATTTCCAGACTAATACGACCTGGCGACGTTCAAAAAAAGAGCTTATTCCCACCTAAAAGAACGACAACGCATCTCTATGCCCGTATTGCAGATGTCCATGGGCGGCGGTGATCACTTATCAAAAGGTGAACCGTATGCTCGTTTGCCCCCTATATTAGAAAAAAATAGAAAGTAGTACAAAATACCCTATTTCTATTCCATTCCTGTAAGGTTTCGATTCATCTGACTTGTAGTGTGTTCGGAATAGGTAGCTAGTTATTCGGTTTGGTTGGGACGATTTTGATTGATGTTTCACTGACAGTTAACGATGAAGTGCCGTGTTAGCCTGAAACTGGTCACCGTGTAACATCGACTCTTACTGACATTAACGACGATGAACGGTACCAATCTGCAGTCAGACAAGTAAGATGTATAACAACTGTTATGTCGGATTCAAGATGAACTGAAACCCCAGAGAGTTTGCTTACGACATCCAGTTAGGTCAACCCAAAAAATCGTAAATAAGGTGCAGATTTTGAAGTAATTTGATGTTTAAAGTTTTGTTTGTTTTACATGAATGTTATCGTTAATGTGTTTTGTGTTATAGCGGATGTTTCAAGAAATCGTCTATGGTTTATCTATTTAGCGCAAAAGAAATAACAAAATCTAATTTAGACAGGTCTTTTAGAATTTAGAAGAGGTCTTTTAGAAGAGCCGCGAAGTTAACTTAGTCATTTAAGTAAAAATAATAAGTTTAGAATTTAGATGAGATTTTTATTCTAGGAAGGCTTCTAGAAATCAGCGAGTAGCATCTAGTAAATAAATAAAATGCATTACTCACAGTTTTACCACTTTCCCTAAGCTTCTGTAGCCACTCGAACAAAATGCCAGCAAATTCTTCATTATAAAACATGTCACCTATCAATATGGTATCGAATTCCGTACACTTTGTGCCTATTAAATCGTCCATATTTGTTTCAATATTTATTTCATTTAAGTCTCCATTAATATTGGTAGCTGCAATGGCATCTGAAAATATGGCATAATTTCAACATGACTTTCAATAGGGGATGTAGCTCAGTGGTAGAGCGTTCGCTTTGCATGTGAAAGGCCCCGGGTTCGATCCCCGGCATCTCCAAATTTTTGTTTTTTTTAACACTGTACTTACAAGGATCGATGTCATTCGCTAGTACATATTTTGCTTTCATTTTAATTGCTGCAATGGATCCCGCGCCGCATCCGCAACCGACGTCCAATACTTTGCGATCTTTTATTATATCGACATTGTCCAAAATGTATCTGGAAATACACAAACATATTGTTTGACAGTGCAGGAATAAAAATTACTTAGGTATTCCAGTTGTATTGATATTGTAATCCAAATATACCAGTAAAATTACACGTAGGGACATTTATCGTTTATATTTTTTCTGTTTGTAGATACTATTGCAAATAAGCGCCATCTATTATACCTGTCTTAACTATATAAGTACTATGTAAGTACAATGAAGTTTAGGTGTTCAATTTACTAGATGTCGTTTTAGCGTATACCACTATAAATATAATAAATTAAACAAAACAAGTAGTCTCGTAGTAAACCGTTTAAAAACTTGTAATATTGAATTTAAATATTATAATGATATATGAACGCCCTCTATCACTGCTCTGACTGCCTCGGTGGCGTAGTTGTATTACGGTACGACTGCAATGCTGAGGTCTCGGGTTCAATTCCCGGGTCGGGCAAAGTGATATTGGAATTGTCTGTTCAGTATTAGCTCGGAGTCTGGAATTCGTGCCTGATACGGCGATAGACCCACCCCCTATCACATCATGGGACGGAATACGCACGGCGAAAAGTGGGTCCACTAGTTGCGCCTCTGGGCTCTGCCTATCCCTTCGGGGATAAAAAGCGTGAGTGTGTGTGTGTTGTGAGTGTGTATCGCCATCTGTTTTACCTTCGCTGTGAGTGCTTAGACAGTGCTATGGACTAAGTATTAGGTTACATAGTTGGCATAATAGATGTCGCTAAGAGACATTCTATTAGCGCAAAAAAGGGCCTTTCTGCTATTGAGTTATATTTCTGCACAATATTATTTCTTTTGTGGTAGCAACAAGGTTATAAAATACACAATATTTACATTTGTTTCCCTATATAACATGCATAATGGATATGCTTTTACGTCAAATACAGGAAAATTATACATTGATACGTAGGCACGAAGTTAATAACAATGTTATCTGCAACAATTAAGCATAAAGTTAACAATTATTCGCGCAACCAATCAAAAACTCGCTCAGTTCAAGGAAATAGTGCTAGTTTCGTTCAATTATCAATATAACAGGTAACCGTTTATTTTGCTATTCCTTGACTTCGCGGCGGTATTTGGTATTTCCTATGAATTTTGAAACAATGGAAATCCTTGTTTTAGGATTGTATCGTTATCTCTGAAGTATTAATATGTCCTTGATTCGTTATGGTTTCAACATTGTCTAGGAATTAAAATTGTAATTTCTGCAATTAATACCATGACACATAATTATAATTTATATTGTGTTTATTTTTATTTCAAAACTTAATAATATCACCAACTTCTGGAGTCTCTTGCCCATTCTTCTCTAGTGAGAACTGCTTTCCGAACTGGTGGTAGAGTTAATATTGACGGAATCTAAATAATGTATAACATTTTATGGGTTCGAATAAAATTATTTCATTTCACTAATTTACATAATTGCAAACTATTATTTATGACTAACTGTAGCTGCGTCACTGCCTATCACGGTAGTAATAAGTATCTAATATCTTACAGAATTTTGGATTAACAAATACTACATAGCAAAATTGCAATCACCACCCATATCACACTGAATTTTATCAGATTTCATAATTGAAATTATAATGCCTGCTTAGGGCTTGGCCGCAATATCAGACACCGCGTAGGTAGCTACCTATCCAGAGCTACTTTCGCTTACAATAGTCTTCTTCTACCTATAAAGCCATCATCATCATCAGGCAAAATGATGTCCTCTGCTGAACATAGGCCTCCCCTAAAGATTTCCAGACGGACCTGTTAAAACTTTCTTGTGGAGCCCACGTAGTAAGCCATATTTATCTATAATTAACAAATACTTTTTCTTTTCAAAACATTTTACTATTTCAATAAGAACATTTCACAGAACACACAAAATTAAAACGTCCCATAAATTCGTACATTTCGCCAAACTCTCTCGAGATCTCGGCACAAACAGATATTTCCAAGAATTTCTCGCAATCCCATTATACTGGCTCGGATCTGTATTCCGAGAATTCACCCCCAGAGGTGGCTGCAGGGGCGGTTCTCGGAAAACTGACTAAGCCGCTGCCACGTCAATACTGGGAAAAGTAATCTAAAATCTTGCGTGCAAAGGAACGCCATAAATTTTCAGTACGAGTTACCGAAAATTTGTACGTTTAACTTGAAGCACGCACTTGTAAAATAATGTCTCGAAATATAATAAGTACGTCGTTTTTCCAATTTCCAACTATCTGAGTAATATACAAAAAAAAAAAATATACACAGTCCCATAGTCTGTGGCTTCGAGAAAGAAGTACGAACCAAATAAATACATATATACATGATACATACACACTCACGCCCTTATCCTATAGGGATAGTAGAAAGAGACTATTGAGCGCCACATGCTACGATCTTGACACACCACTTACGCGTCTTCCACATTCATAAATCTTCTCATACATTTTCACCGGTTAAGGGTACTCCTGACCTACCCTTTTCCGAGTAGATAATTTATTTGATCAGAGTATGTTCTCCTCAGGCACCCCCTTCTAGTCGTACCATTCACATTCGCTCGATAAATACCTAACGTGACCAGTCTTTCATCCATCCTCTTCACGTGCCCAAACCATCTCAGCATACTTCTTTCAATCTTATTCACCATATCCCATAGAACGATCTCTTGTCATACCAAATAAATATTTTTGAAGTTATACTACTTCTTTTGGCGCGTTAGGGAAAAATGATGAGAGTAAATTTTTACGATGCGCGCGCACACCGTCACGAAAAACCGACACCCTGAAGTTAGCTATAGTCAACATTTTTGAATTTTGAACTTAGAATAAGGCGAAAGTTAATTTTTTTAACAAGATTTTTATCTTGTTACGCCAAAGAAGTATAACTTCTAACGCGTGTATATAAGTACACACACACTTATTTTTATTAAAATAGTAAGTATCAATTTAACAGCAAAGCTTACATTAAAATAATGAGTTCCATTGACCGCTTCCGGTGAGTGTCCCGATTAAGGACATCGGGGATTTACCAGCCGACAAGTCCCGGCAAATATCCCGGATAAAACATGCGCCCGATAACTTGTTCAAATAACGTATGAGTCATCACACCTTATTAAGTTAACTTATGATGCAGGGAGTAGAAGGACCTAGTTTGCTTTTAAAAGATAGGACTTTCGTCCTTATAGTCACGTGTTGTTACGTATTAATTTATCTAACAGAAAAAAATTACAAAGCAGTGATTACTTAAACATTGATTAAATGTTTATTATTGAACTCTGCTAATCCACAAGTTGTCATTCAAAACTTTTTAAAATCAATAATCAACTTGTAGATTATTTTAATCAGTGTTTAGTTTCTGGAATTTGAATTTAGCCTGTCATTAATCTTTATTTGTCGGAGATTAACGCGTGGATTATCTTAGCAGTGTTTTGTATGGGACTCCAAATTATATTTTGACGTAAGGAATATGGAAATATAATGACTAAAGCCTACAGACAATTGGAAAATATAGATCTAGTAGACCTCCTAAAGAGTCTAACATCAAGCTGGTGTATGGTGATAAACACGAAGCCTATTCCTTTCTGTAACATGCTTGAAAAGAGTGTTGTGCCACATTTTTTATTGATATAGGGAAAATATAATAAAATCCATTCATATTTTTGAAGAGACCACAGTATGATATATCCCAAGTTAATACCATTTTGTTCAAAGACGTAAAGTGCGTTTAAAGAATCGTAACACTAAACTCGGTAAGTATTAGAGAGCGCTGGCCGGGGCGAGGTCACGCGATAACTGAGGTCGCGCTGACCTTCGACATTACACTTTACGATAGAGGACTATGTATTGAACTTCACGCTAAGGGCAAGTTCAATTCCCGTATATTAAACTAGTGTGTTTTTGCTCTGGTATGGCTTGTGCATTAGACAGATAATGTCGTAGTCTTTCACTTTTCAAACTGGAAGAGTCATACTGTAGAGTGTAGACACACATAATGAAAAATTGTGACACACATAATATTTGTAGTACTATGGATTAGAGCGAGATAGTACAACTTTCTTACAGAAAATCGGCATGAATTGACTGCTTGATATTCGAAAGCACAAATCATCACCAGGATCTAATCTTCAGTAATTTCTATCCTTGAAGCGGCGATAGCCTAGTTGGGAGTGGAACGGGCTACCAAGATGAATGTCCGCAGGTTCAAAACCCAAGGGCACGCACCTCTGACATTTCTAAAAATGTATGTGTGTATTCTTTGTGAATTATCGCTCGCTTTAACGGTGAAGGAAAACATCGTGAGGAAACCTGTATATCTGAGAAGTTCTCTATAGGAATTTCGAAGATATGTGAAGTCTGCCAACCCGCACTAGGCCAGCGTGGTGGACTAAGGCCTAAGCCCCTCTCAGTTGTAGAGGAAGCCCGTGCTCAGCAGTGGGCAGTATATAATACAGGGCTGGTATTGTTGTTGTAAGGGGGCAGCGCATCTATAATTCTTCTGGTATTGCGGTTGTCTATAGGCGGTAATAACTTAAAGTTAAGTGACTTAGTTGCTTGTTTGCTGGTTTATGCTATAAACCCTTGATAATAAAGAATCAGTTTTATTCCTCTGCACAATAATTTCAAATACCATATATCTTCCACACTACCGTGCCAAATGTTTGATAAAAAATAATTCAACTTTTATTGCCATTATTGAACGATACGTACATCGCTACATTTACAGATAATAAATCCTAATATTTTATAGAAATTTTTCAGTTTTCTGGAGAAGGTATCTCTAAACCTAATATGTAACGGCCGGTCTCAATAACTTAGTTTGATATCTAATTCGACAGTAAAAGTTACGCTAACTGTTACTGCTGTTTTAACATTAATTCTTATCTATCTTCGTTTTTAGAAACACAGATAACCACCAAAGTAAGCATTTTAGCTGTTTGTTATCGTTGGCAAGTTATTGAGACCGGCCGTAAATTATTTCACTCATAGAAAGCCACCTGGTCCATGACTTTTATATTGCAACTTTTTTATCCCGTTGACGAGTAGCGACGAAGCCAAGAGAAGCTAGTCGCGTAATATAACTCAAAATAACTAATTAGATTAATAAAGCAATTATAAATAAATACTTTCCTACATTTACAGATAAACGATAGCACATAATCATGCCACAGATAACATACTAAAGTCGTTGCTAAGTAAAAGATAGAGACAGCAGAGCAGAAAGAGAGGGAAGATGGTGAGTAATCCAACAAAATGGTGGAGGATCCCGCGGATGAATCATAATTCAATAATTTATAAGGTAATCGTACGATACCTATTGTTTACAAATATGCAGTGTTCCTTGTGAAGGTCGCCAGTTTTAATCTTAAATATCGGACAGTGGCATTTTTGCAATAAAAGATAGTGTAAAAGCACTATCTCTCTCTCTTTCGAAGCAAAAATTTAAAAACTCAATTTATGATTTACTTTCCTCGAGTTTATTGTAAACTGTGTTTTGCAGGTTGAGATTTTCTATTACCTGTGACCAGTAATGGACGTTTGCTCTTTATAACGTTTTTCTGTTAATTTGTGAACAGGGGTGTTGGCTATATGTTTATTAATGTAATACCTATGTAATTTTATTCTTTAGTTTTTAATATGTAACCTTTTTTTGTTTTATTGCATTGAATGACGAGACGAGCATGCCGTTCGCCTGATGGTAAGCGATACGATCACCCATAAACAGTAGCAACACCATCCAGCACCTTGAGTTACAAAGTAAGTACTGTGTGGCATTCCACTGCGCTCGTCATCTTGAGACATAATATGTTAAGTCTCATTATGTCTAATAGTTACACTGGCTACAATGTCCTTCAAACCGAAACACAACAGTGCATGCTGCTTAGCGGTAGAAATAGACATTGCGGTGGTACCCACCCAGACGGACTCTTACATATGAGAGACCTACCACCAGTAGAAGTGTTTAAGGGTTTACGGATGCTCAACGGGGTGACTCATGGATGTGGGTAATGAGGATGTTTCAGAAATGATTTCTTCTTCAGCATTTGGAAGTCTATTAGAAACGGCCTGCATCTAGCGAGTGCCTGAGACCTGTACGAGGTCGTCTATCCTTGGATTTGTTGTTTTTATTGACTGTCTAAGAGTTATAAATCTTCTCCAAACGACACCTAGTATCGTACAACGTGGTCAATCGAAACCCATGTATATCTAAGCCACCTCCACGGCCACAAACTAAGGATGCTTGTTTAACATATATCGGTCGGTGTTACCCGAAATGAGTCAGCAAATCACGTGGCAGGTGATTGAACTCTACATGTAAACAAAATGTATTACGTAAGGACCAATGTCTGATAGAGTTAACAATTATCGTGTGACATTGTGAATCACCAGAAGGGTGTAAAAAAACAACTGTTTTTTTTTGTTAACGCAAAGTGATTTCTGTCTACTTAATATCTATTTTAATAGAACGTGAATAAAATGTAAACAACTGAGTTATTTTAATGTTTTTAAAAAGTTGTAAGGTAGAGAGCGGCTTGGCTGTGCCCCTGATATTGCTGACGTCCATGAGCGACGGAAACCACATACTTGTAAGTGGGCCCTTAGCTCGTCTGCCTTCGGAGGCAATAAAAAAAAAGTAACGAAATTTTCCTGTAACATATTGAATAATCGTGCACAAATTCTAATCCAACAAGTCAGATGTGTTTTCCAATGAAAAAGCACACAAATTATTGCCAAATCTGGAAATAAAACGCAATTTCATGCCATCAGACAAACAGTTTAATATATCATGACTGGCTTAGGTTCATACTCTATTTACTATTGAACATAACAGCTAAAGTTACATCTCTGCTTGCTCTTTAAAAAGAAAAAGGCTTGACTATCTAAAGACTATATTCCTGTGACTTGTGGGCATAATGCTATAAATGTGTATATTTCAAACCAGAAACAATACTTATAGCTACGTATAGACGTCACAACGCAAGTGTCGACGCGGAAGACATCCATCTGCGTCACAGACCTCAGGCCTTTCCACTTAATGTTATGCATTTTTGCATAATTATAACAAAATATGTTATTGAGATTCTTTATGGTTGATTTCGAGAGAGTTCATTGCTTTTTTAGTTTTTATACAATACCTGTTCATAATAATAAGGCTTATTGATATAATACCTGAGCTTTTTTAACCAACTTCAAGAAAAGGAGGTTATGTATTCGACCTGTATGTATTTATGTTTGTATGTCCCTGATTTTCTCAAAAACTACTTCTCGCATTTTATGCCCACATCTACCTACCCCATTAAATCTCTGCCTCACACTAAGGCTGAATGGGGGAGAATGCCTTTGGCATTAAGGACACCTATATATCCAATGTACAAAATAAAAAATATACGAATAAAAACTGCACATACAAACATAATATGACTAGCAGCATTAAAGATAATTGGACATTCACTACCGTACACACTACACAATAACCGCCAACCCCGCCAGAGACTCGCTGTCACTAGTTGCATCCATATTATACAAGGAATATAGGAAAGTAATCTTATTATTGTTGTGCAATGTGCGGTACATATTACAACACACATCCATTAATATTATAAACGCGAAAGTTTGTAAGAATGTATGGATGGATTTATGGATGTATGTTTGTTACTCTTTCACGCAAAAACTACTGAACGGATTTCGATGAAATTTGGCACACGTGTAGATCATGTCTTGGATTAACACATAGGCTACTTTTTATCCCGTAAAATATAACCATACCATACCAGCCCTGTATTATATACGGCCTCTGCTGAGCATGGGCCTCCTCTATAACTGAGTGGGTAATGTCTATTTCTACCGCCAAGCAGCAGTGTACACTGTTGTGTTCCGGTTGTAGCCAGCGTATCTGGGTATTATGAGACTTAACATCTAATGTCTCAGGGTGACGAGCGCAGTGTAGTGCCACGCAGTACTTTTGTTCTACATGGTGTTGCTGCTGTTAATGGGCAGTCGTATCGCATACAATCAGGCGAGCGGCATACTCGTATCGTCATTTAGAATCAATAAAAAAAGAAAAAAAAACATTACAAATAATGGCAGAATGGCAAAGAATGTCTATGGCAGTTTGGCTCTACATCGCGTATGAAGCATAAAAGTAAGCAAATTCAAAAAAAGAATGTTGTAGATTTACACATAATATTAGCGGGAAAATTATTATCTATGGTAATAAATACAAGACGTTATGTTATGTCACCTAGCCCAAAATAAATATTTTTTTTAAATTCAATAAAACAATAAATACCAGCCTCATAACTATGAAGTCGGTTAATAAATAGCCTTTTTCTATAAAGATTGAATATTACTTTGCCTTAGCGTGACATAAAATCCAAGGTGAAAGGAATATTGTATTTCCCGAACCATTATCGGTTTCGTGAAGAATTTTTCTCGCAAGTGAGTGAGTCACGACATTTCATTGATAAGAAGTGATCAATGCGGGCTGGGCCTTGGGGTTTTACTTACTACTTTAAACTTACATGCCACTGGTACATTCTTTTGTATATGGAGTGTGATTAAAATTCTCTCGTCCGGTATTTTGTTGCATTCTTTTCTTTATATTATTTATCGTGTCAGGTGTCATGAATGTGAGAGTGTTGGCCAACGTTTTCTTTAATCCTGTAGCCATGCATTATTCAGACAAGATCATTGAAGCTTATATAAGTTGGCATTATGAGACAACTGGATGACGAGTGAAGCCCAATATAATCTCTTCAAACTCTCAGTTCTTGGTGTTTATGTCACTTACCATTGGAAAAGCGATTAGTTCGTCTTGCCATTGTTTTGAAATCTATAACTTGCTTGTCGGATAGTAAAAAATATTCTAAGAAGAGTGATAGTTTGCTTAAACATATCAACTCTAAAAACACATCATTCCTTATTTCGAAGAAGCGTAATTTCCAAAGCACGTGTGTCTAATGTCACCTGACACTAGTGCGTATGATAATCTAATAGTTCCGGTAATCGTTATCAAACACATTCTTTACATATTTGATGCATTTGGTAATGATAATGAATGTTAATCGTCATGTTAGGAATGGGGTCCCAAAACCAACAATAGGAAGGAAGGGAAAACCAAATATTAACAATAAACATTTTAAGTGTAATATAATTTATGTATCTTTTAAGCTATTGCATAGCTTCTATCGCGGGCCTTGAGCGTGGAGACCGAATCCAGAAATTCCGTAACGAAAATAACCTGACATCTTTTTTATCTTACTAATATGAACCTTAAATACAATGCGTAGAAGCTATAATTCTTGAAACGAGTATATTTTTATTTATTTTATTTATTAAAGTCATTAAAACCATTTCTTACTAATCTAATATGAACCTTAAATACATTGCGTAGAAGCTATTTCCCCAGCGTTGGCACGGCACGAGTACAAAAGAATCGAACGTAACATTCTTTTTTCAAATTTTGATTTATTCTACTTTGGTTGTGATGACCATTGCATTTCTGACATTTATCAATAACAAGACTAAACGTGCGTTGCTCGCGTTTAAAAATATACTTTATGTGGTAAGCGTAAGATCGAATTTGTGTTTAGTCAATCAAAATTTGTGATAAACAATGCTATGCAATAGCTTTACCGCGGCAGTCTCCGAGTGCCACAACAAATTTTTTTTTTTGGATAGGCGATCCTGCAGTCAACACCGGGGGAATCCTGCGAATGGGGTACTGGAGTCCCCGGCTTAACGACTGCAGGGGCCTGGGGGGAAGTGGGAGACGAATATGGAAGGGAAGGGAGGAAGGTTCCCAGGATGGGCGGAAAGAGAGGGTGCCAGGAAATGTTCGCGGGCCCTTTTAGGCCTCAATGTGATTAACAACCAAGAGGTATACACACTGACCGTGTGCCTCGGCCCGCGACTAATGTCCCCCCGCGCATGGGCGTGCATTGGGTGTGAAGACCCAGCGCACAAGAATTGCCTCCGGGGACGACATTAGATGTTAAGTCTCATTATGTCTAGTAGTTACACTGGCTACAATGTCCTTCAAACCGAAACACAACAGAGCATGCACAGTGCTGCTTGGCGGTAGAAATAGACTTTGCGGTGGTACCCACCCAGACGGACTCTTACATATGAGATACCTACCACCAGTAAAGTAAATTAGTATTGTTTTCTATCCGGGGCGCAATGACTAGACAACATCGGAAATCCTTCAGAGGGTCATAGGAGCTGAGCCAAATCTTTTATACTATTTGCTTGGAAGAGTGTGTTGCGCTGACCCCACATTAAAGTAGGATAAGAATACGAGCAAGAAATGAGTGGGTGGAGTTCAATGCCACCTTCTACAGATATAATAGTAGTGCTTTGTAGTTCCAAGTTGATGGTGTTGCTATTGTATAATCTGGGAAGTCGTTGGACTTATTAGACGAGTTATATGCTCCTCATTAAGTATAGTTAGGTACTTTGCCTTGAGCATTAGTAACTAAAATAAAATAAAATAAAATAAATAAATAAAGAAAATAAAATACTTTTTTTTTTTTTATGCATAGTATGACGAGACGAGCATGCCGTTCGCCTGATGGTAAGCGATACGACCGCCCATAAACAGTAGTAGCACCATACAGCACCTTGAGTTACAAAGTACTGTGTGGCATTCCACTGCGCTCGTCATCCTGAGACGTAAGATGTTAAGTCTCATTATGTCCAGTAGTTACACTGGCTACAATGTCCTTCAAACCGAAACACAACGGTGCATGCACACTGCTGCTTGGCGGTAGAAATAGACATTGCGATGGTACCCACCCAGACGGTCTCTTACATATGAGAGACCTACCACCAGTGTATACTGTATTCATCACGTAGGCGAACATAGTTGCACTTATGATAATTTAAAATACATTAAATTGATTATATTAATAATTATTGTTAATACTAAATGTCACTTATAGATTACTCCTTGGACGCCCGCGGTGGACACCGGAGTCCATTTATATAAGGAAATTAGCTTATAGCTATATATAAGCGGGCGTTGACGGGGATATAACTAAAGACATTTTTATTGGGCGTAAAATAAAAATAAAAACAAAAATGCCAGCTCGGGCTGGCAGGAAAGGGAATATAATAAAGAGATTATTTTATTAAAAAATAATGGGAGAAACACGTCGCGATCCTCACCGGTGAGGACACTACAGGCCCTAACCTACCTAAAGTATTATGTACCTTGCCGTAGCCTGTCCACCGGGCCAATAAAACGCCCAAAATGGGTCCTTGAAGGGGGACTCTTCTTCTCTGGCGGTCCAGAGTGGGCAGGCGGGCGTGATGAGCCGCAGCGCCAGCTCTGGAGTGAGATGCCGCCGGGATACCGCGGTGTGTCTGATGATCAGCGAGGATATGTCTTTGAGCATCTTCTGGAAAGGAAACTTATGTTAAACAGCAGTTAAGTGGCAATTGAGCTCTAGTTGTCGCCTGGTGGTCGAAATTCGAGTGTAATTCATGTTAATTTTAAGCTTGAACGGTATTGAGGTTCTTTTGTCATAATATGTCTGTAAAATGATTATAATCATTTGTATTCTATACGTAGCGTGAGCTGAAACTCGTCAATTTCTATGGTTTTTGTATATATGTAGCCGTATATGTATACCTACATATTTGTATTCATTATTTCTTACGTTATCAATTTCAAGAGACCATGCCCTACCGAAACACACGACGAGACAAGAGACCGCGGATTCATTTCCGGTTTGATTTATAAATAGGACGTTTTTACTTAAATATTTAAATAAGTTATGTTTCTTTGTTTTTTACTCAACCTTTGAGTTATTTTTAAACGAACCATTTTCACTTAAAGGATATGTCCAAAAATTGGCATAAAATTCTAACCAAGACAGTTAATATATATTTGGATAGAACTCCTGAAAACTAGCCTATTACAATAAATCGTATAATTTTAAACACATCCTCTGAGATTTATTTAATTTTTATTTTGCTTAAATTCTACACTTAAAATGCACGTTTTTAAAAAAGTTAGTTATAAATGGAGGGGTCTAAAAATTTTTTTTTAATGGATCCAAGATCCATATTTTGTCCCTTTAATATCCCTAAAGATTGAGACCGGTTAGATTTTGAGGCCTAGCACCCATACAAAAAGTGGACATTTCCTTTGTTAATTTAAATTCATGAATAAAATTTTCTTATTCATTTTGAGTATTATTGTTGTGTAGAACCAAAAAGAGGTGGAGATTTTAGCAAATTTGCAGTCTTTCTCTCTTCTTCTCCTTTTCATGCTTATTTAATTTGTATCTGTCGGACATCAGCACGGCGTGAGTTTGCCGATGCTATCGAGCTGTCTTAGTTCCGAAATGTCGCATACCATTAGATCGCGCGCGGATTATACGTGATTTTTCGAAAATTTAAAATGTTTGCCAAAAGTCTATTCAAAAATGACCCTCTTCTGCGAAATCGTGAATGGTATACATAATCTAAATAAATATACATTTTTTCCTCATCAATTCACAAGAAGCGTGCGTTGATAATGAATATAATCTGCATACAAGCCGAGTAGCTGTATTAATATGAATGGTGATAAGATGGCATTCTCAAGAAAAAAAATCATTAGAACGCTATGGTCCATTTGGTTTAAAAAAAGGTACCATCGTGTTGTCTAGTTTTGCTCCTTAGCAGTTGTTCCGTTTGGAAAGACAGAGTTATTATGATTTCTGTTTCTGGATAAAAATCGCAGTATCAAAAGTACTTCTTAGTGTCCTAGATGCATATTACTTTAGAAATTTTACTGCGTCAGTATACCAGATATATTGCTGGTCGTAGGATATATCTTGTACCCGGATAACGACTATTGTATTTAAGGTGGTAAATGCCCACAATAGCCCACGTAAGTGTATCGCGTTCTGGGATCAGCCTGTGTATGACCGATTCAAACAGGTTGACATAATTGTATCGACTGTTGTTCGTCTCTCGTCAGTCGACACTTTGTCTGGACCCCACTGCGCTTAGCATCAGGTGCAGTGGTCACTTTGTTAAAAAAATCAAATACCGCAAAGCAATACTACTGTAAACTACGGTTGTGATAATAAACAATTCAAAAATACTATTATTATCCCTTCCTAGCCGAGGAATCGGCAGCCAATCTCAACAGAGATCAGCCAGCTACGCAGGAGATATTATAGAGCACAATGTGTGCGCAATACACAGGTGCACTCGTTATTCCTTCATCTCTCATAGTCCGGTGAGACGGCAATTCGATATGACCGAAGAGAGATCAGGCGCAGGAACAACGGCTTTACGTGCTTTTCGATGCACGGGAGTATCACATCGCCAACTTCCTGACTCCGAGCTGCGACTGAGTAATTTTTAAGATGGAAAAACCCAGTCCCAATTTTTTTGGCTCAACACGGGACCCAGGTCTCAGCGCACAAATCGTACTCGTAACGCGTACGCATTACAACTATGCCATCGAGGCAGTCAATTCAAAAATACACACTACTAATAAGAACGTGACTCGTCCACTAGTTGGCGCGATGTTGACAAGGTTTCGTGGTTTCCATTGACGCGTATTCGTATTAATGTAAATACTTCTGTGAATCGAACGTCTCCGAAGCAGGACATTATGTTAATTTACATTGATATGGTTTGTGTAAATATTTTCCTTTGGTATCACTTGTGAGGTGTGGTCGTAATTCGAGTGATTTTTCCGTACGGGGGCAAATTTTATTCATGTGGTCTTAGATGTTTTCTTTTTTTTAATTGATTACCAACACAATGTACAATAACACAGCAATAGATTAAAGTCATATCTAATATAGATCTAAGTGGCATTGTAATTATAATAATTTACATAATGTATCTGAAATTAATAATATATCGTTAAAATTAAAAGTGATTATATTTTAATTAATAAATTTATAATCCTAATTACTAGTATACTGAATGGTAGTGTATTTGATGTCATAAGTTTTATTAAAGCAGCTTACCAAAACTTTATCGTGTTTTTGGTGTCTACTAACTTGAAAAAACATGAAGAGAATATTTCATTCCAATTCACTTCATTTGAGCATTTACCCGCCAAAATGTTAAAAGCTGGTGCTTGAAATTCGACCGATAATTTTTATGTTTAAAGAAGGTATGTTTTTTACTGGTGGTAGGTCTCTCATTATGTAAGAGGCCGTCTGGGTGGGTACCACCGCAATGTCTATTTCTACCGCCAAGCAACAGTGTGCATGCACTGTTGTGTTTCGGTTTGAAGGATATTGTAGCCAGTATAACTACTGGACATAATGAGACTTAACATCTTATGTCTCAGGATGACGAGCGCAGTAGAATGCCACTCAGTATTTTGTCAGTCAAGGTGCTGGATGGTGTTGCTACTGTTTATGGGTGGTCGTATCGCTTACCATCAGGCGAACGGCATGCTCGTCTCGTCATTCAAAGCAATAAAAAATAAAATAAAAAAAAGGCGAAGGAATTCTATTCATGCTGCCATGAACGTCATTAAAATGTTTTTATTTGATTAGTGAGTATCTTTTATAGAAAAAACATTCGTGTCTATGCAGCTACTGAGGCTATATTATGGTCGCTGTGTCTATGTCATGCTGCCAGGCCAATGAACTCTGCCAATGCGAAAATTATGTCATACCTACTGTCTCGGTGGCGTAGTTGTATTACAGTACGACTGCAGTGCTGAGGTCTCGGGATCGTTCCCGGGTCGGATAAAGTCATATTGAGTTTTTCTGCTCAGTATTAGCCGGGACTCTGGAATTTGTTCGCGATATGGCGATAGGCTCGCCCCCTATCACATCATGGGACGGCATACGCACGGCGAAAAGTGGGTGCACTAGTTGTGCTTCTGCCTGCCCCTTCGAGGATAAAAGGCGTGATTGTGTGTGTGCATACGTTATACACTAACAAATCTAGGTATAATTTTATTGTACAAAAAATAAACGATTATAAAAATTAGAACCCTGTAATTCCCTCAACAGCAAGAATATAACCTAATTATGATGTTATCAAAGATTTACGCGCAGGTGACAAACATTGGCGTCGTGCCAATGAATCGGCGCCCTTGACCGACCTTGTGAGGGCACTCACTTTGTAACGAGTCGATGTATCTAACTGTAAATCTAGTATTTTGTGCACGATATTGCGTATTACTTGACTAATGGCCGGTGTCATTAACCTACTAACGTTTAACTGAAGTTTGCTATCTAACTCGACAGTAAAAGTTACGCTAGCTGTTACTGCTGTTTCGTGTAACTCTAGTGACTAGTGATTGCACCTGCCGAAGTGTCTTATACTCGCACTTATTACTGATATGTTTTAAAAAAATGTTATTGTGCACTTTTATGTTTTCAACTATAATTCTTTTAATATTTTACATTCGATTTTATGTAAAACAATTTAAATAACATATTGCATAGATTATTTTTCGCTATGTTCCTCTTTGGCAAAAATGAAACGCACTAATGACAGTAATCATATTTGACCCTTAAATAGATAGGATAAGGTAAGGATAATATATTCTGATCTATTTTAGTTTATAGAAACCACCAAAAGTAAGCATTTTAACTGTTTGTTATCTATCAGTAAGTTATTGAGACCGGCTATATATGGCAGGCTATTTTGAGACTATCCCGCCCTAACATATGCCACTGCAGCTTCTGTAAGCTAGAATCGACGTTGATATTTTATGACACCGAGTGGTGAAGCTCTGCGAGACTCAGAACACTAATCTGTCTATTAATCAAATAGAACGATAGAGAGTAATTGGGAATAGTGCTGCAACAAACATTTGGTGAGGTTTTGATGATCGGCCATACACTGATACTGGAGTATACAATCACGTGCGTACCATGTTTTAAAAAATACACAAAGTGTTGCCCTACCTGGAAATCAACTAAGCAATACTATTTAATGCCTAAACAATGTAGACAACACATTTGAAAAAAAAATAACAGATATAAAAGACTTAAAAACAAATAACATTTCCACTTTGCTGCAATGTTAAAATCATAACACCCCCACGTCGCAGCCGGATAAATAGAGACAACAATTTATCAATGAGATAAAAGATAACATACCTCATCCAACGAAATGATTAATGTATTCGCTATTCAGAATTCCGATGACTCAACTGACACTAATGAGTATCGATAGTTAATGGTAACAAGTGGTATAAAATTTTCTTCTGACAACTCACACTAAGACCGGGTTTTTTCAACTGTAGTTAGGGTAATCATCAGTGTTTTTAAGCTGGACGCGCTCGCAGAGCTTCGAGTGCTCCAGTTGCTGCGAGCGCGTCCAGCTTAATAACACCCTAACAAAAACATAACTACAGTTGAAAAAACGGGGCCTAAGCTTCATTGAACCATTTTAAAAATCATATCCAAGAATGTGAATAATCGCTAGAAAGTCCCAAAGGATCTTAATAGGCATTTGCTTTGACATGCATGGAATTGCAAGCGTTTGTACTTAGTTGCCAATCCGAGTGGAATTTGAACACAGAAGAATTGATTGTAACAAAGACTTGCCATGTATCCACACGTTGCTGTAGAAGTATCAAGTTTGCGACCAAGTGCCAAACGTTTGGTTTAGTAAAGCTATCAATAGCCTTTACTTAAGTTTTAAGGTAAAGTCTGAAAACCGGTGGATATTAAGGTTGGCTAAAGAATATAATCAAAAATTGATTATAAAACCACGCTGCAGACATAAATTATTGTTTATACCTAGCATTTTAAAATTCTCCAGAAAAGTAATAAACATGTCTTTAAACATAACAAATATTATTGCTGTGTTTTTGTCCGTATTTCCAACTAGGAAACGAAGATATACAGAATCCCACTTATCGAGACCTCGACGACCCCAGGGTAATTTCAAACGTGGCGGTATCTTGAAATAGCTCCGTATAATGGGGATTATTTACATTTTCAAGTTAATTGACTTCATTTAATTATTTGGTAATACCGTATTATTGTTTTTGTTGTAGCATTTTCGAGGACACAAGCAAGCGTGTCACATAATGTTAATTTATCTCTACAAGACTACAGTCTACTGTTAAAACACGCAAAATATCATGGGATTCGTGGATGCATTTCTAGCTAGGAAACGAATTAACATTAAAGAACAAAGGATAAATATAGAATAAATTTGGATTCGAGACCATTATTAAAGATGGAAATGCGTAAAATTTCGCCTTCTTTAATATTATAAACGCAGTTGGTCAATGTGTTTGAATTATAGGAATAACTACAACAATGAATTTGATGTTTCGTGCACAAAAATATCTAGTCCTGGATTAATTTCATGAATTATCACTATCCCACAAATTGAACAGAGGGACTTTTATTCAGGGTGGACAAAATTTAGTTTCAAATTTTGTGGTAGAGTCACTATATAGACTTTGTAGGTCATCGGAGTAATACCAATATGAACAAAAATCTGACGAAGTGACAGTATTGCTTTTTGTAGTACATTTTGTAGACAAAACTGTCTACAGGATGGCTCTACTTACTAGCCATAAAGGTGCCAATAAACTAGCTCAACAATGTATTCAACAATACCCAATGTTACTAGCAAATCAATACCAGTTATCAGTATCATTATTTATCTAATGTGGACGCCTCTGGTTCTGCCCAGCGCTTCCGAGAAAGTATAAAACAAATAAATGGATAAATATGTCATCATTAGGGCTGTCGCCAAAAAAACTTTAAAAATTATATAGTTTTTCACAATTTTGTAAACATAATATTTCTATGTTACTTACAGTAAATAAACAACAATTACGTTATATTCATTTCATTTCTTAACCACTTATTGTGCCTATTTCTAAATAGAACGGGAATTGCTTCATAAGAGCCTTATTTAATACTATTTATTGTTCAATACAAAACAATATGTTAAAATGATTTTGTTGTCCGTCAATTTCTTACACTACTGGTATTGTGAGCAGATAAAAACATAACACATTTAATGAAATGACAATGATAAACTAAATAAAAAAAAAAAGAATTAAATAATTTAGGTTTTTCAAAACCTGTTAATGAATGAAGAGGTATATTATACAAGATAACTTAAAAACTATCGAAATGATTATTTATAAATTGTTTAAATTCGCTTCAAGTTTTATCTTTTTTCTCCAATAGGCAACCCCATCAGGACAGGCAGGCGACGCGCAGCAACGCCCTGCCGTGTCGCACGGCGACGTCTCTACCGCTGCGCACGCGCACAATCCAATGATAACTTATCACTCCGGGAATCCAGTGTTTTTGTTATTCCAATATGGATTTTACGCGAGGGGCGGACGGTTAATTCCGTTACAATTACCGATAATTTGTCGTGTAGTTTTTAGAAGAGCCGCGATATTTTTCTAATTGAAAGCACCGAGTGCCCATATTTGAAATTTTTACGGTTTACTAGATGTTATTCTAGGTCTCACAGAGTGATATCGGGTTTTTCTGCTCAGTATCTAAGCTAAAGCTAAGCTCACCGCTACCACATTGTGGGCAGAATACACAAGGCGAAGTGGGTGCCCTGATTGCACCTCTGCCTACCTCTTCAGGGATAGAATTGTGATGTGTGCTTTTGTTTTACTAAGTGTCAGGCTTCGCTGGCGTCAACCCGTTATTAATCACATTGTGTACTTGCGTGGATAAGAAAATTTATGTGTACCGTTAGACACTTATTTATATTTGACGTATCTTCAGTCATGATTGTTCAGTTATTATCAGTGACGTCTTTGTAGTTAAAAATAGCGCATTCTATTTATTATCTATACATAACAAAGGACGTAAATAGCAGTCACAGTAATATTTCACTTTCAACAAACGTTACTTAGCTAAGGATAGCCCAATGCTGTGATAATAAGTTCGTTCTCAGTACTTAAAGCATGACAGACTTCTCAGTGTGAAGGCAAAGGTGCGCTTTGATTGGATAATATTGAAACAGGAGTTTTGGCGGGTACTTGGAAGTGTCATGAGGTTCTCTTGTTTTAATTAATTATTTTGGTGATAATTAGTGTTATATTGGATAATTATGGTGGTATATTATCCAATATAGTTCTATTATAGGGCTGAAATGAAGTGAATTGAAATAACTGCGCTAATCAAGTGTTTTTTGTTGCCCCCGAAACTCCTCAATAAAGTCTTGGTAAGGTAGCAACTGCTTTACTACGACTAGTCTGTGCATTAAAGAGCATTCTCACTTGACATTGGCAAAATTGTCCTAAAGGCCAGAGCCAGTTAGGGGAAAACAAAATATATTGAAATAAAATATTAATTATTAGTTGGCTGTCAGATAAACAAGACCAAAGAAAACTATGGATTTGCCGACACTATGCGTTCGGGCGCACTGTGCGTCCTCATAGTATTGATTGTGAAAACGGGTGTTAACATCAAGTTAGTAGCGCAGTGCCTCGCAGTGCTTTGTTTTTCATACTAACCTTATTGCTACTATTTTTAGACTTTCGTGTCCACATGACATTAACTTACATCAAGCTAGTTCTACCGCCAAGCAGCAGTGTGCATGCACTGTTGTGTTTCAGTTTGAAGAACATTGTAGCCAGTGTACCTATTGGATATAATGAGGATTTAACATCTTATGTCTCAGGATGACGAGCTCAGTGAAACGCCACACAGTACTTTGTAACTCAAGGTGCTGGATGGTGTTGCTACTGTTTATTGGTGGTCGTATCGCTTACTATCAGGCGAACGGCATGCTCGTCTCGTCCAGAGATGTGATTTATCTAGATACAAGTATCTGAAATACAGATACAAGATACAAAATACGTATTTAGTATCTTGTATCTAAGATACTTTTTCAATTTTTATTTTGTATCTTATATTTAGATACAATTTTTTAGTATCTTAGTATTTTATAAATACTTAATTTGCTAAGATACTTTTACTAATTATCTATGCATTTTTTACATTAACGGCTCATTTAAGGCCCATATACACGTTGCAAGTTTCTTGCCTGTTGCATACAATTAAATTGAAGCAATATATGACTTGCATGGTTTCAATAATCAACACATAACATTCTTGATTTGTTTGTGTAAAAAGCACATGCTATAATTGGTTAACCAAACATTGTATTCAACTGGTTTCTGTCTTCTTTTGAAAAGATGAGGGCATTGAGTCTTATAATTTTGATTTTCAGTGTGTCTCCTGATTCCGATAAATCTCAATGAACTTTATTAAATCAGCAGAACCTAATTTTAATACTTTTTACTCATATTTTTTAATAAACACAGTAGCTTCTAAAATCTAAAACGTTCAACATTTGAATTTTTTTATGGCATTGTATGACGGACCACCCAGAGTCCAGACGGACTTTTACATATGAGAGACCACCACCGCAATGTCTATTTCTACCGCCAAGCAGCAGTTTGTGTGTGTGTTTCGGTTTGAAGGACATTGTAGCCAGTGTAACTATGGGACATAATGAGACTTAACATCTTATGACTCAGGATGACGAGTGCAGTGGAATGCCACACAGTACTTTGTAACTCAAGGTGCTGGATGGTGTTGCTACGGTTTATGGGTGGTCGTATCGCTTACCATCAGGCGGACGGCACGCTCGTCTGGTCATTCAAGGCTATAAAAAAAATAATTTTAAAAGGTATCTTATTTGAAAAAAGTATTTAGAAGATACGTATTTTGTATCTAGTATTTAGATACCATTTTCAAAAGTATCTTGTATCTGGTATCTCAAATCCTTTATTTACAAGTATCTTGTAACTTGTATTTCAGATACTTTTATGAAGTATCTTGAACATCTCTGGTCTCGTCATTAAATGCAATAAAAAAAATCGGGTGGCTCGTCTCGTCATTCATTTACTTAGCGCAGGTTTTCTACGGTAGCATCCGTTCTCAGTTCATTCAGTTTAGCGTCTCTACGTCACAAACCACGTGAGTTCGCGTAACAGTTGTCTGTGTTTTTTTTTCAACTGATAAGAGTGCCCTGAATAAGTCACGTTTGTTTTTCGTCAATATTTACATTATTTACGTGTGACTGTTCACATGATTATATACGGTATTTGTAAAGTCTGCAGTAATGCGTATAGATTATGACTGAGGCGAGACTAGCAACCCGCTCTCCCCATAAACAGTCTAGTAAGATCATTCAGAACTTTGAACTACAGAGGTCTGTCTTATATTATACCATGCAATGACAATTTTTTTTTTTTATTTTTTTATTTTTATTGCATTGAATGACGAGACGCGCATGCCGTTCGCCTGGTGGTAAGCGATACGACCACCCATAAACAGTAGCAACACCATCCAGCACCTAGACTTACAAAGTGCTGTGTGGCATTCCACTGCGCTCGTCATCTTGAGACATAAGATGTTAAGTCTCATTATGTCCAGTAGTTACACTGGCTACAATGTCCTTCAAACTGAAACACAACAGTGCATGCACACTGCTGCTTGGCGGTAGAAATAGACATTGCGGTGGTACCCACCCAGACGGCCTCTTACATAATGAGAGACCTACCACCAGTAGTGACAAACATTATACTTTATAACGAATCAAGAAACTCTTTGATAAATATTTAGATATTTGCTTACATTGGAACTAGATTGACAAACACTACAGTATTGTTATAGAGTTTCATCATTTAGTTGCGCATCCATTGCGACTTTGTTTACGTTTTATAAGTGATGCAATAAACCTAACAGGGTTTTGCAAAATGCACCTTATAGCAAAGGATAAAAATAACTCAGCTGACGTGGCGCTGTTATAATAAAAACCAGCTGAGCTTGCGATCTTGTCTGAGTGGTTTTTGCACAGCATCATGTTTTTAAGGATCTTTTTTAAATAGTCTTTATCGAAGTCGGCTGTTAATAAACTAATTTTTTCCATATTTTATCAATATTAATATACAAATTAAATTTTTTATTATTTAATTGGAAGCTTCGATCAACAATAATTGGAACTTACCTTAAGTAACGGGAAACCCACATGCCACAGATAAAAATAATTAACAAAATGTTTTCAATGTGACCAAACACGGGAGCCTTAAACATTTAAGGAAATCGAAGTTATATAAATATATTTCCTTGAATCAGATGTGGATACCTGTACTTGTAATTGTTGTTATCGGCAAAGGTATTTTGCCATTCCAATTGAACTGATTAAAAATAGTTTTAAATGCCAACCATGCCGTTGGAATTCCATTTCCAAGCTTGCGCGGGATCTTGTACTGCGTTCTCAATTTGAAAAAAGAAACACTTATGTTGCAATAGACTAACCTATTATAGAATGAAACTAGTTGTGTCTCTATTTAAACCTGTAGAGATATAGGGACGAACCTACTAAAAAACGACACGATTTTTTTTTGCGGGGAATAAACGCGTTGTCGCTACCACCACCGGGGGTCAGTAGAACAGTTATGTTGGGCTCACCGGTCTTACGACCAAATGTCGACACTCGGGAGTATAGCATCATCCGAGCGAGCATTGGACCGAATCCCTAGCCCTATGTACACCCTACACCGGCATACCAACCAAAACCCGCGGTGGCCTTCGGCGCATACGGGACGGCCCCGGGGTATCTTGTTGCACTAAGATAGCTGCACGGGACCGCCCCTGCGTAATGGCACATTGCGGCCCCTCTCTAAATGAGGGAGTTAAGATGCCCCCGAACTCTAAAGGACGTCTATGGCGTCTACGACAGCGGGAGACCGACCACCCGCACTTTATTTATTTTATTTGCACTTCATACAAAACATGTAAAGGGGGACTTAATGCCGAAGGCATTCTCTACCAGTCAACCTGGAATGGTGCAGAGACAAAAACATAGTAGATGCAGGAAACTAATTTGGATCATAGTGTCGATTCAATTAAAATAGTAATATTAGGTAAACACTACGTCAATAAATACACTAATATATTTTTGGTAATACTTATAATAGTAATAAATATGTAGCATACTTAATATAAATAATACAATTATATAAATATGTCTATAATAAATATATAAAATATATAATTAAAAATACATGTATAATATCGAAGTCAATAACTAGAACTTTACGATGATTCCGCTAATTCACCCGCAAGTAGTTCTCGAACTTTAACTTTAAACGCGTAACGATTCGTAGACATCCTGATTCCTAGAGGGAGCGAATTCCAGATAAGTACAGATTGGACAAGAAAAGAGGAGTGAACAAGTTCTGAGTTATGAGAAGGACACAAAAGTAGAGGATTATTACTAGAGCGTAGATCATGTCGCTCATGGTTGGAGAGAAGATATTGAAAGTGTGGCAGTAAATAAGAAGGTGGAGTAGGGGACGTTAAAATTGAAAAGAGTGTAGTTAGCGTACGCAGACTGCGACGCTGGCGAATGGGCAGCCATTTGAGGAAAGAGCGATATGAGGAAACGTGGTCATATTTACGGAGATAAAAATTAATCGAATGCAGTTATTAAGAAGATCTGCATTCAGGTCAAGATAACACACATCACCATAGTCGATAATCGGAAGGATTAAGCATTGCACAAACATCACTAGTTTTGGTTGGTAGAAAATTCTTAGGGCGATAAAGAGCACGCAGAGTGCCAGTAACCCTCTGACACACATGAGTCACTTGGGCTCGCCAGTTAAGGGTAGAGTCAATAAATAACCTAAGGTCCTTCACCGCGGTGCTGTATGAGATGACAGAGCCATCAAAGACGATTGATGGTAGCGTTGCGGTACCCAGTGTCCCCAATAATCTTTGACTACCCACAATTATTGCCTGATATTTGGCCGGATTAACTGTAAGGCCAAAGTTCTCAGACCAACCTTTTATTTCTTCCAAATCCCTATCGACCGCATCTATAGCGATGGAGATACTCTCAATTTTCGCTTGGCGGACACCACGGCCGGCAGCGAAAGGTCTCCTCCGACCGGTCTGCTCTAAGAGCGCTGCGTTGTAGGTCCCAGGCTGGGCACTCCTCGAGAGTGTGTTGGACCGTGTCCTCGCGGCCGTTGCCACAATGGTGGCATACGGCGGACTCCTCCTTTCTGATCCGGCACAGAAACGAGCCAAAACACCCGTGGCCCGTCAACACCTGTGTCAGACGGAATGTTGGCGCACCGTGGCGCTTGTCAAGCCATCTTGAGAAGACAGGTCGCACTGCCGCGACGGTCCTCAAGCCCGCACTCAGACTCAGTCTGGTATGCGACTCCTCCACGGCGGCTCTGCGGATGGAGGCCAGTTGGGCTGTGACCTCCCTCGGAGCCAGTCTTCGCCCGAGACAGGATGCCTCCTCTCTTATCATCTAGGGCGAACTCTGATTAAAATGTGTGTACTTCGTTTTTTGAAATGTGTAATAAATAATGTACAAAACTAAACACTTTTAATATTTTGTATTTGAAAAAATATTGTTCTTATTTATGTCTCGTTGAAATTGGCATAATGTTCACACAATTGCCATTAAAAAAAAAATTACGTCTCGTTTCATAATATTATGGCCAGTACATTTGAAAAATTAAAAATATAATACGAATCGATTATAATCGATTGCAAAAAACGTAATAATGAAAATAAATTAATATCGGCTGAATAAGTTACACACATTTATTTGGTTCAATTAAACAAACATAAACAGAAGGGACAATCAGAGAACAAATTAATTGGTATTCCCCGTATGATATCATACGGGGAATACCAATTAATTTGTTCTCTGATTCCTCTTTTTATACTTACTATGAGTGCTGTATATACAGCACTCATAGTAAGTATAAAAAGAGGTCTGTACCTCACACCATTTCCTCCGGACGGCCGTCTTGGGAGTTCCCATCCCACTACTGCATGAGTCATTCCTGTTTTGTATGCAGGAATGGCTATCTCTGTACGTCTGTGTAATATTAACTTTTAACACAACCTATAACGGTTATGAATGGTGAGGTTCCAAATTCAAACGAAAAATAAGAAACATTTTTTTTTGGTTTTGGAATAAAAAATAAATAAAAAAAGAAGAGTTTTATTAGGTTTATGTTGGAAGGATATAGAACTTAATATTAAAAGTTTCAAATAATATAAAGGAGTGTAGTGTGGAAGGAATAGATTTGTAGTAACTTTATGATGTTGCGTAACGCATTATTCCAAGAATAAATTTGGCTACGGATTAAAAACGTCAACCGTCAGTATTAACTAATAGTCACTGCAAGATCGCTCCTTATAACTTAACATTGGCTGAATGCAACTGAACTGCGAAGCCATAATGCAAAAACAATGGTTCCTCAATAAACTCTCCGTTTATTATAAAATATTATCATAGGTAACTTAACGTAGTGGTTATATTCTCTTTGTATTCCTAACTAATACTATATACTAACTCATGGTCGGTGTAACATTGAAAAATATTATTGCTGTTTTATTATTGTTTGTATTTTCCTATTGTTGGTGAGAAATAATATTTACTTGAGTGAAATTGTGGGTTTTTAATTGCAATTCACAATATTGCAAACATGGTGCACCTTAGTTGCAATATAGATAGAACAAGATTTGAGGAATACTTTATAAGTAAGTTTGATTAATTATATACCTAGATAGAGTGATGCGCTGCAATTAGTAGGTTAGCTAGGCTAGGGCCTGTAGTGTCCTCACCGGTGAGGATCGCGACGCGTTCCTCCCATTATTTTAATAAAATGATGTCCTTTTTATATCCCCTTTCCTGCCAGCCCGAGCTGTTTTTTTTTTGTTTTTGTTTATTTCTTATCATAGATTTACTCCCAATAAAAATGTCGGTAGTTATATAAGTGACCATTGGTATTTATAATAATTATTAATATAATCAATTTAATGTATCTTGACTTATCATAAGTGCAACTATGTTCGCCTACGTGATGAATAAAGTATTTTATTTTATTTTTATTTTATTAAACCAAAACAAACAGGCCAACTTTTCTTAAGCTGGTATGCGTGACAGATATGTCATACGCTATCGCTGCGTCATTCTGCGTATCCTTGTGTGCGCGCATAATGATACCAGTTATAACATGGTTTCTATTAAAACGGGGAGAAAATTATATCCATGAAAAACAACAAAAAATAATTCACTCGAACTCATTTAGTGGGGAGCAGTTCACCTCTATTTTTTTCGACGCGTTCGAAACGTTCAGTGTCTATCTGGGTATATAATTAATCAAAGTTTAGAGGATACATTGATATTATCCGTTGTTATGCAGATATATCTATTTTAGAAAGGTGGACAAATAAGAATTACATAGAAAATAACATTCCTAAGCGTTCTATGGCCACTACATTTGTTTTGCTTCGATAAAATCGTTTAGTTAACGTCATTCGTTTTAGTCCTATCTAAATAAACTTGTGAAAACAGATACCATATTTTTTATTTCCGAAAAATACTAGTATTTCATCTTATATAGCTTGATGTTTACTTACTACAGGATATTATAATTTGTAACTGAGTGTGACAGTTAGTGACAGCGTAATGAAGCTTTGTAAACTGAATAAAGTAAAATTGAGAACTAAGGAAAACACATAATCTTAATAATATTTCGTGATTTTAATCTCGCTCCCTATCACATTATGGGACAGAAAGCAAGGCTAAAAGTGGGTACACTAGTTGCGTGTCTGCCTACCCCTCAGGGATAAAAGGCGAAAGTTTGTGTAATCTAATTATGGGTAGACATTATGATAAACTGATAATTTCCCGTATCTGGCATGTCCTAGATTATAAAAAGTAATAAAATTCGATGTTGCATCAGTGTACGATAAAAATCACGCCTTTTATCCTTAAACGGTAGATAGGGGCCTAACAAGTGCACCCACACATCACAGTTTTATTCGTCCAATTATATGATAAGCAAGAGTTTAGGTCATGAAGCTTAAACTTACTTTTTCTCATATTTGGCTTAAAGTATGCCAGTACTTAAAATATGGGGTATTTAGAACCAATTATGACCATATCTAGAACAAATTCTAGTCTCTATCAATTAGAGTGTTTTCCAAATCGAAAACTCATAATAATTGGTAGTCTGACCCGATACTTGAACCTTGAACCCAAGTTTGTTCGTGTCTCCCGTGCTTGTAAAAAATACTATGTTACTACATGTTCAAACATATTACAGGGAATAACAAAAACATGTTTAGTAACGCATTATGACACTGCGGTTGAATATTACAGTTAAATCCAGTCATTGTTTGTTTTCATCTATTTTTAGAATCACTGAGGTTTACTGATTACGTGTTATTTTAAACTAAACTTGTTAATCACAATCATTTATTATTTTACGACTATTGTCACTTATCGCCTCTTAGGTTTAGTGGCAACGTAAATGGGTCATGGATTGAGATGTCGTAGGTTCGATTTCCAAGTGACAAATATTAATTATTGAGTTTCCAACACGATTTAGTAGGGATCTAAAAGGAAGTTGACTTTAAACTAAACTAAAAACTAAACCAAATACTTTCTGCAACGTGCTAGGATAAAAAAAAACTCTGTACAAATCTACCACATAGGGACCGGTATAAGGACTAGTGAAAAAACTCCTGTCAAAGATAATAATCAGCCAGACCAAGTCTTGGAATAATGTATAAAAAATGATTACGTATAAAATCGAACTCAAATTGTGGAAAGTAGAGTGGAAACAAGCGGACTCGTCAGGAAAATTTGGATTCAAATAAATTTGAAAATACAAAACATAGATCAAGTTAACAGCAAGAATACTAAATCAGTTTTTATGACTCATCGACCTTGATACATCAAATTGCGTAACCATACGTGTATGTAGTGAAATATCTGGCACATGTCAAAACATCGACTTACGTGATGGGCGCCATGCGACGAAACTGCGAGGTACACTTTCGCCTTATCGCAGTAGATTAGTGGGTTAAAAGATTGACTACGTGAGGGGCTAGGGATATCATGTTGTTCAATAGTTTAGTTAAAATAGCTTATTAGATAAAGGAATTGGTTAAAGAAGATTTTTCCTGTAGATATTTTGTCAAGATTCAGTGGGATTTTAATTGGCCTTTTGTCGCTATTATAATCTTATATACCATCATTTGTATTAGCTGTAAGTTTTCTACAACCAATAAAATAAAATAAAATAAAATAGAGTTTGTGATTCGTGGTTAATGAAATTTCCATTTGTTAAGACCGGCAGCGAATAGATAAGTGACGCTTACTGACCGAAAATAACATTATAAGCCGACTTAGATATTGAGCCTTGGTCACTATATTCGCACCCACCGTGACAGCTTTCATCATCAACATCAGCTACATCCACTGCTGAACATAGGCTAACCCTAAAGATTTGCAGACGGACCTGTCAAAACCTGTATTCAGCGTGTTCCTGTGTACCTTGCAGGTGGACGTCTAACGCTGCGCTTACCAGTGCATGGTCTCCACTCGAGAACTAACAATTTTAAAATAGGCATTGGCACCATCTCTCTAGCTCCGCCGACATAGAGAATAGATTCTACCTTCATTTTCAGCTGTCAACATTGGCAAATTATTTTTAGTATTGCTTGACAAATGCTAGAGACGAATATGGACTGCACCATAGAGTTATTATACCAAGAGGACTTCATCGCGTGCACATAAATGAGACAGAACGATACAGCGTTTTACACCAGAAAACACTGCATACTACAATTGTTACAGGAACCAGCCGCAGTATTTCCCTAAAATACAATAATTAACACTATTATTTATTACTCAAAAACACCAGGTGTCCTCAAATCAACTATGTTTCTCACACCTTAAAGTTTGCCACCAGAACAATTATCACGCACGCCGAAAGGGACAAAAAAGACGTCAAGCATCTCTGTCTAACACAAGTGTTGGATAATCTTATATTTCATATTTCAGAACTAAAATTTCGTGAAACGCTTTCTAAGGTTAATTTGTTAGGGTATTACAATCCTTATCTCTTTGTCTAGTCTAGACCTTAGATTAGTCTAAGTCATACTTGAGAGTCGGCACGTAGCAACAAGTACGTGACCCCGGTACTTACGTTCTCAATTGACGTACGGGTTTTTTTATTTCCTCTAAGGAGTTCCGAAGACTAAGGTAGCGGGTAAGTCCACGGACAAGATTTTTTTGAATTGGCAAAGGAACTACGTTGATGTTGCCTAATTTTTTAAATGATGTGGCATACAGGTCGTTGACCTAGTCATAAAAAACATTAGAAGCAAAAACACCACTTAAAATTCTGTCAGTTTGTTTGATTTTTAACGGTAGATGAAAATTGTCCGCCGAATAAATTATAACCTACCTGAATATAAGAGCGTTGATTTTTTTTTACCGACTTCAAAAAAAGATGTTCTTTACCACAATTATAATTAATTATTCAGAATAACTTTTAAATTGAAAAATTGGTATTAAAACAAGTATCATATTGCCCATTGATTAATTATATACCTAGATAGAGTGACGCGCTGCAATGAAACCAAAACAAACAGGCCAACTTTTCTTAAGCTAGTATGCGTGACAGCTGTGTCATACGCTATCGCTGCATCATTCTGCGTATCCTTGTGTGCGCGCATAATGATACCAGATATTACATGGTTTCTATTAAAACGGGGAGAAAATTATATCCATGAAAAACAACAAAAATTTCGACGCGTTTGAAAGGTTCAGTGTCTATCTAGGTATATAATTAATCAAAGATATTGCCTTATATTAAAATCGGCACACTTGCATACTGTAGCGGCATATATGGGGATATTTCAATACGTTTCGAAAATCACACAGTCATAATCAAAAAATCTGTGTCCAGCATTATTTGGTTTACAACATAATTACACATGAATAAACTAAACAACACGTTTTACAACGTTTACGTTTTACATACTGCATTATCATTCTGACTGGACAGTATATTTTTATGAATAGCTAATAATAATTGACCTTTGGATATCTCACTACTTATAAATGCAAAAGTTTTTGAACGCGTTCGGATGTTTATAAGATGTAAATGCGGAAACTTTTGACCTCCCGACAGAAAAAGAGTCGTATTATAAGTTTAAGGTGTATATCTGTGGCATCGTAGCTCTCAAACGAATGGGCCGATTATGACGCGGTTTTCTTTTATAATTCTGAACCCTTTTGGACATCTTAATAATTACTACTAATATTATAAATGTAAGTTGTTTAGAAATAAATAAATGAATCGCTGAACGAATGATGGAATTTGACACACATATGAAAGTATATACCAACTGGCTAGTCAGCATGATAATGTAATAATGATTTCTTATGTTCGAATGTTCAACATTAAAATAAAATTCCTTTTCTGGATTTTTATGTTTATTTAGAGTACGCCCGTCATCATGGCAGCTGCAGTCTTCGAAACGTTGGTATAATTTTTTTTGAAGTTATACTCCTTTTGGCGCGTTAGGCAAAAATTATGAGAGTAAATTTTTAACGATGCGCGCACACACCGTCACGAAAAACCGACACCCTGAAGTTAGCTATAGTCAACATTTTAGTTTTGAATTTTGAACGTAGAAAAACCGACACCTTGAAGTTAGCTATAGTCAACATTTTAGTTTTGAATTTTGAACGTTGAATAAGGCGACAGATATTGAAGCTATACTTCTTTTGGCGCGTTATTTAAAAAGATTTTTATCTTGTTACGCCAAAGAAGTATAACTTCTAACGCGTGTACATAAGAATTTGTTTATTATTATTATTCTTCATGCTACGGCGAAAGGACCCAGGCTTTTAAGGAAGTTACACGCGCGCCTGTAAACTATTCCAAAGCTTGATAGTGCGGCATAGAAAAGAGTGGGCGAAGCTATTGGTTTGGACCGTGATGGTTTTTAATGCACCTAAGGACACATCTCATCTTGTCTGCTGCTGGCTAGCACGAACCAATGCAGGGACGCAAAGTACTATCATAATATGCACTTGTGTATTTTTAAATATGGTAAATAATGAATTGGTAATCTCATTTCCTAGGAGATCTATACCACATTTCCTACATGCATTAATACGATGAATTATTTGGGAAAAATACGCTATAGAAAGATGTTTACTTCGCAATCACGGATAGTGTTTACTCGCATAGTTTATTACGTGTTTGACGTCAAAGAATTCAACAGTATCAGGATCTCTAAACAGTGTCAAGGCGACGCGCGGGCAATACTTTCGCAACGGACTTTACGATTGACGCACCTGCTTTGTGGCACTGCTGGTGGTAAAAAGTAAAGTCCCGAGGATGCAATTGGAGCGTGAAGAAACAATTAGATAGATCCGGCCGGCAAAATTGTAGCGACCGTCAAGGGATGTTAAGTCAATATTGTTTTTGTCTTTAAAATTGCTTTTTAAAATGAAATTGGTACATGCCAGTAATTTATTGTTATAACTATTATTGAACATTTTGATATTGCGTAAACAATCGTGTATTAATGGCCGATATAATGTTTAAGTTTTAAAATAATCTTTAATTTGGCGTGTTTAAACAAATACAAACAGAAGCAATCAGAATCACTTATCTGACGGTCTTGTAAATTCCAAAATGGATTAATTAATTGCTTAAATTGATTATAACATTATCCAAATTTATCCCTTATTACCAACACTTTTTCCCCAACAGTCACTAAGGAAAATAGGACCGACATTGAAGCGTATTCCGAGAGGCCGTTTTCCCTAAACAACATCGCGAACTTGTAGACCTATTTCAAAGTATAATTGACTTTAATATTCTATGACTTTGAATTATTTAAATCACAATGTTTAAACGGTCATCGATGCTTGATTTTTAACATGGTATGAACGTATGTTTATATATACACCACTTGTGACATCAGGTACTATTGAACTTTGGATACGAGAGGCGTTTCATTACCTTCATGTGTGACAATGACTTTTAAACTGCCTATTATTTTGTCTTTTTTTCTTAACGTCAAATTATTTGCGAGAATCTAAACTATAGGAAAAATGATTGTTGATAAGGTACCAAGTGTAGTAGGAAATATCGGTATAGATATGTTTTTACTACAACTAATTTCACTGAAAACAATCTAAAAATATACAGTATACGGCTACTAAACAAATTTATAACAAACTTGCTTTTGCTCACGGCTGCGCTCGCGTGACAGACTCTTTCTGAGATAAAAGTCCCGCTTTATAATTTTCCCGGAATAAAAAGGAGCTTATATCCTTTCCAGGGTCTCAAACTATCTCCATACCTAATTTCATCGAAATCCGTTATATCATTGAATGACGAGACGAGCATGCCGTTCACCTAATGGTAAGCGATACGACCACCCATAAACAGTAGCAACACCATCCAGCACCTTGACTTACAAAGTACTATGTGGCATTCCACTGCGCTCATCATCCTGAGACATAAGATGTTAAGTCCCATTATGTCCAGTAGTTACACTGGCTACAATGTCCTTCAAACCGAAACACAACAGTGCACACACACTGCTGCTTGGCGGTAGAAATAGACATTGCGGTGGTACCCACCCAGACGGACTCTCACATATGAGAGACCTACCACCAGTAAACCGTGTTTACCGCGTTCAGACAGACGAGGGTGGGGGACTTGGTATTATAATAAGTAAGGATATCATCAAACGTGCAAGCAAGTCACCTGATGTTAAGTGATCCACGTCTTAAAACACACACAATAATAGAAAATGTAAGGTTATTTGGATCTTCTGAAATCACTCATCGATTGTTACTGGTTTTCGTGGTACTACCACAGTCGAGCTGGGTAATTTTAAAGACTAATAAGTCAATAACCTGTCTTTACCACTTCAAACAAGAATTATATCATCGATATCACGAGACTATCAAATTATATTTACGTAAATAAAGAAAACATTCCCAGAAGCGGAGTTAATATCTTTATCTCTGCCAGATGCCACTATTTGTATTGCCGTAACAGAACAACGTCAGTGGACGCATTTTTCCGTCACATTGACGTTTTTGGCTACTTTGATATCAGCGGAACGAAGTCGCAGTTTCGTTGGACCGAGGCAATTACGTAATAAATACATAATTAGTATAATTTCATGTAATAAAAACACGTTATTTGTTTAATGGTAGCATACTTATAAACTTACAATAATATTATGTACTACATTCAACATTATTTTATTGTACATACATACACACTCACGCCTTTTATCCCCGAAGGGGTAAGCAGAGGCGCAACTATGCACCCACTTTTCGCCGTGCGTATTCCGTCCCATAGTGACCCCCGCAGGGGGGCCGCGTTCCGGGATCAGCCTGTACTCTCCCGGTTTCCCGGGGTGCCTGTATTTGGGTATGAGGTTGTTCCGCGTGGGTAATTCTGGTTCACAGTCGGGGGAGGCGTATTGATCCGCCGGCCAGGGAGACCTGTAGAAACGGTTGACCCGCTGGCCGCCCGCGGTATAGTACAGGGGCCCAATCGGGCTTAACCACCTCGAGAGGCTGCCTCACCATGCCGCGCATAATCTTGGGTGGGTCCGTCGTGCCGGTTGGTGACCGGATGTGGGGTCCCGGCGGTCCATCCCGGGAGGGTACGGGGGCCCTTCCGTCTGGCGGATCAGTCCACCTATTCCCGGCTATCGTGTTCTGGAGCCCGTTCGGCCCACTGAGTGCCCAGATACAGGCTCCCCGAAGCTTCTTCGCGCAACCCATCCCCCTTCATGACAGTGCCTATAAAGAGAGCAGGTCCTACAGCGGTGCACAACCCCACCACCGCTTTCACTTTGGAGTTCGCCAACATCCGCGGACTCCATACTAATCTCAATGCCGTCCACCACCATCTAGAGACGGCCAGGCCTGCCCTGCTCTTCTTGACGGAGACACAAATTCGCCGTCCGGCCGACACTTCATACTTGCTGTACCCCGGCTATTCGCTTGAGGAAAACTTCAGGCCTAAGGCCGGGGTATGCTTGTATGTGCGGTCGGACGTCTGTTGTCGCCGTCTGCGCTGCATGGAGGACCCCTCCTTCTCCGCTTTGTGGGTGCACGTGGGCCTTGGCTCCCTGAGCCGCGTCTACGTGTGCCTATACAGATCACACACCGGGGACGATGAGACGACTCGGCTGTTCAGGTACCTTAGCCTGGCGGCGGAAGACGCGCAGGTGCAGTTTCCGTCAGCGGAGATGGTGGTTTTGGGGGATTTCAATGCGCACCATGAGTTGTGGTTGGGCTCCTCCAAGACCGACCATGCTGGCAGAACTGCCCATGCATTCGCTCTTGCACATGACTTGACACAGCTGGTAAGCCAACCAACTAGGCTCCCGGATGTGGCGAGTCATGCGCCTTCTCTGCTGGACCTTCTGCTGACGAGTCACCCGGCCGGGTATCAAGTGACCGTTAGTGCCCCTCTGGGCACTTCCGATCACTGCCTGGTCCAGTCGTCAGTACCGTCCGCTTCACCCCCACGTCCCGTGCGGGTCAAGCGGAGGGTCTGGCACTACTCGTCGGCGGATTGGGATGGTATGCGGGAATATTTCGCTTCCATCCCTTGGCGGCAGCGCTGTTTTGAGGGAAAGGACCCTTCAGCGAGTGCCGACGCTATTGCTGGCGAGATCAGGTTAGGAATGGAATACTACATTCCATCCTCTGAAATCGCTGGCAATGGCCGAGGACGCTCCTGGTTCAACCGCGCATGCGCCGACGCTGTTGGTGAAAAACAGGCGGCGTATCGCGCTTGGATCAGGGGTCGCGCAACGAAGGATCCTAATGTCGACTTCCTCAAGGCAGCCTACAATAGTGCCACCAAGGCCTGCAAGAAGGCCTATGTAAGAGCGGATGCCCAGCGAATATGTGGGATTGGGCGTGCTTTGGCCAACCATCCCTCCTGCAGCCGTGCATATTGGAGCTTGGCCAAGGCCGTCCAGTCTAACTTCTGCCGTCCATCGCTGCCGCCGCTGAGGTGTCCCGACGAATCGCTGGCTCACAAGCCGCAAGAGAAAGCCGCTCTGCTGGCAAATCTCTTTGCGTGCAATTCCCGACTCGAGGACAGTGGCTTCCAGCCGCCGTCGGCGCTGCCTGACTGTGGATTCATAATGTCCGATATCCGCATCAGGCAATGTGACGTGCGGCGGGAGCTGCGGTCTCTCGATGCTCGGAAAGCCAGCGGGCCGGATGGTATACCGGCGGTGGTTTTGAAGCGATGTGCAGCCGAGTTGTCTCCTGCACTGACCCGCCTCTACCAAGCGTCCTACCTCTCAGGTATTGTGCCTGAGTCTTGGAGGGAGGCCAATGTGCAACCGATCCCCAAAAAAGGTGATCGGTCGGACCCTGCCAATTACCGTCCAATCGCCATAACCTCAGTGATATGCAAGGTCATGGAGCGGATCATTAACGTTCAACTGACCAGCTACCTGGAGGATCACTCGTTGATCAGTGACAGACAATACGGATTTCGTCGGAATCGATCAACGGGTGACCTTCTAGCGTTTGTCCTGCATCGCTGGGGGGAGGCGGTTGACAGGCATGGCGAGGCTCTAGCCGTGAGCCTCGACATAGCCAAGGCATTTGACAGGGTCTGGCACCGTGGTCTTCTTTCTAAGCTCCCGGCATACGGTCTGCCTAACATCTTGTGTACGTGGATCTCTGGCTTTCTGCATGGGCGCAGAATCCGTGTCGTCGTAGACGGGCACGCTTCGGAGCTCATGGCAGTAAATGCCGGAGTTCCACAGGGCTCGGTCTTGTCGCCCACCCTGTTTCTTCTGCATATCAATGATATGTTGTCACTCGGCAACATTCATTGCTATGCGGATGACAGCACGGTTCATGGGCGATACTTCTACGGGCCCCCAAGTTCGCGGGCGGACTCTGAGATGGGACGTGAGGACCTTGTCACTGAGCTTAACCGGGCTCTGGACTTGATTTCTCTATGGGGTTCCAGCAACCTGGTTGAGTTCAGTGCCAAGAAAACGCAGGCCTGTGTCTTTTCGTGCAAAAAGTCCCCGTTTGCTCCGCTTCCCATTCTTCAGGGCGTTCCCCTCTCAATGCGGAATGACCTGTGTATCCTTGGTATGGACATCCGCTGTGATCTGAATCCAAGGAATCATATCGAAGGCGTTATATCTGCCACATCTCGCAGGGTTGGAATCCTGAACAGGGTGCGTCGCTTTTTCACGCCCGGTCAGCTTTACCGCTTGTACAAAGCGCAGGTTCGGCCGGGAATGGAATATTGCTCGCACCTTTGGGACGGTTCCGCCCAATACTTACTTGATGCCTTGGATGGATTACAGCGGCGGGCCATCCGCATTGTAAATGATGCAGACGTGACGGGCAACTTGGAGTCGCTACAGTTGCGGAGAGATGTCGCTTCTCTAAGCGTGTTCTACCGTCTGTATCATGGTGAATGCTCTGAGGAGTTGTTTAATTTGATCCCCCCCTCTCCTTTCCTTAGCAGAACCACGCGTGCTGGCGTGCGAAGCCACAGCTTGATGGTGAAAACCATTACGACCCGAACCATTAGGTTCCATAATTCATTCTTCTGTCGCACCATCAGGCTGTGGAATAGTTTGCCGGCACACGTGTTCCCTCCTTCCTACAATCCTGGGTCCTTCCGCCGTAGCGTGAAGAAGCAGCTGGTCAGGCCGGCATGATTGTGTCGAATGGCACGGGATAGTCGTCCAATGCCATTCGATTCTCTGTTTGGACTGCCCCGTGCTTACCATCAGGTGCGGTGCAGTCACTATGCCGAGCTTTTATAAAAAAAAAAAAAAAAAAAAAAAAAAAAAAAAAAAAAAAAAAAAATGTGATAGGGGGCGAGCCTATCGCCATATCGGGCACAAATTCCAGACTCCGGGCTGATGCTGAATAGAAAAATCCAATATCATTTTGCCCGACCCGGGGATCGAACCCGAGACCCCAACACTGCAGTCGTACCGTAATACAACGACGCCACCGAGGCAGGCAGTATATCTTACAAGCAACAATAAAGTACAATGGATGATCGAAGCGACATTTATTGATACATTGGCACCTCATTCCCGCCATATTGCGCGTCTACGCGACATATTGATCTACCAACACACTTTCTCCGCCAAGGTTACAACAAAGCGGATCATTGCGTAAAGTTGTGCACGAGTGAAAGGCTTGTTCGAATACTGTGGGGAAGTACGCACGGATGTGCTAACTTACTGCTGTTATCTTGATATCGGACAATGACTGTATAAACTTAGCTCCAATAAGAGCTTGTTTGTTAAGAGTGGACATTTGCAATTTTTATTGCAGGCCTGGTATTTTCTATGACAAACCGTTATGTATTCACAAACGGTACTTACCTTAGTACCGCGCAGTGCTATTATAATAGAGCCCCTGTTCACAAACGTTACTTAGCTAAGTATGGCGCAATGCCATGATTATTATGTCTTTCGCAGTGCTTTTGGCACAATATCAGTAAGACAAACACAATGTTGTACTAATATAACTATGTATCCAGTATTATGAGACTTTTTTTTATGATATAGGGGGCAAACGAGTTCGCATACGGTTCACCTGATGGTAAGTGATCATCGCCGCCCATGAACATCTGCAATACCAGGGGGCACAGAGATGCGTTGCCGGCCTTATCGGTGGGAATACGCTCTTTTTTTGAAGGTCGCCAGGTCGTATCTGTCCGGAAATGCTGCTGGCGGCAATTGGTTCCATAGTTTAGTAGTACGTGGAAAAAAACGTCGGCTAAAACGTACAGTGGTGGATTGCCAACCTCCGAGGTGATGTGGATGGAATTTGGAGTTCTGCCGCGATGTACGTTGATGGAACTCAGCAGCAGGGATAAGTCCGAACAATTCTTCTAATGTCGAACTTAATTTCTAATGTTTCTTAACGAGCGCAAAACTATGCAAAGCTATTTAAACCAATGTTTACATGTGTTTTTGCGTCGTTTTCCATCTGACGACTCGCCCCTTATCATTCTTTTGCATATTTATTTTTCCGAACATGTGCGTTTGTTTTTGGCAAATAGATAACGATTGAGGCAAGTACTCGTGTTTCTGTTTATCAACGTGTTGTGACAAGTCGGGAATTTGAAATAACAAACAATAACAAAATAATTACAAGTTGTTTTTCAGTAGAGCCGCTGTAAACATAAACCACAGGAAACTAGCGTAAAGTGACACCAACTTTTTTTTGTTTTCTTTTTTATAAAAGCGGTGAGCTGGCTAGCCTGATGGTAAACGAGAACACTATCCATGAACAGTAGCAACACCAAAACTTTGAATTACAAAGCACTGCGTGGCACTCCACTGCGCTCGTCACCCCGAGACATAAGTTGTCTCAAATTGCCCAGTAATTACACTGGCTAATATGTTCTTCATTCCGGAATTAAACAGCTCTTGCACAATATTGCTTGGCGACAGAAATAGACATTGTAAAATGCAGTGGTACCTACCCAACCGGACTTTCCCGTGCGAGAGACTAACCACTAACTACGACGAATAAGATTTTCAGAGGACCAAACAGGATTCTTGTTTCTTTCTTTCGAGGCCGTAACTTTGTCCATGAGTATTCTAGTGGTATGGGCGGTGATCATTTAGCATTACCGAACTTATTTGTTTATCGGCATTTATTAGAAGAAATATTAGTTATCTCTGTTTCATAAGCATTAATTTGGTACTTCAAGTACAAATACCTTGTACCTTTATAGTATCTAGTATTTGTATAATTTTTTAACACTAAGAAATTAAGATAAATAAAATATCGATGGTAACTATCTCTATGTAACCGATTGAACTTGGTGCTAGTACACTTTCTCAAGTTAACGCGCACATTGTTCATATTTTATCAAGTAGGTGCGATCGTTTCGGAGATGTACAAAGGAAACAGCAGATGTCTCTTATTGTCTATTTTAGTTGTAAGTTGCATGTTGCTGACAGACGACGCGCGAACGACTTATTAAGAACTTTAAGGTGGTCGAGCATAACCTTTTCTGACCGTATCATGTTGCAAAACATTGCGAGTATCCCATAGCGATGGGCTTGCCCTTATCATGGAATGGAACACATACGGCAATAAGTGGGTCCACTAGTGGCGCCTCTGCCTACTCCTTCGGGAATAAAAGGCGTGAGTGTGTATATGAATATAAAATTATGATTAAGTATGAATGTTTTAAATAATGACCGCCTCGGTGGCGTAGTTGTATTACGGTATGACTGCAATGCTGAAGTCTTGGGTTCGATTCCCGGGTCGGGCAAAGTGATATTGGGTTTTAAATTCAGTATTAGCCCGGAGTCTGGAATTTGTGCCTGATATGGCGATAGGCTCGCCCCCTATCACATCATGGGACGGAATACGCACGGCGAAAATTATGTGTACTAGTTGCGCCTCTGCCTACCCCTTCGGGAATAAAAGGCGTGAGTGTGTGTGTGTTTTTAAATAATAGCCAATAAATCTACAATCTCAAACAAATCAAGACACAACAGTGCCTTCATATCGCATGCAGATAATGCGGTGATACCATACCTTGTCCAATTAAAACAATGTTTTTATTGGACAATGATGCAACATCGAAGTGAAGTGAAGTGGGACAGGATTATAAGGCTGTTTATCGTTTAATCCCAATCTCATCCATCGTATGTTTGGTGCAACAAATAACGAAAAATTGCAATGCTTGGAGATAACACTTTTCATATGAACTTATTTTTTTGAAGATAACAGTTTTTATAATTCCTTTTTCTTTCTTACTTTCTTAATAATGTTATAAATGCGAAAGTACAGACAGATGTTAGCATTTATTAAGAAGGATAAAGTTAATTTACAAAATTGTTATGCTTTTATTAATACGTAGAAAATGTTGTAATTATTACATTGACTAATACTATTGTTGTTTACAAATAAGCTAAATTTTCTTAGTTTTATTCAAGTAAATAAAAAATATTTTCACAGCATAATAATGTTATTGCTTAGAGCAGTTCAAAATTTTAACTCTGAGAGTAGGAACACATAATTTAACTAAAATGAAAATATAATTTTCTCCGAAAAATGCAGGTCGCAAGTACCGTCTACCAGCGAAAATGTATGAGAAGAACTATGAGTTTGAACTATGCAACCTAGCCAGACTATTATACAAAATAAATAACCCCTAGATTGTCTTAGAAATCTGATTAGTCCAGGCCTGTAGTTGAGTTTTTCACATATGGCTTGGTCATCACAGACGTACAACAAAAGACAATATTGAAATGAAATGAAATTAGCCGTACAGTCGCTCTGACTTCAAATTCGTAAAGGTATTATCATCATCATCATACCAGCCCTGTATTATATACTGCCCACTGCTGAGCACGGGCCTCCTCTACTACTGAGAGGGGTTAGGCCTTAGTCCACCACGCTGTCCTAGTGCGGGTTGGCAGACTTCACATACCCTCGAAATTCTTATGGAGAATTCTCAGGTATGTTGTTTTCCTTACGATGTTTTCCTTCACCGTTAAAGCGAACGATAATTGATAAACAATACACACGTAACATTGAAAAGTCAGAGGTGTGTGCCTTGGGTTTTGAACCTCCGGACATTGTCTCGGCAGACCGTTCCATTCCCAACTAGGCTATCGTCCACTTTTATTATTAAGGTGTTATCAATATATTCAAATTACTTAATTCTACACGATAGCTTTTAACTGTCTATGATAAGCAAAACACTGCACGTGTCAGTCTAAAAAAAAATATTACTCAATCTAAAAATATAAAAGTATTAAATAGATAAAAATCTTCATATTAAATGTCCTTATATAGCTTTATTGATAGGGGATTATAGGTTTTATAATCATTATCTTAAGAATCATATTAATGGGATTATTATTGTAATGTCGTGATTCTCTGAATTCTGTTTATTAATAGAAAATTGGCGCCAAATAAGCTTTATAAATGTATAGAAAAACAAACTTTGGGCAAAGATAATATTTTGGAATATGCGCATGCGGTCTGCATGTGGCGACGAAAATAAAACTTTAAATCATTCAGACACTTCTAAAATATTTCACTTCAAATTACCATTTTTGAATAATATCTGAGACGGTAAGCATGTTCTAAATTTAAATAAAATACAAACAGACGAATAGGGTAGTTAACTACTTTTTTTTAAATACAGTTATGAAACATGTATGCTATCCAAAATCTAATGGAAAAAGAATTTTCAAAATTGGCGCAATAGTAAGTTATAAAGCTTTGAAATTTGGTGGAAGGGGTAGCTGTGCTTGAAAACGTCTCAAAAACAACTGTTTAATAAGCTTTAGTGAATGTTTCATATCATCAACATCAGCCACATGATATCCACTGCTGAACAGACCTCCCCTAAAGATTTCCAGCCGGATCTGTTGAAAGCGGCCTGCACCCAATGTGTCCGTGTTTCATATACATGTTCATTTAGCCGTAATGCACATTTTTTCAATGTATCTTGCTTTGATTAATTATATACCTAATCAAAGGTATCTTGTAGATATCGTACCTACGTCGCTTAAATATTTCGACGCAACAACTTCCTGCAATTGATTCGTCTGGGCTATCAAAACCCAAGCCAATAATGCTGGAAAAATCTACACACAATGTTAACACACTCACGCTTTTATCCCCGAAGGTATAGGCAGAGGCGCAACTAGTACACCCACTTTTCGCCGTGTGTACTCCGTGCCATGATGAGATAGGGAGCGAGCCTATCGTCATATCGGGTACAAATTCCAGACTCCTGATACTGAGTAGAAAAACAGAATATCACTTTGCCCGACCTAGGGATCGAACACTCAGCACTACTACAGTCGTACCGTAATACAACTACGCCACCGAGGCACAAAATGTTAACCTGGAAATGAATACAACACCTCCCGGTCCACTGTCTGTATATACGTTATAGCCCAAGCGGCAAGATAAAGCAATGTTATTTTATCTTGTTTTCATACTTCCGCGTGACAACATTATTTTATCACAAAACAAAATTTATTGTAGATAGTATCTTGATTAAATAATATAATAATAAAAATACCAGCCCTATAATCTATAGATATAATAAAGCCATTGATGTATTAAAAAACCCTAATATATCAATGAATAAAGCAGTAGAACCGGTCTGTCTGTACATTGATAAAAAATAAAGGGGGTGACTAAAGAAGAGTAATGGAACACAAATCAGCGATTTTTGTATTTCTTTTCTGTGTGTCTATTTTTCTGTTTGTTCGTTACTGCACATTTCCAAAATTACGGAAGAGATTTGGATGAAATTTGGCACACGGGTAGATCAAAGGCTACTTTTTATCCCGTGAAAATATAAAACGGGACTTTTATCCCGGAAAAACTTTTTAACGCGGGCGTAACCGCGAGCAAAAGCTATTATAGTATGTAATATGCCCACTGTTGAGCACGGGCCTCCTCTACTACTGAGAGGGTTTAGGCCTTAGTCCACCACGCTGGCCTAATGCGGGTTGGCAGACTTCACACATACCCTCGATATTCTTATGGAGAATTCTCAGAAAAGTGGTTGTGTTACACTTCTGCCCAACCCTGAAAAGGGGGAAAAGCGTGATCCTATACATATAGAATGCAATTTAGAGTAGGTCGAGATTCAGGGACTTTTCACAAACTAATGAAGTAAAGCCCCATAATGCCTGATAAGGCATATTTTATCGGCCTTCCCTCCACTTTTCAGGGACATCCCAACACTCACCACAAAGTCCGATAAATCCGTCGACCTCTTTCGAAATAATGCTATTTTTGCCTTTTATATCTTATACCATTTCGATAGGGTTCAGTTTTGTTAGTTATAAACGTTATCATGTAATCTCGTTTTGGCATCATTTTGCAAAAATGATATCTAAATGTCGTCATTATGTGGAGGTGTGTTAGGTTTGAAGATATACGGTAGGAATCGGAGTAGTGTGATTGCTGATACCTCGACTGAATCTAGGTTTTTAATAACGAGCTGTTTACTTGTATTTGACAAGTATAGATCATCAAATTATTTTGTGATTTCTGAGAGGGTTACAGTACACTCGAATGGGAATTGAGAATTTATTATTATGCAAGTAAATGTATGAGCTGCTCTAAACAAAATATAAATCTGTATATATATATTTTATAGCTTTTGCCCGCGGCTCCGCCCACGTGAATGAGTTTTCCCGGTATAAAAGTCCCGCTTAAAATGTAGCTTATATGACACGTTCGTAGATTTACCATAGCAGCGCCATCTATTGATTACTTACTCAACCCAGTCGAAAGGTATCGACATCTGTTAGAATCATTCATAGCAGCGCCATCTATTGATTACTTACTCAACCCAGTCGAAAGGTATCGACATCTGTTAGAATCATTTGGAGTTAAGATAATTGTGACTGTCAAATAATAACAGACAAATAATTAGCAATAAATTAAAATTGCGACTATAATTTGAGATTTAAACTATCCTATCTCTCAAGTTGGATCGAACTGCACATGGTGTGCGAATTTTATTATAATCGGTTTAGTGGTTTAGGAGTCCATTGAGGACAAACATTGTGACACGAGATTTATATATATTAAGATTTGTATTATACACTGTGTCTAATTTATACCTACCTTTGAACTGATTTTGAAAAGAGCAACCATAGAGTTTCTTGCCTGTTCTTCTCTGGTGGTTCTTTCCGAACTGGTGGTAGAGTAAAAATTGACTGAATCTAAGTAATGTTTAACATTTTATGGGTTCGAATAAATGATTTCATTTCATTTCATTACTCGCATGATGGTAATGTTACTACTAAAGAATGTTATCTAGAACTGAATAGGGCAGTTGACCTCATATTTTAAATACATTTATAAAAAAATGTCTGTCATCCAAAATATAAAAGAACTTTCAAAAGCTACGCAATAATAAATCCTACTAATATTATAAACGCGAAAGTTTGTAAGAATGTATGTCTGGATGTATATATGTTTGTTACTCTTTCACGCAAAAACTACTGAACGGATTTCGATGAAATTTGGTACACGTGTAGATCATGTCCTGGATTAACACATAGGCTACTTTTATCTCGGGAAAATTTATTCACGCGGGCGGAGATGCGGGCAAAAGCTAGTTAGTTATAAAGTTTTGATATTTCGTAGAAAGGGACTGTCAAATAACAGTAATAGCAAACTGTGACGTCACTCAGTGTCATCGAGCATAATGCGTACGTGAGAACGTAATAGCGCGAAAACCCTACCACGCCGCGATGGTGCTCACATTTTAAATTTGAATAACTGCTTTATTTACAAACTAATCTTGCTGATGTCCAAAAAGAATTTCTATTTCGTAATTTCTGTTACATATAAAATAATATACAAAATGAAACATAGGAAACTACTCCATTAGAAAACATGATTACGCTGCGTTCGTCATCCTGAGTTCTTGACACAAGATGTTATTTATATCATTGCTTAGTTTTTACCCTGGTTACTATTCAAAACGGAATGCAATAGAGTAGACTGACGATAGGGATAGACAACACGAAAACCCAAACAATAATAAAATACATAAATACCTCCGTAAATAATACTTCTCTAATAGTCATACGGAAGACCACATCACAATTCACAGTACAGTGGGATTAGATATGGCAAAAAGACGCAACTCGTAAGACGATATCGTTTAATTGTTTGTGATTGATCGAGAGACCAATACGTCGGTCTCGTGTTAGTCTCTCAACCAATCCCAATAAAACGAAACAGAATTGTGTCGTGTTTTTTGTCACATTCTAAGCCCACAGAGCATTTTTTGCAAGCAAGTGACCCCACTGTATGTACCTTATGGTAAGCAGACTTGGGCCCAGATAAAATATCGACTGACGAGTGATTACCGCTCACCAGTCTGCTTGTTTGAACCGAATATACAGACTGATCCTGGAACGCGACACACTTACGTGGGCCACTATGGCGGGTGTGAACCATCTTTTATACTGGTCGCTTTCCGACCAGATGAAGAATATATCCTATCACCAGCAAAATAAGTAAGCAGAATTTAGGGTAGTCATTTATCATAAGTGTGTTGATTTCATTAAAGTTATTAGTGGCAACCCTACTTGCCAGGTCGTTGACTGCGCGACGCGCGTGTGCGCTCACAATGTAGCACGTGTCTCAATGAGGGTCAGGGATCGGCTCTTGTCTTGAGATAATCCTTGTAGAAATTACTGGTGGTAGGTCTCTCATCTGTAAGAGTCCGTCTGGGTGGGTACCACCGCAATGTCTATTTCTACCGCCAAGCAGCAGTGTGCATGCACTGTTGTGTTTCGGTTTGAAGGATATTGTAGCCAGTGTAACTACTGGACATAATGAGACTTAACATCTTATGTCTCAGGATGACGAGCGCAGTGGAATGCTACACAGTACTTTGTAACTCAAGGTGCTGTATGGTGTTGCTACTGTTTATGGGCGGTCGTATCGCTTACCATCAGGCGAACGGTATGCTCGTCTCGTCATTCAATGCCATGAAAAAAAAATTTTATTTTGTCTCTATAATCCGCAATAACATAAGTATCTTCTTACCAATGTATTGAATTGTCTTGTAATTAGTGCTTTCTAACAGGCATAATTATGTCGACTGGGGATAAGCATATCTCGTGAGTCGACAGTCGACTCCTCTCCGCTTAGTTCATCAGGTACAGTGGTTACTTCAAATTCAGTGGATAAATCAAAAAACTCTTTATAAGACTTTTTTGCTTTATATTATGTCTTCTATTATGTTTTGTGTGCATGTAATAATTGTCATAATTTGATATTAACTTTATTAACTGTTGTTATCTTCAAGTACCTATATATAGTACGTAAATTGTACAAGGTCTTTCTAGTTTGAGTAAATTTTCTGATGCAGTCATTTCTGTATACTTTGACATTGGGAGAATGATATAAAAACTGAAGATCTCCATGTCCTCATACTACAGTACGTTCTACCAATTATACTCCAATGTAGAGTCGGCGCTGCACTTTGCTACAAACATATTACAGAAATGATTCGTTGTTTTAACCGGCCAGCTACCTTTTTGCTTTTCTTTTTCGTGGAGAAATTGGTTTAACACTAGCGTCCAGCCTACAGCATTGGAAAATATAACACAGCGTATCCCTGACTGGTAAACGAACCCAGGAGCTCCAATTCCACAGCCCATGCTAGATAAACGAGGCGATATATAATTTGTTTAACAATATTTGCTAATATTGCACAATGTTGTAGCAGAGTCCATAAAAACATTGATTTGCAGTTTATTATCTGTTTATAGATTCCATTCTTTACTTATCTCTATTTATCATGACCCAGTGAGTAGCTCATAAATTTCGAGTGCTGCTATAAGAGGTTTTAATTCATTCATACCCACAAGTCACAACACCTCTGGAGTTAAACAATAAATGATACGCGTAATTTAGAAGTCAGAGAGTACCAATAGACAACTGAATGTTATGTTCTATTGTACAGAATACATTCTATGGAATGTCTTTTCTTTTTTCAATGGTAGTTTTGTACTCGTTATTTATTTTAAACTATAACCGTCGAGTTAAACACAAAATCAGAAGAATTATAGCGCTGCTGGCCTTTTAAAAGAATTAGTGATAAAAGAAGGGTGTTTTAACCTCGTGAAATCTCATTAACTGTATAAAATGCAACATTCACGTCATTTATCTGGTACAGTTTTACACGGCCGAGACGACCCATTTTGTTTTATACGGACACGACAAAATGCCCCACTGCACCTGATAGTAGGTGAATGGTGTGCCGGGTGGCGTCCAACGTCACGCTAACTTTAACGTTCATTTCCGCGTGCGGAATTGAAAATTTTGTCTACGAAATTACGTAGCAGTCACGTGACTTTTCTGGGGGATATGCCATTTCGATACATTTTGATCTTTCCGTAAATGTAAACGCTAACAGATAAGGGTTTTTGTCTAGGCCCCCAGATACATTATCGCCTGACGAGAGACGATAACCCCTTACAATTCGATAAAATTCAAAACCGAGTATACACTGATTCCACACCTTTTTTTTTTTATTGCATTGAATGACGAGTCGAGCATGCCGTTCACCTGATGGTAAGCGATACGACCACCCATAAACAGTAGCAACACCATCCAGCACCTAGACTTACAAAGTACTGTGTGGCATTCCACTGCGCTCGTCATCCTGAGACATAAGATGTTAAGTCTCATTATGTCCAGTAGTTATATTGGCTACAATGTCCTTCAAACCGAAACACAACAGTGCACACTGTTGCTTGGCGGTAGAAATAGACATTGCGGTGGTCGACGGCCTCTTACATAATGCGAAACCTACCACCAGTAACACCTTTACACTGTGTGCATTGTTTTCATGTAAACAATGTCCACTGTGTGACTCTATCACTTTTGTTACGCTCTTGTTATGAAATTAATCGGAATGTGAACTCGTGACTCGTTCTCGGTAGTGGAACAGGGTCAAGGTTGTAGCGACGCGGCGCGAGTACGGCGCGGGGTCGGCGTGGCGCGATCGACGTTTTGAGGAAATCGGTTTGAGTGTTTAACTAGAATTCCAACTCCAAATGCCCTACATTTGATTCGGGAAAGCGTGTGTTTTCTGTGGAACTGAGGAAAGGAAAATATTGGTAGGCATTTAATGATAACAGATAAAATACAAATATATATAGGATTTTTTTAATGGATATTGTTGCATGTATGACCCGATGGTGTGTATGATGTAGCAGAAGTGGGTGGAATAAAACTGTACACAGACTTTAAATTCATATATTGTATTCACTTACTTACTTGCTACTTAATACATACCACAAAGTACTGGGTTCCGGCTAATAAATTAAGGTCGGAGAGCGGGACGTGAGCCTACTGGAGAGCTGTTCTTTTATCACTTTGTTACTTGTAATATATTCAAAAAAACACCAATTAAATTAAGATAAGGGCGCCACTGACAAATAGGGTGTCAGACCCAAAATAATAAATTTACATACTTTTGTCTAATTTCCATAAAAATACCATTGAGAGGGTGTCCTGGGTCCTCCAATACAGGTCAGGAATCACAGAGGCTTCATCCAACTAGGGAAATTAGCCTCCTCTCTGATGATGCAGGCAGTTTTAAGTCTACCCGCGAGAGACGAAATGAACGAAAATGTATGTTCTAAAAAGAAACAACCCCCTGAGGAAAAACCCCCGGGAAGGAATAGACAACCCGCATGGTCGGCAGGCCGGCGAGTGTTCTCCTGTCAACTTCCGCGGAGGATTCCTGATATGTTCGCCCTATAACGAAGAACGTGAATGGATAAAAACGTGGTCTAACGGCACAAACCGGCGAATTGAAATGACAACCACTACTCACGTGCACTAGAACAAAACGCTCCTTGCCGTCATCGGGTCATCGACACGTATAGGACGGCAAAGCGGCTCCAGCTGATCACGGCGAACACTCCGCGGGGTCCTTGACCAAGCCTTCGTAATTTATGGGCACATACGAGCCGACGACGAAATTACGTGCTCACACGCTTGGTGCTCCCACGCAAGAGGTCGAGGGGAGGTCGTGCACCGGTAGGGTTGCAATCCGAGTCAGAGATGAACAAAAATTTATATAACCGAAATTAGAATACGACCACTCACAATTCTCAAAATTACGCATCAAATAAAACGATTTTTATTATAAATACTGCACACGCAGACATAATTTTATAACGGGTGTAGCATTTATTATTGCATAAAAACAAAACGAGCGGTTAGAAAACTGGCAACACTACGCGCACTCGTCTAACACACGATTTGTAGGCCACGGTACAAAAACATACAGCCTTCAATCAGTTAATGTTTTACTAAAATAATTAGGGTATGGGGTTTGAAAATTTTTATGTTACAGTACCCCCCAACCCAAGGAAATTTTGCGAGCAAAATTTAACGCTGGTCCCCAGCTCTCCACAATCTAAACCAAAACAACAATTCAATAATTAATAAATATTGTACAATAAATCACATGCAACTATCTTCACTGGGACGTTGGCGGCGCAGCGAGACGGATATCCACGTCGGGCTGCACGTCCAACGAGCACAGGATAACTAAAAGACTGAGCTCGAAGACTCAAGAATCCTGTAACGAACGGCTGTGAAAAGACATCCTCATTCGAACAGAAACTTACACACAACACCAAAAACCGAACCCACGACAATATTTAAATGTCAGTCCAATAGTTAATTTTAACAGCAAGGACGGCATAAACATGTAAACGACATCAACATCGAAGAGACATTGGCGACGCAGCAACGCAACAAGAGCATCAAACTGCGCGTCAAACGCTCATAAAAATGGTTTATTATTCCAAAATCAAAAACAGAAGCAATGGCTCCTGAAAACAACACGTGTCGGTCTATTGCTTAATAACAGCAAAGACTGTACACCCACAAAACACAACTGACGACTTTATCGTCACTGAGACATTGGAGACACAGCGTAACTACAATAGTGTTGAGCTGTGCGTCCAACCGCTACAGAAAAAGGTGATCCACGACATGTCAGTCAATTGCTCAACTACGAGAGCAAGACTACAGGCGGGAGCAAACAACCACTTCGCTATAACGAATAAACCTGCCAGAGCCGAAACAAAAGTCTTCCAAAGAATACCTCCTACCTGGTATTCGGTAGTCACCCGACCTCTACTGTATGTCCGGACACTCTTGATGTGGGATGCTAATCGGACTTCAGGATTATGAGATCCCTCACACAAGACAGTCATCACACTGCCGGTGAATTGCGTTTTATTATCCGCAATCACTGTACGTGGGATGCCAGCATGCTCGAGAAACACGTCATCCTTAACACGCTGAGCATTACTATCATTCACAGTCCGTTGAGGTGAGAGCGACAAGACATATTTGGAGAGACAATAAGCCACGCTCAAAATAAATTCAAGTCCTGCACGAGAAAGCGCCAAAGGGCTTAACGAATTTGTGCAGCACAGCAGTAATTAATAAAGATATAGTGTACAGTTTTAGCATTTGTAAATAGTATATAAGGTTTTTTACATAATAAAAGTATATTGGAGTTTTCGTCACAATAGGGCTCTCCCTCGGGTATAGCCGCGGCCTACCTCAGGGAAACAGCCCGATAGGGGCTCTCCCTCGGGTATAGCCGCGGCTTACCTCAGGGCACAGTTGAAATAGCGCGATCTCTTTCGCACACAGTTTCCATCCCGCTCCCACATAGACAGAGAGGTGTGATACGGGAGAGCGGGATGGAGCTGAAAAAAGTATAAAAATAGTGCCGTTAGCCCCGTCGGCGCGGCAGTTCCAGTACGGTTCCCATAGAAGCAACAAGTGACGAGACTCCAAAGTGAACAGTTAACAAGAAGCGTTTTCATTCCTGCCAACCTGTTTCAACCTGTTTCGACCTGTTCAATCCTGTTTCTTATCCAACGTTTCTCTCGAAACGTTGGAGCGACATAACATACACAGAGAACATACAGTCCACTCTAAAGAAGAATCCGGTACATTTTGGTCCTATCGAGCGCCGGATCAATAGAAAATAGAAGATGCCGATTACAAGATCTCGTCACGAATACGGACAGAGCCGACGTTCGGGCGACGCTTCTGCAACCGCCTCAGCCGACGAAAACAGAACAGAACAGCAACAGTCGACGGCTACGGGCACCACAGAATACACAGGCACAAGCGCCACCGAAACGACGACGACATCACAGACGACGGAATCGGAACCAGTAGTAACAGCAGAAACCGCCGCGCAAACAGAAATGGTCACGCCGAATCCCACATTAACGGGACGAAAGCGGGCCCCCACAGTACACAGCAAGTCGCACCGCAGCAAGAAGGAACGCAATGCGAGGCTGGCGCAAGCTAAAGAAGAACTCCTTCGCCTACAAATAGAGCTCGCGAACGCCCGTATAGCGACTATAGAAGCGGAATCCGACACAGACAGTGAAGACTCGAGTATCACCGAACAGCATACGGCACATCGAGTCAACGAGTGGCTGAACAACAGCAGGCAACAGATACAAACCCTGGAAGCTCAGCCACAACCACACACAGCAGGACGAGAGGAAGCCGCACCCCCTCGTCACACAGAAACACAGCAAGAGGTGGCTCCCCCCCCTCACCCCGCAGGCGCAGAACAGGAAGCCGAAGAAAAGTTTACCTGCAGCGCACAACAGCAACAGCACAGCAAGAAGAGTCCGCAAGCTGACACGAAAATCAATCTCAGCGAACTCGCCAACGCAATCGCCGTCGCCGCGAGAACTCCGCATAACAGACATTTCCACGAGCTTCCGCAATTCACCGGCGCACATCAAGAGTGGCTACTCTTCAAAGCATCATTCAAGGACTCCAAAGCCAATTATACAAAATCAGAAAACATCGCGCGGCTTCGACGCAGTCTCAAAGGAATCGCCAAAGAAGCCGTCGAGAGTTTACTCATCTATGGTGCACATACTGAAGAGATCATGAAAACGCTGGAAACTCGATTCGGAAGACCAGACGCGATCGCAATAGCAGAACTCGAAAGATTGCGAACGTTACCACGCCTTACAGATTCACCCCGCGACCTCTGCACGTTCGCCACTCGCATCTCAAACATTGTGGCGACACTGCGGATGTTGAAGAAGAATCATTATCTCTGCAACCCGGAGGTGACGAAAGCGGTCGTCGACAAATTAACGCCCGCTCTCCGCTACAGGTGGTACGACTTCGCAGCAGCAGCAACAGAAGATGAAGCGGATCTCATCAAACTCGCACGCTTCGCAGACAATGAAGCACAGAAGTGCGGTCCATACGCACAACCAGAACAGAACGCCAGCGCCACGGACTTCGAGAACAAGAAATCCAAGCCGCTGCGAAAACAGAAGACGTACACGACGTCGACCCGAACAGATGAAGCCACGTGTCCGATATGCAACAACGCGAGACACTGTGCAGAACAATGTGAGAAATACACAGCGCTAGACAGCGATGGAAGATGGCAACTGGCGAAAGAGAAAACACTCTGTTTCGCATGCCTCAAACAGCGAACACAGGGACACCGATGCCGAACAAAGAAATGCGGAGTCGACGGATGCGTACGAACACACCATGAATCCTTACACTTCCGTCGACAGAAAATAGAAGAACCCAAAAACGAAGTGGTGACAAGCACATGGTCCACCGTCAAGTCACTTTCATACTTGAAGATATTACCAGTACAAGTGTCCGGACCCAAGGGAAAAGTTAACACGTACGCGCTGCTAGACGACGGGTCAACAGTAACGCTCGTCGACGCCGAAATAGCCCGACGGACCGGAACAAAAGGACGAAGCGAACCACTACGAATAGAAGCAATCGGCAATGCGGAAGTCCAAGCAGCAGACTCGAAACGCGTCTCATTGAAGCTGCAAGGCACAGAAGAGGAACACAGCATACAGGCCCACACCATATCCAAGTTGCGTGTGGCACCACAGAAAATCTCGATCTCCGACATGCAAGGCTGCGCTCACCTGGCTGACATCGCGCACCAGCTGAAGTATGAAGAAGGAACTCCCGGGATACTCATAGGCCAAGACAACTGGCATTTGTTATTGGCAACTGAAACGCGAAGAGGGAACAAGAATCAACCCGTCGCATCGCTCACCCCCCTCGGGTGGGTACTCCACGGCTCCGCAACAAGAACGCTTGGTCATCGGCTGCAACGCGTCAATCACCTCAGAACCATAGATGAAGATATGGACGAGCAGCTGAGACGCTACCTCGCCATCGAGTCGCTGACAGTCGAGCCCAAGAAACCGAAAACAGATCCTGAGGAGCAAGCGCTCAACATGCTCCGGGAGTACACACACCGGCGGGAGGACGGTCGTTACGAAACGACACTACTGTGGAAAAACCCGGACCTTCCCATGCCAAGAAACAGAGAAAACGCCTTCAAGAGGCTTCTGAGCACAGAGCAGCGAATAGACAGAGATCCGAAATTACAGAAAAAATACAACCAACAGATGGAAGCACTCCTCACAAAGGGGTATGCCGAGGTAGCACCGAAAACTACAGAACAAGACAAGACATGGTACCTACCTCATTTTCCGGTCATCAATCCCATGAAGCCGGACAAGCTACGAATAGTACACGACGCGGCGGCCAAGACACGCGGCGTCTCCCTCAACGACCACCTCCTCGCCGGCCCGGACCTGATTCAATCTCTACCTGGCGTGATCATGCGATTCCGACAACATCCCATAGCAGTAACAGCGGACATCGCAGAAATGTTCATGCAGGTGAAGATTCGCGAAGCTGACAGAAACTCACTCCGGTACCTGTGGAGAGGAGAGGCGAGAGGCAACACAGAACCAACAGAATACAGAATGACGTCACTCATATTTGGAGCAAAGTCATCCCCAGCCACAGCCATTTATGTGAAAAACATGAACGCAGAAAAACACAGAACAGAAAACCCGGCGGCCTACAACGCAATTGTCAAAAACCACTACGTGGATGACTACTTGCAGAGCTTCGCTACGACAGAAGAAGCCATCGCGACAGCCGAAGAAGTGAAGAAAATCCACAGCGAAGCCCGGTACGAGTTACGACAGTGGGCCTCCAACTCGCCGGAAGTACGTCAAGCACTCAAAGCAGCAACAGACAAGCCGTGCACGCACCTACACGACGGCGCGGCAACAGAAAGAGTGCTCGGCCTAGTATGGCATTGCGCCGACGACAATCTCGCGTTCAACCTCGACCTGGCGAGACTACCTCGAGGCGCTATGGAAAATGATTCACCCACCAAGAGAGAAGTCCTGAAGATACTGATGTCGCTCTTCGATCCCCTCGGATTGGCCGCTCCAATTACATCACAAGCAAAACAGATATTACAGGAAATTTGGAGAAGAGGCACCGACTGGGATCAGCCCATAGACGAAGACATACGGGGACGATGGAAGGAGTGGCTGAATCACCTGAATAAGCTTGAAGAAATCCGAATCCCGCGAAGTTATCTGCACTACAGCAACGCCGTCCGCTTGGAGCTGCACACGTTCGTGGACGCCAGCGAAGCAGCCTACACAGCCGCGCTATACTGGAGAGCTACCCAGCCAGACGGAAGCGTCGCGACAACGCTCATAGTCGCGAAAGCCAGGGTGGCACCGCTCAAACTGGTGTCCATCCCGCGCCTTGAGTTGCAAGCGGCGGTGATGGGAAGTCGGATGGCAGCCGCAGTAATAGAAGAGCACGACCGAAAACCGGACGCCAAGACCTACTGGACAGACAGCAAAACAGTACTCGCTTGGCTCCGAAACGGAGCGCGCTCTTATCGGCCATACGTCGCACATCGCGTGGCCGCCATAGAGGAAAATAGTACAGTTGCAGAGTGGCGATGGGTCCCGACCAAAGCGAACGTCGCGGACGACGCCACCAGAAACACACCAGAAGACATCAGCAGCACACACAGGTGGTTCCAGGGTCCAGACTTCCTCAGGGAAGATGCAGCAACATGGCCGATCGAGACAATCACTCCTTCGGTCAAGACGGGAGAAGAAAGAACACTCGTCATCAAGAAAAGCACAACAGAATCCCTCGCTGAAGCCCTGCCACACATTGAACGCTTTTCGAAGTGGGAAAAGCTCGTACGCGCCACTGCGCGCGTCCTGCAGTTTATAGACGCCTGCAGACCCAACACCGTGTCTGTAAGCTACCGCAGACACAAACGCCGTGCTGAAAAAGACAGAACATGGACGAGATTACCAGAAAGGCAGACCCCTCGTCTACACAAAACGAAGACAACGGGACACGACACCGTCCGCACATATCGCCCAGTGGACGGCACGCTCCAGCGCCGAGCAGAAGAGCTGCTGATAAGAAGATGTCAGCAGGATAGTTTCACAGAAGAGATAACGGCAATCAACAATGGAAGGCCCTTATCTTCCCAGAGTCGGCTGCGCAACCTGGCGATGGAAGTACATAACGGTATCCTGGTAATCAAGTCCCGCATATTAGCTGCAGAAGAAGTCCCCGAACACACGAAGAGGCCCCCGATTCTCGACGGCAAGCACATCGTGACACGCCTCTACGTGGACTCCGTGCATCGACATCTGCTTCACGCCGGCGTCGAAACAACGCTGAATGAATGCAAACAGCGTTATTGGATAGTACAGCCGCGGACAACAGTGAAAGCAGTAATATACAGTTGTCTGCTATGCCGCATAAGAAAATCGAGCCCTCCTACTCCAGCGACGGGCAATCACCCAGCGTGCCGACTTGCTCATCATCAACGTCCCTTCACCTACACGGGCGTTGACTACTTCGGGCCGCTGACAGTGACTATAGGAAGATCAATACAGAAGCGATATGTGGCCTTATTCACGTGTCTAACTACACGAGCAGTACATTTGGAAATAGCGGGGTCCCTCACCACAGACTCCGCCATCATGGCACTGCGTCGCTTTATAGCTCGACGCGGTCACCCCACAGAAATATGGTCAGACAACGGCACCAATCTACAGGGCGCCGATAAAGAGTTGCGGCGCTCCATCGACGACGCAACTAAGGAAGACGCCAATCGTCGCGCCATCAACTGGCGCTACATACCTCCCAGTGCGCCATTCATGGGCGGCGCCTGGGAACGACTTGTACGCAGCGTCAAAGTTTCCCTGACAACGGTGTTGTTCGAACGCCACCCCAGCGAAGAAACCTTGGCAACACTACTGGCCGAGGTGGAAAACGTGGTCAACAGCCGGCCACTCACGCACGTCTCCGTGGATCCAGAAGATCCGGAGGCCCTCACTCCCAACCACTTCTTGCTCGGTGGCTCCGCCAACCTGGCGGCGCCGGGTGAGTTCCACGACGGCGACACCGCGAGCCGCAGTCACTGGCGCGCCTCTCAGCGCCTGGCCGACCTCTTCTGGTCCCGCTGGGTGCGGGAGTACCTGCCGGAGCTGCAATACCGGCGGGAGCCCCACAGCCGAGGTGAACAGCTGCAGCTCGGAAGCGTCGTGCTCGTCGCCGACGGAACACTACCACGCAACGTTTGGCCCCGAGGCGTGGTAGTACGAGTGTTTCCTGGACCAGACGGCGTGGTGAGGACAGCGGACGTGCGCACCAAGAACAGCATCCTGCGACGACCAACAAAGAAGCTGGTGATCCTGCCTGTAGACGTCGAGCGTCGGAGCTGCACGGGAGACAGTTCTGCGCCGTTCCAGCGAGCCGACGGGACGACGCACGGCGGGAGTAATGTGCAGCACAGCAGTAATTAATAAAGATATAGTGTACAGTTTTAGCATTTGTAAATAGTATATAAGGTTTTTTACATAATAAAAGTATATTGGAGTTTTCGTCACAATAGGGCTCTCCCTCGGGTATAGCCGCGGCCTACCTCAGGGAAACAGCCCGATAGGGGCTCTCCCTCGGGTATAGCCGCGGCTTACCTCAGGGCACAGTTGAAATAGCGCGATCTCTTTCGCACACAGTTTCCATCCCGCTCCCACATAGACAGAGAGGTGTGATACGGGAGAGCGGGATGGAGCTGAAAAAAGTATAAAAATAGTGCCGTTAGCCCCGTCGGCGCGGCAGTTCCAGTACGGTTCCCATAGAAGCAACAAGTGACGAGACTCCAAAGTGAACAGTTAACAAGAAGCGTTTTCATTCCTGCCAACCTGTTTCAACCTGTTTCGACCTGTTCAATCCTGTTTCTTATCCAACGTTTCTCTCGAAACGTTGGAGCGACATAACATACACAGAGAACATACAGTCCACTCTCAAGCTAAAGAAGAATCCGGTACAGAATTTATATTATTGGACTCAAGGGCTTGCGACCGCACCCTTGAGTTACCCTTCAAACTAAAAGGTGGTTTCTGCAAATTCTTATGCGCAGAACACACATTACAAAGTTTTACAAAATTTACTACGTCCTGGTACATACCTGGCCAAAAATAATGCAACGACAAACGTTTATAAGTTTCAAAAACACTTAAGTGCGCTGGTACATTACAATGACAGGACCTCAACAAGCGTGAGCGTTGGTCGGATGGAATTACCTCCTTCCATTCGAAATCACCAGGACGACGAAATTTAATTTTACAATATCTAAATAATTTACCATTTACAATAGAATAATTTGGACGAGAAGTTGGAAATCGTTTAAATTTTTTCGAACAATTTATTGTACCAATGACACTTGTGAACTTCTGACACAGGAACAGTACGAATCGATGCGACTGACACCTGTTTCTTGGACTCATGATGAACTATTTTAGAATCATAACATAAATTTGTACTAAAATCTTTGAATAAATTAGGAGCTACATCAAAGGCTTTCCAAAAATCGACCCCTAATATTAACGATGTAGTTACGTCTGGTATTACATAAAATTTAATAACCCGAGTCAAGTCTCGAACCTTGACCGGTAAGGACAAACAACCAAGAATCTTTGCCTGGGAATCATTAGCGGTGGCGATGTGCGTAAAATCAGCACAACCTTCCAAAGAACTCCCCCAAGATAAAAACAAGTCGGACAATTCCGAATCCACTATCGATATAGATGAGCCTGAATCTAATAAACCGCTAAAAGACTTCCCATAAACTTCTACTGAAATATGAGGACGTTCATCTGCTTGGCTACTATTATTTCGTACCATGGAAACGCTCGGAGAAACAAGAGTGTTAAGTTTCTTTACGTTAACACTTTCGCTATTAGCTACATCGACGGTGTTCTTGACAACACCACGTCGAGAACCATTGTGATCTCTATTCTTTCCAGAGCACTGCGGACAATTACGAGTAGTGAAACCTTTCTTGCCACAACGGAAACATTTTAAAGGTCTCTTTGAACAACAACCACTTAAATTGTGAGTGTTGACTTTGCAACGTGGACAAAAAAGATTGGGTGTAGTAACTTCTACTCGTGGTCTGGAATCACACTGGTAGCATAAATCTTTTGCCAGAGAATGGGACGATGGTTTGGGTGGTTCAACAAATGAAGCGGCGCGCTGCCAACTGTCTTCCAGAATACGACACAGTTTTTTAAGTTGTGTTAGGCTAGATACAGTGTGAAGTGAAAGAGGGACAGAATATTTAGGCTGGATGTTATTGAAAATGATGTCAAATTTATCGCCATCGGAAAGCGGAGTGCTAAGTCTACCAAAATAATTTTGCATTACTCCTATGTAAGTCGAGATTCTTTCCGATCGACCCTGTGTTCGATTTCGGATCTCTTTGAGGAGGCGACGATCGTAATCGTACGGCACAAACTCCTCCAATAGGGCAGATTTTAATTCCTCCCAGGAACAAACCTCATCCCGCATACCCCTATACCACTGTAGGGCTTCACCCTCGAACAATTCCACGGCGCTAGCAAAACTATTCGCAACCGAAATAGTACGTGCGTCACAAAGCTCCTCGAGACGCTGCAGGAAAACTTTTACACAAGACTTGCCGTCAAATTTTAAATTCAAAGAGCTTACCATCTGGCTCTTATGGCGAAAACTCGGAACAGACGAATTACACTCCGAAGCTGGAACACCTGCTACCGGAGCGCTGGCCCCAGGAATCCTACACTGGACCGAACTCGACTGGAATGTTGCAAACATGTTGTCCAATTTAATTAAAGCTTTATTGAGACGGATCGAGCAATCTTTGTGCAGATCAATCTCGGACTCCCCAGGTACTATACGGGACAACCGGTGGAATAGATGATGCGCCACAGCTTGTAACCGATTTAGTGATTTTAAGGTTAATGGACGAACAGTTGAAAAAATTGACAGAGACAGCTCTTCCAGTTTACAATTAATTTTATCTAATTCTTCCTGAATATTGCCCTCAAAAGTATCAATAACATCAGATGGTAAATCCTTAACCAATTTCTTAATTTGGAGTCTTAAATTTTTTAGGTCATCAACGGGTACAGCATCCCGGATATTCACTTCATAAGTCAACTCATCCTTGTGCAAAAGGTTGAAATGTATTGGACGTTCCTCCATCATTTTACAAAAATTATAGTTAAATTTACCAAACAATAAACAATATATGGCTAACTATGAAAGCAAGTAGCCAGCAACAGAAAAAAAATTAAATTTCTATATTTTTTTTTTGTTGAGGGTACTTTGGAAAATGTTGTAACACTAAAAACTTCCAATAAGAATTTACAACATAAATTTGGATCTTATTAATACAATTATTTAAGTAAATTAAACAGTTCTGTTTGACTGTACTAAAATGCAACGTCTAAATTTTTTAAAACCAACAAGACAATAATTAATAACTATGGCCGGACACAATAAAATAAATTCATTAACACTTGTTTCCAATACACCAATATAGTTATTTAATTAAATAATTAATTGTCCCTTGAATTTAAATTGAAATTAAACATACAATTCTTGACCTCTAGTTGCTAAATTAAATTAAATTTTAATTTTATAGTTACACTTGTATCAATATCCAATAACATTCCAATAAAATAAACTTCCAACAATTTCCAATAAGAAAATAACAAGTAACAATTGTACCAAAGTGATAAAATTATTTGTCACAGCTAAGCGACATGACAAATGCTTCCAGTATAAAAGCGCCACAGTTGGGCGACCACTGTTACATGTATGACCCGATGGTGTGTATGGTGTAGCAGAAGTGGGTGGAATAAAACTGTACACAGACTTTAAATTCATATATTGTATTCACTTACTTACTTGCTACTTAATACATACCACAAAGTACTGGGTTCCGGCTAATAAATTAAGGTCGGAGAGCGGGACGTGAGCCTACTGGAGAGCTGTTCTTTTATCACTTTGTTACTTGTAATATATTCAAAAAAACACCAATTAAATTAAGATAAGGGCGCCACTGACAAATAGGGTGTCAGACCCAAAATAATAAATTTACATACTTTTGTCTAATTTCCATAAAAATACCATTGAGAGGGTGTCCTGGGTCCTCCAATACAGGTCAGGAATCACAGAGGCTTCATCCAACTAGGGAAATTAGCCTCCTCTCTGATGATGCAGGCAGTTTTAAGTCTACCCGCGAGAGACGAAATGAACGAAAATGTATGTTCTAAAAAGAAACAACCCCCTGAGGAAAAACCCCCGGGAAGGAATAGACAACCCGCATGGTCGGCAGGCCGGCGAGTGTTCTCCTGTCAACTTCCGCGGAGGATTCCTGATATGTTCGCCCTATAACGAAGAACGTGAATGGATAAAAACGTGGTCTAACGGCACAAACCGGCGAATTGAAATGACAACCACTACTCACGTGCACTAGAACAAAACGCTCCTTGCCGTCATCGGGTCATCGACACGTATAGGACGGCAAAGCGGCTCCAGCTGATCACGGCGAACACTCCGCGGGGTCCTTGACCAAGCCTTCGTAATTTATGGGCACATACGAGCCGACGACGAAATTACGTGCTCACACGCTTGGTGCTCCCACGCAAGAGGTCGAGGGGAGGTCGTGCACCGGTAGGGTTGCAATCCGAGTCAGAGATGAACAAAAATTTATATAACCGAAATTAGAATACGACCACTCACAATTCTCAAAATTACGCATCAAATAAAACGATTTTTATTATAAATACTGCACACGCAGACATAATTTTATAACGGGTGTAGCATTTATTATTGCATAAAAACAAAACGAGCGGTTAGAAAACTGGCAACACTACGCGCACTCGTCTAACACACGATTTGTAGGCCACGGTACAAAAACATACAGCCTTCAATCAGTTAATGTTTTACTAAAATAATTAGGGTATGGGGTTTGAAAATTTTTATGTTACAATATTTTAATTACAATTAGGAAATTTATATAAACGAAGAGTCAGTTAAATTTGCATCACTCAAAAAAATCTTACCAGATTTTGATGCAAGGTTTACAAATAAATAAAATAGATTTAATTTCATTCATCACTTTTACAGTACTAACACACCCGTCTCACAAACCTTTGCCCAATAATAAGAGACACATAACAATCAAAAAGGAGCGAAACACAAGCAATATTAAAGTAAACAACAGACACGCGCGCGACGACTGACTCATTAGCGATTGTCAGTTGTTATCATTATGAACACGGGATTACGCAACACGTGAATAGGTGATATCAATGACCTATCTAATCAGAAGAGAATTGCTGACTTGCGGAAATAGGTATGTAGTCTTCTTCATTATTACACACACACACACACACACACACACACACACACACACACACACTCACGCCTTTTATCTCCGAAGGGGTAGAAAGATGCGCAACTAGTGCACTCACTTTTCGCCATGCGTATTCCGTCCCTTGATGTGGTAGGAGGCGAACCTATCGCCATATCGGGCACAAATTTTAGACTCCGGGGTGATACTGAGTAGAAAAACCCAATACCACTTTGCCCGACCCGGGGATCGAACCCGAGACCTCAACACTGCAGTCGTACAGTACTAGAACTAAGCCACCGAGGTAGTCAATATAATTATAACATTTCTGTAATAATTATCCCTCTGTTGAGCACGTGCCTCCTGTACTACTGAGAGGGTTCAGGCCTTAGTCCACCACACTGCTCTAGTCACGGGTTAGCAGACTTCACATACCTTCGAAAGCCTGACGAAGAACTCTCAAATTCTTTGACAAATCCGTCCTGTTAATATTTAGTGACGGTTTTTCATGGCTTGTTGCTACATAAAAAGTGCAGGTCAAGTCATTCGTAGTTTGCAAAGACATTCAACAGTGTAGTTAGTTGGTATTTTGTTAACCTTTCGTAGGACCAGCTCCAGTGAACTTAATAGTGATAGAGCTGAGAAAACGTCCAAGAGTTGACTACTTATTGGGCGCTTTAATGCACTGGAAACAGCCCTGTGTTATATACTGCCCACTGCTGAGCACGGGCCTCCTCTACCACTGAGAGGGGTTAGGCCTTAGTCCACCACGCTGGCTAGTGCGAGTTGGCAGACTTCACATACCCTCCAAGTTCATAAAGAATTCTCAGGTAGGTTGGGCCCTTTTAGCGGTAAGGAATTGGGCAGGTCAGCTTAATCGTTTTTTACTACATTCGTTTAGTATAGAATTTGATATTTGATACTATCGCATTGGAGTAACAACTGTTTTTACAACGACTGTAAATGTAATAAAGAAAGCAAACAAATTGAAAGAAAGAAAGAAAAACGATTTATTAGTCACAACTCACAACCCAACAAAACAATTAGCATGAAATAACATCACAAATCAAAACAAAAGAGTACCAAAAAATAAATAATAAAAACAAAACTAATAATAAATTGGATTGCCTATTAGATGTATCCCTAGCTGGTCGTGGCCTTAACAGGTAGGTGACCACTCAGCATAATGTTGTGATTTGGTGCAAACCCAAAACACAACGCTGGTTTTCAACGGTCACCCTAAGTGACGTACGGACGTCATGTCAGTCCCGCTGCCCACTTACAATAATAAAATATTAAATAAAAAATAATACTTAATATAAAATAATAATATTATAAAAGTGGTGTGTTGCATAAAATTAAAACTAAATAGAAAAACCAACCTGACCACTACACGGACACAACTACGTAAATACTTAGTTAACTGTTAATTGAACAATAAAGTGATCATAAGGAGTTAACTATATCAGTAGAAACCTAATAACTAATAAGCATTTCTGAGGAAACTTGACATGAGGAGGTCATCACTTATCAGTAGTACGTGCCTGATAAACGTTAATTACTGGTAACTAACGGGGGACTAGATCCAATCAAAAGACAAACAGCCTTTGAACTATACATGTATTTCTATTTAATGTATCCAGACCATGTTATTAGCTAAAATGGGACGGTAATGATTATGCTTAAATAATCTACCTAACCTGTCTGTACATTGAAAGAAATGTGATAAAAAGAAAGGGGGTGACTAAAGAAGAGTAGTACTGCACATCTCCGAAGCTACTGGACGGATTTCTATGAAATTTAGTATGGAGATAGTTTGAGACCCTAGAAAGGACATAGGCATCTCTGTGCCCCCTGGTATTGCAGATGTTCATGGGCGGCGGTGATCACTTACCATCAGGTGAACCGTATGCTCGTTTGCCCCCTATACCATAAAAAAAAAAAAAAAAAAAAAAAGGCTACTTTTCATCCCGGGAAAATATAAAGCAGGACTTTTATCCCGGAAAAACTTTCTCACGCGGACGCGGCGGAGCCGCTAGCAAATGCTAGTAAGTAATAAAAGCATTAAAATTAAAACAGAAAATACGAAGCGATTGCAGTGCTGAGGTTTCGGGTTCGATTCCCTGGTAGGGCCAAAGTGATATTGGGTTTTTCTACTCAGTATCAGTCCGAAGTCTGGTACTGTGCCCGGTAATTGGCAACAGGCCCGCCCCCTATTACATGGGACCTGACATAGCTGGCGAAATGTGAGTGTGATACACATCTGCTTACGTTTGAAAAGGAAAAGGCATGATGCTATCAGCTATGTATGTAAAATAAAAACAAAGTTTAGCTTCCGAAGAAAAAATACATTGGCGACCCGGCGATGATAATACTAGGAACAAATAACCTTATCAAAAAACAAAAAATTGTATCTGTAGAAAAATAATAATAAATATCGTCTACAAACAATTTCAGCATTGAAGCATACTGATTGTCTTATGTACTTTGCAAGAACTTGCATGAGTTTGCACGCGCGGAAACACGGTCTTAGAAACGCAGTAAATCTATCCTACTGAAACATCATTTGAGTTATTTTGGCCACATTGCCCGAAGACAACCAGATAACTTGGACAAACTGCTGGTTGTAGGGAAAGTAGAAGGTAAAAGACCACGTGGGCGATCACCTACCCGCTGGTCTGACCAAATAAAGGCCATAACAGGACTTCGTATTGCCACTGCCCTGAGAAAAGCCGAAGATAGGGGGGCATGGAGACGGCTCGTCATCGACTCCATCAAAATATTTCAGGACGGACACGACCTTTAGTGATGAAGAATACGATTAAGGAAGAAACATCATTTTTAAACTGATAATTGTAGTATAATCTTGCCATTATCTCCTTTTAATGAGCTGTTGTGCCACGTTTTAATCGTTTTAGAAAATGAATATAACTTAGTATTTGCGACCGACCCTGTATCATATTATGTGGTTCTAATCCTGAACAAGATGAGGATAAAAAACCTCAAAATATTACGCTGAGAGTGGCTGAGAGTGGAATAATATCTTAACAAAGCAGCTAATAACCATAGGAATTAGCCAAAATACACTGTAATATGATTTCCTAGCACCAAAATGGGTCGATTCTAAGAAAACGACTGTTTATTTTGCGTCATAAGTTAGTTGACCGCCAGTAAAGAATGCGTAAATTAGCGAAAAACTCAATGAATCGTCTCGTTTTAAATTTGGAGTCACACAAAAAATCATGGCGGAACACAGCTTACGCCATGATTTCATTAAGTAACTGGAAATGATTTTATCATTATTACGTGGTATATTGTAATTGTTATGCTTCATTATAATATATCAAATCATAATTACATAATAGGTTATAATAAACATCAATTATTAATCTTCAATACTAAGTTTGGAATAGTCTAAATTCCAGTAGCAAAAAAGTGATTATCAATTCCAAAATATGTCAATAAACTTGGAGCTATTAGACGCCCTAATTTCACCATGTGTCCAATTTTTGCAGTTTGAACTGTCGCTTTATGAATATGGCATAAAGCTGATAAAACGTGCTGTTTTTTGCAAGTTGAAGTATGTTAAAGATCGATTCAAAACAGTGAAAACAGGTCAAATAATTATCCGTTTACATGCAAAATAAACCAGTTTAGTCCACGTTAGATGCAGCCACAAAAGCTATCGAAAGAGAAGACCCAAAAAATAAAAATGTACAATGTAATCTCATTTGGAGGCGTAATGTCCCATATCCGTTAAACAAACCGAAGTATCGGTTAAACAACGCCGCGCCGTATTTCCTCTTATCAAATAAAACCCAAGTTAGCGGGATTTCCAGTGTTGTGCGCGAGCGGGTAATACGTTTATACAAATAAACAATAACCTCTGCATGTCTGTGCGAGTTCAGTAATTCCCCTCGCACACCGCCGCCAGTAAAGAGAAGGGGGCGCGGGAGCTCTGCTTAAACTGGTCCCGCAAAAACACGTTGCGACAAGACGAAATCTTGCAATATCTGTCCATTAACACTCACACATACACATCACTGTTAATATTTACACTGTACAACACACAGCACAAAAGAAAGTAACCCCCACACGCAAAAATACAGGTGGATTTCGAGGAATCTCCAGCGATACTGAATCGAGTGTCACGCACACAAGCGCACTGCGTCGCGCATGCGCGGACTATTCGATAAAAGGAGGTCGCTGCGTCATCAGGCCACGTCTCGGACGGACCTATTGTTGTCGTAGCGTAAGCTCCGACACTTTAATCCCTCCGAGTACCTGCTCGGTCGGACCGTAGCGACCTCGCTACACGCCAAAGCCGACAGGGAACAATAGGACTATTGTCCTATTGCTACCTGAAAGCTTTTCGGGCTAAACCGCGTCCTTCTCAGGACAGGGTTTCGCCCAAACTTCACGTCGAAAGTTTTTATTGCCCCCTCAGGGCTAGCTCGGTGGTTAACCTACCGGTGTGAACAAGCCGAGCTAGCGGTGACCCGGCCACGCGCTGCGCCCCTTCAGGGCAAAGCAAAGCCGGACGGGTGCGGGTTTGGAGGCTGTGGAGACACACCACAGTTTCCGCCGCATATCGCCCTCCCTACCTTACCCTTCCCCGAAATCCATCCCGTGTATCGGTTGAGCGTGCGGTCCTCGGACCAATACCGCTTACGGTACACGGACTGTTAGGAACCCTCTTTGCACAATAAGACTGGCAAAAGGGAGTACAAGCTTAGGGCACACCTAATTTAAGTACACCCCCCCTCGCCTATACCCGGCGAGGAGGGCCACACACGCACTCACCCCCGGGCACACCCACCCGGGGACGTAGTAGTAAACTCATTTACCGCGTCCGCGATCCGCGACCGAACGTTTGTGTGATAGCCGCCTGGTTTCTTGTGCGTTCTTTGACAGGCGGAACACACCCGGGGATAGTGAACGCACACGCGGTCCCCAAATAAATAAATTTAACCATGGACGTGGACCCAGCCACAAAAATGGCCGGTTCCACGTCCATTGTATCCGAACCCGAACCCTTCATCGCTCCCGGCATCACGCTGTCGGCGATGAAGGCTGCGCTACGTAAGTTGGTAGTCCTGGACTCAGAGTTCAGGGACTACATGTCCATGCTGCTCCATAACGTCAGGGAGCAGCTATCCGAACCCACGACCCCGTCCCCACCAGTGTCGTCCGAGGCCCCGGCCGTTAGCCAAGCGACCGAGACCACGGACGACTCTGCGATGGAGACCACTACGACGGGCTCCCTCAAGCGTCCCGTCCCTTCCTCTTCTTCCTCCTGCGAATCGCAGGCGGAAGAATCGTCATCGGAACCCGATGGCGATGGCTTCACGGCTGTGAAGCGTGGGAGGAGGAAGAAAAGGGCGGTCGCTGCCGATAGTGTCCCCGCGCCTTCTGCGCCTTCAGCGCCGTCTGAGCCTTCAGCGCCACCCGCATCGGCGTCGACGTCGTCGCCACCGCCGCCACCAACCCAACCTAAGGCTAAAAAGCCCCCGCGACTGAACCTTCAGTTGCCCGCCAACATGTCCATTCCGGACGTCTTCGCTGAGCTGCGCCGGCAGAACATCAGCATCGCCAGCAACTCGTGGAATAAAATCCACAAACTTCTTGCTCTGCAGCCCGCCTCAATCGCGGACCACAGAGCGCTAACTAAATTCCTGGACTCCAGGAAACTCCATTATTTCACCTTTGCTCTCCCGGATGAACGTCGCTTCCGCTACGTCATCCGGGGTATTCCCGTAGAAATGTCTGCCCAAGAAGTCAAGGATGGCCTCCTTGAGAAGGGCATCAAAGTCCTAGAGGTGCACAGGATGCACCGTCAGTCCCGTGCCTCCCGGCCGGGCATTCAATATGAGATGGTTCTCGCCATCTTACAATCCTCGGACGACGTTAAACGTCTTTACGAGATTAAGGATATCTCCGGGCTAGGCGGCTTCACCGTCGAAACCCCTCACAAATCAGGTCAGGTAGGGCAGTGTCACAACTGCCAAAAATACGGCCACAATTCCCGTGGCTGTCGCCTCCCCGCCAGGTGCGTCAAGTGCCTCGGCGAACATGGCACACTAGAGTGCCCCCGTCCCAAGGATAGGACTCAGTGCACGGAGCCCCCTTCGTGCACTAACTGTAGACAGACGGGCCACCCCGCCAACTACCGCGGGTGCCCTAGGGCCCCCAAAAAACAGTCCAGAGCTCCTAAAGCTCTAGCCCCTCAGGCCGCCCCACCAGCTTTCAAGCTGGCACCTGCTCCGGTGCGTAACCCGTGGTTCCCTCCCACGGCACGCCCGGACCCCCGTCTCAAGGCCCACGGCGGAGTCACTCCCGCCACCCCGGCCACAACTCCAAAACCACCTCATCCGTCCCCTTCGGCTACCGCGGCCCCTCCTTCAGAGGCAGCCCAGCCAACACCAACTAAACCCAAACCCAAACCCAAAACCCGCCAGGTGGCGACGACGCCGGCGTCGAACAACTCTGCGGAAACAGTCTCCGCCCTCCTATGTTCTCCGGAGATCATGCGTCTCCACGGCAAAATTGCCGAACTCTCCGCTCTCCTCGCCTGCTCTGAGGACGAGGAGCACGAAATCCTCGCGGAAATTTACCTGACGCAAAAAAAAATTTACTGGGCCATCAACAACGCCGTGCGCCCTCAGTCGTCATCATAAATGGCGAACAACAGCGCGGTGCATCCCCCTAAGCGGACCAAACCTCGCTCCCTCAGAGTGGGGTTTTTCAACATAAATGGTATTCGCGGCCAGCGTGCCGAACTCTCTGATTTTGTCCGCACAAATAACTTAGACGTTTTCCTCATCCAGGAAACGTTCCTCAAACCCGCCCATCGCAGTCCCAATATCTCTAATTTCAACCTGGTACGCAACGATCGTACCAGTGGCCCGTTTGGTGGCACCCTCATTTATTACAAAAGGTCCCTGCACTGCATACCACTAGACCCCCCAGATAGCTTGAGGAACATTGAGACTTCAGTTTGCAGGCTAGCTATGACAGGACATCCGCCGATCACCATCATATCGGCCTATCTCTCGCCCTCTAAGGAGCTTCACTCCGATGAGCTCAAGACCCTATTGGAAATGGGGGACTCCGTCATTCTGGCGGGGGACCTCAACGCCAAGAACACTCTCTGGGGCTGCAACTCGACCTCTGGGAGAGGGGCCGCCCTGGAGAGTTGTCTTGAAACAATAGATATGAGCATACTGGTTCCTTCCGAACCTACCCACTATAGCCATGTTGACGACGAGTACCGACCCGACATACTCGACATAGCGCTCGTAAGGAACGTAAGCCTTCGCGTGCGTTCCATGCAAGTGCTACAAGAGTTAGACTCTGACCACAGACCTGTGATCCTAGATCTAGCCCCCCAAAACTGTCCAACAGACACAGGTCCTAACGTTCCGATGAAGGTGAAAACGAATTGGCGCCTCCTAGGCACCAAACTCGCGGACACCTCATCCACAGATCTTTCCGCGATTCCGACCAACATCGTGACTCCTGAGGAGACGACCAGCGCGATACGCTCCTTCACCAACCACCTGCAAAACGTCCTGAGCGAAAGCTCCGAGAAGGTGCCTGAGACTGTCCACAGTCAATGGCAACTTCCCGACGACGTGCGAGAGGTGGTGAGGTTGCGTAACTCCACGCTCAGAGCCTGCGCGACGAGCCCCACCCCGGAACGACGACATCTTGCGCGCTACCTCCAACGTGAGGTTAGACGTCGCATAAAAGAGGTCGTCGATTCGAGATGGGAATCTCGCCTAGCAGAACTCGACCCGACACATCAGGCCTTTTGGCAACTGTGTCGCTCCTTCAGGAGAAACGATGTGACCTCCATGCCTCCGCTCAATCGTCCGAATCAACGGCCGGCGTTCGATGACGACGAGAAAGCGGAACTTCTGGCCTGCAGTCTGGAGTCTCAATGTTCTCTCTCAACGATACCCGTAGACCACGACCATCTTGTTGCGGTTAATTCACTCGTCGAAAGTAGGAACGCGGTCCGGCCACCGCCGATCTCTAACGCAAACGAAATAATTTACATCGACGTCGACCCGGACGTCGACCCGCCGCCGCCCGATCCCCTTGCACCGGTGACAATCGAAGAAGTCATCGATCTGATCAAGGCACTCAAACGTCGTAAGGCCCCCGGGGGCGATAGGATACCCACTCGCATGATCAAGATGCTCCCGGAGCATCTGGTCAAGATCCTTACCGCGATTTATAACGCCGCGTTTCTTAACTGCCTCTTCCCAGAGGACTGGAAGGAGGCAGTTGTGATAGGCATCCATAAGCCGGGAAAACCCGCATTCGAGCCATCTTCCTACAGGCCTATCAGCCTGCTTAGCACTCTGGGCAAAATATACGAGCGGATCGTCCTCGACCGCCTCAAAATTGTCGCCCACAATAATAATTTGATCCCCCCTGAACAGTTCGGTTTTCGCACCAGGCACAGTTGTGTCAACCAGGTGCTCCGCATCACGGAGCACGTTCATGATAGATTCCGCGCCGGCATGCCAACCGGCGCCATCTTTTTCGATATTGAAAAAGCATTCGACAGGGTGTGGCACAACGGCTTGCTCTTCAAGCTGTACACTCTCAACGTGCCCACTCATCTCGTGCACATCATACGAGAATTCCTGTCGAATCGTGGATTCAAATATCGCGTGGAGGGAACTCTTTCTTCCCGACACTCAATCACGGCCGGAGTCCCGCAAGGCTCCGCCCTCTCCCCCTTTCTTTTCTCGCTGTACACCAGCGACATCCCGAAACCGAAGAACGCCCATCTGGCGCTCTTCGCTGACGACACAGCAATCTACGCTTCACGTAGAGACCCCGACCAAGTGGTGCGCATTTTGCAGACCGCCGCCGACCAGCTCGGTGAGTGGTTTCGCAAATGGCGAATCACCGTCAACCCCACCAAGAGCCAGGCCATCCTTTTCACTCGGAAAACGAGGTCCCAAGTGGCTCGCACCTCAGTCCGCATGTCCGACCAGGTCATACCCTGGAAGGACAAAGCCAAATATTTAGGAGTGATCCTTGATCAGAAGTTGACCTTCTTGCCACACTTAAACGCGGTACGCGCGCGAGCCGCATTCGCGATGAGCCAATTGCATTGGCTCATAAACAAACAAAGTAAAATGTCCATCCGCAACAAGATTAGGATATATACCGCGTGCATTAGGCCCATAATGACGTACGCGTCACCCGTATTCGCTCACGTACCGCCCGCTCGACTTAAGCGTATGCAGACGTTGCAGAATAGATTTCTCAGATACGCTCTTGGTGCCCCGTGGTACGTTCGCAATCGCAACCTCCACGTGGACACCAACATGCCGACCATCAAGCACTTCATGCAGAACATCAGCAAACGCTATTTCGATCGGGCGGAAAAACATACCAATACGCTCATCCGCAAAGCGTCAATATACACTCCATTTGACCGCGCCAAATGGAGACGGCCGCGTTCAGTTTTGACAGATCCAGAGGACGAAATCACTCTGGCAATTCGTGAGAAAAACGAGTTTTTAAAACTCTTACACTCCACAAGACCGCAGTTCCGTCCTCGCCGTCGAGGACCTCGCCGCGTTCCCCGTCGCCCTCCCGACCCCCATGACAGTTCCGGCCCGGGTGCCGATGTAAACAACCCGAACTGATAGGATTAGGAAAAAATCCTTCCCCCCCCCTAATCGTTGAATGTCTCATATTCTCCCCTCAGCGACCGTCCTGAGCCGAGGCTCGTAACCCGTTAGTGGGTTGCCCTCAGCATGGTTGCTTAAATTCAGGGTTGCGAGCGCACCAGCGTTCACCCTAAAGACCGGTGTGGCCAGAAAAGCCGACCCTCGTCAGGCTACTGGCAGAATAGTCAGGGACAAAAAAAAAAAAAAAAAAAAACATCAGGCCACATTCCACCCTCTGCCATCGGAAAGACACCACGCGCGTTCGGCTAGCAAAGTTGTGAAATTATTGTGACATAGATTACGAGAGACAATTCTGTTGTGAGTGCATTGCATCATTGGAGGAAAACATTTTGTGCAGTGATTTTGTGTATTAGTGACAATTCGCCTTTACACAAGGGAGTTGAGTGAAATTTGTGAAATTCAGGAATTGAAGAGTATCCGTCTATTCAAAATGTACAAGGATTCAGTTGTTCCCGTAAAAACGGAGACGTTCAGCGGCATAGCGGCCAAAAGGTAAATATTTTATAATGTATTGTAATAATCTATAATTTCTCGCAATTTCTCCAGTCAATTTAATCAAAAAATTAATTATATATTACCAAACTTTGGAAATCATTAGTAAAAATTAAACAGTGGTATTCAGATTGGCTTAGAATAACAATTAATTTAAATCCCCTAAAACGTAGGTGTCAGTATTCGATAATTGAGATCAAAATTTAATCCCTTAACAAATATATAACCGTCTCTACCTTTCCAGCCCAATCGGCCAGAACATCAAAGAAGTGCTGAGGCGGGCTTGTGCTGAGAAAAGGCTGACTGTTGGCCTCCTGCCGGCCATCCAGTACCTCTCCAAGACCTGTCAGGGGGCCCTGTTCTGCTTGACAGTAGAGGCGCCCCCTGGCGACAACGCCACACACATGCAGGAAGTGTTACTGCAAGCGTTCTGCGTCGAGAACGACATTTATGTCATTAAGGTAATTATACATCCATATAAATATAAATCCATTAACATTTTTAAAGTATCGGTTAAAAAATATTGACACGATAATAAAGAAAGATATGGGATAGAAAGTAGGAATTTTAAAGAGAAAAGAGGTCTAAAAATTAAACTTGGAGTGTAAGTCCGATTCATAAAACAATAACTGATTTGCATAGTTATTTTTCGAAAACAGGCATGAATTTACCAAGATATTGATACCTCAAAACAAATTAATAATTTATCAGGAGCATTTGGCAAAATTCTTAATAGTTTAACTAGAATAATGTCTAACCCTCGTCGCTAACTATTGATTAGTTTCGTACGCAATAGAGTTATCATAGATAGTATTCATATACTAGATATAGTGATATTATGATAAATGATAATACGACTACATTAAAAGAATCGCAAATCACACTTTGAATTTGTGTGGAAGTTTATTCAACGTCTCACTAATAAAAGCAGAAACGAGTTCGAAGGACCATTTTTGGGACTACTAAAAAGTTTTTATATATCGAATTTGCATTTAAAGTCAATTTTCTATTGTCTACAGGTGGACTCAGAGGCCAAACTTAGGAAGATGTTGGGAATGTGCTGCTCCACAATGGACTTCAGCTGCATACTAGTCCACTACCCCTATACAGACCCCTTTAGCGACTCGCAAGAGTTTGATCTGTCCGTCCTCTCGCAATCCGAGAGAGATTTGATCGAGCACTGCGAATCAAATTGGGGATATTCGCAGATCCCAGTCATCAAGCTGCCTGAGAAGTGAATTTTTTAAGCCGAAATTTGGATTTTAATGATGATAGTCGACTTCAGCGTCGCATTTAAGGACTGGCCCAAGGTCCTGCGTAGCAGTATGTTTCTATATCGTGCGAATTCTTTGAAGTTTGTGAGATTGTAATCTTGTAGACTACGCCTGATGGCTTGAATTTGTAATTAGAATAACTGTATATTGGATGATGTTTGGGAGATAATTTGTACTTTTGTAATAAGTATAATAAAATTGTATATTGTGTATAATATGGTTTTTTATTGATATAAATAAGTCATAAATAATAGAATTGAACAATAAAAAACGTAATACAATAATTGAGCGGAACTACTAAGTATATAATATAATTTATTGAATCAATATAAATTATATAACACATTACATGATTACCTGATACAGACAAAAATTGAAATAACCAGTTTACTATGGCGTCCCTTGGACACTGAAATTGCATATTACCAAATGCCACTTCCTTTCCTGAAGGTCAACAACACAACCCTACTTCTTTTGTCACTGTGGGTTCATAGACCAACAATGAGTTTAGGCCAATCACCTCCGTTTGTTATGGTACATAATTATGGAAATATTTAGAATAGCGCCATCTGTGGAATCTCTACAATACTAAATATTTAACCAGCTTAATGGTTACATGTTTCGTGCCAATCTTGTATGACGAGGTCCACGCCACGCTCTCCTATCATTATAGAGGGCGCGTTGGTGTTCCCGCGCGGCACCACCGGCATTATAGACGAGTCGATCACCCTCAGACCCGCCACCCCGTACACCCTCAGCCTGGGATCCACCACCGCCTTCCTGTCCCAATGAGGACCCATTTTGCACGTTCCAACTGGATGGTAGGAGGAGTGAGTGTATGCTCTAGTTAAACAAATAATATATTCATCAGAACCCCAATCATGGTCTCTACAAGCTTCTAAAGGCTTCTTCACAAAATAAGCTCCTTTAGATTTAAAAGCGTGTGTATCTTCTAAAGATATTAAGAATTTCGTTCCTTTTACTATTGGTATGATGTCTGTTGGGTCCTCGATGTAATTTGCAAATATTAACGGATCTCCGTGAGGGTTTGTTGTGTTCAACAACAATTTCCCCCTGGTTTTTGGGACGAGATTCATAGTTTGCGGTAATAGGGCGTCGTAAAAAGCAGTAGGAAATATATTAATACTCTCATAAGCTACAAGTTCTTTAAAATATTCCCTCCATTTCACATCAGCTATCTGATATTGGATGTCTGGAGCTGGCAGATTAGGGTCTGTTTTATAGAATGCAATAGTACTTAATGGACCAGTAGCTGACAGTGGTCCGTTTTTAATATCCAACTGATTATAATGTTTTATTGCAATAGTTGATTACCATCTACTACTGTTGCAGTTCTGTTCGGCAAAGCTATTATAATGCCATTGAACGCGACGTGATCGTGGAGGTTCTCCCCGACAGCCAAGTCACTGATGGCTTGAATACCCAGCTCGTGAAGATGTTTTTTGGGCCCGATTCCTGACAGCATCAGAAGTTTGGGCGAGTTCAGTGACCCCGCACTCACTATAACCTCCTTGCTCGCTACAGCCGTGTACAATCTATTATCCTGTTTATAGACGACGCCGTATGCTCTCGTGTGCTCGTTTATCAGTATTTTGAGGACTTCACTCTTAATTTTAACCGTGAGGTTCTTCCGTCTGTACCTGATGGGTTGTATGAAAGCGTTGTTGGTGGAGACTCGTTCGCCGTCCTGCGCAAATGCCTGCGCCTGCATGGTGCCCAGCTGGTCCTTTCCGTTGTAGTCGGTGAGCGGCAGTCCCCGCTCGTTGAAGGCGTCGGTCATCATGACGGAGGGCTCGTCAATGTACGGGTATCGGGACACGGACTGAGGTCCGTCCACTCCGTGGTATTTGCGGTTCAGAGACTCCATGTTTAGATTCTTTTCGGACTTTTTGAAGAATGGTAGCACCTGGATAGGAAACAAGTATTTCTAATAAAGAAACTACATAAAAATTTAAAATATATCAATATTCTTGGTACATTACAGTTCAAAGGAAACTGATAAGAGGTTGTTACCGTGTAAGGAAAATTATCTTTAAATTCGAGTGTTATACCCGCTCTATCGTGGCAAATCATTGCGTAAACATAGAGCTATCACTTTTCATGTTAATCAAGAGCCGACGTTGATTGTAAATAATCAAGTGAAGTGCACATTCGAGTAATATTGTTGATTAAATCAACTCGGGAGCGTACAGCTCTCTTGTACTATGTTATTACAGCAATAAACAACTCTATTCTAGAAATATGATAGTCAATTCAGAGGTGTTCTGTTTATAGACTAATGTAATTTTAGAGCATCTGGAAATATTTACGAGGGGCCTATCTTACGCAAAGAACTTCATGTGGCTCATAGTGATATTATGCTGGTGACTACCAAGTGGGTCACCTGATGTTCATGATATTCACGATCTATAATAATATGAGAAGAGTCATGGATGCGCTCCCACTTTAAATAAAAATGGGGATTAGGAAATTTAGAGAGGTTTTGGGCCTTCAGAAATCTCGTTGCCATACGAAACCACATATTGTGCAAACTCACGCTCCAAACATAATTATTAAGTCTCTACTCTGTCATTACCAAATTACGAAGTAGAATTAAACTAATATTATCTTGTATTTACATGACCAGCTCAATGTATTTTACAACACAATATTTAACGCATTGCTAGTGTTTGAGGTTCGTGTTTACCACCAGAGAAGTAGCTGGGCTATTCTGCCTTATATAAAAATGCAAACTTGTGAGTCAGTGTATTCTTACATCTCTGTAGCTCCATCCCTCGCAGTGGCGAAGCGTCCATATAACCCGATTCCTACCGGCTTCCCTTTTAGGTTTTGGGTACTTCACAATATATTTGATAAGTAAATTATAAAATTAGAAAATACTAAGCTAGGAACAATAATAATCGTTATAACTAACATTAATGATCACTAAATAATGACATCTGTCGGCCATCTGCCTGTTGTTTGTTAACATGATCGATATCAATGTGTTATATTAATAAACAATGTTTAAGTAACGTTAGATGGCGCGCCTAGTATTTTTTTTCCTAGAAATTCCGTTACCAATATGAAATTGTGGAGCCACGGGCGCGAGGTAACCCGCTGGCCACCGGGTTCATGTCGTAGTATGTTATTGGACATAGGTGGCAGCACTTTCTAAGACTTTCTATGACTTGCTATCTCTCTCTGTGCGTCGGAATCGCGCCAAAGATATGGGCAAAGGGAACCCGAGCCTGCTCGGCTTCACGTTAACCGACTATGTATTGTTGTCACTTTTTACGTCATAATTTATTATGATACCGATTTACGATGTCTGTGAATTGTCAAATTCAATTTATTTATTGACAGTTATGTGTTGTTTTTTGTTTAGAAGTTGTTTTTTAATTAGTAAATACAAATTAATGTAGTGCATTGTTATGGAAATTACTGTTTGTGATTAGTGTAACGTCTCCTTTCACGTAAGTATATTATTTGTTTGTAAATCTGATTAGTTTTTAATTTCAGACTTGAAATGTTTGTTAGAAGTAAATAATTATGATATTTTCTGAATTTAAAGGGCACGTCGATACCAAGTAAAACTTTACGAATAACGTTGATTATTTATATCGATAATATGAGGTATTTATGAACACGTTAACTGCTGGTCTGTTTGACGAATAACATATATTTTGTTAGTAGAAATTACATTTACTAAGAAAGTTATAACAAATTAATAAACAAATGTAGGTATTAGATATCGTGATTATATTTCTAATACTTATGTTGTTCTTGTAACAATTTAGACTAATCCACTGTCGAAGTTTTATTTTTCCTTTAAATTGACCTATACCGTGCGATATGTTAACTGAGGCAAAAATAGGTTGCCTCGGGTTCCCTTTTGAAAAATTTCACCCTTCGCCACTGATCCCTCGTTCCCCATGGCGGCCCACTCGTCATAATCCAGCTTGTTGCCTCGGATGTACGCCAATGTGTTTATAGAACTAGAACCGCCCATCGTCTTGCCTCTGGAACATTAAATAACAAACTAATAAGGGATATTCAGCTTTGATGATTATTTTATAAATAACCGATATTCCTGCATTCACCGGCATAGAGGATGGTCTAGAAAAGAAATTACGTACCCGAACAACTCTTATAAAATCTATATATACTATAATAAAGCAGTAGATCCCGGTGTCTCTATACAATGAAAGAAATGTGATAAAAAAGAAAGGGGGTGACTAAAGAAGAGTAATGGAACACAAATCAGTGATTTTTATAATTCTTTTCTGTCTGTCTGTTTTGTTTGTTACTGCACAACTCCGAAACTATTGATCAGATTACTATGAAATTTGGTATGGAGATAGTTTGAAACCCTAGAAAGGACATAGGCTACTTTTTATCCCGGAAAAACTATTTCACGAGGGCGGAGCCGCAAGCACAAAGTAGTAATAAATAAATAAATGAAATGAGTTACCTAGGCCAGTCACATCTCTGCCCCAGTCTGGCGAGGCAGCTCTTCCCGTTCGGCTCGGTCTTGTAGCCCCAGTCGATGTTGGAGCCCAGTAGAGCCTCAGATAGCGCGGGCACCAGCGTGACGTCAGGTTGTTCAGGACCTGCTTCTAGTAAAAGAACCTGGGGAACAGTTATTTTGGTCTACTAGACTAGTCTAGTAGACCAAAGTAACTGAAATAAAAGTCTAGCTTTTAACGAATAGCATATTCGGCTACATGCCGAATACCGAATATTTGGCGGGCTTCTTGGCCGAATAGTCGAATATTATAAAATATTCGGGCAGAGCGTGGCGTGCTTAGTTATATCGATATTTTTGTTTCTCTTTAAAAATATTCGTTGCAAGTCTAGTAATTACATAGCATCATGCCTTTTCCCTTTTTAAGGGTAGGCAGACGCACCCACATTTCGCCAGCTATGCTAGGTCCCATGTAATAGGGGGCGAATCTATTGTCATTTTCTAGGCACATTTACAGACTCCGGGCAGATACTGAAGAGAAAAACCCAATATCACTTTGCCCAACCCGGGAATCGAAACCGAGACTTCAGCACTGCAGTCGTACCTTAATACTAATAATTATACCGAGGCAGCAGCTAGTAATTAAGCCTGGAGCTTAGTGACATTTCATCATCATCAGCCACATGACGTCCACTGCTGAACATAGGCCTCCCCCAAAGATTTCCAGACGGACCTGTCAAAAGCGGCCTGCATCCATGACATTTGACATTTAAGTGTTTGACATTTATGGATGATAATTATTATCTTAATTTTATTAATAATCTAATCAAATTGTGAAGAAATTTGGAGAAGTATAGATATTTGAACACAGACACCATATCGTCGATTAACAAAAAGGCTATTTTTGTCCTGGAAAACTATACAGTAGGACTTTTATCTTGGAAAATATAATGAAAGCGGACGAAGTAGCACGCATTTTATGATAAAATAAAAACAATGTCTTGTTTATTCTGCATATCATTGCATCCTATCAATGAGAGATATCGACAGCAAAGATAATGCCCATAGCATTACCAGACATAAGCTTGGTCTGTTGGGAAGCCGGCTGCATTACGTGGCCGCACGTGAAGGAATCATACCACTTGCATCAGTGAAGCCGTTGCAGTGCCATCGATCACATAATCAGCTGCTTACGGAACTACGCAACTCGAGAAAGATCTTATTGATTTTCTGAGGCTGCCAAATAAGTAAGAGGATCATTTGACAAATGATCTGTCAATAAATACAGTACAAGGATCATGGATGCGCACTTTAAAGGAATAAGGATTAGGAACGAGGATGTTTGGACCTGAAGTGCAATTCAAATAGGTTAGGTTTCCAAAGAAAGAAAGATGTTGCATCTATCGACGAGCGTCAGAATTATACCGTTCTAATGTTATATGTAACTAGTAACTAACCATCGTTATCACTAGGTGTGCGATGGTAGTTATGCAGTCATCTAAATATACCACCTTATCGACAAGTGAAGATTCAATATTCCGTACGTAATCAGAATTATCACGCTTTAATTAAATGACGGCGAGGTTTTGTCTCCTATCTAAGTGTTCTGTCTAGCTAGCTCCTTATCTAATCCTAATCACATTTCTAATAATCTTACTATTTCTACGTCATATTTTACTGTTATTTTATACTTTGTGTGTTTAGTCTGTTGGTTTACAATTAGTAAAGACGCGGCCGCGAATGGCTAAAAATGCTTATAGTTTGAGAGCTCGTTTCGTTGCGGGTAACACATATCAGTCTTCAGTGACTCCCCGAGTTTCATCCCTAGATTTCATAATGAATGCTCTTGAAAATGGGTTACAGGAGTTGGAATGGTTTAAGGGTGTGATAGTTTCATACCTTCCATTTGGTGAAAGCACTCAATCTGTTAGCAACTACGCAGCCTGCGCTCCCAGCGCCCACCACTATGAAGTCATATTCCTTCTTGTAGCGCGTGGCTTGTGTATCCCGCCTGTGGGTCTCCTGTATCCTCCTGTCAGCCGAGTCCCCATACAGCTGCACCAAGAGCTGCAGATAGAGGAAGCCGACCGACGAGCATGCAGTCAGGTCCGTATGTGCGGGACACAGAGCGTTTAGGTCTAGCGGCTGCCACAGCATCTTCTAGAAAATAATTTATTTGTGCAATGTTGTCCATTGCGTCTTCGGTTACCAGTTACCAGGCAAGCATGCGTCATACTCGTGAACGAGTGCTGCTTGTGTGGACTGGTCTGCCCTTTTCGCTTACTATATCTAAGTATTAGGGGTATATCTTGAACTTAGATTAATAGCGACATCTTGAACATTTCAGATCAAATTATTACATGATTCCTGAGATAGTTATGCACTAGTGTTGGAATTTAAAAATTTATTACCTATTTTGCGAGTATATAAATGAACTGCTCTAAACAAAACTTAACAAATACTGAATTGTAATTTTTTTTTCTCTACATAATGCATTGTATTTTATACCTTGAACTGATTTAGAAAAGAGCAACACTAGAGTTTCTTGCCCGTTCTTCTCTAGTGAGAACTGCTTTCCGAACTGGTGGTAGAGTTAATATTGACGGAATCTAAATAATGTATAACATTTTATGGGTTCGAATAAATTATTTCATTTCATTTCAAAAAAGCCCGGGGTGAAGTAGAGAATAATATAATAAGTTTAGGAATTATTGAAATACTTACCGCTTCGGTTCTTGTAATGGAGCACTTCTTGCAAAAACAAATGTTGTAGTGAACAATTATATTGAAATGCATCCGTTAATTAGTGCTTAATATTTATATTTATAATACCTATTAATAAAGTAAAAGATTTAGATCACAAGCAATACACGCAGTCCATCCTCTGTGTCTATCTTTGCATTATTATGTAATAAAAAGAAATTCTTCTGTGAAATCAGCATTAAAATTGGTTGAAAAATAAAGTAGTTATTCATGTTTTAAATAATATGGGAAAAGTGGGGGCGTGGTGGGGTTATAGTGCTATCTCTTTCTCAGGCATGCAGCATTATGGCCGGTGACACTCGATGACCTCACAGTTTGCTCTTACTGTCATTTGACAGCAACCCCTTACCCAGTACCTTAGCAATTTAACTACGTACATCATGTATACTTACTACTTCGCCAATAGACTAATATTGTTTTAAAAGGAAACTACGGCCAGTAATTTTGTTATTTTTCTTTGAAACAAAACTTATTCTGTATCTATATAAATGTGTTAATTAATAAGATTAACCATGTGTGCGTGACCAAGAATAATAACTTAATAGGCTAAAAAATCATTATGCAGAATTGTTACTTAACCACCAATTATTTCGAAAATATCGTGTTTATTACCTACTGTTTCCTGTAACTACAATAAATTACTAATACCGTATTAATTAAGGATTTGATTTCACAATGTTCAAAAGTTATTATAACGGTTATAACTATTGAAAAATAATCACTTTTGTAATTTGTGATAGACGATAGTTGCTCCATCAACAAATATTATAAGATGTGTAAACAATAAATAAACTATAACTGTGATGAACATTTAATACAATTACTTCAACAAATAGTAAAAAAGTGACACGAATGTTGTATCAGTTGAAAATATATAATTGTAATCGCTATTTCGGTTTATTAGGATTGCTTTACAGCGCCATCTTTTGACGAAGTCACCTTAATGATAACACGTTTCATACCAATCTTGTATGACGAGGTCCACGCCACGCTCTCCTATCATTATAGAGGGCGCGTTGGTATTCCCGCGCGGCACCACCGGCATTATAGACGAGTCGATCACCCTCAGACCCGCCACCCCGTACACCCTCAGCCTGGGATCCACCACCGCCTTCCTATCCCAATGAGGACCCATCTTGCAAGTCCCCACTGGATGATAAGTGGTTGTAGTATAAGCTCTAGCTAAACAGACAATGTACTCGTCAGTTCCCCATTCGTTATGTCTGCAAGCTTCCAAAGGCTTCTTGACGAAACAGGCTCCTCTAGATTTAAAAGCGTTAGTGTTCTCCAATGTAAGTAAGAATTTGACGCCTTTAATTAATGGTATAAGGTCTGTAGGGTCCTCAAAGTAATTTGCGAAGAGCAGCGGATCGTCATATGGGTTTGTTATATTCAATAACAGTTTCCCCCTACTTTTTGGCACCAAATTCATCGTTCTTGGCAGCAAACCGTCGTAGAAGGAAGTCGGAAATATAGTGACTCCTTCATATGGCACAGGCTCTCGGAAGTACTCCCTCCAAGTGACGCTGTCCACTTGATATTGTATGTCTGGAGCTGGGAGGTCGGGTTCTGTCTTATAAAACGCGATAGAGTGGACTGGACCGTTGGCCGACAGCGGGCCGTGCTTTATATCCATCTTGTGATACTCTTTTACTTCGGAGAAGAGTTGATGATTATCCACCGCAGTTGCAGTTTTGTTCGGCAAAGCGATTATTATTCCGTTGAAGGTGACGTGATCGTGGAGGTTCTCTCCGACAGCCAAGTCACTGATGACGTCAATACCCAGCTCGTGAAGATGCTCTTTGGGCCCGACTCCTGACAGCATCAGTAATTTGGGCGAGTTCAGTGACCCCGCACTCACTATAACCTCCTTGCTCGCTACAGCCGTGTACAATCTATTATCCTGTTTATAGACGACGCCGTATGCTCTCTTGTGCTCGTTTATCAGTATTTTAGTGACTTCACTCTTGACTTTAACCGTGAGGTTCTTCCGTCTGTACCTGATGGGTTGTATGAAAGCGTTGTTGGCGGAAACCCGTTCGCCGTCCTGCGCAAATGCCTGCGCCTGCATGGTGCCCAGCTGGTTCTCTCCGTTGTAGTCGGTGAGCGGAAGTCCCCGCTCGTTGAAGGCGTCGGTCATCATGACGGAGGGCGCGTCGATGTACGGGTATCGGGACACGGACTGGGGTCCGTCCACTCCGTGGTATTTGCGGTTCAGAGACTCGATGTTTAGATTCTTTTCGGATTTTTTGAAGTATGGTAGTACCTGGATTGAATAAACATAATTTATACCTACTATGAAATAGCATTTAATAAGTTTTCATAAGTGCATGCAAATAATATGCCCTCGTACTTTTACTGCAACTATTCGCTCGCTTTGTTACCAGATGGCTTACATGTGGCGCCCGCGTTTTGCGCTTCCATCCGTCGATGACTTTCATCAAATCACCCCTGATATACCTTGATCCAATATTACAAATTAATGCAGCGCATGGGGCTTGAAAGCGTATCGCTAACAGAACAGACCTATACGCGCGGATCTCGCAAGCCGCAAATACGCGTATTTTACGTAAATTAGTCAGATTTGGACCAACCCTAAAATTCGTTGATACTTCAATAAATTATGATTTGTGACGCACTAGGCAATCAATCCCACATTTCTTACCAGACTTGGACCATAATAAATGCTTACATCTCTGTAGCTCCATCCTTCGTTGCCCATGGCGGCCCACTCGTCATAATCTAGCTTGTTGCCTCGAATGTACGCTAAAGAGTTTATGGAACTGGAGCCACCCATCATTCTACCCCTGAAATTAGAACAAATTATTTTAAGAACTCATTGTAAACTGCCGACTGGATTTGCCAATAATAACCTGATCACAAGAAACTGAGCTGTAAAATTGCCCAACAGTATACAGATTACGAGAAGATACCAACTAAAATATGTGTATCTTGTCTCAGTCGCTTACATTTATATCCTCCCTTACATACTATGCATGTTATCTGGAGTTTCTCCTATGAATTTACTATCTTTTTTTTATTGCATCGAATGATGAGACGAGCTTAGCTTTCGCCTGATGGTAAGCAATTCGACCACCCATAAACAGTAGTAACACCATCCAACACCTTGATTTACAAAGTACTGAGTTTCCATTCTACTGCGCTCGTCATCCTGAGACTTAAGATGTTAAGTCTCATTATGTCCAGTAGTTACACTGGCTACAATGTCCTTCAAACCGAAACACAACAGTGCATGCACACTGTGGCTCGGCGGTAGAAATAGACATTGCGGTGGTACCCACCCAGACGGACTCTTACATATGAGAGACCTACCACCAGTAAAAAAAAAGCAACTCCAATTAACATTAAATACAATTACGTTAGAATTTGTTTTTTGCAATTAAAACATTTATTGCATTAATGTATTTCAGATTATTTATTTATTTATTGTTATAAGGTACACCAACAGCACTACATATTATAACATTATAAAACAGTAAAACAATAAGGTACAACATCTGATATGTGTGCTACTCATAGGTGTACACAGCATTCACCACAGACAACATACTTAAATTAAAAAATTAAAACATAATATTGACAAGATAGAGGATAATATGAAGTACTTAAATTTTGACATTATTGAGTAATTATTGTATGTATTATAAATAATTTGGTTACAACACTAAACGTAAAAAATAGGCAACAGGAAAGGCCACAGAGTTAGCGAGTATGGTCCAGATCTAATTACGTTCACTTCAAATTAATTATTGAGATAATCCAGCATCTTACCTCTAAATACTTTAAAAGAATCATTAAATATATCTATATCGACTTTACTGCCCACTTTATTATAGAGAGCACACATTCTAGTTATTGGAGCATTTAGGCCTACATTTGTTCTGTAAGGGGGCGTTTTAAAGATACTAGTAATTGGGCGTCTGGGTTTGTTGTATGGAACAGATATACTGATGTTTTCAAGAAGTTGACTTCATTTAATTTTATTATTCATCAACTTGTACAGGAATAACATATCGAGAAGCTTTCGACGACTGTACAAACTGTCCATTTCAAAATGGGTCAGTTACAACTCGTTTGGCAAACTACTAATTTTACTGGTGGTAGGTCTCTCAGTATGTAAGAGGCCGTCTGGGTGGGTACCACCGCAATGTCTATTTCTACCGCCAAGCAACAGTGCATGCACTGCTGTGTTTCGGTTTGAAGGACATTGTAGCCAGTATAACTACTGGACACAATGAGACTTAACATCTTATGTCTCAGGATGACGAGCGCAGTGGAATGCCACACAGTACTTTGTAACTCAAGGTGCTGGATGGTGTTGCTACTGTTTATGGGTGGTCGTATCGCTTACCATCAGGCGAACGGCATGCTCGTCTCGTCATTCTATGCTATAAAAAAATAAAATAAAAAAAGAATATGTAATCGTCCTAAGAAACGATTAATGTGTGATCTATTTTACTTCGTGTTTAAATAAGAGCTAATGATGGGAAGGTAGCGAGTTCACTAGTGCACCCATATTTTTTGACCTTCATATGGCATAGGGGCGCTCCCTCAGGAACCTATCACCATTAGATATTACTAGCTGACCCCGCAAACGTTGTTTCGCTATCAGTTACCGACCGGGGTTAAAAGATATAAAAAAATAGGGGTCGATCGTAGAAAGGTTTGAATGTTGTATCATAAAAAAATATAAAACAAAAATATCTGTTTGAAAAGTAAAAAATATTTTTTTGGTGTGGGCCACCCTTATCACTTAGGGGGATGAAAAATAGATGTTGACCGATTCTCAGACCTACCCGGTATGCACACAAAATTTCATGCAAATCGGTCGAGCCGTTTCGGAGGAGTTTGGCAACAAACACCGCGACACGAGAATTTTATATATTAGACTAGCTGTTGCCCGCGGCTCCGCCCGCGTGAATGAGTTTTCCCGGGATAAAAGTCCCGCTTTATATTTTCCCGGGATAAAAAGTAGCCTAAGTTACTCCTTATTACATCAGCTACCTGCCAATAAAAGTCCCGTCAAAATCGGTCCAGCCATTTCAGAGATTAGCCGGAACAAACAGACAGACAGACAGACAGAAAGACAGACAAAAATTGTAAAAAATGTTATTTTGGTGTATGTACCGTATATATATTCATATACATGTAGTAAAAACGGTTATTTCAATATTACAAACAGACACTCCAATTTTATTTATATGGGTTCGAATAAAAAAATTATTTCATTTCATTTCATGTATGTAGTATGTATGTATGTATGTATGTATGTATGTATGTATGTATGTATGTATAGAAGATGTATAGATGTATAGATTAGTTCTAGCCTAGCGCTTATCCATTCGCCTTCATTTTGATTAATTTAATACCCACATAAATGTCCCCTCTTCTCATAACACGTACAATACTCAATTATTACGCATAGCAAGACCACAATCCTCCATCTTAACATTCGCATAATTTCTGAGTGGATGCAAATTATTTCTCATACATCTTAGGAAAGAACTTATTACTCAAACCGGTGGCATTTTATAACAATATATCACGTTTTTAAATATAATTTTAGGTACCTAGGCCAGTCGCATCTCTGCCCCGGTCTGTCGAGGCAGCTCTTCCCATTCGGTTCAGTCTTGTAGCCCCAGTCGATGTTGGAGCCCAACAAAGCAGTCGACAGTGCGGGTACAAGTGTAATGTCTGGTTGTTCAGGACCTGCTTCTAGTAAGAGAACCTATGGATTGGAGAAGTTAGTACATTAGAAGTGGTAACTGCTGAGTTTCGTGAAGTTTACTGTCAAAGTCATACTTAGCTTAGTCAAAACAAGCTCCAACTGGATTCACTGCTCCATGCAAGATTACCGCTGATACTGGCGTAACTAGAGGGTGGCAAAGGTGGCAAAATGCCACGGGTCCCCGGCCCCCGGCCTGCCCCGACCCGAAAGGCCACGAGCTCAGATATTACATAAAATTTTTATGCGGGGGGGGGGGGGGGGGGGTTTATACGTGACTTATTTGTTGAAAGGAGGTTTTCCACACTACGCCACTGACATTTTGGTTTCCTTGGGGCCCCATCCAATATATTTACCACGGGCCTCAGATGATATAGTTACGCCACTGACCGCTGACTACCTCCCACATGCTTATATCTGCCTCCGCCTCTGGATTCCGGAAGCAGTGATTCAAAACTTTGTCAAGACTACAAAAAATAACCACGCCCTCAGTTGCTCAAAACGTTAGCTAAGTATAATTCTAATGTTTACTCTTCTTTGAGAAAAAACTTGACATTAAAAGAGTCCTAGCAACGGGATCAACACTCGGATGGGAATTGCAATCCTATTCCAAATGCATACCTTCCATTTGGTGAAAGCACTCAGTCTGTTAGCAATTACGCAGCCTGCACTCCCAGCGCCCACCACTATGAAGTCATATTCCTTCTCATAGCGCGTGTCCTGTGTATCCTGCCTGTAGGTTTCCTGTATCCTCCTGTCGGCCGAGTCTCCAAACAGCTGCACCAAGAGCTGCAGGTAGAGGAAGCCGACCGACGAGCATGCCGTCAGGTTCGTGTGAACGGGACACGTAGCGTTCAGGTCCAGCGGCTGCCACAGCATCTTCTAGAAGAAGCGTACTGGTGGTAGGAATATATTTCTGCTGTTAAGGAGCTATGAACAAGAACTGTCTAATTCTGCTTAAAAGGACAATGCAAATGGGCATTTTTTAAGATTTACTGAGCAATATAAGAGTTATAAGCTATTGTCTTCGGGTGTCGAGCGTTGTGCAGCGTCACGGAGTGCTTTGTTAAATAAAGTTCAGGGAGTGTTTATATTGCGTATGGGTTTAGTCTTACCTACAGGCAAGCGGTTTGCTAAAAAAATAAACTTCAAAACTGCTACTTCGATTCTCTTTCACTAAAAGAACTGCATTAGGGTATTTTTTATCTCTAGAACGAAGTTTTACATGAGTTTAACTAGGAGAAGTATATTATTATTGTATTCAATTTACATTCAGAGCATAATAATGCTACAAGGTAAATATTTACCGCTGTATTACCTGAAGCGCTGCTGTCGAGAACAACTACTACGGTTTACACCGTGTTTTAAACCAATTAAGTACCGCCAATTTATAAATTACTATTGCGTTATTGGGGTCGCGATAATGATAGTTGCTAATACATAAAATTTACAGAAACTCTAGACTAGCGCATGCTGGTGACTTGCAATTAGGGTTAATGGTGGAGATTTCTCGAGGCGGGAATTCTCGAGAATTTTGGCTTAAGTCGAGACGACAAACAAAAATCAAAATTCCCTAGTTCTCGAGGTTTTTGGATTTTTGAAATCCGTCTTGAAAATTTTCAAAGGGTACTAGAAGTAAAGAAACAAACATATCAAGGAAGGTGTCATTAGCGTGCCTATATGAATTGCTGCCTCGTTTTTAAACGACTTCCAAAAAAAGACGAAGTTCTGAATTCGTGTGTTTGTATTTTTCATGTATGAACACTGATTTCTCTGAAAATAGTGAACCTATTTCGGTGATTCCTTTTTTATTTAGTAAATTAGGGTCTCGAAATGGTCCCATTTCAATATACATTGGTTTTTATCAAATTTTATTGCTAGTCATAAAAGAGTTCCTTTTGATTATTATATGCGCATTTGGGTATATTATTAGATCGCTTAAAGCTTTTTAAACTTGATTTTAGAAACAAGTTTTAATTTGAAGGCGCCTGGCCCTTAGTCCCTAAGCGCCTAGGGGGCCTTCAAATTAGCCGCGCTACTTTGTTTAAGATATGTACATGAAAGGGGGCTCCCCTATATCGGACACAAATAATATAATTATTATCATACTCCCGGACGATGGGCCGCCCTACTGCTAGCTGAAAAACCAAACATCACTTTTCTCAATCCAGAATCCGAACCTAAATTATATAAGTTGTATATCCATTACAATAAGCGCATTGCCGCTACACTGCAGCCGCGCGTTTCATTTGGAGGCACCATAAAGGTATAATATTCTGCACTCGACTCAAACACTCTCGAAGCCTCGAGAAATCTGAGTCGAGAATTCCCGTTTCTCGAGAATCAATAAAGTCGAGAAATTAGAAACCCTACTTGCAATGGAGTTTGGTCGTTGGTTGTATCCATGATAAGGAAAGAATGGAGGTTACGCCGTATACCTAACTGGAGACAAGATATTCGCTGTAATTAGGGTTGCCACTTTTTGTTTCGTACTTATAAAGTACATTGGTTATTTAAAGATAGAAATGAAATTATCTGGTGTCAAAATAAAGTACGATTTAATAGTTTATTACTTTACTTCAAAACCTATTTTTCATTACTTTTAACAACTGCACGGGATCTTTACAGACTATAATATGTATAAGTAAATAAGTACCTAATTTCTTTCGTCTAGCCATTTGTTATTCTTTACAATAAACTCTTTATGAATGCTGAGGTGGCGGGAATCGACAGTAAAAATTTAGTTAATGTATACAATTTTTAAAATTTGTCCTCGGGCTTATTACATACTTGCTGCCATTTTTTGCCATTACTATTTATGCAAAATTTCTTGTGAGCAACATTTTATTGTAATATATTATGTTATATGTAAAACAAATATCAGAGAATTCAAATCGAGCTAAATAAAGTATTTTCGCGTACTTTCATTATTTTCATAAAGCATAAAGTACAATCACCCGAAATAACGTACAATACTTAATTATAAAGTCGGGTGGCAACCCTAGCTGTAATAGTGATTAAAAAATAATTACTTACATGAAGAAGAAAGCGATAAAAAAGGAACTAATTAGTATATTATTTGTGAAAACCTGTAAAACGCCATTCGTTATTTTTTTTGTATTTATTAAAGTTTTCTTTGGCTGTTAGGTATGTTATCACCCCCGAGTTTGGAGTTTGTGCTCAATAGAGCGATAAGCTCGTCCCCTGTCACATAAAGGGCCAGAACACACATGGCGAAAAACGGGTGAACTAGTTTTGTCTTTGCCTACACCTTTGGAGATAAATGCGCGAGGGTGTGTATGAAATATAAACACCGACAAATTAATGATCAATTTAATTGGCATTTAAAATTAAATGATTTAGCGTTAGACATTATAATTATTTATGATCGAGTTACTTAGTAATTGAAGCAAATAAATTATTATAGTATGAGCTACCTACTAAGCAAGAACCTCAAATTGTTTATTCGTAGACTTATAGTTACGGCAGTAGGCATTCGCTATGTCTCCGGACCACAAATCGGTTTTTCTCTCTCACCCTCTCCTGTCTGTATTCATTCTACAGTATAAAATAAGTATAACTCAGGATCGAGGAAGGCAAAGAATGTTCATTGCAGTCTCTACATAAACTGACACTTCACATCTTTCTTTAGTCTGTAACTACCATTAGTTTAAATCATAGAGATACTAAGACAAATTAAATAATAGTTAATATCCATGAATGGCCATTATTCTACTCCATGCAACATCTGAGGAACTTAAAATTATGGGCTTTAATTTAATGGCGCCATCTAGTATAGATTATTGGGACTAGATTGACTTCCATCTTTGAAAACATGCAACATAATCTACCGGTTTAGAGTACCTCAGGTACGACTTACATAAAAACTTTTTAACAAAAAATGACACCACCTTCAGAAACCACTAAAACCGAGAAATAATTTAACATTACTGGTTACCCATTAGGAAGTCGGTGACTAATTAAAATTAAATATTGTTTTCGTATCATGTATTTCATGTATTTAGCTCGGTTAGCTAGCAATTCTAAAATTTGCTTTGTATTTTATCTTATGAATAACTTTTAAAAATCAGCCTTGTTTGTCGCGTACTTTGTGACCTAAAATGGCTGAATTGTCTGCGCCGTGTGTTGAAATAAATGACAAACAATTATACTCTCTTTTATTGCTTTCAAGGTTTCATAATTATGCTTTTCTAGGAAACTGACGCGAATTTGGCCATAATTTTAGAGATTTAACATCTCTAAAATGATAGCCATATTCGAACCCAAGCTCTAAAAAAATACTTGCGGTCGCCACTCCATACCTACACAGATTTATGTTCAATAGCGAGTTTTGACTGTTTATTAGACCACAACGTTCATCGTCGGATTCAACCGCGCGGCGCCGCTGAGAACATTCGTCACCTTCCCAATCATCGAGCACACAACAACCGCCACCTACCTCCACACCCCTCCCTAAAATAAGCGTCAAATCCCTGTACACCAGATCAGCACATGTAGAAGTTGTAGACAGGACGAAACACAACACGATTACGAATGACGGAGATAGGCCTGGGACGAAATATAGGTCTGCGGGCTCTATGTTTCGGGCTAGTTATGGAAATTCGGCCCCAGGTTACAATGTAAAGCGAAACTAGAAATAAATAAGGTAGATATTATACGAGACTGAGATTGAAAATCTAAGCGGACGGATAACTAGTTTATATGATAATATTGACTATCCGAACATACCTAAATACATGCAAACTATAATTACACAAAAGAAAAAATTAGTTATATGTATAAAAAAGGGTCCGCAGCCGGTAGGATTCGAACCTACGCTCCCAGAGGGAATCTGATTTCGAGTCAGACGCCTTAACCACTCGGCCACGACTGCCTACTATCGATATTATGAAATTATAAATTCATTTTTAAGTCTACATTATACCTATAAAAAAAAGTTAGCTAATATTTATTTTTATGAATTTTACCAATACGACAAAATTCTACATCAAACAAAATTTATTAACATAAAAAATAAACTTAGGGAACATTGCAACGGCTGTGTTCTGTGGTTGTACACATTTGTTATTGAATAAAAACACTATTAATCACAAATAATTTCAAATGTAAAGCGCCTTTACTATTGATAATATTTAAACTTTGTACGTAATGAATTAAGTGTTTTTATGTGTTGAAGGAAAAAATGTCTTGTTGCTCTTGCATATTTTTTACATGTGACAATAGATGGCGCTGTTCTAATATACTTTTATAATCTGTCACACGCTTATCAGAACATTTATTCTCTTTATTTATTTATTTAGTAACGCCCACGTAACGTACACATGATTAACACATGATTAGTTAACATGACAACGTTCATAGTAGCCTTAAGCTAAATGCCGTTACAATACAAGGCGTACATGGCACGCATATCACCACCACAACTTAGCAAAATTATACACAAAAAGTAAAAATTAACATTGCGTGAATTAAATGCACACACTTAAATGATACATTATTTTTACAATTTTAGGATAACGAAAGGATAAAAAAAAAAAAACAAAAAGGAAATCTAACTAAATTGAGTAAACGATGTATAAAATAAAAATCTCTTTACAATGTAATATTTTTTGTTGTAATAACAGAACATAACTTTGACATAGAAATCATTTAAAAAAAACGCCAAAAATAAAATAACTCGCGCTCAAAGAAAAGAAAAAAAAAAATGTGTTTCACAGGGGACACCCGGGTTTGAACCGGGGACCTCTCGATCTGCAGTCGAATGCTCTACCACTGAGCTATATCCCCTATGTGTGTCGAATTAAAAGTAGTTATCTGATTGTTTTCAGATATTTAAACTTAATTCATAAAAAAAACCGTATTCCTTCTAGTAGAATAATGAGCAGGTGTATAGTAGTGGTATATAGTAGTGTAGTAATAGTTGACAGGTAATATTTATTGTACTATTTTAATATTATCTGTTATAAGAAAATACAACCTTTAAAAATACGATATGTGCTAAAAAATACCACAATCCAAATGTTTTAATAGAATTTCATAAATAATCAAACTTGAAAATTAAATAAATAACACGATCATTGACAATACGACAATACTACAGAGTAGTTGAAAAAATAGAACACTTTGGAAGTCGAGAATATTAATTTTTGTCATTTTGGGTATTTCAAAAAAGGTAAAAAGAAACGCCCCCGGGTGGGCTCGAACCACCAACCTTTCGGTTAACAGCCGAACGCGCTAGCCAATTGCGCCACGGAGGCGGTGTAAGCCATGTTAAAATTAAGCTACAAAATCTTAAATACAATATAATAGATTCCATAATTTAATATTTAAAATATAGCGCCCAAAGAGAATATAAGTTATAACACACTGTTAGAGTAGCGACCATGCCCACTGCTCCATTTGTGTGGAATTTTATTTATTCGCCTATCGACACTCCTCATCGCCGCTTGTCGCGCCTCAACGTTTACTGCTTACTTGTAAAAATATTATTAACGAGGGTCGAGGGATAATCATCTCTAGTCAGTCAACTCTCTATCTAGAACCCTTTCGCTTACCATCAGGTTCAGGTGCAGTGGGGTCCCTGAGCCGTGATCGAATAAAAAAATATATACTTGTATGAACTAATGTAAGCTCCCTACTTTAGTACTCCGAAAATTGCACAGTTTACTGTTGAAAAGGACTTTTAAATTTTCACGTGAGCGGAGACGCGAGTAAAACTAAGTAATTATTCCTGCGATATGCTTAATGCGACTAATTGTTTCTATGATCTCTATCTCCGCACCATTGTGACTTGAACCTTACAAGACACACACAAAATAGATTCATAAATGATAAGGTACAGTCAGCAGCAGATATATAGGAGGCACTATGTACCCAAATTATTCTACACTCTTAAGAAAACCAAAAACATTTACACAACCTGTATTCAATATATTGTAGGCCAACATTGTAGGCATTCTATGTGTCAATCTAAACACGTTTGTCAAATACTTCTCCACAAATACATCTTCGCAATTCGCTGATCAACTGAGTTAATCAAGTATAGGTAGTTCTAAGTATTGAAAATATGTTGTCAATTATATTGATGTCACGGAAGTCATCAAAAAGTTTGCGAAAGCTCACGAATGTAGACTTCGACAACATGTGAACATTGAGGCATTCAAGCTACTCGATAACACGAACCTTGTGCGAAGACTAAAAAGAACTAAACCTTTCGAACTAGTGTAGTAAAGTGTAGTGCATCATTACAGCGAACAAATAATAGTGTCAGTGCTAAGTATATATAACACACGAACAAGGTGTTTTTTATGTTATCAGACTCTAAGAAAGTGCCTAGATCATTATTCTTAGTTGTAGTAAACTTATCACCTAGAAAATTAAGTTAGAATAATATTGCTTATTAGTCTTATAGACTAGATTGTAATTTATTGCTAAGAACCTAGTTCTTACAACAAAGGATAAAAAAAAAAAAAAAAAAAAAAAAAAATTATATTGATATTAAAATTTCGTCGCTATTTTTACTTTACATACATATTAGTATGTAAACTAAAAAACATACATAATAGTATGTAAAGACGAGTACAAATATATCATCACGCGCCTGGGTCCGCAAAGATGTAGGCAGCGGTAGAATAGGGAATATGCATACATTTTTTTTATTTGTTTAATCCACTCTTTACTTCGTTATAATAAAGTAAAAAATATATATATTGTTGAAAGTGTACTAGTTATTTTTTTAAATAATATATAAAATATCGATTAAATTTGACGTGTTCAAACGCCCCCATTTTTCGCGCGCTTCCGATGACGTCACAGAGCACGTTCAGTGTTATTTACTGTATGCATAGAGAGTTATGATTGAAGGTTTTTCAGTTTGAATCGCAGTTAAGTTATGGAAGAAGGTAAAAAACCATTTTATAGATATTGCTTGGTACCAATGTGCCAAAAAACTATTAGAAGTACACCAGATAAAGTTTTTTTTCTGTTCTAAGAGATGCGAAAATATGTAAATAATGGAGTTATTTTATGAGAAGCGATAAAGTATCTTCAATATCGCGTTTACGCTGTTGTGAAGATCATTTTAATGTAAGTATATTATATTTTGACAGTTAAAATGGTGTGAATTGGTCAGAAGTAAAAATAAAAGGTGAAAGAAAACTCAGTAGAGCATAACACACAAAAAATATTCGATTTGGCATCTATTTCGTTGGGTATCTATTTCTCCATCAAATACTTTAACACTTCACACACACAACATTCATTAAAATCCATTAAAAGTGTCTTAGATAAAATGTAATAAAGATAGGTGAATGTTAACAACATTTAAGGTTGCGTTTAGGTAAGTATTGCTGTGTGCACATATGCATAATAACCGAATTAATGGATTAAAAAATATCATACCATACCAGCCCTGTATTATATACTGCCCACTGCTGAGCACGGGCCTCCTCTACTACTGAGAGGTTTTTAGGCCTTAGTCCACCTCGCTAGCCTAGTGCGGGTTGGCGGACTTCACATACCTTCGAAATTCAGAGAACTTCTCAGGTATGCAGGTTTCCTCACGATGTTTTCCTTCACCGTTAAAGCGAGCGATAATTTACAAAGAATACACACATAACTTTTTAGAAAAGTCAGAGGTGTGTGCCCTTGGGTTTTGAACCTGCGGACATTTGTATCGGCAGTCCGTTCCACTCCTAACTAGGCTATAAAATATCATATATTACAGTAATTACTTTTCCACTTTTACTCCTTTGACCGAGGTGGACGTAAAATCATGATTTGATGTAAAATATGCTGTCATCATAATATTATATACTTATTTTGGTAGATGATCCGGTTGTGCTTTGACAAAACCACTTTCTGTTATTGTTCTTAATAATTCCTAGTATCATTATGTATCAAAATCGCACTACATAATAGAAAACACTACAGGGCTTTAAATAAAAAGATTTTTTTTCTCAAATACGATTCGCAAAGTATGAAAATAAATCCGATAACGTGCTCTGTGACGTCACTTTACGTTTCGACCAATGGTGATGCGTTTCGTGAATTTATATTTCGCGCGCATAATTTACGCTTTTTGAATAAAGTTTTATGCCATTAAATGCAAACTAAATAAGAAAATAATGGTTTAGGAGTAACATCAGGACCACAAAGTATCGAGGATAAAATAATCAAGTTAATTTAAATCACTTGCATATTCCCTATTAGCGCACTCGTGTCTCGCAGAACTTATCGTGTTAAATATCTTCTGGCCATATCGAGTACAAATTCCAACCTTGGAATTATTTTTATAATTGGAATTTGGAACCTTGAACCTTGGAATTATAACCAACAAGGTATTATTTTTGTAATTGAAATAAATACATAGCATCTTGCTGCATGCATCGATGTATACCTACAGAATGATTGGTAATATGACGTATTCCCGTTAAGACTTAAGAACATGTACATTGGGTTAAAAGCAATCGATTTTGTGCCCTGAAGCCCTAACATCACAATTAACCTTGTAGAAGAAAAAAAAAATAAGAATGTTGGAGTACTGCTCTGATACAAATTGTTTTGTATGCATCTTATTAAAGCGTATAAAGGTAAAACAGATGAGCAAACAAAAACTACCTTATTAATTCTTACCAGTTGTCCTAGTTGAGGGATAGGACGCGACACGAAGCTACGCGACGCGAAGCGATGTAATGCAACCAATACTTCACGCGACGTGTGTCCTTTTTGTAGTCATTCGTGAGCGACAAACGGGGCGATCTCAAATCATTATTGTTCTAACCATGGGCATGTATACTGCGTTGTTACTCGAAAATTCATATTTTAAACACTTACCATACCATACCAGCCCTGTATTATATACTGCTCACTGCTGAGCACGGGCCTCCTCTTCAACTGAGAGGGTTTAGGCCTTAGTCCACCACGCTGGCCTAGCGCGGGTTGGCAGACTTCACATACCCTCGAAATTCAGAGAACTTCTCAGGTATGCACGTTTCCTCACGATGTTTTCCTTCGCCGTTAAAGCGAGCGATAATTTACAAAGTATACAAACATAACTTCAGAAAAGTCAGACTAGGCTATCACCGCTTTAGTTCTATCGAAATACGCATGCTCACGCCTTTTATCCCCGAAGGGGTAGGCAAAGGCGCAACTAGTGCACCCACTTTTCGCTAAGCGTATTCCGTCCCATGATGTGATAGGGGGCGAGCCTATCGCCATATCGGGCACAAATTCCAGACTCCGGGCTGATACTGAATAGAAAAATCCAATATCACTTTGCCCGACCCGGGGATCGAACCCGAGACCTCAGCCTTGCAGTCGTACCGTAATACAAATACGCCACCGAGTCAGTCTATCCAAATATATATTATAATCTGTCTTGGTGAGAATTTCAGGCCCGTTTTCGAACACGTCCTTTATTGTAATGTTTGTTACGGAGCGGCATTGTCTAACGGCGATAAAGCTCTTTAAATAAAGAAGAAGAAAAAGTCGTCTCTTCACACTACGTCGCGTCTCGTCGCGCAAAAAACAAGTCGGTATTCGTAGCGTTTTGTCACACACCGATTAACATTAAGGCGACAACGTAGGCCACAAATACATACAACGACTATTTGATATTTTTGCGTCGCGTCGCGTCGCATTACCGCGTTTATCGTCCACCTAGGACAACGGGTTTTTTTTTTGTATGTAGGCGATCCTGAAGTCAACACCGGGGGAAACCTGCGAATGGGATACTGGAGTCCCCCGGCTTGACGACTGCAGGGGCCTGGGAAGGAAGTGGAAAAGGATGATGGAAGGAAAGGTGGGGGAATGGAGAAAGGTTCTCAGGATGGGTGGAAAGGAAAAGGGTGCCAGGAAATGTTCGCGGGCCCTTTTAGGCCTCAATGTGTTATCCAACCAACACTGAACTGTGTACCTCGGCCCGCGACCAATGTCCCCTCGCGCATGGGCGTGCATTGGGTGTGAAGACCCAGCGCACAAGAATTGCCTCGGGGGGCGCTAGGAGAACGGGTTAGAATTACTAAAAGCTAATTACGCCACAGAATGCGCACTTGTATTACAAAACAGAGGCCCACAAGTGGAGCAAGGTTTGTAAAAATAAAGAAAATTATATTTTATTGAAAGATTCATACCTTTATACGCTTTAATAAGATGCATACAAAACAATTTGTACAAGAACAATACTCAAACATTTATATATTTTTTTTAGTTCTATATTATTAATTGTGATGTTTTATACGTCATTGGAAAGCTGGATAAATAAAGAAAAAAAGCAATGAGAGGTGTCAAGGGACACCCGGATGGAACGAAGTTCCTTTCGATTAATTAGTGAAGGAATTGTGATAAAATTTTATTTATATAACAGAGTGTGTATATATATATAAATATATAAATATTTTCCTATTTCCGTTCCAATACATAAGTGTCTAGAGAAAAAAAACAAATAAATACGTGTGGCACTCGGAGACCGCCGCGGTAAAGCTATTGCATAGCATTTTTATCACAAATTTTTATTGACTAAACACAAATTCGATCTTACGCTTACCACATAAAGTAGATTTTTAAACGCGAGCAAAGCACGTTTAGTCTTGTTATTGATAAATGTCAGTAACCAAAGTAGAATAAATCAACAAAATTTGAAAAAAGAATGTTACGTTCGATTCTTTTGTACTCGTGCCGTGCCAACGCTGGGGAAATAGCTTCTGCGCAATGTATTTAAGGTTCATATTAGATTAGTAAGAAATGGTTTTAATGACTTTAATAAATAAAAATATACTCGTTTCAAGAATTATAGCTTCTACGCATTGTATTTAAGGTTCATATTAGTAAGATAATAGCAAAAAGTGTCGTGACAACTTTTCCGTCCAGCCCCCTTTCACAACGCGCGATAAGGAACTTCGTTCCAAAATATTTTAGTGTATTTTGCACATTTAGTCACAACAAGTTTTTCTGATATAAACAGCAGGTTTTGTAAAAAAAACTTAGTTGAATAAAATACGAAATTGATGATAGTTTTAAGGCCATCATATTTAACTTATCGTGGCTTTTAAACATTTTATTGTTTATTATGGAGGCCTAGAAACGTTTTTTTACTAGAAAACAACAAAAACCCCCTATCCCATTCAGTACTTTTTTTATTATTGATTTTTAATTGGTGAGTGGACGATAGCCTAGTTGGGAATGGAACGGTCTGCTGAGACAATGTCCGGAGGTTCGAAACCCAAGGCACACACCTCTGACTTTTCGAAGTTATGTGTGTATTGTTTATCAATTATCGTTCGCTATGACGGTGAAGGAAAACATCGTGAGGAAACCTACATACCTGAGAATTCACGATAAGAATTTCGAGGGTATGTGAAGTCTGCCAATCCGCACTAGGCCAGCGTGGTGGACTAAGGCCTAAACCCTCTCAGTAGTAGAGGAGGCCCGTGCTCAGCAGTGGGCAGTATATAATATAGGGCTGGTATTATTATTATTTATTAATTGGTTATCGGTGCGTTATTTTAAAATTCAATAAATCTTAAGTTGCTCGAAAACTATTGAGTTCCGGATAGGGCTTCATGGGACAAAATGGATTGCTTTTGACACACTCTACAAGCTCTTGACTCGAATACGTCATATTACCAGTCAGCCTGTATGTAGCTTGCATGCATGAGGCCTCAATACCTTATTACCCGACTGCGAAAGAAGGAGGGTTATGTTTTTCGAGTGTATGTATGTATGTTTGTATATTTATTTGGCACGCCCTACAACCTAAACGGCTTGTCGTATTTGTATGTGAGTGATGTCAATAGATTCGTCTTAGTCGTGATAGTGACACTGGGTACAACAAAATAAAATAATAAACAGAATTAAGGATCTTTGGCGGCAAAAAGTTATCTCAATTTTTTTTTTATTTCAAAATATATCGAGTGTGGTATCAAAATAAAGATTTTTTAACGGTGATTACGAATATATATATATAACTTTATATGTTTTATTGGAGTTTGGAATAGGAAATGCTAATAAAGGTACTTGCGAACTAAAAATATGGTAATAAAAAATAATATTTAAGAAAAACAAAAAACCCGACTACGTCAATATCTGCCATCTTTATTAAATTCATTGAAGAACTGAAAAGATAGAAACAAGATTTTAATTTGAATATTTTGTTTTGGTTTTGAATAATCTTAGTTGACAGTGTTCACAAACGCAATCGGAGGCATCTGCTCACTCCAAGATTTTGTTGCTCTACCTATATCACCAACCAAATTATGAGAAGTGAGCCTGTTACGCCTCCGACAACGTTTGTGAACACTGTCAACTAAGATTATTCAAAACCAAAATAAAATATTCAAATTAAAATCTTGTTTCTATCTTTTCAGTTCTTCAATGAATTTAATAAAGATGGCAGATATTGACGCAGTCGGGTTTTTTGTTTTTCTTAAATATTTTTTTATATCATATTATATTACAAAAATCTTTGGTGGAAAGGTCCTAAAAGTTAAAGCATCTTAATTTTATTTTGGTTTTTCTTTTAATATAGGGATCAATAACTAGAAAACTAATGCTAGAACTATGTTTAAAAATAGCCGCTTTGATTATAATAGCCCAACTAAATCACTAGCAATCCATAGCGCAATATTTATGAAGCCAACGCATCTGTTTAGAAAATCAGATATGCTGGAGGAAGTTGCCAGGATAAAACTAGTCTAATATTCTAAACCGGGACATGGTCTATGCGTGTGCAAAATTTCATCAAAATTCGTTCAGCGGTTTTTATGTACTTTTAACAAACATGTTATAAACGTCTAAAGTATTTTTTCACATTTATTATATACTAGCGGCCCTGACAAACGTTGTTCTGCCCTAAAAAGGAAATAAAATCCTAGAACCCGAGACAGCTTCTGACAATAACAAAAACATAAAAAAAAATAACGCAATCGATCCAGCCATTCACGCGTGATGCCGTGACCAAGGAAAATAGGGATTCATTTTTATATATATATAGATAACGGCGCACAAGTACCAGCAGGGTTTGTAAAAATAGAAATTTACCATCATTGCCAGGGCTGCTCATTATTTATTTCCTAAGTATAAACGCGACCTATTTTAAATATTAATCGTTTAATAATAATAAAATACACTAATTTTTAATACTATTAATAATCAAAAATAAAACTAATCACACACTATCAAAATAATGAATTATAATACTCACACGTATTGGATGAAGTACTCCAGGCGAAACCTCAGCAATAACTTGAGTTTTCGCCATGAGTTCACAATATTTATAGGAGGGTGAATATTTGAACATGTGCATATTACGCGGCTCTAAGTAAATAACTACTTAGTCAAATATTATTTAATGTTTTTTTTATTTTACCTAAAACGTAGTTCCTGGGCTATGTACAGATGTGCATAATATAGGTACCCGTATTGCAATAAATAGAAAGTTATCTTCAAAAACGTGCCTCAAATCTAATTAGACTGACACCGATGGTAATTACCAAGAACTATTGAAACGACAGTTGCAGCTCGTATTTACCGTCGAAAAATAGACTTTGGCACAAAATTTTCTCCTTTCCATTTGAGCTTGCTGTGGTAAGTTTGTTTTGATTATTTACGATTTGGATTAACTATAATTATCGTCATTTAAAACTCGACTGTGAATTGTGATAGGATTTCTTAAATTATGAAGTAGTATAAAGAATGTTTTATTAAATAAAATGTAGCAAAACCTACTTACCGTTGCTATAATTACCGTGTTTACGGTTTGAATTTAGGTTATCGGTAATTAGGAATCAAAAATTATAATAAAAATTGCGTAAGATTAAAGTAACAAAAATTTATTAAAATTTACATAGTGATAATATTATTGTATGTTATATTGTGTTTATTAAAATATAAGATACAGAACGTTACTTGATCCCTAAAAAGTAATTGATAGTATACAGAGTAGGGGGCCAGCCCTAAACTGGATTAAAACTTACCTATCGAACAGAACCCAATATGAAGTAATAAACCGTCTTAACAAAAACTTAATAAGTATCCTCTACTTGTAAGTCAACGCTGAGAGAAAACATAAGGGGAGTCCCGCAGGGTAGCGTGATGGGACCGCTTCTTTTCCTGCTTTACATTAATGATCTTCCCAATAATATAAATCAACCATGTATCCTATTCGCAGATATATCTATAATTATACCTAACAAAGACCGACTGACCAACAATCATGAAACCGTAGCGAATAAAACTCCATCTGACGTAATTGAATAGCTGAAATTAAATTACCTACATGTGAACCTAACTAAAACTAAATTTATTCAATTCTCTAATTATAAAATGACGATACACGATATGGCCTTAAAACACTATGACCAACAATTAGAGCAAACTGACCACATCAAGTTTTTAGGGATTTCAGTAGATAAACATAGCAATTGGAAGTCACGCGTATTATCCGTATGCAAAAGAATAAATAATTTCGTCTTTACGTTGCGAAATATATGTAGGGTAGCCTCAGAACATACAGCACTAACAGCTTACCACGGTTACTTAGGATCAGTTTTGCAATATGGCCTATTGTTGTGGGGCAATTCGACACAAAACTCTCAAACTTTCCTGGCTCAAAAAAAATGAATTAGAGCGATATGCAATGTTGGGCTCTTAGATTCATGCAAACCACTTGTTATTAAAACCATAACACTTACATTGATCTGTCTATATACCCTCAAAATTGGACTTTTTGTCAAAAAAAATCACACTCAACCACAGTTATTTAAGAAAATAAGTGAAAATAGTTCGTTCAGTCATAGACCCAACAAAGCTGGTGATGAGAAAATGTAGAACGACTCTTTATCACAAAAGCTGCCATAGTATGTGTATTAAAATATATAATAAAATTCCACAATCTTTACGTGAACTACCACTAAGATTATTTGTAAAAAAATTAAAAACATGGCTTATAGATCGATGCTTCTACACAATTCAAGAAATTATGCTATATAAAATTCAAAAACCAAAATAACATTGTATAAAGATCATCTGTGACATTTTATATTTACTTTCTAAAAATAATAATCATAAATATTTTAAATTATGAACGATATAATAAGACATCATAATGTAAAACTTATGTTAAATTAAATTGACATTGATTCTAATCCTTATCTAAAAATTATTATAAGCAATGCATTCCCTGAACAAATTAATGATTTTCATTTATTATTATGCACATAAAAAAAATTTGCTGGTCCTTAAATTTGACAAAAGTTGATTGATCAGAAACGACTATTTAAGATCTATATTGTACCAACTTTTTCGCAAATAAAGGATTCGTTCATTCATTCAGAAGTGGACTTACACAGACTGAAGAAGAAGATGTGATTTTTTTTATATTTCTTTTCTTATTACCAATCCCGTAATAATAATTACCATTCAGCAAATACTAATTACCGTATGTGTCATTTCTCATTGCCATTCGACGTCATTTTTCAAATACTAATTCAGACCTATATATCGATTGAAATACTGTGCCTTCGATTTATATAGTATATAAGTACTATAAACTATATCGATTCGATAAAGGTCGCAATTGGGACCAATATTTTAACATGTTTTTTTAACACTGAATAATATGTCTATGTTCAAATATTCACCCAGGAATGGTGTAGGAGCCAATACACTTTCCACATATTCTAATACATCCGTAATGAACTTCTACGGTGCTAGTTATTTTAACCTGTTAATTCATTAAGAGCGTTTACGTAAGCATTCCGATTGTTAAATAATCTTTAAACTAATGGAAGCGTTGTCTCCGCCATTTTCAGTTAATTCGAAATTTGCTTAGGTATTGTAGTTATTTTAAACTTGATGAAATGTTCCAAAAACGAAATGGTATATGTTTATAAATCATATTAACACGAATTTAGTACTGACTTGTTACGACTTTTAGCGAACTTTCGAGAAATCATTTACTACATAGAAATATAGTAAAATTTAAACTTACGAAAAATGTGTCCAAACTAAATAATTATTTATTATAAATCGTAACATGATTTTTCCCATGACTCTTTTGCCTTATAACAAATCTTAGAGCATAATTAGTAATAATAACCTCATCGTAATGAGATTAATTTAAACTTTATAAAAATGTCTAAAAACTAAGTTATTATTTATAATAAATATAGAAATGAATTTAGACACAAATTGTTTGCTTTAGAATCCTTTTTTTTAACTATAATGATTAATAGTTTGTTGCCTTGAAAAACAGGAAACTACAACTCCTTATTTTTATCAAAGTAAGACAATATAATTCATTAATTCATTTAAGTATAATTCATTTTAAACACATGATAATGTTAGAATAATTGTAACTAAGAAAATATGATAATAAGTAACACTTACTTATTACCCGACTACGAAAGAAGGAGGGTTATGTTTTTCGAGTAAATGTATGTATGTATGTACTATATTTCTTTGGCACGCCCTTGAGCCTAAACGGCTTGTCGTATTTTTTTGTGAAAGGTGTCAATAGATTCGTCTTATTCGTGAGAGTGACACTGGATACATCAAAATTTTAAAAAATATCAAAATTAAGGATTTTTGAGGGCAAAAAGTAATCTCAAAAAAAATTAATGTTTCCAAAATACATCGAGTGTGGTGGTATCAAAATAAAGATTTTTTAACGGTGATTACTAATATATATAAGTATATATTATATATATATAACTTATATGCTTTATTGGAGTTTGGAATACGAAATGCTAATAAAGGTGCTTGAGAACAAAAAGATGGAAATAAAAATATATTTAAGTAAAACAAAAAACCCGACTGCGTCAATATCTGCCATCTCTAGGTATTAAATTCATTGCAGAAGTGAAAAGATAGAAACAACATTTTAATTTAAATATTTTATTTTGGTTTTGAATAATGTTAGTTGACAGTGTTCACAAACGCAGTCGGAGGCATGCGCTCACTCCGAGATTTTGTTGCTCTACCCTTTGATTAATTATATACCTAGATAGACACTGAACGTTTCAAACACGTAGACAAACATATAGGCCAACTGTTGCCCGCTAAATGAGATCGAGTGAATTATTTTTTGTTGTTTTACATGGATATAATTATCTCCCCGTTTTAATAGAAACCATGTAATAACTGGTATCATTATGCGCGCACACAAGGATACGCAGAATGATGCAGCGATAGCGTACGACACAGCTGTCACGCATACTAGCTTAAGAAAAGTTGGCCTGTTTGTTTTAGTTTCATTGTAGCGCGTCACTCTATCTAGGTATATAATTAATCAAAGGCTCTACCTATACCACTAACCATAAATTCTGAAGTGAGCGTGTTATGCCTCCGAAAGCGTTTGTGAACACTGTCAACTAACATTATTCAAAACCAAAATAAAATATTCAAATTAAAATCTTGTTTCCTTAGAATAATAACACATGGTATTCTATGCTGGTTTCCATCTTTTCACTTCTTCAATGAATTTAATAAAAATGTCAGATATTGACGCAGTGGGTTTTTTTTTGTTTTTCTTAATCCTACTAATATTATAAACGCGAAGTTTGTAAGTATGGATGTCTGGATGTCTGGATGTCTGGATGCTGGATGTATGGATGTATAGATATATGGATGTTTGTTACTCTTTCACACAAAAACTACAAAACGGATTTCGATGAAATTTGGCACACGGGTAGATTATGTCCTGGAATAACACTTAAGCTACTTTTTATCCCGGAAAAATATAAATCGGGCCTTTTTGCCCGGGAAAACTCATTCACGCGGGCGGTGCCGGCCAGTACATTTCGGCCAGTTTTCAAATAATTCGGAACAAAAGACGTCACTGACGTCATACAAGAAATTAAGGACATAGACAAGAGGATTTTTCAAATTAATAATGAGTCTAAATGCATTGGCATACCTAGGATATATTTTTTTTGAAGTTCATTATGAACATTTGCACTGCTAATATGCCGTTGACAGTCGACTTATTTATAGCAATCACTTTGTATGCTCACAACATTTAGAATACTTTAGATGTATAGATTATAAAGGTCACGTTAAATGTATGGCACCATAAATGAACACCATAGTTGTTTAGCTACTTTTGATGTTGACGGTACCGAATACTCAACTGTTAAAATTCGTTTTAGTCAGTAAAAATAACCAATCAACAATTTGCAAATCATTGGTAACTCCCGTATGGTCTAGTGGCTAGGATACCTGGCTTTCACCCAGGAGGCTCGGGTTCGATTCCCGGTACGGGAAAACATTTTTGTTTAGTTTTTTTGTATTCCGTCGGGAAAATAAAATATAATAAGAGTCCGGTCGAGTTACTTGTGACTACAACTGAGATCTGCTATAAAATTGTTCTCACACACACACACTCACGCCCTTTATCCCCGAAGAGGTAGAAAGAAGCGGAAATAGTGCACCCACTTTTCGCCGTGCGTATTCCGTCCCATGATGTGATAGGGGGCGAGCCTATCACCATATCACAAATTCCAGACTCCGGGCTGATACTGAATAGAAAATCCCAATATCACTGCCCGACCCGGAGATCGAACCCGAGACCTCAGCTTTGCAGTCATATCGTAATACAACTACGCCACCAAGGCAGTCTAAGATAAGTTATGTACTAAGACGTCGAAAGTCGAAACTAATATTATATGTTTTTAAGTTCTAAATCGAAACTTCTACATACTTCTAACAGTTCTAACGAAAAAACGCCATTAATAGAATCGTCCAAGAATATTTAGTACGATTACTTTTTATTTCGGTGACATTTTTAAGAATGTCTCTACTAAAAAATCCACTACATCAATTTTATTAGAAGTTGAAAGGAAAAACCAAAAGATTTGTCAGAAGTGGGATTCGAACCCACGCCCTCAGAGAGGACCAGAACAGCTCGGGACCCATTATATGGGCAAGGTAACCTTGAGTCTGGCGCCTTAGACCGCTCGGCCATCCTGACGATTGAGCTGGTACTCGAAATTACGGATTACATTCAAAACGATACTTATTTATTAATGAACACATAATATTTCTTATATTAACTTACATTTATTAAGCACATTGTAAATTTAATGAATGTATTTTAAAATTACGATAAATAAGGTCAATAACATTAACTTGTAGTTCATAAATTTAATTTTAGCGCCATCTATTGCTGCTAACAGTACTTTAAATATTGTAATGATTTAATTTGTGATTGTAACAGATATTAATACTTAAATTACGTAGGTATATGCACACACACGACATACAAAGAAACTTATCAACACTGTACCTTTAGGTTTTCAATGGTTATTATTATTGTTTTCTTTTGTTTAGTTTTAATTTTGTACTATTTGACCTATATTTAATTGCATTTTTTGAAGAGAGGGGCCTTCTTACTTAAAAGGAGTGCTCCAATAAAGATAAAATACACCTAGGTTAAGATAATGCAAATAAAATTTATTATTAGTATTACATAGTCAAGAACGCATTAAAATCTTAGTTCATTTAAAATCATACGTTGGGATTTAAATAAGACGCTCAAAAGTTATTGTCGATGCAATCGCCATCTTTTGGGTAACATGGTCCACACGGTTAGCCTAATAACTTTGTACGGTTAAGGTGTTTTACAGTTCTACATTTTCTAAATAGAGGGCATTATAAGCAAAATTTTATGTAAAACATTCAAAAATTATAATCCATGACACAGAACAATAACTAAAGCACTTAGTTATTGTTCTGTGATCTATGACTAGCATTATTATATTCATTTGTTTTTTGCATATTATTCACGTCTGCTTAATAACGAGGTAACAAAAGAACAAATTTTCACGTTGCGCACATTGATGTATGGGTTTTTTAATACATCAATGGTTGCACATGACTGGATTTTTTTATTAAATATCAATATAAGATTGTGCGATGATACCCATATTCAATAGGACCTTTTTTGACTACTTAACAAACATTTAAATATAAATCATGGAAACAAAAATTTAGTTTTAAGGATAAAGAGTCCATATCATACTATAATTTTTTATTTTATTACACTTTGTACACATGCTATACAGGGGAAACTTAATGCCATGGGCATTCTCTCCCAGCCAACCTTAGGGTGGTGTAGAGAGGGAAGGAGGCAAGCTTATTACTGCAAACTTATGAAATAGGTATGAGAAATTACATTAAGTATTATAACTTAATATTGAAATCATATTGAATTATTTCACAATACTCAACAATATCCACCTTGCATGTTACTTATGCTACATGGCAAAATTTATATGAAAGTTCCAAAAGGGCAGTCAGACGTCCCGTATGTTGATTGATTACTCAAAGTGTATGAAATTATAGACAGAGTGCATTCATCAGAGCTGTAAAAGAGCTTAAAGCAGTAGTAGAGCTTCAGACCCTCAGAGGTTGATTTATTTAATTCAAAACCACTTTTTCTAATAAGATAACACAAGGTCTTGTTTCTCTAACTGTTCGGCAGGAACATAGGTTTTGATTGTTTTGTATGTGTACTTTGTGTATCATTTATTATTGTTAACAAATCATTGAAGTAAGGCTCTCTCTTAATATTTTACTTTTTTCTATTCGTGGAAACATGTAATTTGTGTATAGTTATTCTTTTTTCTTTGCATCACTGTATGTTTCCTTAAAAAAAAAATATAAATAGTAAATTAGCTGATTAGGATTTTTAATTCCTATATTCCGTCCATCCACCATTGATACTTCTTATATAATTCCAAGTATTCAAACACATCTCAAAAGACAATAATATTCCTTCAACTGCCCGCTCGTTAATGATAGCTCAGTATTTTATACTATTCCTCCACTGCAAAGGCGCCTCCCTACTCCCAGGAAGCCTCAGGCCTATTATTTCTTATATAAAACTCACTCAATAACTTGACATTCATCATCATCTACAAAACCTCCGTTCAACGCATCATTCGTTATTTTTTTGTAACTTTTTTTCAACTCATTGTTGATAAAAGTGCGTCGCTCTTCTTTCCGTCTATTTTCGTTGATCTTCTCTTGAGGTAATCTCTCCGCTATACCTTTACTGAACGAGTATATCACTGTAGTAAAGTCGCTGTCAATAAACGCTAAGTTAATAGCATGGCCTGTTTCAACAGTACACAGGTTTTCCTGCAAATTACTGATAAAATCCATGGTTATGTCTTGAAAAGTTGGCACCGGTACGTAAATGTTTAGTTTTTGGTTCTTCCTCGGCCGTGCGACCACGTACAGTGTGTTTATGTCTTTGTTGTAACAGTATTCCGTGTCGTACATTAGTTTTTCGTCGACTAAATGTATGTAGAGGTGATACGCTAACGAGATTTTCATTTCGCTGTGGCATCCGAGTGATCGCATGTCTCCCTTTATTTTTGCTTCCACGTCCATGTTGAAATGTATACGTAATAACGAATTTCGATTAATTAATATAAATCTATAACAACCATAAGTTTAATTCATAAATACAAGTTAATTTTTAATTTGTAAACAAATTATTATTTGAGGTTGACCGTTGACCGCAGTGTTGCCAACAAGATTTTTGAAAATCCGCCGATTTCGTTGTATATTCCCGTCAAAAATCCGTAAAAATGTTATGCTTCATAGCCCTAAAATTTTTAAAGTTCTATGTACACGGCTGTAGATACCATAGAGTAAGTAACACTACGTAGCTTTCACATGGGGGGTGCGTAGCATGGGTTCTTACCACCTCAAAAACCCCCCTTTCAACAAATAAGCCACGTATACCACATCCCCCCGTCTTATTTATACATTTGAAAAATGTAAAAGGCCGTATTTCGCTGAAGGTTCATTTTCTGTTAAAACAAGAGCACCTCATGATACTTCCAAGTTCCCGCCGAGTTACTTACAAGTTACGAGGTGCTCTTGTTTTGATTCATCATTTTGGTAATAGCGTTATATTGTATAATTATGGTGGTATATTATCCAATGTGGACAGAGGTCTTGATAAAGGTCAAAGAGAATATAACCACTACGTTAAATAAAGGTCGCAGGAACACGTTGGATGCAGGCCGCTTTTGACAGGTCCGTCTGGAAATTTTTAATGAAGGCCTATGTTCAGCAGTGGACTTCGTGTGGCTGATGATGATTATCCAATATAGTTCTTTAAAAGGGCTCAAATGAAGTGAATTGAAATAATTGTGCTAATCAAGTGCTTTTTTTGTTGCCGCCAAACTCCTCGATAAAGTCTTGGTAAGGTAGCCACTGTTCATTCCGTCTTGAGCAGCCGTCTCGGACGGACCTATTGTTTGTCGTAGCGCAAGCTGTGACATTCATTGTTCCCTCCGGGTACCTGCTCGGTCGGACCGCAGCGACCTCGCTGCACGCCAAGGACGAAGGGGAACAATAGGCTATTGTCCTATTGCTACCTGGAATCCTTTCGGGCCGAACCGCGTCCTTCTCAAGACAGGGTTTCGCCCAATACTACACGTCTTAAGTATTTATTGCCCCTTCAGGGCTAGCTCGGTGGTTAACCTACCGGTGTAAACAAGCCGAGCTAGCGGTGACCCGGCCACGCGCTGCGCCCCCTCAGGGCAAAGCAAAGCCGGACGGGTGCGGGTTTGGAGGCTGTGGAGACACACCACAGTTTCCACCGCATATCGCCTTCCCTACCTTACCCATCCCATAAATCCATCCCGTGTATCGGTTGAGCGTACGGTCTTCGGACCAATACCGCTTACGGTACACGGATTGATAGGGACCCTTCGCACAATAAGATCGGCGAAGGGATTGCAAGCTTAGGGCACACCTAATTTTAAGTACATTCCCCCTCGCCTATACCCGGCGAGGAGGGCCACACACGCACTCACCCCCGGGCACACCCACCCGGGGACTTAGTTACTACCGCGACCGCGATCCGCGACCGAACGTTAGTGCGATAGCCGACCTGGTTTCTTGTGTGTTCTTTCCCAGGCGGAACGCACCCGGTAGAGTAGGGAACACACACGCGGTCCTCAAATAAATAACCATGGACGTGGACCCAGCCACAAAAATGGCCGGTTCCACGTCCATTGAACCCCAATCCGACCACTTCGTCGCTCCCGGCATCACGCTGTCAGCGATTAAGGCAGCGCTGCGCAATTTAGTTGTCCTGGACTCAGAGTTCAGAGACTATATGTCCATGTTGCTCCACAACGTAAGGGAGCAACTGTCCGAAACCCCGTCCCCACTAGTGTCACCCGGGGCCTCGGCCGTTAGCCAAGCGACCGAGACCGCGGACGACTCTGAGATGGAGACCACCACGACGGGCTCCCTCAAACGTCCCGTCCCTTCTTCTTCTTCCTCCTGCGAATCACAGGCGGAAGCCTCGTCGTCGGAACACGACGACGAAGGCTTTACGACGGTGAAGCGTGGGAGAAAGAAGAAGAAAGCCGTCCCCCAAACTTCGGACGATCTCGTCCCTCCACCCGCGCCTTCAGCGCCCATCGACAATACGTCGAGTCCCGCGAATCCCGCGGGTTCGTCTTCGTCGTCGTCGCCACCATCGGACTCCCAATCCCAGCCGCCGCAACCCAAGGGGCCTAAAAAGCCACCGCGGGTAAACATGCAGCTTCCCCCCGGCAAGTCCATACAGGCCCTCTTCAAAGAGCTGGAACACCAGCATATATCTATTCCCACGAACTCGTGGAACGGGAGCCAGCAGCTCCTATCTCTCCAGCCCGGCTCGATTTCCGATCACAGGGCCCTTACTAAGTTCCTCGATTCGAGGAACTATTACTACTATACTTTTTCCCTCCCCGACGAGCGACGTTTCCGCTACGTCATCCGCGGTATCCCAGTACAGATGTCGACCCAAGAGGTTAAGGAAGGCCTCCAGGCTAAAGGCATTTCAGCCATAGAGGTGCACCGTATGCACCGTCAGTCCCGCGTTTCCCAACCGGGCTTAGAGTACGAGATGGTTCTAACCATACTCGAAACCCCCGCGGACGTCAAACGTCTATACGAGATCCGCGACATCTCGGGTCTAGGCGGCTTCACCGTCGAAACCCCACATAAGAAAGGCCAAATAGGGCAGTGTCACCACTGCCAAAAATACGGCCACAGTTCTCGTGGTTGCCGCCTCCCCGCCAGGTGCGTTAAGTGCCTCGGCGAGCACGGCACGTCAGCGTGCCCACGCCCAAAAGATAGGTCCCAGTGCACGGAGCCGCCTTCGTGCACTAATTGTCGACAATCGGGTCACCCTGCTAATTACCGCGGATGCCCCAGAGCCCCCAAAAAGACCTCCAGAGCTCCTAAAGCTCCAAAGGCACCAGCCCCTCAGGCAAATTTCAGACTGGCACCTGCGCCAGTGCGTAATCCGTGGTTCCCCACCACGACACGCGCCGACCCACGCCTCCAGGCCCGTGGCGGAGTCACTCCCGCCACCCCGGCCCCAAACCCCACCACCATCCCTTCGGCTTCCAAGGCTCCCTCTCCGAAGGCAGCCCAGCCCAAACCCAATCCCAATCCTAAACCAACAACCCGTCAGGTGGCGGTGACGACGATACCCGTAACTTATAATAACGAGTCAGGAAATTCCGTCGCGTTCTTATTAGGATCTCCGGAGATCATGCGTCTCCACGGCCAATTGGCCGAACGTTCCGAACTTACCCGTTCAGGGGAAGAAAACCCCGTTCTCGTCGCTGAGATCTACCAGATCCAGCACCAAATATACCGCGCAATCTCAAAAGCTGCGCGCATGCCGTCGTCATCTTAAATGGCGAACAACGCAGCGCATCCCCCTAAGCGGACCAAACCTCGCTCCCTCAGAGTGGGGTTTTTCAATATCAATGGTATTAAAGGCCAACGAGCCGAACTCTCTTCTTTTGTCCGCGATAACAACTTGACGTTTTCCTCATCCAGGAAACGTTCCTCAAACCCTCACACCGCAATCCCAACATCCCCAACTTCACTCTGGTGCGCAACGATCGCACCAGTGGCCCGTTAGGAGGCACTCTCATTTATTACAAAAGGTCCCTGCATTGCATACCCTTAGACCCACCTTTAATCTTGAGGAACATTGAGGCATCAGTTTGCAGGCTAGCTATGACAGGACATCCGCCGATCACCATCATATCGGCCTATCTCTCGCCCTCAAAGGAGCTTCACTCCAATGAGCTTAGATCATTATTAGTCGAAATGGGGGTTTCCGTCATTCTGGCGGGAGACCTCAATGCCAAGAACACTCTCTGGGGCTGCAACTCGACCAACGGGAGAGGAGCCGCCCTGGAGAGTTGTCTTGACATAATAGATATGAGTGTCCTGGTTCCTTCTGAACCAACCCACTATAGCGCAATTGACGACGAGTACCGACACGACATACTCGACATAGCGCTTGTAAGGAACGTAAGCCTTCGCGTGCGTTCCTTACAAGTGCTACAAGAGTTAGACTCTGACCACAGACCTGTGATCCTAGATCTAGTCCCTCAACACGGCCCAACAGACACAGGTCCTAACATACCAATGAAGGTGAAAACGAATTGGCGCCTCCTAGGCACCAAGCTCGCGGACACCTCATCCACAGATCTTTCCGCGATCCCGACCAACATCGAGACTCCTGAGGAAACGACCGGCGCGATTCGCTCCTTCACCAACCACCTTCAAAACGTCTTGAGCGAAAGCTCCGAGAATGTGCCGGAGACTGTTCACAGTCATTGGCAAATACCCGACGACGTGCGGTGGGTGGTGAGGAAGCGTAACGCTACGCTAAGAGCCTGCGCGACGAGCCCCACCCCGGAACGACGACGTCTTGCGCGCTTCCTCCAACGTGAGGTTAGACGTCGCATAAAAGAGGTCGTCGATTCGAGATGGGAAACTCGCTTAGCCGAACTCGACCCGACACACCAGGCCTTCTGGCAGCTGTGTCGTTCTTTCAGGAGAAACGATGTGACCTCCATGCCTCCGCTCAATCGTCCGAATCAACGCCCGGCGTTTGATGACGACGAGAAAGCGGAACTGCTGGCCGATAGTCTGGAGTCTCAATGTTCCCTCACAGCCATACCCGTAGACGACGGCCATCTTGTTGCGGTTAATTCGTTAGTCGAAAGTAGGAACGCGGTCCGGCTACCGCCGATCCCTCCTAATTCTCAATCGATCAATGTCGACCCGGACGTCGACCCGCCACCACCCGATCCCCTTGCACCGGTGACTATCGAAGAAGTCATCGCTCTGATCAAGGCACTCAAACGACGTAAAGCCCCCGGGGGCGATAGGATCCCTACCCGCATGATAAAGATGCTTCCTGAGCATCTAGTTCAAATCCTTACCGCGATATACGATGCAGCTTTTCGAAACTGCCTCTTCCCAGAGGTCTGGAAGGAGGCAGTTGTGATAGGTATCCATAAGCCGGGGAAACCCGCATCCGAACCGTCTTCTTATAGGCCAATCAGTCTGCTCAGTACTCTGGGCAAAATTTACGAGCGGATCGTCCTCGACCGCCTCAAAATAGTCGCTCACAACAACAATCTGATCCCTCCGGAACAGTTTGGTTTTCGTGCTAGGCACAGTTGCGTAAATCAGGTGCTCCGCATCACGGAGCACGTTTACGACAAATTCAAGATAGGCATGCCCACCGGTGCTCTCTTTTTCGATATTGAAAAAGCATTCGACAGGGTGTGGCACAACGGCTTGCTTTACAAGCTGTACACTCTTAACGTGCCCACTCAACTCGTGCACATCATACGAGATTTTTTGTCGAATCGCGGATTCAAATATCGCGTGGAGGGTACTCTTTCTTCCCGACATACTATTACGGCCGGAGTCCCGCAAGGCTCCGCTCTTTCCCCTTTTCTATTCTCGCTATACACCAGCGATATCCCTAAACCGAAGAACGCCCATCTGGCGCTCTTTGCGGATGACACTGCAATCTACGCCTCACGTAGAAACCCCGACAATGTGGTGCGCACTTTGCGGGCCGCCGCCGACAAGCTCGGCGAGTGGTTCCGCAAATGGCGAATCACCGTCAATCCCACAAAGAGCCAGGCTATCCTGTTCACTTTGAAACGGAGAGTCCATGTGCCTCACAACTCAGTCCACATGTCCAACCAGGTTATCCCCTGGACGGACAAAGCCAAATATTTAGGAGTGACCCTTGATCGGAGGTTGACCTTCATACCACACGTAAATGCGGTACGCGCGCGAGCCGCATTCGCGATGAGCCAACTGCATTGGCTCATAAATAGGAAAAGCAAAATGTCCATCCGCAACAAGATTAGGATCTTTACCACGTGTATTAGACCGATCATGACATACGCGTCGCCCGTGTTCGCCCATATACCGCCTGCTCGTCTTAAGCGTATGCAGGTATTGCAAAACATTTTTCTTCGACACGCTCTTGGTGCCCCGTGGTACGTTCGCAATCGCAACCTCCACGTGGATACCAATATGCCGACCATCAGGCATTTCATGCAAATGACCAGCAAACGCTACTTCGATCGGGCGGTAAATCACCCAAATACGTTAGTCCGCAAAGCGTCAATATACACTCCATTCGACCGCGCCAAATGGAGACGGCCGCGTTCAGTCCTAACCGATCCAGAGGACGATATCACTCTGGCCATTCGCAGTAAGAACGAGTTCCTAAAACTCCTACACTCCACACGACCGCAGTTCCGTCCTCGCCGCGTTCCCCGTCGCCCCCCCGACCCTCCTAACAGTTCCGGCCCGCGTGCCGACGAAATAAATGGATAGGATTAGGTCAAACCCCAATCTTCCCCACTAAACGCTGATGTCTCATCCTCTCCCAGTGACCGTCCTGAGCCGAGGTCCGTAACCCGTTAGTGGGTTGCCCTCAGCATGGTCACTTAAATTAAAGGGTTGCGAGTGCCTAAAGCGCTCACCCTAAAGTCCGGTTTGTTTGTATAAGCCGACCCTCGTCAGGCTAACAAACGATAGTCAGGTTAAAAAAAAAAAAAAAAAAAAAAATAAAGCCACTGTTTTACTTCGACTTACTACAGAGGATAAAAAAAGAAACAAGTATGCGTCGGAGTTTTGGCGGGAACTTGGAAGTGTCATGAGGTGCTCTTGTTTTAATTCATTATTTTGGTGATACTTAGTGTTATATTGCTTAATTATGGTGGTATATTATCCAATATAGTTCTATTAAACAGCTCAAATGAAGTGAATTGAAATAATCGTGCTAATCAAGTGTTTTTTTTGTTGCCGCCAAAACTCCTCGATAAAGTCTTGGTAAGGTAGCCACTGCTTTACTTCGACATACTACAGATAATAAAAAAGACAACCCAAACTTGACATTGGCAAAATGTGAATACAAATGCCATTAAAAAAAAAAAAAAAAAAAAAAAAAAAAAAAAAAAAAAGTATGCGTCTGAAGGACTTGTCTCCATGGAGTCCATGGACAAGAATAAAAAATTACTTAATTATTCCGATTTCCGCAAAGAGAATTATAATACTACTGAAAGATTTCCGTATTCGTTTCATTCGTATTTTCGCCTCTAGTTTATTTGTCTCTGTTTTCGCCCATTTTCGAGTTTCGACTCTTCATTGCGGTTTTCCCTAAATTACAATTTCCAAGGAGCATTATTATAAATAAATTAATTGTGTAGTGTCAATTTCGCGTTTATCAGGTGTATTTTCTAAATAAGTTGGTGTTGGTACCAATAAAGTAGCGCAGATTTCGCGTACGTTCTTAACTGGTAACTACCTACATAAGATAAAATTTACACACTAAAATATGTCGTTACGTTAAAATTTTAAATTCGCAGCGTTTGGAGACAAGAACTCTGCTCAAATGGATACTACCAGCCGGACCTGTGCCGTATGTTGTGTGAATGAAAATAAAGCCGAATTTTTAGCGAGATTCCCATCAGATGAAAACCGGTAAAGATACAATTCATGTTACTTATCAGCGCAAGTAATTTTAGATATAGTTGCAATCATATTGGTCTTGGTTAAGCTGCAGAATATAGGCTTTGGTATGAAAGGTCCTGGGTTCGGTTCCCAGGTTGGACTGTGTTGTTCAACAGAATATGGGATTGAATTCCCACTGGATATTGAGAGTAACGTAAGACAGGTGGTCGCAATACACGAAATTCGTATAGATGTGTTAGATCTATGGTGTAGATGTATTGACTAGCATGAACCCACTGGCTTAAACAGGGACCTGCCACACACAGAAAATTAATTTGAAATGACCCGCTGTTCTATTCCATGAGGTGAGTGAGGTTTCCAGCCCAAACACCTCACTGTTGTGTAATGATACGCACCATTTAATGCTGGCAATGTTTCCATGATTCTTCTAAGAATGTGGCTGTTTGTATTCTGTAGATCACTTAACTTTAGGTGACTCTTCTACACATTTCCTGGCTAATGCTATAAAAAATGGGGGTCAGGATGGTGTATGGCTCATTGCATTTCTGCTTACCCCTTAGCGATAAAGGTATAATCTGAAAACTGTAATGAAAAACTAGGTTTTCATTTTACCAGGGGCTTTAACATGTTTCTCCACCTACCCTGTGCGCTTTCCCTATCATGCTCCGAATTTACACTTTAATCTCATGATGGAAGGATATAAAGCTCTATTTTATATTAAAAGGGTCATAGGTCAGTGGCGTACCTATAGGGTGGCATGACAGCAAAATGCTATTGACTACCAGCTTGAGGGGGCCCCTCACCCAAGAGGGAGAGTTCAGAAGAATCCTAATAAAATTGGTTGCTGGATTTTGTGTCGGCAAGGGGCTCCATTCCAATGCATGGCGCATCAGGGGTGTAGTTCACCACTGCCATAGGTATTTTTAAGATTTAGACCCACTATTTGAATTCCAGTTGCAGAGAATGGCTGAAAGTAATAGGTAATGATAAATTGGTACATCTACCTATTGAAGCATTGAATAAAACATATTTTGTGTGCGGAGACCACTTTGAAAAGGGGGATTTTGACCAAGACGGTAATCTTATAGAATCAAGTATCCCAAAATTAAAAATGAATTTGCCTCATCTAACTGCAAATCAACTCAACATGTTCCCAGCACAGGCTACAAGGAAAACAGGTAAGAATCTGAAAAAAAATGTCAATAAAAAAATTATAAGTTGTCAGTGATAAAATTTCATACATTGTGATGAAAAATTAATTATTTTACAATCATCTTACCAATATAATACGCAATAATATTGTGATTGTGCTATTTTCTCAAATAACAGGAAATAAAAATAAAGAATTAAGTACTTAGTTTTGCCATCAAAATTGTCTTGAGGCACCTTTGAATATATTTAGTCCATTCCATTATTGAATATATTCATTGATATTGGATATTCATTGGACCCTTTCACAAATTACACACACATGGTGAATTCTACTTATAGTGAACATAGGATTTTGAATTAAAACCATGTTTTGTAATTTCAAAGCTCGATTTTGATTTTTTTTTGAATTTGTTGATGGTATTTCAAAATGTAGTTTTATTCTTAGGTCCTTCCCAAGTTGTAGAAGAGTTGGTCAATAAATTAAAAAACACTGTATGCACTTTGGAATCATTGAAAACAAGTGTTCAATTAATAAAATCAATGAGATCTTCAACACTGAGAGAATCTGTCACAAATGTCCTGAGAAAGCAGAACAAAAAACAAAACAACCATAACTGGACAAAAAATAATAAAATTGCAGCACTGACTGTTTACAAGCAATCACCTAAGGAATATAAATACCTGGCGAAAATAATGCCACTGCCAGGCATAAAATTACTGCAAGATATGTTAAATAAACTAGAGATGGACACAGGGATCGATCACAATGTCTTGTATCATTTAAAAATATTGTCTTCAAATAAAAGTATGAAAAACAGGATGTGCGCTCTCGCATTCGACGAGATGTCTTTACGACCTTATTTTGAATACAATGAATTGGAAGATAAAATTAACGGGTTTGAGGACTTGGGTCCATTAGGAAGGTCTCAAAAGATTGCTGATTGTGCTGGGGTTTTCATGATTCAGGGTCTCAATGAGAAGTTCAAGCAGCCTCTTGCCTATTATTTTACTGAGGAAACAATATCACTAGAGACATTAGCATTGATTATAAAAGAAGTTATTAAAGCAGTGAACAACACTGGATACAGGATACTAGCAATTGTCTGTGACCAAAAACCAGCAAATATGAATGCGATAGAAATACTTCAAGAGCAATCTGGTACGGAATCAAAAAACTGCTTTATGGTGGAAAACGATAAAGTTTTCATAGTATACGATGTTCCGTACCTATTTACCGAGTTAAGAAATGAGTTTTTAGACAAAGGTAAAATGACAATGAAAGGTATGACAGCAAGATGGACTCATTTCGAAGAGTTTCTACAAGCAAATGAATTGTGTTTACACAAAATCAGTGCTGCACATATCAATCCCAATGATGTAGGAAAACTGACAGTTAGATATGCAGCAGAATTGCTGAGTCACACCGTATCTGGAATGCTAAAATTAATGTCTCATGCAAATGATAAGGTAATTGTTTCATTAATATACCCAATGAATCTTCATGTACTAATTAGAAATGACAGGGGCTACTAATGCCAAGTCTCTTAAACCCTACATCATTTACAAAAATACAACCTCAGTCTTAATTTTTTTGTTTCAGTTGGATTCTGGAGAGTTTACGGAGACTGCGTTGATTGTTGATGAGCTAGACCAGCTGTTTGACTACACAAATGGAGCTTCCAACAAAGAGAAAATAAAAAAAGCTCAGAGAAAGCCTTGTTCATTAAAAACTAACCATGTTGATATGTGGAGGCAGTACCAGGAAACACTAGGAACAGTGGAATTTTTAAAAGACGGTCTAGGTACCCCAAATGTGTGTGTACAGGGGTACATACTGACCCTGAGTAGCCTAGAAGACATTTGGAGGGAACTTACAAAGTCAGGATTCAAGCATTTGGACTTACGAACGCTAAATCTAGACGCCTTGCAGAATTTGTTTGCTAAACTATGTGAGATTTGTGATACGGAAACACTGCCTACGGTTACAGAGTTTACATGTGCGTTGAAGATTGGTGTGCTCTCTGGATTTACACCGCATAATCCAGCATCTCACCGGGAAGAGGATGTTCATCACCTTTTGATAAATTTCCACCACTGCGTCTTTGGATCTGAGGATAGTTCAACAGAATGAACTTACAAATTAATGACAAACTATACATTGACTTTTGTAAAAATATTACTTCGTTAATGTATAACAATAAGTGTTCATGGATTTTATGATTATCGCAATGGTTTAGTGGCAGCATTTGGCTATGAACTATGAGACCCTGAGTTCGATTTCAAACTTAAAAAAGATTTGTGCAAGGTTTTAGATCGTCCATCCTTTTAGCATGATGGGAAATATAAGCTTTGAGAATTTTGGAGGCAGTGGTTGCGCCTCTGCCTATCCTATCAGGGATAAAGGTGTTTTTAAATTTTAATTCTCTTGATTTATTTTTGTTCTGTAAGAGAATTCATGAGAGTTTTTTTTTATGACTTTATAATTAGGTGTACTTGGACATTCACCATTTTTATATTATAGAAAGAATAATTTATTATTTGTCATAATTGACTTAATTTGGAACATTGAACACTTTTTATTGAGTAATAAGAAGACTGCTAATAACTAAGCAAAATAATGTAGAACTTCAAGTCGAGTCTGATTCTCTAAAAGACTAAACAGAAATGTGCCAAGTTGGAACTCCAATGATGTCTCTAGTGGTAAATTAAATTTGACCATCTCGGAAGCAGAGCATTTTTAACCCATTTGGATTCTTGGAGACCATTCAAGTTTTCATGTATTAGAAGGTAATAAATATTCACAATTTTCTTTATTTAGACAACTGAACGAGTGACTCGGTGACGTAGTTGTATTGCGTGCTTGGTACGAGACCGCTCATGTCCGGGTTTGAATTCCGGGTCTAGCAGTGATATTGGGTTTTTCTCTGCAGTATCGGGTCAGAATGTGGTATCTGTGATCGACATGTCCCGCCCCTTATCACATTGTATTTGAATGACGAGTAAGTTGCTCGCCTGATGGTAAACGTCACTGCCTATACATAATAGAAATACCACTGATTCACTAAGCCCTATTTGATATTTCATTGTGCACCCAGTAATTAACCTGGCTACAATGTCCTTTATACCGGAACACAACAGTGAATGCACACTGCTGCCTATCGTGCGTCAGCCACAAAAGTTACTAAACAAATCCAAAAATTAAATCATCTGTTAAGTTCAATAAAAATATTAATTATTTTTCCTTGTAACCCTTTGTAAATTATTTTAGTTAATAAAAAGTAATGGTTCCTAAGGAGATTAAATTGTGAAAGGGATTTGAACTTTGTATATTCTTCAACAACTTTTGTGGTTAACAGTACGCATTGAGTCTGCTTCTTGCATAATAGAAGCCATATAATATGAGTTCATTGACAACAGATGGCGTTGTATTCAATACAATTTATGGGTATATTTTTTCTCGTAAGGCTTTCTCCTGCCAAGAATTTACTGAGTTAAATTATTATATTTTTCTTTTACAGATAAGTCAACTTTTATCGACGGGGAAACTACAGTTTCCAACTACAAAAGGTTAATTAGATTATAAGTGTGTAGTGAAACCAATGCAGGCATAGCGACAGTAGCGGACTGGCTCAATCATAATCAACTGTCACTTAATACCACCAAAACCAAATTTATATTATTTTCGAACAATGCAAGGTCTTTGCATGCGGCTGAGGACCTACAAATACAAGTGCATACCTGCGAACTTAAACCTATAGCTACTTGTAATTGTAATTTCCTAGAGAGGACAGAACTCATAAAGTACTTGGGCGTGGTTTTGGACGAAAAGCTAACATGGTGTAGACATATTGATCAATTGTCTGATAAAACAAGGAAACTAATATACATTTTTAAAAAGCTAAGATATGTTGCTGATTTCGCATTACTCAAAACTGTCTATTTGGCATTGGCTCAGTCTATTCTGTCTTACTGTATAACTTCATGGGGAGGCGCACGCAAGACTCATCTTATTAAATTAGAAAGATCACAACGCCTGCTGTTAAAAGTCATGACGTTTAAGCCGCTGAAGTATCCCACCACTAACTTGTATAAGGACTGTGATGTCTTAACCATTAGACAGCTGTTTTTTAAATATAGCATTCTTTCTCAACACTCTAAAATTGTATTCAATCCGCAGTTGTCAATTCGGCAATCAAATAGAATATGTCCCACTATCGCTTACAAAACTTTTTTCATAAATCAATTTGAGTGTTATCTTGGACCTAAATTATATAATAAACTCAATAAAATCCTTAAATTACACACACTTACCCATTATCAATGCAAGAAATGCGTCATAAATTGGCTTAAAAGTAAAAACTATGAAGAAATAGAAAACTTTCTTAAAAATCAAACTTAAGACAATTTATGTGTTTGGTAAAGTAATTCTCAATGCAAGAGGTTAAATGTGTTATTTTATCATTTAACATGTATGACATGTTTTCTGCTGGCATAATTAGGTATATTATGTTATTTTGTAGGTGAGACATATACATTAAAATATATATATATATATAATAATATTAGTCCACAGTGTTTGTTGTCTAACTTACGTTATAAATTTACTATAACGGTATTTGTAAAAAAAATGCCAACTTATGTTTAGTGCGCTGTTGTTACAACTTTAAAATGTTCTATTCAAACTGTGTGTTATAAAATAGTGATGTTATGTTTACTGTGTCACCGGAAGAAACTGGCGTCTAAGACACAGGCTAGGCCTAGTTTAGATGCTAGTGTCAATTTCTATCTGGACTTAAGGTAATAAATTCAATTATTGTATATATTAATAAGAAATTGTATTGCAATGTTAATGTGTAGTTCCAATAAAGCTTATTATTATTATTATTATTAATGAGGTACTAAAATTATATACTAATGAAAACAATGTAGGAAGATTTTTTAAACAGACCTATTTCTACATAGAATGTGTAAAATCAAAGTAATTTGTGAAGTTGTATTCGTAATGAGTCATTTTGTATTACTGTCTGTAATAAATGAAGAAATAATGCCCGAGTTTTATTTTTCGTTGTATTCTCCATACTGTTATTTTTATTTTCTTTTGAAAATTATAGCCTTGAAGAAAGGTAAAAAGGCATGTTTATTACTGTCACTGCTTTTTTGCTAAATGTTATTCGATCGCGACGGTTTCTGAACGATAACTTAGTAATATGTAATACACATGTTTTGCAATATGTGCGGAAATCGGTACACGGTACAACGCACATTAAAAAATGTTCCACTGTCAGTATGACAGTCCTGTATTATATACTGCCCACTGCTGAGCACGGGCCTCTACTACTAAGAGGATTTAGGCCTTAGTCCACCACGCTAGCCTAGTGCGGGTTGGCAGACTTCACATACCCTCGAACTTCTTATAAACTTCTCAGATATGCAGGTTTCCTCACGATGTTTTTCCTTCACCGTTAATGTGGTTAAAGCGAGCGATAATTCACAAAGAATACCCACATAACTTTTAGGAAAGTTAGAGGTGCCCTTGGGTTTTGAACCTGCGGTCATTCGTCTCGGCAGTCCGTTCCACTTACAAATAGGCTATCGCCGCTTTAATTTTAAAAATGTACTACCCTACCCCAGTCCCCAAATATGAATTTATAACCGTCTGCCGTGAAGTACTTTAAAACTAAAGCTTTGGGTACGATTTCCAAGTCTAAAACAAAGAATTGTGCGAAGTTTTAGACGCTTGATCCTCTAAAAATGATACTCATTTGATTACCGTTTATTTGGGAGCATAGAGAGTGTAAACTGTAAGTAACTTTTGTATTCGGTCGGGTGTATGTAGTACATACATAATATGGTGTTAAAATCATAACCATTCCTTGATTCGCCAAAGCACAGCCATAGTCTGGTAATACCTAATAGGACAAAATTTGATGTAGCATCGAACACACACAGAACTGCGTGGGGATGCCTCAAAAATAATTAAATCGATTGGAGTAAGTATCATGAGATATTTGATTGCACAACTTATATTTTACCTTAAACAAAACGGTAGTGCGATGTAGCAATGCAAGGTGAAATTACCAAAGATTGACAACAAAAACTTTAAGCAATAAAGCTATATACAGTCTATTATTTATAAATAGATTGCATTTGGTTATTTAATTTTAATATACGAATATTTTATTTTAAAAGGCAATATAATAAAAACGCTGTATTTTTCAGCGCATCTGGTGCCATCTTTTGGCACTATGTAGCATTCAGTTTTTAACATGTATTTTTTGTTGAAAGCGGTTTAAATATTATAATAAATTCTTATACAAAAATTAGGAGTTTCTTAAAAATTTACCAACATGTAGAGCACAGAAAATTGAAATTTGTAAGTTAGTTTCATATTATATTGAGTAGAGATCAAGAAGGAGAAATATTTAAAGACCCCTAAACAGATGAAATTGCGGTTGGTAGTTTGTCTGGAAATCCTCGGTAAACTCCTGTAATTGAACTAATAGTGAACTTATAGTTAAAGTTTCATAACATAGGCTTAGTGCTTATGATATTTATTCTTTTACGCATGCTCACGCCTTTTATCCCCGAAGGGGTAGGCAGAGGCGCAACTAGTGCACCCACTTTTCGCCAAGCGTATTCCGTCCCATGATGTGATAGGGGGCGAGCCTATCGCCATATCGGGCACAAATTCCAGGCTCCGGGCTGATACTGATTAGAAAAATCCAATATCACTTTGCCCGACCCGGGAATCGAACCCGAGACCTCAGCCTTGCAGTCGTACCGTAATACAACTACGCCACCGAGGCAGTCTATGTCTATATATTTTCTTTTATGTCGAATATAATCAAATGGAGGGTAGTTTGTCGCCTTCCTTATCGCTGGTTCATTTGATTCGAGTGTCGCATGCGCTTCCGAATGAGTAGCGCGTGTTCCACCATTGAGTTGGAGTATGGCCTAATTTCTTAGTTCACTTTGGAATATCTGGTGCAAGGCAGTGTTTGATGGATTCCCAGACAGCCACTATCGTCTGCAAAGACCATTTGGCTTCGGAAGCGGGATTCTAGTGATTTCGCTGACGTACTTTACTTTTCGGTTGGATTATCGTCTGTTCATTTTCGTATAGCCCCTTTACACCTGCCCGCATTATGATTCGCTGAGTGCGTACAAATCTCATTTGAGTATTATATTATGTGGCAAATCGCAAAAAACCCACAAGTATCCTGGGAACCGAACCCGGGCATTCCCAAATCCCAGGCCACACTTTTACTGTTTTCCCGCACGTATCTTTGGAAATAAAACAACACGGTATTATTTATTAAGTTTTATTTAAAGTTACATTTTGTTTTTACAGTTAAACAGTAAAAAAATATCCACTGAATAAGCTAGTGATTTGGGTGGGTAGACAGAAAAGAGTCCAGGTAAATTTCCCTTCCGGGAAAATTAAGATCTAGTACGGAAATAAATAGATTTAATTAAATAGAAGGTAAAAAACATATCAGTCTAATTATTTACATTACAAAAATAAAAGTTAAAACTATATCTAAGTTATAATACATTGAGTTATTTCGATGTGGCCACAAACAATCTAACCTCCTAAAACTAAATACTTATACCAGAGCTTGGTGGAACCGAGTAAAGAGCCTCTAGAATGTACTATTTACAGGACTTCACCACAATGATAGACGCCTCGGAAGAAATTCGGTTAAAGCATCCGAGAAGTCTCTACTGAGATGGACACCACTAGAAACAGGCGACTGGATCGAAAATAAACGGCTGATTGATAAACGTTTCCCATCGCTATCTTCGAATGGATCTCTGGAATCATTTGAACTTTATTTTGATTCGTCCATTTCCGATTAATCGAATTTCGAAGATAGCTATTCCGATTGTTTATTATTTTTGCCGTTATTAATTGTTCAGACCTTTTTTGATTTTCAGCCAGTCCTATGTTTCCATCATTTCTATTTGAGCTACATTTGAACACATAGTAGCACCATTTATTGAAGTTACTTAATTTATGTCCATTACTATGACAATACAATCTTAAATGGTCTCAAATTCTATGTACATAAGCGAAGTGTGTGCGTTGTCATCATGTAGACTACGTATTTGGTGTTCACTGTACTTATAAGATATCCTTATTTGTTTTAATACATTTCCCCCTAAAGCATATTTCTGTTTCATGTGATACTTGGGTCGACATTGAAGTACTGACTACGTTAGTTGGACTCATAAACGATGAGACAGATGACGTTTCAACTTTGACAATTGAAATCTCTGTCTTTTCATCTTCTTTAGGTTTCTCTTCTGTGACGTCACTAACTGACGCTGGTTCAGAGTTTTCCGTTGCTATTTCTTCAGGTATGTATGTAGTTTCTGTTGTAGCTATTTTACTCGTCGTTTCGCTTGCAATCTTTTCAATATCTAGTTTAGTTGTAGTATTTTTAGTTTCTGTTTTTTCTTCTTCCTGTGTCGTGCCGAATAGGTAGTCCATTAGGCTGAAACCATCGGATCTGTTGACGTCACTGGGTTTTGTAGGAATTGGTTCAGTTGTGGTGTAGTACGAATCGTCAATAGTAGGGTCGGGTGATCCAGTACCGAGATCGAAGTCACCTGGGTTCACGTTATCTTTAGTTGTCGGTGTTTCCCTTACCCAAGTTGTGGTTTGCTTTTCTTTATCATCAGCATCTTCACTAGATTTGATTTTGGGTATATCGACAGCTACCAGATCAGCACTTACCAATCCTTCGTCATAATTTTCGAAGAAATCTTTGATGAACTGCAGGTTGGGTTTGTAAGTGGTCACAGTGATTCTCTTATCACTTTTCTCTGTTTTCTCGTGGTTGAATTTGGAGTTCACGGGCTGACCCAGTCGGTTGACGGTGTTCGTGTAGTACTGCGATTCAGCCGCCTCGATGGACTCTGTGGTGACTGGCCTCACTTTGACTTTCTTCCAGAACCCACGGCGTCGAGATTTCGGGTCTTCTTCCTGAAATAGAGAGAATTTTGTTTTATATTTTTTAAATCTAATGGAACCATAATGATCTAGCGTAAATTTTTTAAAAGTTTACCTATTAGAATTGAATAGTGTCGATTTCAAAAATTATGTTTTGTGACAAATTAATATACAATTTTGAATTACTTATGAGATTACAATAAATCCTTCGTTACCTCATTTGTAAGGGTAGATTCCGCAGCGGTGGGTTCAATAGTCGTGGCTTCTTGCGTCTGTGTAGTAGATTTCACCGAGTAAGAGTCTCCAGACGATATAATTCTTTCAGGCGGTATCTCCCCAATTTCACCACCTTTATGTTTCATTACATTGGTGGTGTATTCATCCGCGTCCTGCTCCTCAAGACTTTTCATCACTTCTTCCAACATGCTTTCGAACGTGGACATCGATTCCGCTGAGTCGCTTTTCGTCACTTTGCTCTGTTCCACTAAAGCCTCCAGCGTTGGTGGTATTTCTGGAATTTTCTTGTTAATCCTGTTTGACGCTGGCGTGACAGAGATGAGGATATCATCGTACTCGTTTCTCGCTGTAATTATATCCAATTCGGGTACCTTGTCAGATCTTCTTTCAGTCGTTGCGATTTTTTTGTCGTCTATGATATCGTTCGGGTTAATCGGTTTGAAAGATTCACCAGAAACTTTGGGCGACCAGCGACCGTTGTCGGGTTGGATATATCTCGGTCTGTTTATCGAGTAGTTAGATTCCTGATCTTCCACTTCTTCGGATTCTTGTTTCTTATTGTATCTTTCTGATAATCGAGGTCTGTGACTGTATCTGGTGTAAAGTGGGTTCCTTGTAGTTGATGTTGTGGCCTCGGATACTTGTTCCGGTTTATCAGTAGGTTTCTCAGTAGGTCTGCGACCCCTAAATCGGTTTTTAGCTTCATAGGTCCTGCGAGTAGCAGCTGCTTCAGTTGACGTCGTAGAGTAAGAATATGTCGGTCGTCTGCGGCGGAAATGACCGCGTTTCGTTGTAGCTTCTTGTGACCCGGATGAAATGCTGCTAGGTTCAGTAGTTGGTTCTGGCTTATAAACTGGATGTTTGTAATCTTCGGCTTCAGGTCTAGAATGAACTTGTTTTGTCTTCAAGTCTGCTTCGATTTCTTCTATGCGCATTGTGGTTCGCCGTCTATCGTAAGCTGGTCTGTATGTTACTGCTGGCAGTCTTCTTCTTTCTGTTTTGATCCTCGAAGATTCCGTTGATGCTTGGTGATACTGTCTTATGACTCCTGGACGAACACGCACTCTGTTGTACGACGGTGTCGTCTGTACCACATTTTCTTCCTCTTCCTCTTCAACTTCGTGTGTCGTTTCTTGCGACACTGCTCTAGTTACTTCGATATCAGATGAAGTCGTCGTTTCCTCTTGCTTTACAGGAGACAGTTCGTCATTTATTGAGTTAATAGGTACGTTTTCTTCTGTTACTGAACTGATTGGTTCGGTAGCGTAAGGGTTAGTTTCTGGTTCTTCTCTTTGTGCGGATGTTGTTTGAGCTGAATAGCTGTCTTCTCTTTCAGATACGTCTTCGTTATATTCTACTACGTCGAGAACTGTCGGTGCTGGACTACTTCTAGAGTGATAGATATACTCCTCATTACGAGTTGAAGGTACTTTAGGCACGTAAGGTGTTTCAGTTTGAGCATTCGCCCTTGACGTATATTTGGGTATAAATATATCATCTTTAACATCACTTTCAGGTAGTTGTTGAGATATAGATGCCTTTTCGTTAGTATAGGCGTTCTCAGTATCGTAAGTCTCAGTAAATGGTTCAATATTCCTTGTTGAAGAGATTCTTGGCGATGGTTCTGTTATAGCTTCGATATCTACGGTGCTTGTTCTTTCCATTATAGTCACGGGATAGTTTTGGTGTAATACATCCCTTTGGTAGGCCAAATCCTCTTCTTTGCTGTTGTGGGTTTTAACTCTCCTGTCATATAATTCTTCATTATCGGAAGATTTATATTGAACTCTGCCTCGTGTTCTAGTCCGAATAGTCTTTGTAGTGCTTTCATAAGATTCAATCGGTTTTCTAGTTGGCTTTTCGGTCGTTATCTTATTCGGTTCGTATCGTTGTCTGGTTGGTAAGGGTCGGCGTTCTCTCAAAGGTCTTCTAGTAACTATGGGTCTAGATGTAGATTCATTGGAGTCTGATCTGGGTGTTGTGTATCGAGGACGTCCGCGGGTACGTAGAGGTCGCCTTGTTGTAGTTGTAGTTGTTGTTGAAGTACTTGTGATAGCTTCTTCTTGATTGTAATTGGTGTCGTATTGGTTGTATTCGTACATCTGCGAAGGATCTATTTCGGGTACGTTCTGTGAATTTTGTACCTCAGTCTGATTTTCTTGTAAAACGGGTTGTTGTGTCTCTACATTTTCCATGTTTTCTGTGGGGTTAACGGTATCTGTTGGTGCTTGACTGTATTCAGAGCTCACCTCACTCTTAGTAGTGTAATCATTTGTGTTGTAAACTGGGTATCTCGGATTTTGGATGTCAGTTTCGTACTGCACTTCTGAGTTGTAGTTTGGTAAGTAATTCGGTGATGCCGCCTCCTGTAGATACGTCTGTTTCTCTGTAACCACTTCTTCAATCTTAGGTGGCGCAGCTGGCGCAGGGGATGTCGAGATGGGACTTAATGTCGGCGATGGTCTGGATTCCGGCGTACGAGGAGTAGCTACTGGCTCTTTAACGTCGTCAAAGTAGTTGTGATAGTCCAGTGGGGTGCTGAAATGGAAAGCTTGGTTGATAGAGTAAGGGTTGTGAGTTTCCAACAGTTGACTCTGATATGTGGATGGTTTAGTTGTAGTTGTTCTCGTGGTAGTTCTCTGCGTAGTTGTTGTGGGTGGTGGCGTTTGCTTAGGAATGTATTGAGCTGGTTCCTGCGGCCTGTAGTCGTTTTGTGGGAATTTATTGAACTGATTGTATTGTTGAGGAGCGTTTCCAATGAAATAGTTGCCAGATTTCTGAGGCACCGTTGCTGTCTCGGGAATCTTTTGAGGCTCCAGAGATGACACCATTTGTGGCTCAAAAGAGTAGTAGTTTGATTGATAATTTGTTGGAGAGTATGTCTTTGGTGGTGAGGTGCTGTAGAAACTAAGTGATGGTTTTTGTGTGGCTGGTTTCTGTTCCCTGTAGACTTGTCGTTGTGGCTGCAGAGGAGGTGGTACACTGGAGTATGAGTGCGGTATCACATTCGGTACATTCGCTTGAGTCGTTTGTGGCTCTTTAATCTGTGAGTTGATCACAACTGATCCAACGTGAGGAGATGGGAACGGGATCTTGGCGAAACCCTGAGGAGTGTTGTAACTCAACGGCGCCACGAAGAATGGCAATTGTTTGAGTTTCTTATCACTATTCTCTATGTTAGATAAATAAGGCAACTCGAATTTGACGTAGTTTTCTGGCGGTACTAAAGTCGAGGGACCGATGAACACATTCGGAGCGTTCAATGGGTTGACAGAGTCCAAAACAGCTATAGTATTAGAACTTTTTAACGATGACAGAACATCACCGACTTTCATGTGACTATTTTTATGGGTTTCTTGTGACAAAAATATAGCTAGAGGAGGCTGATGGGGTTTCAACTTCTTCGGTTTGGGAGTAGTCGGTGCCGCAGTGGGGAAAGGCGTTGTCGAGTATTTCGGTACTTGGTCGAAATCTTTCAATTGCGAGTTAAATTCAGTAAAATATTCTTGTGCTGATAGTTGTTTTTGAATTGGAGTTTGGTAATTAGTCAACACTTGCTTCAAAGGATTTGGTCGCGGCACGTTTTGCGAGTATAAGTCCGTGTTAACCAACTGCGGTGAAGATATCGGGCTTCTGAAGTTGAAATGTCCTCTATTCAACGATTCTATAGGAACGTATAGTAATTGAACCTCCTCCTTTTCAGTCCTAGGCGCGTTTTGAACCTGAGATATCGGTTCTATTTTAGGTTTCTCAACATTTTCAAACTTAATCTTCTGGAGTGATTGAGGTTTCTTCTTCTGAGTATAGACATATTCGTTGCTAGCGTTCTCAGCTCTGTATCCATCTACGAATTTTGGAGGTTCTGGTTTTAACTTAGGAGCTTGGTTTACAACTGGCCTCGGCTGAGGGGCCACTGGCAAAGGTTGAGAGTAGCTGTCGTATTTCACCATCTGTGGCGCAGGGATAGCTTGAGGTCTTGGTTTCACTTGTTGAATGTTTTCATACGCGAACGGAGGCGCAACGAATCCTTGATTCAACGGGAAGTTAGATGGGGATAAACCAAATCGAATGCCTTGCCCGAATCCCTGGTCAGTCAGGTAGTTCTGGGGTGCTGACGGTACCGACGGCACTGATTGAAGATACAACTGTCTATTTGCTGGCGAATTATAGAATCTAGTGGGGAACGCTTCCTGGCCAAATCCAGCTGGTCTTGCAACTTCTGGGAATGGGTCCGATAGTATCCTGGGCTCTGCAACCGCCTGCCGCTTGATCTGAGGCAGCGGGGTGGGGTCTCTCTCGACTGGTCCCGGTAGGGGCACCCAGTCACTAATGTCTGATGTGTAGGAGCTAATCTGGCGGGACCACCTGGTCTGCGCTTTGTGTGATGACGTCACGGCTAGCAGCGTGAGTAGGTATGCTAGGCGAAGCATGATGCTGTACGCCATCTGGAATGAGAGAAAGTATGATTAGGCATATGTTGAAATAAACTCATCATTGGTAAATGTTTATGACTTTAATTTAATGAGGCTCAAAGATCTTTAACCAAATAATTATTCTGTTTACTGTAGGTAAGTCATTTCGCACTGAAAAATAATTCTAGAGTTTACTGAATGAATGAATGAATTCTTGAATAAGTGTTGTTTAGGTCACTCTTGCGCCGTAATGTCAATGCTCCTCCGACCTCAGAGACCTCGGTTCGCGAAGGTGACAAAATAATGACACAGTATAAACAATAGATATTACATACTGCGTGAGAAACTGCATGATCCCACACAATATGCCTGCTATTGTATAATATAGAAGGTAATGAGATATAATATATTTTACACATCATTACGCTGTTTTATTTTCAGGGTATGCAGAAGTATTATCCACATTGCGCCAGCTACGTTAGGACTTAGGACTAAGGTCCCCTGTAATACGGCGAGCTAATTTCCATATATCGGACAAAATTCCAGACATTCCGGACTTAACATAGCTGACGAAATAGGTATACACCGTTGCATAGCCCTGAAAAAGGAATATATGGTACTAAGGACCCGTTTCAATAAATTTTACTTGACAGTTATCGTATTAAACAGCTAATGTAGGTTACTATCTATCTAGATAGTAATTAGCCATAACCTAAAAATTTAATTGAATTGAATAGATAGTAATCATTTATTACCATTTATTTGGGAGCATAGATTAGAGTGAATTTTGTATTTGGTCGGCTTATATATTTATGTGACGAGTAGCATTTATCAGCAAGCAGTGACATTGGCGCTAAGTACAATGTATCTTTAAATTTTTTAAATACTTTACGAAATTCAGTTTTGTAACAAATTCTGTTTTGTATTATTTATGAACTGGCCTTATTAACTTTAAGTGTCTTCTTTCCATTGAACAAAACCAGTACAGTCGCGTAGCATTACGTTATACGTGTATACATGTTTACATAACGTTGCTTTTCGTTCATTATGTAAATCCCGCGGAATTTGAAGAGGTGATGTTATGTCGTATGTCAATGCGTTTATGTTGATTAATCGAGTGCTATTTTTTATTGCGACCATAGGAGTTGTAGTGGTCAATAAGAAAATGTATAACATATAGCATCACGGTTTTCCCTTTTCAGGGGTAGACAGAGTTGTAACACGGCCTTATTTCGTCATCTATGTTATGATCACAGTACTAAGGGTCGAGATATATAGCCTAAAGGGGCGAACCTATTGTTATTTACCGAGCACACTGCACAATTCTACGAAAAACAGAACTTTCAACTCTTAGGCTGCAGAGCCCTAAAGGAACAGGGCTCATAAATACTTTAAAAGAACCTATTCCGCGCAGTTGTTACAGATACTGTTCTTTCAAGTGTGGTGTGCACTATATTATTAAACATAAAGCCTAACTTTCGTTGTGGTCTGAAGTGAAAACACCATCGCTAACTACTTTCACTCGCGGATAAATCTACAGAAGAGTTTTGGCGGGAACTTGGAAGTGTCATGAGGTGCTCTTGTTTTAATTCATTATTTTGGTGATATTTAGTGTTATATTGCATAATTATGGTGGTATATTATCCAATATAGTTCTATTAAAGAGCTCAAATGAAGTGAACTGAAATAATTGTGCTAATCAAGTGTTTTTTTTGTTGCCGCCAAAACTCCTCGATAAAGTCCTGGTAAGGTAGCCACTGCTTTACTTTGACATACTACAGATAATAAAATAGACGAACCAAACTTGACATTGGCAAAATGTGAACACAAATGCCATTATAAAAAAAAAAAAAAAAAATCTACAGAACAGCTTATAAATATTTTTAATCAGTTGTTTGGTTATTTGTGTCTGTCCTGATAGTGATACTGTAGTACATAAGGTGTAAAACCCGCTATAGTGGCCCACATGAGTGGCGTTTTGGGTTAGTTTTGTTTGCACTTCGAAGATGCTGGAATAGTGTCGAGGGGCAAGGGATAACCATTATTTAGCAATCGATACTCCATCTGAACACCACTCAAATTACCATTAAATTGAAGTCAATTTGGCGAGCGTGTATCCTACTAATATTATAAACGTGAAAGTTTGTAAGTATGGATGTATGGATGTTTGTTACTCTTTCACGCAAAAACTACTAAACGGATTTCGATGAAATTTGGCACACGCGTAGATTATGTCCTAGATTAACACATATCCTACGTTTTATCCCGGGAAAATAAAAAGCGGGACTTTCATCCCGGGAAAACTCATTCACGCGGGCGGAGCCGCGGGCAAAAACTAGTAAAAAATAAATTGAAGTAAGTTAACTTTGTCAGTATTTGGTGTGCAAGAGCTCACTTTTATGCACTTACGCACCTACTTAACGCGATGCGTATTCAGTCTCATAATGTGATAGAGGGCAAGCCTTCGACATACCGGGCACAAATTCCCGACTCTATGCTGATACTGAATAGAAAAATCGAATATCACTTTGTCCGACTCGTGGATTGAACCCGAGACCTCAGCATTGCAGTCGCACCGTAATACAATTACGCCACCGAGGCAGTCACGCTTATATGCGCTGTTATCCAGTTTGAAGAACATTGAGGGTTAGTAATTACATTTGCATGACAATTTAAGCCCTATATAGCAATAGGCTCGTCCCCTATCATAATATGGGACGAATAAAATATATACTCTACCTTCTATGATATTTATGTATGAATAAGGAAGGTATAAAACAGTATCTTGTCATAATAGCGTCGTACTATCAAGTCCATTGACATTATCATCTCCGAGATGAAATAGGAAATCAAGTGAAACACAAATTGCTTTCCCGCCAATCAATAAATCACAAGCAAAGTAAGGCTTGTGATACACGTAGTGTTTGGCATAGGAGATGCGAAGAAGCTGGCTTATTGTAACCAAAATGCCAAATTTTATATTATAAAGTGTAGCCTTAGATGTTAGAACTTAGACACGTAATAACATAGTTGCCCATTTAAGTGTAATGTTCCGGTATGAGCCTGTGTATAACCAGTTCCAACAGGCTGGGATAATTGTATCGACGGACGAGGAATATTCATGTCTCATCAGTCGACAGTCTAACTGGAGACGACCCCAGTCCGCTAACCATAAGGTGCAGCCAGGGCCGCGCCGACCTAAGACAGCGCCCGTGTGCGAAATCTATGAAGCGCCTCTGATTTTAACACAAAGCTCATAAACATTGGGGTCAAAATTCAAGTAATGTAAAGTTAAACCACAGGCGTAAGTATTGTCTTGGGAGACTTGTACCTACTCAACTATAAAGAATATGTTGTAGTATAACAAATATAGTTTCAATAATTAACGTTGGCATGTCATCCTGATTCCGGAGCACTTATTGCCTTGGAGCCTGTGTGCGCCGCACACTTCGCACATAAGGACGGCGCGGCCCTGGGTGCAGCAGTATGTCACTGCACTATGCTTGTCCTTTGGACTTCGGAGATAGATGTTAACTATTTACACCGAAATTACACGAGCTATAATATGCTTGTCATTGGAACAAAACAGTATTTGAACACTGCTGGCAGACCAAACATTTAATATGCTTGTTGTATTAGAGAACGATACACTAAAAAGGTGGCTGGTATAAAACCTCTCCACACGTCAGTAACTCGTGTTTGCTATCTGGCATGCCAGTACTAGCTGTGTATCGCTGGTTTTAAGTGAGTAGTGTAGCATGACATGCGCGGCTGGGTATCTCGGGCATTGCCTTGCGTTGCGTGGAATGGAACGTAATGCCCAGCCGGTGTACAAGCACTACGTTTCGTTTTACGTAATTTCTTTTTATATAAGATGCACCAATATAATAGATAATTCTATTTGTTTTTAGATTGTTGTTATTTGAGAAACGTAATCAATAATAAAAAATCTAGTCTGAATTATTTTGTTATTTACTTGCGGTTTCGCTTGTCGAGAAAGTAAGTGTTTTCCCGGATCTACTAAGTATTTTTCCGGTATACTTAGAAAGATAGGCTATATTATGTGAATCTAGGACTTGATGACAGTACGATGGCTCTATCACATGTCTTGAACTCTTGGTTATAAAAAGAACACCAACCACAGATTAGTAGCTACTAACCCACTGCTGAGCACTGGTCTCCTCTACTACCTACTGAAAGGGCTTAGTCCACCACGCTGGCCTAGTTCGGGAAGACTTCACATACCTTCGAAATTGTTATAGTATTCCTCACTATGTTTTCCTTCACTATTAAAACTAACAATAAACGTGTAACTACGAAACGGTCTTGAACAAGCGGATATTCAGGATATCGCGGCTTCCTCCAGACCAGCAACTAGCAAGTAGCGACTGCGACCAGCAATCATTTAAGTCATGCAATCTATAATACAGCCAGAGTATGCGCAAGTTACGAACGTTTTAACAAATATTTTGTAGGTGTAGCGTGATGGTAAAATATAATTGTTTTTGTAATCTGTCCCCAATAACTTTGCAATTCTAATGTTGTAGATTCGTTATAATATTATTTTTATAAAATTATAATTGTTCTTGTTTTATGAGGAAGTATAATTTTTTCTAGTCATACAGCAAAGTAACTGAGTAGTTAAGTTAAGGAATGCCTCGGTGTCGTAGTTATATTACGGTATGACTGCATTGGGTTTTTCTACTCAGTATCATTTCATTTCATATCAGACCAGAGTCTGGAATGTGTGCCCGATATGCCGATAGGCTCGCCCCCTACCACATGGTGGAACGGAATACGCACGGCGAAGAGTGGGTGCACTAGTTGCGCCTCTGCCTACACCTTCGGGGAGCGCGTGACGTTCGAAAGTGTGTGAGTGTGTATGTATGTACGGAAAAGTTACTATATTTTACTAAAAAGGTAGAGTCATATTGTAGGCTTGCTTGTGTTTCGTGTGGGGGGGGGGGGGGGGGGAAGATTTCCGGAGAATCATACACTTTTTTTCCAAATCTCTATCTCTTTGACGGTGGTTTGGTCTCATGCTGTCGTTGGTACTAAAGTTGTCCTTCGGTACGCGACGTCGTGGTTCCAAGTGCCTTGATAACTTACGTGCTTGTTGGGACACCTTTAGAATCTCATACCTATTTCACTATTTGATCATATGACAAAGTAAAAGGGAATTGATCGTGTTTGGGACGCCTTTCATTTGAAAGGCTGCACATCCTTGGCTTAATGGCCCCGGTAGCCCAGTTATAAATAATGTCAATTTCGTGAATCAAACGTGAAGTTATAGTTGCGTTGCGCATGTAAGGAAGCCTAATTATCCCCCTTCTAATATCTATTCCTTTCCTCAAAATTCCCTCTAATTTAAGCGCATCAATTTTATAGAATTATTGGTGTATATAAGCCGTAGAGATTAAATCAGTAATCTCTATTCCGTTCCTCTAATTTTTTTCTAAATCCAGTAACGCATCATATTTTTTACGAATTGATATCAACAGTTAGAGGTTATTACATCACTTAAGCTGTCCATCTTGCTGTGTGCAATAAAAAACCTTTTATATTTGTAGTGATTGATTACTCAGACATTTCCTGAGAGAACGTGCAGGGTATACCTGCCCGTAGTAACGAGTAGCGATCGAGTGTCGGCACATGACGCCTCACTTCCTACAACACAATGCAGAAGACATAAACAGACTCATTTGATAACATTCTACGAACTATCGTCATACGATATTTGGATATTCGAGGCAGGGTTTACGAGCTTCGGTGATGAAAACAAAGGCATATCATTTCTGCAACATATAAAAAATATTTGAGACTATTTCATAGTGGGGAAAGGTACTAATATCCTACGAGTTAATAAATAAAAGTTACTAATATAATTCATACCATTTTTAGCTTGGATTTTTCTATTCAGTATCAGCCCGGAGTTCTTTAATTTGTGCCTGATATGGCGATAGGCTCACCCCTATCACAACATGGGGACGGAATACGCACGGCGAAAAGTGGATGCACTAATTGCGCCTCTGCCTACCCCTTCGGGGATAAAAAGAAAGGCGTGAGTGTGTGTATATAATTAATCTGCTACGGTGACATAGTTTTATTGCGTTATGCTGAGGTGTCGGGCACAATCCTCTGGTCATGTAAATACGAAGTTTGGAATTGTCTCCGGGAAATAACAATAGATTCTCTATGCCATGGGACCTAACATAGTAAGCGAAATGAGCATATGTTAAACCTCTGCCCACCCTTGAAAAGGGAAGAAGACGTTATGTAGATATATAGCAAGAGATTCCTGGTGATAAGCGCCATAAGTACCATATAATTGAAGTGAACTGTGCTCATAATCCAGAGGAAGCCAACGGGTAGATAACATTTCTATAATATTTTGACTTGTATAACCTAATCGATGTGTAGAATAGAAAGCTAAATAACCATTCACTCACACGTTATTTCTTAGAATTTACATCAAAATTTAATGGTTATTAGATACAGGATTTAAAGGTGAACGTTAATTAGAAATTACGAATTAATTAGATTTCCAAATAGGAAAGAAGAACGGAATATGTCTCGTTGAACGTAAATTTTTACACTATACAATGTACTTCAATTCAAGAACCATAAGGTTCAGTTCAGTCTCTCTTTCGGTCTTATTTTTTTGGGCATCCATTTTTATCTCAGTGGGTGTGTTCTTTTGTCGACTCTAAAATATTTTTCATTGTAGGGCCGGCAAAAGAGTAAAAACGTTCAAACGAATAATTTTCATTGTCCCATTGATGGGTTTCTTGACGTCCAACCTTGAGACAAAATCGGAAGTTTATCTAACAAAAACACACACGTCTTTATCCTCGAAGGGGTAAGCGGAGCTGCAACCAGGCCACCCATTTTTCACCAAGTGTGTACCGTCCCATACGATAGGGGGCGACCCTAACGCAATCATAAACACTTCACATAGATCCAATATGTAAAGGTTGTTAGTTAACCAAGAGTGTGAAATGTAAGTTTCATAATTGAGTAGTTAAATTTAACAAATATTTTATGCAACAAATTTCTTTATTCTAAATCGATTAACAATTATTACGAGTGGTGTAAGACAATTGTAAATTGTTACAACTTGTGTATGAAATATTTCATCTGTGTATTGCGTTTGGGTGTAAAATTGGTATATTGCATATGTTTGAAAATCAGGGATTTTGGGTTCTATTTCAAAAGGTAACAAAAGGTGTACATTATTTGTTTAATTTTCTTCTTATAAAAAAGGTTTTTTACCATACAGCCTGATATGTATACCTAGGTACACATTTTTCAAAGATGACATTTTTTTTTTAATACAATCAATCAATTATATAAAGGACATGTTCAAAAACGGGCTTAAAATGCTAACCATGATCTTTTACTAAAATATTTTTTAATGGAGCCAAGATCCATATTTTTGTCAGTGTAATATCCTTAAAGTTGAACCTGGTTAGATTTTGAGGCCCAGCGTCCATACAAAAAGCGGACATCTCATTTTAATAGCAATGGAATCAGTGATATTAAGCCAATACTAATGTTTCAATATTGTTTTTTTCCGGTGTCCATGCTTTATGTTTCGTCACAACACAGACGGACAAACGTGTCTTTGTTTTAAGTACAACTTTGCAAGTGAAAGTTGGATGCATAAGTTGTTAACTTTAATGATATTGTTCTGTATCTTTACGCTATTGGCTATGGGGGTCGGTAGAAATTAATGGAATTATTTTTGGTTTTTACAGTGTTTTGTGTTCACCAAATATATTAATATAATAAGTTATATCTTTAAAGTAACACGAATAAAATACTACGAATGCATTTTTTTATCGATTAATATACATAATATGTATATCGATAGTAAATCAACATCAATTATTCAAAATCGATTACAACCCGACACGCCTTTTGTCCGTTAATTAGTATTTAAAAAATATGCATTGAGTTCAATTAGCAAAACCGGGCATCGAACATCGGACCGCATTGCTGGCGACCACTGAACCATACGCATTATGTATGCTCTGTAACAGGCCGATGACCCGACAAGTGTACACTATTTCGAAAACCAATTCGCACCGATTTACATTTCCTTTCGCGATGTATTTAGAAATATGAGGTGGTGAATATTGGTAGCTTATACACACTCACGCTTTTTATCCCCGAAGGGGTAGGCAGAGGCGCAACTAATGCAACCACTTTTCGCCGTGCGTATTCCGTCCCATGACGTGATGGGGGCAATATCGGGCTCAAATTTCAGACTCCGTGCTGATACTGAGTAGAAAAACCCAATATCACTATGCCCGACCCGTGTTCGACCCTTGCCTCAGCACTGCAGTCGTACCGTAATACAACTACGCCACCGAGGCAGTAATAAAAAAATGACTGACGAATGAAGACTGCCTCGGTGGCGTAGTTGTAATGCGTACGCGTTACGAGTACGATTTGCGCGCTGAGATCCTGGGTTCGAATCCCGGATCGAGCCAAAAATATTGCGAGTGGGTTGTCCATCTTAAAAATTAGTCAGCCGCAGCTCGGAATCAGGAAGTTGGTGGATGGTGGTGGTGCTTTCCGTGTCTCGGAAAGCACGTAAACACAAACAAAGCACTGTTGGTCCTGCGCCTGATCTCTCTCCGCTCATGTCCAATTGCCGTCTCACCGGACTATGAGAGTGAAGGAATAGCGAGTGCACCTGTGTATTGCGCACACACTTGTGCACTGTAATATCTCCTGCGTACCTGGCTGATCTCCGTTGAGATTACCCGCCGTGGCCGAAACTGGCTAGGAGGGACACGTAATAAAAAAATACACGCCTGTCTTAACCTTAAAATGGTAACCCAAGGTGGGTCCGAATATCCAATAATAATGACAATATTGTTGCAAATAACTGTAATATGCCGGAAGTCCCAAACCGAGTCCTCACATGAAGTATTGTGATGCTCTAGTAATCTCACTAACGTGGTACCACGCTCCGCTACTTGTGGGGTGGACAGGCGGCTTTCATCGCTATTACCAGAGTGCTAAGGTGAGTTATTGCCTGTATCGAAAGAAGAGAGCGGTACGAGTTGTTGGTGTTTTGTTTATGGGCTAATGTCTTGAAGGTGTGTTTGAGACTAATAACGTAGATAATTTTGTATGTGAATTAGTTAAATTAAATTTATGAAACTAGTTTTGTCAGCGGATCTACGTGAATATCTCGCAATAAAACTCTCATACGAACTCTACATTTTTCCATAGTAAAATGTAGGTACACTACTCGCATGCGCATGCTCACGCCTTTTATCCCCGAAGGGGTAGGCAGAGGCGCAACTGGTGCACCCACTTTTCGCCAAGCGTATTCCGTCCCATGATGTGATAGGGGGCGAGCCTATCGCCATATCGGGCACAAATTCCAGACTCCGGGCTGATACTGAATAGAAAAATCCAATATCACTTTGCCCGACCCGGGAATCGAACCCGAGAACCTCAGCCTTGCAGTCGTACCGTAATACAACTACGCCACCGAGGCAGTACACTACTATATCATGTTTATTCCAAAAATCTCTATAAATTCAACAGTGTATGGTGAAATAGGATTCCTCTGGTCAGATCCATGTTTATGACCTACTTATTGTTAAACAATAATCGTCTCTATCTAAAAACAAATAAGGTCTGTGGCACAAAATAGCTTCTGGTATTATCACAGCACTCTAAATTCCACAGGCTATTAAATATTACGTGAGAACATTATCCACAATGTAATAGTCGAAAAAATCTCCTACTAAACCAACTACAACTGGTTTTGACCGCTCATAACCGGTTCGAACCGGACCGGACCACTCGTCCTGTCTTTTCACTTGTTTTTTGTGAAACTAGACGAGTTATGGTATCTATCAATCCATGTGTCTTATTCTTTGGTGTTAAGGTTCAAGTTACCGTTGTGAAGTTGTGATTTACGCTGGTGTTTTATGGTTTCTTTCTCGAAATCTGACTTTCGTTTGAGTTCTAGCCGTATGTAGAAATTATGTTTTATTTCTTGATACTTTTGACTTGTTTTTTTTCACTGTTAGATTATGTGTAAAATATTTAGTAGTATTGTTGTATTACTTACTAGCAGTTGATTTCAATAACAATCCCAGACGTACCTAACAGTAGATCAATAACAATCAACCAATAAAAATAAGTCACCTCTGTGGACTGTGTCAAACTATAATTTTGATTGGTCCATTTTCGCTCTCGTCCCACGGTAGTATTCGATAGTTTATTGAAATCGATCGTTGGTATGATACTCTAAAGTCTTGCAGACGAATGGTACATTCTATTTGCTTTGTACTTCGTAGTATTGGATGGTGTTGATATTATTAGGGCAGTCGCGACGCTTACCGGCAGGCAAACATTTACTAAAACGTACGCAAGTGAGCAAAGTAATGTTATACCTACTGAAGAGCATTATAAATCTATAGTCTATACTATAATAAAGCAGTAGATCCCGGTGTTGTGATAAGAAAGGAGGTAACTAAGGAAGAGTAATGGAAAACAAGTAAGCGATTTTTATAATTCTTTTCTTTCTGTCTATTTTTCTATTTGTTTGTTACTGCACATCTTCGAAACTACTGAACGGATTTCGAGGAAATTTGGTATGGTGATAGTTTGAGACCCTAGAAAGGACATAGTTTACTTTTTCTCCAGAGTAAATATAAAGCGGGACTTTTATTCCGGCAAAACTTTTTCACGCGCGTGAAGCCGCGAGCAACATCAAATGGTAACTAGGAATATTGGTTAGGGGGTAAATAACAGCCATGTAACACGAAGACTTTCCGTTCGCAAGATGGCGCCAGTTACTTTTACCGGAAACGAGAGTGGACGACGAGCTAAATACGTACTTAGGCTCTCAGACTGTATGCTAAGCCTATACCGGTTAAGCAGGGACGGATCTGGGAAATACTATAGGTTCATGTCTCCCATAGACTTTAACATACATACATACACACTAATGCCTTTTATCCCCGATGGTGTAGGCAGAGGCACAATTAGTGCAACCACTTTCCGCCTTGCATATTCCTTTTCATGTTGTGATAAGGGGCGAGCCCATCGCCATATCGAGCAATAATTCCATACTCAATGCAAATAAAACTCCGGCTAAAGTCACAAAAAATAACCCTATTTGGGCTGTGAGCAGTGACGTTGTAGATTCGATTCCTAGGTTAAATGACAAAAAGTCAGGAATTTACAATTGCGAACAAAAAATGTACTAGTTGGCCTCGATTGGCACGTATGCTCAAGAATATGGTAATATGCCCACACTTTTAGATCACGAGACGAATATAAGCTCAGTATAGCATCCATATAGTTTAACCCTTCAAAGGACATGTCCAAAAACGGGCCTAAAACTCTAACCAAGACAGTTTGGACATATTTAAATAGAACAGCCTTTTACAAAAAAAAAAAATTAATTTTAAAGACTTGGGATTTATGTAATTTTATTTTGCTTAATAACTAAACTTAATATGAACGTTTTTAATAAAGTTATTTATAATGGATGGTCCTTATTTTTTTTTTAGGATCCAATGTCCATATTTTACCACTTTAGTACCTATTCCTAAAGTTTGAGCCTGGTTAGATCTTGAGACCCAGCACCCATACAAAAAGCGGACATCTTTAAAGACATAATGATTCATGTATCTGCTGATTAATATAGGTATCTCGTTTTGCATCAGAGTAAACAGCTCTTTGTTTATCTAAGTAATCATCCCAACAGTTCGAGGCCGTAGTTATTGTAAGTTTCTCTATCGGCAAACACTCGTGAGAATACCACGGGCGTTGCAACATGCACGAGGGCTACCATTTGCAAGACCTTAAAATAGTAACATAGATATATTCGCTGTAAGAAATTACGTATTTAAAAAACAAATTACAGATGCTTTAATGACGCACCAAAACACGTAAGGCGCGTGTGCTTATAGTGTATTATTAATTTTTACTGTACCTTTATGAATTATGTTATGTACTTTAAGTAATCCGTGAAAACGTAGTGGAGTGTACACTAACCGAATCTTAAGATAATTTTATTTGTTATTTATCTGTACACTTGTTTGTTTTCCTAATAAAATAAAATAAAAAAAAAGTCCAGCAGTGGACTGCAACGAGCTGATGATGATGACGATGAAATCATTCCGCAACGAGTGCCCTTTACCTTAGATAATATTTAGGGTCTAAAATACACTGCATTGCATTTGACATTGAGAGGAGTAATTTAGTATACTGTCTTTTCCTCGGCGCCGATCGTTTGGTACTCTTTGTTTGGGAAAAATAGTACGGATCAACCATTTCTTTTTCGGGTTATACCTAAGTTAATTTATATTACCCTCTTATCTATAAACTATCTCTGTGCTTAATAATATATTTTCGTAACGTCTTCATAGATTATACCAAACGAAGAGATAACGGTATTAATCTTAAGGCTAAGTGAGCACGAAAAGTTTCTGTAAATCCAGAGAGAATATATAAAAAAATAATGGATATAATAAAAAAAAAATATTCAAGCATCACAGAGAAAATATTTGCTCCATATGTTTGCATGGGGGGTTCAGCCCCCGGACAGCGCTTTCCAATCCGTCTCGATGAGCGTCCACGGTCGGATGGATATCCGATGGGAAATGTTATGTGTGCCCAACATCCTGTTATTTCGCTTTCTGTTATAAAGAAAATCTCTTCTGAGCATCTTATAATATGTGATAATATAGCAAACTTTATATGATGAATACATCGCATTAATGTTGAGGCAATTTTGATTTGAAATCGATAAAATTCCAGATTTAATTCCCAGATCGAGTTTAACGTTTTTCTTATAATTTTAGATCTTTTTACGGCACGTGCATTATAAATTATTTATGCTGGCATAAAATTGTTGGATCGAATAATACATCGTCCCCTGCTAGTTGACATTATTCTTGGAGTTCACGCAACTTAACACCAAGTACAGTCATTTCACCGCGTCAGACAAAAATACATAATTTGAGTTCCACTCGATAATCAATAACAAAGGTTTTGTCACAATTTAAAGTACTCGGAATAGTACCCCGGTTGCATAGATGCATGTAACGATCAGAGTTGAGTGCACTGTTACACAACAGATCAAGGTGAGGTCCATTACGAGTCGAGAGGAAACGCGCCGACCTCCCGGGTCGATGACATTGTCGTTATTGAGATGGATTTAAAGTAGAGACGAGCAGCTTCGAATGGACTAGCATCAACCAGAAATTGAATTACAAAGCACTGCGTGGATCTACGCTCATTACGTGACATTAAAGAAATTTATACAACATAAATAAATAAATCTCCCGTTTGAGTAAAATCTCAAGTAATGTATTGAACTATTTAATAGCTGTCATTTAAGAGCTTGTTCTCAGCTAAACTAAGGACTGTTACATAAACAAAACTTAGACCGGGTTTTTTCAACTGTTGTTACGGTAATCATCGGTTTTATTAAGCTGGACGCGCTCGCAGAGCTTCGAGTGCTCCGGCGCGGCGTGAGGCGTGACGCGTGAGGCGTGACGCGTGACGCGTGACGCGTGAGGCGTGATGCGTGAGGCGTGACGCGTGAGGTGCAGCGAGCGCGTCCAGCTTAATAAGACCCTGACAAAAAGATAACTACAGGTGAAAAAACGGGGCCTTAGCTGTCAAAATTCGTCACATATTGTAACTTGAGATGTCATTTGAGCTGATGATATTGGGTTTATTCAATAGCGACTATCTTAAAATGCTGACCTTAATTTGACAGCGTCACAGGTGATATCACAGTTTAGAGCAAAACTGAGTTGCATTTATTATACGACTCTAAGTATATTTAATCTCATAAAGCTCGTCTTCGAAGGTCTCATAAGTTCCACTGGGTACAATGTCCTTTCAATTTGAGCACAACGTTGCTAGAACACTTTTTGGTGATAGATATATTCATGGAGGTGATACTTAATTACCCTGGCCCTTGGACAGAAGAAATCTTCCTGACTCTCATTGATATAAAAAAAACAGATCTTTAAGACCAAGGTCTGTGACATTCTTCAGAATTTATTGATGTATTTTCATCGTACCAGCAATAAATGATGATGAAAGTCAATTGACATAGCCGTCCTCCTAGATCAAGAACGAGTTTTGGGCGAAAGTGAAACCAATGGCGGGCGGCAGGTGTCAGCGACCTTCAAAAGTGAATTTGGTGGATTCATTGGTAGTTGTCATCTTGATTCTAAGGTTTCTGAGCGTTTGCGCACAATGACGCGATGAAATGTACGCCTACGGCATTAATTCCGCCTATACACCTTGTATAAAGTGTTAAATAAATAAAATTTAAGCTCCATCATCAGTTAAAATGTATTTATAAGTATTTTCCTTTAGGCCCCGCGCAGACGCCGTGCGTGTTGCGCCGGAGATGGGACACAAAAGGTTTGAATACAATTTTATCAGTCAGATGCTATCAACCAGCCAACCTACTCAAATCCTAGGAATCCTGTTTTCTTTTTCACCTTGTGTTCTTTTTTAAAACAACAAACTTCTTGTTTAAGTGTAGTCTCTATTGTATATGTAAGTGTTTTTTTTCTGCTGTGATGAACAATAAAGAGTTAAATAAATAATAAATATAATAACCTAAATACGTTCCATACTATACATACATTAGTACACATATTTTTTTAAATTGTCACCAAAAAGTAAATGATAAAACACAAAAACAGCAGAATAATTTAAAGAGAAACTTAACTCGTTCCAAAAATGGCGTCCATATAAAGCATTCCATTAATCAAGCAGTGAAAGCATCGCGAAAATCAATCACAATTATGGATTTATAATCATTCCGAGAATCCTCGGAGAAAGCGGGAAAGCGTCATAAAATTATAAACGTATCCCCCCTGTAATAAGGGCTTGTTTCCAATGTTCAAGTTTTATTCGACAGTTATGGTATTAAACAGCTAGTGTAGATAGTAAGTACCTACTTATTACAATTTATTTGCGAGCATAGAGTGTGACTTTTGTACTTGGTCGGCTTATACATTTCGCACCTTAGGAAGACAAAGACGCAATTCAAAAAAATCAGAAATTGGGTTATCGTCATAAAATGACTTAAAACTGGTCCCCTTTTTATGAAAACATAATAAAAAAGGGACCGATGTAATAGTTTTCTCCTTTTCCCGCTTGAATATGGCGGTGTTTGAACTACTGTTGTATTGAAAATTTCGTTTTAAGTAATTTTATGACAATAACTCAATTTTCGAATTTTTTGAATTGTGTCGTTTTCGTCCTAAAGGTGCGATTTATGTGATGTAGCATGTGCCCAGAAGTAGTGAAACAGACGCTTAGTGTTTTACCCCTGATTCTTACTTTGCCTTATTTACCTCTTCTATATGCCTTTATACTATTCTAATGCAGAGTAATTGCAACACACTTGTTTAAACATATCGCAAAAATATGGCTTGGTTTAATGACGTTTTAAGATAACTTATTCTTACGAACAAAATGATATATGGATATTGGATACCATTGGATGTTAAGAAATAAATGCGGAGACCGCTGACTGCTGAAATTTTTCTAAAGATAAACTATGTCGTTGTATTATTATGGGCTATTTTTTATCTGTGGAACTTTTTTCACGAAATAACATGCGCTCTAAGCCGCAAGCGAAACCTAGTTTTATATTAATTTATTGAACTTTACATAACAGTTTTCGAATCGATCTAATTATAAATTATGTTGTTTCAACTTTCTCTCGTCGTTTTCATGGTTAACTTTCATGGGAAAATATTTCTGTTATCGATTTCTATCAGTTCATTAGTTATGATATTTGCTTTCAATAATTTATTTGACAGCTGTCTGTGGCGGAGAGTCCAAAAGACCGTAGGTTGGATTCCCGGACTGAGACATAAATCGCGTTATCTCTAATTACTTATAATTTTGAATTTAACTAGATTAGAATGTATTTGACCGGTTTGAAACAAGTACATTATTTTTTATTGCCGATAGTTTAGAGGCGTACCCGAGGTGTAAATCGCGAGGTCCTGGGTTTGACACCCAAGGTCCAGCGACAAAAATTGTCCAAGTTTTAATTCGTAAAAGCACTTGCGTGGGATTAGTGCTCGATATGGCGATAGGGTCGACCCCTATTATATTAGGATCGACATTTTTTTTTTATATGGCATTGAATGACGAGCCGAGCATGCCGTTCGCCTGATGGTAAGCGATACGACCACCCATAAACAGTAGCAACACCATCCAGCACCTTGAGTTACAAAGTACTGTGTGGCATTCCACTGCGCTCGTCATCCTGAGACATAAGATGTTAAGTCTCACTATGTCCTGTAGTTACACTGGCTACAATGTCCTTCAAACCGAAACACAACAATGCATGCACACTGCTGCTTGGCGGTAGAAATAGACATTGCGGTGGTACCCACCCAGACGGTCTCTTACATATGAGGGACCTACCACCAGTAGAATATAATATTATAGCGAAGCTTGAGTGTACTATTGCACTTCTGCTCAAACCCCTTCGAGGATCTTGTAAGCTTATGTGTCGATATTATACAAAGGGCTATGCATTAATATTTTTCTTTCTGCTATAAAAATGGCCCTTAGTCTTGGACTGAGGCCAAAATATAAACCAAATCGTAAAGGATGTTGATTGATACTGTTTTCATTGTATTGTAATAGCGACCTAAATATTCGGTATGTCATCATCATCATCATCATCATCATCAGCCACACGACGTCTACTGCTGAACATAGGCCTCCCGCAAAGATTTCCAGACGGACCTGTCAAAAGCGGCCCGCATCCAGCGTGTTCCTATTCATATATACATCATATATATATATAGAACATCATCATATATAGAACATATCATCCGGTTTGAAAGACAAACCCATAATCAGAAGAGTCACATAGGAAAGGATTGCAATGCAATGTAATGCAACCAGCCCTGTATTATATACTGCCCACTGCTGAGCACGGGCCTCCTCTACTACTGAGAGGTATTAGGCCTTAGTCCACCACGCTGGCCTAGTGCGGGTTGGCGGACTTCACATACCTTCGAAATTCAGAGAACTTCTCAGGTATGCAGGTTTCCTCACGATGTTTTCCTTCACCGTTAAAGCGAACGATAATTGATAACAATACACACGTAACTTCGAAAAGTAAGAGGTGTGTGCCTTGGGTTTTGAACCTCCGGACATTGTCTCGGCAGACCGTTCCATTCCCAACTAGGCTATCGTCGCTGGAGGAAAGGATTAGGATTTGAGAAAGGGGCTGTTTGAGCCTCCTGAAATCTCATCGTATGAAATACAAGTCGTCACTTGTTGGCTTTTTGAGACAGTGGTACCTACTCAGTTGAACTGGCCCATTTGTGTGCATAGATATATCTGAAAGGTGAACTGTTGTGATGTTTGTTGTTTACTGTTGGTAGGTCTATCGTGTGCGACGGGCCATCTTGGTAAGTACCACCACAATGTCTACTTCTACCACCAAGCTGCAGTGTGCATGTTGTGTTCCGGTTTGAAGAACATTGTAGTCAGCGTAATTATTGGGTATTATGAGACTTAACATCTAAAGTCTCAGGGTGACTTTACTTACACGTATTACCTTGCACTTAAAAGTTCTGTATGGTGTTGCTACTGATTATGGGCGGTCGTATCTCTAATCATCAGGCGAGCGGCATGCTCGTCTCGTCATTCTGTAGCAATAAAAAAAAACTACGGTTCTATTGATCATCATCAGCCACATGGTGTCCACTGCTGAACATAGGTCTCTCCTAAAGATTTCCAGACGGCCCTGTCAAAAGCGGCCTGCATCCTGCGTGTTCCTGTGACCTTTATTAAGTCGTCTGTCCACCTTGCAGGCTCTATAGTCTATTCAATCACATTGAGACTTTGAATCAATGAGATTTAAATCTCAAATGTTGTTTCATTCTTTTAAGAGGTTAAGTTCATGAGTGTGGATATAGTGGATAATGCTTCTGACCCGATTCTACTAATAGAAAATCACATTATTTCTCATTACTATTTATTTTTATTTCAGTTAGGTGTTATTTCTGATCATTATAAGCTTATTGCTTCGTTTCCTAGTTACTTTTATTCGGGCAGAGTCGCGATCTAAACTAGCAAGGTGGTTGTGTAACATACATTATGAGTGGTTCTCGTAAAGACTAGTTGTCATGCACCACGCTTGATGTGACACGGAACAAACTGACTTGCGTTGAATACGGAGTTTTGTGTATATTACAACGATGCTTCCGAAGCACTGTGGCATTTTTATGCAATGGGTTTTTGCCAGTAGAGTGGCGCCACGATGATGTATTGACATTTCTATTTTTAATCTGTAAATCACTGTTTTTTAATAATAGTGATTCTGAATGCTATTTCAGATAATACTCAAAACATAGGTAAAAATATTTTCTGAACTACGGTCTTCATCTTGAGGCAGATGTTGATATTCAGGTTATGTAATAACTACTGTAATAATTACACTAACGCTGTTTATCTCGAAAGGGATAGGCAGGAACGCAACGACTGTACGCACTTTTCACCGTATTTTTTTTTATGGCATTGAATGACGAGACGAGCATGCCGTTCGCCTGATGGTAAGCGATACGACCGCCCATAAACAGTAGCAACACCATCCAGCGCCTTGACTTACAAAGTACTGTGTGGCATTCCACTGCGCTCGTCATCCTGAGACATAAGATATTAAGTTTCATTATGTCCAGTAGTTATACTAGCTACAATGTCCTTCAAATCACACAACAGTGCTTAAATAAAGTTTAGTGGCACAAACAATGCCTAAACGAATTGTCTAGGGGTCTCCGTGAGGCCATAAAATTCTAATTTTGAGGTCATTCCGCCGTATTTAACTCACGCACGCTCACATAACCCACCTTACAAAACCACGGTGTTTACTTACGCAGGACTTTCCTATCAAGGTTACGTTTTCGGTGATGTAATGGAATCTAGATACGTAAAGTAGGTGTATTGGTTTTTAACCGACTTAAAAGAACAGATTCTTAATTTGCTTGATTTTTTAGGCTTTAATGTAGAGTCGTGCATAATTTTGTATGATGCAGAAAGTTTTTATTAGTTTTAACCAATGAATGCTTGCCTGAACCACCTCGGGAGAATTCAGTTGTGGAAGAAAATTTAAGTGTCTCGTCCTGGGAATCAAATCCACGACCTCTCTGTCTACAGCCTATTATGATTTTATAGGTAACTTATACTTGCACCTTCGTCCTGGTGTAATTCGAGTTGTAATTTTAGTCCTTATTTGGGATTCAAGCTTATTCCGTACGAAATTCCATCAAATTTGCTTTGATCAGCCGTTTTGCTTTGAAAGTGTATCAGATCTTATCTTTCCTTCCTACATAGTATAAAACAAAGTAGGCCGTAGTCTCTGTGCTCAATAAACTCAAAAACTGCCTAAATTTCCATGAAATTCGGTATGGAAATAGTTTAAGGCACTGGGCAGGTTTAAGTAGACGATAACCTAGGTGGGAATGGAACGGTCTGCCGAGACAATGTCCGGAGGTTCAAAACCCAAGGCACACACCTCTGACTTCGTAGTTACGTGTGTATTGTTTATCAATTATCGTTCGCTTTAACGGTGAAGGAAAACATCGTGAGGATACCTGCATACCTGTGAAGTTCTCTATAAGAATTTCGAAGATATGTGAAGTCTGCACATCCGCACTAGGCCAGCGTGGTGGACTAAGGCCTAACCCCTCTCAGTGGTAGAGGAGGCCCATGCTCAGCAGTGGGCATTATATAATACAGGGCTGATTGTATTGCATTGCACTGGACAGGTTTTAACTTTTAAGATACTTTTTATCCCGGGAAAATATATAGTGGGACTTTTATCCCGGAAAACTAGTTTATAATACTAGTATGAACTAGTACTGCCTCGATGGCGTAGTTGTATTACGGTACGACTGCAAGACTGAGGTCTCGGGTTCGATCCCCGGGTCGGGCAAAGTGATATTGGATTTTTCTATTCAGTATCAGCCCGGAGTCTGGAATTTGTGCCCGGTATGGCGATAGGCTCGCCCCCTATCACATCATGGGACGGAATACGCTTGGCGAAAAGTGGGTGCACGAGTTGCGTCTTTGCCTACCCCTTCGGGGATAAAAGGCGTGAGCATGCGCGATGAATAGATTTCTATCAATGTCTTAAACCATTTTGGTTGGAATTTTAACAAACTACATTCTTGTCTAATATGATCTATGAACCAATAATTAAAAGTACTCGAACAAGTTGTATTATAATAAAGGGCGGCGTTATCTCACACTGGTTTGCCTTTCAGACTGCGATTGCAAGGTCTCTGATAAGTAACTACAGTGTTTTGTTTGTTATGTAATTGAATATAATACAGGGTCGTTTTGACATTGCGTTAATAAATGAAACCACATACTCGTCTTTGCTTTTGCTAACATTGTGCCAAAAAGCATCCATGAGAAACTAATATTATCACCAAAAATCTCAATTCAACTTTCCTGATTTTTTTATAATTTTGTAGTTTAGTGCGAGTATGGCGTGTGGTGAGTGTTTTTCTGACTGAAAGTGTGATGTTGCTCCAGCGACGAATCCTTCTAGAGTAGTAGTAGTGGCATTAGGGCGTGTAAACTTAAAGTTACTTTTTATTGATATTAATTTTGTTCAAAATTTACACTTTTTTATTTTACATCTATGGTTAAAATAACTTAATGGAAAGTGTTATTTTTAAGGAGATAAGTATGTGGTTTCATTTAGTAACGCAGTGTCAAAATGACCCTGTATATTGAATTATAAAATTTTTGATTGAAAACGTTACATTTTTGAAATATTGCTCCGTTTTCTATTACAGTGTTTTCGTTCATTATGTAAGTGAATTATTAATATAAAGATTTTGTTTGAATATGCGTAATTTTGAAACGATTGCTTCGTTTTTCAAAATTCTTGCATTAATGTGAAGCTGCAATAATTTCTCTTGATCATTACTGCCTATTTATTTATCTTAGTAATGCTGATATAAAGCAGTTTTATTCCTAAGTTCTATTGGCGATTTCCTTATCCCAGGATTATATTTTACCCGAGCGAAACCACGAGACGTAGTTAGTGTAATTATAATTGTATAAACTATATTAATAATCGTCAAACAGACAAGGCAGAAGTACAGACACTAGCAAACCAGAGACCTTCAAACCACCTTTTTGCGCCATCGGCTAAATATTATTTCAACATAATATTAGCTAGAAGCTTTCTCCATAAGTGATGGGTAAATAACTCTCCCAGATCTGATGATGTGAACGCACCTTGGCTCATGACGAAATCTCAAGGTGAAAGTACGAACTTGACCGACGGATAATTTACATTATAGATATTTTATAATCGATGGTGGGGAGAGGAATCGACTGGTATTTTTATATTTAACCAAATATATAATAGAATGCGTGTTTAACTTGTATAAAATATACCATTCAATCATTCCCATTCATTAGTTCAATGTTCATTCAATGTAGGAATTCGTAAAAATAATTACAAGCCATTACTAACGCCATAGTGTGAAAGCCGTCACTCGTACGAACAAGTTATTATCTTCTTTCTATACACTACGTCATGCCCTAATGACCTAACACTGAACCTAAGTTAATTCTCAACTGGCGAATGCTTAAGGAACTTGTACTAGGTCAAGAATATTAGATTCAGTTTTTTACGATATACAACTTGACTGCGAATTTAATGACTGCGTAATAAAAGTTCTGTTTAGGAAATCTGAGGAAAACACATTATATTGTACGAAACTACCAAATTTTGATGAAGTCTGAATTTTACACCTCGCTGGAAAGTGACAATCGAATGTAGGCTGCAGTAAAACCTGCCATCGTATCTTACTTTGACCAGTCAATTTCGCATTAGCTGGTACTTTCAATGAGATAGTCCGACATGATTTGACGACGTTCACGTTGGTATGACGTTGGTTGATCTATACTAATATCAACATCCATACAATACCAACATGCAATGCAATGCAATCAGCCCTGTATTATATACTGCCCACTGCTGAGCACGGGCCTCCTCTACTACTGAGAGGGGTAAGGCCTTACTCCACCACGCTGGCCTAGTGCGGGTTGGCAGACTTCACTTACCCTCGAAATTCTTATGAAGAATTCTCAAGTATGTAGGTTTCCTCACGATGTTTTCCTTCACCGTTAAAGCGAACGATAATTGATAAACAATACACACGTAACTTCGAAAAGTCAGAGGTGTGTGCCTTGGGTTTTGAACCTGCGGACATTGTCTCGGCAGACCGTTGCATTCCCAACTAGGCTATCGTCGCTTACCAACATACTATACTAATAATAACAAACAATCAAATCGTTCTTTATAATATTATAAAGAGGAAAGATTTGATTGTTTGTTTGCATTGAATAGGCTCCGAAACTACTGGACCGATTTGAAAAAATATTTCACCAATATAAAGCATTATCAGCCAGTAACATAGGCTACTTTTTATCCCGGGGAAATATAAAGCGGGACTTTTTTCTCGGAAAAACTCATTCACGCGGGCGGAGCCGCGAGCAGAAGTCTAGTATTATATATTTTGTGCTAAGCTGTAGTATTAAATTTTTTATTGAGTCCAAATTCCCCGCGTATATGACGGACACACCTTCTTACTAATATACACCTGCCTACCATTCTGAGACACAGACGTGAAATAAAGAATGGAAGGTCTTAGTGAAAGTTTCCAATCATTGAAACTTGGCAAATATTATGAATTCGTTAGCTGTGTCGATTGATCACAGAGAAAGTTAACTGGTATCGTATAATGAGGTATTAGGAGATTTTTTTAACCGCCTACTCACACAATAATTATATTTTGTTTAATCAAAAAAATCATTCAAAATATAGCAGAGGAAAAAAGAACAAAATAAATAGCATGCAAACGTTTCAAAACATATAAGAGATGCCTGAACTTAGACGTGACGTCAACGGATATAGGTTGCGAATGTAAGATAGGGATAGCAAGACAAATATACTACTCGCAAAGTTTCTAGTTGTACAGTTTTAAAATGATTTTTTACCTCATATTCCAATAAAATACGTCCAAACCCGTCCAGATTCTAACAAACATGCAATCTTATTTATATATTTACTAGGAATGTAAAATAGATGAAATAAATGACACACTGCACATTAACTTCATAGAATTATTTGTAGGCACGCAGTTTCTACAGCTCTTGGCCATTTATCTAAACATAATAGTTATGTTTTCACCCGGCTAGAAATCTGGGTGTCGGACTCGCGCGGTAATTTCACTACGCTAAGTTTACGCACGTTGTAATTTGTATTTACACGGAAAATGTTTAATGTATAGATGCGGATAACGTCAGTGGTAAACAGACTTGCTGATATACAATCTGTATTAAAATAATCTAAAGTTTTGTACGCATACGCATTACAATTACAAACTGACTGCCTCGGTGGCGTAGTTGGATTGCGTACGCGTTACGAGAACGATTTGCGCGCTGAGGTCCTAGGTTCAAATCCCGGGTCGGGCCAAAAACATTGTGACTGGGTTTTTCTATCTTAAAAATTACTTAGTCACAGCTCGGAGTCAGGAAGTTGGCGGTGTGATATCAGGCGCAGGACCAACGGCTTTACGTGCTTTCCGAGGCACGCGGGGCCTCGGAAAGCACGTAAAGCCGTTGGTCCTGCGCCTGATCTCTCACCGGTCATGTCGGATTGCTGTCTCACCGGACTATGAGAGTGAAGGAATAGCGAGTGCACCTGTGTATTGCGCACCCACTAGTGCACTATAATATCTCCTGCGTACCTGGCTGAACTCCGTTGAGATTGGCCGCCGTGGCCGTGGAATCGATTTTTATCCCGGGAGGCAACTTTTATCATTGGATTAACACGCACAAAGCCGCGGGTAAAAACTAGCAACACAGATCAGTTTGCATACTTTGCAATATAGCTAGAATATAATGAGTTATGTTGCCATTATGGCATATTATCTGACAGATAAATCTCAGCTCGTGGGCGCGACTCGAACCGGATCCGCGCGTAACTACTAACCCCAATCATTAAAATTTGAGTTAACACTAACCTTGTGCCAAAATATACATTAATATCTACCCAGATTACAAATAATTAAGGGAGCTGTATATCCTACTTAGAGTTTCTTGACCGTTCTTCTTTGGTGGAAATTACTGGTGGTAAGTCTCTCATATGTAAGAGTCCATCTGAGTGGGTACCACCGCAATGTCTCTTTCTACCGCCAAGCAGGAGTGTGCATGCATTGTTGTGTTTCGGTTTGAAGGACATTGTAGCCAGTGTAACTACTGGACATAATGAGATTTAACATCTTATCTCATAGGATGACGAGCGCAGTGGAAAGCCACACAGTACTTTGTAATAAAAGGTGCTGGATGGTGTTGCTACTGTTTGTGGGCGATCGTATCGCTTACCATGAGGCGAACAGCATGCGCGTCTTGTCGTTTAATGATATAAAAAAAAATCGCAAGGCATGGGAATCTATGTATGGTATACCTACTGTAAACAGTTACGATTGTTACGGAATTACTTCATCGGTCGTTGCATCATCGTGAAAGAGTTTTTCTACAAACTAAATGCTATACGTTTCTAAAAAATTATTAACTTATGACTACATATTTTGTAATATGCTTTAATAAGTAGGTGAGTATTAAATCAACGTTTTTGAGTTCAAACCGGTTCAGCTAAAAATATCCTCTATTTAGTATAATGAGACAAGGATAACCAGTAGAATTAACGGTCGGAAACGTTTAGGGTTTCCTTTTATGTCCTAAATCAAGTTGTGGATTTATATGGCGTGAGTCAATTTGATCATTCTAGTTATGTAAATGAAGTTAGATGTAGTACCTACCTACAGAACAAAATGTAATGCATTACAAAGTAATGAATATGGCACGACTTACTATGAATGTATAGGTACTACATTAATTTGGCGCTGAGCGTACTTCGACAGGTTTAATGTAGATTTTTCAATGTCAGGTGTGTTGTTACTATTATATTTTTTAATCTATGATTTTCGAATACTTCTTGTGTTTACTTGATTTTTTTGTACATTATACTTAGTAGGTTTAGGATTTCAATGACAAAAACTAGGAAAACAAAGTGGAACTTGCCAACTCCTACCGTTGACAAGTATTTTAAGAAGTTTAGATATCGTAATACTTTACGTGATAGTATTTCAGCACTGTTGAATTAAACTTGAATTACCTGTGAAAAAAAGAAAAGTTTATTAGTAAAGTTATTTCGTTACAATATTAAAAAATCCCATGTATAACGGGGTAAACATTTCTGTGCTGCAAAAACGAAACATGATGACAAAAAAAAAATAAAAAAAATCGAGGCCAACACTTTATATAGATAGCTCTTTTCTATTTAACTTAATTTTGCAGGTCATTTAAAAAAAATATTTAAATTATTCGAAATTAAACATAAATCATCAGGCTTTTCAACCTGTATCATGGTAAAAAAAACATTTTTAAATATTTAGACCACAGAGAAAAAAACATTATGTGCTCTCGATATTTGCCATAAAATACGAAAAGACAGTAATTAAATTCAGTATGGCCAACCTCACATTTAAAATTGTAAAACGCGTTTCCAAGCTTGAGAAAATTTGCATTTAATACTTAAGGAAATATTTCCTATTAAGCACACTAGCATCTTAAAAGAAGATTTATATTGGTGAGTTATCTTGGGTCTGTGTTACTGCAAGTTTTCTAAGGTCGCTGCTATGTTGGTAACTTTCATACGCATTTAGGCCGCAGCTTAGTATATACTTCGTAGATGGGGTTTTGTCTTAGTGGTTAAAACTATTTAGATTATGGGGCGCGTGTGTATTGCACATTTCATTATAATCAGTTGGATACAAAGGAGATGTCCGCTTTTTGTATGAGTGCTGGGCCTCAAAATCTAACAAGACTCAAACTTTAGGCATATTAAAAGGGCAAAATATGGAACTTAAATCCATTAAAAAAATATTTTTAGACCCCTCCATTCATAACCAACTTTTTTTAAAATTTTCATATAAAGTGTAGTTTTCAAGCCAAACAAAATTACATAAATCTCAAAATCGGAGGTCTTTAAAATTAAACGATTTATTGCAAAAGGTTAGTTTTCAGGAGTTCTATCCAAATATATATAAATTGTCTTGTTTAGAATTTCAGGCCCGTTTTTGGACATGTCCTTTAGTTCTTTCTCTCACTTATGTTTGGTAATGGGTTATATTAAGTTTTTCTGCTCAATAGCAGCGTTGAAAAAAAAATGAGTAGTGGTATGTCGAGACTGTGTATGTTTTAAACTGTGCATCAGTGAAACTGAAGGTTGTATTTTGAAATATGCCCACCAGATTAGTTCCATACATCCCGCCTCCTATTATGGACACACGCGTTTGAGCGTGGTGTTATGCTAATGTTGGTATTATGAAGGACGCACACTTTCAAATCCTAAGGTATCTATGGCATACAATTTTGACCATAGATATTAGGCATGTCGAATGTGCCAAAAATATCAATATGTACGTTTATTAGATGGGCACGGCTAAGTGATTCGGCTGTACCTGATGGTAAGCGGCCTGGGGCCCAAATAGTATCGATTGCCGAGAGATCTTTACGTCGCCAATCGACATAATTATGCCGGCCTGTTCGATATCAAATATATGCAAGCTAATGGCGGAACGCGACACAATTACATAGCCAGTATGGCAGGTTTTACACCTTATTTACTATGGTCGCTAACTCGGCGGATACAAATATCCTCTCCATATCGATTTCTATGAACAACCGCCCAATTTGGTGCTAGTACACTTTCTCAAGATAAAACCCCCATTTTTCATATTTTACCAAGCAGATGCGATCAGCTACAAACTCTTATTGTCTACTTTAGTTGTAAGTTGTTGACAGACGACGCGCAAGCGACTTATTTAGAACCTTAAGGTGGTCGAGCATACACTTTTCTGACTACCTCACCTGCGAAGAAACTATAGTGACCTAGCTTGTACCACTTACTTCCTGTGATACTTTTTAACAATGCCATAGAATCTAGAATGTGACATTATGTAATTGTTAGACAAAATGAATGTGTGATTTTCGTTCGCGTTCTACACCTTATTTTCAATGTCATTGGTAACATTGTGTAATTGTTCCCACGCGTGTGGGCGGTATGAACACCCAACGAAGTGTGTTAGTGGGCTAGTGACTACTGGCATTTATGTTCATCTCTCTTTGTACAGTCAGCAGCATAAGTATCTGTACAAAATAAAAATTTCAAATCGCCTATATTACGCATTAAGTTAAGCTGAAACATTTTTTTCTTCGTTAGAAGTAAAGTAAATCTCTTTTATTGTATGCTTGTAAAGAGAATGAAAAAGATTCGTAAGAACAAAAAAGTATAAAGCAATTTGAAAATTTGAATTTGTTCAGCTACTTATGCTGTACAGTATGGAATCGTAGTAATATCGTTTGATGATGCTGGGCTGGTGTTGTTCTTCAGACCCGCCAATTATTTTTTAGGATGGCTAGTATCTTAGACCACAATTGTCCTCGTGAAATTGGAGATTTGGGTACGTAAAATTTTTCGTAATAAATTGACGAAGACTTCTCTAGATTAGTATCTGAAAAGTTTTTAAACTGTTATTGCAAGTCTCTTCCAAATCACTACAGTCATTTCAGAGATTATCTCAAACCAAAGAGTTCTGATATACAGCCAGAAAAAAGTGTGTGGGTCTTGCAATCATTGTGGTATTAGATTTTGATTATAATCTAGTATAGTCTATCGTCACATTTTTTGCCTATCCAATTATAACACAGAATAAATAACTTCACACTTGGAAACCAAATATGGCATAACGATGGCATTTAAAGTGGGCGGTAATAAGTTCACGTAATAAGATAGTAAATTTCCGGCATAAATAATACTCCGCCCACATTCTCGTGGTGAGCCAGCATCGAAGTGGGAAGCCGCGGGTTCAATTCCAAACTGAGACAAAAGACAAAGCATACCTGCTAAATTACTGCGTGAATTATTTACTTATGTAGAATGTAGTCATAAAATGAAATATTGTATTAGGGTAGTTTCATATCTTTTATATTGTACATTATTTTATACTTAGCAGAAAATAATACGAAATATATAATCTCCCTAAATATTTAAAAGTTTGTTGTGAGCAAAAGTGGGGGCGTGGGGGTTATCGCGCTATCTCTAACTCATGCACGCAGCGTTACGAACTGTTACACTCGGTGACGTCACAGTTTGCAGTTTCCGTTATTTGACAGATGCCTTTTACACCAACTTTGAAATCTTAGAAAATAAGTGCAAAAGAAATACCTCTCTTCAATTTTTTTTTGTTCATATCTATCAGTTAAACTGAATAATAGAGGTAATTGAAACGTGGAAAGACATTTTCTTACATTTTATTCTCTTGTTCCTTGGTATGGTATAGAATAATAACTTGATTTTACCTTACACAATGTACGCACACATGTTGGCTTTCTGCCTACGCCCTACCACACAACAGTGCTAAGATTTCAAAACGTGTGCGATGTCGTAACAATTATAATCCGAATAACAATAAAAAATATCAGTGATTGTTCCCAAATACAATCACTGTATCTAACAATAGCTAACCTTCACGCTAGCACACATGAGAGGTAAACAGAATGTAAAGGTTTTGAAAATGCTTCACGCTTGTCTAAACATCATCTTGAGATTTCGACTAACACTATTATGGTGGTAGGTTATTCCTATAGCAATAGCCACCACTGTAAAACTAGACTGGATGTATAACCCGTCATAGTGGCCCACGTGACTCGTGTTCTAGCATCAGCCTGTATTATCCGGTTTCGAACAGGCCGGCATTATAATTGTTGATGCTCTATCTGAATGCTACCGCCGAATGCAGTAGAATTACTATGCCGTGCCCATGCATCAAAGATTTTTTATTGCATTTGAATGAGGACACAAATATGCGGCTCGCCTGATGGTAGCCATACAGAACTTTGAATAACAATGTACTGCGTGGCACTCCACTGCGCTCGTCACCCTGAGACAATATGTCAGGTTTTATAATTCCCAATTATGCTGGCTACAATGTCCTTCAAACTGGAATACAGCAGTGCATGCACACTACTGTTTGGCTATAGATATAGTATTTAGACGACCCCCCGCATAAGAGAGATCTGCCACTATATAATTTTTTTTTGTCATAAATATTTAATACACAAAGTTTATTTTCCTAGTCAGCATTATACTACAGCACTACCGATTTCCCATTATAAAGAGCTAGTCAATAGTCATTGAAAGGATTAAAAAACAGCGAAACTACATCGAAACAACTGTTTTCTTCCACGCAATGTGATTTGATGAAAACCAACGGGAAGCTAAAATATTTGCTGCAATCGGCACGTTCATAGACAACGCAACGACTCCGACGCGGGAAAGTGCAATCGATTGCAATAATCGTTATCGATTATGATATCGATTGCTTTAGCTTTCGTAGTAGCAAAATGAATATTATTTTTATTGATATTAATCGAATAAACATTTGCATAAATTTATTCACAATTTCTCATGTTTTTATTAATTATTTATTTTATTATTATTAGTTTGTTGCGAATATTTCTTTCCTAATATGAAATTTGTTCACTTTGTTCAATTATTACAAAATTTTGTAACATATAGAAAGGTAAACTAGATCTAGGAATCCTCTTAGAAATTGCATTTTTGTGGAATCCTTTTAATATACACAATCTCTAGTATCTGTAAGAAGATAATCTTCAGATTGCCGAGCGCTGTGCTCTGTAATGAATTGTTACCACTATTCGAGCAATTTTTTACCTTCTGACGGTCTGTTCATCGTAATTAACGAGCGAAAATAATAATCGATCTCAATCGATATCTTTAAATCGATCTCGGAAACGAATCAATCAGAAATAGAATACAGTTCGATCGCAGCGTTTATACAGAACCCTGGTAACTGGTTAAGAACTTTCCTGGGATAAAAGATCCACCGTGTATTTATGAGATAAAAGTACTATAAGTATATGTTAATCCACGGTATAACCAACCTGTGCGATAAATCATCCAAATACATTAAGACGTTTCGACGGTTTTACTTGTAACAAACATCTTCGCCTGTTTCGTAATAAAAACATGAGTATGAATTACGAATTACGACCAGTCTCTTCACTGACCATAGATATCAAAGTGACTGTTAGTTTTCAATTCAGAAATGTCCTCAGTAAGTAAGATTAATCGATGGCATTACAAATCGATTACGGTGGGTATGAACGCTGGCCAATTAGTGCGACTAGCGACCGTGTTAAAGAGTATAGAATAGTTTCTTCACAGGAAGACATCGATCGACGCTGTTCACAACATCCAGCGGAATGGCGGCGATTTCCTATCATAACATTGAATTGGACATAATAACATTGCTTAGCTATTGGCTTTCATTTGCTGATGATAGGATATGTATCCAGCTGGATAGCGACCACCGCACACAATATTAAACCCCGCCATAATGGCACTTAAGTGTGTCGCGTTCTGGGATCGGTCTGTGTATATCCGGTTCTAACAGGCCGGCATAATTGTGTCAACTGACGAGGGATATCCATCGCTCGTCAGTCGACACTCTGTTTGAACCCAACTTTGCTTACAATTTACCAGGCACATTTCAGACTACGGACTGATACTGAGTTGGTAAATCCAATATATTAAACCAAAAAGAGCGTATTCCCACCTAAAAGTCCGGCAACGCATCTCTATGCCCTCTGGTATTGCAGATGTCCATGGGCGGCGGTGGTCACTTACCATCAGGTGAACCGTTTGCCGCCTACACCATAAAAAAAAAATTACCCTGTTCCGAGGATCGAATCCGGGAGCTTAGCGTGGTAGTCTTACCGCGTACACAATAAAACTAGACCCCTAAGGTAGTTATTATATTATTTTGATCAAAGAGATAAATATTAAGAAGCTTATAAAATTTAAATCAATATTGGTTGATTAACTAGGACCTGTTTCAGAAAATTTTGTGTTAATTTTAATTTTAAAATTATCGTATTTAACAGATAATGTAGATAGTACTCATTTTTTTACCATTTATTTAGGAACATAGATTAGAGTGTGACTTTTGTATTTGGTTGGCTTATAAAATTATGTGACGAATAGCATTCACTCTGAAGTTGTGAAACAGACTATAAGTTTGATATAAAACTAATAGCAAATTAAGGCACTACCCTAATGGAGGTCCGTTCACACGCCACGTGCTACCGCCGTCGGATATCATTAGCCGATTATTTTTAAATTAATTTTGTGTATCGGATATTGTTAGGCGTACTATAAAGTTTCCTTGCGTTTTGTAATATCCGTGTTTTGTAGTAAGACACAAAAACATTCTAGCTTCATGGATCGTTTTTTTCGACATATATCTATACTAATATTATAAAGCTGAAGAGTTTGTTTGTTTGAACGCGCTAATCTCAGGAACTACTGGACCGATTTTGAAAATTCTTTCACTAATAGGAAGCTACATTACTCCTGAGTGCTATAGGCTACCTTTTATCCCGGAAAAACTTATCCACGTGAGCGGAACCGCGCGCAAAGGCTAGTTACAAATATAACCGCATACACACAGGCCTATCACATCATAGGATGAAATACACAGCGAAAAGTGAATCCATAAGTCACTCTATGTACCTCTTTTGGGATAAAGGAGTAGAAAATATACATTTAATTAAGTTGTATATAATTAGAAGGCGTGACAAGTGATTACACGTAATAACTGGTTGTAATTACAATAATGCGATATGCGTAACAACTGTAACGGCGAGAGGAAAGTCAACCGGTTTCGGGGAAAGTTGTTTAATGAGAACAAAAACAATAACCGCGGCGGGTGAGCGTGAACACAAACTATTCGCGCGTGTTCCGTAGGAAATATTACTATAACTAAACGCCAAAGTTTATGAACATGTTCGGATGATGGAAAAATACAGAAACTGCTGAAGGGATTTGAATATCGCACACCTTAGACCATCTAGAATGGATGCGGTTTGTAAGATCTTTCCCTATGCCAAAGGTATATGAACAAATGATCATGCACCATCCAAATTTTACTGATGGTAGGTCTCTCATATGTGAGAGTCCTTCGGGGTGGGTACCACCGCAATGTCTATTTCTACCGCCAAGCAGCAGTGTGCATGCACTGTTGTGTTTCGGTTTGAAGGACATTGTAGCCAGTGTAATTACCGGACATAATGAGAGTCAACATCTTATGTCTCAGGATGACGAGCGCAGTGGAATGCCACTCAGTACTTTGTATCTCAAGGTGCTGGATGGTGTTGCTACTGTTTATGGGTGGTCGTATCGCTTACGATCAGGCGAACGGCATGCTCGTCTCGTCATTCAATGCAATAAAAAAAAAATGCATGAATCATATTCGTGTGCGTGAAACAGACAAGCGTTGATGATTCATTTATGTGTGCGTTCATATCGACATAATACGGTTTGACTACACGGATTATACTTTGACATTGCGAATTAAAGGGACAGATTTTTTTGTTCACGTTAATAGGCAAATAGCACGTCCATTGTAGATGGTCTAAGTGGTACAGTCTGTGTGACACAGTTATCTGTGTCATGGTTTATACCATGTGCTGGATTAACATATAGGTCTCTTGTTATCCCGGAAAAATAGAAATTGAGGCTTTTTAGTACACATTGAACCCGGCAAAGCTCTAAAGCGGGTGGACCCGCGAGCAACAACTAGTGCTAGTCTTACGTCTCTATTTTTCAAAGGTTAGCTTCAAAATCAATGGTTCAAGCGTAACTAAACTTACAGCCAATCAACCATCATCATCATCATCAGCCACACGACGTCCACTGCTGAACATAGGTCTCCCCCAAATATTTCCAGACGGATCTGTCAAAAGCGGCCCGCATCCAGCGTGTTTCTGCGACCTTTATCAAGTCGTCTGTACACAATAATCAAATAAGCCAATCAATAAACAAATCTAATACCGCGAATCAACCAATAACTCATCTGTAAGTATGTCAAACAAACTTTATTCGGACTGGTCCATTTTGCTATCTAATGATAGCTATAAGGTCTGGAAATACTGAACAAGAAAACCCACAAAAATGTCTTACGATGGAGTAACATATCAAATTTTTGAGCAAGACGTTATAGCGTTACATATATCTATTATATGGGTTTTGTTAGCAATATTTTTGTCATGCGGAACCTTAAACCAAATTATTTGAGTAATCCAATGACACGGCGTGGTTAGCTAGGAATGCCCGAGTGTTTCTCTCGTCTATAGATTTTCTATGATACTTTCAAATGAATGCTTGGACACGGACGGTGCATTCCTGATATTATAACTTATACGTAGACATTTTTCAATTGCACTACAGTGTGAGCAAAGTAATAAATAACATTGTGTCTATTGTTTAGATATAAAGTTGTAGGTTTTGGTTGTTTAGGTGTAGTGTTTAGTGTTTGTTCTTCTTCTTCTTCTTCAGCCTTTAGAAGTCCACTGCTAAACATAGTCTTTGTTAAACTGTTTCAATTGGATTTTATCCCAATTTACGGTGATGTGTGTGTTAGCTTATATAACTAATCTGACTTTTTATGCAAAAGACTTGGAAAAAAGTAAAGATTCAATGGACAAATTATGACAAAAAAGTGAGCTCGGAGTTTCTGCCTTTCTTCTTCGGGTAGTTATCGCTTAGGTAGCTAGTGAAAGGCTGGTAGGTTAGCTACGCTAACGTAGCTAACCTACCAGACCCTAAGGTCTGTATTGTCCTCACTGCACCGGTGAGGATCGCGACGCATTCCTCCCATTATTTTTAATAAAAATGATTCATCGTTTTTTTATCTCCTCTTTCCTGTCAGCCCGAGCTTGGCTTCTTTATTATTTTATATTGATTTTATTCTCTATTAAAATGTCTGTAGTTATATAAGTCACTTTCGTAATAATAATTATTATTAATTTGATGTATCTTGACTTATCATAAGTGCAACTATGTTCGCCTACGCGATGAATAAAGTATTTTATATTTTAAAGCCTTTCTCAAAATAAATTTTGTGCTACTTCGCAAATTTTAAACCATTTCCATTTAAAGTTAAGTCCTATTGTGTGATTTATGAAATGGCTGAACTTAACTTTAAAAAATATATTTAACGAGTAGAGGATTTTCAGAGAGTACTCTGAACTATTTTTTTCCGGAAAAAGAGCTTCATACGGGCGGAGCAGTAATGAAAAGCTAGTTAATATTAGGCTGTAGGGCGTGCCAAAGAAATATACAAACATACATACACACATACATACATTCATACACTCGAAAACATAACCCTCCTTCTTTCGCAGTCGGGTAATAAATAAAACTGTATTTAATGTATTTGAACATAATTTCGTTTTATAGAATGGTTTAGAATTAACATTGCAAATGCAAGACGGAATTACAAAATGCAAGGCAACTGAAACAGGTTTTATATTTCCCGGTTCCCACCTTAGTTTAGTGGCAGCGTCGACTCTTAGAATGTCAGGTCCTAGGTTCTATTCCCAGATCGGGAAACAGTTGTGAGTTTTTCTTATATTATTTCCTCAGTATTGGCTCAAAAGCGAATGCTGTTAAGCATGTGGTAAAAATTAAATAACATCGTGGTGCAACATCCGTATAAATGAGATTTGCGTTGACCCCACATTGAGTTGATATATGGGCAGGTATGTGACGATATTTGTTTCCCGGTAACATAGATTTAATAAGGATGTTGAAATTACACGACATGGTCAAATTAATTACGTAATTTATAAAAATTACCTTATTTGACACGATTATATTTCCCAAATACATTTATTTATATTTAGTGTTTCCACTTTGTAATAAAATGATCTTGATTTTATAAAAAAAAATATGTAAAATATTATTTTTGTGTTAATCGACCGGTAATTAATTTCTATCCGATTTTATGACTAAAATTTACTTCAAAAATGAATAATTCGAATGCCTATTACAGACTTATATGCAAAATTGGAAACTAGATTAACCAAAGCAGTTTCAGAAGTAACATTTAACATTAGCCACAAATACCATTAGAATAACTCGAAATAACTTCAAAGTGCTCTCGCTCTAGATACGCGGAGCCGCGCTAATGTGATGCAGTGTACAGCCACGCGAATTTCCCGCCTAAAATATTTATTTTATTTTATCTGTAGTTTGAATTTATTAAAAACTTCTTGATTTTTTTACTGTTTTATGTGTAATTTATTATAAGATTATTTTAATTACATTTTTATTTGTCCTTTCATTTTCTTCTCTCTAAAGAATTAACATTAATGGCGTGTATATTATATATAATATTACACATTTCTTCGTAGATGTTACAGAATAAATTGGCTTAGTTTTTAAGACCGCCTGGGCTCATAACCTGACACCAATTCTCTCTGAAGCATCTAATTCTGGGCAATTCGTGTAAAAACACAAAAAGTGTTACCAAAAAACTCCAACCTACTGCTATCAGACTTATGAGTAAAATGTTTACTATCAGAATTCTGCAATATAAATTCTACTCAAGAACAAATAAAATTGTCAGTAATTGAACAAATTTCGTAACTATCGCGAAATGAAAATGGTGTGCAATTTGTCTTGCGCTGAATCTTACCCAATGAGAAGATGGCTCCATATTAATTGGTTTGCATTTCACAAGTTGATGATTGGTTCACAGATTGGTTTAAAATCATAACAGTTTATGAATATGTCTGTTTTAAAATACGGAGCTTTACTGTCTTGTGTAATATTGTGAACAGCATCATAATTTGTTAAGTAGTTTAGAAATGCAAAACAAATACTGAGATCGTCATTAATTTATTACTGCCTCAGTAGCGTAGTTTTATAACAGTACAAATGCCGTGACGTCTTGGGTTCGATTCCAAAGTCGTATCAAGTGACATTAGGTTTTTCTGGTTAGAGTCAACCTGAAATCTGTAATTTTGCACGATGCTAATAGATTCGCCTATCATATCAACGGACAAAATACATGGAAAAGTGCACTAGTTGCGCCTCTGCCTTCCACTTCAGGAATAAAAGGCGTTTTTAGGCTAGAAGGACCCATTTCAAAAGCAGTCGGAATAATTGTCTAGCGCGTGTCCCATTGTGCCACATACTCGGCAGCGCGGCGCACGCGATAGTGCAATGCACTGCGCGGTACCGATGATTAATATCTATCGACTTTAGCGACAACAATCAACAAAGACACTTCCGACACTCAAATTAAGTATTAGATTCCGTAAAACATTAGAAAAGAATATTTATAGCAGTTGTTGCGATAGCCTTGATATAAATTATCGTACGCAAAGTTCTAATAATACGATTATTGAAATAAATCGTCTAAATTTTGATTGAAATGACAGCGTTATCACATTGTGGCTGGATCGCGACTGTGGTCTATACGCATGTTGAATCTGTGAGCTTAGAATGTGCAAAAACACGACACAACTCCATTTCGTTTTATTGGGATTGGTTGAGAGACTAACACGTGACTGACGTATTGGTCTCGCGATCAATCACAAAAACCAAAATTAAACGACATCGTCTTATGAGTTGCGTTTTATTGCCACATTCTAAGAGCACTGTTAATCTGATGACTCGTATCGGGATTAGCTGTGTTCATCCAAAGATAAAAGCATCCATTCTAACACTCTGGTTAATAAATATTATATTTATCATATTCAGAAACTTACAGTTTTCTTGTAGTATAGTATTGCTTAACAAGACAGCATTTGCGATGTACTTTAGATTCAATACCATCTATACCTACATACCTAGCTTTGCATGATAAAAATATTCAACCGGGATTTGAACAGACACCAAAGGCCCGGTAAACGTAAATGCAATGCAATGCAATCAGCCCTGTATTATATACTGCCCACTGCTGAGCACGGGCCTCCTCTACTACAGAGAGGGGTTAGGCCTTAGTCCACCACGCTGGCCTAGTGCGGGTTGGCAGACTTCACATACCCTCGAGATTCATATGGAGAATTCTCAGGTATGTAGGTTTCCTCACGATGTTTTCCTTCACCGTTAAAGTGAACGATAATTATTGATAAACAATACACACGTAACTTCGAAAAGTCAAAGGTGTGTGCCTTGGGTTTCGAACCTCCGGACATTGTCTCGGCAGACCGTTCCATTCCCAACTAGGTTATCGTCCACTTCTTACAAACGTAAATAAGTAATCGTAATTTCTTAACAAGTAAACAACGGTTAATTTTTATGTAACATTGCGTAGTTTGTCATTTAGGAAAGCAGTAACATTCATGTTTTATAGTCGGCCTTAATTTACACCGATACTCGAATTTATTTACATTGCAAAACATGGCCGGTTATTGGATTAGAAATGTAAGAACTAGTAGATATGGTCTTATCTTCGTAAATCTTTAGTTTTAAGCCATAAAAAACTAATGGCCATTTTATAAAAGTAAGTCGCTGGCGTGATAGCAAACATCGTCCGAAGACAATAACATTCGAAATTTAAATTACAAAGGAATGTACCGTAGACAGAAAAATGTGCACACTGTGCTCATCACCCAGAGACATTAGATATTACGATAGTTTTTTTTATAGAATACGTGTGCAAAAAATGTATCTGAATGTTAAGGGATATCCACTATCCATAAACACAATAGAAGAGCCATGGATTCATTAAAAGGAATAGAGATTACGCAAGAGAGCCCTCGTATTAGAAATAAAAATTGTTATTGTGCAAGTAAATAATTGAACTAAGTACTCTAAACAAAATAAAAAGTAATGGTAAACTTTCTTTGTAATATTCAACGTATAGACTAGGCCTTTGAACTGATTTTGAAAAGAGTAACACTAGAGTTTCTTGCCCGTTCTGCTCTGGTGGAAACTGCTTTCCGAACTGGTGGTAGAGTAAATTTATGACGGAATTTATATAACATTTTATAGATTCAAATAATTATTTAATTATTGTTTGGTTTCCGGAAATCTTACTTATCATATATAATGCAACAGCATTCTTTAATTTCATGTTTTTCTGTGTCTTGAGCCCTTTCTGTAGACAAATATGACTACGGCATGGCTCTATTGACAAATATTTGAATACGTTCCGGGTTTAAATTTTGCGCTCGTTTACTTACCGCTTTTGAAGCGAAAGTGGTCGGCCGAGTCTGGACACACACATGCTAACCAGACTGTGGTGTGATGAAGGTGCTTCTACGAGTGGACTAGATTGAGAAGACGATAGTTTTCTTTTGTGTAGAGCGACCATTAGGCATATGACTGGGTTTAAGCTGAACTTGAAATAAAGACTGAAGTTTTTGTGTGAATACGGACTTAAAGAAGTTACGCGATAATGATTTTAAAGTCATAAATTATTTTTGCAATTTACACAGGATAGCTACATGAAAAATCTTAGTACTTGAGTATATTAATATTATATTAAAGTAAATTATGTTATTAATGCTTCGTACCGACCATGGCCTGGGATTTAGTATGTCACCATTGATATTAATTCCTATGGTTTCAATTTTGCTTTTGATATAGCAAAAGGTCACTCATGATAAAAATATTATAATGTCGAAGTGTGGCTACATCGTTATCTGCCTACCTTGTTAAGATGGAACCGTAAACATGTGTAGATATTTTTGAAAATACAAATTCTTCATGCATTGATCGACCCAAATCTCAATAACTGAAGCTCTCATTTACTCTGCTACATTAAAATGCAGAACAAGTGCGAGGGGAAAGTTGACCGCCAGTAAATCACAAGTAATAACAGACTGCGGTAATAACATGTATATCTCGGGAGATTTCTACTACTCTACTGAATGACGAGGCAGTTGCTCGCCTGTAAAGTACTACTCATAACAGTAGCAACACAATACAATCAGAATTTAAAGCAGTAAATTATGGGCGGTCGCGACGCTTTACGTACTATACAGGGTTATTTTGACATTGCGTTACTAAATGAAACCACATAGGTATTTATCTAGACTGCCTAGGTGGCGTAGTTGTATTACGGTACGACTGCAATGCTGAGGTATCGGGTTCGATCCCCGGGTCGGGCAAAGTGTTATTGGGTTTTTCTACTAGTATCAGTCTGGAGTCTGGAATTTGTGCCCGATATGGCGATAGGCTCGCCCCCTATCACATCATGGGACGGAATACGCACGGCGAAAAATGGGTGCACTAGTTGCACCTCTGCCTAGCCCTTCGGGGATAACGGGCGTGAGTGTGTGTGTATTTATCTTCTTGAAAATAACTCTTTACAATAAATTACTCGAACCGTAGAAGAAAAATAAAAAAGCGTAAGATTCGAACAAAATAAATATAAATAAAAAAAAGTATTTTTAATTTTACACGCCCTTATGTCACTACAATACCATACCATACCAGCCCTGTATTATATATACTGTCCCACTGTTGAGCACGGGCCTCCTCTACTACTGAAAGGGTTCAGGCCTTAGTCTACCACGTTGGCCTAGTGCGGGTTAGCAGACTTAATATACCCTCGAAATTCTTATAGAGAACTTCTCAGGTATGCAGGTTTCATCACGATGTTTGTCCTTTACCGTTAAAGCGAGCGATAATACACACATAACTTTTTAGAAAAGTCACTAGTCAGAGATGCGTGCCCTTGGGTTTTGAACCTAGGGATAATCATCTCGGCAGTCCGTTCCACTCCCAACTAGGCTGTCGCCGCTTTTTATATGACTACTATGTCACTACCACCACTCTATTTTTGCAACGTCTCACTTTCAGTCAGAAATACGCTCATTTACACGCCATATTCGCATTAAACTATAAAATATGATAAAAGTAAAACTGGGTTTTGGTGTATATATTCGATATTTATGGTTGATTTTTGGTGCAATGCTAGCAGAGGTAAAGATGAGTATATGGTTTTATTTATTTACATAATATTAAAATAAATGTGTATGTATGTTCCCTAATCCCCAAGGACTCTAAAACAGTTGGAGCGATTTTAATGAAACTTTAACTAATCTTCAGAATTACCCAGCGGGTGATCGTGTGAAATTGGATAGCGATCGACCTACAAGAAGTCACCTGGCTATAGATATTAAGTGTGACCTGTTTGAAGTGGGTTTAATATAGCCGATTAGTCAACCTGCCCAAATGGAGAGAGAAGAGACCTGTTAGTCTGCCTTAATCTTCCTCCACCTGTCCACATTCTATTCCAATTGTTCGGCGCATCACTTATTAAGCATGAGGGAAGGAATTGCTTTAGTTTTTCGGCCAACTGCATGCCTAACCCCAGGTAAAAATTAATCTTAAAGAAACATTTGTAAAGTTTTACTCGACTTGGAAATTGAATTAAACTTTCCACAGCTAATATATGCAAAGGTAATGTTTGCAATTGTCGAATTAATTATGGATATTTCTAAATACACGTGAGTCCGCACCTGCACTCAAGGTGTAATTTCTATTGTCTCTAGAGGAAGCATTCCTAAAATGGCGCGTTCAGATTGTCGTAGAATTATTAATAAGTCTCGTCCCTCTACGGGGTGTCTATTTAGGCGTCTCGCAGACGCGTCAACGTGTTGAGAACACTACACGAGAAACTAATTGCAGCAACTTTAGCAAGTTAGGCGCCTTGCTTGCTATGCAGGGAAGTGGAAAATATATTTCTGACTCCTCCCTATTCTATTTGATTAACTTCCTTGTGGGTTAAGACTAATTGTGCTCGCACAGACTCGCCGAGTTTCACCGCTCGGTGTCATAAAACGCGTGCCACGACCGATCCTGGCTTACAGGAGTTGGAGTGGTGGGAGGGCGGCATAGTCTCGTAAAAAGTTAGTCGCCTTAATAGTATAACAGTGCTATCAATTTCTCTAGACAACTATTATAAAGTTAAGTTGGATATAAAACGTGATTTCTGAAACTGCTAAAGTAATTGCGGATAATTTCTAATAGGAAGTTAATTTGTCATAAGAGCTATAAACTACTTTCATCCAGAAACGGTATTGTACGCGATTGCAGCTGCGAGCAAGAGTTTAACTTATTAATTAATAGAAATATGCTAGCCTTACTTAAGAACGATCAGACTTAAGAAATATTTGTATTAAACCCAAATTAATCGAAATCGTATTTGATTACGGATTTAATATTCTTTTTTGAAATAAATTCAACAAATGATGTTCACATTTATCAAAGAATTTTAAACATCGAAATGCCTCGCTTTTTTTTGCATAATCACAAATTCTTAGCAAACGAGTGTTAAATTGGAAAGTGTTCTTCTGCGGCCGGCCTTACGCCCTTGAACCGAGTGAAAGTGCGCGAGATGAATGGCGTTATGTAACAAAACACGACCATTCAGACTGACGGCGGACTGACCAGCGAAACGCGTCGTAATATTGTGGTTACGATTTTTTTTGCGGCACGACAAAGTAACTGACTATGGACTGACCATTTCCAACGTTTATTAATATTTAGTTACAAATAGTTTTTTAAATGCTAAATGGAGTAGCGTCCAAATGGATGATGTGAGACGTCCCATACCCATTATAGCAATAAATAAGACGTTAAAATACTGTCAATATCGCGTGCAATAGTGAAGGCTCTAGAATTTCCAATCAAATTCCTAATTTCATAATACTGTTGTCAAATAGCGCGATAATTATTGGTTATACCTCCGCTTCCGCGAAATTAATGCCATAAGTGTACTAGTGGTCGCCTACTGGTCGAATTTCGACAGCAATTTTTTATTCTACATTTCTCCCTATGAACTTTAATTATGCCTAATCTCACACTACTACGTGGACGCAATTTGCTTAAAAAAGGGTACAAAGTTTATTTTTCTCGTAATAATTTATTGATTACATTTTAGTATGGCCTATAATATGCAATGCAATACAATGCAATCAGCCCTGTATTCTATACTGCCCACTGCTGAGCACGGGCCTCCTCTACTACTGAGAGGGGTTAGGCCTTAAGTCCACCACGCTGGCCTAGTGCGGGTTGGCAGACTTCACATACCCTCGAGATACTTATGGAGAATTCTCAGGTATGTAGGTTTCCTCACGATGTTTTCCTTCACCGTTAAAGCGACCGATAATTGATAAACAATACACACGTAACTTCGAAAAGTCAGAGGTGTATGCCTTGGGTTTTGAACCTACGGACATTGTCGCGGCAGACCGTTCCATTCCCAACTAGGCTATCGTCACCATCATCGGCCTATAATATCCTTGGGCATAATGCTCATAATTTTATGGGAACACATAGGTTTATCTATAATGCGCGATTATCCATTATGAGGTGAACTTTACAGATGATTTGATTAAAATTCATAGATTGGGCAATGTATAGATAGATAAAAGGCAATTTAGATATCCCACCGAGTAGAATTATCGTGACATAAATTAAAAACATCTAAAGAATAATGTAAGAAGTTTATTCTACTAACAAAATATTAGTGCCTACTAGTAGATATCGCACAGTTTAAAACGGTGCGATTTATTGTATAATATTCTACACGCGAAAGTTTGGCCGGGCTTAGTAAATTTATTTATGTAAGTAAATAAGTACGTAAATAAACGCTAAAATTGGTGGCTCTGATGACAGCAATTATCTCTCTTTTAACTGTAAAACTACTACTGAGAATTAAATTATTTTAACACTTTTAAATAAATTTGCGTTTTTGTATATGACGGCGACCGCGTTCCAGCGTACGAAGTAATTTAACTGCAGATTCATATTTTTGGTGAAAATTGGTATCAATTATTTAAATACTTTTTATAATATCTATTAGATCTAAAAACTTAATTGATATTTTAATTCCGTAAAGTAATAATAAAAATATTTTTATTCGTAAAAATATTTTTACCTTTGCGTATAAAAAAACATACCTTAAAAAATTCGCGTCGACGTTCCAATAATTCCACTTTCGAATTTCAAAAACCCAAAAAAGTAAAAAAATGCGTTCGTCGACTGAATCACATTTTCTGTCAATCAAAAATGTTTCATCACTTAATTTAACTTGAACTTAATTCTGCGTGTGGCCGCAGTGCGCCGCGCGGTGAGACTAACTTGAGACACAACTCTTGGCTTGATCGGAACTTAACTATCACTTGGAAGCCAGGGCCGGAGTGAGCTAATCGGTCAATTTATTAATGTTAGCTTAATCATTTGTGATTCACGAGGTGATTATTGGGTAATGAATTTAATATTAGCTTGTTTCATTTTAAAATTATTTTAAGTTTCTTCGTTTTCTGGAACGACGTTTAATTAATTGATTTTTTAGAATAGGACTAATCAGCAATTATTTTAGTACTTCCCAATAGTTATTCAATTGGTTTAATTATTTTTAATGAGCTCATTATTTAAATGTTCCATGGAACCCAAGTGTTTAATGTCTTTGCATGTAACACACTCGGACTATTGAATATTTTTATTGAGGTAAGTAGGTAAGGGAAATTTATACAATTCTCATTATTATTTTAAAATTCGTTGTTATATTTACCAAAATCATAACATAAAAATAATAATATTTTTTTGTATACATAAGATACGATCACGCTTGTATCCCAGACGGTGTAGGCAGAGGTAACCTGCAAAGATATCTCCATCCCAATAGAAAGGGACAAATCTATCAAATCAGTATTACCCTAATTTGTGCTATACATCCGCCTTATCAATTTTAAAATACCTAAAGGACATTAATGCGCCCCCCGAGGCAATTCTTGTGCGCTGGGTCTTCACACCCAATGCACGCCCATGCGCGGGGGGACATTAGTCGCGGGCCGAGGCACACAGTTCAGTGTGTATACCTTTTGGTTGGATAACACATTGAGGCCTAAAAGGGCCCGCGAACATTTCCTGGCACCCTCTCTTTCCGCCCATCCTGGGAACCTTCTTCCCTTCCCCCACCTTCCCGTCCATACTCCTCTACACTTCCTTCCCAGGCCCCTGCAGTCGTCAAGCCGGGGGACTCCAGTATCCCATTCGCAGGTTTCCCCCGGTGTTGACTGCAGGATCGCCTACCTATAAAAAAAAGGACATTAATGGTGTAATATTACGTAAATAACTTTCTAATGGTCATGGGCATAGTCCACACCCGGCCATCGCGCCTACGCGACGTCTCAGAATATTTTTTACATGTTAATTTATTTATCTCTCATTTTTATGGCTTCCGTCAAAGGATATCGTGGGTGTTGTGCGACAGGTATACACGTTTTTGTGGCCGAGATTAAAATTTGGGTCCGGATGCCGGAACTTTTGTGTCCATATTACATAATATTATAGATATCAGCTGTGTATTAATAACCAAAGAATTTAAAAAAGAATTGGAGTTAAATATCCTATAACATGTATGGAGAAAGTTTTAGCGGTTTCTGACCATAAAAGTACTTAAACCTCTAGTCCAATAGAGTCTATTGATCCGTATAAATAACAGGATAGATAGAAATCGAAAAATGTTATACATAAATTGCCCATTTTCGTGCTGAGTTTACATTATTTAAAAAAACTGAGAATGAAGATTTTTTTTAAATTCATCTTAATACCTAAAAAAATGATGGCCAGTCTCTTAAGCAAGTTTTTTTGCAGCTACAGCGATTAAGGGAGTTGATTTTACTTCCTTTCCAGTCTTAAATTCCACCCTGTATACTGCCCACTGCTGGGCACGGGCCTCTTCTACTACTGAGAGGGTTTAGGCCTTAGTCCACCATGCTTGCGAGTTGGCAATAACCATACATTTTACACAAAAGAAACCCTCACTGCCAAACGACTCCACTGGACCAGATAGTAATAGTAAGGTAGAGTGTAACGAGATAAAGGGTTATGCCTCTCAATTGTTGCCTGTCTTACCTACTGTATATAGACCGTATGTATATCTTTCTGTCCGTATTTAAAATAAACCAGTATAATAGAGCAGTTTCCTATGTGTGATTTTGTAAATTATTTTATATGTAACCGAAAATAAAACGAAAAAGAAATTCTTCTGTGTAATCAGAATCAAAATTGGTTGAAAAATAAAGCAGTTATTCATATTTGAAATATTGTTGTGAGCAAAAGTGGGGACGTGGAGGGGATATCGCGCTATCTCTTTCGCACGCACGCAGCGTTATGGCCGGTGACTCTCGGTGACGTCACAGTGTAATGTTACTGTTATTTGACAACTGCCCCTTCCACCAAATTTCAAAGCTGTATAACTTACTAATTATTGCCCCAATTTTGAAAATTATTTTTCCGTTAGATTTTGGATGGCATACATTTTTGATTAAAAAAAGTAGTTAACTACCCTCTTCTCTTGTAAGCTTCTTGCTCATCATCAGGTGCAGTGAGGCTACGTTACTATGTCTGTATAAAAAAAAATATAGTAGCACTGTCTATTAGCTAATCAGGATTGCAACTTGTTGGAAGAAGGCTTGCGAAATGTCTTCAAAAAGTCCTCCAAATGTTTATTGTCATGGTTTTATTAGCCAAAGTTAAAACTAACAATAAAAATGATTGTTCAAATTATCGGCTACCGGCATTATAATTCGGTAAACGGAGAAAGCGACGATAGCCTAGATGGGAATGGAACGGTCTGCCGAGACAATGTCCGGAGGTTCAAAACCCAAGGCATACACCTCTGACTTTTCGAAGTTACGTGTGTATTGTTCTCAATTATCGTTCGCTTTAATGTGAAGGTGAAGGAAAACATCGTGAGGAAACCTGCATACCTGAGAAGTTCTCTGAATTTCGTAGGTATGTGAAGTTCGCCAACCCGCACTAGGCCAGCGTGGTGGACTAAGGCCTAACCCCTCTCAGTAGTAGAGGAGGCCCGTGCTCAGCAGTGGGCAGTATATAATACAGGGCTGATTGCATTGCGTTGCAAACGGAGAAAGGTAATTTACCTGGATAAATAATTCGTGACAGAATTACTTAGAACTGTCTTTGATAGTTTTACAAGTCGTAATTTTTTATTTTTTTGAATGACGAGACGAGCCCCTTGACGCCTCCCACCCTTTAGTACCCTAAAATAGTAGGAATATCACTCAAACTTTAAATTAAAAAGATTTGCGCTTATCACCCTGAGACATTATATTTTAAGTCTCATCATTCTCAGTAATTAAAATGTCCTTCAAACCGGAACACAATAGTGGTACAATGTTGCTTAGCAGCAGAAATAGACACTGCGCAGTGATATCTAACGAGCTGCCATTATTTTTATGAAATACTTATTTATGTAACTCCATGCTGCAAATACCATAAATATTTGAGAATTAATAAGGAATAAGTCGCATTAGTAAATAGTGCGAAATGTCGGGTATTCAGGATGTTCTCCTGCAAGGGCTCGATATAACACTGACCGGTGAAGCTCAGCCAGACTCTGGGAGTACTAATCAGTATTTAGAAGATTCTTTAGTAACCTGTATATGACGAAAGGTTTTCAAAACTTTCTTCGCGTCTAAACAGTGGCGGGTGGCTGGTTAGCGCTGTGCCGGTGAAATTGTGACGCAACCGCGGACTGCGGTTTTCTCGAGGCGTACCGTCGGATGGAAAAGTCATAGGCCTTTCATCCTTGGTCCATGATACTGCAGTATACTTCAAATGAATGGGGAATTCATAGATCTTTTATCTAAGCTGATAGGTACATGAAAAAATGGTGAATGGGTGGAGGTTGGTTTGTTTGGTCCCCTATCCAGGACAAGAGATGGCTTTTGTACTATGTTATAACTTATAAACAATAAAAGATAAAATCTTACTTTTTTTATTTTGTCTGAACTAAACGTTTCTTTTTTACTTTATAGCTCAATTTTATGTTTCCTTATTTTCTTTTACTAGGCTAGTTGGTTGGATAATCCTGTATATAATTATACTTTCTTTCTAACTAAGTAACGGCTGTACACATAAAAATATGCTTAAAGAATTGGTTAAAGGCACAAAGATAGATTGACTGGGTACTAAACTACTTTTATCCAAGAAAAATGCACAACCGTTTGATTCCAAAAAAAGGACTTTTACACGCAGTCGCGAGCATCTATAATTTGTGAAATATTTGTCATCGCCGGTACCTCGTCTCGGCACTTTCTTTGCCACGCCCTGTCGTTACGCAAGCGCGTGCCTTGTCATCCGCCAACATGTGTTATTTTATATTTAGCGTTCTTATGGACACATATTATAACATAATATAGTCATTTCTATATACATAATACCTTCTTCTTCGTTCAGGTTCTTAACTTTGTACTGAAAGGTTTGCGGTTGGATGCGCACACGCATGTCGCGCTCATGAAGATAAGCTCGTATTGCAGTGTTTTTAGGACAGTCTGGGCAGTCGGGGAGTCCAAAAAAATCTATAAGTATATCTACAATAAAAAATATATTATGTTAAAACTGCTATCTGTTCTGTGTCATGATTTCAAACTTGATATATTTTTTCACATTCGGGTATGCTCTACAAATTGTTTGTTGATTTTATAGTCTATGGAATTTATTGAGTTTAATCACAGATAGCTTCCGTTTTTTTGCACAGATAACAGACAAGCGCTGGGTACTCCGCACAAGGAATTTGCCCCACAATGTAGCGGCGGCTTCCGTCGCGTACGCATGCAGCGGTGTATCAACAGATCGCATTAGATGTAATGCGCACGAGTCACGCATGCGCACGCGCATCACACCGTCGCATCGGCACAGATACTTTGAACACTATGAAAACACAATTTATGAACTACTTTTTTATACAATTAGCCGTTAGTTTGATGGTTCCTGAGGATTCGCTTTATCGCAATTCGCAGTGGGTGGGTGATGAGGGTGATATATGGGTATGAAAATACGATTAATTATTGTAAAGGCCTGTTTCATAAAGTTAAAGTAAATTTTATTAGATAGTTATCGTCTTAAACAGCTAATGTAGATAGTACTCATTTGATTATTTCGGAGCATAGAGTGTGAGTTTTGTATTTGGTCGGCTTATACATTTATTGACTTGATAAAGGTCGCAGGAACACGCTGGATGCGGGCCGCTTTTGACAGATCCGTCTGGAAATATTTGGGGGAGGCCTATGTTCAGCAGTGGACGTCGTGTGGCTGACGATGAAATGAAATGATGAAAACATTTATTTGTTTAGCATTTACTTAGTCGTAAAATTTATTTATTTTATTCTAGGTAGGTAATAAATTGAATAGTGACAGGTACCATCAACTGTCTTGATTGTTTTATCATTATATAATTTATAATATCATAAAAATTTTGTTTCCAACAGAAAGAATTACGTTCATTAACGGATGTTCAATATTCTCGAACGAGGTCTATAAATAAAGAAAGTATGGTCGTATGCAGGCGCTTCCCATAGACTCACAATGGCGTTTATTCCAAGAATAATATTACTCCAGTTAAAACTGTCGTAGATACAATATTTCTACCGACCAAAATTCCCCTCCTTTCCTAATTTCTATTCCTCCTTTTTCTTTCTTTTTTTGGTAGGTCTTTCGTATGCGAGGGGCCGTCTGGGTAAGTACTCTCACCCAATTTGGTGCTAGTACACTTTCTCTATATAAAACGCCCATCTTTCATATTCTACCAAGCCGATGCGATCGATTCGGGGATGTATAAAGGAAACACCAGATAATTGTCTAGTTTAGTTGTAAGTTGCACGTTGCTGACAGACGACGCACAAGGGACTTATTTAGAACCTTAAGGTGGTCGAACATACACATTTCGGACTGCACCACCGCAAGGTCTATTTCTGCCGCCAAGCAGCAGTGTGCATGCCCTCTTGTGTTCCGATCTGAAGGACATTGTAGCTAGAGTATTTACTGGGCATTATGAGAATTAACATCTTATGTCTCAGGGTGACGAGCGCAATGGAGTGTCATGCAGTAATTTGTAATTCAATGTTCTTACAATTAGGCGAGCGGCATGCTCGTCTCGTCATCTAACTGCATTAATAAAAACTTTTCCTTCCTAATTCCTTTCAAAGCCGGTAGAGCATCCAGAATACTTCTAAAAAGTGTTTATAAGAGTCGAAGTTTGTAAATATCTCATTCACTTTATTCTATGTACAATACTACAGTAATGTGTAAGCAAAGACAATGTTATCTGTATCCATCAACAAATAACTTGCAAGCACTGTTGTGTTCCGGTTTGAAGGACCTTGTAAGGTGTGCAATTATGAGAAATTCAGTCTCAGGTTGACGAACACAAATCAGTATCTCGTAGAGATTAGTAATTTAATATTCAGACTTAAAAATATGACGTCTTAAGACCGTCGCAGAGCAGTGACATGTAGAGCTTAGCAATTCTTAGCCCGTGTTTCACCCGTGGTCAAGTAAAGTTAACGGTCTCATTACATAAGACGAGCGCGCAATGCCTTCGCCTCGCTGTGAATTCGGTTGCATCTGGCAGTCTCATAAGAGCCTTAACTTTATCTGAGCTTGGATGTTACAAACCAGTCTTATGCCCGGTTTCTGAATTACTATTGACGGCAGTTTATCTATCCGTTAGCGCTATTGGTTCGATAACCCATGAAATTGCGTTTCTGAACCACGCACTGCAAGATAAACTCAGCTTAAACTTACTTTGCCAATTTTTGCCGTTTATCTATTCCATAACTATTTGACGTGTCATTTTGTGACAAACAACGGCAACTTTTTTTTTTTTTTTTTTTTTTTTTTTATAATGGCATTTGTGTTCACATTTTGCCAATGTCAAGTTAGGTTTGTATATTTTATTATCTGTAGTATGTCGAAGTAAAGCAGTAGCTACCTTACCAAGACTTTATCGAGGAGTTTTGGCGGCAACAGAAAAAACACTTGATTAGCACAATTATTTCAATTCACTTCATTTGAGCTCTTTAATAGAACTATATTGGATAATATACCACCATAATTATGCAATATAACACTAAATATCACCAAAATAATGAATTAAAACAAGAGCACCTCATGACACTTCCAAGTTCCCGCCAAAACTCCCAACGGCAACTTGTTAGATATTATTTACAATATAGAGGAACATAATTGATACGGCCAATCACAACAGTTTCAGTAGTGTTATAAATTCTCAAATTCTAAATAAAACGACATAAAACACAAATTAGCAAACTAGTGCTAGCATGACGTAAGGCATTTTTTTGAACTGTTTGACTTTTTTTTTAATTCGGCAATGATTTCATTCATCAGCCAGAGACAAATAACAAATTACCACAAAATAATATTAAAATAATGTTTAGGCGTTGATCTATGTTAAAATAAGTTATTTTTGTGTATAAAATAATTATTAGTTACGAATTTTAGTAATAAAATCCATTTTAAAGTCGACTGCTAAAAAAGAGCCATCTAGTAGCAAAATAAGGAACTGGTTGTCGGCTTCACAGTTATCGAATGCTTCATTATATGTTCAGAAACACAGTGAAAGTCAACCGACGTTTATGTTAAGTTTAACTTTAATGGATCAATAGCTATTAAAAGTTTAACTGGGAGATTCAGAAATCGGGCATTAGTGATGGTACTGTTTGTGGGCAGTCGTAGTCAGAAGCGGCCTAAATTAATGCGAGGCTCTGGGCGGCAGAGGCAAGGCCATCTTACTCGGAGGAGGGTAAAGATGATTGCCTCGGTGGCGTAGTTGTATTACGGTACGACTGCAATGCTGACGTCTCGGGTTCGATTTCCGGGTCGGGCAAAGTGATATTGGATTTTTTATATTCAGTATCAACCCGGAGTCTGGAATTTGTGCCCGATATGGTGAAAGGCTCGCCCCCTATCACATCGTGGGACGGAAGACGAACGGCGAAATGTCGGTGCACTAGTTGCGCCTCTGCCTACTCCTTCGGAGATAAAAGGCGTGAGATAAGTGCGGGTAATGTTTTTTTTTTGTGTACCTTGCAACACCATTGTGATCCACGTGATGGACGGTAGCGTGGAAGGTAGGCCTCACGCTGCCATTGACGCCGAGAGCATCCTTCTGTGGGCGTGGGCACAGTATACGTAGATAGCTTTACCTTGGCGGTGGCTCCTGAGCCCCTCTCAACAACAGGTAACAACAACGTGCCGCACGGGTTAGTAGACGGCACCGCGTAGGAGGGTTGCGGACGACAACGTAGACATTTCCATCAGAAGAAGACCGTAGCTGCCCCTAATGTGCGAAACAAAAAAAAATGTTCTGGGCGGCTATTGGTCGTTGTATTTACCAACCGGAGGAGGATTACTTTATTCCTTTTAAAAATCATATCTATAGGTATTTATTATTTCGTACTGCAATGAGAGCACGCCTAATTGCAACTTTCCTCCGCCTCGGGACATGAAAGCAATTCATTGCGCTGTGCCGCGAAGGTACCCAATGACGTAACTACTGTAATTAGATGCCTCGGTTACCGTTATGTATTATTACGGTTTGGTTTTAATCATGCCTATCAATCACGCGAGCTACTTGCTCGTATAATGGTAAGTGGACGTCTAAAAACAGTTGTACTGCATATTTTGCAGGCTAGCGGCGCGTAGAAAAATTTCGATCATAATCATCTGCCATTGCAATAATGTCAAGACGTCAACAGTCCTTGTAGACTGCTGCTTAGCGGTATAAATGGACATTACGGTGGTACCACCCAGACATTTGCATACGAGAATCATCTGCTATTATTCACACCCCAAATAAGTTTAACGTAAGCAGCATTTTTTACCCCGGTTAAATGGATCCCATTAGGGAAATTGAGGAAGAAAAGTCTACTCAGAGATTCTTACATAGATTTGAACCTAGAATTTCACAGCCCACGCTACCATTAAACTACTACGTCACACCTAACACCTAGTTAGCAACATCTAGCAATTATTCTCGGCGCATACTCGAAGGACAGTAAAGTAAGCCAGTGTGTCTGCGCGTGAGTGGAAACCGCGAGAAATGCGGATAGCACGCGACCACACGTAACGCATTGGGTAATACCACGTGGTGACATATTTTGATGTATTTTTCGGGGTGAGTGCAACTCTGCTGTATTATATAACTGTCTCCCAGACTGAGGGATTAGGTTATGTTGAGCTGACAGCTCTTACGACCTAGCGTTGAGCTGCCTGGAAGATACACATCAGGAGACCGCTGGGTCGAGTCCTTAAACACTATTTATACACTATACACTGGGCAAAACAATGCGTTGGTCTTATTTACTGTGTAGGTTTGCAGATTAGTCGGTTATAAATTACAACTTAATTAAAAAAGTTACTTATGCCGACCCCATCGGGGTGGGATAAAGTCGACGGAAGAAAAATAGATCTGCAGAAGAAAGAAAGAAAGAAATTAAATTTATTTGCAACAAAATACACATGTACCTATAAAATAAAACTAACATAAAACACTATACTATATTTGTTGCAAAAAGGCTCCAACTCAGCAAATAAGCTGGCAGTACAGCCAGCGCTGGTCTTCCGTTGGGCCTTTTGCGTGAGTGTCACGGAAGACAAAAAAACTCAAATAAAAATAAAAAATATACAATAAAACTAAAACATACAAAACTAAGAAAACTAAAACATTTTATCTATATATAAAACAAATAAACACACAAATCTAAATATAAAATGTGCAAATATTGCCAGTGGTACTACAGAGGTCGATTACCTCTGGCAACACCTTAAGCCTTATTTGACAGTTGGGCTCAATGGACTAGTATCCAGAGCCGTAATACTCACCAGTTTATGCACTTCCTTGAATCTCAATCAACAAACGAAATATAACAATAAGCGGTCACTATTCACAACTCACTACATATCTGTTTTCTGAGATAGTACCTAGTTTGTTCCTATTCATGCTGTAGACAAATATATTTTTGCAGCGCCGTATCTCTTTTATGGGTAAAAATGCTTATAGACAGTACCGGGCCTTCCTATGTGGCAGCCTATATGGACTGTGGCTGTGATAAAAACACTGCTTAAGGCGCCAAAACTAGAATTAGAGTCCAATAGGCGCGCTCTTACATAATGAAACGGACATAAGTTTAGGGAAATGGGCATTAGCAACGCCCCTGGCTGAATCTTCGGTGATAAGGCGTGAGCTTATGGTACGTATTACAATATTTCTACTACCAACCCCATGAGGTAACTCCATACATAATTCAAAGCTGGTAGAGTATCGAGTCCAAGGGAGTCACAACGTCGGCCGCTCCCCCGAGGCACGTGAGGTGTCATGTCACCCTTGCGTTTGCGAAATGTCTAGTATTGTAACATGCTATACGTGCTAAATGCTGATAGTCAAGTGGTACAGCCGAGACCTTCAAGAAAATAACCTATTCCTGCCACAAATGTGACGCATTTGTTACTTTGGTATTGAGGATTTTTATGGGCAGTGATCACTTACTACTGTTTATGGGCCGTCGTGGACAGTAGTGGCTTAATTAATGCGAGGCTCTGGGCTGCAGAGACGAGGCTATTTCACCGTAATTTCGAAGGGGATATTGATTTTTCTTTGTACCCTTGCAAACGGGAGATTCTCGGCGGTTACTGGTCGTGGTATTTACCATCAGGCGGATGATTAATTATAAATCAGTTACGTCCACCTGCAAAGAGGACAGACGACTTGATAAAGGTCGCAGGACCACGCTGGATGCAGCTTTTTACAGGTCCGTATGGAAATATTTAGGGGAGGCCTATGTTTAGCAGTGTGCATCATGTGGCTGATGATGATGATCATCACTTACCAAACAGGTTTGATAGAAAAATCACAAGTCGAAATGGAACCAGGAGGTGGTGAGTTCGAAGAGCAATTAACAATCATACTCCTCGCAACCATGACCCAATCATCTCACGATCAACATTATAATATTTTAAGATACTGTACAGTGTAGTCAGTAGTCTGCAACTAGTCAGTAGTGCCTTTCCAGTGAATCATTTAATTTGAACTCGCCTGATGGTAAATGTAACGGCTCAAACTATATGGAAATTAAAGGGACAAAAATATGGATCATGGATCCGTTAAAAAAATATTTTTAGACCCCTCCATTTAAAACGAACTTTTTTAAAACGTTCATTTTAAATGTAGTTTTTAAGCAAAATAAAAGTACATAAATCTGAAAATCGGAGGATTTTAAATTCTACGATTTATTGTAAAGACCTAGTTTTTGGGAGTAGGTAGGTACTATCCAAATATTATATAAAGAATCTGGGTTAGAATTTTAAGTCCGATTTTTTACATGTCCTTTAGAATATTAACGTTGACAATAACAGAAAATACGCCTGATTGACTGCCATTTTTAACCGACTTCCAAAAAAGGAGGATATTCTCAATCCGTATGTTTCTGTTTTGACAACGGGTTTATACACAAAATACTGTATAGACCACAGAAGTTGCTTGTTATACTTCTGTGGTATAGACTACATATACTACGTATTTGACGTAAGTTATAAGATAACGGCTATGTTTAATTCACTGGTTACGCCATCTAGTGATGCAATATAATCATACAACGGGAGAACTTCTAGCGCCATCTATTAGTGTCTAGTTAATACCAGTTATAATGCTGTTAGTGGCGACACCTATTATCAAAATTATGTGTTATTTTGTCTTCTTACACTTTACTCGGTACTCTACAATAAAATAATAGTTTTTTTTTATTTATTTGTATAGTAAATGCAGTCATCAAACAATTTTCTACAATAATTTGATACACTTACTTAAAATAAAAGTTACGGATTTACTGTTGTTCTAGTATAAAACTAGATGGCAATAGCGACTATTAGCAGCAAAATTGAAATAAGAAAGGCAAATCTCCCTTAGTTCCGCTAAAAGACTGTGCTAAGGCCCGAATAAACGCTCTTGTTTTGAATGTCTAAGTAAATAGCAAAAATCCTTCGTTTTTGGAAAGAAGTCCCCCTTGCTCTACAATGTCGCTATTCAGACTCTAGGCTCATGCTTCATCATTGCTTCGACTTTTTTTTTGTTTTTTTTTTACATTTATTGTTTTTTTTCTGCTATTCATATGACACAGGTGAGTTAGAGTCCTAAAAAAGAACCTTGGACCTTTTGCAATCTTTCCAAGTGGCACAAATCCGCCATTCAGATTTGTTTTCCATAATTAAATCCATAGATATACGGTATACAAAAAAAGTATATATACCTAAATAAATAATAGTTCACGGAAAAACATTACTAATAGGACTTACGGTACTAATATTTCCGATACCTATGACGAATCTAGAGATATGAAATGAGACTTTCGCGAGTAACAAAAGTAGAACTCTACCTAGAATAATGCGTCATACGTATCCGATCGACAGCATTACTTTCTTATTAGAGAGTCATTGAACAATTATACGCATACACATACTCACGCCTTTTATCCCTGGAGGGGTAGGCAGAGGCGCAACTAGTGCACCCACTTTTCGCCGTGCGTATTCCGTCCCATGATATGATAGGGGGCGAGCCTATCGCCATATCGGTCACAAAATCCAGACTTCGAGCTGATACTGATTGAAATGAAATAATGAAATGAAATAATTTATTCGAACCCATAAAATGTTATACATTATTCAGATTCCGTCAATATTAACTCTACCACCAGTTCGAAAGCAGTTCTCAGATTAGAAAAATCCTATATCACTCTGCCTGACCCGGGGATCGAACCCGAGATCTCAGCAATGCAGACGTACCGTAATACAACTGCCCCACCGAGGCAGTCAACGTTGAACAATAATATAATTCTATTAGGTATATTTATCCTTATATATTTTAAAAGAAAGTACTTCGCCGTGACTGTCTGAACGCGATTAACTCAAAAACTTCATCTATGGAACATATTTCGAGGAAATTTAGTATGGGGATAGATTCAGACCCTGGGAAGAACATAGGCAACTTTTTGTCCTGGAAAAACTCTTTCACGCGAGCGAAGCCACAAGCAAAAGCTAGTTTTTTTATAAAGCTGTAATTTGTTTGTGCATGCTAATCTCTGAAATTAATGTTCCGGTGCTGAAAAAGTTTATATTAATTGAATTTAGGAAGTTACATTATTCTGAGTGGTTATTTTGCATCCTATAATAAACAATGGATTTGTGTGATTTTCAGGCAGGTTCTCGAGTTACAATTATAAGCTAGATAATTCTTCGTATTATCGCGTTCTTGAAAAAAATATACTGAGTTAACGCTCTTAGTTTAACCAAATACTTGACTGATATTCAACGTAGAGATAGATTTAGTGAAAACTACATAAAATTATTGATAGTCGTCTTTACGAGCAAATTTATTAATTACTATCAATAGGAAAAAAGTAGATTTGTGCTCGTGAAAAGTCCTTTTTTGAGATCAAATGTATGTAGATTAGCATCTGAGAACGTTGTCTGTGAATTAAATATGGAGAACATTTTATAGACTTTTAAACCACTCGGATATACAAAATAAAATGGACAAAAACAGGTTGTTAGGATCACCTAACGCATCAGCGAATGAGCATAATTTTCTAAACTTCCAATTCCAAAACAATTGCATTCATTTCTCTAGATACTAGGTGTTGCCAGTCCGTTAACAGTCACACTGTGTAGGTACTTATTCGAGATAATAAACCTACAACATGATGTAAACTCAGAGCGTTTATGTCCAAAATTTCATCCAAATCAGAGGATTCTTGCGTTTTAACAGTCATCTAAACGTTCATATTTATAATATTAAGATCATTTCTATTCTAAATACTTGCCAACTAAACAGATTCATACGCGGTGAACGTTCATAATGGCGTATCTGTGTCTCGAGTCCCGGAGGGGCGCGGCCCGCGGGACTCGGGGCGGCGCGAGGGCTGGCGACATTTCGTACAAGAAGAATTAAAAGTATACCTAAGTTTCATATGTCCGGTATTTTACTAATATTGTATTTAGTTTTGACACTTTATGAAGATTAGGTATATAATAATACCAGCTTTGTATAACTGTCCCAAAGCAGGGGCCTACTCTATTACCTCCTCTATTATTAGATTTACTATGAAAAATAATTGCACTAGTTCCCAGCTCTTTTGCTTCTTAGACATGCAATTTCGTGCACCTATATTTACTTACATCGGTAATTAAATTTATACCAAACAAAATATTGTACCAAACAAACTAATATCTAAGTATTTACGGGAGTATTAGATTCGTTTAAAAATGTAATATAACTAACTAAATTCTAGTTGAATATCTAACCAACCCTAGTTCTTGATCCCTGGAGAGTAGAGACGCAGTGGTGATGCATCGCGCGGTGGCGTGTGGACATGGAAATTTCATTAGCCCACACTGGCCCACTGTTACGCCATTTAATATCTGCCACTTGCAGCTAACGCTATTGTTAGAATGAGGTTTGATGGACGGTTGTATTTTTGTGATTTTTGGGACTTGTAGCGTAAATAACTTAGTTACGTATTTCTGTGATTTTGTATGTTAATTTATAATTTGTAGGCAGCATAAATAACTTAGTTACTAGTTATGTCGGAACAGGAATAATTAAATTATTAGGTATGTGAGATTCCATCTCGGTAGGTATTCAATTTCTATTTCTGTCTCAAATGTGCAGTGTGCAAACACTGATATATTTCAGATTAATTGACTTAGTAGTTAGTGTAATTACTAGGCATTATGAGAATAATCTACATTTAATTTCTTATGATAATGAGCGCATGTAGAGCTTTGCAATTGAGTATTTAAGTTATTATTATTATTTCTGGCATCACCAGTATAATAGCAACTCACCAAGGCACCATGAGATTCTAGGTTTTTTTCCATATCGGACAATTAAAATATGTGTAAATGGTTACTTTACTTTTACGATTCCTAATAAACACACTTAAATTGCAGGATTTGATTTTGAAACCAATATGGCAGCGAGCACGCGCTAATCGCATCACAGGATATATTTATTCATTTGTTAAAGATATATTTATTATCAATGTTATTAGAAACTAAGTTTAAATAAACGGAGGAGCAGTTTGTCCTAACTTATAAGCACCCTGCCTAACAACTAAGGGGCTGAAAATCACCGCTAGCTGGGTTTTAGACCTTAGACAGCAACATTAAGCTAAGCCACTTCCTATTGATATTATGTAAGATTTTTTGTGTTTATTTCTAATTTTGTAACAATATTAATTTTGGAACGGCCGGCAGGGGTCGACCGCACCGAGTCTTCGCATGTCAGATATCTGACAATCTAAGTAAAGGTCAGGACAAAAGTACCCTGAACCGGCGGGAGTGCACGAAAAGATTGATGAAGGTAGCGGAAGCGAAAGTAGTTTTTTTTTTTTTTTTATTGTATTGAATGACGAGACGAGCATGCCGTTCGCCTGATGGTAAGCGATACGACCACCCATAAACAGTAGCAACACCATCCAGCACCTTGACTGATAAAGTACTGAGTGGCATTCCACTGCGCTCGTCATCCTGAGACATAAGATGTTAAGTCTCATTATGTCCAGTAGTTACACTGGCTACAATGTCCTTCAAACCGAAACACAACAGTGCATGCACACTGTTGCTTGGCGGTAGAAATAGACATTGCGGTGGTACCCACCTAGACGGCCTCTTACATAATGAGAGACCTACCACCAGTACTGTGCTAGAATCGAGCAAAGTGACAATCCATAGTCTCTGCCTACCCCTATGGAATAGAGGCGTGATACTATGTATGTATGTATTAATTTTGGCAATAAACGTTATATTATTATTTATTCCAAACACAACCTTGTTAGATATACAATTTGTTAATGGCAACCAAACTAAGCTGCGAATGTATTTTGGGCTGCCATAATATAGGTTTTTATTACTTTACTATGAGCTATAATTTACAAATATAAGTTTTTGGTGCACTATTTACGCTTCTACCTACCCATTCGGGGATAAATGCATGAGTATATTGACGTGCAGACGTGACCTACCTCCGCCTAAAACACTCAATAAGGACATCCCCATCGTAACTTTTGGAGTACTCTTGAATTTTCTAAACAAACATCGTGTGGTGTTTTCAGAACCGTCTCATTACCACCGCGACGCGACAATACTGTTTTAACACATTCAGTTTGTTTGTTTTATTCATACACTACCATATCCGAAATGGTTTTATAAATTGGTCACAATGTTATTTTAGGAATTGATTGCTGTACCGCCGTGGGATAGAGAGAGTGTTGAGTTATGGATTGGGAAATCTCAGGTTTGATTCCCAGCTCGGGTAATAGTTTGGGAGGATTTTATTATACGATTTTCTCGGAAATGGTCTCTCAGAAGGGGTTTACGTCAAGATAGTAGGTCAGATTAGAGAGGAGATATAATCTAAATTAAAACAATTCTCTGATATAGGAAAAGAGCGTATGTTGCGCCGACCACACACTAAGTAAGATAAAGACAGAAGGAGAAATATGATTATCGCATTGTGTTTTAAGCTATTGACATCTATTCTATATATTTGACAGCTATTGACTACCTCGGTGGCGTAGTTGTATTGGGTGCGCGCTACGACACTGCTCTGAAGTCCCGGGTTCGAATCCCTGGTCGGGAAAAGTGCTATTGGGTTTTTCTGCTCACTATCATCAGCCCCGAGTATAGAATTTGTGCCCGATATGGTGAGAGGCTCGCCCCCCATCACATTATGGGATGAAACACACACGGCGAAAAGTGGGTGCCTGAATGCACCTTGGGCATAAAAGCATGTATTGTGTGTGTGTGTGTGAGTAAGAGAAAGGGGGTGACTAAAGAAGAGTAATGGAAAACAAATCAGCGATTTTATAATTGTTTTCTGTCTGCTTTTCTGTTTATTTGTAAGTGCCTATCTCCGAAACTTTTGAACGGATTTCGATTGAATTTGGTATGGAGATAGTTTGAGACCCTATAAAGGACATAGGCAACTTTTTATCCCTTTCACGCGGGCGAAGCCACTAGCAAAAGCTAGTTAAAAATATTGAATATATTGCCAGAAGCATTTATTTGAAAAATAAGCACAAAATCAAATCAGAAGTAGAAAATAACCAAAAGTAGATGATAGGTATCCATCGTGACCTGTAAATTAAATATCAATAATGTCTATTATTCAATATCTACAACTAATAACTCTAACAACATTATGTAGAGACCATATCCAAGTCATTGGTATTTTGATGTGACTTGCAAATACCTGAGTATTTGCCGATTTCACGATAATAGTATCATTTAACGCCCGGTGAGTGATAACCGTAAACACCATGGGCGGGCTCTGTTAATTATATTTTCAGATCTATAACCATCTGTGTAATAAAATACTTGAGATTGTCAGTTTAGAGATAGATCTAGGAGAAATTTTGTCCACATACCTGTGTGTATATGTTATTATAGTAGTCTATAACTATTGAGAAAGATTGTTGGAAAACCATACCCTAAAGAAGTTAAATACTTTGTTGATAATAAACAGTAATATACCAGTCCTGTATTATATACTGTCCACTGCTGAGCACGCCTTGGCCTCCTCTACTGCTGAGAGGGTTTAGGCCACGTGGGCCTAGTGCGGGCTGGCAGACTTAACATACCCTCGAAATTTTATTTAGAGAATCGTCAGGTATGTAATCCTCACCATGTTTTACATCATCATTAAACCGCTATCGTGCACTTAATTACTGTTACTCTTTTCTAATATTGTAAAAGCGAAATTTTGTGACTATGTTTGTATTTTTAGATACAAGAGTGATTCTTAGAAACAGTTACGGCTTATTGGATTTCGACGAACATTCACACACAAATAGAACATGTTTTGAATTGAAATAATGGCTACTTTTTCTGTTAAACATGTACAACTTAGGGAGAAACAGGCGTTTTTACATTTATATTAAATAGGTTTGGCCTGGTTTCACGACTGGCTGATGATACTGGGCTACCAATACAAAAAAATCGTATTCAAAAATCCTATAGAATTTAATGCCTTGAGAAGCTCCTGATTTAAACTCAAGTAAACGTTACTATTACAAGATGTGAGGCTATTAAGGCTATAGATTTTTTGAATGTTAGACAATGACCAATTCCTAGTACTTTAACACAGCTATACTGTTTTATATTTAAATATCTTATATAAATATTGAAAATCTAAAATCTAGTTGGCGCCGCGCCGTGAACTCTCTCCACTTACCATCCGGTGACCCTTATTAAAACTAAAATATGTGGTGTTGAACTAACATATTGTTACCAATTTGTCTGCGCTGTCTATTCGCAGCTCTTAGCGGGTGCGGCGCACGACCAGAGGTGCCAATGTACGGAACAAACAAACTCTACGTAGAGTTGAAAAATGGAGCAACTGAGAGAGACACAGCGGGGAAGTTACTTGCAAGTATTTTATATGATAGAGTATCGATGAGAGATGATTTAATACAATTCGCCAGTCGATACAATTGGGTAGTTAACTACTTTTTTAAATGCATTTATCAAAAAATAATGTCATCCAAAATCTAACGGAACAAAAATTTTCAAAATCCACGCAATAATGAACAAGTTACAAAGCTTTAAATAACGTTAATAGCAAACTGTGACGTCACCGGTGTCACCGGCCATAACGAGAAAGATTGATTCTCTATGATTCAGAAACACTCTACACCAAAGGAAGATTTTAGCCGAAGGTTCTGCGGCTCTTTTCATGAGAATTACAGTGTAACTTTATTACTCCGTGATAAAAAGTATTTGTTAATCCAGAACGTGCTCTATATACACACATACATACTCACGCCCTTTTTCCCCGAAAGGATAGGCAGAGGCGCAATTAGTGCATCCATTTTTCGCCGTGCATATTCCGTCCCATGATGTAATAAGGAGCGAGCCTATCACCACATCGGGCACAAATTCCAAACTCCGGGCTGATACTGAGTAAAAACCCAATATACCTTTGTTCGACCCGGGGATCGAACCCGAGACCTCGGCACTGCAGTCGTACCGTATTAGAACTACGCCATCGAGGCAGTCAGTCAGTTCTCTATATGTGTGTGCAAAACAAATCCGTCCAATTTCGGTTTTAAACAAACGCCTTCACAAATCTTATCATTCCTCTGGTGTAACATTTCCCCTGCGGCCACCTGTAACAGTGCCTTGGGTAGAAGCGCTGCCATTACACAAGCGGTTCATAGACCATACTCCCCATTACTTCCGGATACGGCCTGTTTGTCTTATTCCGACCAGAGTTCACTGTATGGCCTTTTTTGAACTTCGTAATAGACAATGGTAGAATAACCTATTCTGTCTCGAATAAAGTACTTATTTGGGGAGTTCTATATTTGATTTATGTCTATGTCTACCGCCAAGCAGCAGAGTGCAAGCACTGTTGTGTTTCGGTTTGAAGGAAATTGTAGCCAGCGTAATTACTGGGCATTATGAGACTCAACATCTTATGTCTCAGGGTGACGAGCATAGTGGAGTGCCGCGTATTACTTTACGGTTCAGAGTTCTGTACGGCGTTGCTCCTGTTTTGGGCGGTCGTATCGCTTGCCATCGAGAAAGCGGCGTGCTCGTCTCATCAGTCAGTAGCAATAAAAAAACATCTCTCAAAAATATGGCTTGGTACAAAATGATTAAATGTGACATAGAATTGTCTAGAATAAACAAAATTCATTCAAAAATGTAGCATCGTGTTAGACATTATTAATGAAGTAAACACAACAAAGTTCTTTGTTTTCATTTAATTGTTTTAGATAAGTCTATAGTTCAAGAGTCAGTGCGTACAAAGAAAACTAAATACAACACTTATGTTGGTATTATGATTTATATGTGTGTATTTGGGCAGACGCCTTGATAAAGGTCGCAGGAACACGCTGGATGCAGGCTGCTTTTGACAGGTCAGTCTGGAAATCTTTAGCAGAGAGCCAGCAGTGGACTTCATTTAGCTGATGATGATGGTGATTTGTAGTTGTAAGCCATACACACACACACACACATATTATGTTAAAGGTATAACTAGTCGAGCCTCTTCGAACTCTAATCTAGTTACATTTATTTACCTTGATCATAGGAAATTTAAAACTGCAAATTGCCAGATGTAATGCACACTAGATAAAAATGAAATGGTATCATGGAAATTTAATTGTCTGAATTCCAATAGAAGCAAGTGCAAAATAGCATGAAAGCAGATTCCATCTGGTCTTCACAACAGGATTTGCAGAACGGATTTTACCGTAAGTATAAGATCTATTACCAATAACTGCGAGAAAGACTGATAGAATTAAAATAACTTTGAAATAAATAAGGGCTAACAGGTCCAATGCATCTTAAAGCAACGTTAAACTAAGAACACGTGAACGCTATTAGGAAAACTACTGCTTTAACTGAATACACTTTTAGATCCAATTACAAAGTAGCCTTAAATTGTAATACGAACGTGGCTAAATCTTGCCAGCAGTTTATGTAAAAGAAATAGCTTGGTAATAAGTAATTCCTAGATTATTACGACCTGTGTCACATTATTAAAAAAAATCTTAACAAAATGAAATAGTAATTGTCGATTGCTAGCAATGATTGCGTACAATTATTGCCTCAACTAATTGCTCTGTTTAATTGTTGTTTTATGCGAGGTGTCTCTTTAATTCCACATAGCCAGTGTTGTCTTCTCTAATAATTTACAGTACACAATATCAGCGTGATTCATGAATATATTAAGTTTAAATTTTCGCAAGCGTTCACGACATGGTATTTTAAACGTGTTTGTACGTAGAAAGAAATTGCGCGCAACCCCCGCGCGGGCCGCAATCTGCACGATACCTTATTAGCAATAAACAAAAACTTGGGGCCGACACCGACTTTGTAGCGGACGGTGCAAAGATCGGGCGGAAGCGGAGTTCCAAATAGTGCATAGGTGGTGTCAGTCTGTTTCTAGGTAGGCCCTTCGTCTGCGATGTAACTTTTGTATAGGTCCGTCCGTCTGGGTGGGTACCACCGCAATGTCTATTTCTACCGCCAAGCAGCTGTGTGCACGCACTGTTGTGTTTCGCTTTGAAGGAAATTGTAGCCAGTGTAATTACTGGACATAATGAGACTTAACATCTTATGTCTCAGGATGACGAGCGCAGTGGTATGCCACACAGTACTTTGTAACTCAAGGTGCTGGATGGTGTTGCTACTGTTTCAGTTTAAATCGTCACCCAGGACGGATAGTCAGTATGAGTCGTCCTATGACCATCTTATTAATATTAAAAACGCAATTAGATGTTTTGATGTTTATTTGATGTATCCGCAGACACTACTAAATATTAGATTTACATTTTAGGCACATAAATAGATCATTTACTAGATTAATATTAAGGTTATAGTGTAGTTGTAAATGGAACGGCCTGTCGAGATGAACGTCCGCAGGTTCAAATTCCAAGGCACACATCTCTGACTTTTCGAAGTAACGTGTGTACCTATTGTTTATAGATTATCGTTCACTTAACTGTGAAGGAAAACATCGTGAGGAAAGCTACATACCAGGGAATTCTCAATAAAAATTTCGAGGGTAAGTATGTGAAGTTAGTACGCACTAGGCCAGCGTGGTGGACTAAGGCATAAACCCTCTCATAAGTAGAGGAGGCCCGTGCTCAGCAGTGGTCAGTATATAATACAGGGCTGGAATTATTTATTATATTACTTGAAAATTCCAGACACTTTTATCTCACGAGAAGTCTTTCACGAAATCCCGAAAAACATCTAGTAGTCAATTTTAAAGTATTCTACCCGCTCTTCTTTGCACCTTGTGCCATCCGACATAAATCACTAAGGTTAAAACATCATTAATATTGAATCACGGCGGGCTGATTTATTTGGGGGGCGCTCCCCCACGATTTGTAACCTCTGCCGGCTCTGACTACGGGGTTGTCAACATTCGGTGACCTGACCCTGTGTTATGCTTTATTGACCGGATTATTGTATTTGCTTATGGGGGTGGGCAGAGATACATGTCAGTATATCGGTTTATAGCACAAAATGGTAGAGTAAATGGTTTAATTGACGGCGAGTAGATAAGTGAACACCAATCTTTAAAAAGCATCTAAAATACTAAAGAATTTGAGGATGACTTGACGAATGAGGAATGGGACAATCTGATTTAAGCATTGAAAACATTTTTTTTATTTGTTAGCTCGTGTCATTGAATAAAAATAGATTGATGTCTGAAATGAACCCTTCAGAGATCTTTAGACTTTAGAAAGAAAGGAATGGTCGGGGATTGCCGATTTCTAGTGTCCGTGAATAATTGTCGCCATTGTTATTTAATAAATATACGGAGTATATAATGCAGATTGTCCTAGAAGGATGGAACAAAGGCATCTCAGTAGTTGGCCGGCTGATCAATAATCTCCGTTACGCTGACGATACTACTCTTCTTGCCCAGACTGAAGGAGACATGGTATATCTCATAACCCGCCTAGAAACAATCCTCCTACAATTTGGCCTTGCTCTTAACAGAGACAAGGCAAAAAAGATGATAGTGGACCGAGCAGATCATAATAAATCATCTCTACTAAGTATAGCAAATTGCGACGTAGTACAGAACTACGTATATGTCGGCGAGGTGCCAGGGTTTTCGTGTTCGGAATCCATCGTAATGAAAATACCATCCTGAATATTGCTTAGTTTTTTCCCAGTTGACTTTTGGAACTGACGTCAATCGTATTTTGAACTGACTTGATTTTTTTATAATCCAATAGACATTCAAAGTTAATATAAATGTTATAATATCTGCAACCTCCTTTGAAATTACTGTACAATAAATCTTGGGTTATAGCTGAATATTCAAAATTGATATTATAATGAGTTTTTCATAACTCCAGATGATAATATTTTACATAAATAACATTTAAGTAAGCAAACTCCGTTATTTTACATAATCTGCCAACAGATGGAGCTATTAACAAGTTGTGAATATTTTACTTATAGATTAAAATAACGAGACAGAAATCAATTAGAATTATTAACAATTCTAATTGATTTTATTTTAAACGAAGTTATATAAATCATTAAATAATTAATTAAATAAATATCTAACGTTTTCCAAACACTCAAATAGTCAATACAGTTTCTAACTTATTCTGAAATTTGATAAATAACAGCATTGTGGTTGTAAATAACTATTTAAATATTCTAGATATTTTCATAATAATATAATCACTAAATATGAATTTGCGCCCAAATATACCTTGGTTCCACAATTTCAAATGAAGGAGGCTGCGAGGACGAGATTCTTTGTCGTTGCGCCATCACAAGATCTGCCGTGGAAAGGTTGGGAAAGATATGGACGGATAGGAAATTAACCAAAAATACTAAGGTTAGACTGATGAATTGTGTAGTCTTTCCAATCTTCCTTTATGGTGCTGAAACCTGGTCCTTGAGACAACTAGACCGCCGCAAAATTGACGCATTAGAGATGTGGTGTTGGAGACGCCTCCTGCAAATCCCATGGACCGTTTTCCACACCAATGTGTCTATTCTAAATGAGCTCAAAATCAAGACTAGGCTGTCGTCGACCGTTCAAAAACGTGTCTTAAAGTTCTTCGGTCACATAACAAGAAACGAAGACTCTATGGAAAGACTGGTGGTCCAAGGACAGGTAGAAGGAAAAAGAGCTAGAGGCATCTCCCATTCGCTGGACTGACTTGATTAAAACGGCAACACAGTCCTCCATGACAGAGTGTTACACGCAGCGCTACTAACCGACAAAAATGGAGAAGCCTTAGTAGACCTACGAACATCGCCGAGAAGACTGACAACGCAGACATCTTTCCATGTATTACCGTCGCGACAACCGCGACCATTCTGCCAAGAGTGTCCGACTGAGAAGAAGAAGAAGTGTCCGTGAAACATTTAATCTCAGGGTGACGAGCGCTGTGCAATGCCACGCATCTCCTTGTAATACAAAACTATGGAATCTAAATGGTTGCTACTGTTTATAAGTCAGTCGATGCAAATAGACAAAAACAGTATCCCCTACAAGCCGTTTGCATTCAAGATACCTACCACCTAGTTATACCTACTAATTAAAATCCTATCAATTCATGGTGGTCTATGTGTATACGCTTGGCCGGAAACCGCTCGCGAATCCGCCGCGTTCGCCCCTCCGCCCTCCGCCCCTTCGCCCTCCACCGCTTTCCGCCCCTCTCGCCCCGCCGCCATACGGAAAATACCGTCGCGTGAGCGCGTGAGTGAACCGACGTGTGAAAACATTCGGCGTGCGCAACTCATTTACTGATATACAGGTTGTTTCATTTTGTTTGGATTTTTTTTCGCTAGTCATCTTGTAATGAAGGTTAAAATTGAGGAATCTTGTGTTTAGTTATAGGGTTAGATATTTTTTTTCTCAGGATTGCATTTTCCAGATATGTTTGGCATGCTGCTAATCGTAATAACATATTAAGTGCCAATTTTTTTAAAAGTAAAAAACAAAATTATTCTTATGTTTACGCGAATATTTGCCATTATATTTATTGTGGTAATAATCGCGAAAAAATCCATGAAGTAGTTTTATTCCAATACAAAATACAATTTCACTAGTGGAATATGGAAAAGAACACGATGATAATGATTTATGTATTAAATGACGTAAAGTTTACTATGAAAGCTCAGACCGAAATTAAACAAATCATTTAGGACTATCTATAAATCTATGAGTTAGGCATGATTTAAGTTTTATGATTAATGGCTATCGTGATAGTTGCGGTATTTAATTCAAGAGAATTTGCGGTTGCGAAATCGAATGCAATATTATTTTGTACGATAATTGTACGAATCCAACGTTTGTGGAGTTCAACTACACACACACACACTCATACCCGTTATCCCCGTAGGGGTAGGGAGAGGTGCAACTAACGCACCCACTTTTCACCGTGCGTATTCCGTCCCATGATGCGACAGGGGGCGAGCCCATCGCCATATCGGGCACAAATTCCAGGCTGATACCGAGTAGAAAAACCTCATATCACTTTGCCCGACCCGGGGATCGAACCCGAGAACCCACCATTGCAGTCGCACCGCAATACAATTACGCCAGCGAGGCAGTCAACTAACTTCGGGTAAAATATAGGCTTTGATAAAAATCCTAAGTTATGATATTCTCATTTATAAATTATTTTTTACAATTGTATTTTATAGCATACCAGTAAGTCACATGTTTGACATCATTAAGCAATCCAGTTAAACGCCAATGGAAGGTTTTTTGTCCTTCCAGTATCTTTACTGTCTATACGAAAATTAGAAACTGTTATAATATCATTTTTCATTTACTATCAACGTAAAAACGTAGTTCTAAGATGTAAGACAGTTGTAACTGCTAACTGAACAATCGCGCCATCCAAATTACACTAAGAACTGGCACTAGCCAGTTCTGGATAGGTACCACCGCAATATCATTTTTTACCGCCAAGCAACAATGTGTATGCATTGTCATATTCTGGCTTGGAGGACATTCTAACCATCGTAATTACTGGACATTATAATAATAATAATATTTTTCTTTTTAAGTACAAAGACTCATAATGTTAGTTACAATAGGGCTTACACTAAATTAGTTTTACAATTTGACCTATTTTACATTTCTATATCGGTGTATTTTCAACCAGAAATTATAATATGGTCCTGATAGGTCGTCGGCAATGGTAGCTACGAATTACGTTCTCACTTTTTCTGATCCGTGCCCAAAAAGACGCAACACGAGCTCTGACAATAGCATAAAAGTTTGCTACACCAGCCTCTGCGAACATATTTGACGCACTGCAAAATCGAGGAAGATTTAATAAGATGCGAAATGCATCGTTATACTGTACCCTTAAAGTATTGTACGAGCGCCTAGTGTATTGCAGCCATAATTGACAAGTATAAAAACTCTGACAGTACGCTCTAAATAATGTTACTTTAACTTCATTAGAGCAACGCGCAAAAGTCGTGCAATCATATTAGAACGCACAGCGAGAGCCCTTCTTTCTCTCTCAATATCACTGTCGTCATGAAGGTTCTCATCTACTACATGACCTAAATATTTGAATTTACTCACAACCTGAACTGGCAGACCACCTAGAAATACAGGGGGTATATACTCCGGACCCCTTCCAGATCTAAATACAAGCACCTCAGTCTTCTTAGTATTATATTTGAACCCATGTGATTTAGAATAGCGCTCGCCAAGAGATTTCTCAAGCCTTTAATCGAAGGGCTACTCTCCTGAACTACTCTCACTCATTATGTTTAACACCCGATTCAAGATGCGTAATCCGAACATCTTTGCGCTTCAAATTTGTTTTAACAATTACATCAATTGTCCTATTACAACCCTATAACTAGAATGTGTCGCTCGTACAACGATTTGGCTAAGAAACATAAACAAATTGACATTATGCACAGCAACTTGGCAAAGTTTATAATAAGTTTACGGCAAATATTGTTTTAAAAACTAAGAATTAGATAAAGAATTTTAATATTGTATTAAAAAATACTTAAGTAGACGGTTTCGTTTAATATTTACAAAGATTATAAATGAATATTAACACATCGTATGTACTAGTCATGATTTGGGCACACATTTTGGAGTGCAATCTAGATTATGTACTAATCATATCTATAGTCATTATTATATTTTTTGATTGTACCTATTTTGTGTGTGTCTTAAAAAAATACGTGTGGCACTCGGAGACTGCCGCGGTAAAGCTATTGCATAGCATTTTTTATCACAAATTTTGATTGACTAAACACAAATTCGATCTTACGCTTACCACATAAAGTAGATTTTTAAACGCGAGCATCGCACGTTTAGTCTTGTTATTGATAAATGTCAGAAATGCAATGGTTATCATAATAACCAAAGTAGAATAAATCAAAATTTAAAAAAAGAATGTTACGTTCGATTCTTTTGTACTCGTGCCGTGCCAACGCTGGGGAAATAGCTTCTACGCAATGTATTTAAGGTTCATATTAGATTAGTAAGAAATGGTTTTAATGGCTTTAATAAATAAAATAAATAAAAATATACTCGTTTCAAGAATTAAAGCTTCTACGCATTGTATTTAAGGTTCATATTAGTAAGATAAAAAAGATGTCAGGTTATTTTCGTTACGGAATTTCTGGATTCGGTCTCCACGCTCAAGGCCCGCGATAGAAGCTATGCAATAGCTTAATAAACTAAAAAAAAAGTTCTGTGGGCTTAGTATGTGGTAAAAAGACGAAACTCGTAAGACGATTTCGTTTATTTTCGATGTTTGTGATTGAGCGAGAGACCAATACGTCAGTCACGTGTTAGTCTACCAACCAATCCCAATAAAACGAAACGGAGTCGTATCGTGTTTTGTGTCACATTTTAAGGACACTGGATGGTGTTGCTACTGTTTATGGGCGGTCGTATCGCTTACCATCAGGTGAGTGGGATACTAGTCTTGAAATGTAACTACAATAAAAAATGAAAATGGTTCACTTTATTATTTACCATCATTCACCTGACGTATGTTTTGTTATTCGTTAACTATTCAGCCTATGTTCTGTGAACAAACTGTTCATGAATATTTAAACTATAATCTATTGTAATTTATTGTTAAATTAGATTTATTAATGGGTTACATTGGTATTTTAATACATCAATGGTTACATTCATAAATATTTGTAGTGTTTTAAAATATTTCTATGGGTCAGAATATTATAACATCATTTAGACGTGTTAATAATAAAATAGAAACCTGTCCTTGGTTTTGAAATAAAGGGTTTTAATTGTTTGTATTACGATGTGTAGGGGATATGTTTTTTTATGCAAACGTCCGTCTGAGTAAGTATCATCGCATTGTCTATTTCTGCCGCCAAGCAACAATTTATTGCGTTGTGTTCAAGTTTAAAGGATATTTTAGTCACAACTTAAAACATCAAAATTTATAGAGCACGCTGTATATGCGTGTGTAGTTCACATTGAATTTTGACATTTACTCGCTAATTGACGTATCAGCTCGGAGCTACCGTGCGCCCGCGCCGCACCCCACCACCGCAGCACCGCCCTGCACCGTCCCGCACCGCGCCGCTTCCGGTAGCGCAGCCTCATTTATGCCCCATAAACAAATTTTACATTTTTGAATTTCGAACTACTGTTTAAGGATTCTTGTACACGAATGGGTTTTTTTAACTTTGAGGTATATACTTGACCCAAGAGTCGCGTTGCAGAGTCTGTCGGTCGTTGATGTAGTGCCTACATTAATACAGCAGAAGTTTTGAGTGGTGTAGGACCGCTTAGACATGCGTCAAGCGAGTTTTACATAATAACATTATCATATTAAGAAAATTTCAGGTTCAAGATCATTTGAAACTCCAATACTTAAACTCAAACTTATAATTGATTGCCTGAGGAATAAAATAGTTTCCTTCTATTCCCTATGTGTGGTACGTCCTTCCTAAGTGGACTCAGAGTGCCGACTTTTCTTTCTACTGGATATTAACTTAGTTAACTTCATAATCATTTCTTACGTTTACGCGAATATTAGACATTGAAATTAAACTATTATAACGGATTTAATAGCGCTTTTTTTTATTTAATTTTCTCCCGACGCGACGTTTTGAAGGCTTTGCAACACTTCGTGGTCACGAAGTGGAGTTAGTTAACTTCAACAAATTATTGAAAACCAAGCGTCTTCAAACACATGAATGATACAATGTATGCAGGCAGCCTAAACCGCGGGAGGTCGATATGAAAATAAAAATTAAAAAGTTCCAAAGACAAATGGAGTGAGGCACAATGCAGCGTTAAAACGCATTCGGGTGGGACAAAAGAGTCCCTTTGGCCGTTTATGGCCAGCGATATTCTCACGAGATAAGATGGCCAGTACGATAAACAGTATTTTTAAACTTAGAACCTTTGGACATTTTGTCCACTCGAAGAATTACCAAATACAGAATGATGTTGAGAAACATAATATTGTCTTTGCATTTTGTTGCATAATTAATGTATAATACGAGACTTATAATTTTAACCGACTTCAAATAAGGAGGAGGTTATATTAAAACTGTGAACTACAGCATTTTGTACCTATTACTCAGTGCTTTCTGTATATCTATGAGCACATTAAAGTCTTTTTAATTGAAAATCTCTGGAAATATATTTCTGTTTCAAAAAATATTTCCTTAGCTACATTATCCTTGTGTTCTATTGATTTTCACGCGGGAATGAACTACACAGGCGGAGACACTAGAAAATGTAGTAATGTAGACAAGTCATATCTCATAGTCCGTATACATTAATATAAAACAGCACAAAGCAAGTATGTCTGTCTCTGGACCAGCCTCGAGGGCCACTGTGGGCCACTGCAGACCAATCCGTGCCCTATACCACGCTGTATAGAGTTGGAAACACACGAGTGTATATTGTAGAATGTATCGCGCGGTTGATAATCGTGTTATATAGTGGTCTGCAATACTAACTTTTTTGTTTGGATGCTAGTTAAGAATTTTTCGGTGTGTTAAAATATAATTCTCCGAGGAATTAGGCTTCGTTCAGACGCCGTCAATTGTTTCGCCAGACACGGAACCAATAGCGACAACAAATGTCGATATTTTGTTTTTATACAACATCTAAGATTTCGGCCACATAATGTATTATAGTAATGCGCGTCGGTCGTCCTTGATAAAGGTCGCAGGAACACGCTGAATGCGGGCCGCTTTTGTCAGGTCCGTCTGGAAATTTTTGGGGGAGGCCTATGTTCAGCAGTAGACGTCATGTGGCTGATAATGATGATGACGAATGCGCTTCGGCAGCTTTGATAAAATTCGGTAGTAAGAAAGGGAAGACATTTTCTTGAGCATTATTGTTTGGCGATTTTAGAGAAAGTATCCGATATAATAATATCGCCCCCTAATATTACACTATGGAGAGAATACCGCTGAAATTAGCTTTTTTTTTTTTTTTTTCTCAGAGAAAGTGACTTATTACTAGCGCCCAGTGTCTAAGTTGTCGTCCGCAGCCGCCCCTGTGCGGTGCCGCCTAGTGCGGCCCGTCTCCTGTTGTGGGGGGCTCAGGAGCCCCCGAGCACCGAAGGACGCCCCCGGCGTCAACGGCAGCGTGAGGCCTACCAGCCACGCTGCCGTCCATCATAGGGATCGCTACAATGTGCTAATAAAACACAAAAATTAAAGACGGACAGCCCCCTGCCGCCCGCCTGCGACCCCCAGTGGTCCCTATTAGTCGTCTTTTACGACAGGCAGGGGATACCGTGGTGGAATTTTACCACTGAAATTAGCTGCGTCTCTGCCCAACCCTTTAGGGATAATGATTCAACAAACAGTGTTTTATACAAAACGCGACGTTACCTAACGCAAAATACACCCGTATGTTCCCTAGTTAATGAAGGATGGAGTAATCAAGCCGCACTTGACTGTATGCAGCAAAGACAATACGTATGTCTGTGCTGTTATGACTACTCATATAAGCTAGCTTAATTGAAGAGACCGAATTATGAAGTCCTGGATTCCATACTGTTGCGACCATTGTGCACACGGTGAAAAACTTACCATTGTTTATGTTTTTGATGCAATCTTCGCTGGTCTTTATATTTCATCTGCAATGTAGAGTCTAAATGAATCACCGAAGTGGTAACACGTCTGACCCCAAATAGACATTATACTAGGGTTTTTGATCTCAAATTTTAAAACTAGGTTTTCAATTAACTCACTATAAATTTTTCAACTGTGTTTCTTTGGTTTTATATTTTTGTATAATTACTCATTTGTATAAGAATTTTATTGATTTTGTTTTCCTTTTTCATTTTATTCAAATTTATGTATTATAATTGCAATTTTGGATGGTATGTGGTCTGTCCTTTTAAACTATGTTTTTGATGTTCACGATACAGGCGTAGCCTAGTGTGGGCAACGTTGTTAACTCTTATAATATGTGTGCAACGCAATGCAATCAGCCCTGTATTATATACTGCCCACTGCTGAGCACGGACCTCCTCTACTACTGAGAGGGGTTAGGCCTTAGTCTACCACGCTGGCCTAGTGCGGGTTGGCAGACTTCACATACCCTCGAAATTCTTATGGAGAATTCTCAAGTATGTAGGTTTCCTCACGATGTTTTCCTTCACCGTTGAAGCGAACGATAATTGATAAACAATTCACACGTAACTTCGAAAAGTCAGAGGTGTGTGTCTTGGGTTTTGAACCTGCGGACATTGTCTCGGCAGACCGTTCCATTCCCAACTAGGCTATCGTCCACTTATAATATGTGTAATTTTTGGAAAATAAATTTCAGGTATGATGGTATTCCCTAACTACATGTTATTCGAACTGCCTTTTATGAAAGGCTCGTCTTATCACATCATGGGACGTTTATAAACGCTTCTGCCTAACGGGGATAAACGCGTAATATTTAAAGCCAGGTGGATCACGCAATGTTTTTGATTTCTAAGTATAGGGGTCAGGGGAACAATCAATTACTTTAAACACATTTACAATGTAGTTTTCTGTACTTATCTTGCCTATTTCGATATATATAGATAAATTTATATACATATTATTTTTATTTCTGAAGGGGTAGATAGAGATACAACTTTTTATTTTTATCCATCAAGTAATTTCTGAACTTTTTGGTTTAGGCCCTTAATCGACTAAGTGGGTACCCTGATATTAAGTGTTATTTGCCTGTAAGTAGACACCTGCAAGACTAGAAGAATCATGGAAGCCCTGTCATCCTTAATAGAAAGATATTTAGATTACGATGGGAATACCATACAAAATACAACCAGCAAGTCTTCTCGGCAGTTTTTTGAGCGGTACTACTACGGACGAGCTTGCACATTTAGACAAATGTATTCACAACTTTCATACATCCGACAGCCTAGTTGGGAGTGGAACGGACTGCCGAGACGAATGTCCGCAGGTTCAAAACCCAATGGCATACGACTCTGACTTTTCTAAAAAAGTTATGTGTGTATTCTTTGTGAATTATCGCTCGCTTTAACGGTGAAGAAAAACATCGTGAGGAAACCTGCATACCTGAGAAGTTCTCTGAATTTCGAAGGTATGTGAAGTCTGCCAACCCGCACTAGGCCAGCGTGGTGGACTAAGGCCTTAACCCTCTCAGTTGTACAGGAGGCCCGTGCTCAGCAGTGGGCAGTATATAATACAGGGCTGGTATAGTAGTATAGTATACATCCGTTACAGAATTAATAAATTAACTTTAATCAATTTTGCCCTGACGCCATAAACTTGCCCTTAGCATATTTCGCGCCTTATTGCCCTGTTTGCCCAACTCCCACCGATTAGAAGATTTAATTTGCAAACATAGATTTTATAACGTTCCACACAATGGGAGGTCGCGCGCCGCCGTGCGCCGCACGCGCCGCCGCGCGTCGCTGACAGCGGTAATCTCCTAATATCTATTTATTATTGTAGCCGGCTGTTTGCAAGGTCATTAACGCTCCGGGTGTCCGCTTGCCGTCGCGGGGCGACGCGCGGAGGTGTGGCCGCGCCCTTATTTTGTTTTTAAGGTGCGATTTCCAAATCATTGTTGTTTTTAACCAAGTTTTTGCTTAAAATATGATTGTGTGTAGGACCTGTGAAAGATGGTTTTGGCCACGTGGCTTAAATGAGGGGAAATTGGTATGAAGTAGAAAAAAAGTGTGTGTGTACTCATTTACATGCGTTAGAAGTTATACTTCTTTGGCGTAACAAGATAAAAATCTTTTTAAAAATTTTATCTTTCGCCTTATTCTACGTTCAAATTCAAAAATGACTATAGCTAACTTCAGGGTGTCGGTGTTTCGTGACGATGTGCGCGCACATCGTAAAAATTTACTCTCATCATTTTTCCCTAACGCGCCAAAAGAAGTATAACTTCAAAAAATGTAATGTTATCGTGTGAACCAATATTAAAATCGTGCTAAAATAAACAAACAATGCCTTGTCATTATTATGTTGTTTCCATCCCACCGCGATGTAGGGTCGGCGCAAAACTTTTACGTATATTGTAGGATTTAAAAGTAAGATAGATACCCGCGAGAGGTAATCTTATCCCGTCAGTGAACACTCTATCTGGATAACTTTGCTGAGACCATATAAAAAAAACACAAAATAATCATTGATGTAATTAATGAAAATATTTTGCGTACAGATAAATTAAATAGTAATAAATAAAAATAAATAATAGAAATAACTCACTTCCTTTGTTATCTAGAAAATATTTTTATATATATACTGTCCCATTGCTGGGCATGGGCCTCCTCTACTACTGAGGGGGTTTAGGCCTTAGTCCACCACGCTGGCCTAGTGTGGGTTGGCAGACTTCACATACCTTCGAAATTCAGAGAACTTCTCAGGTATGCAGGTTTCTTCACGATGTTTTCCTTCACCGTTAAAGCAAGCGATAATTCACAAAGAATACACACATAACTTTTTAGAAAAGTCAGTGGTGTGTACCCTTGGGTTTTGAACCTGTGGATATTCATCTCGGCAGTCGGTTCCACTCCAAACTAGGCTATCGACGCTATGCATAAATTAAAATTCAAATCAATACGAATGACGCACGTTCCAAACGACTACAAAGGTAACACCATCAAAGCACACGTTTGCGAGAACAGAAATCAAATCGTTTGCAACAATATGCACTGATTAAATTCTGTTTCTCACGAGAATTCATCAATGTACCCGTTCTGACATCACCAGAACATTACAAAGTTACTATGCTGATGTTTTTCAACAGTTATACGAATATCGTTCTTATTATGAAGGGTGTAAGGGTGACAGACAGGTAGGTGATATGTATGATAAGTTGGCGTAAAGGCCGAATTACATGTAGCCCCTGACGTAATAAACATTAATCAACTCTATATGATGCACCTTTGTATTATAATATTTTGTTACGATCTCTACAGGTCGGGGAGATTTGGGTCTTTTTATAAAATGGACTTTGAAGCGTTACGTAGACACTATTAACTTGTATCAGATACGACACAAAGTCAATTGATGTAGTGAGCATTTTATTTAAAATTACTGACAGTTCTGTAAGCTGTAATCATGACAATTGTATAAAAGCTAAATTTTGACACTTAATTACCTTGATTTTTTGACGTGATATGGTGATCAAGTTGACAGCTGCTGTATCTTTTATTTTTTTTATAGCATCGAATGACGAGACGATCATGCCGTTCGCTTGATGGTAAGCGATACGACCACCCATAAACAGTAGCAACACCATCCAGCACCTTGAGTGACAAAGTACTGAGTGGCATTCCACTGTGCTCGTCATCCTGAGACATAAGATGTTAAGTCTCATTATGTCCAGTAGTTACACTGGCTACAATGTCCTTCAAACCGAAACACAACAGTGAATGCACACTGCTGCTTGGCGGTAGAAATAGACATTGCGGTGGTAACTACCCAGACGGACTCTTACATATGAGAGACCTACTACCAGTAAAAATCTATTGCTATCGTACCTACTTGCTGGCAAAGAGTTGGAGACCAAAATACCTAACTATACTCTTTAAGGTCTTCAAAAGTTACCAACTCATTTCTATTGCGTTCGGTATTACTACCAATTACTACCATATTGGTCTACGCACATCTGATTTCGAATAGGCCAGCGTAATTGTGTCGAGTGGTGTCAAGTCAAATCGTCTCTCATTTATCATTACTCTATTTGGTAACCAGTAAGCCTACTATTAGGTGCAGTAGAGTCACATTAATGCATAGATAGTTTAGAGGACATCATCAGTAGCCACACGACGTCCACTGTTGAACATAGGCCTCCGCTAAAGATTTACAGACGGACCTGTCAAAACCGGCCTGCATCCAGCGCTTTCCTGCTACTTAATCAAGTCTGTCCACCTTGCAGACGGACGTCCAACACTGTGCTTGCCAGTCTCCTTTTGCTCAATTTGCCGTCAGTTCTTTAGTTTAGAGTATTGTAGAGCAAATCTCCAGTCCCAAGTGGAGCACGCGTCACGTCACCTGCGTACACGCGGCACGCGCTGCGCTGCCCCGCACCAAAAAGCATTATAATACTACGGCCCCGCGTCCTGCGCTAACAACTACTGACAGAGCTCACTCGCAATCAAACAATTGCACGCGTGGCCACGTGAGAATCTACTCTGTTTTATATTGCTTTGCAAGAGCATACGAGAGTCGAAAAACGTGCATTTCTGGTCGATAATTTCCTTTCTATTTAACTGATGCGGTGAAGTTTGCTGAGTTAAAAAAAAAACATAATTATTAGTGTTATTGTTTATGGGTGATTTGGATCACTTTTAATCTTTTCAACTTTAGTCTGTCAGTTCTGCTAATAGAGGCAAAAGAAATTATCAAAATGGTGGAGCAACACTATAATTAAAAGTTTAGAATTATCAAGTATTATGGTTACACAGAAAACTGTTGTGAAATGACTACTTGCTATAGCATTACGGAATTGTCCGAGATGTTATTACACAGAAAACTATCTTAACTTGCCAAAGCATTATGGTGAATGTAATTTTCAGAGGCTCTTTTAGCTTAGCTTGTAACAATCTGCTTCTTACTAATATCCATTCCTTACGTTTAAGCTCGCTTTACACAGGTAAAGTAAACTGCACAGTACAGTAGAGTACTAACCATGCTACTAACTATACCAATCTAAACAGATTTGGTACTCTACTAAAAGTAGTAGACTAGTAGGCTAGTTGACTCTACTGCTTACTTTACCCATGTCCACAGGGATTAAAACCACATCAATGATTTCTATACTGTAGGCTAACACCCTATCACATCATAGAGGGAACACACTTGTCGAAAAGTGAGTGTCCTGGTTAGACCTCTGCCTACTTCTTCAGGGATAAATCGTTAGTGTGTGTGATTTCTATACTGTGAGTAATAGGGTATTAATTTATTCGATTTTGACAATTATTCCATATGTTATAGCAAATAATGCGAAAAAGAAACCCTTTCGTGAAATTAGCAATAAAATTGGTTAAGAAATGGTCAGCAATTCATATTTCAAATATTGAAATGTGCGCGTAGGGACAACGCGCTAACTCTTTCTCTCCCGCGCATCGTATGCTTGATGACGTCAACTACCTATCATCGTGTCTCTTTTTTGTTCATTAGATTTTAATGACTTATATTTCGTGAATGTTAACCGGATTTTGAACGTGCTTTTTGTGTTTGATTTTAAATGACTTAAAGTAATAAACATAATACAAATATATAAGTAAAATAGCCTATTATAGGGAGACCACTTAATCACGTGACCCTTTTGCCGACTTATGCAATAAAAATTCATTTATATCGTTCTGATTAGATCCCCCAGTGCAGGAGGTACTGTGCTGTCAGAGGGCGCGTCACCTGTCTTCGGCACGCGCCCTCACGCGCTTTAAACTAAATATTATTGACAGCGATGGATTACAAACGTTTTATTAATTCTTTGTTATGTGGTATTTGTGATGGCAATTTTTTTATTGCAGTTTAATGACAAAACGAGCATTTGTTTTTTATTGCTGTTGAATGTTGTGACGAGTATGCCTTTTGACTGATAATACGTTTGCCCATAAACAGTAGCAACACCATCCAGCACCTTGAGTTACAAAGAACTGTGTGGCATTCTACTGCGCTCGTCATCCTGAGACATAAGATGTTAAGTCAAATTATGTCCAGTAGTTACACTGGCTACAATGTCCTTCATACCGAAACACAACAGTGCATGCACACTGCTGCCTGGCGGTAGTTATGTCGACTTTACAATATTGTGAACGAGTTGCTGAATTTTGAACTGTAGTGTAGTGTTTATTGGTAAGGTAACATCCTAATAGTCCAATTCAAACAATATAGACTAGTTAACAGGCAAACACATTTATTATTAGAAAATTTCAATGTTGAGCGTAAACCCGGTTTAATTTTAGTATTCTAATGATTTCTAGCGGATAATGATATACTTCTATGTCGCGTCAATGATTGCTTCAACAACGATCTTCGAACTGGAATGCTGAGTAGCAGTATAGTGATAGTTAAAGACAATGTTTGCCTCAATGGCGTAGTTGTATTACGGTACGACTGCAGTGCTGAAGTCTCGGGTTCGATCCCCAGGTCGGCCAAAATGATATAGAGTTTTCTATTCAGTATCAGCCCGTAGTCTGGAAATATATCCGGTAAATGGCAATAGGCCCGCCCTCTATTACATGGGACCTAACATAGCTGGCGAAATATGGGTGTCATACACCTCTGCCTACCCCTGAAAAGGGACAAAGGCGTGATCCTATTTATGTATGAATCAATAATAGTCTTTTATTTATCGCATCAATGATTGAATCAACAACGATTTTCATACTGGAATACTACGTAGCAGCTTAGCGACAGAAACAGACAATGTGCTACGATGGATTAAAGTGACCTAGTAAATACAGGCACAATTTGTAACATGTTTTTCCAGCCACCAATCATCCGAGGACTACGCCCAAAGCGCGTAATCCTTACCCAGTAGCGATGCGCAATTTTTCCACAAGCGGTCGTTTTATAAATCAGTCGGTTAATACTGTCTAAAATATGTGTTGTGGGGTTAGTTATCGGATGTTTGTATTCTGCTGGCGCGGCGACTTTACCCACGGCTTACGGATCGACTGCAAAAATGTGTTTCCCGTTTTCGGTATATGAAGATTTATTTTTATTGCGTTTTAATTTATGATTTATTTTTATGGTTTAAAGTTGAAAATGTGTTTTTTGTTCTGGTAGGCTTACGATCTTTAGCTATTGCCTGCCCTTGAAGGGTTAGATAGAGTCGTAACTAATAATGATATTTAGATAAGCGAATTATCAGCACAAATTCTAATCCCAGGCAATTGTGCTTTTCTGATCGATTTGTTGCGACAAAGTAAATTCTGACTAGTCATTACACAATGTATTTATAACATAATAATATTCTTAGCATTAAAAAATTCTATGTGGGTATACATGAACCAATTTAGCTGCTTCTAATGTTGATGCTGATAAAATGGTTTGAAAATCATCAAATTCGATAAAGTTTACATTGAACATGCAACTTATTCTTGTCTTACACTTATTGATTATCCTGGGACACAGACCCTCGTGACATACAGCCAGGTCTACCACTAGAGCAATGGTGCTATCATTTAAAAAAGAAGAGAAGGCGTTACCCGAGTTTAGCGATTTTTTCCTGGAAGATATAACCTCCAGTTCCGGGATCAAAAGTAGCTTAATTAATCCAGGATAATGTTTACCTGCTTGTGAAATGTATCCAATAGTTCTTACATAATTGGCTAACAAATATACTAATATGTACACAAAGTTTAATTTACAATAACGTCGCTAGCGACCGCAGTATGAACTATATATATTTAGATACAGAGTAGGTATTTCAGTAGCAAATAACAATATATTAGTTCCCGAGGGAGCGCGAACAGGGCTTAGCTCTTATGCCCGGTTAGTGGTAGGGATGGGGTAGTATCGATTATCGATGTGCGGGTAATTGTTATTTTTTCGAAGAGGCCGTCTTCAGTGGCATAGCGTCCGCTCGGCATCTTTAATTGGGCGGTAAATTGCGTAAAAAGCCCTTTTACAAAATTTTACTGTTGGTGACGGGGGAGAGGGCGGGTCTGGGGTGTATGCACACGTAACTTATTATTTAAAATGAGCTCATTTTTGGTGCCTTGTGGCGGCAAGAATCCACGCTACGCCACTGGCAATGTCAATTGGCGAGGAAGAATCTTTTGTCAATTTACCTAGCATCATGCAGTAGTTTCACTTTGCATCTTAGTTCTAACTTCTTACCATGGATAAGGTAACCAGAGCGGATGGTTGGGTGTAATCTTAATATTTACTAGGTCGTATATATTATATTATTTTGGTTGACAATGTTCATGTGGATATGTGCCACTGAGAAGTCTAATTGTGAAAAATATACGATATAATATACTTAAAATCAATAAAAAATGTATATTAAAATTAAATATAATATGAATAATATACTTAATATACTTGTGTTCAAGAGTGTTATGTTATTTAAAGTACTGGTTAGTGATGCTACTGTTTATGAACAGTCATAAGAATTTGTTTCTAAAAATATACATTACATAAACTATCGACATTAATCGCATCCCTAGTGGGTAAACTTTATGCGGGCCAACGCTTTAAACGTTGGGCGGAAGAAGTATTCATTTCCGAATAAAACATCCGCCGCTGTAGGCTCTACCTGCTATTTTTGTATCCGCCATTTTCCGTTGACTGCCTTTCACAATTAACATTTATTAGGTTGGAATTTTTAAATTGCATTTTTAGTACATTAGAAGCTATATCATTTTGTTATAGCACGCTGTGGGTCGGTTCTTCCTCATATCTTGCCAATAGAAGCGGCGATAGCCTAGTTTGGAGTAGAACGGACTACTGTTTTTGTTATGGCATTGAATGACGTGACGAGCGTGCCGTTCGCCTGATGTTAGCGATACGACCACCCATAAAAAATAGCAACACCATTCAGCACCTTGACTTACAAAGTATTGTGTGGCATTCCACTGCGCTCGTCATCCTGAGACATAGGATGTTAAGTCTCATTATGTCCTGTAGTTACACTGGCTACAATGTCCTTCAAACCGAAGCACAACACTGCATGCACACTGCTGCTTGGCGGTAGAAATAGACATTGCGGTGGTACCCACCTAGACGGACTCTTACATATGAGAGACCTACCAGTACTGTGACGAATGTCCACATGTTCACACCTTGTATAATATAACCTGACTGTTTTAATCGTAAGCAAAGGAAAAACCTATTTACCGTAAAATTGTTACAAGATACCACGGAAGAATAAGTATAAAAAACGATTAAAGGGACGCATTGTCTGTGCATCATCATTCAATGTTGTATTTTCGCGGCAAGTGACAGCGGCGCACGGGTGGCGAAGTTAAAAACCATGTAAGTTTATAATAATGCCGACGGGCTAGGGCGGCGACCGTATACGGCCAGACAAAAAGTTCGGTCTTCTATTCGTTGGATAAAAAAAACATATAATCTAGAATTAATGCCGTTTTTGTCAGTGTTTATTAAAATTATTCAGTGACGATTATTGATTAAAAAACGGAGTGTTAAAAACCGGAAAAAAGAAATATAATATTATGATTCTCTAAAAGAAATGACCATGCATGAATAAGCTATAAAGGAGTTTTTTTTACCTGTATAATTGTTAATTTGCTACAAATATTTACAGGGAACAAACTGCTTGCATATTATCTTTTTGCTGGTAGGAAATAGCCAATATGGCCACATGATGTCTACTACTGAACACAGGCCTCTCCTGAAGATTTTCAGACGGACCTGTGACAACGCCCAAGCATAAAAAGAAAGAGCAACATCTAAAACATCAGATACTTAATCAAATACAGACAAAAGCAATCAGCATTCTTAAAAATATTTTATTTCCCGTTGTCCATTTATTTTGTCTGCCAGTGTACAATGATCTATCTGAGTTAAGGTGCGTATTAACGTATAATAAACTACCAGAGCGGTTACGCCACAATGCGATGCCCCACAGGCTCACTTTTTTTGGCCGCAACTACCATCTATAGCTATTGGAATATCAACCTTATTGCCATCGTATTAAAGATGACTTTCCTTGTAACAACAACTATTTGTAAATCTTTTGATCCATGCAATTCCATTTGTGGTAAAACTTACCTAAACATTTGACAATACGGTCGATTTTTCATTAAGTAGGAAGTGGTTTAAATGTCATTTTCGTACGGAATCCCTTTGCCCCATAGGTATATCAGATTTTAGTCGAAGGGTGTATATTTTTTATTAAAAATCATCGCTTAGCGCCTCCGCGGCGCATTAATGGTGTTTTTGTTACTTTATTATTTGTTTGCGTATGCATTTTATGGGGTTATAAATACAACCATGAAATTTTAGTAATGCGAATGTTTTGTTGATTTTAATTTTTTTTTTAATCTAAACCTTCCATACCATACCTACTAATTTAAATTCATGTGAATGTAAAGATTTCTGAATGCTTTTCTAGGTTTGTCAAATTAAATAATAAAGCAAACTGAAAAACTACTGGACCGATTTTGAAAAATCTTTCACTAGTAGGAAGCTATATTACTCCTGAGTGCTCCTCGCGACCGAAGATGGGAACGACGCTATTAGGGAGAGTTTGGGAGGTGAAGAGGTTGCGTCATTTAATGCTATGACACACATAGCCAAAACATAATTAAAAATTTGCATAATTTGATCACTCACACTACTTTTTAATAAACCATTATAAAGAGGAAGTTAAACTTAGAGGGATAATTCCATTTGAGAAGAATTACAAAAAACACACGTTTCTTCGAAAAATTGAAAGTGTGCTTTGGGTTATGAATCCGCGGACATTCGTTTCAACAGCCCGTCCCATCCCCAACTTTGCTATCGAATACTTTCTGTCAATTTTAAGGCTAATTCCACCATTTGCTGATAAATGCTATTTGTCACATAAATTTACAAGCCGCTCAAATACAAAAGTGACACTCTGAACTATGCTCCCAAATAAATAGTAGGTACCTGGGTGACCTTGCTTTGCTCGGTATTTATTTAAAGCACTTAGTTGCTCCCAATTAAAAAAAATAGTATTATTACTCGCTAATAGATGTCTGGAAGAGTCATATTTTTCAGTTAATTTTTAAGTAGAAGTATTGAAAATTCGGATAAAACGACATTTTCTAAAAATGAAATTTAGCTAGATCAATTTTTCGCCCCCGAAACTCCCTACATACTAAATTTCATGAATATCGTTGGAGCCGTTTCCGAGATTCAGATTACATATATACAAGAATTGCTCGTTTAAAGATATAACATAAGATAAAATTAATACTATCTACATAAGCTGTTTAATACGATAACTGTCACTTAAAATTTACTTGAAACCTGTGCAACAGGCCCTTAGCCTTTCGCTAATTACATCAGTAAATATTAGGTTAATCAGAAGGCGCTGCAGTGGGTCTGTTCGTTGTTTGTTTAATTCTTACGTTAATCTGTTAGTCATGATTAGCTGTTGGTTCCTGCATTGTGGGAAATTAAACCTTATTGACACACAAACGTTCGGAGGGATAGTCAGGGATGCAATTTGTGTGGTAACAGGTCGTTGAACTATATTCAATTTCATAAGGAATGTCTTTTCAAATCGAACACAATTTTTTTCTTTGAGTCATTGATAAAACTCACTTCTTTCAATTCGTTATTCATTTTATGACTTGATGAGTACTTGAGCGCGGCGATAGCATAGTTGGGAGTGGAACGGACTGCCGAGACGAAAATCCGCAGGTTCCAAACCCAAGTGCACACACCTCTGACTTTTCTAAAAAATTATGTGTGTATTCTTTGTGAATTATCGCTCGCTTTAACGGTGAACGAAAACATCGTGAGGAAACCTGCATACCTGAGAAGTTCCCTGAATTTCGAAGGTATGTGTAGTCTGCCAACCCGCACTAGGCCAGCGTGGTGGACTAAGGCCTTTAACCCTCTCACTTGTAGAGGAGGCCCGTGCTCAGCAGTGGGCAGTATATAATACAGGGCTGGTATGGTGGATGGTGGTGAAGTAGTTGATGTATTCTGGTTAACGGAATACGATTAGGGCATATCTTATAAACAAGTCTAACGTAAGGATATTCCCATACATTAGCTTCTAGTCTATTGGCGTTGACGGGTGTAGAAAAGCATCATGACTACAGACCCAGGAACGAATCTCTATGGATTTTTTATCATCTACACGGTCGTATAAGTTCATAACTGAGTATAAGTATCCTACTAATAATAAAGTTTGTATGTATGGATGTACAGTCAGCAGCATAAGTAGCTGAACAAATTCAAAATTTCAAATTGCTTACATACTTTTGTGTTCTTACTAATCATTTTTTTCTCTTCACAAAAATAAAATAACAGAGATTTACTTTACTTCAGACGAAGAAAAAAATGTTTCAGTTTAACTTAACGCATATATAGGCGATATGAAATTTTGATTTTGTACAGATATTTATGCTGCTGACTGTACATACAAAGAAAAAAACATACATATGATTGTTACTCTTTCACGCAAAAACTACTGGACGGATTTCGATTTCGAAATTTGGCACACGGGTAGATCATGTCCTGGATTAACACATAGGCTACTTTTTATACCGGGAAAATATAAAGCGAGGCTTTTATCCCGGGAAAACATAATCCACTCGTCCCCATGTTATATAAAACAGAGTAATATGCAGCGTACGAGCCACTCGAAAACTCACCTGTATGTAATTTAGTTCGCGTCCCTCCGCCGCGCATTGCAATGCTTTGAGAGTATATTTTATTACATTTTTGAGTTTCCACGCGTGATGTGGTACATGAGTTGTGGAAAGAAGGCAAATAATATTAGGTGGTAGGTTAGACTGGCTTTTAGCGTGGCCACGCGCTCTCAACTTGTTGTAAAGGCATTATTAAATAGGTTTTCTTTAAAAATATATGAATATTTTGTTTTTAATTATCTCACATATATTTCCTTTCATAAACCATACTTTCATGTATATTTTCAATACAAACAAGTTTCGATGTTTCACATTTCCATGAGTTCCAGAGAATTTTAGGTACATAGCACACACACATGCCTTTTATCCCCGAAGGAGTATCAGAGGTGCAACTATTGCACCCACTTTTCACCGTGCGTAATTGTATCATAGTACGGATCCCATGGTGTGATAAGGGACGAACTTATCATATTGGGCATACATTTTAGACTCCGGCCTGATACTAAATAGAAAAACGTGGTTGTACGGTGCACTCGGTGGCGTAGTTGTATTACGGTACGACTGCAATGCTGAGGTCTCGGGTTCGATTCCCGGGTCGGGCAAAGTGATATTGGGTTTTTCTATTCAGTATCAGCCCGGAGTCTGGAATTTGTGCCCGATAAGGCGATAGGCTCGCCCCCTATCACATCATGGGACGGAATACGCACGGCGACAAATGGGTGCACTAGTTGCGCCTCTGCCTACCCCTTCGGGGATAAAAGGCGTGAGTATACGTGTACGGTGCACTCAATACAAGTACGCCACCAAGGCCTTTCTGACCTCGTCTCTTGATTAGGGATACAATTTCACAACCGTGATATTAACCCACAAATAATTGCCTGACCTAATCAAATTCATGATCCCCCAATCCACAGCCTATAAGTAATCATAGGATAGAGGCTTTTGTTAAGCCCTTTATATTATTTTATACCCTAGTTACCAAAATCTCAACAGCGCACTATATTGCAATTATTATGCGGGCAGACGCGTGCCGTCAAACCTCTCGCCTCCTTCACTTATCCCCTACCTCCCCCTCAGGTGTTGTTTGATCACACTGATACTTGAATTGTATATTAAACGCCCCTAAATTATATTGGTACTATAAAATTGGTGCCACCACACTTCGGCTAAGTTAGGTGTTTTCTAAATTCGTTTTGGGAGGTTGAGATTAAAAGAATGTGTTCAATTTGGCCCCTACCTCCCTCCCTTTTGCCCCAAAAGCTGGGTATGCCCATGCAGATATGTGCGTTAGGAGTTAAGATTCAGCAAAGCTCGGGATGTAAAGATTGCTGTGGGTGTATGTTTGTTCTTTCTTCTTTCCAAATGCTGCATCGAATATAAATAAACTGGATATTGCTCGAGGTTCCATCTGCATGTATTATCTTCCTAGAATGAAAGTACCATTATTTACTTATATATTAAAAAAAAAAACAGGACTATGTGTCTGAAATCCGAGTAGTAGTTTACTTCTAGTAAACATTGCAATCTTGCGCATTAATGATATCAGTAAGATATGCCCCAACCTCCTCAAGTGGCACTAGATACATACTATTAATATCGCAGTCGGCGGAATTGATTACCGTAGCACCGCTACACTATAAGCTACAGCGCTACGCCGTAGCGGCCGGCATGCCAGCTGTCTCTACACTAATTGGATGTTTAGTGTATACAGGGTTATTAATGTGGGTGTTACGGACGACGAGCCGGAGTAATACTTACGCCTCGGCGGACTGGCTAAAAATGATGTAAATAAGATATTTTAGTTATATGGTTTGTTTTGCGCACATCTGTGCAACAAATTTAAAATTGTAATGTCTTTATGGCCGAACGATTCTTTGTATCGAGGATGTTTACTCGAACTCGGCGACCATAAAGCAATTTAGCCTATAATTAAGAAATAGTTTTATGACGGCCGACCATTGTCGGCAATTTCGAAAATGTTCCACGAAAACATTGTTAATTGTTTTATTGCCTTGTTTTCGTCGCTCGGGACCGTGCAGCTGTCGCACGGCATCCCAACAATTGTAATTTTATGATTTTATTGGTTGAGTGCCATTCTGAACAATGACACTCGGCGCTCTTAGTGATAAGTTAAATTGTATATAAAAGCTGCCCACATGTAGGACAGCACCCTTTCGCCCATATACCGCCTGCTCGTCTTAAGCGTATGCAGGTATTGCAAAATAAATTTCTCCGACATGCTCTTGGTGCCCCGTGGTACGTTCGCAATCGCAACCTCCACGTGGACACCAACATGCCGACCATCAGGCATTTTATGCAAACGACCAGCAGACGCTATTTCGATCGGGCGGTAAATCACCCTAGTTCGTTGATCCGCAAAGCGTCCGTTTACACTCCATTCGACCGCGCCAAATGGAGACGGCCGCGTTCAGTTTTAACCGATCCAGAGGACGATATCACTCTGGCCATCCGCCGTAAGAACGAGTTCTTGAAACTCATACACTCCACAAGACCGCAGTTCCGTCCTCGCCGTCGAGGACCTCGCCGCGTTCCCCGTCGCCCCCCCGACCCCCCTAACAGTTCCGGCCCGCGTGCCGACGTAAGCGACGGATAGGATTAGGTTAAAAACCAATCTTCCCCATTAATCGCTGATGTCTCATCCTCTCCCAGTGACCGTCCTGAGCCGAGGTCCGTAACCCGTTAGTGGGTTGCCCTCAGCATGGTCACCTAAATTAAAGGGTTGCGAGTGCCAAAAGCGCTCACCCTAAAGTCCGGTGTGGCCAGAAAAGCCGACTCTCGTCAGGCTACTGGCCGTTAGGTCCGCGTTAAAAAAAAAAAAAAAAAAAAAAAAAATAGGACAGCACCCGCATTATTGTGTGTACTCTTGATCAGTGAACATCTTACGCTTGAACATAAAAAATATACAGTCCACTTTAAATGTAAGGCTGACGTTTCATTTACTCATCGGACCCCAACGGAACACCACATACCCACTGAGCTATCCGAAGCTGAACGTCGCCGCCAACAAATGGTCCTTCGAGCCGGATTCAAGTGAAGACTTCAAGAAACCAAGAAACACCAGTAAGCGCGTCATAGTCCGCTTTACGATTACGTCGGCAAACCGCAGCAAGAAGAAGTACTGCGACACGTCGAATAAAGCGAGGCGCCAAACGAACATCGTCAAGCCTAGAAGAGAAGCGGCCTGAGCCACGGCAGTGCGAACTCCATAAAGACGGAGGGTAACTACGCGCACCAAAGCAAGACGGAGCTTCGTAAACAGCGCGACGAGTGTTCCCAAAGGGGCGCTGTATCCGCAAAGGCGCTACGAGCACTCACGAGAGGTGCCAACGGAGATCCACGAGCGACGCGGCGAGCGTAGCCGAGCGACGCAGCGGAGATCGACAGGCAACGCGGCGAGTGTTCCCGAGCAGCGCAGCGGAGATAGCAGAGCGACGCGTCGTTCCCGAGCGATACTACGCGTCGTCAAGCAAGAACCAAGAAAAACGGCTAGGGCAAGCGACCACCTAACGGTGTCAAACGGACGCTGCCTTAGTTAACGCCGTTTTTACGGCGGTGTAACGTAATTGTGCTACGTTACCAGCCCGTCGGAGCACTCTCAAAGTGCTAAGGCTGAAGTGCACGGCACAACTACGCCGGTACGTGCGTAAGCGATACGGGGGCCAGACTGTAGGCGCTGCCAAAGGGGTCGGACATTCCAGCCGACTACCGAGCGCCCCGTATTCGCTTGCGTGCCTCTGCCGGGTAGAACCCACCTATCCACTCCTTAACACTCCATCCCGAAGGGAGCGTATCCCGGCTGAACACCGGGCCCTCCCAACGGACTGATAGGACGATAGGCATAAGTAGGGTCAGATTTAACGTGTCGCATCTTAAGTGTTAAGTGTAAAAGATGCCGACAACTAGGAGCCAGGCCGCCGAGGATAAAACCCTCCGAGTATACGACGACTATCCCGCGTCACCGTCAGTGCAAGCATCCGCGTCGGTAGTACCGTCCGAGATTCCGCGCCCGATAGCTAGAACGATCGCTATGGAACCAAATACGCCGGTAACAGTGATCGCGGAACGTAGATCGAGAGCGCCGTCGGTACACTCTCACAGATCGACCGCGAGCGTAGTAGCACGAATTAGGCAGGCGGAACTAGACGCTGAGGAGCAACTCGCCGAGATCCGACGGCAGGAATTACGCCTACAGGCCACCCTACTAAGAAAGAAGCTAGCGGCGAACATAGCCAACATCAGAGAGGAGACGGATAGGGAAAGTGTGGCCGGGGAAGAGGCCGTAGAGACCGATCGCAGGATTAGCGACTGGTTGCAACGTACGCAAATACGGGGGGAGCACGAGCCGAGGGCTCTTTCCCCACGTCGAGATGGTATGCATACGGAGCAACCACCGCGCGCCCGGACTCCGGAACATGGAGAGTCCAGGCGACCTAGGTCACCAACGCCACATAGGTCTAGGGAACGGGGCATCGATCGACTAGCCAACACCCTAGAGCAAATGATGCGGCGTCGGGCACCACCGAGACAGACGCAAGATCTGCCTCAGTTTAGCGGAGCGGCAGGGGAATGGCTACCGTTTAAAGCGGCCATGCGAGAATCGACGACCCTGCACGGATTCACGCCAGCGGAGAACTTAGCGCGCCTAAGGACGTGCCTAAAAGGTGAAGCGCGTCAAGCAGTATCCGCGCTGTTGTATACGGCTACCGATCCCTCAAAAATAATGCAGACTCTGGAACAAAGTTACGGACGACCGGAAGTCATAATCGACCAGGCATTGGAAGATTTAAGGAAGTTGCCGAGAGCGGGCACCTCTGCGGGAGAACTCAACGGATTCGCCGTCAAGTTACAAAACATTGTAACGATAATATCCCGACTAGACAACAGAGGATACCTAATGAATCCAATGCTAACGCGGCAAGTGATAGATAAGCTAAGCCCGCACATGCGAACCAAGTGGTGCGATTATGCCGAGGAATACATGAACAACCGGGAGCCAGAGATAATAACATTGTCCAAGTTTTTAATGCGAGAAGCGGATCGAGCGGTGAGGTACGCATATACACCCAACACGCACAGTATGGCACCGCAGAAGAGTGCGTCGACCACGAAGCCCGAACATCGCACACGTCGAATCATAGATGGGAATCGCGGCGCGAACGTATTCGCCACGGTCGACACGCCCGACAAAGATGTCTGCTTCTGTTGTGGAGCGAACCACAGGACGCCTAAGTGCCACAAATTAGCGGCGATGCCGATAAACAAACGATGGGAATGGGCAAAGGAGACCCGACTATGCTTCCGATGCCTAGATAGCCGACATCGACGGTTCCGATGTCAAGCTCGGAAGTGCGGGGTCGACGAGTGCGCAAAACCGCACCACGCGCTGCTACACATGAGCCAAGAAAAAGAAGAAAGTGTAGCAGCAGCCACCATGGTAGAAGAGGAGCAAAAGGTATTGCTCAAAATATGTCCGATAACGGTCAGAGGACCGGGGGGAGACGTCGATACGTACGCCCTATTCGACGAAGGGTCGACAGTGACGCTGGTCGACAAGGAGATCGCTCTATCGATCGGAACTCGCGGTAGCAAACAAACGCTAACGCTACACGGCATAACATCCACGCGGAAAGGATGCGAAAGTGAAACGATCGATATCGAGATAAGAGGTCGAGGTCAACGCGAGTACCAGCGAATGAAAGCGCGTACGATCGAACGACTCTCCCTGAACACCCAGTCAGTAACACCAGCCACGTTCGAGAATACGCACTTAAGAGATTTAAACGTAGAACACATGTGCTACTCGAACGCGAGGCCACGGGTGTTAATCGGTACGGACAACTGGCACCTAATCGTGTCGCGCCAACTACTGATCGGCGCCAGAGGACAGCCAGCGGCATCCCTAACGATGTTAGGTTGGATTGTGCACGGGACCGAAGGCCGGCCTAAAAGCATAGTGAGCCGAGACGAAGAAGCCGTGTTGCACATACGCACAGCGCAAGAAACGCAGCGCAAGCAACCCGACGATCGACTAGAAGAGTTGATAAAGGCACACTACGACGTAGACGCATTAGGTATCACTCGATTAGTGAAACCTGTAGAAAAAGATGAACGGGCCAAAGCTATTGTAGAGCGTACAATAGTGCGAGTCAATGAACGATTCGAAGTAGGGTTGCCGTGGGCCTCGGACACAGTGCGACTGCCTCCGAGCTACGATATGGCCGTGCGACGACTTCGAAGCATCGAGAGAAAAATGGACAGCTCGCCCCGTTTTAAAGAAGCGTATACCGCACAAGTGGAAGCGCTATTGCGAAAAGGATACGCGGAACTTAGCCGACACAGCGACAGCGAACGCCTGTGGTTCTTACCTCATTTCGCGGTGTTTAACGCCAATAAGCCCGAGAAACTGAGAATGGTGTTTGACGCGGCCGCGCGAGCGAACAATACGTGTCTGAACGACGCATTATTAGATGGTCCGGACCTGCTAAGGACGCTTTACGGAGTGTTGTTCCGTTTCAGAGAAAAGCCAGTCGCTGTGACCGCCGATATAAGGGAAATGTTCCTACAAATCAAAATAAGGAAGGAGGATCGCGTCGCTCAACATTTCGTATGGCGCGGTGACGACCGCAGTCACCCGCCAAAGAAGTACGTAATGACGTCAATGGTTTTCGGAGCACGCAGTTCGCCATTTTTGGCACATTCAGTAAGGAACCGTAACGCGGACGACCACAAAGAAACGCATCCGTTGGCGCACGAAGCAATTGTCAACAATCACTACATGGATGATTGGGTGGACAGCTTCGAGTCTGAAGAGGTCGCCGCGCTTACTATACAAGAAGTACGTACGGTACATCGAAAGGCCGGGTTCGAGTTGGCGGGTTGGAGCAGTAACGTTCCACAGTTGCTCCAAGGAATACCGCCGTCCGATCGATCGGCAAGTCCCAAAAGGTTAGGTGCGAACATAAACATGTGTGGGAAAACACTTGGTCTAATGTGGCTCACAGACACCGACCAACTCGGCTTCAACACAGCGATGCACAAAGTACCCGAAGAGGTAAAAATGGATCTGCGGACGCCTACGAAGCGGGAAGCCTTAAGCGCGGTGATGTCCATTTTCGACCCTCTCGGACTGATAAGCCCATACACAGTCACAGCGAAAATAATGCTGCAAGAACTATGGAAGCAAAAAATGGGATGGGACGAGGATTTGCCGGAGGAAGAAGCGACAATATTTCGCGAATGGAAGGCGGACTTAGCCTTTATTAACGAGCTTCGTCTGCCAAGATGCTACCTAAATGCGGGCAAAGACACGCGGAAAGAGCTACACGTATTCTGCGACGCCAGCGAACAGGCGTACGCGGTAGCTGCTTATTGGCGCGCAAAAGGTGCAGACGGTAGCATAGGAATAACATTGGTCGCAGGAAAAGCCAAAGTAGCGCCCTTGAAGCCGCAAACGATACCGCGACTCGAGTTGCAAGCATGTCTGGTTGGAGCGAGACTCGCCCAAGCCATAATACAAGAACATCGCGTCGAGCCACAAGTGACGTTTTGGACGGACTCGAAAACAGTACTGCACTGGATTAAAGGGGACTCGACGGGATACGCGCCATACGTTGCACATCGAATCGGCGAAATCGCGGAACTAACGAAAGTCGATCAATGGCGATGGGTCCCGACCCGACACAACGTGGCAGACGACGCTACGCGGATGGGGAAAACGAAGCTTCGAAGCAACGATCGGTGGTTCGTAGGACCGTCATTTCTATATAAACCCGAAACAAAATGGGAAGACGAACCCCGCTGCGATAACGAGAACCCTCGAGAAGAAGCGATCATGGTCGTGAGAGCACGACAAGAAGCACCGCTGGTAGAGGTAGAACGGTTCTCGAGCTACAGGAAGCTTGTCAGGGTGACAGTTATCGTGCTGAAGGCGGTAGACAAATGGCGCCGACGCGACGAACGTCCAACGTTAGAAACTTATAAAGAAGCGGAAAACCGCTTAATCAGACAGGCACAAAGGGATAGTTTCCCCGAAGAAATAGATCGGCTTAGGGAAGGACGTGCGGTAGCGCGTAGCAGTCGATTAGGGAAACTAGACCCCAAATACGGAGACGACCGCATCATCCGTCTGAATGGGAGAATCAACGCGGCTATGGTACCGGAAATCATGAAGGAGCCGCCTATTCTGGATGGATCACATCCCATAACACGGTTGATCATCACGGATGAGCATAAACGGTTACATACGGGACAAGAACAGGTAGTAAATAGCCTACGCCAGAAATACTGGATTATCGGGATACGACCGGCAGTTAAGCGCATAATGCGAAAATGCGTCACGTGCGCGTTGAGACGTGCGAGTCCCGTGACTCCAGTAAAAGGGAACTTGCCTGAGTTCAGACTAGGCGCGTATACTAGACCGTTCTCCAGATGTGGAATCGATTGCTTCGGTCCGATGTGGGTGACAATAGGGAGACGACGGGAGAAACGTTGGGGAATGCTCCTCACGTGTCTCGTAACGCGAGCCATCCACATCGAAGTAGTAGCTAGCTTGAGTACGGACTCTGCCATAATGGCCATTCGAAGAATGGCGGCGCGACGCGGTTGGCCGGAGACTATCGTATCCGACAACGGAACGAATTTCCGAGGAGCGTCAGTAGAACTAGCCACGGCATATAGAGAATGGATACCGGCGTTCCGAGAATTCGCTCTGTCTAATCAAATAGACTGGCGTTTTATAGACCCGGGAGCGCCGAATCAGGGAGGCGTTTGGGAACGGCTCATAAGGAGCGTTAAATCCGCACTCGCGATAGCATTAAACGAAAGAGCACCTAAAGAAGAGATTTTAGTGACGACATTAGCAGAGATTGAGCATACAGTCAATTCGCGACCGCTCACTCACGTACCCGTTGACCCCGAGGATATGGAGGCACTTACGCCTAACCATTTCCTGCTGGGAAACGCGATAGGTCTACCTTACGTAGGTCAGTGTGAGGTAGCAGATAAGAGAACATGGAGAGCCGCCCAAGCATTGGCTAATATGTTTTGGGAGCGGTGGCTCAAAGAATATCTGCCTACTTTAACTCCACGCGGCGATAACCGGGGTGCCGCGTGTAACGTCAAACCCGGAGATGTAGTAATTATAGCCGACGGACTATTACCGCGGAACGTATGGCCACGGGGCCAGGTAGAAAAGGTGCATTTAGGTCCAGACAACGTGGTACGAAGCGTCGAAGTTCGTACCCGCGGAGGTGTTTTTAGGAGACCGGTGAGGAGGCTCATCGTCCTCCCATTGGAAAAGGGCTGCGAGGATCTGCGCCGGGGGGAGGATGTTACGGACGACGAGCCGGAGTAATACTTACGCCTCGGCGGACTGGCTAAAAATGATGTAAATAAGATATTTTAGTTATATGGTTTGTTTTGCGCACATCTGTGCAACAAATTTAAAATTGTAATGTCTTTATGGCCGAACGATTCTTTGTATCGAGGATGTTTACTCGAACTCGGCGACCATAAAGCAATTTAGCCTATAATTAAGAAATAGTTTTATGACGGCCGACCATTGTCGGCAATTTCGAAAATGTTCCACGAAAACATTGTTAATTGTTTTATTGCCTTGTTTTCGTCGCTCGGGACCGTGCAGCTGTCGCACGGCATCCCAACAATTGTAATTTTATGATTTTATTGGTTGAGTGCCATTCTGAACAATGACACTCGGCGCTCTTAGTGATAAGTTAAATTGTATATAAAAGCTGCCCACATGTAGGACAGCACCCGCATTATTGTGTGTACTCTTGATCAGTGAACATCTTACGCTTGAACATAAAAAATATACAGTCCACTTTAAATGTAAGGCTGACGTTTCATTTACTCATCGGACCCCAACGGAACACCACATACCCACTGAGCTATCCGAAGCTGAACGTCGCCGCCAACAGTGGGATTCGGTATAGACTAGTGTGGGATTGCGGATTCGGTCGGATTTGTACTGTCTTGGTGGGGTAGAAAGTTTCAAAGGCTAGATTTTAAAGTGTAATCAGTGACAAGTTACTAGTCATAATTGTAGTCATGTTATAGATCGAATGGTAATATTTCAAAAGTGATTCATAGTTCATACTTACTGATAAACCCAATTAAGTAGTATTAGAGCCTGTTTCATAACTTCTGAGTATATGCTACTCGTTATATAAATGTATAAGCCGAACAAAAACAAAAGTCAGACTCTTGTTTATGCCCCCAAATAAATGGTCATAAAATGACTATTACTACACAGGCTGTTCAATACGATAACTGTTAAATAAAATTGACTTGAAACTTATGTAATAGGCCCTGAGTATAATTTATATTATATAGCATTTACCCCCGGTTCTACCGTGTGCGTCTTTTCCCGGAATGATAATGTGTTAATACAAAGATTGCTCCACCTAAGTGCCAAATTTCGTATAAATTTATTCAACAGTTCACGAGTGATAGTTTACAATATTTGTGAGTTCAATTAACAATATGGCGCCAGTACTCTGTTCACTTACCATATGATATCAATTTGCTGGTGGTAGGTCTCTCATAAGTAAGAGTTCGTCTGGGTAGGTAACACCCCAATGTCTATTTCTACCGCCAAGCACCAGTGTGCATGCACTGTTGTGTTTCGGTTTGAAGGACGTTGTAGCCAGTGTAACTAAACATCCAGTAGGACATAATGAGACTTAACATCTTATGTCTCAGGATGACGAGCGCAGTGGAGTGCCACAAAGTACTTTGTAACTCAAGGTGCTAGATGGTGTTGCTACTGTTTATGGGTGGTCGTATCGCTTACCATCAGGCGAACGGCATGCTCGTCTCGTCATTTGATGCAATACATATATATATACTAGCTTTTGCCCGCGGCTCCGCCCGCGTGAATGAGTTTTCCCGGTATAAAAGTCCCGCTTTATATTTTCCCGGTATAAAAAGTATACATAATCTACCCGTAGCTTATATGACACGTTCGTAGATTTACCATAGCAGCGCCATCTATTGATTACTTACTCAACCCAGTCGAAAGGTATCGACATCTGTTAGAATCATTTGGAGTTAACAGATAATTGTGACTGTCAAATAATAACAGACAAATAATTAGCAATAAATTAAAATTGCGACTATAATTTGAGATTTAAACTATCCTATCTCTCAAGTTGGATCGAACTGCACATGGTGTGCGAATTTTATTATAATCGGTTAAGTGGTTTAGGAGTCCATTGAGGACAAACATTGTGACACGAGATTTATATATATTAAGATATATATGTATCATAACCGCCCGGATAGCAACCACCGTACATAGGATGATAAAACCCGCCATAGTGGCCCACGTAAGCGTGTCGTTCCGGGATCAGCCTGTGTATATCCGGTTCAAACAGGCCGGCATAATTGTGTCGACTAACGACAGATAATCTACCGTCAGTCGACACTACGTGGACTCCACTGCATTTACCAAGTGCGGTGGGGTCACCGTGCCGTATAAAAAAACTGAAATTAATTTTGCTTTATAACTAAACGTTACATTTTCAAAATCCTTTGCAATTATAGACTTCACTCAACATCAGCTTTAGTAAATACCATGCTACGAGACTATCCCGCCCTCACCCCCGCCATTGCAACTCCTGTGAGCCAAGATCGGCAGTGGCACGCATTTTATGACTCCGAGCGGTGAAGCTCGGGGAGTCTCTGGGAACACTAATTAGTCTTAACCTGCAACGAAGTTAATCAAATAGAAGAATAGGGAGGAGTTAGAATTAAATATCATGCTAGTAAAAAACCTTATATTCCAAGAAATATACTTTATGTGCAACTCAAAAACGTTCATTGTAAATAGCATTTGAATTAAATTCCGCGCCGGGTTCACCTGGAGGGCTGGAGCGCCCCAAGGAGGGACCCTCGGTAGCGCACGCTCGTAATTGTTATACAGGGTGATTTTAAATGCAAACTTTGTTGTCAGGTTTTGACAGTGACTGACAGGTAAATGAGACAGTGGGTTCTCGCATTAAGGTATTATGTTTGTTGACTTACAAATATTTGTATCGGTTTTGGGTTTTATGTTTGTACTATCTAACTCTTAGGCCCGTATTCACAAACGTTACTTAGCTAAGGACAGCCCAATGCTATGATAATAAGTATGTTCTCAGTGCTTTCGGCATGACACACTTCGTAGTGCGTAGGGAAAGAGGCGCTGTGATTGGATAATATTGAAATACAATTTTGCTTTAGTTAGCTGTCAGATAAACAAAGCTGAACAAGGCCAAAGAGAACTATGAAATAGCCGACACTATGCGTTCGGGCGCACTGTGCGTCCTCAAAGTATTGTTTGTGAATACGGGTGTTAGTTCTGTATACGACTATTATAGACTTGTATATTAGTGTGATAATAATGTGCAAAAATAGAATAATATGCAGTGCAGTGCAGTGCAGAAACTTTAAAGTTGCATAAATATATCCTTTCGTCTATTTATTTATGCAACTTTGAAGCTTCGTAGTTTTTTTGTGATTTGATCTTCTTTCGTATAGTAGTGATATTGGTTTAAATGAGGTCTAGGAGTCTACTGTCTGACCTCTAGTTCATTTATGACCAGAAAGCACAAAAGCAGCTAAGGCTTAGTTGCTAAAATAAACAATACTATCGTACAACTACTCCGACGGACTACCGCTAAGACTTCTTAGTAGATTGAAGTAACAATGTACATTCATGTAGATCTATTATTAAGATTTTTTTTAACACTTTGGACTGCCCGACCGGGGAATTGAACCTAGTCTTACAATTTCTTAGTGAATTGTAAAGTTTAAGTATTAGCTATAGGAAAAACTCTAAGAGTTGCCACAACACAAACTTTATAAATTAAGCCTCAATTAAACAGAGTTTCTTGCGGCATGTTTCGTGAGGCAAGAATTTACTCGCCATATTTGGACCGGGTTTTTTTAATATACTTGCAAGAATTGCACATAAGAGGCGAGATAATTTCTCCATTTACTTCAGACTTTTGTCAAAAGTACAACTATGACTATCAATCAAAGAACTGTCTGTTAGTAGGTAGTGCTAAATAGGTACTTCTTCAATAAAACTAAACACCCTGTACCACCACTGACTGTAACCAAATATTGGACGAAAAATGCGGAGAATTTTCACGGAACAGGAAGTCGCGTATTTGGGATGTTTTATTAAATTCTTTTGTAGTTTCATATAGCCTGCGTGGTTCTGTAGGTTCTTTGAAGCGGATGGAGCTTCAAGTTCTGGTTAATAAATTATTTATAAAAGCATTTGTTGTGCTCCGAGTTATTCAGAGGCTAATAATTTGAGTTATATTTAGTAATTTGGGTATACTACAAAGTTTTGAGTTTGAGTTTAGCTGAAAATCTCACGTAGGTTACCCGACAGAGAGCCAAAGTCACCGACATAGCACACGGGATTAGTAAGCTGAAGTGGCAGTGGGCTGGTCATATTTATCGAAGAACCGACAACCGCTGGAGTAAACGAGTTCTTGAGTGGAGACTGCGAGTCGGCAAGTGTAGTGTAGGACGCCCTCCACCTAGGTGGAGTGACGATTTGCAAAAAGTCGTTGGCAGAAACTGGATCCAAAAGGCTGAAGACATGATGAAATGGCGAGTAATGGAGGAGGCCTAAGTCCAGCAGTGGACTAAAATATAGGCTGATGATGATGATGATACTTTCACGTAAAATATAATTTAAGAGCATCGCGTATGAGGTGCAATAAATATTCTTTAACAAACTTGATCAGCCTAATCTGTTTTGTCTCTTATTTCGTGGGGATTATTTACCACAGATAATCCAATAGCACCAAGGACACGTACCTCTGACTTGTCTAAAAAATTATCTGTGTATTCTTTGTGCATTATCGCTCGCTTTAACGGTGAAGGAAAACATCGTGAGGAAACCTGCATACCTAAAAAGTTCTGTATATGAATTTGGAAGGTATGTGAAGTTTGTCAACCCGCACTAGGACAGCGTGGTGGACTAAGGCCTAAACCATCTCAGTAGTAGAGGAGGCCCGTGCTCAGCAGTGGGCAGTATATAATACAGGGCTGATATGATGAGGTGATCCAGTAGATTGTTTGCACTCTGATGTAATCCTCATAATACTATAAATGAGAGTTTGTTATATTTGGATGTTTTTACAAGTTAATGCATAAACTGTTGAATGTTTTTTGGATGAAGTTTAAATATAATTATGCCTTGGTTCAATGGTGAAGGAATATTTAATGAAAAACCGCACATCTGTGAGTTCTATAGATTTTTTTAAGTTATGTAGTCTTATAAGAAGAAGAAGGCAATCTTGGTGAACGAAAGCCGTAAGAATTCGTCTAGACACCTGGTAGAGAAGGATGATTCAATAATTCTTTCAGTACTTTGTGCTTGTTTGGCTAATAGACTATTATGAAAAAAAAGAGTTCGATCTTCATCAACAAAGTAATTTTTATATTTTATAAACATAAGTGAGCAGGAATTTAAAATCATACATATTAGTCAAACATAACATGTTAACGAGAAAATATAAAAAGCTTTGAATTTCGTGCCGCTTCAGTTATAAATAGAGAAGTCACAAACGAAAGATTAACGAAAAAAAAAAAATAGGAGAAATAAAAACGTTCCGCTCCCCATTCCGTGAAGTGGCCATTTCCCGCATTCCTTATTCAACGACGTCCGAAAATTAAAGGCGCTGTAACAAGGAATCGCACTCAGCGAGCGACGTCCGAGCGCGCCCTGAAATATTCGCAGCGGGTCTCATTCGAGGGCCCTTATTTACCGCCGCTATAGCTGTGTACCGCGGACTAGCTCGTATTTGTTTTTTTCATTACATCGGAACGCCCTGCGTGTGTACCACGATAATATTTCAATATCGCTGGGCGCCGCTGCCCCCGACGCTAAGTGATTTCCGCGCGACGCGATTGGTCCACGCGGGCCGCTATGCCGCGCGCTCGATATCCCACATCCAAGCGTAACAGAGACGGCAGATATACAATGGCACGCGATCGCATCGAGATAAACAGAGACGGCGACACAAATATCAGCCCATGAATATTGCATGCCGCCACCGATCCGTATCAATAATACGTGCACGAATGAAATAATAGATTATTCGTTTGTTCATATCGAACGTACACAAAAGTGAGCGTCCATTACTCGGCGATGTGCGTGCGCGAGTGAGAGGCGTGGGCGGCGCCGGCGGGGCAGAGCGGGACGGCTATAGGTCCCGCGGTAGGACGGTCCTCCGAGCCGGATCGCGTCCGCCGAGAACCGTTTTTGTAGCAGTCGCCACTCGGTTTTCACATTAAACGATCATTTTAAGGGCGAACCAATCAAACTGCAAATTTATACAAATTGATACTAAACGGGTTGTATTAATTTTATAACAAAAATTAAGTGCGTAAATAAGTTGTGAGCCGAGTCGTAATTAAAACTAATTGGGTTTAATACGACGCTAATTATTATAAATTAAACCGGATTTTGTACGGAATAACGTCCTTTTTGTGTGTTGTTGAACTTTTTGTGTTTTTTTTTGGACTATGAACGTGGTGTCGGTTGCCGGTTGCTAGTCGCTGGAGTAGTGTTTGTGTGGTGTGCGGCAGGATGTCGACATAGGGGGCGGCCGCGCCTGGCCCTTCGAGGCCATGTTAAATAATTTGACCGCAACGGCTTTGGGTGGTGAGTACACTTGGATCTGATTCAGTTTAATATTCCAAATGTGCAACATTTTTAGTACGATCGACTCTACAATAACGTTTAGGGTCGATTTTAACACTTGTCGATAAAGCTACTCGTCAAATAAATGCATAAGTTGACCAAATACAATATGCCATTACCATACCATACCAGCCCTGTATTATACATTTACTGCCCTCTGCTGAGCATGGACCTCCTCTACTATTGTGAGGGTTTCAGACCTTAGTCCACCACGCTGGCCAAGTGCGGGTTGGCAGACTTCACATACCTTCGAAATTCTTATAGTGAACTTATTAGGTATGCAGGTTTTCTCAGATGTACTAATGCACCACTATAGAAAAAAAAAACGGTTAGAAAAATAAAAAAAATATTTTTAGGGTGGGCCACGCTTATCACTTAGGGGGATGAAAAATAGATACCAACCTATTCTCAGACCTATCAAGTGTGAATATAAAATTTCATCAAAGTCGGTTTAGCCGTTACGGAGGAGTATTTTAACGAACACTGTGACACGATTTCTTTATAGATATAGAGATTTATTACGATAATGGACGTTACCTTTAACCTTAGTGCGACCCCAACATGTTCGATGGACAATGCACAATATGAAATCAGGAGTCTAGAAAGAATTTATTCATTCACTAGGCGTTGCTCGCGGATTCATCCGCGTGATAAGCCTTTCTCGGTACAAAAGCCCATAAATCACTGTAGTGATCCATAGGCCACATGTAACGACGCCTGCGCTATCTACCTAACAAATCCTTACTAATATTATAAATGCAAAAGTAACTCTGTCTGTCGCGTTTTCACGCCAAAACTACTGAACCGATTTAAATGAAATTTGGTACACAGATAGTCTAGAGCCTGAGAATATAGGCAACTTTTTGTCCCGGGAAAATATAAAGCGGGACTTTTATCCCGAAAAAACTCATTCACGCGGGCGGAGCCGCGAGTAATAGCTGGTTAGATTATAAATTCAAATATTAGTATTAAAATTAGCATGTTAATCCATGACATGGTCTACCCGTGTGCCAAATTACATCCAAATCCGTTCAGCAGGTTTTTTTTTTTTTTTTTTTTTATTGCATTGAATGACGAGACGAGCATGCCGTTCGCCTGATGGTAAGCGATACGACCACTCATAAACAGTAGCAACACCATCCAGCACCTTGACTGACAAAGTACTGAGTGGCATTCCACTGCGCTCGTCATCCTGAGACATAAGATGTTAAGTCTCATTATGTCCAGTAGTTATACTGGCTGCAATGTCCTTCAAACCGAAACACAACAGTGCATGCACACTGTTGCTTGGCGGTAGAAATAGACATTGCGGTGGTACCCACCCAGACGGCCTCTTACATAATGAGAGACCTACCACCAGTAAACTAAACACCAGGTACTGCGCTTACTCCTAACAAACATCAAACCGTATTATAAATCGCAATCATAATATTAGTAAGGTATTCCTAAAGGTAGTAAATTCCAACTGCCACAAAGCCAATACTTAAACGCTCGTTAAATATATTTGTGCTACTTATCATAAAATTAATACTTCATATATCTTAATATGTTTGGGGGAACCCTATGTTCAGCAGTGGGGTTCTAAAGGCTGAAGAAGAAGAAGGTATCATACCTGTTATAGTAGTGGTAGTATATGTACTGCCGAAGCAAGTACAACAAAATATAACAATAATATCAAGCTTGTATTATACTGCCCCTCTGCTGGGCACGGACCTCCTCCGAAAAGGTTTAGGGCTTAGTGCACCACGTTGGTTGTGCTTTGACTTGTGGTAGGTCTCTCGTATGCGAGGGGCCGTCCGGGTAGGTACTACCGCATGTCTATTTCTACCGCCAAGCAGCAGTATGCATGCACTGTTGTGTTTCGGTTTGAAGAACATTGTAGCCAGCGTAATTACTGGACATAATGAGACTTAACATCTTATGTCTCAGAGTGACGAGCGCAGTGGAGTGCCACGCAGTACTTTGTGATTCAAAGTTATGTGCGGCGTTGCTCCTGTTTATAGGCGGTCGTATCGCTTACCATCAGGAGAATATATCGTATCGTCATTTAATTGCAATAAAAAGATACGCTGGCCTAGAGGGGACTAGCAGACTTCCATGCTATTGAAATTTCTATGTAGAATATTTAGGTATGTAACTTTTGCCTCGGCGTTTTGCTTCAACGTTAAAGCAAGAAATAATTATAATAATTAACAAAGTACACCTAGTAGAATAATGCCTAGTTGGAAAGTGGACGACAGCCTAGTTGGGAATGGAACGGTCTGTCGAGACAATATCCGGAGGTTCAAAACCCAAGGCACACACCTCTGACTTTTCGAAGTTACGTGTGTATTGTTTATCAATAATTATCGTTAACTTTAAAGGTGAAGGAAAACATCGTGAGGAAACCTACATACCTGAGAATTCTCCATAAGAATCTCGAGGGTATGTGAAGTCTGCCAACCCGCACTAGGCCAGCGTGGTGGACTAAGGCCTAACCCCTCTCAGTAGTAGAGGAGGCCTGTGCTCAGCAGTGGGCAATATATAATACAGGGCTGATGATGATGACTCATACAAAAAGCGGACATCTCCTTTAAAATTACATTACGTAGTCGAAAGTTATATTATTATTTTTGCGGGTTACAGACTTTTTTCGCAGGAAGAGATTTAAACATAGGTTGTTACTATAAAAACTTCTAACAGGAACCAGAAAACCCGTCCTGATTTGCAGTAGTGTGTTGATAATATTATTTTAAAACCATTTCGCAATACAAAAACAGCACTGAAAAAAAACAAAAAGCAAATAAGCAATTTTGTTTACTTCGATGACATACTTATTCCAGTTATTTTGATTTTAAAACTAAACTAATGTACCGATTTATTTGAAAATTCTATGGGACTAGCCTAAAAGTATGTCCTTTCAAACAAAAAAATATTATCAAAATCGTTTAGTAAATGACAGAGTTCTGAGGCAATAAACATAATATAAAAATTGGATCATTCTTCTTTTTTTCAAGTTGGTTAAAATAATGCTATGACACACTACTATTTTCAATCAAGTTGGATATTTACACTTAGCTTCCCTCCAACTCAACTCAAAGATTGTAAAAGCTCTAATTAATGAAAGAGCTCGCTCTGGCGAGTCTTTTTAGACTAAAACGAACTGCGTACAGCAAATGGATTCGGAGATATAGTGAAACAAAGCTATGAAAGCCTACGAAAAGTACAAGAGGAAATTGCTTTGAGTATAACTTGAGAAGGGTGCAAGTTAGGTGATTTACAATACTTAATGGCAAACCCTACATATCTTGCAATTTAAAAAAATATGAGCACATCGGTTGTATAAAACGGCTCCAAATTATTTGGCGCAAGGTTGAAAATCACTAAACAGCAATATTAGAATATAAACATCGCGGTGGATATTTTAATAAAAATAAGTAACAATCTAAACCTCACTTCGGTCAACAAGAAATATTGAACATCTCATCTCAATTTATTTATTTCTCATATTTATTTCCACATTAACGAGATGAATAAATATTAGCGGATTCCGTAAAAAGTATATTATTTTTAATTAAAAAATTACATAACTTCGTGAAACTTTTTAATTAATAATCAACCTAATCAGGACTTGGATCGCAATTACATATTCCAAGTTAATGAAAAGAATCTAAAAAATTTAATAAGTTATTCAGAACCAAGGAATAAAATGGATGACGAAGGTAAAAAATATTTTTTCCAATTCAGGTATTTAAAGGGTCTCTTGACATTGTGGGTATTCTTGGTGGTGAGCCTTGTTGTCAGGTGATATTTGCCGGAATTTTGTAAAAAAAAGTAAATTAGTCCCTGTGCTAATGTAGTTAGGAATATTTGAATGACAATGAACTTTACAGGTACTATTGTGATATTTTTTACAATAAGTAAGTATGTTGAGGTGACCACCTGATAGTAAGCGACGCGACTGCCCATGAACATTATAATTGAAGCATCATCGTCAGCCACATGACGTCTACTGCTGAACATAGGCCTCCCCTAAAGATTTCTAGACGGACCTTTCATAAGCGGTCTGAATCCAGCGTGTTTCTGCGACCTTTATCAGGTCGTCTGTCCACGTTGCAGGTGGACGGCCGACGCTGCGCTTGCCAGTACGTGGCCTCCACTCGATAACTTTTTTGCCCCATCTGCCGTCAGGTCTTCGAACTATGTGCCCTGCCCACTGCCATTTGAAGCGTACCACTGCACAATTCTCGTCACCCAGATCTTTAAATTATTCAATTGGGTTTTCCTAACAATATATTTTTGTGAAATTATTTTATTTATATTTGTAACTAGCTTTACCTCGTGTCTCCACATGAAAAATCATTTGTCTTTTCATCATTGTTAGTCTCACAAAGACAGACGGAGTGGTGTCAGGGATTCCTTTTATAGCGATAATCAAATAAAATGTTATAAATTAATTATACCCCAGTGAATAAGGTTATAATACAAGTTGTATTTTACAGCGCCAATTGATTCCATAATAGGTTTATTAGAGCTCACGCACACGACGTTTTAGGACACACTTCGAAAGCAAGCTGGGCTGATGATAGAATATATTTTCTATGCGCCTGGATAGCGACAAACGTACATAAGATAAACCCGCCATAGTGGCCCACGTAAGCGTGTCATTCCGGGATCAGCCTGTGTATATCCGGTTCAACTAGGCCGGCATAATTGTGTCGATTGATGACGGTAATCATCGCTCGTCAGTTGACATTTTATCTGGATCCCACTTCACTTATCATCAGGTGGGTTCTCTTTGCTGTGAACGTATAAAAAAGCAACCAAAACGCGCAGTAAACCGTGATGAACTCGGGAAATGTGCATCTATACTATATTATAAAGAGAAAAGAAGAGATGTATTGGACAAGTATAGATTATCTAATTATTTCGTGATCCCTGAGAGGGTTGTACACTCGGATGGGAATTGAGAATTTATTATTATGCAAGTAAATATATGAACTGCTCTAAACAAAATAAAAATCTGTATATATTTCTTTTTGTTTTATACACTGTACCTAATATACCTACCTTTGAACTGATTTTGAAAAGAGCAACCCTAGAGTTTCTTGCCCGTTCTTCGCTGGTGGAAACTGCTTTCCGAACTGATGGTAGAGTAAAAATTGACTGTATCTAAGTAATGTGTAACATTTTATGGATTCGAATAAATGATTTCATTTCAAAGATTTGATTGTTTGTTTGCATTGAATAGGCTCCGAAACTATTGAACCGATTTGAAAAATTCTTTCACCAATATAAGGCATTATCAGCGAGTAACACAGGCTACTTTTTATCCCGGGGAAATATAAAGCGGGACTTTTGTCCCGAAAACCTTTCACGCGGGCGGAGCCACGAGCAGAAGTCTAGTATATTATAAACAACTAAAAAATACACAAATTTTAATTATTAGTTGGATAATGAAAGCGAGAATCGAGCGCTCATTCAAGAGGTCTGAAGTAAAGCATACTTACATTTTTTGTGATTTCTGAATTTACCAAATCTTTCTCTGTGGCTGCATATTAAACGGAGAAAGATTTTTAGAATACTTAAAAAAATAATTGAATTTACTGTGTGATATTAGATATCTTACTATATTAGAAACAAATACGCAGAAATAGATAGGCCATAATATCCTGTATTAATATATCTAAACAAACATCGTACCCTTATCCCCGAAGGGGTAGGTAGAGGTGAAAAAAGGGCAGCCACTTTTCGCCACGTGTGTTCTGTTTCATTATGTGATAGTGGGCGAGTCTATCGCCATCTCGAACACAATTATTAACATAATAAGGCTAGTTTTAATTCTGATAACGTACATATTGTGATTTCCATTCCATAAAGCCGTAAAGCCGTTGGTCCTGCGCCTGATCTCTCTTCGGTCATGTCGGATTGCCGTCTCACCGGACTATGAGAGTGAAGGAATAGCGAGTACACCTGTGTATTGCGCACACACTTGTGCACTATAATATCTCCTGCATACCTGGCTGATCTCCGTTGAGATTGGCCGCCGTGGCCGAAACTGGCTAGGAGGATTACGTTCTATTGCATAAAGGTCTTACACGGAATAGAGTTACGAGAAACACTCAGTATTTCAAAAAAAATACTTTTATGAATTGGTACAAATATTAATCCGCCATTTGCCGCACACTATAAAACTAAAGCTTATACATACTACCGTAAGCTCACAAAATTCCCGTCCCCTCGTCCCGGCGACACAACAGTTCCGTTTTACGGGATTCAATTCCATTAAATCCAGTTTATGAGCCCAGTGTAATCCCGCAAAGCCGTGGGATGCGACTTGCTAAGATTTTATTCGTCACTTTTGCCGGGAACGTGAAACGTATTGTTTCAAATCAAAGTTGTCTGTGGGGTTGGATTTGAATTAATTAATATGGAAATTATTTCGCGAAGGTCTTGGGTTCAGTCAGGTAATTATATTTGATGGGCCGCAAGACTATTGAAACCAACATAACCGCTCCACTGATTCCCCCAGTGACGTTAGCGATAACGCGTTTTTACCCCGCGATGAAAAAAGGTAATTACATTTGATGAATTAATGACAAAACTCTTTAGTTCAAAGTTAGGTTTCCTAGAGCACTTTTAAGTCCAAGACATCTCATACCTTTTTATTTTTAATTATTATTATTGTCATAATATCAAACTCACGCATGAAGCCACGAAAACAAGGTGGATGTTTTGTAAGCTGGCTGGCTTTCTTGCCTTACACCTCTCTTTTTTGTTTCGCATTCGCCTTTGGTTGGTGCCATAGTTCAGAGCTCGGATGTTTTTCTGGCACGTACGTTGCATTACAGTACTGGCATGTGTGTCAACTATCAATGGTTTAGGCTTCGTCATCTTAATTTTTGGCAAGGCAAGGAACGTTAATAATTTTTCTAAGTTGTAATTTGTACTTATATTTAATTTTGTTTCAAGTTGCGTAGAGTTCTATAAAAATTAATAGTTTCTTTATTTATTTATTTATTTATTTATTTACTAAAAATCTAATATAAGCTTACAGTGAAGAGTACACCAAAACACTTATATGATAGTTATAGACATTACAACAAGAACATTAAATTATTGTAGGTACAGTTGACTCACTATAATTAATATTACTTAGGAACAAGTACACTTTCTTACTAATAGTATGAACTCCATCAGCAAATATGTCGGCATCCAATCCGCACTCCAAAAATAAGTTTATCAAAGTGATTGCCTTCGCGGTCGGGCTACTGCTAGTACGCGTTAAGCTCCATGCAGGGGGGCATGTCAGAAGACGATGCTTCCTTCGCCCCGTAGCGCGCATATAATGCTCCGGAATATACATATGTATATGTTCTCGCACAGATGGATTGTCTATCTTTTGCGACAACAGTAGAAAATAATGCATAATTAGGGTTGATTTACGCCTTAGTTCCAAGGTATCATAATCAACCATTCCTGACACAAACAGCGAAGGATACAAAAATGGGTAATACCCATATATCCGCATATATATGTAGCGGCAGAAATTTTTGTGAACTTTTTCAACCATGAGGCTATATAGTTTTTCGCGAGGATCCCATAAAATGGCGTTGTATTCTAATCTACTACGGACATATGAATTGTATAAAAGTTTAAGAACAATTGTATTGCGGAATGGGTTGGAGGTTCTGGTAATGAAACCTAACGATTTGTTAGCAGCTTTACAAATATTTTTTATGTGTTCACGGAAGTTAAACTTGGAGTCTAAGGTTACACCCAAATCGCGTATCGTGGTGACTTTATCGAGGGCTACGCCATCTAACATATATTTTGCTGTTGACATTTATATTTATTGCCCGCGTAAAAGAAGGCTATCGCTTGCCCAAGATCAATTAATGTAAAGTCCTTTAAAAATCGGTTCAGCAGTTTCGAAAATAGCTCCAGGTATACAGATAGATTAAAAATGTGCTTAAATCACAGACAGACACTCCAATAAATGTATTCAAATGGAATTTAAAGATGCTATTACAATGATGTTTAAAGAAAAACGTGTAGATGCGTTATAAATAGTCTGCAAGTGGCACGATAAAATTGAGTTAGTTAGCACAATCGGCCTTAGTTTCGTGTCATAGGTTTAAGTTTGTCGTCTAATGAAATGTGTGATAAAATGTCCCAAATGATAATAATGAGAATTATGATATGCCGTAATACTTTCAAGTGGCATATTATAATTTACTAGCTTTTCCCCGCGGCTCCGCCCGCGTGAATGAGTTTTCCCGGGATAAAAGTCCCGCTTTATATTTTCCTGGAATAAAAAGTAGCTTATGTGTTAATCCAGGACATAATCTACCCGTGTGCCAAATTTCAACGAAATCCATTCAGTAGTTTTAGCGTGAAAGAGTAACAAACCTCCATACATCCATACTTACAAACTTTCGCGTTTATAATATTAGTAGGATTATCCTAATGTTAAGTTTACGATGTGTGTGGTGATGCGCCGTTTTTGAAAGCCGAGTGAAGTATAGATGCCGTATCGATAGCTTTTTATTAAAATATCATTATGCTACTCTGTGCTATCTGTGTGGCTGCCTCGGTGGCGTAGTTGTATTACGGTATGACTGCAATGCTGAGGTCTTGGGTTCAACTCCCGGGTGGGGTAAAGTGATATTGGGCTTTAAATTCAATATCAGCCCGGAGTCTGGAATTTGTGCCCGATATGGCGATAGGCTAGCCTCCTACCACATCATGGGACGGAATACGCACGCCGAAAAGTGGGTGCATTCGTTGCGCCTCTGCCTACCCCTTCGGGGATAAAAGGCGTGAGTGATTGTGTGTGTGTCATCATCATTGTGCTATTAGGTAAAGAAGATCAACACACAATTTTATCCAAACATTGGATCGATATTTCGCAAGTTTGCGGCTTCAATATTTGCTATTAATCATATATTTGATTTGTATGAGTCGTCTGTTTGTATTATTCGATGTTGCAGATGACCAGGTAACTGGACATCAACCATAAACACCCACACAAAAGAATTGTGGACCTCCACGATGGCCGATTGTTGTACTTTTAAATGCAAATGCCATTTATTTAGGAAGTGATTTAATAATAAGTAATTACTAGCCATGTATTGTCCCACTTCCAGGCAAGAGCTTCCTGTATTACCGAGAGGGTTTAAGTTCACCACGCTGGTCTAGTGCAGGTTGAGAAAGGTCTTTACCAACCGACTATGTCATTGATTCCACTACACTAGTACAAGAGAAAAAGGCTGGTCGAGACCGCATAGATGCTTTCGAGATGTGGTGCTGGAGGAAAATGGTTCAGATTCTTTGGACTGCATTTCGCAACAATGAGTCCGTCCATTTTACGCGATCGCAAATTCAAAACCAGGCTTTCCACTATGGAAAAAGGCTTCCAACTAGGCTTGCACCGAGTACTGGAGTTCTTCGGCCACATAGCTAAATAGGATGGAAACAACCTCGAACAACTGATGGGTACTGGCAAAGTTGACAAGCTTCCGAGAGGTTGTAATCCCATCAGATGGTCGGACCAACTCCGCTCTACGCTTAACAACAAACTTACTGGTGATAGGTCTCTCATATGTAAGAGTCCGTCTGGGTGGGTACGCCGCAATGTCTATTTCTACCGCCAATTAGCAGTGTGCATGCACTGTTGTGTTTCGGTTTGAAGGACATTGTAGCCAGGTTTTTTTTTTGTTATGACATTACGGTCTGTAGCCTGAAGCGAGTCGGCTTTTCTGACCACACTGGACTTTCGGGCGATCGCTTTAGGCGCTCCAACCCTTTACGTTTAAACGACCACGCTGAGGGCAACCCCTAAGTGGGATACGAGCCTCGGCTCAGGGCTGTCGTTGGAAGATGATTGAGACATCAGTGATTAGGTGGAGCCAGTGTAACTACTGGACATTATGAGACTTAACATTTTAAGTTTCATGACGAGGCTTGCCACCTATCACATCATGGGACGGAATACTCACGGCGAAAAGTGGGTGCACTAGTTGCGCCTCTGCCTACTCCTTCGGGGATAAAAGGCGTGAGTATGCGTATGCGTATCGCTTACCATCAGCTGAACGGCATGCACGTCTCGTCATACAATGCAATAAAAAAATAATAAAAAAAAAACTTCATGTTGCGCTCTACGATGCCAGAGACATGAATAGGTGGCGCAACTTAATCAAGACACTGATTAGTTCATGTTCAGGGGATCACGACCCTTAGCAATTAGGAAAACGATGCGACGAGGAGGAGGAGTACAAGAAAAAGTGTTAGTCAACGACACAAATGTGTTGGTCTTCAAAATTATAGCAGCCTGTCTTATTGGTACCCTACAAGATCAATAGTAAAGATAAACGATCCAAAGTACCGATTGGGATAATTCACTGAAATAAGCGGCGATAGCCTAGTTGGGAGTGGAACAGACTACCGAGTCTAATGTCCGCAGGTTCAAAACCCAAGGGCACACACCTCTGACTTTTCTAAAAAGTTATGTGTGTATTCTTTGTGAATTATCGCTCGCTTTAACGGTGAAGGAAAACATCGTGAGGAAACCTGCATACCTGAGAAGTTCTCTGAATTTCGAAGGTATGTGAAGTCTGCCAACCCGCACTAGGCGAGCGTGGTGGACTTAAGGCCTTAACCCTCTCAGTTGTAGAGGAGGCCCGTGCTCAGCAGTGGGCAGTATATAATACAGGGCTGGTATGGTATGGTATTGAAGTCGGCCGCTCGATTCTAAACTAATATCGCTGTATGCGTCGGTCGTAGTTATACAATGTTTTTTCCCGCTTTCTCTGACGTTGAATGTCACTCAACAGAGCAAGAAAGAATACTGAATAACTATTACCGAGGTATACAGCGATTATTAGTATGGCGGCAAGGATACATAAAGAAGCCAAAAACAAAAGGGATACTTAAAAAAGTAATTTCAGTTCTTAAACAAAATTCTCACGTAAACTCTTCGAGAAACTTAGAATTGCGGCTGTTAAGAATATTCCCCAATTTCAGGGGGTTAATAGAAAATCAGCGCGGCAGTAAAGGTCGCCCTACGCCACGAACTTTATACATTTAGGACGTTAACGATTTGGCGGAATGGGATATTGGGAGTGGTAACACTGGAATAGGGAGATTTTCGATTACTTATATTTTTATTGGAAGAAGAGGAAAATTGTCCATGGAAAGAGGCATGAAAACTTTAAATTAGAATTGAACTAAAAAGCACTCATCATCTTAGGTGTTAAGTTTCATGATAACCAGTAACTATAACAGCTGCTACCTGGTACATAGTAATTGTGCTCTGCTTGACCGCAGACATGGTGGTATCTACCTAGACTATTATGGTGCAATTAGAGTGAAATAGTTCGAACAAGGCGAACTAATCACCCGTATGTGAGACTGCATACGTCCCCACTAAACATACATTATAATATAATTTGTAGGATTTTGTAGCCAGCGTAATATTCTACGCGATCGAATCGGAAATGAAGAGATCCGTAGAAGAACGAAAGTCACTGACATACCCCAGCGGATTAGCAAACTGAAGTGACAGTGGGCAGGGCACATAGTTCGAAGAACTGACGGTAGATGGGGCAAAAAAGTTCTCGAGTGGAGGCCACGTACTGGCAAGCGCAGCGTCGGCCGTCCACCTGCAAGTTGCACAGACGACTTGATAAAGGTCGCAGGAGCACGCTGGATGCGGGCCGCTTTTGGCAGGTCCGTCTGGAAATTTTTATGGGAGGCCTATGTTCAGCAGTGGACGTCGTGTGGCTGATGATGATGATGATGTAACATTAAGACTTATACTCCTTGAGGTTTGGGGGCGAATTTCATTTCATACAAGTCTTTTTAATTCAAAGATTTTGATGTTGCTATTATTTATATGGGCAATCGTTGCGCTTATCAAGTGAGAGGTCTTCTCGTATTGTTTTCTCTGCGATCGATTCACAAATACTTCCAGCACAAAGTGTATGGAAATGTTCGTAAATATATAAGTATCATTTAATTATAATAATCATTATTATCATAAGAGCAAAATGTTGCCCTACGTGATTCATACATTAATTTATATATTTTTTATATGTAAATGCTGGTGGTCACGAGACATCAGGGAATTAACTTTTCGAGCACGATTTTGTGCCATCTAGTCCGGTTTTCGGTGACATGAACTGCTACAGCGATAGGTATGTGGAGTGTCGTGCGGGTCAGATCAGTCCAGCGCATTGGGTCCCAGTCGCTCAATCTCTTGCTATCCATTTTTTTCTACCTGTTTTTTATAGTCTTGTCTAATAGAAGTAATATCTATTTCTTCATGATTGTATCCTTTTCAGAATATTGATTCGAAGAGGTAAATCGTCATAAAGACTAAGCCATAATAATTTTGCAATGTGCTTATAAGCATCATATTGCAAGCATAGATTGCAGTTAAAAAGGATAGACGTTGTTTATCAATGATGGTGTGCTTTATGGTGAAAGAAAACACTGTGAGGAGAGTAAAGTAAACGAGAATTCTTAAAAAAAAATATCAAAGTTTTATGAAGTCTGGCCAACCCGCAATAGGCCAGCGTGGTGGACTAAGGCGTAACCCTTCTTAGTAGTAGAGGAGACCAGTGGCAGCAGTGGGCAGTATATAATGCAGGGCTGACATTATTTTATTTATTTTATAAGGGTAGGAGGATTTTGTTAACACATTAGCGTGAGATAATGACATTCACTTCTTAAATTGGTAGAGGCGTACTGCAAATATTTATATAAGTCAGCACGACCAGGGTCATACCACATTCAGAAAAAACTAATCTTTCTTATAGATTTGTGGGTGCTAATCAACGGTGGTGATTACCTCATGTTATTGGATATTTATTTATTTTTTATATGATGTAGGGGGCACACAAGCATACGGTTCACCTGATGGTAAGTGATCACCGCCGCCCATGAACATCTGCAATACCAGGGGGCACAGAGATGCGTTGCCGGCCTTTTAGGTGGAAATACGCTCTTTTTTTTAAGGTCGCCAGGTCGTATCTGTCTGGAAATGCTGCTGGCGGCAATTGGTTCCATAGTTTAGTAGTACGTGGATATTATGTATTGTCAGTGTCTTGTGGTGTGTGCAGGTCACAAAGAGTCGTGCGAGGACGGCAAGCAGCTGGAGGTGAAGCCGAACGTGGAGAGGCACCATGCGCTCGGCGCGCGGCTGCACATCGCGCACAACGTACGCCCAGAACACTTGCAGGGTACGTAGTCTACATTGACATGACCTATCGTACGCAAATTTCTGGCAATACTGAAATTAATTGTCACTGGAGTCTGATATCTAACTCGACAGGAAAAGTTAAGCTAACTGCTACTGCTGTTTCCATATAAACTTTTTTGTGGGTCAGGACCAAATTTTTTGCGTAGTTGCACAACAGAAATCACAACGGAAAATATCACAACGAAAAATGATGTATCCCACTAGAACCATAAAGATGTGTGTACACATTTCAAAACAATATCAATTAATAGGGATATACATACGTTAAATAAGTACCTATACCTACTGCAGTTATCTTGCTAAACTAACAATGCTGAACCATTGGCTAAACCTGTACAGTGTTTAATAAACTACACTACAATCACTTTATTCTGAAGGAAAAAAGTGCGTTCTATTTTTCGATTTAGATAATTAGATTAAGAAATTAAGGTATTTTATTCAAATGAAAAACATTTAAGTAAGCAATTATTTATTTCATTAGAAAAGAGATCTGTCTGAGATCATTATAATATTTATTAATTTTATTCTCAATTTGAGTTGCAATAAACAAAAATCGTTTAGCATCCCGCCATTGTCATCTTGTTTCTTCTTTTTCATTAACTGTCATATCTGATACTTTTTTTTATCTTGGTTCTCTCCGCAAATTTTTCAAATTTTTCAGGATCTTCTAGTTTTAGTTTTCGCGATATCTCCGGCATCTGCCTGCCGAAGATAAAGGTATCTGAAAAAGAAATGGTAAGGTTATAAATATATTAAGTGCTTACAAGAAAAAAAACAAAAACTAAAACCAGACAAATAAAAATCACGCTCTAACCAGCTAACCCGTAAGCAAAAGCTAAAAATATTATATTAATTATTATTAAAATATAAAAATTAATTTTGCCAAAATATGTGAAGTAGTTTATAAATTGTCACAGAACATACATACCGCACAAAAACATAGCCCTTATTTTTGCTTCGCCGTAATCGGACAAAAAGGGGTTGATTCTTAAAAATGACAAATGTATACCTTTAGAAATTTCCGTTGTGACACGTAGCACAATTCGTATCACACTGTCGCATTATGGAAGCGAAATACTTCACGACCTAATCTAAAACGTTTCATATAACACAAATTTAAAAAAAAAACAGGAAACTTTGTTTTTGTCCGAATTACAATATAAATACTTCGTTTCCAATCGTTTCTATTTAGGAAAATCTTCGTAGAAAACACCATAATCTCTAATTAAAGACACTAAATTTTAACGACACGCGGTGCCGATACACGTCATGACGCTCACACAGAGATAACCAACATGGCGGAAGTGTTCGAAATTTGTTTGACAGTTAAGAGCTAGTGTTGCCATTATAATAATTTACGAATCTACCAGTATTACTTTGTTATTATCTCATTAGATCGTCGCACAGCTGACGTATCACAACAGAAATGATTTTATACATAAAATACTTGTTAAATTTAAAATTATTTATCTTTTGTATATTTTTATTGAAATCCATTTATAGTATAATCCTAGGCCCAATATTAATTATAAAATGTACGTTGTTTCATTTAATGTTTATAAAGCTAAACCAAAATGTTTGATGGAAGTCAAAGTTGGGACATGTACATTTTCTATGAGATAATAAAAAATAAAAAACAAGTAAACAATTAAACAAAGTAAACAAAGTGATTGCTTCATTGACACAATGGATTTAATATTTATTAGTTTATTTTCAAAAAGTATTTAGTGATCTAATAAATCCTTTACTTGTAGTAAGAAAATTTGTGGACAAAAATATTATGCAGTACATGCAAAAATTTGGTCCTGACCCATCTATGTTAGTTTATAGAACCACAGATAACCACCAAAAGTAGATTGTTATCTTTTATTAAGCTATTGACACCGGCCGGAAATAGCATCGATAGGTTACAAAAGATAGATTGATTATGAGACGAGCATATTTTTTTCAAGACTATTTTTTATCTAACATGTACAAAAACGGGCCTTAAATTCTAACCAATATAGTTTATATATTTGGATAGAACTAAAAACTAGCGTTTTAAAATAAACCTTTCAATTATAAAGACCTCCGATTTTGAGAGTTATGTAATTTTATTTTGCTTAAAAACGACGCTTAATATGAAAGTTTTTACAAAGTTTGTTATAAATGGAAGGGTTTAAAAATATTTTTTTTATGGATCCATGATCCATATTTTGCCCCTTTATTATTCCTAAAGTTTGAGCCTGGTAAGATTTCAAGGCCCAGCACCCATACAAAAAGCGGACATCTACTTTGTTTGTAAGTTATCGTGATTGTTAACATCGAACAACGTGATGTCCACCTCGCCACGCTGCACTTTTATGGTATCTTTTTGGGATACCAAAAACATGTGAGCATAGACTATAAGTTAGTCACAATGTACACTATGAGTGGGCAGTTTTCCTTAATATAGAGTCATTATTGTCTTGACGTCACGGTTTTGAACAATAAGGTTTTCCTCTTAAGCTAAAGGACTGGTTGTTTCATCCGTGGTCAGGTAAAGTTAAGGGTCCACAATGGCGATTTGCAAGCGAATTCACAGTGAGGCGAAGTTGCGCTCTCGTTTAGACCGGATTCTTTTAACTGTAGTTATCTTTTTGTCAGGGTCTTATTAAGCTGGATGCGCTCGCAGAGCTTCGAGTGCTTCAGGTGCTGCGAGCGCGTCCAGCTTAATAAGACCCTGACAAAAAGATAACTACAGTTGAAAAAATGGGGCCTTAGTGTGTAAGACCGTGAATTTTAGTGTGACTGAGTTATTATCACGAGAGAAAGTTCAGTCACAACTTTATTTCGCACGACCTAGGATTCTAACACGGGATCTCAGGGCGGTTGTCGTACCGCGTACGCAATATAACTACGCCACTTTGATAGTCGCTCTCTCATTTGATAACAAATTGACTGATGCATAGTATAAAAAATATAAGTTTTAAATTCTTATAACATACGAATACCTCTTAGAAAATTGGCCTTTTCGAAATAACAAACAGAGAATACATTTCATATATATAGATGTTTGATATGTGTTGTTCAAACACAACATATAACACAGTTTTTACACGCTGCATACTTTTACTAACTTTAGAAAAACCGATGCATAAATTATCGTCCTACTCAATTGCCGCTGTTTGCTGTAGAATAATAAGTATTTCCCACTGTATTTTACATATAATATGTTTGCATTGTACCACGCGTTTACCCTTTTCGGAAGACAGAGATGTATAATATTGTTGAATAAGTTTTAATCGCTTTTCATGAAATAAAAACCGTCATATGTATATGAATTATTAATAATGGTTTATTCGAAATAGTTCTTATCAACTTCCATCAACCAAGTGACAACTTGTGCCCTTTTTCTGGCAATAAACGGATTCCTTGAATTAAGAATTCCGTTTCCTTTAAAGAGATCGAATTATTTTTGATGGTGTCGTATGAGGTGAAACGCTCTTCAGTAAGTGCTCTACATTGAAAATAACAAATGGTACTATGGCGAATAGCGGGTGGAGGGAATGGGGGGTCCATTTGACGCCTTCTAGATACGTCCAGATGCATTGTCCAACATGTGGTCTGGCACTGTCATGCTGCAAAATCAGCTTCTCGTGCGTGTCTCGCCCTTCTGACCATTTTTTATGAACAGCTTATTTACGCATAAGTTGGAGACGGTATCGTTCGGAATTATCGTTTCTAGTGGTAACAGCTCGAAGTACACTAAAAGCTGCAGATAAATAGCATGACTTTGACTGTATACCTCGTTTAAATATTTTTTGTGAAAAAAAAACTTATTAACCAGCACATACTAAAGGCGAATCAATAGACACATCTTTTGCCAAAATCAATTAGATAACTAAAAGCGATGTTAAAGTGAAACATAGAATTGAATAAATATGTATAGGTAATATTATTACATAGATACATGGTGTTTCAATCATTTCCCTTCGCCGCAGTCGGTTAAAAAAGAATACGAGTCTTTTGAATTTACCCGTCGCGACGGTGTTATTTGGATTCTTACCGACACAACAATAACAACCGTCGACTGTTGCAGGCGGCATCCACCAGCACGGCGGGCACATGGCCACGGTGCCGGTGAGCATGTCCTCCGCCACCTCGGACTCGGACAAGCCCGCCAAGCAGAAGAGGCATCGGACCAGGTAATTCTAATTCATTTTTAATTTATTTTATTTGAGATTACAATTATGTAATAGGACTTTAATGGTTAACAAAAGTCATCATCATCATCATCAGCCACACAACGTCCACTGCTGAACATAGGCCTCCCCCAAAGATTTCCAGACGGACCTGTCAAAAGCGGCCCACATCCAGCGCGCTCCTGCGACCTTTATCAAGTCGTATTATAGTTAAATTAATATTTACATAACCAACACCATTATCTACTGAATAATATTTTAAAGAGTAACAGTTATAAGTTTATACAAAGAAAGATAAGAAAATGGTCACATGAAGTTTACATCATAGTGTCTCTGAGTTACCTACATTTGATTTTCATTGATTGGTTGATTTTGAAAAGAGCAACCCTAGAGTTTCTTGCCCGTTCTTCTCTGGTGGAAACTGCTTTCCGAACTGGTGGTAGAGTAAAAATTGACTGAATCTAAGTAATGTGTAACATTTTATGGATTCGAATAAATGATTTCATTTCATTTTATTACAGTATCGGCGTAAAAAAAGAAACATATTTGAACATCTTTTAACCGACTTAAATTACAGCAGTTACTAAGTTCAATCCGTGCCTAATTTAAATTTACATTTAAGCTAAATAATATACGAAAACAATGTTCATTTTATATTACGCAACGACTCTAAAAATATTTAATTTATATAAACACAAAACACGAATCCAAGACATTGCATGTGTTTGAATAATTTCTTATAAAGTTCAATTATTTTTTCGTTTACAGTAATTTTTTGAAGTCGGTTTTATTACTGGAATATAAATGATTAGAAATGGTACACCGCTGCACCCATTTATGTGTTATTTTTTATTGCTACTGATGGTAAGCGATATGGCCGCCCACAAACAGTAGCAACACCATACAACAGTTTTAAGTACAAAGTACTATGTAGCATTCCACTGCACTCGTCACCCTAAGACATTAGTAAGTCTCATAATGTCCAGTAATTACGATGGCCACAATGTGTTTTTTTTTTTTAAAAATTATGGCATTGAATGACGGGACGAGCATGCCGTTCGCCTGATGGTAAGCGATACGACCAGCCATAAACAGTAGCAACACCATCCAGCACCTTGAGTTACAAAGTACTGTGTGGTATTCCACTGCGTTCGTCATCCTGAGACATAAGATGTTAAGTCTCACTATATATATGTGCTTTAAACCGGAAGGTAGCGTGGATGGCGAGTCGATCACAGTTGTAACACTATTTAAAAATTATAATCAGTATAAATTCGAGATTGAGATTTGAGAATTCAAGGCGACTTTGTTCCTTTTAATCTTTTCTCGCCGTGCGAAAACAATTTTTTTGAGACCTTTTAACATCAAGGGTAGAGTTAAGACCCCACGTCTTGTACTGTAGTCAAATCAAATCCTTGGGGAAACAGGGTCCTAATGGACTATTTAATACATTGTCCGATAGAACCCTTTTACCCCAAGGCAGCGAATCAGCTACATTATTAGTCTGTGACCTACAATATCTAGACATGACCCCATTGTAAAGATGGCGCGTGACATAATTTTGTTAATTGTGAAATTAATTTTATCCCTTTGAGATAGTTATTAGTTGTGGGTAGATTCGACCTCGATGGAGGTCAACTGACTTATAAAACTGGGGCGTTCGGGCAACTTGGGAACTTGATTACGAAACGAAGTTTTGTGTAGAAAGGTTTTTATGAGGTGAAAGATCTTTCGCATGCGAGAACCTGTGTGGGAAGGTATAGATATTTTCATCCACGATGACGCGTGCTACAATTTTTTGCGGGGATTGGTGGCGCGCGAGCGTTTGGTTAATAATCTTAGTATGCGTGTGCACTCATTGGTATTTAATATTAACATAACTAAAACACAAGCGGAAGGTTGCCCACTTGGACTGTAAGCGAATAAGAAAATTTGGCGCGCGTCATCGTGGATGATATTATCTATACCACTGCAATGTCTATTCAAATGATTCAAATTCAAGTCGTCTTTGGCGGCCGTAACATCACTAAGCGGCCCAACGGACCAACGCTGACTTTATTGCCAGCACATGCTAAGTTGGAACGTTTTATACCAAACATAATTTTAAGATTTTGTTTTGCCTGTTTTCTTTTCGTATTTGTATGTTCGTACATTGTCTTTGTTACTATTTATTTTTCTTTCTTTCTCTTACTACCACCAAGAGAAATATGGCGTATGAAACAGGACATTGTAACAAGTGAGTGTAATTAATGGGCATTATGAGTAACAAAATGTGTTAGAACGGTGCTTTGTAATTATAAAGTTTTGGATTGTAGAGCTAGTGTTTATAGCCACTTACTAGCAGGTGAGCGGTTTGCTTTTCTCATTATTTGGTTGTATATAAGCTTGAATCCTAAGAAAGGACATAGCCTACTATTTTTAATAATATTTGTTATAAAACCGACTGTCACGCGGTCAAAACTGCAAGCAAAAGTTAATACCTATACAATAAATGAATTTCAGCGGCTTGGCTGTGTCCCTGATTAGTGGTACGCCTATGGGCGACGATCACCACTTACCACTAGATAGGCCGTTAGCACGTCTGCCTTCGAAAGCAATTTTTTTTTGAACGCTTAAGAATTTGATGGTTTTCAGGTTCACGCCGGCGCAGCTGAACGAGTTGGAGAGATGCTTCAGCAAGACGCACTACCCTGACATCTTCATGCGCGAGGAGATCGCCATGAGGATCGGCCTCACCGAGAGCAGAGTGCAGGTGAGTCATCAATGACAGTCTAACAAGTTTTATGAGAAAAAATTGTGTTTTACACACTTTAATTTATGGCGTCGTGAAATTGCTGTCAACTTACTGTAACTGTACTAACTATAGAAATACTGCATAGTTATAATAACTAGTAGTTATTGCAGTTGTTAAAGCAACTCCTGTTAATTTGAATAGTATTGTGTTTCGCGGCATAAAGTTGCAAGCGTCTGCACGCCGCTTTTGTTTATGGTACATTTGCTACCAGTCGGTTGCGTTCGACTGCGACTAAAAGTTAAGCCATAAGGTACATTAGTTTCCCAGTCCCCATTCACTGGTATGAGATCGAGGAGGACTATATTCTATAAAGCTGAATCACGACAGGAAAACCCAGTCTCATTTATTTGCTCAACCCGTGAATACATCTACGCTATTGAAGCCATCTAAAAGGTCAAAATAATATCAACCGATGCAAACCAACAGCATCTCCCAAAACAAAATAACAGGTTGTTAACAATCGGAATCAAAGCTAAACCTATAACAAAACGATACGCCGATCAAACAGCAACATCCGCTCTATAAAAAAGGTAAAACGTGGTGGACTGCGGTGCGGGGAGGTGCGGGAAGGGACAGACACCCTCTTCGCACGTCCCGTACAAATGTTGCACTCGCTCGATACATTTGACGAGACAGGTTACCTGCTTGCTTATTTGTGGTCCTTATGGACAGTTTTTGCCTGCGAGATCAACGCTGGTAGTTACAGAAAAGTAGACACGTAAAAGTAGTAGGTAGAGAATTGACTAGTGCTACTCAAGATTATAACCAGCCCGCGATAGGGGGAGCCTATATCGGGCACAAATTGAAATCCCGGGATTCTTTTGTTGCTAAGTTTATAAATATCCTTGTGTATTGTTAATGTTATGAATGGACTATAGTAGGGACAAACTAATATGGCCGGTATGACATGACACGGTTTTAAATTTTTTGGGTAGAAGTTCTCACAGAGTTACCGCGTCGGGAAAAAATTGAATTGTCATACCGGCCAGCTTAGTTTGTCCGAACTATAGTGAGACACAATACCGGGAATAACATTGAGATTAGACACCTTTAGTAGACCAAGAATTTCATGAATGAATGAGTATCATTCATCCACTAACTAGAGCATCAAAGATCCGTAGACAAAATAACAGGATTGTACATACACTGTAAAGAAAACTGGAAAATATATAGCCTATAACCATTGCACATCAAATATGAATCGATAGACACCTCATTTGTTAAAATCGGTTCAACAGGAGCGACGCTAGAGTGGAACATAAAATTGATACTTAAATAGAGTTAAAATCATTACCTTTCCTTGTTTCGTCGTACTCGGGTAAAAAACTATCCTTATCTCATTCCATCCTACGATCAAGTGACTGAATAAAACCTGAAATCATGGTGCCGAAACTCAAATCCCAAATTCATCAACCACGGAGGTCAAAAAGGTGATCACTTACTTTCAAACCCCTAGAAAATTACCGTGTGGTCGTCTCTATTCAATACATCGCGTTTTATGGCACCATTTTTATAACCCATGTGGCTACTGATTCATAAAGCTGTATAGGCAGAGTATAATGGTTTTATTCGCTGTTGATTTTTGTATGTATTTGAAATTTCATTAAACATTTTGCTTGCGTCTACCTCGGTGGCGTAGTTATATTACGGTACGACTGCAATGCTGAGGTCTCGGGTTCGATCCCCGGGTCGGGCAAAGTGATATTGTATTTTTCTATTCAGTATCAGCCCGGAATATGGAATTTATGGCTCGCCCCCTATCACATCATGGGACGGAATACGCACGGCGAAAAGTGGGTGCACTAGTTGCGCCTCTGCCTACCCCTTCGGGGATAAAAGGCGTGAGTATGTGTATTTTGCTTGTATTTTATAAAAAACCTTGTAATATGCTATTCATTTAGAAAGGTGAAAGAAAGAAATAAATATAATTTTACGATCGGCTGCCGTTCTGATAGTCTCTCCTAGGCCTCGCCGTAAATAGTGGTAGAAATACCTACAACGTTTGTCCAAACCCGGAATTGAAAGCTGGACCTTCCATTCCCTAACCACTGGACGAGGAAGCCTACTATCCTACTAATATTATAAACGCGAAAGTTTGTAAGAATGTATGTATGTTTGTTACTCTTTGACGCAAAAACTACTGAACGGATTTCGATGAAATGTGGCACATGGGTAGATCATGTCCTGGATTAACACATAGGTTACTTTTTATCCCGGGAAAATATAAAGCGGGACTTTTACCCCTGGAAAACATTTTAACGCAGGTGGAGCCGCGGGCAAAGGCTAGTTCAATCATAAATATACATTAATGTGGAGTGTTTATAGCCAATAATCTATACAATACTAATCTAATACTTAACTCCTACACACACGGCTGTTAAGTTTGACTAACTAATTAGCTGCCACGTTTAGCACATCGGCTTATAAATATTTTAATTATCCTTTGGTTATTGTTTGTTACTTTCTTTTTTAAACTTTGTGAGATTTTTACCGTAAGGAATTAGAACTCCAATAAGAGTTGATGTCAAGTAAATGGACTAACTAAATATGTCAAATCCATTCAGTGAGTTTCTAGGTTTAGTTCTTTGGGCGAGCAATCTAAATGTATGTTTATCGATTCAAAAATCGCAAGTGTATAGTGGCGTCATTACCAATTATAATTTAGATTGTTTACGTCTTGAATTAGTTCTGTTCAACATAAAAACAAGCTATAACTTTAGTATTTTACAACAACATAACCCACTCATTTACCGCCAATGGAAATGACATTTAATTATCGACAAAAACGCTCGACAAACGCTTGTGTCGCGGCGTTAACGAAATACAAATATTAGTGAACACACGACACAAATTAGGCCTAATGTCTAATGTAAAGCGCAGTTTAACTGGAGACTAAACGCTTGTACAAGCTCGCTGGTAGATTATAGAGATAGCTTGCTTGCTATGTTGGCAGTTGGGCGTAGCTGTGTGTGAATTCACAGTGTAAATTGAATACAAAATATTGTCATTGTGAGTTTTATCATTGGTGCTGAAATTGTAGAAGTGTGGAGCTTGGAATGGAAATTCTTTAAAATGGACTTTGATCTCTAAAATGTTATATGCATCTTTGATATACGTACAAATATTTATACAATCAATGTAACAATTTTTCATGCCAGGTTGGTTTATAAAATACATAAAATTATATTCATCTCTGTTGAAATATTGATTATGAACATTAATGATGTTAGAACTATTTTATTTTTCTTATATCATTGGTCCACACTAAACATAGTATTTGGACTGTACTATAATCATCGAGTACGATATATATACGCTGTGGACTGTGGGTACATATGTTTTATTTATTTTTTTAAAGAAAGATAGACGATTAGAACGGTGGGGAAGCAGCGCCTGCCCATCCACCAGCTTTGAATAAAAATTACAATACTCATCCCGGTATATCAGCTTGTATGTACTAGGCTATCATAATACTGAAAAACCTATGATGTGAAAAACAAAAAAGAGTATGTGTACTATACTTCTTTGGCGTAACAAGATAAAAATCTTTTTAAATAACGCGCCAAAAGAAGTATAACTTCAATATCTTTCGCCTTATTCTACGTTCAAAATTCAAAACTAAAATGTTGACTATAACTAACTTCAGGGTGTCGGTTTTTCGTGACGGTGTGTGCGCGCATCGTAAAAATTTACTCTCATCATTTTTCCCTAACGCGCCAAAATAAGTATACCTTCAATAAGTATCTTCCGTTTTCCGTTGCCCATCGGCTTACACACAGTTCCACGGTACTAGGGTATACATGGTACTACAAACAAGTATAACCAACAGTGGTTTAATAATCAACTTCATAGTTCACAGTACCAGGATATCATAACAAAGAAGTGTATCGAACAGTAGTCGTTGCCCGTCGTCCGTCGGTCAAGTTTTGTACGTTTTGTTGCTCGGTGCGCGCCACTTCGCGCCACACCGCTACATTCTTCCTTGGTTTTATTATTTGTTGTGCGTAACGCATTGTGCCGGTTCTTGAATCCTCCCACATGTAAAGGTTACGTCTGTTTGTACTGCGCTGGCAAACAAACTAGCACGGAATGGTTTTACTGAAATATATGTAGCGAATGGTGGAAATACTCGTTTATGTTTAAACCATAGACAAAGAGAAAGGACTGTGAAGTACGTTTAAAAAATCACTTTGTAGAAGAGTTAAAGGAACTGTGCGCAACAAACTTCACATTGAAGGTCTATGGCGTATGATTATTTATTTCTATGGGCTTCATGATTACTTTAAGCTTTTAAACTAACCTGTATTCTCTAACGGCTGGTCTCAATAACTTAGTAACATTTAACTGAAGTTTGCTATCTATCTCGACAGCAAAAGTTACGGTAACTGTTACTGATGTTTCAAAATAAAAAAATACTTAACTCTAGCGAGTGCACCTTAAAAAACGTTTTATTTTTGCACTGTGTACTAGTAATGTTATGTTTTCAATTATAATTCTTTTCCATATTTCACATTCGATTTTATGTAAAGTAATTGATACGTCAACGCCCGCTTATATATAGTTATAAGCTAATTTCCTTATATAAATGGACACCGGTGTCCACCGCGGGCGTCCAAGGATTAAATAACATACTGTACAGATTATTATAACAATGATTCTATCGCTATATTCATCTTCGGCAAAAACTAAACGCACCAATGACAGTAATTATATTCGATCCTCCGATAGATGGGATAAGGTATTCTTACCTATATTAGTTTATTTAAACGGGCATAACCATTAAAAGTAAGTATTTTAACTGTTTGTTATGTTATGTAAGTGATTGAGACCGGCTAAGTCGCTCAGTCAGCGTAAATTGTATATAACTTCTATCGGCTGATTCTTATCAACTCTATGCGTCATTGGTAAGAATTAATGAATCAAAATAACTTAATTCTGATTGGATCATTTTCACCATGGATTTTCGATAGAATAAATTCTAAATAATAATCATCCACAAAAAGGAATATTTTGGTATTTCATATACCAGGGCATCATGGCTTTGTATGATCTTGTTTCAGCTATGTGCAAACTAAAGATCCTGTTTACTATAAGCATTCGCGCTTACCATCATGAGAGCTCAGTTATTAAATTCACAATACTTCGACAAGGCCCATGAAATAGTAAAACGCGGTCGGCAGAATCGCCAGTAGTTTAAATACAATGTTAAAATACAACATGGCGTCCAGAGCGTATTTGCTAACCGACTCGAAGTACAAACATCGGGTACATTGTATATACTGAAAAAACAGAGTTGTTTGCGAACCCACCGCGGTCTACATCGCGTCCTTTAGTTGTGTTGTACACAGATTTAAAGATAATCGTATTTCTCGCTTCCTTAGCGGAATACACCTGCAAGGGACTGTGATCGCCTAGTATCGAGTTTGCAACATGCTTACCAATTTATATCAATCAATCAAATATCAATTTTATCAAACGCATACACCGTATAATGTAGTGATGCGACTCGAGTAGGATTTTATGACTCGAGTCACTCGAGTAATTTCAGTACGTCACTCGATTTGTACTCGAGTTTTCGAGTCACTCGAGTTGACTATTTACATACCCTGTAACTCGAGTAAGATTAGTTTAAATATTTTGAAATATCTTTATGTAATAACTAATATGCCGGAAGATGAAATAATATACAATATGATAGATATTGTTCACTAGTTAAATTGAATTTCTGCATGCTTTATCACATGAAAAATGCTAAATTGGCCATACAAATGTGAAATTAGTAGCAATAACGTTCGCGACGTAGACACCGACTAGTGAACTATCGACTTCTAGTAATTTCTAGCGGTCACAGAAGCTACTCGGTGCGCCGAGTTGACTCGGCAACTTGAGTGCAAATGAACTCTAGTCAATATTTTTTTCCCTCGAGTACAAGTTTGACAAATTCACTCGAGTCACTCGAGTAAAAACACGAATCGAGTCGCATCGCTAGTATAATGGTATGCACCTCTTTTGCGCATTGAGGCTAACAGGCATTTTAAGAGTATTTTCTTAAATACATTTTAACTTTCCTTAACATAATATTTCAAAACTGTTATAGGTTCAGGTCTTCTACTCTGCGTATAAATATAAGTCTTTTTTTAGGGGACTTTCATACCTTTTTAACATATAAAATGCTATTATATAAGCTGAAACAATGGACTTAGAATGTGGAAAAAAACACGACACGACTCCGTTTCGTTTTATTGGGATTGGTCGAGAGACAAACACGTGACTGACGTTTTGGTCTCTTGATCAATCGCAAATATCCAAAGAGTTCTAAGATTATATAGAACAGACATTGGGAAAATTGTCATACAAACATTTTGAGCTAACAGCCTGACGAACTGACGAACACGTCAGTAACTCAATCTATAATAATAATATAATAATAATAATAACTTTATTTGGCAAACATTTTTGTACATACACTTACAAATAACATTATTTAATTGATACAATACAAATATAACAAATGTATTTACAAGTGTTTGTTTGAACACTAGTACCCAAGGTAAGATTAAACTTGTGTTATGGGTACCAGGATTCTCACATGGGCTGTACTTAAAATAAGTTACATTAGATGCATCGGAGGACAGTTATTTGTAAACTTAGTACTTTAGTAGGAGCGTGTGAGTGTGTGTGTGTGTGGGGGGGGGGGGGGCGTGGGTGTGTGTGTGTGTGTGTGTGTGTTTTAGGTAGAAGATATTTTAATAATATTTTCAGTCTCACTATAATTTTTAGTCTGCAGCCACTCAGTAACTTTTTTCTTACATTGAAATCTATTTACGGAAAAAATATTACAATGCTGGTTTGCTATATTGTAAAGATGACTTCCAATAATATTATAATGTCTTTGAGCAAGTGCCGTTCTACAACCTTTGGTTGAACATATCATGTATGACCGACGACGGTTTCTTCCAACATTTGCATCATATTGCAGGGAGGAGTGTTTACGCAAAATTATATGGAGCACAAAAAGCTGTCTTACTGAAAGAACCCTACTATCTTCGTATAAGTTATCTGTAGGATATATAAAGGGTTTGGTCATCATTACTTTTAGGACAGCTCTTTGGGCTCTTTCCAAGCAGAGAAGGTGAGTTTTATGCGCTCCACCCCAAACAGAAACACAATAAGTTAGCAATGACTGACACAAAGCATAATAAACTGTCTTTAGGGTTGTAATATCGGCGGAATGTCGTAATTTTTTGAAAATATAAGTAAGTTTTCGGACACGTGAAGTTAGGCCAACAAGGTGAGGCTTCCAGTTTAATTGATTATCAATTAGTATCCCAAGGTATTTGATGGTGGATGAGCTAGATATTTGTGGACAGTGACAAGGGGCATTAGGTGAGTTTTGGGGGCAAGTGTGAACTTTAATGACAGCAGAGCTAGCAGTGGGAAGTGCCGAAGATATCAAGGCAAATGGTAGGTAAACGGTTTTGCTTAAATTAACTGTGAGGAGGTTATTCGTTAGCCAGGTCACTACAGAGGTAACGGCCTTCTCAGCGAGTTCAAATGTTTCGGACCAATTGTCACCATGAACGATCAATGCTGTGTCGTCCGCATATGCGAAGACTGAGCAATTGGGAAGTGACAGCTTACACAGGGAATTAATGTAGATCAAAAAAAGGGTCGGACCTAAAATTGAACCTTGGGGTACACCGAAAGTTATAAGTTTACTGTCACTAACCAATTCCCCAATCCTGACGCATTGCGTCCGATCAGTGAGATAATCTTGGAAGATTTTATAAGTTCGGTCGCGGACACCCATAGCCTCTAGTTTTAATAATAGATTGGGGACAGAAACAGTGTCGAACGCTTTGGAAAGATCCAAAAAGACGCCAATGCATTTTTTCCTACAGTCCATCTTAGTCACCAAATCGTCTACGAGAGAACCTACAGCATCTTCAGTAGATTTAGATCTTCTGAAGCCAAACTGGTTGCTAGCTAAAAGATTGTGTGATTCCAAGAAATTTACAAGTCGCCCATTTAATATTTTTTCCAGAATCTTAGAAATAGAGGGTAGAACAGAGATAGGTCTATAGTCGTTAACACTGTGCTTGTCACCACACTTAAAGATAGGGTGTACCACGGCCTTTTTAAAAACCTTGGGGAAAATGCCCTTAGAGATACAGAGATTACAGATATGGGTTATAATAGGGACAATTGTCTTTGAACAGGACTTTAGTAAAAAGGAGGGTATACCATCCCATCCTATAGCAGCATCTGAACGCAGCTCAAGGATAAGTCTTTGAACCTCTAACTCATCCGTTGGCAGCAACACAAAGGAGTCAACTGAACGTGCATCATAATAACAATTAGGGGGCAAACGGTTCTGAGCAAATTTTTCGGCGAGATTTTTGCCGACATTTGCAAAGAAGTCGTTAACTTTATTGATAGACGACTGTTTATCAGGAGTCATGCTGAGCAGCTCAATCGGAGAGGTGGTGATCCGATGAGTATTAGTAATATTTTTTATTACTTTCCAGGTGGATTTGGGATTTTTTCGTGCTTTATGGAACTCTGATTTTTCATATGATATTTTTAGATTTTTAAGTAGTTTATTGCAGAAGTTTCGATATCTAGTGTACGTAGTTTTAAGAATATAGTTAGCGGGATTTTTCTTCAGAACGCGCATCATGTGGTCCCTATTGCGAATACAACGAAGTAAGCCTCTGGTTATCCACGGTTTGACAATTCTAAGTCTTGAAGGTATGTATACTAATTTCGAATACCTAGCTATCACTGATCTGATTATTGATACAAACATTTCTGCAGCAGTATTTGGATCCACGACATTCATCAATGAACCAAAATCCATATTGCTAATTTCAGTAGTTACAGAGTGATAATCGACGATAGTACGGCTCCTTTTAGGTGCATAGGGGAATATCCGTGAATCCAAACTTAAAAAAGTTGGCTTATGGTCAGTGAAATAGGTATCGCAGACTATTGTGGTATAGCTTAGGTTGGACCTGACCATCACGTGATCTAAGCAGCTACGATCACGGGTGGGAAAAATATGCGAAGATAACAGACCATGAGAAGCGATTAAATTTAAGTATTCGTTAGCCTGATGGTTAAGGTCGGTAGGGATAATGTTGATGTTAATGTCACCCATAACAATTAAATTTTTTATGTCTTTCAATACCGTGAGCACATTATTTAAACCGAACAGAAAATTATCGATATTTCTAGCAGAAGGAGAACGATAAAGTGCAATAACAGCGAGGTCAATATTGTTCAATTGACAAACCAAACAGCTAACTTCAGGAAAATGGGGCTCTGTAATTACATGTGGCAAATCTGATCTCACATAAATGATGACGCCATCATTTTGGTTTCTAGGCGTGCTAGTGTTGTAGCTTGTGTAGCCTTCAAGTGATGGAATAACTGATGATGTATTTAGCCAACATTCCGATAAAATCATTATGTCACAAGCAATTTTAATACTACCAAGAAATGTTAAAAACTTATCAAAATTACAATTTACACTCCGAATATTTAAATGCAGTATTTTTATAGAATTATTTGTATTAGGAAGGAACTCAGCACATTCTTCAGGTTTATACATGTAGGATTGTGATACACCAAAGGTATCAATCTCCTCTGAAACGGAGTCGATGTCAAGCATTATTGAAAATTATGTGATGGACAAGAATGTACACCGCTGAGTTCTTATAAATACTCATGTAGATTGATGTATCGGTGATAATATATGTGATTCGGAACAGATATATAACATAAGAGTTAGTATCTAGTAGAACTGAATTACCTATATCTATGAGACGAGATAACATCATGTTGCGTGTCAGTCTGTAACAGTTTATAAAGAACAGAAAATTTAATATCAATAGAAATCGAAACCGCGAATAATACAACAAAGAAAAGTAGAAACATATTATTATGTGTGTGTGTAGGAGATAGAGTATTGTATTTTTGTTTATAAGATAAAATATATTTATTCGTTTATAAGTGTATAGTGTAATGTGTGTAGGGCCGCTGCTACAAATAAAATATGGATAATAAACAGTTTTAAAAAATATATGCACCACGTACATATTATGACAAATAATAATAATAAAGTAGTAACGGCAAGCTTTACGTTTGGTATTATAATAGTTACACTTTCTCAAAAACAAAATATAATGTAATTTACGGTGATTTTTTAACAGTTTGGTGTGTATCAGAAAACAATTGAGACTTATATTACGTTGGCTTCTGTAATTTTTTAAAACAGGACATCGTATAAATAATAATAGATTTAACACCCTCTTTCTCGCGTAGGAAAATCTTACCATTTTGAAACCAGCAGAATTTATAATTATTAAGCTTAGCAAAATTACGTGCTTCGTAGAATAGGTTTTTCGTGCTGGCAGGGAGATGCTCGTCAACATATACTGGTTTCTGTTGTCCACCAATACCAATATGTCCGGTATTTAGTTTTTCAGCTGTAGGTTTCTTTTTATTAAAAGTACGAGTAGCTTCAATAACTTTTCTTTTATCTGAAACTGACAGGAACTCGACTACTATTGGTCTATTAAACTCTTTCTTACCCGGTAGACGATAAACGTCTCTTAACTGTTTTGGATCCATTTCAACCTGGATGCATTTACATGTCTTGACGAGAATGGAAGTGAGATCCTCATCAGTTTCATTCTCAGTCGAGGGAACATTTCTTATTTCAATAGAAGAAGAACGAGAGTTGTTCTGTAAGTCTTGTACTTTTTTCTCCAATTCCAATATGTAGTTACGTTGGCTCAGTTGTTCTTTCTCCAATTTTTTTATTTGGAATTTCATATCCTCGCATTCCTTATCCATATAGTCCCTCCATTTAGCAGTTTCTATGTAACTTTTTTGAATATCTTTATTCTGTTGTTTTACTTCAGTAATATCCGATATTAGTCGCTTTAGAATAGTATCCTGCTCCTTCTTCCAGGATGAAAGCATATTCATAATCCTATTTTCAAAGGATTGGGCATCTTTGTCTGGAGAAAAGTTTGGACGTTGACGCTTATTACTGTGTAAAGTAGCATATTCAGAATCAGATTCATTCTGGTTGCCCAGTATATCAGGAGAAGAGTGAACTCTTTGAATCTCAGCCTGGGAAGTAGACGGAGGTGATCGCAGAACTTTCGGCATTATTTGTATTCGCTGTACTTTGCCGCAATAGAAACGATGCGGCAGGCGTTAACGTCACTCGATCGGGCGCGTTGCGTGAGACAGTGAGTCGTAGTTTCGCAGTAGCACTGGCGCACAAAATAGCTCAGGTACAAACAGCGCGTGCGGCTCGGCGGCGCGGCGCGGCGGGGCACAAGGCACGAGTTCAAACCCCACCAGGAGTGGCACCAATAACGATGTACAAAATTATGAATATTATTTAGCTAAAACAACAAAACACAGTCCATCCTTGTCGCTGGGAGGAGCCAAGTCAATAAAGAACCACAGGACGAAACGAGAATTTAAAATTTGAAAGTGAGCCAATCGGAATTTAGAAGTGATAATAATCGCTCGAACTTAGGTCGTAACACAACACACGTCTGACTCCGACGGCACCGAATGTCACACTCACACAATCTACCCTGAAATAACAAAATACCTATGTAAAATTCATTAGAACATACTTTGACATGGTCGTAATGGCTAAATTGGCATATTTCCTTCCAATATATTGTTTTATTTACATAATTTAATCATACCGAGACGTCTTGTTACAAGGACGTGTCAGATAAAACAGCGACTTATTACCAAATGGTAATAACTTTTGGACGAAAAATTTGGTCCTGATGTCCGGTCTATAACTAACTATACTGTTGAATGTCTTTGCTTACAACAAAGAAGAAGCTATGTTATCTTCTGTGCTATAGAGTGTAGACTACTATTTATACTATATTGAATATTTCGCACATAAATAGACCAAATCTTACACTGAAGAACTTGTATCCCAAGTAGTATCTGTACAACAGTAGAGACGCTAGTAAATAGTGGTAATGGGTATTTATTGTTTTTTTCCGTTGTTCTTCTTTGCAGGTACCTACGATATACGATACTGTTTAATGTCTTTGCAAACATCATTTTTAAACGTCATCAACTTAAGAGTTGCGTTTTTTGGAGACATTCTAAGCCCACTGGTCAGCCAAATTAGGCCTATATGGACTCAATATTCCGCATAATAAACCAGAGAGGTGGTACTGTGCCACTATATTGTTACATCATAATGTACCAGCGCCCTTGGTTCGTCTTTTGTGAAAGTTTCCGAAAAAAAAACTCCGCTCATATCACTCTCCTAGTGTAGTTATGTTTATTAACAATAATTCTATATTTAAATTCAAATGCAATGTGAATTCGAAATATCGAACCGTTTTGAATTTTCGAATGATCTATAAACTCTAACTGCCAAATAAGAAACAATCGGAACGCCAGCGCGCGTATTTTAGCACCGCCATAAAGTTGCGTCACCGTTGCCTTTCGCTGCAGGCCTGTGTGGTGCCCTTGTTCTGCCAATGAGTAACACCGAACGCGTTAGATCATTAGGTTTATTCCGAATGTTATTTGTTGGATACATCATCGCTGGGCAAATAGATGACGTTTTTACCCGGCAATAGGCATAGGCGCAAAAAAGTTCTGGGATATATTTTTAATAACAGTATTTGTTGAAAAATTTAATATTGTTTTTTCAAAAGTTACAACTATTTTTGTACAAGGTTTAACTAGAACAATTTGTCTATAAAACACAATATTATGCAAATCTTGTAATAAAAATCTTACAGCAAAAAAAAATCTCATTATGTTCATTATAAAACCAACATCAACATCAAAAATGTAAAACTGCATTGCCGACTCTATAAAAATAAAAATAAATAACTAATGGCGAAAGGTACTGATTCCCCATTCTGTTTACCAAATCCTTTCATTATTAAAAAGATGTATGGCGCTAGTGGTGCGACACGCGAACATCGATAAAAATAAATCGTGCCAACTCATTTGCCATTCCCGACGAATAGACAGTTGAGGCTCGACTCTCGCCGTTACATGGGAAGTCTTTTTCCATCATTAATTATTCTTAATTCTTTTTTATTTTGATATCCCTATTTTAGTTTGGTGCCAATGAAAACAGAATTTTATATTATTCCGCGTTTACAGTTGATTTTATATTTGGAATGCGAGTTAATTCAATTACAACGTCGAGGCTGGCTGGATATAAAATTCCTTTTTTAAATTATGAATTCATTATTACGTTCGTATTGAGGAGGCATTCCATTTTTTCGCGGACATTTTATGTTAAAATCATAGACTGAGCATTTAACACGACTGAGGTAATAAGTTAGAATTATTGTGAAGTTGTTATTTATATTTTTGGACGACTATGATTATTATCATTAAAAAATAAATTGTTCAGGACTCCTGCTGAACTCAAGTGTTAAGTGATGATTGCTATATTTTACTATTATAAAAGTTCTTCCCCAGTGTATAAGTGGACATAAAATTTTACATTATTACATTTCATAGTCCGTCTAAGGACATACAGATTTGTCTTTTGCTGTTGCCAAGCATTAATGTGCAACACAATTATTTTATTCTGGTTTGAAGGACATTATAGTAGTCTAACAATTATAATGTAATTTCTTAGGATAACAAGTGTAATTGGGGCCATAAAAAGCTACAACATTAAAATTTCTTATTGCCACTGTTTGTGTCGCCTTTAAAGAAACTAATTCATTATGCAATGAGTTTTTTTTTTTTTTTTTTTTTTTTTTTTTTATTTTATTTGGTTCACAAACCGGACAATACAATTTTACTTAATTCTACTCGCACTCTTGCTACTTATTTATATACATGTATGTCCTAAAATAGTGAACACAGCGTTCATAAAACAACTTAACTATTAACAAATAGGGTATAGCAATTGTCTGAAAGCTAAATTAACAAAAAAAATCTAGAAATTAAAAATAAACATTTTTTGGGTTTAATAATGGATACAAATTTACATAATTCAACTACTAATAGCATTTCTAATTTTAACTTTAGCTGAAGATAAGGAGGTGGAGAAAATGTCAAACTGCTGCCTAATGCCATTGTAGCCTGAAACCATACGATATAATGCGGAGTGTTGCCCCAGATTAGTTTTAAAATTTGGTATTGCAAAAGTTTTGCGATTACAGACACGACTACTTTGACGAGGGACCACAATTTGAATCCTCTCCAACAAATTTTCGCATTCAATATAGCCATTCATTAATTTATAAAGAAACATAATATCCGCAATTTACAGTTACACAATAAACCTTTCAATAAAAGTAGAATCAGTAGTGTTTTACCGGCGTGGTACTGTTTGACGTCATAGGTTGCGTAAAGTATCGTCTTGTCTCTTTAAAATAAAATTATCGATAAAAATAGTGACTAGTGATGTGCCGGCATTATTCGGTAATTACGTTGCCCCGCCGCTGGCACATTACGCGGTATTAGCATGCTCGCCAGGCGCTGTATTGAGATTTATTGTCGCAATAACTTAGGGAGAGACCGGGATGGCTTGTCTGCCCACCTTGTAAGTCGTGATGGCGATGCTATCGGGTTGGAGGAAGAGTATTTGTTGGTGAAGCTATGATTTCAGGCCATTCCAGCCAGGCCACAATTCTACCAGAATAAATATAAAAAAATTGCTTACAATACTATATGGTCTCATACGGCTAAAAAAAATCACGGTAGCCAATGATGTTTAAAGAAAAGGTGTAGATGCGTTAAAAACAGTATGCAAGTGGCACACTAAAATTAAGCTTATTAGCAAAATTGGCCTTAGTTTCGTATCAGAATCTGTTGAAGATTGTCGTCTAAAGAATATTCGATAAAATGTCCTATATGATAATAATGAGAATTATGATTTGCCGTAATACTTTTACTGGTGGTAGGTCTCTCATATGTAAGAGTCCGTCTGGGTGGGTAGGTTTGCCTACCACCGCAATGTTTATTTCAACCGCCAAGCAGCAGTGTCATGCACACTGTTGTGTTTCGGTTTGAAAGACATTGTAGCCAGTGTAACTACAGAACATAGTGAGACTTAACATCTTATGTCTCAGGATGACGAGCGCAGTGGAATGCCACACAGTACTTTGTAAGTCAAGGTGCTGGATGGTGTTGGTACTGTTTATGGATGGTCGTATCGGTTACCATCAGGCGAACGGCATGCTCCGCTCATCGTTCAATGCAAAAAAAAATACTTTTTCGTGTCATATTATAGTTTGTTATTATACTAGGTGTGCGGATGATCTGTTTTTGAAAGTCGAATACTGTATAGGTGCCGTATCTACAATATGATAGATTTCAATGGTGTAATGGTGTTCTAACCATACCATTAAAATCATAGCGACTTTTTCTGATGCCAGTGTACATTTTATTACAAAGGCCGACATATTATAGCTAAGTCTCTCGTTGCCCGATATAGTCTTTGAAATACACTGTAGTTACTATAAAGTGCAAATGGATCTTAGCCGTTACGATGTGAAATTCAGTTTGTCGGAATTAATCTTGAGTTTTAGTAATTTTAATAATAGTATATATTGTAATAATTTTAATAATAATAGTAATATTTTTTGGTAATTTAATTATGCCTTCCTCGGTGGTGTAGTTGTATTACGGTACGACTTCAATGCTGAGGTTTTCGGTTCGATTCCCGGGTCGGGCAAAATTATATTGGGGTTGTCTAATCCCGAGCTGGCTTTTTATATTTCATCATTGATTTTACTCCGAATAAAAATGTCGGTAGTTATATAAGTGACCTTTTGTATCAAATATAATTATTACAATCAATTTAATGTATCTTGACTTATCATAAGTGCAACTATATTCGCCTACGTGATGAATAAGTTTTTTTTTGAAATCAGTATCAGCCCAGAGTTTGGAATTTGTGCCCAACATGGCAATAGGCTCGCCCCCTATCACATCATTGGACGGAATACGAACGGCGAAAAGTGGGTGTACTAGTTGCGCCTCTGCCTACCCCTTCGGGGATAGAAGGCGTAAGTGTGTTTATGTGTAGTGTGTAGATACCTCTTATTATATTATTACTCTATGTACTAATCTCTGTACTATATAAGCCTTGTATTCATATTAATAAAGACAGTGTTTATCCAGCATTTATTGGTTTCACTCGCATACAATCCCACTAGTACATGGAGTAATAATATAATAAGAGGTATGGCACACTACATATGTGTGTGTTTTTTTAAAAGTAGGAATGCATTTTGTCGGCTACGTCGGCATTGAAATCCGTACCTAGGAAAAAATTAGGTAGCCTATAACACTCAGCTATAATCCAGCTTCCAGTTATTGTTTAGTTTTATAGATTATCTCATTCAAATAAAGAAAAGCTCTTTATATAATCTATATTGATTTCATTAATCATTAAGAGAAAAATCCAACCCCTATTGCCAAAAAAAAACAACATTCCATTACGAAAGTCAATCAGCAGGAAAAATGACCTCTCCGGAATGACCGGACAGTTTTGAACATGACTTATGCCCGTCTTACCGTCCCATTACCAACCCACCTGGGAGCGCCGGCCACTCCGCGGCTCTAACTTATTAAAACACCCCACCGGTTCGACCGGTGTCGGCAAATTAACTCGGCACATCCCCAATACAATTTTATTGCAAACTGCCGCGAATAATGCTAAATCACACGTAAATCCCCATAATGTGGGGTAAGGAACAATTTTTGGGGGGATTTTTTGTACCGAATGTGGCAACATTATCTTTTATAGGCAAAAGTGTTTATGGGATCAGGTTATGAATGTTTTATTTGTCAATTATTTTTATGGCTTTAAAAAAAGAAATAGCTGTATTAAGATTATTACTAGGGTAAGTACTTGAATTAGAGGTGACTTCTAACCAGCTAACCCGTATAATTTAAGTGTAGATGAAAATAAAATGCAGTCTAAATTACTCTTTGAGAAGTTCTCTACATGTCAATAAAGATTCCATCACTCTGTTTTTATTTCGGAGATTAGAAACAAACAGTAGATAAGTAGATGAACAAATTCAAAATTTTAAATTGCCTACATACTTTTGTGTTCTTACTAATCATTTTTATCTCTTCACAAAAATAAAATAAAAGGTATTTACTTAACATCAAACGAAGAAAAAAATATTTCAGTTTAACTTAACGCGTATATAGGCGATTTGAAATTTTGATTTTGTACAGATATTTATGATGCTGACTGTACATGGGTCTTTTATAATAATACCAGCCCTGTATTATATACTGTACCAGGGCTGGGCACAGGGTTCCTTTACTATTAAGAGGGATTCGGCCTTAGTCCACCACGCTGGATAGTACGGATTGGCAGACTTCACATGTTTTCGTATGTTTTCTCACGATGTTTTCCTTCACCGTTAAAGTGTGTGGTCTTGTACAAGTATAATCTTCTAAAAAAGTCCCGTAGGTTTTTATCTTGGCTTACCCATAACTTGGCCTTTAACCCTCTCACTTGTAGAGGAGGCCCGTGCTCAGCAGTGGGCAGTATATAATACAGGGCTGGTATGGTGGTGGTGGTATCCAGAACTTGATAGTACGTTCCATGCAGCGCGTGTAATCGTAAAACGTATAACAATAGACTCAACAACCAGAATTATACATCCCCTAAAACCCAATTAGAATTTCCCGTCCAGGGCATCGCACCCAAGTCAATAAACAATCTGGCATATCATAACACCTGATTATTTATCATCAAAATCTAAATAGTGTACAAAGCGAAACACCGGGCAATATCGGATAATCTCCGTTAATAATGTACATCTGCTAGCCACCCCCCGCTTCGTGATGTTGCATTTAAAAGTCAATATACTGGGGATTACAATCGTGTGGGGAGACTTGATTAGACACCGACCCCAGTTTTACGGCATCAACTATTCATCTATTCAAATTGTGGTTGTATTTGGGAACTTACTTCTCATACTTTTTGAAATGAAAACTTCTTTAGCGGCGTCGAGCACTTTTGGGATGGGTATAAAATGTTATACTCGCGTCAGGATCACGTGACCGATTGAAAATGCGTAGGAGGTTTTACCATCCCTTACTAATATGAACCTTAAATACAATGCGTAGAAGCTATAATTCTTGAAACAAGTGCATTTTTTTTATTGCTTTTAAATGTCGAGACGAGCATGCCACCCACCTGATGGTAAGCGATACGACCGTACATAAACAGTAGCAACGCCGCACAGAACTCTGATTTACAAAGTACTGCGTGGTACTCCACTGCGCTCGTCAACCTGAGACATAATGTTAAGTCTCATAATGCCTAGTAATTACGCTGGCTATGTCTTTTAAACTGAAACATAACAGTGCTTGCAAACTGGAGCTTGTCGGTAGAAATAGACATTGCGGTGGTACCTACCCAGACGGCTCCTAAAGACCTACCTCCGGTGAAAATATAATGGCCGAATAGCGATAGGTGCAGAACTGGCCATCGTGGTTTTCTACAAGCGTTAACACTCATAAAAATGTATCGGATTGACGTATCCAATCAATCAATGCCTATATTCAGCACTGAACTTCTAAAGGCTGAAGAAGACGTATCCAAGCGATAGACTTATAGCAGGGATAAGTCATTGGCGTCACGGCATCTTGACTACAGTTCCTGGGATCATTCTGTGTATGGTTTTGACCGGGGTCAGGCCGATATTGTGTCTGGAAAGGTGTAGCTATTGATATTCTTTCTCAACGTCGCTCTACGAATTATCAGCAGTCACTTTGTCAAAAAAAAATATTATCCAACTTCAGTGAGATTGATTTTTTGCCATTGTTTAACTTATATTTCTCGACTGCCTCGGTGGCGTAGTTGCATTATGGTACGACTGCAATGCTGAGGTCTCAGGTTCGATCCCTAGGTCGGGCAAAGTGATTTGAGTTTTTCTATTCAGTATCAGCCCGGAGTCTGAAATTTGTGCCCGACATGGCGATAGACTCGCCCCCTATCACATCATGGCACGGAATAACGGCGAAAAGTGGGTGCACTGGTTGCGCCTCTGCTTACCCTTTCGGGGATAAAAGGCGTGAGTGTGTGTATGTGTGTATATTTCTAGTAAAAAAAAATTTTTACAATCTCTTCAACAGGTTCCTAGTTTGAACCGTGACAACTGAAAAGTTTCTTATGCAACATAAGATTACACTTTATATACCGATTGTATATAATCTCTGAACATACTTTTATCCTATTCAATTCCACCCCTCCAAGTATTTTAATTTTTACGAAAGAAAGCGCAGTCCATTACGCGAACACAGGTTTGCGTTTTGGCGCGTTGGAGCCGGAGTCGGACAGTTACATGCAAACCAAATTAAACATCCCGCGGGACCTGCGAGGGTACCTACCCATTGTATTGTTTTGTGTATTATCTTCTCTTGGCAGAGAACAATTTCTTGATAATAAATATTTCTGTTTAGTTAACTTTATTGAGTAATGTGTATTGCATATCAATTATAGTGTGCTTTACGGCGAATGAAAATATCGTGAGGAAACCTTCATACGTATGAGAATACTCCAAAAATAATTTTGAAGGTATATCAAATATGCCAACCGGCACTAGGCCAGCGTGATGGATTAAAGCCCAAAACCCTCTCAGTAGTAGAGGAGGCCCGTGCCCAGCAGTGGGCAGTATATAATACAGGCCTGGTATTATCTATACATATAATAAAGCATTAGTACTGGTGTGTCTGTACATTTAAAGAAATGTCATAAAAAAGGAAGGGGGTGACTAAAGAAGAGTAAGGGAAAGCAAATCACTGATTTGCTTTCCATTAAGCCTATGCCTTAAGCCAGGACATGGTATATCTGTTCAAATTTAATCGAAATCGGTTCAGAACTTTCTACGTACTTCGAAAAAATATAACTACTTTATAATTTTTTGCATTTGTAATATGAATAAGATAAGAAGAAAGATATCTAGGTATTTTAATAATGAAACGCTCGAGGGAAGCACATAATTATACAACAAACTTCGCAAACAGAAGTTCGCACGGCCGCAATTGATATAAATAAACCTCTCTTAATGAAATGTTGAGACATTCAATTCCAGGTGGAATTTGGGCAAGTAATGAAAGAGAAATAATGTAGATTTTTTATCAAAGATTGACTTATATTATTATAGGGGTGTAGGCGTTTTTTTGGTAATATTTTTATTTTATATGTATACATTTATTATACCTAAGAATAGTTTAAAAATAATAATCAATAGTATTTTATAGTGAAATACCATTGAATATTTTTCGTTTTAAAATTTCGCTCTAAAATGCCAATTTCTGTCATGGCGTCGCTATGACGTCACGGCCCTCTAAACAACAACATTATTTTATCGAGTCAGTCAGTCTATGTCAGTAAAAATATATTTACGGGACAGATAATCAACAATTGTCTAAGATTTTTATTAAAATAGTAGCAAACTGTTCACGCAAGTGTCACTGTTTTGTCAGATGTCAGTGTTTCAGGGGACCTGACGTCAAGCGCTGTATTTGGTGTTTGCGCTCTCGTGATATCCAGTATGAAATATTCAGATTTTATAATATTTATATAAAAATTATTATATATATTTATTTTCGTTTAGTGTCTACACCCCTAGTATTATAGTACCGGCACACTAATATGGCCGTTATGACATTTGGCCGCTCATCAAGTTTCCTATTAATTCATAACTACGCTGAATGTAATGTAGAACGCTCTGCTGCACGATGGACGGACGACTTCAACAAAGCGGCGGGTAACGAATGGATGCAGGATCAGGACCGGGATGGTTGGCGCTGACTTGGGGAGGCCTACGTTCAGCAGTGGACGGTGATGGGCTAATTGATTGATTTGTTGAGTAAATAGTGTCCCGCTGCTGGGCACGGGCCTCCTCTACTACTGTGAGGGTTTTAGGCCTTAGTCCGCCACGCTGTCCTAGTGCGGGTTGACTTCACATAGCTTTGAAATTCTTATAGAGAACTTCTCAGGTATGCAGGTTTCCTCACGATGTTTTCCTTCACCGTTAAAACAAGTGATAAATCACAAAGAATACACATAACTCTTTTAGAAAAGTCTGAGATGCGTGCCCTTGAATTTGAACCTGCCGACATCCGTCTTGGCAGTCCGTTCCATTATCAATTAGGCTATCGCCGCGTAACGCTTCCATAAGGTAGACTAAGTAAGGCGTTTTTCTATTATTTTAAAGATTGTGGTTCATGCTGTGATTGCTTATAACCAGAGTTGCAATTACAATAGACATATATATAAATATGTGTAGATTTTAAAAAAATTATTGTAAACTCCGTTAGCAATCCTTAACCAATAAATAAATAAATAAATATTGGATAATTTTACTAGAATCTACTGTTAGTAATAAAGTATTTTTCAGTACACTCTAAAAAGCATAAACACAACGAAAATGTGGTAGTACAAGCACATAACCTATGAAAATAAATACAATAAGCGTTCATAAATACAATATACCGTTCGGGGATCGCTTTGTGTTGCCATATATTCGTACCGGAAGTTGGCGCGGCGCTGGTAATATTAAGCGTGGTGGGCCGGAAGTAACTCGGTAGGGCGGGCGGGGCCTGACGAATAAGGAGTGTAAGTGACATTGTCGATAAAATGTTGTAACATATTTGATACGAATTTTAAGATGTATTCTTATTTGTATGAGTTTGTTTCATTGGCAATGTTAGTGATCGACTGTGGATCGCGAGGTTTGGGGTACAAATCCTGGGTCAGACAGCAGTTTTTATGCAATAAAATCCCTCGGACAGGATTGAAAACAAAGTCAAATCATTTTTGTAACGTGCCTAATAAAGAATGAGATATTATGGAAGAAGGATTTGTATAAGTTTTTCGACAGTTCATTTTAATTCGGATAAATGTTCACAGTGCAGTTTTTTGATTTTCAAAGTACCCTAAATGTCAGTCATAATTAATATTAATAATTTTTTGTTTATGGTCGGTTCCTATAAAAGATTTTAAGAAAATTAACCAACAGAAATAGTTGACGGTTGGGATAGTTTATTGGAATTATAAATCCATTCAGAGATTTCTGCGTTTACCTCACAAATTAAAAATCTCCACAAACTTTGGCATTTATAATATTAATAGTATTAAGGCACCCGTGACGTCATCTACTTGAAAGTCCCGGTTAAGCAACCAAATGAAGTTGAGCTCGTTATTACATGACGTTGCGTACTATAGAGGGACCTAGCTGTATACCGCAGGAATTATTTCTCTTTCTTAGTAAAACGTGGCTTAATTTACTTTTTGAGCCTTCACAAAAACAAATTTAATCAAGCGTCCTGCAGAAAACATGGGTACAATATAATAAAAACTTCAAAAATTCTACTTAATTGGGTCTATGTATTTTAAAATCAATCTTTGTAGTCTAACCATAACATTAAAAGGAATTCCAAGTATTATGAAACCAGGAAAAAATTCCAACCGACAATTGCAATTATATCGGCTTCGTATACATTTATAACATTGAAATCATTAACTTGGACTTATACATTAAAGCCACCTTATTGTCGTTTTTACCAAGTATGGTAATGAGGTCGGGTAAAAATATTCTCTTAGCAATAAAAATATCGATATGATAACTACTGTGACCGCCCGTATCTAGCTCGGTGTGTACGCTTGCGCGGTGTGTATCGAGCGGGGGGCGCTATGTATCGCCTATGTACGGAACTATGTATTTATATTCAGACCGAAGCGATGAACTTGTTTCGTGTTATGGGCGCCTGGTACTTTGGTATAGTTTGTTAATTGTAGTAAAGTAGAGTGTAGGACCGGTTCGACTGAGGTACTACCACTCTCAGATAACACGCGAGAGTCTCGGTGCCTTCACGGACTTTTCCTACCTATCTACCTACCCTATAGATAGTGCGGTTGTACCTACCGCCGCATTGTCTGTATTTGCCACGGAGTAGTGAGGAAACATTGTTGAGTATCAGTTTGAATTATATTCTAGCGAATGTTGAGATTTAACATATTAAATGTCCCCCCAGGAGTCTGGATTACGTGTGTAGTGTAGTGCTACGCAATGCTGTGTTGTATAAAAAAATATATGTTGTTGCTTCTGTATAGGCATTCGTGTCGTTCGCAGTCAGTCAAGTTGTTTGCTCGTCTAGTCATTAAGGAGTTAAAACATGAGTCAAAAATATCTTACAGAAAAGTTTGGAATTCTGCCCTAATGCATACATAGCATCACGCCTTTTCCCTTTTCAGAGGTAGGCAGACGTGTAACACATGTAAACTTGTTAGATGCCCTGTAATAGGCGGCGGCCTATCGCCATTTACCGTGAACATTTTTAGACTCAGGGCTGACACTGAGTAGAAAAATCCAATATCGATTTGTCTGACATGGGATTCGAACTTGAGAACTTAGCGCAATAATCGTACCGCACACGTAATACAACTACGCCACCGAGGCAGTCCTTAAGTGCCCTAGTATCTACCTATTATGTTGTAAAACAGTCCCTCAAGTAACCTTTTAAAATATTCAGTCTTTCAAGCGACATACTTTTTTTTTTGTTGCAATTAATGACGAGACGAGCATGCCGTTTGCCTGATGGTAAGCGATACGACCACCCGTAAACAGTAGCAACACCATCCAGCACCTTGACTTACAAAGTACTGTGTGGCATTCCACTGCGCTCGTCATCCTGAGACATAAGATGTTAAGCCTCATTATGTCCAGTAGTTACACTGGCTACAATGACCTTCAAACCGAAACACAACAGTGCAGCACACTGCTGGGCGGTATAAATAGATATTGCGGTGGTACCCACCCAGACGGACTCTCACAAATGAGAGACCTACCACCAGTAGAGACTGACTCAATATCTCTTCCTAGTCAACATTTTTCAACTGCAATACGGACTATCAGATGCAGACGACTAAAAGGTGGTTTATATACCTAGATAGAAAATGACGTATGAGAGACGTATGACGTGAGCTTTATTCAATATCCTCGTCACGCTGAGGCATCAGTCTTATAATGCCTAGTATTTACACAAGCCATAATTTACACATACATACATACATAAACTCACGCCTTTCTCCCATTGGGGTAGGCAGAGACTATGGAGCGCCAAGTGCTACGATCCAAGCATACCTCTTTCGCTTCTTCTACAGTCATCAGTCTCTTCATACATGCTTGTCGGTTACGAGAACACCTTATTTGGCCCTTCCTTAGGAGGTGGGTCTTATTTGGTGCATGAAGCGACAATTTATACGAATCTAAACGGAATATCCGATATCTGAGTAGAATATTCGTTGTACAAGCAAATCGTTTAGGGCATATAAAGAGTTTTGCTCTACAATACGGAACATTTGGCTCATGTACACACTCGCCGAGCATTGTTTACTGCGCGGACATGTTCGGAATAAATGAGTTCTGCCAAAGTTAAATGAAACGGCGTTACTTTTAAGGCAGTTTGTGGAAATGCTTGGACGATTTTTAGAAGTGAACGCAGAAGCAGCTTTTGATGAAATTTTGCGTAATATACTTAGACTATGTCCTAATTAAAATATAGGTTTCTTGATATCCCGGAAAAATATAAGTACAGTCAGACTTTATTCCAGAAACCGAACGGCACCAAAAGGTAGTTTACTATATTTTTACAACAAAATAGTATAACTGGAGCAAATTACATTAAATATTAGGTTACCTACTTACTGGTTACTATTATTAGAAGATTTATAATTGATATATTAACAACTATTTACCAAATAAAGCCACCGAGGCTTGCCCTAATGTCGGTGTATATAATATCAACTGTGGATAGGGCCATTCTAGTTTAGTTTCTTGGTTCGGGTGCCATTATATATATGGCTTTTTCTACTAATATATTTTCATCGAGACTAAATCCTATAGATCCGATGTACGACAGGCAGGCGGCTGGTCTAAAGAATTAAGCCAAATCTGATAGAAACAATTGTATCTAGGACACTATATTCGACCATCATGCTGCATTGAGTCATATGACTGGGGTTGAGAGGGGTAAGTATGAGAGAGGGGGGTATGGATAGGCGAGGTGGCAACAGCACCATAGCTACCGTGAACTATGTGTTTGTGCTGTGTGTTAACGCCCACGCGAGCGCCGCGGTGTAAGCGATGAGCGTGAGCTGACTATAATGTTTATAAAGAAAATAAAAAATATTGCTGGAACAATTTGAAATACCTAAAAATATACATAAAGATCAGCAAAGGTACCTCCCATTCAGCTGGATGCTATAGTGCGTAAGATATACTGCAACGCTGATTTGCGATGAGAGGCGTAAACCATTATATTATGACTACCTCGGTGGCGTAGTTGTATTACGGTACGACTGTAATGCTGAGGTCTTGGGTTCGATCCCCGGGTCGAGCAATGTGATATTGGGTTTTTCTAATCCGTATCAGCCCGGAGTCTGGAATTTGTGCCCGATATGGTGATAGGCTCGCCCCCTATTACATCATGGGACGGAATACGCACGGCGAAAAGTGGTTACACTAGTTGCGCCTCTGTCTATCCCTTCGGGGATAAAAGGCGTGTGAATATTATGACTCATATTAATTCATATAATGGTGTACCTTTCAATTTAAGTGTAGAATATAGGTGGTTGAATATTTTTGACTGTGTAGGAATGTGATAAATATTGTGTACCCGACGAGATACTGTGATGATGAAACTAGCATTTATAGTGGTTCCTACAGTATAAGTTTAGTCTCGAGCCGCTTCCTGCAAGCAGTTGATTTGTCTTCTGTTTGTTTAGGACAAGTCTCTATATTCCATTCTCGCTCTCGACAAATTACATACCTACAAAACAGTGGCGGTCCTTTCATAGAAGCCGAAAAGCCTGGCTTGCCCTAAAATTATTTACTTAAGTACTCAAAACCGGATATGGAATAATAACGAAAATTTTACAGTCAAAACGGTTCTCGAGCGCATCTATAGACACACCACTACACACACACACACCACCACACCCGCGCCGTACACGCATTTCATATTATTTAATACAAAACATAGCTAGATACGCATAAAATATGTTTATCACTCTCTCTCTCGTTGGGTTTTACCTGGCTTTTCGCCTCCATATTTCTATCTCATTCACACTTAGATAGAATACGCATCAACTGCTACCACATACGTATAGCTGCTATAGTACGTTTCTATAGCAATCAGTACTAGAAAATAATCCAAGCTTTTGATTTAGAGTTGCCAAGTATTTGAATTTGCTTCTAATATGGTTGCAATAATTCTGCGTAATATTCCATACTTAAATGCATAATCTTTTAATTTATCTTGAGTATGTAATGATTTTAAATTAATTATAATTATACTCGAATTATTATAATTATTCCAGTGTGTGTTGCACTATAATTTTATTTATCATAAAGTTTTGCTCACATATTCAGCATTAATTTTGTGGTAGACATTTTATTCTGAGTTACTGGCAACACCAATTGTTTGTTTTGATTGAGCCGGTGATACACTTTAAAGTATTTGTGTTTATTAAGTGATTTTTGAGTTATTATATACATTTAAGTACAAAAAAGATGAGTGAAATTATTCGCTGTGATGGTTTAAAGTTTGCGAAACTTTTGACCGACGAAAATAAGTTACATTTGTTAGGTTATGATGGAAAACAATAACTTTCAACGAGCTGGCGAATTGCGCGAAATATATTTGAAGAAACTTAAAAGGTATTTAGATCAGTATATAAAACGAATTGTCTTATTAGATGCTCTAATACGTTATACGACTACTTATTAAGTTGTATTGTTGGTGTTGCATATTTTTCTCGAACGAAACAAATGTTTCGAATAGGTAGGTACATCTGGTTAACAAAATGATTTAATTTATCAGTGTTATCAAAAGTAATTCCAATTCACAAAAACATATGTTTAATGCATTAATTTCATTTCATAATTTCGGTAATCAGCGAATTGTAACCTGATTATCTTGTCCAATTAAATAGGTACAGTATCTATGAAGAAATTTGAAAATTTCTAAACAACACGTGAACGGCGACGTTAATTTATTTTTTATTTTTACTTTTTTTAATATAAGTGGATACAGGTAATAGGTATAATTTAAGTAGTTTATCTTTAGGACAAGAACTTATTTCAGGGGTTACGATGGTTCAATATCGCTTTTAAATAAAGCTATCCAATTTCAATTATGTGACTAGGCGCTTCGATGGCGTAGTTGTATCGCGTGCCCGGTATGGACAGTGTTTTGAGGCCGAGGTTCGAATCCCGGTGGGGATAGTGATTTTTATTTTTATTTTTAGATGTTTGTTTTCTTTCTTATATATGAATCGGAGATGCGAACATTTTTTTAAGATCAGCTTTGGCTTGCCCTCATCGAAAACACTAGGCACGCCACTGCTACAAAACTAAAGTCTCTAAAGTGAAACTCACGCCAATTTTATTTGAGTAGAATTAAATTAATACTTCAATTTTCATAACCAACGTGCCGCTTCTATTCCAATAAGGCAATTTAATATTTTGCTTCCTTGACTATAAAAGTATAAACTATAATCCGCTCCCGCGGCCTCTCCCGCTTTCTCCTTACCATCGTACCGCGTCCTCACTGCACGCGAGAAGCAAGGCCCGCTACCCGCGCACGAACATCAAACAACGCACGCTAACCGAACCCTCACGCGCTAGTGCGGACTCACTATATACCGATAACATACATAATGGTTTGTATGTTATAAAAAGCAGTCTATTAATATAACAGGAAAAAGGTTTCTAGCACACTTGAAACACATTTAATAAAAACATCGAGGAACACTCGACCTAAAATAAGCTACGGAAATTATAAGGGAAACGTTTGAAAATAGAATTCCATCCATAACATTTTATTTTTAAATATGCGCCGTTAATTCAATTCGATTCAAACTATACATTCTGTGGAAATTTCAGCCAGTTATTTAAATCAAAACTGTTGACGATAGAGACTTATTAAATACTAGACTTCTACTCGCGGCTTCGCCCGCGTCAAAAAGGTTTTCCGGGATAAAAATATTATCCCGGGATAAATAGTAGCCTATGTGTTAATCCAGGACATGATCTACCCGTGTGTCAAATTTCATCGAAATCCGTTCAGTAGTTTTTGAGTTTATTCGTTACAAACATACATACATACAAATATTTTCTCTTTATAATATTAGTATAGACTAGACTACTGCTTGCGGCTCCGCCCGCGTGAATTAGTTCTTCCGGGATAAAAGTCCCGCTTTATATTTCCCCGAGATAAAAAGTATCTTACTCGCTGATAATGTACCTTTATATTGGTGAAAGAATTTTCAAATCGGTCCAGTAGTTTTGGAACCTATTCAATGCAAACAAACAATCAAATCTTTCCTCTTTACAATATTAGTATAGAAAATTAAATTCGTTGGCACACATTGAATACGGATCTCTAAAAGAAAACCACGAGATGACGCTCTTCACAATGCATTTGTGGGTCACACGCCATCCTTGATATACTATTAGTGGACGTGAAATATTTCGGAAAACAACTCGTTGCCCAATCATAAACATGTTTTAGTGAAACTGTGCTAATTAACAGTAGGCAAGCGGGGTACAGGCAGTGCAATAACTTCAGAGCGTTACTTGGTTATATGACGCCTTTTACCTTTTTCAGGGGTAGGCAGACGTGTTATCACCCCCAAATTTCGTTGGCTATGTTATGTCTCATGTAATATAGAACGAGACTATTACCTACCCTTCTACCGGGCACAATTCCAGATTTCGGGCTGATTCAGTATCAGCCCGAAAACCCAATCACAAAACCCAATCATTTTACCTAACCCGGGGCTCGAACCCGAGATCTCAGAAACAACTTGTACTATACAACTACGCCGCCAAGGAATATGTGATTAAACCACTGTGTTTGCAGTAAACGACTGGCAACCGCCGACACCGCTCCGCTGGAATTGACAGTTGCTAAATTAATACACTGCTCTCTGTCTAACTCTGTCTGTCTCTTTCGCACTTGTAGGATTCGTAATGCGGAATTCTTTGAATTTACTTGCTGAAAGTACAAATTGTAGGCGCGTCTCATTTGTCTAGTGGCTAGGAAGGTGTAAATTTGGTTTTGGGATATTCGGTTCAATTGTTATATCTTTTTTTTTTTTTTTTTTTTTTTTTTTCGCGGAGAAAGTGACTTATTACTACCGCCCAGCCTTCAAGGGGGGCGACTGAGCGGTTATGTTGGGTTCACCGTGCCTTACGACCCGGCGTTGAGCCGCCCGGAGAGATGTAACCATCGGGCGACCGCCGGGCCGAGTCCCTAACCTATGTACAACGCACGGCATACCAACCAAAACTCCGCGGTGGCCATCTTCGGCGCATTAGGGACGGCTGTGGGCTTCCTCTGACGGAAGTGTCTAAGTTGTCGTCCGCAGCCGCCCCTGCGCGGTGCCGCCTAGTGCGGCCCGTCTCCTGTTGTGGGGGGGGCTCAGAAGCCCCCGCGCACCGAAGGACGCTCTCAGCGTCAACGGCAGCGTGAGGCCTACCAGCCACGCTGCCGTCCATCACAGGGATCGCAACAATGTGCCAATAAGAACACAAAATTAAAGACGGACAGCCCCCTGCCGCCCGCCTGCGACCCCCGGTGGCCCCTATTAGTCGCCTTTTACGACAGGCAGGGGATACCGTGGTGGAATTCTCCAAACGCCCCCAATCCACAGGGCGGAAGACGCCGGTCAGTCGTCCACCCGGCGCCTCCTACGTCTTGTCTGGCGGCGGGAGGGATCTCCGCGCCTCCGATCCCTCTCGGCACTCTCCTTCCGCGAGAGGACCACCTCACAGAAGTGTGCCACCGCACGCCAGGACCTCCGGCTGTCGACCATGGAAGCGACCACGGCCGGCAGCGAGAGGTCTCCTCCGACGACTGCTCTGAGAGCGCTGCGCTCCTCATCCCAGGCTGGGCAGAACTCTAAGGTATGCTGGGCCGTATCCAGCGGGCAGTTGTCACAGTGGTGACACACGGCCGACACCTCCTTCCTCACTACCCGCCACAAGTGCTCACCGAAGCAGCCATGCCCAGCGAGCACCTGCGTCAAGCGAAACGTTGCCGCACCGTGGCGCCTGTCCAGCCATTCGGCAAAGACAGGACGCACTGCCGCGACGACCCTGAGCCCCGCTGACGGGGCCTCCAGCCTGAGACGCCACTCCTCCACGGCGGCTCGCCGTAGGGAGGCCCTCATGGCCTCCACCTCCTTCAGGGCCGGATGTTGCCCACGACTGGACGCCTCCTCCCGCCAATGAAAGACATCGGAGAGGGATTTGGCGTCCAGATCCCAGGGCAGAAATCCGGCCAACAAACAAGCCGCCTCGAAAGAGACCGTGCGGTATGCCCTGATCGCCCGCTGCGCCAAAGCTCTCTGCGGAGTGCGCAGGAGGGCGACGCAGGGGCGGTTCAGGGAGTCAGCCCAAACGGGGCTGCCATAGAGGGCCATGGACCGCACGACTCCGTGATATAACCTCCGGCAAGGGATGCCAGGACCTTCCAGGTTGGGCAGCAGGCTGGACAGAGCGCCCGCTGCCCGAGACAGTTTCGTCCCCAATTTCTTGAAATGGGCGCGGAATTTCCATCGGCTATCTAAGACTAAACCTAGATATTTCATGTCTTTGCCGATGGGAATCCGCACCCCCTCAACCACGATGTGGGCACCGGCCGGTGGCCCTCTCCGAGGCCCGTGGAAACAAATGGCCTCAGTTTTCTCGAGGGCCACCTTCAAACCCAACCGTCGAATCCGACTTACTACTTGGCCGGTGCCCACCGCCGCCAAGGTAGCGGCGTCCCGGAACGTCCTGGCGGTCGCTGTGACCAATGTGTCGTCGGCGTAGCACGTCACGCCGACGTCCCAGAGATTTGCACCACGGAGCACCCAGTCGTACCCGATGTTCCACAGGAGAGGGCCCAAAACCGAGCCCTGTGGAACACCGCGCGACATCGCTCTTCGGTGCCACCTGCCATCGGCGCCCGGATACACCACGTCCCTGTCAGACAGGTACGCGTGCACCAGACGCCGAAGATAGGGCGGCACCACGTGGTACCGCAGTGCCTCGTGAATGCAGGGCCAGGGCAGCGTGTTGAACGCGTTGGAGATGTCCAAGGACACCGCGACAACTACTCCGCCTCCGGCCACTGCATCCTCCGCCTGTGCCTTCACCCGCAGAATCGCGTGGACGGTGGAACGTCCCCTCCTGAAGCCAAATTGGCTGTCGGCCAAGTTCGGTCCGACCCTCTCGAGGTGCTCGACGAGGCGAGCATGGACGATACGCTCGAAGAGTTTGGCGACCTCGTCGAGCAATACGATGGGCCGGTAGGCCGACGGCGACTCTGCGGGTCGTCCTTACTTCTTCAGCAGGACGAGCTTCCCGGTTTTCCAACGCGCCGGGAAGACGCCCTGCTCCAAACAGGCGGTGAATAAACTGCGGAGCCTCGGGCCCAGAATTGTTATATCTGATCATATTATGTTTTTTTGGTTCCAAAATGTTACACAAATACCAACTTAGGACGTTTTTCTACGCCACAACTGAACTGCTCTTTAATTTATTTATACAATAGTATGTATAAGTTTAATAAATAAGACACCATTTTCCCGACCTGATCAAAATTATATCGCCTATGTCACGTTTTTTGCAATCCAAATCCTTCGCAAACCATTCCCTAAACACCCGTCAAGACCGCGTAAACATACATAAATCATTGACCGGGAACCCTTCCCGGTTCCCGGTCCGGTACCGGTATCAATAACCAGGAGACGTGACAAATGACGCGCGATTTGCGACTGATCCCGGCCCGCGGGTCGCAGATTATCGCCTGCGTGATAAATTGTACCTCTGGATGTTATAAGACTGCGATATTGAAACGGAATGGCCGAGGATTTGGGGGTTAGGTATGCTTAATACATTTTTTCTTGCTTGCTTGCTTAATTATTCTTTGTTTTAAAACAGTGTATAGTATTTTCTTGTATTAATTGAGGGCCAATTTCACCGTTCTTTGATAAATGCTTTCGACACATAAATGTATAAGCCGACCAAATACAAAAGCCACACTTTAATCTATGCTGCCAAATAAATGGTAATAAATGAGTACTATTTACGTAAGTTGTTTGGTACCATATTATACTAGCCCTGTATTACCTGTATTATTTACTGCCCACTGCTGAGCACGGGCCTCCTCTACAACTGAGAGGGTTTAGGCCTTAGTCCACCACGCTGGCCTAGTGCGGGTTGGCAGACTTCACATACCTTCGAAATTCCTATAGAGAACTTCTCAGATATGCAGGTTTCCTCACGATGTTTTCCTTCACCGTTAAAGCGAGCGATAATTCACAAAGAATACACACATAACTTTTTAGAAAACTCAGAGGTGCGTTCCCTTGGGTTTTGAACCTTTGATACGATAATTGTAAAAAAAATATACTTCAAACCTGTGACAATGGCCTTATTGTCATTATATTTCGGAATAGTAGTAAATATTATGGTTGCAAAAATGTTTGTTTCCTGCCATAATGGCTATTAATGTTTTTTCCTTTTATTACAACGGCATCTCTTTCTGCTTACAAATCATATACATATCATTTTAATCTTAGCACTATAAGGGCCGTTCAAGTAAATTTTATTCGATAATTATAGTATTAAACAGCTAATGTAGATAGTAGATAGTATTCATGTGATTGTCATTTAATTGGGAGTATAGTGCCATAGATTAGCGTGTGACTTTTATATTTGGTCGGCTTATACGTGTGACGAGTAGCATATACTCAGAAGTCGTGAAATACTCCAAAAAATACACACTCACTCACGCCTTTTATCCCCGAAGGTTTAGGCAGAGGCGCAACTAGTGCACCCACTTTTCACCGTGCGTATTCCGTCCCATCATGTGATAGGCACAAATTCTAGACTCCGGGCTGATACTGAATTTAAAACCCAATATCACTTTGCCCGGTCCGGGAATCCAACCCAAGACCTCAGCATTGCAGTCATACCGTAATACAACTACGCCACCGAGGCAGTCAGGCAAAAAAATATACAATTTCGATATGAAAATAGCAATCTATCTTTTGCAGGTGTGGTTCCAGAACCGTCGCGCCAAGTGGAAGAAGCGCAAGAAGAGCACCAACGTGTTCAGATCCCCTGGATCACTGCTGCCATCTCACGGGCTGCCGCCGTTCGGTGCTGGTGACGTCTGCGCGCCCGGCGTGTTCGCAGACCGACCCTGGTCTATGCCAGCAGGTGCGTTGATATAAATAACGTAAAATTCTTACAAACTATGTTTTTTTATTGCAATTACATGGCGAGGTGAGCATGCCGCTCGCCTGATGAACTCGACCGCCCATAAACGGTAGTAAACCAGAAATTTGAATACAAAGTACTACGTGGCACTCTACTGCGCTCTTCATTCTGAGACATAACATATTAAATATAACTGCTTAAAACAATTAATAGAGGCAGGCAGTACACTGGCCTAACTCGATCAAAACAAAAATAAGTTAGAATCGACGCGAAATTGGCGAATTGGAAGTCTCAGACAAATAAATAAAGAATACATGTTTTTTGTATGTACATACAAAAAAAAAATATTTTCTGAGTATAGTGCACAACAACAGTCAGTCAGACAAATAACTCTTCATCATCAATGACCATCTTGATTACCATTAAAGTGTAGAATTCTTATGTTTACTGGTGGTAGAACTCTCATATTATGTGAGAGTCCGTCTGGGTGCGTACCACCGCAATGTCTATTTCTACCGCCAAGCAGCAGTGTGCATGCACTGTTGTGTTTCGGTTTGAAGGACATTGTAGCCAGTGTAACTACTGGACATAATGAGACTTAACATCTTATGTCTCAGAATGACGAGCGCAGTGGAATGCCACACAGTACTTTGTAACTCAAGGTGCTGGATGGTGTTGCTATTGTTTATGGATGGTCGTATCGCTTACCATCACGTGAACGGCATGCTCGTCTCGTCATTCAATGATATAAAAAAAGTGTGTGTGGACTTATGTACACGCGTTAGAAGTCATACTTCTTTGGCGTAACAAGATAAAAATCTTTTTAAATAACGCGCCAAAAGATGTATACCTAACTACAATATATTTCGCCTTATTCTACGTTCAAAATTCAAAACTAAAATGTTGACTATAGCTAACTTCAGGGTGTCGGTTTTTCGTGACGGTGTGCGCGCGCATAGTAAAAATGTACTCTCATCATTTTTCCCTAACGCGCCAAAAGAAGAATAACTTCAAAAATATTTGACTAAATTGCATAATATAAACTATTATCTTACACTTCGTTGGTTCCAGGGCTTGGCCAGTTGTCGCAGGGCGGCATGTCGATGGGCGGGTTCGGGGCTGGAGGTCTACCGCAGCTGGCGGCGGACCTGAATCCTTCGCTGCCAATCTCCTCGGTCGCGTCAGGCCAGCCGTACCAGGGCCACTACCCGCTCAACTCGCTCGGTGAATAAAATTGATTAGTCAGATAGGGAGGACCTGAATGCGATTCCCAAGTGGGGTATTACTTCCATAGGTACTACACTGGCTTTTTTATTCGCCATATTATGCCCAAGACTTGATACACCTTTAAAGGTTGACATTTTAGGCAAGTAACCTTGCATAACAACTAGGTAAGTAATATCTAGAAAATGCGTCAAAAAGTATAATTCTACCGCTACATTTGGTTGCTGAAGCAAATGCTAGATTTAGATGCTAGATTCATAGTAGTGTAATGTTTCTCGGCAACAAGTTGACAGCGTCTGCGCGTGTCTAGAATTTATCGTCTTCCGTCTGCGGTCATCCGTTAGGACAGTCTTTGGCGAGTTCTGCAGTCTTTTTTGGCATTCAGTTTTAATTAAGCCATATTTAATGTCGCAAAGAGGCCTCTTCGGTATGTTTGTGTATGTATGTTTTTGGTAATCGATGGTTTGTTTACGTTTTAAAGTGAGTCCACTGACCCGGATTGTGCCATAAACTTTATTATAATGGATATCGTAAATATTTTAATAACACTGGCAAAGAATGAAATAATGGTCGGCAATACCTCGCTTTTGACAGGTCCGTCTGAAAATCTTTAGGGGAGGCCTATGTTCAGCAGATTATGTTACTAGTTTTGCTCTCAAATTTGCTCACATGATAGAGCTTCCTATAATAAAAGGTCCACTTTGTACATTCCGGGGCTTAAAATGTCTTTCAGTTTAATTTTCGTAATAAACTGTTTACCGATTTCTTTGTTTAATTTCACAGAATTTATATAACTTATAGTTCACATACTTCTAACATATTACTATATTAGTTACGAAGGTGTTGTGTTGCTGTGTTGCAGGCGACACGATGATGTCGTACTGCAACAACATAGCGGGCGGTCAGCAGGGCGCGCTGGAGGGATCGCCCACGCCGCCACACATGTCCCACTGCGCCAACAACAACGCTTCGCCCACCGCTTCAGGTAACACTTATTTTAAATTTATTTGCAACAAAGAATATACCATGATAGCTAAGACTATGGCGGAGTTTTAATCTATACTTGTAATAAAATCGTAGACATTCATTTTTGTGCACTAATCACGCATAAGCCACTAATTATATCTATATACTAATATATAAAGCTAAAGAGTTTGTTTGTTTGAACGCGCTAATCTCAGGAACTACTGGACCGATTTTGAAAAATCTTTCACTAATATTTTTATTTATTTATTTATTTATTTATTTACTTAGGCAAAGACATGTTACACTTATATGTATAAGGTCATTGACTCTCAAACTAGGCGAGCCTGTATCTTAAGAGCCTGAGATGGGTAATCGAATGATCTTTGCTGGCATAAAAAAAGTACCCATAATTAACAATTGTTATTAGTTGATCACTGTTAAATTTGAGTGTGGGTAATAGAGGCTTTAAAAGCAGGGGAAAATATCAATAAAATATGTGTGTGTGTGTGTGTGTGTATGTGTGTGTGTGTGTGTGTGTGTGCGCGTGCGTGTGTGTGTGTGTGCGTGTGGGTGTGGGAGTTCAGGCTAGGTATTGAGTGAAATTATCAGTCTTTCCGTTTCATCGTGGTTGAGCCCCAACAGCCATGCTTTGACTTTTCTTTTGCAAGCAGAATAAGTGTGATATACAATATTGCAATGCCTATTTACATTATTGTATATGATTGGATGTATAAAGGCGGGACACCTTTTAGTTAGGCGAGACGAACTGCGAGGCACCGGCATTGCGAAGACACGTTTGGATTTTAGGGATGCAATATCGATGCTATGTTTCAAAATTTTGTGCATGTTTAAAGTTGCACCAAGAACGTATAATTGGCGAACACGTAAGACAGCAAATTCTCTATAGATTTCGTCAGTAGGAAAGAGAAATGGTTTCTTAAGAAGCACCTTAATTACCGCCCTTTGGGTTCTTTCGAGTTCAATTATTGTGGTTTTCCCAGCACCGCCCCAGATCGGAATACAGTATTGAATGATTGACTGGCAGAGTGCGAAGTATATCGTGCGCTGAATGTGAATTGGAGTACAATCTCGCAGTTTTTTAAATATGTAAATCAGTTTGTGAATACGATTCGAGATGTAGTGTATGTGGTCTTTGAAGGAGAGGTGTTCGTCTATTATTATTCCGAGATATTTGATTTGTCGTGTGCGTTCTAGTGCTTCACATTTGCAACTCGGCTGGATGTTGATGTCATTGAACGAACAAGTGTGGAGCTTAAGTAACGCGTGCCGTGTAGGGTTAGAGACGCAAGTTTTGTGAAACGCAATATATTTGGATTTTTTTACATTTAGAGTAAGTAGGTTTAGGTTTAGGCTTTGAACCACTTTCGTAAGTGCTTTTTCCGCACAGAGATAAGCTTGTTCCCAGTCGTTGGCATGGAGTATGATTGCAGTCATCATCATCATCATCATCAGCCTATATTTTGGTCCACTGCTGGACATAGGCCTCCTCCAATACGCGCCATTTTACCCGGTCTTCGGCCTGTCGCATCCAGTTTCTGCCAGCGACCTTTCGCAAATCGTCACTCCACCTGGCTGGAGTATCGTCAGCGTACGATATTATAGAAGCATTGTGAAGGGTCAGTTCGAGGATATCATTAATGTATAAAACAAATAGCGTGGGACCAAGCAGACTTCCCTGTGGAACGCCAAAATTTATAGGAAGTCGCTGACTACAGTGTTCGCCAACTTTAACGTATTGATAACGACCAGATAAGTAGCTCCTAAACCAGTCTAGGGGGATACCTCTTATTCCGACTACTTCCAGTTTCTTGAGCAATAATTTAGTGGAAATCGTGTCGAACGCTTTGGCTAGGTCCAAGAATATGCCGATGCAGCATTCACCCTTTTCTACAACTGAAGCGACTTGGTTTACCAGATAAGTGGCTGCATCTTCTGTGGATTTCCCCCGTCTAAAACCAAATTGCCTGTCCGATAACAGGTTGTGTGCTTCGAGGTATTTGGTAAGACGTGTATTGACAACTTTTTCAAGAAATTTTGACAGTATGCTCAGGAGTGCTATAGGTCTATAATTTTCTGGTAGATCTGTGGGGCCAGATTTATGTATCGGACTAATAGCAGCTAATTTCCATTGTTCCGGAACCGTTCCATGTAGTAAACTAAGATTAATTAGGTGGGTAAGAGGGGGGATAATATATTTTTTTACTTTTTTGATTAGCCGTACGGTGACTTTGTCAGGGCCTGGAGAACTATTGTCACAGAGCTGCGATATAAATTTGTCGATTTCATTGTTATCAGTTGGCTGAAAGAAGAAGGAGGTAGGGGATGTCTTCGACGGCCTATATTTTCTGGCTAAAGAGTCTTGTGTCTCAGAAAGATTTACAAGTGTAGGTTCAGCTAGGTTCCTGCCAACATTAGCGAAGTATGAGTTAAGGTTGTTCAGTATATCATCGTTGTCTTGCGTTCCATCAAGTAATTTTGGTATATCTCTTCTGGAGGATGTAGGATCATAAATAGATTTGATAACCTTCCATAGTTTTCTTGGATTTTTTTCGTTTTGGTGTATTTGCTGGCTGTTGTACTCATTTTTGAGATTGCGTAGTAGTTTGTTACAGAAGTTACGATATCTCGTGTATATTAACCTTTTTGTGGAGTCTTGTTGGTGAGATCTACAGGATAGATGTAATTTATCTCTGTGTCTGATGCACCTAATCAATCCAGGAGTTATCCAAGGTTTGATTGCGAATTTGTTGCGCGGGACTCGTAAATTGTAAGTATGTAATTGTAAAGTACGCGTAAAAACTTCGATAATGGATGAAGCGACAAATTCAAGGTTGTCGCTGATCATGATGTTAGACCAGTCTAGGTCAGCCAGCTCCTTTGCGACTTTAACTTCGTTAATTCTGAGTTTGTATCGACTTACTTTGTATCTGCTTTTGTAGTCGCATGGTATTACTGCTAGTGTCATATCGTGATCAGTAATGGAGCTTTTGCAAATAACTCCAACAGCTTTGACGTGCGACTTTATGAATATGTGATCAAGACATGTTTGAGAACGAGTAGGACTAGTGATAACTGGGAGTAGTCCATAGGAAGCCATAAGCGTGAGATAGTCTTGAGATTTTGCACTTGTCTCGTTGCAGATATCGATGTTCATGTCGCCAGTTACTATAATTGATGAATAGCTGTTGACGAGTTTTAAGGTGTTATCTAGAGCTGCCATAAAATTTGATATATTAGTGAACGAAGGAGAGCGATATACTCCGAGTAAGGCTATTTTTTGGTCTATTTCTAAGAGTAGACTATCGGCGTCAGAAATTCTGGTTTCAACTATTGTTACGCACCTATTTGATTTTGTGTAGATAACGAGACCTCCGTTTTTGTTTTGTTGCTGCTGTGTACGAATTATGTTATAATTTGGCAGGGGGTCTAGAATAGTATCGTGAGTCAGCCAGCACTCAGTTAGAACAATTACGTCGAAGTCAGCATTAAAGCGTTTGAGTGCGACGGAAAGATCGTCAAAGTTACGTTGATAACTTCTTATGTTAAAAGTCAGTAGTTTAAAGCTAGGTTTCAAAGATTCAAAGAGGTTACTGCAATCTTCAATTTGTGCATATGTGTGACAATTTAAGCTTATAACTTCGTCTAAGTTTTGTGTTATATCAAGTAATGTCATTCGTATGAAAGAGGTTAATAAAAGTAATGGAGTCAGTTATTGTCACGGACTTGAGTATTAAGGAAGTCTGCAGTATAGCACGTACTGATAAATTGTAGCCTGAAGAAGTATAGTGTATAATAAAGGTGAAGTAGGGGTGAGTGCATGAAAAGGACATAGTGTGCTTTATGTTGGGGTAGGTGTCCTTGGGAGAGAGTAGTGAGTCAAGGGTCCCTAAATGACTGTATCTGTTATGAGTGTATTTGTTATGATATAAAATATGACAAACCATGGTTAGTAAGGTTAGAATTCTTATATTATAAGTGGATTTTCTGGTAATCCTTATAATCTCGATTTTGTTAATAACTGCAAAGTCTGAGGCTAAGGGTGATGAGATCTCTTCATACGACGTATGTAGGCCCCAAACGACTATCCAGATCCTTTTGATTAGTAATGAGTATAGCGGGATTTCCTTCTTGTTTTTTAATGAAAATCGATCCGTTTTTGATCCAGCAAAAAGTGTATCCTCTATCCTTGGCTCGAACTTTAGTCGCTCGAAATAACTGGCGGTTTGTACGAGTGAGACGTTCGTTGAAGTATAGATTTTTCTTCGGTCCAGGTACATCGATGTCGGCAGATGTGAAATTACGTCTAACTTTAGCAGCTTTCAGAAATTCATCCCGTTTAGAACGGCGTGTAAATCGTACAATGAGGGGTCGAGGAAGGGTCTCGCCCGCTTCGTTTGTATTTTTCCGCCGTGGACCTGCCCTACTAGCAAAGTCAAGGTCATGTTCATCAATAGATACACCAATTTTTATAGCCATTGTATGAATTGTGTGAAGAGTACTTTCATTAACTTGTTCAGTGAGTCCGACGATTTCTATATCATTTCTTAAGGATAGCTGAGCTTGGATGTTCAATTCATTACGGAGGTCAGATATAGTGCTACTGTGTGTTGCCATCTCACTTTCCCGTGCCTCCAATGTTTTTATTCTATTAATATATTCATCTAAACGGGTGTTACATGCATTGAGATGATCAGTTATTCTATTGATGTGAGACTTCAAGTCTTCCATGTCTCCTCGCATCAGTTTTATTTCAGCCGTCAGCAAGGATAATGCATCCGATTTGTTGTTTGGCGGGACGTCGGGGGAGTTCGACGAGCAACATGCAGATGTTGTGAGCGAGTAATTCCCAGGAAAACTTGCTTTCGGGTTAAAAGTCTTGGATTGTGAAGGCGGGAATACGTTATTCTCACTGTCAGAAGCGTGAGAAGGTGTGCGTATAAAGATTTTCTTTGATGTTTGAGAAAGACATGATGGGCATGACCATTTACATTTACTTTCCTTTGACATTTTACGGACATCGGTTAGTTTTACACAAGTTGCGTGGAAAACGTTGTTGCATTTCGAACACTTTACGTGCTGGGGGCCTCTAATGTTCTTGTTACAAATGTGACAACTATTGTTTGTCATATCGGTCTTCAGTAATTATAGTTATATTATTTATAGTAATAATAATTCGGTATTATAATAATTTGTGTCACCACGTAAATCATAAGTTCGATAAATTAATTAAAAATGTTCTTGGCTGCAGGTTTTGAACACAGATACTCTGACTTCGTTTCTCGTTTGGTGCTTGCCGGCCAAACTCACTTTACTTCATGTAGGCAAAATTATCACAGTAATACATTGCATTCGGTCGCAATCTTTTATAAAGTGCCGGTATTCGTAATATATTTTTGATAAGGCAACCGTCACAATGTGTTCATTTTTGCACTTAGCTGTTATAGATGGTTATTTAGTAACTGTGTTCACTGAGTACACTTTTTGATTTTTGAGTTGATGTAGCTGATATTCACAGTTTTGTGACGACTGATTCGGATTACACAAAGTTACTGTTTATCACAAAGTCACACAATTTATTCTTCTCGATAGATATCACAGAATGGACGATTTGTTATGCAAACGAGAATACTTGCGAATTGAACGTTATCACTAAGATATTTGATGAATTTGAAGTTTAATACAGTGGTAAATATATTTTTTTAGTTGATTAACAAAGAGGCAAGTGTTCTAACAGGCAGTGCCGACTACCCACATTACTCCCGAGTGCTATAGGCTACTTTTTTTATCCCGGAAAAACTTTTCCACGCGGGCGGAGCCACGCGCAATGCTAGTATTTTATATTTACGTTGCGTTTTATAAAAAGCTGAGATAGAAATTCACGCGAAGTTGTAGGTACAGTTAACAAGATATTAGCTAGATCATAGTAATGCTATTGATACGTAGGTATTTGTATTCGCTTGATAGTGACCACCGTCGGCCGTCCACAAGGTGTTAACCCTGCTATAGTGATCTACGCATGTCGCGTTCCAGGACCAGCCTGTGTATATTTTCAAGTAGGCCAGCATAATTGTGTCGGCACTCTCTGGAACACTGCGCTTACAATCACACGCATTGGAGTCACTTCATTGTGCTCGTATTAAAAAAAATGTGTGTGGACTTAAATAAAAAAAGTGTATGTGTACTTATGTACACGCGTTAGAAGTTATACTTCTTTGGCGTAGCAAGACAAAAATCTTTTTAAATAACGCGACAAAAGAAGTATAACTTCAATATCTTTCGCCTTATTCTACGTTCAAAATTCAAAACTAAAATGTTGACTATAGCTAACTTCAGTGTGTCCGTTTTTCGTGACGGTGTGCGCGCGCATCGTAAAAATTTATCTCATCATTTTCCTTAACGCGCCAAAAGAAATATAACTTCAAAAAATGTGTGTGGACTTAAATAAAAAAATGTTTAGGTGGCGGCGAGGGTGAGGAGGAGGGATGGCGCGGGCACAGCATCGCGGCGCTGCGGCGGCGCGCCTCCGAGCTGTCGGCCGCCATCCCGCCGTACCTGCAGCTCAACTACGACGCGCACAGCCCCGTCTACTGACCGCGTCACCCACTATGATGCACACACGTCACCTCCACACGACTCTACAATTGAATTAGCAACAAAAAAGGATTATTATAGATTAATATTCGAATTCCAAAGATGAATTATAAGCACGACCCAATTGGAACATGGAAATAAATGCTTATTTTTAGAGCGCAGGCAACTTTCTGGTTGTTTCATACTATTAGCAGTGAGATAAACACCTTCACATATTATTTAGAGAGAGGTGTGTAAGAACAAGGCGTGATTCCAAGTGTGTACGATTTTAAAAGTTGGGTTTTTAGCATAATAATATACATATGCTATAAATATATATAAAATGCTGGAAAATACATTCAATTCTTGCAGCTATTATTTTAGAAACGACTCAAATTTCTCCTGGATTCTTTATTGTAGACATTTTTTCTGCGGTTCAAAATATAATTTGTCTTACAAGTTATTTGATGTCGTGTGGATAATATTAAAGCGATTAAATTCAATTTTTCACCCTAAAAAGGGGTCACGTGAAAGACATTTTTTACAATGAAATTGTGAGCTGTATTCGATGTATACGCGTTCGTACAATAAATAAATTATAGATTAACATAAGGTATTTAATAAAGTATAATAGCTATTGATGTACTTGTCACACGACCACACAAATTGTATGATGCCATACTTTTTGAAGTGTGAAATAACCAATGATGTTTAAAGAAAAGGTGTAGATGCGGTATAAACAGTCTGCAAGTGGCATACTAAAATTGAAATAATTAGCATTATCGGCCTTAGTTTCGTGTCAGAAGCTGTTGAAGTTATTTGTCTAAAGAATGTTTGATAAAATGTTCTGTATGATAATAATGAGAATTATAATGATTCCTTATGTTTACGCGAATGTTAGACATTGAAATTAAACTATTATAACGGATTTTATCGCGGTTTTTTATTTAATTTTTCTCCCGACGTTTCGAAGGCTTTGCAGCACTTCGTGGTCACGGGGCGGACTGAGGTGTTGGTGGTCCGAAAAGTTAGTGTTACAAATCTACCTTCAATTTACAATTATACAATTTAAAGATGTTAGTCATTGTTTGCGGTCCGGTCTACGCAGTAAGAGCTCACAATGTCTTGAGGTCTGGCAGCAGGTCTTTTGGGGCCCGATTTAATTAGATGTATGACCGGGTCCCAGGCTTGTGCAAGTTTCCAACCATCTTCTCTATTGAAATTAGGATGTTTTTTGATCTCAATAGCCTCGCGGATCATCCTAGGCAGGAATCGGTGTTCTTTGGCAAGGATTTGTGGCTTGTCGAATCTAAGGTAATGGTTGGAGCCTTCTTCTGAGTGTTCAGCTACTGCAGACTTCGTAGAGCGTCGGTGTTTAACATCAGCTATATGTTCTTTTACGCGGGTCCCTATATGTCTTTTTGTTTGTCCAATATAAGAGAGGCCACAGTCGCAATCTATCTTGTATACGCCCGGTTCTTGTAGAGGTATATGGCACTTGACAGGTGGTAAAAATTGACTAATCTTCTTAGGCGGCTTAAAATAAGTTTTTATGGAAGCGCGCTTCAGGATGTAGCCAATCTTGTCAGTGACTCCTCTTACATAAGGTAATACAACTGGGACACGATCAACTGTGGCTGGTTTCACTCGGTCTCTGTGACGGCGGCGTGGAATTTGGAGCTTGTTGTCTCGCAGTACTTGCTTGACATTTTGCAGCTCAGCAGCCAGGTGTTTCTCGTCACAGATTCCTTGTGCTCTCTGAAACAAAGATTTGCCCACGGTAGCTAACTGTTTTGGATGGTGATGAGATTCACCGTTCAGGTATTTATCTGTATGGGTCGGTTTCCTATACACAGTGTGGCTTAGGGACTGATCAGGATTACGGATGACTAAAACATCTAAGAAAGCAAGAGAGTTATCCTGTTCCAACTCCATGGTAAATTGAATTTTATCATTAATGGAGTTGAGATGATTTAAAAATGCAGTTACTTTAAATTGTATAATTGTAAATTGAAGGTAGATTTGTAACACTAACTTTTCGGACCACCAACACCTCAGTCCGCCCCGTGACCACGAAGTGCTGCAAAGCCTTCGAAACGTCGGGAGAAAAATTAAATAAAAAACCGCGATAAAATCCGTTATAATAGTTTAATTTCAATGAGAATTATGTTATGCCGTAATAATTTCACATGTCATATTATAGTTTGTTATAATATTAAGTTAACGATGTGTAAGATGTTTTTAAAAGCCGAGTGCAGTATACCTACGTATTTACACCTTTTTATCAAAATATCATTGGAAATAACCTCAAGTTCGGCCCCTGTCACTCCCTACTCCTTAAAAATAACGCGGCTATTAATTTCAACTTGGCTATGAAATGAAGATACCAGAAGCTTAGATTCATAAGGGCCGAATAAGGAATGCCGCAGGGGTTTGGCACCGCAATGTGTAAAAAAAACCTTCTATTTTAGTTTCAAATGCGTTTGTCATTTGTTTACCGGTATACAAGGTAAATAATTATATACAAACTCATTGTATTTTTTTATTGCAAAAAAATAGCTGTACTAGACAATGCCGTCATTTGTCAAGTTTGAATATGATTTTGTGACAATTCGTTGGAGGAATTGAGGATAGGGTAAATAAAATCATGTTTTCTTCTGTAAACGCTTAACTGATTTTGAAAAAAAAACCTTAGGGTATAAAAACCCACAAAAGTAACCAAACAAACTCCCATCACGGTCAAAAGTAGTGAATATTTGTATAATTTGTGCGGTCGTGTGGCACTGGCAGGTCACGTCTAGAAGGAATTATGTTCTGACATACCACCTTCTAGCAGTGCGCTTGCGCACGTCTCGTGTACGGGCCTTTGTAAATAAACGCGGGAAAACTCGCGAGGCCTTCAGGACTTGCGTTAACTTAGGTTGTGAACTAACTAGAGGTATTGCAATTCGAAGTTTGAAATTTTAAAAATGTGATGGGCCATTCGATTTTTAAATTTTCTGTGTATACGACTGACAATTTTGAAAGATAAACAAAAATAAGATTATTAAACAGTCCAGGCTGTATGGACCTATATTCCTTTGCCTATTTTTTTTAATGTACAGAAGAGTATTGTAAGTGAACATAATATTTCCCCGCCAAAAATTCACCATATGAATTACAATAAATCTCTTGTTAGTAAAACGAACCTGAGTTCACACGAGTGCCTATAGTTGTGTTGATACATTCCACAAATCGTAGTGTTATTGAAATAGCATTGTGGGCTCTGTGTTAATAAGTTTAAATTTAATTAAAAGGTTTACATGTTTTGCTTTAAAATTACAGTTGAAAATTGCAGCTGTAATAATTTAATTTTTGAAATATTTTTATGTGTTTAATATTTTTTTTGTAAATTGTTAACGTCATACATGTAGGAAAGCATTTTTTGTATTTTTTTGTATGATAATTAAAATACCTTTTTTAAACCATTGTAATTTAAATGCATAAATAATATATTTTTCGGTCATTTTAGTATGTAAGTATTTTTTTTTGTTATTATACATGTTATGTAAATGTACAGTATACGGTAATGTAAATAAAACGGAGAGCCCACAGCAAAGTTTCGATTTATCTCGCATTTAAAAACATCTAAGTTGTACCGACTCGAGCCAAAATATTATTATGTAAGTCAGTGTGAATGTTGTGGTGTCTGTGTGTGCTGGTTGGAATTCAAATTCATCACATAAATTTAAATCAAAAACTATTTAATTCAAGAAGTAGGTATCAATTTCCTCAGGCCAAAATCAAATTAAGTCTTAATTTTATAGATGCAAGTATTGAGCAGTGAACTCATCAACTACGTACGAGGGACTTTTTGATACATACAAGACAAAAAAAGCGATTTACACACACATTTGTCACAATGTGGTAATAGAACCTGTGATCCTCAGGTATGAAAGATTTTAAATTTTTTTTATTAACAAAAACCATTCATGTGGTTTCGATGCCATAAAAAAATCATAGAACTACATAAAGTATTTTTTTTAAGTTAAATTAAAAGTTATAGGACATTTTTTCGACTGTACATCATTGCTTCTATTGCTAGAGGGATCATCAGACGGTTCTCTAATAAATTAGTGGAAGTAAAACAACCAGCATGCGTGTATACGGGTTGACACAGTATACGAACATTTCAGTTAGGGTAGGTAGGATCAACTATTGTACGTTCGGAAACTCCACCACTATTATGTTTTTAAAACGCGACGCGCCAATAAACGTTTACTTAATGCCTAATAGTCGTCTCTCATTTTTAGACTACTGGGGACTTAATTCAGCATACTATCAATTGGTTAAAGCCTGTTTGCCTTGAGCGACATTTTTTGCGACATCGAGGGTCGATTTCACCGCTTGCTGATCAATGCTACTTTTCACTTAAATGTTTAAAGCCAATAAAAAAGTCACACTCTAATCTATACATACATTCATAGTGTCACACCTGTATCCCATAGGGGTAGACAGATACTATGAATTGCCACTTTGCTCAATTCTGGCAAACTTCTTTCGGTTCCTCCACCTTCCTCAATGTTTTTATGCACTCTCTCCGGTTCAGGCTACTTTTGACCTGGCCTTTACCCAGAATGTCAGATATCGAACATTCGAAGGTTTAGTGCGGTCGACCCCTACCGGCCCTTCAATCCGCCCTCGCCTTATATATCCTTTTTGTCAGTCTCCTATAATCCATCCTCTCCAAATGCCCACATCACCTTAACATACCCTTCTCAATTTTGGTCACTAGGTATACATCCTCTGACACTCCACACATGTCCATCACCACAGTATTCCGCACTCTATCACTCACAAATCTATGCTCCCAAATAAATGGTGATAAAATGAATACGATCTTATAGCTGTTAACATGATAACTGTTAAATTAAATTTAATTGGAACTTATAAAACAGGTCCTGAGTGTTATATTTTGTTTGTTTTTAAGGCAGTAAAATTTTTCGAAAAATAATGTTGCTTAAATCATTTAGCCTTTCAGACTATCTATCTCTCTAGAACCTAATTTCAATTTCATTTCAAGGACATAGCCAGTTTATGTACTGTGCATTATGAGGCTTCAATTCAATTGGCGTTCCTATTTTTTATGGGCAGTTGTCACTCCTAGGCGAGTAAACAGCTCGTCTCGTCATTCAGTTGATGTTTATCGGCGCTGAGCTAAATATTATTTTAAGTTGGAAGTGGTCGATAGTTCCTATTATTTCGAGGCCCTGAATTATTTTTATATTTCATTTCTCATACAATTTCCGTCCGTTTATTTGTGTAGTATAGTTTCTCAGGGCTAGTTAGTTATTATTTAATCGAAAGCTTAAAATTACGTCTAAAATGACTGAGTGGATATGATAAGAGTAATGTATTTATGTCGGACTGTCGATTTCATTATAGTTCGCTGCAGTGTATTATGTATACATATGTATGGCCCAGTAGCGTGTTATTTTAGTTATATAAGTATTATATACATACAATAAATAGACAATGTTCAATGTGATGTTTTATTTTTTCTTTAAAGTTCCTCAATTATTGTTCCCATAGTCCAAACTACAGCTTGGAGATATTGAAAGTATCAGTTTTGTTTTTTTCTTTAAAGTTCCTCAATTATTGTTCCCATAGTCCAAACTACAGCTTGGAGATATTGAAAGTATAAGTTTTGTTTTTTTCTTTAAAGTTCCTCAATTATTGTTCCCATAGTCCAAACTACAGCTTGGAGATATTGAAAGTATCAGTTTTGTTTTTTTCTTTAAAGTTCCTCAATTATTGTTCCCATAGTATTTTCCCATCCCATAGTATTTATGTATACTTATATATATATATAAAATCTTAATATATATAAATCTCGTGTCACAATGTTTGTCCTCAATGGACTCCTAAACCACTTAACCGATTATAATAAAATTCGCACACCATGTGCAGTTCGATCCAACTTGAGAGATAGGATAGTTTAAATCCCAAATTATAGTCGCAATTTTAATTTATTGCTAATTATTTGTCTGTTATTATTTGACAGTCACAATTATCTGTTAACTCCAAATGATTCTAACAGATGTCGATACCTTTCGACTGGGTTGAGTAAGTAATCAATAGATGGCGCTGCTATGGTAAAATGATTCTAACAGATGTCGATACCTTTCGACTGGGTTGAGTAAGTAATCAATAGATGGCGCTGCTATGGTAAATCTACGAACGTGTCATATAAGCTACGGGTAGATTATGTATACTTTTTATACCGGGAAAATATAAAGCGGGACTTTTATACCGGGAAAACTCATTCACGCGGGCGGAGCCGCGGGCAAAAGCTAGTTGTTTATATATATCTTTATATATGTGAGTCTATAGTTTTGAACTTAGTATGTTATCTATTTATTTCTTACATTTGTTTTATTATTACCCTTACTTTATATGTTTATCATTATTATTATTATTATTTTTGCACCTGCCTCCGTCCCTCTCTACACCACCCTAAGGTTGACTGGGAGAGAATGCCCATGGCATTAAGTCCGCCTGTATACCATGTGTACAAAGTGTAATAAAATAAAAATAAAAAAAATAGTCCAAACTACAGCTTGGAGATATTGAAAGTATCACGGGAGTGCCACTATATAACATAAACCCAGAGTTTTTCGAAAAATGTAATTGTAATGTACAGTCAGCCATATATGAGTAGCTGCAAAAATTAAAAGCATAAAATCCCTTATACACTTATCTGTTCCCATATAATTTTTATTCTCGTCAAAATAATAAAATAATAGGAATATTGCTTTATTTAACCCTTTAAAGCTTTAAGGGTTAAATAAAGCAGGTTTTATGTCCGCAGGTTCAAAACCCAACGGCACGCACCTCTGACTTTTCTAAAAAGTTATGTGTGTATTCTTTGTGAATTATCGCTCGCTTTAACGGTGAAGGAAAACATCGTGAGGAAACCTACATATCTGAGAAGTTATCTATAGGCATGTGAAGTCTGTCCACTCGCACTAGGCCAGCGTGGTGGACTAAGGCCTAAACCCTCTCAGTTGTAGAGGAGGCCCGTGCTCTGTATATAATACAGGGCTGGTATGATGGATGTCTGACTATGGGCCGCTTAAGGCGGTTCACAGGCATTCAGCGAGCTATGGAGAGGGCTATGCTAGGTGTTTCTTTACGCGATCGAATCAGAAATGAGGAGATCCTTAGAAGAACAAAAGTCAGTGACATAGCCCTGCAGATTAGCAAGCTGAAGTGGCAGTGGGCAGGTCACATTGTTCGAAGAACTGACGGTAGATGGGGCAAAAAGGTTCTGGAGTGGAGGCCACGTACTGGCAAGCGCAGGGTCGGCCGTCCACCTGCAAGGTGCACAGACGACTTGAACGCAGGAACACGCTGGATGCAGGCCGCTTTTGACAGGTCTTTTAACCTGAATAAATTATATTATAAAGAAACTACACGACCTGGTGAAATTCGTAAGATCTACAATTTATTTATGATTCAGACGCATAACGCATACTCACGCCTTTTATCCTCGAAGGGTTAGGCAGAGGCACAACTAGTGCACCCACTGTTCGCTGTGCGTATTCCGTCCCATGATGTGATAGGGGACGAGCCTATCACCATATCGGGCATAAATTCCAGACTCCGGGCTGATACTGAATAGAAAAACTCAATATCACTTTGCCCGACCCGGAGATCGAACCCCAGACCTCAGAATTGCAGTCGTAGCGTAATACAACTACGCCACCGAGCATGATTAAGTACTTTTATTTATTGGTAAAGGTCGCAGGAACACGCTGGATGCAGGCCGCTTTTGACAGGTCCGTCTGGAAATCTTTGAGGGAGGCCTATGTTCAGCAGTGGACGTTATGTGGCTGATGATGATGATGATGAAGTACTTTTGATCAACTGTTCTTAACCAACCTTTCAACTTCAATTTATTGATCAATAATACAATTTTTTTTATGGCATTGAATGACGGGACGAGCATACCGTTCGCCTGATGATAAGCGATACAACCACCCATAAACAGTGGCAAAACCATCCACCACCTTGAGTTACAAAGTACTGTGTGGCCTTCCACTGCGCTCGTCATCCTGAGACATAAGATGTTAAGTCTCACTATGTCCTGTAGTTACACTGGCTACAATGTCCTTCAAACCGAAACACCACAGTGCATGCACACTGCTGCTTGGCGGTAGAAATAGACATTGCGGTGGTACCCACCCAGACGGACTCTTACATATGAGACACCTACCACCAGTAAATATAATACTGACTGTATCGTGTACGTTTTGAATTTCGTTAGGTTATCAATGAAACTAGCTTAAATAATCGCGAAGTAATACTAAGATTAACTTTAACAAAGTCTTTTCTAAAAATCTTTTTTTACGTCATGTATTAAAAGTTAAATTTCTCCGTTTCTAGATGTTGACTAAAAGTACAAAGAAAATTCTATGTACCTAACTGTGTATGTTCTCGTGGCAATTGCAATTATCTTGATATTCCTTTCCGAATAACATTGTCCCAGTAATATTGTGGGCCTCTATAATTGAATAAAAACCCCTGGTATACAACACTTTACACGAGATATCATAATGAAATGCGTACCTTATGCGTACAATATGCGTACATAATATTTATTAACTAGCATTTGCGCGCGGCTCCGCCCGCGTGGAAAAGTTTTTCCGGGATAAAACGTAGCCGATAGCACTCAGGAGTAATGTAGCTTCCTATTAGTGAAAGAATTTTCAAAATCGGTCCAGTAGTTCCTGAGATTAGCGCGTTCAAACAAACTCTTCAGCTTTATATAATTGTATAGAAGTATAGATAGGGAATGTGCAGGTCGTAAGCTCTGCCGTGTGTTGTGTTTGTTATGTATTGGAGCATTCAGATACACAGCAATACATTATCAACAAATAAAATTTTATTTTTCATCCTTTTAATACGAATATTTGACGTCATTGCCAAGTATCGATAGGCTGAAAGATTCAGATTGCGCCACCAGACGGCATGGAGCTTACGACGTGCACGTTCCCTATTCTTGTAGTGTTGAGTAGTATAATTAGTGTAGACACTAGCAAGTCGTCGACTTTGTCATTATTAAGTATTATTTATATATATTATAATTCTTGCGTGCGTGTGTATGTCACTGAACTCCTCCTAAACGACTCGACCGATTTTTTTATTATTTTTTGTGTGTCTAGGTGGATTCGAGAATAGTTTAGATTAACAATTGGATTCAGTAGGTGGCGCTGTACTCGGGCTCTAGGATTATATTTCCTTTTTAGGACAGGACAACGTCTGTCAGGGCCACCAGTATTATAATGTTGGTAACAATTTTGTAACAAGTATTGGTAGTTGCGTGTACAGAGTCATCTAGTAGCATAAATAAACTATTTTATTGCGAACGTTACGCTATGAAGCATTAAGTTATGCCACTGAAATATAGGTGGCAGCGCTAAGATCTAGTTTTTCAATTTGAAGATAGATGGCGCACCAATAAAAACTATCTCACAGGGCAAGATATACTAAAATTCACTGAGAGTATATTTTTTCTAGCCCGCCCAGGAAAATAAACAACGGCAGCATGTTGTGATAAAATATGGAATTAATTCATTATACTGGCAATGTGAACTTTAAAACGAATAAGTAAAAGTAACTGTCCCAAAGCAGGTTTTTATTTTCTCGGTGAAGCTATATCTTAATATTGTAAAACAATAAAACAAAAGATGGCGTTCATACGAAATTACTAAAGAAGAAGAGTGAAGACACCATGTACTCAAATATGGAATTTGGTATTTAAAATTCTATGGCGCTAAAGCAAACACTTAGCAACCAGGCACCGACTCCAAAACTGTAACTCTTCTAATATTGTTATGATAATAAATGATTTTTTTGGTTTTTAGTGATTTTTATTGTCGCACTCATGTTTTACAAAATAAATATCGTTATCTTTATCTTTATGAGCGGTTAAATTATTTGTCAAAAGAAAACAGAGCCTACGTAAAAGCACCTCTAGAAAAATCACACGAAAGCAAAATACGCAATTTCGTTAGCTTGGATGACATAGTTCCAGTTATTTTGAATCTACTAAACCGATTTTGATAAAGATTCTATACGATATAAATATCTTTATTTTTATAAATTACGTAATGACTAATAAAACATTTCTAAATGCTTTTGGAACTCATAAATACCTATGTATGTTTCATAGAGATTTTACTATTTTTGACGATTTTCTCATAACCATGGAATGGAAGTACTTAGGTACTATGCTTGGGAACATAATAGAATTTCACACCATTTGATTTGTTTATTTTTATGTGTTGGAGCATCCAGATACACAGCAATACATTATCAACAAATTAAATGTTATTTTTATGAATATTTTATTTTATTTATTTATTTACACTTTCTATACAACGAGTATAAAGGCGGACTTAATGCCGAAGGCATTTTCTACCAGCCAACCTTCAGGTGGTGCAGAGACAAACAAGGTAGGTGTACACAATGTGAAAAGGTGGACAAAACATTAACATAATAAATACTAATAATATTTTTATAAATACAATAGTTACAATAATAATAATACTATAAAATAACACAATTACATACCTACTGATAAAATAGAAAAAATAAATACAACAAAACATAAATAGGTATAGATAAGTATTATATACATACATACATATATTAAATATATAATATTATCTGACCTGTTGAGAAGATTCTGCCAAACTATCAAGGAGCAGTCTTCGAACCCTTGTTTTAAAACCAACCCGCGTAGTGGTAGATCTTATTTCGGAAGGGAGCGCGTTCCACAGGAGAATGGACTGAACGTGGAAAGAAGAGTGGACGAAGTCGGAGGTATGTGGAGGACATTTGAGAACAAGATTATTTGATTAGCGAAGATTCTTATTGTGGTTACGACCAAGGTATTGGAAGTGGAGAGATAGATAGGAAGGTTGAGAAGGAGACTTGAGAAGTGAAAATAGTGTTGAGAGTGCACGCCATTTTCGTCGCTCACGAATTGGTAACCACTTCAGTTGAGAGCGATAGATAGACACGTGATCGTATTTGCGAAGATTGAAAATGAATCGAATGGAGTTATTGAGAAGACGGTCGAGTTTATTGAGTTGATCTGCATTCAGGTCCAAAAAGCACACATCGCCATAGTCGAATAACGGAAGGATTAAAGCTTGCACTAGCATTGTCTTAGTTTTTGTTGGGAGAAAATTTTTAAAGCGGTAGAGAGCACGAAGAGCACCGGTGACCTTCCGACTAACAAAAGTTACCTGAGTCTGCCAGCTCAGGTTGGAGTCGATGTGTATGCCAAGGTTCTTAACAGAGGCGCACCAAGGGATGACGGTTCCGTTAAAAACGACTGCTGGAAAAGTCGTTAGGTCCACTCTGCTCATCATCCTCGAGCTGCCTACAACAATGGCTTGACATTTAGTGGGATTAACAGTGAGTCCGAAGGAGTCGGACCAACTTTTAATGTGAGCCAGATCCTTGTTCACTTTGTTTATTACCTCGGACAGACAATCGACTCCGCCCTGAGAATAAATCTAATATTTTACGTCAATGCCAAGTATCGATGGAGTGACAAAGATTCAGATTTCGCCACCAGATGGCAGAGCTTACGACGTGCACGTTACCTATATCATTTCAAATAAAAGAAACCTAATCGGTTATTAAATGACGGAGTTTTGAGGTAACAAAGAATAAAAAAACACTACAAATGAGAATCTCCTTCTTCTTTTATACTTAAAAATATGCAGCCTATTTTAAATGAATTGAATAATAACACACTTTCATAGACATGAGTTTTCATAGTTTTATTTAAAGGTCGGAGCATGGTATGATGGCGGGCGGTCAAATGAGACCGGGAGCTTCTTTTTACTTGTGTTGCTTGGTGCTGAGGTACAGTTTTAGCCACATCAGAAGTTCGTTGGTGGTGCCGTGCCGCACCGACACATTAGCCATAGCTTTAGTGTAAGGGAGTACGTACGGGAAACTTTCCCATTTGAATGTAGCATTTTTAAGCACAACTATACCCTAGAATGATAATAATATTAGCCCCTCAAAGTCACATAAAATACATTTAATACTATAGGTATTGTACTGTCTTTGCCGAATGGCTGGACAGGCGCCACGGTGCGGCAACGTTTCGCCTAACGCAGGCGCTCACCGGGCATGGCTGCTTCGGTGAGTACTTGTGGCGGGTAGTGGGGAAGGAGGTGTCGGCCGTGTGTCACCACTGTGACAACTGCCCGCTGGATACGGCCCAGCATACGTTGGAGTTTTGCCCAGCCTGGGATGAGAAGCGCAGCGCTCTCAGAACAGTCGTCGGAGGAGAACTCTCGCTGCCGGCCGTGGTCGCTTCCTTGGTCGACAGCCGGAGGTCCTGGCGTGCGGTTGCACAATTCTGTGAGGTGGTCCTCTCGCGGAAGGAGAGTGCCGAGAGGGATCGAAGGCGTGGAGATCCCTCCCGCCGCCAGACGAGACGTAGGAGGCGCCGGGTGGACGACTGACCGACGTCTCCCGCCCTGTGGATTGGGGTCGTTTAGGGAATCCCACCACGGTAAGAGGCGACTAATAGGGGCCACCGGGGGCCGCGGGCGGGTGGCACGGAGCTGTCCGTCTTTAGTTTTGTGTTTTATTTGGCACATTGTTGCGACCCCTGTGATGGACGGCAGCGTGGCAGGTAGGCCTCATGATGCCATTCTGGGCTTCTAAGCCCCCCCCCCCCCCCCCCATGAAAAGGAGATGGGCTGCACCAGGCGGCACCGCGCAGGGGCGGTTGCGGACGACAACTTAGACACTTTTCATCCGAGGATGGCCGCAGCCGTCCCTAATGCGCCGAAGATGGCCACCGCGGAGTTTTAGTTGGTACGCCGTGCGTGTATATAGTGTTTGGGACTCGGCCCGGCGATCGCCCGACGTTTTCCATCTCTCCGGGTGGCTCAACGCCGGGTCGTAAGGCACGGTGAACCCAACATAACCGCTCGGTCACCCCCTACGAAGACCGGGCGGTAGTGTTAACGCACTTTCTCCGCGAAACTAAAAAGAAAGGGATTTTAGGAGAGGAATAACCAAAAAGACGGAAAAACATCAGTGTTTAAGGAACAGTTAATAATGTTAGAAATTGCAGGAAGGATATGATCAAGGACAGTGACAATCATGCGACGAATGATGTTATCACAGCCTGTCGCGTTGGATTCTATTAACAGTGTTTTCATTTTATCTCCTCTGAAGCGACTGGAGATAAACAAAAGGTAAATTAAAAGGTAAAAAAATATTAGGATGAGGAAAATCATCTAATAAATCCAGGGTACAATACTTGGTCTTTAGATCTGGCGTGGAAGTATTTGTAAAATATATATTAATATCATCAAAACCAATTTTAATAGTTTTATTTTATAGGTTGCAACATGGTATGTACGCAGGTGGCAAAAGTATTATCTATTGTTTTTTTTTACTTGTGTTGCTTGATGTTGACATACAGTTTTATCCACAGCAGCAGTTCGTTGGTGGCGCCGTGCCGCACCGTTGCATTAGCCAAAGCTTTAGTGTAAGGGAGCACGTACGGGAAACTTTCCCATTTCAATGTAGCATTTTGAAGCACAATAAGACCCTAGAATGATATAATAATATCAGCCCCTTAAAGTCGCACACAAATACATTTAATACTATAGATTAGTGACATGCACTGCCCTGAGACCTGAGCGCGGCACACATTGTAGTTGTGCCGCCTGTCGACAACAATGACATAATTTCGCCCATAAAATGTCTGTACCTGATCAAACATACAGTGCATAACACACACACACACACACACACACACACACACATACACTCACGCCTTTTATTCCCGAAGGGGTAGGCGGAGGCGCTACTAGTATACCCAATTTTTGCCGTGCTTATTCCGTCACACGATGTGATAGGGGTGAGCCTATCGCTACATCGGGCACAACTTTCAAACTCTGGGCTGATACTGAGTAGAAAAACCCAATATCACTTTACCCGACCCGGAGCGATCGAACCCGAGACCTTAGCAATCAGCATTGTAGTCGTGCCGTAATACAACTACGCCACCGAGGCGGGGAATAATTTGCTTTTAATGACTGAAATTCCGTTGGCGGGGATTACATTAGGTTCCACCGTAGTAAAAGAGAATGGATGCATTTTGTACACTTATTATTAGTTATACGCACCGGATATATAGGACAAACAAGGCCTAATCTACGGAGTATGCTTCCCATTAAAATGTCTTTATTTATGAGGTCGCAAAGCTTATTGTGTATCGTCATGAAGGAGAGCCGGTACTCGTTGTGAAGGTGCTCGTACATGTCCACGTGTACCTGAATAAAGCAAATAAAAAAAAGAAACAGACAAATAACTAAAAAAGATGCACGTGGCATGACATCACCGGGCAGAGCGATGCGGGAGTGAAAGGGAAAGCAACATAACCCCACTATGCGTCCGCTGTAAACGCAAATGACTGTGTCATTCTTTAATCAAACCACTGGGTGGGTTGTTCTGAATGCTTCATTACATTGCTTAAGGTACTGGGTGAACCACGGTTGAGTACGGCACCACTCGTGTCGGATCTGGTCCCGCCGCGCCGCGCCGCTAGCTCGGCACGAGCCAGGTGACTCCCTAATGCACGTGTGTCGCGTGTGCAGGCGTCACTCACTACTCACCGTCACGTTGTTGTTCCAGGTTTGTTTCGCGACTCCCCGGCCAACTATATAATAAGGACTCCCACGCCCTAAGCGCTTCACTTTTAGCGAGACATTCACAAAATGATTTGCATTCACAAAGGGTACTTCTATTCGTTCTGGTACTATTTCAAGATAACACTGAAATAAAACAGAATTGTTAGTTTGCCATCGTCTTAAACGAGATATTAATATAATGTTGTTGTTGATTAAGATCTTCTTTTGACGATGAGCGGCGATAGCCTAGTTGGAAGTGGAACGGACTACCGAGACGAATGTCTGCAGGTTCAAAACCCAAAGGCACGCACCTCTGACTATTCTAAAAAGTTATGTGTGTATTTTTTGTGTTTTAACGCTCGCTTTTACGGCATAGGAAAAACATCGTGAGGAAACCTGCATACCTGAGAAGTTCTCTATAAGAATGTTGAAGGTATGTGAAGTCTGCCAACCCACATTAGGCCAGCGTGGTAGACTAAGGCCTAAACCCTCTCAGTTGTATAGGAGGCCCGTGATCAACAGTGGGCAGTATATAATACAGGGCTGGTATGGTGTAGTTGAAGATGATGCTATGACTTGTGTCACACTCAGTGGACACGCGTCAGCTCCTGCTGCAAAGCTCATGCGACCACGGGGCGGCAGGCGGGATACATCACCGTGTGTTATTACGACTCTAGTGTTCCTGTTATTTATGTTTAGTTTTGTAAACGAGCAAGTCGCTCGTCTACAGTTAAGCGACACGCGTCAGAAGTATAAACTACGTTGTATGTTATTTAAGTCTCCGACTAAAAACTGTCATCCAAAGACCTAGTAAAATCTGATTGCGGTCTTATTTTAAAGATTTTTAATGCTTTGTACGTAATACGTATATTTGGCAAGTGTTGTAATTATATCAACAATGCTTTATACACTATGATTTAGTCTATGGTTTGATCTATTGTGTATCCTGTTGTCTATGTTTATTTTTGAATAAAAACAGCAAAGAGAATTATAATAAAAACAGGTTTAATAGTTTACAAACCACGGTTTTACTCACGTATTCTTGGTCAGAATCGCCGACCAGTTTCGACCTATTAAGTAGGTCATCTTCATAGGCGAGTGCTGAGAGGACGTCGCGTCGCGGAGGCCTCTCGATCACTGTCAGCCGCCCGCGCCCGCGCCGCCGCCCGCCTAGCGGAACGTAAAGCACGGCTCGAAGGGTGACCTACTTAATAGGTCGAAACTGGTCGGCGATTCTGACCAAGAATACGTGAGTAAAACCGTGGTTTGTAAACTATTAATGTGATATGGCTCGCGTAAGTTTTAATAATATTAAAAACAGGTTTGTTCGTTCGTTGTCATTGATCACGTCGTATAATTTATCAGCAAGGAACTGAATATTCAAGAAGGGATGAAATTCAGACAAGTGGTCGATCGTAAGAACTAAGAAAAATTCTTCAATGCAACATACTCGAATAAATATGTTGCGCCGACCCCACAGTGCAGTGGGCTATGGCTCGTGGAAGATATATGAAGGTGAACTTACGTAAGTAATCCCGAGGCAGACCGTTAACAGTACACAGAGTCTTGTGCCCCACATTGTAAAGCTGTGCAAGAGTGCGCGCTGAACAGAAATGTGATGATACAATTGTACTTTATTATGCATTATGTACATTAAACTAGCTTTCGTCCGCGGCTCCGTTTGTCACATATTTTTGTCCAAAACACCAAACCCTACGTTCCTCTATATAGTTTTAAGTTTTGTGAAGGTAATGAGGGTAGTTGTGGTACTTAAGGGACGAACTTGCTTCTCATTAAAACACATTAAACTTTTTCCCATTGACAAAATTATATCTGAAGTTTTGACAAGATTCATCAATAAAAATACCAGACAAGTGCGAGTTGGACTCACGTACCGAAAGTTCCGTACAAACTTGTAGGTAAGGTATCTAAGTATAAGTATAAATTCAAAAGTTCATCAAAATTTATTAATCAAAATATTTAAAAGTTTGTAATAGTAAGTTCGCTTTTTTAAAGTACATATTTACAGTTTTCAGATATTTTCCTTTACATGTGCTGTAAGACCTTACTTCTTGCCAAATTTCATGATTCTAGGCCGACAGTAAGAGTACCCTGTAGGTTTTGATATCTTTGCGAAATCACAAAATATGCGACATAAACGGTCATATCTTTTGATTTTGATTATCTTTTTAGAATGTCTCAAAATGACACGGTTTTTTAAGTCGACATTTGTTAAATTATTTCTACTTAAAAAAACGTAAACAGAAAAGTATTCCACTTTTAAAAATATCTAGTTTTAAATATATTTGCACGTCAATGATGACAGAGTGTGTGATTCTGATTTTATTGTACCATCTATTTATTGTAACCACATTCTAGCAAATAAATTTTCATTCATTCATTCATTCATTCATTCGCGTTAACTTACAAGTTTGATTTTTTCACGGCTGAAAGAGACCGTAGATCCGAGTATGATATTGATATAAATTTCTACTCGATATTTTTACGAGATCGTGAGAAAAATGGTCTTGACGGACAGGCAATGGAGTGATCCTATAAGGGTTCCTTTTTTCCTTTGCAAGTACGAAACCCTAAAAACTCTATTATTATAAAAACATTCGATCAACTCAGCTTACAATACATCTGTTTAGAAGATGCGATGTAACAAACAGACACAGATACTCGTTAAAAAAGAGAAAATTGAATTCGCAAATAATTGATAAAATCTATGTACCTCCAAATTACAATACTGAAAAATTATGTAAATTATTACATTTAATAATCTACTAGATTTGTGTTTTTCTATTGATTATTCCAGAAGAGTATGGATTTTATTACCGCGTCCGGTGATTATGTTCGATACGAAATCGTTTAAACGCCGTTTTAAAAAATTGCACCTCATTGATGTGTAAACCGCGTGACCTGATTGCCGATAAGTTATTCGACTCTATTATTTTGATAAATAGGATTTTTAGCGGAATGATACATAATGGTTTTAATACATTAAATTTTATTTCTTGAAGATAATTATTATGCATTCTTATATTCAGATGGGATTTTTTCGACTAAGACCTTATTATATTCTCCATTAGCACTTTAGACTTTCGAACTTTGGACCGAGCTGGCCAAAAGTTCATTCTACGTTAGAAGAATACTTTCTTTTATACACACACGACAAAGTGACCACACCTGATGGTAAGTGGAGGAGCGTCCAGATACAGTATTAAATGAGAAGAGATATCCTGAGGGGACACCACCAGCAAGGACGAGCAACACTCAGCAGCAACGACAAAGCAGTGTATGCTGCTGTTGTTCATAAATGAGTCTCATAATGCCCAGTAATTGCACTAGCTACAATATCCCTCAAACTAGAACACAATAGTGCTTGTATAATGCTGTATGTTGACTGCCTCGGTGGCGTAGGTGTATCGCGTACGCGTTACGAGTACAATTTGGTCCTGGGTTCGAATCCCGAGTTCTGCGTACCTGGCCGATCTCTGTTGAGATTGGCCGCCGTGGCCGAAATTGGCTAGGAGAGATTATTATTATTGTGTCAGCAGATATAAAAACGCGTTTTATTGGTAGGTTAAACGCCAAGGTAAATATCACTATTTACCTTGACGGTCTACGTTGAATATTCGTAGAGAGAAAGCGTGGTAAATTTGTCGAACATCGAGAAAGCCGACTCGTTTTCCTATGCGGCGGTAACGCGCGGAGGATCTACGATGGGGAATTGAACCTGCTGCAATCCTATGAGGTGATCATTGCTTTTCGGTGAAGTTTTAGGACGTTTTAGAACCACTCGCATACGAGAGACCTAGTACATAGCAAGCAGGCGGCGTATTTTATGCGCGGGATAAAAGTCAATTTAGTCATTAAAGAAGACTAGAATTATAAAACTCAGTAGTGCTTAAAAAATAGTATTATACATGATTTTCAGATGTTTAACCACCGCACCGGTGTTTGACGTCGTATCAAGAACTGCTGGATTACAGATTATCTTAGTGTAAGCAAATGGTGTTTTACCATTATCTGAGTCGGCAGTTGCCGAGTTGATCGAGGAGCGATGGAAGCTGTATCTCTTGGCGGTAAAATAATGCCGGCCTGCCCAATTACTTCTGCATTAAGACGTCACGTATTCGCTGTCTTGTTGCTGAGCAACTCTACACTACTATGGAATTGACAGTTGCTGAAGTGCTAGAGCAAATATCAGTTTTATAATTGTTTAGAGATTTTTGGCAACAAATTGGTAGCGTCTGTGCCATGACTAATAACATGCCCACGATGATAATAAGCACTTGACGACACGACACAAACGCATCTGGAACAGACAGTGCACTGTATACTCTGTTGGCAATAAACCGTAACCTGATGCTAGCGGCATCCGACCCCAGCCTGACCTTCTACGACGCAGGGACTCTTACTCACACACTGTAGTACTGCATCACAGTAAGTTTTCGCGTTCATCATTGATTTTTAAAAGTGCGTCAAACGTTTTCCTTAATAGATTTAACCAAAAATAAAATGCTTAGGACTATTAACTAAATGCTGCCTCGGTGGCGTAGTTGTATTACGGTACGACTGCAATGCTGAGATCTCGGGTTCGATCCCCGGGTCGGGCAAAGTGATATTGAGATTTTCTATTCAGTATCAGCCCGGAGTCTGGAATTTGTGCCCGATATGGTGATAGACTCGGCCCCTATCACATCAAGGTAGCGGAATAACGGCGAAAATGGGTGCACTAGTTGCGGTTCTGCCTACCCTTTCGGGGATAAAAAGGCGTGTGTGTGTCAATGTATTAACTAAATATACTAAACATAAAATAGCGCCAACAACTCATTATTACAATGCGATTCAAATAAGAATAGGAACGTCAATGTAAAAAAGTACAAAATTTGTATAAAAATACTTCATTATTTAGACGTCACAATATGGCGTAAAGTCGATCCTATTCTTATTTGACATTACTTTGAAACATGCTACTTACATCTGTTGCCAAAGAACATGTCCAAAAATGGGCCTAAAATTCTAACCAAGACAGAATATTATTTGAATAAAACAGAGATAATTTTTAAGACCACCGACTTTGAGATTTTTGTAATTTTATTTTGCTTAAGGGCGCATTTAAAAATTTCCGTAGTTTTGAGGTACCATTTATTAAATCAGGAGTTGCGCTTATGAGGAGATCTTGGTATATAAATAAAGATTAAACATTCCTCTTTGCTTATAGCATATAGACATTGTATGCTCCCATATAACATTATCACGTAAATACGTTTATTCTGGAGCAATAATCGCTGAAAATGACGAAAAATAGGGTCGGAATCGGAACCATTATACCTTAAACTAATGAATATTTTAATATAAAACCAAAATAATATGATGGCTTATATAGTCTTCTCGCTTTATGACTAATTATTTTCAAGTCAAATTAAATACTTTTCCAATTAAGAGAAAAAATATAACCTGAATTGAATTTCTTCATACATTTTCCAATTTCGGGCTGTCATTCCGCGCTGAGACGCGGCCGAGGAAGCACGGGTGTACAACTTTTTTCAAAAAATAAATACGTAATAAATTGATCGCGATGTCATTATACTACGAATAAAATAGTTGATACTATTTCAAATTATTATTTTTCAAAAAGCAAGTATGAAAATTTAATATTACAATAAGTCAATGCAAATTTGATTTAATTAATGAAACATTCATTTATTTTAATGCAAATATTTAAATTTCATTATTAAAATGGCGGATTTATTTTTATATTTACAAAATCGACAAGTTTTACAGTATATGGTATTTACTATTTATCTATTTATGATTTTTAGTATCGGTGATTATTTATTTTTAAATTTTACTAGGTTTAGTTCGCGTTTTTGCCCGCGTTCAAAGCCTTTCCCGCTACAAAAATATCTAAACACTCAATACTACAGTTCAGCCACAACTACTCACTAGGCATGGCTGCTTCGGTGAGTAGCTGTGTCGTATCGTAGGTACCGAGGTGTCGGCTGTGTGTGCCATTGTGACAGTTGCCCGCTGGATACGGCTTTATATGCGTTTGAGTTTTGCCCAGCCAGGAATGAGGAGCGCAGCGCTCTCAAAGCAGTCGTCAGAGGCGGCCTCTCGTATCCGGCCGTGGTCGCTCCCATGGTCGGCAGTCAGGAGGTCTGGCGTGTGTTGGCTCCCTTCTACGAGATAGTCCTCTCGTAGAAGGAGAGTGCTGAGAGGGTTCTGGGACGCGAGGATTCCTCCCGCCGTCAGTGGAGACGTAGGAGGCGCCGGGTGGACGACTGACCGGCGTCTTGTATTCGATTCGTTTTTAATCTCCGCAAATACGATCACATTTCTTCTTACCGATCGCAGTTAAAGTGGCTTCCCATTCGCCAGCGCCGTTCGTTGCGTGCGCTTACTACTCTCTTTTCTTTTCTTACGTCTCCTACCCCTCCTACTTATCTATCCTCCAACTTTGTTTACCTTTGCGATGGACATGATAGGAACCTGCGTTCTTCCAGCAATCTCCTACTGAAATGTCCTCCGCATAGCTCTGATTCTGTTCACTCTTCCTTCGCTATCCAATCCTCCCTTCTTTGGAACGCACTCCCGCCTGAAATCAGGTCGTCCTCAACACGGCTGGCTTTTAAAATGAAATTTCGGCAATTATTGCTGGCTGAAGTAGCAGTTTCTCCTCGTTAGCTTATTAGTGTATTTATATATTTATGTATACTTATATATATATATATATATATATAAAATTGTTTATATATATCTTTATATATGTGAGTCTATAGTTTCGAACTTAGTATGTTATCTATTTATTTCTTACATTTGTTTTATTATTACCCTTACTTTATATGTTTATCATTATTATTATTATTATTTTTTGCACCTGCCTCCGTCCCTCTCTACACCACCCTAAGGTTGACTGGGAGAGAATGCCCATGGCATTAAGTCCGCCTGTATACCATGTGTACAAAGTGTAATAAAATAAAAAATAAAAATAAAAATTTATCCCACTTTCCTTGGGGAATGAGAACTGGCGAAAACCTATGGCGATGGGCATTAGGGAACGCGAGGTGATATGGAAGATCAAAGAACTATACGGTCGGTTCTATCGGGGCCTTGTCGTTTCTGCTCATGGGTTGATACCAGAATCTCGACCAACACCTGCTGAGGCTCTCAATTGGTAGTTGGGTCAAGAGCCAGATGCAGAAAGTAGTATTTCTGGACACCGCAATGTCAATGTCTTTTTCTACCGCCAAGCAACAGTGTGCATGCACTGTTGTGTTTCGGTTTGAAGGACATTGTAGCCAGTATAACTACTGGACATAATGAGACTTAACATCTTATGTCTCAGGATGACGAGCGCAGTGGAATTCAACACAATACTTTGTAAGTCAAGGTGCTGGATAGTGTTGCTACTGTTTATGGGTGGTCGTATCGCTTACCATCAGGCGAACGGCATGCTCGTCTCGTCATTCAATGCAATAAAAAAAAATGTAACAACAAGGAACATTCAAAATATAGAGATAAAAATGTCTATTACATGATGAAATTATAATAATTATTATTATTAAACATAATTGTAAACATTCGACAATTCCAAAAAAATAAATATGGATGAGTAAAATAATAACTTCAAGTATTAAGATTAGCTCGTTCAAATGGAAAATCTAGTTTAAATCGGTTTCGATGTGTGCGCGTGTAGCAAAGCGCGTTCTTGTCATTCAAATATCTAAAATCGAAGATGTCAAAAATGTAATAGCGTCCTTAAAATGACATTTAATGTGAATGTTTTTAAACAAGTAAGTTACAAATGGAGAGGTCTAAGAATATTTTTTAATGGATCCAAGATCCATATTTTGCCCCTTTAATATCCCTAAAGTTTGAGCCTGGTTAAATTTTGAGGCCCACCGCCCATATAAAAAGCGGACATCTCCATTATCAACTTTTGAACAATTGACTTTTGTTTCAACTAAATTGCCATTTGCAGCGCCTCGCGTACTCCCCATCAGATGGCATGGGCGACTCCTCGGAGCTAGCCATCAGTACGGAGTGCGGTGACGTCATCATGCTGCTCTTCCACCAGCCGCGACTGCAGTTCCTCCACACCAAGGCGTCTGATACCATCAACTTGCATTGAGCACGGCAACGTGACTCCACTATATTTGACGTTGTCTTGTCTAGATAGAGTAACAACTGATGACAGATGATTATCCATCTGATCATCCACTGGCTGATCCTTAAGCGTGACTCATTGGAACGATACCTTAACATTCACCATGTGTTTGGGATCTCTATCTAGTGGGATGCAACAAACATAATTATATGATGTTTGTATCCTTCTTCAAGCTTCGTTCTATCCAATACAAACTTGTTGAATCATTCAACTTCCTATCGTTCCAAATTTATGCAAAGTCCTTATTTTAATACTTCCCCTAAATTCCCATCCCAGAATCTCTCATCCCCCTCGCACACCTCCCACGTGACCCTGACGACCTGGCGCGTCCACTCCAGGACCATCAGGCGTGCAGGGGTGCTCGTGCGGCATAGGGACATTCTGGTCTCCTGCTCCCATGACAACACCATCAGCGTCAGGGTCCGACGCGTGCTAGGGAAGATGGAAGACTTCGTGTTCAAGGTGCAGAGGGTAAGTCAAGTTCTATTATCATGCTGCTCGCTGCACAAATGTCTAATGGAATGTTAATCGATCATCAATTGCGCTAGTTTTTAAAGCTTCAAATATCAATCGTAGAAGGTTTTGTGGCAGACACACTTCATGCCTGGCTAAACGCGAGAAGTCACGAGCAAAACCTTGTATAACCATTAAACTGTGGAACAGTTTATAGGTAATTTCATCCACAATGACGCGCGCTACGAATTTTTCAGCGTGGTTTCACGGATCAAGAGGATTTTGATTACTCATCGTAGTGTGCATGTGCACTCATAGGTATTTAGTGTGAACAGATTACAGAACCGAACCATAAGCGGAAAGTTGTCCACTGTTAATGAGTAATTAAGAAAATTAGTGGGGCACGTCATCATACCATACCCATACCATACCAGCCCTGTATTACTTACTGCCCACTGCTGACCACGGGCCTCCCCTACTACTGAGAGGATTTTAGGCCTTAGTCCACCACGCTGGCCTAGTGCGGGTTGGCGGACTTGACATACCTTCGAAATTCAGAGAACTTCTCAGGTATGTAGGTTTCCTCACGATGTTTTCTTCACCGTTAAAGCGAGCGATAACTCACAAAGAATACACACATAACTTTTTAGAAAAGTCAGAGGTGTGTGCCCTTGGGTTTTGAACCTGCAGACATTCGTCTTGGCAGTCCGTTCCACTCCCAACTAGGCTATCGCCGCTTCATCATGAATGACATTATTTATTTTATTTATTTATTATTATTCTGGAAACAAACACAACAATATTTCCTTAAAATATATTAGTTAGTGTATTAGTAAAGTAGCACATGTTGAGCCAAAGAAGTGAACAAACGCGGTTATTAAAACATTAATACAAAAAAAGAAGAAAAGAACAAGATGAATCTATAATATTACATAACATCGTTAATAAACGTCATGCCGGAGAGTATTCAACTTAAGAGCCAGATTTCAATATTGCCATAAGTGATTCCTTAAAGCTATTACAAAAAACTACACTGGGTCCACTTTTCTGTTAATGTCAAAAATTCTTCCTATCATTTCTTTATTTTTGTATTTAATTTTTAAATCTGCCGTCCCTATGGGTAGTATTATTTCACCTGTGTAAGTTTTCAATTTTACTAATCTGTTTTTCATTTCCAGGTTCTTGAAATTGTTACTGAAGTATTTAACGGAACAAGTGGTGACTGCGGCTCTAGTGTCTTATTCCATAGTAAGTAATTTTTCATTTAATTGTAGTGTAATATTAAATTTATCATTTTGTGTTTTTTTTTTTTTTTTTTTTTTTTTTTTTTTTTTATTGCATTGAATGACGAGACGAGCATGCCGTTCGCCTGATGGTAAGCGATACGACCACCCATAAACAGTAGTAACACCATCCAGCACCTTGAGTTACAAAGTACTGTGTGGCATTCCACTGCGCTCGTCATCCTGAGACATAAGATGTTAAGTCTCATTATGTCCAGTAGTTTTAGTTTTTTTTTGTGTATTTTTGATCTTTGAAACAAACTGATTGTAGGTGTCCTTTTGTTTTCCATTTTTTGCAGTTAAATTTATTTTTAAGTCTACCCTGAGTTGCTTTATGATTATCTTTACCACATCGATAACAATTTATTTTCATAACTTTTGTATGATTTTTATTTGTTATTCTTGTATTATAATATGAATTTGTATTTTCTTTTTCAATATGTATATTTTTCTTGAATTTATTTACTGATTATTTATTTATATTTATTTCTTGACCCATTTCTTTGGATTCAAATTTATAAGTTTCAGTGGCCATGGCTATCTTTATAATATCTTCAAATGTTGTATCTGTTGATTCTTGTAGTAATCTTTCTTTAATTTCTGAGTTCCGCAATCCTCTTATAAATGGAACTCTAAGATGCGTCTCAAATGTAGTAGGTTTGCAGTTTTTGCAGGTGAAGTTACATTTACCACCAATTTCTTTTAGTGCAGCTACATAGTTAGCAATGCTTTCGCATTCCTGTTGTACTCTTAGACAAAACTTGTGCTGCTGCGCCACTTCTCCAGGCTCCGGTGCAATATGGTAATAGGAGCCCCTGGATTACAAGAAAATAGGTACTGAACTGCTTGGGCATGTATGCACCAACTGGTTGTAACTGATTTTGTTGTCTCGTAGTTTCGTGTTCAAGCTTGACGTAGATTTTTGTTTTAACGATCCTCGTCGCCAAACTGTTGTGTATGTAGGTTAAATGATTTACTGTTACTAATATTATATATAGTAATTTATTAATCGTCGTAATTTTTTATTTTATTTTTTGGGGACAATAAACTCATAAGGAACTTCTATTTAGACTACAAAAAATATGTATCAGGTCCATGTGTGGTCTAAGAATAACTGATAGCTGCTTGCCATATTTCATTTTTTTTTAAATATTAACTCTACCTGCCTTACACATATTAGAAACTGATTTATTTGTAAAAAGCAATTTAAATTTATTTAAAAAAAGCTTTAATGAATAAGAATTTCTTTGTTATATTGCTCCAGTAATATACAATAAATTACCTGATGATCTAAATAATATGCCGTTACTAAAATTTAAAAACACATTATCTAAAGTACTAATTGAGAAATGTTATTATACAATTAACGAGTTTCTAAATGATGGGATAATATTATAACTACCTATTCCTATTGTAATATTATATTATAATCTTATTACACTTGTATTGCCTGTAATTTTAAATGTTAAAATGTAATAATATTATTGAACAAACTAATATTTGTACGCCTTAATGGCAAATCATAGAGCTCTAATTTATTTATTTAAGATCTATAATATGTACCTATCTTTGACAAATTAATGATTCTGATTCTGATTCTGTAGTGGTACATAATTTTATTATTGAATAATGAATGTAGTAGATTGTAGCAGAGGCCATAGTTTAGGCTTGTCTATAGGGAACGAGCACGTCGAAAGCTCTGCCATCTGGTGGCGCAATTTGAATCTTTCACTCTATCGATCCTTGGCATTGACGTTAAATAATCATATTACAAGGAGTGAAAAATAACATTTAATATGTTGATAATGTATTGCTGTATAGCTGGATGCTCCAAAACATAAAAATAAACAAATCAAATGGTGTAAAATTATATATTGTTTCCAAGAGTAATACCTAAGTACTTAAATCCCATGGTTATGGGAAAATCGACAAAATAATAAAAGCTGTATAAAACATACATAATTATGAGTTCCAAAACCATTTAGAAATGTTTCGTTACGTAATTTATAAAAATAAATATGTTTTGAAGGTAATATTCAATACAAAAAAATCTGTAATTAAGGGAACACAACCTCCTAATTTTGCTTAAATAACTAGCTCCCATCTAAAAAAAAAGCATATTCTGGACACGCTGGGTGTAAACAACATTCGGCCGGAACACATATTTTATCATTTTTGTCATATTAAAAGAATATATCAACAAATTATTGTGCTAGTTCCATTGATGTATATACATCAATGGCTAGTTCTAGTTTCTTTTTTTATCCACCTGTGGCTCTTCTGTCGATTTTGTGCTGCCCTCTATAGTTCGTGCACGCTCCCTATTGACGGCGCGTAGGGGTGTAACGGCAATGGTGTTAGTTTTGTGTACAGAGCCATCTAGGAGCATAAATAAACTATTTTATTGCGAACGTTACGCTATGAAGCATTAAGTTATGCCACTGAAATATAGGTGGCAGCGCTAAGATCTAGTTTTAAATTTGAAGATAGATGGCGCATTAATAAAAACTATCTCACAGGGCAAGATATACTAAAATCCACTGAGATTATATTTTTTCTAGCCCGCCCAGGAAAATAAACAACGGCAGTTGTGATAAAATATGGAATTAATTCATTATACTGACAATGTTAACTTTAAAACGAAATAGCAAAAGTAACGGTCCCAAAGCAGATTGTTTACTTTCTCGGTGAAGCTATATCTTAATACTAACATTGCGCGCGGCTCTGCCCGCGTGGAAAAGCTTTTCCGGGATAAAAAGTAACCTATAGCACTCAGGAGTAATGTAGCTTCCTATTAGTGAAAGAATTTTCAAAATCGCTCCTGTAGTTCCTGAGATTAGCGCGTTCAAACAAACAAACTCTTCAGCTTCATAATATTACTAGCTTTTGCGCGCGGCTCCGCCCACGTGGATAAGTTTTTCCGGGATAAAAAGTAGCCTAGGGCACTCAGGAGTCATGTAGCTTCCTATTAGTGAAAGAATTTTCAAAATCAGTCGAGTAGTTCCTTAGATTAGCGCGTTCAAACAAACAAACAAACAAACTCTTCAGCTTTGTATATTAGTATAGATAGTATAGATTGTAAATATGCCATAAATAAATAAAATACTTTATTCATCACGTAGCCGAACATAGTTGCACTTATGATAAGTCAAGGTAAATTAAATTGATAATGTTAATTATTATTAATACCAAAGATCACTTAAATATAGCGTGGACGAACTATAGGGGGCAGCACAAAATCGACACAAGAGCCACAGGTGGATAAAAAAAGAAACTAGAACTAGAATAATAATTTGTTTATTATATTCTTTTAATATGCCAAAAATTGGTTAAACACTCAAAGGACAAAAATGATAAAATATGTGATCCGGCCTCTGGATCCGGCCAAATGTTATTTACACCCAGCGTGTCTAGAATATGCTTTTTTTTTAGATGGGACCTAGTTATTTAGGCAAAATTAGGTGGTTATGTTCCCTTAGTTTCAGATTTGTTTCTGTTGAATATTATCTTCAAAATATCTTTATTTTAATAAATTATGTAATGAGACATTTCTAAATGCTTTTGGAACTCATAAATATGTATATTTTATACAGCCTTTATTATTTTTTTCGATTTTCTCATAACCATGGAATGTAAGTACTTAGATACTATGCTTGGAAACATAATAGAAATTCACACTATTTGATTTGTTTATTTGTATGTTTTTGAGCAACCAGATACACAGCAATACATTATCAACAAATTAAATGTTATTTTTATGAATATTTTACGTCAATGCCAAGTATCGATGGGCTGAAAAAGATTCAGATAATGCCACCAGATGGTAGAGCTTACGACGTGCACGTTACCTATATAGTTGCCAATAAAAAAATACAAATCGGTTATTCAGTGACGGAGTTTAGAGGTAACAGACAATAAAAAAAAAACACTACAAATGAGAATCTCCTTCTTCTTTTAAGTAGATTAAAAATATGCAGCCTATTTTAAATGAATTGAATAATAACACGCTTTCATAGTTTTATTTAAAGGTCGGAGCATTGTATGATGGCGGGCGGTCAAATGAGACCGGGGGCTTCTTTTTATTTGTGTTGCTTGGCGTTGAGGTACAGTTTTTCCCACAGCAGAAGTTCGTTGGTGGTGCCGTGCCGCACCGTCACATTAGCCATAGCTTTAGTGTAAGGGAGTACGTACGGAAAACTTTCCCATTTGAATGTAGCATTTTGAAGCACAACCGTACCCTAGAATGATAAAAATATTAGCCCCTTAAAGTCACATAAAATATAATATTTAATACTATAGGTTAGTAACTTTGATTAATTATATACCTATATATATATGACGCGCTGCAATGAAACTAAAACAAACAGGCCAACTTTTCTTAAGCTAGTATGCGTGACAGCTGTGTCATACGCTATCGCTGATCATTCTGCGTATCCTTGTATGCGCGCATAATGATACCAGTTATTACATGATTTCTATTAAATCGGGGAGAAAATTATATCCATGAAAAACAACAAAAAATAATTCCGTTGAACTTATTTAGTGGGGAACAATTCACCTCTATTTTTTTCGACGCTTTTGAAACGTTCAGTATCTATCTAGGTATATAGTTAATCAAAGGTTAGTAACATGCACACAGCCTTGAGCGCGTCACTCATTGCGGATGTTCCCTCGGGTGACAATGATCATATAAATAGAATAGGAATAAATAAATAAATAAAATAATTCTGCTCATAAAATGTCTGGGCCTGATCCAACATCGGGCCACGGGTGTTTCGGCTCATTTCTGTGTCGGGTTGGAAAGGAGGAGTCCGAGGACACGGTCCAGCACACTCTCGAGGAGTGCCTAGCCTAGAACCTACAACGCAGCGCTCTTAGAGCAGTCGTCGGAAGAGACCTCTTGCTGCCGGCCGTGGTGTCCGCCATGGTCGGCGGCTGGAGGTCATGGCGAGCGATGGCCTCCTTCTGCGAGTGCGTCATCTCGCGGAAGGAAAGCGCCGAGCGGGATCGTGAGCAGAACGATCCCGCCCGCAGCCAGACGAGACGAAGGAGGCGTCGGGTGGACGACTGACCGGCGCCTCATGCCCTGTGGTCCGGGGGCATCTAGAGAATTCCGCCACGGCATCCCCTGCCTGTCGTAAGAGGCGACTAAATGGGGTTAGGGAGATTCGCGGGGCGAACGAAGAAGCGAAGCGAACCTGAGGTGGACGGCAATGCGGGTGGTCGATCTCCTGCAGTCGTAGACGTCAAAGGTGTGCTTTAGAGTTCGGGGACTTCTTAGCCCCCTTATTTAGAGAGGGGCCGCAATGCGGCATCACGCAGGGGCGGTTCCGTGCAGTTATCTTCGTGCCACAAGATAACCCGGAGCCGTCCCGTAAGCACCGACGAAGGCCACCGCGGGTTTTGGTTGGTATGCCGGTGTAGGGTGTACATAGTGTTAGGGACTCGTCCCAATGCTCGCTCGGATGAAGCTATACTCCCGAGTGTCGACATTGGGCCGTAAGACTGTGTGAAACCAACATAACCGTTCCACTCACCCCCCAGTGGTGGTAGCTATTTACTTTTAATTACTGAAATTCCGTCGACGGAGAATACACTAAGTTCCACCGTAATAAAAGACAATGGAGGCATTTTGTAAACGTATTCTTAGTTATACGCACCGGATATAGAGGACAAACAAGGCCTAATCTACGAAGTATGCTTCCCATTAAAATGTCTTTATTTATAAGGTCGCAAAGCTTATTGTGTATCGTCATGAAGGAGAGCCGGTACTCGTTGTGAAGGTGCTCGTACGTGTCCACGTGCACCTAAAAAATACAATCAAAATTGAGCAACTGACAAATAACTGAAAAGAGATGCACATAATAAGGCGCGACGCGGGAGTTGAAGAGAAAGCACGATAACAATAACCCCACCGGGGTGCTGGGTGCTTTATTGCATTGTTTTAGGTACTGGATGAACCACGGTTGAGTCTGGCACCACTCGTATCGGATCTAACCCGCCGCGCCGCGCCGCGCCGCGCCGCTATCTCTGCACGAGCCAGGTGACTCGCTTGTGCTCACGTGTCGTGTGTGCAGTGTGAGTGCAGCGTCACTCACTACTCACCGTCACGTTGTTGTTCATAGTTTGTATCACGACTCCCCCCCCGACTATGAAGTAAGGACTCCCTCGTCCGAAGCGCTTCACTTTTAGCGAGACATTCCCTAAATATTTTGGATGAGCATAGAGTAATTCAATCCTTTCTGGTATTAGTTCGAGATAACACTGAAATATGACAAAATTATTACACATCATGAGATTATGGTATGCAAGAATAACTCATACACGTGTGTATCTTTTGTATGATGTGACGTCACAGTTACTGCTAGCAGACGAATTATTTCGCATTGAACAAGTGGCTGTTACAATCGTCTGTAGTATTAACTAAAAACAAAACCGACTTCAAAAACCACCACAAATCTAAAAGTATTTCCACTTTATATACGGTATAGTAAGAAGTTGTGGTTATGATTATGTATTATACATGTTTTAAACGAAACCAATAACAAAAAAATTTAACCGCCGATAAAATTGAAAAGTAAAAAATAATAAACATTTTTTATTTAACATTAGTAACTAAGTTCTTAAACGAATGCAAGTATAACTACTTAATTTTGGGTCGGCGCCAAACATACAACGCCAAACATGGGTGTGACCGTTCGGGTTGCTGTCTCGCTGACATTAACTTCGTGAACGCTCTGCATTTTCCGGCGACGGGGCGTGTCGCGCCGCGCACCACGCTTTACGTAAGTAGTTACATACATACATACATAAACTCACGCCTTTCTCCCATTGGGGTAGGCAGAGACTATGGAGCGCCAAGTGCTACGATCCAAGCATACCTCTTTCGCTTCTTCTACAGTCATCAGTCTCTTCATACATGCTCGTCGGTTACGAGAACTCCTTATTTGGCCCTTCCTTAGGAGGTCGCCAATGACGCCAATTTGGTCCATGAAGGTACTACTAGGACGTCCCCGTCCAACGCTACCACTCACTTTCGCGACATAGATTTCTTTCGTTCCTCTTCTTTCATCCATCCTTTCAATGTGGCCAAACCACCGAAGCATTCCTTTCTCAATCTTAGTCACTGCATCCTCTTTCAATCCACATTTTTCTCTTATCACGCTATTCCTCACTCTATCACTTACTTTCAGCACTCCTTCCAGACTCCTTGGTAAGTAATTATTAATTGATTATTTGCTTGTTTGGCGCCAACTCAAAATTACGTTGCTATACTAATATTAGTTTATGAACTTAGTTATTAAGGTTAAATATTTTTTTTTATTGTTTGCTTTTCAGTTTTTTCGGCAGTTGAATTTTTTGTTAAAACGTTTTTATTTTATTAATTTGTGGCTATAAACTGCATGCTAATTTTTAATATACAACTCAGAATTAAAATCTTTGAGTAAACAATAAATCACCCCTTTTTCCCACCCTCAAGGTAGAATTTTTGTTTCCAAATTTACATGGGACCAATTTCGAGGTATACCCTATCCAGCATTTTTTTTTTATTAAAATCGGGCTACTCTGTAGCAAGTTATGCGTGGTCATACATAAAAAAAATATATACATGGGGACTTGAGAACCTCCTTTTTTTTTCGTCGGTTAAAAAAGACCTCACGCCACCCCTGCGACACCCGTTCATCAAGCGCAGCGACCGCATGCACTACAGCGGTCACGTACTCACACTGACTTCAATTTTATTGGGAATAAACTTGTGCTCGCGGCTCCACCCGCGTGAAAACGTTTTTCCGGGATAAAAATATTTTCCCGGGATAAAACAAACACACACAAACAAACAAACACATCTTTCCTCTTTATAATATTAGTAGGTATAGATGAATGATTTCAAAGCTATACTTAGTGTGTTTTCTTACACGATTTACCCAGTATTGGATTCTTTACAGGGGGTTGATGCCATACAGGCAGGTGGTCGGTAAAAGTAAGCCCAACCTTTGTGAAATATACTACAAAAGTGTATTACGCTGCCACCGCAGTGGAGGAGGTAAAGTACGGAATGTAGAAGAAATGAAGATGAACTTACGTAAATCAATCCGACCCAGTATGTTGACATCATAATAACACAGAATCTTGTTATCAACATACTGTCACCGTGCAAGACTTCCAGTTGAATATTTTTTTTTATAAGCAATCGCTCTCCTTCACTGTACCTTGTTCGTGGCTCCACCGCGAATAAATCTATTCTATACTGATTCTTCACACAAACTATGTTTTTTTTGTTATTTGGTCAAAACCGTCGTAGTAGTTTTTTTATTTAAAAAATAGGCCAAATACCAAATCCCGCTTTCCACATTTGCTCTTCCAGATAAAACCGCAGCTCAAGTTCCGGAAAGACTTAAAATAAAAGTTGCAGTAAGAACACTTTTGAACCAGTCAGCGGTCGAAAAGTAAATAAAAATCGGCTCCCCCGTTTGAGAGCTACGTAGGTACAGTAGATACAAATTAAACTTAATTAGAGATATTCACATTCGCAAACAATTGTCAAAATCAACCCACCAGAAAGTTATAATACTGTTTAACTATGTACATTATAGCATTTAATAATCAACTATGTGTATCTGCCCTAGGATGATAATATATTTAATACTACGTCCGGTGATTAAGGTAAAGGGCCACCAGTTCGTGCTAGTACGTTATTTCGTTAGTTTTGTTTTTGGCGCAAAAAATTTGAAATTTAAATAATATTTAAATTATCCATTGGTACAAAGTCTTAATTCCTTAAACTGTGTAAAAAATCAAGTACCGACATTTTGGCGACTAAACTGAGAGCAATGTGATGCTCGAAACTCTCAGTCGGCCACTTATATCGGTGTGACGTGCGTATGTTCTTTCAAACCGTAAGGTTAGCCGTCGTACTTCTTAAGCTTACAGAAAGATAAAGGTAAGTCCATTTGAGTAAAACCTTTAATAGTGTATTTTTGTGTTCATTAAAATTACATTTGGCAAGAAAATGGGCAATTTACGCAACACCTTTTTTTATGCTAACCGATCTTGATACTTATAATGATTGAAAGCCTCTATAGGACCATTAGAAGTTTAAGTACTTTTAAGGTCAAAATTACAAAAATCTTTCTCCCTAAATTTTGTAGGAAATGTGACTCCAATTTGCATTTAAACTTAACAAAACTTTGTATTCAGCGTCGAATTTAGTTTTAATTTTTATTTGTAAGTAAAAAAAAGCCTTATTTATCGTCATTAAATTTAATCTCATCATCCCACCTTTTTATTTCGAAAATATCTTTGTCCTGTTTATAATAATTATTAAATCTTTTAAATATTTACCTTTTTTAAGTTATACTTCTTTTGGCGCGTTAGGGAAAAATGACGTGAGTAATTTTTTACGATGCGCGCGCACACCGTCACAAAAAACTGACACCCTGAAGTTAGCTATAGTCATCATTTTTGAATTTTGAACGTAGAATAAGGCGAAAGATAATTTTTTAAAAATATTTTTATCTTGTTACGCCAAAGAAGTATAACTTCTAACGCGTGTACATAAGTACACACGCACTTTTTTTATTAATAAATTATCATTGCCTACTGTAAAAACCTTTATCCCGAAACAGGGGCCGCAAGTTCCCGAACTTAAAAGTAGAGCCAAATTTTATCATGAAATAGCGTTCAAACAAGAGGTCCACAATTAAATTTATATTAAAATATCCAACTAAAAATACACGAATAACAAAATACCAATATTCGTCACACAAATGCTTTCAAACTGATATCACGTTTAGTAATATATTTAAAAAATCTTAAAGTCTTAAAAGCCTTAAGATGCCGAAATAGGGGGCATTTACCTTATGTTTGATATGAGATTGTTTAAACCGCATCGAATTTAATATGGCCTCATTGATTTGTATCTCTAGTGTCCAGAAATTAGGTAACAATTTGCGACGCAGCTATATTATTTTAATTATACATTTTATACATATAAATGCCCACGAGAGCTGTGTTCGACAGCATGTGCCTGACCAGTATCCAGTCTAACTTGCCGTAGAAGAATAAATAGGAGCAACGCTGAGAGTTATAGATTACAAAGCAGTATATAGCACGCCACTGCGCTAGTCAACTTCAGATTCATATATTATTTATTTATTTATAATTAAATATTCACTTACACTAACAGTATTATAACTAAAGATGTAAGCTACTTTAAAAATAACAAAGACGAAGTAAAATGTAATTAAAACTAAATGCAATAATTAATTCTAAGGTTAAATTATAGAGCTAGGTGCAGACAACCGTTCCAGGTATATACTGGCTGTGGCCAGGAAATCTTAGTCACTAATGTGGAATATGTCAACCGAGTACTCGGTGACTAAGGTGTTAAAATATGTAAGGGCTCTGGTAATTATTATGTTAGGTCTTTCGAGACAGAAATTACAGTGGCTATAATGAATCCTTTAAACCGGAATATTACAATGCTTCCGTTATAGTATATAATATTGCTGTCTGTCAGCAGAAATAGACAATGCGTGGTAAACGGGTTGAATTCGGAAACTGTATACCTACAATTAATGTGTGTGCTCATCACGTGCAGATAAGGTTGCCAGGTCGTCAAAACTAATAGCCGGACAGACCAGCCAGTTTGGCCGTACACCCTGAATTATTACGGATTTTGTGTCTTAGTATAAATACTTTTTTTTATCTCTCAAGTGTATTTCCATGGCCGTTTAATTATACGCATTTTGCAGCCTCTCTAAAGCCACTGGTCAAATGTAAAAAGCCGGACAAGCCGTAGTTTGGCCGGACATGCATTGAATAAGCCTAACTATGTCCGGCTTTATTCGGACGCCTGGCAACCCTACGCGCAGAGAATGAGCGTATAAAATATGCCGTCTAAGCGTGCTTTGGCCCTAAAGGTTTCATTACACGAGAATAAGTAGATATATAATTTGTATTAAGCAAGTAGATTACAATATAAAAGTTAAGTAAACAGCGCAGAGATAATATTATCTAGTAACAGCGAAATAAATCTATTTCATTACAAGAAGTATCAAGCAACTAATAATTACATTCGAATATAGATAGCAGTACATCGGGTTTTTTTATACATCAATGAGTATATCGGAATAATTTATGTGCAGGAGAGTTTTGGCGGGAACTTGGAAGTGTCATGAGGTGCTCTTGTTTTAATTCATTATTTTGGTGATAATTAGTGTTAATATATTATGTGTTGCATAATAATGGTGGTATTTTATCCAATATAGTTCTATCAAAGAGCTCAAATGAAGTGAATTGAAATAATCGTGCTAATCAAGTGTTTTTTTTTGTTGCCGCCAAAACTCCTCGATAAAGTCTTGGTAAGGTAGCCACTGCTTTACTTCGACATACTACAGATAATAAAAAAAGACAACCCAAACTTGACATTGGCAAAACGTGAACACAAGTGCCATAAACAAAAAAAATCAAAAAAAATTATGTGCATGGTTGATAGAGGCAACATAATGAACGTTTTACGATAGTTTTAGTTTTGTTTTTAATGTCCTCCCGTGTTTGGAGCAATGGAAAAATATTTAATTGTAATTAAATCATAGTAAAAATCATTTGCTATTTAATTTATTTGAAACACTTTAAATTTTTATTATCCACATAATAGTTTTTCTATTTGTAGATAGATGGCGTTGTAAATAGTGTAATTATGCTATTTAACAACAGATGACGTGCATACGAAATATTAATAGAAGTAGAATGTTATTTGAAACTACATGGCGCTAAATCAAAATCTTAGCAACCAGAAATCTCATCGATTATACGAAATGAAGAAGACAATTTGCTAAGGAGCGTCAGTTACTATTAACTCTAATAATGTCCATTAAATCGCAGAAGTCTCTGAACGATGAGTGTTCAGAGATATTTGAGAGGAGTTACTCTGTGAGGAGTGCATCTGAGGAGAGTCTTTCGTGGTACGTACCTGGCCTGTAGCCAAAATGCTTTTCTACAAGCGTTAACGCCAATAGAATAGAAACAAATGTATGGGAATGATGTATCCTTGCACTAGACTTGTCGATAAGATATGTTACTCGCATACATTATAATAATCCTTAATAGCGTTCTACCCGCAGTTTCGACCGTTCTTTAATGTGTACTAAGATTTTCTTTTCCATTACAATGCGTTCGTGTCTTCTCCTCCAACCTTTGTGTTTCTAATTTTCGTAAGCAACTCATTTCTGCTTTCATTCTCTTTTCACGTTTTACTTCTAGTGATGATGACGACGACTCCTTGGCGAGGGAGCTGATGAACAGAATGACACCGGCCGTGCTCAGCAAGCTGCGAAGATGCTTCAGGAAGAACAAGGAGAGGAGTCGCGACCAGGATATCAATAGGTGAAGGCAGCTGCACGGTGTTGTCTGCAAACGGCTGGACCAGGGTGATGATACCTTAGAAAACTATCGTGCATGGCAGTTGTCCCGATATTTAGCTTTGCAGGAACCTCTATTCCATTTGGTCAGCAGTCCGTTTAATATTATTGTAGTGTTTCGTGATAAGCTGAACCAGCTTTGAGTATTTATTTTAGTAGTGACTTTTCATAACAGCTATTTGGACAAGGCGTTAATAATGGTGTCATTATGTTGGCAGACGCGTCACTAAGTTCATTAATCATCACTCTTCATAGTAACAAATGCCAACTACAGTCTCCTAGGTCAGTGTTGCCAACCTTACTGTTATAACATTAGAACTACTGTTTTTGCTATGTCATCCCCGTTTTCTGTTTAGAGTCCGAATTTTACTGTTTTTAACCCCCGACAAAACAGAGGGGTGTTATAAGTTTAAGGTGTGGATCTGTGTATCTGTATGTCTGTCTGTGGCATCGTAGATCTCAAACGAATGGACCGATTTTGCCGCGGTTTTTTTTTGTTTGAAAGCTGATGTGATCGCGAGGGTTCTTAGCTATAATTTATGAAGATCTATTCAGACGTTTGAAGATTATCAGCTCTTTTCCAATGACTTCGGCAATATTTTTAAACATGAGCTGATGCTCCAGCATCAAGTAGTCTGCGGGATATCCAACTCCTTAGCAACTAATAGCAGATATGGCGTGTTTGGGCTCATAAGGATAGTCTCAATGAGTAGGTGTTAGATAGTTGATTTATCAAGGACTCATGATGGAGAATAATTTAAAAAGATTGAAATAAAAATTAAATTTAAATAACCCCCGACACAAAAATCTTTAAAAAGTAAAATTATAAAAGTATCTTTGTCGTTTAAGTACCTAGTAATATTTTGAGCCAAGCGTCGTCGCGTCGGGGTTATTTAAATTTTTAGTCTTAGGTACTGATTTATGCACGCGTGTTCTCATGGGTCTTATGCAGTGGGGTAGTCAGTTTAGGGCGGGTAGCTAATTTTTTTAGGTCACCACCATATCAATCCTTACCAATATTTTAGATGTTTCCTAAGAAAAAGAAATCGGGGAACTTTTTTTGGTGATCGCCCGAAATCCCCGATTATACTGTTTATTTTTAAACCATTTACATCTTTTTGGTTTGCTAAGGTTAGCAGCACTATCTTAGGTCAAGAAGGCTTGAGTTTTGGCGGGAATTGGAATGTGTCATGAGGTTCCCTTATTTTAATTCATTATTTTGGTGATACTTAGAGTTTAGTTGCATAATTTTGGTGGTATATTATCCAATAAAGTTCTATTAAAGGGCTCAAATTAAGTGAATTGGAATAACTGTGCTAATCAGGTGTTTTTTTGTTGCCGCCAAACCTCCTCGATAAAGTCTTGGTAAAGTAGCCACTGCTTTACTGCGACATACTACTGAGGATAGAAAAAACAACCAATTATGCGTCTTAAGGACTCGTATCCATGGACAAGAATAAATAAAATAAATAAAACACCAGGAAGGCGTAATAGTGTCATTCTGTTTGCAGACGCGTGGAAGCAGTGATGCGCGCGGCGGCCGCTGAGGAGGGCATAGAGTTCGCGCCCGCCGCGCCCGAGCCGCTCGACTGCCTGTGGCTCGAACAGGTCTCCTTCGTCAACGCAGTCAATACTATATTTGGTATGACATATTTTTTACTAATAGCTTGTGTTGTTTCTTCCGTGGTCAAGTAAAGTTACGGGTCATATTACACTGGACGAGCGCGCAGCTTCGCCTCGTTGTGAATTCGCTTGCAATTAATCACAGATGAAACGTCAAAATATTGGGATTAAGTACCTATTATATGAACTTTTCGCTTTGTCCCGCCCTGTACCTATCAAAGTTTGAGATTTTACCCCCCTCTGAATTGAAAACTGGCTATGCCCTTGTATAGGGGTAAATTGAAATACTAACAATGTTGCATCTTTTGACATCTATATATTTCGTATTACATTGTTCTAGAAGAGTAAAAAAACTTAACATACCTCAATTAATATAAATAATATTTTCTTATTGAATTTTAAGGAGTTCTTCGTGAACTTTTGAAGTCCAGATTTGAATAAATACTCGACTTAGGACCACCTTGAAGCTATAGCTTCATGTTTTGTTTGGGTTGTGTATACACAATATAGTACCTAGTCATGCAAATAGACGGACGGAGTAAGCAAATATGGTCGAATATACATAAAAAAGCCGCTTCCTTTATCGACTGCTAAATGAAAAAAAAAACGAATAATAACGTGCTTTCATAGATCCTACTTAATATTATAAACGCGAAAGTTTGTAAGTATGGATGTCTGGATGTATGGATGTATAGATGTTTGTTACTCTTTCACGCAAAAACTACTGAACGGTTTTCGATGAAATTTGGAACACGGGTAGATTATGTCCTGGATTAACACATAAGCTACTTTTTATCCCGGGAAAGTATAAAGCGGGACGTTTATCCCGGGAAAACTCATTCACGCAGGTGGAGCCGCGTGCAAAAGTTAGTATATAATAAATTTTGATTTATTTAGAACTTTATATACGCGGAATGTACATTTGCCATTGATATGGGTTTTTTATATAACAATGACATTTGCGCAGATTTTGGCGCCGACGAATGCGTACCCACTTAACTTGAGAGCGGCAAGATGAAACATGGTCATACTTGCGCAGATTAAAAATGAATGGAATGCAGTTATTTAGAATATGGTCAAGTTTCTTGAGCAGATCTGTATTCGATCAAAATAGTACATATCACCATAGTCGAGAATAAGGATTGAGGTCTGCACAAGCAGCAATCTAGCTTTCCATGGAAGGAAGTTCTTCAGGCGATATAAAGCGCGAAGGATGCCTGTAACTCCGCAATAGATCGAGATTACTTGGGCTTGCCAGCTAAAGGTATTATCTATACATAACCTTTGATTTTTATTGACAAACACAGAGCGATAACAGCACCATTGTAATAGATTGGATGTAGTGATTGTGTGTTCAGTCTCGGAAATAACCGCGGGCTGCATATAATTATGGCCTGACATTTATTCAGATTCTAAGAAGATGTCCGCTTTTTATATGGGTGCTGGGCCTCAAAATCTAACCAGGCTCAAATATTACGGATATTAAAGTGGCAACAATATGATCTAGGATCCATTAAAAAAAAATCACACCCCTCCATTTCTAACTAACTTTTTTAAAAACTTTCATATTATATGTCGTTTTTAACCAAAATAAAATTACATACATCTCAAAATCGGAGGACTTTAAAGTTATACGAATTATTGCAAAGGGACATTTTTTGGGAGTACTATCCAAATATATATAAATTATCTTGGTTAGAATTTTAGGCCCGTTTTCGGACATGTCCTTAAGGCGTAAAAAATCGGAGTAGTCTTTAATTTTGTTCAGATCCCCGTTAACTTTATCTATAGCAGTAGACACATCCTCAAGACCAGAATGTGCATAATTTTGAAGAACATCAGCGTACAGATGATACGCACACGTAAGACTTTGGGTTATGGAATAAATGAAAATAGAGAATTTAATAAAGGAGATAGAATAAGAGGAGGAACACCAGAGTCAAGGTTCTGCCATTGTGAGAAGAACTCACCAAGACGTACCGTCTGCTGACGTCCTCGAAGACAGTGCTATGACAAGGCCTGAGGCCCGACTGCAGTGGATTCAATAAATTGTTAAGGTGAATGAATCTTGATAATTGCTTGTGGGCACTGGTATCAAGCACCTTAGAAAGAAAGAAGGAACATAAGACGAAAGTGGTTGACAAGAGATGGGTTAGGGATTTTGGGAGAGGGGTGCGATGTCAGGAAACCTCCACGCGGTGCACCCTGGGCAACGGCGCGTCGGTCACGTTGATCGGCGCGACGGCTAATATCCTGACAACAGTTGGTTGGCGGTCGTCGTCTATTGCGGCGGCCGTCGTCTTGTTTTGGTGGGCCCGTTCATCGGGCGACTCCCGGTTCTGTCCTGGGGGTGTCGACGGGCTCGGTGTGCGCTCACCCCGCCCCGAGCAGGCAGTGGGGGGGAACTTTTCTCTCCCGCTGTCGCCGTCGCAGATCGTAATCCGGTATGGAGGTCCGTGGATATGTCTCGCGCTCCTGCCGGACCGAGGGTCTTGGCTTAACCGCCCGGACCGCGAGGGAGAAAACCTCTATAAAAGTTACCCCGAATCCCAAGCGGCGGCGCACCGCGAGGGGATGCATGGCCGATGGGTAGTTCGGTCTCTAGTGCGACCCCCGCCAGAGTACCTGCCGACCCTCTTGGCGGGTTACGCTAGGCTTACCCAGGTACAGGGGGCACTGCCTGGGTGGACTTTTATTTCCCCCATACTCGTGGGAACAATATGGATAACCTAAACCCCAAAGTTATTTTGACGAGGTTGCCTACTCCAGTTTCTGGTTCTGGGACTGGAGAGGCGGAGATTGAAGGGCGCAAGCCCAAAGACAGACCAACTGGGGGCACAGAGCCCAAAGAGGCGATAGCCCAGAAGAGGACGGCGAAATCCGACTCCGAGTCGGAATCCCGTCGTCCCCGTTCCAGGCGACGAAGTAGCCTGAGAGATAGACTGTGGCAGCATTCTGCCACTGACGATGGCCGCACTCGTTCTCCACTCTCCAGTGGGACCGAGAGCTCCGAGCAGTGTTCGGGGAAGCGGAGCGCCCGTCCAGCGAAGGCTAAGGCGAGGGCTCGTAAAGAGGCAACTGCCCAACAGCGAGCGAGAGAGGTGACAGCGGAACGGCTCCGTTTCCGTAAGTCGCCGTTGCCGGGTAACTCCGTGGAGGGGAACGAATCCCGCATTATTCTCAGGGACGACCTGAGAGAATGCGGGAATGTCGTAAAGAGGGTTGCCCAAAGATCGGGCAACCTTAAAGGGACGTTCCAAAAGTCCCTAAATATGGTCCACGATATTCTTATGATGTTCGTGGACCAGCCGCAGTCGGAAGCAGTGACCCGCCTCGAGGAAGCGGCTAAAGTTTGGAGGGAACGGAGTGCTCGCCTCGAAGCGGAGATGGCTTCACTTAAAGAGGATAATGCCTCCCTTCGCCGTCGCCTCGATGGTATGGAGCACCTCGAGGCACGCCTGACGGCTAGATTTGAGGCCGCTCTCCAAGGACCCACGCCGAGGCCGTCATTGGCGCACGAGGTGGCGCGTCAAAGCCCAGTAGTGACCCCCCTGCCCGTTCAGGGTGGATTCGTGGGGGGCATTTCCCAACCCTCGTCTACTAAGGGTAAGGGAAAGGGAAAAGGGAAGGGGAAGGGAGCATCTCAGCGTGCTTCCTCACCTGACCCTCTTGCTGTGGCAGGTCCCTCTGGCGTTCCGCCGCCTCCCGTGGCTGGGCCGTCTAAGGCCCCTGTGATGGGGTCTCTTGGGCCGCGGACAGCCGCACCTCTCCCAAAACCCCAAAAGGGGAAAAATAAGTCCGGAGGTGCGGCCGTTAAGAAGACCCAGCCTCCCCCGGAGCCCCGTCCGTTGCCACCGGCCCCGGCGTCTCTAGAGACTCAGTGGTCCATTGTGACGGGCAGGAAGAAGAGGGCCAGGTCTGGCGCGGTACCGGCTGCAACTCAGCAGCAACCACCGCGCCGGTCCGAACCTAGGCTCCGTCCGCCGCGGTCCGCTGCCGTCGTCATTTCCTTGACGCCGGCAGCCATTCAGAGGGGGTTGTCCTACGTGCAGGTGTTGACGGACGCCCAAGCGAAGGTAGACCTCACCGGCCTTGAAATAGACCGGCTGAGGCCGAAGTTTGCGGCCACGGGCGCCCCGATGTATGAGGTGCCCGGGGTCAACTCGGAGCAGAAGGCCGACTCCCTTGCCGCCAGGCTGAGGGAGTGTTTTGCTGGGTCGGAAGATGTCCGTATCTCCCGGCCCACCAAGTTCGCAGAGCTGCGAGTCTCGGAGTTGGACTACACAGCCACCCCCGAGATAGTCGCAGCGGCCCTCTGCAGGGTCGGTGAGTGCAGTGAGGAGGCGGTTAAGGTGGGCCAGATCCGCCGTGACCGTTCTCGTGTGGGGGCGGTGTGGGCGAAGATGCCCGTAAAAGCGGCGCAAAAGGTGAAGGCGGGCTGCCTTAAGATAGGTTGGGTCGTTGCCCGGGTGACCGTGCTCGAGCCACGGCCGTTGCAGTGTTATCGCTGCCTCGAGCGCGGTCACGTCCGGGACAGGTGTGACTGTCCCACAGACCGCAGCGATCTCTGCTATCGCTGCGGGAAGCCGGGACACATAGCTCGGCAGTGCGAGGCTGAGCCGAGCTGTGCCGTCTGCGCAGCCGCTGGCAAGCCCGCCGGACACCGAGTTGGAGGGAAGGTGTGCCCTACCGCCTCCCGCCGCACCCGGCGCCGCCCCCGTACACGCCCTGCTGCCACTGTGGCTACGACCCAGACGCAGCAGGAGAGCCCATCGCAGGCTGAGATGGAGACGGAGGAGATCGCCCAACAATAATGGACATCAGGTTCCTCCAGGCGAACATTAATCACTGCGCCCGCGCTCAGGACCTCTTGTCCCAGAGCCTGGTGCAGTGGTTGGTGCAAGTGGCCGTAGTCGCTGAGCCGTACTTTGTCCCACCCAGGGATAACTGGGCCGGGGACCTCGACGGTTCGGTGGCTATCATCACCCAGGGAGCCGCTGGCTCCCCGCCCTTCGAAAAAGTAGCGAAGGGCCGGGGATGCGTGGCGGTTCTGTTGGGAGACATCTGGGTTGTCGGAGTTTATTTCTCTCCCAACAGGCCCCTAGCTGAATTTGAGACCTTTCTTTTCCAGCTGGGGTCCCTGGTGGAACAAGGCCAACCTCACCCGGCGATCGTCGCCGGCGACTTCAACGCCAAATCGGTGGTCTGGGGTTCGCCGGTGACCGGCGTTCGCGGTGAGGTCCTGGAGGACTGGGCGATCTCTGTCGGCCTGGTCGTCCTGAATAGGGGGTCGGTGGAGACGTGTGTGCGGCACAACGGCGGGTCTATTGTCGATTTGTCGTTTGGGAGTCCCGCCGTCGCACACCGTGTCCGGGGCTGGAAAGTTCTCGTGGGCGTGGAGACTTTGTCGGACCATCGTTATATAAGGTTCGACGTCTCCGCGTCCCCGAGCGTCCAGCCCAGTGGTGAACCGATTGCCCCGAATCGGGACGGCCCGCGATGGGTTCTTCGTCGCCTCAATAAAGAGGCCGTAGAGTTGGCCGCCCTGGCAATGTCGTGGCTCCCCGTGCCGGACGGGCCGGTAGGGGTCGAGCAGGAGGCGAAGTGGTTCGGGGTGGCAATGTCAGACGTGTGTGACGCTGCCATGCCCCGGGCCCTTCACCGTTCGCCGCGACGGCAGGTGTACTGGTGGTCGGCGGAGCTAACGCAGTTGCGCGCATCTTGCGTTGCTGCGCGCCGCCGATACGTCAGGCATCGCCGTCGCCGATTGAGGGCGGACGATCACGCAGACCAGGAGCGGCAGCTCTACGACCTCTATAAAGAGGCGAAGAGAGCGCTGCGGGTGGCCATTCACAGGGCCAAGGTTGCGGCACGCAAGGAGTTCTTGGGGACTCTCGACGGTGACCCGTGGGGGCGCCCCTATCGCTTGGTGATGAACAAGCTTCGCCCAGCGGCGCCCCCGCTGTCGCAGAGTCTCCGGCCAGACTTACTGGCCAGCGTCGTCGCGGCCTTGTTCCCGGCCACTGTGGAGACCACTCCTCCACCGATGGCGCCACCAGACGTGGCGTCATCGTCGATCGAGTATTCGGCAAGGGATATCCCGGAGGTTTCGCCCGCAGAAATGCGGGCTGTAGTGCTTCGGCTGCGGAGCAAAAACACGGCCCCAGGGCTCGACGGCATCCCCGGAAAAGCCTGGGTGTTAGCCCTCGAGTACTTGGGCCCGAGGCTCCGCAGTTTGTTCTCCGCCTGTTTGGAGCGGGGCGTCTTCCCGGCGCGTTGGAAAACCGGGAAGCTCGTCCTGCTGAAGAAAGAAGGACGACCCGCAGAGTCGCCGTCGGCCTACCGGCCCATCGTGTTGCTCGACGAGGTCGCCAAACTCTTCGAGCGCATCGTCCATGCTCGCCTCGTCGAGCATCTCGAGAGGGTCGGACCGAATTTGGCCGACAGCCAATTTGGATTTAGGAGGGGACGTTCCACCGTCCACGCGATTCTGCGGGTGAAGGCACAGGCGGAGGATGCAGTGGCCGGAGGCAGAGTAGTTGTAGCGGTATCGTTGGATATTTCCAACGCGTTCAACACTCTGCCCTGGCCCTGCATTCACGAGGCACTGCGGTACCACGTGGTGCCACCCTATCTTCGGCGTCTGGTGCACGCGTACCTGTCTGACAGGGACGTGGTGTATCCGGGTGCCGACGGGTGGCACCGAAGAGCGATGTCGTGCGGTGTTCCACAGGGCTCGGTTTTGGGCCCTCTCCTGTGGAACATCGGTTACGACTGGGTGCTCCGTGGTGCCAATCTCCGGGGCGTCGGCGTGACTTGTTACGCTGACGACACGCTGGTCACGGCGACATCCAGGACTTTCCAGGACGCCGCAATATTGGCGGCGGCGGGCGCCGGCCATATAGTGAGCCGAATCAGGCGGTTAGGTTTGACGGTGGCCCTTGAGAAAACCGAGGCCATTTGTTTTCATGGGCCTCGGAGAGGGCCACCGGCCGGCGCCCACATCGTCGTGGATGGGGTGCGGATTCCCATCGGCAAAAGTTTGAAATATTTGGGTTTGGTTTTAGACAGCCGATGGGGATTCCGCACCCATTTTGAGGTTTTGAGGACAAAATTGTCCCGGGCAGCGGGTGCTCTCTCTAGCCTGCTGCCCAACCTGGAAGGTCCTGGCATCCCTTGCCGAAGACTCTATCACGGAGTCGTGCGGTCCATGGCCCTTTACGGCAGTCCCGTTTGGGCCAACTCCCTGCACAAACGCTGCATCGCTCTCCTGCGCAACCCGCAGCGAGTAGTGGCGCAGCGGGCGATCAGGGCGTACCGCACGGTGTCTTTCGAGGCGGCTTGCTTGTTGGCCGGATTCCTGCCTTGGGATCTGGACGCCAAATCCCTGTCCGATGCCTTTCATTGGCGGGAGGAGGCGTTCAGTCGCGGGCAGCGTCCGGCCCTGAAAGAGGTGGAGGCCATGAGGGCCTCCTTACGGCGAGCCGCCGTGGAGGAGTGGCGTCTCAGCCTGGAGACCCCGTCAGCGGGGCTCAGGGCCGTAGCGGCAGTGCGCCCGGTCTTTGCCGAGTGGCTGGACAGGCGCCACGGCCCGGCTACGTTTCGATTGACACAGGTACTCACCGGGCATGGTAGCTTCGGTGACTATCTGTGTCGTATCGTAGGCACAGAGGTGTCGGCCGTGTGTCACCATTGTGACAACTGCCCGCTGGATACGGCCCAGCACACGTTGGAGTTTTGCCCAGCCTGGGACGAGGAGCGCAGCGCTCTCAGAGCAGTCGTCGGAGGAGACCTCTCGCTGCCGGCCGTGGTCGCTTCCATGGTCGACAGTCGGGAGGCCTGGCGTGCGGTGGCCCACTTCTGCGAGGTGGTCATCTCGCAGAAGGAGAGTGCCGAGAGGGATCGGGAGCGCGAAGATCCCTCCCGCCGCCAGAGGAGACGAAGGAGGCGCCGGGTGGACGACTGACCGGCGTCTCCCGCCCTGTGGATTGGGGGCCTTTGGAGAATTCCACCACGGTATCCCCTGCCTGTCGTAAAAGGCGACTAATAGGGGCCACCGGGGGTCGCGGGCGGGCGGCAGGGGGCCGTCCGTCTTTAGATTTGTGTTTCTTTTAGCACATTGTTGCGACCCCCGTGATGGACGGCAGCGTGGCAGGTAGGCCTCACGCTGCCGTAGACGCTGAGAGCGTCCTTCGGTGCGCGGGGGCTTCTGAGCCCCCCCACAACAGGAGACGGGCCGCACCAGGCGGCACCGCGCAGGGGCGGTTGCGGACGACAACTTAGACATTAGTCAGAGGAAGCCCGCAGCCGTCCCTAATGCGCCGACGATGGCCACCGCGGAGTTTTAGTTGGTATGCCGTGCGTTGTACATAGGTTAGGGACTCGGCCTGGCGGTCGCCCGACGTTTTCCATCTCTCCGGGCGGCTCAACGCCGGGTCGTAAGGCACGGTGAACCCAACATAACCGCTCGGTCGCCCCCCATGAAGGCCGGGCGGTAGTGGTAACGCACTTTCTCCGCGAAACCAAAAAAAAAAAAAAAAAAAAAAAGGGATTTTGGGAGAGGAATAACATGGGCTTTCCGCCAAGAAGACGGAAAAACATCAGTGTATAAGGAACAGTTAATTATGTTAGAAATTGCAGGAAGGATAATATGATCAAGGACAGTGACAATCATGCAACGAATGATGTTATCACAGCCTGTTGCGTTGGATTTTATTAACAGTATTTTCTTTTTATCTCCTTTGAAGCGACTGGCGATAAGCAAAAGGCAGTGATATTACGATGAGGGAAATCAGCTAATAAATCCAGGGTACGACACTTGGTCTTTAGATCTAGCGTGGAAGTAGTTGTGAAATGTATATTAATAATATCCAAACCAATTTTAATAGTTTTATTTTATAGGTTGCAACATGATACGAAGGCAGGTGGCTATATGTTATTTATTGTTTCTTCTTATTAGTGTTGCTTGGCGTGGGCGTACAGTTTTAACCACAGCAGAAGTTCGTTGGTGGCGCCGTGCCGCATCGTTATATTAGCCAAGGCTCTAGTGTAAGGGAGCACATACGGGAAATTTTCCCATTTGAATGTAGCATTTTGAAACACAACCACACCCTAGAATGATAATAAAATCAGCCTGTTAAAGTCGCACACAAATACATTTAATACTATAGATTAGTGACATGCAGTGCCCTGAGCCCTGAGCGCGACACACGTCGTAGTTGTGCCGTCGGGTGACAACAATTACATAATTTCGCCCATAAAATGTCTGTACCTGATCGAACATACGGTGCATAACACACACACACACACACACACACATACACTCACTATATCACTTTGCCCGACCCGGGGAGCGAACCCGAGACCTTAGCAATCAGCATTACAGTCGTGCCGTAATACAACTACGCCACCGAAGCGGGAAATAATTTGCTTTAAATGACTGTAATTCCTTTGGCGGAGATTAGATTAGGTTTCACCGTAATAAAAGAAAATGGATGCATTTTGTATACTTATTCTTAGTTATACGCACCGGATATATAGGACAAACAAGGCCTAATCGACGGAGTATGCTTCCCATTAAAATGTCTTTATTTATGAGGTCGCAAAGCTTATTGTGTATCGTCATGAAGGAGAGCCGGTACTCGTTGTGAAGGTACTCGTACGTGTCCACGTGCACCTGAATAAAGCAAATAAAAATAAGAAACAGACAAATAACTAAAAACAGACGCACTTGGCATGGCGTCACCGGGCAGAGCGACGCGGGAGTGAAAGGGAAAGCCAGATAACTCCACTATGCGTCCGCTGTAAACGCAAATACCTGTTTTTTTTTTTTTATTGCATTGAATGACGAGATGAGCATGCCGTTCGCCTGATGGTAAGCGATACGACCACCCATAAACAGTAGCAACACCATCCAGCACCTTGAGTTACAAAGTACTGTGTGGCATTCGACTGCGCTCGTAATCCTGAGACATGAGATGTTAAGTCTCATTATGTCCAGCAGTTACACTGGCTACAATGTCCTGCAAACCGAAACACAACAGTGCATGCACACTGCTGCTTGACGGTAGAATTAGACATTGCGGTGGTACCCACCCAGACGGACTCTTACATATAAATACCAGTAAATTTCAATTCTTCAATCAAACCGCTGGGTGGGTTGTTCTGAATGCTTCATTACATTGCTTAAGGTACTGGGTGAACCACGGTTGAGTACGGCACCACTCGTGTCGGATCTGGTCCCTCCGCGCCGCGCCGCTAGCTCGGCACGAGCCAGGTGACTCGCTGATGTACGTGTGTCGCGTGTGCAGGCGTCACTCACTACTCACCGTCAAGTTGTTGTTCAATGTTTGTTTCACGACTCCCCCGCCGACTATATAATAAGGACTCCCCCGCCCGAAGCGCTTCACTTTTAGCGAGACATTAACTAAATGATTTGCATTCACAAAGGGTGTTTCTATTCTGTCTGGTACTATTTCAAGATAACACTGAAATAAAACGGAATTGTTAGTTGGCCATGGTCTTAAACGAGATATCAATATAATGTTGCTGGTGATTAAGAGCTTCTTTTGAAGGTGAGCGGTGATAGCCTAGTTGGAAGCGGAAGGGACTACTGAGACGAATGTCCGCAGGTTCAAAACCCAAGGGCACGCCCCTCTGACTTTTCTAAAAAGATATGTGTGTATTTTTTGTGTTTTAACGCTCGCTTTTACGGTGTAGGAAAAACATCACGAAGAAACCTGCATACCTAAGAAGTTCTCCATAAGAATTTCGAAGGTATGTGAAGTCTGCCAACCCGCACTAGGCCAGCGTGGTGGACTAAGGCTTAAACCCTCAGTTGTATAGGAGACCCGCGATCAACAGGAGGCAGTATCAGGGCTTGTATGGTGTGGTTGAGGATGGTGCTATGACGTGTGTCACACTCGGTGGACACGCGACAGCTCCTGCTGCAAAACTCATGCGACCACGGGGCGGTAGGCGAGACACCTCACCGTGTGTTATAACGACTCTAGTATTCCTGTTATTTATGTTTAGTTTTGTAAACGAGCAAGTCGCTCGTCTACTGTAGAGCGTACATACCTGTCCGTGCGGTGTATGGCTTAAAAATAGTACTTTTCGAATCAGTTAATACACATTATTTTAAAAACATAATATTAATTAGTAATCATTTTAGAAAATGTTGTCTTCTAATTAATAAGATTAGAAAATATTGGATTTATAGAGTATTTGTGAACTCTATAATGATTACTGAACAGAGGTTTTCTTATTTTCGCTTCGAGCGTCCATTTAGAAGCTCAAATAAATAAATAATTATCTCAAATCACTGACCAAATAATAATAAAAAAAAAGTTATCAAACATAAAAAGATCCTTAGGAATAAAGTAAATTAGGAAAAAAAACAATTAATGTTTAATTCATGAGAAACAAAAATTCAAACAATGCGAAATTATTCAGAAATGTTGGTCAATAAAATGCTTTTTTACCAATATATCTTAACTTAAATATTAGTAAAAAAACATTTATACCTATTATATTCATATTATATTTATTAATATTAATATACGTATTAATATAATAGAAGAACATCTCCTTAAAAACTTACACTTTAAAATTTCAACAATATTAGTTCTGTTATTTTTCTATAAATATTTTAAAACCAATATAAAACTCAACGCGGAAATTCTTTTAAAATTAGTAATGTGAAACGATTTGCGCGTTCACAAATCCTACTATCCTATCCTACTAATATTATAAACGCGAAAGTTTGTAAGTATGGATGTATGGATGTATGGATGTTTGTTACTCTTTCACGCAAAAAGTACTTAACGGATTTCGATGAAATTTGGCACACGGATAGATTACGTCCTGGATTAATACATAGGCTACTTTTTATCCCGGGAAAATATAAAGCGGGACTTTTATCCCGGGAAAACTCTAACACGTGGGCGGAGCCGCGGGCAAAAGCTCGTACTCTATAAATCTAAAATTTTCTTATGTTATTAATTAGAAGACAACATTTTCTAAAATGATTACTAATTAATATGTATTTAAAATAATGTTTCGATGGATATTAACTGATTCGAAAAGTACTGTTTTTAAGCCAGACAGCGCACGGATAGGTGTATACGCTCTTAAGCGACACGCGTCAGAAGTATAAACTACATTGTATGGTATTTAAGTTTCCGACTACAGACTGCCATCAAAAGACCTAGTGCAATCTGACTGTGGTCTTATTTAAAAAAAAATAATGCGTTGTACGTATATTTGGCTCGGGACTGGATAGAAGAAGAGATGAACGCCAGACAAGTGGTCGATCGTAAAAACTAAGAAAAATTCTTCAATGCAACATACTCGAATAAATATGTTGCGCCGACCCCACAGTGCAGTGGGCTATGGCTCGTGGAAGATATATGAAGGTGAACTTACGTAAGTAATCCCGAGGCAGACCGTTAACAGTACACAGAGTCTTGTGCCCCACATTGTAAAGCTGTGCAAGAGTGCGCGCTGAACAGAAATGAGATGATACAGTTGTACTTATATTATGCATTATCTAGATTAAACTAGCTTTCGTCGGCAGCTCCGTTTGTCACATAATTTTGTCCAAAACACCAAATCCTACGTTCCTCTATCTAGTTTTAAGTTTTGTGAAGGTAATTGTGGTACTTAAGGGACGAACTTGCTTTTGATTAAAACACATTAAACTTTGTCCTTATTGACAAAATTATATCTGAATTTTGGACAAGATTCATCAATAAAAAAACCAGACAAGTGCGAGTTGGACTCACGTACCGAGAGTTTCGTACGAACTTGTAGGTAAGGTATCTAAGTATAAGTATAAATTCAAAAGTTCGTCAAAATTTATTAATCAAAATATTTAAAAGTTTGTAATAGTAAATTCGCTTTTTTAAAGTACATATTTACAGTTTTCAGATATTTTCCTTTACATGTGCTGTAAGACCTTACTTCTTGCCAAATTTCATGATTCTAGGCGAACGGTAAGAGTACCCTGTAGGTTTTCATACATTTGCGAAATCACAAAATACGTGACATAAACGGTCATATCTTTTGATCGCGTTGACTTGTAAGTTTGATTTTTTCACAGCTGAAAGAAACCGTAGATCCGAGTATTTGATGTAAATTTCAACTTGATATCTTTACGCGATCGTGAGAAAAAGGGTCTTGACAGACAGGCAATGGAGTGATCCTATAAGGGTTCCTTTTTTCCTTTTCAGGTACGAAACCCTAAAACTCTATTGTTATAAGAACATTCAATCAACTCAGCTTTCAATACATATGTTTAGAAGATGCGATGCCACAAACAGACATAGATACTCATTAAAAAAAGAGAAAATTGAATTCGCAAATAATTGATAAAATCTATGCACCACCAAATTACAATACTGAAAAATTATGTAAATTATTACATTTAATAACCTACTAGATTTGTGTTTTTCTATTGATTATTACAGAAGAGTGTGGATTTTATTACCGCGTCCGGTGATTATGTTCGATGCGAAATCATTTAAACGCCGTTTTAAAAAATTGGACTTCATTTATGTGTACACCGCGTGACGATAAGTTTTTCGACTCCAATATTTTGATAAATAGGCTTTTTACCTGAATAAATTGGTTATTTATTTATTTTTTATTTATATTTGTTTCGATCGGATTTGTGCCGATTAAAACCCTAGTTGATATGGAGAATGAGAAAAGTATGAATTGTAGGTAAAGTCGAGAGCACATGAAGCTTTTCGCTTGTAGTACGAACCTTACATCTACAGCGATTGTAATAATAACGGTACAGAGTCCAACGTGTAAAGCTTCACGAGTTCTTGACTGTACAATAAATAAAACTTATAAATAAGTTATTACATTTATTAGAATAAAAGAATAAAAACGACGCGACGTACGGGAATGATCGATCAAGCAAGTCAAGTCAAAGACTTAGGACCTTGGTTGCTTTACATTTGGTAACTTTTTTAGAATCTCTAGGGGGGGCAACTGCCCCTCCCTAGCCGCCCTTGGCGACGCCCTTGTTCCAGTTTGAAGGATATTGTAGTCCATGTAAATACCAAAACCAAAAGGTTCGGTAATTCATATTTCTGCCGCACCATTAAGCTGGGAACAGTTTGCCAGCGTACGTGTTCCCTCCTTCCTACAACTTAGGGTCCTTCAGGCGGACCGTGAAGAAGCAATTATGCAGGCCGGCATAATTGTGCCGACCGACCAGGGATGTTTATCTCTTGCCGGTCGACATTATTTTGGGCTTCACTTCACTTACCATCAGGTGCAGTGCAGACACTTTGTCGAGCCATCGATAAAAAAAAATAAAAAAAAAACTGAAATTGTACCACGCAGTACTTCGCAATTCAAAGTTCTGTATGGTATTGCCACTATTTATAGGCGTGCGTACCATCAGGCAAGCGTAATACTAGCCTCATCAGTCAATTTGAAAAATAATCTTATCTACGCGAAGACTGATTGACGCATACAAAAAACCTTTCATTTAAAACAGATATTAAAAGAATGATCTTGGCACCAGGGCATCATAAATACGCCACCCACGCGCAGAAACTGTTTCGAATCTTGGACCCGTTCAACTGCGGCAAAGTGTGGTGGCGGCAGCTGATCTGCAGGCTGGTGGCGGCGGGGGCGAAGAAGACCAGGTCTAGGACTGAGGCCTGGGCATCTATTCACGAGCCCAAGATTCTCAGAATAGAGCATTGTAAGGTAGGGCAATGAGACAATTGGATATGTTGGTAAGTTTGGTTTTCTTTAATTCTTATCCTATTTTCAGTTCCATTGGAGTTGATAAAAGTCTATAAATAATGTAACCTGATTATAAGAAAAATTTAAATCCGAAGCTTATCTATTAGACTAAAGGTCGATTGCACCGCTTGCAGAAAATCCTAATCGTCACATAAACATAAAAGCTGACCAAATGCAAAAGTCACACTCTAATCTATGCTCCCAAATAAATGGTTATAAAATGAGTACTATCTACATTAGCTGTTTAAGACGATAACTGTCTAATAAAGTTTAATTGAAACTCGTGAAACAGGACCTTACATTACTTAAAAGTGCTATAGCAATCGTATTACTATTGTTAATGGGCGGTGAATTTAATATTTGCAGAGAGAAAACGTGGTAAAGTTGGTGAACATCGAAAAAGCCGACTCCTTTTGCTATGCGGCGGTAACGCGCGGAGGTCGTGTCGGCATCTACGATGGGGAATTGAACCTGCTGCAATCCTATGAGGTGATCATTGCTTTTTGGTGAAGTTTTAGGACTTTTAGAACCACTCGCATACAAGAGACTTAGCACATAGCAAGCAGGCGGCGTATTTTATGCATCGGATAAATACATGACGATGATGACTATAGTTTCTATCTGATTCATTTAGTTATTAAAGAAGGCTAAGATTATAAAACCCAGTAGTGCTTAGAAAATAGTATTATACATGATTTTCAGATGTTTTACCACCGCATCGGCGTGCGACGTCGTATCAAGAACTGCTGGATTACAGACGCTGTATATCTTAGTGTAAGTATATCGTGTTTTAGTTTTATGTGACTCGGCAGTCGCCCAGTTTGTCGATGAGCGATGGAAGTTGTATTTCTTGGCAGCAAAATAATGCCGTCCTGCCCAATTGCTTCTACATTAAGGCGTCACGTATTCGCTGTCTTGTTGCTGAGCAATTCTACACTACTATGAAATTTGAAAATAATAAAGTTGTCAGTTTAATAGTTTTGTAGTTTTGGGGCAACAAATTGCTCGCGTCTGCGCCATGTCTAATGACATGCACTTTATGCTTTTAAGCAGCTCATGACGTGACGCAAACGCAACTGCAACGGAAAATCGATGCACTTTATACTCTGTTGGCAATAAACCGTTATCTATATTTCAGGATGTTCAGTATCTGATGCTAGCGGCATCCGACCGCAGCCTAACCTTCTACGACGCAGGGACTCTCACTCACACACTGTTGTACTGCATCACTGGGCTCCCCAATATACCCACAGTAAGTTTTCACATTCATCAGTCATTCATGATTTTTAAAAGTGCGCCGACCCAGGCTTTTGATTAAATCTGAAAAAATATTTATGCGCTATTAACTTAACACACCAAATATAAAATAGCCGCAACAACTCATTACTAGGTTTTGACATTACTTTAAAACATGCTACTTACATCTGTTGCCAAAATCAACTTTTGAATAGTTGACTTTTGTTTCAACTAAATTGCCATTTGCAGTGCCTCGCGTACTCTCCATCAGCTCGCATGAGAGATGCCTCGGAGCTGGCCATCGGCACCGAGCGCGGTGACGTCATCAGGATGCTCTTCCACCAGCCGCGACTGCAGTTCCTCCACACCAAGGCGTCTGATACCATCAACTATTACTTTTGGATGGTAGTTTATATTTTTTGTACGAGCACGGCAACGTGGCTCCGTTATACTTGATGATAACTGGAGCCTTGTCTAGATAGAGAAGCAACTGATGACAGATGAATATCCATCTGATCATCCACCGGCTAATCCTTAAGCGTGACTCATTGGAACGAGACCTTAACATTCACCATATGTTTGGGATAGCTATCCATTATAATACAAAAAACAATTACATTAGGTTGGTATCCTTCAAGCTATGTTTGTTTTATCCGCTACAAACTTGTGTAATTCAATTTCCTGTAAAAAACCTATTGATATAACAGACCTTGGTTCTAAGGCTTCACCTGCATTCCCATCCCAGGAGCTGTCATCCCCCCCGCACACCTCCCACGTGACCGTGACGACCTGGCGCCGCGTCCACTCCAGGACCATCAGGCGCGTGTGCTACGTGCGGGATGAGGACATGCTGCTCTCCTGCTCCCATGACAACACCATCAGCGTCAGGGTCCGACACGTGCCAGGGAAGATGGAAGACTACGTGTTCAGGGTGCAGAGGGTAAGTCAAGGTCTATTATCATGCTGCGCGCTACAGAAATCTGAAATCTCCAATTGAATGTTAATGGATCACCAATTGCGCTAGTTTTTTAAGCTTCAAATATCAAATGTAGAAGAGTTTGTGGCCACCACACTAGCAACAAAATCTTGTATAGCCATTAAGCTGTGGAACAGTTTACCAGCATACCTGTTCCCTGTCACCTAAAACTTGGTGTCCTTCAAACACAGCCTGAAGAAGCCATTAAGCAGGCCGGCATAATTGCGCCGAAGGTCCGGGAATGTTTATCTCTTGCCGGTCGACATGTTTTTGGACTTCACTGTACCCCTATAAGTACATCAATACTATAGATACGTCAAAAAAAAACAGATTCATACTGTCGATTCCCATCTTGATTCCATTGATATAGGGTTTTTATTTATATCAATGCTACATTCCCATACAAAAAGATTTGTTCCCATACATTTTAAGTTTACCGTTACCATGGTTACCATACCATACCATACCAGCCCTGTATTATATACTGCCCACTGCTGAGCACGGGCCTCCTCTACAACTGAGAGGGTTAAGGCCTTAGTCCACCACGCTGGCCTAGTGCGGGTTGGCAGACTTCACATACCTTTGAAATTCAGAGAACTTCTCAGGTATGCAGGTTTCCTCACGATGTTTTTCTTCACCGTTAAAGCGAGCGATAATTCACAAAGAATACACACATAACTTTTTAGCAAAGTCAGAGGTGTGTGCCCTTGGGTTTTGAACCTGCGGACATTCGCTCGGCAGTCCGTTCCACTCCCAACTAGGCTATCGCCACTTTTACCATGGTTACACGTTTACTATTCGAAATGTATATTTTAGTTCTTAATATGCTCACCGGCGCGCTGTTTAAATTTCCACACAAAAAATGTACTTAAACGAAACTATTAATTTACTATATAAAAAATATATAATTATGGCTCAAGTCAAAGTCTCAGGCTAAGTCTCATTCATTCTTTCACTCTTAGTTTGTGATTAACCTCATTATACACTGTAATGTACATTGTTTGTGTTATTAATTCATAGGTGAGAGCTTGTGATAAGCAATTTAATTTTAACCTACTTCTAATTTCACTTTCTTCTTTTGTTCGTATTAGTTTGTAAGCTTTCCTTGAATTAAAAAATAAATAAAAAAACTTTGGAACTCCCCACAACCCCTGTGGTCCAGGGTGTATCATGCTTCCACGTGGTGCCGTTGCTGCGGCTGGTGGTGACGGGCGGGTGTGACGGCGCGGTGCGGCTGTGGGAGCACACGCAGCGCGCGCCCTTCGCCACCCTCGCCCCCCTCGCCGCGCACCCGCCCGCGCACGTGCTGGACGTCGCCGTGTTCCCGCACGCTGAGATCGTCGTTGCCTTCTGTAATAACTTCGTAAGTAGTGAGTCTTTTATACAAAAACGCACACACACATTACTGGTGGTAGATCTGTCATATGTAAGAGTCCGTCTGGGTGGGTACCACCGCAATGTCTATTTCTACCGCCAAGCAGCAGTGTGCATGCATTGTTGTGTTTCAGTTTGAAGGACATTGTAGTCAGTGTAACTACTCGACATAATGAGACTTAACACCTTATGTCTCAGGATGACGAGCGCAGTGGAATGCCACACAGTAGGTACTTTATAAGTCAATTTGCTGAATGGTGTTGCTACTGTTTATGGGTAGTTGTATCGCTTATCATCAGGCGAATGGCATGCTCGTTTCGTCATTTGACACAATAATAAAAAAACACTCACTCATGCCTTTTATTCCCGAAGGGATATGCAGAGGCGCAACTAGAGAGCACCCACTTTTCGCCGTGCCTATTCTGCCCCATAATGTAATAGGGTGCGAGCCTACCGCCATATCGGGCACAAATTCCAGACTCCGGGCTGATACTAAAAAGAAAAATCGAATATCACTTTGCCTGACCGGGGATACCGCGCATGTAATACAACTTCACAACCGAGACACTGAATTTAGTATTAGATTTAATTATGTAATCTTGGTCTAGTGGATTGTATACTAGAAGGTCCAGGGTTCAATCTCAGATTGGGCAACAGTTCTCGTTGGGTTTTTCAACTGTACTTTGTCAAAATAGGATCCTTCTGAGGTTGGCATCATACTAGCGATCGAATTTAAAAATAAGCCCAAATGTTTCTGCTTAGAAACAATGTTTAGTTTGAATGTGAAAAAAATTGTATATTATTAACAAAGGAATTATCTACAGGTAGATGGGTCAAATAATTTGATAATGGCATTGGCATCGTAGGCATTAGATATGATATTAATAAAACTGATTAATAGTTCAAGGATTTATAATTTTTGAACTGAAGTATATGTGATTTTTTTACATAGTTACCGTCGTCAGAGAAAGAATTTGGGTTACTAGCCTGTGGAACAACAGGGATTGGAAAGAGGGATTCATTAGGATTCCGAAAATCTTTAGAGTTGTATGTACAGTCAGCCACATAAGTAGCCTTTACGCGTAAAGTTAATTTTTTTTGTGTAAAATAAAGTAAATCCCTATTATTTTATTTGTGCAAAGAAAAAATATTTTTGATAACGTTGATAAAAATTGTGTATGTGATTTGAAGTTTAGAATTTATTTAGCTTATGTGGCTGACTGTACAGACGCAAACTACTTTAACCCAGTTTTCGGAGTCAGTAATACTACCTCGGTCGTGCCTTATCTATTAATGTTTCTACTTAACATGGGAAAAGATAGAGTAAAATTAAACATAGAGGTATAATTTTTGTACAGATGGTGCACGTATGGGATATGTACGAAGAGTGCCTGTTGCAAAGCATCAAGATCAAATTCCCGTTCCTGGGAGTTCTCGGAAAGAAGATCGAGTTCGGGAACTATTGCATATTTCCTGGTAAGTACTAAATTTTGCTCACAAATCTGCCTACATCAATCTTTTCTCTGTTGTCACACAGGTAAAATTTATCCACATAAAATGTAATCAAAATCATTCTTAAACCCATAATTTTTTTTTTTTTTTTTTATGCTTAAAAATGGTTACAATAAAGAGTATTTGTAATTTGTAATTATTTACAAACATAGCATCATATCTTTTCCTTTCATGTCTTCATAATTCGCATCCAGCGGTCCGCCTCGTGACCATGAACGCTGCAAAGTCTTCGACTCGTCGGGAGAAACTATAAATTAAAAAACCGCAATAAAATTCGTATAATAGTTTTATTTCAGTAAATTTTGTGAATACAAGCCTTATATAAATCTGGTTTGCCACATACTTCCGGTACCGTATATACTTCCCACGCCTTATATTTTTTTATATGGCATTGAATGACGAGACGAGCATGCCGTTCGCCTGATGGTAAGCGATACGACCACCCATAAAGAGTAGCAACACCATCCAGCAACTTGACTTACAAAGAACTGTGTGGCATTCCACTGCGCTCGTCATCCTGAGACATAAGATGTTAAGTCTCGTTATTAACTATTGAGTTACACTGGCTACAATGTCCTTCAAACCGAAACACAACAGTGCATGCACACTGCCGCTTGGCGGTAAATAATGCAGCTTATATAGTTCCTGCGCCTTATAATTATATACTATCAGCTTTTATAAAAGCCATACGTCTCAGCTGGAGCCCAGATCAGGACCAAGGCCGAGAAGTTATGAAATCAATCTATCCTTAAGGTCCGGTACGGCAGAAAGCGTCCGAGGCGCTGCCGGAACTGGATACAATGTCCCGGCGCGGCTCGAGCGTAGTGCAGGGGTCCACGGGCGGCCTCATGCTGCTACCCCAGGCCAGCGATTGTCCCGGGAGGAGAATAGAGAGTGACCCGTGAGTATTGAGGACAGTGATTTAGTTAATGGGCAGGGGTTTTGAATTGTCTATGGAGCAGAATTATATCATTTGCGACAGGAATATGCTGGACATTTGGCTTCCCTTGCGAGCGTAAAAAATGATGATGGCGCATTTCTAAAAGGTAGATCTCTCTTAATCGAGAGTCTGGTGGTTTCTATTACTGCCTCTCAGTAGCATAAGCAGAAGCCCTGTGGTGTCGTAGTGTATTTACTGGGCATTTTTAGAATTAATGTCAGGGAGTCACGCAGCACATTTTAATAAAAAATCGGATGGTGCTCGCTACTGTTAATAGTCTTACCATCAGGCGAGCGTTTTGCTCGTCTGGTTAATTATTTAGTAAAAACATCTTTGTCAGAGAATACCAAAGGTATAACAGAAGCGAGATCCTGTTGGTATGCTGCGACTACGTGTGCGTGATATCGCTGAGAGACAAGGACGGGGAGGTGTTGCCACCTCCTGGAGACACGCTGCGACCCCGACGACCCTCAGTCTGGGATTTACCCGCCGACACTATTTTAGGTAATGCACATATTTCTTATCTATAATAATCTACACTAATATTATTATGAGGAAATATTTGTATGTATGTAATGAATAAACTCAAAAACTACTAGGCCGATTTAAATAGTTCTTTCACCAATATAAAGCAAGTAAAATAGGCTATTTTTATACCGAGTAAATATAAAGCGGGACTTTTATCCCGGAAAAACTCATTCACGCAGGCGGAGCTCCGAGCAAAAGTCTAGTCATTTTTTTTAAATATTAAGACCGGGTTTTTTTAACTGTAGGTCTTATTAAGCTGGACGCGCTCACAGGGCTTCGAGTGCTGCAGGTACTGCGCATCCTGACAAAAAGATAACTACAGTTGAAAAAACGGGGCCTAATAATTTGAAACAAACTCTTTGTCAAATATCATGGCTGTTCTTTTTTTCCCAAGTGACTGAGCTATATGGCACGCATTTTACTACCTTTTTCCTTAAATGCAAATGCAACCAATGTTACCAGCCCTGTATTATATACTGCCCACTGCTGAGCACGTGCTCAGAGGCACGTGCCTCCTTTACTACTGAGAGGGTTTAGGCCTTAGTCCACCACGCTGGCCTAGTGCGGGTTGGCAGACTTCGCATACCCTCGAAATTCTTATGGAGAATTCTCAGGTATATAGGTTTCCTCACGATATTTTCCTTCACCGATAAAGCGAACGGTAACTGATAAACAATACACACGTAACATCGAAGAATCAGAGGTGTGTGCCTGGGGTTTCGAACCTGCGGCCATTGTCTCGGCAGACCGTTGCATTCTCAACTAGGCTATCGTCCACTACCACTACACTTTCCCTTAAAATTATCGTGTAAATCGAGATACTATTATGTAGAGATTAATTTTCAGAAAACTATTCTAACAATCATAGAATTGTTAAACTTAACAGTTAATCTGTCAGTTGCCTCAACTAAATTGATTAGTGCAGCAACCTGTACATTAATACTATTCGATGCAATGTATTCACTAATCTATTTTATATTAGGGCCGGCATCTTCTGGATCTTCTCCTCGCCTCCCATCAGTACCGTCTCCTCGTTTACTGGAACCTGCGACAGCAGAACACTGTGAACACGACCTGGATACACTGCTTGAAAATGCGGGTGAGGTTAAAAATATTATTTGAGGAGGATAAAACGACGTCAACTTAGTAATAGAACTGAAGGAGTTTTTTGTGTGTATTTTTTGACAATTATCACTCTTACGATAAAGAATAATATAGTAAGGAAACCATCTAACCACACAATTCTCTAGAGAGAATTCTAGGGTATGTGAAGTCTGTCAAACCACACTAGATGAGTCTGGTGGGTTAACCCTAAAAGCTCATTTGACAGGACTACAAGGGATCCTGGAGAAGGACTTCGTGTTGATGCAAGGACTCAAACACGACTTGAATAAGAAATTAGCTCAGCTAGAGGAAAACAAACAAGCGGTGAGTTATTTACAGATTTTGATATTATAAAGTATTCCCAAAGGTTCCTGCAGCTGGAAAAAGATATTTCGAAAGCTGCGGTTCCTAAACATAACGAGAAAAAACATTCAACTAAGCACTTTGTGAATTCCTATATTTATGGGTTACTAGACTTCTGCTCGCGGCTCCGCTCGCGTGAAAAAGTATTTCCGGGATAAAAATATTTTCCCGCGATAAAAAGTAGCCTATAGCACTCAGGAGTAACGTAGCTTCCTATTAGTGAAAGAATTTTCAAAATCTGTCCAGTATTTTTTGAGTTTATCCATTACAAACAAACAAACAATCCAATCTTTCCTCTTTATAATATTATAGTAGATAGAAGTAGATTATATAGAAAAAAAGAGCGTATTCCCACGCATCTCTGTGCCCCCTGGTATTGCAGATGTTCATGGGCGGCGGTGATCATTTACCATCAGGTGAACCGTATGCTCGTTTGCCCCCTATATCATAAAAAGTAGATATAGATTAAAAAAACGGCAATAAAGTAAGAACAGAAACTTTAATTGGAATCATTTCTTAGTTTTTTTTTATACGATCACAGGATGACTCCACTGCACTAGATGGTAAATGAAGTGGAGTCCATGTAGATCATCAATTAACAAGAGATGTTTATCCCTAGCTAGTAGATAGATTTATTTAATTATTTATTGTGTAGGGACAATCAGTGGTAATTACATTAAATTAATCAAAACGTTACAAATCACTAAGAATATTTTAAATGCATTACCTTCAGCTGCCACAGCATGCATTAAGATTAAGGAAAAAACAATTAAAAAGCTTAACAATAACAATTAACAATCTTAAAACTATTATATAAAAATTAATATATATTATATAACATATCATATTTTGAGGAAATAATTTTAACTGTACTTAATATTAAATGCTTATTTTAAAAAAGAACATTTTGGGCTTTACCTTATATTATATAAATTATAAATAATTATTAAATATTAGCATCCAAAGCCTTCAAGAGCTCAGTTTCAAAATCTCTCAGTGAATTGTTGAACACGTCTATAGACTGGCTAAGAGAATTGTACGTCCTGGATAACCTGGATAACACAGAGTTGTATTTAAGTTTGGTTCTTGCTTGTTGTGGATATAATAAACCCAAAGGCTGACGCGGCAAGCGGCTAGGAACGCGTAGTTTTATAGACTCTAGCAATGGTGGACAGTCAATATGATTTCTTAAAATTTTGAATAAGAATTTCATGTCTAGAATTTTCCTTCTGTCATTTAAGCTTATCATATTGAAATATTTGAGTCTTTCTGTATAGGAGTTGAGATTTTTTTAACCTTGCTATAATAGGCAAGATGTCTCGTGAACCTTTTTTGGATACGCTCAATCCGTAACTGATGAACATCATAATGCGGTGACCAGACTACACTGCAATATTCCAAGATAGATCTGACATATGTGTTGTAAAGTACTATTTTAGTGTGCGGATTCTTGAATATCTTGCCGTTTCTCAACACAAATCCAAGCATTTTGGATGCCTTACTTATGATTTTGTCTATGTGGGGGAGAAAAGTTAGTTTTGTATCGAAGACTACCCCAAGGTCGCGTATTGTGTAGCTGTCTTGCAACGACATGTCATTTATTTTGTTACGTGTGAATTTTATATGGTGACATTTGGTACTATTTAATGTTAAATTATTGTTAGAACACCACACTGCCAAATTGGTTAGATCAGTTTGAAGCAATAAACTATCTTCAGGAACTTTTATGGCCTTGCATATTTAAAGGTCATCTGCGAAAAGAAAGGCTTGACTATGTTTAATTGAAGATGTTATGTCATTGACAAGTACGTTAAATAGCCAAGGACCTAAGTGGGACCCTTGTGGAACTCCTGAATTAGCAATGTATGTGTCTGACATGTAACCTTTAATAACTAGGTACATATTGTTGCCGATTTTCTAAATAAGATTCAAACCAATTTAATAGCCTTCCATAGATACCGTAATTTTCTAATTTTTTAACAAGAATGTCGTGGCAGACTCTGTCAAACGCTTTTGAAAAGTCTTTATAGATAGAATCTACTTGGTAACCAGCGTCAACAGAGTCTACGAGATAATCTGAATAAGTTACTAAATTCGTGCTAGTAGATCTGCAATTGACAAAGCCATGTTGGGCGTTACTAAGATGTTGTTTGAAGTGGTTTTTCAAGTGGGGATATAAGAGTGACTCAAATACTTTGGCGAACACGGGTAATATAGAAACGGGTCTGTAGTTGGTAATGTATTCGGGGTCTCCAGATTTGTATATTGGTACCACCTTCGCCTTTTTCCAGACTTCTGGAAACAGTCCTGTGGCTAGAGATTTATTATAAATGAACGTTAGCGGCTGGCTCAATGCAGATGCGCATCTTATTATAAAATACGACGATATACCATCGGGACCATAACCTTTGTTGGGGTGAAGTCTTTTTAAACGTCTGTTAGTTGTGGAGCGTGTAATATGTATTTTGCCCAAAGTGTTTATGTCGTGCGGACAGCCAGTAGAGACAGTATCTGTACCTGGGGTAGTAATGAAGCTAGAGTAGGTGGAGGAGAAATATGAAGCAAACAAATTACATATGCCTGTGCCTTCTGTCGCAGTTGTATTATTGAGTTATATTTTAAATGGGTAATCATTAATTGAATTGTTTTTTTGTTTCAAGAACGTCCAAAAATACTTTGGGTTAACACTTATACTCTCTTTTATTTTATTTTATTATACACAACACAGATTAAAATTGCTACAAAATATACTTAAACATTTAGTTTTAATCTAGATTGTAATCCAACAATATGAGTACACACAAAACTAAAATGAGTTTGACGCTAAAATTAACAAATATATTAAGTAAAATTGAAGTACAATTACTGCTACGATGCTTATGTTGAGTCTAGGTTGTCAGGCATGGGAAATACGATATTCTTAAGTATTTTAATAAACGATGCAATATTATGAGTGAATATGTTCAATTCCAAATGAGTTCTTACCAATTCGTTATACTGCCGAGCCATCCTAACCAATGGATTGTAAAAGGAAATATTATTTTTAAAGGTTTGTAATCCAAAAAGTTTTATATGGTTGGACCTACGCGCGCTATACTTAATATTGAAAGCAACTTGTGAAAGCAAATCAGGGGTATCTATGATCGAGTGAATTATTTTGTAAAAATAAATGAAGTCAAAATACTTACGACGCATCTCCAGGGTTTGCACATGAAATTTAGACAATCTAGTTTCATAATTGAGATTGGTACGTTCTTAGTTTTCCCGGAAACATAGCATTCGTAAACACTTTTTCTGTACCCTCTCTAATTCATTATTCTATAGGTATCTCTTCAATATTATGGACATAATTATTGTAACAGACTGTGGTTAATGCTTTACATCTTTTATTTAAAATACGACTGCCTCGGTGGCGTAGTTGTATTGCGTACGCGTTACGAGGACGATTTGCGCTCTGAGGTCCTGGGTTCGAATCCTGGGTCGGGCCAAAAACATTGTGACTGGGTTTTTCCATCTTAAAAATTACTCAGTCGCAGCTCGGAGTCAGGAAGTTGGCGGTGTGATACCCCCGTGCCTCGGAAAGCACGTAAAGTTATTATTATTATATTAAATACTTAGTGATATACCATCTAAAGGGTTTTTGTATATTCTGTATTTGTGTAGTAATTTTATCTCTTCTTTGTGTAGTTTAATTAGTTCTTTAGTGTACCAACATGGATGTCTGTTTCTGTGAGCTTTTGTTTTAGGCACATATTGATTTATAATTTTGTTAAGAATACTGTAAAATCTATCTACCATTTCATTAACATTACTGCTTGTAGCAATTTCTCCAGGCCAGTCTATTTTGTTCAATTCTGTAATTACTTTCTCGTAGTCAGCTTTGTAAAAATTTAATTTAATCTCTCTATCTTTAGGCTCAAGATGAATGGCAGTTTGTGTATTTATAGATAACTCTAGTGGAACATCCAAAGGATCTACATTTGTCAAAACGTCAGACGATGCTTTGACTTGTATGTTTGGTATATCAGACAAAATTAAATCTAAAACTTTTTCCTTATTGTTACATACATGATTATTAAACTATTAAGACAAGCAAAGCCTATTAACTGTTGACCTAATGATGACCCTCTGTTTCGAGAAGTAGCATTTACTCCAAGATGTGACTAATTGATGCAACTCATATTAAAATCACCCATAATACAAACATTGGTCATACTTTCGGAAATGCTGTTAAAATGGTCTATGAAGTGTTCAAGGATATTACGATTCACTGGTGGCGGAATATACACTGCACATAAGTTTAAGCTATCATTATCTGTAAGCTCTATTTTGACCCATAGGTCTTCACAAAGAGTTTTTTTTTGTTTAAGGCGTAACTTTTTTGAAACAGCTATTAGTACTCCGCCTCCATCTTTATGTTTATGGAAGCCAGAACTCTCGCGATCCCGTCTATATACAATATAGCGGTTGTCGAATAATTCGGAATCCTTGATACTACCATTCAGCCATGTTTCCGTAAGAATGACGATATCAAAGTTAGTGCTAGTCATGTTACAATAGAAATAATGGGTTTTAGTGCGAAGACCTCTTACGTTCTGGTAATACAATTGGATACAAATTGAATTTTAATGTTTGAGATACCAATTAAAATACTATACTTTATAAAAAAAAAATGAGTGGTGTCAAGGGACACCCGGATGGAACGAAGTTCCTTTCGATTAATTAGTGAAGGAATTGTAATAAAATTTTATTTATATAACAGAGTGTGTATATATATAAATATATAAATATTTTCCTATTTTCGTTCCAATACATAAGTTTCTAGAGAAAAAACAAATAAATACGTGTGGCACTCGGAGACTGCCGCGGTAAAGCTATTGCATAGCATTTTTATTACAAATTTTGATTGACTAAACACAAATTCGATCTTACGCTTACCACATAAAGTAGATTTTTAAACGCGAGCAAAGCACGTTTAGTCTTGTTATTGATAAATGTCAGTAACCAAAGTAGAATAAATCAACAAAATTTGAAAAAAGAATGTTACGTTCGATTCTTTTGTATTCGTGCCGTGCCAATGCTGGGGAAATAGCTTCTACGCAATGTATTTAAGGTTCATATTAGATTAGTAAGAAATGGTTTTAATGACTTTAATAATTAAAAATATACTCGTTTCAAGAATTATAGCTTCTACGCATTGTATTTAAGGTTCATATTAGTAAGATAATAGCAAAAAGTGTCGTGACAACTTTTCATGAGATTTTTTTCCGTCTAGTCCCCTTTCACAACGCGCGATAAGGAACTTCGTTCCAACAGAGTGAAGGGCCCTAGTTAATATTTTCGAGCACACGTTCATCTTTCACGTATATGAATTCCGAGGTTTCAGTTTTTCGCATAAAAATCCGTCCCTGCTTCACCCACACGAACCTATATTCTTTTTCTTTTGCCTTCAATCGAGCCGCTGCATGTAATTTTCTATTGCTTAGCGATAGATGCTCCAAGATGAAAATTGGTCGCTTGGGTCCGCCTATTCCGAGGTGACTAGTATTAAGTTTTTCATTTGGATTGGCTTTATTATATAAAATTACTTTGGCTAAAAATGTATCCCGTAATCTCGGTGTCGCCAGCCTTACGATTATCGCCCGAGGTCTGCTGTCTTGTAGATTTGTCTTTGCAACACGAGTACAATGGTGTATATTGTCTTCTACTAGGTCGCATGATACAACTTTTGCAAGCTGGGTTATGGTAGTTAGTAGGTTTTCGTGTTTATGTTCGGGTATACACTGTAATTCTAAATTACATGATCGAGTATTTTGTTCCATAATTTGCAGTCGGGCTGATAAGTTTTGGATGGTGTCAATGAGTTGTGCATTTTCTTTCTGTTATTCTTGAATCGACTCCTGTTGCTTATTAAAAGTTAGTCTAATGGACTCAAATTCGTTATACATATAGTTGACGCTTTGTTCCAATGAGCACATATCATTCTTTAGCAGCCGAAACTCTTCCTTTACCATGTCTTTCAAAGATTGACGCAGTTCCTGTATTAATGTCTGTCTTATTGCTGCAAATTCTTCTCTAAACAATTCTCTAATCTCATCCTTCGAGAGAACAGAAGCGGGTGGAATTGAATTATTGTGTGTAGGAATATCGTCAAGCTGTTGTGATCTTTGTTTATTTCGAGTTGTTATATTATTATTATCTTGTATTGACAGTGGTGTAACGTTTTTTTTCGAAGAGTTTGCAGTCCTCGGTGTAGTTTCTGCATCCGACTCCATTAATACAGTCAGCGACTATATAGCCCCTAGACACCTTAATGCTAAATATTTTCTTTCAAATGAATTCTGTCAACTACTTGAGGTTTGAGGAAGCGGGGTACCTGCATTACGATTGGGCCTGCCGACATAATTATGTTTTACGTAGCCATAGAAACACTATTTTTATTGGGTGCGTCACTTGTCATGTAATGCTAAACAACTATGCAGTAGAGATAGCGTAAAATGCACTTAAGTCAGAAAGAAATGCAAATATAGTTTGACAGTAACGTTCCTCAATGTTAAAATTTTAAATACATCATGGCCGGTATAAGATGAATTTCGATAATTTTTTAAAAATAATTGATAAGTCGAAAAGGAGAGTTTTGGCGGGAACTTGGAAGTGTCATGAGGTGCTCTTGTTTTAATTCATTATTTTGGTGATATTTAGTGTTATATTGCATAATTATGGTGGTATATTATCCAATATAGTTCTATTAAAGAGCTCAAATGAAGTGAATTGAAATAATTGAGCTAATCAAGTGTTTTTTCTGTTGCCGCCAAAAGACCTCGATAAAGTCTTGGTAAGGTAGCCACTGCTTTACTTCGACATACTACAGATAATAAAATATACAAACCAAACTTGACATTGGCAAAATGTGAACACAAATGCCATTATAAAAAAAAAAATAAAAAAAAAATTGATAAGTCAAATTATTGACATAAATATGAAAAGTAATGCTACTTTTGTGAAAACCCGAAATTTGGATGTTTTTATAACACCACTGTTTTGTGCAAGGGGCGATTATAGCATTTAGTAAATCGATAATGTGGACGTGTTTACAGTTGTGGTCACAACTGACTTGAAGATATTGAACGACAAGCTACATCTGATCTATTAGTCAGATGTGTTACCCGAAACCGATCGCCTGTTATTAGATGTCTATTGGCTATATGGTCGCTGAATACAGTGCTATGATTTAGTTTGTGTTGTTTGTTTGCGCACTCGAGGCACTTCCAATTATTTAGTATCCATTACCTGGAAACGTTTCTTTGCAACTTTTGCGCATCCTAAGTCGTATCGACGTTTGCAGATAAGACAGTTTAAAAATTCTTTATTTAGTATTTTCGTGCCACACCCAATACAAACTCCGTGATGTATCGATGTCATCGTAATTATTATTTTCAACGAAAAATTCAAATTAAAAAACCAATATTTTTGCTCTTAATGCCACGCACCATCGGTTGCTTCGTAATATAATAATAACAGACTTGCTAGGGGCCAAATGCACGCACCACGCACCTTACGAAATTAGTGACTAGTAAATGCGTTAAGATTATCTTCGGAACGGTTAATTTTTTTTATTTATTTATCAATTAAGTATCACACAAGCTTACAGTGGAAATACACCAAGACGCTTGAATGAAAAAAAAAAAAACTACATACAAACAAAACAAAAGAATAGAAGAATATCAATAAAAAATCAATTACTTACGAACTACATTTTAGGAACAGCTTTTTCAAATAAAAAATACATATAACAACTATTAAGTAACAAAATAACTTAAGAATAAATACACACTTCTGTATATAGTGTGACTATTATCGACAAATATGTCAGCATCTGGTCTACTCTCAACATACGCATTTAATAAAGCTATTGCCTTGGCGGTGGGAATATTGCTTGTTTGCGTAAGATGCCAAGCAGATGGACCAGTGAGGAGGTGGTGTCTTCTCCTCCCAGTGGCGCGAATGTACTGGTTAGGGACGTACAGATGAATATTTTCACGCACAGATGGATTGTCAATCTTATGTCGCAAGAGTAGATAATAATGCATGATGGACGCTAATTTGCGTCTGAGTTGTAATGTGTCATAGCCAACCATCCCAGTCACAAAGAGTGAAGGAAACAAAAATGGGTAGTACCCATACATCCGGTGGTATAGGTACCGACAAAACTTCTTATGTATTTTCTCCAGCATGAGAGTATACATTTTTTCATGGGGATCCCATATAATAGCATTATATTCTAACTTGCTTCGTACGTAGGAATTATATAATAGTTTGAGAACGCTAATACTTCTGAAATGCGCGGAGGTTCTGATAATGAAGCCCAAGGACTTGTGAGCAGCTTTACAGGTGCTTAAAGTATGCTCATGGAAGTTTAGTTTGGAGTCAATAATAACCCCCAGATCACGTATTGAGGTAACTCTGTCTATGATTACCCCTCCTATTGTATAACTCATTGTAAGTGGTCTTCGCGAACGTGAAAAAGTAATAATGCTACACTTAGAAAAGTTAAGTGGCAGCTTATTTATTTCACTCCACCTTGCAACAGCATCAATATCACTCTGCAGCGCATCACTGTCACTATCATTTGTGATTGACATAAATAATTTAATATCATCAGCAAACATTAAACACTTTGCCTTACGTAAAATGCTGGGAAGGTCATTAATCATGATTAAAAATAATGTGGGTCCCAGAGTGCTTCCCTGACTAACACCAGAACGAGTATAATATTCTTGAGAACAACAGTGTGCTATTCTAACGTATTGTTTTCTATCTCTGAGATAATCAGCAAAAAATATAAGGAGACGTGGCGAAAACCCTATAGATGAGATCTTCTGCAACAGGATATCATTATCGACAAGATCAAAAGCTTTTCGAAAGTCCAAATATGCTGCGTCGACTTGAGAGCCTGCCGTCATTCTTGTCATTCTTCATTCATTCATTCTTCATTCATTCATTCATTCATAGTCTACGAAATTGACATGGTTTGTGAGAGTGGATCGCGCTGGACGAAAACCATGTTGCGAATCAACTAAGCAGTTCCTGATTAGTGGAGATATACTATGATTGATTATGGATTCAAAGAGCTTTCCAAATACAGTAAGAACTGCTATAGGCCTAAAACTAGTGACATTCAAAGATGATCCGTTTTTTGGCACGGGGGTGACTCTTGACACTTTCCATTTACTGGGATATACACAGTGTTTAAGTGACAAATTAAATAAATATAGGAGAGGCTCCTCAAGTGCCAGGGAACAGTCCTTCACTATGAATGTAGGTATAGCGTCCGGTCCACAGATAGTAGACGCTTTGAGTCGGCATATCGCTCTACGCAGTTCACGCTCGCTAACGTAATCAAGACTAATACTCGCAGCCCAGCCATTGTTAGTTGCACTGAGTTCAGCAGTTATTGGGTGTAGACTTGGGACACACTTATGGAACACGGAACTAAAGTACTCTGCGAATGCATCTGCAGCTTCCTGGCCCTCCACTGACTTGTCTTTAAATTTGTATTCTTTCGGCTGATGATGATTTTTCCGTCTCTCTTTTACATATTTCCAGAACTTAGCAGGATCACGTGTTATATTTTGTTCTACGAGATTGATATAACTATTAAAAGCCCTATTAATAAGTACTTTAACTTTTGACCTATAATATTTAAATAATTCCTTATTCACTTGTAGTCGTAACATTTTGTACTTTTTTAGGTTAAAATACTTTAGTTTAATGTAATGAATTATTTCACCATTAAACCATATAGGGTATACATATCTTTGATTGTTGTAGTTTACTTTTTTCCGTGGTACATGTTTATTAATTACGTTAAACAATTTATCATAGAATATATCAACCGCCATATTTACATCCTGCTGATATGCTAAGTCACTCCAGTCTATCTTGGCTAAGTCACCATACAAACCAGGAAAATCTGCTTTATGGTAGTTCCAGTCAGAGATAGGATTTCGGGTTCTACTATGATTCACTACTGATGTCTGCTGACTGTTGGCGACTAAGCTTTTCGAACAAGTGAGAATTATTTCCAAGGGCGGATGATATGCATCCATCTGTACGAGAGCCTCAATATCTGACGTCACAGTAACTCGGTCCGAGTTGAAATTTGTTAGGACTAGATCTAAGATGCCGCCATATTTGTTGCGATTGACATTATGTTGACGTAGTTGACAATAATCTATAAAATAATTGAATTGAGTAACAACAGACGCATTGCAAGATTTGAGATTAAAATCACCGAGAACGACAATTTCATATTCAGAGTATTTAGAAACTGCCCTTTCAATGCAGTTCAATACATCAACATACTGTTTATCATTATATCTAGGCGGTAAATATACTAGACAAATAAATATTTTTATATAATTTTTCGTTACTATTGCAAACAACAGTTCCTTATCATCGGACAAACCTTCAATATCACTAACTTTTCGTACTGTATAAGTGTTTTTTACAGCCAATGCAATGCCTCCCCATCCAACATCGCCATATCTATCTCTTCGTAATACTACGTAGCCAGGAGGAAATAATTCACTGTTGTAAACAGAGCTATTAAGAAACGTTTCAGTAAGCGCAACAAAATCATAAGAACTTACGGAAATGTTATTGTAAAATTCATCCGTTTTTGTTCTCAATCTTCTTACATTTTGATAAAACATTGATACAGTTTTAGTTTTCAATTGGTTTTTGAGATAACTTGATGTTGTTCCTACGAAAATTCTGTCGCCATGGTTTCATGCATATATCTGTTGCCCAGTGCTTAGAGTCCAAAACCCGATCTGCTAATTCATTAGGTATACCAATTTTAAACGAAGCATAATTGCCTCTTGCTTTGAGGATTTCAACCGTACAAGCATCACTGCCACAGATCGATTGGAGGTGACGGCGTACTTGTTCTTCAGGTGTACCAACTTTCACATAGAAGAGGTGTAGATATCTCCAACGTTGAGAGGCCTCAAGTTGCATTGTGCCAGGAGAGGCTGAGCCGCGCATAATCACGTTTGGCAACCTAGATCGTCTTTTGGCTATTTCACTTGATCGATCTCGTTTCACTAGCGGTGTGTCCTTCAGAATATTATCCTGGGAGATCTCATTGATGTCGGGTCCAGGAATAGTAACTACATCAATATTGGGTGCTGTAGGTTGATTATGGATGGTATTGGAATGGACACCTTCTGGTTGAATCTTAACTGATTCACTTATGTTCCTTGCAATTTTACTTTCAAAATTTGCTAACTTACTTTCAAGCTCGCTAACTCGATTATGTAATGTCGTAATTGTAATTTTCATTGTAAGAGCAACTTGTTCTGCCACGACATTGCTAATCATATTCGTTAGGTTCTCATTTAAAGCAAATTTTAACTCATCTCTTATTATTTTCCGTAAATTCTCTGTAATGTATGTGTCGTCAAGCCCAAAGCCAACGCTTGTTAGTTCACCACTATTTCGATATTCTTTTGAACAGGTTTTACGGATAGTGACATTCTCATGTGGGTCGACACTATAACTAATGTTGCCAAGGTGTTCTACCGACATATTGGGATCTTGGGCCAAGTTACTTTGCAAGTAGTTGCTGGCGGAATCAGCATATTCCTCAGTACTTGGCCGCGCCGGAGTATTTGAGTTGTCTATTTTCGGTTGTTTACTTTTGCACTCAATGCAGGTCCACTTTTTCTTTTGACCTAGTGTCATTCTAGTATTATAGTGAATTTCTGAGATGTTAGCACAGAGTAGATCATACACCTGAAGACACACACAGCATTGAAGGCTTAGTTTGCACTTTATCTGACTGCGACAACCAGCACACATTTTTGAAATAGGTGCCATCTCGTGATCGTAAGACAGACGTCTTCGCTGCAGAATCGATTTGATAGAATCTGTTGCAGTTACGATTATAATCACACAGATGGCGCTAATTTGAATTAAATAATGACAATGTAGTTTATTGATCTAATAATATTGCATCTGTGATGACCGAAGCAGTCTGAACGCCAATCACAGGCCACGATACTTAGTTCACCAATAAACAGTCATGAATGGGTAATGAACGTAAACACTAGAAACAGTTATTTAAGTTTTAACGTATTTTAAATAGAATTTGTTTCCTGTAATATTGTTTCGTACACTTTCTCACTAATCACCAGTATATTGTTGTGAATTTACACTACAGTACGTAATTTGTTAATAATTTGTATATGTTTCACAGTAATTCAGTTCCGAGGTAACGTTCATTTACATATGAGCACTTTTTACTGCAACCAATTCACTTTCTGGTAACTTTAAATACACCGTGGAGATAATAATTATACTTGATTATAGAATAATAAGTGACTAAATGCAATCAATTTGAACTTCAATTTAACTCTTATTATATTTTTTTGTCGTTTTATGTATACAGCTACTTATGAACGAACCGAAGGAACGAACGAATGAATAATGAGTATGAATTTAAAAACGACACCGTGTTTTATTTTTCTATTTTTATCATTTTTTGCACTTTTTAACACTTTAGTTTACACTGGATACTAGTTTTGATGTATTGAAGCTTATATGAGTTCAATATAGTTAAAGGTTGAAAGTATTGGTAGTTTTTTTCAAATTTTGCACTAACATCATAAAAGTTCACTTATTTTGCACTAAACTATTATAAAAGTTCCTGATAACGTTGTTACATAGGTATTAGAGTTTTTTGAGTCAGTATAAGCTTAGATAATACTATAAAAAACGATTTAACTATTTTTTCCAAACTTTAATACGCCAGGCGGTATGAATACATAGATTCATACCGCCCCATTAGACACCAGATATATACAGGCTTCTCCAGAACGCGACACACTTATGTGGGCCACTTTGGCGGGAACCTTTTGAACCTGAGATAGTTATGCACTCGTGTTGGAATTTAAATTTTTATTACCTATTTTGCGAGTATATTAATGAACTGCTCTAAACATAAGTAAACAAATACTGAATTGTATATATTTTTTTTCTCTACATAATGCAATGTATTTTATACCTTGAACTGATTTTGAAAAGAGCAACACTAGAGTTTCTTGCCCGTTCTTCTCTAGTGAGAACTGCTTTCCGAACTGGTGGTAGAGTTAATATTGACGGAATCTAAATAATGTATAACATTTTATGGGTTCGAATAAATTATTTCATTATTTCATTTCATTTCATTTCATTATTTCATTTCAACCACTCATTATTTGGTTTCGAATCCACTTTGGAATCACTGTTCCAGATGGTGGGTGCGGTGAGTGTGGGCGCGCCATACCTGGGCCTTAATACATACGAGCCCGAGCCAATGGGAGAGATAGACCACATGCTAGAACGATACAAGCGGGTCATGAGGTGATTGGTTATTTTATAGAATTTTTGTCAAAATTAATCTCTGAATGATAAAGCTGTGGGACAATACCAGGGTGGTATCATTAGCAAACGAAGCAAATTAACAAATATTTTCTGGTGGTCAGATATCTCCACGAACCATAGTCACAATACCTGAAGAATCATGGATGCGCTTCCTTAAAGAAAAAGTATCGGGAGTGAGAGTCGAAGCTTCTGGAAATATTATTCTCCATAAGAAATGCAACAGCAAACTTACTTCATGCATTTTTTGTAAGATGAAATACTTGATACATAAAGTTAGAGAGGCATATGTTCAGCATTGGACTTCCAAAGACTAAAGAAGAAAGTCAAACTGGTTCTTTTGCTGCATAATATATGTCTAACAGCTTGGCTAGTTCTATACGTTTTGATCTCTCATATCTTGTGCTTGGTGACGTATTAATTCTGTTCCAGATTGTTCCCGGGATCGAGTGTAGCGGGAACTCCGACCGGCAGCCACACAACAACCCCTAGGATTGACAGGAGTTTTAGATTATGATGCGGTAAGTATCATGCATTCCTTATTGTACGATACGTGAATAATAAAACTAAGATATACTATAACGGTGAAGGGAAACACCGTGAGGAAACCGCATACCAGCTGAGAATTCTCAATAAGAATTTCAAGGGTATGTGAAGTCTGCCAACCCACTAGGCCAGTGTGGTGGACTAAGGCCTCAACTCTTTCGGTAGTATGGGAGGCCCGTGCCCAGCCGTGGGATAGTATATATTACACACACACTCACGCCTTTTTATACCCGAAGGGGTAGGCAGAGGTGCAATTAATGCACCCACTTTTCGTCTTGCGTATTCCATCCCATGATGAGATAGGGGGCGAGCCGATCGCCATATTGGGCAGAAATTCCAGATTCCAGACTGATACTGAATAGAAAAATCCAATATCACTTTGCCCGACCCGGGGATCGAGCCCGAGACCTCAGCATTGCAGTCGTACCGCAATACAATTGCGCCAGCGAGGCAGTCATAACAATTCAAACTTAATGTAAAATATGGGAGCAAAGTCCAATATTAAGAATAAGCGTAGTTGTTAACGTCGCCGACAAAAGAAAACTTTCACTGGCATTATATGGAATAACTGAAATTCCTTTATTTAGGATTCCGCTTGCATGAGGGCCGAAATCTTATTTTACCGAGACATAAGTTGCACATAGTTTTTTGGCTGGAACGTGACATTTCAGCTACATAGTTTACTTGTTTCATATTAGACACATTTGCGCGTTAGATGCAGGTGGAGCTGCAGCCGAAAACAAATAATATTAAAATAAACAACTCAATATTCCTGCGTTTCGCCCAAGCAATAAAACTATATTTTGTCAGAACGGCATATTTGAGTTTAACTCGCTTAATTGAAAAACAATACTTTAAAAAAGAACAAAGCTAAAAAATGTATTGACGCATACGGATAAATTGAAAAAATAAAATCCTTTTATCGTTTTACGATAAAGCAATCGTAAGCAGATTTATTGAAGACAGTGATTTTACATTCACAGTGATCGTCGTGTTTCAAAAAGCCAACATAAAGTGTAAAATGTGGGTACAAATATTTACAAAAAATGTAGCGATAAAAAGAATTCTCGAGCCTTATGTGACTAAGGCGAAATACTCTAGTAATATTGACGTGGATCAGTTTTTCAAGTTCTACGGAGATAGGGCAGAGAACGATAGAGAATTCAAGCCCTTGGAGGAAGAAGATTACAATAGATTCATCAGCTCTAGATCGGCGATGCGGGAACCGGCTATTACTAGGCAAATGAGTGAGTTTAAACCTTTTTTTAAATTTAGTAACGTATAAAAACAAATTCAGGTTAAACTGTATATTAGTCTCTTGATAGTCGTTAAATAATCATCAAGACCCGCCAGAATCCATTCCGCCGATTCGTAGATTTATTTAGACAAATACACATAATCGGAAAGAGAGAAAAGATTTGTTGCGTTTCCAACAGTATTGTTTTATTTTTTGTGAGACATTGGAGTCACCCCAGTCGATCCCATCATTATGCTCAAGCAAAATAGTCTACTTGACTCTACCTTGACCATTCTCTAACACCCATTTTATTGTTTCCAACATTAAACTTTTGGTTCTTATTTATCTCCCACTACTAAAATGCACTATGGATCTGAAATTGAATTTAAATATCCAAGCTGTAGAGTCTACTGCTACTTAATATGTGTACTAGTGTAGATGTTCCAACCAACCGGCAATCATGTCTCATAGAAAACCAATCTTTAATGCCTGCCTTTTGTACTATTATCGGTTAAATTTCCCGAGAGTCAAATATGCCAATTCCCAGTATCCTATCCGTTTCTTTAATACTAGCCTACTAGTGCTTTCTTGATTCTGGTATTGTGAATGTGTCTAAATATGTCCGATATGGCCGTACCCTCCCATCGGCTCATTCACTGGATATACTGCAATAAGTAGGTAGGTAGAAGAGTCATAACAAAACATTAATAAGTGCATTATATTCTACCCAATTTACATTTTACTGAGGCATATGATTCCCTGGTTTTGCATTTGTAGCGATCGAGGAGAGAATATGAGGAAAGGAAGTTGAGGGAGGGAGAAAAAGAAAATTTATTATGAGGGAAGGAGAGTGAAAGGCACGAAAATGTTTAGTTCAATATAGTTGGTAAATACTCTCAGAGCAAGGGCTTGCATTGATGGACAGACGACCTCGTAAACGTTGCAGGAACCCGCTGGATGCAGGCCGCTTCTAATAGGTTGATCTGGAAATCTTTGGGGGAGGCCTATGTTCAGCAGTAGACTTCTAAAGGCTGAAGAAGAAGAAAGAATTGAATTCGGTATGATATTGAGCGCACAAGAATTATCGAGGGAGTTTTCTTGCAGTTAACATTTGTTAGTGGTCTAATAAAATCGAATCGTAACACTACAATGTCTATTTCTACCGCCAATCAGCAGTGTACGTGCACTGTTGTGTCCCGATTTGAAGGACATTGTAGCCAGTGTAATTACTGGGCATTATGGACTTAACATCTTATGTCTCGAGTGAAGAGCGCAGTGCCATGCAGGAAACACTGTTTTGTTTCACTTTCCTACCCTTATTGGGTGAATTCGTTCAAGTAAAGTGATAGGAAACCTATTAATCAAATTTACAAAGCCCGTGAGTGCTGTAGATAAACCATAAATTATCGTGTCCATTGAAATCGTGTTAATAAGTACTGATTTTGTAGATAACTTACTGTTAATCATTGTTGTTGTGTCCTTGGTTTGATTAATTTGACCTTTGCGTTAGATATTTGACAGGGCAGGCAGGGACGCAAATAGCTCTCTCAAATTTCGGTGTTATATCTTCGATTTAATAGAAGGCGCGATGTGAAATATCTAACGCTAATTCAATCAATGAATCCCAAGCAACTAAAGAATATAATGTTGAATCGAAAGACTCACATAAATTTTGTGTACCTGAGAATCACAGGGTTTCCAGTACCCACAATTATATTCCCGTTCGAAAAGTTAGGAAATTTAATTATGTCAGAAAATGCTTTGTAACGTGGGCGAGGTCTTGAGCAAAAAATAGTATTAATGAGTATAATATTATTAAACTTGACAATGAACAACATCGATAACGTAGATAGACTGATCGATTATCGTAATTACGCGTTATCGCGGATTACATCGTGTAAGCTGATATGTTTTGCATGTAACATAATGATAACCTTACCTTGATGTACTTCCTTGAAATAAATACTTAACAGCTGCAACAAGAATGTCAACGGGTAGTACAATATTGGGCTGTAAGAGTAAGAGTGTTACTTTAGATGTTGCTCGCGGATTTGAACGAGTGAGAAGCCCTTCATGCTACAAAATACTGTTCGACGCCAGTACACCATCTATTTAAAAATCAGACTACAAAATACCTTTATTTCCCATGGGAGCACATTACTGGGATGAAATTCCTATGTGTTAATCCAGGACATGATCTACCCGTGTGCCAAATTTCATCCGAATCTGTTCAGTAGTTTCAGCGTTTAATTCTAACAAACATCCAAAGATTTTCACAAACTTTAGCATTTATAATATTATACATACATACATTTACACTCACGCCCTTTATCCCCGAAGGTGTATGCGGAGGCGCAACTAGTACACCAATTTTTCGCCGTGCGTATTCCGTCCCATGATGTGATGGGGAGCGAGCCTACCGCCATATCAGGCACATTCCAGACGCCGGGTTAATACTGAACAAAGAAACCCAATATCATTTTGCCCGGCCCGGGGATCGAACCCGTCATGCAACTACGCCACCGAAGCAGTCATAATAATACTTCAGTGATAGGCAGAGGTGTATCACACCTACATATCGCTAGCTATTTTAGGTCCCATGTATTAGGGGACAGGCCTATTGTCATTTACTGGGCCCGTTTCCAGACTCCAGGCTGAAACTGAGTAGAAAAACCCAATATCACTTTTCCCGATCCGGGATTCGAACCCGAGACCTCAGCGCGGTAGAGGCAGTCTACTTATAAAACTCTTTTATGTCTGTTTTCATTCCAGCATCTCTCGCGTACAAGGTGGGCAAGCGCATGATATCCTTAGCAGAAGGCATGCCTAACGAGGAGGTGTTCCCCTTCACGCGCCTCACTCTGGAGATGAAGGGCGGGGGAGGAATGCTGTTTGAGGGCAAGGAGCTGGGAGCGGCGCTGCAGTACGTGCCTTCGCAAGGGTATGTGATTTGGTTTTTAATTGTAATTATTTGTAGTCTAAAGTTTCCGTAGACACTGATACTAATACTCAATGGTATCTTCTATTTCCAAACTAAATAATAGTAGGCTTGAGGCAACTCTTGTTCAAGCTTGTTGCTGAAATAGGTTAGCTCTACTTTTACTGTTGGTCAACTGCTCGACCTTACACAGGCTCCCCGGTATGCAGGTCATATATGTATTATGCACCCAATTAACCAAAAAGGTAACAGTATCAATGATAAAATACTAGATCAGTGCACAAAAAGTTATATTATATAGACGAAGAATCTGCAAAAGTGGTACCTAGCCCTTCGGGGATAAAGGAATGAGAGAATTTGGCTATTAAGAAATTATTTCGGCCCATTTATTTGCCATAAAGACTCTATGAAAACAATGAATGTATCCCTACAGTCTCCCGTCCCTCTTGACGGAGCTGCGCCAGTTCCAAGAGGACCTACACCGCCCACCTCCCCTCCCGCGAGACATTATGGTGATGAATGGTGGCCAGCACGGCATTTACCAGTGCGCGGAGCTGTTCCTCGAGCCAGGAGACCCGCTCATCACCACCGAGTATTCTTACGGCGGGTTGCATAGCACGGTAAGTTGCGTTCAGAACAAGGTTTACTTATGTAGTTGGGGTTATTGTCTGCCTTGGTGGGGTAGTTGTATTGCGTGTATACGACTACCGTTTAAAGGCCTCGGGTTCAAATTCAAATAATAGGCGTCAGGGTGTGTGTGTGAATTGTATTTGTCTCACTGAATTTGATTACCAGGTCTTGCAAAGTAAATCAAGAATCAAGGCAATAGTTCCAGAAATTAGTGCGTTCAAAAAACACACCGACCTTTCTCAATATTAAGCTTCCAATAAACCTCCATAATTTATCTTCTAGCTTAGACCCTACCGCCCAGAGATCCTGGGCATACCAGAAGACGACGACGGTCTTATTCCAGAGACACTGGAGTCTGTGTTGCAAGACCGGGTCTCCCGAGGGTTGAAGATGCCCAAGATGATGTACGTGATCCCCACCGGCAGCAATCCTTCAGGAACCGTCATACCCGAAGAGAGAAGAAGGAAGATTTACAAACTCGCGTGCAAATACGATTTCATTATCGTAGAAGACGATCCGTACATGTTCCTTAATTATGATGAGGTGACTTTTTACGATTTGTAACGTTTTGTCATGAGCGTTGATTCAGGGGGGTCGTATGGTTGGATGGTAGTTGGAAACTGCAATTATGATGAAATACTGAAGTCCATTTTTAATCTTTAGGGCACGAGCCTCATGCTGTCTTCATCTTCATATTTAAATTCTCGTGGTTCTGCCAGTGTGAAAATATTTTGTGGTGTAAAAGTTCCACTGTGTATTTAACGACATAAAAAGTAGCCTCTACCTATTATCTACATTAATTTAGACCTCGAACTTTAATTGTTAAATTTTATTCAAATTAATTTAGCGTTTTCTGGTGTGTCCCTCCAAAAATATTCAGTAGTTTCTGTAGGTATTTACTAGTAATAATTTTTCAATCTTCAAAATTTTAGTATTTATAATATTAGTAGCTTATTGTAAGACGTCAGTAAATTTCTAAAGATATTAGGATGAGCAAGGGATTCAGCTTGCAAGGCAGGGGTGGGTGTCATATAGTCGAGGTCTAGTCAGGACAGACTCCAAATCGATTACAATAATAAAAATTACAAAAAATAAATTTTATTAAATATATCAATGAGTCAGTAAAATTATTCTCAGTAGTTACCTAGACCCAGCCCATAGCGTCACCACCCCAATGACCCCTCTGGATCCGCCCTTGAGGATGATGTATGTGGTGTGGTGCAGGAGCGCCTGCCGTCGTTCCTGTCGCTGGACGTGTGCGGGCGCGTGGTGCGGCTGGACTCGCTGTCCAAGGTGGTGTCGGCCGGCCTGCGCGCGGGCTGGGTGTGCGCGCCCGCGCCGCTGCTGCAGCGCCTCGAGCTGCACGCGCAGGCAGAGCTGCTGCATAGCTGCACTCTCTCACAGGTCAGTCGGACTCCCAGTAACTTACGTGACACTACCACACCATACCATACCATACCGTACCAGCCCTGTATTAAATACTGCCCACTGCTCAGCACAGGCCTCCTCTACTACTGAGAGGGGTTAGGCCTTAGTCCACCACGATGGCCTAGTGGGGGTTTTTTTTTATGACATAGGGGGCAAACGAGCATACGGTTCACCTGATGGTAAGTGATCACCGCCGCCCATGAACATCTGCAATACCAAGGGGCACAGAGATGCGTTGCTGGCCTTTTAGGTGGGAATACGCTTTTTTTTGAAGGTCGCCAGGTCGTATCTGTCCGGAAATGCTGCTGGCGGCAATTGGTTCCACAGTTAAGTAGTACGTGGCAAAAAGTTTCGGCTCGTACAGTGGTGGATTGCTAACCTCCGAGGTGATGTGGATGGAATTTGGAGTTCTGCCGCGATGTACGGTGATGGAACTCAGCAGCAGGGATAAGTCCGAACAATTCTTCAAAGCACTCCCCGTGGTAAATGCGGTAGAGAGCGCAGAGCGATGCTACATTTCTACGCAAAGCCAAAGGATCAAGCCGATCGGAAAGAATACGGTCTTCGACGATACGAGCTGCTCGAAGTTGAATACGGTCAAGAGGCAGAAGCTGGTACTGGGGAGCCCCTGCCCAAAGATGGGAACAATACTCCACGTGGGGCAGAGAACTTCTTAGGTACTTCTTAGGTGGTTTCCTCACGATGTTTTCCTTCACCGTTAAAGCGAGCGATAATTCACAAAGAATACGCACATAGCTTTTTTTTTTAGAAAAGTCAGAGGTGTTTGCCCTTGGGTTTTGAACCTGCGGACATTCGTCTCGACAGTCCGTTCCACTCCCAACTAGGCTGTCGCCGCTGTTTTACCGTTGTTTTACGTGAAACTATCAGAAGGTAATAACGTGATCGATAGAAGACCTTAGACATTAGATGTTAAGTCTCATAATGCCTTTTAGTCAAAGCACCTTTGCAGGTAATAAATAAGCAGTAGATCTCAACATTTTCGATTTATACATAATAGTCTGCTTCGGTGGCGTAGTTGTGTTGCGTGCGCAATAAGACATCGCTGAGATTCAAATTCCAGATCGGGCAAAGTGATGTAGGGTTTTTCTGCTCAGTATCAACTCGGAGACTGGAGTTCGCGTCTGATATGGCGTTAGCCTTATACAACAAAATACATAATAATAAGTGGGTACTACATATTTATCCCTCCTATTGGTACCTGCAGGCGATCCTCCTGAAGCTGCTGAGCGACCGTAAAGCCCTCGCGAGGCACCTGCAGGCGGCGCGCGCGTTGTACCGGTCGCGGCGCGACGCGCTCCACCGCGCGCTGCGGCCGCTCGAGGCGCTCGCCGAGTGGAGCGCGCCGCGCGCCGGACTCTTCCTCTGGATGCGGCTGCGCGGCGTCAGCGACGTGTACAACATGGTGGGTGTGCTGCATTACATTATACTGCACAGCATTATAATGTATTTCACTACACTGTCCTGCATTATATTGCTCTGTTTTGAAATCTCTGTTGATCTCATGTTTACTGCGATCTCTGCACTGAACTGCGCTGTACTAGGCGGCATTACAATACACTATACCTACTGTGCTCCGTGACTTTACCTTTACCTCTATAATATTGTGGTATCATTGCCAAATATTGTGTAAGTACCAGTGAACATAGTAAGTACTGTTAAATAATAGGGAAGATACAAATTTTTATTTTTGCTTTCAGTTGAATGAATTTCATGTAGAATACATCACAAGTATATTAAAAAATAAAAATACTTTAATTTATTGCTAAAAATTGCGGTTTGAAAATGACAGTTTACATTTTCGCGCGCAAACGGAGCTACACGGCCAGTGACGTCACTCTAGTCATATTCGTTCGCCGGTGGCATTCATAAATGCATAAGTTTGGATTTTCGATATGTTTTGGAATAAATAAGTACATCAATGTTACTATGAACACACACACACGCCTTTTTATCCCCGAAGGGGTAGGCAGAGGCGCAACTAAGTGCACCCACTTTTCGCCGTGCGTTAGTTTAGATTTGGATATAACCGATTGCATTGTCGCCACAAGACCTGAAATTACTGCTATGTGTAGTTTTGCTGCTGAATTAAATAGAAATAAAAGTACCACTATGATTAGTTCGTAGTAGTTTATTTCCTTTTTTATTTCTACACATGAAATCTCTGTACTTTGAACAACAAAAAATTACAACCATGTGAACATTGACTTTTGGTAGATTTCTGGATTCTTCTTTTATGAACCCATTTTCCATTTTGATTCGAAAGCCTATTAATTTTCGCAATTAAAGAATGTTTACCTTTACAACATTAATCTTAAACAGGTTGCAGGTGTTTTTTTTTTTTTTTTTATGGCATTGAATGACGAGCCGAGCATGCCGTTTGCCTGATGGTAAGCGATACGACCACCCATAAACAGTAGCAACACCATCCAGCACCTTGAGTTACAAAGTACTGTGTGGCATTCCACTGCGCTCGTCATCCTGAGACATAAGATGTTAAGTCTCACTATGTCCTGTAGTTCCACTGGCTACAATGTCCTTCAAACCGAAACTCAACAATGCATGCACACTGCTGCTTGGCGGTAGAAATAGACATTGCGGTGGTACCCACCCAGACGGTCTCTTACATATGAGAGACCTACCACCAGTAGTGTGATGTCACTAGAGGTAGATTGATGTATTATAAAACGTTCCTTTTCACGTTACTTTCAATTTGTAATTATTGTTATAAATCGATATTCATTAAAATAAAAACACTACAGTGGCCCTTCTTTTATGCTTTCTTAACAATTTTGCCACAAAATATTGGTAAGTATTATTTTTGCATCTTCCCTATTATGGAATTACGCCGCATTAACATAAATTTCAAAACCACTTGCATCACTTATAGCTTACATCTTCAGGCTATAATATGTGAAATGAGAACGCAGCTTTAAGAACGCACAGCCACTCTATATTATGTAAGTTTCCAGCTTATATTTATACAATACACCCAGCAAAAATATTATTTCTTCAGGTATTCCACACGGCTTTCAAGCGCGGTCTCATGCTGGTCCCTGGACATGCGTTCCAGTACGACAGCAGCGCCCCCTCCCCCTACCTGCGACTGACCTTCAGCAAAGTACGGCTCGATGACATGCCCATCGCAGCATCACACCTCGCACAACTCATACAAGAGGAGAAAGAGGCACAGCAAAAGAGATTGACGGGAACTCAATAAAACAATATTAAGACTTTAATTTACTTTTTAAGCACGAGTCTCTACCACTGAGAGGCAGACCTTACCCACGCTGGCCTAGTACGGGTTGGCAATCAAAATTATTTTTACTATTGTAATTTATTCATATTTATAAGTATTTTATAAATTAAAGTTAATTTTATGCAAACATGTTTTTATTTTTTTTATCGTTAGTAGATGGCGCTGTTACACAAATTTGAGACGTCAGTTTTCACTTTGTTGAATAAAGTATAGCTCTATGAGATGTAGATACTTGGAAAACAATGCGCCAACGATAACGGTAACTATTTTCTAACGCCAGGGAATTTCTTAAAATGAGATATTAAAAATAATATAATATTATGCCCATAAACAAAATTCAAGAAATAATTCGACACAAATCCAATCGACTTTCTTTATTTAAAATCTCAAAAACTATTATAAATTAGTAAATAATATATTCAAATGACTATATCTTCACTTGGTGTTATCGATGCGTTTTATGGTTGGTAAGATTTTGCTTTAGCGCCATCTAGTAGTCGCCATTTTTTGTAAAATAGTATGCATCATCGCCATCTATATTAAAATCGAGATATTTCATTTTAATGTTCCTATCGGCTTGATAGTATTTTATCACAGCATCTTCCATCTTTGAATAGTAATTTGGATCCACTTATAATGAAATATTAATAAAAATTTGAACTTAACAATCAAGTTCTGTTTGCAGCTACTCGACAACAGATGGCGTAACGCTCTAATATGATTCTGAAAATAATCATTATGTTAATAAATATTTCTTTAGTTTTGTAAATCTAATCAGCCTTATATTATCAGTTGGATGTGAACATTTATTTTTATAGGATACTGCTACGACGAAGAAAAAATCGTAGGCGCCCAAAAGTACAGTAAAATTAAAATATTATTGTCCTCTTATGCTATTTGTTCATGTTTTATTTTTAATAATTCGCAGCAACGTAGTACAATACAAAATATAGCCTTTATTGTAACGATTGTTAAAAGGATTCACAAATAAGATTATTCCATTTTGTGTAAGTAAAACGGTACCATAGTTCACATAATTTGCGGTCTGCAGCACCGTACCAGCCCTGTATTATATACTGCCCACTGCTGAGCACGGGCCCCCTCTACAACTACGACGGTTAAGGCCTTAATCCACCACGATGCCCTAGTGCGGGTTGACAGACTTCACATGCCTTCGAAATTCTTAAAGAGATCTTCTCAGACATGCAGGTTTTTCCGTCACCGTTAAAGCGAGCGATAATTCACAAAGAATAACACACATAACTTTTCAGAAAAGTCAGAGGTGCGTTCCCTTTGGTTTGAACCTGCGGACATTCGTCTCGGTAGTCCGTTCCACTCCCAACTAGGATATCTATTTCTATTTCTACCGCCAAGCAACAGTGTGCATGCACTGTTGTGTTTCGGTTTGTAGGACATTATAGCCAGTATAACTACTGGACATAATGAGACTTAACATCTTATGTCTCAGGATGACGAGCGCAGTGGAATGCCACACAGTACTTTGTAAGTCAAGGTGCTGGATGGTGTTGCTACTGTTTATGGGTGGTCGTATCGCTTACCATCAGGCGAACGGCATGCTCGTCTGGTCATTCAATGCAATAATATAAAAAAAAAAACGCCACTTTTTATGTGCGGTCTGCACACATGTATGAAAAATTTCTCTGCTAAACTAAATTTAAAGCTTAGCTTTCAGGCTGCAACTAGCAAAAATTAGTCATATTTACATATTTTTAAATATCTACTTTAATCAATATATTATTGATTAACTTCATATAGCAAATCCAGCGCAGCTATAATGATATATAGAAGCTAAAGATGGTGCACCTCGTTTTCCTACATCATAATATTTTTTTACGTTAAGAGGGCATGATAAAATCTGGACTTATTAAATGCGTGTATTCCGAGTATAGGGACAAGCACTTAGAGACAATGCATCGTCGGCGTTTCCCAGAATTCTGCCTGTCTTACTGGACATTGACTGAACTAGAAACAATATGACACATCATCAGTCACATGAAGTCCACTGTTGAACATAGACCTTCCCTACAGATTTCCAGACGGACCTGTCCAAAGCAGCCTGCATTCAGAGTGTTCCTACGACCTTTAACAAGTCTGTCCACCTTGCAAGTAGACACCCAACGCTGCGCTTACCGGTACTTAGTCACCACTCGGGAAGATTTTTGATACTGAGACTAAATGGTTTCCAAGATCTGTGGGATTAGAATGTGGCATGAAAACACAATGCGTAAGACGATGTAGTTTAATTTTGATGTTTGTGATTGTTTCAGAGACTAATACGTCAGTCACGTGTTAGTCTCTCAACTAACCCCAATAAAACGAAACTGAGTCGTATCGTGGTTTTTTGCCACATTCTAAGCCGACTGTGCGGTCGTTACAAACCAGTATGATACAAAACACACCCGGTACCTACCAACAGCAATATTGTTTTTACCAATATTAAATCTCTTGCTGACTGCTCGGTGGCGTAGTTTTATTACGGTACGACTGCAATGCTGCTGAGGTCTTGGCTTCGATTCACGGGTCGATCTCCTCGATCGATCAAGGTCGATCGATCGTACAAGGTGTAAAACCCGCTATAGGGAACCTTGTAAGTGTATCGCGTTCCGGGATCAGCCTGTGTATATCCGGTTCAAACAGGCCGGCATAATTGTTCCGATTGGCAAGAGATAAATATTTCTCGTCATTCGACATTTTATCTGGACCACACTCCACTTACCATCACATGCAGTGCAGAAATCTCGTAATATTGCCGTGAATTACCTACTTCATAATGTAGCTAAAAGTTTTTATGGGCAGGCTAATCGTGCATTAAGATGCAAGATATTTTCCTTCTTCATTAAGTTTTCGGAGTAGGTCTGAAGCTCAAGTAACCTCTCCTCTCACTTTTCTAGTCCTTATTCCATTTCTTATAAGGCCGGTAGCACATCCACGATCTATGATTGTTCGGGTATTGTAAGTGTTTATAGTTTTTTTTTTATTATTTATTTATTCCACATACTTACTACTAATTACAGGTTACACCCAATACAGTAGTGTAGGACATATACAACATTATAATAAATACAGCAACCAACAGTTGTTGGAGATCACTTAACATCAAAGGACCCACTTGCTTCTTTGCTCCTTCGTATTATCTATGCTGTCAGAAGCTTTATTAGTGACGACCAAACACAAAGATTCGATACTTGGCGGAGTTAATTTCAATGGAAAAGGTTTTTGGATAGAAGTCAATACCTTTGGTGAATAAATATTAAGTGAAGTATTCGCAGCCCCCAAGTCTTTTAAACTTATATCTTGTAACACTACATCATTTTCGTAATTGACTATATCTCGGCTTGCAGAACTGGATATAGAATAATAATGCTCTTGAATAGGCTCATCCAACGTGACCTAATTATACAAAGCCACGAATTCAGGATTATCGACTTCGGCAGGTAATGGCGACGATTCTATAACAATAGGTATAATGTATTGAAATCATATGATTATTTAAAAAAAAACATGTAGATGAAAAAATAATAGTCAAGGTACCATAAAAAAACGAATTAACATACAACTAATTAAAGATATTTTCCTTCTTCATTAAGTTTTCGGAGTAGGTCTGAAGCTCAAGTAGCCTCTCCTCTCACTTCTCTAGTCCTTATTCCATTTCTTATAAGGCCGGTAGCACATCCATGATCTATGATTGTTCGAGTATTGTGAGTGTTTATAGTTGTTGGAGAACACTTAACATCAAAGGACCCACTTGCTTCTTTCATTTCTTGGCCTTCATTAAGTTCTATAAAAACATTACCTCCCTTCTGAGTCATTTATCCGAGTTTTTCTAATTTACCTGCCGCGATGGCTCGTACGTACGCGCCAGTCCGTAATGACGTTCAAACAACACACAGACAGACATCCTGCAGTTATCATTAGCGTTTGATTCGCTCTCACTATGCGCGCAGAGTACTTTACTACAGAGACCAGCTATATTTACTGTGCAAATGGGCTTTATCTAATGAGGAAGAATAAGACTAGCAGCAGTGTGCATGCACTGTTGTGTTTCGGTTTGAAGGACATTGTAGCCAGTGTAACTACTGGACATAATGAGACTTAACATCTTATGTCTCAGGTTGACGAGCGCAGTGGAATGCCACACAGTACTTTGTAACTCAAGGTGCTGGATGGTGTTGCTACTGTTTATGGGTGGTCGTATCGCTTACCATCAGGCGAACGGCATGCTCGTCTCGTCATTTAATGCCATAAAAACAAGAAAAGACCGTCGGAATATTTGGAATATGCGAAATTAAAATATAAAAGAAATAGTTTGTCTGTGTTTATAAATTAATTTAAGTATTAATTAATTTTATTGGACCTTGGATTATTGTAAGCATACTGGATTTTTAAGAGATATGAAGATTAAATAGAATTTTATTTATTTGATATCCAGTGCTCAAATAAACACCCACAATATTTGAAAAATAAAGGAAAATAACAAGCATTAGTAAAGGCATTTGTATCGCATTCGGAATCACACCCACCACCAACACCAAGTTGTCGCTTCGCGTCGGACTTTTCTGAGATAAGTAATGGCTCTGCCCCGGTCGACCATTCATGCTATAGAGTCTACAATGTAGACTAATATATTATCTACATTTTGACTGAATAGTATGATCACAATCATGATCTGGACCCTTCAAACTATAAAAATCTTCTATGGTCGAAGTCAACTCTGAGACAAATTAGGACCACGTAATGATATTTCTTAGTTTAGACTTCAAAGCCGCGGTCGCTCGTTTTATATTGACAAATGAAATTCCAGCTGCATCCAGCCTCTGTCCGCGTCACTACTCTACGCATTCTTTCTCATTATCAGAGAGGAGTTGTTTTATACCGACATCGTCGAGTTAGCTCACAATTTCCCATTTACTACGTCTCATCACGCATTATCACACCAAATTCACTCTTATTCCGTACATTTAAAGCCCATTTCTCTCAACTCTAGCATTCAGAGGAAATTACCAGGTCATGTCGAGGTGAAATCTGTTCTAAGGTTTCAGGAGAAGGTTGAAAATAGCTTTGTGTATGGAAATGTGCAGATCCTGAACTCTTCAGTCGGCCGATTGCTGCGAATTAAGGAAATAAGCAGTTTTAATTGCCGAGCGATTATTCAGGAGCGATTTGGCTTTTCATGCCGTTTCGTTTGGATGCTGTTTTGTTGTGTCGGAGATTGGTTTGCTGGGTTTGGCTCGGTCCGATTGGGGCGCCACGGATAGAATACCTTGCTGTTTGATCGGATGGAATCACTAGTTCTAATGATGAACTGCTTTAAATCATCGTGTTTGTTTTTATTTTATTGCATTGAATGACGAGACGAGGAAGTCGTTCGCCTGATGGTAAGCTATATGATCACCCATAAACAGTCGCAACACCATCTAGCACCTTGAATTACAAAGTATTGTTGTGGCATTCCACTGCGCTCGTCATCCTGAGACCTAAGATATTAAGTCTCATTATGTCCACTGGCTACAATGTCCTTCAAACCGAAACACAACAGTGCATGCACACTGCTGCGTGGCGGTAGACATAGACATTGCGGTGGTACCTACCCAGACGGACTCTAACATATGAGAAACCTACCACCAGTAAAGTGTTGCTGAAGATGTTGGAGACGTTTTTTAATGGCTAGGCGACTAAGGCCCTCGCTTGATAAGTAAGTGAGTAAGTAAGTGACACATTTTCTTTAAACAGTAGCAACACCATCCAAATTTAAGATTAAAAAATTCTCAAAGTCCTCTCATTACTATTTTATTAATAGCCGTTCATTGCCAAAGATTATTCTTCATCGGATTACTAGCTTGCTTGTTTTCTTCTTTACTCAATCTTGTTCCTCCTAACCTTACAATAATTACATTTATTACTGATATCATGTTAAGGCCGTATGCCACTCCAAAAACAAGTGGACGATAGCCTAGTTGAGAATGGAACGGTCTGACGAGACGGATATCCGCAGGTTCAAAACCTAAGGCACACACCTCTGATATTTCGAAGTTATGTGTGTATTGTTTATCAATTATCGTTCGCTATAACGGTGAAGGAAAACATCGTGAGGAAACCTGCATACCCGAGAATTAAATAAATAAATGAATTAAACAAATTGGAGGTATGTGAAGTCCGCCAACCCGCACTAGGCCAGCGAGGTGGACTAAGGCCTAACCCCTCTCAGTAGTAGAGGAGGCCCGTGTTCAGCAGTGGGCAATATATAATACAGGGCTGGTATGGTATGCCACTCCAAATACCTTCACATACTAGAATTATACACGTATCATTCGGTTGACAATAGAGTGCAGAATGTATTGTGGAAATATTTTAAGTATTATGTCCAAAAACTCATCTTTTTGTCGGGATTTATCTCCTAAGATGGCTAATACTCGTGCTACCAGAAAAAATAAATCTCCTTAAAATTCGGCACCTTTGCATCTCAAACAACTAAATCTTTTGAGTTTGCGCAAAACTACTCGAAATTGCAAAAAATGGCGCGAAAAATAACGCCCTTGCACAATGCACGCATTACAAATATAAATTTACCGACGAAATACATCACATTACTTACAATTACGTAGAGTTTAACAGTTGTACACGCGCAAGTTATCTTTGTTGCATCAGTTTGGCGGTTTGGATACAAATGGATTAGTATTTGGCATCTTATCGACATATTATAGAAAAATAACTCTAAAGACAAGTTCATAAGAGCTATTTTGGTTGGTAGTGGTCTAAGATCTTGTACAATAGTTCAAGGGCCCTTCAAAACAGAGGGATCGCGTGTTTTGTGATATTAATAATACGACATGGATAGCGTAAACACGCAAAAAATGTTCCAAGTAGCCGAACTACAAAGAGTATGTGTAGGGTACTAAGAAATCGGTTTTAGATTAAGAATGTTTATATCTTTCAAATGAAGAAGCAAGCCGCTTGGCAGTAGCTTGGCTTATAATAGCATACCTTTCCCGATTACGGCGAAGCCGCATTTTTATTAGGTTAGGTGGTGGTGGGTCTCTCGTGTGCGAAGAGCCGTCTGGATAGGTAGCACCGTACCATCTACCAATGTCTATTTCTACCGCCAAGCTGCAGTGTGCATGCGCTTTGTTCCGGATGAAGGACATTGTAGCCAGAGTAATTACTGGGCATTATGACACTTAACATCTCATGCCTCAGGGTGACGAGAGCAGTGGAATACCACTCAGTATTTAGTATTTAAAGTTCTGTATGGTGTTGCTACTGTTTATGGGCGGTCGTATCGCTTACCATCGTGCGAGTGGCATGCTCGTCTCGTTATTTAACTCCAATCAAAAAAGCTTAGAGTATACATAAGCTATATGTATACTCTAACAAAAAAAAACAATGAAGGTTTATGATTTTAGCACCGTATGTATTTTATGTATCTATTTTATGCAGCACTCTATCGCGCTCTATATTATGTGCTATCCGAATACATAATAGCAGGCAACGACAGATTACCCTTCCGCTTATCTTTGATAAATCGCCACAGTAATTTTGGATTCTTTGCTATATTTTCTTCTATGTTAGATATGTAATTACTGTAACAGGTTTTCATATATTTATGGCAACGTTCTCTAAGAATTTCGAATTCTAACTTATCGCGGGGATTTTTCTGTTTGCGGTATTTTACTCTACTTAAGTTTTTTTCTACCAATAGACGAATTAATTTTTTATCAAACCAAGCCGGAAATTTAGACAGCTTTGACTTTCTTCTAGGTACATATTGATATAATACTTGTTTCAATGAGTCATAGAAAGTAGATACCATATCATTTACAGTTTGTAAATTCGAAAATCTATCCTGCCAGTCAATATTTTTTAGATGGATAACAATATTGTCATAATCTGCTTTAAAAAAATTTAAATCATCTCTTTGCCTTGGATCTAGCTGATCGTATGATATATTCAAAGAAGTATTGAGTAACAAGGCTGGATGTTTAGGATCCAACTTTGTTAAAACACTAAGAGGTGTTGTAATACATACGTCTGATAGATTTGTAAGAATTATATCTAAATAGTTACTGTCTATGTTACAAATGTCGTTCACTTGTCTTAGATTATTAAAAGAGATAAAATCAATTAAAGAATACCCCAGAGTACAGTAATAATTAGAAGGGGCTAACTTTTTGCCTTCACCTAATGTCCAATTAATGAAATTTAAGTTAAAGTCTCCTATAATGATCACATCATTGATGTGGCTTATAATATTTGAGGTATTGTCTAAAAATCTGTCCAGTGTTTCAGATTTCAAGGGTGGTGGTAGATAGACAACACAAATAGCTATCCTTTTTGATACTTTGTTCGCATTGAGTTGTACTGTGATCCAAATGTCCTCACAATCGCTTTCCCAAGATTGGATGCGTGCTGAGGGAATATTTCGTGATACCGCAATGAGCACTCCGCCACCGTCCTTTTTCGAACTACTGGACAGATTCCTATCTCTTCGGTATACTATATATCGTGAATCGATGAACTCTCTATTCGAAACATTCTCATTTAACCAGGTCTCAGTTAAAGCTATAATACTGATTTATCATCTAATGTGATAGGGTGATGAGTGCAGTGCAACGCAGTGGCTTGTTTTATAAAGTTTGCGTGGTATTGCCTGTGTTTATGGGCAGTTGTGATGCTGACAATCAGACGAGCTGTTTACTCGTCTCATCATCCAGATAAATAAAAATAAAAATTTGTGAAAATTATAGCTTATAACCATCGCACATTAAATACGAATTGAAAGATACATAACTTGTCAAAATCGGTTCAATAGGAGCGCGATAGAGTGCTGCATAAAATAGATACATAAAATACATACGGTGCTAAAATCATAAACCTTCATTGTTTTTTTTTGTTAGAGTATACATATAGCTTATGTATACTCTAAGCTTTTTTGATTGGAGTTAAATAACGAGACGAGCATGGCACTCGCACGATGGTAAGCGATACGACCGCCCATAAACAGTAGCAACACCATACAGAACTTTAAATACTAAATACTGAGTGGCATTCCACTGCTCTCGTCACCCTGAGGCATGAGATGTTAAGTGTCATAATGCCCAGTAATTACTCTGGCTCGAAAGAGGTATGCTTGGATCGTAGCACTGGGCGCTCCATAGTCCCTGCCGACCCCAATGGGAGAAAGGCGTGAGTTTATGTATGTATGTATGTAACACAGTACCAAAACTGTTTCAAACATCTACATGAATCCATAATTCTTCTAGTATTGTGTTTATGTGCATTGGATATCAACTAGGTACCATCACGTCCCCACTTTCTGGGTAATGAAGAAAGAAACAGACTAGCTGTCACTTCAACTTGGTTTTTTATAGTATAACCGCAGTCGAATTTTCCCGGTTACGGCGAAGCCGCATTTTTATTAGGTTTGGTGGTCTGGGTTAGTACCACCGCAATGTCTATTTCTACCGTCAAGATGCAGTGTGCATGCACTTGTTCCGGATGAAGGACATTGTAGCCAGTGTAACTACTGGACATAATGAGACTTAACATCTTATGTCTCAGGATGACGAGCGCAGTGAAATGCCACACAGTACTTTGTAACTCGAGGTGCTGTATGGTGTTACTACTGTTTATGGGCGGTTGTATCGCTTACCATCAGGCGAACGGCACGCTCGTCTCGTCATTCTATGCCATAAAAAAAAAACTTGTTAACAAAATAACAACTCTGTTCTACCACTTCCTATCAAAAATTACAGCAATAAAACCATCGGCATTGGAAATACATAATTCTACAGTTAATTAGCTAAATGAAATCGAAAGGAACTGCAAGCGGGCGCGGTGCGAGGCAGTTTGCACCGGGTGGGGGGACGGGGGCGCTGCACTCCTGGAAATGAGAAATCTAAACTGATTAGCGATCCTCATTCATTGTGCTGTTCTGTGGTATGAGTTACGTACTATAAGCATTTTAATGGAACAACAAAATAGTAATATTTGTATGGTTCTCTCCTCGCTGATCCTGAGTTCTACTCTACCAGTTTTGGATACTTCTCTTATCAATTTAGAACTGCATGTAGGATTTTGTTGAATAACTTAAAATTTTGTTTGATTACTATAGTTCAAGTATTACTTTGACCTAAATTCAGAGACAGGAATTTCCCGCGCTAGGTTTCAACCACATTTTGGAGGATAGAAATCTTTTGCCACCTGTTTTCTATACTTTCGTTTATCCAAAGTAAGGAACAAGTGAGTGAGGAGTATTTTGGTCTGTGGAATATTTCAAAATCTTACTTAGAATATTAAACGCAATGGCAAATTGCGGCTTCATGTTACTTTTTTGTGAGTCAGAGGTAAGAGTCGAGACAAAATAATTCTTCCTATAAGCAAATAAATGTACAGAGGGATTCTACTACTTTCAAAAGTATATGCTAATTTAACATTATAAATCGCTGTTTTCATGTAACTTGTACCACCTACCAAATGACAGGAGGTTAACACATTCTTGTCATTTCCTCAAAAATATCTGCAGCCAATTACAAGTTTGTTAAATTATACAAATAACTGCACGCGCGGATACGAGCGCGGATATTAAAATGTCTGTATGCACACGCTCCGATAAATCTTTACGATAAATCGGGTGATCGGTCCGATTTAAACCGTCCAACGACACTAGGTCTCTCTCGCATTCTATTCTCTTGTCTATTTCCCCTGTCGAACAGCAGTGTGCCTTGTTATGTTCGGATATGAAGAAAATTGTTCCGAGCAAAGACATTAAACAATATAACTATAGAAGTCTTTGGTTCCGAGTGTAATTACTGGGCCTAAGAGGACGTAAATCATTAATGTTTCAGAATTTGGAGTAGTTTTTTTTATAATTTATAGTAAATCGGCCCAGGTAATCTATTATATCACAAAAATCCGTGCTAACAGTTCCTACATAATTTATTATTTTAAAAGTTTCTTCTTTCATAAATATCTAATCGACATGTTGTATCTAATGCGAGAAGCATTAGATACTATCAAAAAAATCAATACCTATATGCTTATAATGCTGACTGCCTCGGTGTCGTAGTTGTATTACGGTACGACTGCAATGCTGAGGTCTCGGGTTCGATCCCCAGGTCGCGCAAAGTGATATTGGATTTTTCTATTCAGTATCAGCCCGGAGTCTGGAATTTGTGCCCGATATGGCGATAGGCTCGCCCCCTATCACATCATGGGACGGAATACGCACGGCGAAAAGTGGGTGCACTAGTTGCGCCTCTGCCTACCCCTTCGGGGATAAAAGGCGTGAGTATGCGTATGCTTATAATAATCCCCATAATTTTAAAAGCCGTGAAGGATCTTTATAGAGAGCATACGTTAAGCTTGAAATCCGTGTAATTTGTATTGAATAGCCGCGCGCTGCCGACCGGGGCCTGCCGACCGCCCGCTGCCCGGATTACCACTTATTATGCTTTGGATTATAACACATTATAATGCAGTTTTTTTTTGTTATTTTGAGGTAATAAGGGGATGAAATTGGCAAAGACTATTTTTCAAAGTAAAACTGTTAATATAGATATTTATCGGTAGAAATGAAACAGTTTTGCTTTTCGCATGCATTTCTTAAAATAAAGGCTAGCCTTCATACCTGATAATGTTTTGTATCTTATTTGTTGCTGACTGAACATCCTTTAAGTCAGAATAATACTAGTCTACAAGGAACATCTCTCGTTGGTCCATATTACATTCTTAAATATTATAAAACAGAGTCTCCCCGCCGCGTCTGTCTGTCTGAACGCGATAATCTCAAAAACTGCTGAACGGATTCTGATGAAATTTGATATGGAGATAGTTTAAGACCCTGAAAAGGATATAAGCTATTTTTTATCCAAATTTTTTTTTTTTTTTTTTTTTATGGTATAGGGGGCAAACGAGCATACGGTTCACCTGATGGTAAGTGATCACCGTCGCCCATGAACATCTGCAATACCAGGGGGCACAGAGATGCGTTGCCGGCCTTTTAGGTGGGAATACGCTCTTTTTTTGAAGGTCGCCAGGTCGTATCTGTCCGGAAATGCTGCTGGCGGCAATTGGTTCCATAGTTTAGTAGTACGAGGCAAAAAATGACAAGTACAAAATATAGCGGATGTTTTATCCTCAAAAACTCTTACCCGGGCAAAGCTGCCAGCAAAAGCTGGTATGGATTAAACTATACGTAAGACGTGTGTTGTAACTTTTTCATGTCTCAGTAGGAAATCAAACATCAAAAACCCAAAACATATTTCTATACTCCCTTATTTTTTTTAATCTGTACTTCATCCTTCTATTTTAGATGATATAAATAATCCTATTCTATTCAGGTTAAGGCGAGTGCACAATAACGAGTGTTTATGATGTAAGGCTCATTACACACCGCGTTGAATGCAGCGGTTACACGCCCCGACGCGCTGTGTGAACCGGGTCTAATGGGACAAAATTGAAAACTAGCGAAGGGTGGTTTTTATTCCCGAGTTGAGGGTCCCGTACTAACACTTTTCATCTCTATTCCTGTCGACTCCGGCACTATACCGCGTCAACATATTAAATGTTAAGTCTCATATAAATATTATAATGTCTGTATTATATACTGTCCTACAGCTCGGCAAAGGCCTCCTCTATTACCGTTTAGGCCTTACCTTAGATTTTTCTATAGAGTACTTTCATGTATGTTACTGTTGCCTCACGATGGTTTCCTTCACCGTTAAAGCAAGCGGTAATTCACAAAGAATACACACATAATTTTAGAAATGTCAGAGGTTGGTATATGCTGTGGTCTTGAATCTGTGGACACTCGTCTCTGCAGTCCGTTCCACTCCGAACTAGGCTATCGCCGCTCATAACTCTCATAATGTCTAATAATTATACTATCTACAATGGATTCAAACTGGAACACAGTTGTGTTTGCGTACTGCTTTATGGCAGAAATAGACATTGCGGTGCTACCTACCCGTCTGTCTCATACTTTAACATTATTATTATTATTATATATAATCAGGCAGGCAGTTGAGACAACTGATAATGCCCGTATCTCGCTATTACTGCTGGTTTTCATTTGCAGCTAAGTATTTGTCCAGTCGGTTCTTAAACTGGTTTACGTTTTTAGCTATAATCACATGTTATATAGTGTTTGCAAAATGTAGCTTGATAGCATAAAAATACATTGCTACTACCTTCCCAACCGAACTCTCATATATGAGAGACGAGCTTTTGCCCGCGGCTCCGCTCGCGTGAATGAGTTTTCCCGGGATAAAAGTCCCGCTTTATATTTTCCCGGGATAAAAAGTAGCCTATGTGTTAATTCAGGACATAATCTACCCGTGTGCCAAATTTCGTCGAAATCCGTTCAGTAGTTTTTGCGTGAAAGAGTAACAAACATCCATACATCCATACTTACAAACTTTCGAGTCTATAATATTAAGTAGGATTATATACAAACGTATTAATTTACCATAATGTATATTATAATAACCGTGAAATGGGTATATCATTCCCCTCTCTGGACTATTATTCGGTACATTACTACCTCGGTATAATCCCGGTGGAAACCTACATGTGTGATTAATAGTCGCTATTACCCTCTGAATTTACAATGTCATAAATGCAAACGACTGCCTTGGTGGCGTCGTTGTTTTACGGTCCGAGTGTGGTGCTGAGGTCTCGGGTTCGTTCCCGGGTCGGGAAAATTGATATTGGGTTTTTCTACTCAGTATCAGACCGTCTGAAAATGTGACCGGTAACTGGCATAAGGTCTGTCTCCAATTGTATGGGACCAGGTGAACCGTATGCTCGTTTGCCTCCTATATCATAAAAAAAAACCTTGTTGTGTTTTTTTTTTTTATTGAAAGAAAGAAAGAAACATATTACAAGCAAGATTACAAAATTATTCCATAACACACTTAAATTAAATTTGCTCGTTACAAAAACGACCCCAACGTACGTATGTATAAAAAAATATAAAATAAATAATAAACATAATATAAAATTGTGTCAATTATGTTATTTATTGATAGTATTTGTTGTTACATGTTTAAAAAATAAGATACTATGAAATTGTTGGAAAAAATATATAACATTTGGACAGATCGTGTTGCTGAGGGAGTTTCTTGCACCGCTTCTTCTTCACAGCGATAACACGTTCCGAAGCGGTGGTAGATTCATGACGATTCAAAAGAGCTTGGAAAAGACTATTTGAATAAACGCAAATATAAGCAATAATATTATTCTAGCGTGTCTCATGTCTGAGGACCACGGGGGGCATTTTTATCTCGTTGTTTCTTAAGGCTTCGCCAGTAATAACTTTTAGCGGATAAAATATCAAAAGAAATATTTTTGATCTATGCCAAACTCTAAGATACCATGTATATGTGTGTAAAATTTCATCCGAATCCGTTCCGCTGTTTTTGAGTGTACTTCTTACGAAAATCGTAGCATTATTATACTTTATGGTGTTAGTAAGATAATTTTTAACAATTGAGTGACTATGGAATATCATCATCATTGGTCTGTTACATCTATTGTAGAGGATTTAAGCAGCGTCAACTGATGGAGGTTCTTCTAAGACACGTTCTTTGATGGCTGTAGAGACCAATACGAGAAGGGAAAACCCGGTGTATGGAGTATCTAAAACGAGAACACATTTGTCTCAAGCGCGTCGCCCATAAATTTTCCTATCTTGGACAGACTATAAAGGACATAAAAACAATCCCGAAACTCCAGAAATCCCATTACTCCGGTTATTTTTCAAAACTCTCAGGTTTTAATTAGTTTTAGACCTTTTGGGAAGCAATTACATCGGCTATTTGTTGGCACAATTTGTCGCTTTTCTGACAGTTTTTTGCGAAGGGTTAACGACAAAGTTAGACGCTAAATTGTTACCGTGCACTTCATTACAAAGCAATTGAGTTATTTTTAGCCGAGTGTGGCAGAAATGTGGTATTGTTTGGGACATTTGGCGATTATGGGAATGCTTTTGACATCTCCGTCTAGAAATCTTTAGGGGAAATCTATATTCAGACGTCATGTGGCTGATGATGACTATGCTGATGATGGGAATACGAGTCTTTTGGTATTTACCGCGATCATTTTATTTCATAATTTTTGCATTGTATTTTGTTCTTAATGCTGTAAGTCACACAATCGTAGGATATCCTAGGATGGGGTTTGGGTTATTTTATTTAATATTTGGTTAATGACCATGACTATGAATTTATATACTACTGCTGTTGATATGGTGCAAGTTTGTGAAGATGTTTTATGTTTTGTACATGAATAGGTAAATGTAAAGACCGTTAAATAAACTTAGCTAGGCACACACTGGTGGTAGGTCTCTCATATGTGAGAGTCCGTCTGGGTGCGTACCACCGCCATGGACGTATAAAAAAAGGCGGACGGAATTTCGCTACACAAAAAACTGAAGCACCCAAAGTATGTCAGCTTGCCTGTACGCACGAGTATCGCGCACACATTCACACCAAAGTATGTCGATCGGCCGCCATTACGCAACAAACCTCAATTGAATGAAGTCGTTGTAAGAATAACAATAAATAATTAAAATATGCCGTCTTATGTGGTTAAATGCTGTCAAAATCACAGTGGTTCCAAGAACAAATGTCACGGGATCACATTGCATAGGTAAATTAGTAATGTATCACTTATTTGATCAACATTCATTGATATTTAAAATTATTTATTTTTGTAACACAAAACCTCAGCCTACAATTCCAGTGTTTGTCAACTATTTGACGGGTAAATGACCCCGAAGTATAGGAGACGTGATTTTTTTTGTTTCAAATACGATTTTGTTTTTTAAACTAAATAGGTATAGGTTGTTATTAGGCATATGTTTTTTTTAGGTTTCCTACAGGAAATGAAGTATGGAGGAGTGATTTAATTAATATAATAAGAGAGTGTAGATCATAAAATAAATCTTATTAAATATATTGCAGAAAAACATTTAACAATTAGATTTCATCACATATCGAAAGAAGAGGGCATCTCAAAGACCTACACAAGTAAGAGTTAGTTATACATAAAGTTAACGCAAGATAGAGAATTAAAAAAAAAGAAATGCAAATTAAAGAAAGTTTAATTATTTACGTTGTTTGATTTAGCCTTTTGACTGCCTCTTTGGCGTAGTTGTATTACGGTATGACTGCAATGCTGAGGTCTTAGGTTCGATTTCCGGGTCGGCCAAAGTGATATTGGGTTTTAAATTCAGTACCAGCCCGGAGTATGGAATTCGTGTCCGATATGGCGATAGGCTCGCCCCCTATCATATCACGGGACGGAATACGCCCGGTGAAAACTGGGGGCACTAGTTGCGCCTCTACCTACCCCTTCGGGAATAAAAGGCGTGAGTGAGTGTGTGCGTATGATTTAGCATTAGTTAGGAAACATAATTTTATTGTTTCGGTAAGACTCGTTCATTTCTACACACCTACTAATCACATATGTTTGGCTATTATTTATCACGGTCATTTCAAATAAAGCTAAATAATATATAAATTAATTAATTATAATTACATCTTGCAAAAAATAAAATTATTGAAACGACTTTCAATAAAACTAACTTAAAATTGGAAAAATAGTGTAGTGTAAACTAGTGTTAAAAATTGGGGAAATTTTGTTTTTTATGGCAATCATTCATTTACGCACACATAGTTACGCCGCCGCCATTGCTGTGCTTCAGTTTTTGTTTAGCGAGAGTCCGTCCGCCTTTTTTTATACGTCCATGACCACCGCAATGTTTATTTCTACCGCCAACCAGCAGTATGCATGCACTGTTGTGTTTCGGTTTGAAGAAAATTGTAGCCAGTTTAACTACTGGACATAACGAGACTTAACATCCTACGTCTCAGGATGACGAGCGCAGTGGAATGCCACAAAGTACTTTGTAAGTCAAGCTGCTGGATGGTGTTGCTACTGTTTATGGGTGGTCGTATCGCTTACCATCAAGTGAACTGCATGGTCGTCTCGTCATTCAATGCAATAAAAAAAAAAACAATTAAACTAAGTTTAATATTAACACATTATATTAAATTCTACTATTTTACAGCCCAATACTATAAATTGTCTCACTGCAGGTCAAGGGCATCCTCTACTACGGAGAGGGTTTAGGTCTTAGCTTTAGGTTTAATCCACCACACTGACCTAGTACGGGTGTGCAGATTTCACATACCTTTGCAATTCTTAGGGACAATTTACAGGTATGTAGGATATGTCACAATTTTTTCTTCATCGTTAATGCGAACGATAATTGATCAACAATACACACATAACTTCGAAGAGTCAGAACTGTATGCCTTAGGTGTTGAAACTGTGAACGTTAGTCTTGGCAAGCATTTATATAGTTTGACTTTTCTTCTTGTAAAGGCCTTTCATTCTTTCAGTGAAGAACAACCAGTGCATAATGTATTTGTATAATGATGCAAAAAGACGTGTCGTTTAATAAGGAAGTGTTGCGGAGAGGCCGCAATCGAATTTGGCCGGTTAATAACGGCGAAATGATCGCCCGATACATCCGTGTCTCGCGAGAAATACTTTAATGTTTAAACTGTAGTGATGTCACGAATGATAGTCGATAAAAGAAAATAATCTAGATATATTCCACGAATTAAATTTTAGTTACAAAAATAAAGATATGTATTAAATGAATTATATTTTTGTGTTCGATATTTGAATGTAATTATTTGATTTATCATCACAAAAAGATTTTTTTGTGGTACTAGACTTTTGCTCGCGGCTCCACCCGTGTGAATCAGTTTTTCCGGGAATAAGTCCCGCTTTATATTTCCCTGGATAATAAGTGGCCTATGTTACTCGTTGATAATGTAGCTTTATACTAGTGATATAATTTTTTAAATCAGTTCAATAGTTTTTGAGTTTATTCGTTACAAACATACAAAAATACAACACACGAAATAGTTATTCCATGCTTAAACTTATCACATACACACTCACGCCTTTTTATCCCCGAAGGGGTAGGCAGAGGCGCAACTTAGTGCACCCACTTGTCGCCGTGCGTATTTCGTCCCATAATGTGATAGGGGGCGAGCCAATCGCCATATCGGGCACAAATTCCGGAAGCCGGGCGTATACTGAATTCTAGAATTATCCAATATCACTGTGCCCGACCCGGGGATCGAACCTGAGACCTCAGGATTGCAGTCGTGCCGTAATACAACTACGCCACCGAGGCACTCACAAAAATACAAATCTTTCCTTTTATAAAAATAATATAGATAAAAAACATGAAGTGGTTATTTTGTGTGGTTTTTCTAATAGTCCTTGAGATTATAACCAATAAATGCCTTCTTCCTATCCCCTTCCTCCTTTGAGCACACAATTCCTCTGATTACTCTCATAAAACATTTTATTATAGAGAGATGCAAACGAGTGGGATATAGTATTGTTAACTTACCTCCATTACTAGTTTTTGTGTACCATAATATGTTACAAATAGATTTACTTAACAAAAAAATATAATTATCGACACATTATCGATACATGATGTGGAACGTCTCTAGCCGGGCGCGGGGCGAGAGCGCGAAATTGGAGGAAAACTTTCGTAAGGGGAAATGAAATGGGATTGATAAAAATTGGAACCAAGCCGCCTGCGCAGGGCCGGAGTTGGTACGCGGGTTTTATATTAGGCAATTATAGAGACTTATTTAAACTAACTGAATAAAATAATTAATAGTTGATTTACTTCAAACTTTTCATAGTAACTATAGAAAAAAATATACAGATCATTACCTTCATAGCATCAGTTACAACAAATATTTGTGGCGCCTAAGATGCGGCATCAATTGAACATTACTGGTGGTAGGTCTCTCGTATGCGAGGGGCCGTCTGGGTAGGTACCACCGCAATGTCTATTTCTACCGCCAAGCAGCAGTATGCTTGCATTTATTGTGTTCCTGTTTGAAGGACATTACATAGCCAGCGTAATTACTGAGTATTATGAGACTTTACATCTTATGTTTCTGGGTGACGAGCGCAGTAGAGTGCCACGCAGAACTAATTGTACTTAAAAGTTCTATATGGTGTTGGTACTTTTTATGGGTGGTCGTATCGCTTACCAACAGGCGAGCGGCATGTATGTATGTCTATTGGGGACGTATGCAGTCGCACAGACGGGTAATCAGTTCACCTCCTTGGAACTATTTCACCCATAGTCCCAGGCGAGCGGCATACACGACATTCATTTTTAACCTCCAAAGACACACGGACGAATTCTAATTTTTAATTAAGACTTATGATAACCTTTCCGCAGTCCAGTGCACCCAACTTAGGGGTTTTCCCTTCAAATTTAGGGGGGAAAATGGGTAAAATATTGTCCTATGAATGTGGATTTCGTATGACCTTTTTATAGCTCTCGCGTATCTTCTTATATTAGGAGGTTTTTAGAGTTGCCTTTATGAGGTTAAAATTTGAAATGTTGGTGACACTGCCGCCGTCGGGTAAAACACAAAACAATACAACAATAGCCATTGAACTGTCAAACTCCAAATCCGTCCCTGCACACTCCGAGGGCTCGAAATTCACTTAGCTTCGTTTGTCGAAGCTTTTCGCCTCTTGAAACTTTTCAATAGCCCGGAATCGAATTCAGGCACCTCCCCCGGCCCCCCAGCGACCCTCCACCTCCACCCGGAGCACCTGGTAGTACGTGCACGTAAGATACCAAATACCGGGATTTTGCTTGGAAATTTTAAGTGGTAGAAACTCGGCTCTACCGGGGCTGTACCACGGTTGTAAAAACCGTTGCTTTTGTGTTGATGGTGTGATTATTGTAAGGGATATTATGTAAGTAGGCCGAAACGCCCTAAATCGTCCATATTATAAATGTAAAAGTAACTCTGTCTATTAATCGCTAATGTCTCATCCTCTTCCAGGAACCGTCCTGATCGGAGGTTCGTAACCCGTTATTGGGTTGCCCTAAGTGCATGGTCACTTAATTCAAGGGTTACGAGCGCCTAAAGCGTTCATCCGAAAGTCCGGTGTGGCCAGAAAAGCCGACTCGCGTCAGGCTACTGGCTGCAGTAGACACGTCAAGAAAAAGTAAATCTATCTACATTAGTGTAATATAGGTAAGATTTGATTTATATATTTGATTTTGTAAAAAATCGTCGGCGATATAGGCAATGTATATTTCCTCCGTATTTCCGTTCTATAACAAGATAAGAGACGAAAGTGGAATCTGGAATTTTCAGGGTATATTTATTAAACTTTATCAAGTCACGAAATATCTCCTATCTAACACTTATTACTATTCTTTAAAACAATGGATTTCGGTGTTTGTCGGCCGTGGAGATCACTATTTATGATATAAAATGTTAAAAAAACCTTTAGGACCTGTATCACAGGTTTTAAGTTAATTTTAATTGACAGTTATCGTGTCAAACAGCTAATGCAGATAGTACTAATTTTATTTAATTTATCGAGGGAAAACAATAAATTGTACAGTCAGCAGCATAAGTAGATGAACAAATTCAAAATTTCAAATTGCCTAAATACCTTTGTGGTGTTATCAATCTTTTTTTTCTCTTCACAAAATAAAATAAAAGGTGTTTACTTTACTTCAAACGAAGAAAAAATATTTCAGTTTAACTTAACGCGTATATAGGCAATTTTAAATTTTGATTTTCAACAGATATTTCGATACCTCCCACGTAAGTTGTTGTATGCCACAAAAATGCCGTTTAGCGTTTTTACTGAAAACTATCCTAATTTCCATTATTTAATGCATTCAAAGTGAAAAAATTACGAAAACACGATTTTTTCAAGGATTTTCCAAACGTATTTTGTTGTAACTTCCGAACGAGAACGGACTACAATAGTGTATAGGCCTTTGCAATGGTTTACGTGGGGTGTGGGACGGGGAGAATCACGCGCTCGCGTCTCGTATTGGTCACATACAACAGAAAACGCCGGAGTTTCAACCGGCCGCACGCGGAAGGAAGGAAGCGGTTAAGTTCTCTCAAAATTAACTCACGTAATTTAATTACTTAAAATATATTATAACAATGAAACGTACAAGTATACAAGTACAAGAAGGCGTAGACTATGTGTTTTGATCAATAATACGAGTACACAAAATAGTAACTCCGAGAAACCCTTTCAAAATAATAATATTTCTTTAGATGTAATAGAACTAAATAGTTTTCGTGATTCAAGCCTCCGAAATATCACAGATATGTTTTATTTGTAATATTTTATTAACATTTATTAGGTTATTGTTACTTTTTGATAGTGATACCAATCTAAAATGTTGTATAGATTAGTTACAATATTATACGTCGTTGTGCATTCATTAAAAATATTATATGTAATACATACAACATTTTACGTTTACATTAAAATTAAAATATTGTTGTATGTTATAAATAAAACATTTTACTTCGGGAATGGTTATTCTAAACTGTGTTGTATAGTAAAATGCTATATTATACGTTGCTATTACTTTTTTTTTACTCAAATTCAATGTTGTATGTTAAAGATCTATTCTAAAATTGGGTCTTAAAAGTAATATATAAAATGATTTGTTCTGCCTGACTGACTTAGTGAGCGATCTATGAACGCAGAGCTTAAACCGCTGGACCTTGAGACGTGAAATTTGGTGGATTTGTCCTTATACTCTTTAAGCATTCGATAAAAAAAGATTTCCCGAAATTAAATTATTTAAAATTACTGTTTCAGAGTCTTCATTACTAATAAGTTTCAATGAATAGTTAGCAAATATAATAGATGGAGATGTCTTTGACAATAACTTCGAACTAGCAATAGATTCTGATACAGCAAATCTTGTTGATAATTGTGCTGGTTAGAACCACAATCGCATAATATTTTCGTTTTATGTGTATATTCGTTAAATAGGACAAAATAAAAGAAGTGTGGGTATGTGCAAAAGATCCTTTTACAATTTAATGTCGGTACGATTTGGCATAATAATAATCCCTTCCTAGCCGATTTCGGTCTCGACGGCCAATCTCAACAGAGATCAGCCAATTAAGTAAGAGATATTATAGTGCACAAGTGTGTGCGCAATACACGGGTGCACTCGCTATTTCTTCACTTTCATAGTCCGGTGAGACGGCAATCCGACATGACCGGAGAGAGATCAGGCGCAGAGCCCACGTCTTTACGTAACTGAGTAATTTTTAAGATGGAAAATGCCAGGCACAATGTTTTGGCCCGACTCGGAATTCAAAACCAGGACCTCAGCGCGCAAATCGTACTCTTAACGCATACGCAATACAACTGCGCCATCGAGGCAGTCCGATTTGGCATAAACTAATGTTATGACGATTGCAATTAATATCAATACCCGAAGACGCCAAATAAATAGTATGGCTGAGCTGTGCCCTCTCTATTCTTCACTTAAGAAAGGCAAAATATGATGACTTAATGAGTCTCTGTCACAGTGGAATCATTCCAGCTACATATCACGACTTTTCCAAGAGTCTATCTTTTGTTGCTGGCTCTCATAATGATGTTAATTTTTTTAAGAATCTAGTACATAAATAAGTCTTTTCTTTTTTAACATAATTAAATATCTTGTAATTATGTATCTTCATTTTATTATAGATTCTCATAAAACTAATATTAAATTTTTATTGATTTAAGTTGTTTGCTCAAGACCGGCATGGTTAGCGCTCACTTAGGGAGGCCTACGTTTAGCAGTGGACGGCGACAAGCCAATTGATTTATTTAAGGCTCAAATTAATCCAAAAATTAGGTTTATCTGATTAAAAGTAACTCAACTTAATTATGAATTTGAAAATTCTCGACTGCTCTGTTGTATTCGACTACCTTGGTGGCGTAGTTTAATTAAGGTACGGCCGCAATGCTGAGGTTTCGGATTCAATCCCCGGGTCGGGCAGTAATATTGGGTTTTTCCAATCAGTATCAGCCCGGAGTCTGGTATTTGTGCCCAATATGGCGATAGGCTCGCTCATAGGGAAGCATCATGCGCACATCGCACATCATGGGACGGAATACGCACAGCAAAAAGTGGGTGCATTAGTTGCGTATCTGCCTACCTATTTGGGGGTAAAAGGCGTGAGTATGTGTGAGTGTGAAAATGTTTTTTTTTAACTTCGAATAAAATCAAATATACTTACAATGACAATAATAATTATAAAAGATTAGGTACCTAATTTCTTGTTATCCTGATTTTAAGTTGATCTCTTAGAAATAAGTAGGTTATTGTTGTTATTTTAAATTCTGTAATACTTTTTATTATTCTATTTTATGTAGATTTTAATAAGAATTTGTAATGGTTTTAAAATATCGTGGAGAGTGAGTTTTGTCTTTTTTATTATGTTTCTAAGTAACCTTACTATGATTGTTTTATTTTCGATTTTTTTTATTACCTAGTAATGGAAGACATTATCTGTTACCTAAATGTTTGTTATGTAGGTATATCAAAATTTTCATTATTTTATTTTTTCAATTATGTTTTATTTCTAGTATGTGTTATTTCTATTAAAAAATAAAGGAATTTATCTTTTATAATATTTCTTTCTTATTTCTTAACCTACATTTGTTCACATATAATAATAATACACACATATTTTTTAACCAATGTTTATTATTATTACCACATAATAGAATGAGGCTTATATTTTTCAGCGTATATTGTTGTAAATATTATATACAACAATTAACGACACCTAAACTCCGCGGTACAGTGTTGTAATTATGAGATACAACATCTAGCGTAGCCTGTACTCCACAGTAAAATGTTGTATGAACGATATCTCAGAAAATATACATATTTTTTTAAATTATGTTTCAACACAGTCAAGAATACTATAAGTTACATACATATACCAAATTTCACAAAGATACAACTATAAATGAAGTTTTTAGTCCAATTTGAATCTTTAAAATGCTCTACTGTAAAATTGTGATTTTGGGGATACAACAACTTACGTGGGAGGTATCGATTTATGCTGCTGACTAATTTACATAAGATACCACTTAATAAGTACATACATAAAAAAATATAAATATTACCATTTATTTGGGAGCATAGATCAGAGCGTGATTTTTATGGTCGGGTTATACATTTATGTGACAAGTAATATTTATCAGCGGTGAAAACCGCCCTCGAAATAACGTTCCACAAAAAAATGGCATACTGCGCCAATTCCATAGTTTCAAATAGGCATATCACACAAGTATAATTACAGCATCAAATACCCAGTACAATGACTGTTACATCTTACAATACAGCGGTTTCTTAAACACCAGCTATCACAAAGATGGTCGATCTAATCGCAGATCGATATAGGATTTCACAAATGTACCGACGGATGAAACCGCATGCCTTTGTTATATAACATCTGTAATTTTTTTCTAACCAGCTTTGGTCACGGCTTCACCCGCTTAGAAGTAATTTTCCGGAGTAAATTCTAGAGTCTGTTAAGTTTTTTAAGCAGCAGTGTGCATGCACTGTTGTGTTTCGGTTTGAAGGACATTGTAGCCAGTGTAACTACTGGACATAATGAGACTTAACATCTTATGTCTCAGGATGACGAGCGCAGTGGAATGCCACACAGTACTTTGTAACTCAAAGTGCTGGATGGTATTGCTACTGTTTATGGGTGGCCGTATCGCTTACCATCAGGCGAACGGCATGCTCGTCTCGTCATTCAATGCCATAAAAAAAAATTAAACTTCTATTATACTTACACTTATATTAATATACGAATGTTTATTAAACTCAGTAGTGCTTATTATCATTGCGAGTTAATTGCTCGTCTCTTCATTCATTATAACGACAACTTTACCTATCTTATGCTCGTGGCAACATGAAAACCTTTTCCAAAACAAAATCGGCCTATAGTAATTTTAACATAAGTAAGACATGGTCTTTTTCTGTGCCAAATAAAATCCATTCAACGATTTAGGCACGGTTACTTCATACATACATCTTCACTAATACTTTTATAAAATCCACACAATTATATTCTTTACCTACCATTTCATAAGAGTATTATCGAAATCAAAATAACGCCTCCAAACAGACCATTAACCGAATCTATTCATGTTTTTTGTGACACTTGACCACTGTCCATTGATGTGGAGCCATTGTGTCCTTAGAATCGTTTCGCAGTTGTAACAAACTGTGGTTTTCGGTTTCGTAGACCAAATGTTTGTATTAACTTATAAGTAGCTTATTGTAGAGTTTTATTATATAGAGTGGATTTTTGAGATAGGAAAGCAATGTTAGCTGTAGAAAAGAATTCTTGGAGTATTTTTAAATTAAGAATGTATTATTTTGTCACTTAATTAGAGATTTAGCAAAAATGTAGAAGCAGTCAGTGAGAAACGGACTTTTTTTTTTCCTTCATGGCTTCGCACGTCTTGTGCATTTAGCCAAAGACAAGTTGTAATTGTAAATAACTGTTTTGATGTCAGTTTTTTTTTTCAATGCCTAAAAAAAAAAAACTGCTTTTATAAGGATCTAAAAAGTATACAACCAAATGACATCAGAGTATTGAAAACGTTACAAATCGAGAAAATACATTGATATGTAAAAAAAAAACAGAGGAAAAATTATTTATTTATTAGTCTAGGATTTCTAAAAAACCGTTTTTCTTAGCTCATTGGATTCCAAAACTGATGATTAAAAAATCAATCCTAAATCTTCAATATTCATTAAAAACATCATTGAGAGCTGAATCAAATCATTCGAAAATGAAATAAAAAAATCACTCCCAACACCATTAAAGCAATAGTTCAAACTTCGTAACCTGATTCGGACGTAATTTCGCGCACAAATGTATCTCGTTAGAGCGTAATTCGGTTGTCGTCACTCCCCACAAAAAGTGCAATTAAAAATAGAAAAATAACAATTTCATTTGTCGCATACAACATATTGGGTGCCCGCCTCAAACAAATGTCATGTTTGACACACTCTACCAACTTAGCATAACAATATTCACGCGGATTTAAACTCTACAATCCTGGTATAAGGATACAAAGAACGCATTTGTAGGGTTGTCAAACGTCTATATGTATATTTTTTATGCTATTTTCTGTTTTATTGTATTACATCGTTTATTCTTCGCTAACGAGTCTGCGGGGAGCCTGCTAGAGCGGGACGGCGGGTGTTAGAGCGGGAGGGGTTTATGTAATGTATTCGTTTTGTTGCATTGTGGTCGGTCGGCGACCGGCGATTGTCAAAGTTTTAGGCTTTTTGTAGCGACGTAGTGACGCTTTTAGCGATTCTCTTTTTGTCTGAATTCGTGAAAATTTTAGCGGTTCGCCGATATTTGTTATTGCATTTGTTGTGCACACTTATTTTGGAAGATTGACAAATGTCCCTTGTACTTAATATTTGGGTAGATACCACTGCATTATACATTTCTGCTGCCAGCAGTGTGCAACTTGCAATTACTGCTGTGTTCAGAATTGGAGAGCATTGTGGAAAATGCAATTACTGGACATTAGAATGAGAGCAGTTATCAGAAAATGGTTCGCAATTCAACTTAGTTTGCAAGAACTACGTTTAACGTTTGCTACTGTTTGCAAAAAGACGGACTTTCCTGTCATAAAAAGTCAGTCAATAAAAACTACTTCCTTCAACATCAAAATCATCGTGAATTTTAAACATGTAACACGACCACTGCCGACCCCACTAACGGCTTAACGTATCTGAAGCCGGTAATAACAAAGAGCATTGTTGCGACAGTCGTCACTGCAACTAAACGTGTTATTAGGAACCAAACGCGCTGTTACCTCAGCGGGGCGCCGCGGTAGTGGGTTCGGAATTGTGTGAGGAACAAAAGTATCCTCTTATCGCCATACTATGTTGCATATGTGTGTGTTATTACCTTACTGATTTGTTTTTTACTGTCAGAGCAAACTGAGCTGTAAGCCTGATAGTAACGAGATCTGTCTCGTTCTAGGTCTAGGTATAGTGTTGACTGATGAACTATGATTATGCCTCGTAAGTCGTCATAATTATACCGGCCTGTTAGAACCGGGTATACACAGTCTGATCCCGGACTTCGGCACACTTACTTGGGCCACTATGGCGAGATTTAACACTTTATGTTCGGTGGTCGGGGAGACACCAAATATCCTAGCACCAGCATATTAATAAATGTATTGAAATAGTTATTCCATGTTAAATCTTATCACACACACTCACGCCTGTTATCCCCGAAGGGGTAGGCAGAGGTGCAACTAGTGCACTTTTCGCCGTGCGTATTCCGTCCCATGATGTGATAGGGGGCGAGCCTATCGCCATATCGGGCACAAATTCCAGACTCCGGGCTGATACTGAGTAGAAAAACCCAATATCATTTTACCCGACCCGGGGATCGAACCCGAGACCTCAGCATTGCAGTCGTACCGTAATACAACTACGCCACCGAGGCAGTCAGTGCATCTTAACATGTAACTCATATTTTGTCAATTATGTTAAATCTCATATAATTTGGAGGATATTGCCTTTTACCGATATAATTTCAGACTCCGAGCTGATACTGAGCAGAAAATCCAACATTAATTTACCCGGGATCGAACCTGAGACCTCGATATGCCATTCGTATCGCTATACAACACGTCACTACGCAGTAATGTAGATTAATCTGACTTTTAAACATTTCAATTTGTTTACCCAAAAAGTAATTTGATACAATTTTTATGAACTTTTTCGCACGACTGACTCCTTCGGAACCCTTAAAGTAAATACGACGATTTGCAGTTATTAAAGTCAGCGGGTGGCGGTTCGATGCCGGGCGAGGCAGGCGTGCCCCGGGCTAGCTAGCGATACCATCGACTTTATGAACGGTTAAATTACTTTTTGTGAATTTGTTTAGTCAATTGGCTTATTTGTAACTAGCACTGCCGCCATGAAAAATCTTTTCGAAATAAAAATCCCTCTCTGTACTATACTGGGATAAAATATAGGCTGTGTGTTAATTTGGGACATAGTGTGCCAAATTAAATCTAAATTCGTCCAGCAGTTTCAGTGTTTAGGTACTTCTAAAATATAGTATCACATTATAATCGAATTCCGAAAAAGGAGGTATGTCTTTTAATGTATCGATGTGTACCGATTATTTTAGGATTTTTTTGCCACACACACACACACTCACGCCTTTATCCCCGAAGGGGTAGGCAGAGGCGCAACTAGTGCACTTTTCGCCGTGCATATTCCGTCCCATTTTGTGATATGGGGCGAGCCTATCGCCATATCGGGCACAAATTCCAGACTCCGGGCTGATACTGAATTTAAAAAACCCAATATCAATTTACCCGACCCGGGAATCGAACCCAAGACCTCAGCATTGCAGTCATACCGTAATACAACTACGCCAGCGAGGCATTCAATGTCTATTTCTACCGCCAAGCAACAGTGCATGCACTGTTGCGTTTCGGTTTGAAGGACATTGTAGCCAGTATAACTACTGGACATAATTAGACTTAACATCTTATGTCTCAGGATGACGAGCGCAGTGGAATGCCACACAGTACTTTGTAACTCAAGGTGCTGGATGGTGTTGCTACTGTTTATGGGTGGTCGTACCGCTTACCATCAGGCGAACGGCATGCTCGTCTCGACATTCTATGATATAAAAAAAAAAAAAAAAAACACTTTTTGGCAATATGTGTGATTCCCTTTATTTCGAAAAATAATGTTCGCAAAGTGTTTTGGGTTCATATTTTTACGGACTTAGCACAAAAATAGTAATTTTAAACTAGTAAAAATGCTGAAATTGTCACTATAATATATTTTTGGTTGAATAGAAGAGGATACATATTAGATTCATTGTTTTTCCTATATTATTGTAAAAAATAGTAATATAATAACAGGAAGCCTAGAGTCTAGAAGCGTCGGTTCTGGCGTGGGAACTAAGTCCCAAGTTCGGTTCCCAAGTTGGGCAAAACTTTTTGTGTGTCTAATAACAACGAGTTTCCCGGGATTTATAAAATTAAGCTAACTGTTGTTGTAGTTATAAGTTCAAACTGACTTGACTGCCTCGGTGGCGTAGTTGTATTGCGTACGCGTTACGAGTACAATTTGCGCGCTGAGGTCTTGGGTTCGAATCCTGGGTCGGGCCAAAAACATTGTGACTGGGTTTTTCCATCTTAAAAATTACTCAGTCGCAGCTCGGAGTCAGGAAGTTGGCGGTGTGATACCCCCGTGCCTCGGAAAGCACGTGAAGCCGCTGGTCCTGCGCCTGATCTCTCTCCGGTCATGTCGGATTGCCGTCTCACCGGACTATAAGAGTAAAGGAATAGCGAGTGCACCTGTGTATTGCGCACACACTTGTGCACTATAATATCTCCTGCGTATCTGGCTGATCTCCGTTGAGATTGGCCGCCGTGGCCGAAATCGGCTAGAAAGGGAATATAAGTTCAAAAATATTTTGATTGCTCAAGCTGGATTGAACCCAGAACCTTGTAGTACCTACGCCGCCAGTAAATTAGAAGCGATTAGATCACAGCAGCACGCGGGGAGTGGTAGATGGTATCTCGACTTGCAGAATCAAACGAACGCTTTAGCGGCAAACAACGCGGGACGTCAGATATTTGTGCTTTAATTGAAGTTAAATATTATTGAATAAATTTAGTACTATCTACCATCCCTACAAAGCATTTAAAAAACAATAATAATCTATACTAATGTTTTAATGCGAATGTTTGGATGTTTGGTTCTCGCCAATACGGCTGAAAGGATCTAGCACATAGGCTACTTTTTATCCCGGGAAATAAACAGCGGGACTTTTATCAAGGATCATTTTTCACGCGGGTGGAACCGAAAGAAAAAGCTAGTTATGCGTAAAAGGATTTTTTTTTACTGCGTAAAAGTATTTTGTCTCTAGCTCTAAGTAAAAAAGTGAGAAAACACTGATTAACGGTAAGAGAGACACTGTCGTACAATTATATGTTTTATTTATTTGAAATGCTTTATTGTACATCTCAGGCAAAGAGAAAAAATACATATACAATATAAGGCCTCATTTACGGTGACGCGGGCGTCGCGCGTTGCGTTGGGCGGCGCGACTCGCACTGAATTCAAACATATGGCGTTGTATGATGCGTTTATGAAGATTAGCAATTTTACACGCGTTTGCTTGAAATGCCGCATTATTTTCTAGCAGAGCCCGCGGATGGCATCGAAGCGTCGCTATTCAAGCCTTGCCTCTTTATAAACAACATCGTTCATTGCTATATTTTTATGTTCATGCTCCGCCTCTCTGTAAATGAAAAAATCGCCCGACGCACAGCGAGACGCCACGCCACACGCGACGCTCGACGCACCGCGTCTCCGTAAACGAGACCCAATAAGTACGAATGGCGGTCAATTGGCAATTACAACAAGTTCCCGCTAGATGTCGCTAATATAAAATGTTAGTAACAAGCAAAGCCAGGCGAGAGGCGCAGCTAACAAGCGCGAAACAAAAATATCGTTCGCGCCAAATCACCGGCGTTTTTTAATAATTGTTTTATGCTCTAACAAATGAGTTTGAAATTGGATCGGGCTCGCAGCGCTTACAAAAATGGGTGCTTAATGTGATTAGAGCAAGTAGGATGGCGGTATCGCGAGAGAAAGAGACGGGGCGCTTTTAGGGCTGCCACTGCGGCGGGAGGATTTTCGGATTTTTGGCCAGTATTAGTTTTTATATTACTGAATTTATATTCTGTTTCACTTATATTTAGATTGTAATACCTCTCCCCCCGGACCTCTGAGGAGTTCAGACGTGCTTGAGTGAAACCGTATTTCTCTATTATTTAAATTAAATTAAAATTTTGTCAAAATAATCGACGTACGAAAATAGGACATTATAAACAGTGAGGAGTTCAACCCACCGCATTGCGCATCGTGGTGAATACGCTACCGCTCGGCGCGGAGCATCGGCTACGTGGCCTACGTAGCGTCCAGTGCACCGTAGACGGTGGGCGGAGCCAAGGTGGCGCAAGGTATGTGTGGGCTACGCTTCTAACAACTGCTGCTCTCCTGGTACTTTTTATTGAAATTAAACTGTGACCGTGGGACACTCGCTAGCTACGTGGCTGATCGCTGAACTTTCTATGCTACGCTTTGCAATTAAGGCAACACAGCCTTCGCTTAAATAGTGTCTTAATTTGTTTATTAAATAATTTAAACAAACATGAATTGCCACGGCTGTGAATCTACGTTAAGGGATAAAAAATTCTTAAAATGCAATACTTGCAAATCAGAATATTGTTTTGAATGCCTAAATTTAACAAAGGAAACATGCAAGGGCCTTACTAATGAAGAAATAAAATCATTACGTTGTCCTTACTGTCGGAACGTCACCCGACGTCAAAATAATGATGATACTCCATGTCGCCCGCACCGTCAGACACAACCGCTGAATGAACCTATGAACGTCTCTATGAGTAATACAGCTGAAGACACCTGCGCAGGCAATATCGTTGGTACTTGTGCAGGTTCCAATTTAATGAATGCGACTGTTTCAATGGAAAGCATTAGCAAGCTATTCGACCTAAAGCTGGCACCTGACTCCACTATTATGACAAATTTGAGGGCAGCAATCAACAAAGATATTGAAAAAATGGTCGCTGTACACGTGAATCAAGCCATTGAAAATCTAAAGAGTGAATTTACTTCTACAACTGATTACCTATCGGCAGAACAGCAGGACCTAAGATCAGAAGTTAGAGATAAAGATAAAGTAATCAAACAGCTACAATCGGATCTCTCTAAATCACAAAATTCGCTAGCAAAGCTTCAAACTAGAATACAAGCTGTCGAGAAGATCTCACGTGATTTAAATCTTGAGATTCATGAAGTGCCGGAGAGTAAGAATGAAAACTTATTGGTTTTATTCAAGAAATTATGCGACTGTCTACAAGTTGATATCCCCGAGAGCGACGTGAGAGCTTGTCGTCGCATCGCAAAAATGGATGCAACCTCTAACAGGCCACGAAATATACTAATAACTTTTTCATCGCAAAGGCTCCGTGACCTGGTTCTATCGTCAGTGACGCGTTTTAACAAAGCACATCCCAAAGAAAAACTAGCCTCCAATCACATCGGTTTTACGGGTGAGACCCGCAGAATTTATATGGCCGAACATCTGTCTTCTGAAGTAAAAATGATACACAGTGCAGCAAGGAAGTTTTGTAAAGAAAATAATTTTAAGTTTGTGTGGGTGCGCTTTGGCCAAATATACATCCGCAAAGATGAACAAAGCCCCGCATTACATATTAAAAATATAGACATTCTTAGCAAAGTGTCGTAACCAGACCACATCTTACTTTAAAACTATGTATTTGGTTATTATGTTTCCTTTAACCTTTCACAATGATTAGTGTATATTATCAAAATGTCAATAGATTTCGTACCAAATTATCCCAATTTTACTTTAACTTATTAAATTCTGAATATGACGTAATCTGTTTAACGGAAACTAATCTGAATAAAAGCATTTTTGATGGAGAGGTTATAGATGATCGCTATAACATTTTTAGGCGAGATCGCATAGATACTACATCCTCGAAAAGCGAAGGCGGAGGCGTTCTCTTAGCAATTAAAAGACATTTTCAAGTCATTCGACAGCCTACCTGGGACAGTGATTTGGAGGATATCTGGGTAACCATAATACCGGAAACTCGTAATACTCCAAATCTGAATATCTGTGTCTGCTATCTTCCTCCGGATTTAAATTGTGTTAAATTAGATGATTTTTATTCTAATTGCCAAAAAATATTATTAAATAACTGTCCTGATGACAACTGTCTCATCGTTGGGGACTTCAACACCCCTAATTATTGTACCAGCGCTTTTAATACTGCGGAGCCATCACAGTTTTCAAATGTTAATAAACTCTCACTCTTGCAGGAATTCATTTCAATATGTAGCTTACATCAATTTAATGGCATTACTAATGAGAATAACCGCACTCTTGACTTAGTACTCTCGACGGTTGAATCTCTGAGAGTTATTGAAGCTATACCGCTCAGTTTGATGGATAAGCACCACCCTGCTTTACAGATTGAATTTCCCTTATTGCGTTATAAAGTAAAAGGTTTAAGTAAAAACAATAAAAAGCGATTAAATTTTTCAAAGTGTAATTACCAAGACATACAATATGAATTAAGTATAATAGACTGGCATGACACCTTATCGAGCTCTGATGTAGATATATGTACTAACATTTTTTACGAGAAGCTTTTCGAGATCATCAATAAATATACACCACTTACAACTGTAAATTCAATAAATTATCCTATTTGGTATAGCAAACCCCTAATAAAATGTAATGAGGAAAAGAACAAATACCATAAACTTTATAAAAAATTCAACAATCCTCGAGATTATGACTCATTTTCACTACTACGTAACCGATTCAAGAAAATGGCCGATCAATGTTACAAGAAATTTATTTCCTCAACTGAGGAATCTATGCAAAGGAATACTAAACTTTTTTGGACGTTTGTGAATAATAGGAAAGGTCACGTCTCAATGCCACATGTTATGAAATTTGGCAATACTTGGTCCTCAAATGGACATGGTATATGTGAGCTATTCTCAACCTATTTTGGGTCAGTGTTTGAAACAGACAATCAAAATAGCATATCCTCTTCACATCTTTCAGGCAATAGTTATGAATCTTTTAAAAACAGAGCTACAGATTCACTATCGTATATTTTTATTACGGAAAGGAATATTATTATAAAAATTAAACAGCTTGACAAAAACAAAGGTGCTGGACCAGACCTACTTCCTCCATCATTTATTAAACTATGTGGTAAAGAGTTGAGTGTTCCATTAAATATTATATTTAATAAATCTATTACCAATGGAATCTTCCCCAAGCGATGGAAGATAGCTCATATAATACCCATTTTGAAAAATGGAGATAAGTCTCGCTGTGAAAACTATAGACCTATTAGTATTTTATCCTGCTTCGCAAAATTGTTCGAATCATTGGTCTATAGCCAGTTATATAATTATGTTAAGCCTCTTCTATCTATTAAACAACATGGCTTTGTGAAGGGTAGATCAGCCGTGACGAACCTCTTAGAATATAAAAACTATCTTTGCAACAGTTTTGCCACAGGTGGTCAAGTTGACTCTATTTATACGGACTTCTCGAAGGCTTTTGACAAAGTCAATCACAGATTGCTTTGTAACAAACTTGCCTCTTACGGTATTCATGGTAACTTATATCGTTGGATAAGTTCCTACCTTAATAACAGGAGTCAATTAGTCGCTTTAAAAGGATTCATCTCATCTCCCACTCCAGTAACCTCTGGTGTGCCTCAAGGTTCACATTTGGGACCCCTTTTGTTTGTTATTTTCATTAACGATCTCATGGAGCATTTGTCTTGCGAATATTTATTGTACGCAGACGACTTGAAAATATTTAACACTATTTCATCACCTATGGACTATAATCTCTTACAAAAGGATTTAAATACTGTTTCAGACTGGTGTAAGACCAACCACATGTATCTTAACATTAGCAAATGCTTTGTCATAACATTTACTAATAAGCGCTCTAAGATTGTTAATGATTACATGATTGACGGTCGGGTTCTTACGAGATCCAGCCTTGCTAGAGATCTGGGCGTCCTGTTTGACGATAGACTTTCATTTCGTGCACATTACCAACACATAACAACGAAAGCCAATCAACTCCTTGGATTTATTTTTAGATCCACCAAAGGCTTCAAAAAATCTCGATCTTTATTGTATTTATTTTATGCTCTTGCCAGAAGTATTCTAGAATATGGCAGCCCTGTTTGGTCACCCCACTACAAGGTGCATATAGATGAATTAGAGAGGGTACAGAAAAAGTGTTTACGAATGCTATGTTTCCGGGAAAACCTAGGACGTACCAATCTTAATTATGAAAGTAGATTGTCTAAATTTAATGTGCAGAACCTGGAGATGCGTCGTAAGTATTTTGACTTCATTTATTTTTACAAAATAATTCACTCGATTATAGATACCCCTGATTTGCTTTCACAAGTTGCTTTCAATATTAAGTATAGCGCGCGTAGGTCCAACCATATAAATCTTTTTGCATTACAAACCTTTAAAAATAATATTTCCTTTTACAATCCCCTGGTTAGGATGGCTCGGCAGTATAACGAATTGGTAAGAACTCATTTGGAATTGGACATATTCACTCATAATATTGCATCGTTTATTAAAATACTTAAGAATATCCTATTTCCCATACCTGACAACCTAGACTTAACATAAGCGTTGAGTCTGGTTGAGATCTACATTATTGTAATAAAATTGATAGTAGTCATTTAACATAGTCAACATTATCTACATATACTCTGTTTTAATTGTGGATGCACTCATCTAGTAGTTTATACTTTATTTACGGTAGTTGTACTTTAATTTTACTTCATATATTTTGTATAATTTTAGCGTCTAACTCTTTTTAGTTTTCTGTGTACACATATTGTTGGAATACAATCTAGATTAAAACTATACAATGTTTACGTATATTTTGTAGCAATTGTAATCTGTTTTGTGTATAATAAAATAAAATAAAAATAAAATAAAAGTAATACATTTTTCATAATTTTAGCTATTTCGTCCTTGAACCAGCTAGAATATAAAGTGGGTGTAAACTCAGGTAAAGGGATTAAATTCCATCAAGAAAATAAATTAGAAGTTCAAGAAAAATCCACTACATGTGTTTCCCACAATGGAAATCGACGTCAGTACCTCCCGGCTATGTCCAGAGCCCATATACCACTAGATCAAATGAGCGGCCTTAGTTTATCTTCGTTTCAAGTGTGGTTTATAAAGCGACCTTTGAAAATATTTTCATATTACATGCTCATGTAGTAGGTAACAAGAAAGAAAGAAAACACATTTATTAGTCACAGCTTACAGCGACGTACAATTACAAAAGATAAGTTTTTTTTTTTTTTTTTATTTTTTTTATTGCTTTGAATGACGAGACGAGCATGCCGCTCGCCCGATGCTAAGCGATACGACCACCCATAAACAGTAGCAACACCATCCAGCACCTTGACTGACAAAATACTGAGTGGCATTCCACTGCGCTCGTCATCCTGAGACACAAGATGTCAAGTCTCATTATGTCCAGTAGTTATACTGGCTACAATATCCTTCAAACCGAAACACAACAGTGCATGCACACTGTTGCTTGGCGGTAGAAATAGACATTGCGGTGATACCCACCCAGACGGCCTCTTACATAATGAGAGACCTACCACCAGTAAAGTAAAGATTGAGAAAGATAAGATAACTAACAATCAACACATTTAAGAATTATTGCTATGAATACCATAACAGCTTTAAAACTGGTTATAATACAAAATTATTAATTACCACCACAAACTAGTACTAAAAATATATACCGGACACTCCGCAAAACCACCCGGCCAAGCCGCCACTCCGCCGCTCGCCACCCCTACGCGTAGTGTTTGAAAGGTTTTTGTTCTCTTTGATGACATTTTGATATTATTTAGATGCATTATTCAATTTTGTGTTGTTACGATTCAATTTACCGGCCATTTTGTTTTGTAAACTATAAAAACAGCGTGACGCGGCTCACGGACACTGCGTCGCATTAGTTATGATGTGTTGCGTTTAATTGTGTAATGTGAAATTAAATCATGTTAACCTGCTGTCATGAATGTGAAAGTTTGTTAATGTTAAAAGTTAATATTGCTAAATGGATTTGGGTGGAATTTGTTACACGGATAGACAGAATTCCCGAATATTCCAGAAAAATATAGTATTTTTATCTGATTTTAACCTATATCTATGTGCTAAATTTTATCTGCCTCGGTGGCGTAGTTGTATTACGGTACTACTGCAAGGCTGAGGTCTCGGGTTCGATCCCCGGATCGGGCAAAGTGATATTGGATTTTTCTATTCAGTATCAGCCCGAAGTCTGGAATTTGTGCCCGATATGGCGATAGGCTCGCCCCCTATCACATCATGGGACGGAATACGCTTGGCGAAAAGTGGGTGCACTAGTTGCGCATCTGCCTACCCCTTCGGGGATAAAAGGCGTGAGCATGCGTGCGTAAATTTTATCTAAATTTATCATAGTGATTTCTGCATTTAAGTACTTCTAAAAAACATCCGAATACATTTTGCATTCATAATATGCGTAGGGAATACTGAACAGAGTACACTTCAAAGAAAATATGTAAGTCCCGTAAACCGAGGAAGCTGCGTCTCTGCCTACCCTCTGACACAACATTCCAGTCTCAAACTCTCAATTAAGAGTAATCTATGAGCAAATTTAAAAGCTAGGTACCATTATAATGCGATTGCCGCCTCTTCACTGCCGGCCGGTCTCAAGGCGCGAGTAATTATCACCCCACCACGCCCGTCCCCATCCAGTTCCCCCCACTCCCGCTGGACAGGGCGCGATTATATTGTTTCAACTTAATAGGGTTTTTATTGTTTTATATTGTTCTTAGAGTGTATGGGTGGTTCCCAATAAGGCTAAAGTTCTGTTGGTAACTGTTTTTTTTAAAATACGGAGTTGCTTTTTTCCTTTTAGACAATTGTATTAGCTTTCCGATTGTATAGTAACTTATTTACTATACATATAATAAAACAGCACAACCTGGTGTATTTGAAAGATAAGTACCTAATAAAAAAGAAAGGGAATGACTAAAGAAGAGAAATCATTAATTCAGAATTATTTTCTATCTGTTTGTGTTTCTGTTTGTTCGTTAGCACACGTCCCCGAAACTACTGAACGGATTTTCATGTAATTACACAGGTGGACAGAGTATAATTGGCTTAAAAGCTTCTTTCATTAAACTTGGACAATAGTAATCGTTATTTTGAGATATTTTGATTTAATTCAAAACTTTCAAGCTCAGATAGATTTACCAACACGTCGAAGTTATGGGCACAGTCAGTTAAATTTAATTTTAATGTTTGAACTGCCTCGGTGCGTTATTTATTATATTTATTACACACAAAACAGGTTATAATCGGGCATACATTGTAAACAAAATTGCTTAAAGGTCTTTTTTACATAATTTGTATTGCGTAAGCGATACGACTACGGCACTAAGGCTCTATCTATGGATATTTTTTTTTGTTACAGTTTAATGACGAGACGAGCATGTTCGCCTGATAGCAAGCAATACGACCTCCCATAAACAGTAGCAACACCATACAGTAATTATTACATAGTACTGCGCGGAACACCAATTCCTCGCAATTACGCTGACTATAATATCTCGTTATCAGATTTTAGTCTAGAATTGTGCCCGGTAAATAGCATTAGGCTTGCAATAAATTGCATGGGACCTAACATAGCTTTCTAAACATATGTGTCACTACATATATGTGTCACTGTGTTTTTTTAATTCTTTGCTCACTGCTGCGACAATAAATGATTTTTCTTTCTTTCTTTCTTACATCTCTCCAAAAAAAGTTACGATGTTTGGTACAATTAAAAAATATGTCCCAAATAGTCGCCAGCCTTAGTAGAACCTCCTCTAAACGGAGCGATTGCGTGTAAATTAGTAGGTGCTTTGAGTATTACAGCGAGATGTCGCGCCAACGAGGTTACAATCTGTCGGCGCTAGGGTCCATTATCTGCTGCTTGGGGCTTAGTGGTTTTAGTTTTAAGAATTCTTAAGGGACCTAGGTTTCTTATTGAGCAAAGGTATCGTCTATAAATAAAATAATTTATTAATCACGTAGGCGAACATAGCTGAACTTATGACATGTCAAGATACATGAGAATAATAATGATTAATTATTATACTACGGGTTTTTTAATACATCAATGTATACTACGGACATTTTATGCTAGAAATAAAATTAAAAAAGCCAAGCACAATGTAAACAAAAATATTGGAATAGGAGGGATTAAGGCTATCATGAAGCTGTTATGGAATCGCCTCTTCGGCGTATTGGCAGCGTACCTCCTTGAAAGTTTATCCGAAAATCATGATTCCCTACTTAGATTAAACCGTCAACGCCAGCGGCGGATGCCGGCATCCAGGTATATATCTATTATATCAGCGGGCGTTAACGGGTTAAATCCTCACGATGAAAAATTTAAAAATCCTGTTGACTCTTGACAAAACATTGAAATAAATCAAAAATCATACTCATTTGGCTAAAATCTCAAATATATTTATTAAAACGTCGTTTACATTTTTGCGCTTTATAATCTCTACTCGCGCCAAAAATATTCAGTTGAACATCAAACCACAATAATATCCATTCATCTCAATAACGACAAACTACGATGAAATAACTTTTTCATTCGGTTAAATTCATTCACCGAAGTACGAGTGAATGGTAATCGTTTCTTCGAAGTTGCAAATCGTTGCTCTTTTGTAGCCAATAATATTGTTGGTATGTTTATCCTTCTAATATTATTAATAGAGTATTAAAGTTTGATATTTGTGAGAGTATCACACACAAATCGGTGAATGGGTTTGTACGAAAGTGAGGACAATAAGACCTGCAATAATATACGTTAGTTAGGCCCTGTTTCACAAAATTCAAGGAAATGTAATCCGTCAGTTAACGTATAAGACGGTTCAGGACTGTTTCATTACTTTTGTGTAAGTTTTACTCGTCACATGATGTAATCCTCCTAGCCAGTTTCGGCCACGACGGCCAATCTCAACGGAGATCAGCCAGGTACGCAGGAGCTATTATATTGCACAAGTGTGTGCGCAATACACGGGTGCACTCGCTATTCCTTCACTCTCATAGTCCAGTGAGACGGCAATCCGACATGACCGGAGAGAGATCAGCCGCAGGACCAATGGCTTTACGTGCTTTCCGAGGCACGGGGGTATCACGCCGCCAACTTCCTGACTCCGAGCTCCGAGCTGAGTAATTTTTAAGATGGAAAAACCCAGTCACATTGTTTTTGCCTCGACCCGGGACTCGTCTCATAAACGTACCTATAAGTCGGCTAAATACAAAAGTCCACTCTAAATTATGTTCCCAAATAAATGGTAATAAAATGATTAGTATCTGCGTTAGCTGTTCAATACGATAATTCACATAAAATTTCCTTTAAACTTATGATGTAGAACCCTTAATGCTGAATGCACTTTTTTGTTTACAATTTATTTGGAAGCTTGGCTTTTGTATTTGGTCACGTTATATTTTTAGATGATTAGCGTTTACTCAGACCTCTTAAGAAGCCCTAATGGTCCTTAGTTGGCAAAGTGCACAGAGAGACTTTCATACCGACAAACTGGTTGACATTACTTATAATATTACATTTTTACTCGTCTAAACTGTTAATCAAAATAGACAATTTGAAATTATTTGTTTAACAGACACCACAAAACATCAAATTCCTGTGTTCTCTGAGCAACAGCAAGCAAAACGAGATTAATCCAGAAGATTCCTTGACCAACTCCAATTTCTCATTATTATTATTTTAATATTTTACCATACTTACCTTATTTTTCAATACCTTTAACTTACCTATTCCATGTCATTAAATTCCTCGGTGGCGTAGTTGTATTACGCTATGACTGCAATGCTGGGGTCTTGGGTTCGATTCCCGGGTCGGGCAAAGTGATATTGGGTTTTAAGTTCAGTATCAACCCGGAGTCTGGAATTTGTGCCCGATATGGCGATAGGCTCGCCCCCTATCATGTCATGGGACAGAATACGCACGGCGAAAAGTGAGTGCACTAGTTCCGCCTCAGCCTACCCCTTCGGGGATAAAAGGCGTGAGTGTGTGTGTCATTAAATTTCAACAAAAGTCATTCCCCAATATATTTAAAGATAATAATGAAGTCAACAATGGGTTCTTAAATTGGTCTAATTATGCCTTTTTAATGTATCACATGCGATACTAGTTACGGCACGCGGGTTTCTCGCGCCATATTGGGAATTTCAAAACTCTTAGCAGATCAGGGTTAGTGTGTAAATCCACATTAGTATTTTTTTTTCATTAAATGGCAATGAATGTTAAAAGTGATAGTTTAATGTGAACACTGTGTAAAATAAACCCGCTATACCAGAACAACCGTCACACTCGTGAACGGGTGCTGCTTGTGTGGACTGGTCTGCCCATTTCGCTTAATATGTCTAAGAACTAATTGATAATACCTCTATGGGACAAGTATAGATTATCTAATTATTTCGTGATTTCTGAGAGGGTTGTACACTGGATGAGAAATAAGAATTAATTATTATGCAAGTGAATATGTGAACTGCTGTAAACAAATTAAAAAAGTGTATATTTTTTTTTGTTTTATACACTGTACCTAATTTATACCTTTGAATTGATTTTGAAAAGAGCATCCCTAGAGTTTCTTGCCCGTTCTTCTCTGGTGGACTGCTTTCCGAACTGGTGGTAGAGTAAAAATTTACTGAATCTAAGTAATGTTTAACATTTTATGGATTCGAATAAATGATTTCATTTCAAAAGCTTGGATGCGCTATTGGTCTTAAAGTATTGGAGTAGGAATTAGATTACAGAGAGTTTGGGAGTGTGGAAATTTAATAAAAAAAAAATGTCCATTTGTCTAGCTTATCTTCGAAATGGCTGAACCAATTTAATTGGCAAGCAGAGAAATATCAGCTTTTTTCATCTCGAGCTAGCAGGTTTTTCGTGATCTTACATTACTTTTTGAAATATACCTGCAAAGGCTTTTGCAAAAAATACTTAAAAAATTACTTAGTCCTTTTTTAGCAGGCATACTGTAGTTATACAACAATAGCGACAACTTAACAGAAATGAGATTTCATACAGCCTTGTATACTAAAATGCGTAATCCTTGGACGCCCGCGGTGGACACCGGTGTCCATTTATATAAGGAAATTAGCTTATAGTTATATATAAGCGGGTACACAGATTGACGTTCACACATTTTTATATGTACACATACGACCACGAAAAAAACGTAAAACCAGCAGTTTGTACGTAAATATATCGATGGCCATTGTAAAAGCACTCTAAATGCCATTCGACTTTTTTCAACAGAAACCCTAAAAATTAACATGGCTAATAAGCCCTTGTTAGCATAGCCAATATAATCGGGACCTACTTACGTCAGTCATTCAAGAGAACAGGGGTCAGGTTAGAATGGTTACAGTTTTTTGAATCTATTTTTGAATAGGCAGGTATTAATTTGTAAGAGTATTATTATGATCCGTGATGGATTGAATGAGTAAGCAAATATTTGGGGTTGGCGGTGATTGGGCCAACATTTGAGCAAATGTTGGAAGCTTTTTTACAATTTGAAATGTTTAAGTGTGGCAATAACAGGTGCCTTACTTTTGAAAAAAAAAATATTTAATAATTATGTTAATTCAGTTCTATTAAATCTATCTATGCACGCTATTTATATGTCGAACGTGTTTACTTTTAACAGTAAAACATAACATTCTGAAACTTTTATAATTATTGTCAGTAATAATTAATTTTTACTTTTATTGCAATGCAATGCAATCAGCCCTGTATTATATACTGCCCACTGCTGAGCACGGGCCTCCTCTACTACTGAGAGGGGTTAGGCCTTAGTCCACCACGCTGGCCTAGTGCGGGTTGGCAGACTTCACACACCCTCGAAATTCTTATAGAGAATTCTCAGGTATGTAGGTTTCCTCACGATGTTTTCCTTCACCGTTAAAGCGAACGATAATTGATAAACAATACACACGTAACTTCGAAAAGTCAGAGGTGTGTGCCTTGGTTTTTGAACCTCCGGGCATTGCCTCGGCAGACCGTTCCATTCCCATCTAGGCTATCGTCGCTTTTTTAGTTTCACATAATTACCCAATTTTGTTTGCTGCGAATAAAACAATTTAATGAATACCTTATATAATAAATGGCAAAGCAGCTTGTTGGACCCAAAATCTTCGGGAATTTTAATGTCAGGTGCTCTAAAAGTGTTTAGTGAGATCGTTATCTATGATTGGTTGCAGTTTTTGTGAAATCTTCATGTCATCGTGTTAAAACAGGGCACGAGCTCAACTTCTTGTTCCTCGCACTTATTACAAAATAAATGGTATTCTACTATCCCATAGTTGGGCAATGGCTTACTTTATTACCTGGAGACTTATGTTACAGATATACGAATTTTATTTGAAAAGATTTGACAAAATTGCAGCATAAGTATTTTTTATTGCATTTAAATTACGAGACGAGCATGGCTCTCGCCTAATGGTAAGCGATACGACCGCTCATAAACAGTAGCAACACCATTCAGCACCTTGACTTACAAAGTACTGTGTGGCATTCCACTGCGCTCGTAATCCTAAAGCATAAGATGTTATGTCTCATAATGCCTAGTTATTTCCCAGTAAGCACTTTAATCGCACCTACTATATAACTAAGTTCACCCAAATAAGACAAGAGTAGAATAACGGTAGATGAAAGAAGGATATTTCATAGTTTAATAATAAATATATAATAACAGTCTTCTATTATATACTGCCTACTGCCCCATCACTAAGTACTGAGAGAGTTTAGTCCTTAGTCCACCACGCTGGCCTAGTGCGGGCAGACTTCACATACCTTAGAATTTTTTACGAAGATTTCTCAGCTATCACATCATGGGACGGAATACGCACGGCGAAAAGTGGGTACACTAGTTGCGCCTCTGCCTACCGCTTCGGGGATAAAAGGCGTGAGTATGCGTAATTGTTTAGAGAATGTACAGTAAGGTGTTTCGCGGCCGCAGCAATCCAACTAGTAACTGCATTGACACCGGCCGCCGTCCACTATGGCTCATCTGGGGCTCGCAATCGAGTTACATGCTAGTTGCGTGCCTGTAAACTGGCCAGGGTAGTGAAAGAGTGTAGAGGCTTCAGGCAAATATATTAGGTATTTAATGTCAAAAAAACAAAATAGTTTTTGAATAGTCTAAAGTATAATACCAAAATATAATACATAATAATATAACATATAACCTGCGGTCCGTTGAGCTTCTGCAAGGCCAGCTGACTGTAGTGTAATATGTTTAAATGTTTACTCTTGTATACTATAATTATGTTGCGCATCATGTAATATAAAATAGATGTAAGTCTCAAATATATCTAGTTATCAATCTGCAGTCGTTGAGTTCTTATTTACCTTGAAACCGAACCCCGCACCGTACATGGCGACCCTGCCAGAGGCGTCAGCCTAGGCGCCGCGAAGACGACACCTTAACCGTATAAGGCTGCATAGGGAATATTCCACACAATGGATCAAACAGTACTGATCTATTTTTTTCGTCGATTACTTGTGTGTATTCATCAAGATAAAAAATGGGAAAACAACAATCAAAAGAGGAGACGCTGATAATCCAAAATTCGGCTGGTGGTAATAACAACGCCACAACAGAAGAAATAAAATTTCACCTCAGTACGACCAATATTTTCCTAGCTACTATACTGGCGATTATACTGTTTGGGATATTAATCTTCATATATCGGCTCTGTAGAAAATGTCTTACAAAATGGGTAAATAACGAAATAAATCGTTCAACTATAAGAAGATCACTTTTTCGACGGCAAATTCAGCCTGGGGAGCCGAGCAGCGCGCATATGTATGCAGATAAAGTGTGAAGTGAAGTGTAGTGAAAGAAAAATAAATCAATAAAGTATAAAAAAAAAAAAAAAAAAAAAAAAAAGAAAAGGTGAAATATATAATCATGTGTATCGGTATAAATTTTTTTTTGTGCGTCATGTAGAGTCGTGTTAATAATTATTACATATATATTATATTATAAAAATTCCGCCGTAAGTGATACTGGACTTTAAAATATATATTTTTTTCCGAAAGTAATGCTTAAATCAACATAGCAAATACGGAAGGTGCGCAAATTGAACTATGAACATTAAATATTCTTTTGCTAGGCGTACGAAAATAAATCTTAACGGAGTGATTATAATTGTATTTGTGTCATTATGAATCAGCTTATGAATAATTATAATATATGTCTTCTTTTAATTTGTGTAGTTAACACTGCATTATGGTGGTATGGTAAGTTATGGATATTATTTTAAATTTGTATAATGAATTAAAGAAAATTAGAGAGTATCTAATAAAAATTGGACCAAAAAGACGAAATGAAAAAATATTACAAAATAAATTAATTGATGTTAATGCGATATATAACCAATATGAGGTTTGGTTGATAGATTTTAAATGTAAGGTCAAGGAAAAATATTATGGTTCTGAGGATATTATATTAATAGAAAATTATTGTCGTAAATTTTTAGATTTGCATGAAAATATTTTGTTGTTGTGTGAAAAAAGTAAATTGAATAAAAATACAATTATGGAATCTTTTAGCCTAAAAACTGCATTAAATCTTTTACCTGTTATGACAAATGAGGAGTCGAATATAAAACAATTAATTAATAATATTCGATATTACAATTCTCTTTTAAAAGAAAATGTTTGTAAACAAAATTTGATTAAATTCGTGTTAGAAAGCAGATTGTCTGAAGAAGCTAAGTTACGGTTAAAATCAGAATATTCAACAGTAAATGAATTAATTGATGACATGAAAAATGTGTTGCTGAGTAAAAAGGCCGCATCAGCAATCCAGAGTAGGCTACAACGAATTAAGCAGAATGAGAAATCAATTAATGATTACGGAAACGAAATTTCTAAATTGTTCGTAGATCTTACAATTTCGCAAGCCGATGGTAATGACCAATGCTACAATATTTTAAAGCCAATAAATGAGAAAATGGCAGTCAAACAATTCGCTGATGGCCTGCGAAATCGTAGGTTGAGCACTATTATTTCTGCTAGGAATTATAGCTCACTCAAGGATGCTGTTCAAGCTGCTCAGGACGAGGAAACTTCGACGACGGCTGAGAATGAAATTTTGGGTATGTACAGAAAACCGTATAATACTTTTTATAACAGGAGCCGTTCAAGCAACTATAGGAATCAGCGAGGAGGCAGAAATATGCGAACGTTCAGAGAGCCAACACAAGGGCATGGACGTCAGAATTTTTCCCGAGGCCACTGGACCCCAGGACGAGGACATAACTACAGGCAGCGCAGATCTCAAGGTAATTTTACAAACTCTTACCGTGGAAACCCAAGGATACGGAATGCACGTAATATAAATATGATTACTCATGCAAAAGATTCCGTAGAATCGGAAGGAACATCAAATCAGTTTTTTCGAGACTAATACTGAAAACTTTATTTTTTCTAGTGATAGTAACTGTTATATTTCATTATTTTCGTCCACTTATCAAAATGAAAAGCAATATTTCTTATTAGACACCGGAGCATCGTTGTCGGCTTACAAACATAAACATGCTCTCAAATATAACATTCCAATCCATATGGAGAACATAACAATAAAGGGATTAGGAGGCAAAGTCCAAGCAATAGGATACATTTATTTACCTTTGACTTTAGGAGATCTAACTATTCAGCACAAGTTTTATGTTTTTGATTCACTACCAATTAAATCTAATGGCATTTTAGGTCGTGATTTTCTTAGTAAATATAAAGCGCAATTAGATTTTGATAAAAATAATTTAACTTTGCAAACAACAACAAACATAATTTGTTTGCCAATAACGAATGATTGTGGTGTTAGTTTTCACTTACCTGCACGTAGTGAATCTATACACTACATACAAACAAGTTTTAATGAAGACTGTGTAGTATGTTCGAAAGAAATAAAAGAAGGAGTATTTTTAGCAAGTTCGCTGGCTACTCCTAAAGAAGGATTCATACCGATTAAAATATTAAATGTAAACGAAAATGATTTATCCTTAACTGACATAAATCTTGAAATTGAAAAACTTTCTAACTTCAATATTTGCGTATTTGATAAAATTAACCAGAATGCAGATAGAGTAAAAAAGCTGTTTCGATTACTACAGTTAGAACATTTGAACAATGAGGAACAGAAAACAATAGAAAATATATGCGCTAAGTATGCAGATATTTTCTTCTTAGCTGGGGACAAGTTGACCACTACAGATATATATACTCATAATATTACTATAAAACCAAATACTAATCCGATATTTTCTAAACAATACCGATTACCTATTTCGCAAAAGGATGAGATTAAGTTGCAAATAGATAAATTGTTGCAAGAGGGTATTATTGAACCTAGTAACAGCGAATGGTCGAGCCCTATATTATTGGTACCTAAAAAATCTAATTTACAAGGACCTCAAAAATGGAGATTAGTAGTTGACTATAGGAAACTAAATGATTGTATAGAGAACGATAAGTTTCCTTTACCAGACATAACCGAAATATTAGAGTCACTGACAGGAAGTATTTATTTCACACATTTAGATTTACACCAAGGTTATTACAATGTTAGTTTAGACGAAAGCAGTAAAAAATATACCGCCTTTTATTCGGGACAATATCAAATGACTCGAATGCCGATGGGACTAAAAACTAGCCCAAGTTCTTTTTCGAGAATGATTACAATGGCAATGACAGGTCTTAATTATGAAAAATGTTTAATTTATTTGGACGATTTAATTGTATTTGGTCGAAATCTAGATTCTCATAACAAAAACTTGCAGGATGTTTTAGAACGATTACGCACAGTTAACTTAAAATTAAATCCATCGAAGTGTGATTTCCTTAGAAAACAGATTCTTTATTTAGGACATGTTATTTCAAGCAACGGGATATTGCCTGACCCTGAAAAAATTAATGCTGTAAAAAATTACCCTTGCCCAAAAAACAAAGAAGAAGTAAAACGATTCGTAGCCTTTACAAACTATTACAGAAAATTTATTCCAAATTTCTCAGAAATTGCATATCCTTTAAATCAACTTAATAAAAAGAATATACCTTTTCAATGGAATCATCTATGTCAACAAGCTTTTGAAACTTTAAAACAATGTTTAATATCTTCACCTGTTTTAGACTACCCCGATTTTTCCGAAAACAATAAATTTACTGTTCAAACTGATGCGTCAAATAACGCATTAGGAGCAATTTTGTCAAATCAAAATGGAAAACCTGTAGTTTTTGCTAGCAGAACTCTAAATAAAGGCGAAAGGAATTATCCAGTAATTGAAAAAGAGTTGCTCGCAATAGTTTGGGCTGTCAAACATTTTCGACCTTATCTATTTGGGAGACCTTTTAAAATTGTTACGGACCACAAACCACTAGTATATTTATTCAACATGAAAGATCCTTCAAGTAGGCTCATGAAGTTTAGGCTAGCTTTAGAAGAATATGATTTTGAAGTAACATATGTCAGTGGTTCAAACAATGCAGCTGCAGATGCGTTGTCAAGAATCACTTCTGATGATTTAAAAGAGATGCATAAAAATGTAGTGAATGTAGTAACCAGAGCACAAGCGAAAAAATATAATTATCCTGATCCTTCGGTAGACAGAGTGTTAACTGACTTAAGGCCTGATCAACCAAAAGTCGTGAGCACTGACTGTAGACCGAAAGACTCAGTAGAATTGAAATTTATTAATTATGATGAATTGAAAAAATTAAAAATGTTGAAACTGGTTAGTCATGAAAATAAAATACTTTGCTATGTTAAAAGCAAAAGGACTATTTATGTAAAATTTTTAAACTCTCAATCCCAAATGACGCGAAGCGAATTTGTGAGGGAGCTAGATAAATTTTGTAATTATCTAAAATTAGAAGAAATATGCATATTAAAAAACAAAAATAACGATATATTTATAGACAAGTTATTAGCTGAAATTAGTAATATGAGAAATAGGTCTGGACCGCGTATAATTATTTTGAATGATGTAAAAATAATTGACAATAAAGATGATCAAAGAGTTATTCTTAACGACTTCCACCTCTTACCTAGTAGTGGCCATGCTGGTATGAGACGGATGTCAAATAATATAAAGAAATATTACTTTTGGCCTGGTATTGACAATGATGTTCAAGAATTTGTGAAACGCTGCGATAAATGCCAGCGACAAAAACATTCATTACCAATAAAAGAACCAATGACCATTACAAGTACAGCATGTACTGCGTTTGAAAAGATTTATTTAGACCTCGTAGGACCTTTAGACATTGATAATGAAAATTTTTCATATATTTTAACATTACAATGTGATTTAACAAAATACGTGGAGGCATATCCGTTGGGTTCCAAAAAATCGGAAGAAGTAGCTATAAGTTTAGTAAATAACTTTATTCTTAGATATGGAGTTCCCAAAGAAATAGCAACGGACAGGGGGAAGGAGTTTCTTTCAGAAGTATTTCAAGAGGTATGTAAGTTACTAAATATTAAACAGCTTAATTCTGCTGCATACCATCACCAATCAATAGGAGCTTTAGAAGTCGCACATAAAAATTTGAATGCTTTTTTACGCATTCAGACGAATAATCATCCTGATATGTGGAGTAAATGGCTTCCATTCTGGTGTTTTGGTTATAACACTACTGTACATTCGGAAACTCGGTACACTCCATACGAGTTAGTGTTTGGTAAGAAATGCACTCTTCCTAGTAACCTAACAAGTAATTTAGATCCACTGTATAATTTTGAAAGCTATCCTCATGAATTAAAGTACCGTTTGCAACTTTCACAAAAAGAGGCGAGAGATAATGAGATAAATGTAGAGGTAATTTATAAAAATGGTAAGAAAGATATTATACATAAGAATCGAACAAAACCGTATCATATCTAAAAATGTTTAAGTAGCATAAATATGTAAGAGGTTTTATGTAAGACTATAATCAATAAAAAAAAAAAAAAACTAAAAAAAAAAAAAAAAAAAAAAAAAACATATATTCATTTTTTTTTTTCATTAAGTGCGGTGATGTAGTGTAATATGTTTAAATGTTTACTCTTGTATACTATAATTATGTTGCGCATCATGTAATATAAAATAGATGTAAGTCTCAAATATATCTAGTTATCAATCTGCAGTCGTTGAGTTCTTATTTACCTTGAAACCGAACCCCGCACCGTACAGACTTCAAAACTCTTACTAAAACTATAGAGACATGTACTAAGATCCCTTGTGTTTTATGCTAACCTTATGAGAATATAATCATTTAGTTAATATTTGTGAATACATTTTATTAAAACAAATAAATCTTTAGTTATTTAAAAATAATAACTTACGTAAGGCAATGAACTTTCGTTATAGCTGTTGTAGTTCAGTACGGCTTGTATAGCATCAGATATTAAGCTTCGTTACTTACGCAAGCTGAGTCATGCATTGATAGCCCCAATATTTACATAACTAAAATAGCTAGGGAAAAGGAAAATTATTGGCTTATCAATAATTAAATAGAAGTATTGCTAACTTGCAGGCCGCTTTTGACAGGTCAGTCTGGAAATCTTTGGGGGGGCCTAAGTTCAGCAGTGGACGTCATGTGGCTGATGATGATGATGATGATGATTGCTAAGTTTGTTGTTTGCTAGAAAAATATCCCTGCAATGAAACATAACTTTTGATAAAGCCACAGTATATGAAGTAGTGAAAAACCGGATACTTTTTACCAAATACACAATACCACTAAATTCTTTGAGAAACGTTTCCTTGAAGTCTCTATCCGTCCCTACTCTACAAATCCAGTACGTAATCACAAGACGCTGCACAAGAGCCGAGTAAGTGAGTTAGCAGTGCAATCCGCCGGACACCGCCGGACACCGCCGCCCACCGCCGCCCACCGCCGCTCACCGCCGCTCACCGCCGCTCACCGCCGCTCACCGCCGCTCACCGCCGCTCACCGCTCACCGCCTCCGCGCATTGTGCCACTGGCCACAACGTACCGGACATACTGTACACTCGTTACGTACGGTAATTGTCTTGGAATTAGATCTGCGCTAGTTCCAACGGTTCAATTTGGTTTCAATCAAGGTGAAGGTGGTTTTTGATTGGTTAACAGGTTTGTTGTAGATCTGTTGTTCAATGTTTGTAGATTGTTTTTTATATTAGGACTTACCGTGCAAATATTTCGACGATTACAGACATTAAATATGGCATGATTGGTATTGTGCGTACTGATTCTCTTCGATTCCCATGTTGATAAAATTTGGAATTTATCGATTTAAATATTATAAATGACTTAAGCGGCGATAGCCTAGTTGGGAGTGGAACGGACTGCCGAAAACAATGTCCGCTGGTTCAAAACCCAAGGGCACACACCTCTGACTTTATTAAAAAGTTATGTGTGTATTCTTTATGAATTATCGCTTGCTTTAATGGTGAAAGAAAAACATCATGAGGAAACCTGCAAACCCAAGAAGTTCTCTGAATTTCGAAGGTATGTGAAGTCTGCCAACCCGCACTAGGCCAGCGTGGTGGACTAAGGCCTAAAACCTCTCAGTAGTAGAGGAGGCCCGTGCTCAGCAATGGGCAGTATTTGATACAAGGTGGTATTATTATTATTTATATCAATTATATATATATTTTTTCTTTACTTTTATCTTTGCTTTATCTCTGTGCTTTTATACAAATACATTCAGCTGTTTCTGCATGACAAAGATTCAAACATCTTTACAAGCGTTCGCATATAAAACTAAGATAACTTTCTGCATATAACATCCAGAATATTTCTTTAGCAAAATAATATGTCATCTAATTCCTCCAAACGAGTAAACTGTAATGAAAACATTGTGCAAAGCGTTTAATTAGTGTCCATTAATGGGTCCGCACAATCGTCTAATGTCCACTCACAGATACTTGCGGATCAAAGGGTGCCATCGCCAGACGCGCTGTTGTCGCCAGCCGTTTGGGTTACTACAGATATTCCTGTCCGGTAAATGCCCATTGTTTTTATCCTAGTTCGAAAATTCCAATCATATTAATCATTAATTTTTGGTAGAAATGAACTTACAAACCACCAGGATTTCAATGAAATTTGATACATACTATTGATTTGGTAAATATAAGGTACTTTTATCCAGGAAGACTGTAAAGTGAAATTTGATTCTGGGATTAACCTTTTACGCTAGTGGAACTACAAGCAAAGCCTTATCGAATATAAGCGTAATAAGACTATCAACTATGCCTTTTGATCCGCCAAACCCCACTACTGATTTAGGCTTTAGTCGACCACGCTGGCCTAGTGCGAGTTGACAGACTTCACCTACCTTCAAAATTCTTACGGTGAAATCTCAAGTATGTAGGTTTCCTTATTATGTCTTCCTTTGCCGTAATCTTCATCATCATCATCATCATCAGCCACATGATGTCCACTAAACATAGATCTTTAATTTTCCGGACCTGTCAACCTTTATCAAGTGCCCTTCGCGGCCCACTAAATAATTAATTTAGGAAAATCTAGGATAAAGAAGGACTAGGTATAGAGCCCCCGTGGCGTCCCTCACTGCCGCGCAGTGGGGTTACCGCGACATTAATTAACTCATCGCATATGACCTGCCTTTCGCTTAACCGTCTCCCTGTACTAGTGGAAGATTATGAGCGGAGAAGTTTGAAAACCTAGGTTTAATGTGTTTATTTCCATAAATGTTTTGTAAAAAGAATGGATTAGAGCGTTATTATAGAAAACTGAAGTTAAGTTCCTGTTGTTTTTCGAACAAAAAGGTTATATTAGAATTCCAGGGCTAGTTCCTCACCTAATCCCACTCAATATGTTAAAGGTTTGCAATACAACCACGGTATTTACCTAGCATTACAGGCATTGATGTATAATTAATTTCCTTTGCCAGTATTGATTAAAACAACAGTCAATGAGTGCCACCTTATTCTGCACACGGGCCCCTAGACTGCACACGTGAGTTGCAGAAAGAAAGTATATAGGTGTGTTGCTTTGCACCCTTCCCTTCCCCGTTTATACGCAAGATTCTCCCAAAAGCACCCAAATCTCAACCTATTTACTACAATCACAATTACGCATCCCTTTGAATTAGTACACCGCAGGGCCCGGGTAGTGTGGTGCGCGACAGGGCGCGCAGGGGCCAAGTGGGGGAGAGCGGCGCGGGGAGGGTTGTTCAAAACCAATCAATGTTTGTTAATTGCCGCTTTAATGCTGCCTCATTCAACAATTACAGCGGACGTCAGATGCCAGGTGGGTGCGGCGGGACGAGTCGATGGATTCTCTCATCGATGATTGTAGAGTTTGTAATGTGGCCCGTACTAGGCCAGTGTGATAGGCTAAGGCATGAATCCTCTCAGTATAAGAGGCCCGAACTCAACAATAGAACATCGTGTAATAAATAGGCTAGTATTGCTATTATTTTAGTCTGATTGTAAAGGAAATGTGGTGTGATGTGTTGATTGTTTTTTTTTATGGAACTGAATGACGAGAAGAGCGTGCCGCTCGCCTGATAGTAAACGATACGACCGCTACTTAAACTAAAGCAGTTTTTTTTTATTGCATTTAATGACGAGACGAGCATGCCGTTCGCCTGATGGTAAGCGATACGACCACCCGTAAACAGTAGCAACACCATCCAGCACCGTAAGTTACAAAATACTGTATGGCATTCCATTGCGCTTGTCATCCTGATTCCTGAGATATAAGATGTTAAGTCTCATTATGTCCACTAGTTACACTGGCTATAATATCCTTCAAACCGAAACACAACAGTGCATGCACACTGCTGCTTGGCGGTAGATATAGACAATGCGGTGGTACCCACCCAGACGGACTCTTACATATGAGAGACCTACCACCAGTAAAACAGTTACAAATTTTTGAATTACAGAGTACTGCGTGACTCTACACTCGTCACCCTGAGATATTAGATGTTAAGATGTTAAGTCTCATAATGCTCAGTAATTACGCTGGCTACAATGTCCATGGTATGGATTAGGCAGATGTTGAATCGAATTTCAAGTGTACGGTACTATCTCAAGGAAATTGAGGTGCTTGCCGTTAATTATACCTTAAGGCACTTTACCTTGAACATACCTTGAGAAATTTCAGCAACTGTCAGTTTATTAGTTGTGTCTCGGCAGTAAGTTGACAACGTCTGCGCGATGCCTTAAAATTAAACATAATGTACTGCTGGTGGGAATATTTTTCCACTTAAGGACAACCACTGAAGCGGTTGAGCTAATTCATGCTGTTAACATAAATACAGCATGCCTCTATATCAGCTATTTTATCATACTTTACATAAAAATCAAACGCAAGGCTTACCCAGTTTTTGGTCATGGTGGTTTTTTTTTATTCGAATACGGCACCTGATTGCAAGCGGAGTAAGTTGCAGATAGAATATCTACTGATGAGAGATGTTTACCCTTCTCTAGTTGACATAATTTTGCCGGCCTGAACCAGATATACAGAGGCTGATCGTGAATCGCGAAACACTTACGTAGTCCATTATAGTTAGGTTTAACACCTATATATATCCTAACGCCAAGAACTATACTTAGCAGAGACGAGGATGCAGTTCGCGGAGACATTGGATGTTAACTATCATAATTCCCAGCAATTAAACTGGCTACAATTTGCGTGAAGTCTGCCAACCCGCAGTAGGCCATCGTGGTGGACTAAGGCCTAACCCCTCTCAGTAGTAGAGGAGGCCCGTGCCCAGCAGTAAGAAAGTATAAATAATACAGGGCTGATTGCATTGCATTGCAAGCTGGCTACAACGTCCTTCAAACTGGAATACAACAGTGCATGCACTGCTGCTTGGCGGTAGAAATAGAAATTGCGAATACGAGAGACCTTCAACCCATTTTGTAATACACGTGGCATGTATCAATATCGACTTATCCCATCCCTTCACGCAAATTGTATGGTCGCGGTAGATTAGTGCGCCCCCACCCTGCCCCCCACTTGGCCGAATCAATCTCGAACGCAAACTCGCTTAATTTAACGATGAATTCGCAATTAACAAGCCTTTATTACATTCGGCTTCGTTATTGTATCACGCTCGGTACTTTTGATGGCTCTTTAAACATTATACGATAAACTGTTATGGGTCATATGAAAATTGGTTTGTAAATGTTTGATCATAAGGTCTGTTTTCGTAGAGGTTCTTTAGTGTCAAGGGTGTCCTTTTTGAATGCTTGGGATTATCTTTATATTCTATCTTAGATTCACGTAAGCCAAGCAAAGTACGTAAAGCAGTTGGTCCAGCGCCTTTTTTTTTTTTTTTTTTATTGCTTTGAATGACGAGGCGAGCATGCCGTTCGCCTGATGGTAAGCGATACGACCACCCATAAACAGTAGCAACACCATCCAGCACCTTGACTGACAAAATACTGAGTGGCATTCTACTGCGCTCGTCATCCTGAGACATAAGATGTTAAGTCTCATTATGTCCAGTAGTTATGTTAGCGCCTGATCTCTCTTCGGTCATGTCGGATTGTCGTCTCACCGGACTATGAGAGTGAAGGAGTAGCGAGTGCACTATAATATCTCCTGCGTACCTGGCTGATCTCCGTTGAGATTGGCCGCCGTGGCTAAATTGTCTAGGAGAATTTTATTTAGATTCACGTTAAGTCTTCTTTCATGAGTTTAAAGTCAAGCTTCTTCTCCAAACATTTGTCTATCCTTTTTTTTTATGGCAATGAATGACGACACGAGCATGCCGCTCGCCTGATGGTAAGCGATACGACCGCCCATAAACAGTAGTAACATCACATAGCACCTTGAGTTACAAAGTACTGTGTGGCATTCCACTGCGCTCATCATCCTGAGACATAAGATGTTACGTCTCATTATGTCCAGTAGTTACGCTGGCTACAATTTCCTTCAAACCGAAACACAACAGTGCATGCACACTGCTGCTTGGCGGTAGAAATAGAATACATTAATCGCAGCTATTTATTTTTTATGAATTAACTTCAGGGATCTTCTGTAGATGTTCTTAAGTGAAGGTGGTCTTGAAAAGAAGGGACTAATGTTATGATACTTTTTAATATTGACTGTAATGTTAAACTAATTTGTACCCATTTAGATAATGTTCACAAAACACATAGTAAAAAGGACACTGCTTTAATTAGCAAGTTTAGTTTCATGTTATTAAAGTAGATAGAAATCCAAAGTATGCCATTTTCCTTCTCCTCTCCCTAAGGTTAAGTAACCCATGCAATGTCTATTTCTACCGCCAAGCAACAGTGTGCATGCACTGTTGTGTTTCGGTTTGAAGGACATTGTAGCCAGTATAACTACTGGACATAATGAGACTTAACAACTTATGTCTCAGGATGACGAGCGCAGTGGAATGCCACTCAGTACTTTGTAAGTCAAGGTGCTGGATGGTGTTGCTACTGTTTATGGGTGGTCATATCGCTTACCATCAGGCGAACGGCATGCTCGTCTCGTCATTCAACGCAATAAAAAAAAAAATAAAAAAATGCTTAGGAATTTCTATCAATGAGAACTTAGGGAACCCCATTTTTTTCTAAAGTAACATAGACTGCCTTACTTCCTTTGTAGACGGCCTCGGTGGCGTAGTTGTATTATGGTACGACTGCAATGCTGAGGTCACGGGTTCGATCTCCGGGTCGGGCAAAGTGGTATTTGATTTTTCAATTCAGATCAGCCCTGAGTCTGGAATTTGTGTCCGATATGGCGTTCGGCCCCTATCACATCATGGGGCGGAATACGCACGGCGAAAAGTGGGTGCATTAGTTGCGCCTCTGCCTACCCCTTAGGGGATAAAAAGGCATAAGTGTGTGTATACATTTCTTTGTTTAGTTCAACAATTATCCATTTCCAGGTGAGATTTCCAGCCTTAATATGTCAAAAAAATCGAAAAATTCCCTCCATAAAGTTAATTTAACGATGTCACTCTGTGTCGAAGCAATCAATTTAAAACAATGTCGATCGCAAAAACGTCGCTATTGAATCCTATCAGACAATGAATTGCTTTGGAAAATTAAAAAATACAATTACAACTGCTCGCGTGTGTCAGCGAGTTAAGGGTAGCACGCGGGTTGGGCTGTATTTTAAAATCATTTACTTTGGTAAAGTAACAAATATAATATTATAATAATACCATCCCTGTATTACAGCTACACGAGACTCTACTACTGAGAGGGTTTAGGCCTTAGTCCACCACGCTGGCCTAGTGCGGGTTGGCAGACTTCAAATACCTTCGAAATTCTCAAGTAGAACTTCTCAGCTATGCAGGTTTCTTCGCGATCTTTTCCTTCACCTTTAAGGCGACCTATAAAACCTTTTTTTGAAGTAGGTTAAAAACCATCACGAACAGTGACGCGCTATTACCAAACATATAAAAATTATGGGAATAACATAACCTGTCGAGTCTATTGCTACATATACACACGCTCACGCCTTTTATCCCCGAAGAGATAGGTAGAAGCACCACTAGTGCACCCACTGTTCGCCTTCCGTCCCATGATGTAATAGGGGGCGAGCCTATCGCGATATCGGGCACAAATTCCAGACTCCGGACTGATACTAATTAGAAAAACTCAATATTGCTTTGTCCGCCCGGGGATCGAACCCGAGACCTCAGCATTGCAGTCCTACTGTAATACAACTACGCCACCGAGGCAGTTATTCATGTATATATATTTTGTTTATAATAGAAAGGCGTCTTGGCTCGTAGTCTGTTATCGTTATTTTACTTTATAATAACTACATGAAACACAGAATACATCTCATCGGTTTATTGTGAAACAGCGGCCGTTCTGCCCCATTCTATAGGCTTTGCTGCCCATATTTTTTTACAGACAGACAGATTTTATATATTTAGCATTGATATTATCGCGCACGTTAATAATTCTAGCGATCGGTGCGCGCAATCAAGTTAATTAGTTAAGTAATTTTAACGGTTTTTTATACGTTTCGACTGCATAATGATAGACTAAAACGATTAGGGCACGTATTTTTTATAAATAAATAGCTGCTGATTGATTGATTGATAACCTATAATTTGGTTTTAAAGTCTAAGTCAGTATGAGATTAATGAGACAATTTCTGAATACTAAAATATCTGACAGAACAATAAATAACACACATAAACTCACGCCTTTTATCCCTGAAGAGGTAGGCAGAGGCGCCACTAGTGCAGACACTGTTCGCCGTGCGTATTCCGTCCCATGATGTGATAGGGGGCGAGCCTATCGCCATATCGGGCGCAAATTCCAGATTCTGGGCTGATACTGAATTTAAAACACAAAAACACTTTGCTCGACCCGGAAATCGAACCCAAGACCTCAGCATTGCAGTCATACCGTAATAGAACTACGCCACCGAGGCAGTCAAGTAAACAATAAATAATTAAGTACATATTTTTTAAATCACACAGACCTAACCCCATTCATATATTATTTATATACTGGTAGGTTTCTCGTATTCGAAGGGTCTGGGTAGGTACCATTCAATGTTTATTTCTACCGCTAAGCATGCACTGCTGTATTCCGGTTTGAAGAACATTGTAGCCAGTGTAAATTACTGGGCATTATGAGACTTAACATCTAATGTCTCAAGGTGACGAGCGCAGTGGAGTGTCACGCATTACTTTGTAATTAAAAGATCTGTATGGTGTTGCTACTGGTTATGGGCGGTCGTATCGCTTACCATCAGGCGAGCGGCATGCTCGTCTCGTTATTTAGAAGCACATAAAAATTAACTACTAGGGACTTAAGGCCCGGAAGATAAATATTTGCAATATAACACTTTCTTATTGCGAGCAAAGAACCCGCAACCTCTTGCATAAGCTCGTCGCCCGTCGTCTAAAATCATGCAATTGTTTCATTACAAGCATCGAACCGCAGCCTCTGATTTCGGTTGGCTTTACACTCACCGCGCCACGGACGCTGTGATACGGACGTCGTTGATAGCTTATTTTGCGATGTCGGAGATGGTAGAAATAAACAAAATTAACGGATTATTAAAATTTATACTTTTATTAATTGTAATGGTGTAAAGTATGATGGTTATAAAAATAAAATTTTCGAAAATATATTTGATGATTAAATTATTGTGTTCATGTTCATAATTCTTACGTTGGAATTGTCATTATAAAATGTTTTTTTATTCAGCACCACATACAGTAATTACACAATATATCTTAAAAGTAAAATGTAAATTAAATAGTCTAACTTACTGTCTACCCAACACCGCTGTCCCCAGATTAACTAATTATTATATAGACTATTACAAAAAAAACAATAAATAACTTTAAATTCAGTCAACATTAGTTACAGAATAATGTGTAGCCTCCTATGCCTCAAAAATACGGTTCAAACCAATGTCAGAATAAAAAAAAAATTCAACCACAAAACCCCAAGAATTAAATTCGCTACCATCCAAACCACTCAATTAAAAAACATTAACCCATAAATGTAAACAATAAAAATGGCTAATCAAGTTAGCTACAAAAAGTAGCAGATATCGCAAAAGTTAACCCTCGCACGGCGCGGCCGCAATCTGAGCGGACAAAAGAAGTCACACGACAATGAAGACGCGGGCACGAAGAAAAAAACCAAACACGCGCCGTGATTGGCGCCCGCACGCGTGACGTCACACACGCCCCGCCCCCTAGCAACCGTCGCTACACCGGAGATGAGAGCGAGCGAGATCCGCGTCTGCGGGACCGGGACAGTAATACTTCAGCGATGGGCCGCTTTGACCCGTACTGACTTACATCAATTACCAACCACAAGCAACTTTCAACTGTTTTAATTTTTAATAAGGTTTTAATTTGATTGGAGAATGAGATGTTTTATGGCACAAGGAGTGTAGAGGTGGTCAGTTGGATAAGCTGTTATTGTTTGGTTATGGGTTAACCGATTTGGTTAAATTTGTGTGTTAACAGGCAGATGTCCGGCGGTGTCGCGTCTCTGTCTACCCGGTGGAGTTAGAACGAGACAGCACTTTTCTGATTGGCCACGTATTGATTAGTGTGATTAATTCCAATTGCGTTTATTAGCGTTGGCTTAATTGGAAGTTTGCACAGCGAGCGACAAGAACTCGCGTGCGAACATTAAATATTATGATCACAATATACGATTAAATTTCACCTTACGGATGGAATTGGTGTTTTAAAACACATAATATTTTTACAACGGTAATTCCAAGATGGCCTTTTGGTATACTCATGAAAGGCAAACATGTAAATACGCAAAGCCCAATAGTTACAATAGAAACACAATCACAAAACTAGCACAAAACAAATCTAACAAGCTGCGCACAATCGAGCCAATCAAACAGAAAAAAACGTATTCATCTCAATAGCGTTCGAAGAAACGCGGGGAAAATGCTAATAGGACGCTTCTTGCAAACAAAATCACTTCGCGACCCCAAATTTCGCACTTTCAATGGGCAATTTCGCCCCCCTTGAAGCTCCGCCCCACGCCCCGACGCGCCAGCCGCCAGTGCGCCCCGCGACGCGAGCCGACATGGACGCGCAAGAGGAGAGGTTCTACGCCTCCACTCCCGACCGCTCGGAGACCAACAGCCCGCGATCGCACATGAGCAGCCCCAACTCAAACTCCTCAATCAATGTGACCGACCAGAGCATCTCCCTCTCTCAGCATCAGCAAAATCTGGAGACGTTAAACAGGATGGGCATGTTTTTCCACGCGCAGCAGATGCATCTGAATCAGTTTGATGCAGTGAAAAGACTTGGTTTGACGCAAGTGCCCAGTGTGAGCCAGGGTCCTCGGCATACGATTGACGCGATCCTGGGCCTGAACGGGCAGCGGGCAGTGAGTAGAGTGAGTGAGTTCGAGCCCCGGCAGGAGCGAGAGTGTGAGCCAGTGCCGGTATCGCCCGGGGCGGTCGAGAGTGCCGGTGAGTGTCGCTTTGGGATCAAGTTATACTTAGGATATGGTGCTTTTTCAGCATTTAAAGTTTTTAGCGGTCTTTGACTTATCTTTTTGCAAAGTTAGCTCTGATAAACAAATAACCAGACTCACTGTTGTTATAAACTTGTTCTTTACGCCTTTTATTATAATCATAGCACATGGTGTGATATTTTTTTTGTGATGGGTATTCTCTTTTTTTATTAACAAATAAAATTTGATTCTTAATAACCAACTTATTTGTTACTGATTCCGCTTGAAAAAATCTACATTAATTTTGACGTTTTTGTGAAATCAACTAAATACTTTAATTAGGGTAGGTATTATCACATAGAGCAGATAGAGCCGTTATTGGATGAAAAAATACAAAAATTGTTTAATTACAGTATCCCAAAATCTGCTTCTTTTAGTGACAAATAATTTGGGTTCCTATAATCCAAGTATGTAAACAAATCTTATTGCATAATTTATAATTTATTAAATTACAGCTTGTTTAGGTGTATTGATATTTTAATTTTTACCTTTACGTTTCATAAAAAAATTCAAATGTTTATTTATTTCAAATTTATAATTAATTAAAAAAAAGCTATTACAGTTTGTTTATCCTTTAACATAAAACTCAACTCAAAAACAATTCAACAGAAAGCGGGTGGTTAGAGCCGGCGGCAAAATTTTACAATAAGTACATGCTTACAGTAAGTAATATAAAAAAGAACTTTGTGATACATAATAAGAATTATATTTTAAATTTTAATAACAAACAATTATTCGCTGTATGCAGTGCAAGGGTTGGATACGTTATAGTTTATGCAAACAGTGGCAACGGCAATTCAAAATTTGAATATATAACACGTTGATGGATAGTACGTCCACAGTCGTAAAAATCATCAGTACTGATACGGCAGGACGCCTCTCGACGTTTGAGTTTTGTTTAGTATAAAATCAGTACGCCTTTAGCCGTTTGTTTTTCTATACAAACACTGTGACACAATGCCTATAGGCAATGTATGAAAATATGAAGTGTCCTCAAAGCATTACTCAGCGAATCAATAGTGTCCGTCAACGTGTTAGAAAGAAAGCCATCCAATTATAAAAATATATTTAAATAACGGCAGTCAAAAATATTTTAAATGCTTCTCGACGCTCTTGAGCATATAGCGAGGACTTATTAAATTCTTAGTTTAAATTATATCCATCAATATGTACTATTTCTTTAATATACAAAGATAAATATCTATGTATAATTAAATAATGTTTTTCTTGAATCAATATAATGTTTTATATTTATCTATCACGGATAGGTATTTAAAATTGCAATAATGTCAAGTATGTAGTTCGTTTAAGAAGTGGACGATAGCCTAGTTGGGAATGGAACGGTCTGCCGAGACAATGTCTGCAGGTTCAAAACCCAAGGCACACACCTCTGACTTTTCGAAGTTACGTGGGTATTGTTTATCAATTATCGTTCGCTTTTTCGCGTTTGCCAACCCGCACTAGGCCAGCGTGGTGGACTAAGGCCTAACCCCTCTCAGTAGTAGAGGAGGCCCATGCTCAGCAGTGGGCAATATATAATACAGGGCTGATTGCATTGCATGTAGTTCAGAAATAATATTTATTTATTTTACGTTTTCAGAGAAAACATTAAAAACAAGATAATAATTTGGAAATCTATTGTTGATGAATGATATCGTATTAATATTGTGCAGCACAGCAGTAATTAATAAAGATATAGTGTACAGTTTTAGCATTTGTAAATAGTATATAAGGTTTTTTACATAATAAAAATATATTGGAGTTTTCGTCACAATAGGGCTCTCCCTCGGGTATAGCCGCGGCCTACCTCAGGGAAACAGCCCGATAGGGGCTCTCCCTCGGGTATAGCCGCGGCTTACCTCAGGGCACAGTTGAAATAGCGCGATCTCTTTCGCACACAGTTTCCATCCCGCTCCCACATAGACAGAGAGGTGTGATACGGGAGAGCGGGATGGAGCTGAAAATAGTATAAAAATAGTGCCGTTAGCCCCGTCGGCGCGGCAGTTCCAGTACGGTTCCCATAGAAGCAACAAGTGACGAGACTCCAAAGTGAACAGTTAACAAGAAGCGTTTTCATTCCTGCCAACCTGTTTCAACCTGTTTCGACCTGTTCAATCCTGTTTCTTATCCAACGTTTCTCTCGAAACGTTGGAGCGACATAACATACACAGAGAACATACAGTCCACTCTCAAGCAAAAGAAGAATCCGGTACATTTTGGTCCTATCGAGCGCCGGATCAATAGGAAATAGAAGATGCCGATTACAAGATCTCGTCACGAATACGGACAGAGCCGACGTTCGGGCGACGCTTCTGCAACCGCCTCAGCCGACGAAAACAGAATAGAACAGCAACAGTCGACGGCTACGGGCACCACAGAATACACAGGCACAAGCGCCACCGAAACGACGACGACATCACAGACGACGGAATCGGAACCAGTAGTAACAGCAGAAACCGCCGCGCAAACAGAAATGGTCACGCCGAATCCCACATTAACGGGACGAAAGCGGGCCCCCACAGTACACAGCAAGTCGCACCGCAGCAAGAAGGAACGCAATGCGAGGCTGGCGCAAGCTAAAGAAGAACTCCTTCGCCTACAAATAGAGCTCGCGAACGCCCGTATAGCGACTATAGAAGCGGAATCCGACACAGACAGTGAAGACTCGAGTATCACCGAACAGCATACGGCACATCGAGTCAACGAGTGGCTGAACAACAGCAGGCAACAGATACAAACCCTGGAAGCTCAGCCACAACCACACACAGCAGGACGAGAGGAAGCCGCACCCCCTCGTCACACAGAAACACAGCAAGAGGTGGCTCCCCCCCCTCACCCCGCAGGCGCAGAACAGGAAGCCGAAGAAAAGTTTACCTGCAGCGCACAACAGCAACAGCACAGCAAGAAGAGTCCGCAAGCTGACACGAAAATCAATCTCAGCGAACTCGCCAACGCAATCGCCGTCGCCGCGAGAACTCCGCATAACAGACATTTCCACGAGCTTCCGCAATTCACCGGCGCACACCAAGAGTGGCTACTCTTCAAAGCATCATTCAAGGACTCCAAAGCCAATTATACAGAATCAGAAAACATCGCGCGGCTTCGACGCAGTCTCAAAGGAATCGCCAAAGAAGCCGTCGAGAGTTTACTCATCTATGGTGCACATACTGAAGAGATCATGAAAACGCTGGAAACTCGATTTGGAAGACCAGACGCGATCGCAATAGCAGAACTCGAAAGATTGCGAACGTTACCACGCCTTACAGACTCACCCCGCGACCTCTGCACGTTCGCCACTCGCATCTCAAACATTGTGGCGACACTGCGGATGTTGAAGAAGAATCATTATCTCTGCAACCCGGAGGTGACGAAAGCGGTCGTCGACAAATTAACGCCCGCTCTCCGCTACAGGTGGTACGACTTCGCAGCAGCAACAACAGAAGATGAAGCGGATCTCATCAAACTCTCACGCTTCGCAGACAATGAAGCACAGAAGTGCGGTCCATACGCACAACCAGAACAGAACGCCAGCGCCACGGACTTCGAGAACAAGAAATCCAAGCCGCTGCGAAAACAGAAGACGTACACGACGTCGACCCGAACAGATGAAGCCACGTGTCCGATATGCAACAACGCGAGACACTGTGCAGAACAATGTGAAAAATACACAGCGCTAGACAGCGATGGAAGATGGCAACTGGCGAAAGAGAAAACACTCTGTTTCGCATGCCTCAAACAGCGAACACAGGGACACCGATGCCGAACAAAGAAATGCGGAGTCGACGGATGCGTACGAACACACCATGAATCCTTACACTTCCGTCGACAGAAAATAGAAGAACCCAAAAACGAAGTGGTGACAAGCACATGGTCCACCGTCAAGTCACTTTCATACTTGAAGATATTACCAGTACAAGTGTCCGGACCCAAGGGAAGAGTTAATACGTACGCGCTGCTAGACGACGGGTCAACAGTAACGCTCGTCGACGCCGAGATAGCCCGACGGACCGGAACGAAAGGACGAAGCGAACCACTACGAATAGAAGCAATCGGCAATGCGGAAGTCCAAGCAGCAGACTCGAAACGCGTCTCATTGAAGCTGCAAGGCACAGAAGAGGAACACAGCATACAGGCCCACACCATATCCAAGTTGCGTGTGGCACCACAGAAAATCTCGATCTCCGACATGCAAGGCTGCGCTCACCTGGCTGACATCGCGCACCAGCTGAAGTATGAAGAAGGAACTCCCGGGATACTCATAGGCCAAGACAACTGGCATTTGTTATTGGCAACTGAAACGCGAAGAGGGAACAAGAATCAACCCGTCGCATCGCTCACCCCCCTCGGGTGGGTACTCCACGGCTCCGCAACAAGAACGCTTGGTCATCGGCTGCAACGCGTCAATCACCTCAGAACCATAGATGAAGATATGGACGAGCAGCTGAGACGCTACCTCGCCATCGAGTCGCTGACAGTCGAGCCCAAGAAACCGAAAACAGATCCTGAGGAGCAAGCGCTCAACATGCTCCGGGAGTACACACACCGGCGGGAGGACGGTCGTTACGAAACGACACTACTGTGGAAAAACCCGGACCTTCCCATGCCAAGAAACAGAGAAAACGCCTTCAAGAGGCTTCTGAGCACAGAGCAGCGAATAGACAGAGATCCGAAATTACAGAAAAAATACAACCAACAGATGGAAGCACTCCTCACAAAGGGGTATGCCGAGGTAGCACCGAAAACTACAGAACAAGACAAGACATGGTACCTACCTCATTTTCCGGTCATCAATCCCATGAAGCCGGACAAGCTACGAATAGTACACGACGCGGCGGCCAAGACACGCGGCGTCTCCCTCAACGACCACCTCCTCGCCGGCCCGGACCTGATTCAATCTCTACCTGGCGTGATCATGCGATTCCGACAACATCCCATAGCAGTAACAGCGGACATCGCAGAAATGTTCATGCAGGTGAAGATTCGCGAAGCTGACAGAAACTCACTCCGGTACCTGTGGAGAGGAGAGGCGAGAGGCAACACAGAACCAACAGAATACAGAATGACGTCACTCATATTTGGAGCAAAGTCATCCCCAGCCACAGCCATTTATGTGAAAAACATGAACGCAGAAAAACACAGAACAGAAAAACCGGCGGCCTACAACGCAATTGTCAAAAACCACTACGTGAATGACTACTTGCAGAGCTTCGCTACGACAGAAGAAGCCATCGCGACAGCCGGAGAAGAAAGAACACTCGTCATCAAGAAAAGCACAACAGAATCCCTCGCTGAAGCCCTGCCACACATTGAACGCTTTTCGAAGTGGGAAAAGCTCGTACGCGCCACTGCGCGCGTCCTGCAGTTTATAGACGCCTGCAGACCCAACACCGTGTCTGTAAGCTACCGCAGACACAAACGCCGTGCTGAAAAAGACAGAACATGGACGAGATTACCAGAAAAGCAGACCCCTCGTCTACACAAAACGAAGACAACGGGACACAACACCGTCCGCACATATCGCCCAGTGGACGGCACGCTCCAGCGCCGAGCAGAAGAGCTGCTGATAAGAAGATGTCAGCAGGATAGTTTCACAGAAGAGATAACGGCGATCAACAATGGAAGGCCCTTATCTTCCCAGAGTCGGCTGCGCAACCTGGCGATGGAAGTACATAACGGTATCCTGGTAATCAAGTCCCGCATATTAGCTGCAGAAGAAGTCCCCGAACACACGAAGAGGCCCCCGATTCTCGACGGCAAGCACATCGTGACACGCCTCTACGTGGACTCCGTGCATCGACATCTGCTTCACGCCGGCGTCGAAACAACGCTGAATGAATGCAAACAGCGTTATTGGATAGTACAGCCGCGGACAACAGTGAAAGCAGTAATATACAGTTGTCTGCTATGCCGCATAAGAAAATCGAGCCCTCCTACTCCAGCGACGGGCAATCACCCAGCGTGCCGACTTGCTCATCATCAACGTCCCTTCACCTACACGGGCGTTGACTACTTCGGGCCGCTGACAGTGACTATAGGAAGATCAATACAGAAGCGATATGTGGCCTTATTCACGTGTCTAACTACACGAGCAGTACATTTGGAAATAGCGGGGTCCCTCACCACAGACTCCGCCATCATGGCACTGCGTCGCTTTATAGCTCGACGCGGTCACCCCACAGAAATATGGTCAGACAACGGCACCAATCTACAGGGCGCCGATAAAGAGTTGCGGCGCTCCATCGACGACGCAACTAAGGAAGACGCCAATCGTCGCGCCATCAACTGGCGCTACATACCTCCCAGTGCGCCATTCATGGGCGGCGCCTGGGAACGACTTGTACGCAGCGTCAAAGTTTCCCTGACAACGGTGTTGTTCGAACGCCACCCCAGCGAAGAAACCTTGGCAACACTACTGGCCGAGGTGGAAAACGTGGTCAACAGCCGGCCACTCACGCACGTCTCCGTGGATCCAGAAGATCCGGAGGCCCTCACTCCCAACCACTTCCTGCTCGGTGGCTCCGCCAACCTGGCGGCGCCGGGCGAGTTCCACGACGGCGACACCGCGAGCCGCAGTCACTGGCGCGCCTCTCAGCGCCTGGCGGACCTCTTCTGGTCCCGCTGGGTGCGGGAGTACCTGCCGGAGCTGCAATACCGGCGGGAGCCCCACAGCCGAGGTGAACAGCTGCAGCTCGGAAGCGTCGTGCTCGTCGCCGACGGAACACTACCACGCAACGTTTGGCCCCGAGGCGTGGTAGTACGAGTGTTTCCTGGACCAGACGGCGTGGTGAGGACAGCGGACGTGCGCACCAAGAACAGCATCCTGCGACGACCAACAAAGAAGCTGGTGATCCTGCCTGTGGACGTCGAGCGTCGGAGCTGCACGGGAGACAGTTCTGCGCCGTTCCAGCGAGCCGACGGGACGACGCACGGCGGGAGTAATGTGCAGCACAGCAGTAATTAATAAAGATATAGTGTACAGTTTTAGCATTTGTAAATAGTATATAAGGTTTTTTACATAATAAAAATATATTGGAGTTTTCGTCACAATAGGGCTCTCCCTCGGGTATAGCCGCGGCCTACCTCAGGGAAACAGCCCGATAGGGGCTCTCCCTCGGGTATAGCCGCGGCTTACCTCAGGGCACAGTTGAAATAGCGCGATCTCTTTCGCACACAGTTTCCATCCCGCTCCCACATAGACAGAGAGGTGTGATACGGGAGAGCGGGATGGAGCTGAAAATAGTATAAAAATAGTGCCGTTAGCCCCGTCGGCGCGGCAGTTCCAGTACGGTTCCCATAGAAGCAACAAGTGACGAGACTCCAAAGTGAACAGTTAACAAGAAGCGTTTTCATTCCTGCCAACCTGTTTCAACCTGTTTCGACCTGTTCAATCCTGTTTCTTATCCAACGTTTCTCTCGAAACGTTGGAGCGACATAACATACACAGAGAACATACAGTCCACTCTCAAGCAAAAGAAGAATCCGGTACAAATATTATAATAATTACATATTTGTTTTACGACATTGATTTAAAATACTTGCGGCTCACAAAATGTTTAATAATGTTTATTATATTTTTTTGTACTTTAAAAACATTGAGCTTTGTCTATAAAATAAATACACTAGCAAAAACTCATTCATTTAAAACTGCATTAGTATATGAGGTTTTAATAAAAACATTTATCAGGTAATTAATAATTTGACCTTCAAATGATTTTTACTTAAGTATATGATTTTTGTTCAACAGTTTTTATTGGACAATAATGTATGAGGGATAAATTTCAACATAAATGATTAATACTATCGATAATTCGTCTATTTCCGTCGGTAGGATTAATTTTCACAGAAGGAATGAGAAAAGCGAATTGTAAAAAAAATCAAATGTGCCAACTGAAAATGCTCGGAGACGAGATAAGACTTTATAGGTACTAAGGGAACGGAAACCTTGATGACCCACCTAATTTTCAAATCTTTATAAAATCGTTTTGTGAAGGAATAACAAAAATCTTTGATTAAATTATAACATGGCTATACTCTAGCCGTCGCCAAATTAATAGCTACACTCGGTAATAATTTTCTTTTTTTATTTTCAATGCAAAACTAGTAGAATTTTAGTTCAAGCCATGGTTTTACGCCCTTCGCCCATGGAGATATTTAAAAGGTACGCAACTGAGATGGGACGCATCTGAGAAGCAACGTGAAGATTTGTACGCGTGTCCTGACAGTCGCTCGTAAAGGCTATTTGGTTTAAACGATTTGTATGGGATATTTATATATATATATATATACTAGCTTTTGCCCGCGGCTCCGCCCGCGTGAATGAGTTTTCCCGGTATAAAAGTCCCGCTTAAAATGTAGCTTATATGACACGTTCGTAGATTTACCATAGCAGCGCCATCTATTGATTACTTACTCAACCCAGTCGAAAGGTATCGACATCTGTTAGAATCATTTGGAGTTAAGATAATTGTGACTGTCAAATAATAACAGACAAATAATTAGCAATAAATTAAAATTGCGACTATAATTTGAGATTTAAACTATCCTATCTCTCAAGTTGGATCGAACTGCACATGGTGTGCGAATTTTATTATAATCGGTTAAGTGGTTTAGGAGTCCATTGAGGACAAACATTGTGACACGAGATTTATATATATTAAGATATATATAAGTGAAAGTTCACTCACTCACATACTCATCACGAAAAATCATAAACTACAAGTGACTGCAGTCTAAAACTTTACATGGAAGTTCCTTTTAGGACGTAGGTGCTCAGTAAGACGGGATTTTGCGAAATTCAACCTCTATGGGGGTAAAAAGGGGTGGCAAAGTTTGTACGCGATAAACTTAAAAACTACTGAACGGATTTTGATGAAATTTGGTATGGAGATAGTTCGAGACCCTACTTTTTATCACGGAAAAATGTATAGCGGGACTTTTATTCAGGAAAAACTCTTTCGTGCGGGCTAAGCCGTGGGCAAAAGCTAGTTAAATTATTTATAGAATTAGTATCTTTTTATGATTCTAAATATATATAACTTTCTATCACAAGAAATAACATTTAAACCAAATAGCCTTTCAGCTCTCGATATAATATCGTCGCGGCTCAGTCGCGTCACTTTTGTCACCATGGGAGAAGGGGCTAACTGTTCGACATATTCCTCGGGTTTACTTAACGTTAGGTATAAAAAAAATTAGATACGCTAGATGATAAAATATAATTGAAAACAAAAAGGTCTAATTGAGACAATCATATTTCTGATTGCACAATCGGATACTTTAGTTTATCGGGCAATGGATCGATTCGTGTCTTGCACAACTCAGTGCTACTGTGCCCTGACCTTATGATCTTTGGCAAATTAAAATCTTGTTTGGTTTATTTATTAGAAGATATGTTACAGATTATAATTTAACTTTAATAATATATTTTTTTTCTAAATAAAACTCTACTCGCCTCAGAGCAATAGGGTACGTGCACGACGTAAGCTTTGCCATCTGGTGGCGCAATCTGAATCTTTCAGCCCATCAATACTTGAAATTGACGTAAAAAAATTACATTCAATTTGTTGATATTGTATTGCTGTATTATGTAATTTACAAAAATAAAGACGTTTTAAGTTAATATTCAATAGAATCAAATCTGTAATTAAGGGAACATAACCTCCTAATTTTACGTCAATGTCATCATAATAACTGGCTCTCATCTAAAAAAAGCATATTCTACCCTCGCTGCATATCCATAATAATTTTTGCAATATAAAAAAAAAAAATTTAGATCTGAAAAGTTTCTTTTGTTATCCACATGTGGGTCTTGTGTCGGTTTTGTGCTGCCACCTACAGTTCATGTACGTTCCCTATAGTCGTTATCGCGCTGAGGCTTCGGGTTCGATCCCGGAGAACATCATCACCAGCCACATGACGTCTACTGCAGAACATAGGCGTTCCCTAAAGACTTTCAAACAGTTTCGGCTATGACTTATAAACATACTGTTTTTATTGTTTTTACTGGTGGTAGGTCTTTCATATGTAAGAGTCCGTCTGGGTGGGTACCACCGCAATGTCTATTTCTACCGCCAAGCAGCAGTGTGCAATGTGCATGTACTGTTGTGATTCGGTTTGAAGGGCATTGTAGCCAGTGTAACTACTGGACATAATGAGACTAACATCTTATGTCTCAGGATGACGAGCGCAGCGGAATGCCACGCAGTACTTTGTAACTCAAGGTGCTGGATGGTGTTGCTACTGTTTATCGGTGGTCGTATCGCTTACCATCAGGTAAACGGTATGCTCGTCTCGTCATTCAATTGCAATAAAAAAAATAAAAAAAAACTCTACCATTTTTCCTTCATTTGATGTTAAGTAAAGAGAAAAATTTGGCAGCGAAGCATGGAACGAAGCATGATGGGGAAAAGGAAAATAGATGAAATCAACCACAGCAAAATTAGGAGAGCTACAAAGACCCAAGATGTGGTGTTGAAATTAAGAACACTAAAGTGGAAATGGGCTGGCCATGTAATTAGAGGAGAAGAGAAATGGAACAAAGTAGTAACATTGTGGTACCCAAGAGAGGGAAAGAGAAAAAGGGGAAACCATTGAGAAGAAGGAAGATGATGTGGTTAAAACAGCTAGAAAAACCTGGACTAGACTGGCGCGGGAGAGAGAAGATTGGAAAGTGTTGGAGATGGCCTTTGCCAAAGGGCACACAGAATAAAAACAAACCTATATATAAAAACAATTATTTAAAAAAGTATAATTATCTCTGAAAAAGGCTATAAATAAATAAATAAAGTGAAACCCAAGGAAAATTTCGACCACTGAGACACGTTAAAAATAAATTCTACAAATTTTAATGCGACAACGAAATGAAGTTACCCCCATTTGTGTCTTATTTCTCTTACTATGGACGTTTTTGCGGCGCCTAAATTGCATCGAGATGACGTCAATTATAAATTGGAAAATTCCAGCAGTTCATTCCTAAGCATTATAAGTTTTTTTTACATACAACTAGTTATCTTACATCTGTTCGTAAGTAATGGAGTATGCGAATGTGCTACAGGTTGATATTTTTTATTTATAAAAGACATAACACAATTATTTCGAATACAAATAATACATAGACATTTAACTAATTATAATCTAGATTGACTTCCTTAATTTCCTTTTAAATGTGGATACAGGATTAAATGTAAAACAAATCAAAATAGAACAATTATATTTACTGAAGGACATAAATATATGTGATTTTTTATATCGTTATTTTATATTGTCAATAATGTATGATGTTTTTTTTTATTGACATATACACACTTACGCCTTTATCCCCTAAAGGGTAGGCAGAGGCACAACTAGTTCACTTTTCGCAGTGCGTATTCCGCCCCATGATGTGATAGGGGGTGAGCCTATCGTCATATCGGGCACAAATTCCAGACTCCTTGCGGATACTGATTAGAAAAATGCAATATCATTCTGCCCGACCCGAGGTTCGAATCCCAGACTTCAGCATTGCAGTCGTACCGTAATACACCTACGCCACCTAGGCAGATTAATAATATTGACATAATTATGAAAAAAAGGGAAATATGTAAGCATACTTAAAAGCGATCGCTGTAGAGAGGCGGTATTATTAAAACAAGGCCAAATTATTGCTACAACATGCGTGGAACGTGTGTTGTGTAATCATTTTTATAGAGGACTAGCTTTTGCGCGCGGCTCCGCCCGCGTGGATAAGAAGTAGCCTGTAGCACTCAGGAGTAATGTAGCTTCCTATTAGTGAAAGAATTTTCAAAATCGGTCCAGTAGTTCCTGAGATTAGCGCGTTCAAACAAACAAACAAACAAACTCTTCAGCTTTGTATAATAGTATAGTTATAAAAGAAAACTCATGTTACTTTTACTTTAATTTCATCCGGTTTCCTGACAAAAAATATATAATAGTTTTGCATATAAGTCATCACCCTGTACATAAAGTTCGAAAGGCGATTCAAAGTAAGATATTATCTTAATAACGACTACCGTGCGTACACTTGTATTCTAATTATTGCAACATAACGCCACGCTTGTAAAGAGTAGGCAGATCACTTTCACATTTCACACATTTTATGGAACAAAAAAATAATAGGCATTTCGGTTCCATATTTTTTTTATCACCATCAGTGGATGTCCACTGCTGGACATAGCCCCCCTCCCCCAAAGAATTTTGTAATGCGTAGACCACAAAGTCCCGATTGTACCAATTATGCATATTTGTGATAAGCATCTCGAGGAAACCTGTATCCCTGAGAAGTTCACTTTAAGAATTGCGAAGGTATGTGAAGTCTCCCAACCCGCACTAGGCCAGCGTGGTGGACTAAGGCCTAAACCCTCTCAGTCGTAGAGTAGGCCCGTGCCCAATAGTGGGTATGCCCAGTATATAATACAGGGCTAATATTATTACATGATAAGTTGAGCACTTCATGAGATATAAGTCTTATGTCTCAGGGTGACGAGCGCAGTGCAGTGCCACGCAGTACTGTCATTCAAATTTCTGGAGGTTGTTACTGTTTATGGGCGGGCGTATCGCTTACCATCAGACGAGCGGCATGCTCGTCTCATCCAATCAATTGTAATAAATAAAAATGAATTACATTAAACAATAGGCCTAAAATAATACCTAAACTTATTTATCGTTATAACGTTTATGCCATAAAACATAATCGAAATCGCGTGCAATTGCCAGTTAAAATTAATATAAATTACAATAAAAGCTACAATTAAGTGAATTTCATTCGAAACACAAACAAATTTGGGTTCAGTGTCATAAAACAGCCGTAAAAAGTTAAATATTCTTAATTAAGCGTGTACTGAAATAGTATCGAATAATCCGATCTACGTGAATTTTATCGCTTTCTGCTAATAAACTAACACGCGATTTAATACAAATTAAAGTTATTTATAAGATACGTTAGTAGTTACTAATGGTCTTTCGTATGCGAGGGTCCGTCTGTGTCACTTTCCACAGAGTCTATTTCTACCGCCAAGCAGCAGTGTGCATGCACTGTTGTGCTCCGGTTTGAAGAACATCATAACCAGCGTAATTACTGGACATTATGAGACTTAACATCTAATATCTTAGGGTGACGAGCGCAGTGCAGTGCCACGCAGTACTTTGCAATTCAAAGTTCTGTATGGTGTTGCTACTGTTTATGAGCGGTCGTGTCTCTAGGCGAGCGGCATGCTCGTCTCGTCATTTAACTGCAATAAAATGTAATGTTCAAATTTTAGTTTCGTTCCCAGAAAAGGCACTTGTAACAGTAGTTATTAATGTTAATTAAGCGATCATTTTAACAGCAAATGGATACATCAAGCTTATAAAGCGATACCTGTTCTCCACGAGTTGATTGTTGATTATTGCTTAACATAACTATTTAATATCTATTAAGTTTGTCCGTAATATTGTTTCTTTCCTGTATAGAAATTATATAAAATGTGCTCGACCATCTCACATTAGATTAGCGTGGATGCAAATCCCCCAATAGAAGAGGCCTATTTTATTGAACAGGAATATTTCACCTATCATCTTCAGCCACAAGCTCTCCACTGCTGAATACAATCCCAAATTACGACATTTAATCTATGCTCCTAAATTAGAGTGTAGAGGAGTGATGTAGTGTAAATATTGATAGTAGACACGTTTTGTTGGTTTTAGGCTCTTTATTAGACTGTCTTTGAGCTGCACTTACAGTACATCTTATAACTACTTAATAGTACACACTACAAGACCTGACTTTTGTCTATGGTCGGTTTATACATTTATGCGACGAACAGCGTTTTTCAGCAAGCGGTAAAATTGGCCCTTAACGCCAGTTTCACCGATTTCTGATATCGTTCCAGATAACTATCTGACATATAAACAAATACTGCCTGATATTGAGACATGTGAAACCAAATGTTGTAGTTTATATGACGGATAATTTCCGAATAGGCTATCAAGACTTTATTATGTGCTGAAATCTCCCCTTACTAAAGTTATATCAAAGCTCAAGCGTAAAACGATCCTCCATAAACAAGCGTTGAAATAAAAAGCAAAAGATCGGGGTCACCCTGCGGCCACTTATAATTTGTGTAAAATTGTTAATTAGCTAATCCGGTAATAGTATCGCGATTGTATCGGTGGCGTGCCGCGCGACTCGCCGAGCCGACGGGCCGCCCGCATTACTCTACAAGGACGAAATTATACGAAACCCGAATATCGGAGGTAGAGCCCTTACAACAGCTGATTTCAATATACTAATTAACTATTAATCTTATCTTACTAATATTATAAATGCCTCATACATCTGTACTAGCTAAAAAGCTGAGCGCTGCAGTTTTTGCAGTGAGCAGGATACGCTAATTAACTGACATCTAGATTGGTCTATTTTGCTTACTTTCATAGTTTGATGAGTTATGGAATTTTGCTGTGGGGTGATGCTGCTGACATTAATACTATATTTGTTCTTCAAAAACGAGCTATAAGATCAAACTTATTTCATTTCAAGTAAATGCAGAAATAGTTGGATGAAAGGAGATGTCAGACAGAACGGATTTGGATGAAAGGAGATGTCCGCTTTTTGACGCGTGGCTTTATGGGTGCTGGGCCTCAAAATCTAAATAGGCTCAAATTTTATAGATATTAAAAAGGGCAAAAATATGGATTTTAGAATATAACATTTAAAAAATAAGTTTATTTAAGTGTATTTTTTAAATAAAATAAAATTACATAAATCTCAAACTCGGAGGAGTTTAAATTATACGATTTATTGCAAAGGCTTAGTTTTTGGGAGTAGGGACTATTCAAATATATATAAAGTATCTTGATTTAAATTTTAAGCTCATTTTGGACATGTCCTTTAGCACACGACTAGATCATATTCGGGATTAATACATAGGCTACTTTTTATCCCGGGAAAATATAAAGCGTGACTTTTATCCCGGAAAAACTCATTCACGCGGGCGGAGCTGCGGGCAAAAGCTAATCATGGTATATTGCAGACAAATATATTATCGGAATAAGAATATTTTTGTGAGGGTATCTGTGACGTGACCTGCAATTTTTGCTATAAAAGCACGGAGCGTTTAAAAAAAATCGTTTCAGTCGTTCATTGACTTTCGTACCGGTCGGTTAGGTGATATCTTCGTAGATGTAGTTCCGTAAAATAACTGATATATTTATTTTAATCAAAACCACCTCTGTTCCTTTTATTATTATCTACATTATCACCATCATCAGCCTCATGACATCCACTGCTGAACATGGGCCTCTCCTAAAGATTTCCAGATGGACCAGTCAAAAGCGGCCTGCATCTAGAGCGTTCCTACGACCTTTATCAAGTCATCTGTCCACCTATTATATACACAATAGTTACAAACATCCATACATCCATACATGCATTCTTACAGACTTTCATGTTTATAATATTAGTAGGATTGGCCAGCTCCTACCTACAAGGTAGACGTTGTTAAAGGTCACTGGATGCAAACTGCTTGCAACAGGTCGATGTGAAAATCTGCGGCCTATGTTCAGCGGTTCCTGATGATGCAATTTAGTTTGACTTGAATAATTTTATGTAGAGCCATGATAGATATTTGTCTATAATTAACGGACTTTACGCGTTTTATCAGTATCTTGAAAATCTACGTGTAATGGCAGGTTGCTGTTGCTTCGTAAGGTTGATTACGAAGGTGCGAATATCCCTATTTCTTCCCTTTGAGGCTGGAAGCACATCCGTGATTCTTCTATTGTGTGTGTTTATATTAAGATAAGTTCATTTAACATCAAGTGACATACTGTCCAATCTGTGATATAAAAAATATTGGGTTTTTACTGAACCTACTATTTAGTTGTCCGAACTATGCTAGGAAAATGTGTTGGAATTATTTTGGCTGTTTAAAAGTACTAAGCTGGCTGACCAGGGCAAGATATTCTGTTAAACATCAAGCAGCCGCAGTAACCATTTAATTTATCTAAAACCACTGTGAAATAATTCATTATTGATTAATTTTGTTGGAACAACATCCACCATAGTAATTTTATGAAAACTAAAAACTGACAGCATGTTGCCGCTACTTGTGTCGTGAATCTGGTGCAACAGTTGATAGCGCGCCCACGACCTTAAACACCAGAATTTTGAATAAAACACAGTTAATTTATCATCTTTATAAAACCATCTATTATTTTGCGACGCACAATAAATAAAAAGGTTGCAGTTGTTACGTATCTGCTTACCTCCTGTTGTCACAAGCGTAGGTCTATCTCATTCGGTTGCAGAATGAATCCTATATTATATATCAACGATCTTATACTTGAAGTTTTAATATTTTTTGTTTTATTAATCTTATTTCTACAAGTGTGTTGCATCTCTACCTACCCCTTCGGTAATAAGGCGTGATTCTCTGTATTTATTTCTAATCTTGTAGATATAATTAGCCATTAGATTGTGATCTAAAGTATTTCATTTGACCTTTTAAATTCCGTATCAAGTAATTTCTGTAATAATTTGAAACAATCCAACGTTTAGGTACGCTTTAGGCACATGTGAAATGTAACGTGAGAAAATTCAGAACAAAATGATTTAGGCAGGCACATGGACCTTAATTGAGTGCCTAGTTATACCCACTCACGCACTATTACATACCTTGGAAGTCATTGTTTTACCATAACGCCTTATACCCGATGGGATAGGCAGTAATGTAATTAATACTAGACTATTAACGAATTTACGAAAATCAGTGAACATCCAGAGCACTTACACAGATTCGCGAGTATCGGGATTGGCAACCGTGGATGAAACTTTACATAAAACTCAAAAACTACTTAAAATATTTTTTTTTTTACCAATAGTAAGCTGCAAAGCCCTGAATGCTATAGGCTACTTTTTAACCCCCGACATAAAAAGAGGGGTGTTATAAGTTTAGGGTGTGTATCTGTGTATCTGTATGTCTGTCTGTGGCACTCTCAAACGAATGGACCAATTTTGACGACGTCTTTTTTGTTTGGAAACTGATATGATCGAGATGGTTCTTAGCTATACTTTATGAAGATCTGTTCAGGCGATTGAAGATTATCAGCTCATTTCCAACTTAAAAAGTCCGATTGGTTTTAAATTTGGTGTACTGTGACTTTTTAAATATGAGCTGATGCTCCAGCATCAAGTAGTCTGCGGGATACCCAACTCCTTAGCAACTTATAGCAGATATAGCGTGTTAGGGCTCATAAGAATGGTCTCAACGAGTAGGTGTTAGATTGTTGGTTATCAAGGCCCCATGATGGAGAATATAGTAGATACTTAATTTAAAACTTCGTAATAAAACTTTAATTAAAATTTAAATAACGCCCGACACAAAATCCTCTAAAATAAAAAATAAAAATTAAAGTTTATTTGCTTGTCGTTTAAGTACCAGTAATATTTTTACCCAACTCCAGACCAGGGAGATGAAAATGCTTCTTTAGCTTTAGCGACGGTTTTGTGATGGCCTCTTACGTCTATTTAATAAGATTCACAGTCATAGTATTTAAGAGCCACAGTCTTACTTATATGTTCCTACCGAACCTGGTTATAAGTCTATCATCCTAAACAATTTCGAAATCGTATAGGTAATCAATCAACTCACCCATTCCCCTACAATCGTTTCCATTCTCGCTTGCTTTCCGCTAATCCGCACATCAGTGCTAGCAATCAACAGTGATGTAATCACCGGCGCGGGCGCGGCGTGCGGTCAGCGCGGCGGGGACGGCGGGGAGGGGAGCGGGGCGGAGCGGGGGGCGCGTAATCGAATGTCCGCCTAATGACGCTCGGGATTGGACTGTGCGACGCGCTATCGAGTTCCCGTGGTTATTGACGTTACATTGTATTGATAGAGATGAGCTGAGAAGATTTTGGTAATTAGCATACGTAATAATACGGGTAGTGAGAGGTAACACCCACAATACGCTAGCTATGTTATGTCCCATGTAATAGAGAGCGAACCTGTTGACATTTACACAAGATGTCAGCGTAGTAGTCGTTACGTTTATAGTTCGGACAAACTAAGCTGGCCGGTATGACAATTCAATTTTTTTCTCGACGCGATAACTCTGTGAGAACGTCTACCCAAAAAATTCAAAACCCTGTCATGTCATACCGGCCATATTAGTTTGTCCCTACTAGTCATTGTTTAAGAAAGATAATTAACACATATATATATTAATCTGCCTCGGTTGCGTAGTTTTATTACGGTACGACTGCAATGCTGAGGTCTCGGGTTCGATTCCGGGTCAGGCAAAGTGATATTTGATTTTCAGCTCGGAGTCTGGAATTTGTGCCCGATATGGCGATAGGCTCGCCTCCTATCACATGCACTAGTTGCGCCTCTGCCTACCCCTTCGGGGATAAAAGGCGTGAGTATGCGTATAAATTAATCTTACGCACTTATCATTGAAAAGTAAAAGAGCAACAGTGGGCTGAATTTATTTATTTATTTCTTTGGACCACAAAACAGATTACAACCAATTACATTGTAAGATACATGAATATACGGTATTATTCTAGATTGCAAGTGTAACTATGTTGACACATTGTTACTATTTAAATCTAAACAGCTAAGCACTTAGCAGCAAGTACGTGAATATAAAGAAGATAAAAATTGTTGTTCTTCGGTATTAAACATCTATCCGACGTGATCGAGTTGAGTCCATATCAAATACAACCGAACCCCAAGGAACTTGGGGTAGATTTTCGAATGAAAACATATGAAGATTTTTTCCAAATTGATAAGTAAATCTGTATACGCTTCATAGACCACTTCCTACTTACAATGTATGAGATCAGAGTGACAGTCTTGTGTAGTGGATGGTCTTGTTAATTTACAATGTCTTCCAAACCAAAATAACAGTGTGTGTATTTATTTATGCACTTAATACGCAAATAAATATCTGAGTCCACTGCTCAACATAAGCCTCTCCAAAGATTTCCAGACGGACCTGTCAAAAGCGGCCTGCTTCCAGCGTGTTGCTGCAAATTTTATAAAGTCATTAAATATATATAGGCGGACTTAGTTTCATAGGTATAACCTTCAGTCAATCTTAGGGTGATGCAGAGATAAAAAGGTAAATGTTTCAGAATTTTCTTTTACAAGGCGTCAAAAGTAGATAGCCTGTCAATATGACATTCTTACTAGATTGATTCCCAAATGATCGTGCTACTGTGGTTTTCGACCACACACGTGTGTGCGTGGTCGTAAAAAGGCGTGAAGGTGTGTGTGTGTGTGTCCACACACCTTCACGCCTTTTATACCCGAAGGGGTAGGCAGAGGCGTAACTAGTGACCCACTTTTCGCCGTTATTCCTTCCCATAATGTGATAGGTGGCGAGCCTATCGCCATATCGGGCACAAATTCCAGTCTCCGGGCTGACACTGAATAGGAAAACTCAAAATCACTTTGCCCGATTTTGGTTTACAACCAGTGTATCAATTTATGCCAAAAAATAACCAAAAATAAACACGACTAATGTCATCTGAAATGTAGACGGTGCACTTTTTGTTAAACCCAATTAGATGAAGCGCTAACTCAAGTTATTAAGCTGTCAGTCAACGATACGGAAAAAACTACGTGTAATGATTAATGAAAGTGGGGAAGTAAATGGTATTAGAGTTCTGTATGTAATTTCATGTCTTTCATTCTGTTAGATGATGCGAGATTGAAAGACTTTTCACAGGATAAAAGTCTGTGTATTTTTTTTTTGAAGTTATACTTCTTTTGGCGCGTTAGGGAAAAATGATGAGAGTAAATTTTTACGATGCGCGCGCACACCGTCACAAAAAACCGCCACCTTGAAGATAGCTATAGTCAACATTTTTGAATTCACCCCGAAGCTAGCTATGGTCAACATTTTTGAATTTTGAACGTAGAATAAGGCGAAAGATAAATTTTTTAAAAGATTTTTATCTTGTTACGACAAAGAAGTATAACTTCCAACGCGTGTACATAAGTACACACACACTTTTTTTTAATAAGAAGTATCCCCTATGCTAATCTAAAACATGTGTATCTGTGTACCAAATGTTATCAAAATTTCGGTTTCCAAGGGTTTTGCGTTTATTTTTAACAAACACCGAAACATCTTTATAAGTTTAACATTTTTAATATTAGTAGAATTAAACGTAAGATGGTAAAGACGAACGAATCCACTACCCTGTTATATTTATCCATCTTATTGTTCTAATGGTAGAGTATTTTATGAGCCATTAGGTTCTGAGTTCGAGTCCCAAATCGGCAACACATACATTTTCGAACACTACCACAGTTGTCAAATATTTGATTTTTCCCGATATAACGATAGGTCCGCCTCGTTACAACTGAAGGTCGACAGAGTTTTCACCAGTTGCGTTTCTGCTTAGCCCTTTGTAACGACTTTTATATTAAGTTACTAGACTTTGCTCGCGGCTCCGTGCGCTTGAATGAGATTTTCCGGGATAAAAGTCCCGCTTTATATTTTCCCGGGATAAAAAGTAGCCTTTGGTACTCGCTGATAATGTAGCTTTATATTGGCGAAATATTTTTTAAACCTGTCTCGTAGTTTTTGAGATTATTCGTTACAAATATTATATATCAAAGATAGATCGATATGATGGGATGCGTCTTAAGTCATATCGGGCATGAATTCAAAATGCGGACAAATTGAGTGTACTTTTTTGATACAGGGTGTTTTAAATAGGTAAAAAATATATTCAAATGTATTTGGACACAAAGTCTGCAATCGTTTATCGGATTCGGAAAATTATTCTAACGGGATTATCAATGATTTATCAGAAGGAATCATTGTTCCGAGAATTTATACCTACTCACCAAAAGAGCTCACATTAAGGTTTTATACAATTAGCCTTTTTTTACTTTTCAATTTTACAAAGCTTCATAGCTAATCATTTTAATAAGAATCATTAGTCACAATTTAAATGAAACCTATTATGCTAATAACCATTAACTTGACAGTGGTCAAAATAAACCAACAGTCTTCCAAGAACAGACAACCCTAAACATAATTCAATAACCAAATCCATTTTGTAAAATTAATAACGCGAAGATTTAACGCGGCACGACAAATCTGACATGTGATTAGGGTTGCCAGTGGAAAAAACGACGCCATTATGGCCGGTGTTGCCAGATTGTCGATAATTATTACAAAAAATGGAAGAAAACAAAAAAATACACACCGATCGTATCGTATAAAACATCTTAATGCACGTCATAATGTTTTTACTGCGTAATCTGCATCTTTAATCTTAATGCGTCGACTGTCTCTTTCTTTTGCTTTGTAGACGTGTAGGAGAGAAAGGGATAGACGATGTTTTGACTTCTGATCGCTCAATCCACTACGATTTGTTGTCACTTACAACTAAGTCGTTTCTGTAGCTGACAGATGATAGTTTGTGTTGTGTTTAGAGCCTCTCAAAGCGATGGTACAGTCATTCTGATGTGTGTCCTTATTAGCGGCTCAATTTGACAGCATTGTTACAAAATAGTGGTCATTGATCTAGTGGGCTATGGACGTGAGGTTCGAGATTCCATTCCCAAGTGAAGCATCCAAAGTCTAAACATCACGTCTGGCTTTTGAGTCGAATAAGGGAGGTGCTTTGCACAAAATCGGAATTTATTATTTAAGTATGTATATTTTTCTAATAATTTAATTTAATAAATAACCTTCAATTAGCGATTCAAATTTTGTTGCAAATTGAATTTGTTTAGTTAAGAAACATTAGTAAATTGGTAACTTAACGATAGGTATACCTACAGCGCACACCAGGATTTATTTCCGCACGATATTTTTACTTCTCATGACTGCGACATCGCCTGCGCCTGAACGAACATAATCTGCTGGAAATTCTTTTTTCGCTATAAAAATTAAACTGTCTGGTCTATCCGTGTGTCGATTTGGATGACTAATCTATTTATCTGTTCCCTTTTTCACCTAAAAAACTTCACTTTAATAATATCACAGACAAATCTTACAGGATACTATAAATAACCTAAGTCAGGAAGACAAAAATAGCATATTAAGAATTATAAGACAATGCGTTATTAAAGCTCGAAATCATAAACGGTCATAATCTCTATCCTTGAATCGATCTCAGGAATAAATAAATCATAATAAGTAACTTGCAAGTCAAAAACTTTATTCCGATTGCTCCATTTTTAAAGAGCGATTGAAATCAGCCGCGTTGCGATACCATACCACGATATACCTAGGCATGCGCTAACCTTTATTACAACGTCGGTTTCCCCCGCGCTGACAAAATAATGGCGTTGATAAATTTGGTGTTTCCGCCAGCAATTACCTACCTTCCCGTGATCCGTGTAAACACGCTCAGACACTGCACGAATTTATATGGTGGACTAGTAGCCTATTTATTCTAGATTTATATGCAACTAGTTTGTGATCGCAGCTCCGACCGCGTGAAAAAGGTTTTCCGGGATAGAAGTACAGCTATATAATTCCCGCTACATCTATTTAATTTTAATATAAATAAGACTTCCTCGGTGGCGTAATTGTATTACGGTAGGACTACAATGTTGAGGTCTTCTTGGGTTCGATTCCCGGGTCGGCAAAGTGATATGGCGATAGGCTTGCCCCTATCCCATCATGGGACGGAATACGCACGGCGAAAAGTGGGTGCACTAGTTGCGCCTCTGCCTACCCCTTCGGGGATAAAAGGCGTGAATGTGTGTGTGTGTAAGTACAGCTATATATTTTCCCGGGATAAAAATCTGCTATCTGCTATTCTAGACTTTAATCTATCTCTGCGCCAATTTTTTCCAGATCCTTTCAGCCTGGAGTGATAGGGTAACAAACATCTATCAAATCTTTCGCATTTATAATATTAGATAGAATATGTGTTAGGCTTCGTCTGCGTGGATTTTTTTTAAGAGCACGGCAATTTCACCCGCCTGGATTTATTATTTAATTTATTTATTAAGGAAACAAATAGATCAATATACATATTACAAAAAAAATAATTAAATACTAACACTTAATCCAATTAAGTTTCCACAAAAAAATAATACACAAACAGGTACTTAGTGGATACATACGACAAACTAAAGAACGATAAAACTAAATAATTAAACAAGTAAAAGTGCAATCTGACAGTAAGTGGTGTGGAGTCTAGATAGAATTGACCGTTGACGTATGCGATTGTCTGGCTCGTAAAGTGCCACTGCAATGTCTATTCCTACCGCTTAGCAACATGCAAGTGCTATTGTTCCGATTTCATATAAATAATCGAATCCAGAACCTTCATCCACAACCCAATTACACTGTCACTAGGCTATTGTACCCTAATAAAAAACGCATGCTCACGCCTTTTATACCCGAAGGGGTAGGCAGAGGCGCAACTAGTGCACCCACTTTTCGCCAAGCGTATTCCGCCCCATGATGTGATAGGGGGCGAACCTATCGCCATACCGGGCACAAATTCCAGACTCCGGGCTGATACTGAATAGAAAAATCCAATATCACTTTGCCCGACCTGGGGATCGAACCCGAGACCTCAGCCTTGCAGTCGTACCGTAATACAACTACGCCACCGAGCAGTCATCGAGGCGGTCAGACCCTAATAAATTTGGTGTAAACAGCGAACTGAGTGGGTTGGTTTGCTGATCGCAGATATGTGATGATATATGGTACAAATTACTCGGTATTTATGATTTCCTGTACCAATGGAAATTGTTTTATTAATTTCTTAACGTAACGGGTGCTTTGTACCGATAGATGGTACAGTCAGACACGAAATTACTCGCAATAAATCACCTGTATAAGTTTCGTTAATTTGCATATTTTTTATTTAAAATAAATAAATCTTTTCCAGTTCGTTTTTGCAATAAAAACAATTTACAGTACCTACATAAAATTACACAGATGATCTCTTTTCTCTATCAAAAGCAATTTACAAAATATGTTATAATGGATACAAATTAAAGTATGTAAAGATTTTAAGTTCAGTATTCTTATTATTATTGCTGACTGTACATTTAAAAAGCCCTTGTGGCTCGTTCTGACCGCGTTTCGGAGTGAACTGGTATACCCAATAAGACGGTGTAATTCTGGCAACCGTAGAAACTAGTATAGCCAGTTTTGCCAGTATAAAAAAGGAATAAATACGCAAGCTTCCGAAAATAGCCAAGAACATTAGCTCAATGCATTGCGTAAAATTTTAAAAGCCGTATTTTTGATAATATTTTCCAAAGCAACATCGACTCTACTCTATATTCTGTTAAACAATCATCCTGCAATCACCATCTTTATCGTAATATCATATTCGAACCCCAACCCTGGTAACGCGAGCCCACATTACCATACACTGACACGCACTTCGTTCTAAAATGCATACTGTGTAGAGTTAGGGAGGTGTCAAATTGGTAAAATCTGTGACTCCACTGGTGATGAATTAGAATGACGCCCAGAGAGAGTATGGATTGATAGTCATCCCTCAGTCAACATAATACTTCTTCTTCTTCGGCCTATATGTCCATTGTCCACCTAATGCTGAATGTAGGCCTCTTGCATTGCAAGCCGTGTTGTTCTGTCCAGGGCATTTCTCATCCAGCTTCTTCCCGCCATGTGGACCAATAATAACGTGTTTAAAATATGCAAAGGCTGATCTCTGAACGCAACATCACTGTGGCTATGAAAATGGTGTCACTTTAGTTTTCTATGGGCTAAGCCACTGTAATCTAAAGTTATTTTACAGCGAGACCAAAGTTTCAGAGTCCTTTCCCCTAGCCTAGCTACATCCACGATTAACATACAAATCTCCGTCTTAACGCCTAGCCAATTAATAACATTCCATTCTCACCAGGTGAGGGTTCGTGCAACAGTAACGACGGGTACAGCCAGCGTGCAGACGACAAGTCCCCTGCCGGTAGTGATGAGGACACTCCCAGACCAGGCTCCACAGACAACAAGAAGAAGCACCGCCGGAATCGGACTACCTTCACTACCTACCAGTTGCATGAGTTGGAACGCGCCTTCGAGAAGAGTCACTACCCTGATGTGTACTCCAGGGAAGAGCTTGCTATGAAGGTCAACCTGCCTGAAGTCAGGGTACAGGTTAGTGATGCTTCTATAATTCTCACTATTAAATCTTCCCATACCCAGATGTACTAGCGCAAGAATTATGAAGAAAAAAATAAAAGCATTTTGCTTGACTTACTATTTAGATTTAGAAGTCATTCTGAATCAACGGTCTTGTCGTGAGTTGAACCACGATACAAGATTATAATATAATATTATTATAATATCTAAATAATGACTAATAATCGAAAGCTCCGGCGTAGAAACTCGTTCTAAGATTCAAGTTCCAACATCTAATTCTAAACGTCCAATTCTAACGACCATTAGACCACGCAATGGTAACTAGTTGGTACGCAATATACGAAACAGCTCTAGTGAACAACAAAAACCTGATATAAAACTTGATTCAAATTTAGAACTTCCATTGGCAATATTTTCGTTACTTCCAAAATTGATCCCAGCAAGATGCTAAGTGAGTCGGCCGGCACTTCGCAAACATTCAGCGAAGGGTCCTCAAGAGTCGGGTGAAAAGGGGCAATAATGAACCCAAGGGGCTTACTACTCAATCCCCTTTAGCTTTCCGAGCCGAACATATGTCAAGCATATTCCAAAGCGTCCACCGTAAAAAAGCCCCCGCCATCACCCCCTTTCAATGAAAACGTTCGCGCAACCAACAGATGTACGCGAGTCGAGGGGTCTACTTACAATGGTCGCTTGTTAATTGCTTTCTTATTGCTCTCGCAGCGATGTTTGTCGCCAAACAATTATAGTTGTTATGCGATTGTAATAAGTGTCAATTGCCGGCACAATTAAGTTTGTTTTTGTTGTTTACGGAGCGGTGGGGCGCGATAATCCGATGGTCCACAATAAGTATTAGTCGATTATTGACGATGTTTTATTGAAAATGTGTCAGGAAGATGTAATTAGGTGATTTAATTACGTTTTGGGGCAATTTTTTGTTACGGTAGTGGACGTACTCCATTTACCTTACTATCAAGTTGTTTCGGTATCGTTTAGTGAATCGAGTTGAATATTTTTCGTATTTTATTTCAAAATCTCAAGTTTTATGAATCGTTTTTCAGGGTTTACAACTAGTGAATCTTCGTTGATAGATTTTCCTTTATTGTTTTCCGTATAATTTAAAAAAAAAATCGGTCGAGGTGTTAGTCGTCGGACTGTCTTAGATTCGATTCCATATTGTACTAGTTTCATAATTTATCGTTTGGTTTCATGCTGAAGTAAACACTGTAAGGAAATCTACATATCTAAGAGTTCTTCAAAATGCATGCCTATTATTGGAATCAAATTTGACAGCTCATATGATAGGACCCTTTCGTTCAATTTTTATCCGTGGTGCTTTACAACTGGCTTTTCTAGTTGTAAGCGTCTTTAAACTTGAGGTTGAAATACCTCCTTTGTTCATTATTTTTGTCGCCCGTTTTGCTATGGAGGTAAGTGGACAATTAATATTTCCAACTCCTCCCTATCTTTCTATTTGATTAATTTCGTTGCGGGTTAAATACAGATTAGTTGTCCCTGAGTCTCGCCGAGCTTCACCGCTCGGTATCATAAAGTTCATGCCACTGCTGATCCTGGCTTACAGGAGTTACAGTGGCCGGTGTGAGGGCGGGATAGTCTCTAGTTCTTCAAAATAATACTGCAGGTTTTCGACTTTCACTAACCCGTATTGAAATATCGTAATAAAGTCGTTTTAACAGCAAAAGTAGCATATACCCACTGGTACTATTTAACGCGTTTTTTTATATAACGAAATGTAGAAACGAGTAAAAAGCTCGCCTAATAGTATAACCACGCAGCTACCTATTAACTAACAACACTACATTTAAATTAAAAGCTCTGCGTGGCGTTGTATTGTCCTCCTTACCCTGAGATATTAGAATTTAGAATTTTAATAAACAAATAAAAAACCTTTAGGTAAATGACGTCCACTGCTGAACATAAGGCTCCTCTAATAATTTTCAAACCCTGTCAGTTTCTGAATCAAGCTTCCGGCAGCCTTGTTAAGTCGTCTATCCTTGGGGCCTTAAAACTATTAGTGACTAGGTGTTGCTTGCGGCATCGCCCGCGTGAAAAGCCTTTCCCGCTAAAAAAGTCCCTAAAACACAGTACGACGCCAGCACAATCTAGAAAGAAAGAAAGAAAAAATCTTTATTTGGCCATTGTCTCTGGACCAAATGGCAGTAAGTGTTAGGTACACACGGGAACACAGGAATCAATGATATAAAAATGAATGGATTAAAAAAAATGTTAAAATAGATTTAAAATATCCATTATTTCCCATGGGAGCAAATTACCGGGATAAAAAGTATCTGTTAATCCAGGACATGATCTATCCATGTGCAATATTTCATCCAAATCCGTTGCGTAGTTTCTGTGTGTGTTTTTTTTTATGGCGTTGAATGACGAGACGAGCATGCCGTTCGCCTGATGGTAAGCGATACGACCACCCATAAACAGTAGCAACACCATCCAGCACCTTGACTTACAAAGTACTGTGTGGCATTCCACTGCGCTCGTCATCCTGAGACATAAGATGTTAAGTCTCATTATGTCCAGTAGTTATACTGGCTACAATGTCCTTCAAACCGAAACACAACAGTGCATGCACACTGTTGCTTGGCACACTTCTAACAGATATCAAACATTAGTAATCCTAAACCGTGCAGTAGACAGTACTTGGATGTAGAGACCACGGCGCGCCGTCGCCGGCCGGTAATTCAGTTAAAACTAACGTTTCATCCTGCATGCATATCGCACTCATACAGCTTACATTTATAAAATAGATCTAAAGGAGATGTCCGCTTTTTGTATGGATACTGGGCCTCAAAGTCTTACCAGACTCAATACTTTAGGGATATTAAAGGGCCAACATATGGACCTTGGAGCCATTAAAAAAATATTTTTAGACCTCTCCATTCATATGTAAAATTTTTTTAAAAAGTTCATAATTAAGTTTAGTTTTCAAGCCAAACAAAATTATATAAATCTCAAAATCGGAGGTCTTTACAATTAAACGATTTATTGCAAAAGGTTAGTTTTCAGGAGTTCTATCCAAATATATATAAACTGTCTTGTTTAGAATTTCAGGCCCGTTTTTGGACATTTCCTTTTGTATATCTCTGGAATAAAAATCCAAATGGGTATTTCTTAGGTGAAGACTTGATTTGTCTGTATGGCCAATTTGATTCAAATTCATCCACCATTTTGTTTCCTTCCATCAAATATCTTCACAATCTATAATATTTCTAAGTTAGGCAACGTGTGATTTGATAAGATGTTTATTGGCAATTATATTGTATACTTCCCCATGGAACCGATAGTAAAAGGCAATATAACTTTAAAATTATTTAGTTATCTACATCAAAATTGCAATTGAAAAAAAATTACCCCCATTTCACTTACAAAACGGTCAAAAACCCATTAAACGTAACTCACAATGTATCTAATCAGATCCAATTCCTTAGTAAAAACTCACTCACTCGCAATCGCATTGTCACAAACCGTTCAACATTGACCTCTTGAACCGTATAATTAGTTGCAAAATAGAGTTCTTTTGTATCTGGCGTTGTAAGACCAAATTAAATTGATCCCTCATACAAGATTGTTGATAGTAACCAATTTAAGTTGGCCTGTGTCGTGTATGTAATGGGTGTGATTAAGAGGTCTGGTGGGACTGGTCGTTACACAATGCCTTTGGAGTGCATTAGCGACAAATAGACAACAATGCGTTAGTGATGGTAATCGAATTCGCAACGTTTTGAACGCTTTATAGGGTGACAATTATGTACAATTATTTAGGAACTAGTAAAATATTATTAACTTTTAATATATTTTTAGTTTAATGACGGCAAACTTTATTTATGTTTCCAATCTTTACTAATATTATTGAGGTCAAGTTTTAGAGTTTGTTTGTAAATAGTAATCTCTGGAACTACTGAACTGATTTCCATGAAATTTGGTATATAAATCATTTGAAATCCTGGGAAGCACATAGGCATACCTTAACCCCGGTAAAATATAAAGCGAGACCCGGAAAACTTTATCACGAGGGCAGAACCGCTAGCAAAAGCTAGCATAAAATGAATCAGTTCAAAGTCCACAAAAAATAATGATAGTCTCCAAATGTATTTCTGTAGCTACAGTAGTTTGGCATTTACAGCCGCATTTAAAAAATCCAACCTGTAAATTATTTTACGCATTGCTTCTTCTGGGAACATGGAATATTCGCGGAACATTTATATCGTTTAAAATTCTACTTTTTTCGGTATAACTCGATATTTTTCACTTTTCTCAAAACTCGATATTTTCAAAAGCCATCAAAGGATTTGTGTATGTCTACGCGGTCAACTGAACACTTGGCCTGGTCGAATGAATATAAAAATAACTGTTTGTACTTATTGATGTATTAAAAAACCCTTGTACTTTATAAAAATCAGTAATAATTAATCGAAATAACAAGAAACTAGTATATAGCACATTTGATACTATTAATATTATATAGTTAATCAATATTATTTCTAGGGTCGTAAATATATTTGTTTTTTTGTTTGCTGAGTGGACGATAGCCTAGTTGGGAATGGAACGGTCTGCTGAGACAATGTCCGGAGGTTCAAAACCCAAGGCACACACCTCTGACTTTTCGTAGTTACGTGTGTATTGTTTATCAATTATCGTTCGCTTTAACAGTGAAGGAAAACATCGTGTGGAAACCTGCATACTTGAGAAGTATTCTATAAGAATTTCGAAGATATGTGAAGTCTGCCTGCACTAGGCCAGCGTGGTGGACTAAGGCCTAACCCCTCTCAGTCGTAGAGGAGGCCCGTGCTCAGCAGTGGGCAGTATATAATACAGGGCTGATTGCAAATATATTTGTTTGCGACCTGCAGGTTTTCACATAAGTAGCCCACATGTGTATTGAGGCCAATTATTAATAACTACTTTATAAAACACCGCTTTAGTACTATTAGTAGCTGTTATGGTGTTGTATATATATGTTTTTATACAAGCTCTGTAAAGTTACCCCAAGTGCACTTGATGGCGACAGGCGAAGGTTATCAGTCATCGTCGACACAACTATGCCGATCTGTTTGAACTGGATATACACAGGCTGATCCCGGAACGCGGCACACTTACGTGGGCCACTATGGCAGGTTTTAACAGCTTACGGTGGTCGCTATACGGACGGATATCTATACTTCAATCTATACTTATTATATAAAGCTGAAGAGTTTGTTTGTTTGTTTGAACGCGCTAATCTCGGGAACTACTGGACCGATTTTGAAAAATCTTTCACTAATAGGAAGCTACATTACTCCTGAGTGCTATAGGCTACTTTTTATCCAGGATAAACTTTTCCACGCGGGCGGAGCCGCGCGCAATGCTAGTAGAATATATCCTACCACCAGAAGCCAATATGTATCAATAAAAAAATATTTAATCTTTCAATTTTCGAATTTCTGGCAACACTGCAATTTTTTTAACTAGAACCTTATGCGTAGATAATAAAAACTATTTTCGCGTTTTGACAGGAGACGTCATGGCCCAATTGGGGCACGGCGATTGTTGAAAGATTAAACGCCAAGTGAAAACTCGTAAAGTTGAATCCCCCAGGGCAAATAGTTTCCTCGCAGTTGGTCACCCTATCGTCTCGATAGCTCACTTATCCCAAACGCGGTTCACTTGCCACAATAACGGGCTAATAAACGTTTTAGCCTACCCTCCTTTACCACCAATATTACGAATTTAAACTCTATGCTAACACATAAGGGTCGAAATTGCTTTGCTAGTGCCGAGTATAGGAGGGTGATAGTTGTTTGTTTATTGTAATATTGTTTTTTAGTAAATGCGTGTTGATAGATACAGTTTTAGCGTTCGAGTCTCGGGTAGGGTCTTTATTTCACAATGTTGTAGATGGTAATAATTTGATTACCTTCTATTTGGGAGGATAGTTGAGAATGAATCTGTATTTGGTCGTCTTAATTGACATACATACATACATAGTATCACGCCTTTATCCCATAGGGGTAGGCAGAGACCATGGATTGCCACTTTGCTCAATTCTGGCACACCACTTTCGCTTCCTCTACCTTCATCAATCTTTTCATGCACTCCCGCCGGTTCAGGGTACTTTGACCTGGCCCTTACTTAGAATGTCAGATATCTGACATTCGAAAGTTCGGTGTGGTCGAGCCCTGCCGGCCCTTCCATCCACACTCGCCTTATATATCCTCTTTGTCTCCTATCATCCATCCTTTCCAAATGCCCAAACCACCTTAGCTTACCCTTCTCAATTTTGGTCACTACATCCTCTGTCACTCCACACATGTCCATCACCATAGTATTCCGCACTCTATCACACACAGTCACCCCACACATGCTTCTTAACACTCTCATTACCACTGCTTTAATCTTACTTTCGTCTTAATTGACGATTGGCATTTACTCAAAAGTATTATATTAAGTTTTTAATATAGCCTTATATTTACTGGTGGTAGGTCTCTCATATGTAAGAGGCCATCTGGGTGGATACCACCGCAATGTCTATTTCTACCGCCAAGCAGCAGTGTGCATGCAATGTTCTGTTTCGGTTTGAAGGACATTGTAGCCAGTGTATATATACCTTTTCCAGCCGATTTCGGCCACGGCGGCCAATCTCAACAGAGATCAGCCAGATACGCAGGAGATATTATAGTGCACAAGTGTGTGCGCAATACACAGGGTGCACTCGCTATTCCTTTACTCTCATAGTCCAGTGAGACGGCAATCCGACATGACCGGAGAGAGATCAGGCGCAGGACCAACGGCTTTACGTGCTTTCCGAGGCACGGGGGTATCACACCGCCAACTTCCTGACTCCGAGCTGCGACTGAGTAATTTTTAAGATGGAAAAACCCAGTCACAATGTTTTTGGCCCGACCCAGGATTCGAACCCAGGACCTCAGCGCACAAATTGTACTCGTAACGCGTACGCAATACAACTACGCCACCGAGGCAGTCAGTAGCCAGTGTAACTACTAGACATAATGAGACTTAACAACTTATGTCTCAGGATGACGAGCGCGGTGGAATGCCACACAGTACTTTTTAAGTCAAGGTGCTGGAAGGTGTTACTACTGTTTATGGTTCGTATCGCTTACCATCAGGCGAACGGCATGCTCGTCTCGTCATTCCATGCAATAAAAAAGAGCATCAATAATATTATACTACATAACAAAATACACAGCTTCCGCTCAGGATTAGAATTCGTGCTCGTTATAGCGATAGAATTGCCCCTATCACATCATATTATAACAGCAAAGTCCCTATGTATTATGACTCTCTGCCAAAATACATCTGCCTTCAGAGATAAAAGCGTGAGATTTGTTTTTATTGATTACCGACATAGTGATTACAAGAAGCAATTACACTCGAGTTAAACGCCTCGCTAACGAACCGAATGACTGAGCAGAACAATACAACCCTTTCTTGCTCCGAGGCTAATTACAGTCCAGCTGTGGAAATTACACGTTTTATTGGCAAGAGTATTAGCGGTTAATTATAGTTGTAATAGTGTTGTAATTACTAATGCCTCGCTCAGTTACACCATACTATAAGTATATAATGAGACGTTAAATTCTAAATATGACATATTAAGGATTTGGTATGTTTACTTAGGTCCATTGGCAGCTATTTGATCTAAACTGAGAGGTTCTAGGTTCAATATCTTAGTATTTTTTTACTTTTTAATTAGAATTTGCTCGAAATGACGATACGCTTTCCCCTATGACATAATAAGATGGATACCGCGATGGTAACATTAGTGACGTCATGCTTTATATTTCAGAGATGAAGGCCTGAGGTTATGTACTACGACTTAAACCTCCTTGGTTATTTGTACAATTCAATCATGAGACGAGGAATGATGGTTGTTAGAGGGTAAGCACAAACAACACAACGTTGAGCTACAAGGCTTTGTAAGAGCTGTTCTCATCATGATTGGATGTCTCATATCAAGTTTATGGCCCTTCATAGAACCATTACACTAATCTTCCCTGCTAAGCGTTTAAACCGTGAAATATCCGCATCATATTTACACCCACATTACAATAGTTAATGGGTGCGGATGGGCCGTGTCTGTGACCAATCAAACGCCGGGGCCGCCCCCTCGCCACGTGTGCGAATCTCACAATGCCTAAAATGTATAGTTTGATTAGATAATTCTGCCTTAAATGGCAATAAAACGGCATCTGAAAAGCCGAGGGAAGTGAGGTGACTTATCCATATTCACAAATACTATGTAGAGGCACAGTGTGTCCGAACGCATAGTGTTGGCGGTTTCATTGGTTTTTTTGGCTTTGTTCAGCTTTATTTGACAACTGAATTAAAGTTTTATTCTCAATATTGGCCAATCACAGCGCCTATGCCCACGCACTGCGAAGGTTGTCATGTCGAAAGAACTGAGATACGGACTTCATATCAATTATTCAAATAGAATAATAGGGAGGAGTTAGAAATATATAAACCTTGTAGCGGTGTAGATTTCAATGAAGATTTAGGGAGTTCGATGGTGAGATCTTACATACTAGCATAACTGATCCCACTGATGGCACTAATGAATCGGAATTAAAATTGTATAAAATCTTCAAATCAATGTATGTATCTCAAGGAAACTCGTTTCGGGGATAGGCGTAGCCAACGTTTTATCCAGTATTTGGTCTATCTTTACGCCAAATTTCATCCAAAGTCATTAAGCCGTTTATTGTTTTACTCTTACCAATATAAAAACCATCCTCACAAACATCCAAAGCTCCGATCTGAGAAAAAGTGCTAGAAGTCTTTCAAAATTATACTATGTGCCAATAAAAGTTCAGCCAAAATTCAGTAATTAGAGATTAACCAAATTAAGGCCTGTTCACACGCATCAAGTAAATTGAATTTAACAGTTATCGTATAAACAGCTAATGTAGTACTCATTTTATTACCATTTATTTAGGAGAATAGATTAAAGTGTGACTTTTGTATTTGGTCAGCTTATACATTTTATGTGACGAGTAGCATTTATTTGACCATACGTAGTCATTAAATGTACTTAATATTAAAACACTGCAAAATAAAGATGTATACAATATAATATAGAGGCGTAGCATAAAGTATACAATGAGGAGGTGAGCGCTACACTTCGTTACCGAGTTAGCGGGCGTCGCGCGTCGACTATCGAATCACTCCACAATTAATAACACCCATTATAACTAAACACTGACACCGAACGAGGCTGGAAGGCGCTACACGCTTCAATAAAGTTATTAATGGGAGGTAGGGAAATAAAGAATGCTAGTACTCATCAGCTTTAAAGACGGATTAGCTTAAAGATTACGTTAATGACTGATTAGGGTTACTAGTGACTGCTTCGGTGAAGTTTCTGGCTGCTGGTGGAGGTCTTGGGTCCGAATCCTGGGTTGGGCAAAGTGATACTGGGTTTTTGGAAATGTGCCCTGTGGCAATAGACCCTCTTTTTCATGACCTAACGTAGCTGGCGAAATGTGGGTGTTTTTCGCCTCTGCCTAAGCCTGAAATGGAAAAAAAGCGTGATGCTATGTGTTCCCAGGGACTCATCGAGCGTCACCGCTTCATGACATAGTGTATGTTGTTGATGCTTTTTATAGGAGTAGTGACGAATATGAAGGCAGGATAGTCTCTATAAGTCTATGCATACAACATTTTTGAAAGAACTGGCGACGCACAGATACGTCAAACGCAGTAAACGTAATGAAATTGAGTACTGAGTACTTAACGTAAAAATAAAGCGATAGGTGATTAAACGAGTATCTGTGAAGGGACCTATTTTTGGCATTTTAATCCAGCCTCAGTGACAAGACTTTTAAAACGAAGAAGAAGTTAATCAAAAACGGAAAAGCACTACTTTAGTTATAAAGTAAGTAAGTATGTAGTCGAGTGTTTTAACTTAAGTTACAAGATTATCAGGACAAAAATTACCGCCCAGACAAAAAACAAAAACTGCCATTTCCAGGGAATCCACCAGACTGTCGCGATCTTCTGGTGTGAGCTTATTTAATCAAGTTAGGGATGTGCGCGCAGTTAACTCGGCAGCGTGAGCTCGCCCGTGGATAATGTCTGACAACCCTAGGGAGAGGGGGGTCTCCACTACCCTGCACGCTGTCTAATGAGTTATCGACTAAGGACTTTAAATCTAATTTGTCTTAAAAATACTGGTATATTTTGAATATATGTAGTTAAAATGATATTCACTGTTAAATATTGCATAGGTTTCTGTCTGCAGCTACGCCCACGTAGAAGTCCGTCTGTAGAAAAATCTAGCGAAATAGTTAATTGGGTTGACTGGTAGAGAATGCTTGCGGCATTAAGTCCGCCTGTAAATTAGTTGTATAAAATGCAAAATAAATAAATAAATTAAGTTGCTAATATCTAAAATAACTTTTTTATAAACTATCAACCATTATTTGCGATCTTTGCTTGTCCATCTTAACAAACTTAATTCTATTATATTACTGCTCGTTCATAAATACACCACATTAGAAAATATTACACAAAAATAACAAAACATTGAAACGGAATGAGGGTTCCTTGGGGGGAGAGGAGGGGAGCAAATGATGTGATCGCGATAAACGCAATTTCCCGGTTGTATTCCAAATTGTACAAATCGTGTTCAGGGCGACGTTCCCACGCGCGGGTAAATGGCGTGCTGCAGGCGTTGGGAGACTTAAGAGGAAGGAACTGTAAAAATACCAGCCCTATACATACTATTTTACTGCACAAGCTCCCTGTACTAAGAGGGGTTAGGCCTTAGTCCACTACGCTGGCTTAGTGCATGCAGACTTCATAAAATAAATAAAATAAAATAAAAAAGCCTTTTATTTCTTGCATAATTTTTTTATGCAAGAATGCAGACTTCCTATATATACTAATAATAGCTTTTGCTCGCGGCTCCGCCCGCGTTAAAAAGGTTTTCAGGGATAAAAAGTAGCCTATGAGTTAATCCAGGACATGATCTACCCGTGTGCCAAATTTCATCGAAATCCGTTCAGTACTTTTTGCGTGAAAGAGTAACAAACATACATCCATAAATTCTTACAAACGTTCGCGTTTATAATATTAGTAGGATTACAAATGCGAAAGTTTGAATGTTTGTTACTCAATCACGCCAGAACGGCTGAACAGATCTGGATGAACTTTGGCTCAGAGATAGATTATTGTCTGAAATAGCACATAGACTACCCAGGAAAATATATAGCGGATCTTTTACCCCGGTTAAACTATTTCACGCAGGTGGGGCCGCGGGAAAAAATAGTAAGTGCCTTATACATTGTAACAAATAAACCTTAGGTTTTCTCACGGTATGGTCACTGATAAAGCGAATAATAATTGATAAACAATACACACGTAGGTTCGAAGTTTTGGTTCCTTGATTTTCAAGTTAGCGGACCTTGTCTCAGTTGTCCCTTGTATATCCAATTAGATCATCGCCGCTTCAATTCCCATACTAGTAATATTATAATGTCGATTCAAAAGATATCGTCTCTCAATAGTCACCAGAAAGCTGGTCTGTTATATTTATCTTGTTTAAGAGCGAGACGCAACTCAGAAACACTTTTTTTATTCTCTCATAGATGAAACCAATTCATTTTATGTCAAGCATCATACACCCACTGTTATGCTTTATTTTATTGTATCAAGCAATTACTTGGCATTATTTATTTATTTATTTATTTATTGGTTTTTAAGGGAAACATACAAGCAAATAAAGAAAAATATAACATAAAACAAATTAGGTAGTACATGGCTCAATTAAGTTTCCACAATTAAATTCGCTCTTATTGCTAAACAGACAATCATTATAATTTAGATTTAGATAGGCAAATAGATACAGCAACAATTCAGAGGAGGCAAGGGAGCGTCCTGTAATCCTGTAATATCGAAATGAATGCCTACTCCTGGCCGGTCTGAACAAATCAGCCACAGAAGGCAGTCACCTCACAATCTACACATTAAAATTAAAAACAAACAAAAAATAATATAATGCCATCATAATCTATCAATAGTCTCGTTGCTTGCAAACTGTTTCCATTACCCGTTTTCTAAACTGATTAAAGGTTAAATTAAATATATCCAGATCGGAAAATGTATCATTATAAGATTTGCAAGCACGAGAAATAAAATTGTTGTTGCAGTACTTAGTCCTCATATAAGGATTATAGAAAAGACATTTATTCCTTGCTCCAAGTCTCGGACACTTAAAATTAATTTTATTTAATAAAGGTATTGAATCTGTTAAACTATTAATAATTTTATATAAGAGCATCTGATCCTTAACGGCGCGTCGATTATGAAGTGTGAAGTTTAATTTTGACATTACACAATTATTCTCATTGAATCTGTTCCGCATGTGCTTTAGGAATTTATTATGAATACGTTCAATTAAGTCTATAAAAACTTTATAAACCGGATTCCAAACCGTTGAGCAATATTCCAGAATTGAGATAACTAATAAATTATACAATAGTATCAATGTCAAGGGTTGTTTGAAATCTTTGGAGATTCTTAATATGAAACCAAGCATTTTATAAGCCTTGTCCGTAATTATTTCTATGTGAGTCCTAAACATAAGTTTGTAATCTAAGTGCACTCCCAGATCACGCAGTTCGGTCACTCTACGAATTGGCACACCATTAAACTTATAATTGAAGTGAATGAGTTCCTTTTTTCTACCAAATGTAATAACATTACACTTTTTAATATTAAGTTGTAAGTGATTGGTTAAACAATAAGAATTAAGTCTATTTAAGTCCTCTTGAAGCAATTTACAGTCATCTACATTTTTTATAATTTTAAAAATCTTTGTGTCATCTGCAAATAAAAGAATATTTGAGTGAAGGAATTCAAAATTAATATCATTGATATAAATGTTGAATAAGAGTGGGCCAAGGTGCGAGCCCTGGGGCACACCAGAGGTGACAGGTAAGAAAGATGAACAATAACCTTTTACTGCTACCGCTTGACTACGATCTCGTAAGTAAGAAATCAGCCAACGCAAGAGATCGCCGTGTATACCGATTGTATTCAATTTCCTTATGAGAATAGTGTGCGAAATTTTGTCAAATGCCTTGGAATAATCAGTATACACTGCATCCACCTGCTGGCCAGCATCAAGACCACGATAGACAAAGTCTAGATATTCACAAAGGTTACTTTCTGTCGATCTCTTGGTGACAAACCCATGTTGCTGAGATATCAATATTGGTCTAATAATAGGGATAATAGAGTTGTACACAATTTTTTCAAATAATTTTGGTATTATACTTAACTTAGATATAGGTCTATAATTGCCGATATCACGTTTATCCCCAGATTTGAGGATTGGCATAATATAAGATTGTTTCCAAAATGTCGGCATAACACCTTCATTGATAGAGAGTGAGAATATTTTAAACAAAGGCTCCGCGAGGTTTTGGCGACAATTATACAAAAATAACGGTGGAATTCCATCGGGTCCATAGCCTTTATTAATATCAATCTTATAAAGAAGTGCTTTAACTTTGCCTACAGAAAGATCAACAGAATGCAAACTTATAGTTTGTTGTTGAACAGCCGAAGTTTCAGTATCGATTTGATTTGCTTCAAATACAGAGTTAAAATGATGATTAAACAAGTCACAAATGACTCGCCCATCGGAAGAGATGGAATCTCCGAGGAACATAGTATTAGGTAACTCATTACTACATTGCCTTTTGGATTTAACGTAGGCCCAGAAGAATTTACTGTTAACGGCAATACTGTTCTCTGCATTGACTAAAAACTTATTATAGCATTGCTCTTGTACCATTTTTTGTCTTTCACGCAAGAGTTTGAAAGTATTATAATCATTATTACGACCATAAACCTTCCATTTACGATGATATTTTAGTTTCTCCTTGACTATTTTTACTAGTGATTTATCAAACCAGAAAGGATAGTTGGAGCGTTTGTGTACAGTTTTCGTTGGAACAAAGGTATCGATAATTTTATTGATTACTCTATAAAATGTTTCCACGCAATTAGCAACATTATTGATAGGTAAGCACTTATTCCAATCGATAATAGATAAAGCTTGATTTATTTTATCATAGTCAGCACTTTTGAAGAGTTTAATGCTAATTTCTGGTGGTTGGAGTGTCATACAAGTAACTAATGAGAATTCACAAATAAATGCGGGATGATATTTATCCTCCAGAACAAGAGGTTCTGGAGATGGAGTAACCTTACAATCAAAGTTAGATAAAAGTAAATCTAATTTACGACCAGTCACATTAGAACACGTATTATATTGGTGCAAACCATTAAAAGAAAGAAAATTAGACAACTCAAAGACAATATCTATACTAAGATCTCCGCTGAGGGTAAAGCGTGGACTCGAGGTTGAGGTCCAAACTGCCCCGGGGATATTAAAATCACCTAGCACTATGAAACAATCACTGGGACATTTGATTAACTTATCAGACACATGTTCATAAAATTCGAATAAAACTTCTCTGTGCACGTTACATTGAGGAAAATAACCACAAAATAAATGACAATAATTAAATTTTTTAGAAGTACTTACGTAGGAAAAAGTAACTGACACTATATCAGCAGCTGAATTCAACGTAGGAATAATCGCAAAATTACAAATAGTCAAATCCTTATGAATAGCAATCAAAGCACCTCCACCCATTTTATCACCTCTTGAAGTATAATCCCTATCACACCTGTATAGGACGTAACGAGAATCGAATAGCTCAGAATCCATAATTCCCGGGAGCAGCCATGTCTCAGTAATACAAACGATATCATAATTATTACGTAAAATACTATTATAAAATGTAGTGGTTTTTGTTCTCAAGCCCCTTACGTTCTGATAGTACACGGTTAAATTACGTTGGAATATTAATTGTAACTATAACCATTATATATATACCAAAATATAAGAATAAACTCCTAAAACCTATAATTACACACAGTATAATATGCCATATCAGATGCCCTATATTCACAAGAAATAAAATAAAAAGTAAGACACAGTGCACAAAAATAAATGCCAAAAAAAATAGTATCCTGACATAGATTACTCATAATGTGAAAATAATAAAATAATGGTAAGAGGATCTGGAGCAGAACAACAACAATCAAAATTAATCTCAAACTGCCAAATACAAGACTAATTAATTTTGAGTGACACTTAACAAAATATTTAAAAAACAGTAATATAGTTCCTATTTTATCTTGGATAAATCTTTTGTGGAATTAATATGAAGAACTGGGCTAGTTTCATTACGACGCACCATTATGCTACAATTTCTAACCCAAACATATTTATAACCACATGCTTTGGCATTCGTTTTAGCTTGTTGCAATAACAGTTTATTGGAACTCGTTAAATGTTCATTGAAGAAAATCGATGATTGGTTCCCAGGGTATCCGATATCAGCAGCTCTTAAATCTTTTATTTGCCTTACTGTTGACAGAAAATCATCCTTACGATATCTGGACATAAACCGGACAATTACATTCCTGGGTTTTTTATCATTCTTGGTTTGTGATGCGACGCGAGTAATAAAGTCGATATCAATATGAACATTTAGTGTAATGTCAGCGTGCTTTGCAATATTTTCCAACACCTGAAATAGATTCTCATTTTTCTTATCGGGGATGCCACATATCTCGATGTTAGAGCGCCTGGCCCACTGGTCGCGCAAGTTAAGCTCCACATCCAATTTAGCAATAGATGAATTTATGTTAGAAGTGTCTGCAGATTTCGCTTCCAAAGATTTGATTGACTGGGCATGAACATCTGTTTGTTGTTTGATATCATCATATTGTTTATTGATAAATGTAACTGATTTCTTAATATCGATTACCTCTTCTTTGATTACATTAATCTCTGTTTGTAATAGAGAATTGAGGCTACATTCCAAGCTCTTCTTAAGCTCGGACATTTCGTGTTTAATAAATTCGCGTAATTCCAATGAAATAATTTCCTGAGCCATCTCCCTCAAATGTTCGCTGGAAATGTGTGCTTCTTTCTCCTGCTGTGTATCCTTCACAAAACGCCTATTTGGGCGCCTCGAACTATTCGTGGAGTTTAAAGTTGAAGTATTACTGCTTTCCATATTAATTAGTAGTGCAAACTCTGTATGGAATAAGGCCAGAGAGATCGTCGATATGGAATATGAACGCCAAAGATTGATGGATCGCTGCGCGCAGGCCGAGCACACACCAACACAGAACCCGACCAATTCCAGCAACGACTCTGTGTCACACAGTGTTCTGATATTAAATAGTCCGAGGGTATTTTTATCTTGAATCGAGATAACTTTAGTTGTTTTAAAACACTGATAGTAATGAAAAACTGCCAAATTGTAAACCAGAAGGTAATAAGTCACTTATTCTTTAGGATTGTATTAGTTACACTACTAACAATGCACTTTATCCTAATCAATAATATTTTAAGCACTATGGCTAAGAAGTACGTGTCACTCGGTCTGTGTCAACTCTGTAACTGAATTATGAGACCTAACATTTAATGTAAGGTGATGAGTGCAGTATAGTACAGTAATTTGTGATTCAAAGTGTTGCTACTGTTTATGGCCGCATAGCCATCAGACTTCTCGTCTCGTCATTCAAAACGAACGCAAAAAGTAACCGAAAGAATACAAAGCATCTCGGTCTATCAGTAGCTTAAAGCAAAAACGTGTTTCTTTTATGTTTTTGAGGCAAATGAGCCGATCTCGATTACTCTTTAGAGTCGCACAATTGGCGGCAGATCGGGTTACCGTCTCTGGTTACCGTCAGGATGTGACGGAGGACGGCTGTCTCTTTCTGTTGGCACTAATTGGTATAGAAGGTGCTCAGGTGACCCAGATTTGTGTTATATTCTTTGTAAAAAACTAGTAAAGATTTGCCAGAAATAACGCAACATATGAAACACCATTTGGTATTAATTATGGTTATTTTTTTATTTTTTTTTATGGAATTTAATGACGAGACGAGCATGCCATTCGCCTGATGGCAAGCGATACGACCACCCATAATAATTAGCAACACCATCCAGCACCTTCAGTTACAAAGTACTATGTGGTATTCCACTGCGCTCGTCATCCTGAGACATAAGATGTTAAGTCTCACTATGTCCTGTAGTTACACTGGCTACAATGTCCTTCAAACCGAAACACAACAGTGCATGCACACTGCTGCTTGGCGGTTATTGAGGTCTGCTAATTTTTCAGCCCATATTATAAGTTAAAACACACGCAATAAGGATTGTGTTGTCTGATAAGAAAGTGACTGAGAAGATAGCATATATCCATTATTTTAATTTCGAAACGAGAGGACACATATTTCAGCTAATTGAATCTATTATTTAAGGAATCAATAGAATTTAATAATAAATTCAATCGTCATTCTGGAGTCAGAATCTAGAACGCCACTTTCACACCCTGAATACGTAGTCACTATACAACTAATAAATTAGAGTATTACCAAATAATTTTATGGAAGTCCTTCGCGACGCAATGCATAATGCATCGTACCCTATCATTCCATCAATAATCGAGAAGCATAATAGAAATCAACGCACTCATAATGGCACAAAGCCCTTTGAAAGCTAATCATAATTTTACTCTTTTGTGAAATAATTTGATTAAAATTTGACGGCCCCATCCTGTAAGAAAAAAAGGAAGTTTATAAAGGTAATTGAAATTACAGCCAATTTATTCTGGACTCCGGGATAGGTTACTGAAGAAATATGCGGGGTCAAGTTATACTGGTGGGTGCACAATGGGTAGGGTTCCTTACATATCATGGCGGTGTGGATTACGCCCGGTGCCGGCGGAACTACAAACTTGATATTTCCTGAGTTTTTGTTGAGAAATATAATCGAAGTGCATATTGATATAGGACAGGAGGAAAGAAGTGGAATAAGCTGGTGAATTTGCCTTAAATTATCGTTGTTGGATAAGTAATTAAACTTTTTAGAGGGACAGAAAATAGTTTTTTTTTTTTTTTTTTTATGGCATAGAATGACGAGACGAGCATGCCGTTCGCCTGATGGTAAGCGATAAGACCGCCCATAAACAGTAGCAACACCATCCAGCACCTTGACTTACAAAGTACTGAGTGGCATTCCACTGCGCTCGTCATCCTGAGACATAAGATGTTAAGTCTCATTATGTCCAGTAGTTACACTGGCTACAATGTCCTTCAAACCGAAACACAACAGTGCATGCACACTGCTGCTTGGCGGTAGAAATAGACATTGCGGTGGTACCCACCCAGACGGTCTCTTACATATGAGAGACCTACCACCAGTAGTTGGAAAGTGTTTGATGAATTACTTCTACAAAAAAAGCGAATGGATCCATCAGTTGTTATTTTAGTAATCGGCTTATTATTTATTTATTTAAACTCTTTATTATACATCAAAGCATACAAGAAACATAATATACATATACAATACATACTACACTTATAATTTCTTTACGGAGGAAGAAAAAAACAAATCCTTGACTTTACGCGTCGCGCAGACGCCCTCAACTTGTAAATAAACATCAGTAATAATTATTCTGAGGCCAGAAACTAACCACTATGATACTGACAATTATTGTAGACACTAAACACAAAGACAGCAACTACCTCCTAGTCAAAGATTTTGTCTATACTTGTCTAACAGCCCAAATGTCTACGCCATCCTTCCTTGAAGATGACAATGATTGTACAATTCCCATTTATCTCTTCAATATACTCGATTTCATTCTAACAAAATCTCTATTCCGCGTCACTGATACGCCGCCATTTTGTATAACAATGGCTTGTGCAAGCGCCGGCCATACAACTCATACAATCCATACAAATCGGCATCGAGTGTCGGCGTTTTAATCCTAAACAAACAAAAATATACTCTATTACGTTTCGACTTAAGCTTAAATTTTGTTTAGATATAGTTTGTAATGGCGCGTGAAAATCGACCTTGCGCTTAAAGTAATAAGGTTTTGGAATCAGTGTTTGTACAATGTTTAGGATTATTTCGGATGATCTGTTTGGGACACTTTTACTATTTATTGTGTGTAGTGATTAGTAATGATCCAAGTATTCTCATATTCTTCGAAGATCTATTTGAGTTTGCCGCTTGGAGAATGAAGGTCTATTGGGCGGAAAACTATTAGTATTGTAGTATCGATATTAATCGATATTAGTATCGATTCATTGGTTTCGTGCAAGCTTAGGTTAGATCCATAATAAAGGTTTGTGGATCCATAATGTGATTTCTTGATTGTTATAGAAGATTACAACTTATGAAGAAATTGTGTTAGTAAGTAGACTTACATTTAATCTATTTTACCTGTCGTAACAGCATAATGAATACATTATTTTTTGTGCACAACTAATAGAACAGTAGCTATTAAGTTTCATTAAACTTGTCTTACATTTAATATAATAAAGTGTGCAAATAGATATAAATGCAAAAAAGCAAAAAAGCAGTCTTGCCTTTTCGTCTAGCCACTTTAAACATTACCAAAAATCAAACATCATTTTAGAAAGTAAAAATCACATACTTATCCAATTATAGCAGCCGTCGGCCGCGCCTCCCAAATCACTTAATTACACTAATTACCGATGAGCAAAACTAATTACATTCGCCTCAGACGCAAATTAATCTGTCGATTTATCCTAACATTTTCAATATACTACATGCAATGAAATTGCAACCTTAACGTATTGGAATAAGGTTGAAAACATTAATGTCGGTTACGTCGTTAGTGGGGGGACAAAGAAGGCGTCAGTGCGAAATTTAATTAAACACTTTGCAGTGTATTTGCGGAGACAGTCTGTGGGAGTTTGATTGTGTTAGCCAGTGTACATGTTGCTGCACTGACTGTGGACACAGGAACCCAGTGTAATTACTGGACGTTAAGCATGGATTGTCGCAGGAACAGGATGCAGGTCACTTTTGCCAGGTCCGTCTGGAAATCTTTAGGAAAGGCCTGTGTTCAGTAGTGGACTTCATGGGGCTGATGATGATGATTAAAAATGGATTTGACATGTGTAACTAAAGTAACACGATAGCCTAGTTGAGAATGGAACGGTCTGCCGAGACAATGTCCGCAGATTCAAAACCCAAGAAACCTCTGACTTTCGAAGTGACGTGTATATTGTAATTTTAATTAATCCTTCCGAGCTGATTTCGGCCACGGCGGACAATCTTAACAGAGATCAGCCAGGTACGCAGGAGATATTATAGTGCACAAGTGTGTGCGCAATACACAGGTGCACTCGCTATTCCTTCACTCTCATAGTCCGGTGAGATGGCAATCCGACATGACCGGAGAGCGATCAGGCGCAGGACCAACGGCTTTACGTGCTTATAAAGTATTATTATTGTAATTATCGTTCGCTTTAACGATGAAGAAAACATCGTGAGGAAACCTACATACCTGAGAATTCTCCAAAAGAATATTAAGGGTGTGTGAAGTCTGCCAACCGCAATAGGCCAGCGTGGTGGACTGAGCCCTTAAACCAGACATGCCCAGGCTGATCCCGGAACGCGACTCACTTAGGCACTATGGCAGGTTTTACATCTTGTGTACGGTCACTATCCGGTTATTTTAATTAAAACACTCTGCTTCGGTGGCGTATTTGTATTACGGTACGACTGCAATGCTGAGTTCTCGAATTCGATCCGGGTCGGGCAGTGGTTTTGGATTTTTCTACTCACTATACGCACGGCGAAATGTGGGTGCACTAGTGTCGCCTCTTCCTACCCCTAATCTCTACGTTCTCTCTCTGTCTACCCATCAAACTAATTAGCGTGAACGTGTCTATAATCTATATACTTTTACATAAGGTTTGGGTGGGGCCATATGTACTACTACTCTCCCGGCATTAGGGTGTGTCGGTAATGCCCTATTGCTCAACTGAGGGATTTCAAACTTTTGTCCTGGTACTACAATCGCTTCACAGGTCTAGTGACAATGTGCTTATATGTTTAGTGAGGACGTATGCAGTCGCACAGACGGGTGATCAGTTCGCCTTATTGTAACTATCCACCCTTAGTCCCAGGACAATGTACTTGGTCTTTAAACCGTGAGGACATGGCTTTGATTCTCTGGTTGGACAATAATGTAAACTTTGGTATGAAGAGCTTGAGTTGTCTAGTAATGGAATCTGACCGATATAGTTAAGGATCGCATTATAAGAAAGATGCCAGCCAAATGGAGGATTTAGTTGCATCTCTACTTACCTTTGGAGTATAAAGGCATTGTACCTAAGTTTTTTTTTATTAAAAACTTGGCATAGTGACTGCACCGCACCTGATGGTAAGCACGGAGCAGTCCAAATAGAGAATCGAATGGCATTGGACGATTATCCCATGCCATTCGACACAATCATGCCGGCCTGAAAATGGAACATAACGTTATGTTGATCTAATAAATAATGCCGAAAAATCTGAGGAATTACACAAACTTGAAATGCGTCTCCCCGAAGCAAGTTAGTAGTGCAAGTTTTCACAAGCGTATATATGTTTGTTAGCAGTATCAGAAAATACCACAGAATGGATTTGGATTAAATTAGTCATTTTTTTGTCTGGAAGAGCACATTAGAACCTTTATTTCCCGAAAGGAATTTGACGAGGGCGTTTCGAGAAAAATCTTAGTTATTCTCGATGTAAATCTCGCTGAAACCTGACACAAGAAAGCCGTTGCGCAAATTGGCCGGTGGCACCAGCATGGGCTGTAATTACGAGCCGCCACGAGCAGGCACGTGCCGGCGCGTGCAGGCGCGTGCGAACGCGTGCAATCATTGATACTTTGTTTGCCAAACGCAGATCAAGAGGTCGCCAATTGGCTGTTTGTTTTGTGTCTTTAATTTGGAAAACGTCAATGAAATCAAGATGTGACTTTACAATTTGATATGGAATGAAGATCAGATGGTATGGTTTTCCGAAATATTTTGTTCGACTTTTCTATACTGACTTTACACACGATGAATGCCAGGTATAAATCTGCACCTAATGATGATTTTTACATAAATCATGATAAGTCTATCAATGTCTTTGTTGAATGCAACATAAGCTTACACCTTTATCCCCAAAGGGTTAGGCAGAGGCATCAAAAGTTCCCACACTACAGCGAGCTCGTATCCGTCCCATGCTGCGATAGAGACCGAGCCTTTTGCTATATTGGATAGTAATCTCTGGCAACTTACATAAATAAAACACTTAAGATAGCCCCACCTAGAGAGCAAACCTATTAATGAGTCGCTGCCACAAGTCACTATTCCAGCTAGACATTTCACAAGACAAAATATGATGGTCGTCATCGCTTAGGTAGCTAGTGAAAGGCTGGTGGGTTAGATAGGCTAGGACCTTTATTATTCTCGCCGGCGAGGACCGTGGCGTGACCTTTCCTCGTAATGTTAAGATACTCCTTCCCTTTCTTTATATCAGCTCCACTTCTCCTCCCCTAGCCCTATTCCCGTGCCCAATGTCCGTGTCCTCTGTACCTATCAGCCCGTGCTGGTTGTTCATTGTTTAATGTAAGTACTTTAAATTATTTAATTGATATTACGTACCTTTGTAAATTTGTTATTGTCTCTACTTTGCCATGACTTGTCATAAGTGCTTTTTTATAAGACTACTTGATTAATAAATGTTTTTTTTTACTATAAGTAAATTTTCATCGTCTTACACGAAGTCGACCCAAAGATGCCAAAAGATTACATACATACCTACGCATTTTTAGGCAATTAGTTGGCAGAGGTGTAAGACCAGCATTTTGCCAGTCATAAAATAGAGGTAGGCTTATTGCTATTTACCGAGCACATTACCAGACTCCTGACTAATACTGAGTAGAAAAACCAATCACTTTCCCCGATCCGGGATTCGAACCCGAGACCTCAGCGCGCATAGCGCACGCAACAAAACTACGCCACCGAGACATTCAAATGATACCAAATGATTAGTATTAAATAACAATTTCCAAACAGTTCCCACAACGTATAATTGCGTGACGACAATGGATACGCCGCTATTGTGTCGCTCTGTGCCGGCACAATAACTACACGCTAAATACTTACATTACATTTTAATTTGCTATTTTGGAAGGGGAATGGACCGCAACATTTTTTATAAGTAATTTGTTTGATAATAAAGTAAAATTTGAACCATGTGGTCCATTTCTGTCAAGTATGAGTGTGACTGCCTTGGCGGCGTCTTAGGGCGGTATTTTTTTATGGCATTGAATGACGAGACGAGCATGTTCGCCTGATGGTAAACGATACGACCACCCATAAACAGTAGCAACACCATCCAGCACCTTGAGTTACAAAGTACTGTGTGGCATTCCACTGTGCAAGTCATCCTGAGACATAAGATGTTAAGTCTCATTATGTCCAGTAGTTACACTGGCTATAATGTCCTTCAAACCGAAACAAAACAGTGCATGCACACTGCCGCTTGGTGGTAGAAATAGACATTGCGGTGGTATCCACCGAGACGGACTCTTACATATGAGAGACCTAATAAGAAATATTAATAAATCAATCAGTAGACATTTAATGTATGGAACTATGTAATAAACCAAGCTCAAGCTGTTATTTAAGAGCTTGTTCTCAGCTGAGTTGGTGCTACTACGTGAGCAACACTCAGCTGTCAAAATCCGTCACATATTGTCACTTAAGATGTGACTTGAGCTGCTGTTAATGTGGGTTTATTAAATAGTGAGTATCTTAAGATGCTGACCTTAATTTGCGAACTTCTCTACTGATACCGCACTTCAGAGCGTAACTGAGTTGTATCTATGAATACGGCCCTAAGTGTGACTGATGTGCTGAGGTATCAGGTTCGAACCTCGGTTCGGGGAGTAGCATTCAGCTTTTCTGCTCACTATCAGCCCAGAGAATATTGTGCCCGGTGAACGTCAATAGCCCCCCCCCCCCCCCCCCCGCTTTACATCATGGGACGGAATAAACATAGCAAAAAGGAGGTACATTAGCGCTTCTAGTTACTGATTCAAGTATAGAAGGCGTGAGTGTGTGTGACAAAATGTCTCACCTGAGAATTGAACTCAAGGCCTCCTAATACCTGGTCCAATATAATCACAGAGTTAATAAACCCATTGCCTATTGCGGTTGGATCACTCACAGCCCTGCTCGGAACAATAATGGTTTTATGCTCAACATTGTTGATTCGATGGAATCGTTTATTTTTAAATCGAAAACAATGTTGCAAACGATTTCATTTTGATTCGTTAAGAGACTGTCGTAGTTTATGCGATGCTATCTTCAATTTTACTAAAATAGAATATATCAATACTTCTTGTAGGTTTTCCTGAAACGATTTTCCCCTAAAATAGGAGATGTCAATAGGGCAAGTGTTCTTCAAAACTAAGTCATATTGATTCTGCAAAATATGTACTTAAAGAGCGTTGCTTCGGAGCAACGCTCTATGGGATCGGTCCCATAATGGAGTTGGTTAAGAGCCGATCATAGACAAAATTAATATCATTTTTGGAATAAAATCCTACGAGAAGATATCACAACAAATACACTTAAAATCGCGCCGAATAATCGCTTTCCGTGTTTCCATAACGCAACTCTATACATTCTACATGATATCCATTTACATAAAACAGTGAAGCTACGTTTCCATAGCTTATATCTCGCGCTGCGACCGGCCATACGCGGTTGCGTAACTAATTTGTTTTCGATTGATTCGCCCTTTTTATTGAAAACTCTTTATTATCGAGCTCATCGCTTGTGGCTGACGCCACGTCGCGTCACGTCAGCCACAAGTTACAACTCTATCGATTCGTTATTAAGTAATTGAATTTATTTTCAAAGTCATCAGACTTTGTATGATTAATTTAAAAGAAAATGACTATTAAATTTCACGAATATTTCAGTCATGGGTGGTTTCACTTAATTTGAATGAATGTTTTAATTGCAATTTTATACTTGGAATCTACGCAGTGGGGTTTCTTTTATAATTGTTAATACATATTCCATGATTTTCAATGTTTTAATTTGCTATACCTACCTACATTCCTTTTTCTGATTCTTATAATTTGACCTATGGTTGGGCTGGTACGCATTATACATTCCGTATCCCAATAGTTAGCTACATTTAACTATAAACATAAGATGTTAGCTGCAATGAAGTTACATTGAAGTACTATAATAGAAAAAACTAGCCCACATTATTTAGATCGGTGTTTCAATGTCAAATGGAAACAATCCATACTTGTAAATGGGAAAGTAACTCTGTCTGTTTGTTACCCTTGCACGGGTGAACCACTGCACCATTTCGATTAAATTTGCTATAGAGAGAGTTTAAGATCCTGGGAAGAACATGGGCAACTTCTATACCGGAAAACTTTCACGCGGTCATAGCAGCGAGCAAAAGCTATTTTCTACCGCCAAGCAGCAGTGTGCATGCACTGATGTGCTCCGGTTTGAAGGACATTGTAGCCAGTGTAACTACTGGACATAATGAGACTTAACATCTTATGTCTCAGGATGACGAGCGCAGTGGAATGCCACATAGTACTTTGTAACTCAAGGTGCTGGATGGTGTTGCTACTGTTTATGGGTGGTCGTATCGCTTACCATCTGGCGAACGGTATGCTCGTCTCGTCATTCAATGCCACAAAAAAAAACTGATATCAGGGTAATTAAACAGCATAGTTTTAATATAATTCGGTATTAAAAGAAGCACTGAGCTAGTGACACGGTTTGATATTTGCGTGGACAAAATATGCGTGCGCTGAACGAGCAGGCAAACATTAAGCGTTTATTGCATCAGAGACAGCGGTGCTCAAACTTGCGAAAGTTTTCTCCCAAAAGGGGCGTAATGGGAACTATTATTGTCTATTTTAGTAAAGCAACAGTGTGTTGTTGCGGTTTGAAGGGCATTGTAGCAAGTATAATTGGGTATTATGACACTTACGTAATAATAAAACACAAGTTAGATCTTTATTTGGACACCAGAGTTCAATCAAATACATTGCTGAACTACTTAGCATTACTCTAATTATAAGGCATTTATTTTTTGTTTCATTTATGTTATGTGTTTTTGTATGTTTTTCTTTTGATTAATAAACATTATCTTATCTTATGTTATATATTTGAATCAGGTAAGTGCCACGCGTAAGGCCAAGCTGTGTAATTAAAATTATCATTCGTGGTGTTATTGTTTATTGAGTCATGATGCTTACCAATAGATGGACTAGTTCATTCTCTCAGCATTCAGTTATATAAAAAATGCCCAAGAAGACCTAGTCTATAATCGGCTATAATATAGTACTACCATTTAAATTAAAATATTTCCATCAAATTTCAATACAAATCGACAATGGATACACGTTTTTGATATCATGTGATCTAATTTATTTGTTGAAGGGAAAACTTCTTTAGCGGCGTTGAGCACTTTTGGAATGGGTATAAAATGTTAAACTCGCGTCAGGATCACGTGACCCCGATTAAATGCGTAGGTTTTACCATCCCTTACTAATGTGAACGTTAAATACAATGCGTAGAAGCTATAATTCTTAAACGACTACATTTTTATTTATTTCCCCAGCGTTGCTACGGCACGAGTACAAAAGAGCGTAACACTCTTTTTTCAAATTTTGATTTATAAAGAAATAGTGAAATTGTCATTTTTGTGTACGATAGCGCAATAAATAAATATTGTATTTAACCACATAAATGCAAGTCCTTTTATACTGATAAATAAAGCAATTCGTGCGAAATGATTCCCTAACCATTCCAAAATATTCAGAAATGCACAACGTTAATGTTCAAGTTTTCACTTCTGCCGGCACTCCCGAAGTGCAACCGTTCTTTTTTTTCTCTTTATCACAGCCAAGGGACATTTATCATTCATACTAATAGTAAACACGGTGCGGTTCCAATATAACCGACGAATAAGATAATATCTCTTCTACTTGCACATCCACAATCACCAGATTTATGTCTCTCTTGCTGATTATACCCGGCTCACTGAAATACGACTTATCAAATCAAACACTAATACCACCATAGTTACTACATAACATAACATCACGCTTTGTCCCCTTTTTAATAGTAGGTAGAGGTGTTACACACATTTCGCCAGCTAAATTAGGTCGAAAGGCTCGCCCCTTATCACATCTTGGGACGGAACACACTTAGCAAAAAGTGGGTGCTCTAGCACGCGGATAGGATAATGCCGTGATATGTGTATTTACGAGAATATCCCGCCCAAACAACCACTACTGCAACTCTCGTAAGCGAGGATTGACAGTGGCACACATTTTATGACATCAAGCGGTGAAACTCGGCGAGACTCAGGGAACACCAATGTCTCTTAACCCGCAACGAAGTTAATCAAATAGAAGGATTTTTTTAATTTTTTTTATTGCATATAATGACAAGACGAGCATGCCGTTCGCCTGATGGTAAGCGATACGACCACCCATAAACAGTAGCAACACCATCCAGCACCTTGAGTTACAAAGTACTGTGTGGCATTCCACTGCGCTCGTCAACCTGAGACATAAGATGTTAAGTCTCATTATGTCCAGTAGTTACACTGGCTACAATGTCCTTCAAACCGAAACACAACAGTGCATGCACACTGCTGCTTGGCGGTAGAAATAGACATTGCGGTGGTACCCACCCAGACGGACTCTTACATATAAGAGACCTACCACCAGTGGATAGGGAGAAGTTGGAAACCTATATTCCACAGTAATGTGTATGTTAGATCCCGTGTTATAAGGGGCTTACTATTTACGGGAACTAAATCCGTTGCCCCCCACAAAGTTTGACATCCACCGCGGGTACCAACTAGTGGCTCCCCCTCTATTTGTCTGCGGACCCGCTACTTAATAATGACTTATTTATTTATCCGGGCCCTTACTATTGCGTGGTAATACGAGAACTATTAACCCGCGTGCACACGACTCTGTTTGGCGAGGGAGTCTGTGCACACAGCTTGGCATTTTTATTTGCACTTTAAGAATTAATTTGTTTCTAAGTGACAGCGATTACTGCGATTAGAATTCGAAAGTTGGGATTTTCAGGTGTATTTAGATACTCTGTGAGAGTTATTGATAAAGGAATTTTTAGTTCTTTTTGGGTTCTATATGAGGTTACTTAAGTCGTTGATAAACACCATGTATGGGACTGAAATGTCATTACTTATAAAATACGATCATAAAACTCTTCCGTCACAATCACCCCGAAACCTTGCAAAATGTTTATCGAATTGATAGAGAATTAAAAGTTAAATCGCACCTGGAGGACTTAGCGCTCTTCAATTTATTTTAATACTATAATCCCAATATGATGCTATAAATAATATGTTCTTGTTAACTTACATTGGGTATATTGAAATAAAAGTACTTAAAGGACTCTTTCCCATATTTTTTACTAACTAATTTGTCGGACGACAATCACCTCATTCCGCCCCGTGACCATGAAGTCTGCATTTTTTTCTTTCGTGATTTTCGAAACGCCGCGTCGGTAGTAAAAAATTAACTTTATTGCAAAAGAATCCGTTCAGAAGTTTTATTTCAATTTGTAACATTCGCATAAACATCATAAATAGAACCAAGCATGTTCATGCTGCATAAAATTGTCTACATCATGACTTAACTAATTGCCAAAAAATGACACATTCAACAGCCGTCAAACTACAAAAAGTCGGTTATAACTTGGTGAACAATTACAGACAAAATAATCCTTTCCATTTATGTTCACAATACAGTTTACACAACACAGAAAAGGCACAAAACATTTACAATTGCTTAAAAGAAAAGCTTATTTACGCCCAACAGCTCTCAAATGTGCCTCTAATGAATGATATAAAAACTTCGAAACAACCGTGCCCGCAACACAAACCGCAAACTAAACACAACCTTATTACCTACCATCAAAATGTATCTTCCCTCACCACGTCGTTTAAGTCTTTTTCCAATAGAATAAAGACTAAATGATGCGAGGACAGAACGAGTTTGAGAGATAAATTCACTGTGACATTGGATTTTCAAACTTATTACCGCTGAGTAAGTCTCGAATTGGATTCGCTGCCAATTTGCGAGCACAAACGAAACAGTACCTTATTGTGAGAGCATTAGGGTTGGTAATTGGGTGCGGTGTGTTAGTTAAGGGGGAGCCCGTGTGCGGAGAGTTAATTTAGTTGCGGATTAAGTCAGTTTGAGTGATTGATGTTTAGGGTGGGTTCAGATGGGCCGCGAGTGAGCCGCGGGGCGCCGCGGTGTGGACGCGGCTTTACTTGTCTCTACAATATGTGCCGTTTAATTGCGATCTCTAGAGATTTGGGCCTAAACGAGACGCGTGGGATTGTCAGTAGTGCGGGTTAGAATTTCTGAACGGGTCATTATTTGAGACACAAATATCTTTGTAGTTGAATAATTTACATTGTTTTCCAGAATAACAAAACATTATTGATATAAAATTCAATTCATATTTTTTTACTTAAGTAATAATAAAAAATATGACTTATTTATTGAATGTTATTAAGTTAGAATAGAGTGGCATAATATTTTGATTCGAATAATTATTGAAACAGAAATTGAGCAAGTAAGTTTTAAAATACTTTAGTTAAATTTTACGAATTTAACTATTATTTTAAATAACAGTACGTACTACAATATCTATATTTAAAAAAAACTAGTCAAAAACCAAAAAAACTTTCTCCTGATTATTATCATCATAGTCTCATTAGAAGTTTAAGTTCAATTTAAATAGCTTATTAGTCATAAGGCTAGATTGTTATCAAAATGATGTATTGGTCACGGTCTGTACATCTTTAAAAAAAGGTGTGTGTGTATTTATGTACACGCGTTAGAAGTTATACCTCTTTGGTGTAGCAAGATAAAAAACTTTTTAATTTTTTTATCTTTCGCCTTATTCTATGTTCAAAATTCAAAACTAAAATGTTGACTATAGCTAACTTCAGGGTGTCGGTTTTCTTCCGCCTTGTTCTACGTTAAAAAATCAAAACTAAAATGTTGACGGTGTGTTGAACGTTGGCGACGGTGTGCTCGCGCATCGTAAAAAATTACTCTCATCATTTTTTTTTTGTATTGCATTGAATGACGAGACGAGCATGCCGTTCGCCTGATGGTAAGCGATAAACAGTAGCAACACCATCCAGCGCCTTGACTTACAAAGTACTGTGTGGCATTCCACTGCGCTCGTCATCCTGAGACATAAGATGTTAAGTCTCATTATGTCCAGTAGTTATACTGGCTACAATGTCCTTCAAACCGAAACACAACAGTGCATGCACTATTGCTTGGCGGTAGAAATAGACATTGCGGTGGTACCCACCCAGACGGCCTCTTACATAATGAGAGACCTACCACCAGTTTTCAGTATATTTCCCTAACGCGCCAAAAGAAGTATAACTTCAAAAACCTGATTAATAAGCATTACCTATACAGTTCTTACAATGTCTGTCTCAAGGCGATGATCATAATTCAGACTAAAATACATTAAAATCCCAAGTTGTACATAATATATCTTCTATTAAGTAAATATACTTTTCCAGCAGATAATAACTCGTTAAAATATTAATAAACGTTACGTTTGATTTTATATTATTTAAAATTCGAACATGACGTCATAACAGCCTATTATAATAGGAAACGCATGATCCCAACCTCATTACAAAACCGGGGTCCGATCAAACGAAACAATTAGAGGTCCCATCACAATAGCTTCCCGACAGACCTCAAAAACAGGCACAATTTCAACTTAACTAATAGCCCTTATTATATTAAGACTTCACAAGCAGACAGCTCCCCCTTAAATAACCTTTGATAACATTAATTTCACCTCACACCCCACCAAACGATTTTACACCCAACTACCGCACAATACGATTCAATATTGTAAAGCTGATGCGGTTTGCGTAAGCCCTTTTGGCTCTTTAGGCAGGTTATTGGCTAAGTTCTGGTCCACGGCTGCATCTAAGATGGCGATGTTGTGTGTCCTTGTCTGACGTGTGTGCGATGCGTATTGCTGTCTCTTTCGTTTTCTTAATAGAAAGAAATGGTTTTTGCCGGGTGTTTACATTGCGCAAGGCGGGATGGGGGGACGGGGGTAGAGGGCGTTGTTTTGTAAATAAAGAGGTATCGGGCGATCGATACAACCAGATTTGAGGGAGATGTGAGCCTCCTTTGAGATGCAGTTTCGAGGACTCCCCTCTGTGAAAGAATAATAAGTTTTTTTATGTATATAAGTCCTTGCGACAAAGATCAAATGTCAATTTTGAGTATAAAAAATTGTTTTTATAGTCAAATATTGAAAAAAATACTAACCTACCTATACATTTGCAACGCTTCTTGACCATATGTACCAACTGTCAATTTTCAAAAATATCCTTACCGACTACATACTTATGTTGTCAGGTTTCATAATTATGTGAATTGCTCGCGCGGTGTTGGAGACGTGAATTCTCAAGTTCAAAAAACACGATATCGTGATTTATAAACGCTAAAAAGTTATCAATGTTTAGCTAAAATCAGAAAAAAAACATGTAAAAGTACTTCAAAACACTACTACTAATTTCCAGAATATAATTTTCTGGGGAAGAAATAGCGTAGGTAGATACTATTATCCAGAACATGATTTCTGTGTGCCAAATTATTAAATTAAATTACATACAAACATACACGCACGCCTATTATCCCCGAAGGGGTTGGCAGAGGCGCAACTAATGCACCAACTTTTCGCCGTGCATATTCCGTCCCATGATGTGATAAGGGGCGAGCCTATCGAAATATCGGACACAAATTCCAGACTCCGGGCTGATACTGAATAGAAAAATCCAATATCACTTTGCCCAACCCGGGGATCAAACCCAAGACCTCAGCATTACAGTCGTACCGTACCTAATACAACTACGCCACCGAGGCAATTAAATTCTAATACAATATTTTTTTCAATCTGTGTATTTACAAAACCACATCCAAATCGGATCAGTAGTTTTTGAGAAAAATGCGGACATACAAACATACATACGTATATATGGGTCGAATACAGAACATCCTTTTTTGAAGTCGTTTAAAAAGGTAGTATACTGAATTCAAGAAGATTTTTGCCAGAAAACCACACAGCAAAAAAGTCTAGAAAATCCTTCAAAACCTGCCCAATTCGTTCAAGTTGGCGCGCCCCCAAACCATGGTGTCAACTGCACTCACGTCACAACTGATGAATAGAAAAAAGTCTCGGTAACTGACAAGGCAAGGGAAATCTTTTATACAGCCATGTGCTATTTCTATACAGCTGTATTCGCTTGATGAAATACTCTGCTATATTAGCTACTAACAAATCCTAGACCTTTCAATTAAAAAGGCCTATAATCTATATAAATGTAATTAAATTGACTTTTATTGATAGCGGCGATAGCTCAGTTGGAAGTGGAACGGACTGCCGAGACGAATGTCCGCAGGTTCAAAATCGAAGGGCACGCACCTCTGACTTTTCTAAAAAGTTATGTGTGTATTCTTTGTAATTATAGCTCGCTTTAACGGTGAAGGAAAACATCGTGCGTAAACTTGCATACCTGAGAAGTTCTCTATAAGAATTTCGAAGGTATGTGAAGAAGTGGTGGACTAAGGCCTAAAAACCCTCCCAGTAGTAGAGGAGGCCCGTGCTCAGCAGTGGGCAGTATATAATACAGGGCTGGTATGGTATGGTTACTGATAACGGTCTCATAATGCCAGTGGCGGTCCTTTCATAGAAGCCGAAAAGCCTGGCTTGCCTTAAAATTATTTACCTAAGTACTCAAAATCGAATATGAAACAATAACCAACATTTTACGGTAACAAAACGCTTCGAAATAATTTTCTTTAAAATTTTAATATTCCCGCGCTACGGTTCGCTGAACCGGTTCGCCTCGAGCGCACCTAAAGACACACCACTACACCTACACACACACAACCACATCCGCGCCGTACACTCATTTCATATTTTATACAAAACAGCTAGATGCGCACAAAATATACTTATCACTCTCTCTCTCGTTGGGTTTTACCTGGCTTTTCGCCGCCATATTTTTCTCATTCACACTAATGGATAAACTGATACCACATACGTATAGCTATAGTAAGTTTCTATAGCAATCAGTACTAGAAAATAATCCAGGCTTAATGCATTCATAGATACTGTAAAAGGCGAAAGATTTAAACGTTTTGAAGGGAAACCAGAGTATAGATACTGTATAAAATACAGGGTTGCCAATTAAACGAATTACCTCTAACATGGTTGCATTAATTTGCTTATTTTAATGTGTATTTTTATTTATCATGAATATGTAAAGATTTTAGTGATAACATAATTAAAATTACATATCTGATTATAATTATTTAAGGTATTGTACTATAATTTTATTTATCGATAAGTTTTTCTCACAATTTTAGCATTAATTTTGTGGTGTAATTTTGATTCCAACTAGGCAACATCAGTTATTTGTTTTGATTGTGCCGGCGATCTACATTGTGAAGTATTTGTGTTTATTAAGTGGTTTTTGAGTTATTTTAAACTTTTAAGCACAATAAAGATGAGTGAATATATTTCTTGTAATAGTTTAAAGTGAGTGAAAGTTTTTATCGGCGAGAATAAGTTAAATTTGTTAGGTTATGATGGAAAAAACAACTTTTAACGAGCTGGCGAATGGCGCCAAATGTGTCTGAAGAATCATAAAAGGTATTTAGATCAGTATACAACAAAACTTATTGTCTTATTGGATGCTCTAATACGTTATACGACTACATATTAAGTTGTATTGTTGGTGTTTCATATTTTTCTCGAACAAAACAAGTGTTTGGAATAGGTAGGTACATAGATCTGGCTAGTAAAATGATATAATTAATCAGTGTTATCAAAAGTAATTCCAATTCATAAAAACATATGTTAAATGCATTCATTTCATTTCATAATTTCGGTAAACAGCGAATTGTAACCTGATTATCTCGTCCAATTAAATAGATACAGTAGCTGTGACGAAATTTGAAAATTTCTAAACAAAACTTGTGCGTCGACAGTAATAATGATGATTGTAGTGTTTTTACTTTTTTTTAAATTAATTGATACAGATAAAATCTATGTAAATAGTTAATCTTTACAAGAACTTCATTTAGAAGTCGCGATGGGTCAAAATCGTTTTTAAATAAAGGTACCTAATTTCGAAAAGGTAACTAGTCGACTCGATGGCGTAGTTGTATTGCGTACACGGTTCGAACATTGTTTTGAGGCCCTGGTTCGAATCCCGGTACGGGTAGTCATTTTTATTTTTAGATATTGCTTTTCTTTCTTATAGTTGCACATTTTATATGTATCGGAGGTGCGAATTTTTTTTAAGGTCTGCTTTGGCTTGCCCTCATCCAAAACACTAGGCACGCCACTGCATAATGCTGAGTAATTACATTTAATGTACGGATTAAGTTATCAGTAATTTCTCACCTTAAAATATTTAAGCCTCGGATGGTCCCATAGAGTCTTTTCATCCTTATACGCAAGATGATCAATAGGCCTTAAAAAAGTTTTTACGTAAATTGCCCACCATCATGCCGACTATAAAATGGATGAAAATGTGTGTATGAAGATTTTAATATCATCAAAAATTATAGACAGTTTCTAAAGACAGTTTTCTTGCAGCTACAACGATAAAGAAAACTATTCTTACTGTCCCGCCTCAAAAATTTACTCTGGATATCTATGCCTTGACTGCCTTGGTGGCGTAGTTGCATTACGGTGCGACTGCAATACTGAGGTCTCGAGTTCGATCTCCGGGTCGGGCAGTGAAAATTAGTTTTTCTATTCAGTATCAGCCCGGAGTCTGGAATTTGTGCCCGATATGGCGATAGGCTCGCCCCCTATCGCATCATGGGATGAAAAACGCATAGCGAAAAGTGAATGCACTAGTTGCGCTTTTGCCTACCCCATCGAGGATAGAAGGCGTGAGTGCGTGTACCTATGTATCTATGCCAAATGTCATTCAAAGTCTGTTTTCAACTTTCGCATTTATAACAATACTATTACACTATCAATTGTAAAAAATCATCTCCACCATCAAATAAAACCGTGTTATTAAACTGATAACCGCAAATACAAACGTAGACGTTTCATTTGGGAGACGTAACGTGCGCCTTATTAGATCGGATGCGGAGAGGATCGAGTGTGCGGGAGGGGGGCGGAGGGACGCGGAGGCACGTTGTCACCGACACTTCCGCGCCGTAACGAGCCACCTGTACTTCACGGAAAATTGAATCGCGTTTTTTGGCTCACTGATATACATTGAATTGTCATGAAATGCTGAAAAATAATGAGATATAAGTGTAATATAGGCTGGTTGGGAATGAAACGATCTGCCGATACAATGTAGATTCAAAACCCAAGGCACACACCACTTTTCGAAGTTACGTGTGTATTGTTTAGTATCGTTCGCTTTAATGGATAACATCGTGAGGAAACCACATACCTAAGAATTCTTCATAGGAATATCGAGTCTACCAAACCACACTAGGCCAGCGTGGTGGACTAAGGTCTAAGCTCTCAGTAGTAAAGGAGGCCCGAGCCCAGCAGTGGGCATATAATACAAAGCTGTTATTATTATTATTAATAAGACATAAAGCTATACACACGTTCTTAAATGCAAGTTTCTTCAAAATCACCTAAAATACGCAGTATACGTGCAATCAGCACTGTTTTTAGGATAAAAATATTGCTTTAAAAACTGGCGCTTAGGCAACACATATAAAATACTTTTGCAAAGACCCTAAATAGATTGTTTTGTGGTATATGAAACACATCCCACAAAGTGACACTTTCCCCACATATACAATGCCCTTACAGTAGACGTGATTAGACGTCGTCTTAATTTTATGTAAAAAAAAAATACTTTATCGATTAAAATTACGTTGTTGATGCTTGGAGGATGAAAGATATATTGTTTCTGACTGCCATCGTACACGTGGCGAAAAATCTTAGCGTTGATAAACAATGGAGACGGTGCGGCGCTGTAAACCAAAGCACAAGAGTTCACTGGTTACGTTTGATTATGTGCAAAATTTTAATGTTAAAAGAATTATACAAGGTGCTTAATAAAATGTTGCTCTAGCCCTATATTGGAACAAAACGACGGATATATTTTATTAGTATAATTTAATATACTGTGGTTATGTGTCTGTTGGATTATACTGTGGAAACAACTAGTTTATCGCTAAGGTGTTGTAAGCCCCCGGGAGTAGTCGACCGACAAGGCCTCACTTTATATTTCCTTTATCCTTACACTAGCATTGCGTGTGGCTCCGCCCACGTGGAAATGTTTTTTCCGGGATAAAAAGTAGCCTATAGCACTCAGGAGTAATGTAGCTTCCTATTAGTGAAAGAATTTTCACAATCGGTCTAGTAGTTCCTGAGATTAGCGTGTTCAAACAAACAAACAAACAAACTCTTCAGCTTTATAATTTTAGTATAGATTTACATTTTATAAAACGAAGCCCCCGCCACATCTGTCTGTCTGAATGCGATAAACTTAAAAACTACCGAACGGATTTCGATGAAATTTGGTATGGTGTTTGAGACTTTGGGAAGGACTGCTACTATTTTGCTACTTTTTATTCCGGAATAATATATAGCGGTACTTTGAAAGGTCAATTGACTTAAGCTACATTTTTATAATGACCTTTAATGACCTTGGCCCAAGCTCGGACAAACACTGGAGTTAAGTATAAACTTCGTGTTGGGGTTACACTAATTACTACCAGGGCACGTAGTGTTTCATTCATGAACGCAATTACATTGTTGATTCTAGTTTTTATTTTCTCTATGTCTTACTCCAGGTTTCGCCTGAACGGAATAAAAGCAATCAAAATAAATATTCAAGTATTGTATCTCTGGATGGATCTAAGTGGATGATAGCCTAGTTGGGAATGGAACGGTCTGCCGAGACAATGTCCGGAGGTTCAAAACCCAAGGCACACACCTCTGACTTTTCGTAGTTACGTGTGTATTGTTAATCAATTATCGTTCGCTTTAACAGTGAAGGAAAACATCGTGAGGAAACCTACATACCTGAGAATTCTCCATAAGAATTTCGAGGGTATGTTAAGTCTGCCAACCCACACTAGGCCAGCGAGGTGAAGTAAGGCCTAACCCCTCTTAGTAGTAGAGGAGGCCCGTGCTCAGCAGCGGACAGTATATAATACATGGCTGATTGCATTTGCATAGTATTTCTATTAGTAAAAGAATTTTAGAAACAGATCATTATTTTTATAGATTATTCCTTGAAAATTAAACCGTTTTCTAAATTAGTTTGACGTAAACTATAAAACGTCTCGATACGTCGAGTATGACGTCTGTGTCTAACCAATGCTATACAATAAAACTAATACTTCAAATCTATCCACGGGAGCGTCGACAGACATCTGTCACGTTGTTTTTTGCGTCGACAGTTGTGTGACGTCACGGGACGTCGTGGCACGTCACAGGACGTCGCTCTCGTAACAGTCAATACAATAGGCGCCCGATTTGTAAATTATTTTTGTGTTGATTTGATTACTTTGTGCATGATTTATTTGTAACCGTTCGACTTGTTATTGCAATGGGTGTATTTTTTACATTCGCCTATGGTTTACTATTCTAAAATTAGATATTTGAACGATCTGGAATTAGTTTTCTTATTTTTCAATACAGTGTTGTAATTCGGTAGTTTCACGTTCACTTCTCCCATAATCCCAAGATGCTACCATAACCTCGACTAAAAGTGTAAGGAACTGAAATATACCCTGTCCTAATCTGACTCCAGTGACATCAGCTCCACATAATATAATACGCAAACACAGCATCAATTTGGCTTAGCTTTTCCAACCAGCTTGCCTGACGTCACCCCCCTCCGTGGTCTAACACTAGGCAAATCGCCTCGGATATCTACATAAATCGTTCCATTTGTAATCGAACCTACGACCTCCCAGTTGTGTATAAGTACGCTCCTAGACCAACAAACTATAACAATACCAAAATAATTAATGGCTAATTTAATTGGGCCCACAATCGAAACAGTAGCAGTAACAGAAGTAACGAGTGATATTAACGATTATGAGTCGAGCGCGCGCCGACTTGCGATTGCGTGAGGGTGCCCTGTGTTCTACTAGGGAGTGAGCGAGGCTATGGGAAGCTACGCTTTAATTTCAATTTGGGAGAATAACTTGTCAGGCAAAGAGGTTTATGTATATACACTATTTAAAATGAACATTCATAAACTAATAATATGAGTTCCACGGATTCGTGAAAAACCCACTCTGTGCATAGAGTTTTCGGTTTTTCTAGAAATAAATTCGCACTAGCTGATTTTTTTTCTGAAATAGTGTACTATGGCCGGAGCGACCAACAGATTTTTTGAGATTTAAACTGCCGCTAAAACTGTATATTTTCCAAAATAACAAAGTCGATAACACTCTTTGACCCATTATAATCTATTTCTACAAAAAAGTCATGCCAATTATCTTTGCCTTAACACGCCAAAGAAAAGTAAACAAATAAAAATAAATTGTATATCCCAAGCATATTATAGCACGGAAAGTCCCTCGTGGGACACACCAGGCCACAGAAATGATTGTATCGCTAATTAACAAACGCGACTACACACAAACACAGTGAATAATTCGGCTCATTTGCGGCGTCACGCGACTATGACGCTGCTAATTATTACTTCTATTGCCATTTGCCCAGGGGACTGAGTTATTCTGTAATGGGTGGTCCAAGCTTAGACTGATGGACAACAGAATCTCATTAGAAAAGGGGTAGTTATGTTAACTGAAGATGATCACCTCCCGTCAGATGCTCTATCTGGTCGCCAAACCATCAGTGGAGTACCAGCAGTGGAGTCATTTCCGTATTCATAAAAATAATCCCAACTGATTAATAGTCTTCAGAATTATCCCGGCACTTATTAATTGTACAACGACTAACCCCGGATAACTAATTTGAACGATATTTACGACAGTCTCCTTATTATTTCCATGTGGGGTCGACCCAAAAAAAATCACGAGATTACAAAACGGATTCGGCTTTGTTAATCGGCCACTCTGCCTGACGTCTACTCATATACTCAATAGTTCAAGAAGGCGACATATGCATTTAAACTACCTAGAAGTATAAAGCACATGAAAGAATCCAACAGATTATTTTTTATACAAAAGTATGACAAGACGAGCAAACTGCTTGCCTGTTGGTAAACGCCACGACCTCGCCATACAGTAGCAACACCACTCATTGAATTATAAAGCAACATAAGAACTGCATTTTTTATTGCCTCCAAAGGTAGACGAGCTAACAGCCCACCTGATGGTAAGTGGTCTACGTCACCCATGGACGTCGGCAATATCAGGGGCACAGCTAAGCCACTGCCTACCGTAAAAAACTTAAACCACGCTTAAAGAAGTATAGTCATTACCCTGGATATCTGTGAGTTTTTGCTGTTTCCTGTCAAGGTAGGTGGCAAGATAGACCACAATTTTTCACTAACACGTCCAATTAATACATGGGTAAACATGACAAGTGGAGTTATGGGCTTGCGTCACGTGCCGCGCTGGCACCGACCGACACCATACCTCATCCACCCTACAACTTGCACTACGATAATGTCCTTGTCCTACAAACTAATTGTGAACACCGGTGTGGTTATAATAATAATTTAATAACTACTTCTGATATTCTTCATCGTTAAAGCGAATAATAATTGACTAGACTTATGCTCGCGGCTCCGCCCACGTGAAAAAGTTTTTCCGCGATAAAAAGTAGCTTATTGCAGTCAGGAGTAATATAACTTCCTATTAGTGAAATATTTTTTAAAATCGGTCCAGTAGTTTTTGAGTTTATCCATTACAAACAAACATTCAAATCTTTCCTCTTTATATTATTAGTAAAGATAAATAATACACGCATAAATGCTAAAAGTCAGAGGCCTTGGGTTTTGTGCCTGCGGACATTGGTTTCAGCAGTCCGTTCGTTCCCATCTAGGCTATCGTTTACTCAACTACTTTTGATACATTGAAGCTCACCTTATAGACCTGGGAGGTATTCTAGAGTCTGTTGGAGTATAGACTATACCAATATATATATGATCCCAAGAAGTGTTATGTTGTGTTATGATTTGGAAGACATTGTAGTCGAGCATTATGAGACTATCATGTTTCAGAATGAAAAGAGTGCTATGCTATGTGTTGGTTTATGATTTCAAGTTCTGTGTGGTATTTCTACTGATTATAAGCAGATGAACGACATGCTTTATCTTTCAGTTGTTGGAAACAAACAAATAATTGCTGTGAATTAATAAAGTGTTGATAACCAGTATGCGTTCTTCAAAAATAGGACTAATCAGCCAACATACTTTTACTTTTATCCCACAAACAATGTGGATTCAGCTCAAAACACTTTTTTACACATGTTTTAAAATGGATTTTTGACCGGCCGACCCGTCTGGACTTTGGGTGATTCAATCCCAAAATGCACGGCCTGGGTTAGAACTTAGTTCCTTATCCAGTTTCATTGCCTTTTTATCCTGAGAACAAAGACTCCAACTCACGTATAGCTGACGTGAGACAAATTGAGCACATTTGACAGCCGTGCCGTGTCAGCCGCGCCGAAATACGATGCGACACGCGACCAGTATATATGACAGAGCAGTCGACACCACATTCGTGATTGTAAACTTTATATTTATGGGCTTAGGTGTTCTATTGTGTCGGGTGGTTTAGGAGTTGGAGATGGTCTGTTTGCAAGATGCGTCTATGCACATGACGTTTTTCTGAGCTGAAGCAATACACGCGTTCTCTATATACGTTTGTATTTAATGTGTATTTTAGTTGCTTTTAATAATTATGATCAGCTTTTTTTCTTTCTTTCTTTCTGAATTCTGGTAAAAGATTGATTGATCGCTTATTTAACTCCATAGCGAGTCACGACAATGTTCGATTTTACCCACACATAGAAGCAACAGTTTGATGTTAGTCCGCCATTAAAAATCCTCTTAAGTGAGGCTTCGCAATATCAAAACCATGCATCCTACGTCACATTAGCTGACAAAGCCTACGACGGAATCATGCTGACCCAGCATACAATCACCACCTTCTAAATTATAAACCTTCTTTATTTTTATTATAAAAAATCATTCCTTTGTATAATGTTTATAAACCCGTGTGAAGCTCTCCGTCCGATAGAGTTCGTGTATCTAGTCACATGCTCAGACGAGCGGCGGTTGATTTATCGTCACAGAGTCGCAGGGCCGCGCGGAGTCGCGTGCTTCTGTTAGTTTGCACCTCTTTAACTTCCTCAGTGTCAGGGGCGGTTATATCCACTATTCAATGCTTTGATATCGAACATGATTGTAGAGTGTTCCAAGAATGAATATAATGTTGAAGAAATTTGCGATCTACGTTGCCAATTATATGTCTCTTTTATAATAATTTTAAGAGCCCAGTTTACCCATAATAGCAAAACAAAGCCGAATTTTGAAAGATAAGCCTTATAAGACTTTTATTCTGACTCTCATCTACTTCCAACTAGAATACTAGTTGCCTAACGGCTGATTTTTCAATCATCAGATAAAAAAATATTAGTAATATAAAATTACACAAACGAATTAAAAATAACCATTTTTATATTCAGTCTGGTAATAATTTATTTCATCACTCGATACGAGAACTTCCTAACAGCAATTCCATCTCTTTCCAGGTGTGGTTCCAAAACCGTCGTGCGAAGTGGCGCCGCCAGGAAAAGATGGAGGCGGCTCGGTTGGGCCTGTCGGAGTACGGGTGCGGCGCGGGCGGCATGCCGCGGCTGAGCGGGCTCGGCCTGCCCGTCGACCCGTGGCTTGCACCGCCCTTGCTTACCGCGCTACCCGGTAAGGCATCGATAGTTTTCGTACTATGACTTGTTACGATGACATTACTTTGCCCCAATTAATGTATCATTAATTTACCAGCTGTTTATTGCATTCATATGCTAAAGCAGATAATACTTTGCTCGGGGTTTAATAATCTCTTTATCACCATCATCATCGGCTACATGAAGTCCACTGCTGAACATAGGCCTCCCCTAAAAATTTCCAGACGGACTTATCAAAAGCGGCCTGCATCAATATTTTTTTATTAACCCGTATATTATAAAATAAAATGATTTTTAGTTTGTAATGGTTATTATACATTTTTCATACCAAATTAGCATTTTTTCTTTCTCCAGGATTCCTCAGTCACCCGCCATCAGGGTACCCGAGCTACCTGACTCCCTCCGCGCCTGCGCCGGCGCCCCCTGCGCCCCCAGACCCGCGCTCCTCTTCCATCGCCGCGCTACGGATGAAGGCCAAAGAACACGTGGAAAACATCAGCAAAGGTCTCACCATGGTCTAGTTGGAGCCAGAATCAAATGACGTATATACACGTCATAGCAGAATTCGAGCAAATTCGGTTTACAGAGAACATTTTAGCTACTTAGCTAAATGTTAGCCGCTAAAGGTACATAGGTCCGAAAGATTTTTAAAAAATAAGATGTATAAAATACTTTAATGTGCACTAAGAATATATTTAAATATAATCTGTAATTTATCTATGTAAATGGTAGATGTTAGAAGTGAACACGGAATTTTCCGACATATTCGTTTTTACGACTGATTTTTCTAATGGAGGACGGAATTTATGACTCAAAAGACGCTCTATTAAAATCTTGACGATATTTTAAAGCGACGTCTTATTACGTCTACTTAAACTTTACTATACTGAGTCGTAATAAAACGTCTCTTCAGAAGATGTTTGATATTTTTAGGATGAAAAAGTTTATAAGTCATTGTATATATAAGATTTGTGTATATGTTAGATGTAATTGTCGTTGTTTGGTACAAAACAAGCAATAATAATCTTAAAATACATTTTTAAGGCAAAAATCATAATTTGATATTGATGGATAACTTTATTCTGCAGTTTGAATTGTAACTTGAAGATAGCATTTTGACTATTTTCTGCTAAATTTCAATACCTAGATTTACACATTTAGACCTCTAGATAAATAAAACTAAATAGAACGTGAACAAAATTTTTTTTTCGAGAAACAGCTCAATAGAAACTTAATTAAATAAATATTTGACAATTGTAAATATAAATATACGTCACGTAGTGGATACTAATAATATGCGTGTGTAATATAAAAATATTGTCTCTGTATTCGATTTTGTGCTGATTTGGATTATTAAGTTATTTCCTTTGGATTATTACTATTACAATTACGGAATAAATTCTAAAATAATAGACATAATTCGTAATTACAGACAACCGTGTAGTCTTTTGTACGTAAAAAAAGACAAACATTCCAAAATAATTTATTTAAAGTGTACTTAATTTTTTGACTTTAAAAAAAATATGAATAAGTAATATTGTACGTAAGTATAGAAATTTATGTACTTTCAGTCACAAAACTAGATGAAAAAATTTTGTTTTCTTAACAAATATTTTTCTCTTCACAAAAATAAAATAAAAGGATTACTTTAATTCACACAAAGATTTTTTTTTCTTCATTTACATTGAACGCCTATAGGCGATATAACATTTTGAATTTTTTCAGCTACTTATGTGGCTGACTGTACCAATGTGAAAAAAATGTAAATAATGTATTTAAATTAAAACACTTAGCTTTGTAACTGACTGGAGTCAACTATACTGATCTATTTATGTATGCACTAGATTCTCGCTGTATTTAGTAAACGCCTTACTAACAAACGTATGTACAGTCAGAGACATAAGAAGCTGAAAAATTCAAAATTTCCAATCGCCTATACACTTTTGTGTCCTTACCAATTTTTTTTTCTCTTCAAATTGATATAAAAAATACTTTACATCACACAAAAAAAATACCTAAACAATTAGACTAACTGCGTATGTGCGACTTTAAATTTTGATTTTTTCAGCTATTTATGCGGTTTTAGTGTAAAAATCTGTACAATTAAACTGTATTCTGTCTCGCTTCATTTGACGTCAAAGGAAGTAAGACAAAACATTGTATATCTATGAAAGATGTTTAGATTAAACGTTTATTAGTAATGTCTTAAAAGGAATGATTTGAATGTGAACGGAATATTCTTTTATTCGAAGTAATTTACTAGAAATTTATAAAATTCTATTATAAATTTCTGGGGAATGACTCTTCTTATGATAGTCAGTAAACAAGAAAATTATTGTATTAGAAATTGACAGAATACGCATTTCCTTACTAAAATATTTTTAAATTATTTTTCCATTATACGTAATAAATACTTAAAATAAAAGAATCTTCTGTTATTGACACTTTGTCTCATGGCTATTATATTTAACTTAAGGCCTTTTGCACAAATTTCAAGTGTGACTGCCTCGGTGGCATAGTTGTATTACGGTACGACTGCAATGCTGAGGTCTTGGGTTCGATTCCCGGGTCGGGCAAAGTGATATTGGGTTTTAAATTCAGTATCAGCCTGGAGTCTGGAATTTGTGCCCGATATGGCGATAGGCTCGCCCCCTATCACATCACGGGACAGAATACGCACAGTGAAAAGTGGGTGCACTAGTTGCGCCTCTGCCTACCCCTTCGGGGATAAAAGGCGTGAGTGTGTGTCAATTCAAGTGATTTTTATTTTACAACTATCGTATTAAACAACTAACGTAGATAGTACTCATTTCATTAAATTTTTTTTAGGAGCATTGATTACTGGCTTTGTTCTTATAAACGAAACAATGATTCAATTCACATGAAAATATTACAAAAATCATGTTTCATAAACAGTAAGTTTGAAATTTTAAATTAGATTTCAAAATGATTGAAGTTATACTTCTTTTGGCGCGTTAGGGAAAAATGATGAGAGTAAATTTTTATGATGCGCGCACACCGTCACGAAAACCCGACACCCTGAAGTTAGCTATAGTCAACAATTTGGTTTTGAATTTTGAACGTAGAATAAGGCGAAAGATATTGAAGTTATACTTCTTTTGGCGCGTTATTTAAACATATTTTTATCTTGTTACGCCAAAGAAGAATAACTTTTAACGCGTGTACATACATAAGTACACACGCACACTTTTTCAAATGTATTTTGAAGCGACGTAAAATTACCTCGTCATAGAATTTTCCTGAATTAGTTCATACGCTTCAATTCCACTTATATTAAAAATATATATTATTTTATTAAAATAAACACTTGTTAATTCAAACTAATAGATTAAAAATCTACTCATAAAATGGTAACTTTGTGACCCTGTTATTTTAAAGACTAATTTTATTTCTTGAAACACTTGTAGCATCACTTATAAATACGTACTAAAACCTCTTAAATTTTTTTTCATTAAGAGACCTATATGTATATGAATTGATGAAGGTCGCAGGAACACGCTGGATGCAGGCCGCTCTTGACAGGTCCGTCTGGAAACCTTTGGGGGAGGCCTATGTTCAGCAGTGGACGTCATGTGGCTGATGATGATGATGTATCGCACCTTTAGAACCAAAACGACACAATTCGAAAAAATAGAAAATTGAGTTATCGTCGTAAAATTGCTTAAAACGAAATTCTCAATACAAGAATAGTTCAAACACATCTATATTCAAGCGGGAACAGGACCATACTATTACATCGCTCCCTTTTTTATTATATTTTAATAAAAAAGGACCAGTTTTAAGTCATTTTATCACAATAACACAATTTTAGATTTTTTTGAATTGTGTCGTTTTCGTTCTAAAGCTGCGGTACGTTTATAAATTCCAATTTTCCTAATCACAGTAGCAAACGCTACCATGGTTTCAAAGTTGACAGTTAATTTCACGTCAACAGATTCCCATTATGTTGTACAGTCAACCACATAAGTGGCTAAACAAATTCAAAATTTCAAACCAACTATACGCGCTTAGTTCAATTAAAACTCTTTTTTTTCTCTTTGTGCGAAGTAAAGTAAATCTTTTATTTTATTTTTGCGAAGAGAAAATGAAAATTGGTAAGAACAGAAAAGTGTAGGGGCGATTTGAAGTTTTGAATTTGTTCAGTTACTTATGTGGCTGACTACGTTCCCACACCCTGTGATGTGTTGTATATACTATGTGAAGTGTAAATACTGCGTCGATAGAGCTAGCTAAGAGATATACAATGAGAGATAATAAATGTGTTCTTATATGTTGACTTTTATTTCTTTCTTACCATTCAGTAGCTAAGGGTGCATACAATGAGATTACTGTAATAAAAATACCAGCCTTGTATATACTGCGCACTGCTGGATACGGGCCTCTACTTATGAGAGGGTTTAGGCCTTGTTCCACTACGCTGGCCTAGTGCGTGTCGACTGACTTCACATACCTTCGAAATTCTCATACAGAACTTCTCAGGTTTCCGCACGATGTTTTCCTTCACCGTTAATATGAACGATAATTGATAACAAATACACACGTAACTTTGCAAAGTCAGAGGTGTGTGCCTTGGGTTTAGTTCCTTTCCCAACAAGGCTATCGTACAAAATAAATACGATCAAATTAAAATAGTATCTCTTGAAAATTATCAAGCTTGCCCAACACTTTATTCTGTGGGGTCCACCCTACACACCTTTTTTCCGCGGGTGTAAAATTTGGCTTAGTTTTTACAACAAATATGATACCAGGTAATACCTGGTAAATGTTAGCAATACAAATGGTAAATAGTGGCTCACGTAAGTGTGCCGCGTTCCGAGATCAGCCTGTGTATATCCAGTTCACACAGGCCGGCATAATTGTGTGGAGTGACGAGAGATAATCGTCGGTAATCAGTCGACACTCTATCTGGACCTCTCCGCTTGCCATCAGGTGCAACGGATTTACTTTGCCGAACCCGTATAAAAGAAACCACATACTTTTCTGATCTGATGATATACTAATGGTACACAAGATGGACGCAATGATTTTTATATACAACGACAAGGAGAAAGTCACTCGCTTGATAGTAAATGTTACGATTGGGCATAATCAGTAGCAACATCGAATGTTCGAATATCTTTCTTATTTTTTATGTTATTGAATGACGAGACGAGCATGCCGTTCGCCTGATGGTAAGCGATACGACCATCCATAAACAGTAGCAACACCATCCAGCACCTAGAGTTACAAAGCATTGTGTGGCATTCCCCTGCACTCGTCGTCCTGAGACATAACATGTTAAGTCTCACTATGTCCTGTAGTTACTTCTGCCTACCTTAAGGGAAAAAGGCGTGATGTTTCTGCAAAAACTGAGCGACCTGGTAATAAAGTGTGGGTCCAATTAACCGTCGCGACGAATCCAGTAATTAATTTATCGTCAGACAATTAGAGACGCGCTGTCGGCCACCAGTGATTCGATTATAGCCAAGAAAATTAACCGCAACACTCGATATAGTATTTACTAGGATATTTTGAACGAGTATTGATTTTCCCCACTCCAATGTGGGGTCGACGCTACACATCTTTTTATAATCATCATCATTTGGCATGGGAATTCCACTGCGGAGCGTAGGCTTCTCGTAAAGATATATAAACTAGACTTTTAGAAGCTGTCTGATACATATTAGGTTTGGCTTGGTTTTACCGTCCGCCAATTTATTTTGAGTAAGGGATGCTGAACAAATCGTGACACTCGAACCTGGAACTTCGCGACCATAACCCAAGCACGCACCAAAAAACCAACAAGACGATCGGCACGAGTACATACTGTATATCTTTATTTAGGGCTTAAGATCATTGAACTGGCTCGTTCAGAGCAGAGCAGTTTTATTTCTTATTATTTCACATATATAATATACACACTTTACTGTATAATAATAATATTATTATCATCTATATCGCACCGTAGCATCGTAGCGCCGTAGCACCGTCCAGGCGTAGCCTGTAGCGTCGTCGTAGGTCGCATAATAAACCGTAGCGAGCTCAATTATTGTTTTTCTCGTCTCTCACCCTATTCGCTCGCATTAAGTTAGGGAAGGTTTACATGAATCATTACTTTCTGTATATTTTACTACATCATTTACATTAATGTTGATACTATCTTGGAAATGGTTTTCATGCTTATCATTGTAAGGATAGAAACTATAAGTTACAAATCTGTTCTCGTATTTAAGGATTTATGTTCTCACAATACTTATAAAATATACGGATAAAATATAACATGCCTCAGAACAGAAACCGAACCCACGGCTATTTCGCATTCGGGTCATTGACCGCATCAGCAGCAGAAGCAGCATAGATTGCAAATGTACTTTAAACAAATCGGTTATAATCATATTAACAACTGAATTTAATTAAATAACACTTAGAAAGGCACACTGTTGCAATTTTCATTGTGAAAAAGATTATTCATTTACAATTAAATTAAGAAAATAGTTTAAAAGATAATAGAGATAGTCGGCATGTAAGCCTACGCGAATGTCGTAACAAAACGAAGAGCGCGACTGTCGCTCGATTAGCGACCAACCGGCGCATTAACATGTTATTCGCGTGAAGCGTGAGGCGTGAGACGTGAGGCGTGAGGCGTGAGGCGCTGCGAGTGCGCCAGGCGCTGCGAGCGCGTCCATCTTACTAACAGCGACGATTATCCTAACTCTTTCTTCCTTAATCGTATTCTTCATCACTGAAGGTCGTGTCCATCCTGAAATATTTTGATGGAGTCGATGACGAGCCGTCTCCATGCCCCCCTATCTTCGGCTTTTCTCAGGGCAGTGGCAATACGAAGTCCTGTTATGGCCTTTATTTGGTCAGACCAGCGGGTAGGTGATCACCCACGTGGTCTTTTACCTTCTACTTTCCCTACAACCAGCAGTTTGTCCAAGTTATCTGGTTGTCTTCGGGCAATGTGGCCAAAATAACTCAACACTCGGTGGTAGCATATTGTAGAGAGCCTAGTCTTGATGTTCAGTTGGGCGAGAATAGACTTGTTGGTGCGTCTTGCTGTCCATGGTATGCGTAACATTTTCCTCCAACACCACATTTCAAAAGCCTCAATCTTTTTCCGGTCTGCTGCGCGAATTGACCATGATTCGGAGCCGTATAGGAATATCGAGAATACCAGTGCTTTCACGAGTCTCACTTTGGTTGTATTGGAGACATTCCTGTCGTGCCAGATCCTCGACATCTTGCTCATAGCCACTTTTCCCATTTGCGTACGCCTCCGAATTTCCTTTTCGCAGCTTCCCTGGTTGCTGATCATTGAGCCCAGGTATACGAACTCGCTCACGAATTCCAGGTCTGCTAGTTCGCCCGTGGGTATAATATGTCCAGTTCGGTCAACGACCATAACTTTTGTTTTGGATTTATTGACCGAAAGTCCCACCACCTCGCTTTCTCGCTCTACCCTGGCAAATAGTTCTGCAAGTTCGCGCTCGGAGGATGCAAACAAAGTGGTGTCATCTGCATATCGCAGATTACTGATCTTAATTCCACCGACCGCGATGCCTCCTTCCCACCCTTCTAAGGCTTTTCTCATTATAAACTCGCCATAGATATTAAAAAGAAGGGGGGACAGAATGCATCCCTGGCGTACTCCTTTCTCCGGCTTGAAAGATCCTGACACCAGATTATTCACTCTGACCATAGATTCTCCATCGTCGTATAAACTCGCGATCAATCTCACTAAGTGCGCAGGTACTCCCATTTCTTGAAGGATTGTCCACAGGGGTTCCCATCTAACGCAGTCAAATGCTTTCGAATAATCTATAAAGCAGATGAACATTGGCACATTAAATTCCCGGCTCTTCTCTATCATTTGCCTCAGGTTGACTATTTATTATCCTAACTACAGTTGAAAAAAACCGGTCTTAGTCTCATAAATAGAATTACCCTAGATTCAAGGTCCTTCAAATCAGAACACAACAGTGTATGTGCACTGCTGCTTAACGATAGAAGTGGACATTGCGATGGTACCTACCCAGACAGACTAACGAGAGACCTTCCTATTGAACAATATTTGGATTCAAAGTTCACAAAGTTTTATAAATACTAAAATTTTATCAAATCGTTGAATTTCACCCTTAAACCCCCGTGGAAAGAATCATGGAATAACTAATTTAACAACCCCATAACTAGTGATAAATAGCATAATAAACAAACAACAGAGTCAGTCACATAAAATAATAATTAGTGCGCCGCAGGGTGACGGGGGGGACGCGAGCCCAGTGACTAATTGACGATATTAATCTTTAGCTAAACCCATTTCTAGCCACTTGTGCTAATGTTATTTTTAACCACATTTCAGTTATAATTATAAATGTAATTTACCTTGATTTCACGGAAAAGAAGTTTATACCAAGATCACAACAGAAACGTTGCCTCTCATCAGTCGCAAAAATTAACGGCCTATCTTAAAGTAATACAATAATCATACACAAAAAAAAACAAAATCAAAATTCAAAGATCTTTTACGTTTCGAGGGAAGCCTATGTTCAACAGAAGACTTCCTGTGATGTTCATGTATATGTTGATTATGTTAGGTTAGAAATTAACAAAACTTGAAAGTATTTATAAAAATTATGTTCATTGTGTAATATTTATGCAAATAGGCAAGTTTCAAATTTGAATGTCTGCTAGATAAGGACACTGTTGCCCATAGCGGCTCGTAATAGTTTACTTGCACTTTCCCCCATAATAAGTGTTACTGGTACCTCAACAAAAAGTTACAATCTGTTGCCGATAGTGGCAATTAAGTTACTTCCTATCTCCCCTCAACAATAAGTACTAACGAGCGACTGACGTGCGCGACGCAATGCGTTAAACGACAACAACTAACGATTAACATAAAAGCTACAACATTTAACACTAATATCATTGTTCATTATTATTTTAATGCGAGGGTAGTCACGCATGGATTTACGACGCGAATGATTTTAATTAAGTGTAATAAAATGTCGTCATATGTCAGTCTTTTATATTTTTATTTTATTTTACCTGAGCTCGATGCTACATTTCACATGATGGTAATTTTTTTATTGCAGTTAAATGACGAGATTAGCATGCCGCTCGCCTGATGGTAAGCGATACGACCGACCATAAACAGTAGCAACGAATAATTTTGAATTACAAAGTACTGCGTGGCACTCCGCTGCGCTCGTCACTCTGAAACATAAGATGTTAAATCTCATAATGCCTAGTAATTACGCTGGCTACAATGTCCTTCAAACCGGAACACAACAGTGCATATATAATATATAATATTCACGCCTTTTATCCCCGAAGGGGTAGGCAGAGGCGCAACTAGTGCACCCACTTTTCGCCAAGCGTATTCCGTCCCATGATGTGATAGGGGGCGAGTACAATTTAAATACGCTGGTTTCACTGGAGTACTACCACTATTTTACAAAAAACCTAGGCTATGACCGTGACCGACTTATGAGTTATTCCATAAGCCTCAACTGCCACTCATCCTTCTTCATTTCTATTCTTTTAAAATCCATTACGTTATAACACATTTATGATTCTTCTAGTGTTGTGTTTATAAGTTGAGATCATTAAACATCAAGAGACACACTTTACCATTTATCTGTACTATAAAAACACACCCAAAATTTAAATAAATCACTTTGTATATCATAAATCTTGGATTCAATCTTACATTGCGCAAGTTGATCTACGTTCCAAAGTAGAGCAGTAAATTACCGCAGCGTGTGCGGCACAGTTATGACTGATAACGTTCACTGATAACAGTTTGGCATACCGCGTCATACGACGAAAGGAAAGGAAATAATGTAAGCGAAGAATACAGTAGTTTCAAGTAAATCTTTTGTAATTAAGCTACTTAGTTTAATTTCAATGTCTAACATTCGCGTAAAAGTAAGAAATTATTAATAAATCTTTTTTTGATCTGTTACTTACACAGATTATTAGTTTTAATTATATATAAGCTAATTACAAAGCGAGAGTAGGTACCTGATATTTATTACGATCGACACCGAGCGTTAATTACCTAAGTTGATTTTAAAATCTTACATTCTTTTGATTTAGAGAGGGTTTTGCAATGCAATGAAATGCATTCAGCCCTGTATTATGTACTGCCCACTGCTGAGCACGGGCCTCCTCTACTACTGAGAAGGGTTAGGCCTTAGTCCACCACGCTGGCCTAGTGCGGGTTGGCAGACTACATACCCTCGAGATTCTTATGGAGAATTCTCAGGTATGTAGGTTTCCTCACGATGTTTTCCTTCACCGTTAAAGCGAACGATAATTGATAAACAATACACACGTAACTTCGAAAACTCAGAGGTGTGTGCCTTGGGTTTTGAACCCTTTGGACATTGTCCCGGCAGACCGTTCCATTCCCAACTAGGCTATCGTCCACTTAGAGAGAGAGGGTGCTATTTTCACTAAACTCTAATAAATAGGTAACGTATATTTTTGATACAAGTATTGACATAGTTGACGCACCTGTTCATATCTGTACAACTTATGTGTCCCATGAGCCAGAGACTATATAAAAAAATGTATCGCCGACTCTTCGCGCGGTGCACCACCGGCCTAGCTAATTGCTCGGTACGCTCGCCGCTTTGTGTACCCGTCTCGGTTATATATTGCTGCTATTTCTCGGTGGATTCACTTTATTAAACTATACTTGTGAAGTTATACTTCTTTTGGCGCGTTATTTAAAAAGATTTTTATCTTGTTACGCCAAAGAAGTATAACTTCTAACGCGTGTACATAAGTACACACACACACTTTTTTTATTTCAAAATAATATTAATAATGGGATTGCATTTCGTGATAAAAACTTTGATGTAATATAATTATGATAATTTAAAGCAACTATGGTTCGTAGAACTGACAGATGAGGGAAAAAAGTCCCGAGTGGAACCCACCTACCCGCAAGCGCAGCGTTGGACCTTTACTTGCAAAGTGGACAGACTTGATAAAGATAGCAGGAACACGCTTAATGCCGCTTTTGACAAGTGACTGATGATGATGATAATGGTTCATATTAAGAACTATTTAAGATCTATACTGTACCAAATTTTTCGTAAATAATTCATTCATTTAAGGTAGGCACGTGCATTTTCATAGACGACAATTACTATCATTACTCTCACGGCGTCAAGTGATTTGAGAAACGCTTTTTGAATTATCTGGCTAATTGTTCACCTGACGCTAAAGGAATAAGTTACGTTAAGAGGTTAGAATTATTTGGGATTAACTCTTTAGAAAAGCGTCAAGATTTATTAGAACTCACGTTTTTATTCAAAATATTGCATGGGAATGTGGATATTTTTTTTTTTTTTTTTTTTTTTTTTTTTTTTTTTATTGCATTGTATGACGAGACGAGCATGCCGTTCGCCTGATGGTAAGCGATACGACCACCCATGAACAGTAGCAACACCATCCAGCACCTTGACTTACAAAGTACTGTGTGGCATTCCACTGCGCTCGTCATCCTGAGACATAAGATGTTAAGTCTCATTACGTCCAGTAGTTACACTGGCTACAATGTCCTTCAAACCGAAACACAACAGTGCATGCACACTGTTGCTTGGCGGTAGAAATAGACATTGCGGTGGTACCCACCCAGACGGCCTCTTACATAATGAGAGACCTACCACCAGTAACTGGATACCACCAGTAAGTGGATAGCTCGGAATTGCTGTCTAAAATTAAATTCAAAGTTTCACACCGTCTGCCTAGGCATCCTATAAAACTCCTAAGTCCACCATTTCGTAAAACTGTATTTGGGTCGAATTCACCTATTGCAAGATTATGTAAGACCTATAATGAAAACTCCAGTAAGATTGACCTGTTTCGCACGAGTCTCTTTAAATTTAAAAGGCAATTAAAACATCTTGGAAACATTTAATCATATCATGAAGTTAATTTTGAGTTGTATCTGTATTCTTACATGCTTTATAATCAGCGTTGCTTAGACGTTGTCCATAATTTTATAAGTTATTAAGTACTGTATTTTTTCTTTTCTCTTTCGAGATATTTTGTATGAAGTGTTCACTTTTTTATTTTGTGCAATTAGTTTAATTTAATTATGTACTGTATGTTTTTTGTATTAAAATTCGGTGTAGCAACTGTTTGTGAACGTATTAAAATAAAATAAAAATAAAAAAGTGATCCATTAGCTTGTTTGTCATAATATCACTAACATCAAGTGAGTCACTAGCTTGCTCGATTTACACTCGTTGTGTCGTTATATTAATGAAATGAAATGAAATCATTTATTCGAATCCGTAAAATGTTAAACTTTACTAAGACTCAGACTTAAAGAAAGCCAATGCAATATTAGGTATACCTATAATTAAAAGAAATATTAGAGCAATGATATGAAACCATTTAAAAATCCATTACTATAACAACGAACAAAAAAAAACAAATCAGTCAAAACAATGTAATTGTACTGTAATAGTTCCACTACTGGCCGCGCGCGTGGCGGCGCTAGTGTCGCGCCTGATTTTTAATTACGCTCGGTGCCGGGGGCGCGCGGGCGGCGCCGCGTCACAATTTGCAACTCAAAGCCGCTGAAAAAACCCTAAAACACCCGACACACAGCCCTTTGGCATTCGAACCGCACAGTCAGTGCCGTGGAGTAGTCAATAAATATTGTTTATCTTCCAGTTAAGGTCGGCGCAAAACATTTTTGTAAGTGTGTTTCAGAAAGGCTTTGGAATATTTATTACAGGCGGCAGTCTGAGATCAACTCTCTTGGGGAATCTCAGGAAAATTTTGTTAGAACAACTCAGTGTTTTAAAATGGGATTCGAACCAAGGATCTCTCCGTCCACGTACCATCACTGCCACTAGACTAAGAAGCATACAACGTATATGAGACATGAGTATATAATATTATGTATGTTTGTCATTCTATTCTTGTTATGAATTAAATAATTTCGGCGGAGATTTTTTCAGGGCCAATAGATGCATATCAAAGTAACATCTGTTTTTATCGCGTAAAATAAGAATAATATTGTGTTGGCGCGAGTTCAAGGCGCTCGCGAACATAAATTGTAAGAATTTGCGCATTTTATTTCGCTACCGGTTATCTTACATTTAAAGAGTTTATTATATCTAGTGGTCGGTCAGTGGTAGAAAATCGACCGGCGAAATTAATGTATTTGTAACACATAAATATTTTGTTTCTGCACTCCTCTATATATTTTAATTATACCATTTTTTTTTATGGCTTTGAATGACGAGACGAGCATGCCGTTCGCTTGTTGGTAAGCGATACGACCACCCATAAACAGTAGCAACACCATCCAGCACCTTGAGTTACAAAGTACTGTGTGGCATTCCACTGCGCTCGTCATCCTGAGACATAAGATGTTAAGTCTCACTATGTCCTGTAGTTCCACTGGCTACAATGTCCTTCAAACCGAAACACAACAGTGCATGCACACTGCTGCTTGGCGGTAGAAATAGACATTGCGGTGATACCTACCCAGACGGCCCCTCGCATACGAAAGACCTACCACCAATGAAATCCATCTAATTCTAGATGGTGTAGTATCCTGAGCAGTATCGCGACTCCACCGCACTCCTGTCCCTTTCAGTGATCTCTCTCGGAGGTGAATTTCGTTAGCTCTCATTTGTTTTGTCGTAATTGCTCGAGATATGAGGGTTTATTGAGGCGCCGCGCCGTCCCCCCTCGCCCCTCCACCGCACCGTCCCGCCCCGCCCCGCTGCTTTATTGGATTGGCTCATTGGCTCTTTACGGAGCGAATTTTATGTAACCACGTCATTAGAGTTGCAACTTTTTATAGTTCGTCGTCTGTGGTTGCGGAGACCTGAATAAAATTATTACATTTATTAATTATTATTTTTAATAATGGTATATTTATAATGCGCCTCTTTGGTTGGGTAGCTGAAGGTTCGTGTTCGGTTCTCTGGTCGCCACCCAACATAAAGTGTAATAAGGACAAACTTCGAAATACCAGAAACACATCTTAGGTTTGGAGTAGCAGATCTTGAACTATGGAATATGGTTATACACTAACTCCTACTCACCCTGGGTTACCAAAATTATTAAATCTCAGCGATTTTTTTTATTCGTTGAATGACGAGACGAGCATGCCGTTCGCCTGATGGCAAGCGATACGACCACCCATAAACAGTAGCAACACCATCCAGCATCTTGAGTTACAAAGTACTGTGTGGCATTCCACTGCGCTCGTCATCCTCAGACAAAAGATGTTAAGTCTCATTATGTCCATATGTGAGAGAACTAGCTGCGCCTTGCTACCTCTGGGTATAAAAGCGTGCATGAGAGTGTTTTATTATTGTACTGCAAAATATCTCATCTTTTGTGTTTAAGGCCTGTATAAAATTACTCTGAATGTCGTCTAAAACCTAAAATTGTCTAACAATAATTGCCTAAATAAAAAATAAAATAAAAACTAATATGTTATCTAATAACTTACATGTATACATAACAATGTATTAGGCTAGTGCCTATTGACTAATATGATATGAACTGATATAAAAAAGAAGCGGCTCGGCTTCTGTTGACTGTGACAGTAGACGAATATCGCTGGTTTCACTCATTATGTTGACCAATCTATTACTTGCACAATGTACAGTTAGCAGCATAAATATCTGTACAAAATCAAAATCTCAAATCGCCTATATACGCGTTAAGTTAAACTAATATTTTTTTTCTTCGTTTGAAGTAAAGTAAATACCTTTTATTTTATTTTTGTGTAGAGAAAAAAAAGATTAGTAAGAACACAAACGTATGTAGGCAGTTTCAAATTTTGAATTTGTTCATCTACTTATGCTGCTGACTGTACACCGGGTGTATGCAGAATCAATAACTGTGGTGGGATTTTCATCATGTATACCCGTTCACCATATGTGGAAATGTCATATAAATTACAAGAACACACACAAAAATATCAGATCCAAGTAAAATAATTTCATTTACATAAGTACGGATGCTTTTTACTTAGGTAAATTATATTATATCCAGCTTGGTGGACTAAGGCCTACCCCTCTCAGTAGAGGAAGCTCGTGTTCAGCAGTGGGCAATATGTAATACAGGGCTGATATGGTATGGTAATTGCATATGATAATTGTTAGCTATAATTGCGTACGATAATTGCAAGCAACAATTGCTCTATCTAAATGAGGCTTAACTATTGTATGAAAACGAAATAATGATAGCTCGTTGCCACGATTTTATTGTATATTATAAATTGTAGATTGACATGGAATCCGCTAGGTACCATCATTTTCTCAGCTGTAGTAGCTCACTTTAGCTAGTTTACCTAAGACCTGCTAGCAACTATGTAGCAATGTGAAAGAAAATAAATTAACTGTGTTCGATGTTTGAACCACAGTTTTAAATAGACACAAAATTGATTTCTTGTGCAAAAATTGATATTTTTATATTTTCTTTTTTCAGAATAATAAACTTATAATGACATATACAATGAACATGCAAAAACTTCAGCCTTTAAAGAAACTAATCCAATAAAACGTTCATAATACTGAAGTAAATTAACAAATGTTTAGGTAGTAATGCTATCTAACGTCCAGAAACCAAAACTGTTACATTGATATGGATCGCCATCTATCAGCGAATAGCAATAAACATTTAGTTATAATTTATGTCCATAGATGTCACTTTACTCAAAACTAATTTTACTTTTAATTCATTAATTTGTGAAATTATTATTACTCCATTTAGCTTTTGTATAACTTTCATAATATTATGTTTTTAAAGTGAATGTAGACATGACAAATATTTACATACAGAAAGTTTTTATTTGACTTCATATTCTTTCATTAGATGGCGCTGACCAAAGAAAGCATTTCGGCGAACAAAGTGGCCGGGAACATTTTTAATTACGAAGTTTGTTCATTATTTCGTACAAACGGCCGTTGTTTGCCCGAGACATCGGCATAACGTTATGCTTGCTCGGTCCTGAGACTAATGTGCCCGCGGTGTTTGCGCGGAATCGTTTAAGACAATTTGTTTGCTCGGCGTTCTTCAGAGTTTGATTTAGATAGCGAGTCATTTGGTTTTAATTGTATTTTGTGGGTTAGGGTTGTTTTTATTACTATATTGGAGTTCTTTGAAGAAAACATTAGCAAGTTTAATATTTAGATCGATGAAGTCCGTATCTCGTAATAGCGGTTTGATTGAAACGACATTTTTTATTTAGTTTTTTTTTTTACTGGCACACCGTAATTAGGCCTCAAGTTATTTACGGTAATTTTGTTTATAATTATTAATTATTTACACAATATAAACACGAGACTTCCAATGTATAAAATATTCATAAAAATAAAACTCATTAGATTCTTCTTCTTTCGACCTTCGAGTATTATTAATTAGCCTATCAATTCAATACTACATAGGTACTCTACAGGACCTAAAAATAACACATTGTCGACTCCTCTTATCTTTCTCCAAAAGCCGATTTCTTCGATCGTAATACCGCCCAGTTTATAATGAAAATGTTCCAATCAGAATAATGGTTGTTTGACATGAGTTATTTTGCGGTTGGGATAGTTTTTTGGAATCGTCCTTAAGAGTGATCTTCTTGAGAGTTCAAGCTGATTGCTACCAGAGACACGTTGAACTCTACCACTCGGTATAATGCCACGGTGACCACTTACCTTAAGGTGATCTTTCAGCTCTTCTGTCATTGTAGGCTTTAAAGAAGATGTTAAATTACTTATTTATTAAATTTACAAAATTTTGCTCAAGGCGTGGCGTCGCCCGCGTTTTTTTTTTTTTTGTGGGATAAAAAATATCCCTTGCTCTTCGTAGGGTCTAATACTATCTCCACCATAGTTTATAGAAGTCCCTTTAGTACTTTCGGAGATGTGCGCTTACAAACAAACAGACAGACAGAAAAGAATTCTAAAAATGGTGAATTGTGTTCTAATACTCTTCTTTAGTCACTTATTTCTTTATTATAGTATAGATTAGTGCGATTACAAGAAAAGAAATAATTTTCTAACTATAAGAACCCACTCAATTTTTTTTATAGTCGTGCTGGCGAATCTATAACTGTAACATAGCATCCATCGACAGTCGCCAAGACCGTGGAAAGCGATTGCCGGAACGAGCGTGTTTGTTTCAGTTTACGCCGTGACCATGAAGTCAGTGTAGCTAGCACGACTTTACACGTGTATAGTAATCGTAACGTATGCGTATCGAGTAAGTTAACGTATACATATCGCACCTTTAGGACGAAAACGACGCAATTCAAAAAATTCTAAGATTGGTTTATCACCAGAAAATGACTGAAAACTGGTCCCTTTTTATGAAAATATCATAAAAAAAGGATCGATATAATAGTTTTGCCCTTTTCCCGCTTGAATATGACGGTGTTTAAACTTTTGATGTACTGAAAATTTCGTTTTAAGTAATTTTATGACGAGAACTCAATTTTCGATTCTTTTGAATTGTGTCGTTTTCGTCCTAAAGGTGCGATATTTGTGTGACAATACTATATGTCAAAAAAACACACTCATGCTCTCAATTCCCATACATTTAAAGTTGAGTAAGAGAAGTAGCCATGGTAACGCCATGGCTACACGTTTGCTATTCGAAGTTTACACGCACGCGATGCTTGTGCTGCCATATTTTAGTTCCAAATACGCTCACCGGGGCGCTGTTCAAATTTCCATACAAAAATGTACTTAACGAAACTATTACGTTTACTATAGGGAACGTGCACGTCGTAAGCTCTGCCATCTAGTGGCGCAATCTGACTCCTTTTCAGCACATCGATACTTGGCATTGACGTAAAATATTCATTAAAAGGATGAACAATAACTTTTAATTTGTTGATAATGTATTCCTGTGTATCTGGATGCTGCGAAACATAAAAATAAACAAATCAAATGGATTAAACTCTATTATGTTCCCAAGAATAGTACCTAAGTATGTGAAAATAGACAAAAATAATAAAAGCTGTATAAAACATACGTAGTTATAAGTTCCAAAAGCATTTGGAAATGTCTCATTATGTATTTTGTAAAAATAAAGATGTTTTGAACATAATATTCAATACAAAAAAAACTGTAATTAAGGGAACAGAACCTCCTAATTTTGCTTAAATAACTAGCTCCAATGTAAAAAAAGCATATTCTGGACTCGCTGGGTATCAATAATATTCGGCCGGACAACATATTTTATCATTGTTGTCATATTAAAAGAATATAATAAATAAATTATTGTTCTAAAAAGTTTCTTTTTTATCCACAAGTGGCTCTTGTGTCGATTTTGTGCTGCCCCCTATAGTTCGTGCACGCTCCCTATACGATAGTCCACAGAAAAGTCTTCAAACGTGAGAGTAAAACAATGAAATGCAAATGACTCTCCTCAAAAAGTATAATGATATCCAGAGATAAGGGATTTTATAAAATATTCAGAAATATTTGAACTAAACTATAACTATACGAATAAGTACAGTCAGCCACATAAGTATCTGAACAAATTCAAAATTTCAAACCACCTATACGCGTTCACTTTAATTAAAAATGTTTTTTCTTTGTGTGAAGTAAAGTAAGTATCTTTTATTTTATTTTTGTGAAGAGAAAATGAAAATTGGTAAAACAGAAAAGTGTAGAGGCGATTTGAAGTTTTGAATTTGTTCAGCTACTTGTATATATATTATATTCACAAGAAGACGTTCTAAATTAATTAATTTGTAATTTATATATTGACCTATAGGTATCCATATAATATATTATATTAATTTAAGGTTGAATACACAGTTTTCGCCAGCACCATATTCAATATCTTCCGCTACTGGACGTCCAAAGAATTCCATGCCAACTTACTTGACGTGCGTATAATATAAAGCCACTAAATAATAATCCAATACTTTCTTAGTCATTTGCTGGCATCCGTGTGATAGTCCTGTGGCGCTCGCTAACAATCAATTTTTTTTTTGAAGCTATACTTCTTTTGGCGCGTTAGGGAAAAATTATGAGAGTAAATTTTTACGATGCGCGCGCACACCATCACGAAAAACCGACACCCTGAAGTTAGCTATAGTCAACATTTTTGAATTTTGAACGTAGAATAAGGAAAAGATAAAATTTATAAAAAAAAAAATTATCTGGTTACGCCAAAGAAGTATAACTTCTAACGCGTGTACATAAGTACACACACACTTTTTTTTTGTATGACATTACAGTCAGTAGCCTGACGCGAGTCGGCTTTTCTGACCACACCGGACTTTCGGGCAAACGCTTTAGGCGCTCCAACCCTTTACATTTAAACGACCACGCTGAGGGCACCCCCTAAGTGGGGTACGAGCCTCGGCTCAGTGCGGTCGTTGGAAGATGATTGAGACATCAGCGATTAGGAAACAATCAGTGTCAGGTGGACTCTAGGTAGGAACCCTGGCGGCCTTTTGGTCATGCTTCGAGCATTGATGCCTGGAGAGCAAGAGTATGCCGGGGGACTTTTATGTAAGCGCGATGTTAAATGTTCTTTTTATGTTTAAGTATGTATCTATAAAGAATCTTTGTGAATTATCGCTCGCTTTAACGGTGAAGGAAAACATCGTGAGGAAACTTGCATACCTGAGAAGTTCTCTGAATTTCGAAGGTATGTGAAGTCTGCCAACCCGCAATAGGCCAGCGTGGTGGACTAAGGCCTTAACCGTCTCAGTTGTAGAGGAGGCCCGTGCTCAGCAGTGGGCAGTATGTAATACAGGGATGGTAGAGTATGGTATGTACCTTTATTTAATCTTTAAATATTGAGGGGTAGTTTCACAGGTCTCAAGGTAATTTTATTTGACAGGTATCGTATTAAACAGCTACTATTAGAAAGTACTTATTTTAGATTTTGAGCATAGATTAGAGTCTGACTTTTGTATTTGGTCAGCTTATACATATATGTGACAAATAGCGGTGCAATCACTGAAATCAGTTTATAATTACTGGTGGTAGGTCTCTCATATGTAAGAGTCAGTCTGGGTGGGTACCACCGCAATGTCTTTTTCTACCGCCAAGCAGCAGTGTGCATGCACTGTTGTGTTTCGGTCAGAATCAGAATCAGAATCAGAATATTTTATTTGCATTGAATGTAGGTACAGACATAGGATGGTAATATAACTCATAAGTTCCGATACATTCTGCCAGGTGGCGTGCAAAAATTAAGCTTAGTAAGACTTTACAAAAATCAATACTATTTATTATAATCTAAATTAAATAACTTATTACATAAATAAACTTTCGCAGATTATTAACTATTTTTTTATATAATCCCATTTCAATAATATAATATTTGTATAAGTACAACTAAGTTACAATTAACATTAAATAAAATTATCACTCAAAAAATCTTTAACAGAGTAATAACACTTATGCAATAGTAATGCTATTAATTTCTTTTTAAAGATACTTGTAGGCTGGTCTTTTATGTTATTCGGTATTTTATTGAATATAATTGGTCCCATGGACAAAATGCTTTTTCTTAACAATGCTGTTTTAAAGTTAGTAGTATGCAATAAGTTTTTGTATTGTGATCTTATGTATTGTGGGCGCATTCTCATATCAGCGGCTGATGTAAATAAGTGAAGATTCGTTTTGACAAATATTGCAACTTCTAATATATACAGCGATGGAAAGGTTAATAAATTATGCGATTTAAAAACATGTGCGCAAGTATCTCTTGTTTTTAGGCCAAACATGGATCGAATACAGCGTTTTTGGACCTTGAATACCCTTTCCTTATCATGACAATTGCCCCAAAAAATTATCCCGAACCTTAACACTGAAACAACTATACCATGATAAGCTACTAAAAGTGTAGGGATGTTGACCTTTTTTGAGAGATTATACAGCATATATGCAGATCTGCTTAATCTCTTACAAATATCATCTGCATGAAATTTCCATGTCAACTGATCATCAATTAAAATTCCTAGAAACCTAGAAACATTTGTGGTGTCTATGTTTTGATCATTAAAGAGAATATTACATTTTTGAATATTTGATCGTTGGTGGAAATGCATCACTTTTGTTTTTTGAAAATTTATAATTAAATTGTTTGAATCAAGCCAATTAATGATGGCTCCTAAAGTGTCATTAATATTTCGTTCGTAACTTTCTCTACCTTCACATTTTACAATCGCCGTGCAATCGTCCGCAAATAGTACCATTGGTTGGTGAGTTTGACGAGGCAAATCATTGATATATAGTAGAAACAACAAAGGCCCTAGAACGCTACCTTGCGGCACGCCATATTTTATTTCTCCTTGTCTAGACAGATATTTATATTCGTGCTTTGTTTTTAAATTTACTCTAGATATTTCTGTATATTGTATTCGGTCACTAAGGTATGATGTAATCAGATTTAAAATATTTCCTCTAATGCCATAAGTGTATAGCTTTTGTAAGAGAATGTCGTGTCTCACGTAGTCAAAAGCTTTTGTCATATCAGTAAGAATTGCGCATATTGGTATTCTACTGTCAACACTAGTCATAATATTGCTAAGTAGTTCATAAATTGCCATATTAATATTTTTATTTTTCCTAAAGCCTTTTTGTTCATCACATAAGATATTATTAATAGTTAAAAATTTATATACTGCTTCATATATAATTTTTTCAAATACTTTGGAAAATACTGGAATAAGAGCTACTGGCCTGTAATTAGACATATCTTCTTTATCATTTTTTTTATGTATTGGTTTTATTATTACTGTTTTTAATTTATTAGGAAATACACCATAGCTTATGCTTATGTTCATAATGTGGCTTAAAGATGGACTTATGATATTTGCAACAGATTTAACAACACTCGTAGTGATGCCGTCATAACCGTGGCTCTTTTTATTTTTGAGTGTCCCTATGATTCTAACTATATCTTGAGGAATTGTTGGTGGCATGAAGATAGAATTTGAGTTATTTTTTAATGGTACTATATCAACATTTTTATTATTACCATTAGTTTTTGGTGCAGTTTGGGCTTGGTTAATAAAGAAATCATTAAAAGACTCAGCAATTGCTTTTGGATCTGTAATTACTATGTTTTGTTTATTTATATTAAGGATTGGTTCTTTTACAAATTTATTATTATTAATTATTTGCCATGAGGCTTTTGATTTATTTTGAGATCTGTTAATTATATAGTTATTTTGAGCTCTCTGAGTAAGCTTTATTATCTTTTTAAATCTATCAGAATATGTTTTAAATATATTTTTATTTTCACTTGTTGGTTTCAGTCTATATTTCCATAGTAAATGTCTTTGCTTTTTGCTACACATTTTTAAACCTCGTGAAATCCATTTTATCTTTTTATTTGATTGTATACTAACCCATTTATATGGAAAACATAAGTTATATAAGACCGTGAATATATCTATGAATTTATTATATGCCTTATTTGGGTCATTAGTGTTTAATACTTCAGAGAAAGATAAACATTTTAGGTAATTTTTAAACTTTTGCATGTTGTTTTTATTTATTTCATGTTTTTTTACACGCCAAGAATGAATTTTACATGTTTTACAGACTTGAATCTTTAGTATCTGGGCTGAGTGGTCTGACAAAGCAAAGTCAACTACCTCTTTGTTACATTTTTGTCTAGAATTATGGGCAAAATTGTCAAGACAAGTCTTGCTACTTAGCCTCGTCGGTTGTCTTATTTCTAATTTAAGATTATAGTTAAGAAGTAAAGATTCAAAATCTAACGTAAATTTATTACGCTTTAAAACGTCTATATTAAAATCCCCACATAACACCACTGTGACATGTGGGTTAATACATATAGTTTTAAGTATAGTGTCCAAAGTTTCATAAAAAGTATTTATATTAGAAATGTAGGGTGGCCTGTAAATACATACAATAATTATTTTTTGCTTAACTAATTCTACTGCGCAACATTCTATAATACCCGTAACTGATAATCGTGTTATGTTAGTTAATTCTTTGAATTCATAATCTCTTCTAAGTAATATGCAGGAGCCTCCTCGCTTTTGTTCTTTTCTCGAGTAACATGCTGCAAGTTTGAAGTTCGGTATGTTCAGCAATTTCTCTTCACCGGAGGACATAAAGTGTTCGGTAATGCAGATGATATCTATATATATTTGCCTTTGTAATAATTCTTCGATATGAACTAGTAGCCTATCTGTCTTGTTCAAAAGGCCAGAAATATTTTGATGTATTATGTGCATATAATTATAATAGAAAAAACTCAGTATCTGTGGTAGCTCGTATGTTTGGATTACATTTAGGGTCTCTCTCATAGTTAATTGTGCTTATTTTCATGGCTAGATTTTTAAAGATGACATTCATTCCAAATTTCTTTAGAGACCCATTATATTTTGAAAAGGTGTCGTAATTACAAGTCAGTTCTAAATTAGAATCAAATAAAATTGCATATTTATGCTTTTGAATATCCATGTATAGTAAATTATTGAAGGCTTCTATTCTGCGGTTAAACCAGACTGAATAGTTATGGAATTTGTAGGTAGGTACGCACAGGATTATATTTGTGTGTTGTAAAGATCCCAGTGTTTCTCTTAAGTGCAAGACGACATCATTGTAATTATTAAATTTACGAAAATCTTCTTCTCCTATTATGATAACACAGTAGTCTTTTTTTGTATAATCTTTTAGTTTCAAATGAATGTCCGTAATTAGATATTTCGTTCCACAATCTGGTGTAAGATAGTGACATATTTCGTACTGTTGGAAATTGTTCTCGGCGATCGATAACACATTATTTTTTTTGTTTGTGCTTAAGATACATAATTTGTTTTTAGCCTGTTCTGTATATTTACTTTGATTATTCGTAGTTGTATTTGCTTTTTGTGTGGTTTGTTGCACTTGATCTTTCGAGTGTGGCTTGTTTTTGACGGATTTTTTAGTCAATCTTGGCTTTACTGTGTTTGGAGTCTTCTTATTTTCTTCTTCCTTAAATAAGGTATCTTTTAAATCCATGTTTTCGGCTCGTAACTTATTAATTTCTTCATTTGCTGCTAATAATTTTAAGTTTAGATCTTCTATTTGTTTTTTATAACTAAGAAGTTTGTCGTTCTCATCATCGTTGTCGTCGGATAATTCAGGCAAGCTATTTGTGGCATCATTTATAGTGACACAGCTTGAATTATGTTCGCTGGTATTTAATTCTGACAGTGATCGCGTACGTGTTTTCCTAAATGTAATATTTTCTAAGAAATTCATAATGAATAATCTTAGTATAAAATCAAATTTTTGTTTTTTTTTTGTATGTAGACAAAGAAAAAAAAAAAAAAATTAAACAAAAAACTAATCCAAATCCTGAGAGTAGGTCTCGAACACACTACTTCACACGACGTACAACAAAGTTGCATCTGGTCACTAATCCAATGCGCCAACCTGTCGGTTAGGTAACATGTTTAAATAAATCAGTGGTTTCTTTACTTCCTTGTTTTGAATATTGGAAGCGTCGTGTCGCGTGGGTGACCGTTATCTTTTAAACATATTGTTTTATTATTTTTAACACTTTCACAGTAAAATTACGATTAAAATTAAAAAGTTCGCGAAAATATCACATTATTAATCTTGAGTTGTGTTTATTTTGAGTTTATTATTCCACAAATAGCATTCAATTATGTTCTTGTTTCCAAAGATATTATATATATATAGATATATAAATTATTAATATATATATAGATATTATATAGATATATAAAGATAAGATATTATATATTATATATCGGTTTGAAGGACATTGTAGCCAGTACAGGACATAGTGAGACTTAACATCGTATGTCTCAGGATGTCGAGCGCAGTGGAATGCCACACAGTACTTTGTTACTCAAGGTGCTGGATGGTGTTGCTACTGTTTATGGGTGGTCGTATCGCTTACCACCAGGCGAACGGCATGATCGTCTCGTCATTCAGTTTCATAAAAAAAAAAAAAAAACAAATATTGTGCTAATTAAGTAACTTGAAGAAAGAATATAACTAAAGCGTACTTAATTACTTTGCAATAAAATATGGTTATAGTAACAAACTGACGATTTTAAGCACAGTCATAGTATGCTAAACTTCTTTCCGTCCTATGATGTAGGACGCGAAACTTCTACCATTCTCACCCCAAGGAACAACGGAATCAAAAGATTGCTACCTATACTACAAATCAAACTAAAAACCATCTCACAACCGACCAATATCAACTAACAGTATAAACCATAAAAACCTCCATTTAAAACATCCATACATTCAAAGCCAGAATTAATCACCCAGAAAGCACATAACACTTGAAATGTAACGTCGGCAGTTCAAACAGGGCGGTTAATATCGCCCGCGCGGTGTGCGGCCGGCCTAACGCCGCGCGGCTAATGCGGCGACCCCCTAAACGCCAATTTAATAAAGTAAGCTAAAGCGGCGCGCACACGGCGCGCTCCCCAGTAATAACGTTTGTAAAAATATCCGCAGACACACTGTTAAGGCGTAGCGCTTTGTGTATATTACATTTTGATTTTATTTTTACGAAGGAAATTATTGTGTTAGGTGTTTTATGCATTAAATTGAGTAGTGACATTTTTGTTATGATTCGTAGGGCAGGTAACTTGAATTAGTATTTTGTTAGTCATAATTTATTTGGGATGCCTGAGGTGCCGACAATCTCTCCTATCATATGCTATATTGTATTTACTCCTATCTAAGAGTTTAGGTATAAACTTATACATAATCCTCACTGTTTTATCATAATATGAGTTTCTGAAAATGACTTTGAGTGACGGTCGATATTATTTTGGGCTTCACTTCATTTACCATCAGGTGCAGTGAAGCCACTTTGTCGAACCATCGATAAAAAAAAGTTTGCCAATTACGCATAAAGTATAGAATGTGCTGTTAAATGAATTGTTCTTGGATAAACAAACAAGCTATCTCATATATATTCTAAACGCTCCCGTAGAATTAATAAAAAAAATGTTTTTGATTTTTTATATATACAAATTGGATAATCCTAAGTATTGTATAATTACTTTTGCTATTAATAAAATGATTGGTTGATAATTTTTGTAAAGATTCGAAGCACGTTAGAAGTAAAAACCGCTTGACGAATTTGGATTAAATTCTATACACAGGTAGGCCATCTCTTGGATTAATACATGCTAAATTGTATCCCGAAGAAATGCAATTAATTATGATCTAGCATAGGCCTTGGACTTGGACGACCAACTACTAATAACTTTTAAATTATAAATACCATATGAATGTTGATCTACCCCTTAACAGCTCGGGGGTGCGGTCTCGTAGAGTTTTATTTGCACGTCGCCTTAACCCGCGCGCGCCGCCAATATTAAATTCTGCAGCGGTACCTCCCCGCGCCCCGCCGCTCCCCTCACCACCCCCCGTCCGCCCACAAACGCCACCGAACATCGTTTCAATTACATTATATGTTTGTTCAAGACAGATTTTATTCGAGCTAAGTCGATATATACAGACAAACTTTATTACGGAGGTTTAATTTATACAGTTTTGATGCTTATTGCTATTTCTTTAAGGTTTTGTTTGTAAGAGCATGTTTCTTACAGGCCTGCAAAGGTATTAATGATTGTTCTGGACGTATGGGCGCCGATGATGACTTCTTACCTGACTGAATTGGATGTTTTCTATCTTTGCAATTACTCAAATAGATTCATATACCAGCCCGGTATTATATAGTCTCACTGCTGGGCGGGCACGAGCCACTTCTACTACAGAGAAGGCCTTAATCTATACTATATATTAATATTATAAGGCTGAAGAGTTTGTCTGTTTGTTTGAACGAGCTAATCTCAGGAGCTACTGGACCGATTTTGAAAATTCTTTCACTAATAGGAAGCTACATTACTCCTGAGTGCTATAGGCTACTTTTTATCCCGGAAAAACTTTTCCACGCGGGCGGAACCGCGCGCAATGCAAGTAAAGGATAAGTATGATTAGCAAATAATAATGCAGCACAAGTATACGCGCTCTGGGAGAGCATAATTACACGTGCTGCCGGCAGTGGACAACCGCTCCAATTTATCTCATCTTTTAATAGTAATGCTGAATACAAATATTGCGCTCGCAAAAAAACTATATTCTAATTCATAACAATCTCAAAGGTATGTGAAGTCTGCCAGCCCGCACTAGGCCAGCGTGGTGGACTAAGACCTAAACCCTCTCAGTAGTAGAGACCGTGCAGCAGTGGGCAGCATATATTATTTTATTCATTAGATTATCAGTCGCTATAACAGCGAAGAACATTGTGGAGAAAACTACATACCTAAGAATTCCGAAGTCTTCCTGCAATAAATAAACTTGTAGTCAGCAGCATAAGTACCTGAACAAAATCAAAATTTCAAATCGCCTATATACGCGTTAAGTTAAACTAAAACATTTTTTTTCTTCGTTTGAAGTGAAGTAAATCTCTTTTATTTTATTTTTGTGAAGAGAAAAAAAAGATTAGTAAGAACAAAAAAGTACGTAGGCAATTTGAAAATTTGAATTTGTTCAGCTACTTTTGCTGCTGACTGTACGTGCTACTCGTCTCCATAAAATAAGCAATTCTTTTGTTGGTCAATGCGTACGCTTCTTCAATAAACATCCTATGTATATTGTTAATCTTTTCCGTAAAAAAATCAAAACAACTGTCAAAGAAAGTCTTTGCAAAAAAGGTTATTACAGTATAAGAGATTATTATCTAGAAGATACAAATGCTTGGGATTACGTTGCTCAGACTCACACATGTTCTATAATTAAATTGTGTCTTTTATGTTATTTATTGATAGTATTTGTTGTTACATGATAAAAAAATATTGAGATACTATGACGTTGTTTTTTTTTTATTTTTTTTTTTTATAATGGCATTTGTGTTCACATTTTGCCAATGTCAAGTTTGGTTTGTATATTTTATTATCTGTAGTATACAGTATTACAGTTTACACTGGTAAAGCAGTGGCTACCTTACCAAGACTTTATCGAGGAGTTTTGGCGGCAACAGAAAAAACACTTGATTAGCACAATTATTTCAATTCACTTCATTTGAGCTCTTTAATAGAACTATATTGGATAATATACCACCATAATTATGCAATATAACACTAAATATCACCAAAATAATGAATTAAAACAAGAGCACCTCATGACACTTCCAAGTTCCCGCCAAAACTCTATGACGTTGTTGGAAAATATATATCATTTTGACAGATCGTGTTGCTGAGGGAGTTTCTTGCGCCGCTTCTTCTTCACAGCGACAACACGTTCCGAAGCGGTGGTAGATTCATGACGATTCAAAAGAGCTTGGGAAAGACTATTTGAATAAAGAAAAATTTGAGTTTGAGTTAGGCCAGCGTGGTGGACTAAGGCCTAAACTCTCTCAGTAGACGAAGCCCATTCCCAACAGTGGGTTAGTATCTACATATACATGTTATAGTAATTGGAACAGAATCGTCTCCTCGTGCTTGTTAAAGCATATATGGGTGTCTACTGGGAAGCCCTAGATTTGATTGCCAAGTCGTATAATATTTAGTGAGAGTTTTTTGTCTAGGACTATACCACTTGAGGCAATTGATGTTAGGGATTCTGCCGGTAAAAATTTAGCCGAACTCGTTCTAGGGTATGTTTGAAAAAATGTATTATGCTAACCTCGCATTTAGGTATCAAGACCGGGTAAAAACTAGATTCAATATTTGTCTTAGACTAAAATTTCAAGTTATTATAAATCACCTTTTTTGACATAGATACCTGTGGGCTTAGAATGTGGCAGACAACACGACAAGACTCCGTTTTATATTGGAATTGGTTGAGAGACTACCACGTGATTGACGTATTGGTCTCTCGATCAATCACAAACATCAAAATTAAACGACATCGACTTACGAGATGCGTTTTTGGAGACATTCTAATGGGGCTGAAGATCTTTTGATAAGAAATGAAGTAACTTATTCGAAACCATTAAATGTTATACATTATTTAGATTCCGTCGATATTAACTATCAGTTCGGAAAGCAGTTCTCACCAGAGAAGAACGACCAACAAACTCTAGAGTTGCTCATTTCAAAATCAGTTCCAGGTGTAAATTATAGTGCATGATACGACAAAAAAAATACAATGAATTATTATATACAAATACAAAACATTTATTCGCACAACACCATGACACAAACAAATCAAGCAAGCAAAAAAAAATATATTAAAAATTAAATCTAAACAAATACCAGTACACATAAAAAATAGCATTTAATAACAGAACAAAGGAAGCGCAGTACTAGTGTATCGTCACGAACGTCATGGTGTGAGTGCGAAGCGGGTCCCATTCAGCACAAGCTACGAACGAGACACGACGCTGGTCTTCCATGGGCCCGACGCGTTGAGAGCGCGTTAATAAATTAACAGTGGGCTTAGAATGTGACGAAAAAACACGTCACGTCTCCGTTTCGTCTTATTGGGATTGGTTGAGAGACTGACGTATTGGTCTCTCGATCAATCACAAACATCAAAATTAAACGACATCGTTTTACGAGTTGCGTCTTCGTGTCACATTCTAAGCCCACAGTTCATTTATGTACTCGCCAAATAAGGTCAAAGGACCGAACCTAGGATTCGCTGAACAATCCACTTACTCCACCGATAAGAGTAAATTAATCATTTCCAATAAGTGCCACAATGCGCTGTTGACGAGATAATTGGAATTTCTGGAAAACGCGTCTCATATTCACATAGCGTTCGTCTCATATTCACATAACGTTAGATGAAACTAAGAGATAGTCCGGGAGCCAGGCTGTGATCAAATATTGTATGATGTATCTAATGCCCATAATATATTAATTAAAAACCGTTAATGTATGTATGTAATTTGATAAGATGATTGGTTTTCTTTTCCCGAAAAAAATATTTAATTATATTCACAGAAACCGAGTGAAACCAGCCACAGTCGAACGTGTCCCGGTTGTATTACCATATGTAAGAGGAGTCACCGACAAGATTGGCTACATCCTGAAGCGTGCTTCAATCAAAACTTATTTCAAGCCGCCTAAAAAGATTAGTCAATTTTTACCACCTGTCAAGTGCCATATACCTCTACAAGAACCAGGCGTATACAAGATTGATTGTGACTGTGGCCTCTCTTATATCGGCCAAACAAAAAGAAACGTAGGGACCCGCGTAAAAGAACATATAGCTGACGTAAAACACCGACGCTCTACGAAGTCTGCAGTTGCTGAACATTCAGAACAAGGCTCCAAGCATTACCTTAGATTTGACAAACCACAAATCCTTGCCAAAGAACACCGATTCCTACCTAGGATGATTCGCGAGGCTATTGAAATTAAAAAACATCCAAATTTCAATAGAGAAGATGGTTGGAAGCTTGCACAAGCCTGGGATCCAGTTATACATCTTATTAAATCGGACCCCAAAATACCAACTGCCAGACCTCAAGACACTGTGAGCTCTTTCTGCGTAGATCGGACCGTCATTAACAACTAATTTTTTAAAAATGTATAATTAAAAAATGAAGGTAGATATTGTAACATTAACTTTTCGGACCACCAACACCTCAGTCCGCCCCGTGACCACGAAGTGCTGCAAAGCCTTCGAAACGTCGGGAGAAAATAATAATTAAAAAACCGCGATAAAATCCGCAAAATAGTTTTATTTCAATGTCTAACATTCGCGTAAATATAAAATATTTAATTATCAAGTTTCTGATCTACATAAAAAAAAAATAGTTTGAAATGCACAAAGAATACTATAATGAACTAGATTTTTTTTATTGTATTGAATGACGCGACGAGCATGCTGTTCGCCTGATGGTAAGCGATACGACCACCCATGAAAAGTAGCAACACCATCCAGCACCTTGAGTTACAAAGTATTGTGTGGCATTCCACTGCGCTCGTCATCCTGACACATATTAAGATGTTAAGTCTCATTATGTCCAGTAATTACACTGGCTACAATGTCCTTCAAACCGAAACTCAACAGTGCCTACACACTGCTGCTTGGCGGTAGAAATACGCAAAAAATCTCCTATGATAGGTCAAAGCACAATAAATATACCTAAGAACATTTGAAAATGACCTATAAAATGCCTGGCTATTCTTTACGGATGGGTACAGTACGTTACAAGAGTACAGTTCGCCCCCCGAGGCAATTCTTGTGCGCTGGGTCTTCACACCCAAAGCACACAGTTCAGTGTGTATACCTCTTGGTTGAAAAACACATTGAGGCCTAAAAGGGCCCGCGTACATTTCCTGGCACCCTTTCTTTCCGACTATCCTGGGAAACTTCCTCCCTTCCCCCCACCTTCCCTTCCATATTCCTCGTCCACTCCCACGTCCCTCCCAGGCCCCTGCAGTCGTCAAGCCGGGGGACTCCAGTATCCCATTCGCAGGTTTCCCCCGGTGTTGACTGCAGGATCGCCTACCTAAAAAAAAAACAGTACAGTTCCCAGCCTAGTGGAGCTTACTTTATGACTTCTCCGTGATACTTTTGGAACGGTGAAGATCATTAGTACCAAGCGTTTCTCGTATGCAAGTTTCGGCACTATATTACATTGTTTTTAAATCTATACTAATATTATAAATCTGAAGAGTTTGTTTGTTTGATTGATTGAACGCGCTAATCTCAGGAACTACTGAACCGATTTTGAAAATTCTTCCACTAATATGAAGCTACATTACTCCTGAGTGCTATAGGCTACTTTTTATACCCGGTTTTTTTTTTATACCGGAAAAACTTTTCACGCGGGCGGAGCTGTGAGCATCACTTAGTAATAAATAAAATAAAACAATGTATTACTTTATAAAATATAATTAATGTATAATACATGGCGGCATTGGCCGGCTCCTGGCTTGCACCGACCGCCACTATTTGCTCTGAGCGATATTAGACAAGTTGTCGCGACCGCTTGATTACAGCTAACGACTGCTAAACTATATTAATATAATCATTATTAACCTGCCCTCCCCTGGCCCCCTCCCCTGGGGACACCGGGTGACTAAAGGAACGGTAGGGGGCGGGAGGGGGACATTGTTGGAATCTGCTGCTAGCTGTCAAAGTGTGGACCAATTTAATTGATTCGCGCATCGATAGCGAACGTGTCGCAGTGGGGGCTATGCGCTATCAAAGAGTTATACTTACAGTATCACGATGTTCTTTCTTTGAAATAGACGCATACTCACACCTTTCATCCCCGAAGGGGTAGGCAAAGGCGCAACTAGTGCACCCACTTTTCGCCGAGCGCATTCCGTCCGATGATGTGATAGGGGGCGAAATTGAAATATAGACGCTCAAAATGGTCTAATAATATAAATATGAAAGTTAGTGAAGCTGTTTGGATGTTTGTGAAATGTAAACGCAGGACCGCTAAATAGTTCATAATATTTGGTACACAATTAAACATGTTGGGCTAAAAATTTCACTTTCGTAAGAGAAGATCGACAATTTCAACCATATATTAAGAGTAACCACAAATTCATATTTCGATGAAGACTTTGTACTCTATGTACAGTGAGCAGCATAAGTAGCTGAACAAATTCAAAATTTCAAATTGCCTACATACTTTTGTGTTCTAACTAATCTTTTTTTTCTCATAACAAAAATAAAATAAAAGAGATTTACTTTACTTCAAATGAAGAAAAAAATGTTTCAGTTTAACTTGACGCGTATATAGGCGATTTGAAATATTGATTTTGTTCAGAAACTTATGCTGCTGACTGTACAACCTTACAGTAGTCGCTATCCAATCGGGTAAGAACATTTTCATCGTGTACAATCAGCCACATAGGTAGTTGAACAAATTAAAAATTTCAATTCGCCTATATATTTTTTTATTCTTACCTATATTATTTTCTCTTCACAGTAATAAAATAAAAGGGATTTACAAAACTTCACGAAAAAGAAGTTGCTGTTGAACTCAACGCGTTTAAGCGATTTCAATTTGAATTAGTTCAGATACTTATTTGGTTAACTATACAACTAGTGCAATCGCAGTCGGGTACAAAAAATATACTAACAATAATAAGTCTATTGTATTTGGAACTTTTTAACCCTCGCACAATCTATAACTTACCATACAGTGTTGTTACGATTTTGATTTGTAATTATACGTAACTCATAGCATATAGCATACAATCTCTTCATCACCCCCCCCGAGGCAATTCTTGTGCACTGGGTCTTCACACCCAATGCACGCCCATGCACGGGGGGATATTAGTTGCGGGCCGAGGCACACAGTCAGTGTGTATATCTCTTGGTTGTAAATCACATTGGGGCGTAAAAGGGCCCGCGAACATTTTCTGGCACCCTCTCTTTCCGCCCATCCTGAGAACCTTCCTCCCTTCCCCAACCTTCCCTTCCATATTCCTCCTCCACTCCCCTCCCAGGCCCCTAAGCCGGGGGACTCCAGTATCCCATTCGCAGGTTTCCCCCGGTGTTGAATGCAGGATCGCCTACCTAAAAAAAAAATCTCTTCATCATCATCAGACACATGAAGTCCACTGCTGAACATAAGCCTCCCCTAAAGATTTCGAGACGGACCTGTCAAAAGCAACCTTCATCCAGCGTGTTCTTGCAACCTTTATCAAGTCGTCTATCCACCTCTCACCCTGTACCCATAACGTAACTATACGTTACTATACGGCGTATAGCATATAATCTCATCGTCAATAGCTTATAGCATGCAATGTGACATTCCCCTGGCGCCTATTATCCGCGACGACTGATGCTGCTCATTGTAAGCCAGTCAGGCGCCGGCACGGGAGAGCTTTTTATTCATTGCGCCCTTAATAACCTTCTGATATTCGATTTGAATGTGCTGTAGGGTGGGTATAAAGTACCAGAATTTGGGATAGTCGAGTGGGCTTAGAATGTGGCAAAAAATACGTAAGACGACGTTGTTTAATTTTGTTCTTCAACTAGTCGTAATAAAACGAAACGTAGTCGTATCGTATTTTTTGCCACATTCTAAACCCACTGAGTTTTTTTTCTGGTAGTACCGAATACTTTTTTAGTTGTGTGAATATCGGCCACCGATTCACCACAGTGGTTTGCATTCCGAGTTTTATTTTAGTGTTAATCGATTTACGTCTATTGGTATAGTTTTGACAACCATGGAGCTATCACCCTTGTTAGTCTACATTGTATTTGGAATTTCATTTTATCTCATTAGGCTTTGGAGTGTGACCAATAACATTTACAGCTTATAAAGTAGTCGAAAGACCTGTTTAAGGAGGGGTTTCAATGTTCGATTCTCATTAAGCTTTTGTCTCATTAAGCTCATATAGCACTGACTATAAAATGACGCATCAAACTTGTTATTAATCCTTGGACGCCCGCGGTGGACACCGGTGTCCATTTATATAATTAAATTAGCTTATAGCTATATATAAGCGGGCGTTGACTGGTTAAAATATCCTCACTAATCCTAACCCATGGTCACCATATCGAATGTTTACAACAATAGGTGCGTTAGACTCGACTGAAACTCTTTCAACAAGCACGATTGATCCTCAAATTGATCTGTCACTGCCAGCGAACATTGTCCGCGCTTCAAGCGACTTTATTGCTACAAATCTGCCTTTGTGATATTGCCATATTGTGATGTTTGGAGGTGCTATAATTAAATGAAGTGAAGCGCTGTAAGCCGCTTTATTTGCGCAAGAGGTATGTCTTTGAGGATTTTTGGTGCTAACGAGAACGGTTATTAAATGAATGATCAGTGATGTGAAACGTGTCAGATATGATAGAATTGATGTACGAAATAACAAACAAACTCACAAATTTAACAGATGTTTGATTTATTAAGGTGGGGTACGCATATTCGAAAACTACATTATACCTCGACTCGTCGGTGTAGTTGTATTGTATAAGCGGTATACAACTTCTGCTCGTCGGGTAAAACTATGTTAATATATTTGCTGGAATTGATGACCAATATAAACTGACCTATAACATCATGGAACGGAATACGCACGGCGAAAAGAGAGTGCACTAGTTACGCCACTGCCTACCCCTTCGGGGATAAAAGGCGTGAGTGTGTGTACACTATGCCCCCGATCTCTTCTTCTTTCCTTTAACCTGCCATTCTATTCTGTAACCAAGATGGTTTTCTACAAGCGTTAACGCTAATAGATAACAAAAAAAAATATGTGATCGACGAGTCTTTTGCACGGATACGTCATTCCCATACATTTGTTTCTATTCTATTGGCGTTAAAGCTTGTAGAAAGCATCTACGGGCTCTGGTGTGAGGTCGTCACTACAGACAATTTCAAGAATACTGTTCGACAGTATTCTATATAATATACAGACAATTTCAAGAATACTGTTCGACAGTATTCTTGAAATTGTCTGTATATTGAACATCTGCCTTATCTGAACTGAATCTGAGGATACAGCAAATCGTATACAAACTCACATATTATTTTTTACTCTACCTGGGTATTGAACCCAATTCCCCATACCCCATCCAGAGCCCGTTATACTAACAGAATACACGACACTGCAGCATTAGCACACTAAAACACAAGTGAGTTTAATTTTTTGTAGCTTATATCACAGTATATCTACTAAACAGTACGTTTTTTTTTTCTTTTTTTATAATGGTCCTACCGGCCAGTAGCCTGACGCGAGTCGGCTTTTCTGGCCACACCGGACTTTCGGGTGAACGCTTTAGGCGCTCGTAACCCTTGATTTAAGTAACCATGCTGAGGGCAACCCACTAACGGGTTACGAACCTCGAATCAAGACGGTCACTGGGAGAGGATGAGACATCAACGATTAGTGGGGAAGGTTGGTGTTTAACCTAATCCTATCCATTTATTTCGTTGGAACGTGGGCCGGAACTGTTAGGAGGGTCGGGGGGGCGACGGGGAACGCGGCGAGGTCCTCGACGGCGAGGACGGAACTGCGTTCGTGTGGAGTGTAGGAGTTTTAGGAACTCGTTTTTACTGGGAATGGCCAGAGTGATATCGTCCTCTGGATCGGTTAGGACTGAACGCGGCCGTCTCCATTTGGCGCGGTCGAATGGAGACTGAGTAAACAGTACGTACGATATGATAATACGATACCATACCAGCACTGTATTATATACTACCCACTGCTGAGCACGGACCTCCTCTACTGAGAGGGTTGAGGCCCTAGTCCACCACGCTGGCCTAGTGTGGTTTGGCAGACTTCACACACTTTCGAAATTCTTAAAGAGAACAGTGCAGTATGCAGGTTTCCTCGCGATGTTTTTCCTTCACCATAATTCATTAAGAATACACAAATAACTTTACAAGGTACCTCGTAAAAAGTAACATGTGTCGGTGATTTTTTTTTTAAACCAAATCTGATGCTAAATTATTGTAATATGACTTGTTTTGAAGTTAAACTAAATTCAAGACTATCCTACTAATATTATAAACGCAAATGTTTGTATGTATGGATGTATTTACTGGTGGTAGGTCTCTCATTATGTAAGAGGCCGTCTGGGTGGGTACCACCGCCGTTACTACTGTTTATGGGCGGTCGTATCGCTTACCATCAGGGGAACAGCAGGCTCGTCTCGTCATTCAATACCATAAAAAAAGAGACTGCCTCGGTAGCGTATTGCGTGCGTGGCACGACTAAGTACTGCTGCTTTGACGTCTCGGGTTCCAATACCGGGTCGGGCAAAGTGGGGTTTCTTCTTATTATCAGCCCTGAGTCTAAAATAACAAAAGATACATGACGAAAATAAGTGCACTAGCTGCGCCTCTGCCTACCTCTTTGGAGATTAAAGACGAGTGTTTAGGTGTATAGAACAGTGTTGAATGTACACAGATAATGTGAGGTGATATAACCGCGTGAATACCAACAGTGTTGCGCGTGGATCAGCTGCACCGGCGTCCGGCACTAATAATAGACAATACTCATCAGAATCGACGGAGAAATTAAGACGAACGGAAAAAAATTACAAGTTATCTAAAAATGGGTCAAAGAAATCCTCTCATGTTTTCTTTTAAGAATGTAAGTCACTTGCGATGGTATATATACTGCCTAAAGATACCACACTTTGCGTGAAAAAGTTTTCCCGGGATAAAAGCCCTGATAAGTTTCCCGGGACAAAAAGTTTATGTTCTTTCTAGGGTCTTAAACTATCTCCATACCAAATTTCATCGAAATCCGTCTAGTAGTTTCGGAGATATACAGTAACAAACAACATAAAAACAGACAGACAGAAAAGAATTATAAAAAATCGCTGATTTGTTTTCCAGTACTCTTCTTTAGTCACCCCCTTTTCTGTTTTATCACATTTCTTTCAATGTACAGACACACCGGGACCTACTGCTCTATTATAGTATAGATTACAAAGATCTGCTTGACATTCAACAGCGTTCGACATTATAACAGCCCTGTATTATATACTGCCTACTGCTGAGCACGGGCCTCTTTTACTACTAAGAGGGTTAAGGCCTTAGTCCATCACGCTGGTGCGGGTTGATTTACATACCTTTGAAATTGTTTTTGAAGAATTTAACGAATGAAGTTGACTTATTAGAACAAATTGTATGGGTAGTTTCCTACTTCAACTCAATCAAGAACTAAGTTTTTATTTATTTATTTATTTACGATATGGAAGACTTACAGCTATATAAACCTTAGTAACACTAGAATGGTTGACTGAAAGCCTATAACAAGCCTTCACTTATAGAAAAAGAGTTTTAAAGAAATATGTCTATAGTTGTATAAGTTAGTTAATTGGACTAATAATTAAGTATTCGCATGTATCCTGACTTATCATAAGTGTTACTATGTTCGCCTACGTGATGAATAAACCTTTTTTTTATTATTATGTTTAACTAGTATCCGCCTATCACACTCAGTTTCGGCGTCGCGCATATGTTGTTATCGAGAAACGTAACGTCCATAATATTTCTTAGCAACAATTTGGCAACATCTTTATTATACAACTGAATGAGGAGACAAGCAAACTGCTCTGATGGTTAGAGACACGACTACACGAAACAGTAAGATCACCACACTTTGAATTACAAATCACCGAGTAGTATTACACTCTGTCCCTCATCTTGAGATGTTAGATAAAGTCTCATTATGTCCAGTAATTACACTACTACAACTTCCTTCAAACTGAAACACGATAGTGGTAGCTAAATGTTTGGCGGCAGAAATCGACGGCGCGGTGTTGTCAATCTAACCGGACTCCATCATATGAGAGACTAATTAAAACTCTATTGGTTCAGCCCCGATTGTGACCTATACTGTATACGAAGATTATAAGGCAGTATGCCATTTAAATAAACACGTGGCGCATGCGCATGCGACTGATATTCGGAAGGGAATTCGCCTTCGGTTTCATTCACGCTTATTAATAGAATTCATTTTGGCAAATACAAAACAGTACATCTGACGCAATTTTATCAGTCACAGTTGAATCTAAAGACTGGGATGAAAGCAATGGACGAGAGTCGCATCTGACATAAAGAATGGCGTCGGTACGACATTCCATTCAAAATATATTTCTAGACATATCACCAGATAATATTTCAAACAAACCGGAAGTAATAAACGAAAACAAAATTAAATGAAACGTCAAATTCTAATTCCAAAATTAAACAAAAGTAATAAAATTCAAAGAAAATTAAATTGCAATTCATTATTTGGACCAAAGAGAAACAAACAAAGTAGTAAGAGGGAATTCTATAATGGACGTTATCGGAATCCAAAACAAACGGCTCATGTGTCAGTGACATATATTCGCGAAACTAAAAATCTAACGAAACGTAAACTGTAAATATATTCAGAGAGGAGCCAAGTGAGGGAAGCACGGTGACGCAACATCTGTGTCATCTAATATGCGGCCGCGTATGAATGGGTGCGGCGGTGTACATCGCCACTCTGGCAGGCACCGGTGGAGCGGGACTCCGAGCAATGCCAGCAATGCTTGAAACATGTGTAAGCGCGGGCTGGTAAACACGTCACGCGTGGTTTTGCCGCTCTCCGGGAGACGTGGTATTAATAGCTGCCGCGCTGGAGTATTTACGGAAACAGCGCGCCTCCGCCGCGCCGCCGCCGCGCGCTCGCTTGCTTCCGATAAATTTAGAAAAAGCTTATGGCTCCGACCGACTCTTTACTATGTATGGTAGTGATGGCGGCGGCTAATTTCGACGCGTGTGGGGTAACCTCTGCGTCTAATTCTGTCGCGGGTGTGTGCTGTTGTGTGCTAGAGGTGCGGTGTGTGCGGTGTGTGGGGGTCGAGGGGAGGTGTGAGTGTTGCGACCGGTCGCGTGCTCCCGATCATCATTGACGGCGACGAATGATGCTCATAACATTGGCAACCCGCCTGACCCACTTGTGGACAGGTGTGTGCCGCGGCGCCGCTAGTGTCATGAATGTAACACTACACTAGGGCCTCACGGCTTTCGCACCGGGGTGGATGAGGAAAGGAAGAGGGGAAGGGAGGTCGCACATAAAAATCCAAAGTCATCGAGTGTATAAAAAGAAATAATGTAATTAAAATAAATAAATTTACCGTTTATTTATTAATTACATTTGGCGCTGAGATCCACAACGATCCCGTGTATATAATAAAAATAAAAAAAGAAAATTAAATTTATATAAATTTTACAATAAATTACATTAGGATAGATGGCGTTACGTTTAGATGTTCTCAGTTCAGGTATCACTACGTACAACGTACTGGTACAAATGCTCGCTCGGGGAGGCCTCAGGCCGCGCGCGCGCTTAGAAGCACTTGCGGTGGACGATGCCGGGGCCGGACTCGTCGTACTCCTCCTTCGAGATCCACATCTGCTGGAAGGTGGACAGGGAAGCCAGGATGGATCCACCGATCCATACGGAGTACTTCCTTTCGGGGGGAGCGATGATCTTGATCTTGATGGTGGAGGGCGCGAGGGCGGTGATCTCCTTCTGCATCCTGTCGGCGATACCGGGGTACATGGTGGTACCACCAGACATGACAGTGTTGGCGTACAGGTCCTTACGGATGTCAACGTCGCACTTCATGATGGAGTTGTACACGGTCTCGTGGATACCGCAGGATTCCATACCCAGGAAGGAAGGCTGGAACAGGGCCTCAGGGCAACGGAACCTCTCGTTACCGATGGTGATCACCTGACCGTCGGGAAGTTCGTAGGACTTCTCCAGGGAAGTGGAGGCGGCAGCGGTGGCCATCTCCTGCTCGAAGTCAAGAGCGACATAGCACAGCTTCTCCTTGATGTCACGCACGATTTCCCTCTCAGCGGTGGTGGTGAACGAGTAACCCCTCTCGGTGAGGATCTTCATGAGGTAGTCGGTCAAGTCACGGCCGGCCAAGTCCAGACGGAGGATGGCGTGGGGCAGAGCGTAACCTTCGTAGATGGGTACGGTGTGGGAGACACCGTCACCGGAGTCCAGCACGATACCGGTGGTACGACCAGAGGCGTACAGGGAGAGCACAGCCTGGATGGCGACGTACATAGCGGGCGAGTTGAAGGTCTCAAACATGATCTGGGTCATCTTTTCCCTGTTAGCCTTGGGGTTCAGGGGAGCCTCGGTGAGCAGGACGGGGTGCTCCTCGGGGGCGACACGCAGCTCGTTGTAGAAGGTGTGGTGCCAGATCTTCTCCATGTCATCCCAGTTGGTGATGATGCCGTGCTCGATGGGGTACTTCAGGGTGAGGATACCTCTCTTGCTCTGGGCCTCGTCACCAACGTAGGAGTCTTTCTGGCCCATACCGACCATCACGCCCTGGTGGCGCGGGCGACCGACGATGGACGGGAAGACGGCGCGGGGCGCGTCGTCGCCGGCGAAACCGGCCTTGCACATGCCGGAGCCATTGTCGACTACAAGCGCAGCAACATCGTCGTCGCACATTTTGGTGTGTTTTTGTTTGTTGGGACGCGGTGGATATTGACTCTACGGCAGCGAGACTGCGAGTGCGGCGGTCTGGCGCGCCCCGGCTTTTTATACGGCGGCGCGGGCAGCTGCCGCGGCCTTACAAGGAGAGCGCGGCCGCCCCCGCGCGCGCCGTTCGCGCCGCAAGAATATCACAGAAATACACTCAAAATATATATTTTTTCGATTTCTAAGTACCTAGGTCCAACCCTTAGACCCCAGGGCACCCCTCAGGGCAGTTATTTTAATGCGGACCCGCGGCACGACCGTAAGAGGCGCGCGGGAGTCGGCGCGCACGTTTTTCGTTTTCAGCCATCGGCCGGCCGGCGCGTCGTGTTTATTCGTGTTGTTATACTGAAAAATTGATTTTCAGACCCTATACGTGTGGGTCAAATTAAGGGATAATGAAATACCGGATGGGAATAGACAATTAATATACAAATATTATGCGGAATAATAATTTTGACCTTCAAATTTTTTATATTTTTTTCGAAATTAAATGAAGTCAATTGCCTAACTACATATGTACAGTCCGTAAATTTGCTCGCTACAAATTGATATGAATACGAATTGATCGGCCTTAATGTAACAAAAAATATGTATTTTTAACGCATTGACCTACATACATACGTGGATTAGCTCAAATCTATGTCCCCAAAGGCATAGACAGAGACATATCTAATTAACCCACGTCTTAACAAGCTTATTTATCCCATAATATAGGGCGAGCCTATCGCCGTATCGAACACAAACTCTTATCTCAAGGCAATATTGCTATAATTTATGTAAAACTTACATTTACTCGACCTAGGACTCGAACTCCGAACCTTACGGGTCACAGAACACGTACATACTTACGAAACTGATGTAGTGATATTGACCTATTGACCTATTCTAGATATATTTCATCTGATTTTGAAATTCTCTGATGCTTTTAGACTTTTCGTGGAACACCATTTAAAAACATACAATATAATTGCGTTATTACTTTATTTACAGCGAATGGAAATTGTATAGGCAAGATTCAATTACTTGTTCGGATTTTTATTACATTTACGATTTCTATACATTTTCTGGTCTCAATTTTTAGGACATAGCATTGATTGGTCTATTATTGTGTTTCTGGGCGATGACCAGTTAATATGAGGTGATGCTATTGTTCTTGAGACGATTTATAAGAACAAAATAAATTTCTATTGTAATCAGACTATAAAAGTACTTTCTGTCCATTTGAAAGGAAGCGTGATATTATAAATGTAACTAATATGACATAGAGCTTAAACACACGCCTTTAATCCTTGAAAGTATAGGCAGATGCGTAACTAGTGCACCCGCTTTTCGCCATGTGTCTTCCGTTCCATGATGTGATAGAGGGCGAGCCTATCGCCATATCAGATACAAAATCCAGGCTCTGGGCTGATATTGAGTAGAAAATTCGAAGATCACCTCGACCAACCCGGGAATCGAATCCGCGATCTCCGATCGAAAGTCATACTGCTCACGCAATACAACTACGTCTCTGAAGCAGTGTTTATTAATTATATAGAACTTAATATTAATTTTAGATATAAATAACCTAGCAACAACATCTGTGTAAGACAAGATCTTTTTTTTGTTTTAACGAGCTGTTATTAAAAGTACTGGCCAGCTCTAGGGCGATTGGCCAGCTGATAGGTTGGGGTTACTGAGCTTACGACCTACCTTAGAGCCCCCCGAGAAGGAAAACATCGGGCGAAAGCTGATTCGAATCTATAAGAATGGACATGGTAACAAAATACACGAAGACAATACTACTGAATGATCGACAGTTCAACTTTAATAACATTGGAAGGTTTGCTTTGGAGGATGTAGGGTATTGATCAAGAAGGCTTTTATATGCAGTTCTAATTGTTTCACCATAAAATAAAACCTTGCATAAAGCGTTTTAAGTGTTTTAAAGTTGGTAGAGATTTTCTAAGAAATTTGCCCGATACTTGATCCACTGAGAACCAAATCGTTTCTGAAACATACTTGAAATTGTGAGTTGCGCCGACCTCAAACGGGAATATCTTATGGGCCAAGAACTAGGTAAGGATTTTGTAACCTACTGATTGGTGACTTACTAATCATATATTTGAGTTTATGAATGTTTACAATATCTATTAGATTTTCAGATATTAATTTAGCACACTGATGACTTTTATTCAGGAAAATAACTTCTACATATACAGAGCCTTACCAAATCTAGTCTAGCATCCTAAAATAAAACACAAACATGAATATTATTTACTAAACACCCATATGGAATAATTACATGTGAATATTATTTTTATCTCCGCGTCGTAATTTGTTGTTGCCGGAATCGAACCAACGACCTCTCTGCCAGTCGACTAGCCGCCAGATGCGCTCCGCTAATAATAGCTCTGGGAGTAATTGTTATATGCGACATGTCCACATAACATTTAAAGTGATCGAGTAACTGTAGACATTGTCTATAGCAAGAAACGGCTCGACCGAGGTAATTTTATTTTTTATTGCTTTGATGACCAGACAAGCATGCCGTTCATCTGATAGTAAGCGATACGACCACCCAAAAAAAGTAGCAACACCATCCAGCACCTTCAGTTACAAAGTACTGTGTGGCATTCCACTGCGCTCGTCCTCCTGAGACGTAAGATGTTAAGTCTCATTATGACCAGTAGTTACACTGGCTACAATGTCCTTCAAACCGAAACACAACAGTGCCTGCACACTGCTGCTTGGCGGTAGAAATAGACATTGCGGTGGTACCCACCCAGATGAACTCTTACATATGAGAGACCTACCACCAGTAATACACGGATAACAGTGGTAATACCAGTGTTATCCGAAAACCGAAGTAAAGTGACAGCTGGCTGTTCCATTTATTTATTTACTAGACTTTTGCTCGCGGCCCCGTCCGCTTGAATGAGATTTTCCGAGATAAAAAGTAGCCAATGTTACTCGCTGACAATGTAGCTTAATTGTGGTGAAAGAATTTTTAAAATCGGTCCAGTAGTTTTTGAATTTGTTCGTTACAAAAATTCAAATCGTCCTCCTAATAATATTAGTATAGTCTAGCTGTGCCCAGTTTAATCTCATTCTGATGAGTATAAGCTACAAATTGGGGAGTTCAGCATTTACAAATTACACGCATTATTCTTATTTAGCTTTTTGCTGTAAGAATATTACAATGATTGTATGTGCAAACTCCTCTCCATTTCTAAACTCTATTCCTTTTTTTTTTTTGGTATTTTTATGAGTGGAATCACTTAACATTAGACCTCGTTTGCAATAAAAAATCGAGGTTTTGTAGAGACAACTCCACATAATAATATTTTAATATTAACCCTGTATTATACACTGCCCATTGCTGAGCACGGGCCTCCTCTAGAACTGAGAGGGTTTAGGCCTTAGTCCACCATGCCGGCCTAGTGCGGGTTGGCAGACTTCACATAGCCTCGAAATTCTTATAGAGAACTTCTCAGGTATGCAGATTTCCTCACGATGTTTTCCTTCACCGTTAAAGCGAACGATAATTGATAAACAATACACACGTGACTTTGAAGAGCCAGAGGTGTGTGCCTTGGGTTTTGAACCTTCGGACATTGTCTCGGTAGACCGTTCCATTCCCAACTAGGCTATCGTCCACTTTTTTACCGCGTTTATTTCTCACAAACATTCAAATATTTTCTTATTATTGCCATGTATGATTAATCGCCATTTTCTTATTGATAGTAACTATCAAAGTTACTGTAACACACACATGCCTTTTATCTCCAAAGGGGTAGACAGAGGCGCAACTAGGGCAGCCAATTTTTGTCGTGCTTATTTCGTTCCATGAGGTCAAGCCTATCGCCATATCGGGCACAAATTTCAGACACTGGGCTGATACTGAGCAGAAAATGAAATATAATTTTACCCAACCGCTTGTCGTAAATAAACTAATGTTATTTTTGTCCAAATTATATTGTTTTGTGGTAGCTTTTATCACTTTTACTTTAACGACGTGTGTGTTGAAGCTTTTTCTTTGACTGTTACTTTTACTGTAAAAGAGTATGCTGTTGCCTATATATGGCCGCCGTGGTGCCCAGCTGAGTGCTACGTCACGCGTGAGTCAACTCCAAACAATCCCACGCTACGGAGTGCTTTAGAGTAGAGGTGTAACGTACGTGTGGGATAATATAATACATACATTTACGCCTTGCTTCCTTTTCAGGCGTAGGCAGTGCTCCTTCGTTGCACTCATAGGTACCTTTTATATTGTATTGCTAATTGTAAATACAATACCAGATTCAAGATGAAATTATCAGTTTATTCAAAGTAATATAAACCAGGACATTAATAGAAGAATAGTTGTCCACATTGGTCTAATATAGATTGGGCAGGCTTCATATACCTTTGAAATTTCAATGGAAAATTATCGGGTAAGAAAATTGAGTTTATTTTTGCAGTTAAATGACGAGACGAGCATGCAGCTCGCCTGGCATTCTACTTCACTCGTCACCCTGAGACATTAGATGTTAAGTCTTATAATTCCTTTATAAAACCAGCCCTATCTCATTTTCTTTCTTTCTCTTACTCTCTCCTCCAAGGTAGCGGAGTCAGCTTTCCTTGTTAACCAAAACAAACACTATGTATGTTTCATAATAAAATGTCAGAACAAGCATGGCAATATTCACCAAATACATGCATAGATCTCGCACCCTATCACATCATGGGACGGAATACGCACGGCGAAAAGTGGGTGCACTAGTTGCGCCTCTGCCTACCCCTTCGGGGATAAAAGGCGTGAGTGTGTGTGTGTACATGCATAGATATTAGGTACATGAGACCTCTCCAAATATTCCGTTACTTTTCAATAAACTCCCCTAAATCTATATCGAGATGATACAGTTTGGCAGATAAACAAACCAGAAGTTCATTAGTCAAGTTTAATTTAACCACGGCACAACAAACCTATATATAACTACTATCGTCCATTGATTTCTCTCGATCGCATGCCAATACTCGCATCATGCCATCCATTTGATTGGCATCATCGCTAATTTCAATATCCATTTCTGTTTCAGCTTATATACCAATCAAAATTGTTTGAATTAGCGCGCAATGAGTACCGAATTTTAATTTCAATCGCTGCTAATTTCTATCAATTAAATACCGATACGTGTATTGTGTAATGCAATTTAATCGATTAGTGAGATCACCTCCGAGTTTAGAATACATTGAAGGTTTTGTTTGTTTATAAAATATTCTTATTATTTGTTGCTAATCAGTAGTTATTAATACAAAGAAATGCACTCAAAATAATTCTATGACAAAAATGCTACTACATAAGTACTGCATTTTTATACAACACTTTCGTATATTTTGCAACTTATTACCGTTTTTCTTCAATATATTTTACTTTTATCAGTAGTTATAAAGTAATGGATGTAAAATAGCGTAGATGCCAGAATTCTCATCGCTATTAACTACTCGCCTAGATATCTTAATATAGAATGAACACGCTGGTTCTGTTTTGTAAACCGTACACTTTTAATAAAGTGTTTCGTGAAATAGAATCCTACCAAAACACTTACATACATACATACATTTCACTGATGGTAGGTCTTTCATATGTAAGAGTCCGTCTGGGTGGGTACCACTGCAATGTCTATTTCTACCGCCAAGTAGCAGTGTGCATGCACTGTTGTGTTTTATTTTGAAGGACACTGTAGCCTGTGTAACTACTGGAGATAACGATACTTCTTCAATAAACTTCCTATGCATATTGTTAATCTTCCAATAAAAAAATTTAAAACTACTGTCAAAGAACGTCTTTGCAAAAAAGGTTATTACAGTATAAGAGACTATCTTGAAGATACAAATGCTTGGGATTAGATTGCTCAGATTCACACATGTTCTATAATTAAATTGTGTCTATTATATTGTTACTCGTAATTTGTAAACAATATATATAAAAAATATATAATAAAAGACCTACCCTGAGTTTCTTGGTGCTTCTTCTCAGGTCAGTGGGCTTTTCCGAAGCACTGGTAGAATCTTTAGATGATAAAACATTGTAAAAATGACGTGTAAAAGTGCCCTTAGGGGCCTAATTACTTAATAAATGATTTGAATTTGAATAACATATTAAATCTCATGATGACGAGCACAGTGGAATGCCAGACAGTACTTTGTAACTCAAGGTGCTGGATGGTGTTGCTACTGTTTATGGGTGGTCGTATCGCTTACCATCAGGCGAACGGCATGCTCGGCTCGTCATTCAATGCCATAAATAAAAAAAGTGATATTAGACTTTTATATTCAGTATCAGCCCGGAGTCTAGTATTTCTTCACGATATGGCGATAGGATCGACCCTATCACATTATGGGACGAAATATGCACGGCGAAAAGTGGGTGCATTAGTTGCGCCTCTGCCTACCCCTTCGGGGATCAAAAGTGTGAGTGTATGTATGTATCTATGTATGCTTGGCAGCAGATACAGACAGATACTTCATAACTAAAAACAAGGATTTCGCATAAGATGTATCTTGTACTACAAGAGATAAATTCTTATAAAACTATGAATTTCTTATACTGATTTCGCCAATGTACACAAAACAGCAATAACACTACTCCATTACATAATAAAACATTTCAAAAACTATGCTAACCATTACCTCTATCACTCTGCCCTTGAATTAAACCACCGTACTAAGAAAGCAATGTATACTAAATAGTACAAAGATGTCGGTGCAATACAGGTCTGCAAGTGCAAGCGAGTGCATCGAACCCATCTATTTGTGGGAACAGGTGGCGGTGTGGATGATCCCAACGTATATATGGGATGTGGGGTCGGTAGAGAGGTAGAAGGCATAGCTTTTATGTGTCCAAATCAATCTAGAAGACGGATACAGCTAATTGATGTCCGAAAATTTCAAGAGCAACTCCCTCGCTTGGTAAGTGATAACTCATAAATTGTAGAAACAACAACAAAGACTTTGAATTATGAAACTTGGCATGGGCACTTTAATGTACTTTATCATAATGTTCAAGCTAAATGCTCTAAGTGTTCAAGTAAATTAGATTTCGGCTTTTTGTACGGATGCTGGACCTGAAATCTAACCAGGCTCAAACTTTATGTATTAAAGGGGCAAAAATATGGATCTTGAATCCATTAAAGACCTTACGCTGCCACCCACCTTATGCTGCCCCATATTATCTTTCCGTTTTCTCTCATGTCCATCCCATGGTTGTCTGTAAGAGATTGCCTTGTGCGATAAGACCGCCATTTGTACTTTTTTTCTCTTCTTGTTTTTTTTATGATTTATGTCTCTGGTGTACAATTAAGTGTAAATAAATAAATAAATAAATAAAGAATATTTTAGAACCCTTCATTTATAACTAACTTTTTTAAAAACGTTCATAATAATATTAAGTGTAGTTTTTAAGCAAAATAAAATTACATCAATCTCAAAATCGGAGGACTTTAAAATTATACGATTTATTGCAAAGGCCTCGTTTTTGGGAGTACTGTCCAAATATATATAATAAAAAAAACTTTATTGAACACCAGAAATAAGAGATATAGATTACATTGTAGTACAATCTCCTGAACTAGGTTCCCATACCTACATGTCTGGAGAGAGTTCCTTCCTTATATCTAAATATTTCAAACAATAATAACCGGTGAGCAATTAGTTAATTATATTTAACAATATTTGTAATTTACTTGCGTTTATTTAAAGTACCTTGGTTAGAATTTTAAGCTCGTTTTGGGACATGTCTTTTATTTAACAGTTATCGTATTAAACAACTAAAGTAGATAATACTTATTTGATTACCGTTTATTTAGGAGCATAGGGTGTGACTTTTGTATTTGTTCGGCTTATACATTACTAGCATTGCGCGCGGCTCCACCCGCGTGGAAAAGATTTTCCGGTATAAAAAGTAGCCTATAGCAGTCAAGAGTAATGTAGCTTCCTATTAGTGAAAGAACTTTCAAAATCGGTCCAGTAGTTCCTGAGATTAGCACGTTCAAACAAACTCTTCAGCTTTATATATTAACTAGCATTGCGCGCGGCTCCGCCCGCGTGGAACAGTTTTTCCGGGATAAAAAGTAGCCTATAGCACTCAGGAGTAATGTAGCTTCCTATTAGTGAAAGAATTTTCAAAATCGGTCCAGTAGTTCCTGAGATTAGCGCGTTCAAACAAACAAACAAACAAACTCTTCAGCTTTATATATTAGTATAGATATAGATGTGACGAATAGCAATCAAAAGTCGTAAAACAAACCCTAAATGTAGTCTTATATAACTTGTTTAAACCATAGACTTTAGAATAACAGGTTTAAACCTTCATGTGATGCCTTCGACTCTTTTACTAGTCCTCTTTACTATCCAACTAATATTAACAGAGTTTTGGCGGGAACTTGGAAGTGTCATTAGGTGCTCTTGTTTGAATTCATTATTTTGGTGATACTTACTGTTATACTGACTGCCTCGGTGGCGTAGTTGTATTACGGTATGACTGCAATGCTGAGGTCTTGGGTTCGATTCCCGGGTCGGGCAGTGATATTGGGTTTTTTAAAATTCAGTGTCAGCCCGGAGTCTGGAATTTGTGCCCGATATGGCGATAGGCTCGCCCCCTATCACATCATGGGACGGAATAACGGCGAAAAGTGGGTGCACTAGTTGCGCCTCTGCCTACTCCTTCGGGGATTAAAGGCGTGAGTGTATATGTATATGTATGTATATTACTGTTATATTGCATAATAATGGTGGTATATTATCTAATATAGTTCTATTAAAGGGCTCTGTTGGAGTTGTGGATTTGTGACGATGTGATTTTAATAATTAGGCCACTAGTAGAATTGAGCAAACTTTATTTAAATAAACCGTAACCTTTTACATAACTAAAAAACATCTCAGTGGGAGGCCATGACAGTAAAGACAAAAGAACTTAACTAAAAAACAATAGATGGCGTTACGTTCGCCATTATAAAGATCAAAGAGTATAACATTTACCATAGATTACAACACACCTCCTTAAATTTATAATCTTGATCTTTTACATAAATTATACTGTTATAAACATAATATCCTGTATATACTAAAATAATCTTAACTCTGACCTATTTCTCAAAAATTTGGTTTTATCTAGACTTTTAGTTAACATGTCTGCTAAGTTAAATCTTGAATCAATTTTTACAATATCAATTATGCCCTTTTCATAATTTTCATTAATATAATGATATTGCACTTCAATGTGCTTTGAATTCTTTGTAAAGTTGCCGTATTTAGCAATCGAAATTGCACCTGAATTATCTTCATACAGTTTTATTGGTTTATCAAATTTAACATTGAATGATTCAATTAACAAGTTTCTAATGAAGAGAACTTCTGTCACTGCTTCTGACATAGCAGTATATTCTGCAAAGGTTGAACACTTAGTTACTGTACTTTGTTTATGTGTTTTCCAAAAAATTAAGTTTTCAAATAATCTAATTACAAAACCTGTTGTAGATTTTCTATCTACATTATCTCCTGCATAGTCAGAGTCTACCATACAATCTAATATTTCAGTGCTTACATTATCATAGTATGTTAACTTTAAATCCTTAGTCTTGTACAAATATTTTAAAATTCTTAAGGCATATTTGTAATGTGTGCGGTCATAACAGCTTTGAAAACGACTTAAGTAGTTTACACTATACGCTATATCTGGCCTAGTGCCTGTACTAATATACAATAATTCACCTATTATATTTCTATACTTTATACTATCATCTACTTCTCTAGCTTGTTCTAATTTTAAGTTTGTTTCCATTGGAGTGTCATATAGCTTAGTATTTTCCAGATTATATTTTACAGCCAAAGATTCAATATATTTTGTTTGACTTAAAGTCATTATATTTCTATCATCACTATAATCAATATCTATACCAATATAAATTTTAATTTTTCCTAAGTCTTTCATAGCAAATCTTTCCATTAAACCAGTTTTTACCTTTTCTATTTTATCTCTATCTTTACAACAAATTAGAAGATCATCAACAAATATTAGTATATATATTGGATCTTTGCTTGATCTATTTACATATAGACAGTAATCATAGTTACTTCTAACAAAATTCAACTTTTTAATAAATTTATTGAAACAATCATACCATACTCTAGGGCTTTCCCTGAGACCGTAGAGTGCCTTTTGCAATTTGTAAACTTTATTATCTTTAGTTTCATAACCTTTTGGTTGATTTATAAACACTTCTGATTTTACATAACCGTTTAGAAACGCTGTCTCAACATCCATTTGTTCTATGAATAAATTATTTTTACAACTGTATGATAATAAAATTTTCAATGTTTGCATTTTTCCTACTGGTGAATAAACATTATCAAAATATTCCTTTTGCTGAAACCCTCGTACTACTAATCTAGCTTTATATGCATTATTACTTTTCTTTTTAAAGACCCACTTGACATCAATGACCCGTTTGTCTTTTGGCCGTTCAACAATTTGCCATGTGTTATTTTTGTTTAAGCTATTTATTTCTGAGTCCATTGCTATTTGCCATTGTTTATAATCGTGGCAGTTCATTGCCTCCTCAAATGTATTTGGGGCATTTGCATCAATGAAATTTACATAAATAAAATGTGATACTGGGTTACCATACCTAGAAACAGGATTTATCTTTCTTTTTGATTTTGTTTTTTCTATTAAGAGTTCATCCCCATTGTTAATTAAATTATCATTGTTAACAGGATCTTCCATAGCATTATTAGAACTAGTTTCGTCTGCATCTACAAAGTCTTCATCAATGTCAGTTTTAAATATTTCATTGTTTATATTAGAAGTTTTATTTTCCAAATCCCTATCCTTTTCATCATCAAATTTTTCTAAACAAATTAATTGAGTATTTTCTTCAACTACCTGTACATGTCTAGCATTAATTATTCTGTTATTTAATAAAACCCTATAACCATTTTCATTATAACCTACTAGTACTCCAAGTTGGGCTTTATCATCCCATTTACTTTTTCTTAAAACTTCTGGAACCCTGACATAAACTCTACTTCCATAAATCTTTAAATGCTCTACATTAGGTTTAATACCGAAAAATATTTCGTAAGGAGTTTTATTATCTACTGTATTAGCAATTGTTCGATTTTTTAAATATGCTGCTGTTTTTATAACTTCAGGCCAATACCTTCTGTGAATTTTAGCTTCTCTCATTAAGCATCTGCCTATGTCCATAGCAGATCTATTATACCTTTCCGCTACTCCATTTAATTCATGGACGTAGGGTGGACATGGTAATAACTCTATTCCCTTTTGTCTAATGAAATTATAAACATCTCGATTTAAATATTCTTTCCCATTATCGCACTGTAATTTCTTGACTCTCTTATTAAATTTATTTTCAACTAAATTAACAAACTCTATAAAACAATTTGCAGTTTCTGCTTTGCTTTTAATACAAAAAATTCTTGTACATTTGCTATAGTCGTCAATAAATGACAAAAAATATTTTTCTCCACCATACCCAGTAGTGTTATGTGGACCGTTTAAATCAGTATGAATCAATTCTAAAATTTCAGTAGTCTTGGTTCTATTATTTCGGAACGGTACATTAGCCATTTTGCTTTCAATACAATTAGAACATTTCATTTCCGTTTTTTCAATCTTATCTGGCAAACCTTCTACTAATTTATTATTTATCAACTTATTTAAATATTGAAAATTTACATGACCAAGTGCCCTATGCCATTTCTCTTTATTTGTTAATTTTATTGAACTAACATACATTTTATTATCATCAATTTTTGACAGAAAACTTTTTATATAATACAAATTGTCTATTTTGTTGGCCACAACTATTAATTCTCTTGATAGATTATAAATTTTTGCATTCTCATTTCTTGCTACTATTGTGCAATTTTTGGTTATTTTTGAAAAACTTAACAAATTTTGCTTAATACCTTTTACAAAATAAACATTTTTTAGATCAATGTGTTTTTCAGTATAATAATTTTTGAAATAAATTTTGACAGTACCTACTTTGGTTGCTTTTAATATTTTACCATCTGGCAATCTCACATCAATAGGAATTTTTAAATCTACATGATTATGAAAAAATGTATCATTCTTTATAATATGATCAGTACACCCACTATCTAACAACCAATTAATTTCACTATTATTGTCATATTCCCCTTCGCTACACCCCGTTACCTGATTTACTTCTGGATGACATACTTGAGCTGTCCATGACTCTGTTGCAAAGCCATCTTGGTGAGTGCTTGACGACTCACCTCTGGGAAGACCTTGACCTCTTCCTCGGTTACGACCTCGGTAAAATCCACCCCTGTTGTAACCTCTCTGAAATCCTCGCTGGCGTTGACTGGTTGAATATCTTCCTTGGTAGCTTGGTTGTCTTGGGCCATTTTTCTGAACGTGCCAACAGTCCTTCTTGAGATGGCCGGTCTTGCCACAGTTAAAACATTGTGCTTGAGTTTTTGTTGCAAACATACTCATATTACTTTTCTTTTCTGTGTCACTTGTCATATTTTTCTCTTTAATTTTAGACTTTACATAATCTACTGTTCTTTGTTCTTCTGGAATCACATCAATGAAATCTCCAATATAACTATAAGTTGGAGGTAAAGCTCTCAGCAAGTATCTCATCTTCTCGGGTTCATCTATTTTTCCACCAGCCACTTTAAACTCATTTGTTGCTTTCTCGAAGTCAATAAAAAAATCTTCTATTGTATTATAATTGTTTAGTTTAATCTCTTCAATTTTTCCTCTACATATTATTTGCATAGCAGTAGACTTTGTTAAATACATTTTGTCAAACTTTTTCATCATTTCATAAGCTGTTATACATTCAGCAATATACTCCAATTGTTTGTCTGAAATTGTGCTCATTATGATAGTCCTTGCTTTTAAATCCATTTTATTCCAATCCGCTTCTTTCTTTTCATACTTTACAGGCATTTCGCAAATGGCGGCCTCGTTACATTCTTTGTACTCTAACAACGTTAATAGTCTCAATTTCCAGCTTGAATAATTGATGCCATCAAATATAGGCATCATTATATCTTCTATTTTTGCTTGTTTTGCCATTTTAGTGATGATAGCGTGTATAATAATCTTGACTCCTTACACGTAACACGAGGCGTAAAAAAAACTTTCTACGTGGCCCTTATTTTTGATCTACAACGATCACTACAACACTTATTAACCACGCTCTGCTACCATGTTGGAGTTGTGGATTTGTGACGATGTGATTTTAATAATTAGGCCACTAGTAGAATTGAGCAAACTTTATTTAAATAAACCGTAACCTTTTACATAACTAAAAAACATCTCAGTGGGAGGCCATGACAGTAAAGACAAAAGAACTTAACTAAAAAACAATAGATGGCGTTACGTTCGCCATTATAAAGATCAAAGAGTATAACATTTACCATAGATTACAACAGGCTCAAATGAAGTGAATTGAAATATCCGTGCTAATCAAGTGTTTTTTTTTTGTTGCCGCCAAATCTGCTCGATAAAGTCTTGGTAAGGTAGCCACTGCTTTACAGCGACATACTACAGATCTTATAAAAAAAGACAACCAAAAATATCACTTATGACTTGGCAGCATGGTCTTTGACTTAGCCGGTTCCTAAAGGAACAAATAAAAAAAAACTAATATTAACAATGCGGATGTCAAATATTTGGATGTTTTGACGTATTTTGTTAAATAAATAGAGAAACAGCTAAATTGATTTAAATGCATATAGATGACCTAAGTCCCGAGTTAACCCTAGATTAACAAGTAGCCTTTTTTCTATTCGACAAGTGAACTTTTCTTCCAGGTGGAAGGAACCAATACAAAAAGTTAGTTTTCATAATCCTCTTTAGAAGAGTGTTAATCTAATCGTGTTAAATGATAGTACGACAGAGAGTAGCCGCCTGGCTCGGGTATTTCAGTCCGCTGTAGGACGCCGAGTATTTATAGTGAAGTTCACTGCCGAGCGAGCGGCCCCGCGGGCAGCGGCTAGCGAGTAGCGAAGCAGACTTATAGAATTATGTTGGGAGGTTCAGTAGCCAAACAGTGTAATTGAGTATAGTGCTACTATTTAAGAACGGTCGAGTTGTGTACAGCCGAACGGCTTGCTCATTTTGTCATTTATAGAATTAAACATTAAATAAAAAATGAAAAAAAAAGTTAATGTCGTTTAATTTTATTATAAATATCTAGTACCTAATACTTTGACCCGAACATCGTCGCGTCGGAGGAAGAAGTCTCAGGTCCGGAGTTTGGTTCATCAGAAATACAAATACACACCAAAAGATTTAGTCGAAATAAATTAATAATCATTTGTTACAGCTATTTTTTTTTAGTTTCAAAAAGTCGTACCGTTTTTAATCCCGGCAGAAAGAGAGGTTTATACGTTTAGGGTGTGTATCTCTGTATCAGTATTACTGTCTGTGGCATCGTAGCTCTCAAACGAATGGACCGAAATAGACACGGTTTTTTTTTGTAGGCAGTAGCGGCATTTCCATGCGCACTTTAAAACTTGATGAATAATTTTAATTTCCTCCATGGAGATGTTTCTAAGCCCGCGTGTTCATCCGTGATTGTTCAAGTGAAACTAATAATTTTATTATACTGGATTAATGCGCAGAGTCTTCGCCTTGCTATGAATTCACTTACAATTCGCCAATATGATAAGACCCTTAACTTTACTTGACCTTGCCCGCGTGAAAGAGTTTCTTCGGGATAAAAGTCATGCTATATATTTTTCCGGGATAAAAAGTATTCTATGGCTTTTCTAGAGTCTCAAACTATCGCTATACCAAATTTCACTGAAATCAGTTCAGTAGTTTTTGAGTATATCGCGATTAGACAGCCGCGGGGGGGGGGGTTGTTATATAATATGTAAGGATTGCACATTACACATGCTGATACGTTCTATGTTTAGTCTTATATTTAAAAAAATAGTTTAAAAATTGTGTATCGAATAGCAGTATTTTGTGTGGCCCTACGAGCGCCGGTCATCTGATCGCGATACCAACGCGGCGCGTCTGCCGATCACCTTAACTACCAGTTATATTAGAATTATACGACTAATATTATAATTTTGTTTTTTTTTTAATGTAAACAACAATTCTCATGGACCGCTAGAACTCATTTCCAGCTTGTTTGCTTCCTTCTTGCTCGTAAGCTATGATCTCTACCGCTCATAATCACACATATTTGCCGAAGATACAGGAATGCGCTGCCGGCCTTAAGGAAAGAAATAGGTATAGGAGAAGACATGGAAAAGTTTGGTCTTCGCTTCAAAGCTGTCACTTCAAATTGATTTGATGAACTGTGGTTCTACTCCTGTCGAGCCGGTCTATATATTTTATTGACAAACACCTCTTCAATATGGCTCTACCACTAGAAAACCAGATGCGTTTGTTGATTTGTTTCTTTGGGTGCGCTAATCTCTTAACACTGCACGACTTTAATAGTTCTTATACTTTTCATGCAAAGAGAAACTTCTATGCAGGCAGACTGACAAGCAAAATGTAGTGAGAACTGAGAAATAAAGTTTTCCAACCAAATAATGGAAATCCATTTTTAATAAGACATCCACTCAAAACGGTTGCAATAAAATCAACTATTAAACGATAATCCACCATGGAGACATCGTTAAGCCAAAATAATCATTTTAAAGGGCGCATCAGTTCCCCTAATTGGCCAAAAAAATAATCTATTGCATGCTCATTCTCCATCATCCTAAAATAATGTTTATTTTAACGAAATAAAGTCAATATTGCTTTGTATGTAATTTAAGGGTGCATCACTGAGTCTATTGCATAATTTCGAACTTTAAACCTATGGAATAAGTTTGGTTTTTATGTAAATGTAAATTCAAGGGTGGTATATCTGGTACATCAGATACGTATGATTGCAGAATTGTCCTTTAGAGATTTGATTCGGTGAAACCAAAAAAAATATTCATTAGTGTGGTCAGATTACCATCTGATAATTTGGCAATTGGTATTCTCATAGTAGGGTTGAACTTATTTTTGATATAAAAGAATGACGAGACGAGCAAGCACCTCGTCTAATGGTTAGTGATACGACCGCCCATAAACAGTAGCAAAACCTTGCAGAACTTTGAATTCCAAAGCACTGTGTAGCACTCCACTGTGCTCGTCACCTTGAGACATTAGATGTTAGGTCTCATAATGCTCAAAAGTCTTTCAAACCGGGATACAGCAGGTACACAATGTTGCTTAATGGCAGATATAGACATTGCGGTGGTATATACTTAGCCAGGTTTTCTTACCTACCCCCATTTTTGACATTGAGGCCATATTTCTCCGCTCTCTTTAACGCCTATTTCACAATTTTTGACAACGCTACTCATCAAATAATTTACGGACCTAATTTATTTAACCGACAAACACTAAACTAATATGGAGGTTTGCTAAAGTTGCAGTGACATACTGTAGTCTTTCATTGCAACAAGTTGCTAGTGTTAACATAACAATTCGTGTCGTTAAAGCTCGATTTTTTTAACTTCAGTTCCCTTATCAATATTCCAGAATATTTCACTCTAAATTCACTTTCACTCTTGCATGAACCCATCAACAAAATTGCCTTTAGTAATTGGATTTAAATTGTAAAAATTAAAACCAAATTGCCAATTGAGTTTCTTGAAAGCGCTTTTATGGCCCCCTTTAAATTCGTGTGTGCGCTACAATTAGCCAGTTGATGCTTTAATAACCTCCCCCCTTCCCCTACCGTTCCATGTTGCAGTGATTTGCTCAGATCATGCGCGAGAGTAAATTAAATCATAAATCGGGAGTGACGCGTGCGGACATTCTTTGGGTCATAGATTGGACAAATATTAATACAGAAAGGACAAGATTACTTAAAGGTTGTTGACTGTTCTTTCTTCTTTCTTCTCTTTCTTTTTGAGGTCGCCGAGTAGTCCACAGGACTTTGTCAATATTTGTGAAGAAATTTGCCATCATAAACAGTCCGTGAAAATATTGGTCAACCATTACCTCATATCTTTATTACCGTACAAAAAACAGTCAACCAGATACAGAAGGATACAATACTCTACTGTGAACATCATAAATAGAGAAAAAGGTAATTAATCGCTTCGTTTTGTGGTGCGTCCATTTTAAACCTAGATAGAGCGTATTCCCACCTAAAAGGCCGGCAACGCATCTCTGTGCCCCCTGGTATTGCAGTTGTTCATGGGCGGCGGTAATCACTTACCATCAGGTGAACCGTATGCTCGTTTGCCCCCTAAATCATAAAAAAAAGATAGATATGACGTTATATCCCTGATTTGCTGATTATGTTTCTATAGCTCGGTATAAAATTTACTGCCGTGTACTGAAACCATGTAATCGCAAAAAAGATTTTTTTACTGAAACTATGGAGTTAGATAAAAGGATGGAGGTCAGACACAGAATACTTACCTGAAAACAAGATACTTGCTGTATCACTATAGAGACGCAATTACTTACAGCAGAGATCTTTAGCTAGGAAGTCAGAGGAAATAATGGAATACAGAATACTTTCACCCTCCAGACAGCTTATTTTGCAAATAAAATTGAAGCTCGTATCTAGAACGAGACGATCTCACTAGAGGTTATTCTAGTTATCTTCATAGCGTCTTATTTTAATCTTGACTATAACTGTCGCTTCTACCCATTATTCTTTATCTGTAATGTCCCACGCGTCGCAAAGTGAGCATCGTGCGGCGCGCGCCGGCCGCGTGGCGACACAATTATGGCACTAATTGGCGATCGTCGATACAGCGAGGGACCGCTTTTAGGCTCCACTGGGCTCACTGGCCGATATTTGGTAATGTCTGGTAATTAGACGTGTTATTTGGTGGGAATGTAGAAAGATTAACATTACATTGTTGTTAGTTGCGTCGGAATACACGCTCAATTTGGTGTCTAGTTTAGGAAAAATAATAATATTAGATATGTATGTGTTTTATATAGACTAGGGCAACAGTGCTTACACACTGCTTGGCAGTGAAAATAGATAGTACTATTGTACCAACTCAAATAGACATCCACACCGGAGAGACCTAGCGTCACTTTTGTAACACTTCATAGGAACTTTCATGAACCATTTACGTACTTTTTTAGGAAATATTATATATTTTGAATTAGCAATGACCAGATTCTACTAGTTCTACAGTACATACTTTATAAACTTTAATAGCCTTAGCATTATATGGAGAAGAATGTCAAAGCGATGATTTACAAAGAGAAAAATCCTATTAGGCAGAGGCGCAACTAGTGCACCCACTTTTCGCCGTGCGTATAGCGGGCACAAATTCCAGACTCCGAGCTAATACTAAATAGAAAAATCCAATATCACTTTGCCCGACCCGGGGATCGAACCCGAGACCTCAGCATTGCAGTCGTACCGTAATACAACTACGCCACCGAGGCAGTCCTCTAGCTGAAAAGTTTTTCCGGGATAAAAAGTAGCCTATAGCACTCAGGAGTAATGTAGTTTCCTATTAGTGAAAGAATTTTCCAAATCGGTCCAGTAGTTCCTGAGATTAGCGCGTTCAATCAAACAAACTCTTCAGCTTTATAATATTAGCATAGATATTATAGATTCTGAATGGATGTGTGAGTTCTCTAGTTGCTCTTCTGCCTACCCCTTCGGGAATAAAGACGTGATGTAGAGAAGGAGTTTTATTCCGCCACGGTTAAGACTATGATAGCTTGAGAGCAAAAGCTCTGCTCTAATAAAATGTATCAGATACAATTGTATAAACTGACGGCATTGGCCCGGGGCAGTCCCGCGGGCCGTGGGGTGGATATAGTTAATTTGTCGTTTATTGTGTTGATTTAGCGCTACCCCCGGGATGTGAGCCGAGAGACAGACTGCAGATCGTTTACAGAATCTGTGTATTTTTGAATGGCGTATCCGTTTTCTTAATAGTTACATTTTATTGTTATTTAATATAGCTTTTATTTTGGCCACTTTATACAAAGTAATATAAAAACGGACTTGTTTTCATAGACATTCTCTATCCAATTTTATTTGTAACCAGCCTTTCCTCGGCATATCGCCTGTGTAGAAGTCCTGTACAATACTTATATTATTGTTTTAAACGTCCTCTACCTGTTCATAAAAGCTGTTTCAAAATCGGGTCAACTATTTCGGAAATAAGCCCGGTCAGTGTAGCCATAATAATATAGAACGCTCGGCTGGGCTATGATAACATCAGAAGTCTAATAACTTACGTGAGTATTCTTAATACTTCATCATCCTCATCATCTTCAGCTAGAAGAGTCCACTGAAACAAAAACCTTAATACTCATAGAATGAGAAAATAAATAAAAATATAAAACATTAATACTTATAATCTAAGATTTTTTTTCACGAAAGTTAAATAAAATATTAACTCAAATAGAAAAACTGCGAGCTCCTGGACTATACAGTGATAATAAGCAATCCTTTGCGGCTCGTTAGATCAATTAATTGATGTGTGTGCGCGTCTGCGCGTGTGTGTGTGTGTGTGTGTGTGTTCTAATTGACATGTATGTCGATGGTGACATTTATATAGTGAGGGTAGAGCAAGGGGTAGAGTCGTGAGAATCTTATACAAATGGATTTACGTCCGCATTAACTTACTTATGGGAATTTAATAATTCGGAACTTATGAAGTTTGATGGAAGGGTATTGGATTATTTAGACGACTGTATAACAAAATGAAATGAAATTAAAATTAATTTATTGATCAGGAAGCAAATTAAATAGTTTATACCTACAGGTCAACAATTAAAAAAGACACCAAATGATCTTTTTTTTAAATATCAAAACAATTATTTACCGTAAAAAACTTCCAGTCATTTATTTTTCTACATGATGAATTTCGTTGCGGGTTAAAGTTAATTAACTTAGTGTTCCCTGAGGCTCGCCGAGCTTCATCGCTCGGTGTCAATGTCAATGCCGATCCTTAGGAGTTGCAGTGGTGGATGTGAGAGCGAGATAGTCTAGTAAGCCGTAGAGATATCTCCACAAACTGTCATATTACTATTAGGCATGGACCTCCTCTACAACTGAGAGGGTTTAGGTGTCCACCCTAGTGTGGGTTGTCAGACTTCACATACCCTCAAAATTCTTCCTTTTATTTGAGAATTCTATGAGATTTTTTTGAGAATCGGTAGCTAGGTTTCATCGCGATGTTTTCTGCACCGTTAACGGTGACGATAATTAATAAACAATAAACATATCTTCGAAAAGTCAGGGATGTGTGCATTGGGCTTTGAACCTGCGAACTTCCGTCTCGACAGACTGTTCCATTCCCAACTAGGCTATCGTGCACTTACTGTTAAGATACTTTAATACAATTGTTAATCGCTATCGTTTTGTCGTCGGTTCCCACAGGTCTGCTCCGTCCTAGAACAATATTGCAATGCCGCGGGGTGACAGGGTGACACGCGACCGAACGACAATGCGGCCGGTGTTTTGATTGTCAATAAATCCATTGTCGCAATGTACCGGAAAATAATCTGTTATTGGCCCGGGCATCGAACTGGTGAATAACGCACCGCGCAGACGGTGTTGGAACACTGATTAGTGTGATAATAAATCATTAGTAAAGTCCTATACTGACTGCCTCAGTGGCGTAGTTGTATTACGGTGCGACTGCAATGCTGAGGTGCCGGGTTCGATCCTCGGGTTGGGCAAAGTGATATTGGAGTTTTCAATTCAGTATCAGCCTGGAGCCTGGAATTTGTGCCCGATATGGCGATAGGCTCGCCCCCTATCACATCATGAGACGGAATGCGCATGGCGAAAAGTGGGTGCACTATTTGCGCCTCTGACTACCCTTTCGGAGATAAAAGGCGTGAGTATGCGTATGCTATGCTGACATTTTATACATGACTAGGTTTGGCTCACAGCTTCGCCGCGTGAAGGAGTTTTTCCAGGATAAAAAGTAACATATTATGTCTTTTCTAGGGTTTTAAACTAATTCCATACCAAATTTCATCGAAATCCGTTCGCTATTTTTGAGTTTATCGTATTCAGACAGACAGACAGACGCGGCAGGAGACTTTGCTTTAAAATATGTAATGATAGATGATTTTAACACGCCTCAAATACTACTAATCCCGATATGACTATTGTGTAATTTTACAATACCGACATGCACGTTGAAAACACCCAAAGCGCCTACCAAAAAGACCCGTCATTAGTGCGTATAAAACACGCCGTCTGCGTAGACCTTAAGGTCCTAAATACGACAGAAACCCACCAAATCCCTTCTTTGTGAGATGTATGAAATATTTTCCTACTTTATGTAATGCGCGGGTGAGTGTGGGCGGTGGTTGTGACATACTGAACTATATGCCGCAGTATCTGTTACATGCGTACTAATCGCGTTAAATATATAATATAAGTTTTTTTTTATGGCATTGAATAACGAGACGAGCATGCCGTTCGCCTGATGGTAAGCGATACGACCACCCATAAACAGTAGCAACACCATCCAGCACCTTGACTTACAAAGTACTGTGTGGCATGCGCTCGTCATCCTGAGACATAAGATGTTAAGTCTCGTTATGTCCAGTAGTTACACTGGCTACAATGTCCTTCAAACCGAAAGACAACAGTGCATGCACACTGCCGCTTGGCGGTAGAAATAGACATTGCGGTGGTACTCACCCAGACGGACTCTCACATATGAGAGACCTACCACCAGTAAAATAAGTGCTAAGGTCCTACGCAGACGCTGTCGTTTGCTACAGTACTATGACACCTGTATTCACAAACATTACTATGAGGATTGAACGCATAGAGTCGGCAATTTCATAGTTCTCTTTGACTTTTTTTTACTCTGTTTTTCTGACAGCCAACTCAAGTAAAGCTGTATCTCAATATAAGCCAATCACAGCGACCCTATTCCTTCACACTGCGAAAGCTGTCGTGCAGTAATGCAGTGAGAAACAGATTTATTATCTTGTTGCTCCGTACAATGCGATTCAAATAAGACTAGGATCAAATTTGCGCCATATTGTGACGTCTACATAATTAAATATTATATTTAGCTAATTTTGAATTAACGTTTTTATTTAAATTTGATGTAAGAGTCAATTAGACAAAATAAAAGAAATCGTTATTGATAGGTTCATAAGTTTTCTACGCAAATTTTGTACTTTTCAAGTGACATTTGACACATAAAGGTCATTGACGTTCCTATTCTTATTTGAATCGCATTGTACTTATAAGTAACCTTTGTGAATGCGAGCTTGAGACTATCGGTTACTGAATATGTCAGTATGTGGAATATAATAGCTGTGTACTGCTGCTTGATAACAGAAATAGATAATATAATGATCTAATCTTTATACTGGGGGGAAAATTAGGTTAATTTCCAAACTCATTATTGGCATTGAACAAATAAGGTGTAGCATCTCTAGCATCAATTTCTTAACAATCTAACATATAACCAAAACCGCTCGATTAACTTTAAATTTCACGATTTACTTCCTATACCAAATTACTATACTTACATTACAAAACTTATACTCTATACTTAGTCTCTATGACAATGGGTTAGAGTTGAGAATGGTATGTGGTGGTTTAAATGTTGTTCCCACGACAGGTGGCTGTCGTTGGCACGCTGACTAATCTGCGAATAGAACTTTGACACGGTGTCACAGTGCGCATGCGTCGAATGCCGCTCATTGTGATGATGACGAACGTAAACATGCTCGTCTCGTCAAACATTAAAAAACTGAACATCGTGATCAACAATGAGCGATGATTCGTAATGTATACGCCTTTCATCCCTGAAGGGGTAGGCAGTGGCGTATCTATTACCTCATGTGAATTCCTTGGTGTGATAGGGCGCGAAACTTTCGCCATGCTGCAAATTCCGGGCTCCTAACACTGAGACGAAAAATCCAATATTATAAATATCTTGATTACCTATAGTAGTAACTCCATATGAATAGAAAGCACTGCGTAGCACTATACTGTTCAACATCTTGAAACGCCCAGCTATTAGAAAAAAAGAATGAAACATTTATATTTGCAGTAAAGAAATATATTATTACAACAATTAAAATATCCTGACATGTTATAAAACAAAGCTCTACGCATCTCTCTGTCTGAAGTCTGAACACGATAAAATAAAAACAGATTTCGATGAAATTCGCTATGCCGATTTGAGACCCTAAGAATAAAAATAGCGGGAATTTTATCACCGAAAACTCGGGAAAAACAAAGTAAGTATATAAAAAAGAAGCATTTTATTCAACAAAATTACTAGCTTAGAAGCTATAATGTCCTTCAAACCGGAATACAACAGCTTACATTTAATTTATTGGTGCTTGGTGGCAAAATACTCTAAACCAAGCTGTCATGTACGCAAGACCTAGCCTAGTAAATGCTTTGTTGTGAAATATATAAATAAATAATAACCCTTCGAAGTTGTGTATAAAAGTACCGGTTTCAAAACAATGATACCGTTACTTTCTTTCTTTGGTCGTATTCCATAGTTTGACTAGGTACAGCCTTGTTCATTTCTACCGCCAAGCAGTATACATGCACTGTTGACTTGTGATCGAAGGTTTGGGTATTGCTACCTACAGTTTATATGTGGTCGTATCGCTTACCATCAGACGAGTACATTGCTCTTCTTGTCATACTGCTGTTATAAAATTCGCGATACGAGATTCTGGCATAAATCTACTTGTATAAATCTTTCAGTTCTAATAGTAAAGATAGCGTACTACTCATAAATAGTAAACAGTCCCGCTACAAATATTCTATTGAGAGGAGACGCATTTAGCGCGCCATGCAGCCAACTCCATTCCAGGCGAAACTACGCAATAATACACAAAACAACACAACTACACCAAAACTAGACAAACAAATATACACCCTAACACTTGAACACAGAGCTCGTAATCGTACAAACAGTGCAAAACGAGTTATTTTTAAATTCACGCAGCACTGCTAAACAAATTTCATTTCAACCACCGAAAGTTTAGAGTACAATATAAATATTGCAGCGGGGGCCCACTGTGTGCACGGTTAACGCATTCCCATCGGCGTGCACGGAGACATTGTGTTACACCGTGTCGCTCCCATGCACCGGGAAATGGACACCGTGTATATAGCTGGAAAACCAGCGCATGCTCGCGGGATACAATTTATAATAACAGGCCAGGTGAAAAGAAGTTCCAAAGGTTGATGCCGAGGGATAAGCAACCTTATTACCGAGCGTTAGAGTTAAATGTGAAGCGAAACGTGTTATAAGTGAGGTATTAATAGGAACGTTGCAGAATGCGCGCGACGACCGTCTTATTTGGTTAGAGCGGGCGAAGTGGCTCGCGGTACGATGCAGGAGCACTTTTACATTTTTAATGGTTGTAAATAAATTAAGTAAATTGACTACCTCGGTGGCGTAATTGTCTTACGGTACGACCGCAGTGCTGAGGTCTCGGTATCGAATCCCGGGTCGGGCAAAGTGATATTGGGTTTTCCTACTCAGTATCCGCCTGGAGTCTGGAAATGTGGCCGGTAAATGGCAATAGGCCCAATCCCTATTACATGCGACTTGACCTAGTTAGCGAAATGTGGGTGTGTTACATCTCTGCCCACCCCTGAAAAGGGAAAAAGACGTGAAACTATGTAAGTATGTCGAGGAAATTACAATGGCATAATCGAAGGATAAGTCTAAATTCTTACAGGGATAAGCAAATATATAATTAATGAATCTATGGTTAACCCTTGATATGAACACATTTTGAATGTAATAACTCACTTTGAAAATTCAATCAAGGAATCGAATCCAGAACCTCGCCGACTTCACAGTCTTCGTACACCGCGCAGCTACTACGCGATTGAATCGAGAGGAATATCATAATACACAGTTTCTTATTATTATTTTATAGCTAATTATTGGTTTCTTATAATATTTATTTCAATATCATACCATAACATAGCAACGTATTATATACGCCCACTGCTGAGCATTGGTCTCCTCAACAACTGAAAGGGGTTAGGCCTTAGTCCACCACGATGGCCTAGTGCAGGTTGGTTGACTTCACATACCTTGAAAATTCTTATAGAGAACTTCTCAGGTATGCAGGTTTCCTCACGATGTTTTACTTCACCGTTAAAGCGAGCCATAGTTCACAAAGAATACACACATCACTTTTTACAAAGTCATAAATACAATACTTATTACTGTTTAATCGAGTCTCCTTTCTTCTATTTTGTATATTAGTGGAGACGAATTTCTAACTTGAATCAGAAAATGCCAAGTGGAAATGTAAAACTAATAAGATAAATAACATTTTTTATAATGTATTTATGATAATGTCTATTTTATTTTCTTGTTCTAGTCCAATGTGTGGCGCGACCTCATTTACAACCCTCAACATGTATATGAAAATCCTACATAAACAGTTGGCCTAACCGGGAATCGAACTCGGGCCTTTTCACTTTATTGACCATAACATAGTATGCTACCTTTTAACTATAGAGGACTTCAAAACATATTTTTTCCCCAATTCTTTCTGGTGATTGAGACTTAAGACGCAAAATAAACAAAACACTGTCTGTAGCATTGAAAAAACAGGTCCTTTCAGTGCCTGAAAAAGTTGAATCTAACTTGCTCCCGCACCGTACGCGCGGGCTCGGTGCGTGTGAGCACGCTTTATAAGGCGCGCGCTCGTGCCCGCCCTACGCACGTGACGTCACGCGGAGCCGGCAAGTAAAAATACATCTAACTGAAAATTGACTAATTATTAAAAAACGTTTTAATTATAATTAATTAGTTGTATTACGGTATGACTGTAATGTCGAGGTCTCGGATTCAATTCCCGGGTCGAGCAAAGTGATATTGGGTTGTAATCAGTATCAGCCCGAAGTCTGAAATATGTACCTGATATGACGGTAGGCTCGCCTTCTATCACATCAATGGACGGAATACGCGCGGTGAAAAGTTGGTGCACTAGTTGCGCCTCTGCCTACCCCTTCGGGGATAAAAGACGTGTGTGTGTGTGTATTTCATAAACTTATGAAACTTGTGGGCGCTACGACTACCCAAAAACAATAGTGACACCGTCTCCTTTTTTTAATTACATTTACTCAATAGTAAATCCTTCGTTACGAAAAACCGTTTTGGTGACTATTGTATTGTCTATTCCGGCCGTCAAGCATCATTGTGTAAACACTGTTTATGGATTATTGTAGCTAGTATTACTGGCCATTAACATGTCAGATGACGTAGTTCATTGTCGGATAGTAACTCAAAGTTCCAATGTTACTGTTTATGGGCAGTTACCACCACCCGAGTATGCTCGTCTCGTCGTAAAATATATAATTATCTTATGTAATATGTTGCGAGTATACACTCACAGATATGACGTGTGCTCGGCGCGTGGGCATTCCCCAAGAGTTACGCGCCAATGAGGCGGGTTACACGTTTGGTTAAAGCGTTATTTAACTTTAGATTAACATTGACTTAAGATTATAATATGAAGCGCTGAATATGAAAATAATTTACATAGTTATAGTCCTTTGCCTATCCTGAACTGAGAAAAAATCATGATAATTAAGTAGGTACCTACCCATAAACTTATGATAATCCTGCGATGTTTTTGAAAAATTACTCGTTTTACCTTAGACCAGTGCTTCCCAAACTATGGGTCGAGACCCACCAGTGGGTCGCAAGGGAATATTGGGTGGGCCTTGAGAAATAGAACAGTATATCAACCGACCGACACAACATCCGGTTGGCCAATGATGGACGAGAATAGAAACAAAAATTCTCAAAAAAGGTATTAAAAGCTACTTCATGACAGCCAAGAGGTGGGTCCAGAATTTTGAAGTTTTTGTTAGGTGGGTCGCGGATCATTCAACTTTGGGAATCACTGCCTTAGACGATAAGTATTCAACCGCTGTAGTACCTATTGACATATCTTAAACATGGTTCCATGATGTAACAGAGAAATTCAATTATCGAATTGCACAGACATCGTTTCTGTTAGTATAACGAAATATTTGAAAACCTCTGCGGAGTTGAGACCATATATGTGGCCACCAGGACAAACCTCTAGATGTAGTTTACATTAATAGACATGGTTTTCACAGCCAGAATGATAACAAGAAATCCTATTTGGTTTCATATAATTCCAATAAGTAATACTTGTTACCGCTTATAAGCGATATATCGCTTTAAACAATTATCTAATCATGAAATGTCTACCAAACAACAATATTGCTTTAATCCCTTATTTCCCGTATTATTTTATTTATTCTACTTTACATATTATATAAGAAACTAATTTTAACTCGCGACACTGCCCGCGTGGAAGACTTTTTCAGCATAAAAAGCAATCCGTTATGTTAATCTAGGACTAAGCTTCGGTCTGTTGACTTGACCACCATAATATGCAGCCACAAACAGTTGGTTCACAGCGCTATAATCTGAGATCTACTCTCCACTAATAATTATAATTACTTACTTGTCTTGATTATATTTATTCTGGATACATTGCATATCAACTTTCGAACAGTAGAGTATAAGCCCTGTTGTATTAAGACTGCCGCGGGGGCGTAGTTGTATTACGGTACGACTGCAAGGCTGAGGTCTCGGGTTCGATCCCCGGGTCGGGCAAAGTGATATTGGATTTTTCTATTCAGTATCAGCCCGGAGTCTGGAATTTGTGCCCGGTATGGTGATAGGCTCGCCCCCTGTCACATCATGGGACGGAATACGCTTGGCGAAAAGTGGGTGCACTAGTTGCGCCTCTGCCTACCCCTTCGGGGATAAAAGGCGTGAGCATGCGCATGCGTATTAAGATTTAAAGGATATTGTTGATAAAGTAATTACTGAGCATTAATAAACTAGAAACATCTAATGTCTCAATGTAATGAGTGCAGTGCTGTTCTCCGCAGTGTTAAGTTTATGAAGATATTTCTATAATTTATGGCCAGCCATGTCCCTCAGTATTAAGTGAGCGGCTTATTTGTCTCCATTCAGTATTTTAAAAAATAACAGAATTCTACGGTCTTAAACAGTTCTCTCGTTCTAAAACAATATATCTGCTTTAAGTATTGTTATCTTTTCTTTTGACTCAAGTTTGACGAGCTTGTATATTGTTAACTTTTGGTTAAACATCGTCAGTTATTCTGTAGTTAGGTGTATAGTGCGATCGTACGCCGCATGCTCGCCGGCGCGCGCGAGTTTCAGCACATTTCAGTCACGTTTAATCCGCCGACGGACGCTCCTGCGGCTCACCGAGCGCCAAGCCACGACACAGGACTCATTTCGGTGACTAGTGAAAACCTCTAATTTTATTTACACGAGATAAAAATATATCCTAAAAGTATTGAGATTACGTTTTTGTTGTCAGTCACTGATCTTTATTAATTAATTAGAGGTCACATGTATTTGAGAGATTAAGATAAACAAAAAAAATATTTACGAGGTTTTAATTAGTCACCGGTAATATTCAGGTTATACGTTAGGATCAATCGGAACGATGGTATGTATACTTCAAGTATAGGGTAAAACTAAAAAGTACTTATTTTTTTCCAAGATATGACAATATTTGTGGCCATGTACTCTAATATTTGTCTCGAGCTAAGGTGTCGAGTGTGCGTGTTACATTGTCATAGTTAATACGTTAATACTCACCGCACACGTGTGTTGTAAACGACTGTGTGGCTAGTAAAACCATGTGTTCTTTTTTTGCAGTTCGAACACTATTTCAATTTATCTGCAACCAATGTCTACATCGCATAATTTTTTGATATTCCTATTTCGAATATTTTAATACAATATGTTTTCTGTGGACCACGATTGCATTTGTCACGGAGTTTTGATAACGGTATTCAAGCGGCTTAGCAACTGCAACAGCTCGAGAGAAGAGGAGAAGAAGGAAGGTTCTTGGAGATGAGAGAGGGGGTGAAGAATTGAATACCACCGCCAAACGTACTTTCTACCGTTACACAGCCGCGTGTATTCACTGTTGTGTTCCAATTTGAAGGACATTGTAGCTAGCGTAATTACTGTATTATCGGACTAACACTTTATGTCTCAGCGTGACGAGCGCAGTTGAGTGACACGCAGTACTTTGTAATTCAACGTTCTATATGGTACAACTGTTTATAGGTGCTCGTATAGCTTATCAAGTACGGTGGGTCACTAGCGGTGTAAGGGAAAGGTAGTAGGGGCGGCCCACCCCGGATACCAAGCACCAGGGGGTGACAACTTAAACTGTATCAACTATCATCATCATCATCACTGTAAAACTATCTGCTGCTTACTGTCTGGTAATGATTTTCGTGTCAAAGCCGGGCGAGAAAGGGCGCAGGGCCCAAGCCGATCGCCAGCCAAAAAAGTTTCGATTTTGGGGGAGGAAGGGGTGCTAGATAGAGAACTGCCCCGAGTGCTAACCCATGCTACGCAGCCACTGCAGTAGTTATTTTGCCTTGCCTGCATATTAAAAAAATGTGGGTGTTTACAAGGACGCTACCATAAAAGGAGTTTCTATTTTAGATCGAAATGAATAATGATAAGTTAAATATAATTACGCTGTAGACATCTGTCTACAGTATTAACGGGCTCGATTGGGTAGTTCTACAGAATACTGGCAAAACTTGCAGCTGCATTTTGTATAGTGAGATTATAATGCCATCCACGATGACGCGCTCTACTAATTTTTCTAATCGCTTACAGTCCAAGTTTGCAACCTACTGCTTGTGTATTAGTTGTGTTAATATACACTAAATACCTATAAATGCACACGTATACTACCATGAATAATCAAAGTTCTCTTAACCCGTAAAATCTCCACTCAAAAATTCGTAGCGCGCGTCATCGTGGATGAAATTATCTATAACCAAAAGTATTACTCGTGGCCTTTCTCGAATCTCTATTGTTTCCCTTAAGGTTGACAGGGCATGAATGGTTCTTGTATGGTGGGTAATAAACGGTGGTTCTTAATATGTTAAAATATGTTTGGCTTATTGAAGGAGAGACTACCAGCTTCTTTCCCAGTGGAGAGAAAAATAGCTTAACATAAACTGTGGTAATTGCGAGGTTGACGCAACACTTGAAGCATGTTGCAAATGATGTCGTATATACTGTCCTTACGTTTTATCTAATTGAGAGGGTTTTAGGCCGTAGTCCACCACGCTGGACTAATGCGAGCTGGCAGATTTCACATACTCTCGAAATTCTTAGGCGTACAGTCTTCCTCACGATGTTTTCCAAGTGATAATTCATATACGAAATTGGGCATACACACACACGTATACACTCACGCCTTTTATCCCCGACGGGGTAGGCAGAGGCGCAACTAGTGCACCCGCTTTTCGCCAAGCGTATTCCGTTCCATCATGTGATAGGGGGCGAGCCTATCGCCATATCGGGCAAAAATTCCAGACTCCGGGCTTATACTGAATAGAAAAACTCAATATCACTTTGCCTTTTTATTTTTTTATTAGAATTAAACTCCACAATTATGCTTTAACTTCAAATATATCGTAAGCAGTCTTAGGTTTAGTATAAGGTCCTGTCTTTAACACTAGGAAGACCGAAATTTTAAACTATCTGGAAAGACCAAGAGCGGTCAAATGACGTATTTTGAGTTGTGATGTTTTATTTATCTGTTATGTTATTATATTTGTGTTTTTTTCGTTGTTAAAGTAAAGTAACAATTGCAAGAAATGAATTAATTTATTAATTAGTAAAAAAAAAATAGTTTTAAGGGACCCTAAGGCCTGCGTGAACACGTGAAGTGTAGCGGAACTGGACACGTTACTCGATAAGCCATCGATACTTCGCGTAATGGAGACGCTTTCCGGCGCGGATTCTATTGTATACGGAGATAGGGCGGAGATACACCAAGATCATGCAATTACGTATTATACGGAATGGAAATTCCTCGGTGACTTAGCTGTAATGAGACGAGCAAGGTGATCGCGTGTTGACAAGTACAATTATCACCATAACATAACATATTGTAGTAGCGGCGTACCCATTGAAATACAAAATAGGGCATGGTACTACACTATGCAATAAGACGTTAGATGTAAAGTCTCATAATCCCCTCTAAGGTATTGTTCTTGCGTAGTTTTGGTCGCATCGATCAGGAGAAGCTGGAAGGTGATGCTGCAAATTGCAGCTGGGATTATCTACTTGCAGCCACCTCGATTGATGAAAAAGTCGACATTTTTAATCGCACTGTCACAGAACTTTTCGACATCCATGCCCCTGTGAGGAAAATTAAATTAAAACGCCCCCCTGCACCGTGGATGACTCGAGGGGTCCGGATGGCGATGAAACGAAGGGACCGAGCTTTTCGTCAGTACAGGAGGGCCCGTTCGGAAGAGAACTGGGGCCTTTTCAAACTTGCAAGAAATCGGTGTAATCAGATGGTTCGTAACGCTAAACGCCGTCATATTCTCAACAATATATCTTTATCTTCTCCAGCCAGTATCTGGAGGTTCCTCGGGACTCTTGGTATCGGCAAAGATAAAAAATTGGATTCCTTTGGTGCGACAATTGGTTTGGATGACATTAATCGTCATTTCTCCACTACTACCCCGATTGATCACCAAATCAGGCGTCGTACCATGGACTTCTTAGCTGGACTTTCCAGCCCTAATATCAACCCTTTCCAGTTTTCTCCAGTGTCGCTGGGTGAGATCAAAAAAGTAATCCTGTCCATTAAATCCAATGCGACTGGCTGCGACAACATCAGTCGTCGTATGATAATCCTTATCCTGGACCATCTTCTGCCCGCCATTTTACACATTATTAATGGCTCCCTTAGCTCTGGCGTATTTCCGTCTCTATGGCGGAAAGCCATTGTGATTCCCCTTCCCAAAATTCCTAACCCGTCTCACGCGAAAAATTTCCGTCCTATATCTATTCTTCCCTTCCTCTCCAAAGTGCTCGAGGCCTGTGCCCACAAGCAGCTGTCTAGGTTTGTTCACCTAAACAACCTTTTGTGCCCGCTGCAATCTGGTTTCAGGCCTGGTCACAGCACCACTACTGCGCTACTCAAAGTGACTGACGATATTAGGGCGGGCATGGAGGACACCAAGGTCACGGTTCTGGCTTTGGTCGATTTCTCGAACGCCTTTAATACCGTCAGTCACGACATTCTCCTAGCCATCCTCTCCCACCTTTCGATCTCTCCCATGGCACTGGATTGGTTCTCATCTTATCTTCAGGGACGTCAGCAGTTGGTGCGACTTGGCGACTCCTCGTCCAGTTGGTGCCATATCAACTCTGGAGTCCCTCAAGGCGGCATACTCTCTCCATTATTATTTTCCATCTTTATTAACCTCTTAACTCACGACCTTCATTGTGCGTACCATCTGTATGCCGATGACTTGCAAATATATTCTCAGGATGGAGTCGATTGTGTGTCCGCGGCTGTCGCTAGAGTAAACAGGGACCTTGCTCAAATTAAAACCTGGTCCGACAATTTTGGCTTGTCTGTAAACCCAACGAAATGTCAGGCCATCATTGTAGGTAGTCCAAGGATGATTAGTAGGTTGGATAACACAATTATTCCACCTGTTATATTTAACGGAAATGTCATTCCTTGGAGCTCCAGCGTCAGAGATCTCGGTCTACACATCGACTCTACCTTGAGCTGGAGGTCCCAGGTGACCTCTGTCTGTCAGAGAGTCACCGGTACTCTTCGTGCTCTATACCGCCTAAAGAATTTCCTCCCGCCTAAGACCAAGACTATGCTGGTACAAGCCTTAATCCTTCCTGTAATCGACTATGGTGATGTGTGCTATTTTGATCTGAATGCAGATCAACTCAATAAAATCGACCGTCTTCTTAATAACTGCATTCGATTCGTGTATAATCTTCGAAAATATGATCACATTTCTACTTATCGACAACAATTAAAATGGCTACCTATACGACAGCGCCGATCTTTGCGTGCACTTACCACTCTATTCTCTTTGCTTACTTCCCCTACTCCACCTGCCTACTTATCTTCAAAAATCCCATACCTTTGCAATAGCCATGATAGAAACCTTCGCTCATCTAGCAATCTTCTCCTTAAGTGTCCTCCCCACAGCTCTGACTTTATTCACTCTTCTTTCACTATTCAATCTATACTTCTATGGAATTCACTCCCCCTCGAAATCAGAACGTCTACGACTCGGGTTGCCTTCAAAATAAGGGTACGACAACTATTGCTGAATGGAATGGAAGAGTCACCTCCTTAACTCTTTATATATTTATATATATATATCGTATGTATTCTATATATTTATTATTGTTATATCTTTATTTTAGTTATGTCTACATTTAATATATTTATAATTATTTAATATGTATATCTATCGTATAATATATGTACTTTCTTGAACCTGTTTATCGCTTCAGATAACTTTGATGCACCTACCTTGTTTATCTCTGCACCACCCTAAGGTTGACTGGTAGAGAATGCCTACGGCATTAAGTCCGCCTATGTACATTGATTGTATATGAAGTGCATAAATAAATAAATAAATAATGACGTGTAATTACACTGGCTAAATTGACCTTTAAATCGCAACACAAAAGTGCATCCAATCAAATACGTACCTACGACTGAGAGTACATGGTGGTAACTAACTACCACCCATAAACATCCACAAAGGACATGTCTGCTTTTTGTATGGGTGCTGGTCCTCAAAATCTAAACAGGCTCAAACATTATGGATATTAAAGGGGCAAATTTTTTTGAGAGTACTATCCAAATAAATACTATCTTGATTAGAATTTTTGGCCCGTTTTTCGAAATATCCTTTGTCAGAGGAATCGATACCATTACTAGCCTTTGATATAATAATTATCTTTTTTACCAATCATATATGTTGTATCACATATCCACATGTGTCATCACCCTAACACCGACGATAAATGGCCCAAAGTTTGTCGCCATACAATTACGCGTCAAATTACCCGCCACATCGCCGCATATTTTTTGCTGCGTTTTTTTGGCAAACTTATTCTTTGCGAGTGCGGTTTGTAGGTTATTGTGTCGGCAGATGATTTAATAGATTTTTTCTTGTAAATATAGATTGAAACCCCATTATGAAACAGAAATATGACATTTAGTTTTGTAATTGATACACATCCTGTGCCGGAAATATAAAAAAATCGCCTGTTTTGAACTATATTAAAATACTATGTTGTATTATTATTATGTTGTATTGTTTTATGTTGTATTGTTATTACCGAATGCCTCGGTGGCGTAGTGTTTTTTTTTATGGCATTGAATGATGAGACGAGGATGCCGTCCGCCTGATGGTAAACGATACAACCACCCATAAACAATAGCAACACCATCCAGCACCTAGCATACAGTAGTTGTATTGCGTACGCGTTACGAGTACAATTTGCGCGCTGAGGTCCTGGGTTAGAATCCCGGGTCGAGCCAAAAATATTGTGACTGGATTTTTCCATCTTAAAAATTACTCAGTCGCAGCTCGGAGTCAGGAAGTTGGCGTTGTGATACCCCCGTGCCTCGGAAAGCACGTAAAGCCGTTGGTCCTGCGCCTCATCTCTCACCGGTCATGTCGGAATGCCGTCTCACCGGACTATGAGAGTGAAGGAAATAAATAAACCCTAGGATTTACTCGCGGCTGCGGTTTGAAATTTCTGGAAAAAAACTAATAATAGTGTATGTCACTCTTTGACTTTAAAATTTCCTAAATATAAGTCCATCGAGTACTTCTTAATTCTTTAATGGGAAAAATTATATACGAACCAACATACTTTCGCATTTATGAGTGAAGACCTAAACTCTCTTAGTAGTAGAGAGCTGTGCTTAACAGTGGGTCCAGGATTATTTTAAACAAGTTATATAGTTATAGGTTGTATTTTACTGGTGGTAAGTATCTCGTATGTGAGGAGCCGTCTGGGTAGGTTTTTTTTTTTTTTATAGCATTGAATGACTAGACGAGCATGCCGTTCGCCTGATGGTAAGCGTTACGATCACCCATAAACAGTAGCAACACCATCCAGCACCTTGACTTACAAAGTACTGTGTGGCATTCCACTGCGCTCGTCATCCTGAGACATAAGATGTTAAGTCTTATTATGTCCAGTAGTTATACTGGCTACAATGTCCTTCAAACCAAAACACAACAGTGCATGCACACTGTTGCTTGGCGGTAGAAATAGATATTGCGGTGGTACCCACCCAGACGGCCTCTTACAGAATGAGAGACCTACCACCAGTAAAAGGTACCACCACAATGTCTATTTCTACTGCCAAGCAGCAGTGTGTTTGCACTTTTGTGTACCGGTTTGAAGAACATTGTAGACGGCGTAATTACTGAGCATTATGAGACTTAACATCTTATGTCAATGGAGTGGCACGCATTACCTTGTAATTCAAAGTTCTGCATGGTGTTGCTACTGTTTATGGTCGGTCGTATCGCTTACCATCAGGCGAACGACATGCTTGTCTCGTCTTTTAGAAGCCATAAGATAAGCATGTTTTATATCTAGGACTTTTACGTGGTCAGAGCCGGGAGTGGAAACTAGCAATTATGATACCTCTGTAATCAAACATCAAGTTAAATAATGATACACAAATAAAAAAATATTATGAACGCTACGAAGTATCTAAATGATAAATAAGTTAGTACTACACAAGGGCGGATCCAGCTTTCAAGTCAGGGGGGTCATTTAGTCGAAGTCTAGTCAGGGCAGACACCAAATTGATTACAATAATAAATTTAATTACAAAAGAAATTTTATTCATTCATATAAAATAAATTATTTTATTAAATATATCAATGAGCGTCATTAAAAAATTATCAGTAGTCACCTTGACCCAGCCCAGGGGGAGGGGGGTCATGACCCCAATGACCCCCCTCTGGATCCGCCTTTGGTACTACATGAACATTACACCAAACAATATCAATTTATCATTATGGATTGATATGAGAGGAAATGAGAACGATAAATAATTCATGTCAACCCCTAATGGTCGTTATATTTTATGATTTAAATAATTTCCAAGTGGTGGAACCACGGTTTTGACATGTTACAGTTTTAATGAGCCCGACTGGGCTTTTACCACTAACGTGAAACCATAAATGAACGAACAAACAATTGTATAATTTAATAGGATCTGCTCGCGGCTCCGCCCGCGTAAATGAGTTTTTCCGGGATAAAAGTCCCGCTTTATATTTCCCCGGGATAAAAAGTAGCCTATGTAATCGCTGATAATGTAGCTTTATATTGGTGGAAGATTGTTTTCAATCAGTCCAGTGGTTTCGGAGCCAAACAATGCAAACAATCAAATCTTCCCTCTTTGTAATATTACACAGCGTTCAAAACGCCTGTACACTTTTTGTATCAACAAAATGTATAACGAAACTATTGCTATTAAACAAATAAGTGTTTTCAAATTCATTTCATATACTGTACGCTGCTGAGCACGGGCCTCCTCAACTACTGAGAGGGTTTAGGCCTTATTCCACCACGCTGGCCTAGTGCGGACTGACTATACATACCTTCGAAATTATTATAGAGATCTTCTCAGGTATGCAGGTTTCCTCACGATGTTTTCCTTCCCAGTTAAAGCAAGCTATAATTCACAAAGAATACGTATAACTTAACAAAAGTCAGAAGTGTGTACCTTGAGTTTTGAACCATTACATACATAGCCTAGTAAAAAAGTGTATATACCACCCAAATACACATAATTGTTTCTATTTAACAACAATACCATCCGTAACATGATATTAACAATCACTTTGAAACGCTTAACGATTTCCTTAACCCATTCAGTGGGGGCTATTACCCCCCGCACGAAGCCAATTAATGTTAAAAAACCTCAACTAACAATACATTGCTGTCATTAGACCCCCCGCCCCCCGCTGGCAACTATCCAAAGAGGGGGTAATATTTGTTATTGTATTTTATTAACCCAAATATAATAACTGCTTATAATGTTGTGAAATAGGGTTCCGCGGGCGAGAGAACTAATAAAAGAATAGGTATTTATCATTGATATATAGAACATCAATAGTATTTATACACTTTGATTTGTTTCTGTTTGAGGAGCTATAAAACTCAAACTCAAACTTAAAATTTTCTTTATTCAAATAGTCTTTCACAAGCTCTTTTGAATTGTCTTGAATCTACCACCGCTTCGGAACGTGTTATCGTTGTGGAGAAGAAGCTATGTTATCAGAAAGCTCCATGTTATGTATATAATAATAATATCAGCCTTGTATTATATACTGACCCACTGGTGAGCACGAGCCTCCTCTAATACTGAGGGTTTAGGCCTTAGTCCACCACGCTGGCCTAGTGCGGGTTGGCAGACTTCACATACCTTCGAAATTTTTATAGAGAATTTCTCAGGTATGCAGGTTTCTAAATGATATATTAGCAAGCTATAATTCACAAAGAATACACACATAACTTTAGAAAAGTCAGAGGTGCGTGCTCTTGGGTTTTGAACCTGTGGACATTCGTCTCAGAAGTCTGTTCAACTCGCAACTATGCTGTCGCTGCTTCATAAATGTATACTTAGCATCCATTTCAGTATGAGAGCTACTCGCCATATAAGACGACCAAATACAACAGTCAACTATGCTTCCAAATAAATGGTAATCAAATGAGTATCTACAATAGTGGTTTAGAACGGTTAATATAATACACACACATCACGCTTTTGTCCCCAAAGGGGTAGGCAGGGGAGCAATCAGTGCAACCACTATTCGACTGTGTGTTCCACCCCAAAATGTGATAGGGGACGAGCTTATCGCCACATCCAGCAAAATTACCAAAATCCGGAAACCGAGCAGAAAATCCAAATATCACTTTGCCCGACCCGGGATTCGAATCCGGCACCTCAGAGCAGTATCGTACCGCGTAATACGAACACCAGCGAGGCAGTCGGAACTAACAAATAAATCCAAAACCTAATCTCGACATCAAATTACCTGACTACGAAAGGAAGGGCATGTGAATTTAATTATTTAGATATTAATTATATACAGTATTGTCATTGAAGTAAGTCTGCAATTTCATCATCACATATACAAGGTATATGCATATTTATATGCATAAACATCGATCACTCTCAGTAGATACTAGGTGACTACCTTCTTCCTCTCCGGACTGTATTCTATCTTCGTTAGACTGTTTTCCATCTTCCTCTGTCTTTTCAATAAAGGAGCTATAACATATCACCTTAAATATTACATTTATTTTTCAACAGAAAGACATGAGAATGTTTTGTAACAATTTAAAATTGTAACAACCTACAGAACCCTATAATGTTTACCCTGAGCGGAATTCGCTAGCATTTTTTGGCGCATAATGTACCAGCGGGAGGTCTTATTTGTATGTATGTATTGATACATTATAATGCGGTGAATGGAACTCAAGAGCTGTTCATCTCAGCGCATGTGTACCATACACAAAGAATATCGGTTCAATGATTTCTTGAAATTAATCGTACAAGATACACGATTAAATAGTCTCTTTATAGTACGTTTATCCGTTGTTCCTGCGCCTGATCTCTCTCCGGTCATATCTGCCGTCTCACCGGACTATGAGAGTGAAGGAATAGAGAGCGAACCTGTGTATTGTGCACAAACTTGTGCACTATAATATCTCCTGCGTACCTGTCTGATTTCTGTTAACACTGGACGCGGTGGACGAAATTTGTCTAGGAAGGATATTAAATAGTCTCTTTATAACGTAAGTTCAGGACTCAATCCTTCAGGGACGGTACCGCGCAGCTATCTTAGTGCAACCTTAGCAGTTGAACATAGGCACACACATTTCGCTATTAAGTTCCTAACTCTACTACATCTTGTTCAAAAAACAGATCGTGGGCATTTAATGTTCTTAAACGTTTGAGGAACTATTAAAATACAACAGTAAAGTCCAGTGGCTTATTTTCTTACGATAAGTTCATGACGAGTCTTTAAGGTGACTGCAAAACGGTCAAGCCATACTTTTTGATCAAGGGGTACGGTTTGTACAGTACGTATTTAATACTCGAGATTAAATCAGTTTTTACCCGATTACGGTGAAACAGAGTAAAGATTTTCTCAGTATATTTATGTATGTATGTCCGCACTATAAATATCGAACAACTTTTGATCAAGGACGTGTCCATCCTTTCATGTTTATAGGCTACTAGCTTCTGCCCGCGGCTTCGCCTACACGAAAGAGTTTTTGAATAAAACTCGGGCTATATATTTTCCCAGAATAAAAAGTAGCCTAAACCCTCCCAGAGGTCTGGAACTATCTCCATACCAAATTTCATCGAAATCTGTTCAGTAATTTTTGAGTTTATCGCGTACAAACTTTGCCACCCTTTTTTACCCCCTTAGGAGTTGAATTTTGCAAAATCCTGTCTTAGTAAGTAGGTACATTCTAAAAGGAAACCCCACGCAAAATTTGAGACTCCTAGCACTTGTACTTTCTGAGATTTCGTGATGAGTGACTGACTGAGTGAGTGACTTTTCGCTTTATTACATTAAGATATATTTTTGAAAAAAATATTTACTTATCTTACAATTATGATCTTATGGCTTCCTACCATAAGAACTGAAGTAATTTACCTCACAATATTCTGTACCCTCATTACAGTGATTATATTGAATCGTTTCCGCGCGTCAGAGGGCGCTCAAAGCGACGCTGCAGTCGGAGCCAGCCGCGCGCGCTTCCTACAAACCCTAGTCAGACACCTATACCTTACTTAAATGCTAAGTTGATCTTTAATGCCTTATATCCACGGCTCTATTGTAACTATGGCAGTATAAGAGTTCAACACAAAAGTGAATTTACTCATATGGCATTTTTACTCAGTATCAGCCCAGATTCTAGAATTTGTGCCCGATATGACGATAGGCTAGCCCCCTATCATATCATGGGATAGAATATGCACGGAGAATAGTGGGTGCACTGGTTACGCCTCTGTAAACCCCTTTGGGAATAAACGACGTGAGTGTGTGTGTGTGTGTGAATTTAGATTAAGACGTAATTCTGTTCTTCTCGTTTTCATTTCGACTGTGTTCGTATAAAATGTGATCTTGTAATCCCAACAATCAATTTATTGCAAAATTAAAATCAGTGCCTGAGATAGTAAAAGATTTACCTCTCCCTCCTTCTGTAATGTGGAAATTCTCTCTACCTACGTCTTTTATCTTTTTATGTAAACAAAGGCGGGAGCTTTGATATTACTTTAAAAAATCATCAAAATACACCACTCAGTACCCCTGGTGGGACTCGAACCCACAATCCCCGGCTTAGGAGGCCGATGCCTTATCCATTAGGCCACAGGGGCTTGTTGCAACTTATCGAAATGACCAAAGCATAGGTTTGAAATAGACGTATGATAGAGTTAGACTATGATAGAGTTATAGTTAGAGCTAGACTTTACTTGAAGTCTGATAAGTTTATCATTGAAAGCATTGTCTTACTCTTACTAATATAAATGCGAAAGTTTGTGAAAATGTTGCGATGTTTGTATACATAATTTGTATCTGAAACTTACTCCAGTGTACATGAACTGTCGTGTTCCAATTTGAAGGACACTATAGCCAGCGTAATTACTGGGCATTATGAGATTTAACATCTTAATATGTTTTAGCGTGACGAGCGCAGTGGAGTGCCACGCAGTACTTTTTAATTTAAAGTTATTTGCGACATTGCTACTGTTTATGGGCGTATAGCTTACCATCAGGCAAGCGGCATAAACTCAAACTCAAAATTTTCTTTATTCAAATAGTCTTTCTCAAGCTCTTTTGAATCGTCATGAATCTACCACCGCTTCGGAACGTGTTATCGCTGTGAAGAAGAAGCGGCGCAAGAAACTCCTTCAGCAACACGATCTGTCAAAAAGATATGTATTTTTTTTTTCAAAATGTAATAGTTCCAAAGGACATGTCCAAAAACGGGCCTGAAATTCTAAACAAGACAATTTATATATATTTGGATAGAATTCCTGAAAACTAACCTTTTGCAATAAATCGTTTAATTTTAAAGACCTCCGATTTTGAGATTTATGTAATTTTGTTTGGCTTGAAAACTATACTTTATATGAACATTTTTAAAAAAGTTGGTTATGAATGGAGGGGTCTAAAAATACTTTTTTAATGGATTTAAGTTCCATATTTTGCCCTTTTAATATGCCTAAAGTTTGAGCCTTGTTAGATTTTGAGGCCCAGCACTCATACAAAAAGCGGACATCTCCTTTGAAACATGTAAACAACAATTACTATCAAAGTCTATCTCTCTATCAAACGAAAAAAAAAACCATCGCTGGGCACGGGACATGGGCATTCTCTACTACTGAGATAATTTTCTATATTGCGTATGCATTCTATGACAATTATCGGTCGCTATAAGGAAGACATAGTGAGGAAGCGTACCTGAGAATTCTCCAAAAATAACTTAAATGAAAAGAATTAACTCAAAGTAATTCTCTTATTGTCAAGCGATAAGTCAAAAAAAAAGATCAGTGACAAAAATATAGAGAAAGAGTATTTAGTTAACACGATTCTATCAGGCCCCGATTCAGAGGATGGTGTGGGGGGTCCTGACCACACGGATAAGTTCCGGTACCTTTATAAATTAAACTCAAATTATAATTTTAATTTATAAAGGTACCGGATCAAAATAATGATTTTATGTTTTACTTAGGTATATTTGCGTGTTTAAATTAAAATAATTATTTAATGGAAGAAAATCAATTGTTGTGTAGTATGTATATTTATTTAATGTACAATAATAATGTGTGCCGGCCGCTAGATGTTTTTTACGTACAATAAAGAATGCGATTTTTTTATGAACTAATAGGTAAGTTAACAGACATTAAATACACATTCTACATATAAAAGATATGAGCACTACTTGTTTTTAATGTTCAGTTATTTATTCAAACGTCGTGTTAATTATTGTATTATGCTAACAAATAAAAAGCAATAAGTATGCAATACACTTTATGCAGTAATGTTCAACAATTTTCGTGCCCAAAAATTAATCCTAGATCCGTACCTGGCGACAGTAGCGATTACACGAGGATTATCCGCGCTGACCACCCACAATCACTTTCACTTTCGCAATTTCACCTCTATTACAATGGGAATAAGGAAAGGATATACGGTCGAGAGGTTCGCTTGTAAATATTTGCATCAATTACCGACGAAGTGAGGTTCCGGTAGCTTTTATTAAAACTAATAAGTTTGGGTAAAGGATTTAGCAGAATCAAAATTTAATTTGAAAATGGTTTGGTTGCAAATAGATCTGTGGGCTTAGCATGTGGCAAAAAAAACTCCGTTTCTTATATTGGGATTGGTTGAGAGACTAACACGTGACTGAGGTATTGGTCTCTCGATCAATCACAAACATCAAAATGAAACGACATCATCTTACGAGTTGCGTCTTTTTGCCACATTGTAAGCCCATATTGTGTATAACCGCCTCATTGAATGTTACATCTGCTATGCTAGGGCTCGATGACGTCAAATTGCATTAATCAGGACGAAGAGAGTAGCTATATTGCGTTAGTTTGATAAAGGTTAATAAACATTTAAGATTTAATTTTGATTCGCAATATATTTAAAATATTTTAATATTTTTTTTCGCCTCTTGGCAAACTTAGCGTCGGACGCCCTCTGGCCAGATGGCGGGACAACTTGCACAAGAGGGCCGGCAGCGACTGGATGCATAAAGCAGCAGACCCGGCTCTGTGGTGTATCTTGGGAGAGGCCTATATCATGGGATAGAATATGCACGGAGAATAGTGGGTGCACTGGTTACGCCTCTGTAAACCCCTTTGGGAATAAACGACGTGAGTGTGTGTGTGTGTGTGAATTTAGATTAAGACGTAATTCTGTTCTTCTCGTTTTCATTTCGACTGTGTTCGTATAAAATGTGATCTTGTAATCCCAACAATCAATTTATTGCAAAATTAAAATCAGTGCCTGAGATAGTAAAAGATTTACCTCTCCCTCCTTCTGTAATGTGGAAATTCTCTCTACCTACGTCTTTTATCTTTTTATGTAAACAAAGGCGGGAGCTTTGATATTACTTTAAAAAATCATCAAAATACACCACTCAGTACCCCTGGTGGGACTCGAACCCACAATCCCCGGCTTAGGAGGCCGATGCCTTATCCATTAGGCCACAGGGGCTTGTTGCAACTTATCGAAATGACCAAAGCATAGGTTTGAAATAGACGTATGATAGAGTTAGACTATGATAGAGTTATAGTTAGAGCTAGACTTTACTTGAAGTCTGATAAGTTTATCATTGAAAGCATTGTCTTACTCTTACTAATATAAATGCGAAAGTTTGTGAAAATGTTGCGATGTTTGTATACATAATTTGTATCTGAAACTTACTCCAGTGTACATGAACTGTCGTGTTCCAATTTGAAGGACACTATAGCCAGCGTAATTACTGGGCATTATGAGATTTAACATCTTAATATGTTTTAGCGTGACGAGCGCAGTGGAGTGCCACGCAGTACTTTTTAATTTAAAGTTATTTGCGACATTGCTACTGTTTATGGGCGTATAGCTTACCATCAGGCAAGCGGCATAAACTCAAACTCAAAATTTTCTTTATTCAAATAGTCTTTCTCAAGCTCTTTTGAATCGTCATGAATCTACCACCGCTTCGGAACGTGTTATCGCTGTGAAGAAGAAGCGGCGCAAGAAACTCCTTCAGCAACACGATCTGTCAAAAAGATATGTATTTTTTTTTTCAAAATGTAATAGTTCCAAAGGACATGTCCAAAAACGGGCCTGAAATTCTAAACAAGACAATTTATATATATTTGGATAGAATTCCTGAAAACTAACCTTTTGCAATAAATCGTTTAATTTTAAAGACCTCCGATTTTGAGATTTATGTAATTTTGTTTGGCTTGAAAACTATACTTTATATGAACATTTTTAAAAAAGTTGGTTATGAATGGAGGGGTCTAAAAATACTTTTTTAATGGATTTAAGTTCCATATTTTGCCCTTTTAATATGCCTAAAGTTTGAGCCTTGTTAGATTTTGAGGCCCAGCACTCATACAAAAAGCGGACATCTCCTTTGAAACATGTAAACAACAATTACTATCAAAGTCTATCTCTCTATCAAACGAAAAAAAAAACCATCGCTGGGCACGGGACATGGGCATTCTCTACTACTGAGATAATTTTCTATATTGCGTATGCATTCTATGACAATTATCGGTCGCTATAAGGAAGACATAGTGAGGAAGCGTACCTGAGAATTCTCCAAAAATAACTTAAATGAAAAGAATTAACTCAAAGTAATTCTCTTATTGTCAAGCGATAAGTCAAAAAAAAAGATCAGTGACAAAAATATAGAGAAAGAGTATTTAGTTAACACGATTCTATCAGGCCCCGATTCAGAGGATGGTGTGGGGGGTCCTGACCACACGGATAAGTTCCGGTACCTTTATAAATTAAACTCAAATTATAATTTTAATTTATAAAGGTACCGGATCAAAATAATGATTTTATGTTTTACTTAGGTATATTTGCGTGTTTAAATTAAAATAATTATTTAATGGAAGAAAATCAATTGTTGTGTAGTATGTATATTTATTTAATGTACAATAATAATGTGTGCCGGCCGCTAGATGTTTTTTACGTACAATAAAGAATGCGATTTTTTTATGAACTAATAGGTAAGTTAACAGACATTAAATACACATTCTACATATAAAAGATATGAGCACTACTTGTTTTTAATGTTCAGTTATTTATTCAAACGTCGTGTTAATTATTGTATTATGCTAACAAATAAAAAGCAATAAGTATGCAATACACTTTATGCAGTAATGTTCAACAATTTTCGTGCCCAAAAATTAATCCTAGATCCGTACCTGGCGACAGTAGCGATTACACGAGGATTATCCGCGCTGACCACCCACAATCACTTTCACTTTCGCAATTTCACCTCTATTACAATGGGAATAAGGAAAGGATATACGGTCGAGAGGTTCGCTTGTAAATATTTGCATCAATTACCGACGAAGTGAGGTTCCGGTAGCTTTTATTAAAACTAATAAGTTTGGGTAAAGGATTTAGCAGAATCAAAATTTAATTTGAAAATGGTTTGGTTGCAAATAGATCTGTGGGCTTAGCATGTGGCAAAAAAAACTCCGTTTCTTATATTGGGATTGGTTGAGAGACTAACACGTGACTGAGGTATTGGTCTCTCGATCAATCACAAACATCAAAATGAAACGACATCATCTTACGAGTTGCGTCTTTTTGCCACATTGTAAGCCCATATTGTGTATAACCGCCTCATTGAATGTTACATCTGCTATGCTAGGGCTCGATGACGTCAAATTGCATTAATCAGGACGAAGAGAGTAGCTATATTGCGTTAGTTTGATAAAGGTTAATAAACATTTAAGATTTAATTTTGATTCGCAATATATTTAAAATATTTTAATATTTTTTTTCGCCTCTTGGCAAACTTAGCGTCGGACGCCCTCTGGCCAGATGGCGGGACAACTTGCACAAGAGGGCCGGCAGCGACTGGATGCATAAAGCAGCAGACCCGGCTCTGTGGTGTATCTTGGGAGAGGCCTATGTCCAGCAGTGGACTGCAACGGGCTGATGATGATAATGAATATTTTTAGATGACTCATATGGAGCATTAACGTTAAACGAAACTGGATGCAGGCCGATTTTACGTCCGTCTGGAAATTTTTGGGGAGGCCTATGTTCAGCAGTGGACATCATGTGGCTGATGAGGATAATGATTTACGGTAACCTAAGTGGTATTAGCATGACGTAATATATGTACGAGAAACGTTTACAATAAAATACATTATCTTGGTGTTTGTTAGAAACATTGTATAATGTAGATATACTGTGTTTTACAGAAACCTGGTTAAAACCAGATAGAATGGCGTTCAGGGTGAATGGTTTCGGGGTCGCCAGCTCGTTCAACAGAGTGTCAGCAGAAGGTGGGGGTACTCTGATATTAATTAAGGATAGTGTTACTTGTAAGGAGAGACAAGACATATCCGATCTTTCTGTTGAGCGAGTCTGTGAGGTCGCGTGCGCAGAGATTGATGAATATATAGTTTTATGTGTGTATAGACCTCCATCATCAAATATTCTGAGCTTTCTTTCTAAAATGGAGGATATTCTTTGTAAGCTCAAGAAGAACAGGAAAATATTAGTTTGCGGTGATTTTAATATTGATTTGCTTACAGATTCAACAGACAAAAGTAATTTCTTATCATTATTTAAATCTTTTAATCTTAAATGTAAATTTTTCGAGCCTACGCGAATAACCACTGCATCAGCTACATGTATAGATAATGTCATCACAAATTTTAATATAGATCATAAAGAGGTAATAACTGGTGTTCGATCTGATCACAAATGTCAGATGGTCAAATTAAATTATTATAGTTCTAAAACTCATAAAATCATACAATTTAGACCACTGTCAAAGTATAGACTAGAGAAATTTAGTACTAGGTTAAATTCAATTTTACCTTTATTGACACACAAAACGGAAAATCCAAACGATATGTTTAAAAACCTGCTTAATGCTATAACAAGTGAATTTAATAAAACTTGTGGGGTTAAATTAATAACAATAAAAAATAAATTAATATTTAGTGCCTGGGCAACTAAAGGCATAAGGCGTAGTAGAGATGTTCTTTACGAATTATATGACAAAAGGTCCTTTACACCGGATGTCAAATTTGCTAATTATGTAAGAACATACTCAAAAATTTTTAAAATAGTGTGTAAACTGGCTAAAGCTTCTTACGTTAGTGAAAATATAAAAAAATCGGATAATAAAATAAAAACAACGTGGAAAATAATTAATTCTGAAACTGGCCAAATTAGGACTGACAAAGAAATCGTTCTTAATATAAATGACGTACTGGTTTCTGATAAAAATACCGTTGCCAATTTTTTCGATAACTACTTCACTAACATTCCCTTTGAAACTACAAAAGGTCTATCATCGTCACCTGAAGCCGCTGAACTTCTGCTCAGGCGTAATGTCAATTGCTCGCAACACAATTTCGAATTTAAAGTAGTTAGTAATTACGATGTTGTCAAAGCGTTTAGAAGCATAAAACTAAAGACCACTGAAGACGTTTGGGGGTTATCAGTTAAAGCTTTAGAGTCGGTGATAGTTAGGATTGCCCCAATATTAGCGGAAATCTTCAATTTTTGTATTAAAGACGGCATATTTCCGGACCTCATGAAAATAAGTAAAGTTGTACCAATTTTCAAATCAGGGTGCTTAAACAATCCTTCTAATTACAGACCGATATCCATACTACCAGCATTAAGCAAAATTTTTGAAAAACTAATGTTACTACAAATGCTGTCGCACTTTAATCAAAATGAGATTTTACATAATAGGCAGTTTGGTTTTACCCAGGGCCGGTCTACACAAGATGCCGGTCATGCTTTAGTTAGAGCTGTATTCGAGTCCTGGGAGGGATCACAGGATGCCTTGGGGGTCTTTTGTGATCTCTCCAAGGCATTCGACTGCGTTGACCACAGAACACTCATTTTGAAACTTAATTTCTATGGTATTCGGGGTCGAGCACTTCAATTGGTATCATCATATCTTTCAGACCGGCATCAAAAAGTATACATCGATAATATTAATTCTATAGGATCTCCAGTTAGCATAGGGGTACCTCAGGGTTCCATATTAGGACCGTTCTTATTCCTAGTGTATATAAATGACTTACCTTACATGATAAATAAAAAAGCAGATGTAGTTTTATTTGCTGATGATACGTCACTTATTTTTAAGATCAATAGGAAAGATGAGGCTTTTGTAGAGCCTAATGAAACACTTGGTTTCATTTCAGACTGGTTTTCCACAAATAATCTACTTTTGAACGCGGCGAAAACCAAATGTATTAAATTCTCCCTACTGAACAATACTGAACAAGTTTCTAATATTGTATTAGATAGAAATGTCTTAGATCTTGTTCCTTCTACTGTCTTTCTTGGAATAAAAGTTGATGCTAAGCTACAGTGGAGTTCGCATATACATAGAATAGCTGGTAAATTAAGCTCCGCTGTATTCGCCATTAGAAAGATTAGGCAACTGACAGACGTGGCGACGGCCAGGTTAGTGTATTTTGCTTACTTTCATAGTATTATGTCGTACTGTGTTTTGCTATGGGGTTCTGCAGCTGATCTGCAGACTATTTTCATATTACAGAAAAGAGCTGTTCGCGCTATTTATGATTTGCAATCTCGCGATTCTCTTCGAGACCTTTTTAAAGATATTAATATACTAACCTTGCCAGCTGAATACATATTCCAAAACATTATGTATGTCCGCAAAAATCTAGATAGCTTTATAAAAATCAGTGACATACATTGTATAAATACAAGGAACAAAAACAAACTTGCAGTTCCAAAGTTTAGACTGAGTAAAACAAGTAATTCGTTTATGGGCAACTGCATTAAATTCTATAATAAGCTTCCTTCTGAAGTAATAAATCTGCCTGAAATCCAATTTAAGCCTTACGTTAAACGTGTATTGATTTCTAGAGGCTACTATAAAGTGACAGACTATTTAAATGATAAGGATATTTGGAATCAGTCCTGCCGGCACAGCACCAAGGCACTGAGCATTCACATTGAACGCCTATGAAAAAAAAATATATTTTAATATGACATTTATATGGCTATGTCCATAATATTATATTTTTACTTTTTTTTTTTTTTTGACATTTAAGTTCAATTTTTTTAGACATTTTGACATTGTTTAATTATAGTGACGACCGATCTATAGGTATCTATTACTATTAATGACTTGTAAACGTGGGTTAATGCATCATGAACGCCAATATATTTCTATTTGGTTGCTTCCAAATAGTATTTTATTTATATCTTAGGGCTACATTCATGCATACATTAACCTGTGTAATAATAATACTGTCAAATATACATTTGAAAAACAATGAAGAAAATCATGACAATTGATGACGAAAAAATTAAGCCCGGAGTTTCTTTCTGCCTTTCTTCTTCGGGTCGTCATCGCTTAGGTAGCTAGTGAAAGGCTGGTAGGTTAGCTAGGCTAGGACCTTTTTATCCTCGCCGGCGAGGACCGTGGCGTTTCCTTTCCTCGTAATGTAAAGATACTCCTTCCCTTTCTTTTATATCAGCTCCACTTCTCCTTACCTAGCCCTATTCCCGTCCCCAATGTCCGTGTCCTCTGTACCTATCAGCCCGTGCTGGTTGTTCATTATTTAATCTAGGTACTTTAAATTATTTAATTGGTATATGTACCTTTGTTATTGTCTCTACCTTGTCATGACTTGTCATAAGTGCTTTTTTATAAGCCTACTTGATCAATAAATGATTTTATTTTATTTATTTATTTATTTATTTATTTATTTTATTGATGAAGGCAGGCTAATAACTAATTAGTAATGCTTTTATACAAGATTTGAATACTGTGGCTTTACACTACAACAACAACTCCAGGTTAAGATCTCGCTACTTGTCCAAATTGTACTGCACATATCAGACACTTCAGAATCAAATATATAGTAAGTGTGGTGTAGAGATCTTTAATAAAACACTGCATCTAATGATATGGTAAGAAAAATAACTTATGATCAAAACAGGGAAAGTGGGGCAAAGATGCTCAGAAACAATGTCGAAAAACGTCAAAGAAATAAAATGTTAGTAGAACTCAGTAATACGGGAAATAATAGTAAGTGTAGTGTATTTAATGCGAGAAATCGCCAGGAGAGGCCTATGTTCAAGAGTAGAGTACCAGTGACTGATGATCATGATTTTATAAAGGCACAGCAAAGTTACTCTACTGCACCTGATGGCAGATGAAGCAGGCTCCAGATAGAGTGTCAACTGACGAGAAATTGTCCATCGCCAGTCGACACAATTATGCCGGTCTGTTTGAACTGGATATACACAGGCTGATCCCGGGACTCGGCACACTTACGTGGACCATTGTGTGGGGGGAACCTTCTGTACGGTGGCTATCCGGGCGGATACCAGATACATCCTACCACCAGCAATTCATTTGAATCAATAAAATGTTAATCATTATTAAATTTCTGTCAAAATTAACTCTGTCACGGAGAGCAGTTTTCACCAGAGAAGAACGGGCAAGAAACTAATGTTGTTCTTTTCCAAATTAGTGTAAAGGTATAAAGTAGGTACCCTGCATAATACAAAGAAATTTTACTAGTTTTTATTTGTTTATGAGTTGCATGTTGATGATGAAGAGTGCTCAATATAAAGGAAGACTATGTAGTGTTCAGTAGCAACAAAATTACTAGTAAGTGAAGGGTTTTTAGTAGAACTCTCCATCCGACAGTTTCATAGCGTAGAGGTGCAAGGATCGGAATTCGCAGAACTGGTTGGTACACCAACCGCCATGGCCGTCCGTGCAGCGGCAGGAGTCGCACTCGTCCATGTACTTCTCGCCAGGGATGCACTTGAAGAACGGGTTCTTGATCACTGCACACAGATACAAGCTATTAGACCAGATGAAGCGCAGCGCAAACAAAGAAAAATGATTTATTAGTCACAGACATAACATTTAATTGAAATAAAAGTACACAGTAAGTATTAGTAAAGGACATGTCCAAAATTGCGCCCAAAATTCTAACCAAGATACTTTATATATATTTGGATAGTACTCCCACTAGGCCTTGGCAATAAATCGTATAATTTTAAAATCCTCTGATGTTGAGATTTACGTAATTTTATTTTCCTTAAAAACTACACTTAATATGAACATTTTAAAAAAAGTTAGTTTTAAATGGAGGGGTCTAAAATGTTTTATTGGATCCAAGATTCATTTTTTTGGCCCTTTAATATTCATGTAGTTTGACCCTGGTTAAATTTTGAGGCCCAGCACCCATACAAAAAGTGGACATCTCCTTTGTTTATATTTTACTCGGGCGTATCGAAAACTTCACAGCATTCATGGTCACAGGGCGAACTGAGGTAGCTATCGCAAAAATATCCGTTAAGTAGTTTAATTTCATTATCAAACATTCGCGTAAACATAAAAAATCATTAAGAATATTATACATAAATTAACAAACCAAAAATATTATAAAAAAACTTTTAAATTTGGTATTTGGTAGTTATCTATGGCTCATTTACTCATGACATTTCGAAGACTTGTTTTTTGATTCTGATGATTTGACATTCTTGATTTCTTTTCTTTTCTTGCTCGTTTATTAAGTATATCACATTTTGTTTTTTGTTAGTTTCTAGCTTTAGATGTAATCACGATAGCTGTATAGTTTAACCGTTAACGCATTACATAATATATTTTAATGAATGCAGTGTACTCCTTTAAGTTGGTTGTGCATCAGAATATGACCATTGTTATAAATCACCTGTGTAAACTTAATGTACAATCTGCTGGAGAACTTTATAAATAAATAAAAGACCATCTCAGAAAATGTAGCAACAGCGAATAAAGAAAATTAATGGACATCAAATTCATAAGAATACGACAAATAGATTTCAATATTAAGAAGCTTAGACATTATGTAATAAGATTTCCATCGAAAGATAAATTTATCCTAAACTAACCCTTGACTATAAGCTAGTAAAACACAACTAAATATACTTAGAAGTGATTACATTGTCTGACGTATTTAGTGTCATTGTGTTCAAAATTAATCCGTCTCTTCCGAAGAAATGCGATGGGAACTCTCCAGTTAACTATTTAAAATAACTTAAGTAGTTTTTAAACAAATTAAGTCACTTGTTTCATTGTAAAGTTGCGCTCGAGTGCTTTGTTTTTAGACAAAGGTCTTGACAATAATATTAACCAGTGATTAAGGTAATCTGTGTTTTGTAATCCTCAAATTGTGAAAGAAAGTGACAAAACATTGATTTATTAAACAAGAACAATTAATTATAATAAGATTTTCTTTATGATTTACATTGCGTTAGTGTGTCATTTATCTGGTCCTCCCGCAATCAATGAAATCAATTCAAACAGGGCATAATTTTGTAGACTGTCATAATCATCACGTCGTCGAAAAAAATAGAGGCGAACTGTTCCCCACTAAATAATTTCGTGTGAATATTTTTTTGTTGTTTTTCATGGATATAATTTTCTCCCCGTTTTAATAGAAACCATGTAATAACTGGTATCATTATGCGCGCACACAAGGATACGCAGAATGATGCAGCGATAGCGTATGACACATCTGTCACGCATACTAGCTTAATAAAAGTTGGCCTGTTTATTTTAGTTTCATTGCAGCGCATCACTCTATCTAGGTATATAATTAATCAAAGATATCAACAATCGTTTTTATTCACCAAAATAAACTTCACGGGGTTAACTTTATCTTAGATAAAGAAAAAAGAATATTTCGATTGGAGTTAACGTGTAGAACCGTTTTGAAGTTTTTAATTTGTTCAGCTACTTTTGTGGCTGACTGTACAAACCTTGAATATTTGTGTGCGTTCATATCTACACAATTGGGTTCGTTTTTTTTTATTGCTACTGAATGAGGTGACGAGCATGCCACTCGCCTTATGGTAAGCGATACATCACGACGACGGTAAGTCTACTGTAAGCTTTTCAATCTTTTTTCTGATTGGTCTATTTTTACTGTCGATTCGAATTTCAAAGGTAGCTTTTGTCCCCGAAGGGGTAGGCAGAGGTGCAACTAGTGCACCCACGTTTCGCCGTGCGTATTGCGTCCCATGATGTGATAGGGGACAAGCCTATCACTACACAAATTCCAAACTCCGGGCTGATACTGAATAGAAAAACCCAATATCACTTTGCCCGGCCCGGGGATTCAAACCGAAATCCTGTTTAGTTCACGTTATCGATGATAATGATGCACGGTAAAATTCAATTGAATTTATGATTGCATCATCTAGAATATGAATAATTAAATTATGTAAATTAAACAAATAAAGAAAGAAAGAAAGAAATAAAATAAAAAATATGACTAATGAATGCAAAAAATAAAAAAAAACTACGCCACCGAGGCAGTTAAGCGATACGACCACTCATAAACAATAGCAACACCATACAGAACTTTTAATTACAAAGTACTGAGTGTCACTCCACAGCGCCCGTCACCCTGAGACAAAGGATGTGAAGTCTCATAATGCCTAGTAATTAGGCTAAGACACTGAAAGTAATATAGATTTTTGTTCACGTAATGGTGCGTCCATTCTAGATGGCCTGATATGCAACTCCTCACCGGTACAGCGCAGACACGGCGTGCTCCTCTCACACAGCGCGGTGACGGTCGGCTCGCAGTAAACGCAGGAAGGCATCGCCCGGCACGCGCCTGAGTCCTGCGCCTCGCACAGCAGGCAGTTCTTGTTCTCCGGCACCAGGGTCAGCGCTGTCTCCTCCTCCCAATACTGGTGGGGTGGTTTCGGCTTCACGAACTGGGACACCACATACCTGCATGATAATTATAAACATAGATATATATCTGTGGTTATTGTGCTGTCACAATGGTACTAAGTGATTGGTAGTAATTGAATGTTGAACTATAGTTTATTCACAGTGACTCATTAACTTGTTGTTGGAAACACTACACTACTATCACATTAATTTGGTAGTTTGAAATGAAACTAATATTCTAAATTTTTGCGCGACATGTTTTCAAACAGGTCTGCTTAATCTTTTGTCAGTCTAAATCAGATCAGATATCTAAATCCTCCTCCAGCTACCATCAGATACAGAGGAGTTACTTTGCGGCACCCGAAAAAAGGGGGTATCGAAATCGGGGTAAGTGACTTCTCCCAGCAAAGTACCCTGACGATTCTGTCCCCTGATACTCACGCCTGCGAGCCGGGCCGATATAGAGGCGGCGCCTCCTCGCCCTCGCCGCCCACGGAGCTCAGCGTGCCCGGCAGCGGCGCGCCACGAATGCGCGACACACGAGGGTCTGGCCACCAAGGAGTTTTGTTAATATCGATGCTTTAAATTGGTAATGCCACCTGTAGACATATATGTCTACAGAATGAATGGGCTCGATGGTGCAGACCATTGTCCCGTCGAAAGCCATAATGAAGTGACAGCTTGCTTGTTGAAATAAAATGATATGAAATAATTAATAATATTAAAGTCTTTTGGAGAAATATGTAAAAAAAATGTTATTTAACTTAGGTTAACGGAGTACCTACTAACTATACTAATCCTTTTGTTAATATAATAATTTCTCGATATAAGAGAGCTGTATCATATTCATTTTCGAGAAATAAAGATGTCTTTAAACTGAATTAAATGCTTGTTTTTTATTAACCACGTTTCCTGAACATATTAGCCCAACTACCTTTTGCAATACAAAAACCCAACAGTAGAGCCTCATGTTTAAAAACAAAGTTGTTAGGAGGGATTGGTTCTACCATATCTAAATAAATAATGTCTATTTCTGGCACCAATCAGCATTACAAATGCTGTTCTATTTCGCCTTAAAAGATATTATTATACGCAGTCACTTAATTACCAGTAATTTCGTTTACTACAATTTAAGCTTTATTACTTACAGTATTACAGAAAACAACTATTAACAGGATTCCTCTGCTATTCATAAGATATGTCCAGTTAAATCAAGAACGATTTATCAGACCATATTATTTTGAATTTCAACAATATTTACCACAATTTCATCTACATTGCCAGCTACATTCCACTTACCTTCGCCGTACGCTCGCACAGCCGTTACAAGAGCAGCGATGGACAGCAACGTGGCGGACATGACTGTGTCGACCGTTAGCTCACATGCCAATTAGTCAGATTGGCTTAAAAGGCACAACACGATGATTGATACTGTATTGGGTATAAAGGGTGCTATGAAATTAAACCGATTTTTCTTTTTTTGTCACTAACAAATCATTAAAAATCCAGCTCATCCCTTTACTTCTGTTTGATTAATTTCGTTACGGGTTAATACTAATTAGAGTTCGCTGAGATTCGCACGAGCTTCGCCGCTTGGTGTCATAAAATGCGTGCCACTGTCCATCCTGACTTACAGGTGTTGCAGTGGCGGGTGTGAGGGGGGGATAGTCTCGTAATAGCTAATTATTAGCTCATTATTTTCTCCAGCTTACACTTTGTCAACAAAGAGGTATAAAGATGTATAACAGTGTATTCTTGGGCATCGTGTAGAATCTGTCAATTTGTTTCCGATAACACTATACTATGAAACTGACAAAGAACAATGTTGCAGCATCTACGTGACGCCTTATCGTCATATGTAATAACTTTATTTTGTCAACTTAAACCTTTCCCACGATTGTACACGTATCACGTCTATTACAGACAAGGTTTAGACCTTAGTCCACAATCGCCAAAATAACATAAAATACAAGCTAGTTAAACGTGATCACACACTCAGGTTTCTTTATAAAACAGACCCAAATCAAACTATTTAAGTATTTGAACTCTATTATTATCCTCATCGGACTTGTGAAGACCACAGCTTAACATAGATTTCTAGTTGGAACTGTCAAAAGCGGCCTGTATCCAGCGTGTTCAAATTTTTCAAATATGAACTTGAGTCACTAACTATTTAGGTAAGTTTTCCAAAGCAACATAAAATCAATCCTACTTTAAAAAGAACACAAGCGATGAATTGCGCTAAACGTCAGTCATATACACTTGGACAATGGCCCATCTCTCCCCAGTATTCGCATGATGACGTCACACCCCTGTAGTTCTATAGCCCCATACAAACACTCGACCGGCTTATAATTCTGTTAAACGTTTTTATTGACTCCCAGATACAAAGAAGTTTAGTAAACAGACCTTTTTAATAATGATTTTTTAATCCGATTTTGATTTCGTTTAATGCCGGTATTGTGTTGTATTTGTAGTGTAAGCTATATTTCAATGGGAAGATTGGAAATTAATGAAGGGAATTTAGTATGTCAAAATGGTGCATCATGCAGATCCCTAATAACCTACTCTTATATGGCACAAGCGTGATTTTGTTTACGAAATCTTTATATTTATATAGTTTTGTGTGTACTTTTCGGAAATGTTTGATTATGTTTATATTGTGTTATTGCAGTTTGCAAAAAATATAAAATTTTATTTTACACAATAATGATGATGTTTTTCGCCTTATGATGAGCGTTACTTTACCAACACTACCAGAAAATGCAAAGTGCTTTGTGGTTGCTATGTATTGCTCTGCGCCCTGAGAGATTAGCTGCTATGTGCCATAATGCCCACTAATAACACTACGATGTCGTTAAAACTGGAACACAACTGCTTGCACAATGATTTGAGGTGACAGATATTTACAGTACCCTCTAGTTAACCTAGTAAACTACTTATCATCATAACCATGAAATCAAGATTCGTATAAAAAGGAATTTAAATTAGTCCATTTATCAGAACATCCTATATAACGCACGGCGGCGCGTGGCCGGCCAATTAGTAGCGCTCGTTACTGATGCGGATAAACTGCACGCACACACAGGCAAACTCACACACGCGCGCAACAATACATACGAGAATAACAAAGATGCATTTATAGGTACAGGGTGCGTGTTACGTAGAGTATCTAAGGTGTTGCTACAATAGTGTGCTAGGTATTTTGGGTTTGTCATTTGGAAGACATTGAAGACATTATTCGCCATAATATAATCTGTGATATAATCCAATGCAGTTCCATGTCATATAATAAGGCACCGCGCAAAAGTTGTCAACTTTATACCAAGAAACACCACACTACTATGAATCTGACAATGAAATGAAATGAAATGAAATGAAATTTTATTTGCATGATTATGGTTGTATATACAGATAGCATAATATAATTACAGAATTCAATAATCAGTGTCTCACAATCTGTCATTTTTGACGTGCAAATATTTATGATAGTTTTTATAGTTATTATTATTTATTATGATAGTAATAATTTCAAGGAGAAAAAAAAGGATAGTTATATCAATAGTGATTTTAGATTTATCTTAGTAGTATTTAAGTATCTATAGGTAATAATCCAAATGTTAGTCATTAGTATACATTATAATTAAAATTTACAATATTAGGTATGTCATTTCTGTTATTTATTAATATTTATGTCATTTAAAAAGTCATTTATATTGTAATATAGTTTGTTTATAAGCAGTTGAGTTAATTTATTTTTAAATTCATTTAATGTACATTGTTTTAATTCCTCGGGCAAATTATTGTAAATTTTTATTGCCATACAGTACGCATTTTTTATAAAAACATTACGCCTTTGTAGAGGTACATATAGTCTGTTTTTTAGCCTTTCGCTTTTGCAACCCATATCCGCCATTGTGGGAAATAGGGATATTTTTAGTAACTGAGTTAACTGCAGGAAGTCTGACCACGGATGAAATAAAATGTGTCATCCGTGGTCAAATAAAGTTAACGGTCTTATTACACTGGACGAACTTGTCTCGCCATGAATCTGCTTGGAATTCGCCAGTGTGATAAGAAAGCTTTACCTGACCACGGTTTAAACAACCCAACCTACGTCTCATGATTCACAATAGTTTGTGAGCAACAAGTTAACAATATCTAACGTTATAACTCAAAGTATGGTGTTGCTACTGTTTGAGAGTAATACCGCTTGCGATAACACGAGTAGCTCTTCTCGTCATTATAAAAAAATGCATTTACATGAGGGATAATGTATACCAAGCGGTCCCCTAACTGACGTCATTCAAAACGTTCACTATTGCACCTACTTAAATCCTATAACAATAACACAAGCGATTAACATTGTACCAGGGTTCAGTACAATTAATTTATTTGTAACTATTTATTTAAGTCCCCTTTTTAAAGTTTATTGTTCTGTTACTGAGAACCGGCAATAGCTTAAAATGATACGGAGAGGTCTGGTGTTTGTAGAGCTCTGACCTTCAGATGTATTATACTTGGCGAAGAGGTCTGATATTCCCTAGTATTTACTTCGTATATTTTTAGTATACAATATGGTAACCGTATTCCGAAAAGGAACTTTCTAGGACCAATTAGTGTACACTAAATAATTCTTGACCTTGGCTACCTATTATATTTGACTACTTTCTACCATCAGTTCTTCAGTACTTTACCACCATGGACCACACTGCATCAGACCTAAGACCATAGACAAGTTGCCAACGTTTCTGTTCTCTTCTCTTTCTACAGTTCTTTTCTTATTTATTAATTTGCTTTGACCAAGTGTCTAGTCGCTAGAATAATATGTCATTGATCATTATCATGCTCAGATTTTTTTTTCTATTAGCGTCAACAATTGCGGACGATAGCCTACTTGGGAATGGAACGGTCTGACGAGACGGATGTCCGCACATTCAAAAGTCAAGGCACACACCTCTGGTTTTTTCAAGTTATATTTGTATTGTTCGCTTTAACGAGTAAGGAAATCATTGAGAACAAATCTACATACTTGAAAACTACCCAAAAATAATTTCGAAGGTATGTGAAGTCTGCCTGCACGAGGTCAGCGTGTAGGACTAAGGCCTAAACTCTCTCAGTAGCAGAAGAGGTCTGTGCTCAGCAGTGGGCAGTATTTAATATAGGGCTGCTATGGTATGGTATATGATTGTAGAAAGAATTCTCGTTTAAAGCCCTTAATGTCACTTGGCCAAAACAAATTGACGCATCTCGTGAGCAGGTGCGCGCTCCCATCAATATTAACGGCGAGAGGCGCGCAATTTGTCTGAATTATCGCGTAATGAGACAATGTGATGAAGTGCTTGATAATAAACTGATAACTGGCCTCCACTCCCCGCATCCCCACCAGTGCGCGCCCCCGCAATGTTGTGCGTAGCATGCGGGAAGTGGTTCTCAATATTTGTAGCTTCTGCCCGCTTGCCTGGGATTTTGATGACCTACTGTAAAGTTATTAAAAATCAAATTTAAAAGTGGTATAGCTTCGATTTATACGTATGTCTACAGCATGTATGGACAAGCATAACCGATAACCAGTTTCTTACAGTAATATGTTATGGTGAAATATTTGAACACCCAAATCGATCCTAAATCCAAAGGTAGATAGGTAATTTGAAAATCAAATCCAAAAGTGGTAGATATTCATTGCAGATATATTGCTACAGCCTGGATGGACAGACAACCGAAATACCATTGTCTTACAGTAATACGTTATGGTAAAATTTTCGGACACCCGAACATCATTTTCACATCCCTATTTCTTTCCTTTGGGGCCGGCAGCGCATTCATAACTCTTCTAAAATTGTATTTACATGCAATGGAGATAACTACCTTGTTCGTTCTCCGAAATATTGCTTTAAATTATAATAAGTACAAAGTTTGGGCACTTCTGCGCCTGGTATGATGTGAATGTATTGTTAATATTGTCATGGAATTAGAGAGCTGATAGCTGACTTCATTACTGCGCACTGATCCCACCGTTATAGCTGCTATTACATGATATTACAGTATCATCAATCAATAACATGTAATAAAGTTATCCCATCGAATAAGGAATAAGGGAGAGTACAATAATTACGATTTCTAAAACATTTAGCGCCTTTTTCACATATTCTGAGTAAATATTACTCGTCACATAAATGTATAAGCCAACCAAATACAAAAATCACACTCTAATCTATGCTCCTAAGTAAATGAGTATTACCCGTTGTCCTAGGTGAACGACAGACACGACAATGCGACGCGACGTGACGCGAAAATATCAAATAGTCATTGTATTGTGTGTGTAACTTGTGACCTAAGTTGTCGTCTTAATCAGTGTGCGGTGAAATATTGTTCGCATTACGTCGCGTCGCGTTGCTTCGCTACCTGTCGCATCCCATCGCTCATCTAGGACAATGGGTTATCTACATAATTAGCTGTTTAATTCGATAACTTTCGAATAAAATTTACTTGGAACTGGTGAAAAAGGCCACACGCATTAACAAACAATACTATGAGGACTCAAAATGTGCCTAAAAACATAGGGTCGGCATTTTCATAGTTTTCTTTGGCTTTTTTATATAACATAGAAATAAAGTCGTATCTCAATATGAACTTATCACAGCGCCCCGTATTATTTTATGCCTACCCTGCGACAAGGCTTTCATGCCGAAAGCACTGTGAAACGGACTTTTTAGATGTAAGAAGAAATAAAATTATATAAGTGAACTAGTAGGTGAAGTCTAGAATAAACTCAGACGTTAGGATTTTTTATGCTATAGACGATCAAGTTCTTTGCCCGCGTCGCCACCTACATGAAAGACTTGACAACATGAAGAGAAATAAAACACTGCACTGTAATTGGAATAGGTGCCTAGTTTCGTAAGATATCTAATCTTCTACGACTCATCTTTTCCGAAAAAGTTGAGCATGCTGCGGCGTTCCGGCTCATTTACAGCCAGCTTTTTCAATAGTAGTAACAGTGAAGTTTACAGTTACTTTCGTCAATATGACGGTTGTGTTTTGGATAGTCTTATGACTTTTACTTTAGTCACGTTTTATAATAATATATAATATTTTATATTTATATCATAAAATTGTATTATGCACGTTGTGGTTGCCTGTAGTCTGAGTTACAATTAGTTTTATTTTCTGATCGTTAGTATTATGTTTGTGTTATTGTAAACTTTGTTGGCAATCCTCAAATAATAAAATAAAAATAATATAATAATAATACTAGCCCTGTATTATATACTGCCCACTGCTGAGCACGGGCCTCCTCTACTACTAAGAGGGTTTAGGCCTTAGTCCACCACGCAGGCCTAGTGCGGTGAACTTCTATAATTCTTATAATTTTACTCTAGTTAGCTTTAACTTTTACAGATCACGAAAATCTAAAATTAATTATTAACTAATGTTTCTTAGTTCGTTCAAGCTGTGATTGTAGATTATCGTGTTGTTTGCGCCACGTGTCGTTTCTCACGGACACGTGTGGCGCTCAGGTGCTTATCACTGATAACACGACGTGATTATAAACCGTTTATTAACTTACGATTAGATATGGGGGGGTAATCATAACTAGTCATGCAGGTGGTTGAAATTTACCATTGTTTTCTAGTATGCAATCAGCCCTGTATTATATACTGCCCACTGCTGAGCACGGGCCTCCTCTACTACTGAGAGGGGTTAGGCCTGTTTTCTAGTAAGGTTTGGTATTTATTTTTTTATTTATGTATTTAGGTACACTAACAGCATAACATATCACATATTATCATAATATAGTTTATATTGTGAAACATTATACAATTACAAATATGTATGCCTATTATAAGTGTACACAGCTTTGACCATAATGTGTTAACTAGAAGCTAAAACTACAAATTAGTTTAGAATAATTTAATAATAGACAACTTTACATAAACAAAGTGGCATACAAGCACAAATGTTATCAATAGACAATAAAGTAATTTAATGCTTAAAGCGTTAATTATGAATAAGTATTTTTAACTGCTTTAAAAGATTTTGTTTTCTGCATGCCACAGTATTATTCGATTCCTATGTATATTTCTCCCTGAATATTCTATATTTCTTTTTTGGATTGTTTTTATTTGGACAGAATGGATGATAGGAGACAGTCAAAGAGGATAAATAAGGCGAGTGTGGATGGAAGAGCCGATAGGGGTCGACCGCAATATACCTTCGAATGTCAAATACCTGACATTCTTGGTAAAGGCCAGGTCAGAAGTAACCTGAACCAGCAAGAATGAAAGAAAAGATTTATGAAGCTGGAGCAAGCGATAGAAGCGTGGCAGAATGGAGTAAAGTGGCAATCCATAGTCTCTGCCTACTCCTATGGAATAGAGGCGTCATAGTATATATTATGTGTGTTATTGATATACAAAATCTACGGTTCAATTAGATGAACTATAATGTCGACTAAAAAGAATTATGTATGTTGACGGTCGCTAAATTATACTATCTTATCTACCCAGATGCCTAATTTTAACCCCCGACAGGAAAAGGTAAAAGTTTACGGTGTGTATCTGTGTATTTGTATATGTATGTCTGTGTGTGGTGTAAAGAAGTATTTTCATCGCCTTGGTCCGGAGTTCGGTTATTGTCATCATCATCATCAGCCACATGACGTCCACTGCTGAACATAGGCCTCCCCCAAAGATTTCCAGATGGACCTGTCAAAAGCGGCCCGCATCCAGCGTGTAAATTGTGTCGCGTGTTTAATTAAATTTTAATCTAGTTTTTACTAGATATATCCAGCTGTTCCCAGAACGCGACTAGCCATAACTATCCAGCCAGCAATAAATTTATTCCATGCCGTTTCATATCCCAAACGTATGTTAAATTAATCAGTTCAATCAACTAATTCAATTTGCAATGCACATTCCCACAGTGAGTTAATTCGTTTGCCAATACACGTGTCCACGTCAGCGCGCAACAATAGCGAGGCCCAGTGACTCGCGTGAGAGCGACTCTGTTAGTATTCAAGCTTATTATTTACTACAAGGTATCGCTCGCGGCTTCGCCTGCGTGAAAACGTTTCCCGCTACAAAAGTACCTAAAACACAGTACGAGCCATCGACTTAAAGAATCAGATAAAAATATCTATTATTTCCCATGAAAGAAAATTAACTGGATTATAAGTAGTTTATATGTTAATCCAGGACATGATCTACCCGTGTGCCAAATTTCAACTAAATCCGTTCAGTAATTTCTATGTTTACTTCTAAGAAACATCCAAACCATTTCACACACATTCGCATCCTACTAATATTATAAACGCGAAAGTTTGTAAGAATGTATGGATGTATGTTTGTTACTCTTTCACGCAAAAACTGCTGAACGGATTTCCATGAAATTTGGCACACGGGTAGATCATGTCCTGGATCAACACATAGGCTACTTTTTATCCCGGGAAAATATAAAGCGGGACTTTTATCCCGGGAAAACTAATTCACGCTGGCGGAGGCGCGGGCAAAAGCTATTTATAATATTAGTAGGAAGTAAGATCTGTTGCCCCAACCGCGTGAAATACGTTTTGCTGGTGCTAGAATTTGAGGGATGAAAAAGCGTCTAAGACTTGGTCTATGTGTAATTTTTATTTGAATTCAATCAGTTGTGTCTCCTTAGTTTTAACATTCAAATATATTTACAAACTTACGCATGTAATTAGAATTGAAAGTAGGACTTACGAATAATTTTAGTTAATAGAGGACTTGAAGAAAATCCTTGCAGCATTTTTTCCCACATTGTTACAGAGATACAGGACAATGAGTGCGACAAATAGCCTACTAACAAAATGACTAAAGTTCCTTACAAATTATATAATTAAAATAAAAGTGAATAATAGTCATACCACTTAATTTGTGACCTAAAGTCAATCGTATTTAGGTTTGAATTTGGTAAGCTATCCTGCCGTGTTACGTGTGTCGCTCAGTGTTCAAAGTGTCACCGCGAGATGAAATTATCCGTAGCTCTGTCGACTTATGACCGGAATCAATACGCGATCATCGCAATAAAACCACTAGGTGTTTGCTCTGCCGACCCCCCGTGGACCCCCCACCGACCCCCCGAGCGCGCCCGGGGCGGCAATTTAGCCGATATTAAGTTTATACAGCGATTTGTACCCTTCTTTACACCGGCCCACGATCTGCGAGCGCCGCACACTGAGACGCTAACCGGCGCGGATGACTTACAAAACATGTGACTGTTAACATTGAAATAAAAAACGAAACAAAAAAGTCCGTAATGTAGTTTTATTTCAAAGGCGAACATTCGCGTAAATATAAGAAATCATTATATGACTGGTAAGCTACGTATAGACTAACAAGTTCTTGCAGCAATATATTACGCAAGAACATCCAGATGCGTCTATCCCGGCAATATTTTAATAATTTTATACACATTCAACTCACAGTAAGTCCCGCAAGCTAAAAAATTTGCAGAACTCAGCTTGCCGTGACGGTTTACACGGTAAAAAATCTCTTGCGGATGATAACTTCTGCGAGATTTCTTGCTTATCAAAATCCAGCTTAAGGGAAACTATCAAGGCACTTTAATTTCCTTCTAACGAACACCCGTTGTGTTTTAATTTCAAGGATATTGCAATCGCTGAAATTAATTAGTATATAAAATTCATCGTCTTCCCAATAAACGAATACATCTGATTTGCTTATAGACATACAGTTTGCCCTCATTGAGTGAAATTTAACGTCGAAAAAAGTGTGACGAAACCTTGATTACTAAGGCAGATAATAGGTTAGGATGACGACCGCAGTGCAGTCCCACAAAGCTTTATAATAAATGTTAATACTACTGCTTATAAACAATTCTGATGACCATTAGACAATCGACCTACTTAAGACATTCAATAGACACAACTCAAAGCAATAGAGTCTCAACTGTTCAAAAAAGCGTGTCGTTACCCCAGTGTGCGCTGTCCCTTAATTCTTCCAGTAGGCGAACGTTATTATTGGGTCAATTGAGCCGGCTCCCCCACCCCGTCCTCTCCCTTCGCATCCCCCCGGCACGTTATTAGTTGACTGTCACCGATGATCCGGCCGAGATGTCCGTTTAACTCAATAACCACACCGGGATTATGTGCCATTTTGTTACGAAGATACGAAAGACCTGGGGCGGTACAAAGTTAACGATCGTTAACTGCTACGATATACCGACTAAGGACCTTATACATAAACAGTTTAGAAAGCTATTTTATATAGATGGTTTTGTCTTCTTCCTTCATACTCAATTCAAAATACGTTCGAAGAAGACAAAACATATTAAAATGAATCTATCTGCCATATGCTTGATAAAGTGTGTTGTGGCGTCTCGAAGTACTTCAGGGTCGACCGTGATACCAAGACATTATAATTACACAGAGTTGCAACGTCTTTCATAGATCAACATTAAAGAACGATAAAGCATTTTCATCATCATCGTCAGCCACATGATGTCCACTGTTGAACACAGACCTCTCCTAAAGATTTATAGACGGACCAGTCAAAAGCGGCCTACATCCAGCATGTTCTTGCGATCTTTATCAATTCGTCTGTCCACCTTTTATAAAAAAAACTATTCCAACTCGTAAAACTGAGGTCATCACTCACCCCCAAATAGGAATGATACCCTATAATCGGTAATTATTTCCGATACTGTGGGCGAGATAACACCGGCATCGCGCATTAGAGCGGTCGCGGCTCATTACCCGCTCCCCTGGCGGCGGGGGGCGATGGGGAGCAGTGGGGGCGGAGTGGGGTGTACAAACAAACAAACAGCAGTAATTAAAACGTACAACAATGGTCGCGTCGCTGTCCGCGACACGCGACGGGGCACAATGTTAGTGCTACAGATGGTCCACATTGTCAGCAAGTTGAAATTTTAACTAACTAACTACAATGTCCTTCAAACCGAAACACAACAGTGCATGCACACTACTGCTTGGCGGTAGAAATAGACATTGCAGTGGTACCTACCCAGATGGACTCTTACATATTACAGACCTAACTAACACCAGTAGATTGATTATTGACAACAGTTGCTATACAAAGTTGAAGCGCCAACAGGCCACCTGTCGCCCCCCGAGGCAATTCTTGTGCTCTGGGCCTTCACACCCAATGCACGCCCACGCGCGGGGGGACATTAGTCGCGGGCCGAGGCACACAGTTCAGTGTGTATACCTCTTGGTTGTAAAACACATTGAGGCCTAAAAGGGCCCGCGAACATTTCCTGGCACCCTCTCTTTCCGCCCATCCCGGGAACCTTCCTCCCGCCCCCCACCTTTCCTTCCATATTCCTCTCCCACGTCCCCTCCAGGCCCCTGCAGTCGTCAAGCCGGGGGACTCCATTATCCCATTCGCAGGTTTCCCCCGGTGTTGACTGCAGGATCGCCTACCCAAAAAAAAAAAAACAGGCCACCTGTTCGCTCATCCTCTCACAAAGTCTCTATCGTACGGCCGTCTTTTTGCGGCCCTCTATCGCAGAGCAGTGTATCTGTACAGACGGTGCTGTGCCGCGCCGCCCGCCGCGCATTGTCTCGCGATGTCAATTACAAGCATCAGCGGATCGCGTTACGCTGCCTTATTGCCTAAGCGGAACCTTTATAGAGAATATTATGTTTAAAATCATATCTGAATTAATAATAGGATTCATGACGGTACGATATTTGTATCTGACCAAGTTTTATGAGGTTATAACTCGTTATGGTCCACGTATGTGTCGTTTTCTGGGTTCAGTATGTGTATTTTGCTGATGGTAAGACTCTCATATGCGAGGGGCGGGGTGGGTGGCTAATATCAATTTCTACCGCCAAGCCGCACTGCATGCACTGTATGTTCCGGTTTAAAGGACATTGTAGCCAGCATAATTGTTGGGTATTATGAGAGTTAACATCTTATGTCTTAGGGTGACGAGCGCAGTGGAATGCCACTCAGTACTCTTTAGTTCAAAGTTCTATATGGTGTTGCTACTGTTTATATTTCGTATCGCTTACCATCAGGCGAACGGCATGCTCGTCTCGTCATTTGACTGCAATAAAAAAACTGGTTTCGAATAGGCCGATATCGTGACTAGCAAGGGATAATGATCTCTCATCTAGTTGATGCTCTATTGGGTTGTGATAGAGTCTATTTTGATGCCACTCCATACCATAACTGTATTTTTAATTCAGATTTTTCTGGGTGCCAAATTTCCTCTACATTCATGTAGCAGACAATGCGTCATTCATCGAAAAGATCCGAACGAATCCGATCCGATTTAAAAATTAAAAGTCGTATTTTCAAAATACCTACCTAAATAGCATTGTAAGAAGGCAAAAATACAAAATATCTATGGATTTAAATTGATATATCTGGGGCCACGGTCGTGCCCCGCCAAGACGAGCCAAGCGTAACGCAAGGGCCTACCTTTTCTTGAAGCGCTTCGTCGTTTTTTGAACCCTCATAACTTGGGTTTGGATTATACCAGATAAACGAAATTCTCGAGATATATCAATAGTTTACTTATTAAATATATTATAAAGTTACAGTTGCATAGTTCTTATAGTTTAGATTTTATTGATATTTAAAAGCTGCCGTTGTGATTGTGGCTTGTAGAGTTAAGGCGGGTAGAGTTAGCAGCTTGGCTCTACGTGAGATCTCATAACTTTTTGACAGTGCGAGCCATATGACCTCGTCTTGGCAATATTTTACATGAAAATGCTTTTGGGGGAATTGTATTTACTGCTGGTCACGGGCCTCCTCTATTGCTGAGAGTGTTTAGACCTTAGTCCACCACGCTGACCTAATGCGTCGGCAGACTCCACATACCTTCAGAATTCTTATAGAGAACTTCTCAAGTATGCAGTTTTCTTCGTGAAGTTTTCCTAACGTTATAGCAAACGATTATTCACAAAGAATACACACAAATATATAAAAGTAAAATTGTGTGCCATGGGTTTTGAATCTGCGGACATACGTCTAGCATTTCTAGGCTATCGCCGATATCACATTGTGGGATGATTTATTATGAATTTGCTAATGGTTTTATATACAGGGTTATTTTGATATTATGTTAATAAATGAAACCACTTACTTGTCTTGGCCTCTGCTAACATTATGCCGAAAATCATCCATGAAAAACGAATATTTTCATCTAAAATCTGAATTTACTTTCCTGATTTTTTAACATTTTGTAGATTAGTGCGAATATGGCGTGTGTGTGAGTGTTTTTCTGACTGAAAGTGTAATGTTGCCGCTGCGAAAAATCCTCTTAGAGTATTAGTAGTAGCATTAGGGCGTGTAAACTTAAAGTTCTTTTTATTAATATTTATTTTGTTCGAAACTTATACTTTTTTATTTTACAACTATGGTTGGAAAATGTTACTTTCAGGGAGATAAGTATGTAGTTTCCGTATTAGTAGTATTTAGTAATGCAATGTAAAAATGACCTTGTATAAGTAGTATCTTGTATCCACCCGTATATTGACCACGATACATGAGTTGATAAGCCTGCCATAGTGGCCCACGTAAGTGTCTAAAAAATAAAATAAAAAAATAAAATCATTTATTGATCAAGTAGGCTTATAAAAAAGCACTTATGACAAGTCATGACAAGGTAGAGACAATAACAAAGGTACATATACCAATTAAATAATTTAAAGTACCTAGATTAAATAATGAACAACCAGCACGGGCTGATAGGTACAGAGGACACGGACATTGGGGACGGGAATAGGGCTAGGTAAGGAGAAGTGGAGCTGATATAAAAGAAAGGGAAGGAGTATCTTTACATTACGAGGAAAGGAAACGCCACGGTCCTCGCCGGCGAGGATACAAAGGTCCTAGCCTAGCTAACCTACCAGCCTTTCACTAGCTACCTAAGCGATGACGACCCGAAGAAGAAAGGCAGAAAGAAACTCCGGGCTTAATTTTTTCGTCATCAATTGTCATGATTTTCTTCATTGTTTTTCAAATGTATATTTGACAGTATTATTATTACACAGGTTAATGTATGCATGGATGTAGCCCTAAGATATAAATAAAATACTATTTGGAAGCAACCAAATAAAAATATATTGGCGTTCATGATGCATTAACCCACGTTTACAAATTATTAATAGTAATAGATACCTATAGATCGGTCGTCACTATAATTAAACAATGTCAAAAAAAAATTAACTTAAATGTCAAAAAAGTAAAAATATTATATTATGGACATAGCCATATAAATGTCATATCATAATAATTTTTTTTTTCTCATAGGCGTTCAATGTGAATGCTCAGTGCCTTGGTGCTGTGCCGGCAGGACTGATTCCAAATATCCTTATCATTTAAATAGTCTGTCACTTTATAGTAGCCTCTAGAAATCAATACACGTTTAACGTAAGGCTTAAATTGGATTTCAGGCAGATTTATTACTTCAGAAGGAAGCTTATTATAGAATTTAATGCAGTTGCCCATAAACGAATTACTTGTTTTACTCAGTCTAAACTTTGGAACTGCAAGTTTGTTTTTGTTCCTTGTATTTATACAATGTATGTCACTGATTTTTATAAAGCTATCTAGATTTTTGCGGACATACATAATGTTTTGGAATATGTATTCAGCTGGCAAGGTTAGTATATTAATATCTTTAAAAAGGTCTCGAAGAGAATCGCGAGATTGCAAATCATAAATAGCGCGAACAGCTCTTTTCTGTAATATGAAAATAGTCTGCAGATCAGCTGCAGAACCCCATAGCAAAACACAGTACGACATAATACTATGAAAGTAAGCAAAATACACTAACCTGGCCGTCGCCACGTCTGTCAGTTGCCTAATCTTTCTAATGGCGAATACAGCGGAGCTTAATTTGCCAGCTATTCTATGTATATGCGAACTCCACTGTAGCTTAGCATCAACTGTTATTCCAAGAAAGACAGTAGAAGGTCTAGTCTAGTTCGGGATCAACCTGTGTATATCCGGTTCAAACAGGCCGGCATAATTGTGTCGAGTAACGAGTGATAATTACTTGTATCCGACTTGCAGTGGGGTCACTTTATCAAACCCGTAAAAAATTAAGAGATACACAAACTAGCAAAACTGGGTAAAAACATAAGACAAGTCAAAGCGGTGCGTCGGTTTGGGCGGGTCGGGGGCGTCGCTGTCACTAATTACATTATTGTGGACAACAGTGTACGCAGACTTACAGGGGGAGGGGATACCTACCCAGCCTTATAGTAAAACCATGATTGGAACTGGAGTATGTAGGAAAGAGTTCTGGCGTCATAAGATGTAGTTTCCTTAGACGTAGTATAATAGCCGGCAAACAACTTGAGCACGCGTGGTGAGTTTTTTGAATACGTAACTAGTGTAGCTACACTAGTAACTAGTGTGTGTGCTCAAGTTGTTTGCCGGCTATTAAATCTGGTGTGAGCAATAATATTGGACTGAACTGTACTTGCTATCAGTTGCCGTGTCAATTTGAAAAGAGTCAATCGCCAAAAACAATGCATACTTATGTTAAATTATCTCATAAATAAATGTACTTATACAGGGTCATTTTGACATTGCGTTAATAAATGAAATCACATACTTATCTCGTCGAAACTAACGCTTTCCATTAAGTTATTTTAACCATAGATGTAAAATAAAAAAGTGTAAGTTTCGAACAAAATAAATATTAATAAAAAGTAACTTTAAGTTTACACGACGTTATGCCACTACTACTGCTCTAAGATAATTCGTCGCAGCGGCAACATTATACTTTCATTCAGAAATACACTTTCGCACAAACCATATTCGCACTAAACTACGAAATATTCAAAAACATTTGAAAACTACTATCGGGATTTTTGGCAATAATATTCGTTATTCATGGATGATTTTTGGCAAGATGTTAGAAGAGGTAAAGACGAATATGTGGTTTCATTTAGTAATGCAATTTAAAAATTACCCTGTATAAACTTCCATGCATGGACATTTTATTTACATATCATGGCCTATTTATAATTTTACCTGTCTCAAATTACACATATTGACAAAATAAATGTTTATGACCAGATTTTAACAAACTCGCTAGGTTATGTAACATTCATAAATCACCAGTTTTCATTGTTTATAAAAAAAATTACACACACGATTTTAGCCTTTATTTACCCAACACTTAGCACTTACTTTAACTGAAAAGTTGAGTCCAAGTTTGTAAGTATTATATCGGTGGCAATTAACAGTGGGCGTGTCGTCTCGCAACTCGGAGGCGCTCGGAGGAACTCGGCGCCCCTCCCACGAGCCCTCCTCGCGGCTCACTTGCGACGCGTCTTCGATGTAGATGGTATAAAGTAACGCCGGCATTATTATGTCGACTGGCGAGAGATAAAGGTTTCTTGTCAGACGATAGTCGATACTCCATCATTTTAAAGTTATGTTAACCATTTGGAAATCACATGGACGATAGTCTAGTTGGAAATGGATCGGTCTGCAAAACCTAAGGCACACACCTCTGACTTTTCGAAGTTACATGTGCATTGTTTATCAATTATCGTTCGCTTTAACGGTGAAGGAAAACATCGGTAGGAAACCTATATACCGGAGAATTCTCCATAAGAATTTCAAGGGTATGTGAAGTCTGCCAACCTGCACTAGGCCAGCGTGGTGGACTAAGGTCGAAACCCTCTCAGTAGTAGAGGAGGCCCATGCTCAGCAGTGGTCAGTATATTATACAGGGCTGATTGTATGCTGTATTATCGTGTCTAATCAATCGATGCTCTGAACACCACTCATGTTACCATCAGTAGGTAGGACTCATTTTGCCGTACCCTTATAAAAACACGAAAAAAGATGTTTTAGGTATTTTAAATATTATTGCCAGATGGAATGATTTTGAAATGGTCTGTGTATTTTTTGCTTTGAGTTCGCTTTCCAGTCACACATTCGTGAAGTGTTTTGATAAAAAAAGTGTCTATGGGATGAAAACATTAAAACTCAATACTTGAACCAAATATATCAACTACAAATCAAATGGTGCTACGTCAACAAAATTAAAACGAGTCCATTCTGAAGCTATACGAAATCAAATGCAAAAATAAATTAAATCGGACCACGGGATAAAAAATTATCGCTAAACAAACATGATTTATGTTTATTACCCGACTGCGAAAGAAGGAGGGTTATGTTTTTCGAGTGTATGTATGTATGTATGTGTGTATATTTCTTTGGCACGCCCTACAGCCTAAACGGCTTGTCGTATTTTTATGTGAGTGGTACCAATAGATTCGTCTTAGTCGTGAGAGTGACACTGGGTACATCAAAATAAAAACTAAGGATTTTTGGCGGCAAAAAGTGATCTCGAAAAAAGATTTTTTTTCAAAATACATCGAGTGTGGTATCAAAATAAAGAACACGCTCACTTCTCATAATTTAGTTGGTGATATAGGTAGAACAATAAAATCTCGGAGTGAGCAGATGCCTCCGACTGCGTTTGTGAACACTGTCAACTAAGATTATTCAAAACCAAAACAAAATATTCAAATTAAAATCTTGTTTCTATCTTTTCAGTTCTTCAATGAATGTAATAAAGATGGCAGATATAGACGCAGTCGGGTTTTTTGTTTTTCTTATATTTTTTTATTTATGTTGTTTGTTTACGTAGACTCAGAACAGATATTCAGCAGAAAATCCCAATATTAGTTTGCCCGACCCTGGATTCGAACCCGAACGGAGTATTACAACTATGCCACTGAGGCATGATATGGCAGGCTTGCCCCCTATTAATATCATAGGACGGAAAACATACGTCGAAAAATCGGTGTACTAGTGGCTTCTCTGCTTACCCCTTCGAGGATGAAAGGCGTACGTGCGTCTGTGTTTTTAAGGAATTGAAAAAACGTTACAGTCTATTTCACTGAAAATTCAACGTTTGCAGAGAAAATGCTTACATTTATTTTAATGACGTGTTTATTAAAAAGTTATTCCTTTAAAAAATATCAGAGTATTTTAGAATCTTGACTAAAATGCGCCAATTTTTGATAAAACTTGCCAGACTATTCTAGTACAATTATTAGCAGTATAAGGTTTGATATAAGTTATAATTTACGAAAAAGTACCTTAGGAATTTCATTATTTTTCTTGAAAAGTAAACTTATTGTGTTTTATTTCTCTTTGTATTCGTTACCTTGGTTATGTATAATCAATCAGTCATTACAATTACAAATTATTGAAACCAATGGTCACATTGCTTTCGCTAAAATACTATAACCCGAGAGCTATGATAGCTAGGACTCTAATTTTTACATTCGTGCCGTCATAGCTATGTGTCCCTCCTGATGCGGTTTTAACGTCACATTCTGGGAAGCCTATATAATTAGTTTATTATAAACTATTACAACACAAAACAATACAAAAAATCCCATTACAATAATTGGGAAATCGAGACAAGTCCTTCACTTAACCTTTAAACTCAAATTACAATTCACATTCTCATCAAGAACCTCTCGAACACAATCGAATGTGTAAGTAAAGAACTCCCGCATCGTTAAGTGTTCAGGCCCGCGCTGGGGAGGGGAGACATGAGGGAGCGGCAGCGCCGAATTTTTACCAAATTAATCTTTCTTCAAACACTTGATGCTCTTTGTGCAACAATCGACGGAGGAGCGAATTTAATCTTGCGCCATACTGATCCGGCCAGACACAGGGAGGGGATTATGAAAGAAGTGTACCGGGTTCGATTGGAAACTTCAAACCTCCCTCTGGAGTAGTCAACGTGTGTATGATGTATTTAGTTATTTATTAAATTATGTAACACTCACACGAATATAGCGTTTAACCATCGCACAAAAAGGCGAATTGATAAAAATTTCGTTTGATAAATAAAGTGTTGATTTCGCAAAAAATATCTTACTTCGATTTTTATAAATCACACTATGAACCTTGCACAGAAACTGTTTCTATTGCAAAGAACACACTGTAACTACTAACTATCAGTTACTTGTGAAGCGTCGTCAAGTGCTTTCTTTGAAAGCTGTTTCAGCAGAAGGTCATAGGAATTAGAAATAAAAGAGATATTTACTCGTCATATGTATTTATTGTGACTACTACACGACACGATGCTGCAAACTCGCTACTGATAACTCCGTACATAGATATCGCCTACTTGCTTAAACTACGCGCTACACGCTCCACGCGCTACAGTGCAGCGAGTGACGTCCACGTCACACCGACGTCAAGTCCACGTCACACCGACGTCAAGTCTACGTCAGGTCGGCGTCATGTCGACATCACACGCCACGCGTACTTCTACCCTTTAGTATTAATTTACACTATTTACACAACTATGTACACATTAAATTAATTTAAATGTATTTATTGAAATTAGATAAATATACATGGCAATGTTTGCGCCAAACACGTTCGATACATTCATTACTTCGTTCAATATTGACATTGCACACGTGGATGTCTGGCTATAAAATTACAATCGTTTAGTGCACAAGTAACTTGCACACTTGCAAATAAATAAACACAAAAGTCACACATAGACTTGATCCTACCAAATGTCAAGTACATTTTCATAACTTATCAGAAATCTAAGGGAATTTCATTCATTGTTTTGTTATCACTTAAAGACGAGAATAAATAAGCATACAACTCGTGTGAAGGGAAAGGACTGCTCATAAATAGTAGCAATACCATTTCCAATATATCATAATATTATTATTTTTTTGTTCCAAAATGCTCAGTAATTAATTACACTGTATATGCCCTTTAAACCGAAGCATAATCCACTACTGATTGAAGAAACAATTATTACTTGATACATTATTGCTTAGTGAAACCATTGCACAAGTTACTTGCGCACCAGAATAATAGATACAATCAAACCATCAACAAGCATACAATATGTTTCTGTCTAACGAATAGTTTAAACTCACATATTTTTGTTAATTCAAGATGAAAATGATAAAATTATATATGTATTAAAAAATCAACATTTCTATTGCTTTTACGCGCAGTTTCGTTTAGTACGTCTGCACAAGTATTAAATCGGGCGCACATGCATATCACACCTTTAGAATTATAGATCTAATCCATTTTCTTATTGATTTTAAATCAATAAGTATACGTGTTAAGTATACGCGTCCGATCGCCTGCCTGCCATTTTGGTATAACCTATTTTAAAGCTCTATAATTCTAAAGTTGAGTGTTAGCTATATTGTGTGCTTGAAGTAGCACACACACAACTGTAAGGCACACACGTCTATAATAGTCACAGAGTCGACATGCGACATAATGTCGAACACTTACACACAACTCGATACGTGCCGATACAAAATGATATGTGACTTATACTATGGAATGCGAACTTACTTATACTTCAGTATAACTTGCAGACTAGGAACGTTGCTGTTAATATTTCACCTGCCTGCACATATTTATATTCAAAGGTCCATCAAAAATCTCGTATTAATCACAAATCCGCAATTATCTCTCCCAGTTTGCAAGTTATACCGGCATATTATCTGAGATCATTGGAATGTTCGTGTGTTGTGAACACTTGTGTCCTGGGTGGCTACGTGTGCACCTTGCTGTTGTGCTGCAGCAGGGCGTCGTGTGCGCGCAGTCGCAGCGCCTCCGCACTGGCCAGCCGCGACACCGCGCCTGCGCCTGCGCCGCCCGACGGGGAGGGCGCGCGCGGTGGCGACGCGCCCACGCACACTACTCCACTGTCCACCTCCGGCGGCCGCAGCACCGGCGGCGGCAGCGCCAGCACGTACCTGCGCATACATCTTCTGTTACCAAAACAATTTTTTTTATAACAGATCGTACTGCAGTTTATGTAGAACGTGTATAGCAGAGTCGTAGGTTTCATAAGCTCAAGTCTGTCTAGGTAGGTTAGTTTAGGTCTACTTTTGATGCGTTTCATAAGTAATAGTGTCGAAGTATGTACTTATACAGCTATAACATTTTTGGCGCCAAACGGTAAAATTATAGCACTGTAATTCAAGAACACTGGAGCCATTGTAATTCCTAGTTGTGATGCAATCACCATCTAAAGATGACGAGCGTTCAATGCCACACAGCATTGTATTTCAAATTTCTGGATAGTGCAGTGTAGTTGTTTATGGGCACTAGCAGGCTTACCATCAGATGAGCGACTTGCTCGTTTCGCCATTCATAACTTACCGCCTGCGTGATATGAAAGAGGTCGGTCACCTGTGTAGTAGCGCGCGGAAGGCGGCAGCAGGCTCGGCATCGTGCCACAGCGGGTGCGGCACCAGCCCCGCGCCCAGCCCCAGCGCCCACCACTCCCCACCACCACCGCCACCGGCGCCCCACTCGCCCACTACTGCAACAACAGACACAAATACCACTTATCACTAGGGGCTTATTCCAATATACTATCCCAATTCCTGACTAAGGCCTGAACCCTCTCAGTAGTAGAGGAGGCCCGTGCTCAGCAATGGGCAGTATATAATACGGGGCTGATTGCAATTACAATCCCAATTCCCGACCGCGAACTACGCGTTATTGGTAGGGATAAACCAATGAAATAACAGTCATGTGTATGAGAATGACGTATCCTTGCGCTGGACTTGTCGATAAGATATTATATTATACATTTCTATTGTATTGGCGTTGACGCTTGTAGAAAAGCATTTTGGCTACATGCCTAGGTCGAATCGAATTAAGCTTGTAAGCCTGGTCGACACAAGCTATAACATCTTCATGTTAAAATTAAAAAGCCTAGTTCGGTACAAGTTACAATCAGAAATACAAGGCTAAAGATATCATAAATATTAAGCATAAAAATACATTTCAATACTATTATTTCACATATTTTGTAAAACACACTATGGTTTTAGTAACAATTTATTAGTAAGAGATCTATCCAAATTACATACATCATTAACATTGTATGTAATTTCCCTTTCCATTGGTCGTGTTTAAATAGCGATTCAAATCATCGGTAATTACACGCACGGTGTCAATTAACAACCAAACGTATTTAACAACTAACGACCTTATTGATGTATTGCTCTTTGCTGCCATCGTTTCTTGGTTTACCTCGGGTCGAAAGTTATTCTTAATAAAGTTATATTATTTTAACATCTACCCACTTGACATTGGCAAAATCACCGATGACACGGTGGAGCCATTTTTAAAAGAAGAAGAAGAAGAAGACCTTATTGATAAACAGTTTATGAACATACTGGTGGTAGGTGTCTCATATGTGAGAGTCCGTCTGGGTGGGTACCACAGCAATGTCTATTTCTACTGCCAAGCAGCAGTGTGCATGCACTGTTGTGTTTTGGTTTGAAGGACACTGTAGCCAGTTTAACTACTGGACATAATGAGACTTAACATCTTATGTCTCAGGATGACGAGCGCAGTGGAATGCCACACAGTACTTAGTAATCAAGGTGCTAGATGGTGTTGCTACTGTTTATGGGTGGTCGTATCGCTTACCATCAGGCGAACGGCATGCAAAAAAAAAATAAAAACTCCTAAAAACTAGCGATTTACAATAAATCGTTTAATTTTAAATACCTCCGATTTTGAGATTTATGAATTTTATTATTCTTAAAAACGACACTTAATATGAACGTTTTTAAAAAAAGATTTGTTATAAATGAAGAGGAGTTAAATAATAATTTTAATGGATCCAAGCAAGATCCATATTTTGCCCCTTTAATATCCCTAAAGTTTGAGCCTGGTTAGATTTTGAGGCCCAGCAACCATACAAAAAGCGGATATCTCCTTTGTTTGCATAACTGAGAACTTCAATTTGTGTCCAGAGGACTTTATAATTAAACGATTTATTGCAAAGACCTAATTTTGGGAGTACTATTCAAATATATATAAAATATCTTGGTTAGAATGTTAAGCCCGTTTTTGGACATGTCCTTTCTGCCTATCCTTAATTCAGTCTAATGTTGGATCGACGCAAATATTTGAAACATTGAATTAAACCATCCCGTAAAAAATTTAATTGAACTTTAAAATCCCTCTTCGCTAATAAAAGGATATTTTGTATAGATTAAATAGTAATACTCGGTTATTTGCATGGTATTCGACAGTATAACTATATCGAAGAAAAAAAAGAAACATATTTTTTTTCTTTTTTGTTTTCTTCTTTATAACTATGTCAAAAAAAATGGGAAACGTTTAAAAACCGACGAATCGTGTAAATATTGACGTCGCAAATTGCAATATTTTCATGTTAAATGTTTCTTCACTGCGGATAAACCTTTAAAAACAAAATATTTTTCGCCGAAAAACTTGAAAATCAGGAACATTTATCAATATTATAAAGAAAAAAAAGTTGATTTTTTGTTTGTAATGGATTAACTCAAAAACTACTGGACCGATTTTTTAAATCTTTCACCAATATAAAGCTACATTATCAGCGAGTAGCATAGGCTACTTATTATCTCGGGAAAATATTAAACAGGATTTTTATCCTGTAAAAACTTATGCACGTGGGCGCAGCCGCGAACATCGCTTAATAAACAAATAATTTGACAGTCAGCGAATATATTAATAACAATAATAATTATTATTAATTATAATCAACGTTTGTAAAACCAACTGTAAACAATAAGTTATTTAATTTAATCCTACGGCCAATTCCTATAAGTGATTTTAACCGTTAACGCCCGGTCCATAGTGAAAATTGATCAATCAAAATTCGCATACGCATGCGCATACTCACGCCTTTTATTCCTGAAGGGGTTAGGCAGAAGCGCAACTAGTGCACCCACTTTTCACCGTGCGTATTCCGTCCCATGAATGCCCATGATGTGATAGGGGGTGAGCCTATCGCCATATCGGTAGTTTGGTTAACATGTCTAATCAGTTATTTGGATTGGTTTATTCTTACCATTAACGCGCAGTTACAAACTTCAACAAGGTTAGAATTTGCATTAATATTATTGATTACTTCTATTAAAGTCGGTCGTACATCACTAATACATGTCAGCCCGGTGTATCGAGTGACACGTAATGAGAGGCAACGTATCCACCCCACACTATACGCAGTATCTCGCCCGTGTCTATGCGTCTAAGGGCGTATTCACACAGATAAAAAATATTAAGTTTTGCTATCACCGCTTAGTATTCCGTTTGTGAGAGGTTTTTTTTAAATACCCTATGTCTATCTCTTGTAGTTCAAACTTCCTTCGGGATTTTATTACATACGGCTTAGTGGATTATCGTCCATCAAAAATTACGTAACACGAATTTCACGATGTTTTGACCCTTCCACCCGTCCTTGTCACATGACACTTTTGTGGGACCCACTCCCCTTGGTGTGACGTCACATTTTTTGCAATTTTACACGTAAAATCTACATCACATCCATCCACATCACCTCGTAGGTTGGCAATCCACCACTGTACGTTTTAGCCGTCATTTTTTACCACGTACGTAAACTATGTAACACGTACACATATAACATATAACACGTACTAAACTATGGAACCAATTGCCGCCAGCAGCATTTCCAGACAGATACGACCTGGCGACCTTCAAAAAAAGAGCGTATTCCCACCTAAAAGGCCGGCAACGCATCTCTGTGCCCCTGGTATTGCAGATGTTCATGGGCGGCGGTGATCACTTACCATCAGGTGAACCGTATGCTCGTTTGCCGCCTATATCATAAAAAAAAAAAAAAACAAATCGCGCCGGGCGGAATTTAGCTCAAATGCGCCTCCCAAATCATAACTTGGGACGTAATTTATGGATGGCCCCTTAGCCTTGAAAACGGTACCGGCAGAAAAAGAGTTATTAATGCATTGATAATATTATTAAGGATTAATATTAACATCAGATAAATTAAAATTCTTTTGCAAAAATATCTAATTCACTATATTATGTATTAAAACTTGACACTCTATTATTCTTTCTTCGTCTATATCAAGGCATGCAAATGCAAAAAAATACAGTTTACACTGTGGAGTATATGCTGACTTGATGTAGTGATGGCCAAAGCGATGCAAAGGCGTAGCGATGAAGTATATAGCACAGTGATGTAGAGAGAAAGGATACTGTGTTTTGATAGTGTGTTTTTCAAATTCTTGGACTTACATTAAGCCTCATTTAACTACGTTCTCTATCACCTTACGCACCGCGCAGAATATTTCTTATACAACAAGCTGCCAAAATTAAATTAATCACAATGAAAATACCCCTCGGGAATAAATGCCAATGAACACACGACTTTACAGTGATTTGTTTTAACGTGCGTGTAAGCGGCGCTTTATCGATAACTGACAAATGAGCTCGATTATGATAGGGGTGGAGTGAGTAGGGGACGGCGGGCGTCACTCACATCGACCTGTAACAAAGCCTACGAAACACCAAACGATATATCGCACCTTTAGGACGAAAACGACACAATTCAAAAAAATCTAAAATTGAGTTATCGTCATAAAATTACTTAAAACGAAATTTTCAATACAACAATAGTTCAAACACCGCCATATTCAAGCGGGAAAAGGACAAAGCTATTATATCGGTCCCTTTTTTATTATATTTTCATGAAAAAGGGACCAGTTTTAAGTCATTTTATGACGATAACCCAATTTTTTTTTTTTTTGAATTGCGTCGTTTTCGTCCTAAAGGTGCGATATGTGGACAGGACGTGGCTCTTTTAACTAATTGACAACATTTCAAAATCTAAACGTGCCTAAAACAAAAATACCGTTTCTTAATTTTTCAATTCTGAATACGATTATATTTTTATATATTTTTTTTAATACTTAATTTCGGAGATAAAAAATAAAAACCGAAAAATGATTGATGACGTCACACATACGGTCGAATGAAGTAGTTTCCTGGCTATTCATACTATTTACGTAGATATGTAAGTACTGAGTACTGGGTATATCGTATATCGCCAACTGGATGACAAATTACAAAAGTAGTTGTTGTTGAGTTGCCACTTGGCGGTTTTTTGTATTGCAAAGCAAAGGCTATTACGTCTTGAGCCGTATATATGACGTCATTTGGTGCTTACGACGCTTTAGAATAAGACAAAATTCAAAGTGAAAATCATGAATGAAAATATCTGAACTATGAAAAAAGAAAAAATATGGGTCTCGTAATTTTAGATCAAGTATCATATAGTATAAACATTTATTAATATTAAAAAAATGAAATGTTGTCAATTCTAAATAATAGTGAGATTTTTTTTTTTATCTTTTAGTTTCGGTGAAATAGCAAGTTCTAAGGCGATTTAACGGATAAATAATATTCAGTGTTTGTGACTATTATAGTGTTTCGTGTTTGGGCTAACGAAATAAAGCGTAACACATCAATAAACTCCTTTTTTTAGTGCATTGAATGACAAGACGAGTATGCCATTCGCCTGATGGTAAGCGATACGACCACCCATAAATAGTAGCAACACCATCCAGCACCCTGAGTTACAAAGTACTGTTTGGCGCTTTCCACAGCGCTCGTCACCCTGAGACATAAAAAAAAATAAAAAATAAAATACTTTATTCATCACGTAGGCGAACATAGTTGCACTTATGATAAGTCAAGATACATTAAATTGATTATATTAATAATTATTATAAATACCAATGGTCACTTATATAACTACCGACATTTTTATTGGGAGTAAATCTATGATAAGAAATAAACAAAAACAAAAAAAAAACAGCTCGGGCTGGCAGGAAAGGGGATATAAAAAGGACATCATTTTATTAAAATAATGGGAGGAACGCGTCGCGATCCTCACCGGTGAGGACACTACAGGCCCTAGCCTAGCTAACCTACCAGCCTTTCACTAGCTACCTAAGCGATGACGACCCGAAGAAGAAAGGCAGAAAGAAACTCCGGGCTTACTTTTTTGTCATCAATTGTTCATTGTTTCTTTCTCTTTTTTTTTTCAATTCTTTTGTGCTGTGTACAAAGTCAGATTAGTTATATAAGCTAATGCACGCACATCACCGTTGAAATAAGATAAAATCCAAATGAAGGGATTTAGGGAATACCTGGACAGGCATGTACAAATACGTAAAACTGGACATAACACAAAAAAAATAATAAAATAACGGTGTACAATGTGCATTCGCCTACATTTACAAAATTATTTTTGTTGTATTGCTCTTCCTACTTTCTTAATAAAATGAAACTTATAAAGGCAAGCGCAACAAAATGATCGGTCGGTCGTCTTCCCTAAATTTAAATTTAAATTATATGAATGAGTTAGTAAGTTCTTAAGTCTCATGTCCTAAGCTCTTATGTCCAGTAGTTACACTGGCTACAGTGTCCTTCAAACCGAAACACAACAGTGCATGCACTCTGCTGCTTGCCGGTAGAAATAGACAATGCTGTGGTACCCACCCAGACGGACTCTTACATAATATGAGGGACCTACCACCAGTACTATAGTGATATGAAGGCAAAGGAAAATCGGAAGGCCGTTATCACTCGAAAACATGGATAATAGTCTTTCTAAAAGAAACCGGTATTTCTTAAGAACCTAACTTTACTTACAAATACTGCTTATAAATTATGTTGTGAAAGAGATTCTAGACTACAGTTGAAGATACCGATGCCCATAAAATTACTAACAATGTAGATTTTCCACCCTTCTCCCAGAATATTACTTCCCCCATTGATCTAGGGTGTTTTAATATCAATGACTTCTCCAAAGTGCTGCCAAAGATCGACGCTACGGTGTAACAAACTGATAAATAACAGGTGACGAATACATTGTAATGAGTGCTCGGTGGGTGACGCGCCGTATTCAATATTTATTAAATGATTTTAAATCGACACACGGCCCGTGTCTCTTACCGGTCGACGTGGCACTATAATGTTATCAGAAATGTAGTGAAAACAAAGGAAATTTACATGGAAATTATTATAAGATTACGCAGGCCTAATTAAAATGAACTGATGGATTATGTTTAATTTTTTTTTTTCTTTTTTATCTTTTGTTGTAAGAACTAGGTTCTTAGCAATAAATTACAATCAAGTCTATAAGACTAATAAGCAATATTATTCTAACTTAATTTTCTAGGTGATAAGTTTACTACAACTAAGAATAATGTACTAGGCACTTTCTTAGAGTCTGATAACATAAAAACACTTTGTTCGTGTGTTATATATATACTTAGCACTGACACTATTATTTGTTCGCTGTAATTATGCACTACACTGAACTTACAGTACACATGTTTAATTGATAAAATGTAAATTTATTTACATTCGAAGATTAACTCTACCACCAGTTCGAAAGTGTTTCCACCAAAGAAGAACGGGCATGAAACTAGTGTTGCTGTTTTCAATATCAGTTGAAATCAATTTAGGAATACTTTTCGATATTAATTTCGCTGGAATCCCTATTTACCCCACTTTACTACACAGTTTGAATCGCAATTTAACACACAAAATGTTAACGTTAGTTTGAGAAAACATTTAGCTTTTGATTAAGACCCGCGTGAAAGTTCTTTCCGGAATAAATCCTAAAGTACATTTTTCCGGAGAAAATAACTTATACGTTAATCGTGAAAATTCTGAATAAAAGATTTATTATTTACTTTTCCGGAAAAAATAGCCTTTATTAATAAGGGACTTGGTCTATCTATGCATGCGCCTTTCATCCAAAACCATTAGCGATTTAACTATAATTTGCAGTGATTACTAAATTATATTGCTGTTTAATGTTCTTCATTCTTCAAAATCAGTGACTAGATGGCAATCTATTGTACAAGTAATAGGGGAATCCCCTCGATTTGATGTAATGTTTAATCTAAGAGTTAATAAAAGTTAATTCTCGTATTTGTAAAGAATTTTTAAAGCTGAAGAATTCTTAGAAATATTTATTGAACTAAAGTATTAAATTAATTATACATTATGCAAACAGATAATTGCAATAATAGTCTTATTAGTTGTGGACCGTAAGGTCCTAAGTTGACTTCCCAGATTGAGAATTTTGCAACATTTTGTGTGAGTTTATCTAACGTCAAATGTTCTGAAAACACAAGCTGGCCGGCCGGTCGTATAAATTAAGATAAAATATTTCTGCAACACGCTCTAAAAATTATATGGGACAATGATAAGACGATGATTATGAAATGAACTTCAATCAATTTAGGTTTTGTTGCGTGGTCCAAAATTATTTCGATAATACGTTTCATTAAAGTTAATGTTAAGACTAAAATTCGCAAATGCAACTAAACTAAACGCTTGTTTCACCAAGTCCAAGTATAAAATAACACAAGAGTTTAAAAACAATAAATTGGTATACACATGAGTTTAACTAACAGTCCCTCCAAGCGACTACAAAATTTCCCAGGTAACTAAGGCGCCCCGCAGACACTATCAACTTGATACCGAGAAATATTAAACTTTAAAACTAATAGTTGCTTCACAACTTCAGTAAAAGCTTTCAGCACCATAGAAGCTAGCGTTGACAAGATTTGCTAAATTCTACATTTACTATAAAACTATGTCCATAATTGGCCCAGCTGAATCATTGTCAATACAAATGCGATTCTGCCGTAGTCGACGCCAGCCTATATCAAACAGTCATTGTGGCCGGTGACTGTGACTGTTACCCCATTTATATTGTATACTGACCGTGTTCGTGGTGCATGAAGGGTGCATGCTCTCTGCCCAGCGCCTTCTCCCGCTTGCGCCACTTCGCGCGACGGTTTTGAAACCAAACCTGTACATAAAACAGTATGTAGTTAAGTTTCCAAAATAGATATAAGCTTTGTCACAAATGTCACAGTGGACGATAGCCTTGTTGGGAATGGAACGGTCTGCCGAGACCATGTCCGGTGGTTCAAAACTCAAGGCACACACCTCTGAATTTTCGTTGTTACGTGTGTATTGTTTATCAATTATCGTTCGCTTTAACGCTGAAGTAAAACATCGTGAGGAAACCTACATACCTGAGAATATTCCATAAGAATTTCGAGGTTATGTGAAGTCTGCCAACCCGCACTAGTCCAGCGTGGTGGACTAAGGCCTAACCCCTCTCAGTAGTAGAGGAGGCCCGTGCTCAGCAGTGGGCAGTATATGAACCAGGGCTGATTGCATTGCATGCATTGAATTGTATTTGTCACAAATAGACCATATCCTGAATACATTGGGCCGTACAAGATGCCTTTCTCCAATCGGTAGGTCTCTCACTACGATACGTCCTTCCCATACATTTGTTTTCTATTAGCGTTAACAATTGATGGCATCTTGTCTACGGCCGCTGATATGCAAAGTCAAGCAGTGTCAAGAGCTAAAGCTAGTTTATGACATATAGCTACGCCGCACTTCGACAGCGTGTGAAAATTGAAAATGGTTGCCGCGTAAAAATATCGCGTCGAAGCGGATTGCGGCCGACTTTTAATTTTTTTATTGGGTGTAATTGTTGGCATTTTCTCCACCGTTTGCCCCCACTGTACCATTCCGCACCCCCTCCGTCGCCCACCCACACCTCTCGACTACAATGGAAGCGTAATGAAAAGCAATTACACATACGTGGTTATCACGGCGGCGGACCGTTACACAAATCGCGACTCTAGCTCAAACGAATAGAGTCCCATTTGAGAAACCTTATCACGGAGAATAGAAACAAATTGAGCCTGCGGAACCACAGTGCGCTAATAAAAGGACATTGTACGATGTAAAAATTGATGTAATTTCATAATATGATAACGAGAGCGTTTAGTCGGAGTAGCCATGTAGAGACGCGAGACGAGAGTCGACTGCAACCGGCGGGACCCGAAAAGTGCCGACGACGCACTTAAATAATGCTTTTAGGACCAATGGGGTCATAATTGGTTAATGGAGACAAACGATTTAGTGCTCGTTGTAGAGTCGAATAATTACGCATAACCATGAAATTGAAAGTGAAGTGAGTTTTATAGAATAAATAACGAGACGAGCAATTCGCTCGCCAGTAGATAAATGGACTACCTTTAGTGTAGCGTTACATAATTACAAAATACTATATACCTTATTTTTATCGCGCGGAAGAAACGCGTTATCGCTACCACCACTGTGAGGTGAGTGGAATGGTTATGTTAGTTTCACCGATCTTACAGCCCAATGTCGACACTCGGGAGTATAACATCATCCGAGCGAGCATTGAACCGAGTCCCTAACACTATGTACAGTCAGCAGCATAAGTAGATGAACAAATTCAAAATTTCAAATGGCCTACATACTTTTGTGTTCTTACTAATCTTGTTTTTCTCTTCACAAAAATAAAATAAAAGGTATTTACTTTACTTCAAACGAAGAAAAATATTTCAGTTTAACTTAATGCGTATATAGGCGATTTGAAATTTTGATTTTGTACAGATATTTATGCTGCTGACTGTACACCCTACATCGGCATACCAACCAAAACCCGCGGTGGCCTTCTTCGGCGGATACAGGACGGTCCCGGGGTATCTTGTTGCAAGTGCACTGTACTTGATACCCAACAAACTAGATGTCTGATAGTGACCAGTAGCGTAGGTATACTATGAACCGAACCGGAACATAACGGTATCTGAACTTGGCAGTAGAAATATACTTAACAGTGATTCCATTCAGATGGAATATATACATGAATCTAAACCACCACTTTACTAGAAAATCATTGCGATCTGTAGCTTGGCACTGATAATCAAACGCATTTCGCATGGTTATTGAGTACTAGCTGGGCCCACAACTTTGTCTACGTGGACTCAGATCAAAGTTTAAAGTAAATTACAAACATCTTAAAATGTAAATTAAAATCTTTTTAAATCCGATTTTAATGAAACAAAGCTTATGTTCTGCTCCTAATTATGCATTCATTTGTGAAAACCTTTGATTAATTATATACCTAGATAGACACTGAACGTTTCAAACGCGTCGAAAAAAATAGAGGCCAACAGTTGCCCGCTAAATGAGTTCGAGTGAATTCATTTTTGTTGTTTTTCATGGATATAATTTTCTCCCCGTTTTAATAGAAACCATGTAATAACTGATATCATTATGCGCGCACACAAGCATACGCAGAATGATGCAGCGATAGCGTATGACACAGCTGTCACGCATACTAGCTTAAGAAAAGTTGGCCTGTTTGTTTTAGTTTCATTGTAACGCGTCACTCTATCTAGGTATATAATTAATCAAAGGTGAAAACTATATAAACATCTGTTCAGTAGTTTCGGAGATGTGCGCTAACAAACAAATAGACAGAAAAGAAATCTAAAAATATCTGATTTCTGTTCTATAGATTCTTCTGTAGATTGTTAGAGACTGCATCAAAGATTAATCCGCGATTCCCGCGTGGTGGGGTGATGGAGTGGTCACGTGGTGCAGTGGTAATACCACAGCTCCACTCAACAATCACCGCTCATTGGAAACTCAATTGCTTTCTAAATTTCAACTTGAAATCAACATGCACACAAATAACCACCTTGACGCACTTAAATAAGGTCGGTATTACTGGGCGTGCGTGTCGTGGGGAGCGTGTAAGGCGCTTGTAAAAGAGCGCCATCTATCGAGTGGATTAAAAGCAATTTGCAGTGAGTAAAGTGTGATTTAAGAGGCGCTCGCTGTAGGGCTGTCGCGCGTCTTACCGTAAAACAAAACGCTTTGACGGCTCTCGGTGGGTTTGTGACGACCCTAGTAACAGTCAGCAAATCATTTGGAAGTTTCCGATCATTGTATCCGACACTGGAGAGGTCTGATGGGAGGGATTATGCCCCGGCACTCCGCAACCTTCCCTCCGGAGGTCACAAGTGCTGGTGTAATTACAGGAGTGTTCGCGGTTCACATATGAAACATACTTTATTAACACATCGTTGATAAACGTGCTATATTTTAGACTGAGAGCTTGTGGACATTTCTAAAGGTGACTGTACAATGCGTCGTTACATGACATATAAATTATAATATCAGCCCTGTATTGTATATACACTATCCGACTCCTGGGCACGAGCCCCCTCTACTACTGAGCGGATTTAGACTTTAGACATGATAAAAAAAAACTCACGAATTTTCGTTTCGAAAAACACATCGATTGTACGGTCTTTAATTCGAATCTAGAGCCCATTTACCAATGGGTATTCTTTGAGACTAAGCAATAAACTAATGATATTTAATCATTTATTTATTGTGTTTTTAATTTCTTGATGTTATAAAAAAATAAACTTTATATTATGATGATTTAATCAGACCTAAAAGCTGATAACTAATAGCCCTAAAAGCTCAAACGAATAATTATGACGTTTTTTATTTCTTCTTTGGAAACCTGTCAAAGTAAAGTTATTCCACAGATAATGGTCATCTTGAAATTGCTCTCTATAGACGAAGTATCTCGTTTACTCTTCTTAAATATTTCAAATGAAAATGAAAATCGTTTATTGAAAAAATAGACTTACAGAGAATCAATGTTATCTAAAATTAACAAACACTATGAGATCCTTAAAATAAGAATTTCCAGAGGTACCCAAACTAGGCATAGCCTGTATCTTGGGCTACCCATGACAGAGTTAGCTTCAGCTGAGTGTTAGGGTGAAGGGAAGAAAATACACGTAACAGAATACCAAAACAATATAAGAACGTAATGTATACAAATCAAAAAACAATAATCAAAAAAAGTAAAAAGAAAACAATTATAAAGTGAGACAAAATTCAAATTCAATTCTTAATTACTGTTTCCCTTAGTACCTATTTGTATGACTGTGGAGCTTAAAATATTTTCTGTATATTCGTAATCTAGATTTTTAAGGAAGTTCAGAATTTTGACGGAACAGTCTTTGGTTGAACAGTCCTTTATAGGGCACAATCTTGATACCTTATTATAAAGAGATGGATAGGCATAATATTGAAACCTTTTTGCGAAACTAGAGTTAGCTAAAGGCAGTTTTAGAATTAAAATCCTCTTCTTTAATAATGATTTGTATTCTGTAGAGTTTAATGTTAATCTGTGTGTCGAAACACACGCTTTATGGATGTATAACTGACGAACTCTAAGAACACCCACTTCTTTGTATAAAGCATTTGTTGAGAATCTAAAGGGCTTACACAACATTGTTTTTAAAACGGCACGCTGGGCTCTCTCAAGTGGCAACATGATGGTTTTAGCTGCACCACCCCAAACACCAATGCAATAACTAAGCAGAGATTGACAGATTGCAAAATAAACCAACTTAATAATTTGAATTTTGGCAGAGTTACGTAGAAGTTTCATAATCCCAATGACCTTACGGATTCTACCAGTTAATGTACCTATATGTGTCTGAAAGTTTAAACGTTCATCGATAATTAAACCTAAGTACTTAATTTCATTGGTCCGTAGGATTTGTTTGCAGCAGCAACTCGAGAACAAGTCAGGCGTGCAGTTAGTGTGGATCCTGAGATCTGGTAGAGGAGGTGGCTGGGATTTAGCAGTTTTGTGGAAGCAAATAAATTTGGTTTTGTTTGTGTTAAGGGTCAGAAGGTTCTTCTGAAGCCAAATATTTATTTTATAAAGTCCCTTCTCTGCAGCTTGTTTGGCTTTCTCCCAGTTGTGACCATAAAACAAAATGGCGGTATCATCAGCATAGCAAATCACTTCAACCGAATCTAACTTGAGGTAATGGATGTCATTCATATATGTAATGAATAGTAGAGGACCCAAAATATAACAAATATATATTACAATTATATATTTTTCTTTACTAAGATTATAAATAAAATTACAACCGCTAGAATTACACAATACAACTACTCAAGAACATAATTTAATTACGCTAAAAGCAATTAAAATTAATTGACTACGCACAACAATTTAATTGTACCGCACAAAGCGTTCGCTAAATTAATATAATTAGTGCAATTAAGCACTTTGTGGCAGCCCTGCAGCTCGGCGCGGCGTAAAAAATCAAGTGTCATTACAGCCCTGCGCTATTTGTAGACGTGGAAATTAGTCGTGAGTGGACCGACCAGTCCCGGACAACGGGAACGCGAGGGCCGATCCCGGGATACGAAATGACTCATTGATATCAGTGTATTAAATTTATTTTCTTCAACATGTTTCTTTATAGTATAGTCCGACAAACGAGTTATGTATCGTGATGAAGTGCACTTTGCCGCCCTTAACCACCCTCAATGCCAGAATTATGAATGCTGCTGACGTTTAAGAAAGAATAGCGATTGGGGACGTCAGGAAAGTGTTTGAGGTTCCGGGAAATCTCGCTATGAGCAAGATTCGTTCTCTATTATCTTTTTATAATCTAGAAGAAATGTATTTCGTCCCGCAGTTTTCCTAAATGTATATAGGTTAAATTGATGATCAAATTCAGATACCTTAGATATATTCAAGCGTTTTTAGGAAGAGTAGGCAGATGCTCAAGTACCTATATACATATATGCCGTCGTTATCTCTATTACAGACAGGATAGTTTAACGAATCGGAAAACTGACACCAACCTTGTTAGTTCTCACGGCTCAAATAAGCTGCCAATAAGGCGATTCATATATCTTACCTTGACTTGTGCAAAAATCAAGATGCAAACGTCAACTCAAATCACAATTCTTAATGTCGTTGTCAAATTACCGCAACATGTAGCTGCATTGGGCTAGAATGTGACAAAAAAACATGACACGACTCAGTTTCGTTTTGGATTGATTGAGAGACTAACACGTGACTGACGTATTGATCTTTCGAACAATCACTTAAGTCAAAATTAAACGACATCGTCTTACGAGTTGCGTCTTTTTACCACATTCTAAGACCACTGTCGCGGAGACACGCGCTTCGCGTCGAAGCCGATAATTTCCGATAAGACATCAGTGTGCTATCTCTCGGACCTCATAAAACAAGCTATTAGACTGTCAACTTGCCCACTAAGGCCCCGTTTTTTCAACTGTAGTTATCGTTTTGTCAGGGTCTTCATGGTCAGCTTCGAGTGCTCCAGGTGCTGCGAGCGCGTCCAGCTTAATAAAACCGATGATTACCCTAACAACAGTTGAAAAAACCCGGTCTAAGTCTCAACTCTTACATCTGATTGGCTGAGTGGAGCACTGACCGCGCTGTGCGTCCGCCGGCTCTTCCGCCAATTACAGCATTGTAGTGCAAAAATGGCGCCACTGAATGCCGCTCGTTTAGACCACGCTCCTCCAAGGCATTAATCTGCGGCAATTAGCTGCGCCCCCACTCTCCCCCCACGCACTCGCGATCCACCGCGCCGCGATGCGACTTACAAAGGTCAGGAAGCGTTTTGCTACTCTGAGACTGGTGTCAGATGTCCATGTGTTGTGGATTAGACGTTATAGAGAGGGATGTTAGTATGGAAGAGTATTTATTTCGAAATTACAGATTATACTTGGTGATAGCTGCCAAAGTTCGTCAAATAGACATTATCTATTTCGCAAGCATTGGTGTGTTTCGGTTTGGTGCGAAGCTTTATAATTATTCTGATAGCTGGGTATTGTTAGTTATAGACAGCCGGGTTTTTTTCGTGACCCCATTCAAAAACCATTTGGTTTCTATGTAATATACTTTGCTAATTAATGAAGCTAGATCGCGGCGTAGTGGAGTCTCAGGCGCGGAAGAGGCGCGGGAGAGACGCGGCGGGGGCGAGCGCGACGGACGCGGCAAACATTAGCGCACTCCGCGCGAGCACATAATGAGCCGCGAATTAGCGCGCATTGTACGCCCGGTCTCAGCGCTCGCCACTCCGACATGGCGCTAATGCGAGCCAATCACCTTCGTTTCAAGCAGACAAATGTCTTTTGGTTTCTGTTAGCTCTTCTCGCTTAAATCTGGTATTACAGTCTCTAAAGACAGGTTCGCAAACTCTTTGTAAGAGAGGCCGTCTGGGTACCAAAGCATTATTCCTGCTGCCGAGTGCAAGAACAACTGTGGTCTTAGAATGTGGGAAAAAAAATACCACACGACTCCATTTCGTTTTATTGGGATTGGTTGAGAGACTACCACGTGACTGACGTATAACGTATTGGTCTCTCGATCAATCTCGAACATCAAAATTAAACGACATCGTCTTAGAAGTTGCGTCTTTTTGCAACTTTCTCAGCCGACTGTTCCGTTTTACAGGATATTGTAGATAATGTAACTATAGGACATGCATCAAGACGAATCCAAAAACACTGCATTTGGAAAATCGGTTTATCTAATTTGAGATACTTCATCACTGACTATCTGACTGCCTGACTGCCTGACTGCCTCGGTGGCGTAGTTGTATTACGGTACGACTGCAATGCTGAGGTCTCGGGTTCAATCCCCGGGGCGGGCATGATATTGGGTTTTTCTATTTAGTATCAGCCCGGAATCTGGAATTTGTGCCCGATATGGCGATAGGCTCACCCCTTATCACATCATGGGACGGAATAAGAATGGCGAAAAGTGGGTGCATTAGTTGCGCCTCTGCCTAACCCTTCGGGGATAAAAGGCGTGAGATTATAAAAAAAAAAACTTCATCAGACAGGGTAATGACATAAAGAGTTGATAACACTCGCAAAGGAGTATTGCAGTTATCGTGCGCGTCGTATTGTTGTGGTCGTGTAGGTGGGCCGGGGGCGGGGCGGTGCTGGGGCGAGGAGGCGGCGGTCAGGTGGCACAATTTAGCACCAATTGTAAGCACTGCCGTATGCCCATGTGGATCAGAATAGAAACTAATTTTAATTACACACACGCTGCACCGCGCCGCCCGCGACCAGACCGCGCCTCTGTCACTCGACATATCTGTCCTAGTTTCTAGATTTAGTTTGCAAAAGACTTTCCGAAACAGAATAAAACGCAAACTTATCTTTTTGGTTCTTTTCGGGTTCTCAAAATGGAAGAAAAGGAGAAATCTCAATTATACCTTGTATCACCTACATTTTCTCACGAAGTTTAATGTGTCACCGTGTATATGAAGTTTTGAATTTGTTTAGATATTTGTGTGTCCCCTGGCTACTGACCTGCACCCTGGCCTCGCTGAGCTCGAGCCGCAGTGCGAGCTCCTCCCGCGTGAACACGTCGGGGTACTGCGTCTTGTCGAAGGCTCGCTCCAGCTCATGCAGCTGGTACGTGGTGAAGGTCGTCCGGCTCCGGCGCACCTGCTTCACACACATACTGTTACCACACGACTAACGATGTAAATACTACCCTAATACAATATCTCGCTAGGACTATAATCGCTACACACGATTTCTACACGAGTGAATCTTGAAAATTTTAATTTGAGTTATTTCTCAGAAACATCCTTTACGTAAAAAACAACCAATGAATCTATTATGCTGTTTAATTTGTTAATCTGTTTTTAAATTAAATTGTAAAATATTTTCAAGGTAACCAATGACCGCGTGAACAAAACCCATACCTACACATCAAATTGTTCAACTTCTTAATATTTTCCCGAAGCAATGTAAAACGCTATCTTTCCCTCACAACGTACGAAGCACTGTAAAGCATGTAGCTAAGATGCTTTTCTGCAAGCATTAACGCCAATAGAATAAAAACAAATGTATGGAAATGACGTATCCTTGCGCTAGACTTGTCGATAAGACTAGAAACAACTGTATGGGAATGACGTATTCTTGCGCTAGACTTGTCGCTAAGACTAGAAACAAATGTATGGGAATGATGCATCCTTGCGCTAGACTTGTCGATATGTCATTCGTATACATTATTTTCTATTCTATTGGCGTTAACGATTGTAGGAAAGCATCTTGGCTACAGACCCTAGCCCTCGTACGACGACAAAGACGCACACTTCGAGAGTTTCAATAGGGATCTATGAATATCTCATTAACATGCCAATTAATTGAATAGCTCTTGAAAATAATTTAAAGCTATTTTTATTTTTATAATTTAGTTTTTTTTTAACACGTCTGTGCCATCTCAACCCGTCGGGCCCATGGAAGACCAGCGCCGTGTCTCGCTTGCGGCTTGTTCTGAATGGGACCCGTTTCGCACTCACACCATGACGTTTGGGACGATACACTAATACTTCTGCAATTCTTGATATCTTTTTTTTTTCATTGTTATTTATTTTATGTGTTTTGGTGTTAGTGTGTTATATTTTTTTTATAACGAAGTTATATTCATTATATTGTTTGTAATTTGTTTGTGTCATGGTTTTGTGTGAATAAATGTTTTTGTATTGTATTGTATTGTAAAACTAGACACAATAAACACATTTATTACTTTTTATTATGGAGGCACGACAAAGAAACTTATTGGAAACGATGTTAAACTAATCACAGTTTAATTACCTTCATAATAAGGTAAAATAAGGTATGTCATTGATTAAAATGCTTATTATTTAAGCAAATTATTATCGATTAATTTCATTCATTTTATAAATTCAGAACTGTGATCGTTTCGATTACATTTCTAATAAAACATAAATCAATGCCAATAAGATCGATCAGCAAATAAGCACCGAAGTGACACTCAATAGTGCAAATAACACAAGATTTTCCTTTCTAACGGTGAGTTTCTTAATTGACAATAAGTTAAAATGACTGTTCGTTTGCCCAAATTCTGACATACAAATGTCTAATTTGAAGGCAGCTCTTAAGGATTTTACTTTAGGTCTAACTTGTACAGCCACAAAATAGCTGAACAAATTCAACATTTTAAAATCTACAAATAAAAGTTATTTTTTATATTATTGTAAAACAAATTAATCTCTTCGTAGTTTATTTTAGTAAAAAAATATTGGTAAGCACAAATATTGTTGATTTAAATTTTTAATTTGTTTAGCTACTTTTGTGTGTACTATTCTGCTCATGAAGAAATTGCTTGTAAGCGCTGAACCATGAATATGTGCAAGTCACCTTGCGTGGTCTCGCGGCGTCGAGCGCGTCGAGATGATCTCCATGTTCGCCAGACGCATGTTCATGTTCCGCTTCGTGCTCCTGTTCGTGTTCGTGTTCATGTTCGTGTTCGTGCTCCGAGTCTGAATGGCCGCCAGCCTCGCTTTTCAGTTCCACGCGATCTGCAGACAATTGAGTTTCAGTTATTTTACGTAGTTAGCAAATACGTTACACTCTTAAAAGTAAGTAGTTTCTAAAAACAATATCTCGCTATCCGATTGTTTTTCCCGCAAAAGGCTAAATCGGATCCCCAAAACATATTTATAAAAAAAAATAACCTATCTATTAAAAATCTACGGTCTATTTCTTATTCTCATCCATTTAACGCCTATGCCTATTTAGTTTACTAAAGTTTACAATTATAATACCAGTAGGATGTAAGCTACATACAGTTCTAGTTATCTATACATCCCACTCCAAATTAAAGCACTAAATGCGCGAACTTCGACCCACGAGCGAGAACCTGTATTGTTATGTAACTTTAATTAAATACCAAACTTCCCGGGAACGTCGAGGGAATGTAACAGAATCTCCGGGACTTACGGTGACTGTTTTGTCGACCGTGAAGGGTCTGGATTCCAAATTCAAATATGTCCGTGAACTAAATATATACTATATACTCGAGTGTAACGAAATATTGTTTACATCTTTAGACCAGTTGTTTTAAGTGGCTAGTCTCTCTAGGCTAGTCAAGTAGTGTCGAGTATTTATTTCAAGTAAATACCTACATACATACATATACATACTTATCCAATTCTGCGGTATATACATTTGTAATGGATTTTAACTCCAGAAATAGACGAAGCTTGTTAAGATTATAATATTAATAATTAATATAATTCAAAGTCTTTAATTAGTTAGTGTCTTCAAAGTCAATTTTAAAATGCTCTAATGCATGCATGCTAAGGTGTTATTTCAAGAAGCTTTAAAACTAATTTTGCGTACGGCTAGATATGTAGTGTCATTAAACTTTAAGTCGGAGGCTATAAGAATAAGAAAGCAATGAAATATATTGTGTGGAACTAACCATACTTAATAGCCAAGCATTGCACAAACTCGGTCGCGGAGGCTCATGTATTCGGTGGACATAAATCTATTATGTTGAGATGTAGTAGTCCTAACTAATAAATAAATATAGAAGAAGTAATATTATTTGTAAATTAATGATGAGTCCTAAAACAATTAAAAGTTAATACACGCACAAACACACTCACGTCTTCTATCGCCGAAGGGGTAGGTAGAGGCGGTACTAGTGCACACAATTTTCGTGCGTATTCCGTCCCATCAAGCAAGGAAGCCTATCGCCATATCGGGCACAAGTTCAAGACTCCGGGCTGATACTAAATAGAAGAATCCAATATCAGTTTGCACTTTGGGATCAAACCCGAGGCCGCACTGCAGTCGTACCTCAATAAAACTACGCCACCGAGGCGGTCAGTTAATATTATATTAATTTAATTGCGGTTTAAACACTTATTACTAGGGATTCTTACTGATTGATATCATAACTCGATTGAGCTTCAGTGGCATTGCCAAAACAAACTCTGCAGTCGTGTGCATTCTGAAGCTTACATGAAATATATCAGACTGTATTTAGTTTTAATTAACAACTTGCTAATCAGGTTGTTCATTTTTGTGTTTTATTTTAATTCTTTGTTTTTTTTTTATCCTCTTAAACTAATTTTGCTCTTGTCTGTAACATTGCGGTTTTTGTAATATTTATTTGTGGAAACTTTACTGGTCAAGGTATTAGTTTTACTATATTAATGTCATATGTATAATTGTACTGTTTGTTACCCTAATAAAATAAAATAAAATAAATAAATAAAATAAATAAATGACTCAATGTAATCCCGTCAAATTGGCACTCGATAGAACACGGGGCAACATTTTTATAAGCCGCTTACACACGTCAAAACAGTTTTACAATTTGTTATCGAGAGTCTCTGTGATGTTTCGCTCTACACCATTACAGTGCATAACAGCGTTATATAAAAAAAAAGTTTAATAATGTTATTATATTGTCTGTAAGGTTTAGTCGAAGGAACTGTTTAAGGAGGATATTCAGTGTTCGATTCTCGTCTCAAATATATAAATAATAGTAGATGGTGCTCGCGGCTTTGCCCGAGTGAAAAGCCTTTCCTGCTACAAAAGACTCTTTAAAAGACAGAAGCGATGTATAGCGCCACCTGTACGACGCCAGCGTCATACACACACACACGCGCGCGCTCACGCCCTTTATCCTCGAAGGGGTAGGCAGAGGCGCACTAGTGCACCCTCTTTTCGCCGTGCGTACTCCGTCCCATAATATGATAGGGGCGAGCCCATCGCCATATCGGACACAAATTGAAGACTCCGGGCTGATACTGATTAGAATAACTCAATATCACTTTGCCGGCCCGGTGATCGAACCTGAGACCTCAGTATTGCAGTCATACCGTAATACAACTACGCCACCGAGACAGGCGTGAATATTGAATTATGATTTAATTACGCCAGTGTCATCTATGTAATAAGTCCCATTATTTCTCATGGTAGCAAATTACCGGGATAAAAAGTAGCCTTTGTATTAATCCAGGACATGATATACCCGTGTGCTAAATTTCATCCAAATCCGTTCAGTAGTTTCTGCGTTTACTTCTAACAAACATACAAACAGTCAAACATTTTCACAAACTTTCGCATTTATAATTTTAGGAAGATAAGAAGTAAGATGACCGTATTTTTACGGCACCTAGGTATTATTGACTGCCTCGGTGGCGTAGTTGTATTGCGTACGCGTTACGAGTACAATTTGCGCGCTGAGGTCCTGGGTTCGAATCCTGGGTCGGGCCAAAAAACATTGTGACTGGGTTTTTCCATCTTAAAAATTACTCAGTCGCAGCTCGGAGTCAGGAAGTTGGCGGTGTGATACTCCCGTGCCTCGGAAAGCACGTAAAGCCGTTGGTCCTGCGCCTGATCTCTCTCCGGTCATGTCGGATTGCCGTCTCACCGGACTATGAGAGTAAAGGAATAGCGAGTGCACCCTGTGTATTGCGCACACACTTGTGCACTATAATATCTCCTGCGTATCTGGCTGATCTCTGTTGAGATTGGCCGCCGTGGCCGAAATCGGCTAGAAAGGGTATATTTATTTATTATTGACTTCCTAGGCCAGAATGATTTCTTATACATATTTACGCGAATATTTGACATTGAAATAAAACTATTTTTCGGATTTTATTGCTCTTTTTCAATTTATATTTTCTCTCGAAAAAATCCGCAAAATAGTTTTATTTAAATTCCTAGGCCAGGTTTGATGTTTGAATGGAAATCTGACATACTTAAGATCATATTCATACGTAATGACGGATAAAATAGATCAAACAAGAAACTAGCACAATGCTTTATTTATTCTGAGACAAGGACCCTTTCCAATTTTTTTGACTTTTAATCTGTCATTTATCATTATTTCTTTCTACTTATTTTTTATATTAGCTACGTGTAAGCATAAACTGCCGTGGGTATATGATATTATTCCGTAGATTGTGTTATTCTTTATTAACCTTTTAGAGGAACAGATGTTAGCGTTCCTATAGTGAGGGGGAAGATCTCCAGTCAGGCGGATACCTGACCGGTCGTGACCTCCGGCGGTTGATATATATACTGAGCGGGTATAAGTAGCTATATATACTGAGCGCCACCCATATTTTGCTACCGCATCTCAGAATCGATGATCGCTATACGATTCGGTGCGTAGTCTTCTTATTAATGTAGTTAGCAATTCCACCTTGTAGTCCAAACGCATGTTGATGGACTTGTATATTGTTTTTGCTCTGCTTTGAGTGCTGCTACTATCTTAGAATGACCGGTCGGTTGCACCTTAGATGAATGTAAATTGTTCTTGTACTCACGAATCGAGCGCATGAATTTGGTGCGTTTTGTAATGAGCTATTCGCTGTTTTGTCCAGGTCCTTCATAAATAAAATACATAAGTATTAAGACTAAACATTGTGATGCCTAACATGATTTAATTATTTTTGTTCTGTGAATTCTTATAGTATTACGAGTGTGGGAAGGCGTGCGTTTCAACGTACGAGTTCGAAGGACGTGATTTCGTACGAAAACGCATATCAAAAATACAATCAGTTTTTGGAAAAACAAAACGGATAGATTCTAAAACAGGAACTACTTAGGGGTAGATATTTGTTTCCATTCCTGTCGCAAGGTTAGTGACAGCTATTTTTTTTTCAGGGCAATGTGATCCCACTGCACCTAATGGTAAGTTAATTGGGATCCAGACAGAGTGTCTGACGAAAGATGATTTTCCCTTGACAGTTGACAGAATTAAACCGGCCTGTTTGAACCAGCTATACCCAGGCTGATCCCGGAACGCGAGATACACCTTATGTATTGTGGTAGCTATCCGGACGGATAAAAAAAATCTCCTACCACCAGTTTTTGTTGTTTTGAGTGCTGCTACTACCTATACATATTTTAGAATGTCCGGTCGGTCGCACCTTAGATAATCATTAGTCTTTTAGCGTGAATTTTATGAGTTATTCGTTTTTCTGTCTAAATGAGCAGCGATAAACGAAATGCATAAGTACTAAAACTAAACATTTTGATGTCTTTTCATTGATCAGTTATCATGACAAAGCTTGATCCAGACTTGTGAGTACTCGCACAAACACGCATTTCAAAATACAATCTGCTTTTAGGGGAGCAAAATAGAATCGTCGTAAAATAGGAACCACTTTTAGTGATTAGATTTTTCTTTCCATTCCTGTCACAAAGTTACTAACAGTTAAGAGACTGTGTGCTATGGGTGAAAAAGTACTGGAGGTAAATCATGTACCTGTGTTTTATTTTAAAGCAGTAACTCCTGAGTCCTGAATCCTGATACTAACCAGCGCGACCCATGCTCAGCAGTGGGCAGTATATAATATAGGACTGGTATGGTGGTGGAGGGATGCTACGTGTTATTAGTCGACACTGGTCGACACTATACTTTGAGATTATGCGTTTCATTCGAAGCTCAATTTTTTTGTTGCATTGAATGACGAGACAAACTTGCGTTCACCTGGTGGTAAGCGATACGACCATCCATAAACAGTAGCAACACCATCCAGCACCTTGACTTACAAAGTACTTGTGGCATTCCACTGCGCTCGTCATCCTGAGACATAAGATGTTAAGTCTCATTATGCCCAGTAGTTACACTGGCTACAATGTTCTTCAAACCGAAACACAACATTGCATGCACACTGCTGCTTGTTCGTAGAAATAACCAGTTAAACCATTTAACCTTTGCCCGATGTCACGATTACCAGGTTTAAGGGAACGTCCGGTTTATTATCTCAGTATTGTATACTGACATTTCTGGGCACAGGCCTCTTATACTAGAGAGAGGATCACATACAGTCAAAATTCTTATGTAGAATATTTAAATATGCAGCAGTCCCTACGGTGATTTTTTTCACCGTGAAGGCAAACAATAGTAACAAACCCGTTTTTTTAGATAGATTACCAATACATCCACAAAACAGTTACAAAATCTTATCTATGAAATCTCTATAAGGTAAATATTCCCCTATTATTACTCCAATTTTAATATTAATACGTAGACCAACGCTACAGGGTCTCAAGAGGGATGAACGCCCATGCTCGCAACATGTGCTGGCCCACTAATAACCCCCGCCCATTGTCGCACACCGCGGGGCGCTACAAATTGCCACTACAGATTTCTTTATAGTTATTATATTATAAATACAGTGTTTGCGCGCAGCTTTGCGCATGACCCTTTTTGGAATATTCTGTATTATTTTTCGACATAATAGCTAATACTATCTTTTTGTATCTGTGTGCTAAATCATCTGAATTTATACAAATGTATAAGTATCAGTCCGGATTCTGGAATTTGTGCCCGATGTGGCTCGCCCCCTATCACATCATGAAACGAAATACGCACGGCGAAAAGTAGGTGCACTAGTTGCGTGTGTGTGTGTGTGTGTGTGTGTGTGTGTGTGTGTGTGAGTGTGTGTGTGTGTGTGTGTGTGTGTGTGTTATACAACGGTTTTTATATAACACTGGGTGCTGCTCGCGACTTCCACCGCGTTAAACCCTTTCCTGCTACAAAAACCTATAAATTAGTATAACGATCCATAGAACCATCGACACGACAGCGTTAGCTAGTTAAAAAATCAAATTAAAATTTCAAATATTTTCCACGGGAGTAAATTGCATAACAATTAGTTATGTAAATGCAGATCATAGTTAATCCGTGTGCCAAATCCGTTCAACGGTTACTGCTACCATGTCGAACAGACATCCAAACATTTTCACAAATAATTTATGATATTATTAAGGAATAGATTAGAATAATATTAATAAAATGGACGATAGCCTTGTTGGGAATGAAACGGTCTTTTTTTTTTTTTTTTTTTTTCGCGGGGAAAAAACGCGTTATCGCTACCACCACCGGGGGGTCAGTGGAACGGTTATGTTGGTTTCACCGGCCTTACGGTCCAATGTCGTTACTCGGGAGTATAGCATCATCCGAGCGAGCATTGGACCGAGTCCCTAACCCTATGTACACCCTACACCGGCATACCAACCAAAACCCGCGGTGGCCTTCTTCGGCGCATGCGGAACGGCCCCGGGGTATCTTATTGCACTAAGATAGCTGCTCGGAACCGTCCCTGCGCGATGCCGCATTGCGGCCCCTCTATAAACGAGGGGGCTAAGATGCCCCCGAACTCTAAAGAACGCCTTTGGCGTCTACGACAGCGGGAGACCGACCACCCGCATTGTCGTCCACCTCGGAGTCACTTAAATTGGAGTGAGCAGACCCCCACTGCTCGCCCCGCGACTTTTTCTAAGCCCCATTTAGTCGCCTCTTACGACAGGCAGGGGATGCCGTGGCGGAATTCTCTAGATGCCCCCGGACCACAGGGCATGAGGCACCGGTCAGTCGTCCACCCGGCGCCTCCGTCGTCTCCTCTGGCTGCGGGCGGGATCGTTCTGCTCACGATCCCGCTCGGCGCTCTCCTTCCGCGAGATGACGCTCTCGCAGAAGGAGGCTGTCGCTCGCCATGACCTCCAGCCGCCGACCATGGCGGACACCACGGCCGGCAGCGAGAGGTCTCCTCCGACGACTGCTCTAAGAGCGCTGCGTTGGAGATCCCAGGCTGGGCACTCCTCGAGAGTGTGTTGGACTGTGTCCTCGCGGCTGTTGGGAATGAAACGGTCTGCCGAGACAATGTCCGGAGGTTCAAAACCCAAGGCACACACCTCTGACTTTTCGAAGGTACGTGTGTATTGTTTATCAATTATCGTTCGCTTTAACGGTGAAGGAAAACATCGTGAGGAAACCTACATACCTGAGAATATTCCATAAGAATTTCGAGGTTATGTGAAGTCTGCCAACCCGCACTAGGCCAGCGTGATGGACTAAGGCCTAACCTCTCTCAGTAGTAGAAGAGGCCCGTGCTCAGCAGTGGGCAGTATATGATACAGGGCTGATTGCATTGCATTGCAATAGATTCAGAAATGTTCACATTTAAATTGCCCAGTAAACTTTTTTTAACTCGTGAAATTCATTTATTTCTTTCTGCCAGACTCACGGGTTTTAACCGTCCTACCGACTAAAACCCCGCCATGCTACTCTCCCCTGTATATCGAAAGACAATAGTGCATGCGCACTGTATTGACACTAACCATGAGGGATCCCTGAGACCTAACTAGTAATGTTGTAAGGAAACGGTATTGAAAGTATGGGATTTCAACCAAAAACATTCATTTGTTGGTGCGATACTTATTTTTTATTTCACAATATTTGTGTTATTGTTTCCCGTGCGCAATACTGTTTCAATAATAAACTTCTTTCTTTTTTTCTATTAAACAAAACACGCGCATAATCACTATTAAAAAGCTAATATTTTAAGTAGAGTCAAGTTTCTTGTCAAAAAGTATTCGTTAGAGCGCATTGAAATCTTTTGTATGCAAGTGCGTTGGCGCGTTACAAACACACATCTAACTTTTCCAAGTTATGTGTGTATTGCTTGTAAATTATCGAAAGGAAACCATAGAGAAGTAACCTACATAACTAAGAGTTTTCTATGAGAATTTCATAGATAATATCTAAAGTCACACTAGGTCAAGGTGGATTAAGGCCTAAAACCTCTCAGTAGAGGAGGCCCGTGTCCAGTAGTGGGCAGTATATAATACAGGGCTGGTTTTATTATAACTACTTATTTATTTATTTGATATGGTACACTAACAGCATATATATAAAAAATCATAAAAAAGAACATTCTATCATTATATCACAGGCCGATATATATACCCATTACAGGTATACGCATCTATTGTATAAAAACTACATGTTTCAGTGAAAAAGAAAACAAAAATAAATTAAACTTATTATACTTATAATTTATTTATTTTTTTATTAAGAATTATTTTTATGTTCATTTTAAATTAACATTTTTTTATTATGTACATTTATAACATTACATCTATTTTTAAGTAATGCATGCTGTGTCTCCTTGATTTAAGATGCACATTGTTATTTACCATATTTTTTATGTTAGCCAGTAATTTAATCCTGTGTTATCTTTTTTGGAGAACTTATAATAATAAATAAATAAACTTCTAATACTTAACTTACTTAACATACATATACGCCTGATCAATCCTAATGAAATGAAGGACATTCGTTGACGAAATAAATATTACTAATAGTCGTCCAGTGGTCGAAATACTATCGCCAAATTAAATATATTCATAACACATTTTATACATTTTTTTTTCTGCACTACTCTATATTGTTGTAATTATATCAACAATGTTTTATACACTATGATTTTGTCTATGTTTTGATCTATACTGTATCCTGTTGTCTATTTATATTTTTGAATAAAAACTGTCTTGTTCGTTCGTTGTCACTGATCACGTCGTATAATTTATCAGGTTATGGGCCCAGAAGCTCAAAAATCGCGAGTTTTTAACAAGAATTTCGGACTGCAACGAGTGTTAAAGACTGTTTAAAAGCGCGATTGAAGCGTGTAGTGGCGAACTGCTGATTTTATTTTCGCGGTGTGCAAATTTTGGTGGCCGAAAAAATGTCTACCAACTATCTTGTCAATGTTCCCAAGTTAAAGGGACGCGAAAATTATACTGAGTGGAGTTTCGCGGCAGAGAATTTTCTTATCCTCGAAGGCATGAAGTACTGTATCAAGCCAGAACCAGGGGTAAATATTGGAGCTGCAGATGATGAAAAAACAAAAGCGAAACTGATCATGACAATAGATCCATCTTTGTATGTACATATTAAAACTGTACAGTCATCGAAGGAGTTGTGGGAAAAACTCAAGCAATTATTTGACGACAATGGTTTTTCACGAAGAATAAACTTGCTGCGGAATTTAATTTCGATCCGGTTAGAAAATTGTAGCTCAATGACAACATACGTGACCCAAATTATAGACACGGCACAAAAATTGAGTGGAACAGGATTCGAAATTAATGATCAATGGACAGGATCATTGCTGCTAGCAGGTTTGCCTGATCGTTTCTCGCCTATGATTATGGCAATTGAACATTCCGGGATTTCGATAACGGCAGATGCTATCAAAACCAAATTGTTAGACATGGAGTCAGTAACAGAACAAGATGTGAATGGAGTTAGCGGTGCTTTTGCAACTCATTCGAAATTCGATAAGAAGAGAATATCTAATTTGTCAATGGTCGGAAAGAATAATTTTGGTGACACTGGCGTATCAAAGTCAAACGTCAAGTCAGTGAAATGTTACCGATGTAAACAGACAGGCCATTATAGAAATCAATGTACAAATTACGATAACAATTTATCTAATTCCAAGAATAAGGATCGAATACAGTCTAATGCATTTAGCGCTGTTTTCTTAAATGGAAATTTCAATAAGAATGACTGGTACATTGATTCTGGCGCGAGTGTACATCTTACAGCGAATGAAAATTGGGTTAAAAATACTTCAATTGAAAAAGAAAAAGAAATTGTTGTTGCAAATAACAAAAAAGTGCCGGTTTTATGTTGTGGTGATGTGAAAATTACAACTGCAGTAAATAATTTGGAATATGACATTGTAGTGAAAAACGTTTACTGTGTTCCAAGTTTGACAACTAACTTATTATCGGTCAGTCAATTAATTAAGAAAGGTAACAACATAGTATTTTCTGACAGCGGTTGTTCTGTATACAACAAAAAGAATGAACTAGTGGCCACAGCTTTGTTAGTTCATGGTGTGTACAAGGTAAATATGTCTAAGCAAGTACATTTGGCAGCATCAGTTGTCTCAGGAGTGACATGGCATCGCAGGTTAAGGCACATCAATAAAGATTATTTGAATCACATGAAGAATGCTGTGCTGGGTTTGTCTATTGATGATAAAGTAGATGTAACTAGATCCTCATGCGTTACATGCTGTGAAGGCAAGCAGTGTCGCTTACCATTTAAGAGTACTGGCCAAATAAGTAATAATTTGCTAGATATAGTGCACACAGACATCTGTGGACCTATGGAAAATATGTCTATAGGGGGCTCAAGATACTTTCTATTGTTTATCGACGATCATAGTCGTATGGCATTCGTTTATTTTTTGAAACATAAAAATGAGGCGTTGAAGTGTTTTAAGGAATTTAAGGCCCAAGTGGAAAATCAAACAAATAATAGAATCAAAATATTAAGAAGTGATAACGGGCTAGAGTATTGCAACAAAGAATTTGACAACTATCTGAGTAGTACTGGAGTGATACATCAGAAAACAAATCCCTATACGCCACAACAGAATGGTTTGTGTGAGCGATTTAATCGCACAATCGTTGAAAAGGCAAGATGTCTACTTTTCGATGCAAACTTAAGCAAAAAGTTCTGGGCAGAGGCTACCAATACAGCTGTATATCTGCAGAATCGAACTGTAGCAGGGGCATTGGGAATGAAAACTCCATATGAGATGTGGACCGGCTCCAAACCAGATGTAACACATATTAGAATTTTTGGCAGTACCGTAATGGCTCATATAGCAAAAGAAAAACGTAGGAAATGGGACAAAAAGTCAGAAAAATGTATTTTAATTGGATATCCAGAAAATGTAAAAGGGTATAGACTTTTTAATCTGAAAACAAGGACAGTGTTCACTTGTAGAGATGTAATTATAATTGAACCAGAATCAAAATCTGAATGTTTAATTGAAATACAAGATCAGAGTTTTGATTCAGTGGGGGATAGAGTCCATGTTGCTGAACCCGATTTGAAAACACCTGAATCAACTTCTAGTTCAGATAACACAAAAAGCTTGGATGATACAGAGGATACACCTTCAGTTAATGATGTTACATATAGTCTCAGTGATTATGAGGATGCTGATAACATGCTGGAGAAGGTGGTTACAGACCGCACACCCAGACCTGTAAGAATAAGGAAGAAACCAGACTGGTTTGGTTTATCAAATCTATGTGTAGACAATGAACCATATGATGATACGGCTGGTTTGTCTCTGCAGGAAGCTTTAAATGGACCTGAAAAGGAACAGTGGAAGATGGCTATAAGTGAAGAGTTACAGTGTTTCAAAGACAATGATGCTTGGCAGTTGATTGATGCTCCGCAAGATAGTAGAACTGTGAAGTGCAAATGGGTATTACGTAAGAAATATGACAGTGAGAATAAAGTTCGTTTTCGTGCACGTTTAGTGGCTAAAGGTTGTTCACAAGTTGAAGGTGTGGACTTTACAGACACTTTTTCTCCTGTAGTGAGGTATACTACTTTAAGATTGTTATTTGCATTGTCAGTTCAATTAGATCTTGATATAACACATCTCGATGTGACAACTGCATTCTTGAACGGAACTCTTGAGGAAGATATTTACATGCAAATACCAGAGTGTTTTTCTGAGGTAACACAAACTGGTCAAGTTCTTAAATTAAAGAAAGCAGTATATGGGCTTAGACAATCCTCAAGAGCATGGTACAAGAAAGTAGATGAATGTTTATTATCAATTGGTTACATTAAATCTAAAATAGAACCATGTATGTATTCAAAAGTTCAAGGAAAATTGAGAACTATTGTCACACTATATGTAGATGATTTCTTTATTTTTCTAATGACAGTAAAGAAACCAAACATTTGAATGATGTTTTGGCTAGTCATTTTAAATTAAAAAAGTTAGGTGTTCAACCTATTAAATGATGTATTAAGTAAATTATAACATTGTTAGATATAGTGGGGGTGTTGTAATTATATCAACAATGTTTTATACACTATGATTTTGTCTATGTTTTGATCTATACTGTATCCTGTTGTCTATTTATATTTTTGAATAAAAACTGTCTTGTTCGTTCGTTGTCACTGATCACGTCGTATAATTTATCATATATGAACTTTAATTATACCAAATTTCACACTCCTTACATTTATGTACTTAAATATGGGTATCTACAAAGTTTTTTCTTCACGTATTAATATATTAATACGTTTAACCAAAAAAGAACATAAGCATAACATATTGCTCTACCAAATATATCACCCATTCTTTAAAAAAATTAAATAATAATCCTATTATATTATGCAGAACTTGAACTCGGCGTTGATTTATAATATTCCCGCTTTTGTAGTAAACGTGTCAATCTGTAATCATAGCTCAGTGTTGTGACCACATTATCTGTCGACTTATTGCCGCGCAACACTACTATTGCTGAGCCCATTAATAACAGATTTGTGGAAAATTCGACAATAAATTATGCCAAAATTATTCTTTACGACTCTTTTCTCTAGCCTTTAACGACACAGCAACGATCTAAAATCTGCTAGTAACGGCTAATTAAGTAATTAAATGAGTCCGATTTACATTAGCTGTTTAATACGATAAGTGTAGGCTAAAATCTTGAATAAGAAACAAGCCCTAAGTCTCTTTTATACGAAAGTCCGTCTGGGAAGGTAACATTGTCTACTTCTACCGCTAAGTATCAATTTGAAGAGCGTTGTACTGAATGTAATTACTGGGCCTTGTGAGATGCTACATTTATCTATCTACGGAAAAACGCTACCAATGTTCGACCTGGGCCTGTAGACAATAGAATAGAAACAAAATATGTATCTATGCAAATGACATATCCGATCGATAAGTCTTTGCACGGATACGTCATTCGCATACATTTGATTACTTAATTAACAGTGACTAGTAGTTTTTGATCGTTGCTGTATTATTTTCTTATGTCAAAGAAACTAAACACTGACTAAGTAAACACTGATTTAAAAAAAAAAACTTAATATAGGCCTTAGGACGTCGAGTACAGTTCACTTCTATGTACTTCGTAATTCAAAGTTCTGTATGATGTTACTAAACTGAAAAACTACTGGACCAATTTTAAAAATTCTTTCACCAATATAAAGATACATTATCAGCGAGTAACATAGGTTACATTTTATCCCGGGAAAATATAAACCGAGAATTTTATCGCGGAAAAACTTTTTCAGCCGGGAGCAAAATCTGGTATATTAGCCTTAACTCATTTTTTCATTCAGATCGCTATAAAAGGGTGGTTAGTGTTTCATTATTTTAATAGAACTGAAGTACCACATAATTTTGCAACATGTGTAAATATTTATTGATAGATGAAACAAACTTATAAATTATAATTTATTCTAGTAATAAAAGAGTGACCGCATAAAATAATTAAACGCGTTCGGCTAGTTTCACTAATTAATTACTAATTGAATATTAATTTATTACAATAATTCTAATTATAATATTGCGTCATTAATTAATTATTAATTATACAATTTATATTTTGTAGGTTTACAAAAGTGAACTATGTATTTTGATGGAATGCATTTTTGACAATGTAACTTTTATTAACAAATATATATAATTTTATGATTGATTTATTTTCTTTAAAGCTAAGTAAATTTTAACCTAGCCCGGCTAAAATGTAAATAAATGAATAAATTATTTAAATTCCGTGAACCTTTACTCTACCGCCAATTCGGAAAGCAGTTTCCACTACAGAGTCTTATATTAGGTGATCTTTATAAAACCAGATTATAAAAGAGTGGTTACAGAACAAAAACAATTGAATTGAATTTGCTATAACTGTTAATTACAATTATATTACAGTGTGTAATATAATCATTCGAAGAGCTTTTTGTGTTTTTTGTGTCACCTATGATACCTACGGGAAAAATAAATATATAGCGTCAATAGCTTTTTTTGAATAGAACAAGACGGCATCATCTTTAAGAAAGCATTCATCTAAGTCTTTTAATATTGATAGCTATTACAATGTTACTATTTTTTGTGTAATAACTATCCAATTGTTTATAAGTTACTTATCGTGCAAACTATTATTTTATACATCCGCATGACGAACCGTGCTCTTATTTAGCCTAAGACAAAATATGTCATAACTCCCCAAAAGCAACAGACTTTTCAAAATGAAAGTAGTCCACATAGCATCCACATAGCTCGTCACCCTTTTCAAGCTGTTTTTAGCGTAGTGTTTTGTTTTTTGTACTACATTTGACGTCAGAAAGAAAGTGAAGTAACTGACATGAAAAAATAATATCGTTAGTTAATAAGGCGGTGTTAAAGTTCAACTTTTAAAACTTTCTATAGAGCACTTTTTCAAATGATCACTGGGTATTAATTGTTGTCACTGTTGTAGACATACCGTTTCTGTTGTCGTTGCGTCCGAGGATATTGTCTATGGTGTAGGCGGTGCCGCGGCGGCCCGTGTCCGACATCGCGCTACGCTCACTCACTCCACATGGCACAACACTAGCGCGCGGCACCGCTCGCTGTCGACATTCGACTGCACAACCAGAACTGGTAGTTGCCATCGCCGCCTGATTGAAGACCAACCCTCGCGTGTTTTGTCTCGCTCTGCCGTCACGGCGCGCCCTCAGCGTGTCTCAGTCGCTGTCCCGCCCCTGCACGCTGATTGGATGGGATCGGGGCGCGAGCGCAGTGCCGTGAAGTGACAGTGGTTTGCTTCACGCAGCTACGGTGTCGCGGCAGACGTAGCAGATTGTGTAATTGGGTACAAACATCGTGTAATGGATGACATTTGTAACCCTAGTATCTCACTAAAATTAATTATTATTATTAATTTCTTTCTGTTTAAATTAATAACTTTTTATAACATTATTTATTTCAAATTCCACAGAATTCTTATTTTTTTGCGTGTGTGGGCTCATAAGAATGGTCTCAATTAGTAGGTGGTAGATAGTTGTTATCAAGGCCCCATGATGGAGAACATAGTAATTTAAAAACTTTGAAATAATAATTAAATTAAAATAACCCCCGAACACAAAAATCATCTAAAAAGTTAAAAAATAAAAGTCTTCGTTTGTCGTATAAGTACCTTACAGTATTTTGACTCAAGCGCCCAATTTTAATTTTAATTTATAATAAAGTTTGATATGGGTTTTATAGCGTGTTTCCAATAATAATATTTTTATAATGTAGGAATCGTTCAATGGCTTACGGTGTTTCTTGAAATAATATCTCGTCTAATCAAGCACCTACTTATTCATATTGATGAGTCTAAGAAAAATACCTAATACTCACTTAACTCGAAAAAAATTATAATAAGCATATTTTTCTGTCCAGATATTTTTAAATCATAATATTAATAAGTCCTGACAAAAGTTGAAGTAAGTTTTTTTAGGAATTTGTGGAATCTGTTCAGTAGTTCTATGGATTACTCTTTAAAAAAGCCACAGACAATCTTTACCTTGAATTACTGTACATTCTCGCGACCGACCGGCCGCGCCGGTACGTCAAGCTACTTGCATGCGAGTTAAGGATCCACGCGCTCGCCACTATCCACTCGCTCCGTGTGAACAAACCTTTATTGAAGTCGTTTCGAGTTACTTTAGCCGTATCAGTGTAGCGGCCGCATAAGTACTTGGTGACCCAGTAGATTTTACATTTCGCATGTCCCAATTAATAATACTATAACAAAAAAAAAAACATTTTTTTTTATTTCATAAATAAATTGATTGGTATATATGTTAACCACATTAAAAAATGTATATATCTATATCCGTTTTTGATATTTTTCAGGTAAACATAAACAAAGTTGTACATGAAACAACCTTTAAATGCCTATGTTGAAAAGTATATCAACTACCGTATTACTTACTGTATTGTTAATAAGGACATGCGATTTGACACCCAGGATGGGAAAAAGATCTGATTTCGATGGTGTTATTTGGTAGAAAATGACTGCCTCGGAGACTTTGTTTTATTACGGTATGACTGCAATAGTGAGGTCTCGGGTTCAATCACCGAGTTGGGAAAAGTAATATTGGATTTTTCTATTCAGTATCCGCCCGGAGTCTGGAATTTGTGCCCGGTATGGCGATAGGCTCGCCCCCTATCATATCATGGGAAAAATACGCACGGTGAAAAGTGGGTGCACTAGTTGCAACTCTGCCTACCCCTTCGGGGATAACGGGCGTGAGTGTGTGTGTGTGTGTGTGTGTGTAGTAGCTGTAAGGTCTCTACAAAACGTAGATTATACTTTTAATATAAAAAAAAAGAAAATTGAGTGCTTAATCGTTCGTTGTGATACATAAAACCGAAGTTTAGGTCTGCCAACTAAGTTAACCTTGTTTAAAACGTGGTCAGGTAATGTTAAGGCTCTTCTCACACTGGCGAATTCACATCACGGGACGGAATACGGCGAAAAGTGCATGCATTAGTTGCGCCTCTGATTTTTTGAAAATACTTATGCTAATGATTTTTTTTTAATCCGCTCACACATTTAGAAAATTAGTTAAGACAAAAAAAACATGTATAGATATTGTCTAACCTGCTTATATAATGCGCTATTAAAAGAACCTTTCGAAAAAAAATACATGTGGCACTCGGAGACTGCCGCGGTAAAGCTATTGCATAGCATTTTTTATCACAAATTTTGATTGACTAAACACAAAGTCGATTTTACGCTTACCACATAAAGTAGATTTTTAAACGCGAGCAAAGCACGTTTAGTCTTGTTATTGATAAATGTCAGAAGTGCAATGGTCATCACAACCAAAGTAGAATAAATCAAAATTTGAAAAAAGAATGTTACGTTCGATTCTTTTGTACTCGTGCCGTGCCAACGCTGGGGAAATAGCTACTACGCAATGTATATAAGGTTCATATTAGATTAGTAAGAAATGGTTTTAATGACTTTAATAAATAAAATAAATAAAAATATACTCGTTTCAAGAATTATAGCTTCTACGCATTGTATTTAAAGTTCATATTAAGCAATAGCTTAAAATAATTAAAATAAAAATAAAAATAACAGAGAAACATTTTACTTTATATAAAATATTTATTTAAAACACTTATGCTTAAAATACTGAAGATATTTATTATTTTACTACTGCTTACTTATTATTTTTTCAAATGCGTTGTATGAGCCTAACAAAATTATAGCAAAAAGGAACTTAGACGTAGTACAAAATGATTTTACTAGGCGCTTTTTATTACTTCATCAATGTTAACTTTCGTCTTTCAGTGTGCATTTGTTACATAGATACATACATAGCATCACGCCGTTTTCCCTTTTCAGGGGTAGGCAGAGTATCTCACCCACATTTCGCTAGCTATGTTAGGTCTCATGTAGGTAAAACGGGGCGGGCCTATTGCCATTTACCAGGCACATCTCCGGGCTGTTACTGAGCAGAAAAACCCAATATCACTATACCCGACCTAGGATTAGAACCCAGATCTTGGCACTAATTTATATAGAATAAGTTTACCAATTTGACGGTAAAGCTATATTTAAGCAGACAAATGATCGATTGTATTCATTATTCGACGCTTGTTATCGCTGTATACGTTTATGTATACCTACCGTAATGGATTACCTATTCTATGAATTGATTGCATTTAACATGTCTGTTTACATAGTAACGCACTCATTTCACTTACCTACCCTACAAAAATTTACTTCATCAAAATTCTAGCATAGAATTATCTATACTATGTATAATACAACTGCAGAATCCAGTATGTCTGTACATTGAAAGAAAAATCATTAAAAACAAAGAGGATGGCTAAGGAAAAGAAGAGAACACAAATCAGCCATTTTCAAAATTATTTTCTGTCTTTCGGTTTGTTTGTTAGCGCACATCTTCAAAGCTACTGATTGGATCTTCATTAGTTTTCACTGGTGGAGAGAATAGCATTGGCAGCAGAATACAATCTTTGTTTCATTAAAACCAGATGTTAGATATAAATCTATAGTCATTTTAAGATAATTATTTGCAAATGACTATAAAACTTATCAGGCTTAGATCTGTCCACTCCAATCCAGGTATAAATGGGGGATCGTGCAAGCCCTGACCTTATTGCTGACAAACATTACTATGAAACTGATACGCTTCACCTCGCGGCAACAAGTTGATACCGTATTCGTGACGCCTTAAATAGCCTCTGAAATCTGGTTGAAGTAATTTTAAACAGAAAAGTGATGTAATACTGTGTCCTTCACCAAGCATTATGGTACAGGTTCAAAAAAAAGTATCTAATTGGTAGCTCAATGGGCTACCTGCAGTGGCAAGTACCACCACGTTTTCCATTTCTGCCGCCAAAAAGCAGTCATGTTCTAAATTGACGTTTGATAATGACGAATATGTAGAATTGGGCATTTTACAACTTAACAACAGCTGATGACAAACATGGTGCAAAGCTATACAGTTATGTAACTAGTTCTGTTCATCGGAAGTCGTAAGCGCCCCATCAAGCCAACTTAAGAAAAAACTCACAATGTCCTAACGATTCGTCGAGCCAGTATCGAGGTACGTAATGGAGCTCCTTTGTAGCGGGAATTAAGGCAATTTTCTCAACGCCGGAAAATAAAATAATAGCTTTACCATTAGCGAGACGGTGCCCCCCCTCACGCCCCTCACGCCCCCCACGCCCCCCACGCCCCCCGTACCCGTCGCGAGCTCAAAGACACTCGCTAATAGTAGGAAATAAATTTGTCGTAGAGCGCTCAGTACTTTGTGCGCCATTCGTTCCGGATCATTTAACGTCCCCGCTCCCCCCTCCGCACACCCGTATATGCAATAAATAATAATTTGGGTTAGGTTTGATACTGGTTGTAACTCTGAAGAGGTAGGCAGAAGCGTACCTGCGTCCACACTTGATTACACTCGTCCTAAGATTTTGTGAAGTTGGCGTATCATTGTCACACGTTATGTTTGCGGCTAACCTTAGTGTATCGTGTATAATTTCCCATTCCGGGCAGCTTATATATTTAGAGTAAAACGCTCATTAATGCCTGCGGTGACAATCGAAACCTCTACTTGAAGGATCTATCCAAACATCCAACCCTCCACATCTCCAAATATCTGCACAACCTTTCGCATTTATATTAGTATTATTCAAAGTATATTTAGATGTAGGATTTATGTGGGTTAACAATACTAAACATGATTTTTTTTTATGGCATTGAATGACGAGACGAGCATGCCGTTCGCCTGATGGTAAGCGATACGACCGCCCATAAACAGTAGTAACACCATGCAGCACCTTGAGTTACAAAGTATTGTGTGGCATTCCATTGCGCTCGTCATCCTAAGACATAAGATGTTAAGTCTCATTATGTCCAGTAGTTACACTGGCTACAATGTCCTTCATACGGAAACACAACAGTGCATGCACACTGCTGCTTGGCGGTAGAAAAAGACATTGCGGTGTACCCACCCAGACGGACTCTTACATATGAGATACCTACCACCAGTATTATATACCGCCCCTTGCTGAGCACGGGCCTCCTCTACTGAGAGGGTTTAGGCCTTAGTCCACAACGCTGGCCTAGTGCAGGCAGACTTCACATAACTTCGAAATTCTTTTAAAGAATTTAAAGAATATTTTTTGAACATAGATTGTAGATAAATCATCTACAATTCTTTAGGTTGTTATTTACGCTTGTCTCATGCGAAGATTTCTACACCCTCAGAGGGCTCTGCCGTGTCGCCGCAGCCCTAATTTGTAAAGTTCCTTCCGGCGCGCGCCCTCGTGGTAGCTAACAGCTCAGTTCCGATCACCAGCGCTCCTAAGGACGCAATTACAATTAAACATGGCGATTGTCTTGGGATGTAAGACTAGCTTTTGCTTGCAAATGCGCGTGAAGGTCCTTCATGTCTAACTACTGATTTAGATCTTCGCGGAGCACAGACGAATAGTCACGAATTTTAAATCAAAGAGTTATAAGATTATAAAGATCGGACATTGGGAAAATGTTCATCCAAAATTTTTGAGCCTATTCGTCTGTGACTCAATTTACAGTGAAATAGCAAAACACCTATGTAGGATAACGCATTAGAACATACTTTGACATGAATTGGCATATTTCTTACTAATTGATAAAAATATACCAATTGGTAATAACTTTTGGACGAAAAATTTGGGCCTGATGTCCGCTCTATAAATAACTATACTGTTGAATGTCTTTAGTGTAAATAGACTATTCGGGTGTATTCGTTAGTTACAGTTCATAGTGATTTATTCAGCGAAATATTCGCCAATAGTCCAAACTCTAAAATATGAAGCACAATATTGTTTCTGCAGGTAAAGTTTGAAAAGTTTTTTTGGTAGACACCATGTGCCTATTTCTTTTTCTAAACAATGTTGATACGAATGAAGTTAATTTAGAAACAGAACCGTTTATACCAAATTCTGGTAAATGGCTACTAAAAATAAATATGTAAAGTTTTGTGAAATAACCATTTGGAAGGATTTTGCAGACTTCTGCGAGACCGTTGAGGAGCCTTACCAAAGAGATGAAGTGCATACGGATTTATAAAGTCCTGCACTTTTGCTGTCTATGATCATCACCCACATGAAGTCCTCTGCTAAACACCTGACGGAAAGATTTCCAGATGGACCTGTCAAAAGCGGCCTTCATTCAGCGTGCTCCTGCGACCTTTGTCAAGTCGTCTGTCCATGTGCATGTGGACGTCCAACAATGTACTTGCCAGTACATGGTCTCCACTTGAGAACTTTTACTGTCATGTGATATTATTAATAAGCATGGCATCACCGAAGCTGAATTATTCTTCTAACTACCATATCATACCAGCCCTGTATTATATACTGCCTACTGCTGAGCACGGGCCTCCTCTACAACTGAGAGGGTTTAGGCCTTAGTCCACCACGCTGGCCTAGTGCGGGTTGGCGGACTTCACATACCTTCGAAATTCAGAGAACTTCTCAGGTATACAAGTTTCCTCACGATGTTTTCCTTCACCGTTAAAGCGAGCGATAATTCACAAAGAATACACACATACATTTTTAGAAAAGTCAGAGGTGTGTGCCTATGGGTTTTGCACCTGCGGACATTCGTCTCGGCAGCAGGGCCGAGCCGTCCTTGTGTGCGAAGTGTGCGTCCTACTCGGCAGTCCGTTCCATACCAACTAGGCTATCACCGCTACGTAACTAGGTAAGTACTTAATATTTTTTTCTCCATAACTGTAAAGAAACCCCCTTTATGCTTGTTATTAGCTATTTTAATTATAGCTATACCTGTCTATGGGTGTTCACAGTACCTTTATGAGACTGTATAAGTAAATACCACTGTTTCTTTTACTTCTGCCATTGATCAGTTTGAGTAAACATTCATAACCTCTATTACTAGTCATTATGATACGCAATTACTTCTTATGTCTAGTGCTCTGATTACCAAGTTTTAAATTGTTCTGCTTCTTATGGCCATGATGCTTGCCTTTATACCACACTCCTTCACTTGCACACAAACAACTAAAAGTACACTCATTCCGTGAATAGAAGTTGATCGGCGCGACACTCGTCTGTGCACAGGTGGAGTGGTGCTCGATGTATCGTCGACGCGCGGGCGACGCTCGGGCGACAGCCAGGCGCGGGAGAGGCGCGGGAGCCGTAATGGACCGCTAATGCACGTTTTGTGACGCTACTTACAAGTCATTGTTTAAAATCGATTCTTAAAACGATTCGCATTTCAGAGTACAGCATTGAAAGGTTTCGCATTAACGGCCGCTCGAGGAGCTCCACTCGGAGCTCCGTGTCGCTCTGTGGCTCTCTGTGCCGCTGTGTACCGCTCTGCGCCGTCTGGGAATAGGTAGTTGGAACACGCGAGCGCCCCGCCGACACAATGGAGCGCCATTAACCACTCAATACAAACCATTATTTGGTTATCGATGTATTTGCCATTCCGCGAACATCTGAAGAGTCTCGGTTACTGTAATTATAATTGCGAGCGAAACCGCATGTTCAACTTAGTGCCGGAGAGAGGGATCTACGAATATACAAAATGAGTGATATAAATATTTTAATCGGGTATTGTACAATTAAATCATTAATCCATACTTATCCTTACATATTATAAAAAAACGTCCCACGGTGCGTCTATCTGTCCGTCGCTTCTGTCTGAACTGGTTAAACTCAAAAACTACAAAACGGATTTCGATGAAATTTGACTACTAGCTATCCCGGGGAAATATATAGCGGGACTTTTATCCCGGAAAATCCTTCCACGCGGGCGAGGTCTCGAACAAAAACTAGTAAGCCATAATGATATTCACATGAGATCTCGCCTTCATCTCCACAGCAGATGCGCAGACGCATCCACGTCGGGTTTAATTTCATTCACGTTCCATGATGTAACAGCGAGCTTATCGCCATAATCTCATCGACGTTAGGTATATCCTTTGATTAATTATATATATGTATATCATAATATCAAATCGATAGAAATACGCTCACAAACTTGACCACACAGCAAACAGAGACGAAGCGATTGTGCGGCCAAAAGGTACCGTATAAAAAATGAATATTTAATGTTTGATTATGCCATATTTATTTCCCATAATAGCCATCCTTTCGTGCACCATTCCTATACAAAATGACATTATAATTAATCAAAGCAAAATAGGTCCGATGGTTGTTAAATACTCAAAGGATTTTTCACATCTGCCAGACGTTACGCGGCGACATTTTTGTTTATAACATGCAGATATTATGAATGTCCTTCAGTGTTCTCTGATTACTCTCAATTAGCCGTGTGCTTAGATTAATAATAATAGTCGTGTGCAAGCTGTAAACACGCTGCGCAGACGTTTCAAGGGCGATCCGCGATGGTGCGGGGCGCGTAGCGTTAAAGTTGCCAGGTACAAACTAATTCCGAGAAATATCTGGGATCATTTACATATTTGGTCCAATCACAACTCTCTGACAGGTGATAAAAAATATATAAGTAACAATTGTCTTTTGAATTCCGCATCAAGTGTTTTTGCAGAGTAAAATTATCTTAAGACTCGCTCCATACCATACCATACCATACCATACCAGCCCTGTATTATATACTGCCCACTGCTGAGCACGGGCCTCCTCTACAACCGAGAGGGTTGAAGGCCTTAGTCCACCACGCTGGCCTAGTGCGGGTTGGCAGGTTTCCTCACGGTGTTTTCCTTCACCGTTAAAGCGAGCGATAATTCACAAAGAATACACACATAACATTTTTAGAAAAGTCAGAGGTGTATGCCTTTGGGTTTTGAACCTGCGGACATTCGTCTCGGCAGTCCGTTCCACTCCCAACTAGGCTATCGCCGCTTGACTCGCTCACCTAAGTAAAAAGTAGCCTAGCTTCTACCAAACATTCTACATAATGGCATCTCGACCCCGTTCAAGGCTTAGCTCGCGCTCTCTAACAAAATATTAAACAACACTCGATGCAAGCTCCTCTCAGACACAGCTTTCCTAACGCCTCACGAAGTCAGTCATCAGCTCCTCTTACCCGACTTATAAGAGATTTGGTAAAAAGGATTTAAACATTTTCGTAAATTTTCACGTTATTGTAACATTTGTAAGTTTACCTGTATTAATAGGAAAAAGTAGACATTTTTTTTTTTTTTAGTTGGTTTGTCCTTTTAAAATATGTTTTTGATGATCACGATACAGGCATAGCCTAGTGTGGACATCGTTGTTAATTCTATAAGATGTGTAATTTTTGGAAAATAAATTTATTTCTTATATATTTCTTATTTCTTAAACTATATTTATATTTAAGTCAATATATCTTTACCTGCATTTCAAGGCAGTACACTGAACACTTGACAAAGTTACATGACTTGATAAAGTTCGCTGGAACACGCTAGATGCAAACCACTTTAGACAGGTCTTTAAACTTGTCTAGAAATCTTTAGGGGGGGCCCTATTCAACGGTGGACTTCATGGTGATTATGATGAAACTAGACGAGACCAGACAAATTCCGATACATTCTCGGATTTCTCGTCCATCTGGCAACCTTAAAAGCCACTGGAGCCGGTTTGCGCTCGCGCTCTGCCCGGCGTGGCGCAGCGTAGATCGACACTGCCCTGTGCCCATTCCGTTCGACAGCTCCCCCGGTACAAGACGCTCATAATATTTATCCCCGAGCTATTTGTCGAGATAGCTTAGTTGATTAATTTTAATAATCATACTGACGCATCACTGAGTTGATGTAACAATCATAGCGGAAGAATTTACAACAAGGTAAGATTTAGATATTTAGCTCTCAATGTCTCACTTTTTTTTATTAATTTATACATCATTGCGTAGGTACATAAAATATTTTTTGTTAATTTGTAATTTATATTGACATAAATGATCGTTATAATATTATTTGCTTCTATGTAATGCAATTGTATATGAGTTTAATAATTTTAAAGACTACCCACACTTTTGATTTTGTTAATTTGAAATTTTAACCGAATGATATTATTATTTTATGCTTATAAAACACTTTCAATCGTCTGTGTTTTGATTATAGGCAAGTATATAATCAAAGCGTATCTTCTCCACAAGACCGCAGTTCCGTCCTCGCCGTCGAGGACCTCGCCGCGTTCCCCGTCGCCCTCCCGACCCCCATGACAGCTCCGGCCCGGGTGCCGATGTAAACAACCCGAACTGATAGGATTAGGTCAAAAAACCTTCCCCCCACTAATCGTTGAATGTCTCATTCTCCCCCCTCAGTGACGGTCCTGAGCCGAGGTTCGTAACCCGTTAGTGGGTTGCCCTCAGCATGGTCACTTAACTCAGGGTTGCGAGCGCGTCAGCGTTCACCCTAAAGTCCGGTGTGGCCAGAAAAGCCGACCCTCGTCAGGCTACTGGCAGAATAGTCAGGTTCAAAAAAAAAAAAAGAACTAAATGGGTAAGCAGAGGTACAACTATAGCACCCACGCTTGCATATTTCCGTAAGCCTACCGCGATATCGGTGCTAATTTCAAGATACGTTTTCAAATACATACAGTTCCTATATTCTGGCAAGGGTCGAAGCCAGGGACGTGGTATGCTATAATCTGTGACCAGGGTTCGAATAATACCACATTACTTAGACGCTAAACAGTTACGATTTCATTTAATTTAACAATTTTATTCTTTCAAGTCTACCTTCACTTTTAAAAGAATATTTTACAAAACTGCCACGGTGCAGTGGTGAATTTGTATTGTGTACGCGTCATATCGTTCCGAGGTTCTGAGTTCGACTCCCAGTTCGGGCAAAGTGATATTGGGTTTTTCTGCGCACTATCAGCCCAGAGTCTGGAATTTGTGCCCGATATGGCGATAGGCTCGCCCCTTATCACATCATGGAACGGAAAACACTTGGCAAAAATTTGATGCCTTGGCTGCACCTTTGCCTACCCCTTCAGGAATAAAGGCGCGAGGTGTGGTGGTTTGTTTACAAATTTACAATTTCTTCCATTTACGGAGGCTTGGAAACTGATTGCGATGGTAAGTGTAATGCGCTCTAATAGGCGACCTACTAACAGGTCACACCTATCCGTACGAAATAAAACCAACTTTTAATGATACCTTTTGAGGCGTGAGGCTTCTTGGACGTCGTGGGCGGTGGCTCAAGTCGCTTACACTATACGTCACCACTTCTTACCCGCTCATCAAATACCTACTACCGAATGTACAAACAGGGCAATTTTGTCTTGTGTTGTGTTTGTGCTATCATCGCTATCTAATTAGGAACAAAATATCCCCCTATTCTTCTACCCGCAAAGACATATACCTTGAACTAGAATGCTACGAGAGATAATATACATAGAAACAAGCCATTTTGGGGTGAATTTATCGTTTTTATCGAGAACACAATATAACCGCTTATGCTAATCTTCCACAGATAAAAAAAAATACCTTGAAGCAGGATGGTAGTGATTCTAACATGAATTGTACTTATTTTCAGGATTTGTTGCATCATAGTGCCGTACCCGCATTAGGTACCCGCTGTATTGGGTCCTTGTCGACGCCTTTCTGTGCTGTAAGGTCTCGCACAATGACAAAACATTCATCAAGGTTTTGTGACCAACATACATACCTTTTGGTACGTGTTTACTTTTATTTTTTTTCTAGCAAAGTGATTCACCCATTCACGGCATTATTCTGACTAGCTAGTGGCCAGAGTGTAGTGGCTAGTGGTGAGATTTACTATAACGAAATGAAGTGCTGCCATCTATTATGTTTATTTAAAGTTATTTTGCTGGCCGTCGCAGTTCTAACGGAGGTTAATTTCACAAGAGCTTCAAAAGAGGGCACTATCTACTTTACGCACTCGGTCGTTTTATTTTTAAATCCAGTTTATTTTATTATAATATTATGACCTTTTTTCCTTCCTCCCATTCCTAAAAAAATGCATAGGTCAATTTTGCTTACTATGGCCTGTTGTGTTCAGCTTTTTTATAAATAATATTTTTCTTTGTTTCCAGGATATCAAAAAGGACGGCAGATGCAGAATGCTGCCTGCAATCCAGAAGCCGTTGCACGTTCGATGGTCACGTGACCTGACATTGGTGACCTCCGTGAGGATTCCATATCGACCTCGGTGAACTTCAGACAGTCTGGACACTGCCTGAAGGTGGATGCTATCTAAGAGACATCTGCTCTTTTTCTTTATGTATTTTGCTGAAGAGTTAAGAGTAATACCGAATCGAAAACAAAGGAAGCAAATGTAATTACTTATTTGTAGTATTTTTCGCGTATTATGATTCATCTCATGTTACCTACCGCTAAAAACCATTACAAGCGAATTAACTCTCTATTCTGAAAGCTGCTTGTTTGTCGGAGTGTGTGCGGAGTAGACCTCATATTTTAGTTAGTAATATAGGGGATTTTAATAGTATGTTGTCGGCTCCTATGTCACAGGTGGCTAGGGTTTTGGTAAAAAAATATTTTAAGTGCACAGTCAGCCACATAAGTAGCTGAACAAATTCAAAACTTCAAATCGCCTCTACACTTTTGTGTTTCTACCAATTATTGTTTTCTCTTCACAAAAATAAAATAAAAGTGATTTACTTTACTTCACACAAAGAAAAAAATGTTTCAATTAAAGTTAACGCGTATAGGCGATTTGAAATTTTTAATATGTTCAGCTACTTATGTGGCTGACTGTACTAGGGCAAACGTTTAGTCTGTAGACATATAATTAATTAGACGTATGGAGCGACGTAGTCGTAACATACGACAAAGCTCCTTAAAATAAGATAAAAAAAAGAAGCTACTTGTACCTATAACAGCGCAGTTTTATCCTGATTCCGTTTTTATTTTCTATCTTTATTTATTTTTCTTTATGAATCGATTAACGTCGCATGTTCTCACGAGCTGAACTTGCTAACGTTCAGTTTTTATAATTTAGATATCGTGAAGACAAGGTTTCGTTCGAAATAAGTAACTAAGGGAAAGATTATCATCAGCGCTATGATTATCAAAGATTATCATAGCGCGGCCTGTGTTTTCACGCGGTGCCGATTTTACCTACGTTAGGGGATTTTTTTTTTTCGGTAGGCGATCCTGCAGTCAACACCGGGGGAAACCTGCGAATGGGATACTGGAGTCCCCCGGCTTGACGACTGCAGGGGCCTGGGAAGGAAGTGGAAAAGGATGATGGAAGGAAAGGTGGGGAATGGAGAAAGGTTCTCAGGATGGGTGGAAAGGAAAAGGGTGCCAGGAAATGTTCGCGGGCCCTTTTAGGCCTCAATGTGTTATACAACCAAGAGGTATACACACTGACTGTGTGCCTCGGCCCGCGACTAATGTTCCCCCGCGCATGGGCGTGCATTGGGTGTGAAGACCCAAAGCACAAGAATTGCCTCGGGGGGCACGTTAGGGGATTTTTTTTTTTTTATATAGGCGATCCTGCAGTCAACACCGGGGGAATCCTGCGAATGGGATACTGGATTCCCCCGGCTTGACGACTGCAGGGGCCTGGGAAGGAAGTGGAGAGGAGTATGGATGGGAAGGTGGGGGGAGGGAGGAAGGTTCGCAGGATGGGTGGAAAGAGAGGGTGCCAGGAAATGTTCGCGGGCCCTTTTAGGCCTCAATGTGTTTTACAACCAAGAGGTATACACACTGAACTGTGTGCCTCGGCCCGCGACTAATGTTCCCCCGCGCATGGGCGTGCATTGGGTGTGAAGACCCAAAGCACAAGAATTGCCTCGGGGGGCCACGTTAGGGGATTAGCGTCTTGTTTTTAAACCTAAATACGTATATAGTCAGGTACATACCTATAATTATAATTTTTACCTCCTATTGAATCGGTTTAAGATAATAAACCGGGCTTATGTAAAACGTTAATTATTGATCCAACATTGGTGAAGAAACAAAAACAAATTCATATGATATACAAATTAACGTATTTTTTAAATTACCACCAGTTATTAAAACACATTGACGTCTACCATTTGCTTGAAAGAAGTATATTATGTGGCTACACTTGCTACCATTTGCATACTGTCCATAAGTGGGTGGGATGGGCCATTTTAATTTATCTGAGCAAGATAGTGTTATACGAAAAGAATTTTGTCGGAGATACACAGGTGCGGCTGAAGAGAGGTAACGAAAATCCAGCCGCAATAGTGATACTTCTAGAAAACAATGCAAAAATTTGCTCTAGACAAACTTAGATTGGCCAAGCTGTGTACAGACTGCACTCTGAAGCCTGGAAGTGACATCGAGTAACGATTTTATATCTGTTGAACCTTCAACTTCATCTTCGGTGGAAACGATGACCAAAAAACTCCCGTAAACCTTTCCAAGATTTTGGAACAAAGCAGAAGATGAGGAGGTCTAACGAACACAAAGATAATGACCGCTATAAATTGTTACACGCATCTGCCAGAGCCAAGAAAAATGACGGTCATAAAGATTTCGCTTCCGTTATTGAGAATATGCTCAAACATCCTGAGGCAGAATTCAAAGAAACTATTACACACCAGTCACCGGTTCTTCGGCAAAACTTACGGAAGAAAAAGCTTTGGGCTTGCTTCTTTCTTTGAAATTAAGTAAATGAGAATATATAACTTTGCGATAAACAGCTAGAGATCATTATCCTTCTTTTAACAGGGTACAAAAAGCGAAGCTGCAGCACTATACTCCAAAAGAATCAATAACTGTAACACGTTCTGCAGCGAAGATTGCGCTGCAAGCAATACTTGATGTCACAATTGAAAGTTTATCTAACAGTGTTATAGATGGTGAGTTAACTTTAATATCAAGTGGGAATTTTACGGCTTCCAGTCGATATAAGCAGAGAATAACAGCGACCGAGATAATAGTAGCATTTGTATTACGTCTTTCGTACAAGTTAAACTGACTAAGGGAGATGATCCTCTTTGGATAAATCCCAAACCCTGTTCAGCTTCATAATGTCATCCAGTGCAATTCAGTTTTGTAAAGGAAAGCGAAACAGTGGTTATTAACAAGAAAAAGGAAATTAATGGTGAAATAAGGTCCTTACCTCCTACCGAGTGCAATAGCAACACATCATCGATTAATGATGACGACATTGATGCCAAAGCAAAGGTTGTTTGTATGTATCTATCTGAAACCAAATCCAATGCATCGCGCTGCCTCTGTTTATCGAAACTAACTGAAATGAACAACCTAGAAGCAAAGCTAAAAGCGATAATATCCAAGACGTTTATCATCATTACATGCTCGAAATAATTGTATGGAGTGCCTTTTTCATATTTCATATAGATTAGAATTTAAAAAATGGGCCGCAAGAGGTGATAACAAGAAAAACAAATTTTGGAAGCAAGACGAAACATACGCATACTCACGCCTTTTATCCCCAAAAGGGTAGGCAGCAACTAGTGCACTCACTTTTCGCCGTGCGTATTCCGTCCCGTGATGTGATAGTGGGCCAGCCTATCGCCATATCGGGCACAAATTCCAGACTCCGGGCTGATACTGAATAGAAAAATCCAACATCACTTTGCCCGACCCGGGGATCGAACCCGGGACCTCAGCATTGCAATCGTACCGTAATACAACGCCACCGAGGCAGTTCACGCGTAGTATGCGTAGAAATCATTGTCTAATACCAGCGGGCAGCGACCATTCTAATACATATTTAAAAATGAATTCTATCTTATAATTGCCGTTGTCAAACAAGGGACTGGTATTCTGTACTGGTACTACCAAAGAGCATTATAATACAGTACTACAAACGATGGGAACACGGCTAGGATTTTTTGCGGTTCTCGATAAAACTGCGCCCATCACTGGATTGGTCGATAAGATTGTTCGTAGATTTGCCGTGATATTACAGGCAATAACATCTGGCAAGGTAATAAATAGCAATTTTAGACAATACTGTATGAAGACAGCTCAGAGGTACGTGGAGTTATGATTGGTATTACATGCCTTCAACCGTACCTACATAAATTGCTTAGGTGTCTATGGAGCCGATGTCATCGAAAGCAATGCAGTTGTGCCAATCAGAATTGTGTCTGAAGAAGTTCCGGAAAAAGTAACAAAGGCCCGGTTAGACAAGTTAAAGCAAAAATTAAGAGAAAAGGGAACTGACCCTAATGATTTATACAATACGGTATTTAACACCTTTTGTAAGTTGTTTAAATCAGTCTTCATATCAGGATCAGTCTCAACTCTCAGCGGGCAACAAAAATACCTACTTTCAAGAGTTGGGCCCCTATAGATATCCACATGAGTAAGAAGTAGATTGTCTACGTGAGAATGTAGTGCGTGAGAGCTATGTTGCGTCTCTCGGCGTGCAGTCCCGCGAGGCAGATCTTTGATGCTGTGGTGTGGTTTGTGGCGTCGAGTCTCCTAAAGCATGCGCACGTGGCACATACACTATCTCCCTGTCGGTCGAATTTACTTAATTTAAACTTTTTCTCCGATACCATGCCTTAGCCTAATTAATAAAGTCCAATAATGATTTCTTATGTTAACGCCGATGTTGGACATTGAACTATTTTGTAGAACAAAAAGAAATATAGGGACCCGCGTAAAAGAACATATAGCTAACGTGCAGTGGCGAAGGGTAAAATTTTTCAAAAGGGAACCCGAGGCAACCTATTTTTGCCTCAGTTAACATATCGCACGGTATTCACGGTATAGGTCAATTTAACGGAAAACTAAAACTTCGACAGTGGATTAGTCTTAATTCTAATTCAACAATCTAAATTGTTACAAGAACAGCATAAGTATTAGAAATATAATCACGATATCTAATACCTACATTTGTTTATTAATTTGTTATAACTTTCTAAGTAAATGTAATTTCTACTAACAAAATATATGTTATTCGTCAAACAGACCAGCAGTTAATGTGTTCATAATTACCTCATATTATCTATATAAATAATCAACGTTATTCGTAAAGTTTTACTTGGTATCGGCGTGCCCTTTAAATTCATAAAATATCACTATTATTTACTTCTAACAAACATTTCATGTCTGAAATTAAAAACTAATCAGATTTACAAACAAATAATATACTTACGTGAAAGGAGACGCTACACTAATCACAAACAGTAATTTCCATAACAATGCACTACATTAATTTGTATTTACTAAAAAACAACTTCTAAACAACACATAACTGTCAATAAATAAATTGGATTTGACAATTCACAGACATCGTAAATCGGTATCATAATAAATTATGACGTAAAAAGTGACAACAATACATAGTCGGTTAACGTGAAGCCGAGCAGGCTCGGGTTCCCTTTGCCCATATCTTTGGTGCGATTCCGACGAACAGAGAGAGATAGCAAGTCATAGAAAGTCTTAGAAAGTGCTGCCACCTATGTCCAATAACATACTACGACATGAACCCGGTGGCCAGCGGGTTACCTTGCGCCCGTGGCTCCACAATTTCATACTGGTAACGGAATTTCTAGGAAAAAAAATACAAGGCGCGCCATCTAACGTTACTTAAACATTGTTTATTAATATAACACATCGATATCGATTATGTTAACAAACAACAGGCAGATGGCCGATAGATGTCATTATTAAGTGATCATTAATGTTAGTTGTAACTATTATTATTGTTCCTAGCTTAGTATTTTCTAAATTTATAATTTACTAACTAATATATTGTGAAGTACCCAAAACTTAAAAGGGAAGCCGGTAGGAATCGGGTTATATGGACGCTTCGCCACTGCTGACGTGAAACACCGACGCTCTACGAAGTCTGCAGTTTCTGAACATTCAGAACAAGGATCCAAGCATTACCTTAGATTTGATTTAAACCACAAATCCTTGCCTCTTTGGCAACACAGATTCCTTCCTAGGATGATTCAGGAGCCTATTTAAATTAAAAAACATCAAAATTTCAATAGAAAAGATGGTTGGAAGGTTGCACAAGCTTGGGATCCTGTCATACATTTAATTAAATCCGAACCCAAAATACCGGCTGCCAGACTTCAGGACACTGAGCTCATTCTGCGATCGGATGGTCAACAACCAATATTTTTTTTAAATATTTTATAATTGTTAAATGTAGGTAGATATTGTAACTTTTACTTTTCGGACAACCAACACCTCAATCCGCCCCGTGACTACGATGGCTGCAAAGCTTTCGAAACGTCGGGAGAAAATACAAATTATAAAAACGCGATAAAATCCGCAAAATAGATTCATTTTAATGTCCAATAAAGTGGTGTGTACCCGCTCAAGCAGTTTCGACTTGGTTGCTCCGCTAATATCACTGATGACGGTTGTTGAGGCCACCATAGATTCTGAGGCCGCGTCAGTTACGCCAGGCGGCACTGCACTGGTACCGACATCCGACTCCAAGACGGTCTCCGTCACCGGGGGCGCCTAAGAGAGCGATCTTTCTGTGCCCAGACACCGTCTCAGCAAATCCTGCGTCTTCTCAGGCGATGGTCTAGGAGTTTTTTGTGATCTTTTTAAGGCATTCGATTGCGTCGATCACAATTCTTAGTACCCTCATTTTTATACTTCGCTTTTATGGTATTGGAGGAAAAGCTAAATCTAATATTTTCATATCTCTCAGATCGGAAACAAAAAGTATTTATCGACAACTCCTCCGGGCCCCAGGTGCGATTGGGGTTCCCAGTAATCCATTTGGATCCATTCTTATTCTTAGTCTATGTTAATGACCATCCATAAATGGTTCACAATATGGAAGAAGTCGTATTATTCGCTGTGGACTCTTCGTAATTTTTTAAGTTAAATATAAAAGAACAAGAATCTTTTAGCACTTGTATGTTTTTGTAACTACCTATTTTGTAATTTTTTTATTTATTTTCTTTTCATTTTGTGTGTTTTTGTTTTTAGTTTTATTTTAATACTGTTACGTGCTGGGGTTCGGTAAAAAACAATTAAACGCCGGTATTGCGATAAAAGTACCAATTAAGTTTTTATTAGCAAATAATTACAATTAAACTAATTAAAACACTGCACTGAATACTACGATATTCGAATACAATAATTATAGTCACTCACTATACGTTCACACAAATCACAATTCGCTTCGTAGTCGCTCGGAGTTATCGCTCGTAGTCCGCTTGTCGCTCTGCTCGCTAAGCAAAACTGAATGCCCGGCGGCGGCCGCGCGCCGACTTTTATACTCGGTCAATGGCCTTGGTCACAAGGCCGCGGTCGCCGGCCGCGAGTACTATCGTAGTCTGTGGAACATTCTCGAAAGATCCGGAATAGTCGGGAACTCTCTCGCAAATATAGGTCAATAATCGCGTTTCCACGACATTCTGGAGACATCGAGATCTTTCGAGAATGTTCCATCGCCGAACTTTCCACATTCGGATAGTACCACTTTTAGCCAATAGATGGCGTTACTATCCGCGAGTATTAGCGCGCGTAACACTGCCCCCTCCCAAGACATGCTCGTCCCGAGCATCGTTAGAACCATAATAGCGCGCTAACCGATCAACGTGAACAATTTTGGGTGTACCTCGCTGGCCTTTCTGTATACGGTATGTGACGTCATTTATCTTGGTCACGATTCTATAGGGTCCATCCCATTTGGCTTGTAATTTAGGTGACTTGCCTTTGCTTCGAGCCGGATTGTGCAGCCATACCAGCGTGCCCTCCTCTTGCATTTCTCCACATATGGTAAAGGGTATTTTCTTGATCGATGCACACTTATACAGGTACCAACCTCCAGCTCCCGTAGTGCTGAAGAAAGAACTCAATTTTTTCTTGTCAGCATGTGACCTCCACACTGCGGAGAACACAGTTATTGGGAAGAACATACGGGTGGCTTGTCGTGATGTTGTTACTAGTATAATTTCGGCAACGAGAGTTGTCAGTGTTGCTATTTCAGATGCTTGTTTAGTGTTTTTCGTGAGTTCTATCATGTCGTCTATACAAGGTACATGGGACATAGCTCTCTTCACTGCCATTGCATATTTCTTCCTATAAATTCCTTCACTCCTGAGCATACACAGCCATGCTGTCATTGGCCCCAAACTCTGCACAATTGATGATCTCCGTTCTGGTGGAAAGGATGCACCTTCTAATAAAACATGGTGAGCTCCTGATAGGCCATATTTAGCAACTGGAAAACTTTTGTGAATTCCATCTTGCTTAGTAATAGGCATATTGTTGTGTCCAAGTCTGAGTTCATTAACTCGAAGTGTGAACGCTGAGAACATGTCAAGATATGGCCCCATTGTTCCGTACCAGTTTTCTTCAAATGTGCGGCCCACAATTATAATGTCATCCAAATAGACAAGACATGCGTCTCCAATCAATCCAGTCAGTACTAGCTCCATCAGTCTCTCAAAAGTCGCAGGAGCATTGCACAATCCGAATGGCATAACCTTGAATTGCCATAGACCTTTCCCAGTAGAAAATGCAGTTTTCTCTTTGTCTAACGGGTCTATTTCTACTTGCCAGTAGCCACTCTTCAAATCTAGCGTGCTAAACCACTTCATTCCAGCAAGCGTGTCCAGAGTGTCGTCGATCCTAGGTAGAGGGTAACTGTCCTTTTTTGTGATATCGTTTAATCGACGATAATCCACGCAAAAACGCGTACTGCCATCCTTCTTTTTCACCAAGACAACTGGAGAGCACCAAGGACTAGATGAAGGCTCTATGACACCATCTTTCAACATCCCTTCAATCATAGTATCCACTTCCTTCTCCCTTGCCACCGGCAATCTTCTTGGTCGCTGACGGACCGGTAACTCGTTGCCTGTATTAATTTTGTGCTGGACTAAACTAGTCCTTCCCATGTCCGCATCCTTAGACGAGAAGATGTCGGCGTACTGTGTTAACATTTTCTTTGCTTGGCTTACCTCTTCCCTAGACAAATCCAGGCAGTCTTTTAAAAGTGACGTCACGTCGAAATTCGTAGGTGTAATATTCCCTGTGGGAGGATCTTGACATCTGCGCATCCAAGCCACTTCCTCGCAAGAACCCATTAACATGCCTTTCTTTATTACTTGCTGCTCGTTACTGGGATTCAGTACGCGTACAACTGACTTGTTGGTAGCTCTTACCAGTGTTCGTGCTATTTTCCATGGAAAGTCATTGTCGAGCTTCTCAATGAGGACGCACCGTTCCTTCGGACCAGAGTTGCGTGGCAGACTAACAGGTACGATCACTTCCGATCTAGGCGGAAGAACTGTCTTCTTGAAGCAGTATGCCCCTCCTGACGGTGCTCCTTCCACAAAAATTTCCTCTGAACCGCATTTTAGAACACCCTGCTTGACGTCTATCTCGCAACAATGTTCTCGCATGAAGTCCAGACCCAAAATGCAATCATCGACAATGTCAGCCACTATTACATTATGTAGATAAATTCTATTGCCTAGTTTTAATTGTACTACCTTCTCACCTCGGACGGATATGTGCTGACCGGTGGCTGTTAGAAGTTCCACGTTCTCTCGGTTACCCTTGTAATTCCAAAGAAACCGATTTGCTAGTCGAGCACTGACAACTGTGCGAGAGGCTCCAGTGTCTAAAGTCAGTTTACAGGCTGTTCCATTGATCTCGCCTCTAATGACCAAGCTGTTCCCATCATGAGCTTGCGAAATCAAAATTCTTAGGGCTTCTTTGACACCGGCCAGCACCCGCCCCATAGTCCTGGCCTTTACTCGTTTCCCTGCTGCTGTTGGGTGGTGTTAACCACCCTTTCCTCATCAGTTCTTTCTTCCCCTGCAATTCGTCGCTTGGCACAATTCATGCGGAGGTGGCCCATTTCTCCGCAGTTGAAACATCGAGGGCTGTAGCCCTGCGGACGTCGGCGTACGGGTGTCGCCATAACCTCCCTAATGCGGTGAGCGCGATGATCTTGCCGCACGGCCTCCACTTCCAGTGCATGTGCCAACGCATCCTTCAAGTTCTCGTGGTGCCCAAGTCTAACAGCAGCCCGCACTTCTAGGTCTCGAATCCCGTCGACAAAAGCCTGCACCAGAATCCCATTAACAAGCCCAGGTGTAGACTGATATGCCTTTCGGACCAGCTTCTCAACCTCCAGGGCCCACTGTTGTAAACTTTCAGGATTGCGTTGGACTCTGTCTTTTAGCTGGGCACGAAACACATGTTCCAGGTGAGAATCACCATATCTCGACTCCAACGCTTCGACCAATTCATCATAGGTTACATCTTTTCTGAGAGCCTCTAGAATGGTAAGAGCCTGTTCGCGCAAACCCAGGGTGAGCGCAGTCTTAGCCTGTTCCTTGGTCCATCCATTCGCCTGCATGACGGCTTCAAATTGTATCTTGTAGGCCGACCACGAAGATGTTCCGTCAAATGGTGGCACCTTAAATCCTCGTGCTCCTGAAGGCGCTATAGCTATGGCTGCGCTACCGCGTGTTTCCACCAATTTCTTGACATCGGCAATCTGAGCTTCAGCCTCTGAGATACGCTTTTCATGTCGATCGACATGATCCTTTACTGCTTTGAGTTCCTGGCCGATCGCAGCCCTCAGGTCTTTCATCAGAACCGTCTGTTCTTCTTGGCGACGAGCAGCTTGCTCTTCTTGCCGAGCAGCCTGCTCTTTTAACAGACGAGCCTGCTCTTCTTGGTGTCGAGCCAACTGCTCCTCCTGACGACGAGCCTGCTCTTCTTGGTGTCGAGCTAACTGCTCCTCCTGACGACGAGCCTGTTCTTCCTGACGACGAGCCTGTTCCTGTAGCATCGCTATAATTGCAGTAAGGTCCGTAGGTACTACCGCGGTAGAATCTCCAGATGTTCCAGGAGTAGGCTGTCCCGTCGGTTGTCCAACCACCTGTGCTGGAGTGCCCTCGAAACGCCCTCGGTCCATCTCTTGTTGGCGTTGACTTCGAGTGCGGATACTAGCACCTTCGTCCTCCTTTGGTAATACCGGCATGGTTTATCGCACTTCTGACACCAAATGTTACGTGCTGGGGTTCGGTAAAAAACAATTAAACGCCGGTATTGCGATAAAAGTACCAATTAAGTTTTTATTAGCAAATAATTACAATTAAACTAATTAAAACACTGCACTGAATACTACGATATTCGAATACAATAATTATAGTCACTCACTATACGTTCACACAAATCACAATTCGCTTCGAAGTCGCTCGGAGTTATCGCTCGTAGTCCGCTTGTCGCTCTGCTCGCTAAGCAAAACTGAATGCCCGGCGGCGGCCGCGCGCCGACTTTTATACTCGGTCAATGGCCTTGATCACAAGGCCGCGGTCGCCGGCCGCGAGTACTATCGTAGTCTGTGGAACATTCTCGAAAGATCCGGAATAGTCGGGAACTCTCTCGCAAATATAGGTCAATAATCGCGTTTCCACGACATTCTGGAGACATCGAGATCTTTCGAGAATGTTCCATCGCCGAACTTTCCACATTCGGATAGTACCACTTTTAGCCAATAGATGGCGTTACTATCCGCGAGTATTAGCGCGCGTAACAATACTTAATTATCTTTTTTGCGATTATCTGCTGTACATTTTTCTTGTTCTTAGTCTTAGGGAAGCTAGTACCATACCTAAAGGAAGTGACGAGAACGCATGCTTTATACAAAGATTCGAACTAGACTTCCATACAAGAAACTTTATTTTACTGCCTTCTCCAGACTCCCAATACGGAATAGCCTTAGTATCTTGGGTTTGGACATTCGCTGACATGTCAATCTCATGTGATCCTCATACGGCTCGTATCACCTACGTCTAAATTCTGTGTTTCACAAGCACAGTTACCAAATTAAACACTTTTGAATATGTAAAACTTTATACGTAACACACACGCAAGCTATTACATACATAAAGGTTAGAAACATTGATATTTAACATTGAAAATAACAAACAATGGTCTTAGCGGTAACGGGCCGGGCGAGTAAGTGCGCGCGAATGGCGTCGGCGGAAATTCCCGCCGCTCCCGACTTGCAACCGCGTGGCGCTGGCGAGCTCGGGGCTCGCCGCAACGGCGTGTGATTGGTTGGTTTGGGAACTATTTTGACCGGATGTTATAGTCTCCCCCTCCAGGACGGAAGAGCGTCCCGCTTCCGGCCTGGAACCTTGATTCCCTACACCTGAAAAGCCTACTGGTCTACCCCGACGTCTTATGGGTACTAAAGGCGTACACGTAATATTTAGAGGTGCTGCCCCTTTAAATGGGACCATATCGGAACTGTGATACTTTCCTATTACAGTATTATTGAGATCCGCTAGTACAAAAGTAGTCGGACTGACTAATTTCGAGACAACATAAGGTCCATCTCGTTTAGGGAGAAACTTAGTAGAAGTGCCTTTGCCCTTCATGCCCAAACGATGAGTTCCTACCAAAACCAAATCACCTACACTATACTTTGGAGCGGGACGACGAACAGCGTCCACAATCACTTTTCGCTGATCTTGTTGGCGTTCGACTCGCTCCCGAATGTCACAGAAACTGCCAATAAAAGAACGTAAGTAAGGAGTCGCCTGTGGAACAAAATTTTCTTTATCCATAATAGTTCGGAAATCATGGCACACATCAAACGGTGTACGCATCTCCCTAGCAAAAGTTAAATAGGCAGGGGTCTTGCCGGTGGTACAACAGATGGCACTATTCAGTGCAAAACGTATCTGAGCCAAATGTTTCGGCCAATTATGATGGTCCGTTTTGACTAACATGGCTAATTGAACCTTTAAATCTCTGTTCTTCCTTTCAGCAGGATTTGCTTTCGGGTGGTAAACAGGTATCAACTCTTGCTTGATACCCAGCACGAACATACATTGCTGCATTACAGCAGAAATGAATTGTGGCCCATTGTCGGATATGATCCGTCGCGGTAATCCGTAACGAAGGAAATATTCTTCAATGAGGACCTGTGAACAATTTTCGGCTGTAGCATCTTTAAGAACGAACAACTCGACCCACCTAGTCGCAACATCCTCTACTAGGAGAATCCAGCGTTCTTCTAAATCTCCTGATGGTAACGGACCAAAAAGATCCACCGCAAGAACTTCCGACCGCTGCTGTAGTACTGGAGTCTGTAAGAGCCCTGAAGGTTTCTGGTTTGTTGCTTTATAACGTTGACAGTCTATACAATTTTTCAAATAGTCAGCAACAAACCGGCGCATACCTGGAAAAAAATAGCGCTCACGTAAGCGATGAAGGGTCCTTGTGACTCCTTGATGGCCAGCAGTAGGGGAATCATGGAATTCTTTGAGAATTTCTTCTCTCTTGGATACCGGCACAACCAGTTGAACCTCTTCCAAGTCACCATCAGGGTCGTAACGATACAAAATACCCTGTGACATCATGTACCCGCGTTCCAACCAACGACTACAAGCGAGTTCATCATCAGCTTCTAAATCACGGATGATCTTCAACACTTCCGGGTCTTCTAGCTGTGCAGTGCGTAAATCAGCAGCTGAAACATGAGGAAGGTCTAATATGATGGAACAGACACTCGAAGAGACATCATCACAATCAGGTCTGCTTAAAGTATCAGCTAAGACATTGACTTTGCCTGGAGCATACTCAATGCGAAGGTCATAAGACTGGAGTTTGAGTGCCCATCTAATTAGGCGACCACTAGGTGTTTTAAGCGTGAGGAGCCATCGCAAAGGCTGATGATCACTTTTAACTACACAGGTATGTCCATCAATCTAACCTCTAAACTTATCCACTGCCCACACAACAGCAAGAGCTTCACGCTCAGTGGTGCTATAATTCTTTTCAGCCGACGTTAGAAGGCGACTAGCATATTCTATGGGTCTCTCATTATTACCATCTCCTTGGAGTAAAGCTGCCCCTATTGCATAGTTGCTGGCATCGGTTCGCAACAGAAATGATTGGGAATAATCAGCTTGGATTAATATGGGTGCTTCGCATAACTTACATTTCAGGGTATCAAAGGCGAGCTGTTGAGCTTCACCCCATCTCCATGGCTCATTCTTGCGGGTAAGTTTGGTTAGGGGCTCAGCCACCTTGGCAAAGTCTTGAATAAATTTTCTAAACCATGAACAGGTTTGTAAAAATGATTTTAACTGCTTAATGTTTCTTGGGGTTGTCCTCTGCTGGATGGCGTCAATCTTCGAAAGGTCGGGACGGATACCTTGAGGCGTTATAATATGGCCAAGGTAAGTCACCTCTTGACGAGCGAAGAAACATTTTGCTCGGTTTGCGCGAAGACCGAATTGACGCAGTCTATCGAATACCTTCTGAAGGTCACGAAGATGTTCTTCAAAGTTACCTTGGGTAATGATCATCAAATCATCGAGATATGCTAGCAGAGTCACATTTTGTAAAGATGCACCAGAACGGAAACGATCGATCAACCTTTGGAATGTTGAGGGAGCATTTTTCAACCCGAACGGCATACGCTTAAATCGGTATGTCCCAAACGGTGTGACAAATGCGGTCTTGTCTTGATCTTCGGAGGCAACATTCACCTGCCAATAACCAGCTTTGAGGTCGATGGTAGACATAAAGCAATCGCGTTTGGTCATCTGAAGAAGTTCGTCGATAAGAGGGATTGGGTAACAGTCTGTCTTGGTGACTGCGTTTAAGCGCCGATAGTCAACGCAAAACCTTACCCCTCCATCCTTCTTCGGAACCAGCACAGCAGGCGAAGTCCAAGCAGACTCGCACTCTTCAATGATGCCATCATTAAGCATCTTATCCAGCTCAGTCTTCATTAACTCTTTCTTAGCGGGGGTGAGTCGATACGGCGGAACCGAAATTGGCGGATGACTGCCAGTGTCAATATGATGCTCGGCATACGGTGTAGGGGCTCCCCCTGCTTGAAAGATATCTTGGTTCTGCAACACCAGATCGCAAAGCTGTAACCGTTGTTCCGGATTAAGCATAACACCTTCATCAGTGCGCAGAATATCGGCAGTGGAAACCGTCGTGCATGACTTAAAAGCTTCGTACTCTAATGGGAAAGAACGTTCATCATCCGAAAATTTCCACGTTGAGGTAGCAAAGTCTATCACGAGACCAGCGGCATAAATAAAATCTATGCCGAGGAGCGTTTCACTGCATAAAGCATCAGGGAATATTATAAATTCCGTTAAAATTGACCTATTAAATTTAATTTTAACTTCAAGGTTTGTTACAAGTATTTTGCGCGTTTGCGCGGAGCCATCAGCTAACCTAATCCGTCGAGAATTTTCCTTACAAGGATGGTTCTTTTGCTTAAGTAAACAATAAAGCGAAGAACCGGCGACACAGCCTTTTGCACCTGTGTCTAATAAAGCCATCCCTCTAGTATCCAGAATTTCTATACCTAGTATTGGCCTCCGATGGCCATGGTTTTGGCTGTTTTGAGGACAATCATTTTTAAAAGATCGAAAAGCAGACAACGATACTACCTGTGGATGTGACATGGTCACCCTATTCAAACTCGGGGGCGACATAGAAGGTAGCGCATGAACATTTAAAATTGGAACAGATGTACTGTCTACCTCGGGTGTCCCATGAATGTTAAAGGCCAAAGACGTGCACATACCTGGATCGATGGTAGGAAGGTCACCATCTCGAAGAGAAGGAGAAATGGTTGTAGGAAGCTCACCAACTCCTAACAGCGCAGACGTGATAATTGGAAGCTCTCCAGCACCAGAATGTGAAGCGACTGTGAAGTTTCCACTTTTCACCGAATTCATGGTCACCATACACGGTCTCTTGACTTCAACTACCGGTGACCCCGGATTCTGGGAATCAGAACTTACATAACCATAAATGTCTGGAGATGTGGTCACCCTAGTTCCGCATAGTACATCGGGACCATGACCTGAAACCATTTGTTGGCGAAATAAACCATCTTCCACATTACCTACATGTTCGTCCGAAATCATGGTCACCCTATCATTATTATCAGACACATAAAACGATGATAAAGTTTTGGCTAAAACACACCGATTGGGCACATCACAGGGCAACTTATTATTGAAATCGCACGGAGTAACAAAAGGTAACGATTTTTGTGAACATTGCAACTTAGGTAATTTAGGCATCCTAGACCTAGGCGTAGACGCATTATATGCACATGGCGTATTGAAATACTCTTTAGGCATTACACTTTTAAAATCACCGGGCAAAAAGCTTTGTTTATTTTTATTTTCTACATAAAACAATTCCGGAATAATGGCTTTAAAATGAGTAGGTAAATATGTATCACTAATAACCGATTGTTTAGAAATAATATTTATGTTCCCTTTATAATAATTATTGGAAGGGGAAACTGTACATCCATTTGTAATAGCAAATTGAGAATTTTGACTCACCTGAGAATTTGCATTACCCGAGAATGGATTAGATTCGCGAAGTGTGTAAGGGTTCATAGAACTCGTACCAACCAATGCAACGCCGCTGCAATCAAACATACAGTATTGAGAATTACATTTAGAGCATTGCGATCGAGTAACACCTTTTTCACCACACTCATAACAAGTAGGCACAACACTCGCATTAATGTTATTATTATTGTTATTGAACTTTGCGGCAAGCTTTGAACATTGATCACGTTTGTGGTCTCTGCTCTTGCAGTAGACGCAATATAAGTTCGATCGCGTCATGGGTTCCGAGGATACTCGCGTTGCACGACGAGCAGGCATATAAGCGGTCGCGGCGGAGGGCGTAGGCACAGACGGCGGCGGCGGCGGCGGCGGCTGCGCGGGCGACACGGGCGTCGCGGCGAAGCGCTGCGCTGGCGGCAAGCGCGCCAAAGGCTTAGCGGCTGTCGACGACGGCGCGGGACCAGCAGTCCCGTATGCTGATGCTGCGTCTGCATGTTTATGAGAGCGTGGGCTAGGTCGAGAGCGTTCATCTTGAGGAATTTCGGCGGCAGCTTCCTCTACCTCCCTTGCTCTTTTTAGGAGTATATCAAAGGAGCTTAGCTCTTCTCGCCGAATGCGTTTCCGTATTCTTATATGGAGCAACCCATAAACCATATCAAGCTCCACTTTTTCACAAATATCATCTTGTGGAAGTCGTGCCAGCAAAGATCGAGCCTTCGCGATAAAAATCTTTCTCATTTTCTTGAGGTCGGCTAAATAATTCGCGGTAAATACGATGAGGCGGCCGCGTGTCTCTGAAGGCGCTGCGCAGGCCTTGTACCGCGGCAAGCCACGTAGTGAGTGACGCCTTCACACCCTGCCACCAGGTAGCGGCGTCATTCGTCAGCAACATGGACAAACCTCTGACGGCATTCACTTCACTTATATCGGCACATTCTTTGAAGGCCTCGACGGCGTCGAGAAAAGTGTCGACTGACTCACTGGGGGCGCCGCCAAATCGAACGGTACACGCAGAGAAGTTCCCCGGTGCCGGTATGATGACAGTTGGGGTCGACGTAAGTACCGAATTTGATGGCTCTCGCTGCTGAGTGCTCTTCATGTGGTCGAACAAGCGCTCAAGCGTTTCGGCTTGTGCGCGTTGAAGTGACGCCATCATGGCCGCGACGTCGTCACGGGAAAAACCTCGTTGCGGCGATGGACTCGCGGCGGGGGCGGCTTCTTCGGCATCCGCGAAGTCCGATTGACGTCGTGATTGGCGTCGCGTTCGCGGCATTTTTATTATTGCGACTTCTTAGACTTGATATTACAAGTGTAACACGAATGTTCTCGGCCCACAGTTGGGCAGCCAGTTTCACAAGCACAGTTACCAAATTAAACACTTTTGAATATGTAAAACTTTATACGTAACACACACGCAAGCTATTACATACATAAAGGTTAGAAACATTGATATTTAACATTGAAAATAACAAACAATGGTCTTAGCGGTAACGGGCCGGGCGAGTAAGTGCGCGCGAATGGCGTCGGCGGAAATTCCCGCCGCTCCCGACTTGCAACCGCGTGGCGCTGGCGAGCTCGGGGCTCGCCGCAACGGCGTGTGATTGGTTGGTTTGGGAACTATTTTGACCGGATGTTATATGTGTTTATTTCCCCATTTAACTATTCGAATCTTTTACTTTAAAATATGAAGATGGTAAGCAGACACTCTGCGGTGAAGACTCCATCTAAATAAGAGTGGAGTTCTGTCTCGATCACACAGAGAGCTCCACGCCCTCATTACCATTGCGCAACCTTGAGATCACTTTTTTTAAAGATGGCGCGGATTGCCTGGTCTTTTTAACGGAAACTCAAATATCTACGCCAAGTATTTGTGCGCACCCATACCTAATTCATATCACATCTATCCTCTTCGCTTCACCACTTTAGTGGTATACGGACCTGAATTTGTGTTTGTTTTTTGACCTGTTATAAGTATTTTGTATGCCAACGTGATTAATAAATATCAATTTTATTCTATTTGTAAAAAAATATGTTAATTCATTTGTACCTTTGTTTCTGTGTCTTATAATTAATTGTAAGATTTGCCTATGTATTGTAAGATTACCTAAGATTGTACCTCACCTATTTTTAAGTACATCCCCCCGCGCCTATACCCGGCGAGGGCCACACACTCACTCAACCCCGGGCACACCCACCCGGGGACTTAGTCACCGCGTTTTTTTTCCGCGTTTGCGATCCGTGGCCGTACATTAGCGTAATAGCCGCCTGGTTTCTTGTGTGTTCTTTGCCCAGCGGAACGCACCCGGGTGGCGAACACACACGCGGCCCCTCTAAAATAAAAACTGTAGGTAGGCTTGGTATCAGCCGCCCACATGGCTGAGTCCGAGCCTATGGTCATCACCGCCCTCTTGGTCGCGCCCGGCATCTCAAAACCAGAGGTGCTGGAAATGATCAAGATATTGTACTGATTGGACCAAAAGTTCCAAAAATCAATCCTTTCTTTGACACGGGAAGCCAGTGAGTTATCGGAGACGTTGGACTCCTCAGGGTCATCCGAGGCCACGACCGCCTCCGAAGCAACAGAGACCTCAAGTTGTTCCGGCGAGTCTGAAGTCGAGATGGACACGGACCCTGGCTCACCCTCGGTCCTCGAAACCCCCGTCACCACCGCGGTCAAACGACCGATTCTTTCCTCCACCTGCGACTCATAGGCGGAAGCCTCGTCGTTGGATCACGACGACGGTTTTACGACTGTGAAGAGCAGTATGAGGAAGAAGCAAAGGAGCACCAAGGCTCCCGCACCCACCGACAAAAAAAGTATTACTACTTAGTACTTACCTAGTATACACATGAAAAATGACGTTTCAAAAGAGCTCGTGAAAGACTCTGAATAAAATTTCGAATATAAGTTTGAGAAAATATTGTCGCGAGGTATCGATTATTCTTTTTGGATGTATAGCCTGTGACACGTGAAGCACACGTAAAAGTAACATATTCGTAATTTTATATTGGATTGTATTTACTAAGAATGCTATTCCTTTTTAAAATTAAATTTCCTGTAATACTATTTTTTAAACTGTAACTAAGTAACTAAAACTGATTTTTATTCCAATAAGGGGGTATTTTAATTGTTTTGTTCAGAGATTAATGTTTAATTATTTTGTGGTTTTGTAAATATATATTCCCTATGTGTTGTATTTTAAGAAAATTATTAAAACATTTATATGAGATTACGCACGCATGCTCACGCCTTTTATCCCCGAAGGGGTAGGCAGAGGCGCAACTAGTGCACCCACTTTTAGCCAAGCGTATTCCGTCCCATGATGTGATAGGGGGCGAGCCTATCGCCATATCGGGCACAAATTCCAGACTCCGGGCTGATACTGAATAGAAAAATCCAATATCACTTTGCCCGACCCGGGGATCGAACCCGAGACCTCAGCCTTGCAGTCGTACCGTAATACAACTACGCCACCGAGGCAGTTATATTATATGAGATTATATTACTCATAAACATGTTATGTACTTTTATAAATATATAACAAATATTCAATGTCGTTTCATTAACAATTGTCACCTGTAGATAGATTTGTTCTTAAATGTATCCTGATAAAAAAATAAAAAATCTGCTTTTGCCAGGTAAGATTTTTTACCAACTTTAAAAAAAATCCTAGCTAAACAAGATAAATACATAAACAAATATACGAAAACAATATTCAATTTTATTTAGTCACCGACTCCAAAATGGGTAATGAGTATGTGGCGGCATAATTGACAACACCGCCACCTATCCACATGGCTGAGGACTACTACAATAATAGTCAATTAGATGACCCGACACTCATCGATCAGACATCGAAGTGGTCTCGACGATTGACAGATGGCACCACACGATCGAGAATTGCGATAGCAATATTCGCGCAATGCGAAGCATATATACCACCTCCGATTAGGAACCATCGGAGGGGCCGCGGCCGGTCAAGCGCAACATCTGCTTGACTGGGAATCTTCCCCTTCCATAGAGGAACGCAACCATCTGTTCCTCTACTGCGGCGACGCCCCTCTCGCCGCCAAAAGTATAGGTATAGATATAAATTAATCTTCTGTTTTTAGTGTTTTTGTTAAAATGTTTTTCGTTTTAGGGTTTTCGTTGCCAGTACCAGAAATTAGTTCTATTTTTTTAACACGCTTTTATGTAACGGAAACTTTGAACATGATTTTGACCCCCTTCAAAACGTCCGATTAAAACGAAATTTGGCATACCTATTAAGGACCGATGACAATTTAATATTTTAAACTAAAAACACGCTTTTATTTATTTTTAGTGACATCTGTTGAACCATAGTAGAATTACAACTAAACTGGCTACTCTTATGTGTAAAAAAATCCCACTTGTCACAAGACCAAAAGTTTTTTCTAATACCTTATTTTAATATTCATAACATTGTTTAGCGGAATCTAGCCACATTTTCACAAGATTTAGCGCTTTTTTAATATAGGTCTAGTGTTTTTTTTTTCGTCAAAGGGCAACACTGGAACCGAAATATGCATGTTATCAGCTGGGCTGCACGATTATAACATCCTTTGCCTTTCCCAAAGAAAGAATTAAGCTTATCAAATCACAAATGTCAGATCGATAACTAACTTACAGAGTTGCCAGATTAGGCGACTTTTCGCCATTTAGGCTACCTCGGAGGGTGTCGGGGCGACCAAAAATTGTGAATGGCGACTGGTCGCTACGCGAATGGCACTCAGGCGCCAATTTGGGCTACTTTGGAAAATTTGTGTTATAAACCTTTTTATTGTCGGATTTGAGGATATTTTTAGCTTTGAGAGTACAAAACATGACAGAAATTGGAATTGGGGACCTTTTTAGCTCTTCGCGTCGGCGGCTGGGAGGTTCTTTTTTTTTTTTTTTTTCCTTCGCCTCCATATACGGTGCGGCGACTTGAGGCGACTTCATAATGATTTTTCGGCGACTTCATCCGTCAAACATCTGGCAACACTGTTAACTTAAGCCCTCAGAATAAATAAAGCACTACGTAGTATCTCTAAGTAGTCTGTGAAAGCACTTAAGCCTTCCCCACAGAAGTATAGTTATACTTCTGTGGCATTCCCAAAATAAAGGGGAATAAAAAAAAAAATTAACTTATTTGTCAATGTCAATTCAAATAAATATTATTTTCACTTTTATTTCATATCTAATCTCGTTTTCGAAGTATTTAATAGTATATTAAACATATCATAAGTAAACAATTATCCAATTGGGGATATAATAAACTAATTTTATATAACCTAAAATGGAAGAGGAATACACTAAAAAGGTCGCCGAATTAAAAAGTAAAATTCAAAGTTTCCCCGACTTTCCCAAAAAGGGAATTTTATTTTGGTAAGAATAATAATTGGATTATTTACATATAATTATAATTACGGTATAATATTCTTAACGTTATCATAGGCATTGGTTTAAACTGGTATGATTAGGGTTATTTACATGCTGAACCTATATCTAGCTTCATCGTCGCAGAATGAAATGGCATGGGAAGTACAACTGTCTCACACAAAACTAATCAACATTCCTGTTGCATTTCATATGGGGACTGAATGAACCGGGAGCGTAAATAACCTCCCATCATTTTTAAATAACCTGACCTTTCTTCTAAAGCTGGCAGAGCATTCATAGTTTTTTTAGAATTGAGTCTATTTGACACTGCAAACATATAAATAAAGAGTGGTGGTATCTTATCTTGTGCTATGATGAATCGGAATATCTCTTAAAACCTATAACTTAAACCTATTTCACACACACACACACTCGCACATAACTCTATTAGACCTTGCTCTATTAAGTTTTACTTAAAAGCATTATTTGATTATTATTTAGGTTTTATTTTTGTGTACCTTATATATTTCTGTAGGAATGGCGTTGAAAGCTCTTAACACAGTTTTTTACTACAACAGCTATTATAGTTTACTTTTGTTTGAGTACTTTTAAAATTGTGGTTTAAATAAATCTGTTCACAAGGACCCTCACATACAAGAGACCTGCCTCGATGCTTGAGTTTTAAAAGGCCTAATAATTGCAATGGCTGTATTGTACTTCAACAGTAGGTACAGTTGTATTGTCAGCATAGAAATAGACTAAGGGCGATATTTATAAATCAATACATTTTGTTTTAGGGACATATTCTCTGCACTAGCAGACGGTAGTACATGCAAGCTGTTGCAAAGTTTACTGGCACAGACCATCCGGGCCAGGTACCCTGACGTGGAAGCCATTGTGGGGCTGGAGGCTCGAGGGTTCCTGTTCTCGTTCTCCCTGGCTGCGGAGCTGAGCGTGGGATGCTTGCCTGTGCGGAAACCCGGGAAGCTGCCCGGAGAAATTGTCTCTTATAAATATGATCTAGAATATGGTTCGGTAAGTTCACTTTTAATGAAATATTCTGTTACATGCCCTTAATCGAACTATGATATGGTTAACAGACTGTTCCAAGCATGTTGCAGATAAAATTTGACTTAGTTTTTATAACCAGTAGCCTGTCACGTTATTGGAGCTATTACTGAAAACTTTAAGAATAACTAAAACTGCTATACTTGGGTTCTAAGTGCTGTGTGTGATACTTGGTAAATAAATTTTGTGATCGTAACTTTATATAAACCTAATATTAATGACCGATCGATTTTGACAGATAGGTGTCAAGAGTAATAATTTTGTTCCGCCATACATATATTCGTATCATAGCAACGATAAATATCTAGTTTCACTTTCATTTCATTTTCAAGAGCAGTAAGAAAAATAAATCTATAGCTTGCGTGAAGAACTATTTCTCAGTTTTCCTTCTATATTTGTATGGTAAGATCGGTGAAAGCAAGATAGATAGTGCCAAGTTACTCAGTAGCCTTAGAATGGGATGCTTACTGTCAGATAAGAATCTTGCTCAGATTTACCTGTATACTTAATTTCCTCTATATCCTTTTGTTTATATACTTCATATTCCTTATATTATATTTCATGTCCCTTATAAACTTGACTACAGCATAGTCACTGCCATACTAGATATTCAAAAATGAACCTTATGATATGATGGTGTGTCATAAGTGTTTTGTAGGAAATGTTCTCTGATCTAATTGTACTAAGCCTTGAAGCATTACTCACTCTAAAAGGTAGCTGTCCTCTTTAGGGTTTCCTTAATTACTTACAAGGTGTTAAAAAATACAACAAAACAAAATAAGGAAGTTTATTAACATTAAATGTATCTAAATGACGATCATTATCCTCATTAGTTTAGTGGTAGTTTTGGGCCGTGGACCGTGAAGCTTTTAGTTCTATTTTCGGGTGATCAACTTTAATTCGTGTGGGTTTTCATTTCGAAAAAAATTACAGGCGTTGTCCAGGATTTACTTAAAACTGAAACTTATGACCCACATCACATTAATAACACTGTCTCAGTTAGATGTGGCAATTTATGCTTGCAATTCTCGTACGCCAGCAATAATATTGTTTTAATATCTGTTAAAAGACTCGGTATAAGTCAACGCAGGCGAGAATTGCCTCACCATTGCGCAAGTTTATATGGGTACCTTTTTGATGCAATAATTGCGTCTAAATGAGGCGTTACTCGAAATTCGAATCGAACCCAAGGCCTTAGCAAGAAGCATCACTTTTTATTATCTAGACATAAAAACCGTTTTTAAGGACACACTGGAAATCCAAAAAAACGCGATCAAGCCGGGCCTCAAGTGCGTGATAGTGGACGATCTGATAGCCACGGGCGGGTCTATCGCGGCAGCCACCTCACTGCTCAGGAGCTGTGGCGCTGAGGTCCTGGGGTGCTTGGTGGTGATAGAGCTGGAGTCACTGCGCGGCCGCCAGAACATACCCGACGGTATACCGGTACATTGCCTCATTAAATATGACTAAATATACATCTTACTAGCACAAAGAGTCATAAAAAATTATAGACATTAAATGACTGTTTTCAATATAGCTATATCTGAAACCTTCTTTTTATGTTGAGACTCTACCTATTTTCGAAGTGTTTACCATCTATGAGCAATATAGACTGTAATAGTTATGTTATTTGACACTACTGCATGCATATAGTGTCGAAGCTTAACTAAGACTGACCATGCCTGACCAGCTCAACACAATAACGAACCTCTATGGGGGGTATTAATAAATCAATCTCAAGTTTGAGTTACATCTCAAGTAGACATAATGTATTAATAGTTCCATACATTATGTCTACTTGAGATGTAACTCAAACTTGGGATTGATTTATTAATACCGCTCTATTGACTAAAGTAGATAAAACCTGTAATTGTGGCAGGTAGGTACTGTGTCTTGGTGCCGTATTAATAGATACAACTCAATTTCGCTCTGAAGTGCGATATCAACTGAGACGCTGTCAAATTAAGGTCAGCATCTTAAGATAGTGGCTATTTAATAAACCCATATTAACATCAGCTCAAATGACATCTTAAGTCACTGCACATGATGAATTTTAACACCTGAGTTTTGTTTATTATACCTGTAGCGCCTAGGTCAACTGACAGCAGCTCAATTGACTGCTCAAGTATTGTTTACTATATAGTTAAATGTCTTAAATTTCTACTTAAGATCTTCTAAATGTGAGATTGGTTTATTAAAACGGGCCTAAATAGTCCAATACATTTAATGTCTACTTGAGATTTTACTCAAACTTGAGATTGATGTATTTTATTAATACCGCCCCTAGAGACCCAAGACCGTTTATATTAAAAGTCCGTCACTCTATGCAAAGCTTTGATCAACAACAATACTATGCAAAGATATAAAAACATGTAGAGAGGTTTTATTGAACAGAGACGACAGCCCTTTAGGTACCGTAAAATAGGTTTGAAAGGACATTAACCGACATAAACAATCTTGATCAATATCTCTCTGAAACTTTTTTCTGGTCTATTTCTGAGATCGATCTGGAGATAGGAGTTAGGATAGAGTTTATATTAATTTCGATATTAAAAGGATTTTATTAATTTAGATAATAACAGAAGACAGAATTACCTAAAATCGAACGTTATATTGATGTTCACAATTAACAGATTTTTATTTGAGTTCAGTTTTTTTGCAATATTTTTATAACCCTTGAGTACTAAGTGCCCCATTTTACAGTAATCTTTCTATTGCCTAAGGAGATTTTTTTTTAATATATATGAGTATTTTTAATGACATTTTTGTGTCATGAAAGTACATACAAACACTTTTGATATTACATTTTAAATAAGAAGCTGATATTTTGTGTAGAAAATATGGATAATCATATTATTAATAAATAGATGTAATTAATATCTTGGATAATTGATTATATTCATGTATTATATGTATTAACGTTATTTTTTACTGCTTATATGAGCCTGTTCAAAACCAAAGAAATTGATTTGTTCTTTTGTTAAACCTTGGTTAACTCTCTTATTATAATTGCACTGTTTTTTAATGATGCATATTTTTATTTATAAAAAGACTTCGACATATGAACTAACACATATTTCTTTTTAAATATTTGACGGATTGATAGTAATAACAAAAAAATACACATCAACATGTACAGTTAGCCACATAAGTAAATGAACAAATTCAAAATATCAAATCGTCTGCACGCGTTAAGTTTAATTAAAACATTTTTTTATTTATTTGTGTTAAGTCAATCCCAATCAATTACTGTGAAGATAAAAAACAATGGTACGAACGAAGAAGTGTATAGGCAATATGAAGTTTCTAATTTGTTACTTATTGGCAGACTGTACAGGATTATAACATCACATTTATATTATGTCTGATCACTCAGGCAGTGATTCTACATAATATACTGTATGTTAAATAATCATCCTGCGTATCTGTTAAAAATGTATGAAGAACATTGTCACAAAATTCATCAGTCAATCGATCACTGTGCCTTATTGTGTTATTGAAATACTTCTCAGATTTAATCATTACGTTGTAACTAATATGATATTTTGAGTGTTTATGTTTAATTGAATTAAATATTATGGTATATAAATAACGAAATTATGTTGAAATAATGACGATGATTATACCATATTGAAAATATATTTCATAACGTTTTATGTTAAAAAATAAATAAATAAGTACATATAAATGTCTAGACTCTAGAGACTTACCCCAAAACATTTTTAACCAATAATTTAATCAATGTTTATCAACTCAAATTTGACGTGAAGAAAATAACTAAACTGAGATTAGTTAAAACACAGATTAATAACTTTTCTGGGTAAGGGCGTAAATGTACTATACCTTCTATGAAATATCCCGTAAGCAGATGTATGTGTATCGCTAAGTAAAACAAAATATTGTTAATCCTGGTTTATTATTTAACTTACTTAAAGTACAAAGCATTTTATCACACGGTTTAAACTTTAAGGATAAACAAAGTTAGTAAATACAATATTTATTTTACTGTTTTTATGCAGCATTTTTGATGTTTTATTAGTTAGCAAACAGTTATAAAAGACACAATGTAAATGCTCAATGAGATTCATGTTAAGTAATTAAGAAATAATAGTTTTTTATTTATTTTACAATTTCATTCCATTTTCCGATGAATTTATACTGTTATATATTTCAATAAATAATCTTAATGTGTATGGCGGTTTTACTTATCTGCTAAGTACTTATAAAAACGAAATTAAGGTATTTTCTTGGATCCTTGGGACCAATATTTGCATTTCCTGCAAATATTTGATCCAAATGTGGATGTTTTGGTCGAAGACCCTAACAGCCGCTCCGAAAGTGACTCCTAAAAGTCACATATTTATGCTATAAATTACATTGTTCATAATTCTAGAAATATCACAAAATTTATGTGGAACTTAGTTTCTCTCGCCTTTTTAGTGGTTGTAAGGTAAAGGCGCCATCTGGTGCGTCAGGACCGGTCCATTCTTCGCAACGATGGTCTTGGACGGGCTTAAACCTTGCACATTTACTTTGGGTGGTTCTAGGTATGCAAAAGGCGCGTCATTCAGAATTCTAGTGACGTATACTTTACCATCTATTATAGTTGATCTGTCTACATAGTTGACGGTAGTGGAAGTAACTGCCTCAGTAGTAGATTCTGTTTGTGGAAAGTCTCTGAATTGTGGGTGTTTTGATACCTCTTTAGGGACTTGTTGGGGTGCAACTGTTGATGCCACCTTCTCAGTGTTGTTCAAGTGGGTGGGTTGTTGGTGGACGGCGACGGGATCAACGACGTCTGATTCCTCCTTTTGGGCCGGCTCGGCGGATTTCGGTGTAGAAGTAACGTCCTTTCCAAGGTCGACGGGGATGTTGATTTTCTGACCATTTTCTTCCTGCACCTGTGTGGGCGTTGGCGTGGGCTCGCTGCTGGCGGGGGCGGCAGTCGTACTCACACTCACATATACTTGCGGAGTAACATTTTGTTGTTTGTCTTCTTCAGTCTCTCTTGGTCTCCTTAAGCTGTCGTCGCCATCAACGGGAACGGGTACCTTGGGCTCCTGTGTGGGTACTTGTTGTGTGTGTTGTGGTATCTGTTGTTCGACGGGCACGGTTTGCTGTTTGTCGTCAGAATCATTGCCAACAGAAATGGGAACCTTCGGCTCCTGAGTAGGTACTTGAGCAGTTTGTTGTGTAGTCTGTTGTTGGACAGAAACAGACTGATGTTTTCCCTCAGTTACATCGCCGATTACGGGAATTGTTACCTTCGGCTCCTGTGTGGGTACTGGAGGTGTTTGTTGTGATGTCTGTTGCTGCCCGGAAACGGACTGTTGGGTATCGTCAGAATCATTGCCGACGACAAAAATGGGTGCCTCCGGCTCCTGTGTCGGTACTTGAGGTTTATGTTGTGATGTCTGTTGTACAACATGTTGGTTGTTATCGGGTGCGGCGTACACTTCTACGTTGAACTCGAAGCCGCGGAACACAGCGGGACTCTGCAACTCAATGGTCACATTCTTATATCCTGCGCCTCCTTCCACGATTTTAGCTTCTCCGTCTTTCTCCGGCCTAAGGTCAGTAATGATCACCCGGGTAATGATATGTCCCTCAGTGGCGTTGAAGGTAAAATTTTTATCTTGTCTCCAAATCGCCGGACTGGCTTGGAGTTTTTGCTCGTGAATCTTTTCCCCACCGCCCTGAGGGCCCACCGCGAGGTCGTTGGCCGCGACCACGGCGATCAACACACACAGTCCGAGTTTGTACATGTTCGAAAGTTCGCAAGTGACTGACACACGCAGTTGTATCCTTACTTTATATAGAGCAGACACTTAAGGAAAAATTTTACATATCAAACCACAATATTGTAAGTCACCTCCACGCTTTTTTTATTAATGTAAATGAATGGTTTCCTACAGGAAAATTCTATTATGTACAGTCGGTGACAAAGAGATGATGGTACGAAATGATGCATCACACGCGTCGGTTTTCTTGTTTGTGGAATGTTGAAATTTATGTGGAATTGAAATTGATAAGTTTTAATTAATATTTGTTGAGGATAGTGCAATGGAAATTTTACAGCGAATCTTTGTTTACTGAGAATATGTAAGGATTGGACATAAAATATAATGTGTTACGACTAAACCCCGTCTTTTAGCGGGAAGATGGTAGAAAAATTTTGCTGATCGGAGAATACCAGGTAAGAATATTTTGTAGGTACCTGAACGCATAGAAAATATCAAAAACAGTCACATTGGCGAGTTGCAAAACCAGCCAATAATTACAATGTAGTCTAGATACTTATAACTACTTCATGTAAATCAACGAAAGAGATTCCCTTGGTGGTCATCAGAAATCCCTTCGTAGCCGATTTCGGCCATGGCGGCCAATCTCAACAAAGATCAGCCAGGTACGCAGGAGATATTATAGTGCACAAGTGTGCGCAATACACAGATGCACTTGCTATTCCTTCACTGTCATAGTCCGGTGAGATGGCAATCCGACATGACCCGGAAAGAGATCAGGCGCAGGACCAACGGCTTTGCTTGCTCATTAGAAATATGCGTCAGATAAAGGGGAAGTACATACGCACTGCTGGGCCCCAGACCGCAACTCATGGAGTCACTAAACTAAAGCAGTCTCTTTTCATCGGTTGCAAAATAACTAGTAGATAGCACCCACCTTTTTTTAAATATGAAGAACTCAATTTTGCTCAAGTGGACCATAGCGTAGTTTGGAATGGGACGGACTGAACGAATGTGCGCAGGATCATAACCCAGGGCACACCCCTGACTTTTCGAAGTTATGTGTGTATTGTTTATCAATTATAATAGTTTGTTATTATTTTATTTATTATATTTATTTATAACTTTATTGTACATCACAATATAACATTTCAACATAATAAAAGCAGAGAGGTGGTACAATTGGCGGTCTTATCGCACAAGGCAATCTCTTACAGACAACCATGGGATGGAGATAAGAGAAATAGCGAAAAGGGGTAATTCATGACGTACATGCTATTAATTAAGTAATTAATCGAGAAGAACAAAGAAAACAAATCAAAATATACGAAAGCATATAAATATATCTCTACATACATACGAACATAATGTATACATACATATAAAATATATATATATACATATATAATATACTTACATAACAAATATACAAAATATATAATATAGATATATAATTATTACATAACGTGATATAAATAAGAAATAATCGTCAATGTCATACATGACTTACTTTTTATAGGTTGAGATAGTGTTCTTTAACCCGTTTTTTAAAGACTGCTAGTGATTGCGCGCGTCTTATAGCTATTGGCAATTCATTCCATAATCTGATAGCGGAAACTGTGAAAGATTTATCTACGAATGATGTGGTATGCGTCGGCATCTTCAATATCAAGCTTTCTGATGATCTAAGAGACCTCCCATGCGTGTCGCGAAGAAATTGGAACCTAGATTTGAGATAGGAGGGAGCAAGAGGGTTAAACAAAATATTATACAGAAGGGAAAGTATGTTTTAACGGTGAAGGATATAATGTGACGAAACCTACCTACATAGTACCTACATACATACCTAAGAATTCTCCATAAGAATATCGAGACTATGTGAAGTCCACCAAACCGCACTAAGCCAGCGTGGTAGACTAGATCTAAACCTTCTCACAAGTAGAGGAGGCCCATGCTCAGCAGTGGGCAGTAAGTATATAATACCTACAGGTCTGTTATAAGATAGGTATTGATCGCTGCGGCCACGTACAACCCCTTTCCCAGAATAAAATTACTGTGCACTTATCCACCATTAAAATGAAGCTTAATTAAAAATCCAAAAATTGATTTTATTTATATTTCCCAAAAATGGTCAAAGGCATTCAAAATACTGACTGCCTCGGTGGCGTAGTTGTATTCCGGTACGACTGCAAGGCTGAGGTCTCGGGTTCGATTCCCGGGTCGGGCAAAGTGATATTGGATTTTTCTACTAAGTATCAGCCCGGAGTCTGGAATTTGTGCCCGATATGGCGATAGGCTCGCCCCCTATCACATCATGGGACGGAATACGCTTGGCGAAAAGTGGGTGCACTAGTGGCGCCTCTGCCTACCCCTTCGGGGATAAAAGGCGTGAGCATGCATGCATGCATTCAGAATATACTGGGTTTATTCCATACATAAACAAATGTGTTTAGATACTCCTAAATAACCGTGCTTCTAACATCTTCACAATCACGTAGGATTATGAAGGGTAGATACAAGTTTTGTGACCGGCAGTACAGGAGATACGTGATACTTATCGACAATTTATCTGCGCGTGTATAGAATGGGAATCGTGCGTACGTGGAGATGACAACGTGACTCGCTGGCCGCGGATCACAAATCTTGGGACGTACCTGCGTCAGTTGGATATACCGTATACGTCATTGAAGCACTGAATCCTACATAGCATCACGAATCCCTTTTCAGAGGAAGGCAGGGTATAACACAACATTCGCCAGCTATGTTAGGTCCCAAGTATTAGGTGACGAGTGTATACCTAACCTTTTACACAAACAATATGAGTAACCTACCTAATTTTAACTAGCAAGTCATACTTAGGGTTCATACGTGACAATACTACAGTAGAAGCCGCAGACACACGTTTAACGTTGTGTTTACATTTTGCTAGATTGGTATCATCGCATTATCTATTTCGATCTGTTATAGTAGGTAGATATACAAGCAGTATTATGTTTGACGGACATTGTAGCCAGAGTAATTAATTAACTACTGCACTGACTGCCTCACTGGCGTAGTTGTATTACGGTACGAATGCAATGCTGAGGTCTGGGGTTCGATCCCCAGGTTGGGAAAATTGATATTGGATTTTTTCTATTCAGTATCAGCCCGGAATCTGGAATTTGTGCCCGATATGGCGATAGGCTCACCCCCTATCACATCATGGGACGGAATATGCACGGCGAAAAGTGGGTGTACTAGTTGCGCCTCTGCCTACCGCTTCGGGGCTATAAGGCGTAACTGTGCGTGTTGTGTAATTACTACATATTCTATATCAGGAGGACGATACAGTTTGGTGCAGTAAGTAGGTACCTACCTAAGTAGGTAGTCATTCTAAGGGCCGCATTAATAGATGCAGGATTTTGGCGGGAACTTGGAAGTGTCATGAGGTGCTCTTGTTTTAATTCATTATTTTGGTGATACTTAGTGTTATATGGCATAATTATGGTGGTATATTATCCAATATAGTTCTATCAAAGAGGTCAAATGAAGTGAATTGAAATAATCGTGCTAATCAAGTGTTTTTTTTTTGGTGCCGCCAAAACTCCTCGATAAAGTCTTGGTAAGGTAGGCACTGCTTTACTTCGACATACTACAGATAATAAAAACAGACAACCTAAACTTGACATTGGCAAAATGTGAACACAAATGCCATAAAAAAAATAAAAAAAAAAATAGATACAACTCAGTTTCGCTCTGAAGTGAGTTATCAGCTGAGACGCTCTCTAATTAAGGTCGACATCTTAAGATAGTCGCTATTTCATAAACCCACAATAACAGCCGCTCGAGTGACATCTTAGTTCCTCCGCGCCAAACAAACTAAAGTTATTAATGAACGTAGTTGAATCATGACTGTCGCTCCCATTTATCGTAATCTTAATCATTTAACATTGTTTTATATTCGAGAAGTGCGTTTTCTTGTCACGTCCTCCATTAATACACATGCGCGTGAGTGGTGCGCGTAAACAATGCGCACTCAAATGAACCACAGGATTGATGCAAACAGTATGTCCAGTAGGTACCTACAAAGAGAATTTATAATACTAATGAAATTTCAGTGTCATCAAGCTTTGTCGAAGGGTGAGTAAATGCCATAATAAATGGTTATTCCCATAATGCAAAAATACATGTCAGACTGCCTCGGTGGCGTAGTTGTATTACAGTACGACTGCAAGGCTGAGGTCTCGGGTTCGATCCCCGGGTCGGGCAAAGTGATATTGGATTTTTCTATTCAGTATCAGCCCGGAGTCTGGAATTTGTGCCCGATATGGCGATAGGCTCGCCCCCTATCACATCATGGGACGGAATACGCTTGGCGAAAAGTGGGTGCACTAGTTGCGCCTCTGCCTACCCCTTCGGGGATAAAAGGCGTGGGCATGCGTGCGTACATGTCAGTAGTTTATTATAAAGAACTAGCGGCCCCGATCTGTCGGGGCCGGACAACGTCTGCGTTGTCCGGCCCTAAAAATTGGTTAAATACTCAAAGCCTAAAAAGGAAATAAAATCCTAGAACCCGAGTACAGCTCCACCTACCGGATCCAATTGTTAATCAAATCAAATCAAATCAAATCAAATCAAATCATTTATTAAGTAATTAGGCCCCTAAGGGCACTTTTACACGTCATTTTTTACAATGTTTTTATCATCTAAAAGATTCTACCAGTGCTTCGGAAAAGCCCACTGACCTGAGAAGAAGCACCAAGAAACTCAGCGTAGGTCTTTTAATGTTCATATTTTTTTTTTATATATGTATTTTACAAATTGCTAGTAACAATAAATATTCAATTTCAAAGATGGATATGAAATGCGAAAATTAACGGAGAGTACCTAAGTCAAATAACCAGCTACATGTTTATTAAGTAAACAATAGAGTCAACCATCAAACAGAGCAGACCAGTCCACGCAAGCAGCACCCGTTCACGAATATGACGCATGTGCCAGCCATCGGCCTCCTCAACCATGTTGCAGGGAAGTGACCGACCCGGCACACGACGCCGCCGCAAGCACAGACGTTAAAGCGAGCAAGACTACTCAGATTGTGGCTAACCAAGAAAAATTAGATGCAACAAAGGAGTATATCAAATGACTAACGTAGTATGTAAAAAATATACTCTTAGGACTATCCGGGAAAGTCGCACATATCCATCTCTCACAAATCACTTATCCTAAATACAATAGATCTTATCCTTGCGTAGCGAGCAACTATTCCCATGGATTTTTGTCATCAAAATACGCGTCAACAGTATAGTAACTTTTTTTTAATAACTTGTTTTTTATAAATTGCTTAAATTTGTTCAAAGGTAAATTTAAGACAGTTGGTGGTATTATATTATAAATTTGTATACCCAATCCCACAAACGAACAGCGTACCCTGTGCAATCGATGACCTGGCACTGTTAATTTATCTTTATTTCTAGTGTTAATATTATGATGATCACTATTTTTACTAAAATATTCAATATTTTGTTTTACATACATAATATTAGCTAAAATGTATTGTGATGCAACTGTCAAGATGCCTATTTCTTTAAAGCGTTCCCTAAGAGAAACTCGTGCCCCCAAGTCATAAATAGCTCTTATGGCTCTTTTTTGTAGGATAAAAATTGTTTCAATGTCAGCGGCTCTGCCCCAAAGCAAAATTCCATAGGACATAACACTATGAAAATAACTAAAATAGACAAGCCTAGCAGTGTTGACATTGGTCAATTGTCTCACTTTGCGTATTGCAAACGCGGCTGAGCTGAGTTTCCCCGCCAAGCAAGAAACTTGAGTGTTCCATTGAAGTTTGGGGTCCAATGTTATTCCCAAGAATACTGTGGAATCGACTGGTTTCAAAGGTTCATTGTTTAAAAATAAATCCAACGGTTGATTTTGGACGTTAGGCAACGTGAAACGAATACATTTGGTTTTCTTTGTATTCAGTAAGAGATTATTGGTAGTAAACCAATCTAAGATTTGCGACAGTGCGCTATTTACGTCGTCAAAGTTTGATTTTTTACGGTCTATCTTAAATATAAGGGAGGTATCATCAGCAAATAGCACAATATCACACATACCTCTAACGAAGAAAGGCAAGTCGTTAATATAAATCAAAAACAAAAAAGGACCTAGAATCGAGCCTTGTGGAACCCCCATACGCACTGGGGAGCCAGAAGACTGGACTCCATTAACATCGACGCACTGTGATCTATTACTAAGGTAGGATGCTATTAAATTCAGAGCGGTATCTCTAATGCCATAATGGCGGAGTTTGCACAATAGAGTGGCATGTTCAACGCAATCGAAAGCTTTAGACAAATCACAAAAAATACCAATTGCGTTTTGCGAATTTTCCCAGGCATCAAAAATGTGTTGTATAAGAGCAACACCAGCATCAGTAGTTGATCGACCTTTACTAAATCCAAATTGTTGACTGTGCAATAATTTATTTGTTTTAAAATGTTGTAATATTTGTTCTAGTATAATTTTTTCAAATATTTTACTCAGTGCCGGTAATATAGAAATAGGCCTAAAATTACTTGGGTCACTTTTATTACCACTTTTAAACAAAGGTATTATTTTACTATATTTCATGAGGTCTGGGAAACTGCCCTCATCAACGCATTTATTAAATATTAGTGCTAGATTTGGAGCTATAATATGAATAATATTACTAAATAAACTGACTGAAATTCCCCATAAATCAGAGGTTTTTTTTTGGTTAATCGACTTAAAGACATTTACTATGTGGCCAGGATTTATATGCTTAAAGCAAAAAGTTACCGAGCACTCATTTATATTATTTTTTAAAAGTAATTCAGCTTGAGATGGGCATGAATTCAAAGAACTTGTAGTGGTTATAGGTATACTAGCAAAAAAGTTATTAAAAGATTCAGCTATGTGAACGTTGTCACGGATGATTTTATTATCAACATTCAGTTCAAAATTATGATCGCGTAGCTGAGTCCGTCCAGATTCGGAATTAATAATATCCCAAGTTGTTTTTACCTTATTATATGACTTTTCAATTTTTTTACTTATGAACAATGATTTTGCTGCAATACAGGCCTTTTTGAATACTTTAGAATAATTTTTAACATAAGTAACAAAGGACGGGTCATGCTTATATCGCCTCATACCATATAACTCATACAGTCGAGCTCTACTTCTATGTAAACCTACAGTAGCCCAATCACAAAACTTAGTTTTTATTGTCCGATTCACTGATTTAGTTTTAAATATCTTATTAAATTCTATATTTATTAACCTAAACCATTCTCGAATCCACCTGAAGACACAAAAAAAATCATTACAATCGGTCCAGCCGTTTAGGAGTTCAGTGACATACACACGCACAGAAGAATTATATATGTAAAGATTAGGTTCAGCTCATTATTTACTTTTGGTTGGCCACGCAGTACTTTATAATTCAAAGGTCTGTATGGTGTTGGTACTGTTTTTCGGCGGTCGTACCTATTACTTAACATCAAGTGAGCGGCATGCGGGTCATTTAACTGCAATAAAAAAAACACAAAGTCGATCGTCATTAATTCGTCACCTGCTGTCGTACTGTATGACCGTGCACTGTGATCTCAACGCAGACGGGGAGTGCCCCGTCTGACAAATACGCACAGACGTACAAGACAGTAATGCTTACCTACATCTGCAGGTAAGAATTACTGATTCTACACTCATTCTATAAGTGTAGAATTACCAATCAATCAATGCTTGTGCACCTGCACTGGCCTATCCACTACAAATTATTTACAATACATCCCTAGCTACAGGAACCTTCCCGCAGATGTGGAAAAAAGCTAAAGTTGTTCCAGTGTACAAATCAGATAAAAAGGATATAATTTCTAACTATAGACCTATATCAATCCTCTCCTCGTTTGCAAAGATTTTCGCATCGTTAATCTGTCCCTATATCCAGCGGCATTTAAGGTTGTACTTAAGCGACCACCGACACGGTTTTGTCACATCGAGATCTACTAGCACAAACTTATTAACTTTCTCAGAATCCCTTGTACAAGCTATTGACGCGGGTGACCAGTATGACATGATATATACAGATTATAGCAAAGCCTTTGATCGAATCTCTCATTCCATACAAATAAAGAAAATCTCAGCATATGGTATCACCGGGTACTTATTGAAGTGGTTAAAATCATACGTAACAGATCGAAGGTTTTATGTTGTGGCAAATGGTTATCAATCTGAAATCAAATTCATTACATCTGGAGTTCCACAAGGTTCACACCTGGCTCCTATACTGTTTAATTTCTTCATAAATGATGTGCCCTATTGGTTTCGCTTCTCACAATGTTACTTGTACGCAGACGACTTGAAAATTGCTAGAAGTATCAAATCATTTGATGATACTCAGCTCTTGCAAAATGATCTTAATCGACTTGTAGAATGGTGTAGAGTTAATCAAATGGAATTGAATTTCATAAAAAGTTACCGCATAAAATTCTCTAGGAATTTTCATTGTGTGAATTCTGACTACTTTTTAGATAATAATAAAATACAGGAGGTGGTAACATTCAGGGACCTAGGAGTCATCTTTGATAAAAAAAAATACATTTATTCCGCACATTGAATACATATTAAAAAGGAAATAAAATGCTAGGGTTTGTAATAAGAAATACCAAGGCTTTCAAAAAGAGTGGTTCAAAAATATAGCTATACAACAGCCTAGTGCGGAGTATCCTGGAATACTGCAGTGTTGTAGGTATGGAGGCCACATTATGCTGCACATACGCTACGACTAGAAAGAGTCCAGAAGCGATTGTTGTGGCATATAACGTATTCTAATGGTCAATGTAAGCAACTCACTTACAACAGCCGCCTGCAGTATTTCAAGATGCACAGACTTACTTGTCGAAATAACCTGGCTGATGCGCTCTTTCAGGTCAGCAATAAAATCGATTGCCCTAACTTATTGGCTCAAATAAATAATAAGCTAAAAAAAATATTAAGCGACCGTTTCTTCATATAGTTGTTGTTTTCTTCCTATTATCCTTAGTTTCTCTTAATTTTATGGCATGTACTGTCTACCTATTTCAACTTACTATCCTAATCCTATATATCTATACACGAAAACTTGTAATTGGCCTTCTGCTATTTAATTTTCTATACTATTTATGTATGTTAGCTGTAAGTTTTCTAAATAAACAAAATAAAATAAAATAAGGTTTTTTACGCCTTCCCGATATCCTCGAAATAAAATTACACTCTCTGTCCTCCTCTACGAAGGACGGTTCTAGGTGAAAATTCACCAATACCAAGACTCTGCAAAATCTTGAACAGCTGTAGTGATATAACAGACTTCCATAATGACAGTGTCAAGGCAAATTTTGTAAAAATATTAGGTATTGAGCATTTCTCAAAATAATAAGGAAATTCAGAATCTGTGTTTATTTGGAAATTAATGTGCATAATCTATGTTTTAATTTGAAAGTTATACTATTTTTGTAAATATAGTTTTCCGATTAGTTGTTTTATATGTGATGTTTATTCTATTATCGTTAATTATTACATTTATTTGTCTTGATCATCATTTTTGTGCATATGGAACTAGCCTGTAAGAAATTGTTGCACTTATAAGTTGTATTGTATCTTTCCGTTATAAATTGTATTGGTGTAAACAATTGTTGGCTAGTCAAATAAATAAAATAAAAAATAAAATAAATAAGGCAACCCCTTTCTGCATTCGGTTTTGTACCTAATCCCAACACTTAGTTCACATTTTACTACAATCATCATCATCAGCCACATGACGTCCACTGCTGAACATAGGTCTCCCGTAAAGATTTCCAAACGGACCTGTCAAAAGCGCTTTTTTACTACAATGCTTCTTATGAAAAAAAACTATGAAGAAATGTTGTAGATGTGGCTTAATCGATGAATGAACTAGGTATCTGCCTTACTTAGGTAAATCTTAAACTTACCTTTAGTAACAAAAAGAATAGGTACCTGTGTTGGTTAATTTTAATACTAAATTTACCATTATAGTTGCTTTACTAAGAAGTCATGTAAAAATTCCTCTATAAGTAGTTCTGTTCAATTAAAACATATTTTACTGTGAAGTGGGATGTCTCTGCTAATGTTAGTGGCGTGTGTAATTTGTTCCTCCAGGACTTATTGACCGAGTTCAAACGAAGTCGTGAGTAAAATTTAACATTAGGTACACTTATTATTTACCCAAAGGACCCCAGAATTTATAAACATCAAAACGAAATAAATAAAAAAGCAATTTATTAACAAAAACCCATAATAAAGACAATAAACAGTATAATTTATCCAGGATTCGGCGGGTATCATCAGTGGCAATGGTCGGGCCTCGAGCAGGGACATTTCTCCTGCATCTTCAGCCCGCGCGCCATCTGCTTCATGAACGGATGCACCTCCTCGCTGAAGAATGGACTGACGACGGAAAATACTATCTTACTTATAGCATAGACGCGAGTTTGGGATGATCATAAATGAAACAAACGGTGAAGGAAAACATCGTGAGGGAACCTACATACAATGCGGTTCAAATAAGAATAGGAACGTCAATGATGTCTTTGTGTTTTTTTTATGATATAGGTGGCAAATCTCTATATATAAGAATTTCGAAGGTATGAGAAGTTCCACTAGGCCGGCGTGGTGGACTAAAGCCTTAACCTTCTCACCAGTACAGGAGACTCATAATCGGCAGTGAACAATACAGTGTTTTTTTTTAAACTGGGGCAGTATGGGAAAAACCGAAAGCATAGGATACATTGAAAACAATTTTTAAGTGAAAACAATTCGGCATAGTAATTTTTCGGTATTGCATGCTTTTTCCATATAAAATAATTAAATTGAGCAAATATTTTTTATATGCGGATGGACTCAGTTTTATGTAAGGATCATTTCCTTATAAAGAGGAAAAAATCAGAGCAACAGAACTTAGTGAAATTTATAATTTAGTTAGTTAATAAAACCTAGGACCTCCCGATTCACAATTGGGTATTACACGCTCCCGCTAGACCAAGTGCCGTCCGAATGATTCATACTTTATTTACAAAATAATACAATGAAAACAGGATAATAACCCAAAACCAACATAACTATAACTAATTGAAGTTACTGACAGAAAGAATCATCTTTAAGGAAAATATTATTACCTAAATAACCTGAATTAAATTAATCACGAACACGAATGAATACAAACATACCTACAGAATGCTACAGACATGTAATTATCTACTATAAATAATAAAAACATATAGTTTGTAATATGTTTGTCGTCTATGCGTTCTTACATAGATCATTGTGATGAATGCGATGACCAGTAAACTAATTGTAATAAACGAATAGAAAGCCCGAATTTGATTATTCATTCAAACGCCTGAAAATCGAATACGGGCTAGCGACCAAGTGAAATCCGCGATACTACAGGCATTTTGCAAAAACCGGTAGACTAAAATTGTCCATACTAACATTAGAAATGCGGAACTCTGTTACGTTGTCAAGCCTAAACCGCTGAACCATTTTGATAAACTTTGCTACACAAATAGGTTGAACCTAGGAAGACAGGACTACTTTATATCGTTAATAAACCTTAAAAGGGGTGACTGCCTCGGTGACGTTGTTGTAAATTACGATATGACTGCAATGCTGAGGTCTTGGGTTCGATTCCCGGGTCGAGCAAAGTGATATTGGGTTTTTTAAATTCAGTATCAGCCCGGAGTCTGTAATTTGTGCCTGATATGGCGATAGGCTCGCACCCTATCACTTTGTGGGACGGAATACGTACGGCGATAAGTACCCACGTGCGCAACTAGTGCACCCGCACTAGTTGCGCCTCTGCCTACCCCTTCGGGATAAAAGGCGTGTGTGTGTTTATGTGTAAAAGGGGGGGAAATAGAGGATGAAAGATCAAATCATTTTTCAAATTAGGGATTTTGAAAAACATTTATTCTATCTATATACCCACATCATCACCATCGACCACACGAAGTCCACTGCTGAACATAGGCCTCCGCTAAAGATTTCCAGACGAACCTGTTGAGCGGCCTGCATCCGTATACGCTAAAATATATGAATTTGATTTGAAGCTAGCCCTGAAGATGACTGCTAGTTCAGATGTGATCTGGCCTTGCACTGTGTTTTGAGGTTATCATGGCAATAAAAAAAATACGATAACATCGCGCCGTGACGCGAGTTTCTTAAGACGAAAATAGTGGAATCATATTTATTGTTAACGTCACACTGGGTTTATACAACTGTGACGACGAGTCTTGGAATTTACTTAAAATCACGCCAATTTTCCTTGCCATAGTTTTAATTGCCTTATGGAAATAAACCAGTTTCCCCTCATTTGGAGAGATATATCCCTGTTTGTTTAAAACTGTCTCGTGTGTGCGGCGTGTGGTATACTGACCGGCACATCATGCGGTTGATCTCCTGCTGGTACTCCTCGGTGGCGAGCTGGCATTTCCTGATCTGATCCAGCTCCTCCTGACGCGCTCGCTCCTGGTTTGTGACGCGCATATCAATACGTATACAGGGTCTGTAGCCAAGATGCTTTTCTACATGCGTTAACGCCAATAGAATAGATAATAATGTATGCGAATGGCATATAGACAAGTCTAGCGCAAGGATACGTCATTCCTATACATTTGTTTCTATTCTATTGGCGTCAACGCTTGTAGTAAAGCATCTTGGCTACAGTCGCAGGGATATTTTGAGATCGCGTTAATAAATGAAACCACACACTCGGCGTTACCTCTGCTTACATTGTGCCAAAAATCATCAATGAATCTATACTTAATATTATAAAGCTGAAGAGTTTGTTTGTTTGTTTGAACGCGCTAATCTCAAGAACTACTGGACCGATTTTGAAAAATCTTTCACTAATAGGAAGCTACATTACTCCTGAGTGCTATAGGCTACTTTTTATCCCGGAAAAACTTTTCCACGCGGGCGTAGCCGCGCGCAATGCTAGTATCGTAATAGTTTGACTGCCTCGGTGGCGTAGTTGTAATGCGTACGCGTTACGAGTACGGTTTTCGCGCTGAGGTCCTGGGTTCAAATCCCGGGTTGGGCCAAAAAAATAGTGACTGGGATTTTTCCATCTTAAAAATTACTCACTCGCAGCTCGGAGTCTGGAAGTTGGCGGTGTGATACCCCCGTTCCTTGGAAAGCACGTAAAGCGGTTGGTCCTGCGCCTGATCTCTCTCCGGTCATGTCGGATTGCCGTCTCACCGGACTATGAGAGTGAATGAATAGCGAGTGCACCTGTATATTGTGCACACACTTGTGCACTATAATATCTCCTGCGTACCTGGCTGATCTCCGTAGAGATTGGCCGCCGTGGCCGAAATTGGCTAGGAAGGGATTATTATTATTTTAACCAAAAATGCTAGTTACACTTTTCTGATTTACCGAGCATCTAAATTATACCAAAAGCCCCTACATAAGCATCGAACTCAGGATTTCTCCGTCCTCAACCTATAATTACACTGATACTAGGTACACAGAGAAAAGATAATAAAATAAAAATAAAAAATAAAATAAAATAAAATCAGTTTATTGCCTTATAACACTAATAATAACAAAGATACTCTTAAGCTTAAACTAAAATAAAGGCAAAAGGAGGCGGCTCAGCTCGTGCTGACCGGGACAGTAGTTCCGAGCAGCGCTGGTTTTCAGCCTCTCCTAATTATTTCCTAAGATGTTATGCGGAAAGTTTATAGCGTTGGCCTACTGAGCGACAAGTAACGTTTTATGTTACAGTAAATTAATCTAATGTAAAAGAAATATATATGAAATAACTATATAATAAAAAGGAACAGTCATTTTAACAATATTGGAGCTCTAGTGTGTGTGCGTGAGCGTGTGTGTGTATGTATGTATGTGTGTGTATGTATGTATGTGTGTGTATGTATGTATTTGTGTGTGTTGGTGTTTGTGTGACCTTGTTGTACAGCGTGGGTTATTAGTTAAAAAAGTCACATAGGCTCAAAAATTGCCAGTGGGGTTGAAACAAGTTTTCTGCTGCAAGCTGTCTTTTAAGTAAAGCATGTTTGTACTTAATTTTAAATATCGGTGAACTCATCTTTTTCCTTAAAGGAGGGGGGAGGTCGTTCCAAATTTTTGCTGCAGTAAACTTGAAACACGTTCTGTACCGTGTGGAGCTATGCACTGGAGTAACAAGAGAGTTACAAGTAGCTGACCGTAGATTTCTGTGGGTTACATCTTTTACCCAGGAGAGTTTTTCAAACAAATATTCTGGATTTTTATTCCATATTACTCTTTGTACTGTGCATGCGTAATGTAATTCCCTTCTTGCAGACATATTGAGAATTTTTTTCCTGTTCAAATATGGTGTGATAAATTCTCTCCGGGGTATGTTGAAACAAAATCGTATGCAGGCATTTTGTACTCTTTGAATATTTTTTTCTGCTTTCAAATTTAACCTCGGCCCGAACACCGTGCTGCAATAATTAAACTGAGACAGGACTAGTGACTCAGTTAGAAGAATCCGGGTGTTTTCATTGATATACGGTCTAATTTTGTATAGGGTTTTTAATTTGAAAAAGGCGTTTCTAACTTTACTGTTTATATGTTCAATATATTTTTGTTCCCCATCTATAATAAGACCCAGATTTCGTGCAGAGTTTACATGTTCAAGTACTGTGTCGTTAATTTTCACCTGCTCTCCACAACTCAGCGTACTTTTTATTTGAGATTTTGTTCCTAGCACTAGCATTTGAGATTTTGTCGGATTTAATAAAAGGGAGTTTTTTTTGGACCAGTTGTAGATATTTGATAGATCACTATTGATTTTCTTAATAGCTGCTTCAGTGTCTTTACTAGGGAACGAGTAGTATAATTGTGTGTCGTCAGCGTATAAATGATATTTACAAAACTCTATACATTTTGGCATGTCGGCTGTGAAAATACTAAACAGAATTGGACTTAATAATGAACCTTGAGGTACCCCTCTTTGCAATGGTTTAACTGCAGAATACTTTTTATCTCCGCATTTGCTATCTGTGACAACGAATTGTTCCCGCCCCGTAAGAAAAGTTCGAAACCATCGGCAGGTATTAGCTGAGAACCCATAGCTTGCCAGTTTGGCTAACAGAAGTTCGGGATGTAGACAGTCAAAAGCGCGCGAGTAGTCGAGTAACACCATAATACTGCTCAGCCCCTTATCTGAGGCCTCCGTTAGGTCGTCTGTAACATGTAACAGTGCTGTTTCTGTGCCATGACCTCTGCGAAAGCCTGATTGAAATTTTGGTATAATGTTTTTACTGTCGAGGAATTTAAGGATCTGGTCTAGAACAACTTTTTCAATTACTTTAGATAGAAATAAGATAATAAGGTTAAAAAGGAAAAAAGGCCCTAACAATGTTATAAGTACCTAACTTAGGGTCAATTTCACCGTTTGCTGATAAATGCTACGCGTCATAAATGTATAAGCCGACCAAATACAGAAGTCATCTAAACTGATCCCAAATAAATGGTAATAAAATGAGTACTGCATTAGCTATTTAATACGATAACTGTAAAAAAATGACTTGAAACGTGTTAAACATAATCTTATACAAAGTATTCATATTATTCAAAGTTCCATTCAGGTTTTTCTTCAAACCACTATATTGCAAATGACGTACAAAAATCATTTCGAATGTGGGAACAAGTTTCTGAGGTCATCTGTTGTTAACTTACGTCTCCAATAGGAGCAGTGAACTCACTGTATTAATGGATAGTTTCGCGAATCACATATTTCTTGTAGTTTAGTTGTATTATAATCATGGGCTCAGGATAGGTAGTGTAGTCATCATCATATATCGGTGTAGGAACAGCGCCCTCTAGTGAGAGCGGTATAAGTGCCTTGTAATTTTACTGGTGGTAGGTCTCTCGATATGTAAGAGTCCGTCTGGGTGGGTACCACCGCAATGTCTATTTCTACTGCCAAGGAGCAATGTGCATGCTCTGTTGTGTTTCGGTTTGAAGGACAATGTAGCCAGTATAACTACTGGGCATAATGAGACTTAACATCTTATGTCTCAGGATGATGAGCGCAGTGGAATGCCACACAGTACTTTGTAACTCAAGTCGCTGTATGGTGTTACTACTGTTTATGGGCGGTCGTATCGCTAACCATCAGGCGAACGGCATGCTCGTCCCGTCATTCAATGCCATAAAAAAAAAACAGTGCCCGATTAGCCTAAACAAATTAGGCAATTGCCAAGGGCCCTTGGTCACGAGAAAAAAAAAGAAAATTGTATTTAACGATTTGTCTATACCTACTAATATTATAAAGAGGAAAGATTTGATTGTTTGTTTGTTTGTAATGGATGTTTATCCATGAAGGACCCTAAGTTACATCTATGGTCAGGTAAATTTAAGGCCCTTATCTAACCAAGGAATTGCAAACAAATAGTGTAATAATTAATTAATTAACCTTAAGCAGTTTATTATACTCCATCTGCTGCATCAGGTCCTGCTGGCGCTGCCTCCTGGCGGCGGCGTCGGTGCGCTGCTTGTGAGTGGCTAACAGCTCCAGCTGGCCAGCCACCTGTCGCTGGTACTCATCCTCCTGCTGCTTCTGCTGCTGCTGCTGCTGCCGAGCCTCTTCCCGGTCCCTGATCTGGTCTACCATTGCTTTGCGCACTTCCTGTAATAACAATTTATAGAGACACCTTCCCAGTTTCCACCAGTATTTAATGCGAATGAGGGGTAGGACTAAAGCTCAAGGTCATCCCAAATATGTCTGGGTTAAAGCTCCCATACTGGGTTTTGAAGCTGCGGACTTCGTCTTGGCGATCCGTTACATTCCCTAGGCTATCGCTTACAAGCTAAGCACAATCGTAACCAAACCATGGCCTGGCTTTCCTATTGAAAGGAATGCAATGCAATCAGCCTTGTATTATATATTGCCCACTACTGGGCACGGGCCTCCTCTACTACTGAGAGGGAATAGGCTTTAATCCACTACGCCGGCCTAGTGCAGGTTGGCAAACTTCACATACCTTCGAAATGCTCATGTAGAATTCTCAGGTATGTAGGTTTCCTCACGATGTTTTCCTTCACCGTTAAAGCGAACGATAATTATTGATAAAAAAGTCAGAGGTGTGTGCCTTGGGTTTTGAACCTCCGAGCATTGGCTCGGCAGACCGTTCCATTCCCAACTGGGCTATCGTCCACCCTATTGTAATAAATAATAATAAACGTGAAATCAAAACTAACTTGTAACTTATATGAATTATAACAAGTAGAATACGTCGTCACAACTCACAGCTGGTAGACGAAGAAGTTTTTCGATGCAATTCAAATTCAAAATTCTTTATTCGGATTATTAACAATATTGATCTTTGTTGACAAGGTTAACGAAAGCATCTACATTAGTGTACACTGTGTCGTAAATGCAAGCGCCCCCCTCCGTACGCAACTGGGCGCTCCAAATAAAGTCTTTGAAGTATAATAAAATAAGTACAAATTAAAAATAAAATAACCAAAATAAAAGTCTCTCTCAGTGTGTGTAGGTGTGTGTGTGTGTGTGTGTGTGTGTAGGTGTGTGTGTGTGTAGGTGTGTGTGTGTGTGTGTGTAGGTGAATTACTTATTCGTACTACCGTTGCCTGTTGGAAAAGTGAAGGCGTCCATACTAGCATCACTTCCCTGCCCACTCACCTGGTTGGTCTTCTGCGCCCAGAGTTTGTACTCGCAGCGTTTGTTGTCCATCATGTCCTGTCTCCGCTGTGCCTCCTGCTGCAGCTCGTCATCGTGGGCCGTATCTAATTTCGCGAACTCGTCACGTAATGCGGCCAAATTCTTGTTACACTTGTCCAGTTCCCGCTACAAGAGGATGCTTTGGTTTAATTAATGATTTTCGTACGTCTCGTTTACACTTTGGCCAATATACCAATGGTGAAGGCCAATACGTGTGGCCTTGTAAAAGGGGGATAAGCCTCATCATGCCCAGTAAATAGTACATACATACTACTTCTTTTAAATACATCAATCAAATCATCAAAAATGTATGCTATCCAAAATCGAACGGAAAAAGAATTTTCAAAGTTGACGCAATAATAAGTTTTAAAGCTTTCAAATTTGGTGGAAGGGGTAGTTGTCAAACAACAGTAATATCAGAAAGTGACGTCACTGAGTGTCGCCGGCCATAAAGCTGCGGGCGTGCGAAAAAGATAGCGCGATATCCCCGCTACGCCCCCACTTTTGCTCACAACTATATTTCAAATGTGAATAACTACTTGATTTTGAAACCAATTTTGATGGTGATTTCATAGGAGAATTCATTTTTCGTATTATTTTCTGTTACATATAAAAATTTACAACATCAATGATAGGAAACTACCTTATTACGATGGCTACAATGTTCTTCAAACCGGAACACAACAGCGCATACACACTGCTGCTAGGCGGAAGAAATAGATATTTCGGCGGTACTACCCTCGACCCCTCGCATACGAGAGACCTGCAACCAGTATACAATAAGCATACCTCCTTCCTCTTAGCTAGTTCTATCTTGGCCAGTTCGTCGGCGCGTCCCTGCCCCGCGAGCGAGTCCCAGGTGTGTGCGATGAGCTGCTCGTCGTGTTGCTGTCTCTCTCGCACGCGGCGCCGTTCTTCTATCATGCGCTCTCGCTCGCGCGCCGTCTCCAGACGCTGTTCCGTACGTTTGCGCTCCGCTGCGGACAAACACTTATAAAAATACTCTTCTAATCGAATTCCGGCCACGGCGGCCAATCTCAGTGGAGATCAGTCAGGTACGCAGGAGATATTATAGTGCACAAGTGTGTGCAATACACAGGTGCACTCGCTATTCCTTCACTCTCATAGTCCGGTGGGACGGCAAACATGACCGGAGAGGGATCAGGCGCAGGACCAACGGCTTTACATGGTTTACGAGGCACGAGAATATCAGACCGCTAACTTCCTGACTCCGAGCTGCGACTCAATAATTATCGTATCAGAAAAATCCAGCCACATTATTTGTGGCCCAACCCGGGATTCGAACCCGGAACCTCAGCGCGGTAGTTGTGCCGCGTACGCAATTCACTTACGCCACCGAGGCAGCCCCTAATACTCATACGAAAATCTTGATCTAATGTGCGGTTGATGCAACATACCAAGATATGGGCTATGGGGGATATCGTAAAATAAATTTATCTACATCAAGCCACCTGCATATGCGTATTCAGGGAAGGAAGCCTCTCTCCCCCTCTCCTCCTTGGAGATTTTGTACTCCTATACACTTGCGTATACTTGTGTTAAATTACATGGACTACCTATAACAAATCCCTGATCACTCCCCCCTTAAAAGCTTCAAAAGCTCCTGACTCACCTTCCTCCTCCCTGCGTATGTCCTCGTCCCACATGGCCCTGAAGCGGCGCGCCTCCTCGCGCAGCATCTCCCTCTCCCTCTGGCGCTGCTGCTGCCTCTGCTGGAGCTGCTGGTCGGTGTACAGCTTGCACTCGCGGTCGCGGCGCAGTCGCTCGATCGTGTCCTGCTCCATGCGGGCTGCCTACAGACACACGACATGTCACGAAACAAAATCTTAAGTAATATAACCCGCGCGCGATCAGAATGGGATGCAACCTTTTGGAACTGTCACCGCACGGTAGCGTCGGCAAAATCACGCTGATGCCGAAAGATACAAATTAAATAAATACGAAAAGCTGTTGTGGATTTTTAAATAACTAATATAATTTTCGAACATTTCACACACACAACAAGAAATTTTCGAACGCTACTTCGCCCGGGAATTGACCTTTTTTATTTACTTCGACAAGGTTCCATCCCATTCTGATTGCGCGTGGATTATACGTAGTATTATAAATGCGAAAGTTGGTCGAAACGTTTGGATGTTTGTAAGAAGTCAATTCAAAAACAACTGAACGGATTTGGATACATTTTTTGACCGCACACACATTGATTGTACCTACTCTGAATATATAACCTTTATATCCCGATAACTTACTTTTTTTAAAAAATGCTTTTCTTCTTTTTTTTTTTAAGTTATTTGAATTGTTATCACTAGATTTTACAATAGGCACTAGAGATAGGAACAATATTTTTTTGTTTTAAATTTTTTTTATTTGTGTATTTTGTGGCAAGAAAGGCTTTTAACGCCGGCGAAACCAGGAGCAACACCCTGTAGTTAAATGTTTTATTATGATTGCGTCGGTGCCTCAGTTATATTACGGCACGACTGCAATAGTAAGATCTCGGGTTCAATCCCCGGGTCGGGTAGTAATATTGGGTTTTCTGTTCAGGAATTCGCCCAATAAATGGCAATACTACATGGTAAACGTATATGTAAGTTTGGTACACCTCTCTGCCTACCCCTAAAAAGTGAAAAAGGCGTCATGCTATGTGTGCAGTATGCGTGTAGTCTCACCAGCGCGTCGGACTCCTTCATGGCGACCTCGTGCCACATCTTGTCGAACTCGATCTCGGCCATCTTGCGCGCCTGCTTCTCACGCATCTGGTACAGCTGGATCTGCTCAGCCTCCTTGGCGCGCAGCTTGAAGATACACGGCAACACGTGCACGCATTTCGAACTGCGAAAGATGACTTTGTACAATTATATTTCAATACAATTTGTCCATTTTCAATAGCCAGAGATTTTACAGTTTTATATTAAAAAAATAATTACAAATGTTGATCCTTGATGGAACCACACAGACACGAGAGAGATAACATACGTTAGGCTGTAGTAGACGCAATCAGAATAACGAAATGGGCTTAATACCTACATGTTGCGTTTGAATGAAGTAGGTTTGTTAGAATAGATACCTGCTTTTATGTTTAGATAACAAGAATGTTTCAGAGAGAATGGAATACCGTACCATACCAGCCCTGTATTATATACTGCCCACTGCTGAGCACGGGCCTCCTTTACAAATGAGAGGGTTTAGGCCTTAGTCCACCACGCTGGCCTATTGCGGGTTGGCAGACTTTACATACCTTCGAAATTCAGAAAACTTCTCAGGTATGCAGGTTTCCTCACGATGTTTTTCCTTCACCGTTAAAGCGAGCGATAATTCACAAATAAATTATGCGAATGAAATATATACGGTTAATTCACATCGGTAGGACTTTCGAAACTATGACCTCTATTCGGAATGTAGTGATTCCTTACAGCGGCGTGTCCTTGTACTTGTCGAGGTGTTCCTTCTTCCGCTTCTCGAGCAGGTACCGCAGCCGTTCCTGCTTGTCGCGCCACACCGCCTCCACGCCCGCCTGCGCTTGCTCCACAAACTTGCGGATATTCGCCTCCTCCTCCGCCCCGTATAACTCTAACAACCTGCATACAACATAGGATAATATATTAGCTTGTAATGTCAGATTATTTAACTGGGTCGCAGCCAGTGGAGTAACTTGCGATAGAAGGGCCCTATATCAAAGTTTTGTTGGAGCAACACCAGATTATTGTTTAAATATAGGCCATTCAGTTTGTGTCGCTCCGCATATCCCGAGTCCGGAGGCCTATTATTCGGGAGCAGAAAAGGTCTCCGAACTTTTGGGTGACAGCTTAAGTTTATCGTATGGGCTAAGAGGGGCCGCTAGAGCCCGGGGGCCCCGTATCATTGATACGGCTGATACAGCGGTAGCTACGCCCCTGGTCGCAGCCTTTGCCAGGTGATTTCGGGACTAAAATAGGACGATAGATTCTACTACCGTTAAGCGTCATCATTAGAATAAGATAGCATGAACGATTTATCTAAATACAAACCTTTGCCTCTTACGCTTGAGGTCTTCTTCGTAAGCCGCCATGCACAGATCGACGCGTCGCGCCACGTTGTTTATAAGCGATCTGCAACATATCAGAACTCATCCCTGTACTAAAACTAGGAAACATACCATAGTTAATGAGATTCAGCAGGGCCGTAGCTAGACTTGAATTTAAGGTAGGGCAGCTGTGGTTACAGGTAGGGCGGAAGTAAAAAGGTTACTAGATTTGTTCTAGTCATGTTCTGGTCAATCGATTTGTGGCTTTCTTGACTTGGTAAACATTTGTGATTCAGGTTAATAACTTTTATGTAATTGTTTGGGTGATACAGGTGTATCAAAATTCCCTTAAATCCGTCAATCCATATTCCTTTTCCGTCATAATCTGCTTTACAGTCCTTTGCTTATTATTAATTGATTATTAAGGTAGGGCATTGGTATTTTAAGGTAGAGCATTGCCCCATAATGCCCCCCCTTAGCTGTGGCCCTGGATTCTAGAGGTGAAACTAAAACGTGAATACAGACAAAAACACCGTGAAAGAAATCTGGCGATAAGCGAATGTTTGAAATGTATTCGTTGTCGGCATGATCCGTGTGCGCTGCACCTTAGCCCGTGTTGTTTCATCCATGATCAGGTAAAGTTAACAGTCTTTCACACTGAACTTCGCCTCGCTGTGAATTTGCTTGCAATTTGCCAGTGTGATAAGACCCTTCACTTTACCTGACCAACTGATAAAACAACCCGGCTTGTGTCGAACCTGCGGTCGCAGCTGATGAAGAAGTCGCTGTACTGCTTGTCCTTCAGATCTTTGAGCTTGTTCTCCGCGCCGCGCCGCTGGTCCTCCTCGAGGGCGCGCAGCTTCTTCACAAACTTCACGTATCGGAATGTCGAGTTTAGAACTCGAGATGTCTGTAACATAACATAACGCGTTTTTCCCTTTTCACGGGATGGCAGAGGTGTAACAACTATTTTGGTGGTAGAATATGCATTTATATCTGCTCGGATGTTGACCACCGGACACAAGGTGAAAACCCGCTATAGTAGCCCACGTAAGTGTACCGCGCTCTAAGATCAGTCTGTATATTCGGGTAAATCAGGTCAGTATAATAGCGTAGTTTACATCGTTTTTTAAATACCTTTATCAAAAATGTATGTCTTACAAAAATCTCGAGGAAAAAGATTTTTTAAAATACGAGCAATAATAAATGAGCTATGAAGCGTTTAAGTTTGGTGGAAGGGGCTTGAAAAGAAAGAGAAAAACACAACACTAATCGCCCCGGTATTGAACCCGAGACTTCAGCATTACAGTCGCACCGCAACACACCTACAATCCCAAGGCAAGGTCATTGATGTCTGTAAATTGTTTCAAAAATGAAACCGAAAGAAAATATCGATTAGCAAGGGACGCTGTATCGCTTGATTGATCACTTATTTTACAAATAAAGAAACATGTATTTTGGTAAACTATTTGAAAACAAAACAGAAAATTGAAATGCTGTTTAAATTTGAAGAGTTCTAAGCTTCATCGAAATTCAATATCCAATACCAAATTAAACCGAGACCATTCCAGTTATATTGAACTCAGCACCAAAAGATTCCATAAATATTGGGTATAGGCAGTAATTACGCCCTACAGTACCTATCCTTCAAACCGGAAGTCATGGGTGTTCGCACTGAGCAGCTTGGCGGCAGATATAGACAAAGCTTGCACCTATCTTTTCACACATTTAGGTAGAATAGTGGACTTACGTAGTAGCAATCAGGAACTCCCCGCGGCCCGGCTCCATCCTTCGGGATCTTCTGCCGAACCTGTTGCGGTGGTTCGCACATTTGATACTTCAATAATAATATACAAAAATGTTTCCGGGTTTTATAAAAGCTATCAATCAAAGACAATTACAATACATGATATCAATATTAACAAAATCAGAGAACAAAATATACAATGACAGATGCAAATAGGAAATGACAACGTCGGAATTTATAAAAACAAAACACAGGTATTTGTTTCAGTAGTATTATAATTCTCTTTGGGTGTTTGGGTTCAAATGCAAAAAGTATTGGGATTATATTCCACGGAGTTAAGAAAAGAGTTATATTCGATATATTCTAATATCAATCACTTATATAAAGCTGTGTTAAAAAAAATCGCGTAAATTAGCATACATATCTCAGAGAAAAGTAAATTAAACAAAAAAAAGAAAATAAAAAAATACACGAATTGAGAACCTACACTTTTTCTTGGAAATCGGTTCATCTTCTTCTTCAGCCTTTAGAAGTCCACTGCTGAACATAGGCCTCCCCCAAAGATTTCCAGACCAACCTGTCAGAAGCGCCCTGCGGGTTCCTGCGACCTTTACAAGGTCGTCTGTCCAGCGGATCAGCAAGCTAAAGTGGCAGTGGCCAGGGCATATAGCTCGTAGAACTGACAACAGACGGGGTAGAAAAGTTCTCGAGTGGAGGCCACGTACTGGCAAGCGCAACGTGGAAATCGGTTAAAAAACTAAAATCCGATAAAAAAAATAATTAAAAAGTATAAATAATATATTTCCAGAGAGATGAAAAACATACGTAGTATTCCTGTCTGTTTTCGTATTGTGTTTACGCGTAACATATATTGGAATCATTCAATAAAACACACATTTTATAAATCCGTTTATTTTTTGTAAATCAACCTTAAATAACAACTTGAGATCACCTTAAAGTAGGAACAATGTCAGTAACAAATGATACTTTACAATAATCCCATACAATATGATTATGGGCAGAAAATATCAAATGCAAAATGGTCTGATAGAAACAAAAAAAAAATATGCAGGTAACATTTTACTGGGAATTAGTACAGTATACAGTGAACAAGTGACATTTGCTCATACTATATACTGCGCCACATAGTTAGGAACTATTGAATAACACATACATACATACACTCACGCCTTTTAATCCCAAAGGGGTAGGCAGAAAAGCAATTAATGTACCCACTCAAATTCAATAATTTAATTTTGCATACTATCTCTTCTGGTTAAATATGGCTGTTCTAAATAATTTTAAGTATGATTATCTGTTTTACCCATATTTGCAAAATAAATATATCTTTATCTTTACCATTTTTCGCCGTGCGTATTCCGTCCTATGATGTGATAGGAGGCGAGCCTATCGCCATATCCGGCACAAATTCCAGACTCCAGGCTGATACTGAGTACAAAAACCCAATATCATTGCCCGACCCGGGGCTCGAACCCGAGACCTCAGTACTGCAGTAGTACTGTAATACAACTATGCCACCGAGGCAGTCACTAGGGAATAAGAAATAGCAAATGCGTCATCTTGCTGTAAATAAATTAACAGGAACATACTAGCAAAATAAGTTCTACTTATTTTTTAACAAAATTAAATCACTAAAAATCTTCAACAATGATTTCAAAAATGAAATATAAAAACATAATTCTCTTAGAGTTTTGTGTTAAACTCAAAATAGCATCTCAAGCTATCTCAGTCTATCGCTTCAGTCTTGCGTAATTCTTAAATCACTATCAAAAATAAACAACTATACATAAACTGGAATAAGTTTAGAAACTCTCCTATGACCATTGACTATAATGGAAGCAAAATATTATTCGCGAAGATAAAGCATTGTGTAGAGTAGCCATCAATAAAATATTATACAGGGTCATTTTGACATTGCGTTGATAAATGAAACCACATACTTATCTCGTCAAAAATAACGCTTTCCATTAAGTTATTTTAACCATAGACGTAAAATAAAAAAGTGTAAGTTTCGAACAAAATAAATATCAATAAAAAGTAACTTTAAGTTTACACGCCCTAATGCCACTACTACTGCTCTAAGATAATTCGTCGCAGCGGCAACATTATACTTTCATTCAGAAATACACTTCGCACACACAATATTCGCATTAAACTACGAAATGAACAAAAAATTTGAAAACTACAACCGGGATTTTTGACAGTAATATTCGTTATTTATGGATGATTTTTGGCAAGATGTTAGAAGAAGTAAAGACGAATATGTGGTTTCATTTAGTAATGCAATGTAAAAATAACCAATATTACTAGCATGTATAAAACAAATAGGGTAGTCTCCTATGTTTGATTTTGTACAGTATTTTATATGTAACAGAAAATAACACCAAAAATAAATTCTTCTGTAAAATCAGAATCAAAATTGGTTGACAACTAAAGCAGTTATTCATATTTGAAATATTGTTGTGAGCAAGCGTGGGGGCGTAGTGGGGATATCACGTCATCTCTTTCGCTCGCACGCAGCGTTATAGCTGGAGACACTTGTTGACGCCACATTCTGCTATTTCCGTTATCTGACAGGTGCCCCTTCCACCAAACTTCAACTTAAGCTTTATAACTCATTTATTATTGTTTGTATTTCAAAAATTCTTTATCTTCTTGATTTTAGAACATACATTTTTGATAAAACATGTATTTACTCAACTACCCTATTGTAAGTGATTACTTTTCACCTCCAAATATAATAATACTAGCATTGCGCGCGGCTCTGCCCGCGTGGAAAAGTTTTCCGGGATAAAAAGTAGCCTATAGCACTCAGGAGTGATGTAGCTTCCTATTAGTGAAAGAATTTTCAAAATCGGTCCTGTGGGCTTAGAATGTGACACAAAGACGCAACTCGTAAAACGATGTCGTTTAATTTTGATGTTTGTGATTGATCGAGAGACCAATACGTCAGTCTCTCAACCAATCCCAATAAGACGAAACGGAGACGTGACGTGTTTTTTTGTCACATTCTAAGCCCACAGTAGTTTTTGAGATTAGCGCGTTCAAACAAACAAACTCTTCAGCTTTATAATATTAGTATAGATATATTATACACTGCTGAAATCAACCTTATTTGATCGAAATGTTAGTGAAAATGTATGTTTCAATATCTCCATGTTATTGTTACGCCCACTGGTAGTCGCCCATAATTGCATCTAGCCGAATGTGAAAGGTTTGGCGCTATGGAATGTTCTCGAAAGATATCGATGTTTCCAGAATGTCGTGGAAACTCGATAAATGACCTTAATTTACGAAAGAGTTTCCAATCATTCCGTATCTTTCGAGGTTGTACTATAGACTACGATGGTACTTCGCGCCGCCCTAAGTCAGTCTTGTTTGGGACGCAATATGTGAACTACTAGCGATTTCGAAGCGAACACTGGGAATTATGTGTGACCATGACCATGAAGTGATAGTAAATAAGTGTGTTTCGAGTGTTGTGTTGGTGTTTTTATTTATGTTTTAGTGCTAGTTGGTGTTTTAACCCTCAAATCGACATTTTCATTGTTTATCCCGGAGCAGGTTACATTATATTTCATGTTTGTATAAAAATTTCTATCGGTGTTTCTCCATGATTTCATCCTAAAATAAAAAATGGTGTGATGGCTAATCTATACAAAGCTAAGTCTAAATTTCAGAACTTTGGTCACTATTTGCTGTAAAATCAGCGAACTAGAAAATGGGTATAAAAAAAATATTATTTACATTTTGAACTTGTCAGATCTCATACCAAAATTAGATTATGGACGTGTGTTTTTTGATCAACAAATGAATACACGTATTTTATTGGTTCTTGTGATTACTCAATAACGATTTGTGTATTGCAACACTGACGTGCCGTGTCCGGGCCGTGTCGACGTGCGAAGGAACTCAAACACGAATCACAGATTCATCACAGCTCCAATATAGAACAATCACTCCACTGACCCGTCCCAGGACAAGCACTTAACCCCACAACTGTACAAACAGATCGATGTATATATCGTGAAGCGCCGGCTCGCCCACCACCACCCTGGCAGGGGAGGCAGGGGAGGCGCCCACCAGCGCCCTGTTGATGAGACGCAGGCGCGCGCTGTTGGGCAGCACGTCGATGGCGGCCAGCGGCAGGCGCAGGCACGACGCGGCGAACGGCGCATGCGCAGGGGACACGCACTCCACGCGCCCGCGCCACTCGTGCGGCTCCCCTGTCACCTTGTTGTAGATCGTCAGTTTGCCGAACGTCTCCGTGTCTTCCGACAGGCTCTGTAATGTACCATTTATGGACTTTCTAGTAGTTCAAAGATAAAATCAGGAAAAAATATAAATTTCTTGAAGATCAGCAACATACTGTAACTTTTTTGGGATTGCGAGGGTTTGTGGTAGTGATGCACTTGAAATAGACCTACACATATTACCCTCTAAAAACTTTGCCAAAATTTTCTAAATCTTTACTTTCACTAGTGGCACTAGCCCGACCGAGCCCCAGATATCTGCAGCATGTCTGTACTATCTCTCAAGGGGCGAGTAAGTGCTTGACTCACGTGTATCGCAGCGCTGAATAGCTGCGGGTCATCGTACTTGGCGCTCAGCACGAGCAGGCGGCCGTCGTGCGACACTAGCCTTTTGTCCCCTGCCCAGTCCCCTGGCACGTCCCCTGACTCGCCGGCCTGGCTCCCCTGGGCGCCGTCCCCCTGTGCAGTGAGCGTGGCGAGTGAGAAGCGCAGGCGACACGCTCCCTCGTCCGCACTCTCGATCTGCGACGAGTGCTCCTGACAACGTCACAACATACTGATCATACACTTTCATTGATTCATCTTACTATGTTACTAATATAAAAGTTTATAAAGATGAATATTTGTTAAATGTTAAAACCGCTGAAATAATTTAGATGAATTTTGACACGTCATGTATATGCTATGTCCTAGATCAATAAATAGACTACTTTTTATGGAAAAAAAAGTACGCAGTGAGACATTTATCCTGCAAAAACTTCTTTACTAAAGTGGAGACCCTCACATCAGCTAGTATTACATTATATGACTCACAAAAACTCCTACAAACAAAAGAAATCTGTACCTTCCTGATATGGTGTTCTAGTATGAATTTGGGTCCAGCCCAAACGCACAGGAAGCATCGCATCCGCTCCTCCATGCCGATGCGCTCCATGTAGTCCTAGAACCACAGTCATAACATCACGCCTTACAATTTTAGGTGTAGGTAGAAGTGTAACACCCACATTACGCCAGCTGTTACAGCTGCATTTACTCGGTAAAATTCAAGACTCTAAGCTTGGACAACCCAATATCGAACCCGAGACTTCAACGTGACGCTGACGGGGCGTAACAGTTGTAAATGTCAGAGCCGTCGCGCTCAGCGCTCGACTTCACTGCTCCGCCCCGTCTGTTGTTTCAAGAAACCTTAACATAGTGAAATATTAGGGACTCGTATCTGGTTGCGGTACAGTCCCCCACAAAAATTACTAAACAAATTCAAAACTACAAATTGCCTTTTAACTTTTGTGGGTGTGCATACACGCCTGCCTACCGCTAAGGTTGATGCCGTGACGTATACTGCATATCGCCTATGTATATTGTTTGTGCACTCACGCCATCCTGACTGATGAGCTCGAACGCGTCCTCCACCATCTGCGGGATGGACGCGTCCGCCGACTCCTCCGACACGTCCGCCGACACGTCCGCCGACATGTCCGCCGACACGTCCGCCGACACCGACATCGACACCGCCACCGCCACCGCCGACGTCGCGCCGCACGGCGACGGCGACGAGCCCATCACTGGCAAAGAATAACATTTCGTTAAGCCAATCCACGAAAACATTCACTATAAACAAAATAACTAGGAAATAACTAACTGAAAAACTTCAAACAAGAACATTTTCTTTGTGCGTGTGAGACATGAGGGTATGTGAGTATATGAGAGTGTGTTTGAGGGTATATGAGTGATTGTGAGTGTGTGCGAGTGTATTTGAGTTTGAGTGTGTGCGTGTGTGTGTGTGAGTTCAGTCAAGGCGTACCCTCGTCGCAGATGAACACCCTGCGCAGCGCCTCCTGCTCGGCGACGCTCAGGTACTCGTTACCGACGACGCCCGCGCCGTCATACACACTATCCCGCTGGTACACTGCAACATCACAGGGACATCGGTTGATTACAACTCAAACAAGCACATTATTTCTGTCATTAATAGCTAGTATTCCATGAACTGTAAAAGTTAAATGCCATAAGAGTTGCCAAAACACAAGCGCCACTCCAGTAAAAGTTGCACTCATATCACAAACATCATAATTTAGGCAAGTGTCGGTAACTTTGAGTGTAACTGCTCATGAAGAAACTTCCCGAATAAGTTAGATGATGATGTAGCTGTTATTAAGCGCTAGCGTGCGAAAAAGAGCGAGATATTTACCCTTTATACCAGTTTAGGACAAATATTACTATGTAGTATAGATGTTATTTTCCTACGGTTGGACCCTCCCTAGTCCATAGATTAGACGAGTTTAAACTCAACCAAATAGTGGGGCGACGGGCGTGCAACAGTGTTGCGCCGACCCCACATAGCACAAATAAATCTAGACTAACTCTAAGGCCACACTCAAGTTAAAGCCAACTCTCGTTATTACAATAAATAAGGCTTTAAAATAAGTCGTAAATAAAACCAAACGTCAATAACGCTATAATTAATGCCGTTAAACGTTAATGTGGCCCCAGCATTTGATTAATATGAGTGAAGCACTTACAAGCGTTATAATCGTCGACCGCCGGAGGCTGCAAGCTGAAAGACATCGTGCATAAAGCGATGCGGGCGGACCAGCGTGCGAAACATATGAATACAGGCGGGAAGAGGTATGGGATATGTTTAACAAGCATGTTTTTTAGGACAAGCATAACAAGAAAAAGCAGGTTTTTATATTAAGTGACACAATTGATGATAATTACAGTGGCATCTAGATTATAGGGGTGACTGAAAACCAGCGCTGATCTAAACTCTAGTTTCGGTCAGCTCATGCTGAGTCATTTCCTTTTGTCCTTCACTAATTTTGTTTGCTTATTTTTATTTGGTATTTGTTAATTTGAAGGCAATAAATTACTTTTTTTTTTATTTTTTTTTATTTTATTATCAACTGACAAGAGATTCCCCTCGCCAGTCTTCATGAAGCCGGCCTTTGCATTTACACTGAAGAACACACTCAATTCAATCAGGAACAAAAATAACTGAACAAATTCAATACTCCTAAACACCCGTATAATATGAACTTTTGTATCCTTATCAATACGTTTTTCCTTTACAGAAATAACTAAATTGTTTACTTTATTTTAGCTAAAAAAACATTCAAGGCATTTTATATTATAAGCGATCTAAGATTTTGAAATTGTTCAGTTATTTTTGTTTCCGACTAGATGTTAAAGCATAAAGCGACACACCCACTAGGCTATTATGATTTGCAATATTTTAGCAGCAGAAAGGCAAGTGCATTTGATGGTAAGTGAACACTAGTGTCCGACCAAAGAATCAGTTTCGGCCACCTTCAGGCTTCGGCCAAAAAAAATACTTCGGCACCTTGGCCAATATGAGCCGAAGGATCGAAGGTTCCTAGCAAGCGCCGAAATCGGACGAGAAAAATAAATATTATTCACATTATTTCGAAATTATAGTATTTTCACAAATTGCTAATTCATTTTTATCGTATCTAGATCAATTACAGTCAATATAAACATTCAATATTAAGTATTTACAATCATTTATTTTATTGATTGTAGCTAATGGCCAATTTTGAATTAAATTTCTTTGAACTTTAAACCTTCGGCTCCGGCTTCTGCCGCAGGTGTAACGATAGCCGATTAATCGGCTTCGGCCATAAATCGGCCTTCGGTCGCACACTAGTGAACACACACGCTGATAAAGAAATAATGGCTTAGACAGGATAACAAACAAACAATTGAAAAATAAATGTTTATATATCGATTAATTCAATACTTATTACGAAGGATATCCCTACAGAAACCAAGACTCATTTCTAGGTCACTACCCTTTTAACCAACAAAGTATCCTACTAAATTGTTGTAATTGGGGACCTTGTTTTTTGCTCCCCTTCGGAGTCCACTGCCACTGAGTGTGAGTGAGTGTGAGTGAGTGTGAGTGAGTGTGAGTGAGTGTGAGTGAGTGTGAGTGAGTGTATGTATCGTGTGAGGAGCGTGATATGTACTCACACGGAGGTGACGGTGTGCGTGGTGAAGACGCAGTGCGTGGTGGCGGCGGGCGCGAGCTGCAGCAGCGGCGGCGGCAGCGCGGCGGCGCGCAGGTTGTACAGCCGCTCCAGCGCCGCGCCCGGGCTGGCGGCCGGCAGCGGCGGCACTGGCGGCAGCGGCGGCACCGGCACCGGCACCGGCAGCGCCGGCAGCGGCGGGAACCACAGCGCTGCACAACAACACGGGAGAGCACACTGTCCTTAATCCTTAAACTATCTACAAAAACGCGCAATCAGCCAGGACAGTGTCACCATATTAAAATTATAAATTATCATGCTGACTAAACATTTTTTTCTTCTTTTTCCATCAATTCTTTTTGTTCTTAGTACATTTTTTATATTTAATTGTTAAATAACAGCTTTTTTGTAAATTATTTTTGTGTCATTCTGTTTTTGACAGTTGTTTCCCAAATTGAAAAACCATTCCCAACTTTTGAGAGAATTTTGATAATTCTTTCTGCACTATGATTTGACTGTCAGACATTTCTGATACAACAGATTTTTAAACAAAAATAACTACGAAAGTTGGTTCTCTTTAGCATAACTACATTAATATTTAATATTCAAAATATTAATTCACCTCGTTCTGCCTCGGTACTGACTTCCACGTATATGGGCTGCGTGAGACTCCGCCGCGCCGAGCCAAGCCGCCTGAACACCTGGGCAATGGCGGGCAGGCTGTCTCCACCACCGCCACCACAATCACCACCATCACCACCAGCACTAGCGACCTCCAGCGGCGCCCTCACGCTGCGCACGCGCTCCGCCCTGATCTTCTTATGATAATATTGACAGTCTTCCACCAGACACTCGGTCTCTACGCCCTGACTACTCTCTGTTCCGTATGTACTCTCTACCTTATGTTGTATTAGCTCAGTGAGATATGTTGGCTCGTATTCGGTGATTGTCTGCGTAGTTTGGTCGTCCATTTTGTATAATTCTTTTTCACGGCTGTAGGATATCTGTAGCGGTTTATGCACTAGTGCTTTGATTCTAGACGTGCTGCCGTCCCTTCTGGTGAAGTTGACGGTTGGCGTGAAGATGGGCCTCTCTATTGTCTGCAGAGGTGATATGCCACTCAATCTTCTTTCCTGGTTCCTTGGAGATGGTGTGGGCTAAAATTGAATAGTATTGCGTCCGACATGTGACGCAAATAATGATGAATATGATTGTAATCTACATTTTAAATAGTTTGCAATGGACAAAGCCTAGTCTCTGAGTATAAACTGGTCTACAAATTTTGACTTTAAGGAAGTATTCTTCAAGTAAAGTAGCTTTTCTTTATTTTGTTTTAAACGGGCTCGGCAATGGGGATCACGTTAGGTGTGAAGCCCTGCCATGGTGACCCATATTAGTGTGCCGCGTTCTGACATCAGCCTGTGTATATCCGGTTCAAACAGGCCAGCATAATTGTGTCAACTGGCGCGGGAAATCGTCTCTCGTCAGTTGACACTCTATCTGGACACCTGGCCACTTACCATCAGGTGCAGTGGGGTCGATTCGCCGTGCCCATTCAATAAAAAACCTTGAAAGTTGTTTAACAGGTGAACCTGCGTGCCACACCTAGAATAATATAAGTATGATTGTACCATTACCTTAATCCGTGAGTAGGGTATGATCTGCCTGTCCCTATTCACCTCGTAACTCTGTTTTTTCACGATGGCGGTCACATTGAACTTGGGCCGGTTGCTGCCCCTGCTTATTATATTGATCTTAGTTGCTTTAGGACTTTGAGCCTTAATGACACCAATGAGGGTGTTGTTCGTGTTCATTATCCTGTAATTGGGCCTGTCACGAAAACTGCGCAGCACTCTGTCGCTCTTGATCAGTGAAGGCGGCGAGTACACTTTCAACACGTTGCTCAACTGCTTGTGTTCTGTCTTGTACTTGACGGCGAGGTCGGGGCTGTGTTTGGTGACGTCACTGTGCCGTTTGGACGTGCGTGTCACCGGCGGCGAGCTGTGCCACGTCGACGAAACTTCCGCACCCTGCACACAAATCACTTTGTAGTCGTAGTGATGAAGTACTTCGGCTTTGTCTTAGGCCAAAAAAACACCTTTGGCGAAATTTCACCGGAGCAGTCGCCGAAATAGAACAAAAAATTATTAAGTATTATTACATTAATATTGTAATTAATAAAATTAATGAATAGATTTTTTGTTTGCTGTACTTTTTAATTGCGGCTGATGTCACATGGATCGTAATGTGACAAGGTCCCAGCACATTAGCAATTTGTGAGGATTATACCTCTGCTACCCTGAGAAGGCAGCAAGTGATGTCATGACTACCTGCAGTCTTTTCTTGCTGGCTCTCCGCTTGCTGGCAAGCTGCTTTCTCTCCAGCTTCACTCTCTGCACCAACTCCTCTAACTCTCGGGTAGATTTTGCCTTTTTAGTGTTGATCAGCTCTATAAGATACATCTTCTGAAACATTAATCAATTTAGAATTATTATTTTGTAGTGGCAGTATTATATTACACTATTTATACTCAATCTGCAGTCCAGGTTTTGCATTTGTTTTTTTATATTTTTTTATTGCATTGAATGGCAAGACAAGAATGCCATTCACCTGATGGTAAGCAATGCAACCATCCATAAACTGTATCAACACCATCCAGCACCTTGAGTTACAAAGTACTGTGTGACATTCCACTGCGCTCGTCATCTTGAGACATGTTGAGTCTCATTATGTCCAGTAGTTATACTGGCTACAATGCCCTTCAAACCGAAACAGTGAATGCATACACTGCTGCTTGGCGGTAGAAATAGACATTGCAGTGGTACCCACCCAGACGGACTCTTACATATGACAGACCTACCACCAGTAAAGCAAGTGGCCTACCTGTCACATTATACTAATTTGTTTAATGTAATGACTTCAAAAATCACGCAAACTGTTAAAATAAAATAATTAAATTGTGAATACTTTTTTTTAAATAAATAAACCACTAACCTATGTTTTTGAAAACTAGATAGATCAATGATTTCATGTTGTGGCCAGAGTTACCGTAACATAAAAAAATAATTATAGCTGGTCAATACTATTATAATATTGCTTAGTTTAATTAAGTATTAGAAATAGTTTTAGTTATCTTGTTATCTGTTAATATTTTATTGTTATTAGATTATTATACTTAGATTATATTGTTAGATATAAGTGTTTTGGCCAAGTGCTGTAAACTTTCCTTAAATAAATAAATAAATACCGATAGTTTAGCTTGCCAAATGATACCACTCACAGAAAACGAATGGTTCCAATATTGACAATATCATATTGTGTGTGTTTATGGGCAGTGGATATTATTGATCATGTAACTTTGTTTGCCAGCCCATGTTAACATATTTACCATTGAACGATAATTATGTACTGAGTGTGACTTCACCCAGGCTCCCAAGATGCAGACATCTAGTACAGCGTCTTGTTGGCACAATACGCCCAAGCAAACTCACACAGCAACCATTCACGAATCACGAGTCATGCCGTAACATTACGCTTCGTTTCGAGAACTAACATTTTTATAATCTTAATGACAGCAACTGAGCAGTTACACCAATCAAGCAAATAACAAATATTTACTTTGTTACGACCAAAGAAATACTACACACAGTTTATAAGCTCACCTTAACGTTAGACGGTAAATGCATTGATTTGGCGATTTGCTGCAAATACCTATACGAGAAGCTTCTTAAATTAGACACGGAATATTTATTTTCGTCAAGTTCCATGGCTATGTTATAAAGCATTAGCACGTGCGCAAATACATGCTATGGATGTAGGTACAGTTCTTTTACGTGGTACAGTTTAGTGATTATCAAAGTTTTTCCCAAATTTACCCTCACATATAAATTTAGCTTTTTCCGAACAATATTATTGCTCACGCCAGTCGCTAAATAAATTTTCAAGCGTACGATCGTTATCTTTTATACATTTCCGTATTTAAAATGAAAGATAACTGAGATTACTGGGAATGTAAACAGTAAACACCGCAAAGAGCATTATAAGTTATAATAGGTACTACGGATCAGACTACGGATTACGGAATAACACCGGTTGGCCGACAGAAGTATTTTGGTAGTTTTATAAATCAGATCTACATTTATAAACTCTAGTTTATTTGCAGAGACAAATGAACTAGATTAATTTGTCTCTGAAATCTGAAATAAACCTCTCATTTGTATTCCATGTCAGTTTGACAGCTGTCCATTTCAAAATTCAAATTTCTTATTAGAAATTAGAATTCTATGGCTAGGTGCGTAAAGACGACTTTCGCTTAATTGGCAAGTGACGTTTTGTTCCCCAGTGAAACGTTGCGATTATATAGAGATGATAAAAATTATCTTTGCGCTCACAGCACCTGGAACACTCGAAGCTCTGCGAACGCATCCAGCTTAATAGGACCCTGACAAAAAGATAACTACAGTTGAAAAAATCCACTCTTTCATAATGACATAATAAATTATCAGAATCATACAGGGATGTGAAAAAATAATCGATTTTCATATTCATCTATAATTCTATTCTTTATTATAGTCGACTTTCTTAGTAATAAGAATCGGTTTTTAATAAGGCGATTTTATAAAAAAAAAAACAAAAATATTTAAGAAAAACAAAAAACCCGACTGCGTCAATATCTGCCGTCTTTATTAAATTCATTGAAGAACTGAAAAGATAGAAACAAGATTTCAATTTTAATATTTTGTTTTGGTTTTGAATAATCTTAGTTGACAGTGTTCACAAACGCATTCGGAGGCATCTGCTCACTCCGAGATTTTCTTGTTCTACCTATATCACCAACCAAATTATGAGAAGTGAGCGTGTTTTTTGTTTTTCTTAAATATTTTTTTTATTTCCATCTTTTTAGTTCTCAAGCAGCTTTATTAGTATTTCCTATTCCAAACTCCAATAAAACATATCTTAATATATATAAATCTCGTGTCACAATGTTTGTCCTCAATGGACTCCTAAACCACTTAACCGATTATAATAAAATTCGCACACCATGTGCAGTTCGATCCAACTTGAGAGATAGGATAGTTTAAATCTCAAATTATAGTCGCAATTTTAATTTATTGCTAATTATTTGTCTGTTATTATTTGACAGTCACAATTATCTGTTAACTCCAAATGATTCTAACAGATGTCGATACCTTTCGACTGGGTTGAGTAAGTAATCAATAGATGGCGCTGCTATGAATGATTCTAACAGATGTCGATACCTTTCGACTGGGTTGAGTAAGTAATCAATAGATGGCGCTGCTATGGTAAATCTACGAACGTGTCATATAAGCTACATTTTAAGCGGGACTTTTATACCGGGAAAACTCATTCACGCGGGCGGAGCCGCGGGCAAAAGCTAGTAAGTTATATATATATATATTCGTAATCACCATTATTATTTTTTATTTTGATACCACATTCGATGTATTTTGAAAACATTTTTTTTTCGAGATCACATTTTGCCTCCAAAATATTTTTTTTAATGTTTTTATTTTGATGTACCCAGTGTCACTCTCACGACTAAGACGAATCTATTGATACCACTCACATAAAAATACGACAAGTCGTTTAGGCTGTAGGGCGTGCCAAAGAAATATACAAACATACATACATACATACATACATACATTCGAAAAACATAACTTATAATTTAAATTGGAATAACGGCTTATTCGGCTTGTATTTAACAGAGTTTTTATTTTTATGTTAACCTCACTTTTGATTGTAAGTAGGTATTAGCAAATGTACATAAATTTATTGAAATTAACCATCATTTAAAAATATGACTGTCAATTTAGCAGACAATAATATTTAAATATATTTGAATAAATAATAATAATAATAATTTGACCGTATTAATAATGGAATACAAAAATACGTGTGGCACTCGGAGACTGCCGCGGTAAAGCTATTGCATAGCATTTTTTATCACAAATTTTGATTGACTAAACACAAATTCGATCTTACGCTTACCACATAAAGTAGATTTTTAAACGCGAGCAACACACGTGTTATTGATAAATGTCGGAAATGCCATGGTCATCACAACCAAAGTAGAATAAATCATAATTTGAAAAAAGATTGTTACGTTCGATTATTTTGTACTCGTGCCGTGCCAACGCTGGGGAAATAGCTTCTACGCAATGTATTTAAGGTTCATATTAGATTAGTAAGAAATGGTTTTAAAGAGTTTAACTTGCTTTCTTCTTTTGTTGGTCTATGCGTACACTTCTTCAATAAACTTCCTATGCATAATTTGTTAATCTTCCAATAAAAAAATTTAAAACTACTGTCAAAGAACGTCTTTGCAAAAAAGGTTATTACAGTATAAGAGACTATCTTGAAGATATAAATGCTTGGGATTAGGTTGCTCAGATTCACACATGTTCTATAATTAAATTGTGTCTATTATATTGTTACTTGCCATTTGTAAACAATATATTAAAAAAAATATAATAAAAAACCTACGCTGAGTTTCTTGGTGCTTCTTCTCAGGTCAGTGGGCTTTTCCGAAGCACTGGTAGAATCTTTAGATGATAAAAACATTGTAAAAATGACGTGTAAAAGTGCCCTTAGGGGCCTAATTACTTAATAAATGATTTGAATTTGAATTTAATAAATAAAATAAATGAAAATATACTCGTTTCAAGAATTATAGCTTCTACGCATTGTATTTAAGGTTCATATTAGTAAGATAAAAAAGATGTGGGGTTATTTTCGTTACGGAATTTCTGGATTCGGTCTCCACGCTCAAGGCCCGCGATAGAAGCTATGCAATAGCTTAATAATTATTATAAGAACGGTGAAAAAAATAATTGATTGGAAAAGTTTCACTTCAGACGTGTATGTACATTTACAAACACACACTTTTTTTCCTCAATGTTACATCCCTAGAATCATAATGAAGGTGGCCAAAAACTTAACTAAAGGGAGTTTTGGCGGGAACTTGGAAGTGTCATGAGGTGCTCTTGTTTTAATTCATTATTTTGGTGATACTTAGTGTTATATTGCATAATTATGGTGGTATATTATCCAATATAGTTCTATTAAAGGGCTCAAATGAAGTGAATTGAAATAACTGTGCTAGTCAAGTGTTTGTTTTGTTGGCGCCAAAACTCCTCGATAAAGTTTTGGTAAGGTAGCCACTGCTTTACTTCGACATAGTACTACTCAAAGAGTAAAGTAATATATAGAGGAAAAGAGAGCCCTCTTGACGGATTCGCTGTCATACCAAATGTCACTTTTGAAGCTCATGCGCCGTCTGGTGACGTTTCCCCTGTACTAAGTGTCTATATATAGCTCTTTATAGATAGGTTGCTATATTACGTACTTTTATGCGTTTCAATATATTCAGCTTCTAACCAAAGTACTTTTCCCAATATTATTAAGGATGAAATTCACCAATGAAGTTCAACCTCAGCATATTCGAAAAAGTATATTAATTTCTTTTGCGGTAGAAACTTACTTTAAATTAATGGATATAAGGAAATTAAAACACCATCTTTGTTCACAATATATAATTTTATTTTCATTTTGGCGTTTTCAGGTGCTTGTGTTTATCATAATAAAGTTGGGCCATAACTTTTAATTCATCTACTACATCAACATTGGTTATTTTACCGCACAGAATTCTATTTATATTTCTGCACCAACTGTAAATTAAAATATTTAATGTTGAATCAATAAAAAAGTTTATTAATTGATCTTTATGTGTTTCACACTTAAAAGGAAATGTTACAAAAATATTAACAAAAAATTTTATTTGTCTTTTTATTCCACAATTTGGAACGTCCCTTTTCAAGTGTGAAACACATATATTCTGTATTTCTTGGAAACATTTCCGCAAAGTTGAAGAAGGGTAACAAAGCCATTTCTTATTAGGATAATACTCTTTTGCCTTTACAAAATCGTTTTTCTCATCATTATTTTTACATATCACATCATCCCTACACTCTTTACATTGTTTTATTATTTTTGTTAAACACTTCTTTAGAACCCATCCACACACATAGCTCCTTTGTCCATTATCTTCTTCCATATCTTCTACATCGTTAAGAATATTTTCTCGTAATGGTATGTCTGTTTCTTCGGTAATATTAGAAGATTCTAATTCATTATTGAAAAAGAAGTTTAAATTTTGTAAGCAAGTATTATAATCATTTTCACAGTTAGCATATTTGGATTGGGGCGAGTTATAATTGTTTAAAATTAAAGACTTGTAAGCCCCTTCAAAAGCAACACAATTAGGGGCTACGTTTCTCGCCCCATAACTTCTAATATTACCGAAGAAATTTTCGATAGGGTCTTGGTTCATGTTGCGTGTTAACATGCAGTCAAAAGAGTATTTTCCTGATAAAATTTCCCAAAGAGCCTGGAACCCTTCTATAGTTTTAATCAAGTTTTTTACAGATGGTGGTACAGATTCTGTGGTATCTTTAATAAACCGAATGCTTTTTAATAGTTTCAATGAATTTTGCCACATTTCATGATGTGGGGAATTTTTCCTTACAGCCGCCGTAAATATTTTTCCGTTTGACTCTTTAAAAGACGACACATTTAAAGAGTCGAATAAATTGTCTATGCACAATACAAAATTTATCACATTTCTGCAATCCTCAGGTATTAAACCGCGCGCTGACAAATGTTCGGTAGCTACAGCAACACTATGGCTAAATAATTGCGTAGCCGTCTTTACGCGCATCTTTTTCATTTTTTGCGGGTCAATATGCTCCTCGGTAATTTTTTGCAAGCATCTAAGTTCCCCGAATGACTTGTCAGCCCAATATAGCTGCTGGAAGAACTCCCACTTAATAATTTTTTCTTTATTTTCTTTGAAGTCAAAGTATTTTAGGTTTTTATTAATTAAATTATTTCGTAATCCCTTTATTAAATGAGGCGTATCATAAAGGGGAATTATTTTTTTTGAATTTACTACAAAGTAGTCGTTTTTCATTTGTTTGCCTTTTCTTAATATATTGGATTTAGCGTCATTCACCAGATCATTTATGGCAGATACATTTGTTGTACTTTGGTCACATACGGAGCAAACTACTGTTAGACCTGTGGCATTAATTTTGGTTATAACTTCTATAATAATTTTTTTTAAATCAATTTTATTTATACTATTTGTGAAGTAGTATGCAACAGGCTGCTTAAATGGTTTTCTCAAACCTTTTACCATAAAAACCAAAGCATGATTGGCAATATTTTTTTTACCATGACTAACAAGGCCCTTAATCTCGTCTTTAACTGCATCAAAGTGTAATTGCGGTGTTATAGACATTTCGTCGAAAATCAAAGAGCAGAGACGATTCTCGACCGACATTTCAGCTACTTGTTTCTCTAAATTTTTAAATAATATCTCATTATCTATTCCGGGAGATATTGAAACTCGCGAAAGCATTCTCTTCAAACACTTTGCCGAAGGCAAAGTGAACAATTTCGATAAAAGGGCGTAGCATTTTGGGCTTTTCTTGTACAATGACAATGATAGCACTTTTTCATCCATTGAAAAACGTCGCCCTTTTTTCTTTTTTTGGGTTTGCTTGTATTGCATCATACAAAAAATTTTTGCGGGCGTATTCATTTTCTCCATCACTTCATTTACCATTTCAGCATTCCCTAAACGAGCCTTGAATGTATGGCCTTTTTTCCGCAATCTGTAGATTGTTCGACGTAAGTTTTTTACGTTTTCTTGTAATATCTTGGTTTTCTTCGTCGCAGTTCTTAGAGAAGATGTTCTTAATGCTGTAAAAAAAAAGGAATCATGTAATGTATCAAGTAATATTACCTTCCAACTTTGAGTATTCATGTTTCCACTATCAATGTCTTTCAATATCGCAATAATATATAATTGGAACTATTTTCGCAAACGGGAACCAACCCACAAGGCCATAATATTTCACTTGGTATACCGGGATTTTTGCCAATAATATTCGTTATTCATGGATGATTTTTGGTAAGATGTTAAAAGAGGTGAAGACGAATATGTGGTTTCCTTTAGTAATGCCATGTAAAAATGACCCTGTATAAACCAACTAGTTGTAATACACAAACATTTTAGTATAACATCAACAAGTATAAAATATTTTTGTGTATTTTGGTACCCGTTTACGTAAGTAGGTCCAATTATAGAATAAAGATTTCTTATGAAATTATGAGGTTGATTAAAAACTGGTCTTTTGACCCTGCTTTCTCCTAGTATATAAAAATTAAGTCAAAATACCAGCTGAATTCCAAAGACTTACCTCTTAATCGTTTTGAGTTTTGGCTCTTAGCAGAAACGCAATAATTATGCTCTAAGCATATGCGGTCAACTGGAGGTGTCAATCCAACTGTAACAGGTAGAAAAAAAAAGTAAATAAGATACTTAAATTTGAGAATTTCTAAGTTTATTTACAAATAAATTTACACTACTGGTTGGACATCAATATAAAATACTATAATCAACTTTAAATAATATTTTTGACATAACTTATAAATGAATAGCACTGATCGCAGACATCTTTCAAACTCCTTTTTCATAAAAAAAAAAGTATGTTAACAATTAGATTACTTGTATAGTATTTTCATTACATTTACTCCACATTACCCTATTTATTAGATACATATTTTATAATCCACTAATTCAGAAAATTGTGCATTGACCAACCCTAAAGATTTTTTATATAAATTACAACAGACAGGTAATACTAAAACTTGACACTTTGCAAGAATGAACATTTGTTTACTAATAAAATGGTGTTTAGTGTAGATAATTACAGATTGTAAGTTATGCATATAGTCAACCAGAAAATTACTAGACCCGACCGCTTAAATACGTGGCAACAAGAAACATGAATCAATGTCAGCCACAAAAGTAGCTGAACAAACTCAAAACTTCAAATCGTCTTTACACATTAAGCTTAATTGAAACATTTTATTTCTTGGTGTGAATTAAAGTAAGAAGAAAAAGCTTTGGTAATAAAACAAAAGTGTATAGGCGATTCGAAGTTTTGAACTTATTCAGCTACTCATATAGGTGACTGTACATACATAAAAACATTATATTGATTATACGAGAGTATACATAATATAGTTTAATTGTTGAAACACTACTTCCTAAAAAAGGGATTATATGTCATCCCTGTAGCTTAAATGTGAAGATATAGTATAGCTTTTACAAGTAACTATTACAAAGTAATGTTTTTCTTTCTGATTTCTAAATATAACTAAATACTTACTTGCAATTTGATTTTCTATGTTTAATGAGTTTTCTATCTCCATTGGTTCATAAGAATATCCAAAAGAACACTCTGGTCTTGGGGATCTTGCACTTGATTGGATACTACCTAAATGAGCTGAAAGCAAAAAATGATTTCATTAAATACTATAAAGCTAGTAATTACAAATGTAGATACTTTCATTTATAATTCTCAATAATTACAGTCTCCTCCGATATTTGGAAACATAGGTAAAGAAATGCTCAGTTTTTCATATGGAGGTTTTTATAGAGATAAATGACTTACCATAGTTGCAACAATGACATATTACTAATACATATAAGTCGATATCTCAGCTTTACTCTCATATCCAAAAAAATGCAACACTTACTTATAGTTTGATGTTCAATATTTGATGGGTCTTCTATGTCCATCGGGTCTTGAGTTTGAAGAGATCCACCAGGAATTATAGCAGCTTCTGTAATTATGTACCTAATTAGAGTGTGTGCAAATATATAGTTATTTTCTATCTCTCAAATAATTATTTTATTTAATTATAAATGTAATTCACAAGTTTACTTACGAGGTAGGAATAAAGATGGTATTGCCAGAACATTAAGACGACTGCTACGGGTTCTATCTCTATCAGTAAAATGCCTGTCACACACTCTGTGTCTTGTGTAATCAAAGTTTTGATGATCTTGATCACCAGTTACAATTCTAACCCAAGCTTTGTGTTGTTCTGGATATTTATCCGGATTTGGAAAAACATGAAGTAATCCACCTGAAAACAATGATAAAATTTATATCTTACTATATGGTCACAGCTATTTTTGCTGTGCTTGATGGATGATTCATTTTCTAAAAACTTTTTTAAATTGTCATTTCCGAGTACATAATGTGTTAGACTAATTATGCATTTAAATTGACTCAAATGTATATAATATATATATGTATATAATATACGCAGTGGCGGCCTTAGGGGGTGGGCGAACCGGCAAATCGCCTAGGGCCACGAGCGGTGCCTTAGCTGAGGACCTTTTTTTTGCTCCCGCATAGGGCTTCGCGTCGGCTAAGACCACCACTGTCATTACGCAAACATTACCAAAACGTAAACTTATATGGATGAGAAAAAAAAAGATGTACGTGTTGCCTTTAAGACAAGTAAGATATGTACTTATATACACAATATTTGTCAAATTTCAAATACACGCGGTACTAATACTATACTGGTTTTACTAGTAACCAATGTATTATAGAAATATTCATTACATGGTGTTAATATACGATTCAGTGCTTTATAATATTTCTCTTTCCATATTTATTTTGTTACAGTATGATGTACTTACGTGTATTTCGGGGGCATCCTAATGCACAACGCCTCGGCATAGTGATAATTGTAATATAAAATAATAAAAACACAAACAGAACTATAGCGTCTTTTCGCATCCACAAAACAAAAGCGTCTTTGCGCAACAATCACTTCTTCACGAAATACAAAGGCTACAGAAAAGCGGAGGAGGAAATTACCTACAACTCAACGCATTCACTGTCGAAAATCACGCAAATTAGCACAAACTCACAAAACTAACGTTAGAATACAAATCAGAATTCGTACGCAACGGCCATTTGTGAAGTGACAACTACAAATGTTATAGAATCTCTACAAGATTGTGAACAAGTGTGACCAGATGGTAAAACAGTATTTTAGTGGAGCCATCGCCATCTATAGTAGTGAGGTGAACTAATTGTTGTGGAATTTTAGAGGATATATCGACAGATGTCACTGCTGTAAATGAAACTGATATTATGTTCACCAGTGTCCCGGCCCTGGTACTACTACTACTGAGGATAAAAAAGAAACAATATTATATATGTAACTTCCAAAAACTTTGACACTGGCAGATGCGCAAACCGCGCCTTGCCAAAGAGAAAAGAAAAAAAAAAACTTAACTAAAGAGTTTTGGCGGGAACTTGGAAGTGTCATGAGTTGCTCTTGTTTTAATTCATTATTTCGGTGATACTTAGTGTTATATTGCATAATTATGGTGGTATTTTATACAATATAGTTCTATTAAAGAACTCAAATGAAGTGAATTGAAATAATCGTGCTAACCAAGTGTTTTTTGTTGTTGCCAGTCACGGCAAATTGACTTCTGCAACATTTTGAAGCTTGCAGAACTTCTGGCAAGTCGCCTGTGTAAACATCATTTATAGAACTTGCGCGAGAACTTGCAGTTTATTCTGCGTGTAGATAAAAGTTTTAACTTGCTGAGAGATTACGTTTTTTTTATTTGTTCCATACGAAATGGGCTAAGGTCAAACACCATGCTGCCAAGTTATAATTTTGTAGTATTACCGATAAGTCTATTTTTGCCGCCAAGCTGTAGTATACATGCACTATTGTGTTCCTGTTTTAAGGACATTGTAGTCAACGTAATTAATGGGATTTATAAGACTTAAATCTTATGACCCAGGATGACGAGCGCAGTAAAATGCCACGCAGTACTTTTTAATTAAAAATTCTCTTTCGTGTTGGTAATTTTAATGCGATTATTTTGTTTACAATCATCATCCAAACAGCATTATATTAGATTCATAAAAGTTAGGCAAAAGGATTGCGTGCCTTGTCATTCAATTTGATGAAAAAATAACAAGGCAAGCAATAAATATTCCTCGAGTAATGTAAACAGTTTTGCAAGAAGTTGCGCAAGTTAACTTGGTGGATCACTTGCAAAAGCGTGTTGATAAAGAAACATTGCGGCTAATGTAAACGCATCTGAAAGTTATTGCGCAACATATTGCTGAGAGAACTTGCTAGTCTAAACTTAGCATTATAATTATTCTGATTTTATAATGCTCTTTGGTTGTCAGTTGTCACCGTCAGTGTTGCAAAAGTTCCCGATTTATCGGAAGATTTACCGATTTTGGCTGTAGTCTCGCGATATACCGATTTTACTATCATGTCTCCAGATTTATTGTTATAGCGATATAATAGTATCAAAAATACTACAAGATGAAGTAAAAATGATTTTTTTCCAAATTTCTTCGTTGCTTCGCGAGCCTATGGCATTAGTGTACGGAATATACTGTTTAAAACTTTATGGAAGGAAAGTAGTTTAAAGTGACTTAACAGGACATTTGGTCTTCCAAAACTTCAAACTAGAATTATTTAATTCCAAGTTTTATGAAATAGTAAATTTAATATTAAAATAATATGTGATATACAACAAAAAAATGATCATTTTCAATAGGATGAAGAGATTTTCTTAAGTAATAACTCATAGTTGAGATATTTATCAACCAAACTGCCTTTTAATCTTATAACGCCCTTTTGTTTATTGATTGTTACTATTCTATAATAAATTCAGTGGCGTAGCGTGGTCCCAACTGGGGGTCGTTTTAGAGGGGCGGCAAAATGTGTAAAATAAAAGCAGACTCATGAGACCACCAGAAATGAGTGCACAGGTGACTTTTATTTGTTGAAATTACGGTTTTTTTGTGCCTTGGAGAAGCAAATTTTGGGTCCATCCCGGGCGGCAAGAACCCACGCTACACCACTGATAATAATAAAAACTATTCTTGGTTTTGTACTTCCAAATAAATATCTCCCGATTTCTATGTGGAATTTTTCCCGATTTTTAAAATCTCGTTTTTGCAGCACTGGTCACCGTTGTCAGTTGTCACTGTCTTCCCAAATTTCAATGTCGACTTGACCATACGTAGTATCTCTAAGTTAGTGTTGGGTAGGACAAGACATAAAAAAGAGTTAGTAAGAGTAGCCTCTTTTTTGCACTAAGCCAGTACAATGTCCCACTTCAAATGAGGCGAGGCGTTCTGAAGCTCGGCGATACGTTTGAAGTAACGAGTACAAATATGACATATTTTCATTGAAAAATGACCTATTATTGTAATTTGTAGCGTGCGTCTCGCTCCCTCTCTATCCTCGTACTATAGTTTTACTGAGACAGATAGTGAGAAACGTGACTTCGCGACTACCATACATACATACATACATAGTATCACGCCTCTATCCCATAGGGGTAGGCAGAGACCATGGCTTGCCACTTTGCTCGATTCTGGCACACCACTTTCGCTTCCTCTACCTGCATCAATCTTTTCATGCATTCCCGCCGGTTCAGGGTACTTTTGACCTGGCCCTTACTTAGAATGTCAGATATCTGACATTCGAAAGTTCGGTGCGGTCGACCCCTGCCGGCCCTTCCATCCACACTCGCCTTATATATCCTCTTTGTCATTCTCCTATCATCCATCCTTTCCAAATGCCCAAACCACCTTAGCATACCCTTCTCAATTTTGGTCACTACATCCTCTGTCACTCCACACATGTCCATCACCATAGTATTCCCCACTCTATCACACACAGTCACCCCACACATACTTCTTAACGCTCTCATTTCCACTGCTTTAATCTTACTTTCGTGCTTTTTCTGCCATACCCAGCTTTCACTACCATACATCAGAGTTGGTAATAAAACTCCTCTATAGACAGCCAGTCGTGCCTTTTTGGACACCTTCCGGCTACCCATAAAGGCGTGCAACGCTCCATTCACCCGATTACCTGCACTCACTCGTCTCTCAATATCACTGTCATACCTACCATCACTTGTGAAAACACATCCCAAATATACAAAATCACTTACTTGCTGTACCCTGTCGTTACCTATAAAAATATTACATTCTGTCATGCTATCGTCCCTTTCAAACACCATAACTTTCGTATTACAAACATGCATCTTCATCCACGACGCTTCGCAGGGAAAAGACCTGGTCCGTGCATCCCATACCCTTTCGAAATCCGGCTTGCACATCCCATACTTTATCACAGGTCTCTTTTATAATCCTTTCGATCAGAACTTTTGCATATAGTTTGCCGACAACGCTAAGAAGGCTAATGCCTCGGTAGCTTTGACAGTCTTGCTGCGACCCCTTTCCTTTGTATAGTGGAACAATAACGGCGCGGCACCAATCTTTCGGTACCACACCTCTGTTCCAGCACAAATTCAAGAGGCGGCACAACAGACTTGCCACGACGCCCTGTCCAGCCTTTAGCATTTCGACAGACACCCTATCATACCCGGCTGCCTTACCCATCTTCATGCTGTTTAAAGCTCTCACAATTTCATTCATGCCTATTTTATCCTCTTTTTCTTCCCTTTCGACCATCACATCTAAATCCTGTGTATCTTCGTTTTCAAACAAACTTTCAAAATATTCGACTACCGCGACATGAAATTTAAAGTAGTACAATATAAAATGTTGAGCCACTCTTACATTTTGATTTCATGTACGGGACAAATGTACCGCCTCTTGTATGTCCTACGCAACACTACTCTAAGTACTCTGACTTGACCTATAATACTGAAAATTGCCGGCTGAAATTGTTTATTCAAAAATAAATTAATCAAGGTACGTAATTTATTTAATTATGTATTTCGTTAATAAGGTACGTCTTTTTATTGTTATCACTTTATATATTTTTGGCCCGACTGCGTTAGATCATTCATCATCTATAAAATTAAACTATGAGTCACACACACTTTGTGTTTTGGATACGTAAAAAATATCAACTGCCATATGAAGTGAGAAGTCTACTGCTTAACGTAGTAATAACATTGAAAATAAACGCAATAAAATGAAATGAAATACGTTTATTCGTATGTAGATGTAGATTATTAAATAGTGCTTATCATAAGTCAATACAATAATAAAGTGTTAAATAAATATAGACTTAAAAATTGAATTGAATTGAATTGAAATAAATATAGCATTATCGAAGTACCTACTAATATTTCGGAAGAAAAAGAGAAATGTTCGTATTTATTTACTTAAGATGCACCATGTTCAAGAGAGCCACAAAGAATTCCAAAAGGCACGCACTTGAGAACTAATTTTCCTGATACTGACCTAAAAATTTTGATAACTTGATTTAAACGCCCTAGAGAAAAATTGTGCAAGCAAAATATTTGAAACATACTGTAATAAAAATGTATAATGTATTCAAAGTAAATTACACATGTGGCACAAAAATTTCCCAATGTACCTAATCTATTTTAGTTCTTATCATATATTAGAGATAACAGCTTGGCCTTGGTTTGCTCTAGTGTTTTGACTTTATTTGATACTTTATTAATTGTGACTTCAACATAAATCCAATAAAAACCCAATCGCTCATTGAGGCTGACCAGTAGGGGTAAGTTCTTTCTCTGTGATATAAAAGGCAATAGAGAATATGCAAGTGATTTATATTAACTTGATGGTCCTGACTCCTGATGATAGGGATTATGCAAGTGATTTATATTAACTTGATGGTCCTGATGTTACACCTAAACCATTATTTTCTTATTTAGTTTGTATTAAATTGCATAAAACTTTATTCAAAAAATGTAACTTTGCGAGCAACATACAAATTCACAAAACGCATCACCATTGGTCGAAACAAAATGTGACGTCACAGAGCGTGTTATGGGATTTACATTTATACTTTGCTAGTTGTGTTTGAGAGAAAATTCGTATTTATTTATATTTCTGTAGTGTTTTCTATTACCTAGTGCGATTTTGAAACATAGTGATATTAGGAATTATTAAGAACAATGGCAGAAAGTGGTTTTGTCAAAGGACAATCGGACAATCTACCAAAATAGATGCTTTTATGATGACGGCATATTTTACATCAAATTGAGATTTTACGTCCATTGAGGTCAAAGGAGTAAAAGCTGCAAAGTAATTATTGTAATACATATATGATATTTTTTAATCTATGAAATTGGTTATTATGCATATGTGCACTAAACAATACTTATTATAATAATACAAAATCAGGCAGGCAGTTGAGATTTGAGACAACTGATAATGCCCGTATCTCGCTATTACTACTAGTTTTCATTTGCAGCTAAGCATTTGTCCAGTCGGTTGATTATACTTACCTAAACATAACTTCAAATGTTGTAAACATTCACCTAACTTCATTAAATTTTAATAGATTTTAATGAATTTTGTGTGTATGAAGTGCTAAAGTGTTTGATGGAGACGTAGATACATAACAAATGAGATGATCTGTCAAATCTTTTTGTGTGTTATGCTCCACTGAGTTTTCTTCCGCAATTTATGATGCCTATAAATTTTACTTCTGACCAATTCAACCATGTTAACTGGTAAAATATAATATTCAAATTTCAAATTTCAAAGCCTTTATTACTGATTTTATAATACATTAACATAAATATGGGTGTGCACATCAGTCCGGTTCTACATCTAAATCAGCGTGTCCTGCAGACACATAGGCCTCCTCTAACCTCTTCCATTCCTCTCTATCTCTTGCAGCTCTGAGCCACAACGGTCCCGCAACCTTTTTTATGTCGTCGGACCACCGTTTCAGTTGCCTTCCCCTTTTCCTTTTGCTGTTATATCGTGGGATCCATTCTGTGAGGTCTTTGGTCCATTTTATTGTTGTCTCCCTAAGCATGTGACCTAACCAGCGCCATTTAAGCTGCCGAGTTTTCCTGGTTACATCTTCTACTTTTGTTATTTTTCTTAGGTCTGTTGCTCGCTTCTTGTCAATTATTTTGTAGCCCAGGATGCTCCTCTCCATGCTTCTCTGACAAGTTCTTAATTTGTGGTGGAGTTTTCGTGTCATAGACCATGTTTGGCAGCCATAGGTTAGAGTTGGCAATATGCACGAGTTGAACAGTTTTCGTTTTATTTTTATGGGGTATTTTTTGTTTTTCATAATGTCTTTGAAAGACCAGAATCTCTTCCATGCATTAGTTATTCTTCGATCTAACTCTTGTGCCATTTGATCTTGAAATGTGATAAGTTGTCCGAGATATATGTAAGTCTTCACATAGTCTATTTGTTCGCTATCTACATGTATGCTAATTTCTTTTCTATTGGTCATAGTCTTGGTTTTGGATTTGTTTATTGTGAGCCCAACCTCTTTGCTTTTTGTGGCAAGATCTTGTATCATTGTCTGTAGTGTTTCTGGATTATCAGATATCAATACCAAATCGTCTGCAAATCTGAGGTGATTGAGTTTGTGGCCATCAATATTAATTCCATGGTCATCCCATTTCAGAGTTCTCATAATTTCTTCCAGTACAGCAGAAAAAAGTTTGGGTGAGAGAGGGTCACCTTGTCGGACCCCTCTTTGAATTGGGAAATTTTCACCAAGTCTTTCCAGTTTTACCCGTGATGAACTATTTAGATACACATTCCTCATCAGTCGTATATATTTGGGTTCTACGCCTTGGTTCTCTAGAGCTTTCCAAATGCAGTGGTGTTCCAAGCAATCAAAGGCCTTATTGTAGTCTATAAATGCCAGGTATAGGGAGCATCCATATTCTTGGCATTTTTCTATTATTTGTTTCAGGCTGTGCATGTGGTCTGTAGTTGAATATCCAGATCTGAATCCTGCTTGTTCCCTTGGTTGGTGGAAGTCCAAAGTTTTGGAGATGCGATTTAGGATTATTTTTGAAAAAACCTTGTAAACATTTGACAGGAGGCTGATAGGCCGGTAGTTACCTATGTCGTCTTTATTACCTTTTTTGTATATAAGGATAATTGTACTGTTTGTCCACTGAACAGGAATGTATTCGGATTCCAGAATGGTGTTGTAGAGATTGGTAAGTCTATTCAAGTTATCTGGCAGCGTAGCTTTCATCATCTCATTCGTAATGTAGTCTTGACCGGGTGATTTGTCATTCCTCTGTGTTCCCACAGCATGGGCTACTTCGTTTTCTAAAATAGGGGGAATGATCTCTTCGTTTTCTTTCTCTAGTGTTACATATTGTCTTTCTATAAATTTTGATGCATATAGTTCCCTATAGAAATCAGTCGCTGCGTCAACTATGTTCTTTCTTTTTGTTTCAGGTATTTCCTTTTTGTTTTTTAGTTTTGGGATCCACACTTTTGTGGCGCGAAGTTCCTTGAGGGCTTTTTTTATTCCTCCTGTTTTAATTATATGATGTTCTATACATTTCATTCTTTTTCTCGCTCTGTCTTTTTTTATTTGGTTGCTTATTTCTTTGCTTATCTTAGTAATTTCTTTTAATACTTTTTTATCTTTTTTATTTTTGAACATAGTCTTTCTTCTTTGGATCAAGTCCTTGGTAGTTTGGCTGAGCAGTTCTGGTTTTTCCTTCTGTATTTTTGTTGTTTTGTACAGATAACTAATTTCCTCATTATATATTTCTTGGATTTTCTTTTTGTTGTGTGCTATTGCATCTGTGAGATTCGATGGTTCTTGTTGGGGGAATTGGTAGTGGTTTTGATGACTGTAGTGTTTCCTACATCTCTTTTGTTTAGTGCAGTACAATCTAGCTCTTACCATGCGGTGATTAGTATTGAAATTTAACTGACTGATTACATGTACATCATGGATTAATTTTGGCTGGTTGCTTAGAATGTGGTCAATTTCGTTGCGGTGCAGGCCATCTGGTGAAATCCAGGTCCATTTTTTTGATGGGTTCTTTTTGAAGCAGCTGTTCATGAACTTTAATTTGTGTTCAAGGGCCATTTGTACCATTCGGTCCCCATTGTGGCTCCTCTTTCCTCTGCTATATTTCCCAATTATATCCTCTTCACCTTGGTTTTGTTTCCCAATTCTACCATTAAAATCGCCCATGATGATAATGTTTTTGTAGCAAGACTCAATAGTTTCATTTAAGTGTGCATAAAAATCTTCTTTTAATTTTTCATCTGAAGCCTCAGTAGGTGCATAGACCTGTATTATGGACCAATTGTTGTTGAAGCCCGGTAGCTTTATGTTGAGTATTGCTAGCCTTTCAGAAATTCCTCTGAATTCTATGATGTTTTTCTTAAGTTCCTTCCTTATCATGAATCCTACTCCATAGAGTCCTTTTGTTTCTCCCTTGAAGTAAAGTATGTAGTCACTATGTTCTTCAATTGTATCACCTAGTCTTCTCACTTCGCTAAGTCCTAAAATATCCCATTTGACGTTTTGCAGTGCATTTTCTAATTCCATTAATCTTTCATCGGTTCTTAAGGTTACTGTGTTCAGGGTCGCTATGTATAAGTTACTGTGTTTTTGTTCTTCGTTTTCCATTTTTTTTGTGGTTGGTTAAAATATAATATACTTACACTAAAATGATCTTCACAATAATGTAAACATGATATTAAAGATACTTTATCTCTTCTCAGAAACTTACACTATTGTTTACGTATTTTCGTATGTCTTGAACCCGAAAAAACAGTATCAGGTATACTTGTAATAGGGTTTTGGCACATTGGTACCGGGCAATATCTATAAAATTATTTTTTAGCTTCTTCCATAACTAAACAGTGATTTAAATTGAAAAACCTACAATCATAACTCTCTATTGATACACACACACACACACACACACACACACACACACACACACACACACACACAGAGAGAAAGAGAGAGAGAGACACACACACTCACGCACTTTATCCCCGAAGGGGTAGGCAGAGGCGCAACTAGTGCACCCACTTTTCGCCGTGCGTATTCCGTCCCATGATGTGATAGGGGGCGAGCTTATCGCCATATCGGGCACAAATTCCAGGCTTCGGGCTGATGCTGAGTAGAAAAACCTAATATCACTGCCCGACCCGGGGATCGAACCCGAGACCTCAGCGTTGCTGTCGTACCGTAATACAAATACGCCACCGAGGCAGTCCAGTAATGAGTACACTTCCAACAATATTTATAATTTTTACTTTATTATTGTGAAGTAAAAACTGGATTAAGCAAATAAAAAAAAATATGCATCTTCCCTATTCATGAAGTTTCTCGTAGCCAATTAAAGCCTTTTTTTCACCAATTTCCAAACATAATGTTGGCAAGAATATAAATATATCTGTGTAAGCATTAAACTGTAATGAATAGTACCAGATAAAAATGATCCATCATTTTGCATTTAAGTACGTAAAATATTTTGATAACACATGCTATCATTTTTCTGTGTAATATCAAATAGTAATGCCTGTGATCATGTTTGTCCAAAAAGATAACAGGTTGAGTTATGACAAATAAGTTCAATATAAGTTCATGCATTTTACCTTTCAAAGGATAAGCAGAGTACCTAGTACACAACCGGAGAAGTTATAAAGATTACATACAGAACTTGGAACACTTTTACTATTCAAATAATTAGTATAATACCAAACCTATTATTTAAAGTATCCAATAAGATATTTTTACAATAATATCACGAAATACATAAGTGTACAATGCCTAGTTGGGAATGAAATGGTCTGCCAAATAAAGGTCCACCAGGTTCAAAACCGAAGACACACACACAATTATTTTTGTATGGGTTCAATAAGATGTGTTTTATAACTAAAAAAAAAACAAATATGTAATATAGTTTTTAACAAAAAAAAACAACTAAAACTCATTACACACCAAAAAAATATTAATTATTATGTTCTTTAATTAACAAAATATTTTTTCCCTTATATCCTTAGGTCTCAAGGATCGATGTCAATTATTTATAATAACCCTCAGACAAACTTTTATCGCCCATCTTAAAAGAATCTTAAATCCCTCTCTTTGTGGTAGAAACTACATTTTTTCATCCTGGGTCAGCCTCAGGCGGATATGCCGGGATACCGGGCCACTTTAACTTTTTACCATAACCCCACGGTAGCCTTTTGCCACACATGATAGGTCCGATTACTATGCAATGCGTCTCTGCATCATATCATATAATCAGTCCTTCATTATCATTACTAGTCTCAAACACAAAGGACGGCTGTGGTGACTACGACAGTAGCAAGGTCTACCAATTTATTCATGTCAGGATCACTTTAGACTAGCATAAAGCTGGGAATGTACTTTTTTTTTTTTTTTTGTAACACGGGAAAATCCATTTACGGATTTCTGCCGGACTCACCGGTCGTGCAACCGCAACCCTCGCAGGAGTTGGCTCTTGACCAGAGCCTCTCGTAGTCCGAGGAAAAAACCTCGGTAATATCATAGGCGTGCATGTAATTCTGCACGCCAGCCTCTTGGGCATTATTTTCCCGGTAGCCGGATGCCTGCCCGCCACCTGCAGGCCTGCTTAGGGAGGTATGTCCAGGAACCCTTAATGGACTTAACTAGTCGCCTTTTATATCAGGCTCCCCTGAGGGTATTGGGTGCTTTTCCACCAGAGATGTGCTATGCAGCTATGATGCGAGGATGTGAAAGCTATGCTACAAAATTTTGTGACCGTTTCCATTGAGCACGCATCCATCCATATAAAAATATACATATATCCATATATACCAATGAATATGATTGGTGGATATCAAACGCATCCATAGCATTTCTGGTGGAAAAGCACCCTAACGTTTGTTAAATAAAGGATTTAAATCCCTTACAGAATGAGTTATGACTTTTCTAATATTTTTTACTCTAATAATGTAGTCCATAATATCGAAATAGTAAATAAGGCCAATGTTCGAATAAAACTAATATTTGAATAACAACGCATAACCCGCCGCCATAGAACATCGCCATATTAGGCGCCAATAATCCTAGGTAGCTCATTAAAAATATACAAACTTTAGTTCCCTGGTTGAGACTTGAACCTAAAATCATTACAATCTTCAACCCGATTATGTAGGTAGAAAATTTTGCATTAATTCATTTACCAATTTATATTTTCAGATCCTTCAACATGATTATATTAACTGGAAACAGCCTCAGTGAGAGACAGCGGGAGCTGAACAACATAGTGAATGAAGCAGCAACAACTGGTGTGTCATTTGAACAAGTCAAATCACAAAATGAGAAAACTGATATTGACAGACTGTTTAAAATAGACTTGGCAAACAAGTACAGAAATATAGACTATATTATCGAGACCCTCAAGTGTGGAGACAGCGTGTATATTACCAGAGCATTGAAATGTCAATGGCTTTACCAAGAAGATTTATCTCACATTGTCAATCCAGATTACCTGGAGCAACATGTGTTCCCAGAAATGCCATTTAAAATGAAGAGGAAGTTTTTAAAGTTATTATCTCAGCACATGAACAACAGTGATCGAGCAGCTCTGTTTTGCTCTTACTGTATAAAAATGAAATTACCCAATATCGCTCTCAAGTTTCTGTGGTACGCTCCAGAATCGTATAAAGTAGAGGTGATTCAGGGACACCGTATATTTATCTCTGACGAAGATATGATAAATATTATCGGTGATTCGTTCACTTTAGCTACAGCTGTTTTAAATGAAGCAAACAAATATAATGTTTGTGATTTACTAAAACGGCTGCGATACTTGTATTCTGTGTCAGATGCTCAATATTTGGATCTTGTTGAGAAATATCTACTTAAACATAACGTAACCTGGCCACGCACAGAACGGTTTGGATTGCGGCTTTCTAAAAATGTAATTAAGAATCACAGAAATAGGCTTTTTTCCCACACAGAATTGTACCTAAACATGCTTAATAAAAAATCGCTAGTAAAATATAGCACAGCAGATGATGTAAAAAAATATGTAACAGGTATGTGTTTTACCAGATTCTGGGACTTTTATAATGACTATGAGTACATAATTGAGGTAATTCCGTTAAAAGATAGGTTGCAATACCTAAAGGAGGTTTTTAATAAGCACTACCCTAGAAGTGACTTTGAAATGAGTATAGAATTTTACGACGCTGGTTTACACAAATTAATGACAAAATCAGAGAGAGAATCTTGGGCCCTGGAACATGTAAAAGCTGGTCTTGAGCATTTCGGTCATGGTCAAGATTTTAAATGGTACCAGTTCGTCTCATTTGACAAAGCATTTGAGCCTCTCATAAAATACATATTAACTGCCGCTAATAATGACGTCAGAACCGCTATTGTCAATGTGCTAGTCAGTAGCGCACAGTCAGACCGCGAATTGGAAACCTTGTTTAATTATTACTATCAAAGATTCGTCAACGAAATGACACGTAATAAAGAAAATTTTATTGACAAAGTTTTAAGTACTCATAACTACCATAAATTCGATGAGAGTTGCTGGCAAGCTTTCAATAAAATTTTACACAGCATGGATGTTTACGACAGTAAAAATGCGTATAGCTGCAAAGCAGAATATAAGATAATAGCAATAGTTTATGCTATCATTCATAAAATAGAACTACATGACGCTCTAAAACAGCATATCGATGATGGATTAAATTTGTACTTATTTAAACAGCACACTGACAAATTGGCTGCAGAAAATGTTGAGATCGTGTATAATTATATAATTAACTACTATGTACAAAAGATAAATCACTTTAACATTGAAGCATATGATGAAGATGCTAAATTTGGTGTAAGAAAATATATACACAGTTTATTAGAACTAATGATAAAATATGATAAGCCTAAAAGTGATATTCCGGTGATAGTTATGAAATTTGTCGCCTTAGATCAAGAGGAATACAAGTATAATGGCTTAATTAAAGAAAAAGAAATTCCCTTCACACAATTTGTCTTGTTGAAAGATTTAAAACGTGATTCATCTCTAGTCGCATCTAAAGTCACGTTACTCAAACATAAACTAGAAAAAGGAATGAAATTCAATTTTGTTGTTGCTCTGAGAAAGTTGAAACTTTACTTTTCTACAGATATTGCGCTGAAGTATGTGGAACTCTTTAAAACATTACTGTCATCAAATGAATTACGTGAAGAGACCTATGATGCTGCAGTTTATGGATTATTTCATCTAGCAGAGTATGCAGATAGAGTTGACTTGGTTTCTAAGTATGTTCCAACCGAGTCAAAAATAGACCATGTTGAGATTGAACGGAAAATATTGTACATCAGAAAAGCTATATGTAAGTTCATGTGTTTATCACGCCCCATCATTCCTTTGTCTGAGACACAGAAGTATATTGTTGGTGACTATTTAAAGTTCTGTTTGCCAATGTTGCAATCATATGCAGCTAATTTGCAACCAGCTGGATTAAGGGAATTTGTCAAGTACTTATTAAACTCGCCAGTGTCCATACAAAAACATGGCCTACGCTTGGCGTTCCAGTGTTTCAGCGTTCATGATTTGAAAACAATATTGACAGATATTTGGAAGAAAACAAAAAATGTATCATTGAGGTTGGTGATATACAAGGAAATCTACCAAAAAATTGTGAACGAACTCGATGAAGATTTGCAAAAAGAACTATTTGAAAGTCTCAAAGTATTTACACTAGATGTGCGTGACGACGACGATGACGAACTGTTTACAGAAATGAACAAAACACAGCTGCCGAGTCATGTCTTAGGTGATCATATTCTATGTACATGGAAGGTCTTAAATACATTCCCTGATAAAAAGATCATGATTACCCGCAAGTCTGTCGTACTGGAGAACATGGCAGATCATCTCGGATTAATGAAGCAAGATGTGATTGAATCAATTGTATGTGAGCATATTACAAACACCTTCAAAGAGGGACAAATGAAAGTCGAAGTGGAAACACACATGAGAGAATTCTCCGACACTAAGTGGGATCTAACTGCAAAATATCTCATGCATCTACCAAGTCAGGAAGTTTTGGAACACAAACTGAAGATTGTCGAAACTTTAGTTAAAGAACCTATAAAATTATGGAAGTCCGAAAAAGCAAATCAGTGTGTCGTTAGAGGGTTTTTGATTGGTTTTATTAAGAAGCTTGGGAGTAGTATATGTTACACAGAGTCAACCTACTGTTTACATGGCATTGTGTTACTAAACCAAGTATTGAAAGATTTGCTAGTCTTGCCGCTGGTTGAAATATATGACACCATTTGGTATTTACGGTTAAGTGTTATTACTGCAAATACTATAGTTGCTGGACGACGGTCTCCGGTCGAGCAAGGCGATTCTAATAACCGTGTCACTTATCAGCAGTACATTGACAGTTTTGCTAAAGAATTTACAAGTTTATTAAATGAATTTATAGAGGAAAATAATTGTTATACATTTGCGTTTGAAACAATCATCGACTTTTTATCAACATTTTCCATCAAACTAATATCAAATTGGCCCAACGAAGTTCGTACTAGAGAGGAGTATATTTTTAGTGTTATAAGCTCTAGATTGGTCGAAATAGAGAAATATGAAACTTATAAGTTCGCTTTAGAATTGTTAGCGACAAATGGAAACCAAGAACAAGCGTCTTGCAAGACTATAGATAAAATAAAATCCTTCAACAACAACAACATCAGATACTACTTCTATAAGAAATTTTAACCCTATAAAAATAAGTAATTTTATGTTCCACTCTAGCAGCCCCTAGTAGGCCAATTTTGACAAATGAGTTGTCTATCGATTCGTCTTTATTGTGTGATGGTTAAAGACTAAAATGATCTTGTAACTGCTAACAGCGCGATGACAACGTTAATTTGTATCGTGGCCATCGCCATTCATATAGGATTTTTTCTTATTTGGTGCTATATATATATACTTACATTTTTTCCTAGTCGGGATTCAGATTTTTTTCACCTTTTTTATACTATACATTGGATATATGTATATTAACCTATTGTTAAGATTTAAATAAAATAATTTGAAAATATTTTTGTTTACATTTGGCTGCCATCATAATAGGTTTCAAAAAAGGAGATTGTATATATATATTTATTTATATTTAGTGTATTCTATAGAAGCTTTTATGTACGCCCCTGACTGCCCTTTTCGTTATTTCTCTTATCTCCATCCAATGGTTGTCTGTAAGAGATTGCCTTGAGCGATAAGACCGCCTATTGTATCACCGCTGCCTACTTGTATATATTATGATATAATTTTTATTTTTGTTGGTGTACAATAAAGATGTAAAATAAATAAATAAAATATATTATCAAATGTGTAAGTATGTAATATTGTTAGGATTGTATAATCTTCGCCTATGTAGCCTACGTAGGCTTCTAAACACCATCATGTCATAAATCTATACATTTTTGTCCATGTATTTCACGGACAGTAGAAATCGGACAGCAATAAATCTTTTTTTATTATTTACTATCTAAAGTATCTTCCAACTTGGGAATAGTGTTATTTTCATCAAAATCTATTAAATAGTTTTCAAAAATATTAAATTTTAAGTCGTTTCAAGGACATTTCTAAATCTTAGTATGTTTCAGGGACTTTTAGCAGGCAAGGCTTTTCACGCGGGCAAATCCGCAAGCATCTACTATTTCATAAAGTATCAGGGGAACAAAAACCACATAATATTTTGCAAACTTAATTTATAATCTACTAAAAATGCAACATTCATCAATACTCTGTATAAAAATAATTGCGACAACAAATTGATCTGCTACGACACGTTACAACGAAGCTTTGTATATCACACCGCATTACTCATGGTTACAACAAAAGAAAAATTAACCGCTCTATATGCTTCGGTACAAAAACATCTACGACAGTTTCCACAAACCACGATGTCTATGGGGTCGTCCATTAATCATGTGAGGCTCGAAAGGGGGGGGGGGGGGGGGGGTTCGGAAAAATCACGGAATATCGCAAGGGGGTCTAGTGATATATCACGTGAATTTATTTTCTCGCGTGCGATTCAAATTATATTAGGTATACTTTAACCTGTATTTGTAAGTGGACGATAGCCTAGTTGGGAATGGAACGGTCTGCCGAGACAATGTCCGGAGGTTCAAACCCAAGGCACACACCTCTGACTTTTCGTAGTTACGTGTGTATTGTTTATTCATTATCGTTCGCTTTAACGGTGAAGGAAAACATCGTGAGGAAACCAGCATACCTGGGAAGTTCTCTGAATTTCGAAGGTATGTGAAGTCCGCCAACCCGCATTAGGCCAGCGTGGTGGACTAAGGCCTAAAACCCTCTCAGTAGTTAGAGGAGGCCCGTGCTCAGCAGTGGGCAGTATATAATACAGGGCTGATTGCAACCTGTATTTGAAGATGATACACTAACATTTTTAAGATACTTTGTACCAAAAGAAATACACGTGATCTCTGATGGGGTAGTCTAATAAAACCTCACAACATATCACGAGGGCGGGGAAGGACGGGGGGGACAAGAGTAGCTAAAACATCAAGTGATTAATGGACGACCCCTAATTCAAAATTTTAAGGAAACATTCCAAAGATAAAAATTAATTCACAAGTTACATCACTATCTCAGATTTGTTATAATAAAGATAAAGAATAAATCCAGTGTGGAAAGTGATATTAAAATTTGCCATAACACTAGGCGTTTTCAACCAAGTCGGGTATACATCATTTTTAATCTATTTATCTAAAATGTAAACAAACATTTTAAAGCAATTTTTGTATTACATTGTATAAAATCGGTACTGTTTTAATTGCGTTCTTATCAATAATCGTGTTTAAGCATACAATAACGCTCAACGTTTCTTCCTATACCTTAATTGTTCACAAACCTTGATCCAGAAATGTAAACAAATATCGATATTATTCTGTATCTTCGCATCAATTTCATAGTATAATTTCTTTGATAACCATTATGTACAGAAAAGTTAGTATGTACAGAAAACTATATAGCTATTAGCTACGGTTGTACCACGGTGTATTTCAATAAACTATCGCAATCCCTAACTACGGATCAGTAAGAACAAAGCGATCGCAACTAGTCATTTGCATACATAAGAAACAAATATTCTATGGGCGTAGCGTGGGTCCTTGCGACCCAGAGCGGACCCATAATTTGCCGCCAGAGGCAGGGGCCGACACGAAAAAAGAAGGTAATTTCAATAAACAATAGTCACCCATATCCCCCTACACACTACACGTACGTACAGTCAGCAGCATAAGTAGCTGATCAAATATAAAATTTCAAATTACCTACATACTTTTGTGTTCTTACTATTCTTTTTTTTCTTCACAAAATAAAATAAAAGAGATTTACTTTACTTCAAACGAAGAAAAAAAAACAGTTTAACTTAACGCGCATATAGGCGATTTGAAATTTTGATTTTGTTCAGCTACTTATGCTGCCGACTGTACATGCGACAGAAGTTAAAAAATTAAAGTTTTCCTTTTAAATGCATTTTGCCGCCCCCCACGTCTCAAATGCGCTACGTCACTGCTTTATTCTGATTGGGCCATTTTTGCTATCGATTCGAACATAGAGTAGTTTAATGGAATAGACCGTTTGGAAATCAGTTTCTGAAAATGGTATAATACCGACAATTTTACTTTTTAACTTGATTTGATTTTCATTTAAAATACGTGAATAAACAAATGAGTACCTACATATTTGTTAACATTTCTAGATCTGTGGTGTTGAGTACACTTTACGTTGCTTATTTTGTGCGGTTGCCTTCTATTTTTAACGATAGAAAGAGTAGTCTTCGAAACATATCCGTACATGTAAAATAAAAGCAATTTTCAACGACAACGAATAAAACTACGATCTCAGCACAAATTTTCATATTCGTACGTTAGAGCTCAGAATATCATTTTGAACTGTTTAACCCAGCTATACTAAAAATATGGAAGTGGCCCGGACTTAAAAAAAACACTAAAACTAAAGAAACATTTCCCATAGTTTCTTGAGCTCTCTCTCCAGTCATGTCAGATTACTATCTCACCGGACTATGAAATGGACGAATAGAGAGTGCACCTGTTCTCAACTGCATTACCACTGCATTGGAAATGCGACTTTAAAACAAACAACTATTGAATTATAATTGACCGACATTTACTTTGAGCAAGTAAAAATAAAATATGTAAAAATATATTCGCATGGTACAGTTGCATTCACAATGCTATGCAAACGTATAACTATGATGTATTAACGTATCCTAAACTTCGTAACAATTCGATTATTTTAGATCAATTAAAGTTTAGTTACATGCCACAAATATACTAAATGCAACTATAATACTTATTAACCATAGACGTTAAATTTTCAAGATGCCTTTGCCTGTTTTTTTAAACGGTTTCGAACTTTGATTAATTATATACCTAGATAGGCACGGAACGTTTCAAACGCGTCGAAAAAAATAGAGGTGAGCTGTTCCCCACTAAATGAGTTCGAGTGAATTATTTTTTGTTGTTTTTCATGGATGTAATTTTCTCCCCGTTTTAATAGAAACCATGTAATAGCTGGTATCATTATGCGCGCACACAAGGATACGCAGAATGGTGCAGCGATAGCGTATGACACAGCTGTCACGCGTACTAGCTTAAGAAAAGTTGGCCTGTTTGTTTTAGTTTCATTGCAGCGAGTCACTCTATCTAGGTATATAATTAATCAAAGGTTTCGAATTTCATTTGCCAAGTCTCAGTAAAAGAACAATGAACAATATTAGGGCCTGTTTAACAGGTTTCAAGTTTTCTTTGACACGTTATCGTAGTAAACAGCTAATGTAGTAATAATTTATTACCATTTATTTGAGAGCATAGATTAGAGTGAATTTTGTATTTGGTCGGCTTATACATTTATGTGACGAGTAGCATTTACCAGCAAGCGGTGAAATCCGCCCTTAGATGCAAGCGTATTATAATATTACCTATATCTGTTCTATATTGTAAGGCCACACGCGTGCTACCGTTTCGAAAATCGATACAAAAATAACGTCACAGTGGACCTATTCATGTTCAATAATTGATAGTTGCCCTCACTAGCTGTATCGATATATCACGAATTACTATAAATCGCTGAGTAATTGATTGAAATATTGTTAGGGTATTTCATTCCCAACAATGGGATAGTATGGCTAGGGCGAATTAAAGCCCGCAGCAGTAAATATTGTGGTCAATAAATAGGCCTTAATAATTGCAGCATGTAACCAAACGCCTTATGTACGACGAGAGAGAGGTAACTAGCTGTATTAAAAGATTTTAGATAAAGTTAACAAGACATCATTAACCAGATTGGAGAAATAAAATTAAAAAACGCTTTATAATAGCCACAAAAAACCTAACTAATTCAATAAGCAAATTGGGAGGCACTAGAAAACTTTAATGCAATGAAACGGATTTTATTACTCGAAACAATGAAGATAGTGCGTGCCAAATAAAATGGCAAAAGCGTTAATTGCCCGACTTTCACCCAGATATCACAATCCATAATGCTTATCGCTAATAGGGTAGTTTCCTATGTTGCATTATGTGCATTATTTTACATGTAACAGAAAATAATACAAAACAGAAAGTATTCTGTGAAATCAGTATCAAAATTGGTTGAAAAATAAAGCAGTTATTCATATTTGAAATATTGTTGACCAAAATTGGGGGCGTGGCGGGGTTATTGCGCTATCTCTTTCGCACTCAGGCAGAGTTATGGTCGGTGACACTTCGTGACGTCACAGACTGATATTACTGTTATTTGACAACTTCCCTTTCCACCAAATTTCAAAGCTTTATTACTTACTTATTATCACACTTATTTCGATAAATATTTCCGTTAGATTTTGGATAGCATACGTTTTTGATAAATGTATTTAAAAAAAAGTTTTCATCTACCCTATTCATTAACATCCGTCGCAAATGGATATCGATATGCGTCATGGTAAAGGGGAATTTAAATAAAAATATTAGCCGACCGGTACCGCGTTGCGTTACGATATTTGCTTTAACGTTTGGTTACGTTTGGTTGGACAATGGATTGGTTTCACCAGCAAAGATTACGCCCTTAGAGATGCCAAATTAGACCAGCTTGTCGAACTGGCTTACTCGAGGCGATTGACCCCCTAAACGTGTCATCCTTGCGCAGGGCCCATGCTAATCTTCTCTGTATCGTTCCAATTTTACTATATGTACTGCCGAAGCAAGTACAAATAGAAGTAAAATATAGATAAAGTAGCGAAAGAGATAGCAATACTAACTACTTTCAATCATTTCGGGAACAAATTCGTTATCGCGTCGTCGGGTGTATTGGTAGGGGTGAATGCTCTCTTTCGCCATGTTATTTAGCACGGAGTACAGAACCATCAAACCAAATCGAACAACTTGAAATTATTGTCAGAAAAATTGCTTTCGTATTTATTAAAGCACATAAATAAATACGGCACACGAAACACAAATGACATCAAAATTTTATTCTAAAAAATGGTAAAAATGTGATCAAAAAGCCCCCGTATCCTACACATTTAGTTATATATATTTATTGCGTTTTTACGGCCAGTTTTATCATTTACAGTAGTCAAAGTTACTGTTAGAGGTCGATTACCGAAAGGCACGTTCGCAGTACCCACTAATACAATTTTACACGGTGTGTTAAAAATGTTTCATATTATTCCACGCACACACACACAACATACAAAATAAACTTATCAACATTGTACCTTTAGGTTTTAATTTTTTTTTTATGGCATTGAATGACGAGACGAGCATGCCGTTCACCTGATGGTAAGCGACACGACCACCCATAAACAGCAGCAACACCATCCAGCACCTTGAGTTACAAAGCACAGTGTGGCACTCCACTGCGCTCGTCATCCTGAGACATAAGATGTTAAGTCTCACTATGTCCTGCAGTTACACTGGCTACAATGTCCTCCAAACCGAAACACAACAGTGCATGCACACTGCTGCTTGGCGGTAGAAATAGACATTGCGGTGGTACGCACCCAGACGGACTCTTACATATGAGAGACCTACCAAAATGGTATTACCTAAATGGTTATTATTATTGTTTTCTTTTGTTTAGTTTTAATTTTGTATTATTTGATCTATAATATTTAATTGCATTATTGGAAGCGAGGGGCCTTCTTACACAGGTATTTCCATACTTAAAAGGAGTGCTCCAATAAAGATAAAATACACCTAGGTTAAGATAATGCAAATAAAATTTATTATTTATTATTATGTGACCGGACACATACTAAAGGTAGCAGGAACCCGCTGAATGCAGGCCACTTTTGACTTTGACAGGTTGGTCTGGAAATCTTTGGGGGAGGCCTATGTTCAGCAGTGGAGTTCTAAAGGTTGAAGAAGATACTCCGTCCGTATTCACAAACGTTACTTAGCTAAGTACGAAGCAATACTATTATAATAAATCTGTTTCTCAGGGCTTTCAGTATGACAGTGCAGTGCGAAGGCATAGGGGCGCTGTCATTAGCTAATATTGAAATACTTTAATACTTCACTGACTACTTGACTGCCTCGGTGGCGTAGTTGCATTATGCTACGACTGCAACGCTGAGGTCTCGAGTTCGATCCCCGAGTCAGGCATAGTGATATTGGATTTTTCTATTCAGTATCGGCCCGGAGTCTGGAATTTGTGCCCGATATAGCGTTAAGCTCGCCCCCTATCATGTCATGGGACGGAATACGCACGGCGAAATGTGGGTGCGTTAGTTGCGCCTCTGCCTACCCCGTCGGGGATGAAAGGCGTGAGTGTGTATTTAATACTTCAGTCGCCTGTCATATAAGCTGAACAAAGCCAAAGGAAACTATGATATTGCTGACACCATGCGGTGCTATGAATACGGTTGTTATATGCCAACAACCACGCTATATTTTTCGACTCTGATGCGTTCACAATGCGTCGTCATGGCAACGTACGTTCATTCAGGCACTACGCACGCGCAGCTTGTGTGTTGTACGCGCCATCTTTCGGTAATCGACATAAACTTTTGGCTCAATGACGTTTGTGTAAACTCTAATAAGTAATGACTTTTAATTTTGCACCTGACTAACAAACTGGCTGCCAGTCATATCCTCAATGGCCTTTTTCAATAAACGGTCCAAATCTTCCCCAGAGTAATGGTAAGAAAAAGCCACTCATTTTTTTTAATGCATTTAAATGACCAGCCAAGCATGCCTTTAGTCTGATGGTAGGCGATACGATCGCCTATAAACAGCAACAGCATACAAAAAACAACAAAGTACTGTGTGGCACTCCATTGTGGTCGTCAGCTACTTTTGTGGCTAACTGTATAGTCAGAAGCATAAATATCTGTACAAAATCAACATTTCAAATGGCCTATATACGCATTAAGATAAACCTAAACCTTTTTTCTTTGTTTGAAGTAAGTAAATCTCTTTTATTTTATTTTTGTGAAGAGAAAAAAAAGATTAGTAAGAACAAAAAAGTATGTAGGCGATTTAAAATTTTGAATTTGTTTAGCTACTTATGCTGGTGACTGTACAGTAGTGGCGCTTTTTGAATAATGAACTTATTTTTTCGCCCTGGCTGCCTTGGAGCGATAAATTTTGGGCCTGCCCGGGCGCCCTGAACCCACACTACGCCAATTCTGTACAGACAACTTATTTTGATTGGTTTATTCTCGGGATCGATCCAAAGATATCGATTGAGATCGTTAGAGGATTTCGGCTGTGAGCGAAGTCTGTCGTATGACTTCAAACAATTACAATGTCGATATCGATTCTTATAACTTTTATAATTGTAATGTGACGAACCACAATCGTGTAAAATATTAATATATGAGTGTGATATCAAAATAAAATCTATGAAAATTGCTTATTTGTTGCGGTGATAAGTATGTTTTTGTATCTCAATATTTAATAACTTATACCTACTATTGTAAAATCGTGTTTTCGCCTTTTTAATCTTCACTCATATTATGTTGAATAAAAATGAATCTTCTTAAGCGTGTGCGGATTTTATAGCGGGGTTTTTTACTTTTGGACTTATGGGTCATGTCCACCCCGTGACCCAAAGATTGCAAAGATTTCGAAACGTCAGGAGAAAAAAGTAAAGAACCGCGATAAAATCCGCAAAATAGTTTTATTACAATGTAACATTCGCGTAAACATAAGAAATCATTATTATCAGCTAATATACGTATTTGTCAACATAAATCAGATATACTGGCTTACATCAGAAATAAGGCAGGTTTTGATTACAAAACATTAATATATTATACGTCAAATAAAATTACTAAAAATAAAAAGTATTTATAAAAACAACTAAAATCAAATATTTTGTAAAAATAAAGACTTGAAACATTATTGGAAGTGAATAATTAAACCCAAAATAAAATATATCATGACCGTTATCCATAGTGGAACATCTTTGTACTAAACCATCATCCATTAAATAACCACAAATAAATCGTAAGCAAATTGTCAACGATAACATTAAATTCATACAAATATATTTCCGATATGCGGATAAAAAAAAAACACTAACACACAACTACAAAAATTACTTACAAAAACGTTCACTAACATATACTTCGGAATAAACATACAAAACTAATAGAGAACCTATCCTATACTCTATGGTTTGTATAGGCGTTGTCTATGGCAACAATAGTGTCGTTAAATTGTACTTGTAACACTTATCGATTATTCGCGTATCGCGTCGACTGTGACTGTACTTATTTCAAAATTACTTTTTTGATAACTGATACAAATATTATGATCACTTTTTTTTCTCAATTTTTGCAATCACAAAGTGTTATTTAAATTGCAACCAAATTATGTTATCTTTACGTTTCATTTTACATTAAAATACTTTATATCTTAGTACATAGTCAACTATCGACACGACACTGCGACAGCACTAGGCGTTCAATACAATTACCAATATGTCAAAAAGTACCGCGTCTATGTGGTCCGGGGTTTGACATCTTCCACTTGTATCAGCTGTTCTATCGGTATTAGGGATAACTCGCCCCCTAACATCGGTGCTGGAGGAGTCTGAAACATCGATATCGATAGTTGAACGTCGATAATTTGTATGGTCATGAGTGGTTATCGATTAAAGATCTACCAACGTTTAATCGATAACATTGTGACACTGATATTGTAAAACGATTTTTTAATATGATTTGGATTTAAATTGTCGATACGTTTTTACCCGCACAAAGAACTTAAAAATAGTTGTAATTATAAGTATGTAAACTGAGTAGAGTCTCACTAATCTGGCACTATTAAACCTAGAGGGTGCTGGATCATTGGAATGTTCAAATTACTGGATTGCATAGATATAGATTCATCTATACATACAATAAAGCAGTAGAACTTGGCGTGTCTGTTCATTGGAAGAAAAATAGTAAAAAGTGAGGGAACGACTAAAGAAGAGTAATAGAACACAAATCACAGATTTTTTGACTATTTTAGAATACTATAATTCATTATTGAAGTAGTTAACTGCAGTGTGTGTGTGTGTGTGTGCAGTGGGTGGTGTGTGTGTCCGTACGCACGTGCGGGCCGGGTGGTGCGTGTGGTGCGTGGTGCGCCTGCGCAGCCTCCCTGGCGCGGCGCAGCCCGAGCGAGAACACCGCCACCGACCGCACGCGCTTCACCAGCGCCGCCTTCGCGCGGGACCGACCTGCAACCAGCTCGGCATCAACTCCCACTCACACAACCCACGGTTCAACAACCACCTAATAACATCTCTCGCGACATCTACCATGCAAATGTGCACCGATAAAAATAACATCTAGCTTGACATTTTCACAAAAAACCTGTGTATACTTTTATGTTACATCTACATTGTAAGGTATATTGTAATCAATACGCACTACTCTTGTCCTTAGGTTTGTCGTCCTCGCTAGAGGTGGCGCTCACGTCGATGGAGGGCGCGGAGGATGGTACCGCGTTCAGATCCGGCTCTGAACCGCCCGCGCTCACGCTACCCGACAGCTCCTAGTATAAAATATTATTATAACTTTGTAAAAGGTTAAATAATAATTTATTTCAAATAATTTATAATTAATTAGTGACGTAATTGCTGCCGGAACCAGAGAAAGTGTGGTGTACCTGATGTATGCGGAAGCAGGGAACTGCCTAAAAACTGAATAAGTTGTATGAATAAATCTTTGGTAGGCACATATTACATGAAGTAATCGCCATTTTGCATTCGATTTCGATAATAAAAAAATCGATTGTCAAAATTCGTTTGAATTATAAAGCCTAATATCTCTTCGGTTTTTGTTTGTTCACCGTCAAAGTTTTACGAAAACAGTTCTTATCCTTACTAACATTATAAATACGAAAGTAACTCTGTCTGTCTGTCTATCGCGCTTTCACGCCAAAACTACTGAACCGATTTAAATGAAATTTGGTACACAGATGGACATTTTCACGCGGGCGGAGCCGCGGGCAAAAACTAGTTGAAAATATATTTAAATTAATACAGGCCCATAAAAAAACAAGTTTAGTCGATTGAATAAATAATTAGATATCAATAGTCCTGGGGGTATATAGAAGTTTTGTAGGTATGCGAAGTCTGTCAACCTTTACGAGGCCAGTGTTGTGGATTTACTTCTAAACCATCTCAGTAGTAGAAGTTTATTGCTACTGAATGACGAAACGAGCATGTTGCTCGCCTGATGGTAAGCGATATGACAACCCACTGGTGGTAGGTCTCTCATATGTAAGAGTCCGTCTGGGTGGGTACCACCGCAATGGTCTATTTCTACCGCCAAGCAGCAGTGTGCATGCACTGTTGTTTCGGTTTGAAGGACATTGTAGCCAGTGTAACTACTGGATATAATGATACTTAACATCTTATGTCTCAGGATGACGAGCGCAGTGGAATGCCACACAGTATTTTGTAACTCAAGTTGCCGGATGGCGTTGCTTCTGTGATGGCAGCGATAGCTTAGTTGGGAGTGGAACGAATTGCCGAGATGAATGTCCGCAGGTTCAAAACCCAAGGGCACACACCTCTGACTTTTCTAAAAAGTTATGTGTGTATTCTTTGTGAATTATCACTCGATTTAACGGCGAAGGAAAACATTGTGAGGAAACCTGCATATCTGAGAAGTTCTTTGATTATCGAAGGTATGTGAAGTCTGCCAACCCGCAGTAGGCCAGCGTGGTAGACTAAGGCCTTAGCCCTCTTAGCTGTAGAGGAGGCCCGTGCTCAGCAGTGGGCAGTATATAATACAGGGTTGGTATGGTATGGTGGTTGCTCCTGTTTATGGGTGGTTGTATCGATTACCATCAGGCGAACGGCGTGCTCGTCTCGTCATTCAATTGCAATAAAAAAAACCTTTCCTGACAGCCTACGACGTACCTGTGTGGCCAGCAGTCACAGTGCATACCTGCAGCGTGGGGTTGAGCAGCGGTCGGTGTGTGTGGGGCTGCGGGACGTGGCCAGGATGCGGCAGGCAGTGCGCCGAGCGGTGCAGCGGCTCCGCGCGCAGCCCGCGCACGCCCAGCAGCGACAGCGCCGCGCCCTCCTGCACACATCATCATCAGCCACATCACGTCCACTGCTCAACATACGCCTCCTCTGAACATTTCCACAAACCAGTCTACATCCAGCGTGTTCCACACACACGGACAAAAATACGTACGTACTCACATATACTCACGTCCTTCCGAAGCGATAGGCGTGAAGTGTAGGTGCAACTAGTGCACCCACTTTTCGTCGTGTATATTACATCACAGGATGTAGTAGGAAAATGAGCCTATAATATCGGGCACGAATTCCAGACTCAATAAAAAAAATATATCACGTTGCCCGACCCGAGGATCGAACCTGAGACCTCAGCAGTTATAACTAAATACAACAACTCCACTGAGGCAGTCAATAAATAATAATTAGATTATAAAGTTATCTACAACTCAACAAAGACTGTCACTAGGCAAGGACGACACTGAAACATCGATAACTCGACTATAAATATCGATACCTGACATCGTAATATAAGCCTAATCGTCAAAAAAAAGTTAAACTTTATACTCACTTTACGTCGTATAGGTTTCGTAGGACTAACATCCTGCAGCAGCTGCAACGACCCAGTCGTCGCCGCCGGCTCTGTTATGGACGCGGCTTTAGGTCTGCAATCACACACACGTTGACTACATCATTAGGTAAATAGTAAAGCCTCGTTACACCGGAGTCGTGAAGCCCGAAGGAGTGCACACAAGCTAACACTGGCCCGACATAGCTTTAGTAACGTGAAGGTAGCAACGTGTTAAATTATAACTGAGATGTTAGCTACGAATGGTGACGTTAATAATCGATTTCAATATCGATTCCAAGTGCTATTTTCGAAATAATCTGTAAGCACATTAAACTTTATTCTAATTGGTCCAATTATTGTTATCGATCCGTAGGTAGCAATTGGGTTCGTTTATTAAAATCTGTTAGTAACCGACTTTAAAAAAAGAAAGACTTCAATTGGCAGATTTAAAAAAAAATAGTTTTTCATTTTTAAATATTATTTTTGATAAATGTAGAAAAAAATCAATGTGATATATTAAATCATGATCGCAAAGTAGCATCTCAGTTTAAGGGCTAAATGAAAACAAGGGTGTAAGTAGTGAAACGTGTTCAAGAGAAAAACAGTGTCGTGAGTTAGAAAATACATAAATTAAATTACCTTTCTATGAAAATTCAAATAGGTACAGTATTGTGACAGTAACAACTACCGATAGAGTCGAAAAGTTTATTGCAAACAATTACAAAATACATTAAATCACTAATAAAAAGCTTAATACTGAGTTAAATGGAATTATTGAGTAATAAATTAGAAATTATCTTTGTCCACTACACACCCATCCACGCACATATACTTGTGTCAAATTAACTGAAAATAAAAGAAACTAAATTAAAAATCTAAATCTATTGCGCTTATAGTAATGCCCGACAGAAGACAACATTCTTGCACTACGCTTCGACTTTAAATACATAGTTTAGTCGATATAAAAATTATGGTATCAACGTATTTGCATCGACTTATGGTTCTGGAGTATTTCTTTTATAAAGATTTGTCATTTCTAAAGATATATTATATACACATTTATACATCTTGTATGTTAATTTCAGTGTCATTAATTATGTAAATTCTTGTGTAACTATAGGACATAGTGAGACTTAACAACTTATATCTCAGGATGACGAGTGCAGTGTAATGCCACACAGTAATTTGTAACTCAAAGTGCTGGATGATGTTACTACTGTTTATGGGTGGTCGTATCGCTTACCATCAGGCGAACGGCATGCTCGTCTTGTCACTCAATGTAATAAAAAAAAAAAAAAATGTAACTCAATCTTCGGTCGAACATTATTCTTTACCGATGATGTGCCAATTGTTTTGCCTACAAAGTATAGTATGTATTGTATAACGGACCGTAGCCAAAATGCCTTTCTAAAGTGTTAACGCTAAGAGAAAACCGAAATAAATGAGAATGGCATACCCCATTGATTACATTTACTGGTGGTAGGTCTCGCGTAGGCGAGGGGCCGTCTGGGTACCAACGCAATGTCTATTTCTACCGCCAAACAGTAGTACACGCACTGTTATGTTCCGGTTTGAAGGACATTGTAGCTAGCATAATTACTGAGCATTATGAGACTTAACATCTTATGTCTCATGGTGACGGGCGCAGTGGAGTGACACGCAGTACTTTGTACTAGAAAGTTATGTATGGTGTTGCTACTGTTTAAGGGTGGTCGATCGTTTACCATCAGGCGAGCGGCATGCTCGACTCGTCATTGAATAGTAATAAAAAAACGATAAGTCTATCGCTAGGATGTCATTCCCATACGTAACGTTAGCGTTAACGATTCTAGTAAGGCATCTTAGCCACTGACCCTGGACGTGAACTCAAGCGTCAATCGACATGCCACACTAACAAACACGGACAAATTTCACATATACATGATACGTATGGTTTATTCAATGCGCTGTAGTCAACATTGAATTGAAGCGTACATTCTAACGGTCCAAATGGTCATTTTGTATTGTGAAAATGTTGGAAAATTCTTTATAAATACGGCATCATTTTTTTCAATAAGATTGAAAATAGTTAATATATGCAGCTAACGTCCCGACTTACGGTTCAATACCAAGACATTGGTAGACGATAAGGTTCAATTTCGTGCTAATTTTGTGTACGAAAATTAAAAAAATATAAAATTTAATCGATTTATTTGTCGTTGATATTTCTTGTATGCACGTGTGGCCACGTAATTAAAGTAATCGATTTCTAAATCATTGACTGTTAAAGTAATCGATTTCTAAATCGATGACTGTTAAAGTAATAGATTTCTAAATAGATGATCGTGAAAGTAATCGATTTCTAAATCGATGACTGATCGTTAAAAACGTTTATTTTTATGAAATCGAGTTTTTCAATACACATTATATTGAATATTGATACTACAAGTATTTAAGGGGTCATAATTTTTGGTCTGCCATTATAATTCTGAATATTAATAAAACATTCATAATCATAGATATATTCGTAACGTTGCGTTTTTCAAATCCAATGTATTTTACATACTAAATAATTAAATAGTGAAATACTACATTTGAAAGATAAAATATCGATATTAGAATAGATAAATCGAACCATGAATTAGTATGTTATCGATTATTAACAAATCGGATTTTAAGACGCTAATATCGATATTTAATCTTAAAATCGATATCTATTAACGCACACTCTATAGCTTACCTAAACGGCGGTATCTCGGGTATTTTTCCGATAAATATCTTCATCTTATCAGGTTTGTCGTTTTGTTTGGGCGTGGTGGGTGTTATTGTGTGGGGAGTGTTGCGCGACGACGGTCGGATGTCATCCTGACTCGGGCATTCCGACTGGAAATTATACGTAGACACACATCACGCCATTATTTCCGAAGGGGTAGGCAGAGGTACATAAGGCATCCACGTTTCACCAGTGTTTAGTTTTCTTTTAGCTTTTTTTATCTGACAGCCACCACCACCATACCAGCCCTGTATTATATACTGCCCACTGCTGAGCATGGGCCTCCTCTACAACTGAGACAGGCAACTTAAGTAAATTTGTATCCCAATATTAATTAGCCAATCACAGTGCACCTGTTGACATACTGTAAAGGCAGTCATGTCGTCACCACTGAGAAATAGACATCATAATATTACTTTTTACTCAGCTAGTTTTAATTACGGGCCTTGATTCGCCTGTATACATAGTGTTGACGAGGTGTAAATAAATAAACTAATGATCGTTAATGTCGAGTACTTACCATAAGTGGAGCGTGCGCGTTCTTGATCGCTTCCCGCCTCTGGAACTCCACTTTGGCCATCTCGGTGGCGAGCCACGCCGGTATCTCAGGTATGGCCAGACGCAAAGCCAGCACCACCACTAATATGACGTGCTGTGAACAAATCATATTATTATATAACTTGCTTTTGACTGTGGCTTCGCCTGCATGTTTTTCCGGGATATAAATCTAGTTATATATTTTCCTGGGATAAAAAGAGGCCAATGTCCTCAGGGTCTCAAGTTATCTCCATAGCAAATTACATCGATATTTGTTTGGTAGTTTTTCATTTTATCGCGTTAAGCGTCATTTTTGGGATTCTTCTTCTTCTTCGCTTCGCTCTTGACAGAACGGTCGTGGTCACTATTATTTGTGTTCAAACGATGATGTAGCTCGCCGCACGATATCTCTCCATCTGTCTCTGTTAGACGACAATCGGGTACATTCGTGTACAGGGCCTCCTACTGCTGATTTTATTTGGTCGGTCCACCTCATTGGTGACCTACCACGAGGTCTATTTCCTTCCACTCTGCCCTGAACAACTAGACGCTCTATGGAGTCATTATTCCGCCGCGAGATATGACCGAAAAATGTTAGTATACGGGACTGTACTAACTCGGATAAACGCTGCTTGATGCCGAGTTCTTGGAGAATGGAAAGGTTTGTGCGGAATTCAGTCCATGATATCCCAAGCATTCTTCTCCAGCACCACATCTCTAGAGCATCCACCTTTTTCTTTTCCAGTTCGCGTAACGTCCATGTTTCAGCTGCGTACAGAAATATGGGGAATATAAGTGCCCTAACGAGCCTGATCTTAGTGGCCTTTGTTATGTTACGATTCCTCCATATTTTCTTTAGTTTGTCCATTGCCCCTCTAGCCATCGCCATGCGTCGTTTCACTTCGTCCACGCTACCACCATTGTTTGATATCAAAGCACCCAAGTAAACATACGACTGAACTACGTCGCAATTCGCAATTTGTGTTACTCCTGGTGCATTGACATTAGCGCGGTCCACAATCATAACCTTGGTCTTACTCCGATTAATCTTCAATCCAAATGTAAGACTTACGCGTTCCATCTTGAGCAGTAGTTCTTCCATGTGGCTTTTGCTAGTCGCAAACAAGGTTGTATCATCGGCGTAGCGAAGATTTGCGATTTTGTAACCACCAATCGCAACGCCATCGGTCCAGTCTTCGAGAGTAATGCGCATCGCAAGTTCTGTGTAGATGTTGAATAAGAGCGGCGATATGATACATCCTTGGCGGACGCCCGCGCTGGGATGAAAGCTATGTGAAAGAAGGTCATCCGTTCGTACCGAAGCAGTTCCTTCTTCGTAGAGACCCCTGAGAAGGTGCACAAGATGTTTTGGTGTGCCCATTTCTAGAAGCGTCTTCCACAATATTGGCCATTTCACAGAGTCAAACGCCTTTGAGAAGTCAACAAAGCATATGTAAGTTGGCTTATTGAATTCTCGAGCCTTCTCGATGATTTGACGAACTAGTAGAATCTGTTCCCGGGTTCCCTTTCCCTTCACAAACCCAGCTTGCTCTTGCGCGATTTCTCGTGTCAGGTAAGCTTTCAGCCGTTCATTTAGGATGTGCAGCAGAATTTTGCTGGCATGACTGATTAGAGCAATGAGGCGGTAGTTGCTACACTTCTTGGTTGAACCTTTTTTATGTAGAGGAATGAAGACCGTATGGGCCCATTCTTTTGGCCATTTTCCTGACACCCATATCTTGTTGCAGATGGTATGAAAGATATGAACGCCGTGTTCTCCCATAGCTCTGATTGTTTCTACAGGAATTTTTGGGATATGAAGTTATATATATGTCGGAAGCTGGTCACACGGTGGCCGGTAATGGGTAGCGAATACCTCGCAATAGTCATTTAAACGCTATCTCTTCAACTCATGACTGTTTTATTGCTCGTTCATGACATGTTCACATGTTCAGAGGACAATCCCTATGTCAGGATGTATTAGAAACCCACTTGACACTTACTACGTTGAGAGCTAACCCAAAACTAACATAGTAACGATTTTAACAGTTAACTAACACTGAACTAGCATAGTAACGTTATGATTATAGCTAGTGGAACACTCAATTGAATTCAACAACGAGTGGACTAAGACTGCACTACGACTGTTCTAAGACTGTTCTAAGACTGACGCTTCAAATGCCGAGGCGCCCTATTTATACTCTCAACTGTCACTCCTACCAATAGTTTGACATTTCGACTTGTTTTCTTCAAGATTATTATTTCAAATTACCCGACCATCCGACACGGCCATTCTGACAATATGATCGTCCTCGATCATGCGTTTGTTACAAAATAGACAGCACCCCCAAAACGCCCTCCCGCCATCACCTCCTAGTATCATAGCCAGAGAGAAGAAGTGACGGTAACAAACTCTCATGATACAGCTGTCAAATAGTTACTAAAACTGTATACAATGCAAACAATTCTTAACTAAGTGGAGATCAGTGCCACTGACGATCAGCAGCAATTTCCTCTGGGAAGCGGCTCAGTAGCTACACTGCACACAGTCCTTGAACCGGACCAGACACGTCACACACGGCACCACCAACAGCGATTTCCAATTCCTGCAAACAGAAAATATACGCAGCAGCATCACATCGCTCGGCCATTCCTGGCCAAAACCAGATAAATTCAAGTAATCAGAAGGAATTAAAAACCTTGATTCATTACAAGATTTGACAGAAATCTTTACTCTCACTTTGAACAAATCAACTTTCATTTACCTACAATGATTAAATCAAAGACAATCTATTACAAAATGAGTTTCCAAAAATTACATTTCAATATCAAATGCATCAACCGTGAAACTCAGAGCACTAATTCGTATACTCGATTATCATCAAGCCATCTCATTAATCAAACCAAATAATTAAGGCTTGCATGTGACCCCTGTCTACACAGCCTAGTAACTTCCAGTTACTCTCATATGCGAACCCCCACGGGAACGCCGAGCCTCTCCCGGACTCTATGGTTTCTGCAGAAACCCGACCTCCGCCAGAGTCGACTGCTTACCGCGTACTCACGCTCGACCCCACTTAAAAGTAGGCAGCGATTTTTACTGAGCTACGGCTACACGACAACCTCTGGTACGGTCCACTTCAGATCAACATGCACACTTAATTACTGTCACTAGTACTTGTCTCTGCTTCAATTTCATCGATTATGCTCTGATTTTCCGGCATTTTACGGAAAAGATCATCACGTAAACTTAATAACACTCTTCAGAAACAATATAGTTGAAATATTGTCAAAAATGGATGAAGGTCCATGTACAACGTAAATCTTGATTTATTACTTGTTCAGTTTACTACACGAATTCAAGTGACGCCAAATGATCAGACATCGTACCTCCAAGTACGATCCTCCCGGGACAACTCCATCGTGCGTTCCAGTACTTACTTGTGCCACCATGCACAAGGTTTCCAGGACAGCCTCCATCGTGCGTTACACACTAGGACACGCATACATCGAGCTTCCCGTACTTGTCTCTCCCTCGAGCACTAAGCAATGTGTTGACTATTACTCTAATCAACAGCCTCATCTACTTTGTTCTACCATAGAACGTTTCAATCACAACTTGACCTTCAAGCATTTTTACAAACCATTACAGGAACAAATAAAACTTCAACACATACGATAGAATGAAAACTTCTCACCCGAGTGCAAGAATCTTCCTTGCGGAGCTGCAAACTTATAAAGGGCCACCCTAAGATTGACAGCATTCAAACGTCAATTGACGATCAATAGAGGCCTTCCCTTTGTAGGTGCTTACTAGCTACACTGATCGGCGCAGCACTCACAGTACGCGCCGTATAGAACTTCTCAGGACCTCGCGACGGCAACAGGGACTAAAGAGTACAGCACCCGCAAGAGTACCTTCGGAGGCGGGTTGACTCGTACCTATAGCATAGTAGGTTAGACATGTCCTTTACCCAATATGCATTGAAAAATGCACCTGCCAGGCCAACGCTCGACATCCGTGCCACTCCAAATATAGTGGAGTGCGCAGTCCCATGTCCGCGCAACCTGAACCGCGCCGTTCCGCGCCTTTCCGCATCTGCGTGGACTGGAGTGCGCGCATCTGCATGCCCTGGAGCGCATATCCGCACGGCATGGACCGCGAGTCTCCGTACAGCCTGAAGTACACTGCTCTGCACTGGGAACACACTACACAGATCTCTTGTTCCTGCAAGCAAAGAAAAACAGAAACACACCGTTCGGCCTATTCTGACCTTTGATTAAGATTCCTCCTTATGCTACTAAAATGACTACTTCAGTTATTCTTGATTTCATCTGTACCAAATTTGCTACAATGATTTAGACCCAGTGGGTGATCACGTTATAGTCTCGAGATACACAGGCCACACATAGTGAACAGATTATAATGTATTCTCGCAATACAAAACCCAGGTTGCAGTCACGTCATTAACTGTCCATCACGCTATGAACAGTTCACATGTAAATCGCATTTACGGCTATAGGTAATGCATGTGTGATAGTAATATCAAAACTATAGAGATTAAAAGTTTTACCAATGCGAGCCATGTGGGTACAATATTTTTTACTTGAACTGCCATTTAACGAAAAATGTTTGAACCTCGATAAGCACTCGAAAGTGAAACACCATGGCTATTATATCTGGACGGCATTCTCATTGCTACAGCAAGCAAATCAACCTGGGAAGTGGTGTGGGCAGAATCTCCAGTCACCACCACGCGGTAAAACGAGATCCCAACATTTGCGGAGATTACGGAGAAATAAAGGAAACCATAACCCTCAAACAAGGGTTACGAGTGATAAGATACCAAATCCTCCTATATCACCGCAGTTAACGTCAGATCCACCAAAGGATCCCATAGAGGCTCTTCAGGAGTCACAGTTTACGGAGTCTTGTAACGCTGAATACATTAAGTACTCCCTGCTAGGATCTTCAGTTCCTGCAATCAAAAATATCACAACAGCATCAAACCGTTCACCCTATCCTGGACTTTAATCAAGTCACGCATCAATCTTTGAGCAGGAGTTCAGTAGTCATCTTAACACGAGGACAACTTTAAAATTATCGCACGACTCGCTCTTAATCCAAAATTTTAAACAGTACAGTGTTGCGATCCGAAACCTTGACTAAGAAAGGCCAGGAGTCCTTCAGACCGAACACTGTGCACCTAGATCACTTTTGTCACCCAAGGCCATGTACAGTCATTGTTTACTACATCAGGTAGTTTTCTCCAAGTCCTTAAGTTTAGGGACGGCTCTGTACCAACAATAACCACAAAATGGTCGTTAATCCATGTCTGCACATGCCTTGTTAAACAAGATCTCAATATTTGTAAAGGTTACCAAGAAATAAAAGAAACCAGAACCCTCAAACAAGGGTTATGGGTCATACGATACCAGACTTCCTCTACCGCTGCAGTAAGCATCCTATCTGTCGTCACAGATAGCCACACGTGATATGTGATGCAGCAGTTAGCATCAACCGGTACTACACAACCGTGCAGTCACGTTGCCCGAGACACCAACTACGACGTATGGTGCGTCGCACGTCGTACGTCGGCAGCACATCTACCGGAACGTTTGCACACCAACAGGAACGTTTGAGCACCAACAGGAACGTTTGAGCACCAACAGGAACGTTTGAACACTAACAGTTTGATCGCGGTACACACGCAGATCCTTGTTCATTTGAAGCGTGCATACGGCATCACGTCCGAAATGAACATGCGATGGCCATGTTTCACACTTGTCCACTTTTACATTCGGAGTTAGTCTTTATCCCAGTATTCCTCAGTACCATAACATTTTCTTCGGGTAAATTGCGGGTAGTGAAGAATGTTCATACCATTGTCCATCCAGTACCATTTGCATTCCACATGACGTATACAGTAAACGTAATTCGCATTTGTGGGCATCGGCCTATCCCACTTCTGATGTCGGAAGCTGGTCACACGGTGGCCGGTAATGGGTAGCGAATACCTCGCAATAGTCATTTAAACGCTATCTCTTCAACTCATGACTGTTTTATTGCTCGTTCATGACATGTTCACATGTTCAGAGGACAATCCCTATGTCAGGATGTATTAGAAACCCACTTGACACTTACTACGTTGAGAGCTAACCCAAAACTAACATAGTAACGATTTTAACAGTTAACTAACACTGAACTAGCATAGTAACGTTATGATTATAGCTAGTGGAACACTCAATTGAATTCAACAACGAGTGGACTAAGACTGCACTACGACTGTTCTAAGACTGTTCTAAGACTGACGCTTCAAATGCCGAGGCGCCCTATTTATACTCTCAACTGTCACTCCTACCAATAGTTTGACATTTCGACTTGTTTTCTTCAAGATTATTATTTCAAATTACCCGACCATCCGACATATACATTTTTGGGTGCTGCTGGGTATTGAACCTAATTTCATTTGAGTGTGTGCGGAGTGTGAGTGAGTACCTCGAGCGCGACGATGACGAGCACGGTGTGCGCGGGCGCGGCGCCGGGCAGCAGGCGGTGCGCGGGGCCCGACAGCCCGATCAGCGCGCAGTTCACCAGCACCGCCACGCCCACTATCGCCTCCATCGCGTGCTGCCAACAATATATTAAAATATACTCTTTGTGTTCTCCACATTAACAATATTATATATTGAAACTTGCAATAAATATAATTTCAATTCACTATCAATAAATTTCGCTGTTTTTTTTGTGACGCATTGTGACACGTTGTGACACGTTCTGACACGCACCTGCCAACTGCCGATGGAGTTGACGCGGTCGCCGAAGGGCCGCTGCGCCACGTGGCACAGTTTGAACGCGTCGGCGCGCACCTCGGCCGCGTTGTTGAGCAGCGCGCACAGCGCCGCCAGCGGGAATGCGGACGAGAACAGCACCACGTGGCCCAGCTGCGTCAGCATCTCCAGGTACTCCGCGAACGTGCCGTCGTACTGACAAACACACACCACGATGACAATCGCGTCTCGCGAGCCTGGTACTAATTATATGGTGGCAGAGACTATCTCTTGTTCATGTGAACTGATTGACGTATTATCATTCAAGTCAAAGTGGGTGCGATGAGCTCAATCTTGTCACAGGCGGCCTTGCACCATCTCTTTTTAAAACTGGTATTGTTTGCACGGTACTGAACTGCGCTCATAATACTGTGACATTGGGCGTTAAGCTTCAGAATACCCAGTAATTACATTGCTGCTTGGCAGTTAAAATAAACATTGATAGGTACTAGCGCCTGTTTCTACTTAGCTTCTGCTAGAAGAGTCCTACGATCTAGAAAGCTTTGTATTTATTTGAGTAGCATCTTAATAACAGTTAAAAACAGTTTCTGATCTTTTACAACCAAGGTACCTTAAACAACTGCGACTCCAGCTCCGCCTGGTGTATGACCTTCTGTCCGACTGGTGATTCTGCGTCTTTCTTATCGTCCTTTGGTTTCTCGGCGCCGCCATTGACGATGTTCTCGGGCGTCTCGTCGGCAGAGTCCGTCTTCTTGTCAAACATCTCCGTCAGTTGAGTAGACGTTGGCGCTGCGATCGCAAATATCATGGGGTTATAAAAAACAAACCTATAGCGTTAAATCTAATTAAGAAACTTTTTGCTATTACAAATATTTGTTCAAATTAAAATCATGACAGATATGAGCTAGGCACAAAATAAACGCACCCGCACTAGGCCAGCGTGGTGGACTAAGGCCTTAACCCTCTCAGTTGTAGAGGAGGCCCGTGCTCAGCAGTGGGCAGTATATAATACAGGGCTGTTATTATTATTTTATTAGAATAAAACGTCACTGTCTACTCCTTCTCAGATGACACACACACACACACTCACGCCCTTTATCCCCGAAGGGGTAGGCAGAGGCGCAACTAGTGCACCCACTTTTCGCCGTACGTATTCCGTGCCATAATGTCATACAGGGCGAGCCTATCGCCATATCGGGCACAAATACCAGACTCCGGGCTGATACTGAATTTAAAAACCAATATCACTTTGCCCGACCCGGGAATCGAACCCGAGACCTCAGCATTTCAGACATACCGTAATACAACTACGCCACCGAGGTAGTCCTTCTGAGATACAAACGTGTAATTATTTAAAAACGAACCTTTTGTAGGGCTGAGCGCTCCGAACACGTCGACGCACATCTTGGCGAGCCTGAGGTTCTCTATCAGATACGGTAGCGCGGACTCCTTCAGATTGCCTATAACCTGGCGGGTTATCAGCAACACCGCAAGTTGCTGGAACATCAGAGGAAATGCATTTGTTCGTGGAAGGATATTTATTTAGAGAAAACTAACAGCTAACATAGATGTACTTTGTATAAATATTATGTAACAGAAGTCCAATCAAAAGTTTTCACGGATAAGTATAGGTTTACGTTAGAAGTAATTAGCAGACAGCTTAGAATATTACAGAAACACTTTGTTTAAATAAATTAAAACGTAAAGAGAAATGATACATATCATAAAAAGAAACCATCATACTGGTGGTAGGTCTCTCATATGTAAGGGTCCGTCTGAGTGGGTACCACCGCTATGTCTATTTCTACGGCCAAGCAGCAGTGTGCATGCACTGTTGTGTTTCGGTTTGAAGGACATTGTAGCCAGTGTAACTACTGGAAATAATGAGACTTGACATCTTATGTCTTAGGATGACGAGCGCAGTGTAATGCCACACAGTACTTTGTAACTCAAGGTGCTGGATGGTGTTGTTGTTTATGGGTGTTCGTATCGCTTACCATCAGGCGAACGACATGCTCGTCTCGTCATTCAATGCCATAAAAAAAAATCAGCCAGGATTTGCTTTAATTTCTAGACACTTGTAAAAAATAAATCCAAATCAACGAATAGCGACCGTGCACAAGATTCAAAACCGTAGTTGTCCAAGTGTCGCGTTTCGGGAACAGCCTGTTCATATCAAGTGTTTTCTTTTTTTTTACATGGGATCGCCAAAATGACCCCACTACACTCGATGGTAAATGTAATGGGGTCTAGATAGAGCTGTTTGAACCGGATATACAAGTAGTATAACGATTTCGAATTCACAATTTACCTGCAATAGTTGTAAGGCAGATGATCGCTCGTATAAAAAAGTGTGTGTGTACTTATGTACACGCGTTAGAAGTTATACTTCTTTGGCGTAACAAGATAAAAATCTTTTTAAATATCTTTCGCCTTATTCCACGTTCAAAATTCAAAACTAAAATGTTGACTATAGCTAACTTCAGGGTGTCGGTTTTTCGTGACGGTGTGCGCGCGCATCGTAAAAATTTGCTCTCATCATTTTTCCCTAACGCGCCAAAAGAAGTATAACTACAAAAATATTATCTGCAACGTTTTCCAAGTGTGGTGCGCCGACCAATATAGAGACAGTTGCAAAAAAATTGAAGTTAAAACAAAAAAATTAACAACATACCTCTTTCAACTTATCCATATCCTGAAGATAGAACGCGATGTAAAACAAACTCATGAACGAGTTCACAAATTGAAACTGAAAATAAAATTGAATTAATGATTACTGACGATTAAAAACAATACATTGACATCGAAAGCTGCTAATATGTTATTGCCTCAGCTAAATAACGCTACGATGTAATTATAACAAAATTATTTATATTTATTTTATTAATAATATAATGTTTTAAAATGTATTGTGTATTATTGTTTGTTTTACGAATGATGATTTTCATATAAAATACAGATAAAATTATATTTTATAGAATTAAAACCCTTTTTTTTTCAAAGAGTACAAAGCTTATAGTTGTCCGTTTTCAAAATATTTTATTCTTCCCAGTGTTTTTCCTGCAATTTTTTGCAGCCTGGTACATTTTTCTTATATTTCATAGGATACTCTAACAACTTACCTACTAAAATAAAATAAGATTAATATGTTTAAAAAAATAGAAATTAATTAATAGTATGTTAAAAATAAGTGAATGTTACGAGTATGTTAAAAATAAGGGCATGCATGCGAAATAATAGGGTGCACATAAATGACACTGAAACAGTGGACAATACGTCGCAATAGTTAAACCACAAGACGTCCGACTTAAAATGATTTTTAACGAAGTGACACGGTTTATATTATTTTTTTGATGATTTTTCAAGTAAAAAAAACTAGTTAATGAGTTAATGATAGTTGAAACTCATGTTTTAACTTTTACCTAAAACCACGTTCAGGGTAATAATTAAAACATAAATATTTATAAAAGAGCTTTTAAAGTTATACCTATTTGTGCCCGATATGGCGATAGGCTCGCCCCCTATCACATCATGGGACGGAATACGCTTGGCGAAAAGTGGGTGCACTAGTTGCGCCTCTGCCTACCCCTTTGGGGATAAAAGGCGTGAGCATGCGCATGCGTAAAATTATACCTTTGTTGGTACCTTTGTTTACTACATCGAAATTCTAATATAATAAATTCAATGAGTAGAAGATATGTTTACATTTTTTTCTTGCTTGATTATGGTATACCTACATAAAAACACATTTGAATTTCATTTTGATAATTTTTTTTTTACCACATTTTTTTTATATTTTCATGATCGCATAAGCTTGGGCAATTTTTTTTTAAATCTTCTGCAACCGTGTCACTGACGATAATTATAATAAGCATTTGGTTAATAATTTTCGTCCATCTAGGGTAAGCGAAGCGTGATTTAGTAATATTTATTATTGCCATTAATCGATTTTACATAATCGAATACAAACCAACGATATTTTCACAATCAGGTGGTTCTCATATTTTGTCTCGAGTCGATAATTTTCTGTTTTATAAAAATTATTTATTACCATTTTGTAATTATGTAGTTTATATATTTTTTATGTCGTCCAGTCCCGTTTGGTCAGCAGAAAAGAGAAAAATAATATGCACTATAGTATCATATATCTACATTTGCGTGGTACTAATGTTACTGTATACTATTTAGTTTATCGATTATACAACTATTTATAAAATCGTTTTAGGGACTCTAAATAATTCTAGAAGAGGGAGAAACTTTTTTTTTATTTAACGTTGAGCGGAACGCCACACATTAAACACACAGGCAAACGTGGAAGACAAACATATCGTCAAATTTAAAAAAAGTGGTCATGTAGTGATGTACCGATATCGAATGATTGTTAAACTATTCGAATGATTTATAAACTATATTAAAGGCAGCATCAAGGTGTAAAGAAAACACTCCACAAATGCTCAGTATACTATGATGTAAATATGACGCGACGCGAAGCTTCGACTTTACATCAATTTAGATCGAGAATCAGGTGCCTTCCAAACAAACTTAATAGCAGTAAAAGTGTTTCATTGTGCTCTGTAAAACACATCGTCTATAATAATTAGATACATCACTAACTGAAACACAATGTGTGGCACTCGCTCAAACCATGCAACTGTGTTCTAAACCTCAATAACTATTACTTGTCAAATTAATTCACAAACTTTCTACATTATTCAACGTAGAAACAGATAGAAAAAAAAAACTATTAAACTCACACACTATCAGTGTTAATATTTTGTAAAATACCACACAATCTTAAAACCAAAAAATATACAAATCGGGTTACCTTGGACTTGTTTCTGAAACTTCAAGTTATCAAATTTCATCGACATTCGTACTGTAGTTGAGTTTAGAGAGACACGGCGGGGGACTTAGTGCTACAATATGTAAGAATTAAATTACAATAATTAACTATCTGTGTAAAAGTTTGAGAAACACAGTCCAAGTAGCACGCGTGTAATGATAGTGGTGTGCAGAGTGACGTACCTTTGTCGTTGAGCCACCGCGCGATGCGTGCGTACACCTCCTCCTCCACGGCAATCATTATGGCGAGCAGGGCACGCGGTATCCACGTCAGGTACATTATTTTACTCTCCCACCAGTCCTGTGACATTTCATCAATTGACGCGATGTGACATGTTGTGACACGTTCTGACATCATGTGACATAACATAGCCGAAGGATAAGGTTATGGCGAAATGATTAGTAACATTCTAAAGTATCTTCCCATATTGAGGGAGGAACTCACCGTCGTACGGTTTTATTACTTGTTTATTGATTTGATTAGATTAAAGATACAAGCTTGGGCTGTGAACCACGAGAGTTCGAATTCTTGGTTTAAAATAAAACTGTGATTTCTTGCAATAATACCACATTTATGTAATAAACGCATTTCGCACTTTCGCCGCTAGATCTAACCTACATCGATAAGGTAATATTGACAAAAGCAGAACATTAAATCATTGTATGAACATTAAATAGGATTCGTCTGACTTCACGCGACTACGGGTTGTGTTACGAGTGTGTGTTATAGGAACACGCACACTTGCGCAGCTATGTAAGTGTGCACTTACGTAGATGTGCGGGAACGCTGTGTCACACCATGCCTGTCTACTAATTTGTTACAATTACCATCTAAATACACAGCAGTGTGTTAACGTACTCTGAAGCTTTGAAATACAAACGTTATACAGTTTTATGTTTTGGAGTTTGATTATAACAAGCTAGAGGTCAGACTGTACAGACCTGCGCCCGGAGCAGCGCGAAGGTGGCGGCCGCGGCGACGCTGAGACACAGCAGCATGAGCGGCACGGACACGCAGTGCCGCCACACGCGCCGCCGCCACGCCGCGTACTGCGGCTCCGGCCGGCCCGTCACCCCCGACGTGCCCATCTCACCCTGCACCACGCACCACACGCACCACACGCACCACACACCACAAGCTAGAGGTCAGACTGTACAGACCTGCGCCCGGAGCAGCGCGAAGGTGGCGGCCGCGGCGACGCTGAGACACAGCAGCATGAGCGGCACGGACACGCAGTGCCGCCACACGCGCCGCCGCCACGCCGCGTACTGCGGCTCCGGCCGGCCCGTCACCCCCGACGTGCCCATCTCACCCTGCACCACGCACCACACGCACCACACACCACAAGCTAGAGGTCAGACTGTACAGACCTGCGCCCGGAGCAGCGCGAAGGTGGCGGCCGCGGCGACGCTGAGACACAGCAGCATGAGCGGCACGGACACGCAGTGCCGCCACACGCGCCGCCGCCACGCCGCGTACTGCGGCTCCGGCCGGCCCGTCACCCCCGACGTGCCCATCTCACCCTGCACCACGCACCACACGCACCACACACCACAAGCTAGAGGTCAGACTGTACAGACCTGCGCCCGGAGCAGCGCGAAGGTGGCGGCCGCGGCGACGCTGAGACACAGCAGCATGAGCGGCACGGACACGCAGTGCCGCCACACGCGCCGCCGCCACGCCGCGTACTGCGGCTCCGGCCGGCCCGTCACCCCCGACGTGCCCATCTCACCCTGCACCACGCACCACACGCACCACACGCACCACACACCACAAGCTAGAGGTCAGACTGTACAGACCTGCGCCCGGAGCAGCGCGAAGGTGGCGGCCGCGGCGACGCTGAGACACAGCAGCATGAGCGGCACGGACACGCAGTGCCGCCACACGCGCCGCCGCCACGCCGCGTACTGCGGCTCCGGCCGGCCCGTCACCCCCGACGTGCCCATCTCACCCTGCACCACGCACCACACGCACCACACACCACAAGCTAGAGGTCAGACTGTACAGACCTGCGCCCGGAGCAGCGCGAAGGTGGCGGCCGCGGCGACGCTGAGACACAGCAGCATGAGCGGCACGGACACGCAGTGCCGCCACACGCGCCGCCGCCACGCCGCGTACTGCGGCTCCGGCCGGCCCGTCACCCCCGACGTGCCCATCTCACCCTGCACCACGCACCACACGCACCACACGCACCACACACCACAAGCTAGAGGTCAGACTGTACAGACCTGCGCCCGGAGCAGCGCGAAGGTGGCGGCCGCGGCGACGCTGAGACACAGCAGCATGAGCGGCACGGACACGCAGTGCCGCCACACGCGCCGCCGCCACGCCGCGTACTGCGGCTCCGGCCGGCCCGTCACCCCCGACGTGCCCATCTCACCCTGCACCACGCACCACACGCACCACACACCACAAGCTAGAGGTCAGACTGTACAGACCTGCGCCCGGAGCAGCGCGAAGGTGGCGGCCGCGGCGACGCTGAGACACAGCAGCATGAGCGGCACGGACACGCAGTGCCGCCACACGCGCCGCCGCCACGCCGCGTACTGCGGCTCCGGCCGGCCCGTCACCCCCGACGTGCCCATCTCACCCTGCACCACGCACCACACGCACCACACGCACCACACACCACAAGCTAGAGGTCAGACTGTACAGACCTGCGCCCGGAGCAGCGCGAAGGTGGCGGCCGCGGCGACGCTGAGACACAGCAGCATGAGCGGCACGGACACGCAGTGCCGCCACACGCGCCGCCGCCACGCCGCGTACTGCGGCTCCGGCCGGCCCGTCACCCCCGACGTGCCCATCTCACCCTGCACCACGCACCACACACACGAGATTATTATATCAAAGTTTTTACTCGCAATAATAGGGGAGTTGACTACTATTTTTTAATACATTTATCAAAAAATTTAGGCATCCAAAATTTAACGGAAAAAGAAATTTCAAAATTGGCGCAAAAATAAGTTGGTTATAAAGCTTTGAAATTTGACAGAAAGGGATAGTTGTCTAACAGTAATATCACACTGTGACGTCATCGAGTGTGACCGGTCATAACGCTGCGTGCGTGCGCAAGAGATAGCGCGATATCCCCACCACACCACCACTTTTGCTCACCACAATATTTCAAATATGAATAACTACTTTATTTTTCAACCAATTTTGATGCTGATTCCACAAAAGAATTTCTTTTTACACGCTTTATATTAGCTTCACTTCCTTAGAATAATAACACATAGAAACCGTGAACATGCACGCTTAGTGAGGCAAGTAAAACTAAGCTATTTAGCCTAGTAACCAAACATCCCGCGTCAGTGCTAAAGGCCGAATCGTAGCGCCAGCAGCTCTCGATATTTTATTTTAAAATGATGGTTTGTGCAATAAACTGATGTCACAGTATCTCGGATAATCTTAAGAAACATTGTAACATAACATTTCACATGCAATTATTACGATTTATCTAATATTTTGACATAAAATAATAGCTAAAGCAAAAACAATAATTCAAAAATTTTATAGATGCCATTATATCAAAATGTTGCCAAAAAAAAAAAGAAAATTGATACCCCAAATGTTGATGTTCATATTCTAAAATTAATATATTTCTAAAATTTACTTATTTAAAATTGATACCTTTGCATGCTTTGGCATTGTGTTGCCAGTATTATGAAAATAATATTTTTCTGTTGAGTTGATTTTAATTGACATTTCAAATTTATACAAGCTTATATTATTATTTTAAATGAAAATAGTTTTAAAATAAGGACACCTGTATCTTTTCTTTTTTAGAAATTATGAAGTTATCATTTATAATTTTAACTTTTAATTTCGTCTTTTTTTCAGCAGATGTAAGCACTAAGCTTCAAATGACGTCAATTATACGGTTGAATGGTGAATGGTGATGCTAACTTTTTTACTATGATTCGCAAAAGAAACGTAATAAAATAGAACCAGATACATTTGACATTATTGACATAAATAAAGGCATTCATTCATATCATCATCATAAAACTAGAATGGAGGCAAAGGTAAATACCGCATTCAACCATTTAATTCACGTCAGCAACGTAATTTGTTTTTAATTTGGTACTGTTTTGGTCATCCTAAGGGATTTATTTTATTATTTTTTATTTCAGATTTTTATCATTAAAATTAAGGATAAAGTAATCCCTTACTGCGAACAATAATAATAATTGCATAATTAAATCCTAAATATGACTCTAAACTGTCGCGCACTTATCACGAGTGTGGAAAAGCCAATACGAAGCGGGTGGAAAATATTCCATTCAGGTTCTATTGGAACAGTTGATATTAGAACGGGATGTCAACTTAGACTGGCGGTGAAGCTACCACAACGATAGCATCGACGGCAGTCCCGGACCGAGTTAGCAGGTCCACCGTTCACCCACCAACACGCACTGGACAAGCGTGGTGGGTTAAACGTCCAATTCCCCCTTGAACCGAACATGAAAAGTAAAGATAACAGCATACCCCTAGTGCCCGGCGGCTCCAGTAGCCCTGCCAATGACGGTAGGCAGATCAGCGCTGGAGCAGGGGGTGAGGTGAATCCCCGGGCGGGATCAATACACCGTTCAACGACTAAGGCCAGGATAAAGGACACCGAATTAAATATTTTAACATACAACGTGAGAACACTAAAAACCGAGGAACGCTTACTAGAGTTAGAAACCGCTTTATCAGAAATAAAATGGGACATAGTAGGACTATGCGAGGTGCGTAGAGAGGGAGAAGACACTTTTGAACGGGACAACAGTATATTTTATCATTTTGGAAACAACACTAAATTGTACGGAGTAGGTTTTCTAGTAAATAAAAAATGGAAAAATAATATATTAGAATTTACATCTTATTCTGATAGAATTGCCTTACTCAAATTCAAAATCTGTAACCAACAATCTTTAACCGTCATTCAAGTCCATGCCCCAACATTTAACCATACAGACGACGAAGTTGAAGACTTCTATGACTTATTGAATCAATGTCTCGACACTCATAAAAGTTCAAGGAATATCATCTTAGGCGACTTTAACGCGAAAATAGGTCAGCGACAAAATACAGATACTACCAATATTTTAGGACCATATGGATTAGGGTCTCGAAACGTCAGAGGTACTCGTCTCCTTCAGTTTGCAGTCTCACAAAACCTTTACATCACCAATAGCTTTTTCGATAAAAAACCAAAAAGAAGATGGACGTGGGTCTCACCTAACGGGTACACGAAAAATGAAATAGATTATATTTTAACTTCAGATCAGTCCATAATAAAAAATGTACAAGCAATAAATAGAATCAAATTTAATTCAGATCACAGACCCGTCAGATTGTCTATAAAACTCAATACAAAAATCTATCGCAAGAAAATAATAACTCAAATTAGAAAATTAAATAAAGAAACACTGATAAATAATAAACAGGAATTTCGTATAGAATTAGAAAATAGATTCAGTGTATTAGATATGGGAAGTGATGATGTCCAACAACAGTATGATAATATAGAAAATTGTATAAAACATGCGTGTAAAATAATAAAACAGACACCCCTTACGAAAAGAAAACTATCACGGGAAACTAAAATACTACTGGAAGAAAGATTAAAATTAAACAACAATAGAAACACTGAAGAATTCAAGACTAAGGACAGAAAAGTTAAACGAAATATTAGAAAAGACTTGAGACACTATAATAACACCCTCGTCCAGGCAGCAATAGACAATAAAAGATCCTTAAAAATAGCAAAACATGGCATATCGCAATCAAAATCATGGATAACGTGCTTAAAAGATCAGAATGGAACAAAACATCAAAATAAGGAAAGAATTATGGGCATCTGTACTGACTTTTACAGATCCTTATACTCTGACCCACAAAATCGTTCAACAATCAATCCTTATAATAATAATGTCTACTCTTGCCCTGAGACTATATCACCAATAACAGCTTTAGAAGTTCATACTGTTTTGAAATCTATGAAATATAACAGGGTACCTGGCGAGGATGGCATTAGCACTGAAATTATGAAAATTTTCGAACACAATTTACGACCGCACATTTGTAACCTTTTCAATTTAATTTTAAAAACCGGCATTTTTCCTGTAAATTTTTGTCACTCTAACATCATACTTCTTCATAAAAAAGGTGAAAAAAGTGATATTAGCAATTATAGACCAATCAGCCTGGTCTCACATTTATATAAGGCCTTCATAAAAGTCATCCACAATCGAATCGCAGAGCAGCTGGATCTAGAACAACCACCAGAACAAGCAGGATTTCGTAAGGGTCTTTCAACGACCGACCACCTTCATGCCATAAACCAACTTATAGAGAAACATAACGAAAACAATATTCCCCTTTACCTGGCCTTTGTCGATTACACCAAAGCATTTGATAGCATTTCACATACCTCAATGTTTACTGCACTCCAAAATCAAAATATAGAACCAACTTACATAAGACTAATTGAAAATATCTATAAACACAGCACAGCATCTATAAAATTGGAAACAGTCGGCACAAAATTTTGTATAATGAAGGGCGTGAAGCAGGGAGACCCGCTATCTCCCAAATTATTCACCAGCACCCTCGAAGGTGTTTTCAGGAAGCTGGCGGCTAGCTGGGATGGGCTGGGCATTGATGTCGGCGGAACCAGATTAACAAATCTGCGCTTTGCTGACGACATCGTTCTGTTCTCATCTTCAGCTTCTGGGCTACAGACCATGCTAGAAGATCTCAGCGATGCAAGCCTTGAGGTTGGACTTAAAATGAACATGACAAAGACCAAAGTCATGACGAACTACCGCAATGGTAAAATCACCGTGTATGGAGAAGAAATTCAGTATGTCAGCGAGTACGTCTATCTGGGCCAAATTATCTCATTCGATGCGAGACAAGACCGCGAAATAGAGCGACGGACAAACAATGCCTGGCGAAGTTTTTGGTCCATGAAAGAGTTGCTTAAAGGTAATCTTCCAATGTACATTAAACGGAAGCTCCTGGATACTTGCATTCTTCCCATCATGACCTACGGTGCTCAAACCTGGTCTCTCACCAAACAGCAAAAGTCCAGGCTCAAGGTTTGCCAACGGGCAATGGAGCGCAGCATTCTAGGTGTTAAGTTAACCGATCGCGTTCGAAACACCGATTTGCGCTCCAAAACTCAAATTACCGATGTAGCTCAGAAAGCCGCTAAGCTTAAATGGAACTGGGCTGGCCACATCAGTCGTATGCCTGACGAGCTATGGGCCAGGACTACCACTTTGTGGAGCCCTGACACTGGTCGTAGACGTAGAGGTAGACCAAAGAAGAGATGGCGGGATGAACTGGACTCATTTGACAGAGATTGGTTTAATGTAGCACAGCATCGCGATTCATGGAAGGATCTTGGGGAGGCCTTTGCCCAACTTTGGGACATTATAGGCTAATACGATACGATACGATACGAAATCCTAAATAATGACTTAAGGTTTTGGGGAAAATCCGATACCACTAGCAACATTATTTCCACCCTTGGGTGCGTGTGGCAGAACGTCAATACGTGTGGCCTACGCCTACATCAATGAGTTTTATGCTTCACACTTGACAGTTTTTTGATATGAAACTATCATTCTTGGCGTTATTATTCTATGTTCACTTCTATGTTTGTAACCGACCACTTTGGGCGAGATTTTGACCCACTTTAAACGGTCAGATTTTATTCAAACTTTGTAGATTTGTCGAGGACCGATGGCAATACACTAATTGGATAAGATTATGCCATTATTCAATTTGCCAAATGAGATTTTTGACAATTTATATATTCTTTATTTTTAGTGATATCTGTTGGACCATAGTAGAATTACATCTAAACTGGCTACTCTTATGCGTAAAAAAATCCTACTTGTCACAAGATGGCGCTTTTGTTTTTAGTGACATCTGTTGGACAATAGTAGAACAGAACTAAAAAAATCAAAATAATTAATAGTTCAAAAAAACTAAAAAACACGCTTTATAGAAAATCCAACTAAAAAATAGAAAATGAATTTGAATTAAGAATAGTGTAAATAAGAAAAAAAATTATTTTATTGTACAAAAAAGCGTGGGGTGCATGGTGACGATAGTTATAAATATTTTATTGACAGATAATATGAGTAGAAATATTATATATCATTTTGATAATATCTTAAAACGCACCCCACGCTTTTTTGTACAATAAAATTCATTTTTTTCTTATTTACACTATTCTTAATTCAAATTTATTTTCTATTTTTTAGTTGCATTTTCTATAATACGTTTTTTTTTTTAAACTATTATTTATTCGTATTTTTTTATTGTTACATATAAAATAATGTAGAAAATCAAACATAGGAAACTACCGTATTAGCAATAGCGTAACTTACTATATTCGATTTTGGCAATTATTCATTCGTAATAGCAAATAACACGAAATATAAGTCCTTTTATGAAACCAGCAATAAAATTTACCTTCCTCAACTGTACGAAATTATTGTATCCATCTAGTTTTCCTACTTGTAAATATTTAAATACCTGAAAAAGCGGTCTGGGCTCCACTAATAAATCATCCCTCTGGTCCAGCGTGCCCCATCTGTACGCGAGTACATTCGAGTACCTGAACACACAAAAAATATACATAATGTTTTTAAACGTCTGCATGGCAAATAATAAAACTGCGTATAAACAGTAGCAACACCACAAATAACACACTGTTACTGTTATACACTGTGGTATACACTCTTACTGCCGATTATTTAATTGTCTTCATGATAAAACTTGTAATAGCTAGTAAAACAAACAGGTACTACTAAGCCAGGGTTTTCGTCTACGAGAAACCTAACCCTAACCATTTTGTTTCTTTAATAATATTTTTTTATTCTTAAGTCCACCGTTGAACATACGCCTCCCTAGGGGTCGTCCATTAATCACGTTATGTTTTTTTTAGCAACTTTTGTACCCCCCGCACACCAAAGATCACGTGTATTTTTTAGTATTGAGTATTTTTTCGTACAAAGAACTGAAAAAAATATTGTATTGCCTTCAAATAGTTTAAAGTATACCTAATTTGAATCGCGCGCGAAAAAATAAATACACGTGATATATACATAATCTAGTTAATCATAAAACAAGGCTCCAAAAAATCAGCAAATCTTTTAAGGGTTACTGTATACATTTTTATAACAAAGTTCCCACTGAAATTAAGTGTTTAAACATTGGTAAATTCCAAACAACTATTAAGCGAAAGTTATGTAATAAAGCTTATTACAAGATTTCAGAATACATAGAGGATAAAAAAGCCTGGGATTAAATTTTTTTCATATGATTTTCTTTGGAATCATGTCTTTCGTTTCAATAAAGTTTCTTTGTTTCCATCTGTGAGCGGCTTGGGTATGACATACTCCTTAACTGTCTGTGCCTGCGGCGGCGTCGTGTGCCGGCCGGTGTGTCGGCCACTATGTCTGTAATATGGTTGAGGAGGCCGATGGCTGGCACATGCGTCATACTCGTGAACGAGTGCTGCTTGTGTGGACTGGTCTGCCCTTTTCGCTTACTACATCTAAGTATTAGGGGTATATCTTGAACTAAGATTAATAGCGACATCTTGAACATTTCAGATCAAATTATTACATGATTCCTGAGATAGTTATGCACTAGTGTTGGAATTTAAAAATTTATTACCTATTTTGCGAGTATATAAATGAACTGCTCTAAACAAAACTTAACAAATACTGAATTGTATTTTTTTTTCTCTACATAATGCATTGTATTTTATACCTTGAACTGATTTTGAAAAGAGCAACACTAGAGTTTCTTGCCCGTTCTTCTCTAGTGAGAACTGCTTTCCGAACTGGTGGTAGAGTTAATATTGACGGAATCTAAATAATGTATAACATTTTATGGGTTCGAATAAATTATTTCATTTCATTTCATACCCCCCCCCCCCCCCTCCTTTTCGGCCTCATGTGATTAATGGACGACCCCTAAGTATTTACAGACCAACCTGATACAAGCGGCCTACATTCAGCGGACTCCTAAATTTTTAAGATATTTTAATTTTATATTAAAAACAAACGAACACGATACCTTTTCCAAGTTTCCAAATAAACGCACGCCCACAAGACGTTGAACAAGGAAAATAAAACGTATGCTATGTCCTTCCAGTTCTCGTTCGCTGTGCCCAGCCATATCTGCAATGGATTCATATAGTTATTTTATAGTTATCCTCGTTTTATTACAAAAAGAATAAGCACGGACAATTTCGTCCAGGAAAAAAACGTTTTTTTTTTTTTTTTTTTTTTTTGTTTTGGCCCTACCGGCCAGTAGCCTGACGCGAGTCGGCTTTTCTGGCCACACCGGACTTTCGGGTGAACGCTTTAGGCGCTCGCAACCCTTGATTTAAGTAACCATGCTGAGGGCAACCCACTAACGGGTTACGAACCTCGGCTCAGGACGGTCACTGGGAGAGGATGAGACATCAACGATTAGTGGGGAAGGTTGGTGTTTAACCTAATCCTATCCATTTATTTCGTCGGCACGCGGGCCGGAACTGTTAGGAGGCTCGGGAGGGCGACGGGGAACGCGGCGAGGTCCTCGGCGGCGAGGACGGAACTGCGGTCGTGTGGAGTGTAGGAGTTTTAGGAACTCGTTCTTACTGCGAATGGCCAGAGTGATATCGTCCTCTGGATCGGTTAGGACTGAACGCGGCCGTCTCCATTTGGCGCGGTCGAATGGAGTGTATATTGACGCTTTGCGGACGAACGTATTTGGGTGTTTAACCGCCCGGTCGAAGTAGCGTTTGCTGGTGATTTGCATGAAATGCCTGATGGTCGGCATGTTAGTATCCACGTGGAGGTTGCGATTGCGAACGTACCACGGGGCACCAAGAGCGTGTCGAAGAAAAATGTTTTGCAATACCTGCATACGCTTAAGACGAGCAGGCGGTATATGGGCGAACACGGGCGACGCGTATGTCATGATCGGTCTAATACACGTGGTAAAGATCCTAATCTTGTTGCGGATGGACATTTTGCTTTTCCTATTTATGAGCCAATGCAGTTGGCTCATCGCGAATGCGGCTCGCGCGCGTACCGCATTTACGTGTGGGATGAAGGTCAACTTCTGATCAAGGGTCACTCCTAAATATTTGGCTTTTTCCGTCCAGGGGATTACCTGGTTGGACATGCGGACTGAGTTGTGAGGCACATGGACTCTCCTTTTCAAAGTGAACAGGATAGCCTGGCTCTTTGTGGGATTGACGGTGATTCGCCATTTGCCATTTGTTGGCCGCAGGAAAAAAACGGCACGGGCGATTTTGACCACGAAAATAAACGGCATCGGCCAATGTGTCCAGAAAAATAAAACGGCTTGGGCCTTTTTGTCCATGAAAATATCTGGCACGAAAATGTCTCGTTAACAAATATACATCTCACAACTCAAATCAATAACTCTTGAAGCATGAAATTTGTATAGGAATTTAACACATACCGTAAGCTCGAATCAAGTAAAGTTTTTACTAAAATCACTACTTTAGGGCTTACTGAAAAAGGAATAAATTGGGCACTATGCAAATGAGAAATGAAATTCTTACCCAAAATATAAAACCGACCACTGCAGGCACCGTTAACGACTGTGTGTAGTGTCCCAGCCAAGCGAAGTACATTGCTATCTTAACACCGAAATATTCACTTATTTCATCTGAAAACAATAAATATAAGATCACGCTTTTATTTCTGTAAGGTAACATGATCATAAATCTGATGGGTTTTCAATACCATCAAATCCGATCGGACAAAATCTACTCAAGATCAAGTGGGAATCAGGAATTGGGTCCGGTAATTGCCATTAGACTCGATCCCTATTACATGGGACCTAACATATCTTAGTGAAATGGATAAAGACAGACTAGTGTTCCCTGAGACTCGCCGAGCTTCACCGCTTGGTGTCATAAAATGCGTGCCTTTATTGATCCTGGCTTACAGGAGTTGTAGTGGTGGGTGTGAGGGCGGGATAGTCTATATCTAGTGAAATGTGGGTGTGTTATACGTCTGCCTACCCGCGAAAAGGGAAGCAAACACGATGCTATGTTATATTCATACCTAAAGGCTGCGGTGAGAAGAACGTTCTGACCCACTTTCTTCTCAAGTTTTCTAGAGCGTTCCTCTCGTGAAGTGGGAACATGCTGGCTACCACGCCGCGGCTCACGCACGCCGGCACTAAAATTATAAAAAAAATATTATTTACAAAAACACATAGCCTATATTTTTACAATTGTATTAGTCAATAAAAATATATTATGATGAATAGAGATTATCTGTACAATTTAATAAGACCAATATTTTTTTGCCTTGTGGTAAACATTTCGGCTATAATATACGGCAGAAAAGCAGTTTTACAAAAGGGACAGGCTCATCATGATTGAATTGAGTTGAGTTCAGTTGAGATTTCTTAAGTTGAGTTGAGCTCTGTTCAGTTGATTTGGGCTGTGTTGAGTTGAGCTGTGTTCCGTTGAGTTGAGCCGTGTTCAGTTGAGTTGAATTGAGCTGTGTTCAATTCGGTTTAGCTGTGTTCAGTTGAGTTGAGCTCTGTTCAGTTGATTTGATCTGTGTTGAGTTGAGCTGTGTTAATTTGAGTTAAGCTGTGTTCCGTTGAGTTGAGCCGTGTTCAGTTGAGTTCTGTTGAGTTAAGTTGAATTGAGCTGTGTTCAGTTCGGTCGAGCCGTGTTCCGTTGAGTTTAGTTGTGTTGAGTTAATCTGTGTTTAGTCGAGTTTAGCTATGTTAAACTGAATTGAGCTGTGTTGAGTTCGATTGTGGTGGATTGAGTTGAGCTGTATGGAGTTGATTTAAGCTGTGTTGAGTTGAGTTGAACTGTGTTGTCATGTAATGAGATCTGTTGAGTTGAGTAGAGTTGAACACTGTTGCATTGAGTTGTGTTCGGTACCCCTAGCAGGAATTTATGCTTATCAAATAATAATCGCAACGTATTCGTATCGAGTAAGTTAACGTTTACATCTTTGTTTAACAATACGATACGTCAAAAAAACAGTGGGGTTAGAATGTGACAAAAAAACACGTCACGTCTCCGTTTCGTCTTATTGGGATTGGTTGAGAGGCTAACATTTGACTGACGTATTGGTCTCTCGATCAATCACAAACATCAAAATTAAACGACATCGTTTTACGAGTTGCGTCTTCGTGTCACATTCTAAGGCCACAGATTCGTATTATCAATTCCAATACATTTTAAGTTTACGGTTACCATGGTTACACGTTTACTATTCAAAGTTTACACGCGCGCGATGCTCATGTTACCGTATTTTGGTTCCAATTATGCTCACCAGGACGCTGTGCAAACCATACAAAAATGTAATTAAACGAAGCCATTACATTTAATATACAATAGTGCGTAAACTCGTGCTCAGGGTACAGTTGAGTCCGCCTCCAGCGCGTGCTTCACCAGCGCGCCACGCTCTTGAGAGCTCAGCAACTGTGACGCACTCGAACCCTACCACATATAGCTAGCGTGTGATGTGTATACTGTATAGTGACCGATGCTCTGTCCGGGTCGCAGCGTGAGCGCGGGCTCGAGCGCGCGCTCGTCGCCGGGCTCGGCGCGCGCCGCCTCCAGCGCGTGCTTCACCAGCGCGCCACGCTCTTGAGAGCTCAGCAACTGTGACGCACTCGAACCCTACCACATATAGCTAGCGTGTGATGTGTATACTGTATAGTGACCGATGCTCTGTCCGGGTCGCAGCGTGAGCGCGGGCTCGAGCGCGCGCTCGTCGCCGGGCTCGGCGCGCGCCGCCTCCAGCGCGTGCTTCACCAGCGCGCCACGCTCTTGAGAGCTCAGCAACTGTGACGCACTCGAACCCTACCACATATAGCTAGCGTGTGATGTGTATACTGTATAGTGACCGATGCTCTGTCCGGGTCGCAGCGTGAGCGCGGGCTCGAGCGCGCGCTCGTCGCCGGGCTCGGCGCGCGCCGCCTCCAGCGCGTGCTTCACCAGCGCGCCACGCTCTTGAGAGCTCAGCAACTGTGACGCACTCGAACCCTACCACATATAGCTAGCGTGTGATGTGTATACTGTATAGTGACCGATGCTCTGTCCGGGTCGCAGCGTGAGCGCGGGCTCGAGCGCGCGCTCGTCGCCGGGCTCGGCGCGCGCCGCCTCCAGCGCGTGCTTCACCAGCGCGCCACGCTCTTGAGAGCTCAGCAACTGTGACGCACTCGAACCCTACCACATATAGCTAGCGTGTGATGTGTATACTGTATAGTGACCGATGCTCTGTCCGGGTCGCAGCGTGAGCGCGGGCTCGAGCGCGCGCTCGTCGCCGGGCTCGGCGCGCGCCGCCTCCAGCGCGTGCTTCACCAGCGCGCCACGCTCTTGAGAGCTCAGCAACTGTGACGCACTCGAACCCTACCACATATAGCTAGCGTGTGATGTGTATACTGTATAGTGACCGATGCTCTGTCCGGGTCGCAGCGTGAGCGCGGGCTCGAGCGCGCGCTCGTCGCCGGGCTCGGCGCGCGCCGCCTCCAGCGCGTGCTTCACCAGCGCGCCACGCTCTTGAGAGCTCAGCAACTGTGACGCACTCGAACCCTACCACATATAGCTAGCGTGTGATGTGTATACTGTATAGTGACCGATGCTCTGTCCGGGTCGCAGCGTGAGCGCGGGCTCGAGCGCGCGCTCGTCGCCGGGCTCGGCGCGCGCCGCCTCCAGCGCGTGCTTCACCAGCGCGCCACGCTCTTGAGAGCTCAGCAACTGTGATGCACTCGAACCCTAAGAAAAAGCAAAGAAAAATAATTGATAGTGGTATAAACAACGGTGCGTATAATGTACAGTCAGCCCCGCAAGTTGCTGAACAAATAAAAACTACTAATCATACACATTTTGTCAAGATCAAGTTACATAATTATTGTATATCTACACAAGTAAATCTCGCGACAAGCTTTTATCTCTACATAGTATTAAACAGTTTGATTTAATTTATATTATTTTTTCTTTTTAGAGTATATAAATAAAAGCTTGTTTTAAAAAAATACTTTTACTTTATTTTTTACTCTTTAATTATTTTTCGAGTTATTCTCAGCAAGCCCTTTCATTTGATACCCATATTATAGGAATGCGTAAAAAATAATTAGTCCTCTATCTTGGGTCGTCCGCCATATTGGATTTAGAGAGGTCATTTTATTTTTTGTATTCTTCTCAGTAAACCCTTTCATTTGATACTCATATTATGGACGTGCACAAAAAATAACTAGTCCATCATCTTGGGCCGTCCGCGATATTGGAATCAGAATGACGTCATTTAGCTAACAATGCTTTGTCACCCAAACTGAACGTGTATGCAAAATTTCAACACAATCGGTTGAGGGTAACTGCTTCAAAATTGACTTGCAAGATTCCACCCGAATAAACATACATACATTGCAAGTTAAATAAAAGCTTATAACTGATACAAGCTTATAAAAGTCCATACCACGCGACCTTCCAGCAAAAATTTACCTACTTCCAAATATTTTAAGGGTACATACACAAAGGGTTAACGTGCTTCTTACGACGGGCTCGCGAGCTTCACGCGTGAATTAATCAGTTGTTTGATCAGTATGATCAGTTCGCGTGCAATTTACATCGACGTTACCTACGTAACTTTACGACAGGAGAATAAGAGCGAAATTAATTAAATTCACGCATGGTACAGTCAGCCACATAAATAGCTGAACAAATTCAAAATTTCAAATCGCCTATACGCGTTAAGTTTATTATCATTGAAACATTTGTTTTTCTCTGTGTGAAGCAAAGTAAATCGATTTTATTTTATTTTTGTAAAAAGAAAACAAAAATTGGTAAGAAATTTTGAAATTGTTCAGCTACTTATATGGCTGACTGTACATTCACGCAGAACGCGCGCATTGTACAAATCTTTTATGAATTACGAATAAAAAAAGCACAAGCGGCGCGTGGATCACGCATTTGCGATATAACCGCCAGGTGTATACGTGCCCCAATAACGTTTCGTGCAAAATTCACATAAATTGATCATTCAAATACGAGGTTCGCCGTAATTATAATAGAAATGTCGCATAAACTGATGAATCTATGAATTCCGTTAGTGTTCACGATATCATTTGAAATTTGCAAAGAGTTATAAGATTATATAGAGCGGACATTGGGAAAATTAACATTGTCCAACACTGTTAACTTCATACTTTGATTTTCCTTGTGTATCAGATTTTCTATGTCAAATAAATATTTTTTCATAGAAAAATTTTGAGCGTATTCGTCAGTAACTCAATCTACCGTGAAATAGCAAAATACCTATCTAAAATTCATTAGAACATACTTTGACATGGTCGTAATGCATAAATTGGCATATTTCCTTCCAAAATATTGTTTTCTTTACAAAATTTAAGCTTACCGAGACGTCTTGTTACACGGACACGTTATATAAGATAGCGACTTATTACCAATTGGTAATAACTTTTGGACGAAAAATTTGGTACTGATGTCTCGATCTATAATTATACTGTTCAATGTCTTTGGACATGTATGAATCATTAAGCGGCTTTGAATTCATAGTGTATTATAAATTGATATAATTTTGTCGTATTGAAGATTCTCTAGACCAAGCCGTTCAAAATGATTTTTGTTGTGCGATGAACGTTGCACTGGGATATCAGAATACATTTATATCGATTTATTTCTAGCTTATTTTAACAATTTCATTTCAATTTGCACTATTTTTTCTTCAAAGAATACTTGATTTTTTTTTTTTATTCGGGCATGCCCATATGACCCCACTGCACCTGATGGTAAACGGAGGGGTCCAGATAGTGTCCACTGACGAGCGATGATTATCTCTCGTCAGTCGAAACAACTATGCCGGCCTGTTCGAACCGGACACAGGCTGACCCCGGAACGCGGCACACTTACGTGGGCCACTATGGCGGACTTTAACAGCTTATGTACGGTGCACACAGCAAAACCACATATGAGAATATGGTAGGTTAGCTAGGTTAGGGCCTGTAGTGTCCTCACCGGTGAGGATCGCGACGCGTTCCTCCCATTATTTTATCTATACATATAAATAAAATTGGAGTATCTGTTTGTAATATTGAAATAACCGTTTTTTACTACATGTATATGAATATATATACGGTACATACACCAAAATAACATTTTTTACAATTTTTGTCTGTCTGTCTGTCTGTTTGTTCCGGCTAATCTCTGAAATGGCTGGACCCATTTTGACGGGACTTTTATTGGCAGGTAGCTGATGTAATAAGGAGTAACTTAGGCTACCTTTTATCCCGGGAAAATATAAAGCGGGACTTTTATCCCGGGAAAACTCATTCACGCGGGCGGAGCCGCGGGCAACAGCTAGTTTATTATAAAAATGATTCGTTTTTTTTATTTCCTTTCATGTTAGCCCGAGCTTGGCATCATTATTTATTTTTCATTGATTTCACTCCCTATAAAAATTTAAAAATGTCTAGTTATATAAGTGACTTTTTGTAATAATAATTATTATAAATTTAATGTATCTTGACTTATCATAAGTGCAACTATGTTCGCCTACGTGATGAATAAACTATTTTATTTTATTTCATTTAATAAATATATTAATCACACGAGATATTTGTAACACTCACCTTCTGAAAACAATGCATGTCCCGAACGGTGAACTCCTTGTAACCGCCTCCGAATTCCGGCTTAAGTAACTTCGGAAGATGGATCTCTTCGGCGGTTTGGAGCAGCCTAACAAATAAATGACCATCATCAATCAACCTATTCTCTGAGCGACCAGTAGTAAAGTGAGGAAAATAACATTAAGTTGAAGTCAATCATTTAGAATAGCGATCCCATAATCCTAATAATATTGTTGAATATGCCTAGCTAATGCAAAAGAACTTTGAAAATATTTGCCAGTTTTTAAGATTATATTTCGAGTGGTAATAGATAAAGATAAGTAGTTATACTTATCTATACTACAATAAAGCAGTAGATCCCGGTGTGTACTAAAGAACTAAGGGGGTGACTAAAGAAGAGTAATGGAAAACAAATCACCTATTTTTATTATTCTTTATTATATGTCTGTCTGTTTTTCTGTTTGTTTGTTACTGCACATCTCCGAAACTACTGGACGGATTTGGATAAAATTCGGTATGGAATTATCTCCAATAGTCTAATGTATATTAGACTCTAGAAAGGACATAGGTTACTTTTTATCCCGGGAAAATATAAAGCGGGACTTTTATCCCGCAAAAACTTTTTCACGCGGGAGAAACCGCGAGCAAAAGCTAGTCTTGGTAATAATTAAACTTTGTAATGATTATTCTTGAGCACCCCATACATACCAAAAATCTAATATTCATTATCAGAAACGTAATTTAACACACAATTACACGATATCATTGCATCCTTCTGCCGTCTGAATGTGGGGTCGACGCAACTCTTGTAACCCAAGATGATGATGGGTGTGATACTCACACATCGTCATCAGCGGTGATGTAGAACGCTGAGCACTGTGAAGAGGCGTGCTGCCTCACGCACACGCGCAAACGAGGTCGACTACCGCGCAGTTTCTGCAGCAACCACAGCAGCATGCTGTCTGGCAATCCTGCGAAAACTTGCTTAATTTAGGGTCAACAACACTTTTGACCCTACATATTGACTAGCAAGTCGCGCTTATAACCGTACAGTCAGCACCAAATGAAAATATAGGGGGATTAACACCAAAATGTGTATTAATCATTTTAATGTCGAACGTCATCAGGTCAATTTGTCTTAGAGCATTTAGCATTTAACATTTGTATACGTTTAACGTTAACTTGTTGACAGACTGTCTGGCCGCCTTGATCTTTGAACACACGATAAATAGGTACTATAAATTATTATACTGTATCTAAATAGTGAAAAAAAAAACATTCATTCTTTCGCATTAGTCTGTACCCATAAACAGAACGCGACAAAAATTGGGAATGTTATTTACAAAACCGTATTGAACTAGATTGCGCTATTGAGACATTCATGTATGTTAAGTCTCCTAATGTCGAGTATTTATTTATTTGTCAAGACAATTGTAATTCAAAATGCTACGACTAAGAACAATTTAGGTTCCAGGCACGTTTTTTCCAGCTCACTCGTAAGCAAATTTACAGGACTCTTTAGCCTAAATAAATGCTTATTGAGTTCCTCTTTTTTTTAGGTATATCGTCAATACAGATTAAATTGTAGTGTATTTAAATCAACGATAAACATACTTTTTTCGCCTTCTATAATTAATTATCTGGAACATAAAATGCCGTGCACAACTCAAAGATTTGTAATATTTCATTTATTTCTTTACAAAACGTACGCAACATCTTAAGCCGTAGTAACGATTATGAATTACGATAATCATTCATCAGGAGCGCGGTGACAGTTTAATGAAACTCCCGTGACACTGCGCACATTTTACAATTTCATTTTATTACACTCACGACGAAAATGAAAGATTCATAATACCTTCGAAGTATTATGCATGGATACGACTATTATAACTTGTGATAAAATGTTACTTATGGTCTCAAAAAAGGCAATGTAAGGTAATAAAATACTTATAATATCTCGTTTTTCTTAAGTAATAATTTACAACGCTTTAGTGATGTTTACAAAAAATACATCTCCGATGTATAGTCAGCCACATAAGTAACTGAACAAATTCAAAACTTCAAATCACCTATACACTTTTGTCCATTTTTCTTTGCTCTTCATAAAAATAAAAGAGATTTACTTTAATTCACATAAAGAAAAAAACATGACGTGCATAGGCAATTTGAAATTTGTTCAACTACTTATGAAGCTGATTACATAAAGCCCCTTTGTCATTGAAGTGATTCATCTATGCTTTATCTAATCACTGTTTGCACACTTTCGCATTTACGTCAAATATATTGAGACTCGGAGACAAGACACTGATGAATTTAATCACTGCAGCCCTCTGGAATGGGTGGCGTGAAAAAATATCTCTACGGTGAACCCTGCCAATCGTAAAAAACGACTCAAGGTCCATCAAGGTCATTGGATATAAACTCGGGGTTGAATGTTCGCCAAAGTGACCCTAAAATGGATTGGTGAGCATCAAATTCTGTCAAATACTTTTCAGAACTTCCATATGAGTGCTGTAAACTGTTATACTGGACTTTGTGTAAGGCTTTTTAAAAAAATAAAATACGGAATAATTTGAAAAGACAGCCGTCTAGCGTGAAGGATAGGAAGAGACTGGCGGGGACCAAGGGGACCCGGTATATATCATGTATGGGAAAGATGAGTAGGCAATAGGAAAGTGCAAGATAGGCAGGAAAGGGTGCATTATATTACTATAACAAAACGCTTTCTTTGGTTAAATTCCATACCTATAATTGATAGTTCTTGGCAATGAATTCAGTAGCGAATTAGAGCAAATAAAATGGGTTAGTTTTTGTTCCTCGAGTGATTAATCAAACTTCCCTAAGTTATTTGTCGAGCGACGGTCGAGGACCCGTCGAGGAAAACAGACGTTGCGTAATCGAAAACCATAATCGTGTCCGTTTCGCAGAGCTATTCCATGATATAAAGTTATTTATTGTCTGCTACGTCATTTTAACTGCGGCTCAGCCGTGGTTGTACATTACACCAATTTCAAGCAAGGAAAGCATAGTTATTTGAGATATTTGCTTTTAAGTTGACATTTTAATATTCGTTCTGTAAATAACCATTGGGATCATCATACATCATACCAGCCTTGTATATATACTGTCCACTGCTGGGCACGGACCTTCTTTACAACTGAGAGGGTTAAGGCCTTAGTCCTCCACGCTGGCCTAGTGCGGGTTGGCGGACTTCACATACCTTCGAAATTCAGAGAACTTCTCAGGTATGCAGGTTTCCTCACGATGTTTTCCTTCACCGTTAAAGCGAGCGATAATTCCCCAAGAATACACACACAACTTTTTAGAAAAGTCACGAGGTGTGTGCCCTTGGGTTTTGAACCTGCGGACATTCGTATCGACAGTCCGTTCCACCCCCTATCGCCGCTTCCATTGAGATCGCTTATTCACATTAGCCGTAGATGGATTCACTGAACTCATTGTTATTAATTTGTATAGTAACAATTTTCCTAGTAGAAATACTACAACTTCCTGCAGTCTCCATAGTACAAATTTGATGAATCAGCTAAAAAGCCCACGTAATGTAGCTGAGTGTTATAATATTCCTCTCAGAGTACGTATTTTGACAACAATGGTCCAATATTGATGTATAAGGCACAATAGCCATTTTGGAACGACGCCAAGTCTGTATTGTGCGGACTGAAAGTAACACAACTACGTATTCGTTTCAGAGATTATTCTAACATATTGTAGCTTTATTTTATGTGCTTATTCATTTTTAATATTATTGAAGATATTTAGATGTTTTTAGAATGCACAAACCACTGAAAACCTAGATTAATAATACTTCATTATTTAAAGCGTTTTCAACACATTATCCTACTCCGAGAGACTCCCAATTAATCCATTGTCCATTCGTTAATTTCGCACGACTTTATTGATTTTGCTATAATTTTTAAGCCATCAAAGATTTTTTGAAGAAATATACTATTAAAAGCGCTAAGTGCATGTAATGGTGGGAATAAACCAATCAAAATAACTCATCTGTGATCATGTTTAATAAACTTTATTCCAATTGGTCCATTTTCGCTATGGACCCAACAGTAAAATGCAGATTATATGAACATACATACATACATAAACTCACGCCTTTCTCCCATTGGGGTAGGCAGAGACTATGGAGCGCCAAGTGCTACAATCCAAGCATACCTCTTTCGCTTCTTCCACACACATCAGTCTCTTCATACATGCTTGTCGGTTACGAGAACTCCTTATCTGGCCCTCCCTTAGGAGGTCGCCAATTTGGTCCATGAAGGTACGTCTAGGACGTCCCCGTCCGACACTACCACTCACTTTCGCGACATAGATTTCTTTCGTTCCTCTTCTTTCATCCATCCTTTTAATGTGGCCAAACCACCGAAGCATTCCTTTCTCAATCTTAGTCACTACATCTTTTTTCAATCCACAGATTATAGGAATCAGACATTAAACAATATTGATGGCTGGTGCTTAGCAAATTATACTCGAAACATTAAAGTAACGTTACTTCCCTTACCGGTCGTTGCAGTATTTCAAGTGAATTACCGAAAACCTCCCCACAGGTTTCGTCGAGTTCCATCTATTACATTTGTATCGTTCATCCGCCTGATTTAGTTTCTTTTTATTGCATTTAAATGACGAGACGAGCATGCGGCTCGCCTAGTGGTTAGCGATACAACCGCCCAAAAACAGTAGCAACGCCGCACATAACTTAGATTTACAAAGTACTGCATGGCACTCCGCTCGTCATCCTGTGACATTGGACGTTAAATCTCATAATGCCCATTAATTACGCTAACTACAACAAGTAAGAGGCCGTCTGGGTGGGTACCACCGCAATGTCTATTTCTACCGCCAAGCAACCGTGTGCATGCACTGTTGTGTTTCGGTTTGAAGGACATTGTAGCCAGTATAACTACTGTACATAATGAGTCTTAACATCTTATGTGTCAGGATGACAAGCGCAGTGGAATGCCACACAGTATTTTGTAACTCAAGGTGCTGGGTGGTGTTGCTACTGTTTATGGGTGGTCGTATTGCTTACCTTCAGGCAAACGACATGCTCGTCTCGTCATTCTATGCTATAAAAAAAAAAAAACTATACCTTATTTCTTAGATGCCTTATATGAAGGGTTTGTATACTAAGAAAAAAACCTATTAATATCTTACCTTTAGGAAATATTAACACCACGTCAGTCTGCTGCGTTGGAGTGGATTGCAAGAGGAGTCTCCTGGGATGCATGAGACGTGCGCCAAGCTGACCAGCCATTGGCAGACGCCTTCGCAGCTCTCTGCCAGCTGAAAATTAAGTTTATGTAAACAATGTGCTTAAAACCTTAGTATAAGTTTTTTTATACTATTTTATGTTTGGTTATATTTGCTGTGGTTTACATTAGAAACAAGAAATTGAAATTCAGTTTTTAGTTTGAGAATATCTTAATTATACAGTGCTAGCTCTTGCCCACGGCTCCGCCCGCGTTAAAAAGTTTTTCCAGGATAAAAGTCCCCCTATATATTTTCCCACAATAAAAAGTAGCCTATGTGTTAATCCAAGACATGATCTACCCGTTTGCTATATTTCATCAAAATCCGTTCATTCGTTTTTCAATGAAAGAGTGACAAACATACATCCATAGGGCCATACATTCTTACAAACTTTTGCATTTATAATATTAGTGGGACTAGTAGGATTTAATATTGGAGCTGTGGAATAATTGAATATTACACATATTTATGATGTTAATGTATGTGATATTATTCTTAAATACATACAGACACACTCTCACCGAAGGGGTAGGCAGAGGCAGAATCAGTGCACCCTCTTTTTGCTTTATGTATTCCATCCCATGATATCATAGGGGGCGACCCTATCGCCATATCAGGCACAAATTCTAGACTCTGGGTTGATACTGAGTAGAAAAATCAAATATCACTTTGGCTGACCTGGGGATCAACCCCGAGACCTTGGTAATGTAGTTGTACCATACAGCTATGCCACCAAGGCAGAAGAATTATTTTATTCTTTTAATAATAACATGGATATCTAATAATAATAAATAATAATAATAAAAAACATTAATCTGCACTCTTAATATTATTATTAAGAGTTGAAGTGTTAAGATTGGTCATGGGCCCACATCAGTTGTGTAAATTTATGGCAAAATAACCCATGAAATAATAGTCAATGAGATAGAATAGGAGAATTTTCTCTTTATTGCAGTGTAGTCATAATCAGTGTTTATGTATTCTTATTATTGATAATAAACAACTATAAATAAACTTAATTTCCCATGCATTATGCATGTCCCTATATTGTGTGATCATTACCACTAAGAATGCACTTGATTTTACTTGTTTTTCATTTAAAAATGCTCAAGTTTCTCAACATATAAATCTAAAATCTTAGTGCTAAGTAAAGTTATGGTATGAATAAAATTTTATGGCAAAGACTATCTTGTCCCTTCTAAAATTTTTTTTTTATATTCCTGTTTCACCAAAAAAAATTACATAATACCAGAAATATTCCATGTTTTGAAAGTAAAAACCCAACACAATGTGTTGGGTTCATAAATATTTTCAAAAACAAAATTTTAAAAGTGAAATAGAGCATCATTAAATTGTTTAGCAATCAATGTCCAAAAATTGTAGATGCCAGAACACAACAGCTAATTGATGACTAACTCAAAGATGTGGGCATGCTGCATGTATGATCAAATGAGATCATACAAAAAATTTTATAATGAAGTATTTGTTTTTAAAATTTGTGACATAAAACATTATTAATTGATAAAGTAAAAACTGTAACCATCTCGAATTAATACAGTTTATTTGAGAAATTATAGGCGAAAAAAAAATTTGTAAGAAAATAATTTAAAATAAATAGTATAAATACCGCTGTCGAGTTTATCTTTCGCGAACTCGGCAAAAGATTTGTGTTCTTGCGGCGTGGAATGCGAGCTACACTCGTAATCATCTTTTTCGGCGTTGCCTACGCCACCTTCTTCACCTTCCATGGTTCAAATACGTTTACAACACTGAACCGACACGGAAACAATACAGCTGCGCACACAAAAGCTTGAAGGACCTTCAATTTCTTACATCATCGTCCAATAAATATCGGCTAAGTACACTTTAACGCGCATTAATTTACAAAGACTATGAAACTGATAAAGCCGGTACTAATAAGACCATCCTCATACAAATCAAAACTATGAACTTCGTAATTTTTGATTAAATACTGTAAATAATTTATTTTCCTCATACCAGAGACAAATAAACTAGATCATACAACCGAATTTTAGGAAACTCATCTGTCACATTTCAAAATTGATTTTTGGCCGCCATTAGCGTTATCAAATGTCAATGTTGCCAAAGTAGAATACCAGTAAAATCTTTAGGGCAGAAACATACTGTTAACATAAGACGTGACCCCATGAAAATACCACGTGTATTAGACTGATCATGACATACGCGTCGCCCGTGTTCGCCCATATACCGCCTGCTCGTCTTAAGCGAATGCAGGTATTGCAAAACATTTTTCTTCGACACGCTCTTGGTGCACCGTGGTACGTTCGCAATCGCAACCTCCACATGGATACCAACATGCCGACCATCAGGCATTTCATGCAAATGACCAGCAAACGCTACTTCGATCGGGCGGTAAATCACCCAAATACGTTAGTCCGCAAAGCGTCAATGTACACTCCATTCGACCGCGCCAAATGGAGACGGCCGCGTTCAGTCCTAACCGATCCAGAGGACGATATCACTCTGGCCATTCGCAGTAAGAACGAGTTCCTAAAACTCCTACACTCCACAAGACCGCAGTTCCATCTTCGTCGCCGAGGACCTCGCCGCGTTCTCCGTCGCCCTCCCAACCCACCTAACAGTTCCGGCCCGCGTTCCGACGAAATAAATGGATAGGATTAGGTTAAACACCAACCTTCCCCACTAATCGTTGATGTCTCATCCTCTCCCAGTGACCGTCCTGAGCTGAGGTTCGTAACCCGTTAGTGGGTTGCCCTCAGCATGGTTACTTAAATCAAGGGTTGCGAGCGCCTAAAGCGTTCACCCGAAAGTCCGGTGTGGCCAGAAAAGCCGACTCGCGTCAGGCTACTGGCCGGTAGGACCATAAAAAAAAAAAACCCCCATGAAACGCGGTGACGTGTGTTGACTCTAACGATGCATTTACACTCCCGCCTCGTTATTCACCTCGTGGCTCGTATTGTTCGCAGCTCGCGTGATTCGAGTATCTGTTTACACTCTCGCGGTGGATTCATTTGTATTAAGCAAGAGCCGCGAGCTGCGAGGCGAGGCGCGTGGCAAGTCACGAGCGCACTGTTTACACTCTCGTTTCGTGGTTCCCCTCGCAACTCGTCTCGCTGTTCGCGCGAGAGTGTAAATGCGACATAATGACAATTCAAATCAATGTGTTTTCTATGATCAGAATCACACTGTTAACAGCCAACGCGTCGCGATCGGGCGCTCACGTTACCCGATCTAATCTATCCAGATCGGTAGTGGACGTAAAAATACCACCCGATGCGACGCACTCAACGTGTTGCTAGACAACACCTGACTCCACGCGTCAGTCAATCCCAGATCGGAAATACGTCGATACAATTTTTATAATTCTTGCATTATTTTGCGATATCGTGTTTTATATTATAATATGAGTTTAGCTCAAGACAGAGATTATAATATAATCCATATTAAATGACCCAAGACAGAGATTATAATATAATCCATTTTAAATGACCATACACTTCCACTACAGTCAGCTACCTGTATTCAGTGTAGCTAGCACAAGGTTACGCGTTTCGTAACTTATTCATATCGAGTGAGTTAACGAGTAAGTTATTACGTATTTGTTCGACAATACTATATCTCAAAAAAACAAATTCGTACTGTCAATTCCCATAAATTTTGACAACGAGTTGACCGTTACCATGCTTTCACGTTTACTATTCGAAGTTTGCACGCACGCAATGCTTATGCTGCCGTATTTTAGTTCCCAAAACTCTCAATGGGGCGCTGTTCAAATTTTCGTAGAAATATTTACATAGGCCAAGCTACTAATAGTTTACGTTACGTTAACGTAATGTACGTAATTACGTTAACTATACGATAGTGCGTAAACTCGTGCTAGCTACACTGAAATAGCGTCGTGGCATCGCGTGTTGGCAGTGTGCACAGTACACGCTAAGTGTTGACACACTGTGTGGCGTCGGGTTTCAATAGTATATTTCAGTCTGATTTCCTGTTAGAACTTGCTATTCTCAACATAGGTTTATGCGGGGTTTACATTATCAAGAAAACTTGCAGAAGTTATGTTGCGCAAGCAATTTTTACCATGTAAACAGTCACGGCAAGCTGACTTCTGCAACATTTTGAAGATTGCAGGACTTCTGGCAAGTCGCATGTGTAAACACCATTTGTACAACTTGCGCGAGAACTTGCAGTTTATTCTGCGTGCAGATAAAAGTTTTAACTTGCTGAGCTAGTTGATTACTTTACTTTTTAATTTGTTTCATACGCCACGGGCTAAGGTCAAAGACCATGCTGCCAATTTGTAAGTTTGTATTTTGACCGATATGTCTATTTTTGCCGCCCCCCACTAGTATACATGCACTATTGTCTTCCTGTTTGAAGGACATTGTAGCCAACGTAATTACTGGGTATCATAAGACTTAACATCTTATGACTCAGGATGATTAGCGCAGTGGAGTGCCACGCAGTGCTTTATAATTCATAATTCTGTTTCATGTTGGTACTTTTTATGCGATTATTTTATTTACAATCATCATCGAAAGAACATTATATTAGATTCATAAAATTTAGGCGAAAGGATTGCGTGCCTTGTCATTAAATTTTATGAAAAAAAAGGCAAGCAATAAATATTCCTCTAGTAATGTAAACAGTTTTGCGAGAGATTGCGCAAGTTAACTTAGTGGATCACTTGCAAAGGCGTGTTGCTAAATAAATATTGCCGTTAGTGTAAACGCATCTGAAAGTTAAAGCGCCATATATTGCTGAGAGAACTTGCTAGTCTAAGCTCAGCATTAGATTCGGGTCGGAACGTGGCGGATCGGTGGAGCGAGTCACTGTGCAAAGTACTGCGCGCATAGGACTGTTGCGGCCCGGCAGGGTTACCAACTCCTAAAAAAAAATAGCCCTAAAGTCAAGATGAAATATCCCCAAATAACCCTAAATGCAAAAATCAAAAACCCCAAAAAAAGCCCTGTACTGTCAATGATAATTTTTACGGGTAGTGTATACCCGTGTATAACTATTGAAGAATATTATTTAAATAAGTACCCTGTTTTATTAAGATAAATAAAAAAAAAAAATTAAATGTGGCACTCGGAGACTGCCGCGGTAAAGCTATTGCATAGCATTTTTTATCACAAATTTTGATTGACTAAACACAAATTCGATCTTACGCTTACTACATAAAGTAGATTTTTAAACGCGAGCAACGCACGTTTAGTCTTGTTATTGATAAATGTCAGAAATGCAATGGTCTTCACAACCAAAGTAGAATAAATCAAAATTTGAAAAAAGAATGTTACGTTCGATTCTTTTGTACTCGTGCCGTGCCAACGCTGGGGAAATAGCTTCTACGCAATGTATTTAAGGTTCATATTAGATTAGTAAGAAATGGTTTTAATGACTTTAATAAATAAAATAAATAAAAATATACTCGTTTCAAGAATTATAGCTTCTACGCATTGTATTTAAGGTTCATATTAGTAAGATAAAAAAGATGTCAGGTTATTTTCGTTACGGAATTTCTGGATTCGGTCTCCACGCTCAAGGCCCGCGATAAAAGCTATGCAATAGCTTTAAAACCAACTTAGTTTAATTTTAAAACGTGTATTAAAGATCTATATTGTCAATGATTGTAAACAAATCGTGTTGTGTTTGCCGCCGAAGGATGGCGTATCTTTGATGGCGTGCCCACTGCCCATAGTGTTATGATTTATGCCAGATTTAACATTCTCGGATTTGAGATGACTCGTGCAGGTTCGGCAGCAGTGTGCATTTGGCATTATAGCATTATACTTTGTGTAAGAACTTGAACTTTTTGCCTTTTTTTTTGGTCAGTCAAACAGTAATACAAGAAAACATTTTTATGGCCCTAAAAATATCCCTAAATTTTTTTGGGCCCTGAAAAAAGCCCAATGCACATATTTCAGCCCTAAATTTAGGGCTAAAAGCCCTAAGTTGGGAAGCCTGCGGCCCGGCCCGCCTCGGCCCATCGCGTCATAGAGTGCGTTTCAACTTATACTTACGACGGCGTGATGTTGGCAGCAATGTATATGAAGTGCTGCTAAATCACACAAAATACCTTGAAATAAAGGAAATTTTGAAATTGTTGTAATGGGATCATGTTTTGTTTAGTAACAAAAGACAAATATTTTCAAATCAAATTTTAGCATATATAAGCATAAATTACACTAATTTACAAAATTTTACTTTTTGCCTGTTGCCGCGAATTTTGTGGTTGATAATGTTCACTTACGACTTGCTTTTGTCAAATCAAGCCTCAAAATTTTTAGAACGGCTCGTGTTATTTTATTTTTGATTTTTATTATTTAAGCACATTTATTAATCGATAATAGGTGTATTATACTGAGTTCAGATTAGTATCTGAAGTTTTTGCATCATGAGTAGTTCACGGAGATGCTGTTTAATCCAGATCATTTTTGCTATATATCTCTAGGTCTAGGCTCGGTAGGTCTCTCATACAAATTAGACCGGCTTCTCAATAACTGCATTCGATTCATTTTTAACCTTCGTAAATATGACCATGTCTCTTCTTGTCGCTATGATCTTAAATGGTTGCCCATTCGTGAGCGGCGTAATTTGCGCGCACTTACTACTCTTTTCTCCATTCTCATGTCATTCACTAGTCCTTCTTACTTAACTGCCTATTTTCAATACTTGAACTCAAATCATGACAGACATCTTCGATCTTCAAATAATCTTCTTCTACTTTGTCCTTTTCACAACTCTGATTTTGTACACTCATCTTTCCCTGTGCAAAGCGTTCTTCTATGGAATGTACTACCCCTGGAGATCCGAATGAGTGCAAATCGTTATGCGTTTAAAATGAGGGTTCGGAAACTGTTCTTAGACAAATTGGCGGATTTATCATCACTACATTAATATAAATTACTCCACTGTATTTATCTATTTTTGTATGTATATACATATTATATTATTTATTTCTTGTAGTTATATATTTTAATATATATTTATTTCTTGTAGTTATATATTATAATATATATTTATATAAGAATTTAATTGATTCCATTTTGTAGTCTTGTAGTCTGTCACTTCTATTATTCCACTTTAATGGTTTCCTTTCCGCACCTACTTACTGATATCTCTGCACTACCCTGTCAGGTTGACTGGTAGAGAATGCCTACGGCATTAAGTCCGCCTATACACCTTGTATAAAGTGTTAAATAAATAAATAAATAAATATCGGCGTTAAGAGATTCATAGTCACCTTTGCTGTAGATGTATCTAACTCTTGCCGCACTGTGCAATGTTGGAGGAACGTATAAGTCCAGATCAATTAATAATGCCGGATGGTATGGGTTGATAGGCACTAAGGAATCAATACACTCATAAACTCGAGTTGTTATATTTGAAACAACCAAATCAAGAATCTTACCGTGCCGATTAGTTATCCCGTTATATTGTTTTAAGTCTAACATAGATAGGTTATCGGCGAAATTATATTCATCTTTCACTTTGAGATTCGTAGGAGCATATGTGTGGTCTTCAGAAAGCACCCAATGTATATTACTCATATTAAAGTCCCCTGCAATAACAAATATGTCAGAATGATCACTAATGTTTGTTATTAAATTGTTCAAAACTGATAGGTAATTATTAAGTTGGGAGGAGAATGAAAGTCTATTATTTTGTTGGCATAGATAAACGACACAGAGATGTATATTGGCGATGTCACGTGAATTACGCAACTTCAGTCGTAAATTAATCCATAAGTCTTCTGCAGAGGTATACAGAGAAGGTGATGGCGTAGCTGACAGTTCCCTTCGCGTTGCAATAAGTACCCCCCCACCACGGGATTGCCCAGTTAAAACAAGGTCACGGTCACGTCGCCAGACTAAATACCTGTCATCAAATAGTTCAGAGTCAAGAATACCATCCACCAACCAAGTTTCCGTCCCCCCCGAGGCAATTCTTGTGCTTTGGGTCTTCACACCCAATGCACGCCCATGCGCGGGGGAACATTAGTCGCGGGCCGAGGCACACAGTCAGTGTGTATACCTCTTGGTTGCATAACACATTGAGGCCTAAAAGGGCCCGCGAACATTTCCTGGCACCCTTGTCCTTTCCGCCCATCCTGAGAACCTTTCTCCACTCCCCACCTTTCCTTCCATCATCCTTTTCCGCTTCCTTCCCAGGCCCCTGCAGTCGTCAAGCCGGGGGATTCCAGTATCCCATTCGCAGGTTTCCCCCGGTGTTGACTGCAGGATCGCCTACCGAAAAAAAAAAAACCAAGTTTCCGTTAGCACGATAACATCGTAATCATTCACTAACACTTGACGAAAAAATTGATCTGCCTTGGTCCTAAGTCCACGTACATTTTGGTAGAAAATGTTAAGCTTACGGTCAACAATATGGGTCATTTCGAAAGATAGCAACAATTGCATACGTGACATTTTTTAAATTAAAAGACCTCCGATTTGAGATTCGTTTAATTTTATTTAGCTTAAAAACTACACTTAAACGAATGTTTTTAAAAAGTTAGTTGTAAATAATAGGGTATAAAAATATTTTTTAAATAGATCCAGAATCCATATTTTGCCCCTTTTATATCCTTAAAGTTTAAGCCTGGTTAGATTTTGAGGCCCAGCACCCATACAAAAAGCGGACATCACCTTTAGTGTATTTATTGGCTACTAGCTTTTGCCTGCGACTTCGCCCGCGTGCATGAGATTTCCCGGGATAAAAGTCCCGCTTTATATTTTACCCGTACATAATCTACCCGTGTGCCAAATTTCATCGAAATCCGTTCAGTAGTTTTTGCGTGAAAGAATAACAAACATTCATACATCCATACATCCAGACATCCACACATCCATACTTACAAACTTTCGCGTTTATAATATTAGTAGGGAGTTTTGGCGGGAACTTGGAAGTGTCATGAGGTGCTCTTGTTTTAATTCGTTATTTTGGTGATATTTAGAGTTATATTGCATAATTATGGTGGTATATTACCCAATATAGTTCTATTAAAGAGCTCAAATGAAGTAAATTGAAATAATTGTACTAATCAAGTGTTTTTTCTGTTGCCGCCAAAACTCCTCGATAAAGTCTTGGTAAGGTAGCCACTGCTTTACTTCGACGTACTACAGATAATAAAATATACAAACCCTTAGAATAATAACACATAGAAACCGTGAACATACACGCTTAGTGAGGCAAGTAAAACTAGGCTAAATTAGCCTAGTAACCAAACATCCCGCGTCAGTGCTCAAGGCCGAATCGTAGCGCTATCAGCTCTCGATATTTTATTTTAAAATGATGGTTTGTGCAATAAACTGATGTCACAGTATCTCGGATAATTTTAAGAAACATTGTAACATAACATTTCACATGCAATTATTACGATTAATCTAATATTTTGACATAAAATAATAGCTAAAGCAAAAACAATAATTCAAAAATTTTATAGACGCCATTATATCAAAATGTTGCCAAAAAAAAAGAAAATTGATACCCCAAATGTTGATGTTCATATTCTAAAATTAATATATTTCTAAAATTAACTTATTTAATTTGGTACCTTTGCATGCTTTGGAATTGTGTTGCCAGTATTATGAAAATAATATTTTTCTGTTGAGTTGATTTTAATTGACATTTCAAATTTTAACAAGCTTATATTATTATTTTAAATGAAAATAGTTCTAAAATAAGGACACCTGTATCTTTTCTTTTTTAGAAATTATGTAGTTATCATTTATAATTTTAACTTTTTTTTTTCTTTTTTTCGGCAGACGTAAGCACTAAGCTTCAAATGTCGTCAATTATACGGTTGAATGGTGAATGGTGATGCTGCCTTTTTTACTATGATTCGCAAAAAAACCGTAATAAAATAGAACCAGATACATTTGATATTATTGACATAAATAAAGGCATTCATTCATATCATCATCATAAAACTAGAATGGAGGCAAAGGTAAATACCGCATTCAACCGTTTAATTCACGTCATCAACGTAATTTGTTTTTAATTTGGTACTGTTTTGGTCATTCTAAGGGATTTATTTTATTATTTTTTATTTCAGATTTTTATCATTATAATTAAGGATAAAGTAATCCCTTACTGTGAACAATAATAATAATAATTCCATAATTAAATAATCCTAATTAAATAATGACTTAAGGTTTTGGGGAACATCCGATACCACTAGCAACATTATTTGCACCCTTGTGTGCGTGTGGCAGAACGTCAATACGTGTGGCCTACGCCTACATCAATGAGTTTTATGCTTCACACTTGACAGTTTTTTTATATGAAACTATCATTCTTGGCGTTATTATTCTATGTACAAACCAAACTTGACATTGGCAAAATGTGTTCGAACACAAGTGCCATTATAAAGATAAAAGATATAAATATTAGTAGAATTTTAAGAGTGAAATCTCTGAGGACCTTTTTTTATTTCTTTAATTTTTGCCCAAAAACAATGCATTTTATGAGACGTTTTCAGTTAGTTTTGGGGAGATTTCATAGGAATCATCTGGCAATAGTGTTGAGCTATATAATAGCTGTCATCATTAACATTTTATTCATGCCAAAAGTCTGGCCAAAAGTACGTTACTGCGCGTACAAGTCGCGATGACCGTTTATAAATAATAAATTATTTGCGACTTTCTCTTAATTGTAACAACATTGTTTTTGTAACGATAAATCTACAAGTGTAGTGCTAAAACGACCACGTTGCGTGAAGAGAAAATTAAGAACAATTGGGAGGTACGTGAAGTTTTAATTGTAAAATGACCTTTCTTTGTACTCATGTAATAGTCGCAAATTCGGGAATTTAGCTTTTTTCAAGTGTGTGTATAAGATATAATATTGCAAATTTAATATAAACTTGTTTATTGTCTACTTACTGCGTTTAAAGTAAAGGTAATGATGGAATGTGGATTTATTTACGTGTAATTTTTTGTTCGTCCACTTTCTTAAAAAACAGCTGTTATGTCGTCACGCCTTTGACCAAACAGCTGATGGGGCTTTACAACATACAATAATGTCTTTGTTGAGACAAATCGCGTAATTCCTTTATAATTTAATTGCGTATTCAATTTCCTTTCGTATTTTTTTAATTTTATACCACTTGTTTGATGTAAAAATATTTCGATTATTTGGTTCCTGCTGATTCTAGTTCTTGCAACGAGTTTTTCTTGATTGGCGACTATATTCAAGTGTTAACGTGCTTAACAGAGTTGTTAATTCAAGTGCACTGCAATTAATTGTATAACATGTTTGTACTTTGTTATTTTATTGTGTTGAGACTTGAGAAGACATTTTGTTTTGGATTGTCAATGTGTAAGGTCAGGTTTTATGATCAAATTTAATTTTAAGGCATAGCTACTTTGCAAAGAATATAACATTTTTATTACAATCTCAGTGTAATATAATTGATAACTTTCTATTTAAGTTTTTATGTAGTGAATTTTAGTTGATTTTTTCAATTTTCAAAGTAGACAACTGGTGTTGAAGTAAATTTAAATGCGGGCCTAGTTTCTTAGTAATGGTTCATACGCATGCTCACGCCTTTTATCCCCGAAGGGGTAGGTAGAGGTGCAACTAGTGCACCCACTTTTCGCCAAGCGTATTCCGTCCCATGATGTGATAGGGGGCGAGCCTATCGCCATATCGGGCACAAATTCCAGACTCCGGGCTGATACTGAATAGAAAAATCCAATATCACTTTGCCCGACCCGGGAATCGAACCCGAGACCTCAGCCTTGCAGTCGTACCGTAATACAACTACGCCACCGAGGCATTAATGGTTCATATTTTAAAATATAAGGAATTTATCACACCATACTCCCTTATTATATTCTCTAAGAAAATATAAGATTTTTTATATAAGAAGTATTTAAAAACAGGTTGAATTTTTATCTGACTAAACAGGGAAAAGAGGATAAAGTTTTTTTAAATGGATGAGTCTGGTTCCCATTTTTATACATGAGGAGTAGTAAAATTTGCTTAAATATTACAGCTGTTTCTTATGAGTACCATAAAATGTAATTATTTTGTTGTGAAATATTTTGCAATTTTTTGTTAAACCTGTGTGTGGGTGTGAGGATGGAGTAGTCTGTAACACTTTAGGCCCTCAAGTTTAGGAGATGAGTTTCCAAAAAAATCTGAATGTCCCTTCTTTGTGCCTTACGTCATTTAAGAAACCTTTATACAACATTTCATGATTCTAAACCCAGCAGTTTCGGCTGTGCGTTGATTGATCAGTCAGCCAGTTAGTCTCTCTTTTACATGTATATGGATAATCAGATGTATAATATATTCAAGCATGCTAATGATTAATTATTACTTGACGTGTTCTATGGTTTAAGTATTTAAGATTTCTTGTCTTGAAAAATAAAAATTTCTTATGTACTAAACAGCTATTCCTTGTGATTTTGCTACCACGAAAAGCCGGTCCGACAAAAAAAAAACACTTCTCAGGATCAGAGATGTGATTTATCTAGATACAAGTATCTGAAATACAGATACAAGATACAAAATACGTATTTAGTATCTTGTATCTAAGATACTTTTTCAATTTTTATTTTGTATCTTGTATTTAGATACAATTTTTTAGTATCTTAGTATTTTATAAATACTTAATTTGCTAAGATACTTTTACTAATTACCTATGCATTTTTTACATTAACGGCTCATTTAAGGCCCATATACACGTTGCAAGTTTCTTGCCTGTTGCATACAATTAAATTGAAGCAATATATGACTTACATGGTTTAAATAATCAACACGTAACATTCTTGATATGTTTGTGTAAAAAGCACATGCTATAATTGGTTAAACAAACATGCCTGACTGCCTCGGTGGCTTAGTTGTATTGCGTACGCGTTACGAGTACAATTTGCGCGCTGAGGTCCTGGGTTCGAATCCTGGGTCGGGCCAAAAACATTGTGACTGGGTTTTTCCATCTTATAAATTACTCAGTCGCAGCTCGGAGTCAGGAAGTTGGCGGTGTGATACCCCGTGCCTCGGAAAACACGTAAAGCCGTTGGTCCTGCGCCTGATCTCTTTCCGGTCATGTCGGATTGCCGTCTCACCGGACTATGAGAGTAAAGGAATAGCGAGTGCACCTGTGTATTGCGCACACACTTGTGCACTATAATATCTCCTGCGTACCTGGCTGATCTCCGTTGAGATTGGCCGCCGTGGCCGAAATCGGCTAGAAAGGGATTTATTTTTAACCAAACATTGTATTCAACTGGTTTCTGTCTTCTTTTGAAAACATGAGGGCATTGAGTCTTATAATTTTGATTTACAGTGTGTCTCCTGATTCCGATAAATCTCAATGAACTTTATTAAATCAGCAGAACCTTTTTTTAATACTTTTTACTCATATTTTTTAATAAACACAGTAGCTTCTAAAATCTAAAAAGTTCAACATTTGAATTTTTTTATGGCATTGTATGACGGACCACCCAGACGGACTCTTACATATGGGAGACCACCACCGCAATGTCTATTTCTACCGCCAAGCAGTAGTTTGCATGCACTGTTGTGTTTCGGTTTGAAGGACATTGTAGCCAGTGTAACTACGGGACATAATGAGACTAAACATCTTATATCACAGGATGACGAGCGCAGTGGAATGCCACACAGTACTTTGTAAGTCAAGGTGCTGGATGGTGTTGCTACTGTTTATGGGTGGTCGTATCGCTTACCATCAGGCGGACGGCACGCTCGTCTCGTCATTCAAGGCTATAAAAAAATAGTTTCAAAAGGTATCTTATTTGAAAAAAGTATTTAGAAGATACGTATTTTGTATCTAGTATTTAGATACCATTTTCAAAAGTATCTTGTATCTGGTATCTCAAATCCTTTATTTACAAGTATCTTGTAACTTGTATTTCAGATACTTTTATGAAGTATCTTGAACATCTCTGCTCAGGATAAAAACAACCTGTATAATATTAATTAAATATTGGTCCATCTATGTAGCAAATTTTATATAAATTTATTCAGCATTTTATGCAATATGTTAACTTCTAACAATCATACAAATATATACACAAAATTACATATTTTTAATATTAAAAGGATAAGTGGAACTGGTGGTAGGTCTCATTATGTAAGAGGCCGTCTGGGTGGGTACCACCGCAATGTCTATTTCTACCGCCAAGCAACAGTGCATGCACTGTTGTGTTTCGGTTTGAAGGACATTGTAGCCAGTATAACTACTGGACATAATGAGACTTAACATCTTATGTCTCAGGATGACGAGCGCAGTGGAATGCCACACAGTACTTTGTAAGAAAAGTTGCTGGATGGTGTTGCTACTGTTTATGGGTGGTCGTATCGCTTACCATCAGGCGAACGGCATGCTCGTCTCGTCATTCTATGCTATAAAAAAAAAAAGAAAAAAAAGTGGGATGCTTTTAGAAATGTGTGGGTGAAAATAGCATTTGACCTTTTCCAGTTCTATTTCTTTTGTGGGCGGCATCCAATAAATAATGTTAAGGTTTTAATGATATTTGAGATGGGTTAAGGCTTAACCGTTAAGCTATTCCAGCTTAACCCATCTCAATATTAACCAGTCAACGCCCGCTTATATGTATATAGCTATAAGCTAATTTCCTTATATAAATGGACACCGGTGTCCACCGCGGGCGTCCAAAGATTAATGATCTTATGCATACACAGCGTATAAACCTATTTTAGTTATAGAACGTTTTGTCTTCTTCCTTCAAACTCAAGTCAAAATTCGTTTGAAGAAGATAAAACATTTAATAACTAAAATAGGGTTATAAACTGATTCTGAATAAGGTTGTTAGTGATAGGTATTATGATTGTATTCTATTTCTTAGTTATTTTTGTTTTGTTCGAGTGGGAACTTAGTAGTTATACATATAATGTAATAATGAAATTGATATGTATGTAAGAAATAATATATTTGATAAAAAAATACTATGTAACATATGTGTATTTCCTCCCTTTATTACAAGTAGGGTTGCCAGGTCGCCAAACCTAATAGCCGGACACACCAGCCAGTTTGGCCGGACATTTGGATAAAAAGGCCGGACACCCTAAATTATTATGTATTTTGTGTCTTAGTATTAATACGATTGATTCGCGCACCCTTCTTTTCCAGCGACCTTTTTTATCTTTAAATGAAAAAGCCGAACACCGTTTGATTTGGCCGGACACAGGTACAAAAGTCCTTACTGTGTCCGGCTTTATCTGGACGCCTGGCAACCCTAATTACAAGGGACTTAAGATGGCTGGCGAAATGAAGATGGATGTAATAACATCTCTGCCTGCCTTTGAAAAGGGAATAGGCATAGATTAATAGTTTAGTGGTTGTCGTGTGGCTTGTAAACCAACGCGAAACATTCGAAGAACTTGATTAGCATTTGTAGAATCAACAGTTTGACTTCTCTGAAACAAGGCTTATTTATTTATTTATTTTATTTATTTATTGTTTAAGGACAATTAGTGGTAATTACATTAAATGAATAAAAAAATTACAAAACACTAACAATATTTTAAATGCATTACCTTCAGTTGCCACAGCATGCATTAAGATTAAGGAAATAACAATTAAAAATCTTAAAACTATTATATAAAAAATAATATATATATTATCTAACATATTATATTTTGAGGAAATAATTTTAACTGTACTTAATATTAAATGCTTATTTTAAAAAGGAACATTTTGGGCTTTACCTTATATTATATAAATTATAAATAATTATTAAATATTAGCATCGAAAGCCTTGAAGAGCTCAGTTTCAAAATCTCTCAGTGAATTGTTGAACACGTCTATAGACTGGCTAAGAGAATTGTACGTCCTGGATAACCTGGATAACACAGAGTTGTATTTAAGTTTGGTTCTTGCTTGTTGTGGATATAACAAACCCATAGGCTGTCGCGGCAAGCGGCTAATCGAAATAATATGTATCATGATACATTTAATTATGCCTATTAAGCCGAGTAATGAAAAAATAGTCCACACTCCATCATTTCCACTGGGACTCTCATTGTCAGAGGACGTAAAGCTTAAAAAAATAATAGTCGAAAATTTTAATATTCCTCAATAAAAAAAAAAATATACCTACTATAAACATAAATACAATAAAACATTTTTCATATCAATTTTTTAGACAGGATTTGACGTTGTTGTTCTGTCGTCCAGATGTCGTTAGGCTGGGGTAGCCTGCCACTTCTTCCACTGAGGTGCGTACTTGACCACCTGAGCACGGAGGATGCACTGGCAGCGATGTCGACATGCCACCACTGGCGCAGTGCTGTGTTGCTCTATGAAGGAAGAAAGTGAGTATATTTTTTTTTATATTCCGGTATTAATTTTTTCTGCCTCCGTGGCGTAGTTGTATTACGGTACGACTGCAATGCAGATGTCTCGGGTTTGATCCCTGGGTCGGACAAAGTGATATTGGATGTTTGATTAGTATCAACCCGGAGTTTGGAATTTGTGCCCGATATGGCGATAGGCTCGCCCCCTAATAAATCATGGGACGGAATACGCACGGCGAAAAGTGGGTGCATTTAGTTGCGCCTCTGCCTACCCCTTCGGGGATAAAAGGCGTGAGTGTGTGTATTATTTTTTTCCAGAATAAATTTCGTTACGCATGGTTCCGCCTTTTATAGGAATCCATTTCGCTAGTTTGTGATGCGCTAACAAACCTCCAAATGTCTTATGACACATTAAAAATATTCACTAATTTTAAATAGACTGTGAACTATCGGGCATCGGCAGCTTTTTATGGAAGTTCCTTGTTCTCATCATAATCAGATGAAATCATCTTCACAAATTATGGGTGTCACCCTGAGGGCTTTACTTATTTAGGTAAAGCCCTCAGAATCAGATGTGAGTCAGTATGTATAAATATTTCGTGAGGGTTTGTAAGTAGCAATGTAGGGATTATGATGCGCTAAGTTACGGACTGTTCCGCCTACACACCTGACAACTCAAGTTAGCTAGAAATAACGCATTTACACACTTGGAGATTTTCATTGCCTTTAACAAAAAATCTAATATTTTTTTTCTGCGTTAATCAGATTTAACATAAAAATGATCGCTATCTTGTAGGTATCTTACATATGTTCAACATTATGCCAACAAGAATGAGCCCATTGTTATATTTGTAAAAGTCCCAGATGTCCACTTTGTGTATGGGTGCTGGGCCTCATAAACTAAAATCCTCTAAAATATAGATCTTGAATACATTAAAAAAATATTCTTAGACCCCTTCATTTAAAACCAACTTTTCAATGACGTCCTTTTTAAGTAAAATAAAATTACATATATTTCAACATCGGAGGACTTTAAAATTATACGATTTATTGCAAAGGCCTAGTTTTTGGGAGTAGGTACTATCCATTATCCAAATGTATATAAAGTATCTTGGTTAGAATTTAAAGCCTATTTTTGGACGTGTCCTTTATTCTAACCCAGTTTCCCAATTCTTTCAAGCTTCACATTTGTAGTTCTGGCCCCTAATGCACCATTCATTATTTTTAGAGAAACATTAAAGCTGAAAACTGGCAGCTTGGAAAGGAATATGTTCCTCGCGCGGATATTCAGGAAACACGCGAGGAAACTACACATATACGTGGAGCATGAGGCCGAATTGGATAAGTTCATCACCTTTGTACTGCCACAGTAAGTGTTTTAAATTCATTTTTAACACAAAAAAGGAGGTTGTATGTTTGATTCCTTTTTGTAATGCATTTTCACCAAAGAGTTCAGAGATTATATAGAGCGGACATTGGGAAAATTTTCATACAAAAATTTTAAGCCTGTTCGTCAGTAACTCAATCTACCGTGAAATGGCAAAATACCCTCAGAATAATAACTAATTGCTTTAGTTATTATTCTGAGAAAATACCTATGTAAAATGCATTAGAACATACTTTGACATGATCGTAATGCGCAAATTGGCATATTTCCTTTCAAAATATTGCTATCTTTACAACATTTGCGCATACCGAGACGTCTTGTCATATGGATGTGTCAGATAAGACAGCTACTTATTACCAACAAGTTATTTGCCCGCGGCTCCGCCCTCGTGAGTGAGTTTTCCCGGGATAAAAGTCCCGCTTTATATTTTCCCGGGATAAAAGGTGCCTATGTGTTAATCCAGGACATAATCCACCCGTGTGCCAAATTTCATCGAAATCCGTTCAGTAATTTTTGCGTGAAAGAGTAACAAACATCCATACATCCAGACATCTATACTTACAAACTTTCGCGTTTATAATATTAGTAGGATTGGTATTCTAATAACTTTTGGACGAAAAATTTGGGTCTGATGTCCGGGCTATACTGTTGAATGTCTTTGATTTTCACAAATTTCTCAAAAATGGATTAACCTAGTTAGATTATACTGGATTATTTTAAGCTAAATCTCACGGTAGTCCCATTTAATCTTCAATGACGTGAAATGTATGTTTTTTTGGAAAAGAGTTTAACTCGTTTAACCCTCATATTAAAAAAAATCTAAGTAAGCAGCAGCAAGGTTTAAGGTGGGTGGTTTTAGAGGTATAGGTTTGCAAAATAAATTGTTTCTTTTTTATGGCATTGAATGACGCGACGAGCATGATTGATTGATTGTTTAATTTTACGTACCGTCGATATGATAGAGACAGGCTAATAATTTCCGACTGCCTCGGTGGCGTAGTTGTATTACGGTACGACTGCAAGGCTGAGGTCTCGGGTTCGATCCCCGGGTCGGGCAAAGTGATATTGGATTTTTCTATTCAGTATCAGCCCGGAGTCTGGAATTTGTGCCCGATATGGCGATAGGCTCGCCCCCTATCACATCATGGGACGGAATACGCTTGGCGAAAAGTTGGTGCACTAGTTGCGCCTCTGCCTACCCCTTCGGGGATAAAAGGCGTGAGCATGCGTTATGCGTTAATAATTTCCAAATACCATTTTATACCTCTATTCTCCTCAATGAACAGCCAATAATGGTCTACTTAAGAACACAATGTGCCAATGACATTTATGCAAATAAAACTGACCATTACTTTTAGGACATTAATTGATCCACAATTAACGAAACTAAGATCCCAGAACGAGAATTAACTGGACAAATAAAACAAATGGAGATGTATTGTTTAGAAAGAAAGAAAGAAAGAAATTATTCTTTCTTTCTATTGTTTATAATGTGTGCATGTTTATTTATACCAATCTACAATAAATACCTATTGCATTAATTTTGCAGCCAATTGTTCACAGTGTTCGATTTATTGTAGCTGTCCCCTTATTCTCTATGACTGTGTTAACACGTAACGCGTACGCGTCACGTTAACTTCGTGTAATTAGCGTTAAATGGTATACTGTATGCCAATTTCCATAGTGATAAACGCGATGAGTTACGTTACGCGCTTGTTACTAGCGGTGAAAACAACGTGTGTCATAGAGAATAAGGGGGCAGCCTTCCTGTTGTCTAGTTTTGGACTTTCATTAAAGCAAGTGGTGTGGTTACGAGTTGTACAGTTGCAATTAACTTATTTTTAAACATGTACCTTTTTACCGTTCAAAACTCTGTCAGTAATCCATAAATAAATGCTATAGGAACCAATTGAGGTGAACCATTTGAGTTTAATGCGAATGCTGGTATTTTTGTTACAATGCAAATGTGCATGTCGATTGAAATGTACTGGCATCCTGTTGGAACAATGCACACTGAAAACTCTTATCATCCCTTTTTTTTTTTTTTTTTTTTTTATCGCGGGGAAAAACGCGTTATCGCTACCACCACTGGGGGGTGAGTGGAACGGTTGTTAACAGAGTTGGTTTACAAAGTCATATTACAATATTCCCTCTTTACTACGTTCTAGCTAATTCGATGGTATTTCGTGACCATTGTTTCCTTTACCTGTATTTTTTGACTCAACTAATGTAAATTTTGAATTCATCAATAATTCATTAAACATTTTGAACCTTTGACTTTAATTTTATGACGTCAAGGAATAGGGACAATATTTCAGTTGGGTGGTCCATTGTGTTAAAACCGGGTGCTTGGATTACAGTTAAATATAATCGTATAGATCCATGTGTTTACGGGTGTTTATCGTCATTATTAATTTAACGTTTTTTGGTAATGCGCTGATCATTTTCCTTACTGTAGTTTCCTTGATATTATCAAGAGGCGTAATCTATGACCGTGTTAGGCTGCCGTCGTACTAGATGTGCGTCCGCTGACCGGAACGTGCATTGCAACTTCGTTGCTGTATAGTATAACTACAGCCTATAGGATTACTAGCAATGCGTCCCTTCTAGTACCGCCTGCACCGAATAGTAAGAGCACTCATCGCGAAAGATATCTAGGTTACGTTAGGTACTAGCTGTTGGTCCTTACTAATGCTGAGGACCACTAGCCAGTTATATCTAGCTTGACTAAAGTTGGATATGACATTGCCTAGTTTGATTGAAGTTGGTCTAGCCACTGCCAAGATTGATTGAAATTGGACAAGACAGTGCCTAGTTTGACTGAAGCTGGAGTAGCCAGTGCCTAGATTGATTAAAATTGGACTAATCAGTGCCTAGTTTGACTGAAGTTGGACTAGCCAGTACGTAAATTGATTGAAATTGGACTAATCAGTGTCTAGTTAGACTGACGTTGGACTAGCTAGTGCCTAACATGATTGAAATTGGGCTAATCAGTGCCTTTACTGAAGTTGCACTAGACATTGCATTGCCTAGTTTGATTGAACTCCACCAGCCAAAGGCTTTCGTTAGGTGAAAGTATATAATAAGTAATAATGGAAGGGGAAAGCAATAGGTAAAAATCAAGAAAGCTCTGTCAAAGGTCAAAATAGATAAACCGATATGAATATTTAACATAGTTTAGACATCAAATTAGCAAATCTTATGTTGTGACTTGTGAGTATCGAATGCCGACGGCGCGGCGCACAGTGGGCGGAAAAACGGGTTTCCCTTTCATAGGAATTTCGAAAAAAAAATTGCGAGGATTCTCAAATCTGAGTATGCAGTATTGTTAATATCATTAGAACATTAAATATTATTGCAGTTTTGGACAATTTTTTATGTCAAAAAATGAAGAAAATGGACTTTGAAAGTTTTCGATGTATGAAAACGCATTTTGTTTGCCTCATAACTTTGTTCCATATTAAGATGTAAAGCTGAAACTTTCAGGTATTGTAACTTAGACCCTACCTAAGCCATATGACATTTGACCTTGACCCTGGCTGTGCCCGTTTAGAAGATATTAATCAATGAAAAGTGCGTATTTTGACCATAATGACACATGGGCATAAATACATCTTGCAACTATTTGTCTGAAATTAGCTATCCTGGTATTGTTATACGATAGCTAAAGACCTTATATGACTTTTGACCTTGACCTTCAAGAAGCCCGTTTAAAAGATATCATTGAATTAGAAACGCCTATTTCGCCGATGATACCACAAGGGATTATGAACTTCTAATAAATCAATTTTGTTTTATGCAGTATTATCATAATAATATAATAGCTAAAGATCCTATACGTCTTTTCACTTTGACCTTGAATGACCCCGTTCCAAAGATATGAATTAATTAAAAGTGCACAATATTATGATCATATTGTCATACGGGCATAACTACATCAAGCAAGTCACTGTCTTTAATTTGTTATCCTGGTCAATACCGTATAACAATTTATACGTTAGCTAAAGACCTCATTAGACTTTTAACCATGACCTTGAAGAAGCCCGTTTAAAATATATAAATGAGTTAGAAATGCTTAAGCCGATATTATGACACATAGCATACCGCCTTCACTTCAAGAAATGTCAAGCTAAAGGAGACCAACAGGAACAACAACAGTGAAAGATCAGTTTCGTGATAAAATGGGACTTCTAATGAATAATGCTAAGCAAGTAGTTTAGGATGCTTATGCAAATGACTCAATGATGCATAGGACATGTCCAAAAACAGGCCTAGAATTCTAACCAAGACAGTTTATTTATTTAGATTGAACTCCTAAAAACAAGCCTTTTACAATAAATAATTTAATTTTAAGGAACTCCGATTTTGAGATTTATGTAATTTTATTTTGCTGATAAACTACACTTAATATGAACGTTTAAAAAATTACTTATGAGTGGACGGGTATAAAATTATTTTTTTATGGATTCAAGTTCCATATTTTGCCACTTTAGTATCCCTAAAGTTTGAACATGGTTAAATTTTGAGGCCCAGCACCCATACAAAAAGCGGACATCTCCTTTATAATTTTCATACTCCATGAATGGAGTTCTTTGGCATTACGGTCAAAAGTTTTATGGGGTGTTTAGTTATTATGCAATATGTAATACCAAATTTGAGACACTGTATTCTTTGAAGTTCATAATTCCGTTTGGTATCATCAGTGAAATAAGCATTTCTAATTCATTTACATGTTATAAACGGGCTTCTTCAAGGTCATTGTTAAAAGTCTAATGAGGTCTTTAGCTAACGTATAAATTGTTATACGGTATTGACCAGGATAACAAATTAAAGACAGTGACTTGCTTGATGTAGTTATGCCCGTATGACAATATGATCATAATATTGTGCACTTTTAATTAATTCATATCTTTGGAACGGGGTCATTCAAGGTCAAAGTGAAAAGACGTATAGGATCTTTAGCTATTATATTATTATGATAATACTGCATAAAACAAAATTGATTTATTTGAAGTTCATAATCCCGTGGTATCATCGGCGAAATAGGCGTTTAGGCGTTTCTCATTCAATGATATCTTTTAAACGGGCTTCTTGAAGGTCAAGGTCAAAAGTCATATAAGGACTTTAGCTATCGTATAACAATACCAGGATAGTTAATTTCAGACAAATAGTTGCAAGATGTATTTATGCCCATGTGTCATTATGGTCAAAACACGCACTTTTAATTGATTAATATCTTTGAAACGGATTCCTTTAAGGTCAAGGTAAAAAGTAGTTTGAGATCTTTAACTATCGTATAATAATGCTGCATAGAAAAAAATAAGAAATTAATTTATTTAAGGTATATTAGTCTGTGCCAAAGTAAGGGCTAAACAAGCATTTTTACTTACTTTATATCTTCTAAACGGGCACGGCCGGGATCAAGGTCAAATGTCATATGGCTTAGGTAGAGTCTAAGTTACAATACCTGAAAGTTTCAGCTTTACATCTTAATATGGAAAAAAGTTATGAGGCAAACAAAAGTCGTTTTCATACATTGAAAACTTTCAAAGTCCATTTTTTTCATTTTTTGACATAAAAAACTGTCCAAAATTGCAATAATATTTAATGTTCTAATGATATTAACAATACTGCATACGCAAATTTGAGAAAATTCGCAATTTTTTTTTCAAAATTCCTATGAAAGGGAGACCCGTTTTTCCGCCCACTGTGCGGCGTCTTATATCACAGTGGCTTGCTTCATTCTTCCAGTCTTTGTAGGAGCTATCTCCCAAGGGAAACGTACACCAATGCGTGTAAATAAAATATTGCACACAAATTGCCCGTTGCATTCGATTGTTGTGCTTATTGAGTAATGACGTCTTACAGATTGAAGGATGTATACCTTAAATTGAATAAACGGTGACTTTCTCGCGTGCAATTTGTTCATAAATGGTCTTTGCTTCGGTCTGTGCGATGAATGGGTAATCTGTTCGTTGGTTGATTCAATTCGGGTAGGCGTACTTTTTATAGTTTCCAATACGTAGTATAAATTTTTTGTACAGTCGGCCACATAAGTAGGTGAAAAAAATCAAAAATTATAGTGCAGTGAATCCTTTTTATTTTCGCGAAGAGAAAGAGAAAATTGGTATTTGCTAAGGACACAAAAGTGTATAGGCGTTTTGAAGTTATTCAGCTACTTTTATGGCTGACTTGTACATGCTGGGCTTACACAGCGTACATCAAGTCACTTTGTGTAGTATGTGAGTGGCAGAGGAAAGCCACGCAATCAGCCAGGACTGTGGTATCTTTTATACAACAGGGCGTAGTGTAGATATTTTTATTTCATTTGATGGTAAGTAATAAGGGTTATGTATTGTTTCTGGTCATTTGGTATAGTTTTTTTTTTGTGGCCGGACGTCCTTATTTTCAATTTAAAATTAAATGTCCCGCGTGGGAAAGGCTTAGTCCCGCTTTCGGAAATAACTCGACCGTGCGTGCTGAGGATGCGCGGCCGGGTGGCACAGGTACCTATGTTACAATTTTGTAACACTCACTGAGACTGAGACTATTATTTGAAACACCAAAATACATTTATTGCTATTTTTGCTATCTATTGTCACGTAAACGTAATTTAAACTCAAATAAAAAGATAAATATTTAAAAACTTCTGATCATATATTTTTTTTTACTATCTCCCACTTTCGACGAAAGAATCCCGATTTGTTTCACTCAAAAAGTATCAAAATACCGATCTGGCAAAAAAGAAACTGGCAACGCTGACGTGTATCCACCTCACTTAATATTGGAAAAATTATCCTAAAGGACAGTGTCAGTTGGGATAAAAGTGTTATGTAGTATGTACAAACATAGAGTCAGTAAGAGACGTAATGTGTCTATGGTCGCCATTTTGCTGGTCTTACAGTATGTTCTTTGGTTAACTCCGAAACGTGGATATAAAAAATATACAGTATGTATTTTTAGCCTAAGGACCTATTTAAACACACGGTTGTTCATGCTTGCATGTCTATAATAGTATTATAAAGAGGCAAGATTTCATTGTTTGTTTGTTTGCATTAAATAGACTCCGAAACGACTGGACCGATTTGAAAAAATCTTTCAGCAATACAAAGCTACATTATGAGCGAGTAACATAGGCTACTTTTATCCCGAGGAAATATAAAGCGGGAGTTTTATCCCGGAAAACTCATTCACGCGGGCGGAGCCGCGGGCAGAAGTTTATAATTCATAAATATATACACAAGAAAAAAAAAGATAAATGTCACAGTAAACTTTAAAAAATCGTAAAAAGGCTTCCGACGCGACGTGTGGTATATGCTAGGTAGTTTATAGTTTACGTATGAAAGTGACCTTTAAGTACCTATGATTCGTTTTCCCTTCATATTTCAATCATGGCAAAAATACCTAGGTGTTAAAATCCCAAATATAAGGTCATGACATTTGACGAGAATCGAACAATGAGCACCCTCAAACAAATCCCTCGACTAACCTTACATGCGGGGCCGGATTAGCCTTTAGGCAACTTAGGCAACTGCCTAGGGGCCCGGCATCGGCCAGGGGCCCTTTGTCCAGAGACAAAAAAGTGAAAATTATATTTAACGATTCGTATTAATAAACCCGTTACCCTATGACGATATAACTGATAATCTTTTACATTATATTTCAATAGGTTTTTGAACATATTTAAAGTTATAAAAAAACGTACTTAATTTTTTGCAGACGGTTAATTAGGTTATGGTAGAACAAATATATTTTAGGTAGTCAGGAAACGCAAAAGGGCCACAAGGGCGCAACGCCTAGGGGTCGCGACATTCTTAATCTGGCCCTGCTTACATACCGTATACACGGATTTAAAACTAATTGTGTGCGGAATGTCTGACAGTCTCATTATTCTTGAGTGGGGAGTAAATGTCAATAGCATCGCTGACAATTAGGTCTCGTAAAAGTTTTGGGACATTTTTGTGTGGCGAATGCTACTGTCGTCAGTGGCTGCCAAATGTAATATTGTGTGTATTTTACTGGTCAAATGATACTCAGAAATGTTTTGTAAGGCCGCTCAAGTACTGGACAATCTTTTAAAAGGATGTTTTGATGTGCTGTCCATTTTTAAGCTATTGCATAGCTTCTATCGCGGGCCTTGAGCGTGGAGACCGAATCCAGAAATTTCGTAACGAAAATAACCTGACATCTTTTTATCTTACTAATAATAATAAATAAATAAAATAAAAATAAAAAGCCTTTTATTTCTTGCAAGTAGGTACAGTATTAAATGAGTAGAATTTTTAATAATCTAACTTAAGCTAATTGTCAATCTTATTTAAAAGAAAAATATAATAAATTATTTTATGCAAGAACCCCTCTTTCTAGGTGAAGGTGAAGGCCTCCTCTAAAGAAATCCATTTTTCTCTATCTTGAGCAATTTGCGGCCAACAGGGGCCAGCTATTTTTATTAATTCGTCTTCCCATCTCGTGTGAGGTCTGCCTTTGAGACGCTTACCGTATGGACCCTTCCACTTTGTTACCCTGCTAGTCCATCTCTCGTCCTCTAGCCTCGCTACGTGCCCTGCCCACTTCCATTTTAGTTTTTTAGCTTGTGTTAGAGCATCTTTGGCTTTGGTTATTTTCCTGATGTTTGTATGGCGAATTTTTTTATTTTTTTTAATATTGAGCATACTTCTTTCCATTCCGCGTTGGCAGGTAATAATTTTGTTTTTGATTTTGGATGTGTACTTCCAAGTTTGACATCCATAAGTTAGGCACGGTAGGAGGCATGATGACATGACTTTTGTTTTTATATTTATTGGCATGTTGCTTTTAAATATTTCTCTTAAAGACCAGTACTTATTCCAGGTAATTTGTGCCCTTCTTTCTACTTCTAGTTCGTTTTGTTTTCTGTCGAAGCCAATTTGTTTTCCGAGGTAGATGTATTTTTCTGTATATTTCAAAATTTCATTGTTTACAAATATTCTTCTGTTTTTGTTGTTTGTCATGACCATTGTTTTGCAAAGATTCATTTCCAGTCCTACCTGTTTGCTGGCTATATTTAGTGAATCAAGCATGGTTTGTAGTTGTATGCTAGATTCTGAAAAGAGTACTAAGTCATCTGCGAAGCGCAGGTGGCTTAAATATTTTCCGTTAATGTTCAGCCCTGTTTTTTTCCAATTTAATCTATTGACTATTGATTCTAGGAGAGATATAAATAATTTTGGCGACAACGGGTCTCCTTGTTTCACTCCTCTTTCGATGGGAAATGTAGGACCAGTAGACTCTAGTTTTATTTTGGCTGTGCTACTCTTGTAAATATTTCTGATTATTTGTATGTACTCTTGTTCAACTTCCTGTGCCTGCAGTGCAGTCCATATACTTGAGTGTGACACGGTATCGAAAGCTTTTTTATAGTCGATGTACGCGATGTAAAGCGCCCTTTGCTTTTCCTGGTATTTTTCCATTATTAGCTCCAGTGTATGTATATGGTCGATTGTCGAAAAGCTCTTTCGAAAACCTGCTTGTTCAATTGGTTGTTTTGCTTCTAGTGTGACACTTATTCTTTTGTTTATAATGGAAGAAAACAGTTTGTAGATACATGAGAGTAGGCTTATAGGCCTATAGTTAGTAATGTCTTTTGGATCACCTTTTTTGTAGATTAAAATTATTTCTGACTCCAGCCACTGCGACGGTATTTCAGCTGTTTCTAATATATGGTTAAATAAATATGTTAAGGGCGGAGTCAGGAGTGTGTAGGCGACCTTTATTGCTTCATTCATAATACCGTCTGGTCCTGGACTTTTATCTATCTTTAACCTTTTTATTTCATGTATGACTTCATTTTCCGATATTGGTATTATATTTACGCCCTTGTTTATATTTATAGAGTTAGCGTAACTCTGGTTGGTACACTCTTTTCCTTGGACACTATATAGAGCTTTGTAGAAATCAGTTGCTACCTCTATAATTTCTTTACGATTTTTTACGGTTTTGTCTTCACGGTTTAAACCATCTATCCAATATTTGTGTGTTCTTAATTCTTTATAAGCTTTTTTTTAGCTTCCTGCTTGTTTTAAATGTTTTTCGATAGTCTTCGATCTGTAAGTTTTATAGTCATGTTTAATGTATTTGCTTATTAGTTTGTATAGTGCTGATAGTTCGTTTTTTGTGGCCCGGGTTTTGGTCTTAGCATGATGTAACTCCTGTCTTCTTTTGATAAGTGCCAGTGTATGCTTGCTTAAAACTTTGTGAGTACCTTTTGCTGTTTCGGTAGGTGTTCGAGCGTCTCGTAAGCTCTGGGATATACCCCTTGTTAATATGTTATAATAAGCCTGTACTGTTGTTTTTCCTTGGCAGCTAATTACATCTTGTAAGTGTTCAGAAATGTTTTGTTTGTAATTTATTACGTGTTGCTCATTTTTCAATGATGAAAATCTATTGTTTTTATATCCTGTGCGTTTCTTCTTTTGTTTTGTAATGGCCAGGGTTGCTCTGATTGCTCTATGATCCGACGGAAAGTTAAGGTTTAAAACTTCTATATTTTGGGTGAGGTTAGGTTGATTTGACAATATGTAATCTATTTCGTTTTTATGTTTGCCATTCGGTGATCGCCAAGTCCATCTTTGTTTGGGTTTTTTGTGGAAGAAAGTATTTAAAATTGCAAGTTTGTGTTCCAGGGCAAAATCAATTAGCCTTTGGCCTCTCTGATTTCTTTCGCCATAACCGTTTGATTTCATTATAAGGCTCTCGTCTTTTGTTGGTTGTCCTATTTTAGCATTTAAATCACCCATTATTAGATAGTTTTTATAAGCTTGGTCGATAGCGTTATTGATATTCAAGTAGAAGGTGTCAATCTCTTCCTCGCAAGCTGCTTCAGTCGGTGCGTATACTTGTATAAGTGATAGGTCCAGTCCTTGAATTTTTAAGTTTAATAAGGCTACTCTATCACTAATGCCCGTGAAGCTTTCAATCCACTCCTTGCGTACTTTGTTTATTATAAATCCGACTCCATACTTGCCAGGTATGTGGCCTGTGTGGCATAGTATGAAGTTGTTATATTCTTCTATTACGGTGCCCTTACGCCTTATTTCGCATAAACCAATTATATCGTATTTAATTCCCTTGATAGCTTCGCTTAGCTCGATTAAACGTTCGTGAGTAGATAGGGTTCTGACGTTATAGGTTATTATGTAGAGCTCCTCTTTTTTTCTGTTATTATGGTTGAGTATTTCTCGTATTTGTGTCTCTTCTTGTATTATTGAGGAAGTTTGGAGTTTATTATTCAGAGGGTTTTGGTCATGATCTTCCACGGTGACCAGCCGGGTTGGAAGATTGGGAGGGGCCTCTTGTGGTTGCTATTCTGTGTCGTAGTGCTCAGGGTTCTGTGCTGATTTAGGTGAAGTCCCTTGAGAGTTGTATACAAGTTTTGGTTTTTGTAGAATGTAGTTCTGAATGGTTGAGGTTTTAGTTTTCTTCACTGGTTGTTTTTTGTTTCCTATAATTTTTGGGCTATTTACTGTTGCTAATTCTGGAGACTCAGATAAAATTCTTTTGTTGGTATGATTCAGCGTGGATTTATTAGTTTTGTCAGGTATTACAATGAGCTTATCATATTTAATAAAAGCTGTGTTGCCTGCCTCTTTTTCCACTTTCATTTGGACTTGCAGATCTCTGCGTTTGTTTAAAACTTCTAGAGGATAGTCCTGTTTTATATAATATGGCGAATTTTTTAGGGATTCTTGCTTTTGCTGGATTTTTATTTTTAAGCCCATTGTGCTGAACGTAATGATGACTGGCCTGATTCTTTCGCCTTTTTTTCCGAGTCTTCTGACAGCCTCTACGCCATTTTCGTAATGCAATCCAAAGTATTTGTTTATTATATCAATTATCATTTTTTCTAAATCATGGTATGATTTTTCCCGCTCTTCCACTCCAAAAATTATTAGGTTTTTGCGTCTCATGTATCTTTCAAAATTGCTGATTAGTAATGTATGCTCCTCCAGTTTCTTCTCTAGACATTCATTTTTTATTTCCAAGTTTCTAAACTTATCATTTATATTATTGTTGATTGTGGTTTTTATGTCCTCCTTCATTTCGAGCATATCTATTTTTTGTTGTTTCATTTCTTTCTGCATGTTTTCCAACAAGATTTTGATTTCATCCATTATTTTGATATAGTGGTAATGAGCTTTGTTAAAATATTATAAGCTTGTTTTATCTACAGTTATGTACAGCGCCCTCTATTGGGTCGGTGGTGAATTAAAGCGCTCAGTTGGTTCGCTCGGTTACTAAATATTGAGCTATCGATATTTATGTGTTGGAAGATTGTAGTGGTGGAGATTTGAGGTAGATGGCGTTAGTTGTATCTAAGTAGGTCTGTAATCCAATTATTTATTTTTGAGGTTATTGTTATTGTCACTTGTTTTTCATTCATAAAATAACTGATCATTTAGCACACTTTACAGTCAGAGTTCTGCTTATTATTTTTATTACTGTTTTAATTTAATCACTTGGTACACTTTTGTTTTTTCACTTGACAGTTGAAACACGGCTGGTCGTTGTGTTTTGAAAAAAAAAGGTTTTTTTCAAATTTACAGTGTTTGTACTTATTCCTTTATATTGTCTTAACAAGAGTTTTATTCAGTTTCACCAACTTCTTAAATATTTGCTTGTTTATTGAACGTTTTTTATTTTTTATTTCACTTTGAATACAGAGACGATGTTGATAGTCATTTGCATAATAAGTACCCTTACTAATATGAACCTTAAATACAATGCGTAGAAGCTATAATTCTTGAAACGAGTATATTTTTATTTATTTTATTTATTAAAGTCATTAAAACCATTTCTTACTAATCTAATATGAACCTTAAATACATTGCGTCGAAGCTATTTCCCCAGCGTTGGCACGGTGGGAGTACAAAAGAATCGAACGTAACATTCTTTTTTCAAATTTTGATTTATTCTACTTTGGTTGTGATGACCATTGCATTTCTGACATTTATCTATAACAAGACTAAACGTGCGTTGCTCGCGTTTAAAAATCTACTTTATGTGGTAAGCGTAAGATCGAATTTGTGTTTAATCAATCAAAATTTGTGATAAAAAATGCTATGCAATAGCTTTACCGCGGCAGTCTCCGAGTGCCACACGTATTTTTTTACCTTTTAAATTATTCCAGTACTCGGCAATTAATAAGAGATACAACATAGCAATGAAAATAACCATTCGTTTTATATGTAAAACACTTTTCTTTAGTCTTTTATCGTGTTTATCTGTATAATTTATAAGTACGAACTTACGTCTGTATCCAATTTTCATATTTAGAACTAATGTCCAATATTCATATTTACATGATACGCCCCTGTAGATGGAATAAGAGGACCTCTGACCTTAAATATTTTTTTACTACGGAAAATGGAACATCAATCTAAGAACGTATTTTCATAGTATGTACCGCAATACACTAGCGAGGTCAACTTATGGTCCATAAACTTCCGATCCGACCGTTACTTTCACCCGGGCGGAGCTGCGAGCACACACGCTCATAATATTATCCTGTTTACTAGAAAATTAGGAATGTCGTGGTCGGTTGTTTTCTAAATATTCATAAAAATGATGCCCGTTTATTTTTCAATGTTAAAAAGTATCCTAAGTAATCTAGGACATGGTTTACTTGCGTGCCAAATTACATCCAAATTCTTTCATAAATTTCTGTATTTACTCCTAACGAATATCTAAACATCTTCACAAACCTTCGCATTTATAATATTACTAAGAATATGAGATGAAGAGACTTGAAGTATCATCGTTCTGATACACTTACGTCTTGCCCGGTGCTGGCAGGTCCACAGTCCATATGCTGGCTGCCAGCCGTTGGCTCCATGCCGGATGTGGGTAGCATCACATAAAAGCGAAGCATGAAGATATTTTATGTAAATTTAATTGTTCAAATAGGACACTTCAAACCGGAATTTGTGTATCTGTAGTGAAATAATCAAATTCGGATTATGATTTTTGAGTATGGAAAATCATCGCAGAAACGGTGGGGCCATATTATATTTACAAAGAATTTTTTAACCAAAAGCTATAAGCTTAAAACGAGTATATCTGTCATCGTCCCAAATGAATGAAACGATTTTAAGTTTTAACGTTTTAAAAAATATCGACAAATCTATGATCCAGCTGGTAAAATGTATTCCTTTCGTATGCTTTTATAAAAGGCTCTATTTTTAATATGTTCGCTCTCTATTTCATACATTATTTGCAGCTGTTAGATGTCTATTGTTAACGTATTTGTATGCCCTTGCATCTTCGCCAGGTAAAAAAATAATCCGCACTGCTTCTTAGGAAGCCACCCTTAACCTTACGCTGTTTTTTGTTACGTTGACTATGCCAATACCTTAATTGCTATCTCCGAATCGATCCCGAGAATAAACCCATCAAAATAAATTATTGACGAATCCTAAAAACGACGAAATTACGAATCCGAAAAGCAGCTGAACAAATTCAAAATTTGAAACACTTCTACACATTAACTTAAATCGGAATATTATTTTTTCTTTATCTTAAATAAAGTAAGCCCTTTGAAGTTTATTTTAGTGAAGAAATAAAAACTGCCTCGGTGGCGTAGTTGTATTACGATACGACTGCAAGGCTGAGGTCTCGGGTTCAATCCCCGGGTCGGGCAAAGTGATATTGGATTTTTCTATTCAGTATCAGCCCGGAGTCTGGAATTTGTGCCCGGTATGGCGATAGGCTCGCCCCCTATCACATCATGGGACGGAATACGCTTGGCGAAAAGTGGGTGCACTAGTTGCGCCTCTGCCTACCCCTTCGGGGATAAAAGGCGTGAGCATGCAAGAAATAACGATTTTTCATACGAACGCAAAAGGCTAAAGGCGATATGAAGTTTTAAACTTGTTCGGCTTCTTTTGTGGCTGACTGTACATACGTCAAATATCTAGGTCCTATCCAATTCATGAACTTGTTCTAGGTACTATCACAATCTGAAATGCGTTAAAAAATTATGATATCACTATGACAGCTAATTTAAATGCAGTCACGTTTCATTTCTTCCAAAAGGAGGAGGTTATCAATTCGTGTGTTTGTATTTTTTTTATGTATGTACACTGATTTCTCTGAAAATTGGGAGCGTATTTACTTGATTCCTTCTTTATTTAGTAAATAAGGGTCGCGAAGTGGTCCCATTTCAATATATCTTGGTATAGGGTTCAGCATTTTATGGAACAGACTGAATAGACCTGAATCATATGAGTAATTTCATTCGACGACTTAAAAGTGCCCTTACGAAAGTCTATTAGCAACGCATAAATTTGAGCTATTTTTAGATAATATATTTCGATATATTTTTCATTTTTAGCTTCATGCGATAATCATGTTTCTTTTTACATTACAAATGTGTTTTCTGTATTGGTTTTTACATATATCTTCTCCCGACGTTTAAAAACCGCGATAAAATCCGCAACATAGTTTTATTTCAATGTCTAACATTCGCGTAAACATAAGTCATCAAATCATTCAATTTGCGGTATTTCATTCGCGCGATTTTTTATATTATTTAAATTGAACTAATCTATAACTTGATAGTTGCTGGAAACTGGCAGTCGCAGAAAGTTGCATTCTCATTTTCCAATGAATAAAATTAATACCATAATTGTACTAGCAAGATGACAAACAAGGGCGCGGATGCAAAAATTCCCTCAGCGTTTACCTATAGACTTAAGCTTAGAACTTATTGATTTTTTCCTGCTTCAGTATTGGTCTGTTGAAAATTGATATTGCAAGGGCAATTATAGTATTAGTATTTGTCATCTGACATTTGTTATGGGAAGATACCTTTAGTAAAACGTAGCGAGAAATAGCTTCATGTGACCGTACTTTTATTGTGTTTCTTGCGTAATTATTAGATAAACATATTACATGTATTGTGCGTGCGTTATCAAGGGCGGAGTGTTTGTTAACTCTCCGTCATCGCATCAGTCATGATGATAACGTAATGATCGGCGAAATCGATTAAAGGATTTACCACGCTTTAGTAGGCAAGCATGAATATCAGGCGAACGGCATGCTCGTCTCGTCATTCAAAGCAATAAAAAAAAAAAAAAAAAATATAATCTAGAGGTTTGAGGCGTACCGTGTATTATATTTGTAATGGTATTATGGACAACCAGATGTTGTCTTGGAAAGCCTTTCCCGCTACACAAGTCCTTAAAACATTGTACGATGCTATTAGAAATCCAGCTATCTAAATCAGATTTAAAAATGACATCATTTCCCATAGGAGCAAATTACTGGAATAAAAAGCCTATAAGTTAATCCAAGACAAGGTCTATCCGTGTGCCAAATTTCATCCAAATCCGTTCAGTTGTTACTGCGTTTATTCCCAACAAACATTTTCACATACTTTCACATTTATATTATTACTAGCATTGGGCGCGGCTTCGCCAGCGTGGAAAAGTTTTTCCGGGATAAAAGTAGCCTATAGCACTCAGGAGTAATGCAGCTTCCTATTAGTGAAAGAATGGACCAAAATCGGTCCAGTAGTTCCTGAGATTAGCGCGTTCAAACAAACAAACTCTTCAGATTTATAATATTAGTATAGATTATAGAGTAAGATATTTGTGAAATAAATGGCAATAGGCTTGCCCCCTGTATCATGGGATTTAGCGTACCTGGCGAAATGGTGTGATAACACCTCTACCAACACTTGAAAAGGAGAAAAGGCGTGAGCACTGTGCATGCATGGATTAAATTGATATAAGGTTTGATTTATATATGTAATATAAGTATTTTTTTTATTATTTATTACTATAATTAGTATCGAAATAGAAGATGGGTTGAAAATGGTATCTGAACATGAAAAGATCGCGTATGAATAAGGTTCAAAAATATTGCTCATGCGTATGGAGATGATTCCACTAGGAAACTGAGATGTGTCTTCCGGCAGATTGTCGTGTCCCTTATCGTTTGATTATTGATATCGTTTGACAAATTGATATTGGATACCCGACAAAAAATAGTTTTCTGCGAAAAGGTCCCATGTTTGTTACTGATCTGTTTATTAAACATATTCTGAGCTGAATGTTTTGACTACAATAGTTTTGCGTCGAGTTATAAGGATGTTATTGCGTTCTTAACTTATTGAATGTATGTTCAAAACAAAAATGGTGTATTGGATGATGTTGTGACTTGGAATATCGACATTACAGACTGACATTTAAAGCTCCAAATGAAATACCTTGTTTTTTATCTTTAAGTATTTATTTTTAAGAGGGGTTTAAGTGAATCATTGTTTGCTGATTGAGTCGTACCTTCATTAATAATACACTATAAATATGTACACCTTCTCTAAAATACTGGACAAAAGTTTAACGACACCTCATTTGTTGAAATCGGTTTAATAAAGGCTAGCCAAATGAACAAATTATCCTTTAACTTCATTATTATATGTTGTGCCTCAGTGGCGCAGTTGTATTGCGTGCGCGGTACGACACCGCTCTGAGGTCCCGGCCTCCCGGGTTCGAATCCCAAGTCGGGCAAAGTGGTATTGGGTGTTTCTGCTCAGTATCGACCTGAAGGCGGAAATTTGTGCCTGATGTAGCAATAGGCTCCCCCTTATCATAGTATGGGACGGAACACACTTGGCGGAAAAGTGGGTGCCTTGGTTGCATCTCTGCCTTTGCCTTCGGGGATAAAGACTTAATATATAATCTATCCCGTTTCCGTAATCTGATAAATACTTTATTCTCAACGTAATATAGTATGAGAGTTTTAATTTGTTGTATGTAATTGAGTAGAAAGTTCACAATATTTTTTCTTCCTTCCAGATTTTTTGATTCCATAAAGTTAAGCGAAATAATATTCATAGGACCAAGCTACGTGCGGAGTCAACACATATCCGTTGTTAAACTGAAAAGGTATTTATGTATTTTTTTTTACAAATTCCTTATTATACCAATGGCGAAACGAGCAAGACACTCGTCTGACAGAGACACAACTGTCCGTAAGGGTAACTCCACTCAGGACTTCGATTTACGACGCACTTATCATTTGGAGAAATAAGAATGCGGCCTACAATTCACCGACAAATAATCACACTGGTTGCAATGTCTTTCAAATCGAAATACCTATAGCAATGTTGTGGCAGTGGCACAGCGAGGGATTTTACAGCCTTTTATTTTAATGGCAGCCTAAGTCGGCGCGATGGCATATAAAAAGTCCCCGAATTCAACTTTTTTTTGCTTTCGAACGACGAGGCGTGCATACCGCTCGCCTGATGGTAAGCGATACGACAGCCCATAAACAGTAAGTAGCAACACCATACAGTACTTTAAATTATAAAGTACTGCGTAGCACTCCACTGCGCTCGTCACCCTGAGACATTAGATGTTGAGTCTCATAACGCCCAGTAATTAAGCTGGCTACAATGTCCTTCAAACCGGAACACAGCAGTGCATGAATACTGCTGCTTGGCGGTAGAAATAGACACTGCGAGGGTACCTACGGCCCCTCACATACGATGATCTATACATAAAAAGCTTCACGCGCCGTCCCTTTTTTTAGGTATTTCCCCCCTTTTTCATGTGCCGCCCGGAGCCATGCCCCCCCTCGTTACGTCACTGCATTGCAGTGATACCCAGGCTCTCATAAGAGACAATAATTATCCAGTGCATAGTAACCATTACTTGAACATCGATGCAGTTGCATTTTTAAATGTATATTGTTGCTTTATTATTATTGTGGTATTAAAAAGTCATTATTGAAGTTCTGATCTCTCTTATCTATAAATCGATTACACTTAACGGTCTTTTTAGTATGTTATCATTATCGAAATAAAATAAGGGACTGTAATTTGTATGTTTGTTTCTCAATCACTGCAATGAAATTATTAAATAAATATTGTCTGCCTACCCCCATGGATAGATGAATTGACGTGTAAAATTCAGTATCACCACACCATTTTAAACATAAAGGATTTGAAAATTAGAATTTACTTATACAATATCATTGCCTGGTTGGTTCACTTAGGTGAAAAACGTAAAGAAGTTTAATTGATTTGATCAATGTAAATATTAGCTCAAAAAAAGATTATGTAGTACAATATAATCAAAGAATTATGGATTTAATAAAGCAGTTTATTCTAATTTACCAAGCCTATAATAGTTTTCTTATTTAGAGATTATCTAGTGTTATTTTTTATAATAATTGGTAGAACTAAGAACTTGGAATTATTAGTAGGTGACTAATACAACGAATAACGGAGACTGCCCAGACGAATGTCCGCAGGTTCAAAACCCAAGGGCACACACCTCTGACTTTTCTAAAAAGTTATGTGTGTATTCTTAGTGAATTATCGCTCGCTTTAATGGTGAAGGAAAACATCGTGAGGAAACCTGCATACCTGAGAAGTTCTCTGAATTTCAAAGGTATGTGAAGTCTGCCAACCCGCAGTAGGCCAGCGTGGTGGACTCAGGGTAGTAGAGGAGGCCCGTGCTCAGCAGTGGGCAGTATATAATACAGGGTTGATATGGTATGGTATGGTGGACTAATACAACGTTTAAACTTTGTTTCAGGATATTAACAGAAACTTTAGTATTTAAACACGCGAACACGTTGAAGAAGTTGGCGTACTTAGGCTGTGAGCTGGACACCGGCAAGAACGAACACGACAGATACACAGTGAGTACATCTATAGCAATATTATAAAGCTGGAGACTTTGTTTAGTTGAATGCGCTAATCTCAGGAACTACTAAACCGATTTTGAAAATTCTTTCACTAATAGGAAGCTACATTACTCCTGAGTGCTATAGGCTACTTTTTATCCTGGAAAAATTTTTCCACGCGGGCGGAGCCGCGCGCAATGCTAGCAGTAAATAAAAACATAGTAACACTAGCCCTGTATATATTACCCAGTATTGAGCACGAGCCTCCTCAAATACTGAGAGGAGTTAGGCCTTAGTCCACCACGCTGGCCTATAGTGCAGGTTGGGACACTTCACACATCTTCGAAATTCTTATCGAGAACTTCTCAGGTATGCAGGATTCCTCACGATGTTTTCCTTCACAGTTAAAGCAAGCGCTAATTCGCAAAGAATGCACAAAATATAACTTTAGAAAAGTCTGAGGTGCGTGTCCTTGGGTTTTGAACCAGCGGACATTCGTCTCGGCAGTCCGTTCCACTCCCAACTAGGCTATCGCCATTGCTCCTGCCAGCACTATTTATCATATCGTTGTTTCATGCTTATCTCACAACTGTAAATGCGGGTAGGGTTGCCAGGCGTCCGGATAAAGCCGGACATAGTTAGGACTTTTGAACGCGTGTCCGGCTAAATCAAACCGTGTCCGGCTTTGGTTAGGCTTTTTCCCGATAGATAATAGATATTTTCTGAAGATAAAAAAAACGTCGCCAAAAAATGGGGCACAAATAAATCGTATTAATACCAAGACAGTAGACACAAAATCCATAATAATTTAGGGTGTCCGGCCTTTTTACCCAAATGTCCGGCGAAACTGGCTGGTCTGTCCGGCTATTAGGTTTGGCGACCTGGCAACCCTAAATGCGGGTGTAATAATTAGAGTTGCGTAATTATTAGCTGAAAATATTACGTGTATCGTGCGTGCGTTATCAACGGCGGCAAGTCAACTCGCGGAGACTGCGTCATCGCATCTGTCATGATGATGTAATATAGTTGTAATCGATTAAAGGATTAACCGCGCCTAGGGAAAGTTTTGGGGATGATCTATAGTTCTATGGGGTATTTTGTATCTTTTTTATAACTTGTGTTATCTGGATATTCTACGCACTTGTTTTTTTATAAACTTGCTGTTTAATTAATTCATAAAATTAGATTAACTTTGAAATGTATGCTTCGTACAAAATCTATTTTCTGTGATTTCATTAACCTCCGACAGAAAAAGAGGGTTGTTATTAGTTTAGGGTTCACGTATCTGTGTATCTGTATGTCTGTCTGTGGCACCGTAGCTCTCAAACGAATGGACCAATTTTGACGAGGTTTTTTTTCTTTTTTAATTAGCGTTTGTACACACTGATGATTTATGTCATATATTTATTTATTTATGTTTATTTGTTATTTTTATTTATTTATTTATATTTATTTATACCTCAGTAACGTTTTTCATATTAGCCGTTAGGTTAATGCTGAATACACTCTTATGTTTACCATTTATTTGGGAGCTTCACTTTTGTACTTGGTGAAACACGCTCTAAGTAAACATTTGTTGGCTAGAATTTATTGTTATTCCTAATTACTATAGTAAGTTATCCTGCCTTGACTGTGACTGCCTCGGTGGCGTAGTTGTATTACGGTATGACTGCAATGCTGAAGTCTTGGGTTCGATTCCCGGGTCGGGCAAAGTGATATTGGGTTTTAAACTCAGTGTCAGCCCGGAGTCTGTAATTTGTGCCACATATGGCGATAGACTCACCCCCTATCACATCATGGGACGGAATACGCATAGCGAAAAGTGGGTGCACTAGTTGCGCCACTGCCTACCCCTTCGAGGATAAAAGGCGTGAGTATGAATGTATATTTTTTTATTCCAGCACAAGCACATAGAGTACTACTCGCGCCCTCTATCGTTCAGCGGCGTGAACTCGCCCGCAGACGCGGTGCTGTCGCAGAACAACATCGGCATCATGGCCTTCTCCGCGTTAAAGGTACCTGAGGATTGCTTTTTGTGTATTTTTCAGATCTGAATTCTTTTATTCATTTTTGTAGATTTATCGATCTAGAATACAAAACTTTTGTTATGTTGGAAGGAGAATTGGAGTCTTCTTTATTACAAAATGTAAGTTGAAAGCTTTTTGCAATTTCAGATCTTAAAAAAACTCAAATCTCTAATAGTCCTATAGAGTTTTGATCCTTATAAGCAACAGGATTGATTGGTATTAAAATTGTTTTTTGTATAAATTGCCCATTTGTTTGCTGACTGTACATATTTTTCAAAATCTGTGAAAGCATATCTCAATGTCTTCAAAAATGATGAACAGTCTCTTGAGAAAGTTTTCTTGTAGCTACAGCGGTTAAGGTAGCTGATCTTACAGTCCCATCTGAAAAATCCACTCTATAACACTCCAGGGGCGCTGGTGTGTACTTTAAATTAATAAAAAAGTATCACGCATATCGGCTCACAAATCTCGGCGTAATCGGTGTACAAATTAGAAAATAATACACATGCATTGAGAGTTCCTCCTTTCTTTTAAAGTCGGTTTATAAATCTCTTAATACTGCCAATAGGTTATTGTTCTATGTTTGATTTTGTATATCATTTTATATGTGATAGCAAATAGAATGAAAAGGAAGCCCTTCTGTGAAAACTGCATTTAAATTGATTAAGAAATGAGGCAGTAATTCGTATTTCGTGGGCGCGTAATGAGGATGTCGCTCCATCTCTTTCTTTCGCACGCATCTTATTCCCGATGACGTCACGTGCGCGTATTACGCCTCATTTCTCGTTACTTGACACTTACCCCTTCTACCGAAATTAAAAGGCTTATAACTTTTTGATTTTTATCGGACTTTAATCAATCTTTCTGTGTTAAGATTTAGGATTTATATGAGGTAAATATCTGATAAACTGCCTCGGTGGCGTAGTTGTATTACGGTATGACTGCAATGCTGAGGTCTTGGGTTCGATTCCCGGGTCGGGCAAAGTGATATTGGGTTTTAAATTCAGTATCAGCCCGGAGTCTGGAATTTGTGCCCGATATGGCGATAGGCTCGCCCCCTATCACATCATGGGACGGAATACGCACGGTGAAAAGTGGGTGCACTAGTTGCGCCTCTGCCTACCCCTTCGGGATAAAAGGCGTGAGTGTGTGTGTATCTGATAAAAGTATAGAACGAAAAGGACTCAAATATCCGGTAACTATTTTTTATTCCAGCACATAATAGTAGACTATGAGCGCATAAACACCTCGACGTTGGAAACGCTGTCTCGACTGAACAACTTCCGGCAGCTGTCGTTGAACATCGTGTACAAGAAGCAACTGAACCTCAAGCCGATCGACTGGCACCGGCTGCACGACCTGTACACCAGGGGGCTGGACGTGGCTGTGAATATTGTGAGTGGGGTGAAAGGGGGGTGAAAAATAAATTAGTAACACAATATGTAAATAATAAAAATATATCTTGAATACGGGTTAATAATAATAAAAATGTTATTAATGATAAAATTTGAACTGCCATTTATTTACATTCAGTCATAAGCACTGGACAAATTAAAAACTTCACATTGCCCAAACACTTTTATGTTCTTACCAAGATTTTCTCTTCACAATAATAATTACTTTATTAAAAACAAAAATAAAACCATTAACCTGAATGCGTATAGGCGATTTGAAATTTTGAAATTGCTTAGCTACTTATGTGGCTGACTGTACATTAAATATTTTTAACCAGTGCTGGGCTAGCTTAGTGTGCATATGAAAATGAATATAAAAATCTACGCTTAATAAAAGTCTCAAAAATATGGCACATAAAATGAGGCACTAACTTGACAAATTATGCTATTATAATACAAAAAGAATTTAAATCCGTTATTTAATTATTATTTTTTTCAAATTTTACTGATTTTTGCCAGTTTTTTACGATGCTCGGAACTATCATTTACAATATATTATTTCCTTACAGATCTCGATGCCATACAGGAAATTCAACGAAGTAATCGAAAACGTACTAGTGGAGGGGCTCACGCTCACATCTATCAAAGTGATGTTCTGCAAATCTGTGAGTATCAGACAAGATAACCTTTTAAATTACAGAAAAGAGATGCATTGCGACAGACGTGACGACACCGATCGTTATGACATGAGCGTTAGAAAGAGATGGCGAGAGAGCATATAACGCGCCCTCTTTCGGTCAACTATTTCTTTATGCTGTTTTATCAAAATTGTTTCTTACCCTATTGTGTTTTATTTATTTTATTTTCTTTGGGATAACAAACAACTGTACAACACTCTTAGCAATGTAAAACTTAATCTAATCTTAATTTAACATATGTACAGTCCACCTCGCTATCCACATATTACCAAAAGGTTTACAAAATATTGTCGTAGGTTGACGCATCAATTAATTCCAAATTAATATTTAAATAAAATATTAACAAAATATAAGTATGGTACCTACAAGTTGTATACACTATACTTCCATCTTCCATCACTTATTACAACAGTGTTGACTGTTAGCAATATATTTATAACAGGCTTTGCTCGCGGCTCCGCCCGCGTGATAGTTTTTCCGGGGGATTAAATTCCCGCTATATATTTTCTCGGGATAAAAAGTATCCATCCCAGGGTCTCAAAGTATCTCCATAGCAAAGGACATGTCCAAAAACGGGCTTAAAATTCTAAACCAAGATACTTAATGTACATTTGGATAGTACTCCTAAAAACTTTGCAATAAACCGAATAATTTTAAAGTCAATTTTACTTTCCTGATTTTTTCATAATTTTGTAGTTTAGTGCGAATATGGCGTGTGCGTGAGTGAATTTCTGACTGAAAGTTTCATGTTGTTGCAGCGACGAATTCCCATAGAGTAGTAATAGTGGCATTAGGGCGTTTTAATTTAAAGTTACTTTTTATTTATATTTATTTTGTTTGAAACTTACACTTTTTTATTTTACATGTATGGTTAAAATAAATTATTGGAAAGCGTTATTTTCAAGGAGATAAGTATGTGGTTTCATTTAGTAACGCAATCTCAAAATGACCCTGTATATACAATTATACTTGAATTTTTTTTTAACATCCTGTGTAAAATTGTATTAGTGTGAGTACTGTGAACGCGTCAGCTAACCAATCCATATGTAAGGAAGTATGGGTTGTAAGTTAGTTGTGTTTTTTTTTATTTTTTTTTATAGCATTGAATGACCACCCATAAACAGTAGCAACACCATCCAGCACCTTGAGTTACAAAGTACTGTGTGGCATTCCACTGCGCTCGTCATCCTGAGACATAAGATGTTATGTCCAGTAGTTATACTGGCTACAATGTCCTTCAAACCGAAAGACAACAGTGCATGCACACTGCTGCTTGGCGGTAGAAATAGACATTTCAGTGGTACCCACCCAGACGGACTCTTACATATGAGAGACGTACCACCAGTACATTGTGTATTGTGTATTTGTGTGCAGCTGCACGCGGCGCTGCTGAGCCACGTGGCGCGGCTGTACCAGGCGACCCTGCGCGAGCTGGTGTGGGCGGACGCGCCGCACCACTCCGCCGACGAGTACCACCGCCTCATACCACCCGCCGGACAACTGCATGAGGTACACACCACCACACCTCAATAATACTAATCTATTCATATATTTCTCTTTTATACCCGAAGGGTAGGCAGAGGTGCAACTAGTGAACTTTTCGCCGTATTCCACCCCATGATGTGATAGGGAGTGAGGCTATCGCCATATCGGACACAAATTCCAGATTCCCGGCTGATACTGAATAGAAAAATCCAATATCAATAATAAATTTCAATATATCTTCCGTTTCAGTTATACTATTTATGGAACACCCTCTATAGCTAATGATTGAATTTGTGTCTATCAATGCTATTATTTTGGAAAACTTATTAGTTCTGAAAAGTATCTCGCGAATAGAAAGCTACTTTATCCTTAGGTGTTTATGTCAAGAACGAATTCAACGCGGGAAGAACCGCGATTAATAATAGCATCATTCAAGATCCGTACAATTTACTACTGCATTACAGTTTAGTGAAATGTAGTCCTAGTTACCTGAGTAGTACTCAAAATCTACTTTTTTTTATGATTGGTAAGAAACATGTTATGTTTCATCAGTCTCTAGCCCATTATTCTTTATCAAACAGCAACCAATCCTAGTCATTTGCTGTGTAACAAACAGACAAGTCAACACATGTAACAAGATATAATATTATTTCAGCCCGACGCGTATAACGTGAACCCGTTCATCCTGCTGTGCTGGCAGTGCGTACATCTACAGCGGCTCGTCATACACGGTATGTAACGTGTTGTCTAGCAATGCAATCAGCCCTGTATTATATACTGCCCACTGCTGAGCACGGGCCTCTACTACAGAGAGGGGGGTCAGGCCTTAGTCCACCACGCTGGCCTAGTGCGGGTTGGCAGACTTCACATACCCTCGAGATTCTTATGAAGAATTCTCAGGTATGTAGGTTTCCTCACGATGTTTTCCTTCACCGTTAAAGTGAACGATAATTGATAAACAATACACACGTAACTACGAAAAGTCAGAGGTGTGTGCCTTGGGTTTTGAACCTACCGGCATTGTTTTGGCAGACCGTTCCATTCCCAACTAGGCTATCGTCCACTTGTCTAGCAAATCTAAAAAAATAAGAATAAAAAAAAAAGATTTCTTGAACTGATGGCATTTTTGCCATCGCCCATTCTGTGGATAAAGAGGCCTTGCATTTGGTTTCCATGTGGACATTTTGTGTCGGATTTTTGGTTTCTCAAACAAATGCGAAATTATAGCATAGGCTATACTATACAGGGTCATTTTGACATTGCGTTACTAAAAGAAAACAGATACGTAACTCCTTGAAAATACTTTAAATAAGTTATTTTAACTACAGATGTAAAATAAAAAAGTGAAAGTTTCGAACAAAATAAATATCAATAAAAAGTAACTTTAAGTTTACATGCCCTAATGCCACTGCTACTACTCTGAGAGGATTCGGAGCAGCGGCAACATCACACTTCCAATCAGAAAAACACTTACGTATACGCTATATTCACACTAAAGTACAAAATGTAAATAAAATCACGACAGTAAAATTGAGATTTTTGGTGAAAATATTAGTTTCTCATGAATTGACTTTTAGCACAATGTTAGCAACAGTAAAGTCGAGTATGTGGTTTCGTTTCTTAACGCAATGTCAAAATGACCCTGTATATGACTATATGGAAATAAGGGAAAGTAGTTTACTGGTGGGAGGTCTCTCACATGTAAGAGTCCGTCTGGGTGGGTACCACCGCAATGTTTATTTCTATCGCCAAGCAGCAGTGTGCATACACTGTTGTGTTTCGGTTTGAAGGACATTGTAGCCAGTGTAACTACTGGACATAATGAGATTTAACATCTTATGTCTCAGGATGATGAGCGCAGTGGAATGCCACACTGTACTTTGTAAGTCAATGTGCTGGATGGTTTTGCTACCCTTTATGGGTGGTCGTATCGCTTACCATCAGGCGAACGGCATGCTCATCTCGTCATTCAATGCCATAAAAAATGAAAATAAAAAAAAGTAAAGAAGTAAAAAATACTAAACCAACGTAGGTGAAAGTGCTTAATGTTAGATATAAATATAAAGCATACAAAATAAATTGTGCTTTTTCTAATCAAAGACAACCCCATTTGCATAAAAAAATCGATAACAAAATAATTATCAGTATATTAAATTCCAACATACCATCATACCAGCCCTGTATAATATACTGCCCACTGCTGAGCACGGGCCTCCTCTACTACCCTGAGTTCACCACGCTGGCCTAGTGCGGGTTGGTAGACTTCACATACCCATTAATGATTCCCCAATGTTAGGGTACTGGGTGTGGCAGTACGACCTGCTGGGGTTCGTGCGGCTGCGCAAGGGTCTGTCGCTGGAGGTGTCGGCGGTGTACAGCCGCCAGCACAAGTTCGGCGCCGCGCAGCTCGACGGCGGCGCCGTGCGCGTGCTCGCCTCCGATGCGCCCGCGCACATCGACCGACAGTTCCTAGAGGTGAGTACATACTAACTGCTCAAGGGTCTGTCGCTGGAGGTGTCGGCGGTGTACAGCCGCCAGCACAAGTTCGGCGCCGCGCAGCTCGACGGCGGCGCCGTGCGCGTGCTCGCCTCCGATGCGCCCGCGCACATCGACCGACAGTTCCTAGACGTGAGTACATACTCATTTTCATTGTTAGTATTTGTAGATGGTGAAGATCAGTTAAAATTACAAGATTTTCTTATTTATTTGTTAATCAATAAAATTGATAATTATATCACAAAAAGAATAATTCAAATCCGGCAAAAATTAAGAAGTTATAAGCCTTGGAATGTCGCTAGTAGCGAATACGCGTATGTGACGTCATCGGGAATAACGATGTGCGTGAAAAAGGAGATAAAGTTAAAACCTCACTACGCGCCCAACTCTGCACATTATTCTGCCTGCCTTTTTTGACTAATTTTAATGCAGTTTTCCCAGAAGGGATTCTTATTCATATTATTACTTGTTACATATAGAATAATGTACAGTCATAAGCAAAAGTATCGGTACCCACCAAGGCGGCAGTAACATCCGGGCCAAAGTAAAAGTCAAATTTATTTGTACCAACCAAATTTTATAATTATCTGGTTACACGACGGAGTCATAATTATCCAAACATCAATACATTAGCCGAAAAAGGGATGAAAAATTACTCAATGACTCTTCCAACTACCGCAATAGAATGCCAATACCTTAGAGATGGGAATAGGTACGTATATTGTCAAGTTTTTATACCAGGGCGTGGGCAGAAACCATTCTTATGCTACTAGTCGATATAAGGAAGATTGATTTTAGTTTTGACTCGGATTTATGTACTGATTTATATATATATATATATATATATCGAGTACCTAATCGATCAATTGAAATTGATGGAAACAAGAAACAAGAAACAAACATTTATTTGCATAGAATACAGGTGGTACCAGATTTAACAGTGGTGCATAGTTCAAGCTATACTCTGCCTGCTTTAGGCATGCAAATATTTATAATTATATAAAACAAAATAATATATTTTTTTTTAACAAAATGTCACTCTATATTATTATTATTTAGCATATTTATTACATTCTTAATTATATTATATTAAATTTCACAAATAATCAACTTCATTATTTTTGTATTGCATGAACTCTTCTATCGTATAAAAACACTTATCTACTAGCCATTTTCTTAACTTAATTTTAAAATATTTAAATGGAAGTTCCCTTAGATTTTTAGGCAGTTTATTAAAAACTGATATGCACATAGCATAAACATTCTTTTTCTTTAGGGCTGTTCTACAAAATGGAATCACTATTTTAGTAGGATCTCTTGGTCTGTATTTAGTAATATTATCCCCTTTGAATGGGGACCTGAAGATGCCCAAGTTGCTGTAAGAAGTACCTACAGAAATAACCGATACGAACCAGCAAGAAGACTGTTAAGCAAATAAGCGCAATACTACAGGTGTATAAAAAAATATTCATCTGTCTGTAAATTGAAAAAAAACTTAAATTTTATGTTTTTTTTGCATCTTCAATTTTAGTAGCTGTCAACGGTAATTTTGTAAAATGGTTTACCCATGACGGGACTTTTGTGAGCACGTAGCATTCTTTTCTAGATGAAAAATAAACTATCAAAGAAATGAAAAGGGCTCATAAATCAAAAACATATTATATTAATATTGAACCAAACGGCTTTTCCTTTCTCATAGTGTTTTAAGATGCAACACATCAGCGAAAAAAATACACGGGTGTAGCCGGCGGCGAATAGCCAGTTATTATCGAAGACATCATGAATTTTAATAAGGCCTGCTTTACACTCACAAAATAACGTTTACAATCTCTGTACGAAAATCAATTTACTACATTTTCAACTTTTACTAAGTTTAAGTTAAGTAATATGAATAAGATACATATTATATTAATTTTAATGTAAATGATTTAATAATTGCACGCTAAGGCCTAAATACCACATAGGTACTACATAATAAAAGGGAACGTGTAACATGTTCGCATTCGATTTGGCAAAAAATAAAAACGATGTTTGAGGAATGTTGCGAAGTGCTGTCACCAACCCACGAAACTATTAACACCCGCACTTCGCGATTTTTGTTTAGTTTTGTATCGTGAGTGGGGAACCAGCTTTATATTCAGGAGTAGTCATTAGAGATTTTAGCGCGCTTTAATTTTTGACAGCATCCGTGATGCAGTGGGCGATTAGCCGGCTGAAACAAGATACCGTAGATTCGATTCCCGCACTAAGAATTAATATTTGTGTGATTTATGATTGATGAATATTAATTTAATTGTAATTTAATAATTGTGAGACTGAAAGTCCATCATGTGGCTTATTCTTAGTTCCTGATAATTTATTATCCCCCTGTTTGAATTTAATTATTTTTTATGCGTTAGTTCCGTATAGCTACGAAATGGTACAATTTTAATTTCATTGATATGGGACCTTGGACTTTGAAGATGCAGAAGGGAAGTTCTCGAAATCAAATAGTATCCCTATTTTTCGTTATGTATTGGGATTAGTTGGGTCTTGTTATTTTTTGTTAGTAATAAATAGATATTACCATTAAAAGTTAGAGTTCCAGAAATCTAGCATTTAGCAAACAGGTCCTGGTGGAATATTATACGCGACCTCGAATAATATACTTTATTTACAATTTTTAAAATAATTATCAAAACCGGTGGGTAAATGTGGAATTTATGACTGAAATCGGTCGCCTTTATATATACTAGTGGCACAAAAATGATTACTATTCACCCCCTGGTATAAAAACTTGATGATATATACACCTATTTAAATCTCTAAGGTATGGATATTCTGTTATGATAGTTGGAAGAGTCATTGAGAAATTTTTCATCCCTTTTTCGGCAAATGTATTGATGTTTGGATAATTATGACTCCGTCGTGTAACCAGATAATTATAACATTTGGTTGGTACAAATATTTTGAACTATCGATGGTGTAGATGTTATTTCCGTGCTGTCAACGTATATATATTTATGCTTATGACTGTACAAAATCCAACATGTAAAATGATGTATTGCAGCAAGTGAGCGCGTACACGGAGCGCGCGTGGTCGCCGGTGCCGTGGCGCGCGCTGCCCGCCGCGCTGCGCCCGCGCACCCCGCGCACCCCGCACGCACCGCACGCCGCGCGCCTGCACTACGCGCTGCACGAGGCCGCGCACCCACGCACGTAAGCACCACCACCAACACCAACACCACCACCACACTCTAAACATTCATACGGTATCTTTAAACTGAAGGGCACAGGCAAATAACAGGGAATGTCCTAATTAATTCATTTCGAGAAAAAACTATTTGAAACTTTAAAAAATATATTATTTTTATTGAGACGAGAGAGAAAGAGTATATTATTTTTATGGACATTCTCAGTTCTTTCGTTATGGCCATAAACAAAACTGCATTTTTGGCGCCATCTATTAACTTTTTTTTTAAATTCTAATGATAATTCAAAATACCATATAAAAAGATGATTCTATAAAAAAAATGTGACATTCCCTGTTATTTGCCTGTGCCATTCAATTAATATCATTCTATAAGCAATTAGAAAAAATGATTCATTAAATATCTGTACCCCGTCTAGACAGATTGTATGAATGTTAAAACTGTGGATCAGTAATGTATATCGGCAAATATCTTGAACACATGACGGATATGTATGGAATTTAATATGAATGTATGCACAAATAGAATTACTACTCGTATACTAAATCACCTTAAAGGCAGTATTATACTACTTCGAAATATAACATAATAATCGATTATTTAGCCAAGAACGTCCCACTAAACTCTTTTATCGACTTTAAAAAAAATAAGACATTTTGATTAACCTCCTCGTTTCTTTGAAATCAGTTAAAATGACTTCTGTGCACCCAAGGTCAGTGCTCAAGATATAAACCGATACTTAACAATGAGTTGGTTACGTGGGTTTTGTTCCCTTACAATGTAAAAACAACACGTTTGTTACGAAATTGTTGAAAATATACGTAAATCTATGCGTCTCTTACTTCGGGTTAAACCCCCTTTACGGCAAGATTAAGTATTTTATTTGATTACATGAAGTCGATAAAAGCTTATTCGTTGTGTAAGACACAAAATGTAATAAAAAGGGATCACAATTTTTGTACCTTCAAATTACTCAAAAAAAAAACCAAGTGCCTCGTTATTGTACAAAAAAGCAACAAGGAAAACCTCTCGATTAAATTGGCCCTGGACAATCGCCAAAAAATATAACTATAAACATTGCCGTATTTACAATTTATTGGTTTAATATCATAATAATAAAGTCCAATATTCGTGACAAACGTGTTGCAAACAAAAACGTTTATGCTTTTAATTGGAAATGAGGAAAAAAATTACATCGATAAAAGCTAATCGTATTAAAATTGCTCAATCTGTTCATATCTCTTTTAAATCGTACGTCTTCTTTAAACTGCATTGTCTTATTATTTTCCTGATTTCCAATTATCGAATGTCTTTCCAATTATATTAATGTTTGATACAGACAACCATGCGTAAGGTTAAACCTAATATCGGCAAATGATTCTGAATCTTCTGATGATTTTTAAGGTCTAAATTCGTTTGAATCTACAATTGATATGTGATGTTGTCTGTACATTTTTGACATAGTGTCGATATGCACTTAAACCCTAGGCGTTCGATGAGATCGGAATGCTTAATTTTTTAAATATTGAACGTTAATCTTTTTAATATATCACCAAAGCGTCGTCGCTGTATATAGTATAATCGATTTTGCTAACCATTTTGGATGCTTTAATTGATATCGTTGGGCGAAATTACTTTATCTACTACTTATATACACACATAGGGTAGTATATGTTAGGTGAACCTTTTTGCGGTCAAATATTTACCATATCGATTCACAAAAATCGATAAACTTATCGATAATATTTATCTGTTGCGGAATATTAATTCGATATATTTTATAATCTGACTAATAATGATTGATCGCAAAAGGTTTACGCCACTTTAATATCATTTAACCCATGATAACGAACGGTTGTCATCTAACCAGTTGTTTACAAAAACTAAAATATTTAAATATCTAAACGCATTTATGTATATAAAAATCACAATTATTATACGCAATGCAGTTTTTGTATCCGAATTCACGATGCATTGCATTTTTCTGTTATTTTGTAAACAACTTGTTTAGATTCATCAGTTTGGATGGCAATCTCCTGTGGCGATTTTTTTGTATATTTAATACTTAATCGATATTCGAGTTCTGAATTAAAATAAAGTATAATTAATTAGTATTGAGGTAATGACCGAAAAGAATATACAATGAACATTTCATGTTATTCCCTACAAGAATAAACAAAATTTGTTAAGTTAAAAATAAAATACGATAAACCAGGGATGCCAGCTTTAAATATATTCTTAAAACGATTTTAATCAATGCCGTAGTTGTATTTTGGAATAATCTATTTTATCACAATCCTTTTTTCAGATCTGTTTTCTATGAGTATACTTTTTTATAATTCCTTCTTTTACTAAAAACGTTTTTTATATTTTTGTCAATTTGTTGTTTATGTAAGCACTTTCCATCTGCATATACTAAACAGTCATCACAGGAGACCGCCACAGGACATAGTGTTATGCTTAATTAAGAAAAAAAAATGGTATGGGTAATCCTAGGTGTTATAGATTCATTAAAATTTTAAATGTATAACGTAGTTTTAAGTGAACATCTATGTATCAATGTTTTATAAATATTTGTCATTAAAATTTTAATATGTAACGTGGAAGCACCTTCCGACACGAATTGGTTCATTAATATGTTTAAAATGGCCTAAAATTGTCTGTACAAAATAAAAAAGGTTTTATCAATTATAATACAAATATATAAATATACCGCCACGTGCCGACAGAAAGGATTTACAGATACTTGCTGCCTTAATAAAACTGTTATTCAATACAACGTCAAATTATCGATTACTAACTATTAAATTGAAGATATAGTTCGTCACATGCTGCGAGTCCTTTCTTTCAGTGAAAAATTTCGATACGCAATTGTTTTTCTCATGAGATAACTTTAAAGTTCCTGAATAATTTTAATTGCATTATTTCAATAAAACGAAACGTATAAATCAAATTATATTTAATGTATTCACGATTAATATTTATCATTCACTTTGCTTGTATATAGCTCTCAAAAAGTAGCAATTTCTACTGAAGCCAAATAAAATATTTAGTAAAGGTATGGGAAGTGATAGATAGCGCATGTAATTATATGGAATCACTTTACTAACGTTTATACCTTGAACATTTTTATCGATATCGGTTAGTTGTTGAAATCGATTCCAATTATTGTATCGATTGTGTTTAAAGACCGGTCGGTGAAAGTGACACACGGTATTGTCTCCCCACCTTGCCGAATGAAATCTTAAAAAAATGTAAATCGATTTAAAACATGATTGCTTTAATGAATTTTTCTTAGTGGTAGAACTGTATTTTATAGGGAACATTGAGAAAGGCCGAAAGATATGTTTACTGGCAACATCTCTCAAAATCGCGAATTTTTAATGTAGTTGTAATAAATGCAATGTTATAGAATGCGTACTGAACGTGCTGTCGCTAAATCTACTTAACGTTCGTTTCATCGATAAAATAATCGATTATTATCGATAAATATCTCACATATCTAAGCTTGTATACATTGGATCAACATTCGATAAATCCAAATCTCATGATTGAATTAAATTTAGAACTGAGAAGATTTAGTGGCAACGAATTACTGTCGCACATTTATCAAAGAAATATATGAAATCGCACAAAAGCGATCCAACATGTTAATCTAGTGTGGATGTTTTATTACAAAACCATAGTTAAATATGATTTAATGTGATTACAAAGTATTTGTGATATTTGTCATTGAAAGTTAGACCTTATGTTATACAATAAAACGTCCACACTGCGTCACCGCGGCAGTGCGACGCTGTATCGACAAATTGTAGACATCGCATCTAGTCAAGGGACCCGTCATGTAAATATCAACGAAACAAACGGGTTCGGAACATTCGAACATTGCACAAAAATAACAAAACGTATTGCAAATACATAATTTATATCAACATATAGCTTTAAGGATTAGCTCGCGATGCTGTATCAAATACAGTGAGTTTGTTACACTAAGTGCCACTATCAAATGTGTACATTGACGTGATAAGACGTCATATATTTTATTACCGAGTAGGAACAACAACGGATCGTGGCGTGAGCAGCTGGTATGAATCTACGAAGGAATATCTCAATTATTTTTTTAAGTATCAACTTGTGCAAAATTCGTTTTACAATTAAGAGTATCGAATCATTTGACGAACGATTTATCGATATCGACATGATAAGCAATACTAGTTTCGAACATGAACGGTTTTTTTGAATCCACAGTTGTTCGGCGATGGAGACCGTTTTTTAAATTTTTAATTCGATGAATATTTCGTTTCGAATGGAATGTACACGAACCACCGCTGCAGTATTGAATCGATATAAACGACAAATAATAGTCCGTCCCCAGCGTTCTCAATTGCATTTTGAAGGAATAGACTGAACATCGCTTCATACCGTGACATCGCTCGCTATTTAACAGCCCGTAATATAGATAGTCGGTTGAATACAATGTCACGATGCCCAGTTTTTCATTGCCCCTTGAGATGAAGCATTTATCGACAAGTCAACGTGTTATAACACATCTCCGTTAACTTTTGTATTGTTCTTATTAACAATCAAAAACTGGGCGTGAAGTTACTAAGCGATATAAACCATACTCTGTTAAGATATCAAAGTATAATGCTACGTGTATGAATAATATCTAACGATAGTCACGCACAAACGATATGTGATCATAGAAATGAATCAAAGAAGCCTTTAAAGTAGTACGAACATACATAAATATAATCGATTCTAATTCCAAAGTATTTTCAACTTGATATAGTATTAAGGTCGTTGTAAAAGGCCAATATAAAAATTGTTGCTTCAAATAGTTATTAGAAATAAGTACTTCTTGTAGATACTCACAAATATATTGAAAGAGTTTTAAAATAATTTCCTTAAAATATTTTTTATGACAATTTATAAAAAGTTCGACGCGAATGAACATATATTTTGTAAGGCAACGAAGAGACTTACCAACATACATTCCCTGAGACTGAGAAACGTATAGAAGAGGCTATCAATAACAACATTAACATAATGTTAAGAACTAAATATCTATGACACGGTGTCATTCCAAATGTATTATTTAAATAGCACGAGACAACATGACGTCGTTAATTAAGAGCTAAATAACATTCATTCCCGCCTCTTACTTTGTTACCATCGTTTTGAACTCTGTCCCGTCAGCTAGCGAACCATCGATACCAAATACCTGTTTGGGATAATATTTACAACATATGTGCCATCAACAAATGCGTAGGACAGAGTTGAAATGAGCAATTTTATTATAAACCATCAAGACTCGATAAGGCTGTGAAACAACTGAAATTCGGTTTGGCATCTATATCTTATGAAATATCAGATTTTTAAATAGCAAACTGTGAAATTAATTATAAAAAAAGTCGTGGAAACTCCGGCGAGTTGACGGTAAAAAGAAAATTTGTTGATCATGACAAAACTAACTTAGTAGTCGTACACCAATTTTCTTGTACATGATTATTTTAAATTCGCCGCCGTTTTTATGACTTCAGTAGGTGATTGGCACGCGCGATTTTTTACCTGAAGTACCTGACAAATTCAAAATTTCAAATAGCTTTTAAAGTTTTATCTCCTTATCAACAATCGTTTTTTCTTCATTAAATTAAACTTCAAAGGGTTTACTTTTTTTTAGATAAAGAAAAAATAATATATCGATTGAAATTAATGTGTAGAAGCGTATTGAATTTTTTAATTTGTTCAGCTACTTATGTCGCCGACTGTACATGCTTACGTTCGAAATCGCGATTGTCCAAGCACCCAAGATTCGCTAAACCGGATCGCCTAGAATTAGAGCAAAATTGTTGTACTTATCCATCTAGTGTTATAATGAAGGGAATGTCGAAGGAGATCGAAATGATAATGTTAAACAGCTGTATGTACTGAGGCCCACTTCACATGTTTGTTTGTTTGTGATTTCAAATACAATCAGTGTTAGCGTAAGTGGACCTCGGCATTGTGAAATATTTTTGAGAGTTTATTTGTGTTTTATTATATGAGATCTGATAATGTTTTTGATGTGTTATGTAATTCAATCTTTGGATGTTGTGTCGCGATACAATTTTACTAAATATATATACATGTATGTAGTAATGTTTTCCGTTTCACATTTATAATGCATCGTAGCTTTTGCATGGTCAATACTCGTTCACTATAAAGGTTATAGCGTATGTGTGACGGAGTAATAAATTATGTACAATACCATTGCCTTGACTGCTTTGATTGTTGAAGTAGGTATAGATATTGCATATATTTAGAGAACAATAGAGATCACAATATATACAAAGTTTTGCATATATTTTGATGCGGGATTCCTGTTTTTGTTATCTAATCTGTGATCTTCGCCGTTTGATCTCTACGTACGGTGTTGTAAATTTCAATTTTCTGTTGTATCTTTGTTACTTTTGATACTTTCGACCGCATCAAAATATTATTTACAAATAGAAAATGGACCCGTACTTATAGTATTTACGTCGATGCGAAATAATTTTAATTGGATGTATTGTCTGAAATTATATCATTACATGTACGTCTCGTTTAAATATATTCATGATATGTGTAGTAGTTAATGTGTGTTTTATTTATATGCCATGTCCTCTCCCTTATAAAATGAGGTTCACCTGATTTTGCTGCATAGTATTGTGGGTAAAGTGAGTTGTAATATTTTTATGATTGGTTCCGGTGTTCTGAACCGGGCAAATGTCTAATGTCGGCGGATCCGGTGGATTACTGAATCCGGTTTCCCGGATTGCAATCCCTAGTCAGTAGCCGTCTTTATTTTGAATAATTCCCAGCATCGACTGCGTGCACCGAGTAGCATGTATTCGTCTTCAAGACATTAAAAATACTTTGGGACGGACTGAGCATAATCACCGCAGATCCTCCTAATATTATAAATGCGAAAGTTTGTGAAAAGGTTTGGATGTTAGAAGTAAACGCAGAAACGACTGAACAGTTTTTGATGTAATTTGCTACACGGATAGATTATGTCCTGGATTATCACATAGGCTACTTTTATCTCCGTAAATTGCTCCCATGGAAAATAATGGCATTTTTAACAGATCAGACATTTTTGGCAGATTCTTTTAATAGATGTCGCTGGCGTCGTGGTGTTTAGGTACTTTTATAGCGAGAAAGGCTTTTAACGCAGGCGAAGCAACACCTAGTTCAAAATGAATGCGGTTCCAATCGGCGCGCCTCGATTCTGCTCACAATGACATCACGCTCAAATGTGACACTGATGTGAAGGAAATTACGGAAAGGATCAGTCTTAGGTCCACTCACTACTCCATGCTACTACATCTGACGAGCCTTAACTTAAAATTAATGAAATATACGTTTGGGAGGCAAGGGTCCCGTGTTCACCTGAATCCGTCCGTACATCCTTGTATGAGTCAATGGATATTCAAAGAAACGTGTGAATGCGCCCACTAGCACTCACTGGGTGAAGGTTGGTTTGATTGTTTAAGATTTAGATGATTGCATCTGACAGTAGGCAATATGTAGGCGGCAATACAAATGATTAATTAGAAGCTATTTATTTAATTTTGTTTATTAAGTTAGAGAAAAATATATCGTTATATTCCTCACTATAAGCGTTTTTTGGTGAATGGTAGTCTAGTTAGGAATGGTACGGTCTGCCGAGAGGAATGTCCGCAGGTTCAAAACCCAAGGGTACTCACCTCTGACTTTTCTAAAAAGTTATGTGTGTATTCTTTGTCAATTATCGATCGCTTTAGGAAAAAATGAGAGGAAACCTACATTCCTGAGAAGTTCTCTATAGGAATTTCGAAGGTATGTGAAGTTTGGCAACCCGCACTAGGCCAGCGTGGTGAACTAAGGGCTAAACCTTCTCAGTAATAGAAGAAGCCCGTGCTCAACAGTGGATAGTATATAATAAAGGACTGGTATGGTATGGTATATTGTGTCTCATGGCAAACATAGAAATACGTTCTGAACTCCATCTCCTTACCTTTTAACGCAAGGTTGTCATTATGTTTGTGTGCTTGTACAAAAGATTCGCCTCTTTCCGTCGCATTGTGAAGACAAGGACGGAAGGCATATTGTTCTAAGGCGTGGGAAACACCGAACAACTACAATAAAACGAACCAAAAAACACGATTATTAGAAAATTATGCTTTCTGAAATCATTGCAATATGTATGGTGTTTTTCAAAGCACAGTCTTATTTCTGTGCTGTGCACTGAGAGTGATAACTTACTGAAAGGAAGGTTTAGGAACTATGGAGGTAATGGAGGAAAATCTTTGTATTTCGAATAAATAAAACAAAATACTTTATTCATAACGCCGGCGAACATAGTTGAACTTACGAAAAGTCATAACACATTAAATTATTAGTATTATTATTACAATTAAGGATAACTACAGACATTTTGATATTTGGAGTAAAATCAATGAAAATTAACCAAAGAAGCCAGCTCGGGCTGGCAGGAAAGGAGAGATCAAAAATATGTTTATAACTTTTATAAAAAATACGAGGGATAACGCGTCGTGCTCCTGAAAGTAAGGATGTAAAAAGTCCTAAGCGATGACTACCCGAAGAAGAGAGGCAGAAAGAAACTCCAGCTTACTTTAATGTCATCAAATTTCTATTAAATCTTTTTTCAGTGACTTTTGTATAGTCAGATGCGCGCGCGCGCATGCTCATGCTCACGCCTTTTATCCCCGAAGGGGTAGGCAGAGGCGCAACTAGTGCACCCACTTTTCGCCAAGCGTATTCCGTCTCATGATGTGATAGGGGGCGAGCCTATCGCCATACCGGGCACAAATTCCAGACTCCGGGCTGATACTGAATAGAAAAATCCAATATCACTTTGCCCGACCCGGGGATCGAACCCGAGACCTCAGCCTTGCAGTCGTACCGTAATACAACTACGCCACCGAGGCAGTCAGATGACTTATATAAGGTAATGCTAAATATATGGCTTGGGGCTTCAAGGCTACAATTATTATTATCCTGTATTGGATCTAAGATGCAATATATTGCCAACCTGGGAATCAAACTTAAAACAAATTCAGATCGAATACTGCCTCAAGATCAGAACGGCGGCAGCTATTTTTCTCTATAACAGAGTGATGTATATTGCGTACTATTTTTCCCCACTTTAAGTACGGGTATACACTTACTACGGTTATTACAAGGGACAATGGGCAACAGATCTGTGTGCGCAAGTGTTTAATATTCACGAAGGTGAATCACCGGTCACAGACGGCACCTGGGGACCTAGTTTAAAGAATGATATTGCAATAATGTTTTTTTACGCACTTAGGTCGGTAGTAGCGATGGGTGTTTTTAAACGGGAGTGAATGACGAATTAATGTTAATTTTGCAATGGATCTTAATAATATTGAAATAACTTAAAGTAGCCGCCAAGCAGCAGTGTGCATGCCCTGTTACGTTTCGGTTTGAAGGACATTGTAGCCAGTGTAACTACTGGACATAACGAGACTTAACATCTTATGTTTTTTTTTTTTTATTATTTTTTATTGCATTGAATGACGAGACGAGCATGCCGTTCGCCTGATGGTAAGCGATACGACCACCCATAAACAGTAGCAACACCATCCAGCACCTTGACTTACAAAGTACTGTGTGGCATTCCACTGCGCTCGTCACCCTGAGATACTTACTAACTCAAGGTGCTGTATGGTGTTGCTACTGTTTATGGACGATCGTATCGCTTACCATCAGGCGCACGGCATGCTCGTCTCGTCATTCAATGCCATAAAAAAAAGCAAGTATCGTAATGACATACTTGAAACTCGTCTGGATTCCAGAAGCACCGGCATTATTATTGTTCAACAGACATAAGTTTATTATTCATTTCATAAAGTCGATACGATTTTTCAATTAGAAAAATCACATACACACTCACGCCTTTTAGCCCCGTCGGGGCAGGCAGAGGCGTAGAGAAAAAATCAAAAGCTATTTAATTAAAAATATGTAGTAAAAACCATTGAAGACAAACATTTTTTTATCTCTGAATCGAATCCACTACCTGGAGTTCCAACCCGTACCCACCAATGAGGTATGACATAATAATCTCACAAATCAAGATTATTCGATAAAGTCTAACTCAATAATTTATTGTTCAAGTCATGTTGCATTACAGTTAGAAAGTGGACACTTCAGTGGCGCGTTACAACACAAACACTGAACGATTTAGATCAAAGGAAATTCAGTTCATTTTGTTGCAACAAGCGGTAAATAATTTTAACGTTTCGCCATTAACTTATTTGCATACCCATAGAACTCGTTCGCACAACAAACTGACAGGTGCGGGGTTGCTGTGTTAAAGTTTTAAATATCCTGTAATACTGAATATCATTCTGCATCGCTTTGCATTTAGACTGATAGCCAAGAGAGTTATGACACCTATTGTGTCTATAAACTAGGGTGACATATTGAATTGGCTTTAGGACCTACCTATGCAAGAATACAAAATATTAAAAAAAAACATGGATTACGCACAAAATTATATTGTAATAATTTTGAAATAATGGACAGGTCAGATTTCTTATTACATGATTACACATTACTATTTTGATATAGAGTCCTTACTCCCAACATTTTAGCAAAATAGTTTTAATTTAATATTGTATTAAAGGTGACATTAACAGGTAATATGCACCCCATTTTATATTTTTAAAATATTTTGAAAATTCAGAATCTTTATTTCGTCTGTCGCATCTGGCAATCTTATCTGACAAGTGCGTTCCCGCGTTTTGCTCGGCCAATCGCGTGCCAGTATCACGTGGAAAGCCGGCGCGGGCGCACGAGTGTTTAAAACAAGGGTTACAGTGATTAAGTGAACTAAATACTTTAACGTGAATAGTTTATAAGTATGTTGGTTTGAGTATTGTTACGTTCGGAAGTCTAGGAGTGTTTCTTGTATATGGTAAATATTTTATAAATAGTTTGTTGTACCTGTATGTCGTATTTAAATTGAGTACGAATTCTTAAGTAACATACATGTTAAAAGGGTCGAAATATCTTATATCATTAGAAAATACTTTTAAGTTATGTTTAGTTAAGAATTTTAAGTAATTAGATATGTACTTATGTTTTAAAAAAAATGCAGGTAGAAAAGGAAATCTCTGTTGCCAAATGCTTTATTCTATATTGCTCGTGGCTCCATCCGCGTTACAAAGTTCTTCCGAGATAAAAGTCCCGCTTTATATTTCCCGGGATAAAAAATAGCCTATGTGTTAATCCAGGACATGATCTACCCGTGTACCAAAGTTCATCGAAATCCGTTCAGTAGTATTTGCGTGAAAGAGTAACAAACATACATCATAAATGCTTACAAACTTTCGCGCTTATAATATTAGTAGGATTAGTATCAAATATAACATTATATGCTAGAATTGTCCTTTAGAGGATAGTCATTTTGAAAAAAATACATTAAATGCTGATTTGACAAAACAATAACAGCTAAAAACAGTTGTTCACGTATAATTTTGTAAAAGACGACAGTTATTGTTATACTATGTATCCAATGAAACTAGCTATAATTAAAAAAAAATAAAACGAAGACAAAGTTCAAGTATAATTAACGCGATTTATGTAAAAATGGAAAGTAAGTTTCAACATAAATTGTCGAGCTTTTGTAATGCATCCTTGTATTGTATCGTTAAATAACATTATAATTAATATTTATAGTGTAATTAACATTTATTTCTTGTAAATCAGCGAAATATTTCTGCAACGTAATCTGATCGATAATTTCGAACAAAAGACATCAACGCGCGCTGTGTACTAGCTTCAAGCCACCTTGAATTGTCTCGCTGTTTGTATGAAATCTATAACAATGTTGGTTACGCTGCTATGTGGAAATATTACATTAGAAACGAAATACCGATACACTTGTTTCTGCTATTTTAGTAGAGGTATTGTAAATATAATCTTTTTATTGAGGTTAGAGGTGGCCCGTGCCCCTATAATATGAATTATATTATTATTTTTATGTATTAATACATTTCGTGTATATTAACTAATCTTTCGGACAAAGAAAACTTGGAACAAAGACTACATTTAACTTTCGTTATACAAAAGCGCGATAAGCAGAGGTGATAAGTTCTGTGATGTCATGGGGGCGTGTCTATCAACATTACTCTCAGGTCACGTTTACATATTAGCATAGCTATCCGACCTGGGAATTGAACCCATAACTTCGCGGTTCACAGCTCGCGCATGTTGAAATGAGAGCTATTACGTACTAATCTTCTTAACATAGTATAAAACAAAGTCGCTTCCCGCTGTCTGTCCCTATGTCCCTATGTATGCTTAGACCTTTAAAACTACGCTACAGATTTTGATGCGGTTTTTTCTATTAGATAGAGTGATTCAAAAGGTTTATATGTATAATACATGCATAATATAGAAGAGAAATAATTTATATGTTCTATTGTGACTGCGAGTGCCTTTCTGACAAAATCCGGGGATCTACTTATACTGGACGGAAACGCGTTTTGTACCAAAGTGTCGCTGACTGACCATATTGCAAGATCCCTCGATCTGTATCTGTTAAAAAATTTACAGTTTGTATATAAAGTGATTTTTATACAGGAAAAACTCTTTAATGCGAGCGAAGCCGCGGGCAACAGCTATTTATATTTATAAAGCACTAGCTTTTGCGCGCGGCTCTGCCCGCGTAGAAAAGTTTTCCCGGATAAAAAGCCTATAGTACTCAGGTGTAATGTAGCTTCCTATTAGTGAAAGAATTTTCAAAATCGGTCCAGTAGTTCCTGAGATTAGTGCATTCAAACAAACTCTTCAGCTTTATAATATTAGTATAGATGTAAAGTGAATTTGTCAGATCTAGAAACAAATATCTAGTTTCTCGATAAAAAACAGATTTATCAAAGATCTTATTTTCTGTTTTTCGTTGGAATAACAATGTAATAGCCTATCATATAATAGGACATACAAAGTAAAGCCTCTGCCTACATTGTAATAAAAAACGTAAGTTCATGTTAATAACTCACTATAAATGAAATACATAGTACACTGAACGTTCTTAATCGACCGCTATATATAAACGAAATACATACATACATAACGAATATACGTATAATAGCGCAGTTATGCGCGCGTACGTGCTCGCATCGCGGTTTCACGTCATTTATTTTCTTTGGTTCGATTACGACGCGATGTTCGCTGCGTTTTATTTTGTACAGATCGCCGCGATACATCATTGGTACAAGGGTCGTTTATCGCACTAATTGCATATATCCTTGCTGGTTATTTTCGAAAAGTTTGAAAAATATGTTCTATTCAGTTATTATGATATTTAAAGCTAACTGTTGCTATATAGTTTGAGTAATGCATGTTTTATTTAGATATAATTATAAATTATATGGACATACAAGAGGTATGCTCACGCCTTTTATCCCCGAAGGGGTAGGCAGAGGCGCAACTAGTGCACCCACTTTTCGCCAAGCGTATTCCGTCCCATGATGTGATAGGGGGCGAGCCTATCGCCATATCGGGCACAAATTCCAGACTCCGTGCTGATACTGATTAGAAAAAAATCAAAACACTTTGCCCGACCCGGGAATCGAACCCAAGACCTCAGCATTGCGGTCGTACCGTATTACAACTACGCCACCGCGGCACTCTTTATAATATTAATAGGTATAAATTATATTATAGATAAAAAAAAAACAGAATAGATTCAGGTACGGTAAAGTTATGTAAAGCTAAAAACAAACTATGATTCAAATTCACATTTCATCGTGCACTGACTATGACAACCCGAACCAATCGATTAGATAGACATCTCTTCATCGAAGATTAATGATCAGCTCGTAATATGTAATTGTACGTAAAGCGATAGCTTCGAAGGTAATGTCTGTTTTTAGATTACTTTGTATCTATAGATCGTAATCAAAAACTAGCTAATCATCAACTTTTGAGGTCTCCGGTCCGAGAACATTCCATAAATATGTATTTGCAAATCGGAGAATTATTTGTCCACGTGCAACATGCAGTTCTCGACAAAAATGTTTTATTTGCTTTGTATTTATTTATTTATTTAACACTTTATACAAGGTGTATAGGCGGACTTAATGCCGTAGGCATTCTCTACCAGTCAACCTGACAGGGTAGTGCAGAGATATCAGTAAGTAGGTGCGTAAAGAAAACCATTAAAGTGGAATAATAGAAGTGACAGACTACAAGACTACAAAAAGGTATCAATTAAATACTTATATAAATATATATTATAATATATAACTACAAGAAATAAATAATATAATATATACATACAAAAATAGATAAATACAGTGGAGTAATTTATATTAATGTACTGATGATAAATCCGCCAAATTGTCTAAGAACATTCCGAACCCTCATTTTAAACGCATAACGATTTGCACTCATTCTGATCTCCAGGTGTAGTGCATTCCAAAGAAGAACGCTTTGCACTGGGAAAGATGAGTGTACAAAATCAGAGAGTTGCGAGAAGGACAAAGTAGAAGAAGATTATTTGAAGACCGAAGATGTCTGTCATGATTTCAGTTCAAGTATTGAAAATAGGCAGTCAAGTAAGAAGGACTAGTGGATGACATGAGAATGGAGAAAAGAGTAGTAAGTGCGCGCAAATTACGCCGCTCACGAATGGGCAACCATTTAAGATCATAGCGACAAGAAGAGACATGGTCATATTTACGAAGGTTAAAAATGAATCGAATGCAGTTATTGAGAAGCCGGTCTAATTTGTTGAGAAGATCTGCATTCAGGTCGAAATAACACACATCAGCATAGTCAATGATAGGGAAGATTAGGGTTTGCACAAGCATTGCCTTGGTTTTGATCGGTAAGAAATTCTTAAGGCGATAAAGAGCACGCAGAGTGCCTGTAACTTTTTGGCAAACGTAGGTTATATGTGGTCGCCAGCTTAAAGTAGTATCAATGAGCAGTCCAAGGTCTTTTACGGAGAGACACCAGGGAATGATACTGCCATCAAATATAGCAGGTGGTAATGTTGCTGCGTTAAGTTTGTTTATTAGCCTTGGGCTACCCACAATTATGGCCTGACATTTGGTCGGGTTTACGCTTAAACCAAAACTCTCAGACCAACTTTTAATGCGCGTATTTCTGATATAGAAAGTAGCTATCATGATCTATCTGCGTAAGATTCATCGAAGTCACCGGTTTCGCGCTTACTGTAAAATTATCGAAACACCTTCACATATTTCGCACATATAAGTAAACTAGTATTGCTCGCGTCACCGGCCGCGTGAAAATGTATTTCCGGAATAAAAAGTAGCACTCAGGAGTAATATAGCTTCCTATTAGTGAATTTTCAAAATCGGTTCAGTAGTTCCTGAGATTAGCGCGTTCAACCAAACACACAAACTATCAAACAAACAAACTCTTCAGTTTTATAATATTAGTATAGACCAAAGACATTAAACGGTATAGTTATGGACTGGACATCAGGACCAAATTTATCGTCTAAAAGTTATTACCAATTGGTAATCAGTAGCTGTCTTATCTGATATGTCCGTGTAACATGACGTCTCGGTGTGCTTAAATTTTGTAAAGAAAACAATATTTTGGAAAGAAATATGCCAATATACGCATTACGACCATTTCAAAGTATGTTCTAATTAATTTTACATAGGTATTTAGTTATTTCACGGTAGATTGAGTTACTGACGAACAGGCTCAAAATTTTTGTATGACTATTTTCCCAATGTCCGCTCTATATAATCTTAGAACTCTTTGGCATAGACAAATAGCTTTGATTAATTATATACCTAGATAGACACTGAACGTTTCAAAAGTGTCGAAAAAAATAGAGGCCAACTGTTGCCCACTAAATGAGTTCGAGTGAATTAATTTTTGTTGTTTTTCATAGATATAATTTTCTCCCTGTTATAATAGAAACCATGTAATAACTGGTATCATTATGCGCGCACACAAGGATACGCAGAATGATGCAGCGATAGCGTATGACACAGCTGGCACGCGTACTAGCTTAAGAAAAGTTGGCCTGTTTGTTTTAGTTTCATTGTAGCGCGTCACACTATCTAGGTATATAATTAATCAAAGACAAACAGCGATTAAAATTCGAGATCCACCTGTTGTCGCTGCAATCACAGCAGACTCATGATTCACTGACGCTCATTATAATTATGATTGTGACTCATCATTTTCGCGGTGACATGTACACGGTTGCTTTGACATATACGCCTTTGTCCATTTATTATGTATGTTAGGTATTTGATTCCGGGTTTTAATTATTTTTTTCTAATATCATTATTCTTTAAGAAACGCCTTTGTTCATTGGGAGATATGTATATAAATAATATAAGTAAGTGTTTTAAGTCGTCATTTTAATTTATATGTGTCGTAATTATTTTTATTTGTTATAATACATAAAGCTCAACAGTCAACATAACGACCAACCTAAGGTCAGTTAAGATAAATAGTTACCATCTACTAATTATAACAAAAAACTTACAATGGAGGCTCGATTATCTGGACCTCAGTTATATGCATCCGCAATTATCTGGATTGCTAACCGCGGATGAAAATTTGCATAGAACTCAAAAACCACATTAATTTTATACTCTCGGTTACGTTAAACAAAGGAGACGATATTTTTTAAAGTAGCGCACAAGTTCAAAGGAGAATGCGTTATAGTTATTATTATTCATTTTAAGGGTCCACAGACCTCCGCTTTGGGACCACTACCTATACTTCTTGCCTACGCTATACTATTATGGAGTCTAAGTTCTACTAAGAATAAATTGCGTGTTTCTTAGTTGCAATCGTAGTTCTTTGTGAGAGGCACCGTGGGTTCGCTCTGGTCATTAATGCAGTGCCTAAGGCTGTGTGGTTCAGAGCTGTCGCCTTAACACTTATGAATATATTCAATGCCCAAGGCATTAGAACTATAGAACCGACCTAAATATTAGTCAAAATCTCTTGACTAAGTTAAGGTTAAATATCGTTTCCTCTAAAGGTTACGCTGAGGTATTTATTGATAGTAAGTGTTTGTTGTTTACATGGCTAAAAAAAATAATTGAGGTACTCTGACATTGTTGGAAAAAATCATTTTCGACAGATCGTGTTGCTGAGGGAGTTTCTTGTGCCGCTTATTCTTCACAGCGATAACATGTTCCGAAGCGGTGGTAGATTCATGACGATTCAAAAGCGCTTGTGCAAGACTATTTGAATAAAGAAAATTTTGAGCTTGAGTTATATTACCCTCATAGGCGTATATAGAGGGGAGACCGGGTGCCCACCCCAAGGATTTTGAGGCATCCTACTACAATATATTTTTAAACTAATAATTTTTTTATATCGGCAAGTACACAGAAGTCACTTTATTTTTTAAGTTTAGGACACTGGTCCTCCCTGGAAAATGATTCTAGCTGCGCCAATTATTACCCACACTATCTCTGATAGTAAGAGTAACATAAGGCCCTATTGTCTTCAGTCGCCAGAATCATACTGTGCTATCCTTGTGACACTGGTTGGTAAACTACTTATTAGAACTAGTCAATAAACATCTTTACCTATGTGAGTTCACATGGGCTTTCAGTTATTTATTTATTTTATTTATTAGGTTTTCCAGCAGACTTAACACTATGATTACAATAATTGAAATATTATAAGTTATAGTTATGCAATGTGTTCAATACGCTTCTACCATCACCACTGCTGCTGTTGCACAAACCGTTTGGCTACTTGACCGTTATTACAATAAAATATAATATAAAATGAATTGAAATAATTTATTCGAACCCATAAAATTTTATACATTATATAGATTCCTTCAATATTAACTCTACCACCAGTTCGGAAAGCAGTTCTTACCAGAGAAAAGTGGGCAAGAAACTCTAGTGTTGTTCTTTTGAAAATCAGTTCAAGGCATAAAATACAATGCATGATACAGGAAAAAAAATACAACTAAGTATTTGTATTTTTTGTTTAGAGCAGCTCATTTATATACTCGCAAAATAGGTATAAATTTAAAATTTCCATACGAGTGCACAACCCTCTCAGCTATGTATTCAGTATTGTAGCTTAAATATTTAGGTAAATAATAATTATAGAGTATTTTTTGCATTACAAGTTGCAAATATTTTTTATAAAAAAGTAGCGACTTTTATCTTTTCATTTCAAGAACGGAAACGCGACGGCCATGAATGAGCGACGTTTAACGTAAAAATTTAGATTTTACCTAAAATTTTGCTTCGATTATCATCATTAAGGATTGTCATAGTAACTTTTGTTTTGTTAATTATTTATGACGTCACAACACACAAATGCAACGCGTCCCGTGACCGACTGTTTTCGCGAGTTATTTAAAATCAATGAAATAAAAGATTTTTTTTTCTACAATATTACGGTTTTTCGAGAAAAGAGTAATTTTAAGGACTATAAAATAAACATTTGTAATTTGTAAAATACTTTTCCGATAACTGGCAAGAGGCCGATTTCATTTATATTATTGTCAAATGCTAAACATGTCCTCAACGTGCCTAAGCGTGCCTCAAGTGATAAATGTACTTGTAACATAATGCACAGCAGAGATAATTGTCGCTAGTGTAACAAATGGCCTAGTTCGTACGCCATGACCTAGAATTCACAAAATGGTTTATTAACCACGCTTCTAAGTATAACGCTACAAACTTTATTTACAGTTTTTAACAGTTGTTAATCACTAATATTATATTTTTGGAAATAACGCAAAATGTGTAGAATTAATTATTTAGACTGCCTCGGTGGCGTAGTTGTGTTACGGTTCGACTGTAATGCTGAGGTCTGGGGTTCGAACCCCAGGTAGGGCAAAGTGATATTGGATTTTTCTGTTCAGTATCAGCCCGGAGTCTGGAATTTGTGCCCAATATGGCGATAGGCTCGCCCCCTATCACATTATAGGACGGAATATGCACGGCGAAAAGTGGGTGCACTAGTGGAGCCTCTGCCTACCCCTTCGGGGATAAGAGGCGTGAGTGTGTGTGTGTTAATTGGCACCTAATGTTGCCTGCAAACTATAAAGTTAAATCGTTGGTAACATAAATATTATTATGTTAGTTACTCTAGTGTTTTTTTAATACAATACTCACTTTATTTATTTATTTCCGACAATAAATCTTAATCAAATGATCAGTTTTACAATCCAAACATTAATGCGAGATAATTTAAACACTTTAAAGCAGTAGTCATCGAAAATCAAGTTTTACTACAATGTCGTAAAATGGAGCCATTCACAAATCTCAGCTGTTTCGCTGTCACATGAAAATGTACTGAGTCAGGCGATAAGCATGCGGTCCGGACTCGTGGGCGACTCAAACATGTTTTGTATTTCATTCCAATCTTATTTATCTTGGTTGTAAAATTATCGGCTGAAGTAAAAGAATAAAGACCAATTTCACTACATACTTATAAAGTCGTTGATAGCCTATTCGGAACTTATCCGCCATATAAAATACAACTTTAGGTTGCACAGGTTGCAATACTTTTATAAAGGATCTCGATCTGTCGACTGTAAAAGAGCTAACACGACAGGCACGCTAAACATTTTTCCAATGGATCGTAATAGATAACCTTACAAAATTTAAGAGTAAGACTGTCACGTAGCATGCCATTAAAACTGACCGGCATTCAATTTAATCGGTTGACTAGACAACAATTATCGATACACTTCCGAATTGCAGAAAATTGTTTATCATATTTTTTGCTTTATTTCTGATAATCAGTTGTTGTTAGATATTTGTTTTGTTACTAAAGTGAATTTAATAATTTTAAGTGTTTGTTGTACGCCATAGTTTCATTGACACAACAGTCTTCGTAAATACTTTCGTAAGAAAATGTTGCCTACCCGGGAATCATATGTCATTTCTTGTTTACATTTAGTTAAATACCTAAACCCATAGAGTATAGTAATATAGGAGTTGTCACAAAACAAACTACCTCTACCCTCCATACATAAACGTTACCATTTAGATAAAAGTAACTGAGTGACCAGTAAAGAGATTGACCGTAAAAAAACAAGGATTGACTGTTTAAATTCAAAGTAATCCATCTTATTTTTATGATCTCTAGCGTTAAAGTAGGTTATGCCGCGTAAATTGCAATTCGAAATGTAAACTAAGTACTTGTGTTATCAATTGGTGACAGCGTGAGATTTAATATTTGATTTTTCGTAACGCTACCTTGAAGGTTCAGGTATGCTCTATTCATAGACATTTATTAAATATATTTTCGACAAATAGCATCATCTGTCGATTATAAGAAACCGTTTTAAGTTATTACTACGCCCAATTAATATTCCTTTTATCTTAACTTTAGTTCATTGACCTTTAATAAAAGTACTTAATAAATTTTTAAAAATTAATAATATTCGGTTATAACGGTATTTGTTTTTAGGTTTTCTTCAGTTTATTTCTTTGTCTCTGATTTTTTTTGTATTTATTTTCTTATATTTGGGCGTAGTATGGTATTATACATTCTAATTTTTTGTTATTTACATTATTTTGTGGGTTTTATGCGTGGTGTTTTTAGACATTTTTTATTGCCAGTGCTTTATTCACCGCTCAACAGTCACAGACAATATAAGACATATGATTAGACCTATCAAAATTTGTCCGTGTCTTTACTCTTTTCCTATTTTGACATTGGCAAAACTATCGCCTGACAGCGATGGAGACATAACTTAAAAATTTAATTGAATTGAAGTTATTACTACGAAACCCAATAATAATATGGAACAAAAAGCATATGCAGAAACCGGACTAAGAGAAGAAAAAATAAGCTTATCTTCGTATCACACAAAAAATACAAGACCTTAGGTTTATGGGGACGTTAACTTGTGTTGCGTGCCAGCCTCACTGCCAGCAAACTGTGGGGTAACTCCTGAAACTGATTCGATTGTTCGATTGTTCCTGGATTCGAACTCGATTCGATCTCGATTCGAACTTGAAATGCGCACTCCCGACGTCGATCGACTAGCTGATCAAAAACGGCCGTTATCAACTCGTCGATCGAGTATTGGTTCACAGATTATAGCTGTATCCTGTAGATCACGTCATATTTATGTGGCTATGTTCTATGGAGAATTTCATTACAATAATTTATATTTAATTTATTTTACTTATAAAACGATGCTCCAGTTGTTGTTACATACATATTTATATAAATATAAGAAATTATTACGTTGTTTATTGAGTTTTTTGTAATAATTCAGCAACCAAAGATAAATTGAGTTGCCCAAATCTATTTAGTCTATGCTATGAACTATCAAAATATCTGACATTGTCAGCGTCACGTCACAACTATATAAGTCGTAGCGGGAAACTCAAAATACAGTTTTTGGTTAAGATTTAGAATCTTGTAACAGGAGTTTGAGGTCAAAACTGGCATTAATTGGATTATTTATTGTTTTCACTTATAACAAAACCATTTTCAAGCTTAGAAAATATTTTTTTTTCGGAAACTGATATCGAATTATTTTTATTTTTATATGGTTAAAATAAGTAAAGTAATCATTTACTGGTCTCTCATATGTAAGAGTCCAGCTGGGTGGGTACCACCGCAATGTCTATTTCTAGCGTCAAGCAGCAGTGTGCATGCACTGTTGTGTTTCGGTTTGAAGGACATTGTAGCCAGTGTAACTACTGGACATAATGAGACTTAACATCTTATGTCTCAGGATGACGAGTGCAGTGGAATGCCACACAGTACTTTGTAACTCAAAGTGCTGGATAGTGTTGATATTGTTTATAGCCTGGAGTCTGGAATTTGTGCCCGATATGGCGATAGGCTCGCCCCCTGTCACATCATGTGACGGAATACGCACCATGAAAAGTGAGTGCATTACTAGTAGCGCCTCTGCCTACCACTTCGGAGATAAAAGGTGTGAGTATGTGTGTGTGTAAAAATAAAAATAAATTGATATCAGTTTCCAAAAAAAAATGTTACAGGCAAGTTCTAGGCTCAAAAATGGTTTTATTATAAGTGAAAACAAAAACAAAAAAAAAAAATTCTTTTCAGTATCAGCATTTAAATAAAGTTTGAACATAATATGATTTGTAAATCAGAATGATTATAATGGTTATGATATGAATATAATAAGAACTAGACTTCACCCATTGGTCAAGATTAGACTGCATTTCATAAAAAATATGTAACAGGGCTTAATGAAATAAAAGGAAAAAGTAGATTTTTGTCTTAACATGTATATTATTATTTTATAACAAACTAAGAAACAACTAAATTTAAAAAAATCAAACAATAAGTCAGCTTCGCCTATTGTATCTACTCCTCCACAGATTTTGAACAAGACGTTGCCGTGCATTTTGCCTACGTCGTAGCTCATCATTTCGAGATGATGATGAGGCATGTATGACATTGTCTGCAATGCCTGTCTCCATGTCTTCAGCAATAATAATAAGGGATGGGCAGTTATGCAAACTTCGAAACTCTACGCAATCCATATTAATTACCCGATTAGTAAAACGGCCCATCCTAAGCAAATTTCTTGTTCTTCGATTGTCAATACGATTAGCTTCTTTAAGAACATTAAAAAATGATTGAAATCTAGCCATAATTGCACAGATATTTTTAAAAATTCTCACCAAAACACAAAACAACTTCACTTGAACCGTACACGGCACCTATTTAGCAATCGTAGAATTTGACAGATAAAGTCGAATTGACAACTCGATTCACGATCGTACGAACGAATGGAGAGTAAGCATTTCTCGATCCTAACGGATTTTTTTGATCCAAGTAAGTTCCAATTTGAAGCACGGCTCGATCGTGCGCTAGTGTAGATTTCGGGAGTACCAAAACGCTTGAAACCGAATCAAACTCGATTTGATTTACGATTCGAACGTGTCAGGAGTAACCCCACTGTTTTGTATACGGTTTCAAATTCTGATGAAGTTGGATGATTTGCATTTTCGAACTTCTAAGCAGTGCAAGGTGAATTAAAACGGATTCATGTATTACCAACTAACTTTGATCTACATTTTATTATTCCTCTAAAACGTATGTCATATAAGTGCATTGGTCCACTTCAGAAGTTCTTAACGTTAAAAACATGATAAATGGTCTTCCAACATTGTCCCGAAAGAACTAAACATTTGTAACAAAGTTGATCACAATCGTATTACCTTCGGAGTTCAAAGCCAGTCCAGCTGAAAACCCTTTATGTTAACCACTCATTCACATCACGTACCTGTCGAGGAACAATGAACCTCCTCAGAGCCTCGGCTCACGTCGCACGCCATATCACGCGTGGACGGAAGCGCCTAACTGTATCGCGTTTACGTGAACTGGACTCTATATGTGAAGTAAGTGGGTTGGGTATGGAGGTTAGTGTCTGCCAGGCTTATCGGTGCTTCCGAAACGTGTCACCGTCAAATATTAAACTTTCTATTATTAACTGTTAATTGTTTACGGTGTGGGAAAGCTATTAATTTTATTTACATGCTTATGCTAGCGCCGTCGTTGAAAATTGATAAAACGATAGCACGCGAGATTTTCGACCTCACAGTACCGATAGAAATTGTTGAAGTACACTTGCGGTTCACATGAATTATTCTGTTATATATAAAATGCAGTGTTCTCGCTCCTTACAAATTCCTTCTCATTAATTCTAAACGCAGTCACCCTAAAGTCTACAATAACATAGGTAGTAACTATAAACATTGTATTGATTCAACTGTATTTATTTACGATTGCTTTGCATGTTACAAATTGTACATTAATTATACTTATCTTTGGACAGGTTACCAGCCATATTTATACCTTAAAAAATTTAACACTATCAAGTACACATAAACTTAAGAATTAAAGCAAAGATAACCTAGTACACTGTATGGACGTGTTATGTTAACTTATCTGAATACCGATCGCAAGCACATTTTTTAACAGAGATAAGGCCTTGCGGGGACTTTTATTTCTTTACCGCCATCTTTTTTTTCAATCTGTGTTACATATTTGCCGCACATTGTAATTTTACTAAGATTATCTGGTTTGGATAGAGTAGAATTTAAAACTCTGTTCAAGAAATTGAATTGAAGAAGAAGAAGTCGAATTATGATAGATTTTGGAACTAAATAGCGTACCTACCTATCTTAGGCATAGTTTCCTACGTCTATGGCCCCACCCAACTGTGCCAACTGCCAATTTTAGAGCGTATCCTTCAATTCATTTATGATTACCTATTAAAATAACGGACATTATGCATTACGACGGACATGGGAACTAATTAACCTCCATTTATGGTGAAATATCAACCTTTAAGTCGACTTCTAACGGTCAACATGCAAAGGTGCAGTATGTCAGATATATTTGTGTCGTAAGTCCACGTAGGTATATGTATATAGCTATGGAATACCTGCAGTTATGGCTGTATTAGCCATCTATCTTCTAAAGACTTATATTAGATCAGACGGAGCCCTACATACATTGATTGAATTGCTGTCATCTTTCGTCTAGCAAGCAGTATGCAAGTATTGTTGTATTTCAATTTAACGTTGGAGATATTGTAATTACTGGGCATTATATTATTTAACATCTTATATGTAATTTTAACAAACGTATGTGCTGTGTATTACCTAATGGTATTTCTAAATAAATAAATAAATAAATAAATAAATAAATAAATAAATAAATAAATAAATAAATAAATGTCTTAAACGGGGTTTAGATTATCAAGAAAACTAGCATAAGTTATCTTCCGCAGTCGATATTTACCGTGTAATCAGTCACGGCGAGCGGACTTCTGCAAATTTCGAAGCTTGAACGACTTGTGGCAAATCGCATGTGTTTAATCGAAATGTTGCCGCTAGTGTAAACGCATCTGGAAGTTCTTACGCAATACATTTCTGCGAGAACTTGCTAGTCTAAACTTGGCTGTTTGATGTAGTTCAATACCGTAATATAGATCTTTGTCCAGGTAAACGGCTAACGAATCTGAGTAATTTCCTAGGCACTAGACAGTGCGAGCCTTAACTATCCCGACGTTTACAGACCCTTCTAATTTGACACTTGTTACGTGGTGGCAAGGACTATCACCTGCCAATTATTAATTGACGTTCAACTTAAAGTGAATAACTGCAAGCTTGGGCCTGATGCGCTCATTTAGAACCCCAACCCCTTCTATTAAAGCCCATCTACTCCTTGAATCTTAAGCCTCGTACAAGGCGATTCTCGTAACATCCGAATCACAGTAAACAATAGAAATGTCGACACACTCGAGCGCTCGCACACACAACGTAACCACTTATTTAACACCGTCCTTCCGCATTGCAATCGATTTGTTTTTGCTCATGGCTTTTTCGATACAGCAGTCTGTAATAGAGATGATTAGTATAACTGTACAGTCACAAGCATAAGTAGCTGAACAAATTCAAAATTTCAAATCGCCTACATACTTTTTTGTTCTTACTAATCTTTTTTTTCTCTTCACAAAAATAAAATAAAAGAGATTTACTTTACTTCAAACAAAGAAAAAAAGGTTTCAGTTTAACTTAACGCGTACATAGGCGATTTGAAATGTTGATTTTGTACAGATATTTATGCTTCTGACTGTACATGCGCTTCGGTTATACCAGCTTTACTGTAATGGTGTGTAAGTCACTGATTGAGTAAGACCTTATCGGTGATTGTACGGCATGTTTTAGGGCAAGGCTGCATAACTTTTTTTTCAGTCGGACGAAACGGACGATTCAGACATTTTTGGTATAGGATATCTCAGAAATACAAACAACGTACAGCGTTCCAAAGCATATAATTTCAACTTCCAATTAACCATATAACCATCCAACTATCCTTTAACCAATAACCGTTTAACCAGTAACCACAACTATCCAGGATGTCCACTCGAGGCTCCAATATCAAAGACTGAAATCCCATCCGTTGCCATCCCACTTCTCGACTCGGTCGGCCCTCCATCCCCTCCCAATAGTGTTGCCAGCGTATGAAACGATAATTTGACTCCTTATTTATATTAAATTTGTAAAAACCAACATAATTCATATTTAATTTTATAAAACCTTACATTGGCAACACTGACGATTCCTAATTACATTTAAGATTTGTGCAATAAATATTCTACGCGAATCGTTTTTTCCGCAGCATGCGACACTTTTTCAACTTTGCAGGATATTTTTTACTTGTTTGCATGGGCTATATAAAATTCCTCCGCGGCCCACAGTATGTGATACAGTGACAAACCCATGCGATAAAGCTAAATTGTATAGTGTATACACCATAATATGATTTTAATGTGCTAACTCCAATAATGATGACAGGCTCGCTTTATATTAATCATGGGACGAATATTCCTAACCATTAAGGGGAAAAGAGCGTGTTTATAATAATAATATCAACACTTACAAACAAGCATATAAATTATAAGTTACGAGTACGTATCCCAAAGAAATTCTAAACAAACTATCTGTTCAAGCATTTATTGCACTGCTATAAATGCATAAGAAATGGAAAGTGCTAAATGTTCGCTTCCTGGCACGGGTTTCCAGCGCGTTTGGGTGCGGGTTCAAAGTCCTCAGATAAGGACCGAGGAAAGCGAGGTAGAAACTGTTATACGGGTGTATGGAAATGTGATTTGGTGATACAACGTGATCTAGTTACTGATACGCTGGGAACTAGGAAATATTTAGTGAAATATGTTACGTTCATTTCATTTGTCTTAGTTTTGTTCAGGTAGTCGTAATGGGGGTTACCAAATTAGCGTAAACTGTAATAAGTGCAAATACGCCTATTTTTTGTAAAATCACGATCTTCACTATATGAATTTAATCATAACTAAATCGTGTCCATCGAACCAAAAAAATATATGATTATCCAGCGTGAATGAACCTTCGTAGCTTCGTTTAAAGGTTTTTGAGACAAGCTCCTACCTATCCGTAAGACCATTGATGCATAAATACTATGAACAATGACGTAGTAATACTGTCAAGTGATTGGTCTCCCTTAAAACAAGAAGACAAAAAATAATTAATCATCACAGCCACTTGAAGTCCACTGCTGAATATACCATACCATGCCAGCCCTGTATTATATACTGCCCACTGCTGAGCACGGGCCTCCTCTACAACTGAGAGGGTTTACGTCTGAGTCCACCACGCTGGCCTAGTGCGGGTTGGTGGACTTCACATATAGAGCTGAATATAGGCCTCCCCTAAAGATTTACAGACCCTGTCAAAAGCGGCCTGCATCCATGCATCCAGCGTATAATAATGAATACACTTAACTAATTAGATACCGAAACCAGGGTTACATTCACGGTCAATGGCTTGTGACAGCTGAAGCCCCGCGCCCTTGCTTTGTTCTATTCAACCGAATGTTCGAGACGATAGGGCAAGTGTTTGAATCATTTTGTGATGCATTCTTTATTGGATACTTTGTTGTGACTGTTGTTAAATACTTATTCCTTTCATATTTTTAGTCTAAATCGAAGCATTTGAATTTTACACCTATGTATAGGTAACTATATCTCCATTTGTATTTTTCCTATAAATAAAGTAAATAATAAATAGTTTTATTTCTAAATTACATAGGTACTTACCTTTTACTCAATGATATGTTAATTAAGAATGATGTTTAACTATACAGCTGAACAGATTTTGATGAAATCTTACACACAGATAAACCAAGAGCTGGATAAAATTATAGTTTATTTTTATCCTTGATACAGTTATCAGAGAAAAGCTAGTTACACTATCTTGGAAAAACATAAATGTTTCTTTACAACAAATATAGTTCGTGAGAATAGATGTGTTGTAAGTTGTAACAAATCTATACAGACGTCAATTACCACATATCCCTCAATGCTCGCAACGCCAACATGTAGGAGGCTGTCGTTGGTGGTTTTCTAGTCCTTGGTTCATGTCCGACGACCTTAACCCACTCGCGAGAAAATTATATTGTCTTCAAATAATAAAATAAATATTATATAATTATCTTGGAAAAGATTAAATATGTTTCTTCAAAACCATTCTGCTAAACTGATACTTAGATGAAAAATAGTTATGACAGATTTCTAAATTCGCAATTACTATATATACTATACTAGCTTTTGCCCGCGGCTCCGCCCGCGTGAATGAGTTTTCCCGGTATAAAAGTCCCGCTTAAAATGTAGCTTATATGACACGTTCGTAGATTTACCATAGCAGCGCCATCTATTGATTACTTACTCAACCCTGTCGAAAGGTATCGACATCTGTTAGAATCATTCATAGCAGCGCCATCTATTGATTACTTGCTCAACCCAGTCGAAAGGTATCGACATCTGTTAGAATCATTTGGAGTTAAGATAATTGTGACTGTCAAATAATAACAGACAAATAATTAGCAATAAATTAAAATTGCGACTATAATTTGAGATTTAAACTATCCTATCTCTCAAGTTGGATCGAACTGCACATGGTGTGCGAATTTTATTATAATCGGTTAAGTGGTTTAGGAGTCCATTGAGGACAAACATTGTGACACGAGATTTATATATATTAAGATATATATATATACTATAACACTATGTACGTTGCGTTGTGAATAGGAATAAGGAATTACGAGCACGGTAATGAGTATTACGTTAATCAAGATACGATTGTTTATTTATATTATACGCGTGAGCTAGTATTTACAGGTTGTTATAAGTTGTAAATACGCATAAGTTACGATTTTATTGTGCTGTCAGTGGCGTAGCGTGATTGCTTGCCGCCCGGGGCAGACCTAAAATTTACCGCTCCAAGACACCAAAAAAAGTTCATTTAAATAAATAAGAGTCATACTACCACCCACCCGTCCCCGCCACTAACATTTTAAAATTTTAAAAGGTTTTCTTTTACGCATTTTGCCGCCCGGGGCCGGCCGAACTGCGCTAAGCTGCTTAACATCCTACTAATATTATAAACGCGAAAGTTTGTAAGTTTGGATGTATGGATGTTTGTGACTCTTTCACACAAAAACTACTTAACGGATTTCGATGAAATTTGGCACACGGGTAGATTATGTCCTGGATTAACACATAGGCTATTTTTTATCCCGGGAAAATATAAAGCGGGACTTTAATCCCGGGAAAACTCATTCACGCGGGTGAAGCCGCGGGCAAAGTAATTAATATAAGTAGGTAGGCGATTTTTTTTACCGGAAAAGAAACAATATATTTTCATAAATCATAAACAAATTATTGCGTGTCTTGAAGACGTATTTTTACCAAGTGTCATTAATAACTCATTTTCTGTTATTTAGACAGAAATTGTAGGTAAACGCGGCGTGGTCGCACGGTATTTACATAGTACCTACCTATGTTAGTTAACATGATGCGTTCCCATCGTTCATTCCCATGGTGTCAATGCGATACAAATTGATGTTTAGTTAGCAGTTTTTATGAGTTGTTCAATTCTCACATAATATGTTCAAGTACGTATATTGTACCGTCTCTTTGGTCTTGTGGCAGCGTATTTACTATGGCAAGATTGGTGGGGCCCTTGGTTCTATTTCCGAGACGATCAAAACATTTTCGAGTGTTCTTTTTGAGAACACATAAGTTCGTATTCCATGAAGGGCACTGCCCGGCATGGCTTGCACAAAATGTATTTGTCTATGCGATTAAAACGTACAAGCACGGTGATTAAATAATAACATCAGAAATTGCGTATAGCAGCGCTTCCCAAACTATGGGTCGCGACCCGCTAGTGGGCCGCAAGGGGATATTGGGTGGGCCCTAAGAAATAGAACAATATGTTAATCGACCAACACAACCGCTGGATGGCTAATTATTGACGAGAAAAGTAACTAAAATTCTCGAAAAAGGTATTAAAAATGACTTCATGACAGCCGAGAGTCGAGTCCAGAATTTTAAAGTTTTCTTGGGTGCGTCGCGGCCCATTAAACTTTGGGAACCACTGGCGTATAGCATTGTATACCAATTATCTAATCAGACGATATTCATAGCAACATCACTCTATTCAGAATAAAACTTGTTTCTTATATTTCGATACTGGACGGACAGGTTACAACAATTATTCGCGTAAAACGCCTATGCATACATTATTTCTTTGTCCACAGGTCAAGATCAAGGTTTTGCAAACAGTAAATCACATTCTCGAAGCATTGAGAAGATGTAGATTTAAAAAAAATGAGGACTAAGAGTGGATTTTAAACGATTTATCGAGTTTGCAGTTAGGATGATATTGAGTTAGATGTTCAAAATGTCGACGAGTAACGAGTTAAGTGAAGTGGAGTCGCCCAAGCTGCGGATGAAGCCGGCTGTCAATAGGATTTTCTGCTGCAGCGTGACGGCTGCTTCTGGGTTTATAGCCGCGTATGCTTTGGTAAGTAACTCGTTCTTTATTATATTATTATTATTTATACGATCATTGTAATACGTGCTAGAAATTAAATGATCAAGAATATCACAATTAGACTTGTAGTTATAACTGCTGTTACGTTTTAGCAGTGGTAAAATATGCAGAGTAATTTTTGTTTTATGTTATACGAATACGAACATGTCTGTACTACAGCTGTAGTACCCTACTAAATACCTATATTTTTTTATCGATGGCTCGGTAAAGTGGCTTCACTGCACCTGATGGTAAATGAAGTGAAGCCCAAAATAATGTCGACCAGCAAGAGATAAACATCCCTGGTCGGTCGGCAGAGTTATGCCGGCCTGTATAATTGCTTCTTCACGCTCCGCTTGAAGGACCCTAGGTTTAATTAAGTTATTTTTACCGTTCTCTTCTGTAAATGACAAAAGAAAAATAATTACCTGCACTCTACGCAGCGAATACAATAATGCAGTCATCTCTTATTTGTATGTATTGTATCACATTATTAATTCAGTCTTAATTACGTATTCTCTCAGCGTAGGAATGCCAGTCGGAAGTCATTAAAATAACCAATTTAAAAAGATCCACGGTGTTGGCAACCCGCCTGCGATTCTGTTACAATATCCGTCACTCTCGGATCCAGGTAAACTGGTTGCGAAGGCCGCGGTTATCTCACAAGATGACGAAATCGAGTGCATTAAAAGTGAGAGTAGACTTGGTGACTTATACATACTTGAAAAGTACAGAGTGTTTAGCGGCCCTGGTACCTACAATGCTAAGTGCTAACTTCAACAAATACTCGTTCACACGTTACCTACCGTTTGCAACATAAGCGAATCGCACTAAGCTCTTAGTTTTTGCATGTTTTATGGCGTCATTTGATGGTTTGTTTGTATCTTTGTAATGTGTAATTAGGTTTGGAGGTTATGTTTATTAATATAGGTATATTATTTACACGTGAATTGTTTGGTCATGTTGATTACAGTCCAGGTTCGCTCACGTAAAAGTCCTTTTCTAGGATAAAATGTAGCCTATACTATTTTTCAAGTGTCCGTTTGAATGTTCAGTGAAAATCGGGCATTAGGTAGGATGTATTTAAAAAGAAACAAAATTATAGCATGTAATATATGAGAAGGTATTGGCAACACGTCATAAATTTATTGTGCGTGCTTTGTAAGCTTTTATTACTTAGTACGTACAGTTAGAAACAAAAGTAAATAAACAAATTCAAAATATCAAATCGCTTGACGTTATGATTAATTGAAACAGTTTTTTGTGTGAAGTAAAGGAAATCACTTTTATTTTATTTTTGTGAAGAAACAAATATATTCATAAGAACACTAAAAAGTACTTATGGGCGACTTGAAGTTTTGCATTTGTACTACTACTAGTTGTTTCTACTTATGTGGGTGACTACTCACCGTAGGTACACCATTTGATATCGAAATAATCGTACATTTTTTCCAGGTGGCGTACGCTATTGCTCTGATATACGAAATAGTGTGGGTGGTGGAGTCTCAGGGTGGGCTGCCGATACCCTCCATACTGCTGATGGTCTGCTACTTCATCGTCATAGCGGCCACGGTCACGCTCGTGCATGGACTCATTTCTGTAAGTAGATCTAGGTACTTATCGTATTAAGGCGTCACGCAGACGCGGTTTGATTTTTGAAACACTACACTATAGAATTGAAAGTTGCGAAAGTATCTGCACGACGCCTTGACTATATGATACGAGAAAGAATAAAATAGAATAATATTTTTTTTCTTAATGCCTCATATTAGTGTATATTGGTTTTGGTATTTACGTTAGCTAAAGTTCACGTCGATCTTTTCTGAGACTGTGTTGGACCTATAATAAGTTAAATACATTTAAAAGTGGGGCAGGAAATAATCATTTCAATACTATGTATTTCGTTTTGTTTTAATTATTTTTTATTTTATTTCCAGAAAAATAACAAGTTCCTTCTGGCTTGGCTGATAGCGGTGATCCTCGTCTTAATACCAGAATGCGCTCTAGTCTTCTACATGTCAATTAGTCATTGGGTAAGCAATTATATCCATACTGGAATACAAACTAGTGGTCGAAATTCGATCGGCGAAATTAATATATTTGTTACAAATATTATAATTTATTTTCTGCACTCTTTCTCTGGATGAACTTTAATTATGCTATATCTCACACTTCTGCGTGCGCGCAATTTGCTTAAAAAGGGGTAAGTATAAAGATTTTTCTATAGAGATGCAAAAGTAACTTTACTGGTAAGCTTTCACGCATAAATCACTGAACCGATTTTGATATACTTTTGAATGGAGTAACCTCGAACCTAAAGAGAGGCCAAACCTATCAATTTATATTGTCACTAACCCCATACCACGGCCCCCCGAGGCAATTCTTGTGCGCTGGGTCTTCACACCCAATGCACGCCCATGCGCGGGGAGACATTAGTCGCGGGCCGAGGCACACAGTCAGTGTGTATACCTCTTGGTTGTAAATCATATTGAGGCCTAAAAGGACCCGCGAACATTTCCTGGCACCCTTTTTCTTTCCACCCATCCTGAGAACCTTTCTCCATTCCCCCACCTTCCCTTCCATATTCCTCCTCCACTCCCCTCCCAGGCCCCTGCAGTCGCTAAGCCGGGGGACTCCAGTATCCCATTCGCAGGTTTCCCCCGGTGTTGACTTCAAGATCGCCTTCCTAAAAAAAAACCCAATACCACGCGGGTAAAACCACCAGCAAAAGTTAGTTCCAAGTAGATATTTGTTTATTTTTTTGGCATTTCCTGGTGAATAGACTAAAGGTCGATATGGTTATCGTGTCAATTAGCAATTTATGTAACTAACTGACAGCAGTCAACACTCTGTAACAAAAACGTTGACCCTAAAATTGATGTCACACGCAAATTATAAGGATGTTAACTTCATTTCCCAGACATTGCTGTTATGAATATAGTGCAATATCAAATGTTTGGTTATTATATATATGATATAATTATGCGTAATTTTGGTTAATAGTCTACATTTCTTGTGCCTCTGTCATATTATTATGAAATGAATAATATAGTATGGTTACATGTTATTTGTAAAGTGTAATCATAATATTGATCCTAACTGTACATGGTTTCTAGGTCTCTTTCGGTAGTGATAAAACCGACCAAGGTAAAACAAATAATATGTTCCCACTTCCCAGTAGGTACCCATTTATCCAGTGTTTAAAAATATCATATAAATCGGTTAATTTTCATATTATTGAGTGAATACCATAATTAAGCTATACATACATACATACACTCATGCATTTTATCCCAGAAGGAGTAGGCAGAGGCGCAACTAATGCACCCACATTTCGCCGTGCATATCCCGTCCCATGATGTGATAGGGGGCGAGCCTATCGCCATATCGACCACAAATTCCAGACTACGGGCTAGATAAAAACTAATATCACTTTGCCTGACCCGGAAATCGAACCCGAGACCTCAGCATTGCAGTCGTACCGTAATACAACTACGCCACTGAGGCAGTCACAATTAAGCTTTAACTTTTTAAATATGTTTTAAAATTTTCATAATTTTGTGAGTAGGTAATGTAGCTGTTGTTTATCACACTTTATAAGTATTTATGGGTTATTTCGTCAGGGTCTGCAAGGAGTTTACGGTGGTGCTGAGCTGGCGTGCTACGTGGCGCGGCTGCCGGCCATCGTGTGCGGAGTTGTTCTCGTACAATCAGCCTACGCACTCAGGGAGGCCAGGTAAAAAAACATTCATCACAATTCATACCATATGAACATTTCATCCTGAATGCTCCCGTGATCCTTTTTCCGATAAAAGTCTATTCGTTTTCTGGAATAAAATTTCTCGGACTTACATTTACATAAATACGACCTCTACCCACTTAACAATCTGGCGACTTGTCTAAAGAACGAAGCAAATTCATTCTCCATGCGTGTCCAACCGACTCTACATTATGTGGCAAGAGAGGGAGATGAATAGCTGGATTGTGATAACTGATAAGGGTAGGGGATATTGACGGTGTCATGTGTTCCAGGAAGTCTGGATACAGCGGGCCTGGTGCGGTGAGTGGCAGCGAGTTCGACGCGAGCCACTACGTGCCCGACGCGCCCAGCGCCTTCACCAACGACGGCTTCTTGGCTGACAACGGTAAATATATATCCAGTACTATTACTGCCCATTATGAGACTTCTAATGTCTCACCGCGGCGAGGGCAATGCCACAGAGTGCTTTAGGATTTTTATTTGTGTTGTGCTACTGTTAATGGGTATTCTTGGTGCCTACCCTCAGCCGAGCGACTTGGTCGTCTCCTTATTCATTAGTATAAAAACATAAATTAAATGGGTAAACCTAATAGCTAGTTGTTTTCTAGGGACGTTTGTGTTGTAAGGCTAAAACCGCTTTCCATGTCATTGCAGATTTAATCATTGGTGATTTTAAAACTATATAGGGAGCGTGCACGAACTATAGGGGGCAGCACAAAATCGGCACAAGAGCCACAGTGGATAAAAAAAGAAACTAAAACTGGCACAATAATTTGTTTATATATTCTTTTAATATGACAAAAATGATAAAATATGTGTTCCGGCCGAATGTTGTTTATACCCAGCGTGTCCAGAATATGTTTTTTTTTAGATGGGAGCTAGTTATTTAAGCAAAATTAGGAGGTTAGGTATGTTCCCTTAATTACAGATTTTTTGTATTGAATATTATCTTCAAAACATATTTATTTTTATAAATTACGTAACGAAACATTTCTAAATGTTTTTGGAACTCATAATTATGTATGTTTTATACAGTTTTTATTATATTTGTCGATTTTCACATAACCATGGAATGTAAGTACTTAGGTACTATTCTTGGGAACTTTATATAATTTCACACCATTTGATTTGTTTATTTTTATGTTTTGGAGCATCCAGATACACAGCGATACATTATCAACAAATTAAATGTTATTTTTAATTCTTTTAATGAATATGGTACGTCAACGCCAAGTATCGATGTGCTGAAAATGCGTCAGATTGCGCCACTAGATGGCAGTGCTTACGACGTGCACGTTCCCTATAGTAGTAGGTAGATTGCCTCACTTGGACGCCGATACTACATAGTTCTGAAATAGGCACGGCTCGCTCGCCGTGGTAGAGGTCAGACATATTTCTCCAATTTGTCACAGCACTAGAAAATTAAATATACCTAGACACTTACCATAGTACTTATTTATTTTATTTATTTGGGATAGCAAATAAATAATAATGTACATAAAAGACAAATTACATATTGTAGGTACATTCTATATTGTATAGAATAGAAAAAAATGTGTATAAGTATTGAAGGCCTTGAAGGAAGATTAAATTATCTTTATCTAACGAAACGTGTAATTTGACGGCTTGAATCCAAACTGTTTTTAGATACTAAATTTTTATTTCTAATTTAGCCATTACTGTTAAGGTACATTGTTTGTACCGCCTGGTCTTAGTGGTGGATACAAGACGTTAGATGCGATCGCACCTTTGTGCTCGCGTAATTGCACAATTCTATTGTTCGAAGACTGTCAGTCGGTTCCCGCATGTTAAGTATTTGTTTTTAATCGTAAAATGATTGGGAAAATAAACACCATGTGCACAATCTTCGAATGCCTTTGTTAGTCTTGGGATTTTTTTGATGTGTCGAGTAGTAATAATCGGATATCCGGTTATTATTCGATATAGGGCCTACATGCGCGCGCAATATTCCGTTTCCGGCATCCCGCCAAAACACTATCCATTTCGTTTCTAATCTTAACTTAGTCTTAATATTATGTACTTTGTGATGTAGGTGAATTGTATTAATCAAAATATATGTTTGTTACAGGCAAATCTGGTTCAATGCCAGACTTGCGCCGTCACCTGGCAACCCGGCATTCCATGAACCTGGGCTACCCACCACACATGCTGCCGCAGCCGCCGCCTGCCTACTGGCAGCACCTCGCAGACAGGCAGTATGCTGCCAGCCTCCGAGGATACCCCAAATCCTTCCCCGCACCCCAAATGTACGGCACGTGGGTTGGCCCTAGATCCGGACCGTACGACAACTCCTACAAACGAAGACATTCCATAGTAGGGGCTTTCTCTACAGACGAATACCCAGCCAAAAACTACGATTACGAAGACAGAATGGATTGCAAGAGCGAAATGGCTTACCCCTACTACAGGTCGTATCCTTACGATCCAAGAATGTATCCGCCTAATTACGATCCGAGGTTTTATCCGGATTATAAACGGGAGGAAGCGGCGTACGGAGTCAACTTGCTAAGACACGAGCCGTACCACTTCAGCGGGTCGAGGGAAAGAGTATTTTACAGCCTTAGAAACAGTCACAATTCAGTTGGAAACGAATCTGATGATTTAACAAAATATAAGGATGTAGCGTTGTAAATAAAACCACTTAGTGAATTTAAATCGAGGAAATAATAAGTACTCAATCTGTATGTAGTTCCCAGTAATTACAATGTGTAAGATTTAGTTAAATAAAAATGGAATTTTAGGCTATGTCAAGCCATTAGATGGCCATATTTATCCCACTTAAATAGTTAACCCGCTGTGTAGTGTGTCTGGACATTTAGATTGTTAGTGTAGGTGCATCGGAGGAGCATTAAAATATAAACTATATAGTACGATTAAGAATATTTTGTGTGTGTTTCGAGGTCTTTGTGAAGATCGTTACGAGTGGAAACGTCACAAACGTCCGGCGTTTTATGATATCGGATATTATGGTGCCTTTCTATAGATTAAGAGATCTGGCCGAAGGTAAAATGTTCAAAAAGCGGACCAATGAGATTGTCCGTTTATCTTCGCTCCTTTTCGCTTCAATGGTGTAATAGTCTTCGAAGAGGTAAATGAAATATTATGTTTAAACGAAATATATTAGCATCAAATAGCATAGAATGGAATTGCAGCGTGAAGTGAAGTTAAGGCGTGAATTAAACGCTATAGGTAACTAAGTTTTGCGACATGGTGCTATTAAGGGCCGATTTCAATAGTTGCTGATAAAGTCCTTGATAACCTATTCGGAACTTATCCGCCATATAAACTAAAAGTTTTGGTTTCGCGGGTTTCAAATAGATATACCTATGTGGCAGAAAGCCACTAGTGATATATCAGATTTATTTGTTAAATTGATTTATATGTCATAATTATTTGGAACTTAATCAGGAACTTGTGCAACTGGCTCATTGACTTAAAAATCACATCGGTAGCCTAAGTTAGTTACTTAAACCGTAAATACAGTATGTAGGAAGTATTACGTCTAATGTAAGAAAGAATTAGCTTTAAACTTACTGTAGTCGACTCCATTGTATATTTTATAATTGTGCAGTGTTTGATAAATAAGAAATTGGAATAGTCTTAAGTAGTTAAGTTACCTAATAACCAAAGGTGTATCATATTTGCTGAAAAAAATTGAGTCACTATCTTTTACGAATTATTGCAATAAAAATATTTTTGGTATAACTATGTTGTTTTATTTCCAATTTAGTTACTTTTGTCCTTGATCAATTATATGTCTAATTAATTAAAAACGTTTGTGTGCTACGAAAAGGGAGGCAAATGTAAGGTATATCGCACCTACATAATAATATTATTATGCTTATGCAAAAACATAAAAAATATGGAAATAATATTACGATAGTTTCTCATATGCGATATTCTTTCTCTAGTCGACCTATTTACCAATTGCTTAGCCGGGCGGCAGAAATAGATAAGATAGTATATACTGTGTAGGTATATTAGTATATATACTGTGTATCTACCATAAATAAATAAATAAATAATGCTGTAGTGTCATTCTTTGAAGGACATTGTAACCATATTATGTAGGTAGGTACTACTTATAATTTTCTTTGATTGTAGTCATTGGTCTTTAGCTTTTTATAACACTCGTATAACAATAAAAGATCCGTACGCACAAACGTTACTTAGCTAAGTACGTAGCAATACTGTGATAGTCTGTTTCTCAGTGCCTCGGCACTCGACAACCTTTGCAGCAAAGAGCACTTCGCAGTTCGCACTACCTACTTGCGCATAGGAGCGCTATGACTATTATAGATACAACTTTACTTCAGTTGGTTGTCATGAGGGTTGTCAAATAAACAAAGCTGAAATTGTCCTAAAGGACAGAGCCAGAGAGGAAAAAAATAATATAAACAAAGCTGAACAAAGCCAAAGAAAACTGAAATTGCCGACACCATGTGTTCAGGCTTTTGGTTCAGGCGCACTGTGCGTCCTAACAGTATTGTTTGTGAATACGGGTAATGACGAATGCAGTGCAGTGTTACTGCTTTGCTTTGTATTTCATACTGAGTTCAAACCATTATTGGGCACTCATGTTGGTGTACCAATTTACAGATAGCTCATTTCAATATTCGATTGTCTAAAAAAATGCGGACAACTTAGAATGCGGACAATTTCAGTAAGTATTCAGTATTTACCTATGGTAATTACGATAGACATTATTGACTAGATACCTATTTACTTCCCTAAAAATGGTTTAGTACCAAGGTACAAGTACCGATACGGGATTTTGTAAAAAAATAAATAACGCATTATATAAGTGCTCACTCAAATGCTTTTGCTCTCAAAATGTAGTAGGCGGCTCCTTACGTTTATGGTAGGTAGTAGTGGTAGTAGGTAAGCCACCAGGTACTGCTTAATGTTTTTTTATTTTAATTTACGAATCGGTTTATGAATTATTTCAGCCATTGACATAGATTGTAATGAGGAATGAAAATTCTATTTATGTTGCAAGTTACAAAAGTTATTTAGTAATAAAAATATTTTAGTCAACTTTATGAAATGCAATAACAAAACGCCATACCAGAAAACTCGGCCGGCTTGCGTTGCGTATCGTGCTATCTCTTTTGTCAGTCAAAAATTCAAGAAGTCGTCGACACTACAATTTTATTGTGAAGTTTCAAACTTTTAGATAAGTATAAAAAGTTACTTTTTTGTTACGAAATTTACGTGCATCACGGTTGTTTATCAAATCGAAGTGCAACAATGGTGTGTGTTAGTTGAAAATGTTGTTTGTGTGGTGTTTTTTGATAATATAACTGTTAATATTACGTGTAGGTGGCTACTTATGTATTGTGGTGTCCCAACCGATGTGAAAGTGTTTTCGCATAAAATTGAGATCCCATTGTTCTTTCCTGGTAGATGTTGGGAAAAACACGTATGCCACTTGCGTAAGGTGCAGACAACAGTTGCCGCAATGTGTTTTATTCCTTCTAATTTCCACTGAACTTTGGTAAGTACTACTCAACCAATACTAAATTATCAGTATTTAGGTGCTGATAAGATGTGCATTAAGTTTTTAAGAATTTGGCAGCTATTTTCTGAGCGTTTTACTTTAAATAAACTTTAAAAACGCTATGTGTCGGTCAGAAACTATCGGCATTACGATAATTTTTAATGAAAACGCATGTTTCGTGGGTTTAATATTTGGTATCATAAATACCCTTGGTCTAATTCCGGTTTTCTATAGTTTTCAGTATTAAATAAAAAAATCGTGTAACTTTGTGCATTGTATGAAGATGGCTTCGAACAGGTTGATCTGGAAATATTTGGGGGAGGTTTATGTGCAGCAGTTGACAACCTGCGGCTGATTATGGTGTTTTAAAAAAAATATTACAAATAACTTCACATTATAAATGCTTAAAAAAGTCTACAGAAAATTCATGGTAAATAAATTAATATTAATTATAGTCATCCAGAATGATATACAAGATTTTAAAAACTACATGTTTTAATAAATGGTCTGTATTTTTACATTCCATGGCTTTGGTATGTATGTTTTAAAAACATCCAGTTAGTAATAATCAACAGGTGGTGAAAATCAGGTGCACACACTGCCACTTGACATGTCAAAGTGAATTATGTTTGTAAACACTCAAACATATTCTGCTGGAAATGTTTTATAACTTAGACAATGCAAAATTAAATAACAAATAAGTATTAAGTTATGAAACTTCATTCTTATTGTATTTCAGTCATAAATTGTTTTCTTGAAATGAAATCAAAAAATACTTCAGGTTAAAAACATTTAGTGCTAAACTTGAATTCAAAACTTATTTTAAACTTGCCTTTAACATTCCAGTTCATGAAATAGGGTGAAAGGTGACCAACCTTGCATACCAATAAATAAATGATTATTTTTGTCACCTCTCTAGTGTGATGACTGTAGGATAATACAGAAAAACCAGTTTGATGCCCAAGTTGAGCAATTAAAATTTTATTTTTGCTTAAGCCTAGAAAGACTTATCTTGCCCAGTATTGAAACCTATGCCGTATATGGCAATAGAGTTGTTGACATTCTCTTTACACAGAATAGAAATAAAGTAGGATTTAGATTAGCAAGAAAAATTGTAGTAGTTGACTATTGCAAGTGATTTTAACTTGTGTAAATTTAGCTTTAGTTCTGTGAATGGATAAGCTTAACTCATTTCTATTACTTACTAAGTGATAAGCCTTTTTCGCTACAAAAGTCCCCAAAACACAGCACAACGCCAGCGCCATCTACTTAAAGAATCAGATAAAAATATATATTATTTCCAATGGGAACACATTACCGGGATAAAATGTAGGCTTTGTGTTAATCCAGGACATAGTCTACCCGTGTGCCAAATTTCATACAAATCTATTTAGTTGTTTCTGCATCTACTTTTAACAAACATCCAAACAGCAAAATATTCTCATTTAAGGCAAACTTTCTCATTTATAATATTAGTAAGATAGTTAGATCACATTGTGATACAATAATAGGTAAAAAGTAAATGAAATGAACATTTATTGCCAATAGAATTTTGTATAGAAAGTAGCAATAATAAATTATTATTATGGATGTACTATTTTTAGCCCCGTTTTTTGGGAATATGATTGTAACTTGTATATAAATTTTAATGTTCCAGAATACTCACCGGAGTGAAAATGAATGTGCCATCACAGGAGAATGCGGGTCTCCTCTCATCAGGTAACTTTTCTGGTCAGTCCCTTTATATTTAACATAAACAAATTAATTTTATTCTCATATAAATATACAAATCTATATGCTAATAATATGTGAAGTTAAATCTTTATACCCATTTTTAAGCGCATTGCATTGCAATTGCGCTCGGACGAGTGTATGATTTGGAATAATTAAAGTTTCTATAGAAGAGTGCAGAAAAATTAAAATTTATATGTGATATGTCAGTTGTGTCAGAAATATATTTAATTCAACCACTTGTTTAATGTTTAAAAGCACAGTATTTTTAATATGGAACAATTATATGCTGTATAATGTAATCCAGGGATCAGTTTTATACATGTCTTAGGAAATGGTGTAGCATAATTTTGTGCCACTTTTTATGGATGAATCACAAATACCTTTATCTTTGCATATTCCTTGGTAGTATAGTGGTATTATGGTACGACTGCAATGCTGAGGTCTCGAGTTCGATCTCGGGTCAGGCAAAGTGATATTGGATATTTCTATTCAGTATTAGCCCAGAGACTGGAATTTGTGCCATGATATAGCGACGCGATAGGCTCGCCTCTTATCATAGGACGGAATACGCACGGAGAATAGTGGGTGCATTAGTTGCGCCTCTGCCTACCCCTTTGGGCGCCTTTTAAGGCGTGAGTGTTGATTATTCAAAAATTGGTAGAGTGCTGGCAATGTTGCAGCTGTTCCACACAACAAAAAATAGCTTGTTACATACATTAGACACAGAAAATGAATCCCTTGGCATAATTTGAGGTTGGTTTATCAGTGAAGTGAATAAGTTCCACTTAATATGCTATAAACAAAAATAATTCCTTTTTTTATTCATATAATGTGGCCCAACTAATATTTTTTTATTTCGTAATAGTTTTTTATTCTAAAAAATGTACATGTTCAGAGATATTGAGCAATAATTTATTATCAGTCATATGTATTGTTTAACAGGTATCTTTAACTAATTGTTTGGAGTCTCTGTCAAACTACCGTGCGACATTCATGTCTTGTAGGTTATGTCGAGAGATAATTGAATAATAATAAGTTTTTGGGTGTTTTCAAGTGTTACTACTACTGCTTTATTTAACTGTGTGTCCTATATGTTTATATAAATTAATTATATTAAAAAAAAATAAAAAATATAGCTATAAATTGTGTTTCTGTACGGTGGTAAGTTTTGTTTGTGTCTCGTTTGGTGTCTTGTCGTGTGTTTGTTGTTATCTGTTAATTGTTAATTGTGTCTAAAGGATGGAGTTGGATGTAACCGATCGCAGTCCGGACCCCGATCCTCCTCCAGATACTAGTAGCAAATTTGTACATGCTGTTCATGGCGTTACAATTAAAAATATCGGAAATCAGAATATTTTCACTCCTTCCCCATCCCCATCTCCTTCTACATCATCTTATGTTGCTTCTTATGTTACGTCAGCTGCCCCTAGTCTACCTCAAGTTGGTTCAAATAAATTAAATGTTTTAAAAATTATAAAAAAAAACAATTCAATTTCAAAAAAAAAAATAACGTCTAATAATTCAACATTACATTTAAAAAAAGCACTATCAAATTCAAATTTGAGTGAAGATACAGTGGTTATTAATATAGATAAACCTCCAAATACTCCATCATCAGTTTCTTCTAATATGGATACTTCCCCTTCTCAGGCTCAAAGTCAAGGCCATCCGCTCCCAAGGTCTTTGTACTCCAGTGGTGACTGTGGCCCATTTATTGTTTATGTGGAGTTAGTTGAGTCCTCTCCAACTAACGGGACCACCTTACACCCGATCAAATTTGGTGCATTTCTTTATAAAAACAAATTAACTTGTGTATTGCAGAATGGAATTAAAAAAATTGGACGCAACAAACTTTCTGTTTCTTTTAAAACTGCCAAAGATGCTAATAAATTTATTGATAATCCTATTCTCTCTCAAAATAAATACAAAGTTTATATCCCCTCTCACAATATTTCTCGCATTGGATTAGTTAGAGGAATACCTACCGAATGGACGCAAGATGAGATAATTGAACTAGTTCAACTTCCCCCTGAAGCAGGTAAAATTATTAAAACTCGTAGGCTTAGTAGGAAAATTTCTTCCTCTGATGGCCCTAGTTGGATCCCAACACAGACTGTTGTCATTACATTTGACGGTCAAGTGCTGCCTAAAGAAGTATATTGCTGCTATACCCTGTTACATGTTGAACAATATGTCTATCCAACCATCCAATGTTATAATTGCTGTAGGTTTGGGCACACTCGTACACAGTGTAGGTCTAAACCCAGATGTTTTAAATGCACAGAAAACCACACTGGAGATTCTTGCAAGGTGGAGGAGTCGGTTGCTCTTTGCATATTTTGTGCTGGGCATCATTTCTCTACAAACAAAACTTGTTTGGAGCACAATAGACAAACCAATATTAAAAAATTTATGTCCTCTCACAATGTTTCCTATCAAGAAGCTATGTCAAATTTTCCTACGATTCAGAAGTCTTACGCCAATGTATTGACATCCTCCCCAAATCCATCTCTGCATAGAGACACTTCCTCATCTCGCCTATCTGACAGCCAACCCTTTGTTAGTAAGTCGTATCGCAAAACTGTTCTCCTTAAACCCTCTTTAAGACCTTCTCTCCCGAAATCATACGACCAAAAGGCGCATAGAGAATTGATAAAATCTTTTGAAATCCCCTCTCCTAGTAATGGTTGTGCACTGAGTGGCAATCAAGAAAAAAGTGACTCCATAAATGAACATACCCCGAAGGACATCTTAACGTCAGATTCTATTCAAAATTTAATATCATCTTTAATTAAAGTAATAACTGACTCTAATTTACCGAACCACGTTGCCTGTAATATTATTCAGACGATAACTCTTTCTATTTTTAATCTTTTAAAAAATGGACCTAGTTCTTCAGTGGAATTGTAGAAGTTTATATAAAAATAAAACCGATCTCTCTTTTCTCTTAAATAAACACAAACCTTTTATTTGTGCTATTTCTGAGACGTGGTTAAAACCACATTCTACATATCGAATTCCCGGGTATACATTGCTCCGTAATGATAGAAGTGATGGATGGGGCGGAGCAGCCCTCTGTATCAAAAATAACTTAACTTTTAACCAAAATTTTGTAGTAAATAATAGCAATGTTTTACAATTTGTATCCCTTCGTTTCAATAATATTTCGTTTATTTCTGTTTACATTTCAAGACGGGATAACTCTGTTATTCCTACCTTACGTAGCTTTTTATCCTCTATTCCCCCTCCTATATTATTAATGGGTGATTTTAATTGTCATAACCAGATCTGGGGAGCTCCCAATAATGACTCTTTTGGTGTAAGACTTTTGGATATCCTGGACGAATTTGATCTATGTGTATTAAATGATGGATCACCTACTCGCCGCACGCCTCCCACCATTCAACCTAGTTTTGTTGACATATCTTTTTGCTCTCCCTGTTTAGCTAGTATATTATCGTGGGCTCGACTTCCATTCTCCCATGGTTCCGACCATTTTCCAATTCTTATTTCATTTCCTTCTTGTAATGTTAATGTTCCTATCCTTCCACCCCTTTTACCTTACATTATAGATACCAAGAAATGGGGTCTGTATGCCGTCTTACTTGAAGAAAAAATTAATTTACTTCCCGAACCTAACCTATTAAATATCAAAGAATGTTGTGAGGGCTTTAAAGATTCCATACTTACATCTGCAGAGGCAATATTTAATAAAAAGAATGTTGTTGTAGGCAGAATTCCTTCCCCTCCCTGGTGGGATTCAGATTGTACGAAAGCCATCAAAAGGAGACGTGAAGCAGAGTCAATTTGTACAACTGACACTAACCTCGACTCTTTTATTAATTACCGCAATGTGAGTGCTGCTACAAAGAGATTACTAAACAAAAAAAAACGGCAAGGCTGGCGCACATTTTGTTCGTCAATATCGCCTGAAACTCCTTCGGCTCTTGTTTGGAAGAAAATAAAATTGTACAGATTGTCTCGTAAACTCCATATCTCGTCTTCCTATTCAACAAGCTGGGTAGATGATTTTTTAGATAGACTAGCTCCCCCTTCAGTCCCTAATTTCTCTCAAATTCCCTATGTATATTCCCCTCGGGCTATTTCTTCACCTCTAGAGTCACCTTTCTCCTTTCAAGAGTTAAAATTAGTTCTGAGCCATATCAGGGACTCTTCCCCTGGTCCTGATGGCATTCCTTACTCCTTTATTTCAAAGTCCAAGGATAGTTCCCTAAATTACTTTTTAAACTTGATCAATTTAGTTGTTGAATGCGGTGTTATTCCAGAAAACTGGAAGCACCAAATAATTGTCCCTATTCCCAAACCAGGGAAGGATCCTTGTGATTCACAATCATATAGGCCTATTGCCCTCTCATCTACCATGCCGAAAATAGTGGAACACTTGATAAAAAATAGATTAGAATGGTATTTGGAGCACCATTCTCTACTGTCAAATAATCAATATGGTTTTAGGAAGGGTCGGAGTATTAGTGATAGTCATGCCATTTTCACTACTGACATTCATTTGGCATTTAGTCAAAACAAGTCGGTGGTGGCTGGCTTCCTGGATGTCTCAGCGGCATATGATAATGTTAATCTTTGGGTCCTTAGGAACAAATTAGTTCAGCTAAGGATTCCTGAAAAGATAACAGACTTTATTTTTAACCTTTTATCAGGCAGGACTATATCGTTGAGATATCCAGGCGTTCAAGCTGCCACTAGAACTGTATGGAAGGGATTACCTCAGGGTTCTGTAATTAGCCCTCTACTGTATGACGTTTACACTGCCGATATGGATCACCACATATCGGATGTGTGTAATATTTTGCAGTATGCTGATGACCTCCTTATCTATTCAACTAGCCATTCTATTAACCTAGCAAAGGACAGTATGGAGAGTGGTTTGACTGTACTATCCTCATGGCTCAATAAAAATTTTCTGGACCTATCAGCCTCTAAAAGTGTAGTGGTTGTCTTCTCTAGAAAACGTCAGATCCCCCATATTCATGTTCAGTACAATGAGACTTCAATTCCTGTAAAGAAAGAGGTAAAATTTTTAGGCAAAATGTTTGACAGTAGAATGAATGGTGTAGCCCATGTAGACCATATTGTAAAAAAATGCGAGAACAGTATTAATATTATGCGATGTTTAAGGGGTGTATGGTGGGGAGCTCACCCATATTCACTGAGATTATTATACAATGCTATTGTGAGGAGTCATTTAGACTTTGCAACCCATTTACTTTCTCCCTGCAATAAAAAAGCATTAAGAAAATTAGATTTGACACAAAATAAAGGACTTAGGATAGTTGCAGGGGCTATGAAAAGCTCACCTACAAATGCCCTACAGGTGGAGTGTTCTGACCCCCCTCTTCATCTCAGGCGACAATATCTCTCTGATAGATATATTTATAAAATTTCCAATTACTCGTCCCATCCCCTTATTACAAAACTTAGATTATTAAATTCATTTATTATTTCTAATCCATTCTGGACCCATAAAACCTTACCCTGTCTTATTCAGAGTTACAGGAGGGTGGAGGGTATATCTTGTGTCATTAATAAATTTCAAATTCATCCAGTTTTTTCTGTCGATTACAGCTCAAAAATTTCCCTCCCCGATGTGGAGTTATCTCTTGGTATAGATAAACAGACTTCCGATCCAGAATCTAAATTGAAAACAATTATCCAAAGACGTTGGCCTCGAGCGGATATTTTCTTCACAGATGCCTCTAAATTAAACAAAGAAAGCCCTGTTGGTGTTGCTTTTTTACACCTGGATAGTAATATTTCTTTTTTATATAAATTCCCACATTATTGTTCCGTGTTTTCTGGTGAATCCTTAGCTATTTGGGAATGTATTAAGTACATCAGAGAGAACAATATTTCCTCTTCTATAATTTTTTCTGACTCTAAAAGTTGTGTCCAATCTCTTATTAGTAACCCCTTTGCCAATAACTGTATACACCCAATTTCATTAGAAATAAAACACTTAATTAAATTGTGTATTGACGATGACCTTCAAATTACAGTGGCTTGGATTCCAGGCCATGTAGGTATAATCGGTAATGAGCTGGTAGATCAATTAGCTAAAGAAGCTATTGATCATGGTAATGATTCAAACTTTACTGTGTATTCTTTTGATCTGGTCGCCCTGGCCAAACAAGATCTAGAGTTGGAGTGGAAAGCTGACTGGAAGAATTCTAGTTCTCTTAAAGGTGGTCATTTGTACAAAATTCAACCTTATATTACCTTTAGGCCTTGGTTTTCCAAAATACGCCTAAGCAAGCAAATATCTGCCACGATTTCTCGGTTAAGGATTGGTCATTGCTCGTCACCTGTACACTTATGTAAATTACATATAAGAGACTCCTCTTTATGTGAGTGTGGCCTGGATGAAGGTTCTGTGCCTCATATACTCTTTAACTGTCCCCGTTACTCTTCTCCTTCTTTCTACGATTTGTTAGTGAATAGTGGGGCTCCTCTTCCTGCTAATGTTTCATCCGTCCTCAGCCTAGGCAACAAACCATCTATGAAAGCACTTGTTGCATTCTTAACCACATATAATATAAAATTATGATTAATATTAACCATACAGGTCTGCATGCGTAATCAATTAACATCATTCGTATTAGTAACACGATTTTTCATTGTTTGTTTAGAATTCACCTGTTTGAAAGATAATTAATAATGACATGAATGCGTCACTTGACAGTTGACACTGGCAGTAATGTTCGTCAATTCAGAGGAATTAGTTGCCATTAATAAAAAAAAAAAAAAAAAAAAAAAAACTAATTGTTTTTTAATGCACACCATTTTAGCACCTAGCTCAATAACCACAATGGTTATAGTTGTTTGTATGGTATTTTCACATATGCTTGTTGATTTCAAGTTAACATGAGATATTTTAAGAATAGCATTCTATTGTCAGCTTACTTTAAAATGAGGTCAGTAGAGGTACTTAATGAAATGGAGGTGTAAAAGAATTTAACAAATAGTGATATTATGGAAATGTCAACGATAAACAAAGTTATTTCATTCAACTTTATTTGGGTCACACACAAGTTTATACTATGGCTTATTTATTATTTTATTCAATTTTCATTTTTCAATTACATATAGTATGAATTAACATTACCATAAGATAATAGTTTTTGGACCTTTGACATGAAAATTTATCATTGTTATGCATAAATTGTAATCTACCGATTTTAAACCATTGCATACATAAAAAAGTTTTTTTTTTCTATAGGGGTGACATAATGAAATAACTTGTCTATTGCCTCAATCGAAAAACACAAATACATATTGCACATGACACAAATGGAACTTGAAATCTTCACCAATCATTATTTGCAGTTTTTACATCAACTCAATAAAAAAATTAAGTTGATAGTAAGAGAGCTGGCTGTGACGAAAATTATCAATGGTAGGGTCCATTCTATGGTATATTGTTCACTACCATAGATCATTTACGTATACAATTCGTATTTTGACCTTACCATTCTTAATTTATAGCTTTTACCATCACTCAAATTTTAATGTATCTTGGTGTGCACTGACTGGTACCAAATCGTGATTTTCGGGATATTATGAGACAAATTCTCTTAGGTTTTATTAATTAGGAATATTGAAAAACGGTTGCCGTGGGCAAAGGCATTCTTGGCAGCCATAGACAAAGAGAATTATAATACTACTGAAAGACTTACACCCGTATTCTAAGACGTTTCCTCGAAAATTCCTCGACTCCACTCAACCTCACTGGAGGAAATCTGTATTCTTAGTTGAAAAAAATCTCCTCCACTCAACGTCCCTCAAGATTTTTCCTTTCTCGAGGTGAGGAATCAACTGTCAAACTCAAGGTACCTCACGACGTACCTTAAGGAAGACTCAAGGAAAGATTTACCCAAGGAAAGAGTTCCTGCAATACTTGTACGATACTCCATACGAATGTCCCGAACGGCGTTATATAAGAGATGCAAAAAACCCGATAGAGTTTTACGACGATACAAAATTCCAAAGACGCTATCGTTTTAGGCTTAGGTTTTTAGGCAAAGACATTAAATAGTATAGTTATTAGGAAAGTCACTATCGTAAACATTTTATTACCAATTGTTTTAAAATTCACCATGGATGTATAAAAAACTTTTTTTACACGTCCATGAAATTTACATTTAATTTAAAATTGTCTTCAAGAAATTATTACGAAAATGAAAACAAAAGGCACAATAATTTAAGTAATTAACTATTTAGTAAGTAAAATATTTTCCATATTAGGTACGCTCTGACTTCAAATAAAACAGAAATAATGACATTAGTTTGATTGAAGGTCACTTTTCGAGTGACCACAGATTAAAAAATCGAAGAGTTTTCGCAAAAACTCTAATTTACCTGACATCGATGACGTATTTAATGACGTAATTCCTTGACTCGACCTCAAGCGTGGATCCTCAAGAATACCTCAAATTGTAACAATACCATTTTCGAGGATTCCTTGAATTAATCCTCAAGGTAACCTCGAGTGAGATATGGTTGAGGAAGTTTCGAGGAACCGTCTTAGAATACGGGTGTTAGAGAACAGACTGACTCCCGTATTCTAAGAAGTTTCCTCATAACTTCCTCAACCTTATCTCACTCAAGGTTACCTCGAGGATTAATTCAAGGAATCCTCGAAAATGGTATTCTTAGTTAAAATTTGAGCTATTCTTGAGGATCCTCGAGTGAGTTCGAGTCAAGGAATTAAGTCATTAAATACGTCATTGATGTACAGATAAATTCGTTTTTGCGAAAACTCTGCGATCCATTTTTAACACACGAAAAATTATCGATTTTAACACTGTATACAAAGCGAAAATCTTTCCTTGAGTCTTCCTTAAGGTACGTCGCGAGGTACCTTAAGTTTGACAGTTGATTCCTTACCTCGAGAAAGGAAAAATCTTGAGGGACGTTGAGTGGAGGAGATTTTTTTCAACTAAGAATACAGATTACCTCCAGTGAGGTTGAGTGGAGTCGAGGAATTGTCGAGGAAACGTCTTAGAATACGGGTGTAAAAGTGTTTCTATTTACCTGTCAAAGGAATAGGGCTAGAAAAATATGAAGGATTGTCCGTTCTATACTGCAAATCTACAGAGTAGAGACAGCATTAGCCGTAGTATCCTTTTGCCTTTTCTACAGAGTGGTAATTGCGACTTCGCCTGGGCGGCTTTAGATTTGGGACAAATATTAAAAAAGAAAGTAAATTGTGACCTTTCTTGGAGTTCAAGTGTGTACCAAAGGAGATGTCCACTTTTTGTATGAGTGCTGGGCCTCAAAATCTAACAAGGCTCAAACTTTAGGGACATTAAAAGGGCAAAATATGAAACTTAGATCCATTAAAAAATATTTTTAGACCCCTCCATTAATAACCAACTTTTTTAAAAACTTTCATATTAAGTGTAGTTTTCAAGCCAAACAAAAATACATAAATCTCAAAATCGGTGGTCTTTAAACGATTTATTGCAAAAGGTTAGTTTTCAGGAGTTCTATCCAAATTTATATAAATTGTTTTGTTTAGATTTTCAGGCCCGTTTTTGGACATGTCCTTTCATCAAAATCGCCACATTAAATGAGCCGTAAATGCATAACAGGCAGGCAAAGTTCTTTCACATTGTAATGTTAATGATAGCAAAAAAGACGTTTTTTCCGGCCGCTCTAAGGTATCTTTTGCCTGATATTAAAATTAAAAACCTTACGCTTAGTTTTCTGTGACGTTCAGCGGTGTTGACACGCACTTCCGTTCAAGCGATCCTCAACAGGATGCGGTCTCACCCCATTCATTACACCGTCGGTCATATTCCAAATATCTCTATGGTATATTTCACCATAGTAATTGTTTTACTTGACAATGTTTTGGTGCCATTGTTTTGTGACGCGTGATATGAATTGTAAACAATGTTTGGTTGAATTGATACATGATGTTTGAGAAAAAAATATTGTTTATGGTAATCCTGCAAAGTGGACGTATGACTTGATAAAGGTCACAGGAACTTGGATGTAACGTTTCCAACAGGCCAGTCTGGACATCTTTGACGGAGGTCTATGGTCTAGTTGAACTTTTGTGGCTGATGGTGATGATGTTCAAACTTTTTTTTTGTCGCGGGGAAATCACTTTAAGATCCCGCGTCAGTCCGAGGAACTGAGGCGGGTATGTCGGTGTTACCGGCATGCTTTGCACGCTGGCGTACCGACTAAAACCCCGCGGTAACCGTCGTCGGCGCATTAGAGGCGGTTCCGGGGTACCATAAGGTATTACCTCAGATCGCTACCGGAACAGCCACTGCGGAGTACTGTCTAAACAGCCCGTCGGTACATCGAATCCAACTGGCGTCCACAACAGCGGCGAGGTCTGTACACCAATCCATTCCATTTCAGGGACATTTCTGACGTACATACAGCCCCGAGTGTATGTACAATGACCCTGATGGAACTCATTAGTTGCCTTTTACGACAGGTAGGATTGACCATGGCAGTATTCTTCCAGGCCCCCGTCCACAGGGCAGGTGCGCCGGGTCAGACGTCATGGCCTCGGCGCCTCCTTCTGTTCAGCTGCTGCCAGACGGGATCCGTCCGCTCACGGTCCCGTTCGGCGCTTTCCTTCTGCGACATGACACGTTCGCAGAAGGAAACCATCGCTCGCCATGATCTCTTGCTGTCGACCAAGGTGGCAACCAAAGTCGGCAGCGAGAGGTCTCTCCCGACTACTAAGTAGAGAGCACTGCGTTCGTCATTCCAGGCTGGACACTCCTCAAGGGTGTGCTGAGCCGTATTCTCGCGGCAGTTGCCACAATGACGGCACACGGCAGTCTCCTCCTTCCCAATCCGACACAGGTACGAACCAAAACAGCCATGATCAGATAGTACCTGAGTTAGGCGGAACGTAGGCGCACCGTGGCGCCTGTCCATCCACTGGGTGAGGACAGGTCGCACTGCCGCGACGGTTCGTGCTCCTGCGCTTGGGCTCTCCAGCCTGGCTATCCACTCCTCCAGGCCCAACCTGCGGAGCAAGGCTAAATAAGCCTCAATCTCTCTTAGAGCCGGTCTCTCCCCCTGAGAAGAGGTCGCTTCCCGCCAGTGAAAGGCCGACGCGAGAACCTTAGCCTCCAAATCCCAAGGTAGAGTACCAGCTAGAACGCAGGCCGCCTCATGGGATGATGTTCAAACTGCCTAACTTAATATGACATGCAAAGCAGCCCAATAATATTTCAGTGCTGTCTATAAAAGTCATTCTAATCTTCGTATGAAAACCATAGGGTTTTAAACAACTAAGGTCATGAGTAAGTAGCTAGAGTAATGGTAACCGCAACAACTGTAGATAAACAATAGCAAGCATTGCTCAAAGCTTCCAATTACAATGCGCTTCACTGCACTGCACTATTTACTATTCATACTGAAATATTACCAACCAGTTAAACCATTCTACCTGCAGATTAATAGCATCGCCTAACCTCAAATATTTTAAACTATTCTCGGGATTCGATTGAAGATTCAAACTGAGATCGATTATTGTTAACGGTCGTTAGTGACAGAGTCTATGTTTAATTTTGATTACTTTAATGATGGATTTGACCTTATTCTAATATCTTTCTAATTACCTATTCAATAATCATCTTGTGCCGTACCATCTTATTTATTTTGTTGATAAGTTATGTTGCTTATAGAAATTAAAATACTCCAAAAATCTTAAATCATCATCATCAGCCATACGACGTCCACAGCTGAACATAGGCCTCCTCTAAAGATTTCCAGAGGGACCTATAAAAAATCCTAAAGGTATGACTTTAATGTCATTATTCATCTCATATGAAATGCTGATTGTCTCTTCTACTCTCTATTTCATTCCTAAATATACAGGCTATCTTTATTGAATTACGAACAAAACCTATTTGAATTTTCCAGAACAAAAACAATTAACAAATGAATGTGCATATCTGCTCTTTTGTTTAGCAAAAGTTATGCGAGATGTTTCGTATTAGTACTACATGCCTAAACTTTAGTGCTCCCGTCGGCGGACTGTGGCTGCTGAATAGTTTAACCCCGTGGAAGGCTTCAGCTGGATCGATGTCGCGCATGCGCCCGTCTCGCAGCCCGTACAAAGGCAAGTCTGCCCGCTCGCTGGCTGGCCCTGTCAAAATAACATTCGATTTTCGCGAATTTTGCACGCCAACGTTACAATTCTAAATTTAAATAATTTCCATTTTTGAAAATGCACTATTTAGTGAATTAATATTGTTTTATTTTTTAATTTTGTCTATTGATTTTGTTTTTTTTATTGTTATGTATGGAATGAAAGCACGTGCAGTTTTTTGTGCCCATTATCTTAATTGAATTAGTGGTGCGGTCTGAAGATGTAGTTTGTTCGTGTGTCTATCACTGGGTATGTACGTTACTTGTAGCATTTACTTGTTGCGCCCCGATGTGAAGGTCTAGATTACGTAATGGGTCATTATGCATTACCTAGATTTTTATGATAAATACCCTTTATGGCTGTCGCAGGAGAAAATTGTTCTACAAAATTATTATTTCTATCAATTATTGACGTAATTTAACACACATTTGAGCTACACGTTGGGCGCCACTTAGGGAATGCTATTGAAAATTAAGTCCGACAAGTCACGAAAGTTTATTATTTATTATCGTTGTTAACTCATTTAAATGTTAAGTGTTTTCCAATTTTTTTGGGAATAACGAATTTAATTTTCCTAGGCATAGAGAATAAGGAAAGGGTTACAGGGCAAGTAGAGGTTAATGATACAGACGCCTAAGAGGTAAATTTGTTCCTTATTTCTTAAAAATGATCTATTCTTAGGTTTCTTCCTATTGGATTCATAGGATTCAAAACGGGTGAGGTCCTTCGTTTGGTTTTCAAGGCGGGCCATTAAAATTAAAGTAAATTTATCAATCTCGAACTAAATTGTTGCCACAAACTGGAATTTGAGGCTGATAGATACACTTGCATTATAAAAACTCTTTTCCTAGTCGCTTATCCCATTGGACTATGATGAAGTATATTTTGTGGAAATGATTTGTCTGGTCTTGGGATTTGGCTTAGTTGTATGTTTTACTACATCACCCCACTTGTAGTTTGCATAATCCCTAATGGCTCCAAAATAAGCTTTGCTAATCGTAAAGCTGAAGTGGCAGTGGGCAGGGCACATAGTTCAAAGAACTGACGGCAGATGGGGCAAAAAAGTTCTCGAGTGGAGACCACGTACTGGCAAGCGCAGCGTCGGCCGTCCACCTGCAAGTTGGACAGACGACTTGATAAAGGTCGCAGGAACACGCTGGATGCAGGCCGCTCTTGACAGGTCCGTCTGGAAATCTTAGGAAGACGCCTATGTTCAACAGTGGACATCATATGGCTGATGATGATGATGAATCGTAATACCTTTAAATGTGCTTCTGCCTACCCTTAGAGATATGCCTTAGTATAAGTGAAAGATGACTGACAAACACACATGAACCTACGTTTATGTATCCACTGAGGAGACGACTCGGTAAAATAAAACCTTACATTTTGAAAAAAGTACAAACTAAAGTTCCATTTCTCACAACGGTATTTTAAGGAATTACTCTTTATCTCATAGATACAAACCACACTACAATTGTTTCATCATATTCTTAAATAACAATTAACGTAATTAATGGTTAAGGTAAAAGCCGTTATGGGTCGTTGCTACGCCTTTAAAATACGGTTATATTTATTATTTCAATTTAATGTACAGTCAGAAGCACAAATATCTGTACAAAATCAACATTTCAAATCGCCTATATACGCGTTAAGTTGAACCTAAACCTTTTTTTCTCTGTTTGAAGTAAAGTAAATCTCTTTTATTTTATTTTTGTGAAGAGAAAAAAATGATTAGTAAGAACAAAAAAGGATGTAGGCGATTTGAAATTTTGAATTTGTTTAGCTACTTATGCTGGTGACTGTACATCAAGGAAGCAATTATCAAAACAAGCTTGTAGATATCCGCGTGAACGCGATAAAACATTTTTCCGCATGGAATCGCTTTTTACACGCGTTACTTCTCTCGGTATAAAAGTCCAGTTATACACTTCTTTGGAATAAATAACCTATATTGAGTCGGGATATTTTTTTAATTTTTTATCGATGGCTCGACAAAGTGGCTTCACTGCACCTGATGGTAAATGAAGTGAAGCCCAAAATAATGTCGACCGGCAAGAGATAAACATCCCTGGTCGGTCGGCACAGTTATGCCGGCCTGCATAATTGCTATGGATATGGTCTATATGTGTGCTAAATTTCACTCAAATCCGTTTAGGGATTACGGCGTTTACTTAAAACACATCCAAACCTCCGAACACCAACCTCACATATAAATAAGTCCCCTGCCGCACCTGTCTATGCGATAAACTCAAAAAATTACTAAACAGATTTAGTTGAAATTTATGTAGTTTGAGACCTTCGAAATATAGAAAAACTTTTATCCCGGGAAAAGCTTTTCTCGTGGCCCAAGCCGGGAGTAATAGCTAGTACTTTACAATTAAGATGAATCAATACCTCATTTTGAACTAAGTTAACATTATAAAAATTGTTTTTTTAAAGGCTAATCACAATAATTATTGTAGGCGAGGTAAAACAATGATTATTTAGTGAACAGGCCCAATTGGCCGTGAAAAATGTCGGTTAATTTGGCACACTCGATTTAGCTCATCATGCATGATGGATGATTATTGTCAGTACTTCTTGAAGGTTGGCAATTTGAATATTTATCTAGGAAACACCAAGGAAGTTATGTATAAAACCGGCTACATTTTAGAAAAAAGTAATAAAATAAAATCTGTATATTAACACGTTCGCGGACGCTATCACTTGAGTCGGTTTACTAGATTGACACAGTAAATGTCCATACAAAGTTATATGACGTATGAGTACGTAGAGTCCCATGATATTATATATTATAAAGACATCATGACAGAATCGTTTTATCACGTCATCGTTTGCATACAGTACACAGTACAGCTGTAAGCATAACTGCGTACAGACGTGTTCTAGATATAATACAACCCGATTTACTAAAATATTCACAATTGTCAGTGTATCTCAAAGTTTTCTTAACACAACTTACACGATGGAAACACGCAAGTGTGGTGCTTGTGGGGATTTGCTGTCTGAAGGAGTGAATTGCACGGCGTGTTCTCAAGTCTTGCACTTCCATTGCGCCGGCATAACAGAAGCTGGATTCAGAAAACTAGGTGATCGTAAACTTACCTGGCGGTGCCTTAAGTGCAAACAGTCATGTGCAGCTCAGCCGCCTAGCTCACCAAAGGTAGACACTGAATCGCAGATGATTAAGGAAATAAGAGCACTTTCCAAGAAGCTGGCCCCGCTAGAGTCTCTTATGGATGAGGTGAAGTCTTTGCGTACTGAGATGACTAATTTAAAAGCACTCGTGAGTGAGTCAAATAAGTCTATACAAGACTTTAACACCACGGTCAAAGACTTGGAACAACGCGTTACCCTGATCGAAAATGCTCAGACTCAAATTAATGTCCTACAGTCGCAGGTAGAGAGATTGGAAGAAGAATCACATGATAAGGACCAATGGGCCAGAATGAATAATGTTGAAATTAAAGGAGTAGAACAGACCCGGAATGAAAATTTGCTAGAAATATTATCTCACATTGGAAATAAAATTCAATATCCTATTTTAAAGACAAATATCAACTTTATAACCCGTGTCCCAATACGAGATAAAGGAAACAATAAACCCATAATAGTCTGTTTTAATAACCGATACATAAAAGAAGATTTCATCGCGGCTGCTAGAATTGCTGCGAAATCAAACAATTTTACATCCAATTATTTTGGCCTACCAGGAAATCACAGGGTATTCATCAACGACCATCTGACCACGCGGAACAAGCTACTTCTGTCCAAAACGAAAAAGGTCGCTGCCGAAAAACAATATCGATATGTCTGGGTAAAACATACAAAAATACATGTCAGAAAAAACGACACCTCGCCCATATTAGTAATAAAATCAGAAAAAGGCTTGCAGAAAATATTGTAACTTCTTTACAGTCTTTAATCATTCTTAATTTTGTTTTTTACTTTACGCTCAAAAAGTTTGGAAAGCGCTGCGATTGTAGTGCTAAGTGCGTATTTCTATTATTACTGTGTCATTGTTTTGTGTTCGAAAATGAATGTCTCAACTCTCCTGCCTTCATAATTAATGTGAGTTATGCCAGAAGCTATCATAATTGTATGTCAATAGAGTCCATGTTCTATTGCAGCTTATTGTCGTTTAGTGCGTATCATAATCTGTTCCAGTCACGCATTGAATCTTTTGTTTTTATACCTTGCCAATTTATAACGTACGCTCCGATAAGATACACCGCAAAACACTGTGCACATATTCTGTGCTCAGTGTATGATGTGTCTACCCACACTTATTGTAATAGTCTTGTTACATGCTACTTAATGATTCTATCTTATGGATGTTGTTCATTTATCGAGCGGGCTATACGGAACTTTTATAGATATTATTATTGTTTGGTAATTAGGATAATACATATAAATGCCATCGCTTAGTATTTATTACCAAAACGCGCGTGGACTCCGTACAAAAACGAATAATTTCTTCCGTAATGTCTGCCTGAATTCGTATGATGTGATCGTGATAACAGAAACCTGGTTAGTGGACAGCATAAATAGCTGCGAATTATTCGACGGAAGATATTTGGTGTGGAGGCGCGACCGCGATTATACCCATACTTTACAAAAACTAGGTGGTGGAGTTCTGATAGCGGTAAAAAAGGATTTGGTTGTAATGGAAAGGTGTGATTGGCGTAGCAGTGCAGAGGATATCTGGATTACCATTACTTTAAAAAAGTCAAGACCATCGGTAATTTATTCTATACATATTTGCGGACTGTACCTCTGCAAGGAAAATGCCGGTAATTCATTCAAAACACAACTATTGAATTTTACGAACAATTTAAATAATTTAATATCTTCACGTCCCCTCGACGTGTTCATAATAATAGGGGACTTTAATTTTGGTAACGATGTCAAATGGTACAAATCGCCTGATGACCTCGAATTAGTACCTGAGGAAATATCTGATACTACACTTGTTGAATTCTTTGATTCCGTCAATACACATAGTTTGTCCCAATTCAACGGTATACGTAACGTAAACGGGAGGCTGCTAGACTTAGTTTTTTCCAACAGCACCTTAACTGTCGAAGAGATTGTTAATTCTCTGGCGGTGCCCGCTGATGCGCATCATAAGACTTTATATATTCAGGCCAATTTCGTCCAAATTCATATGCTACACGAAAATGCAATCAAGAAGTATATGTTTAATAAAGGTGACTATGAAGGCATAAAACATGCACTTAGTCAGTTGGATTGGGATAACTATTTATGTTCGGTGACGTTGGATGAGGCAGTTACGCGTTTTTATAAGAAAATATACGAGATTAGGGATCTATTCATTCCTTGCAAATCTATGCGACGGCAGTCACACCCTCCGTGGTACAATACCGCCCTGATAAAAATTTTAACGGAAAAACATAAGTACCATTCGAAATACAAAAGGTATGGTAACCTGTCTGATTATCATTCTTTCTCTCTGCTTAGAATGAGGGCAGTGGACTTAGAGCAAACCTGCTTTAATAATTATATAGATATTATTGAATCCTCTATTGTATCAAATCCGAGAATTTTTTGGTCGTATATTAAAAGCAAAAAAAGTTCTTTTGCTCTTCCGAATATAATGCGATACGGTGATATGGTAGCAGAAACGGGGCAGGACATAACCAATTTGTTTGCAGATTATTTCCATTCAACATTTCAACAACCGGACTCTAATCTTACAAGTTCGCATTACTTAAGTGACCATGATGTGACTACATCGATTTCTTCCGTCGAAATCTCTCCTGATAAAGTATTAAAGTTACTGAAATCCTTAGACATTACTAAATCGGGTGGTCCTGACTTAATTCCCCCTATTTTTATTGTAAATAGTGCTGAAAGTCTCGTGCAGCCGATCTGTACTCTATTTAAACGCTCCCTGGCAGCAGGTACAGTCCCAAAAATGTGGAAATCGCCATTTATTACCCCAGTTTTCAAAAGTGGGGACAAATCCGAAGTAAGTAACTACCGTCCAATTTCCAAGTTATGTCTATTCTCAAAGATTTTAGAGAGGATAGTCCACGCCGAAATTTACTCCGTGCTAGCTACTTGGCTGGGAGATGAGCAGCATGGGTTTATCAGGGGACGCTCGACCTCATCTAATTTGGTCCTATTTAATGAGTACATTTCCGAACGTATGGATAGTCGCATTCAGGTGGACGTGATCTATACAGATTATACAAAATGTTTTGATCGTATAGATCATGTGGCACTCTTACGGAAGTTGATGCTTGCCGGCATACATGGAGATTTGTTGCGGTGGTTCGAATCATACATTGATAATAGAACACAGGCAGTAGTCTTGCATGGCTTCACTTCTCATTGGAAATTTGTGCCCTCAGGCGTACCGCAGGGATCAATTTTAGGACCACTGTTATTTACAGTATTTATTTCTGATGTGAAATTATGCTTCCTCAACTCCGAGGTACTGTTATATGCTGATGATATGAAAATCATGAAGCCTTTATTCAGTGCCTCGGACGCAATCAAGCTGCAAAATGACCTTGATAGGTTCTCAGATTACTGCTGTTCTAACAAACTTCAACTTAATGTTTCCAAATGTTTTCACATCACTTTCTCCAGGTTGAAAAATAATATTAATACCAATTATACTTTTTACAATAATCCCATAAGCAAGGTAACTGAAATTAAGGATTTGGGTGTCATACACGACGGCAAACTATTATTTAACAAACATATAGAATACATGGTTAGGAAAGCAGCTAAATCCTTAGGATTCATAATGAGGACTGTTGCTTGTTTCCGAACACTGAAGCCTATAAAAATTGTATATTGCTCCTTTGTTCGTAGTCAATTGGAGTACGCGTCACAAGTTTGGAATCCACAATACAAAACATATATTGCTCGTATCGAGCAAATCCAAAAAAGATTCCTAAGATTTTTAGACTATAAAGCACAACAAGTTTCGTCCGACTACTATCATCGTTGTGAAAGGTATCACTTTCTTCCATTGGAATACAGGAGATGTATAAATGACATATGTTTCCTAATGAAATTATCCAGGGGATCTATTGACTGTCCTTTTCTTCTCTCAAAGTTATCGATGCGCACTAATCAACTAAGCTTTAGACAAAGACCTTTAATATGCACACCTTCAGCAAATACAAATTATAGAACAAATTCATTTTTGATACGTAGCTCTAATAGTTTCAACGAATTACATGCAAATTTGGATATTGATTTATTTTGTACAACAATAAATACGGCTAAACACATATTAACAAAAGAATACTTCTCAACTCTAAGTTCACATTGAAATCATAATAAGTTTATTATGTTAATAACAATATTGTAGATACGTACAAAACATTTACTCAGACTTAAGTACGGACTATTAATTGTTTACAATAATAAATAAGTACGTAAAAGATACACTGTAATAAAAAAAAAAAAAAAAAAAAAAAAAAAAAAAAAAAAAAAAAAAATATGCAGATCATAATTTATAATTAGTGGTAACAATGTTGTTTACAAATTGGTGGAGGCTTGTAATTAGCAATAAGTATAATTAATTTCCTTTATTCATCATTGTTATTAGTCTGTAAGCTTTCCTAAAATAATAAAAATAAAAATAAAATAAAATACGTTCTGTCATTATTAGTAAAATTGACGAGACGTGTACGGACACAACGTATAATAACGTCCAACGTGTATATACGATCTGGCACATCATAATATGTTGATGTCAAGTAGTAGCATCACAACGTCATTGTGCGTAATTTTGTAATTGTGTAATTGGTGTTAAATTTTCTAAAGTCAACGTCTCATTTTGAGACTTGTCGAATAAAGGCGGTAGTTTGTCAAGGGATCTCAATTCACCTGCATTATCGTATTTTTCATAATTTTTTTACTTAGAAATCTATACTAATATTATAAAGCTGAAGAGTCTGTTTGTTTGTTTGTTTGAACGCGCTAATCTCAGAAACTACTGGACCTATTTTGAAAATTCTCTCACTAATAGGAAGCTACATTACTCCTGAGTTCTATAGGCTACTTTTGTCTGGTACTTTTTTGTACTCTTGTACTTGTACTTTTATCCCGGAAAAACTTTTCCACGCGGGCGGAGCCGCGCGCAAAAGCTAGTTATTGATAAAGTTGTCAAACCCAATGTCCCGTTTTGGGAGACGTTGTGTGAAGGTAGTTTATCCTGAGTCGTCTCATGAGATGATGTTTGTACCAGATTAGTCGAATTTCATGCATGTGGCATTACAAATTTAATGCCACATATTGAGAGGATAATTCAATAATATCAGGTTCCGAGGACCTACGTCTTTCTTGAATTATTTAATTGGAATTTGAATCACAGTAGGTACGGTCATAATTGGAGATGTAACCAACTTCAAACGTTTGCCTAGGGGAAAAATATCTTCAGAGGAATTCGAGTCATAGCCTGCATCCTCCTCTTGAAACCGTGATGGTGTGTTCACAGTGCTTCGTGAGCAATCACTCCTAGCCGATTGTGTATCGTCTTCATCGGTACTAGGTTCAAAACTAACATTGGTTTCGGGTTTCTGAGTCGAAGTGCCAACCAAATTTGATTAAAACTTAGTAGTAGTTTTTGTCGATTTCTGTCGGCAATTAAAAGAATAAGAACTGATTTATTTCCTCGTGAGACAAAAGCTTTATCCGGACCAAAGATTCCATCATCATCCTGGTAAGAATCCGCCTCGGTAAAGTTGTGAGAATCATCAAAAATCCTCAAAGTCTTGTTTTGAGCTTATCCATCTAAATCGAGTAAAATAACGCATTAGACATCAATTTCATACAATAAAATTATTAATTCACAGTAACAATAATATAGTTTACATCCAAGTAACAATAAAATACATAATAACATAAACCAAATACTTACGATGGATGTTTTATGTCGGCAAAAATTACGATACCCTACGAAATTGTCACAGGAACGCAAACGCACCCCTACGGTGACACAGCCGCACTGAATGTAGGAGCGCGGAAGGCGCGGGGGACGTATAAACACGTTGTGCGGGTGTGCGTATCGTTACCGCACACTATCAACAGCACTTATTTGAAATGGTTTAAAACTTGCTTACGTGACAGTGTAGTGTCGGGTATTTTACATGTTGTGACACAAGGTACATCCAATAGGATTTTAACTTGAAAGTTCATCGGAAATGAACGTTCTGTTGTAAATAATATTTTTCATTTGAACGTCATCGTACGTTGTGCCATACCAAAATCTCAAATTATGACGTATAATCACGTTGTGTCCTCGAACGTGTTAATACGTGAAGAAAAAACTTTGGACCGCTTTTTAAACACATTGCGCGAACGGATGAGTTTGAGATTAAGCATAATTAAAGTCAATGGAGCAGAAACATAAAATTTATGAATTGCAGTCGAATTTCGACCAGTGGGTGACCACTAGTTCTTGAAATTCAAACCAGTGCAGAAGAAATTTCACACACCATGATGGAATACAAGCAACATATCATGAATCCAAGAATTGGTCTACTAGAGTGCAAAATCTTTTGAGCATTATCGTGTTTTTTTCTAACATCTTCACTAACTCGCATTTATTTTAGTTAGATTTCAACAATGTCTCAGTTTATCTTGCACTGTAGACATTAAGATGCGTAACATTTAGCAATAGTATCTTCAGTTTTTGCACGTCACGCTTATTTTAGCTACAGTAAATAAAACAATAAATATTTCACAAATCAAATCCGGGTAAATGAACTTGCAGCTGTATTTGTTTTAATATGGCACGAAAAACCGTTCTTAATGAAATAAAATAATACGGTCCAAAAATGTGGACATAAGTTTTTCGGACGTTTGGTCGCTGTTTGGTATAGATTCTGCATTGTGCGGCGTGTACCAGAAATTTAATTGGTGATAAACTAAATATCTCATCATCATCAGCCACACGATGTCCACGGTTCAGCCTCCCCTAAAGATTTCCAGATGGACCTATCAAAAGCGGCCTGCATCCAGCGTATTCATGCAACCTTTATCAAGGCGTCTGTGTTGTGCACACTAAGGACCATATTCATAAACAGTTTATAAACCTGTTTTAGTTATAGAATGTTTTGTCTTCTTCCTTCAAACTCGAACTAAAATTCGTTCGAAGAAGACAAAACATTCGATAACATAAATATCTTTATAAACTGTTTATGAATAAAGCCATAAATATCTACTCACTTGTAATTTTGTCTCTTTTGTCTTCCATCTACCATTCTCTAATATGTTGTCAGCGCAATATAAATTTTCAAATATGTTGCAAGAATTGACTCCGTTTTATGACAGTCCGCTAGTTTCACTTCGACCCCCTAAGGTGGTTCAGTCCCGGGTAAAACCACGTCAGGAAAACGCATGCAATGTTCCGACCTTCAATTCGAACACAAGACCTCTCGTTACAAAGCTCATGCCCACTGCCACTAGACCTGTAACTGTAACTTGCAATTCTGTCTAGTAATCTCGTGTAAACTATAACTTATACTATATAATATTATTGTTATAATTCCCTTAGTCAGGAGGAGGGTAGAATTACAATTGGTTGGTTATTATTGTTTAACATATTTAGATATAAGTAAGGAACTCTCTCCTGACATACAGGTATGGGAACATAGTTCAGGAGATTGTACACAATATAAATTGTAACTGTAATTTCTGGTGCTCAATAAAGTTTATTATTATTATTATTATAATTCTTAAAAAAAAAACTGGGTAAATACACAGGAATCCAACTATTTAGACATTGGATCATAAAATCACATCATGGAGCAACCACAGTCAAACATTCTCCGTCTACAGACTCCTATACAAGTCGGCTGCATCAAACAGATCTCTCGACCTTAATCGAGTATGTCCATCTCATTACCTCGCTTATCTTTATAAGGGGCTAATTACAATGGGTCTGAGAAACGCGACGTGCGCGCCACGTCTCACCGCTCAGTGAGATTGTGTTGTACCTTTTGGGGTCGTAGCAAAACCTTTTATTTATTTTGTTTTTGTGTGTCCAATATTTGCCATGTGTTATAATAAACGTTAGATACTATAGATTGGAATGATAGGTGTTGTTTTTTAAAACAGAGTGTGTGCTGCTCGTGATAGTAATTTCTATAAACGATAGTAGTGATGTGTGGCCTAGTATGTGAAACTGAAAATATTTTAGACTTATTGTCCAATGCTAATAGTCATGAATTTTGGACTTATATTTCCTTTACTTCGCAGATAAATCGCAAGTAACCCGTGCTGTATTAGAAAAAGCGTTTGGTGAAGACCGAATAAACAAAAAAAAACACTTAAAATTTAGTTTCCTATTTACTAACATACCAAATCCAAAATCCATGTGCAAACACCAATTGGACACATTATAAAATGATTTTTAAAACTCAAAATATGCAGCCGTCGCGTTTTGTCGTCATTCGCCACGCGCGTTTCCTCAGCTTATTGTAATAAGCCCCTAAATCATAAATACATGTCGATGAAAGGTTATCTCGAAGTTTACGTTTAGTCTACGTTTAATCCTAGGTTATTATGTTTTATAAATCGTCCGTGCTTCTGTGTGCACACCCGCGAAAATTGTAAGGGTTTATGGCTGTTCCATTGGAGATAAACCACCCTTCGTACCTTCGTGTTCTATTGGGGTTTAGGATAGCCGGGTGTATATGAATTGGAAAGTATTGTGAGTCGCAGCAATTATAAATGTAAGTAAAACAATTTATTATATTGTTCTTTAAAGATGTTTCGCTCGTGTCTATTCAATGCTGAAAGGATTACGTAATTTCAAATTTATCTAAGTTAACATTGTGATAACGTACTAAAGTTGCCTGCAATCGTATCTATCTATGTATATTGTTTATGTTCTATATTCCATCGTATGTTCCTATGCAGTAAGCCACTGCAAATATTAGAAACTATTATATTTTCGCTAAAATAACATAGTTAATTTTTGTACTACATATTTATTTTTCACGCTTTTAGCTCTTAGGTCTTTCAAGAATATAACCTAATGTATTATTTGGAATTGGAAGTTTCTAAATTATTACTTAAAACTACTGACAGATAGTTTAATTTTCTGAAAATAAGAGTTGATAAAGAGCCGAGGAATAAAAACCTGTGCTTTAGCTGCCCCTATGCCGTAGATATAAATAGATGTTAGTTATTCTTTAATCATCATGCTTTCATCCCACGTGAAAGTGGGGTCAGCCCAAGACTCATGTTTTACGTGTATCGTAGAATAGTATTTTTAATTATTGATGACCGAAGGCTTACCTGACGTTAGCCCTCTAGGGTATTCCATTTTGGGCAAATCGTTGGAAACACATGGTGTTGCCAAACTTCTCGATTGATTCCATAGCTTAATGATCTCTTACATCCCGGCTCGAACCAAAAGGTTCGGTAACTCATATTTCTACCGCACCATCAAGCTATAGAACAGTTTGCGCGCGCACGTGTTCCCTCCTTCCTACAAGTTGGTGTCCTTCAAGCGGAGCGTGAAGAAGCAATTATGCAGGCCGTCATAACTGTGCCAACCGTCCCGGGTGTGTTTATTTCTTGCCGGTCGACATTTTTTTGGGCTTCACTTCACTTACCATGAGGTGCAGTGAAGCCAATTTGTCCAGCAATGGATAAAAAAAAATCTCGGGATGCTCAACATTATACCACTATTGAATTAAAGAGCCGATAATGCACAATATTCCTATGGCCCTGAATTTCATTAATCAGACTACATGGATAACAGTAAAGTGTCCATTAAACTATATGCGCAATAAAACTCGCGTATAATACTACCAAATAAAGAGGATGCGGTAATTGTGTTCATAAATCGAGTTAGCGTCTTAGTTAATTACATTCCTTAAATGTAAGAGTTTTAATGTTCCCTTCCACGTTTAATATTAGCAGCTAGGCTTTGTTCGTGGGTCCGCCTGTGTGAAACATCTTTCCCGGGATAAGAATACCGCTGTGTATTTTTCCGGGATGAAAAGTAACCTATATGTTAAACTAAGACTTGATTTAGCTATGATTAATGCGAACGTCTATGATTTATTTATTCCTTACATATTATAAAACAAAGTTCATTGCCGCGTCTGTCTGTTTGAACACGATATACTGAAAAACTACGGAACGGATTTCGATGAAATTTGTTATGGATAGTTCATAGTTTGTGACCCAGGGAAGGACATAGGCTACTTTTTATCCCGGGGAAATATATAGCGGAACTTTTATCACGAAAAAACACGAACGCGGACGGCGCCGCGAGGAAGAACTAGTATAATAATAAATGCGAATGTTTGTGATAAAGTTTGGATGTTTCATGTTTGTTAGAAGTACATGCAGATACTGCTGCAGGGATTTGGATGAAATTTGGCACACAGATAGACCATGTCCTGGACTAACATTTAGGGAACTTAACATATTATGCTTTTAGACGATAATCTAGTTGGGAATTGAACGAACTGCTGAGACGAATGTCCGCAGGTTCAAAACCCAAGGGCACGCACCTCTGACTTTTCTAAAGTTATGTGTGTATTCTTAGTGAATTATCGCTTGGTTTTATGGTGAAGGAAAACATCGTGAGGAAACTCGAATACCTGAGAAATTCTTTATAAGAATTTTGAAGGTTCGTTAAGTCTGCCAACCTGCACTAGGCCAGGTGGACTAAGGCCTAAACCCTCTCAGTAGTAGAGGAGGCCCGTGTTCAGCAGAGACTATCCCGCCCTCACACCCGCCACTGCAACTCCTGTAAGCCAGGATCAGCAGTGGCACACATTTTATGACACCGAGCGGTGAAGCTCGGCGAGTCTCAGAGAAAACTAATCTGTCTTTAACCCGCAACAAAATTAATCAAATAGAAACCCTCGTGTTCAGCAGTGGGCATATAATACAGGGCTGGTATTATATATGCTTTTATCCCGGTAGTGAAGTTTGGACTTTTATAGCCGGAATGGCTCTTCACCCAGACGAAGCCGCGAGCAACACCTTGTCTGTTCCTATTTAGTTCATAAGCATGATCACTTTAATAATAATATGTTTTTCATATCCCCATCCTGTAGGAATTAATGCACAAATGAATGGCTGTTCAGAAATGAATTCAATTGTTGGTGTCGCTGCTCGAAGCTCTTTTGTCCAATTAATTATGTCAGGTTATGTCCGACTGCATTATATCATTAATAAGGACGCCTGTGGCGCAGTGAAAGATAAAATGGCTGGGCATTACAGGTTTGGTTCTCGGTAGAAATTTCTTTAATAGGCGAATTAAAAAATAAATCTAACGTTTATTCGGACGGATCGTAAAATCGACCAATCAGAATATAATACGATTGGTATGACTAATTTTGATTTGGTAATTGTCGCGCTCGGTCGGAAGATAGCAATTGGAATCTTTTCTTGATTTCGGCTAAGAATGCCCAATGGGTAGCCAGAGGCTCAAGGATTAATTTCATATTTCACCGTGGCATCATCATACAGTATACACGAAGCGCATCGTCATCCTTCTCGTTGCGTCGTTTCCCCAATGCCGAGGGTCGTGACTCATCAGGGGATTAATTTTTCGTATAAGATTTGTGCCATCACCATATCACGCGCAATTTAAATACACACATAGTATCACGCCTTTTCCCCTTTTCAGGGGTACGTAGAGGTTTAACACTGGGTGTTTTATATTTCGCCAGCTATGTTAGGTCCCATGTTAGGAGGTGGGCCCATTTCCATTTATCGGGCACATATCCAGATTACGGGCTGATTTTGAATAATAAAATCCAATGTAACTTTGTCGGACCCGGGATGCGAACCCGAGACATCAGTGCGATAGACGTACCGAGCACGCAATACAACTACACCTAGGCAAACAATAAATAAATTGAACGAAAAAACAATTAATGTAATTGAAAATTAAGTTTGATGACTAGGTCAGCGAAACGAAGCCCGAACGGTGCCTAGAGCATCGACGCCAAAATGGGAGGGAAATACACTCCTCTCCGAACAGCGTGATCATGGTTTAGTGATTGCACGCCTCTTGACATTTCATATCTGAGAATCTCGTTATCTGACACCAGGTTTACTTTCCCACAAGAATATCGGATGCGGTCTTCTGTGATGTTACGATACGTGATAAATATAGTTTTTGCACGAGTAAAAGGAGAGAATATGTTATTTTAAAAAAATAGCTCACAAGAGCTCATGCTTCTATTTCTTAGATGACATATAAAGGACGCTTGAATGATTTTGTCCTCTGTCAAAAATATGAGATTAAATGATCATGGTCACGCTTATAGAATCATATAAGTGTGCGGACGGACAAGCGTTGAAGATTTATTTATGAGTGCGTTCATAACGACGCAATACAGTTTGACTATTTCAATGTAGTAGTGACACTGAAAGTGACTTAATTTTTAATAGGCATATGACGAGTCCATTCTAGATGGTCTAAGTTACATAACTTCATGGAAATATTTCCATGAACAAACACGTGATAAAACTCTCGGTAATTATTTGAAAAGAGTCGGCCTATAATCTATATACATACATAAAACCAACTTCATAATTGAATATGGTCTCATAATATTGACAGAAATTTCACTCTACTCAAACATTTTCCTGAGCCATGCGTCATCCACTCGTACCGTGTTTTCGGTGACAAAACAAACATGTAAATAGAGTGGCATTTCATTGGCGCCGTTGTCCAACTTGCGGAGACCCACTTCACGTCCGCACGATTCCGACGCGCCGAAATGTTTTGTCCCGCGTTCACAACAAACTAGGGGTCCGGTTTGGTTGGTTTTCAGCGGCCGCGTAGGGTTGCAGCCGGAGCCTTGACCCGCCGATGTAGGTCGCTCCAGACCGCCGCCGGCGGATGATTATGCATATTGTATGTGGCTGAATGTGGAAATGTACGATTGGGGCCGCGGCACAACCCTATTTTTTCCCCCCATTTAATCCACCGCTTTGTTTCGTATTACGCAGTTTTCGAATGTTCGCCAGATTGAATTTGTATGGTGGTGAACGTTTAAATTAATGGAAATGTTGAGATTGTACTTTTTTTAGTTGACAGTGGCCGGCTTTTGAAAAGTTTAATGGTACAGTGGAACTTTAAGCGGCTTTAATGTTTGGTACAATGCTTACAAATGAAAATGTATACTTGATTACCCTCCAAATTAAGGTGATGATTTTTGTCACGTTTGGATGGTTTTTCAACGTGACGTACGGTCTCGAATCTACACCCTGATAGGTAATTTTACAGCATGTAAAAACTATTTACTATTTTTAACAGAATGTATATTTCTATACCCACATTAGAACACCCTGTAAAATCTCCCGGTGTATAAACGCGCGATCTGCAAGCCCGCATCTGTCCCGCGATAGGGGACGTCGACATCCCGTTGAACGGCAATATCCCGTTCCGCTCAGCCGATCGTGCACGTCAGATATTTTCTATGAGGAAATTATGATGGATTTATACATGTAAATACTGCCTTAGTGTATCAGTATTTATTGAAGTTATACTTCTTTTGGCGCGTTTGGGAAAAATGATGAAAGTAAATTTTTACGATGCGCGCGCACACCGTCACGAAAAACCGACACCCTGAAGTTAGCTATAGTCAACATTTTAGTTTTGAATTTTGAACGTAGAATAAGGCGAAAGATATTGAAATTATACTTCTTTTGGCGCGTTATTTAAAAAGTACACACACACTTTTTTTAACTGACTTAAAAAATGAGGTTCTGTATTTGAGCCGTATGTATGTATGTATGTAAGTTCGGATGTCCGCGATTTTCTCCAAAACTACTGATACGATTTGGATGGTGTTTTCGATTGTTAAATGTTTTCTACTGAACTAGTGGTATCTTTATGTTTTGCTAGCGGTTCCCCAGGCGTTGCTATTGCTTTCCTGGTATAAAGTTCCATTATGTACTTTTACACATAAAATAAATAAATACATATTTACCAATTCAGGACATGGGTAGCTTATTGTTTTCCAAAACTCATCGAAATCGGTTCAGAGTTTCTGCGTTTTACTTCTAACAAACTACCGAATATTTACCTATTTCCATTTATTTCATGCAATGCAACAATGCAATACAATCAGCCCTGTATTATATACTGCCCACTGCTGAGCACGGGCCTCCTCTACTACTGAGAGGGGTTAAGGCCTTAGTCCACCACGCTGGCCTAGTGCGGGTTGGCAGACTTCACATACCCTCGAAATTCTTATGGAGAATTCTCAGGTATATAGGTTTCCTCACGAGGTTTTCCTTCACCGTTAAAGCGAATGATAATTGATAAACAATACACACGTAACTACGAAAAGTCAGAGGTGTGTGTTTTGGGTTTTGAAACTGCGGACATTGTCTCGGCAGACCGTTCCATTCCCAACTAGGCTATCGTCCACTTATTTCATACGAGCTTTTGCCCGCGGCCCCGCCCGCGTGAATAAGTTTCCCGGGATAAAAGTCCCGCTTTATATTTTCCCGGGATAAAAAGTAGCCTATGTGTTAATCCAGGACATAATCTACCCGTGTGCCAAATTTCATCGAAATCCGTTCAGTAGTTTTTGCGTGAAAGAGTAACAAACATCCATACATCCTTACATCCAGACATCCATACATCCATACTTACAAACTTTCGCGTTTATAATATTAGTAGGGTTTAAGTAAAATTTCAGCGGCATTTTATGCTTTTTAAGAAATACATAAATTTTGTTTAAATATTTTAATGTGTTGAACGAAAACTGAGTTATCTTTTGTAAAGCATTTTAAACTTGAAGCAGATGAGGAACTAATTTATTGAGCAAAATTCCTTTTCTAACAAACGGACGCGCTAAGCATTTTGTTTCATTGAGCTCGTAACGAATTCTTTTTTTAAATATTAACTAAAGGACATGTCCAAAAACGGGCCTCAAATTTTAAACAAGACAATATATATATGTTTGGATAGAACTCCAGAAAACTAACCTTTTGCAGTAAATCGTTTAATTTTAAAGACCTCCGATTTTGAGATTTATGTAATTTTGTTTGGCTTGAAAACTACACTTAATATGAAAGTTTTCAAAAAAGTTGGTTATGAATGGAGGGGTCTAAAAATATTTTTTAATGGATCTAAGTTCCATATTTTGCCCTTTTAATATCCCTAAAGTTTGAGCCTTGTTAGATTTTGAGGCCCAGCACTCATACAAAAAGCGGACATCTCCTTTACCTTTGTTTTGAATTAGTGTCGGATAAATGTTTCGTTTGGAAATGTTTTTATAACTAGTTTGAGTATTGCGATCAGCGACCATATAGCCTCATTGCGATAAACGTGTTTTCGAATTGGGGTCGCGTTTGGGCAGAGATTAACATTTGAATTACTTTATGTTTATATAGTTAAATGAGCAATACATAAGTATTAGACTAGTTAGTGGAATAAATAATGTACAATATTGACCTTGTTGCACCTATCTTATTTATCTCTGCACCACCCACAGGTTGACTGGGAGAGACTGCCTTTGGCGTTAAGTCCGCCAATATACTTTTGTATATAAAGTGCAACAAAAAAAAATATTAGGCAGTAAATATTACAAATGGGGACGGAGAACGGCAGCAATAGCCTAAGTTGGGAATCGAACAGTCTGCCGAACCGAAACTCCGCATGTTCAAAACCCAAGCCACACCTCTGAATTTTAAACTTACGTGCGTCTTTTTCGAACATCTTGGTGCTTGTAATATGCATTCTACATCTAAGAGAGATTTATGGCCGATTTCATCGTTTGCTGATAAATGCTACTCGTCCCATAAAGGATATGTCCAAAAACGGGCCTGAAATTCTAAACAAGACAATTTATATATATTTGGATAGAACTCCTGAAAACTAACCTTTTGCAATAAATCGTTTAATTTTAAAGACCTCCGATTTTGTGATTTATGTAATTTTGTTTGGCTTGAAAACTACACTTAATATGAACGTTTTTAAAAAAAATGGTTATGAATGGAGGTGTTAACGATGAGGAGCAGGGTTGTTAAATGAAGAGCCAACACGCGGATACGGAACAAAAAATTATATATTCAAACCATTGAAATCAAAATCAAACTACTACAATCGAGACGCTAAAACGTACAAGCAAATGGCTGCCGACTAACTATTCCCGCGCCCGCGCTCCCCGCGCTTTCTTCGCCATTACTGGCGCCACCGTGCGTTCACGGTGGGTAAACTATTCGCGAGCGCGGAAATATTAATAAAGTTTAACATTTTTGCTACTTGGTGGCGCCAGTAGTCGTGCTACTTTTAACATCCCACCCCCCAGTTAAGGGTTCAGCCGACAACTGACCCATCGGTAGGTAGCACGACTATTCGCGCCACGGGACGACGCAGCGTCCCATTATTAGTCCTTATTTCTAGTACCCGTACAACACCATCACTCCCGGGAAACACTTGTTTTACAATGCCACGGGGCCACGTATTTCGCGGTTGACTACCGTCAGCCACAAGCACTAGGTCTCCGACTTGAACGTTTCGGGTTGAAGTGGTCCATTTATGTCGCCTCTGAAGACCGGACAAATATTCTTTGGTCCAACGACGCCAAAACATATCGGCCAGGGCATTGACCCTCCTCCATTGACGTCGTGCGTCTATGTCTGTGGGGCTGTAAGGCGCAGACGGTGGATCTCCCGCTGCTGTTCCTATCAGAAGGTGGTTTGGTGTGAGCACGACGGGTTCATCGTGATCCGTGCTTACGTAGGCGAGTGGGCGACTGTTCACCACTAGCTCAACCTCTAAAGTGTGTAGTACCTCTTCAGGTGGGGCTCGTTCCTTCAATACAGTACGGAGAGCGCTCTTCACCGAGCGTATAAGACGCTCCCAACAACCGCCCATATGTGGAGCAGCCGGAGGATTGAAGCGCCACTCGATACCTGTTGCTAAGGCCTCACCTTGCAGTTTCTTCTTATCGAACTCCTTTAGCGCAACTCGGAGTTCTCTGCTCGCTCCGATGAAATTAGTCCCGCAGTCACTCAGGACCACTGCAGGCCGCCCTCGCCGCGCCGTCAGACGTCGCAAGGCGAGCAGAGCCGAATCGCTGCTAAGCGACGCGGCTAACTCGAGATGGACAGCACGTGTGGCAAGGCATGTAAATAACACGCCCCACCGCTTCTGCCGGCGCCGTCCAATGGTTACTTCCATTGGGCCAAAGTAGTCAACGCCACAGTTGACGAAGGCTCGGCGCGTTGACTCGAGGCGTACTGCAGGCAAGTCGCCCATCTTCGGAGGAGATGGCTGTGCGCGCTGTACCCTGCAGTATTGGCAGCGCGACACCACAGCCTTCACTGCTGGCCGTATGCGCGTCACCCAAAATCTTTCTCGTACGCTGTTAACAACTGTTTCATTATTAGCGTGTAATGCTCGTAGATGGTAATAATGTATCAAAAGTCTGGTTGTTGGGTTGTCACCATCCATGATGACGGGATGTTTCTCGTCAAACGAGAGGTCTGACGAAGCACTAAGGCGACCTCTGACACGGAGCAGTCCATCTTCATACAGCATCGGGTCGAGTCGTAGTAAACGACTCGTTTTGGGGAGTGGTTTCCCACATCGAAGCACGCTGAGCTCTAAATGAAAAGAGCGAGTCTGCGCCTCCATTAACAGAAGGCGTTCAGCTTCTCGCAGTCGGCTTGCTGTCAGCGAAACTTCCTGACCTCGGCACGCGCTTATGAAGCAAAGCACGCGTGCAGTTACGCGCAGGGCGCGCGTCCATGACGAAAAACGCGTCACGTCGACTACAGAGGGCGGCGGATCCACTGCCACCAGAACGCGCTCAATGCGCTCAAGGTCATCAGCGCATGTCGTCACTTCGCCAATCGTCGGCCACGAAACCTGGGGGTCACAAAGAAAGGAGGGACCCGAAAGCCACATTCCTCGGTCATTAGGCCAGTCCAACCGGGTTGCCTCGTCTGCGGGATTCAAAGACGAGGGAACCCAGCGCCAGTCGCATCTTTTTGACAAAGTGTCTATCTCCGCTAACCGATGTGATATAAATTTCGGATATTCTCGGGCGTCTGACTGAATCCATAGCAAAACAGTTCTTGAGTCAGTCCAAAAGTACACCTGCAAATCGGCTGCGTCAAGCTCGGTTTTTACAGTCACAGCCAACCTGCTCGCCAGCACCGCGGCCTGCAATTCCAGACGCGGGATGGACACGATTTTTAGGGGTGCTACTCTGGCCTTTCCGGCTACCATGGCGCACGCGCGTTCGCCATTCGCGTTTTTTCCTACTATATAAGCCACGGCTGCATACGCTTTTTCACTTGCGTCTCCGAAAACATGCAACTCCGCACCGGCAAGTTGCAGTCCATACCATCGCGGGACCGACACATGGCTTATAATCTTTAGGTTGCTCACCCACTGGAACCATTTATCTGCTTCCGAATCTTGGATGAAGTCATCCCAACCTATACCCGACTGCCAAATGCGTTGCATTAGGACTCGCGATTGAATGACGCACGGATATACTAAGCCCAGCGGATCGAATATGCTCATAATGAATCTTAAAAATTCACGCTTTGTGGGTTTAACTCGACCCTCAACTAACTCGGCTGGCAAACGTTTAAAAGACAAGTCAAATTTCAAACAGTCACTTGCTGCGCACCAGATCATGCCTAGGATGCGCTCATCCTCAGACTTGTCCAACTTAACACGGCCTGGCGCAACAAATGACAATATCGTGTTTAATTCGGGTGAATTCGTCACCCACCCCCTGATTTCAAAACCGCCAGCGCGATGTATGTGGGTGACGTCTGTGATCAATTGTTGTGCCGCGTCTACACAATCAACACTAACTAAATAATCGTCTACATAATGCTTACGCTTAATCGCTTGCACCGCTTGCGCATGCGTCTCTGCAAATTCATCCGCGTTTTTATTTAAAATATATATCGCGGAGGTAGGGGAGGACTTTGCGCCGAAAATCATAGAATTCATGGCGTAAATACTGGGGTCACGGGCCCTATCCCGGCCTCGCCCCAAAAACAACTGAGCACCCTGGTCGGCTTCGCGAATTTTAATTCTTAAAAACATATCTGCGATGTCAGCGGTAAAAGCTATTTTCCCCAGTCTAAATCTAATTAATACGCCCAGTAAACTATTCATTAAATCGGGTCCACTCAACAAGTTATCATTCAAAGATGTGCCTTGGCAGGTTGCGGCAGCGTCAAAAACTAATCTCAACTTTCCCGGCTTATGCACATTGGTGACGCCGAAATGTGGCAGATACCACACCGGGCTGGCATTAATACCGCACGTAAGTTTCCGCGCAAAGCCTTCAGACAACAACCTATCAACTTGGTTACAATACGCGTCCGCGAAAATAGGATCTCTATCCATCTTACGCTCGATACTAAGCAACCGGCGTCTGGCATACTCGTAATCATCGGGCATCTCGACACGATCGCGTTTCCACAGCAACCCTACTTCCCAACCGCCAGACACCCGACGGCTAGTGCTTTTCAATACCTTCAACGCGTATTCGATTTCACTGTTTTTCCGCGGTATTATACTTATTCCTATAGCCTCTAATTCAAACTGCAATTTAACTAACTCATGCAGGTCGGGCGACACTGACAAGCAGTTGGCTGAATGCGCAACACTACGTGTAGTTAATGGCCCATGTATGACCCACCCTAATTTTGTAAGAGAAGCGACTGGACGACCAGATTTACCTCGTCTGAGTTCCCCGCCGACGATGAGCTCCCAGTTGTCCTGGCCCAGCAACAGCATGGGCTTCGCCTCCCCCATTTCTCTGCAACTCAGGTCCCGGAGATGTTTATCCGCGAGCACATGTGCCGGTATCGTCTGTGATGGTAAATTAAGATTACTAATTGTTCGTACACAAATAGTGTGGCACGTGCCATTCAGTCCACACACCACAATTTTAACCATACGTGAAGAATTGTCCACAACACAATGGCCGCGCGCGGTCATCAACCGGATTGGCACTATGGGTCCATCACAGCCACTCGCGAACTTCTCATCGATCAGAGAAACCGATGCTCCATCGTCCAACAGCGCGTACGTAGGCCGTTTGACGCCACAACTTGATATTACAGTCACCGGTATAACTTTTAACAATGCGCGAGCGCGACACTCGCCAATATTTGTTAGAACGTCGAACGGGCGCGGGAGCGATTCCGGCGTGAGCTCCGCCGTACTCGGCGTCGATTCCCCCGCGCCTCCCGCGCGGCCCGGTGTCGGTTGCGGTGTCACTGCGCGCGGCCGATCGCTATGTAATAAGTCGTGATGCGGCCACCTACATTTACTGCACCGTTTGGCACGACAATACTTACGCGAATGAGCATTGTTTAAACACTTAAAACACAGTTTTAGTTTTTTAATAAAATCCCAACGTTCATTCAAATCTAGATTTTTAAACTGTTCGCATTCACTTAATTTATGTCCGTTATTACACATAACACAACCGTTCGAATTGTTTAAAACTTCACTCACAGTTTTACTACCTACTTCTTGCTGAACATGCAAGCGGTGTGCCGCGCGAGGTGCGGCCACACCTTTATCTCGGCGGCCGGCCGCCGCCGGCGCGATTGCCGCGATTGACGGGAAATTTGGATCCATCGCGTAGTATGCCGATGCCTGAGACAAATTGTTCAGAAAGTCTAATAAAACAGTCAAACTGGGAGACACACGTAAATCAACGCCACTGGTCTTGTTCAAACGCATCGCGTATTCGCCATATTGGGCGCGATGATATGGCGTTAATTTAGCTAACAATTCGTTCACTAACTGCGGGTTGTTAAGATAACCGTCGGCGCGAACAGTTTTTAATACGGACACACAATTTCGCACAACCGTAGTAAAAGTAAGTAATTCACGTCCACTGTCAGTCACTTTAGGCAACGCTCGAACTTTTTGTATGGCACTTTGCAGCAGCAAATTCGGATGGCCAAACGCGTCTTCTAACGCCTTGATGATATCTTCAGGATCGCAGCAGGTTCGCAGCAGGTCTTCAACGGCTATTCTCGCGTCACCGACCAATGCTACTCTCAACCGCGCCAAGTTTTCTTGTGGACGATAATTGTGTAATGACGTAGTATGCTCATACGCCATTTTGAAACCGAGCCACTCCGCGGGGTTCCCGCCAAATTTCGGGATATCTGGAACTGCGCCGCGGGCCAATTTACTGATGGCTGTGGCCAATTTTTCTATTTCACTGCTGGCATGCTCCGGGCGTGGAGCGGGTGCGGCCTGCAGCCACTGCTGCACACGGGTGTTGGCCGGCCCGCCCACGTTGCTGCGCAGCTCATCTGGCATTAGCGCTTCCGCCGCTTCTTCCTCAGCAGCGAGCTCAGCCATTTCCAAGGCCAGCTTCTTCTTTACTACGCTTTCCTTGATTTTAGCCAACTCCAGCTCGGCGTTGTATTCTGCACGCATACGGGCTGCCTCGCGTGCCGACCGCGACCACGCTGACACGACGCTCCCTGTGTCAACGCTGTCCGCCATGTCACTCTTCTTCGCTGCTGGTGCAGGAATCTGAGCTTCTGTGTCGATTTCGCTGCGACCACCCGCCGCTGAAGTTGCTGCATCAGGTTGCATCTCTGGCACCAACGGTTCCTCGTGCTTCTTCGTTCGCGCACTGCGTGTGGCGTATCTCTTCATATCCGGCTCGAGAAGGACCAATGTTAACGATGAGGGTTGTTAAATGAAGAGCCAACACGCGGATACGGAACAAAAAATTATATATTCAAACCATTGAAATCAAAATCAAACTACTACAATCGAGACGCTAAAACGTACAAGTAAATGGCTGCCGACTAACTATTCCCGCGCCCGCGCTCCCCGCGCTTTCTTCGCCATTACTGGCGCCACCGTGCGTTCACGGTGGGTAAACTATTCGCGAGCGCGGAAATATTAATAAAGTTTAATATTTTTGCTACTTGGTGGCGCCAGTAGTCGTGCTACTTTTAACAGGAGGGGTCTAAAAATATTTTTTTAATGGATCTAAGTTCCATATTTTGCCCTTTTGATATCCCTAAAGTTTGAGCCTTGTTAGATTTTGAGGCCCAGCCCTCATACAAAAAGCGGACATCTCCTTTATAAGTCGACGAAATACAAAACCATTTCGAGACCCTAATTTACCAAATAAAAAAGGAATCAAGAAAATAGGGCTCACAATTTTCAGAGAAATCAGTGTACATACATTAAAAAAAATACAAACACACTAATTGAGAACCTTTTCCTTTTTTGTAAGTCGGCTTAAAATAGCACTTGCTTTAGAAAACTGTATGATACGCTCGTGATTCATAAACTGCTTGAAACTATGTATACTAACGACTGTTTCAATCAATAGATCCCGTCTATAATAAAATATGCACTACCATTAAATATACAATCTAAGATGTTTGTACATTGTGCTGTAAGCGGATTACGCTTGATCCCATTAAATGGTGCTTCCATGTCCGTGCAGAGAAAATTATGGGCCATCGAGAAGGAAGAAAATTAAAAGTACCTAACTAAATCTTTTTGAAATTAAAGGATAATAGTCATTTGCTTTCAAATTTCTAAAGTTTTCCTTCAGCAAATGTACCTAGGTTCTTGTGATATTGTGGCTGTTTTTGGTCTTTAATGGCAATTTAACGCCAGGTGACCAAATCACCGGCCAGTTTCTTTCTCAAAAATAAATTTGGATTCCTAATAAGCTGCAATTGTACCTGCTAATAGCAAATGAAATCTCAAGAAATCTTTCTTCTTTATTAAATTTTTCTCCCTTTTATCGATTGTCTATTACCTCTTTTTAGCAGTGCTCAAATACAATTTGTGGTTCATACACTGGAGCGTTATAATAATTCCTGACTTTTTAAAGATCGTCAGTGTGATGCGTGTGTTCTTTTGCAGACGAGGGCGGCGGCAGTTCTGATATCCGTACAGACAGCAGCGAAGACGAGGTGACCGAGCACGTGACGAGGTCCACTCCACCACCAGACATGGCCGCTGCTAGAGCGCAGGTATGTCAACCTGATTTTTTTTTATCTGCCCACATCGTGTTGACTGATGAGGGATATCATCTCTTTCAACCGATACGCCACTATACTATAAAGTGTAGTGGAGTCACTTGTCCGTGTCCTTATAAAAAATATGTTCATTATTTTTCCTCTTTCTTTTTGTGTTATTTCCAGACAGCTATTTGGGGACTTTAACCTTAATAAAAATTACTTTCTGTCCTACCTTTGTGCAGATGTAAAGTTAGAGAAATACTACAAGTTGAATATTTGTATAATAAACACAAGATACTCGCATTCGCGAAAAAAATAGAAGTTAGTTCTAGAAAATACGATAAAGCCTTTTCTCTATTCAACTATAACTGTAAAATTATTCGCTACGCTTTTGGTATTCTTTCGGCAGTCACTTCTTGTCCCGCTAGAAAATAATTTTAGCATGAAACCGTCTTTAAACTCCTGCCAGAGTAAAATAAAAAGCTTTAGAGGAAAACACACTGTAATACTGCCCACCCTGATTATAAGGTATTATCCAATCTGTTCCGAAGGTGCCGACCATAAGCGTGACGCCGCACAGTCCCGGTGTGCTGGAGGACAGTCTGCAGCAGCTGCGGCGACTCCATGCCGCCGTGCAGCGCATGCGCGCCGCGCCCTTGCCTCTACTGGTAGAGCCTCTGTTATATTTACGCTTTATTGCTTTTGGGTGCACAACTTTTTATATTTCGTCCTATGATGTGATAAGAGGCGAGCCTACGGTAGATTTTAATAAAGGATCCCAATCTCAATCTTCGATCGGATATGTTTTGAATGGTCCATTTTCGCGGCGGATCGAAAAAGACTGTTAGGATCCTTTATTTATAATGCCAGTAAATAATACGCGATTTTATGCTTAATGGATATATGTTCGAATAGTTTCGGTGGTGTTGTTGTATTGCGTGCGCGGTACGACCACCGCTCTGAGTTCACGGGTTCGAGACGGGCAAAGGGATACTAGGTTTTTTGACCATTATCAACCTGGAATCGTGCCCGGTAATTGGCAACAGGCTCACCACCTATTAAATGGGGCATAACATAGCTGGCGAATTGAAGGTGTGCTTACACATCTGCCTACCTCTGAAAAGGGACAATGTGTGACAGTGGCGAAGCGTCCATATAACCCGATTCCTACCGGCTTCCCTTTTAGGTTTTGGGTACTTCACAATATATTTGATAAGTAAATTATAAATGTAGAAAATACTAAGCTAGGAACAATAATAATCGTTATAACTAACATTAATGATCACTTAATAATGACATCTATCGGCCATCTGCCTGTTGTTTGTTAACATAATCGATATGTTATATTAATAAACAATGTTAAAGTAACGTTAGATGGCGCGCCTAGTATTTTTTTTCCTAGAAATTCCGTTACCAATATGAAATTGTGGAGCCACGGGCGCGAGGTAACCCGCTGGCCACCGGGTTCATGTCGTAGTATGTTATTGGACATAGGTGGCAGCACTTTCTAAAGACTTTCTATGACTTGCTATCTCTCTCTGTGCGTCGGAATCGCGCCAAAGATATGGGCAAAGGGAACCCGAGCCTGCTCGGCTTCACGTTAACCGACTATGTATTGTTGTCACTTTTTACGCCATGATTTATTATGATACCGATTTACGATGTCTGTGAATTGTCAAATTCAATTTATTTATTGACAGTTATGTGTTGTTTTTTGTTTAGAAGTTGTTTTTTAATTAGTAAATACAAATTAATGTAGTGCATTATTATGGAAATTACTGTTTGTGATTAGTGTAGCGTCTCCTTTCACGTAAGTATATTATTTGTTTGTAAATCTGATTAGTTTTTAATTTCAGACATGAAATGTTTGTTAGAAGTAAATAATTATGATATTTTCTGAATTTAAAGGGCACGTCGATACCAAGTAAAACTTTACGAATAACGTTGAATATTTATATCGATAATATGAGGTATTTATGAACACGTTAACTGCTGGTCTGTTTGACGAATAACATATATTTTGTTAGTAGAAATTACATTTACTAAGAAAGTTATAACAAATTAATAAACAAATGTAGGTATTAGATATCGTGATTATATTTCTAATAAAATAAAATAAATAAAATAAAATACTTTATTCATCACGTAGGCGAACATAGTTGCACTTATGATAAGTCAAGATACATTAAATTGATTATATTAATAATTATTATAAATACCAATGGTCACTTATATAACTACCGACATTTTTATTGGGAGTAAATCTATGATAAGAAATAAACAAAAACAAAAAAACAGCTCGGGCTGGCAGGAAAGGGGGTATAAAAAGGACATCATTTTATTAAAATAGTTATGTTGTTCTTGTGACAATTTAGACTAATCCACTGTCGAAGTTTTAGTTTTCCGTTAAATTGACCTATACCGTGAATACCGTACGATATGTTAACTGAGGCAAAAATAGGTTGCCTCGGGTTCCCTTTTGAAAAATTTCACCCTTTGCCACTGATGTGTGATGCTATCTATGTATGTTAATATAGCAGGCAACGGGCACCAGTCGCCTCAGCACCTCGTGCCCCTCGCTGTGCAAAGATGGCATCGTGGAACCAGAGTGCAGCTCACCAACACATCTAGACTTCTACCCGCAGAGCCGCAAGGGGAGCGGTGAGACAACATAACTCTTATAACTAACAATTTAGGGTAGAATTTTAGAAAACATTTAGCTGTTCTATTGCATCATTTTTGTAGCTGTCAACTTAAGGTAGAATTTGATAAAAAATTGCAGTAGTTCAAATAGGTTAACTTTATAAGTGTTGAAATTATCGCCCTTACAGATGAACAAAAGGATTTATATAAATATGAAACACATTACACAAAATTATGTAACAAAGAGCAATAATGAAATGTGAAAAAATTACACGTAATGTACAGTCAGCCACATAAATAGCTGAACAAATTCAAAACTTCAAATTGCCTCTACACTTTTGGGTTCTTAGCAGTTTTCGATTTTTCTTCACAAAAATAAAATAAAAGGGATTTACTATACTCTACAAAAAGAAAAAAATATGTTTTATTTGTACTGAACGCGTATACGCGATTTGAAATTTTGAATTTGTTTAGCTACTTATGTGGCTGACTGTACGTAATTGTAACTGTTCAATTTTGTTATTAAACTTGTGATTTTTAAATACCGAAATACATAACGGTAAAAGCAAATGTATGACGTGGTAAAAGATGTAAAGATACTCTCAAACAAGTTATTGTGTTGTTACATAAAGTGTTAGAAGGCAAAGTAATATAATTAATTAGAATGCGTGTTTTTAATAATTCGTACATTGTGATTTTGACAGCGTTTCACAGAGACTGATAGAGTTGATAGATTCGACATTGTCTGTTTGGGACGTTAAGCAGCTGTTTTTTTCTGGTATAAGGAAATATTTTAGTATTAGACCAGTTTTACTGGATATTGAGATGAAACCATTGTCCCGATGAGGGTAGTTCAATACAATGCAGGGCTTTGTACTACAAAGTTTGGATGATGATATTATGAAATGGAATACCTAATCCAAGATATAGTTTATACTTCTGGCAAAATTTATCAAATTCCGTGCAGCTGCTTCTTCGTTTATAACAAACTAGCATTGCGCGCGGCTCCGCCCGCGTGGAAAAGTTTTTCCGGGATAAAAAGTAGTCTATAGCACTCAGGAGTAATGTAGCTTCCTAATAGTGAAAGAATTTTCAAAATCGGTCCAGTAGTTCCTGAGATTAGCGCGTTTAAACAAACAAACAAACTCTTCAGCTTTATAATATTAGTATAGATATACAAACTTCTTATCATTCATAAATCCTAGCACATACTTTCACGTTTTTATAATGTAGTGTCAGTTAAGATGTAGGAGACTACCGTAATGCTTATAGTCTTAGGACGTTATTCATAAACAGTTTATAAAACTATTTTAGTTATAGAATGTTTTGTCTTCTTCTTTCAAACTCAGTTCATAATTCGTTCTTTTTTTATTGTATTGAATGACGAGACGAGCATGCCGTTCGCTTGATGGTAAGCGATACAACCACCCATAAACAGTAGCAATACCATCCAGCACCTTGACTTACTAAGTACTGTGCAGCATTCCACTGCGCTCGTCATCCTGAGACATAACTTATAATAATGTTAAGTTTCATTATGTCCAGTAGTTACACTGGCTACAATGTCCTTCAAACCGAAACACAACAGTGCATGCACACTGCTGCTTAGCAGTAGAAATAGACATTGCGGTGGTACCCACCCAGACGGACTCTTACATATGAGAGACCTACCAGTAAAAGTTCGTTCGAAGAAGACAAATCATTCGATAGCTAAAATACGTTTATGAACTGTTTATGAATAAGACCGTTAGTTGATTGCTTTTAGAGACATTACATGAGAGTACAGTGTATGACCGATTAGGATAGTGTCGTGTTTTCTAGGCGAGTCTCGGCAGTGGGGCCTGTGGGAGAGGCGCGATGAGGGCAGGCGCAGCTCCTGGGCCGCCCTGGATCCCAGCGCGAGGCTGCATGATGCGCAAAGGCAGCGCAGGTACGTTATAGATAACTATATTGATGGTTTATTATCTTAATACTAGCTTTTGCCCGCGGCTCCGCCCGCGTAATGAAGTTTTCCGAGATAAAAGTACCGTTTTATATTTTTGCGGGATAAAAAGTACCCTATGTTACGCGCTGGTAATGTAGCTTTGTACTGGTGAAAGAATTTATAAAATCGGTCTAGTAGCTTTTGACTTTACCCATTACAAACAAACAAAAAATCATATCTTTGCTCTTTATAATATTAGTATAGATATCAGAATTTGTAACCCCAATAAGAATTATTTTTAATGGAGGACAGTAATACAGGGCTAATATTATTTACTGGCTTTTGCGTGCGGCTCCGCCCGCGTGTAAATGTTTTCCGGGATAAAAAGTAGCCTATAGCACTCAGGAGTAATGTAGCTTCCTATTAGTAAAAGAATTTTCAAAATCGGTCCAGTAGTTCCTGAGATTAGCGCGTTCAAACAAACTTCAGGTTTATAATATAAGTATAGATTATTATGAAAGATGAAAATGTATGTTGCAGCACCCTGAATGGTCACAGCGCGTCGCTGTCGTCGATGGAGTCGGAGGGCGAGGTGCCGCGCCCCGTGCGACACTCCACGCACTCGCTCAACGACAATGATCTCGCTGTGAGTGTCTACTTTTGTTTCGATTAAGTTATAAGGCCGAAAACATAATTTTTTTGAGTGGTATAGCCACACTACAGGCGTATATAGAGATTTAACCGGCTGCGGGTATGATTTAGTTGGTTCATATAATACATTTTACACTTCGTTTGAAAGGTTAAATATCACAGGAAGTAGGGACACACGCGTGCTTTCGTTTATAATATGGTGGTGCAGAAATCGTAGGAATGAGAAGAAGTTTAAGGTGTACAGTTTGGATTACTAGAATTGGTCGTTTGAGGCTTTGGCCATAGACTGACGTTTTCTTTTATATCATTGGTAGTAATATTATTATAATTTTCTTAACTAACTTTCAAAGTAAAAGTGTAAATTTAAGTTGCAAGTTGAAAAATAATATGTTATTTGTAATTTTCACCATATAAATATTATGTGGTCGCCTTGGAGGTAATTAAGAAGTTGGTTATGTTGTGTCCGCCCCGTTAGAAGGACTTCGAGAAGGTGACGGCGGCGCTGCGGTCGGGCGCGCTGGCGGGCGGGGGTGTCGGCGGCGGCGGGTGTGCGGGGGGCGGGGGCGCGGCGGAGGGCGCGCGGCTGGCGGCGCGGCTGCCGCTGCAGAAGAGCGTCTCCACGCCCAGCATCGTCGCCGCCGTGCAGCCGCCCACACCCGCACCACCCGTCTGCGCGTACGTACCCCACATATCACCAACACACACTTACACACACACACACACACACACACATAAAAATATAACACACACACACACGCGCGCACACACACATTGACACACATCGTCATTATAACATTGCAAATATTCATCATCAGGAATTTACAACAGATATAAAAAAAACATAAACGTTGCTGCTAGTGGTGATACAATTTTTCAATTGTGAGCCTAATTCAAATTATGAGCTTTTATTTTTCTTTCTAATTTTAACATCTCAATGGGTTTAGAATGTGACAAAAAAACACGACACGACTCCGTTTCGTTTTATTAGGATCGATTGGGAGACTAGCACGTGACTGAGGTATTGGTCTCTCGATCGAATTAAACGACATCGTCTTCCGAGTTTCGTCTTTTTACCACACACTAAGCCCACAGTGTTGTTTTATAAACGATGATACATAAACGCTACCACTTTTTAACCGACTTCCAAAAAAGGAGGAGGTTCTCAATTCGTGTGTTTGTATTTTTTTACATCCCTATACAAGAATAACCATATTCTACTTTCCGATATTAATCCGTTCAACGCTAGGATTCATTCGTCAAAGTAAAGTATTCTCACTTATCTGTTGCTAAGTCAAAAAAGAAAAATACCACAATTGTAAAAAAAATACAACAATACGAACAGCCATTAGAAACATCATAATATTGAACATTAAAACGATTGCTAAATGCAAATGGAATACTATCGGTATTTACAAAATACAATTTGCAAAAAAATTTAAAATAACATTTCAACAGAAAAAATATTACACAGCATAAGAATCTAAAAGGATTATTCTGATTCATAACATAATCTGTAGTTTTTTTTATTATTAATAATATATTTAAATATTAGAATAATCTTAAACGTTTTGAGCATGCGTGAGTCAATGTTTTTATTCGCACCGTTCGCTTCGCTATTTTATTTTCATAAACTGCACAGAATCAGTGAATACGGCAAAACTGATTGACTTTCTTATTTTGTTTTTTGCACTTAAAATTCGGAATTATCGTGCTGGAAATAAAATGGAATGAATTTAATTGTAATATTGTTTTACTTTCATGATTTTATATATTCTATTCCAATAATAATTAGTTTAATTATGTTTGAAAATTTAATACCGCTATAGTAATATCGTACTCATAATAAATTTTAAATAAGCCAACGCAAAGTGTTGTCAAGATTCGATATCGATAAACAGCACGATAGTTCCTTATTGTATTTGTCCCGCTCGGTGTTAGCTTGTCTGGCAGAGGTGTGAGCGAGACGGAAAGCGAGGAGGACGCGTCCGCGGCCACCGTCGGCGCCGCCGCCGCGCCCGGCAGACGGAATAACACGCACCAGGAACACCTGGGCTTGCACCGGTTGGCGTTCTTAGAACAGTGAGTGTTATACAGAATGTATCGAGAACGAACGACGGTGGCTCACATCTCTATTATTAGTGTAGTACCACGACGATAATAAACTATCGATAATTGCGGTTATGATGTATAATAATGTGATCATTGTTATTAAAATTTGTCATGTGACTTAAGAAATTGTCAAAACGGAACAAAATAATGATCGAAATTATGGGTAAATTTTGAAGCAAGTTCGCAGGAACAATGTGAGTATAGAGAGCGCTAAATACATTTCACACCTACGATTTAAGCATGCTAACGCACAGGCTTCGCTTAATGTGTACGTACGATGTTCACTAGAGTTCATATCGATAAATTGCATGGTTTTCTAATGCAATAAGTTTTATTATACGGTGTTTTTCAACCTGTTACAGAAATGTAAACAAATATGTACCAACTTATGAAATTTCGTGACAACTATGTATATGAAGTATATCATACACAGGTAAGGTCAATTAGCTGATTTCAATAAAATTTTCAAATACGTATCTACATTTCAATTCAGTAAAGCAACCATGATATAGCAGTATACTAGATATACTTCTATTAAGGTTGGGATCGTTTATGGAAATTGTAAGAGAGGCAGAATTTAAAGACCCTAAGGGTCTCTTTCACCATCTCCAAGTAAAGCGTTGATTAGTTACTTCCCAATCAACGTTAATCGGCAAGTAAAACTTACGAGTATCTTCTATCAATTTCACAAGCGAAAATAAAGCTTCGAGTAACAACTTACCGGTTAAGTGAATGACGTTACAAATCATACGTTACATTCGTTCAATATTACGTCAACTATACTCGTCAAACGTCATTGGCAGGTTAGCTGTCATTTGTCATTTCATTTCGTGTATTGTTTGTTGTGTTTTTGGTTAGGAAATCATTGCGTGTGGTTTTAATATTTTTATAAATTATCATGGATGAAGTTAAAAGTGATACAAGTGCAAACTTTTCATTACATGAGAGGGACATTTTGATATCACTTGTAGAGAAATACCAAACTGCTTGATTTCTGAAATCGAGATTTTTTGTTTGTTAGATAAGTAGGTACCACCTACTGATGTAGGTTACTGACAGAACATCGTATTCAATCTTTATGTCCAAGGTGTCGAAGGAATTAATAATTATGATTTGATAGGTTATCTACTAGTATTAGTATTTAAATTATTTTAAATAATGAAAAAATGATACCCTTGCGTTTTAGGAATTATTTTGTTATAGTAAGTTATGCACTTGGTTCACTGCATACTTCGATAGACGAAATCTAGCGAAACAATCAGTTTCATCTAAGTCCGTAAAATAATCAACACGGAATTTAAATACACGAATCCTCAATATCCGTTGCAGCGTAGAAAATTCTAATTCATTCAATTGATGATCAATTAAATCAAATAAATCCATTTTTAGACAACAGATATACAAATATTTATTAATCTAAACTCTGTGATTTTATTTAACTGTCAAGTAAACACGCTAATTGGCAGACGACGTGGCAAGTAGTTACGGGTCAGTTTAATCATATGATTAGTGCTACTCGAACGTCGTGAAATTGACACGTGCAGTTAGGGGTCACTTTAACTGGCGATTAGTCTACTCGATACTTTACTCGAAGGTGGTGAAAGAAGCCCTAAGTGATTATTTGTGAAGTGGGTAGATGTGTTTACATTTTTGTAACTGGGCTGGTGAATGCACTATAAGTATTGAAATTAAACTATTTTACGGATTTTATCGCGGTTTTTTAATTTATATTTTTTCCCGACGTTCCGAAGACTGCAGCCTTCATGGTCACGGGGTGGACTGAGGTGTTGGTTATCAGAAAAGTGAAAGATACAATATCTACCTACATTTAACAATTATATAAGATTTTAAAACTATTATTTGTTGACTGTCCGATCTACGAAGAATGAGCTCACAGTGTCTTGAACTCGTAAAATAGTTTTATTTCAATGTCTAACATTCGCGTAAACATAAGAACTCATTATGCACTGTAAGTCATTTAGGTTGTATTTTGAATGTATCTTTTTTGTTTTCAACAGAGCTGCGTACGATCATCACGGTGAAAAACGTCGAAAACGAGGCAGCTTGTTCTTTAGGAAGAAGAAGGTAATATTTTAACTGGGTTTAAAGGTATATGCAGAATGAAATTACATTGCATTGCTGTGTATGTAAGGGTCTGTTTTGCCTGCCAAAGATCAGAAAAGTAGAAGCTTTCATATTGAGACCCACTGCTCTAAGCGTTCTTAACTCCCCAAGGTTATATACTTTTCATTTAATTGCTCAAGTCATATATCTGCCCTTATCTCACTGCAATATGTACAGTCAGCAGCATAAATATCTGTACAAAATTTCAAATAACTCATATACGCATTTAGTTAAACTGAAACATTGTTTTTCTTCGTTTGAAATAAAGTAAATCTCTTTTCTTTTATTTTTGTGAAGAGAAAGAAAAGATTAGAAAGAACAAAAAAGTATGTAGGCAATTTGAAATTTTGAATTTGTTCAGCTACTTATGCTGCTGACTGTACAGTGACAGTAAACAATGTTCGCAGGACAAGTCCCGCAAGGCGACGCACTCGTGGGCGGCGGCGAGCAACGCGGGCGACTGTGATTGGTGCTCGAGGGCGCTCGCGCCCGCACCCGCCGTCTACTGCGAGAGTAAACACATTTCTCACTAAATTATAATACTAGTGTTTAAAAAATACGCTTGTATTGTCTATAAGTCTGATTAAAATGTCTATTTTTACTCATTAAGCCGGGTTGTTTCATTCGTGGTCAGGTAGAGTTAAAGCTTTTATTACACTGGCGAATTGCAAGCAGTTCACAGCGAGGCGAAGGCGCTGCGAGTTCGTCAAGTGTAATAAGACCGTTAACTTTACTTGACAGTTGACCATGGATGAAACAACCCGGGCTAAGTCTTTAATGAATCCAAAATTATACGGTTTACACGTAGCCACTGAAGAGTTCGACCTTGTCACTCCATCATAAAATCAGCTTGATGATACCAAATTATAGTATTATTATTCGGATCACAAACCTATAATTAGTAAAATATAGCATGGTAACTTACTTTTATATTGTACAAAATCTTCTAATATCTCTACAAAATTTAGTTGTATGTCCTTATAATGTGAACCGTTTCAGATTGCACGCTGACGGTGCACCAGCCCGGCTGCAAGGACTACATCGTTGAATGTAACAAACCCAAGTCTTCTAAGGTCGGTCGTGTTTTATTAATAAACAACATTTGTACATGGTAATAATATTCCACAAATAAATGACATAACAATACACACAAACAAAACAATATGATATGTAATTTCTAGTTTAAAGTATTTTTTATACTTGTATTGAATTCATTATAAACTATTTTAACTAATAGGATTTTTTTTTCAACATATCGCACGACTAAAAATGGTGCTAAGTTTTTTGCCATCGATAATTAAGAACTTTATCGATTATTTGAGTTAGATTTCTACAATACTTTATTTACAGACATCGGTCGGAAAGTCGTTGAGCGCGAACAGCGGTAAAAGCAGTAAGAGGAGCTCCGTGTCGGGACAGTCACAAAGCAATAGGTAAGTGAGTGATACAGTTTTATCGACATTGAAAACATTCACAAAAAAACAAAACTTACCGAAAAATAAAGATTAAGTCTTTGCAATAATTATCGATATATTAAATAATTTTATTATAATTAACGAATAACGTGAAATTCGAATTAGTATCGATATATTTTATATTAGCATTGCACGTTATCGACATCAAATGGGATAAAAATAGTTTTTACCTATCAATCGAATGAAATTATTATCTTAATGTAAGTGTACAGGTGAACACATTTTACATTGTCAACTTACCACATTAAATACAAAATATAAAAGTCTGCATTAAAGTGTGACTAGCATATATTTTGCCGCTTTATTTTATTGTTGCAAATGTGCATTGGCAATGTGACACGATAGTGAAGGATGGCGACGCCGTTTTACGCTGATGCATTTTGTGTTTGATTTGCGTGCGATAATGTACAAACACGTTTTCGAGGTTATATCCGAAAAAAGAAAAAGTATCGATAAATTTAAGTGTGATAATATCGATAATAAAATCGAGTTGATTTCTTTATTTAGGTATAACCTTGATTTTATTTTATAAGTCCAATCGCAATACACGGGTGATACAAGGTTAGACTGAACAGTTCCGTGTCATGCAGGTTTACTTTAATTTTACCATAAGGATACACAAGTATGTGATACTCTACTGTTTATTTGTAAGATATTTTTCTACATATTATTACACTATACCGACTCCACTATTATTTGCTTTGTAGCATTGCTACCCTTCTTTTTTTTGTATACATATTGTTTTTGTATATTTTTGCTATACGATGACGCTATCGATAATCCTCCAGCTAAATTTTATGTTTATTTTTGGTGAGCGGAATGTTCTGACACATATCTTGTGGAATTATTAAGGTGGTGGTAAAATCATCGATATCGATAATTTATTGTTTAAAAAAATTATGTATATTTTTTATCGACATTTTAACATCTCCATCTGAAATAATCGATATTTAAATATTTAATCGATTAAATTTAACGTATTTAATGATAACTAAAACGTCGAATAAAAAGACACGCTCCCACCTGGATAATTCCGCTCGCGACACTAGCTAGGATATATATACTGTGTGCGTACACATATGTACACGTGTATTGTTGGTTCGTCCGCCGCGCAGCAAGAAGGCGACGGGATGTTACTCGCCGTGGCGTCGCGTCGCCACAAAGCTCGGCGTCCAGTAAGTTGCGGGAATGCTGACTCCGCCACGCCTTTCTATCTCTCTCCATCATACATACATTCACAGTCATCCGTTGTTTCTGTCTCGCTCTGTCTTTGTGTCGAACACGCGGTCTCTTTGTGGTATTGTTTTTGATGTTGATTTATGTGTCGTTATCGATAAATTATCTGCTTCGAAAAACAAAATTTATGGGTATTACCAATATATAGTTTTGAATTTTATCGATTTTTCCAGGAATACTTTTTTATTATTACACTAATTTTGGTTCATTTATATAAAGACAGATAGTTTGTCGATAAAGTCTTTTAGAATCGACACAAGTAATTATGGGATTACGATTTTGTGAAATGGATGCCGATTTTGACTCGGACCGATACTTTAATAGTGGATCATAGATCAAGCAAGTGTGAAAGAATCATCTGAAGATTCGCCATTATTGTACCACTGTGGGCTACTATCCATTAGGTTTTCTTAATACCGAATACGGCTAAAACATGATTGTAAGTCGATTTCAATTAGCTGTATTGTTTAAAATTTAAATTACGATTTTAGTTACTGTTTAGTTGTTTTAACACAAAAAGTCATTGAGTTATATTATGTCACGTGACTATTTTCTATGTTTTGGAGTTTAGTATTATAGGAAGTGTTTTAAATTATTTTTTTGATAGTTTTACTGAATGGTTTTTCCTATGCCTCTTATACACTGGATATTTTAAGGCCATATAAATTTATAAACTAAATCACATATAAGCCAACACCTGCCCGTACTTTAAGTTACTTGCTATATTACTTAGCTCCAATAAAGGCGAAAGCACATTCAGATCGATCTTCAGTCGTAAAAAATTTCTTTGTATAAACAATTTTCTTTTGTTTAAATAATAAAAAATATTACCTCGAACTTTTACACTTGTGTCCCGGTCCTCTGAATGTGCCTCAGCCCTAACAGTCAATATTTTTTTTATGGTATTGTTTGACGAGACGAGCATGTCGTTTGCGTGATGGTAAGCGATACCACCCATAAACAGTAGCAACACCATCCAGCACCTTGAGTTACAAAGTACTGTGTGGCATTCCACTGCGCTCGTCATCCTGAGACATAAGATGTTAAGTCTCATTATGTCCAGTAGTTACACTGGTTACAAAATCGATACACGACATGATTCGTAGGTGTTCCATCACACATTACAAGTTATATCTCTTCTAGATTGTTCTCGATTCATCCACAACGCCTTACTTGTGTATCTTTCTGTCTATTGTCGAGGTAGATTTGATTTTCACTTGATAAACTTATCGTAGTTGATATGTTAAAATGTTTCGATGAGTACACTTATCGTTTTGCTTTTACGCAGGGGCGTAGCTACCGCTGTATCAGCCGTATCAATGATACGGGACCCCCGAGCTCTAGGGACCCCTCTTAGCCCATACGCTAAACTTAGCGGTCATCCATAAATTTGGAGACCTTTTTTTTGCTCCTGCATATTAGGCCTCCGGGCGTGCGACATGCGGGCGGCACAAACTAGTTGGCTTGTACTAAAGAAAGTATAAATCTGACGTTGGAAGGGCCCCAACAACTCTTTGATATAGCGCCCCTCTATGGCAAGCTACGCCGCTGCTGTTACGTACAGTTTTACGTTACATACGGTTTTATTATGTCTATTCAAGGTGTAGTAGATTATTAAGGAAGAATCGTTTGTCTTCAGTAAAGGATAATGGTACTGTGATGTTTTCGTATCTCCTTTCGTTTTTTTTTTAAATATGCTTAGGAAACGTGCAACTGGGTCGCTTAATTGTAGGATCAATGCCATAGACAATTACTTTATTATGAAGCACCTTTTTTTTTAATGAAAAATACTAAAACTGTTAGATAATATATTTCTGATGTAAATTTGGGTGAAAAAAGTATTTTTAGGTTATAAATAATACAAGAAAAGTTTTAATCTGCTCTGCGAATATATTAGTATAGTTATTGTGTAAAGACAAATTGTGGTAAATATTTTTGCAATACCGATAGCTCGTTATACCTTGAACAGACAAGTTTTATTGATTTTTAATTTACCACGATGCTGACGAAATATTTTTTATTGTGTTTTTTTTTAAATCGAAATTTGCATGCCTCTTTTTTACATAATCGTGTCTGTGAACGTTTTTATGCTTCTTCTTATTATTTAGGCTTCGCAAAATAATATTAAAAAATATTGTGATAAATATGTTTAAGAAACTATTTGTTATTTGAACCCAATGTGTCATAACATTTGTTACGTCGGATGAAATGCCCCTGTCTGGATTTTTTTTATCGTCTTGGATGGGCGTATGGCAACACATGATTGTGGAAGACATGATAGAGCGGTAGATTTATATAAAAAAAAATATGGGTATAAATATATTGCTGCCTCGGTGGCGTAGTTGTATTACGGTACGACTGCAAGGCTGAGGTCTCGGGTTCGATCCCCGGGTCGGGCAAAGTGATATTGGATTTTTCCATTCAGTATTCGCCCGGAGTCTGGAATTTGTGCCCGGTATGGCGATAGGCTCGCCCCCTATCACATCATGGGACGGAATACGCTTGGCGAAAAGTGGGTGCACTAGTTGCGCCTCTGCCTACCCCTTTGGGGATAAAAGGCGTGAGCATGCGTTTTTTTTATATATGAATACCCCGTGGTGTTGCCATACGCGTGGAATCCATTAGTATGTAGAACTTTCATCAGATGCTTCTCATTTCAGCACGAGTCACATCTACAATGACGATAAAGATGGCTCCGATCACAAACACGACCAGAGCAAGTAAGTTTATTATAGTTTTCAATAACCAAAAGCAAAAACGGTTATCATCTTACTGAAGGCTCAGCAATACGATAAAGGAAAAAAAAGAATACAAGGAACTTTTTGAACCCACTTTACTTACCATTAAGAGCAGTGGGGTCACATTGCCGAGCCAGTATAAAAAAAATTATTAAAACAAAATATGAGATTCAAATCTCAAATCGTTAATTAAAGAAGAATAAAGCCTTGATGCATAATTAGAACTTCATTGATCCAATTATGTATAGCGCTTCTGACGACGCCGGTGCGAGCGAGTGGCCGGAGGTGTACCTGACGCCCGACCAGCTGGGCGACGAGGCCATCATGCTGGGGCTCGGGGCTGCGGAGCCCGACACCTGGGCCGCGGGGGCGCCTAAGGGACTCGCCAAGTATGTACTATTATCTAATGGATTTTTTTTTACCACATATTGAACCATATTACTTAGTTAACTAAAGCTTGCACGTTCTCAGTACTCACACTTACATAATTCTACACAGTGTGTTAACAATATTTCATATTATTATAATTGAAGGGATGGATAAATAGATGCAAACAAAACATCACCCTATATTTTTTTACTTTGCGTGAGCAACGCGTTGCCATGACGACTGACGTATGTTTATTCACAGACACTACACACGCACAATATTTGGATGTGTTGTACGCGTCAGGTTTAGATAATCCTATAGGGAGCGTTACTATTACTATGCACCAATAAAGTATGATATCTCTTCACACACGTTGAGCCGTAAAAAAATACGAACATTTATAGGCGTGTCTTCAATCACATCTGTCACAGGATTCATCCTAAATATCACAAAGAATAATAAAAATAAGCATGCTCACGCCTTTTATCCCCGAAGGGGTAGGCAGAGGCGCAACTAGTGCACCCACTTTTCGCCAAGCGTGTTCCGTCCCATGATGCGATAGGGGGCGAGCCTATCGCCATATCGGGCACAAATTCCAGACCCCGGGCTGATACTGAATAAAAAAATCCAATATCACTTTGCCCGACCCGGGAATCGAACCCGAGACCTCAGCCTTGCAGTCGTACCGTAATACAACTACGCCACCGAGGCAGTCAATAAAAATAAGATTAGATAGAATTAGGGTAATATAATATTAAGTATACTTTTTAAGTAACTTGTGTGTGTTTAAAGGTCGCTGGGTGACAGGGAGACCAAACGGCAGGAGCATATATACGAGCTTATACTGACGGAGAAACACCACTGCCTCACCATACGACTCATGCAAAAGGTAATTTATTGAGCACTTTCATCATCAGCCACATGACGTCCACTGCTGAACATAAGCCTCCCGTAAAGATTTACAGACGGACATATATTATACTAAGTGTTGCTTGCGGCTTCGCCCGCGTAAAAAGTCCCTAAAACACAATACGATGCTAGCGCCATCTACTTAAAGAATCAGATTAAAAGTATCCGTTATTTCCCATTTGACCCAATTACCGGGATAAAAAGTACCTTATGTGCTAATTCAGGACATGGCCTACTCGTGTCCTAAAGGAGGTGTCCGCTATTTGTATGGGTGCTGTGTCTCAAAATCTATCCAGGCTCAAATTTTATGGATATGAAAGGGGCAAAAAATGGATCTTGGATCCATTAAAAGAATATTTTTAGACCCCTCCATTTATAACTAACTTTTTTAAAAACATTCATATTCAGTGGAGTTTTTAAGGAAAATAAAATAACATGATACTCAACATTGGAGGACTTTAGAATTATACGATTTATTGTTAAAGTCCAGTTTTTGGGACCAGTATCCAAATGTATATAAAGTATCTTGGTAAGAATTTTAGGCTCGTTTTTGGACATGTCCTTTATCCAAATCCGTTTTTTTGTTTCTCCGTTTACTTCTAATAAACATCCAAACATTTTCATAAACTTTTGCATTTATGATATTAGTAAGGATGTATGTGTGTGTGCATTTATGATATTACGAGCTTTTGCCCGCGGCTCCGCCCGCGTTAATGAGTTTTACCGGGACAAAAGTCCCGCTTTACATTTTCCCGGGATAAAAAGTAGCCTATGTGTTAATCCAGGACATAATCTACCCGTGTGCCAAATTTCATCGAAATCCGTTCAGTAGTTTTTGCGTGAAAGAGTAACAAACATCCATACATCCATACTTACAAACTTTCGCGTTTATAATATTAGTAGGATTAAGAAGATACTGCTTCGGTGGCGTAGTTGTATTAAGGTACGCCTGTAATTCTGAGGTCTCGGGTTCGATCCCCGGGTCGGGCATAGTGATATTGAATTTTTCTGGAATTCAGTATCCGCCTGGAATTTGGAATTTGTGCCCGATATGGCGATAGGCTCGCCCCCTATCACATCATGGGACGGAATACGCACGGCGAAAAGTGGGTGCACTTAGTTGCACCTCTGCCTAGCCCTTTGGGGATAAAAAGGCGTGAGAGTGTGTGTGTGTTAATTAAGATAAGATGTGTGTGTATGTGAAGTCTGCCAATCCGCACTAGGCCAGCGTGGTGGAGTCTCAGTAGTAGAGGAGGCCCGTGCTCAGCAGTGGGCAGTATATCGCACCTTGAGAACGAAAGCGACACAATTCAAAAAAATCGAAAATTGATATATCTTCATAATATGACTTAAAACGAAGATCTCAATACAACAATAGTTCAAACACAGCCATATTCAAGTGGGAAAAGGACCAAACTGTTATATCGGGCCTTTTTCATTATATTTTTATAAAAGAGGGACCAGTTTTAAGTAATTTTATGACGATAACTCATTTTTCGATTATTTTGGATTGTGTCGTTTTCGTTCTAAAGGTGCGATATGCATGTGTTGTGAAATAAAATGCTTGTCCGCTTGTAACACGTGTATTCTTCTCAAAAAAACTTAAAATATATCCCGGAACATCGTTAGTCGTTACCTCTTGAAAAATGCGCCGTCATACTCACTCTCTCATTCATTACTCATTCACTTATACTCCTCAGTCACTCATTACGTTTCGTTCACCCTAATCGCTGATGTCTCAATCATCTTCCAACGCCTGCCCTGAGCCGAGGCTCGTACCCCACTTAGGGGGTGCCCTCAGCGTGGTCGTTTAAATGTAAAGGGTTGGAGCGCCTAAAGCGTTCGCCCGAAAGTCCGGTGTGGTCAGAAAAGCCGATTCGCGTCAGGCTACTGACCGTAATGTCCATAACAAAAAAAAAAAAAAAGATACGCACAGCATACACACAATACAGGTCTGGTATGGTATGGTATGTGTGGGCAGATGTTCGCGGCGGGCATGGTGCGTTCGTGCGGCGTGAGCGGCGCGCAGGTGTGGCGCATGTTCCCGCGCGTGGACGAGCTGTGGGGTCTGCACGCGGCGCTGCTGGCGCGGCTGCGGGCCCGGCAGCGCCGCTCCCCCGCCGTCGCCTCCGTCGCCGACATCCTCGCCGACACCTTCGCGCCGCCCGCGCAGGGGAAACTCAAGGCCGCATACGGTAACACATTATCCACACGGAATTAACTAATTCATTCATTTTCAGATAAAACTATTTCAAACTTTTAAACTATTTTTTATGAGACAAGAGAGAGATTATATTATTTTTATGGACATTCCCAGTTCTTTTCGTTTTGGCCATAAACAAAACTGCATTTTTGGTGCCATCTGTTTTTTTTTTATTCTAATGATTGGAATTCAAAATACCATAGACAAATTTATGGCTCTATAAAAAAAGTAAATGTGACAATCCCTATTATTTACCTGTGCCCTTCATTTCTTTTGATCTTGCTTCACTACGATCTTATTTTGAAAAAATGAAATCATTTTTAAATACAACGGCTCAATCTGGGAATTCATATTAATTCTGTATTTAACATTTCATTCGATTCAATAGTATTATTTGATTGTCTATTACTTATAACGGACTCATTAACAAAATACCCCATATCAAAGTTAAAGCCACATAAAAATATATATTAAAATCGTAAAAGCACTACTGAATTCGCTATCGCAATGCCTTAAAAATCAAAATACCCGCATTTTTATGCAGGCGAGTTCTGCTCGCGCCATCGCGACGCGGTGGAGGTGTTCAAGGACTGCTGCGCGCGGGAGCCGCGGCTGGCAAGGTTCATACGCAAGTGTCAGCAGAACCCGCTGCTCAGGAAGAAGGTATTATAATAATCAAATAGTCCCTCCCTACTAGACTGCCTCGGTGGCGTAGTTGTATTAAAGTACGACTACAAGGCTGAGGTCTCGGGTTCGATCCCCGAGTCGGGCAAAGTGATATTGAATTTTTCTATTCAGTATCAGCCCGGAGTCTGGAATTTGTGCCCGATATGGCGATAGGCTCGCCCCCTATCACATCATGGGACGGAATACGCTTGGCGAAAAGTGGGTGCACTAGTTGCGCTTCTGCCTACCCCTTCGGGGATAAAAGGCGTGAGCATGCGTGCGTAGTCCCTCCTTACCCGATTTTGGCCACGACGACCAATCTCAACAGAGATCAGCCAGTTACGCAGGAGATATTTTAGTGGTCCGACGTGGCCGGAAAGAGATCAGGCGCAGGACCAACGGCTTTACGTGGTTTCCTAGGTATGAGGGTATCACACCGCCAACTTCCTGATTCCGAGCTGTGACTGAGTAATTTTTAACATGGAAAAACCCAGTATTGCTAGGGCGGCAGGGGGGGAGGTTAAATAGTTGCAAAAAAAGTGATTAACAGACTCTATATATGTTGTATTGTCCACAGGGCGTGCCAGAATGCGTGCTGTTCGTAGCGCAGCGGCTCACCAAGTACCCGCTACTGCTGGAGCCGCTGCTGAAGACGGCGGGAGACGACATGAACGAACGCGACTTGTTGCAGAAGGCGCTGTGCGGTGTTAAGGTATCACACAATGTTCCGGCAGGAGTAATATTTTTCGAAATGTAAAATGCACAAGTTTACAATCTGAATGTCTCTAGACCATGAAAGTATTTTATGTCAAAGAGCCCCTTTGTAATCTTTATTAACACCAAAGGACAAGCCAATACTTTTGCATTCACACTGTTGTATTTTTAAGTGCTGCTAATTGCAATATCATTACTAGTTATGAAAGGTATAGAGAATATTTGCCAATATAACCTGCAAAAACTATAATATTAATAATTGAAATCGACGAATAGCTTAGTTATAGATTTTTAAGGTGATTTGTCACTATTCCTTTTGCAATATCCTCAACATTTTTTTTTTGTGCAGGAGATTCTAGTCGACGTGGACAACCAAGTGGCAGCCAAGGAGCGAGAGGACCGCAAGCTGGAGATATACCACCGCATCGACGCCAAGTCGTTCGCCAACTTCAAAGGGCGCAAGTTCAAGAAGAGCGCCATACTGCAGGGGAACAGGAGTTTGAAGTGAGTCGACGTATATTTTAAGATACTCAAAAGGTTTAGTGGATATTTTTTTTATCTATTGCTCAACAAAATGGCTTTTGCACCCTGTAACTACTGGACATAATGAGACATAACATCTTATGTCTCAGGATGACGAGCGCAGTGGGATGCCACACATTACTTTGTAACTCAAAGTGCTGGATGGTGTTGCTACTGTTTATGGGCGATCGTATCGCTTACCATTAGGCGAACGGCATGCTCGTCTCGTCATTCTATGCATTAAAAAAAAACCTGATGGTAAGTGAAATGAAGTCCAAAAAAATGTCGACCGGCAAGAGATAAACATCCCTGGTCGGTCGACACAGTAATACCGACCTGCATAATGCTTCTAAAATATGTGTGAATTCGGAAAAATAGTTGATATGTAACTATTTTAATTTTGAAACTCAAACGTAATACTGCTGCTATAGATTAAAATTGTTAAAGGTATTAGACGCTTATTCGATAAATATCGCACGGTTGTAAAGTTTAATTCAGCGCACTTGTACAATTCAATAGAGGTATTATAATATTCGAGTAATTTTTCTTGTATAATAGGCTAGTTGACTGCCTCGGTGGCGTAGTTGTATTACGGTACGACTGCAAGGCTGAGGTCTCGGGTTCGATCCCCGGGTCGGGCAAAGTGATATTGGATTTTTCTATTCAATATCAGCCCGGAGTCTGGAATTTGTGCCCGATATGGCGATAGGCTCGCCCCCTATCACATCATGGGATGGAATACGCTTGGCGAAAAGTGGGTGCACTAGTTGCGCCTCTGCCTACCCCTTCGGGGATAAAAGGCGTGAGCATGCGTAATAGGGTAGTTGACTATTTTTTTTAATACATTTATCAAAAATGTATACCATCCAAAATCTAACGGACAAAATAGTTTTGAAAATTGGGCCAATAATAGTAAGTTATAAGGCTTTGACATTTGGTGGAATGGTAGTTGTCAAATAACAGTAGTATTACACTGTGACGTCACCGAGAGTCGTCGGCCATAACGCTGCGTGCGTGCGAAAGAGATAACGCGATATCCCTTCCACGTCCCCACTTTTGCTCATAACAATAATTCAAATATGAATAACTGCTTTATTTTTCAACTAATTTTGATTCTGATTTCACAGAAGAATTTCTTTTTCGTATTATTTTCTATTACATATAAAATGATTTAAAAAATAAAACATGTGAAGCTACCCTATTGATTTTCACATTTTGACAGGATCCATAATATAGGAAATATATGACAACGATAAACTTATACTTCGATGAAGTTTCTGTGAAGTTTGAAAACCTCTTGATCTTTAACATTTGATCCTCAGGTTCGAAGGCGTGGCAACCCTGATGCAGGGCCGCAGCAAGATGCAGACCCTACTCGTCATAGTGCTTACTGACGTGTTGTTCTTCCTCCACGATAACAACAACAAATACACGTTCTTCACACCTGACAATAAGGTATAGTTTAGCTTAGCATAACGTGATATTACTATCGATATGGGTTTTTATCCATTACTTATATAAAGTTTGATTGTGTGTAATATAAACAAGTCCAAATAATTGCATAGTGCAAACATTAGTGTTAGGTGGCCGAATAATAAGCCTTATATACGCAGCATATAAGGCCTCATTTAGACTATTGGCGAATAATTCATGCATGCATGTGACTATGGATGATGAGTAACGACCACTCCCGAATAAGCTGTTTACGCACTCATATTCGTGACTATTCCTCTACTGGGCAAGTATCTAAATCAGAAGTTATATAATTATATGGTTAGGACCAGTCTTAACAGCGTGTATTATATTGTAATACTATCGTCAATGGTTGACGTCACCGTACAGTCAGCAGCATAAATATCTGTACAAAATCAAAATTTCATATCGCCTATATACGCGTTGAGTTAAACTGAAACATTTTTTTCTTCGTTTGAAGTAAAATAAATCTGTGTTATTTTATTTTTGTGAAGAGAAAAAAAAGATTGGTAAGAAAGAACACAAAAGTATGTAGGCAATTTGAAATTTTGAATTTGTTCAGCTACTTATGCTGCTGACTGTACATAGGGATCATTATCAACCACGTGTTATTTCATCCGTGGTCAAGTAAAGTTAACGGTCCTTATTACACTGGACGAGCGCGTGCCTTCGCCTCGCTGTGAATTCGCTTGCAATACGGTATTTCATTCATTTTTATTTTTGGCTTTTATAAAATGTTAACGTCATATAAATTCGAACACAAAAAGAATATCAACAAGTTACAAGCTTTTCAAATTCAGTAGGAGGGGTAATCGTCAAGAAACAAACTGGAGACGAAATATTGGCACGTGACGTCATCGGGAACTGTGATGCGTGCGTGCGAAAGAGATGGAGCGATATCCGCACTACGCGCCTACTCCTGCAAATGGCAAAATTTGAAATATGAATTACTGCCTCATTTCTTAACCAATTTTAATTTCATAGAATGGCTTCGGTTTCGTATTATTTACTGGTAAATCTATACTAATATAAAGAAAGATTTGATTATTTGTTTGTGTGTAATGCATAAACTCAATAACTACTAGACCGATTTTGAAAATTCTTTCACAAATAGGAAGCTACGTTACTCCTGCGTGCTATAAGGCTACTTTTTATCCCGGGAAAATCTTATTCACGCAGTCGGAGCCGCGAGCAGAAATCTAGTATTCAATAATGCATAAAATCAAACATAGGCAAAAAATACCCTATGAGCCAGGGTGATAGGAGTCTTAATTTTACCTGACTAAACATGAAACAGAGTTTTGGCGGGAACTTGGTAGTGTCATGAGGTGCTCTTGTTTTAATTCATTATTTTGGTGATACTTAGTGTTATATTGCATAATTATGGTGGTATATTATCCAATATAGTTCTATTAAAGGGCTCAAATGAAGTGAATTGAAATAACTGTGCTAGTCAAGTGTTTGTTTTGTTGCCGCCAAAACTCCTCGATAAAGTCTTGGTAAGGTAGCCACTGCTTTACTTCGACATGGTACGACTACTACTGAGGATAACAAAGAAACAATATTATATATGTAACTTCCAAAAACTTTGACACTGGCAGATGCGCAAACCGCGCCTTGCCAAAGAGAAAAAAAAAAAAAAAAAAAAAACGAAACAAACTGGCCTTAGTGAACACTGTTTATAACATGGTTAGTATACTATTACTGCCTCAGCTCAGTCATAATTGTGTCGACTGGGGAAAGATAATCATCTTCCGTTAATAGATATCTAAACGCCATTATACTTACGATCAGGTACAGTGGGGTTTCTTCGCAGTGAAAAAAATAACTATGCTAAATTTTAAGTACGCATACTCACGCCTTTTATCTCCGAAGGGGTAGGCAGAGGCGCAACTAATGCACTCACTTTTCGCCATTTTTATTCCGTCCCATGATGTGATAGGGGGCGAGCCTATCGCCATATCGGGTACAAATTCCAGACTCCGGGCTGATACTGAATAGAAAAACCCAATATCACTTTGCCCGACCCGGGGATCGAACCCGAGACCTCAGCATTGCAGTCGTACCGCAATACAACTACGCCACCGAGGCAGTCAGTCTAAATTTTAAGTATGTAGATCAATAAGATTTTATGTAATTAGCGGTTGAAAGTAACCCGAATTAGTTTGTGTGATATAATAAAAACAAACATATCATGTCTTTTGCCGCCAATTGTTTCTGCAAAATAGTCTTAGTGGATAAAAATAACAACATTGAAGTTGTGAAATCTATACATCTATACATATAAATAAAATTGGAGTGTCTGTTTGTAATATTGAAATAACCGTTTTTTACTACATGTATATGAATATATATGTGGGATTTAGTTCGATGTGGGCCAAAATAATAAAAGATTTCTTGAATAATAATGCGTTATATTTTCTTTACGTCTTGCCGTCTTAATCGTGTGTCGTCTTACTCTCTCGTTCCTTCCTTCCACACTCACTCATTCTTAACATTCATTCTCTCTCTCTTTCCTCCCTGCTTATTACACTTCTTTATCCCTTTCACTCATCTCTGTTCCATATATTCTACCAGTCTTACGTTCCATTCCACTCATCTGCCATAAATCATACTGCATTCCGATCCTACAACTCGGCCATTCTGATATTTGACTGTCCGCAGTCAAATCTAAACTCAGGCACAATTTTCATTCTAATCTAATACAATACTACTAAAATTTAGACCTTTCATTCTTTCTAACATGCTTAACTATTTAATTCACAATAGCTTAGATAAAATTTTAAATACAATTTTTTTTTTCTAAACATCTTATTTTATGCAACTTATACAGAATTACGTGTGTATCGGTTAACAAAAACTCATTAGATTCAATTTCTATACCTTAGTACTAGTACAAACATTTTATTTATTAGACATGTTTTAACCTAACACACTCAAAACAATAAAATACATCATAACGGAATATTAGGCCAAGATTAACCAAAGATATATTTAAAGGTTAACCAAAGATTTACCATAAGATAAAGCTACTCACCTAGCTCAAGAGCATCAGTATACAATGGCCATGGCTTCATATTGTCTGCAGAGGAAGATGTCAATCGAGACCCCTCTGTCATATGATCTATCTTCTCAAGATCATATCGATCATTCCCTTTAACTTTAGTAATCCTATATGGTCCTAAATATTTAGGCTTGAGCTTCAACCCACTGCCAAACTGTGTCCGCTTGATGGCTACAATATCTCCTACAACATATTTTCGACTTACTTTTCTTTTCCTGTTATAAGTCTTAATATTTTCATCTTGAATTTTTTTTTTATTTGCTCTTTCGCCTGTATCTTTAAGTTTTCTCTGTTTTGAACAAAATTACTCTTATGCTCTTGCTGCAACAAATCAAAAATTATAACGTCTTCTTTTGTGTTCATCTTAGTACCCAACATGAGTTCAAATGGAGTGGTATCAATGCTTCTTTGATATGTGCTATTTAGGGCTCTTTGTACACGGCTTATCTGTTTGTACCATTGAGATGGTTCTTCGATACACAGCTTGGTCAATACTGCTATGATGGTTCTATGTATGCGCTCCACCTGTCCATTTCCTCTGGGTACTCCTGTTGTTATGGTTATGTGCTGGATATTCTCAGTCTCACAATAATCTTTGAATTCGTTACTTGTAAATGCAGTACCACGATCTGAAATTAATCTTACTGGATTACCAAATGTTTGTTGATGGATTATTAATTTAGCTATGGTCTCTTTACTCGTAGTCCCCTTTACCAGGAATAACCATACAAACTTTGTGAATGCATCTACAACGGTTAGAATATAATTATACATTTTCCTTGTCTCTGAAAGAGGTCCTATGTGATCGCAATGTATAGTATGCAATGGAATGCCTTCTTTATCAATACAATTTAGAAATCCTTCCTGCTTGCCTTCTTTTTTCGTTGCTAGTAAACATGGTATACATGATAATAAAAGTTCTTCAATTTTCTTGTCAACATTTCTTATGTAATAATCTTGTTCTATCAATTCTTTCATCTTCCTTTTCCCAAAGTGTCCTCTTTTATGTATTCTTCTTAATAGCTCTAACTCTAAATTTTTTGGTATCACCAACCTTCTTTCCTGACCCTTAAATAACAAACCATCGCTGTATGAATAATCTCCATATGGTTGAAGTTTAAGGATTTCGATAATCGCCTTTACACTGTCATCCAATAACTGTGCTTGCTTGATCTGTTCATGTAAGCTAAGCTCAATAGCTCCAACAAACGGGTTCCTGCTCAAAGCATCAACATGTTGCATCTTACCCCCTGGTCGATGTTCAATAACATAATCGTATTCTTCTAACAACAATACCCATCTGGCAACTCTGGTTGATAAGTCTTTCTTGTTTAAGGTTTTTTGGAAGGCTTGACAGTCTGTTACAATTTTAAAATGCTTACCAAACAAGTAATGTCTGAACTTCTTTACTCCTTCAATAATAGCTAGCGCTTCCAATTCATAGCTGCTATATTTTTTCTCAGCCTCGCTGGTTTTTCTGCTGTAGTAGTGTACAGGATGTAACTCACCCGCACAGTCTCTTTGAAGCAATATAGCGCTGTATGCTATGGCAGAGGCATCCGTGTGCAATTCAGTTAACAACTGAGGATCATAAATTCTTAGCACGGGGCCATTACCTAAGGCATTCTTCAACACATTAAATGCATTTTTATGGATATCATTAAATTCAAAGTGTACATCTTTTCTTAATAAATCTGTTAAGGGTTTAGCTATTAATGCAAAATCTTTGATGTATTTTCTGAAATATGATGTTAAGCCTATGAAACTGTGAAGTTGCTTTAAAGTCTTTGGTTCAGGGTACCTGGTTACGGCATCTGTTTTCTCCTGTGATGGTTGAACTCGTCCACCATCTATAATGTGTCCTAGATATTCTATCCGTCGGCATAGTAGTTGAGCTTTTTTCCAATTGATTTGTAGGCCATACTCTGACGCAACAGATAATACTTCCTTTAATCGTTGCAATGCTTGGTACTCGTCAACAGCAGGTATCAACAAATCATCCATGAATATGACTATAATCCCTTTTGCTATAAGGTCCTGAAATACCATAGTTACAAATCGCATGAAATATTTTGGACACACTGACAATCCAAAAGGAGCCCTTAGGAATTCATACTGCCCATTGTGTGTAACAAACGCAGTATATTTTATACTTTCCTCACTGACACGCAGGTGAAAAAAACCATTTTTTAAATCTAATACGCTGAATACAACTGCATCTTTTAGCTTATCAATTAAATCGTCTATAATGGGCAAAGGAAATTCATCCTTAACTATTTTTTTATTAATTGGCCTGTAGTCTATGCAGACCCTTGTACTACCATCTTTTTTTCTCACTAACACTATAGGAGAGGAATATTCCGAATAACTTACCCTAATGATATCATCTTTGAGCCATTCGTCTACCTGTTTTTCAACTATTTGTTGCTCAGCTAGAGATATTCGTCTTGAACGTTGAGCCACTGGTATGTCATCCTTGAGGACAATGCGTAACTTTATCGGCGCTTCCTTTAATTGCACAGGTTTATAACTCTTCACGCAGTCAATGATTTCTCGCTGCACCTGCTTATCCCTAATGCTACCTAGAACAAATTGGTCCTGTCTAACTACACCGGCAAATTTCGACATCCAATTGTTTATATTTGGCGCAATCAATATGGACCCATTAGAAATGAGCGTAAATACATCTTTAAGGAAGTCTTGGCCCAATATAACGCTACATGGCATAGCTTGGCTAGGAACAACAAAAAAGGTAACAGTATAATCATTTCCATCTACCGATACTACAGTAGTACATTTTTTCGTCGAAACTATACTGCCTCCTAATCCTACAAGATTCGTGGCAGTATTTAGACACTTCGGAGACCCGATATTGACGTAAAGTTCGTCACACATTAGGTTAAGTTCACTTCCAGAGTCTATTAACGCGATCGCTTTACACTTATTGACACAAACACTTTTACAGGCGTTTTCGAAACGCATTTGAGATTGAGTAGTTGACTTTTCCTCGTAAACATCCGTGAAGTTGGCGTCGTACTCCACCGCGTTCGCCATCTTGTCATCACTGTTGCCGCTGATGTTGGTACAACTGTCAGATGAGCTGTCATGGCTGTCGTAGTCGTCGTGGTTGGCACTGCCTGCGCTCGGAGTGAAGTCAGCTACGCACATCGTTCGTTTAACTTCGTGAGAGTTCGGCTTTTCTATAGCACTCCGATGTTCTCGCTCCTTATTGGTTTTTCCATACGTTCTTGACCGAATGTTTCCGTTATCACCGCATTGCGTAGAAATATGCCCAAACTCGTTACATTTGAAACATTTTAAGCCTTTATCTTTATTAGGACACTGCGATGAGTGATGATTCATTTCTCCACAGCTATAACACCTTATTTTACTCATAGTAACATGTTCACTACACTCTGACTTCGTAGCTCTTTTATAGTTAGCAGCCATCTTTTCTTTTATTGTTTCATAAATTTTAAATTTTTCCTTGAGTTCCGAATATGTCGTAGCGCCGTATAACACCATCTTATTTACTTCAGAGTCGACTATGCCGTCTATGACGTATTTTATGGCGACATAGTCAGGAATTTTGCCGCGTTTTCCCATTTCTTTCATGACTAGCATATAATCTAGGCACCTTTCGTCTTTCTTCTTTTTCCTAGCGGCCATCATCTCATGTATAGTTTTGCTGTCGATTGCATCGGGAAATTCTCTCAGCAACGCCGCTTTCAGGTCATCCCAACTTTTAAATGGTTTTTCCGATTTTAACCACAAACCTGCGGTTCCCGTTAAAGACCTTCTCGCTACAATTAGAGTCTGTAGGGGCGTCCATTGAAATATTTCGGCGTTATCGTCGATATCTTGGGCCCATCTAGCCACTGACGACGTCTTGTCGTGGCCATTAAATTTCGAAATCAGGTTCTCCGCGTACCATATTGCTTGATCCCTGATTTTCACCGATGAAGCTGGCGCGGCGTCGTCCTCTTCGTAGTTGCCCTGGCGGCTTTGTCGGCGATCCTTGCCATGTCCACCCATATTTCTTCTTTATAAATTAGTCTTAGTATAAATGCCGGCAACTCCTCGTTGTTGGCTGGTGCCGGTTTACGTCTTGATTTTCTGTCTTTTATTTTGGCCTGAAGATAGAAAATATTGAACTATCCCGGACGAGCCCCCAAAATTATGTGGGATTTAGTTCGATGTGGGCCAAAATAATAAAAGATTTCTTGAATAATAATGCGTTATATTTTCTTTACGTCTTGCCGTCTTAATCGTGTGTCGTCTTACTCTCTCGTTCCTTCCTTCCACACTCACTCATTCTTAACATTCATTCTCTCTCTCTTTCCTCCCTGCTTATTACACTTCTTTATCCCTTTCACTCATCTCTGTTCCATATATTCTACCAGTCTTACGTTCCATTCCACTCATCTGCCATAAATCATACTGCATTCCGATCCTACATATATATACGGTACATACACCAAAATAACGTTTTTTACAATTTTTGTCTGTCTGTCTGTTTGTTCCGGCTAATCTCTGAAGTGGCTGGACCGATTTTGACGGGACTTTTATTGGCAGGTAGCTGATGTAATAAGGAGTAACTTAGGCTACTTTTTATCCCGGGAAAATATAAAGCGGGACTTTTATCCCGGGAAAACTCATTCACGCGGGCGGAGCCGCGGGGAACAGCTAGTCATCAATAAAAAAAATAAAACAAGGGCTCACACTATTCGCCTGCGTCAGTGTTTTTCGTACCATGATGCGATTGGGGGCGAGCCTAAAAATTAAACCACAAGCGGCAGGTTGCCCACCTGTACTGTAAGCGATTAGGGAAGTAATTGAGGTTCGACATGGATGACATTATGTATAATGATCTGGTCCGCGCAGACGGGCGTGGTGTCGCTGGTGAAGCTGCTGGTGAGGGAGAAGGCGGGCGCGGAGGGTCGCGGGCTGTACCTCATCTGCAGCGGGCCCAGCGAGCCCGAGATGTTCGAGCTCAGGGTGCATCGGCCCAAGGACATCGCCACCTGGATACACGCCATCAGGTAACCAGTATGCCTAGACGACTCCAGTTCGGAGTGGTATCTATACAGGGTCATATTGACATCGCCTTACTAAATGAAACCACATACTTATCTCCTTGAAAATAACACTTTCCATTATGTCATTTCAACCATAGATGTAAAATAAAAAAGTGTAAGTTTCGAACAAAATAAATATCAATAAAAAGTAACTTTTTACACACCCTAATGCCACTACTACTACTTTAAGAGGATTCCGCGCAGCGGCAAAATTACACCAAAGAGCATTATAATATTACACTTTCAGTCAGAAAACCACTCACGCACACGCCATATTCGCACTAAACTACAAAATGATAAAAAAATTAGGAGATTAAAATTGAGATTTTTGGCGAAAATATTCGTTGTTCATGGATGATTTTTGACATAATGTTAGCAGAGCCAAGGCGAGTATGTGGTTTAATTTATTAAAGCAATGTCAAAATGACAATAACAACAAACAACAATGACCTTGTATATAGTGGTATGCTCGTTTGCGCCCTATATCATAAAAAAATCGTTGTTTCACAGAAAATAAGTGTTACGATGGGGAACATTTTTTTTTTTTACTATGGCACTGGGTAATGTGTTGTAAATAAGGTGAATGATTTTAAAACATTTACCAAATATTTACAGGAATAAATTAACAAAGTTCGTTCAAAAATAAGAGCATAGAAATCAAACAAAATCACCGTATTGTTTCCTTTATATTTTTGTTAGGAATATAGTACCATACTTATATAGACTTCAACATCTTGATATTGGAGCCTTCCTACTACCTTGAAAGTCTGTTGAATATGACGTCACATATTTTTTTGGTAGAGCGGCGGTACAGAGTTGTCCTCAAGAGATCGAGGAGTCGGAAGCTGGCGCGCTCGCCACCTCGGCCGAGGAGCGGCAGCGGCAGCTCGAGGCGAGGCACGAGAATATAAGACTGATTACAGGTACGTTGGTCACGTCATAATAACGACAAAAAAATAAACACAAATTTTAAAAGTGTGTCAGTGTCATGGTAGGTTGATGATATAATAATAACGCCAAATAATTATCTCAGTATAAACTCGTAAAGTGTGGCAATATCAATTTACCCAGGGTGAAAAAAAACTTGCGTCGATAGGCTAGTTGGGGGTGGAACGGACTGCCGAGACGAATGTCCGCAGGTTCAAAACCCTAGGGCACGGACCTCTGACCTTTCTAAAAAAAAAAATTGAATTATCGCTCGCTTTAACGGTGAAGGAAAACATCGTGAGGAAACCCGCATACTTGAGAAGTTCTCTGAATTTCGAAGGTATGTGAAGTCTGCCAACCCACACTAGGCCAGCGTGGTGAACGAAGGCCTAAACCCTCTCAGTTGTAGAGGAGGCCCGTGCTCAGCAGTGGGCAGTATATAATACAGGGCTGGTATGGTATGGTGAAAAAAAACAGTTGCCCGCATAAATAACGGTTATGTTCATTTTTGGAATATTACTTCTGCTTATAAAATATTGTGTAGTAACCTTTTGTCTAAGATAAAGGTAGGAAAGTTTTGATTTTCAGTGTAAAGACAATATTTTGTGTAAACTGTATTACATGTCGTTTTATATAAAGGTGTTATAATATACTACGAAGTGCATTGTCAAGTTCAGTGTTGATTTGTTTGAAGATATTAAAGATTTAACTTTCTTTCTTAATATTGTTCACAATTAAGATAATAGTAGTTACATTATGTCTTGTTACTGACTAGTATTTACTTGCATTGTAAACTATTTTATCGTTGAACAGACGACACTCCGTGGTGGCAAATCGAAGGTGATTTATCAACTGAATTTGATCGGTATTTCGTTTGCACGAGCATGTCGATCCCTTGTTTTAATTTCCGACCATATATAATTTCCCAAAATGATCATGTAAATTGTGTTGTTTTCTAAGTATTGAATGTTGAGGTACATTAGAGGTCGTCCATTAATCACGTGATGTTTTAGCAACTTTTGTACCCCACCCGGTGATTTGTAATGAGGTTTTAGACTCCCCCCCAAAGATCACGTGTACTTTTTTGGTACAAATTATCTAAAAAAAATTGTGTAAATACAGGTTAAAGTATACCTAATCTAATTTAAATTAATATAATAATAAATGAATCGCGCGCGAAAAATAAATATACGTGATATATCACTACAAACCCTTGTGATATTTCGTGATTTTTTTTTCGAACCTTTTTTCCCCTCCCCCCCTTTCCAGCCTCACGTGATTAAAGGACGACCCCTAAGTATTATGTATTATCTTATAATCATTGTATCTATCTGTATCTATACTAAGATATCTTAGCTTTTGTGTCCAGTATTTAAATGTGTTTACTTTTCCTCACTTATTTTGACCTTTTGCCCTGTGAATTCAATAATATTCCTTGAGTTACTTTTACGTATCGATGTCTATATATCGTGTTTTGTTGGAGGTGTTTTTATTTGTAATTACGTTATTATAATGTTTTTTGTTTAATCAGAGGCGTTGAGAGCAAAGGACAGAGAGCAGGCGGCATTGCTCGAAGAGAAAATGGCGCTCCATATGAAATTAGTTGCGCACACCGGACCGTTTGTATTAGAAGTGCCAAACACAAGTAAGTTTATATAGTACTAGCTTTTTCCCGCGGCTCCGCCCGCGTGAATAGGTTTTCCCGGGATAAAAAGTAGCCTATGTGTTAATCCAGGACATGATCTACCCGTGTGCTAAATTTCATCGAAATCTGTTCAGTAGTTTTTGCGTGAATGAGTAACAAACGTACATCCATACATTCTTACAAACTTTCGTATTTATAATATTCGTTGGATATTTTATCTATACTTATAAAAATATTCAAAAAATGACATAAACTCAAAATCCATAAACAATTTCAATCCTCAGATTAATCCAGAGAATAAACCAATCCAAATAAGTCATCAGTACTTAGTAGCACAAGTAAACTTTAATCTGATTGGTCGATTTTTACGAGCAATTTGAGGATAGCGATCTGGTTTGTTTTATCTAAAAAGGGCATAAACATCGACGTTAAGTACTCTGAATTCGAGCGTATGATTCAGGTATTATCAAGTGCAAAGGAATAAATAAAATCTTCAAAACAATAATGCAAAAAGAAATAAGCACACATCATGCCTTTATCCGCGTAGGGGTAGGCAGAAGTGCAACCACCCACTTTTAGCTACGTTGTTTGTTTGTTCCGTCCTGTGATGTGTTTAGGGGTGAACCTATCGCCATATCGGGCACAAATTCCAGACTCCGGGGGGTAATATTGAGCACAAAAACCCAATATCACTTTGCCCGACCTGGGATTTGAACCCAGGACTTCAGAGCGGTGTCTGTACAGCACACACAATACGTCTATTATTATACGACTCTATTAGTATCGATTTAAAAATATATTATAATTGCAGGTGTAAACACAGCGTTTCCGGGTGGGCTGGTGTTCCCTGATTATGTGAGGCTGGCGGCGCCCACCATGGACTCGCACACGCTCTGGCAGGAGGTCTGCAAAGTTGTGAAGGTACGTGAATAGGCTGGCATAGTGTCGACTGGCAATAGTCATCTCTAGTCTGTCGATGCAATGCAATCAGCCCTGTATTATATACTGCCCACTGCTGAGCACGGGCCTCCTCTACTACTGAGAGGGGTGGGGTGGGGGTTAGGCCTTAGTCCACCACGCTGGCCTAGTGCGGGCTGGCAGACTTCACATACCCACGAAATTCTTATGGAGAATTCTTCACGATGTTTTCCTTCACCACATGTAACTTCGAAAAGTCAGAGGTGTGTGCCTTAGGTTTTGAACCTGCGGGCATTGTCCCGGCAGACCGTTCCATTCCCAACTAGGCTATCATCCACTTATACTTGTCTGTCGATACTCTATGGATATACCATTAAGTGTACCTCAGCCACTAAGCCACAGCAATAGCCACGTTCTCCCGAGACCTGTAGTCGTTGGCGATGCCGCTCTCGAGGTTGTGCAAGAATACATCTACCTTGGCCAAATAATTCAACTGGGCCCGCACAACTTCGAGAAAGAGGCAGATAGGAGAATACGGCTAGGTTGGGCGGCATTCGGGAAGCTACGTAATATTTTCAAGTCGTCAATCCCTCAATGCTTAAAAACTAAGGTTTTTAACCAGTGCGTCCTACCTGTAATGACCTACGCAGCCGAGACGTGGACACTTACTAGGGGCCTGGTCCACAAGTTTAAAGTCGCTCAGCGTGCTATGGAACGAGCGATGCTCGGGGTCTCTCTGGTAGATAAAATCAGAAATGAAGTTATACGCCAGAGAACTAGAGTAACCGACGTCGCTCGCAAAATCAGCATACTGAAGTGGAAGTGGGCTGGCCATGTCTGCAGACGGACAGACGGTCGATGGAGCAGAGAAGTGCTGGAGTGGAGACCGCGTTTAGGTAAACGTAGTGTAGGACGCCCTGCTGCACGATGGACAGACGACTTGAAAAAGACGGCGGGTAGCGGATGGATGCGGGCTGCTCAAGACCGGGATGGTTGGCGTTCACTTGGGGAGGCCTACGTTCAGCAGTGGACGGCGACAGGCTGATTGATTGTACCTCAGCCACTTTGCCGCGCTCACTGAAAAAAAAATATTTAAATACTGTATAGATTTTTTTTATATCGATTCTTCCGTGTCTTAATTTTTGATTATCGATGGCAATAGGGTGTTATAGGTTTACGGTTTTAGGTTTAATGATGAGTGTTGAAGTGTGTTTAACGAGTAGTGAATGAGCTCCAGTGGTTTTCATCGGCTGTATTGTATTGTCTACTCGGCATTGTAGTCGAGGCTGAATGATGTGTGTGCAGGAGGCGCTGGAGGCGAGCAGCGCAGGCTGCACGCACTGCGGCGGGTCTGGTGTGGGGGCCGGAGTGGGGGCGGGGGCTCCGTGCGCGTGGTGCGCGGGGGGCGCGGCGCTGGGGCGCAGCACGAGCTCGGCGGGCGAGCGCCACTCCGTCGCGTACGAGAGCCCCGCGCTGCCGCGCCGCGCCGACACCTTCGCCGGCTTCGACGCAAACAGGCATCGCGGTACGAACCACGCACACACACACACACACACACACCACTATACACATACATTATACATTATACACTTTATGACATTACCATTAAGTTACATTTTAAAAATATATAATTTTGGCAATCTCAATTGGCAGACTCATTAATTTTATTTTAACTACCCCTAACTTAGATCACTATTATTATATTTAGTTCGATAATTAATCTATTGAATTGATTAAATAACGTTCTATATATTTTGTTTATAATTATAAATGTTTTTTTTAAGTTGTATTATTTTCATTTACTCACGTCATAACGACTCACGATCGGTAGACACGAGCGCCCTCTCGGATGCAGGTGTGAGCTTGCGCACGTCGACGGACACGCCGCCGGAGGGGGGCGAAGGCGACCCGTCGGGGGGCGTGGGGGGCGAGCGGCACAACCACACGCATGCGCCTGACGCGGCGATCAAGCTACATCACGCCATATACACGCTCACCTGCATCGTGTGGCATCAACTCACTACTATTCATAGGTAGGTTTTATAACGAACAATGATATCGATGCTTTATTCAAATCTATACTAATATTATAAAGCTGAAGAGTTTGTTTGTTTGTTTGAACGCGCTAATCTCAGGAACTACGGGACCGATTTTAAAAATTCTTTCACTAATAGGAAGCTACATTACTCCTGAGTGCTATAGGCTACTTTTTATCCCGGAAAAACTTTTCCACGCGGGCGGTGCCGCGCGCCATGCTAGTCTTTAATATTTAGGGTAAAATGTGAATAGTTTATGTGAGCGGGGTGGCGAGAGCTAAGGCCGCATTTAAACGAGTTGTTTTTAATTAGGTTATAGCAACATATTAGCTGTTTTTATTTATAGATTCATGTAAATAAGATCTCTCTGTGTTTATGTCACACGTAAAACCGCGTTTTCATGATGCAAGTACTAGCGTGCAGGTATGATGTCATATTTGTATGTGCTTGCCTGTTCAAAAGCTTGCGTGAATATTTACGTGTTCACTACTTAATTGTGTGTGTGTGTGTATGAGTGTATGGATGTGTGTGTATAATGCAAAAACAGGTTACCTAATCTATACTTATTTGTATCTTAAAGAGGAAAAGTTTGTAATTTTGTTTGTAGAGTTGTAGGGGCTAATCTCGGGAATTACTGAACTGATTTTGAAAATTCTTTCACCTATAGGAAACAACGTTACTTCTGAGTGCTACAGTCTATTTTTAATCCCGAAAAAACTTATTCACGCGGGTGGACCCGCGGGCGCAATGTATTTTTGATATTAATGATTCGTGGTGTGTTGTCGCCCGTCGGCACCAGCCTGCAGGCGCAGGTGTGCGCGTGGCGCGCGGGCCCGGTGGCGACAGGCGCGGGCGGTGCCGCGCGACATGACGCGCAGCTGGAGGAGCTGCGGCACGCGCAGGCGCGCCTCACCGCCGAGCGCGCCGCCTGGGAGGCGCAGCGCACCGCGGACCAGGCGCAGCTGCACCAGGGTACGCACTACACACTACACACTACACACTACACACATCCTACTCATTATAAACGCGAAACGTTTGCAACAATGGATGTTTGTTACTCTTTCACGCAAAAACTACTTAACGGATTTAGATGAAATTTGGCACACGAGTAGATCATGTCTTGGATTAACACATAGCATAGACTTAGACTACTTAGCTTAGACTTTTTATCCCGGGAAAATGTAAGGCGGGACTTTTATCCCGGAAAAACTTATTAACGCGGGCGGAGCCGCGGGCAAAAACTAATACCTCATATATTTATACTTAAGCCGAGTTGTTTCGTCCACGGTCAGATGAAGTTAACACTTACGCTGCGGCGCCAAATCAATTAACTGTCCACCAGTGCGGCCGCCTCGCACGGTGTGTTGTCCCGCACTGGCGTTTGGCGGCGCGACGTGAGTGAGCGAGACAGTCATAAGAAAAAATTAACACAAGATGTGTGTTCGTCGCACGCGCGTCGTTTAAAAAAAAACACAACTGTTGTGTGAGCTGCAATTAACTTGTTAATACTCTTATCACACTGTCGAATTGCAAGCGAATTTACAGCTAAACGAAGTTCAGTGTAATAAGACCGTTAACCTTACTTGACCACGGATGAAACAACACGAGCTTAATCGCTAATTTTCTAACTGATTGTTTAATATTTTGACTTAAGGAAAATAGAAAAATTTACGTACTCGATTGAAATTAAATGATTTCTCTCCAAATCCGTTAAGGCAATTTTGATTTTGTATTCGTATTATAATCCATACATTTGTACACAAATATATCGTCCAAAGATATATATATATATTTTTAATAGAGTATATCAAATTTTAACAAGATATGTTGTAAAACGTTACATGTCATTCCAGAGCGGAGACAGTTACTAGAGGCTAGGGAAGAGTTGACGCTCCAGCAGAAGGACGTGGAACAGCAGCGGGAACGACTGTACAGGCGTCTGGAACGGCTGCAGCAGCATGGTAACCATCGATTATTTCATAATTGCCTCATACAATTGTATCGTAGGTTCTGTAAAAAAATATATATATAATTAAACGTGCAATAAAAATATTCAATAGTAAAATAATCGACTGCCTCGGTGGCGTAGTTGTGTTACGGTACGACTGTAATCCTGAGGTCTCGGGTTCGATCCCCGGGTCGGTCAAAGTGATATTGGATTTTTCTAGAATTCAGTATCCGCCCGGAGTCTGGAATTTGTGCTCGATATGGCGATAGGTTCGCCCCCTATCACATCATGGGACGGAGTACGCACGGCGAAAAGTGGGTGCACTAAGTTGCGCCTCTGCCTACCCGTTCGGGGATAAAAAGGCGTGAGTGGTGTGTGTGTGTAAAATAATAACTATATAAGAAGATAGAAGAAAATATTTCTTATATTATAATTTTTTAAACTAAGCTGACTTGCAATCACTTCAAATCAATTTTAGATAAAGGAGTTGTTACTACCTCATGCATTTTAGTTATAGGTAATTTGGCACGACTGGTATGAAGGTAGTCACGAGTGGCAATGAAGCCATCCTTGTTATTGATAAATGTCAGAAATGCAATGGTCATCACAACCAAAGTAGAATAAATCAAAATTTGAAAAAAGAATGTTACGTTCGATTCTTTTGTACTCGTGCCGTGCCAACGCTGGAGAAATAGCTTCTACGCAATGTATTTAAGGTTCATATTAGATTAGTAAGAAATGGTTTTAATGACTTTAATAAATAAAATAAATAAACATATACTTGTTTCAAGAATTATAGCTTCTACGCATTGTATTTAAGGTTCATATTAGTAAGATAAAAAAGACGTCGGGTTTTTTTTGTTACGGAATTTCTGGATTCGGTCTCCACGCTCAAGGCCCGCGATAGAAGCTATGCAATAGCTTAAAAAAACTTCTCATGTAATAATAATAAATCGCTAAAATCTCTTCCAGTACCTATCAGACCGGCCGTTTCATACTTCAAACTGATTATATTAAAATACATTTGTTTTCAGGCGGTTCTCAAGAGGAGATAGCGAGCGTGGGCACTCTGTCTCCGGACTCCAGCGTCAGTGATACGATGCGGCGGAAGGAACCTAAATGGCGAAGTTAGTGTACTTCTATATACCATCCTGATTCTTGTGTGTGTTATACCATCTGTAGAAGAGTTTGAATCTTGTTTATAGACTGTTTAAGTAATGCTTATCAGTCAATACATTTCAAATAATAATAATCGATTCTAATTATGTACAAAAGTTTCAATTAATCAAAGGGTTAAGCAAATACACTTTTGGAATTATCAACGTCATTTAATATGATAGCGTGCAAGTTACTGATTAATTTTACTATAAGCATTGGGTATACATAATTAGTTCGAAATACTCCTCGCCGAAGTAGCAGATTCTCCTCATTAGCTTATTAATATACGTATTTATTTATGTACGTAATTGTTTATGTATATATTTTAAATAATTATTTATGTACACAGTTATATATGTAGCATATGTATATATACATATATTTTGTTAAATAATTATCATTGTATATTTATTCTCATTTTTTTTTTTCATTATTTATAATTTACACCTGCCTCCGTCTCTCTGCACCTCCTTAAGGTCGACTGGGAGAAAATGCCTTTAGGCATTAAGTCCGCCTGTACTATACATTTGTACAAAGTGTAAATAAATAAATAAATAAATATGAATTAATAGGAAAACAAAGTTCGCGAGTATACGGATTTAGTACCGGCACGCTATGGTACTGTTTTGATGTTTTTCCGCTCATAAAGCTTTGTATTAATTCATAAATACATATTACTTTGAGGAAGCTAATTGCTGTACATTATGGTCAATAGTGACGTGCAGTATAATCTATTGGAATGTATAATTTGGTTTTCGGCATTTGTTTTTCGAAATTCGAAATTTAAAAAAAGAATAATGTAGTACGGTCGTCACTAATAGGATCGCTGGCTAGTATATTTTTTTCGATAATGAATTGAGATTTCACGTCACTATTGTAATCTGTCAAAACGGCCATCATAGCGTGCTGGTACAATAGGGATACGAGTTGATCGATAGTCAGCCAGTTATCATAGACATAAGATAGCGATTTCCAGCAAAAATACTAATGTGATGTAAAAAAATATGTCGTGTGTATCGGTTGGTAAGTTCGTGGTATTGCCGCAGATAACCGCGGCTCGACCGGCTCGGAGTCCAGCGCGTGCACGCTGCCGCCGCCGCAGCTGCTGTCCGCGCAGAACGAGACGCGCGCCTCCGCCATCGCCGCGCCGCTCGCCGTACGTATATATACCTTATACCCATCGCAATAGGGGCTAGGGGCTAGGGGCTGCGGGCTCGGAGTCCAGCGCGTGCACGCTGCCGCCGCCGCAGCTGCTGTCCGCGCAGAACGAGACGCGCGCCTCCGCCATCGCCGCGCCGCTCGCCGTACGTATATATACCTTATACCCATCGCAATAGGGGCTAGGGGCTGCGGGCTCGGAGTCCAGCGCGTGCACGCTGCCGCCGCCGCAGCTGCTGTCCGCGCAGAACGAGACGCGCGCCTCCGCCATCGCCGCGCCGCTCGCCGTACGTATATATACCTTATACCCATCGCAATAGGGGCTAGGGGCTAGGGGCTGCGGGCTCGGAGTCCAGCGCGTGCACGCTGCCGCCGCCGCAGCTGCTGTCCGCGCAGAACGAGACGCGCGCCTCCGCCATCGCCGCGCCGCTCGCCGTACGTATATATACCTTATACCCATCGCAATAGGGGCTAGGGGCTAGGGGCTGCGGGCTCGGAGTCCAGCGCGTGCACGCTGCCGCCGCCGCAGCTGCTGTCCGCGCAGAACGAGACGCGCGCCTCCGCCATCGCCGCGCCGCTCGCCGTACGTATATATACCTTATACCCATCGCAATAGGGGCTAGGGGCTAGGGGCTGCGGGCTCGGAGTCCAGCGCGTGCACGCTGCCGCCGCCGCAGCTGCTGTCCGCGCAGAACGAGACGCGCGCCTCCGCCATCGCCGCGCCGCTCGCCGTACGTATATATACCTTATACCCATCGCAATAGGGGCTAGGGGCTAGGGGCTGCGGGCTCGGAGTCCAGCGCGTGCACGCTGCCGCCGCCGCAGCTGCTGTCCGCGCAGAACGAGACGCGCGCCTCCGCCATCGCCGCGCCGCTCGCCGTACGTATATATACCTTATACCCATCGCAATAGGGGCTAGGGGCTAGGGGCTGCGGGCTCGGAGTCCAGCGCGTGCACGCTGCCGCCGCCGCTGCTGCTGTCCGCGCAGAACGAGACGCGCGCCTCCGCCATCGCCGCGCCGCTCGCCGTACGTATATATACCTTATACCCATCGCAATAGGGGCTAGGGGCTAGGGGCTGCGGGCTCGGAGTCCAGCGCGTGCACGCTGCCGCCGCCGCTGCTGCTGTCCGCGCAGAACGAGACGCGCGCCTCCGCCATCGCCGCGCCGCTCGCCGTACGTATATATACCTTATACCCATCGCAATAGGGGCTAGGGGCTAGGGGCTGCGGGCTCGGAGTCCAGCGCGTGCACGCTGCCGCCGCCGCAGCTGCTGTCCGCGCAGAACGAGACGCGCGCCTCCGCCATCGCCGCGCCGCTCGCCGTACGTATATATACCTTATACCCATCGCAATAGGGGCTAGGGGCTAGGGGCTGCGGGCTCGGAGTCCAGCGCGTGCACGCTGCCGCCGCCGCAGCTGCTGTCCGCGCAGAACGAGACGCGCGCCTCCGCCATCGCCGCGCCGCTCGCCGTACGTATATATACCTTATACCCATCGCAATAGGGGCTAGGGGCTAGGGGCTGCGGGCTCGGAGTCCAGCGCGTGCACGCTGCCGCCGCCGCAGCTGCTGTCCGCGCAGAACGAGACGCGCGCCTCCGCCATCGCCGCGCCGCTCGCCGTACGTATATATACCTTATACCCATCGCAATAGGGGCTAGGGGCTAGGGGCTGCGGGCTCGGAGTCCAGCGCGTGCACGCTGCCGCCGCCGCAGCTGCTGTCCGCGCAGAACGAGACGCGCGCCTCCGCCATCGCCGCGCCGCTCGCCGTACGTATATATACCTTATACCCATCGCAATAGGGGCTAGGGGCTAGGGGCTGCGGGCTCGGAGTCCAGCGCGTGCACGCTGCCGCCGCCGCAGCTGCTGTCCGCGCAGAACGAGACGCGCGCCTCCGCCATCGCCGCGCCGCTCGCCGTACGTATATATACCTTATACCCATCGCAATAGGGGCTAGGGGCTAGGGGCTGCGGGCTCGGAGTCCAGCGCGTGCACGCTGCCGCCGCCGCAGCTGCTGTCCGCGCAGAACGAGACGCGCGCCTCCGCCATCGCCGCGCCGCTCGCCGTACGTATATATACCTTATACCCATCGCAATAGGGGCTAGGGGCTAGGGGCTGCGGGCTCGGAGTCCAGCGCGTGCACGCTGCCGCCGCCGCAGCTGCTGTCCGCGCAGAACGAGACGCGCGCCTCCGCCATCGCCGCGCCGCTCGCCGTACGTATATATACCTTATACCCATCGCAATAGGGGCTAGGGGCTAGGGGCTGCGGGCTCGGAGTCCAGCGCGTGCACGCTGCCGCCGCCGCAGCTGCTGTCCGCGCAGAACGAGACGCGCGCCTCCGCCATCGCCGCGCCGCTCGCCGTACGTATATATACCTTATACCCATCGCAATAGGGGCTAGGGGCTAGGGGCTGCGGGCTCGGAGTCCAGCGCGTGCACGCTGCCGCCGCCGCAGCTGCTGTCCGCGCAGAACGAGACGCGCGCCTCCGCCATCGCCGCGCCGCTCGCCGTACGTATATATACCTTATACCCATCGCAATAGGGGCTAGGGGCTGCGGGCTCGGAGTCCAGCGCGTGCACGCTGCCGCCGCCGCAGCTGCTGTCCGCGCAGAACGAGACGCGCGCCTCCGCCATCGCCGCGCCGCTCGCCGTACGTATATATACCTTATACCCATCGCAATAGGGGCTAGGGGCTAGGGGCTGCGAGCTCGGAGTCCAGCGCGTGCACGCTGCCGCCGCCGCAGCTGCTGTCCGCGCAGAACGAGACGCGCGCCTCCGCCATCGCCGCGCCGCTCGCCGTACGTATATATACCTTATACCCATCGCAATAGGGGCTAGGGGCTAGGGGCTGCGGGCTCGGAGTCCAGCGCGTGCACGCTGCCGCCGCCGCAGCTGCTGTCCGCGCAGAACGAGACGCGCGCCTCCGCCATCGCCGCGCCGCTCGCCGTACGTATATATACCTTATACCCATCGCAATAGGGGCTAGGGGCTAGGGGCTGCGGGCTCGGAGTCCAGCGCGTGCACGCTGCCGCCGCCGCAGCTGCTGTCCGCGCAGAACGAGACGCGCGCCTCCGCCATCGCCGCGCCGCTCGCCGTACGTATATATACCTTATACCCATCGCAATAGGGGCTAGGGGCTAGGGGCTGCGGGCTCGGAGTCCAGCGCGTGCACGCTGCCGCCGCCGCAGCTGCTGTCCGCGCAGAACGAGACGCGCGCCTCCGCCATCGCCGCGCCGCTCGCCGTACGTATATATACCTTATACCCATCGCAATAGGGGCTAGGGGCTGCGGGCTCGGAGTCCAGCGCGTGCACGTGCGCGTATACGTACGTACATACTGCGTACACATTACACCACTCGGATCAATAGGCTATAAGTTGAACGTTAGAAAAAAAAACATACAGAAACAATAAGAAGACATTATGTGGAAATTATTTTATTTATCTTAATCTATACTAATAATAAAGAGGAAAGATTTGATTGTTTGTTTTTAATGGATAAACTCAAAAACTACTGGACCTACAACGCTACATTACTCCTGAGTGCTATAGGCTACTTTTTATCCCGGAAAAACTTTTACACGCGGGCGGAGCCGCGAGCGGAAGTCTAGTAGTAAACTAAATTTAAGAGTAATATCTGCACTTTCTTAATAGGCTGCGTCTGCATACGTCGACGATGCTGCGAATGTTCACACGCAGTGACTGCAACTGTTCGCTTCATTTTTTGATAATTCGCATAAGGTCACGCGCAATATGCGGCACGCAACTCGCGTCCGTGACGTGTGAACGAACCTTAATCAATATTCCTCTATTAAAAATATCTGATTTCAGCAAATGGTGAAACAACAGTTGCCGTTGAAGCTAGCGAGCGGCAAGAGTCAGCAGCCGCCGCCCGGGTACCACAGGCTGCACGAGTCGCCTAGTGAGGTAATGTTATACATCTTAAAGACGCACTCAGACACGTTATTTAACTTTTCAACAGTTGATTTTGTAATTCAGTAAATGGACTGCGCACGGGAGGGTTCTAGATTCCAACCACAGTTGGGGAACACATTATATGGGTTATTCTAGAATTTACATGGGATTGGATACCGCAGGGGGATCGGCTTGAGATAGTCCAAAAGGGTGTCGCGCCAACCCCACATTGAAGTGGGATAAAAGCAATTGAAAGGATTCATTTCATGTAATTCGACTATTTTCATATAGTATGAAAATAGTCGATTTTTTAAGATCATAACGCCATCTTGTCGTTGCAATCAGCCCTGTATTATATACTGCCCACTGCTGAGCACGGGCCTCCTCTACTACTGAGAGGGGTTAGGCCTTAGTCCTTGTTGTCGTTATGATCCTAAAAATAATTAAGTTAACTGGCATCTCTGACTTTTATGTATTATTTAGTATCCTTCTTATTTAATAAGTACCTACTTGTGCCCAGTTATTAATATTTCAGTAAACTCCGCCATCATTTTTATTTCTATCTACATTTTGTATTAGTCTATAGTATATTCCAGTACATCATTTACGTGTAGAGCTTCATAATAGTTTATTAAAATATTGACTTTTTAGTGTATTTTAAGTACGATATAATGCAAGAGTAGATTATCATATTCATTTACGACCATAATAATTTTTTAAAATGCAAAGAGAAAAATGATAAATAAATAAAAAATATTAAATGTTGGTGTGAGATATAGAAGGTGAGCTTGACTATACTCTCGCCGTCTCCTTCGTACGCACGCATCATATTGTGGTGACGTCACCATTATGCCTACATGTTTTGTTCTGTTATTTGACAATCACTTTGTCACTCTAGTTTGAAATTCTACATATTAAGAGCTGATTTAAAAAATATCCTTTTGTTTGAATTTTAATTAACATAGATATTGGATCATATATCCAAATATAGCTTCACCTTTCATATATCAAAAAACAGATAAAATGGTTGGTGTTTTCAGGACCTGGACTATCCGAATGTATTTTAACAGCTATATTATATTTCCTGTAAGTAACACGCTATTGGTGTCCAGTAGATCGTTCTATCAAATTAGTATCGTACGGTGACGTTTCCAATTATTGATTGCTGTCAACTTTTCTTTAATAATTTTGTCGTTTTCGACTTACGACCTTATTAACAAACAGTTTACTATTTTAGTTATAGAATGTTTGTCTTTTTCGTTTGATATTTGAAAATTCGTTCGAAGAAATAACATTCAATAGCTAAAATAGTTTTATAAACTGTTTATTAATAAGGCCTTTAGTATAAAAAGCTACTTGTCGAAGACGGAATTAAACGTGACATATACACATTAAGACGTAATAACACGTTATCATAATATACCACAGTATTTCTGTACGACGTGATATCACGTCATCCGTAAAAAAAAATGTGGTGAACTTACTTTTTATAACTATAAAAAAATATGTGTAAACATGAAGATAGCCAACCTTTTTCGGAATAATTTGAAATGTTGCCACTCGTTGTTTTATGATTTAATAGTAAATATCTGTGTTAGTTTCTCAGTTGAAAGTAAGCTTCGGTAGTATGGAAGAGTTGGATAATATTAGCTTTATGAGATCTGTCTGTCGTCATATTGCAGTCGAATTATCTACACAACCATTTCGTCTGTTCCGCTTTAAATGTTAGAGCATGTTCCTTTATTTATATTGTGTACTAGGTGTTGCTGGCGGCTTCGCTCGCGTGATAAGCCTTTCCTGCCACAAAGGTCAACCACTGCGTCACACGACGCCAGCGCCATCCATTTAAAAATACAAAATTAAATAATTAGAAAAGAAACTTATGTGTTAGTCCAGGACGTGATCTGCCAGTGTGCCGCATTTCATTCAACCTCGTTCAGCTGTTTCTGTTTCTTCTCAAACATTGAAACATACAAAAATGCAAACAATTTGTAGGAAATTAAACGAAGATGATTTTCTTTAAATTGGCACTCGAAGTTTGATGGTTTATTACACCAAGCTTATGTCGATATAAACACGTCGTCAGTCATAAACAATATCTATAAAGCGCGGTTTAGATTGGCAAGGAAATTTGCAGAAGTTAGTTGAAAAGCTATTTTTCCTGTGTAAACAGGTACAGCAAACCGACTTCCGCAAATTTTGCAGTTTGCAGGGCTTGCGGCAAGTTGGAAGTTTTGCGCAATATACAGGGTCATTTTGATATTACTTTACTAAATGTAACCACGTACTTATCTCCTAGAAAATAACACTTACCATTATGTTATTTTAACCATAGATGTAAAATTAAAAAGTGTAAGATACGAACAAAATAAATTTCAATAAAAAGTAACTTTAACTTTACACATCTTAGTGCCACTACTACTACTCTAAGTGGATTCGTCGCGACGGCAACATTACATTTTTAGTCAGAAAAACACTCGCGCACACGGCATATTCGCACTAAACTACAAAATGATAAAAAAAATCAGGAAAGTAAAATTGTCATTTAAGGTGAACATTTTCGTTTTTCATCTATACTAATATTATAAAGCTGAAGAGTTTGTTTGTTTGAACGCGCTAAACTCAGGAGTTATTGGACCGATTTTGAAAATTGTTCCACTAATAGGAAGCTACAGTACTCCTGAGTGCTATATATAGGCTACTTTTAATCCCGGAAAAACTTTTCCACGCGGGCGGAGCGGCGCGCAATGCTAGTGTATGATATTTGGCATAAAGTTAGCAGAAGCAAAGGCGAGTATGTGAGTAAATAGAAATAGCGGTGTCAAAGTAACCCTGTATTTCTGCGAGAACTTGCTAGCCTAAACACGGTTTATGAATGTATGTAGGTATGAGTGTTGAGTGTAAACGTAATGTTTCAGCAGCAAGGCTTAGTGATCCAGCACACGCGCACGGGCAGCTCGCCCGCGCCGCTCCCCTCGCAGCAGCAGTTCAACAACAAGGCCACCAGGTATATACACAACCTTTGATTAATTATATACCTAGATAGAGTGACGCGCTGCAATGACACTAAAACAAACAGGCCAACTTTTCTTAAGCTAGTATGCGTGACAGCTGTGTCATACGCTATCGCTGCATCATTCTGCGTATCCTTGTGTGCGCGCATAATGATACCAGTTATTACATGGTTTCTATTAAAACGGGGAGAAAATTCAAAATTATATCCATGAAAAACAACAAAAAAAAATTCACTCGAACTCATTTAGTGGGGAACAGTTCGCCACTATTTTTTTCGACGCGTTTGAAAAGTTTAGTGTCTATCTAGGTATATAATTAATGATAGTACACAACAAACATTACGCACCATCAGTGGCGGTCCTTTCATAGAAGCCGAAAAGCCTGGCTTGCCCTAAAATTATTTACCTAAGTACGCAAAATCGAATATGAAACAATAACCAACATTTTACGGTAACAAAACGCTTCGAAATAATATTCTTTAAAATTTTAAAATTCCCGCGCTACGGTTCGCTGAACCGGTTCGCCTCGAGCGCACCTAAAGACACACCACTACACCTACACACACACAACCACATCCGCGCCGTACACTCATTTCATATTTAATACAAAACAGCTAGATGCGCACAAAATATACTCATCACTCTCTCTCTCGTTGGGTTTTACCTGGCTTTTCGCCGCCATATTTTTCTCATTCACGCTAATGGATAAATTGCTACCACATACGTATAGCTATAGTAAGTTTCTATAGCAATCAGTACTAGAAAATAATCAAGGCTTAATGCATCCATAGATACTGTATAAAATACAGGGTTGCCAATTAAAAGAATTACCTCTAATATGGTTGAATTATTTTGCTTATTTTAATGTGTATTTTTTATTTATCATGAATATGTAAAGATTTTAGTGATAATATAATTTAAATTAAATATCTGATTATAATTATTTAAGGTATTGTACTATAATTTTATTTATCAATAAGTTTTTCTCACAATTTTGGCATTAATGTTGTGGTGTAATTTTGATTTCAACTAGGCAACATCAGTTATTTGTTTTGATTGAGCCGGCGATCTACATTGTGAAGTATTTGTGTTTATTAAGTGGTTTTTGAGTTATTTTAAACTTTTAAGCACAATAAAGATGAGTGAATATATTTCTTGTAATAGTTTAAAGTGTGTGAAAGTTTTTATCGGCGAGAATAACTTAAATTTGTTAGGTTATGATGGAAAAAAACAACTTTTAACGAGCTGGCGAATGGCGCGAAATGTGTCTGAAGAATCATAAAAGGTATTTAGATCAGTATACAACAAAACTTATTGTCTTATTGGATGCTCTAATACGTTATACGACTACGTATTAAGTTGTATTGTTGGTGTTTCATATTTTTCTTGAACAAAACAAGTGTTTGGAATAGGTAGGTACATACATCTGGCTAGTAAAATGATTTAATTAATCAGTGTTATCAAAAGTAATTCCAATTCACAAAAACATTTGTGTTAAATGCATTCATTTCATTTCATAATTTCGGTAAACAGCGAATTGTAACCTGATTATCTCGTCCAATTAAATAGGTACAGTAGCTGTGACGAAATTTGAAAATTTCTGAACAAAACTTGTGCGTCGACAGTAATAATGATGATAGTAGTGTTTTTACTTTTTTTAAAATTACTTGATACAGGTAAAATCTATGTAAATAGTTTATCTTTACAAGAACTTCGTTTAGAAGTCGCGATGGGTCAAAATCGTTTTTAAATAAAGGTACCTAATTTCGAAATGGTGACTAGTCGACTCTATGGCGTTGTATTGCGTACACGGTTCGAACATTGTTTTGAGGCCCTGGTTCGAATCCCGGTACGGGTAGTCATTTTTATTTTTAGATATTGCTTTTCTTTCTTATAGTTGCACATTTTATATGTATCGGAGGTGCGAATTTTTTTTAGGTCTTCTTTGGCTTGCCCTCATCCAAAACACTAGGCACGCCACTGCGCACCATCAGGCTTTGGAGTAGTTTACCGGCGCACGTGTTCCCTCCTTCCTATAATCCTGGGTCCTTCCGCCGTAGCGTGAAAAAGCAGCTCAGTAGGCCGGCATGATTGTCTCGATACTCTATCTGAACGGCATCGCGCTTACCATCAGGTGAGGTGCAGTTACTTTGTAGGGGTCGAATATATATTAAAAAAAAACTCACTACGCATTTATCCCCGATGGAGCAGGTGGAGATGCGACCTGGGCACCCACTTTATGTCATTCCGTCCCATAATGTGATAGGGGGAGAGTTTATCTTCATATCGAGCACGATTTTCAGACTCGGGCTGACATTGAGCAAGAACAACAACCCTATATCATAAAAAAAAACTCAATATCACTTTTCTCGACTTGGTATTTTTTTTTATAGCATTGAATGACGAGACGAGCATGCCGTTCGCCTGATAGTAATCGATGCGACCACCCATAAACAGTAACAACACCATTCAGCACGTTGAGTTACAAAATACTGTGTTAAGTTAGGTTTAATTTTATTTGTATGTCATGTTTTATGTGTTTTGCTGTAATAAACAATTTTTAACTTAATTTAAAAAATACTGTGTGGCATTCCACTGCGCTCGTCATCCTGAGACATAAGATGTTAAGTCTCATTTTGTCCAGTAGTTACACTGGCTACAGTGTCCTTCAAATCGAAACATAACAGTGCATGCACACTGCTGCTTGGCGGAAATGCACATTGCAGTGGTACCCACCCAGACAGACTCTTACATATGAGAGACCTACCACCAGTAAATTTTGAACTTTTCAGAACTAACACATACCCGAAGCTGCCGGACAAGTTCCGCGTGCGTTCCCCGGAGGCGACGCGGGCGGGGTTGGCGGGGCGCGCGTCGGCGCCGTCGCCGCCCACCCCTCCCGCCCCTCCCGCCCCACCCGCAGCCCCGCCGGAGGAGGAGGTGATCTTCTTCTGACAGCAGCGGCCTGCGCCGGCGCACACGCGCTCCTGAGACTGTCGCCTCTCATAGACCTTCCGACACATCGACTATTCAAACCTGCTTGATTCGATTATCGACTGCTGCTGCGCTGTGTATTTATGTCGATAACTGTCGATCATTTTTGCTTCTGTAATCGATTATCGACTGTTGCTGCGCTGTGAGTCGATAATTTTTGCTGCTTTAATAATACTGATGGTTTAATTAACGAGTATGTACATTTCTTGTTGATTTTATCGATAGAATGTATACTTCTGATTTGATTTCAATTTTAGTCTATAATCTGTTTATCGATATCGATGATAAGTTTGACTGTATTTTTTCTATTTTATTGTGTTATAAGTACTTTATTGATTTATTTTTAATGTCATGATTTGTAGACACATAAATAATTGCAGCTGCCATGACTCGGTTTATGTTTATCAATTAGTTCGATTTAATTATGTATTCAGTACATTCATAATTTAGTTTAATTTTAAATACATTAACTTTATAAATATGCAGCTATGAACATTCCTTCGATAATGATCTCTTCGGGTATGCAGTATTCAACTATCAGCTGATTGGAGGCAACTTAACATTCCTTAGTTCCTTATTTATTGTCGTTGTAGGAGGGTCTAGTGAGAATGTAACTTTAGGGACCTTACTTAGGTACATTAAATATTTCATTAAGTAGTAATCATATATCGATAGTGGCACTCGATATTTTGGCGAAATATCAAATGTTATGTCGCAAATGAGATTAGCGAACATTTTTAAATGACATTGATACAAAATTTAGACCATGAATATTATGTATCATGAGTTGGCGCTCATTATGATATTGTTCGAGATATCTCGTAGTGTCATATTTGCGTTGTTATAAGACAAATTTCAATAGGAAATTAATGGGCTATAGTGTAGAATAATGTATAAAACAATTCATAGTAGGTATTCACTGTAGCGCAACCAAATACGCAATCACATTTGAGCTTGAATAGGCAGATCAAAAGTAGATAGGTAACAATGATTTAAACAAATGAAGGGCTTAGTAAAATTACAACAAAAAGTAGAGGTGGCAAAGCTTAGCGGTCTATAGTATTATAAACATTGTTAAATTAGATGTTCTCGTGAATAAATAAATAAAATCTTGTTGTTGACTTATTGGAAATATTAACTGTGTTATTGACATTTGATCGAAACGAAAACAGCTGATTGTACGAACATGCCGCGAGTTACATCACAGTTGCAATGGTGAGTTCTCGATTTGATCGAATGTCTTAAACTATCGATGCGATTAAATATTCGTATAACTTAACTGTTGTTGAGTAATGTTTTATATCTATTCTTTACTAGGGCACTTGTTACTCGGTCGGTGTCCATTAATTGTATAAGTATTTTGGTCGTACACGACTGACGGTTCGAATTAAATTGAAAATAAAAATAATATACAATTTGTGCACACTCTACAAATTAAATATATTCTCGATCACTGAATTTATTTTTTGAATCAGCACGCTGTATTCCGAACTATACTACATATGCTTTTATATTTCGAGGCAACTTTAATATATAAACATAACTATATTTATCTGTACACTGTTTGTAATGAATATCTGATAATTAACACATTATTGTGTAACTGTTATCGATGTAAATATGTTGAAAAATGTTTATTATGTGTAATAGAGTGTTATATTCGCATTTTTAACGTTACAGTAGTTTTCCGATCGCGGCTATTGCCAGCGTTGAAATTCCTTCGGTCCTTGAGAACCTATTTTAGTATATGATATTTTAGCTAAAGGATTGATATATTTACCAATGAAAATTGCAGTTTAACTCTTTATTTTATCGATAAAATTACGTATAGTTTATCGATAACCCGGACAGTTTATCGATATTTTAACCATAGCATTCTTAATGAATGTTTAATGTAAAACGTAGTTTAGCAGTTGAAAGCAAACACGGCGCGTACTGAACTGTTTAGTATGGCGCAACATCGAGTGAGATAAGGCAGGGATTATACTTGCAAGTGATATTAGACAGTCGGTGGAACGAGAGAGGTTAGATGGTATAAAATATAATATGTTAGATACACACTATTATGAAGGGGTGAATATGACTCGAATTTCTATAGTAGTTTAATTGAATGACCTTTTTTTTTACCTATACTAATATTATAAAGATGAAAGATTTGTTTGTTTGTAATGGATAAACTCAAAAACTACTTAACCGATTTTGAAAATTCTGTCACTAACAGGAAGCTACATTACTCCTGAGTGCTATAGGCTACTTTTTATCCCAGGAACATATTTTTATCTCGGAAAAACTTTTTCACGCGTGCGGAGCCGCGAGCAGAAGTCTATGTTCAATAAATTTCTGCGTTAAACGCCTCGTGTTGAGGAATAAAAGTAATACTTGGATCAAAAGCCACTACAGATTATTGCGTATTTAATTCTGTTTTAGCCGATTTGCTGAATTTTATCCCGATTCGATATCAAACCGTACACATATAACAATTTAATCAAAGCAAATCGTTCCCACCACGCGGTTCAAATGCATTTGATTCAAATAACAGGACAAACTAATTTATTCCTGGCAACTGGTTATGGCCGCAGCTTCTCATATTCGGTGTGTTATCTATAGATTCAATGAAGTAACCTCACTATGAAAGGTTTAAACACATTGTTAAAAATGGCACGACTACTAGCGCCACCAAGTAGCAAAAATGTTAAACTTAATTAATATTCCCGCCCTCGCGAATAGTTTACCCATCGTAAACGCACGGTGGCGCTAGTGGCGGCGAAGAAAGCGCGGGAACTGTGAGTCGGCAGCCATTTCTTGTTCGGGTTTGCGTCTCGATTGTAGTAGTTTGATTTTGATTTCAATGGTTTTAATATATATTTTTTGTTCTGTATACGCGTATTGGCTCTTCATTTAAGAACCCTGCCCCTCATCTTTAACACACATGTTATAGAATTTCGAGTTCTTAAATATTACAAGTAGAACTTGCTCGTGTAATCTCATTGGTATAAAATCGATTGTCTGTCAAATTCCATACACTAAAAAATAATAGTTAATTCGGTGGATACTTTGTATTCCACTCGTTCAAGTATTACATTAACGACGAATGATATAAGTAAAAAAATATAACTGTTTTATGACAATTACCATTTTACGTCTTTGAATACCCGCAAGTATGTTTGTGTTTTAAAAATGAGATCTTAAAGTCGATAAATTATAATGTTAACGTAATACTTGAACGGCCTTTCGTACAACTATAAATAGTAAGAACGCGTAATATTCGGCCACGACTGTTCTAAGGTTGCCGTCTCAAACTATGAATAAAATATACCGTTAATGAAATGTATCACAACACAAGTAAACTAGAGACTATCAGGTTACGGTCACACTAAGTTTTCATACATATTTTAACTCAAACGTTCTAAATCTATAGTAAGACAAGATGTTTCGTTTGGTGCATGTTTAGTTGCCGCGGCACCCAAATGTTTTAACTCACTTAGATAACTGTTAACAACTCATAAGACTATGTAACTATTTTTCGTACATTTACTGTAATCCTTTTTACTATATAGCGTTTAGAGATGGTGATATTTTAAAAACTATTTTCTTGTTTAAGATAACCTTTTCATACTGAATGTATATATATTAACGTTGATGTTTGAACATATTAAACGTAAGTATTTGTCTCTTGAAATGTATCGAATGAATTATTGTATCTAGGTTTATAAAGTGATGTCTAAAATCTTACTTGCAATAAGTATTTAGTGTTAATTGTTTTAAAATATAAAAGACACGATGACAGTCTTCGTATTGTAAGTAGAAACGTTTAATGAAATTTGATTTGTATAATTAATTTTATTGTTTGTAATACGTCTTTTAGACGATCGTTTCGATTTCAAAACATCATGACAATAAATAAATAATGTTCTATTTTCGGAACACGCTACGATTTGGATCGTTTCAACATATTTAATGGAACTATCGAGTAATGTACGGCTGTTTATTTTTAATCCATGTTTTGTGTTGACGGCCGGAATGCATTTAATATAACTGTTCCTTATGTAAACTTTAGTCAATCGATTACATGCTATTTTAGATTTAAGTCGAATGTTGCATTTAGCCAAATCAATATGAAAACAGGCTTACAATATTTTAACCACTGATGAATCGCACGACAGTTATAATGTAGATATCAAAATTATTAACACTGGTGTACTTTTAATATTTTGTTGTTAATCCATTGACAATACCGTTAAGAAATGAGCTTACATTCAAGAAGTAAATTTTAAATAATCAGTAATTTTGAAGGTTTATTTGAAAAAATATAATGTGTTTTAACAGATTGACAAATATAAAAGATACGATCTACTTCATATAAAAATATCAGTGTTATTAATCGATTTGAATTAGATTCAGAACTTTGCAAAGACCATTCCAGATGTCAAATTATGTTTATTTACCGCCCTTTTCAATAAAGATCCCGATCGCTTATTCGATCCATCGCGAAAATGGACCAATCAGAACAAAGCTTTTATGACATGCTTTAAATGACTCATTTTGATTGGACTATTCTCGGGATATCAAAGATTGAGATTGGAATCATTTATTGAAAACGATCGATAGGCAGGCGTGGATCCACTTAAAATATTGGAATGACCTTTATTAGATGTTCCTTTATTTACAAAACTAGGTTTTTGCAAGTTACCTAGTAAATGTTATTTCTCGCCCGTAATTTTTCTGTACTCCGCGCACTATTCTGATTATATAAGTTAGATGCAGTTACTTGTGCAGTATTTCACTATTTATGGTAGGTTTACGTTTACGCATTATAGAACTGTAGCCTTATGTTAAGTTCGTGGCAATATTCAAAATTTTGTATAAGCTTTAAAATTATTCTTTAGTATTTTTAATAATGGATTCCCTCCAAATTTCTTTTCGTGTATATTTTGTGGCAACGACAATACATGCGTATTGCTCAATGTTATGCTCATTTATTCCTTGTATTCTAGTTGATTGATATTATATACTTATATTTTGTAAAGTGGAAATCTGCACCATCCTACTTGCTTGATGGTTTGGTACGGTTTTGTTAATCTCGATCTGTGACAACTCGCAGGCTACGTCTGCCTTGTACTTAAAATAGATGAATGAAAATAAACATTTACTTAGTATTAACTCTTCGTTTTATTGCCGACACTGAACTTTTGCCAACCCAGCAAAGGTAAATAAATTACGTTAAAAAATGCTACTTATATCTAACTAGCATTGCGCGCGGCTCCGCCCGCGTGGAAAAGTTTTTCCGAGATTAAAAGTAGCCTATATCACTCAGGAGTAATGTAGCTTCCTATTAGTGAAAGAATTTTCAAAATCGGTCCAGTAGTTCCTGAGATTAGCGCGTTCAAACAAACAAACAAACTCTTCAGCTTTATAATATTAGTATAGATAGGTATGTATGGCAGAAAAATAAAAAGTTTGTTTGAAAAAGTCATTTATTACTTAGAATTAAAAACAAGCTTATCCATGGATAGTTTTGCATCCATAACAAAATGGAAGAATAGAATCAACATTATAATACAGCAGTCTTCGAAAATATGTAACGAACAAATAAATATTATACACCTTAATGTTTTAAAGGCACAATGTACAACACTCAACCAATAACACAACCACCCAAGAAAACAATGAGAATCAGATTTCTTTCAAACAAGAATACAACCACATTTCCATCAGTCATGGCGAGAATATACCTCGGGCTGTAGTCAAGATGCCTCATTACAATCGTTAGCTAATATTATGTTTGAGAATGACATGTCCTGGAGATAGACTTATTGATAGGAAATGGCATTCCCATGAATTTTTGTGCTTTCTATAAGCGTGATGCTATCGTTATGCTGTAGCATAGCGCCGGACAGAGCAGATTTAGCTATTTTCTACAGCAGAATGCGCACGCGCATGTAAATTAACACATATGGCTTTACTGCTGCAACATATAGTTGTACTGTTCTGCACTGCATGGACTTAACCTCAGCACTAATATTAAGAAGTGCATATTGAATATACAAACTGATGCAGTAGTCAAATAGCTTCAACAATTGACATAAAGGTCAATAAAAGTTGATAATGAATAAGCACAATCATAAACTACGAATGCAATACAACTATGTAATTATTTATCTAAATAATCAATATGGTTTAGCTAAACATTTACAATTCGGATAAATTTTGTAATAGAAGTAAAAAGTTTAGACTAATATAAATTGATACCATGTTAAAAAAATCGCTAGAATACTTTCATAATGTCTCTTGTTCCTTTTCCTACCTACCTACACAAATGTATATAAGTCTAATAATATCAATATTGTAAATTCTATATTGATAAAAGGCAGTGTTTATACAAACGAGCGATACATTTATGCCAGGAAGAACTATGGTAATGGATAGATGAGTAAAGACTGGCTTATATGAGCCTTATGGCTATAGTCAGACTACAGATGTATGAATAAGTCTTATAAGTATAGGGCAAAATGCCATTCCCATTTAATGGGCTTGTAGACTAACAACCTTATTCATAAAACAAATTATAAACCTATTTTAGCTATTGAATGTTTTGTCTGCTTCGAACAAAGGACATGTCCAAAAACGGGCCTTAAATTCTACCAAGACAGTTTATATATATTTGGATAGAACTCCTAGAAATTCGATTTCGAGATTTCGATTCGAGACCTCCGATTTTGAGATTTATGTAATTTTATTTTGCTTAAAAACTTAATATGAACGTTTTTAGAAAAGTTAGTTAAAAATGGAGGGGTCTAAAAATTTTTTTTACTGGATCCAAGATCCATCTTTTGCCCCTTTAATATCCTTAAAGTTTGAGCCTGATTAAATTTTGAGGCCCAGCACCCAAACAAAAAGCGGAGACTCCTTTCAATTGAGTGTGAAGGAAGAAAACAAGACATTCAATAGCTAAAATAGGTTTATAAACTGTTTATGAATAAGGTCATAACTATTTAAATTGACTTATCCTCTATCCCCTACAGTCTTATTTCTATTAATTTCTTTACAATTCACTTTTGCTCCTCACATTTTTTGACAATCGGACACATCTTAATTTCAGTAATTTATTATATATGCACTTAAATATAATGCTAATACAGTTTATTTGGATAGTACAAATAATAAAAAAATCAATATTTTTCTCTTTAAACATAACAATTCCTCTCAATAAACAATCGAAAACATAGTAAACAATTATAAATCTCTAACAAGCTCTTGTGAATTTTTCTCCCAAATCTGTCCAGACCGATATAACCTGTATATTTTATTACTAACTAACTGTTGTCTAAACCTTGTCATGGCACCTTCAAACTTATGTTGGAACATATTCATCTGTGTCATATTGTACCCTTCTCTATTGTTATGATAAACTTTTGGGTCCCTACATTCCGTATACTTATGTGCTCCAAGCACATCTAATGATACATTCTTATTTGAGCTAAAATTTAATATATCATCAAAACTTTTCATTGAATCTAAATTCCTAATAAATACTGGCTTTGTATCTTGTTGAAGCATATAATAATGTGTCTTTTTAATGATATCTGGATAGCCATCTTCCACATCCTTATCATCTTCTTGATTTAAACAAAACAGCAGCTGTGTAACCTCAAGATATGCAAGTTTTCTAGTGGGGTCTAAGTCGTCAACGACTTCTTTCACATTACCATGTACTCTAGGGACTAAAAACTCATCCCATGACATGACCATGATGTGACTAGCTTTGTTAGTCTCTTCTTTATCTAGTCTGAAGTGTCGGAACAAACAATCAAGTTCTACAGCTTGCCTCACTATATTATAAGATTTTGCAAATATAAACGGAAAGTTCAGAGGAAAGAACTGTATTCTCCATTGAGTTATATCTGATGGTAACAAGTTCAGTCTTCTTATAATGTCTTCAGATATCATGCTGTCATATATAGTGTAATAATCCACACCCATCATGTGATGGAACACAAGAAATTCAATAAAGGCATCTCTTGAGACCAGAGGCACTTGGTTTGGTATCACACAGATGGCTGGCTCAATGTTATTGACAAATTTAACACTACCACTCTCACGCATTGTTCTCTTCGTGTTTACATGTATAAGCCTGTTAATCGGCGCGTGTATAGGATTCACGGTGTAATCATTCATGTAAAAGCTTACCCCAGTAGGTTTCCCAAGGTTTTTGCTCAATACACACTTAAATACATACAATTGATATTCTCCAGGCGATGATGAAATGATTTTGAACGAGAATCGTCCAGCCTTAGGGTTATTCAAGTCCTCGAGCCAAATATTACATCGAAAATTCGGCCGAACGTGCGTTTTACCGACCACGATAGTGTCGATGGAATGCGCGTGCGATTGAGTTAATGTGTCGTATTTCTGATATGAACGTAAAAATGACGAGTATGAGTAGAAGTTTTCATCTATTTGTTGGAACAGAGGCGGTGTCTCTCGCACCTCCATAGAGGTATTTCGTAGTATTTCGGACAACATGGTCGCATTGAATCCGGGTCCGCAAAATTCCACCGCCGACAGACCTGGTTTACCGAAGAAGTTCAAAACCTCCAGCACATACCGAAGCCGGTAATATTCATGCCTGTATATCAGTAAAGTGACTACACTTATAAAGCATCCGATGATCAGTAAAAGTTGATAATATTTCTTCATTTCGCCTGTTTTCTTCCGAGTTGCCTTCATTAGACTTTCTGTCTACAAAATAGACTTTTTGATACACTTCCAGACATCCGACACATTCATATACAATAAAATGAAACAATATTATTTTACTCCTATCAAAACTAAAAATATCACGAAAATTTTGTGATGATGAATTTGTCAGCTGTCAAGTGTCAAATGTCAATCTGTCTACTAACTACTTTACCTATAGCGGGGTTTACATTAGCAAGAAAACTTGCAGAAGTTATGTTGCGCAAGCTATTTTTACCGTGTAAACAGTCACGGCAAGCTGACTTCTGCAACATTTTGAAGCTTGCAGAACTTCTGGCAAATCGCATGTGTAAACACCATTTGTACAACTTGCGCGAGAACTTGCAGTTTATTCTGCGTGCAGATAAAAGTTTTAACTTGCTGAGCTAGAAGATAACGTTTTTTTTTTATTTGGTCTATACGGAACTGGCTAAGGTGAAAGACCATGCTGCCAAGTTATAAGTTTGTAGTATTACCTATGTGTCTATTTTTGCCGCCAAGTACTAGTGTATATTATGCATTATTGTGTTCCTATTTGTGGGACATTATAGCCAACGTAATTGCTGGGCATTATAAGCCTTAAAATGTTATGACTCAGGATGACGAGCGCGGTGAAATGCCATGCAGTGCTTTGTAGTTCAAAATTCTGTTTCATGTTAGTACTTTTAAGGCGATTATTTTGTTAACAATCATCATCCAAAGAGCATTATATTAGATTCATAAAAATCAGGCAAAATGATTGCGTGCCCTGTCATTCAGTTTTATGAAAAAAAAAACATGGCGAGCAATAAATATTCCTCGAGTAATGTAAACAGCTTTGCAAGAACTTGCGCAAGTTAACTTGGTCGGTCACTTGCAAAAGCGTGATGCTAAAGAAATATTGCCGCTAGTGTAAACGCATCTCAAAGTTCTTGCGCAACATATTGCTGAGAGAACTTGCTAGTCTAAACTTAGCTTATTATTGATACTGACTACGTGAACGTGAACTGTGGGCTTAGAATGTGACAAAAAAACACGTCACGTCTCCGTTTCGTCTTATTGGGATTGGTTGAGAGACTAACATTTGACTGACGTATTCAAGACGTATTGGTCTCTCGATCAATCACAAACATCAAAATTAAACGACATCGTTTTACGAGTTGCGTCTTCGTGTCACATTCTAAGCCCACTGATGATGATTCGTATAAATTTATCGTGCGGGAATGTAGGTATGTTTTAGGTAATGGGTTATGGGTATAGTTTTATAAAATGTACAAATAATTTAATTAACATTAAAATATCTCAATAATAATAATATTATAAAGGCATTAAATATAAATAATAGTAAAACTAAAAAACACGCTCAAATAGAAAATAAATTTGAATTAGGAATAGTGTAAATAAGAAAAAAATGTATTTTATTGTAAAAAAAGCGTGGGGTGCATGGTGACAATAGTTATAAATATTTTATTGACATTTTGATAATATCTTAAAAAGCACCCCACGCTTTTTTACAATAAAATACATTTTTTTCTTATTTACATTATTCTTAATTCAAATTTATTTTCTATTTTTTTGTTGGATTTTTTATAAAGCGTGTTTTTTAGTGTTTTTTAAACTATTATTTATTTTTAATTTTTTAGCTTTGTTCTACTATTGTCCAACAAATGTCACAAAAAAATATATAAATTGACAAAAATCTCATTTTGCAAATTGAATAATGGCATAATCTTATCAAATTAGTGTATTGTTATCGGTCCTCGACAAACCTACAAAGTTTGAATAAAATCTGACCGTTTAAAGTGGGTCAAAATCGCGCCCAAAGGAGTCGGAGTCGGAGAGTTACAAACATACATACAAACAAACATACAAGTGAAGCTAATATAAAGCGTGTAAAAACAGGATATTCCTTGAACAAAATCTCCCGTATATTTGGTAAAAGTCTTTTTGCAATAGCATCATGGTGTATAGGTAGGCAATAGGTATCTATTATTTTCTATTTCATGTGAGCACGCCAACTGATAATCTATATAATTCCTCAGAGTTATAATTCTATATCTATGCTAGGTACTCAATTTTTTTTTATTTTATCAGTTCCATAAGGATCCGGCTAAGGTCAAAAACCATGCTGCCAAGTCATAAGTACATTAGATACTCAATTCAATTTTTAGGTTAGTCAATAGAGTTGGACTGAGGAGTTGGATTTAGGTACAGCCAGGCACATAAGTAGCTAAACAAATTCAAAACTTCAAAACGCCTCTACACTTTTCTGTTTTTACAAAATATTTGTACATAGCTCGAAAGGGAGTGATAATCATGATATTTACTTTAAAAAAATCGTATCGAAGATATTTAAATGTTTAAATACAAATTATATCATTATAAATTTTATTTATGATCTTACTCTTATTAATCTCGAAACATTCTTAACACATCCAGGCGCTGTCCGGCTGTGGACGATAATAAAAAATAGTGTTAAGACACTACGTCTACAGACGTTCTCTTTTATACTTAACTTAAAGTTACGTCGGCGATTATTTACAGTAGTAAATTTTCAGCATACTCTCTGCGTCACCTCACATGCCTGATGCCATCCAAATTACAAACTTCGGTAGTGCAAGATTGGTTTACTTTGTAAAAGCGTTACAAAGAGATAGGCAATCGCTTGTTCATAGATATTTCAAATTATAAAGTACATAACTTGAACATAGTAACGATTTCTGTGTACGGGTTTTTCATATGTATCATCATACCGTGCACAGACAGCGCATGTGGGCGTTATTATTTTACACATTTTAGTTCGTTGTGTGCGGCCAGTGCGCATCCTTCAGTCGCGCAAAAAAACTCGCGCTGCAGAAATTATTAAAGGTTTCAAAAAAAAAATCAGTGAAATATTTTTATCTCGTGCTTGGATTAGGTATATGATTATGTTTGCGTTGGATTTCGCATTGCTTCAGAATGGTCCCATTTTAATTTAATTGATATAGAATCATGGACTTCAAAGAGACAGAGGGGAACTCTTCACAATGACATGAAAGTGATGACGAAGTGATGAACCAATTTGTAGTATTAATAATCTAAATCTAATAAACATTATTATCCAACAATAACAGGAAAGCGTGGAGCGCTACGGTTAATGCTCATCCTCAGATGTATATAGAGAGGGGATCATCAAATTCGTATTCATGACTATAGGGGAATTCCCCAAATAAGTATAAACGCAGCTTGAAGTGCAAGGAACTTTAATATTCAAGTTTATATTTATTAGTTCTTGCAGCAATATATTGCGCATTAACTCCAGCTGCGTTGGCACTAGCAGCAATATTTTAAGAATTATATACAGTTATTATGTGATTAGCCGCAAGTCTTACTAGTTTCTTACGATTGTAAATTGAAATTAGCAGAAGTCACCTAGGCGTGATTGTTTATACACGGTAAAAATCTTTAAGGTAATAATCGCTTGTCGAAGAGGTCGAAGTCTATCTGCAAGTTTTCTTGGTATTCTAAACCTTGCTTTATAATAATTAATTTTTAGGGCAATACTGTATAAATTAATATTTTCAACTGGCAGTACCGAGGGAAGTGACAGTTCTGCCAAAATTACGATAAAAAGCCGAATCCGAGCAAGTCATCCACGATTTCATAGTAAATCTTGTGAATGTTAAAAAATTCAGTCAAAAATAAAATAAGTGTTCACAATGTCGGCCAATAAAGAAGAAACCTTACGACAATTCTGCGACGTGACCGGCACGGACGAGGCTCGAAGTAGATTCTTTTTGGAGTCGTCAAACTGGCAACTTGAAGTGGGTGCTTTACTGTATTTTTTAGTTTTTATTTTGCGTTTATTCAATGTTTCAGTAGTTTGATCTGATTCGGTATGTTTCTCTAATTTTTTATACGATCATTTTAGAAAGCTAGATCCATACTTAATTTTAAGAAATAGATTTTCTCTTTTCTCTATCGATTAGAGCTGTTTGGTTCTAGTTGTAAATTGAATGATTTTGCAATAATCTAAGTATGATGTTAGAAATCAATGAATGCACATTCGAAATTTCTGTTTTCTAAATTTTCGCACGTGTATTCACTGCTATGTAACTAACCTCACGTTAATATAATACGAAAGCATCAATAATTGTATTTTTAAGTTTTTAGTTGCATTGTTTAGTCATTTTAATAAGGTATTCTTGGTTTTTGTTTACCTTTAACTTATCTACAAATCAGTGTTCAAGGAAATTAATTAAGTAATTATGGATAAAATTACGGTTTTCGGGAGACAAATGTATCTTGTTAATACAAGCAAATGATATTAAATAGGTTTAAGATTTTAAAATGTATTATTTTCTGTCATACTATCTTAATATTACCAGCATATCAAAATGTATAATATTGAATAATAAATTGATATTCATACAATATGCAACACACAATCCTGAAGTTAACAAAATAACATAATCTTTTGTGAGATATTATTAAGAAATAGATGCATAGATGGTTCAGTTTTGAAACACCATCCTACCAAATCATCTCATATCAATTCCAATATTACCGTTTTAATAATATGTCCATTTATACAATACATGGGGAAGCCCCAATTAAAATAAATATTATGAAATGTTTCATGCCTAACATATTATATTGCAGGTGGCATTGTCAAGCTTTTACGAACATGGCGGTAATGCAGATGAAGTGGTAACAGGCCAGAGCACAGCGGCAGCGCCGCTCCCCACTCTGTCGGACAGCGATATGGAGTCCCCATCAGCGTCGCCTCCCAAAACATCTCAGAAGAAAGACAAGAAGAAACCAACCGCCTCAAACTTTGCTACATTAGATTCATTGCATCAGGACAGTTCAAGTGATGATGAGGATGGTTAGTACAATAAATACATGAAGTTACTTTATTAATTAGCCTTTAAAAATGTTGATGTATTAAAAGAAATAATAATTGAATCATTAAACCAATCCAAGCACAAGCTTTATAGTTTTAAAATCGACAATAATCTCTTAATTCTTGTCTTTTGATTACTGGCAATGAGGTTGATTATGAAGCGGTTCCACCAATTTCACATTGTTTTTTTAACTCTTAGTGTATGCCTTTTAAATCTTATGGCAGTTAGTAAATAAAATAATGGTTCTAATCAAAAAACCAAATGAACTTAATACTTTTTCAAAATCCTAGAATCCAGATGTGGTTGGATTAAAAACAGAGTCATGGCATATGCCCAAGAGTTCTTTTGCGATAAGCCTTCGTGTTCCCAAAAGATAATGCAATCTTCACAATTAAGAGATACAACACCTCAACAATCAAGGGATATAATAACAAAAGATACATCATCCCAATCCGCTAATGAAACAGATGTAAAAAGCATAGCAGAAGAGATTGAAAGATTGAGGAGTGAAGTTGAAAGACTTTTGTGTGAGAATAGAGAGTTGAGAGAGGAGTTGGCAAGACTGAAAGAGAATGATGAAGGTCTGTGATTGGTTGTATAGGTTTACTCATGCAGTTGTAGTTATTGATTGCTGTTTGTATTATTACTGTTTGGAATTAAATAATCTTGATTAAGTCTGAATTGATTGTAGAAATAGGCTAATAGAACAAAGTTTAATACATAGTCGTCATTTATCATTAATTCTGAGATAGATATTGGGATTGTTGTATGTAGATGCTATTGTACTATTCAAGAATAAACAAATTAGTTTTTTGCCACTTGTTGGATAATTTGAATCATTTTAAGCACAAGATTTTCTACAGCATAAGTTTGTGAATGTACTTAGATAATACTAGTTTAATTAAATAAGTTAATGTATAATTAGTCTTAATTAATATTCTTTTTAGCTGCACATTTTAATAATAAACTTTTAATATTTTATGAAAGAATTCATTTGAAATTTTTAAAAAACCAAATTGCTGCCTTCCCCTCTGAGGGTTTTAAAGTCAATACATAGCCATGATTTGAGCCAGATATTCATCATATTTAACAATTCAGATAGTTGGATAACAATAGGAAGTTTCATCATCTTACTATTATAACCTACTAGCTTTTGCCCGCGGCTCCGCCCGCATTGAAAAGTTTTTCCGGGATAAAAGTCCAGCTTTATATTTTTCCGGGATAAAAAGTAGCCTATGTGTTAATCCAGGACATGATAAGTAGCCTATGTGTTAATCCAGGACATCATATACCCGTGTGCCAAATTTAATCGAAATCCGTTCAGCAGTTTTTGCGTGAAAGAGTAACAAACATCCATACTTACAAAATTTCGCATTTATAATATTATTATATTAGGATGAGAAACATTGTGATCTTTAGATGTAAAACTAATTACTAAGTACACTGCTGTATAGTTTTCCACGAAATATGTTGTTTATAAGCTACTTCGCATGTAAGAACACTTTACAGTGGGAGATAATTTTTAATGATCTTTCATGCAGGGAGCCACAAACTACAACTAAAATATTATATTTCCCAATAACACTCTTATATCTACACATCAAAATACGCAGGTGATTAATGGGTAATGTTTTGTTCCAGGACAAGCTTTTTATGCAGGCGGTTCAGAAAGATCTGGTCAGCAAATTTTAGGACCTGGTAAAGGACGGAAGGATATTGTGACAGAAATGTTCAAGAGTGTTAGAGAGTGAGTAATTCATTACACTCAATGATATTCCAAATAACAAAAGGTAGATATGCGATGTGAGATATCAACACATCCATGCCATGCCAGTCCCGTATTATATTACTGCCCACTGCTGAGCACGGGCCTCCTCTACACCTGAGAGGGTTAAGGCCTTAGTTCACCACGCTCTGGGACTAAGGGTGAAATGGTTCCCAAGGAAGTGAACTGATCACCCGTCTGTGCGACTGCATACGTCCCCATTAGACATACATAGTTCACCACGCTGGCCTAGTGTGGGTTGGCAGACTTCACATACCTTCGAAATTCAGAGAGCTTCTTAGGTATGCAGGTTTCCTCACGATGTTTACCTTCACCGTTAAAGCAAGCGATAATTCACAAAGAATACACACATAACTTTTTAGAAAAGTCAGAGGTGTGTGCCCATTGGTTTTGAACCTGCAGACATTCGTCTCGGCAGTCCGTTCCTCTCCCAACTAGGCTATCGCTGCTTCTATCAACACATGCAACCTGAAAACTCGAAAGTAACTCAATTGGGATAGTATTATACACGACACTGAAATGACAAATACTAGCTGTCTTAATTGTTCATACTGGTTTAAATACGCCAACTCTTTCTCATACATAATGTCAAAAATGTGTGTGCGGAACACTTTTTTCGTTTAATTTCTAATGGTATGGCATATATCTATACTTTATGAAAATCATTGATTACATTAGAAACCTGCTATAGTGACATCGGTTGTAACTTGTAGCAACTAAAAGGCAACGCCCTGGCAAATATATGTATATAAAAAGCGTATAATTTATAATGACTATGGGATAGCGGCTAGATTTGGTGGTCCCTTGAAAGTCGTAATAACTGGTTTTCACTGTATATACACATAATTATAGTACTTTCAAAACAAAAGGTGTTTACGAATTTGTTAATCATTACTGGGCTTGTGGTAAAAACACAACTTTTTAAAAAAACTGTAAAAAAACAAAAGAAAGCATTTTTTTCATGTGTATTTTATAGAATAGCTTTTGGCGCTAATTTAAAAAAAAAAATCGCCGTTTTGGGGGAGCAGCAAGTTAGATTTCTTAGTTCTTAAATGTTTCTTGAGCTTATTAAATTTCATTTCATTTCGTTTCATTTCAAAATGTTTAATTTCAATTTATTTGGTAATGACGCTTTGTTTTCAGGCGCGGCGCTGTGGTGTTTGACGACGAGCCGTCGTCTACGAGCCGCGGCCGCTCTGGAGTGTTCAGCGGCGTGGGATACAGGCTCGGTAAAAAATTATATACATCATTATTAATAGTATACTATTTTTTTTTAAATTGTACATTCAACCACATAAGTTGAACAAATTGAAAACTTCATTTCGGCTATACACTTTTGTGAACTTACCAACATTTATTTTTTTCTTTACAAAAACTAAAACAAGTCATTTACTTTATTTGTTCAACTACTTTCGTGGCAGATTGTACATCATATTATTTAATAGAAAATAATCCGAAAAAAGCTATGAAAACATGGTCAAAATTGGTTGTAAATGAGTCAGTAACAATTTATACATTTCAACTGCTTCGAGAGGTTACGCTTTCTCTTACGCCCGGTATAAGTAATCTATACTAATATTATAAAGCTGAAGAGTTTGTTTGTTTGTTTGTTTGTTTGAACGCGCTAATCTCGGGAACTACGGGACCGATTTTGAAAATTATAATATAAAGCTATCATTCCTGCCCAGAATTTTGCATTTATAGCCCCTATCACATGTATAGGAGATTTTGCATTGATTGTAATCTATCCACCAGTTTTGACATGAGTAGTAAATAATTTTATTTGTATACAATGAGGTATTTGACTCAATTTTTTATTTTACTTTTATAAACGTTAACGTCATACAACATAGAAAGAATCATGATAATCCGGTAAAAAAACAAGTTATATATATAAATAAGCCTTTGAAATTCGGTAGAAGGGGTAATTGTCAAGAAACAAACTGGTATCGAAATACAGGCACGTGACGTCATCGGGAACTGCGACGTGTGCAAAAGAAAGAGATGGAGTGATATCCGCACTACGCACCCACTCATGGATATGAAAAAAAAAATTAATATGAATTACTGCCTCATTTCTTAACCAATTTTAATACTGTTTTCAAAGAAGGGCTCCTTTTTCGTATTATTATTCTGTTACGTATAAAATTGTGTTTTAAATCAAACACAATATTCAATAAACGTCTATGACTCACAGGTCAAACGGCAGACGATCATGAGCCAGTCACACCCTCAAACACACAAGCCCAGGTGAGCATTTAATTCAAATATTTACAATTTAAAGTGTTTTTCTGATTGCTCAAGTTTTATTTAACAATGTATTGAAAAATCCATATTGCTATTCAAATTTATAAATAAGAAAAAATAAAACCAACTTAAAAAAATGACTACAATCCAAAAAATATTTGTACTGTATATACGGATTAGTAAAAAATTAATAAAATTTAAACCATAAGTTTTACATATACAAATAAATTGTATGTTACACCAACTTCTTTTGGTTTAGGGAAAGTAGAAGATGTACAGTCAGCAGCATAAATATCTGTACAAAATCAAAATTTCAAATCGCCTATATACGCATTAAGTTAAACTGAAATATTTTTTTCTTAGTTTGATGTAAAGTAAATACCTTTTATTTTATTCTTGTGAAGAGAAAAACAAGATTAGTAAGAACAAAAAAGTATGTAGGCAATTTGAAATTTTCAATTTGTTCATCTACTTATGCTGCTGACTGTACAAACCCTTCATGCCTTTCTACCTGAAGGGGTAGGTAGAGGTGAAAATTGAAACCTGGGGGATGCAGTTTTTGACAAGTGTGTTCCGTACCATGATTATTATTGGTTATGGGCTGCTTTTCCTGCATTTAGTCCATTAACGGACCATTGTGCGTGACACTAATGCTAAGGATTTAGCCAGTCTAACTCCGACCAGAAGCGCAGGATTTTGGGATTTCCATCACATGGTAGAAGATAATTTAGTAATGGTGGTCTTCCTCAGGGGAACTCACGCCTGGTGCGACTGTGTCTGTACCGGGAAGGGTTCTCGGTAGACGGCGGCGCGCTGCGACTCTACACTGACCCAGAGAACGCTGAGTTTCTGAGCTGCGTGCGACGGAGGTAAATTCTACTAATATTATGAATGAATGAATCCCTTCTAGCCGAATTTCGGGTAAACTGGCTAATCTAACGCAGGAAATAGTGCACATGTGTGTGCGCAATACACAGGTGCATTCTCTAATGCTTCACTCTCATAGTCCGGTGAGAAGGCAATCCAACCTGACCGGAGAGAGATCAGGCGCAGGACCAAAGGGTTTACGTGCTTTCCGAGGCACGGGGGTATCACACTGATAACTTCCTGACTCCGAGCTGTGACTGAGTAATTTTAACGATGGAAAAACTCAGTCAGTAAACACGTCTGACTAATATAGATTGAATGTTGTAAGGGTTTTTGTTAGAAGTAAACATAGAAACCGCTGAATGGATTTTGATTATATTTTACATGGAGATAAAGCAATTTCTTCTTCTTCTTCCTTTTCTTCAGCCTTTAGAAGTCCACTGCTGTACAGTCAGCAGCATAAGTAGATGAACAAATTCAAAATTTCAAATTGCCTACATACTTTTGTGTTATTACTAATCTTTTTTTTCTCTTCGCAAAAATAAAATAAAAGGTATTTACTTTACTTCAAACGAAGAAAAAAATATTTCAGTTTAACTTAACGCGTATATAGGCGATTTGAAATTTTGATTTTGTACAGATATTTGTGCTGCTGACTGTACATAGGCCTCCCCCAAAGATTTCCAGACCAACCTGTCAGAAGCGGCCTGCATCCAGCGGGTTCCTGCAATTGATGAATATAAATAATTATAGGACGATTTCACCACACCAAGTGTTTATTGGGACTTTTGTTACGGGATAAGTTTTGATCCGTGAGCAAATGATAATAATACCTACTATCACACTTTTTTCAATTTGCTGAGGTAGTCAGGGGCACATCACGCATACATTTCGCCAGTTACGTAGTTTCCATGTAATTGAGGATAAGATACTATTTATATGAAACAGTGAGTTGGAACTGGTACCAGTGGTAAGAGTCCGTCTGGTTGGGTACCACCGCAATGTCTAGCATCAAGTGAATGGCATGCTCGTCTCGTCATTCAATGCCATAAAAAAAAAAGAAAAAAAAAGTAATATGTATGTGTGTTGCAGTGAGATCCCGCCGGAGCTGGCCGGGCTGGGCGGCGAGGTGCGCGTGAGCCTGCAGGACCGCCGCCACGAGGAGTGCCCCAGGAACATTGCCAAGGCGCCCGCCTTCATCGGCAAGGGACATATGCTCGGCAGGTAACGTACAGTCAGCCACATAAGTGGATGAACAAATTCAAAACTACAAATTACAAAAAAAAAAAAAAGTTTCAATAGTGTAGTAGAATTTATTAAGCAGTGCCTGTAGTATTAAAGGCAAATTGTATTTTATGATGATTAACTACGACGTGGTCATAAATGGCATTTAATTCGTTCGCTGAATTCAATTCGCTCTTTAAACACTTTGTCGTAAGGTTGCTTGTAATTCTGACTGTTATTAGCACAGCGCGTGCGATCATATTTGCATTTTTGTGTATTCGGAGCGCATTCCTCCGGTTTAAAAACTCTAAACTAGACAGACTACAGCGGTAGTCAGTCTGCCGCGTCCTGCGTAATCGCAGCTTTAGGGTGAAGGCGTCATTCAGAAGCGTTAAACAAACTGTCAACGTACTCTTAGAATGTATTGGTATTAACTTTGATTAATTATATACCTAGATAGAGTGACGCACTACAATGAAACTAAAACAAACGGGCCAACTTTTCTTAAGCTAGTCTGCGTGACAGCTGTGTCATACGCTATCGCTGCATCATTCTGCGTATCCTTGTGTGCGCGCACAATGATACCAGTTATTACATGGTTTCTATTAAAACGGGGAGATAATTATATCCATGAAAAACAACAAAAAATAGTTCACTCGAACTCATTTAGCGGGCAACAGTTGGCCTCTATTTTTTTCGACGCGTTTGAAACGTTCAGTGTCTATCTAGGTATATAATGAATATGATTTGTGCAGCCCGACGCCGCCGACGGTGGGTGCGACGGCGCCGGTGGCGAGCGCCGCGCCGGACCGCGCCGCCAACCAGCGCGCCGCGCAGGACGCCGTCGGGCTCGACCCCGCCCAGCCCACCACCAGCGTGCAGGTACTACCTTACCTTAAGTCTACTCGCAAACGCTTCACTTACCGCCAATCGCAAACATCTCACTAGATGTTTCGTAAGTGTATCGTAACTCGAAAACACCTTGCACACTGTCACTTGAAAACATCTCATTTACCGCCACTCGAAAACACGTTGTTTCGTGTTTTGTGTTGCTATTTCGAATGATGATTCATCGACATCTACCTATCTTTACATATAATAAAGCAGTGGAACCGGTGTGTCTGTACATTGAAAGAAATGTGATAAAAAAGAATGAAGAAAGAAGTAATGGAAAACAAATTAGCGATTTTTATAATACTTTTCTGTCCATCTGTTGTTACTGCACATCTCCGAAACTACTGAACGGTTTTCAATTAAATTTGGTTTGGAGAGGTTTGAGACCCTAGAAAGGACATAGGCTATTTTTTTATCCCGGGACAATATAAAGCGGGATTATTCCGGAAAAACATTTTCACGCAGCAAAAGCTAGTCATCAAATATAGTAAAAAACAATGTTCTGAAAAAAGTTTAAAATTAAGTTTCAAATGAAATAAAACTTAATTGAAATAAATATGTATACTTCTTAAACCGTCAACGCCCGCGGCGGACACCGACGTCCGGGTACATAGGGCAACCATGTATATATCTATATATAATTTTTTTGATTTGGCGTCATTTTTCATCACAAAATTTTATAACCAGTTTCAAAGGGAAAATGAATTGTCGATGATGAATGAATTAGCATTACACGCGTCGATTGTTTGTTTGTGTACAGTTCCGGCTAGCAGACGGCAGCCGCCTGACGGGGCGGTTCAACCACTCGCACACGGTGCGCGACCTGTCGGCGTACGTGTCGCGCGCGGAGCCCCTGTACCAGCTGCGCCCCTTCGCGCTGCTCACCACCTTCCCCAGCGCCGAGCTCGCCGACCCGGCCGCCACGCTCGCCGGCGCCAACCTGCTCAACTCCACTGTGCTGCAGCGGCTTAAATAACTACAAATATATATTTCATTATACGCGTTTTATTTGTTTTACAACGGGGTGTTACGGTCTACCGCAAATTAATGTACAGTCAGAAGCATAAATATCTGTAAAAAAAACAACATTTCAAATCGCCTATATAGGCGTTAAGTTAAACTGAAACCTTTTTTCTTCTTTTTTTTTTTATTTATCTGGCTCTGTCCTTTAGGACAATTTTGCCACTTTTTTTCTTTGTTTGAAGTAAAGTAAATGTCTTTTATTTTATTTTTGTGAAGAGAAATAAAGATTAGTAAGAACAAAAAAGTATGTAGGCGATTTGAAATTTTGAATTTGTTCAGCTACTTATGCTGGTGACTGTACACATTGACAGGAAGGCCATTACGTTGTACTGTCGGGCGCATAAGTAGCTGAACAAATTCAAAACTTCTATAGCTTAGCTTAATAGCTTATACACGCTTAGTTCTTTGTATGTAGTAAATAGCTGTCGAAGTTAATAGCTTTTATTTTTGTGAAGAAAAACATGTTGATAAAAACAAAAAGTGTATAAGCAATTTCAAGTTATACATTTGTTCAGTTACTTATGTGTCTGACTGTACATTAATTTGATATTCGTATAAACATGGCTGATTGTTAGCATTAGAAAGCTCTAACGCCAGGACGAGGATTTTAGAAAAAGCGTCAGCGCAATAGCCTCCAAGACTGCACGAAACTGGGTAAATTCACGCACTTTTTTTTAATCTACAGGCGCCTTTATTTTGAATAATGTCAAATGATATCACAAATAACATCAGTCCCATGGCCCACAATGGCATGTTGAGCTAACAAGTTTACATCTCTAATGCCCTGTTTAGATAAGCAAGTTTTGCAGGAATATATTGCGCAAGACTTTACGACGCGTTTACACTAACTGCAATTTTGATAAGTCTATACGAATGCAGTGCAATGCAATCAGCCCTGTATTATATACTGCCCACTGCTGAGTACGGGCCTCCTCTACTACAGAGAGGGGGGTCAGGCCTTAGTCCACCACGCTGGCCTAGTGCGGGTTGGCAGACTTCACATACCGTCGAGATTCATATGGAGAATTCTCAGGTATGTAGGTTTCCCATAAAAATGCGACTTGCCGCAAACCCTGCAAGCTAATATTTGTAGAAGTCTGCTTCCCGTGACTCAGTTTATGCGCTACAAATTGCTTGCCGAAGATAACTTCTGCAAGTTTCTTACTAATCTAAAGCCCGCTTAATATCTGAAGGTATTTCCTTTCCTGAAAATAGTAAAGGCTTAAATTCTTTTTGGTCCTTAGAGCCGGATTTATAAAAACCTGTCATTGTAACTCACCAAAGTCTGGGTTTTAGCTGTGGATATTAAAAATATGTACATTGATTATAATGTATTTGTAATATTCAACGATACTTTTATTTTTGAAATTAGATGATATAATTAATACCACAAAATAGAGTTCAGTATTTGCGTCTCACACGAGGTAGGGTAATCTTTTGTACACTGAAATTATGTAAGCCGTTGAGATAAATAACTTGAATTATAAACAGCGTTTTATTAATCCATCCTTCAGTTTTAAGACTTACCACTGAAGAAAGAGAAGATTTGCTGAAACACCAACAAGAGCAAAGTTAGTAGATTCATTCGTAAGTAATAAAAAATAGGCATAGCACGATGCCTGGCATACTCTTTTTTAAATTGCAATTAAGTGACGAGACGAGCATGCCGCTCGCATGGTAAACTATACGACCGCCCATGGACAGTAGTACCTGTATACAAAAGTACTCTGTGGACAGTAGCAACGCCGCGCCGCGCCGCACAGAACTTTCAATTACAAAGTACTGCGTGAAACTCCACTGTGCTCGTCACCCTGAGACAATATTAAAATATATAAAATAATTATATGTAGCCATATCTACTCTTTTTTTTAAGGCACTAATTCGGCAACTTTAATATAGGCAAGTTAACGTAGTTTTAGCAATTGCATTAAATATAAGTTCATCATATGATTAAAATCGTGGAATTATTATGTATTGCGATTAAAACCTATAAATTGAATCATTTTTAAAATTCACAACGAATTGCTTGAATAAAGGAAGTCAATTAAAAAATACACGAAACAAATGATAAAGTGACAGTTTTGAAAACTATATTTTCCATATTTTAGTGGCAATGTATTTATAAAAATCATTTCAGTTTAATTTTAGGTTTTAGATTAGATTTTAGTTTTATATGCATTGTTTTTATTTCGTAATTCTATTCTACTTGGTTTTAACTTGAAGATAAATTATGCCTGAGTAAGTGAATTATTGCATCTATTTTAATGTGCTACCCATACCTACTGGTCGGTTTTGGCCCTGTGCATAACGAATCTTTAACGAGTGTTCTGGTTCGAAGAATGATGGGCTGATGTCGGGTTCATTTTAGACGAGTTTTAGAATGTTTTTTCCCCTGCCAATATTAGATATATGTGTGTGATTTTTAGTACCTACCTACTTATAGTAGGTACCATATTTTCGGTGCCAGAATCACTGTTCAACTTGTACAAAATTTCTTGGTTTATTTCTAATTATAAAAAAATCGATCTGGGCGACTGGGTACCTACGGTCCACCCTGCCACCTAGTGACATGGTATAGTAGTGAGGGTGTACAGGTGTGTGCCATGCCCCGCCGCGGCGCCGTGCGCGCTGTCCGCTGGAGTGAAGTCTGGGCTGCAGGACGGCAAACCCATGGACGGCAAGCAGGAGCATCCCTGCCCCTGCAGGTCCTGCTGCTGCGGGAAGCCGCCCATAGTGAAGCCGGTAGGTATTGCTATGCTATGTGAACTGAAAAAGTAAGACGAATTTTGACTAAAAAATATTAAAATGGTGTTGTGTGAATAGAATACCATTTCATATTTGCCATGAAATTAATGGAAAAGCATTGCAAAAGTCTGTTTGAATGAGGTCATCATTATTCTCGCAAAATCAACAACAAATGGTCTCCTCTTCGAAGGCAAATGTCTCTCGTTGCGGTATTTAAATACTTGAAGTTTTTGAATCAACATCCACTGATGGTCCCGCAATAGCAGTTGATATCTACGTCGCTATAATTCTTCAGCCCTTTATCACTTCTGCTCTCCTGGTTACACGTATAAGTTATCCCTCGCAGCGCTACAAGCAGCCCAAAATCCCGGAGTCGTATGCGCCTCGCCGCTGCTATATGAAGCCCTCGGCCCCCGTGGACAGCTGCACCACGTACAAACTGTCGTATCTACCAGTGGACGGCTGCAAGAACCTGAGAGGGGAGGCGCGCAAGCCCCCACCCAATCTGGTGCCAAGCTGCGAGCCTATGGAAGGATGTACAGTGCAGAAGGTGAGATTGCGTTCTATTGAAAGGGTTTATCCGACATAATGAGGGAGGTGACGGATCATTATAAGTTATTAGTTACCTCCGGACTTCACGCTCCACAACCCATTCATGCTACCGTTCGACCATGGAGTTGATAAACATAAGTATAGCCTACTTCCCGTTTATCATTATTGAATAAACGATTTTTGTAATAATTCTTTTATTGTAAACTGGTCTTACAAAAAGCAACGCTAGTTTCTTTTTTTTTATTGCAGTTAAATAACTAGACGAGCATGCCGTTCTCCTGATAGTAAGCGATACGATTGCCCATAAACAGTAGCAACGTCACACATAATTACAAAGTACCTACTGCGTGGCACTCCACTGCGTTCGTCACCCTGAGACATATAGATGTTAAGTCTCATAGTGCCCAGTAATTACGCTGGCTATAATGTCCTTCAAGCTGGAACACAACAGTGCGTGCACACTGCTGCTAGGCGTTAGAAATAGACATTGCAGTGGTACCTACCCAGACAGCCCCTCACATAGGTACGAGAGACCTACCAGTCCTACCACCGGTAACACCTGAATGAATCTACTGGGTAATAGGTTCCATAAATTTTTCGTAACTAAGTCCTGACTTCTTACTTTGTGTTCAGTTGTCGTACCTGCCGAACCCGGTGTGCGTGACCCAGTCGATCCGGCCCTGCCACCACGACATGTGGGGCCAGGGTCCCATGCAGAACCTCACCACGCAGAGACACGACTACGTCGCCAAGCCATGCGTGCTGAGGGAGAGCTTCAAACCGGCACCGAAGTTCCATGCTATAGAGCAGCCGTTTGAAAGTGGGCTTTTGAAATATAATTTGTTTAGTGTTCACGTTAACTAGTATTCAACCTTTTGAATACGCGATTCTTTTACAATAATAAAAATCTGGCAAAAATTTTAGTGCTTCTAATTCCGCAATGTGATGGTTCCAGATCGCACGATAAACAAGCTCTCTTACGTACCTCCGGAGCGCATGGCGCCGACCAAGTCATTCGCGCCGGAGCGCTGCTACGAGAAACCCGCCGCAAAGATGGACGGCTGCACCACGCACAAGATGAGCTTTATGCCCAACCAGGTTCTAACTTCACCTGTATTATAATACAATGCCAGCACTGTCAACTAAAATCAGCCTGTCGCCGTCCACTGCTGAACGTAGGCCTCCTCAAGTGTGTGCCAACCATCCAGGTCTAGAGCAGCCCGAATCCATCCGCTACCCGCCGCTTTTTTCAAGTCGTCGGTCCATTGTGTAGCAGGGCGTTCTACACTACGTCTACCTAATTGCGGTTTCTTCTCCAGCACACAGGCGCACACGGTTGATGCAGTAGACAGCTACTGCATCAACCGTCCAGTATTCTAATAATATACAGACCTAGTCTTGTGTGGTTTATTCTACTATTGATAGGTTTTATTCTACTATTGATAGTTTATATGCCTTACCTGTATCGTGCTGGCGAAATGTCAGCTGTCTAGGAGATACAATTCCAGGCAAATGATGTTAAAAGAAGCTTTAGAAGCGTTGCACGATCTGGAAATTTAACCCAGGACCTTCCATTTCATGGCTATAGAAGCTGTAACCATACCTAAGAGTCCACACTATTTCATGTTTCTAGAAGTTAGATTTTGCCTCTTTTATCAAATTTGTAAGGAAGTTTTGCCATTGGTGAGATGTTTTACAGATCCTGCCAAAGGAGCCGGTGCCGTGGGCTTGCAAGGGACAGTACCAGAAGCCTTGTCAGAAACTAGACACCAACACCACGTATACCATGAGGTACGGTTCACTAATTATATCGCAATTTAAAGTGGATATCGACTCTGAAAAAATATTTAGTGTAAGTATATGTCATGTGTGTATGTTTATATATACATAAAAACGTTAATACGAAAAAATATTACATTGTAAATTAGGTAAATTGGGCATCGACTCCAAATATACGTATATAAAGTCAAACTATTTTTTGGTTTGTAGTGGTTTTAAAGTCATTTTAATTTAAATAGAAAGTTTTTATTTATTGCTTTTTGTTAGATAATTATGGAAAGGTGTTAACAATACACCATAGATATACGATTGCAGCATTTGCGGGTCATCGGGAGTATAGTAGTTTTTAAAGTAGTTCTTTTACCTTATGTTAATTGCTACAATATTGTAATAATCTAGTTTCCTGGACGCGGCGAGCGACTGCCGCCGGCGCGCCATCATCCCGGACAGCTGCACCAACCCGGTCACGGCGTCCAAGCGATTCGAAACGCAGACTGTTTACAAAAACAGGTACCATATTACAAATTACGGCATAAGCGTTGCTCGAAGGAGGGGGGAATTTCAGCAGTGGACCTCTAAAGACCGAAGAAGAAGAAGAAGAAGAGGGAGGGGGAACAGCAGTCGAGCTTCCCCTACCCCAGTACGTTGAGAGAAAACATTATGAAACACGTAATTTAGCATTTATAAGATGCACAAATTAGCTAATGTTCCAACTGTAAAGACACGGAGTCATTATTTTTAGACTCTGGGGCTCGGCTCCAACCTCGAAAATTACTTATTTCTACGTCCGTTATGTGCCATAGCGTATAATGATTTCTTTCAGTTACATGCCCGCCAGGGCACCGATACCCCAGCCGGTAAAACCGTCGCCCAACCTGGTCCCCTCCACCGCACAGATGGAGGGAGACACCGTGCAAAAGGTAAAGTGGATAGATAACTCTTTATTGAACACCACACAAGTAAAAGAAAAAAAACAATCATACTTATTACTGATGGTAGGTCTCTCTTATGTAAGAGTCCGTCTGGGTGGGTACTACCGCAATGTCTATTTCTACCGCCAAGCAGCAGTGTGCATGCACTGTTGTGTTTCGGTTTGAAGGACATTGTAGCCAGTGTAACTACTGGACATAATGAGACTTAACATCTTATGTCTCAGGATGACGAGCGCAGTGGAATGCCACACAGTAATTTGTAATTCAAGTTGCTAGATGGTGTTGCTACTGTTTATGGGTGGCCGTATCGCTTACAATCAGGCAAACGGCATGCTCGTCTCGTCATTCAATGCCATAAAAAAAAAAAAAACTACAGTTTGTGTAACGATAGGCGGTCTTATCACTAAAAGCGATCTCTTCCAGACCACCATAGGATGGTATCTTTTCTGCGGAGAAGTTGGAGTGTGGGTGTGTTTTTAAAGCACTCAAGACTTGATAATATACCACCACACTTTTGCTTGTCTGCAGAAAATTAAAACTCTTATCTTACTTGCATTAATGATATTCAGATGTATTTATATACGTATTTATTATTTTCGTCAGTGCGATTCCTGTTCCCCATTTCGGGTCATAAACACGAATAGAATGAGGAGTGGTTTCTTACGTCCCTGGTCATTTTAGTTCTCACTAAACTTTAAAACAGCAATAAAAGCAAAAGGGTACCTGCCAGCTTTGATTAATTATATACTTAATCAAAGCCTACCAGCTTGGTAATTAACAAAACAAAAGTTACCACTTTCCAAGTGAAATGGTAATTTGTTTTCAGTTGTCATACTTGCCGAACCCGGTGTGCGTGACGCAGTCGATCCGGCCCTGCCACCACGACATGTGGGGCCAGGGTCCCATGCAGAACCTCACCACGCAGAGACACGACTACGTCGCCAAGCCGTCCGCTATACGGGAGTCCTTCAAGCCAGACAATAAATACCATTGTGTGGAGCAACCGTTTGAGAGTGAGTTTATTTGTACTTGAGCGAAAATAGAGGGGCAGTGTACTTGTCTTTATTTATAACTAGCTTTTTCTCGTGGCTCTGTCCGCGTGCAAAGTTTTTCCGGGATAAAAGTCCCGCTTTTTATTTTCCCGGGAAAAAAGTAGCCTATGTCCTTTCTAGGGTCTCAACCTATCTCCATACCAAATTTCATCGAAATCCGTTCTATAGTTTCGGAGATGTGCAGTAACAAACGAACTGAAAAGAATTATAAAAATCGCTGATTTGTTTTCCATTATTCATCTTTAGTCACCCCCTTTCTTTTTTATCATCATTTCTTTCAATGTACAGATACACCGGTTCTACTGCTTTATTATATATAGATAGAATTATTATAGTATAGATACATTTGTATGATATGCCAAGCAAGTCATTTGCCTGGTAGTGAAACTAAACAACACCTCATTGTATGGCACTTTCATTCGTTATTCTGAAACAGAATAGTGTATTTTTGCTCAGCGCTCTTTGGGAACAAGAATAGACAATACATTGCTATCTACCCTAACTTTCACAACAGACTACACCTTGATTAATTATAATTGTCAGTATCATCATCATCATCATCATCAGCCACATGACGTCCACTGCTGAACATAGGCCTCCCCCAAAGATTTCCAGACGGACCTGTCAAAAGCGGCCCGCATCCAGCGTGCTCCTGCTACCCCTATCAAGTCGTCTGTCCACCTTGCAGGTGGACGGCCGACGCTGCGCTTATTGTCAGTATAGTTAAAACTAAATTCGGTTCTGGGCTCTGCATAGAGTTGGCATCAAATGGGAAATTTTGTTAGGCGTTTGCCCTCCACATAACCAGCAGGGTTGACACTTCGAAGCTTGAACTCATTCGTGACGTGGTATTGTTTCAGATCGTACCATCAACCGCATGTCGTTCGTTGACCCCGGACGGATCCCGGTGCCAGAGTCCTACGCGCCGGTCAAATGCTACGAAAAGCCTGCAGGTTGGTGTCATTACTGTGATGATATCATTGAGATTGTGTTATTATTCTAAGATTGAGATATAATTAGCATTTTTTTTAAACTTAATGAGTGGACGATAGCCTAGTTGGGAATGGAATGGTCTGCCGCGACAATGTCCGGAGGTTCAAAACCCAAGACGTGTGACTTTTCGAAGTTACGTGTGTATTGTTTATCAATTGTCGTTTGCTTTGACGGTGAAGGAAAATATCGTGAGGAAACCTACATACCTGAGAATTCTCCATAAGAATCTCGAGGGTATGTGAAGTCTGCCAACCCGCACTAGGCCAGCGTGGTGGACTAAGGCCTAATCCCTCTCAGTAGTAGAGGCCCGTGCTCAGCAGTGGGCAGTATATAATACAGGGCTATTTGCAAACTTAACGAAGTTTGGATTGTGCATAAATGTGTGAATTGGGAACTTTCACCCAGGATAGTCACCTTAATGTGTGTGTTTTACGATTGTTAAATACCGCACTGGCCCTTGTATTTTTCGTTAACTGAAGACATCTTAGAGAATGAATTATATCACCCTTGCTTTAGTTGCTTCTCTGGCTATTTTGGGTGTACCAAGGAGTAAAATTATATAATAATTAAAACTAAAATAACAAAAAGGTAGTGCCAATTTTATTGTGTGTGGTTGTGTGCAGCCAAGATGGAGAGCAGCACGACGCAGAAGATGTCGTACCAGCCGGTCTGCGCGCCCGCACCGCAGCGCCCGCCCTGGGCCTGCAAGGGACAGTACCAGAAACCGTGCCAGCGGGTATGTATACAGGCTGAAATGGAACCGCTCTAGAAAACTAACACCTGATAGTCCTGGTGATACCTAAAACGATGACGCAAAAAAAATCGCCTTAGATTTTTTTTTATTTTATAATGAGTTAATTCGCGGCGTTCTTCGCTCGAGCGAGGTAATTCACCTCTCGCGTCAGCTGATTATTTGTTACATTGCGTTTTTTAAATATGATTATTTGTTTGTTATATTTTTATTTATTCATACACGGTGCTGTATACAAATGCAAAAATCATTAGTAAAATTATTATTATTCGCGTCCGTCTTTCCGTTTGACAGTTGGAGGGCACCACGGTGTACAAGTCGTCGTTCATGCCGCCGGGTGAAGACTGCACGCAGTATATGGACCCCTGCTCGTACGGTGACTGCAAACGTATGTATCTGAGCTCATTTATGGTAGGCTCACATTGTCCGCAATTTGTTGTGCTATTTAAAACGAGTCCGTCTGGTTAGGTACCACAATTTTTGTATCTTTAAAAGTTAGCATCTGTGTATAATAAACCCTGTTTTGTTCCGGTTTGGAGAACACTATAGCCAGTGTAATTACTGGGCGTTGACTGTATGAAGGGACTAGAGCAGTGCAAGTGAAACAGCCTATAATCTGGAATCTAGTATCTAGTATCTGGTAAAGGTTGAATACCCAAAAAATCTGCGTCCAACTCATCCACAAACTGTGCTAGTTTCTGTGAATGAACATACGTCAGTCGCCATGTCGCATTGTGAACGCATCAACAAGGTCAATTAATAATTTAGCGGAATATTTTGTTGACATCTATGTAACTGTCCCTTCAATTAGTCATTTAGTGCATTATCATTTTGTTTCAGCATGTGATTGCATTTGCCCCGCGGAGTGTATCGCGACGGACCCCTGCGCCTGCACCTTCCCCAAAGCAGAGTGTTGCACGTAATGACGCGCCATACTCGTGCCTGTGATAAATTCAAGTGTATGATCGGCTCCTTTATACGAAATGATTTGAAATTATACTCAACGTGAACGATAGATCTCGAAATCAATTTGTCACCATTTGCGTTCGCATGGGAATTAAAACGACTCGATTTGATTCGGTGCAGTCGACGCTAGCCACTAAAGACATGGGAAATGGATTGAGTATATCAATCGAATACGGACTGAAAAGTGTGAGAGAGATAGCAATCGTTCAGCCAATAATCATAGACAACGTGCATAGAAAATACATTGGCCGTACATTCGCTTCATCTCTTTGTAACATAGTTGTCTTTTTTGTGAGTATAGTTTAATCCATTCTCTGTTTATGCTTATTGCTTGCATTATGACTATTCTATTATGGTCATTCGTGGTGAATGGTGATAGAAATTGACTCTTCGATGTTATAAAGTTGCCGTGTTATTATTTTTCACTCAACATCATGTAATTTTAGATAAATATACGAGTTTATTAATTGTTTTTGTTTCTTTTATCCTTTTTAACGTTAAATGGTAAAATTTAGGCAAATACTAAAGAAAATAGGGATCTCAAAGTTATCGATAACCTTAAATTTAATTAGATGAGATTAAATTTTCTCATAAACACCTACAGTTCGTAAACTAAACTACATACACTCACGACTTTTATCCCCGAAGTGGTAGGCAGAGGCACAACTACTGCACCGACTTTTTCGCCGTGTGTATTCCATCCCATGATGTGATGGGGGCGAGCCTATCGCTATATCGGGCACAAATTCCAGACTCCGGGCTGATACTGAATTTAAAACCCAATATCACTTTGCTCGGCCCGGGATCGAACCCGAGACCTCAGCATTGCAGTCATACCGTAATACAACTATGCCGTCGAGGCAGTTAACTAAACAGTGGGCTTAGAATGTGACAAAAAAACACGTCACGTCTCCGTTTCGTCTTATTGGGATTGGTTGAGAGACTAACATGTGACTGGCGTATAGGTCTCTCGATCAATCACAAACATCAAAATTAAACGACATCGTTTTACGAGTTGCGTCTTCGTGTCACATTCTAAGCCCACTGGCTACTTACTAAGTAGCCATAAAAATAATTAGACCTATTATTAAATCGTTTTCACCAGGAGATCTTTATGATTCATATATTTTCAAATAAGCCATAACTTATCAAACCATGCTTTTTTTCCCTAAAAATGTACGAAAAGGTAAACCCTTCGATCAAAAAACCGATGTTCTTTTTTGTGTAAAAAGTCCGCGAAAGGTAGATAGTACACTGGTCTTTACTCCTAAAAAACACCTGAAAGGTAATTACAACGAGAGAAGTTGAAGAAAGTAAATTCGAAATAAATAATTTATTATTAAAACTTAGCCTCCTTATAATAAATATATTACAACACGTATTTCTAGTTGCTATTAACACATCACATTGAAGGAATGTTTCGAATTGATTTTCAGTACATTAACAGTTAACTACGATTAGGTATTTTACGTTAAATAAATCTAAACTGAGATCATAACATCGTGATTAATACAAACAGTAATACTACGCTAATAAGTCCTAGATTTATTTTTAGATATCATCATCATCAGCCACATGACGTCCACTGCTGAAAGTAGGCCTCCCCCAAAGATTTCCAGGCGGACCTGTAAAAAACGGGCTGCATCCAGCGTGTTCCTGCGACCTTTATCAAGTCGTCTGTCCACCTTTTTATTTTTAGATATAATTATATCTAATGCCTCTATTCACAAACGTTGCGTAGTTAAATACGAAGCACTGTTAATTAGGACTGTTTCTCAATGCTTATGGCATGACAGCCTTCGCAGAGTGTAAGCATAGAGTCGCTGTGATGGGCTAATATTGAAATACAACTTTATGCATTGAATCCCCCATTATATCCCATTCTATCCATTCACTCTAACCCCACATTCGTTAGTCATTAATTGAATAAAGAACCCAAAGTTTTCGAACTGGCCGAATGACTATCTGCGCAAAAAGTAAAACAACACGCCAGTGCGTTCGGAAATGGAGTGAAAAGTTTGGAAATAAAGATATCGAGCGCTTTTACATCGGTTTTTTCTATCGGTATCAGTCGATTTTTTCTATATTATATAGGCTGTCATATAGATGTAAAACAAATCTATCTATATAAAATTGCCGACACTGCCTTTGTCCTCATGGTATTGTATGTGAATACGGGTGTAAATCTATTGTTTAAGTAGGTACTATTATTGCTTAGGTGAACGACAAACGTTCAATCTGACATCAGTTCAATCCGTGAGTTTAAATCAATTTTACAAATACTCACTCTATTGAATCCATTAACTCATATTATGCTGAGGGCTCATGAGGGCCCAATTAATTAACCAACTAATCGAGACGAAGCCGCAATGTAGCCATGATTTATTGCAATAAATTCACAATCATATGCATTGATATTTAGGATTTGATTTTGGTTTAACATAACTTTTATTTATTTAGTACGGCATAACATGATCAATCCCATATCAGTTCAAGTTGGACTGACGTCAGATTGAACGTATATTGTACTCGCCTTCTAATTTGTCTACCATTTTAGTATACTTGTATTACATCAACTTGGTAAACAATTAACAAAGTAGTTAAACAGTATAATGAATCCGGGTCCCCTTCGGGCATCATCATATTCACATTTCAAAGTTTAAACTAAATCATACCAAATGTCAGTACGGCATATAAGGCGTCGCGCCTGTCAACTTGTTGCTGAATTGCCGAAGCAACTAATTTGATATTCGCGCAGAGTTTCTCAGCAACAAATGGACAACGTTTGTGCTGCTAAAATGGCTCATTCGTTGTATACTTCGCGCCTTATTTTAATTTAAATTCTGTGCCATTATCAAGGAAAATATCGTTTCATCCTCTTGTATTTAGCACTAAACAGGCTCCAACGTAATTATTTGAAAAGGCTTCTTTGTATTTTGTTGCTTTTTCTATATCCTTTCCGCATTTTAATCGTTATCCTACTTGCAAGTATATAGTTCGGTGGATCGTACACAAGTATTACAGTCGACTCGACAGCACCAGTGGAACTTGCAGTGGCAACGCTCCTTGATCACCACACGCTTGGTGTTGTACCCGCGCCCGCAGCACATCAGGGAACACCCGTCCATCCCCGATGAGGTACGGTTGCACTCACGCCCTGAGGTACCGTGGGAACCCTGAAATAAAGGATGCATTTAAACAATGCCACAATTTTTTTCTGACAAAAAATGTGTTTAGCGTTAGTCAGTTGCTCTTTTTTAAAATGGTCGCTATAATTTCATATATTTGAGGGTGGTTTGCTAGTGGTATTATATTTGTATTCGTACGGATAGCGACTATTGTAAGGCGTAAAACGTGCCATAGTGGCCCGCATAACTCGCATCCTGGGATTAGCCTATGTATTTTATTTTAGGATTGCCAACAGAAGATGCACGTTACAAAACAAACAAAAAATAAAACATGCAACATTATCTAAATGCCGTGCTCCTCAAGTAGGCAACCACAACTTACATGTAATAGCTTACACCACTATATGGTTGACAACAAAGTTAAAAGAGAATAACATTAATCTAACAAATATAGTAACGTCAAACAATAACCATTGTGTCAGTTTAGATTGTTTTATAATATAAATGATTTTTAATATACATTTTATTCATATTATTTTATTCTTAAATGCATATATATGTATACTTGACTCGTGATTGATAAACATTTATCTTCGATCGATACTTTATTTAGATGCTACTCTTTATCATCAGATGCAGTGGAGCTACTACTAAAGCACACTAAACTTGCTATTCATAACCGCACTGATAGCTTAACCAGGTTTATGATAATAGTAGCGACCTGCTCCGGCTTCGCTAGCACTAATTATATATCTATAGCCAGATGCCGACGATGACAAAATAAAAAAAAAACGCTCGCTCCCCAACTTCACAGGATTACCCGCTGGGCTAATTTGAAGATTACTAAAAAAACTTCATTAAAATAACTTCAGCCGTTTTGGACTCCATTTGGAACATACATACCTACATTTATTTAGATATTATGGTGGTAGTACTAGTTAAATAAACTCACCAAAGACTCGTTCCTGACGCAGTAATTAGGCGACTCTTCCAAGTAGACCAAGTCCTGCGCAGTGGGCAGGCTGTAGTGTGGATTACTGAGCCTCAGTTTACCTCGACGCGACACCTTCACTTCTGTCGCACCTTCATACTTGTCTCTTAGGTAATCACCTATGATTATAAACAAAAAAAAAATATTAGCTTTAGAATTTTGTATAATTTATATATTAGGTACCTTACTGTATATCGTACAAAGATTATATTATGTCTACTTTAAATTTTTCTGAGATTACCTCACAAAAACATCATGCCTTTATTCTAGAAGGGGTAGGCAGAGGCGCAACTATTGCACTTATGTTCATGCTGTCCCATGATGTGCTAGGGGGCGAGTCTATCGCCATATTATCGAGCACAAAATCCAGACTCCGTGGTAGTGAGCAGAAAAACCGAATATCGCTGTGTCCGACCCGGCATTAAGAGAAACCTATATGTTAATCTAGGGTAGGGCATGATCTGTTCAAGTGTGACATTCTTTGGTTATTATAAAAAAGAACAAATATACGAACTTTTGTTTTTATAATATTACTTAGTCACATTTAAGTGTTCAACATTCACTACGCAATTTACTTATCAAATCGTTTTGGTTTTTATGGTCTAAATCTGTTATTTTATAGCCATTCCGAGTTGTATCTGAACAACCGTTATTAAATAATAAAACGCATCGGTTCGCGCCAAAACCATAACACCAGACCACCCAAACTAAATTAAAAAAGCATTTTTCACGTCGTAAATAACTATATACAAAAGGAAAGAATATCAAAATCATAATAAAAATATAATTCCATTTTACAACTTTACTGAATTAAATACTGAACGTTAGAGGTCGTAAAGTAAAAATGTCGACCTGTTTTAGTTCTCATAAACAGTTTTTAAGCGGTCGTAAATAATAAGCGTGAATGCCGACTTAATTAACTGGAAATATCAAATAAGGTGTCTGTTAATAGTGCTCTGAGTGCTTTATTTGATTTTAAATGTGACTTTTAACACCGTGTAAGCATGTTAACATGATTTATTTAAAGGAATTTTGTCTTACCTATACACTTTTAAAGTAGACTTTTATATTATTGCTCATCAGCAAACGTCAGTTACCTTATGATGACAATTTATTAACGGCGAAATATAACAAAAGAATCAAAACAGCTACTTAATATCCATGAAACGTACGTAATTGGAACTCGAAATAAGTAATATTATTTTGATTTCTGGGAGAAATATGGTCATTCCATACTAACTCGATGGAATAAACATATAACGAACTAGCTTTGCCCGCGGCTTCGCCCGCATGAAAGAGTTTTTCCTGGATAAAGTCCTGCTATACATTTTCCGGGATAAAAAGTACCCTAAAACCTGCTCAGGGTCTCAAACTATCTCCATACCGAATTTCATCGAAATCCGTTTGGTAGTTCTAGAGCAAACTTTGCCACCCCTTATTACCCCTTTAGGGATTTAATTTCGCAAAATACCATCTTAGTGAGCACCTACGTTCTAAAAGGAAACCCTCATTCAAAATTTGAGACTCCTAACACTTGTAGCATCTCAGATTTCGTGATGAGTGAGTGAGTGACTTTTCGCTTTTATATATATTATAGATATAGATGACCTTTTTTACCTCGATTAATGATAAAGAACATGGATTAGGTCGACAGTCACAAAGTCAGCTTGTAAATCCCTGACAAACAAAAAACAGTTGTCTGGCGTAAATGAGCGTTCCCCGTCGAGTCAAGTTGTCAGGAGAATGAGGTCTAATGGAAGGACATTAATTTCGTATTGTTCCTGTGCATAGGACTCTGCACCCGGCTTAGCGGCACCCTATTTGCGGGCTCGTTTCCATTTAATGCTTGCAAAAACAAGACCATCGGTCACAGACACTGGTGCAATTTGTACGTAAGGCTTTGTGGAGCATACAAGCTTTTGCTAGCGGCTTTGCCTGTATGGAATTTGGTTTGTGGCAAATATTAAGTCCTTTCTTGGGTTGACTCTAGTCGGTCGAATGGTTTGTTGGTGAAAGCGTAATAGACAGACAGGGCCGATTTCACCGCTTCCTGATAAATGCTACTCGTCACATAATTTATAAGACAACCAAATACAAAAGTCACACACGAATCTATGTATGCTCCCAAATAAATGCCAGTAAAACGAGTACTATCAACATTAGCTGTTTAATACGATAATTGACAAATAAATTTTACTTGAAACCTGTGAAACAGGCCCTAAGTCCAGTTCCATATAGTCGCAAGTTGATTTAGGTATCGTAAAAACTTGCTAATATTAAAATGCGAAAGTTTATTTAGATATTTAATTATGTTTCATAGAAGTAGAGGCAGAAACCGCAGAACGGTCGTGCCTTTCGCAATATTGAGAACAAATTTCAATACTAAAATTATAGGACGAGCATTTTGCAGAGGGAGTCCGTGTCAAAAGACTTCTTATTTCCAGTATTTTTTAAATTGTTTTTAATTATTTAATCCTAGGGTGGTATTATATCTCAAATTCATATTAATTATTATACCATCCCTTCCAAATCCAGCAGTCCGTACAAACTATTATTCAAATTACTATCTATTGTTGTCAAATGTCTGTTGTATCAAATGTATGTCTGTTGTGTTTCGGTTTGAAGGACATTGTAGCCAGTGTAACTACTGGACATAATGAGACCTAACATCTTACGTCTCAGGATGACGAGCGCAGTGGAATGCCACACAGTACTTTGTAACTCAAGGTGCTGTATGGTGCTACTACTGTTTATGGGTGTCATATCGCTTACCATCAGGCGAACGGCATGCTCGTCTCGTCATTCTATGCCATAAAAAAAAAATGGGACTGTATAACGGCTTTAACTTTGGCTTTGTTTCCGAGACGCGTGATGTATAGCAACTTTCTTAATGATTATAACAAATTGAAACCTATCTACGAATACATACTAATAATACTAAGCCGGAACATAATCCTTTGTTAGGGATAATTTTATTTCTTTTGTTCATTTTATTTTTTATTTTAATAAAGTAGTAAATGCTCCAATCCTATACATGTACTTTATATGCGAAAGTTTTAATGATTATAATAATTAGCTATAACACGCAAAGTACAGTCAGCAGCATAAATATCATATAAATATCATAAATATCACAAAATCAAAATTTTAAATCGCCTATATACACATTAAGTTAAACTGAAATTTTTTTTCTTCGTTTGAAGTAAAGTAAATACCTTTTATTTAATTTTTGTGAAGAGAAAAACAAGATTAGGAAGAACACAAAAGTATGTAGGCAATTTGAAATTTTGAATTTGTTTATCTACTTATGCTGCTGACATTATTGGTGGTAGGTCTCTCGTATGCGTGGGGCTGTCTGGGTAGGTACCAACGCAATGTCTATTTTTACCGCCAAGCAGCAATGTACAATCAACGAAAAAGGAGCTGAACATATTCAAAACTTGAAATCACTTCTACACGTTGAGTTTAATTGAAAGATTTATTTTAATTTTGTGAAGAAAAAAAAAGTTTGGAAGAACACAAAAGAGTATAGGCGATGAAGAAGATTTGAATGTGTTACACTACTTATATTGATGACTGTACATGCATGAGACTTAACATCTTATGACTCAGGATGACAAGTGCAGTGGCATGATGTATCTTACCGATTTCTCTGAAGGATGCCAGTTGCTGCCAGCAGGTGATGAGGCTGCAGGATCCGGAGACTCCGTGGCACTTGCACGTCACCCGGGACTTGGCTATCACCGCCTGCGAGTATTTATTTAGCAAGTGACTGATCTGTTTGATATAGTGACACCATCTGCTATCGGGACATCTCAGGTTCGATTTCCAGATCGGTAATTTTGTGATAGGTATACTATTACCATTTGCTCGGGATCCAACTATTTTTCTTTATATTATGGTTTTCACAATTTTACAATCCACAATACTTACCTGGCGTAGGGGACACCGTGACTAAGGCCTAACCCCTCTCAGTAGTAGAGGAGGCCCGTGCTCAGCAGTGGGCAGTATATATACAGGGCTGATTGCATTGCATTGCATTCCACAATCTATCGGTGAATTCGTCAATGTTGAGTAATAAGAGCACACTCTCCTGCGTCGACTGACTCGGTGACGTAGTTGTATTACGGTACGACTGCAGTTCTGAGATCTAGGGATCGATTCCCGGGTCGGGAAAAGTGATATTGGGGTTTTCTACTTAGTATCAGCCCGGGGTCTGGAAATGTGGCCGGTAAATGGCAATAGGCCCGTCTCCTATTACAAGGAATCGAACATAGCTGGCGAAATATGGTTGTTTCACACCTCTGCCAACCCCTGAAAAGGGAAAAGGGCGTGATGCTATGTATGTAAGAGCAGATACAAAACAATTAATTCGAACTTCAAGAAGTCAAAAAGTTGTTTCAATGTCAAAAAAAATACAAACACGAATTTAGAACCTCCTCCTTTTTTGGAAGTCGGTTAAAAACAATAAAAAAATGGGTTATCTCTCAAAGAGGTTACCATGCCAACGGTAAAATCTAAGATAAATAGTTTCTGCACCATGTATGTTGCATCAATTACGTCACGTCCCACGTCGTGGAAGATGAGTACAAATAGGAGAAGATATCCGCTTGTTGTATGCCGAGACATCCAAAATATTACTGAGTGAGACAGTGGAACTTTCCTAGGGTAATCAAACCTTAAGCTTTCACGCACATGACATAGACGGCTTTTACTTTACAAACGGCATAATAAAAGCAATAGTTTATCGTCGAGAGAACATAAAATCCTTCAGAAACAATACGAGGAACATAAAATTTTGATCGTTTAGATGTTATAATCAGAAGTTGACGATATTTTATTGTCTGAAAGTTTTGAAAGAAATCGGATATAACACTTTCATTTTATGTTCTGAAATTAAAGTTTTAGCCATACACACACACACACACAATCACACCTTTTATCCTCGAAGGGTAGGCAGAGGCGCAACTAGGCGCAAAAGTGGGTCTTTTCGCCGTGCGTATTTCGTACCATGATGTAATAGGGGTGAGCCTATCGCCATATCGGGCACAAATTCTAGACTCCGCCCTGATATTGAGTAGAAAACCCGAGAGCACTTTGCCTGACCCGGGGATCGATTCCGAGACCTCAGCACTGCAGTCGTACCGTAATACAACTACCTCATCGAGGCAGTCGAGGTAAGTTTTACCTATACACAGCAAATTGCCATTGGCCAGACCTACAGGTTGGATGATAACTAGATGGGAGTTGTTTTATCATTGTACTCTTCGCTTACATACCGTACATTTTCCACATTAGATTTGATCACATTACATATTTTGACACTTCTACCATACATCATAAAGTGCTGTAGATAGCGGAGAGGAGTTGATGCGTGGCTAGCAGTCCACAACAAAAAGAATGAAAGAGCGTCAGTACTCGTATGAGAAAGGTCAACACTATACAGCGTGCGCTGTTCGTGCGCGGGTTTACATAATTTTCTCTTTCTATAAAGATTACTAGGTATGGTTTGTGCTTACCCTCCTGCCGGCTTCGTTGTTGTGCCGGTTCATGAGCTGCCGGCCCTGCTCGTGGCTGCCTCGCTTCACCTTCCGCTCCCTCTCCCTCACGTCCACGAAGCCTTCCGTGAACCTAGTAAATATAATGGGTAATGTTACTATAAAAATAAAACAAAATGTTTTTATTTCAGGCAATAAATCCATAATAAAAGTACAAAATATGTGTATTAAATGTTGGAGGATATATAAGGAGACTAGGCCGGGCTGTTTCATCAGTGGTGAGGTAAAGTTAAGACTCTTATCGCACTCGCGAATTGCGAGCGATTTCACAGCGAGACGAAAGCGCGCTCGTCCAGTGTAATAAGACCGTTAACTTTACTTGACCACGGATGAAACAACATAGGCTGAGAGTTTAGATTTCATGTTCCTTTATGTCTGAAATCTCGGTTTTATCTAGAGAGGGTGCTTTCCAGTATGCTATAGTATTTCCAAACTAATTTCTATCTATACTATGTTTATACTAATAAAAAAAACCCTTCCTAGCCGATTTCGGCCACGGCGGCCAATATCAACAGAGATCAGCCAGCTACGCAGAAGCACGGTGCAGAAGATATTACAGTGTACAAGTGTGTGCGCAATACATAGGTGCACTCGCTATTCCTTCACTCTCTTCACTCTCATAGTCCGTTGAGACGGCAATTCGACATGACCGCAGAGAGATCCGGCGCAGGACCAATGGCTTTACGTGCTTTCCGAGGCACGGAGGTACCACACCGCCAACTTACTGACTCCGAGCTGCGACTAAGTAATTTTTAAGATGGTCACAATTTTTTGGCTTGACCTGGGATTCGAACCCAGTACCTCAGAGCGTAAATCGTGCATCGCGCAATACAACTACGCCACCGAGGCAGTCAAAAGCTGAGGTGTTTGTTTATTTGGTTGAACGCGCTAATCTCAGGAACTACTCAACCGATTTTGAAAATTCTTGCACTAATAGGAAGCTACATGACTCCTGAGTACTATAAAATATATTTTTTTATCCCGGAAAAACTTATTCACGCTCGTGGAGCCGCGAGCAATACCAGTTAAATATACAACAATTCTTAGGTACGTAATACAATATAATAACAAGTCTATTATTGTTTTTAATTTTTGTATGTATAGGAACTGTGTACTATGCTTCGATCATAATCCGTTACCCGGTTCAAAACTAGACTTCCTAATAAAAACTACCCTTATAGAGAGAAATATGTAACTGACAAAGACAGCTATACAAAATCATCACGGCTACAAATCGCTACGCCCCCAGCTACGGAGGCGCTACGAATTTATTGATCTGAAAGACTATTTACGGGGTATGCTGTTTTGAACCGTAATAACATGATTTAAAGTATTATGTGCTTTGGTTGTTATGAAGGGTGGTAAAATAGAGCTCCTATTGTAGCAGACTGCGCTTGTTTCCTGGTAGCTTTTCTGGTTAGCGGTTAAATAAAATTTTTGGACAGGAATTTTCAAGCATGCTTTAGTAAGATTTGGGTATTATTTGGATCAATAAGGTATGGCACATCAGCGTGGTAACTTTTGTATTTTATGAGGTCAACGACACTGTGACCACTATACCCTAACTCACTTAAGTACTATTATATTCTTGATACGTACTTCTTGAAAAAGTAAAAATTTAATTACAAAGAAATTTTAAATTATATCATTCTATTTCCCTTACATTTCGTGGCCACAGCGTTATATCCTGTTTTCAGCGCCCTAGTGCGTTTGTGTGTGTGCGTGAGCCCGAAAACCGGGTGAACCGGATTAAATATCACCATCTTCTCATGTTCTCCTAGTGCCTGACGTCGAATTAAAGCGTTCTTAACCCGGATTTAACTGGTTTATCCGGGCCGCGACGTCTTTCGACCGGGTAACGTCTTAGTACGGTACGGTAGTTACCTGTTTAACCGACTTTATGTTTTTTTGCAAGTCACACAGTATGGAAGTGTTTTCACTTGAAGAAAGATTCTTTCATTTCATTTATTTGAGTGGTAATTAAAATATGTCAATTTAATTTATATCTCTTTAATACTTAATGAGGATGTTTCTTATATGTTTCAACCAATCAGCCTGTTGCCGTCCACTGCTTAACGTAGGGCTCCTCAAGTGAGCGCCAATAGTGTTTGAATGCCGCTTTTTATTTTAATTTTATAATCAAGGTTTGTCTATTCACACGTTAAATAAAATTATAGAGGTATAATTTATTTATTTTTGTAACATTTTACGCCATTATATTATTTTAATGAGATGTATAAACAGTGCAAAACGTCGCCGAGATGAATGCTTTATAAAAGTAATGTTGATAATATTAGAAAAAATGTGTTGCAAAAAATTTACCCCGTCGAATCACGTTTTGCTAGTCAATAGAAGCGACCCCGAAATGATTCAGCGCGGGTGCCTTCTCATCCTGTGGCATTCCTTAAATGCCTTAAATCTTCGCATTCCTTATGATTGCCTGGTGGCAAAAATGCCCAAATGCGGGAAAATCTCCCCTATGCATTGAATGGCGCATTCCACGGTAAAATGGCCGCTCCTCGCGTTCCATTCGCATTCCAAACGTTGTACAATTCCTGCTACCCATGTTGCCTTGGTACAGAAAATTCAAACAGACAAATCGGAAAAGCTTTTTTAAAATATTTCCCTTTTATAAAAAAAACTTAAAAAGCTTTCCCCCTGAAAGCTTTCATTGTGCGCACGACGGTTGTATGTGTGTGACAAACTCCGCCCAATATGCACACATCCAAAGTGGCCTGGCTTAGGTTTTTTTATTCCATTTGCAGGACGTCACACGAGCGAGCTGTTGTTAGGTTATGAGTACCTAGTATCTAAGGCATGTATTTTTATAAAGCCGTGTCTTGAAAAAATGGCTTCCCTCAAGACGCCTCTAGATTAAGACAGTTTTTTCCACCAAATAAAACATCAATTCACACAAAATATTAAATTGTAAACTGGAATGTAGGTATCATAATATGGTATAATGACTTAAGGTTATTGATTTTTTATTGATGAATTTACATTCGAAGTTATTGCATTAAATATTTATTTATTTTACAATAACATTTTTGTAGTCATTCTCCCCTTAACAGGAAAAAAGTGGTACTCCGCATGCGTGTCTACGAGTATCTCTTGCTGCATTCTGATCTCCTGCTATTATAGCCTTAAAACGATGACGTAACAGTGCTGAAAAAATGCGTGGGCGGGCTATTCGATATTGCGATTTAGCTATTCCAAACGCTATATGTTTTTGTACTCCTGGTATCGCGTGCTGAAAATATGCAGAAAAATCCATATTTTCGTGGAAACCTTTTTTAATTTCCCTTCTTTTCATTAACGCCGCGCCGTTTTCTTCATTCACTGTTCCTTTCAGTCTGCGTTCAGTGGTTTCTTTACCGTTATCAAGAAGGTTGTCTTACCGTGTACGATGTCATGAAATTGTATCACCACAGTACACAGATATACTGTGGTATCACTGTTTTTTTTAAATGAAACAAATTCCCTAATTTTTATACCCGTATATTTTCAGCAAAGCTTTAGAAATCATTGAAATCCATATCATGACGTCATTACAGATTACAATTTTCAGCACCAACCTAACCTTTTCAGTGCGTGAAACATGTCTAGGGTAGCAAGCGTCCGTAGGAGGTTTGCTACGTGAAAAGCGTAGTCGAGGTTACGTGGTACAAAATATATGGCGTAGGCACTGTGTACAGAACTTGCATACGATTACAAATAAGGGCTTAAAGGCCTTGCCTAAGCTGTTCAGAATTATGCAAAGCGAAGCTTATTGGAACAAAGTACCTGAACGTTGCTTGCAGTAGTTGTGATTCGGGAGAAAATGTAACGTCTCAGCTCAAATGTCATGTATTCACGCGGTATTTCAAAATATTAAAAAAAAGTGTGTTTCCTCCATTGAAAGCTGTCAAACATCCAATCGTCATAGACTTTTTATAATTTACTAGGTTATATATATTTTGCCCCACAAGCTTCATGGTTAATAAGCTCTAACAACTTATTTATCTACCTTATTCATTGAGTATATTTCGTATATTTGAGTGTTTAGTTTATGTGCAGATGACCTGTTAGTGATAATCAAATATTTCCCCAAATATAGCGATAACGCTAACCACCTAGACTTTTAGCGGGATTGGTGCCAGCATTACGAATACTTATAGACCACATGATTCCTTTTTCCGTGAACCGACTTATATACGTAGCGGAGGCCGGAGAGAGGGCGGCGCGGCAGGAGTCGATACTACGCGGCTACGTCACTAGGAAAACACATCTAACCATTTATGTTACCCTGGTACGGAACCTGTCTTCTGCAACGCTTTGACAGCCGTGAAGCGCAATTGACAGCTTCCTGAATACTTGCTTTCATTCATTTTTATATTACTTCAATAATTAATTAATGAAATAAATTTATCAATCAGAAACAAATGAATGAAACAGAAGTATATAATGAAAGTTGTTTGTAACGGTAATTGATAACCTGATTTGTTAATTTTTTTGATAGTTTATGTTAATTACTTCTTATTAATTACAATTATTTTTATTTGAAAAAGTATAGAGTTCACTTATATAAGTACCTATGCAATTATACTATTTTTTTTAATAAAATAATCAATTTTTCAAATATAACAAATTAATTCTTTTTTACTCTAAAAACACACGTGGACACTACATCTGTCAATGTGAGGCATATTTCAGGTAAGAAAGTTACGTGTGAGGAGTGGCAGGTGGTTCTCACCTGTCTTACCTCTCACCTGGATACTAGGATAACATGAAGTCAAAGGTGTTGCTTCATTCACTGGATATTTTCCTGTGAGGTATACCGAACCACAGGTACACTCACACAAGGACAAATACCTCTCAACTCGTAAAACGGGGAAGGAAAAATATGGATGTTTTATTGAAAATGCGATTGCAATGGTTTCCTTCCCTTTCAGCGGGGCTTGCCATGCTACAACTCTGAAGTGGAATAAATATCATTACAAATATCAGACTACGTAATGCCATCTTTAACTTATTTAACAAATATATTTTTAGTTTAGTTTTAACATAAATAATGTAATGGTTGATAGGTAGAGAATGCATGAATGAAAAAAAAATATTTATTTCATGCCTTCGGCCTTAGTCCGCCTTTATATATGAATAAAGTGCAAATTAATAAATATAAATAAAAAATGCTATCAGTTCAGTAATATTCTATTCATGCATTTACATCCGTGGCTTCAGTTTGCAATTATGGCATTACAAAACAATCAAACGGAAGTAAAAGAATATCAAGATAAGGAGAAGATAAAAAATGAAAATGTTGTAACTCCACAACAAAATAATAGTAAATATTAGTTTCGGAAACAGATGAATTCCTGTTAATGATAATTCAGAAAATTATTTGTTCCAGGTTGCCAGGATTGTTTCACAAGTTTCAAGCTTTTAATTCACAATTTTCATGCTAATGTAGATAGTACTCATTTTATTACCATCTATTTGGGAGCCAGATTAAAGTGTGAGTTTTGTATTTGGTCGGGTTATAGATTTATGTGACGAGTAGCATAGCGGTGAAATCGGCCCTTAGTAAAATACTACTATTAATTGGAATTGAGGAAAAATGAAAACCCGGATTTAGGACAAATTCAGTACTTGGCAACATCACTCCCAACAAACCCATACATAAAAGATAAAGATAGGCAAGGAACATGGGGAGGAAAATGTCCACGTATATTGTTTACGCACACAAGCAAATTTTACCTGATTGGTAACGTGTGCGTGCGACAGGTAAACCAACTTCACCTGACCTATGCTGCCCTAATACACAGGTACGTTGTTTCACCTGAAAATCGGTTTCAGGAATAATTACGGTAGAGGTAGATTGATTAATTAATTTGGCGTAAGTAATAAATGAAATTTATCCAAGTAGATTCAAAATTATTTTGTATAAATACGAAAACTGAAAGATTAAAGAATATATTATTGAAATTATTAAAATTGAATCCTATTCAAAATAATTTGTAAAAAACACAATGGTTTAATAATATTTTCTTTAACCTGAATGACGCATAGTCATGAAAACTGCAAACTGAAAATGGATGATACCACCCGCACGTAAACAGAGAATACTGTTACATTTTTTCAGCGGGGAAATTTTCAGTATTGTGGGGGAAAACTACTAGGAGTACATGAGTTTCATGAAGTTCTTCGAAGTGTTTCAAGGTATCGGATCGGGGGGATGCGCGCGGCCAATGCCGAGTTCGTACCAATATCGCAGAAGTGGGAGTTTGTGTGCGTTGTTCACAGGTTAGTTGTAGTTTTTGATAGTAAGACGTACAAGGATAGCATAGGGCATAGACGATAGGATATTTGTACAATATTTGTATATAACGAGGTAATATTGTAACTTTTCGTTATATTACTTCAATGAGAACATTGTTTTTTACTATATTTGAGGATTTTTAAAAAAAAGAACACATTGTAATATTATCATAACAGACTTGATTCACTAGAAATACTAAAAAATATAAATAAAGAGATTATTATAATACTTACGCATTACAATATAAAGTCACTGAATACTCACTTGTACCCATACTCGAGATCGTCTCCGCATCCGCCCCAGACCCAGTCAGTGTGCAGATGGCGTGGGCGCGGTGACCGGCCGCAGCCACAGCTCGCCAGTCGGCCGTCGCGACATGCGCGCGACACCGACAGCGACACGCCGGCCGCTGTGATCGCGTGGGTGAACGCCGTCTCTCTGGATGCTGTACCAATATTTACCTATTTCATTAGTTTGGACATATGATACAGAATAGTAGGACGTAGTTTGGATAACTAGAACAGGGTTTTATATTTTCATTTTTGGTGGTAGAGTTCATTTTTGACTGAATAAATTATTTCATATCACATAATTAGTAAAATTTTATTTTTTGTTGAGATTGATAAAGATTGTCGTAGTGATTAATTAAAAAAAAGCTGTTCTACTCATAGTTGCACTGAAATTTAAATCTATCCTGAAATAAACGTTTTTCTATAGGAATCAACAATAGAGTCACAAGGTAGAGCGAGATTACTTGTATTATTTTTTGATCTATCAAAGCGAGACTTCTTCTGTGTAAATAATATCATCTGTGTATAATATTGATATTTTAGATATATTTATTATATTTTTTTAGCTAATGTAATACGAAGTATACAATTTTTGACTGACTATGGAATCAACGACACCTCCGGATGACGAGGGCTGTGCAGTCTTTTGTAAAACCTTGAAATTACAGTTGATGGCGTAACCGCTATTTCTATCTTATGAGAAATGATAGCCCTATCTGAAACCGTTCGTGAAAAACAAATTCTAATTTAAAATCAGAATTGTAGAAAAACAAGTAGTTTTCCAACATCCAAACGATTTATCCGCGAAGTAAACACAAGTGCCAAAGTCCTGTGATATCGCAGTACCTAGATTCCAGTTCGTATGTAGAACAAGACATTTGAGTCTAGGGTTGCCTGCTCTGAACTTAAAAATCCGCCGACTAAAAATAATATTAATTATTTCATCTTTTTGGTACTGTGGTATGTTAATTGAATTATTTATTAAGTCGAGATAGAGTTCATAATTCTGGTGAACGAGAAGCCCAGAAAAGTCAGCAGTTTATAATTCGTGAAATAAGATGTAACCGGACTGTTAAGTAGTCTAGTAAAAAGAATAGGCCTTTTGCTTAAAAGCTCTTTTCTTATTGTTTCACTTTGCTTACTTCGGGTTTTTTTATTATAGTAATGCTGTGTAAGACCGGTTTCGAACAGGGTTTTTTTATGGTATAATTGTGCTCACTGGCGATGGACAACCATTCCTCGTCAACTGATACTATATAATAACACCGTCTAATTATCCGAGAATCTCAAGTTTACAGCAAAAATATGGAAAATCCCGGGAAAATTCGTGTTAGCTGGCAACCCGTGAAACCAGTGGCGGCGTCACCATAAATCAGTAACTGTCCCGCGGAGTCCAGTGATTTAGTACCTGTTTCAGGATTTCAGCACGTACCGTAGAGCTGGGAACATTTCACAGGATTTAACACACATTTTAAAATTTTCCCTCGAGACTGAAGATTTTCTAGTATTCATTATTTTATTTTTAATATTGCTTATTTTTTTTAAATTGGTTCTATAATTTTTACTTGATTTAATTTAAAGGATATTTTGTTCTTTTTATTTAATTTTAGCAAGGTTGTTAATATTATTTTAGTACGCCATCAGCCAATGAAATCTGCGTGAGAATTAGGTATATTATTATTTTCCAGTTTTTACAATAAATATATGAATGTATCATTAAATTATCCAGATGATTGCTAACCATAACGGTAAGAATAACTTTATCAGAAATTAGACTTTTGCTCGCAGCTCCGCCCGCGTGATTGAGTTTTACCAGGATAAAAGCCCCGCTATATATTTAACCGGGATAAAAAGTATCTATCTATGTTACTGGCTGATAATGTAACTTAATATTCGTGAAAGAATTTTTAAAATCGGTCCAGTAGTTTTTGAGTTTATTCGTTACAAACAAACAATAATAAAAATCTTTCCTCTTTATAGTATTAGTATAGATTATTAGATTATATTCGTTTTATGACGCATCTATTGCTTTGCATAATGTGTGACCTATTGTGAGTTGGATCTGGCATTAGTTCATCTTGGATTAAGATTTGCAATGCAATCAGCCCTGTATTATATACTACCAACTGCTGAGCACGGGCCTCCTCTACTACTGAGAGGGGTTAGGCCTTAGTCCACCACGCTGGCTTGGTGCGGGTTGACAGACTTCACATACCTTCGAAATTCTTATAGAAAATTCTTAGGTATGTAGGATTTCTCACGATGTTTTCCTTCACCGTTAAAGCGAACAATAATTGATAAAAAGATAAAGATTTAACAATTAATTACTGTTTTCTGATAGGTACCACTTATGTATATACAACAATCTCACATCAATCAAACCAAAATTACATATTGAATTAATTACACACACACACATACACACACACACACACACACGCACATAACTCTATATAAGACCTTGTTTTATAAGTTTTATTTAAAATCATTATTTGATTATTATTTAAGTTTTATTTTTGTGTAAGGTAAATATTTCCGAAGGAAGGGCGTTAATAGCTGTAACACAGTTTTTAACTATAGCAGCTATTATCGTACACTTTTGTTTTAGTATTTTTAAAAATGTGGTTCAAATAAAGATTTATTTAGTTATTTATTACACACTCGTAAATCGTGTTTTAATAAATTTGTAACCAGAGAAAAGCAAATGAAGCCTTATGTACTGTACCTATTTATAATTTGTATAGTGTGTGTTATTCGATATAAGGGACTGAACGAGTTTATCCCTAAACTGAACACCAATCCAATACAGATAAATAAAAATCAAATTGAAAAAAACACCGCAAAATATTATAATTCTTGGATTTCTGGATATCGACCCTATTGAGTAAGACTATTGAGTAATACAAGTTATAATCCTTGACTATGTAGAGTTCACGAACTAAGTGGAACCAAATTGATTGTTTCTAGAAAATAATAACCACGACAAGTGAGAGTCGTAGCTTTTTTTCGAGCACAAAATGTTCTAATACGAAAATAATACGTAAACAATATCTTTTTTCTACGAGCGAAGTCTCCGAATATTGTTTTTACGGTATTTTATTAAGTCAACGACGTCTTTTGTTCGCTTTAATGGAATTTATTCTGTATTTATCTTGATTCATGTGAATAGCTTTGCCCTCGTAATTTCTCATGAAAATGTCGCGAGAATTCCTCTAGGCTTGTTTTATGTGACTTTTATCGTTGACAAGTTATTGTCAGACGTTTCTGTTGCCCTAGTTTTTTTCTAAAGCCAGCAATACATGTTTGTCAAGATAAGGCAAACGCACGCGTAAATTGATACAAGGCAAGTGCTACTGTTTAGACATTTGACAAGTTTGAAGAAAACCAATGCAAGTGGTCAATATCGACGCGTTTTGTAGTGCTGCCCACACGTTGTGCTCTGTCCGTTTTTATTGTGTATTGAAACAATATGGAAGCTATTGCGGCTGCTGCTATTTATTTAATGAGTGCTTATAATGTGGACCAACATGTGGACACTATTGGCCAAGTGCCTTTGATTTGTACAGAAAACCGACAACGCTTGTAGTGAGACAAGTGTTCGCGAGCGACTGTGAGTTGTGACAAGCTACGCCAAAAGAGTTCTTTACAATTTGGAACTTGCCTTCACTCACCCAACTAGGCAATCAACACCGAGCGATGGCAAGGCAAAGCAAATATGCTGTGTATATTGGTCTTGACTTGGCAACGCTTAGCCAACGTGTATTGCTGGCTTTAGGATTAAATTAAATGCCAGTTTCTTCATTTATAGTAATAGTCAAAATTAATGTTAAGTTTGCTTATCTGAAATTTGTGTTGTGGCGTGTCAAGTGGTTACTTTTAGCGTCCATAAAAAAACTAGCGGTACCTAACAAAACTACTAAATCTATACTAATATTATAAAGCTGAAGAGTTTGTTTGTTTGTTTGAACGCGCTAATCTCAGGAACTACTAGACCGATTTTGAAAATTCTTTCACTAATAGGAAGCTACATTACTCTTGAGTGCTATAGGCTACTTTTTATCCCGGAAAACTTTTCCACGCGGGCGGAGCCGCGTGCAATAAAATATATAAATAATGTTACAATCTGCAATGTGACTGCCTCAGTGGCGTAGTTGTATTACGGTACGACTACAAGGCTGAGGTCTCGGGTTCGATCCCCGGGTCGGGCAAAGTGATATTGGATTTTTCTATTCAGTATCAGCCCGGAGTCTGGAATTTGTGTCCGATATGGCGATAGGCTCGCCCCCTATCACATCATGGGACGGAATACGATTGGCGAAAAGTGGGTGCACTAGTTGCGCCTCTGCCTACCCCTTCGGGGATAAAAGGCGTGAGCATGCGTATGTTACAAGCAAGGTACTTAGCATTTGCTATATTTCGTAACAACGACGTTAATGTAATTTTGTGTTACTAATTTTTGATCAGCGTTTAATAACTCTTAAGTACTTAATGATTTTCAGTTACATAGATAATAAGAGCTCTATGTTAAGCATAAAACTGTCGACATAATGAACGATAAGTCGGGACCGTTCTTACGTAGCATTAAAAATAAAATATTGTAACATAATAGCATAGAAAAAAAGTAAAAATATTACGTACTCTTTTGTATCTAAATTGTCAGTATGAGTATTATTTTTATTTTCCACAGTAAGCTCAATTAGGGCCTATTATTAGGGAGGCAATCTAGATTATAATTATTAGAATGTCTATGTATAGTATAGTATTATTTAGGTTCGATTGAATTCTATGTTATGCCTTTTATACGCAATTAAAAATAATATAGAAAAATTACTGCCCATCAGTAACACTACCCAGAACTTTAAATTACCTACGTAGCACTGTGTGGCAATGCACATCGCTCGTCACTCTGAAATATAAGATGTTAAGGCCCTGTTTCACGAGTTTTTTTTTTATGGTATAGGGGCAAACGAGCTTACGGTTCACCTGATGGTAAGTGATCACCGCCGCCCATGAACATCTGCAATACCAGGGGGCACAGAGATGCGTTGCCGGCCTTTTAGGTGGGAATACGCTCTTTTTTTGAAGGTCGCCAGGTCGTATCTGTCCGGAAATGCTGCTGGCGGCAATTGGTTCCATAGTTTAGTAGTACGTGGCAAAAAATGACGGCTAAAACGTACAGTGGTGGATTGCCAACCACCGAGGTGATGTGGATGGAATTTGGAGTTCTGCCGCGAAGTACGGTGATGGAACTCAGCAGCAGGGATAAGTCCGAACAATTCTTCAGAGCACTCCCCGTGGTAAATGCGATAGAGAATGCAGAGCGATGCTACATCTCTACGCAAAGCCAAAGGATCAAGCCGATCGGAAAGAATACGGTTTTCGACGATACAAGCTGCCCGACGTTGAATACGGTCAAGGGGGAGAAGCTGGTACTGGGGAGCCCCTGCCCAAAGATGGGAACAATATTCCATGTGGGGTCGAACCTGCGCCTTATAAACTTGCAAGCGATGGCCCGACGTGAAATATCGCCTCGATCTGTTGAGCACACCAAGCTTCTTCGAGGCCAATTTGGCCTTACCCTCAAGGTGACCGCGGAACTGAACGTTTAGAGTATAAAGTTAAGAGTTTAGAGTAGAAAGTTAAGAGAAGTTTAGAGTATTTGTTTGACAGTTATCGTATTAAACATCTCATGTAGATAGTAATCCCTTCCTAGCCGATTTCGGCCACGGCGGCCAATCTCAACAGAGATCAGCCAGGTACGCAGGAGATATTATAGTGCACAAGTGTGTGCGCAATACACAGGTGCACTCGCTATTCCTTCACTCTCATAGTTCGGTGAGACGGCAATCCGACATGACCGGAGAGAGATCAGGCGCAGGACCAACGGATTTACGTGCTTTCCGAGGCACGGGGGTATCACACCGCCAACTTCCTGACTCCGAGCTGTGACTGAGTAATTTTTAAGATAGAAAAACCCAGTCACAATGTTTTTTTGGCCCGACCCGGGATTCGAACCCAGGACCTCAGCGAGCAAATCGTATTCGTAACGCGTACGCATTACAACTACGCCACCGAGGCAGTCAAATGCCATGTAGATAGTACTCATTTATTATAATTTGGGAGCATAGATTAGAGTGTGACGTGTATTTGATAGGCTTATATATTTATGCTCAAGACCGGGATGGTTGGCGTCCACTTGGGGAGGCTTACGTGTACAGTGGACGGCAACAGGCTGATTGATTAATCAATCAATACATTTATGTGGCAAGTAGCATTTATCCAGAAGTTGTAGAAAGCGACGATAGCCTAGTTGGGAGTGGGACGGACTGCTGAGACGAATGTCCGCAGGTTAAAAACCCAAGAGCACGCACCTCTGACTTTGCTAAAAAGTTATGTGTGTATTCTTTGTGAATTATCGCTCGCTTTAACGGTGAAGGAAAACATCGTGAGGAATCCTGCATACCTGAGAAGTTCTCTATAGGAATTTCGAAGGTATGTGAAGTCTGCCGACCCGTACTACGCCAGCGTGGTGGACTAATGCCTAAACCCTCTCAGTTGTAGAGGAGGCCCGTGCTCAGCAGTGGGCAGTATATAACACAGGGCTGGTAGGGCTGGTATGGCATGGTGGTACGGGGGCATCTAGAGAATTCCGCCACGGCATCCCATGACTGTCGTAAGAGGCGACTAAATGGGGCTTGGAGAAAGTCACGGGGCGAGCAGTGGGGGGCTGCTCACTCCAATTTAAGTGACTTCGAGGTGGACGACAATGAGGGTAGTCGGTTTCTCGCTGTCGTAGGCGCCATAGGCGTTCTTTAGAGTTCAGGGGCATCTTAACCCCCTCATTTAGAGAATGGCCGCAATGCGGCATTACGCAGGGGCGGTCCCGTGCAGCTATCTTAGTGCAACAAGATACCCCGGGACCGTCCCGTATGCGCCGAATAAGCCCACCGCGGGTTTTGGTTGGTATGCCGGTGTAGGTTGTATATAGGGTTAGGGACTCGGTCTAATGCTCGCTCGGATGATGCTATACTCCCGAGTGTCGACGTTAGGCCGTAAGACCGGTGAAACCAACATAACCATTCCACTGATCCATCCCCGGTGGTGGTAGCGATAACGCGTTTTTTCCCCGCAAAAAAAATAAAAAATGGTATGGCATGGTATAAAGTGCCCAAACTCATATAATACTCAGTATACTGGTTACAATGTTATTTAAAAAGTAAAACAACAGTGCAAGCACTGCTGATTGGTGGTGAAAATATACATTAATATAATTCATCCCTTGAAACGTATGCTACTAATTAGTGCACTACTCATTATTTCTCTTATTATCTCTCTGTAATAAAGTTAAAATAAACTATTGTAAGAAAATGTAGAACAAGATATTCCAAGAGAATCATTATTTTCCTCAAGGAGGCACTTGAATAGCGAACAATGTTATTTCCATCTTCTCGAGTCACGTAGTCACAAACGATGTTGTATAGTTGAAAGGTATTTTGAGCTTGGTTCAAGATACAATACTTTCTGATATGTCATTTTTATATATTTTTTATGTTTTCTATCAGCGTTAACAATTGTAAAAAGACACCTTGGTTTTTATCCCCTGTCAGGGGTAGGCAGGGGTGTAACATTCACATTTCGCCTACTGTAAGATTCAATGAAAATACATACCGATCAAAGTCAGAGGTCCGAAGACGGTCTCATCGCCTGAGACAGTGCAATTCCAGCGTCTCTCTTTAAACTGGTACTGACACTCTGTAATGCCTTTCTTCACCCCGGCGCTGACCACAGGCATATGATCCTTATGCCGCCGACATATGCGCCGCTGTCCGGGCGTCAGGCCTCGGATCCGGGCGCATAAGCGTGACTTCTCCGAGAATAGGTCTGGCTGGTTGGTCCACTTCTCGAATTCTAGTAGGCCCATGTTACTGAAACAAAGAGAAGATATACACACACATGATTTTGAACCCTATGTACACCCTACACCGGCATACCAACTAAAACCCGTGGCGGCCTTCTTCGGCGCATCCGGGCCGGGGGTATCTTGTGAAGTGATAGTTGCATTTTGTGGGTTTATATATAAATGATTTTGTGCCTCTATTTCCACCGCATGATAAGATAGGGTCCTATCGACATGTCGGGTCCGAATTTCGCTAATGTACAATCTTAACATAGTATACAGTATGCCTTCGGCATTAAGTCCGCCTTTATACTCATTGTATATAAAGTGTCAATAAATAAATAAATAAAACGAGTTTTGGCGGGAACTTGCAAGTGATTCATTATTTTGATGATACTTACTGTTATATTGCATAATTATAGTGGAATATTATCCAATATAGTTATTTTACAGGGCTCAAATGAAGTAAATTGAAATAACTGTGCTAATCAAATGTTTGTTTTGTTGCCGCCAAAACTCCTCGATAAAGTCTTGGTAAGGTAGTCACTGCTTTACTTCGACATATTACAGATAATAAAAAAAGACAACCCAAACTTGACATTGGCAAAATGTGAATACAAGTGCCAATTAAAAAAAAAAAAAAAAGTCGCTTCCCGCTGTCTGTTCCTATGTCCCTATGTAAGCTTAGATCTTTAAAACTACGCAATGGATTTTGATGCGGTTTTTTTTAATTTAGAGTGATTCAAGAGGAAGGTTTAGTATAATACATGCTAATATAGTAGAGAAAAAATGTATATGTTCTATTATGACTGCGAGTGCCTTTCTGACAAAAGTCGGGGATCTACTTATACAGGACGGAAAGGCGTTTTGTACCAAAGTGTCGCCGACCGACCATATTGCAAGATCTCTCGATCTGTATCAGTTTATTGTCGCCTGGTACTTACAATTATAACGGATACTGTTAAAAATATATAGTGTTTTTTTTTATTTTTTTTATTTTTATTGCTTTGAATGACGAGACGAGCATGCCGTTCGCCTGATGGTAAGCGATACGACCACCCATAAACAGTAGCAACACCATCCAGCACCTTGACTTACAAAGTACTGTGTGGCATTCCACTGCGCTCGTCATCCTGAGACATAAGATGTTAAGTCTCATTATGTCCAGTAGTTATACTGGCTACAATGTCCTTCAAACCGAAACACAACAGTGCATGCACACTGTTGCTTGGCGGTAGAAATAGACATTGCGGTGGTACCCACCCAGACGGCCTCTTACATAATGAGAAACCTACCACCAGTATATAAAGTGACTTTTATACAGGAAAACTGTTTAATGCGGGCGAAGCCGCGGGCAAAACCTAGAGTTAATAATAAAACAAGGTACAATTGAGAACCTTTTCCTTCTGTACTACCATTTAAATAGTTTGTGACAGTTGTGTAGTTGATTATCTTATTTCTTTATTTCTTTATTATCTTACTTCTTAATATTACAATGTTAATGTTTGTGAAAATGTTTGTATGTGTATTAGAAGAATTTTAGCACGCGAATAGACCATGTCCTGGATTTACATATAGGCTAACTTTTATCCCAGTAATTTGCTTCCGTGGGAAATATTTGAATTTTCGTATATGATTTTTAAATGCGCTTGCATCGTTTATGGCGCTATGGATAACTGCAATGATGTAAGAGTTTTGTAGCAGAAAATGCTTTTCATGTGGGCAAAGCCGCATGCAACACCTAGTGTTTTATAGATATTATTGCAGATACATTTTGTAATGGTAATAAACTCGAAAAATATTTAACTTTGTCCGTCACTGTGCCATTGTTTATACATATGTATTTCACGGTCACAAAACAATTGATTACAGAGAATTATCCCTGTCTGCGAATCAAAAATATAATGTAATTCAACGGAATTTTAACTCTAGATAACAATTTCCTTTTACAAAAGCTATCAAAGAATAGTTATTTATATACATTATACTATATACAACATCATTTCAGCTACACCAAGGCGGTGTTTGTTGTACAGCCAAAGTTGTTAGTTACTAATTGGCCTCAACACACCTGTGGGCCTCTTCTGTGAATTCCTGCAGGCTGTAAACAAATATATTCACGTTCCCGGTAATAATATAGATTCATCATCATCACACCAACCCTGTATGCTATACTGCCCACTGCTGAGCACGGGCCTCCTCTACTACTGAGAGGGTTTAGGCCTTAGTCCACCACGCTGGCCTAGTGCGGGTTGGCAGACTTCACATACCCTCGAAAATTCTTATGGAGAATTCTCAGGTATGTAGGTTTCCTCACGATGTTTTCCTTCACCGTTATAGCGAACGATAATTGATAAACAATACACACGTAACTTCGAAAAGTCAGAGGTGTGTGCCTTGGGTTTTGAACCTCCGGACATTGTCTCGGCAGACCGTTCCATTCCCAACTAGGCTATCGTCCACTTTTAATATAGATTATTTAGTAGTAAATGATCATTGCTGAATACTATCCACAATACTGCCTGCCTCGGTGGCGTAGTTGTATTACGGTACGACTGCATGCTGAGTTCTCGGGTTCGATCCCCAGGTCGGGCAAAGTGATATTGGGTTTTTCTACTCACTATCAGGCCCGAGTCTGGAATTTGTGCCGGATATGGCGATGGGCTCGCCCCCTATCACATTATGGGACGGAATATGCACGGCAAAACGTGGGTGCACTAGTAGCGCCTCTGCCTACCCCTTCGGGGATAAAAGGCGTGATTGTATTTATGTATCCACAATAGCAGACGAATCACCATGGCATAACTGGCTACGTTGTGAAATCTGATTTCATAAGAACTCTTTGAAAATATCCCTACAGTAAGGGCCTGTTCCACAACTTCTGAGTAAATAATACTAGTCACATAAATGTATAAGCCGACCAAATACAAAAGCCACACTCCATTTTATGCTCCCAAATAAATGACTATTATAACATATTTTGTAAAGCATTTATTTATTGAAAAGAGGCATTTACAATATGAAATGTACAACGTGTATGGTTCCTTCCGCGTGGCTGCCGGGCGACGACTCCTGGCCGGCTCACGCTCCCTCGGGCACTGCGGACGGGGTGGCAGGGCGTCGTTCCCGCCCGCCCGCGGTTACACCCCCCCGCGACCCTATGCCTCGAAACGTGCCCATATAAGGCAATTTCCGAGCGACGCCTGCGTACCTTCCTTATAATTAGATTTTTGGCGCGTTATACACTCCCCCTTTTGATTAGGTGGGGCACCTCCCGCCTGGTCAAACAACGACACATAACGCGATATCATACTAAGTTAAAACTTTGCGCGGACGACCCCTGCTACGCTTCGGGACAACCGGCTCAGGACATTCACCCTCTCTAGCATGGTAGCGCCTTAAGTCAGACACATGATATTTCCCAAATGTGTCACCAGATTTATGGGCCAAGAGATAAGTTGTAGGACTCACCTTTTTGGAGATGACGTACGGTCCATCTCGTTTCGGGGTGAACTTCGATGTGACACCCTTTACGGTGTTACTGAGCTGATGGGTCCTCATTAAAACTAAGTCACCTTCAATGTACTCCTCAGGGGACGACCTCCTCTGATCGGCATAGACCTTGCGAGCATCTTGATGACGTTCAAGGTTCTCCTTAGCTGTCGAGATGGTATCTGCGAGTTTCAGCAGGTACGGTGTTACCTGAGGTATAAAATTCTCAGCCTCTACGACCGATCTTAGATCCGCCTGGACGGTCAGGGGGGATCGCAGCTCACGACCAAATGTCAGGTAAGCAGGGGTGTGCTCTGTGGACCTAGTGAAGGAACTATTAAAAGCAAACCGAACAAACGGCAATACCTCCGGCCAATTTTGGTGACGACCTTCCACCAAGATGGCGAGATGAGCTTTGAGGTCTCGATTCTTCCGTTCCACCGGGTTTGACTCTGGGTGATAGAGAGGCACCAGGCTCTGCTTCACACCTAAAACAAACATGGCCTTCTGCATGACATCTGCAACAAACTGCACCCCGTTATCGGAGATCAGACGCCTAGGAACACCAAATCTCATAAATACCTCATTAACCAGTGTCTTAGCACATATCTCTGCCGTAGCTTCGATGAGAGCGAAGACTTCCACCCACTTACTTGCAGTATCCTCCACAATGAGGATCCATCTCTCACCTTGCGGACCTTTGGGCAATGGACCAAAGAGGTCAATTGCGATGGTTTCGAATCGCTGAGCTGGAACTGGAGTCTGTAGCAGTCCAGCTGGTTTAATGTTCGACGGCTTGTACCGCTGACATTCGATGCACGTTTTAAGATATTGTGTTACAAACCGTCTCATACCAGGGAAGTAGAACTTTTGCGAGATACGATGCAGTGTTCTATCGATACCACCGTGAGCGGCAGTAGGCGAGTCATGAAATTCGAACATGACTTTACTCCGCAGGCTTTCTGGTAGGACAAGTTGTGGCTCCTCGGAATCGGTATCAGGCGCGTGCCTATACAAAACAGCTTGATTCAAGAGATAGCCTCTCTCTGTCCAACGGGTAACAGCAAGTTCATCCTTACCTTCCAAGTCCTGGATGATTTTAGCAACTTCTGGATCAGCCAACTGGGCCTCCCGGGTCGAAGTGGCATCCCAGTGTGGTACGTCCACGACAACTGGACAGACATCACACTCTTGTGGAGTACCATCTTCCATCACGGGTCGACTAAGAGTATCGGCTAGTGCATTGGCCTTACCTGGGGTGTACTCAATATGTAAATCAAAAGCTTGGAGCTTCATGGCCCACCGAACCAACCTGCCGCTTGGAGACTTGAGGGAAAACAACCATTTTAGGGGTTGATGATCAGTCAACACACTGACTTGATGACCATCAATGTAGCCGCGAAATCGCTCGACAGCCCAGACGACTGCCAAAGCCTCTCGCTCTGTAGTCGAGTAGTTTTGCTCGGCTGGTGTGAGCAACCGGCTGGCATACTCAATGGGATGTTCATCATGCGATGACTCCCCCTGAAGTAAAGCAGCACCCAAAGCGTAGTTACTCGCGTCCGTCCGCAATAAAAATGGTTTCGTGTAATCTGCTTGTACCAGAATAGGAGACGTGGTCAGCAGCCTCTTAAGAGCTTCAAAAGCCTTACCTTGCTCCAAACTCCATTCCCACACGTGCGTTTTCTTGGTCAGGCGCGTGAGTGGTTCAGCTACTTTCGCAAAGTCCGGTATAAATTTGCGAAACCAAGAGCATGTTTGAAGGAAAGTGCGCAATTGTTGAAGACAAGTAGGTTCCTTCATATTCATAACAGCACGTACCTTGTCCTCATCCGGCGATATACCCTCTTGAGAGATCACGTGACCCAGGTATTTGACCTTTTCCCTCGCGAAGACACACTTTTCCCGATTCGCACGCAGCTTAAACAAGCGGAGACGGTCGAATACGGCACGGAGATCCGAAAGATGATGGGTATATGATTCCGATATCACCAGTATATCGTCGAGGTACGTTAGCACGGTCACATCCTTAAGCGAGGCTCCCGAACGAAACCTGTCTATAAGCCTCTGGAACGTAGCCGGCGCATTCTTTAGACCAAAAGGCATACGTTTAAAGCGATACGTACCGAATGGTGTAACAAAAGCAGTTTTGTCCCGATCCTTGATGCTGCACTGCCAGTAACCACTTCGAAGGTCACAGGAACTCATCACGCAACCTTTCTTAGTTGACTGAAGCAACTCGTCAATGCGTGGCATAGGGTACGCATCACCCTTCGTCACTGCATTAAGCCTTCTATAGTCTACACAAAACCGATACCCACCATTAGCCTTAGGTACTAGAACAGCTGGTGCAGACCAGGCAGACTCACATTCTTCAATTACTCCCTCTTTTAACATCTGATCGAGTTCCCCGCGAATAATCTCCTTCTTCGCCGGAGTGACTCGATAAGGTGGAACAGCGATGGGGGGATGATCGCCCGTATCTATGTGATGCTCGGCGAATGGCGTCGGCTCTCCAACTAAGTTAAAAATATCAGAATACTCACCAAGTAAAGCTTCTAAGCTGGAACGCTCCTCCTGACACAGTAAAGTACCTTCATCTTCCCTCAATAAGTTGACAGAGGCACAGTCCACCACCTCGCGGGCACTTTCTGTGAGCAGGGGGTGAATGACCTGAGGCCGATTTGCCGTAAACCACGTCATAGACGAGAAATTCAAAACTAACTGACACTTTGTAATAAAATCTATCCCTAAGAGTGTCTCATTATTCGACGCATCAGGGAATATAACAAACTCTACAGGTAAACACATAGACATACAGTTAACATTTACGAGTGCTAATAAAACATTATTTGTACGTATGCTACCATCAGCGAGCTTAACAGACATAATTTGCGACTTAAATGCAATGCCCAAACGCAACAAAAGTGAATACAATGTTGAACCTGCAATACTGCGCCGGGCGGCGGTATCTATTAACGCTGTACCACTGTACCCGCAAATCTCTATATTTAAAATAGGTCGGCACTGAGTAACCATATTAGTGTTATTACATTTTACATTACAAGTTGTATTAAGGGAGTAAAAACTATTACTTTGCGATTGTGGCGTATTTAAATCTACTATATCACAAGTTGAAATGTTATTATTTTTACATGTAGGACAATTCGCTCGAATATAGCCCTTTTCACCACAACCATAGCAATGCAAGTTAGACTTAATATTACTATTCACATAGTCTTTAGAGTCTCTTTTCGGACATGAATCGCGATTATGACCACGGCACTTACAATACACGCAGAATAGCTTTTTATCACTTGTATCACATTTCACTTTACTCGCGCCTTGACTTTTATCGGCACTGATCGGAATCGAAGGCGACGAACCACGAGGCGGGGAATAAACTTGTGGCCGCTGGGCTACCGCGGCACCCCGCGGCGGCAGCGCTGGCGCTGTCCCGACGTTTCCCGCCGAATTCGCGTTCTCCGATGCGACGCGTGAAGCTCGCGAGCCGGGCGGCAAGGGGCGCGCAAATCGCGCCTGCACCGACTGCGTCGAAGTTATACTCGTGCTTGAATTTTCCATAAGCGATTCTTCTATTGCTCGCGCCTTATCAATCAAGGATTCAATATTGACGACAGCGTCTCGAGGTAAACGTTTACGAATACGTTTATCTAATAACCCATATATCATGTCCAACTTGGCTTCTTCAGGTAACACGTATGGTAATTTAGACAACATACCACGAATTTTCACTATAAATGTATCCGCGAGCTCTGTGTTCTGCTCTACGGCAAATATATTCCGGAACATTTTGTAAGCCGGACATGGTACACCATACATGCTTCTCAGACTCTTGAGGGCTTCGGGCCACGAGGTCACCTCCGACCGGACCCCTCTCCACCACACTGCAGCTTCGCCATGGAGCAACATAGGAAGACCCCGTAGTGCCAGTTCATCACTGACCGTCGAGCACTCCTTAAATATTTGTACGGAGTCTATGAATGCTTCAACGACCTCAGGGTCCCTGTCCTGACCGTTGAAGCGCGACGTACATTTCAACATGTTGCCCGATTTACTTGTTGACAACGACGGTGTCGATACGGGTGATGCATTCGAAGCGCCGGAGTCGGCGGGAGATGCTGATGACCCACCTCTCGCGTACGATGCCATGAGGGTTTCGACAAGCTGCCGATTCGATTCCGCCTGAGACTTCGCGAAGGCGGCAAGGAATGAAGTCAGCTGGTCCCCAGACATGAGTACTGACGAAGGATTTTCAGTTTCCTCTTCCGAGCCGCTTAATGCGTCACTAGCTTTAGCGTCGGTACGTAACTTACGCGGCGGCATATCTATTACTTTATGTAGCACCCGCGGATTTATCGGACACAAACCGGTTCAAAATTAGTTCGGGCCACTAGTTGAGCGCCACTTATAACATATTTTGTAAAGCATTTATTTATTGAAAAGAGGCATTTACAATATGAAATGTACAACGTGTATGGTTCCTTCCGCGTGGCTGCCGGGCGACGACTCCTGGCCGGCTCACGCTCCCTCGGGCACTGCGGACGGGGTGGCAGGGCGTCGTTCCCGCCCGCCCGCGGTTACACCCCCCCGCGACCCTATGCCTCGAAACGTGCCCATATAAGGCAATTTCCGAGCGACGCCTGCGTACCTTCCTTATAATTAGATTTTTGGCGCGTTATACTATATTAAATACTAACTATATTAGTTGTTTAATACGATAACTGTTAAATAAAATTTACTTAAAAATTGTGCAACTGGCCATGAGAATGTTTTCTTGAACATTTATCAGACAATCATACAAGCAAATATTTTTATGGTAAAACAATGCTACCACTGACGTTCACTATACGCTTATATAGAGAGGGGGGGGGGGGAGGGGGGAGGTGCCCGTGCCGACCCCAGAATCACATTTTTTTTATCAAATCTACAAGTACCCAGAAGTAATTATTTTTATTGATTCTAAGTCACTGGCCCCCTTGGAAATTCACTCTACTCACGCCCATGCTCTCTGAGGGGGTAATTAAGCCGCAAGATATGTTCTAATGTTTATAATAGTTTGGCACATGCACAGAACACATCTATGCTTGAAGGCAATCATATTATCTGAGCGACAAATATACCAAAAAAATATTATAAGAACACTTTTAATCTCCAGATGTTTCTATACAGAACATAATATCGTCGGGGATAGTGCAAAAGCGCGTATCTAGCATTAGTAAATACCGCGTAAGTGAACGAAAAAAAGTATAGTATTATCAATCATAAGTTATAGTGTCATAAGTATTAATTTCAATTAAACTTTTTTCGTTACTTACGCGGTATTTACCAATGCTAGATACGCGCTTTTGCACTATCCCCGACGATAAGCATTTTTTTCAATTTTTTTTATTGCCTTAATAGGCAAACGAGCATGCGGTCCGCCTGATGGTAAGCAGATATCCCTGTGTTCTGTGGTTATACATTATACATACATACGTTTCTCAAGTAATATACGAATTCTGACGAAGTTTTCATTGTCTATCGGGAACAATATCAAGTATAGAAGTAGACTCATTTCGCAGAATAGATGCTAATTGAAATTTCTAAGGAATTCCTTAGTACTTAGGTAGGTGTTTTAATTCATGCAAGCAATACGCAATAATTTTACATCTTTACATTTACATCTTTCATAATAATTTAACAATATTGTACAATATTTTGTAAAATAATAACAACCCCCGACACAAACAAAGACACTTTTATTTTATTACTTTTTAGAGGTTTTTTGTGTCGGGGGTTATTAAAATTTTATGATTTTTTTATTTCAAACTTTTTTATTTACTATATTCTCCACCATGGGGCTTTGATAATCAACAATGTAACACCTACTCATTGAGACCATTTTTATGAGCCCACACACGCTATATCTGCTATAAGTTGCTAAAGAGTTGGGTATCCTGCAGACTACTTGATACTGCAGCATCAGCTCAAGGTTAACCTTTCCTAAAAATATTGCCGAAGTCACAGTACACAAAATCCTAAATCCATCGGAGTTGTGAAAATCAAACGCCTGAACTCTTATCATCATAAATTATAGTTAAGAACTATATCGATCAGCTTTCAAACTAAAAAAAAACGCCTTAAAATCGGTCCATTGTTTTAAGAGCTACGATGCCACAGACAGACATACAGATACACAGAGATACACAGATACACAGACATACAGATACACAGCCTAAACATATAACATCCCTCTTTTTCTGTCGGGGGCTAAAAATGAATATGAATGAAATACTCAAATAAAGAACATAATTAGTTAGTAATCTTTATTATAACATAATAAAACAATTCTTAACAATTATTTTTGGCACGTATCCTTGTTATTAATATTACAAATATTTATAAGTACCTGGTCATTAACTACGGCATTTAATAAAACAATTCTTTTATCAAATAACGTTTTCTAAAATTGAGAAAATAGACGCTTATTCTGAGACTACAATGTTATATTTTAATTGACTGTAAACAATTGATTTTCCTCTCTATTGTTCTTGATTACACTTTGACATCTAGTCAGAATCTTCCGAAGATGGTCACCGTAAAATTAAAACCGTGGCTCCTTTGACTCTTCAGTTTGATCTTGGCGAACCTCTGTCCAACTCCACCCGCTACAACCGTGGGGAACCCACCGTTCCCATCCGTGTAATGGTCTTTGACGACGATCGCTGAAATCACCGCAAAGTTCTTGTTTCCTGTCTCTGGGTACTCGATAATGCTGGACCTCACGATCAGCGGGAACCCGTATTTATACTCGTTCATGCTGAATACAGGTACATCGCGGTACATAATGTGGCCGAGGTATAAATCATGACTTTGCGACGCCCCGGCAGCGACGAGGCACAATAAGGCAAAAACGGTCAAAGCGCGCATCTTCGTTCGTTCGTATTTCGTAACTGAAGGACATTTCTCTACGTTCCTCTATATATAATATGGGTGTGTTATGCGATAACGAAGCAGGTATTGTTTTGCGTCGCATTATAAAAACGCTGTGTGAAGATTGTCTAAATTTTTTTATGGAATTGTAATAAAAATTAATCGTGAATTTAGTTTTTGATGCATGAATGTATCCAGAGAAATTGTAGGTATATTTCCCCTCTCACACACACACTCACGCCTTTTATCCCCGAAGGGGTAGGCAGAGGCGCAACTAGTGCACCCACTTTTTGCTCTGCGTATTCCGTCCCATGATGTGATAGAGGGCGAGCCTATCGCCATATCAGGCACAAATTCCAGTCGCCGGGCTGATACTGAATTTAAAACGCAATATCACTTTGCTCGACCCGGGAATCGAACCCAATACCTCAGCATTGCAGTCATACCGTAATACAACTACGCCACCGAGGCAGTATATTTTCTCAATAAAAATAAATACTGCATAGATTGAATGAATAGAATAACAGCTTCAATAAACGTCAACGCAGTAAAGGTATCGATCGTGTACAGTCAGCCACATAAGTAGCTGAACAAAATCAAAATTTCAAATCACCGATACGCGTTAAGTTTCATTGAAACATTTTTTTTCTTTGTGTGAAGTAAAAAGTAAATCACTAATTTTATTTTTTTGAAGAGAAAACGTAAATTGGTAAGAACACAAAAGTGTAGAGGCGATTTGAAGTTTTGAATTTGTTCAGTTACTTATGTGGCTGACTGTACATATGAAGTAGTTTAAGTAAAAATAACTCGCAACCATAATATAAATATAACTAGTCATTTTTATTAAAACTTGTAACAGTAAAAAGTGAAATACCAAGAATAAGATTAACTAAATACCATCAGAGACTCAGTTTGACCTAAATTATCTAATAGCGACATAGCTCCAAAGGTCAATATAAAATAGTCGCTACAAAATTTTCTTGCTTCATTATTACATAACGCGCTCAAGGTGGGAAATACGTAACACTTATCAATCAAGATGTGTGTTATATGACGCGTTCAATGTTACTTTAAAACAAACTTACATGTTTACTTGCCTCCTCTACTTTCCTCCGTTCCGGTGAATTCTTATCTTATGCACGTTTCATGCAATCGAAGATTTCCGCTAAAACAACCTGAAGGATTTTTTACTATAGTCTTATCCGATAAGGAAATTTTCCTATGTGGGATTTTGTATACTATTCTATATGTAACAACAAATAGTACTAAAGAGAAGCCCTGCTGTGAAAACTGCATTAAAATTGGTTAAGAAATGAAGCAGTAATTCATATTTAAATTTTTTTGAATTTTTTTTATTGCTCTGAATGACGAGACGAGCATGCCGTTCGATTGATGGTAAGCGATACGACCGCCCATAAACAGTAGCAACACCATCCAGCACCTTGAGTTACAAAGTACTGAGTGGCATTCCACTGCACTCGTCATCCTGAGACATAAGATGTTAAGTCTCACTATGTCCTGTAGTTACACTGGCTACAATGTCCTTCAAACCGAACACACAACAGTGCATGCACACGGCTGCTTGGCGGTAGAAATAGACATTGCGGCGGTACCCACACAGACGGACTCTTACATATGAGAGACCTACCACCATAAAGCTTCCAATATGCAAGAGTGGGCGCGTAGTTGGGTTATCGCTTCATCTCTTACTTTCGACGCATCGTAATTCCCGATGACGTCACGTGTGCGTATTGCGCCTCATTTCTCGTTTCTTGATACTTACCCGTTCTACCGAAATTCAAAGGCTTATAACTTCTTGATTTTTGTCTGGATTTGAATTATTCTTTTTGTGTTAGAATTTATATGACGCAAACATTAATTTGATAAAAGTAAAGAACAAAAATGAATAAGATACTTTATTAGATTAACTATTGGTCAATGGTAGAGACGGCCAGTTTCACAGGAATCAAGTAAATTTTATTTGACAGTTTGCGCGCATACATGAGTATGCGCGCAAACTAGCGATAGCGAAACTAGCGAAAGCGATAAAAGGCATGAGCCTTTTATCTCCGGATGGGTGATGTGATGGGGGGCGAGCCTGCCGTATCGGGCACAAATTCCAGACTCCGAGCTGATACTAATTAGAAAAGTCCAATATCATTTTGTCCGATCTGGGGATCGAACCCGAGACCTCGGCATTGCAGTCGTACCGAAATAAACTACGCCGCCGAGGCAGTCGTATTTGACAGTTATCGTAAATGTAGATAGTACTCATTTTATCCATATTTGGGAGCATAAAGTGTGACTTTCGAATTTAGTCAGCTATATTTATGTGACATAGCATTTATCAGCAAGTTGTGAAATCGACCCTTAAACAATAAAATGACTCGAATGTAAGGACGTCAAAAAAAATTATTTTAATTGGTCATTTTGGGTCTACACAAATTTGTGGGTATGCGTATATAGGTATCGACCATGATAAGTGCAGCGGTGATAGCTTAGAAATGGAACGAGCTGCTGAGACGAAGGTAGCAAGTTCAACACCCAAGCACAGATATTTGCGTGTTACCTATGTTTTCATTGTCAATCATCGCTAGTTTTAGCGGGACATTGTGAGGAAATCTATATGTGTAAATGATGCAGACGTAACAAAAAGTTTGGAACCACTACAGCTGCGTCGCGACATCGCCTCACTCAGTGTGTTCTATCGTCTGTATCATGTTGAGTGCTCTGAAGAATTGTTTAACCTTATCATCTCCTCTCCTTTCCTAAACAGAACCACGCCTACTGGCTTGCGAAGCCACAGCTTAGTGGTCTATTCCATCCCGGCTCGAACCCAAAGGTTCGGTAATTCATGTTTCCGCCGCACCATTAAACTGTGGAACAGTTTGCCAGCGTACGTGTTCCCTCCTTTTTACAGCTTAGAGTCCTTCAAGCGGAGCGTAAAGAAGCAATTAATCAGGCCGGCATAACTGTGCCGACCGATCAGGGATCTGTTGCCGGTCGAAATTTTTTTGGGCTTCACTTCATTTACCATCAGGTGCAGTGAAGCCACTTTAAATAAAATATTATACTTTATTCATCACGTAGGCCAACGTTGTTGCACTTATGATAAGTCAAGATACATTAAATTAATAATAATATAATTATTATTACAAAAAGTCACTTATATAAATAACATTTTTATAGGGAGTAAAATCAATGAAAAACAAAGAAACCAAGCTCGAGCTGGCAGGAAAGAGAAGATAAAAAAACGATAAATCATTTTTATTAAAAATAATGGGAGGAACGCGTCCCGATCCTCACCGGTGAGAATAATACAGACCCTAACCTATGTAGCCTAGCACCTTTGTCGAGCCATCGATAAAAAATATATCAGGAGTTTTATGGTATGTGAAGTCAGCGAACCTGTGTAGTGGCCTAATACCTCTCTCAGTAGAAGAGGAGGCCCGTGCCCAGCAGTACACACACACTTACGCCTTTTATCTCCGAAGAGGTGGGCAGAGGCGCAACTAGTGCACCCACTTTTTACCGTGCATATTCCGTCCCATTATGTGACAGGAGGCGAGCCTATCGCCACATCGGGAAATTCCAGACTCCGGGCTGATGAAGAAAAACCCAATATCACTTTGCCTGACCCGGGGATCGAACCCGAGACCTCAGCATTGCGGTCGTATCGTAATACAACTACGCTACCGAGGCAGTATATTAGTATATATTATAGGGCTGGTATTATTGCTCAGTATTAGCATTAAAGAAAAATGTATTATTTACGAAGATTCTAGTATTTTGAACGTCATGAAACGATTTGTTTGTTCTGTTCCATCAGATAAAACAATTAGACTAATAAAACATTACACGGTTTTTCATTTAGAGAAAACGTTTGATATCACCTTTCTTATCATGTAATCGTGTACATTCAAGGATTTTAGGTAATATTTTGGAAATTTCGAGTACTTTTGTCTTTTGTAATCAGTTTTATTTACAGTTAAAACCAGTCATAACAAAATTAAAGGGACCAAAAATGTAAATGCTATATCCAATAGTCGTTATAAACGATACTCTTTTCAATACATGTATTTGCCGGGACCTTGCTATTTCTTTGTACCCGGTTTTTGCTGTATTTATAAAGTCTAGATAATGAATGATTCCTTTAAATAATTCTATACCATCCATACCTATAAATGATAAGATTCTACCGTCATTTTAATCCATGATGAAAATGGACCAAGAAGAAAGTTTTGACATGTTTACGAATAAGTTTTTTTTTACCATTGATGAGCAGTTGGCGGTTGGAGTAGTGTGTTGGAATTGGTCGTAAATGAGCTACTAAATTTCTATTGGAAAGGTTGGTTCATATTAAAGAAACTACGTGAAGTAACAAATTGCTTTGACATTTCCGTAGGGCCAAACTTAACCTATTGTTTTGCTTTAATGGCGTCGACCCAATATTTATCAGGAATTGTGGTTACTTATGTAGGTGGAAGATCACTTATTCGCGTGATAATAATATAATTATACCAGCCCTGTATGAGAGGGTTTTCTTCATCGTTAAATCGAAAGATAATTGATAAACAATACACACGCTACTTCGAAAAATCAGCGATGTGTGCCTTGGGATTTGAACCTGCGGGCATTCGTCTCGGCAAACTGTTCCATCCCCAACTAGGCTATCGTGCATCCCCGTGATAATTGATCCAAAACATTAAATTCTGGAATCTGGCCCCTGGACAGCCAGGATATATGTCGAATAAGACAGTAATTCATAATTTGATGCATCACCCATTTGGAATATTTGAAGACTTTGTTTACAATGACGCCAATGGCAGTAACTTTGGCTGACTACGATAAAGACCATGTGCTGAACCATCTTATAAATAATTATTTCCTATATCACTTTGTACGCTGAAATGAGATCATCGACGCAGTAAATATAACATAAACAATCAATGATTCACCACAGTTATTGTTGAATTGTACAATTCGTTACGAAATGGTAAAGAACCTTGGTTTTCCTTAAGGAAATATAATGCCACCTTTTTTTTTTTTTTTTTTTTTGTTTTCGCGGAGAAAGTGACTTATTACTACCGCCCAGCCTTCAAGGGGGGCGACTGAGCGGTTATGTTGGGTTCACCGTGCCTTACGTCCCGGCGTTGAGCCACCCGGAGAGATGTAACCATCGGGCGACCGCCGGGCCGAGTCCCTAACCTATGTATAACGCACGGCATACCAACCAAAACTTCGCGGTGGCCATCTTCGGCGCATTAGGGACGGCTGCGGGCTTCCTCTGACGGGAGTGTCTAAGTTGTCGTCCGCAGCCGCCTCTGCGCATTGCCGCCTAGTGCGGCCCGTCTCCTGTTGTGGGGGGGCTCAGGAGCCCCCACGCACCGAAGGACGCCCTCGGCGTCAATGGCAGCGTGAGGCCTACCAGCCACGCTGCCGTCCATCACAGGGATCGCTACAATGTGCTAATAGAACACAAAAGTGAAAGACGGACAGCCCCCTGCCGCCCGCCTGCGACCCCCGGTGGCCCCTATTAGTCGCCTTTTACGACAGGCAGGGGATACCGTGGTAGAATTCTCCAAACGCCCCCAATCCACAGGGCGGAAGAAAGAGAAAGAAACATATTTATTTTGTAACAAGCAACATTACAAAGACGCCGGAAGACGCCGGTCAGTCGTCCACCCGGCGCCTCCTACGTCTCGTCTGGCGGCGGGAGGGATCTCCGCGCCTCCGATCCCTCTCGGCACTCTCCTTCCGCGAGAGGACCACCTCACAGAAGTGTGCCACCGCACGCCAGGACCTCCGGCTGTCGACCATGGAAGCGACCACGGCCGGCAGCGAGAGGTCTCCTCCGACGACTGCTCTGAGAGCGCTGCGCTCCTCATCCCAGGCTGGGCAAAACTCTAACGTATGCTGGGCCGTATCCAGCGGGCAGTTGTCACAGTGGTGACACACGGCCGACACCTCCTTCCGCACTACCCGCCACAAGAACTCACCGAAGCAGCCATGCCCGGTGAGCACCTGCGACAGGCGAAACGTTGCCGCACCGTGGCGCCTGTCCAGCCATTCGGCAAAGACAGGACGCACTGCCGCGACGACCCTGAGCCCCGCTGTCGGGGCCTCCAGCCTGAGACGCCACTCCTCCACGGCGGCTCGCCGTAGGGAGGCCCTCATGGCCTCCACCTCCTTCAGGGCCGGATGTTGCCCGCGACTGGACGCCTCCTCCCGCCAATGAAAGACATCGGAGAGGGATTTGGCGTCCAGATCCCAGGGCAGGAATCCGGCCAACAAACAAGCCGCCTCGAAAGAGACCGTGCGGTACGCCCTGATCGCCCGCTGCGCCAAAGCTCTCTGCGGAGTGCGCAGGAGGGCGATGCAGGGGCGGTTCAGGGAGTCAGCCCAAACGGGGCTGCCATAGAGGGCCATGGACCGCACGACTCCGTGATATAATCTCCGGCAAGGGATGCCAGGACCTTCCAGGTTGGGCAGCAGGCTGGAAAGAGCGCCCGCTGCCCGAGACAGTTTCGTCCCCAGTTTCTTGAAAAAAATATAATGCCACCTGAAAATATATTTTAACTATATAAACTAGTATTTATGAAATACTAAGGGTCGATTTCGGGTTCAAAACCCAAGGCATACACCTCTGACTTTTCGAAGTTACGTGTGTATTTTTTATCAATTATCGTTCGCTTTAACGGTGAAGGAAAACATCGTGAGGAAACCTACATGCCTGAGAATTCTCGATAAGAATTTCGAAGGTATGTGAAGTCTGCCAACCCGCACTAGGCCAGCGAGGTGGACTAAGGCCTTAACCCTTTCAGTTGTAGAGAAGGCCCGTGCTCAGCAGTGGGCAGTATATAATACAGGGCTTATTGTATGCACGGATCGATTTCACCACATGCTGATAAAGTCTCTGATAGGCCAGAATAGGCTATTAGGCACTTGTCTGCCATATAAACCACAACTTTTCGTTTCACGTATCTGAATATAAATATCTGGCAGAAAAAGTCATTTGTAATGTTACAGATTTATTTGTTATATAGCGTTTAATATATGAGATCTGGAACTTTATTAAGAACTAGCGAAACTGGCACTAAATTTTGCTTGCGACTCTAATCGCGTGGTAGTATTTTCCTAGAGTTCCATAGAAACAAAGAAAGAAAGAAAGAAAAACGATTTATTTAAATAAATAGTACCTATGCTAGTTACTGTTTATTTTCTAGTCACTCTCTAGTCCATAAAAGGTCCCCTGGGAACTTTGGGTAAAAAGGAGCCTAGTTAAAAACTATCTTTTTTTTTTTTTTTTTTATAGAATAGAATGACGAAACGAGCATGCCGTTCGCCTGATGGTAAGCGATACGACCACCCATAAACAGTAGCAACACCATCCAGCACCTTGACTTACAAAGTACTGTGTGGCATTCCACTGCGCTCGTCATCCTGAGACATAAGATGTTAAGTCTCATTATGTCCAGTAGTTATACTGGCTACAATGTCCTTCAAACCGAAACACAACAGTGCATGCACTGTTGCTTGGCGGTAGAAATAGACATTGCAGTGGTACCCACCCAGACGGCCTCTTACATAATGAGAGACCTACCACCAGTAAAAACTATCTCTATCAATTACTTATAATAATTAGCTTTTGCCCACGACTTCGTCCGCGTAGAAGTGGTAAATGGTTCTAATAGGATTTTTAATTGGGCTTACTTTTACTATAATGTAATATTTAACTAAAACTACATCAACGTCAACAAATACACATTGTAACCTCTGTTTCTCCTCAGCCTGTCGTGTCCAAACGCAACTAGTCATATTTAGAACTCAAATTAAAAAATCTATGTCCCTAACAATCATCATCATCATCATCATCAGCCCGTTGTAGTCCACTGCTGGTCATAGGCCTCTCCCAAGATACGCCACAGAACCCGGTCTGCTGCTGTCCCTAACAATACCGACAAGATATTTTTCCTAACCTTTATTCAGAACTCTGAATGAGTGTTTTAATATTTAGTTATATTTTGTACTAGCTTTTTCCCGCGCCTCCGCCCGCGTGAAAAGTCCCTCTTTAGATTTTCTCGAGATAAAAGTATTCTATAGCACTCAGGAGTAATGTAGCTTCCTATCAGTGAAAGAATTTTTAAAATCGGTTCAGTATTTCCATCGATTAGACTCTACAAATAAACTCACAAATTTTCCACTTTATAATATTAGTATAGATAAGTATGATATTAATAGAAGTTGATACAGCACTAATTTAATCTAGTGACTCCCAGACGGTTGCATATTATATAATGTAAGCTAAAATAGATTTTAAACTATATTATACAGTAACACTTCTATGGTAATCAATATTTGCTATCTTAAAAATCCTCAAATGAACACATAGATAAATAAAACGCAAAGATAGATTACAAAAATATATTTAATTAATATAAAAAAAATCACATATCCTAGTACTTTCTAGCGTATTGACTGTCGTCTAAGTATTGCTGAGAATAAACTCCTTTGCTATAGTAGCCAGCATTAGGGTTGTTACCATAAACTTCAATCAAAAACTTATATCCTCTCAAAATTGTTGGACTCTTCAATGCAACGGTGACGCTCTTGGTGCCAATACCGCCTGCCTCAATATAAGCTTCTCCATCTTTATCATCTCTCAAATCTGTAACGTCAACAGCACTAATAATTTCATTGTTTGGCGCGTTGACTATTACATCATCAGTTCTCTTCCACAAAGCAGGGTCTGCTTCCTTGATCTCACTGAAAATCTTCCTCGACTGAGGTGTGGCGAGCCCTAGCCTGATATCGTTCGATTCGGCGAACGAAGCCAGGTAAAACAAAACGAGTATCACACTGATTTTGGCAAACATTTTGACGGCACGGAATTCGATTTTCAAATGAGCGGAGAACAGAAGCAGCCGCGCTTATATAGCCCGCAAATTAGCAGTCCCATGAGATCATACTACGATTCTGAGTAATGCACTATTTAACACAGGAACGCTAATACTAATCACCATATTAAGACGTCCAATCTCGAGGAAATTACGTCATGCCTACTTTGATTGATGCTAAAAACATTTGTAAAGCAATAACTGACAATTTGATGTTTATGTCGGCCATTCCATTCATAGTAATAGCATTTTACATGAAGTCGCTAATAAGTTGTGTATATCTATTACCATCTCTGACATTGGCCATGGTCTTCGAGACATTTCTGACTTGAACGCAATTGGCTTTGGACGTGAAGATGAGTTCGTTCGTGTCCCTGATCCTTCTTGCAGCTGTGGTGGTGATAGCACGCTGCAATGATCTCTATCTGGGCTATCCTGACCCCACAGCGCAGTTGATCTACAGCAAAGTCCATGAAGAGAATCCAGCTCTTTGGGTCAGGTCTGAGACCTTTGAGGTCAACTGTTCGAGGAACCAGGTCATCAATGCAATCAGGATTCTGGACCTTAGACAAGATAAGTGGGGTGAAGCGTACATCAAAAGTGGTGGAATAGGGCAGAATTATGTCATAATCGAGCTGGACAGTCCAGGAGTGTTTAGAGGATACAATTTCTGGGTGGAAGTGTATGCTATCCAGACGAGTTACTTCTTATACAACCACGGAAAGAAGTGACTATGTGAACAGTGGACTTTATTATGTACGGTATTAAGTTGTTATTTAGTTAATAAGTTTTATCAGTGTAGCGCGGTGTAAGTTACAATTTTGCAGCAATTGATTGGATATTATTATTAAGTTTTAATATTAACAGATGTTATTAAAATTGTGTTTACAGTAACTTAAAATGCATTTGTATTATTTTTATTGTGAAACGCAACGTTAATAATGCAATTAAAGTTTTTGATAATTCAAAATTGATGCTATTTTCTTAAGTTTAAACTCCTGATAAAATATTTTATAACAGTGTGTTTTTTAATTTAGGTCAATCTCCGAAATGGCTAGCCTGACTTTGATAGGATTTAACCCACTTCTAAAAAAGGAAGAGGTTCTCAATTCGTGTTTGTATGTTTTTTATTGTAAAAATAGATATTTATTAAGAGCAATCTATGGTATAGCCCACACATATCCTTGAGCTATAACAAGTAGACTAACGCGAACAAACCCTTAGAAAAGCTATTATTTCAAGCGAAGTTTTGTTTGTAAGATACAGCAATTGTTTACATTAGTTGTTTGTCTGTCCGCTTCCGTGTGAGAGGCATTAGCGGTTACAATTTACATTGATTTCGTGGTGTAGATATTTACGAGCGCCGTGACACATCACGACTGTTATGTAAATCGAGAGTATTTACGAACGCCATCTTGTCTTTTGAGTTTGCAATGTCTTAAAACCGTTTTAAATATCAACTATAATCGATCTTAGTCGATGTTCTCTTTACTGTACCTAAAATAAAGATTTTATTTTGCGATACGTCCAGAAAAATACGAATTGTAATCTATGTTCAAAATCTAAAGAGAACATTATATTTGTAATTGTCAACTAGTATGTTTTGTTATTTCCATATGTATTGTTATTCTCTTTGTTTGTTAATAATCTTCACAATTCTGCTCAGTGAACTAGCTTACTATGAAATGAAATTAATAAATTCAATTTCCGCCTCCGGATAAATATTTTTCTCGGCTTTAAGTCTCTATTGTTATATCACTTACTTACATAAGCATAACATATTACATCCTGAGACTTAACATCTTATGTCTCAGGATGACGAGCGCAGTGGAATGCCACACAGTACTTTGTAACTCAAAGTGCTGGATGGTATTGCTACTGTTTATAGGCGTTCGTATCGCTTACCATCAGGCGAACGGCATGCTCGTCTCGTCATTCAATGCCATAAAAAAAATATCAGCATTAAGTCTCTATGGAATTAAACATAATTATCATAGGGATAAATAAGCCAAAACAATGGAAACATACTACCACTAATTGGTGGTTTTGAAAACAAATATTATTATATGTATTTTGGTGAACATATTCAACTAATTAAAGCTTTATACAAAATAGTAAATACCAATTATATTTCCATTTGTATTTTGTTTATATTCAGTGGAATATTTTAGCAGATACAAAGGGTTAAAATAGACGTGTGTCCTCGTTGGGTCTCATTAATTTTATTTTGATAAAACTAACAGACATACGGTAAAAATAGATTAGACTCTAGTAAGAAAGAAAGGTTACTTAAATTCTAGAGTCTAGAGAATTATTGTATTGGTGGCATGATAGTGACCTATATTTTGGACGCGTACTCTTCATAATCATTGGACTGTTTGCGTGCATTATGGATTATAATCATTGATGTATTAAAAAACCGTTATAATAATAGATATGCCTATTACATACATATTTTTTAAAACGTTTATTAAAGACAAATAAGCGTGTCGTATACTCCAAAAAGACACCTCATGGATTCTGTTGAAAACAACGCATCCTATTATCGTTTTGAAAAGAGCAATACTAGAGTTTCTTGCCCGTTCTTCTCTAGTGAGAACTGCTTTCCGAACTGGTGGTACAGTTAATATTGACGGAATCTAAATAATGTATAACATTTTATGGGTTCGAATAAATTATTTCATTATGAAGTGAGAAAATACTACGTTAAAACATTATCAAATCGCACCTTTAGAATTAAATTGACCTATCTCATAATTTATGTGGTTTTTCTTTTCTCTTTAAATACATAAATACTAGCAGACCCGACAGACGTTGTCCTGCCCTAAAAAGGAAATAAAATCCTAGAACCCGAGTACAGCACCACCTACCGGATCCAATTGATAATCTAAACCATTCTCGAATCCACCTGAAGACACACAAAAAATTTCATTAAAATCGGTACAGCCGTTTAGGAGAAGTTCAGTGACATACACACGCACAGAAGAAATATATCTATACTAATATTTTAAAGCTGAAGAGTTTGTTTGTTTGTTTGAACGCGCTAATCTCAGGAACTACTGGACCGATTTTGAAAATTCTTTCACCAATAGGAAGCTACATTACTCCTGAGTGCTATAGGCTACTTTTTATCCCGGTTTTTTTCACGCGGTCGGAGCCGCGCGCAATGCTAGTAAGTATATAAAGATGTCATACAGATGTTTTTTTCTCTTACCTTATTTGTTTGGAGTAGGTTACTAATTCAAATGGTCGAGCCACAAGCCTGACGCTCCAAGTGAATTCGCTTTATATTATTTATAATACGTGTTACCGTACATTTGTTTTTGATGCTTCATGCTAACGCTTGCAGTGCATAGCGAAATAGCTAGGAGCGTCAGGCTCGTCACTCTCGAGTAAGAGTGCGAAATGGTAAATGAGTAATGCTGTCAAATTACCGCGATAAATCTACGTTTCTTCTCGATAAATACGATAATTAGGGTCAGCTTACTGGTTCCCGATAAAGTCCTAGATAACTATCTGACATATAACGCTCTCAAACAAATAAATCTGACATTACTAATATCTTTTTCTGACAGATTTTATTCGAGACCTGTGAAACCAAAAGTTGAAGTTTATATGACGGATAAGTGCCAAATAGGCTATCAGGAACTCTATCAGCACTGAGACATAAAACTAACATCTAGTTAGAGTGTTCTCAACTGTGTAGATAGCGGGGCATCCCCATTTAGATAATAATATGACGAAACAAATTGCCTCAAATGGGTCCGTGACCTCGTCACTAAAAGTAATATAATAATGAATTATTATTATAGCTAAAAGCAACTCGTGTATTGCATTATTATTGTGATATAGTTATTTTCGTTGTATATTCTTTTACTCTCCTCAGGAAATTTAACCCCCCCCTCAGTAGTAGAGGAGGTCCGTGCTCAGCAGTGGGCAGTATATAATTACAGGGCTGATTGCATTGCATTGCATTGCATGGAAATTTAAACGTGGGTGTTTCCGGGAAGAAATCTTGCTTGTTTGTAAATGTAGTTGTTCAATGAGTCACATATTCAAAAATGTTTTTTTTTTATTGCAATTAATGTAAGTGGACGATAGCATAGTTGGGAATGGAACGGTCTGCCGAGACAATGTCCGGAGGTTCAAAACCCAAGGCACACCACCTCTGACTTTCGAAGTTACGTGTGTATAGTTTATCAATTATCGTTCGCTTTAACGGTGAAGGAAAACATCGTGAGGAAACCTGCATACCTGAGAATTCTCTATAAGAATTTCGAGGGTATGTGAAGTCTGCCAACCCGCACTAGGCCAGCGTGGTGGACTAAGTCCAAACCCCTCTCAGTAGTAGAAGAGGCCCAAGCTCAGCAGTGGGCAGTATATAATACATGGCTGGTATGGTATGGTAAATGACGAGACGAGCATACCGCTCGCATGATGGCAAGCGATACGACCACCCATAAACAGTAGCAACACCATACAGGACTTTGAATTACAAAGTACTGCGTGGTACTCCCGTACTAGTCACCTTGAGAAATAGATGTTCTCATAATGCCCAGTAAGAGAAACATAGAAGCAAAACACGATAGAATACTTACTAAGCAGTATTTATTTTGCTACATATAAAGTTAATATCACGTACAATCTGTACATAACTTGGTTTGCAATATGTAGCAAAAACAACTAAACAGTATTGAAAACGAGTTTTTATTCAATATTAAATAACCGAATGACAATGACTTATAGTTCGGACAAACTAAGCTGGCCGGTATGACAATTCAATTTTTTTCCCGACGCGATAACTCTGTGAGAACGTCTACTCAAAAAATTCAAAACCGTGTCATGTCATACCGGCCTGATTAGTTTGTCCCTACTATAGTTCCTTGTTAAAGTCAATAAGTGAACCATATTGATTTTACTATGTTTGGAAATTACGACAAGTTGGCACTACGCGCTACTTGTAACAAGTATTCTCTTGTTTCGAGGGCTTGGCCCAATTAACTTTTTTTTAGTTTCATCGACTGACCACATGCCTGACGTCAACCCTTATTACGATAGTCATGAGCAAGTTGTGTTGGGGGGCTGCTACTCCAATTTATGCGACTCCGAGGTGTGCGACATTGCCTAAACCCTCTCAGTATATAATACAGGACTGTTATTATTATTATATTGTAGGAGCAAGCTGCTGTATATATTAATATTTTATGTCAAGAAAAACTAGTCACAGATACGCGAACCGATGCCATGTAATCTGTATTTCGTAATCATTTATGCTTAAATTATTAGAACTGGTTTCTTTTATTTATAATGGTAACCGGATTTTATCGTAATAATTAGAATTGCATCCACTAGATTAAATTCCACGATACGGTAATGAAAGCAAACAATAATCAAGATAAAAGAAACTCATAAAACTCACTATTGTTTCATAAAGGGGCAGGCAGAGGCGTAATTGACGTATCTGCTGATCACTGAGAGTATTTCTCCTACATAATATTATTGAAAGACTATGCAAAACGTGTTTTACTAAATAAATGTATCACATGGTTGGTTGTTTGATATGGAATTGAATCTATGACCTCGAAGATTTCTCAGTTAAGGTTGCCAGTAGATTAGTAAGAAAATCAATGAATATAAATATAAAAAAATAAATTTAATATCACAAAACAGCAAGAATTAAAACAACAATGCACTTTCAGATTTTTGTATATTTTCTACATTACTTACCAATAAACGTAATTAATTTGCATGGTTATTCTCTTCCTTAAATCAAACGAATAACAGCCAAGGTTATGAACACTTTTATAAATCACAGATTAAAAATATTTTATAAACAACGCTACATATAGGTAATTCGGATATGACGACACAAAAATAAATCAAATAACTTTTTCTATACAACGTTATGTATAAAATAGCAGCTGCGCTTTGCGAAATATAAACGCAGTATCAGAAAATAACAATACTTAATCCTAATATCAAGCGTAGATCTCTACCAGGTATTTGAACCCGGAACCTCGTTCGCTCTTGATCTTGAGTTTCACGAAGTTGAAACCAAGTCCGCCGCGGGTGATCGCCGGCTCAGCCAAGCCATTCTCTAAATCCTTGATCGCTATTCCCTTAATCGTTTGCTGAGGCGTCGGCAGTTCGAAATCTATCTCCTTTTCCCGTTTAATCAGCGGAATCGATGATGAATCAACCACTTTCTCGAACACTTTTCTCACTACACCATTATAGTCGTATACTTGGCCTACTATGACACTTTTTGAGTATACAGTAGTGATAACACATAACAATATGAGTGGTTTATACATTTTGTACGTCTTTCGTGGGCTGTTGTTGAGTGCGTAGTGTGAAGGAGCGCTTGAGACGCGAGAGGTCAAATGTCCATACTCATGAATAACGTGCCGTTTACATGCTGTTGGAGATTGTTTTCCTTTTATAAGGTATTACCTTATGCCCGCAGCTCCGCCCGCGTGATTGAGGTTTTCCGGGATAAAAGTCCCGCTATATTTTCCCAGAATAAAAAGTAGCCTATGTTACTCAATGATAATGTAGCTTTATATTGCTGAAAGAGTTTTTAAAATGGGTCCAGTAGTTTTTGAATTTATTTGTTACAAACATACAAAAATACAAATATTTCCTCTTTATCATATTAGTGTAGACTTGCTTCTGCCTGCGGCTCCGTCCGCATGAAAAAGTTTTTCCGGGACAAATATTTTTCCGGGATACAAAGTAGCCCTCAGGAGTAATTAGCTTCTTAATAGTTAAAGAATTATTAAAATCGGTTCAGTAGTTCTAAAGTTTAGCCTCTACAAACTCATAAATTTTTCCTCTGTATACTATTAATATAAATTTGGAGAAACATTATCAGAAAGTATGTGTATTACTAATAATGTAATGTTTTTTTTTTGTATTTAAATTGTACCTATAGTTATAACAAATATAAGTTGTCAACCATGTTGTATTAAAAGTGTGTAAAGTACCTAAAATTATGCCATATTAATATGTAGTATTTATAATTTTGATGATTAAATTTGACATTTTGATTGAGTCTGCATTTAGGTTGGCTTCTTACTTGGTAGAGAACTGATCAAGTTACAAGATATTAGTATACAAAAATAGGTACAAATGCGTTTGATAATGAAAATTGGGAGAAGTTGTACGATTGAAATATTAAAATCTTATCTTACCAATATTTTGATGCGAAAGTTGTGTTGTGTTGCTCGAAAGTGAAATTTGGATGTTTGTTAGAAGTAAACTAAGAAAAACTTGGTACATGCATGTCCTATGATCTGGATTAGCACATTGCCTTTTTTTTACCAGTAATTTACTTCCATAGGAAATAATTGAATTTGCTATCTTTATTTTAAATAGATGGCGCTGATGATGTACGGATAGCGCTATGGATCGATACAGCAATTTGGGACTTTTGTAGCAAGAAAGGCATTATGCGCGAACGAATCAGCGAGCAATACTTACCATACCATACCACCATACCAGCCCTGTATTATATACTATCCACCACGCTGACCTAGTGCGGGCTGGCAGACTTCACATACCTTCGAAATTCAGAGAACTTCTCAGATATGCAGGTTTCCTCACGATGTTTTCCTTCACCGTTAAAGCGAGCGATAACTCACAAAGTATACACACATAACTTTTTTAGAAAAGTCTGAGGTGTGTGCCCTTGGGTTTTGAACCTGCGGACATTCGTCTCGGCAGTCCGTTCCACTCTCAACTAGGATATCGCCGCTACAGCAAGTAATACTAAGTTTATAATATTTAACTGACATTAACGGCAGCAACTGCATGCATAAAGCAGCAGACCGGGCTCTGTGGCGTACTTTGCGAGTGGCCTATGTCCAGCAGTGGACTGCAACGAGCTGATGATCATGATGATAAACTGACATTAAACAGTAATATTGTGGTATTAGTTAAAAATTACAAATTTGTTAGCTTTAAATAACATAAAATGCCTTTTTAAGCGAGCTTTATCTTTATATTTCGTAGACTTACCTTTCATTTTCATTAACTGTACTAAATTATTATGTTACTGTTATTCCTAGAAACATTACGATTATTTAAAAACTCAATTGACAGAAGTATACATCCTAATAAGTATTCGTATAATAATTTCGTTTATAGCGCCATGTAAACCACCTCTAAACGTTTTTAATACACATTAGCCCGTACAGAACGTATCAACAAGGCTGACCGTAGGACATTCAAACTGTGGACGCTATTTAACAGAAACACAGCGAATTTAAACTCTAATGCAAGGCAATAAGGGTGGTTATTAGTAACACACGCGATCCAATTAATTAAACTAATGGGCACTACAGTATCACGCCAAATCGAGACCTAGTAATTAATATTTCGGTAAATGTTTGGTTTTACGGCACAGACAGACATGTGGCTTTTTGATGTATACAAAGCTATACCCTTTTATCAATAAATGCTTTAGCTTTTAACCAAATTCTATGAGAATTTGGGTACAAATGTGATGTAAATGCTCTTTGTGAATACGCCTAAGAGCTAATCTCTTCAATACCCACTAAAACTAACTAGTCTAATGATTTCTTATGTATACGCGAATTTAAGACACTGAAATTAAACTATTTTACGGATTTTATCGCAATTTTTAAATTTATATTTTTGCCCGACCTTTCGAAGGAAAAAGACCGGCTGCCAGACTTCTAAACACTGTGAACTCATTCTGCGTAGATCGCATCGTTAACAACTAATAATTTTTAAAATCTTTTATAATTGTTAAATGTAAGATATTGTAACTTTTACTTTTCGGACAACCAACACCTCAGTCCGCCCCGTGACCATGAAGGCTGCAAAGCCGTCGAAACGCGAGTCGGCAGAAAATATAAATTAAAAAACCGCGGCAAAATTCGTAAAATAGTTTTATTTCAATGTAGGCACCGTCTAAAAATATTTCATAATTTATTCTAGCACGAATTGGATGATGATGATTTTATAATAAATGTGTTTTTTAATCATTGATGTATTAAAAAACCAATACTCAATGGTTTTAATAATTTCTTATTATTGATAGGTATGAATATCAATTCTTTTTTGTTTTGTAGTGATTTTCGAAGTCGGTTTTAGTTATTTTAATACGTCTGAAATTTGTGTCAGACACTAATTAGGTTAATGTTAATCGATACCTCAGGAGTCAGGACTAAAGGCCCGCATATGTCATGGTCATATTTTATTGTATTCTCATAGGGAAACTAATAGCTAGGTTACAAATAAATTATTAGTTATTATGTATTTATAAGATAGTTTAAACAAATAAGTAATTTTGAATATGAGTTAATAAAATTACGGTCGGTTGAGATACTGCACACCAGGATCCAGTTTACTTACCAACTGCAAAGGCAAAACTTATTTTTTTATTGCATTTAAATAAGGAGACGAGCATGCCGTTCGCCTGATGGTATGCGACACGACCGCCCATAAACAGTAGCAACACCATCCAGTACCTTGACTTACAAAGTACCGTGTGGCATTCCACTGCGCTCGTCATCTTGAGATATAAGATGTTAAGTCTCACTATGTCCTGTAGTTACACTGGCTACAATGTCCTTCAAACAGAAACACGACAGTGCATGCACACTACTGCTTGGCGTTATAAATAGACATTGCGGTGGTACCCAGGGGGCCCTTCGCATACGGGAAAAATTGGAATAAATGATATTTTGGTGTATGTACCGTATATATATTCAATATTACAAACAGATACTCCAATTTAATTTATATGTATAGATGAGAGTACGTTTTCTGGCGGGAAAATAAAATTCCCCGCAGATGAAAAGGTAAAGACATCTGTAAATGTGAAGTAAGTTTATATTATTATTTATCCTTAACAGAGGTCACTTGAATTCGAGGTCTGTGTATATTTACCCGACTTCGAAAGAAGGAGGGTTATGTTTTTCGAGTGTATGTATGTATGTCTGTTTGTATATTTCTTTGGCACGCCCTACAGCCTAAACGGCTTGTCGTATTTTTATGTGAGTAGTATCAATAGATTCGTCTTAGTTGTGAGAGTGACACTGGGTACATCAAAATAAAATTTAAACAAAAATAAGGATTTTTGGCGGCAAAAAGTGATCTCGAAAAAAAATATGTTTCCAAATTACATCGAGTGTGGCATCAAAATAAAGATTTTTTAACGGTTATTACGAATATATATATATAATTTATATGTTTTATTGAAGTTTGGAATAGGAAATGCTAATAAAGGTGCTTGAGAACTAAAAAGATGGTAAATAAAAAAAAAATTAAGAAAAACAAAAAACCCAACTGCGTCTATATCTGCCATCTTTATTAAATTCATTGAAGAACTGAAAAGATAGAAACAAGATTTTAATTTGAATATTTTGTTTTGGATTTCAATAATCTTAGTTGACAGTGTTCACAAACGCAGTCGGGTTTTTTGTTTTTCTTAATATTTTTTTTTTATTATTTTATATTCGCGGTATGCAACATTGATTTGTGAGGGTTTTATTATTGTTAAATGGCATACGCATGCTCACGCCTTTTATCCCCGAAGGGGTAGGCAGAGGCGCAACTAGTGCACCCACTTTTCGCCAAGCGTATTCCGTCCCATGATGTGATAGGGGGCGAGCCTATCGCCATATCGGGCACAAATTCCAGACTCCGGGCTGATACTGAATAGAAAAATCCAATATCACTTTGCCCGACCCGGGAATCGAACCCGAGACCTCAGGCTTGCAGTCGTACCGTAATACAACTACGCCACCGAGGCAGTCAATTGTTAAATGGGATTATAAATGTTTTGATTTTTATTTAAAATCAAAGAAAATATGTTTTGTTTGCCAAAAAACATGGAAGTAGGTACTCAAAAGCATTTATGTTAAAAATATTATACTAAATGATGACTAAACACTCATTTTATTAGTGAAGGTCTAGAACATTCTTTACACTGAAAGCTATTTATTTTGTAAATGCGACCAACTTTGCAACAAATAGCCTTTTAAAATAATGGTTTATGCTATTTTCATTCGTTCCAGGTTTTATTTAACACATTTAGATACAAATCAAGAACAAACAAAACGCTCGGAGATGTGTCAAATTTTTCTTGCACATTTGCTTGTGGTAGGATATATTTCGTATCCGCCCAGAGAGCGACCATCATAAGGTGACAGAACCCGCCATAGTGGCCCACGTAGTGTGCTGCCATCTGGGATCAGCCTGTGTATATACGGTTTAAACAGGCCGGCATAATTGTGTCGACTGACGAGGAAGCTAAGCGGCGATAGCCTTGTTGGGAGTGGAACGGACTGCCGAGACGAATGTCAAGGTTCAAAACCCAAAGGCACGCACCTCTGACTTTTTCTAAAAAGGTATGTATGTATTATTTGTGAATTATCGCTCGCTTTAACGGTGAAGGAAAACATCGTGAGGAAACCTGCATATCTGAGAAGTTCTCTGAATTTCGAAGGTATGTGAAGTCTGCCAACCCGCACTAGGTCAGCGTGGTGGACTAAAGCCTTAACCCTCTCAGTAGTAGAGGAGGCCCGTGCTCAGCAGTGGGCAGTATATATGTAATATAGGGCTGGTATGGGGTATGGTGACGAGGAATAATCATCGCTCGTCAGTGGACACTCTATCTGGATCTCTCCGGTTACCATCCGGTACAGTGGGGTCATAATGCTGTGCTCTTATAAAAAAGAGCTACAAAAAATTTCCTAGGACCTACGTAATCTGCTTGTGATCTATTTTAGCATTGTGACCGATCGGCAATTGTTCTCATGTACGACCAATGACTGTGCCTTGACGATTTCCTCATACATTTTACCTTACTGATATCATTGGATGATTCATTGTAATAATAGAGTTAAATATCTCGGGAAGTATGTACTAGTATTATGACGATGTGTTTGCTTTTTATTCTATATATTTACACCTTACAGTGAAGATGCTATTAAAATTTTAAGCAAGCTAAAAAGGCCTTAGAATGTTTTCCTTTTCTGATAAATTTGTTTTAGGATACAATGAGGCTGGCGTAATCTTGTAGATCAAAAGCTCAAATATTATAAATGCGAAAGTTTGTGAAATTGTTTGGATGTTTGTAAGTTTGGATGTAAACGCAGAAACAACTAAACGGCTTTAGATGAAATTTGGCAGACGAAAAAATGATATTTTAAATATGGTTCTTTAAGTAGATGGCGCTGGCGTCGTACTGTGTTTTAGGGCGTTTTGTAGCGGGAAAGGCTTTTCACGCGGGTAAAGACGCGAGCAACACCCAGTATTAATAAAGATAAAAAAAATGTATCGCGGATCGTGATTTGTTACAGATATCGTGTAGACCGTATACAGTTTGTTATAGGTACCCTTCTTGTGGCTCCTTACATATTATAAAACAAAGTCCCGATTTGGATAGAAATTAGAATGGTTAGTTTAAGATCCTAGGAAGGACATAGGATACTTTTTTCCAGGGAAAATATATAGTGGGACTTTTATCCCAGAAAAACTCTTTCACGCAAGCGAAGCCGCGAACAAAAGCTCGTAACCTCCTAAAAGATGACATTGCGTGCCAAAACTAATCTATGTTTCTTACTGTGCCATAAATGAGAAAATGTGCCGCTATTTCAATGTTTTTATACCCTGTGAAGGTCGAGACCTACTTGACTTGAAAAATTGCAGCGTGGCACTCACTCGAGAATTAGTCTAACAAGCGAGCGAAGCGGCGAGCTTAACCTAGTGTTTTATATAGAGTGAATACGTGTTGTTTATAGAAACGTATCTGTAGAGGTCAGATATGCTTACTTTATGAGTCACTAGCTGTTGCCCGCGGCTCCGCCCGCGTGAATGAGTTTTCTCGGGACAAAAGTCCCGCTTTATATTTTCCCGGGATAAAAAGTAGCCTAAGTTACTCCTTATTACATCAGCTACCTGCCAATAAAAGTCCCGTCAAAATCGGTCTAGCCATTTCAGAGATTAGCCGGAACAAACAGACAGACAGAAAGACAGACAGACAGACAAAATTTGTAAAAAATGTTATTTTGGTGTATGTACCGTATATATATTCATATACATGTATAGTAATAAACGGTTATTTCAATATTACAAACAGACACTCCAATTTTATTTATATGTATAGATAAATAGGGCACCTTGCATCAGTGATCTTGATATAAACCTCTAGCGCAGAGAGTGAATACCACAGAAACAAAAGATGCAGGTTCGATGCAAATATTTATATCGAGTCTGAGGAATTTTCGAATCTATATTGTGCATTCTTTGTGAATTATTGCTCGCTTTAACGGTGAAGGAAAACATCGTGAGGAAACCTGCATACCCGAGAAGTTCTCTGTGAATTTCGAAGGTATGTGAAGTCTGCCAACTTGTACTAGGCCAGTGTGGTGGACTAAGGCCTAAACCCTCTCAGTTGTAGAGGAGGCCCGTGCTCAGCAGTGGGCAGTATACAATACAGGGCTGGTATGGTATGATGGTGTAATGCTCTGCCAACTGCTGGACACAAGCCTCTACTGAAAGGGTTAAGGTCTTAGTTCACCACGCTGCAGCTGGTCTATTACGGGTTGACAATCAAATAAAACAATGACAATAATGATAATAGTTTAATTATAATTACTACATAAATTAAAATTAATACAGTATCGTATATCTTCTAATATAATTTTATATGGCATAAACATCAACGAGAAACTTGTATCCTTTGCTTCTGGGACCTTCTAGTTTAATAGTAACGCTACTTTGACCAATTCCTCCACTGACGACATAGCTGCGACCATCTCCTTTCAAGTCTTGTACTATGATAGCCTTGATATGCTCACTGCCCACACCTTTAACGGTTATTTTTTCATCACGCCGCACCAATGGGATACCGGATTCATGACGGGTCTCGTGGTAAATCAATTTCGCGCCAAAAGTATCTCCCATTGAAATATTCCCGCGCGCTTCACTGAGTGTTGCTAGCACAAAGAATAACAGGAGTGCGAGTAGCCTCATTTTGGAGTTTGGTAGAAAATCGAACTATGGTAGGAAATGAACTGTCGTTCGTTTATATACAGTCGTTATTTCTGATTTATTTTCTTGTGGTTTTCTAATGATGCGGGCAAATAAAGATTAGATAGTGTAACAGTATTAGAAATAGTTTTGACGATTGGTGCGCAGTACGAGTAATAGGTTTCAAATGTAGGCTGAATGTTTTTACTTCCTTGGTCTAATGAGAAATAATTAACTGGTGAGATATATCAATTGATAGAAGTTAAGCGCCTATATGTGGACGATAGCCTAGTTGGGAATGGAACGGTCTGCCGAGACAATGTCCGGAGGTTCAAAACCCAAGGCACACACCTCTGACTATTAGAAGATACGTGTGTATTGTTTATCAATAATTATCGTTCATTTTAACGGTAAAGAAAAACATCGTGAGGAAACCTACATACCTGAGAATTCTCCATATGAATCTCGAGGGTATGTGAAGTCTGCCAACCCGCACTAGGCCAGCGTGGTGGACTAAGGCCTAACCCCTCTCAGTAGTAGAGGAGGCCCGTGCTCAGCAGTGGGCAGTATATAATACAGGGCTGATTGCATTACAACCGTCTATATATGTAATAGTGGCAAATGTTAATAATGTTGATAATATACAATAAAATAATACGGATTACTGGATTTATGACTTTATAATATGTTGATATATGTTATGGGTGACTTTCACTTTATTATAATATTTAATGTTGAGTCCCAAGCTAATGACGTTTGCATTGATAAAAAAATATCAGATCTGAAGCAGACTTAAGCCCTTCACTTAAGCTGAGATCTCAAGCATAGATAAAGTTTGCTCAAACATGACTCAGGTAGACGTTTTTACAAAGTATAATCTTTGATTTGGTATTCATAATTTGGTATTATTCTGAGTACAAGCCATACTTATTTAATTTAAAATTGGGGTCCTAACAATAAGCAACGTCAGAGCAAAGCACAAGTTCGCTTCATAGATCTCAACATTGGATACTAACTCTACAAACTCTACGTTGTTATCAAAATGTAAAGTTTGTAACCATGGTCATTATTATTATGTCATGTATGGCTTATATTCGATTCTTTTTTGCAGTAGAACATACTTAAGTCAAAGATTTATGTGAGTGTCCTTTATATTAAGCTTATTATGAGGACTACGAAACTACTTTCACTTTTATCTAATAGGCCGATTTTTTGTTTATTGGTAATTTATTTTTAACTTCTTCATCTTTATTGATAACTAGTTTTCGCCCGCGGCTCCGCCCGCGTGAATGAGTTTTTCCGGGATAAAAGTCCCGCTTTATATTTTCCCGGGATAAAAAGTAGTCTATGTATTAATCCAGGACATAATCTACCCGTGTGCAAAATTTCATCGAAATCCGTTCAGCCGTTTTTGCGTGAAAGAGTAACAACCATCCATACATCCATACTTACAAACTTTCGCGTTTATAATATTAGTAGGATTTACTGGAAGCTATATAATAATAATTAATTTTATATTTAAGTGTTTATAACTTTTCTATACGATACTATGTTTCTATTTCTTTCTGTCTGTCAACTAGACAGTACTTTGGATCCAAATCATTAATTAATGGTTAATGTGTTGTTTTAGATTCCATACCTTTTTTGGCATAGATTCATTACATTTTAACTAATCGTTGGATAAAAACCTCAATATGCCTTGTCCTCTCAGAAATATTTAAAAAAAGAACGCTACCAAAACAAAACAATAAAAAAGTCTACAATTACAAAGCAAATGACGAGATTATGTTACACTAAAGGAAAGTAATGTAAAAAATACGGCCAGTTTGTTATAAAACGTTTTATTAGATCGTGTGCAATAAATAATAATAAATCAAGGCGCAGTACGTATAAATTAAAGAAAAAAGGTATATTTATTACGCTAGGTGAATTCAAATAAAACTTCGAGATACACTTGATTTGTTGCTCATTACGTGGAATTGTATGGAGTTGTTGGCGTTAATATATTTATTTGAGCTTTTTTTTTTAAATATGTTAGCGTTATTTTAAATTTAAAGCCACGTGAAATGTTACAATTTTTTTCTGTGTTATATTCATCATCAGCCCTGTATTATATATTGCCCACTGCTGAGCACAGGCCTCCTCTACTACTGAGAGGGGTTAGGCCTTAGTCCACCACGCTGGCCTAGTGCGGGTTGGCAGACTTCACATACCCTCGAGATTCTTATGGAGAATTCTCAGGTATGTAGGTTTCCTCACGATGTTTTCCTTCACCGTTACAGCGAACGATAATTGATAAACAATACACACGTAACTTCGAAAATTCAGAGGTGTGTGCCTTGGGTTTTGAACCTGCGGACATTGTCTCGGCAGACCGTTCCATTCCCAACTTGGCTATCGTCGCTTTATTATATTATCGTGTTATATTATAAGTATAAAATTGTTTAACTAATCTTTGTCGGCTATTATGATTATCTCCACGCAATATGTTTTTTGTCATTATGCGCAATATGTTGACTGCCTCGGTAGCGTAGTTTTATTACGGTACAATTGCAACAATGAGGTCTCGGGTTCGATCCCCGGGTCGGGCAAAGTGATATTGGATTTTTCTATTCAGTATCACCCCAGAGTCTGGAATTTGTGCCCGATATGGCGATAGGCTCGCCCCCATCACATCATGGGACGGAATACGTACGGCGAAAAATGGGTGCACTAGTTGCGCCTCTATCTACCTTTTCAGGGATAACAGGCGTGAGTATGCGTATGCGTAATATGTTTTTATGTGTAACAGCGAAGCACTCAATAATTTATTAACAACTAAATTTATTCATCGCTTATTTCAAAAAAATAATTTAGTGTTTTCTTTATTTGTAATGCATTTACCATCGTTAAAAGCACACATATAACGATATTCGTACAATAAGATAGATGCATTGTATTTAATATTAGTCCAGTACAATACCGAACCTAAACCGTCCTGTCACACTTTAATTATCGTTAGACACACTTAACTCTATAAGTGTCCCTACAATTTATCTTCATATATTACCACATCTCGTATTGGCCCGTGGATATAATGGCCCATAATAGTGTTTAAGTAGCCCTAATGAACGGTCTCGGGGATCAAAGGGTGTTGGGTTCCTTTTGTAGTTTCCAAACCAGTTGTAACGTTTGGGAGGTTTCTCTATTAATTATTCCCTTACAAACGGATTGTTTAACTTTGGAGAATAGTTTTTTTTATTAAATTAAGTACTTGTTCTTCCATTTTTTATGACAATACTTCATCATCATCATCATCATCAGCCCTGTATTATATATTGCCCACTGCTGAGTACAGGCCTCCTCTACTACTGAGAGGGGTTAGGCCTTAGTCCACCACGCTGGCCTAGTGCGGGTTGGCAGACTTCACATACCCTCGAGATTCTTATGGAGAATTCTCAGGTATGTAGGTTTCCTCACGATGTTTTCCTTCACCGTTAAAGCGAACGATAATTGATAAACAATACACACGTAACTTCGAAAATTCAGAGGTGTGTGCCTTGGGTTTTGAACCTGCGGACATTGTCTCGGCAGACCGTTCCATTCCCAACTTGGCTATCGTCGCTATACTACTTACACAATACTTACACAAACATAATAATGTTCATGAATATTAAAAATAATGTATCCATATTTGATCACTTTAAATCGTAAAACATCGATATAATATCAGAAAGCCCTGATTACAAGTTTGCATTTAGTACAAATTTTTGATTTGATCGAGCATCTCAGTGGCAATACTTTTTCGAAGCCTCAAAAGTTCAGTCGATTCTTCGATACGTGAATACATCACAAAAATGCTCCTTTTATTCGAGAAATAATTAGGGGCATTTATCAAGGGCCTCCAGACCTCCAAATCCCCTGTATGCGGGTATGGCAAAGGGGGGGGGGGGGGGGGGGGGGAGAGTGGAACGGACTGCCGAGACGAATGTCCGCAGGTTCAAAACCCAAGGGCACACACCTCTGACTTTTCTAAAAAGTTATGTGTGTATACTTTGTAAATTATCGCTCGCTTTAACGGTGAAGGAAAACATCGTGAGGAAATGCATACCTGAGAAGTTCTCTGAATTTCGAAGGTATGTGAAGTCCGCCAACCCGCACTAGGCCAGCGTGGTGGACTATGGCCTCAACCCTCTCAGTAGTAGAGGAGGCCCGTGCTCAGCAGTTGGCAGTATATTATACAGGGCTGGTATGGTATGGTATGGCAAAGTGACAACCCTCTGCAGCTGATAGTAAGCGGAGAGAGGTCCAGACTGTCAACTGACGAGACATGATTATCAGTCGACATAATCATGTTGGCCTGTATTCCATTATGTTGTGGATTTATTAAACGTTTTTTCTAGTTTAAAGGCTGATATTATCGACATATCATTTGGTTGGATATTGACCACCGTATAAAGTGTAAAAGCCGCCATAGTGTGCCGCGTTCCGGGATCATCCTGTGTACAGTCAGCAGCATAAGTAGCTGAACAAATTCAAAATTTCAAATTGCCTACATACTTTTGTATTCTAACCATTTTTTTTAAATTTATGGAATTGAATGACGAGACGTGCATGCCGTTCGCCTGATGGTAAGCGATACGACCACCCATAAACAATAGCAACACCATTCAGCACATTCAGTTACAAAGTATTGTTTAGCATTCTACTGCGCACGTCATCCTGAAACATAAGGTGTTAAGTCTCATTATGTTCAGTAGTTACACTGCCTACAATGTCCTTCAAACCGAAACAATGCAGCGCATGCACACTGCTGCTTGGCGGTAGAAATAGACATTGCGGTGGTACCCAACCAGACGGACTCTTACATATGAGAGACCTACCACCAGTAAAATGCTATGCTTATTATCTTCATATTAGATAACTGCCAAATGTTCTATTGAAGTAATGGTGGAGATACACATGCCTAAAACGTACCAGCTAGCAGCATGTACAAGTAGCTTGCACTGCGTATACATTTACAAGTTACTTGCATGCAATTAGCGTCCTTGCACGCCTGTATTTGCAAGTTATGGTGGAGGTATGTAACAAAGCAGTGATTTTGACTGCCTCGGTGGCGTAGTTGTACTGCGTATGCGATACGAGTACTACTACTGCGCTGTGGTCCCAGGTACGAATCACGGGTAGAGCCAAAACAAACATTGTGATTGGGTTTTTCCATCTAAAAAATACTCAGGCACAGCTCGGAGTCAGGAAGTTGGCGGTGTGATAAAGCCGTTGGTCCTGCGCCTGATCTCTCTCCGGTCATGTCGGATGCCGTCTCACCGGGCTATGAGTGTGAAGGAATAGCGAGTGCACTTGTGTATTGCACACATGTGCACTATAATATCTCCTGCGTACCTCGCTGATGTCCATTAACGTTGGTCATTGAAATTCGGCTAGGAGGCATTTATTCATTAAAAAGTAGATTAACACGCTGAACATTGCTACTAAATATAATAAATACGGTATGACTGCATTGCTGAGGTCTCGGATTTGATCCCCGGGTCGGGCAAAGTGATATTTCATTTTTCTAATCAGTATCAGCTCGGAGTCTGGAATTTGTGCCCGATATGGCGATAGGCTCGCCCTCTATCACATCATAGGACGGAATGTGCACGGCGAAAAGTGGGTGCATTAGTTGCGCCTCTGCCTACCCCTCCAGGGATAAAAGGCGTGAGTATGCGTATACGTATTCGTAAATATATAATTGCTTGCCAACTACAAGTATGCCAGTTAGCGACATGGTAGCAGGTGGCAAGTGCAAGGAGCTGGCATGTAAATAGCAAGCTACATGTGTATCACCGCCTTAACGTAGCGGTAATTCATTAATTATCAAATTAACGATCTTTTTCAACTAATCACCAAAAACCAGCAATCACATTATTATCATCAATATATCAGATATATCTTAAACAGCTTATTATTGACATTGCGAGTTTTTAATCTTAATTAGTTTATTGCTCGCACGATGTCAGCGCCATATGTTTTATTTTAATCATTTATTATGTATGTAATTGTAGTTATTTTGCATATAGTACACTTGTGCCGTGCTGTTGACTACCTCCAGCCGATTGAGGTAGAGTCGAGTGTGCCAGACGATCGATTGACAAGAGTGAACTCTACGCTCTATAGGACTGTGAAGAAGTATTACTGTTCTGCTAGAGATGTGGATGGTGAGTTACTATAATAATAGTATACCGGCCCTGTATTATATACATTCACCTCTGACTTTTATAAAAAGTTATGTGTGTATTCTTAGTGAATTATCGCTCGCTTTAACGGTGAAGGAAAACCTGCACATCTGAGAAGTTCTCTATAGGAATTTCGAAGGTATGTGAAGTCTGCCAACCCGCACTAGGCCAGCGTGGTGGAATAAGGCCTAACCGCTCTCAGTTATAGAGGAGGCCAGTGCTCAGCAGTGGGTAGTATATAATATAGGGCTGGTATGGTATTATATTGCCCACTGCTGAGCACGGGCTTCGTATACTAAGAGAGTTTAGGCTTTAGTCCATCACGTTGGCCTAGTGCGGGTTGGCACACTTCACATGCCTTCGAGATTATTTCTTGGAGAATTCTGAGGTATGTAGGTTTCCTCACGATGTTTTCCTTCACCGTTAAAGGGAACGATAATTGTTAAACAATACGCATGTAACTTCGAAAAGTCAGATGTGTGTGCCTTGGGTTTTGAACCTACGGCCATATGTCTCAGCAGACCTTTCCATTCCCAACTAGGCTATCGTCCACTTGAGTTACTATAATATACTAGTAAATAGTGAAATACAGTTGAACATGCGGCAGTCGTTTTTCTTATTCCTAGTAGTATTGTTTGATATAGTATCTAAATATAGTAGGACATCTCTCTGTTAATAAGTTTCAGCTCTATGCATTTAGAGTAAGCCGATTTTTTGCTTATTTAAATTATGTTTGTGTTACTTAATGCGCTTCTTGCGAAGCTTCCCTCCTATGGGCTTCCCGAGAAATTGTGCAAATGGGTAGCCAGCTTTCTAGCGGACCGGAGCATCAAGGTCGCTGTCGACGGTGCATGCTCGGATCTCAAGTCCGTGAACGCTGGTGTCCCTCAAGGCTGTGTGCTATCACCCACGCTATTTCTTCTGCATGTCAATGATTTGCTGCAAATTGGCGGTATACATTGCTATGCGGATGACAGCACGGGTGATGCTTTGTATACCAGCCGAGCCAATATCTCTCGGGAAAATGTCGAAGAGTGCCGAAACAAACTTGTGTCTGAAGTCGAGACCTTGCTGTCTGGAGTCTTGGATTGGGGTCGTTCTAACTTGGTTCAGTTCAACCCCACAAAGACACAAGTTTGTGCGTTTACCGCAAAAAAGACGCCATTTGTCGTTTCGCCTCAATTCCAAGGCACTCCTCTAACTGCCACAGCCAGTATCGGAATTCTTGGTGTCGACATATCGAGTGACGTTCAGTTCCGCGGTCACCTTGAGGGTAAGGCCAAATTGGCCTCAAAGAAGCTTGGTGTGCTCAACAGATCGAGGCGATATTTCACGTCGGGCCATCGCCTGCAACTTTATAAGGCGCAGGTTCGGCCCCACATGGAATATTGTTCCCATCTTTGGGCAGGGGCTCCCCAGTACCAGCTTCTCCCTCTTGACCATATTCAACGTCGGGCAGCTCGTATCGTCGACGACCGTATTCTTTCCGATCGGCTTGATCCTTTGGCTTTGCGTAGAGATGTAGCATCGCTCTGCATTCTCTATCGCATTTACCACGGGGAGTGCTCTGAAGAATTGTTCGGACTTATCCCTGCTGCTGAGTTCCATCACCGTACATCGCGGCAGAACTCCAAATTCCATCCACATCACCTCGGAGGTTGGCAATCCACCACTGTACGTTTTAGCCGTCATTTTTTGCCACGTACTACTAAACTATGGAACCAATTGCCGCCAGCAGCATTTCCGGACAGATACGACCTGGCGACCTTCAAAAAAAGAGCGTATTCCCACCTAAAAGGCCGGCAACGCATCTCTGTGCCCCCTGGTATTGCAGATGTTCATGGGCGGCGGTGATCACTTACCATCAGGTGAACCGTATGCTCGTTTGCCCCCTATACCATAAAAAAAAAAAAAAATGTTTTACCAATAAATTAAACGCCTATAGAGGTTAATTTTGGATGCCATCCATAGTTTATATAATAAATAATTCGGATATTAATTAACACTTATTGTACATTACAATTAAAACTGACTTAGATACGATAATCTCCTCAAACTTACTAACCGTCCACGTCTTGAAAAGATAAATATAAAAATATTTGAAGGTGACATTATCATCAGCCACACGACGTCCATTGCTGAACATAGGCCTCCCCTAAAAATATCCAGACCGACCTGTCAAAAGCGGCCTGCATCCAGAGTTTTTCTGCGACCTTCCATGTCGTCTCTCCATCTTGCAGAGGTGACATAAAACATGCAAAATTGAACCTTAGTGAACGCGAAATTAAAAACGATGTTTTTGCATAAAAATACACTTTATCTATGTGGAGACACAAACTGACTGCTATCGTCATGACGTTTAGTGGATAAATTAACGTTATCGCTTCCTGTCAAGCATTTAAATAATCAATTAGATTTATATAAGTACGTTATCATCAATCTTGTCTCGATGTTGTAGTTGTATTAAGGTGTGCAGTGCTGAGATCTCCGGTTTCGTAGGTACAATCGGGTAAAGTTATATTGGGTTATTCCAGTATCAGCCTCTCTGGATTTTTTCCTGACATGGCAATAGGCTCGTCACCTATCACATCCCAGGCTCATAAAGATTAGGGTTAACGCACATACAAGTGAGCAAAAAAAACGCTTTTAAACCTACTTCAAAAAAGGAAGAGGTTACATCGTGTATTTTTGAAGTTATAATTCTTTTGGCGCGTTAGAGAAAAATGATGAGTAAATTATTACGAGGCGCGCGCACACTGTCACGAAAAACCGACACCCTGAAGTTAGCTATAATCAACATTTTAGTTTTGAATTTTGAACGTAGAATAAGGCGAAAGATATTGAAGTTATACTTCTTTTGGCGCGTTATTTAAAAAGATTTTTATCTTGTTACGCCAAAGAAGTATGACTTCTAACGCATGTACATAAGTACACACACATTTTTTTTACTTACATAACGATCCAGTTAATTGTAATTTAAATCGGCTTTACATCGATTTGGAGTGGCTAATCTAAGAGGTGTGCTTATTCCTTCACCTTTAAAGTATACATCTCATTTCTTATTAAACGCGAAATGTATCCAGTTTTTTATACTGTATTACCGGTTGCTACATACTTGGCTATAGAATATATTCGACATTTTCCTCGACTGTATTTTATGACTGCCTCGGTGGCGTAGTTGTATTACGGTACGACTGCAATGCTGAGGTCTCGGGTTCGATCCCCGGGTCGGGCAAAGTGATATTGGGTTTTTCTATTCAGTATCAGCCCGGAGTCTGGAATTTGTGCCCGATATGGCGATAGGCCCCTATCACATCATGGGACGGAATAAAAATGGCGAAAAGTGGGTGCATTAGTTGCGCCTCTGCCTACCCCTTCGGGGATAAAAGGCGTGAGTATGCATATGCGATGTATTTTATAAGAAACTGAGCAGTACTCAAAACCGTAAAATTTACTACGTTGTTCACAGATTCATATTTATTAGTATATGGGTCTAAAGGCTGGTCCTTCGCACCCCAGGATGTCAACATCACTCTCTCATATCCCACGGTAAGTTTTATCTTATCTTACTTATATTATACTTGACTTCTGCTCACGGCTCCGCCTGCGTGAAAAAAAAATCCGAGTTAATAATATTTTCTCGGGATAAAAAGCAGCCTATAGCACTCAGGAGTCATGTAGATTCCTATTAGTGGAAGACTTTTTAAAATCGGTCCAGTAGTTTTTGAGTTTATCCATTACAAACAAACAAATCTTTCCTCTTTATAATGCAATGCAATGCAATCAGCCCTGTATTATATACTGCCCACTGCTGAGCACGGGCCTCCTCTACTACTGAGAGGGGTTAGGCCTTAGTCCACAACGCTGGCCTAGTGCGGGTTGGCATACTTCACATACCCTCGAAATTCTTATGGAGAATTCTCAGGTATGTAGGTTTCCTCACGATGTTTTCCTTCACCGTTAAAGCGAACGATAATTGATAAACAATACACACGTAACTTCGAAAAGTCAGAGGTGTGTGCCTTGGGTTTTGAACCGCCGGACATTGCCTCGGCAGACCGTTCCATTCCCAACTAGGCTATCGTCCGCTCTTTATAATATTAGTATAGAAATGCGTGAGTTTGTGAAAATGTTTGGATGTATGTTAGAAGTAAACGCAGAAACAACTAAACAGATTTGGATGAAATTTGGTACACGGGTAGATCATGCCCTGGATTCATGGGCTCCTTTTTATCTCGGGAAAAAACAAAGCGGGACTTTTATCCCGGAAAAACTTTATAACGCGGGTGGAGCCGCGGGCACTTGCTAGTATTTAATAAACAGTTGTTGTCCTTACAATTTTATCTGCTTGGACTTGGGTCTATCTGAGCCTGAAAAGTTTTAAAGTAAATTGCAAATATCTTAAAATGACGATATTTTTCTTTTATTAGATCCCAATAAAACAAAACCTATATTCTGCTCCCGATTATATTCTGTCCACCGGTGAAAGCTACATGAAAATCCGTTCAGTAGTTTTGGAGATGTGCGCTAACAAACAGAAAAATAGACAAAAAGGAGAGTTCCAAAAATCACTGATTTGAGTTCTATTAACCTTGTTTTTAACATCCTTGATTTTTAGAATTTCTTTCAATGTACAGACAAAACGGGTACTGCTATTTTTTTTTATCACTTTGAACGACGACACAAGCATGCCGTTCGGCTGATGGTAAGCAATACGACCACCCATAAACAGTAGCAACACCATCCAGCACCTTGAGTTACAAACTATTATGTGGCATTCCATTGCGCTCGTCATCCTGAGACATAAGATGTTACGTCTCATTATATCCAGTAGTTACACTGGCTACAATGTCCTTCAAACCGAAACACAACAGTGCATGTACACTGCTGCTTGGCGTGTTTTATTTATATAGACTATCTTTGCTCGCGGCTTCGCCAGCATGAAAGAGTTTATGCGGTGTAAAGAGCCCATGCCCTTCCCAGGATCTCAAAATATCTTCATACCAAATATAATCGAAATCCGTTAGGTAGTTTCGGATATTACTTATTTATTAATATCATGAACTCATTCAGGAAATGCTTTCGAAAAGTAAAGCTGAGCGGAAAAGTTAATTTTCATAAATACTAATTGATTGCCTCGGTGGCGTAATTGTATTAAGGTACGACTGCAAGGCTGAGGTCTCGGGTTCGATCCCCGGGTCGGGCAAAGTGATATTGGATTTTTCTATTCAGTATCAGCCCGGAGTCTGGAATTTGTGCCCGATATGGCGATAGGCTCGCCCCCTATCACATCATGGGACGGAATACGCTTGGCGAAAAGTGGGTGCACTAGTTGCGCCTCTGCCTACCCCTTCGACTTTAACTTTAGCGTTTTGGAAGTATTAACCACTAGCAGATTATACAATCGACATAGAACTTTAGTATGTAGAATATAAGAATCTTTTGTTGACGCGCCCGCGTCTAAAGAAGAAGAAGCAGTATTTTCTATAAAAAAATATTTTATACAAACAAATTCATTTATATAATGTTTCCATGAACAAAATCAGTACAAAATTTGATAACATAGATTATAATTGGTATTAATAATTATGAGTCGTGAACATCTGGGTACGAAAATTGTATTAATTATCATTATAATATATCTAATCAGACGTTTGAAGTATTTTTCATGTATATGTACAAGAAAAAGAAATATTCCTGTTGAAGCAATTTTTAAAATATTATGCCTATATAGTTTTCTTTTTTAATTACAATGAAAAAAACCTTTTATGAACGCGTCAACAAAATAAAAAAAAAATTATCAAAATATTGCTATGAGTCAGAGTGAGCGTGATACTGAGAGTTGTCTTGCTATCTCTTACGCCCGCATATATCTAGTGACGTCATATCTTGCTACGTGCATCTTTGATTAATAATAGTATTTGCTCGCAGCTCCGCCCACGTAAGAAAGATTTTCCTGTGATAAAAAGTAGCCTATAGCACTCAGGAGTAATGTAGCTTCCTTTTTGGGGAAGGATTTTTCAAAATCGGTCCATTAGTTTTTGAGTTTACCCCGTACAAACTTATAAACCAATCTTTCCTCTTTATAATATTAGTATAGATAAGGCCAGCATAATATTATAAACTTTATTATTTCAAAAACAAAATATAATTGCCAGCCAAATATTGCTGTAGAAATTGAAATTAAACTATTATAACGGATTTTATCGCGGTTTTTTATTTGATTTTTCTCCCGACGTTTCGAAGGCTTTGCAGCACTTCGTGGTCACGGGGCGGACTGAGGTGTTGGTGGTCCGAAAAGTTAGTGTTACAAATCTACCTTCAATTTACAATTATACAATTTAAAGATGTTAGTCATTGTTTGCGGTCCGGTCTACGCAGTAAGAGCTCACAATGTCTTGAGGTCTGGCAGCAGGTCTTTTGGGGCCCGATTTAATTAGATGTATGACCGGGTCCCAGGCTTGTGCAAGTTTCCAACCATCTTCTCTATTGAAATTAGGATGTTTTTTGATCTCAATAGCCTCGCGGATCATCCTAGGCAGGAATCGGTGTTCTTTGGCAAGGATTTGTGGCTTGTCGAATCTAAGGTAATGGTTGGAGCCTTCTTCTGAGTGTTCAGCTACTGCAGACTTCGTAGAGCGTCGGTGTTTAACATCAGCTATATGTTCTTTTACGCGGGTCCCTATATGTCTTTTTGTTTGTCCAATATAAGAGAGGCCACAGTCGCAATCTATCTTGTATACGCCCGGTTCTTGTAGAGGTATATGGCACTTGACAGGTGGTAAAAATTGACTAATCTTCTTAGGCGGCTTAAAATAAGTTTTTATGGAAGCGCGCTTCAGGATGTAGCCAATCTTGTCAGTGACTCCTCTTACATAAGGTAATACAACTGGGACACGATCAACTGTGGCTGGTTTCACTCGGTCTCTGTGACGGCGGCGTGGAATTTGGAGCTTGTTGTCTCGCAGTACTTGCTTGACATGTTGCAGCTCAGCAGCCAGGTGTTTCTCGTCACAGATTCCTTGTGCTCTCTGAAACAAAGATTTGCCCACGGTAGCTAACTGTTTTGGATGGTGATGAGATTCACCGTTCAGGTATTTATCTGTATGGGTCGGTTTCCTATACACAGTGTGGCTTAGGGACTGATCAGGATTACGGATGACTAAAACATCTAAGAAAGCAAGAGAGTTATCCTGTTCCAACTCCATGGTAAATTGAATTTTATCATTAATGGAGTTGAGATGATTTAAAAATGCAGTTACTTTGTCAGATGGTAATATTGTGAAAGTATCATCTACGTACCGTTTGTAAAACCTTGGTGAGACCGGGGCTGTGTTCAGGGCTGTCTCCTCGAAGTCCTCCATGAAGATATCGGCGACTACTGGAGATACAGGTGAGCCCATCGCTACCCCCTCAACTTGTACATAGAACTGATCATTCCACAACATATAGCCAGATGTGAGGCAATGTTGGAGTAGTTCTGCATATTCAACAGGGATGTTATTTTCTGCTAACCTCTTAGAAACAATTTTAATGCAGTCTTGTACTGGTAAACTTGTGAAAAGTGACTGGACATCAAAACTGACCATTGTTTCATTGTCAGCTAATTTAAGGTGTTCAATGTCGCTGACAAATTGGTATGAATCCTTCACAGATGCTCTAGTGTTTCCTCTGAGCGGTGAAAGCACTTTAGCTACGTGCTGAGCCAGTCTGTAGGTTGGTGTGTCGATCTGACTCACAATGGGACGCAGCGGAGCATTAGCCTTGTGAATCTTAGGTAACCCATACAGTTTAGGCGGTTTTGCACACGATGGAACGAGTAAGTCTACGTCTAGATTTAACTTATCGGAGTGATTCTTGATTAAAGAGCTAGTTGCCTTTAATATTTTGTTAGTCGGGTCTGTTTTGACTATTTTATAAGTACTTACATCCGATAAAAGTTGTTCGATTTTGTTGTTATAATCCAACGTATCCATTACTACTGTCGCATTCCCTTTATCTGCACGGAGAATTATAATGTCCTTCATTGATCGCAAGTTCTTTAAAGCGATGTATTGATGTTTTGGGAGATTTGGTTTCGGCACTTTGTTTTGACGCAATACTGACGAAATGTCTTGGCGTATGGCCTCCGAATCTTCCTTTTTTAAATTATTTTTGAAGAGATTATTCTCAACGTTGCAGATAATATCTTCATACGGCATCCTTCGTGGTGTTACAGCAAAATTTAAGCCTCTCGATAAAACCTGAATTGTGTTTTCATCCAATGTTTGTTTTGACAGATTTATGACCGCGCGTTGTTCATGGTTTACGCAAGAGTGTGTATGATCTATGGTCGCGCGCGTTCCATTCCTACACTCGGTGTTATTTAGTTTTTTGGTATTTGATTTTGATCGTAATTTGTCATATTTAATTATGTGTTTATTTTTGCATTCATTATATTTAGATGTTTCGCGCCTATTAAGAATATCAATGCAATTATTAAAATCAAATCCTGATAAATCTGTCTTTAACTCATTGGATAAAATCTCAACACAATTATTTATGTAACTGAGGTCGGATCGAGTTTCGTGTATGGTAGCTCGTAACAGTTTTGTACTCGCCTGGTCTAGAATTTTAGCGCTCCCTCGTATGTTTTTCTTTGGTGATATCTTGACACACGTAGGAATGAGATTATGGTCACGGCATCTCTTCAAGAAATTCAAGGATGTACTGATTCTTGCGCGCTTGGTTTTCAAATTCTCCAACCGGCGTATTTTGTTGGCAATTTCCAGTCCGTACTGGTTTGCATAATGATTCCTTATGTTTACGCGAATGTTAGACATTGAAATTAAACTATTATAACGGATTTTATCGCGGTTTTTTATTTGATTTTTCTCCCGACGTTTCGAAGGCTTTGCAGCACTTCGTGGTCACGGGGCGGACTGAGGTGTTGGTGGTCCGAAAAGTTAGTGTTACAAATCTACCTTCAATTTACAATTATACAATTTAAAGATGTTAGTCATTGTTTGCGGTCCGGTCTACGCAGTAAGAGCTCACAATGTCTTGAGGTCTGGCAGCAGGTCTTTTGGGGCCCGATTTAATTAGATGTATGACCGGGTCCCAGGCTTGTGCAAGTTTCCAACCATCTTCTCTATTGAAATTAGGATGTTTTTTGATCTCAATAGCCTCGCGGATCATCCTAGGCAGGAATCGGTGTTCTTTGGCAAGGATTTGTGGCTTGTCGAATCTAAGGTAATGGTTGGAGCCTTCTTCTGAGTGTTCAGCTACTGCAGACTTCGTAGAGCGTCGGTGTTTAACATCAGCTATATGTTCTTTTACGCGGGTCCCTATATGTCTTTTTGTTTGTCCAATATAAGAGAGGCCACAGTCGCAATCTATCTTGTATACGCCCGGTTCTTGTAGAGGTATATGGCACTTGACAGGTGGTAAAAATTGACTAATCTTCTTAGGCGGCTTAAAATAAGTTTTTATGGAAGCGCGCTTCAGGATGTAGCCAATCTTGTCAGTGACTCCTCTTACATAAGGTAATACAACTGGGACACGATCAACTGTGGCTGGTTTCACTCGGTCTCTGTGACGGCGGCGTGGAATTTGGAGCTTGTTGTCTCGCAGTACTTGCTTGACATGTTGCAGCTCAGCAGCCAGGTGTTTCTCGTCACAGATTCCTTGTGCTCTCTGAAACAAAGATTTGCCCACGGTAGCTAACTGTTTTGGATGGTGATGAGATTCACCGTTCAGGTATTTATCTGTATGGGTCGGTTTCCTATACACAGTGTGGCTTAGGGACTGATCAGGATTACGGATGACTAAAACATCTAAGAAAGCAAGAGAGTTATCCTGTTCCAACTCCATGGTAAATTGAATTTTATCATTAATGGAGTTGAGATGATTTAAAAATGCAGTTACTTTGTCAGATGGTAATATTGTGAAAGTATCATCTACGTACCGTTTGTAAAACCTTGGTGAGACCGGGGCTGTGTTCAGGGCTGTCTCCTCGAAGTCCTCCATGAAGATATCGGCGACTACTGGAGATACAGGTGAGCCCATCGCTACCCCCTCAACTTGTACATAGAACTGATCATTCCACAACATATAGCCAGATGTGAGGCAATGTTGGAGTAGTTCTGCATATTCAACAGGGATGTTATTTTCTGCTAACCTCTTAGAAACAATTTTAATGCAGTCTTGTACTGGTAAACTTGTGAAAAGTGACTGGACATCAAAACTGACCATTGTTTCATTGTCAGCTAATTTAAGGTGTTCAATGTCGCTGACAAATTGGTATGAATCCTTCACAGATGCTCTAGTGTTTCCTCTGAGCGGTGAAAGCACTTTAGCTACGTGCTGAGCCAGTCTGTAGGTTGGTGTGTCGATCTGACTCACAATGGGACGCAGCGGAGCATTAGCCTTGTGAATCTTAGGTAACCCATACAGTTTAGGCGGTTTTGCACACGATGGAACGAGTAAGTCTACGTCTAGATTTAACTTATCGGAGTGATTCTTGATTAAAGAGCTAGTTGCCTTTAATATTTTGTTAGTCGGGTCTGTTTTGACTATTTTATAAGTACTTACATCCGATAAAAGTTGTTCGATTTTGTTGTTATAATCCAACGTATCCATTACTACTGTCGCATTCCCTTTATCTGCACGGAGAATTATAATGTCCTTCATTGATCGCAAGTTCTTTAAAGCGATGTATTGATGTTTTGGGAGATTTGGTTTCGGCACTTTGTTTTGACGCAATACTGACGAAATGTCTTGGCGTATGGCCTCCGAATCTTCCTTTTTTAAATTATTTTTGAAGAGATTATTCTCAACGTTGCAGATAATATCTTCATACGGCATCCTTCGTGGTGTTACAGCAAAATTTAAGCCTCTCGATAAAACCTGAATTGTGTTTTCATCCAATGTTTGTTTTGACAGATTTATGACCGCGCGTTGTTCATGGTTTACGCAAGAGTGTGTATGATCTATGGTCGCGCGCGTTCCATTCCTACACTCGGTGTTATTTAGTTTTTTGGTATTTGATTTTGATCGTAATTTGTCATATTTAATTATGTGTTTATTTTTGCATTCATTATATTTAGATGTTTCGCGCCTATTAAGAATATCAATGCAATTATTAAAATCAAATCCTGATAAATCTGTCTTTAACTCATTGGATAAAATCTCAACACAATTATTTATGTAACTGAGGTCGGATCGAGTTTCGTGTATGGTAGCTCGTAACAGTTTTGTACTCGCCTGGTCTAGAATTTTAGCGCTCCCTCGTATGTTTTTCTTTGGTGATATCTTGACACACGTAGGAATGAGATTATGGTCACGGCATCTCTTCAAGAAATTCAAGGATGTACTGATTCTTGCGCGCTTGGTTTTCAAATTCTCCAACCGGCGTATTTTGTTGGCAATTTCCAGTCCGTACTGGTTTGCATAATGATTCCTTATGTTTACGCGAATGTTAGACATTGAAATTAAACTATTATAACGGATTTTATCGCGGTTTTTTATTTGATTTTTCTCCCGACGTTTCGAAGGCTTTGCAGCACTTCGTGGTCACGGGGCGGACTGAGGTGTTGGTGGTCCGAAAAGTTAGTGTTACAAATCTACCTTCAATTTACAATTATACAATTTAAAGATGTTAGTCATTGTTTGCGGTCCGGTCTACGCAGTAAGAGCTCACAATGTCTTGAGGTCTGGCAGCAGGTCTTTTGGGGCCCGATTTAATTAGATGTATGACCGGGTCCCAGGCTTGTGCAAGTTTCCAACCATCTTCTCTATTGAAATTAGGATGTTTTTTGATCTCAATAGCCTCGCGGATCATCCTAGGCAGGAATCGGTGTTCTTTGGCAAGGATTTGTGGCTTGTCGAATCTAAGGTAATGGTTGGAGCCTTCTTCTGAGTGTTCAGCTACTGCAGACTTCGTAGAGCGTCGGTGTTTAACATCAGCTATATGTTCTTTTACGCGGGTCCCTATATGTCTTTTTGTTTGTCCAATATAAGAGAGGCCACAGTCGCAATCTATCTTGTATACGCCCGGTTCTTGTAGAGGTATATGGCACTTGACAGGTGGTAAAAATTGACTAATCTTCTTAGGCGGCTTAAAATAAGTTTTTATGGAAGCGCGCTTCAGGATGTAGCCAATCTTGTCAGTGACTCCTCTTACATAAGGTAATACAACTGGGACACGATCAACTGTGGCTGGTTTCACTCGGTCTCTGTGACGGCGGCGTGGAATTTGGAGCTTGTTGTCTCGCAGTACTTGCTTGACATGTTGCAGCTCAGCAGCCAGGTGTTTCTCGTCACAGATTCCTTGTGCTCTCTGAAACAAAGATTTGCCCACGGTAGCTAACTGTTTTGGATGGTGATGAGATTCACCGTTCAGGTATTTATCTGTATGGGTCGGTTTCCTATACACAGTGTGGCTTAGGGACTGATCAGGATTACGGATGACTAAACTGAACGGTGAATCTCATCACCATCCAAAACAGTTAGCTACCGTGGGCAAATCTTTGTTTCAGAGAGCACAAGGAATCTGTGACGAGAAACACCTGGCTGCTGAGCTGCAACATGTCAAGCAAGTACTGCGAGACAACAAGCTCCAAATTCCACGCCGCCGTCACAGAGACCGAGTGAAACCAGCCACAGTTGATCGTGTCCCAGTTGTATTACCTTATGTAAGAGGAGTCACTGACAAGATTGGCTACATCCTGAAGCGCGCTTCCATAAAAACTTATTTTAAGCCGCCTAAGAAGATTAGTCAATTTTTACCACCTGTCAAGTGCCATATACCTCTACAAGAACCGGGCGTATACAAGATAGATTGCGACTGTGGCCTCTCTTATATTGGACAAACAAAAAGACATATAGGGACCCGCGTAAAAGAACATATAGCTGATGTTAAACACCGACGCTCTACGAAGTCTGCAGTAGCTGAACACTCAGAAGAAGGCTCCAACCATTACCTTAGATTCGACAAGCCACAAATCCTTGCCAAAGAACACCGATTCCTGCCTAGGATGATCCGCGAGGCTATTGAGATCAAAAAACATCCTAATTTCAATAGAGAAGATGGTTGGAAACTTGCACAAGCCTGGGACCCGGTCATACATCTAATTAAATCGGGCCCCAAAAGACCTGCTGCCAGACCTCAAGACATTGTGAGCTCTTACTGCGTAGACCGGACCGCAAACAATGACTAACATCTTTAAATTGTATAATTGTAAATTGAAGGTAGATTTGTAACACTAACTTTTCGGACCACCAACACCTCAGTCCGCCCCGTGACCACGAAGTGCTGCAAAGCCTTCGAAACGTCGGGAGAAAAATCAAATAAAAAACCGCGATAAAATCCGTTATAATAGTTTAATTTCAATGTCTAACATTCGCGTAAACATAAGGAATCATTTTGCTGTAGAAATGTTAATCATTTACATGCTCTTTAAAACATAACATTTTCTTGTCATTTTAACGCCATCTCTCGACTTAAGTATGAACTATATTCGGCAAATTGTCAATTTTTTTATTTGTTTTTTTACAGACTACCCCGTTTACGATGGACTTGTGGGAAGAATTCATTATAGTCGGGTTCAAAGTGAATCTTTACCTTGATGGGTCTGAAACCACCGGGTACATTAGCGATGGCGGGATCTTTAGAGTGAGTATCAGGGTTGACATCTTCGTCTATATAAGTTCATGATGAACCTACCTTGCTTATCTACCACCACCCCAATTTACACACACACACACACACACACACACACACACACACACACACACACACACACACTCGCGCCTATTAACCCTGAAGGGGTAGGCAGAGGCGCAACTAGTGCACCCCCTTTTAACATGCGTATCCGGTCCCATGATGTGATAGGGGGCGAGCCTATCGCCATATCGGGCACAATTCCAGACTCCGGGCCGATACTAAGTAGAAAAACTCAATATAACTTTGCCCGGCTCGGGGATCAAACCCGAGACCTCAGCATTGCAGTCGTACCTTAACACAACCACTAATCGTTGATGTCTCAGTGGCCGTCCTGAGCAGAGGTTCGTACCCCGCTAGTGGGTTGCCCTCAGCATGGTCGCTTAAATTAAAGGGTTGCGAGTGCCTAAAGCGTCACTAAAGTCCGGTGTGGCCAAAAAAGCCAACTCGCGTCAGGCTACTGGCCGGTAGACCCAGGTTAAAAAAAAGAGGTAGTCAAATTTAGACTATGATGGAATGCCTATGACACTATGTCCATCTATTTACAAGATAACAATTTAAGTACAAATAAATAAATAAAGTTGCATTTTGTACTGTCATTGAGGATGCTAGAGGACTAAAAAAACCTTTCCTGCCTTTTAAGATCAGTGTATCGAGAATTCCTATCCTGATCATACAATGCTTACTAACTTTTAATAATATGCATTAAAGTTTAGTTAGACAAGAATGCATTTTAAAATAATGACATAGATTTAGCTTTACAGGGTCTCTACTAAAAGATTTGGTGGTGTGTAGAGGTAGATACTTACGTAATATAATATTATTTCTGTGACCAAAACATTGTAGATATACCATATTCTAAGATGAAGGAAAAGATTTAAATAAAGTATGCATCTCTTCAAATAATTGGTTCAGAACTGTCAATACCAAATACAACAAAAATAATTGAAAATATTAATTATATTTATTTTTTTCGTCCTTTGAACGTTACAGGTATAATTAGCATTGCAATATAAAGAATATCAGTAAGTGTCCACCTATGGTCTATATGTTAAGTGAAAGAAATAACATGTTTATTTATTTTTTCCGCTTGCTTGTACAACCGGTCTGTGCCGTATATGGTTTGCTCTAGAAACATTAATTTGTAATAATTACCTCGAGCTCGTTATAAATCTTAATATTTATTTCTCTGATATACAACTAACCTAAATAGACCAACCAACCAACCAAATAATCGAAGAATAGAACTCTGCATCTAATGCACGAGGGAATTCAATTTTTAGGTTATTTTATGCGATCGTTTCAAGCAATATCGTGAACCAATAAAATACATTGTATCCTTCATAAAATCGTCATTGTACTTTTCAGAATTTCATCTCCCTGACGTTCCTGTGCAGTAACATATCAACACTCTCGTATCAGTTTTGGCTGTATGGGATACCGGAGAGCGTGCACGCCGCTACCCCAGTCATTAACAATGATTTTAATAAATATGTAATGTGTTAATGTAGAATATGTGAATAAATTATTTGTTTATTAATTTTATGGCTCAAAGAGCGTGTCGCTCAAAAAAAAATTGTTCTTTTTTTATTTAACATTAAGTTTGTGTAAACTGGAACACAACTCATAAAACGTGTTGGTTTTGTTTTCCGTGACAAATTCGCCGCAAAGTCGACTATCAACGAAATAATAATTATCATCAAATACATTGAAAGTAAAAAATCACTGACCATATATACGACTACAGAAAATGATAACATGATATATATCAGATGCTATTATTACTAAGTTTGGCTAACAAGACCCTTTACACAGTTACATAGTAACTTTCAATACATATTATAAAGGTTTTGCTATCGCGTTTCCATCAGGCGCAAAGGGTTATGAGCGTTATAAAGGCGCGGTTATTACCGACTCAAACGACACCTGATACCTTGTCTAGACTTGCAATAAAACGAACTTCATACAATATTCGATCAATATTAAACTACCTGAGATTATTGGATGTGAAATTGATAATAAATACGTTATGAGATGGTGAATATTACTAAATGCGATTGAGATGTTTTTTTAGTAACCGCAGAAACTATTGAACGCATTTGGATCAATTTAGAAGTCCCAAATTAACATAATATAGGCTATCTTTGTATCGGAAAGGTGTGATTTTGACAAAACAAAAGTGTTTGCTATGGAAACAATCTCTTACGCAAAGGGAAAGCATAAAAGTTGCTGTATATAAACTTTATGTTTATAACATGACGTCGTTTAATGGTCAAAAACATCAAGGACGTTAATTGGTTCCAAGATGTCCGTGAACTAAAAAACAACAAACGCAATTAAAATTAATTTAGTAGCAAAAAGGTGAAATAGAGCAATGGTAGAGCATTTAAAAACATTAATTTATCAATTAAAATTTTGATAAATTGATTTTAATGTCATATTGCTTTGAATGCTCCGTGTCCTATGAATTTCATTGCTAAATCGATGTTGTGTTTCAAAATGTCGCGAATGTCACAATCACGAATCGGAAAATAGCAGTATGTGTCCATGAGACGTCTTATTCAATATCTACAAACTATTTTTATATTGTGTACCTACCTTTACTAAGTGATATATTCTAACAAAGAATTCTTTGAAAGGTTGATTTTATTTGTAACCCCCAACGGAAAAAGGGGGGTGTTACAAGTTTATGGTGTGTATCTATATGTCTGTCTGAGGCATCGTAGTTCTCAAATAAATGGACCAATTTCGATGAGTTTTTTTTTGTTTATATGATTGAAATGGTTCATAATTTAAAATAATTTGGAAAGATCTATTCAGATTAAAGATAATCAGCTCATTTCCTACTATCACAAGTTCGATTGTTATGAAATTTGATGTATTGGTATTATCATAGTGAAACTTATTTGCAGCATATTTAAAAATACACACAAAATACTTACAACCAGCTGCCATTAGTCCACGGTTCTCGTTTGCCTCTCGTTGTATTTTTCTCCTCAGCCACGATCCACACGAGTGCTGCCAACAGTACCAGGTATCTGAACACACTACTCGACGCCATCTTGTCACACACAAAATGGCGGATTCACATTTTTGCACTTCACTCAGTTATTTCACATTGCAATTGTGATTTAATTTAGTACCATAATTTATTTTAATTCAAATTGTTCTTCTGAGATATTTTTAAATTGACCAGTAATAACTTGTTCTGAAAAAATTATAAACGGTTTTATAAAATGTGCAGGATTTAATATGATTTTTATAAACAGGTTCTAGAAAAACGCGCCAAATATTAGCGTCAAATGTAATTTTTTATCGTTCTAAAAGCTAACACAAAAAGTATAAAATAACATATCCGTGTATCTAGGTATTTGCATAATTAACAAATGCATTTCCTAAACTTTTCTATGAAAAGACATGTTCAAATATTAAATAATTTGAACATAATATTTTGTCTCTAATTTATTGCTATATTTCAATGAGGCTATATAATGAAAATGATAGCTGATAAACCAGATTGTTTATGTCCGGCACTGTTCACAAATGTTACAAACAGTGCCGGATAAAAGTTCGTAATTTAGTATAATAATACATTATAAGTTGTTTGTTTTTATTATAAAATAAGTTGTTTGTTTTTATTATAAAACTAGCTTTTGCCCGCGGCTCCGCCCGCGTGAATGAGTTTTCCCGGTATAAAAGTCCCGCTTAAAATGTAGCTTATATGACACGTTCGTAGATTTACCATAGCAGCGCCATCTATTGATTACTTACTCAACCCAGTCGAAAGGTATCGACATCTGTTAAAATCATTCATAGCAGCGCCATCTATTGATTACTTACTCAACCCAGTCGAAAGGTATCGACATCTGTTAGAATCATTTGGAGTTAAGATAATTGTGACTGTCAAATAATAACAGACAAATAATTAGCAATAAATTAAAATTGCGACTATAATTTGAGATTTAAACTATCCTATCTCTCAAGTTGGATCGAACTGCACATGGTGTGCGAATTTTATTATAATCGGTTAAGTGGTTTAGGAGTCCATTGAGGACAAACATTGTGACACGAGATTTATATATATTATAAGATGTCTGTTATGGGTTCTTTGTTACCTGAAATAAATAAATATATCTATGCTTCGAATTATATCTCAAAATAATACATTAACACTCCGTATTTTTTAATATGCTTCCTAGGTAATTAAAAAGACTAGTCCATGATATTAGCACAAATGATTCATAACAATGAGGTTGACAAGAGACTTGATTACAAAAAACACTTGGAAGGGTGATTGACCGCCACGTTATGTAGTTCAATCGCTGATTAATTAGGCTGTTCCTTTTCAAATTAATATTTAATGATTGAACACGGATATACATCGACGGCAATGCAGGAGATTGATACAATATTGTTAATTTACATAGAAAGACAGTTTAAGACTATGTTCGTACTTCGGAGTCTTGCAAAACACTCGTAGGGTGAGATTTGGATCTTTCATGTTTGAGGAAATTATATAATTGGCACGTTCGGTCCGAATTTACCGTTTGCTGATATAAATGTAAGTATAACCCGATCAAATACAAAAGTCACACTGTAATCTTTGCTCCCAAATAAATAGTAATAAAATGAGTACTATCCACATTAGTTGTTTAATACCATAACTCTTAAATAAAATTTACTTGATACCCGTGAAACTGGCCCTTAATAACGTATTTTTAGGGTTCCGTACCTCAAAAGGAAAAAAAGGAACCCTTATAGGATCACTTTTTGTCCGTCTATCTGTCTGTCAAGAAACTTTTTCTCACAAACGCCTAGAGATATCAAGTTGAAATTTATATCAAATACTGGGGTTTACGGCCTCAATTTAAAAACTTTATAAATCTGATTAATTTATTAATTAATTTTGGCGCACTATTGAACTTATATTTTATACCCTTTCTAGCCGATTTCGGCCACGGCGGCCAATCTCAACAGAGATCAGCCAGATACGCAGGAGATATTATAGTGCACAAGTGTGTGCGCAATACACAGGGTGCACTCGCTATTCCTTTACTCTCATAGTCCGGTGAGACGGCAATCCGACATGACCGGAGAGAGATCAGGCGCAGGCCCAACGGCTTTACGTGCTTTCCGAGGCACGGGGGTATCACACCGCCAACTTCCTGACTCCGAGCTGCGACTGAGTAATTTTTAAGATGGAAAAACCCAGTCACAATGTTTTTGGCCCGACCCAGGATTCGAACCCAGGACCTCAGCGCGCAAATTGTACTCGTAACGCGTACGCAATACAACTACGCCACCGAGGCAGTCTTATATACTTAGATACCCTATCTACAAGTTTGTCGGAACCCTCGATACGCGAGTCCAACTCGCACTTGTCCTCACACACACACACACACACACACACTCTCACGCCCGTTATCCCCGAAACGGTAGGCAGAGGTGCAACTAGTGCACCCAGTACCCACTTTTCGCCGTGCGTATTCCGTCCCATGATGTGGTAGGGGGCGAGCCTATTGCACTATCGGGCACAAATTCCAGACTCCGGGCTGATACTGAGTAGAAAAACCCAATATCACTTTGCCCGACCCGGGGATCGAACCCGAGACATCAGCGTTGCAGTCGTACCGTAATACAACTACGCCACCGAATTTTTTTTTCTAGTAAAATCAACACAACCCCGTATAAAGTCTACCGTAAATGTGCATTGTATGTATGTGGTAATGTTTTGTTACTTTGCGGGTATCTGACTAGAGCGGGGGCGAAGGTGGACTAGGTACCCGCCCCGGATTCACACGGGTAGCACTATTTATTTATAACCAAATGATAACGTGCAATGCAATCAGCCCCGTTCTATTACTGCTAATTGCTGAGCACGGGCCTCCTCTGCTACTGAGAGGGTTAAGGCCTTAGTCCACCACGCTGGCCTAGGGTGGGTTGGTAAACTTCACATACCCTATAAATTCTTATGGAGAATTCTCAGGTATGTAGGTTTCCTCACGATATTTTCAGTGACCGTTAAAGCGAACGATAATTGATAAACAATACACACGTAACTTCGATAATTCAGAGGTGTCTTGGGTTTTGATTCTCCGGACATTGTCTCTGCAGACCGTACCATACCCAACTAGGGTGTCGTCCACTCGATCGATGGTTATCGATGATAAAATAATATTGTCGAAAAGCCAAATTTGTTTAGAATAATAGCGGGAACTTTTAACGCGGGTGATGCCGCGAGCATCTCCACGTTTTAGATATATTCTCATATCTAACCGAGAAACTCGTCTCATCCAAATCAGTACTCCAACTGTATCCAACTATAACTTTGCAGTCAATTACGCAAATTACAGCGAAAACACGAATAATGCTTTTAAGTTACACGTATAATCCTTATTAACAAGGATTAAAAGCGTCTGTCTGTCCGTATAGTAATCGGATTACGAGTAACAACATTAAGTTTTGATTCGCAGCCAATTACTATAAGCCGACAACATAACTGGCCTTGAAATGGAAAGAGAAACGAGATGGACCATATAGATAGACTTAGATTTCTAATTAAGTTACGGCTTTCATAAGTCTATATGGTCATAAGGCGGCACGCAGACGTTGTTTTTGTTGCAAAAATAGCACACTTCTATATTCAATGTAACAGCAAAAACTACGAAAAGGAAGCCCTTCTGTTAAAAAGGATTAAAATTGCTTAAGAAATGAGGAAATAATTCATATTTCAAATATTGCAATGTGCAGGAGTGGGCGCTTAGTGGGGATATCGTTCCATCTCATTCTTTCGCACGTGACGTCATCGAGTATTACGACGATTGTAATTTGTGATTAATTACAATCGTAATTCTCGATGACGCCACGTGCGCGTATTGTGGCTCTTTCTCGTTTCTTGAACCTTACCCCTTCTACCGAAATTCAAATGCTTATATCTTGTTGATTTTTTACCGGGCTTTAATTCATCGTTCTGTGTTATTATTTAAATGAGGTAAATATTTGATAGCCTAGTCGGGAATGGAACAGTCTGCCGAGACAATGTCCGCAGGTTCAAAACCCAAGGCACACACCTCTGACGTGTGTATTGTTTATCAATTCTCGTTCGCTTCAACGGAGAAGGAAAACATCGTGAGGAAACCTACATACCTGAGAATTCTCTATAAGAATTTCGAGGGTATGTGAAGTCTGCCAACCCGCACTAGGCCTGGGTGGTGGACTAGACGTAAACCCTCTCACTTGTAGAGGAGGCCCGTGCTCAGCAGTGGGCAGTATATAATACAGGGCTGATTGCATTGCATTGCAAATATTTGATAAACCTATAGAACTAAAATGAGTTAAGTACCCTATCGCGAAAATTACACAATGGCCTTGAGGATGACACCCAGCAACCAGAAACATCCGTATCTTATAATACGTGAGCAGAATAAATATATGACGAGTTCCAAAACTAGTTCCACGTATTTTTAAAATTTTGCCATTGCTCTTATATTCATACATTCAAGTACATGAGGTTTTTTAGTTAAATATCGTAAATTAGGTTCTTTTAGCGATAGCCTAGTTGGGAGTGGAACGGACTGCCGAGACGAATTTCCGCAAGTTCAAAAACCCAAGGGCACACCTCTCACTTTTCTAAAAAGTTATATTGGTATTCTTTGTGAATTATCGCTCGCTTTAACGGTGAAGGATAACATCGTACGGAAACCTGCATACCTGAGAAGTTCTCTGAATTTCGAAGGTATGTGAAGTCTGCCTGCACTAGGCCAGCGTGGTGAACTAAGGCCTTAACCCTCTCAGTCGTAGAGGAGGCCCGTGCTCCGCAGTGGGAAGTATATAATACAGGGCTGGTATGGTAGGTATTTTTATACGGACACGGCAATGTGACTCCAATGCATCCGATGGTAAGAGAAGTCCAGATATAGTGGAGAGTGAAGAGCGATGATTATCCCTAGTCAGTCGACACAATTATGCCGGCCAGTTTGAATATGCACTGGCTGATCCCGAATCGTGACTCACGTGGGCCATAATGGCGGGCTTTAACACCTGATGTACGATGATCGCTGTGCAGGCGGATTATTTGTCATGATTTTTTCACAGCTAAATGAACCCTAGACCCGATTATTGGATTTAAAATTGTTTTTTTTTTATTGTGGCATGACAAAGTTTTTTTTTTATATGGCATTGAATGACGAGATGAGCATGCCGTTTGAAGGAAGGTAAGCGATACGACCACCCATAAACAGTAGCAACACCATCCAGCAACTTGAATTACAAAGTACTGTGTGGCATTCCACTGCGTTCGTCATCCTGAGACATAAGATGTTAAGTCTCATTATGTCCAGTAGTTACACTGGCTACAATGTCCTTCAAACCGAAACACAACAGTGCATTCACTGCTGCTTGGCGGCAGAAATAGGAAAAGTGACTGCACCTCGGCTGATGGTAAGCGCGATGCCGTCCAGATAGAGTATCGAATGGCAGTATATGGTTATCTGTATGTCTTTACGCGCTCCTGAGAAACAAGGTCTTGATAGACAAACAGACATACGAACAACAAAGTGGACCCTTTTGAGGTACAGAACTCTAAAAAAGCTGAAACTGATGTAACATATCTAAATAAACTTACAGATTGTAAATGTTAAGGATGTTAGTTTGTACACGATTTCCATACAACACAAGTGCATTGTAGCGATGACAAGTGGGTTATAAGAGAAGGCACGCTATGGAATGGATGACCTATTGTTGCGGCAAGTTTCTATGAAAGGCTCAGAAATACGAAACGTTTGTATCGTAAGTCTTTACTACATATAACATTACCTATACAATTCATTTTGATATTGCATTAATTGCAATGCAATGCAATCAGCCCTGTATTATACACTGCCCACTGCTGAACACGGACCCCTTCTACTACTGTGAGGGATAAGGCCTTAGTCCACCACGCTGGCCTAGTGCGGGTTGGTAGACTTCACGTTACAAATACCCTCGATTTTTTATGGAGAATTCTCAGGTATGTAGGTTTCCTCTCGATATTTTCCTTCACCGTTAAAGCTGTAACTTCGAAAGGTCAAAGGTTTTGAACCTCCGGACATTGTCTCGGCAGACCATTCCATTCCCAACTAGGCTATTGTTACTCAATTAATGAAACCGTACTCTTCTGTACCTCTGCTAACAGTGTGCCAAAAATCATACATGAATAACAGATATTTTCACCAAAAATTGTATAGTCCACATTAATAGTCATTTCTATGGCTTTTGCTTTAGCGGTTACTTTTAAACATCATGAAGAAATTCGCTATAAGGCTTCAAATTTATCATTTAGATCAGCAATCCCTGTTGGCAATATATTAGTAATATTATAAATGCGAAAGTTTGTGAAAATATATGGATGTTTGGTAGAAGTAAACGTGGAAATTACTGAACAGTTTTAGATGAAATTTGTCACACTAAGTCTGTGGCGTAGTTGTATTACGGTACGCCTGCAATGCTGAGGTCTCGGGCTCGATCCCCGGGTCGGGCATAGTGGTATTGGATTTTTCTATTGAGTATCAGCCCGGAGTCTGGAATTTGTGCCCGAAATGGCGATAGGCTCGCCCCCTATCACATCTGGGACGGAATACGCACGGCGAAAAGTGGGTGCACTAATTGCGCCTCTGCCTACCCCTTCGGGGATAAAAGGCGTGAGTGTGTGTGTATTGTCACACACATAGAAAACGTCCTTTTTAATTTTTTGTCCTGTACTAACTAAAGCTATGGGAAATAATGAAATTTTTAGTCGGAATTATTAAATAGGCGTAGGTGTTTAGGCACTTTTGTAGCGGGAAAGCCTATTCACACGGGCGAAGCCACGAGCAACAACTAGTTCCCCATAAGGGGTGGGCAAATTTGCTTCAATCAACGCCAACGTACGTGATAATATGACTGGCCTGTAAAACTTGTTATGAATAGACTATTAATATACATTAGTCCAAATGAGTCTAATTAGCTGCGATTATTCCACGCTCTATGATTTATTTAATAACTCGATACTGGTTTGATACCTAAGAACATGTTTATTTTGCTAATATAATATGACGTAGAGATAGTATAATAATTCATATGTTTAAAGTCCGCTTACATATTATAACGCGTGGAAAAAAATGCAGTTATTTCCTGGAAATATTCAAATATTTCAAAAAGCTACATCATGTCCAACAAACTGCAATAAAGTTTCTTTGAACAGCCTCTTCATTGCATAACATTAAATTATGTAGGTACCTATTATAAAATAAAAATATAAAAAAAATCATTGTCATATAACCTCATGACATGCTTCCTGTACTAATCGGTTATAATTAGCGATCTGGGTTGCAGCTTTAATATTATTACAAATATCATTCCACAAGCCGTCCCATTCTGGTCCCGTTAGTTGAATAAGGTTTTGGATTAACCCACATTAAATAAGAATATATTGGACAGTTTTTAAGCTTATTATTTTTTGCACCGCTTGAATGTGTATTTCATTGGGTAGGCAAAGTTACATCGAGCATCTATGGATGTCAATGTTTAAAATATTTAGGGCCTTTTATGAAAATACACACACACTCACGTCCGTTATCCCCGAAGGGGTAGACAGAGGTGCAACTAGTGCACCCACTTTTCGCCGTGCGTATTCCGTCCCATGATGTGATAGGGGGCGAGCCTATCACCATATCGGGCACAAATTCCAGACTCCGGGCTGATACTGAGTAGAAAAACCCAATATCACTTTGCCTGACCCGGGGATCGAACCCGATACCTCAGCATTGCAGTCGTACCTTAATACAACTACGCCACCCAGGCAGTCCTATTATGAACACATTTTAAACATTAAACCTATGAAGGTTTCAAGTAAATTTTATTTGACAGATATCGCATTAAACAGCTAATGTATCATTTTATTACCATTTATTTAGGAGCATAGATGCGAGAGTGACTTTTGTATTTGGTTGGGTTATACATTTATGTGACGAGTACCATTTATAAGCAAGCGGTGAAATCGTCCCTTAACCAAACGGAAGCTTCCGCTTAACCTTAAATATATTGGCAAATCTATATTTTAATAGGTGAAGAAAAAGTTTGGTTTTTTATAATACCAATGTTGTACCCCATTTTAAGTACAGTCAGAAAAGTGTATGCTCGATCACCTTAAGGTTCTAAATAAGTCGCTTGCGGGTCGTCTGTCAGCAACATGCAACTTACAACTAAAGTAGACAATAATAGTTATCTGCTGTTTTCTTTGTACATGTCTAAAACGATCGCAAATGTTTAGTAAAATAGGAAAAATGGGCGTTTTATCATAAAAGTGTATTAGCATCAAATTGGGTGATTGTATATTGCGCGTACAGAGGAGTGTGAGATTCGGCCATTGACGATTTGAAGTTTAATTTGTTCAGCTACTTATGTATGGCTGACTGTACGAAGCGGTGGTATATGGTACACTAAATCTAGTATACGAGAAACCGCCTTTTCGTCAATATATGGTTAGGAAGTGGGTTTTAAAAATCGTAGTTCGTCGATCTAAATACATTTAACGTGGGCTGAGCGTGCGGCAAAGTTGTCAATTAACCTTTATATAGACTTACCTAACAATTTACAAACAAAACCAAACCTTTCTTTCGCTAGAAATGGAGAATTAGATATATTTAACTTCTGTTAATTGTGTAGACCAATTTTAAATGCGTAGGCCTGTTCCAAATTTGCCTGTTTTAAAATGGGAACGTTCCCATCGTGGGCGTGATGGTAATGGATGCAAATAGTTTTCAATTACAATAAATTACATTTACAATTTAAATTGATTTGGTTAGTTACAGAACCTGGATAGGATGTGATAAGATAACATTATAATTATAACCTTTGAGTAAAACTATCTTAATTTTATTCCATTGCATTAATGAATTCCTAGTGTTTTAGTTATTGAATATTTGTATAATTTTTAATATTATTTTTTTTCTTTTTTTTTCTGTTACATCTAATGTAATGTATTTATTTATTAATGTAAAATATAAGTATGTAAAAATGGTTTTATATTTTTTTAATATTTTTTTTAATGGCATTTGTGTGAACATTTTGCCAACGTCAAGTTTGGGTTGTCTTTTTTATTATCTGTAGTATGTCGCAGTAAAGCAGTGGCTACCTTACCAAGACTTTATCGAGGAGATTTGGCGGCAACAAAAAAATCACTTGATTAGCACAGTTATTTTAATTCACTTCATTTGAGCCCTTTAATAGAGCTATATTGTATAATATACCACCATAATTATGCAATATAACACTAAGTATCACCAAAATAATGAATTAAAACAAGAGCACCTCATGACACTTCCAAGTTCCCGCCAAAAAAACTATTTGTATATTTGTAAGACATACATCATCGACACAGTTGCCAGTTTCGTATTAAATTTGCTTTTATTTCTACTGGCAACTTTGAAGTTATTGCACACCGAAACTGCACAAGCATCTCATGCTATGTTCACACTACCGATTAGTAGCTTACGTGTTACTATACTTGGGATTGTAATCAAGACCCTTTCTACAATTTTATTGTTAACGCTAATAGAAAACAAAAAAATATTGGATTGACATATCCAATCAATCGCGAGGAGTCTTATACATACATAGCATCACGCTTTTTCCCTTTTCAGGGGTAGGCAGAGTTGTATCATGCGCATATTTCGCCACCTAGGTTAGGTCACATGTTATAGGGGGCAGGCCTATTGCCGTATTCCGAGCACATTTCCAAGACCCCGGGCTGATACTGAGTAGCAAAACTCAATATCACTCCCCGACCCGGGGATGGAACCCGAGACCTCAGCATTGCAGTCGTACCGTAATACAATTATGCCACCGATGCAGTCTCGCAGAGGATGTTTTTTATTGCATTTAAATGATGAGACGAGCATTCCACTCGCCTGATAGTAAGTGATACGGGCGGTTGTGTCGTCATATAAACAGTAACACCATTTAAAACAATGAATATATATGCCATCCAAAATCTATTGGAAAAATAATTTTCTAAATTGGGGCAATAATTAGTAAGTTATAAAGCTTTGAAATTTGGTGGAAGGGGTAGTTGTCAAATAATAGTAATATTACACTGTGACGTCACCGAGAGTCGCCGGCCATAACGCTGCAAGCGTGCGAAAGAGATAACGCGATATCCCCTCCACATCCCCACTTTTGCTCACAACAATATTTAAATGTTAATAACTGCTTTACTTTTCAAGCAATTTTGACTCTGATTTCACAGAAGAATGTATTGTTAGTATTATTTTCTGCTACATATAAAATAATTTACAAAATCAAACATAGGAAACTACTTATTACAAAATACTGCGTGGTACTTCTTTGCGGCCGTCACCCTGAGACACAAGATGTTCAGTCCTATAATGCCCAATAATTACGCTGGCTACTATGTCCTTCAAACCGGAACACAACAGTTCATGCATACTGCTGCTTATAGAAATAAACATTGCGGTTGTACCTACCTAGACAGCCCCTCGCATACGAGAGACCTACCACCAAAATATGATACATCATTCCCATACGTTCTTTTGTTTTCTTTTAGCATTAAAGATTGTAGGAAGGCATCTTGGCTACGACTCTTGGTGTACCTGCATTTATTTTATTTTTATTTCATTTATTTATTAGGTTCTCCAGCAGACTTAACACTACGATTACAATAAATTAAAAAATATTATAACTTATAGCTATAATGTAAGCCCAAGTTACCAAACATCATCATTATCAGCCAGTAGCTCTACTGCTGAACCCCATCATATGATACCAGCCCTGTATTATATACTGCCCACTGCTCAGCACGGGCCTCCTCTACTACTGAGAGGGTTTACGTCTAGTAATCCACGCAGGCCTAGTGCGGGTTGACAGACTTCACATACCTTCGAAATTATTTTTGGGGAATTCTCAGGTATGTAGGTTTCCTCACTATGTTTCCTTCACCGCTAAAGCGAACGATAATCGATAAACAATACACACATCATTTCGAAAAATCAGAGATATGTGCCTTGGGTTTTGAACCTGCGGACATCCGTCTCGTCAGACCGCTCCATTTGAATTAGGCTATCGTCCACACTGAAGCGCTTAAAGCCTTCCAGAACGACCAGTTGGAATGCATCTATAATTAAATGTATGTTATGCATACATAAATATATCTTTGTAATGACATGCGCGTTATAGATCTTGACTTTCTTGTTGCCCATTGTTAAGTGCCAGAGGTAAACTCATTTGTTTGTGGTTTAACGCTCGCCCACTTATATGAGCTATGGTTACTACCATTAAACAGTGATTAAAATAGTCAATGGTTCGTTTTAAAAGTGAAATTATTTGATGTAAAGAAAGTGTTGTGGTTAATTGGTCGAAAAGGGAAGTTATTAAATTACTGCACAAGGGTTTTTTATCGCAGTAGATTATGAGAACTACATTAATATTATAATATTAATGTAGTTTATTCTATTATTATATTAGTGTATTCTGACTGCCTCGGTGGCGTAGTTGTATTGCGTACGCGTTACGAGTACGATTTGCGCGCTGAGGTCCTGGGTTCGAATCCTGGGTCGGGCCAAAAACATTGTGACTGGGTTTTTCCATCTTAAAAAAAAATTTACTCAGTCGCAGCTCGGAGTCAGGAAGTTGGCGGTGTGATACCCCCGTGCCTCGGAAAGCACGTAAAGCCGTTGGTCCTGCGCCTGATCTCTCTTCGGTCATGTCGAATTGCCGTCTCACCGGACTATGAGAGTTAAAGGAATAGCGAGTGCACCTGTGTATTGCGCACACACTTGTGCACTATAATATCTCCTGCGCACCTGGCTGATCTCCGTTGAGATTGGCCGCCGTGGCCGAAATCGGCTAGGAAGGGATTATTATTATTATGATTATTATTATAATATTAAGTCATATTATGTTTTTCTACTCAATATTAACCTGGGATATGGAATTTGCACACGATATGGCTATAGTCTCACCCCCTATAACATCACGGCACGGAATACGTACGGCGAAAAGTGGGTGCACTAGTTACGCTTCTGCCTACCTTCTCGGGGGTAAAAGGTGTGTGTGTTTGTGTGTGTATTATATTAATGTATACCATATATATATGTTATTTTGTACTGTTGTCTTAGATATGAGATCAGAATAAACCCACACTGAAAAGGTTTTATTTGAAAAATGAACTACACCATAGATAATACCATCCACGATGACGCGCCGCACTAATTCCTCTAATCGCTTACAGTCCAAGTAAGCAAACTCCTGCTTGTGATTTAGTTTTGTAAATACTTATTAAATATCTATGAGTGCAAACGCATACTATGATCGATAATCAAAGCCCTTTTAACCCGCCAAATCCCAGCTCGATAATTAGTAGCGCGCGTCATCGTGAATGACATTATCTATAGTAGGTATACTTATTATTAATGAAATTACCAACACATTCCAATAACAGCTCACTACCACTCGCTATTAACCATTATTCCCAAGTTCCAAGCCAACAAATGACCTTTTAAGATCCTAGATATAATATAAATACGCAGTTTTTCGATGCGATCGCGAGGCCTACAGAAATAAGATAAGATTTTAAAGTATAGTTTATAACTGATGATAAATTCAGATTTAAGACCGGACCACACGGTAAGGGATCTGATAATAATGATAAACTTTTGATAAATTTACTTACGGTAAGGATAACCTGCATACCTGAGTAGTTGTCCTATGTCTGCCCGGACTAGGCCAGCGTGGTGGACTAAGGTCTAAACCCTCTTAGTAAAGGAGGCCCGTGCTCAATAGTGGGCAGTATATAATACAGGGTTGCTACTATTATTTATCATTATAGTTTATTTTGATGCGTGTGTTTAGGTCCTGACTTTTTTTAGTCTATAGACTGTTTTTTTAGTCTTCTACCCGTCCTTGTCCTACTGTAATGTGAGGTTAATTTTAAAAAAGTTTGATATAGTTTTAGACCGACTGCCTGTAATGTCACTCCTCCCCCCTCTCCTAATCAGGTCTAGATCCACAATAATATGATTCAATTGATTACCTAAACAAGCATTAGTTGAAATATGTAGGTATTTATGATTCCTTTGCCTACCCTTTCATTGTTTAGACGTGATATTATTAGCTTTTGCTAGAAGTCGAAACTTAAGGTGTCGCATAGCACATTGTTAAAAAAACACCAAGATTTCATCACCTTTTGATAATTCCAACAGAATATAGACAATGAAAAAAATAATCATTTTCTATGGCTAATTATAACCAGGAGAGATTAATTCTTCAAACAAATATAGAGAAAATGGGCATAATACATTCGTGCAATATTATGTTCAGATGTTAATAACACACGATTAAAATCAGACGAAGGAATAACAAAGGCGCAGCATATTATTGTTATGAAGAAAAATAACCGTGATATTATTTTGATGAAGATCGTTTACACCCGACGATTTGTTGTTCCTTTTGAAAGGTCAAAATATCGCATCGTATTTGGCTGCCACATACCGTCACATGATAAATGTTTTATGTATTTTTAAATTAAGAATGTTCTCTCGTACCAGTTAATTAAACAGAAAAAAGAATTCGTTTGATTTCATAATTTAAATTAAGAATATTTTTTTCATGCCTGTACTCGAAGTGATAAATAAAGTTAATCTACATCATGCCAACAGTTTTCTGTCCCATTTAATGCGATTCCAGATGATAATATTAACACACCGAGCACAATTTCAATCCCAAGCGAATTATAATATCAAATCAACATATTCTGATGATTACTTTAAAGTTCATATTTCCCATTTATCTTACTTTATTCTTGCTTCTTTTACGTCAGAATATATTTACTGCGTTAACTTCGTGATAGACTTTTAGTTTTTTATGACCATAATCCACCTCATTCTATTTATTTCGCCTTTTGATCTACGTTTTATGTAATTGGTTTTTACGCGGTAAATACATTATTCGAGTTTCTGTTCCCATGTAGGTATGAAACTGGTATTTCTGATTCAAAAGAAAAGTGACTTGAGTGAAAACTAAGCATTTTATAGACACACTTTCGCAAAGAGGAATGGCGCTTTATTGCTTTTAATGCTTTTTAATATCGATTTAATTTTAGAAAATGATTGTAGAAATTTCTAATTAGTTACACATTTTGTAGCCTGTTTATATTCAGTATTGTATTGACAACGACTGCCTCGGTGGCGTAGTTGTATTACGGTACGACTGCAATACTGAGGTTTCGGGTTCGATCCCCGGGTCGGGCAAAGTGATATTAGGTTTTTCTACTCAGTATCAGCCCGGAGTCTGGAATTTGTGCACGATATGGCGATAGGCTCTCGCCTATATACATCATTGGACGGAATACGCACGGCGAAAAGTGGGTGCACTAGTTGAACCTCTGCCTACCCCTTCGGGGATAACGGGCTTGAGTGTGTGTGTGTATTGACAAACATTGGCGGCATGATGTTACATATAAATCACGTAGAAAGTCGTTTTGGAAACGTGTCGTACACTCTAAAATTCATATAACTCTACGGCTGTCGCTCCCATACTGAAATTAGTTACGCTTTTGACTATTCCTTTGTGCATTTGAAATTGAAATTATAAAGGGAGCCATGACGAGTGACTTTACTATTTCTAGAATATTCTCGTACAAGTTATATGTGATGGATTTAAATCATTCAGTCTATTTGGAAATAATTCAGATAAAATAAAGAACGAAGCCATTTTATTCATCTCATGTTGCTAAAGATATGAAGAAATATATTGCCCCCTCAACATTAGACTCTACAATGAAATATAGTTCTGATTGGTACTAGTTGAATATAATATTAAAAAATACAAACTAGTAAAGATAAATAAAATGCAGTAACAAAAAAAAATTAAGTTCTTAATGTGATTTATATAAGGTGTGTTTTATAATCAAATAAATTCATATATGGATTATTTACGAAATTCAAATAAATATCAAATACTCGACAATCATGAAATGAACAGGTACAGACATTAAAAATATCTCAAACATTCCGTATCGAAAAAAAAAGTTTGCATTTGTTAACTCGACTCACTTATCTCAACACCATACTTAAACCGCACTTAGATAACATTTAAATCACGCATAAAACTCATAAAGTACTGTCGTTTCACTTAACACCGGTGTAAGTTACGATTAAGTTACATATAAGTTGACGCGCGTGCGGGCGTGTAGCCGACTCCGAGTTACAAACCAGACTGGCCGCTGGGAAGTTAACTTGGGTTAACTTAACGCTGGGAAGGCACTCACTTGAAGTTGAGATGAAAGCCTTAATTCTTAGCTCGTACTTTATGTGTTTTTGATAAACAATTGACTGGGGTAAGATATCTAGTACCTCTACGATTTATGTATACACGAGTTATAGTATTGTCTATAATTTGCGAGACATTAAATATTTGTAAGAGAACTTTGTTTTATGCCTTTTGGCACCGTTAATGGGCTTGAATAGGACATACCCAGATAAACTCATTTTAATCTTATTTGATTTATAAATAAATGTATGCAAAACACACACACACACACTCATGCTTATTATCCTCAAAGGGGTAGGCAGAGGCGCAACTAGTGCATCCACTTTTCGCCGTGCGTATTCCGTCCCATGATGCGATATGGGGCGAGCCTATCCCCATATCGGGCTGATACTGAATAGAAAAATCCAATATCACTTTTCCCGACCTGGGGATCGAACCCGAGACCTCAGTATTGCAGTCATACCGTAATGCAACTACGCCACCAAGGCAGTCAAACACTCAATCTTTTCGATCATAATATAACAGCAAACCTTCATGCAGCTTTTCACTAAGTAATTGCCGCCTCTATTAGGCTGGCTCATTCAAGTTGCCAGCAATATTATTTACATTACTATCTCTACGAAATACTTCGCAACTAGGTATAACTTAAGATATATATTATTTTACTAGTGGTAGGTTTCTTATATGTAAGAGTCCGTCTGGGTGGGTACCACCGCAATGTCTATTTCTACCGCCAAGCAGCAGTGTGCATGCACTGTTGTGTTTCGGTTTGAAGGACAATGTAGCCAGTGTAACTACTGGACATAATGAGACTTAACATCTTATGTCTCAGGATGACGAGCTCAGTAGAATGCCACACAGTACTTTGTAAGTCAAGGTGCTGCTGAATGGTGTTGCTACTGTTTATGAGCGGTCGTATCGCTTATCATCAGGCGAACGGCATGCTCGTCTCGTCAATCGAAGCAATAAAAAAAAATATAAAACAAATTTGTAGCCAAAGAACAAAATAATGTTTTTTTTTGTGCTAGCAGCTAAATAATCTGTTGATATGAATACAAACAATGACGCGCGTCATGTTTGCAGTGCCTAACAAACTCGGTCATTTAAATGTTGCGAAACATTGAGCGTTATCTTTTGTCAAAACATTTTAGATATTATGTTGTCAAAATATTGGTGTAATGAGTTTCGGGTTTCAATTCCCGGCTCGCGAAATTGAAATTAGTTTTAAAAACACACACGAATTTGCCGTGATTAAACATAGGTTTTCGAAATAGGGATTGTTTCGGGTAAATATGCCTTTTTAGAAGTTATTTGAGTAGTCTTTGTCACTCACCTCTCGCTTTAACGGTGACGGAAAACATCGTTAAAAACTTCCTCACCTGGGAATTCTCCATAATTTTCGAAGGTATCTCAGCCAATATGCACCAAGCCAGCTTTGTGGACTAAGGCCTAAACCCTCTCAGTAATAGATAACGTAGCACATCAGTAGGACTGTGTATAAAAATGTGCTTATTCGAAAGCAAAGATTGTGTGTAAATACCATTTAAGAAAATATATTACAATACAATACAATACAATACAAAAAATATTCTGTGTTGAAAATATTTTGTACGAAATTCGAACACATCTGCCTCGAATAACAGATTCATGCCAACAGCTAAGGAATAACGCTTGAATTCCTTAGCGTGAATTTGTGAGAGAACTTTGAATTCTTTGCATAATCATTTTTCGCGATATTCAAATATTTCGCCTGCCTTTTTGATTGCCTTGGTGGCTTAGTTGTATTACAGTACAACTGCAAAATTGAGGTCTCGGATTCGATCCCCGGGTCGAGTAAAGTGATATTGGGTTTTTATATTCAGTATCAGCCCGGAGTCTGGAATTTGCGCCCGATATGGCGATAGGCTCGCCCCCTATCACATCATGGGACGGAATATGCAAGGCAAAAAGTGGGTGCACTAGTTGCGCCTCTGCTTACCCCTTCGGAGATAAAAGGCGTAAGTATGTGTGTATTATAAAGAGGTAAACTTTGTAATAAGTAATAACTGGGACTACTGAACCGATTTCGATGATATTTTATATGGAGATAATGTAAGATCCTGGGAAGGCATAGACAGGTTACTTTTTATCCCACAAAAACATTTTCACGTGGGCGGAATCGCGAGCAAAAGCTAGTGTGGAATACTTGAGGAACTATGGAACCAATTGCCGCCAGCAGCATTTCCGGACAGATACAACCTGGCGACCTTCAAAAAAAGAGCGCATTCCCACCTAAAATACCGGCAATGCATCTCTATGCCCCTGGTAATGCAGATGTAAATGGCCGGTGGTGATCACTTACCATCAGGTGAACCGTATGCTCGTTTGCCCCCCTATAATTTAAAAATAACAATTGTAATAGCCTTGAATAAAAATATCTTGTCCAAGCCAGGATATTTATCATTAAAGATAGGAATTGCCATGTAAGAGTAATAAATCAGTAGCGCATTGCGGTCCTCTTAATGAGTTTTAATAGGCCGGGAGATGACTCGAAAGACACTCGTAAATCTCTCAACATAGTTTATATTAATTATTGGTAACTAAGATTACGCCATTCGCCATGATATGGATCTAAGATCTCTGGATAATGCTGCAAAGGATAAGAATTTTGGATCAACGTAACTTTTCGTGCTAGAGTTTAGAATAATACACACACACTCACGCTTTTTATCCCCGAAGGGGTACGCAGAGGCGTAACTAGTGCAACCACTTTTCACCGTGCGTATTCCGTCCCATGATGTGATAGGGAGCGAGCCTATCGCCATATCGAGAAAAAATTCCAGACTCCGGGCTGATAGTGAGTAGAAAAACCCAATATCACTTTGCCCGACTCGGGGATCGCACCCGAGACCTCAACATGGCAGTCGTACCGTTATGCAACTACGCCAGCGAGGCAATCTACTATTACGTAGTTTAGAATAATAAACTACGTTAAAGTATTTCATGTTTAATTTAATATTATAATAAATTTAATTTTCATAAAAAAGAACTGCTCGTTTGAACAGTTACTTATACAAATTATTTTGTTAAGTGAGTGCACGGCGACCACTGTATTTTGAATTATCACTTATTTTTGTTATCTTGTTCTCATGTAAGTGACATTCTTCGTCTTTTTGAGAATAAAAATTTCTTTAACCTTAATTTGCATTACGCACAATATTAAGTGAGTTTACTTAAAAAATATCAGTCTATTAATTTTATAATATCCCTTAAAATGTAGAGTAAGTATTTTTCTACTAAAATTATACATATATTTTTATTGATTACTTCAAAACGGATTATATAGGTATATTTTTTTCATTATTTTATCTCTATACAAATGTGTAGTCAACATAGATTGTGACCACTCCTATTTTTATTGCCTAGACCCAGTCCGTAAAAACCTGTCTATCCAACTGGTTCAGTTGTCAGGGTCTAGAAATATAGCCGTAGAGAGAAAGAGTGGCGTTAATCAACCGCGAGTAATAGCTGCACTATCGCTTTATCGCTAGAACGTAATGACTTGCTCTGGTTATATGGAGACGTTTCTAGCATTTGTTATATCGATATCGACGGTTTGCGGGCTAATTGACTTAAAAGCAACATAAATTTGTGACAATAATATTTATGTATATTTGGAATTAAGACATATTCCTCTTTTTTTAACATAGTTTCAATTATTCGGAAAAAAATGTCGCTTAAGTCATTTAGCCCACCGACTGTCAATATGCATTTTTATTAAATTGTGAATGGATGATGAGTTTATTTTCATAGATATAAATAGAGGTTATGTGTATAGAGGACTTCAAAGCCACATCGATTTAATCTCCATGTATTTAGCTCGATATTGCATAGTTAAAAAGATATTTAGATTTTTAAGAATGACTCACGTTCACTAGTTATTGAAAGCTAAACCATTATGTCTACATGCGTGATTTATTTATTTAGTTACAACACTTTAATATAAACAAACTAGCATTGCGCGCGGCTCCGCCCGCGTGGAAAAGTTTTGCGGGATAAAAGTAGCCTATAGCTCTCAGGAGTAATGTAGCTTCCTATTAGTGAAAGATTTTTCAAAATCGGTCCAGTATTTCCTGAGATTAGCGCGTTCAAACAAACAAACAAACTCTTCAGCTTTATATAATAGTATAGATAAACAATAATAGATATACATCTTTCCGAAAATTTCCTAACTTTATCCGGTTGGAATTGGGTTCATGCATAATGTGGTGATTCCAATCTGTAATCGTTACTACCATCCATAGTTAGTAGGTAGTCCGAACTATAACAGAACAAATCATAAACACGTATAACAAAAACGTTGTCATGTAATCAGACCTTTACAATTTAACGACTTTACATTTCGATATAATTAATGTAAGAGAAACGGACGACGTGCAGCAAGTAAGACGTACTTTTTCTCCTAGAAGGTCTTTACGGTATAAATGGTGACTAGTCTGCGAGCTAGCTCGGAAGAGATGTTTGATGTATGGATTCAGGCTATAATAGTAATGTAGCTTTGGAAAATTTAGGAAACAAAATCATGCTAAAATGAGAATACCGTTTTATTAACCGACTTCAAAAAAGGAGGTTCTGTATTCGACCGTTATGTATGTATGTATGTATTTATGTAAGTTTGTATGTCCGCGATTTTCTCCAAAACTAGGGTTTAATTTGGATGGGGTTTTCGTTATTCAAATGTATATTTTTTATGATAAGTTTCTCTGGTTCCTGATAAAGTTCCAGATAACTATCTGACATAATTATCTATCAAATAAATCTGGTACATTACTAGTGACTTTTACTGATAGATATTTCTATTCGAGACCCGTGAAACCAAAAGTTGTAGTTTATGGCGGATGGGTTCCTAAAATGTTATCAGGGGCTTAAGCACGTGATGAAGTCGGCCTTTAATGTTATTAAAATATTTAACGTTTATGTAAAATATTATAACCATACCATCCATACAAGCCCTGTATTATATACTGCCCACTACTGAGCACGGGCCTCTTCTGCTACTGAGAGGGTTTATGGCCTTAGTCCACCACGCTGGCCTAGTGCAGGCAGACTTCACATATCTCCGAAATTCTTGTAGACCTTCTCAGATATGCAGTTTTCCTCACGATATTTTCCTTCACCCTCAAATATTATAACATAATAAGCATAAAAACACAAATGTCAATGTAGCTTAAATTGCTCTTATGTTAATAATTTATTGTTAACGCATTTGCCCGCGGCTCTGCCCGCGTGAGTGAATTTTCCCGGGATAAAAGTCCCGCTTTATATTTTCCCGGGATAAAAAGTAGCCTATGTGTTAATCCAGGACATACTTAATCTACCCACGTACCAAATTTCATCCAAATCCGTTCTGTAGTTTTTGCGTGAAAGAGTAACAAACATCCATACATCCAGATATCCATACATCCATACTTACAAACTTTCGCGTTTATAATATTAGTAGGATATAAACAAAGGTATTTTTTTTCTTTTGCAGTGGATATAGTTGGTGTTTTTTGTTAACATGTTTTTATTTTTTTAATCGACTTTGTTCATACAATAAGTACAATGTACTACAAAGTACATAATAACTAAACTATGTACAGTCAGCCACATAAGTAGCTGAACAAATTCAGAACTTCAAAGCGCCTATACACTTTTGTATTATTACCAAATTTAGTTTTCTCTTTACAAAAATAAAATAAAACAATTACTTTACATTTCACAAAGAAAACAAAATGCTTCAATTAAATAAACGCATATGGGCTATTTGTAATTTTGAATTTGTTCAGCTACTTGTGTGGCTGACTGTACTTTAGACAGAACAAGGCTCGTGTATTTTTCTACCAAGCATAGAGTCTGTGAGTGTTAACACGCGGAGTGTTTGCGTTAAACTCTGATCGTTTTATTCTAGTGTTTACTTACAAGACCCTAGCGTGGCGCCGACTTGTAAGGGCCGTACTGATGTAAATATTTCTTTATAGATACTTTATTAAGCCTTTTTATTTCTTCATCATAATATTTTACATTTCAAATGTGTGTTAGTCGTGTTAGTGCCTATAACTTACTAATCTAGTCTTAGTATGGTTAGTTATCTTCCTGTGATGTGGATCCCGTTTGGGAGAAAGGCCTCCTCTTTCTCCTTCCATAAACTTCTATCTCTAGCGATCATCTATATCTCTGGTTATCCAATCTTGTCCTGCTTTTATAACAATATCGTCAGCCCACCGTTTTGTTGATCTGCCAATATTTCTTTTTCCTAATGGCCCTTTCCAGCATGAAGTTTTTATGGTCCATCTATTGTCTGTACACCTCGAGATATGATGGTGATGATGATGGTGTCTTTACACCTTTACAAATAAGAATATTTAATTTTTGCTCGCAGTTTTGGCGGGAACTTGGTAGTGTCATGAGGGGCTCTTGTTTTAATTCATTATTTTGGTGATATTTAGTGCTACATTGCATAATTATGGTGGTATATTATCCAATATAGTTCTACTAAAGAGCTCAAATGAAGTGAATTGAAATAATTGTGCTAGTCAAGTGTTTTTTCTGTTGCTGCCAAAACTCCTCGATAAAGTCTTGGTAAGGTAGCCACTGCTTTACTTCGACATACTGCAGATAATAAAATATACAAACCAAACTTGACATTGGCAAAATGTGAACACAAATGCCATTAAAAAAAAAAAAATTTTTTTGCTCATGGCTTTACGAGAAAGTCTGTTCCTCGAATAAAAGTGTCACTGTGCGTATTTACTGAATAAAATATTTTACTGCTAGCAGGTCTGTCTTGTGCCGTCAAGGGCCGTCTGGGTAGGTACCATCGCAATTTATATTACTTTATTGAATTTATCGAATCAAACTGTCTTTGAAACGTTATGAGAAGAAAGTCACTTAGTCAATAGCATAGACTTACGTTACGATAATATTATGGGCCACGTTGAGTACTCATGTTCCTAAAATGGCCCACTATCCACGTTCATGAAAATTGTTTTTTTTTGGGCGTTATCATGTACGATTTTTTGTAAGTTCTTTTATTATTAAATAGGATAAAATTTTATCAAAGGTTATTATTTATATTCTTTGTTAACACAATTTTATGAAGATTTCGAAATAAGGTATTACCTTACAAGTTACAGTAGACTCCCGGCCCAATTGAGAATCGAATTCGGAATCAGCGCTCAGTTTAACGCTACAACTATACAAAAAATACGATAAAATTAAATCTTGAATGGCTTGAAATCCGTCCTTTCTGTTCATATTATCTTAACGTTTGCCTGTTGGGCTCTGGAACAGTTTAAACGGTCAGTTTATCTATACCTGCGACTTTCGCTAGTTATTACGGTTAGGTTAGGTTCATAGGCAACCGCTAATATATACAGGGTCATTTTGACATTGCGTTACTCAATGAAGCCACATCCTTATCTCCTTGAATATAACACTTTCCATTAAGTTGTTCTAACTATAGATATAAAATAAAAAAGTGTAAGTTTCGAATAAAATAAATATCAATAATAAGTAACTTTAAGTTTTCACGCCCTAATGCCACTAATACTACTCTAAAGGTGAGTCCAGATTAAGTAACATGTTGTATAACTTATGCTATATAACACGTCCACATTATTTAACATTGCAATATAACATGCTACATAACTTTTTGTATTAGCGATATGTGCTAATACACATCCACATCCACACTAATAAAACATGTTATATAACTATGATTTGTAACATGTTTTTTTATATAGTCTGGACTCACCATAAGAGGATTCGTCACAGCGGCAACATGATACTTTCAGTCAGAAAACACTCACGCAGACGCCACATTCGCACTATTAGTCTAAGATTTGCACTAAACTACAAAATTTTAAAAAAATCTGGGAAGTGAAATTGAGATTTTTAGTGAAAATATTCGTTTTTCATGGATGATTTTTAGTATAATGTTAGCAGGGGCAAAAACGATTAACGCAATGTCAAAATAGCCATATCTATACATAATAAGAAAGCAGTAGAACCGGTGTTTCTCTACATTTAAAGAAATGTGATAAAAAAGAAAGGGGGCGACTAAAGAAGAGTCTTGGAAAACAAATGAGCGATTTTTATCATTCTTTTCTGTCTGTCTGTTTTTCTGTTTGTTTGTTACTACAACTGTCCGGAACTGCTGAAAGGATTTCGATGAAAATTGGCAGACGGGTAGATCATAATATCCTGAATTAACACGTAGGCTATTATTTATCCCGGGAAAATATAAAGCGGGCCTTCTCTCCCGGAAAAACTTTTTAACGCGGGCGGAGCCGCGAGCAAAAGCTAGTCTAACATAGTGATAATCTATTTTTACCCGACTTCAAAAAAGGAGGAGGTTATCAATTCGTCGTGTATTTTTTGTTTTAGTGTTTGTTAGATAAGAACTTGGTAATTTCTTATAAGAATAATAAAACCTAAGTAGAATTAAAAGATTAGATTAGTAGCGAGGTTGGGGCGGGGCGGGAGGGTCGGTCCACAGGCGGCACTTTTAGCGGACGGCAAAAATTAATATTATACAACCTTTAAAAAATTTAAATTTTCGGTTACGACTGCCCCAGCCGTTGCGCACGAGTGATTTGTATGTTGATTTTTTTTACATATCAACGGTTGAAATACCCTTTTTTATGATACCTAGGGGCCGCCAATTTTGGGTCCGCAAAATACTACGCTACGCCACAGTTTCCTAGGTGGGCAGATAAGTATAAATAATTGTTTGTTTACATTAGGTACTGCAATTAGCTGGTGACATAACATTTAACAATCGTGCTAGCCTTGTAAGCGCTAGAGCTAGTTGTAATCATTCTTCTAAGATCAGTGATCACCATATTATTATAAACCATGCCCCTGTAGTTGTGGCCGTTGATGGGCAACGGTGCTGCTCACCCACCGGCTTACTCTTTTGTACAAGTGGAAGTACATAATATTAACATTTACCTTCTCAAAGTATTACCGAAAATAATTAAATGTATGTAGTGCCATCTAGCTAATAAATTAAATACTAAAAACAGAAAACGTTAAGAAAAGTTTGACACCACGCTACTCGCCACTAGATGGCGTTATTAATAATAAAATTATTATGCCACAACGCTTTGAGCTATCTTTTCGTCACAAGATGGCGGTTATTCTTTTTCATAATAATTATAAAATAAAGAAATAATAATATATATGTTTTTTTTTATTGCCTGTATAGGCAGACGAGCTAGCGGCCCGCCTGATGGTAAGCGGCCACCGCTGCTCATGGCCTCGGCGATGCCAGGGACACAGAAATACATTTATATTCATTGGAATTACTATTGGGACTACGTAATATTATTATTTAAAAGCTACATTGTCCAAACAATGCAAAGTCATCGAAATTTCGTATATTAAAATTAACCTCAATTTTTTTTTGTTTTAGTATTATAGACTAGAAAAGAAGAAATATTATTGTTCCTGTATTCTGTGCAGTGGAAGTTTGGAAGTTGGTACGAATACAATGACGTTATATGTATAGTATATCAGTGTAGGTAAATGCATATCCAGAGGGTTTAAATAAATTATACATTCTATAAATCTTAGGAAAATTACTTTAGTGTAGAGTGTAAATTTTGAAATGAACCTAAACAACTTCCATTTCACGGTATAACAGATTAAAATATTATCGATATTTTTTAATTCCAAATTTTTATTTTACCTTCAAGTCTGGTCAATGATTAGATTTTGTATCTATTTCATAAATAATATAGGTACATAACACGAGGCAACTATCGACCCCAAACTGATAATTTTATACAAAACTATCCCAAAACGAATGCTTTTAAAACACGAGACTTGTCTCTACATCGTCAATGACCGATTTATATTCGCATAATTATAATTAAATAAATAAATTAACTATAATATGACTAAAACCAGTTGTATGGAATAAACTACTATGGCTTCTTTATTACTTAAAGTTTGAATATTTTTATATTAAATTATGTAAATATCAGCTGGCGGTGATAGTCGTGTCGTTGCCTAATGTTACCAATGATATGTCTGATGTCATTGATAGAAGTTTAGACCTGTTAACTTGGGGATTTCACAAAATGTATAAGTCGACCAAACACAAAAGTAACTCTAATAATTTATGCTCTCAAATAAATGGTAATCAAATGAGTACTATCTACATTAGCTATTTACGAGAGCTGTCGATTAAAACTTGAACATTGTGAAATAGGATCTAAGAGTTTATAATTATCCTAAAAAGATCGACTGGGATACTAGCTCAGTGCACATTCATGTCTCCTGGAATGGGTTTCTCAGCAATCGACTTAACAAGACGACACATTCGCTAGTTTATCAGTCTATATAAAAAAAGTTTTATTTGTATAACCGAATGAGATAATTTTTCACCTGATAATCACTCACGTGATAAGTACAATTAATGAATATATTATAAAACACTGTACATTAATACTTTAGATGAAGGCTGCCCAATTTCTGTGGAAGTCTACTGCTAAGTGTAGGCCTTTCCCCAAACTTGTCTCAGTCGAGCTAAAATAACGGTTCAAAACCCACTGGCCTGCCAAGTGACCTTTTTGTTCAACAATTAAGGCATCGTGTTACATTTTCGAAACATGTCAGAAATCACTTTCTGTTCGGCTATGACTAGAATGGCGAATAAAAGAGTTTCAATTAATCGATAGCCCAATAATACCAGAAACCAACAAAGTGCTTTTTAATAAAGAATCCTAAAGTCAGAGTTCATTTTGTTAGCACACACACACACATTGTGTTCACAGATGTCTGACGTCTCCGTTCGAGAAAATTGTAAAAATGCTCGTGTCATTAACCCCATAAAATTGCGTTTTACATATGCTTCATTGTTATTTTACGATTTTATTTTAATTTTTTATAGTTCCTTGTTTGGATCTATTGTAATACTATTACGCTAACACCATCTACCGAAGATCATAAAATATTAATAATTATTGCTTTAAAATTTCACTATAACTCTTTAAATTTCTTGAACACATACATACACCAAGAAAATAATATGGTACAAGAAAATGCATAATTGTAATTGATATAAATCGTAAAAGCACTTTTTCTCGTTTTCTATCTGCTCTTATATCACACCGATGTGGGATTAGCGCTATATTTTTCAAGCATGTTGGAGAATTTGTTTTACTTTTTACGATTGCTTTCCTGATGCCAACCCGCTCAGGAAGATTCAGTCTGGGGCAGTCAATTGATTAAAATTTTAGTACACTTCCATTAAATAAATATTCTTATTTGTCTCTATCTTTAAACGGAGTGAATAAAAACAAGACGTTTTTTTTAATTTATTACATTGATTACAATGTTAATTTAGCCACTTTACAACAGTCTTTAAACGTTAATCCTGAAGCAAAATTTTGACCAGCAAGTTCTCGCTGCAATAATATATTGCGTAAGAACTTCCAGGTTTACACTAGCGAAAATATTTCAATAATGCTATACACATGTGAATCGCCGCAAATCCTGCAAGCTTCAAAATGTTTGTAGATGTCAGCATGCCGTGAGCATTTACACAGTATAAATGGCTTGCGAAAGGCAACTTCTGCAAGATTTCTTGCTGATCTAAATACCGCTTTAAGGCGCGTTTATAGCAATTCTTAGCAAAAAATTGAATCTGAATCACCATTCATAATAACCCACACAGTAGAAACATTAATGTCGCGATCAAAACTGTCTATAGCATGTCTCTACCTGGTGCCATAATGTATTTTACGCATCATTTGCTCGAGTATGCAATATGCATGGCAGGACTTGATCCTGGTCTATCCCCCCCACCCCCTAGGGTCTGCCCAATGTGCCTGGATACCGTTGGCACCACCCTAATTGCGGCATTGGCTCTACCACTTATTAAATGAATAAGTTTTGCTTGAAGCTTCGAATACGTGGAAGCCCGTTCTCGGAATTAGTCTCGGAAAAATATATACATACCTAGTATATTGATCTAAAACTTGGTCTATCAGAGAGGGAAATTTTAACTAAACCTATGCAGCGCTTTTGAGTACTTGTAACAAACATCCGAACAGTTTACCAACTTTCATATTTAATGGAGTAAGATTTATACTATACTTTTATAAATAAATAATATACCTTCTTATTAATCAGGAATTCATTGAGTCAACTATACTTTCCAATATTTTAAATAAATTGCTTTTCTAACAATAACTCTACTTATGTATCTTATATTTTTTTAAGTTCCTCTAAACTAGTCGATAAAATACACACAATTTATTATGAATTATAAAGTGCAAATAAACATCATAAAAAAAAATAACTATGTACAAGATATAAACTAAACCGCTATATAATTAAAGTCATTCGAATGTTTTTTCTAAAACCTGTTCCATCCCGAAATTTCTCATAAAAAAGAGGCCGAAATATCGCAGAATCCCATTTAGGAGGCCGCATCATGTGATTCTTGCACTTATTTTCGCAACAATAGTTGAAAATTAAACAGATGAAGGCACGAATTGTTGTGTTTGGTCTTGAAAACGAGATTTTTCATTGATATTCTTCCTTCTGATATTCACGAGAAACTCCCTTATTCACCATGTCTTATGATCTTAAAAAAATAAGTGTATTTAAGAATTAATGTGAGTTCCTTTAATTATATCTACGCATCAGAATATTGCATACCTGAGAAGTTCTCTATAAGAATTTCGAAGGTATGTGAAGTCTGCCTACACTAGGCCAGCGTGTTGCACTAAGGCCTATACTCTCAATCATAGAGGAGGCCCGTGCTCAACAGTGGGCAGTATATAATACAAGGCTGGTATGGTATCAAAATTTTATGATTTAATTTTTTTTGTATGACTAATTTCATACAAAAATGTAGTGATGGGGAACATTATATAAATAAATAAATAAAAAGGTAAAGTTTATTACGATAAGACATGGTCTATTGAGTGCTAAATTTCCTCCAAATCTAATTACTGCGTTTACTTCTAACAAACATAAAACTTTACAAAATTACGCATTTGTAATTTGTAATACTATTAAATTTAATAAATTGATTAATAAAACTAAAAAGTTTACATAGCACTCGAAAAATGTTTATATCTCTACGTAGAGTTAAGAGTTAACAAATACTTTAGGTAAAGTGTGATCAAAACTAGTTTTGCATACAGTTTCAGATATTGTAGTTCGTAGTTAATATAAAGGAAATATTACGTAGATGTTAATATTTATTGTTTATATAGGTTTCTTGCATGTTATTTTTCGAACTCAACTTGAGTGATACAGATTATATAGGTACTAGTTGAACGGTTTATTACAAACATTCGCCACAAACATTTGCCAGGACTATCAAGCATTTGTGTATTCAATATTCAAAAGAAAAAATATAAAAATTCACAATATCTAAAAACCCGTTAATTTCCTAAGCCGCTTTGTCCCCTCAAGTCGGCGACTCGAACCGCGTTCCATTCTGGAACACGTTTAAATTCGAAATTCATATTTGGAACGCTCGCAACCGGTCGCCCTTGTAATAGTTGGCTGGTGTTATCAAAGGACCAGCTTACTCTGACCTATGTCACAACACCAACATTCCTTTATGCCGCTAGCGATAAAGTACAGCGCAGACATTGACAAAAGTTCTTCCTAAAGTGGTCAGAAGTCGTCGGCAAGTGCAGCGCGAACGAAAATATACGGCGCGTCGAGTTGTTTTGCCGCCTTATCACTCGGAGCATAGATTACAGTATTATATTTCTTGTTTCATTTATGCCTAATGCTTGCTAACTCTATGTCGATTTACTAACGAATGTTACGAAATGGATAGCTCGTTTTATCGGCAATCTCTTTTGATTAGTTTATTTCGTAACAAAAGGTGATTAACACATGGAAGAGAAAGTATGTCGTTAATCGTATTTTACTGTTGGTAAAAGGTTATTGAAATGTAACATTTTTTATTTTTATAATGAATTACGATTTAAGTATTATCTTTACTAATATAGCTTTAAATCTATTAAAATATATACGAGTCTATCTGTATGGTCTGTTCAGACGTGTGGTGTTTATTCTATAGCGCGGGTAGAGGTGGCCGCGCGGGACGAAGGCGGGCTCTCGGACCGCCAACTTAAAAATGCCGCCGCAGAGCCTCCGAATCGATACGACGCGCGTCACGTGCCGCCGACCGCGACCAATAGCCGCGCTCGGGCGGTTGCGGGGTGGCGGCGAGGGGGGCTGCGGGGCACGCTCGGCGGGCAGCGGGGAGGGCGGCCACTCTCCGCCGACCGCCAGTGCACGAGGAGCAGTCGCGCGGGACGCTCGTTCGCCGCGCCCGCTCTACAACACGAGTTTCACCGAAAACCGGTCCGATGCATCGTGACATGTTATACTGTGCAGTGTGGTCGCTATGAGTGCGTGGACGGAGGAAGTGTTGTCCTGGCGGGACGAGCGGCTGGGGCTCACCGAGCTGCCTGCGAGCACCACAAGGAGAAAACAACGCAGTGCGCCTTACAGACTACACCGGCCGCATTTGCCTTCCGCTCACGTGTCCGAGCCCCCGCCGGAGCCTCTGGGAACTCACATTTCGAGACTGTATCCGGAGCTGTTGGCGCTGATATTCGAGCGGCTGCCGGTGCGTGACCGCGGCCGGGCCGCTCAGGTGTGTCGCGCGTGGAGGGATGCAGCTGATCGCCGCTCGGTGTGGCGTGGAGTCGAGGCCGCTCTGCATCTCAGGAGACCGGCTCCGGTGCTGTTCGCTTCACTGGCCAGGCGAGGCGTGAGGAAACTGCAGGTTCTGTCTTTGCGGAGGGGGCTCAGAGACGCCGTCGCCGCTTTACCTGGCCTAGAGTCACTCTCGCTGAGTGGATGCTACAGCGTGACGGACGCGGCGCTGGCTAGCGCCTTCGCCGCTGAATTGCCTGCCCTCAGGAGACTAGACCTGTCTCTATGTAAGCAGGTGACAGATTCCTCACTAGGTAGAATAGCTCAATCGTTGAAGAACTTGGAAGAGTTGGAGCTCGGCGGATGCTGCAATATTACGGACACAGGCCTGTTGCTCATAGCTTGGGGACTAAGGAAATTACGCAGGTTGAACCTGAGGTCGTGTTGGCACGTTAATGACGCTGGTATCGCGCACCTGTGCGGTGGTGGCGAGGCGCGCGGCACACCCGACCTCGAGCACCTGGGCCTACAGGACTGCCAGAGGCTGACAGATGAGGCTTTGAAGCATGCCGCAACGGGGCTGCCCAAACTAAAGTCCATTAACTTGTCGTTTTGCGTGGCGGTGACTGACGCCGGCTTGCGGCACCTATCGCGCCTGGCACACCTGGAAGACATCAACCTACGCGCCTGCGATGGAGTCTCGGATGCGGGTGTGGCGCACCTGGCCGAGAGCGGGCGGTTGCGGGCGCTGGACGTGTCGTTTTGCGACAAGGTGGGCGACGAGGCGCTGTCGCACGCAACGCTGGGCTTGTCAGGGCTACGGTCGCTGTCGCTGAGCGCGTGCCGGCTCACCGACGAGGGTCTGGAGCGGGTGGCACGGCTGTCGCAGCTCGAGACGCTCAACATCGGGCAGTGCACGCGCGTCACCGACCGCGGCCTCAGGGCGCTCGCCGAGGGGCTGCGCAACCTCAAGGCGATAGACTTGTACGGGTGTACGTGTATTACGCCGCAAGGCTTGGACCACATCGTGAAGTTGCCGCGGCTCAGTGTGCTTAACCTCGGCCTGTGGCATGTGCGGTGACCACACACGCGCTAGTCTGTGTCTGTGCGTGCTGCGAGCCGCGTCTGTGTGAGTGCTAAGCGCTAGCGAGCAGTGAGCGCGCCGCCCGCCGCCCGCGCCGCTCGCCGCCGCGCCGAGCCGAGACGGCCGTGTTCACTGAACGAGCGCCAAGGTTGTATACTATGGACATTATAAAGGAATTAACCAATTTTAAGATATTACTATCGAATTATACGTTAGGACACGGGGTTGCTTTCTTTGGAGCGTTAAGTTTATTTGGCCAGTTGTATGTTTTGTACGTAGTTTGTTTGGTATTCCGTGATACGTTGTTTGTGCATTGTTTGTTTGAAGAAAGTTACCCCGACGCCTAGTCGCCTGGTTGAGTCAGATCTTTTCGAATTGTCTTTTGTATTATTTTTACTGTTGTATAGATGTTCAGTTGTTTCCGTCGGTTCGCGAACGTTTGAAAAGATCTGCTCAACAGAAACGCTCCATTAGTTAGGTAGATATTTAGTCATTCTTCAAATTAATTGTTGTTTTTAATTCGACCTTACAGCGACCGTGTTAAGGATATATCCAATGTCTTAAAGGTTAGGTTTTGTATAATTGTTTTTGTAACGGAACACCAGATTGGGAGATATGCGAATGTAAAAACAAAATCTGTTAATGTTCACAAGAATAACAAAATGAATGTATTAATAACATGCTTGTTTTTCGAATATCAGATCCCTACGAATCGTTTCGTAATAGAATAACATGAAAGTAAAACTACCGTATTGATTTATATGAATAAATAAATGCGTTGAGGAGACGTTAATTTACTGCAATCATTCATGTCAGCTCGATTTGTTTGAAAATTAAAAGTAACGTTAAGTATGAACATACTTATATTTTTTCGTCTTCCCATTATATTAACACGGTTTTAAAACCAGTTTTTATCTTTTATACATACTTTTTTATACGCGATGGAAAAAGGGAACGACTGGACAGCCATGTTCTGTCCAAGATGAAAATATAAAGTTAAACAATGTATTTCAAATTGTGTCAAATGGAATAGAACAAATGACGTTCTTATTTCAAAAAAGCCGGTGTATACAATGAGCAGAAATGTTTTTTTTTTATTTTCACGAAAAACTTACATAATGCAATAAACATTTCTATAGACAAAACGTTTGCTCAAAATGTCCCAAAGAGTATCAATATGCAAAACAAACCTTCTTGCTATGTTCTGTTCATTGTACACATCTGGAGAATTCAATTTACAATTTGTTTGTCTACTAAATCTAAAGGTGTGTGCACATGTTGCAGCTGTAAATCCTTTCCGCCGATGGAAAACGTATGTACAGCCAGCCTCAAGTAAATTTATACGCGGGTAAAGACCAAATGTATGAACTACAAAGTAAATAATAAGGAATGTCTTCCTGTCAACGTATGGATTCATTTGGAGTTAAACGTGCGTCTATGAGTGTTGTTTTTAAGTTATAAGTCTAGTTCGCAAATCTCTCAATAGTCCAAGATCTCGGTTATACGTAATTTTTTGATATTAGCATTAGGTTTATTGTTTTTATACATTTTTATTGTCGCTTAAGGTCGAATTGAGAACTGAAACGTTGTATACTTCATGGATACGTTGTTTTTTGTACAAAAACGATTGTAATATAGAAGGAAAATGTATTAAAAATCATCGTTTAAGTTACAAATTAAACTGAAATTTTATTTATCCTCCTATAATGATTCGAGAGTGTGTCATCGCATTTGATATTGAAAGGCCATTGTCTTATTGAGGGTACTCATGCATTATTGCAATTGCATAGCTATACGCTAGTTTAACATAGACATAGCTAAAACAGACCCAATATTTTTGGCTGCGCTGAACATCCTAAGTGGTGTAATATCTAACATTTCATAGACTAAAGAACCCCACGAAGCACAAGCCCGATAACTAGTTTCAAATCAGCCAAAAAATTGGAGGTTATAGTACCTACCAGCACCTATATAAGATTTGATTCTCCACCAACATACGATGAAAGACTGTATGAATCTACACACTATGCGACATCCTGCGTACACATTTTTTAATAGCAAATATTCTAAGTAGCAACTGAAATGTAGTTTTTACTTCTTAGTGTTACTTATTCGTCCTAATTGTTCTAGACAACAATGGTATTTGATCTTGGTGTCCTACCTGTAACCTTTACAATAAGACGAAATGATATTAGTTGCACAAAAACAACGATACGTTATCTCAAATAGATAAAATATACTACTGTCTAGACAAGTTTGCTTAAATTCTAAGAAATTTCAAGGCTTGAAATAAAGATAAATAATTTTAGCTGTTAAGTGCTTATCAATCATTTATTTACTTAAACTTTCGCTCGCGGCTTCGCCCGCGTTGAAGAGATTTTCCGGGAAAAAAGCCCCGCTATATATTCTTCTGGGATAAAAAGTTCCCTCCCTTCCCAAGGTCTCAAACTATCTTCATACCAAATTTAATCGAAATCTGTTTGTTGGTTTCTGAGTTTCTCGCCTATAGAGCCGGTGGGCGGCTTTATTTATACTATGTAAGGTGTACTTTGCTTACATTATTGAAGTAGTAGTTGTTATGCTAAGTACTCTATGATTCGCCTCATGCGAGCATACAAGTCTGCCAAACCGCACTAGGCCAGCGTGGATTAAGGCCTAAAACCCTCTCAGTTGTAGAGGAGGCCCGTGCTCAGCAGTGGACAGTATATAATACAGAGCTGGTATGGTATGAATGAGCATACAAGTGTGGCATAAGATATTTAAAAATAGGATTAAGCATTAGGCCAAATGGAATTAATCAACCAGCTATTGCTCATGGCTCTATCGACTTAAAATCGTTTAAGAAGTTATTCAAAACGATCTATCACATGTTAAATGGCTTAAAATTATTGAAATAATTAATATCCTTAGTTGCAAACAATGTAATAAACTTTACCACTTGATATAAGTGTAAGTCATTTAGTAATGGAGTGTGTTTGACTTGTAAATTACATCAGGATGATCTCGTCTAGATCTTTACGCAAGTAAATGACAACAACGCTTGTAATAAACACAACACTGAGCAATAAGCTGAATTTTTTGTGCATTGATTGATGAGAAGAGCATGCCGTTCGCCTGATGGTAAGCGATACGATCAACTATAAACAGTAGTAACACCATACAGCACCTTGATTTACAAAGTACTGTGTGGCATTCCACTGCGCTCGTCATCCTGAGACATAAGATGTTAAGTCGCATTATGTCCAGTAGTTACACTGGCTACAATGTCCTTCAAACCGAAACACAACAGTGCATGCACACTGCTGCTTGGCGGTAGAAATAGACATTGCGGTGGCACCCACACAGACGGTCTCTTACATATGAGAGTCCTACCACCTGTAAATACATACTACATCATCTAGCCTTCATCATTACCTTACACAAGATGTACAACCTGCCATGGTGGCCTACATAAGTGCGCTACATTCCGGGATCAGGCTGTGTACATCCGAATCCAAGAAGGTAGGAACAGTGTCGACTGCCTAGGTATCATCACCCTTTGTCAAACGATACTTTATCATTAAGTGCATTGGAGTCAGTTTTCTGTGTCTGTACAAAAATAACGTCCAAGATGAAGACATGAATTAGTTTTAGGATACGATGAGGCTGGCGTAATCTTGTAGGTTAAAAGCCTCTAAACTAGAGTTTTAAATAAAGAAAAAAAAAAAGATGAAGACACAGATCTTCTCCTTTGCATAAATGTCACCTTAAGAGATGAGATATTAAACCTCTTAATACTCTGTACAAAATCCTTCAAACCCCATTCAGGCTTACATACAAAATACCCAGGCGTTGTCTAGACAAACCCTCGCATACCAGATAAACAGCATCACGCCTTTTTCATTTCCAGGGGGTAGGCACAGGTGTATCCATATTTCGCCACTTACCTACTACGTCTCATCTATGAGAGGTTTGAACTATGGCTACGGGCTGATACCGAGCAATCATTTTGTTTCTCATCATATTCATTTTTGCTCATGTTAGTTAATATGACCTAATTCCTCAGGTCTTTGACATTATGGTTATCACTGACGTCATCGCCATCTGACGCTAACAGCTGTAATAAATTACGATGAATATTACTCATTGGCAAAATCACCGATGACACGGTGGAGCCATTTTTAAAAGAAGAAGAAGAAGAAGATGAATATTACTGAACACAACTTCTGATGAAACACAGTACATCCTACTTATAAAATGCGAATGTTTGTGATTATGATTGAAGTAAATGCAACTGCTGAATTGATTTAGAAGAAATTTGGCATACAGATTGTAGTGGAACTACGTAATATATTATTACACAATGTATACAATACGTAATTTATATCTAGACTTATAACTAAACTTATAACTAGACTCGAACCTAAACTTATGTTACTAAAACTTACTATCTAAAATTATGTCTAAATTAATCTAGACATAAGTTTGTTGACAGGTTGACCTAATCCAGGATCCCTTGGTCCTATTTATCTCGTTTTACTAATATCATCCTACATACCTATTTTTTACTAAGTTTGTAGCTCTATAGAGATATTTTTTTATACAGGCATGACATTGTGACCCCACTGGACCTGATGGTTAGCGGTGAGTGGTCCAGGTAGAGTGTCGACTCAGGACCGATGATTTATAGGGATAACAGTAATATAACACTGTCACGTCACCGAGAGTCGCCGGCCATAACGCTACGTGCGTGCGAAAGAGATAGCGCGATATCCCCACCACGCCCCCACTTTTGCTCACAAAAATATTTCAAACATGAATAACTGTTTTATTTCTCAACCAATTTTGATGCTGATTTCACAGAAAATATTATTTTTCGCATTATTTTCTGTTACATATAATGAAATGTTCAAAATAGAACATAGGAAACTACCCTATTATGCCAGCCTGTTTGAACCAGATATACACAGACGAATGCGATTCGTCACTTGCCGCAAGTCCTGCAAGCTTCAAAATTTGCAGACGTCAACCGTGACTGTTTACATGGTAAAAATTGCTTGCAGAAGATAAATTCTTCGAGTTTTCTTGCTTATCTAAACCCTGCTTGGTAAAAATTGAATGACACGAGCAAATTGCTAGTCTGACTATAAACGAATGCAATATAGGAAATTCGTAATATATGATATTAATATATTGATCCCGGAACGCGATTATTCCCTGGTCTACTTTGGCGGGTCTTACACCGTGCGTACGGAGGTCGCTATACCTACAGACGGATACAATAATTCTACCAGTAGTAAATTACGTATCTCCTTAGAAATGACGCATTGGCTCTCATGTTTTCCTTAACGCCAAGCACCGTCTACTATTAAATATACCGGTAACTTATAATGATACGTGGCATTTAAGAACCAGATAGGTACATAAGTACGCAGGCTGGCATAATTTTGACGATCATGAACAAAGTCTTTTATTGTTCGAAATTTTTCTTAGGCTTTCACTTAGCATCAGGCAGTGACGTCACTTAACCTTGGTGGAATCAAAATGCTTTCATTTTTAGAAATATGATTTCTTGACCGAAAACGTAGCCCGTACTTTCAGTCCGATTCGTAGAGGACTTTTAACCGCAATAATTAGCAAGTAAAACCTTAGGGATAGAGAATCCCATATAATGAGAAGTTTAAGTACTCTGAACTTTGCGGTACGGAACCCTCAGTGAAATGTCCATTCGGATTTTGCCAGTTTTTTGATAATTGCAATTATCTTACATTATTAACCTTCACAACATTTGATAGCACACCTGACATGTTTTTTCCCTAACAATTTGAACAGTTATACGTAATAGATAGATAGATAACTCTTTATTGAACACCACACAAGTAAAAAAAAAAACAAACAAGGCGGTCTTATCGCTAAAAGCGATCTATTCCAGACAACCATAGGATGGAATCTTTCTGCGGAGAAGTTGGAGTGTGGGTGTGTTTATATTTAAATAAATAAAAAACATAATAATATAAAATCATAAAAATAAATAAGTGTAAATAAGTGTGTATAATGTATAAACTTATATAAAATAAAATACTTTGTATATATATATGATAAAAAGTAGCCTATGTGTTACTCCAGGGCATGATATACCCGTGTGCCAAATTTCACCGAAGTCCGTTCAGCAGTTTTTGCGTGAAAGAGTAACAAACATCCATACATACATAATTACAAACTTTCGAGTTTATAATATTAGTAGGATTATTAATACGAAAGGTCACTTAAATAACTACAGACATATATTGGGAGTAAAAACAATGATGAAATATAAAAAAAAGCCAGCTCGGCCAGAGCAGGAAAGAGGATATATTATTATTGTTTAGCTGCATCGTACTTCATAATTCATAGCTTGTTATGTAGTCATGCTTTCCTGGTATTTTTAGTTGTTGGTTATTTTTTATTTGTTTTTTACCTGTAAAAATATAATAATATGTACAATTTGAATATTGTGGAAGATTTAACTGTATTTTTTGCTCATAAATAGGAAAGTTTTCTTCTAACATTTGAAGTTATCAAAGAGTTCTGAGATTATATAGAGCGTACATTGGGAATATTTTCATACAAAAATTTTGAATCTGTTCGTCAGTAACTCAATCTACCGTGAAATAGCAAAACTGTAAAATGCAGTAGAACATACTTTGACGTGATCGTAATTCGCAAATTGGCATATTTCCTTCCAAAATATTGCTTTCTTTACAGAATTTCCTCATACCGAGACGTCTTGTCACATGCATGTGTCAGATAAGACAGCGACTTATTACCAATTGGTAATAACTTTGACGAAAAATTTGAGCCTGATGTCCGGTCTATAACTAACTATACTGTTGAATATCTTTGGAAGTTATCAAGTTATTTAGAAGACGTTCTACCTAAATAAGGAATTAACGTACATTTCACCTCTGAAAGAATATACAGATGTATGGGAACATGAACCTATGGCTACACAAATTGCAAAACAACTTTAAATTTAGAAACTACATATAAAAAAAATCTTCATCTAAAATAAATAACATATTTATTGTTTATGAAAATTGGTAGAACTCAAAAATGATTAAATATTTTGTTTAATTTCTTTCTATTTCTGGCTGACTGTAAATTCACATACTTTTAAGGATATGTCCATCCTGTCCACGATTCATAAGTTCTATAATACCCGATTATTTAAATATCGAATATTCAAAGATGTCCGCTTTTTGTATGGGTGCTGGGCCTCAAAATCCAACCAAACTAACTTTATTGATATTAAATGGGGAAAAATATGGATTTTGGATCCATTGAAAAAATATTTTTAAACCCCTCCATTATAACTAACTTTATTAAAAAATTTCGTATTAAGTGTATATTTTAAGCAAAATAAAATTATATAAATCTCAATATCGGAGGGCTTTTAAATTATACGATTTATTGCAAAGGCCTAGTTTTCGGAGTAGGTACTATGCAGATATATAAAGTATCTTGGGTAGAATTTCAAGATCGTTTTTGGACATGTCCTTTCGAACAAAGGATAAAAATGAACCCAAAAACTATTTCGTGCTATCGGTAAAACTACTGACATTTAATAAAAAGTAAAAAAGTAATTTTATGATTTCAAACAAAAAGTCCCTACAAGCCATTCGTGTAAAAAAAAACATTTTTTTATATCAATGTTACAAGCCGAAAATTATCAATATCATGTCGATTTTGCAAGTAAATGTAAAAAATATGAGTAGGTAATGCTAGTCACGGAGTCTCGCTTATAGACTAGTTTTTATCCATTAACTTTTTGCTTTAAACAAAAAGTTAAGTATTTCTTGTTATTTCCTTAGCTAATAAATTGGCTAGAATTTATCACATTCTCAATAAGTTCCTTTCATGAAATTGGTAACTCAACCACGATTCTTCACGATGAACTTAAATTGTAGCATTAAATTGCAAACTGTGGCCGTATTCCCAAACGTTACTTGGGCAAGTAAGGAGCAATGCTGTGCCAATAAAGTGTGTTTCTCAGTGCTTTTGGCATGATAGCCTTCGCAGTGCGTAGGCATAAGCTGTGATTGGCTAATATTGAGATACAACTTAACTACAGTTGGCTGTCCGATAAACAAAGCTAAACAATGCCAAAGAAAACTATGAAAATTCCAACACATCATTCAGGCTCACTGTGCGCCGTCATAGTATTTATTGTGATTACGGGTATGTATGGTTCCTGTAGCAATATTTTAAACCACGGTAAAGTTGCGCAACATGTAAAGCATCTTGTGGCGCGTCAAAGTTAATAGAAATTAAGTTTCACGGCTCTATGCGGCTTCATGCATACTGTGACATCATTATAACAATTTGTCTGTATGAATCACGGGATTCAGTGGCTATAATCGTTTGAGTCCCGGATGATGCAAATTTGTGATGGATCAAATGGTTTACAACGTCTTTGAAACTCTGTGGGCTTAGAATGTGGCAAAAAGACGCAACTTGTAAGTCGATGTCGTTTACCTTGATGTTTTTGATTGATCGAGAGACCAATACTTCAGTCACGTGCTAGTCTCTCAACCAATCCCAATAAAACGAAACGGAGTCATGTCGTGTTTTTTGCCTTATTCTAAGCCCACAGGGCTAAAGTTTCATCGTGGTCGCTTTTAGGGAGATTTTAGTATGGAAAAAATCGAATTTCAAAATGTATGAAGATGGATAGCGTCATCTCAATAATAATATGAAAACAGAAAAAATGTTTCTACTCCTACAATTTATTGCTTTATTAGCTATTCTACGAATTATTTTATGCAAGTGAGACAACTACGGTAAGAGAGGTCTATCTAGAGGTTTTAATAATACAAAACCCTTTGTACTAAGTTCACATTAGCCTAGTTGGAAATGGAATGGTCTGCCGAAACGTATGTACGCAGGTTCAAAAGTCAAAACCCACTTTGACGTTTTGTAGTTTCATGTGTATTGCTTATCAATTATCGTTCGCTTTAACGATGAACGAAAACAACACGAAGACACCTATATACCTGGTTAGTTGGTTTTCCTTAAGGAAATATAATGCCACCTGAAAATATATTTAAACTATAAAAACTAGTATTTATGAAATACTAAGGGTCGATTTCGGGTTCAAAACCCAAGGCATACACCTCTGACTTTTCGAAGTTACGTGTGTATTGTTTATCAATTATCGTTCGCTTTAACGGTGAAGGAAAACATCGTGAGGAAACCTACATGCCTGAGAATTCTCGATAAGAATTTAGAGGGTATGTGAAGTCTGCCTGCGTTAGTCCAGCGTGGGTGGACTAAAGCCTAAACCCTCTCAGTAGTAGAGGAGGCCCTTGCTCAGCAGAAGGCAGTATATAAAGCAGGTCTATTTTTATCAAGCGCATTTCTTACCCATTTTGAGACAACACTTTATTTTTAAGAGTGATGAGTGCACAATTCAAGATTCCTAGGAAACAGCAAGTCACGCAATTGTGATACAAAAACTCTACTAGTGATATGATATAGGTATCTGTTAGTCAAAGTTTTGAGGCAAGGAAGTCTTATCATCAAAATAGTATACATATATCGCACGACGTGGGAGATAAGCTGATTGGAGATAGTAGTGTTGATAATATCTATACTTATAATATTATTAAGCTGAAGAGTTTGTTTGTTTGAACGCGCTAATCTCAGGAACTACTGGACAGATTTTGAAAATTCTTTCACTAATAGGAAGCTACATTACTCCTGAGTGCTATAGGATACTTTTAATCCCGGAAAAACTTTTCCACGCGGGCGGAGCGCCGCACAAAGGCTAGTTTGTGTATAAAATTGTGAGGCGCGCGCATCGACGGTTAAATTATCACCGATCGGACAGTCGCTTCGATTCATTTACGCCAATGTATTACTGCTACTTATGCTGTATGAACGTACCTATATGTGGTATTAAGACTGTTTTTCAAACGCTGATCATTTTACCGCGCGTGTACGCTTACTTTTAGGGGCTCTTAGTAACAACTATTGGGGCATATTGGAGGTAAGTTTAAAGTGTGATTGATAGTGATAAAATTGTTCTTACATAGATATAGTAGCAGATTGCAGAATAGCAAAAGAGTAAGTATCGATGAAAATTTAACCTGCACATAAGTATTTCAAATCCGTGTGGAAAGCGGTTACAATAAACGGTAAAAACCGCTAGTGTCCGCTATATAATAATGCCATCCTCGATGACGCGCGCTATAAATTTTCCTAATCGTTTACAGTCCAAGTGTGCAACTTTCCGCTTCTGTTTTAATTCTGTAAACACACTAAATACCTATAAGTATACATGCATACTACAATGGATAAATAAAGTCCTTGTAACCCGCAAAATCCCGGCTTAAATATTCGTAGCGCGCGTCATCGTGGGTGGTATTATCTGTAAGTATGGCGACTGTCGAGGCATGAAATGATGCATCCCACTCCCGTCTTTCAAAGCAAGGCCTGTGGATGTTTATCGACAGTAGAATAGAAAAAAATGTATGGGAATGACGTATCCTAGGTATAGTCCATTCCCATAATTTTTTTTTTATTTCTATTAGTGTTAACACTTGTGTAAAAGCATCTTGACTACGATCCCTGGTCAGTCTGGAACTGGGTTGTCATGTTTGCTGCCTTATATGTTTAGGCTAGCAAGTTATCGCAGTAATATATTGCGCAAAACTTCCAGACGCGTTTACACTAACGGCATTATCTTAATACAAATACAAAGCGACTTGCCACAAGCCCTGCAAACTTCAATATTTGCAGAAATCAACTTGCCGTGATTTTTTACACGTTAAAATAACTTGCTGAAGATAACTTCTGCAAGTTTTCTTGCTAATCTACACCCAACTTATGAATTTAAGGAGACAGTCGTCAATTAAACAAAAGTTATTTATAAATCTGCAATTGAGTCATCGCATAAAAGTGGAGGAAAATAAATAATGTTGTACAGTCAGAAGCATAAATATCTGTACAAAATCAACATTTCAAATCGCCTATATACGCGTTAAGTTGAACCTAAACCTTTTTTTCTGTGTTTGAAGTAAAGTAAATCTCTTTTATTTTATTTTTGTGGAGAGAAAAAAAGGATTAGTAAGAACAAAAAAGTATGTGGGCGATTTGAAATTTTGAATTTGTGCAGCTACTTATGCTGGTGACTGTACATACATCAATAAATACATAGTTAGTAATTACATATATAATATCACGCCTGCATCCCGTGAGAAAGGTAGGAAGGATTGCCCTTTTGGATTTACATACCTTTTTACTTCATCTACTATCATCTCCTTGAGCAGAACTATCAGTTTAGGATTATTTTGACCTGCTTTTTTTAATTATTTCAACTTTTTTTGTGATTTCCTGTACAATCCTAATGTCATAAAAAATGGGTAAATATCCCTTCTTAGAGTGCCATGTAATCGGCTTACGACGTTCATACCCAATCACTTATACAATGGAATCGAAATAAATCCCGTTCATTTTTCCAAAAACAAATAATTTATACAAAGAACAATGAAAGGCAAAGTCCTAGAACAAAAGTAAAGTCCAGTTTCGAGCAATAAAATCATTTTAAACTGCGTAACATCACTTTCGTTTACGGCTGTAAAGTTATTTGGAAAGAGGTTTTAAATTTCGCTCCATGTTTTGTCGGCTTAATGAAAGACGTGAAAGATTTCTAAATTCAAATTCATTTTTTTTAAAGAATAGCGCAATTAAAGCACAAGTATAATTTTATTGTGATGTAAAGTATTATACTATTAATTATTATGGAAGACATTATTTTTAACTAAATTCCAAAAAGCAGGAGGTTGTCGATTCGTGTATTTATATTTTTTACGTATTTACACTAAATACTCTGAGAATTATAGGCAAAATGTGATTTCTTTTTTATTTAGTAAAGTAGGTTCTCGAGATGGTCCTATTAAAATATATCTCAGTTTTGGGTTTGTCATTTTTTTACAGACTTGACAGACCTCTTCTCTCCAGAGTCCTTTGTTCATAAACATAATCATGCGTATGGCAGTCTATAATATTATTGGTATTTTTTAAATTTCCTAATGACCCGTAATCAAAGCACAAGATATTTTTACTTTATAGTGTTTTTTGAAGTTGGTGTTATTTTTTGTCAAAAAGGATTTTATTTTATTTTTTATACGAGCACAAAAGACAATGTATGTACTATAATTATATTGTAATTTGTAACTAGGAATTACTAATGACTCCGCAGATGTTAAAGTCCCAAATAAAAGTCCCACTACTTTTAAGGGATAAAAAGCCAGAATTACAGCCTTATCGTTCCTGGATAACATACAATTTTGTTCATTGTTCCTCGTACTTTCTAATTGAGAAATAGCGGAGATGTATTTTCATATAATAGTTACTATTAAGGTGTGCCTTCTCTTGGGCAATATTCTATCGGTCTACAAAATGAACACGGCTAAGTTAATGTTAGGTTAGACGGCGACGATTAAAAACTCAGAGTAATCGCCGTACCGGTGTATAAAATGGACGAGGGCGGGTTTCCAAGATAGCCACTATGAACCTCAGACTTACAACAGTTTATTAAGATGCAGTTTATTTAAGTCTGATGTTTCTTTCCTTCTCAGAGTTTCCACAGGAGTATTACACCCACATTTCGCCAACCGTTAGGTTCATAATAGAAGGCGAGTCTATTTAATTTAAGCAGAATTACAGATTTAGGGCTGATACTGAGAAAACTGAGCAGAATTACCCAATATCAGTTTACAATACCAATTACAATAAGTAAGTATTTATATTAAGACATAACAGTAACCAATAATATACTAGCTTTTGCTCGTGGCTCCACCCGCGTGATAAAGTTTTTTCGGAATAAAAGCCCTACTATATATTTTCCCGGGATAAAGAGGAGAATAAGTTTATGTCCTTCCCAGGATTTCATGCTATCTTTATACCAAATTTCATCGAAATCGGTTCAGCCGTAAAGGCAAAACAGACAGACAAACACACTTACACATACAGACAAAACTACTTTCGCATTTATTATATCATGGATTATAATAAAGACGTAGATGATATTAGATAGCGCAATCTGAAGACACGAAATTGTACCAATTGGGACGCTTGCATACACTACCGGAAAATGACAAATATGCGCTGTCTTTTTTTCGTGCTGGCTTAAATAAGTCAACTCTTGATATGTTGATGTCATGTGAAAGGAAAGACATTAAACAGTATAGTTATAGACCGGACATCAGGACCAAATTTTTCGTCCAAAAGTTATTACCAATTGGTAATAAGTCGCTAACTTATCTGACATGTCCGTGTAACAAGATAAGATAAGATAAGATAAGATATTTTTATTTGTGAAAACATGAGTATACACACATGAGCATGCAAGATGTTTCATAAGTACAGTAGAGACATCATGTTTAGCCGCAGCAGCGGCGTACAAATATTATACAGATATTAATCATTACTATCATATTTATATCATACATTGTTTTCAATTTAAAATTATTAAATATTTTTAAAATCAGTAGTGTAATAGTGTAATTCTTAGGTACATCTTGGCATTATACATTTATTCATATATATTATGTTCAATTGTCAAATTACATTATTAATATAGTTATATTTTATATACAATTATTATTATTATTACAATATTATGTCAAAGTAGATTTATTACGTTTGTTATTTTTAATTTAGGTACACAGAAAAAAAAATCACATTAATAACAAAAGTTAACGGAATATTGAATCAATTAAATAAATATATTATCATTAATAAATTCTTCAATACTATAGTAAGCTTTATCTGCAAGGAATGTTTTAAGTTTTTTTTTTAATATTTCAATATTTTGTTCTCTCCAAGGTCTTGGAATTTTATTAAATATTTTAGGAGCCATACAGAATATGCTGTTACTCATTAAAGCGGTTTTGGATGAGTGCAGATAGAGTTTACTATTATCTCGTCTATTTCGAATGACTACATCAGACATTCGGCTAAATAAATTGGGATTGGTTCTTACAAATATTGCGCTTGAGTACGACGTACGACTTGAGACGTCTCGGTATGCTTAAATTTGGTAAAGAAAACAACATTTTGGAAGGAAATATGCCAATATACGCATTAGGACCATGTCAAAGTATGTTCTAATGAATTTTACATAGGCATTTTGCTATTTCACGGTAGATTGAGTTACTAACGAACAGGCTCAAAATTTTTGTATGACAATTTTCTCAATGTCCGCTCTATATAATCTTAGAACTCTTTGTGTGAAAGATATTGATCAAGAAGTTATTTGGGCGAACGGAATACTAAGGCCAAGCCGGCTTGTTTTGTGATCAGGTAGAATTAAGGCTCTTATCATACTGGCGAATTGCAAGCGAATTCACACCGAGGCGAAGGCGGCGCTCGTCCAGTGTAATAAGACCGTTACTTTTACTTGACCACGGATGAAACTTCACGGGCTTAGTTAGGGAATGGCATATATATACTTTTTGATTAATCATTGCCAAACTATACTAATATTATAAAGCTGAAGAGTTTGTTTGTTTGTTTTAACGCGCTAATCTCAGGAACTACTGGATCGATATTGTAAATTCTTTCACTAATAGGAAGCTACATTACTCCTGAGTGCTATAGGCTACTTTTTATCCCGGAAAACTTTCAAAGCGGGCGGAGCCGTGCGCAATAACAAAATAAAACAGATGAAACTACGTACTGCTTCATTGGGTGTTAAATTGATTCTTCAATTTGTTGTCTCTATGTTTCGGGAAATCATCATCGAAATAGTCACATTTAGACGAAGAAATTATTCCTAGCTATATTTGTAGTTTGAATATCGAAATACTCGTATACGTTAACGCGGGCGAGAATTAGCTACCTCACCATTGCGCATGCAAAGACGAGGTAACTTTTAACAGTATGAAAAGACTAAATATACATTTTCATGCACATCTGCACCGGCAATTGAATTCATATAAAGCCAGATTGGCATATTTTACACATACTCACTTGAATCAAGACGTTTCATTAGCGACTTTATTTGTTTATACAAAATTATTCATTCCCTTATGGACTCTCCTTCGTTGTTATCTTGTCTTAATTTAAATATTAATTACAGGTGTCGGAAGCCAGACGTATTTTCTCTTTTAATATTTCGCAACAATAAATCTTACTACAATCCTATTGTTCGAATGTGTCGACAGTTTAATGAACTTAGTATTAAGAATCCTTCTAGATATATATCATAACACTATCACTACTTATAAATGAGAGATCTTTAATATCTTCAATTAATCAATTACTCGGGATTTATGTATTTTTATTTTTGTGTTTTGTCACACGTCATAGTGATTAATCTCATCTTACTTACTTATTATTTAGTCCGTTAACTATTTATTACTACTTAAATTTAGTTTCTACAGTTAAAATTACTTCAATATACATAATAAGAACGTATCATTTTTATCTACTTTGTGATATTGTAAACTCGTCCGCTATTTTAAACTTTTCCTTATACACATGTTTTGCGTTACTATTAGATATAAGCATATTTTGTAATCAATTATTGAGTATTTATGGTTGTAACCCGTTTTGTGTTAAATAAATAAATAAAAAAATTGTCGGATCATTAATTGCTAGCAATAATTGCATACGATTATTGCTAGCAATTACTGATCCGTCAAAATGTATATTTAGTCCTCTCATACTGTTTATTACTTAGCTGTATATAGCTCTATCCTTCTGTGAACTTCTGCATAAGTAATAAAAAAGTATAACTTTTAAAGCAAACTATGGTCATAAAATGTTTGTTTAAAATCCTTTGTACTATAATGGTGCCTTTATCGTTTTATTATCCAAACTATTTCAAGCACCGACGTTTGATTGCACTGTAATTAACTAAATGTGCTATTTAAAACATATTGTTAGAAATTATCCGTTAGGACAGTACAGACATAGACAATAGAATTAAACAGAGTTTTTTTTTGTATTTAACTTTGCGCGCGTCTCCGTCCGGCTGTTAGCATCGTATGCAGCCACAGTTTGAATTTATTCTGAAATTATAATATTATCCGCCACATAGGGCCTTAGATATAGCTTATCGCTAGATTGGACACAAATTCCAATCACAGGAAAAAGTGATATTTAAAAAGAACATCAATACTTGAACCGAATCGCATTAAAAAACCGTTTTGTTTACATCCCTAGGGCAAAAATAATATCAAGGTTTTTCAAGAAGCACATCATAACCGAAATTGTACATTCTTGACTAGCCGTTTTATTTCTTATTAATTCTTAAATATTTATGACAAAAATAACCCTTCTATGAATGAAAATGTACCACAATAATTTTAGAATTAATAAAAGTCCAGTAAAAATAAAAAAAAATCATGTGTTACGATATTTATGTTGAAAGGTTTGATATTTAGAACTGTGTAGAGGTCTAAAAATCCGCATTGAATTCAAAGTAAATAATGCGTGTCATACAAGCACTTAGACCTGCCATTAAACCGCCTCCAATGAAACCAGCAATAAAACCCGTTAAGTAATCGACGATGCTTCATTGGATGCTTTTTGTTTACTCTTTATTTACTTCTGACCCGTGATTTAAATACTTGCCGAGTAGACGAATAGTCACGAATACGAGAGTGTATTCGTTACTTTTTTTTATTGCGTTGAATGACGAGGCTAGCATGCCGTTCGCCTGATGGTACGCGATACGACCACCCATAAACAGTAGCAACACCATTCAGCACCTTGGCTTATCAAGAACTGTGTGGCACGCCACTGCGCTCGTAACTCTGAGACATAAGATGTTAAGGCACCGGCTTTTCAACTGTAGTTATCTTTTTGTCAGGGTCTTATTAAGCTGGACGCTCTCGCAGCACCTCACGCGTCACGCCTGACGTCGCGCCGGAGCACTCGAAGCTCTGCGAGCGCGTCCAGCTTAATAACACCGAGGATTACCCAAACTACAGTTGATAAAACCCGGTCTTAGTGTCATAATGCCCAGTAAATTTACGCTGGCTACAATGTTCTTCAAACAGAAACACAACATGCATGTGCACTGCTGCACTGGTAGAAATAGACATTGCGGTGGTACCTACCCAGGCCGCCCCTCGCATACGGGACACCTACCCGCAGTAGACTCTATCAGTGAGTTTATATCCGTTAACATTATTTCGTTCCATAAATAAGGTTGACGGTTGACGCTCTAGGTTGTAAAGTGATAGAACAAACAAAAGTCACCTTGACACGCTGTTGGCCGCCAAACTTGGGCAGCTAGCAACTATAATGACAATAATGACAAGTGTGAAAAATCACAATTGTATTGGCCCAAATAATAAATTGATGTAGATAATTTCATCCACGTTGACGCGTACTACCAATTTTTGTGCGGGGATGTCGCGGGTTAAGAGGACTTTGATTATACATCGTGGTGTATGTGTGCACTCACAAGTATTTAGCGTATATTTATAGAACTAACCACAAGTGAAAGGTCTATTTCAAATTCCTCCCTATTTATTTATAACTCCTCCCTATTTTTCTAGCTGCTAAACTTCGTTGTGGGTTAAGACTAATTAGTGTTCCCAGAGACCCGCCGAGCTTCACCGCTCGGTGTAATAAAATGCGTGCCACTGCCGATCTTGGCTTACAGGAGTTGCAGTGGCGTGTGTGATGGCGGGATAGTCTCGTTAAGCAAAAGGTCGCACACTTAGCCTGTAAGCGATTAGAAAAATTAGTGAGGCGCCTCATCGTGGATGACATTATCTATATTGTGTAATCTTTGAGTATTTTGGTCAAATACTCAGTGTGTCGTTGACAAAACCAAATACGGGAGACACATAAATCTGCTTAAATAGTAACTAGGTTTTGTTCGCAGCTTTGCACGCGTGAAAGAGTTTTTCCGGGATAAAAGTCCGTCTATGTATATTCCCGGGATAAGAAGCCCATGGCCTTCCCATGGTCTGATACTAAATTATGTTGAAATATGTTCGGTAATTTTCGAGTTTACTGTGTTCTGACAAACAGACGGCACGGCGCGGCGAGGGACTTTGTTTTTAATCGACTCAAAAAAGAAGGAAGTTCTATGTTCGACTATATGATTTTTTTAATGTCTGTTCTCTGATGTCTCCGCCAATTATGGACCGATTTTTAAAAATCTTTTTTTTATATAAAATGTAATGAACGAACACAATATAGTATAATAAAGGTTATAAGTACGAAGCAAGTGCCTCCGCTGTTTACTAGGTCTCTAAAAGAATATGATAAACTGACATAATTGTAGCGAACATTGACGTACACAGCAGTTCCCGTTGAAAAAATATAAATTAAAAAACCGCGATAAAAAAAAGAAAATAGTTTTATTGTCGAGGCAGTACTTTTGAACCAACTTCGAAAAAGAAGGTTCGCTATGTATGTATGCTTGTATGTATTTATATGGTTGTTTCTATGTCCGATGTTGATTTCCTCAAAAATTACTGATTAGAAGTACCTACTCAGAAATGAGGAGCTACTGTTTATATGGCAGTAACATCGCTTACAAACGAAGGAGAGGCTACAATACCATACCAGCCCTGTGTTATATACTGTCCACTGCTGAGCATGGGCCTCCTCTACAACTGAGAGGGGTAGGCCTTAGTCCACCACGCTGCCCTAGTGCAGGTTAGCAGACTTCACATACCTACCTTCGAAGTTCTTATAGAGAACTTCTCAGGTATGCATTTCCTCACAATGTTTTCCTTCACCGTTGAAGCGAACGATAATTGATAAACAAGGTGAAGCTAACCAAACTCGAAATTCAGCTGTTTAAAAAAGGTACCTATTTCTGATTCGGAAAGGTATTTGCAGATACCGCAAAAGATTTTCCACATTAACGCATCCGCAATATAATGCGTATGAACAGCGGACGCGGATGCCATTATTAGTGGACGATGGCGGCGCAGTAGTGACATATATGAATCACAAGGATTTTTTACTAATAGAAAATTATTTAAAGTATAGCTGTTTTTAAGAATACAATACTTTTTCTGCCATGGTGGCGTAGTTGTATTACGCTACGACTGCAATGCTGAGGTCTCGGGTTCGATCCTCGGTCAGGCTGTGATTTTGGGTTTTTATACTTAGTATAAGCCCGGGGTCTGTTATATGTGCATGGTATGGCGATAGCCTCGACCCCTATCACATCATGGGACGGAATACGCACGGCGAAAAGCGGGTGCACTAGTTGCGCCTCTGCCTACCCCTTCGGGGATAAAAGGCGTGAGTGAGTGTGTATAATTTTTAGACTAAGAAGATTTTTTTATATATAATTTGGCGTACTGCGGGTATCCAGTAGGTACCATATCCGATATAATTTTTTTATGTGATGATTTGGCAAAATGAACGCAAGGCCAAGTTTAAAAGTATAATCAACATCGCTTAAATAATCATACCAGTGAGTAACGCTTATTTGTTAAAGGTTAGAGTTCAATTTATAGCAAGAGGAAGTAACACAATAGTTCGACTGCCTTTTTTTTTCGTTAAATGATGAGACGAGCATGCTGCTCGGCTGGTGGTTAGCGATACGACCGCCCATAAATAGTAGCAACACCATACAGACCTTTCAATTACAAAATACTGTGTGACACTCTACTGCGCTCGTCACCCCGAGGCAGATATGAAGTCTCATAATGCCCAGTAATTACGCTGGCTACAATGTCCTTCAAACCGAAACTCAACTGTCCATTAACACTGCTGCTTGGCGGTAGAAATAGACATTGCGGTGGTAGCCACCTAGACGACCCTTCGCATACGAGAGAGAAAGTACGTTACTACTACCGCCTTTGTGGGGGGCGACTGAGCGGCTATGTTGGGTTCACCGTGCCTTACGACCCGGCGTAGAGCCGCCCGGAGAGATGGAAAACGACGGGCGACCGCCGGGCGGAGTCCCTAACACTATATACACGCACGGCGTACCAACTAAAACTCCGCGGTGACTTCTTCGGCGCATTAGGGACGGCTGCGGGCTTCCTCGGACAGAAAGTGTCTAAGTTGTCGTCCGCAACCACCCCTGCGCGGTGCTGGCTGGTGCTGCCCGTCTCCTTTTGGGGGGCCTCAGACGCCCCCGCGCACCGAAGGACGCTCAGTAAAGCGTTAGTGCCTCGATTGCCGTGGTAAGTGTCTCTGGTCGGGCAAAGGCATATTTGGTGTTTCTGCTCAAAAATAGCCCGGAGTTTGGAATTATGCCAGATAAATGGCAATAGACTTGTCTCCTACTACATGGGATTAACACAACACAATGTGGGTTATATCTCTGCCTATCCCAGCCAATGAATAGGTCGTGATGGTATTTAGACCTATTTTTTATCACATTTGTACTATCCAGTTTCGCCTCTTACGAAATTCCCAGGAGAACTATTACGCAGGCGGTGAAATTATTCTAATGATATGCGCATTGCCACTTGACGGTTTCCTGCCAAATCTCATTCATAAATACATAGATTATATCCTAAAGAGAACGCTTGGTCAAAATATTGATGTCTTACTGATATGGTAACTTTTTTGTTGAAATTTTTTATTTTTTCTTTTTTGAAGTTATACTTCTTTTGGCGCGTTAGGGGAAAATGATGAGAGTAAAATTTTACGATGCGCGCGCACACCGTCACGAAAAACCGACACCCTTATGAATTTTGAACTTAGAATAAGACGAAAGATATTGAAGTTATGCTTCTTTTGGCGCGTTATTTAAAAAGATTTTTATCTTGTTACGCTAAAGAAGTATAACTTCTAACGCGTGTACATAAGTACAACCCAAAAAAAACGCATGCTCACGCCTTTTATCCCCGAAGGGGTAGGCAGAGGGCAACTAGTGCACCCACTTTTCGCCAAACGTATTCCGTCCCATGATGTGATAGGGGGCGAGCCTATATAAGTACACACACACGTTTTTTTCTTTTTTTCTTTTTTTTTCTTGTTCGGCAAAGTAACGTCACTGCACCTGATGGTAACCGTAGAGGGTTCTAGATAGGCGTCGACTGAGGAGCGATGATCATCCCTCGCAGTCGACACAATTATGCCGGCCAGTTTGAACCGGATGTACAGTCAGCAGCATAAGTAGCTGAACAAATACAAAATTTCAAATTGCCTACATACTTTAATGTTCTTACTAATCTTTTTTTTTCCTCACAAAAATAAAATAAAAGACATTTACTTTACATCAAACGAAGAAAAAATGTTTCAGTTTAACTTAACGCATATATAGGCGATATCCGGGTAGGGTGGTCGCTATCCGGGCAAATACAAAATGTATCTTACCATCAGCAAATTTTTTTTTATGGTATAGGGGGCAAACGAGCATACGGTTCACCTGATGGTAAGTGATCACCGCCGGCCATGAACATCTGCAATACCAGGGGGCACAGAGATGCGTTGCCGGCCTTTTAGGTGGGAATACGCAATTCTTCTAGCTGTGGCACATTTCTAATTTTGCTGGGACTCTAAATGGCATTCATTATTGCTTTAATCGATGCGAAGCGGATCAAAATGGATCAGGCGAACAGCATGATCGTCTCGTCACTCAATGTCATAAAAAAAAAACCGGCATAGAGTATTTGATATTTTATTTTGACTAATCGCAGTTTGTTATGCCTTAGTTATAATTGGCGTTATACCTAGTGATGAAAGGTATGAACTTAGCTTGAGACTTATCTCACATCTTATATATAAAATTCTCGTGTCACAATGTTCGTTCCCGTACTCCTCCGAAACGGCTGAACCGATTTTGGTGAAATTTTATATTCACACTTGGTAGGTCTGAGAATAGGTTGTTATCTATTTTTCATCCCCCTAAGTGATAAGGGTTGTTCACCCTTAACATTTTTTTTAAATTTTTGGGCAAACATTTTTGTTTTTATTTTTCTATAATAGGGCATTAAAAAATACATACAACCCTAAATTTTCAACCCTCTGCAATCAACCCCTATTTTTTAATAGCCATTTTAGTAATTTAATAACTTTTCGATTTCGATGAAATTTGGCACACGGGTAGATTATGTATACTTTTTATACCGGGAAAATATAAAGCGGGACTTTTATACCTGGAAAACTCATTCCCGCGGGCGGAGCCGCGGGCAAAAGCTAGTAAAATATATAATATAAGGTGCATAAGGTACCATGAAATTGTTGGAAAAAATATATAACATTTTAACGGATCGTGTTGCTGAGGGAGTTTCTTGCGCCGCTTCTTCTTCACAGCGACAACACGTTCCGAAGCGGTGGTAGGTTCATGACGATTCAAAAGAGCTTGGGAAAGACTATTTGAATAAAGATAATTTTGAGTTTGAGTATTGACTCACTTATATTAATAAGTCACTCTACGAACATCAAACTTGCATAATTCTTCAGCTATCCACCAACTCCACAACACCACCACTCTACAACTCTACAAAATATACGTTTACCACGAAACAATTTTACATGAAAACCTCTTGTCATTTCAAAAGGGAAACTTAAAGATAAAATCGGTTATACCAGTACGTTTCTAATGCAAACCTGTTTAGAAAAGTATTATTTATTAGATTCCCGTAACTCGATGTAGTACTCGCAATTGGAAGTAGTACTAAGAAACACCGAGAATGCACCTTTTTTGCTGCACGCACTGTACAATAGAGCAAGACGCAAATTTACTGATGCTGTTATGTCCACCTTATTATTATGATTATAAAGATTAGTTTTAAGTAAATTAACGTTGTATGTAACCTGGTTTGCTGCCCATAACCCCGTGTAAACCAACTGGTTTCGCCTACTCGCGATAATAATCTCAGGTTTTGCTTAGTTGAGTGGATTTGCAGACGTTTTGCAAGCGTCTATAGTTAATTCACATTCTTATTTAGTCATTATCTTATCTACCATTATAGTTTACGCTGTTATATCATTTATGGTCTCAATTTTATAATTCATTTTGGGTATTTTAACTTTGCTATGCAATCTATTTGGTTCATTGGTTCTGCGACCTTGTTCAATTTTTAATAAAAAATTAAGTGTTTTTTTTTACACGGCATTGTCTGTGACGTAACAGCGTAGGTATTAAATCTAGACCAACTGGTTGTAATCAAAAGAATCCATTGGAAAGGTAAAGGTTTTGCTAGTGGCACGCGTAATAAAGCTTGCCTGAGATCCCATTTTGCACTTTTCCGCTTTTCGTTTTTAATATTTACAAGCTTATACTCGCAGTTCTGCCCGCGTGGTGCTCCCGTGGGCCGTGCCCACTCTAGAATTGCGTGGTGCCCACCCACAGGATTTGGAAACAGCTTACTACTATTATAAATTGTTAAAATTTGCAAGTTATCAAAACTGCCAATAAAAGCGGCGATAGCCTAGTTGGAGCCGAGTGGAACGGACTGCCGAGACGAATGTCCGCAGGTTCAAAACCCAAGGGCACACACCTCTGACTTTTGTAAAAAGTAATGTGTGTATTCTTTGTGAATTATCGCTCGCTTTAACGGTGAAGGAAAACATCGTGAGGAAACCTGCACCCCTGAGAAGTTCTCTGAATTTCGAAGGTATGTGAAGTCCGCCAACCCGCACTAGACCAGCGTGGTGGACTAAGGCCTTAACCCTCTCAGTAGCAGAGGAGGCCCGTGCTCAGCATTGGGCAGTATTATAATACATGGCTGATATGGTATGGTATGGTAAAACTGCCAATACATAGGAGCCATTTTATTTTTTTAGTCCAAGGCACTGGCCCCTCATTAGAAATTACTTTGGCTACGCCCATGTATTTAAGGACAATTCGCTGTAGTATTAATATTTCTCTAAATATTTATTTATTATTAAAGATTCTTCGTCTTACCTTGATATATTTTTAATTTCAAACTAGAAACCGTTACGGAATATTCACCAGTTTGCACAAAACACAGAGAACACTTTTAGTAATCTGTGGTAATACAGTCTATAAATTAGTGTTTAAATAACAGTTTTGTTTCTGTGTTTTATAATTTGAAAGACAAATAAATAAATGCAAATTTATTTTTCATCCTTTTTTTCATTATACGCCTGCCTCCGTCTATCTCTGCACCATCCTAACGTTGGCTCGGAGAGAATGCCCTTGAAATTATATCCACCTGTATGATATCTTGTATACATCATCAGCCTCATGACGTCCACTACCGAACATACCCCCCCCCCCCCCCCAAACATAAAAAACTGAAAATATTGTGAGGACCTGAATAAAAATATATAAAAAAACTAGACTTCTGCTCGCGCCTCCGCCCGCGTGAATTTTTTTCCCGGGCAAAAAGTATAGCCCTCAGGAGTAATGTAGCTTCCTATTAGTGAAAGAATTTTCATAATCGGTCTTTAGTTTTTGAGTTTATCCATTACAAACAAACAAATCTTTCCTCTTCATAATATTAACATAGATATAAGGTTAATAACCAATACTTTCCTAAAGAATAGTGCATTTTACAAACCAAGCAATTTCATAAAATTTAAGTCGTACGGAGAAACTGTCATTGCGTGACACTTAAAAGTACAAAACGAGCACAGGCATAGAATTACCCTTGACATCGTCTCTAGGTTTTACATTCGTTTGCAAAAAACTTCATGGTTCCACCTCAATTGACTTTTCAAGGTCTGATAATGAGCAACCGAATCGATATTTAGTGGACGATAGCCTAGTTGGGAATGGAACAGTCTGACTAGACGGATGTCCACAGGTTCAAAACCCAAGGCACACACCTGTTATCGATTAATTATCGTTCGCTTTAACGGTGGAGGAAAACTTCGTGAGGTGGAGGAAACCTATAAAAATATTTCGAAGGTATGTGAAGTCTGTCAACCCAAACTAGGCCATCGTGGTGGACTAAGGCCTCTCAGTAGTAGAGGAGGCTCGTGCTCAGCAGTGGTGTACACCATCCGTAAAATACAACGACGCAAATCTCATGACAAAATTCCAGTTGCGGCTCTACTTTTGGTTAGGTACCAAGAATTTAAACACACACACCACATCTTTATCCTGGAAAGGCTAGACAGAGACACAACTAGTAGACTCGCTTTTCGCCATGTGTATATCTCACTAGCTTTTGCGCGCGGCTCCGCCGGCATGGACAAGTTTTCCGGGATAAAAAGTAGCCTATAGCACTCAGGAGTAATGTAGCTTCCTATTAGTGAAAGAATTTTCAAAATCGGTCCAGTAGTTCCTGAGATTAGCGCGTTCAAACAAACAAACTCTTCAGCTTTATAATATTAGTATAGATTATGTGATAAGGGGCGAGTGCATTGCTACATCGGACACAAATTCCAGACCTCGGGCTGATACTGAACAGAAAATCTCAAAATCACTTTGCCCGAGCCGGGATTCAAACCCAGGACTTCAGAGCGGTGTTGTACAGTACACGCAATACAGCTACGTCACTGGGCAGTCCCAACCAAGAAGGCTTTTATAATACAAATTAATAACATATAACCAAATAAAAGTAGCAGGAACTGACTAAGAAGTTTCAAGAAGATCGCTGCATGCATACCGCTTCTAAAAGGTTGGTATGTATATCTTTAGGGGAGAGTACGTTCAGAAATGTTCTTGTGACTGATGCCTGTAAGTGAAATGTTAACAATAATAAAAATTGTTTGAGATAAACTATGAAAATAGAACACAGCTACATTGCTGTATTAGCACCGTTGTGGCGTCTGGTGGTGTCGGCGTTTGTGGTGGCGTAGTTGTATTACGGTGCGCCTGCAATGCTGAGGCCTCGGGTTCGATCCCCGGGTCGGGCAAAGTGGTATTGGGTTTTTCTATTGAGTATCAGCTTGGAGTATGGAATTTGTACCCGATACGGCAATAGGGTCGCCCCCCATCATCATGGGACGAAATACGCACGGCGAAAAGTAGTTGCACTATTTGCGCCTCTGCCTACCCCAGAAGGAATAAAGGGCATGAGTGTGTGAGTGTGCGTGTGTGATAAACACGATGAGTTACGTTACCCGCTTGTTACGAGCGGTGAAAATACCGTGTGTCATCCTACTAATATTATAAACGCGAAAGTTTGTAAGTATGGATGTATGGATGTTTGTTACTCTTTCACGCAAAAAATTCGGTTTCGGTTTAAAGATATCTTTATTTTTCTCGACAATGAACAGTTACAGCTCTCTTACATCGAGAAATTATTAACAATATATAATATGTATAGTTAGTACTCCGTTAACCTACGTTAAATATTTACATTCACCCTTACATACTTCTCTAAAAGAGTTTTAAATAATTTTAAATTTTTACTTTTTAAAACAAGTTCTGGTATTTTATTGTACAGCTGAGCACCTTCAAAAAGTATATTTTTCTTGCCATAATTGGTCCTAGGCGTAGGCAGATGAAGTTTGTTTCGTTGTCTTGTGTTATATGTATGAGTTTTTTTGTTAAAGCTAAGTTGTGAGTGTGTTTCCTGGGTCAATATTTTACGGATTAGCATGCATGTTTTATAAATGTATAACTGGTTGATTGAAAGTAATTTTGTCTCTTTGTATATTTGGCTTGTCGGAGTCAGATAGTCATAATTATAAAGCGTTTTAATCAGCTTGTTCTGCAATATCTGTATTTCTTGTACCAAGGACCTTGCACCATTTCCCCATACTTCCACAAGATATTCAATATGAGGTCTAACGAGTGTATTGTAGATAAGGGGTCGTACTTGGTTTGGAATACAATTAGACATACGGTGTAAACGTCCAACTAAAGGTGAAATTTTTGCTTTTATATGATCAATGTGGTGTTTCCATGTTAGTTTACTATCTAAATGCAACCCTAAGTATTTTTCATGGTTGGAATGTTTAATTTCTTGGTTATTTATGGTCAAATGTATAGTTTCATTAATTTTTTTATTTTTCGCTGAAAAAATCATATACGAAGTTTTCTCTGTATTTACTGTTAGAAGATTGGCCTGAAACCATTTATTTAAAATTTCCATATCACTTTGAGCATTCTTAAGAATTGTGGAAAGATTATTTCCAAAGTAAAAAAGACAAGTATCGTCTGCGTAGAGAACAATTTTGCCGGTGACTTTGATTTTACTTATATCATTTATGTATATTAAAAATAGTAAAGGACCCAAAATGGAGCCCTGCGGTATACCATATGTTAATTCGGCTGGAAGACTTTCATGGTTCAAATTGTGAACGGATTTCGATAAAATTTGGCACACGGGTAGATCATGTCCTGGATTAACACATAGGCTACTTTTTATTCCGGGAAAATATAAAGCGGGACTTTTATCCCGGAAAACCTTTTTAAGCGGGCGGAGCCGCGGGCAAAAATTAGTAGAGAATAAGCGGGCAGGTCTCTTGCTTAGGACGATGAGGCAGGTAGACCTTGCGTGCTAACTGCTAACGGTACACATATTCATGAATCGGTCCCTGTGGCCGATAAATTTATAAGCCGACGTCCCCTTTGTGAGCGCCGCCATTTTTAGGGTACCGCGTTGTTTTGTGAAAACCTTGTGGTTATAGCGACGTAAGAATATTTTTTATGTATGTTTTGATTTTTATAGGGTTATTTAGGAGTTTTAAGTATTGATGGACTATTTAGAGATACATTGAATTACTAAAAGTCTAAATTTAAAGAAATCAAACGTGTTGTTTACTTATTTTCTTCATATATATCGATATTTATCGATTATTATACACGATCTTAATCCTTAACTGCGGATCAAAGGTAAACCGGAAAAAATAAACCTATCAAACTAACTCATTTGTAAGGATGTCAAACAATATTTATTTTCATTGCTCATTTTTGCTGTCTATCCGAGAGCAGTAATATAGATTGTTTAATGGAATCTGCCGTTAGTTGTACAAAAAACGTCCTTATATAAGATTGTGCATAAAATTAAAGTTACAATACAATACTTACATATACATAACAATTACAATACACTATAAATAATCTTTATTGTAACCATTTCAGAAATCAAACAAGAATGATACAATTTCCTTAAATCTATGGTGTACAATGTTGTCTAGACAACAATTATTAATTTTGTTTAAATTACCAAAAAATTAAACAACTTATTTAATTTAATAATGATCTTTACTAAAACAACATTTTAAACGTACGGAACCTTGCATTCTTCGTGTATCGAAATGTGCCACAGTTTTTGTTCCCTGTCAGTCGGTCACCAAGCGGACGTAAAACGCCGCCAAATAATAGAACATCGCTAGAAATTATTTTTTTGTTGTGAAAAAGAAGTTCGGTGGGATCAAAAAGGATGTTTTGCCGAAACCCTGACAGGCATTTCGGAGCACAATTCCAGCCTATAATCTGTGCTTTGTGATTATACCCTTCGTTAAGTTTTGTTTGCGATATTGCCTATAATAACTATTACTGTATTTTCTATTTTACAGTTGGACATTGTTTATATTTCTTTTAAGTTGCGACATGATAGTGGAAATTTATTTAATTAATTTTTAGTCTTTTATTGCAAAATAATGATTCTTATATATCAGGAATGGTCGAAAATATTTCAAAGCATATTTTGACAATTGAATTATAGCATAATATTGTGTATTTATAAGTGATTTTTTGAGTCATTATTTCTGTTTTTACTTAGCGTGTAGTTACCAAGATATGGATACGAGGTAGAAGGCCATATTATTTGAAATACTATACCTATGTACAGTCAGAAAAGTGTATGCTCGACCACCTTAAGGTTCTAAATAAGTCGTCTACGCCTCGTCTGTCTGCAATATGCAAATTACAACCTAAGTAGACAATAAGAGTTATCTGCTGTTTCCTTCTCGGCAGTCCGTTCCACTCCCAACTAGGCTATCGCCGCTTTTCGAACGAATTTCCGCAGTTCAAAACCCAAGGGCACGCACCTCTGACTTTTCTAAAAAGTTACGTGTGTATTCTTTGTGAATTATCGCTCGCTTTAACGGTGAAGGAAAACATCGTGAGGAAACCTGTATATCTGAGAAGTTCTCTATAGGAATTTGGAAGGTATGTGAAGTCTGCCAACCCGCACTAGGCCAGCGTGGTGGACTAAGGCCTAAACCCTCTCAGTTGTAGAGGAGGCCCGCGCTCAGCAGTGGGCAGTATATAATACAGGGCTGGTATGGTATGGTATGGCTGTTTCCTTTGTATGTACATCTCCGAAACGATCGGGCTTTCTTGGTAAATATGAATAATAGGCGTTTTATCTTAAGAAAGTGTATTAGCACCAAATTGGTTGATTGTACTCACGATAATATGCACACATTACGGATTTCTCTTAAGTCCCTATTAACAATGCAGTAACTGAAATTAATATCATTTTTAACAAAGGTAAATAAACACTTTTCACGCATAAGTAACTTTGTTTATTTTTAATAAAAATTTGGAAGAAGATAATATAGTTGTTTATATATTTTTAAAGTGGTTAAAATATATCCCAAAGGATTAATTTATTTATGAAAAAATCCAAAGATGTATTTTTTTTCTACTCCTTTTACCCGATCTGTACTTATAGTTTTCCGGCGATAGTAAAATATTTATTAGAACTAGTAAATGAAAAAAGTAAAAATAATCAAAATGCAGTCGTAACACTTGAATATGAAGTGTTCGTAGGTTCTTTGAAGTACTTTTATTAAGGTCTTTGATTTATGACTCTCTGTTATTATTGCGAGCTGAGCGTCGCATTTCGACGACTTGAATATTTAAATACAATTATTTTTTATTATCATGATGACATTTTGTAGACAAGTTACTTGATATACTGATAAGGAAGCACGTCATTCATATTCTTACATTCCTTATAGAATCCTTTGTTTGCGAAATCGAGATAGCTGTATCAGCAGACTAGCTTTTGCCAGTATCTCCACCCGCGTGAAATAGTTTTTCCGGGATAAAAGTCCCGTTTTATATTTTTCCGGGATAAAAAGTAGCCTATGTTACGCGCTGGTAATGTAGCTTTATATTGGTGAAAGAATTTTTAAAATCGGTACATTAGTTTTGGAGTTTATTCGTTACAAAAATACAAATATTTGCTCTTTATAATATCAGTATAGATTAATTATTCAAGTAGAGGTCTCTCATATGCATGTGGCCGTCTGGGTAGGTACCACCACAATGTCTATTTCTAGCGTCAAGCAACAGTGCTCATGCACTGTTGTGTTGCAGTTTGAAGGACATTGTAGCCAGCGTAATTACTTGACATTATGAGGCTACACGTAATGTCATCCACGATGACGCGCCCCACTAACTTTCCTAATCGGTAATAGTACCAGTGTCCAACTTTCCGCTTATGTTTCAGTTCTGTAAATACAAATTTATTAAGTGCACTCACACACTACGATAAAGAATAAAAGTATCTTTAACCCACGAAATCTCCGTTCAAAACTTGGTAGTGCGCGACATCTATGTCTCAGGGTGACGAGCGCAGTGGACTGTCGAGTGCCACGCAGCTCACCCTTTGATTAATTATATACCTAGAGAGAGCGACGCGCTGCAATGAAACTAAAACAAACAGGCCAACTTTTCTTAAGCTAGTATGCGTGACAGCTGTGGCATACGCTATCGCTACATCATTCGGCGTATCCTTGTGTGCGCGCATAATGATACCAGTTATTACATGGTTTCTATTAAAGCGGGGAGAAAATTATATCCATGAAAAACAACAAAAAATAATTCACTCGAACTCATTTAGTGGGGAACATTTCGCCTCTATTTTTTTCGACGCGTTTCAAGTTCAGTGTCTATCTAGGTATATAATTAATCAAAGAGCTCACCTTATAATTCTAAGTGCTGCATGGTGTTGCTACTGTTTATGAGCGGTCGTATCGCATACGTCTCGTAAATCAAATGCCACACTTTTTTTAGTTATTCACCTTAATTGTTAGTAACAGTCAAAGTTACTATTACTTTTGTCTAAATTATAACATGTGTGTTGTAGCAATTGGAATACGCTGGATGCAGACCGTTTTTGACAGGTCCGTCTGGAAATCTTTAGGGGAGGCCTATGTTCAGCAGTGGACGTCGTGTGGCTGATGATGATGATGGTGAATTGTTATGGCTTTTACTTTCGTGGTTACATTTATCGTTCATGAATAAACTGTCTGTACTCTGTAAGGCTTAAAAAATCATTTCCGATTTTATTTGATGTATATTAAGATTTTATGAAGAGTAATTCTTTGTTCAAGAAAAAAAAAACATTAATTAAATAAAGATGAAAATGAATTCGTTTAAAAAAATATCATTGACGCGACAAAAATAACTTCAATTGATTTTTTTCCTGCCTTGTTAAATAAACAGTTTTCTTTTTATTAAGGATGCATGTACTCACGTCCGATGTTCATTACCATAGTTCGTGGTAACAAACAATGGTTCCTCGAAAAACACTACATTCGATCACTTAACTGTAGCGCGTTGTCTCTGTTATAAAAAACATAATATTTACAACATAATATATTCGAAATAGGTGTTCAGTTGAACCCAACTATGTAAAAAGACTAAAGGGGAAAAGGGTGACCACATGGGCAGGTCCACAAGGCAAAAGAAAGAGAGGTAGACCTGAAGCTAGATGGGAAGATGAGCTCAAAAAAATTGCCGGCCCTGACTGGATTCAAGTAGCACAATATAGAGAGGACTGTTTAACTTTGGAGGAGGCCTTCACCTACAGAGGGGTTCTTGCAGAAATAATAATAGAACAATAAGAAACAGGATTAATTACAATATATTTTTTCCTTTCTTTTTTCGTAAAAATCTAAACTAACAAATTTAGGAACTAAACTGAATTACTAACTTAGAAAAGATATTATAATACTAACATAGAACTTAACTTTTATAACTCTTACTTTATGTTTATTTTTCGAAATCTGCAAGAAATAAAAGGCTTTTCTTTTATTATTTTATGTAAAAAGACTACAATTGTTTAGTGTTCTCAAATAAATACTTAAAGACGAGATGTCACATAGACTCAGGGCGGTATTATTAAATGCAACTCAATTTCGCCCTGAAGTGCGATATCAGCTGAGACGCTGTCAAATTAAGGTCAGCATCTTAAGATAGTGGCTATTTAATGAAACCACATTAACATCAGCTCAAATGACATCTTAAGTTACAATCTGTGACGGACTTTGACAGCTAAGTTTTGTTTGTATAACAGCGCTTACTCAGCTGAGAACAAGCTTTTAAATGATAGCTTAAGCTTGGTTCATTTAATAAAAAATAATAAAAAAAATAAAAATCTTTATTCATAATACAATTAACCTTGTAGTACAATTAACCCATTTTGCTTGTAGTAACCAAACTAGGCTTAAAGCCTGTATCTTGGGTGCTTACACTATGACTACCATAAAAGATAAGGCCTCGGTTAACAGTGTTTTCAAAAGTAGTTATAGTAGGTTATAAATAATAGTTCAATACATTAAATGTCTACTTGAGATTTTACTCAAACATGAGATTGATTTATTCATACCGCCCTTAAGGCGGTGCCCTCAGTTATTCGAAATTTATAATACACACAGAGATAAATACAGATAATATTTTTACAATATGTTTTTTTACTTTGGTAGTTTCAATTTTTTATGTGGATATTGTGTCATTAACGGTGAAGGAAAACATCGTGAGGAAACCTGCATATCTGAGAAGTTCTCTATAGGAATTTCGAAGGTGTGTGAAGTCTGCCAACCCGCACTAGGCCAGCGTGGTGGACTAAGGCCTAAACCCTCTCAGTTGTAGAGGAGGCCCGTGCTCAGCAGTGGGCAGTATATAATACGGGGCTGGTATAGTATTGTGTCATTAATTTTAAAATAAAAATGCCACTAAAATAGTATATTCCGTGCATCTCCTAAAGTACACATAATTTTAATTTGCAACCAACACTACTAGATTGACAATTTAATAAGGAGCATTTTGGTAGTTTACAACTTTCAAAAAGACCTAAAATTAATTTGTTATATTAATTATTCTTAAATCTTTGCATTTCATCATTATATATCATCGTGCGCCGAAATGTATGGAACGAATGCTCAAGGCCGTTTGCTCGGGGGAGTATCTTAATTAGGACATAGTCTTTTCGTATATTTACTAAAAGTAGAGATGATTCGATTGCGACAACTTTTAGGTAATACCCATTGATTTTTTTTGAGGAAAATGTAATTCAATGAAAAAGATTGTAGTGTATGTATTCACTATGACGTAATATTGATCCAAATAGCTAGGAGAATAAAATATTTTGTAACTGATTTGATACCGACCATAATGAAAACAATAACAATAATACCGACCACACATTCATAGTATCAACCCTCTATCCCATAGGGGTAGGCAGAGACTATGGATTGTCACTTTTTTAGTACCGACCATAATGGGCAGAAATTCACTGGATGCAGATCGCATCCAACGTAGCATATTACTTACTCTATATTTCCAATAGATCCGTCTGGAATTCTTTGAAGAACACACTTACATATTTACTTGGAGATTCAACTCCTGACATTTTAAATACAGCGATTTTTTATAATACTACTAATACTTTTTTTTTTTTTTTTTTTTATTGCCTGTATAGGCAGACGAGCTAGCGGCCGGCCTGATGGTAAGCGGCCACCGCTGCTCATGGACTCGGCGATGCCAGGGACACAGACAAGCCGCTGCCTACTACCAGCCCTGTATAATACACACATATATACTGCCCACTGCTGAGCACGGGCCTCCTCTACTACTGAGAGGGTTTGGGCCTTAGTTCACCACGCTGACCTAGTGCGGGTTGGCAGACTGCAAAATGTTCACTGTTCTATGGTAAATCTTTTTAAATTATAATTTTATTTTAATACTTGCATTGCGCGCGGCTCCACCCACGTGGAAAAGTTTTACCGGTATAAAAAGTCCTATAGCACTCAGGAGTAATGTAGCTTCCTATTAGTGAAAGAATTTTCAAAATCGGTCCAGTAGTCCCTGAGATTAGTGCGTTCAAACAAACAAACTCTTCAGCTTTATAATATTAGTATAGATTTGGACGAAGCAAACTTTACTGTCATACGAACCAATAAAATAACTATATGAACTACACTACACTGCGAATACATTAAACATTCATAAACATACAATAAAATATTATTAGTAGGTAGTTTGTTAACTAGATATACAAAGGTGTTACCTTTGTACATTTGATATTGGGTTAATTATGTTTAAAGTGTCATCAAAGGGCCCTTAAATTACGAAAAATTAGTGGTCTCTTCTACATGCCTTTTGTGAGGACCTTTTTATTAATTCGGCTTTGTTCGAATACATTTATTCATTCCAAGTTTTGAATTCAAGCTGTCTTAACGCGTCAAATATGTCGCATTCAGAAGAATTTGAAAGCACTATCAGGTTAACGCAATTTACCTTACTTATATCTGGAATTAAACTGTATCGTAAAAAATGGAATTTCTTGATTGATGTGGTGGTTCAGAAGCTTCTATTTTATTTGAATATCATTACTCTATATCCTGTTTTGATTGCTGAAATATATTTATTGATAGAAGCGTTGCAAATGGGGGGGAGTTTTGTGGAACACTCTTCGATGACGCCTTGCATTACTGTCAGTATTTTGGGAACGGTCAAAGTGTGTTTCCTTTTTAAAAATAGCGATATTATACTAGAAATTCTTGATAAACTTAGCGAATTACATCCGAAGTTTAATACTGATGAAGTTAGAATCGCAAACGAAGACAGGGAGACTGCGTTTGAGGAGAAAGTAACTAAGGATTCAATGAGATTGCTGAAGTTAAATATGCTGGTGCTGATTGGGTCTGGCGTGTGCGTTGTGACTATGTTTTGCTTAATGCCGTTCATTCTAATGATGATTGGGTACTTCCAAGATGGAGTGTTGAAGATCCAGTATCCGTTTTTGGTGAAATACTTCTTCGATGCTTACAGTATTCGGCTTTGGTATTTGGAGTACATTCACCAGGTTTATGCAAGTGAGTATGTCGCTGCAATATTAAACTTTAAACTATAGTTTTTGTAAATATTTTAGCGGAGAGTAGGGAAAAGGCGAATCTCTTGATTTTAAATGATTACAACAGCACCCGCATTGTCATAGGAATTGTGGTTGCGTAGCTGATATTTGTTTTGCCTTCGCAAATCGTACAAGTTAACCCCGTTTTTTGTAAAACATAACAGCATTACCTGTTAACTTTAGGAAATATTATATTTCTAAGATTCAATAAGCCTTTTCACAATTTTTTCATGAGTAGGAATTACAAAATTGCCCCAATCTGGTTAATTTTTGCAGCTGGAATTGTATTTGCTAATGTTGTTGGAGCAGATACATTGTTACTTGCATTCTGCACGTTCATAGAGATGCATTTCAAGCTGTTGAGTTTTAGGATTGAGAATTTACGGGCAACGTCGAGCGAAGAAACAAAAAGGAATTTTGTGAAGTCAGTCAAGCGACATCAGGAACTAATTGAGTAAGTAAATATAATAAATTATATGAAATAGGATTAATAAAGTGTAGTAAGCTGGTCTTACAACCTTAGAGTCTTGTGATTTTAGATGGAGACCACGTCTTGCCAATTGTAAGTCGAGACAAAGGTATAGATATTGGCGATATTGATTATTGATTAGACATAATGCCATAAATTAATTATTACCATGTTTTGGAGGCGATATATGAGCAGCAGTGTTGTGGCATTAATTATAATGGTAGATTCAAGACTATGACATTTCAATATAAACTGTTTTTGGTTTCAGATTAGTCAGCAAAATTGAAATGGTTTACACCAAGTCGATGCTGTTTAACATCGTCACCAGTTCAGTGCTTATTTGCCTTAGTGGGTTCAATATGACGGTAATTATTTTTCGACTTCTAATTTTATCTAAGTTATACTTAAGTCGATACTGGTTATAAAATGGAACTTATTAATGAGCCAATCGTACCTACTACATATATTATATTAAAAATATTCCATAGCCCCCATTGATCAGTATTTTCCATCATAATCTGGAATACTATGAATAAGTCTGGAAATTGTGTATAAAATATGCAGCCTGCAATGGCCCTAAAATGGCTAATGACGACTGAAAAGAGCTTATGAACGACTCTTTGAATAAAGATAATTTTGTGTTTGAGTTTGAGCTATCTCGCAGACAAAACTGAATGTCTTGTGTCCAAACTATTCACAGCTATATAAAAATATGTAATCCTCCTAGCCAGTTTCGGCCACGGCGGCCAATCTCAATGGAGATCAGCCAGGTACGTAGGAGATATTATAGTGCACAAGAGTGTGCGCAATACACAGGTGCACTCGCTATTCCTTCACTCTCATAGTCCGGTGAGACGGCAATCCGGAGAGAGATCAGGCACAGGACCAACGGCTTTACGTGCTTTCCGAGGCATGGGGGTATCACGCCGCCAACTTCCTGACTCCGAGCTGCGACTGAGTATTTTTTTTTAGATGGAAAAACCCAGTCACTATGTCTTTTGGCTCGACCCGGGATTTGAACCCAGGACCTCAGCGCGCAAATCGTACTCGTAACGCGTACGCAATACAACTACGCCACCGAGGCAGACATATATAAATAAATAGAACAGCAAAAATACTGCAATAACTGTTTAAGGTTGTCAATCATCAGCCATAACTTTCACCCAATTCCAACTCGCATTGACCTGTCAGTTTTCATATTTCGTGTGCAAATGTCATAATTTAATGACTATTGTGGGAATGGTGCCCGCGAATAGTCTAGAACCACAGACGGGCGTTGCAGTTCACAACCTTGATGAGATGAAGGTTGCTAGTTTCACAGATATTGTGTATTTGAAAGCGAGACAGAGTGTAATGAAATAGGTAAAACAAGGAGCAATACAAACTATTCTTCCTACTTAATATTATAAACGCGTAAGTTTGTAAGTATGGATGTATGCATGTCTGGATGTATGGATATTTGTTACTCTTTCACGCAAAAACTACTGAACGGATTTCAATGAAATTAGGCTTACAGGTAGATTATATACTAGATTAACACATAGGCTACTTTTTATCCCGGGAAAATCTAAAGCGGGCCTTTATGCCGGGAAAACTCATTCACGCGGGCGGAGCCGCGGGCAAAACTTAGTTAGAAATATACTTTTTGGAGAGTGATACAGCATTGGATTTAAATTAATAAGTAGATAGATAGCAACTGAAGGCAACATTGGAATATCAAAAATGATGCCTAAAAACTACAATTAATGCAAGAGAATACAAAATAGGGATGTGAGAGTTATTCTCTAAAAGTCTACGATCAGGTGATGATAAAATATGTTGAAATCGACAGCTTATCCTTTATAAAACCGTATTATTACTAATTTTCCAGTTCTTTTACAGTCCAATATGTTTATTTTTGTTAATCAACGTATAATGATAAATCGACTTGCAGTAAGACCTATAACAATATTTTTGCGAAGGTTAATATAGAACCGCAAATCAATCAACCGACGTCTAGGCCATTGACAGCAGCAAACAAGGCCACAAGTACTATGAAGGTAGCTTGTTACCACTCATCACAAGGGCATCTGCAATGTCAGTTATCGATGCATATCTAATTTGGTAGAAATTGCATCAAGTTTCTTCAAGTGTACTTTGAAAATGACCTCTGGGAGGTTATGAGGCAGATTGGCTTAAGGAAGGGGCGGGGGTCTGAGCGCGTTCCAAATGTACAAACTTCATGGTCATATGCTCCTTCGCAAAACAGATGCATCAATGCAATCAAGTCACCTATCTACTTGTCAAAACAAATAATGGTTTTTCCGTCTGATGACGCTTACGATAAGATTAACTTTGGACTGCTAAATATAGAGCGAAAAACATATTTATTATTCAACTTATCTTATAAATGATGGGTTATGAAAGTAAAAATACACAATTTCGAAGAAAAACAATTATCTCAGGGATTAAAGTTCAGTGTCGTGTTTGATAAAATTGAAACAAAATGCAAATTAATAATTATAATAAGGCATTTGAGTCATTTTCATTCTGTACATTTATCAGATATATACCTCATATAAATCCTGACACAGAAAGATTGATTAAAGTCCGGTAAAAAAACAACGAGTTATAAATCTTTGAATTTCTTTTTTTTTTTTTTTTTTTTTATTGCATTTAATGACGAGACGAGCCTGCCGTTCGCCTGATTGTAAGCGATACGACCACCCATAAACAGTAGCAACACCATCCAGCACCTTGAGTTACAAAGTACTGTGTGGCATTCCACTGCGCTCGTCATCCTGAGACATAAGATGTTAAGTCTCATTATGTCCAGTAGTTATACTGGCTACAATGTCCTTCAAACCGAAACACAACATTGCATGCACACTGTTGCTTGGCGGTAGAAATAGACATTGCGGTGGTACCCACCCAGACGGCCTCTTACATAATGAAAGACCTACCACCAGTAAATACCAGTATTTCGGTTCGGGTAAGTGTCAAGAAACGAGATAAGAGGCACAATACGCGATCGTGACGTCATTTAGAATAACAATGCGTTGGAAAGAATGAGATGGAGCGATATCCCCACTACGCGCCCACTTCTTCACATTGCAACATTTGAAATACGAATTACTACCTCATTTCTTAACCAATTTAAATGCAGTTTTCACAAAAGGGCTTCTTTTTTGTTCTATTTGCTGTTACATATAATAATGTACAAAATAGAACATAGGAAAATACCCTATTAAGGATAATTTCTCACTAGTCTGTATAGAATTATTTTTCCGTGTGTTTTTTTATTGAAGAGAAAAAGATAACGCTGTCTCTTTTTGATATTAAATCATTTATATGAAAACATCGTGAGGAAACCTGCATATCTGAGAAGTTCTCTATAGGAACTTCGAAGGTTTGTGAAGTCTGCCAACCCGCACTAGGCCAGCGTGGCGGACTAAGGCCTAACCCCTCTCAGTAGTAGAGGAGGCCCGTGCCCAGCAGTGGGCAGTATATAATACAGGGCTGGTATGGTATATCGCATACATCTATACATATAATAAACCAGTAGAACCGGTGTGTCTGTATGTACATTTAAAGAAATGTGACAAAAAGAGAGGGGGTGACTAAAGAATAGTAATGGAACACAAATCAGCGACTTTTGTAATTCTTTTCTGTTTGTTCGTTACTGCACATGTCCAAAATTACTGAACGGATTTCGATGAAATTTGGCTAGAGTTTCCGGAACCGGTACGAATTTTAAGAATCGGGTCTTCCCGGTATTTTCGGTACTTTTGGTTTTTGTTAGTGTGTACAAGCCAATTTTCACTTAATTTTGCTTCAGATTTTTTTAAATTGTATACACCGGTAACTGGGCATTACCATTGTAAAGTGATAACAATTTCTCATAAACACACAAAATAACAAAATAATGGGTGTGTTGCCGGCCATAATGCAATTGAATAGAGACGTGGGAAGGGTAAAGGTGTTTTGGTCTCCAGAAATCTCACAAAAGTAGAGAAAAAAGTAATATTATACTAGTTAAGATAATAAATTCAAAAGTTTCAGTAGTTTTGGTGGTTTAGATATTTGTTGGAAGTTAACACCGGAACCGGTGAAAAGATGCAGATAAAAATTATCACATAATATTAATCCAGGACATGTTCTGTCGTGCTGCCTCAGAATGGCTCACAGTCATTCAGCGAGCTATAGAGAGAGCTATGCTCGATGTATTTCGCGTCTTTGAACACTATTAGTGATTCAAATCCAATTTCTATTAAAATGAAGTCCTCAATTTTACAATAGTACATTACATACATCATTTATATACGTTCATTGTATTGTCGCTTAAGTAAAAAATCTAGATTTTACACTGTTTTCGAGTACAATAAGTGATTGTTAGGAACGCTGTATTGTCTAGGTTTTAAACGACTTTAACTCCAGATATAAAAAATGATAAGTTATAAAGCGAATTTACTGGTTGATATTTACGTCTGATATTGTGATAGACTCGTCTTGATCATCATGGGACGGAACACACATGGCGAAAAGTGAGTGCCCTGGTTGCACCTCTGCTACCTCGGGGACAAAGGCGCGATATATCTATACTTATTAAATACGTATTATAAAGCTGAAGAGTTTGTTTGTTTGAACGCGCTAATCTCAGGAACTACTAGACCGATTTTGAAAATTCTTTCACTAATAGAAAGCTACATTACTCTTGAGTGCTATAGGCTACTTTTTATCTCGGAAAAAATTTTCCACGCGGGCGGAGCCACGCGCAAAAGCTAGTGTTTATGTATTTGTCGTCGAGTCTCTCTAAACTTCCGTACCAGGCTCTTGAAGTTACATTTGGCCTGTAGATTTATATGGCTGCGAAGCATGGTCGCTAGTAGAAGACCTGCGCAAGAGAATGGAAGCCTTCGAAATGTGGACCTATCGAAGAATGCTCCGCGTAAGTTGGAGGGCTAAGATGTCTAACACTGACGTCCTGGACCAAATACAAAAGAGCACAGAGTTAGTTTAGACCATCAAGCAACGTAAATTGTTGTACCTAGGTCATATTCTAAGACGTGGTAGGTACCATCTACTGAGAACCCTCATGATGGGGAATATAGCTGGTAAAAGAGCTGTAGGAAAGAGAAGAAAGTTGTGGCTTTGCAATATACGGGAGGGGACCGGAATAAAAACGGGTAATGTTCGGACAAGGAGAGGTTCAAGGAACTGACTACAAACCTCCAGTAATTGAGAGGCACCTGGAGAAGAAGAATATTTTTATGTGTGAAGATAACTTTAATAAGGTAACTTGCTGATTGCTAGTTTGCCGGACTATGCTATGAAAAGACATATTCTTGGATTTGTGAGAAGATACGCTGTCCATCGTGTCTCAGAATAAAATGCATTGACGATCCCAAAACGGAGGTATATAAAGATCTATTTCTCTACCTATCCTATCGGGGATGGAATGTATGTAAGAAAGAAAGAATAATTTATTGTCGCCGTACACTTGATATGTGAAGAGATACAAAAACAAAGTACTTATGTATATATGCTTATGTATATGTACTTGTGTATATTATATGTTTTATTAGAGACTGATTGAAACGTAAAGTAGGTAGGTCAATAGATGACGTCCGCTTGCTAGATGGATCTAAATTATAAATACGAATCGTTTGTGTCGGATGCGGTATAAAAAGAGGTCTATCTTCTGGTCTAGTATTCTGACCTAGCTTTTGATCGCGATTTCGTCTGGGTACAGTCCTTTTAGACAGACTCAGTGATAAGTCTTCCACTTACAATGGATTTCTTTGTTTATAAAATCCAAAAATAACTGAATAGAGTTCGTTGCAATTTTCACTATTATGTTAAGCTATTGTTTAAAATGAATAGAGTAAATTAAACTAATATTAAGCTCGTAATTTAAAACAAAATTTAACGCGAAGTGTTAGTACAGGTACCCAACACATAAAAACCTTCATTTTAATATTTTACTATTACATTTACTATAAAAACGTTTCCTTGGTTAAAAAAACACTCTCATTCAGCCATGCATATTAATGCGCATTACCCATAAGAAATACTTTCCTTGGTCTCATTAAAAAGTATCGTGACTGCGGTCCACATTTACATATTACAACTGTAATACATTGCGACCAGGGCCTTGGATTGCATCACGCTATGGTCATTCGAAGGTTCGAATTCCGGAGCCAGCTAGGAAAATGTAGTTTCTTCGTGATAGTTTAGTAGACTGTGCTGATATTTTTGTGTGAAATGGTCGGATTAAAATTGTTTCACTCGAAACCCTTCAAAAATATCGGAAGTTTATATTAAGATGGTCACCATCCTAAATTGAATAGTAGAAGGTGTCTTTGATATGACGTCTACCATTAGCTATAAATGAAGATAAAAAAATTATATGGCTAGTCAGGGCATTTTAAGTCACAGAATAATGATCGTAAGAATTTCAGAATGATTTCGTTTTTGTTGTTGTTGCTTGAGCTGTTAAGTTTTAGCAATTTAATTTAACCAGTCAACGCCCGCTTATATATAGCTATAAGCTAATTTCCTTATATAAATGGACACCGGTGTCCACCGCGGGCGTCCAAGGATTAAACAACTATCAGCTAAGTTCTAAACCCTCTCAGTAGTAAAGGAGGCCCGTGCTCAGCAGTGGGCAGTATAATACAGGACTGGTATTCATTTTATTATAATAATCCCTGTGCCCCCTGGTATTGCAGATGTTCATGGGCGGCGGTGATCGCTTAGTGCATCGCATAGCATCAGGTGAAACGTATGCTCGTTTGCCCCTATATAATAAAAAAAAAAAGTTTTTCTACAGTGTGCAGTTCAGGTTCGAGTGTCTTCGCGCTACCTTAGCGTAATTGCATAACCTTCTTTTCACCAGGTCACTGAAGGCTTCAACACTCGTTTCACATACTTCACGTTCCTGATGATGTGTTTATCGCAGATATTCCTGATTTGCTATTTCGCTGACAATTTGATGCAAGCGGTAAGCGGTAACCTTTTATTAACTTTATCTGCAAGTTCATCAGCATCATGAAAATCACCAAATTTCGCATTTAGTATTTCATTCGTAGCATTAGTTGTGAATCGAGAGGTTGCGGGTTCAATTCCCGCTCTAGGATCAATGTTAGTGTGAGCAAATGGTTAATGAATATGACCATAAGTCACATTTTATGAAATTCAACTTAAAACACCTACACTAAAAACTCATCGGCATATTCTGAGCATTTATTTCTAGATTATTACTACATAAAGTAAGCCTTAAAGCCAATCCAATTACTGAATATTATCAAGTACGTGAAACTACAGTCTACACGAGGCAGCTACAACGGAACTCCATAAAACGCTAACCAGATCCGAAATAGAGCGGCGAGACGCGCGCGATCCGAATCCAATTAAATAGTTATCTATGTATATTCAAATGTATGTACTAGGATTAACTCAATGCTTCTTTAGGAACAAAAGTACCTTTGAGCATTATAGTGATAACATACTAGCCTATATGTATAAAAGACTTCTGAGTATGACTGCCTCGGTGGCGTAGTTGTTTTACGGTACAACTGCAATGCAATCTCTGGTTCGATCCCTGGGTCGGGCAAAGTGATATTGGGTTTTTCTATTCAGTATCAGCCCGGAGTCTGTCATTTGTGCCTGATATGGCGATAGGCTCGCCCCCTATCACATCATGGGATGGAATTGAATATATACGGCGAAAAGCGGCTGCAACACATGGCGTATTATATGTATTTATTCGGCTCCTATATTGTGACGAGCGGCATTTACAAGCAAGCGGTGAAATCAGCCTTTAATGTAGGGTATACATAAATGTGAGAATTCTATTGTGATTTTCAGAGTACGCAAGTAAGTCTGGCCATTTACAAGTGCAAATGGTACGAAATAGACGAGAGTATCAAGAAGGGCGTTGTATTAATACTTATCAGGTTTGTATAGTTTTTTTTTTAAATTAGTACTTTTGGAAGCATTTGTTAATAATGTGAATAAATAAATAAATGAAAATAAAATACTTTATTCATCACGTAGCCGAACATAGTTGCACTTATGATAAGTCAAGATACATTAAATTAATAATATAATTATTATTATTACAAAAAGTCACTTATATTAACTACAGACATTTTTAAAATAAACAAAGAAGCCAGCTCGGGCTGGCAGGTAAGAGGAGATAAAAAAAACAACGGAATGCACTCCGGAAGTGCCGGCAGAAGTGAAAACTTGAATATATTATTATACCATTTATACTCATCCCAAGAAAAGTGCTCAACGCCGCTAAAGAAGTTTTCACTTCAAAAAGATGAATCATTTTTATTAAAAATAATGAGAGGAACGCATCGCGATCCTCACCGGCGAGGACAATACGGACCATATAAGCCCTAACGTATCACTAGCTACCTAATCCATAACTACACGAAGAAGGAAGGCAGAAAGAAACTCCGGGCTTACTTTTTTGGCATCATTTGTCCATTGAATCTTTATATATATATTTTTCCAGTCTTTTGCATACAAAGTCAGATTAGTTATATAAGCTAATGCACACACATCGCAGTTAAATTGGTAAATGTAACCAAACTGATCTAGGTCTTCTTGGATGTATTTTTTTTTATACTGTGAGATGTACCTATGTACCTCGCCACACAAGTAGATGAACAAATTTCAAATTTTAAATCACCTTTAAAGTTAAAACAGTTTTTTATTTGTGTAGAGTCATAGAAGAATAACGCCTGTAGAGTAATGTAAATCCCTTTTATTTTATTATTTTGAAGAAAAAAATAATTATAAGGACACAAAAATGTACAGCCAATTTGAAATTTTGAATTTGTTCAAAAAATTATGTGACTGTACCATGAATATAGCTTAGGAATTAGATTTTAAGTAGAGCAAGAAAAGTAATAGCGACTGGTAGTCATGCTGTTAACTGGTACCCAGAAGTATTGATGAAGTCTTATCCCATTTTTGCCATCCTGTAATGAAAACGTTGTTTTGGCATTTGGCAATGCCTTTATAAACATCATGTCATATAAGCAGGCAAACTTTGCCGTTTAAAAATCACAAAGCCTTTTACTGTAACTTTTCGCCACGTTATTTTTGTGGCAGTTTCAAAGTTAAAGTTTAACATGTTACGTAAAATGTCACGTGGTTAGGCGAAGTCGGAAAAATTATATTCCATTTTGTGAAATATTTTGAAATCCTGCAGCCTTTTGTCGAAACTTTTGGTCACGTTGTGGTAGTTTTATTAGGTAAAGTTTGACGCACGTAATACGTCACGGGGCTAGCAATGTATTATTCCATTTTTAAATGCTGTTATTTTTTGAAATATTGTAGCCATTTTGTGTTATTTTTACGTGGCGTTTGAAATGTTACAATTATTTAAAAAAATACGTTTTATGATGCGTATAATATTATATAGAGTCTTCTAAGAAATAACAATAATTAAATTTTTTAGAAGTCATTGCGCGCCATTTTTTACACTTTATTTGTTTATACAGGCAAAGGGGCTTGCGTTCCGTGTGTTGGTATGCAGCCAGCCCAATGTGTACAGCCAAGCCGTGCTTACCACTGTTTCTAACCGACTTAAAAAAAGGAGAATGATCTCAATTCGTCCTGTATTTTTTTATGTTTGTTAACTCCGTCATTTATTATTTTTTATTTTCTGTGTTCTGTCACTCACAAGTTTTGTGTGCAGGTCTCAAAATCCATGTAAACTGACAGCGGCTAACTTCGCAGACCTCAATCTAAACGCGTTTACTACGGTAAGTACATACTATTATTATCAATACCTGAATAAAAAACTTTGTACCCCTTTTTAAGAACATTGCGAAAACGGAGGAGTGTGAGAAAAAATCGCTCTCGCAAAAAAATAAAGGACTTGTCCAAAAACGGGCCTGAAATTTTAAACAAGACAGTTTATATATATTTGGATAGAACTCCTAAAAACTAGCCTTTTACAATAAATAGTTTAATTTTAAACACCTCCGATTTTAAGATTTATGTAATTTTGTTTTACCTATAATCACACTTAAAATTAGTTGTAATTAACGTTTTCAAAATAAAAAACTTCGTACATTGGAACGCACACCCAAAAAAAGTAAAGTTGACAGTTGTCACTTGTCAAATGTCAATGGATCAACTGTCATGTCTGCTGTCATGAGTCGGGATTTCTAAGTATGACACGGTGGAGCCATTTTTAAAAGAAGAAGAAGAAGAAGAATTTATAATTATTGTTTTGTATCTGCTATTATTACTTGACATTGGCGAAATCACCGATAGTTAATCGGTGGAAGCCATAATAAAAAGAAGAAGAAGAAGAAGCCGTAGCCCGCGTAGGATTGTTTTGTTCCAGAGACTTTTCGATAGTATTAAAAATGTTTTTATCATGTAAATTACTGTGATATACCTAATAGTGAATTCGCAGAATAAATCAAAGAAAACAGTATGGATTATTTTTGCATCAGGGACTTTAACGTCTTGTGACTGCGCCTTCAAGGATGTTCATGTGTACAAAACTCTAGATACCATATATATCGATGCTAGATACTAAGATACGTCTCCAAATGCAATCACGGATGTTTCAGCATTTTGACGACTCCGATCCATGAAACGATCGATAAACTCTCAATACACAAATAAATCATGAAAATTGAGAGGTGCGTCGCGCGAGGTCTGCATTTGGAACCTGTAACTTCGTCTTTGCAGTCTGGTCTTTTCCAATAAGCGATCGTCGCCGCTCACTATACCCATATATATAAAACAATAAAAGAGTTTAAAATATCATAAAAGTGTTTAATTCAATACATAGCTATTCCATTGTTATGATTTTAATGGGTATGTATTGTATGTTCATTTGTTTTGCACCTGATAATTGGGAATATTTTTTTGATATATTGCCTAGGTACACGTAAAACAATAAACCTATACCACATAAAAAATGAAATGGGGCTCAACCAATACTTTATCATGAAATTATAACCCCCAAATTATTTCAATAATAAGTGAGTTCAAAAATTAAACAGAAATAGGTAACAGATAAATTCAACGACACATGAATCGAACATCGAAGCAGAATAACCGCGAATGCAAAGAGCGCGAATTTTTAGTATTATAGTCTCTTTGGCACGAATGTTTTTTTTTTTGTAATTGTGCACAGACATCAATGAAGTTATTGTGAGTTACTCTGCCACGACATTTCTTTATTATTTTTCTAATAAATGGAGGGGTCTAAAAATATTTTTTTAATGGATTCAAGATCCATATTTTGCCCCTTTAATATCCCTAAAGTTTGAGCCTGTTTAAATTTTGAGGCCCAGCTCCCATACAAAAAGCGGACATCTCCTTTATGAACTGCGTTCGAATTTTGACACTGGTCGAATGTCAGTTATTAAAAATAGACCACTTTTATAATCCCGTTTATTTATTTTAGAGTTTTTAGAGACTATCCCGCCCTCACACTCGCCACGGCAACTCCTGTAAGCCAGGATCAGCAGTGGCACGCATTTAATGACACCGAGCGGTGAACGGCGAGTCTCAGGGACCACTAATCCGTCTTTAACCCGCAACGAAATTAATCAAATAGAAAGATAGAGAGGAGTTGGAAATATGTATTATTATTTTTGAGTTTGCGACATTTAAATATATGAACTAATATTTACACAGAAAGTAATTATATTAAGGTTTATTTTCATTAGAATAAAACAAAGACAATGTACAGTCAGCAGCATAAGTAGCTGAACAAATTAAAAATTTCAAATTGCTTACTTTGTGTTCTTACTAATCATTTTTTTCTCTTCACAAAAGTAAAATAACAGAGATTTACTTTACTTTAAACGAAGAAAAAAATGTTTCAGTTTAACTTAAGGCATATATAGGCGATATTAAATTTTGATTTTGTACAGATATTTATGCTGCTGACTGTACAATAATAACATCGTGAAACAAACATAATTTGCTAATTGGTAGATTTAGATATAATGCGTATGCGTTTTAAACTGGTACTGGCTTAGTACTGGCACTTATAAATAGATAAATAATCTCACTCAGAAGATAAATACTCTCAACCTTATTAATTAACAGTTTATAAACCTATTTTAGTTATAGAATGTTTTGTCTTCTTCCTTCAAACTCAATTCAAAATTCGTTCGAAGAAGACAAAACATTCGATAACTAAAAAAAAGCAATGAGAGGTGTCAAGGGACACCCGGATGGAACGAAGTTCCTTTCAATTAATTAGTGAAGGAATTGTAATAAAATTTTATTTATATAACAGAGTGTGTATATATATAAATATATAAATATTTTCCTATTTCCGTTCCAATACATAAGTTTCTAGAGAAAAAAACAAATAAATACGTGTGGCACTCGGAGACTACCGTGGTAAAGCTATTGCATAGCATTTTTATCACAAATTTTGATTGACTAAACACAAATTCGATCTTACGCTTACCACATAATGTAGATTTTTAAACGCGAGCAAAGCACATTTAGTCTTGTTATTGATTAATGTCAGTAACCAAAGTAGAATAAATCAACAAAATTTGAAAAAAGAATGTTACGTTCGATTCTTTTGTACTCGTGCCGTGCCAACGCTGGGGAAATAGCTTCTACGCAATGTATTTAAGGTTCATATTAGATTAGTAAGAAATGGTTTTAATGACTTTAATAAATAAAATAAATACAAATATACTCGTTTCAAGAATTATAGCTTCTACGCATTGTATTTAAGGTTCATATTAGTAAGATAATAGCAAAAAGTGTCGTGACAACTTTCCGTCCAGCCCCCCTTTCACAACGCGCAATAAGGAACTTCGTTCCAAAATAGGTTTATAAAGTGTTTATGAATAAGGTCGTTTATGTTTTGCAGATTCTGAGCCGCTCGTGGTCGCTGTTCGCGCTTCTCAAGACTGTTTATAACTGAAGTAGATGGTTTCAAAGGATCGCGCACATCTAGACAAATTCGCTTTGCAAACAAAAAAATCGTTATTATCATCATATTTGATTGCTTATGGACCTGTTTTATAACTTCTGAGTAAATGCTGCTCGTCACAGGTATAAGCCGACCAAATACGAAAATCACATTAATCTATGCTCCCAAATAAATCGTAATAAAATGAGTTCTGTCTACATTAGCTGCTTAATACGATAACTGTAAACATAGATTTACTTAAAACTTGTGTAACAGGTCCTAGATGTTTCATTATAATCAACAAATTAAGATTGTTCATACTTTTGCACTAATGTTGAGTATTGTCCTAATTTTCACTGTAGTCATCTATTATAGGTCTAAAGTCGTCTATGTTTCGTTATTCTTTCCAGTCTAAAGAAAAAGAAGTAAGAAATATTATTAAATCGCAAATAAATCAACAATCAGTATGATTAATAAATAACTTATTTAAGAATATACTATCTTCTTTCAACCTTTTTTATCCTGGTAAAGTGACTGATCATTATATAGTCAAAATATAACTTTAAAAAGGGATACCATAACTTTTCTTAATTGTGGTGACAATAAGTCTTATTTTATGTACTTATTTATAAACCGTTTATAAACCTGTTTTAGTTATAGAACGTTTTGTCTTCTTCCTTTAAACTCAATTCAAAATTTGTTTGAAGAAGATAAAAATAGGCTTAAATGTTTATGAAAAAGGCCGTAACCAATGATATTTTAACAAAAATGTGTAGATACGGCACCTATACTGTACTCGGTTCTCAAAAACGGCACATTATCCCACACGTAGTTAATTGAATATTACAATAACAAACTATAATATGACACGTGAAACTATTACGGCATATCATAATTCTCATTATTATCATATGGAAACTTTGATCGAACATTCTTTAGACGTCTAACTGCAACAGATTCTGTCACGATACTAAGGCCGATTGTGCTAATTAGCTCAATTTTAGTGTGCTTTTTTTTTTTTTTTTTTTTTTTTTTTAACGCGGACCTAACGGCCAGTAGCCTGACGAGAGTCGGCTTTTCTGGCCACACCGGACTTTAGGGTGAGCGCTTTTGGCACTCGCAACCCTTTAATTTAGGTGACCATGCTGAGGGCAACCCACTAACGGGTTACGGACCTCGGCTCAGGACGGTCACTGGGAGAGGATGAGACATCAGCGATTAATGGGGAAGATTGGTTTTTAACCTAATCCTATCCGTTGCTTTCGTCGGCACGCGGGCCGGAACTGTTAGGGGGGTCGGGGGGGCGACGGGGAACGCGGCGAGGTCCTCGACGGCGAGGACGGAACTGCGGTCTTGTGGAGTGTGTGAGTTTCAAGAACTCGTTCTTACGGCGGATGGCCAGAGTGATATCGTCCTCTGGATCGGTTAAAACTGAACGCGGCCGTCTCCATTTGGCGCGGTCGAATGGAGTGTAAACGGACGCTTTGCGGATTAACGAACTAGGGTGATTTACCGCCCGATCGAAATAGCGTCTGCTGGTCGTTTGCATAAAATGCCTGATGGTCGGCATGTTGGTGTCCACGTGGAGGTTGCGATTGCGAACGTACCACGGGGCACCAAGAGCGTGTCGGAGAAATTTATTTTGCAGTACCTGCATACGCTTGAGACGAGCAGGCGGTATATGGGCGAATACGGGCGACGCGTATGTCATAATCGGCCTAATACACGTGGTAAAGATCCTAATCTTGTTGCGGATGGACATTTTACTGTTCCTATTTATGAGCCAATGTAGTTGACTCATCGCGAATGCGGCTCGCGCGCGTACCGCATTTACGTGTGGGATGAAGGTCAAACTCTGATCAAGGGTCACTCCTAAATACTTGGCTTTGGCCGTCCAGGGGATAACCTGGTTGGACATGCGGACTGAATGGTGAGGCACATGGACTTTCCTTTTCAAAGTGAACAGGATAGCCTGGCTCTTTGTGGGGTTGACGGTGATTCGCCATTTGCGAAACCACTCACCGAGCTTGTCGGCGGCGGCCTGCAAATCGCGCACCACATCGTCGGGGTCTCTACGTGAGGCGTAGATTGCGGTGTCATCCGCGAAGAGCGCCAGATGGGCGTTTTTAGGTTGCGGGATATCGCTGGTGTACAGCGAGAAAAGAAAAGGGGAAAGAGCGGAGCCTTGCGGGACTCCGGCCGTAATGGTGTGTCGGGAAGAGAGAGTTCCCTCCACGCGATATTTGAAGCCGCGATTCGACAAAAAGTCTCGTATGATGTGCACGAGCTGAGTGGGCACGTTGAGGGTGTACAGCTTGAAAAGCAAGCCGTTGTGCCACACCCTGTCGAATGCTTTTTCAATATCGAAGAAAAGAGCACCGGTAGGCATGCCGCGTTGAAATTTGTCGTAAACGTGCTCCGTGATGCGGAGCACCTGGTTTACGCAACTGTGCCTAGAACGAAAACCAAACTGCTCCGGAGGGATCAGATGGTTGTTGTGGGCGACTATTTTGAGGCGGTCGAGGACGATCCGCTCGTAAAGTTTGCCTAGCGTACTAAGCAGGCTGATTGGCCTATAAGAGGACGGCTCTGATGCGGGTTTTCCCGGCTTGTGGATACCTATCACAACTGCCTCCTTCCAGACCTCTGGGAAGAGGCAGTTTTGAAACGCGGCGTTATATATAGATGTGAGAATTTGGACTAGATGCTCCGGAAGCATCTTGATCATACGGGTAGGGATCCCGTCGCCCCCGGGGGCTTTTCGTCTTTTGAGCGCCTTGATCAGAGCGATGACTTCTTCGATCGTCACCGGTGCAAGGGGATCGGGCGGCGGCGGGTCGACGTCCGGGTCGACATTGGCGTTTTGGTTTATCGGTCGCGAAATAGAGATCGGCGGTGGCCGTACCGCGTTCCTACTTTCGACGAGTGAATTAACCGCAACAAGATCGTCGTGGTCTACTGGTATTGATGTGAGGGAACATTGAGACTCCAGGCTGTCGGCCAGCAGTTCCGCTTTCTCGTCGTCATCAAACGCCGGGCGTTGATTCGGACGATTGAGTGGAGGCATGGAGGCCACATCGTTTCTCCTGAAGGAACGACACAGCTGCCAGAAGGCCTGGTGTGTCGGCTCGATTTCGGCTAGGCGAGTTTCCCATCTCGAATCGACGACCTCTTTAATGCGACGTCTAACCTCACGTTGGAGGAAGCGCGCAAGACGTCGTCGTTCCGGGGTGGGGCTCGTCGCGCAGGCTCTGAGCGTAGCGTTACGCCTCCTCACCACCCACCGCACGTCGTCGGGAATTTGCCATTGACTGTGAACAGTCTCCGGCACCTTCTCGGAGCTTTCGCTCAAGACGTTTTGAAGGTGGTTGGTGAAGGAGCGTATCGCGCCAGTCGTTTCCTCAGGAGTCACGATGTTGGTCGGAATCGCGGAAAGATCTGTGGATGAGGTGTCCGCGAGCTTGGTGCCTAGGAGGCGCCAATTCGTTTTCACCTTCATCGGGACGTTAGGACCTGTGTCTGATGGACCGTTTTGGGGGACTAGATCTAGGATCACAGGTCTGTGGTCAGAGTCTAACTCTTGTAGCACTTGCATGGAACGCACGCGAAGGCTTACGTTCCTTACGAGCGCTATGTCGAGTATGTCGGGTCGGTGATTGACGGTAGCACTGTAGTGGGTTGGTTCAGAAGGAACCAGGATACTCATTTCTACTATGTCAAGACAACTCTCCAGAGCGGCACCTCTTCCATTGGTCGAGTTGCAGCCCCAGAGAGTGTTCTTGGCATTGAGGTCTCCCGCCAGGATGACGGAATCCCCCATTTCAAGTAGAGTGGTTAGCTCATTGGAGTGAAGCTCCTTTGAGGGCGAGAGGTAGGCCGATATGATGGTGATCGGCGGATGTCCTGTCATAGCTAGCCTGCAAACTGATGCCTCAATGTTCCTCAAGGTTACAGGTGGGTCTAAGGGTATGCAATGCAGGGACCTGTTGAAATAGATGAGAGTGCCTCCTAAAGGGCCACTGGTACGATCGTTACGTACCAGATTGAAGTTGGGGATGTTGGGATTGCGGTGAGCTGGTTTGAGAAACGTTTCCTGGATGAGGAAAACGTCTAATTTATTTTCGCGGACAAAATCAGAGAGTTCGGCTCGTTGGCCGTTAATTCCGTTAATGTTGAAAAACCCCACTCTGAGGGAGCGAGGTTTGGTCCGCTTAGAGGAATTTGCTAGTGCTTGCGCCATTTATGATGACGGAAAAAGTGCACCTACGGTGATCTGATACATCCTCGTCTGGATGTGGACAATTTCCGAGACGAGATTACTATCGGGGCGCCCTAGGGCGGAAACTTGGGCCACGCGGTCAGCCATTTGGGCTTGGAGATCCATCAACTCCGGCGAGTTCAGAAGGAACTCGACTTTTGCGCCGTGCGCAGAAGATGATGTAGGGCGTAAGGTCGCCGCCACCTGGGGTGAGGGTTTCGGCTTGGCTGCCTTGGAAGAGGGAGCCGTGGTAACCGAAGGGATGGGGGCAGGAGTGGGTTGGGTTGTGGTAGTAGTGGGTGAGGCCGGGGTGACGGGAGTGACTCCGTCGCGGGCCTGGAGGCGTGGGTCGGCGCGTGCCGTGGTTGGGAACCACGGGTTACGCACTGGCGCAGGTGCCAGTTTGAAATTGGCCTGAGGGGCTGGGGCCTTTGGAGCTTTAGGAGCTCGGAAGGTCTTCTTTGGGGCCCGAGGGCATCCGCGGTAATTCGCGGGATGGCCGGATTGGCGACAATTGGTGCACGAAGGCGGCTCCGTGCACTGGGACCTATCCTTAGGGCGCGGGCACGCAGATGTGCCGTGCTCGCCGAGGCACTTGACGCACCTGGCGGGAAGGCGGCAACCGCGAGAGCTATGGCCGTATTTCTGGCAGTTGTGACACTGCCCTATTTGGCCTTTTTTGTGAGGGGTTTCGACGGTGAAGCCGCCTAGCCCCGAGATGTCTCTAATTTCGTAGAGACGTTTGACGTCCGCGGGGGTTTCGAGTATGGCTAGAACCATCTCATATTCAGCGCCTGGCTGAGAAGCGCGGGACTGGCGGTGCATACGGTGCACCTCTAAGGCTGAAATGCCTTTGGCCTGAAGGCCCTCTTTGACCTCTTGGGTCGACATTACGGTGGGGATACCGCGGATGACGTAGCGGAAGCGACGCTCATCCGGGAGGGCGAAAGTATAATAATAATAGTTCCTCGAATCGAGGAACTTGGTGAGGGCCCTATGGTCGGAGATCGATCCGGGCTGAAGAGATAGGAGCTGCTGGCTCCCGTTCCACGAGTTCGTGGGGATAGAAATGTGCTGGTTTTCCAGCTCTTTGAATAAGACCGGCATGGTCTTGCCGGGGGGGAGTTGCATATTTACCCGCGGTGGTTTTTTAGGCCCCTTGGGTTGCGACTGGGATTGGGATTGGGATGGTGGCGACGAACCCGCGGGATTCGCGGGACTCGAAACACTCGAGTCGGTGGGCGCTGAAGGCGCGGGGACAGGGACGACATTGTCCGGGACTTGGGATACGGCCTTTTTCTTCTTCCTCCCGCGCTTCACAGTCGTGAAGCCTACGTCATCGGGTTCCGATGCCGAGGCTTCCGCTTGCGAATCGTCGGAGGAAGGAGAAACAGGACGTTTGAGAGATCCTGCAGTGGTCGTCTCCATGTCGACGACGGACTCTCCGGACTCAACGGAGCCCTCCGAGGTTTCGGTCGCTTCAGAGGCGATCGTGGCCCCGGACGGCTCCGCGGAGTTCGACAATAATACCAGCTCCTTGGCCAAGGAGATCATGTACTTTCGGAACTCTTGGTCCGATTGTATCATGCCCCTTATCATCGCCATCATCTCTGGTGGCGAGACGCCGACCACACTGTAGTCGGGGTCAGCCATGTCAGAGTCTGACGCCAAGCCTACTGACTTCATATTTTTTTTTTTTTTGGGGGGGCCGCGTGTGTGTTCACGACCCGACCGGGTGCGTTCCGCCTGGGAAAGAACACACAAGAAACCAGGCGGAGTAACGTGCGCACTTACGTTCGATCGCGGATCGCGGAACGCGGTGATAGAACGCGATTGACTAAGTCCCCGGGTGGGTGTGCCCGGGGGTGAGTTCAGTGCGTGGCCCTCCTCGCCGGGTATAGGCGAGGGGGGATGTACTTAAAATTAGGTGTACCCTAAGCTTGTATACCCTTTGCCAATCTTAATGTGCAAAGGGTCCCTAACTGTCCGTGTACCGTAAGCGGTATTGGTCCGGGGACCGCACGCTCAACCGATACACGGGATGGATTTAGGGATGGGTAAGGTTGGGAAGGCGATATGCGGCGGAAACTGTGGTGTGTCTCCACAGCTTCCTATCCCGCACCCGTCCGGCTTTGCTTTAGCCCTGAAGGGGCGCAGCGCGTGGCCGGGTCACCGCTAGCACGGCTTGTTAGCACCGTTAGGTTTACCACCGAGCTAGCCCTGAAGGGGCAAATAAAACTTTGACGGTGAGTTTGGGCGAAACCCTGTCCTAATAAGGACGCGGTTAAGCCCGAGTAGGCTTTCAGGTCACAACAGGACAATAGCCCTATTGTTCCCTGTCGGCCTTGGCGTGCAGCGAGGTCGCTGCGAACCGTCCGAGCAGGTACTCGGAGGGAGCGTGTCGGAGCTTGCGCTACGACAACAACACGTCCGTCCGAGACGACTGCTCAGAGCGGAATCGGTGGAGTGATCGTGTGTTTTAGTGTGCCATTAGGAGACTGTTTATAACGCATCTACACCTTTTTTTTTTTTTTTTTTTTTACTACCGATAGGCTTGCGTATGACCACTATCTCACCTGATGGTAAGTGATGATGAAACCTTTTTCTTTAAACATCATTGGCTGTAACACTAACTAGCCCTGGAACGAGACGTTTAGGCTGGAGTTGATCAAAGATTGTTGTTAAGCATGAGTACGGACTCGGTGGCGTAGTTATATATTTTACTGGTGGTAGGTCTCTCATTATGTAAGAGGCCGTCTGGGTGGGTACCACCGCATTGTCTATTTCTACCGCCAAGCAACAGTGTGCATGCACTGTTGTGTTTCGGTTTGAAGGACATTGTAGCCAGTATAACTACTGGACATAATGAGACTTCACATCTTATGTCTCAGGATGACGAGCGCAGTGGAATGCCACACAGTACTTTGTAAGTCAAGGTGCTGGATGGTGTTGCTACTGTTTATGGGTGGTCGTATCGCTTACCATCAGGCGGACGGCATGCTCGTCTCGTCATTCAATGAAATAAAAAAAAATATACGACTGCAGTGCTGACTGCTGAGGTTCTCGGGTTCGATCCCCGGGTCGGTCAAGTGATATTGGGTTTTAAATCAGTCGTTCGGAGTCTGGAATTTGTGTCAGATATTTCGATAGGGTCGTCCCCTATCACATCATAGGGCGGAATACGCACGGCGATAAGTGGTTGCACTAGTTGCGCTTCTGTCTACCCCGTTGGTGATAAAAGGCGTGTGTGTGTGTGTGTGTTAGTACGGATACGCGGGAAGTCAGTACTGGTAATTCCGTATTCCCGCGTCGGAAGCCCGTGCTGATGCAGTCGGTAGCCATCTTGGTAGTTGTGAGGACTAGTGAGTTTCTCATATTATTGTTTGACTGTTATCTCCTTACACTTTCTTTTAAGAAACCTACACTTACCTATAATATTTTTTTTTTCATCTTTATGACGAGACGAGCAAGCCGCTCACCTGATGATAAGCAATACGACCGCTCATAAACGTAGCAACACCATACAGAACTTTTAAATACAAAGTACTGCGTGACACGCCACTGCGCTCGTCACTCTGAGACAATAGATTTTAAGTCTCACAATGCCCAGTAATTACGCTGGCTACAATGTCCTTCAAACTGGAACACAATAGTGCATGCACAGTTGCTTGGCGGTAGAAATAGACATTGCGGTGGTACCTACCCAGACGGCCCCTCGCATACGAGAGACGTACCACCAGTAGTTTCTCACCATTTCCTCAATCTGACGTCAGAATAGAGCGATTTCCTATACTTTTCAGTGAACGTCTGATGGAATCTAAATTACTTAAACATTTCTAGAACTTTTCGCTCCCACGATACCCTCACAAAGACATTTTTTACAACGTTGATACTCCATTAGCGCGGAATCGATTTTCATTAAAATATCCGTTCCGTTCGCAATATTATCTTCACACCAATTTTCATTTTTAAGTAACGGACTATGTGTGGTTTTGTGTTGGCTGTATGTATTTTTCGGCTGCAGAGGTCGTGTTAAGGTGGGTACTTACTGAGATTAAGTTACGCAGTTATCAACTAGTTCCAGAGTCATGTGTCATAATTTTAAGGATCTGCAAGCAATAGAGCAGATGGATTTGAATTAAATGTTTGTGCAAGTTTTATTATATAATGAGCTATCTTCTTCCTGAACGCGATAATGTATTTAAACTTACACCCGTATCGACAAACAATACTATGACGACGCACAATGCGCTTGAATTCGTAGTGTTGGAAATTTCATAGTTTTCTTTGGCTTGGTTCAGCTTTGTTTATCTGGCAGCTAAATAAAATAAAGTTGCATCTTAATATTAGCCAATCACAACGCCCCTGTGCCTACGCATTGCGATGGCTGTCATACTGTCAGTACTGAGAAACAGACTTATTATCATAGCTTTGCTCAATACTTAGCTAACTAACGTTTGGGAATACGGGCGTCGGATAAATAAATAACATCATATTTTATATGGCACCTGTCAAAGTGTCAAAATTATTTTGAAGTGCAGATGTCGGTGAAAGCTCTCGGTGAGCAACCGCCTTTAAAATGTTCTAAATTTTGAAAATCGAACGAACTGATGCAATTTTCTTTGAATAAGAATATTGATGAAGCACGTGCAGGAATTATCTGATTTGTTAGTTTTTTATGCAATTTTTTTTCGTCAAGTAAATTGGTGCCAAGGAATTGGGCATTATGAGATGACTTCCAACGTCTCATGGTAACTGAACCATTGCTGTACAGTTTTAGAGTAGGTAAAGTGACTGCGGTAGACCTGATGGTAAGTGAAGTGGTGTTCAGATAGATCACCGACTGGCGAGGGATGGTTACCTCTCGCCAGTCGACACAATTGTGCCGGCCTTCGAAACCGGATATACAAAGGCTGACTCCAGAACGCGACATTCACGTGGGCCACTATGGCAGGTTTCACGCCTTATGCGGTGGTCGCTACTGTTTACCTACCACGCGAGCAACTTGCTCGTCTCATTAAGGCCTCGTTTTTACAACCATGGTTATCTTTTTTCCGGGTCTTATTAAGCTGAACGCGCTCGCAGCGCCTCACGCCTCACGCCTCGCGCCTCACGCCTCATGTCTGGCGCACCTGAAGCTCTGCGAGCCCGTCCAGCGTCCGTCGGGCAAGTCAGGGGTATTTTTAAGAATTCATTTATTTTTTGCCTCACCTAGCAGCCGAATTCAGGACCTTTGTGTCTCGTGTTGTTAGTGTGCAATCCAAATCCAAATTCATGATAACTTAAATTCTCATAGACTTTCAAAGATCTATACGTTGAAATGTCTCAACAAACTTTCACATCTATACTAATAATAAAGAGGAAAGATTTGATTGTTTGTTTGTACTGGATATACTCAAAAACTACTAGACCGATTTTGAAAATTCTTTCACTAATAGGAAGCTAAATTACTCCTGAGTGTTATAGGCTACTTTTTATCCCGGAAAAACTTTATCACGCGGGTGGAGCTGCGAGCAGAAGTTAGTTTATAATATAGAAGCTGATCATCAGCTCTTTCGCCTTGGTAGCCCATAGAAGGAAGGAGTGGGTTCCACCATACCTACGCCGTCAAACCATGCCTCAGACAGAGTCGAAAGGTCACTTCACCCACTAACGCTTTGTAGAGATGGTACAAGGTTGATCCAAGTACATTGAAAGATCACTGTCGGCTCTAAACTGTAAATCCGGGGTTCGATTTCCAGGTCAGGTACAATTTTGAGTTTTGGAACTTACGCTTGATTTTGATACCGAATAAAATTAATTGAACTCGAGGGTTTTTATAACGTTGGCATACTGGCAATGAGGAACAAATTGTTCAGTACTTATATGTAAAACACGCCATTTTCACATTCAGATATGTCATAGCTATGTTGAAAATGACCAGGCCCATTTCCAGACTCCGAGATGATACTGAACAGAAAAATCAATATCTTAGAATTTTATATACCTTCTAAGTCTCACATTAATTATATGTCCTACGAATCCATTGTATCACAAAGTACTCCAAACTATATATTTTTTCTGTGTAGATTCTAGAATGATCAAGGCACAACGCACAACGGTTACATAAACGTTGGAGAAGTAAGGTTCTATTCTGAGCGGACCGCATAAATTAAAACATACGCAACACTACCAAGTTGCCATATCTATATAATAATATAAAGAAGTATACTATAACATTGAAATAAAAGTGCTCATATTTGTTTAGGAAGAGGTATATACTATCCTGCCCTCACACCCGCCACTGCAGCTCCTATTAGGATCGGAATGACACGCATTTTATGATACCGAGCGGTGAAGCTCGGGGAGTCTTAACTCTTAGAACATTAACATGTGTCTTTATTCCTCAACGAAATTAATCAAAGAGAAAAATAGGGAGGAGTAGGATATTAATTTTCGACTTTCCTCCATAGTTTGGAAGACTAAAGGAAGAAAGGGAACTTTGCGCGCAAACACTTACTTAGTATAAACACGACTGTGTAATATGTTAATACACAGATTACTTATATATAGATGGGTAAAGTTTCTGATGATATCTATTTCTACCGCCAAGCAGCAGTGTGCATGCACTGTTGTGTTACAGTTTGAAGGACATTGTAGCCAGCGTAATTACTGAGCATTATGATACTTAACATCTTATGTCTCATGGCGACGAGCGCAGTGGAGTGCCACGCAGTATTTTGTAATTAAAAGTGTTGTATGGTGTTACTATTTCTGGGCGGTCGTATCGCTTACCATCAGGCGAGCGGCATGCTCGTCTCGTCATTTGGTAGCAATCAAAAATATGTTTAGTTATTTGAATGCTTGTTAGATGTAACCCAGAAACTGCTAAATAGATTTGTGTGTTTGGCACACAAATATGCCAGATTCAAATAGGCTACTTTTTATCCCGGAAAAGAACACAGAGGAACTTTATTCCAAAATGGTTTCATGCGGACGGAGCGACCAAGAACGTACAAAATAAACCGACGCAATAATTACAATCAACAACTAAGGCAATTCGGTTTAGATTTACGATTGTATACTGGTTATAAACATACCGTTGCGAGCTAGGCCTACGTACGAAATATGAGTGCCTAGACCAGCTGTTGTCAACATTTGGCACGTTCTAGAACATATATTCTAGACTTTAAAACACATTCATTGTATGTAACAGCTAATGTAAATAGTATTCATTTGATTACCATTTAGTTGAGAGCATAGATTAGAGTGTGATTTTGTTTTTGGTCGCACACACTCGGAATTTTCGAAGTCACTTGAATGTTATTTGACAATTATAGTTCGCTTTAACGATGAATGAACACATCGTGAGGAAACCTACATACCTGAGAAGTTCTCTATAAGAATTACGAAGGTATGTGAAGTCTGCCAACCCGTACTACGCCAGCGTGGTGGACTAATGCCTAAGCCTTCTTAGTAGTGGAGCCCGTGCCCAACACTGGGGTCATAATACATGGCTAATATTATTAAAATATGTACTTATTTAATTGTCTCGGTGGCGTAGTTGCATTAAGGTATGACTGCAGTGCTTATGTCTCGGGTTCGATCCGCGGCTCGGGGAATGATATTGGGGTTTTCTCCACCTACCTCTTCGGGGATAAAAGGCGTGAGAATGTGTATATGTAAATTAGGGTGGTGGTCGATAAGCAAGGTAGGTTCTTCATGAACTAATATAGACGAAGATGCTAACCCTGATACTCACTCTAAAGATCCCGCCATCGCTAATGTACCCGGTGGTTTCAGACCCGTCTAAATACAAATTCACATTGAACCCGATTATAATGAATTCTGCTCGCAAGTCCCTCGTAAACGGGGTAGTCTGCAAAAAACCAGCGGAAAAAAGAGTGTGTGTGTGTGTTATTTAATTTAAAAAGTTGGTGACCCCTGGGCTATGATAAGTGGGCGACGGGCCGGTGTGGGCACGCACGTTGCATACTAATGGCGGCATAGCGGCTTGGCGGCACTCGCGCTGCTTTCCGAACGGCTCAATGCTTTACGAATTATTGCATTTTACGTTTCGTTGTAGAAATCCTGGTTCAGCTACACTCACTGGTGAATGAATGTATTTACATGCCTATACTATATGTAATATTTAAACATACAAGTATATCACATTATCTTACTAATATTATAAATGCGAAAGTTTGTAAAAATGTTTGGAAGTTTGTTAGAAGTAGACGCAGGAAGAACTAAACGGATTTGATTGAAAGAATGATGGCAAGTTTATACCTGATTGTTTCAGTAAGCGTCTAAGATTAAGATATGTAAAAACAAATATAATTTAAATAGCTAATATTTATCACAGTTTTAGTTTTACTGTTAAAGGCCACAAAGTAATGTTTATAATTAAAAGTTAATCATTTGTACTTCCGGTTACGTTATTTGTGATTTGTAGTGATATATAAAAAATGTTGCCACTTGAGAATAAAAGCGGCTGAACGCGGTAGATATATTTATGTTTTATTTTAATAGTAAAGAAGTGGTAGTAATATGTAATAATTATTTTTAAATACTAATAATGTAATAAAATAAACACCAATCGCCTTTTTGCTATTAAGTGTCAAGTTCGCATAAAAGATTGTTCCATTACCCAACCTACTAGGGTAATTATAAAAAAAGTAATAGTAACCCAGCCGATGACAGCGAGCGTAACATTATGACGTTTATACTGTTTATTACTGTTTGTGTTTGCGAAACATGTTTGGAAATCGCAATGGCTTCAGTAAATCATAATCTTCAGCAAATACTAATACTCCACAAGCTGGAACAGGCCAACTAGGCTATACTAATGTTTGTATTTTGTGTGGCTGTTCACTTGCACGACGGCAAAGTGATAAAGTATTGAAGGATAATCCCACTGACTTGCAGCAGACTATTATTCTGATAATGCAAAGCCAGAAAGAACCACAACAGGTGTGTAGTTCCATTTAATTTAAAAGTCTAAAATATTACTTTATGATATAATATTATGTGTAGTAGTTATTGGACTTTTAGGATTTCCATTTTTATTTAACCTGGTATGTTTTGTTCAATGGGTTACATTACATAACTGTAATTTTGTTTATTACTATGGACGTTTGTTTTAAAATATTTCCTTTATCTAGGACTGGATTTTGTATCAGAATTATACATCTTATTTCTGTCACACAGATAACATCTACAGACTAAGTATGCCATGTTGCTGGTTGCATACCAAAAGTGAAGCTGTCCGTAATATTCAAGCTACCGAATTAAGAATACGCGATGGAGCAATAGATCAACATGAAGATGTTGACGATGAGGAACATATCTCCGGGCTGAATGCAGGGAGTTCAATAAAATAGAACCAACCCAGTGAGGACTCTCATGTTGTTGATGATGCCAGGGCATAAGGATCACAGAATATGGAGTCCAGAACAATATTATTACCTAACTACAGGAGAGCGGCCAACACCTGTAACCACTGTCTTTTTCCTGACTGCCCAACTGTTGGTACTTTACAGAGTGTGACTGATAAACTATGAGCCATCAAATGATGTAATAATATGTTTTATGTGCCACAATTGGCCCGTGTCTGTGGAGTCCATTTGTTTAGCAGTTCATGGGATGAATTATATTAATCACAAAATAGCAAATTAACTTATTGTTGATCAAGTGCAACACATTTTTTAATTTGTGAATGCATTCAACCCTACATTAGATTCCAAAAATGATGAGGAATAAATAAATTGACAATAAATCTAAAGCTTGTTTTATTTAACCGAAAGCCTATCTATCAATGGAATTCCATTTTTTTTACCTGAGATGGACCATGACAAATAAATATAATACATACATAGATATTTATCATTTATTGTGATGTAGATCACTATTTCAGAAATTAAGGTCTGGGTGTAGTTTAACATTGTAGAACTCAGCTATTAAATATTATTAGTATTTGTATGTCAAGTAACCATGATTCAAATAATTAGTACACATGAAAACTTATTCTATTTTAGTAACAATTAAAGCTGTGTTCTAATAAACATCCAATTTCTAATTAGTAACAGAATCATAGTGTGTTTGAGTGTTCAAAGTCAGTGACCTAGCAGTGGGAGTAGAGTAGCCCACCCTCAAAATAGTTTAATAAAATATACACCTACATATTGTTTTGATTAGAAAAATCATTAAGTAGTTAAGTATTCATTTTTAAGATATATTATATGGTATTAATTAAATACAGTCTATATCTGCTGTCATATCTCATTGACAGATAACCTCTTAGTATGAAAACGTTAAATAACGAATAATTTTTTTTGTGGCCTCCTAATAGAAAAATTCTTTTTGATTTGGTTCAGGATAAGTATATTCTATAGTTCTTACATTTTTTCATTCCAAGACGCGTCAAATCGATATCAGGTAAAACGTTGTATGGAAACTTGCCATCATTCTTTGGCACACGGGTAGGTCATGTCCTGGATTAACACAAAGGCTTTGTATCCCGGTACCTTGCTCCCATAGAAAATAATGGATTTTTTAATCTGATTTTTAAGTAGATGGCGCTGGTGTCGTACTGTGTTTTAGGAACTTTTGTAGCAAAAAGGCTTCTCACGCGGACAAAGCCGTGAGCAACAATCGTACCTATCATAACAACCTAGTATCGAATAAGTAGGATAGTTGTGTTGCCATAAATACATGTATAAAATCTGAGGATAAGTTCCGGAATGAGTAACCAGATTTCAATAGTACATCTATACTAATAAAGCAGTAGATCACAGCGTGTCTGTACTTTGAAAGAAATGTGATAATAAAGAAAGGGGTGACTAAAGAAGAGTCATGGAAAACAAATAAGCGATTTGTATAATTCTTTTCTGTCTGTCTGTTGTTCTGCTTGTTTGTTACTGCACACCTCCAAACTTACTGAACGGATTTTGAATTTAGAAAACTCTGCAATGCACCCGTCAGTATGAGATAGATTTTAAGTCCTAATATTATAATAGTTACATGACACTGGCCACTACGTTCTTTAAGCCGGACTACTTCGTGGTAGAAAAGAAAAAGAGGTTGTATATATATACGGCCTCTTGCATACGAGACACACCACTTAGTTAGAAAAACATCGATACAAACTACACAAAGACTAGACTTTCATAATTTCCCACAAGTTAAATATAAGAGCTATGATTCATTGATTCCGATAATACGTAGCTTAATATTCACTCGTACGTGAGACTACTTCAGTAGACAATGGTTTATAGTTGCAAAAACTGCAGGTAGATTCCCAGATTATCATATCAATAGATCCACTCAACTCGACCTTATTTAAAAGCAATAAGATCAAAAACCGTTTGCACAGACAAAAATAAACCGTTCCATCTCCACACATTTATCAATGCATTCGTTTCTTACCTTATTACAAAGAATTAGAGGCATTTTTGAATTTCGAATTTTGGAATGCAAAACGAACATGACAAAATTAAATACGTGTCGCGTTAGTACTGCAATTCAACGCAATAATGCTCATTTTAGATTTGTCTGATTGTGATTATTAAGTTGGTGAGACTGCTCTGGTTTGCAAAGTTAGTGATGCGGCTATAACTAACTTTATCGTAAGCGATTAAGGGCTATTTTTATTTGTTATGGGTGTAATATCAGTTTGTGAAGGGACACGACAGCAGGAACCCGAGTGCGACGGCATGCAACGATAACGGACAGCCCGAGTTACATGAGATTGTGTTTGGAAAGATATTTGGTGCGAACACATTTTGCTACATAATATTTTTTCTCGATTACATTGATTTATTCATTAATTTAGATGAAATATCTTCGCTTAGGAGTGTTTGAGCCTAATTAAAGCAAATTAGACTAATATGGCGAGTTCCAATCAAAATCTGGAAAGAAAGATAAATCAGAGAAATCTTACGCGCATGCATGCTCATGCCTTTTATCCCCGAAGGGGTAGGCAGAGGCGCAACTAGTGCACCCACTTTTCGCCAAGCGTATTCCGTCCCATGATGTGATAGGGGGCGAGCCTATCGCCATACCGGGCACAAATTCCAGACTCCGGGCTGATACTGAATAGAAAAATCCAATATCACTTTGCCCGACCCGGGGATCGAACCCGAGACCTCAGCCTTGCAGTCGTACCGTAATACAACTACGCCACCGAGGCAGTCTTTAAGAGAAATCTAATGTAGAGAATAATAATCTTTTGTAGAGAAATCTTATGTAAACAATAACTCGAAAAATGTAGGTCTTTACGGTAGAATTGATAAAATATGTTCTTTTAAATAAATCCTCATTTTATAATGTCATTACAAACATAAATAACAAGATTAAAAAATAAAACAACTTCCTTGATACAACAATAAAAAAATGTAAACGGACACATATTTTATATAAAAATTGTCAACTCAAATATAACTAAAGTTTTATTTATTGATATTTTATGGCTTACCAGTATGTTAATATGAAATAACATGGAAAAATAATAAACGTGCCTCTAAAACTGGATATAATATATTAGAAAAATATGTATATGAATACATAGAAAATGTATAAAATGCCATCACGACACTTTTACATAAATTATAAAACACAATGTGATATTTAAATATTTTATCGTTGATTAAGTATTCTCGGAAGCGGTAACTGTCGTTTATACTCGGCAGGTGTTTTTTATCTTCACCCTATATGCAAAATAGTTGCTTACTTCCTTTTCGACCAATGTCCTGTGGGCTCAGAATGCAAACTTTGATTAATAATATACAAATTCGTGTCGTGTTTTTTTGCCACATCCTAAGCAAACTGGTAATTTAGCAAAGCCGTTTCTATGATTCTAATGATTTCGCAATAAACCCTAACAGGATAACAATATTAAATAATGGATCATTGGATTGTAAAGAGGTGCTCTAAATAAACAAAGAAAACTGCTATCTATATAACGTGACGAAAACTTTATTTAATAAAATTGCTCGCATAAAGGAGTGTGAGATTTGGCATGAAGTCCATAATATAGAGGAGTGCAGAATTTTATGTAAAATATGTACACACACACACACTCACGCCCTTTATCCCCGAAGGGGTAGGCAGAGGCGCAACTAATGCACTCACTTTTCGCTGTGCGTACTCCGTCCCGTGATGTGATAGTGGGCGAGCCTATCGCCATATCGGGCACAAATACCAGACTCCTGGCTTATACTGAGTAGAAAAACCCAGTATCACTTTGCCTGACCCGTGGATCGAACCCGAGACCTCAGCATTGCAATCGTACCGCAATACAACTACGCCACCGAGGCAGTTAGCATAATGTATAATATGTGTTACAAATATATTTATTTACGGTCGAATTTTGATCACTGGTTGACCAATAGCTATAATAAATAATCAAATCTCGTGAAATTTAATCCCGCGTACACCGCGACACTTCACCGTCGCTTGACATGACGCGGGCGGGCGGGGCCGGCCGCTTGTCTGATTTTTACTTTTTAACTTTTTTTTTTTTTTTAACATTTATTTTTTCTTCGTGAAATCTGTATCGCACGATACACGAACTCTTTTTACGTATTTTTATAAAAAAGGCCAGTATTCGTGAGGCTCAGGTTACGTAAAAAACTTTACGGATAGCATAGCATGATCGAAGAAAGTATCGGGTGAAATTTTTGACGTGGGAAAAATTTGGTGTTCGAGACTGGATATGCGACCTTTTTTATGTGTGAATGGGTTTATCATGCTCATCTCAGGGAAGGGAATGTCGGGTTTACTGACCTAATGATCCAATAGCCTTTGGGCATGAACTGACTAGTGGTTAGTTCCTATCATTCCAGACATTTCCCCTGGGTCTATGTCTAAGCAACATATTAAAATATTATGTCCAGGTTGATGACGTTGTAGCCAGGGTACAACAGGGTGCTTCAAGGAGGTTTGCAGAGCCAGCAGGGGAAACCGGAGGCCGTAGCATTGCTGTCAAAAGTTGAGATCGAATTTTAATTATAACCTTATACCAGAGTTTTGGCGGGAACTTGGAAGTGTCATGAGGTGCTCTTGTTTTAATTCATTATTTTGGTGATACTTAGTGTTATATTGCATAATTATGGTGGTATATTATCCAATATAGTTCTATTAAAGAGCTCAAATGAAGTGAATTAAAATAATTGTGCTAATCAAGTGTTTTTTTGTTGCCGCCAAAACTCCTCGATAAAGTCTTGGTAAGGTAGCCACTGCTTTACTTTGATATACTACAGACTACAGATAATAAAATAGACAAACCAAACTTGACATTGGCAAAATGTGAACACAAATGCCATGATAAAAAAAAAAAAAAATAAAAAAAAAAAAAAAAAAAAAATAAAAAAAAAAAAAAAAACCTTATACCATAATGTGATGCTATACGATAATAATAATCAGAACAAGCGCTATAGTGCCTTATATAGTAGCATGGTAATTCCAAGTTCTGTGTTGTGGCTATTAATAGGCAGTAGGCAGTCGTGTAACTCACCAGGCAAGTAGCTGGCTTAATCATATGAACAAAAAAATAATATTAATGCAGTATTAATGCGGTGATTCTACTTACAATAATACATAGCATCACGCCTTTTTCCCTTTTTGGGGGTAGGCAGAGATGTAACACCCATTACGACAGCTATGTTAGATCACATAATAATGCCTGTTTCCATTTACCGGGAACATTTCCAGAATCCAAGCTGATATTTTGAAAAACCCAAAAACACTGAGATTCGGTCCCGAGACACCATCGCGATAGTCGCTATACGACTACGCCTCCGAGGCAGTTAATATTTTATTTATATATTCAATTGTACATTATATAGATCATTTAGTGCTGACCACTTGGCCACTCTCGTCATGACGGCAACAATAAAGGAATTTGTAGGTGCGTATCCGACATTTAAGGAAAGGCATGCTTGGGAAGGGTCAGATTGCAAATGCTATTTAATATTATGGTACTTTATCTTACTAATATTATAAATGCAAGGGAGTGAGATTTATTTTAGAGGTAAATGCAAAGGCCATGAATGTATTTAGGTGAAATCTATATATTATATATTGCCCGACCCGGGAATCGAACCCAAGACCTCAGCATTGCAGTCATACCGTAATACAACTACGCCACCGAGGCAGTCAGTAATTATGCTGGCTACAATGTCCTACAAACCGGAACACAACAGTGCATGGTAGAAATAGACATAGCGATGATGATACCTAGACGCCCCCTAGAACCTACCACCAGAAGTTTAGTAGCGTGCGGACCTCCACAAATCATCTGGCTGTATACTTTGACTAATTGTATATACCTAGATAGAGTCACGCGCTGCAATGAAACTAAAACAAACAGTGGGCTTAGAATGTGACACGAAGACGCAACTCGTAAAACGATGTCGTTTAATTTTGATGTTTGTGATTGATCGAGAGACCAATACGTCAGTCACTTTTTAGTCTCTCAACCAATCCCAATAAAACGAAACGGAGACGTGACGTGTTTTTTTGTCACATTCTAAGCCCACAGGTCAACTTTTCTTAAGCTAGTATGCGTGACAGCTGTGTCATACGTTGCTTTAGTTATTGGTCTGAGGTCATACGCTATCGCTGCATCATTCTGCGTACCCTTGTGCGCACGCATAGTGATACCAGTTATTACATGGTTTCTATTAAAACAGGGAGAAAATGATATCCATGAAAAACAACAAAAAATAATTCACTCGAACTCTTTTAGTGGAGAACAGTTCGCCTCTATTTTTTCCACGCGTTTGAAACGTTCAGTGTCTATCTTGGTATATAATTCATCAAAGGCTGTATAATTATTGCTACCTGTGCTACGCCGGTCCGGGTGGCTAGTATTAAAATAGCCTACCTACTTTCGCAGTCGGGTAATAATGACACCAGCGACCGTAGACAAGATGGTTTTCTACAAGCGTTAATACCAATAGAAAACAAATTATGGGAATGACGTATCCTTGGGATAGAATAGGGTAGTTGACTACTTTTTTTTAATACATTTATCAAAAATGTATGCCATCCAAAATCGAACGGCAAAAGAATTTTCGAAATTGGAGCAATAGTTAGAAAGTTATAAAGCTTTGAAATTTGGTGGAAGGGGTAGCTGTCAAATAACAGTGATATTATAATGTGACGTCACCGGGAGTCACCGGCCATAACGCAGCGTGCGTGCGAAAGAGATAGCGCGTTATCCCCTCCACGTCCCCACTTTCGCTCACAACAATATGTCAAATTTGAATAACTCCTTTATTTTCCAACCAATTTTGATGCTGATTTCACAGAAGAATTCCTTTTCGTATTATTTTCTGTAACATACAAAAAATATTACAAAATCAAACATAGGAAACTACGCTATCGTCGATAAGTACTCATGAATACTATAAATGCGAAAGTTTGTGTAAATGTTTCGACCTTTGTAAGTTTGGATGTTTGTTAGAAGTAAACGCAGAATCAGCTGAACGGATTTAGATGAAATTTGGCACACGGGTAGGTCATGTCTTGGAATAACACATGGGCTTTTATGCCGGTAATTTGCTCTCTGGGAAGTTAATTCGCATCGTATTGTGTTTTAGAGACATTTGTAGAGGGACAGGCTTTTCTCGCGAGCGAAGACGCGAGCATCATCTAGTATAAAATAATCTTGGCTACGGCCCCTATCTTGTATTACATTATATGTGTCCGTTTCTCGTTACTTAACAATAAAAATGAAGTAAACATTGATTTAGACGGGAATAAACTAGAATTAGTACCCTCAACGGTCTTCCTCGGGGTTTCAGTCGATAATAAATTGCAATGGGGACCCCATATTCAAAGAATTGCAAGCAAATTGAGTTCTGCCGTCTTTGCTATTAGGAAAATTAGACATCTAACTGACGTGGCTACGGCGAGGTTGGTATATTTTGCTTACTTCCACAGCATTATGTCATATTGCAGTCTTCTGTGGGGTTCTGCTGCAGATCTGCAGACCATTTTTATCTTACAGAAGCGAGCGATTCGTGCTATTTATAACCTTCGCTCTCGCGATTCTCTTAGACAACTGTTTAAAGAGGTCAATATACTGACTTTGCCGGCCGAATACATTTTTCAGAATATTATGTATGTTCGCAAAAACCTTAGTACTTTTATGAAAAACAGTGACTTGCACTGTCTGAACACTAGAAATAAGAATAAACTAGTTGTTCCAAATTTTAGGCTCTGTAAAACAAGTAAATCATATTTAGCAAATGGAATAAAATTGTATAATAAACTTCCCTCCGAAATAACTAATCTACCCGGACACAAATTCAAGTGTTACGTTAAGCGCGAGTTAATGTCTAAGGGGTATTATAATGTATCGGATTACCTTGATGATCAGACAATTTGGAAAATTGGTCCTGCACACCATGGCCAACCATGTTAACACATATTAGAAGATAATTACATAAAATGTCATGTGTACTCATCTACAATATTGACATTATAATTAATATTAAATCTTTATTTGACATTCATATATATACCTCAATTATAATTGTCCTCGCGTTAATATATAATCATTTAATGTTAATGACGACCGACCGATCATTGTGTTGCGCTTGCCTTTAAAATTATAAATTATTTAAATTGTGCGTATTGCTCGAAAACCAAATAAAATTCAAAAATTATGTTTGTAAATGTAGGCGTATGCACTCTGTACACCGTTTAATTATAATTATTTATTTGTGTTCTCTTCTCTAATTATGTTTTTTTTTAGGTGTAGAGTTTAGTGTTTTTTAAATTCCTTCAATTGGATTTTATCTCAATTTAACGGTGATGTGTGTGCATTAGCTTATATAACTAATCTGACTTTGTATGCAAAAGACTTGAAAAAAAAGAATATTATAAAGATTCAATGGACAAATGATGACAAAAAAGTAAGCCCGGAGTTTCTTTCTGCCTTTCTTCTTCGGGTAGTCATCGCTTAGGTAGCTAGTGAAAGGCTGGTAGGTTAGCTAGGTTAGGGCCTGTAGTGTCCTCACCGGTGAGGATCGCGACGCGTTCCTTCCATTATTTTATTATTATAAAAATGATTGTTTCTTTTTTTTATTTTATTTTTATCTTCTCTTTCCTGCCAGCCCGAGCTTGGCTTCATTATTTATTTTTCATTGATTTTACTCCCTATAAAAATGTCTGTAGTTATATAAGTGACTTTTTGTAATAATAATTATTATTAATTGAATGTATCTTGACTTATCATAAGTGCAATTATGTTCGCCTACGTGATGAATAAACTATTTTATTTTATATTTTTATTTATATACTTCCCACTACTGAGCACGGGCCTCCTTTACTACTGAGGTCTGAAACTAAGCCGATTAAAATAGAGGCTATCTTCTACCCCGGAAAAGTACCTTTTGTTCTAGAAAAGGTCTTCAGGAAGCTACAAGGGAGTTGTTGTAAATAAAGTTATAAATATTTTTTAATAAATCGAACTTTGATATATCTCAGACCATATGTAGGGCAAAATATATAGAGATAACCTCTGACGTCATTTGAGATATTGGAGGTGAGCGATTTGAACTGACACGTACCTTGTTGCTTAGCGCTTATTTTGTTTCAGAACTGTGAGGATGTGAATTTGAAGTCTAGCATAGTTTATTTGGGATTTATCATTTTGATCGTAAATTAAAAAAAAACGTACTTACAAAAAAATTTGGTACCCACTGGACAACCGCCGACACACTGTTCGCAAATTGTGATAATCATATGCAAATGTATCGTACAATTACTGACTGCCTCGGTGGCGTAGTTGTATTACGGTACGACTGCAAGGCTGAGGTCTCGGGTTCGATCCCCGGGTCGGGTAAAGTGATATTGGATTTTTCTATTCAGTATCAGCCCGGAGTCTGGAATTTGTGCCCGATATGGCGATAGGCTCGCCCCCTATCACATCATGGGACGGAATACGCTTGGCGAAAAGTGCGTGCACTAGTTGCGCCTCTGCCTACCCCTTCGGGGATAAAAGGCGTGAGCATGCGTCATTACTGAATATTCATACTCGTATTAATTTACTATCATTGTTCACTTGCGCATTGTTACAGTGAGTGCATAAATGTAGATAATATAATACATACGTAGACGGAGCAGTTATTGTTAGCATTTTAGGTTATCAAATTATTTCATGGTTCCTGAGTGGATTGTGCGCTCGCGTGGGAATTGAAAAATTAATTAAATGAACTGCTCTAAACTAAAAAACAACTAAATGTATTCTTTTTTGTATTGAACTGGTTTTGAAAATAGCAACACTAGGGTGTCTGGCCCGCTCTCTGGTAGAAACTGCTTTCCGAACTGATGATAGAGTAAAAATTTGACTGATTCTAGATAATGGGTAACATTTTAATGTTTCGAATAAATTATTTTATTTCATTTCAATATCGTACGCAATAATTGCTAGCAAAAATATTTTTTTGAATATGTAAGACTTGTATTCGTCAATTGGTAGAGTTGATATTGACGGAATCTAAATAATTTATCACATTTTATGGGTTCGAATAAATTATTTCATTTCATTTCAACGCGGGCGAAAATTGCCTCGTCATTTCACATGTTCAGAGGACGTGAAATTTCAAGCAATAATTGGGCGCGATTATTGCGAGAAATAATTAACCCGTCTAAAAGAGGCTTTATACTTATAATATACATTAAAATGAAGTTTGTATAATCAACTTATTGTTGAAGTTGCTCAAACGAATATTATTTTACAGGGTAGTGTTTCTAGTTATTAGGCAACAAGTCGAAAGCATCTGCGCCTTATAATTTAAATATTTCGTATAAGATACAAGCTACTGCTCAGCCGAATTAAAACAACTCCATTCTATGAAGTCGGTTAATATGCCTTAAGGCAATAATTTATGTTGTAAATTGTGTACATAATATTACAGAATTTGAGTTACTATGATGTACTTTGAACAGGAAATAATTATTATTTCCCATAAATAATAACATACTGAATATAACGTACAATTTAATTTAAATCCTAAAGGTTCGTTTAATCACTGACACTTGAAATATGTTCATAATATGGTGTTTTCCTCTTCCAAGAATTAATTAACTTACAGAAGTCAGTTCAAACCACATTTTCGGAGAAATAACATCTCGAGATACTTTAACTACTAAAAAAACACTATTTCAAGTAAATTCACGTTAATATCCAACCTTTCTATTCCATGAAATAACGAAAAGCTTATAATCAAATTGAGGTCTTAAGTTATAAATTATAAGGTCCGTATTACGTTCTGATGACAGTCTAATCCTTACCAAACTTAACGCGGTTCGTATGACACTTATTATAATGCACTAAAGTTTATTTTAGAAAGTGACGGGAATCTCTAAATGTTGGAATATAGCTATAAATAAAACACCGACTTTAAGTGACAAAGTACTACCCTTGAAACAGGTTTCTTTTAATTTATGGGCTGTCAAAATGTACGTATGTATGTCGTAGACAGGATGTGTGTGTGTGTGTATTCACTTGCCAAACGCGGCAGGGAGCTATGACATGCAAGGGGTGTGATCCAGCCTGTTTGGTAGGGTTGCCACGCGATTATTGATTTATTTTTGTCTAGCGACTGTATGCTTTAATTCGAGTGCCTCTAATAGGAAAACTAGGTTTTTTTAATTTGGCATTTAAATCATTATGGCTATTGATTTGCTGTGTCATTTTGTGAAATCGCAATATATATTCCAATATATTGATTTTTACTCAGAAAATTTAGATTTATTGCTGTAAATATTATATAGATAAGTATATGTATAAAGTTTCAAATTATTAACAGAATGTTATGTTGATATGAAAATGTATAAATAAATAGGTAAGTCTTGTATAAAATAAAATCTTTACTTGTACGGCTTTTTCCTCCATTGACAGTAACAGTCAGTCACTGTTACTTTAGACTTTACTTAGAGACGTTTATGTGGAGGCAGTTCTAATGAATTTTACTCTGTTACTTTGTTTTCATGAAGAAACTAATGCTATTTCGAACTTTATCAGAAATAAAATAATTATTTTAACATTTTGGCGTGGCAGCCCTGCGTTGTCTGGCCGGGCTGCATGCAGCGCAGCAGGGGCTGACTGGTCCATACGACACCACACACACACACACGCACGCCTGTGTGGGTACATACCGAATACCGATGCTCGTGTCCGTGTGGTCTGGCGAATCTTTACTCGCATTTTTAATGTCATTTCATTTCCAGTTTTGATTAGACCTTGATATTTAATTTTGTTCTTTGTTGTCGATAATTATAAATGCGAAAATCGTTTTTACGGCTTAGCATTGAATTGATTTTAGAGTAATCCATACCAAACACCTAAATAATAAAAATATCCTATGTCCTTGGGCCATTAAATCTTTCTTCCATATCGTTCGTTCTCACAATTTTGTTTCAAATCGAATTATTACGTGTGCGAAGCTTCGAGCTAAAACCAGTCATACGATAATTTTGGTTTTCTTTATATAGTAGACTAGCTTCTGCGCGCAGCTCCGCCCGCGTGGAAAAGTTTTTCCGGGATAAAAAGTAGCCTATAGCACTCAGGAGTAATGTAGCTTCCTATTATTGAAAGAATTTTCAAAACCGGTCCAGTAGTTCTTGAGATTAGCGCGTTCAAACAAACAAACAGACAAACTCTTCAGCTTTATTAGTATAGATTTAACTTTAAAAATAAAGAGCTTGAGGCAGATCCCCCATTCGCTGGACTGACTTGATTAAAACGGCAACACAGTCCTCCATGAAAGAGTGTACACGCAGTGCTACTAACCGACAAAAATAGCGAAGCCTTAGCAGACCTACGAACATCGCCGAGAAGACTGACAACGCTGACATCTTTCCATGTATTACCATCGCGACAACCACGACCACTCTGCCAAGAGTGTCCGACTGAGAAGAGATTTGACTATGAATGGTCCGATTTGATCGTGAACGCCTTATAAAAATCATGCGGCAGTACCTATTTCTGCAGGGGCTGTAGCCAAGGTGCATTTCTACAAGCGTTAACGCAATAGAATAGAAAATAATGTATGCGAATGGGGTTTTTTTATAAATTAATTTGCCGATGACATATAATGAAGAGCATCTTAGCTACGGCCGCAGATTTATTTGAGACAGGTTGCGGGAAGGCTCCATAAACTTCCATCTCAATTCATTTACCTTTAAGAACTGGCAACGTCGCCACAATTCCTTTGGCAGAGAGTTTTAGCGGCAACTTGGAAGTGTCTTGAGGTGCTTTTGTTTTAATTCTTTATTTTGGTGATACTTACGTATAATTGCATAATTACGGTGGTATATTATCCAATATAGTTCTATTAAAGGGCTCAAATGAAGTGAATTGAAATAACTGTGCTGGGCGGACCGCCCCGTGACCACGAAGTGCTGCAAAGCCTTCGAAACGTCGGGAGAAAATAAAATAAAAAACCGCGATAAAATCCGTTATAATAGTTTAATTTCAATGTCTAACATTCGCGTAAACGTAAGGAATCATTAAGAATAAATTAACAAAAAAAACCCCTTTGGCAGAGTAGAAGTTGCTAACCTTCGGAGTTTTGGCGGGAACTTGGAAGTGTCATGAGGTGCTCTTGTTTTAATTCATTATTTCGGTGATACTTAGTGTTATATTGCATAATTATGGTGGTATATTATCCAATATAGTTCTATTAAAGAGCTCAAATGAAGTGAATTGAAATAATCGTGCTAATCAAGTGTTTTTTTGTTGCCGCCAAAACTCCTCGATAATGTCTTGGTAAGGTAGTCACTGCTTTACTTCGACATACTACAGATAATAAAAAAAGGCAACCCAAACTTGACATTGGCAAAATGTGAACACAAATGCCATAAAAAAAAATTGCTAAAAAAAATGGTACGTACACTATAATCAATAAATCTTTTTAAATTTCGAACTTAATGGCAGTATAGACTACTAATTTAGGGTAGGGTGAAATAAATATGTTGTTCTTTTTTTTAATGCATTCAAATAAAGACTCTAAAGCCATGGCCACACATAACCGTACATAATCTAGAGGTGGCAGGCGTTATAACAGTCTGACAACCAATTGACAGCATCGAAGCTCCTGTGGCGAACAGTCAGCACCAAATTAATGTATCGCGGGTGAAGACCAAACGTATGAATTACAAAGTAATTAATATCATGAAACATCTTGTCATACATTCAATTAGCCTTGACTGTACGTGTATGATCGCGTTCATTTAAAATATGCTAATATTTTTTGTTTTTTAACCGACTTCAACTGGAGAAGATTACTCCATTCGTCGTATTTTTTATGTTTGTTCAGCAATATTTTTTTACTCTATAATCCGATTTAAATGATTATTTTTGTGTTCGATTTCGAATTTCTTCGGAGAGGTCCCATTTTAATTTCATTGGTAAGAAATCTTGGGATTTGAAGATGCAGAAGAGAATTCCTGAAAAAATCAAATAGGATTTAGATTTTTTTTTGTATTGGGCATATTGTCATTTGCCCTGTGCAGCCGGGAACTGTCCAAAATCAAATAGGATGAAAATGATTATTTTTGTACTGGGTTCAATTATACCTTATTAACTATGAAAAAAGGAAAAATAAATAGTTTTTAATATAAAATAAAAGCGATTTCAAAAGCCACTGCAAACAAAAAAAAAACATGTAATAAGAAAAAATTAAAACACAAGCACTTCCGATTTTTTGAAGTCTGTGCCTAAGGGCTCATACACATAAACACGACACGGCGTCGCGTCGCAATATACGTCTATTGCGGGCCATTTTCGAGATTAACTGTCGTTGTATATTTCCACGATACGGCGTCGCGTCGTCCTACGACGCGACGCCGTCGAAAAATAATATAATTTTGCCCGAACCGAGATTCGAACCCGTGACCTTAAAGCGGTACCACACGCGCGATACATTATATTGCCGCCGAGGCAGTAAATGATTACGTATTATAATAATTACGTATTCAATGAAACATAATAGATGGTTACAAATAATGTATGTTGGCATTATCAATATCAAAATACTTAGTTAATTAAAATATCGTTTTTGTTTCATTTTTTATATTTACAGGTTGATTAACATTTGCGTTGTATAGTAAAACATCACGTAGAATTAATTTATTGTCCCTTATAACTAAAGTTTATAGTACAGACTGTACGAATAGCATCGTCCAAGCTCGAGACGAGATCTAATGACGAGACGAGCATACCGCTCATCTGATGGTAAACGATACGACCGCCCATAAACAGTAGCAACACCATACAGGACTTTGAATTACATAGTGTGGCACTCCACTTTGCTCTTCACTCTGAGATATAAGATGTTAAGTCCCATAATGCCCTAATTACGCTGGCTACAATGTCCCTCAAACTGGAACACAACAGTGCATGCAAACTGCTGCTTGGCAGTAAAGTGCGGTGGTACTTTTCTAACCGGCTCGTATGGCACGAGAGACCTATATTTAGTACCAGTCCGCGAAAAAAAAAAATGTGTGTGTACTTATGTACACGCGTTAGAAGTTATACTTCTTTGGCGTAACAAGATAAAAATCTTTTTAAATAACGCGCCAAAAGAAGTATAACTTCAATATCTTTCGCCTTATTCTACGTTCAAAATTCAAAACTTAAATGTTGACTATAGTTAATTTCAGGGTGTCGATTTTTCGTGACGGAGTGCGCGCGCATCGTAAAAATTTACTCTCATCATTTTTCCCTAACGCGCCAAAAGGAGTATAACTTCAAAAAAAAGTCTCACATAAAACCGATGTCATTTATCACAGTGACCCCACTTGACTTGATGGAAGCTATGTGGAAAGAGGTCCAGATAGAGTGACGACTGACGAGATATGTTAATTCCTAGCCAGTGGACACATTTATGTCGGTCTGTTTGACACTGGATATACACAGACTGATTCCGGAACGCGACAAACTTACGTGGGTGACTAAGACAAGTGTACCTATACCAGCAAGTATCTTGATGTACAGTCAGCCACAAAAGTAGCTGAACAAATTAAAAACTTCAAAACGCTTCTGCACGTTCACGTTCACTCCAGTCGAAATATTGTTTTTTCTTTATCTAAAATAAAGTTAACCCTGTGAAGCTTATTTTAGTGAGGAAAAGACTATTGTTGATACTGACACAAAAGTTTAAACGCGATTTGAAATTTTAAATTTGTTCAGCTACTTATGTGGCTGACTGTACTAAAAAAATCAAATGATTGAATAGTCAACAATTATCATAGAAACAAATGAAATACGCTAACACACGATAAACATGACCCAAAGTGTTCCACCGACTGCGAAAAACCGTAGTGTAATCACAAACGTATGAATCTTCGCTAACGTAACAACTTGTTGAGCGCTAAAAAGAGGAATCCCAACATCCGATCCATTAATCATTCGGGCCGGGTTTATCTAACCGGGCTAGAAAACGACGGTTAAAACTGTCCGATACTCGGGTCGGATTTAGGTTTGGGATACTAGCTTGTGCTCGTGACTACGCGTTAACGTCCAGTCAAAAGTAGCATAGTGTAGCTTCATATAACAGAATTTTCAAAATCCGCTCAACGGTTTCACTTTATCCATTTTAATCTTCCTCTTTCACAATCACCCAATTTGATGCTAGTACACTTTCTCACGATAAAACTCCCATTTTTTTATGTTTTACCAAGCAGGTGCAGTCGTTTCGGAGATGCACAAAGGAAACAGCAGATAATAGTTATTGTCTACGTTAGTTGTATTTTGCATGTTGCTGGCAGACGACGCGCAGGCGAGAACCTAAAGGTGGTCGAGCATACACTTTTCTGACTGTACGTTACGCAGGAATCGGTCTCCTGACACCTTTCTTTATCCGTTTCAATTCTAACTACCCAATATATTTTTTATACATGCATACAGAAGTAATATGGCTTTAAAAATCGTGCCAGAAGTACCCGCAACGGTATAATACCACAGAAGCAAAAAAGCGATACATTTCGTGCTAAATTCCCTACACTATATTTTTGGTATCGGAACGCACTCGAAAATATTCAGAAAATATCAAATACAAAAGATTTGAAACTGCCAACTGAAAGTTTGATAGTGGTCCGGGACGTTTGACAGGTAACAATGAGTCGAGCAGACGTCTCCACAATAACAGTTGCAGAATCCGCGAAATGCAACAAGTGGCTGGGGTACGAGGGTAGCTCAACCGCGGCCGCTGAGTTTATCCAAATTGATGTTACCGTTTTTATATTTGGAGATGGTAATGTTTTAAACGGAATTTGTGTTATTTTCATTGGTTAACTAGACTAATGAGACTCAGAGTAATAAGGTGTTGGTCGAGGTGTATACGAAAATTCGTTTTTTTGTCTGAATATATACAATTTTTTTTTATCACATTGATTTATACTCATCATTATCATCAATTATCGTTCGTTTCAACGGTAAAGGAAAACATCGTGAAGACACCTGCATACTTGAGAATTCTCTATAGGAATTTCGAAGGTATGTGAAGTCTGCCAAACCGCACTAGGGCAGCGTGGTGGACTAAGGCCTAACCCCTCTCAATGGTAGAGGAGACCCGTGCTCAGCAGTGGGCAGTATATAATACAAGGCTGATTGCATAGATTCAAAAATAAATTAATGTAAAATTCGAACAATTTGTAACACCACGTATAAGACCGAAGTTGGGTTAATTTTTATGATTTAAAATTCATTAATTACCCTTTATTTAATTACACATAATAAGCACAAGTAAATACAAAATTATTCCTCATTCGTTTAAAGATTTTAGTGGCGATACATTACGATGCTCCGTCTGATGTTTGACAAATCTTTAAGAAAAATAGATATTCTGTTCAGAATTAGTGGTATCAACATTACCAGTAAAGGTGAACCAAATGCTAGAAAAAACCTTATCATCTATATAGTAAATTTTATTTTACTCAACACTGATGTACTCGGTGGTATCTGTTGGTTCATAACAGGTCTGATGCACGGGAAGAGTTTAACCCAACTTACTTACGTTGCTCCATGCGTTATCCTAAGTTCCCTTGGAGACTTCAAAACTATATTTATTGTTTTTAATGGGAGAAATATCAATCAGCTCATTGAGAATTTGAGAAAGATGGAAATCAGAGAAAGAAGCCGTGAGAAAACGGATGCAAAAGAGGCAATGATAAAGAAGGAAATAAATTTTCTTAACGCTGTAGTTAATGTTTTATATGTATTGAATGTGCTTTTGCTGGTGGCGTTTGCGATCAATCCTTTGGTTTTGATGGTTTTGAAGTATATGAAGACAAGCGAAGTAGAGTTCTTGTTGCCATTCCTTATTGTGTATCCTTTTGATGCTTATAATATCAAGGTTTGGCCGATAGTGTACGTACGACAGATCTGGTCAGGTGAGTTACTGTGCCAATAAATGATCAAAACTTTATTGTACACTAAAAACAGCAAAATAAAAACAAATATGATTTTATGAAAAAACATGTGACAATAGGCGGTCTTATAGCTAAAATCGTCTATTTTAATTTGATCTCTTCCAGACAACAAGCATTAATTGCGTAAGACTGCACTTTCTGACGTACAGTTAACCACAAAACAGATGTTAGCTATTATACAATGTTCCTCGGTTTATTAGTTTATTGGAAATGCCTCAATCATTCTATTACGCTTCCTGGAATTACGTCAAATCGAATGGTACATGATGAACGAATGTGTCTAGTATTTAAATTACTTTATGACTCAGAGAGCACATATTTATACCCGCAGGACATACATTTTCTATCATTCATCAATTACTATTCAGTACATTAGCTGATATTCTTTGTGAATTATCGCTCGCTTTAACGGTGAAGGAAAACATCGTGAGGAAACCTGCATATCTGAGAAGTTCTCTGCATTTCGAAGGTATGTGAAGTCTGCCAACCCACACTAGGCCAGCGTGGTGGACTAAGGCTTTAACCCTCTCAGTTGTAGAGGAGGCCCGTGCTCACCAGTGGGCAGTATATAATATAGGGCTGGTATGGTATGGTACATTGGCTAATGACAAAGTAAATAAAAATGACATTAACTTTTTTACAGAAGTCGTAGTCGTGCTAGATGTATGCGTCGCCGATTTTATGTTCTACATCTTTTGCACACACATGACGATTCAGTTTCAACTGCTGCAACAAAATATAAAGAAGCTCATCGACGCACCAAAGAATATCAACAGGAAAATTGTTTACGACGAGAGTTTTCGTACTAAGCTCATCGAAATTATTAAATGGCACCAGGAACTTATTTGGTACAAAATGATGATTACCAATCATTTCTAAAGACAAAACACGGCTTACGTTTTTCTTTATTATCACTTATCACTTATCATAAATCAGTCACTAAGATAATTCCAACATGATGTTAATTTAATATTCATACCTATTTCTAGTAAACCATATTCATGCAGTTATCCTTCAAAAACATTGTTAAGATGCTCTTATTCCGTATAATTTATTATAGTCTATAAATTTCAGGTCCACAAATCTACTTGAAACAGTTTATACGAAGTCTACGTTGTACAATTTCGTATCTAGTTCAATTATTATTTGTCTCACTGGATTTAATGTGACGGTATTTATATCTTTCAGTATCTTTTGTGTCAACTGTGTGTGTGATCAACTGCCAGTTTTTTGAATTGACAGTAACAGTCAAAGTTACTGTTGCTATTTTTAAAATTGTGTCATTCTTTTTATGACTACTCTTATAGGTTTTATTTTAGCGACGTTTGTGTTATAGCAATTCTTATGTCTTTTCCGATTCATGTAGAAATGCAATCAACCCTGTATTATATACTGCCCACTGCTGAGCATGGGCCTCCTCTACTACAGAGAGGGGTTATGCCTTATCCATCACGCTGGCCTAGTGCGGGTTGGCTGACTTCACATACCCTCGAAATTCTTATGGAGAATTCTCAGGTATGTAGGTTTCTTCACGATGTTTTCCTTTACCGTTCAAGTGAACGATAATAAATAAACAATATACACGTAACTTCGAAAAGTCAGAGGTGTGTGCCTTAGGTTTTGAACCTCCGGACATTGCCTCGGCAGACCGTTCCATTCCCAACTAGGCTATCGTCCACTTTGACATGGCATTTAGAAATTGGCTATTTAATAAAAGTAGCCATACCTTTGCAGGCTATTAACGACATTGCTCTTGTGATTTCGTTCCTTACCTTCCTCTTCATGGGTTTGCTGCAAATATTCTTCCTCTGTTTTTTCGGTGACATGTTGATGAAGGCTGTAAGTGTAACCTGAAAATTAATTGTAGCACATATTAACTTTATAATTGCAATCACTAAAATCTATTTTATTTTTCAGAGTGAAGACGTTGGTGACGCTGTTTATAATTCCAATTGGTATTTGGCGCATCCTAGGATCGGCAAGCATTTACTTTTAGTTCAAACTAGGTACTTATTTAAAACTTACGTATTCTCATAAGCATGCCTATAATCCTCTTGTTATTTATCCCGGGAGGATATGAAAAATGCTACTGGAAATTAAAGATCATGATAATCATCATCATTTGGTTATGTTGTAATATTTGAAGCGTTGGAACCAATGATGTTAAAATATTTACAAACTGCAGAGCGCAAAATCCATGCAAGCTGACGGCGTGCGGCTTTGCTGACGTTAATCTCAGAGCTTTCATGAAGGTAAATCCATTTTTAAGTTAGTAATTTAATATAGGATCTTGTACTGTTTCATGCTTTCAAAGACTGGAGATTTTGGTTTTTCTACTTCTTACTAATATTATAAATGCAAAAGTTTTGTCAATTTTTGCATATTTATAAGAACCCAGAAACGGGTGAACGGATTAGGATGAAATTTGACACACGGATAGACTCCTGGATTAACTAATATACGGTTTTTATCCTGGTAACTTATTCCCGTAAGAAATAATTGAAATAAATAGTGGGAAAAACTTTTCACGCAGGCAAAGCTGTGAAAGTTCAAAATTTGATTCAAACCCATCTTCCTGTAACTACGCGCCCACAAATTGCTAACTAAGGTCAGTATTAATAAATCAATCTCATGTTTGAGTAAAATCTCAAGCAGGCATTTAATGTGTTAAATTATTTAATAAACCAAGCTTAAGCTGTCATTTAAGAGCTTGCTCTCAGCTGAGTAAGCGCTGTTACACAAACAAAACTTAGCTGTCAAAATCCGTCATATATTGTAACTTAAGATATCATTTGAGCTGATTTTAATATGGGTTCATTAAATAGCCACTATCTTAAGATGCTGACCTTAATTTCACAGCGTCTCAGCTGATTCACACTTCACAGCGAAATTGAGTTGCATTTATTAATACTGCCCTAAGCTACCAGCATCTCAAAAATGTATTGCCTGTGTTTCAGGTACTTTGTATATAGTTATTGAGTGCCTCGGTGGCGTAGTTGTATTGCGTACGCGTTACGAGTACGATTTGCGCGCTGAGGTCCTGGGTTCGAATCCTGGGCCAAAAACATTGTGACTGGGTTTTTCCATCTTAAAAATTACTCAGGCGCAGCTCGGAGTCAGGAAGTTGGTGGTGTGATAACCCCGTGCCTCGGAAAGCACGTAAAGCCGTTGGTCCTGCGCCTGGTCTCTCTCCGGTCATGTCGGATTGCCGTCTCACCGGACTATGAGAGTGAAGGAATAGTGAGTGCAATTGTGTATTGCGCACACACTTGTGCACTATAACATCTCCTGCGCACCTGGCTGATCTCCGTTGAGATTGGCCGCCGTGGGCGAAATCGGCTAGGAAGGAATTATTATTATGATTATATAATTATTGGTTTGTCTACAGATACTAAGCACGTCGTGGTCTTACTTCGCTCTACTGGAATCTCTCTATAGTTCACCACGAGAGTGATAAAGTGTTTTGTTAAGTTGTAGAATTTCAATGTGTAGTGTTGTTATTTGCATATTTTGTGGTTTTGGGTGTCATAAAATATGAATACTGAGAGCCTGTTTCACAGGTTGCAAGTAAATTTTATTTGACAGTTCTCGTATTAAACGGCTTATTTAGATAGTACTCATTTGAATATAATTTATTTGGGAGCATAGATTAGAGTGCGACTTGTATTTGGTCGGTTTATACATGTCACAAGTAGGATTTATTGAGAAGTTGTGAATCAGGCACTAAGATATTTATTAATATACTCTTTGAAATAAATGTTGTTGCACGTATTTGTGGTATTCTATTCCTTCTCACCACTTTCATGAAAGACCTACAGTGGTAGGTCTCTCGTATGCGAGGGGCCGTCTGGGTAGATACCACCGCAGTGTTTATTTCTAACGCCAAACAGCAGTGTGCATGCACTGTTGTGTTTCGATGTGAAGGACATTGTAGCTAGCGTAATTACTGGGCATTATGAGACTTAACATCTTATGTCTCAGGGTGACGAGCGCAGTGGAGTGCCACGCTACTATGTAATTATTCTGTATGGTGTTGTTACTGCTTATGGGCGGTCGTATCGCTTACCATGAGACGAGCGGTATGCTCGTGTCGTCATTCAGAAGCAATAATAACAAAAAAGAGCTGAAACATATCTAAATTACATAATGATTCCTTATGTTTACGCGAATGTTAGACATTGAAATTAAACTATTATAACGGATTTTATCGCGGTTTTTTATTTAACTTTTCCCGACGTTTCGAAGGCTTTGCAGCACTTCGTGGTCACGGGGCGGACCGCGATAAAATCCGTTATAATAGTTTAATTTCAATATCTAAATTACAACCAATTGATATCACAATAATAAAACTAATCGCAAATTACCAAAACTTTCAATTAAATCTCAATCAAACATAAAACGTATTTTCTACAAATATTTTTGAAACCATTTTTATGAACATCGCGTGCCGAAATTACACGTCCCTCGAAAGATTCATGACAAGCACGACAAAACTCGCACTTTTACCGGCCCGGGCGCGGTGTTTCCACAGAAATGGCGGACTACATTCATCTAAAATTCACACTTCTGCGCTCGACGCGTTGTTCAGTTGCAGTATGCAAAATATGTTAGCGTTTAAAAATGTCATGTTGGATCAATTTAGTTTCTTTATGGCTGATTTTTCGAGTGACAGATGTAATTTATCCATCAAATCTATACTTAATATTATAAAGCTGAAGAGTTTGTTTGTTTGTTTGTTTGTTTGAACGCGCTAATCTCAGGAACTACTCGACCGATTTCGAAAATTCTTTCACTAATAGGAAGCTACATTACTCCTGAGTGCTATAGGCTACTTTTTATCCCGGAAAAACTTTTCCACGCGGGCGGAGCCGCGCGCAATACTAGTATATTATAAACTGGCTAATAGCCGATTTCACCGCGTGCTGATAAGGTCCCTGATAGCCTATTCGGGACTTATCCGCCATATAAACTACAACGTTTTGTTTCACAGGACTCGAATAAAATTTGTCTAAAAAAGTTATTAGTAATGTGTCAGATTTATATGTTAGATAGGGTTATATATCAGATAATTATCTCGAACTTTATCAGGAACCGGTGAAACTTGCGCTTGATATAAATCTGTGACGATTGTACTTTATTCACTGTCATTTAATATTAATATATTCATAATTACTTAATATGACTAATTAATATGATTGTGTTGCATTTTATCCATCGAATAACTATCTCAAGATTGATGAATCAGCATTTAGTTGTTTTTTTTTATAGCGAAAGGTAAAGTGACTATGCACCTGCGGTGCAATTCTGTAAAAACACAGTTAGTGTGAAGAGAGGTGACTTCGACATCTCAGCTCCCTTATCCTCTACGACACAAATGAAGACACACGTTATTTTCATCGCTCGTAACAAGCGCGTAACGTAACTCATTGCGTTTATCACTATAGAATTTGACATACAGAGTATAATTTAACGCTAATTACACAAATCTAACGTAACACGGCCGCGTTACTTAACACTGTCATACAGAATAAGGCGGCAGGTTAGATTATGACAAAGCGCCAGTGCGACAATCGAAATCTTTGTTTACAGAATACCAATTAGCGAGATATCAGTAAAATTTCACTTATGAGTAAGTGAATGTAGTTCGCTGAACACCGACATTTTCACCGTGAGGCGCTAGTTCTCACTGCGGATTCAGAAGTGAAAAGGCGAATCGCGTCAGGCTACTTAGACTGTAAAGCCAAGCCAAAAAAAAGGAAACATATTAAATTTAAATATTTTTAAATATGTAGTAATAATTTTTATCGTATTTTTATCACCTCATAAAATCGCAATACCTTTGATTTCGTTTTTTAGAATTTCCACGAATGTTTGTATGCAATATACCTATTTATTATTTTATTAACCTTATTCCACTATATTTGTACTACAAAAGATTCACACAGTATTTATTAAACCTATAATTTACAGCCTTCTTGCCCCACCCACATTAATTACCTCCATATTTTATATCAAGAAATCTGTAGTAATTTGCAAGACTACATATAGAGCTAGAAAGATATAAGACCTTTCTTTAGATGTCACCAAGATTTAAAAATCATTTCTAGGCCGGTATAAATGTTTAGGTCTTTAATTATATATTTTTTTGAAAACATAATAGAATAGTATATTAATGTTCTAGACCAGCTGAGAATGATGATGATGATGGTGATGCCGATGCATGCCGCTTCTGACGGGTTGGTCTGGAAATCTTTCGGGCCTATGTTCAGCAGTGGACTTCTAAAGGCCGAAGAAGAAGAAGACCAGTTGTTATCAACCTGCGGCCCGAAGAAAGTGGTTAACCAGACTTAAAAAAATATATAAAATTCTAAGGAACAGCACAAGATCACTTGAGCTGTATGCTTTAACGCTATAAGAATAAAATGATTTCTTTAAATGTGAATACTTTTTATTGAAATAAAGCATTCAGTTTTAAACACGTTTTTAGACATATACCTACGTATATAAAGAATTTGACGTTGTGGCTCGAGGTACCACAGCTTTAAGACGACCTGTGGCCCTTATATAAAAAGGATGAGTACGTCTGGTCCAGGCTCTAAACAGACGTATCACGTAAACAAATGTTTTTTTAATAACCATAAATATACATCTCCATGATAAAGATTATGAAATCATCTAAATTCTAAAAAAAAATTGATCGTGAGTTAACCTTTATGTTACTAGGATGGTATGTCTAATAGCTTTTTAAGTCACTGAAACTATAATTAATTTTTTATTCGGAGAAATACCGCACATTTCGCTTGACAGTGATCGTTTGATCGCTGTAATTAATATAAAACATTTTTGTATATAAGAAATTCCACTCCATTTCAACTACAAACAAAAATGCCTCTGCATTTCGACGACACTTTGAAAAAAATTGAATTCCTATTTCGCTACGCCGGCATCAACATCAAATGTGGGGAAAGGAAAAAGAACGACGCAATCAAATCTCGATGCGTGTACGTTCTGAACTTTTTCTGGCTGAACGTCGATTTATCTGGAGCAATATTTTGGTTTATAGACGGAGTAAAAAAGGGTAAAGACTTTATAGGTCCCACGTACATTGCACCTTGCATATCCTGGGCCTCACTATCCAATGTCAAATCACTTTTCCTCATATTCTCTGAGAAACATATTTACAAACTGATGGACAATTTGCGAAAACTGGAAAAGGCGGAGAATGCGCGTCCAAAATGCGTTGAGAAGGAGGAAATAATAAAAATGGAGATTAAATTCTTGAATTATGTATTGAAGAGCATTATCATACTATACGCGGTCTTGATTATAGCATTTGCTTTGAGCCCACTGATCATAATCGGGATAAAGTACATGCGGACTGGAGAAGTGACTTTAATCTTGCCGTTCCTGATTTTGTACCCTTTTGATCCGTTCAACATTAAAGTGTGGCCGTTCGTTTATCTTCATCAGTTATGGTCAGGTGGGTTGGTCATTCTTGCACATAATTTTTGGCAGATCTACTTATTACTGTTATGATTTCAACTGTATCATCACAAAATTGTGGTGTTGCTAACTTTACGTTACAACTATTTAATTCGTTTTGTAGTAGCGTACACTGGTTTATAGATCGGGAGAACAGAGGATGATAATCAATCAACCCAAAGGTTGCAAATATTTTCATAGAAATATTATAGATAAATTAAGATTAACGAGGAATTTACATCAAATCAGATTATGTGAAGATGAAAAAGGGGCTACCCAGTTCCCAGTACACTATTGGGCGTGATCGTATAGATAAAATAAAAAACTCACGTTATTTCAGAATCCGTAGTCTCTATAAACATCTGCTCCGCCGACCACTTCTTCATTACTTGCTGTTCGTACATCCGAATCCAGTTCAGGCTCCTGCAACATGACTTTGAAAGGATTACATTAGCATCCAGAGCCAACACACGCATCCACGAAAATGACTTTAAGGCGAAGTTTATTGAATTGATCAAATGGCATCAAGATACTATTGAGTGAGTTTTTATACATTTTAGAATACATAAGAGTCATTAGGTAAGGTAAATTTCTACCTAATAATTATCTACGTAACAATTTGACGTTTTAGGTCACATACTAAACATGTGGTTATACTACACACACACGCACTCACGCCTTTTATCCTCGAAGGGGCAGGCAGAGGCGCAACTAGTGCACCCACTTTTCGCCGTACGTATTCCGTCCCATGATGTAGCAGGGGGCGAGTCTTTCGACATATCGGGCACAAATTTCAAACTCCGGGCTGATACTGAAATTAAAAACCCAATATCACTTTGCCCGACCCGGGAATCGAACCCAAGACCTCAGCATTGCAGTCATACCGTAATACAACTACACCACCGAGACAGTCCTATTATAGTGTGGTTATACTGCAAATAAAAAACTCTGTCACATTCAATGTAACTACTGCATAGAAAGTGCAACATCATATTATAGGTGTTGTTTTGAACACACATATAAATAAATCCTAATCACTCTGTTTACTTAAACTAATCTGTCAAATTCATCAGCTTTTATAAATGTGTCATGTGTGCATGAGCATAATGTATTTAAAAACAAATTAAAAAAATATTTTCTTCAACAAACTTACTACAGCTTATATGAATATATAAACGGATAAAGTTAGGTAATGATACAATTTTTAGTTATTTTCAATTAATTCTATTAACAATAATGAATTTATAGTTTTATACAAGTATATTTAATTTTAAATTATCTTATTAATAGCAATAGATTTATATTTTTTTATACTTAGTTATTAGAATAGCCGACTCCCTGACAGGGTATTTAGGGCTTTATTGTAAATAAATAAATAAATAAATACTTTGGCATCAAGGAAAGATCACATAAGTCGCGTCCTTTATACATTGTCTAGGCTTAGAAGTTATTAACATTTTGCGAAATCACTACACTACTATGAAACTGACAATCTCTTCAGCACGTTTAGAAACAGAAGTCTCAGTTAGACTAGTTTTTTTTATTAATACATTGTAACCCTCTCAATTGTAGAGGAGGCCCGTGCTCAGCAGTGGGCAGTATATAATACAGGGCTGGTATGGATGGATGGATGAGAATTTCTTCCATGTCAAAAACAACGTACAAGGAGATTAAGCTTGTCTTAACTAGTCATTGCTCGCTGTTTTCCTGCAGAATGAATTGCATTATCAACCAGAAATGGTAAAGATTTGACACGGTAGGGTAATTTTAGGCTTCGCTGAGCACGCGCATTCCTGGCGGGTTCGTCAGATTTGGACTCACCCACGTTCCAATGTTTCTAAGTATGTGTCTAGAGTTCTTTTAACATAGCTTTTGCTTTCAGGTCAGTATCTCTACTTGAAACCATATATTCGAAGTCATTATTATTCAATTTCATGTCAAGCTCTTTAATAATATGTCTCACTGGATTTAACGTTACGGTAAATATGAAATAATTTGATATATCACCTCACTTTCAAACCAATTAATTGAATTTTATGTATTTCCTGATAAACACCAGTCGATTAATTGAGTCTCTTTAACAAAGTTTCCATATCAAATAGTAGAAACAACAGTCAATGTCATAGAAATTGCGTGTAACCGTTGACGGCTAGTTGCCACCACTTTGTGTCATGCTTAGGGGCAGCAAGTAAAAAAACGTTTGCGTCGTGCCTTATCCGAATTGCTTTCAGGTGGTGAATGATTCCTCATTTCTGGTGCCGTTCCTCAGTTTCCTATTCATGAGCTTGGTGCAAGTATTCTTCTTGTGTTTGTTCGCTGATTTGTTATTGGAGTCGGTGAGTCATTTTTTTCTTTGCAGAAACAACTTATGTCAATTGTTATTAAGCAAAGATGAGATTGTGACTTTTGTATTTGGCCGGCATATAGCTTATGTGACGAGTAGTATAGGCAAGCGATGATCGACCCTAGTAGGTGTATTAACCGTAGCTTCGATGTGACGAATTAACGTTATAATTTGACAACGGTATTAGAAAAGAATTATATATCGCTAAACTTGAAATTTGGTAACATGAGAAAATTTGTGCAGCAAAATCCAATATCACTTTGCCGAGCCCGGGATTGCAACTCAGGTCCTCAGACCGGTGTCGTACTGGTCTATAGGTACAACTACGCCACCATTGCAGTCAGTCTCGAAATTATTATTTTTTTCGAGTTTCCTTACAGAGCATGGGCGTAAGTGATGCGGTGTACAACAGCCAATGGTACATGGCTGATTCCAGCATTGGAAAGCAACTCCTGCTGGTACAAACTAGGTGAATATTGCACAAGAGACACTGACACTCGTAATCACAAACAATACTATGTGAATGCACAGTGCGCCCAAGAGCATAGTGTAGGCAATTTCATATTTTTCTTTGGCCTTCTAGCTTCTAGGCCTTCAGCTTTATTTATCTAACAGCCAATTGGATCAAGATTGTATTTCAATATTAGCCAATCACAGCGCCCCTTTGCCCACGCACTGCAAAATCTGTCAAGCCAAAACCACTGAGAATACACTGATTATTATAGCATTGAGTTTGTGAATACGGATCGACAGTCTAAAAATAATTACTAATAAAACAATATTTAATTTTTATCTCAAGAAATTCGCTGTAATAAATGATTAAGTGTTTATCGAAATTCCCAAGCTACATTTCTTTATGCTGTGTATTTGGATCGCCAGGTAGGTAGTCTAAAACCGCCGTTAAATACCCAAAATACCGTAATCGAAGTCCTACAGAATATTTAAAAAATCATTCGTGTTTTTTTTTTTATGGCATTGAATGACGTGACGAGCGTCCCTTTCGCCTGATGGTACGCGATACGACCGCCCATAAACAGTAGCAACACCATGCAGCACCTTGAGTTACAAAGTATTGTGTGGCATTCCACTGCGCTCATCATCCTGAGACATAATATGTTAAGTCTCATTATGTCCAGTAGTTACACTGGCTACAATGTCCTTCAAACCGAACCACAACAGTGCATGCACTCTGCTGCTTGGCGGTAGAAACAGACATTGCGGTGGTACCCACCCAGACGGGATCTTACATATGAGGGACCTACCACCAGTAAAATAATAACCACCAGGATAAATCGAAAAAATAAAATTGACTTAATAAAAAAAGAGCAATGAGAGGTGTCAAGGGACACCCGGATGGAACGAAGTTCCTTTCGATTAATTAGTGAAGGAATTGAAATAAAATTTTATTTATATAACAGAGTGTGTATATAACGCATGCGCATGCTCACGCCTTTTATCCCCGAAGGGGTAGGCAGAGGCGCAACTAGTGCACCCACTTTTCGCCAAGCGTATTCCGTCCCATGATGTGATAGGGGGCGAGCCTATCGCCATACCGGGCACAAATTCCAGACTCCGGGCTGATGCTGAATAGAAAAATCCTATATCACTTTGCCCGACCCGGGGATCGAACCCGAGACCTCAGCCTTGCAGTCGTACCGTAATACAACTACGCCACCGAGGCAGTGTGTATATATATAAATATATAAATATTTTCCTATTTCCGTTCCAATACATAAGTTTCTAGAGAAAAAAACAAATAAATACGTGTGGCACTCGGAGACTACCGCGGTAAAGCTATTGCATAGCATTTTTATCACAAATTTTGATTGACTAAACACAAATTCGATCTTACGCGTACCACATAAAGTAGATTTTTAAACGCGAGCAAAGCACGTTAGTCTTGTTATTGATAAATGTCAGTAACCAAAGTAGAATAAACAAACAAAATTTGAAAAGAGAATGTTACGTTCGATTCTTTTGTACTCGTGCCGTGCCAACGCTGGGGAAATAGCTTCTACGCAATGTATTTAAGGTTCATATTAGATTAGTAAGAAATGGTTTTAATGACTTTAATAAATAAAATAAATACAAATATACTCGTTTCAAGAATTATAGCTTCTACGCATTGTATTTAAGGTTCATATTAGTAAGATAATAGCAAAAAGTGTCGTGACAACTTTCCGTCCAGCCCCCTTTCACAACGCGCAATAAAGAACTTCGTTCCAATAAAATTCTTATTTCCGCAGAGCGCAAAAGCCATGCAAATTGACCGCGTGGGGATTCGCCGATGTCAATCTTACTTCGTTCATGAGGGTAAAGTATTTCACTGGATTTCCATTCGAATAGTTCTAAAAATAAAATCAGTCATTGTTTTAAATATTTATATAGCATGAGTATGACACTCATTATTTGTAAACAATTTTTTAAAAAATATTGTCATTGATCATTCAGTTATTCATTGCCATTTTTTACAATATTTTACCACAGTATTTTACTATACGTTGTATTAAATAGGTACTGGTAAAGCTGTGTATATTTGACTCCCTTGCCTGATTTAAATATTTAAGCAAAGTACAATCTCTATTGTTACGCGATTTGTAGATGGCATAAAATAACGACAATAAAGCTAAAAACAATGAAGTTAAGTTTGCCAACGATAACTGGTTCCAAAACATTTTACAGAATTACCAGTCAATCTTCAGTCATGTTGTTAGTCAGTCTTCAGTCTGACCAACAGGCTTGTTGGACAGACTGAAATAAATAATCATACCTGCACCCCACGCCTTGCACCATTAAGAGTCGTATTAATAGATGCGACTCAATTTCCCTCTAAAGTGCGATATCAACTGAGACGCTGTCAAATTAAGGTCAGAATCTAAAGATAGTCGCTATTCAATAAACCCTTATAAACATCAGCTCAAATGACATCTTAAGTTACAATATGTGACGGGAGTTTTGGCGGGAACTTGGAAGTGTCATGAGGTGCTCTTGTTTTAATTCATTATTTTGGTGATATTTAGTGTTATATTGTATAATTATGGTGGTATATTATCCAATATAGTTCTATTAAACAGCTCAAATGAAATGAATTGAAATAATTGTGCTAATCAAGTGTTTTTTCTGTTGCCGCCAAAACTCCTCGATAAAGTCTTGGTAAGGTAGCCACTGCTTTACTTCGACATACTACAGATAATAAAATATACAAACCAAACTTGACATTGGCAAAATGTGAACACAAATGCCATTATAAAAAAAAAAAAAAAATATGTGACGGATTCTGACAGCTAAGTTTCGTTTATGTAATAGCGGTTTTTCAGTAGAGAACAGGTTTATTATATAGTTCAATACATGAAATGTCCACTTGAGATTTTACTCAAACGTGAGATTGTTAATACAGCCCTATGTCTTTGAAAACAATGCATCTTTCGTGACTTTGAGGCCATGAAGATAGACGATAGATTTACCATAGCTGACCTAGTACCGTGAATAGTCCAACAGAGTTATTATAATATTATGTCGGATTTTTCACAAGGATTTACATAATTAGCAAATTAATTTAAGTCATTATTATTGAGCAGGGACACGCTGGATGCAGGCCGCCTTCAACAGGTCCGTCTGGAAATACGAGAGGCCTATGTTCAGCAGTGGACTTCATGTAACTGATGATGATGATGATAATGAATAGGAATTTCTCATAATTGACTCAAGCAAAGATATTTTAAGTTTCTTTTTAAACCCTCTCATTAACATACTTATTTTAACTTTTTCCAGGTGCTAAGCACAGCTTGGTCTTACTTCGCTTTACTGCAAACTGTGTATGGCCAATAAGAAAATACAAACTAAAGATTAAACGATTTGAAAACTATAAAAACAAAATTCACTTAGATGTCGCTCTTTTCTATTAATGTATTTAGAATTGCAATGCTATGGTATAAATAAACTAACACTATGATATGTATTTTTATTCCATACTTCAATTCATAGTCTTTGTCTTCTCATAGTGTGCATTTTTAAGTTGGGTCACTTTTCGTTCTATCAACGTCATATGGATAATCTTTTTTTTTTCTTCACAACTTATATAGGTACTTACACATAACTTACCTAGTCTTAAAAAAACCGGGCAAGCGCAAGTTGAACTCGCGCACCGAGAATTCCGTACAAACTTGTAGATAACCTGGTATCTAAGTAGATATTTAAGGTCTTCAGATTTTTCCCTTTTTGCTATATAATACATTGCTTCTTGCCTAATTTCATGATTCTAGGTCAACGGAAGTACCCTATAGGTTTTGATTCCCTTGCGAAATTGCAAAATATGCGATGATATGCGACACAAGCGCTCATATCTATTGATCGCGTTGACTTACAAGTTAGATTTTGCCATAGCTGAAAGAGACAGTAAACTCGAGTATTTGATATAATTAACTTGATACCTACCTCTACGCGTTCTTGAGAAAAAAAGGATTAAGATCGACAGACAAACGGAAAAACCGCAGTACAACAAAGTGATCCTATAAGTGTTCTTTTTGAGGTACAGAACCCTAAACAATTCAATTACAAAACAAATTTACTGACACACACACACACAAGCACACATGTAGCAGTTACTTACATTTTTTTGTGAACAATTGCAAAAAAAACAATCGTCTGTTACAGTAGTTTTAGTTTGTTTTGTCACAAAATTTAGCTAAAATTAAAACCTTTGATTTTGCGGTGTTCATATTAAATTTTTTAATAATCTCCATTTTAATATTAATGTATTTATAAGTAACATCTCTATAATTTTCAATGATTGCATGTTTCTACATGCAACTACTATTAAAATAATTAGATGTGAATTATATAGCTTCAGTAATGCCTGTTTTTAATTTATACCACAATTAATATCTGCTAGCTTTCGTTCGTCGTTCTGTTTGCGTATAAAGACTTCCCGGGAATACAAATCCCAATATGCACTTCTCCGGGTTAACAATTTGCTCGCCTCAAGGTAAGTTTCAGGACTTTCATAAACAGTAGCAACATGAATTACGAAGCTTTACGAAGGACCACAGGTTTAAGACCAATGGCAAACACCTCAGACTTTTCGAAGTTGGATGTGTATTGATTAAATATCATTAATGTTTCCTTTAACGGTGAAGGAAAACTTCGTGACGAAACCTACAGACCTGAGAATTCTCCATAAGAATTTCGAAGGTATGTGAGGTCTGCCAACCGGCACTGGTCCATCGTGGTGGACTAGGGCCTAAACCTTCTCGGTAGTAGTATATTATACAGGGCAGGTGGTGATGATGATGATGAACTACGCTCTATTTCAGACTTTAGATGCTAATAATAATGTCCAGTAATTATTTATTTCCATTCACACTCCAAAGTATGAATAATATTTTTTTACTCGTGCAGGCGACCAAGCGTTTTATTTTTGGATTAATGATTGTTTGCCTTTATACGCTTGGTGTTAAAATTTATTTTGGATAAAATCATGCCCGTCACAATTTGTGTTAATAGTTCCCACAACAACATTTGCTTCACTTGGGAGCTATCACAATCCCCTAAGGTGTCGCACAGACCCTGGTGACGGCAGAATCTGCTCGGAGCCTAAAGGAAAATTGTCTAATTGCTCAAGACAGCTAATTACTGCTGAGGTAAGAACTAACACACGATATAATATTACGTGGAGCGAAAACTATAATTATGCAGAGTACAAATCTATATAAATTAAATGTGAAACGACTAAACGCATTTCTAAAACGCCACCGTCAACGCTAAACATGACCGAAACACGTTTCGACAAATCGTTGTCCAAACTCGACCTTATGTTGAGATGCAGTGGCACTAACATTGCCATTGGCAATGCTGCCCCAACTAACACCAGGAAAAACCGCTTCATATATATTTTAAACTTTACTTTGCTGAACACTGATGTTATTGGGTCCGTCTGCTGGTTTATATCAGGTCTGAAACGTGGCGAAAGCTTCACTAATTTAACTTATATGGCACCATGCATCATTTTGGGTTATCTTTGTGATATAAAGACAATATTCATCATTATTCATGAGAAGAAAGTGTACCAACTAATGGAGAATTTACGAACGATGGAAATAAAGGAAAGAACCCGAGAACAGACACCTGAAAGGGTAAAAATAATAGAGAAAGGTGTGGGTTTCTTGAATTTGGTAGTGAATGCGTTGTATTTACTAAACATATTATTGTTAATATGTTTTGGATTACACCCATTGCTGCTGATGGCTTTGAATTACATGGAGACGAGAGAGTTAGAGCTCCAGTTGCCATTCCTTGTTGTGTACCCGTTCGATGCTTACAACATCAATGTTTGGCCGTTTGTGTACATACGACAGATGTGGTCAGGTATGTTGTAGTAGCAGGAAACTATACATAAGAATTAACGGATGTAAATGCAGAGTTCTAATTATACTATTGAATGTCTTTGATTGTATTATAATGTTGAAAAACAATATAATCCTTACACCTATACTTATAATATTATAAAGCTGGCGAGTTTGTTTGTTTGGTTGAACGCGCTAATCTCAGGAAATACTGAACCGATTTTGGAAATTCTTTCACTAATAAGAAGTTACATTACTCCTGAGTGGTATAGGCTACTTTCTAGCCCGGGAAAATATTTTTATCCACGGGAGGAAACGCTTTATCGCTAACACCACCGGGGGGTCAGTGGAACGGATATGTTGGTTTCACCGGTCTTACGGCCCAGTGTCGACACTCGGGAGTATAGCATCATCCGAGCGAGCATTGGACCGAGTCCCTAAACCCTATGTAAACCCTACACCGGCATACCAACCAAAACTCGGCGGTGGTCTTCTTCGGCGCATACGGGACGGCCCCGGGGTATCTTGTTGCACTGAGATAGCTACACGGGACCGCCCCTGACCGGCCGCAGCTGTCTGCCTGAACGCGATAAACTCTCAGACTACCAGACGGGTTTCGATGAAATTTGGCATGGACATACTTTAACTTTTAATTACAATGTAGTCTTTTATTGCAGGAATTGTGGCTGTACTCAATATTTGCGTAGCTGATTTTGTTTTCTATAATATCTGTTCCTATATTACTATTCAGTTTCGACTACTGCAGTATGATGTTGAAAATTTTATCACTCAAACTGTAAATTCGATTTTTAAAGACGAAACGCACGACCATACAGTACGGAAATTGGTGAAAATTGTTAAATGGCACCAGGAAATAATAACGTAAGATGTGTTTAAGGCAGGTTATCTTTGTAAGTTTTGCACAAGTTACTTACGACAACTTACTAATGTTAACAACTTCGGAAGTAGGTACTGGTTAAGATAAATTACCTTTTTCGCGACATACCGTTTATTTATAACAGATTATTCTGTAATAAAAACTTTATAAACTAATTTCCGACTAAGTTCTAAGGCTGAAAAATTAAAATAGCCCATTGGCCATACCGCAATGAATCCGCCATAGTGACTTGTTTCGGAGATTTTATGTGACAATTCCACACTGCACAATATGCTTCCCTAATAGTCTTCTAGAGTTTTATTGCATTGAATGACGAGACGAGCATGCCGTTTGCCTGGTGGTAAGCGATACGACCACCCATAAACAGTAGCAACAACATCCAGCACCTTGAGTTACAAAGTACTGTGTGGCATGCCACTGCGCTCGTCATCCTGAGACATACGATGTTAAGTCTCATTATGTCCAGTATTTACACTGGCTACAATGTCCTTCAAACCGAAACACAACAGTGCATGCACACTGCTGCTTGCACTTAATCCTATCCTTATAAAATACACGTTAAAACGTGAACTCCTCCTACCTCCTACTCCTCCTTTTTTTAAGTCATGCTGCCGTATTTTCATTTCCAAATACGATCAATGAGGCGCTATTCAAATTTCCATTGAAAAAATGTACGTAAATGAAAGTAAACTCGTCCTGATTATATTACAGGTGCGTAAATCTACTGGAAACTATTTACTCAATACCGACGTTGTATAATTTCGTATCCAGCTCCATTATTATTTGTCTCACCGGATTTAATGTGATGGTAAGACTTGCATTCAATCTATCATACCACCTAGTTTCGTTAATTCTATTTCGTATAATAATCGCTTACTTAAAGTGGTACTAAACGCATTCCCTGCCCCACATCTATAATTTGAGGGCCTTGTGCTTATGGGAGCCTCACGCTAGATGCGAGACCTTTTTTAGGTTACCACCCAACAAGGCATCCTAAGCATTCTAACCTACAAAATTGTTGAAATCAGGGACCATTTTTTGCTCCCACCCGGGGCCTCATTGAACCAGCGGACCTTCAGAATCAGAATCAGAATATTTTATTTGCATTGAATGTAGGTACAGAATAGGATGGTAATATAACTCATACGTTCCGATACATTCTGCCAGATGGCGTGCAAAAATTAAGCTTAGTAAGACTTTACAAAAATCAATACTATTTATTATAATCTAAATTAGTCTTCGTCTCAGCAATACGTTCCATGACCAACTAGGAGAGGTTATTTAGGTTTTCGGGTATCACAGTTGTATGAAACTCAACAGTTAGCATTTAACGTTGTTTTCTACATAACATAGTTAAAAAGCGGCTAGTTGGGAGTGGAACGGACTGCCAAGACGAATGTCCGCAAATTCAAAACCCAAGCGCACGCACATCTGACTTTTCTCAAGTTATGTGTGTATTCTTTGTGAATTATCGCTCGCTTTAACGGTGAAGGAAACCATCGTGAGGAAACCTGCATACCTGAAAGTTCTCTATAAGAATTGCGAAGGTGTGTGAAGTCTGCCAACCCGCACTAGGCCAGCGTGGTGGACTAAGGCCTAAACCCTCTCAGTTGTAGAGGAGGCCCGCGCTCAGCAGTGGGCAGTATATAATACAGGGCTGGTATGGTATGGTCCTACAAAACTGTGTTACTACACCAGTTAATCTGGCTGGTTCCTGTTGTAGAAAAATATCTACACACGGTGGTTATACTCATTCTTACTTTTACCTTTCGAAACTATTGCAGGAGAGCACCGACGTAGTTCTAGTGTTTTCTTTCTTCATGTTCCTGTTCATGGGATTAATGCAAATATTCTTCCTCTGCTTCTTTGGAGACATGTTAATGGATGCGGTAAGTTCAAGGCAAACGTGGCTAGACTCCCCGTTCGTGCTAAGTTCTCTCCTAAAACCCCCGAAGCAATTCTAGTTCAAGGCAATATTTATTTATTTATTTATTTAGGCAAAGACCTGTTACACTCATATGTATAAGGTCGTTGACTCTCAAACTAGGCAAGCCTGTATTTTAAGAGTCTGAGGTGGGTAATCAAAATTTGATTATATTACTCTTTATTATGATATTTGCTGACATAAAAACTACCTATTATTAACAATTGTTATTAGTTGATGAATGTTAAATTTGAGTATGGGTACTAGAGGTTTTAATAGCAAGGAAAAAAGGGGAAAAATACCAATAAAATAGGTGAGTGTTTGTGTTGTGGGAGTTCAGGCTAGGTATTCAATGAAGTTATCAGTCTTTCCGTTTCATCGTGGTTGAGCCTCAACAGCCATGCTTTGACTTTTCTTTTGCATGCAGTGTGATATACAATATTGCAATTCCTATTTACATTATTGTATATGATTGGATGTATAAAGGCGGGACAACTTTTAGTTAGGCGAGACAAACTACTGGACATAATGAGACTTAACATCTTATGTCTCAGGATGACGAGCGCAGTGGAATGCCACACAGTACTTTGTAAGTCAAGGTGCTGGATGGTGTTGCTACTGTTTATGGGTGGTCGTATCGCTTACCATCAGGCGAACAGCATGCTCGTCTAGTCATTCAATGCAATAAAAAAACAAAAAAAAAACTGCGGGGCACCGGCATTGGCATTGTGAAGACACGTTTGGATTTTAATATATGCCTACATTCTCCCTTATGCAATTACTGGGCATAAGGAGACTTAACATCTAATGTCTCAGGGTGTCGAGTTGAGTGCAGTACTATGTAATTAAAGTTCTGTATGGTGTTACTACTATTTATAGGCGGTCGTATCGGTTACCATCAGGCGAGCGGAATGCTCATCTCGTCATTCAGTAGCAATGAACAGAAAAAGGTACCTACATTTGGTCTTCACTTAAATTGCACGCTCTTAAACTGTGCAACTCTACCTTAGGACCCTGAAGGTATTTGAGAAATTTTCTATTTCCCTTCACTTCCTCTCGTCTGAAGATAGGGATTGTGAACATTTATTGCTTTTGGAAGAAAGTTACTTTACTATGCCAGAAAAAAATGTCTGGAACCAGAATTGGGGGAGATTTTTGTAAGACTTCAAGTTATAGAACTATAAATTTTTTCTAAATTGTTTCAGAGCGTTGAAGTAAGCAATGCAGTTTACAATTCCAAATGGTACTTAGCATCTGCAAGAATACGCAAGAGTTTACTACTAATTCAAACTCGGTGAGTAAAGTTAGTCGTAATTCTAAATGCGACTAGCCAGACCAATGTGTTTTAATTTGCAACCATTTCGTCATTATTATCTTACGTTAAATAATTAATGGTTGAAATTTTCAGTGCCCAAAGTCCTTGTGAGCTGACGGCTTTCGGTTTCGGTGAGGTCAGCCTTAAAGCATTCATGAAGGTGATTTTTTTTACATTTTATTTAACACTAGTTGCGCCTCTTCTTACCTCTTCGGGGCTAAAAGGAGTGAGTATGCGTTTTAATTAACATATTGAATTTCAATTGCTGAGGTCTCGGGTTCAATTCCCGGGTCGGGCAAAGTAATATTGGATTTTTCTAATCAGTATCAACTATCCGCTTCCGCCCGGAGTCAGGAATTTGTGCCCGATATGGCGATAGGCTGGCTCCCTATCACATCATAGGACGGAATACGCACGGCGAAAAGTGGGTTGCACTAGTTGCACCTCTGCCTAACACTTGGGGATAAAAGGCGGGAGTATGCGTATTGAATTGCAATCATCATAATGATCATCAGCTACATGAAGTCCACTGCTGAACATACTTCCCTAAAGATTTCCAGACGGATGGGTCACAAGCACCCTATCTATATCCATCGTGATTTTCAATGACATAAAGTATTTTTTTTTTACAGGTACTAAGCACTTCGTGGTCCTATTTCGCTCTACTTAAAACACTTTACAACTCAGAATAATCGAGAAATTATAATAAATCTTATCTTATTGCTTTCTAGATTTATGGCTATTTTCTAAATATTATGAATTTGTTATCTCTTAAAAGCTTACTTACTACCACTGCTGCCTTCTTAAATACATTCGATAAGAAAGATGAAAAAGATCAACTATCGACAAAAAATGTATCATGAAATTGAACAACAACGTATTATGCTGTGACATAAATACTATACCTAGAGGAGATAGTTCCGTTATTAAACGAAGGTGCCGAGAAAAAAATTGTGGAATACATATTTATAATTTAGAAAAAGAATATTAACACACTCTACTGCTTTCTTTCATAATAATAAAGATACCTCAGTTAAAAACTAATCTATGCATTTTTAATATTCTTAACGCCAATATAATCATGCTCCACTGGAATGTTACTTCTAGGCTATTCTAGAAGTTTGCCATTTTCTAATTTTCCGCGCAATTTTCTTCATTTTTTTTTCATAAGAACCTTCTCCTGACAATAACAAACACATAAAAAAAAGCGAAATCGGTCCAGCCGTTCACGCGTGATGTCGTGACCAAGGAAAATAGGGATTCATTATTATATATATATATAGATTATATTAATTAAAAAATAATTTCAAGGCAGTGAGGGCTAGAATAACTACATCAATCAAATGTTGAAATCTCTAGTAATTCTGTTGTAAAAGCAGTAGATTCGCAACGACTTTTTGTCGACAGTAAAGAAATTTAATCGCACCAAAGTAAATTCATTATAATTACACAAGATTGCTGTTAATTTCCATCGATGAAGAAACTAGTAATACACAATTTATTAGACAGTACAAAAACTGTAATTACGATGTACGTTTGCTGGGAGGGTGTTAAGTTCGCTACTACTGTAGAAACATTATTTTTTGCAGAAATGACACTTGGATTACTTCCTCATTTGACTTACGCCTCTTTAAGATATACAACGTCATATCAATCCCTTTCGGATCAATGGTTTTTTTTATGCCAACTCGCACTAGGCCAGCGTGGTGGACTACGGCCTAACCCTTCTCAGTAGTACAGGAGGTCCGTGCTCAGCAGTGGGCAGTATATAATACAGGGCTGGTTACATTGCATTGCATAATAAACTTACTGAACCTGATGGTAAACAGAGATGGAGTTTCGAATAACGAGAGATGATAATTACTCTGTAGTCCAGTTTGAATCGGATATACACAGGCTGATCCCGGAACGTGACATTTAGAAAGAAAGAAAGAAATTAAATTTATTTGCAACAAACACAAATTATAGACGTATAAAATAAAAACAGACAAAAAACACTTTGCTGCAAACAGGCTCCAACTCAGCAATATGTTAGCAATACAGCCAACGCTGGTCTTCCTTTGGGCCGTTTGAGATGATTGTCACGGAAAACAAAAAAAAACTTTGTATAATAAAATAAAACAAACAAAATGACATACAAAATAATTAAAAGCTAAAATAAAACTAAATCATATTATCTAAAAACAACAACACTATTAATTAATTAACAACAAAAAAAAACACATTTAATTAATACAATAATATGCAAATATTGCCAGTGGTACTACAGCGGTCGTCGGTCGATTACCTCTGGCAACACCTTAAGCCCTACCTGTCAGTTTGGCGTATCCCACAAAGAGTATAATAGCAAAGAGAATTATAGTATAATAGAATGAACTCTGTACCATTGCACCAAACTCAAAGAGCATTATAATTCTACGAAAAACAAAACTGAAGAACAGGAGAAACAAAAAGAAGAACTCTGTGCAAAGAAAAATTTAAAATGCACAGGCAAGAGCGACTGTGTAGACATCTGTTACCCACTGTCCAAGAAGCATAAGTTGAACGTAAGTAGGAGCAAGAGTGAGATAATAATACATATCATAATAATAGCAACTCTGTATAAAAGTTGACTACAGACCAACATTTTTGAAAATACCAAGCATTACTTTATTTTATATAGCACTGGTATCATGCTTAAGGAGTCCCTGAGCTACTTGATGGTCAAGTATAAAATTTTTGAGCTTTAACTTAAAATCATTAACATTTTGCAGGTTTCTGATTGGCGGAGGGATATTGTTCCAACATTTAGTGGCTGTGTACCGGAAACTACCTCTATAAGCCGCTGAACTATGACTGTGAGTGTTACTCCATTCGACCGCGCCAAATGGAGACGGCCGCGTTCAGTTTTAACCGATCCAGAGGACGATATCACTCTGGCCATCCGCCGTAAGAACGAGTTCTTGAAACTCACACACTCCACAAGACCGCAGTTCCGTCCTCGCCGTCGAGGACCTCGCCGCGTTCCCCGTCGCCCCCCCGACCCCCCTAACAGTTCCGGCCCGCGTGCCGACGAAAGCAACGGATAGGATTAGGTTAAAAACCAATCTTCCCCATTAATCGCTGATGTCTCATCCTCTCCCAGTGACCGTCCTGAGCCGAGGTCCGTAACCCGTTAGTGGGTTGCCCTCAGCATGGTCACCTAAATTAAAGGGTTGCGAGTGCCAAAAGCGCTCACCCTAAAGTCCGGTGTGGCCAGAAAAGCCGACTCTCGTCAGGCTACTGGCCGTTAGGTCCGCGTTAAAAAAAAAAAAAAAACTGTGAGTGTAGAGCTGTTTTGCACACTGCCGAGGCCCACGTGTGGTGTGACCTGTTGCCCAGGACAATTTGCTATGAAGATGTAAATAAGTAAATAAATAAAATAAATAAATAAATAAATAAAGATAGCCAGGTGTTTTATGCTTCAATACTCCAAAGAGAAGACAGGCAAGATGGAGTTTACGCCTATGTCGCATTTTTAAAATGTTGTGTGTGTTAAGATAAGGGGTGACGTGGGCTCTCAATGGAATCTTGAAACAGAAGCGGGCACAAGCATTTTGCACTCGCTGAATAAGTATTTGAGTTCTGGCTAGTAAGCGAGGGCCAAAGACTGTATCCATGTAGTTCAGTCTTGATAGGACAAGTGATTCTACAAGCTGTAAGCGCAAACTTTCCTGCAGATAAGGCCTCATTTTGTATAACACCTTTAATTTATAAAAACAGCTCTTAACTAAATTTGCAACATGCTTCTCGAAACGAAGCTCACTGTCCATATGCAAACCCAAGTTGCGAGCTTCATATACTCGCTCAATAGGATTGCCCAAAAGTTGGAGGTTAATTGGTTGGCTTAGACTACGCTGCTGATGCTTGGTACCAAAAACGATGTACTTAGTTTTGTCGGGATTCAAGAGTAGACAATTGCGTGTAGACCAGTTAGCAATTTTAGCAAGATCCTCATTTAGTTTAAATACTGCGTTATTGATTTCTGCTGGTTTAAAAGATATGTACACTTGTATGTCATCTGCATAAATATGAAATTTGCAGTGCTTGATATGCATAGTAACATCAGACAAGTATAGAATAAACAAGATTGGTCCCAGGATAGAACTCTGTGGTACCCCCCTAGTAACAGCCGCTCTGTCTGATATCAAAGTAGATCTATTTTCATAGCTAAGTTTCACAACCTGACAGCGGTAACTCAAGTAACTATGGAACCTTTTCTGCCCTGTGGACGGGGGCCTGGAAGAATACTGCCACGGTAAACCCTACCTGTCGTAAATGGCGACTAATGGGTCATTGTACATACACTCGGGGCTGTATGTACGTCAGAAATGTCCCTGAAATGGAATGGATTGGTGTACAGACCTCGCCGCTGTTGTGGACGCCAGTTGGATTCGCTGTACCGACGGACTGGTTAGACAGTATTCCGCAGTGGCTGTTCCGGTAGCGATCTGAGTTAATGCCGTATGGTACCCCGGAACCGCCTCTAATGCGTCGACGAAGGTTACCGCGGGGTTTTAGTCGGTACGCCGGCGTGCAAAGCATGCCGGTAACCCCGACATACCCGCCTCAGTTCCTCGGACTGACGCGGGATCTTAAAGTGATTTCTCCGCGAAAAAAAAAAGTGACATTTACCACCACGGTGGGTCTTAAGACCTTGTGTACCGTGGGCGCTATCCAGGCGGATATAAAATACATTCTACCACCAGCAAATGTAGCCAGATGTTGCCAATTTATTAATTGATAGTCTATTCTAAACATTATAAGCACTTGAACTGTTTCGCAACATACAGATTTTTTTTTTATTGCATTGAATGCCGAGACGAGCATGCCGTTCGCCTGATGGTAAGCGATACGACCACCCATAAACAGTAGCAACACTATCCAGCACCTTGAGTTACAAAGTACTGTGTGGAATTCCACTGCGCTCGACATCCTGAGACATAAGATGTTAAGTCTCACTTTGTCCTGTAGTTACACTAAACAAATCAAGCTAAACATAGAATATAAACACAGATTGACTCAATGTTATTAGAATTTCGAAACTGGTCACTTATGAAAAGTTCCAAATATCATTACCCAAACTCAATGAAAGAACAGTATTGTTTCAAAAACAGTTCAAAAGTTTACAAAAAATATACGTGGAATGGAAAACAAAACTGAAAAGCCCTTTGATACGGCTAAGTATGTTTACTTTAAATTTTCTATGGTATTGTCGACGTTGATCGCGATCTACGATGTAAAATTGTGGCGTTGGTTCTTGCGTAGTAGTTGCGTTTACGTTATATATTAGAGTGTGGACATGTTCCGTAGCCCGATCATTTTAGAAGCTAAGAGGGGGGTCCGGAGCCCAAAAATGTCAGCGGTCAATGGCGTAGCGTGGTTTATTGTAAGCTAACGGGTCCGTGTTAGGCGGTCCGGACCCCCCTAGGACGCCCCCCCCCCGCCCTATATACGCCCATGGGTCCAAGTCATAAGTAATGAGACCATACCTTGGACCATACCCATACACATGATATGATATAAGAATATATCTTAAAAAAATCATCATTCTATGTTATTTTTGCTGACAAAAGACTTTTTAGATCCGAACAAAAATGCGGCGTGTTGCAAAATAAATCTACGAAGGTTTACATGTTGCAATAATTGGGTAACCTTTTTCTCGATATATGAGCAAAATAGCAATGACGTTAAACAGTCCTTCGGTATAGTCTGTTACATGTACGTTTGTCTGTTTGTTTGTTATTGGGTCGCGTTGAAATCAGTTAAATTTATGTCCACGAAAATGGATTTATACACCAGTATGCGAGTAAATTATTTCCGTGGCGAACGTGACCATTTTTATTGCGATTCGGGTGTGGGCATCGTATAACGAAGTTTTATACAAAATACTACGAGGAAAATGAAATTGGTCGCGTTAGTGCTTTGAGTATTTAACAACAACGAACGTTAGTGCCTTTATGACAACATCGCTTTGCCTTCTATGCACTAGAAAAAGTTTTAGAATTTCGATATTAGTTTATTTATTTAGTCTAAGCCCCCGCCAAACAAGAAGTCGTACTTGATATTTATGAAGGATTTTAATACAATAATGTCATTATAAATATAGGTACATCGACAATGATAAATATTGATATTGATAAACAATGAAATTTATTTATTTATTTATTAGGTTTTCTAGCAGACTTAACACGACGATTACAATAATTAAAATATTATAACATATAGCTATAATGTAAGCTCAAGTTAAGAAAACTCAACATGTAAGTATATAATTTATTTAATAGTTTATTTCAAGCGCAGCGAATTGAACAAACACAATATCTATACTAATATTATAAAGCTGAAGAGTTTGTTTGTTTGTTTGAACGCGCTAATCTCAGGAACTACTGGACCGATTTTGAAAATTCTTTCACTAATAGGAAGCTACATTACTCCTGAGTGCTATAGGCTACTTTTTATTTTTTTTATCCCGGAAAAACTTTTGCACGCGGGCGGAGCCGCGCGCAATGCTAGTCGTAATATAATTTTGAGGTGTTAGTTGACGACGCATTCAACCGAACTACTTAGCGCATTAAACACGATAAAAGCCACACGTAATTATAAATACGCGTTTTCACATTGTTTCAAAACAGGTGCATAGTGTAGCTATAATAGCTGCCATAGTTACAACTTAACAAAATTACAACACTACCCAGTCAAAAATAATAAATTGCAGATAGAGTGTCGACTGATACTGATACTGGCAAGCGCAACGTGGGACGTCTTCCTACAAGGTGGCCAGACGACCTTGTAAAGGTCGCAGGAACCCGCTGGATGCAGGCCGCTTCTGACAGGTTGGTCTGGAAATCTTTGGGGGAGGCCTATGTTCAGCAGTGGACTTCTAAAGGCTGAAGAAGAAGAAGGAGAAGAGTGTCGACTGACAAAAGATGATGCCCCCCGACAATCGACAAAATTTTACCGGCCTGTTTGAACCTATATGCAAAGATCCTGGAACGCGACACACTTACGTTGGTCTTACGTGGGGTTCTATGGAGAGTTTTATATCGTGTGTACTGTGGTTCGACTGCCTCGGTGTCGTAGTTGTATTGCGTACGTGTTACGAATACGATTTGCGCACTGAGTTCAAAACCCGGGTCGAGCCACATCGTGACTAGGTTTTTCCATCTTAAAAATTACTCAGTCGCAGCTCGAGTCAGGAAGTTGGCGGTTTGATACCCCCGTGCCTCGGAAAGCACGCTAAGCCGTTGGTCCTGCGCCTGATCTCTCTCCGGTCATGTCCGATTGCCGTCTCACCGGACTATGAGAGTGAAGGAATAGCGAGTGCATACACAGGTGTATTGCGCACACACTTGTGCACTATAATATCTCCTGCGTACTTGGCTGATCTCCGTTGAGATTGGCCGCCGTGGCCGAAACTGGCTAGGAGGATTACATTACATTACGGTGGTTACTATCCAATATTTTTTTAATACTGGCGCGACAAATTAGCCTCCTTGCATCTGATGGTAAGTGAAGAGAAGCCCAAAAATACGTCGACCGGCAAGAAATAAACATCCCCGGACTATCGGCACAGTTATGCCGGCCTGCTTAATTGCTTTTTCACGCTCTGCTTGAAGGGACCCTAAGTTGTAGGAAGAAAGACGTATGCTGGCATGTTCCTTAATGGTGCGATAGAAATATGAATTGGGTAGTTGACTACTAATCTTTAAATACATTCATATTTTTTTTTTTTATTTAAATATTATTATTGAAAAAAGAATTTTCTAAACCCTCGCAATCATAAATTAGTTATAAAGCTTTGAAATTTGGTGGAAGGGGTAGCTGCCAAATAACAGAACTATAAAAAGTGACGATATAGCTTGTCGAAATATTTATATTCTTCTATACATGCGTACCTATGTACGTGTCAACGTTCTTTAGTGTTTGGCCAACTAAAAAACCGTAAACGTTAGGAACTAACATTATTCATTATTTTATTAGAGTGCCCCAAGCTTACCGAATGCCAACGGTCGCGTACGCATCACATTCAAGCACGCGCTACTAATTATGGTTTGCATTGCTATAACTTATTGAAATTTTTGTATGTTAAAAAAGGACTCCTTACAAGTAATTTTCTAATTTTCCACTTAATAAATTTAGAATTGTAATTATTTAGAGAAATTAAATTAAATACATCAAACCTGAGACCTCAGCACGTACAGCCGGACTCAACTGAATTTCAATGAATACGTTAAGTCCTACACAATTAATCCTGATGCCCAAATTTGATTTAATTTGTCCATCATACGCCGACATTGATGAGGGATTTCTTCATGGCGTACTACAATCGCTATGGATAGATGTATAATGGATGCAGGTCGCTTTTGACAGGTCCGTCTGGAAATCTTTAGGAGGGGCCTATATTCAGCAGTGTACATAGGCCTCCCCGAAAAACCCTCTGGACCCCATTTACCATCAGGTGCAGTGGAGTTACATAGAAAAAATAAGACAAAAATGTCTTCTAGTGGAAGTCTAAATGACGCGGGCGGCTCTCTCGTATCGTTCTCGCGAGAGAGAATCAAGTTTATTTACGTTTAGTACGATTACATTATGGTTAATTATAAAATTGATTTAATTATTTATTTATTTATTATTTGGGCTACAATCAATCACACACTATAACATCAACTAAAATATACAGAGAATTCAAAGAAACTAAGTCTAAGTACATGATTGTTAAAAAGTAGACTGATAATACATACTCACTAAAGATACATAATATAAGTTATATTAGGTTGGTAAATGATATGCTATTACGATGATAATTAAATACACAACCTTCATAAAGAGAAAACATTATAACAATGATATTATAAAACTAATTCAGCTTACAAGAGCGCAACGCTTTTCGAAAACTGTATAATGAGTTAATAATTATAATTAATAATTATGTTTTCAAATTCTAGTGATGAAAACAGCACTGTTACAGGAAAATGTACAAGCGAGTATTAATAAATAGATACAAGTAGCTACTTGGTTATATTTCGAATTGTATGACGTATCCTGTTGCGGTGATGTGGCAAAATCAACCTTAACACAATTGAATAAGGAAGAAACTTATAACATAGAAAAATAAGAATCTCCATGAGTTATTTTTTCCCTAGTATCGCAAGTGTATATAAGTATTTATTTCCTGTGTTTGCTACCCTTGCACAAAATCTTAAGTAACACGGGTTTCGAAATATCTAACAGAATTATTTTAAGAAACCTCAGGTAGAAAGACATTCACGACTATTCATGCGTCTAAAAAAGGTTCGACATTTCTAAGAATTCACTTCAAACAATCTTTAGGGACTCTTTGTATGCTTGATAATAAACCTCTATGTCATTCAAATGTATATCTTATCTTCTTACGACAAGGATGAAAAATGTAGAGCAAAAGTTTGAACACATTATAAGTCTTCTGTAAATAAAGATGTTGGTTATGTAAAACGATTTATCAATAGACCGGTTGGTCATACTTAGATTATTTTAAGAATGTACATTTTCTGTATATTTTATTCAAATTATATAAATAAGTACTTAATTATGTACCTAGATACGATTTGACAACCCATTACACGAATAAATCTAACACATAATCCTTAGTTTTTTGTTGTTTACTACTTCATCGATTTTTCTGTTTTAGACTACGGGAATGAAGACTACATAGTGTACAGTTTACTCAGAATATGACGAAAAGCGCGCATGCTGCGAATAGAAATATCAGTCTTTTGCCTTTACAATAGAGTTGCAAATATCATGCAAAAATTTCACTGCAATATACGCGATAAATTAATGATCTTTTATGCGATTTTCAACTTTGTTAGAAGTCGCTAAAGGCAAAATTTAACTTTTATCAGTATAAAATAAATTGGTAAATAGGTACCTACCTAGATGCTAATATAGAGCTAGCATAAGCTTAAGCTGACTATTATATTATAAAATTATTAATAATTATTAGTAAAAATGTTTGATCTATGTGCATTTCAAATTTTTTTATATATTTTTTTGTATAATAATTATTAGTCCATTTTTGAGAAAAGTTTAATTGGATTCAGTAACGTGAAGAACAAGAATATCAGGAAGTTAATTATTGTAACTTGAGATTATAATAATATTAGGCAACATTTAAAAATGTACGGAAGTTAAGTAGGTACATACATTACGGTAGCGATAACGCATTTTTACCCCGCGAAAAAAGTTATCAAAAAAGGTACTTATAGTTAGCAAATATAATAAGATATGGCTTTTCTCCTGCAACTGTTTATTTGTAATGGTCTAGACAGAATTGTGTGCTAGACTCTAGACGGATACATAATAAAAATAAACAATTCTTATATTCCTAGTTCCAATAAAAATATTAAAAAAATTTACTTATAAAGTACACTAGTGCCATCTGTTATGCCGAGTATTTATATTTCTTATCGTTAAAGCAGCACTGCGGAAAGTGGCGCCCCCGGCTGTTTTGCCGATATTACATTGTCGAACTGTCATGGCGTAGAAGTGTACAATTTCTGTGCACAGTAAAACAAAAATAATGATTCTCAGACGTAATTATATACGTTTGTGCCCTAAAAACTCCTGTTATAAAACAAAAATATCATGATTAACGTGTGTTTAGTAAATTTATAAGTGTGTGAGCGTTAAAATGGACAAAAAAAATGCCATTAGGAGAGCCAAAAGGCCGTCCAAAGTGCTCGAGGAAAACTATTGGGATTGTAGCGTTTGTACATACAGGAATAACGCAGAGGCCTTTAAATGTTCCATGTGCGATGTCAGAAAAGGTAAACACATCAGTTCTTTTTATATTAAAGTTGTTTTTCTTTGTCTATTAACATAAGTAATTGACCTACACTTCGCATACCACGTAACCAGTACTTAACCAGGTACGTCGGTACTCCGTACCCATAATTTTGAATTCAATGAACTCTATACAGTTCAACGTATTAATAGCGCCGATAATAACTTATTATTGTATTATATTAGTCGTAAAAATCGGCGTATGAACTTCGTTTTCAACCTAACCTATAAACTGCTAAGAAATATTGATTAACAGTTTCAACTTGCAAGACTAGGTCAAAGCAAGTCTAGAATTTACTGTGACCTACCAAAGTTATAACGTGGAGGCGCGTAACAAACATGAACAATAATATTCTTATTGATATTAATTTGTTATTGTATAAACTACACTGTTACATACTATACTACAATGTAGAAACAAAAAAGTATATACGTAACGTGTTATTGTTTAGCTTCAGATAAGTAAAACTATCAAATAATTTGTACATTCTCTCACTAGAGCATGATAATTAAAAAGTAAACAAAAAAATACTGGCGCGATTTCAATTTATTTTAGTTCCGGAAGCTGCCGCAGACGGCGTTCCGGTCGAATGTAATACGACCAATAGAAATTGACGTATGTGTCACCTGTTCCGATTTCGTCTTCCGCCTTTCTATTTGGTCGGCTTGTATTCGTTGACCTTACAATTTTGTACTAATTTTGGAATGTACGCGCGGGAATTAGAATTCTTGTTAGGAGATAGTTTAGATCTGAGGTTAAGATAACCAATAAATATTAATATTATACTTAGTAAGTATTCTTCGACTTCCGACAGTTAGATGTGCTTCATACTTGATACTGTTACGTGCTGGGATTCGGTATAAACAATTAAACTCCGGTATTGCGATAAAAGTACCAATTAAGTTTTTATTAGCAAATAATTACAATTAAACTAACTAAAACACTGCACTGGATACTACGATATTCGAATACACTAATTATAGTCACTCACTATACGTTCACACAAATCACAATTCGCTTCGAAGTCGCTCGGAGTTATCGCTCGTAGTCCGCTTGTCGCTCTGCTCGCTAAGCAAAACTGAATGCCCGGCGGCGGCCGCGCGCCTACTTTTATACTCGGTCAATGGCCTTGGTCACAAGGCCGCGGTCGCCGGCCGCGAGTACTATCGTAGTCTGTGGAACATTCTCGAAAGATCCGGAATAGTCGGGAACTCTCTCGCAAATATAGGTCAATAATCGCGTTTCCACGACATTCTGGAGACATCGAGATCTTTCGAGAATGTTCCATCGCCGAACTTTCCACATTCGGATAGTACCACTTTTAGCCAATAGATGGCGTTACTATCCGCGAGTATTAGCGCGCGTAACACTGCCCCCTCCCAAGACATGCTCGTCCCGAGCATCGTTAGAACCATAATAGCGCGCTAACCGATCAACGTGAACAATTTTGGGTGTACCTCGCTGGCCTTTCTGTATACGGTATGTGACGTCATTTATCTTGGTCACGATTCTATAGGGTCCATCCCATTTGGCTTGTAATTTAGGTGACTTGCCTTTGCTTCGAGCCGGATTGTGCAGCCATACCAGCGTGCCCTCCTCGAAACCGCTATTGTTCGCTTTTCGGTCATAACGGGTCTTCATCCTCTCAGACATTTGTTGACCTGATAGTCGAACGTGCTCGTATACGTCATTCAATCTTTTGCGCAGATCGTCCGCATAATCCGTTACACTGCGCGGAGTGTCAGGAGGAATGCCGGTAATAAGATCAGCAGGCAGTCGCAATTCTCGTCCGAAGTTAGCAAAAGCTGGAGTCACTGCCGTGTTCTCATGGACTGAACTTCTGTATGATAGGAGAAACGGCTGAATGTGCTTGTCCCAGTCCTTTTGCCTGTTTTCTACAACCTTAGCCAGGTATCTCTCCAACGTTTGAATAAAACGTTCCACCATGCCATCAGATTGTGGGTGATACGAGGTGGTCCTTGTTTTATGAATGCCCAATACCCGACATGTTTCCTGAAATACTTGGGATTCAAAATTACGTCCTTGGTCACTGTGTACTTCCAGGGGTACTCCAAACCGGCAGAAGACTTCATGAACCAATTTGTCCGCGACTGTTGAAGCTTCCTGATTGGGGATGGCAAATACTTCCGGCCACTTTGTGAAGTAATCCATGACCACCATAAAATATTTGTTCCCACTGTCACTTACAGGGAACGGTCCTGCAACGTCCACGGCTATCCGCTCCCATGGGGCACCAACGTTATAAATTTTCAATGCCCCTCTGCTACGTGTATGGGGACCTTTCACAGCCGCGCAGCTCGTGCATTTGCGACACCATTCCTCAACATCTTCTCTACAGTAGATCCAATAAAATCGCTCTCGGGTCTTCAACAATGTTCTCTTGACTCCCAGGTGACCTCCTGAGCATCCACTGTGATAAAGTTGTAGTATTTCTGGGACCTTGGCTTTTGGGACCACCATTTGTAAATGACATCGATCTCCCTTGGCATTTTCCCATTTACGGCACAGGATCCCATCTTGCATTACCAGACTGTCCCACTGGGCCCAATAGCTTTTCGTTATGGAACTTAACGGTGCGATATCACTCCACTGGGGCTTCGTAGCACCGGCTTTTAGCCACTCGAGGATTGGTTTGAGGTCCGCGTCTTTATCCTGCGCTTCCTGTAACTCTCCTTTCCACTCGCTGCTAAGGTCTGCCCTTATCATTCTAACTGGCACTGTTTCCTTACCCTCTTGCCTGGTGCAGTGCTTACAGCTATCAGGGCACGGCCTTCTTGACAAGGCGTCTGCATTACCATGAGATTTCCCACTACGATGTTCTATAACAAAGTCAAATTCTTGTAGCAACTCAATCCACCTCGCAACCTGACCCTCTGGGTTTTTAAAATGCAATAGCCACTTCAAGGCAGCATGGTCGGTTCGCAGATGGAATTTCCGCCCAATCAAATATTTGCTAAAATGCTGCAAGGTTTTCACCACAGCCAGTAGTTCTCTTCTGGTGACGCAGTAATTTCTCTCGGGTTTGGATAACGATTTACTGAAGTAAGCTATCACAACCTCTTTATCGCCTTTCCGTTGAGACAACACGCCGCCAATCCCAGTATTACTTGCATCTGTGTCAACAATGAACTCGTTTTCCGTGTCAGGATAACCTAGAATAGGTGTGGCACACAGACGATCTTTTAACGCTTGGAAGGCGCCGTCACAACTCTCGTCCCAGCAGAATTGTCTCTTCTCTTCGGTGAGCTTATGCAACGGTTTGGCTATATCCGCGAAGTTCTTAACGAAACGCCGGTAATAAGAGCACAAGCCTAAAAACGCACGAACTTGTGTCTTATCTTTTGGGACTGGCCATTCCTTGACTGCTATCACTTTCTCGGGGTCTGTTTGAACGCCATCCGCTGAAATGATGTGTCCTAAGAAGCTAACCCGCTGTTTAAAGAAGGAACATTTCTTAGGACTGAGCTTGAGATTAGCCCCACGGATTTTCGATAACACATGACCAAGGTTTTTAAGATGTTCTTCAAATGTGCGGCCCACAATTATGATGTCATCCAAATAGACAAGACATGCGTCTCCAATCAATCCAGTCAGTACTAGCTCCATCAGTCTCTCAAAAGTCGCAGGAGCATTGCACAATCCGAATGGCATAACCTTGAATTGCCATAGACCTTTCCCAGTAGAAAATGCAGTTTTCTCTTTGTCTAACGGGTCTATTTCTACTTGCCAGTAGCCACTCTTCAAATCTAGCGTGCTAAACCACTTCATTCCAGCAAGCGTGTCCAGAGTGTCGTCGATCCTAGGTAGAGGGTAACTGTCCTTTTTTGTAATATCGTTTAATCGACGATAATCCACGCAAAAACGCGTACTGCCATCCTTCTTTTTCACCAAGACAACTGGAGAGCACCAAGGACTAGATGAAGGCTCTATGACACCATCTTTCAACATCCCTTCAATCATAGTATCCACCTCCTTCTCCCTTGCCACCGGCAATCTTCTTGGTCGCTGACGGACCGGTAACTCGTTGCCTGTATTAATTTTGTGCTGGACTAAATTAGTTTTTCCCATGTCCGCATCATTGCACGAGAAGATGTCTCCGTATTGCGTTAACAATTTATTTGCTTGGCTTACCTCTTCCTTTGACAAATGATGACAGTCCTTCAAAAGTGACGTCACGTCAAACTTCGCAAGTGTGATGTTCTCAGTGGGTGGATCTTGACATGTGCGCAACCAAGCCACTTCCTCGCAAGAACCCATTAACATGCCTTTTCTAATAACATGCTGCTCATTACTGAGATTCAGTACGCGTACGGCTGACTTATTAGTAGCTCTTACCAGGGTTCGCGCTATTTTCCATGGAAGGTCATAGTCAAGCTTCTCAATGAGAACGCACCGTTCCTTTGGGCCAGAGTTCCGTGGCAGACTAACAGGTACAATCACTTCAGATCTCGGCGGAAGAACTGTCTTCTTGAAGCAGTATACCCCCCCTGATGGTGCTCCTTCCACAAAAATTTCCTCTGAACCGCATTTTAGAACACCCTGCTTGACGTCTATCTCGCAACAATGTTCTCGCATGAAGTCGAGACCCAGAATGCAATCATCGACAATGTCAGCCACTATTACATTATGCAGATAAATTCTATTGCCTAGTTTTAATTGTACTACCTTCTCGCCTCGGACGGATATGTGCTGACCGGTGGCTGTTAGGAGTTCCACGTTCTCTCGGTTACCCTTGTAATCCCAAAGAAACCGATTTGCTAGTCGAGCACTGACAACTGTGCGAGAAGCTCCAGTGTCTAAAGTCAGTTTACAGACTGTTCCATTGACCTCGCCTCTGACGACCAAGCTGTTCCCATCATGAGCTTGCGAAATCGAAATCTTTAGGGCTTCATGAACACCGGCCAGCACTCGCCCCATCGTCCTGGCCTCTACTCGTTTCCCTGCTGCTGATGGGTGGAGCTAACCACCCTCTCGTCCTCAAGTCTATCTCCTCTTTCGATACGTTGTTTGCTACAATTCATGCGGAGGTGGCCTCTTTCCCCACAATTAAAACACCGAGGGCTGTATGCCTGCGGACGGTTGCGCGTGGGTGATGCTACAACCTCCCTAATTCGGTGGGCACGATGGTCTTGTCGTACGGCCTCTACTTCTAGTGCATGTGCCAAGGCGTTCTTCAATGTCTCATGATGCCCAAGCCTTACAGCAGCCCGTACTTCTAGATCTCGAATCCCGTCGACAAAAGCCTGCACTAGAATTCTGTTAATAAGCTCAGGTGCAGACTGGTGTGCTTTTCGTACCAGCTTCTCAACTTCCAGAGCCCACTGCTGTAAATTTTCCGAAATGCGTTGGACTCGGTCTCTTAGCTGAGCGCGATACACATGTTCCAAATGAGCATCACCATACCTAGATTCCAAGGCTTCAATCAGCTGGTCGTAGGTCACATCAGTACCAAGGGCCTCCAGGATAGTTAGGGCCTGCTCGCGTAAGCCCAAGGTGAGTGCAGTCCCAGCCTGTTCTTTAGTCCATCCATTCGCCCGCATGACGGCCTCGAATTGCTTTCTATAAGCCGACCAGGAGGATGTGCCGTCAAATGGTGGCACCTTAAATCCTCGAGTTGAAGATGCCGCAACCACGGTCTCGCTACCGCGTGTTTCCATCTTCTTCTCAACGTCGGCGATACGAGCTTCCGCGTCTAAAATCCGATGCTCGTGCCGATCAACTTTTTCCTTCACTTCTTTGAGGTCCTGGTCAATGGAAGCCCTCAGGTCCTTTATCAGAACGGTTTGTTCTTCCTGACGACGAGCCTGCTCCTCCTGACGGCGAGCCTGCTCCTCCTGACGGCGAGCCTGCTCTTGTTGAAGTCGAGCTAACTGCTCCTCCTGACGGCGAGCCTGCTCTTGTTGAAGTCGAGTTTGCTCCTGCAGCATTGCCATAATCGCCGTAAGGTCCGTAGGTGCCAACGCTGGAGAGTCTCCAGATGGTCCAGGGGTAGGCTGCCTTGTCGGTTGTCCAACTACCTGCGCTGGGGAATCCTCGAAACGGCCCCGGTCCATCTCTTGCTGGCGCTGACTTCGGGTGCGGATACTAGCACCTTCTTCCTCCTTTGGTAATACCGGCATTGTTTATCGCACTTCTGACACCAAATGTTACGTGCTGGGATTCGGTATAAACAATTAAACTCCGGTATTGCGATAAAAGTACCAATTAAGTTTTTATTAGCAAATAATTACAATTAAACTAACTAAAACACTGCACTGGATACTACGATATTCGAATACACTAATTATAGTCACTCACTATACGTTCACACAAATCACAATTCGCTTCGAAGTCGCTCGGAGTTATCGCTCGTAGTCCGCTTGTCGCTCTGCTCGCTAAGCAAAACTGAATGCCCGGCGGCGGCCGCGCGCCTACTTTTATACTCGGTCAATGGCCTTGGTCACAAGGCCGCGGTCGCCGGCCGCGAGTACTATCGTAGTCTGTGGAACATTCTCGAAAGATCCGGAATAGTCGGGAACTCTCTCGCAAATATAGGTCAATAATCGCGTTTCCACGACATTCTGGAGACATCGAGATCTTTCGAGAATGTTCCATCGCCGAACTTTCCACATTCGGATAGTACCACTTTTAGCCAATAGATGGCGTTACTATCCGCGAGTATTAGCGCGCGTAACAATACCATAAGTACTTAATAGGTACCTAACTACCTACTTAAGTCTCACAGTATAGGGCAGAAATACATTCATGATTCTTCTGGTTCTGGGTTGGACTGCCTTTGAAGCGTAGTTTTGCTTGCGCGTTACGACAATCGCCCTAAGGTCTTGGGTTCAAATCCCGGGCAACCTTATTTTGGAAATTGTGCCTGTTGTAACTATAGGCTCGCCCCCATCGGGTCGGAATACTCATGGCGAAAAGTGGGTGCTTTAATTACACCATTGCCTACCCCTTCGGAGATCGAAGTCGTGTGTGTGATTCTTCTATGACTGGATCTTTTTGGGCAGATACTTATTGGTACTGGCAGTGTGATCTTTGACTTTAACCGGTTAATAAAGATAAATGTTTAGGCGGCGCTGTTCAGATGATCATTTTATAGGTATTTTAACTTGAATAACTTTATAGCTTACTAGCATTGCGCGCGGCTCCGCCCGCGTGGAAAAGTTTTTCCGGGATAAAAAGTAGCCTATAGCACTCAGGAGTAATGTAGCTTCCAATTAGTGAAAGAATTTTCAAAATCGGTCCAGTAGTTCCTGATATTAGCGCGTTCTAACAAACAAACAAACTCTTCAGCTTTATATAATAGTATAGATAACTAGCTGTTGCCCGCGGCTCCGCCCGCGTGAACGAGTTTTCCCGGTATAAAAGTCCCGCTTTATATTTTCCCGGTATAAAAAGTATACATAATCTACCCGTGTGCCAAATTTCATCGAAATCGAAAAGTTATTAAATTACTAAAATGGCTATTAAAAAATAGGGGTTGATCGTAGAGGGTTGAAAATTTAGGGGTGTATGTATTTTTTAATGCCCTATTATATAAAAATAAAAACAAAAAAATGTATCTAAAAAATAAAAAATAAATTTAGGGGTGGACCACCCTTATCACTTAGGGGGATGAAAAATAGATAACAACCTATTCTCAGACCTACCAAGTGTGAATATAAAATTTCATGAGAATCGGTTCAGCCGTTTCGGAGGAGTATGGGAACGAACATTGTGACACGAGAATTTTATATATAAGATATAGATTAGTAGAGATATTATGCTGGAGATACTGATACTCAGGGCGTGACGAATAGTACCTAAAAATTTCGTTTCTGAGTCCGCTGTCTATCTATAACAAGCCTTCAACTTTACTCTTTGTCACGATATCATACTACGTAGTTCAAACCATCGTTTTATTTCCATCAAAAAACAGTTTTACAAATATACAAAAACACTTTGATTAATTGTATACCTAGATAGAGTGACGCGCTTCAATGAAACTAAAACAAACAGGCCAACTTTTGTTAAGCTAGTATGCGTGACAGCTGTGTCATAAGCTATCGCTGCATCATTCTGCGTATCCTTGTGTGCGCGCATAATGATACCAGTTATTACATGGTTTCTATTAAATCGTGGAGAAAATTATATCCATCAATAACAACAAAAAAACTATTCACTCGAACTCATTTAGTGGGGAACGTTTTGCTTCTATTTTTTTCGGCGCGTTCGAAACGTTGTGTCTATCTAGGTATATAACTAATCAAAGCAAAAACATTTAAAACAGTAACGAAAACTTACGTATACGATTAATAAATCTTTTATTTTCCGTTGATAAATATGTACAGTCAGCAGCATGAGTAGCTGAACAAAGTTTCAAATCGCTTACGCGTTAAGTTAAACTGAAACATTTTTTCTTCGTTTTAGTAAACTAAATCTCTTTTATTTTATTTTTGTGAAGAGAAAAAACAGATTAGTAAGAACACAAAAGTATGTAGGCAATTTGAAATTTTAATTTGTTCAGCTACTTATGCTGCTGACTGTACACGTTATAATGCTGTATTTACACTGGTAGGTAGATTTACGTTGAACAGAAGCCCCACTCGACTAGTGTACGACGCCTTTGTTCTCAAGCAGCGCTGCTATTTCTGACAAATACCATGCATTGCCCTTACCCTTACTACGGTAACTCGAATCGATTTTTATGTAACAATATGTTATTGGAAACTGTTGGATAATTTGTCTTTATTTGATAAAGTTCGGCGTTTTGTTTTTAATAATACCAGCCATGTATTCTAATATACTGTTCGCTGGTGAAAACGGCCTCCTCTACTACTGAGATTATTTAGGTCTTAGTACTTACTAAAAAATTAATGAGAGCATGAACTTTCCCAGCTGTTAAATAACTTCAATTCGTTTAGACTTTAGAGCTATGTAACATGTAAGACTTGTCAAGTAACCGCCCTTTTGCAACGATTAAAACAGGGTGAATCAGACTTTTTTATCACATAAAACAACCAACTAGTCATTTCAACTCATTGGCCACACAAAGGCGACATTTAATAAATATCACACACACTTACGCCTTTTATCCCCGAAGGGGTAGGCAGTGGCGTGCGTATGTCCCATGATGTGATAGGACGCGAGCCTATCGCCATATCAGGCACAAATTCCAGACTCCAAGCTGATACTGAATAGAAAAACCCAATATCACCGAACCCGAGACCTCAGCAGTGCAGTGGTACCGTAAACAACTACGCCACCGAGGCAGTCACTAATAAATATCACATAAAAAACATATCTCATACCTGTTAAGCCGAGCAGGATACTCGACCACAAAATCTCGACCCACTTCAAAATCGCAATCTCTTTTCGAGTTATTATAGTAAGCGCAGACGCTCTCGGGATGCATAGACTATGATTTTGGAGCCCCAGGGGCAACATGCCGCGCACGCTGGCCTGGATAACGCCCGTGTACCACCTAAGCTTCAGAATTTTCCCTCTAAAAGGGTGTGCTTTGTGATAATTTATGTATAATGGACGAAACATTGGAAATTATTTACCTTTGTAGAGTAACCTTTTTGCGTTTGAATAAGGAATTATGTTTCATGTTTGGAAGTAGTGTTCATTTTGGTGTGACTCTTCTCAATATTTGTCAGTTTATATATATATTTTTTTAATGGAAATGTGTGAACGTTTTGCCAATGTCTAGTTTGGGTGGTCTTTTTTATTATCTGTAGTATGTCGCAGTAAAGCAGTAGCTACCAAGACGTTATCGAGGAGTTTTAGCGGCAACTAAAAAAAACACTTGATTAGCACGATTATTTCAATTCATTTCATTTGAGCTTTGAGCATTTGATAATATACCACCATAATTATGCAATATAACACTATCATCAAAATAATGAATTAAAAGAAGAGCACCTCATGACACTTCCAAGTTCCCGCCAAAACTCCTCAGTTTATATTATGTAGTATGATGCATATTAGGTGACCATTAAACGATCAATCACGGATTCAACTGATGCCAAATTAAATGTTTCTGAAGGGTGTTTAGGCCACTGATCATACGGAATGCAACATCAAGCTGTAATTCCATCAGTTCGTCATCGTCAGTGTTTCTGTCTAGTACTTCGCACACACACTTACGCTTTTCATCGCCGAAGGTATAGGCGGAAGCTTAGCTTGTGCAGTCACTTTGCCGTATACATTCCGTCTCATAAGGAGATAGGGGCGAGCCTACCATATCGGGCATAGATTCGAGACTCCGGGCTGAAACTGAGCAGGATACCTCAATATCACTGCCCGATCAATCTAGTGCTATCTTCGATTCATAATATGAAGTGGTGTATCGTGTAGGCACGTCGACGCGCAAGCCGCGCATCAACCCGGCTCTGGTGGCGGCTCAGGCGGCCGGCACCGCGCCCACCAGCTCACAGAAACGGCCGCGCTCAGCCAACTCGCTCAAGAAGAAGCGACGCCACCCGCCGAGGCTTAGCAACGTGGACCGTAGCTCCGCGCAGACCAGAGAGGTAACCGTAGATTTTAAATATTCAACATATTGTGAGCTTGCTTCGATTTGCCAAGGACTGGATCTTTCAGAGGCAGGTGGCCGGTCCAGTATATTTAATTTGTTAAGGAAATAATTCTGGCCACCGACACCTTTGATGGTCGACAGCCCCCTTATTCTCTATGACACACGTTATTTTCACCGCACGTAATAAGCGCGTAACTTAGCTCCTGCATACATGACAAGTTCTCTGAATTTCGAAGGTATGTGAAGTCTGCCAACCCGCACTAGGCCAGCGTGGTGGACTATGGCCTCAACCCTCTCAGTTGTAGAGGAGGCCCGTGCCCAGCAGTGGGCAGTATATAATACAGGGCTGATATGGTATGGTATGGCGTTTATCACTATGGAACTTGGCATACAGAATACCATTTAACGCTAATTAAACGAAGTTAAAGTAACGCGGCCGCGTTACGAATTAACACTGTCGTAGAGAGTAAGGGGGCAGATTTGTGTCTACTTTCCTAACTTGATGATCGTTAGGCTTCTATATAAAACCAGCAACTTTACCATCATAATTTAATAGAACGTGACTTAGAAGTTGAGTGACGTCACGCCCCAAATAATCTTGATTTTAAACGTTAAATGACGTCACGCTGTCCACCAGGTAACCGTAAGCGGCGTGACGGTAGTAATAACAGAATACAAGCCGAAGAAATCTGTATCGAGCAGTTCTAGCGACGTGGAGTCTTCCAACGATGCGCGGCCCTGATCTCCATCTATACTTATATCGAATTAACTCAGTAGATAGATCTTTGATGTCAACAGAAAATTTGGGTATTTAGAAGGTATCTTGCCAAGGAAGTTTGGATAAAATGTGAACTAAAATACTCACTTCATGTCATCTGCATTACGTCAACAGATTAGGTAACGCAAAACGTTACGGTTTTCGTACTTGATACGGTAATTTACCACTGTGTTACGATTTTAGCTATCAAAATTTCTGTATGTTCCTCAATTCAAAAGTTTTTACAAAGCGTTATGTAATAGAATGCTGGGGGTTGATCCGGCTATGAATTACGGTGACGTAACGCAGAGGATAAAGTACACATATTGCCGATATTGCGTTTCGTAATTTTTAGACATATAGATTTACCTTATGTAGTTTTTTGGCATTGACTATAAGGACTTGGTTGGTGTAATTATTAAGGCCAGTTCACATGGCAAGTCGCTTCTTTTATTCAGGATTTTGAAATTATCTATTTTTGTTTACTTTTCAGTAAGTATGTCACTTACGAATTTTGTTTACCTATTCCTTATTTTGTTGATTTTTTAACATTTGTAGTTATTACGATATTTTGAATTCATGTTTTAATTTATATTAATTACTCGATTTTTTGTGTTTTCTTTTGTTTTGTCGTTTTATTACTGGCTACAACTGTCTTGTTTTTATTTCACTCTATAAGATTTATATACAAGTGAGTTGAATATCGCAATGAATGGAAAGAGTGAAAGAATGTACGCATGTAGTATGGACCATTTCGCTCCATATCCAAGAAAAATAATAACAAATAGTACCTTCTTTTAAAATAAATGTTTTGTTATCTGTCAATTACACCAAAAATAAATTATTGGAAAGTGGGTTGGTATCTGTGTACATTATATTTTTTCGTTCCTTGAATAAATAAGCGTGGCGTATATATTAAGAATAGTAAATGAGAATAAAAAAAGGTTTTCTGTTTACGTCAAAGTCTATGGTGAGTTAAAAACTTTTTGATATCGCTGTCTTTTATAAACAGTATCATGTAAAAGATTTTTATATGACTTAACTTCATTTATATAATGGGCTACGGCACACAGGTAAATTTTACCGATGATAACGATTCGTGTATGTAAACATCCATACAACTTCGCACTATTTTCATACAAAGATAGTTGCCAGAATGTCATGCAACATCGAAATGGCTAGGACGTGCTTTTTTTCAACAAAGCCAACGAACGCAGAGGATTTTTAAAATGCAAGATCGTCGATTGCCTGTTTTAATACAAACCTGTGTATAACCTACTTTATAGGTACATTATTTTTTCTGCTGCCAATAATTGAGCTGATGCACTTACGACCTTATTCTTACAGTTTATAAACCTCTTTTGGCTATGGAATATTTTGTCTTTTTCGAACGAATTTTGAATTGAGTTTGAAGGAAGAAGACAAAACATTCGATAACTAAAGTAGGTATGTAAACTGTTTATGATTAAGGCCGTTGTTCTTTAGGCGGACTACAAACAATCAACATCGCGATATATATTGAGACATTTAAGTGTGTTCAATACGCCTGTAAAATGTATTATTCAAATAAAGAAACAGTGAGATACGTGTAATGATTCGCATAATAATTGTGTTACTGTTTATAAAATGACAGAAATATGTAACTTAAATAATAAAAAAATCATCACATTTATTTATTGTGAAATGAAAAAAATGAAATTTAACGTACCTTAACACGCTATTATTTATTTACATATGTAACTAAGCTTTATGTAATGCCATTTATTCTATCCCTGTAACTTATTTCTAGATGTAGTTGAACAATATTTTTGTATAATGAATTTGAAAAAATTGATGGATTGATTGTATATAGATTAGACCAGCTGGTCACTGCCAAAATGATATGTAAATACATTCGGAGCATTGGCGTTAGGAGGGATATTTAAGGGCGGCATCACACGATCAATATTTATCGTCATTTAGGTTGAGTGTGTATAGCGTAGTGTAGAAATCGGTAAGTCAAGTTCTTGGCATAGATGACGAAAAATACTGACCATGTATTCGCCAAAGAATTGTAATATTTCTTGTATAGAATTTCTTTTTATATATAAAAAAAAATGTGAATTGTCCTCGCTAGGGATTTTTGTTATAAAGTAAAGAATTGTATTAGTAATAAGTTAGCAATCAATTGTCGATAGAAAATCGAATAAAATCACATCCCTAGTGAGACTGGTTCACATCACTATGTCGATGGCGTGTGTTGACTTTTTTCAGATTTTTTTATTGAATATAGCAGGCGGATAGGTAAGTGGGCACCTAAAGCGATATGAAAATGATTCTCATATATATATATTCGTTATATGCTTTTCGTGTTTTCAAACTTTCATCCTCAGATTAGTGTATAACCTCGATTATTCGATTTATTTGTATGTTTTGTGTCAATTATGCGAAGTCTTATTTTTTCACATTCTGTATTGAACTTCATAATAGATACTTTTATTCAGTTAGCATTTAGTACACATTCTAGACCTATAGGCCTATTGAAGGCTCATTAATTAGAGTACCTACGGTATATTTTCCCGGTTTAATTTACGGGTCGGTGTCGTTTTCAACTAAAGCTATTTTATGCCATTTAGAATAGGTACTACACTTATTTACTGGGTATTATAAAATTTAAAAGTAAATTTCTGAGTGTGAATACCGCAATGCAGTTCCACACAGTGCTTTGACACAAAGTAATCCAGGTGGTGATGTGCTGTTGGTGCATTGGGCAGTTGTGGCACTTACAATTAATCAAATGACAACCCGTTTCATCATACAATTGAATAAAAACTAAAAATAGTATGTTTGTACATAATACAGGTGATTTTTAAAATGCAAGATGACAGTACAATATCCGAATTATTTATTATTCTATCAAAATAATCGAGGTTCCACATTTTATAACCGTTTTCGCGAGGTGATGGGTACGCCTTATATACATAGGTAGGTAAGTAAATTCTCAACGCACAAATTCGAAAAGCAGTATTGTGGGAAGCAATTTTTTTACTCAGCTACGAACAGTGGTATTGTAAAGTTAACATGTTTCTACCGCATTTGATACTTCGATTCGATTTTCATATTGGTTACTTATGAATAATATAGTGCAAATGTAGAAAAGGAATTTGGAGCATTGACTTTTTTTGGTAACACATATGTCAAGCAAGTCGTCAGTCTTGCTTGCACTAAAAAAGTGAAAATTTTACAGCTTAGGAAATATTTCTTCGTGTGGGCGATTTAATAAATAAACCCAATTTCTTTATTCTATCCGATTCTGAGAATAAACTAATCAAAATAAATAATTTGTAAGCATGTCAAAAAACCTTTATTCTGTAAAGTTATGCTATTGATCGAAATGTAGCGATCCGGATCGTTTATTGAAATTTGAGATAAATTTCTATTAAACAATATTAAGATATACCAACTTGAATGTTAATGCACGAAATTCTGCTAGCGAACTATTTAGTTAAATATCATCTACAATCTAGAATGGACGCGCCATGTGCCTATTGACGCGAACAAATAAATCTATCACTCAGTGTCTCCATAAAAAGTGTATTACGCATCGTCATACCCGTGTTGTGTCGATATGAACGCACAAATAAATAAACCTTCAACGCTTGTCCGTTTTGCGCATACTAATATGATTCTGTTATACAAACGTGTGCATAGATTGGACAGAGGGAAATATCATACAAGCCGCGTCCTTAATATATTGTCTAAGTTACAAATAACTTATAATAGTGGCTAATTTAATTAAGTAAAGGACATGAAACCAATGTGAAAATCGTCTCATCCATTAAGTGAATTTTGATAGTCAAAAACTATATTTTGCATCAATTTTGTATAGTAATAATAATCATTTGGAACGTGTTTAGGTGACAGGTTAATGATAAGTATTACCTATGCTGCAGTTAGAGGACATGCGTACCGATTTTAACATATATGGTGAATTGACTGGATTGTAAATTGTAATACCTTTGCACTGGACAGTTCATGGTGCTGTTATAATATAAAAAAAACCGCATCCAAATCGCTCCATTCGTTTGAGAGCTACTTTTTTTTTTATTACATTGAATGACGAGACGAGCATGCCGTTCGCCTGATGGTAAGCGATACGACCACCCATAAACAGTAGCAACACCATGCAGCACCTTGAGTTACAAAGTACTGTGTGGCATTTCACTGCGCTCGTCATCCTGAGACATAAGATGTTAAGTCTCACTATGTCCTGTAGTTACACTGGCTACAATGTCCTTCAAACCGAAACACAACAGTGCATGTACACTGCTGCTTGGCGGTAGAAACAGACATTGCGGTGGTACCCACCCAGACGGACTCTTACATATGGGAGACCTACCACCAGTAAAATATATAATATAGATTATTTACAAAGATCCAAGACTTATGTTTGTCGGTACGTGTGTCGTCCGCAAATGTTTATACGTCGTTAACAAGCCTAGATTTTAACGGTAAGGGCTATATTTTTTCCTATGATGTATTTTGTGTGGAAACTTTTGTTGTAAATGTTCGTGTAATTTAATTAATTTCCAGTTTATAGGGTTCGAACGAAACGTCTATGGTTTTTTAATGAGTCCTTTTCATAGTTTTTTTTTAATTATGTAGATTCGCAACACAGAGGAGCTCAGACAGTCTACAAAATTGGCAATGCTACCTCAATGGAACGCTTTTTAGTAAATTATCTCATCTGGTATTAAATGTACTGTAATAGTAGCTGAAGAGTATAGTATGGTAATGCGACATTACCATAGTTTATTTTACGCCGTTCTCACATTGTTTTCATGAATAGAAATTATTTTGAAAGAAGTGAAGTTATTAACCAACTCCAAAAAAGGATTCTCTCAATTCGATGTGTTTATTTTTGTATGTTTGTTACCTCAGGACACTGTAATTTATTAAGCGATTTTGAAAATTCCTTTTTTTATATAATTATATGCAAAAAAACGGACTATTTCCTAAAAAAAAATTACCATATTTCATATTTTCTAATACGCTTTAATAAACATTTATTCGCGTTATATCTAAAAAAGTAATAGTTTATTTTTTTTTCTAGTTTTCCATTGCGTTACTTTGCCGAATATCTTAATATCAATCGATCTACATCATAGTCGACCTATAGGTTACCAGACTTAAGCTCCTGGCCCATATATTGTGTTCCATGCCTCGACTAAGTATTTATTATAGCTTTAAGTTAGTTTGCTTAGCTATGCGAATGTGTGTTGAAATATACCTTATTATATTTTTATTCAGAATGACTCTGATGGATTGCGTAACATAAAGGACAATTGTATATTTAATTAATAAAAATCTAGATGGTGGCATGGTTGTTGCCAGAACAATTTATAAGGTAAAATGAATTGCGGAAAACGTGGAATGTGATAATGCGTTAAAATTTGAATAAATAATACCTTTTTCCCAAACAAAGACGTAGAAGGTAATCTAAATAACTTTTTGGAAATCTAGCTTCGTAATATAAAAATTCAATTCAATTCAATTTTTAGGTTATTAATATAAAAAGGAGTGATTATAATTTGCAATATAAGGTAAAACTTCAAAGGAAACTCCAGCGTTGAATAAACATGCTGTAAAAGTATATGTAAGTTTGACTTTCCTGTTCTCTTTTGACAATGAAGTTATAGTAAAGGACAAAACGAATTAACCAAATAATGGTTAAATAAACTTCATTACTAACAGTCATAAAAATATTAAAATTATAAAGCTTTCTAGGGGATAGAGAATTTTACAAGAGATGGGAAATAATGGCAAACGTAAAAAAAAAACAAAGCACTAATGTGCGATTAATGGACACGTAATTTTGCCGACTAATTTAATATTTATTTATTTGTTTATATTAAACGATTAGATTTTCGGAAAGAAATGTATCAAGTTTGTTGTCAGTGTGTTGATCGATCGAGACACCAGTCGACCCAGTCGACCGACCGACAACTAAGTCGACTTTTTCGATCGAACGACAATTCAGTCGACTTATTCGACCGATCGATCGATCAGTCAGCAAATTGACGACCGACTTGTATTATTTTTGTACGAATTGTCTTGCGACGGAGTATGTGTGTGTTAAACTTAGTGCTAAATGTTAATTATTTTTAAGTCCTATATAAATGTACTGTAATGTATATAAAGGATGTGGAATGTATGACTTGTGATTTATTTTATAACCCCCTAATATCGTATTGAGAGCCGATTTTTCAATCGTCAGATCAAATTTATCCATCGAATAAACTATAACACGACCGAATATAAAAGTGAGACGATTGAACTACTTCATTCAAACAACTGTAATTTTTAATTATTTCGTGCTGTTCGTTATTCTTGAAAAATAAGCCCGTAATACATAAATATGTTTCAGAGGAATATCGTAACGATATTTAATAATAATACATTTTGAACTAGGCATTAAATTTATATCTTGTTTGAGCAATAATCTTTTTTAATCTGATGCAAGACGTGATAGAAAATGTGCCACTAACAATAAGTAAAGTAGTTATAAATGGATGGGTCTAAAAATACTTTTTTAATGGATTCAAGATCCATATTTTGCCCCTTTAATATCCATAAAGAACTTAGTTCGATTTTGAGGCCCAGCACCCATACAAAAAGCGGACATCCCTTTTAATTGAAAAATATATTTCAAAATTGGCGCAATAATAAAATGAGTCATTGAGTTTTGAAATTTGGTGGAAGGGGTAGTTGTAAAATAACAGTAATATCAGACTGTGACGTCATCGAGTGTAACAGGCCAAAACGCTGCTCGCGTGAGAAAGAGATAGCGCGATAACCCCATCCACTTTTGCTCACAACAATATTTCAAATATAAATAAATATGTTATTTGGATAAATTCGAATTTAATTCTTATTTATTTCTATAATGATTTTAGCGGGTTTTATAGTGGCACAAAAATATAGGTAGCAAATATATGCTATGAGGAAACTTTGCCCAGTTTGGTTGATGAACGTAGTATAGTCCTTATCCAAAGGTAATTAAACTGACTAGCCAGCAAGCGAATAAATCAAATAAGCTAAAAGCTTGATAAAGCCGGTGGGGACGGGGCCGCACTTGACGGAGGGTATGGGGGACATTTATTAGACAATACCCCACTTTCAAGATGATTTAGGCCATAAGTTGCTTTTGATGCTGGGGTTTGTAGGTTGTCCACAGCACGCCAGATCGAGTGCAGGTAAGTTTAGCTTAACACCCACTCTTCACTTGTAGGGGTAGGTATCTTTAATAAAAAGGCAGGCAAATGAACAAATTATCACTGCATTTAAACAACTAATACCAAGAAAATTGTAGTTGCCGTTATATTTTAAGGAAACGATTCGTGTTAGTGTAGCACATGTTTTTGTGTTTTACCTGTGGATCAAGTCTACGACTCCCTAGCAACCTGACAAAAAAGAAAATATTCATCTGCGTCCCAAATTTCATCCAAATACCTATAAAAGCCTTCAAAATTTTATCTTAGATAAGATTTAATAAAGGATTTCAATCGCAATTAAATCAGAATAAAGTTGCTTTTAAATCCTAATGTTTTATACTCTTTCACGCAAAAACTACTGAAAGAATTTCGATGAAATTTGGCTCACGGGTAGATCATGTCTTGGATTAATACATAGGCTACTTTTTATCCCGGAGAAACTTTTACACGCGGGTGGAGCCGCGGGCAAAAGCTACTATAAAATAAAATAAGATGCAGGTAGATTTTTGTTATATTAGTGTATGTTCCTACAGTAAGAAGCAAGTCCTAGCTACGACCCTGGCTGAAGAGCTCGCTGACATGTGACACGGCCGCTGCGCCGGCGGGCGGCGCGCGCGTTTGAAGTGGGGCCGACGTTTTTGTATCGGCCGTACATCGCATCGCTACGTCTACGCCGAGATTATAACGCCTTCTGTAGATTATGGTGCAGTTTATAAAAGTAAATAGTAAAACCAAGATTATAAATAAAATCAATCATACAGCATTGTCAAACGCACATTCCCCAAGCAAGATTCAAGCCAATATAGGTAAGAAAGAAGGCCGTCACCACACTGCGCCTCTGGAAGTATGCTGTAGGTACGCTTTTATTCTAGGCTTTATTTAATACTTGCAGAATCTTCTTACTAATAAACTTATTTTAGAGTTAAGAGGTGCTTAAGCATTGCTTAATTAAATAACTCTCAAAATTAAACATCGACGTGGCCTAGTTTAAACCTACTTAAAAGGCAAGATGGCGCGTTTTGAATTACAGGTGATCGAGTAAATACTGTCAAAATCATTGATGTGTAAAAAAAACAAAAGTTAAGCATTGATTAAGAGCAGACTAGTCAAGACGCAACTAAGCACAGATTAGCGAATTTTTATAAGTAAGACTAGGTCACTCAAAAGTTAATAAACTAATACTTAGCAGGGCAAATGTGGGTGTCTTACACCGCTGCAAAAAAGGCGATGAATGAATGCCTATAAATATAATGAATCCTTCTAAAAAGGACTCGCAGTAATTTGTCGAGCAACCAATTCAGCCTCTGCGTAGGTAAACGAGCGAAAGCATTTACGCCATGTCTAGACGCCCATGTTTTTAGATTTCTGCAAAAAAATCTCCATAATTTACTAGGAATTTAACTATGTGCTTTATTATCTCTTCTGTGAAATCTGAACGGCGGCTGAATTTCACTCTGGTTATGTCTTTCATTTGTTTTTTAAATTCTTCGTATTTCAGTCATATTTTATCCCATCTCTAAGGACAGTCTAGTTTTGAATGCGTGGGAGCCATTCTTTGTACAGGTAATCTTATAGAGCTTTAATAGTTACTAGTGCCTCGGGGTTGTTTTATTACGGTCCGACTGCAATGCTGAGTCTGTGAGTCTGGAATTTGTGCCCGAGATGACAATTTACTCGCCCCCTATCATGGAACAGAATATGCACAGCGAAAAGTGTGTGCATACGTTGCGCCTCTGCCTAGCCCTTCGGGGATAACCGGCGTGAGTGTGTATGCAATAGTTACTACTAATCTGGAAAGGTATTCATACAGAATCAAACAGGGGCTTATGATTCTTGAGTTTAGGTTGTAAGGCTTGTAGTATATTGCGTCCTACTTAGAAATGAAATTCGGAGACTGATTTAATATGATGTATTGTACCGAGTACCTACAGAGTATGCGAGTGAATTTGAGTGGTGATAGGTCTCTCATATGTGAGAGTCCGTCTGGGTGGGTACCACCGTAATATCTATTTCTACCTCCAAGCAGCAGCGTGCATGCACTGTTGTGTTTCGGTATGAAGCACATTGTAGCCAGTGTAACTACTGGACATAGTGAACCTTAACATCTTATGTCTCAGGATAACGAGTGCAGTGGAATGTCACACAGCACTTTGAAAGTCAAGGTGCTGGATGGTGTTGCTACTGTTTATGGGTGGTCGTATAGCTTACCATCAGGCGAACGGCATGCTCGTCTCTTCATTCAATGCTATAAAAAAAAGGGTTTGCGAGAGCGTAAAATAAAATGCTTAATGGTTATATATAAATACACAAGTTGATTTTGGATTCTGGTGGGGCTACCAGCGAACCTCTTTGGTCACTTGTATGTTGAATGCTGCATTGTTTGCGAGCTCTTAAGTTTCTTATCGGCCGGTTTCTGGTATGTGGAAGGTAAAGTGTTTGTGATTTATATTCATTGTTGAATGCTACACTGTTTCGTTTCCAAGTGGTGTGGTGACGCCACAGGCTGTACACACATATTTTTGGCACTAAAATCATACACCTTTATAAAAGTGACACGGGAATATCAACCCTATTAATCACATTTCTAGAATACACTAAAACATTAAGTAAACTTCTCAACAATTACATTCGCCGAGACGTTCCCGAATTCCTGGCCGAGTGAGTCAAGCTATAACCTGAGATCGTAAACGGAACGTAAAAATACTTTTCACTTTAGGGCCGCCTCGTTAAATGTGCAGGTAAGTCCGTAAATAATTTTATAACTTCTGTTACAGTGGGTATACTCGACTAAGTTGGTTTTAGCGAAGAATTTTTTGTAAGGCGACGTGAGCCCACTGCATCTGATGGGAAGTGGAGGCTAGATAGAATGTCGACTGAAGAAAGATTATTACCCCTTCGACACAAATATTTGCTTGTTTGAATAAACACACAGGCTGATCCCGGAACGCAATGTACGTGGGCCAATATGGCGTGTAATAATTTTTGATTCATTCAAGCTTTTATTCCTAAAGAGTTAAAATATGTACAAATATGGTACAATTTGCAATCCCGGGCAAGCTATTTATTTCAAACAAAACCATTAAACAAAAATTTCAAATAATATTCACATCAATATTATAAATGCGCAAGTTATTATCTTTCTGTTAGGTTTTACAGTTAAACTACTGAATCGATTATAATGAAATTTAGAAATGTGAAAGTTTGAAATTCGAACCCCAAGAAAGGATAGATAGGCATTTTTAATACTTGTCACAGGATTCCAAACTGACCAAACTGTACCACAGTACGTTTCTGCCGACATTTTTTTCCACGTAGGTACTACAAGATTGTGGAACCAATTGCCGCCAGCAGCATTTCCGGACAGATACGACCTGGCGACCTTCAAAAAAAGAGCGTATTCCCACCTAAAAGGCCGGCAACGCATCTCTATGCCCCCTGGTATTGCAGATGTTCATGGGCGGCAGTGATCACTTACCATCAGGTGAACCGTATGCTCGTTTGCCACCTATATCATAAAAAAAAAGCAAAATTGTAGGTACATCTTGTAGAAACTTACAACTAACTGCTGATTTTCATCTGAGGATACAAAAGTGACACAATTAAATATCTTATCTTATAGACTTATACTAATATCTACATATTATAAACTAGAATTGCGCGCGGCTCCACCCGCGTGCAAAAGTTTTTCCGGGATAAAAAGTAGCCTATAGCACTCAGGAGTAATGTAGCTTCCTATTAGTGAAAGAATTTTCAAAATCGGTCCAGTAGTTCCTGAGATTAGCGCGTTCAAATAAACAAACTCTTAAGCTTTATAATATTAGTATAAATATCGAAGGATTGTGAAAATGTTTCGATGTTTGTTAGAAGTAAACGCAGCAAGTACTGAACGGATTTGGTTGAAATTAGGCACACGATAGCCTAGTTGGGAATGGAACGGTCTGCCGAGACAATGTCCGGAGGTTCAAGACCCAAGGCACACACCTCTGACTTTTCGTAGTTACGTGTGTATTGTTTATCAATGATCGTTCGCATTAACGGTGAAGTAAAACATCGTGAGGAAACCTGCATACCTGAGAAGTTCTCTATAAGAATTTCGAAGGTATGTGAAGTCTGCCAACCCGCACTAGGCCAGCGTGGTGGACTAAGGCCTAACCCCTCTCAGTAGTAGAGGAGGCCCGTGCTCAGCAGTGGGCAGTATATAATACAGGGCTGGTTGCAGGCACACGGGTAGATCATATCCAGGACTAACACATAGGCTATTTTTTATCTCGGTGATTTGCTTCCATGGGAAATAATAGATATTTTTATCTGATTCTTTAAGTAGATGGCGCTGGCGTCGTACCTACTATGTTTTAGGGACTTTTGTAGCGGGAAAGGCTTTTCACGCGGGCGAACCCACGAGCAACACCTAGTATTTAAATATTTCTTTCGTATTAGATTTGTTTTGAATTTGTGCCCGATATAGCAATAGGCTCGCCCCCTATCACATCATGGGACGGAATACGCAGGGCGAAAAGTGGGTGCACTAGTTGCGCCTCTGCCTATCCCTCCGGGGATAAAAGGTGTGAGTATGCGTAGATTTCTTCTTACGAATAAATTATACGACGCAGAAAATTAATCCTTAGTCGAGTATACCGCACCAACATTTGCCATTGAGAAAAAATATGTATTTTAGCGCGTTTACAGGCAGCAGTTTGTTATCAAATACTACATTACGAGACGATTTTATAATCCATCTGACCTTTACATCCTGAGAGTGTAATCCAGATATCCATTAACTTGAGAAGAGATTCAGTTACTTTTTAACGGCGGCCATTACTAGTGGAATGCTGAAGGAGTAGGTTATATTATATAATAAAACCAGCCCTGTATTATATACTGCTCACTGCTGAGCACGGGCCTCCTCTTCTACTGAGAGGGGTTATAACTTAGTCCACCACACTGGCCTAGTGCGGGTTAGCAGACTTCACATACCTTCGAAATTCTTATTGAGAACTTCTCAGGTTTTTTTATGGCATTGAATGACGAGACGAGCATGCCGTTCGCCTGATGGTAAGCGATACGAACACCCATAAACAGTAGCAACATCATCCAGCACCTTGAGTTACAAAGTACTGTGTGGCATTCCAAAATCCAAATCAGGTATGCAGGTTTCCTCACGATGCAGTGAAGTTTCCCTCCACCGTTAAATCGAGCGATAATTCACAACGAATACACACAAAACTTTAGAAAAGTCGAGAAGTGTACCTTACACCACACCGGCCTAGTGTGGGTTGGTAGACTTCACATGTCTAACCTTGAAATTCTTATAGATAGTATGTACCTATTGGTATTATGAGACTTAACATCTAATGTCGCAGGGTGACGAACGCAGTGGAGTGCCACTGAGTACCTTAATTAATTCAAAGTTGTGTATGGTGTTGCTAGGTACTGTTTTGGGCGGCCGTATCGCTAACCATCAGGTGAGCCGCATGCTCGTATCGTAATTCAGAAGCAAAAAAAAAATAGAATAGAAGCCGAAAAACTAAGGAAGCGTGTTCACTATAAATCATGAGACATAAATCAAGTTTCAACGTGCTAACTGCGCGAACATTGTATATAAAAATGTCAATGGCTATTTAAATAAATGGAGCATAATATTAATATATGAGATGGAATATTTTGTTTATCCACATAAATTATCTGTCGCACTATAAATACGTGAAATGTAGGCGGATACTATTCCTGCGGGAACTTGCACGTATTCTGGGAAGGTAGTGTGGGGTCTGACCTCCCAGACATATAATATTTGACAGGAAATTACAGTTGCTCGCGGCTCCACCCGAGTGATATACCTTTCGTGGTCGAAAAGTTCTATACGTACTTTTTTACGCACTTTCGTCTTTTATCTCAGAAGGGGTAGGCAGAGTCGCAACTAGTGCACCCATTTTTCGCAGTGTTTTCCGTCCCATGATGTGACAGAGGGTGAGCCCATCGCCATATCGAGCACTAATTTTGGACTCCAGGCTGATACTGAGAAGAAAAACATATTATGTTAAAGTCAATGATATACTCTCTATATTATGTTCAATTTCACTCAAGTCCGTTCAGCAGTTTTATTTACTTCCAACAAGCAACCAAACTTCGTCAAAAACTATGTTTCTTCTGTCTGTCTGTACTTCGTCAAAACGCATTTATGTATATAATATTAACCCGTCAGGCCCGCTTATATATAGCTATAAGCTAATTTCCTTATCTAAATGGACACCGGTGTCCACCGCAAGCGTTCAGGGATTAAACATGAACTTGAAACGCATATCGACCCCGAGCCAAACATCTTAATACGTCCCTAAACAAGAATTCATATGAACACGTCAGTTCATTTCGCTACTGGAAGTATGTAAATATATCTTCACGCTCATATTTACGAACGTAGAGAGCGATAAATGAGATCGGCCATTTCTTTCTCGAATTTATAAATGGGTACGATATGTCAAATAATTCCATCCAGTATGATTGGTTTATAATCTACTAATAAATCTATAATGAGTTAATCGTAGGTCTCTCGTATTATAAGGGAGACTGTACCGTCGCAATATCTCTGCCATTGAACATGAACAACTGCAATGTTCCGGTTTGAAGGACATTGTAGCTAGCGTAATTACTGGGCAATATGGGACTGTCTCAGGGTGACGTGCGCAGTGGAGTGCCACGCAGTTATTATGGAGTTCAAAGTTCTGATTGTTCCCATTAATGACGAGGGGCATACTCGTCTATTCATTAATGTGGCTAAAAATAAAGCCAGCACCTTAATTATGCCTGAAAATTCACGAATTTCTACTTACTTTAAAATAGAGTTATGCAGTAAACTTTTGCCTACATAAATGAACCAGCTCATTCTAATGTTTAACCCACAATCATATCTACAATAGACCCATGCCGTTTTTTCGGGATAAAAGTCCCGCTTTATAGTCCCGCTTTTAGTTTCCCAGTATAAAAAGTAGCCTATGTTGCTCGCTGATAATGTAGCTTTATATTGGTGAGAGATTTTTTTAACTGCGTCGGTGGCGTAGTTGTATTACGGTACGACTGCAATGCTGAGGTCTCAGGTTCAATCCCCAGGTTGGGCAAAGTGATATTGGGTTTTTCAACTCAGTATCAGCCCGGGGTCTGGAAGTTGTGCCCGATATTTTGATAGGCTCGCCCCCTATCACATCATGGGACGGAATACGCACGGCGAAAAGTGGGTGCACTTCTGCCTACCCCTTCGGGGATAACGGGCGTGAGTGTGTGTGTGTGTGTAATTTTTTTTAAATCGGTTCAGTAGTTTTTGAGTTTATTCGTTACATACATACAAAAATACTAAAAAACAAAAAAATATGTTCCCTATTTATAATATTAGCTAGTATAGATGTGGGTTTTGTTGTCGGGAAAACATATTTTTAGTGAGGAGCACAGGTGTCCCCTTTATTCTAGAAATGACTACGCCCATGAGTCAACTCGATCCGGGGCTCTATCAGCTCTGACTACTCACCTAGATGACTAAGGAAAGATAATTTCAGCCTAACTTTAAGCTAATTTTCCTATCGTCAACAATGTAACTATCAGAGTGGTAGATGGTATGTGGTAGACAATACACAGGTCTCATATATTAACGCTCGCGGGAGGATTTAATCAAGTCGGAATGAAAAATGCCTAGGGGATCCTGCCGGCGCGAGAACATTGCGTAGGGTCGGCAGAAAAATCCTTAGATATTATGTAAAACAAAGTTCCACTGTATCTGAGTATCTGAACGCAATAAACTCCAAAACTCCCGAAGAACCTCCTCCTTTTCGTCATAGCCGGTAGAAGGTCCGAAAGCAAAAAAAGGTCCCCGATTTCAATATTTTAGTAGGTAAGATGCGTTGGTTACAGGGGTAGCGACCTAAAAATGTCCTCAGTTGAACATCTCGTGGAGTCCCTCGTCTATGCCTGAGGTTTCACACGCTACAGTCAGTCGATACTCATAAAGATTTCTCGTCAAGCATCGAAGTTTGACGCCACATCATTTAACATCAGGTGCAGTGTAGTAATTTTGCCAAGCTTGTCTAAAAAAATTTAATTTAGTATCATTAGTAGGGAATATAGGTTTACGGTTTAGGACAGTGGTGGGCAAACTTTTGCAAACGGGGCCAGTAAAATAAAATAATTTTGATGGGGGCAGGGTTGAAGTGCGGCAACATTAACTTCGCTCCCCTTGCATGCACTAATAGGCGGCTACTTCCTAACTGTATTTTTTACATCTATTATATTTTGTGTCTGTGAAAAGTGCAGTAACATTTTTTGTTATTTCTTCGGAATGACGAGACGAACATACCGCTCGCCTGATGGTAAGCGATACTACGACCATACACAGTAGCAAAATCATATGGAACTTTGAATTAAAGTACTGCGTGACCCTCCACTGTGCTCGTCACCCTGAGACATTAGATGTTAAGTCTCATAATGCCCAGTAATTAGGCTGACTACAATGTCCTTCAAACCGGAATTCAAGAAATGCATACACTGCTGCTTGAAGGTAGAAATAGACATTGTGGTGTCTACCCAGACGGCCCCTCGCGTACAAGAGACCTACCACCAGTGTTATTCCGGGATTGGATTTTCACGCAGGTGAAATCGCGAAAATAAATGCAATTAATGACAATACAATACTTTCACAATTTAGAATGAATATATTCTGTTATATCAATTTATCTGCTATCTGTACTCGGGTGGAATAGCAAAGGGTTGCAAGTAATGAGAATAATGAAAAATGACCCCAGCCCTCGCGCACTGGAATTTATTAAAATCTACAAAATTCTTGCTCCCCACTGCACGATGCACTGGAGATGTTTTAGAACTATACATAATATCTGTAATTTGCAAACATTCTTAAGTTATGAGTTTTCTGGGAACCATTTTATCTAGAATTGCAACGAATATTCGGCTACTACACGGTACTCGGCTTATTCGGCTAATTGTATCATATTTGGCCGAATACCGAAAATCTTGGTACTTTTCGGCCGATAACCAAATGCATGCTGTCGGCAGATAATTGATTTATTTATTTTACTATAATGTATTTTTAATGTAATCATCAAAGTTGTAGAACAAAATTAACTTCCGAACTAAAAAAATATAATATTTCTGTGTATCAGAATTGTAATTAAAATTTAGAAGTGGAAGATTACGACGCTGTATGACTATTTCTGCATTTTAGGCAGTATCTAGTTTACTCCAATTTAGTTTCAGCGTAGAAAAATACAACCACCTCGATAAAAGTTACGTCACGCGCTGATTGAATACTTTTGCCGAAAATTCAGCTATTCGGCCAATAACGAATATTCTTTATTAGTTGCAAGTCTAATATTTTTTGTAATTTTAGGCGTCGCGCAGGCGCTATCATGCATGATCATGTACGGTTAGTCGACTTCATTATTAAAATAAAACTATTCCTTGAACATTAAAATCTCATCAATCATTAAAATCAATTCGATTATGTTTTCAATTATACTTTCCTTCGTTCATTTCGTATAAGATGGAAATAAAGTTACATTATATCGGCTCTTAATTTTCCGATCGATATTAAATCGATCGAGATTTAAAATCGATTATAGCTTGAATATAGTACCATCACGCTATGATGGCCGTTTTGACGTTTGACTGCTCATCAAATTTCGTATTAATTCATAACTATGTTGAATTGGCGTAGCACAGCAACACAGTGCTTGTAGCCATAAAAAAACTACGTTGAAGGAGCTTATTGCCGTACCTACATTATTGTCAATAGTGACGTGCAGTTAATTGAATGTATAATTTTACTACAAAACTCGGCGTTTGTTATGTGTAATTAGATTTTTTTTTAAATGAAATATAATGCGATCGTCACTTATAGAATCGCTGGCTAGTATATTTTTTATGATAATTAATTGAGATTTCACCTCACTATTTTAATCTGTCATATCCATCATAGCGTGCCGGTACAATAGTGACTATCTTCTATCGATTATAAATTATCGAATCGATCATATCGAAAGAAATAACTGACAAATTCATTTTTTTACACCATGGCCTTTTTCTGTATTAATTCTAAAATATTTTTGATGCACCTACATCAAAAAGTAAGTTATTTTAAGAAATAAATACGGGAAATATACCTATATTTCCCGTATTTATTTCTTAAAATAACTTTCATAAATATTACACCATTAATCCTTAGACGCCCGCTGTGGACACCGGTGTCCATTTATATAAGGAAATTAGCTTATAGCTATATATAAGCGGGCGTTGATGGGTTAAAAGAACCCTCTCGTGTAAGAAATGCAAAAAAGACTAGCTCGCGATGTCTTGAACTAAAAAGCGAGTTATTATATTTGGCATGCTTTGAAATTAAGTCTGCATGCGATAGATTACAAATAATTCGTCGGTTTTGCCAATGAGTCATTAAAAAAACGAAAATTCAAAAACCCTTTGAATAAAATGAGAAAAAAATTTATCGATGTATATCAAAACCAGTGTAAGTTGACCTTTGGTTTTTGTTAAAACGTATAAGGATCTATGATAGAGTCGTGTCTAGTTATGTTGGTCGGTAGTGGCGTGTAAGATCGCACGATAGGGACATATTATAAATTACCCTGTCTGTCTGTCTGTCTGTCACACGGCACGCGATGCAAAAAAGTTTCAACATGAAGTAAACAATGTTGATGAATAGGTGTGCTCACATTTGGAGAAGGCAAATTGCGATATTTTTTTTTCAATATAGCAAGCATAAGCAAAATATTAAGTTAATCCGTCAACGCCCGCTTATATATAGATATATAGGTGGTTGCCCTATATACTTACCCGGACACCAGTGTTCGCCGCGGGCGATTACGGTTTATTTATTATCATTCATCGTCATTCCCAGTTATCGAAAGCTGTCAAATTACCAAGCATAATATAAAAGCTGTAGAGCATAGTAATTTAATATTGATTTATTTAAATACTGCCTCGGTGGCGTAGTTGTATTACGGTACGACTGCAAGGCTGAGGTCTCGGGTTCGATCCCCGGGTCGGGCAAAGTGATATTGGATTTTTCTATTCAGTATCAGCCCGGAGTCTGGAATTTGTGCCCGTTATGGCGATAGGCTCGCCCCCTATCACATCATGGGACGGAATACGCTTGGCGAAAAGTGGGTGCACTAGTTGCGCCTTTGCCTACCCCTTCGGGGATAAAAGGCGTGAGTATGCGTTTATGCGTTTATTTAAATACTTTCTGTTTCGAAAAAATATTAAATTTGCACCGTGCAAACATCTATCGTTACTTCCATTGGTAAAAGGAAGCTCATAAGCTCTGTTGCAATTTTTTTTCATGCTAACTATTGTGAAACGTTTATAATTATTATACTGTTTGAAAACCAATATTCAGATTTTAGAAAGTAGTTGCGTCATACAAAATCGAAATGTATTTTACAATTTTAAAGTATGAGCAAGATATGTGATTTTAGAAATAAGTTGCAATTATTCGCGCTCATTTCTTGGAATATAATTAGGTAGTGTGTGGTGGACAATAAAATAAAATAAAAGACTTTATTCATCACGTAGGCGAACATAGTTGCACTTATGATAAGATAATGTATCTTACATTAAATTGATTACAATAATTATTATTAATACAAAAGGTCACTTACATAACTACAGACATTTTTATTGGGAGTAAATCAACGTTGAAAACTAAAAAGCCAGCTCGGGCTGGCAGGAAAGGGAATACAGATAACCTAGTTGGAAATGGAACGAGACACACACATCTCTCGTTTTGAAGTTATGTCTGTGGGCTTAGAATGTAACACGAAGACGCAACTCGTAAAACGGAGTTTTGGCGGGAACTTGGAAGTGTCGTGAGGAGCTCTTGTTTTAATTCATTATTTTGGTGATATTTAGTGTTATATTGCATAATTATGGTGGTATATTATCCAATATAGTTCTATTAAAGAGCTCAAATGAAGTGAATTGAAATAATTGTGCTAATCAAGTGTTTTTTCTGTTGCCGCCAAAACTCCTCGATAAAGTCTTGGTAAGGTAGCCACTGCTTTACTTCGACATACTACAGATAATAAAATATACAAACCAAACTTGACATTGGCAAAATGTGAACACAAATGCCATTATAAAAAAATAAAAAAAAAAAAATAAAAAAAAAAAAACTCGTAAAACGATGTCGTTTTATTTTGATGTTTGTGATTGATCGAGAGACCAATACGTCAGTCAAATGTTAGTCTCTCAACCAATCCCAATAAGACGAAACGGAGACTTGATGTGTTTTTTTGTCACATTCTAAGCCCAGTGTATTGTTTATCAATTCTCGTTCGCTTTAACGGTGAAGGAAAACAACACGAGGAAACCTACATACCTGAGACTTCCGAAAAAAAATTAATAATGATTTGGAGACACGTGAAGTCTGTCAACTCGTACTAGGCCGGCGTGGTGGACTTAGGCCTAACCCCTCTCAGTAGTAGAGGTCCGTGCTCAGCAGTGGGCAGCATATAATACAGGGCTGGTATGGTTTGTTAAAGAGTAAATAAAGTCATAATAATTTTTATTGCTTTGAATGACGAGCCGAGCTTGCAGTTCGCCTGATAGTAACCGATACGACCACCCATAAACAGTAGCAATACCATCCAGCACCTTGACTTACAAATACTGTGTGGCATTTCACTGCGCTCGTCATCCTGAGACATAAATTATAAAGTCGCATTATATCCATTAGTTACACTGGCTACAATGTCCTTCAAACCGAAACACAACAGTGCTTGCACACTGCTGCTTCGCGGTAGAAATAGACATTGCGATGGTACCCACCCAGACGGACTCTTACATATGAGAGACCTACCACCAGTGAAGAGAGAGCAGTTTATATTTTACCGCATCCGCACCTTCCTAGTTTGTAGCACACTTCACGTAGTGTAACCGGTAATTTTAATTGTATCCACCGAAAGGGGGGAACTAAAGCTGCACGGAACACTCACATAGACAGATCGAATGACCACCTGACACACGCAATCTGCAATTATGTAAAGCGATGGCAACGGTTTGTATCACGATTTATGTTTATGTCTGCTTACCCTTAAAACTGGGAACAGCGTTCAAAAATTGTAGATCTAACAATCAAGCAGAAAATCCTTAAACATATGTGGTTATAATGTCGAAGAAAGAAATCTGTTATTTCTAATTTATTTGTATTTGAATCATCATCGTCATCATCAGCCTATATTTTAGTCCACTGCTGGACATAGGCCTCCTCCAATACGCGCCATTTTACCCGGTCTTCGGCCTGTCGCATCCAGTTTCTGCCAGCGACCTTTCGCAAATCGTCACTCCACCTAGCTGGAGGGCGTCCGTACATTACCCTTGCTGACTCGCTGTCTCCACTCAAGAACTCGTTTACCCCAGCGGTTATCGGTTCTTCGAATGTATTTGAATGCCGCCCATAAACCGTAACAGAACTTTGAATTAAAAAATACCGCGTAGCAATCCACTGCGCTCGTCACCCTGAGACATAAGATGTTAAGTCCCATAATGCCCAGTAATTACGCTCGCTACAATGTCCTTAAAACTGGAATACAACAGTGCATGCACACTGCTGCTTAGGGAAATAAACATTGCGGTGGTACCCCGACGCGACGGCTCCTTGCATACGAGAGACCTACCGCCAGTAACCTTCTTTATTCATTGGAGGACAAACATTGGCGTGAAGATCCGTGGCAATTTTTTTTAAGTTTCTCCTGAACGGTCCTCTTTCTCTAAGGTCGGAGGCCTCAAGCCGTTGACTTTTTTTCATGTCGGCCTTTAGTTCTGCCATTGAACATGATTTTAAGTCTTTTCTCGTATTTTTGCCGGTTCTGTCTACATTGGTAGGAACTAGTCGTGGTAGGTGGGGCCGCATCGCCCGCGGCGTGTTTGCTCACTGCCTACCTACTTACTGTATAATGAACGTGTACTGTCGAAAATAAAAGTGAATGTGCTGGACGGATATCGTTTAAGGTATCACCAGACATTTGTGCCGGGTTTGATGTTCACGTCGCGTGTTAAACCACCAATCCAATCTAAGAAGCAGTTTATGTGTGTTGTTTTATCATATAATGTCACAATGATTCTCACGGCAAGAGACTGCTATCAACACGCGACAGTAAATCATTAAGCATCCATACCATAATCATAGACGCATTGCTACTGAATAAGGTGGACAGACGACTTGATAAAGGTCGCAGGAACACGCTGGATGCAGGCCGCTTTTGACAGATCCGTCTGGAAATCTTTAGGGGAGACCTATGTTCAGCAGTGGACATCATGTGGCTGATGATGATGATGATGATGACGTTATTTTTACAAACACTAGAAAAACTGAATTCCGGCTTCGATTACAGGAATAGCAATAAAAAAATAATATAGACAACACTTTTGTCACCGATCATCCCATTCTACATGTATGTAAACAGAATGTTTGTTCAACCGTCGGTCTGTAAACAACCAACACAGCACACGTGTACGCGAAAGTACAGAACTGTACCAAATCAAATGAAAATGAAATGAAAATATTGTTTTAATGAACGGTAGCCTTTGGTCGTTCACCGGCGTATAAAAACCTACTAGAAATAATTAATCACACACAAACTCACGCCTTTTATCTCCGAAAGGGTAGGCAGAGGCGCAACTAGTGCACCCACTTTTCGCCGTGCGTATTCCGTCCCATGATGTGATAGGGGGCGAGGCTATCGCCATATCGGCACAAATTCCAGACTCCGGGCTATACTGAATAGAAAAATCCAATAACATTCTGCCCGACCCGGGATCAAACCCGAGACAGCGTTACAGTCGTACCGCAATACAACTACGCAACCGAGGCAGTCCGGAATAATTAATGTTCTGTATTTTTTCAGCAATAAAGGTAGTCTATGTTAATCCAGAATATGGTCTATGTTACTTGTAAGTATATAACGATACCAGCCCTGTGTTAATGTGCAATGTCTATTTCTACCGCCAAACAACAGTGTGCATGCACTGTTGTGTTTCGGTTTGAAGGACATTGTAGCGAGCATGGACGTATAAAAAAAGGCGGACGGAATTTCGCTAAACAAAAACTGAAGCACCCAAAGTATGTCAGCTTGCCTATACGCACGAGTATCGCGCACACATTCACACCAAAGTATGTCGATCGGCCACCATTACGCAACAAACCTCTTTTGAATGAAGTCGTTTTAAGAATAAAAATAAATAATTAAAATATGCCGTCTTGTGTAGTTAAATGCTGTCGAAATCACAGTGGTTCCAAGAACAAATGTCACGGGATCACATTTCATAGGTAAATTAGTAATGTTAAAACTTATTTCATCAACATTCATTGATATTTAAAATCATTTATTTTTGTAACACAAAACCTCAGCCTACAATTCCAGTGTTGTCAACTATTTGACGGGTAAATTACCCCGAAGTATAGGAGACGTGATTTTTTTGTTTCAAATACGATTTTGTTTTTTAAACTAAATAGGTATAGGTTGTTATTAGGTATATGTTTTTTGTAGGTTTCCTACAGGAAATGAAGTATGGAGGAGTGATTTAATTAATATAATAGGAGAGTGTAGATCATAAAACAAATCTTATTAAATATATTGCACAAAAAAAATTAACAGTTAGATTTCATCACATATCGAAATAAAAGGGCATCTCAAAGACCTACACAAGTAAGAGGCAGTTATACAAAAAGTTAACGCAACATAGATAATTAAAAAAAAAGAAATTAAAGAAAGTTTAATTATTTACGTTGCTTGATTTAGCCTTTTAACTGCCTCGATGGCGTAGTATGACTGCAATGCTGAAGTCTTGGGTTCGATTTCCGGGTCGGCCAAAGTGATATTGGGTTTCAAATTCAGTACCAGCCCGGAGTATGGAATTCGTGTCCGATATGGCGATAGGCTCGCCCCCTATCATATCACGGGACGGAATACGCACGCCGAAAAGTGGGTGCACTAGTTGCGCCTCTGCCTACCTCTTCGGGGATAAAAGGCGTGAGTGAGTGTGTGTGTGTGACTTAGCATTAGTTAGGAAACATAATTTTAGTGTTTCGGTAAGACTCATTCATTTCTACACACCTACTAATCACACATGTTTGGCTATTATTTATCACGGTAATTTCAAATAAAGCTAAATAATATATAAATTAATTAATTATAAGTACATCTTGCAAACAATAAAATTATTAAAACGACTTTCAATAAAATTAACCTAAAATTGGAAAAATAGTGTAGTGTAAACTAGTGTTAAAAATTGGGGAAATTTTGTTTTTTATGGCAATCATTCATTTACGCACACATAGTTACGCCGCCGCCATTGCTGTGCTTCAGTTTTAGTTTAGCGAGACTCCGTCCGCCTTTTTTTATAGGTCCATGGTAGCGAGTATAACTACTGGACATAATGGGAACTAACATCTTATGTCTCAGGATGACGAGCGCAGTGGAATGCCACACAGTACTTTGTAAGTCAAGGTGCTGGATGGTGTTGCTACTGTTTATGGGTGGTCGTATCGCTTACCATCAGGCGAACGGCATGCTCATCTCGTCATTCAAGGCAATAAAAAAAAAATATACTGCCCACTGCTGAGTACGGGTCTCTACTACTGAGAGGGTTTAGGCCTTAGTCCATCACGATGCCCTAGTGTAGGCAGACTTCACATACCTTCGAAATTCTTATAGAGAACTTCTCAGGTATGCAGATTTCCTCACGATCGCGATGTTTCCCTTCACCGTTAAATCGAGCGATAATTCAGAAAGAATACACACATTACTTTTGAAAAGTCGAGAAGTGTGTGTACCTTGGATTTTAAACTTGCAGACCTTGGTCTTGGCAGTCCGTTCCACTTCCAACTACTTGATGGTAAGCGGAGAGAGGTTCAATCCAGATAGTGTCGATTGACGATGCTAGGGCGCAAATAACGTCGAATAGCAATAATTATCGCGTTAATTGAGAATAGTAGATCATTTTGCATAGGAATTAAAGGCATTAGGCTTTCATATTTGAGTTATTTCTGATAAAATATGACGTTAAATTTGGTGACATCTCTCTGCGTTAAATAAGTAAGTCATAAAACATTAAAAAAATGAAATACTCAACTGATTTTAAAACTGGCTGAATAAAATGTGTTCCATTTTTAAATATAAATTCTTTATCAATAAAAAAGAATGACAACCCTAAAGGTGAAACAGCCGAAACGTCACAGCGTAAACAATAACCGCGTTGACGGCGATATGCAAAAATTTAAACGGAATAATACGATATAAATAATAAAAAATAAATAAATAATATATATAAATCCAGGCTTTTTGTTTTCCGCTCCTCGGATGGGCTCACGGTGTAAAAAAAGCGCCCGCTTCTAGACAGCCTGTGACGCGCATGGGAATAAAGGCACAACTAGCTTTTTGTACATTTTTAACACGTGTGTACGGAGTTCGGACAAACAGTCTGGGGGAGTTTTGGCGGGAACTTGGAAGTCTCATGAGGTGCTATTGTTTTAATTCATTATTTTGGTGATATTTAGTGTTATATTGCATAATTATGGTGGTATATTATCCAATATAGTTCTATTAAAGAGCTCACATGAAGTGAATTGAAATAATTGTGCTAATCAAGTGTTTTTTCTGTTGCCGCCAAAACTCCTCGATAAAGTCTTGGTAAGGTAGCCACTGATTTACTTCGACATACTGCAGATAATAAAATATACAAACCAAACTTGACATTGGCAAAATGTGAAAACAAATGCCATTATAAAAAAAAAAAAAACAATTTGGGATTATGTGTTTTACAGATTAAGTTCATTGACATTTTGACCGTTGTCTTAAGACTTATTGACGTAGCAGTTGTTTTCAATTTGAATTTAGATTTTGTGTTTATATAGAGTTTGAGTTGTAGGTGTATTTGCTACTGCGAAAAATATTAAAATTAATTTGAATTATTATTATCCTCCATAATTCACCAGAAGTTCAAACTGCACATTTTTTAGTTGGAGCTGTCAGTGTCGTAATTTTTGTTTATAAAAGTAGTATAATTCAAGTTGGGAGTATTTTCTTTTGAGATTTTTTTATATAATCTATTTACAAAGCAAAGACTTGACTTGAAGGAACAGCTGCAGTCATGTTATACACAAATAAAAAGTAATAAGCAGCAATATGACTGTGAAATTACTAAACTAGAACTTGAAATAGTGGGCTTGGAGGAATCATTACAATCAATGACTAATAAATATGACTTATCAAAAAAAGAAATTAATGAACATATCCTAGCATTAGGTGAATTAGTTGAGACAATAAACTATAACTCTGAACGCTTTAATTCACTAATAAATAATCATTATGACTGCAACTGTTCAGCTAAGCAGTCTAACTCACCTACCAAAAAAAAAGGTATGTCAAAAATGTACAAACCAACTGTATCGCTGAGAACTCTGAGTACCTTAACAAATAATGTACATCATGAAATTGTTATGTTTAGTGATGACATTGGGAGGGGACTGGGACACTTATTAAATAAAAAAATGGATAAAACAGTTGTGAATTATTGTATGCCAGGTCTTTCATATAAAGAAATAATTAAGAAAATTTTAGATTATAAATTCAATAAAACCACTACATTAATCATTTTAATTGGAGAAAGGGGTAATGTAAACAAACAACAATTTACTGAATGCATTAACCAACTGGCATCACTTGAAGTAAAACAAATTGTAATGTTTTCATTCCCCTGTGAACAGAATGTGCCACAAGTGGAAAAAAATATTATATATACTTTTAATAAAATGTTGAATGCCCTTGCAGATAAACATAGCAAGGTGCAATATTTAGATATACATAATTACTTCTGTAAATATAAACTGAATAAAAGAAAATTAAATTCTAACTTTATAAAAAGACAAATAGCAAATTTGCTATATTTATATATTTTATATGACAACAAAGCCAAGAATTTGGCTGACCACTCTGCTTCTATTGAGCAGATTTATTCTGACACTAGGAATGATACTTGGGTACCTACTCCTAATGAAATTAATGATTTAAATTAGAAATTCAGACAATAGAGGACCAGACCTCTTGCATTAATGAAATCTATATTGATTCAAATTCAATTAATGACATTTCTGTGTTAAATGAACAATATACAAATAAATTGATAAACTTAAATTCCACTCTACCTGCTAGTCAGGATAAGACTTATAAGGTGCATGATAATTATATTTTAAATCTAGTTCACCAAAATAGCCAAGGTATGTTAGGTAAAGAATTGCAAATAGAATTGTTCATGAGTTGTGAGAACATTGATATACTTTGTATCACGGAACACTGGCTAAGAAATGAGCAGCTCATGTTTAATTTCAACAATCATGTTATTGGTAGTCATTTTTGTAGACAAAATGCTATACATGGTGGCTCACTTATACTAGTAAATAAAAAAATGAAATTTAAAGAACGTAAGGACATAGTGAGTCTCTCTGTTGAGCAAACTGCTGAAATTTCCTGTATTGAGTTGGAGCAGTTCATTGTTGTCAGTGTATACAGGCCACCCTCTGCACTTTATGATAGTTTCGATATAATACTTGAAGATGCATTGAGGAAATCAAGTAAGTCTAATAAGAGATTGCTGGTTTGCGGAGACTTTAATATTAATTTATTAGAAAACTCCACATTGGCAGTAAAATTAAAAAGTCTTTTTTCATCATTTGACTTAGTAAACCAATTTTCAGAGCCCACTAGAATAACCAATACAAGTGCTACATGTATAGACAATATTTTTACTGATATACTGCCAATTAAGAAGTGCATTATCAATAAACTTGGCTCAGACCACTGTGGTCAATTAGTCAGCTTTAGCAATATGGTTCAGAATATAGCCAATAAGAAAACTACAGTTGTCCCAGTAACAAAGGCCAGGTTAGAGAAATTAAGACAAAAATTAACAGAAAAATTTGATGTACCTCTACAGGGAACTGACCCAAACTTGTTATATAATACTGTTTTTAAAACATTTTGTAAGGAATTTAGATCAGTCTTCACACCTAGATCGGCTTTAACAGGCAACAAAAGTACTTTCAATAGCTGGGCCACTATAGGTATCCACAGAAGTAGGCAGAAATTATATAATCTATATTATGAAAAAACCTATAATCACAATGAAAGTTTTGTCAAATATGTTAAAAGTTACTCAAAAATATTTAGACAAGTTTGTCACAAAGCTAAAGCCTTATACTTAAGTAATAAGATAAAAAACTCCAAAAATAAAATAAAAGTGACTTGGAGTGTAATAAGCAAAGAAACTGGTAGGGCTAAACCTCGTGAAAGGGAGTTCAGCCTCAATATTAAAAACCAAATTATTAATTCCGACTTAGACATAGCTAGGGCTTTTGAAAATTTCTTTACTGATATACCAGTTTCTATAACCAAAAAATTAAACTCCTCTCCCACTATTTCCAACAAATTATTAAAAGAAAATGTATCTGGATGTGGAGATTCATTCTTGTTCCACTGTGTTAGTAGTTTAGATATAATAAAAACATTTAAATTAATTAACATTAAAAATACATGTGACTTATGGGGAATCTCTACAAAAATATTAAAACCGGTAATATCTGTACTAGCTCCCCAGTTAGCTATAATTTTTAATACATGTATTATGAGTGGGATATTTCCTGATAAAATGAAATTAAGTAAAATTATACCTCTTTTTAAATCTGGTAGTACGGACGACCCCACTAATTATAGACCGATCTCTGTCCTACCTTCTATAAGTAAAATTTTTGAAAAACTTATACTTAAACAAATTCAATTTTTTTTTGCTAAACATAATCTACTTCATGGTAAACAATTTGGATTCACTAGGGGTCGCTCCACCACAGATGCTGGTGTTGAGCTTATACATAATATATTTGCTGCTTGGGAGGATTCACAGGATGCTTTAGGAGTGTTCTGTGATCTATCGAAAGCTTTTGATTGTGTTCACCATGATATTCTTATCAGGAAATTGAGCCACTATGGGGTTAATGGCATTGCCCTTGATTTATTTAAATCATACTTAAGCAATAGGGTACAAAGTGTTGATGTCAATGGAAAACGATCTCCTGGCTCTATTGTTACCTTGGGAGTACCACAAGGCTCAATTCTTGGACCTTTTCTTTTTCTAATTTATATAAATGACTTACCTTATTTCATAAGGGACAATTGTGAAGTAGTGTTGTTTGCAGATGATACTTCCTTATTATTTAAAATAAGTCGACATCAAGCAATTCTTGACGATGTAAGCAATACTCTCTCAAAAATAGTGCATTGGTTCAGCGTTAACAATTTATTATTAAATAGTGAAAAAACTAAATGTATAAAATTCGTCACACCTAATGTCAAAAAAGTTAACGCTAACATTTTCATAAATAGTGACGAGTTGAGCCTTGTGGATACAACCAAATTCTTGGGTATCACATTGGACTCTAAACTTCAGTGGGGTCCTCATATATCTGTACTAGCTAAAAAGCTGAGCGCCGCAGTTTTTGCAGTGAGCAGAATACGCCAATTAACTGACATTAAAACAGCAAAATTGGTCTATTTTGCTTACTTTCATAGTTTGATGAGTTATGGAATTTTGCTGTGGGGTGGTGCTGCTGACATTAATACTATATTTGTTCTTCAAAAACGAGCTATAAGATCTATCTACTCCCTAAGCTCTAGATGTTCTCTAAGAGAAAAATTCAAAGAAACAAATATAATGACAGTAGCATCACAATTTATATTCGCTAATTTAATGTACGTACATAAGAATATAGAAAACTTTCCAAAAGTTTGCGATATCCATGGCTTAAATACTAGAAGTAAAAATAATCTAGTTAATCATAAAACAAGGCTCCAAAAAATCAGCAAATCTTTTAAGGGTTACTGTATACATTTTTATAACAAAGTTCCCACTGAAATTAAGTGTTTAAACATTGGTAAATTCCAAACAACTATTAAGCGAAAGTTATGTAATAAAGCTTATTACAAGATTTCAGAATACATAGAGGATAAAAAAGCCTGGGATTAAATTTTTTTCATATGATTTTCTTTGGAATCATGTCTTTCGTTTCAATAAAGTTTCTTTGTTTCCATCTGTGAGCGGCTTGGGTATGACGTCGCGTACGGCGTCGTGTGCCGGGTCGGCCACTTCCCTGTAATATGGTTGAGGAGGCCGATGGCTGGCACATGCGTCATACTCGTGAACGAGTGCTGCTTGTGTGGACTGGTCTGCCCTTTTCGCTTACTACATCTAAGTATTAGGGGTATATCTTGAACTAAGATTAATAGCGACATCTTGAACATTTCAGATCAAATTATTACATGATTCCTGAGATAGTTATGCACTAGTGTTGGAATTTAAAAATTTATTACCTATTTTGCGAGTATATAAATGAACTGCTCTAAACAAAACTTAACAAATACTGAATTGTATTTTTTTTTTCTCTACATAATGCATTGTATTTTATACCTTGAACTGATTTTGAAAAGAGCAACACTAGAGTTTCTTGCCCGTTCTTCTCTAGTGAGAACTGCTTTCCGAACTGGTGGTAGAGTTAATATTGACGGAATCTAAATAATGTATAACATTTTATGGGTTCGAATAAATTATTTCATTTCATTTCATTTCATTACAAAGAGGATATTGACCCTTTAAAGAATTTTTCTAGAGCTTATCAAGTGCATAAGTTTTAATATGTGCTACTTATTATGCACATCGATGAACATGGCTTCGCGTGAGTGGCGAAATCTCAGGAGTATTCTCCTCACCTTGGCACACTTTACAAGGTTCTTCGTTTAAAGTATTAGTGCATGTAGGTACATGTACTATAGGATGCCTATAATATACTCATTCGTTTATAATTCCAATTATGTTAATTTTCTTTATGGAAACAGTGTGATATGGTTCCATTATACTTACTTTCCTAAAATACACTTTATTTATTTATTTACTAATGTACTACTATACTATACTATACCAGCCCTGTATTATATACTGCCCACTGCTGAGCACGGGCCTCCTCTAAAACTGAGAGGGTTTATGCCTTAGTCCACCACGCTGGCCTAGTGCGGGTTGGCGGACTTCACATACCTTCAAAATTCAGAGAACTTCTCAGGTGTGCAGGTTTCCTCACGATGTTTTCCTTCACGGTTAAAGCGAGAGATAATTCACAAAGTCCGCCTGTACTAATGTAGAATAGACTTTGTGGATATTAGACTTAATGCCGTAAGCAACACAGAACACAACATAACAACATACATTATACTCATTTAAACAAGGGCGTTAATAATAAAGCCAGTAGCAGTCAAAAAACTAAGCAAAGTTTAGCTTAGCTCACATAGCTATATCTCTCACAATCAGTGTAGGTTGTCTGGAAGAGATCGCTTTTTAGCGATAAGACCGCCTATTGTCGCACGATTCAGTTCTAAATCTATTTGTTATTTATTTAATTTTTGTATAATGTGGTGTGCAATAAAGTGTTTTCATTCATTCATTCATTCATAGCTGAGATGTTTATTCATGCTTGTGTGTACACCACAAACTATGTAAACTAAGCAATGTTCTACGTGTAACTTTCTCAGCTCAGCTAAGCAAAACTAACTTAGCTTGGCTCTTGAATTTTATTAGGTGATCACTAAGTTGCGCAATTAGGTAGGTACTTAAATAAAAAATCATAATGAAATTATTGATAGAAGTTTGCAAGCACAGCCAATTCTATTAGGAATCTATGAAACTATTCTAGATCCGATCATTACCCACGCACTTAATCTTGGAGAACCAAATTATATGACGCTAAAATATCATACAATGTTTCGCCTCACAATAAAATTACAGAAATAATCCTTTTGAGGCCTACAAGAATTTTATAACAGTCATTCTTCACAAGTGAAGCCACAGTCCTTCCTTAGTGTAAAACGTAGTTGCGTGCGTGTGCGTGGGGCGCGATATTTCAAAGTGGGCAAAAGTACATTCGCGCTATAAGTAGGTAGGCGCGCACGGCGGCCGGGACGGCGCGGGCTTAACGCACGCGTTCCACACACAGCTATAAGCTATAATATGGAAAGCGATAGTGCTAAGCGCAAACGTGGTATGTCAAGGAAAGCTAGTTTCGAGAAAATGGAAGTTTTGTAAATATAGTTTTCTTTTCACTCTTTGTGATTGGATATAAAACTGAGATAGGGATTTTATTAAGGATTTCCTATTTGGCTATATTTTTCATTAGATATGCATTTTTAGGCTATATGATGCCATAAAAATCAAGTTTACCATATTTTTTGAGATATGGCTTTTGAGCTTAGCACGGCAGTATAGGGATGTCACTGGCAGTTATAGTTCATAAGGCATCTTAGAGCATTTAAGGGGGGCGTAGCCATGATGTCTTTCTACGTTAATGCTAATAGAAAACAGAAAAGTGAATTTGAATGACATAATATTATTAGTATCAGCCTGGTGTCTGGAATTGTGCCCGATATGGCGATAGGCTCGCCCCCTATCACATCATGGGAATACGCACGGTGAAAAGTGGGTGCACTAGTTGCGCCTCTCATTACCCCTTCGGGGATAAAAGGCGTGAGTGTGTGTGTGTGTGTATAATATAAGTCTATAGATGTCTATTGCTAGGATATGCTATTCTCATAGATAATGTTAGCGTTGACGATTCTAGAAAGGCATCTTGGCTGCAGCGTCTCATAATATGATATGGAAAGCGATGGAAATTGTGACGTCATTTGTTGTGAGTAATGTTCGGAATTTGGGTGTGTTGTAGCTTTTGCGATGAGGTTAAGTCCAGTGACTGGATGTGTACCTGTAAGTAGCTTCTGAATTGGAAGGAAGGTATAGCTTAGCGACTGACTTGGTCTTTTGCCACGGTAGACTGCTTTGAGATTTATTCGTTGCATTATTTTTTGTCAACACCCTTCTGCTAACTGAACAAAATAAAAATCAAATTATTTCCCATGTAATTATTGCCGTTTTGTACTATTCTAAATGTTAACTTTCTATAACTAATTTTACATGTTTAAAGGACTACTTAGTATTAGTTTTAATACCTTTTATGATTATCCTGTGATTAATAACAATATTATACTTAGTACGTTATTGTGATGGTAGCTCCATAGACGGCAGCTATACCAAAGTTTAAGTCAAACAATATAGAAATTAAAACGGTAAAAATTCTAATCTAAAATATTACCCTAGTTATAAAGTAATGCGAAGTGGAACACAAACTCAATACGTAGAGGAGCGCAGCCGACCGTCGTGCAAGACAAGGACGGAGAATAAGACGAAGGGTTGCTCAGAGACTCATAAAGTACCGGGTTTCCGTCTTCAGCCCGCCGCGCGCCGAAATAAGCTACTACATGGGCGTGCGCGCGCATAAAGTACCGCATTTAAAATACACTCCAGAGAGATAAGGAATTTATTTAAGAGGTCTGTTTTTACCTATTTGCAGTTATTTATATATGTTGTGTTATATACCAAAAAAATTGTAATTTTTTACCGAATACAATGATATAAAGCTGCATCCGCTATTATTTGCAGTTCTCGAGTTATTAGCGATGGAAACTGAGACCAGAGATGGAATTATTCCGCATCTCAAATACAATACTTTATGGGAGCTTCGTAACAATAGCAGTAAGGGGGGAGCGGCGCGCGCATCAAGTACCGTATACCGGTGTTCGGAACGTTGGAGATAATAAATTGCATACTTTATAGACGTTTCGCCTAGAGAGGATATGCCAAGATAACAGTAACTTTCGTGCGGCCCTGTATGCGTTATACAGTAGGTATATGTTTTTTTTCGTTCCCGTCCGTCTTGGCCCTGTCTAAAATAAATTAAAAATAAAATAAAAACACATTGAACTAATATTTGAATTTCGCAGTTTGAATTTCGAACGCGCAATTTCTTAGTTCAAAATTGGAATGGGTATTTAAAAATTGAATACTTTATTCATCATTCAAAATTTTATTTAAAAGTTTTTTACAAAAGGGTTTTTCTATTGAATTATAACCGTTTTATTTTTCAAAGTAGAGTGGCTAACTAGTGCTAATTTTGAACCTAAATCAAAGGACATGTCCAAAAACGGGCCTGAAATTCTAAACAAGCCAATTTATATGTATTTGGATAGAACTCCTGAAAACTAGCCTTTCGCAATAAATCATTTAATTTTAAAGACCTCCGATTTTGAGATTTATATAATTTTGATTGGCTTGAAAACTACACTTAATATGAAAGTTTTTAAAAATGTTAGTTATGAATGGAGGGGTTTAAATTTTTTTTTTAATGGATCTAAGTTCCATATTTTGCCTCTTTAATATCCCCAAAGTTTGAGCCTGGTTAGATTTTGAGGCCCAGCACCCATACAAAAAGCGGACATCTCCTTTCAACTTCACCGCTACAGGAAACACTGATCGCTCTCTAACCGTGACTCTGGACAATGAGTCACAGCAATGGAATTTCGAGTGTGATCTTCATCAGGCCCTTCAGAACGCTTCCACTTTGGTATCGTGGTTTCTCATCCACTTGTAATTGCGAAGTCTTTGCTATACGATCGCAGCCGCATTTATTACCATAGATGCGATGTTTCTATACAAAAAAATGACGAACGAAACACTATATGTATAAAAATAAATGTGAGTATGTTCGTTATGGATTCCAAAACGGCTGGAGCGATTTTAATTAAATTTTAAGGTAATATTCTCGTTATACGGTGAAGGAAAAATATCGTGAGGAAACCTGCATACCTGAAAAGTTCTTGTCGAAGGTATGTGAAGTCTGCCTGCACTAGGCCAGCGTGGTGGACTAATGCTTAAACCCTCTCAGTAGAGGAGGCCCGTGTTCAGCAGTGGGCAGTATATAATACATGGCTGGTATGTTGTGATTAATCAGATCAACATTTTTCTGTCATTTGTATTTGCCTATAGATAATTAGCAACCTCTATCTTAGTCTTCATAAGGCAGGGGGGGGGGGGGTTGCCAATACTCTCGCCACGCTTGGCAGGCCGCTTGGGGGAGGCCTATGTTCAGCAGTGGAGGTCATGTGGCTGATGGTGATGTGATGAACTAGCGGTGCCCTCGGGAAGCGTCAGTAGTTGATTTATGCAACAAGAAACAAGAAACAAACATTTATTTGCATAGAATACAGGTGGTACCAGATTTAACAGTGGTGCATAGTTCAAGCTATACTCTGCCTGCTTTAGGCATGCAAATATTTATAATTATATAAAACAAACAAACAAAACACTGTACTTATCACCCTAAGCCATTAGATCAGCTATAGGTCAACCTGCGAGAGCACGCGGCCCGCGAAGCTTTTCGTGCGGCCCGCTGAGCTTTTAAAAGTAACCCATCTGACTTCACAATTTAATAAAACACTGTTCCCAAAATCCCTTGATGTACAGTCAGCCACATAAGTAACTGAACAAATTAAAAACGTCAAATCGCCTTTACACGTTAAGCTGTGTTGATTTTTTTTTATTTCTTGGTGTGAATTAAAGTAAATGTCTTAATTTTTATGTTTGTGAAGAAAAAATACACTTTGGTAATAAAATAAAAGTGTATAGGCGATTTAAAGTCTTGAATTTGTTAAGCTACTTATGTGGCCGACTGTACCAATATTAGTTACCTACTAACGCTATTAAAAGAAAACGTAAAATTTTTATTACTGTTTTTTAGATGAATCAATTTACGTTGCGCCCACGGCACAATAACTAGACATCCTAGTCGACCGCATGAAAAAACGTTGGACACTGAATCTGATGCTAAATCTCAAGGGGACAAAAAGAGACAATATTGTGATACTTATTTTTTTCATCTGTTATTTTTTTTTTCATCTTCGCCGCATTAGGGACGGCTGTGGGCTTCCTCTGACTGAAGTGTCTAAGTTGTCGTCCGCAACCGCCCCTGCGCGGTGCTGCTTAATGCAACCCGTCACCTCTTGTTGAGGGGCACACATATTATATTGCGGCGGACAGCACCCGTGCCGACCGCCCCGACCAATTTACAATGAAAAATACTGGTTACTTAGACATATACTGGTTACATTTTGACATTTTAATTTTAGAATATTGTATGTAAGTTCTGCATAATGCATAAAAAAGATGATAATGGAATTGTATCACTTTCTTAATAGACTAGGTTAATGAATGAAATAAATGTCTCTGCTCACTCATTTGCATGCCCAGTAAGGGTTGAATACGGTGAGACTTTTTATCACTACATAACATCTGTAACATGCATGTAACCTGTATTCTGCAAATAAAATGATTTGATTTGATTTAGTTTTTTTTATTCTACCTTGACAATGTGAACCTACTGCACCTGATGGTAAGTGAAATGGGATCCCGGTGCCAGCTGAGGAGAGATGGTTATGAAATGTATTAGGATTTTTACATACAGTCAACAAAGTGTATGCTCGACCTTAAGGTTCTAAATAAGTCGCTTGGCCCCCCGAGGCAATTCTTGTGCGCTGGGTCTTCACACCCAATGCACGCCCATGCGCGGGGGAACATTAGTCGCGGGCCGAGGCACACAGTCAGTGTGTATACCTCTTGGTTGGATAACACATTGAGGCCCAAAAGGGCCCGCGAACATTTCCTGGCACCCTCTCTTTCCGCCCATCCTGGGAACCTTCCTCCCTTCCCCCCACCTTCCCTCCCATATTCCTCCACCACTCCCCTCCCAGGCCCCTTCAGTCGTCAAGCCGGGGGACTCCAGTACCCCATTCGAAGTTGCCCTTCGGTGTTGACTGCAGGATCGCCTACATAAAAAATAAATAAATAAGTCGCTTGCGCGTCGTCTGCAACGTGCAACTTACAATTAAATTGGAGGCCCGTGCTCAGCAGTGGGCAGTATATAATACAGGGCTGGTATGGTGAGGTAATTGGTGTCCCAGGAAAATATAAAGCGGGACTTTTATCCCGGAAAACCTTTTTCACGCGGGCGGAGCCGCGAGCATAAGCTATTATAATACTATGAGAGAGTCTACCTAGGTACAGCTTTGTTTGTTTGTGCCGTTAAGCAGTGTTCTTACTAGCTCTTGTATTTTTTACTGGGAAATATTTTTTTTATAATTTGTGATGGACAGAAAATAATCAAATTGAAAACAAATTTAAAATCACAAATAGATAAAATTAACAGAAGCATTATAGGAAAATCTAGCACCTTTTATATGTAGATTCGAAAATTTCGATAGCAAAGTTGGTAAACAACAGTATTTACGTATTAAAATAATGGTACATAAAGTTTTACATGCGTGTGGCGTCCATTATACTCGGAACACATCGTTTTGATACTTTAATAATAATACCAGCCCTGTATTACTGCTCACTGCTCGACACGGGCCTCTACAACTGAGAGGGTTTAGGCCTTAGTCCACCACGCTGTTCTAGTGCGGGCAGACTTCACATACCTTCGAAATTCTTATAGAAAACTTCTCAGGTATGCTATTTTCCTTCACCGTTATAATTTTGCAAGTAACTGTTTTATTATTTGTGACTAAAGAGACCCTTATACTAACTCCGCCTTAGTTTCCCACTTAAGTGTCGCGTTCTGGGATCAGCCTGTGTATATCCGGTTCAAACCGGTTTGGTAGGTCTCTCATATGTAAGAGTCCGTCTGGGTGGGTACCACCGCAATGTCTGTTTCTACCGCCAAGCAGCAGTGTGCATGCACTGTTGTGTTTCGGTTTAGAAGACATTGTAGCCACTGTAACTACTGGACATAATGAGACTTAACATCTTATGTCTCAGGATGACGAGCGCAGTGGAATGCCACACAATACTTTGTAACTCAAGGTGCAGAATGGTGTTGCTATTGTGTATATGCGGTCGTATCGCTTACTATCAGGCGAACGGCATGCTCGTCTTGCCATTCAATGCAATAAAAAAAACATACAGTAACCCGAATTTGAATTAAAAACACTGCGTGATTACCCTGGTTACAACATCCTCCTATCAGTAGTAGAGGAGGCGCGTGCCCAGCAGTGGGACAGTGTATGATACAGGGCTGGTATCTTAACATATTATAAAACAAAGTCGCTTCCCGTTGTCTGTCCCTATGTTCCTATGTGTGCTTAAATCTTTAAAACTGTTGTACTTGTTGCCTGGTACAATATGAAGTGACTTTTATACTAATTTTTTGTGTTTCTTCAAGTGGATTCGAGAATAGTTGGTCCGGGAAAATGTATATCGGGACTTTTGTCCAGGAAAAAACGTTTCGTGTGGGCGTAGCCGCGGGCAAATGCTAGTTAATTATGATTTGCAAAATTCAAGTATCAAAATGATTTCATCATAGTCTGTCCCGCATTATGTCCGCCACATGTGCTGCGGTAATATTTACTGACCAGTAGTTATACCAAATGTCTAATTTACACATTCAATGCACGCCACTTCGCGCCGGTAACAATAATTAAAATATTTACTTAGTTTATTATGACCTAGTTTAACTGACCCGTGAATTTTGTTTAAGTATGGTAAGAAATTTAAATTATTACAACTATAAATTAAAAGGGAGAATATGGGGTGAAATGTTCGTGGTTTCCTCAAGGTGCGGACTCAATCAAAATACTGTTAGGTAAGCTTTCTATTTAAATAACACTAAATTTAATTTAAATACATTAAATAAGTGGGAGGATACTTGTACTGACAGCGAGTTTGAGATTTTTTTGGGTTCTTTTTGAGGTAAACCGTATATCTACTGAAAAAAGAACTGATAATTGACAACATTTCAAAATCTAAACGTGCCTAAAACAAAAATACCGTTTCTTAATTTTTCAATTCTGAATACGATTATATTTTTGTATATTTTTTTTAATACTTAATTTCGGAGATAAAAAATAAAAACCGAAAAATGATTGATGACGTCACACATACGGTCGAATGAAGTAGTTGCCTGGCTATTCATACTATTTACGTAGATATGTAAGTACTGAGTACTGGGTATATCGTATATCGCCAACTGGATGACAGATTACAAAAGTAGTTGTTGTTGAGTTGTCACTTGTCAGTTTTTTGTATTGCAAATCAAAGGCTATTACGTCTTGAGCCGTATATATGACGTCATTTGGTGCTTACGACGCTTTAGAATAAGACAAAATTCAAAGTGAAAATCATGAATGAAAATATCTGAAGTATGAAAAAAGAAAAAATATGGGTCTCATAATTTTAGATCAAGTATCATATAGTATAAGCATTTGAGTATATTGAAAAAATGAAATGTTGTCAATTACCAAAAAATTAAACCGCCTCCAAAAACAACTAAAAACCGAAAAATAATTTGTTTAATTTCAAAATACCTTAGTTAATTTAATGACCGCTACATATTTTTCAGTGCAGATAAAGTTACGTATAGCGTTATGTAGACAGTGCAATGACACTGCGACATCGGATGACATCATCCGCGCTACCAAACTACCAATATACTTTTCTACCAAAATGTATCAAACCTATTTATTAGCTATTTCAACAAAATTTTATTTATCCAATAGTACGAAACATATAATTATAATTAATCAATAAAGGACTGCCCTGGTGACGTAGTTGTACTACGGTACGACTGCAACGCTGATGTCTCGGGTTCGATCCCCGGGTCGGGCAAAGTGATATTAGGGTTTTCTACTCAGTATCAGCCCGGAGTCTTGAATTTATGTCCGATATGGCAATAGGCTGGCCCCCTATCACATCATGGGATGGAATACGCACGACGAAAAGTGGGTGCACTAGTTGCGCCTCTGCCTACCCCTTCGGGGATATAAGGCGTGAGTATATCATGTATGTATATCTGTGATATAGCGATAGGCCTTATCACATCATAGGACGGTATACACGTCGAAAATTGGTCGTATTATTGCGCATCTGCCTATCCCTGCTGACATAAAGAGTCTACGTTTACATTCAATACATAATTCGAGTGAGGTAGCATTTTTTTTTTTTTTTTTTTGTTTAATGGCACTTGTGTTCACATTTTGCCAATGTCAAGTTTGGATAATGGATTGTCTTTTTTTATTATGTGTAGTATGTCGAAGTAAAGCAGTGGCTACCTTACCAAGACTTTATCGAGGAGTTTTGGCGGCAACAAAAAAAAACACTTGATTAGCACAATTATTTCAATTCACTTCATTTGAGCTCTTTAATAGAACTATATTGGATAATATACCACCATAATTATGCAATATAACACTAAGTATCACCAAAATAATGAATTAAAACAAGAGCACCTCATGACACTTCCAAGTTCCCGCCAAAACTCGAGGTGGCATTTTGCCCCCACCCTTTATGTCCAAGGAAGTGTCTATGGTACTTATCAGGTAGAGACTATAGTCGTTGGTTGTCGATGTCTAGTCACGGGTGAGCTGTGTTTATCCAAATTGTGGGTCCAACCGCTCGGGGCTATCGAAATCTTCGTGGATCGCATGTGATGCCTGTTGGTAATGGAGTATTCGACACTAATAGTTTCAGCCAATTAATTTGGTTTATAATTAAAAAAATGTTCCAACCATATGAAACGAGGTTTACAAATTAAAAAACACGTTATTTCTTTTTTATTTATAAAATGGTGTTTGTTTTTTCGGTAACATTCTCCAAATAATGCTTATAAAATAAAATTACGAAAATAATTTATGGTGTTTTTATTATTATATTAGTAGAAATTCGAACGTCGAATTTAATACACTATTGTATTTTTTAACAAATATTTTTCTGCACTCTATACGAACTTTAACTATGCCAAATCTCACACACACGTGCTTAAAAAGGGATACAAACTTTTTTCTTCGCGTATTAATATAATATTCTTTTTTTAAATGGTTCGGAAGAATTTTTCTTCCCCTATACTTTTTAAAACCATAAATAATAGATTAGTATCGAATCCAAACTCATTACCAGCGCGATGCAGCGGCGCAGACGGATTAAAACGATATTATTTTAATTTTTTGTAAAACATTCTGATCGTTCGTAAATTGTTGTAAATTACATAATGATGGGTTACATCGGTTCGCGGATCGCATAAAATTAGCATAGCTTTGAATTGTTGAATTATATCTAGGTTTTATCGCGCCTCTGCTTTTATTAAAGTAGATTATAATACCATACTATACCAGCCCTGTATTATATACTGCTCACTGCTGAGCACTGCCCACTACTGAGAGGGTTTAGGCATTAGTCCACCACGCTGGCCTCGTGCGGTTTGGCAGACTTCACATACCTTTGAAATTCTTATAGAGAACTTCTCAGGTATGCCGGTTTTCTCACAATGTTTTTCCGTCACAAAGAATACACACATAACTTTATAAAAGTTAGAGGTGCGTGCCCTTGGGTTTTCAACCTACGGACATTCGTCTTCGTCTCAGAGTGAGCGCAGTGGAATGCCTCACAGTACTTTGTAACTCGAGCTGCTGGATGGTGTTGCTACAGTTTATGGGTGGTCGTATCGCTTACCATTAGACGAGCGGCATGCTCGTCTCGTCATTAAATGCCATAAAAAAACCGGAGCAGTAGTTCCAGAGATTACCGTGACTATTACGGTTTTTCTGGAACTGAAAAAACTTTTTATTCGTTTGTTTTCCTTTTTCAGTAGTAGGCAGAAATGTATCATATCCATATTTCTTTAGCGGTGTTTGGTCCCAAGTATATTTTAAAATAAAAAACAGATCTAAACCCTTTTGCGGTTGTGCCCACCCCCATGCTTTGCATAGCAACAACTTGAGCGCGACGGCTCGGAGCGCCTCGCTACCGGAAGCAGGTGTGTTCGATTCCGGTCGGTACTGCACCGATGAACACACGTCTAATCGATCTTATTATTTAGAATATAAAGTTTAAAATTCAAGGGCAAGTTAAATAGGTATATAATTTTAGGCGGCGTTCGTAGATTTTATTGTGTTAGGAATTAGGGCGATATTCGTTTAATGCATAGAGTTGTTTTAAAAAAACACTTTCACTTGCATTTTTAGGGCTCGACGAATGTTTGCCAACTTCCGTAACAGAATGTGGTTATGAATTTATTAAAATAAATGACAAGTAGAAGAGAAAAGGTAAAAATTTAAGGCGTTAATGGGCCGCGCCGGCTCGTGTGGGGTCATAGGGTCAGCACCACTTAATCCTGAAAGCGTTGTGCACTTGTATGGGAATTTAAAATTTATTACCTATTTTGTGACCATATAAATGAACTGCTCCAAACCAAAAAAAAATATCATGCTCGTTGCTCTGTACTTTATACCTAGAACTGATTTTGAAAAGAGCAACACTAGTTTCTTGTCTGTTCATCTCTGGTGAGCACTACTTTCCGAAATTTTAGAGTTAATATTGACAGAATCTAAATAATGTATAACATTTTATGGATTCGAATAAGTTCATTTCACTATCTGACTGAAAAGTGAAAGGATACGTTTAGGAAACATTAACAGTGTTATAAAAACAGGTAAATATATAACTATTTCGCTTACCATACTATACCATACCAGTCCTGTATTATATATTGCCCACTGCTGAGCACGGGCCTCCTCTAAACTGAGAGGATTTATGCCTTAGTCCACCACGCTGGCCTAGTGCGGGTTGACAGACTTCACATACCTTCCAAATTCTTACTACTACGGTTACGAAACTATTGAATGCGCATAAATCTTCTAATATTAATTGTTATAAAGATGATTGACAATAAGTAGGTCGGTATGTTGTTGAACAATGTGTATAAATTTAAAATAAGTCGCAGATAAAGAACTGTCACTTTCTGCGCTCTTCATAAATCACTTCGTGTATTAAGTTGAAGAAAAATACAGACTATTCCGCTTCTAATTTTTCCTAGGACATAATATTATAATAAATCAATTAATTTTAATATTATCGGCAGATTTCGTTCATAAGTAATTGTATCTGGTAATTTTTTGCCGATTTCAGAATACGCGTATTTTTATAATAGTTAAAAATGTAAACAAAATACTTTAGGTAAAAGAATTACGACAAAATATTTATCTAATATTTTTTATACTAGAACATCAAACTTAAATAGAAACCCATAGCGCCATCTAGTAGCCAATAGCGTTATATAAGAAAATTGCAAGAAATTGTTTAAGTACCGAGTTTCACTACTAGCCAACAGATGGCGCAAAATAATATATGAAAATTGGCTCTGAAATAGTGTATTCCATTAGACTTTTGTCATGATACAAAATACCAAACGACACTAAACTGTTATTAATGTAATTATTTCGTACAAAGTGAACGTAGTCTGGTATAAATCACCTCTAATGGCTTTGAAAGTCAATAAAAAAATCTGACAAGAACGATACATTTCGTAGTCTCATAACAACTAGTATTAGGTATTCACTTGGTACCCACTCAAGTTTTTACTCGTTTCACATTTGAAGTTGTGAGTCAATGACACACACCAGCTGCTCGAATATTATGTATGCTTCATTCATAAATTATAACAGCGACCATAGCTTAGTTGGGAGTAGAACGGACTGCCGAGACGAATGTCCGCAGGTTCAAAACCCAAGGACACGAACCTGTGGCTTTTCCAAAGTTATGTGTGTATTCTTTGTAATTAATCACTTGTTTTAACGGTGAATGAAAACACCGTGAAGAAACCTGCATACATGAGAAGTTGTACATAATAATTTTGAAGGTATGTGAAGTCTGCCAATCCGCTCTAGGTCACCGTGTTAGACTAAGGCCTAAACCCTTTCAGTAGTAGACCGAAGCCCGTGCCCAGCAGTGGGACAGTATATAAATACAGTGCTGGTATTATATTACATATGCTAGGCTTCACACGTTTAATCTATTAATCAGCTCACTTACCTCGGATTAAGGTTTTAATTCCTAATTAATTCATACATTACACACTGATATCAGCACAGGCCTCCTCTACTACTGAGAGAGTTTAGGTCTTAGTCCACCACGCTGGCCTAGTGCGGGTGGGCAGACTTCACATACTCTCGAGATTCTTATGGAGAATTCTCAGGTATGTAGGTTTCCTTCACCGTTACAGCGAACGATAATTGATAAACAATACACACGTAACTTCGAAAAGTCAGAGGTGTGTCCCTGAGTTTTGAACCTCCGGACATTGTCTCGGCAGACCGTTCCATTCCCAATTAGCCTATCGTCCAATACTAAAATAAGGTAACTTAAGGTATTTAGCCCGTGTTATTTTACCGTGATCAAATAAAGTACACTGGAGAGCCTTCGCCTCGCTGTGAATTTGTTTGCAATTCGCCAGTGTGATGAGAGCCTAATTTCACCATCGTGAAATGGCACCAACGGCATGCTCGTCTCGTCATTCAATGCCATAAACAAAAAAAACAACCCGGTCTAAGATAGGTTATAGCTGATGGTCCTTGGCTATGGCGATAGTTGCCACATATCAAGTGATCTGTTTGGCCTTTAGCTGTTTTCCTGCCTTCTGATTTAAGAAATAGTCATTTAGTTATTTACCTTAATAAAAAACTGTAAAATAGATAAGGCGAGAGAAAGAAAACTCATGAGGGTCCGTATATGAAGATATTATATTTTCAAAGAACATGTATTTTTTATTCAGCATAATTTCGGTCAATACAACGTGTGAAACCATACGACTCATTGTTTACATACCATTACATTATGTAACAAGTAACTAATATTATTTAATACCGACATAATTATTGTGATTCCATACATATCAACTACACACATTTTAGTTGATACAAAACATTAATTCACTCACAGCTGCAATAAATCGATGCTTACAACTTTAAACAATGCTCGAACAACACTTAAAACAATACACGAAACGCGAAACGCTCGTGTGGAAGGAATCGACAGATTACTGCTGGCGACGCGAACGATGTATTGCAGCTTCGGACAACACGTACTGGCCTGCCGCACTCGTACTCACTACAGCGATTGTGTTCGAAGCCGTACAATTGCCAACACACTATAAAATGTGATTAAAATAAACAACAAACGTATATTGTGATCGAGGTTGAACAAGGGAAGTATATTTAACTAGTGAACAATACAAAACAACATCTCCAACGAAATTCGCTGTCCATCGATTACAAATAATCGAATGATCGAATATCGTCCCTAATCGATTTCACGTATGGCAAAACATAATAACAACGTTTATCTTCATCTCCGGGACGACATGTTTATAAAAATATAAAAAGACAGAGTAAAACATCAATAAACCTCTATGACGTCTCTTAAGCGTAACCGGATAAAACTTATGTTATATTTAAACAAACAACATCAGAAGTCATGAATGTTACATTCATATCAAATTATTTGTCAACGGATCAGATTTATCACGAATTCAATACTGTATGTAAACCGCACGTTGTAAAAAAGCTCAAAATACAGTTATATTCGGGTAGTTGTACAGCTGCCGCGAAAGGAAGCGACGTGGTAGAGGAAAGCGGGGTGTCCCGCCCAGCCCCGCGCCCGCGCGAGTCATTTCATCGCCGACACTCGAACAGTGCGGACGTCCACGCGCAAACGAAGCGTTCTCTCCACAACAAATCTATTTATATTTTATTTATAATGTAAGGCAGTGCTTTTTATGTAATTTTACAAGCGTTTTCAATAACAGTTCGAACATTAATTCCATATAACCAGCTCAAGAAGTGAAGCCGACTTTGTGACCCGTAGAGGGCAGGTTTATGCTTAGGAACGTATCGCGTATCAGAAACGTTGCTAAACTTAAGACGACTACGTTAAATAATTTCCAAGAAGCTATATTATACAATGATATGCAGCCCGCTTTCGAATGTTCGTAGTTTTGTGCATGATATGTTTATTTAGAAAATTAATTTCGCTAACAATATAAACCGTAACTTTGCATTTTACTAACGTGACGACATTATACTTATAAATAAAATTATCTAAGCATTTCGTTTACAAACTCTAGTACAACGATATTAGAACATAATTAATTCGATCTAAGGTAAACTTTGAATAATCATCTATATTACCTAATTGTAGTCACAGTAGGCTGAAAAGATTTTTGTTTTTTGCTTTTAAAGAAATTAATCCGTACTTATTCGTAACATCTCATTACGAACACATAATTTTAGTAACCATGTCAGAACAAAGCGATTGTAGAGAAAATAAAAAATCACATGTTCATAATAAGACTATTTAATAGTGAATTTCTACATTGCATTTAGATCACTGAATTATTTGCATAGTAAACAATACTTTATAAACTTTTAGTGTTAAAAATAGACACAGAACTGTTTCCTAGAGTATATGTGTTATTGCTAGAGTATACATTTTTGTTTAACAAGTGCTTTCAGAATTTGGTTCCGTTTCGGTTGTATTAAAAAAATATTCACCTTTGACCTTCGTAAACAAGGAGAAAATAAAAATAAAACCAAAAATAAAAAAAAACAAGATTTATTTACAAAAAAATGAACTTAATGAACATCTTTGGTCTTATGGCACTATTAAAACGCGGATGGCAAGCGAAGAGGTAATCTCAGTTTTAGATCAGCGAGATGCGAGTACATGTGGTAAGCGATGATTGGTAAGGTAGCGGGTGAAGTGACTAATGCGATGACGCTATGCCACAAAACACATTTAGGTTTTTGACTTAGCTTTGTTGACGTCAGAGCACTGTCGCCGGGGTGTCCTCCTCCTGTCATTAATAATGGTTTTAATTATGCAAATAAACACAAGTCATAGACCTACTGTCCACGTAGACCGCACGTCATGCGTATGCTACCATCATTTGACGCTTGGTTGCAGCTTGCGTAGAAACAATCAAGACTGTCTACCTTGCCATGCTGCCGCGCGAACACGCATGACGCTAGGCAAATGCGACGTTGCCGCTCCGTGGACACTGTTTTGTTTGTTTCTACGCAAAAAGAAAGAAAGCCACAAGCTGGCGACAGTTGACGATAGCGTGCGCATGACGTGCGGTTTACGTGGACAGTACGCCATATAATGCGTTGATCCAGGTTCATAGTTCCTCTTAAAGCGGGAGTCGAACCCGTAAAGGTATTTGTGAAACTTAATGGCATCTTTAAATGCTTATGCCCGTTCTCACCAATTACCCAACAGCGGTAACAGTTAAAAGGCACGCAACTTTACATGGCAAAAAATTGATGACGTCACATAGTTTTTAATTGACGTTAGAGGTCAAGTTAATGTAGACATTGGTGAAACAGGAATAGAATATTAATAAGAACACAACTTTCACGACCTTATTAAAATCCGTGAGCTAAAAAAATATTTAGCAGTGACATTTACTAACTCTTTGGAACACGCTACTTCCCATCAAAATCATAAATGGTGCATTCTTACACTATTCACAACAAACTAAGAATTTATTTTCTTCGTTGTAATCGTAGATTTTTATTACATAAGTTAATTTTTTCTCCTCATAGCATCTCCATACAAGTTTCGCCTGCTTATCTGTACCGAAGACTTCAATAGAAATCACAATTAAGCCATTCGAAAAACCAATGGCCAATAATGCCAATACTTTATTAATCACAAAAAAAAATCGCATCTCAAGTAACTTCTTTAAATTATTTATCATATCACTGACCACAACGTTAGTAATGCAGTCAATATTTGCCACACTTCAATCATACATTCGCAAACTGTGCAAAATTGAGCAATTTGTTAGATACTCGCTCATTTAGAATCACTCACACATTAAGTTCTTAAAATTTATTATTGCCAAATTTATTTAGACACATAAAACAGAATGAATTATTCGGTAAAAAAAACTATATCCATTATTTTCATATAAGGCGAATTGAAAGGACGTTAGTATTTGGCAAACATTTGGAGCATTTGGCACAAACGTCAAGCCAAACCCATTCTCAATAGTTCCTGCAAGTTACCCAGACAATTACATTGTCGCCATAGACGTCGATGTGGCCGTCGGCTAGCGTGAGGTCGACTGGTAGAGATCCGCGCTCCTCCTGCATTAAACACTCCTGGTACACATCCCGCAGTTCCACTATACGTTCATTCTAAAAAATCAATTCATATTTGTTTATTGAACACGCCAAATTTGCCTTTTTTCTTTTGCTTTCGTAAAATTCTTGATTAAACCGATTGAAGACCATCTCCAAGAATATTTTTTAAACACTTAGGAATGCTTAAAACTAGACTTTCGTCCAATTACTAAGTTCAACTAAATTCCGTTATGAAGTAAGAATAATAATATAATAATAATAATACTTAGGTTCAGATTTTTTGAAAATAATCAAATCGAATATGAATTTACTCACAATAATTGAATGTCAGATTTTCATTTTTTTTTAGGTTTAATAATAAACAAATGCCATTAACTTTATTACCTCGAGCTTCAGTCTGTTGAGCAATCTGTCCTTTTCGCCCTTGAGCGAATCATATCTCATTGTCTCGCGTTCGTCTAAAACACCTTTCACTTCAAGCTCAGCAATTTGAGAGTCCTTCTCACTGATCGCTGCCTCCAATACGTCCTGACTGAAAATATGTAATGCTTTGTGAGGGATATTTCGTAAAATTCATTTTTCTAATTTACATCTAAAAGATCAGTTCTAGATTATAATTTGAAATTGTGGCCATTTATAGATTTATCTTCTTATAATATTTTACTGTAATTGAATCCTTCAGATATGGATATGGAATTCTTCAGAGGTTGGCGCCAAAATTCACCAATACTCGATTATCATTCTTATAATACCTACATGACATGTAATAGCTGACGCAGTGCGATCTCTCTCTTCTTCTGGCAGTCCTGCAGCGACGCCTCAAGCTGCTTCAAGCGCTTTAGGACCGATGAACACGTCTCACAGCTCATTGCCGAAGCGTTCTGTAGCGAACGTATGCGCTGTTCCATTTTCCTCATCTGAAATCATTGCGCCGTGATTAGGGTAATTAATGATTTATTCCAGAAAGATGCTTTACAATAAATTTGTCGAATTTTACTACAATCATGATCATTCTACAATTCACTCAAGGCTGCATTCATTACGAAATAAAATTATTTGAAATTGTCCTAGCACCTAAATGTGGGGAAAAGTAATGTTACTAATTTGGTATAAAGGACATGTCCGCTTTTTGTATGGGTGCTGGGCCTCAAAATCGAACCAGGCTCAAACTTTATGGATATTAAAGTGCCAAAAATATAGATCTTGGATCCATTCAAAAAATATTTTAAGGCCCTGCATCTATAAATAACTTTTTTAAAACGTTCATATTAAGTGTAGTTTTTAAGCAAAATAAAATTACATTAATTTCAAAATTGGAGGACTTTAAAATTATACGATTTATTGCAAAGGTCTAGTTTTTGGGAGTACTATTCTCATATATATTATATAAAGTATCTTGGTTAGAATTTTAAGCCTGATTTTGGATGTCCTTTTCCTATGCAATACTCTATTAATAATATTATGTAAATAAATTAAATTAAATATCCAATTACCTTATGCAAAGTTTCGATCCTCCTCTGTTCTTCATCATAAAAAACCTTTTCCCTCTCAGCAGCAACCATGAAGGACTCTTTCAAAGCTTCCTCAAGCTCCAATATCCGTTTGTCTTTACAATCCGCTACTGGGCCACGTTGTTTATTTACTAACTGTTCTAATTCATTAATCCTTTCGTCTTTACTCCTTACAACAGCTAGTAGCTGTTCGAATTCTGCTATATTGTTGTTTTCTCTTAGTGCTTCTTCTAAGATCGAAACACATCTCTGCTGCTCGATTATTTTAGAGTTCTTGATTGCTATTTCTTTGGTTAACTCTGCTACCTTTTTAGTAAGCTTGCTAATACTTGGCGCGTCGCCTTTATCTGTCTTGTGTGCGATATTCAGATGGTTATCGCTGCTGCTAAATCGACATTTGTCTATCCTATCCACTACCTTACCAATCTTTTGCAATTCAAAAAAGCTCTTACTCCTCTTAATGTTAGTTAATTCCTGACTATCTGATATTTTTAACACCTCTGAAAGTATAAGGGACGATTCGTTGAGTTCTATCTCTAAATCTATCACTTTCAGCTTGTTTTCCTCCAGTTTTGATTTTAACTCGTCTTTCTCTGACAGTGTTTTTGTCAGATCCTCTATAGCCGCTACTTCGCTCTGTCTCGCTTTATTCAGTTCCTACCGACAGGGATCGAAAGATGAAAACAAACAGAAGAATAAATGAAAATTAAGTTAAAAAACCAAATAGATTTACTTCAACAACAAAATGTCAACAATATAAACCCAAAAAATAAGTGGAGAAAGGTCAACATAGATTTAATTTTATTTTTAATTAATATATATCGCATAACAAGATCGAAGCTGGGTAACAGGTCGACTAGTGGACATCTTACTCGTTCTATCTAGATACATGAATACTTAACAGTTTTACAATATGTATTAGTTTATTATTTTTTTATCAATACTTAAAAAATAATTCCCGCTGAACACGATTATTTCATTTGTTAAACATCGCTTATATGTTATATATATCTAAACTAATCATTATATTATTGTGTGCTGTTACATAATATGTAACTGAATTAGCAGTAACACGGCTGATTTCAATATCGACGATCTGATGTGATTCGTGATTTGAACACTTTATATTTTTTGTAAATATAAACACTTAAACTGTTGTATCTTACGTGTTGTACGTTAAGAAGAACACGTGGGTTTCGGAGAGGTCGCTTACGGAGTTATCGAAACGACTGTTAAAGAAAAATCATTCAAACGAAAAGAGCAAATAAATGAACGACAGTCTTGGTGCTAACGACTAACTTAGAAAAAGCTTTTGAGGAAGCCAGCGGGTCCGGCCTGGTGCAGCATGAAACAAAAACATTAGTCGGGTTAGTATTGTTAGAGATAAGAGATGGAACATATTAGTTGAATTAGTATTACAGTCATTAGACGTACATTAAAACAAAAAGGTATAGTGAAGTTTACTAGATTATAAAATAAAAGTGGTTACTATGAAATTTAATGCATTATTGTAAGCAAAATTTTCAGTCTATCTGTGTATGTCTTTCATATATTAATTAAACCTTTCAATGCCAATAACACATCTTCAGAGCATAATGTACTATATTTTGGAAGATTTATGTGATTTCTATATTTTTTTTTTTTATTTGTAAAGTTGTAATTATTGCATAAGTCTTAGTAACTGGGTGTTAGTTGGTTAGTTGGACATGATTAACAATTTGTATTGATGTACAAAAATACCTCTTCTCTTTGTGCTTGTGCTTGCTGCTGACTTTTCATTTTGGCTTGAAGGTTCCGTACAGACCTGTAACATAGGACAAGCATTGTTAAAAGTCTACGTGGCTTGAAGCGTTTATTGCGTATTATATAATTAAAACTTTAAAAAGTACTTTAACCTTCATTTTCATCAACAGGTTGTCTAAAAGGTCTAATAAACACTGTCTCAATAAATATATTTTACGTAAACTTTTTAAAATTCTACACCAGCGTAGTCTAATATTTGTACCCGAAGATAAGTCTATGCTATGTTAAGACAAATGTTTTTTTAACTACGAGTAGTTCTCCTGTCAATGGCATGAAATAACATCAAAGGATTATCACTCTTATACCTAATCCTGATACGATAATTCGTAACATCCCATATCCCAGTATACTCACTGCTGCAGATCCATGATCTGCTTCTCTTTCTGTGCTTGTTCCTCCTGCGACATCTGCACCAGTTGCAGCAGTCGCTCCGTCTCGGTGGTGAGTCGTTTTGCCTCCTCCTTGGTCTGGTCAAGCTGTTGCTTCAACTGGTCCGCTTCCTTCTGCGAGTCCGTTAGCTTGCGGTTGAGGTCTGATACCGCCGCTGCACTGCCACCGGCCTGAAATAAACGAGTGTTTATCAATTCTGGTAAACTGCTGATTATTGCAATATTAAATAATGTAATTATATTGAGAACCAATTAATTTGATGTTCTTTAGTGTAACGGATTCTAGTTTCTAGGTCATTGTATCAAAAAATCTTTTAGGTCCTCATAATAAATAAAAAAATATGAATGGAATATCAGAACTCTTAAAGTTTTAGTAAAGAAGAACGAAATTAGAACTTACCTTCCTCAAAGATGCTTCCATTTGGTCCATTTGCTCTTTTCTCTTCTTTAACTGTCGATCCAACTCCGTCAGCGACTTCTCCTTCTCCTCCACTTCTTTCCTCTTATTGTCCCATGTTCTTCTGTGATCTTCGAACTGTTTTCTTGTTTCGTCTAACTTTTTGAATTCTTCTTGCAGCTGCCTCTTAGCTTGCGCTGCGTCTTCCCCAGCTTTCGCGTTCTGATTGCCAGCTGCCTGGAGTTTCTTGTTCGCTTCGCGAAGATCGAGCTGTTATCGAAAACTGTAGATTAGAGAAGAAAACAGCGAAGGCGATATAATGAGGTAAGCTTGTAAGAAGCCGTAACGTACATATATAGAAATCTTATACCACTTTCTGAAGCATAACTTTTTACATACAAATTTGCAAAACATAATTTTGTATTCAACAGCAAAAAATTCAATGTGAGCTTCTCAATTCAATTTGCAAGACGACGAACAATCAAAAATTTGCCAATAATACACAGTACATTAGCGAGCACGGCTGAAAAAAGATCAATAAAATTAACATATCGTCATGTACACAAAGCTTTATTGCAATTTTCTTGCACCGAACAATAAAGCGCACCTGGGACGAGCACAAGGATCAGTGCAGTGTCACGGTACAGACCAATGTAGGGTGCAAGAATTTTGCTCAATGTTCGAACACAACATGACATACATTCCGATGATTTTTATTCACGTCCAAAAACACTGCGATGATGAAACTAATAAAAATAAATACGAACAATGAGGGGTTGGAGGATGCCCAGCGGGCTGTGGGTGACATGCTACTATACAACGACAATGTACGTGACAACCGGCGATGATGATCCAACCAAAAATCAAATATATGAACGTCCAAAACCAAATCTACTCGGTGACATCGGTGCAATGACTTAAGCAGACAAAGTTTCGATTCGAGGTTCAATCGAGTTTAGGTTATATTTAAAAGCGATATATTGTCATCAGCAAATTGGGTGGGGAACAAACTCGATTCAACCACGTAGTTTTCCGACAGCCGCTGGTCGCCGGGCGATCCTCCAACTGACCTGGCTCTTCTCCAATTCTTGAACGAGCATCTCGAGCTGTGACTGGCACCGCTCCCGCTCCACGGCGAGTGCTCGAGATTCCGCCTGTGCCGCTTCGAGCTGCTTCTGAACCTCGCGCACGTCAGACGGACCACGCGCGTGAAGCTGCTGTAATTGCTGCTGTTGCGCCTGGAACTGCTTCTCTAGAGATTGTAAGCGCTGTTGGCATTCAGATAGAGCTTTCTCTGCTGAGATTGCTTTGGTTTTTTCTGCTTCGACTGCAGCTCGCCATTTATCGAGCTCGGCGACTTTCTGAGCTTCTTTTTCGGCTTTCTCTGCTCGTTGTTTAATAGTATCTCGTTCCTTGCTGAGGCCTTGGACTTGCTGTTGTAACTTCGCGATTTCTCTTTCGCGACTTTCAAGGACGGTTTTCGTGCCACGTTCTGAATCCTGAGCCATCTTTTTTTGTTCTTCCTTTAGTCTACGCACTTCATCACGCTGCTTCTGAAGCTCTGCTTCCGAAGCATTTAGTTCCCTTTGGAAGTTTACAAGCATGTCCTGTGACTTCTCTAACTGTGCCACCAGCTGATCACGTTCGATCGTCAACTGTTTTGTGTCTGCTTCTAATTTCACTATCTGTTTTTCTATAGCGTCCGCTTGTTTATCCCGCTGTTCTAATATGGAAGCCATCTTTTCTCTATCCCGAACAGACTGTGCCAATTCTTGTTGGAGTTTCACAAGAGTTTCCTGCGTTCTGTGATCCAGAGTTCTTTGCTGTTGCTCTACGTTACGTCTCGTATTCTGTATCTCAGTTCTGAGTGCATCTCGCTCCTGTTCAATCTGTCTCATTTCTAGTATTGTACGTTCTAAACGCTCGTGCATTCTGCCTAATTCATTGGTCATCCTGTCATATTCAACACGCGTCGTTTCATTTGTTTCTTGATATTTCGACAAATGCATTTGCGACTTTTCTAGTTCCTTAGCTAAGCGTCCTGCCTCCATTTCGGTAGAATCTCTCGCTTGAATAGCTTTCTCCAATTTATCCCGTAAACGCTCAATCTCGAGTCTGTCCTCAGTCCTAGCTTTGTCTCCGGCAACTGCCTGCAGTTTCATCCTCTCAATCTGTTGCAATTCTCCTTTAAGTCTCTCATTATCTTTGTCTAACTGTTCTGATCGTAATTTGAGCTTTTCACACCGATCCCTGAACTTCTCGCACTCAATATGAGCACGTTCTAATTCTGTACGTTGTTTTTCCAATCCTGCGCTGAGTTTCGTAACCTCTCCTTTAGACAACTCTAACTGTATGTTAATTTCATGGAACTTGGTTTCTGCCTGGTCCTTCTCTGCCTGTAGACGCTGAACGTCAGCCTGCGAAACCTCGTAACGCTCGTGTTGCTTATCGAGTTCCGCCTGCATTCTATTAACCTCATTGGTCCATTTATCCTGTTCGAATTGGTATTTACCTCGGAGCCCCTCGACGCGCTCCAGCTCGGAGCGCAGACGGGTGACTTCCTCTTCAGCCTTGCGTGCTCGCTCCAGTTCTAGCGTCGTCTTCTCTAGCCGCGTTCGCAGCCGTTCCACCTCCAGCTTGGTTCTCTCGTGTTCTTCTTTTGTGTCATGATATTTTCCATAACGTGCCGCGTATCTTTCAGCCTCTTCTCTGGCACCACTAGCATCTTGTTTAACTTTGTCTAGCTCTGCTTGCACTCTCCTCAATTCAGACGATACCTTGTCGTGTTTGTCGTACATTTTCTCAAGTTCTATTTGAACTCTGGCCATTTCTTCTTGTGTCTTTTCGTTAGAAGCTTGTGCTTTGCCACACTGCGTCATCGCTCGATCGTACTCAAATTGTAATCGTTCGCTATCTGCCACCAATTTTTCTTTTTCAACTTGAAGCCTTCGCAATTCTATCTGACTCTTTTCGTAACGTTCACGAACCATTTCAATATCAACACTCAACCTATCCATATCTTCCTTAGCTTTTTCTTCCTGTTCTTTGGTCCTGCCTAGCTGTAAAGATGCTCTGTCATACATTTCCTGCAATCTAGCCAATTCGTCTTGTAATTTTCGCTGATCTTCCCTTGATTTTGTGGACAAATGTACATGTTTCTCCAGTTCAAGTTCGATTCGATCTTTGTCCGCTTCTAATATATCTATCTTATTTTGAAGTCTGTAGATTTCATTCTGAGACCTGAAAATTAAAGTAAGATTAGTGTTGGTCAACATATTTATGTTTTACTATCTACAACAATTATCGCCACCAACACAAGACGACGTCTAGAGCGTAATATACCTATCATACTTTTCGAGCATTTTCTCGTATTCTTTGTGCGCTGTCTCCTTTTCTTCAATGGTCTTTTGCGTGGAATACAAAGCCTTGTCAAGTTTCTCTTTCAATATTTCCAATTCCGTTAAGGCGTCATCCCTTTCCATCTGCAAAGAAATATTTATATTAATTAAGAGCTTTGTATGTTTTTCTATTTATACAATGAAATCAATGAATTATTGCTGTTTTTTTTTAATTATTCGAGTTGATTTACAAAATCAAAGTTTTTAGAAAACTTAAATTTACTGTTAGAAATTCTTAGGTCTAGTTGAATTAGAATGGTCTTTCATTTGACGAAGTGCATAATAAATTGACCCCACAATTGAACTGCATCTGATGATAAATGGAGTAGGGTCCAGCTAGGGTGCCGACTGACGAGAAATGATTCCTTCCACCAGTCATCACAATTTTACCGGCCTCTTTAAGCCAGAATATACAAAGGCTAGACCAGGCCAGCGTGATGGACTAAGGTCTAACCCCTATAAGTAGTAGAGGAGGCCCGTGCTCAGTAGTGGGCAGTATTATAATACAGGGCTGGTATGGTATGGTATGGTACCATCGCTCAATAAATTGGCCAACCCAGCAGCATAAACAAGACCCTGTCATTTTATGATCACTATGGCAATGCAAACCCACATTATTCCCGATTAACCCGAGCATTTTTACCCACCGTAAGTTTCTGGTGCTGTTGGTGTGCCTTCTCCCATCTCTCTCTGAGTACGTCGAGCTCGGTGGCGGCGCTATCTCTATCCCTGGCGGCTCTGTTGGCAGCCGCGGCCGCAGCCTCAGCCCGTTCGCGACAGCTAGCGGCTTCGGCAAGAGCTGCGTCGCGTTCCTTCTGGATACGAGTTACCAGTGCCTGGAAAGGAAATTATCGTCAATATAACACGAGATTAATATTTATCTCTAATATTATCATTGCTATAATAAATGTTGTAGTTAAGCATCCAATTTGATAAAACTCTATTGTTTTATATCTACATCGCAAAATTCTCCTGAACTATACTAATAGTTTTATTAAATCTAGATCATTTAAATGAAGTCAATTGTAAATTTACAAAGATTGTGTACATTAACAATTAATAAACAACGTTAGTCTTTATTAAGACACTCAACAGATGAGTGTTCAGATAGACATGCCGCTAAAGTAGTCTCTTAAGATATTTATAGACGAATATTTGATGAACATTAAAAATACTCCGATGACGCCCACAGCAAAGTATTTGAAGTTCTTAATGGCATCAAGGGCAATCGCAATAATATGAGTTTAAACGACGTGTAGGCAGTGCTAAAGTAGATTTAGTTATGAAGTAATAGGCAAAATTATTATTGAAGTAGCTATTAGCCTAGTTTTCAAGACCGAATTAGCTCTTCTATGTTTCTTTATTTTATTTTACAAATGGCTACGTTTATTATTTATCTAATTCTGTAGCATGTTTTACACATGTGGGGTGTCGGGAGGTGGGCGAGTTTCCGCCTTTTGAAACGTAACTCATCCCTAAACTGTACTATTTGACCATAAGCGCAAGGCTCCTCTCCTGACAGAAACTAACTCACAAAAAACATTACAATGAAAGAAATTATAAGGCACTGAACTGCGCTACTCAACCTGATGCTAGATGTTGAGTTTTATGAATAAAATAGGTCACAGAAATAAATAATTCGATAGTACCCAGACGGTTTACTGGTATTAAGTCTCTCGTATGTGAGTGGCCGTCTGGGTAGGTACTACCGCAATATCTATTTCTACCGCCAAGCAGTGTGCATGCACTGTTGTATTCCGGTTTGAAGGACATTGTAGCTAGCATAATTACTGAGCATTTTGAGACGTCAAAAACTTATTAATGTCTCAGGGTGATGAGCACAGTCGAGTATCACGCAGTATCTTCTTGATAATTCGAAATTATCTGTGTTTATAGGCGGTCGTATCGCTTATCACCAGACGAGCGGCATGCTCATCTCGTCGTTCAATTACAACAAGAAAAGACCGACTCTCGATAATCCAATCCAATCAGCCCTATATTATATACTGCCCACTGTTGAGCACGGGCCTCCTTTACTTCTGAGAGGGGTTAGGCCTTAGTTTACCACGCTGGCCTAGAGCGGGTTGGCAGACTTCACATACCCTCGAAATTCTTATGAAAAATTCTCAAGTATGTATGGTTTCCTCACGATGTTTTCCTTCACCGTTAAAGCGAACGATAATTGATAAACAATACACACGTAACTTCGAAAAGTCAGAGGTGTGTGCCTTGGGTTTTGAACCTGCGGACATTGTCTCGGCAGACCGTTCCATTCCCAACTAGGCTATCGTCCACTCTCGATAACAAGCGACTAATTATATTTAATGTTTTACAAATATCATTGCGAGAGATCTACTATCTAGGTATGCTTCTTCCTTCATAGCAAGAACCTGTAGTTCGGTTCCGACGATAATCAGTAATAATACCATTCCTTCCTATTTTTGCCAGTCTTCTTTCTGTTCCTGATATCCATTTCCGACCTTTCTGTTCTCTATATGTGGTAGTTGTCCAATATTAAGTTGGTTTATTAGTACTTTTAATCTTATGCGTATCTTAGTTTTGTGTTTTTTTTTTGGCAACAGATGCAGATTATTTAGCATTACTAAAGTCGTAATTACTCAAAATCTATACACACACACATACACTCACGCCTTTTATACCCGAAGGGGTAGTCAGAGGCGAAACTAGTGCACCCACTTTTCGCCATGCGTATTCCGTCCCACAATATAATAAGGGGCGAGCCTATCGCCAGATTAGGGCACAAATTTCAGACTACAGGCTGATACTGAATAAAAAATCCAATATCACTTTGCCCGACCCGGGCATCGAACCCGAGACCTCAGCATTGCAGTCGTACCGTAACACAACTACGCCACCGAGGCAGTCAAAATCTATGTAGTAGAAAATTGATTTACATAGCTTCAAATGATAGTTTGAGTACAGTACTTCCAACCGTGCCAGCTCCAAAATTCTCTTAAATATCACCTTAGATCCCAGAAATAATGAAACAAATAAAAAGTTTTGTTTACGAATGGACACATTAGAGATTCTCGGCAGGGGTTGGCAACATTCCACCAAAGTTCCATGAGGGGCATTGATGTGCCGAATATTCGCAATAAACATGGCCAGTCGACAGCTCTGAAACTTGGCCGTATTGGGTATTATACCGAAGCTAGATTTATTATTCGGTGTAGACGTTTTTCTATTTGTTTCGTGGGAATCTAGGATAGTAAATCTGGATGAGTATACAGAAAAAAGTTAACTGACGGGTTATTTTAATAATACAAATATTCTAAATAATATAGTTTTATTATCAATAAAAAGTTGGATTTAATTTGATTTACTAACGGCTGATTTATCTTTCATCAAATAAAATTTTTCGTAGGATAAAGTGCAACACAAACGAATTAAAATTCAGTTGTATGTATAAAATTGTAAATTATTCACGCGTTTATATTCAGTCAGTTTATAATTTATTTGATGATTGAAAATCAACTATAAAAATAATTTAAAAAAGATATCAATGTATTTAGTCAGAATACGCTTCATCGTATTTTAAAAAAACTACGAAAAAAACGTTACATAGGCATTGAATTAAACATTACATTAACGTGACTATGACAAGGCCTATCGATCCAACTTGCTAACAAAAATATCGAAGGTCAGACAACTAGACAATGTGTTTGCAAGTAATGGTCCTGAATGTCTAAACCGATAATATTTTTTATTGTTATTACAAGTCTTTTAGTATAAATAAGTAAAGGGAAAATACATTACATACATTTTACTGGTGGTAGGTCTCTCATATGTATGAGTCCGTCTGGGTGGGTACCACCGCAATGTTTATTTCTACCGCCAAGCAGCAGTGTGCATGCACTGTTGTGTTTCGGTTTGAAGGACATTGTAGCCAGTGTAACTACTGGACATAATGAGACTTAACATCTTATGTCTCAGGATGACGAGTGCAGTGGCATGCCACACAGTACTTTGTAGCTCAAGGTGCTGGATGGTGCTGCTACTGTTTATGGGTGGTCGTTTCGCTTACCATTAGGCGAACGGCATACTCGTCTTGTCATTCAATGCAATAAAAAAAAACATTAGACTGTAAAGCCTTATTTTTCGTACGTCTATCACGGAAATAAATAATTTCGTCCTTCATCATCTTGCGACAGCATTGCCAAAAAGCCCTGTTCTGTTTAAACGCAACACAAATCGCCACCCAATCCATCAATCACAATGTTTTCCCCGCCATGAGCGACGATTCATATCGAGTTCCCTCGCTCTTCGATCATTTCCGCACCTACCTTATAATATACATTACATTTCATATAAGATCGAATTATTGGATGAGGTATCGACAATAATGTTATTTAGAAGATCCATCTATTTGTGATTTTACCTTTTGTCAAACGTGTAAACGGATAAGTTGGTTATCTGATGGAAAACGATATCAATCAATAGAATCCATATTAACAGATGATTTTTTTTTATTGCATTGAATGACGAGACGAGCATGCCGTACGCCTGATGGTAAGCGATACGACCACCCATAAACAATAGCAACACCATGCAGCACCTTGAGTTACAAAGTACTGTATGGCATTCCACTGCGATCGTCATTCTGAGACATAAGATGTTAAGTCTCACTATGTCCTGTAGTTACACTGGCTACAATGTCCTTCGAACCGAAACACAACAGTGCATGCACACTGCTGTTTGGCGGTAGAAAAAGACATTGCGGTGGTACCCACCCACACGGACTCTTACATATCAGAGACCTACCACCAGTATGTATTGTGATGTACTTATCCGTTTAAGATGTTTTTATGTTCTTTTCCTGAAGGTCCCTGAATATATGGATCTACTTTAAGCAACATCTGCTTATAAAAAGATCGTGAAGATTCTACGATTGGTATCTAAATACATATTCGTAACTCGCTCTATGAGAGATTCGCTAGAGAATGCTGACAAAGTTAAAAGAAGTTTATCAACAAACTGGACTACGGCTCGCGGCTCCACCCGCATGAATGAGTTTTTCAGGGATAAAAGTCCCGCTTTATATTTCCCCGGAATAAAAAGTAGCCTATGTTACTCGCTGATAATGTAGCTTTATAAATATTAGTGAAAGAATTTTTCAAATCGATCCAGTAGTTTCGGAGCCTATTCAATGCAAACAAAAAAACAATAAAATCTTTCCTCTTTATAATAATGCAATATATAATATTAGTATAGATATATAGATATTATTGTAGGCTTGGACAGCCAATACTCATGTCCTTATATAGTTCGTAGGGTCATTCGGCCTAAAAGTACGCACTTTTTTTTCTATCGTCTACACAGCCAAAAATATAGTGTCTTGAAAAACGTTTTAACACTCTATGTAAAGGAAATTTATTCTACTTTCATTATTTAATGAGTTTTGGTACATTGCTTCACTGTTTTTTTTGTAATACATGTTTAATTGCATCGGGAGAAATTCGTACTATTGACCCCTTATGTGGGTAAAACTACGCAGAGTGTTTAATGAAAATATATTTTTTCTGTATAAGGTCTAAAAATCTTTACAAATAATATTTGACTTAATTGCAGCTTGAAGAAGAAAAAACCGTGCGATCATTGTAATGAAGTTATAACAGGGTGCGTACTTTTAACGTCGTACTCTTACCCAAACAGGGAATATTTTAAACAATCACACGATAGTTGCGACACATTTATTTTCTAGGACAGAATTAATAACTAAAATTAATACTATAATAATTATGTAAACTTAACATAATTAACGGACTTTTATAAACTGATGCACCGTCTAGCCATACACTCTTTTCCCAACACAAAATGTTGGTAACTAATCAACAAAATCACGTTGATCACCGTTTTTCGCTAAACAAGTGAGGCTTGGTAAAATAGCTTGTGGCTCTGACATCGTCCCTGACGCGCCCCTGATCTAGCCGAAAAAGTGTCGGAGCCCCCTCAATAGGTTCCGAGATATTGACCACGCGAACTTTTACCCACTGCGTGCTGTTGCCCCGAATGACCCTATAGCATTAAATAAACAATATCAAAATGGACATCTGAATTAAAAACCATTTGCGCGTCAACGTGCAATATAAAAGTACTTTTTAATACAAACAGAACGAGTTGACAAATATTCATGGTTTTAACGTTAACCGGTCCCGATGGAACTTGAAATGGCTCGTATTTAAACCACAAAAAGCTTTCCGTTTGATTCACTACACCTGCATTTTGAAACTGTTTTATTATTGACGAGCAATTTATTAAATGCGGCCTCAATGTTTTCTGTCAATGGCCATTAAAAAATGGGAGCAGAATATTCCAGATCATTTGGATATTGTCAGTTTATATTTGCGGCTACTGTGTTGTTGAGGACATGTATCATCTTAGAAGTTCAAAGGACTCAATAAATCTTGGCATATTAATTCTCATACATAAGTTAATAATGACAAAATTCAGATTATAGGAGCATCTCTAAACGTAGAAATTGACGGAGCAGACATGAAACTAAACTCAACCGAACAATGTACCATTAGAATCGATAAGAAAGCAAACGAACTCTATTTCCATCGCATGGCTCATAGACGTGAGACAGGTACAACTCTGAATTGTATCGGCTATTTTGGTTCTTTTGACGTTAATATTTTATACGTTGGAGCTTCCTTTCAACCGTCTAGATAGTTCCTTGTACCGATACTGAAAATAGACGTAAAATGCATTTGAAATAGTTGTAATGTATTTTTCTTTTGAAGAATCAAAGTATGTGTATGTTACAAATAATATAATAATAATAATAATTGTTTATTTGCGCAATAAAACACATGACATTATAGAAAGGTTATTACCCTAGCCCCTGAACTAGCGTTAGCTGTATCTCAGGAACCAGTGTCTTCCCCCAGCAATACTCATATCATTGGTATTACAAATAAACGCGCCTTCGGCAATTTCAACATTATAAATTATAAATACAGTAGATATTAATACTAGTACAATATTTATATATATAATGAATGAAAGACTTACTATAAACGCTGCTTTAACATTTGAATGTTGCTAAGAAATAAAGAAATTTAATTTATTACGTAAATAGGACGTAATGGCAATGTGTTACACACTATCCCATCTTTGAAACTGAGATCTAATAATAACCAGTACTATGAACTAGAGACTATGAGAGGTATATTACAACCAATCACATTAAAAACTTCAAAGTAATCTTTAATCATTTTGGGAACAAAAGCCAATTTTCAGTTTATTTTTAATTCTAGAACACGATCATTAACATTATCAACATCAATTTGATAACTTGTTTCTTAAGTCTCAAAACTAGCGATATATTTGTTGTCAGGCATTACGCGAGCTCCATAAAAATGTAACAACCACAGACTCCCATAAATCGAGCACATAAAACAGATCAGACCGGCGCCAAAGCGTCTAGCCCATTTCATGTAACCTTCACTCTTGTCTGAATAAATAATGTCCATGCTCAGTGATTACTGAGGTTACGGATAGCAATGTTTGGCCTACATTATCGAAGTCATTCGCATCTTTGGTCTTTATTGTTGTATTGTTAAGAATTGCAGAAAGATTTTTCATTGCTTTAAAACATCTGGAAATCATTCTTGAAACGTCAAGTGAGATTTCGGGAAAATTTAAACGAGGAACTTGAATGTCTGTGTTTATTTTATTTTAATTTTCGCTGGAAATGAGTTGAACTTAATGCTGCGTTTTTTAAAGTGATCTTCGTAAATCTCTGACTGGACTGGATTTACTTATATATTACTATATACCTATCATGGATATCTTCAAATTTGATAACTTACTATACAATATAACACTATGACCGATTTAACCGCTTGCTGATATATGCTACTCGTCACTTAAATGTATAAGCCGACCAAATACAAAAGTCACACTCTAATCTAACCAAATAAATGATACGATAACTGTCAAATAAATTTACTTGAAACCTGTAAAACAGGCCCAAGTCTTTTACAAGCTCTTTTATTAACCGACTTCCAAAAGGAGGAGGTTATCAATTCGTGTGTTTGTATTTTTTTTTTATGTATGTACACTGATTTCTCTGAAAATTGGGAGCGTATTTCCTTGATTCCTTCTTTATTTAGTAAATAAGGGTCGCGAAGTGGTCCCATTTCAATATATCTTGGTATAGGGTTCATCATTTTATGGAACAGACTGAATATACCTGAATCATATGAGTAATTTCATTCGACGACTTAAAAGTGCCCTTACGAAAGTCTGTTAGCAACGCATAAATTTGAGCTATTTTTTTATTGAATAAAAGCATAATAAAAGATAATACATATACATGGTGACCCGTTATACGAATAACAGGGACTCCCACTAGATGGTAAGGGATAAATAGGTATATGAAACGATTTATTTATAAAAAAAAGTAATAAATTGTATATAATATTGGTAGTATTTAAATTTCCTTATAACCCATGAGCAAAGTATAAGTTATTTTTTACATTAGAGTGGTTTTTGAAGTCGGTGCTATTTTTTTTTTAAAGTTTTTTGTTACTATAGTTCTGTCATCGTATTTCATTTCTTTTCATGTTTATAATAATATGTGCAAATTACTCGTTTCGGTAGCAGTTTTCCGTTCCCTAGTAAATCTATTAGTATTCTACAGGCTACTCAGTCGCAGTTCGGAGTAAGAAAGTTGGCGGTGTGATACCCCCGTGCCTCGGAAAGCACATAAAGCCGTTGGTGCTGCGCCTGATCTCTCTCCGGTCATGTCAGATTGCCTTCTCACCGGACTATGAGAGTGAAGGAATAGCGAGTGCACCTGTGTATTGCGCACACACTTGTGCATTATAATATCTCCCGCGTACCTGAGTGATCTCTGTTGAGATTGGCCGCCGTGGGCGAAATCGGCTAGGAAGGGATACTACCAGCTAATTGTATGTTAATACAATCAATTTAATACTAAATAATAATGGCGTAAGCCAGCACCTAATAACGTTACCGATAATAATCATATTAACTATAATGTAATTTACATTATGGTCTGACGGATATAATAGGGGAATATACTTATGCTTTTAACTTGAATAGTTTGCAAAATAAGAAGAGCCATTAGAGCCAGTGTTGGAAAAGCAATGAAAGTTTGGAACTTCGGTCCTTAGTCTAATAGGATAGGGAATGGTAGCGAACAGGGCATAACTAGAAGGAATTGGGAGATAGGATTAAAGGAAAAAGAACTTGCCTTATTAGAGAAAGCACTGAACTTTAAACTTGCTGGGTTATAAAAAGCAGATCAGAAACTTATTACCGTCGACTTGACGAGAGCGGTGGAAAATGTGCCTTCAATTCATGATAACGTATTTACAGCTGTTTTTGTTGCCCTTTTTAAAGACGTTTTGGACACTTGATTGTCTATACATTAGTCTTGATACTATGTATTGTAGAATAGCTTTCTACTAACAATCTATACTCATAATAAAACAACAGAACCTTGTGTGTACATTGAAAGAAATGTAATAAAACAGTAAGAGGGTGACCAAAGAAGGGTAATAGAACACAAATGGCCGATTTTTAGAATTCTCTTCTGTCTGTCCATCTGCTGTATGTTAGCGCACATCTCTCAAACTACTGAACGGATTTTTATTCACTTTTCACAAGTGGACAGAGTGTAATTGGGAGCAGAATATAGGCTTTGGATATCGAAAAAAAAGGTATTTACGCATACAAGGTCTCGGGTACAGGTAAAGTAATAAACACTACCAATTTGGTAGCTTTGTTCCTTCTTTAACCCTTATATCAGCACAAAGCTTAGGTAGCTAGTGAAAGGCTGGTAGGTTAACTAGACTAGATCATGTCATGTCCTCATCGGTGAGGATCGCGACGCGTTCCTCCCATTATTTTTTAATGAAAATGATCTCTTTTTTATATCCTCTTTCCTGCCAGCCCGAACTAACTCTTTTTGTATATTTTTCATCATTTATTTTACTCCCAATAAAAATGTCTGTAGCTATATAAGTGCCCTTTTGTATTAATAATAATTATTATATTCAATTTAATGTATCTTGACTTATCATAAGTGCAACTATGTTCGCCTACGTGATGAATAAAGTATTTTATTTTAAAAAGATATCGACAGTCCTTTTCTACGGGCACGGCAGTCACCCCACAGCATCTGATAATAAGCGGAGAGGCATCTAGATAAATTGTCGACTGACGAGCGATCATTATACCTCGTCAGTTGACACAATTATGTCGGCCTGTTTGAGCCGGATATACACAGGCTGATCCTGGAACGGAGCTCTCTTACGTGGGCCGCTATGACGGGTTTTAACACCGGTGGTCGCTATCCAGGTGGATACAAGATACACCACCAGCGAAAGTAGCAATCCATAGTCTCTGCCTACCCCTATGGGACAGAGTCGTGATAGTATGTATGTATGAAACCTATTCTTAGCACCACAGTAGAAAACGCAAACATCAAATCATATAGGTCTATTCATTGATTGAATTACGTCAGACAGTTTCAATAAGCGGCCATTACCCCATAACTGAATTTGCATCAAATTGGCATAGTTTGTGTAACCTGGCATTCAGTAAATCAAGTTGAAACAATTGGCTAATGGTTTATAACGTTGTATACGAAATTTCAGATGGTTCCGTGTGGAGTTGGAGTTAATTAACTTGTGCGAAAGTTAAATCCTACTTCAATTGTGGGATTACGTTTATTACCATTGTTATTTGAAGTGGAATGATTGATAGGTTAATTTTGTCAAGTATAGAAGAAAAGACCGAAAATATATTATAGAAACTAGTTTTTTTAGTTATACTAAGTGAAAATGTGTTTCACCTTTAAATTTAGAGACATTTATTACTGTAATAAGATCGCAAGCTTTTAAATAGAGAAAAGATACGGCAATTACGACTTCAAGAAATCATTGGTAATCTCAGAAAGGAAGAAGTTTATGGTACAGCTGTAGATCTAATCAAAAATCTTTCAACTACTTTGTCTCCATTTCTTTCATTTTTCTTTTATTTGGTTTAGATCCGTTATTTTTTATTGTACAGTCAGCCACATAAGTAGCTGAACAAATTGAAAACTTTAAATCGCTTATACAATTTTATTTTATTACCAAAGTGTTTTTTTTCGTCACAAACATAAAATTTAAGACATTTACTTTAATTCACAGCAAGAAAAAAAAATGCTTCCAACTAAGGTTAACGTGTAAAGGCGATTTGAAGTTTTGGATTTGTTCAGCTACTTATGTGGCTGACTGTACAACAACATTTTAGACAGCTTTACATATAAAACAAACATATTAAAATACCTATTTTAAAATTAGCGTTAAAACAAGATCTACTAACCTGTGCCTTCTCGTGCTTGTCTCGGAACCTATCAGCGTCAAGCTGTGCCGTGTCCCTCTCCTTCTGCAGCCTTGCGGCCTGACCCAGCGCCTTGTCCAACTGAGACTGTATCGACTCGAAGTCGTACGCTTGCTTCTCGCGGTCCACTTGCAGCTGATAATGAAATTAAAGTTTTAGTATATATGTCTATTTTCGATGTTTAGCAACAATGTTCAAGTGCTGTTGTACTGCGAATTCAGATTTGTAAGACTCTGTAGTCCTTATTATAATAGCCATTCGTACGGCTCACCATCAAGGCAGAAGCTTGCTCTTCATTCACTTATATAAAAAAAAGAGTTAGAAGAAATGTAGGCTCATTCCCAGCGTGGTGGGCTAAGGCCTTACACCCTCTCAGTAGTAGGGAAGACCCGTGCTCAATAGTGCGCAGTTCATAATTCAGAATGGTATTGTAAGAGTTTCTTACCTTTCTAACTTCAACAGCAGATTTATCGAGCTTCTCTTGCAGTTTGTCAATTTCTGAATGAGCCGCGTCGAGTGCAGCCTGCAGTTTGTCCTGTTGCAGCTGTGCTTTGCCGAGAGTGGCTTGTGTTCTTTCAAGTTCTTCTCGCGCTTTGTCCAGTTCCGCTATAGCCTTATCTCGTTCGGAATGCAGGCGGCTTATCGATGACTGTAGACTGTTAGGAAACAATAATAGCTGTGATCACGCGTAATGATATATTTGACATATCATAAAATATCTTTAATGATTTTAAATAAGTTGCTTAGTTCATAGTTGATTAGACACTACAATAATTTAGGTAATCGCATATAAAGTAATGTAGATCGTAATATACTAGGAGAGTCCCTTATCATATACAATTAAACTTTTGCATTTTTAGATTGATTTTGCTATATAAATTATTTTTACAATTTTAATTGGCTTAGTAAGTCCTATACAAACTGCAAAGTATTATGATCTAAAATTCTAGTTTTTACTGAATTTTCAAAGTCACTTCCTATGTCGTAATCAATCGATATTTTAAAATATTAGTACACCCACCGGTCATATTCCTCTTTCAGACTGTCCTGTTCGGTTTGTGCATTTTCAAGCTTAGCTTTCAAACGGTACACTTCACCTTGAGACTTCTCTAATTTATCTTGCAAAGCACTGGCTTCCGACCTGGCTCTCTCAGCATCTGCTTGAGTCACTCTTAATTCCGCTAGAGTGCGTCTCAACTCTGCGGCGCTCTTATCCGCTTTCTCTTGTATTCTATCAAGCTCTTGCGAAGTAGTCAATGTACTTCTACCAAACGTTGTCTGAGAACGTTCTAGCTCGTGTTTAAGTCTTTCGTTTTCAAGCTCAAGTCTAGCTAAACGTTGTTTAGCTGCTTCCCAGTCTGCGCCAGATCTACCTACTTCACTTGCAGCCTTGTCTAACTCCGCCTTAGACTTTCCGAGTTCAGATTGCGAACTCTCCAACTTGGCCTCAAGTCTGTCTTTCTCTGCCTGAGCTCTTTCGAGTCTTGCGCCGAGTTTTTCCACTTCACTCTCTAGAGCGTGCAGTTTCATCTTATATTCAGCTATTTCTCTTTCGTGCAATTCTCTTTCTTCATTTTTCTCGTGTTCTGCTCTATCTCTCTGCTCTCTGAGTTGTTGTATTTGTTTTTCCTTGTCACCTATGACTTCCTCCAAAGAAGATAATGCGCCTTCAGAAGAACAATGATGGGCTTGCATGGCATTCAGTCTAGCTCGAGCCATGTCGACTTGATTATCTTTTTCTTTTAGCAGATCCTCTAAATTTTCAATCTGAAAATAAACTCTACTGTAACAACACATTTGAATATGGTTTATAAAAGTAAAAATCCAAAAATAAATAAAATCAAAATAAACAAACAAAAAATAAATAACATACCTTGAAATAAAATAATAGCACATACACATATAATAATAACAATCGTACGCACGATACGACATAAGAAGCATAATTAAATAATACTATAAAGGGAATACTAATTATGTTTAAAATAAAGGTAATTGGCAAGGACGAAGAAATTAGCTACGTTATCTCTAAGTCAATATTTACGGACAACGGGTTAGCTAAAATACATTCGTTATATATAGAAACGATTATCCCGGGTACGTAGAAATTCGAGATATAATTAATTCTACCAAAGATACTATGAGAAATTTATTCCGTGTAGCCCTCGAGCAAATTAAATTTAGAATGGGTACATTCAGAAAGACCGAATCTTAAGTTGGTAAATTTTAGAGATATCTTGATGAAACATTGGCGAAGACTTCGATAAGTTTCGGTGGAACTTCAGAACGCCATTTTGAGAGTCGTTGGTTTATTTGTATGTGCCGATAGCGTAAAGGACTTTTAGCTACAGCTTTTAATAACAGATGTAGCAATATGGAATTTATCTGATATATTTATAATAAATTCAATGAATTCCGTAGAGTGCTTATCTAACTAAGCAGTTACGATTAAATTGATTTACGAAAATCTTCCTAATGGAAAAAATGTTTTGCAAAACTATTTGATATCTATCTGAATAGTAATGCTTAGTCTACACGAATGTTTGTAACAGTCGAGCGTTAGATGATCCGAAAGAATCCGTGCGATCGCATCACTCAACTGAATGAATTTGAACGATTCGATATTAGATCGGGTTCCACTCGTAGATTTAAATTTTAATACCGATATTGAATTTTATGTTATATTTTATAAGGATTTTCTTATTATTATTATTCTTTTATATTATAAAATAAATTATTAATGTAAACGTCATTCACAATGTTGAGGTAATCAGAATCACTTATCTATGCACAGTCTAGTGTCAGAATTTTCAAAAGAGTTTTGTGACACGTGTTTGAATTTGGCAAGATACATGACTGGAGAACTGAACAGAAAACCTTGAGAAATGTTAACACTCAAAATTCAAGCCATTAAGTTACTGGGTCAAATCCAGGATTTGATATTATGTCATCAAAACGCGTTCGTAAAGTACAACTCAATTTAATCCAAAGCAAAAATAATACAGGAATATCAGCCTGTTAAGGTCTTGAATTCAATCTAGATGTATAAGTTAAAATCTATGCAGAAAATGCAAGTTATTGGCCAACAATACTAATGGTGGAAGAAGGAAAATTCGGCTTCATTGTATTATATTATCACCAAGAAATTTAATATTTGAATACATTATTGGAAACCACTACAATGAAGCTTTGAGTAACAAGGTTTTACTGGAAAATGATTTCTCTAAAGCTGAGTGCGGCCTCGTCTACAAATTTATTACAAAATGTAACGTGAAACCAGATTATAAGGTTCATCTTGGCTTGGTTTAATTAAAAACCGTCTAGATCGCTTAGCATCAGATCCGGACTTTATTAATACTACTATTGCTTTCACTGTTTTTTATTCGGTATAAAAAGAAAAGATTTTCGTTTGAAAATTTTATGAAATCAACATACACAAATAAACAAACAGAAACATAAAATACATAATATAAAAAAACTATCACAGATGCTTTTACGAGCGAGGATCGAGTAAATCTACTTTACTTGCAGCCAGTAGGCTTTGCTAGACATAATTGAATATAACAAACATCCATTGAGAGATAGAACGTGATGGTTACGTAAAAACTAATATGATTGATATTGGCATAACACTCTTGACAAATAAGAGACATTTTGCGTTGACAAGGATAGAGCACATTTGCTAGACATATTTTATTTATGAGTTACTGGAAGCTATGGTCGCAAAATTGTAGTGTATTTCACTTTTGCCATCGTATATTACAATAATGTTTATCTTATTTTTACATTTATCACACTAAAAAGATCTTGTCATTAAGTATATTACTCTGTCCCTCGTAATTAACTACTTATATAACAAAAATCATTATCACAGTTTCATTAAAAGCGAACCAATTTTAAAGTTGGATTAAAGGAACAACAATAGCATATACTTCTACCTTTATAACACAATAGAGTATTTCGGCTTTAGAATCTACTGACATCTTTCTCTGTTTCCTTACCTTTCTTTGCAGCACATTTATCTTTCGATCTTTGATCTCTGAATGATCTCTTAGTTCAGCCAGCTCGTGTGCGGCTCCTAGTGCTGCTGCTGTTTTCTTCTCCACCAATCTGCTCTTTTCATCTAAACGTGCTTTTAGTTCTTCGACCTGTTTTGACAATAACTTTACCACAATTATATATTTTTAAGATTCTTCTATCTCTGTAGAATTCCGTAGATTTCAATAGATTTAGTTTTTTTTTTTATGGCATTGAATGACGAGACGAGCATGCCGTTCGCCTGATGGTAAGCAATAAGACCGCCCATAAACAGTAGCAAAACCATACAGCACCTTGAGTTACAAAGTACTGCGTGGCATTCCACTGCGCTCGTCATCCTGAGACATTAGATGTTAAGTCTCACTATGTCCTGTAGTTACACTGGCTACAATGTCCTTCAAACCGAAACACAACAGTGCATGCACACTGCTGCTTGGCGGTAGAAATAGACATTGCGGTGGTACGAAAACCAATTTACGAGTTGTATAAAATAATGCTTTCAATATCATTGGTATGAGAAAAAGTTGTTTTGTTTTACAAACTATAGATAATACTTAAATCGATTTATTTAGAGTATGTGTTTCGGGGCCAGATATTTTGGGTCACGATATACTTAAGTTTCAAAAGTTTAGTACAGTGCTTAGAAAAGTTCAAGCTTTTCAAAAATAAAATAATTATAGTAGAAATCACGTCAGTAAAAACTATGCAGTCCAATCTATGTCTAAAAGAATTTGTAAGGATCTACAATCTCTTGGTCCCCAATTAAATAGTCACTCAAGCTATGTGGAAAATTACCCATATTTATATCTAAAACGATTCCACGGAATCTAAATTAAAATTATTCACTTTGTAGCTAGTCGTACGCACATCTGTCTGCAGCATACTGTAGTGTTCCTCCTTGGCGCAGAGCGACTCCTTGAGAACGGCTATATGCCGCTGGTAGTCCTGGTGCTGCTCCTCCAGCGCCTTCATCTTGGCGGCCATCGCGAGGATCTCCTGGTCTCTGCGCTGGATCTCCAGTCGAAACTCGTCCAGCTGCTCATCATTCCATCCATCCGAAAGTCGGTGTAGAATTAGATAAATCCAAACATACATTAATAGAACAAAACGTTGGAAGACACCATCAAATACGAGTATATTCATATCAAAAGAAACTATCTACTTTAGGCAATAATGATGGCGTTAATGAAACGGATTAAATCTCTATCTACGTTCGTTTGGTCACGGCGACCGACGCGATGGTTAGTATCGATGTATGAGAAGCGACGCAAGCTTTACGTTAGTATCATAAGTACAGGGAAATGTCTCCAACATTGGCCGACACCACACAGTGCCGTGGAAGACATTTCAATACACACGTTATTTAACATGCATACTGTCGTATAATAACCACTGTCTCCAGTAAATATACATCAAAACAGTAAAATGTGGGCGGCTGGAAAACTTTCTACTCTAAACTAATGGATGAACGGATGGTCGCAGGTTCGATGAGCACTAGAAAGTTTTCCAAGCTCGACTTGCTAATAGTACCAATACTTTGATATGAGGTTAACTGAAATGTACGGGCGCCAACGTTGTGATACATTTATCTACCGTTATTGTGAGACAGACTGATGACATGACCACTACATGAGAGAGGTCGGGACTGTGATGAGCTAGTATTGATGTAGATGGTGAGTGAGACGGGCGGCGGGACCAGCCGGCTCGGCGATGGGACACGCACACCGAAAGCACAACATGACCAAATCAATAATACATAATATCACGCTATACGCATTACGCATGTAATGTACGCATGACAATCAACATGTACATTGTACAATACACGTACTCGAAGGTCTCGTTGGATGCGTTCGAGCTGCACAGTCTTTTGTTTGGTAACAGTCTATCTCCACGAGTGGATCGTCCAGTTCGGAGATCGAGTCGGTGCCAGCGAGAGCGCGTTGGACGCTCCGCCTACAGTACGTAACGTACAGTTAACATCTAACACTAACGTTCGCTTCGACTAAGGCCCTATTTAACAAAAATATTTCCATCGACATCTGTTCAAGAATATAATTTCTCTAATTTTAATAAAAATAGCTTTAACAACGAACAAGTTTCACATAAAAATATAACGATTCAACACAGTCGGCGACGACTTCGGCTAAGTTCGGTCTTAAAGCGATAAATTGACACGGTAGTGGTGTGTGGTGTATCGTCGAGGAGGGCGACGGGCGACGAGCGGCGGCGCGCAGTCACAGAGTGGTGGCACTACAGTAGGGCGAGCGGCGCGCAGGCGCACGCAGCGCGGGACGCGGCCGCGCCGGCGGCGCCGACGTGCGCCCGTCCTTCATCACGCGCACGTCGTTCAGCAGAAAACTTACTTGTCTCTTGAACGGAGGGTCGGCCTTATCGTATAGTGAGGCGTGCGAGGGCGCGAGCGAGGGCGGCGGCGGCGACACCAGCGCGGCCAGCTCGCTCTCGAGCAACGCGACCTGCCGCTCCAGCGTCGCGATGCGCGCTTCCTTGGTCTCGAGCACGGCGGTGAGCGTGGCGCCCGCGCTGCCGCCGGGCAGGCCGGCCGCGGCGAGCGCGCGCTCCAGCTGCGCCTGCAGCGCCCGCAGCGTGTCCGCCGTCGCCTTGAGCTCCTGCCAGTCACGCGAGAGGTCAGCCGCCGCCGCCGCCCCCGCCGGCGGCTCCGCTCGGCACACGCCCTACGTACGCGTCTCGCCGCGCGCTGGCTGCTGGGGCTCCGCCGCGCCGCCGCGACCAGCCGCCGCGCGCTACTACACTCAACCACTACCCGCAGATACGAGCGGCATGCTCGCGGCAAACGCGACGCGTCGTCGACGCGACGCAGCCCCAGGTCAAGGCGGTTCAAAACAAAATTTTGGCCTCTAAAGAAATGAATGCTCAACATAACGTCCAATAATATACTTTACACGAGACGGTCTCTTCTAAGGTTCGTGTGACGGGGACAGAATGAGCTGCTAAACATGCAATGTCGTGAATTTGACGTGTTCGTGTAGGAGTGTAAATTTTGTTTGTGTTCGGACCGAATTGAAGGTTTCAGGTTTGGTATAGTATAAAAATGTATTGAATATCGACGTGTAGGTGGCAGGACATGAATAAGAAAACGATATGGTGCTGAGGGTACAAGCTCTGACAGTGTCACAGAAAGGTTGAAATTCCGCGCAGGTGGTAAGCGAGAGTTAACATGTCAGTGTGAAGCCAACAAATGTGTCGCCCAATGAACACAGATGCGTCACCACAATCACATTCGGCTGAAGAGTCAGAAATGAATGAAATGAAACTATCAAGAGCAACGCTAACAGACAGTGACGATGATAAAGGTATCACAAAATAAAACGCCCATGTGGATTACGCTAGTATACGATACATAAATGTACGGAAGCAGAGTGACGTGCACGAGATACCACTAACTAATGTTGCGACGAACGGTGTTCATAGCAAAATTTCCAATGCAGTGACCGATTTTGTGGAAATTGTGCTATGAGCGCATGCAGCACATTCATATTTTACGACACAATAATCACCTGTTTTTGTGCCATGGCCTGCATTTGTTGGAACATTTGTCGCTCTTCCTCTTTACCTGAAAGTATTCGGACTTGTACAAGCCTTCGTCCAGTTAGGGCCATTATATTCTACGGATCAGTTGCTACGTACCCATCCCCTTGTTCTGAAGCATTTCGAGTAACTTTTTGATGCTCTCATCTCTAGCTTGTAGTGTTTGCTTTTGCGTTTCGATCCGTAACTCAAGTTCCTGTAGAAAAGCAAATCAATCATTGATTATAATAAAAATTTTGTCTACTTATTATACTTTAAAGTCTATATTAATAGCATTAACGTAGTCACTTACAACTAAAAAGGTCATATTATAATTTATTCGTTTGATATTACACGTGATCAACTACAGAATAAAGTCAGAAGTTCTAATTCCTTCAGTACACGGTTTAAATCTAAAACATCCCTTATACCTTTATTGTGTCCCTCAATATAGCTATCTCCCTTTGCAAATGTTCGTTCTCGGCGAATAATGCCTCTAGTTGTTGTTGTAATTCAGGAGCTGGTTGGCGCATTCGCAGTCTTAATTCCTCTTCTAGTTGGCGCACAAGCATTGCTTGTTTCTGAAACAAAAGAAGACATTTTAATATTTTGTATCTCTATTGCATAATAAACTAAGGATTTATTAAGAATTCATGGATATTAAATTTTGTACTCAAACAAGAAATCCTTGGTTTGATTAAAAGTTTTAATTATATGGACATAAATAAAAGTACATAAACGCAAAACGAGAAACATGACATCACATTAAAGAAAGTAAATCCAAGAACTAAAAATAAATAAATCAAGATGAAATCTTGAATACACGCAAAAAGTAGAAAAGATGAAAATAAATCAACATTTCTTCTAATCCCAATGTTTTCTTAAATAAAACTCCGCAATACCTTTGATAGCTCATATCTAGAACTCATTTCAGTACTTTGCCAATCTCGACGCGATAAATCTTACTAGCAAAGAACCAAGTAATATGAAGTTTGAGTCAAACCAGCGATATTAGTTTCGCGTTGGTGTTAGAATATCGTTTACTTTGCGTTCCCGTGACGTTATTGTATGACGGAGACAAATAGATGACGCCGCATTAGAATATCAGTTGATTGTGACTGTGGCCTATCTTATATCGGCCAAACAAAAAGAAACGTAGGGACCCGCGTAAAAGAACATATAACTGACGTGAAACACCGACGCTCTACGAAGTCTGCAGTTGAACATTCAGAACAAGGCTCCAAGCATTACCTTAGATTTGACAAACCACAAATCCTTGCCAAAGAACACCGATTCCTACCTAGGATGATTCGCGAGGCTATTGAAAATAAAAAACATCCAAATTTGAATAGAGAAGATGGTTGGAAGCTTAGACAAGCCTGGGATCCAGTTATACATCTTATTAAATCGGACCGCAAAAGACCAACTGCCAGACCTCAAGACACTGTGAGCTCTTTCTGCGTAGATCGGACCGTCATTAACAACTAATTTTTAAAAATGTATAATTAAAAAACAAAAGTTAGATATTGTAACATTAACTTTTCGGACCACCAACACCTCAGTCCGCCCCGTGACCACGAAGTGCTGCAAAGCCTTCGAAACGTCGGGAGAAAATTTTAATTACAAAACCGCGATAAAATCCGCATAATAGTTTTATTTCTATATCAGTTTGTTTGAGTGACAATAGATGGCATCACGTACGAAGTGATAATTAACAGAAACGTCAAGCGAGAAGCTTAAGTGAGGTCGCCACTGGACTAGCTAAACTAGTTTAACAATTGAAAACACAAAGATTAAAATATCACTTTAGGCCTATAATCTAGCTCTCAAGAATATTGATCACTGAGCGACTGCGAGCGCAAGAGCAAACATTGGATTGGTCTGTCTCGTGAAGAACTTACTACGTTACCCGTCCTACGTCAAGGATAATAATGTGCCGCCACCAACGAATTTCCGAAATGTATATCAATCTGTGTTTCGATATTGTTTCCGAATTCTGTTGTTTTAGAGCTGACAGCTAAAGGAGCGATCACTTGATGGTGAATGATGAACGATCATGAGAATTGAACACTCATAATGCCCATAACTCAAAATTTTAAACATATTTCGAAGAGAAATTGTTACTTTTAGCATTACCTATCGACAAAGCTCAATTTACTTTTAGTAAGAACTATTAGAAACCATGTCAAATTACTACTTATTAGAAGATTGTAAACGTTTTCAAAAACCAAATACCAAGAATCCCCATACCGGTTACACGAATTTTCATTAAAGCTACTCCGACTGTGTTTTCGCATGTACAGTCAGCAGCATAAGTATCCGTACAAAATCAGAATTTCATATCCCCTATATATGCGTTAAATTAAACTGAAACATTTTTTTCTTCGTTTGAAGTAAAGTAAATCTCTTTTATTTTATTTTTGTGAAGAGAAAAAAAAAGATTGGTAAGAACACAAAAGTATGTAGGCAATTTGAAATTTTGAATTTGTTCAGCTACTTATGCTGCTGACTGTACAGGTATTTACGAGCTACTGTGATCGACAGCTTAATGAACTAGCCGAGTGGCGTGGATAGACAGGAATTACAGTAACTTTTGGGGCGCTGTGGTGGCTACTGGCTACTCAATTCCGGGAAGGTAGTTTAATTTGATCGCATAGTCTAGACTATAATATTTAAAGCGTAGTTATTGGTAATACTTGTGATTATTACATACAGTATAATGGGGAATTTTTGGACGGGTCACTAAGGGCAGCTACCTTAACCGTTGTAGCTACAAGAAAACTTAGAAGACTGTCCATAATTTAAGATATTAATAGCTACATTAAAAAAATTTGAAATAAATAAGCAAGAAAATGGTCAATTTTGTAAAATCTTTTTTTGATGCCAATGGATCTGCTTGCTTATAAGGATCAAATAAAACCCATCTCAAAAATGCACTCTGCAAATATTTTTTAGTGAATCCAAGTTCCAAAATTTGCCCCTTTAATAGCCCTAAAGTTTGAGCCTGGTTAATTACCAATCAGACAAGAGTATCTAAATTAAGTGTAATTAATGTACCTATTCAACCCCGGATTCCCAAATCACCTTATTTTACGGTACATAAAATCTAAGATAAAACCTTGGCAATTGTCGCAAATGGTCGAAAGAAGACATAAAATTCAGTGACGTCATACTTCCATGGCTTGCATAATTAACATCAATTAAATGCGCAATTGGACTTCATTAAATGTAGCGAGACTTTTCTTTTGTGGTGTCTCGCAAAACTGGACACCACTTGTAAAACGATAGCCATAAATTGGCAGAGACGGGCGCCATTTTCCTTTAAAACATTCGTTGTTCCTTTTTCAAATTGGATAAATCATTCCGCCCATTATCGATTACCCGCTGTCAAGACTGGACTGAAAACAGGTATGAAGTAGCTAGTCAGATGGTCAAAACTTGCTCCTCAACGGTAGGTTGCTACCGATAGGTAGGATGTTGATCCCACACAACAAAAAAAGGCACAGCACTACATCGCACCGCGCTCTTTATCCTGTGAAGTATTTAAATGTCATAATGACATATTCTAACATAATTTCGAGTGGACTATCGACATCGGGCTTATAATTTTAAAAAAGGAACCGCAACATTTCTTCTTCTCATCGAAAATCCTGTAGTTTTACGACGCATTCACGAATCATATTGTAGTACAACCGACAAACACGCAGTAAAACCGTCGAATTTGGTGAAAAACCCTTCGCACCGCAAACTTAACCCAAATACTTGTTCAGTATTCACAGTTCGTTCGTACAGCGGAGTTTTATTAGTTTTCATCCTATCTGTGCCGTGTTATGTATTATTTATTGCTCCATTTTGTATTTTATCCGTGTAGTCAACGAACGAGCGGTAATCTGAATGTGAAATGCGGATTCTAGAAGAAACTATAATCGATTTGATTATGCACTCGCGATATTTCTAGATTTGTCTAAATTGGATGAACTTTACCTACTGCTTAAATTTACCCCTAGAACATCCTTAAAATCTAAATATAGTTTTTAAAAAACAGTTAACAGACATAAGATCTTTAATGCCTTGTTATGCTACCGAATTTACGATAGTATCGAATTCAGAGAAGCCATTATTACGTGTAGGTATAATGTACAAAATTCTACTTGATTAAAATCGATTGATCGATTAATCGATTTTTCGGTAATTTTGTGATCAATTAACCGGTAAAAAGCGTTTACTTTAATAGATTACTTCAGCCACAGAACCACTTCCGCTGTGTACAAACTCAATGTAACAATGCAATAAATGCAAAACTGTTTAATTACCACACCGAAGGGGTAATTTTGTTTTATGTTTTCTCTGTAATTAAGGTTTTATTACCTTAGGTTAAAGGTTATTTTATTGACCTCTTTTATATTACGCCGAAGGTTAGTTTACAGAGTTTTATCTAAATTATTTATTTCTTTACATAGAGAACGTGAAAATTTGATCACATATGTAGATAGAAAACCATTTTTGTGTCAGTTTAAAACGTCGTATGGTCAAATCTAGATAATTTGAATGAGTAGTTTTACTAATGAAATTCCGTTCATTGTAATAAATCAATTGAATTAATAGACATTAGAAATCACAAGTATCTGCCTATCCATTCATTTAATAAGCGCAATGATATTACAAGTCGCAATTCATATACCCGGTACGATAGCAAAAATATTTGTCTGGGCTTCGTACGAGGGCAATAACATGCAAACGCGGCCAGTTGACAAAGGTACCCTTAGACATAGAACATGTTGACAGAATTCGCGATTAATGGGGTTCCCGCTACCGCTTATCGATATTATAAATGCGAAGAGTTCTAAGATTATATATATATAGAATGGACATTGGGAAAATTGTCATACAATTATTTTGAGCCTATTCGTTAGTAACTCAATCTACCGTGAAATAGCAAAACACCTATGTAAAATGCATTAGAGCATACTTTGACATGATCATAATATTATGCAAATTAATAAATTACACAATATTTCCAAATATTGTTTTCTTTACAAAATTTAAGCTTCCGAGACGTGTTGTCACACGGACGTGTCAGATAAGACAGCGACTCTTTACCAATTGGTTATAGCTTTTGGATGAAAAATTTGGTTCTGATGTCGGGTCTATAACTAACTATACTGTTTAATGTCTTTGTATAAATGGTAAAAAATAAAAAAAATGGTGTTTGTTAGAAATAAACCGGATAAGGGGTGAAATTTGGCACATGAGCAGACCATGTCCAGAGACAAGAATGCCCTCCTACAATCGTTAACGCTAAAAGTAAATAGCCATCGCACAATAAATACGAATCGATGGACACCTCGTTTGTCAAAATCGGTTCAATAGGAGCAATACTGGAGTGGAACATAAAATTCATACATAGAACATAGGCTGTCAAAATCATTACCGTTCCTTGCTTGCTAAAACAATGTATGGGAATAACATATTCGGTCTTCGAAAGGCATCTTCTCTAAGGCTGCTGGATTTCTTACACAATAAAGCGACCCTTTGCACCCGATAGTAAGCGGATGGAGGTCTAGATAGAGTGACCGACGAGATATCTCGTCAGTCGACACAATTATGCAGGCCTGTTTGAATATACACAGGCTGATCCCGGAACGCCGCACACTTATGTGGGCCACTATGGTTGTAACATCTTGTGTAAGGTGGTCGCTATTTGGGCGGATACAAGATCTATATCTTGTTTACAGAGTTAATTGCTAGTGGATACCTATGTATTCTTCCACTAGCAATTGATTTTCCAATTGCCGCTTCCCGCGTCGCTTATTACACCCGCGCGGCCACCGCGACCCTTCCGCACTCCCTGCGACCTATTTTCTTCCTTAATTTCGTCAGAATCAATACCACCAAGGCCTACAATCGTTTGTTCATATCAAACATTCATTCGGCCCGCGAAGGAAAACATCCAAATGAAACAGGAAATATTTAATTAAATCGATCTCTTTCGTGGCATTAATGACAGTTGAATCAGATAATGCTACTTAATAAATTCTTTTAAAATATTGCTAAGCTTAGAAAGAATTTTTAATGATTTTAAGGTTTGGCCGCGGCTTCGCTCGCGTGAATTCTTTTATGGAGTCTTAGTGTATTTGTTGGAATAAAAGGCCTACTTCAGACTTCATATAATTATCTCCCAAATTACATCCTCTACTAATAACATCCAGAAACCTAACGATTATAGGAAGACATCTTGACAACGGCCTCTGATAGATTTTTGACTGACCAGAGATTATCCCTCGGCGTATTCATACAAGTACCTTATAAAATAATAATACCAGCTCTATATTATTGTCACTGTTCACCACGGACTGACCATTCCTAACTAGGCTATCGTGTTATGACATTACCTACTTAATAATAAACTTATTATAGATAATATGCATTTGCCATCTGCTAGAATTCTCAGTTAAAAGGGCGTTGACGCGAACTACTGACATCGGAGACACGCGTTCGCTTGTGGATAAACGTATTAGTCGCACGTTTGTATCCTTCAAGGTAATAACTAGCGCACATGCGGTTTAGAAAGAAAGAATTATATATTTTCACAGTACACGTGATATACAGGTGAATGGAATTGTACAGTATTCCCGTTAAAAGCATGTAGAATAAAATTCAAAATTTACAGGTTTACGGCTATAATATCCAAACTTTTTATATTTTATTATGGAGGTCTTAAATGTTAAATACTGGAAAACAACAAAAACAATTAAATATTTTTATTGATTATTGAATTTTATTTGGTGCGATAAGTGCTTTAATTAAAATTCAATGAATCTTAAATTGCTTGATATCCTTTGAGTTCCGGATAGCGCTTCATGAGACAAAATCGATAGCTTTTGACTCAATCTACATGCTCTTAACGGGAGTACGTCGCATTTCTTGTCACTCTGTATAATATCAGCTGTATAAAACTTTCAAACAAAAAAATTGCATCGAAATCGGTCGTTTCGTTTCGGAGCTACAGACAGACATACATATACACAGATACAGGTCTTAAACTTAACACCCCTCTTTTTCCGTAGGGGGTTAAAAAAAAGTTTATCATTGCTTTATGTCGTAATATAATAAAGATGGAAGACGCTAAGCCACAAATTGTAGTCACACAAAGTCGTGTTTTTTGGGATAATAATGGGGCCAATTCATTATAATCGATTATACTACTCTTGGTAACTGAATTCTAATCCTAATTTCACAGAGTTAATGTATGACTTTTACTAGAACAGAGAAACGTTATTTGTGTAGAAATATAAACACAATCAAATTTTCTATCTTCACAAGTTCATACAGTTATTTGCACGTCATCAAAACCTAGATCCTAGACCAACATTTTAATTTATTTGTGTTTGCCGGGGCTAACCACCACAAAGCCTGAGTCAATACTGATGTCATTTATTTGGCAGATAGAAGACCTTCTTCGGCCTATGGAAGTCCACTGCTGAATAGACCTCCTCTAAAGATTTCCAGACCAACCTGTTAGAAGATGATTCATAGAGTAAACAAAGCTTTTTTTTTATGGCATTGAATGACGAACGAGCACCTTGACTTACAAAGTACTGTGTGGCATTCCACTGCGTTCGTCTTCCTGAAACATAACAAGTTAAGTCTCATTATGTCCAGTAGTTACACTGGCTACAATGTCTTTCAAACCAAAACACAACAGTGCATCCACGCTGCTGCTTGGCGGTAGAAATAGACATTGCGGTGGTACCCACCCAGACGGACTCTTACATATGAGAGACCTACCACCAGTAAGCTCCAATTTGCCTCAGCAAAAGACGTTTAAGCGACCAAAATCAAACTATGTAATATCTATAATATGGTAAAAAGTAATGTAATATCAATTCGAAGCACAAATAACCTTGTTAAAGCACTCGGGCGGGATACATTACTAGTACACCAGATTACGTTAAGTGACTGGACATTATACATGCCATTGAGGGGTTAACACCCCCACTTAAGTGGGATGGGGGGGGCACTCAAACCCCAGCGATACAACTCTTTAGATTTCTGATTAGCTGCACTTTTTACGGCTATTCTAGTTTGAGCATTTTTGCATTTGATTTGTGTGGTGCTTTAGAAACAAATTTACACCGAAAAGTTCTAAAAAGCTATGAAACACATAAAACATTTTTGTTAGTTTTTTTAAGTTTGGTAAATTATCACATGACTTGATGTTTTTAACCGACTTCAAAAAAAGAGGTTCTGTATTCGACCCGTATGTATGTAAGTTTGTATGGCCGCGATTTTCTCAAAAACTGCTGATCCGATTTGGATGAGGTTTTCGTTATTCAAATGTATATTTTCGGTTTTATTTTTTGTTAAAAAGTTTTATCCCTACATTGATTCAAATAATTATATCGATTAACGGGAGAAAAAACCTTGTTTTTATGTACAAAATGAAATTTTCTCTACATCGACATGGCTGATGGTACGATAAATATAATATTTTACATCCGCCCATATAGTGTACCACTGTATATAAGGTGTAAAACCCGCCATTGTTGCCCACGTACGTGTGTCGCGTTCTGGGTTCAGCCTGTGTATATCCCTACAGGCCGGCATAATTGTGTCGGCTGGCGAGAGATTCGATACTCTTGATGCCACTCTTTACCATCAAGTGTAGTGGAGTCATTACCATGCCCGTATAAAAATATCTTATTAGTTCTAAATTCAGCTTGTGTATATCTGGTTTCGAAAAAATCGGCATAATAGGGTACTTTACTAAATTTGATTTAGTACATTATTTTCTATGTAACAGAAAATAATGTAAATCAGAAATTCTTCTGTGAAATCAACATCAAAATTGGTTGAAATATAAAACAGTTATTCATATTTGAAATTTTGAAATATTGTTGTGAGCAAAAGCGGGGGCGTGGCTAGGCTATGACACTGAGGGGTTTCAGTCGAAATCATACGCTGAGTCCACTTAAATTTGTATATTTACTTTTTGTTTCACATTACACGAGATTACAGTTGATTACTAATAACTATGTTAAGTGATTAAACAAATTATACAGAATAATATGACATCGTTTGTTGTACCGGTGCCATTGCGGAAGAGTGGTCTGTATACGATTTTTGTAATGGCTACCGCTGTCGGGGTTCACATCTAACCGGCTCGAGCCTACGCCGAGCGCCAATGTGCGCGCTGCGTAGGCTAGGGCGCGTAATTCAAATGCGTGGCTAAACGCCACAACGCTATCTCCTTCTCACGCACGCAGCGTTATGGCTAGTGAAACTCGGCGACGTCACAGTTTACTAAATCTGGTATTTGATAGCTACTCCTTTTACCAAATTTCAAATCTTTATAACTTATTTATTATTGCGTGGATTTTGAAAAATCTTTTTCCGCTAGATGTTGGATAACATGCATTTTTGATAAATGTATTAAAAACTACCTCATTATGTTGTCTAACGAGGATCAATTGATCTATTCAGACCCACTTGCTATAAAAAACCTTTATTCATCACGTAGGCGAAAATAGTTAATAGGCACTTATGATGTCAGGAATGTACAATCAGAAAAGTGTATGCTCGACCACCTTAAGGTTCTAAATAAGTCACTCGCGGGTCGTCTGTCAGCAATATACGACTTACAACTAAAGTAGACAATAATAGTTATTTGCTGTGTCCTTTGTACATCTCCTAAACGATCGCGCATGCCTGGTAACATATGAAAAATTGGCGTTTTATCTTCAAAAAGTGTACATGAGACTATCAAAGCCAATGGAGTCATTACCCGGTCCGTATAAAAAATAACGTCTTATTTGTTCCAACAATGATTTGATGTTAATCTCAAACAACAAAGACGTTTGTTTCTGATTGTGTACGCTTTTATAATATGGAACAATTTTATTCACTTGTTTCGCGCGGGTAAGTGGTTGTCGACGTGGGAACGCGAGTGCAATTATAGCGAGGGGTCAACCCAAGCACCTGTGCCTACGGAATGTGTAGTTTGTAGGAAAATTGTTTTAGAGAGGGATCATGTTTGTTTATGGTATCATGAGCATATTCTGACACCGCTCTGAGATCGCAGGTTCGAATCACATGGCGAGCAAGGTGATATTGGGTTCTCCTGCTCAGTATCAGCCCGGAGTCTGTAATTTGTGCCCGACATGGTGACACACTTGACGGAAAGTGCCCTGGTTGCACCTCTACCTATCCCTTCGGCAGAGATAAAGGCTTAATGTGATTTGTCTGTTTCAATAAAAGTAAGGTGGTTAAAGTGACCTTACGACCTCGGTTAACATAGGCGTACATAGAGAGGGGGTGATCCGTGCCCACCACAGAATTGCTATTACCCACCCCAAGGATTTTGAGGCAGCCCACTACTGCAATTTTTTTTAAAGGAAGTAAATTTTCATAACGGCAAGCACACAGAAGTCATTTTATTTTTTAATTCTAGGATACTGCCCCCTGGAAAATGGCTCTAGTTACGCCAATGTCGGTTAGCCAAACATCAACGATAATAACTAGTTTATATGAGCTTTTGCCGGGTAATGAGTATTCCCGGGATAAAAGTCCCGCTTTATATTTTCCCGGGATAAAAAGTAGCCTATGTGTTAAATGTTAATCCAGGACATAATCTACCCGTGTGCCAAATTTCATCGAAATCCGTTCAGTAGTTCTTGCGTGAAAGAGTAACAAACATCCATACATCCCGACATCCAGACATCCATACATCCATACTTACAAACTTTCGCGTTTATAATATTAGTAGGATAATCGTTTTAAGCTAGGCAGTTTTAAAAATAAATATGCTCTCATATTAAGTTAATCTGTGGCTCAAAAAACATACATTTGTGAAGCCGATTGTAAGTACTAAGCTCCCCTTTGGACTTCTGTTTGAATGATCTAAAGATCTTGAGGTCCATTTAGAACGCCATTCTTTATCAGCGGAGCCTGCTAGTACTTTAATCAATCTCGACCGTACTTCTCATTCCTATTTTGGGAAGAAACGATTTACATTATTTAAAAGGTTTTTCAAAAACTTTTCTTTAATTTTTATCTAATGATTAAAAATCTAGCCTAAAGGAAATTTTATTTACATAATAATACTAGGCCTATCTACTAGCCTAGCCTCTACTGAGAAGGTTTAATGCCTAGTTCACCACGCTGGCCTAGTGCGGGTTGGCAGACTTCCAATACTCTTAAAAATCTTATGGAGAATTCACAGTATTGTAAGCTTCCTCACGATATTTTCCTTCACTCGTAATTTCGAATTTACCAACATGAAAACTAAAACTTCTTATCAAGGTTACTTTAAAAATTACTTTCAAGAGTATCAAGTGGAGGAAATTTAAATTATAATTGACATTTGGCCCCACCCACCCCCTTCCTCCTAGTAAGTGGACGGTATCGATTTTACGCGGGCGGTTACTCCGGCCGCGTACACATCTCCGTAGTACATAATTAAAAAGTTTTGTTATCGTGTTATTTTAGTCTGTGGTTTGTAAAGAAAAATTTAAATTTAGAATATTTAATGAAAATGTTTTTTTTTATATAATATTCGAAGACGAGGAGAAGGAAGAAATATTTACAAGACCTTTTAAGCGCATCTCTCTTCTATATTCCAAATATTCTATATAATAAATTATCTAGCTATTACCTTGGTCCTTACGCTGCTATATTGGGGTTCGACGAGGCGAGGCCAACAACCATCGATTATTGAGAGGCAGCATAATATGTAAGGTAGAGATTACCGACTGTACAAAATTGTGTATGTCGTTAAGTTTCAAAAAACCTCCATTTTAAACATTTTAAACCAAATTTTACAAGAAAAGTATAGGTTTATTAAAAAAAACTTTATTATTAATAAGTTTAAGATTAAGGAACAAAAGCATAAGTGAGTTTAAAGGACTCTTTTGGTAAAACTGGCAAAAAATATGAAAGGCTTATAAACCATTATTTCATGGTCTTCCAATATCTAATCTAATTTTGCTATCTACAGGAAGTATTCTGATAATTCACGAACAACGTGCGACATATATATATTTTTATATATTCGTTACATTGTATATTTCTATATTGGCATATTAATTTCAGTGGACGATAGCCTAATTGGGAATAGAACGGTCGGCCGAGACAATGTCTGGAGGTTCAAAGCCCCAGACACTTCTGACTTTTCGAAGTTGCGTGTGTAGGTATTGTTTATCAATTATTGTTCGTTTTAACGGTGCAGGAAAACATCGTGAAGAAACCTACATATATACCTGAGAATTCTCTATAAGAATTTCGAGGGTGTGTGAAGTCTGCCAATCTGCACTCGGCCAGCGTGGTGGACTAAGGCCTAACCCCTCTAAGTAGTAGAGGAGGCCCGTGCCCAGCAGTGGTCAGTAAATAATAAAGGGCTGATTGCATTGCATATTAACTTCGATTTAAATGTTAAATATTTAAATTATTCGGCACTTAAATGGCGTGTATCGTTATTTCATCGACCTTGATAATCAAAACTAATACCCCATCGTATACTAAAATACCTTCGCACAATTAAAAAACAAACGTCACGATATTTCATATTTTACAAAAAAATCCAACGAATTTTCGTTTAAAAAATATGGTATGTAAAGTTGTTTATTAAAGGGCTCGTTTAAAAGCGCAGCGGGCATGGCGCTCTCCAGTCTGGAAAACATGGGGAAAACGTAGGGTTGTCGGGTGTTTTTACACTAGGCCGAGGGGTTTTAAAAAAAACGGCCGCGGCGGCAAAAACTAACGTGACTCGCGTCCTTGTTGGTTGTGAGTACAAGGTATAAAGTAAATACAAAGTCGTTCGTTTATAGATTTGCTTAATACTTTTAAGATTACAAAAATGATTTTAATTCAGTATTCATTATCCACCACATCCACCACATCAGCCCTGTATTACATACTGCCCAATGCTGGGCACGGGCCTCCTCTACTACTGAGAGGGGTTAGGCCTTAATCCACCACGCTGGCCTAGTGCGGGTTGGCAGAATTCACATACTTTCGAAATTCCTATAGAGAAGTTCTCAGATATGCAGGTTTCCTCACGATGTTTTCCTTCACCGTTAAAGCGAGCGATAATTCACAAAGAATACACACATAACTTTTTAGAAAAGTCAGAGATGTGTGCCCTTGGGTTTTTGAACCTGCGCACATTCGTCTCGGCAGTCCGTTCCACTCCCAACTAGGCTATCGCCGCTTATATTAGACTTAATTAAGGACTTAATTAGATAAATAATTCATTATCACTTAAGGATTATTTATCTTGATGGTATATATGTAATGCAATGCAATGCAATTAGCCCTGTATTACATACTGCCCACTGCTGAGCACGTGTCTCCTTTCCTACTGAGAGGGGTTAGGCCTTAGTCCACCACGCTGGCCTAGTGCGGGTTGGAAGACTTCACATACCTTTGAGATTCCTATGGAGAATTCTCAGGTATGTAGGTTTTCTCACGATGTTTTCCTTCACCGTTATAGCGTATACACGTAACTTCGAAAAATCAGAGGTGTGTGCCTTGGGTTTGAACCTCCGGACATTGTCTCGGCAGACCGTTCCATTACCAACTAGGCTATCGTCACTTGGTATATATGTATTTGATAGAAATTGTCGTCCAGTATTTTTGAAGTTATACTTCTTTTGGCGCGTTAGGGAAAAATGATGAGAGTAAATTTTTACGATGCGCGCGCACACCGTCACGAAAGACCGACACCCTGAAGTTAGCTATAGTCAACATTTTAGTTTTGAGTTTTGAACGTAGAATAAGGAGAAAGTGATTTTTTTTTAAAAGATTTTTATTTTGTTACGCCAAAGAAGTATAACTTCTAACGCGTGTACATAAGTACACACACATTTTTTTTAATACAACACCTGTTATGCTACAGTTTGAACACTTAGAAATATTTTCCCTTCGTATCACAAAAACACGAATTTATTCAAGTTATTTTAGTTGTTTTTTTTTTAATTTTCTTTTATTTAGCTCTGCCAACCCTAAAAAGGTCGGAATTATTGCCTCGCTGAAACGTGGACATACTTCTCTCACGTCGCATGCCTCGCTCGCTCGCTAATAAATCCAGCTGTTTATTCCACTATAAAGTTTATGTTTTCTTCGTGTTGATGAATGTTTTTTGAAGAATGTTTTTAAAAATCGAATCGCATGCTCACGCCTTTTTTACTCTACTTTACTCCCCGAAGGGGTAGGCAGAGGCGCAACTAGTGCACCCACTTTTCGCCAAGCGTATTCCGTCCCATGATGTGATAGGGGGCGAGCCTATCGCCATATCGGACACAAAAATCGAATCCTGTCAGATAAAATGTTTGGTATGGATACAAATAAGTATTTAAATACGTTCAATTTACCTATTGAAAGAAGTAAAACTTTAAACTAAGGTCATTTCAATGCAGGATTTATTAATATTTCGACAAATATCTAGATTAAAAAATAAACACAATGTTTCAGAATTTCCACTAAACTTTAACACAGGTTCAGGTGGCTTTCTAAAACCTTATAATAAATTCATAATTTCAAAGAATTTGTCTAGAACTTCGCAAAAGTTCTTAACAAACTTCAAAATATTGAAAGTTGTAGGTCTTATTGAATTATCTAGAGTTCTCGGCCAAATGGTAACCATTTAATATTTTTGATGCGTAATTTTCTTATTACGGCCACTGACGAGACCTACTAAAATATTTCCGATGAAAAAACTATTAGCATGGAGTCTAGTGTTTTTTTTATTTTATCTATATCTGTTTAATATAAAAATAAAAGCATACTTATTACTGATAATGTTTTTAAGTTTGTTAGTTGAGTTTTGAGGAGTGACCTTGCTGCAGCATTGTGTTTGTCACAAATCACAATACTTCACAAATAACATCCCTGAACATCAACCCGGGATCCTGACTGAAGATCTTCACCAGGGCATCTTCTATCCTCTCCTACTAAACACAAATGGCCAAAGATCTCGCTGCCAGATCTTTCATTCCTCTTCGAACACACAGACGTTAGCAAAAGTCAATCTTCCACTCCGGAAAGGAAGCCGCGCGAATTCGTAATTAATAAAGTTTATTCAGACATGAAACGCGTTGGCCGTGCTGCGAATGGTTTAATTAATACTAACATGGAAGTAAACTATGATGTTAACTAACCAACCTGTTTAGTGTATGAGGTTTAATAATAATGAGCACTCGGGTCACGTGATAGTAAGAAAGAAAAAAAATAAGAAAGATTTATTTGTTGCTGGCACAATGTAAACGAAAAATTACAATGTTGACATTTGACAAACGAAAAATAAAATATAATTAACACTTAAAAATATGTACTTTTAACCGTTTAAAAAACGAATATTCCATCCAAATCGGATCAGTAGTTTTGGTGAAAATCGCGGTCATAGAAACTTACATACATACAGGTCGAATACGGAACCTACTTTTTTGAAGTCGGTTAAAAGAAAACCAGCAAAGGTACTTCATTCAGCTAGATGCTACATATAATTATTATCAACCCTATATAAACTGCTGGCTTACTCTTAACTCCTTAGTCCACCACGCTGGTATAGATGTGGGTCACCTGACGGTAACTTAGTACCTATACGTATGTACTGTCTCAAAGCTCAGTACCTTAATACAAATACGCCACCGAGGCAGAAATAAATAATATCTAATGACGCAAAAATAATCCTTCTCCGTACAACAAGCTCCTAAAACAATAATGAATCCGAAATAGCCGTACGCCACCGTTACATATTTTATAAAGGCGATACTATGACCCAGGGGTCGTCGGCCCACGCTCGTTCATAGATGGCGCTGTACTCCCTTTTCATTGATCCGCACGGCTTGGGTAGCGCGGAATACAACGCTGTTTTGCGCTCGATGGGGGCGCCACTGGTGTATAATCTTAGGAGAATACTACGGTACCAATGTAAGCCGCGTGCACGAGTAAATTTGTATATTACATAATCATTCAAGGTTGGGTGTATTTTTAAGTTAAAGGAATTATGTAAAGCTTTTAGAATGTTTTACTTAAACAACTTTGTATTACATAGGTATAAGAATGTATGATTAGGTTAATTCTTTTTAACACGCTGACCTATTAGCGTATTAATATAGACAGAGCGTAGTTACATACATACATACACTCACGCCCTTATCCCACAAGGGTACGCAGAGACTATTGTGCGCCACATGCTACGATCTTGCACATCTCTTTCGCCTCTTCCACATTCATAGTTTGTTTATTTGTTTGGGGAATAAACAGAAAAAGTTATGACTAAAAATACATGAATAAAAATTAAGGTTCTTAATCCAACACAGTTTTCACTAACAGGTAATACAAATATAGAAGAGAGTAAACGAAATGATTAACAATATAAGTTATAACAAATGAAGAACTACAAAAAGAAAACAAACTCAATCAAATGTGGTAATAATTCATAAGAAGCATACCTATATCTAAATTTCAAGCGACGATAGCCTAGTTGGGAACGGAACGGTCTGCCGAGACAATGTCCTGAGGTTCAAAACCCAAGGCACACCTCTGACTTTTGGAAGTTACGTGTGTATTTTTATCAATTATCGTTCGCTTTAACGGTGAAGGAAAACATCGTGCGGAAACCTACATACCTGAGAATTCTCCATAAGAATCTCGAAGGTATGTGAAGTCTGCCAACCCGCACTAGGCCAGCGTGGTGGACTAAAGCCTAAACCCTCACAGTAGTAGAGGAGGCCCGTGCTCAGCAGTGGGCAGTATATAATACAGGGCTGATTGCATTGCATTCCATTGCAAATATCAAATATATCTACAATAGCAATTAATTATTTCCTGTCGTAGTGATTAATGAAATATATTGATATCGGAGAGTAGAACAAACTTATTATTGTTAAGAGTAGCTCTACTATTAAAATATTAAACTCATAATTATTTTTGAACGCAGGAGATTGAAAAATACATGTTTTACGTGCACTAATCCGGGGACATTTTAATGAAAATTCACCTAAAAGATAAGGGGTGTCAATAAAGTCATTAATAGTTTTGTATTAAAATAGTTGATCTTTAATCAATTTAAGATGCTCAAGAGACATAATATTTGGAACTTCCGCGATATTAAAACTACAACTAGAATGTAATGTACTACAGCGGTACCAAATATATTATTTTTTTCTGTATTCTTTCAAGTTGGTCAATATGAGTGCGATATTGAGGATTCCAAGCAACAGATCCATATTCTAAAATAGACCGTACAAAAGAATTATCTGTAAAGAATATTAAAGAGTATCTGAAAAGTAGATAGCTATTATGCTTTTGAAATCCTAACAGGTTCTCAAGACAAAGCCTTATAGCCCTCATACATTTTAGGCGGTTGAAGGTACTCCTAACCTAATCTTTTCGGAGATCATTTATTTGACGGAGCATAGGTATGGACACCATTATTTATCATACAAATAGACAATAGCGATGCCACTTTAAACCTTTTCATTGATCTTTTAAAAAATTAATTTTAGCACACTTGAAACATCCTCTAAGGAGAGACTGTGGGCGGCTACTAAAGAAATGAGACCTTAGAAATATTATTATCTTAAATGTCACTGAAAAAGTTTGATTCAAGATTTATGAAAAGCTAAAATTGAAATTCTTTTTCATTTTTTATATAATTATTTATTTGATTTGATTTCATTTAGAATATTATCATAATATCACGAATTACGAAATCTTCATACTTGAAAATACTATGTTTACCAGTAAATTGACAGCTTAGATCGACAGTTGGAAGCGTTTTACATTTTAAAATAGTCGGACACGAGTCAATGACCAATGCATCTAATAATATGTCATCCGAAATGAAAGACATTTCTGGGTTCATAAACATTTCCGGTGCGCGGTCTGCCAACTATTAATAGTTTTATTTTTCAATCCCACATAAGGGTTGCGCACATTGCGGTAAAGAAAACTACACTGAATTCTAAATTCAAACTTGTTACATGGTTTTTTATTTATACCATATTCATCGCCCAATGGTTTGGTTATTCTAGTAAAAGGTATAAAAGACGATTTCATTTTCTAAATTACAATATTTGTATTCCAAAAGATAGCTCTAGATAATAACTGCCAGACTGTTTTCATATAAGCGAAATAGTAAATTGCAAGCAATTCTATTATACGAGTACTCTTTGTCGATTCTAAGTGTGTAGTCGCATTATTCTGTGATGAAAAATATCAGCTCCATTTATGAACTACACGGCTCGTCGTTTGTGCTTAATGAGTCTCGTCCCGCCTCCCCGTATCTGGGGCCACGGTAGTACGGTCACATGGGCATAAGGTGATAAATGTATTTACTGTTCATTACTTTTCTGTTATACAATAGTTCTTGTAGTAACGAATCGGCCAAGCTACAAATTTTGACTAAGATGTAGAGTTTGTGAAGTTAAGGCGTGTAGAGTTAGAAGCTTGGCTCTACATGAGATCTGATAACTTTTGACAGTGCGAGACATATGATTATGTATTGGCTAAAATGTTTTTGGTGGAATATACATATTTGTATACAAGTAACAGTTCATACTGTAAAATATAATCGTCAATGTCTGTAATGTAGAAAAAAAATCTTAACCGTCATAAACTAAAAACTAAAAGAAATATTGTTTTGTCATTTTTCATACTTGTTTGTTGGATTTGGCTCATCAAAACTTATTTTTAATGCGATTTTATCCAACAAAAAGATTTTTCCTTTTCAAAAACTCCGATAATTTCACAAAGCATTTTATCATGAGACTAAAATAGATACTCCCATTCCCTTGGGACTCAGCGATATTACGAAAGAAGCTTTTATACTTATATAAATACAAGCTAAGTTGAAATCTTTGCGGAGAGACATTATTTATGAGACAACCGGCCAAGTGCGAATAGACACCGCACCGAGTGTTCCGTATCCCGACACTTAGGGCCGATTTCACCATACCATCATACCATAATAGCCCTGTATTATATACTGCCCACTGCTGAGCACCTCCTCTACAACTAAGAGGGTTTATGCCTTAGTCCACCACGCTGGCCTAGTGCGGGTTGGCAGACTTCACATACCTTCGAAATTCTTATAGAGAACTTCTCAGGCATGCAGGTTTCCTCACAATATTTTTCCTTCACCGTTAAAGCGAACGATCATTCACAAAGAATGCACACAAAAGAAAGAAAAAGGTTTCACAGCTTGCTGATAAATGCTACTCGTCACAGAAATGTATAAGCCGACCGAATACAATAGTCACACTCTTATCTTTACTGGTGGTAAGTCTCTCATATGTAAGAGTCCGTCTGGGTGGGTACCACCGGAATGTCTATTTGTACCGACAAGTTGCAGTGTGCAGGCACTGTTGTGTTTCGGTTTGAAGGACATTGTAGCCAGTGTAACTACTGGACATAATGAGACTTAACATCTTATGTCTCAGGATGACGAGTGCAGTGGAATGCCACACAATATTTTGTAACTCAAGGTGCTGGATGGTGTTGCTACTATATTAATAAAACTTGAGAGGTGTCAAGGGACACCCGGATGGAACGAAGTTCCTTTCGATTAATTAGTGAAGGAATTGTAATAAAATTTTATTTATATAACAGAGTGTGTATATATATAAATATATAAATATATAAATATTTTCCTATTTCCGTTCCAATACATAAGTTTCTAGAGAAAAAAACAAATAAATACGTGTGGCACTCGGAGACTACCGCGGTAAAGCTATTGCATAGCATTTTTATCACAAATTTTGATTGACTAAACACAAATTCGATCTTACGCTTACCACATAAAGTAGATTTTTAAACGCGAGCAAAGCACGTTTAGTCTTGTTATTGATAAATGTCAGTAACCAAAGTAGAATAAATCAACAAAATTTGAAAAAAGAATGTTACGTTCGATTCTTTTGTACTCGTGCCGTGCCAACGCTGGGGAAATAGCTTCTACGCAATGTATTTAAGGTTCATTTTAGATTAGTAAGAAATGGTTTTAATGACTTTAATAAATAAAATAAATACAAATATACTCGTTTCAAGAATTATAGCTTCTACGCATTGTATTTAAGGTTCATATTAGTAAGATAATAGAAAAAAGTGTCGTGACAACTTTCCGTCCAGCCCCCTTTCACAACGCGCAATAAGGAACTTCGTTCCAATAATCAATTTAATGTATCTTGACTTATTATAAGTGCAGCTATGTTCGCCTACGTGATGAATAAATTATTTTATTTTATCTATTTTATACTGTTTATGGGTGGTCGTATCGCTTACCATCAGGCGAACGGTATGCTCGTCTCGTCATTCAATGCCATAAAAAAAATCTTTGTTCCCAAATGAATGGTAATAAAACGACTACTAATAATCTACATTAGGTATTTAATACAACTGTCAAATAAAATGTACTTAAAACCTGTGAAACAGGCCCTTACTATTACAATTATTTATTGTCTTAAGTTCTATAAACACTTTCTTAATTACCATTTGTAGCAAAATTAAAGATTATTAAAATAATGACTTATATTCTGTAAAAAAACAAATCGCTATAATTCAGTTTAGAACTTTAAATCTAACAGACAGACGAACGGATGACATAGACTTAAGAAGGTTCCATTGCCAACTTTGGATGTAGAACCCTAATAAAAATCTCGGTAAGCTTCGGTTTGTCCCCTACACCCAAGGGACAGCGTAATGTACCCGTGACCTTTGTTTAATGAAGCGTGTATCCAATGGGCCTACAGTAAGAGATTGAAATAAACAAAATATTTTATACTGATTTCGCGAAAAAACCTACGTCAAAGAGAAAAATACAAAGTATTATACTTAGTATTTTAGAGGAGTGTGACAGTCGGACAAAGTGATATTGGGTATTACTGCTCAATATTAACTCAGAGGCTTTTCCTATCTATGACTTTCTTCCTGATGATTTTCCCCGCCCCATAAACATTAAATGTCTATTAATTAGTGATTTTTCCCAATATTTGAGGATACATTCTAAATTTATTATAAATAATAATCTTTACCTTTAATTTCTATGTCTTTATTCATTTATCACATCGTATTCCCTCTTCCTATTCTCTTCATCTACTTCAATCGCCATTTACTACCTTCCTCATTTTTTCTTGCTTTTTTCCCTTTTTTGTTAATTCTTGCTGTATTCTCAATATCCGTATTTTACCACCAAGAAAATATTATCCCTACCAATTCTTATGTATAAATTAAGCTTTTTGTTGCCTCTGCTTTTGCAGTTCGCTGTTCTTCGTTTCTGTGTTCCTTAGCTCTATCTCCATAGTCCCAATCTATAAATTTTATACTCGTTTTGCTGTCTATGCTGTATGCTCCTGTCACCTGTGCTTGGTTCTAAACGGGTTCTAAATTACCGTAGTGGTTACATTCTCTTTGCCATAACTAATGTCAAATATTTTAGTTGTATTGCTCTTTGCTGCCATCATTACTTGGTTTACTTCGGGTCGAAAGTTATTCTAAAAAAGTTATGATATTATTTTAACATCTACCCACTTAACATTGGCAAAATCACCGATGAAACGGTGGAGCCATTTTTAAAAGAAGAAAAAGAAGAAGAACCCAGAGGCTTGCATTTGTGCCTGATATGGCAATACATGCGGACAGGGCGGCTTTTGAAATGTCCGTCTGAAAATCTTTAGGGGAGTCCTATGTTCAGCAGTGGACATCATGTGGCTGATAATGATGGCGATACATTTGCCCCCATCACATCATGGGACGAAACACACACAGCAAAAAATTTGTTGCCGTAACTGCACCTCTGCCTATCCCTTCGATGATAAAAGCGTGTTATGATTTTCTTTTTGCAGTTATACTTCTTTTGGCGCGTTAGGGAAAAATGATGAGAGTCAATTTTTACGATGCGCGCGCACACCGTCACGAAAAACCGACACCCTGAAGTTAGCTATAGTCAACATTTTAGTTTTGAATTTTGAACGTAGAATAAGGCGAAAAATATTGAAGTTATACTTCTTTTGGCGCGTTATTTAAAAAAAAGATCTTGTTACGCCAAAGAAGTATAACTTCTAACGCGTGTACATAAGTACACACACACTTTTTTTTTGTAAGAGTAATGTACCTTATGAGCGAAAGAATTTTTTGAACGAGACCCGTCCTTCACATCTGTTCCAGGATAAAACAAATACTTTAAACAGACTTCAAAAGTGTAAAAACCTTTTTATTAGAACCCTCTTTAAACTTTGCTATAACCTATAAACATTATAGAAAAGCGATTGATTCAGCATTTTTAAGATGATTACGTGGGCGTGGGTTAAAAGAGTCTTCGTGAACTCCCGCCCTTTTGTTTCAAAGATCAAGAACACATATGATAGTGGGTATTTCAAGCCTAGTTTATATTTAGAACTAGTTAGGTATTGCTTTTAGCTCCGCCTACTTGTTATTTTTTTTTTTATTATTTCTTTGAATGACTAGACAAGCATGCCGTTCGCCTGATGGTAAGCGATACGGCCACCCATAAACAGTAGCAACACCATCCAGCAGCTTGAGTTACAAAGAACTGTGTGGCATTCCACATTCCACTGCGCTCGTCATCCTGAGACATAATTTTTTGTTTATTTCTCATCATTGATTTTACTCCCAATAAAAATGTCGGTAGTTATATAAGTGACCATTAGTATTAATAATAATTATTAATATAATCAATTTAATGTATCTTGACTTATCATAAGTGCAACTATGTTCGCCTACGTGATGAATAAAGTAAATTAATTAAAAAAAAAGATGTTAAGTCTCATTATGTCCAGTAGTTACACTGGCTACAATGTCCTTCAAACCGAAACACAACAGTGCATGCACACTGCTGCTTGGCGGTAGACATAGACATTGCGGTGGTACCCACCCAGACCGGCTCTTAGGTACATATGAGAGACCTACCACCAGTAAAAATAATTGAAAAACGTGTCCTCTTTAACTTTTCATTTTTTTTTTATTAAAATTTGTTTATAACTATGTTAATTCAAGACATGGTCTATGTGCAAAATTCCATTGAAATCCGTCAAATGGTTTTTGCGCTTACTACTAATAAACTTCCAAACATCTTCGCAAACTAACAATAAATGGTTTAAAAATTAGAAATGTTTTTATTCTTGCTTATATTTGAGCGTATTTTCTAGACTATGATGCTTCAATTTTCGTCGCTTTTATTCTTAATATTTCCTTTGCTAACATTATAGATGCGAAGGTTTGAATCAAAGACATTAAACAGTATAATTATAGACCGGACATCAGGACCAAATTTTTCGTCCAAAAGATATTACCAATTGGTAATAAGTCGCTGTCTTATCTGACATGTCCGTGTAACAAGACGTCTCGGTATGCTTAAATTTTGTAAAGGAAACAATATTTTGAGAGGAAATATGCAAATTTACGCATTACGACCATGTCAAAGTATGTTCTAATCAATTTTAGATAGGTATTTTGTTATTTCACGGTAGATTGAGTTACTGACGAACAGGCTCAAAATTTTTATATGATTATTTTTCCGACCCAAATATCGACCAATAGAATTGCACCATTCGACGTCACATGGTACAACCTACATGGTATTATACTGACAATTTTTTTTGAATATTTTCTCTGGTCGTTACTATATAATAAGAAACAATTTTTTTTGAATATTTTCTCTGGTCGTTACTATATATTATGAAATTCTTATTTGTTGACTGTTCATTTCATCTCATGGTGCAATTCTATTGGCCGACATTTGGGACGGAAAAATAATCCCCCGAATACCACACGAGCTTCAAAATTCAAAATCACTCGCGCTTCGCGCGCGCTCGTGATTTTTTAACCTGAAAAACTTGACTCCTTCATTTGTTTGCAACGAACCTATCGGAAAATACCCGATAATTTTGAAGCTCTTGTGGTATTATATGTGACAATTTTCGCAATGTCCGATCTATATAATCTTAGAACTCTTTGGTTTGAATAGATGTTTCGAAGTTTAGGGCCTGCTTTACAAGTTTCAAGTAAATTTAATTTAACAGTTATCAAACAGCTAATGTAGATAGTACTCATTTTATTACCATTCATTTGGGAGCATAGATTAGTGTGACTTTTGTATTTGGTTGGCTTATACATTTATGAAAGCATTTATGTGACTCATCAATCGCACTTATCAGCAAGCGATGTATTCAGCCCTTGGTAGAAGTAAGTCATTAGACGTCAATAAAAATACAACGCGGCTTCAAAAACTTCAGTAATGATAAAGAAATCATTTCATACAAAATATCGCTTCCTAGCCGATTTCGGCCACGGCGGCCAATCTCAACGGAGATCAGCCAGGTACGCAGGAGATATTATAGTGCACAAGTATGTGCGCAATACACAGGTGCACTCGCTATTCCTTCAGTCCGGTGAGACGGCAATCACATGACCGGAGACAGATCAGGCGCAGGACCAACGGCTCTACGTGCTTTCCGAGGCACGGGGGTATCACACCGCCAACTTCCTGACTCCGAGCTGCGACTGAGTATTTTTTAAGATGGAAAGACCCAGTCACAATGTTTTTGGCTCGACCAGGGATTCGAACCCAGGACCTCATCTCGCAAATTGTACACGTAACGCGTACGCAATACAACTACGCCACGGAGGCAGTTACAAAATAGAGATACAATAACATTAATTTACATAACAGATCCTATCTTTGAAGAAAGGATTTTCTCAAACAAATTTTCCACAATAAAATTTAAATTTAAGATATTGTTTCAGTTGAAACTTCTTTATTACAAAGATATTCAAGCTTCGTAGTTGAAAACTTCTTACAATTGGAATTGCTCACTTGTAGTTATCATAAATGGTTAAAGTTTCTTTTGGTTTTTAGGTCTGGTCTATTGTTATTTACTATAATTTGTATACTTTGCCTAAATAAAAGCCTTCATTTGAGGTAAAGTGTAAAAAAAATAGAGTTTACGGTATGTACAAAACTTTTATGGTTTTAATTTCTGTTTTTTCTGTTGCGTTTTCTTCTTCAATATTCTTCGACTCTTGTCTCGAACATCCTTTTGTTATCATTTTACATTTTATATCTTCATTCTTTTTTGATGCTCTCAAGTTGTGGTACCCGGTTGATACCCAGATCTGGCAATGCACTATGAATTACTTAATTTATGTAAATCATTAATTAGCCTACTCGATATCATCTATTATACGCTTCAAGTTTTAATTATTATGAGATCATGAATGCCTTTTTAAAAACATGGTATTTTATTTAAAATATTTGAATCAACATTTCTGTAAGTAAAATACAGAATAACCGCGACATGCATCGCGAATTTTATTTTAAAACAAACGTCTGTTATTTCACGAACTGTATGGATTATATTTAAATAATTTATTGCCAATATAAATCAGTTATCAAAGCAATAGCTGTTGGTGCGTCCGTAAATCCGATTTGTACTTAAAAGCTTTGTGTATAACTGTATCACTCGCGTGGTTGTTATCAAAACATTTCAATTACAACGCTTTGTATTAAGTGCCTTGCATGCTCGACGTGTGTGGTCTAACGTATGAGAGATAGAGAACTTGAATCCATTCATTGAAATGTTAATTTGGACCTTAGATATTAACATTAACAAAAAAGAACGGGTTGCACTCCGGGTGTGCCGGCAGAAGTGAAAACTTGAACATTAACGTTGTGCATTTTTGAATATTTTGGAATGGTCTAAACACAAATTCGATCTTACGCCTACCGCATAAAGTAGATTTTTAAACGCGAGCATCGCACGTTTATTCTGGTTTTTGATAAATGTCAGAAATGCAATGGTCATCACAACCAAAGTAGAATAAATCAAAATTTGAAAAAAGAATGTTACGTTCTTTTGTACTCGTGCCGTGCCAACGCTGGGGAAATAGCTTCTACGCAATGTATTTAAGGTTAATATTAGTAAGGGATGGTTTAAATGTAATTAAGAAATAAAAATGCTCTCGTTTCAAGAATTATAGATTCTACGCATTGTATTTAAGGTTCATATTAGTAAGAGATGGTAACGCATTTTCGATCAGGGTCACGTGATCCTGACGCGAGTTTAACATTTTATACCCATTCCAAAAGTGCTCAACGCCGCTAAAGAAGTTTTCACTTCAAAAACTACGTCTGATGTACGCACTATAAAGTTTAAGTAGGGAACACGATAACTTGTTTTTAATCTATACTAATATATAAAGCTGAAGAGTTGGTTTTTTGTTTGTTTGTTTGAACGCGCTAATCTCAGGAACTACTGGACTGATTTTGAAAATTCTTTTACTAATAGGAAGCTACAGCTAGCTGAGTACTATAGGCTACTTTTTATCCCGGAAAACTTTTCCACGCGGGCGGAGCCGCGCGCAATGCTATTTTATATAAATTAACTGACTTGTAAATGTAAACCCACTACGCATTCACTTCTAGTAGGGCTCAATCTTATCACTGCTCACCACGTCGCTCATGTACTTAATACTTACCTAAGCTATTTGTAAGATGTAACCAGTTTTGTAAACCATAATAAGAAAAAAACCTTTTAAGTGGGTTTTTGAAGACCGCTGCACAGTATTGGATCTCTCAGAGGGATAACGTCAAACCGATAGTAAAAACTATGGCAAATAATAATCATTCCTAATAAGATTATATTTTAAATATAGGTACACTACGTACAATCTCTTTTGGTATACATTTTTTCCAGTGAAGTAAGTATTAATAAAAACAAACTAACGTGTTTATTTATTATTCATTCGTTGCAATTTGCCCCTAACCTCATCTGAGTTCACGGGAAACGAAAGCATTCGTATCATCCACTTTTTGCTTTGATCTTCCCGAGCTCAGATGTGAACACGAAATACATGAATATTAACATAACCTTGTTAGATAGGTTCATTTAGACAGAAATTTTCATAATACATTATCCCTTTTATGTAATAAATGTAACCGCTTTCATACGATATTGGAAAATGGCTGTAATATATCGATTTTCTTGTATGTTGTGTACAAATAGTCACTATTCTCGAAACTTCTAAGTCTTTATAGCGTGCCTTGTCAGAAACCCGGATTAACCCTTACAAAGGCTTTGCATGACGGCAATCACTTTCTTATATAACATGTCCAACTATAATTAACCAACTACAAAAGCAACTCTAGTGCTGCTATTATTAAATAATTTATTTAAAGCTAATAATTTAAAGTTGTGGCATAACGCGTTAATTTAACCTAATTTCTGAAAATATCCTAAAAGCTATTCCAATTTTAACAATTAAGTTTGGTGACATCTAGTGGCTCGTGTTTGAACTATGTATGACGTAATGACAACTTACCACACAATATTAGGAGCCATTAGCACACATCCGCTCTCCACTTATAGTCTAAACAGCCATTCATAACAAGTTTACGACGTGTGGACGCGAAAATAGCATAAAATATCTAATAAACAGAGTGGACTCCATTTTGTATGAAAGGTCATATTTGCTTCAAGTTTTGGTTACATTGCTGTGGGAGGACTTCCATTGAACCCTAAAACAATAGCATTATACCGCTTATATTTATATAAATCCTAATTGTTGATACTAGAATAGAGAGGACGAAAATAAATAACCTTAACATTCAACTTTTCATTCTTAATGCAAATGTAGTTTGATTTAAATGATTCTTATCTTTGTCTCTGCTTTTCTATTTATTTTTAAATTTGACGTATAGAACTCTTCGGATTTCTCAAGATAATTAATTATCTTGAGTTTACTTGAATTTACTTAACGCAGTGGTAGTTTGATTTAAATCAGTATATATCTCCGAATCTCCTTTTCTTTTTATTTTTAAGCGTGACATAAAGAACTCCTCGGATTTCTCAAGATAAGAATTTACTGTGGTCATCCTAATAAGTTTAAGCATTAACGACTACAATAGTGTGTTCCAATTGAGTGGCTCTGAATTCTAAAGGGTCATTGTCTTCTAAATGTCGCATATAACAAAGAGTTAATATACTAAAGTGATCGTTCTTATATAGTAATTATTCATGTGTAACGTCATAGAATTCAATATTTTTATAGTCGAAAATCGGGGAATCCTACTAATATTAGCAAATATGAATGATAGCTTTTGCGCGTAGCTCCGCCCGCGAGGAAAAGTTTTTCCGGGATAAAAAGTAGCCTATAGCACTTAGGAGTAATGTAGCTTCCTATTAGTGAAAGAATTTTCAAAATCGGTCCAGTAGTTCCTGAGATTAGCGCGTTCAAACAAACTCTTCAGCTTTATAATATTATTATAGATAATAGTTGGATATGTTGAAGTTAATGTCACTTAATAGTTGTTAATGATATTTTGCACATGGATGGATAATTTACTTGATTAAAGTATACATTATTATGTCAAAATGTTTACAGCGCAACAATATCCGCAAATATTAGATATCGAAATAAAACTAGTTTTCGGATTTTAGTCTTCTATTTTATCTCCTTTTTACGTTTCGTAGGCTTTAAAGTCTTCTTGGTCATCCTAAAAGTGAAAGTTACAATATCGATCCACATTTTGAGAATTAAAAAACTAAAATTTGCGATAATATCCGGAAAATAGTTTTATTTCACACATCTTATTACTTATTCACACTAGGTCACTTACACTAACTACTTTAAATCTCAGTAAAAATGTAATTCATTTCATTCTAAGTATTCCGAGCTATTATTCACTCCAGATGCTCATTCTGAAGATTGTATTCATTAAAAAAATAATAGCTATAGAGCCGTTTAAAGCAATTGTTCCATCTTGCATCTGGTTTGGTTAATCACTTTTGCCTTGTTAAGCCAGGGGCCCATTACTACTGTCTGTTCTGTGGCATGACAGCCGACTAGCGTACCAAGAGCGCTGGTTACCTGTTGGTTACTGAATAGCTAATGACTGAATTGATTTGTATCTAAATGGTTAATTGTTTCCTTTGTCTTCGGTAGGTGAATTAAATTTGCTGAAGTAAAGTTACTGGTGAGGCGAATAAATACTACATGGAGTTACTGTAGGGGATCCTCATGCCTAGTCACAGTTCTCTCACAGTTCACCCTGATGTTTGGCAGTAGAAACAGACAAAGCGGTGGTATTAGCCCAGATGCACTCTGGTGTGAAGAGGTAGGTTTTTGTAACTACTAGACACAATGAGACTTAACATCTTATGTCTCAGGATGACGAGCGCAGTAGAATGCCACTCAGTATTTTTGTAAGTTAAGGTGCTGGATGGTGTTGCTGCTGTTTATGGGTGGTCGTATCGCTTACCATCAGGCGAACGGCATGCTCGTCTCGTCATACAATGCAATAAAAAATAACTAGTAGGTTACTTAGTGTAAATCTTATTTGGTGTGGATTCAAAACAGTATTATACAGTATACTTGTGTAAAAAGGATAAAATACATAACATCTGAAACTCTAGTAAGAAATAGAAATATCCTCCAACAGATCAGAACAGATTTTAATATAATTTGGCTTAGGTAAATGAATCCAAAGATGAAAAGCTCCGAACTGTCAAAGCAATCAGCATTATTAATGAAACTCGAACGAGCTAAGAGTCTTGTGTTCGAGAAGCACTCGCAATCGAATCGAGAGTTCTTACGTGCTAAACAATAAATCGACGTCTTTTGAATAGAGACAGAATTAGAAACACAAAAAACGAATTCAATTGAAATGTTGCTACCAAGTCAATCATTTAAGTGGGGTGAAGTGGCGATCGTCTTTTATTTCATCTTACTCAATATGCTATTAAAGTCGAGAGTTCGTGAGCAAAAATGAACTGTGTTATGTCTAGATCACTAATGCCCATGAACATACTTATATAATCTGTATTGTGTGGCCTAGGACGTTGCAAAGGGCTACTGACAAGGCTGGACTGATTGATGTGATGTGGACATCTAAGGACAAAGGAAACTGAAGATTTTTTTTTCATTTCAGAAATGTATATCAATACTGTTAAGTTCGACTGTAAACTAAATGTGACAACTCTTGAAAATCACCTATTGAATGCTATGGAAAGTGATTTTATCAAATAAAACGACGTACAATGAAAGTCATTAATGCTTAATAATGATCGAGACGATATTGTAATTAGTAATTGTGTTTTAGTTTAAAGGGCATTGTAGCCAGCGTAATTACTGAGCATTATGAGACTTAACATCTAATGTCACAGGGTGACGAGCGCCGTGGAGTGCCACACAGTACTTTGCATTTAAAAGTTCTGTATGGTGTTGCTACTGTACATGGGCAGTCGTATCGCTTACCATCAGGTGAGCGGGATGCTCGTCTCGTCACTCAGCAATAAAAAAAACTTATCCAATAACGTAACAATTTCAAGCTGTATTCACAAAAAACATTAATTAATAAATATAAAACCAAACACGTTTGCAAATCAATCAACATTAATTGCAGGAACAACTGTTGACGCGCCGAGTTTGGAAAGCAACTAGATTTGGAAATTACAATGGGACACATTGTTTATACATGGACGTTTGCACAATGTAGCTAATCCAATCCTGTCCGTCAAATCCACAGGACAGCCGGTTGTCCAACCAGTTCTGTTCACATTGAATCCTGAATAATGTTTGTCGAAGGTATTATTGATAGTTTAGTTGGGTTATTGTATGAAATAGAAACTTACTGAGCAAGCATAAAGATAATACGTAAATTTGGTGGAAAATAATGATCTAATAAATTAGTAATCAAGAAAGAAAAAATACAATGTCAAATATGTTTTACCAATAAAGATCAATTAAAACCACAGCATCTTTTAAACGTACAAAATGCTAGTGAAATCGCATTGAGATACTAAATAGCTATAAAATTACGAATATCATTATCACCCAAAAATTTCCTAACTTGGCTGACAAAAGCCATACCATACTTGAGAATAGGCTTTAAACATCAAGAACCTGGTTCACAAGTTTTATTTATTATAAATGCTACTCGTCTCACTCTAATCTATGTTCCCAAATAAATGGTCATAAAATGAGTACTAGTCTGTCTACATTAGCTGTTTAATACGATAACTGTCAAATAAATATTAGTTTAAACTAGTGAAACAGGCATTAATTCTCCAAGTAGCTGTTACACGAGCTTACTAAAGAATAACTGTGCAAATAAGGTCATAGGCCGTCTAGCCTTCCAGGAGCCTTTATGAATGATTGCCAAATTTGGATATGGAACACCAAAAATTACTTAGCCTGATTTAACTCCTCTATTTGATACGCTGCCAACGTAGATTTTGGCACAAGACTTGAATAAAGAATGTCGCAACTCCGAAATAATGTCAGAAACGATCGAAATGGTTTACGAGTTCCATACTTTGTTGCTTACAGTGTAATGGTCTTTAATGTTTCGATAATAAATCATAGAGTCATTTACGAACGTCTAATAGCTATTAAAAGACGGCTGGAATATATATTTTCCTAATATGTTTAACTCTTGTCAAATTATAAACCGTACCATGTAGACTACTGGTGAATAACATGGCGAATAAATACAATAAATCCATGATTGAAGAGTAACGAATACACCCGAATAAGCTGTTTACATACTCGTATTTGTGACTATTTGTCTACTTGGCAAGTATCTAAAATGGGTAAGATATTAACCATACCATACCATACCAGCCCTGTATTATATTATACTGCCCACTGCTGAGCTCGGGCCTCCTCTACAACTGAGAGGGGTTCGGCCTTAGTCCACTACGCTGGCCTAGTGCGGGTTGGCAGACTTCACATACCTTCGAAATTCCTATAGAGAACTTCTCAGATATGCAGATTTCCTCACGATGTTTTCCTTCACCGTTAAAGCGAGCGATAATTCACAAAGAATACACACAAGATAAGAAAAAATGGAAATTCTTTAAGATATTAAAGAATTTCCAAATAGTAAACGACAAACTTTTGATAGATTGTTAGGCCCTTCATCTAATCATTAATTACTCCAATAGGTCATTGATCTGGGATCCAGGGATAATTATTACGCCTGGAATTTATTACACAAGTACGTCTTTCTTCATCTCATGACGTGTGTGGTCGGATTAAGTTACGCAGTTGCGACCACGATGAGGGTTATTGGGAAGATATGTTTAACGCCTAAGCTAAGGAATAGCAGGATTAAAGCTTTATGTAGAAAGTATTTAAGTTCAAAACAGAACATTGTGTATTTAGAGTTCTCCTTTCTTTTTCTAAAATGCTAGTATATGGATTTCCCCCATTTTATGCAACTAATACATTTCTAGGCAGAACATACCAGTTTTTTTAGAAATTTATTATTCTAGGGTCCGACTTCACCGGTTGCTGATAAATGCTACTCGTCATGACATTTATATGACGAGTAGCATTAAGCAACCAAATACAAAAGACCAACTCTAATCTATGCTCCCAAATAAATAGTCATAAAAAAATATAAACCCACGAATTGAGAACCTCCTGCTTTTTTGGAAGCCGGTTAAAAATGTGTACTATCTACATTAACTGAACTGTCAATTTAAAACTTGACACCTGTGGCACAGGACGTAATTTAAATAAAGTAGTCAAATCACGATGTTTACAATGAAGTCCGTTTATTTTATAATCATCATCATCTAGATGAAGTCCATTACAGAACATAGACTTCCCCTAAAGATTTCCAGACGGACATGTTGAAAGCGGCCTGCATCCAGCGTGTCTCTGCGACCTTTATCAAGTCGTATATTTTTTTTTTTTTTTTTTTTATTGCATTTAATGACGAGACGAGCATGCCGTTCGCCTGATGGTAAGCGATACGACCACCCATAAACAGTAGCAACACCATCCAGCACCTTGACTAACAAAGTACTGTGTGGCATTCCACTGCGCTCGTCACCCTGAGACATAAGATGTTAAGTCTCATTATGTCCAGTAGTTATACTGGCTACAATGTCCTTCAAACCGAAACACAACAGTGCATGCACACTGTTGCTTGGCGGTAGAAATAGACATTGCGATGGTACCCACCCAGACGGCCTCTTACATAATGAGAGACCTACCACCAGTAGTTTATAATCACTTCGCTTCAAACACTGTTGGAAACATGTACCATCGTAATATTATTCCCGCATAAATCATTCCAGTTTGCTAATAGAAATGTCTTAAGCTTATTAGTATTCCGCGTACACATTTGATATATTGCATTACCATTCAGCAAGATAAACTATATTAACGATGCAGCTATCTTTGCGAACGCAGCATTCCGACAATGTTTAGTCTGGGCATTGTTTACACATATCTTTCGCTTTAAATCCTTGGGGAAATAGATGTGAATAATGAATTTATATACAAAATAACGATTTCAATGATACAATCTGTGTATATTCATCTCAAATAAACTATTTATAGGTGAAATAAAGATCATAGCCAACTTACAAGATTATTGACTATTTACTGGAAGAAATGTTGAGGATCATTCTTTCTCCCTTCTTTTCTTAGCGACAATACAAAACGGCAAAAGGAAAATTAAGTCCTGGTGGTAGATCTCTCGTATGCGAGGGGCCGTCTCGGTAGGTAAGGTACCACCGCAATGTCCATTTCTACCGCCAAGCAGCAGTGTGCATGCACTGTTGTGTTTCGATTTGAAGGACATTGTAGCCAGTATAACTACTGGACATAATGAGACTTAACATCTTATCTCTCAGGGTGACGAGCGCAGTGGAGTGCCACGCAGTACTTTAATTCAAAGTTCTGTATGGTGTTGCTACTGTTTATGGGCGATCGTATCGTTTACTACTTATTAGACGAACGACATGTTCGTCTCGTCGTTTTACAGCAATAAAAAAAGTATAATCGATTTTCTGTATTAAAGACAAACATACCAATTACATAATAGTCTAAAATATAGTCTTAACTAAATGATATTATGTAAAAGGAGCACAAATGAACAAGGCTGAGTTATAGAAATTGATCGTTTTTATGATATGCTTTGGATTGGAAGATTTCTAATAATTTCGCGGCGTGAACTTACATGACTAACACACACTACATTCAATGTAGCCTAGACAGTATTGACTTAGTAACTGTCTTTGAAATATGACTTTATACATATAAAGTAAATACATAGATAGCAAAACCTTTTGGAAAGATTATCATCTTTATATATATAATTTTTCTGTGCTCTCCTCCTCCTAAACGGCTGGACCGATTTTAATGATTTTTTGTGTGTCTTCAGGTGGATTCGAAAATGGTTTAGATTTACAATTCGGACCGGGAAAATGTATAGCGGGTCTTTTATCCAGCAAAAACTCTTTCGTGCGGGCGAAGCTGCTGGCAAAAGCTAGTTTTCCTATATTCTTTGCAGCTATGTGTTCTGCTATTGTAGGATCCTGATTAAAGACACTTTTTGTACAGTCGGGAGCAATTTCCAGAGACTATTTAATCGATCCGGAATTACACCAATGCCGGTAGCGGATTTGTGGCTATGGTAGTTACCTATGTTGAATTATTTATCCGCTGTGCCGTGCTGCGTGATACGGAACTACTCTGACAAATATTTAATGGAAAAGAGGGAGCACTTATAACAATCGTACTCACAAACAGTATTATGGGCGGTGTTAATCAATCAATCTCAAGTTTGAGTAAAATCTCAAGTAGACATTTACGGCCTTAATCATAAACAGTTTACAAACCTCTTTTAGTTATCGGATCTTTTGTCTTCTTCGAACGAATTTTGAATTGAGTTTGACGGAAGAAGACAAAACATTCTATAACTAAAATAGATTTATAAACTGTTTATGATTAAGGCCGTAAATGTATTGAATTATTTAATAACCCAAGCTTAAGCTGTTATTGCTGCCCATTATTTTTTAATAAAATGATCTCTTTTTTATAACCCCTTTCCTGCCAGCCCGAGCTGGCTTTTTTGTTTTTGTTGATTTCTCATCATTGATTTTACTTCCAATAAAAATGTCGGTAGTTATATAAGTGACCATTGGTATAAATAATAATTATGAATATAATCAATTTAATGTATCTTGACTTATCATAAGTGCAACTATGTTCGCCTACGTGATAAATAAAGTATTTTATTTTATTTAAGAACTTGTTCTCAACTGAGTAAGCGCTGTTACACAAACAAAACTTAGCTGTCAAAATCCTTCACATATTGTAACTTAAGATGTCATTTGAGCTGATGTTTAATATGGGTTTATTAAATAGCGACTATCGTAAGAAGCTGATTTTAATTGGAGAGCGTCTCAGTTGATTTCTACTTCAAAGCGAAATTGAGTTGCATCTATTAATACGGTCCTATGAGGACACACAGGCGCTCCAACGCATAGTGTCGGCAATTTCATAGTTTTCTTTGGCTTTGTTCAGATTGGTTTATCTGACAACCAACTGAAGTAAACATTTGCAATGCAATGCAATGCAATCAGCCCTGTATTATAATACATACTCTGTGTTGAATTGTGCAATTGTGTAATAATGTAATGTAATCTAACTTACATAAGTTATAGCATATATATTATATGGTTATAATATCAATCAACAAATGTAACAAAAAGTTGATGTATCCTTTCCCAAAAGTGTAATTTTTGGTAAAGTTTATTAATTGTCGAAATTGTAATTAATTATTAATTTGTTAAAAGTACTAAATAGGTATAGTAATTGTACTTTATATTAACTTATTAACTTAACTTTATTATATACTGTCCACTGCTGAGCACGGGCCTCCTCTAGTACTGAGAGGGGTTAGGCCTTAGTCCACCACGCTGGCCTAGAGTAAAGATTTATCTCAATATTAACCAATGACCGGGCACCTTTGCCTACGCACTTCGAAGGCTGCCATGCTGTAAGCACTGAGAAACCAACATTATAGTATTGCTCCGTACTCAGCTGAGTAACGTTTACGAATACTCCTAAGTATTATTGGTGTCGCATTTAATTATTATTTACTAGCTTTTGCCCGCGGCTCCGCCCGTGTGAATGAGTTTTCCCGGGATTAAAGTCCCGGTTTATATTTTCCGGGATAAAAAGTAGCCTATGTGTTAACCCAGGACATAATCTACCCGTTTGCCAAATTTCCTCGAAATCCGTTCAGTAGTTTTTGCGTGAAACATGAAACATACATGAAACATCCATACATCCAGACATCCATACTTACAAACTTTCGCGTTTATAATGTTATTAGTAGGATTATTGTTGGAAAAGAAATAAATATTTAACTCTAGTACTATCTCTCTCGCGCTAAGCAATACAAGTAGTATCACGGCACGGAGGGAGTCGTTGCAGTCATACCGTAATACACACTACGCCACCCAGGCAGTCTCCAGATAGTGTCGACTGAAGAATTATGCTGCCCTGTTTAAAATTGGATATACAGAGACTGATCCCGGAACGTGACACACTTACGTGCGTCACAATGGTGGGTTTTATAACGTGTGTACGCTGGTCGATATCCAGGTGGATACGAATTTTCCCACCAGCTAAGGTCTAAGCTAAGTCTTGCACGTCTTGTCATTCAATTTTATAAAAAAAAATAGTAGTCCATAGTCTCTTAGCAGCTCACGCTTTTGATTAGGGGAATTTGACTTCCTCGGTGGCGTAGTTGTATTACGGTATGATTGCAATGCCGAGGTATTGGGTTCGATTCTCGGGTCGGGCAAAGTGATATTGGGTTTTAAATTCAGTATCAGCCCGGAGTCTTGAATTTGTGCCCAATATGGCGATAGGCTCGCCCCCTATCACATCATGGGACGGAATACGCACGGCGAAAAGTGGGTGCACTAGTTGCGCCTATGCCTACCCCTTCGGGGATTTTTATCCGAAAAATCCCCCGGCGTGACTGTGTATGTGTGTGTGAATTTGAACCATAATCCATTATGATAGTCTATTATGTTTTGAAACCTAGAAAGCTACAGCCTCATCTATTGAACAGCATTATGAACCACGTAAGGTTAAATAGATGGTCGAAAGATCCCACACATTTAATGAATCCACATAATTTACACCCCGCGTTCATAAAACATGTCGGGAATAAGGGTTGTTGAAATAATTAAAATTTTATAAGTCCTTCATAGCTACTAAATTTTATATGAGTCCTAATCTGACACTCATGTTTTCGGTGTTTATTGCATGTTAAAGTTTTATGATACGGATATGGTTGAGGCCTTTTGATGTCGGTTATCTGAGTAACAATGCAATTCCAATTCTCTAATCAATTCCTTGAACAACACGTAAAAGTCCTCAAAGAAAAAGATGTCACATTAATTTAGGTTAGTATCGGAGGATCCCGTATGGTTGATCATCGAGAACATTAATAATACCATACAAATCCTTTTTTATAATTATATAACTAATTATATTTTAAAAAGTATTTTTCTTGGATCGGCTACCAGCTATTGCCTTTTGGTTGATTCTAGAATATTGAACTGACAGTCCCATCATGCGATACGTTTCCTTTTCAATTAATTTAGCAGTAACTTAATCCTTTTGTGCTTTTTAATTTATCAGACCAGAGGTAAACTGTAGCCAGTGTAACTACTGGACATAATGAGACTTAACATCTTATGTCTCAGGATGACGAGCGCAGCGGAATGCCACACAGTAGGTACTTTGTAACTCAAGGTGCTGAATGATGTTGCTATTGTTTATGGGTGATCGTATCGCTTACCATCAGGCGAACGGGGTACTCGTCTCGTCATTCAAAGCAATAAAAAAAAGCTATTTACTCCGGTGTGTCGGTTCAGGAACTGTAAATCTGTGATATGTTTTACAATTACGAATTCATTCTTCTAGGCAACATTCAACAGGCTCTAAACTTATTACCAGGGTCGCTTGACTCCTTGCACCAATTCTATCAATAGAAGTAAGTAGGTAATGAAATTCATAGTCGCAATAAATTAGAGGCCACAATGCTAATGACTTAATAATTACAACGAAGATTTATATACCGACGCCCCTAGAAATAGTAATTAAGTTCCGCATGAAAAATGTCTGCTCGAACATTCTGTTCCAGCCTCTTCATATTGGACGAGTCAAGTGTCTGATCTCGATACTGCATACATTATGTAGATTTTCGGATAATTTATACAGAAAAGTAATAAAACGTCTATGGTTAATATTAGTATAATTAATTCCTCATAATAAGGCATTAGTTGCAGGAGTCAGGGAGTAAAATAGCTGATTGGGTTTTATTCTTCAAATGTGGGATATTCATTTTTATTCTTATTTTATTTTTTATTCTGAACTGGTTAAGTCAGTGGCTCTGTCTACTTCCGTTTGTAATATTTTCTATAACTTTAAAGCATATTATAATGTTTAGAGATTTGCATTTTGAACCTTGAAAATTCGTTTACCAGTTCGGCAATATTAAGAAAATTATCTGAAATTCCTGCTTTGGTGTTTCCCGAACGGATGTTATACCTCCTTTAAGCTTGATCTTAAAACAGTATTCATTTCACGGTATTGTCGTATTTTATTGGCGAAGCGACGGTGACCTCTTGCAATCAGCATTTTTGTTTTCATTTTTGAATTACTTGTAGTTCCAAAGAAAATATTTGTTCAAAATTAAAATATACTGGACTTCCTCCTAGGGCTACATGGATTCGAATTTCCATGAAGGAATATGGACGCAGTCATTGCACTCTGCCGAATATTACAGGAGTGTATAACGTCACAACTTTTCACTGTCCTCGGAGACAACGCTCGTTTATGGAAACGAGTGCTTTTTATATTTAACCATGTAACCTGTTAGATTTTTCCAGATATTATTGGTATTTCAACATTTTTTTGAAATTATTATTTACAGGTCAAAGGTGTTCAGATATGTAATAGGAAGAAATAAAGGTTTCGTAAAAAAAAAAGTGGAAATTAACATTTATTTCTTTGCAGCAGCATATCATATTAGATATACTCAATATTTAACAAAATGTTCTTGATGGTATTCAGGACTACTCTTCCAAATTTTTGAAGTTGCAAATTCGATGTTAGACTTGGAATCTGCAAAATATTTGGAGACAAAGGAGTTGCACCAAATAATAACACCTATCCACCATCTTACTCAAACACCGCTAATACTCAAGTCCGCGTTCTAAAACGAATAACTATCGAAAGTAACAGAGCATTAATCTCAGAGGGATATGTACGTGGACTGCCCGGCCGGCTCCATTGACCAATCACATCAATGAAAACAGGAGTCTTCCAAGCATGCGTGTGACGTAACCAACGCGCGCCGTGCCGCCTTGGGGAGAGGCGCGACTCTCGTGAATCATCGCTGTTTGTTGATCCCACTGACGCGGGGACAATGGATCTTGGACTTCGCATGTCGGTGAACTACATCGTACAAACGCCGAACAAAGTACCTAACATAACTAATATAGCACTTGCTGAGGAAGTAGGAAAGGAATACGTAATAGAGGAAAGTAGAAAACGAAGCCTTACAGTTAGAAAAGACGCTACACATTACATCGCTACAACCAGATTTGTCTATAACACAGAGTAAAGTTTTTGTTGAAGTAATCGAAAGAGGGTGGCGGGGGAGGCGGGGCGTACTAGTGTAGTAAGATAGTAAGCGTGCTACTGACCTGGTTCTCTTGGTTGAGCAGTTTGAGCTGGTCGTTAATGAGGCTGTACTTGGCGCTCTCCTCCTTGCGTAGCGCCCGCTCCTTCTTCAGCTCGGGACTCCAGAAGGTCTTTATGCTGTGCATGCTAGAGCCCAGTTTTTGGTTGGTCAGTTCGAGCTCTTTCTTAAGGTTACCCAACTCCCGCTGCAGATCGGAATTCTGAGATTGCAGCTCTCCGAGGAAGAGGGGGGGCGGCTCGCGACGGTAGTACTCATCTTCGGGCGGCGGCGGCGGCGCGTACGAGCGGTCGTAGTCGCGCTCGAGCGACTGGTAGCGGAGCGGGCGCGGGCGCGCGCGGTGGTGAGCGCCTGCTGACGCGGAGCGGCCGCGCTCGTCGGGCGCCGGCGAGGGCTCGTCATCGCGCGTGAGGTAGGGGCTGCGGCGTGAGGGGCTGCGGTCCACCTGCGGCAGGCGGCCTCGCGTTCCGCCGGCCCATTCCCCGCGCCGCCACTCCTCCCGGCACGCCGGCCGCTCCTCCTCCGCGGCGTACTCGCGGAGATACAGCTTGACTCGTTTCCCGCCTCACTGGCCACGCATTGTGCACTGGTCTGCGCGACGGCTCCGCGACCACTGAGCGTTCCGCCCGACACATCGATCGCTCCTGGACGAGCGCATGCGCGCGCCGCGACCAACTCAGCCGCTCCAGCGCTACCGATTGATTCCCGCTGTCGCCGCGCCGCTCCGCCGCCACCGTCAGGCCGATGTCGCCGACATCTGGGATCACCCTCGGTTATCATTCAATTAATCGAGATCTATTTTTAACGTTGCACTATTGCATTTTTAGTATATTTTTAGATTTTTATGTATGTATGTGGAATAACTTGCATATCATTAATCAAGTCGTGTATTTCAGAGTTTGCACTCTACGCTATGCTTCCGTTAGTAGTGAATCTTCATATTTACTAAGTAGGTTAGTGCAATAACTTCTTAACATATTTATCTAGGATATCTTAATCATAAAGAATGTAATAAAGTCCTTGGAGGTATTTTCATGTTCAGTAAAGATCTATCTATCCACATTTGAATAAAGTCTTACATATAAAACAAAAAAATCAAAAACTTCCGACTCAAATTATTATAGCTCTATTAATTATAGCATACATAAATTCTATTTATAGGCGAGTATTTTCAACCAGCCATTAAGGCTGAAGTTTTTTAGAATTCCAGCGCTTAATAAAACCGCTGGAGACTCATCCCGTGACCCAGTTACGTGTGTCGTCCTTGTCGCACACATTAGAGGGGCTCTATTATCTCTCACTATAAGGTCGGCTTATGTCGGTCAGACGCTGCTAGCGATCGGGAAGAGTAGGGACGCGTCTTGGCCTACTCGATTCGCGGAATACAACTATTTAGCGATTGGATATCGATTTTGGATTTTGGTATTTTTGAGTATTTTTTCGGGGGGTCTTAGTGAGGTTTTGCACTGAATAAACTTGTCGTAAGTAAACGTTGAGGACTTTCAAATATTTAAGCCTCTATATGAAACGCTGGATGTCTTCATTAGTCCTGGTATCTTCGTTAGGTAAAAATATCACAGAGATCTTGGGGAAGGGAGAGAACCATTTGTGTATTTCGATTAAAATTGCATCAAATCGGACGTAATTAGCTTCGACGAAGATAGTACATTAGTAGCATTGACTAATGCTTAGAATTTGCAACCCTGAAACATATGTACAATCACACAATTTGGTGCTAACTGCTAGTACACTCTCTCAAGATAAAACGCCCATTTTTTCATATTTTACCAAGCAGTTGCGGTCGTTTTGGAGATGTATAAAGGAAACAGCCAAACTTTTATTGTCTACTTTACTTGTAACTTGCATGTTGCTGACAGACGGATACAGTTTTCTGACTGTACGTACTTAATCGTTCAGAGTTCAGGCTTTCTTCTTTCTGTTTACGGGCGGGCTGTCGCTTACCACCACGCGAGCACATACCTACTCGTCTCGTCATTCAATTTCAATATAAAAAAAATACTCTCCTTTTTATAGACTGATAGTAATGGAATTTGTATCTACCCAGATATTGAAATAAAACTAACAGAAAGTCGTCATAATGACCCACGTAATGGTGTCTTGTTCCTGGATCGGCCTGTGTATATCCGGTTTCAAATAGGCCGGCATTATTATGACAACCGGCGAGAGGTAATCTCCCATCAGTTGCCAGTCTATCTGGACCTTATTTACCCTCAGGTACAGTCTCACTTTGCTGTGCTCGTTTATTTATTTTTTTATTTATTAAATCATTTGCAGTACGTATTACAAATGGATTTCATTTCACCGCTACCAGTAAACCTCAAGGAGTTTGTGTTGGCACCTAATATTCGAAGCTACATCAACGATAATATATTTTTACTTAACTAATGTAAACAATTGTTCGAAAAAGACAAAAGTAAGTAGTACTTATCACCTTTCGTACTCACTAGCTTCCGGCTCTCAGTTATACGATGCACGCGCATTGTGCGTGGACCGATAAAAAAGCTATATCGATAAAACAGCCATCTCTAACCAGAGGACGATGAATGGAAAGCGGCGAATCGCTAACAGTGAGCAGTGTAAAAAATGACATGATTCTGTCGAGGTCGTTAGCGCCCGCAACCCGCGGTATTTGAGGACTGGTGGTAGCTCTCTCATATGTAAGAGTCCGTCTGGATGGGTACCACCGCAATGTCTATTTCTACCGCCAAGCAGCAGTGTGCATGCACTGTTATAAAATAAATAAAATAAATAAAATCATTTATTGATCAAGTAGGCTTATAAAAAAGCACTTATGACAAGTCATGACAAGGTAGAGACAATAACAAAGGTACATATACCAATTAAATAATTTAAAGTACCTAGATTAAATAATGAACAACCAGCACGGGCTGATAGGTACAGAGGACACGGACATTGGGGACGGGAATAGGGCTAGGTAAGGAGAAGTGGAGCTGATATAAAAGAAAGGGAAGGAGTATCTTTACATTACGAGGAAAGGAAACGCCACGGTCCTCGCCGGCGAGGATAAAAAGGTCCTAGCCTAGCTAACCTACCAGCCTTTCACTAGCTACCTAAGCGATGACGACCCGAAGAAGAAAGGCAGAAAGAAACTCCGGGCTTAATTTTTTCGTCATCAATTGTCATGATTTTCTTCATTGTTTTTCAAATGTATATTTGACAGTATTATTATTACACAGGTTAATGTATGCATGGATGTAGCCCTAAGATATAAATAAAATACTATTTGGAAGCAACCAAATAGAAATATATTGGCGTTCATGATGCATTAACCCACGTTTACAAATCATTAATAGTAATAGATACCTATAGATCGGTCGTCACTATAATTAAACAATGTCAAAATGTCTAAAAAAATTGAACTTAAATGTCAAAAAAAAAAAAAAAGTAAAAATATAATATTATGGACATAGCCATATAAATGTTATATTAAAATATATTTTTTTTCATAGGCGTTCAATGTGAATGCTCAGTGCCTTGGTGCTGTGCCGGCAGGACTGATTCCAAATATCCTTATCATTTAAATAGTCTGTCACTTTATAGTAGCCTCTAGAAATCAATACACGTTTAACGTAAGGCTTAAATTGGATTTCAGGCAGATTTATTACTTCAGAAGGAAGCTTATTATAGAATTTAATGCAGTTGCCCATAAACGAATTACTTGTTTTACTCAGTCTAAACTTTGGAACTGCAAGTTTGTTTTTGTTCCTTGTATTTATACAATGTATGTCACTGATTTTTATAAAGCTATCTAGATTTTTGCGGACATACATAATGTTTTGGAATATATATTCAGCTGGCAAGGTTAGTATATTAATATCTTTAAAAAGGTCTCGAAGAGAATCGCGAGATTGCAAATCATAAATAGCGCGAACAGCTCTTTTCTGTAATATGAAAATAGTCTGCAGATCAGCTGCAGAACCCCATAGCAAAACACAGTACGACATAATACTATGAAAGTAAGCAAAATACACTAACCTGGCCGTCGCCACGTCTGTCAGTTGCCTAATCTTTCTAATGGCGAATACAGCGGAGCTTAATTTACCAGCTATTCTATGTATATGCGAACTCCACTGTAGCTTAGCATCAACTGTTATTCCAAGAAAGACAGTAGAAGGAACAAGATCTAAGACATTTCTATCTAATACAATATTAGAAACTTGTTCAGTATTGTTCAGTAGGGAGAATTTAATACATTTGGTTTTCGCCGCGTTCAAAAGTAGATTATTTGTGGAAAACCAGTCTGAAATGAAACCAAGTGTTTCATTAGGCTCTACAAAAGCCTCATCTTTCCTATTGATCTTAAAAATAAGTGACGTATCATCAGCAAATAAAACTACATCTGCTTTTTTATTTATCATGTAAGGTAAGTCATTTATATACACTAGGAATAAGAACGGTCCTAATATGGAACCCTGAGGTACCCCTATGCTAACTGGAGATCCTATAGAATTAATATTATCGATGTATACTTTTTGATGCCGGTCTGAAAGATATGATGATACCAATTGAAGTGCTCGACCCCGAATACCATAGAAATAAAGTTTCAAAATGAGTGTTCTGTGGTCAACGCAGTCGAATGCCTTGGAGAGATCACAAAAGACCCCCAAGGCATCCTGTGATCCCTCCCAGGACTCGAATACAGCTCTAACTAAAGCATGACCGGCATCTTGTGTAGACCGGCCCTGGGTAAAACCAAACTGCCTATTATGTAAAATCTCATTTTGATTAAAGTGCGACAGCATTTGTAGTAACATTAGTTTTTCAAAAATTTTGCTTAATGCTGGTAGTATGGATATCGGTCTGTAATTAGAAGGATTGTTTAAGCACCCTGATTTGAAAATTGGTACAACTTTACTTATTTTCATGAGGTCCGGAAATATGCCGTCTTTAATACAAAAATTGAAGATTTCCGCTAATATTGGGGCAATCCTAACTATCACCGACTCTAAAGCTTTAACTGATAACCCCCAAACGTCTTCAGTGGTCTTTAGTTTTATGCTTCTAAACGCTTTGACAACATCGTAATTACTAACTACTTTAAATTCGAAATTGTGTTGCGAGCAATTGACATTACGCCTGAGCAGAAGTTCAGCGGCTTCAGGTGACGATGATAGACCTTTTGTAGTTTCAAAGGGAATGTTAGTGAAGTAGTTATCGAAAAAATTGGCAACGGTATTTTTATCAGAAACCAGTACGTCATTTATATTAAGAACGATTTCTTTGTCAGTCCTAATTTGGCCAGTTTCAGAATTAATTATTTTCCACGTTTGTTTTATGTTTATTGAATTAGTTATTGTTCCATTATGTTGTGTTTCGATTTGAAGGACTTTGTAGCCAGTGTAACTACTGGACATAATGAGACTTAACATCTTATAAATTAACCCTAACATTCTGATAAATCTATTCTTCTTTTTTGTTTTGTTCCTTATAATATTTAATTGAGTAATTATAGTCCCAAAAGAACAGATTATGACAGGAACTAAATATGGCATAAAGTAAAAATAAAATATTACAATTTTTTTCCAAAAAATAATGACTGATTTTTGTATTGTTGATTGTTATTTTCGTTAAATAAAAAATAAAAAAAAATTGTGGCACTCGGAGACTGCCGCGGTAAAGCTATTGCATAGCATTTTTTATCACAAATTTTGATTGACTAAACACAAATTCGATCTTACGCTTACCACATAAAGTAGATTTTTAAACGCGAGCAACGCACGTTTATTCTTGTTATTGATAAATGTCAGAAATGCAATGGTCATCACAACCAAAGTAGAATAAATCAAAATTTGAAAAAAGAATGTTACGTTCGATTCTTTTGTACTCGTGCCGTGCCAACGCTGGGGAAATAGCTTCTACGTAATGTATTTAAGGTTCATATTAGATTAGTAAGAAATGATTTTAATGACTTTAATAAATAAAATAAATAAAAATATACTCGTTTCAAGAATTATAGCTTCTACGCATTGTATTTAAGGTTCATATTAGTAAGATAAAATACCATCATATAGCATGGCGACGCGTCGCCACGGCATGCGTCGCCACGCCAGAAATCGGTTTTACGTGCGGCTATAGATGTTTCACATCAAAAGTCAATTTTGGTTTAGAGTAATGAAATAATATTCTTCAATATATTGAAAAACTATGGGTGATATGAGAACGGAACGTAAATGTCTTAGAGCTGGATTATTGTTAAGCAAATACTTACGATTAATCGTTTTAATTATGAAGGTACCATATTAATATAGTGTGTTTATTTTAAATTATGTTATTTGAAATATAAAATAAATTATGGATAAATGTAACATGGTTAAATCAATATATTGAGCGTATATCACCCACTTTTAAAACATCAAATCGATTTAATTATAGTCATATTTTCTATCGATTCTGCATAAAAATCGGTTTAATTTGCGATCGATTATAATTTCCCATGTCTATTAATATTTGACTTGTCACCTGTCAGAGCTCTTCGTAAAGTAACCGGACTATAGTGCACCCATTTTTCGCCGAGTATATTCCGTCCCACGATGTGATATGGGGTGAGCCTATCGCCATATCGGGCACAAATTCCAGACTCCGGGCTGATACTGAATAGAAAAACCCAATATCACTTTGCCCGACCCAGGGCTCGAACCCGAGACCTCAGCATTGTAGTCGTACCGTAATACAACTACACCACCGAGGCAGTATTTATTATTATTTTAGAATATTCTACTACTACTTCGTACTTTTACGTAACTTTAGCATCTGATACCTGTAGATATGCTGTTGGCATGAGCTAGCGAATACACGCAATGTACCTATGTTAGTTAAAATATGCGTTTTTTTTTATTACAGTTAAAGGACAAGACGAGCATGCCGTTCGGCTGAAGGAAAGCGATACAAGGATTTGCGATTTTCCCGGATAAAAGTCCCGTTTTATATTTCCCTGGGATAAAAGTAGCCTATGTTACTCGCTCATAACGTAGCTTTATATTGGTGAAAGATTTTTCAAATCAGTCCAGTAGTTTCGGAGCCTATTCAATGCAAACAAACAAACAATCAGATCTTTCCTCTTAATAATATTAACTTATAGAATATAATGACGCCCTTGGGTTAGACTTTACACTTTAGAACAATATATTATTCTCTCGGGCGTTTAGTATAATAATTATTAGCATATTCATTTTATTTGGCAGTTATATCCAGGGCCAGATTTGGGGAAGGGCAGGCGGGGCTACTGCCCCCCGAGGCCTTCACAAGAGAGGGGCCTCCACAATAGAGATAAAAAAAATAGCTAATAGTTTCGACGGGTCAGCAACTTTTATGTTTTTTTCAAACAATCTTTTTCGCATTTTTAGCGACAATGCTTGCACAAACATAATAATATTGTTCTTGAATATAAATAATGTATCATATTTGTTCACTTCAACCCGTCGATGTTTTCATCGATATATCTGAAATACCTTACTGCAAGTTATCATATATCAATTTTTGATTCGATCGAACATATCGGTGGCAATACTTTTTCGAAGCCTCAAAAGTATAGTATCTGACACCTCGATTCATGAATTCGTCACGAAAAAAGTCGTTCCATTTATTCGGAATATAATTACGGGTCTCCGCTCCTTCGTTGCCTCAGGGCCTTCAGACCCCCAAATTCGGCCCTGGTTATATCGTAATATACAACGCATGGTTGGGAACAGTCCTGTATACATCATATTATAGGGAAACATGTTAATATTTTCATAATAAAATAGTAAACCATTTATAAACCACGATTTGGTAATTATATTCTGGTCGCAGAGTTTTTGACTTTAGTCTATCCCGTATAATATTCTTGTGAAATGAATCGTGTCAAACTCTTCGTTTTGACATTTTTAATATTTTGACATCTGCGTTTTAGAGGTTAGGAATCAGGTTACTTTTATTCGCTATTAGATTTATATTGCAAAAATGTCCATAGTCCTACCCCCTTCAAGTGGCATCGGTAGGTGTTACGCAAAAGCTGCAAAATCTATCCGTCTTATACGTCATGGATGTACAAATAGACCATTCTATCATATTTCTGTAACTCACGTAAGTATATACATGTTATGGATATCGGTGTTTTTACTTATTCATCCGGTGTTAACTGCAATTTTCATGTTATTGATTCTAGACGAAGCGTCCCAATGCCCTGCCAGTCATAGAACAACTGGGTTCTTACGATCCAATGCCTAATAATAACAATGAGAAGTTGGTGGCACTTAACTTTGAGAGGCTCAAGTATTGGCTTGGGAAAGGCGCTCATGTTACCAATCCTGTGGGAGAATTACTTGGTAAGTAGTTTTATTTAATCCTTCAACTAGACAGTTGTAGGTATTGTGGTTTGTACTAAAATACGGCATTTTGCTGAACGGCCATCTACTTTTCACAGCCACAATATCTAACTTTATATTAACTTTACATTTTATTGTATGTTTTTGTCCATGACAAATAAAACATTTTTCGTTCTTTCAAATCTAAATAGTACCTTCTCATAACAATAGAGAACTTAATAATTAAATTTGATTTTAACATGGAAGTCCACAAATGTGCTAAGATCTCAGAGGGATCTTCTAAATATTCTTCAGTTCACCATCATAGCATTGTTGCAAATCTACTAATTTTCATAATTTAAGGCAAGAAAATTGCATTCGTTTTCGTACAACCATCCCTTTCCTGGTGACAAATGAAAATTGGTATCTCAGAATTAAATAGACAAATTAATTTCAAGAATCTCGAGGGTATGTGAAATCTACCAACTCACTAAGGCTAAGCTGGCTAAGTAGCCAGCGTGGTTGATTAAGGCCTAAAAACCCTCTCAGTTGTAGAGGAGGCCTGTGCTCAGCAATGGGCAGTACACAATACAGGGCTGATTGCATTGCATTAATTTCAGGTCTAGCAGGATTCTTCCCAATCCATCCGAGATCATACATGACTGCGTGGAGAAACAGACAGACAGAAAGAGAAAACTTAGCCAAACAGGAAGCAGAAAGCCAAGAGAAAGTCGCCACTTCATAATTAGTTATTAGTGTTGTAATTAGTTTTTAGACAATAAATGTAATGTAAATAATTGTTTTGAGTCTATCATATTGTAAGCGCTCCAATCTTCGACACTTTAAGGTGGTCTATATTTTGTTTAAAAAATTAAATACTCTTTTTATGTTTGAAAGAATTGATCAGCTAAAATATAAAAATATATTCTTATCTTGCGATAATATTGTAAATACATTAATAAAATTAAGGTTCCAGTACAAAATTCGAATAATCAAAATTACTAAAAAAAAAATATAGGTTCCTATAACCGACACTAGTGACACCAGTAGTCGACACCCCAGTCTTCGACAGTGAGTTGTAATAGCCGGTTATCGGCAATTAATTTATAAAATATTAGCTTTTTCCCGTGGCTCCGCCCGCGTGAATAAGTTTTCCCGGGATAACAGTCCCGCTTTATATTTTCCCGGAATAAAAAGTAGCCTATGTGTTAATCCGTGACATGATCTACACGTGTGCCAAATTTCATCGAAACCTGTTCAGTAGTTTTAGCATGAAAGAGACTTCTTACAAACTTTCGCATTAATAATATTAGTAGGACTAGACTTCTGCTCGCGGCTCCGCCAACGTGAAAAAGTTTTTCCGGCATAAAAATATTTTCCTGGGATAAAAAGTAGCCTATAGCACTCGGGAGTAATGTAGCTTCCTATTAGTGAAATAATTTTCAAAATCGGTCCAGTAGTTTTTGATTTTATCCATTACAAACAAACAATCAAATCTTTCCTCTTTATAATATTAGTATAAATAGCTGTTGCTCGCGGCTCCGCCGGCGTGAATGAGTTTTCCCGGGATAAAAGTCCCGCTTTATATTTTCCTGGGATAAAAAGTAGCCTAAGTTACTCCTTATTACATCAGCTACCTGCCAATAAAAGTCCCGTCAAAATCGGTCCAGCCATTTCAGAGATTAGTCGGAACAAACAGACAGACAGACAAAAATTGTAAAAAAAAATATTTTGGTGTATGTACCGTATTATTCATATACCTACATGTAGTAAAAAACGGTTATTTCAATATTACAAACAAACACTCCAATTTTATTTATATGTATATAGATTAGACTTCTGCCCGCGGCTCCGCCCGCGTGAAAGAGATTTTACGCATGCTCACGCCTTTTATCGCCGAAGGGGTAGGCAGAGGCGCAACTAGTACACCCACTTTTCGCCGTGCGTATTCCGTCCCATGATGTCAGGAGGCGAGCCTATCGCCATATCGGGCACAAATTCCAGACTCCGTGCTGATACTGAATAGAAAAATCCAATATCACTTTGCCCGACCCGGGGATCGAACCCGAGACCTCAGCCTTGCAGTGGTACCGTAATACAATTACGCCACCGAGGCAGTCAGTAGCTTTTGCATGAAAAAAAATGCAGTCAGTGAAAGAGATTTTTCGGGATAAATTTAATCCTGAATTGCTTCGGGATTGATTTAATTCGATTTACGTAGAGTTTATATTTTATAGTGGACGATAGCCTAGTTGGGAATGGAAGCGTTTGCAGAGACAATGCCCGGAGGTTCAAAACCCAAGGCACACACCTCTGACTTCGAAGTTACGTGTGTATTGTTTATCAACTAAGCGTGAAGTAAAACATTGTGAGAAACCTACATACCTGAGAATTCTCCATAAGAATCTCGAGGATATGTGAAGTCTGTCAACTGGCAATAGGCCAGCGTGGTGGACTAAAGCCTAACCCCTCTCAGTAGTAGAGGAGGCCTGTGCTCAGCAGTGGGCAGTATATAGTACAGGGCTGGTATTATTATTATTATTATGTCTTCAATGGTCATGTTAAATGATCATCACATATGAACACTTAAAATAGGGTTGAAGAATGCATGAAAAGATTGATGAAGGTGGAGGATGTCAGTGAAGTCAAAGTCAAATAATCTTTATTTAATTTGTCTTTTTCCAAGTCTCTTTTAAATCGTTATGAATCTACCACCACTTCAGAACGTGTTATTGCTGTGAAGAAGCGGCGAAGAAACCAGAAATGTGCCAGAATCGAGCAAAGTGGCAATCCATAGTCTCTGCCTCTACCCCTATGGGATAGAGGCGTGATACTATCTTCTTCTTATGTCTCAGGATGACGAGCGCAGTGGAATGCCACACAGTACTTTGTAACTCAAGGTGCTGAATGGTGTTGCTACTGTTTATGGGTGGTCGCATCGCTGACCATCAGGCGAACGGCATGCTCGTCTCATTCAATGCAATAAAAAAAATACTATGTATGTATATAAAACAATGGAGGTATCAGTTTTAGGATTTTAGTAATCATATTGACCATACAAACCATAGCAAACTTACATTCCACTAATCCAGCCATACGCAAACTGCGATCAGCTGAGCTTTTGCAAGCGGCCCACAACTTAAGTAGTTCAAGGAATTTATATTATAGTCCAAGCTCCCTAATTAAGATGTCTTTGTGGTCAGTATAAAAACGTTGAGAGTATGGTTAAGCAAATATCTTTTCAACGAGATCCTCGTACACAACACATTAGTATACTTCAATAAAAGAATTAATAATTCTTGTGCTTTGATTCAGTAAGTATCTACTTTAAAAAAATCGGCTGTAATTTGACAGTAGTCTCTCTTATCTGGCACTATTAAAAACTAGAGGGTGCTGGACTGGAATTTTCGGATTACTGGATTATATAGACAGATTCATAATAAACTTCCTCCGTGGCGTAGTTGTATTACTGTACGACTGCAATGCTGAGGTCTCGGGTTCGATCCCCGGGTCGGGCAGTGATATTGGGTTTTTTAAAATTCAGTGTCAGCCCGGAGTCTGGAATTTGTGCCCGATATGGCGATATGCTCGCCCCCTATCACATTATGGGACGGAATACGCGCGGCGAAAAGTGGATGCACTAGTTGCACCTCTGCCTCACGCGTGTAGTACATGAATATAGAATTAAGAAATGAAATGCTTTCCGTATTGTAGTTATTAATACACACACTCACGCCCGTTATCCCCAAAGGGGTGCCTACCCCTTCGGGGATAAAAGGCGTGAGTGTGTGTGTGTATAAGTGAAACAGAAATTAGTAGAAAAGATTCTCTTATACAATGTTCAAACACTTGGGATTCTAACTGAACTGTTAAGTTTAGGCTGATGACTGATAATACAGTGTAGAAGTGTACTTTATCCAATTTGGGTGGTATGGTTACTTGTTTCAATTTGTGGTTCCTACCCGTCGTATCATTTTTTTTAACCCTCTCAATTGTAGAGGGGGCCCGTGTTTAGCAGTGGGCAGTATTTATATACTATATGTATAATATACAGGGCTAGTATGGTATGGTATGGTAAACAAAATGCCAAATCCAGAACCTGACGGTAAAAAAAAATACAATTTTACAATGAATTCCTTTTATTATGTGAAAAAATGACAAGTATAACAAATCCTTCAGTGAATACAAACAACGCGGCAGCCAGATATCAAAGGCACAATATGAATTTACATCACAAGCTAAAATTCTTAAACATGATAAAGGTAATTGTGGGCTTTCTAGAATATACTATTGAATAAAACTTATTTTATCTAACATATTGAATTTTATATAAGGCAAAGTACATGGCAACACTCGAAAACCGTGTATGTGGGGAACACATAAAACTAACAACAAAACTTAAACAGGAATTCCTATTCTTTACAATAAATATAAACTATATTTTGAGCAAATCTATAAAAGAAAATCTAAAACAGGAGAAATCCATTGTTCTGCATGAGAGATCTTAAAATAAGGGAAGTTAAAAAAATACCAAGACAACTTATTCTAAAGCTTCAAATCCCTCAGAAAATAACCCAGTAAAGGAAGATTCAACTAACAATTTCATTTAAAAAACAAGAAACTAATACATAATGTGTCACGATTTTCCAAAACAAGCTTATGCTAATAATACAAGATAATGTAAACATAGGTTCAATAAAGTGTAGTAGAGGGAAACACATCTGTCTCTTTCTGACAACTTGACAATTAACATTAGAAAGGGACAGATGGATTCACAGACACGTCTAAGGTCCAAACACAACACAACTGTGAGTTCTAGTCATTTACTGATAATATAACAATTTTGATGATTTTGTCACCTAATGCTTTCTAAAGGCTATGATTTTAATTCTTGCTAACCATTCAACTGGATGCAGTGAGTCAAATAGACCAAAGAAAATGCAATATAATTTGACCATCGGTGAATTTGTCAAATACCATGGCCATAATGCTTTTAAATTTTAAATGCAATGCAGAGACCGTCCATCCAAATCACTGATAGAAGTCTTCAATGGTCAGTTATTAATGGTATGTCTACAATAAGCTAAGATTTCCATTAGGCTGAACGTTTTTAATCCTTGCATCAGTGAACAACCGCCATAATACATTTTATAGAACAACCGCCATAATACATTTTATATTTAGACCAATGAGTGCCACCACAAAGCTTACATAAGCGAGTGCAGAAAGATGTTTGTACTTTCACCCTCCATCTGTAATAGACGGAGGTTTAGTTGGCCTTCCGAACTGCATCCGCAACCAGGCGAGAAGCTGGAAAACAAATATTAAATTAGTACAGTTATTAATTATAAAACTATCGTGTTAACATATTGCTACATAGATAAAAGCGCCAAAATCAAGCCCCAAACCAGTAAATAAATTAGGATTTTTCAATATAAACTTAGGGCCTGCTTCACAGGTTTCAAGTACATTTTAATTGACAGTTGTATTAAATAGCTAATGTAGATAGAACTCATTTTATTACCATTTATTTGGGAGCATAGATTAGTGTGACTTTTGTATTTGGTCGGCTTATACATTTACGTGACGAGTAGCATTTATCAGCAAACGTTGAAATTGACCCTTAGAGGCTTTGATTAATTATATACCTAGATAGAGTGACGCGCTGCAATAAAACCAAAACAAACAGGCCAATTTTCTTAGCCTAGTATGCGTGACAGCTGTGTCATACGCTATCGCTGCATCATTCTGCGTATCCTTGTGTGCGCGCATAACGATACCAGTTATTACATGGTTTGTATTAAAAGGGGAAACAATTATATCCATGAAAAACAACAAAAATTAATTCACTCGAACTCATTGGGGATCAATTCGCCTTTATTTTTTTCAACGCGTTTGTAACGTTCAGTGTCGATCTAGGTATATAATTAATCAAAGCTTAGAGGTTCATTAATGAAAATGATATAACCATTGCACATTAGAACCTATTTTTCATAGGCACATCATCCATATTAGTGAAAAGCCCTCAAAGCCCTCAAGCCCGTGAAGGCCCTCCCCCGCGCCAACGGCCTTGAGCATTCGTTCCATACATTTTCATCGCACGAGGTACGACGGGAATATAGATTTACGAATAATTTCTTTAAAAATACAAGTTTAGGTCTAATTGAAAATTTTAAACTACCAAAATATTTCTTGTTTAATTGTCTATCTAATATTGTTGGATGGAAGTTAAAATTATTTACACTTTAGGAGATGCATGGAATCGTCAATTTTAGTGCTACTTATATTATGAAATTAATGTAAAAAAATTCAAACTACCAATGTAAAGATATCATACTGAAGAAATGTGATGTATATTTTTTTTTGTGTATGTATTATAAATTTCGAACAGTTTCCAAAAAAATGGTAAGCGCAGCGTTTCTGGGGGGAGCACCTTAAGCTGAATAGTATTATGTATTGCAGTTATATTTTGTGGTAAATTATTATTGTTGGTTTTTTAAAGTGCTTCACTACAACAACACTTTAGTTGCGTTAACTATAATTTCTACTATCTAACATAATTTATAAATACATTATATAAAAGTACGTAAACACTGTTAGTAATATAATATTTTAAGTATTTTATTTTTCAATTCAAACAATCTGGCAGAAAACTTGCCTATTTTATAATTTAGTCCAATAGTTAGTGCATTTATGCGATCATAGTTTGATGAAACAATACAATAATGTTAATGAGCATTAATGGATGTAAAAATTATAAAATTAAGTATCACTTGTGGCTTAACTATGAAAAATAATTCATTATGTTTGCACTAAAGATACAATCTGTAATGACGACATTTCTAAATGCTTTTGGAACTCATACCTATGTATGTTGTATACACCCTGTTATTTTTTTTTATGGCATTGAATGACGAGACGAGCATGCCGTTCGCCTGATGGTAAGCGATACGACCACCCATAAACAGTAGCAACACCATCCAGCACCTTGAGTTACAAAGTACTGTGTGGCATTCCACTGCGCTCGTCATCCTGAGACATAAGATGTTAAGTCTCACTATGTCCTGTAGTTACACTGGCTACAATGTCCTTCAAACCGAAACACAACAGTGCATGCACACCGCTGCTTAGCGGTAGAAATAGACATTGCGGTGGTACCCACCCAGACGATCTCTTACATATGAGAGACCTACCACCAGTAGATTATTATTTTTGTCTATGTTAAAATAACCATGAAATGTCAGTACTTGTATGTACTTGTAATGTAAGTAATGTAGATAGTATTCTTGGGAACGTAATAGGATTTTATACCATTTGATGTGTTTACTTTTATGTTTTGGAGCATGCAGATAGACAGAATAACATTATCAACATTTTACAAGTCATTTGTCAATGCCAAGTATCGATAGGCTGAAAGAATCAGATTGCGCCACCAGATGGCAGAGCTTACGACGTGCACGTTCCCTATATGGTCCAGTGTGATGTAGGAAGCTACATCACACTGGGCCAGACAATCGTCATACACAGATACATAATACCACATAGATAAATAAGATTAGTATGCCATTTCCTGCCAGATAATTCAATGTTAATGTCACAAGCGTACATTTTGTTATGACAATGAAAGCGTTCAGCTGTTTACATACTCACATTTGTATACATGAATTTTACAGCTCTACTCTTGCTTACCTATAATCAGTAGGGTTGGTTAAAATACAGTGACATTTTAAACTACATAAGGAATGGGACATCACTATATTTATATAGTTTTGGGTACTAAATGAAACCTCCATGGCAATGAAATGGAATAATTTCAACAAAAAACATACATTGCTTTGCAAAGAACTTAAACTTGACGATATGAATGAATTCATTCTGTCAATTTTTTCAGTGATCGCTCTATCTTGAGATTTGCACTTTGCACCAACTTTTGGACATTCGTAGCGGATGCTGTTGTTTTAAAAAACAATAAATATAACAACACATAATATGTAGGTATATAGGAATACATAAATTAATTATAATCACTACCAATGTAAACAAATAAAATTGCCATTAGGACATTTTATTAAACATAAAAAATTACCAAGCCGGGGTCTATACAACTATATTTTTTACTAATAAAAAACAACCAATGTACAAACACATACACACATACACGCGTTGATACGCGCACACACACACATCCATTCCTGATTATCAATAATAAACATATCCCGGACACAATGGAACCATAAAATCCTGTATATATCGCACCTTTAGGACGAAAACGACAATTCAAAAAAATCGAAAATTGAGTTATCGTTATTAAATTACTTAAAACGAAATTTTCAATACAACAATAGTTCAAACACCGCCATATTCCAGCGGGAAAAGGACAAAACTATTATATTGGTCCCTTTTTTATTATATTTTCATAAAAAAGGGTCCAGTTTTAACTCATTTTATGACGATAACCCAATTTTTATTTTTTTAATTGCGTCGTTTTCATCCTAAAGGTGCGATATACATACGCGAGCATGAACTAATAAAAAGGCTCTCTATTTATATATTTTAACCCTTTGTTACGTCACAAATGCTAGGTAGCGTTCCCTCCGTCATGCAAAGCCAGGTTAAATATATTTGTACCTGCAAATGTGTCTCAATCTAATCTTTATGCAGCTCCTTGAGCGTTTTATTGAAAGTCTTTACCGTAGTATTGATTTGCTTATTAATGTCCTTCACAATGTTTTTCAGACCTAGAATCCCAAAACATTGTATTGATAATCAGGATTGGCCTTAATTTGAAGAGTTGTAACATTGATTACATTTTTTTCCATATCGTAAGACTGCTATGCAAGTCGTTGAGTAGCAAATGTCATGCTGGTACCGGGTTTATTGCTTGGCATGTTTCCAAAATACAAATATTGGCGTGTTGGTGTGTGTATTTCAATTATGCAGTATGAGAAAGTCATTTCACTCGACAAAAAATATATTGGGTGTGTACAGCAGGTTACACTGTCTATTGTACAGTCAGCCACAAAAGTAGCTGAACAAATTAAAAAATTCAAAACCCTTCTGCAGGTTCACTCCAGTCGAAATATTCTTTTTTCTTTATCTAAAATAAAGTTGACCATATGAAGTTTATTTTACTGAAGAAAAAACAATCGTTGATACTGACGCGAAAGTTTAAACGCGATTTGGAATTTTGAATTTGTTCAGTTACTTATGTGGCTGACTATACTTTATACTTTAGTTTTCTTAAATCAACAGATAATTATTTTATTTACTGAATTATCTCTTGAATAAAAATATAATTTTAGATTCCATAACACCCAGCGTTCCCTTACAGCATGCTATTCTGTGCCACTAACTTCCCAAATACCAAACTGAAAAACCAAGTACCCAACAGCTTATATTATTTATTATTCATCATCAGGAAAGAAACAGTTGTTTATAAAACGAGTGATCACTTTTTCTAAAAATAAAAATAAAAATATAAATATTTTGCGTTTTATAACACTAACTTGGCGTAATTATCATTAATATTTCACAGAGTTTTTTTTTACTCATATCTCCTGGAAGAAACATACACAGCCAATGTCATAGTAACAGATGTCTCAAATTTTATCTGAAAATTCAGTATGCAACTTGTTTTAATTATCTATGTCTTATATTTATCGCGTTCTATCTTTCCTTCACGGTGTCATCAAGTATCCGTTATCACAAATATAAACATAAACGAGATGCCCGCTTTTTGTATGAGTGCTGGGCCTCAAAATCTAACAAGGCTCAAACTTTAGGGATATTAAAAGGGCAAAATATGGAACTTAGATCCATTTAAAAAATATTTTTAGACCCCTCCATTCATAAGCAACTTTTTTAAAAACGTTCATATTAAGTGTAGTTTTCAAGCCAAACAAAAACACATAAATCTCAAAATCGGAGGTGTTTAAAATTAAACGATTTATTGCAAAAGGCTAGTTTTCAGGAGTTCTATCCAAATATATGTAAATTGTCTTGTTTAGATTTTCAGGCCCGTTTTTGGACATGTCCTTTGTATCAAGTATTTACCTATATTATTTTTTTACATATCAGCCTTACAGAGTTTGACTCTTGTCTGTCATTAATAAATATTGTATACATTTGTAATATTTAATGTTTCTCAGACTTAGCCCATATTTTTTCATGTATGGTCAATTAAAGTCAACGGTCTTATTACATTGATGAGGGATCGGCGTCGCTGTGGATTCGCTTGCAATTCGCCAGTGTGATAAGAGCCTTAACTGTACCTGACCACGGATGAAACAATTATAATCTACCTAAAAAAAATATATTACTCTTTTTTATATCCTTCAGTCGTTTTGAACTCTCTGTCCTCTAAGTATAATTAGTTTCCTTACGATAATTTAAAATAACTGGTCAGGGCGTCCTATTCCGTCTACGAGGGCGAATCAGTTTTTTTGCTATTACGGGCGTTGTAATCGAAGTACTGCTTTGATAGCCGTATAGGTAAATAGGGGATCTTTTGACCCTTTTACCTACAATATTGCTTTCAAAGCTGTGTGACGATTATAACGCCCATAATTGGGAAAAGACGGATATAGCAGACGGAATAGAGCCCTTATGTATACAATAACGCAACCTTATGTATGTAAATATGATCAAGTACCTGAGTTGGCGATATCATCGATGCGATTGTGGTGTTTCTGGTAGTATGGGCGGATGATGCGGTTGTAGATGATCAGCGAGCCGTTGAACTCCGTCGGCATATAACACCAGATGATGAAGATGCACTGCAATTGGCAACATTTAGTGTTACAATGTTGGGTTATGGTTTGCTACTTTGGATACTTCGGGTTTTAAAAGCCAGTCTACGTAATAGTAAACAAATACTGAATTGTATTTTTTTTCTCTCTACATAATGCATTGTATTTTATACCTTGAACTGATTTTGAAAAGAGCAACACTAGAGCTTCTTGCCCGTTTTTCTCTAGTGAGAACTGCTTTCCGAACTGGTGGTAGAGTTAATATTGACGGAATCTAAATAATGTATAACATTTTATGGATTCGAATAAATTATTTCTTTTCATAGTCAATAGATGATGGATTTATAAAAATATCTAGGTATACCTATACTATAATAGGAAGACACACACACATGCCCGTTATCCCCGAAAGGATAGGCAGAGGTGCAACTAGTGCACCCACATTTCGCAGTGCGTATTCCGTCCCATGATGTGATAGGGGGCGAGCCTATCGTCATATCGGGCACAAATTCCAGACTCCGAGCTTATACTGAGTAGAAAAACCGAAGATCACTGCCCGACACGGGCATCGAACCCGAGACCTCAGCATTGCAGTCGTACCGTAATACAACTACGCCACCGAGGCAGTAGGAGATTATATTTTACCGAGCAAGAATATATTTTGTATAAAATGTAAAAATATTATGTCTGAATGTAATTTCACCTCATTACTAATAAAATACTGCTTTTCACAAAGTGAAAGTGTTAAATTATAAGAACTAGGCTGCAAAAAGACATACATTATGAAATGGATAGGCAAAGGAAATAAACCCTTTGGATTATTTGGTATCTTCAATGATAATACAAACAATAAATGATAACATAACTGAACCAAAAGTTCGCACCTTTAGGACGAAAACGACACAATTAAAAATAATCGAAAATTGAGTTATCGTCATAAAATTACTTAAAACGAAATTTTCAATACAGTAATAGTTCAAACACCGCCATATTCAAGCTAGAAAAGGACAAAACTATTATATCGGTCCCTTTTTTATTATATTTTCATAAAAAAGGGACCAGTTTTAAGTCATTTTATGACGATAATCCAATTTTTGATTTTTTTGAATTCTGTCGTTTTCGTCCTAAAGGTGCGATAATTTGTATAAAATGTAAAAATATTATTTCTGAATGTAATTTCACCTCATTACTAATAAAATACTGCTTTTCACAAAGCAAAGTGTAAAATTATAAGAACTAGGCTGCAAGAAGACATACATTATGAAATGGGTAGGCAAAGGAAATAAACCATTTGGATTATTTGGTATCTTCATTGACAATACATACAATATATCTTATTGGACCAAAACTTGGCTGTGAGCCATTTAAATTGTTATCATAATTAAATATTACACTAGCGCAAATTATGCATTAACATATCTGTGCCATTCATAATAGATATACAAGAATATAAACAATAGGACTAGCCTATTTTATGGAGGACAATAGACGCCCACTATCAATTACCTAGTAAATTGGTAAACTGCAGCAAGTAGGAACACTGTTACGTTTATAAGGCCAATGTCAAATAAATGTATTTGGTTGAGATTTTACATTTAGTCAACAAAATGTTTATACAAAATTTTGTATTAATCGAATACGTAAAACTCTATGGGATAGAGGCGTGATACTATGTATGTATGTATGTATGTAAAACACACACGTAATTCATTTTAGAAAAAATCTTTTGACACTGATATTGAACTTGAATCTCCGCAGACATCTTATCTGTGATGTATTTTGAACCATCACATTTTTTTTGAAAAAAAACTCTGTATTATGAACTGTAGTTAGCAAGCGAACGCGACGATGATAATTGATAACCGTGACAACCCCACACTCACGTAAAAATACTCCTACGCAATTAACTAATGGAATTTAATTATGAAATGACCTTATTCCTGATGGTTCAAATATTAGCAAATTTCTACATGAAAATATATTTTTATATTTGTACTTTAATTCAGCATCAGTAATGACTAAGGAAAAAATATATTATTATATGCGAGAGTTTGTGATCGTTTGGACGTTTATTAGAAATGAACGCAAGAACCGCTACATGTAGATTTGAATGAAATTCAATACATACCAAAAAGGCCTGCATTACATTACGCTATTGTCATGGGCGTGGCTAGCCTTCAACTCAGAAGAGAGGAGGGGTCATATCTCAAAGGACATGTCCAAAAACAGGCCTTAACTTCTAACCAAGATACTTTATATATATTTGGATAGTACTCCCAAAAACTAAGTCTTTGGAATAAATCGTATAATTTTAAAGTCATCCGATGTTGAGATTTATGTAATTTCATTTTCTTTAAAAACTACACTTAATATGAACGTTTTTAAAAAAAAGTTAGTCATAAATGGAGGGGTCTAAAAATATTGTTTTAATGGACCCAAGGTCTATATTTATGCCCTTTAATATCCATAAAGTTAGAGCCTGGTTAAATTTTGAGGCCCATACAAAAAACGAGGATCTCCTTTTGAGCGGAAATTTCATATATGTAGGCAATTGGGACTCTCAATCATTCAACACATTACCTAAATCAAAAGTATATACTAATCCAGAAGGGTAGCTGACCATCCCTCCACCCCGTGACTATTTTTAACCTGTAAAAGTGGACACTGGGCCTTACATTGCAAGTTAACTATTTCACGCGGACTATACCGCGCGCAAAACCTAATAGGTCATTAAAATAAATTAAAACTTATGTAACTTTTCTTTTTAATTTCGGGTAATAAACAAAACCGCTGTAATTAGTCCATTTAGTGGGCTGATTTATACGGTCTGTCGCCAATGGCGTCTAGACGGCGCTATCATGCGGTACTGCGGAAAATGACGGGAGCGGCATTCGAATGCTTTGTCTATACTAATTATAAAGAGGAAAGATTTGATTGTTTGTTTGCATTGAATAGGCTCCGTAACTACGGGCCCGATTTGAAAAATTCTTTCATTAATATAAAGCTACATTATCAGCGAGTAACATGGCTACTTTTTATCCCGGGATTAAAGCGGGACCTTTATCCCGGAAAAACTCACTCACACGGGCGGAGCCGTGAGCAAGATTCTAGTAATTTATAGTAAGAATTAGCTTTTTCTCGCGGCTTCGCCCACTTGTTATAGTGTATATATTTTCCCGGGATAAAAAGTAGCCTTAAACCTTCCCAGTGTCTCAAACTATCTTCATACCAAAGATGTCCGCTTTTTGTATGGGTGCTGGGGCCTCAAAATCTAACCACGCTCAAACTTAATGGATATAAAGGCAAAAATATGGATCTTGGATCCATAAAAAAATATTTTCAAATCCTTCCATTTATAACCAACTTTTTTTAAAACGTTAATTTTAAGTGTAGTATTTAAGCAAAATAAAATTACAATAAAACTCAAAATCGGAGGACTTTAAAAATATACGATTTATGGCAAAGGCTTAGTTTTTGGGCGGACTATCCATATATCGCACTGTTACGGCGCACATCACTATTGCGTGGCTGTGCGCTCTTTCTGCCACGGCCTCTAAAGTTTTCGCCTGGCAACACCGGGCGAACTGTCACTCTCTCTTCCCGACGCGAGCACCATCAACATGCTCTGTATTTTATAATTGTTTCAATATAGTATTTCAATAAAATATTGATTTTTACTGCCCCAATGTATAACCAAATATACATATTGGTGGCCCATGAGGGGAATTAACGCGACAAACAAACAAGAGCAACTATTTGCAAAATACGTCGAACAAACATTCGCCGGTCAAGATGGACGCTTACTGCTTAGAAATCTAAACAAAAGGGGTTTCAAGCACGAAGTACGAAATATCGAGCTACATTCAGTCGGGTCATCCAAGAATCCAGCATCTCATCGAGCAGTGGTGCAGCTAAAGTACCAGGGAAGTTCTATGCAGCTAAGTGCCCTTCCCAATTCCATAAAATTTTCCATTCCCGAATTTCCAAGACGCCATTTTTAGAATTTGGGTACTTACATTTTCAATTCATATTTTAATTGAATTTCTGTGGGTCTATATCCCCATATATTACTTAATTTCATTAGTTGAGTTAATTTTCAAACTTAATTATGTCTCAAGACTCAACAGACAAACTTGTTCGAGATTTAATTACAAAACGGTCGTCCGCCAAAGGACAAATTACAAAATTTAAGAATTATTTGACTAGTATATCTAACAAGCAAGAGTTAAATAATATTGAACTGACCGAGTTAAATCTTAAATTAGCTAAGTTTGAAGCCTTGTCTGTCAGAGTAGATGACTTGCAAAGTGAAATTGAGGTCCTAAATCCAAACAATATTGATGCCGAAATTGATGAACGCGAAAATAATGAACGTGACATTATTGTTAATATTGCTACGGCCAAAACATTATTAGACAAATTGACACCATCAAGCAAATCGGTGCATGAACAAAAATGTAACTCTAGTGTTGACAACTCTTGCTGTGGGAATCATCAAGTGGTTGGTTTAAAGCTTCCTCAAATCCAAATAGCAAAGTTTGATGGTGAATATTCCCGCTGGTTGGAGTTCCGGGACACATTTGAGAATTTAATACATAAAAATGCTCGCCTTTCAGACATTCATAAATTTCACTATTTAAATTCATATTTACAAGGTGAGGCAGCTAGAATAATTTCTAATTTAGAGGTTTCATCTGCTAATTATGTCGAAGCCTGGAAATTGGTTTGCAATCGCTATGACAATAAGAGAATATTAATTAATCAACATATTAGTGCATTACTTGGCATTAAGCAGCTTCCACGAGAATCGGAGAAATCTTTAAGATTCCTGGTTGATCATATTACAAAAAATCTCCGGGCATTGGCCAGCCTGGGACAGCCCACAGACCAATGGGATGGGTTATTAATTTTTATGCTATGTTCAAAATTAGATGCCAATACTTTAATAAAATGGGAGGAGCACCGCAATAGTTTGGAGGTTGATGTACCAACATTAGATCAATTTTTTAAATTCATCACCGATCGGGCAGATGTTCTGGAGTCACTTATTAGAAATAAATGCGATATTGGTACATCTAAAATACAACCAGTCCATACACGTGGCAATTACATCCATAATACTAATAAAGCCCCACAGGGTGCCTTTACTAAAACATTTGCAAGTTTTCCTAAAAGGTCAAATCAAAGGATTAGTTTTTCCTGTGTTATATGTAATGAAAATCACAAAATTTATGATTGTCCTAAATTTAAGGCAATGGGAATTGATGATAGGATAATTGAGGTAGACAAATACAAATTGTGTGTAAACTGCCTTAGGCAAGGCCATGCAACAAATGAGTGTCGTATGGGATCATGTCGTGAGTGTAATAAACGCCACAATAGTTTATTGCATCGTCCGGAGTCCTCTGTTAACCATATGTTAGTAGATGAACACTTAGAATCAGTTGTTAATTTTACAAACCAAAGTTCAAACCAAATATTGTTGTCAACAGCAATCATTGAAGTCATGAATCCATTGACAAAACAAAAGGAAAAGGTTCGTGCTCTCTTAGATTGTGGCAGCCAATCATCTTTTATTTCTAAATCCCTAAAGGATCAAATTTCTTTAAAATCTTTCCCCGTTGATTCACTAAAGGTCATAGGGATTGGCAATAATATTTCTACTAGTGTGGTTGAAGGTTGCAACATACAAATACAATCTTTAAATAGTAAATTCATTACAAATTTATCTTGCCTGGTATTAAACAATCTCACTGGAAATTTGCCAAGGTATCCAATCAATATTAGTGAACTAAAGTTACCTAAAGATATTTTATTGGCAGATCCTAAGTTTTATCAACCAGGACCTGTAGATGTTTTAATAGGAGCTGATATATTCTGGGACCTCTTGGGCAATGAGCAACTGTCACTTGGTCCTAATGGTCCTAAGTTGAGAAATTCACATTTGGGTTGGCTTATATCAGGTCCAATAATTTTATCTAAATCAAATAAGCGGAGTGTTCACTGCAATCATGCAATGGTAGATACTACTACATGCACTAGTATTGAGGATTCCTTGTCAAAATTCTGGGAATTAGAACAAATTCCCTCAAAAAATATTATGAGTGAAAGAGACCAGGCTTGTGAAGACCATTTTGTCAAGCACACTCGTAGAGATGAATCAGGTAGATTTATTGTTAGATTACCTTTGCTAGATACACCTGATTGCCTCGGAGATACACTCAAGTTAGCTAAAAAACGTTTTCACTATTTAGAAAAACGGTTCAAAAGAAATCCATTATTAAAACAACAATATACTGACTTTATGCATGAGTATGCTCAGTTGGGGCACCTTTCCCCGGCGGCTCATGAACAAAATACAGCCTACTACTTATGTCACCATGCCGTCTTAAAACAAGATAGTGAGTCCACCAAGCTCCGGGTAGTGTTTGATGGCTCAGCTACCTCGACTTCCGGCTATGCTTTAAATGACATTATGATGGTAGGTCCGAATCTGCAAGATTCACTTTTTGGTATATTAGTGCGTGCCAGACAATATAAGTTCCTTCTAACAGGTGATGTAGAAAAAATGTATCGTCAAGTTATAGTAGACCAGAGGGACCGTGATCTTCAACGCATTTTATGGCGGGATCATGAATCGTCCCCTATTAAGGCTTTTACTTTAAATACCGTTACTTATGGTACGACTAGTGCTAGCTTCCTCAGCACTCGCTGTCTATGGCAGCTGGGCGAAGAGCACAGCGACCAGCTTATAAAATTAATAATTCAAAGAGACTTTTATGTCGATGATCTCATTACAGGGGCTGACGATGAGCACGAATTGCTTCGCATTCAGCGTTCAGTCTCTAGTGCACTAAAAAGGGGTTGTTTTAATTTAAGAAAATACAAAAGTAATCACCCAACCATTTTCGAAAATCTTCACATAAATAAGCAAGATAACTTAACTATTAGCGAGTCATCAAGCACTCTTGGTCTTGGATGGACACCATCTAGTGACACATTGCATTTTTCAATAAAGAACTTTTCATTTGATAAAGAAGCAATTGTAACTAAACGATTCATTATGTCAAATACTTTTAAAATATTTGACCCTTTAGGTCTTTTAAGTCCGGTTGTCATACAACCCAAAATTATCTTGCAAAAAATCTGGCAACAAAACCTAGATTGGGATCAACCTGTTCCAGAAGGCATAAAGGATGATTGGCTAAAGTTTGTACATAACTTACCTTATCTGTCTAACTTAACGGTACCAAGATTAGTTTTGTGTGATGTACCAAATACTATCGAATTGCACTCGTTCAGTGATGCATCTCAATGTGCATATGGTGCATGTATCTATTTGAAATCCGCGGATTGTAACGGTGAAGGCAGGGTTAGACTATTATGCGCTAAATCTAAAGTATCTCCGTTAAAGCCAACGACAATTCCGCGTCTAGAGTTGTGTGGCGCGTAACTAGCAGCGAGGCTCTGCCAGTCTGTGGTGGACACGTTAAGATACAAACCGGACAGGATAGTTCATTGGTGTGATTCTAGTGTCGTGTTGAGCTGGATCAATACCGATCTGACTAAATTGAAAACATTCGTGGCTAATCGAACCAGCGAAATAGTAGAGTTGACGTCGCCTTCGGCTTGGCGATACGTACCAACTGAGTCGAACCCAGCCGACTTGATTTCTAGGGGTGTAAATGCGAAAATTTTAGCTTCTCTATATTTGTGGTGGTTCGGTCCTGATTTTTTAACCAAAGATGAACCAGACTGGCCCATCTTAAAAACTAACTACTCCGATGACTTACCTGAGATAAAGGCGCATTCTGCGGTAGTAGATGAAGCTATATTTAATTTCGATAATTATTCATCATTGACTAGACTCCAAAGAGTATGTGCATATATTAAAAGATTTATATTTAATCTTAAATGTCCTAAAAACAAACGTTCAGGAAATCTATTACCTGAAGAACTGCGCGATTCATTTCATTCACTTTGCATTATGGCTCAACGCCAGATATTTCACAATGAGTATGATTTGTTGGTAAAGGGCAAATCTTTGCCTAGTAAAAGTAAAATTTTATCACTTTCTCCCTTTCTTGACGAGAAAGGCTTGATTCGTGTAGGCGGTCGCATAGATGCTTCTGCATATTCATATGAAAAGAAACATCCTATATTACTTCATGCCACGCATAGGCTAACTAAACTTTATTTCGAAAGAGAGCATATAATTAATTTGCATGCTGGTCCCCAGCTGCTGTTAGCAACAGTCAGGGAAGTAGTATGGCCAGTTAATGGTAGACACTTAGCGAGACGTACAGTCAACAACTGCGTCCGTTGTAGGCGTCTACGTGGTAAAACATTATGTCCAAAAATGGGTGATTTGCCTGCTCAGCGAATTCAACCTGATTTTCCATTTTTGTCTGTTGGTCTAGATTTTGCTGGTCCTTTTTTAATACTTAATCGTAAGGGCCGTGGAAGCCGTTTAATAAAATGTTATTTATGCATCTTTGTGTGTTTACGTTGTAAATGTGTGCATCTTGAGGCGGTGAGCGATTTAACTAAAGATGCTTTTCTTATGACTCTTAGAAGATTTATCGCGCGTAGAGGCAAGCCATTGGAAATATTCAGCGACAATGGTCGCAATTTTGTAGCAGCCGCCAAAGAGTTAGGGAATTTTCTGAAATACAACCAGGAACCTCTATTTGACTTTGCAAGCCAGCAAGGCATTATTTTTAAATTCATTCCCACTTATGCACCACATTTTGGCGGCATATGGGAAGCTGGTGTAAAATCAGCAAAACATCATTTGCGAAGGGTAATGGGTAATAGTCACTTAACCTTTGAGGAAATCTCTACATTATTTGCACAAGTGGAAGCAATACTTAACAGTCGTCCCTTGTGTCCCTTATCGTCCAGCCCTGATGATCTCCTATCCCTTACCCCCGGGCACTTCATCATCGGCCGACCTCTTACGACTCTACCATCATCTGCACTGCCTCACAATATTAACCAGAGAAGACGATATGAACATCTCGAAAGCATAAGGCAACACTTCTGGAAAAGGTGGCAGAAAGAATATGTCGCCGAGTTGCAGCAAAGATCAAAATGGAGGAGCAACTCATCTCAACTTAACATCGGGGACATGGTTTTGCTCTCTGAAGACAACACCCCACCTTTAAGTTGGCGTCTGGGTCGTGTTCGTCGGCTGTTTCCTGGACCAGATGGAATATCAAGAGTCGCAGAGGTCCACACCGTCAAGGGCAGTGTGCGGCGGCCTTTAACGCGTCTTTGCGTCCTGCCTACGGCGCAAGATCTTCAAAGTTGAAAGAGGCCTTTCAACGGGCGGGAGGATGTTACGGCGCACATCACTATTGCGTGGCTGTGCGCTCTTTCTGCCACGGCCTCTAAAGTTTTCGCCTGGCAACACCGGGCGAACTGTCACTCTCTCTTCCCGACGCGAGCACCATCAACATGCTCTGTATTTTATAATTGTTTCAATATAGTATTTCAATAAAATATTGATTTTTACTGCCCCAATGTATAACCAAATATACACGCACCTTTAGAACGAAAACGACACAACGCAAAAAAATCTAAAATTGAGTTATCGTCATAAAATTACTTAAACGAAGTTCTCAATACAACAATAGTTCAAACGCAGCCATATTCAAGCAGGAAAAGGACCAAACTGTTATATCGGGCCATTTTTATTATATTTTTATAAAAAAAAGGGACCAGTTTTAACTCAATTTTCGATTTTATTGAATTGTGTCGTTTTCGTTCTAAAGGTGCGATATATATAAAGTATCTTGGTTAGAATTTTAAGCCGTTTTTGGACATGTCCTTTCATCGTAATCCGTTCAGTAGTTTTAGAGTATATCGCGTCATCGACTATATGTGGTATAATCCAAGCATTAGTGGAATTTTCATTTGAAATAACCAACATAGACGTTAAATCTAAACAGAAAACTAGGTCAAGTCTTTCGTAACACCAACAAAAACGGTTTACAATTTCAGCTCGTATTTCTCAAACTATTTTCTTTCCGTCCCGTTGGTTACGTTCTCGTAATGATTTCTAGAGATAAAAACAGGTGTAGTCTGATTACTCAGCTTAATGACGTCACATCTCACAAGAACCACAATGATCGTTACAGAATGAACCATTGTAACAACTGTATACTAATTATTTTAATTATCATGTTGATAAATGTAGTAATTATGTAACAGCATTGCCAGTTGCTAATGCCATGACGTATATGTTTTTTTTACAAAAAAGAACCGCTGCAAAATCATAACTATGGAGAATATTCTTTGTTGTTACAAATAAATATTATATGTATGTGATTGTACAAAAAACCTTTTGTCTTTATTTTAGTGTCCGTTTCAAGGCCCTCTTCCCTTGGATCGGAGCCAATATCCTTTCCCCTACTCCTGTCATTGTCTTTGTAGACGCCACTGGAGATTTACAATGCGACGGAAATAGTCATCTAATAATGGTATGCATTATGCACATACTTAGAACTATAATTGTAACAGCTCAGTATATGGATTGGCTGCATCATTTTAGTATGAGAATAATTAAAACCATTGTGAGATAAAATGTATGTGTTTTTTTTTATTATTTATTGCCATTGAATGACACGAGCATACCGCTCGCCTGATGGTAAGCGATACGATCCCGCCCATAAACAGTAGCAACACCATACAGAACTTTTAATTACAAAGTAATTCGTGGCACTGTACTGCACTCATCACCCTGAGAAATTAGATGTTGAGTCTCATAATGCCCAGTAATAGGGTAGTTTCCTAATTTTATATTATGTAAGTAACAGAAAATAATACGAAAAAGAAATTCTTCTGTAAAATCAGCATCAAAATTGGTTGAAAAATAAAGCAGTTATTCATATTTGAAATACTGTTGTGAGCAAAAGTGGGGAAGTGGATATCGCGCTATCTCTTTCGCACGCACGCAGCGTTATGGCCGACGACTCTCGGTGACGTTACAGTGTAATATTACTGTTATTTGACAACTGCCCCTTCCACCAAATTTCAAAGCTTTATAACTTACTAATTATCGACCCAATTTCGAAAATTATTTTTCGCTTAGATTTTGCATGGTACACATTTTTGATAAATGTATTTAAATAAAGTAGTAACTACCCTATTAGTATCAATATAATAATATCAACCCTGTATTACATTCTATCTCACTGGTGGGCATGTGTTCTTTCGCTGAGATTTAGGCGTTTGTCCACCACACTAGCCAAGTGCAGGATGGCAGAATTTAAATAATTTCATAATTCTTAGGTATGTAGGTTCTTGTCTAGGCTATCCTCTACTTAGCATAAGTTTTATTACATTTTCCTTCGCCATAAAAGTAAGCGATAGTTGTCAAAGAAAATACTTAAAACTCATTGTTTCTTTTATCACAAACAAAATTGCCAGTGTAAGCATGACACAATTTTTTATACAATAATTATTATTGACTTATCTATATTGAACATATATTCGTTTTCTTATGACATTGCAAAATGATTGTGCTGATGACACATGTTTTATTACACAACATTATGTAAATTAATAGTGCAATGTTGATATATGGAGATAAAAATAACAACATAAAAGATTCTATGAGGATAATTATGTTGAAACCATGAGCTTATTTACCGCACTAATCTATGTGCTACATTCCTCTCCAAATACGTAACTTTATTGTCTACTTTCACAACCTACAATAATTTATTTCTCATAATCTTGATAAAGAATATTTGATAGATTAAATGTATGAAAGATTATACACAAATGACTTATGTACAGCAGTATTAATTCAAATAAAATGTTGAACAAACAAGAAACCTAGCTTTTTTACGATAATCTCCCAGATCTTGGATGTTTATCTTGCTGTATGTATACTAATTAACCCTGGATGACTTGAATAAATAAACCCCTGACAGGTTTTTCACCATGAATTGGTGGTGTCTATCCAGTCAGATATACATCTCGACTCTGGTACCCACTACTTGTGGTAGGTCTCTCATATGTAAGAGTTCATCTGGGTGGTAACCACCGCAATGTCTATTTCTACCGCCGAGCAGCAGTGTGCATGCACTGTTGTGTTGAGTTTGAAGGACATTGTAGCCAGTATAACTACTGGACATAATGAGACTTAACCTCTATGTCTCAGGATGACAAGCACAGTGGAATGCCACACAGTACTTTGTAACTCTAAGTGCTGAATGATGTTGCTACTGTATGTGGGTGGTCGTATCGCTTACCGGCAAACGGCATGCTCGTCTCGTCATTCAAAGCAATAAAAAAAAAACCCACTGGACATCTTTTAAGTTAATGCCGCAAACAAAAAACTACACTGGCTACCAATATTTTTAATACCAACATGGCCTTACAAGTTACAACTATAGTTAAGACATAATCAAATTGTTAGGAGAAAGTGTTCATGATGATTTCTATAAAGCAGGAAACCATTCATTATGTTTTTATACTATGTTTTTTCAAACTACATTGTTAGATAGAATGTTGCTACAGAAATTTGAAAAACAATGTATAATAAACTAATAACCATAATAAAAGACTTCAAACTCAGTAACACAAGCAATAAAGATAAACCTGACAACTGATAACAAAAAATTTTAAACTTAAGTGATAAAAACGGTTTTCTAAGAGCATCTTATCAGTGAAATGCCAACGTCACAATTTTGACTGATACTGTGTGTAAAGTATTTGATTAAAAATCATAAGGTACTAACTAACTTCTGTGAAATCTCTACAGTCATATATCCTGGCAACAATAGTGCAAAACAAAGTGAATTTAAATATTTTTTGAACAAAGAGAAATGACGACTTTAAAAATTATCAATAGGTTTAAAGATTACTTTACTAATAATGAACCTAATCTAAAGATCTTTAAAGAAGCTTATCGCAAATTCCATTGCTCAAATGGAAAAAGAAAATATCCACTATTATATTAATAAAAAATGACCGTACCACACTCAATTGAGTAATGACTATTATATAAAAAGTGAAAGTTGTTACATTAAAGTTATATGTATGTTGTAGCCTGTAGGGGTCTCGTACAGATTTAGAAAAGATACTAAGCTTGGAAGCAATCACAATACGTTAGAATTAAGAAAAAAAATTTTTTTTTTTTAAATGTATTATTCTGCGACAATGCCTGTTTGCTATGCAATCAATAAATGTGACTAATATAAGGGATTCTGATTATTAATCCTTCAACGCCCGTGGTGGACAACGGTGTCTATTTGGATAAGGAAATTAGCTTATAACTACTTTATAAGCGGGCGTTGACGGGTTAACCTATTACCTTGTTGTCGGATCTTACGTCAGAAGGGGCTAGGGTTTTGGTAAAAAAATATTTTAAGTGTACTATGGTGAATGTTTATAGTCTGTAGAAATATATTTAAGTGGACTTATGGAGCGACTTGGTCGTAATATTCGACAAAGCTGCTTAAAATAAGAATAAAAAAAAACCTATTAGCTGATTTTTAGAATGGAAATTTCAGGGCAGTCAATTATAATTTAGATCCAATCCATAAAAAGTTGTAGAATTATTTTTAGTTTTGAATAACATAGTAACATTTCCATTATCTTAATGCCATCATAATGATAATGAGATGAATATATGCATAATGTAAATGTGAAATGTGGCATAATGACTTATCTATGAACATGTGGCTACATAGTACAGAATATTACAAGTTAACTATATAGCACAAAATATGATAAAAAATAATAAAATACCAAAATTTGCTCAGTTATCTGGATTTAAAACTTGATAACTGGCTGTAAGTTATAGCATATGGTGAGAACTAACCTTTATCAACCAATACAGTGGGAACCAGCCGACGATGAAGTCTGAGAAGTATTCCACCACGGAGAAACACGCGTACACCACCCAGTACGTAAGCCATTTGGTGTCGTCATCCTTCTGCGGCGACTCCAGGGCCTTCATCGACATGTACGCCGGGTACACGAAACCGATAGAGTTGCATATCAGTTCCGCACCGAAACCGAACACTAAATATAAACCAGTGAACGCGACCAAGCCTGCACAACAAAATACGCGTCAATCTACCGCTAAAGATATAAATAAACGCGAAATAAAAAACTCAAACTCACCGACGAACAGGTATACTCGGTTCACGCCGGTTTTCTGTTCAGCTTTTTCGAAATATTTGGTCCATGGTTTGCTTTTGTCGTTCAGGCTGCGTTCAATTGTGTCTTTGTATTCTTGAATTTTGGCAGCCATGGTGGTGTGAGGGTTTAGGTGGTTTCGGTTTTTAATTGGCACTTCAGTAGGCAATCTACGACCACGGCTATTTGACAAATTGTGACAGCCGACAAAAAGCAATCTAATGGCGGTTGTCTTCGGTGTTGCCAATTTAAACATTGAAAATTATTTTATTATTGATGTAGTATCCTACCAATTACATACCTACCTACGAAAATAATAATACATCATTATTAATTTAACCGCAAGTTTACTGCATATCGATCTCTACGCTCTAAGTGATTTAAAATTAATTTAGGTACCTTGAGAATTATAATATCTCCAGAAACGTATTCAATTTATAACTAGCTAGCTTTGGCCCGCGGCTCCGCCCGCGTGTTAAAGTTATTCCGGGATAAAAGTCCCGCTTTATATTTTCCCGAAATAAAAAGTAGCATATATCACCCAGGAGTAATGTAGCTTCCTATTAGAGAAGGAATTTTCAAAACCGCTTCAGTACTTAGTCCCAAAGTCACGCCGAGACCGAATAGGAGTAGGTATTCACTAACTATACTGTTAAATGTTTTTTGTATTCATTATTTTCGTTTTAGGGTGCAGTGCTATTTCAGTCTGTAAGATGATTGCGATAATAAAATACTCGAGACCCCTTGGCATTAGGATTCAAAAGGAGAAGGAGGATTAATTACATAATTATATAGGTGGAAAAAAATAAAAGAAATAATATGACCTTAAGTAATAGTCCATAATAGGACTGTAGTCCTACCAGGGATTTCGTTACTATCGGGTGGTTACTGGGTATTTTTGTTGGGTAGAAGTGTGTAAGTATTACTAGGATTCTGTCTTTTAGTTTAATATAACATTAAAAATGCGATAATTACTCGGTGATAGTTTAATCATACTATTGGATCAAAATAAAGATTGCTTACTTAGCACAAATGCAGTCAGTTATTTAATTTGCCAGTAGTGTGGCTATTTTATAATGTCAGGCATCACCTCAGAGCATCACCATCTTAATGTGCCATCAGGAAACCATTACCTATGCTCGGCAGTTTACTCCGATGTACATAAAGATAATTAAATAAATAAATAAAAAAAACTTTTGTGCCTTATTATGGTTTTAACACTGGGTTGCAAGACATTAAGTCAAAGGTAGGGATGGTAGGTAATTAAGAATAAAACTAAAATATCGATGTTGATCATTATTTAATCTTCGTACTTATCTTTAGTAGCAGTAACAAGTAGGGTTTCAATTTAATAAACATAAAACTGATAGATTTCATTGGTTTATGGTTTGAACACTGGGTTGCAAGACATTATGTCAAAGATATGGATGGCAGGTAGTTACAAATAAAACTAAAATGTCGATTTGATAATTATTTAATCTTTTAAAATATATAAAGCATAACATCGTCTTTGTGCTTAGAAACATAATACTTTTTGTCTTGAAATGGACTGGAAATATGACAAATTGTAATTTACGCAACTTAAGCATGTTAATAACTATTGACACGAGCTTTTCTTGCAACTTATACTATATTACAATGCAAAATATTACATTAGGTACCGAATTATTTTTTTTAGCACCCAATATATTATACCTAATTATTTTGTGCATTCGTGATTTAATGTAGATAATAGACAATAGTGATTGCTGTGCAGTAAAAGTCGGGCAGGAAACAATGCAGGTCAGGACTCCAGGGGTCGTAGCCAAGACTCCTTTTTTGTAATTCCGGTTTTTTTTTCTATTAGCGTAACGATTGTAGAAAGGGGCCATGGCTACGGCCGCAGATCCATTAAGAAAAATACAAGTCCTTAGCATGATTATGTTATGGTTAGAGTAATATAAAAGATAATTTCAATAATAAACATAGTCTCAATTTGTCTACTTTTCAAGTTGACAAAAATATTTCTTCTACGTGCATGGCTTATTGGTTGATATTATAATAAAAAAAACACGAAGAAACATATAAATTTAGGATGGGCATCCTACATAATATAATATTATATTATAAAAGAGGAACATGGTCTTTTATAAAAAGCGAATGACTAGATATTTATAAAAATTCAACAAGATTATAGATCTTTGAATATAGTGATAGGTAAATAGACTGTCGAGAATCTATAAGTGAGAATAAAAATAACTTACGCTTTTGAGACAAAACATTTATGTTCTCTAATAGATTTTAAATCTTAGATTCGAAGAAATTTATTATAAAAGTTCTTTTGTGGTACAAAAAATATAAAAATGTTTCGTGAGATAACAAATACAATTTTATGAAAACAATAATTAAGAATTTTTAAGTTGAAATTATGTTATCTTGAACTATATACATTCAACACTTATACTATGATGTTTAAATATTTTTAATCATTAGATTATTTTTGAAAAGAAATTTAACAAAGAAAATAAATCATACACAATACAATGTTTTTTTTCGATTATGTTAAGGTCCAATTTTACCAATTTCTTATTTAATAGGCGTTAGTTAATCGGGCATTAAAATTAACACGAATGCTAAGTTATCAGGCGTCCTGTGAAATAACGCCTATTTAAGGAAGGTAACCACCTATTAAGGCATGGTGGGACACTCAAAAACCTTAAAAATCTGTTAAGAGAGTTAACAGGCTGTTAAAGTAACAAACAGAGCATGGTGAAATTAGACCCAAGCGAAGGCCATTTTGTCATGATTATATAGCTCATCAACGTTCAACGTGCTCGGAAATTCTGAAATAAATACAATTCTTATATTTAACTTTACAAAGTGGAATGAGAGATTCAGTGACGTAGGCCGCATATAACTTCATAAATACGAGTACTTTCAACATGGCAACAAAAATACTAAAACATAATTTAAGGGATTCTTTCAACAGAGCATTTTAATGCTTCGTTACTTGCCTTTACAATAATACAGAGTAACTAGTGTTTACCAAGACCGCCCCCAATTACTCTGTGCCAAATACGTCACTGGAGAATATAGCTAGACAGATCTTAGTGGATAATTAACATAGTTTGAAGGTATAAACTTTTATCATCTATCTAATTTCGATTAATCTGTGAGATTGGTCTCTCAGTCTTAAAGATAATGCATGTAAAGTGATGTAACGATTATGTAGCTTCGAGTTATACTATAAAACACATAGTCCCTATAAATAAAATGGATAGGTGCGAAGGTAGACAAGTAAAAATAATTATTTTGCTGAAAAATACAATTCTCATAGACTGCATAGAATTAGAGGTTATAATATTCAACGTGGCTACTCGCTAGTCGAACAATGCCTTAAAATACACTTGGATTAGTGTTCATAATTTATACATTCGCTACATCACTTCTTTAAATACTTTTGATTATTATATTGAGATGTGGGATGATTCGGCTGTTATAACATTTGCTATCACCCAAATATCTATACCGACTCAAACATAACAAAAACTTAACTTTGTTCATATACAAAAATGGCGTATTGAAAAATCCTATCTACTGTTATATTTATTATAAATCTATTGGATTTTATACATCATGCATAAATGCACCGATTCTATGTAGATCTCATATATGTATTCATAAATCGTACATTTTAAAATTATGTCGCACATTAGGCTAGGATCTACCTACTAGAATAAACATTTCAAAATTTTAAAGATGTCATAGTAAATTTACCTATATATTATGACAATTAATTTTACAATCCATACTGCAATAAAGTACACAAATATTATACCACTTCATATACAGGCTAATTTTGACATTGCGTTAATAAACGAAACCATTGTTGATCGAAGACGAAACCACATACTTATCTCGTTGAAAATAACGCTTTCCATTAAGTTATTTTAACCATAGATGTAAAATAAAAAGTGTGAGTTTCAAACAAAATAAATATCAATAAAAAGTAACTTTAAGTTTACACGCCCTAATGCCACTAATACTGCTCTAAAAGAATTCGTCGCAGCAGCAACATCTCACTTTTAGTCAGAAATACACTTACGCACACACCATATTCGTACTAAACTACAAAATGATCAAGAGATTGGAAAACTACAACCGGAATTTACGCCGAAAGTATTCGTTATTCATGGATGATTTTTGGCACGATGTTAGCAGAGGTAAAGACGAATATGTGGTTTCATTTAGTAACACAATGTAAAAATGACACTGTATTGTGTTGATGGGCTATAATATTATAATTGCAAAAAATATTGTTTTCAACCAATAAAAATGAGTTTACATGGGATATGAATTCTGAATACAGTCCTGTCAAATAAGCGCAAGAAAATGCTTTTTCGGTAAGGAATTCATATAATTTCACCCCTGGGATATGAATACCAGGATAAGTACGGCCGCGACTTACAGCAAATTACAGCTTAAATACTCGTTAAGAGATTTGCTCATAAATGCGCTTGGCGGGCGTATAGTTTCCAACTCTAATTGGGTCGACTTAATTTAGCGCTTAGGTACTATATATATTTAGCATTTATGTAATATTATTGACTGCCTCGATGAAGTAGTTGTATTGCGTACGAGTTACGGGTACGGTCCTGGATTCGAATCCCGGGTCGAGCCAAAAACATTGTGACTGGGTTTTTCCATCTTAAAAATTACTCAGTCGCAGCTCGGAGACAGGAAGTTGGCGGTGTGATACCCCCGTGCCTCGAAAAGCACATAAAGCCGTTGGTCCTGCGCCTGATCTCTCTCCGGTCATGTCGGATTGCCGTCTCACCGGACTATGAGAGTAAAGGAATAGCGAGTGCACTTGTGTATTGCGCACACTTATGCATTATTATATCTCCTGCGTACCTGGCTGATCTTCTTTGAGATTGGCCACCGTGGTCGAAATCGGCTAGGAAGGGATATATTATTTGAATAGTTATAAAATTAATTGTCATCACGTATTACACCTTATAAATAATCCTTTGGACTCATCTAGCACGCTCTAAGCTAACATAGGAAAATAATGGAAGAATTAATAATTAACTTAAATTATTCTGGTCAACAATAAGTATTAACCGTTTTATTACCTAAGAATATGTATTTGGTGTCATTTTATTACCGGCCAATATTCGTTAGGCCCGCGTGGGCTGTGACGTCACCTGTCAATTAAGCGGACATCGTTTTTACGCAGCGGCGCATTAAGTTCTACAACAAAAAAAATTACAGCTGTCACACTACCGAATAATCAAAGGTTAAACAATTAAAATAAATACCTTGTCGAATATAAGTTGGCAGCTGGCAACATAAAAAATGTCAAAGTCGGGCCTACTGCGCTGACAGCGGGACGCCATTTTGAATGTTTGTCACAGTATAACCGCAACCATGAACACACTAAATATTTTTACCGTTATTTCGTTATGACAATGATAATATTGTGTTGCAAAAGATACATTGTTCTAAAATGCGGTATGCTGAGACTTGTCTTGAGGCAAGTATTTTGTAAGAAACTTATATATACCCACCTAAGTTGCCTACATTATAGGTTACGCGCTCAGCGCTTCCTTTTAAACTTCTAATCGAATCAAATCAAAACTAGCAACTTATATTAAACGATTTACAATATTCATCTCCGTAAAAAATCACAGTTTTATGTCGTTAACGTCAAAAAGGTTTACAATTTACAACAATGACCACAAATATTTACAAATAAATGACTACTATTCAAGATGTATTTTACTGAAAGAGTTTTTTGTAAGTTTAATTAAATTTGTTCGTGAGAGTTTATTACAGCTTTATGTTTTGCTGCTGAAACAATAAATAATTCAAAATAGTAAGAAAAACATTTTGGTTTTTTCGGCACGATGCATCTACCTACATTTTTTAATTTTGCCAATTAAGTAGGTACTTACACTTTTTTTTATTGTAATGAACATAAAGTAGTTTAGTTTTGAACCATTATATAAACAAAAAAAAAATGAATGTTTATCAAGTTTGATACCAGAAAAATGAATACCAAAAAATGTCCTACGTCCTAAAACTATCATGTCTCATACATTGTTTGATCCGCTGTCGGATCCTAGTTGAGATGTGTTACGCAGCCTTGTGTTTCTTGCGCGCGTCCCTTCGGTCTGCCGGCGGGTGAGGTTTTAGCTCTCTGCAGTCCAACTGAAAAAAAAGCTTCGGTTTGTACTAACAACAAAATAAGACAATAATTGTCATATTAAAATTAAAAAAAAAACGACCGCGATACATAATCAAGTAGTCAGATAAAATTATCATAATTTTTCTCCGATGAAATTTATACTCATCTTCAGAGATTTCTAGATGATTTTATACAGCCACGGCAAAGTGACCCCACTGCACCCGGTAAGCCGTTAGCCGAGAGAAGTCCAGATAGAGTGTCGACTGTCGACTGCCGAGAGATGATTAGGTATCCCTCGTCAGTCGACACAATTATGCCGGCCTAAGTAGGTACAATTATTCAAAATGGCCCAAAAATTATATCTTTCATACACACACACACATACTCACGCCTTTTATCCCCGAAGGGGTAGGCAGAGGCGTAACTAATGCACCCACTTTTCGCCATTCTTATTCCGTCCCATGATGTGATAGGGGGCGAGCCTATCGCCATATCGGGCACAAATTTCAGACTCCGGGCTGATACTGAATAGAAAAATCCAATATCACTTTGCCCGACCCGGGGATCGAACCCGAGACCTCAGCATTGCAGTCGTACCGTAATACAACTACGCTACCGAGGCAGTCAGTCTATCTTTCATATAAAAATTATAATGTGCCTGTAATATTATGTTGCACTTCGTGGGCCAAGTGCTAAGGTGTGTCCAGATCTGGCGAATGTGCCGCTTGCGAGCTTCACCTTCCATACAAATCCATTCGGCGGTTCCTTTGTTCACGTGTAACTAACATCCAACAATCTTCACAACCTTTTGAATTTACCCATACTATTTTAATAAGATGAATAAGTTGATAGCCGTTAGAAACCTAATATCCAAGTGTAGATGTAGTCATCCGCATCCGCTCCGGTACGCGGACCGCGGCAACGCTTCGCTTACTTCGCTATATAGAGTGTACTTACTACTATTTTGAATAAATTAGAAGTTTATTTTCGCCCCCTATTACATGGGGCCTAATCTGCCGTGTTAATCTCAAAAGCCGTATCTCAAAAAATATCGTAAACTTGAGTTTTATGCCATGGCGTTTAACATCTTCTGTCTCAGGATGCCGAGCGCAGTGGAATGCCACACTGTACTTTGTAACTCTAGGTGCTGGATGGTGTTGCTCCTGTTTATGGGTGGTCGTATCGCTTACCATCAGCCGAACGGCATGTTCGTCTCGTCAAGCAAGTAAAATAAAAAATCAGATAGCTTAAAAAATGCACATCCAATGAACAATATAGCCAAATAGCGGTATATTTTTTAAAACACCGTAAGAAGAAGTCCCCATCTCAGTCTTACCTCAAATCGCAAAGAGTGAAAAGAAAACTATATTTACAAAAACTTCATTTTTCTCGATACTAACGTTCCTTGACATATCGCTTTTGCGGTTAGCACGGCAGTAATATAACAAGGGAAAGCTGGGTGGGATACATCTACCTCATAAATGGGAAAAGATGTAATTCTGTGTGCCTACAAGTTGAAATTTCTTACAATAATCGGTTTATATCCGAAGTAAAAGGAACAACTAGCTTATCCGCCCATTGCCAATAAGTTATCTATCCTTTAGTACAGCGGTTCCCAAAGTTGACCGGGCCGCGACCAACCTAACAAAACTTCTGGATTCACTTTTGGCTGTCATGAAGACATTTTTACTCTTTTCGAGAATTTTAGTTACTTTTCTCGTTCATTGGCCGTCCGGCTGTTGGTTTAGTCGGTATTGTCCTATTTCTCGGGGCTCACCCAATATTCCCTCATGACCCATAATTTTAGAAGCGCTGCTTTAGTTCGACAGATGCGCTCATATTCTGATCTCGGAAAAAACCTTGATTTTCCAATCTCTGAATTTTTTTTAGGTCTACCAGGAACCATAGCCATAATGCCGTCCTACAACTTATCGATCGGATGTCATTCCCATATTTTTTTCTGTTTTCTATAATTATCGTTAACAATAGTAGAAAGGCACGTTGACTACGGCCCCTGGTAATCAAACCACAAATATTTCAGCCCTATGACGCAGTATAACTTAAAATAAAACTTTACTTACAAGTGTTTCATCATCAGGGACCCTCGATAGTAAATCTAAGACTTCATTGTTCGGTATCGTGTGTGGTCGAAGGATTTTCCTCGTGAACTTGTTTATACCTGGAAAAATATATGTATTGTATACAGGATGTAAGAACATGGGATCGATTGAGAATCTTAATCATAATCGATTTAATCCTAATTCGTACTTCTATTTTTTTTGGGAAGATGGCTTTAACACTTTTCATAGATGCAGCAAAACTATAAAGCCTACAGTAGTGATTTTTTACTCATTCATGAGACAAATAAGATCTTTCAAAAGCTCAAACTTGAAAATATTTCAATTCCTAAAAGGCCGGCAACGCATCTGTGTGCCCCCTGGTATTGCAGATGTTCATGGGCGGCGGTGATCACTTACCATCAGGTGAACCGTATGCTCGTTTGCCCCCAATATCATAAAAAAGAAAACCAACTAATGTTCTCGAGCCATTTGAGGGCTTCACAATCAAAATATTCATGTAATACCTTATATAATATCTTATTTTGGGTTCTAAATGGATAAAAGAACATACTTATACTATCTATTTATAATCATTTTATCGACATCTAAAACAAATGTACTTTAAAAATAAATAAATAACCCTCTACACAAAAAATCTCAAAAAAATAAATAATAAAAGTGTCTTTGTCGCTTAAATGCCTAGTAACATTTTGAACTAGCGTCGTCGCGTCGGGGGACCGAACTCCGGACCTGTGAGATAAAATACTTCTTTAGCGGTCCCCCGACGCGACGACGCTTGTGTCAAGATGTTACTATGTAGTTAAACGACAAAGACATTTTGATTATTTATTTTTTAGAGATTTTTTGTGTCGGGGTTTATTTAAATTTTAATAAGAAACTTTTTAAATTACTTTATTCTCCATCATGGGGCCTTAATAAACAACTATCTAACACCTACTCGTTGATATCATCTTTATAAGCCCAAACACGCCATATCTGCTATAAGTTGCTAAGGAGTTGGGTATCCCGCAGACTATTTGATGCTGCAGCATCAGCTCATGTTTCAAAATATTACCAAAGTCACAGTAAACCAATCAAAATCAATCGCATTTTTTAAGTTGGAAATGAGCTGATAATCTTCAAACGCCTAAACAGATCTTCATTAATTATAGCTAAAAACCATCGTGATCATATCAGCTTTCAAACAAAAAAAACCGCGTCAAGATTGGTCCATTCGTTTGAAAGCTACAATGCCACAGACAGACATACAGATACACACCCTATACTGATAACACCCCTCTTTTTCTGTCGGGGGTTAAAAATACTGTCAATCAACTCACCCCAAGCCATGAGTAAATATCTCAATGGAATCATGTACAGCACCAACATTGCTCCCACCAGCATTATGATTGCTAAATAGCTCAGATATGGCACCGTGAAATTCATTAGGCTGAAATATAATAATATCTTTAGTATTCTGCATCATTTGTACAATAAAGTTTACCCCAATAGACTTTGGACAAATGCTAGTTTTACATTCTTTATTTAATTGTAGATATATACATCTTTTTCTTTATAATTTATTACGACTATCCCTTATTTTCGCGTGAAAAAAAGCGTTATCGCTATTACCAATGGGGGGAGGTGAGTGGAACGGTTATTATGACTATCCCTGTATACTACACTTTGGCCTAAGTCCACTAGTCTGTGTTATATTGCATACTTTTTAACAGCTTCTCCTAGTGATGCGACGTAGCCTATCGCATTCTGCACTGTCTGTGTGACTTCTTGTATCGCTTGTAGTCTCTCTTTCAACGATTTCTTTTCCTCCTGTGATAAAATTTATAGTTTAATATTATTATGATCTACATAGTATATTCACAAAATAAACTACTCTCCAAAGAGTTTTCAAGTCAAAATCATAATTCATCAATTTGGTCTTGTTGATCCATAGTTCAAGGAAGAGCTTCTACATTAATAACATGTGTATCACGACTAACATCTCTTGCATATATTTTGGCGTTTTTAATAACATTGACTAATTCTTTTATAATGTCAACTATATATTACTTTCCTAGCATAAGCAGAAGTAATAAATAGCTGACGATCAATTTAAACATACACAAGCTTAACTTAATGATAGTACTTTCTATATACAATTTCGTTACTACCTTGTCTCCCTCATCTTCATCATCTTCTTCGGCTAAAAGATCTTCGTCATCTACTGGTACTAACAAAGGATTTCCTCCTGTGACAATACCATATTATTATATTCACTTATGTTTAACGGTCGTGCAAGTATAGACCTATATTCCTGTGCTCTTTATTTATTCAAAATTTAGTTTCCACCGTAATTTTAAATAATGAACTAATCAGATTTATCTATTCACACATTTATATATATAGGTACTCTGTGCATATATAAAATAATATAACACACCTCCACATCAAAGTGAACACTAAGAAGGCTTTTGGTTACCTATAGCTTATTCCATTGTATGGAATTTCTAAAAAGCTAGTATGTGACACTGGTAATACGTAGGTACTTACCATTTTAAATATTCGTTTATGTACATCTGATAGTGCATGCATTGATAGGTTTTTGGGGTGTGATGATTTTTCCAAATAAAGAAAGCAGCTTATCTATTGTGCTTAGACTCACCAAAACAACATTCATCATAATTCATAACTCAGTAGTCATTTTACTTATATCCTGCATAAATTACTATACAAACACACTCAAGCTTTTTATCCCCGAAGGGGTAGGCAGACGCGCAACTAGTGCACCCACTTTTCGCCGTACGTATTCCGTTCCATGATGTGATAGGCGGCGAGCCTATAGCCATATCGGGCACTAATTCTATGCTGATAATGAATAGAAAAACCCAATATCACTTTGCCCGGGGATCGAAGCCGAGACCTCAGCATTACAGTCATACCATAATACAACTAAGCCACCGAGGCAGTCGAGGCATAAATTACTATACAAACAAAAATCCCAGTGTTCATCCTTAACCAACTAAAAGTACAAATAACATGCGATCACAACATTTACGAAACTTACGAGAAAACAAGTGAGACAGATACGCCTTGGGATTGCCTCGAAACAATCTTAAAGAACGTTTCAACCGAACTATAAAAATAAAAGAAACAAAACTAAAAGACAAGCTTACGAAAATAAAACAAATAAAAAAGACGAAGCATCAATAAAATAACTAAAAGAAATTACCTGTGAGTCTGTAAATGAGCCAGTTTCTCGTAAATAATACTAGAAGTAGGAAAGGTAGCATCCACATTTGGTAATAATAGCAGAACGCGAGCCACGCTAACAGACCAATAAATGATCGTATTCGGGACTCCCACTCGAAACAGTCTCTGAAACGACATTCGTTTGTATAATACACTATTTAATGTGAAATATGACACGATTTTAATAGGACGAGCATGCCTGACATGATATTATTTTTAATGAGGTGAGGTCACGACCTCTAAAAAAACTCGCTATAAAGGCACCATAATGGAAGCCAACGGCAGGGTTTAGGACCTTCGGCGGGCGCAAATTGCTAAAATTATGCCGGCCTATCGGATGTGTAAGTATACCGGAAAACCACCTAAATAGGTTCTATGGATGTAGGTATATGATATACCCTGATATTACCGACCTTTTAATATCTTATGAATACTTACTGCAATATTTTTCCAACTTCTATAAACCACATTATTATTGCTTTGAGTCTCATCACATTCCTTATAAATAGTTGTCTCTTAAACTTAGCTTCTTGGTGCATATATTTAGGTTCCTTTGGGTTTACAACCCGGATCGCCCCTTTTAACTGTAGAATATACCACGAAATACTTAATAGTTGTATCTATATTACGGTATTTTTATCAAATTTAAATCCATATCTTTGTAACTGATACTGAAAACACTTTTACACACAATTCTTTCTCATTATGCTACATTCGAGTCCACTGACTTTAAACACCCTTTCAACTAAAATACTGTATCATAGCAATCAATATCAGAATCAGCTTACACAGGATCATTAATTGAAATTTATAAACTCACCGGATTCCAAATAACAGTCATCTCCAACAGTATCTGCGGAAAGTTTCCTTTCGCCCTAGCCCGCATCTTCTTGTCCTTCAACGCGTACCATCGTTTCTCCCCATTCCTTATACTAAGCAGCGGTACCGCCAACTTCCCCAAGAACTCCACTTTGTGGTCATGATCTTCGTCGTATACCGTTATATCTAGTGTCGAACTTATGTCCTTTACTGTACTAGAAATATCAGAAATCATTATTATACTACCTTATTCGAATGTTGGGAGTGAGTGAAGGGACATTCAAGCATCTTTAATTTACGTAAGTGCCAAATCAGTCTCCGATATTAAACGAAATCCAACAATTATCAGGTAGGTACAGTACTAGTTATAAAGTTAGTTACTTCAATTAATAGAACGTATTTTGGATGCATATAGGTAGCGTCGATCACTTAGGTAAAATTTCACAAATATTTTACATCGTAAAAAGATCTCTTAAAACGATTTTTGTCTCCCTATTTTAAGAAGTACTCACAACGTAAATATCTTCATCCAGTTTGGCGTTAGGGTCTTATACTCTGTGTGGGTCTGTAGCCTCGCGTTTCCTAGCTCCAGTACGCAGAAAGGGTCCGACTTGCCCCCTAAATCGGCAGCCGCAAGTCCCTTAGCGCCGTACACTTTCACACACAACCAACCAACGCCGCTTGACGTCTCGTTTAATCTGTACCACGTCTGAAAATGTACATTGTTAGTTATTTTGTTTAAAAACTTTTCATTCTCAATTTATTTCTTTAATTTAAAATATTGTATCCAAAATTACGCCTTAATTAGTTGATTTAAAATATGTAGGTGTTCATTTTATGATCGATATATTATTTTGTCTTTCTATAAAAATTTACGAGTTTAGTTATAAAGAAAATATCTTCCTTAGTCATTTGTAAATACTAAGACTCCTTAAGCATTGCACCATTGTTAGCAAAATTTCAATTTTCTAATCGAATTTTTATATACTTACATATCTCCTTTCAACAATCTCTCTATCTCTTGGGTTCTCCTTATAACTCGTCAAGTCTGTTATAGTTTCTGACTGAGTGGTACCACTGATGGTCAACAATAAGAATATTTGACCATTCCCATCTTCTAGATCTTTCCATATACTATGCGTTTTTTCCCTTTCTAATGTCGTTAAGTCTATCGTACATCTGGAAATTTACCATTCTATAACATTGCTTTAAACTTATAGGAATATCTGAAGTTTTAAACAGATCCTGGTTCGATACAATTGGGATAGGTCAACCAGATGACCTCTTTACATGGGCGTAGCTAGAATAATTTGCCAGGGAGGGCAATGTGGAATGTCCAAGACAAAAAAAATACTTCTGTGTACTTGTAGTTTTAATAATTTTGGTCGTTTTAGTTTATAGTAGATGGACTATAAGAAATTCTATAAAAACATTGCAAGTATTATGAATCCAATTAAGCTTATCGTAACCAGTGAAGAGAAAATCAATGACAATCAATCAACAGATACGACCTGGAGAACTTAAAAAAAAGAGCGTATTCCCAACTAAAAGGCCGGCATCGCATCTCTGTGCCCCCTGGTATTGCAGATGTTCATGGGTGGCGGTGATCACTTACTATCAGGTGAACCGTATGCTCGTTTGCCCCCTATAGGGTCATTCGGCCTAAAAGTACGCACTTTTTTTTCTATCGTCTACACAGTCAAAAATATAGTGTCTTGAAAAACGTTTTAACACTCTATGTAAAGGAAATTTATTCTTCTTTCATTATTTAATGAGTTTTTGTACATTGCTTTACTGTTTTTTTTGCAATACATGTTTAAGTGCATCGGGAGAAATTCGTACTATTGACCCGTTATGTGGGTAAAACTACGCAGAGTATTTAATAAAAATATTTTTTTTCTCTATAAGGTCTAAAAATCTTTACAAATAATATTCGACTTAATTGCAGCTTAAATAAGAAAAAACCGTGCGATCATTGTAATGAAGTTATAACAGGGTGCGTACTTTTAACCTCGTACACTTACCCAAACAGGGAATATTGTAAACAATCACACGTGAGTTGAGACGCATTTATTTTCTAGGACAGAATTAATGACTAAAATAAATACTATAATAATCATGTAAACTTAACATAATTAACGGACTTTTATAAACTGATGCACCGTCTAGCCATACACTTTTTTCCTAGCACAAAATGTTGGTAACTAATCAACAAAATCACGTTGATCACCGTTTTTCGCTAAACAAGTGAGGCTTGGTAAAATAGCTTGTGGCTCTGACATCGTCCCTGACGCGCCCCTGATCTAGCCGAAAAAGTGTCTGAGTCCCCTCAATAGGTTCCGAGATATTGACCATGCGAACTTTTACCCACTGCGTGCTGTTGCCCCGAATGACCCTACCATAAAAAAAATATCTCTGAACAAAGTTCAATCAATCTGATGGACGACTCATAATATGATATGACATCAGTAGAATGTAAACCATGGTTAATGGAGAAACTCTGTGCCATTTACGAGCATTGAGATAACGATAATAGCGGTAGACTGCCTCGCTGGCGTAGTTGTATTACGGTACGACTGCAATGCTGAGGCCTCAGGTTCGATACCCGAGTCGGGTAAAGTGATATTGGGTTTTTCTACTCAGTATCAGCCCGGAGTCTGGAATTTGTGCCTGATATGGCGATAGGCTTGCCCCCTATCACATCATGGGACGGAATATGCACAGCGAAAAGTGGGTGCACTAGTTGTGCCTCTACCGACCCCGTCGGGGATAAAAGGCGTGATTGTATGTATAATAGCGGTAAATATAACCACATAAAAACTCCACAGTATAGCTGTTTAGACATCATTGCTTAACCAGAGACAGCTAAAATCGTATACAACTGAGCTATTTTGTTCTCTAAATACAGTGGCATTTTCAAAAGAAAACGTCCTTCTTCTTCATTTTTTATTTTGTTTTATTTGTCTTTTCAGCATTTACACTCGTAATTTTCCACTTTAAGATACAACTATTGCTCTGTAGATATCTTAACAAAAACTTCCGTCTTCACCGCACTCGGATAGGAAAAAAGATTTGTGAAACAACAAGACGGTACTACCAACCTCGCAACCTTTAAGCTTAACAACCGGTTCGAATACGCCATTTAAATGTCAAGGTAGTTATCCTTAAAATGAAGAGCTGAGGAGCAATTTTTGATAGTCCGAAAAGTCGTCAAAGTTATCCATCTAAATCATATTTTCTTCGACGCATTAGGGACGTTTGCTGTTTCCTCTGACGGACGTGTCTAAGGGCGGTATTAATACATCAATCTCAAGTTTGAGTTACATCTCAAGTAGACATAGTGTATGGAACTATTAATACATTATGTCTACTTGAGATGTGACTCAAACTTGAGATTGATTTATTAATATTTAATACCGCCCTAAGTTGTCCGCAATCGCTCCTGCGCGTTGCCGCTTAATGCAGCCCATCTCAGAAGGGGGGGCTCAGAAGCCCCCGTGCACCGAAGGACGCCCTCGGTGTGAGGCCTACCTTCCAAATCTAAATCTTAACCTGACTGAATAGAGACTTCACACAATTAACCATTCCTAAGCACTTTTAATTTGTTTGTTTTATAGTTTATCATGTCATAACTTATCTAATCACGAACATAGGTACCGAGCTTTCAATCTGGGAGTAGTGGAGAGAGGATGTCAAGTCACAACTTTTGATCAATCAACAAGAGTTGGGGGCAAAGCGAAAATCTCATAGGTACTCTCAATAATTCAACACAAGTACATACAATAGTATGGTAACCCTGAGTCCTGGGCTTATTAAGAAATCAGCTCTAAATATACTTACTTTCCTAAAAAGTCATCTTTGGTCTGTTTGTCTTTGTCCCAAACGGTCACTTCAAGTATCTGCTCCTGATCGTCGTATAAATGCAAATCAAATTGCTCCAACCATGACGGGTGAAGAGATTTCCATACCACTTTACTTTTATATTTCTCGTTACCTAACCTGTGAATATAAAACGTAATTAAGAATTTCACTCCCTATTATTTCATAACATAGCTGGTGAAATGTGATTAGGATTTGCCTATCCCTGGAAAGAGAATAGGCCTCACAAGTATTATAAATTCCCACTGATATATTTAAAAACTAGTATTGCGCGCAGCTCCGCCCGCGTGGAAAAGTTTTCCGGGATAAAAAAGCCTATAGCACTCAGTAATGTAGCTTCCTATTAGTGAAAGAATTGTCAAAATCGGTGAAGTAGTTCCTGAGATTAGCGCGTTCAAACAAACAAACTCTTCAGCTTTATAATATTAGTATAGATGCTAACCCCAGAAAAGTCGATAAAACACCGGAAATTTAAAGGAAATATTTTTTCTGCATTTATTATACCCTTGTGATAAGTAAGTACCGAATATGGTTGACAATTTTATTGAGATTATTAATAATCGTGTTTCATAATTCAGATATTACTTGAATATTTTGGAGGTGGGTACTATCTGGAAGGCGTCTGAAGGCTTTGCAAACTAGAACAAATTACTGTACGTGACGTGCAACTCAATTTCGAGTCATAATATCTCCTTGATGAAAAATTCGAAAGGGTTATTAACTAATAGTTAAAAAGTGGCTGTATTCTATTTAATTTGTAAAAACTGTGGACTGACACGCGATCACTGGCCCTATAGTAATGGGAATACTTCAAACAATATGCATTGTCATCAACTTTGATACTTTCCCGCTTGGACCTTATCATTGAGCACTGAAGGTCTATTAATCCCACGGGAAATCTATACCGTCTTGTGTTACGAGAATAAAGTCCAGAATTGATTAGAATTAGAAGTTGAAGTAAGTGGACATGGAGTTTGAAATGGAAATATTCGTACCTATATTACAAATTGTCTTTCTTCAGTTGAAATCAGTTCTATGTACGTTTTGCCCCGGATGGAGAAAAAAATGCATTTTTTGGTTTTACTGTGAGTTAAAAACTTTATATGACCTAAGGAAAACGTTTCATCGAAATCAAAGGTACATTAACTTTATTTATTTACTTATAATTTTTTTTTTGCATTGAATAACGAGACGAGCATGCCGTTCGCCTGATGGTAAGCGATACGACCACCCATAAACAGTAGCAACACCATCCAGCACCTTGACTTACAAAGTACTGAGTGGCATTCCACTGCGCTCGTCATCCTGAGACATAAGATGTTAAGTCTCATTATGTCCAGTAGTTATACTGGCTACAATATCCTTCAAACCGAAACACAACAGTGCATGCACACTGTTGCTTGGCGGTAGAAATAGACATTGCGGTGGTACCCACCCAGACGGCCACTTACATAATGAGAGACCTACCACCAGTAATTATTATCAATCAGTCTATCGCCGTCTACTGCTGAACGTAGGCCTCTCCAAGTGATCACCAACCATCACGGTCTTGAACCCTCATCCCTGGGGTACGCGCCAACTTTCATCGTACTTATTATTATACAGTAAGCCACTCACCTAAACTTACAATAAGGATCGCTGGACCTGGTATCCAAGTCCATCGGCGGGAGATTCTTTGCCTCCACCAGTACTATGGTCACCACAGAGCTCCAGATTTGTGCCTTGAGCCGTTTGTTGACGTCACTCAGCCTCGTATTCTTTAGAAGATACTGAAAACAAGTACATATCAATTTGGAAATAGACGATGCATAATATTATAGAAAACCCGGGTAAATAGAACTCGATTTGCATACTGATTCGGTACTCCAGTCGTCTTTATAATTTTTTATTGAGTTACGCGATAGAGCAATACATATTTAGTGAAAATTTCAACCAGCTTCCATTATATTTCTAAATATGGAACTCTTTAAAAGTCGAACATAGACACAGACAGCGTAGGTTATATAAAGCTTTCGTTGGTAGGTATCCTTTACGATACCTTAAAAATTATAAATAGTAGACACATACATTTGGTGATAATTGATGTCTTACGTATTTTAAGTACAAAGTCTGGTCGAAAAATACATATTTTGTTTGGAATACCTTGGAATACCTTTCCATATTTCCAGTACGAACAACAGAACATCATGTTGCTGATACCTTATAATACCATGTCACGATCTAGAAATTAAGCGTGCTGGTAACCGCTTTACCAAATGTTGGCGTAGCAGTTTGAGTCACGTTTATATAACAGAAGATAGGAAACTAGCAGTTAGTACCTTATTGGTGATCAATACTGCCTTAGGACATGGATAGTGCCAAGTGCCAAAAGAATCGTAAACGCTTTGCGAGACTTTAATAATAGAGAACGTAGATTGAGAAGGCTTTATGAAACCTCAGGCGATTTCACTGTCCTAATAAAACGAAAAAGGTGTGTGTACTTATTTACACGCGTTAGAAGTTATACTTCTTTGGCGTAACAAGATAAAAATCTTTTTAAAAAAATTATCTTTCGCCTTATTCTACGTTCAAAATTCAAAACTAAAATGTTGACTATAGCTAACTTCAGGGTGTCGGTTTTTCGTGACGGTGTGCGCGCGCATCGTAAAAATTTCGCTCATAATTTTTCCCTAACGCGCCAAAAGAAGTATGACTTCAAAAGTGAGCCTTTTCATACCAGTTTTATTTAAGACATTAACTAGCCCATTTACGCTAGGGCAGTAGCCAAGATTTTTAGAATCGTTCACGCTTACGTATGAAAATAACATATCATAGCGATGGACTTACTGTTAAGATATGTCATTCTCATAGGTTTTTTCAATTAGTGTTTGCTCTACCACTTCGCAAACGTGTTTCGTTTCAATTGTCTATTAAAGACATGGTTTTATGTCAGTTTCTCAAAACTGGTAAAGATGTAATGCTTTTATTTCGACTGTATTTCGGTATAATTTGATACAAGGCCGTCTATCGCAATATCGGACACAATCCCAACGTTCTTTCCATTTAAAAACGCACACAAAGCTTGGCCCTCTAAATTAGACGGAATCAAGTTTTGTGGATTATATTTTTGTAGCTTCTATCCGTGGCTTCGTCTGTATAGATTTGGATATGTTTTTAAGGTAAATTGGACTAAATAACAGTGGGATGTAAAAAAATATTTAGAAGCTAAAAATAATTGTAAATATTGATCCTATAGTCATTCCTATAGTAAATAAGTCAATCCGTAAATATGTCAAACATCTAATACATTAAACAGTGAGATCATAACGTAACAAACACCCAAACAACTCATAACTAGCTTTGATTAATTATATACCTAGATAGAGTGACGCGCTGTAATGAAACTAAAACAAACAGGCCAACTTTTCTTAAGCTAGTAGGCGTGACAGCTGTGTCATACGCTATCGCTGCATCATTCTGCGTATCCTTGTGTGCGCGCATAATGATACCTGTTATTACATGGTTTCTATTAAAACGGGGAGATAATTATATCCATGTAAAACAACAAAAAATAATTCACTCGAACTCATTTACGAACAGTTGGCCTCTATTTTTTTCGACGCGTTTGAAACGCTCAGTGTCTATCTAGGTATATAATTAATCAAAGATAACTCGTATTAATTTTCAAAAATATTGCAAGGCAATATGCATTTATTCAGATGACGTCATATATACCTACTTTATTTGATATACACAAACAGACACAAAAGCTTGTTAGTTGTTGCGTATTTATTGTTTTAGTTAAGTTAAATCTACACAACTGTTCAGTTTTATGTGTGTTAGATATCTGTTGGCACTATTGTTTCATTATAGTTATTTTGTACAGTCAAAATCTCGAATGGATCAATTATCTCAACAGGATGGGAATTCAATTAGGATAATTGGATTAATTGAAGCAAGAAGTTAGATGTGGATATATATTTTTGGATCTTAGTTTTAAATTGTATTAAATGAATACAAAATATCATAATACAGAACACAAATGTGCATCAATCCAGGAGATAAACATTTGTTTGCCACCATTTATTTGCTTAAGTAATTAAGGTTAACAAAAACGTAGCCCATTTTATTCCTTTTCAACAAAAGAGCAGTCAATTGACATTATGACGATGCTTTTTTCCCACACCTTATATTATTGATATATTATTTCATACATACAGACACCCTCACGCCTTTTATCCCCGAAGTGGTAGGCAGAGGCGCATCTAATGCGCCCACTTTTCGCCGTTCGTATTTCGTCCCATGATGTGATAGGGGGTGGGCCTATCGCCATATCGGGCACAAATTCTAGACTCCGGGCTGATACTGAATAGAAAAATCCAATATCGTAAAAAACAATGGTAATTATGGTATCAAAAAAATGTATCACAAATGATACTTATAGTATAACTTTATCCTTTTCCATTGTAACAAATATAGCTACACTTATTTCAGTTAAAAAGGGCATTACTTTCAGAATCTGAGTGATGATGTACCATTAAGACGAAATCTATGCTTCTCTTGATTCATCAATGATTTATCGCTCTAATTCAACCGAGAGGTTAAAGATGTGTGCAGCACTTGAAAAATAACATATAAAAAGTCGATTAGGTAAGTAATGACTGCCTCGGTGGCGTATTGTATTACGGTACGACTGCAATGCTGACGTCTCGGGTTCGATTCCCGGGTCGGGCAAGTGATATTGGGTTTTTCTACTCGGTATCAGCTCGGAGTCTGGAATTTGTGCCCGATATGGCGATAGGCTCGCCCCCTATCATGGGACGGAATACGCAAGCGCGAAAAGTGGATGCACTAGTGGCGCCTCTGCCTACCCCTTCGGGGATAAAAGGCGTGAGTGTGTGTTTGTGTTAAGACGGCGCCGTGACGGTCCAAAGTGACAGAAGATGTGACGATTTTCGTGTGACGTTTTTTTAACATTAATTTCTCCCGTACGTCGGTAAAGAAGTTTCACTTCAATAATAATTTATTACGTTGGTTTGTACAATATTTTTTAGATACCTACTTATAATGCAATGGACACAATCAACGAATTATTGTATCTAATTGAGGTTTGCTATTTTTTATGTTCTTTCTTAATAAACTGACTGAATTAGCCACTTAGCTGTGTCAGAAAGTTCCGGAAATCGTTTTCGATATAAGCGAACATTAAAGGGTTAGTTCATAAAGAATTCAATATTACCAAACTGACATGCCATTCAAAAAAAGTTTATCCGTCAAGAATATACGCCACATTTATATTTATTACAATAAATCATATGCATAAACTTCACAACATTAAACCTGCAACACAATATTATATTCCCATAAGATTTACGTAGTTCCTGCCATAAATTCTCGTAAAGAACACAACATTGAAACAAGCTAAACAAAAATATACTGTACCTGCTTCGCGTCTAATCCAATGATTTACTTAGAATGTTTGCATAATCAGCCATTTAGCGAAATGTCCGTCCGGTACAATCATTTTGATATAGTACCGTTAATTCCGTGTTCGTAAGCGTGTCTAATTGGGCCCTTGAGTTTGGGAAGTTTTATCGAACGTGACTCGTTATCGTGAATTGTTGACCATACTAGGTATTTAGACAGGAAAATGTAATACTAATTATTTCAGCATTTAATAGAATTATGGAATTACTAGAAACTATTCAAGTTACCAAAGTGCAGAATTTTAAATTTATTATACAGTTAAGTTATTACAGTTAAAACCGGTTAAAGCGACATCGGTAATAACGACGGAACGGTTATATAGCGACTTAAAGGTTAGGCAAATACATGTATAAAAAAGAGTATCGTTTATAACGATATTGGATATAGTGTCCAGATTAGGTCGTTATAATCGGCAAGGCATTAAAAAATATAGTAAATTCCTCAGTCCACATTGCATCACTCTAATTACAGCGTCATTAAAAGCAAACACATGCTGTTAATCCACCACCAAAAAATGCTAGCACAATAACCTTGTGAATTCTGTCCTTTTTGTCTTTCAGCGATGGGAAGTGATTGCCGATTCTCTCAATGAGGTCAGAGCACGTGTGAACGGCAGAGGGAAGGTCCAGACGCGTACCAGGTGGGAGACTACCAGCTCTCGGTCGTATTTCTGGTGGTCTGGTAATATATGAAGAAATTTTGTAAACATGGATATTCATCATAATCCACAAGACGTCCACTGCTGGACATGTCCTCCCTAAAGATATCCAGACAGCCCTATCAAAAGCGGCCAATTATTATGGATATTAATGGGTTGTAAGATTTAAGTAAAGAACTTTGCTACATAATAAATTGCAGAGGTAGTTAACAGTGAAATCAGGAAATCAAAATAGGTAAGTTCAAAATAAATAATAAATTACCTAAAATGAGACTAATAATACTCATTACACAATTTCTCCAATCAAATACATAGTTTGATTTAATAGAATTGCACCTTAAAGTGGGCCGAACAAATATATTGCAAACAAAACAAAAATAAGCATAGGTATAGGTACCTTTCATCACTGGAAGATAAACACGAAAAGCACGAATCACTGGAGCTATAACAACTTGTGTCGTTGTCGTAGGCCAGGTCAGTTGCCGACAGACTTCTGCGTTTGTACCAAATATTATCTCGTTCTATGTGAATGAAATCTTTGCACACTTCTTTAGGATCTTGATGGATGTCAATCGGCTCGTCTATAACTACTGACGGTATTCTATTCCTAAATACTGCAGGGATGTTATCTGTCGATTCATTCGCAGGCTTTGTATCATCTTCGACAGAATTGTCGTCAATGGAACTTCTTTCTTCTGATGATAGATGGCTTAAAAATCGTGATATCTTAGATTTTTCGATCCTGTTTTGCATTTGATCGTGAATACCATCCATTCTATCAGAGATCTTGCCTTGTATTTTGATCCAACGATTCTTCAATTTGTCCATTTTGTTCTCTTTATCTGACATTGTGATGTTTTTGTTTTCACTGAAATTGTTCCACACTATCGCAGATATCTTTACAAAGACGTCTTTCTGTATTGGCACCAAAACGTAAACTGTTTCTCGTTCATATTGCTAAATTCTATTACATAGATACGTGGTAAAAACAGAACAGTCTAACTTTTAAACAAATAAATAGTAGTAACATGTTTCACACACGATCGAGAAGGTAAATTACATTTCACAGAAATTTCATTACCGAGAGATAAAAAAAAATGGAGAAAAACCATTTAACAGACTATTTAGCACTATGATTTTCAGAAGCACACTGTATAGACTAGGGATAAATCGATCATGTTTACAATTATTTACTTTTGGTAACAGGAAATATTTTTTCCCCTTATCGTTCGTTAATTTACCTACTTACAGGAAATAAAGGTAAATTTTAACATTTATTTCTAAAATTCAATTTTATGATTCTAAATGTAGTAAACCTTGTAATCTGAAATACTGTCATGCAATGGTTGGTGCAATTTTTTAAATGTTCCTTGGCTTTGGAACTTGACTGGTTTAATTTAAAAGCACTCATTGTGTTGAGAGAAAATAACGATTTTAATATGATGACTAATCCTAAAAAAATATGAAATATTGTTATCAATGCGATTATTAATCTTAGTGTAATATTTTTCCTTTATACCTATAGGTATTTTGTTTTGTGTTTTTAAATAATGTCGTTTATTTCCTGTATTTAATCCGCCTTCGATAAATACAGGCAAATAAACTAAATTATTTTAAAAACCCAATGAATATTATTTTAAAGTCCGATGATATAAAACAAAATTATTAATTGAAATAAATACAACTAGAAATTGAATGAAGTACCTAAAGTTGCATCAAAATATTGGTTTTACAGGGTCTCAAAGGCGAGAGCGTGTATGCACAATATGTGAAAACATCACCCTACCATCTAAGGATACAATATAGCCAGTGGCGTAACTGTATCATCTGAGGCCCCGTGGCAAATTCATTGGATGGGGCCCCAGTAAAAATTGTCACATTCACAGTTTTAGCTTTCACATAGCGTTTTCCGGGATATAAAGTCCCGAACTTATGCGTTATTATTAATTGAACATCAATTAAGTATACAGAGAAGACAAATTCGATATAGCTTTGCCTAGAAGAGGCAAATGCTTTTTTGATAGTAGTTATATTACGGACGACTGCAATGCTGTGGGGTCTTGGGTTCGATCCCCGGGTCGGGCAAGGCGGGCAAGACGACATTGGGTATTTCTATTCAGTATCAGCCCAGAGTCTGGAATTTGTGCCCGATATGGCGATAGGCTTGCCCACTATCACAAGATCATGGCATGGAATATGCACGACGAAAAGTGGGTGCACTAGTTGCGCCTCTGCGTACCCCTTCGGGGATAAAGGGCCTGAGTGTGTGTGTGTGTGTGTATTTTGTCAAATACACCAAATGCCAGCATAATACTGGAGTCGTAGTCAAGACGCCTTCCTACAAGCGTTAATGCTAATAGAAAACAAAAGTCATGGGAATGACGTATCCTTGCGATAGACTCATCTATAGGATATATCATTCCCATAGATTTTTAAGTTTTCTGTTATCTTTATATAGAAATCATATTGCCTACGGTTCCGGTATCATATCAAGCTCGACGTAATTAAACTATCAAAATAAGTAATTTTCTAGTCTGTTCGCTCCACGTGGCATTTACCACGTATAAAACGTGTTAATGTATTAACATAGCTATTTGCGAAACCATAAAATTCTCCTGCAATGTTGTAGTACAATCTATTTTCAGTCCAATGAACCTTAAGATACGGTCAATTAACGTCCCCTAGGACGCTTATCTCGAGCTTATATGCAGGAAATTATTTATATAACTACGGTTAATATGAAAAATTGCAACAATAAAGATTTACAATCAGTAAATCACAAACTTTTATGTTCATATACAATGTAATGAAGAAAAATATTGGGTTTTACTGCTCAAAAGTTAACAGTATGTGGTTTCCGCGTAATAAAGGCTTAAACGACATTACTTCTGCAAAGTTAGTATCCACGCTATAATTTAAATTAGTTTCGTGCACCTTCTATGTTTTTGTCTCTTCACCACACCAAGTTGACTGGTAGAGAATGCCTTCGGTATTAAGTCCGCCTTTATGTGTTTTTGTATGAAGTGTAATAAGTAAATAAATAAATAAGTTCCATTACATTCCATTATGAATAACAGTTGCATTCGAATTGTGGTTAGTGGTATATCTGGGTCATCTGGGTGATCTTGTAAAAAAAAACAAACAGACAAGGCATCGCGCGAGGGACCTGTAAGTACGAGGCCCTGGATGGTCCCCCCCCCCCCATAATCCGTCCTAAGGCCGCGACTGTTTGTAAATTTGGTTTGATCCTGATAAACTATTCGATCGTATCGATTTCTCGCAACATAAGCAACATAATAATGTATACATATAACGTATGTGCCAACACTGACTATTATAATATATCTTTCATTGTAACAACATAAATCTTCTATAAAAATTACAATGTAGTACATGAACAAGAAACAATTTGTATTTTGGGAATTTATAGTCATACCTATTTTTAGGGGTTCGCTTAATAAAATAAGCGAAATAGTTAATGTTGCTAACATCAAACAATTTAAAGCTAAATTAAACAAGTTACTCAAAATATGATCCAAACACATTTATCCACAAACATCGACTCAAAAACAATACTTTCTGTTTGAAATCATAATTGGTTCGATAATTTAGTTCCTGTACAGATATTTGTGAAGCAAAATTAGAAATTAATCTTCAGTTTAACTTTATTGAATACTTAGATAGCAGATGAAATCATATTAAGATCCAGAAATCAACAGGTATTGCACGTTCTTAATAAATCTATGTATAAAGATTTTGTCGTTCTTTTATCTAACATTTCAAACTTCAAGGCTAATTAGTACTTATAATATATTTATGAAAACTTTCTAGATGCTGATAGTTAAGTAAATACCTAAAAATATATATTTCAATTCAAGATAGAATCTTTTGAGAATCTAAACTTACTGAATAAATCTAGTGAATCGTAATTTTTTATTTGAATGAAGATAAAAAATACTTAGGTTCTTATACTTTTTTCAAAAATCGTTAGACAAATTGATTAGATTTTTAGCCCCGAGCAAAACGTACCCAAAGTTTTGATTCATATTGTTATCTCAAGCAGAATTCATAGAATATGCCAAACTTTAGACAGTCTTTTTTTTATAAGTTGAATCTATCGTTCTCAATTCTCAAACAATAAAGATTATCAATAAAAGTTTGTAAATTCGACATGCAACGTCCGATACCCGTAGAGGAATGATTTAATTGTGTTTAGAGATTTCGAATTTGATTATCGCACAAAATATATCTAATGTCTTTGATTTGTAAATATTTCGCACATTCAGCAGTCATAACTCATAACAATAAACGGGTTTTCAGATGTAAACACAGTGAAATTCCAGTAACGTTCGGATCTTACTGTTTTATTTAATTAAAACTTTGAGTGAAAACTGAATCCTCCCGTTTGTGCTATAATTGTTTCACTGATGCGATGATTTATCCTCATACTCATCTATACTAATATATAAAGCTGAAGAGTTTGTTTGTTTGAACGCGCTAATCTCAGGAACTACTGGACCGATTTTAAAAATTATTTCACTAATAGGACGCTACATTACTCCTGAGTGCTATAGGCTACTTTTTATCCCGGAAAAACTTTTCCACGCGGGCGGAGCCGCGCGCAATGCTAGTGAATTATATTTTACAACAGTACGTGGTGGTACTTGGACTGCCTCGGTGGCGTAGTTGTATTACGGTACGACTGTAATGCTGGGGTTTCGGGTTCGATCCCTGGGTCGGGCAAAGTGATATTAGGTTTTTCTATGATCTATGATATGGCGATAGGCTTGCCCCCATCACATCATGGGGCGGAATATGCACGGCGAAAAGTGGGTGCAATAGTTGCGCCTCTGCCTACCGCTTCGGGGATAAAAGGCGTGAGTATGCGTATGCGTAACAGTACGTGGTGTTGATGTATTTTTGATAATAGTAAAAGTTACCACATACCGTGATTATTCTTGGAATAAAAATTCGCGCTCTCTGCTAAGAAAACACACGTAAACTGCGCCATTAAAGAAAGATTGTTTTATCAAGTACCATGAAGGAGTGAGAGATCCGAGCGTAGCTCATAAAAAAATTGGAATGCGTCCAAATGGTCCTTAATAAGGCTATCCGTAGCTACTGTTATCTATTACACCATTTTGCATGTAAATATACCTGTACGTATAAAATATCAATAAAATATGCTGTTTATCATAATTTTCATGGCATCTATACATCTATACATCTATACATATAAATAAAATTGGAGTGTCTGTTTGTAATATTCAAATAACCGTTTTTTACTACATGTGTATGAATATATATACGGTACATACACCAACAAATTTTTTTTTACAATTTTTGTCTGTCTGTCGGTCTGTCTGTCTCTCTGTTTGTTCCGGCTAATCTCTGAAATGGCTGGACCGATTTTGACGGGACTTTTATTGGCAGGTAGCTGATGTAATAAGGAGTAACATAGGCTACTTTTTATCCCGGGAAAATATAAAGCGGGACTTTTATCCCGGGAAAACTCATTCACGCGGGCGGAGCCGAGGGCAACAGCTAGTTATAAATATAACCGCTTAATGTCGGTTTTTATCAATAATTGGTTCAGAATTTCGCCCTATGCAAAAATCCTTCGAGATAATTGTACCTTTGTTTCTAAACAGTCGCCTACTGTCTCCAAAAGTCTTATCAAAATCGGTTCAGCTTAGGTAACTCAGGAAAAAAATCTTAAAATCTGATAACACATAAATATCTAATGACCTTACTTTCATTACCAAATCACGAATCAATTATCAATCTTTATATAAAATAGGGTAGTTGAGTACTTTTTTTTAAATACATTTAATCAATGTGTGCCATCCAAAATATAATGGAAAAAGAATTTTCAAAATTAGCGATAATTAGTACCTAAGTTATAAAGCTTTGTAATTTTGTGGAAGGGGTAGTTGTTAAATAACAGTAATATAGGATTGTGACGTCACCGAGTGTCATTGGCCATAACGTTGCGTGCGTGCGAAGGACATAGCGCGAGATGCCCACCACGCTCCCACTTTTGCTCACAACAATATTTCAAATATGAAATACTGCTTTATTTTTTAACCAATTTTGATTCTGATTTCACAAAAGAATATATTTTCGTATAATTTTTTAACACAAAATCACAGGCGTAGCTATAGCTCTCACATAGAGGGGTCCTACGATACTAAAATTTCAGTGTCGTGGCGTGAGCTCTTGCAGCCCCATGACACCCCCCCCCCCCGTCACCAAAAGTCAAAAATTTTAAAATGTTTTATTATACGCATTTTCAGTTGCAGAGGTGTTTTTGCGTTGGGTTTTGTTAGTTATTTCATCTTATTATGAATGCGAAGGTTGTAAAAATGTTTGGATGTTTGTATGTTTCTTAGAAGTGTAGTTAGTACATGTTTTGTGGCCCGGATTATTTTTTTGTAAGCTAAAGGATGGGGGTGGTCCGGCCCCCAAAATCCCCCCTTACATACGCCCATGTATAAAATAATATACTAAATGAAATATGAAACAGGAAACTACCCCATTATTGAGTGCATGTTTTTTCCTCTCAAGTATAGATACTATTCTAAACGTAAGTACGTATGTTTGTCAGACATCGATAGTTAGAGATAACCCATGCGCTGTTCTATTTCCGAAGACCTTGGAATATGCAAAGGCGCGGTCCATTAGTGCTAGTTTTGTTTGAACTAAACGTTTTTCCTGTGTTACGTTCAAATAAAAGCTGTGGTTGTATCACTGTGTCGATCTGTAGGTATGGTGCAAATAATAATTAAAGGTTCGTCAGTAATTCCAACTTCGAATTACCTTCCAACATTTTGAATATTTGGTTCTTAATATTTGAATGTTATATACCAATTTATTGAAGTACTATCTAACCCTAGCTGCAATCGTGACATAATTTTCACAAGTCTTGACATTTTTGTAAGTTCGTAGTGGAGGTGTTCCCGATCTCATACTACGTATACTTGAACTTCCTTTTCAGCGAAACCATTCATATCTAAATACTAATATAGATAGTATACCAACACTGTGGATATATCATACCAGTTTTTGCTCGCGGCTCCGCGCGCGTGAAAAAGTTTTTCCGGGATAAAAGTCCCGCTTTATATTTTCCCGGGATAAAAAGTAGCCTATGTGCTTTCTCAGGCTCTAGACCATCTGTGTACCAATTTTCATTTAAATCGGTTCAGTAGTTTTGGCGTGAAAGCGCGACTGTCAGACAGAGTTACTTTCGCATTCATAATACAATTAGTAAGGATTATGAAAAAGTGCCTAATAACTAATAACACCTAAGCGTATCTAAAAAGCCAGCAACGCATGTCTATGTCCCCTGGTATTGCAGATGTTCATGGGCGGTGGTGATCACTTACCATCAGGTGAAACATACGCTCAATTGCCCTCTCTATCATGAAAAAAACATACACACGGTCACGTCTTGTATCCCCAAAGGGTCACTAACTAATAAAGTTTTAGTTAAAAACAAGGATGGAAGGGAATGCTGAAATTATTGACTTATCCCGACATGCCGAAGACAAAGTGGTATGAAAGCACGTGAACCTTTTAAGACGACCCATAAATAATGAAAATTAAAAAGAAGAAGAAACTGTTACTTTCACTGGTGAAAGCAGTAAAACTCAGTAAAAGTAGCTACGATGCATTCTGGCACTTAAGTACCGTAATATAAAACTGATATTGTTTTGCACCATTACATAAAACGCTCAAATCGATTAACATGACGGATGGACTATAAAATCCACGAATCGCTTTTACGTTCCAGCGCCTCGAATATTGAAATTGTTGAAGGTCTTATATCATAAAATAAATTTAAATGTAAATTAAACCTTCAAGTAACCTGGAATACGACGTAAAATGATAAGACAGTGATACGATCGCGACATTGAGCATTGAACTCGAGAGTCATTGAATATTTTGTTGAAAGTCACAGGAGAATTTGAATAAAAAATGCAAGGATTGCAGTGGCAGAATTTAAAGTTTTAATGCTTACCACCTTTGATTAATTATATACCTAGATAGAGTGACGCGCTGCAATGAAACTAATACAAACAGGCCAACTTTTCTTAAGCTAGTATGCGTGACAGCTGTGTCATACGCTATCGCTGCATCATTCTGCGTATCCTTATGTGCGCACATAATGATACCAGTTATTACATGGTTTCTATTAAAACGGGGAGATAATTATATCCATGAAAAACAACATAAAATAATTCACTCGGAACTCATTTAGCGGGTAACAGTTGGCTTCTATTTTTTTCGACGCGTTTGAAACGTTCAGTGTCTATCTAGGTATATAATTAATCAAAGCTTAGCGCCTTTTACCACAACCAGCTACTTTGATTTTTTTTAAGTCTTTAAAATAGAACTGATGTGCAAGTTTTAAAAAAAATATGTAATCTTGATCCATTTTGATATTTGTTATTACCAAGAGAGAAAGTGATATGTTTTACTACATAAAGATAAAGAATAAAAATACCTTACAAGGCTTTCACGATAAAGGGAAAGATAGGTTAGGTCTAGAGTCCAATGTATTTACCATTAATCTTATTATAATTCAACAAGCAATAATTTTTCATTCAACAAACATGCTTTGCAACAGCAGTTTGCAAGTATTTCCGTCCGAGCAAACAATTACTGGTTTGTGGTTATTGAGAATTGGGACTCGGAATTTTAGAAACAATGATAGCGCAAATTTGAGTTATTATACCTACATTTTACGTGATGTTATGTTACGAATAATTTGGATCAAGGAAAATAGCAGGTATTATTTGAAATGTCTGGGGCGATGATTTTAATGCAAGAGTTAATGATCTAGCCCAAGGATTACTCTGGCAATCCTTGGGCTAGAATATATGCGAAAGATTAAGTAAAATGGAAATTATTGAGTAAAAATAATCCTACAAGGCCAACAGTTCAGTCAACAGGTTCCATAGGCCAAAACTAAATATCCGAAAATGTCTCCTTTTTTCGTATACCAAATATTTTTAACACCGATTTTTCCTCACTGGACCCTTTCAGTGCCACCCGACACTCCTATAAAAACATATACTAATGACTATGCTACAAAAAAAGGCATTACAATTTCAATCATAAGATATCATATGAAATGGTCATAGCGTCCTTTGTTAGTCACCTTTAAATTATAATAAAACACGTATTTACGCGCACACACACACACACATGCGCGCGCTCACAGCATACACATACTCATAACTATATATCCTTTGTAACATTTTTTGTGTCTACTTTCGCAAATTAATTTGTAAAAGAATGTGTATTTCGTAATTGGCGTATAGTATCTGTTATTTCTTTTTTATAATTTATTATGTAAAAATTGTCAGCTGTGAAGGGCCAATAAATAAATAAATAAACAGTAAAGGCAGGAAGAAAATAAACTCAGTATAATAATTGTTCGTACACAATTACTTCATGGCAATGAGCATGTAGCTTGCCCCGCTAATATGCAATGCAAGCAGAGAGTTAACGACCTTTCAAGGCTTTGTTGGTTTACTTACGTATAAATTGCAACTAAGAATCTTATGGAAACAAATGCAATTTGCAAATGTTGATAGATTAAAGTGATCAAGAATTATCAAATTCCCATATCTTATGATCATCATTAGCCACATGATGTCCACTGCTGAACATAGGCATCCCCTAAAGATTTCCAGACAGACCTGTCACAAGCTACCTGCATCCAGCATGTTCCTCCAACCTCTGTCAAGTCGTCTGTACTTATGTTTTAAGCATCAACTAATTATATAGGTACCTGCTTTAATGTTCAAATTGGTACACACTATTACTTATATATTAGTGGCAAAAGGTGATACCGACGCAAGCAGACTTTAAAATTACGAGAAACCTACTTGATAATATGGACACCATAGGTAAAAAAGATTATCGAAAAGTCCGTGAAAAAAATGGCGAAATATACCGAACTAGAGAAATGATAATGAAAATAAACAGGAAACACACAAATAGACAAGAATTGTGAATTCACCATTCAATGCTAATTCTATCATAATACGATAACATTGTTAACGTTTCTATATTAATGCTATTCGTGGTATGAACTGAATATGGAATTAGGAACATGGCTGTTGTTCGTATTTAGGATCCTGTACAGTAAGCAACTATTTGCATATTTTCCATTTCATAACTCTGGAGATCCCTATAAGGCATTAGGCAGTGTTGTCAGATTAGGCGATTATTCGCCATTTAGTTTATCTCGGAGGGTGTCAAATTGTAAGTTTTGACTAGTCGCCATTTAGGCTATTGCAAATGGTGACCCGGCGCTATTTAAGCTAAATCTCTCGTTTTTTGAGGGATTAACGGTGATTTTTAGCTTCGGGGTACAAAATTTGTACGGAAATTACCTTTCACTTTCTCCACAACATTTATTTATATAGGTTTGCTTACAGTTGTAACAATTTTACAAAAAAAATTGTAACATACACAGTAGTTAAGAATAAGTTGCACAACCAATTACAAGCAAACACACAATGCGAAAAATACAAACATAAGGAAAAAATAAGATTGGGCGACTTTACGCTTCTTCGAACTGTCAGCGACTTGCACCTCCCTCCATTTGGTTTAAAATTCTTTCAACATATAGGTACAAAGTATTTACTACCATTTCATAAGTATGTACATTTTTATGACGTTTAGATTCGGGGTTAGGGATCTTTAACCTACAAGCTACTGCCTAGGCAACATTCCATCTCGAACACTTGATGATGTAAATCACCTCGTAAAGTCACATGCAAAATCACCGAGCAAACTAAGCGTCACGTTTTCCATTTCAAATGTTGTAATGTACGAAGAGAATTTATAGGCAATGACAAAATGAAAAAAAATATGGTATTGAAACAATAAAGTTACTTGGTAAATGATTTGCCAAGCTGGAACGAGTACTAATATTTGTTACACATTATTGCAGGGATGCAATACCAACGGAGTTAGACTTTTACTCTTAATAACTAAATAAGTAGCTAAATAATTAGATTTATTAAGATGCCTTTTATACCTTAAGAACTGAGGATGTATCCCTGATATTTTTCGCCTAAGAGAACGCAATTTTCTCCAAGTATATCGATAAAACTTTATCTCATATATTTATCATTACTCTTTAAAATAAAATAACATTTAAATGCAAATTGTACAAACTCCACTAGTTCAGAAATAGTATTAGCATTAATATCAGTTCCTCGTCATAGTCAATTAAGTGAATTAACCTTAGCCTTATCAAGTGTGATACCAAATTAATATTACGTTAATTGGTTAAAATGAGCGGATAGTGTGGATGATCTAACTGTTTGTTCGATGTAAATACCAGAACCCGTTTTAACTTCTTCCGCATGAACACAATTAAGTACTTCTTGTATCGTTTGAAACATTAGTAGAATTCCAGGATATATCCGTTACGTTTAAAGCACCATATTTACAACAAATTTAGCATTTTTGTAGGAAGGATTGTTCCGTCGAAATTATCATTAAAGGGGGAGGTATTTAAGTTTAAGACTACTGAGAGGTGCTAGATAGTCACCATGCAGTCTAGGGCACCACAAATTATTAGCTAAGTAAAACTACCTGATTTAAAAACGCGTTTCAAGTTCCTAAACAAGTGATTTAGAAAAGAGTTTTTATTATATTTCTTGTTTTGAAACTGTGAAAATCCATAATACAATAATTAATTTAAAATTTTACCTCATATCTTTCTCACTGGATTGAACTTCAATGAGAATTTTGTAAAATAACATTCGAAGTGTCGAAAAATAAAACACCATAACAAAGTTGACATCAAACGAATTGCCAATAAAATGAAATGGATGTCGAGGTAAAAAAGTTATCAAAGCCAAGGAAATGTGCAAGTAGGTAACCTAATTTTCATTCACACCAAACTATTATTTAAAAACAAAGAATTCTTCACGACGCACTGATAAACATTACACAACACTAGACACAACAATTAAACGTTTTATCACACGTTAAGTCCGTTAAATAATGGAGTTATTTTTAAAAACAACGCACGTTCGGTGCAATTGGCGTTTCGATGATGACTAAAACATTCTCTGCAAGTAACTGCGAGCAAAAAACTAGGTATGTGGTAAGATCAATGTAGAATCGATCTTTCGAGTTGGAAACTTCTTTTTATTGACGCATAATATTTAAGATGTTCTTGGAATTGACGCACTAAAATTGCATGGTTGAGCGGACGGTTTTGGATTTTTGGTTTGCCAGAGATACATTTATATTATCATGTAGCTAATTTATAATAATAGAGTAAAGTTATGATGAACCATTTGATACATGATAATTTTCTATTAAACCAATTACACGAGAACTATGGTTCCAATTATTGAGTTAAAATCGATTATAACGGAACATAACTTCACACCTTTTCCATTTCGAGCGATAAACATGGTGTTACACATTTGTATTTCTCTCAATCTTAAACCCTCTCAGTTGTAGAGGAAGCCCGTGCTCAGCAGTGAGCAGAATATAATACAGGACTGGTATGGTATGTTACATCGTATTTCACCAGATATTTGTAATCCCATGTAATCTATTGTCATTAACAGAGCAACATTCCAGACTCCAGGCTGATGCTGAGACAAAAAACGCGACACCACTTTCCCCGACGCGATCCATCGATTTGACTTCACAATTAATCGATGTTCTGTAAAACAACACTAGTCGATGTTACGGTTTATGCGTTAAGCTTCGGTACTATTTCTGGTCCTCGGAGCGTGAAGACATTTGTGAACACGTATGTTACATCTGTTATACGACCTTGACCTTTACAGAGATTACTACCGAGCATGGTCGCTGTAAATTTGCTTTGGTGATTTAAGGTACGGTTTTGAGACAAGATTAAAATTAGATTCCTTTTTTAAAATGGCATGTAAACGGTAACATTTGAAAAAAATAAATTATTTGCTAATATTCGAGGTAGTTAAAGTAAATAAAGAAGATCTTTTAAAGATTAGTCTGTGTATACAAGAACAATTATTATTCCAGTGTATATAATATTGAATAGAAACATTTGCTAATGAAACCTTGAACTTGGCCAGTTATCGTCAGTTATTATGGTCGTGCGGTCTACGTGTAAATAGGGTTTGCAGATATGACAGTTATTTTTAATAAAATAAATATTTTTTGCAGGATGACTGTTTCAAAATTAATATATTATAGCTCATTGCTAGTCTATATAGGAGACTTAAAGTTTCTAGTAGTTTTGAAGTTCGAAGTCTTTTCAAATTTTCGAAGGTATGTGAAATCGGCCTATACAAGGCCAGCGTGGAGTTTTAAAAGCTAACCACTCTCAGTAGCAGAGAAAGCTCTTGCCCAGCAGTAACACAGTATATAATACTGGGCTAGTATTATAACATAATATTATAATATACTAGTTTTTGCACGCGACTTAACGCGCGTGGAAACGTATTTCCGTGATAAAAGTTCCGCTTAATATTTTCCCAGCATCTCAAACTATCTCCATGACAAATTTAATCGAAATCGGTCAGTAGTTCCTGAGATTACTTCCTACAAAGTACAAACAAACTCACAAACTTACAAACTTTACCTCTTTATAAGATTAAGGTAAATAAACTTGTCGCAAAATATCAATTGCGGTGTTGGAGCAACGTAGGTCCAATAGGAGGCCAAAAGGTTGACAAAGTCTCTTGTACCTATTCGTAGGTACTTCATGTACAGACGGAGATAGAGACATTATTAGGACTAGGTATAGAGACCTCATGTATAATCTTAAATAGTCACAAATTTGCAAACCTGCCATCCTTACGTAGCGCTTAATGACAATAGATCGTGGTCAGCGATAGCAAAGAATGGAATAATGAAATGCACAACCTGCTGCCATTTTGACTATTGTTTCCTATAAAATAAATATGGAGGGTACAACAGGTTTGTCGGTAAGCGTTTTTAGCTACAATAATGCTATTATTCGTGACCGGGTGATGAAAATTTGTAAACATTTCGTTGATTCTTCTGAATATTAACTTTTATACAAGCCAAAAATAAAAACCTAGCAGGATTTCGGTTATACCGGCCAATTTCAACGGAGATCAGCCAGTACGCAGTACGCAGGAGATATTATAATGTATAAGTGTGTGCGCACTACACAGGTGGACTCTCTTTTCTTTCACTCTCATAGTCCGGTGAGACGGCAATCTGACATGACCGGAGAGAGATCAAGTGCAGAACTAACGGCTTTATGTGCTTTCCGAGGCACGGGGGTATCACACCGCCAACTTCCTGACTTCTAGTTGCGACTGAGTAATTTTTAAGATGGAAAAACTCAGTCACAATATTTTTGGTCTAAACCGGGACTCGAACCTTCCTCAGCGCGGTAGTCGTAACCGTAATGCGTACGCAATACAACTACGTTATCCGGGACTGGGCAGTCAAGCTGAACAATCTATAAGTACATCTAAAGTAGCTTGTAGCGTGGGTGTCATGACTATATTTATTTATTGTTTATAGTTAGGAAACACTCAACTTTACCTCGTTAGTGGCAGACTGTCCACTCAACTTTGTTTGAATAAGGTTTAAGATAAGGATACTAAACAAGATTAACAAAACACGTCACACCCATCTTACTAATCACACATAAAATATAATGCAACCAGCCCTGTTTTATATACTGCCCACTGCGGAGCATGGGCCTCCTGTACTACTGAGAGGGGTTAGGCCTTAGTCCACCACGCTGGCCTAGTGCGGATTCGCAGACTTCACATACCCTCGAAATTCTTATGGAGAATTCTCAGGTATGTAGGTTTCCTCGTGATGTTTTCCTTCACCGTTAAAGCGAACGATAATTGATAAACAATACACACGTAACTTCGAAATGTCAGAGGTGTGTGCCTTGGGTTTTGAACCTCCGGACATTGTCTCGGCAGTGGTACCATGATACAAGTAGTTATATTTGGCGTAGGCCACCGAGGCACTCTTAACTGTTTTAACATGATATATTAATTATCTTACCGCGTGTTCGCAAACTAAGTATTATGAAATAACAAGTATGAAAACTTACTGGTGGTAGGTCTCTCATATGTGAGAGTCCGTCTGGGTGGGTACCACCGCAATGTCTATTTCTACCGCCAAGCAGCAGTGTGCATGCACTGTTGTGTTTCGGTTTGAAGGACATTGTAGCCAGTGTAACTACTGGACATAATGAGACTTAACATCTTATGTCTCAGGATGACGAGCGCAGAGAAATGCCAAACAGTACTTTGTAACTCAAAGGTGTTGGATGGTGTTGCTACTGTTTATGGGTGGTCGTATCGCTTACCATCAGGCAAACGGCACGCTCGTCTCGTCATTCAATGCAATAAAAAAAAAAAAAAAATGAAAAGTAGTACGGCTTAGCAGAAGTGGTTTATAGAGCATGTTAATTGCAGCCACTGAATTGTAGCAGGATTATGGCGACTTCAGAAATGTTATCAATGAAGTTCTTTAAAATATTCCTTATTATTAACATTACATTATAATGTGACGGCTTCGGTGGCGTAGGTGTATTACGGTACGACTGCAATACCGAGGTCTCGGGTTCGATCCCCGGGTCGGGCATAGTGATATTGGATTTTTCTATTCAGTATCCGCCCCGAGTTTGGAATTTGTGCCCGATATGACGATTGGCTCGCCCCCTATCGGGACGGAATACGCACGGCGAAAAGTAGGTACACTTAGGTGCGCCTCTGCCTACCCCTTCGGGGATAAAAAGATGTGAGTGTGAGTGTGTATTCTAATGTACAGATCTACTTTAAACACTATAACTTTAGGATATATTTTTATCCGCCCGGATAGCGACCAACGAATATAAAGTTAAAACCTGCCATAGTGGCCTACGTGTGTCGCGTTCCGGGCTCAGCCTGTGATTACCCGGTGCAAATAACCCGGCATAATTGTGTAGACTGGCGAGAGAGATTTATCTCTCGTCAGTCGACACTCTATCGGGACGCCTTTCCGCTTACTATGAGGTGCAGTGGGGTCAATTTGCCGTATATAAAAAAAAGCATTCCATGTCTCTCGCACGTAAAGTTTTCCTAGAACGTCAATTATTGAGACAACGATAAAAAAGAACCTCGAAATGCCGCTTCACTACTAAAAGTTTCAGCTTCAATAAAATTCAAACTTGTGTTTTTCGAGCGTTAGCATAAACCCGACATTGCTTAAACTTTGCATTCAAACTCTTTTGATTTAGTTTTAGCTCTACAGTTCCCAGAGTTTTCAAGAATTTATCTTATGCGAATACGGATCCGTAGAATGGAACAACATTCATTGTGAATGGTAGAAAGATTCCTCAAATGCCTCTCAAAGGCGATTGTGAGATATTTTAAAATATTGTTGGAAATGCTGACAACAGAACCCGCTCGTTAGGCTATTTTCAGACCCATTTTTTTTTGCATATGACGATGACAATATGAATATACCGCCCATAAGCACCATACAGAACTTTTAGTAACAAAGTACTGCGTGGCACTCCACTGCGCTCGTCACCCTGAGACATAAGGGGTTCTGCCTCATAATTCCTAGTAATTACGTTGGCTATAATGTCCTTCAAATCGGAGGTAATAATTCCTTTTCTTTTCCCCTCCGACCTATAGGGTCTGTCTTGGTTTTAATCTCTTATAGCCGATTTCTACGATCATAATTCAAGTCTTACTTACCTTTGGATCTATGATAAGAATTAACTACTCAAAACATTTAGGTAGGTTAGCTAGGCTAGGACCGTGGCGTTTCCTTTCATCGTAATGTTTAGATATTCTTTCTCTTTCTTTTATATCAGCTCCGCTTCTCCTTCACTAGCTATATTCCCGTCTCCAATGTCCGTGTCCTTTGTACCTATCAGCCAATGCTGGTTATTCGTTCTTTTAATGTCGGCACCAATTTCAAATTGTTAAATTGGTATCTTTGTAAATAGTTATTGTATTCTCTACCTTGTCATAAGTGTCTTTTATGACTAATAAATGGTTTATATTTTTATTTTTATTCAATTTTATGTATGTTAAACAACCTTATTCTGATTAGTTAATTTTCGCAGTCGATTCGAAAGTCTCGTTTCTTAAAATCGATCATGTAAAATTTGCTTACCTGCTCTTTATCTTCTTGCGATTTTGGCCATAGCGTCACATTAAGCACGATTTCTCCCATGTCCTGGTTTGGCTTGTTCGGGTCCCGTAGGCATAGCACCAAGTCCTGAGTCCTGCCCAGTTCCAACGCTGTGAGGTCCAAATTACAAGAGCCCATGAAGTCATCTTGTAGACCCCAGTCGTAATCAAACACCTGAAAATGTCATAGATGTAATTTTGAAAATATTTCTATGGCAAAATCGCTATAGGTTAGCTGATGGCTAATACTAACAATATTAAAAAAATCAAAATGATAATATTTTTTCTGCATTTTAAGTTATTTTAGACAAAAGGCAGAAGTTTATGATACAATGATTTAAGATTGGTGTTCGTAGCTTTCTCAGTTTTATTTAGTGATTAGTAGGTACTAGGTGTTGCTCGCGGCTTTACCTGAGTGAAAAGTCCCTAAAACACAGTGCGATGCCAGCGCCATCTACTTAAAGAATCAGATAAAAAAAACAATTATTTCCCATGGGAGCAAATTACCGGGATAAAAAATAGCCTATCTGTTAATCCAGGATATGAACTACCTGTGTGCTAAATTTTATCCAAATCCGTTCAGTAGTTTCTGCGTTTACTTCAGACAAACATACAAATATTTTTACAAACTTTCGCATTTATAATATTAGTAATTTCAAGGAAGTAATAAACTTTACTTTCGCGACATTAAGCGTGAGGAAGCTTACTTTAGTAAAAATGTAATCCCTGTCTTATAATTACGAAATATAACTACTACAGACTTCCAATCTTTCTCATGTCACTGCTAAGTTCAGAAGACGAAATGTTTTAGTTCCGTACCCATGGCAAACTAATTCCATCTTTATGTTTTCCTCTACCACAGAACTTTCATACATAAATATTTGTTGATTACTGTGACGTCATCTTCGAAAATACTTCGCAGAAATAATTATCACAAAACTATTTTTTCTTGGGGTTGGCCTTGAATGAATTTACTTCTCATTGTATATTTTATCTGTATATCAGACACATTTACTGACTTCATCAGTATTTGGAATAAATAGAATTTTCTTTTAAGTACTTAAATACATATTTCTTTCACTAAAGCAGGTTAATTTACCTTTGATTTTTTTTTATGGCATTGAATGACGAGACGAGCATGCCGTTCGCCTGATGGTAAGCGGTACGACCACCCATAAGCAATAGCAACACCATCCAGCACCTTGAGTTACAAAGTACTGTGTGGCATTCCACTGCGCTCGTCATCCTGAGACATAAGATGTTAAGTCTCACTATGTCCCGTAGTTACACTGGCTACAATGTCCTTCAAACCGAAACACAGTGCATGCACACTGCTGCTTGGCGGTAGAATTGTTGAGATCCTATGATTTTGAGACACCAAATCTACAATAATTCTTGTTTGTATGCCATATCATGGCACCTACAACGTATTTTTTCTGACAGTATGTGATTCTTGTCAATGAAGCTGATAACAATACTGACAAAGCTAAAGTGGCGAGTTAAGACCGCGAAAATCTTCGGATTACGTCCGAAACAGCATAAATTCTTGTTAAATATCTTTGAATAAAACATCAGCAGTGTTTATAAGATACCCAAACCAAGATATTTACCCTAAGGTAGCCAAGATCGCAAATACCTTTGCCTTTTCCAACCCCAACACCAAGGCTTTTTAAATATTCAATTTTATTCATGTGATGGAGGAAACGTTTTACCTTGTGAAATTTGAATGCGATTATATTTGCACAGGAAATCAAGGTAGGGGTACAAGCCCTTCGAGTTTACGAAAATATCTATAATTTCCCTAAATTAATTAATTTCGAAATAAATATTTCCTATCTGTATAAAAATAAATGTGTTTTGTTTTATGTTTTTTTGGCAATTTTGTGACATCATCGGTATCTGACTATAGATAATTGGTGCTACCTATGCGAAGTCGGGGCGAGTCGCTTGTTATAAATAAAACTAACACCACGATAAATAACATTTCCAACCGGTCTTGGATTCCCGCGCAAAACAATATTCTTTTTTTAAACATCTCAATGTGACATTGTCAGTTAAAAAAATGCAAGAAGGTTACAACACAAAATATTTACTCACCTTTAATTGCACTGGCTGGAATGGATCCTCTATAGGCACTGTGAAACACTCATCCCATACTGGATTCAAATCCCTGTAGACTATCCTTGATTTGTGCAGTAGCCTTCCCCCCGATTTAAATTTGATGTATGGATCACTGGTGCCTGATAACAAACCTGGTTTTGGACCCCACAAACGGCGCAGTTAGAAGACTTAAGAAGCGAAAATAAAAAGAACGATCTATGAAGTTATTCCAATTTTGAATGATAACGTTAATGGAATTAAGTAATCGGAATGATTTATATAAACTATAATAGGTAATATAGAAAAAACATTTGGAATATTTGAATTGCAGTATTCAATTTCAAATGCAATGTTTGTTGAGAAAGATTAATAGATTCGTATTAAATTATCTAAATTGAAACACTGAATAAATACAGTATTATTTCATTCCATTGTGATAAATATATATAATTTTGAAATAATTATTAGTAACTAGAAAAGCAAAAGCACTAATTCGACTGCAAATTATAAATAAAACATGCAAAGAAAAAATAATATCAATAGTGATGTGTGTTTAAAGTGTTTTGTGAGTGTGTTATGAAGGAACTAAATTTATTTCATTATTCGACCTTATTGTCAACGAGCTGTGTGGTCGATACCGTCTATAAATACTCGCTGAACTACAAATCAAAGAAAGTATAATACGTAATTATAAATTATAATAAACATTTATATCACTAAAATTACATTTTATGAACCTTTTAGTTAGCCAACCTATGAAAGTTGGCTGGATTACAAAAATACAATATTTAAAGATCAAATATAGGTACCTCCGATGAAGTAGTTGTTGAAATCTGTTTAGAAATGTTACACAAGTCACAAGAGTTTCCATACTTGTTAAATTTCTTTGAGCGCAGTAAGAATGCAGATTTTTAATGATAGTAATTAAGATTATATTAAAATCTTTTATTAACTATATATATCACATAAGTTATCACTATCTAGCAATAAGTAAGCGTTATTTCTTTTAATAACGATCTTTGCATATTGAACAACATATTATTTAACACTTATTCATTATTATTCTGCGTCTTAAGAACCACAATGTAAATGTATTCTTCATTAAAAATAACTACCGGAAGTTTCTAAACTTAAATTACTTTCCGCCATCTTTATTATCAGAGCTGAAATAAAATATAATTAAAAATTCTATTTAAAAACTTTATACAATAAATTCTGTGTTTTCTCCTAGCTTTATTGCTCGTCCCAAGTTTAACTGTCACTAAAAATTTTGTCGAAAAAAGATCTTCTTTAAAGAAACTAAAAAAAGTTAGAATTTCGAATAAATTGTCGATCTCTTGGGATCTCTTGGGAAAATGTTCTTTGCAACTGTAAAACTTTTAAATTCAATCCTATAAGTAATTAAAAAGCTCTCTCTTGTGTTCATTTTAGTGCTGCATAGGCAACGTCAGGGATGGCGAACCTTTTAATTTCAATGATTGTTCAAAAATCCATCTTAACTATTCTGGGAATAGTCGCGTCGTGAGTTACATCCATTGCCAAAGGATATGTCCAAAAACGGGCCTAAAATTCTAACCAAGACAGTTTATACATATTTGGATAGAACTTCTAAAAACTAGCCTTTTTCAATAAAGCGTTTAATTGTACCGACCTCCGATTTTGAGATTTATATAATTTTATTTTGCTTCAAAGTTCACTTCAAATGAACTTATTTAAAAAAGTTACTTATAAATGGAGGGGTCTAAATATATTTTTTAAGCGATGCGAGATCCATATTTTGCCTTTTTAATATCCCTAAGATCTTTAATATCCCTAGGAGTGGATGATACCCTAGTTGGGAATGGAACGGTCTGCCGAGACAATGTCCGGAGTTTCAAAACCCAAGGCACACACCTCTGACTTTTCGAAGTTACGTGTGTATTGTTTATCAATTATCGTTTATTTTAACGGTGAAGGAAAACATCGTGAGGAAACCTAAATACCTGAGAATTCTCCATAAGAATTTCAAGGGTATGTGAAGTCTGCCAACCCGCACTAGGCCAGCGTGGTGGACTAAGGCCTAACCACTCTCAGTAGTAGAGGAGGCCCGTACTCAGCAGTTGGCAGTATATAATACAGGGCTGATTGCATTGGTGAAGGCACAGGCGGAGGATGCAGTGGCCGGAGGCAGAGTAGTTGTAGCGGTATCGTTGGATATTTCCAACGCGTTCAACACTCTGCCCTGGCCCTGCATTCACGAGGCACTGCGGTACCACGTGGTGCCACTCTATCTTCGGCGTCTGGTGCACGCGTACCTGTCTGACAGGGACGTGGTGTATCCGGGTGCCGACGGGTGGCACCGAAGAGCGATGTCGTGCGGTGTTCCACAGGGCTCGGTTTTGGGCCCTCTCCTGTGGAACATCGGATACGACTGGGTGCTCCGTGGTGCCAATCTCCGGGGCGTCGGCGTGACTTGTTACGCTGACGATACGCTGGTCACGGCGACATCCAGGACTTTCCAGGACGCCGCAATATTGGCGGCGGCGGGCGCCGGCCATATTGTGAGCCGAATCCGGCAGTTGGGTTTGACGGTGGCCCTTGAGAAAACCGAGGCCATTTGTTTTCATGGGCCTCGGAGAGGGCCACCGGCCGGCGCCCACATCGTCGTGGATGGGGTGCGGATTCCCATCGGCAAGACAATGAAGTATTTGGGTCTGGTTTTAGATAGCCGATGGGAATTCCGCACCCATTTTGATGTTTTGCGGACAAAATTGTCCCGGGCAGCAGGTGCTCTCTCGAGACTGCTGCCCAACCTGGAAGGTCCTGGCATCCCTTGCCGAAGACTCTATCACGGAGTCGTGCGGTCCATGGCCCTTTACGGCAGTCCCGTTTGGGCCAACTCCCTGCACAAACGCTGCATCGCTCTCCTGCGCAACCCGCAGCGAGTAGTGGCGCAGCGGGCGATCAGGGCGTACCGCACGGTCTCTTTCGAGGCGGCTTGCTTGTTGGCCGGATTCCTGCCTTGGGATCTGGATGCCAAATCCCTGTCCGATGCCTTTCATTGGCGGGAGGAGGCGTTCAGTCGCGGGCAGCGTCCGGCCCTGAAGGAGGTGGAGGCCATGAGGGCCTCCTTACGGCGAGCCGCCGTGGAGGAGTGGCGTCTCAGGCTGGAGACCCCGTCAGCGGGGCTCAGGGCTGTAGCGGCAGTGCGCCCGGTCTTTGCCGAGTGGCTGGACAGGCGCCACGGCCCGGCTACGTTTCGATTGACACAGGTACTCACCGGGCATGGTAGCTTCGGTGACTATCTGTGTCGTATCGTAGGCACAGAGGTGTCGGCCGTGTGTCACCATTGTGACAACTGCCCGCTGGACACGGCCCAGCACACGTTGGAGTTTTGCCCAGCCTGGGACGAGGAGCGCAGCGCTCTCAGAGCAGTCGTCGGAGGTGACCTCTCGCTGCCGGCCGTGGTCGCTTCCATGGTTGACAGTCGAGAGGCCTGGCGTGCGGTGGCCCACTTCTGCGAGGTGGTCATCTCGCAGAAGGAGAGTGCCGAGAGGGATCGGGAGCGTGAAGATCCCTCCCGCCGCCAGAGGAGACGAAGGAGGCGCCGGGTGGACGACTGACCGGCGTCTCCCGCCCTGTGGATTGGGGGCGTTTGGAGAATTCCACCACGGTATCCCCTGCCTGTCGTAAAAGGCGACTAATAGGGGCCACCGGGGGTCGCGGGCGGGCGGCAGGGGGCTGTCCGTCCTTAGTTTTGTGTGTTTTAGCACATTGTTGCGACCCCCGTGATGGACGGCAGCGTGGCAGGTAGGCCTCACGCTGCCGTTGACGCTGAGAGCGTCCTTCGGTGCGCGGGGGCTTCTGAGCCCCCCCCACAACAGGAGACGGGCCGCACCAGGCGGCACCGCGCAGGGGCGGTTGCGGACGAAAACTTAGACATTAGTCCGAGGAAGCCCGCAGCCGTCCCTAATGCGCCGAAGATGGCCACCGCGGAGTTTTAGTTGGTATGCCGTGCGGTGTACATAGGTTAGGGACTCGGCCCGGCGGTCGCCCGACGTTTTCCATCTCTCCGGGCGGCTCAACGCCGGGTCGTAAGGCACGGTGAACCCAACATAACCGCTCGGTCGCCCCCCACGAAGGCCGGGCGGTAGTGGTAACGCACTTTCTCCGCGAAACCAAAAAAAAAAAAGGGCTGATTGCATTGCATTTCATTGCAATATCCCTAAAGTTTGACCCTGGTTAGATATTGACGCCCAGCACCCATACGAAAAGCGGACATATCCTTTGATTAAAAAGATGGGCTTGAGAGTATATTGTTAAAAATACCATTGAAAACAATTTTCGAACTACCTTAACTAAGGCTTTAAGACGCCGGTGAAAAATTCGAACTACTCTGAGAAAGCTAGTCACAGATTACTATAGCTGTTACGCAGAGCCAAAGGTTCGCCATACCTGACCTGTGTGATTGTGTTCGAGTGAGTGAGTGTGAGGGAGTGGTGGTGAGTTCTTACCGTTTTTATCCATAGCGACTAGGTTCTGTCCCCTCTTCAGGTGCACTCTAAGTTGGAAGAACGAATACAGTCTTAGTTGCTGTTCCCTTAATCTTTGCCCTTCGTCTGGCTCCTAGAAAATTATGTTTCATCAGCGAAATAGGTCAAAATATTTTTATCACTTGTTTACACACAAAATTCCAGCAAAAGAGTCCTATAAATTTGACAAATCTATTTATGAATTAATTCATATTACATTTTAAATGTGAAATAAAGATAGATTTAATAAAATTTTTACCAAAATATTTTAATTAACATATGCGTTTTGACGCTTTTACGATACTTTGCTGTTATATTTTCAGAAGGCGTTGTGAATTTTAACAGCTACGTATGCATTTTATAACAATATTTAAAACGATGTTTGCTATATTTTGCGCTGTATAGTTATAGTTACTATTTCTTTAAACAAAAAAAAAATTATGCATATTTGAACAAGACATTGTCGGAAAATTGTTCATTAATTATCATTCGCATTAACGGTGAAGGAAAACATCGTGATGAAAGCTAAATACCTAAGAATTATCTTTAAGAATTTTGAGGGTATGCGAGATCTACAAACCCGCACTAGGCCAGCGTGGTGGACTAAGACCTAAACGCTCTTAGTAGAGACTCCTGCCCAGCAATGAGTGTAGGTACTGCCCATAATACAAGGCTGGTATTATTTATAGCGCAGAAGTATGGTACTGGTCATGAATAGTACTTACCAACTGCAATAATTCAACTGGCGGTGGCCTTGGATGATGAGCCGGCGTGCCGGAGGTGGAAGGAACAGGGTCAGCCGACACTTGCCGCGTCACTGAAGAGTCTGGCAACAAAATAATAATATTAGTATGAAAATCACGAGGTTGGGCGTACTAGCCTTTGGCTTGGCTAACCTAACTTTGTCCAGTGAGGGAAAATCGGAAATTACTTACAAGCAATCCTTATAATACAATGGATTATATAAGCTACAGAAGTGCGTAAGCTTATAAAATTCAAGGGGCATTAGATGCCAAACCCTGTCTTACTCCACCCTAGGCAGGGCCAAGTTAGTGAAAACTATTAGGTATGTTTGGTAATGTGTTGATTATTGTTTTAGCATAAGTAGTTATGACTAGCGTAATGGTCTATTCGGGCCAAGAGATTGCTATTTTTATTTACGAGTATTGTAAGATAATATAATTCGTGTTTGTCTGGAAAGGAAGGGATATTTTTGCCAAGATAATTTTTTCATCGAAATTCGGTGCGTGAAAACTGTATTAAACAGGGATTTTCTTTGTCAAATTTGTTTTAATCACTGAAAAGATAGCCAAGTAATATTTTTTATTCACTAACAACTTATAAATAATATTTTGTCATGAATGGATTATTTTTCTATTTATTCTACTCAGTAAGTACATATCATTACATTATATTATGTCTACCTAATTTTCCACAACAAACCCTCGAAAGGAAATTACTCTGATCCCCATGGGGTATTTTAACCATAAAATTCGAAGAACAGTGGAAAAAGAGGGAAAATAAGAAATAACAAATGTATTTTCCGATACGCCGTGACTACTTTTATCCGGCGAGCGGTTTATTCATTGCGTTATATTGATTTATTCATCAACACCATTGATATATAAAACCCTATATCAATGATCAACATTCATTCATCTCCTGATATTTTTGGTACAATATTGCTGACAGGAGCATTGTTAGAGATCCCGAATGTATGTGCTTTGCTATGTTCATTTTAGTAGGCGCATATTGAAATATTTAGTTTAGTTATTGTATTACTTGAAAAAATAGTTATTTAATAGCTTTATTTATTGTACTGAGGTTATTTTACAAAAACAATAGGATAAAATTGGACCTAAATAAGAAGTTGTGTTACTATACATAGTGTTACTATTGTTTATGGGTGGTCGTATCGCATACCATCAGGCGAAGCCTACAACAGCGAGTCACTAAGCAAACATGGCAGATTAATTAAAAATCAACGCCATTGTCTCTCTTGATCGCTTCCAAATCATATGCTTTTTATTTAACTCACCATGCTCGGAACTAGTTCAGTATCGTCTTTTTTGAAATCTAAATTATCTAAGGTTATTAATATTCATATTCTCACCATCTCTCTTGCGGAAGAGGCGCATCCTCCGCCACTTCCTGACAGCGGACTTAAGTTTCTTCATGAGAACACAGTTGAAGAAGGCGTGTGCTATTCGCCGCCGCCATGTTGTGCACATCTAATTGTGTGCACCGTCCTTATTCACCATTGTCACATTAGTATAAACTTCTAGTCTGTTCACGCCTTAGTTTACTAAGAAATTGTAGGTTAGGAGTCATAGAAATCGTTTGGACACTTTGAGGTACACAAATAAGGCCAATTTAGATGATCTCTCATATATTGATGTTGATTGTCATGGCGTTATTATTCTATGGTCACGGCAATAAACGGTACCGCAAAAAATAAATATATAAACATACAAACATACATACATACACTCGAAAAACATAACCCTCCTTCTTTCGCAGTCGGGTAAAAAGTGAAGTCTTGTAAGAAACCCTTTGGATTTACGTATAAATAATCACAACAACCACCAATTTCTTTAAAAAACTATCATTAAATAAACAAAAGTGGATATTTACTTATTTTCATATTTATATCATGAGTGATTTGCTGAATATCAACCATATAAACGAACACAGCTGCATAAATTCGTGTATGAAACATTGGCACTCATATTGGCAGCTCACGAACTCTGTCTGACTGTCACGGCAGCTCGGTTTATGAATTTGACGCTCCGAAAAACGTTCTACGTGGATTGTTTGGAATAGTTTGTACCCAATAATGTATAAAGAAAAATGTGTAGATGCGTTATAAACAGTCTCCAAATGGCACACGACGACATTGAGCTAATTAGCACAATCGACCTTAGAATCGTGACAGAACCTGTTGAAGTTAGACGTCTAAAGAATGTTTGATTAAATTTTCTATTTGATAATAATGAGAATTATGATATGCCGTAATACTTTCACGTGTCATATTATAGTTTGTTATTGTAATATTAAATTAACTATGTGTGGGATAATGTGCCGTTCTGGAGAGCTGAGTACAGCATAGGTGCCGTATCTACACATTTTTATTAAAATATCATTGTTTGTACCAATTTAGAATTATGTCACATAATGGGATGGGAGCACAAACGAAACGCGGGTACTATGTTTCTCCCTACAGTCAAATACGTGTCGACTTAAAACATTAAATATTCAAAGAGCCATGCCTATTTCAGGTTCAGCGAGTAGACATCATTAAACCAATCAAAGGAATTGCTCAAAACGTAAGGTAGTTTTTTTAAGCATTATTAAAAATCTGCCACAAGTATTTGTTGTTTTATGCATTTATTGATGAATTCAAATGACCGTGTGCCTCTAAATGGCAATAATAATAAATGTCAGGGAAATAATAATGAATTCGGTAACAATAATTTTTAAATAATAGTAAATCAATCATTGTTGTATTAATACATCAATGAAATCAATAAATGATAAATGACAGTAAAACCACATCAACTTCAACAATAATAAAGTCAATAATCAGTGGCGTAACCATATCATCTGAGGCCCGTGGCAAATTCATTGGATGGGCCCCAGTAAAAATGATCACGTTCACGGGCGTAGCTATAGCTTTCACACAGGACCCCCGTCCTAGGAACCCAAAATGTCACCCCCCGCGCCATCAAAATTTTATGTTATATCTGAGCTTGCGGCCGGGGCCCGTGGCATTTTGCCGCCTCTGCTACCCAGATTTCTAGTGAAGTTATCAAGGCATTGTTTTTTAAAGAAATATAGCATTGAAATATAAGTAATGAACATTGCTGACAAAAATAACACGTCTCTCCGCCAAGTTTTAGATTTCTTATATTTTACGAATGTTAAGCATTGAAATAAAATTATTTTGCTGATTTTATCGCGGTTTTTTAATTTATATTTTCTCCCGACGTTTCGAAGGCTTTGCAGCCTTCACGGAGTCCGCCCCGTGATCATGAATTACAAAGTTTTATATTATAATTATTATCTAAGGAAGAAGTAATTTTGAAACAAAGTACTAAAACATATTCAACTTACCACTTTATTGAGTTGTGAATAGAAGTTAATTTGAAGTCAAAGTAAACTAAGTAAGAACAGGAGCTTTCACACAAATGTTCTCAAGTTTTACGCCCTGTTCTATAGACGTTAATGAAAACAAAGAACTGGAGCTGAAAGGAATAATTGCGTGGCTAAGTTCTTAAGTGTAATGAGCTTATTTTGTCGCCTCATTGTTCCATACAACGTACTTTGACTACGAATCTTGAGGATTGGAATCTAGAAGTAGGAAATTTAAAAAATCATTTCTTTTTCAAAAATCGCCCGAGGATATGAAATTTAGCTCGATATTTCGATAGGCTATCGTAAAAAAATAAGCTTAGTGGATTGGTGTACTGTTTGTATACTATTGGTATTATGTAACCGTTCGAGGGTTTATTTCACATTACGTTATCGATATTGTACTAATTCGAGGATTTTTGCAATAAAAATATTTCCGGATCAATTTGTATTTATTCTTTACTAGCTCTTGCCCGCGGCTTCACCGGCACGAAAGAGTTTTTTCTGGATAAAAGTCTCGCTATACCCGGAGTAAAAAGTAGCCTACAACCTTTCCGGTGACTCGAACTATCTCCATACCAAATTTCATCGAAATCTGTTTGGTAGTTTTTGAGCAAACTTTGCCACCTCTTTTTACCCTCTTAGGGGTTCAATTTAGCAAAATCCCATCTTAGTGAGAACCTACGTCATTAAAGAAACCCCAATACAAAATTTGACACTCCCAGCACTTGTAGTTTTTGAGATTTCGTGATCAGTGAGTGAGTGAGTTTTTTCGCTTTTAAATAGAGATCGATATAGTGTTTGATTAGCGAAAGACTAAATTTATACACCATTTTTAAGTGGAAACTTCTTTAGCGGCGTTGAGCACTTTTCTTGGGATGGGGTCATTGATGTATTATTTTTTTAATACATCAATGGATGGGGTATAAAATGTTAAACTCGCGTACTAGCGTCAGGATCACGTGACCGAATCTGACGAAAATGCATGCGGAGGTTTTACTAATATGAACCTTAAATACAATGCGTAGAAGCTATAATTCTTGAAACGAGTGCATTTTTTTTATTAACGTCATTAAAACCATCCCTTACTAATATGAACCTTAAATACAATGCGTAGAAGCTATAATGCTTAAACGAATACATTTTTATTTATTTCCCCAGCGTTGGCATGGCATGAGTACAAAATAGCGTAACATTCTTTTTTAAAATTTTGATTTATAAAGAAATAGTGAAATGGTTATGTTTGTGAACGATAGCGCAATAAATAAATATTGTATTTAACCACATAAATGCTAGTACTTTTAAACTGATAAATAAAGCAATTTGTGCGAAATTCCCTAACCATTCCAAAATATTCAAAAATGCAGAACGTTAATCTTCAAGTTTTCACTTCTGCCGGCACTCCCGGAGTGCAACCCGTTCTTTTTTTTATTGCATTTAAATGACGAGACGAGCATGCCGCTCGCCTGATGGTAGGCGATATGACCGCTCATATAATTAACAAAGTAAATATAATAAATAATGCACCACCAGCAAAAAATTACATGATAATAATACCTAATTGTGATTTGGCTAAAACGTGACAATTATCATTGTTTTTTTCGCCGGACATCCTACAGCGATAACTGATGTGGTGCCAACCTTGAGCGTGTTGGACAGATAAAAGCTTTTTGCGTATATGTATAGCGTTAATATGTCGCTGTATCTTTGTATATGATTACCCTGAGTAAAATCAATAGAGTTCTATTTGTCATAATCTATCAACTTTTTCGTTCGATTCGATTTGAAACAGGTATGTTTTATCTGAAAGTAGATGGGAGAAGGCCACGTGGACGCAGACCAATACGTTGGTCTGACCAGATCCGCACCGCTCTTGACTCTACAGTTCACAGCGCTCTCCGCACCGCATGTGACAGAAACGAATGGAGAAAGCTCGTTCGAGAGAAAATGATACAGATCGGTCGCGACCCTCAGTACTGAGGAACACGACACAAGAAGAAGAAGAATGTTTTATCTAAATATATTAAAGAAGAAACTGACTGGCTGACTGATCGATCATACATCTCCTACAGAGTTAAAATGGGTGATAATACTTTGGCATTCGAAAACTACTTAACCAATTTTAAAAATTCTTTCAATACAAATATTTTTTTTCCAATGATTACACAATATTGATATTTATTATTTACACAGTTAGATGTGGTTTCAAGTAAGGATGTGGGGGGGGGATTCCGCTATTTGACACGTACCTCACCCCCCACCAACAAAGTATTAGCCCTAAATCCTATAGGCTACTTTTTATCCCGGAAATGATTGTTAAAGCTGGTGGAGCCGCGGCAAAAGCTAGTCAGGATTCAAGAATACCATAGGTTCCTATTTGTGAAAAAAAAATTGTAACATAGCACTAAACATCTGCTTTATTATATTAGTAGAGATTATTCCGGGATTTTATTTTCGTGCACAATAATGGCGTACCTTTACCTTTTGGTTGGTTTAACCCTCATTACGTTTCCGAAAAAAATGGAGGACACAAGAGAAAACAACCCTTTCCTGTCAATAACACAGGACAGAGAACACAAAGAAATAGAAACAATGGAAATAATGGAATTATTGCGACCTTACAGAAACCTATGGATGCGACATTGAATCAATGCCAGCAAGTCAAGGTCGGTACAATATGCTCTGCTTTGGTATGTAAATGTATTTTAAAAGAAAACCAGGGCACAATTTTGGACATCTTTTGGGCAGAAAGTCGTGTAATCAAATATGGATTAATGTCAAATGTAATAAACAAAAATATACACTGAAAATCAGCGTTGTGTTGTGGTTTGCACCACATCATATCATTATGCTGAGTGGTCACCTACCTGTCACAGCCACGACTGAGCCATGGGTAAAGAAGGTAAAATTGGTTTTCACCAATAGTTTTCATTTTTTATGTATTATTTCGTTTCTTTTTTGGTTATTTACTTTTTTACTTTTGTTTCATTTGTTATTATGTTAATTATTCTTTTATGTTGTGACTGCGACAAATAAATCGTTTTTCTTTCTTTCTTTTATTTCTTTCTTTTCTTTCTTTCTTTCTTTTCTTTTCTTTTCTTTTCTTTTCTTTTCTTTCTTTCTTTCTTTCTTACACACACAACAACCAAGGCAATTATTTAGGCACCCACTTTTCATCATATGTGTTCCGTCCCATTATGTGATAGGGAGCGAGTATATCCCCATATCGGGCACAAATTCCCAACTTAGGGCTAATACTCCAGAAATCTCATTTAGCATTTAAAACCTGTGTTTAAAACGCAATGGTGAGCTGTCATTTTAATATGGTTTTTAACCGACTTCAAAAGGAGGTTACTCAATTCGTCAAATATCTTTGTTCATCTATAAGACTGTGGGCACTTTATACAATGTGCTGTAAACAAATTTGCCTACTGGCTCTACCAATTTGAATGCAACAGCTCTATTTAAACGTATGAAAATGAAGATAAAATCGACTTTATTGACAGAAAACGTAACAAGACGCTCCAATGGTTTATGATTTCAGTACTAAAGTCAATTGAACGCGCTGAAGGCTCTTGAAACAACTTAAAAGGTGCTGACGAGAGAATTTCTTTTTTTTGTATTTGTATTGCTTTTAAAGACGAACCTTATCCTACTTTTGAGAACAATGGTGTTAAAATAAAATCTCCAAATATATTTCTTTCAGTAGTAAGGGCTCGTGCCCATTAGTGGTACGGTATATAATACAGGACTAGTACTATTATTATTATAATATAAATAGCTTTTACTCGTGACTTCGATCGCGTGAAAGAGTTTTCCTGTTAGTACCGCTGTATATTTTTCCGGGATAAAAAATAGCATAATATGACGTTCCCAGGGTCTCAAACCATCACCAGACTAATTTTCATCGAAATCAGTTTGGTAGTTTTTGAGATTGTCGCGTTTATACATACGCGGCGGGGGACTATATTTTAAACTATGTAAGAATTTATATTTTTTATAGTATAAGGATGCGTTTCCACCAAAGTGAGACACAAATATTATAAATTCTCTTTGGTGAGACAGTCAAATGATGTGATTAATGAATACACAGCAAGCAAGTCTAGATCACAAAAAAATGCTTCGAGAAAGGAATGGTACGGCCGTGTCGCATTTTTGCTCGACTTGGCTTGCCGACACTCGACTTGCCGTGCCCCCAGATATAGTTTAAAATACTGGCCAGCAATTTTCTTGAATAAAAAGTAATAAGAAGTTCGATTTACGCGTGCCATGATGTTATAAAACTCTTTTACTAATGTAGTACATGCACAAAGTACAACCTTGACTATACGACTCTACATTACAGTATATAGGTTTGTTTGTTACTACATATCCAGACTTTGATAACAGCAGTAATAAATTTTAGATTTGTAACTGTTTATATTTTTATTTAGTTGCTAAGGGTGAGCATTTGAAATTGACTGACGTATATTTACTTAATTTTATTTTCGGTAAAGTTATAATAAATAATTTAAAGAGGGCTTGTCACGTGAACTGTTTTATGAAGCATCGCGGCTTTACTGTCAACTTGTTACCTAGAAACACTACACAACTGTAAAATTGCTAATTGTTGTAGTTGCTAAACCAACTTATGTAGTGTTTCTTGGCAACAAGTTTACAATGTCTGCGTGGAGACTAATGTAGCCCGAAGCACGTTGTTTCTGTAATAACATAATAATAAATATTTTATATTTATTAAGTAATTGTTGTCTATGTAATACGTTGATATCCAATTTAAAAAATGTGCTAGCTTATCAAAAACCTGAGTAAAAACCGTATGAACATAACCTAAAAAGCCGTGAAACTTCAACAATTCTGTAAAGAAGCATTCCCACAGAACACTAATACTCTCACGAGAGCATTCCTCATTCCCGAAATACTTTTTTAATATCCTTGCACTGCGCATTGAACTCACACGGTCTTCAAAAACATTTCTTAACTCAGGACAGGGAGAAATATATCACGTGCTACACAGTTTTATTGCATTCCCTTTTCTGCAATATATTTTCATTACTGCGCGAATAACGTTTTATTCTTGTCTCTTAAGTGTTACATATTGCTTAAGATGTGCACCAGACGTTATGCTTCTTAGTAACTTAATGAATTATAATAAAGTACAAGTTTAATTTTTTTTTTTTTAGTATTTATTTATTTATTTATTCCAAGTGAATTACATAATTTATAAACATTAATTGCCAGTGGCACCCAAACTAAGCTGCGCTTGTATCTTGGGCTGCCATTATACAGATTACAACTTGAATAATGAGCCGCATGAGGGATATTGTTTTAACTTATCTAACCTGTTGATAATATACGAAGCTGTGAGAGTGTGCCTAGCTATACCTACGTTTGTCGTACCGCGCCGTCCCATCGTTTGTAATAGTAAATGTTATATATAAGTATAACTAGGTACGATGCGCTCGCGCCGCATCGATCGTGTCCGTCAGTAGTAGCTAATTGTTTATGTTAATAAATGCACGTCCTTGTGTTCCTAAACTCTGTAGTTTTGTTTGTCCCTGAGGCTGCCTGCCAACATAACCTAACGATAAAATATATTATATATGATGAGTGGTGAACAAAAAAATAAAAATAAACATAAAATAAAAAATGATGGAATGAGTGTCTGTGTGTAGTGAAATGACTGATTTATCGTTTACCTAGTTGTCAAGTTTTCTGTTGCATTGTAGACAAGACTTAGTAGAAAGTTGGTCAATTTTCTTTTTGCTGTGTACATGGTGGAGTCCTTAAGGGAACATTTAGAGGAGACAATATTGTATGTGGATGGATGGCTGTACATTGTGAATCGTTTTACGAATGAGGATTTAATGGATGGGAGTGGAATCCTATAGGTGCGTTTTAATTTTATTACGTCATATAGTGGAGACTTTGTGATTGTTCTGTGAGCGGACAGGCAGGCATGGAGAATAAATAATTGCCGGACGCGCAGAACCTTTGCTTCGGCATAGAGAGCATCAGTGGAGTATCGGAAGGGTTTTCTGAGCATCACCTTTAGTAATGCTCGTTGCGCCCTTTCAAGTTTTATGATAGAGGTTCTGGACGCAGAGCCCCATGTTCCTATACAGTAGCCGATGATTGATTGGCATAAACAAATGCTTTATACAAAGAAGTGGGTGTTCTTAGAGTTCGTCAGTTATACATTCATAAAGCGTGTGTTTCGACACACAGATTAACATTAAACTCTACAGAATACAAATCATTATTAAAGAAGAGGATTTTAATTCTAAAACTGCCTTTAGCTAACTCTAGTTTCGCAAAAAGGTTTCAATATTATGCCTATCCATCTCTTTATAATAAGGTATCTAGATTGTGCCCTATAAAGGACTGTTCAACCAAAGACTGTTCCGTCAAAATTCTGAACTTCCTTAAAAATCTAGATTACGAATATACAGAAAATATTTTAAGCTCCACAGTCATACAAATAGGTACTAAGGGAAACAGTAATTAAGAATTGAATTTGAATTTTGTCTCACTTTATAATTGTTTTCTTTTTACTTTTTTTTGATTATTGTTTTTTGATTTGTATACATTACGTTCTTATATTGTTTTGGTATTCTGTTACGTGTATTTTCTTCCTTTCACCCTAACACTCAGCTGAAGCTAACTCTGTCATGGGTAGCCCAAGATACAGGCTATGCCTAGTTTGGGTACCTCTGGAAATTCTTATTTTAAGGATCTCATAGTGTTTGTTAATTTTAGATAACATTGATTCTCTGTAAGTCTATTTTTTCAATAAACGATTTTCATTTCATTTCATTTCATAAGGCGAAGTAAATTGTTCTTTGAGTCTTCCAGTTAGCAGCGTTTCTTAGTAGGCGCATAATGCCAATCAGCTTTTAATATTATTATATTATGATATTATTATTATCATACTCATATTATACCTGCAAGGTGGACGGACGACTTGATAAAGGTCGCAGTAGCGCGCTGGATGCGGGCCGCTTTTGACAGGTCCGTCTAGAAATCTTTAGGGGAGGCCTATGTTCAGCAGTGGACGTCGTGTGGCTGATGATGATGACTCATCTTATTATGAGCCCTGTATTATATAATGTTTCACTGCGAGTACGGGCTTCCTCTACTACTGGTAGAGGGTTTAGGCCAGGGATAGGCAAGTAATTTCTAACGGGGTCCGGATGCAAAAAATATCACATAATGCTAAATGTATATAGAGCTAGTTATATAAAACTGTAATTTAAATTGAATAGGTAGGTAATATTCAGCGGTCCAAGGATGGACCTTCCGGGGTCCGTATCCGGACCGCGGTCCGCCTGTTGCCGACCGCTCGTTTAGGATTTATTCCACTACGCTGGCCTAGTGCGGGTTGGCAGACTTCACATAGCTTCGAAATTCTCTTAGATAACTTCTCAGGTATGTAGGTTTCCTTACGATGTTTTCCTTCACCTTTAAACATACATACATATATATACACTCACGCCTTTTATCCCCGAAGGGGTAGGCAGAGGCGCAACTAGTGCACCCACTTTTCGCCAAGCGTATTCCGTCCCATGATGTGATAGGGGGCGATCCTATCGCCATATCGGGCACAAAGTCCAGACTCCGGGCTGATACTGAATAGAAAAATCCAATATCACTTTGCCCGACCGAGGGATCGAACCCGAGACCTCAGCATTGCATTCGTACCGTAATACAACTACGCCACCGAGGCAGTCTTCAGTCAGTTCTTGTGATTAATGGCCAATAAACATTTTAAATCAATGATTGATTGATCGATTGAAAGGTGTTAATGGGTATTCGTTTGTTTTAGAATTATTTGACCCAAAAAATAATGATTATAATTTAACCATGAAGGTAAAAATTATAAGTACATAATAATTCTATGAAGCAGGTAACCCTAATTTATAGGGAATTTATTGTTTGTTTCTCAACCCTCACTTTTTCCAACAGTCATGATAAATCTCAATTTCACAATACTTCATAATTCAATTCGCGATTCATTCGATATCATTCAATATACAAATATAAATAAAATCATTCAGTGGTATCTAAGATACGAAAGACTCGTAAAATCTTTTGCATTGTATTCAAGAGACTCAAATCACAGCGAATGGGAACAATCAGGCAAAAAGCATCCGAGCAGAAGGTACTGTATTTGGCAGAAGAGATGGGCTTTAATGTTACTTTCTAAATCACGAATATTTTATATTTAGAAAATATTGTTTGTTTGAAAGAACATCCACACTTATCTTTATATACATAATTCTTCTGTGCGTGTGTATGCCACTGAACTCCTCCTAAGCGGCTGGACCGATTTCAATGAAATTTTTTGCGTGTCTTCAGGTGGATTCGAGAATGGTTTAGATTTACAATTCGGTTCGGGAAAATGTAGTAGTAGTAATAATAAGGAAAAAACCTTTCGCGCGGGTGAAGCCGCGGGCAAATCCTAGTATAATAGTAAATGCAAAAGTAACTCTGTCTTTCTGTCTGTTACCGTTTCACTGAACTGGAGTTAGTTTAAAACCCTGGGAAGGATAGGCAATTTTTATCCCGGGAAAATATATAGCGAGAATTTTATCCCGGAAAACTCTTTCACGCTGGCGGAGCCGCGAGCAAAGGCTAGTATTTCATAGATACTTTTGCTAGCATATAACTTTGCGGGACAGGTACATGTAAGGTGTAAGGTACAAGTTCCTTCAACATAATAATCCTTCAACAAATTATAAAATTATTAATTTATAAAAGAAAAAAAAGAAGGCATCAAAATAAGGATTTAGATGCCTTGTTTTCTTCTTTATTATTAATCTTTGCTAGAATAATATTATATTGATGTGCATGATGTATTTAACTATAATTGTTTTGTTACATTCAGATGCTATATTTTTGCATGTTTCTTATTTAAGTATTAATGTATGCAAACGTTGGTAAATAGAGTAAATAAAAAAAAACATAATGATGGGAAAAATCGCTGATAAAGGAAAACCGGTCCAAGAAAAGAGTCCTGTGGGCTTAGAATGTGACACGAAGACGCAACTCGTAAAACGATGTCGTTTAATTTTGATGTTTGTGATTGATCGAGAGACCAATACGTCAGTCACGTGTTAGTCTCTCAACCAATCCCAATAAGACGAAACGGAGACGTGACGTGTTTTTTTGTCACATTCTAAGCCCACAGGTTACGTAATATTTGCGAGTGGACAGAGTTTGTAAGCGTTGCAGATTCTTTTTATTTCAGTTGAATGAAGACGCAAGCATGCCGCTCTCCTGATGGTAAGAATTTCAAAGTACTGCGCGGCACTCCACTACGCTTGTCACCCTGAGGCATATGGTGTTAAAATTCACAATGCCCAATAATTGCGCGTTGCAAAGGACAAAGGAATGCTGCGCCGACTGCCAGCCTTTACTAGCTGGAGAGGTAATACAAAAAGTGCCTTTGCACCCACGTTTTTAAACTGTCTATACGTTTCAACCATTTGGTATTTTACACTACGCGCTTCTACAACAATGAACCATATTTTGCTGGTTGAATATTTGTATACGCGTGGATAGCGACCGCCGTACAATTCAAAGCCCGCCATAGTAGACCGCGTTAGTCGTTTGCCTGAATCAGCTTGCGTATATCCTGTTTTGAACAGACAATTGTCTACCATACCATACCAGCCCTGTATTATATACTGCTCACTGCTGGGCACGGGCCTCCTCTACTACTGAGAGGGGTTAGGCCTTAGTCCACCGCGCTGGCCTAGTGCGGATTGGCAGACTTCATATACCCTAAAAATTCTTATGTAGAATTCTCAGGTATGTAGGTTTCCTCACAATGTTTTTTTTCACCGTTAAAGTGAACGATCATTGATAAACAGTAATACAGTAATATTGTTATCTGTTAGTATACAATTGATAGACTAAGTACTTAGGCTTTTTCTATTATTTTAAAGATTGTGGTTCATGCTGTGATTGCTTATAACCAGAGTTGCAATTACAATAGATATATATATATAAATATGTGTAGATTTTAAAAGAATTATTGTAAATTTCGTTAGCAATCCTTAACCAATAAATAAATAAATAAATAAACAATACACATTACACACGTAAAACTTCGAAAAGTCAGAGTGTGGCTTGAGTTTTGAACCTCCGGATATTGTCTCGGCAGACCGTTCCATTCCCAACTAGGCTATCTGTAAGTTACTTACTAACTATTTCATTCTGAGGACCGCTGCGTGTCCATTTCGCCGCGATTCAACACAATTATGGCAGTATTTATGTCTGGTAAATACGGAAAGTTATTTTGTTTTTTTAGCTGCCATTTTTTCTGTTTTATTTTCCACGCTCGAATGCTTCCCACATTATTTTTTATGAGGAATATTAAGGTATAGCCACAATAGCTATTGTATATGGCTATTCACCAGCTGTGGCTTATCGTGGGCTATATTTTTATTTGAACATATTTGACAAAGGATTAAACGTAACCCTTGAGGAAGAAGGACGATTATTTTTAAAGCCGTTTTGTGCGACACCGTCCCTAACCACTCACTACCAATATGAAGTAGGTATCGTATACGGTTTTTTTTTATTTTTAGTGCCAGTTTCAGAACGTTCAAGTATTTTTTATTTGACAGTTAACGTATTAAACAACTGTAGATAGTACTCCTTTCATTGGCATTTATTTAGGAGTATAGAATTGCGTATGACTTTTCTATTTGGTCGGCTCAAATATTTATGTGACGACCATTTACTAAGAAATCTTAAAACAGATTCTTAATAATTTAATTTTTTTTTTTATGGTATAGGGGGCAAACGAGCATACGGTTCACCTGATGGTAAGTGATCACCGCCGCCCATGAACATCTGCAATACCAGGGGGCACAGAGATGCGTTGCCGGCCTTTTAGGTGGGAATACGCTCTTTTTTTGAAGGTCGCCAGGTCGTATCTGTCCGGAAATGCTGCTGGCGGCAATTGGTTCCATAGTTTAGTAGTACGTGGCAAAAAATGACGGCTAAAACGTACAGTGGTGGATTGCCAACCTCCGAGGTGATGTGGATGGAATTTGGAGTTCTGCCGCGATGTACGGTGATGGAACTCAGCAGCAGGGATAAGTCCGAACAATTCTTCAGAGCACTCCCCGTGGTAAATGCGATAGAGAATGCAGAATATATAATATAATATAGTTAAAACCATTTATAACGACAAAGAAGGGACCACCTAAACTGGACGGTATATCCGATAGTCGTAATAAAGTAATAAACAATACTCTTTTTCTATACATGTATTTGCCGGGACCTTGCCATGTAGTCGCTACAACTGATGCGTCGTTATAACCAGTTTCTACTATATATCATTTAGATAAATGATAATGTTATACAAATAAATGAAACACGAGCGATTCTGTCATTTATTTATACTTAAAAAAAAACAATTGGTAGTCAAAATAAACGTGGGTTTCTGCTCAGAACAATGGTTTCTGGTTAATAAAAATATCCGCATCTGTGCAGTCTATAAAAGGCAGCAATACTACGCGGATCCGCTGCATTTACACACGTACGAAACTGCGAAGTATTCGTACAAAATGCGATCGCGTTCGGCTTTCTAATAGTGCGATTCGTAAATTCAGGGGCGGATCAAGGAAGTCTCGGGGAATTTTATTGAGGGAAATATAAGAAAAGGGTGTAATCTATTCTGATACTGGAACTATTTGTTATATTTATATTTATAAGTATCATTGTACGACTTGATAAAGTTCTCAGGAACATGCTGGATGCAGGCCACTTTTGACAGGTTCGTCTGGAAATCTTGGGGAGGCCTATGTTCAGCAGTGGACGTTATGTGGCTGATGATGAGGATGATGATAATGAACCATCATTGTAGTAGATTTTAACCCTTTCTTACTTATATCGATATAGAAACGAGACGATCCCGCCCTCACACCCGCCACTGCAAATCCTGTAAGCCAGGTTCGGCAGTGGCACTCATTTTATGACACCGAGTGGCGAAGCTCAGCGAGTCTCTGGGAGCACTAAGAAGTCTTAACCCGCAACAAAGTTAATCAAATAGAAGAATAGGGAGGAGTTACAAATATATTTTCCACTTCCCTCCATAGCAAAGCGGGAGACAAAATAATGAACTAAAAGGTATTTTGAAACTTAATTATTGAGACTTTTACAACTGGAAAAGCCAGATGTAAAACACCACGGATAAAATTAAAAGGGTCCTATTATTTTAGCTGTTAGACTTTGATATCAATATAGGAGTGAAAAGTTCTACTGGGTTATATTCCCGGTTGCCGGCGAGATCACTTTAAGGATCAATACATCTATATATGTGGCAGTATATATATTATGTAGATGAGGCCCGTGTTTAGTATTGTGCAGATTATAATACAGGTCTTATTATAATCATTAAATCTACATAATTTACTACTCATAGGTCCTCGTGTAGGAATCAATAATAATCAATCAGCCTGTCGCTGTCGACTGTTGAACGTAGGCTTCCCCAAGTGAGCGCCAACCATCCCGGAATTGAGCAGTCCGCAGCCACCTGCTACCCTCCACCTTTTTCAAGTTTTCAATCAATGATAAATGCGATTAATTTCATTAATTCATCAATTAAATATCTTATATATAAAGCAAACGGGAGTTCAGGGTCCTTTATTTCCTTCCTTGGAACCCTTTATTTATTTCTTTGCAAGCCACGCGTCTTGTAGGCAGTTGCCCCCGTCACATTTAGGTTAATCCGGCTCTGTGCCGGGAGCAAGCCTCTTTAATACTCTTGTAAAACAGGTACGGAATATGTAATATTTCCTGAATACCGGATACATTTTGTACCCGACTGGGTACCACAGTAATAATAATACTTGACTGCCTCGGTGGCCTAGTTGTATTGTATACCTACGTTACGAGTACGATTTGCGCGCTGAGGCTTTGAATCCCGGGTCGGGCCAATAACATTGTGACTGGGTTTTTCCATCTTAAAAATTACTCAGTCGCAGCTCCGAGTCAGGAAGTTGGCGGTGTGATACACCCGTGCCTCGGAAAGCACGTTTTATCCGTTGGTCCTGCACCTGATCTCTCTCCGGTCATGTCGGATTGCCATCTCACCGGACTATGAGAGCGAAGGAATAGCGAGTGCACTTGTGTATTGCGCGCACACTTGTGCACTATAATATCTCCTGCGTACCTGGCCGATTTCTGTTGAGATTGGCCGCCGTGGCCGAAATCGGCTAGGAAGGGATTTATGTATTTTAATAGCAATAGCCCCAAAAAAATAAAATATCAAACCATAATAGTTTTTTATAGTCAATTATGTAGTTCTGAGGATGCATTGCGTGATTGTCAAACGGACATTTTATGTTAGCTTCTTCTAAACGCAGCTGTACTAGGGACAAAGTGATGCTATTGGTGGATTGTTTTCTAGTACTGCTTAGCTCTTGCACATTTTTGATGGATACGATCTCTTAAGCCGAGTTGTTTCATCCGTGGTCATGTAAAATTAACGGTCTTATTACACTGGACGAGTGCGACCTTCGCCTTGATGTGAATTCGCTTATAATTCGCCAGTATGATAAGAGCCTTAACTGTACCTAACCACGATTAAACATCACGGGCCAAGGTCCAGTTTCACCAATTTCTTAATTAACGAAGTTAATCAAAATTAAGACGCATCTTAAATAATCGGGCGCCCTATGTAAAACGCCTAGTTAAAGAAAATATGATTATCTTGTTAGGGTATGGTGGGACCGTCAAAAACCTAAACAGTCTGTTAAGAGTAATAGGCTGTTAAAGTAACTAACAGAGCATGGTAAAATTAAGCCTGACCCGTTAAAGATAAATAGGGTAGTTTCATTTCTTTGAATTTTTACATTATATGACATCTAACAGAAAATAATACGAAAAAGAAATTCTTCTGTGAAATCAGCATCAAAAATGGTTACAAAATAAAGCAGTTATTCAAATTTGAAATATTGTTGTGAGCAAAAGTGGGGCTTGGTGGGGATATCGCGCTATCTCTTTCGCACGCAGGCAGCGTTACGGCTGGTGACACCCGGTGACGTCGACGTTCGATGCGTTTAAAACGTTCAGTGCCTATCTAGGTATATAATTAATCAAAGTGTACACTATGTTGTGTTGAAAAGCCTAAACCTGATTTATGGCCCCAATAAATTACATAAAAGTACTATAACCTTTGTGTGTTTTGGCGTTTATGACCACAAATCACGAAGTCTGGCAAAACGGTGTTAACAGGGTATCGATCCTATTTGCTAGCCAAATATTTTAACTCACTAAACTTAAACTACTAGCGACGCTCGCGGCTCCGCCTGTTCCTTTCCTACGCAAAAAATAATTCGTATCGCATCGTTCAATATCGTCGCGCAGGATGTTATGGCGGTATCTACAATTTGATTAATCTCTTGAAACCTTTTTTCAATAATTTCTTTGAATGGATTCGGGAAATCATTTTTTTTTCTAAATGGCAAATACCACAGATACCTACTATATCTATGTTAACTGAGTTAAGAAATCAACAAAAAAATTGTTTTAATTAAACATCTGTGTTTTCTATAAAAATACTTATAGCGCGAATTTTGGACACCATTATACACAACATTAATATTACCACCGTATAGAACAGTAAGCCCGGGAAGCCTCGTCTCCCACTAACACCTAAAACCCTTGTGAAAGGGAAATGTTAATTTATTTATGAGTATGCGTGGGTACCAATAGGAATACCGCACGAGGATTATATGCAAAAACCCAAACTAAGCCATCGCCGACTATGCTTTCAGAGGAATGAGCTGGTAGTAAATTAAATTACTGGTGGTAGGTCTCTCACATGTAAGAGACCGTCTGGGTGGGTACCACCGCAATGTCTATTTCTACCGCCAAGCAGCAGTGTGCATGCAGTGTTGTGTTTCGGTTTGAAGGACATTGTAGCCAGTGGAACTACAGGACATAGTGAGACTTAACATCTTATGTCTCAGGATGACGAGCGCAGTGGAATGCCACACAGTACTTTGAAACTCAAGGTGCTGGATGGTGTTGCTACTGTTTATGGGTGGTCGTATCGCTTACCATCAGGCGAACGGCATGCTCGGCTCGTCATTCAATGCCATAAAAAAAAAAATTGTGTTCGCTCGGAGAGCAATCAACGCACACACACACACATACATCACGCTTTCATCCCCGAAGAGTTAGGCAGAATTGCCACCAGACCACCCAGTTTTCGCCAGATGTGTTCCGTCGCATGATATGATACGGGGCGAGCATATCGCCGTATTGGGCACAAATTTCAGACTTCAGGCTGATATTACTAAGCAGAAAAACAGCACTTTGCTCGACCTAAACTTGAAATAACAGAGCGGTTGTCGTACGGCGCATGCAATACATTCACGCCATCGAGACAGTCACTACTATCCGGCTCTCAAAGAATTAAAACGAAAATTACGAAGCCATGATAACTTAGAATATTGATAAATTAATTATAATTGAGGGGACTATAGATTGCCTTAGTGGCGTAGTTGTATTACGATATGACTCTAGTGCTGAGGTCTCAGGTTCGATCCCATGCAAATTATATTGGGTTTTTCTACATAAATGACGCTAGCCTCGCCCCCATCATACCTGACAGAAGATGCAATGCGATAAGTGGATGCACTCGCCTCTGCTTACCCTTTTCGGGGATAAAAGGCGTAGGTTCGCATGTGTGTAGTTAGTAGTATAAGAAAAAATATGAATATACTTTTCAAGTGCTGTATTTATATCTAACGAGCTTTTGCCCGCGGCTCCGCCCGCGTGAATGGGTTTTCCCGGGATAAAATTCCCGCTTTATATTTTCTCGGGATTAAAGCTAGTAGCTTGTTTTTTACACGGGCAGGGCAAAGAAAGAGATGTCCAGATATTTTGGACTGACGAGCTATGATCATTCCCCGTCATTCGGCACAATAGGGTAGATTCCTGAGTTTTCTTTTTGTACATAATTTTATATGTACCAGAAAATGAGACAAAAAAGAAATATTACTGTAAAATCACCATTAAAATCAGTTGAAAAATAAAGCAGTTATTCATATTTGAAATATTGTCGTGAGTAAGTGGGGCGTGGCGGGGATATCGCGATATCGGGACATCTCTTTCGCACACACGCAGCTTTATGGCCGGTGACATTCAGTGACGTCACAGTCTGATATTACTGTTGTTTGACAGCTACCCCTTCCACCAAATTTCAAAGCTTTATAACTTACTTATTATTGCGTCACTTTTGAAAGTTCTTTTTCCGTTCGATTTTGGATAGCTTACTTTTTGGATAAATGTATTTAAAAAATAGTAGTCAACTACCCTATTATGCCGGCTTGTATGAACCGGATATACACAGGCTGACCCCGGAACGTGGTACACTTACGTGGGCCACTATGGCGGGCTTTAACACCTTATTTTGGGTGATCACTATCCAGGTGGATATAAAGAATATTCGATCTGCAGGTTTTTGACTGTTAAATATTAAACTGAAAAAGAATTGTTTTGATACGGGAATCGAACCAGGATACATTTGTGGAAAAAAAACAACGGGTTACACTCCGGGAGTGCCGGCAGAAGTCAAAAATTGAACATTAACGTTGTGCATTTTTGAATATTTCGGAATGGTTAGGGAATAATTTCGCACGAATTACTTTATTTATCAGTCTATACTCTATCGTACGCAAAAATGACAAGTTTTTTTTTTTTTTTATTCGGTAAGCAACAGCCTAAGTACATTAAGGTTTACAAATAGAATTAGATAATATATGGAAGGCCAAACATTTATATTTATATTACATTTATATTACATAAATTACTTCCTCTCCTACGGCGCGCCGGTGCTCCCTCCTTATCCGAATTTTCGATCAGGTCACGTGTCCTGACGCGAGTTTAACATTTTATACCATCCCAAGAAAAGTGCTCAACGCCGCTAAAAAGTTCACTCACTCACTTCAAAAAACTTTTTAAAACACTTTATATAACATAACGATTTTCTATTTCTTATGTCCGATTTAATCGCAATAATTTATCTAATTATTTTTTATTATAAATATTATTTCAATGAATTTACATAACAGTGTTACTTGCGATGTTTATTAAGTACTTAACAAAATTAATAAGCTGAGAGCTATATTTTCGTAAAATTTTGTTGAACGATAATCTTTGCATATGCCAAGCTTATTTTAGTCCAGTGATAAAATGATAAAGTGCAAACAAAGCTATCACATATCTGATAAAGTCTGACCTCGGACAATGCACATTTGGAATTGAAAAACTCACTCAAATTTGGTTGGTCCGAACTGGCAAAATCTCTAGGCTTTTACGGAATTCAACCTCTAATTTTTTTTGCCTTTTGCTAGACATTTTTCTTATAGCAGTTAAATGACGAGCGGATCATGCCGCTCGCCTGATGATTATCGATAGGGCCGCCGATAAATAATAGCAACGCTGCGCCGCACAGAACTTAGAATTAGAAAGTACTGCGTGGCACTCCACTGCGCTCGTCACCCTGGGACATAAGATGTTAAGTCTCATAATGCTCAGTTACTACGCTGGCTACAATATCCTTTAAACCGAAACATAACAGTGCTTGCACACTGCTGCTTGGCGGTAGTAGTAGTAAATAGACATAGTGTCGGTACCTACCCAGGCGGTCCCTCGCATATACGAGAGACTTTTGTAATGTGTCTATCTACTCTAATATTATATAGAGGAATGATTTGTATTTTTGTATGTTTGTAACGAATAAACTTAAAAACTACTGAGCCCATTTTAAAAATTCTTTCACCAATATAAAGCTACATTATCAGCGAATAACATAAGCTACTTTTTATCCCGGAAAAATATACGCGGGCGGAGCCGCGAGCAAAAGTCTAGTCATATAATTGTCATTCAACTATTCATTCGCATATTATCTGAAGATGCATGAGCATGCGATGTCGGATATGGTAATTCAAACAGTCGCAGCATACCAATTGGGATGCTGGGACGACAAAATCAAATTATAGGGGACATAGAGCCGACTAAGGCGTTTTCACGTACATTGGAATGGGGGGTGGATTAAAAGCATTATAGCTATATCGAAGAAACTATGAATTAAGAATACCTTCTTATTTTACAATAAAATCTTAATCGAATATTATACAGAGTTGAAAAATGGGTGCATATTTATGTACGTATTTTTTTTTCCGGGCAAAGTTATTTTTTTTATTATAATCACATCTACATTATATGTTAACAAAAAAATAATATATAAATTGATGTATTTTCAAGGCTCATAATATTATCATAGAAGAATCAAAATTATGAAAATATTTTTTTTTTTTATTTATGTCACTTGTGTTCACATTTTGCCAATGTCAAGTATGGGTTGTCTTTTTTTATTATCTGTAGTATGTCGAAGTAAAGCAGTGGCTACCTTACCAAGACTTTATCGAGGAGTTTTGGCGGCAACAAAAAAAACACTTGATTAGCACGATTATTTCAATTCACTTCATTTGAGCTCTTTGATAGAACTATATTGGATAAAATACCACCATAATTATGCAAATATTACACTAAGTATCACCAAAATAATGAATTAAAACAAGAGTACCTCATGACACTTCCAAGTTCCCGCCAAAACTCTATGTACAGTTGTTACCACAAAATTTTTTCACCTCACTTTATAACTAATTACCGCGCGTTCAAACCTGCATTTTGATAAAATTTGAAAATACATGTATTTGGCCAATTTATTGACCAATATTGGGACGAAAAATTCAGCAATACCAAGATTATCTGCTATCCACAAAATAAAACCTTAGTGTAAAAAGTATGCTTTTTCAGTGCATTAATTATAATAATGATTTTTATCAGCAATTAACTGTGTTTACTATTGGCAGTACCTTCATTTCTTTGATATTTTTTTCAAATATGAACCCTAAGGGCCTGTACAGGCGGCGTATTTTATATATGCCGACAACGCGCGTTTTTAATACACCTTTCAGAGCGCACATTTGCATGTAAAGTACACTATTCTCGACTGTACAGCGTTTACAGAGCGCTTTAGGTGCGTTTGAAGCGCGTTGTAAAATGATATTGTGTTTCTCATTATCAACTATGAACTCGGATAAACTCAATTTCAAGAGACTTGGCTGGCGAAATATGGTATTGCTACAACTCTGCCTACTTGTGAAAACTGAAAGGGCGTGATGATATGTATGAAGATGTCGAAACGCGTTGTTTGCGCGTATAGGGAACGTGCACGAACTATAGGGGGCAGCACAAAATCGACACAAGAGCCACATGTGTATAAAAAAAGAAACTATTTATAACAATAATTTACTTATTATATTCTTTTAATATGACAAAAATGATAAAATATGTGTTCCGGCCGAATGTTGTTGATACCCAGCGTGTCCAGAATATGCTTTATTTTACATTGGAGCTGGTTATTTAAGCAAAATTAGGAGGTTATGTTCCCTTAATTACAGATTTTTTATATTGAATATTATGTTCAAAACATCTTTAGTTTTATAAATTACGTAATCAGATATTTCCAAATGCTTTTAGAACTCATAACTACGTATGTTTTATACAGCGTTTATTATTTTTGACGATTTTCACATAACCATGGAATGTAAGTACTTAGGTACTATTCTTGGGAACATTATATAACTTCACACCATTTGATTTGTTTATTTTTATGTTTTGGAGCATCCAGATTCTGAGAAATACATTATCAACAAAGTAAATGTTATTTTTCATCGTTTTAATACGAATATTTTACGTCAATGCCAAGTATCGAGTGCTGAAAAGGAGTCAGATTGCGCCACCAGATGGCAGAGCTTACGACGTGCACGTTCCCTATATACATCGTTTGAATAAGCTCTATGTCTGATTGTTTACTTATAAAACAACCCCTGCTTTTTATAGCATCGACCTTTGTTAATTTCGTCGCCCGCGACCCGTTTATGTAAATTAACAAGCAGTTAAATATGGATTTTAAGGCCATTTTTACAAGTATCAAGTAAATTTTATTTGACAGTTATCGTATTAAACAGGTAATGTATATAGTACTCAATTAATACCATTTCTTTGGGAGCATAAATTACAGTGTGACTTTTGTTTTCGGCCGGCTTATATATTTATGACTAATAGTATTTACTCAGAAGGTATGAAACAAACTCTAATATACCTAGTTTAGACTTACATTCCTTCGTCAGTTACTCCATTAAAGTGATATATTTTACTAGGAATTGAATTTGTTTCTTCGCTATTGCTCACGGGTCTGCCTACGGGAATATTGTTTTATTAGAAAGGATAGATTTGTGTTTTTCTATGTTTGTAACGAATAAACTCAAAAACTATTGGACCTATTTTAAAAATTCTTCACCAATATAAAGCTCCATTATCAGCGAATAACATAAGCTACTTTTATCCAGGGAAAATATAAAGCGGGACTTTTATCCCGGAAAAACTCATTCGCGCTGGCGGAAACGCGAGCAAAAGTCTAGTCTTATATAAAAGTCAACTTTACGAGATATAAAACCTTTTTAACAAAAAATAGCACCGACTTCAAAAACCACTATAATGTAAAAAATAACTCATACTTTGCTCATGGGTTATAAGAAAATTTAAATACTACCAATATTATATACAACATCCGAATCCATTCAGCTGTCGTAATAATTCCTGAAAATCAGTATACAAGACGTTGGGTCAAGTAGAACTCCAGTTTCATTTAACAGAACTGAAACTACTTCCGAATATGACAATTAATCAAACGACAAGACGCGACACTTAATGAGAAATAGTTGGAATGGCTGCTCTGAGCACAGACATATAATATAGAGTAGCAGACTAAACATACCTCTTAATTTGCATGGCAAAATGCACACAGATAAAGAGATGACACATACAGATACGACAGCATGGGCCGGACTTAGAGCTACCCCTTAAAACTGGTTGTAAGGGAAGAAAAGTAAAATGATACAACTATAAAGTACTTATATCATTTATTTATTAGAAAAAAGTGTTAATTTCTTCAAATAATTTCTTTTCGATACATTTGTTGTAATAGTACGAGCTTCGTGTTTAAGTCTTGTGTCTGCATAAAATTTTACAATTACTTTAACTAGTAAATAAACATGATTTATATCATGGTGATTATCGCCAGAATGAAACATTTTAAAATAATCTTTACGATTCCATATGCGAGTGGAAATTTCAAACACAGAAATATTCTTGACGACTTTAAAAATCTTTTTGCATTCCTGCACTACAGATATTACTCCAGTTGAAGGATAAGTTAAGCCACCTCGATCTTTCTTTTGGATTAATGAACAAAATAAATTTCTCTTTTCGCCTATCACTAGTGTTTGACAAATGGAACATTTAATGTTTTTTAACACTTTACGAGCTACAAACCCAGCTATATAAATTGTTACTTGATTAGTGTATTCGTCTAATGGCATGCCTTCAATATCATTCATAAAACATTGTATGTCATCTTCGTCAAGATGATCAGAATAATCATTTTTCTCGAAGCTAAGTGTACTACTATTTAAACAAAATTCAGGGTTCTTCGAACTCGACACTTTCAATATTTGAATGACATCCGTCAAATCACCTTCTTTATTTAAATTAATTTGTATGCGTACAAGATTTTTTTTGTAATAACTTTGAAAATGAACCGATACCGAAAAAATATACCTGTAGATCTATTGATATTTGTGGAACTAATACATGCTTTTGGACCACTGGCGGATTTTGCCATGAAGTAGATGGTTCCTGATTTACATATTGAAGGTCCTGAAGCATGATCACATTCTCCCCAGTTGCTATTTTCTTTCTTGGAATATTAACCTTGGATGAAGTTCCAGACATATTGTCTTTGCACTGAAATACAAATCTCATGTTAATGAAATGAAATATTTTAAAATATAATACAAATTTGTATGTAAAATGAATATAAGAAATAGTAACTTACTTCATTTGACTCGGAGTACTCTTCAAATATTGTCGGAATTGCACCTTGCACTAGATATGTTCGTAAATTATTTCTTTTAAATAAATGTTCTTCAAAATGTCGCGAACAAATAACACTACTACGATTGGGTGTCCAAGATGTAAGGTTTGAATTTATTAGCCAGGCATCACATAGTTTTTTATCCTTAAGGAACCTGAAATAATAATACACACATGATTATAAAACCAGAACTATATTATATACTTAGTACCTATGACGCAATGAGATAAAAACAATAATTGTAAAACAATATTATATCCTTTTCCCTTAATGCGGCCCCTATTTATTGAAGAAGTATTTGATCTGTCAAATGACATAGGTTATTTACGAAATTATTGAATTAAAGACAGTTTGTTCATGAAGAAGCTATAATTTGTAGAGCACTTTAGTAAAGGATACACGGAATAACTTATAAATGCCATTTCAAAGGCCTAAAAGTACTCATTGTTTCAGAAATTTAACGAAATTATAACATTATTAGGCAAGTCAACAAAACATATTCTTTTACTTACCGATGGAAAGTTATTCCTGGAAAGTTTTTATATGTCGCACTGTCACACCTATACACACTACATTTAACCATTTTTGTTATGAATAACAATAGATTTACTTAAAATGAGGAAAATCACAAATAATGAGACCATTAAATGTAGCTTACTCGATGCAATATGCAATGGCGGCCAGTCACGCATGCTAATCTGTCAATGTAGTGGTTAGTGTTGCAACAATAAGGGCGAAAAGAGACAAAGTTATGTTATAATTTGAATCATGAGCAGGATACAATATATTTTTATGAATATCAATGTGTGCCAATAAAATGTGTTTAGTCTGCTACTCTATATTATATGTCTGTGGCTCTGAGTTACAAACGATCAGTTAAAACTGACAGTTCTAGTTGAAGATGTTTGCGGAATTATTTTGGTGTTATGTGTGAGCAAAACTTAGGTTCTCATAAATACGTACTATTATTATATTTTTGAAATTGTGTTTACAAACTTGAAAAGATAAATATGAGAAATATCGAAATTCAAAGCTGGGAAAATACATGCCGCATCCTGTAGACCTACGTGTAGGTACAACCTATACATCTGTACGATTTATAATCAGTAAGTCTATACATTTATTTGAATAATACATAAACCAAATTAACCGATTGATTATAATTAAAACTCGATTTCACTATAACACTAGTAATAATTATAACTTAAAATAATCATTTTTGACTGACAAACGATATCGTCGATTTGAAATAACCATGTGTGACACCTTTATTTTCAACCTTTATTTTAGCTTTTATCTGCGCCTTCGTTGGCACGGATTTCATTTATTGGCTTTTTTTAATAAATACGCTATTTTCTTTCTTACTGACTTTTCTAAAAAAGTTATGTGTATAATTGTAAATTGTCGCTATATTCAACGGTGAAGGAAGACATCGTGAGAAAACCTGCGTACCTAAGAAGTTCTTTATAATAATTGTGAAGGTCTGTAAAGTCTGCCAACGCGCACTAAGCCAGCGTGGCGGGCTAAGGCCTAAACCCTCTCAGTCGTACACGAGGCCCGTGCTCAGTAGTGGGCAGTGTATAATACAGAGCTGATATTATTATTGTATTTTCTTTCTTGGAATCCAGTACTAAATTTCATTAAAATCGATTTGATGAAATTATAACCGACAGAGTTATTTGCGCCTAAAATTTCATTATTTGGGCTCCCGTCTTCAATTATGAGAATAAAGGGAAAAACATTATCCTTAAATTCATATCATGATAGTTGAAAGGGATACCGCTGTTTGTGACGTCTAATTTCATCTCAGACGTACGAAACAGTTTGAGAAATCAAATATCCAAACGCTTCGGGCGTATCATCAAAAGTGGTAGACAATACAAACGGTACAAAGGTAAATATTAAATTTCATAACAAAAACACACACACACACACACACCTACGCCTTTTATCCCCGAAGGGATAGGCAGAGGCGCAACTAATGCACGCACTTTTCGCCGTGCGTATTCCATACCATGACGTGGTAGGGGGCGAGCCTATCGCCATACCGGTCACAAATCCGAGCTGATACTGAATGGAAAAATCCATTATCACTTTGACCGACCCGGGATCGAACCCGAGACCTCAACATTGCAACCGTACCGTAATACAACTACGCCACCGAGGCAGCCAAACAAATAACAAAGACACAAATATTTTGAGTGTTAAAACACTTACCTTACAATATTGTTATGTATCGACGCCATCAAGACCACATTTTCAAACAATTTTAGGATTTTCTGATAGGATATTTAAATCTCCTCAGATAGCTACCACCATACACAAGGTATGTCCTAGCATCGGTGTTCCCTGAGCGCTATAACCTGTCCTTTAAACGAGACTTAAAAGAGTTCTCACCTCACGGTGGGCAACGTTTTGGCTGTGGCATTGCTTAAGTCTGTAGGCGACGAATGCTGCTGACCATCAGGCGGACCTTTCCTACTGAGGCAGTAAAAAAACCCTGCCATATTGGCCCACGTGTGTGCCAGAATCAGACTTCGTATATGCCGGCATAGTGTCTGCTGACGAGGTATAATCGTCTCAAGGTAATGTTGCAGCGCCACTCCACTTACCATCAGATGCAATGGATCACTTTGCCTTATAAAAAAAGCCGGACCAATGCGTGTTGGACTCGCGCACCCAGGGTTCCAAATTTCATGATTCTAGGTCAACGACAAAAAACAAAACTGTATAGCGTACCAAATGCAGTTTTGATTCCCTTGTGTAATCACAAAATACGCTAAAATATGCAACATAAATAGTCATACCTTTTGATCCCATAAGGGTTCCTTTTAAGGTACGGAACAGGCAGGTAATTCGAGCGGCTTAACACCAGGTCGTTACACTGATGAACCCTCCCTAGGGTCAGGCGGTAGCGATAAATTTAGTGTTCCAAGCGTACAAAAAAGATGAATGCCAAACGAAAATAAATTTTGTGTGCTCTAAACATTGATGTATTAAAAAACCGTTCTAAATCGTATTTTAAGTCAAAAACTGTCTTAAAATCCTAATAATGAAAATAAGTAACAAGGAATAAAACTAACTTCACGCGACTAAAAACAATTATCTATACATACATACATACATATAAATAAAATTGGAGTGTCTGTTTGTAATATTGAAATAACCGTTTTTTACTACATGTATATGAATATATATACGGTACATACACCAAAATAACATTTTTTACAATTTTTGTCTGTCTGTCGGTCTGTCTGTCTGTCTGTTTGTTTGTTCCGGCTAATCTCTGAAATGGCTGGACCGATTTTGACGGGACTTTTATTGGCACATAGCTGATGTAATAAGGAGTAACTTAGGCTACTTTTTGTCCCGGGAAAATATAAAGCGGGACTTTTATCCCGGGAAAACTCATTCACGCGGGCGGAGCCGCGGGCAACAGCTAGTTACATTTAAAATTACATGCCAACATAATTGGCGCTCGTAGAGCATTTCTATAGTGAGATAACGTTATATTTGGACTACACTGTAATTAACACTTTTCTTAGCCAAAATAAAATACAAATACTTAGTTGGTGGTAGGTTTCTCTTATGCGCGTAGCCGCTTGGGTAGGTAGTAACACCGCACTGTCTATTTCCACAGACAGCAGTATGCATGTACTGTTATGTTCCAGTTTGAAGGACATTGCAGCCAGCGTAATTAGACATTATGAGACTTAACTTTTGTCTCAGAGTGACGAACGCAGTGCACTGCCGTGCAGTACTTTGTAATTCAAAGTTTCGTATGGTGCTACTGTTTATAGGCAGTTGTACCGCTTACTTCCAAAAATGCAATAAAAAAAAGTTGAATTGAAAATTTCACCTACCTACATCCAACGAAGCAGTATCGAACAGATGAACCGCGCGATGACAGCGCCCCTCGATATAGGTACACTTGACCCAAAACTTGGAGATATATGTATCATTACCACGAAGCTCGTAATAAGTTATCTGCCTATGTTGATAGTATTTTTATTAATACATTCATAAAACTTTGTACCCTTTTTCAAGCTAATTGCGCGCAAGGAGGAGTGTGACGTAATTAAAGTTCATATAAAGAAGTACAGAAAAATAAAATTAATGTGTAATATGTGTTACAAATATATTAAATTCGACGGTCGAATTTCGACCACTGGACGACCACTACAATGTAACTTGTTAATCTTCTTACAAATATAAATACGAAAGGTTGTGTAAATTTTTGGATTGTTGAAGTACACGCCAAAACTGAAAGGATTTAAATGACGGATTATAAATGGTGTGCACATTAAGATGAAGATTTTCTAATAATGTTCTTGATGTATGTTTATAAATAACACATTGATATAAGCAAGCAAAGCCACGAACGGTTTTTAGTGCACACATAATGTATGCAATGCAATGCAACCAGCCCTGTATATATACTGCCCACTGCTGAGAACGGGCTTCTTCTACTACTGAGAGGGGTTAGGCCTTAGTCCACCGCGCTGGCCTAGTGCGGGTTGGCAGACTTCACATACCCTCGAAATTCTTATGGAGAATTCTCAGGTATGTAGGATTCCTCACGATGTTTCCCTTCACCGTTAAAACGAACGAATTAATAAACAATACACGCGTAACTTCGAAAAGTCAGAGGTGTGCCTTGGGTTTTGAACCTGCGGACATTGTCTCAGCCACCTGTTCCATTCCCAATTAGGCTATCGTCCACATTCGTTTATTATGTTTATGCATAATATCTAGTATATTTTTACATAACAAACAAAAGCTATGTATAGCATTAGAAGCATAGCTTTGCATTCGTAACTTTATAAAATCACGTTCCGACCGCATTCTCATCACGCATTTGAACTTTTTTTTTATGCAACAAAACCCGGCCAGCTTGGGAAAAGTCACGTTCCGCATGCAAACTTTATAAGCTGCATGAACGTGATAATGTTTTACTTTAAACATGGCATAGTTGCCAGTAATTAGTTGTCATTTTTTTTTATAATGATATTCATTTTTTGGTGTTTGGACTTTGCCATACCGTTTAAAAGATACATACATACATACACTCACGCCTTTTATCCCTAAAGGGGTAGGCAGAGGCGCAATTAGTGCATTGACTTTTCGCCGTGCGTATTCCGTCCCATGAAGTGATAGGGGCGAACCTATCGCCATATCGAGCACAAATTCCAAACTCCCGGCTGTTACTGAATAGAAAAACCCAATATCACTTTGCCCGACCCGCTGATCGAACCCGAGACCTCAGCATTTCAGTCGTACCGTAATACAATTACACCACCGAGGCAGTACAATCGTTTACCTTTGATTAATTATATACCTAGATAGAGTGACGCGCTGCAATGAAACTAAAACAAACAGGCCAACTTTTCTTAAGCTAGTATGCGTGACAGGTGTGTCATACGCTATCGCTGCATCATTCTTCGTGTCCTTATGTGCGCGCATAATGATACCAGTTATTACATGGTTTCTATTAAAATGGGGTGACAATTATATTATCTATGAAAAAGAACAAAAAATAATTCACTCGAACTCATTTAGTGGGGAACAGTTTGCCTCTATATTTTTCGACGCGTTTGAAACGTTGTGTCTATCTAGGTATATAATTAATTAAAGTCATTTACATTGACAGTAATAAATCATCGTTGAAAGGGTACCGACCATTTTGCCTATTCACCGAGATACATTAAACAGTTATAATCTTAGAACTCTTTGCTCATCAATCTGCATCTTGTTTGAATGTTGTTGTTTCTCAGTGATATTGGAACAAAGTTCCTTATTGCGCGTTATGAAAGGGGGCTGGACGGAAAAGTTGTCACGACACTTTTTGCTATTATCTTACTAATATGAACCTTTAATACAATGCGTAAAAGCTATAATTCTTGAAATGAGTATATTTTTATTTATTTTATTTATTAAAGTCATTAAAACCATTTCTTACTAATCTAATATGAACCTTAAATACATTGCGTAGAAGCTATTTCCCCAGTGTTGGCACGGCACGAGTACAAAAGAATCGAACGTAACATTCCTTTTTCAAATTTTGTTGATTTATTCTATTTTGGTTACTGACATTTATCAATAACAAGACTAAACGTGCTTTGCTCGCGTTTAAAAATCTACTTTATGTGGTAAGCGTAAGATCGAATTTGTGTTTAGTCAATCAAAATTTGTGATAAAAATGCTATGCAATAGCTTTACCGCGGCAGTCCCCGAGTGCCACACGTATTTATTTGTTTTTTTCTCTAGAAACTTATGTATTGGAACGGAAATAGGAAAATATTTATATATTTATATATATACACACTCTGTTATATAAATAAAATTTTATTACAATTCCTTCACTAATTAATCGAAAGGAACTTCGTTCCATCCGGGTGTCCCTTGACACCTCTCATTGCTTTTTTTGTTTCTGTTTCGTCTGGTCATCTGGCGTAGTATTTTTTTTTATTTATTCTGTACATATATCCGTCTCACTTGACATTGACACAATTGTCCTAAAAGACAGAGCCAGATAGGAAAAAAAACCGAGATTGATGTAGACCTGCATATTGCCGCAATTGAACAAACTTCTGCGATAATTTGACTCCTATGTTAAAATTTTATTCCAAGTCTGTGCAGTGACGTAAATCATCTAATTCAAATCTGCATTCTTATTTCATACAAAGAAAAATAGTTTCACAAAGTGAACAACTGATTAATATAAGCACTCGTGAAGTTTCATTTCTTTGAGTTCTACGTAGTTAAAGTTTTAAACAAAATACGTGCAATCTCCCCTAGAAACTCGCTTCTCACGAGCAAATGTAGTTATAAAACACTCGGTTTTATGTGTGGGTATTTCTTTTTAAATAGAAAGAAAGAAAAGAAAATTTATTGCCACAACATTATGCATATGCAACAACATCGTCTACAAACAAAAAAAATATATATCAAAAAACAACAAAATTTATATAAAAGAGAAGGTCAACTAGGAGGCCATCTCAGCATACGCTGTATTATGAATAAATAGCGCTTAGTTATTTTAGAATGTAAATAAAAGGGGATGAATAAATGAATTTACAATACATGACAAAAGGTATTATTAAAATAAAATTTAAGGCTTTTGCGGCCTCATTGAAGAGGGGTGGAAATTATAATTTTTTTCAACTAAAAGACGAGACGACCTAACCTACGTGCTAATTATAAAAAAAAACAGTCGAATTGAGAACCTCCCCCTTTTTTGAAGTCGGTTAAAAAGTACTTATATACTTGACTGAAGAAAGTTTGGCAGAAGTTGCTGCTGTGTTGATCAGCCTGTACAGTCAGCAGCATAAGTAGCTGAACAAATTCAAAATTTCAAATTGCCTACATACTTTTGTGTTCTTACTAATCTTTTTTTTCTCTTCACAAAAATAAAATAAAAGAGATTTACTTTACTTCAAACGAAGAAAAAATCTGTTTAACTTAACGCGTATATAGGGGATGTGGAATTTTGATTTTGTTCAGCTACTTATGCTCATGACTGTACATCCGGTCATACGGGCCGGCATAGTTGTGTAGACTCGCCAGTCTCGCCAGGTATCTCTCGTCAGTCAACTCTGTATATAGACTCCACTCCGCCAAACATCAGGTGCGTATATATCTACTCGGACGACAAACCGATCCTTACATTTAATACTAGGTAAACTTTAATCATAGTTTAATTATCATAAAATATCGAAATATATAAAAGGCGAGATGCATTTTATAATAGACACTTTTAAAAGAATGAGAACAAAGATATAATGCACATAAACGCCAATCAAACTTTGTTGGCAAAGCTACCCCAGATAGGGGAGCGTGGGAACCGCCGTTTCCCAGAATAACTTACAAGCTTTGTTACTCAATCGCCCCTGACATTGTGGCCGAGACGAAGCTATTTCGTTGAAGCTAACCCACTTTGAGTGGATTGCATTAATATTTGACATTTGCCGAGATTTATATAGACATCGGTGAATGCTTCCATGGTGTAGTATTGCGTGCGCGGTACGACACAGATCTGAGGTCCTGGGTTCAAATCCCGGGTCGCGAACCGTGATGTTAGTATTTCTGCTCAGCCTAGAATTTGTGCCCGATATGGCGATAGGCTCGCTCCCTATCACATCATGGTACGGAATACATATTATGGCGTAAAGTGGATGCCCTGGTTACCCAACCAGGGCATCCACCATCACACCCAAGCTTTACCGCGGCAGGCTCCGAGTGCCACACGTATTTTTAAGCTATTGCATAGCTTCTATCGCGGGCCTTGAGCGTGGAGACCGAATCCAGAAATTCCGTAACGAAAATAACCTCACATCTTTTTTATCTTACTAATATGAACCTTAAATACAATGCGTAGAAGCTATAATTCTTGAAACGAGTAAATTTGTATTTATTTTATTTATTAAAGTCATTAAAACCATTTCTTACTAATCTAATATGAACCTTAAATACATTGCGTAGAAGCTATTTCCCCAGCGTTGGCAAGGCACGAGTACAAAAGAATCGAACGTAACATTCTTTTTTCAAATTTTGATTTATTCTACTTTGGTTGTGATGACCATTGCATTTCTGACATTTATCTATAACAAGACTAAACGTGCGTTGCTCGCGTTTAAAAATCTACTTTATGTGGTAAGCGTAAGATCGAATTTGTGTATAGTCAATCAAAATTTGTGATAAAAAATGCTATGCTTTACCGCGGCAGTCTCCGAGTGCCACACGTATTTTTTTTTAATTTTGTTCCTTGTGCTGTGTCGTATTTACTGCCATCTAGTCCTGGGACAATGGCTAAATAAAGTTTTTTTTTCTTTCAGTATATATAGTATTCTTTATGAGAGGTCCTGTCTCTTGCCAGGTAAGTGGGTTGCGCTTATCGTAATTCAAATTAAAAAAATGATTTTATTTATTCTGGCATGTTGGCGATTATATTGTACTTAACGGGAGCATTACAGACGGAAACCTACGCTAAGTGAAATATTGTCCCGATATCTTCGTCATAAGCGACGCGTAAGCGGCGATAGCGTAGTTGCGAGTGGAACGGACTACCGAGACGAATGTCCGCCATAGATATATTTATTTTCTCGAACATTGCCAGAATTATGTAATTTTTCTGGATGGATCGGTTGAAACATGATAGTTTGAGCTTAAAACAATCACTATGAAGATGGTTTGCCATCCTATTATGTAAGGACGTCTCTAACCAAGTATGGAGTATATTTGGTACTTTACAAGCTAAAACATGTATGACGGCTTATAAGTTTTTAGCCAAAACTTTTTCGTAATAAAAACTATCTGTATCCAATGTATAAATTGAAAACGGTTATTATCATTCTAACATTAATTTAAAACTATTACATAAAAACGTAATATTTTCATCCATAAATAGTACGTAAAGTGTCACTGACCCAAAAATCCATCATCCGGTTCACTCTTCCGGAGCGGCGTAGCTCCGTAGCGTCGTAGCACCGTAGCGCCGTAGATTAAACTTTCGTAGTTCTACGTAGCTTCAACGAAATCGCTTTACTGAAATACTGTCGTGTAAACCCTAGTTATAATCCTCGCAAAGGGTCAATTTATATCCTCGATACGATTAATACGCTCTACATAGAGTACTAAGGAAACTAACCATTTCTGAAACTATCCAACGTTAGGCCATATTTGGTTTCGGTTGGGTTAATTAAGAATTAGGCTGAAGTAACATTAATTTTATGGCATAAAGTATTATTGTTACTAAAACACAAGGAGAGCATTGGTGAGTGGAGAATAGCAGTTTTTTTTTTTATTGCATTGAATGACGAGATGACCATGCCGTTCGCCTGATGGTAAGCGATACGACCACCCATAAACAGTAGCAACACCATCCAGCACCTTGACATACAAAGTACTGTGTGGCATTCCACTGCGCTCGTCATCCTGAGACATAAGATGTTAAGTCTCATTATGTCCAGTAGTTATACTGGCTACAATGTCCTTCAAACCGAAACACAACAGTGCATGCACACTGTTGCTTGGCGGTAGAATTAGACATTGCGGTGGTACCCACCCAGACGGCCTCTTACATAATGACTGAGAGACCTACCACCAGTGCATGAATAGTAACAATTTCCATATCGTGAGTTCAAGTGCGTTTGTGTCTTACAGAACAATGATATTGAATTTACTTATTGTCTAGACTTACTAATATTATAAATGCAAATGTTTTTGCCACTTTCAACTGGTCCGTCTGGAAATCTTTAGGAGAGGTGTATGCTCAGCAGTGGACTTCGCGTGGCTGATAATGATGATGATTATGATATATTTGTGATGATGGTTTGGACGTGAGTAGTGAATATAAAAACCGAAAACCGATTGGAAAAAAAATCACATAGTCAATATTTTGGATTAGAATACTACTATAGGCTACTCTGTGTCCCAGGAAAGTATAAAGCAAGACTTATATTCCTCTGTGCTTATATTCCAATAAAAGTCCGTAACGCAAGCGGAGTCTGTAGCAATACCTTTTCTTACTATTGAATTTCCGGTAATCGGAATAATATCGATTAAAAATAATGAAACCGAAAAGGCCTCGAGCGCCTCCCGAATCGTGCGCCCTATTTCTTGGTGAAACTTCGATTCCACAACTGATTTACGTATTCGATTATTTTTATTTTGTGATTTGGAATAATGGAGAGACTTCTACGGAGTTTTACAACCATTTGTTTAAATATTTTAACTGTTATTCTAAGCACCTTCTGGTTGGCACGGCAAAGAAATTTACATGAGCGAGGGGAGAGGGAGAGTGATATCACTGCATGTTATGTAATTGAAGCTCAAGTCAAATGTCGACTAGGAAGGGACTTTGTATACTTTCATGGTCAGTACAATTACGCCGGCTTGCCTAATTGCTTGTCGACGTCCGCTTAGAAGACCCAATAACTAAAGTACTATGACAAAGTGCATTTGACACAATGCCCCAACATTCATTAGAAGTTAACTGTAATAGCACGATAATTTATTACTTTGTTAATCCTACTAATATTATAAACGCGAAAGTTGGTAAGAATGTATGTATGGATGTTTGCTACTCTTTCACGCAAAAATTGCTGAACGGATTTCAATGAAATTTGGCACACGGGTAGATCATGTCCTGGACTAACGCATAGGCTACTTTTATCCCGGGAAAATATAAAGCAGGATTTTTATCCCGGATTTTTTTTAACGCCGGCAGAGCCGCGGGCAAAAGCTAGTCGTTTAATATTTCGATCATTTTTTTTAAGTATGTAGATTATTATTTTAAAAGGGTCTCTAAAATAATATTTCAAATTTTACAAGAACCGAACAAGTTTTAAACTATGACAGCATCTTGAGTGAAATGTTTATTATGCATGGATCTTAGCCAAAAGTTATCATGACTACGAGAATGCATGCTGCAGCAGGATCTGGGCAGAAGACTGGTGAAACTAATTTAACACGTTAGAATATATAGTTCTAATAGCTATAGCTCGTGGCTTCGCCCCGAGGAAAAGTTTTTCCGAGATAAAAGTCCCGGTATATATATTTGGCCAAGATAAAAAGTATCCTGTGTCCTAAGGTCTCAAATTATTTCCGTCACATAATTTCATCAAAATCCATTCGGTAGTTTTTCGGTTTATCGCGTTCAAGCGGAAGGCAGACAGACGTGGCGAGAGACTTTGTTTTATAATAAATCTGTAAGGATAAATGTTAATTTTTGGTTACTTTAATACAACAAAGAATAAAGAGAATCTTTATTAATATGAACTTGTCAGATATTCACGTACAAAGCACTCCGTGGCGCCCCACTGCGCTCGTCACCCTGACATAAAAGGTTAGTCACATAATGCCCAGTAACTACGCTGGCTACAATGTCCTTCAAACGAGAACACAACAGTGGATGCATACTGCTGCTTGGCCGCAGAAATAGACATTGAGGATGTACCTGCTCATACGCCTCGCATACAAGAGACACCACCAGTATTTCTATAATTTTAAATTCACAAGTATTTAAAATACAGAACCGCGATTTTTAGAATAATTTCCTGTAATTTTATATGTTTTTGTGTAATTTTAAGCTTTTATACAGGGTAATTTTTACATTGAATTACTAAATGAAACCACATATTCGTCTTTACCTCTTCTAACACCTTGCCAAAAATTATCCAGGAATAACAAATATTTTTGCCAAAAATCCCGGTTGTAGTTTTAAATTTTTTTGATAATTTCGTAGTTTAATGCGAATATGGTGTGTGCGAAAGTGTATTTCTGAATGAAAGTATAATGTTGCCGCTGCGACGAATTATCTTAGAGCAGTAGTAGTGGCATTAGCGCGTGTAAACTTAAAGTTACTTTTTATTGATATTTATTTTGTTCGAAACTTACACTTTTTTATTTTACGTCTATGGTTAAAATAACTTAATGGAAAGCGTTATTTTCCACGAGATAAGTATGTGATTTCATTTATTAACGCAATGTCAAAATGACCCTGTATAAGTCTGATTTTAATAAACAATTTGAATTTGCTCTTTTGAAATATGTACAAAAAGTTACACTAAAGTTGTGTAAAAGTTATAATTAGTAAAACTCGGCAGCCAATCAAATTCGCATGAAGCGGCGTAATTGATTCTACCCGCTGCATTTAGTGCAAGCCGGCTTAAATTAAATTGATTAACCTGTAGTATAAAACGGAGCCTCTATTATATAATCGTAATAGATATTTCCGCCCTGACTGCCTCGGTGGCGTAGTTGTATTACGGTACGACTGCAAAGCTGAGGTCTCGGGTTCGATCCCCAGGTCGGGCAAAGTGATATTGGGTTTTCTATTCAGTATCAGCCCGGAGTCTAAAATTTTAGAAAACCTAGTATTTTATTTCCTCATAACATATTCTATCGATGTGAACGCACATAAAACACATCTGAGATTATCTGTAATCCATTCTAGCCGGGAAGTTCGTACGCTTGCAGCTAAGTACGTTACTTACGAGACTGTACATCAATCTTGTTCCGTATGTACGTTTTCAGGGATTGTTGAAATAAACCAAAGCAATGGATTAGTTCTACTATTATTGTCAAGTTTTTTTTTGATCCTTGACCTATGACTTTTCGACGACAACTTATGATTTGATGATTATAATAGGCTAGTTGACTACTTTTTTAAAAACAATTATGAAAAATGTATGCTATCCAAAATCTAATGAAAAAATAATTTCAAAATTGGCGCAATAGTAATTAAGTTATAAAGCATTGAAATTTGATGGAAGGGGTAACCAAGCGCCGCCGGCCATAACGCTGCGTGCGTGCGAAAGAGAAAGCGAGATATCCCCGCTACGCCCCCATTTTTGCTCACATCAATATTTCAAAAATGAATAACTGATTTATGTTTCAATCGATTTTGATGCTGATTTCACGGAGAAAAATCTTTTTCGTATTATTTTATGTTACATCTAAAATAATGACAAAATCAAACAGTAAACTACCCTATTAACTAGCTTATGCTTGTGACTTTGCTCGTGTGAAATTTTTTTCCAGGATAAAAGTTCACTATATATTTTCCCGGGATAAAAAGTAGCATGAGCATGGCAAATTTCATCCAAATCCGTCCAGTTGTTCTGGCGCGTTTGAGTAACAAATGGGTACTGGCATGGATATACTTTGAGACCCTGAGAAGGGCATAGACTACTTTTTATCCCGGTAAAATATATTTCGGGACTTAACTATCCCGGAAAACATTTTTACGCAAGCGGCGCCGCGAGATTTCCTTGCGCTAGTAAAACATAAAACAATTTTAAAAATCATAATATAAAAAGTGTTAAAGTAGAAATACTTTGAATAATCCATTTACCTGCAATTCTCAAAGTGAAAGTCCACGAATCGTGAATTGCAGTTTTACTGACCGAATCTATGTCGCGAAAAAGGTCGCGAGACTTGACGTTATCAACGGAAACTGCTGAATCATGATAATCAACTGAAGAGGGGCATGATCCAAGGTCGCAGAAAGGTTGGCCAGAGTAGATTGATTTGTATTTCCAAAATTTCAGCGAATAGGACGGTATAAGCGTGGCTGAACAGGATTGTAAAGGAGAGTCCAATTACTAATCCTACTAATATTATAAACGTGAAAGTTTGTAAGAATGTATGTATGTATGTTTGTTACTCTTTCACGCAAAAACTACTGAACGTATTTCTATGAATTTGGCACACGGTTAGATCATGTCCTGGATTAACATATAAGCCACTTTTATCCCAGGGAAATATAAAGCGGAACTTTTATCCCGGAAAAACTTCTTCACGCGGGCGGAGCCGCAAGCAAAAGCTAGTAACTTAAAGAAGATAATGGGACCTGGGACTCTGGCAAGATGGCGCGACGACTTGTACAAGGGGGCCGGCGGCAACTGGATGCATAAAGCAGCAGACCGGGCTCTGTGGCGTACCTTGGAAGAGGCCTATGTCCAGCAGTGGATTGCAACGGGTTGATGAAGAATAATGAAGAATAAACTGGTGGTAGGTCTCTCATTATGTAAGAGGCCGTCTGGGTGGGTACCACCGCAATGTCTATTTCTACCGTCAAGCAACAGTGCATGCACTGTTGTGTTTCGGTTTGAAGGACATTGTAGCCAGTAGGTATACTACTGGACATAATGAGACTTAACATCTTATGTCTCAGGATGACGAGCGCAGTGGAATGCCACACAATACTTTGTGAGACAAGTTGCTGGATGGTGTTGCTACTGTTTATGGGTGGTCGTATTGCTTACCATCAGGCGAACGGCATGCTCGTCACGTCATTCTATGCTATAAAAAAAAATAAAAAATAAAAAACGTTAAAATGTATACAAACGCTTGACTTTCAGCCAAAAAAGTTTGAACTAATTAAAAACTTTAAATCTTGTATACTTACACAATATACTAACTATATACTTTATATAGATACTAAACAATGCTTTCTTTAGTTTACGCGAACGTCAAGTTTACACATTAGAATGAAAATAATTTTGCAGATTTTATATATTTGTTTTTTTTTACTAAAACACGTTAAGTTTAATTAAAACAAGGTTGAACCACCCACCGCTTTCTATGATAATATATTTTTCATGAAATAGTAACTTCCGTGCCATTCAAAAACGATTATGGTCAACAATAATTTCCTCGGCACTTGTAATGACTGTGAAAGTAATATGTTTCGTGGGAATTGTTACATTTATTTATTTTCACTTCATACAAAACATGTAAATTACTATTTAAACAATAGATACGTTAAGTTATGCAGCGTGATATGGTATGAAAAACTTTATTATAAGTTAAAATTACCATGAATAATTCATAATAATTATATGACTGCCTCGGTGGCGTAGTTGTTTTACGGTACGACTGCAATCCTGAGGTCTCGGGTTCGATCCCCGGGTCGGGTTTAGTGATATTGGATTTTTCTAGAATTCAGTATCCGCCCGGAGTCTGGAATTTGTGCCCGATATGGCGATAGGCTCGCCCCCTATCACATCACGAGACGGAATACGTACGGCGAAAAGTGGATGCACTTAGTTGCGCCTCTGCCTACCCCTTCGGGGATAAAAAGACGTGAGTGTGTGTGTGTGTGTGAATTATACACACTCGATGTTACAAAAAATGGAAAATAGAGTAAATATCTCAGGGCCGAAATTTAAAAACATCAACAGACAATATAAAATATTCCAATAATCTAAATGTACTAATTTGTGGGAAACTATATCTTACAAAATCAACCTTAAAGTCACCGACTGCAATAACCACTATAAACTAATAAAATATCAATCTTTCCATACGGGTTATCTTTTATGCAATAAGTGTTTTAAGGTTTATTTTTAAATAAAATATTATTTGGAGTCGGTGCCTAATTTAAGTTGTATTTTTTGTGTACTTAGCTGGCAATTGAACCTTGTTCACAAATAAAATCGTTTATCAAAGTGCACATTAATATTTGAATGTATAACTACTAAATTATTCAATTCCTAACAAGAATAAATTGACCCCAAATATTGAAATATCTAATGAATTAACGTTCTATAAACAGACCCAATTTAGGTTCATTTTTATGTTTGAAAACCAGACATGATTTATGGATGAATTAACTCAATACTTTAGGCCAGTCAAAGATAACGCTGTGTACAAATAAATGTATTATGAAAACAAACAAATGAATCACGAAAAACAATGGAAAACGTATTTCGTGATTTTAGTACATCCTGAATTAAAAATAATACTGCTATCTCATTAATAACAATAGAATCAATGTCTTAATAGCTACGAAATTGTGTTCAGTTTACAACAAAATCCAAAGGGTTTCTGCAGGATATCACATTTGAGCGGCCAATACACTATGCCAAGTCACGTTCACAAAACTGCAATTTAAACCTCACATCACTGCACAGTGCCACTATGCATGTATGGGTAACGTAAAATGTTGAGTTTGAAATGAAAACGTAACGCGGGAAAACGGGGGGCGAAAGAACGCGCGGCCGCCTCCCGCAACGCCGAGTCACTTACTGGTCGTATTGCCAGATGAAAACTATAAAATTCCACGTTTTACCCAAGACAGACGCATCTAATGTTGGTGGTGCCACTACTATTTTATCAACATTAATTGATTTCACAATTATGGTATGAGATAATTAATATTGTTTAACAAATTGGAATGTAATGGATATTTATTTGGCTGTTTAAATGTGAGATATTGTGTCTAGAGTATTGTTGAGCATCTGTACTGACGATTCGTGGGCGCTCATTTTTGAGGAAAGATTCAAGTTCAATTCCAAAGTTTATCATGCATGCTTTTGCTCGCGCATCTACCCGCGTGAATAAGTTTTTCCGGGATAAAAGTCCCGCTTTATATTTTCCCGAAATAAACAATGGCCAGCCCTTCCCAGAGTTCCAAACAATCTATACCAAATTTCATCGAAATCCTTAGTTTTTGAGTTTATCGCGTTCAGATAGACAGCTGACAGACGCGGCGGGGGACTTTGTTTCATAATAAGGATACACAAACTCAACAGTTGTAACCCCACATTTAAATGCAATTTATCTTCGGTTAGACACAAGGAACGTTTAGTGCAACAAAACCAAAACCTGACACAAATATTCATAGAAACATTGGTCTATACAAGGAACTTATTCAACAAAACAAAAACCTGGCACAAATATTCATGAAAGTACCGTTGCTATTTGCGCCGGTCCGACTTTTAGCCCGTAGAAAGTGTTTGCACAAACATCTCAACTTGGCAAATCAGGTCAATGTTATTCATTGGCAACCCTGAATCAATTCTTCGGGGTAGCCTTCCTGAGCTTTATTATTAGCTTTGCTTTACGGATGGGCCTCCTCTCGAGTCTCGGCTTACTAGACTCAGGACCCATTTCACACACAAACACACACACTCACGCCTTTTATCCCCGAAGGGGTAGGCAGTGGCGCAACTAGTGCACCCACTTTTCGCTGTGCGTATTCCATCCCATGATGTGATAGGGGGCGAGCCTATCGCCATATCGGGCACAGATTCCAAACTCCGGGCTGATACTGAATTTAAAACCCAATATCACTTTGCCCGACCCGGGAATCGAACCCAAGACCTCAGCATTGCAGTCATACCGTAATACAACTACGCCACCCATTTCACCTCATGATGATTAAGTTCCTTATAGCCTATTCGGTACTTATCCGCTATATAAACTACAACTTTTGGTTTCACAGGTAATTTTTTTTTTAGATAGTTGTGGTACTGACGGTGTATAGGTAAAACGACCTTTCGCGATATGAAATGCCCACTAGTAGGTCTTTTTCCGGTATAAAAGTAGTATGTTAATTCAAGACAGTCTATGTCTCAAATTTCAACTAAAGGAGATGTCCGCGTTTTGTATGGGTGCTGGGCCTCAAAATCTAACCAGGCTCAAACTTTAGGGATATTAATGGGGCAAAATATGGATGTTCGATCCATTAATAAAATAATTTTAGACCCCCTCCATTTTTAACTAACTTTTCTAAAAAGGTTCATATTAAGTGTAGTTTTTCATGCAAAATAAAATTACATAAATCTCAAGATCGGAGGTCTTTAAATTAAACGATTTATTGTAAAAGACTAGTTTTTAGGAGTTCTATCCAAATATTATACATATAAACTGTCTTGGTTAGATTTTTATGCCAGTATGACGTGATATATACAGACTTTAGCAAAGCCTTTGATCGAATCTCTCATTCCATACTAATAAAGAAACTCTCAGCATATGGTATCACCGGGCACTTATTGAAGTGGGTAAAATCATACGTAACAGATCGAAAGTTTTATGTTGTGGCAAATGGTTATCAATCTGAAATCAAATTCATTACATCTGGAGTTCCACAAGGTTCACACCTGGCTCCTATACTGTTTAATTTCTTCATAAATGATCTGCCCTGTTGGTTTCGCTTCTCAGAATGTTACTTGTACACAGACGACTTGAAAATTGCTAGAAATATCAAATCATTTGATGATACACAGCTCTTGCAAAATGATCTTAATCGACTCGTAGAATGGTGTAGAGTTAATCAAATGGATTTGAATTTCAAAAAATGTTACCACATAAAATTCTCTGGGAATTTTCATTGTGTGAATTCTGACTACTTTTTAGATAATAATAAAATACAGGAAGTGGAAACATTCAGGGACCTAGGAGTCATTTTTTACAATAAAATGCTAGGGTTTGTAATAAGAAATACCAAGGCTTTCAAAAATAATGGTTCAAAAATTTTGCTATACAACAGCCTAGTGCGGAGTATCCTGGAATGCTGCAGTGTTGTAGGTATGGAGGCCACATTATGCTGCACATACGCTACGACTAGAAAGAGTTCAGAAGCGATTTTTGTGGCATCTAACGTATTCTAATGGTCAATGTACGCAACTCCGCACTTACAACAGCCGCCTTCAGTATTTCAAGATGCACAGACTTACTTGTCGAAATAACCTGGCTGATGCGCTCTTTCTCTATAAACTGATCAGAAATAAAATCGATTGCCCTAACTTATTGGCTCAAATAAGGTTTTTTGCGCCTTCCCGATATCCTCGAAATAAAATTACACCCCTCTACGAAGGACGGCTCTAGGTGCAAATTCACCAATACCAAAACTCTGCAAAATCTTAAACAGCTGTAGTGATATAACAGACTTCCATAATGACAGTGTTGGCAAATTTTGTAAAAATATTATCGAGCGTTTCTCAAAATAATAAGGAAATTCAGAATCTGTGTTTATTTGTAAATTAATGTGCAAATTAAAACATAGATTATGTTTTAATTTGAAAGTTATACTATATTTATAAATCTAGTTTTCCGATTAGTTGTTTTATATGTGATGTTTATTCTATTATCGTTAATTATTACATTTATTTGTCTTGATCATCATTTTTGTGCATGTGGAACTAGCCTGTAAGAAATTGTTGCACTTATAAGTTGTATTGTATCTTTCCTTTATAAATTGTATTGGTGTAAACAATTGTTGGCTAGTCAAATAAATAAATAAATAAATGCCCGTTTTTGGACATGTCCTTTGTTCAGTGGTTTGGCATTTATATTCAGAACTAGGTGTTGCTCGCGGCTTTGCCCGCTTGAAAAGTCTTTGCCGCTACAGAAGTCCTTAAAACACAGTACGACGCCAGCGCCATCTCTTTAAAGAATCAGAAAAAAATAGCCATTATTTCCCATGGGAGCAAGTTACCAGGATGAAAAGTAGCCTATGTGTTAATCCAGGACATGATCTACTCGTGTGCCAAATTTCATCCATATCCGTTCAGTAGTCTCCGCGTCTAACAAACATCCAAAAATTTGTACAATCTTTTATAATCCTTTTCTAGCCGATTTCGGCCACGGCGGCCAATCTCAACGGAGATCAGCCAGGTGCGCAGGAGATACTATAGTGCACAAGTATGTGCGCAATACACAGGTGCACTCGCTATTCCTTCACTCTCATAGTCCGGTGAGATGGCAATCCGACATGACCGGAGAGAGATCAGGATTTATTTATTTACTTTTATAATATTAGTAAGGTAAGCATAAACATAAATGTTAAATTGCCACATAAGTAGATAAGGATGTGTTGCCTATCTGCGAAGAAATATTTTTAGGCAAAAGATAATCTACCTATTCGCAGGAGGCAAAACTGCGTAACATATTGTCGGGGATAGTGCAAAACCGCGAAAATTGATACTTACGACACTAAACATATGATTGATAATGCTATACCTTTTTTCTTTCACTTATGCGAGGGACTACCCCAGTTGATAGACCCACGCATAGATACAAAACGGACTACAGCGCAGCTCTATTAAAATTGGCCAAACCCACCTTGAGTTACAGAGAGCTACGCTACAACATTTCGTACAATACATAATATTATGCAAAACATTTTCGGAAACACAAACTGTGTACTTCAACGTTTCAATTCAGAATTCGGCTGGAAATTCCTTTAGAATTTCAAGCACTGCAGTTGGAGAGTGTGACCTTTACCATGGTAATACGGTTTAATTTCTGTTAAATTTTATACCCAGACAGATATTTTAATTCTCATTTTGAAAACCTCTTTATAGTAATCTAGGAGAATATAATCTATCTATCTGTCTATCTATAAATATAATAAAGCAACCGGTGTGTCTGTACATTTAAAGAAATGTCATAAAAAAGAAAAGAGGTGACTAAAGAAGAGTAACGGAAAATAAATCAGCGATTTTTGTAATTCTTTTCTATCTGTCTGTCTGTTTTTCTGTTTGTTACTACACATCTCCGAAACTACAGAACGGATTTCGATGAAATTTGGTATGGAGATAGTTTGAGACCCCGGGAAGGGCATAGGCTTTTTATCCCACAAAAACTCTTTCACGCGGGAATTATATTTTCAATATAATTTAAATGAACGAGACACGTGTTCTGTAATTGGTGAACAGAATTATGAAGAACTGTCCTATTAGACAAATACCGGCCGAAACCCGACTAACATATAGAATATTTATTATAAAAAAACTAGCTGACCCGGCAATTATTTATATGCCGTATTTTTTTTATACGCCGCGGAGACGTGGACCCTACGAGAAAGCGAGAAGAAGAGGATAGACGCTCTTGAGATGTGGTGCTGGAGAAAAATGCTTGGAGTTTCATGGACAGAGTTTCGAACCAACCAGTCCATACTACAAGAACTCGGCATCAAGCAGCGGTTATCTTCTATAGTGCAGTCTCACATCCTCACGTTTTTCGGACACGTGTCGCGGCGTGGAGAAATGTCCATCGAGCGCCTTGTGGTGCAGGGGAAGGTTGAGGGCACACGAGCGCGAGGGAGATCACCGATGCGTTGGACGGACCAGGTCAAAGCAGTACTGGATGGTTCACTATATACGTGCACCAGGAAAGCAGCAATCAGAGAGGAGTGGCGCAGGATTGTCAAGCGAGCCACACACGCGGACGTGACGACCACGACCATTCTGCCAAGAGTGTAACGATTAAGAAGAAGAGAGCTGACCCGGCAAACGTTGTTTTGCCATATAAATTCTTTATAGAGATTATTTTAGTAGAAAAAAATTCAGATCAATTGATCAGCTACCGAACGCGGTTAAAAGTTTAAATTACTAATATAGCTATTAAAAATAGGGGATGATGGAAGAAGGTAAAAAATTTAGGGTGGTATGTAGTTTTCAATGCATCATATAATTTTTTTTTAGAAAAATCTGTATGAATAATAAAAAAAAATTGGGGTGAGCCACCCTTATCACTTAGAGGGATGAAAAATAGATAACAACCTATTCTCAGACCTACCAAGTGTGAATATAAAATTTCATCAAAATCGGTTCAGCCGTTTCGTAGGAGAACGGTAACAAACACTGTGACACGAAATTTGTATATAATAGATAGATATACCCGGGACCTTCTCACTACGAACTGAAAAATAGATATTGAAATTCGATTCGTTTTAAACAAAATCAAACTCTAGAACAACTATTAGGGGATTTAAGTGATAAGTGCAGACAATTTTCACTGAAGAATCTCAGTTTGAGCAAATAGTTGTTTATTTCTCAAGTTTTACTCAAGTAACTGATAATTACATGCCAATTTGTCTATTGCGATTATTTTGGGCTTTCAACATGTTCCACCCAACGCTTCCCTATGAGCATAGCCAGAGTAATTTTTAAGGGGGGCCAGTCTCCTTTGACAATTTTGCTAGTTTTACAAATATAGTACTAGTAGGAAGCTTCAAAATCCTGTTGGTGAACACTACGCAATTCTGGGGTGGGCGTGGTCCCCCCTATTGACTTCTTCTATTTGGTATCAGTCCGGAGTCTGAAAATGTGCCCGGTAAATGGCAATAGGCCCTCCCCCTATTACATGGGGCCTAACATAGCTGGCGAAATGTGGATGTGATACAGCTCTGCCTACCCCTGAAAAGGGAAGACGTGATGCTATATATGTAATATTGTACATGTTTGTATAGATTGGCAGACTGGTAGACTTACGAACAACGCCGAGAAGACTGATAACGCTGACATCTTTCCATGTATTACCATCGCGACAACCACGACCACTCTGCCAAGAGTGTCCGACTGAGAAGAAGATAGACTGACAAACGCACAGTCGGATCATCTGAATATAAATAGAACTGACCAACATTAATGAACCTAAACTGCTTACTAATATATATCGTCTGTAAACATTAATCACCGAAGCTTCTAGACTCCCGTAAACGGATTTGTGTCTTGAATGACGTAAATTAACTTCATTCGACATCTTGACAAGCTAGGGAGAAACAGACGCATAATTAAGCGACGTTTCGACCTCAAAAACAATATTAATGCTTGAAATAAAGCGAACTACTTAGTGTGCTTTCATTTTCATATTTATTGGGACAAATAAAAAGGTATTTTGAATAAATTTTTAGACTGCATCGGTGGCGTAGTTGTGAGGTACGATTGCAGTGCTGAGATCTCGGGTTTTATCTCCAAGTCGGGTAAATTATATCAATAAGGGGTTTTACTCAGTATAAGTTTGAGATTTGTACCAGATATGGCAATAACCTCGCTCCATATCACACCATGGGACGGCATACAGACGGCAACAAGTTCACTAGTCAGGCCTCTGCCAATCTCTTCGGAGACGAAAGGCACTAGTGTGTTCATGTATGTTTTGTACTTAAATGATATTAAAAAAAATATTACTTAAAAACAAAGATATTAAATAGTATCGTTAAAGACGGACATCAGGCCCAAATTATTCGTCCAAAAGTTATTACCAATTGGTAATAAGTCGCTGTCTTATCTGACACATCCATGAAACAAGACGTCTCGATATGCGCAAATTTTATACAGAAACCAATATTTTGGAAGGAAGTATGCCAATTTACGCATTACGAACACGCTAAATTTTTTTGAAACGAATAACTGATTCCGCATAACATTGAAAGAGTACTAGTAGAAGAAGAAGCTTGTATATTGTACCTAATCATGCAAACTATAAAACATACCCATTATAAAGTCCAGAGCTTCCAATAATCTGATCATCTTAAATAGATGGAGAAATCCTTCTGAATGTATCTATATCACTGACACCAATACATTAAAAACCGTGACACTGATTAAAATAATGACACAAAACAAATGAATTTTAATTCATTAATTTAGAGCATTGTCATCACTTAGTTATAATTAAATCAACCGAGCGCCAATTTAAAATGTCGTAAGCGAACCTAAAATACCGTAAGCGACAATAATAGACCACTTTCTTTTTAAACAGAAGTTAAGAACTATATAGAACAAAAATCACCAAACAATTTGTAAATCCGAACAACAAATATAAGGCAAGTTAAACAACAACACGCATAAAACAATTTTCAATGTTAGACCAACTAAAATCACAGTTGACACTAGACAGAGCGTATATGGCGCATGAATCTTAATTCGACCAATTTACCTCGACTGTTCGTAACACGGTGACCTAAACAGGATCTATTTAGAGATGATGTCTCGAATATAGGTTGTGACGGTTTTGTGTGAAAAAAAATTGTAGGTGTTTGCTATTTAGATCGTTTATGCATATTATAAACCCTGAGGGTAATTGGCGAGGTGACATTTTTGTGTAATAGACCCGCTGTGCCCGCATGAGGAAGATTTTCCGGGATAAAAGTCCCGCTTTATACTTTCCCGGGATAAAAAGTAGCGTATACCATTTAAGAGTAATGTAGCTTTCTATTAGTGAAAGGTTTTCAAAATCGGTTCAGTACTTCCAGAGTTTAGCCTCTATAAACCTACAAACAAACCCCTAAACTCTTAAATAATATTAGTATATAGATTAAAATATACGTTATCCCTTATCCGCCATTTTTATCGGCATTATATAGAGTGGAATTTTCAGACGAGGCATTAACGGCAGCTTCCTTAACCTTTTTAGCTACAATAAAACCTTTCTGAGGAGACTATCCATCACTTTTTAAGATATTGCTATTTGAATTCTAGGATTAGTGCTCGTCTCGTCATTCAATGCAATAATAAAAAAAAAAAAAAAAAAATACAAAAAAATACCGTTTGTGTACAATGTGCAATTTACGACTTTACGAAAAACAATTTACGAAAAACTTTTTTGATGCCAATCTATCCGCTTGCTTATATGGATCAAAAGGCTCTATAGGACCGTCGGAGGTTCGGGTACTTTTAAGGTGCTAAATTAGGTAATTTATTTCTATTTAGGCACCAAGGGCACTATGGGCCAAGAATGAAGTCATTCTTGGCCCATAGATGCCCTTAGTGCCCCGTTTCAAAAGACTTAAATATTTAAACAAATTATTAGAATAAATTCTCTTAGTGACTAAACTAATCAGTCGTATTAAGACGTGTAAATAATTATTATTGTCAAGCACGGTTCCACCGTTATGGGCACGATGATCATGCCCACGACCCTAGTATACTCGAGACTTTTATCCTGGAATACTTTTCACACGAGCCGAGCCTAGAGCTAAATCTAGTAGCCATTTAAAATTTGCAATGCAATGCAATCACACCTGTATTATATACTGCCCACTGCTGAGCACGGACCTCCTCTAACACTGATAGGTTTTAGGCTTTAGTCCACCACGCTGGCCTAGTGCAGGTTGGCAGACTTCACATACCCTCGAAATTATTATGGAGAATTCTCAAGTTTTTTCACTATGTTTTCCTTCACCGTTAAAGCCGTCCAATTTTAAATTGACTGATAGCAAATTGATCTAGTGTTAGCTATCTCATTTAGCTGTCAATAAGTCAAACTGATAATTCTGGCTACAGTGTGACTGCCAGCCGCTTTTCACAGGTTGGACTTGAAATCTTTGGGGGAAGCCTATTTTCAGCACTGGACTTCTAAAGGCTGAAGAAGAAGTGTGACTACCTCAAATATGGTAATAGTCAATTCAAATTCCCTTTGTCGCCTCTCATTGTCCTCTTGATAAAGAAATAAAAAGAGCCGAAAAAAGAACAAGAAATTAATTTGGTTCGATTTTGTAGAACACGTACTTTATATTCAAACATCGAAGCATTAACATCCAATTACGCATTGTTTACGGAGAACAATAACTTTCAGAAATGTACAAAGACTTTGTTTATATTTTAAATACAAATGAATCCGAAGATAATATCTTGTTGACGAGTCTTTCATGCCCTTCAGAAAATCGACGCTGGCCTAACCATTGTGTGAATCTTTTATCAGGATCGTCGAGGCATAACTTTAAATTATTCAATTAAAAAATGTTTACCGTGTTAATGTATTATTTATTACGTTTATTTAGCTAATTGGGTCATCGTAAATCGTCATCGACAAGTAAACATAGGCTTATTGGTCCGATGTTGTTTTACTGGTGGTAGGTCTCTCATATGTAAGAGTCCGTCTGGGTGGGTACCACCGCAATGTATATTTCTACCGCCAAGCAGCAGTGTGCATGCACTGTTTCATTTCGGTTTGAAGGGCATTGTAGCCATCGTAATTCTGGCCATTATGAGACTTAACAACTAATGTCTCAGGGCGTCGAGCGCAGTGGAATGCCACGCAGTACACTGGTGGTAGGTCTCTCATTATGTAAGAGGCCGTCTGGGTGGGTACCACCGCAATGTCTATTTCTACCGCCAAGCAACAGTGTGCATGCACTGTTGTGTTTCGGTTTGAAGGATATTGTAGCCTGTATAACTACTGGACATAATGAGACTTAACATCTTATGTCTCAGGATGACGAGCGCAGTGGAATTTTTTTTTTTTTTTTTTTTATTTTATTAGGGAAACAAAGTGTTAATATAAAGTTAAAGCAACTAACACAAATACATATTTAAAATATACATAATTAACACAATTTATATGTTTCCACAAGTACGCTACTATACAGCTTACCTATATATAATATGTAATTTAGATATAAAACACAAGACTGAGTTGAGCACAAAAGCACAACAAAAAGCATAAAATAATAATTTTAACAATTAATCATTAGGTCTGTTAGTAAGAGAACCATTAAACCAATTTCAAAAAAAAAAAAATTCAAAATTGTTTATTAAAATCAGACTTATATAAAAGCTTAAAATTACACAAAATCATGAAAAATAAAACAAAAAAAAAATTACAGGAAATTATTCTAAGCATCGCAAATTACCAGGGGTCCCCAAACTAGGCGAGGCCTGTATCTTGGGAGACCAAATTGGAGTAACGTAACATAGTTAAAAAGCTTCATAAATATTACTAAATAAATGTAGAGCATAATACAATGACGAGAAAAATATAAATAAAATAAAAGCGACAGTAGACATTTCAGAAATTGACAATTTTTGTGATTGGAGTGCTTATTATAGTTTCAGTAGCATCGTAGTCAATACTTTGCAACCAACTCGTGAGTTTTTTTGTGCACGCATACACTGAGCAATTATTAATTTTACATAACTTATCAACCTTGTTGTAAATTGATCGATATGCATAGAATTGGAACTTTTTTACAAAATTAGATTTAACTGATGGTAGAGAAAGATTGAAGACCCTTTTAGTTAACAGTGCGTTGTATTCATCAGACTTAATAATAGATTTATGTGTTGAAACACAAGCTTTGTGTATATATAATTGTCGAACTCTTAAAACACCTGCTTCTTTATATAAACAATCCGTAGAAAATCTAAAGTCTTTACGCAACATGACCTTCAATACTGCCCGCTGAGCCCTTTCAAGGGGTAGCATGAAAGTTTTCCCTGCCCCGCCCCAAACACCAATACAATAGGAAAGAAGGGATTGACAGATAGCAAAATACACTAGTTTAAGGATGTGAACGCTAGCAGAGTTACGTAGAATTTTGAAGATACCAATTACCTTCCGTATCCTACAAGCAAGAGTTTGTATATGTGATGCAAAGTTCAGCCGTTCATCCAGAATTATTCCCAGGTATTTTACTTCCTTGGTTCTTTGAATTTGATTACACTGGCATGTAAAGGACAGAGTGGGGTTACATGTATGAATTTTTAGATCAGGCAGAGTTGGTGGTTGGGATATTGCTGTTTTGTGAAAGCATATATATTTAGTTTTGTCTGTATTCAGAGTCAAGAGATTATTCTGAAGCCAATTATAGACCAATTGTAGCCCCCTTTCTGCTGCCTGCTTAGCATCATCCCAGTTTTGGCCATGAAACACAATTGCTGTGTCATCAGCGTAACACACTATTTCAGCTGACTCCAATTGAAGGTCATGTATGTCATTCATATAAATAATAAATAACAGTGGTCCCAGAATACTGCCTTGAGGAACTCCATAATACGTAGGGATCGCGGAACTCTTCCAACTCTCAATTCTCACTAGTTGTTCCCGTTTTGTAAGGTAACTATTAAACCAGTTAAGGGCAGTACCCCGGATACCCATCTGTTCCAATTTCCTGAGTAGAATAGGCATAGACACTGTGTCGAAGGCTTTCGCAAGGTCAAGAAACACTCCGAAACAGTTTTTTCCTTTGTCTAACTGGGTAGCTACGTGATTAATGAGTTTGTGAACAGCATCTTCGGTTGACTTCAGTCTTCTGAAACCATACTGGCTTTCAGAAAGTAAACTATTACTCTCTAAGAAGCTTGTCAAGCGTATGTTGGTTAATTTTTCCAGCAATTTTGAGAAGACACTAAGAAGAGAAATGGGTCTGTAATTATTTGGGATGTTTCTCGGACCACCCTTATGGACAGGCGTTATTGAAGCAACCTTCCAGGCTTCAGGAAAAAGGCCTTCACTAAAACTGAGATTAAAAATGTGAGTTAACGGTGAAACTATGTATTTTTTGGCTACTTTTATAAAATTATTAGTAAAACCGTCTAATCCTGGGGCGCTATGATTCTTTAGGTCAGCTATCAGGCTATCTACTTCACTGGGGTCAGTAGGTGTAAGAAAAAAAGAGTTCGTTGGACCATTAGTAATATTAACCTTGGATGCCAGATTGTCTTCAGTTTCTTTAGTTTCAGTTAATATTTTGTTGGCCAGATTCAGCCCTACAGATGCAAAGAAATTATTACATGTATGAAGAGATTCAGAGGAATTTTCAGAGATTGATAATAGTTCTGTTGGCGGATCATGTTTTTGCTTGAAATGACAGATTTCCTTTATTGTACTCCAAAGAGCTTTTGTATTATTCTGGTTTTTTTCAAGTTTATTGCTCTCGTATTCAGATTTCAGTTTTCGCAACAAATCGTTGCAGAAATTTCTGTATCTAGAATAGGTTGCAATAATTATCTCGTTATTCGGTTGTTTTCTGGCCAATAAGTGTAAATGATCTCGGTGACGAGTACATCTAAGCAGGCCGGGTGTGATCCAAGGTTCGATAACTGCTTTAGATCTGCTGATCTTCTCTTCTCGAGTGTGTTTCAGAAGTATATAAGACAGTATACTTAAAAAGGAATTTGTAGCCTCGTTTACTCCTTTTCCTTCAAGTACAGGTGTCCAATCTACGTCCTTTAATTCCTTCATGACTTCCTCAATATTGATTTTAGTTTTCAGTCTCAAAGGTTTTTTTTTATTTGTTTTATTTACTACGCCTAGGAAAACCATTTTATGATCAGTGATATCTGTTTCACCCACTGCACTAATTGCTTGTAGTTTTGATTTAATGAATATGTGATCTAGACAAGAATCACGCCTAGTAGGGAGGGTGATAGCTGGAAGAAGACCATGAGATGCAGTTACACATAAATATTCCGAAGGGTCCAGCTTTCTGCAATCCGTACTTAGTGTGTCTATATTAATGTCGCCGGCAAGAATAATATTAGGGTTACTTTTTATTGCGCCTAATATATTATCGAGTGAACTTATAAAATTATTTAGAATCTTAAATGAAGGTGAACGGTAAACTCCCAAAATTGTCACAAAGTTATCCACGTCAATCAGTAAGCCGCACGCATCCTGAATGTCAGGCTCGGTAACACTTACATTCCAGATGTCTCTTACATAAACGACAACTCCACCGTTCTGGTTCAGGTTGCGCTGGGTGGAAAAGGAGGCGTAACCCGGGATGTTCCCTATGATCGAGTTAGCGTCAAGCCAGCATTCGGTGAGAATAATAACATCACATATGGTGTTGAGGCGACGCAAGGCGATGAGAAAGGAATCGAAATTTTTGCGCAAGCTCCGGATATTAAAAGTGAGAACCTTAAAATTAAATTTATCAGTGAGAGTGTTTCGACATTCTTCTAGAGTATTTATCGCATGACAGTGAATCATCCGAGTCTGATCTAACTGCGAAGCTAGGTCTAAATTACCCATACTGGATAATTAATAAATCGTACTAACTTAGTTAAAAACATGATGCACAAGAAACACTTAATAAAATGGAATTGTACTTTAAAGCCTGTTAAAATTATTAAAAATAACTTAAGAGTAAATTGCTTTGGTACACATATTATAATAAAAAGGTATAATGTAAAAGACTGCAATCTCTGAGGAGTATAGATTAATTCACCTAGTTTATATAAAAATGTTTGTGAAATAATATTATAGTAAATATCAAATAGCCGGTATAAAAGTATGTTGGTTACAGTTGCTGTTCTCAACAAATATCTAATAGATAGTAACAATATCGGTAAAAGTCTAAAACAATGATTCATACATTTATCCATACTGTAACTATAAAATCTAGTTAATTCACGGACCATGTGAAAAGTTTGATAACGACTTATAATTAATATCACATCAAATATATCCTGTAGTAAACGAAACGCGCAAGTGTAGGTACTCTTAAACAAAATGTCCTTATAACTAAAACGAAATAACAAAACGTAAACTTTTAGAAGTGGTGAAACGAAAAATAATAAATTATTAAAAGTTGAAGTAAAAAAATCTAAGTACAATAAAAACATGTGTTCAATTGAAGCCTGCCTCTCAGGAATACTGGTTGTCAGGCGACAAATTTCCTGGACTGGCATTGGTGACAGGGGCTTGTTTTACCAGGTTATCTAGGATTACGTCTGAAGTGACACGCAATACAGAGCTCGTCTCGGATCTGCGCATAAATATAGACCCGTTTGAAGTCCATACAAATTTAAATTTAAGTTGCGAACCGATAGATCGCGCCTTGCTAAAAAGTACCCTGTTCGCTTTAGTAAGATGCTCGTTGATGTACACTCGCCGAGGATTGCCTGGCACTTCAATCATGTCGGTGGTGATGCCGCGACGAACTCTTGCCGCGCGCAGCAATTGATCCCTCGGAGCGCGTCGAGTCAGGGTGATGATTAGCGGGCGAGGTTTGTCTGACCCAGATTCCTTACTACGCATACCGACCCTTTTGATGTCATCGATGTCACGGCTGTCTAGAGCGATCCCGAGCTTAACGGAAAGGTTAGTAACTATCTGCGATAGATTTTCACCTTGGTGTTCTGTGACACCGGTTACTTCGACGTCCTTTAGGAAATCCCGTTGTTGTCGGGACTCGAGTTCATGGCGCAATTCCTGGACTTCCGCGCGTAGGTTATTAACCTCCGACTTATAGCGATCCAGCTCCTTCATCTCCTTTTTCATGTCCAGAATTTCCTTGCGAAACTGTTCCATATCTTCAGAGGTAGAGTTTAGTGAAGAGGTAAAACTGCGCATTTCGTGTTTCATAGCTTCGAAAGCTTTTTGAAGCTGTTGCAGAGATTGAGTGAAAGTCTGCAGAGTGTCTAATGGGACCGATGCTGTAGGTGCGTCTCTTGCTTCACGGGACATCTCCACCTCCTTCGATGCAGTGACCGTCGACTCGTTGCTGCGACTTCCTGAACGAACTGGAGTGGAATCAGTGAATCGTTCTTTAGTCTTAGTTTTGCAGACTGGACAGCGATAGTTATTTAGCCCGCTGGTGCGAGCTGACCTGAGCTCCTCCCTTGGTAAATTTAGACAGCTCAGTCATATTATCAGTAAGCATATTATCAGTGATATTAGTAATTTATCGTCATATTATCTTTAAACATGTAAGGCTTAGAATGAAAAAGGTCAAGATCCGAAGAGACATTAATTAATTGATTAAATTCCTTTGCCGATCTGATAAAGAAAGAGTTTTGTCCATAGATTGACGTACTATGTGGAACAGCCAAAGTTACTAGCGATCTGGATGTTCTTTGCGGTATTTTCAGAAATATTTTTGAGAGAAGATACGGGGTATCTATTTGATTTTGGACTATTTTAACTAGTAAAACAATATCAGCAATGCTTCTTCGCTCATACAATGGCAAAATATGATTCCTGTGGCACCTTATATCATAGGCTGGGTCATAACAGTTGCTTTTAAATTGCAAAAACCTTAAAAACTTTTTTTGAATAGACTCAATTCTATTAATGTAAATATTATAATGCGGATTCCAAACTTGGGAACTATACTCGAGGATGCTTCGCACCAAACAGCAATAAAGGATTTTGATAACTTTCACACTCGTAAATTCAGAGCTTGTTCTAAATAGGAAGCCCAAAGCTTTCCTGGCCTTGTTGACAATATAGTCAACGTGTTTCTCATACGTCAACTTAGAGTCATGTAAAACGCCGAGATCCCGTACCACATCGACTTGCTGTAACTCCTGACCTTTAATGTAATATTTATTTTTGATTGGCTTGAATTTACGCGTAAAAGAGATAAAACAACATTTTTTTACATTCAAATCTAGCTTATTAACCAAACAATATCGTTCGAAACGCTGTAGGTCACATTGTAAAAGCAAAGAGTCCTTCGGGCTACTAATTTTCTTGAATATTTTCATGTCATCGGCGTAAAGGAGAAATTTACAATTTTTAAAACATAAGTTGACATCATTTATAAAAATATTGAAAAGAAGGGGGCCCAGAAGAGATCCCTGCGGTACGCCAGAGGATACTCTATTCCACACAGAAGAGAACCCGTTGACCACAACTGCCTGAGAGCGATTATCAATATAGGAAGTAAACCATCTAAATAAGTTGCCATGAATTCCTGCAGAAAGGAGTTTTTGTAAAAGTATAACGTGATCAATTCTATCAAAGGCCTTGCTGTAGTCTGTGAATATAGCATCAACCTGCCCACCGAAATCCATATTTGACGATACAAAGTCAACAAAGGACAAGAGGTTTGATGTAGTAGAACGGTTCTTTACAAATCCATGCTGCTCCTCTATCAGAAAGGAGGATAACGAGTCGTATACTTGGGTATGAACAATTCTTTCCAATAATTTTGCAAAAACACACAATTTAGATATGGGTCTGTAATTTTTGACATTATTTCTACTGTCACTCTTATGCACAGGTGTTATAAAGGCTGATTTCCATATATTTGGCATAATGCCTTCAGAGATGGAGCGTCTATATAAAATAGTGAGTGGTATTACTAGATATTCAGCACATTTAGAAACAAGCGTAGGCGCAATATGGTCTGGCCCTGGACCCTTTTTTAAATCTAGGGATTTCATAAGTTTAAGGACTGTTTCAGTCTTAATCTCGATGTCGCTAATGTCATTTAGGGATATTACATTTGATGAAGATGTTTGAATCACAGGAGTCGGGTTACGAGCTGAAGTTGGATGAAAAGTTGACTGGAAATATGTTGCAAAGAGATTACATATGTCATCTCCTGTTTGAGCCGAGTTACCATCATAATGTAGGGTCGAGGGAAGCGAATTGGAACCATTTTTGTTCGATTTAATAAACGACCAAAACATAGATGGCCGCTCAGTTATAGCATCTTGAATTTTCACTAGGTATGTATTATAGCATTCCTGTTCGACCCTTTTCACCCTATCCTGGAGAATGCAGAAAGATTCAAGGTCACCCGTATTGCCGTAACGTTTATATTTTTTTATGTATTTTTGTTTTTCCTTTAAAATTTTCTTTAAAGAAGCCGTATACCATGGTGGATAAGAAGAATAAGAAAACAATTTATGGGGGACGTGCTTGTCCCTTAAGTAATACAAATGTTTATAAAAAACGTCTACTGCTTGACCCAGCGAGACATTGTTTAAACAAGTATCCCAATCTATAGTACTTAGTGAAGAATTGATGACATCATAATTTGTTTTGCCATAAAAGTATTTTATTCTTGAATTATTTATTAATTGGTCATTTACAATTAGGTATAAAACTACTACTAAAGACTTATGGTGACCATCTTCAGGGACTAGGGGGTCATTACAGGCAATAACATCTAAATCATTGTTACATAGTACGTAATCTAAAATTCGATTATTTGTATTCCTGTTAAGATTGAATTGTTTGAGATTGCATTCAGTTAAGATATCAAATAAGTGTGTCTGCGAATTACCTATTATTCCCAATGGTTGTAAATAGTTGGGGGCACCATGCCAGTCAATATTGCTTAGATTAAAATCACCCAATACTAAAAATAAGTCATTTGGACATGAATTGATGATAGTGGAAAGGTTTTCTGCGAAATTGCACAGCTGTGTATTAAAAGAGTTACCCAAGTTTTCTTTACAGAGATAAACAGAACAGACATGTAATTTCTTAGTAGTATTGATATTTGTGTTGGACTTTTGGTTCTTTAAGGTGATTGAAACCCATATGTCCTCAGCAGAAGAACGCCATTCAGGACGTTCAACTGCCATTAAGTTCCTGCGAACCGCCAGGAGTACTCCACCTCCGTACTTTTCATTAGTGAATTGATAATTCCTGTCACGCCTCCAGACTATATACCTGTCATCGAATAACTCACTATCAACAAGACTCTCCAGTAACCATGTCTCGGTTATAGAAATAATGTCATACTCCGACAAGAGCAAGTTACGTTTAAATGTATGAGTTTTGGTGCGTAGCCCTCGAGTATTCTGGTAATAAACATTTAGTTTAAGGATTGCCATCAGGATTAATAGATTTATCAATAATAGGGATTAAAACAGAGAATAAGGGGGTAAAATAGTTAATAACGAGCGAGTTACACATTCTATAGTCCGTTGCTGATCTACTGTATGATATTAATATACATTTGGAATACACATATACCGTAATTTTTAAGGCATAGTATAAAACAAGTATTATAAAATTAAAACCAATCACTAACAAGTCATACTTAAAAAATTGTAGGGTAAAATTATAAATTACAATAAGCAACTGAGCTACACATTCCGCGAACGGCGCAAACGAATACCAGCCCCATTCGGGAATAATGCAATCTGAATTGAGCTTAATGACCTTAAGCGGGCACATGCTTATGCGCGTTAATTGAATAGCCGGTCGAGTACTTACGTGTGATAACTGATTGTACCTAATGTGAACACTCGGATCATGAACCGGACAACAAAAGAACAATAAGGTGTATATGGTTCTCAAACTGTGAACAGTCATAACTGCCACTCAGTATTTTGTCAGTCAAGGTGCTGGATGGTGTTGCTACTGTTTATGGGTGGTCGTATCGCTTACCATCAGGCGAACGGCATGCTCGTCTCGTCATTCAAAGCAATAAAAAAAAAAAAAAAAAAAAAATATTCTCTATGGTGTTGCTCCTGTTTATGGTCGTATCGCTTATCATCAGGCAAGCGACATTCTAACCTCCTCAACTGTAGCCAAAAAATAAGTAATAATTATCAAAGCTTGACTACATTTAATTATTTTGTAGATATGGATTGTCAAGGTACTAAATCCTTGCAATCAAGATCGTCCTAGTTCCTTAGTCAACAGCCATTAAAACTCGTCCTATCGGGGTCTTCGGCAAACAAAGTTCTAATAATTAGAGATTTATTCGCGTCGTAAAATGTGACGTCATTATTACCGTTTTATTTGATTCTAGAACATTCGATTTCGAGCTATATTGTTCTACCAATAACTTAGTAATAAACGTGAGTGATAGTGAATGTACTTTCAAGATAATTCATGTCTAGGTACATAAATCTATATTAATTATAAAGGTAAAGATTGCAAGTTTTTTTGTTTGTAGGTAGTAATCTCTGGAACTATTGAGCCGATTTAGTATGAAGATGAAAAAAAAATGGAAGATGGATGGAAAGAGACTGAGAGGCAGGAACCCAAAGCGCTGGACTAATCAAATCCGCACCACACTCAACATAAATGCCGTTACAGGTATCCATGTGGCTGAAGGCCGGAGTAGTTGGCGGAACATCGTGCGCGGAAAGTTAGTTCCCTGATGACTCATGACCCCCAGCATTGGGGAATCGACGCAAGGAGGAGAAGGAGGAGTATGAAGATAAGTTGAGATCCTGGGAAGGACATAAGCTTATACTGGCAAAATGTAAAGTGGGACTTTATCCTGGAAAATCTTTTTGACGTGGACGGAGCCGCGCGAAAATCACTGTAAGTGTGCCTTTTAGCCTAGTTTGTGCGAAACTAAGGTCAATTGATACATCTGCAGTTAATTGACAGGAGTGGGTGTAAGCATAGACAGAGGGGGGCCGGCCATGCCCACCAACAGCATTTTACGCCCATGTCAGTAAGCAACAGTTTTTATAGGATTATCAATGAGTACCTAAAACAATAGATTAATGCAGTGGCGTAGCACGATAATTTGCCGCCCCAAGGCACCAAAAAACCTCGTTTTAACAGATAAGTCACGCGTGAACCTCCCCAATTAGAAAAATAGGTTTTATTTTACACATTTTGCCGCCCCCCTACCCGTACCGCCCGAACCCCGATACGCCACCGTGTTGATGCGTTAAAAAATGTGATAATTATGAATGACACTTATTCAGTGGCTTCCTGCATCCATTATCACACTCCTAACTTCTTCCCTCTGTCCGAATACGTCTCTAATGTAGGATTGGCACAACTTTTCTTTAAGCATGTTGCAGTTTGGATTAGTATTTTCGACCGGTTCATTTCCACGCATATTTTTATCTTAAAAGGACTTGTCCAAAATCGGGCCTAAAATTCTAACCAAGATACTTTATATATATTTGGAGAGTACTCCCAAAACCTAGGCCTTTGCAATAAATTGTATAATTCGTCGTAAGTCCTCCGATGTTGAAATTTATGTAATTTTATTTTGTTTAAAAACTACACTTAATATAGTTTTTAAAAAGTTAGATATTAATGGAGGGATTTAAATATATTATATTAACGGATCCAAGATCCATATTTTTAGCACTTTAATATCCATAAAGTTTGAGCCTGGTTAAATTTTGAGGTCCAGCACCAATACAAATAGCGGACATCTCCTTTAGATAAACTATAATATATTCATTGCAACCAGTTTGAAAATCACGTGTCCTATTAAAAAACATAAAAACAATATCTCTTATTGTAAAAAGGGAACCTCTGTTCAAAAAACACGGAACAAAATAAGTTTACAAACTCGGTGTCTTTGACTGCTCTCAACCTCCATTTTCACACAGTAGCGTATCAAGTGATTTGTACTCTATTAAACAGATGGCGCTACTTTCCATTCAACTGGCAAACTCTTATGAACGTTTAGGTTTTAACAATAGATGGCGCTACTAGTCGTATGCGTAATAGCGTACTACGGTCTTATTCGTAGCGAACGAGGGAAGTAATAGTTACATTATGTCACTGGTAACGCGTTGTTTAATTTTCTGCAATGGCTAGCGACTCTCGTGTACTTAAGTTGGCTTATCCATTATTATGGCGTAATTACCTTGCATAAATAATTGCTTGTCTCGAAATTCTTTGCTTTATTTTAGTCAACACAACAACAGTGTCTTGCACAAAGAGAACTAAACAGAATGTTTGTTATTCGTTTTAATTTATTAATAAAACTTATATGAAACACTTTTAAAACGACTTGTTTCTTTGATATTCTTGACATTGTTGTAAGAATGTTTTTTTCCCACTTAAAATGGTTTACTTAAAATAAACTGCGTCGTTGTTTAATGCATGATAGCAAATTTTGTAATATTAACAGAGATTTACCGCAGTCCTAATGTCGATATTGGCAATTTCAAATTAAGCACAAATTATTACACTAGGTAACTGTAATATCAGCCTCCAATACAGTAGGTCATTTGTTAAAGATATTTTTAATGAATGTTATTAGAAACTAAATAAAAATTAATGGAGGAGCAGTTAGTCCTCTAAATACTCCGCCTAATACCTAAAGGGCCAGGGGTGGCTGAAAATCAGCGCTGGATGAGTTTTATATCTTAGACAGCAGTTAAGCTGAGCCACTTCCTTTTGTCATTATCTTTTTATATATTGTAAGTTTTTTTTGTACTTATTTCAAATTTTGTAACAATATTGCTTTTGGCAATAAACGTTATTATTATTATTATTAGGTACACCAGCATTTGTAATTAATCTTCATTTCGATGATCCCATAAGATCGCATTACTTTTCCGATAACATTTGATTGTTTTTAATCACATTATTTTAATTACTAGATATACATGACTCCAATTCAATAAGTTCCTCGTGTTAATGTTGATACTAACAAAAACAACATCACCTACATTTGGCATGAGGTTTGGCAAAAACACCTCTACAGAAGTATATTTTTTCCTAAATTAAGACATACTTGTGCGATTAATTAAAATATATCAAACCCTAAATGGATTTAATATTTTCAATGTAACTATACATCTTGTTGGGTAAAATCAAGAAAGAGATTATTTTTCACATTTTTACATGAAATACTGAAGAAATTAGTGCGTGTATAACTTCAAAACCATTCCATAAAGAATAATACATTTCTATTATTATTCGATTGCCAAGCTATTAGGGAACAAACAATCCTACTTTTGGATTTGTGTTATTAGTAGTAACCATAGTTCCACGTTCGACAAATGTTTAATCATAATACCGATTCAATAGTAGAATAGGGTTGCCGCGTGTCGGAATTATGCCTAATAAACGTGTTGAATAGACTGAATTTATAGGTTAGGATACAATGTGTAGCAATACAAATAACATTTCAATGTAATATTCTGAAAACTTATGTTATTTTGTTAGTTAATGGTAACTTATTAAAATGTTTCAATATTACTACAATAAATATCTGGACGCGTGAAATTCTAGATTCTTGGACTGAGAACGCAAATTAGTGTACAATTTGCAAATCTTAAAAAGAAACTCAAGCTATCTATCACATTGGATGGTCAGACATGTTCATGAGAGTATAATTTATTTCGTATGTAACAATTCACTGCCTCGGTGGATAGGATGGGTGGATAGTTGTATTACGGTACGACTGCAAGGCTGAGGTCTCGGGTTCGATCCCCGGGTCGGGCAAAGTGATATTGGATTTTTCTATTCAGTATCAGCCCGGAGTCTGGAATTTGTGCCCGGTATGGCGTTAGGCTCGCCCCCTATCACATCATGGGACGGAATACGCTTGGCGAAAAGTGGGTGCACTAGTTGCGCCTCTGCCTACCCCTTCGGGGATAAAAGGCGTGAGCATGCGTGCGAATTCGTCTCTGAATATAATTTCTAAGTAAGATGCAATACCCTACAAAAATAAAAATAAAGCTTAATTTCTATAAAGAGGAGTTGGTAGAAGATCACATGAGGTATGAAAGTAAGAAATCATAGACAATAAAAACGAGCAGAAGGAGACACTGCTTATGGAATACTGTAATTATATTATTCTAATATCTTTATATACTTTTTTTTTATTGCTTTGAATGACGAGACGAGCATGTCGTTCGCCTGATGGTAAGGGATACGACCACCCATAAACAGTAGCAACACCATCCAGCACATTGAGTTACAAAGTACTGTGTGGCATTCCACTGCGCTCGTCACCCTGAGACATAAGATGTTAAGTCTCATTATGTCCTGTAGTTACACTGGCTACAATTTCCTTCAAACCGAAACACAACAGTGCATGCACACTGCTGCTTTGCGGTAGAAATAGACATTGCGGTGGTACCCACCCAGACGGACTCTTACATATGAGACACCTACCACCACTTAACCACAATCATGCAAATAAAACTTCCATTCATCTTTGAGACTAAGATTGATATTGGCAGATTGTTCTGCAGATATGCCTATGATGTTATATACAGGGTCATTTTTACATTGCATTACTACTAAATGAAACCACATATTTTTCTTTACCCCTTCTAACATCTTGCCAAAAATCATCCATGAATAACGAATATTATTGCCTTAAATCCCGGTAGTAGTTTTCAAATTTTTTGATCATTTCGTAGTTTAGTGCGAATATGGTATGTGCGAAAGTGTATTTCTGAATGAAAGTATAATGTTGCCGCTGCGAAGAATTATCTTAGAGCAGTAGTAGTGGCATAAGGTCGTGTAAACTTAAAGTTACTTTTTATTAATATTTATTTTGTTCGAAACTTACACTTTTTATTTTACATCTATGGTTAAAATAACTTATTGGAGAGCGTTATTTTCGACGAGATAAGTATGTGATTTCATTTATTATCGCAATGTCAAAATTACCCTGTATATTGTTTCCGCCCAGATAGCGACCATCGTACACAAGATGTTATACCCGCCATAATGGCCCACGTGAGTGTATTGCGTTTCAGGATGAGCCTGTGTATATCAGATTCGAATAGGCCGACATAATTGAGTCGACTGACGACAATCATCACTCGTCAGTCGACACTACCTGGACTCCACTCCGCTGACCATCAGGTGCAGGGGGTGACTGACGTCCCGTAAAAGAAATAGGGCACAGTAACAAAACTATCGGAAGTGGCAACCCTATCTCAGACTAGCTCACGTGAATGTATAACGCCCCGAGAGGTCGTTATCGTAATGGCGGTTGGGATTGAGACCTTTCTACCTCTGGCAACTGATGCTCGGCTACCTGACGTGACATAGCACTTATACATATTTAATCTACAATAATATTACATCCATTGTAATCAGAGAGATGTCACTGTAATATTACATTATAATGGTAACAAATTAAACGGAAATAGGTTACCACACGCACATTCTTGACATTACGTATGTGGAAGAGTTGACATATTTGAACCAGTATCAACAATAATAAATAATAGTTTAAAAAAACTAAAAAACACGCTTTATAGAAAACCAACGTAAAAATAGAACATAAATTTGAATTAAGAATAGTGTAAATAAGAAAAAAATGTATTTTATTGTACAAAAAAGCGTGGGGTGCTTTTTAAGATATTATCAAAATGATATATAATACTTCTACTCATATTATCTGTCAATAAAATATTTATAACTATTGTCACCATGCACCCCACGCTTACTTTACAATAAAATCTTTTTTTTTCTTATTTACGCTATTCTTTATTCAAAATTATTTTCTATTTTTAGTTGGATTTTCTATAAAGCGTATTTTATAGTTTTTTTAAACTATTATTTATTTTTAATTTTTTAGTTCTGTTCTACTATTGTCCAACAAATGACACTAAAAATATATATAAATTGTCAAAAATCTCATTTTGCAAATTGAATAATGGCATAATCTTATCAAATTAGTGTATTGTTATCGGTCCTCGACAAACCTACAAAGTTTGAATAAAATCTGACCGTTTAAAGTGGGTCAATATCGCGCCCAAAGGAGTCTGAGTCGGAGAGTTACAAACATACAAGTGAAGCTAATATAAAGCGTGTAAAAACAGCTAGTATTGTGTTGTATAAAACTATCCCAATTGTGATACTTCCGAGTCTTCAGATTGCGATTGCTAATATCATATCTATGTTTTTGGAATATCATTGGTGTTACCTAACCATTTATAAATTTTTAATCCACTTGCATAAAAGGGGAAGGTTCTCGATTGTTGTGTTTGTATTTTTTTTAATGTATTTACACTGATTACTGTGAGAATTGTGGGCCGATTTCCGTGATTCCTTGTTTATTTAGTAAAGTAGGTTCTTGAAATTGTCCCATTATATGTCGTGGTTTTGGATTTATCATTTTTCATTTTATGAGATCGCAAGGTAGTATAATATTATAAACAAAAAATACAAATACTAAAATCATTTTACCCTTTGATTAATTATATACCTAGATAGAGTGACGCGCTGCAATGAAACTAAAACAAACAGTCCTTTTCTTAAGCTAGTATGCGTGACAGCTCTGTAATACGCTATCGCTGCATCATTCTGCGTATCCTTGTGCGCGCGCATAATGATACCAGTTATACTATTATTATAGATACATGGTTTCTATTAAAACGAGGAGAAAATTATATCCATGAAAAACAACAAAAATGAATTCACTCGAACTCATTTAGTGGGGAACAGTTCGCCTCTATTTTTTACGACGCGTTTGAAACGTTCAGTGTCTATCTAGGTATATAATTAATCAAATATTGTACCCTACATTGCTCCCGACATAAAGCTTGCAGTGTCAGCATTTTCCATTTGAACATTACTTTTTATTTTAGGCAGTATTTATAATACTAACTATATAAAAAACTAGTTCAAAAAATTATAATATACAACGATGTCAAACGAAATGGGAAATATGCGTGCATTAAGATTCCGTGAGCGCCGCTCGCTACCATGTTTATTATATTCGTGTGACAACACCCCGGTGCCAGCCCCAATTATCCAATTTGGGCACATGAAATATTCATGATGAATAATAGAAACGGGAGGCGTATGGAATGCAGGTAATATAATATTTGCTAGTACAACACACTCTCTCGCCTTTTATTACCGAAGGAGTAGGCAGAGAGACAACTATAGCACCAACTTTTCGCCGTGCGTATTCCTTCCCATGATGTGATTGGGGCCTATATAGGGCACAAATCCCAAACTATGGGCTGGTATTGCAAAAAAACAAAACAAAATAACTTCCCGTTCCGGGAGTCGAACCCGAGCCCGCAGCAATGTCATCTGTCATCCTGAGATATAAGATGTTAAGTCTCATTATGTCCAGTAGTTACACTGGCTACAATGTCCTTCAAACTGAAACACAACAGTGCATGCACATTGCTGCTTGGCGGTAGAAATAGACATTGGGGTGGTACCCACTCAGACGGACTCTTACATATGAAACCTACCACCAGTCTCCTGGCAATATCTTATGAGATGCTTTTTTCCCACCCGTTTATACAAAGGCTAAACGTTTGTGATCCGCAAGTATTTACTTCGAATGTTCGACTCGTCTTTCCTTATTCAACTCTATTACTAATTCATAAAGTGGTTAATCGCTTTGATGTTTACAGCGTAGATAGGGTAGTTTAGTGTCTCGCATAAAACGGGAATTGGGGTTAACCTTTGTGTACAATATACAAACACACTCACGCCTTTTTATCCCCGAAGGGGTAGACAGTGGTGCACTAAGTGTACCCACTTCTCGCCGTGTGTATTATACGATGTAATGGGGGCGAGCCTCTCGCCATATCGGGTACTAATTCCAGACTCCGGGCTGATACTAAGTCCAAAAACCCAATATGCCCGACATGGGATTCGAACCCGGGATCTTAGAGAGATGTTGTACCGCGCACGTTATATAACTGCGCCACACTACGTCATCGAGGCCGGGGATCGAACCCGATACCTCAGCACTGCAGTCGTACCGTAGCACAACTACTCCACCGCGGCAGTTGGTTGTGTACAACTGACTTGAAATCATACTGTTGTTCTTCGTTATTTTTTAAGAACAACCACCACGATTCTTAATTTCCATTAATTTCACAATGCTCAGCGTCGAAATAACTTCTTCCGACATTGTCAATATTGCAAAGATTACATCAGTTAACCTATTTGCTCGCTGGTCTCCTCAACAACAAAAAAGAAATTTCACAATCTGCTCATAGATTTTAATAATAATAACGTAGCTACAACCAATGTAGCTACAGCTAAAATTATCCCTTGAATGACGCTAAAGTTCGCTAAACAATATCCCGACTTGGGAGCTGTAACGCGACGCGTCACACTACTCACGCAGGAGTTAAATTAAATTTTGTTTTACACGAGTTTTTAGGGCAATTTCTAAAGTTATATCTCTTACTTACACAATAAAGTAAATAAGTTATTCTGGTTATAGAAAGTAAGTAAACATGGATTTATATTATGTTTGGAATGTTTAACACTAAACCATACACCACCATACCAATCCTGTATTATATACTGCCCACTGCTGAGCACGGGCCTCCTCTACTACTGAGAGGGTTAAGGCCTTAGTCCACCACGCTGGCCTAGTGCGGTAGACTTCACATGCCTTTGAAATTCTTATAGAGAACTTCTCAGGTATGCAAGTTACCCCACGATGTTTTCCTTCACCGTTCAAGCAAGCGATAATTCACTTAGAATACACACATAACTTTAAAAAAGTCAGAGGTGCGTGCCCTTGGGTTTTGAACCTGAGGACATTCGTTTCGGCAGTCCTTTCCACTCCCAACTAGGCTGTCACCGCTTGCCAATAAGAAATAATTGCGTACGATTATTGCTAGCAATAATTGATACAAGTGAGGCTTAATAGCGTAAAGCGTGGAACGAGATATTTAGGTTTTAATTGTTATTTATATTTCGGGCATCAGTTTGCATGATTAGATTTAACACGTTTTACTCGTGATTGGATCCCTCAGATCAGCGAGTCAGGTAACCAATCGTAAAATTAAGCCAAATCTGCTCTACATTATGTCTGATAAACTGTGAATTTACAAGCCCATATTAGTGTGAAATAAAGATAAGTAGATGAAAATTAAGACCAGGTTATTTCAACCGTGATCAGGTAAAGTTAAGGCTCTTATCACACTGGCGAAATGCAAGCGAATTCACAGCGAGGCAAAAGCTGCGCGCTCGTCCAGTGTAACAAGACCGTTAACTTTACTCGACCACGGATGAAATAACACGGAATTAGTATTATTTCATAGCTACTGATAAAGACCATCAAAGTTTTAAAGTCTCTTAAATTCGATATTGTAACGGAACGTAGACTCCGACTGCACACACGAACAATGGGGAGAAATATTAATCACATCTTTTATTTTACTTAGAAACTACACAGCTCGTGCTGAAATTGTTCAAGTTATTCCAAACAAAGCTACAGTGTACGAGAGAGTTCTAAAATTCAATACATCGTGCACTTCGAAATACTTACGCTTACGCATACTCACGCCTTTTGTCCCCGAAAGGGTAAACAGAGACGCAACTAATGCACTCACTTTTCGCCGTGCGTATTCCGTCCCATGATGTGATAGGGGGCGAGCCTATCGCCATATCGGGCACAAATTCCAGACTCCGAGCTGAAACTTATTAGGAAAATCAAATATCACTTTGCCCAACCCGGGGGTCGAACCCGAGACCTCAGCATTGCAGTCGTACCGTAATACAACTACGCCACCGAGGCAGCTCGAAATACAATTATAGACTACTAGCATTGCGCGCGGCTCCGCCTGCGTGGAAAAGTTTTTCCGGGATAAAAAGTATCCTATAGCACTCAGGAGTAATGTAGCTTCTTATTAGTGAAAGAATTTTCAAAATCGGTCCAGTAGTTCCTGAGATTAGCGCGTTCAAACAAACAAACATATTAGTATAGATTAAAATTTTATTCAATCTTACGAACGGTCAGTATCGTTTAGTTTAACATTTACGTGGATCATTTTCTTATCCAAAATTCTGTTCATTTCAAATTCGTTCATAATCAATTTGATTGGTAGTTTTGAACACGTGGACATTCGTCTCAGCAGTCCGTTCCACTCCCAACTAGGCTATGGCCGCTTATTATAATTATTGTGCCGTTAAGCTTTAAAATTGCCTCCGTTTATCGATAAATGTTTACCCCTTTGATTAATTATATACGTAGATAGAGTGACGCGCTACAATGAAACTAAACCAAACAGGCCAACTTTTCTTAAGGTAGTATGCGTGACAGCTGTGTCATACGCTATCGCTGCATCATTCTGCCTATCCTAGTGTACGCGCATAATGATACCAGTTATTACATGGTTTCTATTAAAACGGGGAGATAATTATATCCATGAAAAACAACAAAAAATAATTCACTGGAACTCATTTAGCGGGCAACAGTTGGCCTCTATTTTTTTCGACGCGTTTGAAACGTTCAGTGTCTATCTAGGTATATAATTAATCAAAGGTTTACCCTTCCTTCAATTCGCCCAGTAAATGTATTTTCACGGTGAATGGCTCTCTGTTAAGTCCTATTTAACGTCACTTTGCATTCATCAAATGAGAAATCCGTCCGATTTCACTCAATTTAACACCACCCAATAAATTCGCATTGAATTTCTGATTGCTTTCATATACTTTCAAAGTGTTTTATGGAGTATGCTCTAAACTTTCGAGTATGATATCAAAACTTTCGCATGTTTAAATTGTGAATTTATTATGAACCGAATAAAGAAAAGATAAAATAGTATTTCTAAATAGAATTTCTTCGTTGTTTATTCCAAATTTTATAAAGGCTTGAACGAAAAATAAACTAAACGTTATAAAATAATTGTAATAGGCAGTCACTTGGCAATAATGTTTATTGTAGGTGCTTTGTGCAGACTTTCTTCTAGTAGACATTGAGTTCTCAGACTTAAATGAAATTTATAATTACATTTAAGATTAGAATCTCTATTATTCCTTTGACAGCGTTTATCTTTAGAATTTTCTGGTTTACTTCAGGTTTAGTGGAGTCAGCTAAATCATATTATACTATAATAATATGATTTACAAAGAAGTATATAATAATAATATATAATAATATAACTCTTTATTGTAGGTATAACCAAGAAAACATAAAAAGAAACAAAATACAAGGTAATATTATCATGGTTCTACAATGGGCGGTCTTATCGCTAAAAGCGATCTCTTCCAGACAACCTTTGGATGGACAGAAACAGATGTATATTTTTAGTGGAAGTATATTAGGAAATATATTTTAACCGATTTCAAAAAGGAGGACTTTTCATTTTGTTTTGTTTGTGAAAAGCAATTAAGTAAGGGCAGAATTAAATGCAGATATTTCATTTTCTTAAAATTTCAGGAATCAGTACTATCATTTTATTGTCATAGGACTCACAACAATATCTAAAGTGACAAAATCTATTTAATGTCGACGACTTGCCAGGGATGCTCCAAATCTGACAGAAGGGAATGTATTATAAATGGAACATCATCTATTTAAGCCGGCCCTAAGTTAAGGATGTCGCGTAGCAATAAGCTGGATTATGCATTAATATTACTTAATATATTACCAAATTGAAAAAAGAAAATCTATTTATTTGTCACAGTCACAAACACAAAAAGAATAATTAACATAGAAAAAAAGCAAAACGAACATAATAAAAAAAACGTGTTATAACAAATTGGTAATTTTTCATCACGCATTAATTTCATACTTTGAATTTATGCATGGTTAGACTTTAGAGTCTATAGCTTATCCTAAGGTATATTTAACCTTAAGGCTCCCGTAAGTTTTCATACTAAGTCATAATATGTTCTTTAAATAAATTACTATTTCTTTGCAAGTAATCATGATCGATCCTTTAACATACTACATTTTTTTCGAGAAGTATTTAAGTATTTAATAAAATGTCACTACATTTTCATTTTCGTACAGAAATATTCAACACACATAAAAGTATTCCTGGAAATAAGTTGTAAAGGACTTTTTAATTTTGCGAGTGACATGCCATATGAGTTTTCATATTATTTTTTTAGACAACCCTATCACGAAACGTACTACGTGTCAATATACATTTTAGCTTGTAGACTTTCTAGTCTTTGATGTGTTCGTAAACTAATTTATCTCATCGCCTACTACTTAAGTCAGGTTCTTGAAGAGTAACATTATCGCTATTAAAATCTAAAGTTGCGTTTTAATTGATCGGGAAGTGCCGGTTTTTGTTGACTATATAATATTAATTATGATTGCTAATTATACGCATTTGATGTAAATTATAGAGATTAAATTTCATGTTGTAATACATAAAGATAAAGACGAAATTATCACTTGAAGGTCGGCACAATTATGCCGGCCTAATTGCTTCTTCACGCTCCGCTTGAAGAACCCATGTCGTACAACTTAGGGAACACGTGTGCCGGCAAACTGTTCCACAGTTTAATGGTACCTACGGCAGCACGAATTTCTGAACCTTTTGTTATTCGTTCGCCACTAATGTCTTACCTCGTTTGACGCGGTGTCGTGGCGAGTTGGCCGGCGTGCTGCTGTGGTCCGAGCTCTGGTCTCCGTATTCCGTGCCGCTGCTGTCAGGACCTGGTGCCAGCGTGAACACGGTGCCCGCGGGACACCGCTCTCGACTCCTGCTGCGCTGCCATCGACTCTACAACGTCACAATAAATCTTTTTGATATACAAGCGATTTCAAAAAGGTATAATAGAGTGTTTTCCTTTGTTGGATTTTGTACACTATTATATGTAACAGCAAATAGTCCGAAAAAGTAGCCCTTCTATGAAAATTGCATTAAAACTGTTTAAGAAAGGAGGCAGTAATTCATATTTCAAATATTTCAGAGTACAGGAGTGGGCATGTAGTGAGGTTATCGCTTCATCTGTTTCTTTCGCACGCATCGTTATACCCGGTGACGTCACGATCGCATATTGCGCCTCTTTTCCCACTTTTTGACACTTACACCTTCTACCGAAATTCAAAGCTTATAATTTGTTGATTTTTGTCTGGATTTTAATTTATCTTTTTATGTTAGAATTAATATGACGTAAATATTTAATAAAAGTAAAGAACAAAACGGAGTCAAATACTCTATTGTGTCGACTCTCGTCGGTCAGCACTGTGTGTCTACACTTATTATCAGGTGCAGTGGGGTCACTTTGCCGTGCCTAGAATACAAATGAATGACGAGGCGAGCAACTCACTCTCCTGATGGTAGGAGGCATGGCCGGCCATAAATAGTCGTGGTACTGATATAGATGTTACGTCTTTTAATTCCCAGTTTTTACAATGGCTACCACATCCTTTAATGTTTGCTTAATACCAGGAATATATATTACTTTAGTAATTACTTACTGTACTAATGTTTGCAAAAAGATTTCGCATAGCAAGCATTTTGGTCTCCATAGAAACTGTTTTGAAAGAAGATTTTTGTAAATAAAAAATGTGCTACACTCATTGATGTATTAAAAAACCCGCTACACTCTTATCTATGCACCTAGATTAGAGTGCGACATTTGTGTTTTGTCGGCATAAGCATTTGTGACAAAGCGTTTATCAGCGGAGAAATCGGCTCTGTATTGTTTTCTTAACCACTTTGAAAACCTAATACAAGTACTAAGTAGGAACTTAAACAAACATACTATAAAACTTACAAAAGAAGACCTGGGTTTATCGGGACCTGACCAGTTTCAAATCTTTCCTGCGATATTGAACCAAATAGGTTTATAAAAATTTGTTACGCTCTATTTACAAAATGCCTCCTACAAAACCGTTTCTATAAAGACCAGAATGCTTTAACAGTAAAACCTTTCAAGGAAGAGCGGTAAAAGGCTATAAGGCTTAAAATCCTACAAGCAGTGAAGAGGTGATCACGTCTAACGAGTTTTAAACCAACCATGTAAGATAAAAGTGTTTGAGATAATAAGGGAAAATGCTGTAAGGAAAAATCTTTGGGCATAATATGTTTGAATCTACACCAATAATGTAAAGATGGAGTTTGTAGATTTGAATGTATGAAGTGACTTTTGAAACTGCTATTCGATTTTATAAGTTATTTTATTATATGCAACTAATTTAAACGATATCCAATACTTTAGAAGGCAAATAAGAACCGACCTACCATAACGAAGTTTAAACTAGTTTACTACAATCTAATCTAAGTTACAAGAAATGGAAATCAGAGAAAACCGGTTCATAAAACTTAAACCGCTTTACTCAATGTCTCGAGCAAACTTGCCTCAATTAGCAAAACTTTCAATCGGCTCGAATCAACCAACTAAACTAATTAATGTCTTCATTTTAACAAATTACTCTGAAGTGTAAAACGTACAACTAATATTTATAATAATTTAACTTTTATGTATCGAAATAGGTTGAAAACAACTTTCTCTTTCTATATTAGTGCCATAATAGGATCTATTAAAATCTTTTGTATTTAAAAATAGCTAATTTGGGGGGCAGAAATCACCATGAACCTCAACAAAACTTGGTTGAAACAGAGTCTTTAGTCGGATGACGTCACTACCATGCCTTACCATCAAGATAATTGTATTCGATTTGCTATGCTACGGTAAAAATAATCACAAATCTTTAGTTCACCATTGTTGCCACGTTTCTTCCGTATAATAATCTTTCGAGCAAAGAAGATTACACTTTAACACACAAAAAACCTAAATGGGCGAGGGAAAATGTCGTAGACAGCCAACTTGGGTAACAAAAGCGCTTAGAGGCAATACAAAAACGCAAGACTCGGACAAATTATAAATTGGGGAGAAAATATAAGTGGGATTACAGTTTCCAAGCTTGAGTTGGTAATTATTTAATAATTTTGATTACAGACGTCTCGTATATTGTCCACGAAGGGGCAACAAAAGCACCCAATTTCCACCATGTAAGTTTCTCATGAAGTGATAGTGGTCGAGCCTATCGTCATCATCATCATCAGCCACATGACGTCCACTGCTGAACATAGGCTTCCCCTAAAGATTTCCAGACGGACCTGTCAAAAACGGCCTGCATCCAGCGTGTTCCTGCGACCTATATCAAGTCAATTAGCCTATCGCCATATCGGGCACAAATTCCAGACTCCAGGATGATAATGAGTAGAAAAACCCAATACCACTTTGCCCGACCCGGGATCTCAAAGTGGTATTCGTACCGTGTAAACAACAACTACGCCACCGTGACAGTCAACGGATAGTAGTTTTTATTATACAGGAATTTTTCAAGTGGGTGTGGATGGCGATATCCGCAACTATGAGGAATAACTAAAAATGCTCAAAAGAGTCGGGGGTCCGATTTTGATGAAAACTGCATTCTTGGATGCTTAAAAAATCAATAATCGTAACCAGGAATCGAACTCGTTGATTTGTACAAAACAAAAACACCATGATTACACCATTCGATAGTATCGCTAATAAGGATCAAATCCTGATAAGTAAGGACATATGGCATTCTAGAGGTAGGCTCATTTCTAGCTCAAAATTATGGACATTTATTTTAATTATTGATGACAAAAATGCAATTTATATTAGATCAGCTTTTGGTCACAGCTCCGCTCGTGTAAAAGTCCGTTCTTGGAATAAAAGGCCTATTATGCACTTTCCATTTATTGTCTAACAAACGTCCAAACATCTTCACAAGCTTTCGCATTATACAATTTCAACAAGGAGTTCTGTTCTCTTTTAATTTACTATTTGTAATTACAAATAGTTTATTGTTAAATCCACACCACATTAATATTTACCCAACATATCCATATAAATACGGTCGTTAATCTTGTGAAAATTTATTGAATAAATATCTGTCATCGCTTGAACGTACGAGCGAGGTGTAAGCTTCCGAACGCCCCAATTGAATTTGTGTTGCATCGATGTTGCAGGGCCGGAATGCATATGAACTCAAATTGTCGCAGTCCCCCGAACCCCTGATAATTAGGTGTAATATGTATTACGATGTACTTGCGTCAGCCTACATGAATAACAAAGTGTATTTAGAGTTGGGCTTTACGATATTTTAATATCCATTTTATGTAGATTTATAATTAAACACAAAATAATGTAAAAAAAAAATTGCGTTGAATGACGAGACAAGCATGCCGTTCGCCTGATGATAAGCGATACGACCACCCATATACAGTAGCAACAGCATCCAGCACCTTGAGTTACAAAGTACTGTGTGGCATTCCACTGCGCTCGCCATCCTGAAACATAAGATGTTAAGTCTCATTATATCCAGTAGTTACACTGGCTACAATGTCCTTCAAACCGAAACACAACAGTGCATGCACACTGCTGCTTGGCGGTAGAAATAGACATTGCTAGATAGAATAGACAATATACTAATAAAAGCGAAAGTTTGGATATTTGTTACACAATCACGCCAAAACGGCTGAACGGATCAGGATGGAATTTGGTACAGAGATAGATTATAGTCTGGAATAGCACATACACTCCTTTTTATCCCGAGGAAATATATAGAGGGACTTATATCTAGAAAAAACTCGAGAGGAGACGCCAGTAAATGATAGTACTTAATATAAATTCATTCGTGCATTCTGTCAACATTGCGTTCCTCGACTCTTCCTTAAAAAGTCACATAAAAATATTAATAATGCCCCTAGATAATGCCTTGGTCCGTCCTACACCGGATCAATAGGTATTCGCAAATTACCACAAGACCGTGAACTTTGTAGTTTAAAACTTGAAGGGACATTTCGCTACGCATACAGCCTTTAATGGTATACTGGAGGGGAAAATCCCGGGAATATATTACATAAGTTAAGGATTTTATAGCAGCCGACTAGAATGTTAAGATGGCATATTTACACACAACAAAGTAAGAGATAAGAATTTATTGTGTTAAGAAAACTCATTTACTCCGCGAAAGTTTTCAAAACTGCCTCGGTGGCGTAGTTGTTGTTGTACGACTGCAATGCTGAGGTCTCGGGTTCGATCCCCGGGTCGGGCAAAGTGATATTGGATTTTCTATTCAATATCAGCCCGGAGTCTGGAGTTTGTGCCCGATATGGCGATAGGCTCGCCCCCTATCACATCATGGGACGGAATACGCACGGCGGAAAGTGGGTGCACTAGTTGCGCCTCTGCCTACCCCTTTGGGGATAAAAGGCGTGAGTGTGTGTGTGTGTGTGTGTGTAAGTTTTCAAAAGATTTGGAGCTCGTTTTTATTTGTTGGTATAAGTATAATTATAATTGACTACCTCGGTGGCCAAGTAGTTTTGCTTGCGCAGTACGACTAGCACTCTGAGCTCCCGGGTTCGAAACCCGGGTCAGGCAAATTGGGTTTATCTGTTCAATATCAGGCCGGAGTTCAAAATTTCAAATAGCTTTTACACATTAAATTCAATCAACATATTCTTTTTCTTTATCTAAAATAAATTAAGCCCTTTGAAGTTTATTGTAGTGCAGAAAAAACAATTATTGATAAGAAAACAAATGTTTAAAAGTGATTTAAACTTTTGAATTTGTTCAGCAACATTTGTGGCTGACTGCACATGAGTTATTCTTTAATAACAGTAGCACACAAATAATTATAAACTTTAGTCAAATAGCTTCATTAATACGTACTATTTTTTTTATACGTCACAACAAAATGATCCCACTGCACTTGATGGTAAGCGGAGAGGAGTCCAAATAGAGCGTCGACTGACGAGAAATGGTTATCCCTCATCAGCCGACACAATTATGCCGGCCTGTTTGAATTATGCTGTTGTTGGCTTGCCACTAATAGTTACGTATAATATAATCCTAAGCCTTCATGTCTGAAGCAATGCAATGCAATCAGCCCTGTATTATATACTGCCCACTGCTGAGCACGGGCCTCCTCTATTACTGAGAGGGGTTTAGGCCTTAGTCCACCACGCTGGCCTAGTGCGGGTTGGCAGACTTCACATACCCTCGAGATTCTTATGGAGAATTCTCAGGTATGTAGGTTTCCTCACGATGTTTTCCTTCACTGTTAAAGCAAACGATAATTGATGAATAATACACACGTAACTTCGAAAAGTCAGAGGTGTGTGCCTTGGGTTTTGAACCTGCAAACATTGTCTCGGCAGACAGTTCCATTCCCAACTAAGCTATCGTCCACTTAAACTCGTCTGAAAAGTTAGGCAAAACTGCAACTAACACACCCATATTCCACCGAGCCCATAATGGCATACAAGCCTACCGCTATATCGAGCACAAATTCTAACCTCAGGGAACTCAGTATGCTGTTGTATGACTAACGTCTGTAATAACAAAAAATACTGCCATTCAACGAAGCTGTGTGATGGTTTAAAATTACGTTTTATTTTTATTAGATGGAGTACAGTTGTGGGCGTCGTAAAAACTCCATTAAAATAACGCTTGTATTTTCTACCACCCACTGGGGATAAGTAACGCATGCTGCTTATTATTGCCTCGATAAATATGCGTATATAGGTAGATATATGTACTGTCTTTTTCTCGTAGCGTAATCTATGTGAAATTGTATGAACACGGTTTAAAACTAATATAAATAGTAATATTATCAACCCTGTATTATATTATACTGCACTGTGCAGAACAAAGTGCAGTTTAGGAATAATTTGGAAGACAAAGCCAAACTGGCAAGCAAAAAGTTGGGCAACCTGAACAGAGCCAAGCGGTACTTCACGTGGGGTCATAGGTTAGCGCTTTACAAAGGGGAAATCTGGCCCCATGTGGAGTACTGCTCTCATCTCTGGGCAGGTGCCCCAAAATACCAGCTCGACTAACTTGACTCCTTACAGCGCCGAGCTGTTCGAATCGTCGATGATGCTAATCTCACGGAAAACTGGAGCCGTTAGGACTGCGGAGAGACTTTGGGTCTCTCTGTGTGTTCTATCGTTTGTTCCACGGGGAGTGCTCCGAGGAATTGTTTAAGATGGTACCATCGTCACCTTTCTACCATCGCACCACCCGTCACCGCAGTAGAGTTCTTTCCTACCACCTGGGGACGTACCGTTCCCGAACGGAACGGTTCCAGCGTTGTTTTTTACCACGTACGTGTAAGCTCTGGAATGAACTACCAGTGTCGGTGTTCCGTGAGCGCTATGACCTGTCCTTCTTCAAACGAGGCTTAAAAAGAATATTGTGCCTACGGTAGGCAGCGGCTTGTCTGTGTCCCTGGCATCGCCGAGTCCATGAGCAGCGGTGGCCGCTTACCATCAGGCGGGCCGCTAGCTCATCTGCCTATACTGGCATAAAAAAAATTAAAAAACTGTCCCACTACTGAGCACGTGGTCCGCTCTAATTCTCGGGGTCTCTACTACTGAGAAGGTTTAAGGTCTTAGTCCACCACGCTGGCCTACTGCTGGTTGGCAGACTTCACTTGCCAGGTATGCAGGTTTCCCCCATGATGCTTTCCTTCAACGTTAAAGCAAGCGATAATTCACATATAACTTGAGAAAAATCAGAGGTGCGTCCCCTTGGGTTTTGAATCTGCAGTCATTCGTCTCCGCAGTTCTTTCCACTCCTAACTAGGCTATCGTGGCTTAATTTATGGATGAAATCCTACTAAAAGCATAGGTAAGTAGGGTGCCAAAATTACATTTACAATCCCTAGATGAGGGTCAAAAACCGAAACATGGTTTGCCTAATTGCTTCACACCAGGTCCCGGTTTTGCCGTCGTTATTTTATCCTTATTACCGCAATATGTATTTCTACCGCCAAGTAGCAGTGTGCATGCACTGTTGTGTTCCGGTTTGAAAGAAATTGTAGGCAGCGTAATTAGCAGGCTTTAAGAGGCTTAACCTCTAATGACTCAGACGTATATTGCGGTCCATTTTCATGATTAACTGTCGTCGTACATTTCCACGATGCGGCGTCGCATCGTGAAACGGCGTCGCGTCGTAGGACGACGTCGACGTCGTAGGACGACGCGACGCCGTATCGTGTTTATGTATATGAGCCCTCAACTGTGCCTCAGGGTGGCGAACGTAGTCGAGTCCTACGCAGTACTTTTTAATTCAAAATTTTGTATGGTGTTACTACTGTTTATGGGTGGTCGTATCGCATATCATATATGTATCATATATCTTCTGGCTGATACTGAGTAGAAAAACCCAATATCAGTTTGCCCGACCCGGCATTCAAACCCAGTACCTCAGAGCGGTGTCGTACCGGGCACGTAATACAACTGCAATCAGTCATCTTATCAGACTATGTTACTTGTAATCGTATTTTTTCTTACTTTTTATCTTATCTTAGTAATCCCTGAACGCCCGCGGTGGACACCGGTGTCCATTTATATAAGGAAACTAGCTTTTGCCCGCGGCTCCGCCCGCGTGAATGAGTTTTCCCGGTATAAAAGTCCCGCTTAAAATGTAGCTTATATGACACGTTCGTAGATTTACTTTATAGCAGCGCCATCTATTGATTACTTACTCAGCCCAGTCGAAAGGTATCGACATCTGTTAGAATCATTCATAGCAGCGCCATCTATTGATTACTTACTCAACCCAGTCGAAAGGTATCGACATCTGTTAGATTCATTTGGAGTTAAGATAATTGTGACTGTCAAATAATAACAGACAAATAATTAGCAATAAATTAAAATTGCGACTATAATTTGAGATTTAAACTATCCTATCTCTCAAGTTGGATCGAACTGCACATGCTGTGCGAATTTTATTATAATCGGTTAAGTGGTTTAGAAGTCCATTGAGGACAAACATTGTGACACGAGATTTATATATATTAAGATTAGCTTATAGCTACCTATATATAAGCGGGCGTTGACAGGTTAATATTAAAAACGCGACAGTTTGTGAAAATGTTGTTGTTGTTTGGATGTTTGTTAAAAGTAAATGCAGAAACAGCTGAACGGCTTTGGATGAAATTTGGCATACGGGTAAACAATGTCCTGAATTAACATACAAACTACTATTTATCCCGGAAATTTACTTCCATGGGAAATATTTATTATATTTTACAAATTTTTTCAACAGATGTCGTAGGCGTACGTATGGCGCCATGAATCGCTACAGTATTTTAGGTGCTTTAGTAGCGGGAAAGACCTTTGACGCGGGTGAAGCCCCAAGCAACACCTAGTACTATATATCAATTGACTGCCTCGGTGGCGTAGTTGTATTGCGTACGCGCTACGAGTACGATTTGCGCGCTTAGGTCCTGGGTTCGAATCCCGTGTCGAGCCAAAAAACATTGTGACTGGGAATTTTTCCATCTTAAAAAAATTACTCAGTCGCAGCTCGGAGTCAGGAAGTTGGCGGTGTGATACCCCGTGCCTCGGAAAGCACGTAAAGCCGTTGGTCCTGCGCCTGATCTCTCTCCGGTCATGTCGGCTTGCCGTCTCGCCCACAGAACAAGGAAAACAGTTCTCCATGGTCTCGCCGGACTATGAGAGTGAAGGAATAGTGAGTGCACCTGTGTATTGCGCACACACTTGTGCACTATAATATCTCCTGCGCACCTGGCTGATCTCCGTTGAGATTGGCCGCTGTGGCCGAAACTGGTTACGAGGATTACATTACATATCAATTGAACGAATACTGCCGTACCTTCAGATTTGTGAAAAAGTGCTGAGTCCTATGCACGACGGACAGCGGCGTGTGGTGATGTGCGGAGCGCGCGCGCGGCGGCGGCGTGGCCGGCGCAGGCGCAGAACACGACAGCTCAGACGCGGACTTCGACAGCCGCCCGCTGAGCGCCTCCGACCGCTCTGCAAAGAAACCATCATTCATCATCATCAGCCACATGATGTTCAATGTTGAACATAAGCCTCTCCTGAAGATTTCCAGACCGACTTATCAAAAGGAGCCTGCATCCAGCGTGTTCCTGCGACCTTTATCAAGTCGTCTGTCTACCTTGCAAGTGAAAGTCCAACGTTGCGCTTGCCGATAGGTGGTTACTAATGTACCTCTGATACCATTAGGTTAAAGTCTCCGTTTTCAAGGAGGTTTAGACGTACATTCCAAAGGTGTAATACGTGGGCAAATTCTATTTATCGGGCACAATAGGGTAGTTTCCTATGTTCTATTTTATATATTACTTTATATGTAACAGAAAATAATGCGAAAAAGAAATTGTTCTGTAAAATCAGCATCAAAATTGGTTGAAAAATAAAGCAGTTATTCATATTTGAAATATTATTGTGAGCAAAAGTGGGGGCGTGGTGGGGATATCGCTTTATCTCTTTCGCACGCATGCAGCGTTATGGCCGGTGACTCTCGGTGACGTCATAGTCTGATATTACTGGTATTTGACAGCTACCGCGTTCACAAAATTTCAAAGCTTTATAACTTACTTATTAATGCGTCAATTTTAAAAATGTTTTTTCTGTTACATTTAGCATGACATACATTTTGGATGAATGTATTAAAAAACGTATCATAGGAAGGAATACGCACGGCGAAAAGTGGGTGCGCTAGTTGCGCCTCTGCCTACCCCTTCGGGGATAAAAGGCGTGAGCGTGTGTGTGTGTGTATTAAAAAAAAAGTAGTCAAATACCCTATTCTAGAATCCGGGCTTTTAGTAAGTAGAAAGAAAGAAAAGAAAGAAAGAAGAAGAGTTTTATTGTTGGCACAAAATGCAGTTATAAAGTTTTTTTTTTTTTTTAAATACAATAGTAGATGGCCAATGACCAGCCGTACTCAACCTTTTTATACGGGTCTTCATTATGGTGCCTCGGAATACAACGTAAATTCATTGACCTACTTAGGTGTACAAAAATGTTCATAAAATTCAACTTTTTTTTCATAAAGAGTATTCACAATTAGAAATATATATTATTAATAAAACGGCGATAGCCTAGTTGGGAGTGGAACGGACTGCAGACACGAATGTCTGCAGGTTCAAAACACAAGGGCATACACCTCTGACTTTTCTAAAAAGTTATGTGTGTATTATTTGTGAATTATCGCTCGTTTTAACGGTGAAGGAAAACATCGTGAGGAAACCTGCATATCTGAGAAGTTCTCTATAGGAATTTCGAAAGTATGTGAAGTCTGCCAACCCGCACTAGCCCAGCGTGGTGGACTAAGGCCTAAACCCTCTCAGTTGTAGAGGAGGCCCGTGCTCAGCAGTGGGCAGTACATAATACAGGGCTGGTATGGTATGGTATTCACAACTATCGATTTTGTTATAGCATTAGCATACAGCTCATTGCTCTTCGGATATTCTTTTTAGTTTAATGAAATTTTCGAAGTCGAGGCCTTCAAAAATTCCACCGGCCGCATGCAAAGGCTCGGCAGGGCGCACGTTGAGTATAACTAGTTTTTTAGGTCGTTCAACAAAACTCATAAATCTTACGAACCCCACAGCAAAGCAGCATCTGGACAGTTCGTTCTGACTGACATAGCGCAAGGTTAATTGGCTGGTTCATATTGTACAGTCGGCAATTGTTCCTTTACGACATAAAACAGAATATCCAACTTCCATTTAAGTAGGTAGATTGCATACTATTTGGTATAATTAACCATATATTCAATAAAATTGACCTATTAGACTACTGACCGATTTACTCTACAAAATCAATGTTGACAAAGAAAAAACTACTACCTACTTAATAGGTCGAAACTGCTCGGCGATTCTGACTAAGAATACGTGAATGAAACCGTTTTGTTATATAGTAAAAAAACTCTTATTGAATCAAGTACTAAGTGCTATACTCAAACTTTAATCATGTAATGAAGATCACGAGACTAACATGCAATGCAATGCAATCAGCCATGTATTATATACTGCCCACTGCTGAGCACGGGCCTCTTCTATTACTGATAGGGGTTAGGCCTTAGTCCACTACCCTGGCCTAGTGCGGGTTGGCAGACTTCACATACCCTCGAAATTCTTATGGAGAATTCTCAAGTATGTAGGTTTCCTCACGATGTGTTCCTTCACTGTTAAAGCGAACGATAATTGATAAACAATACACACACATAACTTTGAAAAGTCAGATGTGTGTGCCTTGGGTTTTGAACCTCCGGACTGGTGGTAGGTCTCTCATTATGTAAGAGGCCGTCTGGGTGGGTACCACCGCAATGTCTATTTCTACCGCTAAGCAACAGTGTGCATGCACTGTTGTGTTTCGGTTTGAAGGATATTGTAGCCAGTATAACTACTGGACATAATGAGACTTAACATCTTATGTCTCAGGATGACGAGCGCAGTAGAATGCCACTCAGTATTTTGTCAGTCAAGGTGCTGGATGGTGTTGCTACTGTTTATGGGTGGTCGTATCGCTTACCATCAGGCGAACGGCATGCTCGTCTCGTCATTCAAAGCAATAAAAAAAAAAAAAAAAAAAAAAACATTGTCTCGGCAGACCGTTCCATTCCCAACTAGGCTATCGTCCACAAGACTAACATAGTGACCGATAAACTGATAACTCAATACTGACTTACTTCAAACGTCAAAGCGCCTTTTATACAGAGCTGTTACCAACTAGTTTACCCTATTACTTTTATACGGCCAGAATTACGAAGTAGCCGCCGTAAATTTTTCAGTCACCTTCAATGAAAACAATAGTAAATCAGAGATGATATAAAGGCTGCCTCGGTGGCGTAGTTGTATTATGGTACAACTGCTATGCTGAGGTCTCGGCTTCGATCCCCAGGTCGGGCAGGGTGATATTGGATTTTTCTCTTCAGTATCAGCTCGGAGTCTGCAATTTGTACCCAAAATGGCGATGGGCTCCCCTCCAGTCACATCATTGGACGGAGTGGGCACGGCGGAAGGTGCATTGGTTGCGCCTCTGCCTACCCCTTCGGGGATGGAAAGCGAGAGTGTGTATGAAGTATGTACATAATATAAAAATGTAGACACATAAGGTAACGAGTTTTTCCTAAAGGAGATCTAATATTCCGCAGAATTTATATCTGTTCGGTGATGTAGAGCGCAAACCTATTAACATTCGGCACAAATTCTGCTCCCTAGAGGTCCAGGTATATTATTTCGGTCACACAATTTTTCACCTGCCCTGGAATCTAAAACCTCATTTCACATTTCAAGTGCGGTACCACTTAACCAATAAATACATACATACACACTCACGCCTTTATCCCCGAAGGGGTACGCAGAGGCGCAACTATTGCACCCACTTTTCGCCGTGCGTATTCCGTCCCATGATGTGATAGGGGGCGAGCCTATCGCCATATCGGGCACAAATTCCAGACTCCGAACTCAACCAATATTATTTAGAAAATCTTTTTATATGGTCACGACAAAGTGACACCGCAGTTGATGGTCCGGATTAGAGTCCAAATAGTGTCGACTGACAAGAAATTATATCTCACCAGTCGACACAATTATGCCGGCCTGTTTGAACCGGATACACCGGCTGATCCCAGAACACGACACACTTATAGATGAACTACGATAACATGGCTCGCCGATAATTTGATATTAGTGGCACCGCTAATCGAGCAACAAAGCCTTGGATTTATTTTTCTTATTGACGGCCCACTCGGCACGCACTGTATGCGTTGTGAGTCTTGGTGGGGCTTTTTAAATACTGTCACAAATACTTTAATTTTTTTAATTTTGGAGGCGCGAGGCATGTTATCGTAGATGATCTATACGTGGGCCACTATGGCGGCTTTTAACACCTTGAGTATAATGGTTGCTATCCGGACGCAAGATATAACCTACCACTAGCAAAATTGGCCCAGTATTAACTTAGTCTAATTTATATAAAGTTGGCGAAGACTTATGGCCTTATTCATAAACAGTTTATAAAACTGTTTTAGCTATCGAATGTTTTAACTTCTTCGAACGAATTTTGAATCGAGTTTGAAGGAAGAAGACAAAACATTCTATACCTAAAATAGGTTTATATACTGTTTATGAATAAGGTCGTTAGTTTCCAGGCCTTGTAGGGATTCCGATGCGGCTTAGTGTCCACTAATGCAATTTCTTTGCATTATTACATGTTTATTTTATTGCCTCGGTGGCGTAGTTGTATTACGCTACGACTGCAATGCTGTGGTCTCGGGTTCGATCCCCGGGTCGGGCAAAGTGATATTGGGTTTTTCTACTCAGTATTCAGCCCGGAGTCTGGAATTTGTGCCCGATATGGCGATAGGTTCGCCCCCTATCACATCATAGGACGGAATACGCACGGCGAAAAGTGGGTGCACTAGTTGCGCCTCTCCCTACCCCTTTGGATAAATGGCGTGAGTGTATCGTAATTAGGATGCATTTATATCCCTGTCTACCCCTTTTATAATCCATGCAAAAGAGGTCTATTAATGTCCAAGGCTCGGACAATAAATACCGCAATGTTGTATGTCAACGGCGCTTTAACACAAAGGGAATTCAAATGAGGTTGATTTAATTAACATTATTGATTAAGCTGACGTCCATCATACAGGGTTCAGTGTGCTTAGAATATGAAAAAAAAAATATAACCCCGTTTCATTTCATTGGGATTGGTTGAGCGACTGACGTGACTGACGTATTGGTCTCTTGATCAATCACAGACATCAAAATTAAACGACATCGACTTACGAGACTATCGAGTTACGAGGCCTTAACCCTCTCAGTAGTAGAGGAGGCCCGTGCTCAGCAGTGGGCAGTATATAATACAGGGCTGGTGTGGTTATGGTTATGGACTTACGAGTTGCGTTTTTTTGGAAACATTCATCAGTTTGTGATGCTGTTAATTTTTTCAATTATCATCATCATCATCATCAGCCACATGACGTCCACTGCTGAACATAGGCCTCCCCCAAAGATTTCCAGACGGACCTGTCAAAAGCGGCCCGCATCCAGCGTGCTCCTGCTACCCTTATCAAGTCGTCTGTCCACCTTGCAGGTGGACGGCCGACGCTGCGCTTGCCAGTACGTGGTCTCCACTCGAGAACCTTTTTGCCCCATCTGCCGTCAGTTCTTCAAACTATGTACCCTGCCCACTGCCACTTCAGCTTGCTAATCCGCTGGGCTATGTCAGTGACTTTCGTTCTTCTGCAGATCTCCTCATTTCTGATTCGATCGCGTAGAGAAACACCTAGCATAGCCCTCTCCATAGCTCGCTGAGTGACCGTGAGCCGTCTTAAGCGGCCCATAGTCAGAGGCCACGTCTCAGTGCCGTATGTCATCACTGGTAACACACATTGATTGAAGACTTTTGTCTTCAGGCACTGAGGTATTTTGGATTTTCAATTATACATACAGTCTAACAGAGTAGATCATGTACTGGATTAACATATAGGTTACTTTTTATCCTGGGAAAATATAAAGCGGGACATTTATCCCGGAAAAACTTTTTAACGCGGGCGGAGCCATGGACAAAAGCTGGTGCATACTATATTCGTTATTATTATTAGCTTAAAGGATAAGTGGTATTTTTACGTGAGCTAAAACCGCTGGGCGTAATATAATTTTATTTTATACATCGTTTTGCGTCGACAACTAGGCTATAAGGTCGATGACATTTTACTAGCAAAACCTCGTTCTGACCTTTGGGTCCACAGTACGACTGCCGTGCTGAGGTATCGGGTTCAATTTCGGGTCGGGTTAAGTTATATTGGGATTTTTCTTGCCTTTATTCGGAAGTCCATAATTGTGAATGGCATTACGCTAGAGACACCTCTACCTACCCTTGAAAAAAGTCGTTATGCTATTCATATAAAATTACCCTTTTGAACAGTTATATTTAAACTAAAATAGACAGAGTATATCAGGTCAGGGAAAAATCAAAACGAGTTAAAATATAAAGAAATCTATTTGTTTGCTTCCCTTTAAAATTGAATTACCCACGAATCAACCTTAAAGAAGAAGTAAAAAAAACGAACCAAAACTTTGCGTCTGCCTCTAATTGATAACAGACTTAGCGTTTAATTGACTTATTTTATTTCCATTTCATCTTAGTTGATTGAATGCTGAATGATGGATTCTTAGCATTTACTTAGGGGCTTTGTTCGGAAGGCGGGAAATGAGATTTCTTTTGTTAGTCTTCGTTCACACTAATAGGCGAGAGAAGCGTAGATATACAGCCCAAGTAAAAAGCATTTGTTTTTCTTTTACTTTTATATCGCAATGGATATCTTTAGCATACAGGATTGTTTTGACATTTCGTTAATAAATTAAACCACATACTCGACTTTGCATCGACTAACATTATGCTAAGAATCATCTATGAACAAAGAATATTTTCACCAATAATCTCAATTTTACTTTCCTGATTTTTTATCACTTTACACTAAACTATAGTGCGAATATGACGTAGGCGTGAGTGATTTTCTGACTGAAAGGGTGATGTTGCCGCTGCGACGAATCCTCTTAGATACCTAGTAATAGTGGCGTTAGAGCGTGTAAAGTTAGTTACTTTTTATTTATATTTATTTTGTTTGAATATAACACTTTTTTATTTTACATATGTGGTTAAAATAACTTAATGGAAAGTGTTATTTTCAAAGATATATATATGTGTGGTATAAGTTATATATATGTGGTTTCATTTCATATAGTAACGGTATATGAACGGTAACGGTTTATTTAGAGGATTTACGAAAAACCGTAAACTGTGGAGCACTCTTAACCGCATACGCACGGGTTTTGCAAAGTGCAACTATCATCTGCACAAGTGGGGCATTACTGAGTCGCCAGCCTGTGACTGTGGAGCAGCAAACCAAATTATTCAGCATATCGTGGAGGAATGTCCCATCAGGAGCGTCGAAGGGGGTTTGCAGGGCCTACACCAGGTGACACCGGAGGCCGAAGAATGGCTGTCAAAAGTTGATATTGAATGTTAACTCAATTATTATTTTATACCATAATGTGATGCCATACGATGATGATGTAGATGACCATGTGTATAGAGATATTAATCTCGTTTTTAAGCTGGTGATTTTATAAAGACGATAAGTGAAAAGGCCAAAAGGCAGATACACAAATAATATAAGAAATAAAGTATCTATCTAGTGGCACTTAGAATTTACGTGAAGAGACTTTTGCCACGACAGACAAATGAAAGTGCTTTCCATGGAGCTAACTCGATATCCGCCTTAAATGAAAAAGACAGCTTCTCATCCCTTTTTACCCGACTAAGTTCACTAAAACTTTTTACATGGGAAAGCAAAATTCGCAATTTCGTTTACTTGGACACTGAAATCGGTTTTGAAAAAAAACCTATAGGTCTAATCTGAAAGTATATTCTTTCAAGTAAAAAAGTAATTTTCCAAATCAGTTAATAAATGCCTGAGTTCCGAGGTGAAAAACATTTTTAAGAAATTCACGACGAATTGAGAGCCTCCTCCTTTCTCTGAAGTCGGTTAAAAACGTAACCATGAAGCGAACTACTAAAGTAAAGATGAATATTTGTGATTTCATTAAGTCCGGGTTGTTTCATCCGTGGTCAGGTACAGTTAAGGCTCTTATCACAGTGGCGAATTGCAAGCGAACTCACAGTGAGGCGAAGCTGCGTGCTCGTCCAGTGTAATAAATTTGTGTCCAGTGTAAATGCGTATCTTGAGAGTAGACCAGATGCCGACATATATGTCGATAATAGTCACACCATATACAGTAATGTGTATTTATTTTTAAGTCATTTTGCTTAATTTATGTTTTTTTTATTTGAATTAACATTTCCTTAAATCTATTTTGTAAGTAATTGTTTATTTATTGATAATTTTTTTATTTTTTTTATTTTGTTTGTTTGTAGTTTTTTCACTCAAGCGTCACTCGATACTTCATTGAAAAATAAATAAATAAATAAGACCGTTAACTTTACTTGACCACGGATGAAACAACTCAAGCTAAGTAACGCAATGTCAATACCTATATGAAATTCTTATTAATTTAAATGAACATTGTCTACATCATGTTTCTATTATAACATGCCTTTCATGAGTAAATATACATGTAAGCCTCGTTGTGACATTTTTAAGTATGAGATCACGCCATGTCGCGTGCTGTTGACGAGTACGGAAAAATATTCCAATGATAAAACACTGGGGTTAAAAGGCAATCCATTATATACGAAAATGTTAGTGGTGGCAACGACAGACTATTGGACTATTTGGACAAAAGTTTTGATCCTTAAGCTATCTACAAAAAGAGAATAAAATATCAAAAAGTCCAAAATATTATATACTCCATGTATCTTGGGATGCTACAGGATGTTGTTCTACAGGGATCTATATCCATAGGTTTTCTAGTTCAACTGGCCTGATTGAATCAATAAATAAGACGAAAACTATCCCTGACTGCCGACTACTACTAATCTATCTCGGAAACAAACTTTAAAATGAACGGAGTCGCAAAGAAAATGTAGTGTTCCATAAAAAAATCCCGCCCTGCCACATAAGAGGTCAAAGAAATGAGATGCTATGAACAAATGCGCTGTTTACTCACATGAATAAAACATTCAGTGACTCCCTTTTAAGGGCCTTCCCTTGGCGTAACGATTGCAATAAGCCCGCTACCACAAGTTTGTCTTCCATTTGCAAACAATCTCAAGTGTGAACAGTCTTGATATTTATGACGGTGGCCTCTAAGATTTTTCTTTATTTATTTATTTATTTGTTATCGTACACCAACAGCATATATATTAAAAATCATGAAAAGAACATTCTATCATTATATCACAGGCCGATATATATGCCCATTACAGGTATACGCATCTATTGTATAAAAATTACATGTTTCAGTGAAAAAATAAATTAAAATTCTAATAAAAACTATAATAAATTATGTAGGAGGACTGCAGAAAGTCATTAATTTTTCTTTAAAATTTTGATACTTATCGCCAAAAATATCCAGTTCCTCAATTTTGCTACTGAAGTCGTTGTATTCGATACACATGCGTGTGTAAATTTTAAAATAAAATTTAAATTTTCTTATAAACTATTTGTTATTCCTTTGTTAAGTAGGTATACTTTTATACAAATTAATGAAGAAACGAGCAAATGGCTCGGCTGATGGCAAAGACACGACTGGCCATTAAAAGTAGAGCAACACCCGAATTCTGAATTTTAAAGCACTACGTAATCATATTTAACGTTCTATTCTATTTAAACTATGATCTATATTGTAGTTATTACGCACTGTATTCACATTAGGTAAGTCATGAAACTACTTTCCTTTCAGATAAAAACAGTCTTAAATTAACTCCAATAAATCCAAGTCACGGAGTTTTATTTATTCTTTTTGAAGATATTTTATCTGAGTGTACGTAAAAAGTTAATGTAGTTTCAATTCTTTGGCTTTTTTTTCACTTTTAGGCTTTTGGTTGGATTACTTTTCTTGCTTTAACTTCGCCTACTAAACTAACTTTAATGAAGAATCTTAAGATTTCAATTTGTTATAAATACATACCTACTTTTCCTGATCTCGATCAACTTCATAAATATTATTATGACTAGCCTTCTTAATGTTCTATTGGAGAAAATTTTACAAAATTAGTAATAACCTATTCCAGGGTCAACCGATGTACAGTCAGCCTCATAAGTGGTTGGCCAAATTCACCATTTCAAATCGCCTATACGCGTTAAATTTAATTGAAACAATTTCTTTTCACATGAAAAAGTAAATTAAATCCCTTTTTGTTATTTATGTAAAGACAAAAATGCTAATAACACAAAAGTAAATTTAAAATTTTCAAATATTTCCAGCTATTTATATGTATGACTGTACATCCATTAAGCAAACTGACAAATCTAGTCAACATCAAATGACCTTTTTCATTAATTAATATTGGTTCCAACTGCATTGGACTTACAATTAGTAACCGTGTCTATTTTCAATCACTTATGAGTCTCAATTACACAAAATTCACCACACCGATGCAATATAGGCTGATGGTTCGTCAGATTTAGCTGGAATATTCAGGTTACGTCGATACCTCTTCAATGTTGAGCAGACATAGATTATTAGCTTAACGCTTTGATTAATTATATACCTAGATAGAGTGACGCGCTGCAATGAAACTAAAACAAACAGGCCAACTTTTCTTAAGCTAGTACGCGTGACAGTTGTGTCATACGCTATCGGTGCATCATTCTGCTCATCCTTGTGTGCGCGCATAATGATACCAGTTATTACATGCTTTCTATTAAAACCGGGAGAAAATTATGTCCACGAAAAACAACATAAATTAATTCACTCGAACATATTAAGTGGGGAACAGTCCACCTCAATTATTTTCGACGCGTTTGAAATGTTTGGTGTCTATCTAGGTATATAATTAATCAAAGGCTTAACGATTAGTCTAAAATTAACGACGGGACGGGTTGTTACATCCGTATTCAGGTAAAGTTAAGGCTCTTACCACATTAACGAATTGCAAGTGCATTAACAGCGAAGCCAAAAGTCCAGTGTAATAAGATCGTTTACTGTACTTAAACACGGGTGAAACAACACGGCCTAAGTACTGATTTAACTTCTGTTAAAAACTACTGAATCAATAATTAGCTATATTTTCGATAAACACACAGTATTTTAACCATTAAATGACATCAGTCATAATTACGAGTCGCACATGAAATGCCTTACACCAACTTTTTAAAACATCACAAAAATCCTCACAAACTCCAACTAGTACTTTATTTTTATTAAATAAGCTACGGCAGCACTCAAGACAGCCACAAACTGGGTTGTTAATGAATTTTTTCGTCAAATTCGAGGCACGGCTACATACAGCGTAATTTATTTTATTTCTGTAGCGCCATTTCCCTAGACGTTAGCGTGGTTTTCGCCGACAATTTTATGACTTTGTGATGTCATATTTCTATTTGAATTTTAATGTGACAAAGAGGCAAATGGTGACTCGTGTTAACTGACTTCAATTACGCTGTTGAGAACTCGACCTTAGAAGGCGAAATCATACTGCCTATAATACCAGAAGAAAAGTTCATTGATCCATAAAATTATTTATTTATTTATTTATTCGATTAGAACGATTATAATAAACCATTTACACTAAGATTTACAACAAGATATGACAATAGGGAAGGAGCATATGGCTCTCCAGCACCAGCAATATGGTGAGGCACCGGCTTTTAGAAATTTCCATGGGTGCTCAAGGCCATTATTGTTGTAGACATAAATGCATTTTTATGAATCATTTCAAAAATACTCTTATTGGGATCTGTTGTCATAAGTTCTCTGGTGAGCGTTATTTATTATGCTACCAAATAGCAGTGTGCACAGAAAAAGCATGGTGGTATTACGATTTCATAACTATAGACAATATTATTATTAGGCATTTTATAACTAACGTTTAATACTTCAACGTGAAGTCAGCACATTTTGCACATTGTAATTGCAAGTTATTCGTATTTTAAAAACAAAAATATTACCATCAGGCGTTCACTATCGACATTATAAAACAATACGTTAGTATCAATTACAATTAAAGTTCCACAAATAAGAAATCGATCCGTCTAAAGTGGAAATCCCTTGAATTAATTATGACCAACGTCTAAGGCGACATGAATAACTCCGTGCATACTACTTCATTAACATACGACATTAAATATGGCGTGTTTGAAGCGATTATAACATTAAAGTTTGCTGATAAACGCTATTTTTATAAGTATAAGCCGACTAAATATAAAAGCCACACTCTAAACTATGCTCCCAAATAAAATGAATACTATCTACATCAGCTGTTTAATAACTGTCAAATCAAAACTTGAAACTCACATATAAGGGTGATTTTAGTTAAGGCTACACTCCTACCCAACTCCGTGGGGTTGACGCTACATCAAATGGTAATTCCCCAGTTTTGCTTATCTGAGTCTGCCTTACTGAGTAGTTTACGAGGTACTTTTTATAGTAATGAATGATGGGTCGAACAATCCTATAACTGATTAGCAATGTCCACTACGAACCCAAGAATGTGACACAAAACATGACACGAACGTCCGTGGTAATTGTGATTGGTCGAGGACCGACACGTGACTCACTAAACTCTCGGGTCTCGACCAATCACAATCAGACGACACGAACGGTCATATTTGTTTTACCACATTCTAGTTATTGAAAAACGCTGCAAAACTTTGCCAGGCATAGCGTTATCTGACGCTGGGAAGTTTTATAATGCGCAACAATTGCGCCATTAACTCCCTCGATCGCACTTTTATTTGGATTTTAACTTTTCAATGTTGCATGTCAGTTTAACAGCTGTCTTTTCAAAAAAAATCTTATTATAGTAGGGACAAACTGATATGGCCGGTATGACATGACACGGTTTTGAATTTTTTGGGTAGACGTTCTCACAGAGTTATCGCGTCAGGAAAAAAATTGAATTGTCATACCGGCCAGCTTAGTTTGTCCGAACTATAGAATCCTATGCGCGTAAAAACGATTTCCGCTTAATTGGCATATGACGGTGTGTTCCCCGTGAACACGTTGCGAATAGAAATGGGTTAACTGCCATGCTGATGTCTCAGATTCGATCTCCGATCGGATAAAGTAATATAGGATTTTTCTCAGTATCAACGAAGGCACTAAGGTAAATTGTCGCATAAAATTAAATTAAATTCGGTGCATTTCACCTCGCGTAAGCGGATTTATAAATTCGGATGACAGTAGATGTAAATTGCTTCCTTCTCGGCGCATGATTTTAATCTGTGGAATTACGCGGGAAAGCGAGTAAACCTTGAATAATTACGTTTAAAGCTGACGTTATTAGTCCGATTTATAAATGCTACTGTCTTTAAACAGTAGGAATGGATTTAAACAATTCCTATATTTTGGCTGAGAAAACTACGGTATAGAGTCTCTAAGCCAATGAAAAGGAAATGGAAAATAAGGACGTTTGACGACAATATTTTAGGTAGAATTTGTCAAATAAAAATTTTAGTTTTATACCGGGCATCGTATTTTTGGAGAGGGGCGTATTACGCATCAAATAGTGTAAACTCGCCCCCTCTGAGAAAACACAACAATAATTTTGTAAATAATTATAACCATTTGTTAAATTTTAATGAAAAATTAAATTTACGCCAGGCATCAAATTTTTTTTTCATGTAAGTACTATGTGAATTTAAATTCCGTAAATATATGGTCTAAGCTAGTTAGAAACTATGTTCAAACTTTGTAAATCTATTATAACCACCCTCTGTTTGCGTAGAAAGTTAAAACCTCCCAACAGTTTAATCATAATATGGAAAAATCTAAGTATTATTATACTAAACCTGAATATTAAAAAAGCTTGTAAGATGTCGCCATGTTTGTGTATTTAATTTGTCCCGAGCTGATTGATTATTACAAATTGACTTAATTTCTTCAATCAACGTTACATAAATTGGTAAATACTTTTAACGCATTTACTTACTGAAAAATCAAGTTAGATGTATTTTACCGCCTCGGTGGCGTAGTTGTATTACGGTACGACTGCAATGCTGAGATCTCGGGATCGATCCCCAGGTAGGGCAAAGTGATATTGAGTTTTTCTATTCAGTATCGGCCCGGAGTCTGGTATTTGTGCCCGATATGGCGATAGGCTCGCCCCCTATCACGTCATGGGACGGAATACACACGGCGAAAAGTGGGTGCACTAATTGCGCCTCTGCCTACCCCTTCGGGAATAAAAGGCATGAGTATGCGTACTTTAATTTGTCACGGCAAAGTACATTGTATTTAATGCCAATGAACTGTCAGCACCAAATGAAATACTAACGTTGCATTGACTGAAACTTGGAAGACGTTCTATATGAATTACTTTGTATACATTTATTTGAGGCTGACGAACTTTGTAGATAACTATAGTCCCAACAGTGGTCCCTACCAACGAGCAGTGGCGTAGCGTAAGTTCTTGCCGCCCGGGGCGGACCCAAAATTTGCCGCCTCAAGCCACCAAAAAAATAGTTATTTCAACAATTAAGAATCACGCGCGCACCCTCCAGTCACCTAAAGTTTTTTGTAAAAGGTTTTATTCTACACACTTTGCCGCCCCCTAAAAGTATCGGATACAACTACGCAGTACGCTACTGCCAACGAGTTGCACTTATTTGCAATTATGCTGGCCTACCTCAATGAATGATTAATTCTATAATTGAACTACTACGGCGGGATATTCACCATGAACACGACGGTTCTACAATAAATAAAATACATAGATTACTATAAATAGAAAACAAAAATAAGAAAATTAAGCAATAAAAAATCACAGAGCCAGAGAAAGAGAGACACTAGGAACAGAAACAAAAAATATATGAAGTGTTTAAATGATGCGGGTTTTTTTATAAATCAATGTGCCTGACATAATTTGAATTACGTTCATATACGTGTTCTAATTTTAAACTATTAAAGGCGTGTACTCACTAGTCTGCGGCGAGTGTTTCTTGGTGGACATGACGTCATTCAGCTCCGGTCAGCTGTCGCAGCGCACACACGAGATCATGGAGTATGCGCGGCAACGCCACAAACTTCGCCGCTGTGCGCTCAGCTTTATCGACGATAATTTAGCTCGCGTGCACTGAGCCTGTGGGAAATAAACCATATTACACACATTTTCCGCGATAGTGACCCAGGTAAGTGTGTCGCGTTCCGGGATCAGGCTGTGTATATTCGGTTTTAAATAGGTCGGAATAGGTCTACTCTATTAGGCGCAACTAGTGCACCCACACTTTTCGCCGTGCGTATTCCGTCCCATGATGTGATAGGGGGCGAGCCTATCGCCATATCGGGCACAAATTCCAGACTCCGGGCTGATACTGAATAGAAAAATCCAATATCACTTTGCCCGACCCGGGGATCGAACCCGAGACCTCAGCATTGCAGTCGTACCGTAATACAACTACGCCACCGAGGCAGTTGTCCTATGTTTCATTTTGTACATTATTTTATACTAGCATTGCGCGCGGCTCCACCCGCCTGGAAAAGTTTTTCCGGGATAAAAAGTAGCCTATAGTACTCAGGAGTAATGTAGCTTCCTATTAGTGAAAGAATTTTCAAAATCGGTCCAGTAGTTCCTCGATATTAACGCGTTCAAACAAACAAACAAACAAACTCTTCAGCTTTATAATATTAGTATAGATGTAGCAGAATATAATACGAATAAGAAATTATTTTGTGAAATCAGCATCGAAATTGGTTGAAAAATAAAGCAGTTATTCATATTTGAAATATTGTGAGCAAAAGTGGGGGCGTGGCGGGGATATCGCGCTATCTCTTTCTTCTCTTCTTTTCTTCCAAATTACTATTTGAAGGCACCCTTAACCCATCTCTATTACTTTGTTCATGGGGAAACAAAACATCACTTGCCAATTAAGCGGAAGTGGTTTTTACACGCCTACCCATCGGATTCTAATAAGAAATTTGAAAAGACAGCTGTCAAACTGACATAGAATGTTTTTTTTTTATGGCACTTGTGTTCACATTTTGCCAATGTCAAGTTTGGGTTGTCTTTTTTTTTATTATCTGTAGTATGTCGAAATAAAGCAGTGGCTACCTTACCAAGACTTTATCGAGGAGTTATGGCGGCAACAAAAAAAACACTTGATAAGCACGATTATTTCAATTCACTTCATTTGAGCTCTTTAATAGAACTATATTGGATAATGTACCACCATAATTATGCAATATAACACTAAGTATCACCAAAATAATGAATTAAAACAAGAGCACCTCATGACACTTCCAAGTTCCCGCCAAAACGCCACATAGAATATTGAAAAGTTAATCCACATTCAATATTAGGGCTGGTCAAAAGTAACATCGCTCTCCATACATTCTAGCAAAAACAGAATCTAAAGGACATGTTTAAAAACGGGCCTGAAATTCTAAACAAGACAATTTATACATATTTGGATAGAACTCCTGAAAACTAGCCTTTTGCAATAAATTTTTTAATTTTAAAGACCTCCGATTATGAGATTTTAGTAATTTTGTTTGGCTTGAAAACTACACTTAATATGGTAGGTCTCTCATTATTTAAGAGGCCGTCTGGGTGGGTACCACCGCAATGTCTATTTCTACCGCCAAGCAACATTGGCATGCATTGTTGTGTTTCGGTTTGAAGGACATTGTAGCCAGTATAACTACTGGACATTCATTCAATGCAATAAAAAAAAAATAAAAAAAAAATGAACGTTTTAAAAAAAGTTAGTTATGAATGGAGGGGTCTAAAAATATATTTTTAATGGATCTAAGTTCCATATTTTGCCCCTTTAATATCCCTAAAGTTTGAGCCTGTCTGATGACTCTCAATGATTACTTTACATTTAACGTTAACAAATGATCGAATACAGAAGCTTTTTAAAAAATGCCGAGATTTGCATATCGTCATAAAGGCGTGTATAAATAGCATCACGTGGATCAATAAAGGGTTAGGTCGGACTTCGCAGGTACTTAGCGCAGTCCACTGCCAATTAAACATGTGACTAATGAAGGGGAAGGGTTAAAGCTGAGTTTACACTGGTGCAGAATGTGACATGTATCGTAAAGTTTGGCCGTTTTAAAGTTGTACTAATTACTTTCCAGAATAAATAGTTATGCTATGTGTTAAGTCGAAGAGCGGCGATAGCCTAGATGAGAGTGGTACGGACTGCCGAGACGAATGTCCGCAAGTCCAAAACCCAAAAGGTACACAACTTTGACTTTTATAAAGTTATAGCTTTTGCCCGCGGCTCCGCCCGCGTGAATGAGTTTACCCGAGATAAAAGTCCCGCTTTATATTTTACCGGGATAAAAAGTAGCCGGTGTGCTAATCCAGGACATAATCTGTCGGAAATATAAAAAAAATATTATTGGGGTAGGCCACCCTTATCACTTAGGGGGATGAAAAATAGATAACCTATTCTCAGACCTACCAAGTGTGAATATAAAATTTCATCGAAATCGGTTCAGCCGTTTCGGAGGAGTATGGTAACAAACACTGTGACACGATTTTTTTATAATAGATGTGTGTATTCTTTGTGAATCAACTCTTGCTTTAACGGTGAAGGAAAACATCGAGAGGAAACCTTAGCTGAGAAGTTTTCTATAAATATTTCGAAGGTATGTGAAGTCTATCAACCCGCACCAGGCCCTCGTGGTGGCTAAAGGCCTTAAAAATCCTCTCAGTAGTAGAGGAGACCTGTTCCCAGTAGTGGGACAATAAATAATATAAGGCTGATATAATATGTGTTAAATCAAGATATGGTCTATCTATTTGCCAAATTTCATACAAATCCTTTTAGTAGTTTCGGCGTTTACTTCAAACAAATTCCATCCACATCACCTCGGAGGTTGGCAATCCTCCACTGTACGTTTTAGCCGTCATTTTTTGCCACGTACTACTAAACTATGGAACCAATTGCCGCCAGCAGCATTTCCGGACAGATACGACCTGGCGACCTTCAAAAAAAGAGCGTATTCCCACCTAAAAGGCCGGCAACGAATCTCTGTGCTCCCTGGTATTGCAGATGTTCATGGGCCGTGGTGATCACTTACCATCAGGTGAACCGTATGCTCGTTTGCCCCCCATATCATAAAAAAAAAAAAAAACTGCCAAACAACATTACACACTTTGCGCTAATACAAGCGTTGGCGCGCGTCGCCAAGTATCTGTATTTACTAAAGTACTGTTACGGCATCCTTTTTTTTTGTCCCACAGGAAAAATCCGACTTATGGATATTTATCTTGAGCCTGGGGAGGGGAAGAATAGTTATGTCGGACTCACCGGCGTTCCGACCCAGATGCCACCTAAATGACCTCTGGAACGGGTCCCTCAAATTATGCCGGCATACCGACTAAAACCCGCGGTGGCCCGCTTTTGCGCATGTGGGACGGTTCCGGGGGGTCGTGAATGCATCCGAATTCGCCGGACCCGTCTCCGCGCAATACCGCTTCGCGGCTCGCCTCTTTGGGCTCAGAGGTCCCCTTCTATAATGGCAGCACGATGATTGCTGGTGATGATGCGTGCTGGCGACGACTTGACTATATGCCAATGTAAAATAAGCCTTAGTGCAGTACACAAGATGCAGCGGTGCGACTGCCTATTGCACGCATAAGAGCGTTTATTGACACGCATCGCTTGTACGGAGACGGGTTATAAAGCTGGTATACACGCGAGGGATTTATTATAGGTCGATAAACGAACTAGTGGGTATCGATGCAGCGCAAGTTGCGGGGTAATCTTAGACAATATAAAAAGGACGGGGCTTGAATGATCTTTCCCTATGTCAAAGGTATAATGCACACGTTCATATGCTGCCATGTTCGAAAGCCATATTTCAAAAAATATCGTAAACTTGATTTTTATGTCATAATATAGTTTAAAAAAAACTCATCCAATGAACAATATTGCCAAAAGCGGTATATTTTTTAAAAAGTGTAAAAAACCTTAAGAAAACGATCCCTATCTCAGTTTTGCATCAAATCATAGAGTGTCAAGAGTGAAAAGAAAACTAAATTTACAAAACTTAAATTTTCTCGAAACTAGCGGTCCTTGACATACCGCGTTTGCGCTTAGTACGGCAGTATTAGTGTGTGTAAAATTTACACGTTGTAGTTTTATTTATGTGTGCGTTTATATCGACACAATGCGGTTAAATGTGTGTATTGTATTTTCAATGTAGTAGTGACACTGAACGAGACCGATATTTTGTTCGCGTTAATAGACATATGGCGTGTCCTTTCTAGATGGATACAGAGTACGCGTAATACGCGAAGTACACACTTTTTCATTGCCTCTGAAGGCCGACGTTCTGACGGCCCAGATGTCACCATGCCCATAGGCATAAACAAAAGTAGAGGCGGCGGAAAATCTCCAACGTATATAAGCGATATATTATCTTTGAATGACGGGACAAGCGTGCCGGTCGCCTGGTGGTAAGCGATTCGACCGCCCATAAACAGTAGCAACACGGCACCATACAGAACTTTGAATTATACGGCACTTTGTGGCGATCCACTGCGCTCATCACCCTGAGATATAACATGTCAGCCACATACTGCCCAGTAATTACGCTGGCTACAATTTCCTACAAACCGGAACACAAAAGTGCATGGACACTGCTTAGCGGAAATGAAATGAAATGAAATGAAATGAAATAATTTATTCGAATCCATAAAATGTTATACATTATTTAGATTCCGACAATATTAACTCTACCACCAGTTCGGAAAGCAGTTTCTCACTAGAGAAGAACGGGCAAGAAACTCTAGTGTTGCTCTTTTCAAAATCAGTTCAAGGTATAAAATACAATGCATTATGTAGAGAAAAAAAATACAATTCAGTATTTGTTAAGTTTTGTTTAGAGCAGTTCATTTATATACTCGCAAAATAGGTAATAAATTTTTAAATTCCAACACTAGTGCATAACTATCTCAGGAATCATGTAATAATTTGATCTGAAATGTTCAAGATGTCGCTATTAATCTAAGTTCAAGATATACCCCTAATACTTAGATATAGTAAGCGAAAAGGGCAGACCAGTCCACACAAGCAGCACTCGTTCACGAGTATGACGCATGTGCCAGCCATCGGCCTCCTCAACCATATTACAGGGAAGTGGCCGACCCGGCACACGACGCCGCCGCAGGCACAGACAGTTAAGGAGTATGTCATACCCAAGCCGCTCACAGATGGAAACAAAGAAACTTTATTGAAACGAAAGACATGATTCCAAAGAAAATCATATGAAAAAAAATTAATCCCAGGCTTTTTTATCCTCTATGTATTCTGAAATCTTGTAATAAGCTATATTACATAACTTTCGCTTAATAGTTGTTTGGAATTTACCAATGTTTAAACACTTAATTTCAGTGGGAACTTTGTTATAAAAATGTATACAGTAACCCTTAAAAGATTTGCTGATTTTTTGGAGCCTTGTTTTATGATTAACTAGATTATTTTTACTTCTAGTATTTAAGCCATGGATATCGCAAACTTTTGGAAAGTTTTCTATATTCTTATGTACGTACATTAAATTAGCGAATATAAATTGTGATGCTACTGTTATTATATTTGTTTCTTTGAATTTTTCTCTTAGAGAACATCTAGAGCTTAGGGAGTAGATAGATCTTATAGCTCGTTTTTGAAGAACAAATATAGTATTAATGTCAGCAGCACCACCCCACAGCAAAATTCCATAACTCATCAAACTATGAAAGTAAGCAAAATAGACCAATTTTGCTGTTTCAATGTCAGTTAATTGGCGTATCCTGCTCACTGCAAAAACTGCGGCGCTCAGCTTTTTAGCTAGTACAGATATATGAGGACCCCACTGAAGTTTAGAGTCCAATGTGATACCCAAGAATTTGGTTGTATCCACAAGGCTCAACTCGTCACTATTTATGAAAATGTTAGCGTTAACTTTTTTGACATTAAGTGTGACGAATTTTATACATTTAGTTTTTTCACTATTTAATAATAAATTGTTAACGCTGAACCAATGCACTATTTTTGAGAGAGTATTGCTTACATCGTCAAGAATTGCTTGATGTCGACTTATTTTAAATAATAAGGAAGTATCATCTGCAAACAACACTACTTCACAATTGTCCCTTATGAAATAAGGTAAGTCATTTATATAAATTAGAAAAAGAAAAGGTCCAAGAATTGAGCCTTGTGGTACTCCCAAGGTAACAATAGAGCCAGGAGATCGTTTTCCATTGACATCAACACTTTGTACCCTATTGCTTAAGTATGATTTAAATAAATCAAGGGCAATGCCATTAACCCCATAGTGGCTCAATTTCCTGATAAGAATATCATGGTGAACACAATCAAAAGCTTTCGATAGATCACAGAACACTCCTAAAGCATCCTGTGAATCCTCCCAAGCAGCAAATATATTATGTATAAGCTCAACACCAGCATCTGTGGTGGAGCGACCCCTAGTGAATCCAAATTGTTTACCATGAAGTAGATTATGTTTAGCAAAAAAAATTGAATTTGTTTAAGTATAAGTTTTTCAAAAATTTTACTTATAGAAGGTAGGACAGAGATCGGTCTATAATTAGTGGGGTCGTCCGTACTACCAGATTTAAAAAGAGGTATAATTTTACTTAATTTCATTTTATCAGGAAATATCCCACTCATAATACATGTATTAAAAATTATAGCTAACTGGGGAGCTAGTACAGATATTACCGGTTTTAATATTTTTGTAGAGATTCCCCATAAGTCACATGTATTTTTAATGTTAATTAATTTAAATGTTTTTATTATATCTAAACTACTAACACAGTGGAACAAGAATGAATCTCCACATCCAGATACATTTTCTTTTAATAATTTGTTGGCAATAGTGGGAGAGGAGTTTAATTTTTTGGTTATAGAAACTGGTATATCAGTAAAGAAATTTTCAAAAGCCCTAGCTATGTCTAAGTCGGAATTAATAATTTGGTTTTTAATATTGAGGCTGAACTCCCTTTCACGAGGTTTAGCCCTACCAGTTTCTTTGCTAATTACACTCCAAGTCATTTTTATTTTATTTTTGGAGTTTTTTATCTTATTACTTAAGTATAAGGCTTTAGCTTTGTGACAAACTTGTCTAAATATTTTTGAGTAACTTTTAACATATTTGACAAAACTTTCATTGTGATTATAGGTTTTTTCATAATATAGATTATATAATTTCTGCCTACTTCTGTGGATACCTATAGTGGCCCAGCTATTGAAAGTACTTTTGTTGCCTGTTAAAGCCGATCTAAGTGTGAAGACTGATCTAAATTCCTTACAAAATGTGTTAAAAACAGTATTATATAACAAGTTTGGGTCAGTTCCCTGTAGAGGTACATCAATTTTTTCTGAACATTAGAAATATGGAATATGGAAGAAATAGACATTGCGGTGATACCTACCTACACGGCCATTCGCATACAAGAGACCTACCACCAGTATACGGTGAAAGTTATTTACATAACGCCCAATTTGTTACCATGTAGGAACAAACCAACAGATAATGGGGAGGAATGCCCTAGAGTCTAGACCAGTATCCTCAAAGTGGGCGCTGGACGCTTTCAGGGGGGAGGTAAAGGGTCTAGAAGAAATAGGGGGGGAGACAATGTCATATTAAATTTCACCAAAATCTGATCAGTAATTTAGGAGTGAAAGCGTTGGAGGGGGGGCATGGCGCTTTTTGGCTCTGCCCGGCGCCTAGGGGCCCTAGGCTACGCCACTGTTCGGTGGACGGTAGAAAATAATTAACTCTCATAGTGGGCAGAATTCAAAATAAGTTTGAGAACCTATGGTCTAGGCTTCAAGTTACATGGTACTATTTACTGCTGTTACTAATCGTTTCCGATGTATGGAGATTAAACAAACAGTTTGGCATGATTTAGCTGCAATATAAATAGACTAAAACGTTTGTGGCGCAAAGGACGAGTAGCCTAATCAATATTTTTTATTTTTTCTCTATTATTTATTTATTTAACAATTTCTTGTACATCAAAGTAAGGTGAATTATAAATTGAAAATTGTTTATTTCTCACCACTTATCAAATACAGTTATTTTTACATACTTCAGAACACAGAGTATTAATAACAAGCTTTTGCCCGCGGCTGCGCCCGCGTGAATGTGTTTTCCCGGGACAAAAGTCTCGCTTTATATTTTCGCGGAATAAAAAGTGGCCTATGTGTTAATCCATGACATAATCGGGTAGATTGCCAAATTAGTGTGCCAAATTTCATCGAAATTCGTTCAGTAGTTTTTACGTGAAATAGTAACAAACATCCATACATCCAGACATCCATCCTGATACATCCATACTTACAAACTTGCGCGTTTATAATATTAGTAGGATTAATAAAGGAGTGTCGACTAATACAGAACGATGAAGTATATACTATGATATGTAAAAGATGACGATGTACATGATGATGTTATGATTTGAAATTTTGATTTTGTACAGATATTTATGCTGCTGACTGTACCTACTAATATAATACCTTTTATTGTATACAATATCTGTTTATAATAATAAAATACATACCTACACAATTCATAAATATTTAACAAAAATAAAATACATAATAATATCATACATACACATAACACAATAACCACTGGCATAAATTAATTAACTGGTGGTAGGACTCTCGTATGTAAGAGTCGGTCAGGATGGGTACCATCGCAATGTCTATTTCTACCGCCAAGCAGCAGTGTGCATGCACTGTTGTGTTTCGGTTTGACATTGTAGCCAGTGTAACTACTGGACATAATGAGACTTAACATCTTATGTCTCAGGATGACGAGCGCAGTGGAATGCCACACAGTACTTTGTAAATCAAGGTACTGGATGGTGTTGCTACTATTTATGTGTGGTCGTATCGCTTACCATCAAGCGAACGGCATGCTCGTCTCTTCATTCAATGTAATAAAATAAAAAATAAAATCCAAAGGTATAATAGACGAAGAAAATATAAATACAATTAATGCTTTACTAGAATTACTAGAATACATTTAGCCATTGATAACATAATAAGTATTCGAATACACATACAAAAATAATTTAATAAAAAATACCGACTTCGTAAAAAGGAGGTCACACAATGCGTATTTTTTAGGGATTACTTTTTAATAATGCAGAGCAATTCTTAGAGAATAATTGACTAAACTCTAGACGCCTATTATTTTAGTAATCATTTGGTTATTTCAGGCGTTTTCACCGAACAACAAAAGCGTTTTTGTAATAAATGGCTCACATCACAAAAGCCACATGCTACGGCCGCGTGGTGAAATATTTATGATAGTATCCATGTGTGGCATTTACACAACACGGCACATCGTTACGATAACGCCTTGAACTGCTTACTTCAATCTACGGATAGCCTGATCGATGTTCCGGAAATTTATTTATTTTAACTTTATATACAGTAAATGTATAAACGTGGACTTAATCCCTGAGGCAGCGCTTCCTAAACTATGGGTCGGAAGGGAATGTTGGATGGGCCCTGATAAATAGAACAATATATCAACCTACACAACAGGAGGATGGCCAATGATGGACGAGAAAGGTAACAAAATTTCTCGAAGAAGCTATTAAACAGAACCTCCTTTTTGAAGTCGGTTTTGAATGTAGCAGTTTTTATTAGGTGGGCCACGTCCCATTCAACTTTGGGAAACACTGCCCTGAGGCATTCTCTAACAGTCAACCTTTGGACGAAGATTCAACGATTGGACGTTTTAATAAGGTACATAAACTCCTTCAAAATCTGAAAATAAAGTCACGTACAGACTGGATAGCATTTTAAGTGCAACATTGAATATGTAGCCTCTAGGGTCTGCTAATATAGTATGGGTTGTAGACTTGGTTTGTTTCGATTCTTAAGTAGGTCCAATCCTATATTGTAGTATTAAGTATTTAGTATTATGGCGATAGGCTCGCCCCCTATCACATCATGGGACGGAATAACGGCGAAAAGTGGGTGCACTAGTTGCGCCTCTGCCTACCCCTTCGGGGATAAAAGGCGTGAGTGTGTGTGTGTAATTATTAGTGGGATAATAATCCAACCATCTTTAAAGAGGGCGCACAGCCGTATAACAAATTACCGAATAATTGAAAAACAGTGAAAGTTTTAATAAAAATCGTACATATTATCGCGACGAATACAAGAAACTAAACTAATATTCCTACTTTAAGTTAAAAATGTTATATCTCATTCTAAGTGCAATGTATTGTTTCTTATATAAAGCTCTTTAAACCTAAAAATGGGTGGAAGGTGTACTGAAAGTGTGTGTATACTGGTGGTAGGTCTCAAATATGGAAGAGCCCGTCTTTGTGGGTACCACTGCAATGTATATTTCTAAGGCCAAGCAGCAGTGTGCATGCACTATTGTGTTTCGGTTTGAAGGACATTGTAGCCAGTGCAACTACTCGACATAATGAGACTTAACATCTCATGTCTCAGGATGACGAGCGCTGTGGAAGCCACACAGTACTTTGTAACTCAAGGTGCTGGATGGTGTTGCTTCTGTTTATGGGTGGACGTATCGCTTACCATCAGGCGAACGGCATGCTAGTTTCGTCATTCAATGCAATAAAAAAAGGCAAACACCGCTGTTTGGATATCGATAAAATATACCATACCTTGGATTAATATAGATTCCTTATACTGAAAAAGAACAGGAAAACTTTAATTCCATAAAATGATTCACAGCGTGGAGCCTATAGCAAAATGTAGTAAATATTTAAGAAACATTAAATACTTCAGACGATAAACGTTTCCATTTTTTATTTACAGCACTATTTATAAGCAATTGTTCCGACGAACTTTACTAATTAACTTGCCTAATTACTGCGAGAAATTATTTTAATAAGCGAACACCGGCCAAAATAAGCTGTGAAATAGCCTGCTTATATTATCCGACTAGCTTTGCTCGAGCTCCGCCTGCTCGAAGAAGTTTTTCCGGGATTAAAGTTTCTCTTATATTTCGGTCACATTGCAAGAAAAGACGGTGACAACCTCGTGAAAATCATCGTGACCGGCAAAGTAGATAGGAGAAGGCCACGTGGACGGAGACTAATACGTTGGTCTGACCAGATCCGCACCGCTCTTGACTCTACAGTTCACAGCGCTCTCCGCACGGCATGTGACAGAAACGAATGGAGAAAGCTCGTTCGAGAGAAAGTGATACAGAAGGCGGGTCGCGACCCTCAGTACTGAGGAACACGACACAAGAAGAAGATATTTTTCCGGAATAAAAAGTAGCCATAAGATAAAAAGTAGTAGTAATGTTACTCGCTGATAATGTAGCTTTATATTTGTGAAAGAATTTTTTGAATTGGTCCAGTAGTTTGTGAGATTTTTTGTTACAAACATACAAATCTTTCCTCTTTATAATAGTAGTATAGATAACGAAGGAAATGTGGTGATGTTTTTAATTCTTGGCAACAAAACAATAGTGAACCAATTGAAATGTCGGTGTTTGACTAATTTGGAAACTTTTATCCCCTTATGTTCGGAAGTATGTTAGAATTATACTTATAAACTACTGGATGAATTGGGATGAAATATGGCACATAGATATACTAATTCTCGGATAAATGTAGACTGACTGACTGAATGACTGCCTCGGTGGCGTAGTTGTATTACGGTACGACTGCAAGGCTGAGGTCTCGGGTTCGATCCCCGGGTCGGGCAAAGTGATATTGGATTTATCTATTCAGTATCAGCCCGGAGTCTGGAATTTGTGCCCGGTATGGCAATAGGCTCGCCCCCTATCACATCATGGGACGGAATACGCTTGGCGAAAAGTGGGTGCACTAGTTGCACCTCTGCCTGCCCCTTCGGGGATAAAAGGCGTGAGCATGCGTAGTGTAGACTACTTTAATGCCGACAATATTGGTAACAAATGCAATGTAATGCTAATTAAAGTATTTTCTTTCGATCGCGCGTAGGGGATTCGCCCGCGTGTTTTTCCGGGATAAAAGTCCCGCTATATATTTCTCCGGGATAAAAAGTAGCCTTAAACGTTCCCAGGGTTTCAAGCTATCTCCATACCAAATTTCATCGAAATCTGTTTAGTAGTTTTTGCACGTTCAGTCAGACAAAAAAACAGACAGACAGACGGTGGGCGAGTTTGTTTTATAATATATATGGAAGTTAATCACATCTTTTCGGACAAATTAACTATATTGGATAAAAAATAAAAATCTCTTAATTAGTGGTTATTTAATAAAAGCGGCAAATTTGCCTTTTTCATAATTTAACGCGAGAACTGTGAAAGATTTTTCTTTTAATACTAAACCTTGTTAAACGCCGCTTAGTTGCGTTTCTTTTTTTGCAAATAGTCGTGTATATTTTTTGCATTTGTAACGAATTTGCAAACAGCGGCAACGAATCGCATTTATTCGTTTTGATGCCATTTGATTTGATTTCCAATTCAGGCAATTATCTGTGTCATTGGAAATAAAAGTCACATATTGTTAAGTTTTGAAGCATTTTACTCGAAAGTCCTCAGGAACAGCTCGGATTTTAATAGTTTTTTTAATGGCTGTTTTTGATATGCAAGAATTAGAAATATTTCGAAGCGGGGAAATAATTCTATGTATAAAGAATACACATTTATTAAGAGGACGTCCGGCTATTCTATCCAACCGACTCGCATAATTTTTTTTTCAAATGAAAATATACATATTATTTGTTATCAAGCATTGCGAAAATCTTTTTGCCTTCTCAAGTTACACTCAAACGTGATTCGCTCCTGTACATTTCTTATGTTTTCGGAGTTTTCTTTATATCCCCGTTTCTAATTGTGGTGCTTACGTCGTTGGTTTTGGTCTAAGAACATTCGCTAAAACGGGCTCTTTCATTTGATCTTTTTCGCATTTAAATTGGTTGCGTTGGAGGGAAGCTAGGTATGAACATTCGACTTGACTTACATCTATCTATTAAAAGAAAATTCTAGCCGTTCTATCCAACTGATTTGTTTAATATTTTTTCCCGCAGCATTTCTTAATACGGACAACACAGCCTGACTTGTTTTATTAAAAAAATATAATTATTAAAACTAATAATAACTTATAATAAACAATTATAAGTTAATAATTCATTAATTTAATAATTAAATGAATAAAATTTAATTTATTAAATTTTTAGTTAGTTAGTTTAGTTATTAATTATTAGTTAGTTAGTTATTTATGAATTATAATACTTTATAATTAGAATTTTTTTATTTATTATTTTTTTGTTTTTTTTTTTTTTTTGTTTTATTAGTACCACAATTGATGGCTACCGCATTAGTTTAAGATCCGGTTTAACTGCAAAGCACCGTACCTACTAAGTTTAGCGTTATAAGAATGTTTTTCATAGTACTTAATAATGTCACCCTTGAGTGTCACTTCCCCACTCTCCCCTCTTCTTCACCACTACAGGGGAATTAGCAACGATCCTTTTCTACAAGCGTTAACGCCAATAGCATAGAAAATAATGTATGTGATGACTATTATCGATAAGTCTAGCGGGAGGATAAGTCATTCCCATACATTTTTTCTATTCGCTTCTAGAAAAACATATTGGCTACGACCTTAGAATTAGATTCGCTCCTGCGTACATAACATATTAATCTATACCATTTAACCACGTAACGTGTCACCCGCCCCCCCCCCCCCCCCTCACGTAAGGGCCGATAAGGCCTCACCGCCTCGACCTCATTCCGTTACATCTGCTTATCGCGTCAATAGTCCGGAGATGTCAAAGTTGGAAACTGATCGATTTGTACAAGTTAGAACAAGACTGTTGATGTGAAACAAAGATATTACCAAAGTTATTGCTGGTGGATGGTATTATTAATTATACTCGTGTTTTGTACTCTTAGATTAGTAAATATATTAATAAATATAAGAACACTTGCAAACTCGTACAAAACCCTCGTATAATTATGATAGAACTTCACTTAGGTAAGTTCGTTTAATCACTAATTTTACTGGTTGTCGTATACAAGGGGCCGTCTAGGGAAGTACCACCGCAATATCTTTTTCTACCGCCAAGCAGCAGTGTGCATGCACTATTGTTCTGGTTTGAAGAACATTAAAAGCAGCGTAATTACTGGGAATTGTGTGTCTTAACATCTTGGGTGAGTGCAGTGGAATGCCACTCAGTAGTTTGTAATTAGAAGTTCTGAATGGTGTTGCACTAGTTTCTAATGTTCATGGGCGGTCGTATCGCTTACCATCAGGCGAACGGCATGCTCGTCTTGTCATTCAGTGGTTATAAATAAGAATAAAAAAACGGGTCTGATGTATACATTTAAAGGCTAATAGAGAGCTGGAAGATATACAGTTCTTTAAGTATTCTTGAAGTATAAGTTCTTTATACCATAGCAACAAAACCGCAAAATAAAGTTTCGGCAGAAAGGTAAATTTCGTAGTTTATTCAATTAAAGAAGTTATTTCGGCTTTATAAGACAAAATGATGCACGTGCTGTTAAATGTTCTAGTACACTAATTAACCGACTTCCAAAAAAGGAGGAGCTTCTCAATTCGTGTTGCTTTTTAGTAAGTTTTGTGTCTGCACACAAAATTTGGACAGAAATTCATTTACAAAAAATATTTTACGTTTTTGTTCTACGTATCTTGGTTACTTCTTTTAAAGTATTCAAAATGTTTATTTGCTCATGGGAATATATTTAAGATCAATGTGATTTCTCGCTCTCTTGAAATTGATTAATTTTTCTTATAAATTAATTTAAGTGAAGCGTATATTGTTATCAGCAACCTCAACTAAAGTTTCAAAATTATGTATAATCAAAACTTTTTTACGAAATGGTAAAGTTACGCCGCGCCGTATTAGGTAATACAACTTTGTTCTAAATGAAATGAAAAGTGTATGAAGTTGTTACGACTTTGTTGTTTTGTTTGTGAAATGAGATTGCCGGAAGCCTAACACTGAGATACTGATAATAACCTGGAATTTTAGGTGTTCAAGGTCAAGACAGCAAAAGACCAATTATATATTTAATATTGCTAGCTTTTGTCCGTGGCTTCGCCTGCACGACAGAGTTTTTCATGGATCGAAGTCCCGCTATACATTTTCCCGGGATAAAAAGAAGCCTTAAACCTTCCCAGGGTGTCGAACTATCTCCATACCAAACATCGAAATCCGATCGTTAGTTTTTGAGTTTATCGCAAACAAACGAGGCGGGCGTATACCACCCCTTTTACAATTTTAATTAATGTTACATAGTACTGTGTGGCATTCCACTGCGCTCGTCATCCTGAGACATAAGATGTTAAGCCTCATTATGTCCAGTAGTTACACTGGCTACAATGTCCTTCAAACCGAAACACAACACTGCATGCACACTTCTGCTTGGCGGTAGAAATAGACATTGCGGTGGTACCCACCCAGACGGACTCTTACATATGAGAGACCTACCACCAGTAAAAGTATTATAATAAAGTTATATTTAGTTATAACATGTCAGGATACCACTGTGAGTACGTATAAAAATAATTTTATTCGCCTTTGAACAAAAGCCTTGAATAATCCAACGCCCTCCTCAGACACAAACGAGCTTTGAGGGATAAAATCACAAACGTCTTAGAAAATCTGCGGCTGCTCATGCTTAACGACTCCCAACTCGAATGACGCAATCATGAACACGTTTACAATTCTGTAACGATGATTCGTAAAAACGTTTTATCCAAAGGAATGCCTTAATGTTATCAATCCCGTAAAAACGTGGAGTGAATGTTAGCATTCGCAATTGTGCTCCATATTGTTGAAATCCAAATGAAAGGAAACCGAAAACGTTTTTTTCGTATTTTGTTAAGAGCTAAAGCGATGTACCTACCTATTTCGTCAAATTACGACCACTTACGACATTTATTCCTAAAGAGGACGGGAGAGGCTGAACTAGTGCACCCACTCCGTGCGTATTCAGTCCCAGATTGTGATAGGGGGCGAGCCTATCGCCATATCGAGCACAATTTCCAGACTCCCGGCTGATACTGAATAGAAAAAGTCAATATAATTTTGCCCTACCTGGGAATGAACCTCAACACTGCAGTCGTAAAGTAATTCGTAATACAACTACGCCAGCGAGGTAGTCAAAAAATGAATCCAAATTAAACTCACTTGGCTAAATAGGTACTTAGATAAATTCTACTATAAACTACCAAATAACATAATTAAGCGTACTCAATTCACCTAAACAGATATTCCGATAGTTCGAAATGTGACCTGATATTGCTGTAATTGTGACGCGCTGAAGCAAAATGAAGCTTGAATTTGATGGGAAGATATTTGCAGTGTTCATTGGAATAATTGTCGAATTTCAAGATGTATACGAATTGAAATTGAGAATTTGGTGAAAGTTAATGGAATAGTTTAAGGCAGGTTAAGGAACAAACCGTCTTTGTCAGAGATAGTGGCTCATCAATTAGAAATAAGTACACTGGTCAAGAATGCAATAGACAAGAAGGTGTAACCTTGTATACACAATTATAAAACAGCAGAACTCGGTATTTCTTTACATATGTACACACAATTACAAATACCAGAACTCGATATATCTGTACATTGCAAGAAAAGTAATAAAAAAGGAAGGGGTGACTAATGAAGAATCAGAACGAACAGAACAGAAAATAGGCGACTTTAATAATTCATTTCTATTTCTGTTTGTTTATTTGTTAACGCATATTTCCGAAACTACCGAAACGGATTTTCATGTAGTTTTCACACGTGTGAACAGAGTATAATTGGGAGCACGATATATTGTGTTTCATTAAATTGTTTCATATATTGTATAAATCTGTGCAGGTTGACTTGCTAAATTGCTCGTTGCTTAGCTTCAAAAATTTAATGTTTAAGTTTAAAAATAAAATGTAAAGATTAGTTTATATATGTGTTGGAAATTATACTTATTCTTAGTTACAGATCGAGCAAAGTTCTTTCAATGAATGTTTGTAACTTTTCTACAAGACTAGTACAGTCTGGCATATATTAACTTATTGCGTGAACGCCTCCAAATTATATCACGATATTGTTTGTATAATTCACTGCGCTTGAAATTAACTTTAAATTATATACATGTTGAGTTTTCCTAACTTGGGCTTACATTATAGCTATAAGTTATAATATTTTTTAATTTATTGTAATCGTAGTGTTAAGTCTGCTGGAAAACCTAATAAATAAATAAATAAATAAATAAATAAATAAATAAATAAATCGGATATCGAGGAAAAACTTCACATCGCATCACATTCGCTTAGATTTAAATTGAGCAGACGAAGTTGTGGGCACAGATAGACATCTAATATGACTTAAAACACAATGTTTAAGACGCCAATGATTAACGGACTATTGACTTAGCCTTTGATGACCAAATTCAAATTACAATACTGCTTAAACTTATACTAAAAATATAAGCTATATATTTCCATATTAAAGATTTCGCTGTCTTTGAAAGCAATTTCATTGCTCTAAAGGTTGTGGCTTCTGTTAACAGTCACAATGAGCGTGAGAACTGCAAAATAACTTCAAAATCCTTCCAGACTTTTACTGTCTCCTTTCAAATACATTTTATACACTCGTAAATATTACATAAAATAACTGCCGTCCCGAATCCCGAGATTTATAGACAAACAGAAACTGCCAAAATGGGCTTGTCGTAAAAAATGGATTTAAGGGCTAATAGAGAGTCGGAAGATACACACTTTGAACTAGGTTATATCTTTAGAAACAAAACCACTGAGTAAATTTTGGTAGAGAGGTTGATTTTGTAGTTTATTCTAGAAGCCATTGGATCCAAACTTAATTATGTTTTCGAAATAAGTAAATATTGTAAGATACATTTACAATATCATACCAGGCCTGTATTATATACTGCCCACTACTGAGAGGGTTTAGGCCTTGGTCCACCACGCTGGCCTAGTGCGGGTTGGCATACTTTACATACCTTCGAAAATCTTAGGTATAGAGAACTTCTCAGGTATGCCGGTTTCCTCATGATGGTTTTCCTTTACCGTTAAAGCGAACGATAATTGTTAAACAATACACACGTAACTTCGAAAAGTCAGAGGTGTGTGCCTTGGGTTTTGAACTTTCGGGCATTTGTCTAGTCATTTGTTAAGTCTCATGATGCCCAGTAATTACACTGGCTAAAATGTCCTTTAAAGCAGAAAAGCTTGGCTGGCACAATATTGGCTGGCAGCAGAAATAGACATTGCGATGGGTTCCAGTCGGCCACCAGCATACGAGAGACCACCAGTAAAAAAATTTACAAAACCTTCTCGCTTTTTATATTTTTGAGATTATAAATATGTATATATATATAGTCGTTCCCCATATCCTATTATATTAGTTAAATCAAAAACATGAACGACAAACCTATTTATCTATCTATCTATTGACATATCCTACTTATAATATTATAAACGCGAAAGTTTGTGAGTATGGATGTATGAATGTATGGATGTATGGATGTCTCGATGTCTGGATGTATGGATGTTTGTTACTCTTACACGCAAAAACTACTGAACGGATTTCGATGAAATTTGGCACACGGGTAGATTATGTCCTGGATTAACACATAAGCTATTTTTTATCCCGCGAAAACATAAAGCGGGACTTTTATCCCGGGAAAACTCATTCACACGATCGGAGCCGCGGGCAAAAGCTCGTCTAATATAATCTAACTCCACGAGACAAAAGGCTATCCATAGATATACTTAATCCCAAGTAATTATATTTTTTATCGTTTATAGGACATTTTGACTTGATTAACATTTTAAGAAATGTAAAAAGCTATGTACAGTGAGCAGCAAAAATTGCTAAACAAAAACAAAACGTCAAATCGGCTATCGTCGTTTCGCTAACAATACCGTGTAAGAAAATTTTATAAAGTTTTGAACAGATAAAAGTTTGTCTCATTTACGAAATTGGAAAAGCTCTTCAATATAAAATTACATAATGAATGTAGGGGGTCAAATCTCAAAGTTTGATGCAGGGGGCTGTGATATTAGGATTAACGTAGACACGTGTCGGTGGTTTTAAACTCTTTATTAGACTGCACTTGAACTGATCTTACAGTACATCTTACAACTACTTATATCGTACACATACTAAGGGCAGCGCAGAATTTTAATTAGTTGAACACTAGTACATAAGTATCTAATAATTTTGAATACTGACGACGCGACGTCCATGCACTGCCCACTGCTGAACACCGGCCTTCTCTACTACTGAGAGGGTTTAGGTCTTCGTCGGTTTATAATTTCAATTAGGTATTGTCTATTCACAAAAACAGCAAAAAATAATTAACATTTAATCAGGTTTTTAAGTTGTTCTACAATTTTTGGGTCCGACTGTACCTCGAAAATAACATGGACTCCCCGCAGCTTCCGAAGAAGTTGTCAGACAGCCTTTTTAACGTTGCTTTGTTCTGTTAATTACTTCAACAACAATGAGTGATAAAAATTGTTTGTTCTTCCTATTTTTGTTAGAAATCTGATTACCTTCTATTTCTGGGTAGTATTTTATTTTTGCGGAAAATAATTTTCACCCAGAGTGTAAGGGAAAGGTTTGTGGCATTAAAAATAAAGTTGTATATCTCAATCGTAAACCAAAACCATTAATATTTATATTTTTGAAAAATCGTATTAACATTGTGGTCCCGGTTGCTTGGGAGTTGTTTGCTGGAATAAATATCCCGGTGAATTTTCCGGGATAAGAATTCAATATTTTTTACGAGGTAAATTCAGTTACATACCGGGAAAAACTCTTTTACACGGCCGTAACTACGGGCGTATACCTTGTAAAAAATATTTACGATCAATCAATTTCAGTCGATCTTTACAGTAGAAAATTTATATTAACAAATTTTGCTTTAAATAAAATCAATAAGGGCCTGTTTCACAAATTTCAAGTAAATAATAGGGTAAAAACATAAGGTGCACCCACTTTTCGACGTATGTTTTCCGTCTCATGATGTACCACGGGTCGAGACTGATACTGAGAAAATCCCAATATCACGGAGTGACCTGGGATTCGAACCCAAGACATCAGAAAGGAAGTCGCATATTCCGAAGATATTTATCAGCGATTTATGCTATAAAATATGGCGTATAAATATCTCTCCACCATTATTCTAAAATAATACTAAGTACATTATGACTTTCACAAGATAACACCAGAATACCAATTTAACTTCTCTCGTCATTTTTCAACCATACAACTTCGAAGTATTCTCGGAAACCATGGAAAAAAATTGCTCTCATGCATCTCAAGCTTGAAGCGTTAATGGAACGTCAGTCCCACGTCTGCTTGAACTATTGAAGCATAGATTAGGGATGAGATGGACCGCGTGAATGAAAACTTGGGATTAAATTGCTCAGATTCACACATTCCATAATCTAATTGTGTTTATTATGTAACATCAATTTATTTATTTTTGTATGTGATATTTATGTCGGTACTTCCACATTTTATGATATATATTTCTTTACGTTTGTTTGTTTGTTTGTTTTACGATATAAGCGGTGGTAGATTCATGACGATTTAACAGTGATTTGAAAAAGTCGATTTGAATAAAAATATGAGTTTTGAATTTTGAATCAATATTTTAGTTTGCTGATAGAATGACAGTGATCTATTTAAATGAAGGTAATAAGAACAAGTTATAATATAGTTCTGAATTTTCATATAGGTATTGACTAGCCGTCGCGCGTCGCTAGAGTCTTCGTCGGGGTGAAAAAAAAAATATCGCAGGATATTTGACTTTGCACTTTTCGGGTGCACCTACTTTTCACCGTGCGTATTCCGTCCCATGATGTAATAGGGGGCGAGCCTATCGCCATATCGGGCACAAATTCCAGACTCCAGGCTGATACTGAATAGAAAAATCCAATATCACTGTGCCCGGCCCGGGGATCGAATCCGAGACCTCAGCATTGCAGTCGTACCGTAAAACAACTATGCCACCGAGGCAATACGATTACTGTCAAATAAAATTTACTTGAAACATGCTTGAAACTCGTGAAGACGCTAAACATTTCAAAAGCGTTCCATTTTCGTTACCATAAGACACTAGACTAATCTCAACCTACGTCGTGCCAATATGCAAACATCGAAGGATAAATCCTAGATTGGTCTAACCCTAGGCTATAACACGCCAGCATATCAAAGAAATTTATGATATTTGACTAGAGGCGACTGTCGGCCGCCGGAACTCAGCACAAATCAACGTATGCCAGGAGAAATTGTCATGTCTCGTATTTGCTTTGTAAATATGGCACAAAAACTAATTAGAAATATTAAATTTCGTTGGGGTTTTTTTTTATTGCATTGAATGACGAGACGAGTGTGCCGTTCGCCTGATGGTAAGCGATAGGTACGCCGTACGACCACCCATAAACAGTAGCAACACCATCCAGCACCTTGAGTTACAAAGTTCTGTGGGGCATTCCACTGCAGTCGTCATCCTGAGACATAAGATGTTAAGTCTCACTATGTCTAGTGTGGTGTCATTGCGGTGGTACCCACCCAGACGGACTCTTATATATGAGAGATCTACCACCTATGGCGTCGTGTCCGCATAGCGTTTGAACGTCCTTTTCTAGCATAAATAATAGTCTACACTGTTTCAAAAATTATTTCAGCGGTTTTCGCGTATATAAAAAACACCAGAACATATACAAAAACTTTCGCATAAACATATTAGTGAAGTAAGAAAAAATCTACAAGGTATGATATGAACAATGGATTAACTGAAGCAGGTCGACTGGGGATCTAATTACGCAGTGATTCAAACCATATGTATGTTGTTCGATATTGTATAACTATAGACTACAAGCTTTTGCACGCGGTTTCCACCGTGATAAAGTTTTCCGGGATAAAAAATAGCCATACTATCTCCATACCAAAGATGTCCGCTTTTTGTATGGGTGCTAGGCCTCAAAATCTAACCAGGCTCAAACTTTAGGCATATTAAACAGGCAAAATATGGAACTTGGGTCCATTAAACAAATATTTTTAGAACCCTCCATTCATAAAAAAACTTTTTTAAAAACGTTCATATTAATCTCTCAATATTCGTTTTCTGGCAACACTGTTATTTTTTTTTAACTAGAACCTCATGCGTACGTAGTAAAAACTATTTTCGCGTTTTGACAGGAAACGTCAAGCGGCCAAAGCGAATGTCGACCGGTAGGAGTTCTATATAACCTGTCTTGGTTAGAATTTCAGGCCTGTTTTTGGACACGTCCTTTCATCGAAATCGATTCAGACAGAGATACCACGATATTAAGTATGGACAGAGTGTGTACGTGCGTAATTTTGTGCGACTTTACCATACTTTTCACTCTTCGCCTTATTGCATTCATTTTATACACTCAATTCTAATTAAATATGTTTATTCTAGAAAGACGATAGCCAATTTCGTAGTGATAAATCAGTTAAATGCAGAATGAACGAAAAAACGAACGAAAGAATTAATTATATTTTGCTAAAATAAAAAAAAATATGCCAGTGAGTGTTACCGCTGTCTTAAATCAATCTACACCATAATACATTTTTAATTATTCATTATTTAATTTACTTCAACTTCTTACTGGCTTTGCAAGTTTTCATTTATACTTCCGCGTATGGCTACTTGCCAACTTATCTCGAGGAAGAAATAAAAACTGACCAAGTATACGTCTGGCTTGCGTAATGAAAGTTCCGTACAACTTATCGTACTTTTTATCTTTAACATAGTTTGTTGTCCTAATCTTACTTCTTACTGATATGAATGCGAAAGTATGTGAAAATTTTAGGACGTTAGAAGTACTGGAAGAAGACTTGTGATAAGTCTCTCGTATGCGAGGGGCCGTCAGGGTAGGTACCACTGCATTGTCTATTTCTACCGCCAAATAGCAGTGTGCATGCACTGTTGTGCTCCAGTTTGAAGGATATTGTAGCCAGCGTATATACCTACTGGGCATTATGAGACTTAATGTCTCAGGGTGACAAGCGCAGTGGAGTGCCACGCAGTACTTTGTAATTCTTAGTTCAGTATTGTGTTGCTACTGTTTATGGGCCGTCGTATCGCTTACCATCAGGCGAGCGGCATGCTAGTCTCATCCTTCAGAAGCAATTTAAAAAATGCAAAAGCTGTTTAAAGAATTCGTACCGAGACAAACCACTACTTAGATTAACATAGGCTATTTTTATCATAGAGAAGTATAAAACTTATATCCAGGTCTTTCAAGACGCGACCAATACCTAGTAAATAAATATATTGCCAACGCAATTTATATTAAAACTAGTTTCACTCCATTCGGCTCATACATCAAACATTTAGGCATTGATAAATGGCCTGGTTTTAGCGATGCTTATCAAAGTAGCAGCATCAAACGGGCGCTGTGAAAGACGTGAATGGAACCATAGAGAAACGAAATGAAGTCGTCTGACGTCTCATATTGCTTTTTTGGAAAGGATTTAGTACTTCCAATGAGCTTGTATGAAGGCTAAGAGATAGCTTGAAGTAATCCTGCGGAGACCTACTCTTCAGGGAGTTAATAGCATCGATCATTTTCCTTTTTTCAACGGTAGGCAGAAGAGCATCCACTTTATTCTCGCTCATGATATTTACGTTTGCGTACCTGTAAAGGTTAGGTCGAGTGTAGTGATCCTTAGGAAATGGGTTGAGAGTATATACTACAGCATTGCGACTTTCGCTCTTTTTGGGGGGAGACAGAGGATTATCACTAAGGCGCTTGATAAGTAACACTTTTTTTCCTTTTGAGGGTAGACTGAATTGTAATACCGTCACATTTGGCCAGTAATGTTAAGACCCATAATATAATAAAGGGCGAGTATGTTGTTAAGCCTGGTACACCAATTTTGGACATAGCGATTTTTCGACATAAATATGTATTCATTTTGCAGGACAAATTAGCGTTTTTTCGACATAAATATGTATTAATTAATTATTATATACTAGCTTGTGCTCGCGGCTCCGCCCACGTGAAAAAGTTTTTCCGGGATAAAAGCCCCGCTTTTTATTTTCCCGAGATAAAATGCAGCCTATGTGTTAATCCAAGATATGATCTACCCGTGTGACAAATTTCATCGAAATCCGTTCAGTAATTTTGGAGATGTGCAGTAACAAACAGAAAAACAGACAGAAAATAATTACAAAAATCGCTAATTTGTTTTCGATTACTCTTCTTTAGTCACGCCCTTTCTTTTTTATCACATTTCTTTAAATGTACAGACACACCGGTTCTACTGCTTTATTATATGTATAGATTTAAACGTAGTTTACCAATAAATTGACTTAAAACTACATAGCTGTATTGAAAAATCTACCCAAGCTATATCATATCATAAGATTTCCCAAAGTAATTCTATATCGAATTACATAATGAATAAATATCTAAACGTCCCCCCAGCCTGGGATAACGTGCCACGCTTGGAAAATAAAACGCCAACATCTCACTGAAAAGTTTTGTTTTAACGAGATTAATGTACACAAACTATGTAGAAGTGCTCAAAAATATTTAGAGGTGCGAATGAAATCTTTTGGTGTATAGTTTAGACATTTCTTATAACTTTATCGGAAGTGAGAAAATCTGCAGTGTTTCCTATTTAAATACTTTGAAAATGTACTTAATTTGTTCAAGTAACTTCTAGGTAAAAATAACCGAGTTACTTAATGTAAGTAAGTACATTTTGTTTACTGTTTTGATAATTTCTACCGCCAAGCAGGTCGAAATTCGACCGCAATTGATAAAATATATTTTTCAGCACTCGTTTTCTATATGACTTTTAAATATACCAATTTTTTTTTCTCTCTCTTTGCAAGGCGCGGTTTGCGCATCTGCCAGTGTCAACGTTTTGGTTAGACATAAGTTGCAGATGTACTTTGTAAAGAAAGTTAGGGAAACAACACGGGAAAAAAAACAGGAAATTACGGGATAGGATCAGAGGAATATATTTAGGAATTAAGAGGAATATTAGGTACTTAGGAAAAACAGCTAGATTCTGATATTATTTATATTTATATATACAGATAGAATACGGTAAATATCTTTATTATAATTACATAAAAGAGTACATATTATGTTAGTAGGGAAGGGAACACCAAGAGAGGACATACCAAATATTGACACAGGTTTTTCTTCACGTATTAATAGATAGATTAATGTTTATTTCATTCTTATTGCCAGCAAAATACTTGGGGATGAGCTAGCTTATCTTACTCATATAATAAATGGGGAAGTGGAGGAAAAATCTCACGCAGGTGGAGCCGTGAACAATGCGTTGTGAATGTACATGTTTTTTTTTTAATCACCTTTTCGAGCCCATTAAGGCTACATAGTTACAAAATTAGCACGTCTATTCCCGTAACACAAAGTGTACAGTGAAATGAAATGAAATGAAATAATTTATTCGAACCCATAAAATGTTATACATTATTTAGATTCCGTCAATATTAACTCTACCACCAGTTCGGAAAGCAGTTCTCACTAGAGAAGAACGGGCAAGAAACTCTAGTGTTGCTCTTTTCAAAATCAGTTCAAGGTATAAAATATAATGCATTATGTAGAGAAAAAAAAAATACAATTCAGTATTTGTTAACTTTTGTTTAGAGCAGTTCATTTATATACTCGCAAAATAGGTAATAAATTTTTAAATTTCAACACTAGTGCATAACTATCTCAGGAATCATGTAATAATTTGATCTGAAATGTTCAAGTACAATTTTAGACAGAGTAGCGCCACACAAGCTAAAATACCATGGCGCTGAAAGCACGAGCTTGGTTAATGGCTTTGCAACGTCGCGCCGGGTCTCACTTATCTCCCCATATTAGCTGTAATTTTGCATGTAATGTGACCTATATGGCTATGAGATGCATAGTATGCAGTATTTAATAAATATTATTTAAAATAATCGAGGAATTAAACTTATATATTGTCGGTGATAAATTAGCTATAAAAAAATATTGAAATGTCTATGATTTCGCCATAAAAGTTTTTTGCAAATGTATTTTTTTATGTTATAAATCTAGTTTTTTATTCGGCTTGTCCAGGTTAAGCTTTGAAATCAAAATGACTAGTTTTGACGTGACGCTAATTAGCTGGTAGCGCCTTTTACAAAATCTATATTTGAGGTACGTTTTTCCTTAAAAATGATTTTTACGTAGAACTGCAAGTAAAAGCTATAGTTCGGACAAATTAAGCTGGCCGGTATGACAATTAAATTTTTTTCCCGACGCGTTAACTCTGTGAGAACGTCTACCCAAAAAATTCAAAACCGTGTCATGTCATACCGGCCATATTAGTTTGTCCCTACTATAGTCTACACTATATTTGAAATCGAAAAATCGACACAGTATTATGTATTTACGTTAAATGGAAAATAAAATTAAGTACCACCATTAATCTGAGCTTCGCTAGCATAATTCAAATGTACACAGTAAACGTTTTTTTATCCAGGCTCTAATGTAAAATGAGAAGGGATGGGGATTTAGGGAAAAGATATCGATCATTACCCCTCAGTAGTAGAGGAGGCCCGTGCTCAGCAGTGGGCCGTATATAATACAGGGCTGGTATGGTATGGATATCGATCATCCTGATAAACACACCGACTATACGACATGAAACGTAACATCGAATCCCCTACTTCTTGACGACTTTTTGAGCGGTAGTTCTTTGCAGAATATGCTGGCAAATGAGTAATAGCCTCACCTATAAATTAATACGTAAAGAAAATACTTTGTACCCCCTAAGCACGTTGCGCACACGGAAGACTATGGGATTTAGCATAATTAAAGTTCATAAGGATGGAATGCAGAAAAAATGTATAATATGTTACTAATAAATATTATATTTGACGGAATTTTGACCAAAATTACCCATGACCACAATTAACCATAAGTACCCACAACTCCAGAAGAACCCTAAATACGCTCTGGCCTTAAAATGAAAGTATGTGCACAGTAGGTATACATATCTATATTTACTATGGTATGTGTGATGTTTGACTGCCTCGGTGGCGTAGTTGTAATGCGTACGCGTTACGAGTCGATTTTCGCTCTGCGGTCCTGGGTTCGAATCCCGGTTCGGGCCTAAAAAAATTGTGATTGGGTTTTTCCACCTTAAAAATTACTCAGTCGCAGCTCGGTGTCAGGAAGTGGGCGGCGTGATACCCCCGTGCCTCGGAAAGCACGTAAAGCCGTTGGTCCTACGCCTGATCTCTCTTCGGTCATGTCGGATTACCGTCTCACTTCACTATGAGAGTGAAGGAATAGCGAGTGCACCTGTGTATTGCGCACACACTTGTGCACTATAATCTCTCCTGCGTACCTGGCTGATCTCTGTTGAGATTGGCCGCCGGGGCCGATATCGGCTAAAAAGGAATTTTATTTATTTATGTGAGATGAGAGGTGAACATAGATATCACTCATTGCTTATGCCGACTTTCTGTAGAAAGGGTTACCTGATTCAGTCAGCCTATCCATGCTGTAGACAAGTGTCTACAGATCTAGACTTAAGGATCCGATTGACCCGGTTTCCTTTGGCTAAATTAGGTTTACTGGATCCTCTTTGCCAAATATATTGGATGCAGTCCAGAAAGAGCAACAGCCTAGGATATGTTTCTAGCTTTGATTACGAGGACATTGTACTCGACGTAACAAGCCTGTCTAGCAATTTGCACGATGCATTTACGAAACCCTGAGAGAAATATGCTGGATATTTAGTAGCCGATTTCACCAAGGGTTAAAAGTTTAATTCGATTTGACAAATCGTTAAGAGGTCAATTTACTACAAACCACAAAGGCACCATGCATCATCATCCCTATGGAAGTTAATTTTGTACTTGACGTGAGCAATATAGAATTAAAAATCCACTATAACTGCATCAGGAAAGTCACATTTCGCGTTCAGCATACATATATGAAATTTTGAGTCAATTAAATCTGCGTTATTTATACTGGGTACAAATGCAATATCGACTAACGAGAGGCACACTACGTATTACAGACCTTGCATTCATTACACTGTTTTAAATACCAAATAATACTTAGACTTACAAGCTCTTGACAGCGAGCGGCCATCAAACGAGTGTTCCCTTTCAATGCCGTTAATCCAAAGAGTTCTAAAATTACATAGAGCGGACATTGGGAAAATTTTCATACAAAAATTTTGAGCCTGTTCGCCAGTAACTCAATCTACCGTGAAATATCAAAACACCTATTTAAAATGCATTAGAACACATCAATGATTAGAACATACTTTGACATGATCGTAATGCGCAAATTGGAATGTTTCCTTCCAAAATATTGCTTTACAAAATTTGCGCATAACGAGACGTTTTGTCACATAGATGTGTCAGGTAAGAGTGCTACTTATTACCAATTGGTAATAACTTTTGGACGAAAAATTTGGACCTGATGTCCGGTCTATAACTAACGATACTGCTGAATGTCTTTGCGTTTATCGTATTTATAAGGATATCTGACTGATTCATTAGCATTCTTTTGCAACTACCTACATTACGTTCCGAAATAGGATACCACGAAAACCATAAAAATAAGTGGAAATAATTATAGCGACTATCGTAGGTTACATGGGTACCTATTTCATTTTTCGACATTATACTTAAAATATATTATAGTTATAAGGTTCAAAATAGCCAGTATACCGTGCCAGGCCAAAAACAAATATGATTTCAGACGTCCTAGTTATTATTCTACTTCAATTTAATTCTAAATGCTTCGAATTCATAATGTGTTTCGTTGGAGCACAAAAGCATGTTAATAGCGACTTATTCTCGTGCTAGATTTAAGTGAGTCATCAAGTAATTAACACTCATGTTATCTATACTAATATTATAAAAAGGGAAAGATTTGATTGTTTGTTTGTTTGTAATGAATAAACTCAAAAACGACTGAACCGATTTTGAAAATTCTTTCACTAATAGAAAGCTACATTACTCCTGAGTGCTATAGACTCCTTTTTATCCCAGGAAAATATTTTTATCCCGGAAAAACTTTCACGCAGGCGGAGCCGCGAGCAGAAGTCTAGGAGGTCATAAAAGTCAATATTTTCTCAAACAAATTTAATAATAAACAAATATTATGTACATTAGAACAGGATTCTGAGTAATTTAACGACGCATTTATTGGAATATTTAACGCGCGTTAATCGCGTCACTCATTAACTTAAAACACGCGTTTGGGTGTAAACCTAATTTCAAAATGCACATACAGATTGAAAGCGAACAAGTCATGGTAAAAGCGTCCATAAAAACAGTCCAATAAGTAGCAAAGTCTATTGATATATAGATACATGTGCTATTGATTTGTATTCGCAAGTTTTGAATTTTTATTTCAAACAGGAAGCCGGGTTATCTAACGTCACGCTGTCTGCCTGTTCTTTGTTGTACATCCTTCCTTGTCTAACAAGTTGGGAGTCCGTATACCCGTCTCTCACTGATAATAGTTATTACTTCGTTTGTAACCGGGACACATTGCTTGCCAAAACATGTGGGTCAATAAACTGGTGAATTAGTATTGCTGAAAGAAACCTTTACAAGTTTTTGTGTTATCGTGATAGTAAAGTTGATTGAACTCATGTTTTATTGCTATGTTTTAAAATAAATTTTATTTTTATATATCATGCGCTCCTTGAGATATTTGCACTACTTTATTTTGTAACAAATCTATGCTATTTTATTAAAAGCAGCTTGTGTATCATAATATCTATCTATACATCTATATATTATATAAAATCGAAAGGTCACTCACGCACTCATCACGAAATCTCAGAAACTACAAGTGCTACTAGGAGTCTCAAATTTTACATGGGGGTTCCTTTCAGGATGTGGGTGCTCACTAAGACGGGATTTTGCAAAGTTCATCCCCTAAGGGGGTAAAAAGGGCTGGCAAAGTTTGTACGCGGTAAAAACTTAAAATTTAAAATCAGTTCGGGAGAACTGATTTTAATGAAATCTGGTATGGAGGTAGTTTGAGACTCTGGGAAGGTTTTAGTCTACTTATCCCGGGAAAATATACAGTAGTACTTTTATCCAGGAAAAACTCTTTGGTGCTGGCGAAGCCGCGGGCAAAAGCTAGTATTGCAATAAAATTAAAAAGACCCGTCGGCTTAGAAACTGATTTTTTGTCACATTCTATGCCCAAACGACACGACTCCCGGTTCGTTTTATTGGGATTGGTTGAGAGACTAACACGTGACTGACGTATTGGTCTCGCGATCAATCACAAACATCAACATTAAATGACATCATCTTACGAGGTGCGTCTTTTTGCCACATTCTAAGCTCACTGAAAGATGGGAGGTATAAGTACCAGAACGTTGATCTGTTTGCTCAAATGTTCGTTGGCGTATCTGTTCCTTTCCTAATACTTCCCTCCCACCACCTGCGAATGGGAGACTCCATTATCCCATTCGCAGGATTCCCCCGGTGTTGACTGCAGGATCGCCTACCTAAAAAAAAAAGTACATCCCTTTCGGGTAGCGTATTCATAATAATGGATATACAGGTGGATTTTTAAAATGGGGCAACAAGGTTACCTTAACCGCTCTAACTGCAAGAAAACGTCCTTAAGAGACTATCCATAATTTTTGTAGCTATTTAGATTTGCATTCACAGATTTTGAATATACTAATATCGGAAAAAAAGCCCGACTTGTACTTACAATCTTTTGATGCCAATCTATCCTGTTGCTTATAAGGATCAAGTTTGAGGTTGGACTACTTTCAAGATTAGAAATTGCAAAATGTACAAAAATGTTTGTTGTACAGTAGGTATGAAGATCAGAACCAAATGTTCCACGTGCCATTTGACCTTAAAACTGTAGACTAATCTCGTAATAACGTGTTCTGATCGTAAACTGAGTAATGGCGTACCATAAGTGGTACATAATTAAATACATCAAGGCAATACAGTAATACCAAAACCAATTAATGTGTTAACTTTGATTATAGAGAATTTATTCGGGAATTAAAATATAGGATTTCATTAATTGTTGTAGGAGTTTATATTTAAAATTAATTGACGTACAACTTTGGATTTTTAACAGGACTTGTTTGGAACTGAATTTTCCAGAGGGGGGTTGACATGAACCGTTCGTAAAAACTATGTCAAATCCTTTCTGAAATGGAAAAACTATGTTTCGCCAACCCCGTGAAGGTGTGGTATATAGGTAGGCGTGTGAAAGAAATTTAAAGCGATGAAAAAAAATTCAAAACATTTAATTAAAACACAAATATACTTTTATTTGTAAAGGAATAACTAAATGTATACTAATATTATAAAGACGAAAGATTTGGTTGTCTGTTTGTTTGTAATGGATAAACTAAAACCTACTGGACCGATTTTGAAAATTCTTTCACTAATAGGAAGCTACATTACTCCTGAGTGCTATAGGCTACTTTTTATCCCGGGAAAATATTTTTATAACGCGGGCGGAGCCGCAAGCAGAAGTCTAGTACTAAATACACACACTCTAGTGACACGTGTTGTGCCCAGTAAACAAACATTTACATGTTTTGGATATGATTGACAGCCTACTTTAGAGAATGTCTGTTGTTCGACGAGCTTCCTACGTCATCCAGGAATGCGTAGCTACACAACGGACTGGAATCCTAGGCACACCGGGGTCACTACGAGAAGCCTGTGAATAAGCCAAGAAAATCCTGCGCTTCTGGTCGGAGTTAGGCTGGCTAAATCTTTAGCTAGCATTCGCGACACGCACAATAGCCCGATCTTGGACGGGCTAAGTGCGGGGAAAGGATCCCACAACCAATGATAAATGATACTCACGCCTTTTATCTCTGAAGAGATATGCAGGGCAACTAATGCACCCACTTTTAGGAGTGTGTATTCAGTCCCATGATGTGACAGGGGCGAGCCTGTCTTCTTAACGAGTAACTAAACATTTTTGTTAATTAAATCATACGAAGCAATTTTCTCAAGGAAGGTCGCGTCTGTATTAATAAACTGAATATTAAAAGATAAACTTGTAACTTAATAATATCTACGTAATAAGGCAGTAATAACATGAGAGGCATTTATCGTGAACGCTCGGGCTGCAATGTCCATATCGCTTGTTAATATAACTATAGATGACACGATTAAAACTTTATATGGCACGTTTATTTATTCTCATATTGTAAAGAGGAAAGATTTGTATGTAAGTATGTTTGTAACGAATAAACTCAAAAACTACTGAACGGATTTCGATGAAATTTGGCACACGGGTAGATCATGTCCTGGATTAACACATAGGCTACTTTTTGTCACGGGAAAATATTTTTATTCAGGAAAAACTTTTTCACGCGGGCGAAGCCGCGAGCATAAGTCTGGTTATTGATAATTTATTTTTATGATAAATAGAGTAAAGTGTAATCAAGGTACTGTAATTTTATATTGCAATGCAAAATCTGTAATGTAATTTAATACTATACAACCTTTGAGTTTTCGTGCGTGTAAAAGTTATTTTCAATGTACAACGCAGCAAACAGCAGTTTGAATGACATTGTAGCCATAGTAATTACTGGGCATTATGAGACTTAACATCTTATGTCTCAGGGTGAGTGCAATACTTTGTAATTAAAAGTTCTGTATGGTCACAGTATACATGTATTTATGGTGTTGCTGTTTATGGGCGGTCGTGTCGCTTCAGCCGAGCGGCTTGCTTATCTAGTACTTTGTAAGTCTAGGTGCTGGATGGTGTTGCTACTGTTTATGGGTGGCCGTATCGCTTACGATCAGGCGAACGGCATGCCCGTCTCGTCATTCAACGCAATAAAAAAAAACAAATCAAATAAAAAATAACAAACATAATATTATAAACAAAGTTCATGTTTAGGTTTTAATACCTTAGGGACAGTACACCAGTTGTCTTCTAAACAAAATGTTGCCACTTAACGCATATAGATTGTGACAAGTTTTCCCAATATCAAAACAATCAATTGGCAAGTTTTATAGCCTTAGTTTTGTCTCAAATGCGGTGTTAGTGATAAAAACTTATCTAGAAAATAAAATATTTTACTCCATTTAGCCCCACTCGTAGATTCTTCTTCTTCTTCAGCTGAGTATAGGCCTCCCCCAAAGATTTCCATACCAACTTGTCAAAAGCGGCCTGCATCTAGCGGGTTTCTGCGACCTTTACAAGGTAGTCTGTCCACCTTGTAGGAGGACCCACGCTTCTCGGTCTCCAGTTCCACTCGAGAACTTTTCTACCCTATTGTCAGTTCTACGAGCTATGTGCCCTGCCCACTGCCACTGTAGCTTGCTAATCCGCTGGGCTATGTCAGTGACTTTCGTTCTTCTACGGATCTCCTCATTTCTGATTTGATCGCGTAAAGAAACACCGAGCATAGCCCTCTCCATAGCTCGCTGAGCGACAGGGAGACGTGTTAGGCGGCTGATAGTCTGAGCCACCCTGAGATTACCAGCTATGAACCTACCACGTTGAAGATTATATATATGCTTAAGTTGAATAGATAACTCCTTAAAAGTACCAATATATGTCCCAATCTATACATCTATACATATAAATAAAATTGGAGTGTCTGTTTGTAATATTGCAATAACCGGTTTTTACTACATGTATATCAATATATATACGGTACATACACCAAAATCACATTTTTTACAATTTTTGTCTGTCTGTTTATTCCGGCTAATCACAAAAATGGCTGGACCGATTTTTACGGGACTTTTATTGGCAGGTAGCTGATGTAATGAGGAGTCACTTAGGCTACTTTTTATCCTGGGACAATATAAAGCGGGACTTTTATCCCGGGAAAACTCATTTACGCGGGCGGAGCCGCGGGCAACAGCTAGTATGGAAATAACAATAACTAGTTTCAAAAGGGTGTGTGTTACATATAGGTAACATATGGGTAGAAATTTCCTTGCAAAACGTGCCGTTACGAAACGCCATTTATCCTGGAGAAATCGCGTAATTCGAAGCACAAAGAATATTCTCGAATATCGATTGTCGGCTCTTATACCAAATATTATCAAAAGAGGGATCTAAACTTAGTAATTGCAAAATAAAAACTAGTTCTTCATGCCCAAATAAAAATTCCGACCGCGCAGAGTTTTCCGGAGATGGTCCGCGATAATGTTTTTAAACTACCCTCCACACGCAAACTAAAGTTCCGAAAATTATTTTAATTCTAGGCGATTATCGCCTACCGCGCAATGCGGGGAGTTAAACGTCGTAAATATTAGAGTACGGAATGTAAGGCGCCGCGTAGACGCTATCAACGTCCAAACATAAAGCGGGGTTTGGATTAGCTAGAAAACTTGCGGAAGTTATCTTTCGCAAGCGATTTTTATCGTGTAAATAGTCCCGGCAAAATAACTTCTGCAAATTTTGAAACTTGCAGAGCTTGCCGAAAGTCTATAGAACTATTGTCATATTGCCACTAATGTAAACGCATCTGAAAGTTCTTGCGCAATATATTGCTGCGAGACATTGCTAGTCTAAACTTAAGACACAAAATGGCAGAAACGAGCTTTCAATGTTTAATGTTCATGCATAAATGAAACTAACAGTTGATTCAAATAAATTGATTAGTTCAGCAATTTTGTTAAAGCAATTATTAAAGAATCCACTTGTAATTCATTTAGCAATTTATATAACTTATCTCAGAGTCTGAAATTTGTGCCCGATATGGCGATAAGCACGCCCCTATCACATCATAGGATGGGACGGACATGGCGAAAAGTGGGTGCCTTGGTTGCACCTGTGCCTTCCTATACCTTCGGGAATAAAGGCATGATGAATGTGTGTGCAATTTAGTTGAATTCACTGCCATATTCATAACAATAGATAAGATTCTTTGTCACCGATGCAGCGTGGCCGGTTACAATCGGTGACGTCACAGTTTACTATTTCTGTTATTTGACAGCTACCTCTTCCCCCTAAATTTCAAAACATTATAACTCACGAGCTTTTGCCCGCGGCTCCGCCCGCGTGAGTGAGTTTTCCCGGGATAAATGTCCCACTTTATATTTTCCCGGAATAAAAATCCCGCTTTATATTTTCCCGGGATAAAAAGTTGCCTATGTGTTAATCCAGGTTATAATCTACCAGTGTGCCAAATTTCATCGAAATCCGTTCAGTAGTTTTTGCGTGAAAGAGTAACATACATCCAGACATCCATACATGATCCATACATCCATACTTACAAACTTTCGCGTTTATAATATTAGTAGGATTTAATTTGAAATTGAAAATTGTGGAATTTGAAAATTCTTTTTCTGCAATATTTTGACTGACATACATTTTTATGAATGTATAATATATTTCAAAAAAGTAGCTAACTACCCAATTGTACATGAAAACAAAAGTTTGATAGCTTTTTGCCGCCATTAAGATATCAATTACCGTAAAACGGAACGAATAAGATTCAAAGGATGAAAAGGAGCGACATCACTCAATGGTATATTTCTATGGTTGTTCAAGAAATCATACACCAGAATTTTTAAAAAATGTATTCAGGAAAAGAGGTGTTCAACAATAAATTGAAACAGCATAACATTCTCACAAGACTTTTATAGTTTTCGATCGTTTGACTGTTTGAACATCGCACCGTTCTCGAATACATAATAAATCGTTTAGTACCGATGCGGTTAACATTTGGCAACTGTAGTAAAAATGATAGTAAATATTTTAGGAGCCAGTTTTATCATCTTACTTCCTACTAATATTATAAATTTGAAAGTTTATGAAAATATTTGGATGTTTCCTCGAAGTAAACTCAAAAAGCTGAACGTATTTGGGTGAAATTTGAGACACACATACGCCATGTCCTAGATTAACACATAGGCTACTTTTAATGCCAGTAACTCGTAGGAAATAATTTATGGTTATGGCGCTAAGGTTCTGTAAAGTAATTTAGGGTCTTTCGTAGCAGGAAAGGCTTTATTTATTTTATTTTTATTTATTTATTTATTGCACCAACAAAGTGAACACCATTACAGTCATAAGAACACAACGCCAAATTAAACACTGTAGATGCCACCTTAATTATAGGTACAAATGGCAAGCTTGAACAGACAGCAGCTAATGAATATTAACATATTGCTACAGGAACACACTAAAATAGAAATAATACATTATAATACTACACTATATAACTGTTACTATTACTATTAAGATAAAAGTACAATTAGTTAGTTAAAGTTAGTTATTTTGTTCTTACAGTTTTTGAGATAGGCTTTCAACGCAGGTGAAGCCGCGACTGATACCTAGTGCTTAAGATTTCTATTTGGATTGCCTTTATTCTCTTTTTATTATAGATCTTTTATGACGAAGAAACTAGATCGCGATTTAACAGGAAATTATCACAAAGGCGTATTGAAAAATGTGCTAACAAGGTTTGCTTCACTAGTATTGGAACTCCAACAAAGAGGTTAACAAAACGGAAAAGTTACATACCGCAATAGGCTTTGGAATAGCTATTAACTTTTGTTGTTCAATGTGGAAACATGGAAACTAATTTTAATTACAGTTGGTGCGAATGTTATTCTGAATACAGCCTCAACAATTTCGGAACTGTTTTTGTAGTGTAAATTTATAATAAAACACGCAGGGACGGATTCAGAGTTTATTATTGTAGGGATAAGTAATAACAAAAAATTAATTAACAATAAAATTTTTAAATTACACTATTTATTAAATTGTTATTTCTAAACCAACATGCGATCCAAATTCAGCACATAAAAAATATATTACATAAAATTCTATATATAAATTAATTTCGGATAAAAAGTAACGTTATTTAATTCCTAACAGCATACAAGATATATACAATGTGCAAGATATTTCCATATTATTCCGTGCAACTATCATCTTTAACAATCATTTTCAAGAAATAGTACAAAAAATAAAAGTACCTTCATTGCAGAAAACCGAAAGAGCGGCATCGTTCGATTGAAACCGTCGACTTTGTATTCCTTTTGTAAAGGTATCATAGTTGTAAAGCACTCGTTAAAAGAACAATTACTACAGAAGGTAGAGAAAATAAACTGCAACCACAAAATAAAGGTTATCTATACTAAAATTTTAAAGAGGAAAGATTTGATTGTTTGTTTGTAATAGATAAACTCAAAAACTACTGGACCGATTTTGAAAATTCTTTCACTTATAGGAAGCTACATTACTCTTGAGTGCTATAGGCTACTTTTTTATCCCGGGAAAATATTTTTATCCCGGAAAAACTTTTCACGTGCGCGGAGCCGCGAGCAGAAGTCTAGTCTACAAATAAAACTATTTTTTTTTTATTGCATTGAATGACGAGACAATGCAATAAAAAAAATCCACTGCGCTCGTCATCCTGAGACATAAGATGTTAAGTCTCATTATGTCCAGTAGTTATAATGGCTACAATGTCCTTCAAACCGAAACACAACAATGCATGCACACTGTTGCTTGGCGGTAGAAATAGACATTGCGGTGGTAGAAATAGACGGCCTCTTACATAATGAGAGACCTACCACCAGTATTCAGGGATGGAATGTAATAAAATCAAACAAAAGACGGTATCCTTAAAATAATGCCTATTTTCATATATCCGGAGGCGTAACTACAGGGTGGAATCGCGGCAAAATTACCTCCTCCGCGTTGAGGAGGCCATGACCCGAGAGGAAACCTAAAAAAAATATGTCAGTAAACGAGTGGATGCGTTATCTAAGGTTAGGTGATCCCGGCCACTAGTAAACACCCACAATACTATCAAATAATGAATACGCTACTGGCTATAAAGTAATAGGGATTAAATAGAATGGGTAGGAGGTGTTTGACCCTCTGGAAATCACTCTGCATACGCAACAGCAAGCTATCGTGTTAAGCATCTGTCAACTACACCAAAAAATATATATTTCGACGGGTGAACAGCTTATTGACGTGACATTTTTCAAAAATATTTAACAAGGTTTAAAAGAATAAAAAAATGTGCTGATTCCAAATATCTAGATAATCAATCAGGCTTTCACCCATCGCACAGTCTTTTTTTTGTTTAAAGTTTAGTCCTACACAAACGCAAGAGTAGAACTCCCGTTATAAAAATCCAGTTTAATTTTTCTTTTTTTTATGGCATTGAATGACGAGACGAGCATGCCGTTCGCCTGATGATAAACGATACGACCACCCATAAACAGTAGCAACACCATCCAGCACCTTGAGTTACAAAGTACTGTGCGAAATTCCACTGCGATCGTCATCCTGAGACATACGATGTTAAGTCTCACTATGTCCTGTAGTTACACTGGCTACAATGTTCTTCAAACTGAAATACAACAGTGCATGCACACTGCTGCTTAGCGATAGAAATAGACATTGCGGTGGTACCCACCCAGACGGACTTAAACTTAATTTTTTGAGTCCAGAGAAATAAGTCATGGAAAAGCTCCTACTATAGAAATTATTATATTGTAGCGAAATTGTTCAAATAAGCTTGAAGAAAAAGTAAGGAGCAAATGTTTTTTTACACACAATTTGGGCCCCAATTACGACACTACTTTCGTCTCTGTACGTTATCGGGCTGAAATATTAATCCCATTGTATTTCAAAGTGAATAGGCTCACGTATCAATAGGACAATATACGAAATTGATACGACGATTTAAATTGCCTGTTAAAAAATAATACCCATTCTCCATCCCTTTAGGGTTGGGATCAATATTAAAATACCAGCTGCAACGTTTTTGTATTATTTTTTCAGTATAACTGGCTGTTTTAATAAAAAATATCTTTAAAATTTGTTTATAAAACGAATACTTAATGCAAAGGCGGTTAAAACTTATTTCTATTAACCTCCGTTGTGAAAGATGAAGTTGTAAAATTCGACGGAGACCGATTAGGGCAAGTGCTTGAGCAAATATCCAATTCCAATCTCTTTTTAGGTTCATCTAATCATGTTCAATGTGTATAATACACTTGATCTCTCCTTAGAAGCCGTCATATAATTAAAAGTTCAAGTGAGTTTGATTAGTTTGGTTGGTCGTTCCACGTTCACGTTCGCAGACAGAATAGTAAGGAAAAAGGAGTTAATATTATTAAAACTTACGCGAGACATATCACATTAATAGTTTACAAACCATGGTTTTACTCACGTATTCTTGGTCAGAATCGCCGACCAGTTTCGACCCTTTCAGTGATCGAGAGGCCTCCGCGACGCGACGTCCTCTCAGCTTTCGCCTATGAAGATGGCCTACATAATAGGTCGAAACTGGTCGGCGATTCTGACCAAGAATACGTGAGTAAAACCGTGATTTGTAAACTATTCATGTGAAAAAGGAGTTCACAGGCAATCGCAAACAGAAAGCGAGAGTCAAAAAGGATAATTATGCAAATTGTTATAACAGACTTATCCGGAGGCCCGAAATATTCATCGGGAAATTACACAAAAGGAAAACGAACGGAAGCCGTCATACATTTGTGGGACAAACGAAACCTCTCCAATTAGGCGGAGGTTGACAATCCAAAGGTCCTTTGATGTTTTAATATTATCAATAAACTTCAATGGATCTTGTATTTCTTTTGTTAATTCTTTTATTAAAGTTGAAGTTGGTTTTGAGGGTTTTTTGTTCCATAACGGAACAAGAGAACCATTATACAATCAGTTTGTTCTCGAAAGTAAACGAAAACGAAAAATATGATAGAGATCTGTGTGCTTAAAGTAAGTGAAGATGACATTGTTCTTTCCTCAAAATTTTTGTAACGTATTGAGTAGAGATATACCTACTTTAAATACTAAAGTTCACAACCTTATTATGGCCCTAGTTTAAGAATTAAACTTCATAGAAAATATAATCCCACCAAAATTATTTTTTTTGTAAAATATTGCCAAAACGAGATCATATCGTCTCACACTGTCAAAAGTAATCAGATCTCATGCAGAGCCAAGCTTCTAACTCTACACGCCCTAACTCTACAAGCCCTAACTTACGAAGCTGTACACCTTAGTCAAAATATATGGCTTCGCCGTTTCGCTGCCGTCACATGGGCGTAAGGTGAAAAACATTTTCACTGTTCATTACTTTTCTGTTACACAATAGTTCTCTACCGTCACATGGGCGTAAGGTGAAAAATATTTTCACTGCTCATTACTTTACTGTTACACAATAGTTCTTGTAATAACGACCTAATTTTAGCTTGGATCATCAATAATTTAGTTGCAAACTGTAGTGTGGGAACACCATAGCCTACACAATTTGCTAAAGTTATGATACAGATCTCACAAAGTACAAATCATTGACCACTTTTTATTTTCCGCCTTAAACATTGTCCATAAAGGTCATCCCGAAAGAACAATCGTTAAATTTTATCCTCTCGTAACTTTAAGGAGTTCGGATTTAAATTTTCTTTTGGATATTCCTTAATGGACGGTTTGAAATTCTATTAAAGAGAGTGTATTTGCTATGCATAGCTCTTTGTGCTCGCCAAGTAATGAATTGCAACTATTTCTTTAATATGTTTTACTTACTTAGATAGTGTAAAATAAATCAAATCCCTTCCCAACTGATTTCGCCAATCTCAACAGAGATCAGCCAGGTGTGTGTGCAACACACAGGTACATTCGCTATTCCTTCACTCTCATAGTCCGGTGAGACGGCAATCCGACATGACCGGAGAGATCAGGTACAGGACCAACGGCTTTACGTGCTTTCCAAGGCAAGGGTATCACATCTACAACTTCTTGACTCCGAGCTGGGACTAAGTAATTTTTAAGATGAAAAAACCCAGTCACAATGTTTTTAATATTCTAATTGCTTATTGCCATGGTCTCAGGAGACGAAGATCGTAGATCGAAGGAGATAACAAATTCAGCTAGTATTTTATGCACGTAAAAAGATCTTATCTTAACTTACTTTTATTTATATTATTGTAAATGCGAATGTTTGTGAAATATGTGGATGTTTGTTAGAAGTAACCGCTGAACAGATTTGGATAAATTTTGGCACACGGATAGATCATGTACTGGATATGGACATCTTTTTATGGGAAATATTTGATTTTTTATTCTGATTTTGATGATCGCTAGTGATTTAATGATTGTTGTAATAGGAAATACTATTCACGCGGGCGAAGCCGCTAGCAATACTAAGTAAAATATGTATTTTTATATGATCGAGGTGAGATCCAAAAAATATATTTTTTTGGAATTTATAAAGATTAAATTTAAAAATATAATAATAGTTGCTCGTGGCTTGGCCCACGCAAAGTCCTTTCCTAGACTAAAATACCACTACGCTTTTAGACAATTTCCAATAAGTTTTCTATCCTATGTAAATAGCAACTAACTAAACGTATTCCGTGGATGAAACAAAGCAAATATCTCAAAGGTTAAAGATCATTCCTTCCCATTTCTGTTCACAATGCAGACTTCATGTAGCTGTCAGTTTTATGAAATTTATACTAAAAGTTCTCTGAAATATCAATTTGCATTTACATCAGTGTAATCCTTTGCTTGCCAATTCTACTTCCAACAGCATTTTGCTCTTGTTAGAGATGCGAAAGGCACGTCCTTACTTTATATAACATTTAGAAGGAATTCCTTTCTACGTTGTAGTTAAATTATAACTTTGCCGGGCATAGAGACACGGCGGGAAATGAAAGTTCCAAACGCTATGGAAACACGGGAAAATTTAGAAGTTAAACAGTTTAAACGCCCGCTTATATATAGCTATAAGCTAATTTTCTTATATTAATGGACACCGGTGTCCACCGCGGGCGTCGAAGGATTGCTGGCTTTACGTTGTTTTAATAGAGCCTAGCTAACTTGAACCGGTTTTGAAAATAGTATTATATTCAGTCCGTACTTATAAGTACGAGGTGGTGATGGTGGCTCTGCGCGTTTGACCATTAAAATTACAACTGTGTACTCCTTTAGTACGAAAAGTATTATAATATTAAATTATTTACTGGTGGTAGGTCTCTCATATGTAAGAGTCCGACTGGGTGGGTACCACCGCAATGTCTATTTCTACCACCAAACAGCAGTGTGCATGCACTCTTGTGTTTCGGTATGAAGGACATTGTAGCCAGTGTAACTACAGGACATAGTGAGACTTAACATCTTATGTCTCAGGATGACGAGCGCAGTGGAATGCCACACAGTACTTTGTAAGTCAAGGTGCTGGATGGTGTTGCTACTGTTTATGGGTGGTCGTATCGCTTACCATCAGGCGAACGGCATGCTCGTCTCGGCATTCAATGCCATAAAAAAAAATATTACAGGGCATGGTTTATGTACGGGCCAAATCTCATTCAAATCCATTCAGAAGTTTCTGCGTTTACTTAAAGCATCTAAACATTACTAACTTTTATATTTATATTAATAAAATACAATGACTACCCAATTCAGTTCTCGAAGTCTCATAAATATCCTCAAAGCTTTATCTATCTAGTAACCTAGTCTGTTGCTTGTCTCAGTTTATCGTGTTACCGCTACTGGCAGATCTCGTTTACTATTTCATTAACCAACAACTAACTACGACAAAAGTCATATATTTTCACCCAACTTTGGTTAAATACTTTTGTCCGTACCACATGCGCATATATACTAAATGCCATGACTTTACTCGTTTCTACTCCATTGAGTACAAACTCACACACACACACACACACACACACACACACACACACATACTCACGCCTTTTATCCCCAAAGGGGCAGGCAGAGGCGCCCCTAGTAAACCCACTTTTCGCCGTGCGTATTCCGTCCCATGATGTGATAGGGGGCGAGCATATCGCCATATCGGGCACAATTTGTATCCATAGGAGTACAAGCTCCTATGGATACAAATTCATAGATAAAAAAATCGTTCATTCGTTTAATTTTGATTGATATAACTTTGATAAAGTATATAATCATCTATTAATATTTTTGATTAAACTATTTTTTACAAAATTCTACCTCGAATGAAATTAATAAAAAACTGAATTAATTGTATGGACAGACTGACTTGAACTATTAACTAGCAATCGGCGGGTGCTATTTTGTGACCTAAACAAAAAAAAACGCATTTTTTCTCATTTTATTTAGACGTGGCAACCCTACTCTGCCCTTTGTCAGCTGTCTTGTCGTATTATTCAATTGTACAACGAACCACAGACACGGCTCGTCGTGTCTTACAAGCTTGACCAGACAAGGCAAAAGATAAAAATATTATTTCTATCTAATTCAACTTTTGAACGAACATTTTTATAGTATACTAGCTTATGCCCGCGGCTCCGCCCGCGTTAAAACAGTTTTTCCGGAGTAAAAGTCCCGCTTTATATTTCCCCGGCATAAAAAGTAGCCTATGTGTTAATCCAAGACATGATATACCCGTGTGCAAAATTTCATCGAAATCCGTTCAGTAGATTTTGCGTGAAAGAGTAGCAAACATCCATACATCCATACTTAAAAACTTTCGCGTTTAAGTATAATATTAGTAGGATTAGCATTTGCTCGAGGATCTACCCGCGTGAAAAAGTTTTAGAGATACATTTTTAAAGGATAAAAGTCCCGCTATATATTTTTCCGGGATAAAAAGTAGTTTATGTGGTATTCCATATTATAATCTATCTCAGGACTAAATTTCATCGAGATCCGTTCAACCGTTCTGACGTAATTAAGTAACAGGCATCTATCCAAACTTTTGATAAAATCCGTAAAATAGTTTTATTTCAATGTCGTGACATTCGCGTAAATATAATAAATCATGAAACCATTTCCACCTCACCCCCCAGTAGTGGTAGCGATAACGCGTCTTTCCCTGCGAAAAAAAACTGCCAATTCTATACATACCGCATGCATTAGGCCCATAATGACGTACGCGTCACCCGTATTCGCTCACATGCCGCCCGCTCGACTTAAGCGTATGCAGGTGTTGCAGAACAAATTTCTCAGATACGCTCTTGGTATGTTATAATAATTATCATAGAGCTGAATTACTTCTTTCACTAAAGTTGTAACCTGTACTGTGTGTGGATGTTTAAGATAAACAAAAAGTCCTGCCCCCCATAAAATGTCTCCAAAAAACGCAACTGGTAAGTCAATGTCGTTTAATCTTGATGTTTGTGATTGATCGAGAGACCAATACGTCAGTCACGTGTTAGTCTTTCAACCAATCCCAATAAACAGACAAGGAGTCTTGTCTTGTTTATTTTCCACATTCTAAGCACACTGTCCTTGGTTTTTCATGAACTCTACGGCATATTATAGCTGTAATATTTTTCTAGAGTCTAGACCAAATAAAGAAACAAATATATTTCCAATTTTTTTGTTGTTTAATAACGCTCACATACCTAAATATTTTTATGAAAGCGCGGCCATTTACATATTTCTCTCTTGTGTGATTTACATTTATGTTATTGAAAGCATAAATAACGTAGTTGAATGCAAGATAAGTCTTTCAATAATAACTAACTTGAGGGACGACTTCATGCAAGCTTATGAATACAAATATTCTGAAACGAATGAAAAGTTATGAGAAAGATAGTTTAACTACGCATCAGAAATGTTATCTGCAATTTGTCAACGTATGCATTAACTATATGTAGATTGAAAAAAATCAAGAAGTAAAGAACTATTGAGGACAAAAAAAAACAAAGAAACCACCTATATGATCGTAAAAACCATAGTTTTAAATATTTTGCTACCTTTTCATGTCAAATTATAATTATTTGAAAGTTAAGAAGATAACCCGATTAAGTTTTTATAGCCGGTAATTATGAACAAGTGGGTCACTTCAAGTTATGAGAATTATGGGTTCCCGGCTTAAAGGAATAGAGATAGGAAAGGCGGAGTTGTTTGTGGCTTCGGAAATCTCACTTATCAAATAAAACACGTGCTTCCTGACGTTGGTTTACTGCGAGACAGCTGCGAATACTCTACTTCATATCGCTAAATTGACTATCAAAGTTTATTTGTGCGTTCTTTAAACAGTAATTGAATGTGCTGAATGTGTTTTGCCTTAATTACAATGTAGTCGGTTTAAATGTGTAATGACCCCATTCGTTAAGATTATTTTTACCCCATACTTTTTTCCCGCAATATCAATGTAATTTCATATTGACTTATATAAGATTGTTAAGTTTTTTGTTTCCCTAAGTAAATTCACATGATATCACAGAATACTGAACAGTACTACAATGATATGCACAACAATTTTAAATATCAGGCATAACTTTCATAAAACTATATTTACCAAGCCAAAAATAAATATATTGTATTATTTACTACCACACATAATTAAAGACTGTATGACAATGAAACTCAAACAAGATGTTCACAAAATTCTGTTTATGTGTAACCTTATGGTCTTAACCATCGTGAAGAATTGTAAATAAAAATATTACCCTTTAATAAGAGTGGTATTAAATAATTATAGTTAATCATCATACCACCCAGAACGTCGTTACGGCATAATAAACTATAAATACGGTGAATTGCGTATATATAAAGCCCTAGCTTAACGTTAGACGTAATAAATAATTCAGATTACTGACTTTAATTAAAAAATAACCCTAACATTTTTTTAAAACAACCTTGAATTTCCATGTAACAAAGACAGCATCTATACACGTATTTTTTCTCTTTCCCTCATGTTATTCCATTTTCAACACTATTCTTTCATAACTAAGATCAATACTCACGTCTCACTTCATCTAATTTGGCCATAATTAAAATTACACAAAACATAAAGCACAGATGTCAGCGAAAAATAACGTAATCTCACGCTATGATTTAACTCTACCACTGTCATACACAAAACACAGTATAATTTAATGTGTTTAACACATTTTAACACTAAAACAGTTAAAATACACAATATAAGTGTTAAATTGATATGAGTTTAATAAAGAAATGTAGTGCTTTAACAACAAAAGGATAGAGCGGAAAAAAGGCGTAGACCCGACGGCTACGAGTGATCGCTACGTACTGACATAGCCGATGTTTGGAGGGAAAATCGGGCTTTGCGCACTGTGTGCTACGCGGTACGTGAATGTGCGGAGAAATGGTTATTTGAATACATAACCATTGTTTTTTTAATGAAACAAGATATACTAATAATAAATCCAAATATATACGGTATTTGATATTAATCCGATACCATTCGGTCTTAAATATTATTACCGAAACTAATGTTATTCTCATACTAAAAGTATTTTTTTAAGTCGGAGTATTATGACTCGCATATTTTCCAACAAATAGAAATACAGATAACGTATAAAATAAATATTTGTCTCATGGAGTTATATAAATAATTAAATTAAGTATAATGAAGTAAATCCTTATTTATCCACATAACTTCAATACAACTGTTTATTAAAACACCTCATTATATTTTTGAATCGCGTAGCATCGTAGCTACGTGGGATCTACGGGTTACAGCGTAGCGCTAGAGGCGTGCTTATATTAGCTGCACATAACTTGTTAATATGCAAAATTTCCCTAAATAGCATTTTGCCAAAGAATTAGAATTGTTTAAATAAATTTAAATATCTTATTTTTTACTCGGCAAGGAGCTTGAAGTTCTGTTATAATTATTTATTTGCCCTTTGATTGATATTTTGTAGATTGGAGATTGAGGAATATTAAAACAAAATTTTATATGTATTTTTGATATTATATAATATAATATATTTAAATTCCTTTATTTATTTAGATATTTCTCTATATATCTGCCGACAAGGACCATCGGCCGGTTTTGCCATTCCGTGAGAGTGGCTTTGCTGGGAGTTACCTGAAAATATTTAGTCATTTTAATGTTTGTATTTGTTGGTCAAAAGTACGATTTATAAAATTTGCAAAAATTTGATATATATTTCGCGGTCGCAAGCGATCCTTTGTCCTCAAAGTGCTATGGATTATAAAGTGACTGCGGAAGTAACTATGGAAATACCGAACCTTCAGCCCAAAGGACTTTTTTTATGATCACGGCAAAATGACCCTACTGCACCTGATGGTAAGCCAAGCGGGGGCAGATACTGTCGATTGACGAGAGATAGCTATCCCTTGCTAGTTGAAACAATTATACCGGGCTGTTCGAACCGGATATACACAGGCTGATCCCGGAACCACACTTACATCTTGTGTACAGTCAGCAGCATAAGTAGATGAACAAATTCAAAATTTCAAATTGCCTACATACTTTTGTGTTCTTACTAACCTTTTTATTCTCTTCGCAATAATAAAATAAAAGGTATTTACTTTACTTCAAACGAAGAAAAAAATATTTCAGTTTAACTTAACGCGTATATATGCGATTTGAAATTTTGATTTGTACAGATATTTATGCTGCTGACTGTACAGTAGTCACTAACATTTGCGTTGCGGCAACTCTATTGACTTTTACTTTTACAGTAAGAGGAATGGTTACCTGGTCTCCCTGCAGCCTGTCCAGGAATGTGACGCACACGATGCCGCCGCGCACGCCAACCTCCGACAGCATCGCCGCGAACGCCGGCGCCTCCATCTCTATGTTCCTTACACCCATCCCGGATAACTTCATTAGGTAGGCGAGCTTATCCTTTTCGGTGTAGTCGCAGAAAGGACCGTCTAGGCGGCCTTGGCCTGATTTTTTAATGTTATGCGATTTATGACAAATTAACAACTGAAGCATAAAGCAATGAACCCAGTGCCTTTATCCCAGAAGGGGTAGGCAGAGGTGAAACTAAGGCATGTACTTTGCGCAGTGCGTTTTCCATACCATGATGTGATAGGGGGTGAGCCTATCGCCAAGCGGGCACAAATTCCAGACTCCGGGCTAATACTGAGTAGAAAAACCCAATATCGCTTTGCCCGTACTGGGATTCGAACCCGAGACGTCAGAGTGATCTCATACGGTGCACGCAATGCAACTACGCCACCAAGGCAGTATACTGGTTTATATTGTCATCATCATCAGCCACATGACGTCCACTGCTGAACATAAGCCTCCCCTAAAGATTTCCAGACAGACCTGTCAAAAGCGACATGCATCCAGCGGTGTATATACTTAGAGCCAATTCCACCACATGCTGATAATGTCCTTGGTAGCCTATTCAGAACTTATCCGCCATATAAATTACAACTTTAGGTTTCACACGTCTCAAATGTCTGTTAGTAAAAGTCGCTAGTAATGTTAGATTTATTTGTTAGATAGCGTTATATGTCAGATAGTTATTTGGAACTTCATCGGGAACTGATGAAACTGGACTTTTAATCTACACAGATAAAATATTAAATCCTCATATTCGGAGTAATCACAAAATGAAAGCAAATGTGTATTCACTTTTCATTTTTACACGCTTTATATTTTATTGATAAGTTTTCTAAGAAAGCTAGTATTGTTCGCGGCTCCGCCCTCGTGAAAAAGTTTTTCCAGGATAAAAATATTTTAAATAAATATAAATAGCACTCGGGAATAATGTAGTGTCCTATTAATGACATAATTTTTAAAATCGGTTCAGTAGTTCCTGAGATTAGCGCGTTCAACCAACGAAACAAACTCTTCAGCTTTTTTCTTTCTTTACATCTTGTTTTGGATATAGCACACATACACTATAGAAAGGCCTATCAGATTTCAAAGCTTAATGGTTTTAGTGCTTTTTAGTGTACTAAAACAAAGGAGACTGGTGCACCGCTGGGAATATGTTAACGGTCTAAGTTTTTATTGTGGTTCCATCAACGTAAAGTCTACGCCTGCAAAAAGTTCTGTAAACTTTACAGATATTAAAAACTTGTTGCTCCAGGACTGCCTCGGTGACGTAGTTATATTACAGTACGACTGCAGTGCTGAGGTGTCGGGTTCGATTAAAGGTCGGGTCAAAAGAAATTGCTTTTTCACTCAGTATCAGCCCGGAGTCTGGAATTTGGGCCCGATATGGCGATGGACTCGCCCCCTATCACATCATGGGACGGAATACACACGGCCCAAAGTGGGTGCACTAGTTATACCCCTACTTACCTCTTAGCGGATAAAAGACGTGCTTGTGTATGTTACTCCAAGACTTAGTCTGTCTATGAACCCAATTTTATTAAAATCCATTTCGCTGTCTACACGTAATTAAATAAAGAATATCCCCAATTAGGTGTCTATTAAATAATTAGTATCTAATCTTTCTTATTCATAAGTCATATCACAGAAAACTGAATAGTACTACATATATTTTAGTATAGATTTACCAAATGTCTGCCTCCGCTCAACATTGGTACGTGCCTTTATGGAGACGGACATTAGTTTCATTTACAACTTGGAACAAAAGAGTGAGAAATCAAGCTTTAGTGAGGTTGTGACGCAGTCTCGCGGGGTTTGAAAGGTGGTACCAGTACCAAAATAAAATACTTTTCTTTCTTTCTTTTCTTTCTTACCAGCTACCTCCATAATATAGTACTCGACAGTCATTTCTTACTTTTTCATTACAGTTTTACATATCGAATTATAGAAAAAATCTGCAAGCCTTAATCTTAGCAATGTATTAGCTATAGTTATTCATTGTAATTTACTATTTACATATAGGTATTTGACAAGTTCGAAGAGGTAAATCTGAAGAAATAATTCTATATGGACCCTTTGCCAGTGAAATCTAAACGTATCAATTCATGATTTAAATACCTCTATAAAAATCATCAGCTCCCATGGTCCCTCCTAAGAATGTTTTGAAATCGTCGGACGGATCTGCCATAGAATGGACCTCTTGACTTAACCGCGTGTCCAAGATGGAAGGGAACTTTCGAGTTTTACCTAAAATTGGCTGAAAAATCAATAAAAACATTATGTGGTTTGGTCACGTTTGTACTAATAATATTAGTTTTTTAAATAAAAAAGTACTCCACTACTTATAATAGCGACATCTTGCGAAGTTTAATCGAACCATCAAGAACACCATTGGACTAATTTAATTTTAAGGTGATTACGCCATCTAGAGAAATTGTCATAATACACTTTAAGTAATTGCGGATTCTAGACAAGCTACATAGCCTGACTAACTAGAATTCAGATTGCAAGGTCTCCAAAGGTACAAGCGACCGAGGATGAGACATGGAATATTGTTATGAATCCTGGATGTCATTGATTATAGTAAATGCAATCATACGCCCTGTTAATTGCTCTAAGGTCTCTGATAACAATAAAAGTAAATAAAAGATGTTAAATTGATGTTATCTAATTTATCCACTGCCTAATGGAAATTGACATGACGTAACAATCTAGGACAATCAAATAATAGTGCATAGCCAATTCCACCAAACAATATATTTTTTTGTTTACATTTTCCTAAGCGCCAAAAATAACCATAAACAACAATACTTATGAGCATTTTTTTATCGTAAAAATAACCATAAACAATGAGTACTTGCACCATTTTTTTAATACCTCAAGGCAAGTTCCCCCACTGCACCTGATCATAAGCGAAGTGGAGTCCAGATCGTGTACTGAGAAAACATGATTATCCCTTGCCAGTTGACACAATTATGCCGGCGTGTTAGAAACTGATATACACTGTATCCTGGAACGAGACTGACGTGGGCCACTATGGTGGGTCTTACAACTTGTGTTCGGGGGTCGCGGAAACAAAATTCACCATCACCATGTAGTATACATACATACACTTATGCCTTTTATTCCCGAAGGGGTAGGCAGAGGCGCAACTAGTGCACCCACTTTTCGCCGTGCGTATTCCATCCCACGTGATAGGGGCCTATCCATATATCAGGCAAAAATTCCAGACTCCGGGCTGATGCCGAGTAGAAAAACCCAATATCACTTAGCCCGCCCCGGGGATCGAACCCGAGACCTCAGCATTGCAGTCGTACCGTAATACAACTACGCCACCAAGGCAGTCCATATATGTACTTACAATATTATGAGTTTTCTCCAGATTCCCGTTCAGTCCCCAGGAGGAAACCACGACTGACCCTGCGGGGATGCCTAGTCCACCAGACGTGCCCAATCTGAAGATGATGGGGTTCACCACCTTCGCATACGCCAGTAACTTGATCACCTCTTGGAGGAGCGTCGTCATTGAGGGTATTCCAATCCCGTGCTGTAAAGGTCACACAATTTCATGAAATGGTGGCAACGATGGTATTTAATTATTAAATTATTTATCACTAGCTTTTGTCCGCGGCTCCGCCCGCGTGAAAAGTTTTTCCGGGATAAAAGTCCCGCTTTATATTTTCCCGGGATGAAAAGTAGCCTATGTCCTTTCTCAGGCTCTATACTGTCTGTGTACCAAATTTCATTTAAACCGGTTCAGTAAACCGGTAAGTAAGTTTTGGCGTAAACGCGCGATAGACAGACAGACAGAGTTACTTTCGCATTTATAATATTGGTAAGGATTATTATTTAAAAGTAGCTCACTGGTACAAAATAGACTGCAATTCATAAATGTTATTTTTCTGCACTCCTTTATATAGACCCTATGTCAAATCCCTCACTGATGCGAACGAGGAATATGTTTAAAAAGTGTACAAAGTTTTTTCTTCACTTATTAATCATCATCAGCTACATGAAGTCCACTGCTGAACATAGACTTCCCCTAAAGATTTCTAGACGGACCTTTCAAAAGGGGTGTGCATCCAGCGTGTCCCTGCGACCTTTATTAAGTCGTCCGTCCAGCTTGCAGGTGGACGTCCGACGCTGCGCTTGCTGGTACGTGGCCTCCACTCTATACTAACCTTATAAAGAGGAAAGATTTGTATGTTTGTAACGAATAAACTCAAAAACTAATGGATCGATTCGAAAAAATTTTCACCAATATTAAGCTACATTATCAGCGAGTAACCTAGGCTACTTTTTATCCCGGGAAAACTTAAAGCGGGACTTTTATCCCGGAAACTCATTCACGTGGGAGGAGCCACGATCATAAGTCTAGTTTGCTATAAAAGAAGAACCATTGAACACTTACGCTAACAGCAAGGACTGGACCGACTTTATACATGGCGTACCTTTGGGAGTGTTTGGTCAAATTCTTCAAACCGTCAATGGGTATGTTTAACACGCCAGCCATGTATTGCGCGAACTCTCGCATACGATATTTAGTTCCGCCCATACATACGAACTGAAATATATAAAACAATTTGCGACCTTAAAACAACTTATTTACGTTTAAGAACATTGTAGTATATGTTGTCAATGAGTACTTGAACTATTCAACCGTGTTATGAAGCATTCCTAGTCTTTATATATATAATTCTTCTGTGCGTGTGTATGCCACTGAACTCGTCCTAAACGGCTGGACCAATTGTAATGAAATTTTTGTGTGTCTGGTGGATTTGAGAATGGTTTAGATTAACAATTGGATCCGGTAGGTGGCGCTGTACTCGGGTTCTAGAATTTTCTTTTCTTTTTAGGGCAGGACAACGTCTGTCGGGATGCGAGTTCAATATAATTTTCTTCATCACGTAAATAATTTAATGCAAATTACCTACTAATGGTCAAAAATGTGTTACAAAATCGTTTTCTTTCTACGCGAATATACTTACCTATCTTATGGATTAATTTATACCTGTTTAAACAAAAAATTAAGGCTACATTAGCTTAGGTGTCTAATGTGGATATAAGAAATACAGAAGCTTTCGATCCCACCCAGATATAGAACAAATATTTCGGGAATCGAACCCGCGGCTTTGGCTCTCATGGCAGTAAGCGTGCACCGCCAAAGATTATCAGTATGATGTCACCAGTCACTTGTTATTAGTATGTAGTTAGTAGGTACTATGCTATAAATGATAAGGAACGTTTGTCCTTTCCAAGGTGATTGCATCCTTGTAACTATTATCAGGTACCTGATAACAGTTAAAAGGATGCAATTCCGTTGAATCATAATTTTTATAATTGTTAATATTACCTACAAACTATGTACATAATTCTGTTACTTAACAGGCTTTTCGATTTATAATATCGATGGGTGCCTCAGTGGCGTAGTTATATTACGGTACGACTGCAATCCTGAGGTCTCGGGTTCGAACCCCGGGTCTGGCAAAGTGATATTGGATTTTTCTATTCGGTAACAAACCGGAGTCTGGAATTTCTGCCCGTTATAGCGATAGGCTCGCCCCCTATCAACTCGTGGGACGGAATTCGCACGGCGAAATTGGGTGCATTAGTTGCGCCTCTGCCTACCCCTTCGGGGATAAAAGGCGTGAGTGTGTGGGCAATATCAATGGGTAACAGGGTAATTAATTTAAGAAAAAACATTGCGACTTTGAGTTTTATGCATATTAGTTCGTGTTCTTTGACCATGGTAAAAATATATTTCACTCAAATCAATTATCCTGATGCTTAGCGACATAAATACACGATGTAAAACAGTTATACGGATTTTATCAAGGCATAATAATTTTATTTCAATGTCTAACATTCGCTTAAACATAAGAAAACATTAACATAAGATGTATAATGTATAATGAAAGATGTATATTATGATGTATAATGTTTTATACTATAAGATGTGTTTGTGTTTTCCGTGTGCAATATTGTACCAATAATAAACTTCTTTCTTTCTTTTCTTTGTTTACATGATGCTCTACCCACCCCAAACAATCTTTTACAGATATAAACCACCTAGTAGGAAAAGTACCAGCCGGTCAAAACCCTTGGCACACACATCTAACCTTTTGAGGGTTTTTTTATGTAGGCGATCCTGCATTCATCACCGAGGGAAACCTGCGAATGGGATACTGGAGTCCCCCGGCTTGACGACTGCAGGGCCTGGGAAGGAAGTGGAAAAGTATGATGGAAGGAAAAATGGGGGAATGGAGAAAGGTTCTCAGGATGGGTGGAAAGGAAAAGGGTGCCAGGAAATGTTCGCGGGCCCTTTAGGCCTCAATGTGATTTACAACCTAGAGGTATACACACTGACTGTGTGCCTCGGTCTGCGACCACTGTCCCTCCGCGCATGGGCGTGTATTGGGTGTGAAGACCTAGCGCATAAGAATTGCCTCGGGGGCGACCTTTTGAGGTTAGTTTATTGTTTATCAATATCGTTGGCTCTAATGGTGAAGGAAAACATCGTGAGGAAACTAGGCCAGTGTGGTGGGTTAAGGTCTAAACTCTCAGTAGTAGAGGAGGCCGGTGCTCAGCAGTGGGCAGTATATAATACAGGGCTGGCATTAACCTCGAGGTAATGCATTGACGAGACGAAAACCTATACTTAGTTATTGTTCATCATTTCAGAAAAATCATAAAAGTACCGAGATTTATAGATTATAGATTTATAGATTAACGATCAATATTTGTATTGATATGAAATCATGTACTTATCAGTCAAATGACGGTCGAATGCTATCATTTATTTTATCTTTGCCGTGCAATTTTTTATGCATTATGCATTTTGTAATCACTATTACAAGAAATGAAAATATAAACAAACATAATATGTTTGTTTATATTTTCAATTCGTATAATTGGTTCTCGCCTCGGCATCCGTGTTTGTCTTACTGCTAATTTCTTTATTGATAGTAATAGTAGTATTTACTGCTTTTATTTAAATTGTGACGTTCGTGACGTGTTAACTCTTAACCCTAATTGGGACTACGCTAGTAGTCGAGCAGCGAGTAATTTAGTCACTTATACGTGCCTGAACTACGTGCCTGCCTCGGTGGCGTAGTTGTATTACGGTACGACTGCAATGCTGAGGTCTCGGGTTCGATCCCCCGGTCGGGCAAAGTGATATTGAGTTTTTCTACTCAGTATCAGCCCGGAGTCTGGATTTTGTGCCCGATATGGCGATAGGCTCGCCCCCTATCACATCATGGGACGGAATATGCACGGCGAAAACTGGGTGCACTAGTTACGCCTCTGCCTACCCCTTCGGGGATAAAGGGCGTGAGTGTGTATATACGTGTCTGAACACCGAAAATTTAGTTGAGTAGATTAGTTGACTACAACATTCAACAGTATAGTTAGTTGACTAAAATACTGGCGTAGTACGAATTAGGTTTTATGGATTTTTAGTTGTTATTTTCATTTGTGAATTGAACTAAAACACAAATAGTAAACCCAGCCCTCTTAGAATGTGACAAAACACACGACACGAGAGTCGATGTCGTTTAATAGGGTAGTTTCCTATGAATGTTTGATTTTGTCCATTATTTAAAATGTAACAGAAAATAATACTAAAAAGAAATTGTTCTGTGAAATCAGCATCAAAATCGATTGAAAAATAAAGCAGTTATTCAATTTTGGAATATTATTGTTAGCAAAAATGGGGGCGTAGCGGGGATATCGCGCTATCTCTTACGCACGCAGGCAGCGTTATGGCCGACGGCACTTAGTGACGTCACAGTATTGCTGATATTTGACAGCTACCCCTTCCACCAAATTTCAAAACTTTATAATTTACTTACTATTGCGCATAAAATTGAATCATATTTGAAAATTATTTTTCCATTAGATTTTGGATGGAATACATTTTTCATAATTGTATTTTAAAAAAGTAGTCAACTACCCTATTGTGATGTTCTTAATTGATCGAGAGACCAATGCGTCAGTCACGTGTTAGTCCCTCTACCAATCACAATAAAGCGACACGGAATTGGGTCCTGTTTATCGCCACATTCTAAGGAAGCTGTTTATTAAATCAACACTCAGATATTCAAATTGATGCAAATATGTCCATAATATATTTATTCATGTGACTGTGTGTGTCCCCACCCCATATTTCGCCAGCTTGTGACCCTTTTCATAGCAAGCCTCTTACCGAGATATGACTTATAAAAATATAAATTACCATCCAGTACCTTAGCGTCACGAAACATGGCCTGCAGGTCACAGCTCTTGTTGTCCAAACCCAGATGGTACAATATGTCCACATCCAAGCTGAGGAGGTGTTCATTTGGCAAGCTTATAGTTCCATCAGCATTTCTGGAAACAAAATATGACGTTAGACCTATTCATCATGTATGAAGAGTAAGGGATTATTTCATGATGGCTAAATAAACGTTACTTGTCGAATCCTACTAATATTATAAAAGCGAAAGTTTGTAAGAATGTATGGATTTATGTTTGTTACTCATTCACGCAAAAATTACTGAACGGATTTCAATGAAATTTGGCGCACGGGTAGATCATGACCTGGATTAACACATAGGTTACTTTTTATCCCGGGAAAATATAAAGCGGGAATTTTATACCGGAAAAACTTTTTCACGCGGGTGGAGCCGCGGGCAAAAGCTAGTATAATATAAAGCGACTAGATATAAAAGTTAAGATCCCGAATAAATTGTAAGCAATTGGCTTTCGGATATTTACTTGGACATTATGAACAGGCCCTTTAATCATACTTCTTACTAATTATATCATAAATGTGAAAGACTGTAAAGATTGAAGTAAACGAAGATACCGCTGAGCGAGTTTGGCTGAATTTTGGCAAAGAGATAGACCATGTCTTGGATTAACATACCGGCTAGTTTTATGAATACGAATAATGAAATATATAGAATATAATCCCAAACAATTAATTAATGCTAATTGAGTAATTAATTCCCATTTGCACTAATACGTAAATACGGTGACTTCTCATTCAGGAATTTCTTAAGTGCATATAATTACGCTATCTACATATTCTTCGTGGGACGACGTAGGTATCACTGGAGGGATATGGTGAAGACTGAAGAGAGACGATTGTCCCTCGTCAGTCGAAACAATTATGCCGGCCTGTTTGACCTGGATGTACAAAAGCAGATCCCGGAACGCACCGCACTTACGTCTTTTATCCCTGAAGGGGTAGGCAGAGGCGCAACTAGTGCACCCACTTCTCGCGGTGCGTATTCCGTCCCATGATGTGACCTATCACACCTATCATCCCAGGCCAGCCACACTACATCCCAGCCCATTTCCCTCGCTATTTCCCACGCTACTCGTCGAGTATGTGGCCCTATTTTTATATCTAGTTGTCGCGGTCTTATGTACGTTTAAAATAAATTAGTTTATTCTAGGGATAGATGCTGAGATTGATATCGGGATTATTATTTGATCCAGTTGTTAATCGATTGTTACACGCCGATTTATGGCGTGACATTCTTTGATGTTGTAGACGAAACTCTTTCTCTACCCTGCAATGTTGATTCAAAGAGATTGGAACTTACTTGGGGTATTTTTGTCCGGGATGGTTTCCTTGCCAAATCGTCCTGCAGTTATCGTAGTGGGACATGAAACCCTTTATACCGGGCAGCACATAGTCACAGTCACAAGTCATTCTCCCTAAAACAAACAAAAAAACAAAGAGTAATAGATACATACACACTCACGCCCTTTATCCCCGAAGAGGTAGGCAGAGGCGCAACGAGTGCACCCACTTTTTGCCGTACATATGCCGATAGTACAAGTGCGCCACCGAGGCAGTCTAGTAGTCTTTGATTAATTATATACCTAGATAGACACTGAACGTTTCAATCGTGTCGAAAAAAATAGAGGCAAATTGTTCCCCACTAGATGAGTTCGAGTGAATTATTTTTTGTTGTTTTTCATGGATATAATTTTCTCCTCGTTTTAATAGAAGCCATGTAATAACTAGTATCATTATGCGCGCACACAAGGATACGCAAAATGATGCAGCGATAGCGTATGACACAGCTGTCACGCATACTAGCTTAAGAAAAGTTGGCCTGTTTGTTTTAGTTTCATTGCAGCGCGTGACTCTATCTAGGTATATAATTAATCAAAGCTAGTAGTAATAAATAACTCTATAGAAGCATCTGATCACTTTGCCATAATTAATTATAATTACGAAAATTAAAACAAAAGAAAGTCGGTAGCACGTAATTATTTTTTTGAAATATTGCATTTAATGTTGGTTAGCACTATGGGCGTACCCACGGGGAGGGAGCCCTGAGAGCAGCTGCGTTGTTCCTGATGTTTTTATGCCTACACCAACCAAAACTGGGGGTTTACTTCTCCCTTAGTTACAACTTACAAGATGGGTACGCTGAATATTAGCATATATTTATATGACACCGAGCAGTGCATTACTACTCAGCAACAAGGAGAATATATAGACACCTAACAATTGACGTATTAATTGTAACAATTATCTTAAGAGCTCTATACTTTGTGAATGTAAGTGAATAATAATAATTATTATTATCAGTTACGTTCTGTTACGTATTCCTTATAACTTCCAGGTATTATTCCTAAAGTATTTAATCTACAGGCACGAAAAGTCTACGATTTTATTATAACTATAAATAACTATATTTTTCCAGAATAGGAATTGTTACTGACGAGATGTATCCTTGCGCAAGTCAATACCTTCAGAGACTAACATACCGTTAATATAGTTTGATCAAAGGACATGTCCATAGACGGGCTTAAAATTCTAACCAAGATACTTTATATATATTTAGGTAGTACTCCCAAAAACTAGGTCTTTCCAATAAATCGTATAATTTTTAAGTCTAGTCTGAACGTTTTAATAAAATTAGTTACAAATGGAGGGGTCTAAAAATATTTTTTTACTGGATTCAAGATCCATATTTAGGTACCAAACCCTTAAATATTCATAAGTTTGAGCATGGTTAGATTTTGAGTCACAGCACAACTTTAAAAACGTCACTATCTTTCCAATACAACGTCGTTTTTTTAACTAAACGAAAAACAAAAGTGCCTTGCGGGCTTCGACATCGGCTCTCAAAAGACAAAATGCATAAGTTCATTTAATAAGTACCAACCTTGAATTGCAGACCGAGAAACGTGTAAACAGTATAATGGTATCCTAATTAATAAAATTATTCACGTCCTAAATGATTAATATACTAAACGCGTCCGAGTAAGGGCTCATACACATAAACACTGGTGGTAGGTCTCTCATTATGTAAGAGGCCGTCTGGGTGGGTACCACCGCAATGTCTATTTCTACCGCCAAGCAACAGTATGCATGCACTGTTGTGTTTCGGTTTGAAGGACATTGTAGCCAGTATAACTACCGGACATAATGAGACTTAACATCTTATGTCTCAGGATGACGAGCGCAGTGGAATGCCACTCAGTACTTTGTAAGTCAAGGTGCTAGATGGTGTTGCTACTGTTTATGGGTGGTCGTATCGCTTACCATCAGGCGAACGGCATGCTCGTCTCGTCATTCAATGCAATAAAAAAAAAAAAAACACGACACGGCGTTTATGTGTATGAGCCCTAAGGTCGGAATGCAGTTACGAATAAAAGCATTTTGTTTCATCGTGTGATAACGTCCTAATATGAGTTGCGATAATCCTACTAATATTATAAACGCGAAAGTTTGTAAGAATGTATGGATGTATGTTTGTTACTTATTCACGCAAAAGCTACTGAACGGATTTCGATGAAATTTTTCACACAGGTAAATCATGTCCTCGATTAATACATAGGCTACTTTTTATCCCGATAAAATATGAAGCGGGACTTTTATCCCGGAAAAACTACTTCACGCGGGCGGAGCCGCGAGCCAAAAGCTAGTTATAGTATAGATTTACAAAACACACACACACACACACACATTAGCGCGCACACACACACACACACACATTAGCACACACACACATTAGCACACGCACACCCAGTCATTTTATTATCTTTTTATATCAAGCATGACAAAGTGACTACTACACATGATGTTAAGTGAAGACAAACCCAAGAAAAATGACAAGTAAGAGACGAAATTATTCCTTGATGATCGGCAGAATTATGCGGGCCTGCCTTATTGCATTTACACGCTCCGTTCGAAGGACCCAAGGGCAACACGTTAAACCTACTAAACGAATGTGCCTGACTATACCACTGAAATGTAACACCTTTTTGTAATCAGTAGGCTAGTTTTATCAAAAATGTATGCCATCCAGAATCTAAGGGAAAAAGAATCTTCTAAATTGGCGCAATAATAAGTAAGTTATACAGCTTTGAAATTTGGTAGAAGGGGTAATTTTCAAATAACAGTAATATCAGACTGTGACGTCACCGGATGCCACCGGCCATAACGCTGCGTGCGTGCGAAAGAGATAGCGCACTATCCCCACCACGCCAGTAATCCAAATGTGAATAACTGCTTTATTTTTCAACCAATTTTGATGCTGATTTCACAGAAGAATTTCTTTTTCGTATTATTTTCTGTTACTTATAAAATAATGTACCAAATAGAACATAGGAAACTATTGTGGAGTGCACTAAATTGAAAATGAAATATAATTAAAAATGGATACCTTAAAATGTTTCACTTCCTTGTAACCGATAACTAAGCACGTCACCACGCAGATTGAGTTAAATCACAATTAATAATTTTAAGAGGTTAATTTGAATGATAAACTTATCAAAACATGTATAACGCAGGTCAAGGATTCAACATGACGAAAATTATTTAAAGATGTTTACGATACTGATATATTATCTTCTAGTATTTATCTCTAGTTATACAAGCTGTACGAATGAATCGATATTCTAAACTAGCACTAACTCCAGGCAATTACAAGTGACTACTGTAATGTCTATGACTCACGCTAATATTCCAGACGGCATATTGTCAATATCTCTAAACAACCTTAAGCGCTCTACACACCAAACTGGCACGTCGCCACAGTTTGATATTTGAGGCCACAGTCGGAGACTTGCTCCTGCGCATATTGCCGTAATACTCTGCTTTTGTATCCGCCCGAATAGTGATCACCGTACAGCATCATCATCATCAGCCACTTGACGTCCACTGCTGAACATAGGCCTCCCCTAAAGATTTCCAGACGGATATGTCAAAAGCGGCCCGCATCCAGCGTGTTCACCGTACATAAAGGTGTCAAATCCCGCCATAGTGGCCCACACAAGTGTGTCGCGTTCCGGGACCAGCTTGTGTATATCCGGTTCAAACAGGCAGTACTGTAGGGGGATAATAAAAAAAACCATCGACATTTCAATCAAAACTGCCACAGCAACGTTGCTCATTCGGAACTGTCGACTAAATATGTTTTTTTTTAATTGCAGTTGAATGACGAGACGAGCATGCTTCTCGCCTTATAGTAAGCGATACGGCCACCCATATACAGTAGCAGCACCATATTATAGAACTTTGAATTGCAAAGTACTGCGTGGAACTCCACTGCGCTCGACAACCTGAAACATAAGATGTTAAATCTAATTATGCTCAGTAATTACCCTGGCAATAATGTAATCCAGTAGGCCTACTGGCTTTTGGGAGTTGCGGTTGCCCGACGCGCTAGCTCCAAGGGCGCGCAGGGGCGCCTAGGGCTTCGATGGCACCATAGATTCTAGCTCCCCAAAAGTTCACCAGATAAAAGGGCACCAACATCTTTTGGGATTAAACGCTCGAATAACTAAGACCGGCCTTATATAATCGACTTAGTTTTTCGACTTGCAACGAGCAGATGCCGCTGACTTATACCGCCGAGTCGGCATGTTTGGTGTGTAAAGCTCTTAAACATTGGCATTAGCAATCAACAATCCAACACTGGAGCGTTTCGCGCCAAACTCGAAGTTATTAGCATGATAAAAGCGACTAGGATTGTTGCACTCTCTTTGTGCTAAGATCTGACATTATGTACAACGGAATTGTAAAAAAAACACGCGTATCTTGTACGTAAGTACGGTCTTGTAGGTAAGTACTTATTGTATTCTAAATGCCCACAATCTATAGTGCAGAAGACACCAGTCGCCCACCTGGCGCGACACTTTATATGGCTTCTGGTGGAGGGAGGATTCGGAGCGTTCGCGTTCTCTCTCCTTCGTCGAGAGGACCATCTCACAGAAGTAGGCAGAGCAAGGATGTCGACCATGACCAACAATCATATATTTTTTCCAACAACTGACAATAGAGAAGCGGATGTTTCCAGAGGCACGTGGCTGCCCCGAATGAAAATGAAAATAGATTTTAAGAAAATTCAAAATTATCACTTGAACAAATAAATATTAATTAAAATATTCGTACATTCCTATTACCTACATACATTAAAAGTTACTAATTTTACCAATGTTTTTTGAGAAATTTATTTTATTAACAATACCTACCTTTATTTGATTTTCATATTTTTTTTTTAATGTCAAAGGGCGCCAAAACACAATTACGTTCTACCTTGATACAGGACTATGGCCGGCGCTGTCCCAGGCTGAGCAAAACTTTAATATATAGGTGTGTGTTTTGGCGACTAAGTTCCTGGCATTTCCGATACAATATGTTTCTGACGAATGCGCTTATTTGCAAAAGGCTCGCCAGCTGAGTGCGTGCTATTTTTTTTGGGACGGCGAGCTGCAGGCGTTATGTACATCATTGTTGTTATCGTGAATCATAACATCATTATGAACAAGGTTATAAGTTAACACGAAGAGGGAATTTAATATGAGTACCCGCGAGCTCTTAATATAATTGGCAGTAGGCACTAGGCTCGCCACCCATCACATTACTAGCACGGTTTGCGCCTCTGCCTATCCCTTCAGGGGCGTGAGTGTTGTGTGTACAAAAAAGTTTTTTTTACTCTAACCGTTGCTTTAGTTATTGTTCTGAACTCTAGCCCGCCAAATTCTGTAAGCTAAACATTTGGGAAGAATCAAGAAATACATAATAACTGGCAGCCCTATACCCAGGTCCAAAAGAAATTGCGACACTGGCAGCCAGTGTTGCCAGATGTATGACGGTTGAAGTCGCCGAAAAATCATTATGAAGTCGCTGCACCGTATATGGAGAGGCGAAGGAGCAAAAAAAAAAACCTCCCAGCCCCCGACGCGAAGAGCTAAAAATATCCTCAAATCCGACAAAAACAAGGTTTATAACACAAACTTACCAAAGTAGACCAAATTGGCGACTGAGTGCCATTCACGTAGCCGTAAACGGCGACCAGTCGCCATTCACAATTTTTGGTCACCCCGACACCCTCCGAGATAGCCTAAATGGCGCAAAGTCGCCTAATCTGGCAACACTGCTGGCAGCACTGTAAGGCGGGCTTATACATCCGGAACAGCAAGCTGAACTTAAGAAACTGAATTCAACATCAAAAAACTGCTGCCTATAAAACCTATAAAATATAATACCTCACACCCTTCTTAAACTCAAAAACGCTGCCACTTTCCAACTCGACGTTATAAAGAAAGCTAGACCACCTTGAAAAAGCTAAATTTATGAAAAAGAGCTAAATGATCTTAAAATAGCATTAGCTTAAAAATCATTACTTGAGAATAAAATATAGAAGGAAGATTATACTAGACATATAAATAACAACAACAAAATAAAAGTAATATACATTACAGCAGGCCATAATAAAAGTAATGTAAGTAATGTGTGATTTTTTGAAGTGATTGATGATTCCCTAACCATTCCAAAGTATTCAAATATGTACAACGTTAATGTTCAAGTTTTCACTTCTGCCGGCATTCCCGGAGTGCAACCCGTTCTTTTTTTTTTTTTAACGGAACTTATAATGTGTGAGGTAACGCCACTTTGTATGGGATCCGGGGCGATTGATTCTGAATAATTCAAAAGGGAAAAATTGAAACTATAATCTCGGCCTAGCAGCATTGCCAAATTAACGGGATTGCCCCTAGAATGAAGGTGGCAAATTAGGTATTCTGATATCTGTATTGTATATTCAAAAGCCCAGTTCGGATTAGGTTACTAAATTATAACCCGGCTAAAATACTAACATATTCCGAACTAGGCTTTAGCGCGATACAATGTTAGGAGGTGTTTTAGGGTAAAGAAATGCATAATATAACCTATGCTATCTAAAGAAGTAGTTTACTTTGTATTTATAATGTAGAATTGACCTCAATTGTATTTGTAATAACATTTTGCGTTTGAACAATAGTGAGTAAAAATATTCAGGATTTTTAAAATCAGCTGTTCTTGGAGTTTCTCCATAACTTTTACCCAGTGTTGCCGGTTTAACGCTAGATCTAGTGCTTTTCAAGGGTCGTTAGCGCTTTTTATGTGATAACTACGCGCTAGGCGGGGGGTATGTACGTGAATAAATTTCTGGGCAGGGAGGTTTTTTTTGTTTCTAGCACCCCCAACCCCCCCCCCCCCCCCCCCCATGAAAGCGAAATTTTGCGGAATCTAGCCAGATGTCAGATTTTCATTTTAATAGCCCTTTTGATAAATATGGGTCTAGTGCTTTTTTTTTCGTCAAACGGCAGCACTGCTTTTACCTTTCGATGTATTACAAAGTCAACATCTAGCAACACTGCTGACATGCTGCAATTTTTTCAAAGACAGCCATATTTTTGTCATTGGTGTTATTTTTTGCGCTTTTGGATTTAATTGTTTGAATTTCTTAGTTTCTATAAATATTTCTAGTTAAATTTAGTGATATTTCAGTGCGTAAAGAAAATGGGCAAACCGTCGTCGTCATCACTATCAGTTAGTTAAAACTTTACTACACTTTCGTAGTTTGTTTATTTACAGAACAAAGGTAAAAAATATATATTATACGAGCAAATTTTTGGGACAACAATGGTACTCTATGCTTTTCAATCTTTTGCCTGTTAAAAAGTGATTCCTCACAGCTTTTAGTTTTATGTATTTTTTTTGTTTTGGTTACATATTGAATAGGTAAAAAAATGGGTTGATTCCCTCATACTCATCTCATTTCATGACCACACACGTAGCACTAAATTCTTTATGTTAATGTTGTACTTGTGCAATGTTATGAAAACAAAAAAAATAGTTTGTTTTAAAATATGGTGCAAGGATGAGGCTCTAACGGTTGAAAGCCGTACAATTATCCATTTAATTAGTTCGAAAACGCATACGAAACAAGTATTTATTCCTGAATTGCCTTTCAAACTTCCATATTGATGGCATTGACTTCTTATTCCCTTTATTTCATTACTTTTTTCATTCTTATGTGTTGTACTAAAGAATAAAACATCAATACACATTAAAGTATAAAAAAGTGAATCAGCCTCGGATGGCGAGGTTCAAGACCCAAGCCACCAGTGGTTAAGGATTCAAAGTGAGGAATCTCCTCACAATGTGTGTCCAACAGTACTGCCTTCTGCATCTGGCTCTTGACCCAATGGCCAATTGATCTATTATTATGGGTTGCTATTCCTCAGGTACTACTCCCATCACTCATAATAAAACGAGTAAAGACGACACAACATAGAGTTTTTCATCCATACAATAAGTATTATAAAGCACAATTACCATGGCCTTATTGTATAATTCATTAACTAAGCGAATAGATATATCTTGCGGGAAAACTGTAAATATTTCAAAATGAAGACCCTTGCTCAATTCTTACAATATTTTTACCTTAAATATTTTTTTTTATTTTTTTTTATTGCATTGTATGACGAGACGAGCATGCCGTTCGCCTGATGGTAAGCGATACGACCACCCATAAACAGTAGGAACACCATCTAGCACCTTGACTTACAAAGTACTGAGTGGCATTCCACTGCGCTCATCATCCTGAGACATAAGATGTTAAGTCTCATTATGTCCGGTAGTTATACTGGCTACAATGTCCTTCAAACCGAAACACAACAGTGCATGCACACTGTTGCTTGGCGGTAGAAATAGACATTGCGGTGGTACCCACCCAGACGGCCTCTTACATAATGAGAGACCTACCACCAGTAAATAAACACCAAAGTGAACCCTGGTTCTCTGATATTTTGTATTTCCAACATTATACCACCCTTTCAGACATATACAAATGCTGTTATAATTATTTAAAATTTGTATAGCAAAATGTAACAAAAAAGCCAATTCCAAATTGTTTTTTATTTTTTAAATAACAAAAAATTTATATTCTAATTTTACAAAAAAAAAAACATTTCTTACATACATTACACACTCCTATCTCTCGAAGGAAGGCAGAGACTGTTGAGCACCACATGCTATGATATTGACACACCTTCGTCTATTCCACATTTATAGTTCTAATACATTTTCTAACATCATGTATAAATATTAGTTTTTGTTACATTTACCCTAAGAATTTACATGTAATATAATTGTAGCATAGTATTCATTATGAAGCTATAACTTACTAATAATTTTGTGAATTTGGGTCTACTTACTGTATGTTTTTTTTTTTTTTATAATGGCATTTGAGTTCACATTTTGCCAATGTCAAGTTTGGTTTGTCTATTTTATTATCTGTAGTATGTCGAAGTAAAGCAGTGGCTACCTTACCAAGACTATCGAGGAGTTTTGACGGCAACAAAAAAAACACTTGATTAGCACGATTATTTCAATTCACTTCATTTGAGCTCTTTAATAGAACTATATTGGATAATATACCACCATAATTGTGCAATATAACACTAAGTATCACCAAAATAATGAATTAAAACAAGAGCACCTCATGACACTTCCAAGTTCCCGCCAAAACTCCTACTGTATGTTGTTTTGCTTTTTATTTTTTAGGCATGAAGATTTTTTTTTTATGGCCGTTCTGACATTCATTCAGCCTCACAAGTAGCTGAATAAATAAAAAAAACTTCAAATCGCTCATACACATGAACTTGAATTTTCTTCGAAACTTAAATATTGATTTTTCTTTACATAAAACAAACTAAATTCTTTGAAGTGAAGAGAAAACGATTGTTGATAATGAGACAAAAGTTTAAAGGCAATTTGGATTTATTTTATTTGTTCAGCTAATTTGTGGCTAACTGTACAGTCAGCAGCATAAGTAGATGAACAAATTTCAAATTTCAAATTGCCTACATACTTTTGTGTTCATACTAATCTTGTTTTTCTCTTCACAAAAATAAAATAAAAGGTATTTACTCTACTTCAAACGAAGAAAAAAATATTTCAGTTTAGCTTAATGTGTATAATATAGGTGGTTTGAAATTTCGATTTTGTACAGATATTTAAGCTGCTGACTGTACATATTGTGTGGTGGTTATGTTGAAAATGATGTTTGTCTTAAAGTATAATTAATTGAATAAAGATTAGGTCAAAGTATTTCTATCAATTTAAAAAAAATTATGCATGGAGAATGGTTCTCATTTTTACTTTTAATATAGCTATTTCAGCAAACTATCCTAGTCCATATTTTTTCTAAACATTCTCTTAGTAAGTTAATTTGTTCCTGACTTTCGAGACATACATTTATAGATTTTTTTTTATTTTTTTTTATTGCGTTGTATGACGAGACGAGCATGCCGTTCGCCTGATGGTATGTATGTATGTATGTCTAATGGGGACGTATGCAGTCGCACAGACGGGTGATCAGTTCACTTCCTTGGGAACTATTTCACCCTTAGTCCCAGTTTGGGTGGAGCTGCCACTTTCGCTTTGGTTCGGTTCGCTTCGCAGGTATCATTCCCAGGGGCCGCATTCACCATAGGGAGTTTCGGCTGTGGCACAGCTAGACCTTGGAGGCATCGTGGCTTCCTTCCAGGTGTGAACCTTCCAGGTTACCGATCTCTGCCCAGCACCGCCTTCCACTGAGGGTCCCGCCACTTTGACCTTGATCATTGTAGCAGGAGCCAACAGGGGGCAGCGCTCAGCCTATGCGGTGAGGGCCACACAGGCTGCCAGGCCCTGTCTGCCCACATACTCTCCCACCCCCCAGGCGGCGTCCCCCAGTCCGACATAGCGTCGCTCCCCTTTCCTAGGCTATTCGTGACAGTCTCCATCCTGAAGCACTGGTTTTACTGGTGCTCCTGCAGTATGCCCCCTTCTACTCTTACAAACCTTTGTGTTGCCTTACTGAACCTTATTATGTCTCCTAGCTTTACCTCCTGTAGTTGTGCTATTTCCAGTCTGTCTGTTCCCAGTATCTCCCATCTTGGCAGAGAGTACATTGAGCACTCTGCCAGAAAGTGGATGCTGGTCTCCTCTTCTCCGCATTCTGGACACGAGGCGTCTTCGGTCTTACCTATTATTTTTAAGTGCCTGTTCAGCGTTCCGTGTCCAGTCATGATTCCTATTCGCCTGATGGTAAGCGATACGACCACCCATAAACAGTAGCAACACCATCCAGCACCTTGACTTACAAAGTACTGAGCGGCATTCCACTGCGCTCGTCATCCTGAGACATAAGATGTTAAGTCTCATTATGTCCAGTAGTTATACTGGCTACAATGTCCTTCAAACCGAAACACAACAGTGCATGCACACTGTTGCTTGGCGGTAGAAATAGACATTGCGGTGGTACCCACCCAGACGGCCTCTTACATAATGAGAGACCTACCACCAGTCTACATGTAATTATGTTACAAATGTAGCCTAGCTCATTTTTAAATGAATTTTAACAAGGCATAACATTTTTTAGAGAAAATCTGTATCCAAGAGTAAATCCAACATGAATATATCAATAAAGTTACCAAAAATGAAAGCTTTGAAAAGAAAAAACAAGCGAAGAAGAAATCATAACATTCAGAAAGTATTTGAGCAATTGAGGAATGAGAGTGGGGCCTTTGAGAATACTCCACAAAGTGTCTCAATTGTATCTCTTGATAATTCATTGCACAGTAATGCCGAGTCTTTAAATGAGAGGCAATCTAAAAGAAAACTGAGCCCAGAACCAAGCAGCAGCAGAAAAAGGCGGAAATCTGATAGTGTTATTATAATAAATGATGAAGACCTCACAATCAATGAAGGTCCATGTCCACAGACACCAAAAAAAACTTCGACCATCCAATGCTCCACACCCATAATAAATAAGGACAGTAAAACATTATCCGAGCTCATAGTAAACACATTTCCTAAAAACAACAATTCCTCCACAATAATAAATTTAAATAAAGATATAATCAATTTAACCAAACAGATTAACAGGGATTCATATTTAACAATAGACTTGACTAACGGTAATGAAGCCTCTGGAAGTAAAGTTTTGAATGAAACACCAAACAACAACACCGAAGAATCCCAGAATACTGTTATTGATTTAGTTAACACAACAGATTTACCAGATTGTTCTATAATATCTGTGATTAAACCGGACATTTCGGATCACAGTTTGAGTGGAGAATCAGATGTTACTGTCTTAAGAAAACCAAATTCCAACCATTCAGGCAAAAACCAAATGCGTAAGATTGCTAACGGTATCGCTCAGTTAGACTCTATGGAGAAGGGCAGGTTGCTAGAGTTTATAACGGAGAAGATATTTAATGGTTGCAATGTGCCAAAACATGTGAGAAAAAGCTTAACTAGTATAAAGGTGTGTTTATTATTTTATATTGGATTTTGCAAAGTACTATTTTAATAGTAGCTATATGAATTAAGATGTGGTTGTGATTATCAAAGTATTTTAAGAATAATAATAATTACATTCATTTGGTTAATAATATGAAAATTCTTTCACATTGGCTTTTTATCCTGGAAAAATACATAGTGAGGATTGAAAGGTCTTTAATGATAAATAAAACTTTAAAAAACATTACTAAATCCCTAATTTACTATTGAATATTTACAGGACTCGATTACCTCAAACAGTGATGAAAAGGAACGCATCAAGAAAATTTTGTTAGGTCAATCGCCCTCCAGAAATAGTGTGGGTAGTAACATATACCACCCTGACAGAGGCAATAATAATAAAACCGGGCTGCGGATGATTGTCATCGACGGTAGCAATGTAGCTATGGAGTAAGTTAATCTTTTGTACTGAACCTTGATGGTCTTATTCATAAAAAGATAAACCAATTTAGCTATCGAATGTTCTGTCTTTTTCTAACGAATTTTGAATTGAGTTTGAAGGAAGAAGACAAAGCATTCTATACCTAAAATAGGTTTATAAACTGTGTATGAATAAAGTCGTAAGTCTATAGGCATAAAGCAGGGGCGCCGGAATCAGGATTAAATGCCAGTGGTAATTATTGAAATAATATTTGTCACAAGTAAGAAAGTACGTAGGTACAAGTCTCCAGTGCCGGATGAAGACTACTTGATGCCCTAAGCGAACCACTCCTGTGAACCTCCCCCCCTCGTGGAATAAGGCCTTTCCTGCAGCATCGTTGTACTTTTACGTACGTCGAAACAAAAATCAGAGGCGCTGTCTTGGGTCGGCGCGGCCCTGGCATAAAGCAGCAATCAGCATGCATATCCTAACTAGTTCTATCCCTCATCCAACTCGAGTGATTAAGTTACTTGTCAATGTTAATCTTTCTTTCTCCTAATAAATAGGAAAGATTGTGTAGATGTTTGTATAACTGTTCGAATTAAATGCTGAAGTCGCTGAACAGATTTGCAGAGTTTGGCACACATAAAATAGATATAGTCCGAGATTAATACATTATATGCTATTTTTTTATTCCGGAAAAGTTCTTCTTAGTCTTCTTCTTCTTTTAAAAATAGCTCCACCGTTTCATCGGTGATTTTGCCAATGTCAAGTGGGTAGATGTTAAAATAAGGACATACCTTTTTTAGAATAACTTTTGGCCCGAAGTGAACTAAAAAACGATGGCAATAAAGAGTAATATAACTAAAACATTTGACATTAGTTATGGTGCATACCATTACAACTATAAACTTCTTGATCAGAACTTTAAAAAAGTTCACAATGGGAGTTTTGTTCCGAGAAAGGTTTTTCATGCAGACAGAGCTGAACACTACACCTAGTATATATTAATACTAGACTTTGCTCGCGGCTTCGCCCGCGTGAAAAAGTTTTTCCGGGATAAAAAGTAGCCTATGTATTAATCCAGGACATGATCTACCCGTGTGCCAAATTTCATCGAAATCCGTTCAGTAGTTTTTGAGTTTATTCGTTACAAACATACTTACACACAAATCTTTCCTCTTTACAATATTAGTATAGATAATATTAAGCTAAACTTGAGTTTCTGTTTATACTTACAGGCACGGGAAAGGAAAAGTGTTTTCTGTAGCTGGCTTGAAGATATGTATAGATTATTTTTTAAAGCGCGGACATAGGGTTAAGGCGTTTGTTCCCAGATTCAGGTAATGTATCATACACTATGTAGATGTATTATCTACGTACATATTAGAAAAGTCTCATGTAGAGAAATATTGAGATTTAGTTCATGTAATAATAACGATCAATGGGGTAGTTAACTTTTTTTTAAAATACAATTATGAAAAATGTACGCTATCCAAAATCTAATAGAAAAAGAATTTTCAAAATTGGCGCAATAGTAAGTAAGTTATAAAGCTTTGAAATTTGGTGGAAGGGGTAGCTGTCAAATAGATGCAATACTAGGCTGTGATGTCATCAAGCGCCGTCGGCCATAACGCTGCGTGCGTGCGAAAGAGATAGTGCGATATCCCCGCCACGCCCCCACTTTTGCTCAGAAGCATATTTGAAAATTGAATAACTGCTTTATTTTTCAATCGATTTTGATGCTGATTTCACAGAAGAATTTCTATTTTCGTATTATTTTCTGTTACATCTAAAATAATGTACAAAATCGAACATAGAGAACTACCCTATCTGAGCAGATTGCCTCGGTTGTATCATTGTAATACTTGCAGAGTACAATTTCAATTCTGAGGTCTCGGGTTTGAATTTGGGTGGGCAAAGTGATATTGGGTTCTTCGAGTAGTATCAGTCTGGAATTTGTGCACAATATGGCAATAGGCTCGCTCCCTATCACATGGGATGGAATACACAACGCGAAAAGGTGATGCACTTATTGCCTACTTCTTCTGGGATAAAAGGCACTAGTGTGTGTTTTAGCTTTTTTATAGTCTATAGGCCAAATCTGTGAAACCAGATTGTCACCTCTTTATAATAATTGTATGTGTTAATCTTAAACATCTTCATTTATAATAAAATAACAATAAATAGCGACCACACATCTTACACACACTCACACACATTACAACAAGACCGTACACTCCCCAGGGCGGGGGGGGCGACGGGGGGGAACGAAACAATTGCTATCCCATAGTTCTGCACCTCTGGAAGATCTCCCCTACATTACTCATAACGCCGGCAAGGGGGGCCATCGTATCAAATAGCGAGGCCCTAGCCCTTGTTGACCACACATACACGCTCACAACATTACACAGCTACTCTTATCACACAATACAACAATACAAGACAGCACAAAGGCAGAAAAGGCCAAAAAGCATCTGTAGTATAGATTTGGTAAGAAAGGATCTCACGAAAATCTACCTGGCAAGCTGTTAATATTGGATTTGAAGTATTTGTATTTTAAAGCCAAACAAGAAGTCGTACTTGATATTTGTGAAAGATTTCAATACAATAATGACATTATTATCTTATATATAAAATTCTCGTGTCAAAATGTTCGTTCCCATACTCCTCCGAAACGGCTGAACCGATTCTCATGAAATTTTATATTCACACTTGGTAGGTCTGAGAATAGGTTGTTATCTATTTTTCATCCCCCTAAGTGATAAGGGTTGTTCACCCTTAATTTTTTTTTTTTAATAATCGGACAAAATTTTTTGTTTTTATTTTTCTATAATGTGGCATTAAAAAATACATACAACCCTAAATTTTCAACCCTCTACGATCAACCCCTATTTTTTAATAGCCATTTTAGTAATTTAATAACTTTTCGATTTCGATGAAATTTGGCACACGGGTAGATTATGTCCAGGATTAACATAAAGCGGGACTTTTATACCGGGAAAACACATTCACGCGGGCGGAGCCGCGGGCAAAAGCTAGTTATTATATAAGTTAGAGTATTAAAAACTCAATAGATTTAATTTTAATAAGGAGAACCGCGAGCGAATGCTCGTTATCGAAAGCAGGACAACAAAACAATAAGCACATCTACCACAGAGTTATTTTTTTTTTATCTATACTAATATAAAGAGGAAATATTAGATTTTTTGTTTTTTTTTTTGTAATGGATAAACTCAAAATCCTAGACCGATTTTAAAAATACTTTTACAAATATAATAAATAAGTGGCCACGGGCTTCTGAGCATCTGAAACACTTTATAAACGCCACAGGCTGAAAGAGAATACACAGCAACTATAAATAAAAAGTGACAACACAAGAGACTCAAAAGTGCAATTATATCAGTAAACCAAGCGGTTATCTCCGTAACAATTGTTGTGCGCTTGGTCTCCACACCAAATGCACGCCCATGCACGGAGGACATTAGCCGCAAGCCGAGGTACACAATGTATTGGTACCTCCATACATTGGGCCTCAATGGCTTGCGAACATTTTTGCCTTATCTCCATTCTAAGAAACTTGCTTTCCCCTCTCTCCTTCATTTCTCCTCACAGGCCGATGTATTTAATAAGCTTGAAGGTCGCCACTAACTGCCCATCCACAGCACATTTTCTATGAGAGGGGTATGACCCCAGTCGTAAAGAGAGGCTATAGACCTCTACTGTTTGTACGGTTTTGCAGGTGTAAATACGGTAAGAGTACGGACCCGAGACTGCTGGACCATCTCGAGAGGCAGGGGATGGTCGTGTACACCCCGTCCAGGGAGATAAAGGGGAAAATGATCACGCCTTACGATGACAGGTTAGTTCACTTATTTATTGTTTGTTCGTGTGTGTGTGTGTGTGTGTGTATGCGTGTGCGTGTGTATTATATGTTTGTTAATTATTTATTTGTTTTTTTTTTATTTATACTTCTTGTTTTGCCAATGTTTATGAACAGTCTTGTCTCTGACTATCAGGCGTGTAATTATTTAAATTAAAACAAAATCAATCATTTTTGGTCTAGATAGGCTTGAATTCCCTGTATTCCATACCACATACTTTTTACTGGTGGTAGGTCTCTCATATGTAAGAGTCCGTTTGGGTGGGAACCACCGCAATGTCTTTTTCTACCGCCAAGCAGCAGTGTGCATGCACTGTTGTGTTTCGGTTTGAAGGACATTGTAGCCAGTGTAACTACAGGACATAGTGAGACTTAGCATCTTATGTCTCAGGATGACGAGCGCAGTGGAATGCCACACAGTACTTTATAACTCAAGGTGCTGGATGGTGTTGCTACTGTTTATGGGTGGTCGTATTGCTTACCATCAGGCGAACGGCATGCTCGTCTCGTCATTCAATGCCATAAAAAAAATACATATTTATCAAAGATTATTCACTTCATTTTTTTTAATAAAATCCCGTTATTATTTATGTACCACCATCATATTTTATTACTACGCACACTCACGCTTTTTATCCCCGAAGGGGTAGGCAGAGGCGCAATTAGTACACCCACTTTTCGCCGTGCGTATTCCGTCCCATGATGTGATAGGGGGCGAGCTTATCGCTATATCAGGCAAAAATTCTAGACTCCGAGCTGATACTGATTAGAATAACCCAATATCACTTTGCCCGACCCGGGGATCGAACCCGAGACCTCAGCATTTCAGTCGTACCATAATACAACTACGCGACCGAGGCAGTCATATTTTATTACTCGTATTACGTATAATACAATATTTTAATATAATTTCAGATACATAATACAATGTGCAGCAGAGTTTGACGGTGTCATTGTAACCGGAGACAACTATAGAGACTTGGCGGATGAAAATTCAAAATGGCGCTTCGTTATAGAGAACAGACTTTTGCCTTTCACTTGGGTGGACGATATGATAATGTTCCCCAAAGATCCCCTGGGAAGGAACGGGCCGACGCTGCAGAAGTTTTTAAGCCATTAAAATTGTGATAATTTTTTTTTATACTAAACTGCATTACAGTGTATGTCATAGTTATTAATATGGCGTCACAACTGTCAAAGTGTATAGAAAACCTGATAGACAATAGTGTCTTTATGCTTATGGTTTTAGTATATTGTTTATATTGTAGTGTAAAATGCGCCTTATGTCGGCGAATTTAAAGGTTGCAGAAGTTGCGCTCAAAAACAGACTTGTTTTTTTATATAAATCTTGTAATTTTTATAAACACAAAAATATTCACGATTTCATGTTTTTTTTATTTGTCAAAACTTTTGATTTGAAATACTTTATTTTGGGAGTGGGTCCATTTTTTGCGCGTAACCTGCGGGCCTTTTAGTCACTGCGAATGTTACGCGGCCTATACTGTTTTTTTTTGTGTATACTATATTCTATACCATAGATCGTAAGATTTCATAAGCTCCACATTATTTATTTTAAAAAGTTAAAAAACGTAACATATTCGAGTTTCTAATGAATCGCACAGAAAATTAAATTTTCTGTATTTCATTTGTGTTATTAAATTTTAAGTATGTGTATTTCATTTTATTTTTAGAAAAAACTGGGCTACCTCAAAAAAGTGAATTGTGGCCAAATTTTAAGTTATTCATTTGATATCTATTATTTAAATAAAGTTTTGCGTCAGATGTAGTTTTCAGCAAAAGTATGGAAAATAATTAAAATGCAAACTTTCAATAAATATTTAAATACGTTACAATACTCCGTGTTCAATAATTGTAATAAAACAAGTGAACAGAAATATCTTATTTCATAAATTTCAAGAAATTAATCAACAGAAAATATTTTATCCAACGATAATGTTTCCTGTTATTTCATGAACAATATTTATGTTTAAAATCTTGATATTTTAAGCGAGTAAATATAATTATTTACTTGATATAAAATATCGTTAATAATTTGTGAAAATTGGGTATTTTTTATACAATTGTTTGTTTATAATTTTGGAGCTGATAACATTAAATATCGACTGCCTCGGTGGCGTAGTTGTATTACGATACGACTGCAATGCTGAGGTCTCGGGTTCGATCCCCGGGTCGGGCCAAGTGATATTGGATTTTTCTAATCAGTATCAGCCCGGAGTCTGGAATTTTTGCCCGATATAGCGATAAGCTCGCCCCCTATCACATCATGGGACGGAATACGCACGGCTTAAAAGTAGGTGCACTAGTTGCGCCTCTGCCTACACCTCCGGGGATGAACGGCGTGAGTATGCGTAACATTAAATATCTAAGTTTAAATTCTGTCATCCCATAGTATTACAGATTCCGTAACATAGCAGCAAAGGAGATGTCCGCTTTTTGTATGGGTGCTGTGCCTCAAAATTTAACCAGGCTCAAACTTTATGGATATCAAAGGGCTAAAAATATGGATCTTGGATCCATTAAAAAAATATTTTTAGATCCCTCCATTTATATCAAACTTTTTTAAAAATGTTCATATTAAGGGTAGTTTTTAAGCAAAATAAAATTACATAAATCTCAACTTCGGATGACTTTAAAATTATACTATTTACTGCAAAGGCATAGTTTTTTGGGAGTACTATTCACATATATCTATATAAAGTGTCTTGGTTAGAATTTTAGGTCCGTTTTTGGACATGTCCTTTGTACTACCCTTGCACAGTAAGCAGTAATATGCCTGTGAATTGAGATGGAGCGTTCCATCTACAAACTGAGACAAATATTTGCGCATACGCATCCGTAAATATTAAGGTCTAAATAGCATGTTGTCGGATGGCCTTTGTTGTACTTGATATGACACAATACTTGTGTACCATTAGTACTCAATAGTTTTTTTTTATTTTGTTTTTTTTTTTAAATACCAAACATATTGACCTCGAATAACACGGTCGTATTTATCACTGTAATTAAATTATGATTTCTATGTTTATCCTATTCTATTTTGTTAGCGTTACAAATGTTACACAAAGTTATGCTCAATACACACAACTGTATACAACATAAATCGTTAAACGAAAAAGGCAAAAAACTGAACTCATTTATTAAAGGTCGATGTTTAATATACTTTTGTTTTATTAACTCCGTATGTAGTCTAGATACTGACGATCCGTAAATGTTGAGGAATTCATTCAAATACTACTACTAGTTTCATCTCCCCTCTGTGTTCGATTATTTGTAGACGTCCAATTTCACCATGCTCTGTTATAGTTCGGACAAACTAAGCTGGCCGGTATGACAATTCAATTTTTTTCCCGAAGCGATAACTCTGTGAGAACTTCTACCCAAAAAATTCAAAACCGTGTCATGTCATACCGGCCATATTAGTTTGTCCCTACTATAGTTACTGTACGGGACACCTCTTATTGATAGGCAAATGATAGATTGTCTTTGATAATAAACACTTGTATTTGATATTTACTTAGGCCCGTATTCACAAACGATACTTAGCTAAGGACAGCTCAATGCTATGATAATAAGTCTGTTTTCGTAAACATTACTTGCATAAGTATAGAAGTAACACTGGCAAGCCATTCATTTCATAAACGATACTCAAGGGACTCTTTGCTGTGCGTTCCCATAGCATTGTGATTGGTTTATATTGTAATGAAACTTCCTCGAGTAGATTGACAGAAAACATCAAACATTGACTTTGAAATTTCAATTTTGATGGAAATTATCAATAGGTATTAAAAATGACACGGATTTCAAATAGTAAAAATACATTACATACATGCGCCATCACCGATAAATTCTTGGTAGAAGCCACAACACGAAAGAAGGAGACAACTTGTAAATATTTTTGTTAAAATAATATTATGTTCGCATTTGCATTATGGACACAAGTTTCGCGCCTTTATTGAGTAAAAATCTCCTAAAATGTGGTAAGTATGATGTTTTCCAGTTTGTTTCCTGGTTATATATATTACAATAATATAAAATGATAAGACGAATAACAGAAGTTGATTTCTTTTAGTTCAAAGAAGTTACCATATTTTACTTCTTCAGAGAGGGAATTAATCGTGGCTTTGATGCGGGAACGGCCTATTATTGAAGATACCGTACGCATGCTCAAAATATAGAGCCAAAGAAGAAGGCTTGGGATAAACTGACAATAGCTTATAATGCACAGTCGTATGTTACACCCAGGGACAATGTACAGTTGAAAAGATGTTGGGAAAATATAAAACTTATAGAAAGAAGGAGCTCTCTCAAGAGTCAATGAGTATGATGCGTATAGAAAAAATATTAGATTATAAAAACAGCTCCATGCTTTACAATTTAAAAAAAATTGGAAATAGAACGATAAAAAATACATCTTGAAAATTTAAATATATTTGTTTTATTTTATCCGACCAAATTAACTAAAAATGCTGTGTTATAAATTATCTCCTGTATCGGAGCGCCTCGGTATGTAGGTATTTTATGATTTATATTATTATCATTTATATTTTCGATAATGATGCCATTGCCTGACTGCCTCGGTGGCGTAGTTGTATTGCGTACGCGTTACGAGTACAATTTGCGCGCTGAGGTCCTGGGTTCGAATCCTGGGTCGGGCCAAAAACATTGTGACTGGGTTTTTCCATCTTAAAAATTACTCAGTCGCAGCTCGGAGTCAGGAAGTTGGCGGTGTGATACCCCCGTGCCTCGGAAAGCACGTAAAGCCGTTGGTCCTGCGCCTGATCTCTCTCCGGTCATGTCGGATTGCCGTCTCACCGGACTATGAGAGTAAAGGAATAACGAGTGCACCCTGTGTATTGCGCACACACTTGTGCACTATAATATCTCCTGCGTATCTGGCTGATCTCTGTTGAGATTGGCCGCCGTGGCCGAAATCGGCTAGAAAGGGTATATAATGATGCCATTGGATGTACTAATCTAAACTATATTTCACTAATAGGAAGCTACATTACTCCTGAGTGCTATAGGCTACTTTTAGTCCCGGGAAAATATTTTTATCCCGGAACAACTTATTCATGCGGGTGAAGCCGCGAGCAATACTAGTATTGTATAAAATCGAAGTTGCTACAATCATATGGCACGTTGTTATGAGACTCGTAGCCAACTTTTTGGTCAAACAAGGATCAAATCCTCTTCGACTCCCCTATTGTACGTTCTACTGTGTTTCTAGTTTTTATGTTAGCTTTATTCTAATTTTCTTTGGAAATATTGCCTGGTTGTGATACTGTGAGATTTGAAAATCTCGATCACTTTTCTAGTGTTATTCGTTCTCTGTAGGTCTCTTTCAAGGATATAATCATCAAATTCGTTTTCGCTACTGCAGTCCATCGCAAGTTAACGGATCAAATCAAGAAAATCACACGAATTTACAAACCTAACTTACGTGGTCTGTAAAACCCGGTGCTAGATTGACGTTTGTGTTGATTTGTCACACTATGCGTTGCGTAAAATAGCTCGCGAGCTCCTTTTGCTGTGCGTTCATTTTCCTAAATGCATACTGTCATTCCTCCGTTAAGTGTTGTTTAAGAATAAGTTTGACGGACCCTGTGCGTTCGAGAATACTATGCGTCCTCGGGTTGAGTGTTTGGGCATGACAGCCTACGCACTGCGTAGGCCAAGGGGCGCTGTGATTGGCTAATATTGAGATACAACTTTGCATCAGTTGGCTGTCAGATAAACAAAGCTGAACAAGGCCAAAGAAAACGATAAAACAACCGACACTATGCGTTCGGGAGCACTATGCGTCCTCTAAGTATTGTTTGTGAATACGGGTGTTAGTCTATATGATAAATGATAATGAGTACGCGTTTGCCGTCGATCGGGTCTTTTGACGCACTGATTGTAAAAATTGTTTATTGGGTAAAATCGATGCGACACGCCAACGCGCTAACGCTGCAATAATTTTATGTATGGTGAGCCCATACAGTTACTTTAACAGACTTTTAACTGTCTTAATGGACTGTTAAGGTTTTTGAGCGCCCCACCATGGCCTAACGGGTGATCTTCCTTAACTAGGCGTACTTTCTTGAGACGTCGACGTCGATGGGCGTTAATGTTGACACCCGATTAACTAACGCCCGTTAAATAAGAAATTGGACCTAAGGTAATTAGTAAAAATAGTCTTGATATAAAACTATTTTGCGGATTTTATCGCGGTTTTTTAATTAATATTTTCTCCCGACGTTTAACCGCGATAAAATCCGCAAAATAGTTTTATTTCAATGTCGTAACATTCGCGTAAATAGAAGTCAAAAATAGTCCCTTAATACGATGGGGTAGTCAACTTTAAAATAATTTTATAGAATTATACGCCATCCAAAACTTAGTAGAAAGGAATTTGCTGTTTTCACGGGTTTCGTTATCGTCAGTTGCCGATCTAAATCAAAAAAAAACTTGAGAGGTGTCAAGGGACACCCGGATGGAACGAAGTTCCTTTCGATTAATTAGTGAAGTAATTGTAATAAAATGTTATTTATATAACAGAGTGTGTATATATATAAATATTTTCCTATTTCCGTTCCAATACATAAGTTTCTAGAGAAAAAAAAAACAAATAAATACGTGTGGCACTCGGAGACTGCCGCGGTAAAGCTATTGCATAGCATTTTTATCACAAATTTTGATTGACTAAACACAAATTCGATCTTACGCTTACCACATAAAGTAGATTTTTAAACGCGAGCAAAGCACGTTTAGTCTTGTTATTGATAAATGTCAGTAACCAAAGTAGAATAAATCAACAAAATTTGAAAAAAGAATGTTTTTTTTTTTTAATATACTCGTTTCAAGAATTATAGCTTCTACGCATTGTATTTAAGTTCATATTAGTAAGATAATAGCAAAAAGTGTCGTGACAACTTTTTATGAGATGTTTTCCGTCCAGCCCCCTTTCACAACGCGCGATAAGGAACTTCGTTCCAATATCTATTTTTAATCAAGTAGAGAAATTATATTTAATAAATAAAACCAAATATCAAATTGACTATTTTATTGAACATAATTGTTTTGGGCGTATTATCATTGTTATACATTACAAACATGAATCGTGCAGACAATAAAAAATATAGTTGTAACCTCCACGCACTAAGCTCCGCGCCTGGTTTCACTTGATGGCCCCGTTTTTAGCACTGAGACACTGCAAATTAGGCTCCCAGGGATCTTACTACTACCTCAATAATCTTAGTTATTTATCACTGTTCTGTGGTTTAGTGACAAATACCTTGCATTTTGAATGTTGTCTTTCAATGGAATAATACTTAATATTATTACCATAGATTATATGGTATAGGACGTCATTGTTTCGAATTTAATTTAATTTTTAATCGCAACGAGCGCCGAATTAAACTACAAAGCAAGGGCGCCTTTTTGATTCGATAATCCTGTCGATCGAATTCGCTCAAACTTCTAAGGCACAATTTTAGAACCGCGCAAGGAACAAAACGAATGCGATTAAAAATCGCACGAATATAATTATACACGTCAGTTCTCACGGAGCAATCAAACAAAACATATAGTCAGGCCGCAGCGGTCCTTCGAACCTTAAAAAAAGTAGCGACAACATATGTAAAAATATAATTCGCTATCATAAAAAAATAACGACCTTATTCATAAACAGTTCACAAACCTATTTTAGTTATAGAATGTTTTGTCTTCTTCCTTCAAACTCAATTCAAAATTCGTTCGAAGACAAAACATTCGATAACTAAAATAGGTTCATAAACTGTTTATGAATAATGCCACAACAATACACCTTAACTTTAATCTCACTTTCTTTCACACCAAGCTCGTATCCTTACCCTATGCGCAGTCTTGCGAATATTTAAACGATTGTGCATCGAAAAAAATTATGTACAGTCGGCCACATAAAAACCTGAACAAACAAATTTCAGATCGTCTATACACGTTTTTTTTTTATTTGTGTTTAATGAAGTAAATCCATTTTCTTTTATTTTTATGATGTGAAAAAAATTTAAGGAACCAAGAAAGTGTAAAAATCGTTTTGAATTAGTTCAGCTATTTATGTTGCTGACTGTACATAGTTTCAAAAAAACATAATTATAATACAATCATATTTTCACTTGCGTTACATATGTCACAAATTAGTAACACAAAAAAAACCTTTGTCACTAAATGCTCGCTTTTCCTATATACCTATATCGCATAAAATAGTTAAACAATTTTACTTATTTTTACATTAACAAATATTTAACGATACCTTTCTGTAAAAGCAAAAGGACGGCTCAATGTTAGCCTGTGTTAAGTCTTATCAACATTTTCATTTGGAACGAAGAAAGGTAACTTTTATAGTCAGCGCTATGAAGTAGGAAGAATTCTTACATATTTCTTTGTTACTTTGAAATTTATTCGTTTTTTTTATTTTTCTTTGTAACCGTTACTGTGTAGTTTAAATTGAACATTTTTTTTATAGCATTGAATGACGAGCCGAGCATGCCGTTCGCCTGATGGTAAGCGATACGACCACCCATAAACAGTAGCAACACCATCCAGTACCTTGAGTTTCAAAGTACTGTGTGGCATTCCACTGCGCTCGTCATCCTGAGACATAAGATGTTAAGTCTCACCCAGTCCTTCAAACCGAAACACAACAATGCATGCACACTGCTGCTTGGCGGTAGAAATAGACATTGCGGTGGTACCCACCCAGACGGTCTCTTACATATGAGAGACCTACCACCAGTGAAAGTATAACTACTGATTTTTTGTTAATAGAAGAAATATATGAAAATTATAACGTAACGCAGAGGAAATCTTCCTACTTGTTGCGCGTACATAACAGCAATAAAAGGAAGTATTTTTTGGCACTACAACACTAAAACATACAAAAAGCTTAACGAATTAATTACATAACAATTTATAAAGTACTAGGATGATAAAAAGATGACAATAATTTCAACATAACATAACTACTGATTAGAAATAGTTTTTAGTCCCGATCGCTACGCCGGCATGCATGCTAGCCTATTGCGAAAGACTAATAAGTTTATTAGTTACTATTTCGATGTAACACAGTTGAATTTCTACTACTAGAATGGCTTACTGACCATACGAATATTTTATTCGTTATTATAAGTATAGAGCAAGATGGGGATTATCAAATTTTCGATTTCAGATTTCAAAATAGTTTGAATCACCCACCTTGCGTAGAAGAAATTTTGTAATAGGGCAGTTGACTGAACTACATAATTAGAAAGAAAGAAAGAAAGAAAAACATTTACTGGCAACAAATTGGGTGGTGACAGTTACAATAATAAAATTATAAAAAAAAAAATATACAAGACAAAAAAAACACAACCACAAATTGTAGAGTCTGGCTACAGAAAGTTGATACTGAACTTATTTGCAAACTTTTCACATGGCAATACTTTAAGTGTTCCAACGTTCAGAATTTTCCCTTGATGTCACAGTATTTTTAAGGGTTAAAATAAATAAAATGTTATAATAATGAAATATAAACATGAACCTGATTATATAATAACCATTATTGTATTTATCAACTAGGCGTACACAAACTCAACGTAGCTATGAGTTTGTGTACGACATGCAATTTATTGTTTTTTTAAACAATAAAGCAAGCAAACTTTATATCTATATAGAACTATATATTAATACAATTGCTCATTCTAGTAAACAAAAAATGTTTCGAGAATATAATAAATAATAAAATAAAATTCCGGGACTTTTCCCAAAAACGGGGAACCAAAATCGATCAATGGCATCACTAAAATCTAATGTTTACAAGATGGCGCCTTGACGTTGTTGTGTTGAGATTGAGTTAAGTTGTATTTGTTTGGATTTCTGAGTGTTAAAATGAACAAAACTATTAAGAGTGGAGTACGAGAATTATTGTTTCGAATGATGTGTAAATTTAAAGAGCAACAAGAGAAAAAAGCTTCTGAATTCCGGCAGAAACAGGATTGTTTACATATTGTCGTAAATTTCTTAGGTTAGTATGCCTCAAATGTTTTGATACTTTGATTCTGATTTTGTGTGTCTTTTCATACTGTTTGTTGTCTTTTGTTTAATTTTCACATGATTAACATGATTTATGACATGATAAAGCATAGCGTCCCTACCCATTGTTTACAAAGTTCTGAGAATTAGTTTTGGTTGTATTATAATTTACATATGTTTCTTTTCAGAAAATCTCGATAATGTAGCGGGGGTTAGTGAAGTATTGGAAACAATTAAAAGACTAACTGATTTAGAAGAAAAAGATACGATTAAAACTCAGAACGAGTACATGGAAGAAATATCTTCACTAACTGGTAAGGTTTTATTTAGTAGGTACTTGTTATATAATGGCTTTAATTATCTATCTCAGTCATTCTTGTGCACAGCTAGTCATTTCTTCATGTTAAAAACAAAATTCACTCAGAATGTTACTTTTGTAGTCATAAATGGAAGACAACAAGATACATGTTATGTTTGCTGCATACGAAAATGTTTAGTGACTGATATAACCATGAAATAAATTTATTTATTAATCATAATTATTTATCATACACATTTGATTGTATTTTTACAGGAACCAGTATTGCAACATTAAAAAGAATTAAAAAGGAAGGTGTGGTGAATGAAGGTGTCTGGAGAACTCCAGGTAAAAAAAGACCACACCAACAGAAATTGTCAAACTTAGATAGCTTTGACATTGATGCCATTAGAAATAAAATTAATGAATTCTATATTGTGAGAAAACAAGTTCCTACACTAAGAACTTTGTTACCAGCTTTAAAAGACAGCATTGAGTTTAGTGGATGTCGTGAGACTCTTCGCCGTATACTATTAGCCAATGGATTTGAATTTAAAAAAAACAACAATGAACGGTCAATCTTAAATGAAAGATATGATATTTCGGCATGGCGACATCGCTTCTTGCGAACAATAGCTCTGAAGCGTGCAGAGGGAAAGCAGATTGTTTACCTGGACGAGACTTATATTCACAAATCATATAAACCAAAAAAATCTTGGCAAGGCCCATCCACAAGTGGTGTTATTGAAAATATTGCAATGGGAAAGCGTTATATAATTGTCCATGCTGGGTCAGAGAAAGGCTCTGTTCCAAACTCTTTATTAGTTTTTAGTACAAAATCTAAAATGGCCGATTACCACCATGACATGAATGCTACTAACTTCAATAAATGGTTACAAGAAAAGCTTCTGCCCAATTTAAATGAACCAAGTGTAATAGTTATGGATAATGCATCATACCATTCTGTCATCGTAAATAAAGTACCTACCACACAAAATCGCAAGTCTGAAATAATATACTGGCTTACTTTGAATGATATTTCATTTGAAAACTACCACACAAAGGCAGAGCTTCTATGTTTAGTGAAAAAAAACACTCCAGAGCCAATCTATGAAGCTGATGAACTTTTGAGGCAGAATGGTCATGAAGTATTAAGACTTCCCCCCTATCATTGTGACTTAAATGCGATAGAATTAATATGGAGTTTGGCAAAACGCAAAGTGGCAAGCAGAAATGTAAATCTGACTTCCGAAGAATTTGAGAAAATCATAAGAGACGCCTTTGAAAGCACAACAGCAGATGATTGGAAGAAAATGACTGACCATGTCTTACATGTTGAAAACAAATACAAAGAAAGAGATAGGATTACCGAAAATAGTTTGGAAAGATTTATAATTAATGTTAGAAATGACAATGACACAAGTGGCTCTGACGAATCTCTTGAAGCAGAATTTTTAGATTCTGATTTTGATTATAATGAATGAATTAATAAATGATAATTTTAATATATCTTTTTTCTTGTAGATACAGATTGCTCTTAAAATCACATTTTATAAATATTACTAGAATGTTTTACACTACCCTGCCTAACGAGGGTAATGTTTGTTATATACATGCTTTATATTAGCTTCACTTGTATGTTTGTAACCGACTTTAAACGGTCAGATTTTATTCAAACTTTGTAGATTTGTCGAGGACCGATGACAATACACTAATGTGATAAGATTATGCCATAATGTTCCTTTTTTATTTTATTTTTCCATGTGTAATTGTATTTTTTTTTTGTGTGTGTTGTGTGCAATAAATGTTTATATTATTATTATATTATTATTATTATTATTATAATTCAATTTGCAAAATGAGATTTTTGTTAATTTATATACCACTAGCATTTGCCCGCGGCTCCACTTGCGTGAAAAAGTTTAAAACCATACTAAAAAGTAGTAAATAATAGTTAAAAAAAAACACGCTTTATAAAGAAAAGCAAACTAAAAAATAGAAAATAAATTTGGATTGAGAATAGTGTAATTTTTTTTAATAAATATAAGTTAATAATAGTGTAAATAAGAAAAAAATGTTTTATTGTAAAAAAAAAGCGTGGGGTGCAAGGTGTCAATAGTTATAAACATTTCATTGACAAATGTGAGAAGAAGGATTATCATTTCGACAATATCTTTTTTTACAGTAACACATTTTTTTCTTATTTACACTATTCTTAATTTATATTTATTAAAAAAAAATTAAACTATTCTTAATCCAAATTTATTAAAATTTATTTTCTATTTTTTAGTTTGCTTTTCTATATAAAGCGTGTTTTTTAGTTTTTAAACTATTATTTATTTTTATATATGTTCCTGTGTCACACCTTGCAGTCTAAACGTAGTATCCACTAAACCGACCTATAAAGAACTATTTCCTAGTAGCTTAAAAAATATTCCTACATACCATATATTTTTACATAAATTAATTTAAATATAAAAATATCAAAGTATCAAATTAGGTTGTTCCAAATGTTCTTTTAATAATGGGGTTGCCCTACTGGTATTTTTTAAATTTGCCGCGCTTTTTCAGTATCAACTTTCAGTAGCCAGACTATAACACCCCATGTGGACGGTATATGTCCCACCACAACAGTGCCACAATTAGATCATTTTGTTAACCACCACCACCATACCAGTCCTGTATTATATACTGCCCACTGCTGAGCACGGGCCTCCTCTACAACTGAGAGGGTTAAGGCCTTACTCCACCACGCTGGCCTAGTGCGGGCAGACTTCACATACCTTCGAAATTCTTATAGAGAACTTCTCAGGTATGCAAGTTTCCTCAGGATGTTTTTCCTTCACCGTTAAAGCGAGCTATAATTCCCAAAGAATACACACATAACTTTAGGAAAGTCAGAGGTGCATGCCCTTGGGTTTTGAACCTGCGGACATTCCTCTCGGCAATCCGTTCCACTCCCAACTAGGCTATCTCCGCTTTTATTTATTTTGTTACCGGGACACTTATTTTAAGTAATATTGTACATCAACCTTTTGCAGTTTCTACTATTTTGATATTCGCTATTTCCTCGTTAGAATTGACGGGAATTCAATTATTAATAAGTTATCCAAATTTTCCTTAGTTTCTTCTTACAAGTGTTTCCCTTTTAAATATCGAAACTTTGTAATTTATCTGCAAATATTTCTTAAATAATATAGAATTTTATACAATTTATATTTTAATATCCAATCAACTGCCTCATTAGAAGTTGTTACCTTTTCGGAATATGACAAGGGAGCAGCAACTACTTTTAGACGATAAAATCTACTAAGAATGCCACTATCCGATCCAAATACAACTTTAGCTAGAAATAGTTTATCATTGTAATTCATACATTCACCGAGTTGACTATGAAAAATATAGATGAAATGGTGAACCATGAGATATTTAAATCATTTAGTGCTTACCTCGGTGGCATATTTGTATTTATGTACGACTGCAGTGACGTCTCGGGTTCGATCCCCGGGTCGAGTAAAGTGATATTGGGTTTTGTCTATTCAGAGTATCAGCCCGCAGTCTGGAATTTGTGCTCAATATGGCTACAGGCTCACCTATCACATAATGGAACACACTTGGCGAAAGGTGGGTGTTTGCACCTCTGCCTACCCCTTTGTGGATAAAGAAGTGTTGCGTATGCAGATGCAACTACTTGTTTTCGATCCAGTTTATTTAGTTTACCACGTCATAATATAATTCCACCTCCATCCCAATTCATACAAAAATATTTGGAATATATGAGACTAATTTCAATGATCCCTTATAAATAGATAATTAATTGTGTATCCATAATTTACGATACCAACAACAGCAATATATTACACGCAAATTTAGTTTCAAAAGCCAAGTACGGAAGATCGAAATTTGTAACACGACAATTTCGAGATGCTACAGATTACAATTATTACACTAACCGCCGTTTCCAATAAACGATCCCAAACGCTTTTTTGTAATCCGCTCTATCTTAAGGATTTTAGCCAAATCATTGACATTCAAACCTTCTGACATTGCCCCCAAGGCAATTCTTGTGCGCTTGGTCTTCACACCCAATGCTCGCCCATGCGCGTGGGGACATTAGTCGCGGGCCGAGGCACACAGTTCAGTGTGTATACCTCTTGGTTGTAAAACACATTGAGGCCTATAAGGGCCCGCGAACATTTCCTGGCACCCTCTTTCCGCCCATCCTGGGAACCTTCCTCCCTCCCCCCACCTTTCCTTCCGTATTCCTCTCCCACGTCCCCTCCAGGCCCCTGCAGTCGTTAAGCCGGGGGATTCCAGTATCCCATTCGCAGGTTTCCCCCGGTGTTGACTGCAGGATCGCCTATTTGAAAAAAAAAACCTTCTGACATTAATCCTACTAATATTATAAACGCGAAAGTTTGTAAGAATGTATGTTTGTTACTCTTTCACGCAAATCTACTAAACGAATTTCGATGAAAGGAGATGTCCGCTTTTTGTATGGGTGCTGGGCCTCAAAATCTAACCAGGCTCAAACTTTGGAGATATTAAACGAGCAAAATATGGAACTTAGATCCATTAAAAATATATTTTTAGACCCCTCCATTCATAACAAACTTTTTTTAAAACTTTCATATTAAGTGTAGTTTTCAAGCCAAACAATATTACATGCTGAGACTGCCTCGGTGGCGGAGTTGTATTACGGTACGACTGCAATGCTGAGGTCTCGGGTTCGATCCCCGGGTCGGGAAAGTGATATTGGGTTTTTCTATTCAGTATCAGCCCGGAGTCTGGAATTTGTGCCCGATATGGCGATAGGCTCGCCCCCTATCACATCATGGGACGGAATAAAAATGGCGAAAAGTGGGTGCATTAGTTGCGCCTCTGCCTACCCCTTCGGGGATAAAAGGCGTGAGTATGCGTACAAAATTACATAAATCTCAAAATCAGAGGTCTTTAAAATTAAACGATTTATTGCGACAGGCTAGTTTTTAGGAGTTCTATCCAAATATATATAAATTGTCTTGTTTAGAATTTTAGGTCCGTTTTTGGACATGTCCTTTGGCACACGGGTAGATCATGACCTGGATTAACAGATAGGCTACTTTTTATCCCGGGAAAATATAAAGCGGGACTTTTATCCCGGGAAAACTCATTCACGCGGGCGGAGCCGCGAGCAAAAGCTAGTGATATTATATTTTAGTACTTATATATGATTTTATATGTTATTCAATTTATATTCTAATTACAGTTCAAATAATAATAATATTTTGCTATAAAACACAACCATAATAGTCATTAGTTACTGGAATGCCTCATTAACACCGCACTTTAAACTGTAAGCACTTTTGACGTAAATTAACCGACTTCAAAAAGGTTAATCAATACGTAAAATATTCAGCGATTTTTTTATCCTGAAGTTCGCACCGATTTTCTCAATCGGATTTGTCATAAAATAATGTTCACTCATGATTAATCGACTATAGATTTTATCCCACTTCAATTCCTGGCGCAAAATCCCGGGCAAAGACCAGGCCAAAGCGTCAGTCACGCGTCCTCATTGGGCAACATCTGGTCCAACTTCAACTGTTCTAGTTGCAACTGACGCCTTATGGACCCTAATTGCGTCAAAATGCTTACATTCTTACCCTCGTCGTTTGGCAAAGACTTCAAAATATTCTTTTGCACCGCAGGCACTTTCCATTTATCCTCGACTTTCTTCATTGCATCACTTAGATTATTATTTTGTATATTCTCCGTACTTTTTATCGGCGAATGCCTCAAAATTGGTATAGAATCGAGACATGAATTACGATTGTCTAGACTTTCTGTTAAATAATTTTTGTTCTTATCCTCTTTTACGTTATAGTTCAAATTCCTTCGTAGGTATGAGTCGACGTCGTAGTTGGACGAGAATAGGGAATTATCGGATATGTTTATGGAGAACGGTTTTTTGTCTGTGCGTGGGTATTGCGGCGGTAGTTTCTGGTTGTCGCTTTTCGTGCTGGTTTTCTTGCTCGGTTGTGATTTGACTTTGAGTTTTTGTTGTTCAGAATCGATCTCTTTTTGCAGCTCTGTGCGTTTGTTGCTGTAGTCTATTGCGTTTTCTGTGATCTGGAAGAAAAACAGTTTCTTATTTATACGTACAACTACGCCACCGAAGCAGTTGGCTCTGAGGTCTAAAGTTCGTTTCCCAATCGGGCTAAGTGATTTGGACTTTTTTTTATTAGTTTGGAGTCAGATATTTGGGCTTGATATGGCGATAGGTTCGCTCCCTATCATATCGAGGGAATGAACATACGTGGTGATAAGTAGGCGCCCTGGTTGCACCTCCGCCTACCCCTTAAGCCCTAAGGCTTAGACGGGAATGAAAAAAAAATACATATTAATATGAACAACCTATGATTACTTTAAACATTTTTTTTTGTCAATATTTATGGTCAGCACAACATCTTATTGGATTTATAACCCTAAGAGACTCAACTGAATGTCTAGTACCTGTGTCTTCATATCTTACCGTATTTATAACCCTAAAGACTCAAATGTAAGGTCCAGTTTCCAGTACCTGTGTGTGGAGGTGTAGTTGTTTCCCTCGCTCGCGGTCCTGCGCGATCCTCAGCATCCGCAGCTGCTCTTCTAGCCGACGCATCTCCGCTTGCTCCAGTAACCTATCAAAATTATAATATTTTTTTTATTGCATTGAATGACGAAACGAGCATGCCATTCGCCTGATGGTAAGCGATACGACCACCCATAAACAATAGCAACACCATCCAGCACCTTGACTTACAAAGTACTCAATAAAGTGCAATAAAGTATTATTATTATTATGTTGTATCTTTTCTGCGGGAAATCTCGGAACGAAGACCGGTCCTTTTGGAAGGATTGCGTGGGTATATAGATCTAACACGTAGAGGCCCCTTAAAGATACATTACTCTAGTTAGGATGTGTGCACCTTACAAGTACTCTCTCTGTCTGTATTTATAGAGAAAATACAGCCAAAGACAGCGCCCGCAAGGTGCAAGGACTATTGCGGAGAAGATGGGAACTATGTATGTATGTATGTCTAATGGGGACGTATGCAGTCGCACAGACGGGTGATCAGTTCACTTCCTTGGGAACTATTTCACCCTTAGTCCCAGTTTGGGTGGCGCTGCCACTTTCGCTTTGGTTCGGTTCGCTTCGCAGGTATCATTCCCAGGGGCCGCATTCACCATAGGGAGTTTCGGCTGTGGCACAGCTAGACCTTGGAGGCATCGTGTGCCCTTCCAGGTGTGAACCTTCCAGGTTACCGATCTCTGCCCAGCACCGCCTTCCACTGAGGGTCCCGCCACTTTGACCTTGAATGATCATTGCAGCAGGAGCCAACAGGAGGGCAGCGCTCAGATAGGATAGGAACTATACCGGGTCTATGGATGGGATCTAGCTGGACTGTTTGCGGGGCTATTGATTGAGACAACGGGACGCCTGCCAAGTAAAATGTCTTATTATTATATAAATTCATACTTCTCTCTAGATTTCCTTTCTTCCTTTATCCTCTGCTGCTCCATTATTTGGTTTTTCAGTTCTTGTTGGTAAAACTGACGCCTTTCCGCCGCTTCCTAGAACATTAGCAAAATTTTTAAAGAAGATATCTAAATTCCCTAAACTGTAAAAGCAATATTTTAGCCTGACTATAACACTAAACATAGCTTGCGGTTCTGCCTGCCTGAAATGTCTTTCGCGAAAAAAAGTCTCATAACATACATGCCATAACATACATGGTCTGGCCGCGCGTCAAATTTGGTACAATTTCCTTCAAACTGGAACACAACAGTGCATGCACACTGCTGCTTGGCGGTAGAAATAGACATTGCGGTGGTACCCACCCAGACGGACCCTTACATATGAGAGACCTACCAATAAAATCACCATTAAAGTTACCTTCTCAGCCTGCAGATTCCGTAGTTGTATGGCGTCTGCGTCGAATATGGACGGCATGTGAGTGTGGCGCAACTCCGACAGCAGCTTGTCTTGGTTGGAACGCTTCACCAGGCTAGCGGTTAATGGAAGCTCTGGAAAAAATGGAGTGGTTGTATTTTATGGAGTTAGTTATCAAATTAAATGTAGGAAATTATTGTATGGCAAACGGAGTTAGTGGCTTTTTTTATTGAAAATTGGTGAGTAAGAAATAAAATACAATAAAAAGTTTATTTAATGTAAAATCCTTACTAATATTATAAATGCGAAAGTAACTGTCTGTTTGTCTGTCGCGGTTTCACGCTAAAACTACTGAACCGGTTTAAATGAAATTTTGTACACAGGTAGTCTAGAGGCTGAGAAAGGACATATACTACTTTTTATCCCGGGAAAATATAAAGCGGGACTTATATCCCGGAATTACTTTTTCACGCCATATATATATGTCACATTATACTTGCATGCTCTATCACAGAGTAAGTAACCACGTACAAAACTTTAGTTACGGATACAATTACTCACCAGATCGTGAGTTGCGTTCGAGGCGCGGTTCGGTGTTCGGTTCGTCGCGCGGCTTGTGCACTGGCTCGGAGCGCGGCGTGTGCCTGGGCGCGGCGCGCGGTGCGGGGCGCGGCGTGTGGCGCGGCGCGTGCGTGGGCTCGTGCTCGGCCGCCGCGCGGGGTGACAGCTCGCGTTCCGCTTGCGTCATACTACACGGCGCCGTCCATGGACACACCTGCAGTAATTAACATTTAACCACATACATAAGTGGCTATAGCCTAGTTGGGAGTGGAACGGACTGCCGAGACGAATGTCCACAGGTCCAAAACCCAAGGGCACACACCTCTGACTTTCCTAAAGTTATGTGTGTATGAATTATCGCTCGCTTTAACGCTGAAGGAAAACATCGCGAAACCTGCATACCTGAGAAGTTCTCCATAAGAATATCGAAGGTATGTGAAATCTGCCCGCACTAGGCCAGCGTGGTGGACTAAGGCCTGACCCCTCGCAGTAGTAGAAGAGGCCCGTGCTCAGCAGTGGGCAGTATATAATCCAGGGCTGGTATGGTATGTGATGGTACATATAATACTTTAATATAATTTATAGCTTTTGCCCGCGGCTCCGCCCGCGTGAATGAGTTTTCCCGGTATAAAAGTCCCGCTTTATATTTTCCCGGTATAAAAAGTATACATAATCTACCCGTAGCTTATATGACACGTTCGTAGATTTACCATAGCAGCGCCATCTATTGATTACTTACTCAACCCAGTCGAAAGGTATCGACATCTGTTAGAATCATTCATAGCAGCGCCATCTATTGATTACTTACTCAACCCAGTCGAAAGGTATCGACATCTGTTAGAATCATTTGGAGTTAAGATAATTGTGACTGTCAAATAATAACAGACAAATAATTAGCAATAAATTAAAATTGCGACTATAATTTGAGATTTAAACTATCCTATCTCTCAAGTTGGATCGAACTGCACATGGTGTGCGAATTTTATTATAATCGGTTAAGTGGTTTAGGAGTCCATTGAGGACAAACATTGTGACACGAGATTTATATATATTAAGATATTAAATATAATATACTGGCGACCGCCTTGACTTCGCACGGGTGCATTTTGCATGTGATGTGTCACATGTATATTTAAGAAAGGACTATTCAATCGATTTAATGTTTGGTACTTTGGTAATGATACAATTTTCGTTACAAAAAGTACACCGAACATTGCTAAACATTATAAAACAAAAATTATTCTTTTAAAAAAACGCAAAAACTTCGGAAAGGCACATTTGCAGTATAAATTATAGATTTTTTACATTACGTGTTTTTTTAGAAAACATTGTTTATATATATAGTAGAGAAAATATTTTTTTTTGTAATGCACACACACACACATATCGTGCACAAATCCCCGACTCCGGGCCGATATTAAGCAGAAAAACCTAACATCACTTTGTCCAACCCGGGATATCGAACCCGAGACCAAAAACTGGGCATAACGCAGAACAAATTCTTCACCCCAAACAAAAAAACAAACATTATTTTTATCAACAGTAATAAACAAGGGGTAGAAAAATATAAATTCAAATACTTTTCAACCGACTTCTAAAAACGGAGGAGGTTCTCAATTCGTGTGTTTGTATTTTTTTTATCTGGATAATAAAAAAAATTGTCCGCGGCTTCGCCCGCACCAAAGGTTTTTTCCTGGATAAAAGTCCCGCTATACATTTTCCCGGACCGAATCGTAAATCTAAACCATCTAGCCATTCGAATCCACCTGAAGACACATAAAAAACTTCATTAAAATCGGTCCAGCCGTTTAGGAGGCAGTGACACACATGCACAGAAGAATTATATATATAAAGATAAGTAACTCACCCGATACAGCTCCGCATCATCAGTCTGTACAGCGACCGACAATGGTTTCGTGAGCCCGTTGACTTGCACCCCCGTGTCCACTTTACTGAAATCAGGACAAACGACGGTCACCGCTTGGGGACTAGATCACGTATAAGCAGTGGCGTAGCTTGCCATAGAGGGGCCCTATATCTAAATTTGTTGGGGGGCCTTCAAACGCCAGATGATTTATACTTTCCCTAAGTACAGGCTGCTGAGTTTGTGGCGCCCCGCGTGTCCTGCGTCCGAAGGCGTATTATGCGGGAGCAAAAAAAAGTCTCGAACTTTTGGGTAACCGCTTAAGCTTTATGTTTTTTTTTTATTTATTTTTTTATTGTATTGAATGACGAGACGAGCATGCCGTTCGCCAGATGGTAAGCGATACGACCACCCATAAACAATAGCAACACCATCCAGCACCTTGAGTTACTAAGTACTGTGTGGCATTCCACTGCGCTCGTCAATAGACATTGCGGTGGTACCCACCCAGACGGCTTCTTACATAATAAGAGACCTACCACCAGTAAGATATGTGCTAAGAGGGGCCCCTAGAGCCCGGGGGCCCCGTATCATTGATACGGCTGATACAGCGGTAGTTACGCCCCTGCGTATAAGCTCGTATTAGGCTCTCGTCGCATATACGGGTCATAAGTGCACTAAGGAGAAGGAAAAAGAGTAAAAAATATTCATCTGGCTCAATTTCATTTTTACAATTATTTTATTACACGCTTTATATTAGCTTTACTTTTATGTATGTTTGTATATTTGTATGTTTGTAACTGACGCCTTTGAGCGCAATTTTGACCCACTTTAAACGATCAGATTTTATTCAAACTTTGGAGGTTGTCGAGGACCGATAAAAATACACTAATTTGATAAGATTATGCCATTCAATTTGCAAAATGAGATTTTTGACAATTTATATATTTTTTTGTGACATCTGTTGGACCATAGTAGAATTACAACTAAACTGGCTACTCTTATGCATAAAAAATCCTACTTGTCACAAGATGGCGCTTTCGTTTATTTAGAGACATCTGTTGGACAATAGTAGAACAGAACTAAAATTTAAAATAAATAATAGTTTAAAACACTAAAAAACACGCTTTATAGAAAATCCAACTAAAAAATAGAAAATAAATTTGAATTAAGAATAGTGTAAATAAGAAAAAAAAATATTTTATTGTAAAAAAAGCGTGGGGTGCGTGGTGACAATAGTTATAAATATTTTATTGACAGATAATATGAGTATAAATATTATATATCATTTTTATAATATCTTAAAAAGCACCCCACGCTTTTTTACAACAAAATATTTTTTTTTCTTATTTACACTATTCTTAATTCAAATTTATTTTCTATTTTTTAGTTGGATTTTCTATACAGCGTGTTTTTTAGTTGTTTTAAACTATTATCTATTTTATTTAAATAATTTATAATTATACCCTAAACCATAAACTACTAGAAGCAGACCTGGGCAATTGATGTATGTACGTTTTTATTTAAGGCGCGAATTATACAGAAACGACGTAAGGTGATGGCGCGGCGTAGGCATCTTGCCTTCAAAATATTTCAATACAAAATGTAGTTAGGCGACACTTCGTGAATTATACTCAAGCGGCGTGGCGCAGGCACATCGTTTCGTCACTTGTTCCGTTTTTCGTCGCCTACTCTGCGCCAGCGTCGCGACCCTAACACGACCCTAACAAAGTTATACTTTCATTTGGATATAATTGTAAAAAAATGCCTAGATGAATGAGTCTAAAACACTTGTATACGAAGAAACACAATAGTGGTCTGTAATATTAGATTTTGGAAATCAATTTTGGATAATATAGACTGATAATCAAGAAATGCTCACTTGGAAGCGTGCGTGTTGTAGTTGATGCTGGGCCGTCGCACGGGGCTGCGCCTCTCTCGCTCTAACAGCAGTCTCTCTCTCTCCCTCTCTTCCAGCAGTCTCTCTTTCTCTTCCCGCTCGCGGCGCTCTTTCTCCGCTTGCTCTTTGGCTTCTTGTTTCTTTTTGGCTTGCTGGAACAATATAGAGGTGTAAGCAGTAGTTGGTACTTGGTACATTTCCCGTATGACATATCCCGGCTGGGTAGGTACTATCGGATAGGGTACTTTCCTATATCACTTTGCCCGACCCAGGGATCGAACCCGAGACCTAAGCATTGCAGTCGTTCCGTAATACAACTACTCCGACTACGACAACTACTACAAATTCGCATTTATAATATTAGATAGATAACAAATTGCGAAAATTGACTCGAGTGATAAGACCGCCAATTGTTCTTTATTTCTAAGTCCTGTCTGTCTTTCTAAGTCTTTTTTTCGAATGTACATGTACAATAAAGTATTATAAATAAACTAGGTTTTGCCCGCGGCTCCGCCCGCGTTAAAAAGTTTTTCCGGGATAAAAAGTACCCTATGAGTTAATCCAGTACATGATCTACCCGTCTGCCAAATTTCAACGAAATCCGCTCAGTATTTTTTGCGTGAAAGAGTAACAAACATACATACGTACATACATCCATACATACATTCTTACAAACTTTTGCGTTTAAAACATATTAGTAGGATAAATGAATAAGATAAGATTGTGGGTACCTGATCGAGGTAGTCCTTGTACTGCTGCTGCCTCAGCCTGCGCAGCGTGTTGCGTCGCCGCTCGTACTCCCCCAGCCCGAGCAACACGTCGCCCGTGTTGCGCTCGGCGCGGATCAGCGGGTTGTTCGGGGAGTACTCGCCCGCCTTCAACATCACGGGGAGGCCTAGGTACCGCTGCAACACAACACGTGTCATAAATATACTACAGGACATAGTGAGACTTAACATCTTATATCTCAGGATGACCAGCGCAGCGGAATGCCACACAGTTCTATGACTAACTCAAGGTGCTGGATGGTATTGCTAGCGTTTATGGGTGGTCGTATCGCTTACCATCAGGCGAACGGCATGCTCGTATCGTCATGCAATGCCATAAAAAAAATAAGGTAACGGTACCCAAAACGTGTCATACGGTAAACAGTTCAAGTCCCCGCGCTGTGTATTGTCAGTGGCGTAGCGTAGGTTCTTTGCCGTCCCAAGGCACCCCAAAGTCATTTCAATAAATAAGAATGACCCCCCTTCCTCCATCAACCACGCTACGCCACTGCGTGTTGTCTTAAAACCATAGATTAATGCAGAGATTACCGAAAAATGATGTCATTTGGAACAATGAAATAATTCAAAGGTGACTAGCGCGTAACGCGACAATAACCCATTGTTTTGCAGTCTATGGAACGTAATATAGTTAAACATGTATAGGTATGATATGGTCAGCAGTATTATGCAACTCATTTAGGGCAGATTTCACCGCTTGCTGATAAATGCCACTGGGCACATCAATTTATCAGCCTAAGATTTGGTATCAGCCGACCAAATTCAAAGACACGCTCTAATCTATGCTGCCAAATAGTCATAAAATGAGTACCTACATATTTTAGTTGTTTTATACAATAACTGTCAAATAAAATTTACTTGAAACCTCTGAAACAGGCCATAAATATTAGTTACTAGATGTTGCTGAATGCTGGCGGCTTCGCCCGCGTGATAAGTCTTTCCCGCTACAAAAGTACATAAAACACAGTACGACACCAGCGCCATCTACTTAAAAATATCCATTATTGCCCATGAAAGAATATTACCGGGATAAAAAGTAGCTTATCTGTTAATCCAGGACGTGATCAAACCGTGTGTCAATTTCATTCAAATCCGTTCAGTAGTTCCTGCGTTTACGTCTAACAAATATCCAAATATTAAGTTTCATCATTTAGTAAGATTAATTGAGTCAATTGCCTACTATTACTTATATAAGCAACCCTAACATAAACGCATAACATTCTATTACCGAGAATTTCGGTCATGTGTTAGCTATGTGTGTAATAATTAGCCAATATTTAGTGAGCTCGCAGTTGCGGCCATTCAAATTATATACTTTGTATTTCTTCTTTATACAGGGCCATTTTGACAATGAGAATACTTAATGAAAGCACATACTTATCTCCTTGTAAATAACACTTTCCATTAAGTTATTTTAACCATAGATGTAAAATAAAAAAGTGTGTAAAAAGTAGTTCGAACTTTACACGCTCTAATGCCACTACACGAAGAGGATTCGTCGCATGGGCAACATAACATTTTCAGTCAGAAAAACACTCACGCACACGCTATATTCGCACTAAACTACAAAATGAGAAAAAGATCAGGAAAGTATAATTAAAATTTTTGTTGAAAATATTAATGATTTTTAGCATAATATTAGCAGAAGCAAAGAGAATGTGGTTTAAAAATACAAAAATTATGCTTACGTAATACTTGAACGGCCTCTTAGGTCGTAATTCAAAAAGAATAATTTTAAAAGGGACCCGTTAAATGATTATTATTTATTATTCTTTTGGTAAACATTTAAATATTTTTTCCACAATGTTTTTCAATTAATAAACATCTTATTTAACAACATTGGTAGTGGAAAAATGCCTTTAATATTTACCAAAAGAATAATAATCATTAAAACGGGTTCCTTCTAAAATATTACTTTTTGAATTACGACCTAATGCGTGGGATCCAGCGCTATAGTACAAGCTTGATGTTGAGTTTCGCATGCTCGGTGAAGTTATGTATATTAGCTAAAAAAGGTAGCCAGAAAAATACTATACAGATTTTTATTCACTTTTGGCACTAATGGTAATTAGCTCCATTCAATAAATTTGCCACAGGCCTTAACGGTGTAGTAAGGCACTGATGAATACCTGATAAGATAAATTATTGTAGCTATATACATTCCATTGTGTTCAACAACAAGAACGTATGTCTTACAAGCTGCAATATTTGTTTTTTCTAGAACGCAAGTTAGGTACTTCTCTGAATCTGGCTTTAAGTGAAGTTGAAGGAAAGTGTCGACCAATAAGAGAGTTTATATCTAAATGAAGCGCACAATTATGTAGACCTGCCTCATTGCTTCTTCACTTTCCGTAAGACCCCAATACAATTCCGATCGCGTTGTTCGTATCGCAAATCACCACATAGTACCACCATATTATGCATTTGTTACACGCCATGCACCAGAGATCACAAATTGCACAACAAATGGGAAACTGTTACCACCGGCATTTAAAAAACAAGTTGCGACCAGCAACCGTCGCCACTCGTCATATCGCATGACCATCCGCACTTAATCGCGACCGACAGCTCAATTAGTCGCTACGTGCGAAATATTTTCCACGGACGCGGAAAAAACTGCAACACGCGATATCTTATGGAGATACGAGCTTTTGCCCGCGGCTCCGCCCGCGTGAATGAGTTTTCCCGGGATAAAAGTCCCGCTTTATATTTTCCCGGGATAAAAAGTAACCTATGTGTTAATCCAGGACATAATCTACCCGTGTGCCAAATTTCATCGAAATCCGTTCAGTAGTTTTTGCGTGAAAGAGTAACAAACATCCAGACATCCATTAATCCATACTTACAAACTTTCGCGTTTATAATTTTAGTAGGATTAGTTCTTTTCAATTTCCTAAAGCTTTGCATGAATGGGTTGAAAAGGGCGGGTAACAGACGCTGCGGTCTGCGGGCTGCTCAAGGCCAAGGTTGGCTTCTACTTGGGGCTGGATCTGATTAAAAGAGTTATATTTTATCCGTAGCTTGGCTGATGTAACTGTCCGAGATAGTTACGTTTGATGCAAGATAAGACTCTCGAATTTTGCGTAGTTAAGTTTGCATTCGTTGTTATTTATTGCTCTCTTCACGGTTACGAAAAGCCCTAATGTCTGAGTTCATATAATTTTCATGTAAGATCCTCTAGTGCGGAATACCGCACTAGGCCAGCATAGTTGGTTAAAAGCATGCTCACGCCTTTTATCCCCGAAGGGGTAGGCAGAGGCGCAACTAGTGCACCCACTTTTCGCCAAGCGTATTCCGTCCCATGATGTGATAGTTGGCGAGCCTATCGCCATATCGGGCACAAATTCCTGACTCCGGGCTGATACTGAATAGAAAAATTCAATATCACTAGAATAATCCAATATCCAATAGAATAATCCAATGGTTAAAAGCGCTAAAAATATAAAGCAATACTATAACCAAACTGTTCAAAATTAAAAAAGCAGATCCAATTACTGGACTGTACTAATTATTACAGTAAATCTGAATAAGTAGTACTATCCCGGACGCAGCTATGCGAGACGGTAGGTCCGAATAAACGGTGTTTTCACTTTCGTATGAACTTAACTAGCGTGTAATAGATAATAACCTATTAGACGTAAAACGTATGTGCAATGAACTTAAAGACTTGAAAATTAATAAGTAAACATCCAACAATTATACTTTACAGTAAGACACTAGTATCAGGTACTGTCACACGCACACACGACATACACACACGCACACACAATTTTCACCATGTGTGTTCCGTGATCCATCCTATGATGTGATAGGAGGCGAGCCTATCGCCATATCAGGCTTAAACTCCGGTTCAACAGAGACTTTTATTGTTACTGGCCACAACACTCCAATCCGAAATAAATCACAAAAAATTGTTGGTATTAAAATCCAAAGGGCGATTGCTTATCTCTCATTAGCTAGATACTCGAGGTCACGAAGGCTGTCTCGCAATAATGTAGATCATAATAATACACTGTCTTCAATCTCTAACGAAAAATATTTCACACACTATTTGACATGAAAACTTGCTGATAGTAACTTACAAAACACAACTCATTTAAGGTGACCCTGAGGCCTGAATGTGACGAAAGAAAGTACCTACATACCCTGATGCTTTAAAGATAATCTTTAAGAATTACTGGATCTATTTTCTAATACATTTCCTAGCACTTATCGTAAATAAACCACAACAAAAACCGTATAATTCTCTTGAACACATTAGCACACCTTTTAACCTAATTCCATGTGACACGGTCTAGATGTCTAGAACTTTCCAGCAATCCACATTATTTCCACTAGAGATACCGATCTGGAGTCCTTGGGCTCGTGCGGCCGCCGCAGCTCTACTGGCGAGAGTTTCGCAAAATTTTATTTTAATAGGGTTGTCACTGATTTTATTATGAAAATCTAGATTACCTGGTGGTAGGTCTCTCATATGTAAGAGTCCGTCTGGGTAGATACCACCACAATGTCTATTTATACCGCCAAGCAGCAGTGTGCATGCACTGTTGTGTTTCGGTTGGAAGGATATTGTAGCCAGTGTAACTACTGGACATAATGACACTTAACATCTTATGTCTCAGGATGACGAGCGCAGTGGAATGCCACACAGAACTTTGTTACTCAAGGTGCTGGATGGTGTTGCTACTGTTTATGGGTGGTCGTATCGCTTACCATCAGGCGAACGGCATGCTCGTCTCGTCATTCAATGCAATAAAAAAAAATTACATCTACAAACGATGGGTCAAGTTTGACAGCATCTATAGTATTTACCACCTCTATAGAAATAAAAACATACCAATCCTAAATTATAATATGATGATGTAATACGGGTAGATTTAGGTCTGTGATTTCATACAAAACCGTGTTAAAAATAATCGGTGAGTCTGGTGAATTTCGTAACAATGTTCTAGTTATAAAGCTACGGTCATGGACAATTTGCAACACTTCTATAACTACGAACTATCCCATTTTCAGCGACATTATACTGTCCAAAATTTATAAGCACCATCCACGATCAATTTGAGACTTAGTTAAAAAATCCGCAGTATTTTTTCAAGTCTATCAACCCTAATAACCCCGCAAGTTTCTTAATTCGCGGGGCGTATTCCACAACTTCAATTTAGGGTAGTTGGCAAATTGCCAGTCTAGTATCATAAGAACGAGATAGCTGATGTTTTACATTAATCTTTGGAATATCGTTTTAAAGTACCGTGGGGTCTAAGAGCCACCCACTTCCATTCTACACTTATTTGTATCATGAAGATCGAAATAGACTACTTAATTTTCGACGTAATGTTCCTACTTAGCCATTAGTTCTTAGTAATCCAAAAGGTAATTAATGACAGTGTTGCATTCTCGTGAGACGCCATTCAAATCGTCGCAGAGCAAATCTAGTTTCTTTGAAGAAAATTCCCTCTGACGAGTAACTCTAGTAATATTAACTCTAACTAATTTTATCGAGCTAGTGTGCAACCATAATACACTGCGAAATAACCTCTTCCGATGAAATACTGCTTTTAGACTAATTGCCGTCTGCACATTCAAATGTCTGAACGTGCATAGCAAATAAGGTTCTAATTGGCGTATACCCTATCATAACAATAGGCCCTAGAAGGTTTTCTAACACTCCCCCTGTACCCACTTCAGGCCCGTTGAATACTAACGTCTAGGGATTGCTAGTACTATCGCAATAAGGACCACCAGTTTTTATTGCCACCGAGGCGACGCCACATAAAGACTATGCCACCTTCACACCCACCACTTCTGAAAGCCAGGACCAGTTGCTTTTCAAAAAATGAACTCGAGCGGTGAAGCTTAGCATCCTTAACCGCAAATAGAAGGATACGTCGATGCCACATAGTGGCTAAATTGAAGCTTTACAGTTCACACTATTCAGTCTGTAGCCGTCTTTATTTTGAACTAGACTTTTGGTCACGGCTCCGCCCACGTCAATGATTTTACCGCGGTGAAAGACTAGCTTTATATTTACCTGGGATTAAAAGAAGCCTATGTTACTCGCTGATAATGTTATAGCTTTATATTTGTGAAAGATTATTAAAATCAGTCCAGTAGTTTTGAGTTTATTCGTTACAAACATAGAAAAATACAAATCTTTGCTCTTTATAATATTAGTGTAGATATAATTATAGTTTACATAAGTCTATGGTCAACCCACTCAACATATTATGGATAAACATAAATGCTCTCATTACAAAGAAACAAGAACGCTATTGCAATGGCACGCCAAAAAGAGTGATCTAATATACAAAATGTAGCACTAGAGTGGGTTTTAATATGGATTAATGCTAATGCCTAGTCTAGACTCTACTAATCCGTGTAGACATCAGGCAACAGCCAGCCTAGAAAACAACATTTAGGGTTTCTTCGGCCTTACAAAATGAGGTAAAGGTACGGTCCGTGCGAGCAGCTATCTCTTCCAACACGCCTGAAAATCCTTGTCTTTAATTACAATTTTAACTACTATTAATTGCTATCTAAATACATTTGAGTTGGGTTAGCATTTGATTTGAACAATCAATTAAGGAAGATAGTTATGAAGACTTCTCGCTAGTGTACACTTTTTAACTTAACTGAAAAAGTACGAAAAGAACCTTGAATACCCCATTGTATGAAGATAGGCAATATAGTTTATATAGAGACAAACAAATTTGATACTTGCGACAAAAACAAATTACACTGACGATGACAAATGATGTACAGCCATTAGTCAAAGCAACGACTTCGCATTCGAGCCCGTGCGACATTTCGTCCGGAGCAACGCTATTTGCGGCATTAAATTCAAATCAACAGTAATTGTTGGCATAGAGATACACCAGAGTGGGTGTCCTGAATCGCGCCAGATTTCAAGTGGGAAGCAACTAGTCCAAGGGCACTGTTAATGGGACACAGCAATCAAAGACGAGCGCTGGGATTAGACTGATTTATTATCTCATGCAGTTTACGCGGGTACATAAAGATTATTTTACAAATATGTTCAATATCATACTGACATCTTTCTTCTTACAAAAACAAAAACAAAAAAAAAAAAAAAAAACCCACGTAATTGAACTGAAACATTAACAAATTTAACATAAGTAATAAATTATAATTATTATTATTTCAATTCCATTATTCCGTTTTACATTTAGTTCAATTACATCAGATTATTAATAAATGTCATTTTAAAGAAAAAATACAAATAAATTAAAGATACAATTCTCATTATTCGTTTATGGCCGTTGATGTATTTTAATACATCAATGTTTATGGCATTAAAATTTCAATAAATTATAATATCGTTTACAATTATTACACAATATGCAAACAAAATAAAATAATAATATGATCTGACTAATTCTTAAATTACACATGTAAAAAAAAAATATAAGTATTTATTATGCATTCCATTATATGATTATTACATAATTATGTTAGTATTATCATTTATTTTACATCCAATTCTACAGTTTATAATAATAATTATTATTATTTTTCTTATCTATTATTATCACTACATGAGCGTTCTCACCATGTGTGACGTTACTGGCTTAGTATCCCCATCTATCCGGAGGTCTGACTGTCCTGCCGAAACGAGTAATATGCACATTAGTATTTGAACTAGGAACTGGAGACGATGTCAATGTCGTGCCTGAACTCCCTTGGTACTCAATATCATCATAATCTAAATTAAAATCAGAAACTGGGGCCGCAGTTCTTGTTAGTTCACTAATTATATGCCGTCTGTTTCTAACAACTACTTTACCGGAATTTAATTGTATTTCGTAACTTCTCTGTCTTAATTTATTTTTTATAACTCCGCTTTCCCAAATTTTTTTATGTATGTTGTAGACCCTTACTCTCTGACCGATATCAAGTTCATTCAAGTTATGAGAGTGTTCATCATAATTTTTTTTTGTATGCCTGCTGTCGAGATAGCAGCTTTGGCAAAACACTTTTGTTTAGAAAAGGATTCAACAATGATTCGCGCGTGGGTATAACACTTCTTAATTTTCTATTTTGTAGTAATTCTGCGGGAGACGGTAATGTGTCATTTATTGGCGTGTTAAGATATTCTACCAAAGCTAACCGGAAATCTGATTTTGCATGTCTACACTTTTTTAGCATATTTTTTACAGTCTGCACAGAGCGCTCGGCCTGTCCATTTGACTGAGGGAAATAAGGTGAAGATGTTACATGTTGGATTCCCCAGTCAGTGGTGAATCGACGAAACTCAGAGCATGTAAACTGTGGGCCACAATCCGATATGATTATTTCCGGAATTCCCAAAGAACTAAACATTGCTTTTAAATGGTTAACAATTGAACAACCGAGTGTACTAGTTAACTGTGCAACTTCTATAAACTTGCTATAATAATCAACAGCCAACAGGTAATTAATTCCTTGAAAATAAAACAAGTCTACACCGATTTTTGACCAAGGCCTGCCTGGAATTTCATGTGGTATGAGTTCCTCTTTAGTGTTAACTTTCCTATACGTTTGACATGATTGACAATTTTCTATCAATGTGTGTAATTGATTATTTAATTCTGGCCAGAAAAATAGCTCGCGCGCTCTTAATTTACTTTTTTCCAACCCGAGATGTGGTAAATGTATCTTACTTAGCATTTCTTTTCGTAATTGTTTCGGGATAACTATCCTATCTCCTTTCCATAATAACCCACACGCCTCTGTAAGTTCGTCTTTATATTGCCAGTATGGTTTGACATAATCTGGTAAATTTACTTTGGTATTCGGCCATCCATGTTTTATAAACACTTTTAACTCCTGAAGTTCTCTATCTTTTTCTGTTTCTTTTTGTAAAGTTATAAAATTAGTATCAGTCAATTCGTTATGAGAGCATATAGTACGTACCGCCTCTTTAATGTCTTCTCGTAAGTCCTCATAACAATCATCCGCCTTACTCTCTACCGCGCGGGACAGCGTATCCGCAATATATAAATATTTTCCAGGCTTAAATACTAAATTAAAAGTATATGGCTGTAATCTGAGCAACATGCGCTGTAATCGAGAAGGAGTATCCGCCATAGACTTTTTTAATATACTAATGAGCGGTTTATGATCGGTTTCAATAGTAACGTCCGTGCGGCCATAAATATAACTATAAAATTTTTCACACGCAAAAACAATGGCATATAATTCCTTTTCTATTTGGGCATAACGCTGTTCTGTCTTAGTCAGAGCCTTAGAAGCATAACATACAGGAAGACTATCCTGCAGTAATACCGCTCCCAAACCGAATCTACTGGCGTCTACAGATATAACTATGGGCTTTTGCATGCTATAAAACTGTAAAACGGGTTTTTGAGACAAACATTTTTTTAATTCTAAAAAGGATTTTTCGTGATGTTCGGTCCAGTGCCATTCTATATTTTTCTTTAAGAGCTCTCTAAGATGTTGTGTTTTATCAGACAATTGTGGTATGAAATTGCTGACGTATGTGATTAATCCCAAAAATCTTTCCAGATCCTTACTGTTTTGCGGACGGGGCATATTTACTATGGCCGAAATACGACTATCATCAGGATAGACTCCATTTTTTGTAATCTTGTGCCCCAAATACTTTATCTCATCTAAACCGAATTTACACTTTTTTAAATTTAACTTTAGATTAATTTTACGGCATCTTTCTAAAACTAATTTTAATCTTGTGTCATGTTCTTCTTTAGTCGTACCGTAAACCAAAATATCATCAACATACATACAGACACCTTGAATATCATCAAAATTTTGGTAAATTTTTCTATGAAATACCTCACAGGCAGAGCTAATACCATACGGCATTCTCAAAAACCGATAGCGCCCGAATGGCGTGTTAAATGTACATAAATCAGTATCTTTTAATTTTACTTGCCAAAAACCGTTTGTAGCATCGAGGGTACTAAAAAATTTTGCCCCTGAGAGATTTGAAAGTATTTCATAAAGTGTAGGTAGTCTGAAATGCTCTCTCCTAATAGCTGAATTCAGTTCTTTTGGATCTAAACAGATTCTAAGATCACCATTAGACTTTTTGACAACAGTCATGCTATTGACCCAGTCAGTGGGACCTTCCACTTTGGCTATAATACCTGAGTTCTCCATCTCTATTAATTTATCCCTAACTTTGTCTCTAATTGGCATTGGTATTTTTCGCGGCGCATGCACAACTGGCCTACTATTTGGTTTAAGTTGGATGTCATAATATCCCGGTAAACAACCTAAACCCTGAAATACGTCCCTAAATTCTTTTATAAATACAGGATATTCGTTGGGATTACATTGGACAGAATTCACGCGTTTTATTAAATTCAATTCTTTGCTTGCATGCTTGCCAATGATTGGTTCAGAGCAGACATTCGCTATTTTAAATTCTAGTAAATATAACTTGTCTTTATAAAATACTTTTAAAAAGCATTTGCCCAACACTTCTATTTGCGCTCCAGAGTAACCATGGAATATTTATGGTGTTAAATATTTAGCAGGTAAAACATTGACATCGGCCCCCGTGTCGATTCTAAATTCTATATATACTTTATTTATTTTTAACTTAACAGACCACTCGCTACTTTCGGAAGTGAAATTATGTAATACCTGTTCATCAGACTCCTCCACCTGATACACGCCACACATGCGAGAAAAGTGGTTCATTCGCGAACAACGTAAACATCGTTTCCCATATGCCGGACAGTTCATCCAATCGTGAGTCATGCCACAATGTTGACAACTGCGCTGCGGTCGGCCCGCCGGAGCGCTCCGCGTCGCCGATGCTGCCGGCGCAGATCCGTACCATGCGCCGCTACCGCCCGCGCCGCTGTATGGGCGCACTCGACTTGCCTCGTAGCCGCCGCCGCCGCCTCGGGCTCCGCCCCGCAACGCTCGCGGCCTCCCGCCAGCGCCCGACCGTCCGCTACCTGACTGTCGACCTTGACCTCGAAATCTCCAGTTATTTTTTAATAGCCACACATCGTCTATGCCATTTTTGTTAATAATTTTCTCGTTTTCCGATTGTTTTAAATTATTTATTGGTAAATCGCTATCCGTGATAATCTTTTCGGAATATATTTTTGAGACTATAACTGTTTGACAAATTTCGATTGCTTTTTCGAGGGTAAGCTCTGGTTCGCGAAGCAGCCGTTCCCTTATTACGGAACTGGTAATACCGCATATTAGTCTGTCTTTTATAAGCGAATCACATAATGCCCCAAATTCACAGGTGTTCGATAATTTCTTGAGTTCGTATACATATTGTTCGATATTTTCACTTTCTTCCTGGCTACGTGTAAAAAACTTGTGACGTTCGACCGTTACATTTCTCTTGCGTTCAAAATATTTTCTAAAAATTTCCAGTACTTCATCCACTGATTCATATTTCACTTTTAATTGTTCAATTAAGTCTCTGCACTGTTCCCCGATAATATGAAGTAATATGTTCACTTGAATTGAATCCGATTTTTTATGCAGTTCACACGCGTTGTAATAAATCTTAAATCCTTTACTCCATTTATTCCAACATTCAGTAAGATTTACGTTTGTCAAATCGAAGGAATTTTTATCGAAACAAAACGGAGCCGGGGGAGACAGAACGGTTTCCATTTTGCAAAACTAAATTAAGTATAACAATGATCCTACCGACTGCGCCATGTTAATGGGACACAGCAATCAAAGACGAGCGCTGGGATTAGACTGATTTATTATCTCATGCAGTTTACGCGGGTACATAAAGATTATTTTACAAATATGTTCAATATCATACTGACACACCTCTAGGAATTTGTTCTGGTTAAGACTATAAAACGCCTTGCTGTTTAAAGATCAGGCAGCTGTTTAGCTAACAAGCATTATTGCGGAAGAGAACGTAAAAATAATAAAAACCTAGTCATTTACTGTAAATTTACAATACAAGGTCTACCTTGTTCACCTTTGTTGATTGCAGACAAATTAGTCTGGCTGGTCAACTAGTTGACACTGATTTATAATTCCATCTTTGTGAAAAAACGTACGCAAGATTCTGCAAATCTTTTTGTCTGTGAAAGCTTTGTGTCCAGAGATTGTAATTTCTGCCCGATTTGGCTTTATGCTCGCCCTTTATTACATCATAGGATAGGCATCAGGTACTTTAAGCGTGGAGACATTAATTGTGACCCTGCCCGTGACCATCTATTTGACGATAAAAATAAACGAGTTTGTATTATTCTAATATAGGCGATTTTGGACCCTCAAACAATCCAATACAAGATCTTAAGAATTAACGCAGACGATGTATAGTTTATTTTTTGGCAACGATGCGCTCTCTTTGCTCTCTTACAAGTACAGTTCCCAACTGCCGCGCGTTTTCGCTGCGTTTGGAACGCGCCTAAAAAGGCGGTGTAGACCTTATGCCTCATTTAGACTACGAAATGACTATGAATTATGAGCAACTAGCTTTTGCCCGCGGCTCCGCCCGCGTGAATGAGTTTTCCAGGGATAAAAGTCCCGCTTTATATTTTCTCGGCATAAAAAGTAGCCTATGTATTAATTCAGGACATAATCTACCCGTGTGCCAAATTTCATCGAAATCCGTTCAGTAGTTTTTGCGTGAAAGAGTAACAAACATCCATACATCCATACATACAAACTTTCGCGTTTATATTAGTAGGATGATTTCACCCGAATAAGCTGTTTTTACTCTGTTTTGTGACTATCTCGGCAACTATCTAAATCAGGGGTTAAATGCGACACCTATGCCAAATAACGTTTAAAAACAAACTATCTTCTTCAGTTTCCGTATACCAAACTAGTATAGTACAAGTCGACCTCGGGGTCGCAAAAAGTAATTTAGGTAATGTTTTTCGGTAACCGCCGCGCCTCGCGCCGCGCCCCGTCGCGTGAGCCGCACCTATGGAACCCACCCCTATGATAGTGTACTAAATATAGCACTCAATTAAAACTTTGGCAATATGCTCGCCCTCTATCAAAACATGGGAATACATAGGCGTAATATTAATGCGCGAAATCATAAATTAAATGTTGATACGGCATGAATATGCCTGCCTCGGTGGCGTAGTTGTATTACGGTACGACTGCAGTACTGAGGTTTCGGATCCGATGCGTGTCGGGCAAAATGATATTGGGTTTTTATACTGTCATGCCCAGTAATTACGCTGGCTACAATGTCCTTCAATCCGGAACATAACAGTCACAGCCCGGAGTCTGGAATATGTGCCCGATATGGCGATAGGCTCGCTTCCTATCACATCATGGGACAGAATACATACGGTGAAAAGTAGGTGCAATAGTTGCGCGTCTGCCTACCCCTTCAGGGATAAAGGGCGTGAGTGTGTATGTATGTACGGCATGAATATGAATACATACTTACAGAAGAAATAAGGATGCTAACAATTATAAAGGTTTTAGAAATAGCATATTATGTATCGTAGTAAGTGTTAACAATAACTTACAATTATTCACTTATACGAGAATTACCATTTCTTACATGATACTTGACGTTACGTATAATCCTACTAATATTATAAAAGCGAAATATTTTTTTATGGCATTGAATGACGAGACTAGCATGCCGTTCGCCTGATGGTAAGCGATACGACCGCCCATAAACAGTAGTAACACCATCCAGCACCTTGAGTTATAAATTACTGTGTGGCATCCCGCTGCGCTCGTCATCCTGAGACATGAGGTGTTAAGTCTCATTATGTCCAGTAGTTACACTGGCTACAATGCCCTTCAAACCAAAACACAACAGTGCATGCACACTGATGCTTGGCGGTAGAAAAAGACATTGCGGTGGTACCCACCCAGACGGACTCTTACATATGAGACACCTACCACCACTAAGTAGGTTTGTAAGAATGTATGGATGTTTGTTACTCTTTCACGCAAAAACTACTGAATAACTGAACGAATTTCGATGAAATTTGGCACACGGGTAGATCATGTCCTGGATTAACACATAGGCTACCTTTTATCGCGGGAAAATATAAAGCGGGACTTTTATACCGGAAAAACTTTGTAACGCGCGCGGAGCCGCGAGCAAAAGCTAGTTAGTGAATAATTTACGAATACTCACGTCACCATGATATATGGGCGGAAACTTCATTTAATTAGCACTTAAAGCACCCACTATTATTATAGTAATGTATGTTCCAGTTCGCAGGAACACGCTGGATGCAGGCCGCTTTTGACAGGTCCGTCTGGAAATCTTTAGGGGAGGCCTATGTTCAGCAGTGGACGTCGTGTGGCTGATGATGATGATGATGTTCCAGTTGAAGCGGCTAAGCTTACACAGAATCCACCGAAACCAACCCAAGCAATGAAGAAGATGATTAAGGGGTTTTTATTAAGTTAGTGTTGGTAATTTTGTGACCTGGAAACCAGTCTGACATGACATCATGCCTCAAAGCTTGAAAGGTATCCGCATTCCAGAAAAATAACGCATAGAATAACCCGTGTTTTAAACCAGAAAATGATCACGACCTAACGTCCACACCGTGGAAATTGCAACTGTCTCAAACTTCCAAACGTAAGTTAATGAAAGTGATTTCCTTTTAATAATAAATGGACACAAAAGAGCATTGTTACTTTGACATTTCAATTTCCGCCATGTGTGCCATTAATTAGTTCAGAATGAAAGTTTGACGAGTTAATAACCGAGGGAATACACTGCGTCAATAAAGGTGCGTTTCTGAACACGACCGCAGCGACAAGCTAAAAACCATTTTTAAGTATAATATTAATATGGAGTTTTGAAAAAGTTGAACGTCTGCAGTACGCACATTTTAGAAGTTCAGTTGACCGTCGCAGTTTGCCGCAGCAGTCGTCGAAATTTATTTAGAATCTTAGTTCCATATGCAAGGTGCACCGATTTTTTAGTAAATGTTGTGATAGGAACATGAATATAAACCTGGATTAAAACTTAACATCTTTATTTTCAAAGAAAGACGTCCGAGCCAAAAGCGACTGTTGTACTAAAACATGTTTTAACGTAACAATACATCAATTAAAACGCAACGAGCCTTGAATAAAACGCAAACAAATCGAAGAAAATCGCTGAATTGCGTTCCTGACACATGATAGACGTGACAAAAACATGAAATACACACAATATAGAACAATTTAATTCTAGACACTTATTAAGTCCAATCGAAAAGGGTTATTTTTAAAATATCATCATCAGCCACATGACGTCCACTGCTGAACATAGGCCTCCCCTAAAGATTTCCAGACGGACCTGTCAAAAGTGGCCTGCATCCAGCGTGTGCCTGCGACCTTTATCAAGTTTCAAAACACACAACTTCCAAATTGACACAACCAGCCAACAGTTGACACAAATTCTTTGGCCAATATTCGGTGTAATTTATCAATGTTTTTTTAAGACTATGTTACTCACAGCGTCATGTTGAAATGTTGGCAGGGTTATAGTGAAGCCGACAGAGCAAGCATGTTGCGCTGCGCTCAGACGAGCCTTCTCGACAAGTACTGTTCTGCTCTATGGTTACGCTAATTTATGCACCTACGCAACTGCACACGCGGTACACTCGGCCGCAAATTGTCTGGTATAATTCGAATCAAAACTTTGGTTTGTTACTTTGCTTCGTAGGCATAATTATTAATGACAGTTTTACGTGTAGAATCAGTTCCTAGGGCTACCCGGCCTATATGGTCCTACCGACTAAAACTCCGCAGTGATTCGCTCTCTTCTTTATGCTGGAAGCCGAGGGAATGCGCATACGCATACTGTCCTAAGCCGCAGCCCCATAGCAAATATTATGTGGGTAATAGCTATAAAGCCAAAAGCTTCTGAGTTCGACATTCAGATGAAGCCAAAATTAACATTCAGAAAATCAACTTGTTACTTAATTTTGCATTTGTACGCCAAATGGCAGAAACTCACTTCTAATTAACATGGAAAACTTTACCGACGAAACAAGAAAGATGAAAAGCACTTCAACGGTATCGACGTTTATTAATTTCCACAAATCGATTCCACTCTTAGATTAAAAGATAAAACTAATCAAAATAGTGACCGAAATAAGCCACATCGGGTATTTATGACTCACATAACTTACTGATATTTAGAGCTTAAAGTGGAGCTTTAAAATTAATCTTAGCAATGGTTGCCAAACTTTAATAAATAGCATTAAGTGGAATTCATTTATTTACTTATTCAATAGTGACACCATCGGCTTACCACTATAATAATACAGCTATAAATACAATGGTTATTCTAATGCTAGGTGATAAACCTTCACAGGTGTATACATTATCTATAACTTCGTACGTTATAGTTGAAAAAGCAGGGAAAAGCATTTCCAAATAATTTATTAATTTTTTTCGCCTTTAAATAGTAGTCACACTGTAGACAACTGTCTACAGTATGAAAGAGCCAGTTACAAAAGTGCAGCTGTCTCACAGAAAACCAATTCACAGCTTACTATTAAACATCATTATCAGCAGCCACAGGACATCCACTGCTGAACATAGGCTTCCCCTATGGAATTCCAGACGAACTTGTCAAAAGCGGTTTGCATCTAGCGTGTCCCTGCGACCTTTATCAAGTCGTCTGTCCACCTTGGGGGTGGACATCCAACGCTGCAGAAATGAGGAGATTCGTAGAAGAACGAAAGTCACCCATATAGCTCTGCACCTTAGCAAGCTAAAGTCGTATTGGGCAAGGCTCAAAGATCGCAGAACTGACAGCAAATGAGTTAAAAAGTTCTGGAGTGGAGACCACGTACAAGCGCACCTTTGCTATTGTACCTCGTATATTAAGTGAGATACTGGAACACTAAATATCTTCACTTTTTCCCTAATCTATTCAGTTAATATCGGCAGTGCTTCCCTGATTGTTTATACATTCGGTAGACAGTGGACATCAAATTATACCGGACTAGCTTTTGCTCGCGGCTCCGCCCGCTTAAAAAGGTTTTCCGCGATAAAAAGTAGCCTATAGCACTCAGGAGTGATGTAGCTTCCTATTAGTGAGAGAATTTTCAAAATCGGTACAGTAGTTCCTGAGATTAGCTTGTTTAACCAAGCAAACAAACTCTTCAATTTTATAGTATTAGCATAGACGAGCTTTTGCCCGCGGCTCCGCCCGAGTGAATGGGATTTCCCGGGATAAAAGTCCCGCTTTATATTTTCCCGGGATAAAAAGTTGCCTATGTGTTAATGCAGGACATGATCTACCCGTGTGCCAAATTTCATCGAAATCCGTTCAGTAGTTTTTGCGTGAAAGAGTAACAAACATCCATACATCCATACATCCAGACATCCATACATCCAAGCTTACAAACTTTCGCGTTTATAATATTAGTAGGATATAGAATGCCACACAAAGTGTTAAACGTATTAACTGTCACTCTCGCGCGTGTTGCAATCTGTAGCCACCAGCGTGGCCAATCCATTTGCCACGAATGCAAAGCGAATTGGTATTTCTTCAGTATTTGTAGTGTTAGTGCATCAAGATCCGTTATAAAAATTTAGTTCAAAGCCGGTGTTAGGAGCTTGAATGAGTTAAGGCCGCTTGTCCACCAAAGCAAAGTGTAGCCAAGAAATATACACTTTTCAGGGGAAGGCAAGGTATATTTACCCAAAATTTCGGCAGCCCATGTAATAGGAGGCATGCCTATGGTCATTTTACGGACACGTTTCCCGACTCTAGGCTGACATGTATAGAAAAACCAAATATAGCTAGGGAATATATCAAGGAATATGTCTTAGCTTCCCTAAGTTTATTCAAACCGGAGTAGAAGAGTGGAGCCACATACAAATCTAGTCTACAGTACGTTGTATTTAAAGATTTTTCTTGTTTGTACAAAACCTCTATCCGTCGCAGTTTGGGAAACCATGTACTTTAATAATAATTGATGAGGAAATCACATCGCGTGCAAGCATGGTTACTTTAACAACGTCGTTTTGTCTGTGCTTTTGAACGATTAACTTAAGTACAGTCATTAGTTGCTATTTAATGTAATAACAGTGATTGATAGTATGATTTGTTCTACCTATTGTTAACTAGCTTTATCCTGCGACTTCGTCCGCGTAGAAGTCGAAAATGGTTCTAATAGGACTTTAATTGTTTTTTTAGGGGATGAATTTCAATAAAATACGATACACACCTTCAATCAATTCTGTTATAAAGGTTTATGCTAAATTTTAAGTAGATTGGACCAAGGAATCGCGCTGTCCCATACAAACTTTATCCCCCTTTTTCATCCCGTCATACAAAGAACACACCCTCCAAGTTTCAGGTCTCTACGATCAGCGGTTTAGGCTGTACGTTGATCCGTCAGTCAGTCATTCAGGACAAAGCATTTTATATGTATGTATAGAAGATAGATAGAAACGGAGAGGAGAACTAGCGTTACTTTGATGAATATTTTTTTTTATGGCAATGAATGACGAGACGAGCATGCCGTTCGCCAGATGATAAGCGATACGACCACCCATAAACAGTAGCAACACCGTCTAGCACCTTGACTTACAAAGTACTGTGTGGCATTCCACTGCGCTCGTCATTCTGAGACATAAGACTTAAGTCTCCCTATGTCCTATAGTTCCACTTGCTACAATGTCCATCAAACCGAAACACAACAGTGCATGCACACTGCTGCTTGGCGGTAGAAATAGACATTGCGGTGGTACACACCCAGACGGAGTCTCACATATGAGAGACCTACCACCAGTAAACCACCATATTTGACTTGGAATCTCTAACGGCCATTTTGAATAAACAATCTTTTTTTTTATCCGAACCCGAAAATAAACCAATCAAAATAAGTAATTAGTAAACGGCGATAGCCTAGTTGGGACTGGAACGGAGTGCCGATAGGTCCGTAGGTTAAAACCCAAGTGCACTTCTGACTCGTCTAAACTCTAAAGTTATGTGTGTATTCTTAGTGAATTATCGCTCGCTTTAACGATAAAGGAAAAACATCGTGAGGAAACCTGCATGCATGAGTTCGCCATGAGAATTTCTAAGGTATGTGAAGCCTGCCAACCTGCACTAGGCCAGCGTGGTGGACTAAGGCCCAAACCATCTCAGTAGTAGAGGAGGCCCGTGCTCAGCAGTGGGCAGTATATAATACATAGCTGGTATTATATGTCAAAACAAGTTTTGTTCTGATTTTTGTGTTTTATTAAAAACGGCGGTGAATTAACAATTTAAAAATATTATCTATTTTTCTGTTCTTTGCGGTCTAAGTATGTCAGTTAAATTGTTATAGCTAGGAAAGGATAAAAACGTCGTCTCGTCATTCAATGCCATAAAAAAAAACACACACACACACAAACACACACACACACACACACACGAGTGTTATTTTTTGACGCTAGCGTTTCATGTACAAAATTGAGATCATATATTTACTTTTCTTAATATCGCACCTTTAGAACTGAAACGACACAATTCAAAAAAATCGAAAATTGAGTTATCTTCATAAAATGACTTAAAACGAAGTTCTCAATACAACAATAGTTCAAACACAGCCATATTCAAGCGGGAAAAGGACCAAACTGTTATATCGGGCCTTTTTTTATTATCTTAATATATATAAATCTCGTGTCACAATGTTTAAGCTCAATAGACTCCTAAACCACTTAACCGATTATAATAAAATTCGCACACCATGTGCAGTTCGATCCAACTTGAGAGATAGGATAGTTTAAATCTCAAATTATAGTCGCAATTTTAATTTATTGCTAATTATTTGTCTGATCTGTTAACTCCAAATGATTCTAACAGATGTCGATACCTTTCGACTGGGTTGAGTAAGTAATCAATAGATGGCGCTGCTATGGTAAATCTACGAACGTGTCATATAAGCTACGGGTAGATTATGTATACTTTTTATACCGGGAAAATATAAAGCGGGACTTTTATACCGGGAAAACTCATTCACGCGGGCGGAGCCGCGGGCAAAAGCTAGTATTTTAATAAAAAAGGGACCAGTTTCAAGTAATTTTATGACGATAACTCAATTTTTGATTGTTTTGGATTGTGTCGTTTTTGTTCTAAAGGTGCGATATGTAGGTAAAGCTTTGTAGTGACGAGTGTACATTATTTTCAACAATAACATCGCTGCTAATCTTCGTCTCAAGATTTACATATGTCTCTCAATTGCATACATAAGTACCTATACTTACAGATATTTTCAACCTCTGGTTGAGCCTTGTGATTCTTCGTTTGTTCTTCGACAAAACAAGCATAATTTCTTATAACAACGTACTTGTAAGGCAGGTCGCGAAATATTAAGTGCAAGAGAAAGACTACAGCATTAAAAGATTCTTTCGAATTGCAAAGCCGCTTTAACCTTGGATCTCGATCCCTGGGTCTATGGAAATCGGAAATGTCGAGAAAATAGGTATATACCACTAGACGAGAAATGTTCTGAGATAAACAAGGCTTTATATTAGAATTATATTTGCAATCAGATAAAAACTACAGATGGTCGATTAAGGGACCTTAATGGCCCTCTCGATCGCGCTTCAAATATTTAGCGACCAGCTAAAAGATCTAAACAAGCTAATGCCACAAAAAATATAAAGAGACGCGCGGGCGGTTCACCATTATGTTTATTGTTGTTTAGTTGAAATGACATTGACAATGGCAATAATATCTTTTAAAATGCAATATATTCGCATTTAGATCTACGCGTTATTATTACGCGTTTTTAAGTGGCAATCCATGGTCTCTGCCTACCCCTATGGGATAGAGGCGTGATACTATGTATGTATGTATGTTATTATTTTATAGCCCTTTGTAATGAGTAGTAATCTCACTTTAGATAGCTTTCTTGTCTGCAATGAGAATTGGCCGGCGCGGTGGCGCCACTGACTCGTAAAATTACATGAACTTGCCATAAATAATATAACCAAACCAGGCTCCTTCTTCAAGCTGATAATGAACACTATGATTTCTAGACTAGAAGAGTCCCGATTGGTAATTTGTATAAAGAGGGAGCCTTAATACCAGCTGAGTGTAATAGGTTCTGCCCACTGCTGGGCACGCGCCTCTTCTGCTACAGAAAGGATATAGGCCTTAGTCCACCACGCTGGCCTAGTGCCGGTTGGCAGACTTCACATACCTACAAAATTGTTATGGTGAATTCTCAGAGATGTAGGTTTCCTCACGAGGTTTTCCTTCGCCGTTGAGGCGAATGCTTATAATTGATAAACAATACGCGTATAGCTTCGAAAAGTCAGAGGTATGTGCCTTGGGTTTTGAACCTGCGGACCTTCGTCTCGGCAGACCGTTCCATTCCCAACTAGGCTAGTCTACTTAGAGGCAGCCTTAATTCTCTTAAACCGAGGATGTCCGCCATGTGGCCGCCAAAATATTCTGGCAGGAAACACAGATTTTTATCCGAAATATATTTTTGACTTACCCTAATGTATTTGTCTAGATCCGGTGGTATGTACTCTTCGAGATCGTACAGGTTCTTGCTGTCTCTTTCTTTCTTTCCTTCTGTAGCATCTTCTTTTCCACTCACTACATTTTTAGAGAAGTTCACTTGCTTCTTACATCTCTCGGGGTCATTATATTGTTTGTCATCCTAAAACCAATTAAAAAAGGCCAATCAAACGTAGGATTCTGTGTCAGCTTAAATGAATCTACATTGTCAAAAATATTTAGAACCCTAAAGGTATCTAATGAAATAACATTGTATACCTATGTATAGACACAACGTAAATTTTTTCGCCGATTATTCGTCGCGCAACGTTGATTCTTATAACTCAATGCAAATAGCGCACACTGTTCACACAAAACTGAAGATTATTTGTGTAATTTACTTACTATAAACCTAAGCAATAGAGCCTATTTTAGCTTACCGAGAGCCCCAATCGAAAAGAAAATTAAGAAAGATTTTATTTGTGGTCGCCGAGCTTCCAGCGACCTTTATTTTTAGGTGACAAGAGTTTTTCTGCAATATTTTTGTTGGCAAATGCCTTAAAATCTATGATGACGTTTAAGAGTAAATGCATGGTCTACTCAGGGTCCGTGACTCCCTCCCTAGTATCTGGCGACCCAGCGACAAAATTATAACAGTTATCAGAAATTATCATAAAATATCGGTTCGGCGACGAAAACATACACCAACAATAGAAGTATCCCTGACTTCGTAATAAATGCTAGTTCTGAAACAATGTCTAAAGTTCATATACCTACAGATTTTTTTACTGTTTATTTGCTCAGGCTAATCTAATCTAAGCTGCTGAACCAATTTCGAAAGATATTTTCAGACATTGAGAAGTTAAATAATAATCTTGGCTAACAGAATTTTACGCGAATGAATCCACGAGCAAAAACTATAATAAAGGAAGACCGACGTAATATCATAGTTATCTCTATAATCTATTAGATAGGCAGTAGGCTTGTAGACATAAATATTGAACATGGTTCACTGAACACTACGCTAATGTGTAATCAATACTCTCATAATGCCTCAGTACTTACAACCACAGTGGGAATGAATAAGTTAGACTATTGAAGTACTAGTTGTTGATCGTGGCTTCGTCCGTCTGGAATTTCGTGACAAATATTTAAAGAAGCCTATGTCCTTTCTTCTTTATTTATTTAGTTTTAGGAAGGCTTACAGACTAATAACATTAAATCAAAATTCTTGTTTAAGCTTTGTCCGTAAAACAGGGAGTTACTTTCACATGTATAACTTTTTGCAGGTTTATATATTTTTCGAAAAGGGATTATATTTAGCCATCCTAAAGAAAACTATACATAATATGCATGGAAAGAATTATTTTTTTACCTATAAATCATTTTATGTATAAATAAATAAAAAATAAATATCATCCAAGCCAATCAATTTTACCAAATACCTAAATTAATTGAGTACTCTTCAATTATACAATTATAATTGAAAAATGGATTGATGGGTTGATATATTATTTTGTGAACATTTTTTGTTTTATTCTCTCAGCATATTATTGGTTATTTTGGATCCCCTGATTTTTTAAATCAACATTAACAACAAGGGTATTGTGTAATTTTATTTAACAGAAACTGTTCAGACATTCATGAAATAGGTTCTACAAAAAAAAAAATATTTCTCGTCAATGGTACCTATTCAAATAAATAAATAAATATTGCAAATAAAAAATTGCAATATGTATATACAATAATATTTATTTTAAAAACATTATACAATAATAAATTTTATAGAAAATGATCAAGAAATTTGCATTTTTATTCTGCAATAAATTTAATTTACAATCATAGTTTTTGCCACCGTATACTCATACAGATCTGTTAGCCAACAATTTATAAACAATTAAATAATATTTCTTTCATAACTCACAGATTACCATGTTACATACACTACTGTTTGCATAATATTATTTACACAATGCACTGTGTATGAAACATACTGAATCTATACTTATATTATAAAGCTGAAGAGTTTGTTTGTTTGGTTGGTTGAATATGCTAATCTCAGGAACTACTGAACCGATTTTGAAAATTCTTTTACTAATAGGAAGCTACATTATTCCCGAGTGCTATGGTCTATTTTTTATTCCAGAAAAACTTTTTCACGCAGGACCAGCAGCGAGCAATACTATTCTCACTAATATTATAAATGCAAAAGTAACTCTGCCTGTCTGTCCCGCTTTCACACCAAAAATACTAAATCAATTTAAATGAAATTTGGTACACAGATAGTCTAGAGCCTGAGAAAGGACATATGCTACTTTTTATCCTGGGAAAATATAAAGCGGGACTTTGATCCCGGAAAAACTTTCACGCGGGCAGAGCTGTGAGCAAAAGCTAGTTGTAAATAAAACTGTAGCACTTTTTAGTTGTTTTAATAATGTGTACTTGTGTAGCTACACATATTATGTCTTCTGGCAAAATTCCAGTACTATACGGTTTTAGCTATTTTCCACAATAGTTATTAACAAATATTGTATTGTTAATAACACTTGCATAATCTTATAGATATTTTCACCATAAGAGATAATAACCAAGTTTTTATTAATTCTCAATAGAATCTTCTATAGAAAAAAAGGAAAAAAAAAAAGGTTTAGTGTGATAACTCACAATAAACATAACTTACAGATATAAATAGAAATTATACCCAATAATATCCAATCTCATTGACTCCCTTTAAATAGAAGTATGGACTATAATCCCATGCAGTGAAAATTTAAAATTGTTAGAAGCTATTGCCTAGTCTGTTGTTCGAGAAGGGTAGGTATGTAAATGTATGTTCTTATATATGTCCCAAAATTTATTTATACCACTTTACAACCCAAACTTTTGTTCACATAGGTAGAAATAAATAATAAGGGCAACTTTACGAACTAATTCATTTAGAAAGAAATTATGTTACTGTTAAATTCATTCCACAAATATGATAACCGCCCATACCTTATTATTTAATGAAAATCACCACTAAACTCGTAAACACTATATAATTTACATTCACTGCGCGACAACTTAGTTACAGCGACCGACGGCGTGTGACTGCGTACAGAGGAATCGATAGCACTGCACTTTATCTACTGAAACTGGCGGAAAATCAATACTGTTTCCCGCCAAAGCAACAGGTGTATGTTTTATTTCGAATTTTACTCACGTGCTCGACGACCGTAGGTGCAGAAAGGCTGAGATGTGTTTTCTCCTTCTCAATCTCACGCCTTTTCACGGCAATTAGCCTTTCTAAATCTGATGTTGATAACATTGTTTTAAACGGGAAAGTTTCGCTTTCGATCGCGGCAAAAATAACGCGGTTGTAGAATAGAGGTGTTTATTGTATTGAGGAAACGTTCTACTTATATCTTTTGTAAAAAAATATTAAATTATTGATGAAATTATTAAAAAATCTGCAAAATACAATTTGTTTACAGTTTACATTCTTAAAAACCGTTTACTTTTAACTTTTGACAGTTTTGACTGCCGCATTGAATGTTGCCACTTGTTGGTAGGTTTTTTCTGTTTTGTGAATGTCAGATCGACTTCAAAACCCTTTGAGTTCAAAACCACTATAGTTCTAACAATCCTATCTGGCCGGTATGACAATTCAATTTTTTCGCGACGCGATAACTTTGTGGGAATGTCTACCCAAAAAGTACAAAATTCAACTATATAATTGCAAATATTTACCATGTTCTCCATAAATTATAACAATGAGTATAATATTTATGTACCAACCTTGAATTAAATATTGTAAAAATATACTAAAATAAAGAATTTAATCTTGACTTTTAAATCAACGCGACGCCTTTACAATGTTGTATACTTCAGTTCACCGGCGTAGCGTTGGGCAAGTTTTTAATCGTTTGGAAACGAAATATAAACGATTACTGAGATAAATCGAAACTTGGAAATTATATTACGATAGAATGTTCAACTGAAGCAGGTCAATAGACTCTGTATATGTACATATATTTATTAAAAAATGTTTCAAGAGCATTTTTAAAACAGTCTAGTACAATGTATTCGATATATAATTTATTTCGCCAATAATTATAATTAATGTTTTCATTTTTTTAATGCATCTGAACGTAGAAAAATTATTATAAGTAAATATAAGTACCTAATGCTACTGAATACGCATTAAGACTGTCGCACCGAACTTTACTAGGATTTATTAAACACTAATTGGCCTAAAAGGGCTGGTGGATAAAATCAATGAAAAATAAATTATGTCAATGTAATTCTAACTTCAGACGTTTATCCACGTCCATCGTCATTGATTTGTCAATGCTCGGTGTATTAGTCACATAACCTCTCAGAATTTTTTGGTTTGTGTTTATGTTTTTGACTCGGCTAGGCTTTTGAACTGATTCTGTTATTTTTATTTCCTTTGGCTTGTTTGTACCAGACTTTGAGTTCGCATTACGGAATTTGTAGGTATCTTGTTTTTCTTGTATTGTAAAATTAGTATAGATGTTAGTTTAAATGAAGGACAAAGGTGAAATTTTGGCCCAAGATAAAAAAATTACGACTAAAATCACTGACTACCGTAATAGAAAGATTCTTTGTGTATAATTTAATACAAAAAAATTACCCTGTTGACTATCGATTATAAACTCTCTGAACAAGAAATCGATACCACTGAAGAATCTGTTATTTGTGGCAACCACTTTTTTGTTGTCTTGCCTACACATCGTATTCTGTGAAGTGTCAATAAATTGTCATACCGGCCAGATAGGATTGTCAGAACTATACAAACAAAAAAAAAAAAACTTGAGAGGTGTCAAGGGACACCCAGATGGAACGAAGTTCCTTTCGATTAATTAGTGAAGGAATTGTAATAAAATTTTATTTATATAACAGAGTGTATATATATAAATATATTATTTATATAACAGAGTGTGTATATATATAAATATATAAATATTTTCCTATTTCCGTTCCTTCGGACACATAAGCCGAAACGAGGACTCCGTGGAACGATTGGTGGTTCAAGGAAAAGTAGATGGCAAAAGAACTCGTGGACGCGCTCCTAAACGTTGGACAGACCTTATTAAAACTATGACGTACTCCTCTATACACAAATGCTTCTACTCCGCCAAACATCGAGACATATGGCGACGCATCGTGAAAACGGCAGTTCATCAATCGGCCTAAACATGACCACGACCACTCTGTCAAGAGTGCACGACTAAGAAGAAGAAGAATTTCCGTTCCAATACATAAGTTTCTAGAGAAAAAAACAAATAAATACGTGTGGCACTCGGAGACTACCGCGGTAAAGCTATTGCATAGCATTTTGATTGACTAAACACAAATTCGATCTTACGCTTACCACATAAAGTAGATTTTTAAACGCGAGCAAAGCACGTTTAGTCTTGTTATTGATAAATGTCAGTAACCAAAGTAGAATAAATCAACAAAATTTGAAAAAAGAATGTTACGTTCGATTCTTTTGTACTCGTGCCGTGCCAACGCTGGGGAAATAGCTTCTACGCAATGTATTTAAGGTTCATATTAGATTAGTAAGAAATGGTTTTAATGACTTTAATAAATAAAATAAATAAAAATATACTCGTTTCAAGAATTATAGCTTCTACGCATTGTATTTAAGGTTCATATTAGTAAGATAATAGCAAAAAGTGTCGTGACAACTTTTCGTTTGTTTTTTCCGTCCAGCCCCCTTTCACAACGCGCGATAAGGAACTTCGTTCCAATATATAAAAAAATATATATACTAATACCTTCCCTAAAAAATATACATTTGAATAAGGAAAGCCCCATCCAAATCGGATCAGCCGTTTTTGAGAAAATCGCTGCTATACAAACTTACATTCATAAATACATACGGGTCGAATAAAGAACCTCCTTTTTTATGATATATGTTCTATTTTATTTTAGTAATTTATATAATATTGCTTAGATAAATAGTTTGAAGATTATTTATTGATATATTTTGTCATATTATGATGATTGCATGATTATTATATTAGTATGTGAGTGTGAGTGATGATATCTAAAGCTAAGCGTCCATTAGAGACGGCTCGGGCCGGCGCGGCCTCATAGATGCGATGCTCCGAATATTTTTTTGCAGTTATTTCCATTACCAACTCTTAATACATCATGAAACACCCAACCCTTTTTTTAAGTTACTACCATGTACCAACACTCACTTGGCGTAGGCTCGTGAATATTGGCACTATCGGACTTATGGACTGAACAGTAAAAATATGAAATAGTAAAAATATTATTTTGTATTTTTACGGACAATAGCCTAGTTGGCGTTGGAACGGTCTGCTGAGACAATATCCGGAGGTTCTAAACCCAAGGCACACACCTCTGACTTTTCGAAGTTACGTGTGAATTGTTTATCAATTATCGTGAAGACTTTAACGGTGAAGGAAACCATCGTGAGGAAACCTACATACCTGGGAATTCCCCATAAGAGTTTCGAGGGTATGTGAAACCTGCCAACCCGTATTAGGCCAGCGTGGTGGACTAAAGCCTAACGCCTCTTACCAGTAGAGGAAGCCCGTGCTCAGCAGTGGGCAAGTATATAATACAAGGCTGATTGCAATAAAAATATTTATCGGATGACCAACACCTTACTTCGTCTCGTGACAGTGGTGGCTGTAAAGTCTTGGAAGCGTTAATAATAAAAATTATGTGTTATAATAATTGGGATGAAATCCTTAACATTATTTTACAAGCTTTTATTTAACTTGCAATGTATGTATGTATGTAACTATGTTTGTTCGGGTGGAATCTTGCAAGTTAATTGTGAAGCAGTTACCTTCAAGCGATTGGGTTGAAATTTTGCATACACATTTACTTTAGTGACGATGCATTGTTAGCTAAGTGATGTCATTCTGAATCCAATATGGCGGACGGCCCAAGATGTTGGACTAGTTATTTTGTGCGCGTCCATAATATGGGTATCAAATTAAGGGTTTGCTGAGAAAAATACATAAAATAAAATGACTTCTCCAAATCCAATATGGCGGACGACCCAAGATAGCGGCCTAGTTATTTTTACGAACTCCTATAATATGGGTATCAAATGAAAGGGCTTGCTGAGAATAACGCCAAAAATATCTAAAAAGTAAAAAATAAATTAAAAGTAAAGAAAAACTTTAAAAACAAGCTTTTATTTAAATGTTCTAACAATAAATAAATAAAATTTAAATTGAATCAAACTTTGTTTAATACTATGTAGAGATAAAAGTTTGTCGCGAGATTTACTTGTGTAGATAATACAATAATTGTGTAACTTGATCTTGAAGATTTTTCTTTACTTTTATTTATTTTCAGAGCGGTGTATAATGTTTGTCGAACAAACATATTTTTGAGGGACTCCCTCTTATGTTTTGGCGTACCTTAGGTGCAATGCCAAACCCTGATGAAGAATTGTTATTATTTTTTGGCTTTCACTCAAAAAAATGATAAATGGTGGGAAAATAAATTTCTTATCCAAATATATAATTAAAAATATAGAACTACATTAATTGTTAATTTTACCAGAATGTAATGTATTACATCACCATACCACCCCACCCCGCTCCATTACGACCCGATGGGCTGTGTCTCTGTATTCTGATGGACTCAGTAAAAAAACATTTCCATACTGCGCGAACTCAAAATCTCCTCGTGTCTGTCATCAGTGTCTACGCACAATATTAAAATCACACATCGGTCACATTGCAAGAAAAGACGGTGACAACCTTGTGAAAATCATCGTGACCGGCAAAGTAGATAGGAGAAGGCCACGTGGACGCAGACCAATACGTTGGTCTGACCAGATCCGCACCGCTCTTGACTCTACAGTTCACAGCGCTCTCCGCACCGCATGTGACAGAAACGAATAGAGAAAGCTCGTTCGAGAGAAAATGATACAGAAGGGGGGTCGCGACCCTCAGTACTGAGGAACACGACACAAGAAGAAGAAGACAGTAAAAAAAACAATAGGTTGCACTCCGGGAGTGCCGGCGGAAGTGAAAATTTGAACATTAACGTTGTGCATTTTTGAATATTTTGGAATGGGTAGGGAATAATTTCACACGAATTGCTTTATTTATCAGTATAAAAGTACTAGCATTTATACAATATTTATTTATTGCGCTATCGTACACAAAAATGACAATTTATATTACATAAATTACTTCCTCTCCTACGCCGCGCCGGCGCTCCCTCCGTCTTACGAATTTTCGATCAGATCACGTGTCCTGACGTGAGTTTAACATTTTATACCCATCCCTGTTAAATGCTCTAAGACCCATCCTAAGAAAAGTGCTCAACGACGTTAAAGTTTTCACTTAAAAAATAAAACTTGAGGCAGGTTTTTGCGATGTAGAATGTAGATCAGGCAAGCCCGTCCCACCTCATGGACACGGTCCCTAAAAGCAGTTGACACAGACAACGAGGGACAGATAGGTATCAAATCTGGAGCATGGAATGATGTACTATATACGCAAAACGATAGGAACGAGCTTGTAAAGATTACACGCCCGTGAAGATGAAAGACATGAGTAAAGTAATTTTTTTATTAAAAAACAATTATCATAACGAGCTTAAATAAAAACATAATTTATTTCATGTTTACACGGGATTATACGGCAATTTTTTTTTAATTTGCCGCCATACATCCTGTGCCAAGACTCGCTGGCCGAACTCTAGTGTGTACTTTTAATCGATTTCAAAAGAGGATGTGTCTATTTTTTTTGTTTATTTATCATTAAATGTTTCAATGTAGTCGGATTTACTATTTGTTTTAGGATAAGCTAGTACAATTCCAATATGGTACTATTTTTGCCATTGCTTTTCCAAGATACAATAAGGTACTCTTTAAAATCAAATAAGATCCTATTTGGCGTGGCTTCCGAATAGTTTCTAGATATTCCCATTTTTAAATCGTTGACTAGACCGCAGTTTGGAAGATTCGGCAGAGAAACCAAAACCAAACAGAAACTGTACTTTGCGCATTTTAGGTATCTACCTTTCATTACAGATGTTATTATTTCACCAGTGTCTCTTCAATAAAAACAAATAAATACTTGACGTAAATTATTTTAATGTTGCTTTCGTAATTACAAAACAGTCTTAACATTAAATTAGTCTAGAACTGCGGGGTCCAGTCTGTAGCGAAGACGCAGCAGTAGAAGAGTGGTGAGCGGCGACTAGCGCCCTCCTTACTTAACAAATATCATACACAGCGGGCGGCAGATAGAGGAACTACGCTATCTTCGGACCGATCGCAAAAATTGGCCATTAAGAATAGATTTCACATGCTCACAGATCATTTGATTGGTTTGTCCTCGATCGATCCAAAAATAGCGTATTTGATTTCGGCCGTAAGTCCGGTCATTGTTTATTTTTATTTAATTAAAAATATATATTGCCCGATATGAAATTAGTTCAAACTTGCAACGTGACCATTGCAACAGAAAAACAGGGGACCATCAATTACAGCAAAATATTTTATTTGTATTTCTCAGTCCTCAGTCGTTTTTGTAACATAGTCTTACTTCATGCTTATCCATGGCGTTTATACCATTACAAAAAAATATCTGATGCAGAAAAACACGAAAGCCGGCCCAAGTTCTTAACGGCGATAATTATTTCCCAAAGACTAAAGCGTGACAGACTTGATAAAGGTCGCAGGAATGCGAGCCGCTGGATGGATGCAGGCCGCTTTTGACAGGTCCGTCTGGAAATCTTTAGGGGATGCCTATGTTCAGCAGTGGACGTCGTGTGGCTGATGATGAAAGGGTGACAGAGGCGCAGAGTACAAGTCAAGTTAAATTCAGTTCGGCGGGATTGATTTTATTCTAGCACAACAAGGTGATTCCACTGCACCTGATGGTAGGTGGTGTCCAGATAAAGTATCGATTGATGAGAAATTATCATTCCTTACCAGTTGATACAAACCGGCCTGGAGCCGTATTCAAGATGCCTTTCTACAAACATTAAAGTTAACGTATGGGAATGACATGTAGCGATAGACTTATCGTTAAGATATATCAATTCGATACATTTATATTTTTTCCATTAGCGTTAACAATTGCAGGACGCGGCGATAGCCTAGTTGGGAGTGGAACGAACTGCCGACACGAATGTCCGCAGGTCCAAAACCCAGACACGAACCTCTGACTTTTCTACAAAGTTGTATGTATTCTTTGGCAATTATCGCTCGCTTTAACGGTGAAGGAAAAACATCGTGAGAAAACCTGCATGACTGAGAAGTTCTCTATAAGAATTTCGAAGGTATGTGAAGTTTGCCAACCTGCACTAGGCCAGCGTGGTGGACTAAGGCCTAACCCCTCTCAGTAGTAGAGGAGGCCCGTGCTCAGCAGTGGGCAGTATATAATACAGGACTGGTATCGTATTGTAGAAAGGCATCTTCGCTACGACCTCTGGTCGAAACCGGATATACCACAGGCTGATGTCGGAACGCAACTAAATTAGGTTTTGCAAATCTCTATATATTATGGCTAGTGTCGAATAGGCTCACGTAACCGAATCAAGCCGCATATAGCATACGGAATAAATGCGTTTCGATTCTGCTCTAGTCGACGCCGCGCCTTATATGTAGTTTTTGTGTGTTAAAAATTATATAAATGATTGGTTTTTATACAACAGGATTTTTTTTTTCGTATTGAATGATGTTACTGGTTCAGTAACGTGGCAACGTAGGCTAATTATGTATGTAACAAGTTAGGGAATAGAGATTTCACACTTATTCCTAATTTATCTAAATTCATTACATTTCAGTTATAGTTTAAAATATTCAACAGAAAATTACCTTATTGCGTAGCCTCGTACATACTCGTTTAGAAATTTAAATTATTTAAATAATTGACAGATCAGAACAAAAAGACTTTTCATTTATATTTCGTTATACCCACCATAAATATGATTCAACATTTTTGATCTCAAGCTCAATTTAATTAAAAGCAGGGGTCACATTGAAGATCCCATGGATGTTACAAAATTATATTTCATACAATTGTAAGTCAATAAATAAGAACTGCTCAAAAGTTGTCAAAATCCTAATCCTTCCAAATATTCCCGCATTTATATTAAAATTGCTGATATTACGCTAAATTACGTGTAAATAATAAACACGAAAATATTCTAACCGCCTAACTTAAATAATTTCTTAGGTATACGACAAATAACACATTTAACAGCTAGATACAAGAGTTTAGGATTTTAAACCCATGTAAATGGGCAATAAAAATCTTAAGATCAACATTCATTCGTAGTTCAATGGCGCTAAAGATACAGAACGCGCGTGAGCTCTAAGGAATCTTATGGAATGATTATGTATGAGTGAATGAATTTTTCTATCTGTGGTGGCTCGTGATTGGCTTATTGTATTTAGGTCTTATTTTTGTCTATTGTTATAGTTAGCTGTGAGCCACCCAAATTAACTAAAATAAAAATGTAATAAAATGAATGCAATAATGTTTTTCACCCTTTCCGCGCATGATCTTATCTACATTGATAACAAATTTCGAAAAAATCACTGCATTAACTCATTACGCAAACAAACGCTTCTTTGAAGATCGCGCACGGACTGTAGTTGTTCATGCCACAGATGTGTGCCTAGTTCAACAATGGAATCGTTTGAATTTTGTTGGAAGGCTAAGCTAGGAAATCAAGCGATCTGTTTTGTAGATCATCGATTCTTCTTCTATTAATTTATGGCTTCCAACGATTATTTATCGGTGATTTCGCCAATGACAAGTAATTACAGCAGGTACAAAACAATAAATATTTTCTACAGATCACTTAGAGAAGCTACGCTTTCATTAGTAGATCATCGATTAATTCATTTGCTTAAAACGTACCACATCTCTGGAATGGTGCCCTCACACCGATATAACTAACCAGATACAATAGTAAGACAATATAGACACTGAGAGTAACAGCGTCTGGATGCAATCTTGCGAGCACTTTCAGACCGAAATTAATATTCGAACAACATAAAAAAATATATCAACGTTAAAACACTCACTTTGGCTTTGCGCTTATACTGAGTTCTCCAAGGCCATTGAAATACGTATCTTATTTCGATTGGCTTAAAATTGAATACATATTGACAAACGAATTATCCTTTGCCGTGGCATAGTGATGATTATTCCTTGCTCCGCGTGCAGGAAACACCGATGTAGCGCGATGAATTATGTGTATTTATAATGACATCCTTTAGCCCCTTGAACGGCGCTGGCTATAGATTATCTGAAAAAAAAAAAAAAAAAAGATTATGACTGAAAAGCTGAAGAGCAATCAGTGGTTAGTGGATGTTTGATTACACTACATGATCTAGTGTTAGCTGTTAATTTATTATCGAGGGTAACTACTGAGAGCACCGACCGAATCCGTATATAAGGGATGGAAATCGGGTTGTCTGGGTATTCTGACACCAGCCGTCCGCACGTGAACATCGTCTCAGGAATTTAGTGCTCAGGTAATATTTTGTAACCTATTTTTTGTAAGTTATTACTATTAAGTACAAATTTATGCTTTTAGTTAACAATTTAGTATTTGTTAAGTATTTTGACCAACTTCCATAAAAGGAGTAGGTTCTCAATTCGTATGTTGTATGTTTTTTTAAATCATTTTTAAGTAAAATTTTACTAAAATCATAACATTCGTTTATGGGATCAAAAGCGCGGTTTTTTGATTTGAAAAAAATTGTAGTCAGTGTAATTATTAGGTATATTTAAAAGTACGCTACAGTCCTGCCTAAAAATCAGATAAGTGTTGTTCTACTCATTTAATGTTTATAAGGGACGATGTTGATTGAGGCGTGCGCGTTCTATGTCGGGGAAGATGAGCTGCAGTCAACGTGTCAATGTATGTAGGCAGTGTGTTTCATATATGTATGTATGTATGTATGTTATGTATGTTATGTATGTATGTATGTATGTAGTGAGACTGACTCGTGCAGCGCGGGCAGGCGCGGCGGCGTGCGCCACACGGCGGAGGAGGTGCGCTTGAGGCGCGCGCGCTCGATGTCGGGGAAGATGAGCCGCAGGTCCGGGCTGTGCACGCGCACGCTGAACAGCCGGTCCACGTGCGGCGCCGCCACGCCGCTCTGCACCGTCAGCTGCAGCCGGCGCGCCTGTGCAACACATACACTTGCATTCAACGACGAGACGAGCATGCCGGCAGCCTGATGGTAAGCGATACGACCACCCATAAACAGTACCAACACCATCCAGCACCTTGACTTACAAAGTACCGTGTGGCAATCCACTGCGCTCGTCATCCTGAGACATAAGATGTGTCCAGTAGTTACACTGGCTATAATGTCCTTCATACCGGAACACAACAGTGCATGCACACTGCTGCTTGACGGTAGAAATAGACACTGCGGTGGTACCCACCCAGACGAACTCTTACATATGAGAGACCTACCACCAGTGAATATACAGTACACCATAGTATCTACTTTTTTTATACGGTCTCGGCATAGTATACTACATACATAGACTCACTGATGGTAAGCGGAATAGGGTCCAGATGTATGAATGAGCGATAAATATAATTACCTTAGACGTGGACCAGTCGGGCACCGGTCTCTCCGGCGGGTCGTCATCCTCGTCCGAGACGAGGTACTGGAACCCGTCGCACATGTAAACCGGTTCTACGTGATGTGCGCCTGCGCCGCCGCCGCCCACACCGCCCGCCGACTTCAGCGGCGTGTGCACTGCACAACAGATCATCGTCAATTTAATATCGATATTTTGATCAATGGTAATTTTTATCGATACTGGCATGGAAACGTGCCAACTTCAGCGGCGTGTGCATAACAAATCATCGTCAAGCTAATATCGACTTTTATTTGCCATCGATAATCGATACTGAATAAATTAGCACTACTAAGTTTGAGCACTAAGTGCATGTCGATATAATATTATAGAAGATAAAATAAAATTGTGTAATTTTTTCTCACCACTCTCATCGAAATCTCATAGTATGTATACTTCTATATCGTAATTTTTAAGGCCTTGCCTTTTACAGGAATGACTAAATAACTTCTACGTATTAAAATACTCACTTTTCTCCTCGATTCTGTGCTTCATCTTCTGTTTCTCCATATATTCCTTCTGCCTTTTCTCTATCTCTTTCTCCATTAAAGCAGCCTCTTTCCTCACACTATTAAATAAAAACGACTCAAATTAAAAATTGATTTTATTGAAATAATTAGTATATTTAGATTTTATGATAGCTTTATTAGCTTAGCTTAATTTTATGATCACCACAACGAAAAGCAATACAATATAATTATGAATTTTGAATCTGAGGTTTACGGGCAGTTGTGTCATGTTGCCATAACTTGCTCGTCTCGACATTCAATTGTAAAGCAATGTTTAGATTAGCAAGAACACTTCTTCTTCTTCTTCAGCCCTTAGAAGTCCACTGCTGAACATAGGCCTCTCCCAAAGATTTCCAGACCAACCTGTCAGAAGCGGCCTGCATCCAGCGGGTTACTGCGACCTTCACCTTGTGAGAACACTTGCACAAGCAATTTTTACCGTATAAACAATCACGTCAAGCTCACTTCTGCAAATTTCGGAGAACACAAGACTTGCGGCAAGTCGCATGTGTATACAACTGTTTTAATATTGCGGCTGGTGTTAACGCATCTGGACGTTCTTGCACAATATATTGTAAGAACTTGCTCGTCTAAACTTGTATAATTAAAGTAAATGTAGTATATTGGCTTACTTCTCGGCCTCAGTGAGTTGTCTCCGCCGCTGTTCGTCCGCCTTGCGTTGTTCGCTGGCGAGCCGCTGTCGCCGCGCTACTTCCTCCGCGCGTCGCCTCTCCTCAGTCTCCGCTACTTTACGCGCAAGCTCCAACTTTTTCTGTAACACATACAACATTTAATTACCCCCATTTGAGTTAATTGCGTAAATATAGACGAAGTGATAAGTGAGAAATGAAGCAGTGGACTTAGAATGTGGCAAATAACCACACGATTCCGTTTCGTTTTATTGGGATTAGTTAAGAGACTAACACGTGACGTGGCGTATTGGTCTCTCGACCAATCACAAAGATCAAAATTAAACGACATCGTGATACAAGTTGCGTCTTTTTGCCACATTCTAAGCCCACAGACTTTGATTAATTATATACCTAGATAGACACTGAACGTTTCAAACGCGTCGAAAAAAATAGAGGCCAACAGGTGTCCACTAAATGACTTCGAGTGAATTATTTTTGTTGTTTTTCATGGATATAATTTTCTCCCCATTTTAATAGAAACCATGTAATAACTGGTATCATTATGCGCACACACAAGGATACGCAGAATGACGCAGCGATAGTGTATGACAAAGCTGTCACGCATACTAGCTTAAGAAAAGTTGGCCTGTTTGTTTTAGTTTCATTGCAGTGCGTCACTTTATCTAGGTTTATAATTTATCAAAGCCCACAGAGTATTTATGATTAACATGTTATGCTAGAAAAATGTATGGATTAATTTGAATTATAAAAAAATGTGCATGCTAACCTAGTTAGGAATGGAACGGTCTGCCGAGACAATGACCGGAGGTTCAAAACCCAAGGCACACACACTTCTGACTTTTCGAAGTTATGTGTATATTGTTTATCAATTATCGTTCGCTTTAATGATGAAGGAAAACATCGTGAAGAAACCTGAGGATTCCCCATAAGAATCTCGAGGGTATGTGAAGTGTGCCAACCCGCACTAGGCCAGCGTGGTGGACTCTCAGTAGTAGAGTATGGTGGTATGGTGGTGGTGTTGTAGTGTGTGTGTGTGTGTGTGTACCCGTTCGATGTCGCGCAGACGGTCCTGCCGGCCGCAGTCGAGCTGGTGCTGCTTGCGGTCGCGCTGCGTGGCGGCGGCGCAGTGTGCAGCGCGGCGCTCCCTCTCGGCCGCGTCGCGCGCCGCCGCCGCAGCCGCCATCTTCTCCTCGCGCTTCCTGCACAACGTACACTCATTACCATAACGCATGCTTACGCATTTTATCCCCGAAGGGGTAGGCAGAGGCGCAACTAGTGCACCCACTTTTCGCCAAGCGTATTCCGTCCCATGATGTGATAGGGGGCGTCTATCGCCATATCGGGCACAAATTCCAGACTCCGGGCTGATACTGAATAGAAAAATCCAATATCACTTTGCCCGACCCGGAGATCGAACCCGAGACCTCAGCCTTACAGTCGTACCGTAATACAACTACGCCACCGAGGCAGTCATTACCATAAGTAGCTGAACAAATCGCACCTTTAGGACGAAAACGACGCAATTCTAAAAAATTGGGTTATCGTCATAAAATGACTTAAAACTGGTACCTTTTTTAAGATAATATAATAAAAAAGAGACCGATATAATAGTTTTGTCCTTTTCCCGCTTGAATATGGCGGTGTTTGAACTATTGTTGTATTGAAAATTTCAATTTAAGAAATTTTATGACGATAACTCAATTTTCGATTTTTTTGAATTGTGTCGTTTTTGTCCTAAAGGTGCGAAATTCAGAATTTCAAATTGCCTACATGCTTTTGTGTTCGTACTTATCTTTTTTTTCTCTTCGCAAAAATAAAAGTGATTCACTTTAGTTCAAACGAAGAAAAAAATGTTTCAGTTTAACTTAACGCGTATTTTATTATAGGCGATTTGAAATATTGATTTTGTTCAAATATTACTGCTGACTGTACATTCTTACATAAGTCATGCTAAATCAGACCACGGATTAAAGACCACGATAATCTATACTATCTATATTTAATATTATAAAGCTGAACAGTTTGTTTGTTTGGTTGAACGCGCTAATCTCAGAACTACAGAACCGATTTAGAAAATTCTTTGACTAATAGGAATCTACATTACTCCTGAGTGCTATAAGGCTACTTTTACTTTTTAATCCGAGAAAATATTTTTATCCCAGGAAATCTTCCTCACGTGGACGGAGCCGCGAGTAAGTACTAGTTATAACGTCGAAAATATATTTGGCACTTTGTGTCCACTGGATGTACTGTTAGGAATAACAATTAGGTTATTTAGGAATCTAAAATATGGTTTATATGCATGCAAAATTACATTTTTGTTGAACGCTATTTGACACACATAAGACCTGTTCCTAAGTTAGCATACATACTTTGTATCGCGCAAAAGTACACAGGACATTAACCCATCTGTGTTCGCAACGTGTTCAAGGGGGAACAAAACATCACTTGCCAATTAAACGGAAATCGTATTTACGCGCATATGATTCTAATAAACAGTAAAAAAGATGTCCGCTTAATTTACTGGTGGTAGGTCTCTCATTATGTAAAAGGCCGTCTGGGTGGGTACCACCGCAATGTCTATTTCTACCGCGAAGCAACAGTGTGCATGCACTGTTGTGTTTCGGTTTGAAGGACATTGTAGCCAGTATAACTACTGGACATATTGAGACTTAACATCTTATGTCTCAGGATGACAAGCGCAGTGGAATGCGACACAGTACTTTGTAAGTCAAGGTGCTAGATGGTGTTGCTACTGTTTATGGGTGGTCGTATCGCTTACCATCAGGCGAACGGCATGCTCGTCTCGTCATTCAATGCAATAAAAAAAAAAAAAAAAAAATTGGCAAGTGACATTTGTTCCCCGTTCCCGTGAACATAGCGAATATAGATGGGTTAAATACTGGGATATATCCTCAGATGAAAAGCCATGAGCAACACTAATATGAGAGTCAGTGACGTACTTCCGCTGCAGCTCCCGCTTGGCCTCGAGCAGCGCCTCCTTCTTTCTTCTAGCATCCTCGCGGTCCCTCTCCTCCGCATCACGCGCAGCCTTTAACGTGCTCAGCTTGGATGCAGAAGAAGCCACTTTTGACACCGGGACTGGTACGCGGGGCTTCCCCGCTGAACTTGTTACCTAGACAGAATTCGATAACAACGTTTTTATAATAATGTAATGTGCAAACCTTAAAAAAGGAAAAACAATGACTCTAATACCACATAACGTATCATAGATGACATAATCTAAAACTATTTTGCTGACTTTATTGCGGTTTTTTAATTTATATTTCGACTGCCTCGGTGGCGTAGTTGTATTACGGTACGACTGCAAGGCTGAGGTCTCGGGTTCGATCCCCGGGTCGGGTGAAGTGATATTGGATTTTTCTATTCAGTATCAGCCCGGAGTCTGGAATTTGTGCCCGGTATGGCGATAGGCTCGCCCCCTATCACATCATGGGACGGAATACGCTTGGCGAAAAGTGGGTGCACTAGTTGCGCCTCTGCCTACCCCTTCGGGGATAAAAGGCGTGAGCATGCGTATTTTAATTTATATTTCCTCCCGACGTTTCGAAGGCTTTGCAGTCTTCATGGTCACGGGGCGGACTGAGGTGTTGGTTGTCCGAAAAGTAAAAGTTTATAATATCTACCTACATTTAACAATTGTAAAAGATTTTAAAAAAATATTAGTTGTTGACGGTCCGATCTACGCAGAATGAGCTCACAGTGTCTTGGAGTCTGGCAGCCGAGTCTTATAGTTTTATTTCAATGTTTAACATTCGCGTAAATATAAGAAATCATGATACACTTTATCTTGAGACATGTCGGTTATTTGAGTTGTTGCTGTTGGTAAGTGTACTTATTTCAATAATAAAAAAAAAACCTACAATATTTAAATAATGAAAGAGGAAATAACAATAAAGGTAAACAAGAAAGTGTAAAGTTATGAGATTTTCATGCTCAGCATCAGTCTGAAGTCTGGAATCGAAATGGCAATAGGCTCGCCCCCTACACGGACCCAGCATAGCCGCCGAAATGAAGGTGTTACACCCTGCCTACCCCTGAAAAAGGCGTGATGCTATGTGTATGAACTCACCTGGTTTTGTGACGGCTTCCCGTTGAAGATCATGCTGTTCATTTTGTGCAGCGTATCGGCGGAGAGCACCGCCTTCACTATCTTGTCGGGCGGCGTTTGGTTCTCAACCGTCTCCTCCTGCATACAAAATTATTTCGCGAGATTAAACGCCATTCTCAATAAATAATTTACAACATGGGGTCCCTCAAGCGGAGCGTGAAGAAGCAATTAGCAGACCAGCATAATTGTGTCGACCTTTAAGGGATAATCTTATCCCTTGCCGGTTGACATTTTTTTTGGACTTCACTTCGCTTAACATCAGGTGCGGTGAAGGCACTTTGCCGAGCTAAGTTAAAAAAAAAAAAAACAAAAAAAAAAAACTATCTTCTAATTCAATCCGAACCCAATAAAACAATCAAAATAAATTATTTGAAGCATGTTATTTTAACGTTGTTCTGCCCCCTTAGAATGTCTCCAAAAAACTCAACTCGTAAGTCGATTTCGTTTAATGTTGATGTTTGTGATTGATCGAGAGACCAATACCTCAGTCACGTATTAGTCTTTCAACCAATCCCAATAAAACAAAACCGAGTCGTGTCGTGTTTATTTGCCACATTCTATGTACATTGCTCGGAAGGATACATCGTGGCGCAAGCGTCTCCTTGAGTGGAAGCAATGGGGAAATAAACGCCCTCAAGGAAGACCACAAATGCGCTGGAAAGACGACTTGAAGAAGGTCGCCGGATTAAACTGGATCAAAAGAGCTCAATGTCGCAACGAATGGAAGATGTTAAAGGAGGTTTTTTAATCTGATCCCCTCCTCTCCTTTCCTCAGCAAAACCAACGCGTGCTGGCATGCAAAGCCACAGCCTGATGGTTAAAACCATCTCGGCCCGAACCAATAGGTTCGCTAAATCTTTTCTATGCCGCACCATCATGCTTTGGAATAGTTTACCGGCGCACGTGTTCCCTCCTTCCTATAATCCTGGGTCCTTCCGCCGCAGCGTGAAGAAGCAGCTCAATAGGCCGCATTATTGTGTCGAATGGCATTAGATAACCATCTACTGCCATTCGATACTCTATCTGGACGGCATCGCGCTTACCAACAGGCGAGGTGCAGTCACTTTGTCGTGACCGAATAAAAAAAATAAAAAAAAAGGAGGCCTACACCAAAAATGTTGAAAAAGGCTAAGAAGAAAGAAGATGTACACTGATTGGTCCATTTTCGGGATGGATTGAAAAAAGCGATTGCGATAGTTTATTCAAAACGCCGGTTAGTCAGTGCAGAGACGCAGTCTGAAGATCATTTAATAATAATATATAATAATAAAAAATCTTTATTTGGCACAACATGGAATTCACAATAATATTCTAAACAATGGTTGACATAAAATTGTTGTTGCTTATACAAAAAACATTAAACTGTATTTGACAGGGGGCCCCAAACTAGGCAAAGCCTGTATCTTGGAGACCAGAATGGTTTTAGTTATAATCTCGCTTAGTTTTAGTCTTAATATTATAGATTTTGTTTTACTTTAGTGGTTTTATGTATTCATTAACATAATTTTTTATCAAGTTAATCAACAAATTATAAATTCCAAACTAATACTAAAAATTATATTATATAGTTACAGTAGTTCTTTGTGCTTAGGTACAGTAGTTCTAATTTTATATGTATTTTTATATAAAGTATAATTATAATTATATATTATTTCTTAATGAGCATTAAATAAAAAACCTGTATTATGAAGTTAATTTTAACTATGTTATTTAAATCTTACTTAATTATTAATCACTGGCATTAAATTAATATGTTTTCGGTGTCTATATAATCTAATGACTGCAGCCATTTTGACACCTTTGATTTGGTTTCAGAAACTGAGAGGCTTTTCAGGTCGCAGTGATGACAATGTCCACCTTATGTGTATACACATACGGCTTATATTAGCAATGATAAAGTTCACCTTTTTAGCCATGGCTCTAGTCTTCGTGCGCGTCACTCGAGACGCCATCTCCTCGAACTGCTGCACCTTTTCTTTCACAGCAGACCTGGACGTTTTAATATAAACCATAATGCGGTGTAAAAAAAAATGCTAGTACGGCTGTAACAAGCGTATTCTTAAAAAAAAAAATTAAATATCCCGGAACGTTGTTACATCTTAAATGCGTTGCCTAACTCATTCTTTCATTCATTTCATTCATTCACTCGTTTGGATACGCACAGCAAACACAATCCTACAATAATATTAAAATAAGTCTACTTAGATGAGGTACAGACCCATCGATTTCGCAGTCTGAGATTTAATATTATTACTCCAATTATTTTCCCCTACTATCAAACAGAAACGGAGTAGGCTTATGCCTTTTACAATTTTGAAACCATTTCATGGATCTTTTACTCGGGAATTGATCCTGCACTCTCCAACACAGGTTACAATGACATATATACTCACGTGGGTTGCACTGCGGGTGGTTGTTTCAATGGCGGCGTGTGAGGTGTATCGCTGTCGTCCGTCAATAGAGAGTTATCCTCAGATATATCCACGCCTTTGGGCTCTATAAAACATTCAACTATGTAACAGAAAATTTCAAAGGTATGTGAACTCTGTCAACCCGCACTAGGCTAGCGTGGTGGAATAAGGCCTAACCCCTCTCAATAGTAGAGGAGGCCCATGCTCAGCAGTGGGCAGTAAATAATACAGGGCTGGTATCGTGCGTAACTTGAATTTAAACACATACTCGATCTACAGGCGTTGATTAACAGGCCGGCATAATTGTGTCGACTAGCTAGGAATGAAGATCTCTCGTCAGTTAACACTTTACCCCAAGCCACTTACCATCAGATGCATTGGGGTCTCTTTGTCGAGGCCGTATAAAATAAAACTCTATTCGCGTGATAAAAATGTATACAGGCCACAGTGTATAAAATTATGCCCTAAAACCTTCCCTGAAAAATATACATTTGAATAACGAAAACCCCATCCAAATCGGATCAGTAGTTTTGAGAAAATCGCGGCCATACAAACTTACATACATACGGATCGAATACGGAACCTCGTTTTTTGATCTCTGTTAAAATCTCCCCAGCCGCGTCCGTCTGTCTGAACGTGATAAGCTCAAAAACTACTGAACGGATTGAAATTGGGTATGAATATTAGAATAGATAATAATTTGTTTCGCCATACCGTTGTGTAGAACGACGGTCGCGTCCATGAGCGGCCTTGTTTCTATCACCACCGTCTCGTTCATATTCATCTGCATATAAATAAAATATCATACAATATTGACTACAAGACTGCCTCGGTGGCGTAGTTGTATTACGGTACGACTGCAATGCTGACGTCTCGGGTTCGATCCCCGGGTCGGGCAAAGTGATATTGGATTTTCTATTCAGTATCAGCCCGGAGTCTGGAATTTGTGCCCGATATGGCGATAGGCTCGCCCCCTATCAAATCATAGAACGGAATATGCATCGCGAAAAGTGGGTGCATAAATTGCGCCTCTGCCTACCCCTTCGGGAAAAAAGGCGCGAGTACGTGTCTGTGATCATAAAATGTAAAATCTTGGTGTTTACAAAAGGAAAGTTAAAATGTACAGATAGACGTACGAATCATGAGTACATTCACAGTGATTGGTTCCTAAGCTGGTGCTCGTTGTGGCTTACATGTGGCATGCCGCTATTGTATTTACGTCCAATTTGTACAGTCAGCCACAAGTGACTGAAGAAATTCAAAATTACAAATTGCTATTCACGTGGCTGACTGTACATACAGTAGCTCGCCCACCACTGTTCATCTGTGCTCGTGACTTGTGCCGTTTCTTGTGGCACATATAGTCTTGAAAAAGCATTAAAAGAAAAATGTACACTTCGTGTCATTATAATGAACATATTATGCAATATCGTCACGAAATACAATGGAAAGGAGGCCCCCACCACGCGGCAGTGTGCTCAAGTTGTTTGCCAGTTATTATAACAGAAAAATATTGCTGTCTCCTTCGCACGCGTTGGCCATTATATCAGTGACGTCAGATAATCATTAACTTTATATTCAATTATTACATCAGCTACCTGCCAATAAAAGTCCCGTCAAAATCGGTCCAGCCATTTCAGAGATTAGCCGGAACAAACAGACAGACAGACAGATAGACAGACAAAAATTGTAAAAAATGTAATTTTGGTGTATGTACCGTATATATATTCATATACATGTAGTAAAAACGGTTATTTAAATATTACAAACAGACACTCCAATTTTATTTATATGTATAGATGTATAGATTATCACTCATCCTGCTCTAATCTGGCAAAAATGCTTTATGTACTTACAGTTTTCTGCGCGGGCGCCGGATGTCCGTTGGGCAGTATAACAGTCTTATCCATGTCTGTGACGGCAGGTGTGTCCTTTATCACGTGAGTTTCATTCATTATCTGTGTCTCCCTCGCGTCCACTTCCTCTATTTCTTTCTCTTTCTCTTTCCTCTCTTTCTCTTTCCTCTCTTTCTCTTTATTTTCCGTCTCAAGTTTGTCTTTGTTGTTTTTCACTTTGGGCGGCAGTATTGGCGATTTCACCTCTGGCGCGGACACTCTCTCTTCCTTGGGTGATATAATGGGTTCGGGTTGAGACTCTGGTTCCGATTCTTTGTCGGTGTCGACGTAGCTATGGGACGATACAACGAAATAATGTTAAATAGGATGTATAAAATGAAGTATGTATATTATAGTTAAAAACACTACCTTCCTTTGACAGTGAGGTAAAAAGATATAGCACTTGAGAAATAGCGCGATTCTCTTTTTTAACTTCCAAATTATTGTAGAAGAAACGGTTTTTGCCAAATGGTTAAATGTTGAGTACTTACGCTGCCTTTTGTATTTTTCTGGTCCTCTTAGGTCTTGGTTTCTCAGTAGAAGATTCTATAAAACAAAAGATATTATTTTCTGTTATACCTATCGAATTAGAATCAATATTTGTCTAATCTATATATTTAAAAACGAAAGTTCACTCACTCTCTCACTCACTCATTACGAAATCTCAGAAACTAAATGTGCTAGAAGTCTCAAATTTTGCATAGAGGTTCCTTATAACGTACATGCTCACTAAGACGCGAATTTGCGATATTCAATCCCTAAGAGGGTAAAAAGGGGTGGCAAACGCCCGCCACGTTTGTACGCGATAAACTCAAAAACTACCGAACGGATTCCGATGAAATTTGGTAGATAGTTCGAAACCCTGGGAAGGTTTTAGGTTACTTTTTATCCCGTAAACACAATTTCACGCGGGCAACACCGCGAGCAAAAGCAAATTTATTATATTTTCCACATACCAATCCCACTGAGTATTGAAGGCTGTGTGTCTTTTTCAGCATCGCCATTTACCACCTCAGTTGGTTTCTGAAAAAAAAAAGTAGATTCAGTAGTTCAGTCAGTCGACACTCCATCTGGACCACCAGGTGCAGTGGGGTCACTGACGTGCACATCTCACTTTTAGGACGAAAACGACACAATTCAAAAAAATCGAAAGTTGAGTTATCGTCACAAAATTACTTAAAATGAAATTTTCAATACAACAATAGTTCAAACACCGCCATATTCAAGTGGGAAAAGGACAAAACTATTATATCGGTCCCATTTTTATTACATTTTCATAAAAAAAGGGACCAGTTTTAAGTCATTTTATGACGATAGCCCTATTTGAGTTTTTTGAATTGCGTCGTTTTCATCCTAAAGGTGCGACATATAAAAAAAGGCCAAAATGGCCAATACAGGAGACGCGCGGTAATCCGACAAACGTTTTGCAAGACGGTGTCGGATCGTTGAATTTGTCGGACTACAGGGTACTGCAACCGACTTCTCGTAGTCCGGAATTTTTAAGAAAAGGACTACTTAGTAATCCGACAAATTACGTACTTATAAATAAGGTTAGATTGTATCTATGTAATATGTAATTGTGTATTGACGAAGATGTCTTATCATAGGCTTTTCGAATTACAAGGGGCGCCGGTTTAGTCAGGGGCCGGATTACCGCGTGTCTATTATATATGCAAATGCATAAAAAGCGTCGATAGCCTAGTTGGGAGTGGAACGGACTGCCGAGACGAATGTCCGCAGGTTCAAAACCCAAGGCACACACCTCTGACTTTTCTAGTGTATTTATTGTGAATTATCACTTGCCTCAACGGTGAAGAAAAACATAGTGAGGAAACCTGCATACCTGAGAAGTTCTCTGAATTTCGAAGGTATGTGAAGTCTGCCAACCCGCACCAGGCCAGCGTGGTGAACTAAGGCCTAAAACCTCTCAGTTGTAGAGGAGGCCCGTGCTCAGCAGTGGGCAGTATATAATACAGGGCTGGTATGGTATATAATCCGGTGTGTACTTGTTACCTTCTTGGCCCTGGTCCGCTTGGGCCTGGCGTCGGCGAGGGCGGGGGCGGGGGCGAGGGGCGCGGGGGGCGCGGGGGGCGCGGGGGGCGCGGGGGGCGCGGGGGGCGCAGGCCCCTCCGCCTCGGGCTGCGCGGCGCGGGAGCTCGCACGCGTGCCCCGCGGGACTGCACCACGCAACACAATTATATAACAAACACGAATATCCACACATCACGAATTATAAATTGAGTTTGAAGGAAGACGAAACATTACATTACTAAGGCAATAAAAAAAAAAAAAAAAAAAAAACATGATATAGGGGGCAAAAGAGCATACGGTATGACACACGTTGTTTTCACCGCTCACAATCTCGTAACTCACACGTTTATCACTATGGAAATTGGCATACAGAATACCATTTAACGATAACTCATCATCAGCCACATGACTGGCTACTTTTAATCCCGGGAAAATATTTTTATCCCGGAATCTTTTTCACTCGGGCAGAGCCGCGAGCATCACCTAGTAAAGAATAACTTGTGTGTGTTCGCCGCACGCGCGTCTCGTCCTAAGAAACACATCGGCCCCCTTATTCTTTATGAGAGTGTTAACTCGTAACGCGGCCGCGTTATGTTAACTTCGTCTAATTATCATTAAATAGTATTCTGTATGCCAATTTCCATAGTGCAGGACCTATTAAACGCAATTAGTTACGTTACGCGCTTGTTACGACGTGAAAATAACGTGTCATAAAAAATAAGGGGGCTGTTGTGAGAGCCGCAGTCAACGTGTTAAGGCGTGTTACCTGGCACGGGAGCGGTGTCCGTCTGTTTCCTGGTGCGCGTGGTCCGTCTCTTCCCACCTTCTTCTTCGCTGCTGTCGTCTTCCTTCGGTTTCTCCTTGGCAGCCGCTTTGCGACCTTCTGGCAATTTAGGGATAAATCTCTCATCAGTGAACATTATTTGGGGTAGGGTGGAGTTAATTTACCAGTTTAAAGAACCGCTGTAGCTACAAAAAAACTTTCTTAGGATACTGTCTATAATAAAGTTAGAAAAATATGCAATCACTGATTTTGTTGTTATGGACTGTCAGCAAGAAAATGGGCAATTAATGCAAAAACATTTTTTTTTTTAATCGATCCTGTCTTAAAATGATCAACACTATTAGGACCATGAGAGGTTTGAGTACTTTTGAGGTACAATTAGTAAAAAATACGATTTCAATTTGATGCAAACATACATAAACTTTGTATTTAAGGTAGCTTAATCTTTTATTCACAGCAGTTTACCTAGGGCAAACAAAATAGATAATAATATACTGACTGGGCAGTGGCACTGGCGGCGGCGGCATGGCGATGTCGTCCTTGTCCACCTCCTGCTTCACCGGGATGATGAGCGGTAATGATTCCATTTCCATCAGCTCCGGCTCAGGAGGCAATGACACTTTCTCCTCTTTGACTGGAAAATTTTGTAGAATTCTAAATACTTATAAAATATATGTTTTACTCTGCCAGTCTGCCAACCCGCACTAGGCTAGCGTGGTGGACTAAGGCCTCAACCCTCTCAGTTGTAGAGGAGGCCCGTGCTCAGCAGTGGGCAGTATATAATACAGGGCTGGTATTTTGTATGATGATATGTTTTACTTAGATTTTTACTTTTTTAATTCAACTGGCTAATAAATACAACACCCATAGTGTTCTTTCCCAATAAGAAATTAACCTAGATATGAACCAGGGCATGGTCTGTCATTGAGCCATAATAATAATAATACCAGCCCTGTATCTGTCCCACTGTTGGGTATGGGCCTCCTCTACTACTGAGACGATTTACGCCTTAGTCCACCACGCTGGCCTAGTGCGGTTTAGCAGACATCACATACCTTCCAATGTCTTATGGTGAACTTCTCAGGTATGCAGGTTTCCTCAAGATTAAAGCAAGCGATAATTCACAAAGCATCTGCATCACGTTTTTTTAGAAAAGCCAGAGTTGGCATGTGGTTTTTGAACCTGCAGACTTTTGTCTCGGCAGTATTTTCGATTCTCAACTAGACTATCGCCTACTCCTACTAAACTTGCTTGTGTGCCCAGCTATATAACTATAAAAAAACACACACATCTGCGCCAACTCCCATATTTATATTTATAAGTTACTCACTCTGTATGACTGGCTGCGTATTCTCCTTGTCATCGTCCTTGCGGCGCCTGCTGCGTGAGGACTGCGGTTTCTCTACCTTCTCCGTTGAGTTCTCACGCCTCAACTTTTGTGTCAAGTTAACATTTACCTATGGATTTCATCATATCAGTTTTACTACCCTTTTTTCAGTTTTATTATTTTCATATTTAAAAAGCTTGATTAATGAATTTTTTTTCTTTCATACTACTATTGATCGGTTTTTTTATGATCAGAAGCTACATAAAAATGTTTTTTTTTTAAGTTATCTATTGTTAAATTTTGTTTTAAAAAAATATACGTAATTTATAAGATAATTTAATTTTTATTTTTAATTTTTAACCTCGGTAAATTGATGATAACGAAGTGAATTTTTTTCTTCCAACACAAATCTATTACGAGACCTTTAAAAAATAGTTCCAAAAAAAGAAAAAAAAAACAGATTTGTTATTTAACAATTATCGCACTTGCATTGTTTCAATGTTCCTGTTTAAGTAGGAAAAAAATGTTAATTATCTAATTCGTAATTGAAAAACCACGATAAAAAAAATTGACTGCGGATTATTGTTCATTTATCTATCCAGTAGGTGCCTGAATTATCACCTTTAATAAGTTTAAATAATATTTATTCAAAGTGGGCGTGCCTTGTGCAAGCCAGAGTACTTGTAGGGCGCATTTTCAACTCTTTGGGAAAATTATAAATATTGGTTCTACAGTCCGGGAGTAGAGCTTTTTTTTAGGAAATTTCCTCCTCTTTTGAATCTTTTTTCCAATTTGAAATATGACAAATAGTTTTGAGATATTTGTAAAAAACCAAATCCCATTTTTTTTTCAGTCAATTGTTTATAACTTTTGCAATTTTTGCAAGCGGCGTGGCGTTAAAATTTTTCACAATTCATCTACACGCTATTTGGAATCGAATGACACCTCGTTCATATTTTTCGGAGGTGGAGAAAAAAAGTTTGACCTATTTGACCAAACTACGTAACATACTTGTTTAGATATAATGCTCTGTGCCTTAACAGAAGCATTCCGCTTCAGTCTCTTGTCCTGTTCCGGACTGAAGACATCGTCCACTTCATTCTTATTCCGCTTTTTGGATGCCCTCTTCGGCTGCTCGGTATCACTCTTGCCTGTTGTCTCCATGATTGACTTGGTACTGGACCTGCTCTGGGAGCCGGCATCTGATTTGGCTGATTCATCTGAAATATTTTTTTTTATTAATTTATAAATTTGGGTACTTTGGTTATCTTTGGAAACACTTGAAATTTTGCTAGTCATGCCAAACATGAATTTGTCGGACCATTAACTTGATGTAATAATCTTGAACAAACCACTTTGTCATACTATTGGCGGTAGTGACAGTTGAGTAAATAAGGCGCCTCGCCATTTAAAGGGGCAGTCATCATTGAGTTCAGTTGGGTGTTTAACTAGCTATAATCAAAGCGTTACTATGCTACTTCAGAGTTAGTTAACTGTTTTCTGGGTTAACTCTCAACGTAGTAAGTGTCAAGTGGGTTTCTAATGCATCCAGACATAGGGATTGTCCTCTGAACATGTGACTATGTAATGAACAAGCAATAAAACAGTTGTGAGTTGAATAGATAGTGTTACAACATTCGGTTTCCGCTTCCAACACGTCATATAAATAAGATCTGTTTAATTAATTATATAATAATTGATTTAGAATTACAAGCTACAAGGCTCTATCTTCTGTTACCAGCACGTCTTATAAATAATTCCTACCTCATTATACAATATTTGTAATCTTATATTTAATTAATTCAGATTTTATTAAATCATGATTTAATGATTTAATTAAATCAGATTCAGAAAGAAGGACAAGATATCAACCTCCACAAGGACATTGAAGATACACCAGAGATACTTGTTAGAGAAGTGGAAAGAGCAATTGAGTCACAAAAGAAAGACAAATCTCCCGGCCCCGATAATTTAGTAAATGAAGTCCTACTACACAACAAATCAGAAGCTGCAATAGCACTAACAAAAATATTTAATGATGTTCTAACAACCGAATATATACCTACTCAATGGACTGAAACAAACATTATTTTACTATTTAAAAAAGGAGATTTATATAACATTAACAACTATAGACCTATCAGTCTTATGTCCAACATCTACAAGATATTTTCCAAAATACTCCTACAAAGACTCACAACGGTGTTAGATGAGAATCAACCGATTGAGCAAGCAGGATTTAGAAGTGGATTTTCGGTCATGGATCATATATACGTAGTGAAGCAGGTCATATAGGGTACAAAGCAATAGGGTACAAAGTGTTGATGTCAATGGAAAACGATCTCCTGGCTCTATTGTTACCTTGGGAGTACCACAAGGCTCAATTCTTGGACCTTTTCTTTTTCTAATTTATATAAATGACTTACCTTATTTCATAAGGGACAATTGTGAAGTAGTGTTGTTTGCAGATGATACTTCCTTATTATTTAAAATAAGTCGACATCAAGCAATTCTTGACGATGTAAGCAATACTCTCTCAAAAATAGTGCATTGGTTCAGCGTTAACAATTTATTATTAAATAGTGAAAAAACTAAATGTATAAAATTCGTCACACCTAATGTCAAAAAAGTTAACGCTAACATTTTCATAAATAGTGACGAGTTGAGCCTTGTGGATACAACCAAATTCTTGGGTATCACATTGGACTCTAAACTTCAGTGGGGTCCTCATATATCTGTGCTAGCTAAAAAGCTGAGCGCCGCAGTTTTTGCAGTGAGCAGGATACGCCAATTAACTGACATTGAAACAGCAAAATTGGTCTATTTTGCTTACTTTCATAGTTTGATGAGTTATGGAATTTTGCTGTGGGGTGGTGCTGCTGACATTAATACTATATTTGTTCTTCAAAAACGAGCTATAAGATCTATCTACTCCCTAAACTCTAGATGTTCTCTAAGAGAAAAATTCAAAGAAACAAATATAATGACAATAGCATCACAATTTATATTCGCTAATTTAATGTACGTACATAAGAATATAGAAAACTTTCCAAAAGTTTGCGATATCCATGGCTTAAATACTAGAAGCAAAAATAATCTAGTTAATCATAAAACAAGGCTCCAAAAAATCAGCAAATCTTTTAAGGGTTACTGTATACATTTTTATAACAAAGTTCCCACTGAAATTAAGTGTTTAAACATTGGTAAATTCCAAACAACTATTAAGCGAAAGTTATGTAATAAAGCTTATTACAAGATTTCAGAATACATAGAGGATAAAAAAGCCTGGGATTAAATTTTTTCATATGATTTTCTTTGGAATCATGTTTTTCGTTTCAATAAAGTTTCTTTGTTTCCATCTGTGAGCGGCTTGGGTATGACATACTCCTTAACTGTCTGTGCCTGCGGCGGCGTCGTGTGCCGGGTCGGCCACTTCCCTGTAATATGGTTGAGGAGGCCGATGGCTGGCACATGCGTCATACTCGTGAACGAGTGCTGCTTGTGTGGACTGGTCTGCCCTTTTCGCTTACTATATCTAAGTATTAGGGGTATATCTTGAACTTAGATTAATAGCGACATCTTGAACATTTCAGATCAAATTATTACATGATTCCTGAGATAGTTATGCACTAGTGTTGGAATTTAAAAATTTATTACCTATTTTGCGAGTATATAAATGAACTGCTCTAAACAAAACTTAACAAATACTGAATTGTATTTTTTTTTCTCTATATAATGCATTGTATTTTATACCTTGAACTGATTTTGAAAAGAGCAACACTAGAGTTTCTTGCCCGTTCTTCTCTAGTGAGAACTGCTTTCCGAACTGGTGGTAGAGTTAATATTGACGGAATCTAAATAATGTATAACATTTTATGGGTTCGAATAAATTATTTCATTTCATTTCATTTCATTTCATTTCATTTCATTTCATTTCATTTCATTTCATAGAAAAGTATAACGAGTATAATATGCCACTATACTGCGCCTTCGTGGATTACAACAAAGCCTTTGACTCGCTTGAGCATACCTCTATTTGGCAGGCATTAAAAGAACAAGGTGCAGCAAACAAATATATAAGGGTAATAAGGAATATATATGTCAATAGCACAGCAAAAATACGTCTTGAGAAAAAAGGGAAGACCATTCAAATGGGAAGAGGAGTTCGCCAAGGCGACCCACTATCGCCCAAACTTTTCTCAGCGACTCTAGAGAAAGTCTTCCGTCGATTGAATTGGGACAAACTTGGGATAATGATAGACGGAAACAGGCTAACGCACCTAAGATTTGCGGATGATGTGGTACTTTTTGCAGAATCACCAACAGCACTCAGAAGGATGCTAGAAGAGTTGGCTGAAGAAAGCGAGTTGGTGGGACTAACAATGAACACCAACAAGACTAAACTAATAACTAACCATGACAAAGTGGAGATAGATGTGAATGATAGAAAAATAGACTACCAAGATGAATACATTTATCTGGGGCAAGTCATCTCTACAAAGAGTATGGGAGAGAAGGAAATTGATCGACGTGTAGCCAACTCATGGAAGAGATACTGGTCGCTGAAAGAGGTGTTGAAAGATAGGGATTTTGATATGAGACTGAATAGAAACTGTTTGAATCATGCATCCTACCTGTTTTAACATATGGATGTCAAACATGGGGTATCACGCAAAACCAACATACTAAACTAGCAGTTTGTCAGCGCGCAATGGAGAGGAGTATGTTGGGTGTGAGAAGGAAGGACAGAAAGAAAAATGCGGAAATAAGGAAAGAAACCAAAGTTACTGACGTAACTTTTAAGATAAAACTATTAAAATGGAGATGGACCGGGCATACAATAAGAGGTATAGATAAGTGGAGCAGAAGGATTATGGTTTGGCACCCAAGAACGGGAAAAAGGAAAAGAGGAAGGCAGAATACTCGGTGGATGGATGACATCGTAAGGACAGCCGGGAAACTATGGACTAGGGTAGCGAGGGACAGAACAAAGTGGAAGGAGTTGGAGGAGGCCTATGCCAAAGGGCACACAGACAAGTAACCGGTGACAAAAGAGGAAAAGTAGCAAAACCAAATAAAATGGAAATATATATATATATATATATATATATATATATATATGCATGCAAATATGTATTACATTGATTAATAGAATTTATATTTAATGATAAATACATGATATACAATGATAATTATTTTATAAATTTATACTGAATGATAATTAATTTAAAAACTTATATTGATTGTATTGCAATATGATAACTTGAAATTTTTGTAAATCTAATGTTGTTTAAGTCTGAATAAAAGGCTTCATTCATTCATTCATTCATTCATTTAATTAATACTGGCTGTATTTGATATTTTATGATACAGAATGTTTTTGAATCTTAAGATGACGTGGCGAGGTAAAATGTTTTAAACAGAACACTCTTGATGTATTGGGAGAATACAATAAATATTGTTAATGCTGTGCCTATTAGTTTTCTTTACCAACAATATCCAGCAGTCTTTATGTGCATCCCGCTCTCTATTTCAATAGCGTTAAAATTACGACTTGCGAAGTATTTGCTACGCATTATCAGCCACTTAGTGCCCAGTTTCCTATATGAGAGCCCATAACAGTAGCAATGATAAATACCATGACCAGTAAATTGGTCAATTTTCTTTTAATTTCATATGTATGCTAATACTCTAAAAGTGAAGAGTTTCGTTTTTTTGTTTATTTGGTTGAACGCTCTAATTTCAGGAACTGAAACTGAATCGATTTTGAAAATTCTTTCACTAATAGGAAGCTTCATTACTCCCGAGTCCTATAGGCTACTTTTTATCCCAGGAAAATATTTTTATCCTGGAAAAACTTTATTATGCAGGTGGAGCCGCAAGCATCACCTAGTCAACATTTACTCTGAGACATGAATGACAAGATTTAAGATTTATTGGTGGTAAGATACATGATTTACAGCCCGGATAGCAAACATCGTAAAATGTTAAAACCCACCATAGTGGCCCACGTAAGTGTGCTGCATACCAGGATCAGTCTGTATGTCCGGTTCAAAAGGCCGGCATAATTTCATCAACTGGCGAGGGATAGTTTTTTTTATGGCAATTAATGACGAGACGAGCATGCCGTTCGCCTGATGGTAAGCGATACGACTGCCCATAAACAGTAGTAACACCACACAGCACCATGATCTACAAAGTACTGTGTGGCATTCCACTGCGCTCGTCATACTGAGACATTAGATGTTAAGTCTCATTATGTCCATTAGTTACACTGACTACAATGTCCTTCAAACCGAAACACAACAGTGCATGCACACTGCTGCTTGGCGGTAGAAGTAGATATTGCGGTGGAACCCACCCAGACGGACTCTTACATATGAGACCTACCACCAGTGAAAATAATTGCTTGTCAGTCGACACTTTCTGGACCCCTCTCTACTTACCATCAGGTGCAGTGGGGTCACTTTGCCGAGCAAGTATAAAAAAAAGAAGTTACTTGCTCATGGATAAATAATCCCTACTACTGTGAATGGTATGCCAAACAAGCTTAATCAATGTGAATTTATACCTGTTTTCCTTAACTATTAATATAGTGATCAATCCACACTATACAAGGAATTTGTAAACTTATCAGACATTGTTTACCATTAGCAAGATGTCTTGAAAAGTGTCGTAGAAAATATCTTGTACCACGGAGCATATTTAGGGAAAGCCATATGGTAAATTCTAGAGGCATTTATCAAAATAAATGCAATAAGAAGTTATTGGACTAATACATTATACTTTGTAGATTTTAACATAACAAGAATCATAAATTTAGACGGCGTACCTTCATCCTCGTGTATACTTTGGAGTGTTGTCATAGGATCTTTCTCCTTTTGTGTTTTATCCCGCGTCTTTCCTTTCCCTTTTAAAAATTCCTCCTCGAACTTATCCAAATTGTCAAACGCTATCTGCAATCACGATTACAAATCACTGAATCACAATATCACAATAAAATCACCAGCTTCAATTTCTAAACAAGATAAATTTGTAACCAGTTAAGATTTTAACCGAAACAGAAAATTTGAACAAACTTTGATCACTGGCACCATATTTTCGTAACAACGCATTTACCTTAAGATCATCATTAAAATTTTTAATGAAAGCGTTTGGTATTTTCTTGATTTTGGGTAATAAATCATTGAATATAGACATAATTAAATATAAAAATAACACAACTAAAATCTTTAAGATTTGACAAACGCCATAGAATATGAAACAAAAACCGTTTGAAATATGAAACGGAGCAGTAATGCCAACGTCACGATATAAAAGATGCGTTCAAAATAAAGATTTATTTACCATAGACATCACTGAATGAGATCGGCTGCCCTATTACGTAAAATTCAGCAATCGACGAAACCATCGCAAAGCAAATGCAAAGCCATAACGATCAATTGCAAATTGTCTTCAATTTTGGTATCACGTAAATATTTTTTTGCTTATCGCTCGCTGGCCGCTCGGAGCGAATTTAATGCAATTTTTGCTATCACACTAGCGCCAAAAGTCATCAAGAGGCAATCCGTGAAACTATTTAACGTCAAACTTAAAACATGTGTTAGTTATAAATAAATAGGTTAACATTGTCTCTCTCTTCCTTTATTCATGACAAAGAGCATTATAATACTACGGAAAATTCATGAATTCATCCCAGCGTTGAAAAAAATCATAGCCGTCACAATCCACATTCCACTCCAAATTTCGACAAAAAATAATGGGCGCCTATTGAACATTTAGTGAAACTTTGAAGCATGTGTTAAACATTATGTATGGATTGTTATTGAAAAAGTTAACAAAAAAACACTAAGTGCCCCATGGTACTTTGGATTCTACACAGTTCGACGTATTTTGGGAACAACAAGGTAAGTTGTTACATTATTAAATTACAATAGATTAACTAGTAGTAAATAACTTCATGCACTTCTTGATAACGTATGGCACATAAAATAAAACGTTTGGTGTACGGCGTACGCTGTTCCACAGTGTTAAGTCTCATTGTACGACGAATTTAATAATATTTTGTTTTTATGGTTTTAGCATATCATGGCGAACAGAGTATCAAATTAACAGCTTGAGGCTTTGTTGGAGTTCTTACAAGAACATCCTTCTTTAGCCAAAGGTATTGGACTTGGTGCTAGATCCAAGGAAACTGTCGATAGACAGTGGAAACATTTGGCGATGAAGCTGAACTCTATTGGTTCAGGTTCTTCCAAAACTGGAGAGCGTTGGAAAAAGGTAATATACAATCATATATTGTTATATTTTTTCATCACTATATACCAATTAACATTGTATGTATATTTATTTTTAGTACTGGGCTGATATTAAACACAAGAGCAAGACCAGACTTGCTAAACATAGACAGGAGTCTTCTGGCACTGGTGGCGGTCCCAGAACACAGGAAAATATTTCTGAGACGGATAAGAAAATTCTCTGTCATCGGAGAACAGGATGTGTTTGGGGATGTAGAACACAGAGTTCCAATATTTAATCATGTAAGTGATGTCATTATTTACTCAAAATACATACAATATATTATATTGTATAAAAAGATCCCAGTTCTATATGAATGTCAAGATAAAAATCTCCATGCCAAATTTCATCAAAATCAGTTCAGCTGTTTAGCAAAAGGACAAAACAAACGTATATTCACATCTATTGATTGATTGAATATAAATGTAATTATTCCCAATTTCAATCTACATTATAATACTTGTCACTGTATACATTTTTACGATAATAATAAATCAGTAAAAATAAAATATTGTCCTGTTATTAAATGTTCTTTTTCATTGTTACCAGATTGAAAACACCCAAATGGAGATACCACAGTGTTATGATCAGAGCAATATTGATATGTCTGAAGTTGTGATATATTGTGAAGGTGAATGAATTAAATATAAAAACCTAGCTTATATGTTTATTTTTATTAACATACTAATTGTTTTGTTTTTTTTAGATAATCAAACACAAATTGCTCCAACCCTGCAAACTTTATCTCCATCAACAAAAGGACAAACCAGTAGAATTTGTAAGTGTTTTGTAAAAAGTATTGTTTATAATGATAAATTTGTTGATGCACAGTTTCATGTGGGTATAATAATATAATGTCACAGAAATGTACTGTTTTAATAAATATATATATATATGAATAGGTTGATTTAATAAAACTACACCTATATTTATTTATTTATAACTTTATTGTACATCACAATATAACATTTCAACATAATAAAAGCAAAGAGGTGGTACAATTGGCGGTCTTATCTATATATATAAATATATATTTACTATATACACCTTTTAATTCACATTATTTTTATTTTTACAGCTATATCAGAAACTCCAAAAAATGCTCAGCTGTTCTTCAACGGTTACTCAGCAAATACCTGAAGTGACCTTACACACAGGTATTATTTTAAAATTATTTTGGATTCATCTTTCATTTCAACATGTTTAAAAAATACTTATAACACTAATATGAATTGAAATTTGTTTTTCAGGATTAGAGAGTGCTGTCAGTCAGCCTGTTAGAGACAGGACACTTAAGCCACGTTATAAATCTAATAACTTAAATCTACACAGGACAAGTATGTTAATATTGATAAATAATTATACATAGCTATAAAGGTATACTTTTAAATAACTATTAAATGGTTGTTTCAGAAACTCAATCAAGAATAGATCCTGAATGGGTTAAAGAGTTGGAGAAGTGCAGAGTGGAAGCTGAGGTCAAACTTGCTAATGCTGCCAGTGTTATGACCGAAGCTTCTCGCATACAAGCAGAAGCCTCGGCTAACACTACTAGCGTTATGACAGAAGCTTTTCGCATACTAGCAGAAGCCTCTAAAATGCAGGCAGAAGCCTTATTAATGCTGAAAGATATGTTGCAACCCAAATCTTAGATTTTGGATGAAATCTTTCCAAATCTATCCAATTTAAGAAATTATATTAGTGATGTGTTATTTGCTGAAATAATCCTTTTGAATTTCATTGTCGTTTGTTAATCATATGTAATGCTTTATGTTGTAATCGTTACCATAAATATATACATTACAAGAAAAAACAAATTTATAACTAGCTGATCCTTTCCAACTTTATCTATTTATTTATTTATACAATGGGCATTAATTCTAATAACTAAGTATAAAAAATACAAATTAAGTGCTATTAATAACATGAATAAGAAGTATGGGGAAATGGTGCAAGGTCCTTGGTACAAGAAATACAGATATTGCAGAACAAGCTGATTAAAACGCTTTATAATTATGACTATCTGACTCCGACAAGCCAAGTATACAAAGAAACAAAATTACTTTCAATCAACCAGTTATACATTTATAAAACATGCATGCTAATCCGTAAAATATTGACCCAGGAAACACACTCACAACTTAGCTTTAACAAAAAAACTCATACATATAACACAAGACAACGAAACAAACTTTATCTGCCTACGCCTAGGACCAATTATGGCAAGAAAAATATACTTTTTGAAGGTGCTCAGCTGTACAATAAAATACCAGAACTTGTTTTTAAAAAGTAAAAATTTAAAATTATTTATAACTCTTTTAGAGAAATATGTAAAAATGAATGTAAATATTTAACGTAGGTTAACGGAGTACTAACTATACATATTATATATTGTTAATAATTTCTCGATGTAAGAGAGCTGTAATTGTTCATTGTCGAGAAAATAAAGATATCTTTAAACCGAATAAAAATTAAATAAAGTATAAAACTATTACTATATAAATTTATTACTGTTAATAGAATTGAAAAGAACTAAAAATTATTACTTCACATAATGTCAAATATTTAACTTTTTTCTTTTTAAATTATCTTATGTAGTTCATAATAATAATAATAATCACAATGAAATATACTTTATGTCACACAGGAATTATGTAGCTTTGTACTGGTAAAAGAATTTTCAAAATCAGTTTAGTATTTCCAGATATTACTTCCTACAAACTCATAAACTTAGATTTTCAATCATAAACTTCTGTAATTACATCATGTGCTACACCACTTTATTATTTTTAACATGCCAATATGTTTAAAATAAATAAAAAAAGAGTTTTACAACTCCTGATAGAACTAGCAATGTGTTGGGATCTGCCCCAAAAAGAAAACCAAGCAGCATAATAAAAATATAATGTCACCAATTATAATGCCTGGCAATAATATTAGAGTTAATAGCAACTCTCATGAAAAACCAGTCTGAAATCCTCAAAAAAGTGGGGCCTGATTCCAGTTGTACAGTCAGCCACATAAGTAGCTGAACAAATTCAACACTTTAAATCGCCTATACCCTTTTATTTTATTACCAAAGTGTTTTTTTTCTTCACAAACATAAAATTAAGACATTTACTTTAATTCACACCAAGAAATAAAAATCTTTCAACACAGCTTAACGTTTAAAGGTCATTTGAAGTTTTGAATTTGTTCAGCTACTTATGTGGCTGACTGTACTAATGAAATTCGGCTGCAACAACAGACTCTGACCAAACTTGCATCAGAGTAATTCAAACATTAATTCAACAGACATAACAATTCCAAAACCTATCTGTACTGCAATTATAAATGTGTAACACCACTATTCTACCTGTGTACCACAATAAATACTATTTGAATTTGAAAGTACTTAATACAAAATAAATATTTCTAATTCAATAAAAAATTATCTCCTTGCTGACCACAAATGTTGCACCATTTGTTGTCTTTGTTGTCGGCCCCTTGCTAACAATTGTAACTCATCAGGCTCACTATGGTCAGGTTGTGATGGAGCCGACACCTGGTTATTAGTGTCTCCTTCTATTTCCTCATTTGCCAAATGTGGAACAGGCAACCTATGTCTGTTGCAGATGTTGTGCAAAACAACACAGGCATTGATAATCATGGCTACCATATGATGATCATAATCTCTCTGTGTGCTAGCAAACATCTCCAACGGGATTTTAATAGTTCAATGCAACGCTCAACTGTATTCCTCGAGAGGCAGTGAATATTAGTATAATGTTCTTCTGCGGAACCAGTTTCTGCATTCACAATTGGGGTTAAAAGCCATGGTCGCAGTGGGTACCCTGAATCACCTGCAATTTAAAAAGTGTTTCTCAATAAGATTACATTTAATAAATAAATAAATATGTATATCAAAGTTATGATAGCTAATTACATACCTAATAACCAGATGCTTTCTCCTGTACTGTGCAGGTCTTGTAAATGAGCCTGTATTTCACAGTTTCACCAAATGTATGCAACATGAGTAGCACCACCAAATGATGCATCCACATTAATTATATTCAAATCACTATCACATATCTGAAAACAAAATAGATATTCAGATACAGTCAGTAATCAAATTAAATATTAATATGTGTATTTATTATATTTTTACTTACAACTTGAACATTTCTGCCGTGGTAATGCTTTCTATTAAAACATCTTTCAGCATGTTCATTTGGCTGAATTAATGCTACATGAGTGCAATCAATGCAACCCACACAGCCAGGTAATCCAAATTTGTTGGAAAATCTAAAAGAAATTAAATTTGTCTTTAAATTGTGGTTTAAGTTAAATACATTTTTATACTATTTATTAGGTTCTTACCCATTTATAATTATTTGTCTTTCCTGACGTGACTGAGGACAACGAATATATTTCATTAAGATTTCTCTTGAATTTAGAGCTTTCGTCACCTCATTCACTGAATGTGATACGCTAGCTTGGCTCAGACCATGTAAGTAGCTCATACCTACAGGTTTTTGGTATGAGCCTGTAGCAAAGAAGGAGAGTGCTGTTAGCACCTGTAATAAAATGTTTAATTGTTAAGACTACTTATTAATAAATTTATTAGACAATATAAGCAGCTTAGATTATAAGTAGGTACAGAATTATCAAAGTAAGTTTACTCACTTTACACTCGACGCTAATTTTTGTTTTTCTTCGTGTTTGCGACATATAAGGCCGTAATTCGTTGCACACTTCTTGAAATAGTTCTTTGGACAGCCTATAATGAGCTTTGAATTCATTATCAGGAAGATCCAAAGCTTTGGCGTCATCTCGAAGATTGCGCCGCAAAGCAGATGCATTACGGTTTTCTAGCCGTCTTGTTTCCTCATTCATAGCTTCCAATAATAAAAATGCGCGAGCCATATCGAAAAAAGCACAAATTTAAACAAAAACACTTAAATAATCAACTCAAAACAATTAATAAACCGCGTTACGAACTAGGCGATCAGCGAGCAACGACCAAACATTCAATGATTTACCACTTGCTATTTGACAGTTAGATTTGTTCGCTGATTGCTCTTATAACTCATACGTAATACCAAATTCTGTCGCGTCTATAGCGATTGAATGCGTTTTTTGTTTAGCGATTGTTCGACAGAGGCAGCACTGTGTTAAAATCAGATTCCTTAGCGATCGCTTTGTTTTTGCTCTTAGGTAATACGAATTTGACGTTTTTAGCCATTTTAAAGCAAAAATTGTACAATTTTCGCAATCGCTTTGCTATTGCAAATTAGGTAATAGCCCTGGGGGTCGCTATAATGTGTAGCAAAATGTAGTTAGATCAGTTTTTTGCAGAGATGTGCAAAATAGATTATAAAATGTATTTAAATCAAGAAGCTTATACCCAAATGGAGATTGCATTCCGTTTAACAAACTGAAGAATAATATATGACGTCACAGTTATCTGGTGTCTCTTTCTTTAGAGTGACAATGGTTTCTTTTGAAAACCAGGACGTAATATATTTAACTGTTTATAATATTATATTATGATATCGAATCATAATATTTATCTTTATCCATTGTATTTATCAATATAAACCAAGCAACGTGGTTTAAATTCAAAATGAAAACCAAATATAGTGGCTAGAAATAAGTTGACATTGAGAAAATATAATATTAGCTAGAAAGTTTATACCCAACAGAGCTAGCTTTGCTAAATTGGCACACCTACATACTTTTTGTAAGTTTGTTTAGCTGCACTTACAACCACTACCCGGGGCCTCGCGCTTATAAGGGCCTCTTGCGGTGCCTTAGAGGACCTTGTTTAGCATCTTACCTACGAAGCTGTTAAAATCGGATGGCTTTTTTGGCTCCACTCGGCGCCTTGCGTCAGGTTTTTTTGCTCTGCACAGAGCCTTGCATCAGATTTATTTTGTTTTCGCCCGGAGCCTCGCGTTTGTTAAGGTCGCTACTGGATGTGTTCAAGTTGCTTGCCGGCTTTTATAACCAAATAGCTTTTGCGCGCTGCTCCGCCCGCGTGGAAAAGTTTTACCCGAGATAAAAGTAGCCTATAGCACTCAGGAGTAATGTAGCGTCCTATTAGTGAAATAATTTTCAAAATCGGTCCAATAGTTCCTGAGATTAGCGCGTTCAAACAAACAAACAAACTCTTCAGCTTTATAATATTAGTATAGGTATCGAGACTGTAAGGTTAGACACAGGAAAACATTGTGATATATGAAAATGAAAACTGCAGCTATTGTTAAGTTTAAATATAATTATGAGAAAACAAATAATACTTATCAATAAAAATAAATAACTATACATGACAAAACACATTTATGTTTATTGTCAATTAATTTCAATCTGCCTGAGAGGTTTATAAGCAATTATACATGAGAAAATAATACACATTTATGAAGTTTTTGTCTTTTTGTTCTTATGTGTCCTAATATTTTCTGGGAATAATTTTTTAAATATGATTAAATTCTAATCTGCAGGAATTGATTTGCGATATATTTAATAATCTCAGTCTCGTGTGCTAAAGATCACCATAGTGAGAGCACTCATGCGGCAAATAGATATTTTTTTGTAAAGAAATTATATGCTTTTGGCGATTAAACGGAATTTTTCACAAATGTTAGCAAAATTTCCCTATAAAATATTTTCAATGTCAGACTGTATTATAATCCTGAACAACTTTAATAAGAGACTTCGATCATTATTTTTTTTCTCTTCTCTCTTCACGTTCTGCTGCAATACTTTATTTTCTTTCTCTAAATTTATTTCACGGGATGTCTTCAGATTTACTTGTATATTCAAATATTATAAGGCTTGGCGTTTCAATGCTGATTCATTTTCATTTTCCTGTCATCAAATGTAAAAAGTAAATATCAAACAATTTTTTTTTTGACACACATACTCTCATGCCTATTATCTCCGACAGAAGTAGGCATAGGCGCAACTACTACATACACGGGCGTAGCTATAGCTTTCATATGGCGTGGATTCTTGCCTTGCATGACACCCCCCCGTCCCCGTCCCCGTCACGTAATATATTAGAGTGTGGACATTTTTGGTAGCCCGTTTATTTTAGAAGCTAAGGGGGGAGGGGTCCGTTTACCCAAAATGTCAGCGGTCAGTGGCGTAGCGTAGTTTATTATAAGCTAAGGGGGGTCCGGACCCCTGACCCACCCTTATATACGCCCATGACTACTTAATTCCGTACCAAAATGTGGTAGTTGATAAGCTTAATGCCCCATGAATAATAAAGCCCAAGTAGATTACAATTACACCAATGAAACAATGATGAATAAAAAATATTATACTTACAGCTTGAGTTTTTGGTAATAAATAATTATTTTTGACATCTTCTGCCATATTCCGGGAAGTTGAAGGTACATTATCACATACCTAAAAAACATATTTAAGAGATAAATGTATATTTTACATAGATGTAACAGAATCATAAAAGCACATAATATCTATTGCTTACTGTTGTATTGCAACATAAACATAATTCGTATGCATAAAATGGTACAGCATCTTTAAGCAGACGTCCTGGCCTCTCAGGGTCATAATCTTCTATCTTAAAATGTTGAGTACAAATTCTTGCAGAATTATAAAAAGTTATTTTTAATGGTATTACATTTAACCACGTTTTCCGCTTATCTAGGTCTTTAGGTAAACTGTAAAAAGAAATGCAAACTCATTTTTATTTTAAATTAAAGCTATTAATCACAGAACTCAATAGTCACTGTTGATCCTCAATTCGTATTTACGATAATTATTTAAGATAATTTTTAAAAATATTTATTGATTAGACGGCTAGTGTTAACACTATTCTAGCACCATCGTGAAACCAGATCACCAAAGCTTGCACCATGGTCACCCTAGTCTCTTGTTTACATAAACTATTTGAAATACAAATAATCACATTTAACATTACGTTAGTATGAAAAAAGTAGTCATATATATTGCATATCACATACATTGAGATGTTTTTATTGATCAATTATAAAATATCCACGTATTTTATTATTTTTATAATAAATATTTGTAAAATTTAAATATTTGCACAATATTGATTACAATAAACTTACCTGTGGAATTTCACACTAAATGATGGATGCCAAATATTTCTACAATCATAAATTACACAACTCATATTAGAATATCACTGAAACACACTTATTATTGTAGATAATTACACAAAAAAATTTGAAGTGAACATTTTTCTGACAACCATATTGAATTCGAACTTAACGTTTTATAACAGTGTTGCCGAAGTATGTATTCGCAATTCCCAATTAAACGAGGAAATTGTGTTAAACTAAAATATTAATAAGGATAAAAAACCTTAAGATTACATTACTTAACAAGAATAATTCTTGAATGAATAAATAATTATAGAAGATATATTTGAAATATTCGATTAGATAATATGATTTAGACGACAATAACTGTATTTTTTTTGTATTGTTGAGGAAATTATCCGTAAAATTTTGGCAACATAGGTTAAAGAATGAGTGAGATAGAAGATAACACAAAAGGTAATTGTTTGTCTTCAAAAAAATGTGTGTACCTCAATCTCCATTTGGGTATAAGCTTCTTGATTTAAATACAAAATGTAAATACCTTGCTTTTTTTGTATTTCAAATACAAAATACAAAATAGTTTTTCGTTTTATATTTAAGATACTTAATACAAAATACGTATTTTCAAAGTACTTTTTTAAAATAAAATACCTTTGGTTTAAAACTTTATTTATTATTTAGTGTTTTTTTATCAATGCAAAGGACATGTCCAAAAACGGGCCTAAAATTCTAACCAAGACAGTTTATATATATTTGGATAGAACTCCTAAAAACTAGCCTTTTACAATAAATCGTTTAATTTTAAAGACCTCCGATTTTGAGATGTTATCTTGCAATCTGTCGTGTAGCGGTGTAGGTGACATTCAGCAATCGGTGGGTACTAGCGACTAGAGGCTATAGGTCGCTGGTGGGTACATATGAATTTAGGGTGTACGGAGCATGTCCACTGACACATCTTCTATTTTAATGTTCCATCTATGATTACTTTAATTAACCGACTTCAAAAAAGGAGGTTCTGTATTTGACCATGTATGTATGTAAGTTTGTATGACCGCGATTTTCTTAAAAACTACTGATCCAATTTGGATGGGGTTTTCGTTATTCAAATGTATATTTTTCAGAGAAGGTTTTGTCTTGAGGTATCTTACTTTTCAAGCGCCGAGGCAGACTTGGTTTCTTCATTAGGTGCTTTGCAAGTGCATTTGGATGTTGCAATAGTCTGGTTTTGTATGTTTCAGTAATATGTTTAACTTCTTGTTTATTTGTTTTTACGTTTAGGTGATGGTGTAGCCTATCATTGGTCACATGCCATGGTGCAACTGCTATCATGCGTAATATTTTTGAGTGAAATCTTTGTATTATTTCAACGTTGGAATTTGCGGACGTTTTCCATAGTTGCAGGCCGTAGGTCCAGACTGGTTTTATTATTTGTTTTCAAGTGAGAGCTGCGACTCCCGCCTAAACATCGAACACATTTTACGTATTTGTGGACCCATTGCCAGGCGTTTGGTAAAAATATGTTTTATCCATGTCAGTCGTCTATCGAGGATCATTCCCAAGTATTTAGCTTCATCGGCTTGTGGGACTTGTACTCCATTTAGAGTGACTGGTGGACACGAGTTTCTACGAATAGTGAAGGTGACTTGTACGGATTTGCTTTCGTTTGCCCTTATTCGCCAATCTTTGAGCCAGGCCGAGATTTCATTAAGGCTATTTTGTAATTTTTCGGCAGCTATATCTGAAGATTTATCCAACGAAAGTATAGCGGTGTCCCTCCGTAGAGGGTAGATCCGCAGTAAATAGGAGATATAGGGTTGGCCCCATGACACTACCCTGTGGTACTCTTGCCTGTATTTGAAATAACGGCGTTACTTATTCTCCTTTTTTACGAAAAAGTGTCTTTTTTCCAGATATGATGTAATAAATTTATAATAGTTTATGGGAAGGTTTTTTTAATCTTAAACAGGAGGCCTTCGTGCCAAACGCGGTCGAAGGCTTGTGAAATGTCTATAAAAAGGCGACTGTACAATATTGCTTCCTTTCAAAAGGTGTGTTTATATTATCAACAAGTCTGAGGATTTGTTCTATAGTGCCGTGTTTTTGTCGGAAGCCAAACTGGTGTTCGGGAATTATATTTTTGTCTTTTATTATAGGCATTTGTCTGCTCAAGAACAACACCTACAATATTTTGGATGGGATCGGCAGTAGGCTAATAGGTCTGTATGCTTTAACGTCTTCTGGGCTTTTACCAGGTTTTCTGATCATTTATATTTGTGCCACTTTCCACTGTTTTGGTACCATAGCTCTTATTAAAATTGTATTATAGATGGACTTCGGGTAAAATATGCCTTCTTTTGGTAATTCTCTAAGGAACTTTGCAGTGATGAGTCATAACCAGGAGCCTTATTTATATAGAGTTTTCTTATTGCTTGTATGACTTCGTGCCTTGAAAAACTCTTTAGGTATTGGGCAATCTACACATGCATGCTCACGCCTTTTATCCCCGAAGGGGTAGGCAGAGGCGCAACTAGTGCACCCACTTTTCGCCAAGCGTATTCCGTCCCATGATGTGATAGGGGGCGAGCCTATCGCCATACCGGGCACAAATTCCAGACTCCGGGCTGATACTGAATAGAAAAATCCAATATCACTTTGCCCGACCCGGGGATCGAACCCGAGACCTCAGCCTTGCAGTCGTACCGTAATACAACTACGCCACCGAGGCAATCTAGCTGATGCGTTTTTTCTAGGAAGCTCGATACTTCTTTGAGCTGTGTTGATCCCTGGTCTGAGTTCGGCATAAAGACAGTTTTTAGATGTTCAGCAAAAGTCTGTGCCTTTTCAGAGTCATTCACAGCCCAACAGTTATCGGCTTTTGGTATGGGAGGTTGCGATGTTGTAGGACGCTTTAAATAATTTTTCGCGTAACATAAGGAATAGTCAGTTGCAGCAGTGGGGTCTAGATTTTTAGATATTTTTGGACGCTATGATTTCGGTTTTCGCTTAATAAGTGTTTTAGCCTGGATGTTAGAGAATTTAAGAGAGTTTTATCTGCAAGATATCGTGTTTTCTGCCATCGTTTTCGTGTACTACGTTTTAGATCTAGGATCCCTGATTTTGAGGGGGCATTTATGTTGAATGTAATATGTATCCGCTGATTCAGGTGTAGCGAGCCAGATGGCTTGTTGGACGCAGTGGGTAAAATGTTCAACAGCTTCCGTTCAAATTTTTTATCGCATTAATTTATTGGTATTGGTGTTGAAAAACTTATCAAAAAGTATTTCAAATAAAATACAAAGTGCTTTCCTAAAAAAAGTATTTAAATACAAAATGGAAATAGGTATTTTGTATTTTGCATTTCAAATACTTTATTTTCAAAATGTCTCATCTCTGGTTTTTTGTAATGGTTTTTGTGTAGTTTAATGATGGCAAAACATTACAAGAGACCCAGCTTTTGTGAAATGTTTACTTTATAATTTATAAATACACTTGCACCTTGCAAAATTTTGTGATCACGAATATTTGTATCTATTTACAGAAGATAGACTTTTTGGTTGGCACCGTAGTTCCTCTAACAGACGATCTCAATAACCCTTACTGATATTTAACTGGTGTTTGCTTTGAGTATGTTTGCTACACAGAATAAAGACTTGCTATCTATCTCGACAGTAAAAGTGACGGTAACTGTTAATGCTGTTTTTAATATAAAAAACATACTTGAAGCGTTTTATTTTTGCACTAAGCACTAGTAGTAAAAATGACTCATTTTTTAAAAGAAAAATATTGAGTCCTTTTCACATTTCCAGTAATGATTCTTTTGAATATTTTATATTAGATTTGATGTAAAGCAATTTACATAACATACCGCGTAGATTATTATAACAATGATTAATAACGCTATGTTCATCTTTGGCAAAAAGGAAACGCACTAATGACAGTAATCATATTCGACACTCCGATAGATATGATACGGTATGGATAAGGTATTTATATCTATCTTAGTTTATAGAAACACAGATAACCACTAAAAGTAACTATTTTACTGATTGTTATCTGTTAGGAAGTTATTGAGACCGGCCGTAAGTAATTTCTTTGTTTTGGCATCTTATTAGCCGATGGCTGGTCGGTAGGCAGATTAATGTAAATATTATAAAACGGAATACTAGAATAGGATTATAATTAAGTATTATAGGAAAAAAGTAATGAAGTTACGAATAACGAAAGGACTGCAGCAATTATTTGGGTGCTAATACTGTAATATTTTTTCTATTTTAATTTATGTACATGTCGAAGAAAGCTGGTACTATGAATATTTCTTCCATGACGTAGGACGGATAACGCAGCGAGTTCGTCACGAGACAGGCCAATCCAATGTTCTCTCTTGCGCTCCCGCTCGATCACTGACTATTTTTCTTGAGAGCTAGACCTTATATAGGCCTCGGGTGACATTTCAATTGTCAAACTAGTTTGGCTAGTCCAGTGGCGACCTCACTCAAGCTTCTCGCTTGACGTTTCCGTTAATAATCATTCGAATGTAGTGCCATCTGTTGTCAGTTGTTACAAACTTATTTTATTTTAGTGAAGCGCCATCTATTTGTCTCCGACACGGCCATCCTGCGACACACACGTCCCCGTGTGTTACTCTGATTGACACTAAGCACAATCATCTTCAAAAGAATACTCCAGGCACACACTACAATACAGTTAATAGAATGTCAAAATTGCTGAAGGTCCATCTTCAACTTAAGTCTCGATTGGGCATCAAACTCTACTGTCAACAATATCATCACTTGCTAACTTTACCAGACAATTTCAAACGTCACTAAACGCTCAGACATTGTTCCTTCATCAAGCACAATCCTCTCAGGACATGACTTCATCGGGCGTTCTACTACCCACTTGTGCCACCAAGCACAAGTCTCCCGGGATATGCCTCCATCATGCGTTCCCCACTAGGACACGCAACAACGAGTTTTCCATTTTTGTGCCACGACTCTCGCAGCCAACCAGCGTATTGCTGTCTTGATAACCCTCTAGTGGATCGTGACTCCCACTTGCGTGTCCATCCCGTGGATCGCATCTTACAAACGCATATCCATCTCGTGGAGCACTATATAGTATGATCTCTACAAACCACAGCCTCGACCAGTGCCAAACGCAAGCCGCAACCCACGGACTATTAGAGTTGCCTCGAGAGACACCGAATTTCCACTGGGCCACGACTACACAATAGTATTAGCACGGTCGAGCGAAATAAAGCTGATAGAGTCCTTACCCGAGCTTCTACCAGAACCAAAATTCACTCATCACTATTACCGAACTCGCCACTGTCACCACACTTATCATGAAGAATAAAATCAATTAACACTTATTACTACCGTGATATAAATTATTTCTATAGTCATCCTAGTGACCATAATCAAAACTAAAACAATCATTCCTGTGAGCATAATTGACTCGCCAACAGAGTCATCCCTGTGACCGACACATGCGCCACGCGTCAACTCTGTGACCGTGTGCACAGGTTACCATAGTAAGTTAATTTACTATCCCAATTTTTTATTAGTTGCACGTTTTCATGAGTACAACCACACTTATTATAATCTTTCCAATGGCTTATCTTGTTTCCACAAACAAGGATCACTATACTGCCAACGATTAGTCTCATTTACTCAAAGAACAATAACTGCACTAAGCGCCGCTCCAACGGCTCGTCACCCCCATACCTCAACACACTTCATCGTACCAACAGGTCATCTCGCCTTGCGCACCAACGCAAACAACACATCACCGCGCGAACGGCCCAAGTCTCTACGCATCTACGCAAATGAGAATAATACACCGCCACACCAACGGCTTATCTTGCTTGCACCCACATGTAAACATCTCCGCACCAACTGTTCATCTTGCTTGCACACCAATGCAGACATCTCCGCACCAACGGCTGATCTTGCCTGCATACAAATGTGAAAAATCTCCGCACCAACGCTTCACCTTGCTTGCACACCAATGCAAACATCTCTGCACCAGCGGTTCATCTTGCTTGAACACAAATGCAAACACCGCCGCATCAACGGCTCATCTTGCCTGCACACCAATGCAAAGATCTCCGCACCAACGGTTCATCTTGCTTGCACACCAATGCAAACATCTTCGCACCAACGGTTCATCTTGCTTGCACACCAATGCAAACATCTTCGCACCAACGGTTCATCTTGCTTGCACACCAATGCAAACATCTCCGCACAGACAGTTCATTTTGCTTGCACACCAATGCAAACATCTTCGCACCAACGGTTCATCTTGCTTGCACACCAATGCAAACATCTCCGCACCGACAGTTCATTTTGCTTGCACACCAATGCAAACATCGCCGCACCAACGGCTCATCTTGCTAGCGCACCAACGCAACAAGGATAACACATCGCCGCACCAACGGCTCATCTTGCTAGCGCACCAACGCAACAAGGATAACACATCGCCGCACCAACGGCTCATCTTGCTAGCGCACCAACGCAACAAGGATAACACATCGCCGCACCAACGGCTCATCTTGCTAGCGCACCAACGCAACAAGGATAACACATCGCCGCACCAACGGCTCATCTTGCTAGCGCACCAACGCAACAAGGATAACACATCGCCGCACCAACGGCTCATCTTGCTAGCGCACCAACGCAACAAGGATAACACATCGCCGCACCAACGGCTCATCTTGCTAGCGCACCAACGCAACAAGGATAACACATCACCGCACCAACGGCTCATCTTGCTAGCGCACCAACGCTACAAGGATAACACATCACCCTCAAGTGTCACGTGGTGAGAAGAAATGACGGTTAACTCTTCGGCAACACAGCCGTCAGTAAATGATCAAACTGAATACAACTCAATAGTTATTTAAGTGAAGTGAGTGTCATTGACGATCTGTGGAGATCTTCTCTCGGAAGCTGCTCACCAGCTGCATTACACCGCACACCGTCCTACCGAAACGGACATGTCACACGCGGCACCGCCAGCAGTGATTTCCAATATCTGCAATCAGAAAATAAACACAGCAACATTACAAGGCTCGGCCCATTCTGACTTTACATTAAGACTCATGTCAGACTTTCTAAACAGCCATCCCATTGCTACAACAGGGAAATCTACCTGCGATGTAAGTTGGACATCATCTCGATTCTCAAGTCATGAACCAGTCATTTACCAAATGGTAAAATGAGATTCCAATACTTGCAACGGGTACAGGAAAATAATAGAAACTAGAACCCTCAAACCAGGGTTACGGGTGATACGATACCAAACATCTTGTATCACCGCAGCTAAGATCCACCAACGGATCCCACAGAGGCTCTTCAGTAGTCACAGTTTATGCAGTTTTCTAACCTGCAAGGATCTTCAGTTCTGCAATCAAAAATATCACAACAGCATCAAACCGTTCACCCTATCCTAGACTTTAGTCAAGTCTCACATCAATCTTTGAGCAGAAATTCAGTAGTCATCTTAACATGACAACCTCAAAATTATCGCACGTAGCGCTCTTAATCCAAAATTTTGAACAGTGCAGTATTGCGATTCGAAGCCTTGACCAAGGAAGGCCAGCACTCCTTCAAACCGAACACTATACCTACACCTAGATCACTTTTGTCAACCAAGGCCATGTACAGTCATTGTTTACTACAACAGGTATTTTCTTTCTCCAAGGCCTTAAGTTTAAGGACGGCTCTATACCAACAATAACCACGAATTACTCGTTAATCCATGTCTGCACATGCCCCCTGTTAAACAAGATCTCACTATTTGCAAACCAAGAAATAAAAAGAAACCAGAACCCTCACACAAGGGTAATGGGTAATACGATACCAGATTTCCTCTACTGATGCAATCACGGATGTCCCTGTCAGTCCTGTCACTATCAACACCACGGTGCTTGTCACACCATAAATGGCACGCCTTCAGGAACGTTTCAGCACTAGTTTCCCAATTGCCGTACATGTAGACACCATTGCCAACAACCCTGTCTAAGGTAGAAAATATCCTCACAGCTAAGAAGACGATGGCCATGTTACACATAGCGTCCACTTTTATTCACATTGTAGGCTAGTTCTTATTCAGATATTAGCGCAATTTCTTTCTTCACGTAAATTGCGGGTAGTCAAATATCTCCATCGTACGATGTATTCCACATAGCGTACATATGTAGTGAGCACAATCCATTTCTGTGGGCATTGATTGTTTATCCCACTTCTGATGTCGAAGAAAGCTGGTACTATGAATATTTCTTCCATGACGTAGGACGGATAACGCAGCGAGTTCGTCACGAGACAGGCCAATCCAATGTTCTCTCTTGCGCTCCCGCTCGATCACTGACTATTTTTCTTGAGAGCTAGACCTTATATAGGCCTCGGGTGACATTTCAATTGTCAAACTAGTTTGGCTAGTCCAGTGGCGACCTCACTCAAGCTTCTCGCTTGACGTTTCCGTTAATAATCATTCGAATGTAGTGCCATCTGTTGTCAGTTGTTACAAACTTATTTTATTTTAGTGAAGCGCCATCTATTTGTCTCCGACATACATATTTTGATATACATGTATGTATATGTATTTCATATTCGACATGGAAATGGAAGTTAGGACAAAAATATTTGGTAACGATATCAAACAATATATCGATATAATAAATCACTTAAGGGTGGGTTGCAGAAAATAACTTTAACAATAACAAAGGTCTAACCAGCTGTCAAATCTTCGGTTAAGCAATTTTCGGGTTGCATAAAATTAACAATTGTCAAAATGTCGTCGCGAATAACAGTAACATTAACCGCTCAGTTTCGGACGGTTAATGTAAAAGTTATGGTTAGTTTTCGTAATCTGTGTGTATACTCTGTATAGTTAATTGTCATTTGTCAAACGATTTGCAATAATAACGTCCTATGTTCTAGTTTATTTGTCTCTGGTCCTATGCCCTATTTTAATACAAATACTCTGTTAAATACCTGCGTAAAATGTTTAGTACGCGAAATATTGTGGGAAGCAAAATCTAGCGATGATAGCGATTCTGATAGTGGGTGTATCCAAATAGTTTGGTGGAGCAAAAAATTCCGCTGAAATTCTATGATAGAAACAAAGAGGATGTACATACTAGATACCTACGTAATAATAGAAATTTGAATAATGAATCGATATTTCATCAAGATTTGATAGTTATATTAAATCATTGCCAATGCAAAAATATTACCCGTGCAAGTTTTTGGGGTAATATAGCATCATTTCACTGGTTACTCGTTTACCTTTAACTTTAACAATTACAGCAATGGTGCAACAGAGGAAATGTCAATTTCAGTAGTCATTGTTATTGTCACTGCTAAAGTTAACTTTAACGGTAACACTAACGTCAGATTTTGTGCAACCCACCCTAAGTGTATCCTCTCTAGTATTAATAATAATCTATGGTGTATCCCACAGAAATATAACAGTTATTGGTCTGAGGTGTATCCCTATTATTGATTGAATTTAGACTTTTGTCACTTTTGACAAGGTAAACTGAAACTGAAAACGAAAATGGACGCAAACTGCTAGTCAGAATCAGAATTTCATAAAATTTCGTTTGAACTTACTGAGACTTGTTAAATGAGAATAATATATAATTTGTAATTTCTGAATGTGCACAAATCATAGTTTAAAACAATAAATAATGAAGATGGCGCCAGGATAATTTAATATCAGGTATTCTGTGGATCAATACTCGAAGCAGGGAGGACATTGTATTTGCAAAACCTCTGAAGGGGTAAATTATTTGATTGTTTGTGCATCAAACTAAGTAAAAATGATGAACAGGGACAAACGTGAGCCGGAATATCCGACGGAGCTGGAGTCGGAATTCATATTAAGGCTTCCTGAAGAGCCAGCGAAATTACTGAGAGAAGTCTTGAAATTAGGTGACACTCTCAAGAATCGGTTAACCATCCAGATGGAGAGCGACATGAGGCATGGTGAGGTACGTTTGGATCATTGGCTTATGCACGCAAAGGTTGTCGACCTCCCGACCATCACGGAAGCTCTAAAGACCATTGACAATAAAAGTTTTTACAAGACGGCAGACATCTGTCAAATGATGATTTGCAAAGACGAACCTGACCAACCATCTACAGAAGAAGAAACACCAGCCAAGAACAAAAAGAAAGACCCTTATAAAGTAGACAAGAAATTCCTGTGGCCCCATGGCATAACACCACCGACAAAAAATGTGCGCAAACGTCGCTTCAGGAAGACATTGAAGAAGAAGTATGTTGAAGCTCCTGAGATAGAGAAGGAAGTTAAGAGACTGCTGCGTGCAGACAATGAGGCAGTCAGCACTACCTGGGAAGTCATAACAGAGGAAGATGAACAGCATCCTAAACAGGAACCTAAAAGCACAGTAACGCACATTAAACCTGAAAAGAAACCCAAAGCTGAACGCAATCCTAAGCGAGAACCAACATCAGATGTCACTAATCCGGAATCTTCTAATGTTGTAGACATCTTTGGGGGTGCGGTGAGCGACAGTGACCTGGAAGACGAAAACATCAATGTAGAATTGGAAGACAGTCATTTGTCAGCATATGACAGTCGTCTCTCCGATAACAGCTCCATGCTTGGGTTGGGAGAACATTCAAGCAGACGCGAGCTGCCAATAGAATTTGGATCTCACATGTTCCAGTCTCCAGTTGCCCACAGCACTAAAAGCTTCCCAGGACACAGCCGATCAGTGACTCCAGCTGCAACCAGCATCAAAGGAGGTAATATTTCCTCTGAAGATGAAGGGGATTATCAATCTCGGGATATATCTAAAGAGAATATGACTCTACGCATTGAACAACTCAAGGCTGAGGTTGAGGAATTAAAGCAGCGGCGGCAGAGAACTCAGCATGAGATAGCAGGAATGGAGAACTTGGCACTACGTCAGCGATTCCAGGATATTTTGCATACCCTGAACCAAGACATCATGTACAAGGAAATGGAATACCAGGGCCTGCTGACACTTCAAAATTCTGATGATATATGACAGAAGAACTAAATGACTGCTAACTGATGCACTCAGCAGTCATTTGGTTCTTCAATGCAGTGAGTAAATAAGTTTCATTCAAGTGTGTGTCGATCAAGATGAAAAGGAATGAAGATTTTTGTAATACATTAACCTTTGCAATAGATGTCTAGTATTCATGTATACTATAATCTGATTTTCTAGTATCAGTAGTTTCAATTTAATGCCCTAGTACATCTTTTAAATATCTTTGATGTATTTCTACATGTTTACATAAACTACCTATGTGTATTCATGATTAAAAAACAAACACATTGTAATATACTAGGTGGTTTTTGTTCATTATTAACTTAGATGTATTCAATCAAATAATTATTACATTTCATTGTCTATAACCTGAATTTATTTTAACATCAGTGTTGCTGTTTGTACTGAGCTTTTTTAACGGATTTTATGTAATCATATATATCACTTAGAGATCTATTGTATCAATGTTTGTATTTAGAAGTAATATACTTGTATATAAATTACCTGACAATGTCCGAAGACACCATCAAAGTATTATATTTATGACAATGTATTTAATCATATGTAATCCTAGAAAATGCAGTATAGAAAAATATAACATAAGCTTAATGTTGTTGTAAGCAGTGCTGTCTGAACCTTTTATGTTCCTTGATATTGAGTAATAAACTCAGTATCTCATTACTTGACTAGACAAGATTATCGAAATGATGTAGAAATGACTTTGGAAAGGAATTAAAAAGAAGGCAGCTTGGTCTGGCGGTTTCGATAGAATGGCAATTGTATCTAACATGACTGAAGTTTAAAGAAGGGAATGGATTGTGAGGAAAGATGACTGAGAAGAAGTGAATAACAGATTGAAAAGAATGTATAAGGATATGGTGTGTAGGCTGACTTCAAATAAATTGTGGTCGGCGCAAGAGAATAGTGATGAATTTAACATAACAATATTTAATTTATTAACATTATAACTAGTCTGAATGTTGTGCGTATACTATTTATTATCGATTGTATCTTTTTCTGAAATAAAGGATTTTAAACTGGTGTGTTTCTACTTATTTTGGATATGGTAGAGTATAGACATATTTGACATTATGATAGAGTACCTGGGTATACTGATGGTAAGATATTTGTATCAGATAGCGACCACCGTACGGTTTTATCTATACTACAAATATATAAAGCTGAAGAGTTTGTTTGTTTGAACGCGCTAATCTTAGGAACTACTGGATCGATTTTGAAAATTCTTTCACTAATGGGTAGCTACATTACTCCTGAGTGCTATAGGCTAATTTTTATCCCGGAAAAACTGTCCACGCGGGCGGAGCCGCGCGCAATGCTAGTACCTTATAAAACTTATTTTATAAAACTTATTCTATAAAACTTATTCTACCGCCAAGCAACAGTGTGCATGCACTGTTGTGTTTCGGTTTGAAGGACATTGTAGCCAGTATAACTACTGGACATAATGAGACTTAACATCTTGTGTCTCAGGATGACGAGCGCAGTGGAATGCCACACAGTACTTTGTAAGTCAAGGTGCTGGATGGTGTTGCTACTGTTTATGGGTGGTCGTATCGCTTACCATCAGACGAACGGCATGCTCGTCTCGTCATTCAATGCTATAAAAAAAAAAACGCGCCATAGTGGCCTATGTGTGTTCCGGGATCAGCCTGTGTATGCAAGTAATCAGCCCTGTAGTATATAGTGCCCACTGCTGAGCACGGGCCTCCTCTACTAGTGAGAGGTGTTAGGCCTTTCTCCACCACGCTGGCCTAGTGCGGATTGGCAGACTTCACATACCCTCGAGATTCTTATGGAGAATTCTCAGGTATGTAAGTTTCCTCACGATGTTTTTCTTCTCGGTTAAAGCGAACGATAATTGATAATACGCACGTAACTTTGAAAAATCAGAGGTGTGTGCCTTGGGTTTTAACCACCGGGAATAGGGTAGTTTCCTATGTTTGATTTTGTACATAATTTTATATGTAACTGAAAATAATACGAAAAAGAAATTCCACTGTAAAAAATAAAGCATTTATTCATATTTGAAATATTGTTGTGAGCATAAGTGGCGACGTGGCGGGGATATCGCACTATCTCTTTCGCACGCACGCAGCGTTATGGCTGGTGACACTCGTTGACGTCACATTCTGATATTACTGTTATTTGACAACGTCCCCATCCACCAAACTTCAAAGCTTTAAACTTACTTATTATTGCACTGATTTTGAAAATTCTTTTTTACTTAGATTTTTGATGGCATATGTTTTTGATAAAAGTATTTTTAAAAAAGTTGCCAACTACCCTATTGTCTCGGCAGACCGTTCCATTCCCAAGTAGGCTATCGTCCACTGCGTATAGCCTGTGTATATCCGGTTCAAACAGGTCGGTAATAATTGTTACGACTGGGATAATCATCGTTCGTCAGTCGACATTACCTAGACCCCACGCCACTTACCAACTGGTGCAGGGGGTTATCTTACAGTGCCAGTATAAAAAAAAAACTATTTTATTTTATTTGGGATAACAAACAATTATGTAATAAGACTTGACTGATAACAATAGTATAGGTAACTTAAATAATTACATAACCAACACCATTATCCACTGAGTAATATATACAACAATTTTATAACACAAAAGTAATCCATACATTTTCCTAGCATAACGATGCCCCGCTTAATTCTTTTACCTTTCCACCTACCATCAGTCCCTATGCCGCGCCTGTATAAAAAAAATGTACCACTTCAGCCTATCTCAGGCTTGCAGGCAATCAACGAAAATTGACAGCTTGCTGTTGTTTTTGGTATGAGGTCACAGAAGGCCCACACGGTAAACCGTAAACTCTCCTCTGTTCCGTTATATCTATAAATTTTCTAAAGCCGGCAGCGCCTTCGTGATTTTTCTGGTATTCTGGGCGATGGTGGTGGATTATAATTTAATATCCAATGACTTATTTTTTGATTGTTGGTCTGTAGGTACTTAAAAAAAACACCTACATTGCTTATTTATTTTCCAAGACAAAGTTTTATGTTCTCTATAATATTCAGAGCTTTTATAGTAAGAGTCTTTGTTTCATCATTCATGATGTAGATGGCGCTAGTATGCTGTCTTTTTGCGATAAATAAAATTTTCCACTTGGATTCTTTGAAATTGTCGAAGTCATTTACGAATTACGAATGAAACAAAGCCTAGGAATTAATATTGCAAATCTGAAGGAACTCTCTCTGTTTGAACCTTGAACGTGATAATAATTTGGAAGTCGTATTCACATCCAACATTTAATATTAAGTATGAAAAACTCTTTCAGTATTCAGCAACCAGTTGTAAAAGCGCGACAAACGTTATGGGATAATAAAAGTTTATGAATTTTTTATTAGCACCTAAACAAACATAGCATTTACGTCGCAAAATAACGATTCTCCGGCAGAGGTTGCCTACGGCTGTATAGTGATAGCAGATTTTATTGGCAGTTATAATTATTTTAATTTTGGAATGTCTATTATATAAGTTTATATATTATACTTATCTAACAAATTATTGTATGAATAACGGCCTTAGCTATTCAAGCGCCCTGAGCCAAATACATTATTTTGGCGCGTTTTTTTTCTAGCGACCTTTTTTAGGTCCCAATGCCTTTTTTAATTGCTTTTGTCTGCCTCTGGCGCCCCCTGACCCTTGGCGCCTGGAGCGGCCGCTCCGTTGCCCTATGGACGGGCCGGCCCTGTGTTGTTTGCTGCACCGCTTGCCTGAATGTCTTTCTAGGTACCAAATTTTATCCAAATTTTCTTCTGTAACTTGGTAACAAACAAACAAATATCTTCACAAACTTTTACATGTATATTTTTTTGTTTTTGGACATAATTTTTTTTATGATGTTGCATTAAAAATACATACAACCCTAAATAATCTACCTTCTTTCATCAACCTCTATTTTTTAATAGCGATATCAGTAATTTAATAACTTTCACGCAAAAACTACTGAACGGATTTCGATCAAATTTGGCACACGGGTAGATTATGTCCGGGAATAACGTATAGGCTACTTTTTATCCCGGGAAAATATAAAGCGGGACTTTTATCCCGGGAAAACTCATTCACGCGGGAGGATCCGCGGGCAAAAGCTAGTATTATTATAAATATTTTGTATCAATTAAAATAAGAAAAGTAACTAAGTAAGTATTGAAAAATAACTAGCTTTTGGCAACGGCTTCTTTTTTTTTTTTTTTTTTTTTTTTTTATGGCATTTGTGTTCACATTTTGCCAATGTCAAGTTAGGTTTGTCTATTTTATTATCTGTAGTATGTCGAAGTAAAGCAGTGGCTACCTTACCAAGACTTTATCGAGGAGTTTTGGCGGCAACAAAAAAACACTTGATTAGCACAATTATTTCAATTCACTTCATTTGAGCTCTTTAATAGAACTATATTGGATAATATACCACCATAATTATGCAATATAACACTAAGTATCACCAAAATAATGAATTAAAACAAGAGCACCTCATGACACTTCCAAGTTCCCGCCAAAACTCCGGCAACGGCTTCATCCGTCGATTTTATTGAAAACTTAAACAATGTTTATTCAGTGCATGGTAGCAAGTAGGCGGGATTTTTCCAACTATTATTTAAGTATCTTATGTTTATGTCTATTGTGATAGAAAATTCTACATTATATATTCCTTGGAAAGTTCACTGCCTACTCCTAAAAGCATAACCTACCTATACTTGAATGTCTGTAGAAACCCAATTAAAATCAGGCTTGACTCTACTACTTATATACCATTCATTGTAAAATTCATTGTATAACGATTTGTAACAAGATGTTGTTCTTTTAATCCGAGCTCCCGTTTTGTTCTCCTTTTCTTTTTTTACGAGCCCATCTACAAAGTGTAATATAGAAAGATAAATTTCTTGGCAAACCGTACAGAAAAAGCTCGATTTGCATGCAAATTATACCGAATCACCATGTTTACAAGGATCGTAGCACGACATGACTGTAGTTACGCTCGAATATGTATACGAATAATGCGTGTACAGTCAGCAGCATAAATATCTGTACAAAATCAAAATTTCAAATCGCCTATATACGCGTTAAATTAAACTGAAATATTTTTTTCTTCGTTTGAAGTAAAGTAAATACCTTTTATTTTATTTTTGCGAAGAGAAATAAAAGATTAGTAAGAACACAAAAGTATGTAGGCAATTCGAAATTTTGAATTTGTTCATCTACTTATGCTGCTGACTGTACATAAAATGCTAATACTTTAACGCCACATATTTCCTAAGAGCAAATTTCCCCCCCCCTTGATTTGATGAAATTGTCTTTTATCCCCGAAGTATTAGACAAAGGCGCAACTAGTGCAGTAACTTTTCATCGTGTATATTCCGTCCTGTTATGTGATAGAGGGCGTCACATATTGGTCACATATTCTAGCCTCCGGTCTGGTACTGGACGGCTGAACTTAATATCACTGCTCGACCGGAAATCGAAGCCCCGACTTCAGACCGTCGTACCGCACAACGAATACAATTACGCAACCTAGGCTGTCAATAATTAACATTTTTTTAATCAGATCAAGCTGTTCGTAGTATAACATACATGAACAAAAATGATATTATTACGATAAAATTGTAAATAAATTTTCTGCCTTTTATATTTAACCAGGTTATCATTTATTTAAAGAACTTTTATCTAATGAATGAGAATATCGACCGTAAACGACACTAGAAAGGAAACCGTGAAATACCTCCAGAAACGAGCATCACATTGCAAATCTATCTTTTTCCACAATTAAGCATACTTTCATATTCGTCTATTAGGGCTTGGTGAAAAATGTTAAGCTGTATAACTGCCTCACGTGCTACGGGAAAATAAACCAGGAATTAACTACTGACGAAAAACAGACGGCTATGACGCACAAAAAGAAATATGATGCGTCATTATTGTGTGTAAGTACATTTCAATTCAATTCAATTTTTAAGTTATGGCTCCATCGCTGTCAGGCGATGATTTTGCCAATGTCGTAAGTACATTTAGAATATTTTTGTGCTTTCTTGAAAGTATTACGTTTTTATTGAAAAAGTATTTGATTATTTTAGTAGATTGTGTGTTGAAGTAATGCAGCGAGGATATTATGTAACTTTTCAACTAATATTATTTAAAGATAGTAGTTTATGGTATGGTAACATTTAATTGTTGTTTTTGAGGTTGTCAGTTATGAGAAAGATATACTTATGAAGCTAACACTGCTTGTATGATATTATTAAAACTTACGCGAGACATATCACATTAATAGTTTACAAACGACGGTTTTACTCACGTATTCTTGGTCAGAATCGCCGACCAGTTTCGACCTATTAAGTAGGTCATCTTCATAGGCGAGTGCTGAGAGGACGTCGCGTCGCGGAGGCCTCTCGATCACTCACTCGAGAGGCCTCTGACCAAGAATCTGACCAAGAATACGTGAGTAAAACCGTGGTTTGTAAACTATTAATACTGCTTGTATGGATAAAACTGTAAGCATAGAATGACTATATTGGCTTCTACATTTTCTTATTAGTCATAATCCTTAACGATCCATCTCAAACTAACGTTTGATCACGCGACATGGTGTTCTAAGCAAATTTAATGTAGAAAAGGTGATTTATTTTTTACAAATTACCTTTCTTATTTTTTTATACGGCCTCGGCAAAGTCGTCACTACACCTGATGGTAAGCGAAGTGGGGTTCAAATAGAGTGTCTACTGACGAGAAATGTTTATCCCTTGCCAGTCGACATAATTATGTGAGCTTGAATCGGATATACATAGGCTGATTCCAGAACTTACGTGCGCCGCTGTGGAGGGTATTAATACCTTGTATGGTGATCGCTAGCAGATACCAAATATATCCTACCACCAGCTAAATCGGCTGTCTTAAATTTAACATGCGATCTGCATCTGTCAACAGCCACAATTCCACAATTCAATTCTAGGAACAGGGGTTTACTGGAGGAAAGACATGATATCCGGAAATCTCAATTACCATTCGTTGCGGGTTAAAGACAAGATGTTGACTCTAGTTATTATGATTTACCTGGTTTGCACGACATTTTCCGACGGAATGAGCATACGCATCTAAGAGGACATCCCCTAAAGCTATCTGTAGTGTCTTCTAAAGGAAACCCAATGAAGCATTTGACAAACCGTGTTGTTACCGATTGGAATAAACTTCCTGAAACTGTTGTTATGGCACCTTCACTGAATGCTTTCAAAAATAGACTGGATAAGAATATTAATCAGTATGACACACGCGCATCAGCTGTATAGAGCTGCTAGTGTGCTTACCAAATAAATAAATAAATATTATAGAGACTTGTCGAGCTTCATCGCTTCATCATCATCAGCCACATGACGTCCACTGCTGAACATAGGCCTCCCCTAAAGATTTCCAGACGGACCTGTCAAAAGCGGCCTGCATCCAGCGTGTTCCTGCAACGTTTATCTAGTCCATCGACCTTCATCGCTTGGTGTCATAAAATACTAGCCACCGCTGATCCTGGCTCACATGAGCTGTAGTAAGTGTGAAGGCGGCATAGTCCCTTACCATTCAAAACGCAACAAACTGTAATTTGAGGTCGATTTTCTGTGTTTCAGATAGAGTGACGGCAAATAATGTCTACAGCCTGACACTTCTTTTCAAAATATTATTTCTTAAATAGTATCGGTACTCAAAAGCTCTAAAGCTAGAGATTCTAAAATAAGTAAATAAGGGTAGTTAGGTGGGTAGGAAAATAATGCATTTTTTCGAAACTGTCATAGTTAAACGATTGTATAAAGCATGCATATATGATTCGGCGGCTGTAGTAGAATGCTTGTCTGGGCGTGTTAGGGTTGTCACCTTTTTTAGACTGTGTTTAAATTCACAGTATTTAAATCTGCGTAAAGTACACGTCAAATATTATATATCAGCAATATATATACATTTTAATACCTGGGTATTAAAAAATCATAAATAAGCAACAATATTTAATTGGTAAAATTTTGCATTGCGACATTTTCTATTATGATATTATGTTAAGTAGTTAGTTGTCCTATTGACTTTCAGATTTCCTAGGAAATTGCAACCTCAGGCTACCCAGCACAAATTTCAAATAAGTAAACATTAAGAGCGTGGGGATCGAAGCTGGGCCTTGTACATCTTCAGCATTACGGAGGCTGTTTTTTATTTTGCATACCTACTACGGTCAGTGACAGCCCTAGAGGAGCGAGGCGTCGTATTGTCGCGCGTTTATCGAACAAGCGGCCGCACAGCGGCGCCCCGACGCACATTGTTCAACGCACTAATATGGAAGAGGCATAGAGTTTTAAGGCTATTTAGTCATCCACTGCCTTTTTTTTCATTAAAGTTATTTTCTGTATATAAAAGATGAGATGAAGAACCCGCTCGCCTGATGGTAAACGTCATGTTGACCTATAAAGCTCTGCTTAGCATAGCAGTATGTTCGTAATTATATGAAACTAGCTTTTGCTCGCGGCTCCGCCCGCGTGAAAAAGTTTTTCCGGGATAAAAGTCCCGCTTTATATTTCCCGGGATAAAAAATAGCCTATGTCCTTTCTCAGGCTCTAGATTATCTATGTACCAAATTTCATTTAAATCGGTTCAGTAGTTTTGGCGTGACACTGCGACAGACAGACAGAGTTACTTTCGCATTTATAATATTAGTAAGGATTTAAGGTACACTATCTTAATTCTCACTATTTATTAAATCATAATTCAATTTTTGCTATACTATTTGTCCTAGGTCTAGTCATCAAAAGATAATTTTAATGTATTATTTGTCCTTCGAGCCAGGTTTATATTACAACTTATTACTTATGATACTGACTTAATGAATATTTACAATATAATATTATTATAATAAATGTTCTAAGTCTCATTACAATGGGATATTTAGGTACTCTTCCCCTATCCTGTATAAAACACAGTGTACGCCATCCAGTAAAATTAAATCAATGTGGAAAGCAGACGCAAAATGCGTCCTGTCGCTGAGTCAGTGGATGGCTCCTACACGAGCTAATACGAGCACCGAGCTCCGTGCTGGCGAATTAATGACCCGTGATACAGATCGCGATGCACTACGTGCGTACATCAGATATTTGGGCAGTGTAGTATTTTTTTTTATGGCATTGAATGACGAGACGAGCATGCCGTTCGCCTGATGGTAAGTGATCGGCCGCCCATAAACAGTAGTAATACCATATAGCACCTTGAGTTACAAAGTACTGTGTGGCATTCCACTGCGCTCGTCATCCTGAGACATAAGATGTTAAGTCTCATTATGTCCAGTAGTTACACTGGCTACAATGTCCTTCAAACCGAAACACAACAGTGCATGCACACTGCTGCTTGTCGGTAGAAATAAACATTGTGGTGGTACCCACCCAGACGGAGTCTTACATATGAGAGACCTACTACCAGTGACTAACAGTGAGTAACATGGCCTTTTTACCTGGATTGAGAATTATCTGTGATTTACGATTTTAGAAATCTATTGGTGGCATGAGCCTTCATGGTGAGCTTCGAAGACAGTTGTATTTATCTATAGATTTTTGCCTATATTTTAGAGGTTAAATTGCGTAAAATTGGCATACGTCGTACCGTGAATTAGGGTCTGTTTCACAAGTAGATTTTATTTGACAGATTTGGATTTGGATTTATTTGGAGCATAGATTAGAGAGTAACTTGTATTTGGTCGGCTTAATTTTTGCGACAAGTAGCATTTACCCAGAAGTTGTGACACATACTATTATTATGGTTACTGACTCATAGGCCTTAGTTAAATCAATATTGAGAGCCTCCAGAAGCAAACTCAAGAGAATACCTTCAGGGGTACACACGCCCCGCTCCTTCTAAATAAGAAGCAGAGTCTAGAATAACATTAGGTTTGTAGGACCTTATTGAGTTCTCCATTTTTATACGGCCACGGCAAAATTACTGCACCTGATGGTCAGTGGAGTAGAATCCAGATACTATCGAACTCTATCAGCCCTGTATTATATATACTGGCCCACAGCTGGGCACGGTCTCTACTACTGACAGGGTTTTACGCCTAGTCGACCACGCTGGCCTAATGCGGGTTGGCAGACCTCCCATACCTTCGAAATTCTTATGAAGAACTTCTCAGGTGTGCAGGTTTCCTCATGATATTTTGCTTCACCGTTAAAGTAAGCGATAATTCAGACAAATCAGAAGTGCGTGCCGTTGGGTTTTAAATCTACGGACCCTCGTCTTGGCAGTCGGTTCCACTCCCAACTAGGCTGTCGTCGTCTTCCAACTAGGCTTATCTTACTATATACTATTCCTTTATGTCTCGTTTCTAAAATGACAGCCGCTAGAGGAGCGTCGCGCGCGTGTGCTAGTCTTATAAATTCAGTTGCATCGATCGCTCTATATGCTGCTGTGCAGAGATGCTCGTGGGAGGCGACAGGTGCCCGCCTATATTATATTCACGAGCACAATTCCGTCTATAGAGACGTGCCTGCGTTATCGATGTTTTACTTCGATGATTATGCTTATAAATGTTGATATAAATGCATAATCATTATGTTTCGAAACTGTTTTTAGCGAACATAATTTTATGTTAGTTAATGAGCGCCATTCTTGGATTGTAAGTAACATGTAACCAAATTAATGTTGTAGAGTCTGCATATTATTATGTGGTTTTAATGTTGTTGTTGCTCTTGACAGTTATAGAATAGATATCGTCGCCTGTAGAGGAAACTGTTGAACAGGCCGTGAATTTTAAAATATAACTGGATAATAAGTACCTATATAATATTTTATGAGTTCAATAAATATTATTTTTTTTCGATTTCCCCTGTGGTTTTTCTATCGATACTAAATCTAAATTCAAAAATATCGATATAGTCCCATCCCTATCGCAAGGACCAATAAAAAATATCGCTAAGTGTTCACGCAGGTAACTTTGATAAAAAACAGACGCGACGGCCAACGGGTGGTCACCAGTAACAAAAAACTTCGACGGGTTGCCGCCAATCGGCAATCACAACGCTTTGGATTAACAAATCGGCAACTTTTAAATGTTTAGACTAGTAATGAAGACAATATTATTTTCTCTTTTTTCGCGGTGGGATTTTATATTTCTTGAGTTTCTTTATACTTATTTGGATTTAATGTGATTTGCTTTTGTTTAAGATTAAAATGTTTGTGCTGATAGTTTCGTTATCATTTCCTTCTTGTTATAGAATCGTTATAGTAGCATAGCGTATTGTTGTAAAATTATAATTTGTACATTCAGGGCCGATTTCACCGTTTGCTGATTAATGCTACTCGTCACATAAATGTATAAGTAGACCAAATACTACATTGTAGTTTATGCTCAAGATCTAAAATGAGTACTATCTTCATAAGTTGTTTAATACGATAATTGTCAAAATAAAAGGAGATGTCCGCTTTTTGTATGGGTGCGGGGCCTCAAAATCTAATCACGCTCAAGCTTTATGGATTTTCATCGTCATCATCATCATCAGCCACACGACGTCCACTGCTGAACATAGGTCTCCCCTAAAGATTTCCAGACGGACCTGTCAAAAGCGGCCTGCATTCAGCGTGTTCCTGCGACCTTTATCGAGTCGTCTGTCCACCTTATGGATCATAAAAGGGGTAAAAATATGGATCTTGGATCCAGCAAAAACAAATTTTAGACCCCTCCATTTATAACTAACGCCAATTTATCAAAGTATTCACAAACATCCCAAAACCAAACACTTAATTACTAATCTACATTTGTTATAAAAGAAATGTATATAGTTGCGCTCAATCCTTAATTATTTAATTTTAATATTTGTTACTGTTGATTTATTTCTTATTATTTATAAGTAAGGTTTTTTTTTCTCTTTAATTTTATGAAAACTTTTTAATTTTACCATAATTTGTATTATATAACCGTTAGTTGTGCATGCTGTGTTAGCCTGTAAGTGGTTGTTGCACATATTATAGGAACCAAATAATTTAAGTTTGTTATGAGATGTATAAACAACTGTTGGCTGACCTTAAATTAATAAATAATAATAACTAACTTTTTTAAAAACGTTTCTCTCTTTTCAAAATCGTAGGACTTGCAAATTCTACGATTACTTGCAAAAGGCCTAGTTTTTGGGAATACTATCCAAATATATATTATATCTTGGTTAGAATTTTCAGTCCGTTTTTGGACTTGTCCTTTACTTGAAACTTGTGACGCTGGCCCTCGTTGTATTTCTCGGCAACAACTTATCGTCTGCGCTACACCTTAATGAGCGAGCGAACCTTATCCAAAACGTGTGTAAATCACTTTAAATCTCTTATGTTTTGTATTGTTCGGACGATGGCAAAGCCGCTTGAGGAATTTACGAGGGCCGACCTTCTCAGCTTTTATGTAGAGTAGATAAACGCACGGGATTTCGTCCATACGGCCGTGTGGGTGTTTTCGTCGTGTGATCGTGTCTGATTGCCCTATACCTCGGGGCTTTATTTATTTTAAATAATTAATATTTCAACGATTAGGTAGATATTACGCAATGTACAGGTGACCGTTTTGTTGAAACTCTAGATTTGGTAAGAGTCTATGTATAATGGTATTTTTGTTCCATAGTACAAAGTTCGTTCATGTTCTAAAATTAAAAAGAAGTTCTATCCTGAGAATTGAAGGCTCAAATGAAGCCGTTCTCCAATAATGTAATTAAAATTTACAATGTTACCGATTAATTGTCTATTTCTACCGCTAAGCAACAGTGTGCATGCACTGTTGTGTTTCGGATTGAAGGACATTGTAGCCAGTATAACTACTGGACATAATGAGACTTAACATCTTATGTCTCAGGATGTCGATCGCAGTGGAATGCCACTCAGTACTTTGTAAGTCAAGGTGCTGGATGGTGTTGCTACTGTTTATGGGTGGTCGTATCACTTACCATCAGGCATGCTCGTATAGTCATTCAATGCAATAAAAAAAAAAAAAAATGATGCCGTAAATCAATATTTTTTCCAAGTCTCAGGTTCTGAGAATAAGTCTTAAGTATTTAAAAGCACACTCCATATTCGTCTGAGCCTTAAAAAACTTTTCATATCAACTGTCAAATGAACATGAAACATCTTAATTCCGTCGAGATACTGTGGACAGTTTCATATTAAATTATTCCACTGCGCTCCAAATAATGTAGGGGGAAGATCATGGTGTATTTTTTTGGTTAATCCAACGGTGCCTCGGTTCCAAACAATTAAATCTATCCGCTTAACCCGGCCGCGTTTGGATACGGTCTGCAGAATAGAATGGAATGTTTTTCGAATCAATTTTTTATGTATTTATCTTCGAACGTTTATTTTTCTATGGTAAGTTTATATTTAATTTTATTTAATATTACAAACAGACACTCCAATTTTATTTATATGTATAGATAGCTGTTGCCTGCGGCTCCGCCCGCGTGAAAGGGTTCTTCCGGGATAAAAGTCCCGTTTTTTATGGAAACTAAAATAAATGTAGCCTAAGTTACTCCTTATTACATCAGCTACCTGCCAATAAAAGTCCTGTCAAAATCGGTCGAGCCATTTCAGAGATTAGCCGGAACAAACAGACAGACAATTTTTTTTAAAAATGTTATTTTGGTGTATGTACCGTATATATATTCATATACATGTAGTAAAAAACGGTTATTTCAATATTACAAACAGAAACTCCAATTTTATTTATATGTATTGATTATCAATAGCAATTCATTTATATTTTTTTACACGTAGTTATTAGAATTAATGCCGACACCCAGGGTAACAAACAGGCCAGCAGGGTATTTAGGGCTGTATTGTTGAATAAATGAATAAATATAACGCAGAATAAATACAACATTTCTCACTATTATTTTTGTATTTTTTTGCAATCAGTACCATGGGAATTAATTTCGTATGTAAAAAGCGAAACGCCGCGTGAGCTTACGGAAGCGTTAAGCAGGCGTCAAAATAAACCCGCGTCGCGCCGCCAACCGCGCTTACATACCTGCCTACCCACCTGCAATATACGTATTATATATCTTGTTATACTCTTTTATATATAAATGAGGAGACAAGTAAGCCCCTCGCGCATGGTAAGTGTACATATAGTATGATTATAAGTAACATAGTTCGAATTATATCATAAAACGTTTGATGTTAAACCTTGTAATTACACAGGCACAATGGTGCTTGGCGGCAGAAATAGACATTACTTTGTTACTGTGGTACTTTTTCCGCCAGGCTCTCGCATACGAGACCTACAACCAAAGTGTAAGGTCATACAGTTTTCAAACGACTAAAGAATAAACTGAAGAACAAGTAATACATCAGAAATCTATACAAATATTATAAAGCTGAAGAGTTTGTTTGTTTGTTTGTTTGAACGCGCTAATCTCAGGAACTACTTGGCCGATTTTGAAAATTCTTTCACTAATAGGAAGCTACATTACTTCTGAGTGCTACTTTTTATCCCGGAAAAACTTTTCACCGCGGGCAGAGCCGCGCGCAATGCTCGTAACTATATATAACTATTGCATACTTTTCTTGTATATTCAGCTTAGGTCCCTTGTGGATATGTTGATGAACTTGTTTATTTCAAAGAATGCAGACATACTCACGCCTTTTATCCCCGAAGGGGTAGAGAGGCGTAACTGTATCCGCTTCGTTCCGTCTTATGATGTAATAGGGAGCGAGTCTATCGTCATATGGGGCTCAATAGCATAGTCAATAGATAAAGAACTATTAAATCTATCCATCGGTAGAGATAAAGCCACCGACAATGACGCACCCTATCTTTTTTATGATATAGGGGGCAAACGAGCATACGGTTGACCTGATGGTAAGTGATCACCGCCGCCCATGAACATCTGCAATACCAGGGGGCATAGAGATGCGTTGCCGGCCTTTTAGGTGGGAATACGCTCTATTTTTGAAGGCAATTTATGCGGTGATTTCGCGCGTTAAGGGGCTTTTATTATCCATCGTAGTATGCCACCACGTACCAGCAAGAGTAGCGTTGAACGTCCACTTGCAAGGTGGATAGACGACTTAATAAAGGTCGCAGTCCAACACGCTGGAAGCAGGCCGCTTTTGACAGGTCCGTCTGGAAATTTTTAGGGCAGTCATATGTTCAGCAGTGGACTCACGTGGCTGATGAAAATAATTATGACATGGTGATCACAGGTGATAAGTTTAGAGAACTAAAACACAAGCGGAAGGTTGTACAGCGATTAGGGAAATAATAGGGCGTCATCGTGGAAGGAATTACTATAACTCGTTTCGGTATAAACATTAAAAAGTACATTAATTTCATTAGAACAAGTGCTTATTATAATAAAATTATTGGTAAAGATAACGGGTAACTTCACACAACACGTACCAATTCATATTTCTAATATAGATAGCTTGTTGGACTATTATCATATTAAATTTGATTTAATGGGATTAACAGTGGAGTAATAAATTATAGCTTGTTAATATTTAACATCAAAACTAAGAGCCGTTTACTATTAAGAGTCCATATACGATATTGCCCCGCACGAAAATAGGTATTTATCGAGCGGCGGGAGCAGTGAGCATCACGTGTTTCACGAGTCACAACACGGACAGCCGATGCGTCCGCGTATAACGGTGTTGATACTTGCCTTATTATATTTATAACTTCGTCGACTATAACACTAACTTGTAAACCCTACTTAGCTGTAATAGTCTTCCTTTTAACTTCATTCAGTGTACGGTTGATTTTAACAAAAATTTGGCCTTTAAAACTTAATATTTCACAAACGAATCTATAATAGAAAAATAATGTTCACACACCCACAAGTTTTGAAAGACCTATCCAACGACAACCCACCTAATTTCTTGAGAAGTTTGATATTTTTTTGGTCTGAGGATTTTTTTTTTACCCGTATTCATAATAGCGGCGATTGCCTAGTTGGGAGTGGAACGGACTGCCGAGACGAATGTCCGCAGGTTCAAAATCCAAGGGCACGCACCTCTGACTTTTCTAAAAAGTTATCTGTGTATTCTTTGTGAATTATCGCTCGCTTTAACGGCGAAGGAAAACATCATGAGGAAACCGACATATCTGAGAAGTTCTCTATAGGAATTTCGAAGGTATGTGAAGTCTGCCAACCCGCACTAGGTCAGCGTGGTGGACTAAGGCTTTAACGCTCTCAGTTGTAGAGGAGGCCCGTGCTCAGCAGTGGGCAGTATATAATACAGGGCTGGTACGGTATGGTATGGTATCCATAATATGAAACTGATGTTTGCTAATCTTTAGATTGAATAACTTATGCTTATTCTACACCTGGGTAAAAGGAGTTTTCGGAAAATAAATTAGAGGTTACGTTTAAAGTCTTTTACCAGTCAATGTATAGATTCATAAAAAATAGTTTAATAATTGCAAATGTACGTGTAGACTGACAGACAGACAAAAATATCCAGAAGATTTTGTGTGTCTACTTTCACTCAAAAGGTTTATGATGTACAGTCAGCTGCAAAAGTAGTTGAACAAATTCAAAATTTCAAAATGCTTCTACATATTGCCTTCAATCGAAATATTGTTTTTTCTCTATAAAAAATAAAGTAAACACATTGAAGTTTATTTTAGTGATGAATTATTTATAGGTGAATTGAAATTATGAATTCGTTCAGCTACTTTTGCAGCTGACTGTTCATACATCCAAACATAAAATATTTATATTTAAGGCTACGTTTTGCTTGCGGCTCCGCCTTCGTAAAACTCTTTAACGCGCGAATGAGATTTTCTGGGATAAAAGTTCCGCGTTTATATTAAATATAAAATGGAGATAAAAAGAAATAAATCCCGGGATAAAAAGTAGCCTATGTCACTCGTTGATAATGTAGCTTTATATTGGTGATTTTTTTTTAAATCATTCTAATAGTTTTTGAGTTTATTCGTTACAAACATACAAATCTTTTCTCTTTAAAATATTACTAGCTGTTGCCCGCGGCTCCGCCCGCGTGAATGAGTTTTCCCGGGATAAAAGTAGTCTAACTTACTCCTTATTACATCAGCTACCTGCCAATAAAAGTCCCGTCAAAATCGGTCCAGCCATTTCAGACATTAGCCGGAACAAACAGACAGACAGACAAAAATTGTAAAAAAAATATTTTGGTGTATGTACCGTATAATAATATATATTCATATACATGTAGTAAAAAAACGGTTATTTCAATATTACAAACGGACACTCCAATTTTATTTATATGTATAGATTAGTATAGAGGTATGGAAATATGTATAGTTAGGATAAAAGTTTTGTAACGGTATTTGTAGCGTGCTAACCAGATATGAAAATCAGTCGAAATGTCAAACTAATAGTGGAAGTGTCAGTTCGGTGTATAAAAAGGCTGCCGTATCGATGTGCGCTCTCATTGTGGCTCATTCCGGCTCATTCTGCTCATTCGTGCTGAGTCTTAGTAGCAGTTCAGTAAGTTGATCATTGACTTTCATGCTGGTCGGCTAGTTGCTGATATCTTTGTAAAAGTATTTCTGTTAAATGTGTTTATGTAAAACCAGTGATAAATGTGTCAATGTAAAAACAGAAATAAATCGTTTTTATTTAAATCAAAACGGCTTCTGTTTCTAACTTCAGAAGTGGGATAAACAATCAATGCCCACAGAAATAGATTGTGCTCACTACATATGTACGCTATGTGGAATACATCGTACGATGGAGATATTTGACTACCCGCAATTTACATGAAAAAATAAATTGCGCTGAGTAATATCGGAATAAGAACTAGACTACAACGTGGATTAAAGTGGACAAGTGTGAAACATAGCCATCGCATGTTCATTTCTGAAGTCATGTGCATACCGCTTCAAATGAACAAGGATCTGCGTGTGTACCGTGATCAAACTGTTTGTGTACCGCGATCAAACTGTTGGTGTTCAAACATTTCTGTTGGTGTTCAAACGTTCCTGTCGGTGTGCAAACGTTCCTGTTGGTGTTCAAACGTTCCTATTGGTGCTCAAGCGTTCCGGTAGATGTGCTGCCTATGGTGTGTCGCAGCTGGTGTTCTGGACAAATTGAGCGGGCTGTCAACTAGCGGTTAAATGCTTACTGCTGCGTGGCATAGAATATTCATCGGTGACTGTAGAAGAAGTGTGGTATCGTATGACCCGTAATCCTCGCTTGAGGGTTATGGTTTCCTTTATTTCTTCGTAATCTCGGCAAATGTTGGGATCTCGTTTTACCACGTGGTGGTGACTGGAGATTCTGCCCAAACCGCTTCGCATGTAGATTCACTTGTCTTAGCAATGAGATGGCTGTTCAGAAAGTTTAACGCCAGATTTTAGTTAAGGTCAGAATAGGCCGAACGGTATGTTGCTGTTGTGATTTTTATTTTTGCAGGAATTGGAGATCCATGCAGTGTGTGTGCACTGTCTTCGCAATGCGGAGCGGCGCGGAACTGCGCGCTCGAGCTCGCTTAGAACTGCGCGCTCTTGGCGATGCGGTGCGTTGCTGAACTGCGTGCTCCTAGTGCTGCCGAACTGCGCGCCTGTGGCTGCGCTGCAGAACTGCGCGCTCTTGGCGATGTGGTGCGCTGCTGAACTGCGCGCTCCTGGCGCTGCTGAACTGCGCGCTCCTGGCACTGCTGAACTGCGCGCTCTTGGCGCTGCTGAACTGCGCGCTCTTGGCGCTGCTGAACTGCGCGCTCTTGGCGCTGCTGAACTGCGCGCTCTTGGCGCTGCTGAACTGCGCGCTCTTGGCGCTGCTGAACTGCGCGCTCTTGGCGCTGCTGAACTGCGCGCTCTTGGCGCTGCTGAACTGCGCGCTCTTGGCGCTGCTGAACTGCGCGCTCTTGGCGCTGCTGAACTGCGCGCTCTTGGCGCTGCTGAACTGCGCGCTCTTGGCGCTGCTGAACTGCGCGCTCTTGGCGCTGCAGGCTGCGCGAATACGAAACGACACGATCCACTATGCTTAGAGTGGCACGGATATCAGGTGATTGTGGAAAAACTTATTTGGGTGCTGTCTAATTTTGTATGACTAAAGTTTTTATGGAAATGTTTTTAAAGTTTCTTGAGGGGTAAACACGTTTAAGGGAAGTTTTGTCTTGCGGTCAGTATAGTTTTTGTTTTATGTCAGACATGCTATCCTGATCGACGGATACACTTCAAGTGAGGTATGGTTTCATGTTATTGGATACTGCTTTGGAGTGTGATCGGGCATGTGATCCTAGTACATGGGACGTACTTTGGGTGGTTGTGTTTTATTTGTGTGCTCGGACACTGTCGAGAATTGCTCGGACATGTGGTCCTGGAGCCGTGTAATACGCCGTAGTACATGTCACGAACAGGCCGCTGATGTGTGACGTGTTTGTTTGGCAAACATCGTTTGTCTTATATTGAGAGGTTGGGTTGAAGCATGTTTTTATGTGGGACCGATACACACACGCAAAGCTATGTCTCACGTAAGTACACGTAGACCTCTAACGAGTCGTGAGAGGCACTCCCCCGACGGGTCCTGCCTCAGGTGGTTGGTACAGATATCAAGATGTTTTATATCCGTTGTGCTTAGATTTTATTACGTTGAACTATTGAGTAATTTTTCTCAAGTCATATGAGCTGTCTTACTTTATTTTTTTGGATATGTTTTTGTGCTTTGGTTTTCGTTGTACGCAGATGCAAATGATGAGCTTGAGGAGGCTGACGCTCCTAACGTCACACAGCCTTCTGAAAACTAAACACCTGGCGTCTGCGAGCATCAACCAAGCACGTCCGGAGCGCAGAGTAAAGAGCCTGCTGCACCATCCAGCGTCGTGGGGAGTGAAGAAATTTCGGCGACTTCATTGCCAATTCTGGAGACTGATCTTCAGAGCTAGAAGATGGAGCCCGAGGACGGACTCCCGTCAGGAGAGGCCGAGTTAGGATAAAAGTTTTGTAACGGTATTTGTAGCGTGCTAACCAGATATGAAAATCAGTCGAAATGTCAAACTAATAGTGGAAGTGTCAGTTGGGTGTATAAAAAGGCTGCCGTATCGATGTGCGCTCTCATTGTGGCTCATTCCGGCTCATTCTGCTCATTCGTGCTGAGTCTTAGTAGCAGTTCAGTAAGTTGATCATTGACTTTCATGCTGGTCGGCTAGTAGCTGATATCTTTGTAAAAGTATTTCTGTTAAATGTGTTTATGTAAAACCAGTGATAAATGTGTCAATGTAAAAACAGAAATAAATCGTTTTTATTTAAATCAAAACGGCTTCTGTTTCTAACTGTATTTTATAAGTAGATGAACATTTGAGGATTATTCTTGTCTCACGTGGCTTGGGAACGCTGTGTACACAAATCACCAATCAAATTGTGCTAATCGGATTACTCGTTTACACTCAAACTACGTTTTATAGCAATTGCATCATACGTACACACTGCACAGCCTGTGTGATGTGCCGTGACCATTAACACAAGAACTGTTATTTGTAAGCATTAACATACAGCCAACGGTGCAATGTATGTTGGATTTGTTTCTATTAGATTATCTGTTTACTTGGTGGTAAACTGGATCTTACAAATTAGAATCAATAAGTACTTTCACAATTTCCAGATTCGATTATGTGCGTTCCCTGTATATAGGGTTAACAGGTCGTCAAATCTAATAGCCGGACAGACCAGCCAGTTTGGCCGGACATTTAGGTAAAAAGGCCGGACGCCCTAAATTATTATGGATTTTGCGTCTTAGTATAAATACGATTTTTTAGCTTCCAAGTGTATTTTCATGGCCGTTTAATTTTACGCATTTTGCCGACTCCCTAAAAGTCGCTGGTCAAATGTAAAACGCCTAGCACAAGCTATAGTTTGGCTGGACATGCATTCAAAAAGCCTAACTATGTCCGGCTTTATCCGGACGCCTGGCAACCCTACCTGTATAGATAGAATTTCTGCTTTTGTTCCTCATTTATTTATATTTATTTTTATGTTATCTTTTTGGTCATAAAACGAGTTGAACTGGACAAAATGTCCGTAATGAAATAAGTCAAATTTTGACGGTTCGATTAGTTTATGGATATATAACCTAAAACGGTACTCTGTATTCATACACCTTTAGGTTTCCCGCGAGATTTTAAACCATAGAATATTAAATACGTACCTCTATTACCATAGTTTCTAATTTTAATTGCAGACATTAAAACAGTATGAACAGGTTAGTTAATACAAAATAAGTGATAACATTAACCGATTAAGTTTAACTAAGCGGTCAGGGGTTGGAGTGAAACTGTTTATCGAGCTATTAAATGCGGCGCGGACCAGCTGAAGTTTCCACTCAACTTCGGCTAAAGGCAACTCGCAACCTGTTGGGTTGCAATTCGTATTCTTAGAGTAAGAATTCGACGATTCATTATTAAAGGTATCAAGCACTTAAAATCAGGTCTCTAAGGAGCGCATTTGTTAAAATTTAAATAAATCTAAAAAAAAAATATGTTGTTTTTCTGACCATTAACGTTGTTTAGATATGACTTTTGCTTTTATTAATAATATATCTATTAATCAAAGACTTATTGTTCCGGATCATGGCATAGCTGCGAAGAAGTGACGCGAGTTACTCCCTCTTTAGGTTCTGTAGGTAAATTATTGCAGTAAGTAATCGTTAATCAAAGTCCTAGTAATGAAATTCCAATTATTGTTCATAAATATCTGTAAGGCACGGCTCACACGTTGTTTCCTAATTGTTTTCTAGAAACACTGCAATGAATCTGACAGTTGCGTCATTAGTGTAGCACCTTGTTGACGGCATGATCCTTAAGGTATTCTCAAATTTCGTTTAAAAAGCTGACAGTTGCAGTCATCATATCATCACATCAGCCCTGTATTATATACTGCCCACTGCTGAGCACGGGCCTCCTCTACAACTGAGATGGTTAAGGCCTTAGTCCACCACGCTGGCCTAGTGCGGGTTGGCAGACTTCACATACCTTCGAAATTCAGAGAACTTCTCAGGTTTGCAGGTTTCCTCACGATGTTTTCCTTCACCGTTAAAGCGGGCGATAATTCACAAAGAATACACACATAACTTTTCAGAAAAGACAGTTGCAGTACTTTATTACAATTCACCAGAAAAGGGCTAGTTTTCATACCTAAAATATTAGTACACAATTTCCCTTTATATGCATATTCTCCATTAATACAGCAAACTTGAACATAATGGGAAGAAGTTTTTCAAAGGGGAATAATACATGATCGCAGGCAAAGTTCTGTCTCAAAGCCCAACGGTCTTAAATATTTTGCGGCGTGGAAACCAATTAAGAGTGGGCAATTAAACCCGAGTTAGCGCCAGACTTGGCATTAAAACGATCCATCGATTTATCTTACCAGCTCGCTGATGTGTGGCGCATACCTTTGTTAGAGATTATGTCGTTTAATATCTGTACTAGGTGTTGTTCCATGCCTTGCCTATGTGAATTTCCTTGTTTAAAAGGAAAATTATATGTAAATCTGTTCATCACTTTCTGTGTTTCCTTCTGACATTCAAACATATTCAAGCAGTGGTTACAAGGTTAGCTGTCCCTACCATTTTTTTATCCACTGTAATTCAGGCTCATTCTCTAATAGACATTTCATAGACATTTCTACTGGTGGTAGGTATCTCATTATGTAAGAGACCGTCTGGGTGGGTACCACCGCAATGTCTATTTCTACGGTAAGTCAAGGTGCTGAATGGTGCTGCTACCGTTTATGGGTGGTCGTTTCGCTTACCATTAGGCGAACGGCATGCTCGTCTTGTCATTCAATGTAAAAAAAAAAAAGTAACTCTACTTAATATTTCTTTAGCTACTGTTTTTCAGGTTCACTTTCTATCAGGATGGAATGGTCTACAAAAACATCGAAATGCTTTAGTTTTCTATTTTTAGTATTTTGGTATCATTTTGCACATCTTTGTAGTTTTGTGTTTGGTCGTCCCCAATATGCAGGTTTGGACTAAGGGCTTAGATCTGGACCTAGTTGGCTATAGGGAAGTCTGCCACTTCTATTAGTAAAGTTTCCATGAAATAATTATTTAATAATAATAACACCAGCTCTGTAATTATACTTCCCACTGCTGAGCACGGACCGCCTGCACTCCTGTCAACGCCCGCTTATAAAGGGTGTAAAAGACAGCCTACCGAAAAATGATACCAGGTGTTCAGTACATGATTCTGATACCCCCTGCGTTTGAATTTTTCGTCGGTCTCTTCATGAAATTTTGTAATTTTTTTTCAATGATAACGCAATAAAATCGATACTATTCACTAACACAACCCCACTTTCATTAAAATAACAAGAAGTACATTATTTTCATAATAACAGAAATGTATGTAGAAAAGATTAAATGTACGCACGCGCCCCCAGTCAGCTGTTTTGAAATACTAATATTGATTTAATAATATTGATTGGACTTATTTAATTTCACTCCTCAATTCATTAACTATGAACGCGAAGTTGTGTTTTTTATGAAATAATAATGAAATAACGTTTTTTATTAGTGCTAAAGTAAGCCTTCTTTTAATTATTTTTTTATTTAACATTAAAAAGTATTTACAATATCAGTTGTAGGAGTTTAAAAAAAAAATCTTTGTTAGCTAGTATTAACGGTGAAGGAATATCACAATTTTCCAAAACTCGTAAATGTGATCAACTACCATACTTACCACATCATTACAAAACTTGGGTGCACTAAGCAATAAAATCTTTTCATTTGTGACGAAACAGGGAATCTTATTTATATAAATGCCCAACTATGGATCCGGCAAATTATTCGTTATTAGGTACTTCAAGACGCAAATAAATTTAATGAAAATGACCGATCCAAATGTTATAAGTCTAGGTAATTTCTTTGAGCGACGCGTGCGACTCGCAAGTAGGTCTACTTTTGGCCCCTCGCGGGTGGCGCGGCGGTTTGTTTGTTAGTTCCGAGTTCCGACGCACCTTTCGTCTTGTGCGGATCGTATTTTTTCGTGACGTTCTTATTAATGAGGATTTGTGGTTTATGGGTTTGTTCTTTTCTCAGGATTTCCAGGAAGAACAAGTGTTTTTTTAATGTCTCGGGAGCGGAATAGTGAAATACCTTGACAGTTTCAGTGCACGTGAATATGGACAAATGATAATGTGTTACGGTGAAGCTCGAGGCAAAGAGCAACAAGCTCTTCGACTTTATGGAGAAAAGTATCCTTATAATCGGCACCCAATTGATAAGCGTGTAATAACTCGGGCGTATCAACGTACTTTGGATAACCAGCCGGTAGTACCCAGACAAGAAGGGTCTGGAAGACCCATGTGATATTATTTTGTGGAGTTGAGTTGTGTTAGTCCTCGTATCACGTCGCGGTGCTTTAACCTAAGAACGTATTCGCGCGGTACCCCGCGCCGGCTACTGTAGAGTGTAGGTAGATTTCGATAACTACGCAATGGATCACATACATTTCTGGCCCAAGAATTACGAAATTGTTATGCACACATGTCCGGTACCCGCGGACATCTTTATTTTAATATAGGCATATAATGCTATTTTACTTAAAAAAATTCGGTAGGCTGTCTTTTACACGCTGTATATAGTTATAAGCTAATTTCCTTATCTAAATGGACACCGGTGTCCATCGCGGGTGTCGAAGGATTACAGGACTTAGGCCTTAGTCCACCACGCTGACCTAGTGAGGTTTGACAGACTTCACATAACCTCGACATTCTTTTGGTGAATTCTCAGGGATGTAGGATTTCTCACTATATTTTCCTTCACCGTTAAAGCGAACGATAATTGATAAACAATACACACGTAACTTCGAAAAGTAAATGAGTTCCCTGGATTTTGAACCTGCGGACATTCGTCTCGACAGACCGTTCCGTTCCCAACTAGGCTATCGTACAAGTCATTGCCCGAATAAAAATTTTCCGAAGTCTGGTCAGCCTTAAATTAGCGTCGAAATTATATAATCATGTCAACATAAAGTATTGGTCGGAATAAAACCAGAAAGAGTGGCATCAAATAAAGATATTTTCAATAAACATATGTATGACAAATAAATTCATACACAGTATAAGAAAAAGATTGAACTTCGTAACAGAGGGCGCGAGGTCGACTATACACATCTAAATGTAAATATTTATGTTTAGAATTTAGTTAAATTTCAACCAATGTGTTCGGCGTTACATTGCTGTTGTCGCGTGGGGCAAGGGATAAGAGTTGGAAGTTAAATAAGTTTTAGTAAGTATAATTTAAATAATGCGCAAAATATAACACTATTTTTTTACACCTCGGCCTGCCCCGTTGTGGATAAAAGGCGTGCGTTTATGTGTATGTCATTCCGATCGGAGCATTAAGTAATTATTTGTATTGAAAACATATTTTATTTTGAAAACTTTTCTTGTTGTAATGCTTAGATGTCTAGATTTCATGACCTCTTTCATTGACCAACATTTCTTTGGTTGTTTGACTTTGATCATGCCTACTATCTGGCCCAGGTGTGTATACTCATCTACATATTCTAGTGTCCACACACACTTTTATTAATACTTATTTTTTAGTAACGACTAACTTAATTATTTTGCTTCTGTTGTTTCATTGTAAAACCCTCTTTGGTGCTTTCTCTACTTAATGCTCGAGTTATAACTGACTAATTATTTGGATTTTCCTCATAGGTGGTTTATTTCTACCCTCAATATTGAGACCAAAATATGTCCAATCGAGTTTCCGGAATATATTCTCTAAGTATGCAGAGAATAGCTTAGTAGCATGAGATCACTTTTTATTTAGGATGCATGCATAAAATTTAAATAAAAACCGCTGTCAAATCTTGTGACTTGGGCCCTAACCGGACCGCGGATAGCTTACGGGATAGAAAAAAAAGTCCCGATCCAATATCAATACCGGGGTATTTTATAGTGGCGTGTCCTGTTGCGGGCCCCGTAAAGGTGCATTTCTCTTTGTGTCGTCATTCGCTGTGTTCTTTTGTTTCGCGATTGGCGCCATTGTGCGACGCTCTTATGTAGTTTAATTTGGAATGTTTTTGTAGGGAGATCAAAGGCTACATTTGAACTGACGGCCCAATTTGGTTCGGAGACCGGTGACACTATATACTTTTCCTATGTCGGTTAATGTATAAAGCATGCGATGGTTCTGGAATAGTCTGTCACTGAGTTGAGTGCTATCGGTTTTTCACAGACTTTAAAAAAATATGGTTTTGTATTTTTAGTGGAGTCAAATTTGCCCTGGGCGGTTCTACATTTAATTTGTATGTCTTGTTAGTAAAGAAGTAATCAGATTCTAAATACAGAGATCATAATTTTTCTTAAACTTTTAAGGTAGCATTCTCATGATGGTATTCCTACGCATTCCACAAAAGTAAGCGCTAAAATAAATGGTCCAATCTGTACTAATATTATAAAGCTGAAGAGTTTGTTTGTTTGGTTGAAATTGCTAATCTCAGGAACTACTGAACCGATTTTGAAAATTCTTTCACTAATATGAAGCTACATTACTCCTGAGTGCTATAGGCTACTTTTTATCCCAGAAAAACATTTTCACGCGGGCGGAGCCGCGAGCATCACCTAGTCCAATATATGATTGTGCCACGTGGATTTATTGATTAAATTATCTTATATAGTCATTATTATTACGTGCCGTAACGACAAATCTATAGACCGTCGACACAGTTATGAATTACCAAATAATTATACCAAATATATTATTAGATTACTATTGAATTTAACTCCCTTAGTCTTTGATTAATTATATACCTAGAAAGAGTGTCGCGCTACAATTAAACTAAAACAAACAGGCCAACTTTTCTTAAGCTAGTACGCGTGACAGCTGTGTCATACGCTATCGCTGCATCATTCTGCGTATCCTTGTGCGCGCGCATAATGATACCAGTTATTACATGGTTTCTATTAAAAAGGGGAGAAAATTATATCCATTGAAAACAACAAAAATTAATTCACTCGAACTCATTTTAGTGGGCAACAGTTGGCCTCTATTTTTTTCGCCGCTTTTGAAACGTTCACTGTCTATCTAGGTATATAATTAATCAAAGCCCTTAGTGCATTCTTTCTTAGCGTACATCTAGAGGGTCATTTTGACATTGCATTAATAAATGAATCTACAAACTAGTCTTTACCTCTGCTAACTTTGTGCAAAATATCATCCACGCATAACGAATATTTTCACAAAAATTCCCGGTTTCATTTTTTTATAATTAAGAAGTTTAGTGCAAAATATGACGTGTGCATAACACGGGTCAACATGAAATTTGACTTTGATTGCAAAGCATTAAATTTCGGTAGTTTAGGTCGTAATAAGACGGAAAAAAAATATATGGCATGAAAAACTTTGCTTTTGTGCTTAGAAGACTGATTGAACGAAATTTTTAAAAATCTCGGATTTTAATTTTTGATTGAAAATAAAACTATTGAAATAAAAATGTTTATTATTTTTATTAAATTTTACTATCAAATTAGCTTACAGAAAAGTGGAAAATAACTTAAAAGTGCACACTTTTACTTTTTCTTTTATGTTCATAGCTACTTTCTCTCAATAAACCCCAAATATAGTCGCCCATCATGTTTTCATTGTATTGGCCTTGATAGCGTTGTTCAAAATTCATGATGTCCTGATGGAAACGTTCTCCTTGCTCTTCGGAATAGGCTCCCATATTGTTTTTAAATTTATCCAAATGAGCATGCAGCATATGTACGACGTCGATACATACGACGATTGCATCGTATTTGCACTTTCGTGACGACATTTTAAGTTATTCTGGGCTTGTAAATAACACCTGATGGTTGTTTATCACTCGGGTGCCATCTAGCGGCACAGTGTAAACGTTAATACCCCACTCACACCGCGCGGTCTTTTTAAAAATATTAAAATCAATTAAAATTTATGAAAAAATTGAAAAATGAGTATTATTATTATAACTATCACAAAAGCAAACTTTATACCGAATAAAGGTATTTTCTTTTCGTTTTTGTGCATAACTAACTGGAAAATAATAGTATAAACTTTAGGACAAAGAACGAAAATTTTTTTGTAGAGTCGTGTAATGTATTTCTGACCTAAAGTGTGATGTCACCGCAGCAGCGACAAATTCTCCAAGAGTAGTAATAGTCGCGTCAGGAATTGTAAAATTAAAATTACTGTTTGGTAAATGTCAAAATAATCACACACATACACACTCACTCACGCTTTTTATCCCCGAAGAGGTAGGCAGAAGCGCAACTAGTGCAATCACTTTTCGCCGTGCGTATTATGTATGTATATTTTTATGCCATAAAAAAAAAAGATTTGATAGAGGAGGGCGAGCCTATCGCCATATAGAGCACAAATTCCAGACTCCGGGCTGATACTGAATAGAAAAACCCAATATTATATTGCCCGACCCGGGGATCGAACCCAAACCTCAGCATTGGAATCGTACCGTAATACAACTACGCCACCGAGGCAGTCAAAATAAAAGTCAAAATAATCCTATATATAAATAAAGAACTCGTGTACTTTCAAGCTTCTAAAATCTAGTGTCTATAAGTATTAAAGCAGAATTAGCACTATAATTACAATACTGTTACAAATATCTTTTGCTATAATGTTAATCAAAAAGTAATATAATAGTGTTTTTATTATTCTTTTTAACAGCAATGTAATAGAACTTAACATAATTTAAACATCCTGTGTAATGTTGTAAAGTTTTATGAGTTTTCTCAGGATGCGGTATCGATGGCCCGCTTAGAAGTGTTTGATAGAACTTAAAAAAAAACGACTTCAATAACCCAATCGACACGTTTTGCTGTTTGTTATTAAAGAGTTTTGTCTTATACCTTTATACGGCATGAGCAGTCAGGTACGGAATATTTTTGACCATAGTTATGAAATAAAAAAACAATAACTCATTTTCCATACATTTCCTGTTCATACGGGACAAATTCTTTACTGTATCTTCGAAGTCGAAGGTCTGTTCTCAATGAAATTCATATGCAACCATGAAGTTATACCACACCGCTATATCTGTTTCTAAGGCCAAGCAACAGTGAGCATGTGCTGTTGTGTTCCGGTTTGAGGGACATTGTAGCCAGCGTAATAACTTAGCATTATGAGACATAACATCTTATATTATATTATGCACAGTAGAGTGCCACGCAGTAATTTGTACTTCAAATTTCTGTATAGTGTTATTACTGTTTATGGGCAGTCGTATCGCTTACCATCAGGCGAGCGGCATGCTCGTCTCGTCATATAGTAGCAATAAAAAAAATATGTTGATGTTATTCTATTAAATATTATTAATCGTTATTATATTTATGTTTTGTCCACTGTTTTGTTTGTAATTAAGTTTTCTTCTTTACATTAATTAAATAGACAAATACAAGTAATTTTATACTAACATCGACCATACACGCCCACAGTATCCTAACATAGTTAAGTTTTAACAACATTTATTGACACGTCAATCTTTATTACTTACTCGGACTTTAAGACGTCGTCGTTAAGTTTCAAGTTTGTATCCTTTTATTTTACGGCGTATGTAAGGGATTTTATTAGGAATCGATTCCTAGCTCGGCTTTTATAATCCAGCTTAAATTGAGGAGTTCACATAGATTAAAATAAAATAAATAAATAAGTTGTAGGAAGACACCTCAGGGAAGACACCATTAATAAAGACTTAATTAAAAATGTTATTTACTTAGAGTATTTTAAAAGCAGAAGATTTTTTCGTGTTTCTTTGAAGACGTTAACTTTATAAGTACTAAAACTAGGCTCGCCCCCTATCACATCATGGGACGGAATACGCTTGGCGAAAAGTGGGTGCACTAGTTGCGCCTCTGCCTACCCCTTCGGGGATAAAAGGCGTAAGCATGCGTACTAAAACTAGCTTCAAATCAGTTTGTTTTTGTGTATGTACCTATTTGATACTATGAGATTGTCCTATTAAAGCATAGATTTTCTGACTGCCTCGTTTGCCGTACTTGTATTGCGTAAACGTTACGAGTACGATTTGCGCGCTGAGGTCCCGGGTTCGAATCCCGGGTCGAGCCAAAAACATTGTGACTGGGTTTTTCCATCTTAAAAATTATTGAGTCGCAGCTCAGTCAGGAAGTTGGCGGTGTGATACCCCCGTACCTAAAGCACGTAAAGCCGTTGGTCCTGCGCCTGATCTCTCTCCGGTCATGTCGGATTGCCGTCTCACCGGACTATGAGAGTGAAGGAATAGTGAGTACACTTGTGTATTGCGCACACAATTGCACACTATAATATTATCTCCTGCGTACCTGGCTGATCTCCGTTGAAATTGGCCGCCGTGGCCGAAACTGGCTAGGAGGATTACGTTATTTGTTCCTAAAGGCATTTACTCATAAAACTTTTTTACAAAGGCATAGAGAAATTTGACATGTAAAAAGTAAACCGATATAATTTTTCTATTTCGCTCCAAAACACTGTTAGATCGTTCCCAAGTTCACGGGTTTTGTCAAGGGCTAAACCCGTGTTGTCACATCTATGGTCAAGTAAAGTTGACGGTCTTACACTGGACGAGCGCGCAGCTTCGCCTCGTTGTGAATAGGGTCGTTGACAAGTACTTTTAATACATTTATTTAAAACTAGCTTTTACCCGCGGCTTCGCCCGCGTGAATGAGTTTTCTCGGGATAAGCCTATGTGATAATCCAGGATATAATCTACCCGTATGCCAAATTTCATCGAAATCGGTTCAGTAGTTTTTGCGTGAAAGAGTAACAAACATCCATACATCCAAACTTACAAACTTTCGCGTTTATAATTTTAGTAGGATATATGTCATCCGAAATCTAACTACAATAAGAATTTTCAAAATCCAGGCAATAATCACCCTCAGACACATAACGTCCACTGCTGATCATAGGCCTCCCCAAAAGATTTCCAGACGGACCTGTCAAAAGAGGCAATAATAAATAAGTTATATAAAGCTTTGAAGTTTGCTGGAAGAGGTAGCTGGCAAATAACTAATATCAAACTGTGACGTCACCGAGTGTCGCCGGCTATTACGCTGCGACCGTGAGAAAGAGATAGCGTAATATCCACCACGCCCCCACTTTTACTCACAAAAATATTTAAATTGATTATTAATTCAAATGATAATTATCGATAACTGCTAAATTTTTTAACCAATTTTGATGCTGATTTCACAGAATAATTTATTTTTCGTATTATTTTATTTTACACTACCATTGCGCGCGGCTCCGCCCACGTGGAAAAGTTTTTCCGGAATAAAAAGTAGCCTATAGCACTCAGGAGTAATGTAGCTTCCTATTAGTGAAAGAATTTTCAAAATAGGTTCAGTAGTTCTTGAGATTAGCGCGTTCAAACAAACAAACAAACTCTTCAGCTTTATAATATAAGTATAGATATAAAGATTGTACAAAAGCAAACATAGGAGAATACCCTATTCTCTTGCAATTCACCAGTGTGATAAGAGCCTTAACTTTGCCTGACCATGGACTAAACAACCCGTAACTTTTATTACCGTTCAGCGAATACCTCAACCAAGTTAAAGTTGACCGAAACACATTTGCCCCCAACCCTTGGTAACTTCATATAGATGCATGATGAAAGGTTTTTGAATAAGTGATGCCCCGCGTTGTTATTAGGTTATCTTCCGTCCTTTTCTCGCGTGTATCTCTCGCTCACTCACGTGTTATTGCTGAATACGAATGGTCTAATATATCAGAATTGAGACGATATCGTTCGTCCATTTCATATAATTTCATAAGTTACACGTTTTTACATATATGTTGGCTACTTACATTTATAGTAATGTAGCTTCATGTATTGTATATACGAATTTTAGAATTCATCTTAAATTGCATTGATATTTTGTAGTAAGTTTTAGAAAAAACGAATAATATGTACCTACTTTGCTATCGGTAATCATATAAATTGGTAAGTATAAGTAGTTTTTTACCCGACTACGGCGAACCAAGGAAGGGTAATGATTATAACATCCTATGTATGTATCACGGGCGTAGCTATAGCTTTCACATGAGGTGTCCTACGATATAAAAAAAATGTGGCGTGGGTTCTTGCTAAGGGGGGAGTCCGGATCCCCAAAATCTCAGCGGTCAGTGGCGTAGCGTGGTTTATTGTAAGCTAAGGGGGGGGCACGGACCCCCTGAGCCCCCACCTTATATACGCCCATGGTATCTATGCATTTTATGTTCCACTCTAGCGTCACTCCTATTGGGCCGACTTTGACAAATGGGGTGTCTATGGATTCGTGTTTATTTTAAAAATAGAATAAGTATTTTTACAGCTTAGTCGGGCAATCGAGCTGATGGTTCTCCTGATCTGTTGAGTGATCTTTATACCCCATAATCTCCCACAATACCAGAAGAAAGAATAATTCTTTAAGGTTTATTAAAAAAAGGAATGATTTCGAGAAATGGGACCAATTTTGAAGAATAACATTATATTAGTAAAACTGTTAACTTTAAAAAATTAAGTGCCAGTTTCACCAGTTTCAGATAGATAACTATCTGACAGATAACGCTATCTAACAAATAATTCTGACTTTTCTAGCGATTTTTTCTGCCAAATATTACTATGCGATACCAAAGACTTTAAATAGTAGGTATAGTTCGTTAGTCATAGACCAGGCATCAGGACCTAATTTTCATCAAAAAATTATTACCAATTGGCAATGAGTCGCTGCCTTATGTGACTCGATCACTATGCTTAAGTTTTTTGAAGAAAACAATTAAAGGTAATATGCCAATTTGCGCATTACAATCATGCCAAAGTATGTTCTAGGTCAGGGGTCCGCAAGTAATTTCTAAATCCTGTTGAAAATTTGTATCGAGGGCAAAAAAAAACTCATAATACTAAATGAATGTAGAGCTAGTTATATAAAAATGTAATTTAAATTGAATAGGTAAGTAGTTATATTTAAAAATATTCGGCGGTCCAAGGTTCGACCTTCCGCGGTATCCGGACCGCGGGTCCGCCTGTTGCCGACCGCTGTTCTAGGTGTTTGGCATTTCACGGTAGATTGAGTTACTGATGAACAGGCTCAAAATTTTTGTACGACAATTTTCCCAAATTTCGCTCTATTTATACTAATATTATAAAGCTGAAGAGTTTGTTTGTTTGGTTGAACGCGCTAATCTCAGGAACGATTGAACCAAATTTGAAAATTATTCACTAATAGGAAGCTACATTACTTCTGAGAGCTATAGGCTACTTTTTATCCCGGAAAAACTTTTTAACACGGGTGGAGCCGCGAGCATCACCTAGTATTTTAAAATCTTAGAACTCTTTGTTCGAGACCTGTGAAACCAAAAGTTGTAGTTTACATAGCAGATAGGTTCCAAATAGGCTATCAAGGACTTTATCAGCATGTGTTGAAGTCTGCTGATAGTTTTTATAATTCGAACCACTGTCTTGATAACATACCTCCTCTCAAAACCACACGACGTATTGACTGCTAGTTTTAGGTGTCTCAAGGGGAGTTGAAAGCACTGCGACCAATCTGAACAGTTGATCGCTCGGATCTTGAACCCTAACGACCGCCCAGAGACAACGGGAGTTGGATACATTATATAGCTTAGGGAGCGGTAGTAAAATCTGGTGCAATTGTGGAATACTTTGGATATATATATGTTTTGATATAGTTGTTCTTCCACGGTCATTTTATTTTTCTTACATACATATTATAATACAAAGTTAAGTTTACTGGTAGGTCTCTCATATGTAAGAGTCCGTGTGAGTGGGTACCACCTCAATGTCTATTTCTACCGCCAAGTAGCAGTGTGCATGCACTGTTGTGTTTCGGTTAGAAGGAAATTGTAGCCAGTGTAACTACTGGACATAATGAGACTTAACATCTTATGTCTCAGGATGACGAGCGCAGTGGATTATCACACAGTACTTTGTAACTCAAGGTGCTTGATGGTGTTGGTACTGTTTATGGGTGGTCGTATCGCTTACCATCAGGCGAACGACATGCTCGTCTCGTCATTCAATGACATAAAAAAAAAGTTTCCCGCCGCGTCTGTCTGTGATAAACTCAAAAACTACGGAACGGATTTCGATGAACAGTTTTAAGAAAATTTTATCTGTATGTTCGTACACGCATCACGCAAAAACTACTGCATGTAATTGAATGTAGTTTTTTTTTATGGCATTGAATGACGAGACTAGCATGCCGTTCGCCTGATGGTAAACGATACGACCACCCATAAACAATAGCAACACCATCCAACACCTGAGTTACAAAGTACTGTGTGGGATTCCACTGCGCTCGTCATCCTGAGACATAAGATGTTAAGTCTCATTATGTCCTGTAGTTACATGTATCCATGCTATCTTTTAAACTAATATTTTAAAGAGGTAAAGTTTGTGAGTTTTTTATAGGAAGTAATCTCTGGAACTACTGAACCGATTTCAAGGAAATTTTGTATGGAGATAGTTTGAGATCCTGGGAAGGACATAGACAACGCCGGTAAAATATAAAGTGTGGCTTTTATGCCGAAAAAACGTTTTCACGCAGCGAAGCAGCGAGCACAAGCTACTCTATACTAATATTATAAAGATGAAAGATTTGTTTGTTTGTTTGTAATGGATAAACTCAAAAACTACTGGACCGATTTTAAAAATTCTTTCACTAATAAGAAGCTACATTACTCCTGAGTGCTATAGGCTACTTCTTTTTCCCCGGAAAAACTTTTTCACGCGGGCGGAGCAGCGAGCATAAGCTTTTATTACATAAATATATTGCAGACGCATCTATATTTCGTATTAGCTTATAATTAATCATCATAAAAATGCATTAATTCAATCATTACCTCACTGAATAAGTGAACTGTCTCGATGGCGTAGTTGTACCGCTTTGGAGTCCCGGGTTCGAACCCCGGGTCAGGCAGTGTTTTACGCAGTATTAGCCCGGAGTCTAGTACCTGTGCCTGATATAGCGATAGGCTCGCCCCCAATCACATCATTGGACGAAACACACTCGGCGAAAAGCGGATACCGTGGTTGCACTTCTGCTTACTCCTTCGAGGATAAATGCGTGATGTGTATTTGTTTTGACTAAGTTGAAAATTTTAAACAGGTAATTTTTTTTTATTGTTGAGTAACTTTTGCTCGCCTGAATAATTTTTCCGAGATAAAAGTCACACTTCATAATATTTTCCCGGAATAAAAGTAGCCTATATTACTCACTGATAATGTTGCTTTATATTGGTGGAAGTCTTTTTAATTCAGTCCAATAGTTTATGAGCTTTTTCGTTACAAACATACAGAAATATAAATCTTTCCTCTTTATAATAGATATATAATTTTATACTATATAGTGCATCATATTGATTATTCCAAACAAAGTAGCACAGCCCATAACCATCACTACTAAACCTTTAAAAAAATCATTAAAGTTAGTCCCAACAAGGCCACAGACTAAAACATGCTCGTTAAGGGTTACAAAGGCGCTAAAAGAGTTACTCTGAGACAACATCATTTGTGTAAAGTGAGGAACAAGTATACCCCATGTTAATGCTTGGAGTGACGAACAAAAATACAAAACTACAACTGCGTAAACGATGTTCTGACCAATTCATTAAGCCGAGGTCACGAGCTCAAAGCTTTTTCTTCCCGATTATACACTGCAGGCCCAAAGATAGTATTTTTAGTTAAGTATTTTTTTGTGTTTTACTTGTGAACACTTTTAATTAAGGGTTATTATGTTTAGTTTTTTTAGAACACAGAAACTAATGTGTTAAATCAAATTATGTAAAATTAATATTATTTTTCAGTAATAGTTAGTTATATGTTGACTGTTGAGACGAGCAAGTTACTCGACTGATCATAAATACACATACGCATACTCACGCCTTTTAGCCCCGAAGGAGTAGGCAGAGGCGCAACTAGTGCACCCACTTTTCGCCGTGCGTATTCCGTTCCATGATGTGATAGGGGGCGAGCCTATCGCCATATCGGACACAAATTCCAGACTCCGAGCTGATACTGATTAGAAAAATCAAATATCACTTTGCCCGACCCGAGGATCGAACCCGAGACCTCAGCATTGCAGTCGCACCGTAATACAACTACGCCACCGAGGCAGATCATAAATACTTTGTCCATAAACATCAGCAACACCTGCCTAAACGTTTAATGATGAAACTCTGCGTGACATTGAAGTACGTTTGTCATCTTGGGATGTAAGATATCACGTCGCAAAATAAGTTATTATAATCTAGAACTTAAACTAATGCTTGCTTGCCAAAAAAGATAAAGAGGACCCTAGTGGTACTTACCCACAGAGTCTACTGTAGATAAAAGACTTCTACTAATTTTATTTTATTCAGCTATTTCGTTCGGAAGCTGTAAATTATATTTTAAAAAACGTATTTCACTAAAAGATTTGCAAACCGTTATAACAAGTATTCCAGAACTAATTGCTTCGTTCTAAATTGAACATTACAATGAAACATTTTAGACATTTTGTAATAAATTGTAAAGGATTTCCCTTTGAGACATTTTTATGTAATAAAATGGATCAGCTTTATGATTGACAAAAATGAAAATAACATTGACAAGTTAATTTTAAAAACGTAATTGCGTTTGTTGGCGTCTCGTTAATTTTGAAACGAGAGAATTGACGGATTCGAGCGACATTTCAGTTTCATTTTATTAATTGTATGAATATCCTTGAGCGTCGATATTCTTTATTATCACTATTTATATTTTCAAATTAACGTTTCACAGAATGATAGTTGAAAAGAGTAAATACATTTTATTGCGATAAGTGACACGTAATCTGTTGGACTATTTTCAGTGCTTATATTTTGAAAGGTATTTTCACGAATATTTTATTCTATAATGTTATTTTCTGAATGCCAATAGTGTAAGGATATAATCACACTGACAATTTACGAGCCTGTTTAAAGCGAAGCAAAAGCGCTGCGTGCTCGCTGTGAGTTCGCAGCAGACGTGCGGCAAGGGTGCGCATCGTTTTCACCGCCGGTGCGCGGTCCGCGACCTGGGTTTTGGATAGTCGCTAACAATGGATCTCAGGAACCAATTGCCGCCAGCAGCATTTCCGGACAGATACGACCTGGTGACCTTAAAAAAATAGCGTATTCCCACCTAAAAGGCCAGCAACGCATTTCTGTGCCCCCAGGTATTACAGATGTTTATGGGCGGTGGTGATCACTTACCGTCAGGTGAACCGTATGCTCGTTTGCCGCTATATCTTGTAACGTTGCTAGGAACGTTAACTCTCTTCGTAAACGTTATCGTTTACGTCAGTTTAACTACCAATCGAAACCGTTAATGTTTCGTATTGGCTGGTTAAACTGTCACTAGTTTTGACGTACGTCTGAACGGCGCTCGTATAAATAAGCGTGCAATGTCACGCGCGCCCTTTTTCTATAATCTTCTTCGCCGTAGCAACACTACCAACTAACTGCGTGTTGCCACGCATACCGTTGTTCCCGCTGGGGTGAGTGTGCCAACGACTACTAACCGCTTCCAGGTATTCTGTGCATCTGGGCTCGTGAGCTATCACGAGTCACTGGCGCGGAATGCAAGCCTAGCTTGCATTCCGACCCGCTGGGATTCTGATTCCAGGTTTCTACGGTACGACGTGGAGTGCTGACTCCATGCTCCGCTGGCGTCGGGTGTGCTGATTCCCGATCCCAGCCACGTGCACACCACCATCGTCGTCGCGGGTGCTGACCCCGGCCACGTGTGCACCATCGTCGCGGGTGCTGGCCCCGACCACGTGCTCACCACCACCATCATCGTCGGGTGCTAACCTCGACCACCTCACCACCGCTGCGCAGACCACGTGGCGCTACCATCTGCCCGGCGAGCTGCCGCCGGAGCTAGCCACGTGCATCAGCGTCGTGCCGTTCGCCTGAATCGGAGTCTCCGCAGGCCAGTGACTCGTTTGCATACCACCAGCAAACCGTACCGAGTGTAACGCGGAGGTGCAAAATAAAGCTCGTACCACGAACCTAAAACCCTGAGTTTCTCTTCTTTCTCTATCTACCTGCGGCGCCTCACGCCGCAGTGGCGCCTAACTTAGGTTTACGTGGGTTTTTGCATCTCCAAATTACTACTCGGTACTCCTCACAGTCCCGTTGCACAGTCTACACTGTGTAAGCGAACGGTAACACTAATTGCGAACAGGTGAGTCAATTTCTTTAATAAGTGAAAGTGTTAAGTGTTTAAAAAATCTAAATTATAACTGTATCGTGTTTTAGTGCATTGTTCGCAATTTTTGTCCGACTACCCTCCCATATTATTTTATCAAAAAAAATATTTGTACTTTCGTGTCACTAATCCATTTAATTTTCTACAATGGGCACTCACCCTATTACCTTCTTTCTACTAAATAAAAACGAACTAAGCTATGAGGTTATTATCCGTGGTGAAGATCCGGGTAATACCGTATTACAATTGCGGAAGCAAATACATAAGCTTTCAATTTTATATCCCTCCGAAGATATCGATGAGTCTGGTCTCGATATTGATACTGATTTTAATAATCTAAAATTATCCCTTGCTGAATTAAATTCTAAAATTCTAAACTTAGAAAATAAATTTGAATCGAATATTTTTAAACGTAGTAGTGCTTTATCCAATCATATTTATCATAGAATTCGTAGAATCAAACCTCTCACTTCCGATGACAAAAAATTATTGCATACAATCCTAAGTGACTATAACATTTTAGTTAATAAACTCAACAAATTGAACTCGAGTGTTGATTCTAATCTACCCACATCGGTCGATAATAGTCAAGTTGCACCTTATTTATGCGAGCGCATTCGTATGTCTGATTTTAGACTATTGAAATTCGATGGTTCCACTTGTGTTAGATTGTTTTTACAAAAAGTTAATGATTTTAAAACTTCTAGAAGTATATCGTCCTCCGATATATTAAAATTTGCTACCGAAATTTTTTGTGGTAATGCATTACATTGGTTCCGCAGCATAAAAAATAAAATAAATGACTGGGACCAATTATCTAAATTGTTAATTGAGGATTTTGGTCAATTCGATTACGACTATCGCCTAGTTTCAGAAATTCGCAACCGTACACAGGACGAATCTGAAAATATAACTATTTATCTATCTATAATGTCTGAACTTTTTTCCCGTCTATCTAGACAATTATCTGAGTCAGATAAATTAGAAATCTTATTGCATAATATTCGGCCTTGTTATTCTAATGTTATTGCTTGCTCATCTAAAATTTACACTATTGAAGATCTACGTTTAGTCTGTAAAAATTTCGAAAATGTCCAATGTATGACTGCACAGTATCATAGACCACCACCTATCACTAATAACACTTTAGCCCCAGATTTGGCATACACTAATTATAAATATACTAAAAATACTAATACTCAATTTAATAAATCTACACGTTTTCAAAATTCATATAAATCTAATAATTATATTCAACAAACAAACACACAAACTAACCCTATATATACATCTACGAATCCAAGTAAACCGGTCGACCGCTTATCGCCCGAGAACAAAAGCCGCTCAGGTAGTCAGTGTCCTCGCTGCCGTACTAATGACCATACGCTCGCTAATTGTAAACAAGATAGGTTTCCGATTTGTTTTAAATGTGGTACTACGGGCGTTATTTTTCCTAATTGTAAAAAGTGTCATTCTAAATCGAGTCCAAAAAACTTTTAACGCCAGATTGTTGTAGTATGTCTTCTAAAAATAATAATTTCGATAAAGAAGACTGGGAACGTTGGCTTTCCACTATTAAAATATTTTTTTCTACTTATAATATTACATCAATCTGGGAACGTAAACCTGATAATGATTCGCGTCCGTATGTTAACGTAAATATTGGTGAAATTTCTTTTTGTGCTTTATTGGATTCTGGATCTTCAGTGACTATACTGGGGAACAATTCACATAAATTATTGGTATCAGCCGGTTTTAAATTGTGTCCGGATACTACTGATACACACTTTGTTGCCGCGGGCGGCCAACTTTTAAACTCCATAGGTTATATAAATATTCCTGTTAGTTTTGAAAATAATTTTCACATTCTTAAAGCTTATGTGATACCTACAGTGTCATCATATTTAATTTTGGGTGTTGATTTTTGGACTAAATTTGAAATTTGCCCTAAATATTTACAATCAATAACCATGGGTAATTCTACAACTAGTAGTATTTCTTTTATAAATGATAACAAAACTAAATTGTTATCCTATGATGACTTAACTAAATCACAGCGTCTAAACGCTGATAACACTATAGAATTATTTAGTTCCATTTCTGCTGAAAAGCGAGGTCTAGGCAGAACACATCTCATCACACACCACATCGACACAGGCAACTCACCGCCTATACGACAACGTTACTACAGACTTTCTCCGGAAAAACAACGCGTGTTATGTAACGAGCTGGATGACATGTTAGCGCTTGGTGTTGTAGAACCTTGTGAGAGTCCTTGGTGTTCACCTGTCTTACTAACTCCTAAAAAAGATGGTAAATTGAGATTTTGTTTAGACAGTCGTAAATTAAATTCAGTTACTAAAAAAGATGCCTATAAATTACCGTACATGTCAGAAATTTTGGATAATTTGAGTAATGCTTGTTATTTAAGTTCCATTGACCTATCGAAAGCTTTTTGGCAAATACCTATTCAAGAGTGTGATCGCGATAAAACAGCATTTTATATTCCATCACGCGGTTCGTTCAGGTTCGTAACTACTCCGTTTGGCCTTACTAACGCGCCTGCTACTCAACAACGGTTAGTTGACATCTTATTTTATGGGCCTGAATTTGAGAATTGTGTTTTCGTTTTCTTGGATGATATTATTGTTGTTTCTCCTAATTTTGATCATCACATGTCTATGCTTTTAAGAGTTCATAATAAATTAAAATCTGCTAATTTAACTATTAATTTTTCTAAATCACAATTTTTTCGTACTGAACTTAAGTATTTGGGTTATATTGTTAATTCGAATGGTCTACAAGTCGATCCTGGAAAAGTCGATGCCATTCTGAATTTTCCTGTACCGACCAACCCTAAGGAGGTCAAACGTTTTCTAGGCACTGCATCTTGGTATCGTAGGTTTGTTCCAAACTTTAGTTCAATTGCTGGACCCCTCAATAAACTTACTTCTACAAGTAAGAAGGCTAAACCCTTCATTTGGTCTAAAGAGGCGGAAGAGTCTTTTGCTAAACTAAAGGATTGTCTCGTTCAAGCTCCCATATTGTCGTGTCCTAATTATGATCTGCCCTTCGACGTTCACACAGATGCTAGCGACTATGGCGTCGGTGCTTTACTCACACAAACTACTGATGGCGTAGAACATCCTATTGCCTATATGAGTAAATCACTGTCTCCACAGGAGCGTAACTACAGCATTACTGAACGCGAAGCTTTAGCAGTCGTAGTTGCATTAGAACACTGGAGATGTTACCTAGAAACTGGTAAAAAATTTACTGTCTACACAGATCACTCAGCTCTAAAATGGTTTCTAAACCTTAACAACCCTACAGGACGGCTTGCTCGCTGGGGTGTCCGTCTCTCTGCATTTTCATTTGACATCAAACACCGTAGAGGTGCGGATAATGTTATTCCTGATGCATTGTCTCGTTCGTGTCCTATTCAGCTTAGTACTATAGATACTTCTTTAAATGCTACAAATACAACTGATGAATGGTACCTAAATATCTTTCACGGTTGTCAAAATTCTCCAACCTCATTTCCTAACTATATTATAAAAAATAATCGTCTTCATCGTTTTATGAAATCTAAATGTGTTTTAAATTCTGAATTTGAATGGAAGGAAGTTGTACCTCAAGAACTTCGGTCCCCTATTATTTTTGAAAACCATAGTAACCCTTTAGCTGGACATCTTGGTATTTTCAAAACGTACAGAAGGCTGGCACAAAAATACTACTGGCCAGGCATGCATGCTAGTGTAGTCGATTTTGTTTCTTCTTGCGATATTTGTATTTCTCACAAACATCAAAACCACTCCACTTTGGGTGAAATGGGCAGACCTAAGTCATGTTCCAGACCATTTCAAATGTTAAGTATAGATCTTATTGGACCTCTACCTTGTACTAGAAAGCAAAATTGTTATATTTTTGTTGTGACTTGTTGTTTTTCTAAATATTGTTTCCTTTTTCCCTTAAAACGCGCTACCGCGGAAATTATAACTAAAATCCTAGAAGAAAATGTTTTCCTTGTACATGGCATTCCATCAACCATTCTTATGGATAATGGAAGGCAATTTATTAGCTCCACTTTAAAACAGATGTTAGAAAAGTACAAAGTTCCTAACATACACTATACACCTAAATATACTCCTCATGTAAACACTGTCGAACGCTATAACAAAACTATCATGACCGCTATTTCCACCTTTATTGAAAATGATCAGCGTGTATGGGATCTCTTGATTCCCAAAATACAGTTTGCTATTAACAACTCTGTTAATGAGGTGACTGGCTACACTCCCTCATTCCTAGTGCATGGTCGTGAACTAGTTACTTGTGGTTCACACTACTTAGACACTAACGTGGATCAGGACATTGTTTACATACCTAGAGACCATTATGCTGAAAACTTAGGCGTACTATCTAATATATTCAACAAAGTACAGTCTTTAATTTTGCAAGCTCATAAGAGGAATAGTGCTAACTATAACTTGCGAAAGAAACCTGCAGAATTTAATGTTGGTGATGTAGTTTGGAGAAAAACGTTTTATCAAAGTGACAAAGATAAACATTTTAGTAAAAAACTTGCTCCTAAATTTATTAAATGTAAAATTATTTGTAAAAAATCACCTCTAGTGTATGATTTAGCAGATATGAATGGTAATCCACTTGGTACCTGGCATATCAAAGACTTGAAACTTACTAATTATAAATGTTAAACTATACATTCTACAAGTCTTATATACAATTTAAATTATTAAACTCTTATTTAACAACCTATATTTTTTACTAATAAACTAAATTATACACTTAACTAAATTATATTTCTATAACTTATACAAACATTTAACTAATTAACTTCACTACACTACAACTGTGCAACATACATAATATCTCTTGCCATTTTAATAACACCTTCTACTTGGTATTTTGAATAATGTAGTATGATACAATTATTCTTTTTGTTGTTTTAGGAGAGTCCTTTAATACTATAAAGTACTTTCTGTTAGATAGGGTCTCGGGTCATATATTTTGATGCTAGACAGTTTGTTAGAAAGATGTATGTTAGAGGATGGAATGAATGGGTGAAATAACATGAATGCTAGGTAGACAGACGGATTTTACTTATATTCAGTTATAAGTAAAATCCTGGTCTTTTCGGCGGGGTACTGTAACGTTGCTAGGAACGTTAACTCTCTTCGTAAACGTTATCGTTTACGTCAGTTTAACTACCAATCGAAACCGTTAATGTTTCGTATTGGCTGGTTAAACTGTCACTAGTTTTGACGTACGTCTGAACGGCGCTCGTATAAATAAGCGTGCAATGTCACGCGCGCCCTTTTTCTATAATCTTCTTCGCCGTAGCAACACTACCAACTAACTGCGTGTTGCCACGCATACCGTTGTTCCCGCTGGGGTGAGTGTGCCAACGACTACTAACCGCTTCCAGGTATTCTGTGCATCTGGGCTCGTGAGCTATCACGAGTCACTGGCGCGGAATGCAAGCCTAGCTTGCATTCCGACCCGCTGGGATTCTGATTCCAGGTTTCTACGGTACGACGTGGAGTGCTGACTCCATGCTCCGCTGGCGTCGGGTGTGCTGATTCCCGATCCCAGCCACGTGCACACCACCATCGTCGTCGCGGGTGCTGACCCCGGCCACGTGTGCACCATCGTCGCGGGTGCTGGCCCCGACCACGTGCTCACCACCACCATCATCGTCGGGTGCTAACCTCGACCACCTCACCACCGCTGCGCAGACCACGTGGCGCTACCATCTGCCCGGCGAGCTGCCGCCGGAGCTAGCCACGTGCATCAGCGTCGTGCCGTTCGCCTGAATCGGAGTCTCCGCAGGCCAGTGACTCGTTTGCATACCACCAGCAAACCGTACCGAGTGTAACGCGGAGGTGCAAAATAAAGCTCGTACCACGAACCTAAAACCCTGAGTTTCTCTTCTCTCTTCTTTCTCTATCTACCTGCGGCGCCTCACGCCGCAATCTTAAAAAAAAGGACGAAACATTTAGTGTGTGTTACTTACCTCAAAGATGCAGATACCCTGATTAATTTGGGAGGATTCACAATTGACTACACGACTGGAAGAGAGCGACTACTATGTACTATATTCCAAACGAATAAAACTGATGCAAAAAAATCGTTCGTACCTGCGATGTCAAGGCTTAAATTTTAAGAGTTACACTTCATAGAAAATCACTTAAGACGTAGACACACATCTAAGATTATCATAATATGAAGAAAAGCTTAAAATGATTACAAGATAAGGTACTATTTTGGACAAGGGTGTACGAAATGACGTCGGTGTTGCTATACACGGCGAAAACGATGCGCACCCGCAGCGTGTTCGCTGCGTTTTCGCCGCGCTATGATAACACTCTCGTGTGTTTATTGTGCCAACCCGCACTAGGCCAGCGTGGTGGACTAAGGCCTAAACCCTATCAGTAGTAGAGTAGGCCCGTGCTCAGCAGTGGGCAGTTTATAATACAGGGCTGGTAAGGTGGTGGTGGTGGTGGTCTCTATTGTAAATCATTTGACGAATTTTCAATTAAATCAATATGTAATACACACATAGACCGTATTAAACACTTTGGAAATACTAAAAGCTATAAGTCGACATCTATAATTACTAGGGTTAAAGCGGTGTGGTAATTTTGTCCGGCATTGTACGGTCGTGACACCGCGTGTGTAGTCGACTATCAAGTTAGAGAACAAGGGTTAATGGGTTTAGGGTATTTTTAGTTCTTAACACTGCTATAATGATTATTCTAATGTTATTTTTATCTAAACAGGATAGGTTTATGGAATAAGTAAGCTGTTGCGACAAATACTAATAAATAAGCGATTTGCGACGTTTATAGCGAAAAGCGTTCTAAATCGTTTAATAACCCTCATTTCGCAGTCGGGTAAAAACGTAGCGATTTGTATGTCAGGTTGAAAATACTACTTAGTGACACTAGGTGTGCTCGCGGCTTCACCCGCGTGAAGAGCCTTTCCCGCGACAAAAGTCCCTAAAACACAATACTACAGCGCCATCTACTTAAAGAATCAGATTTAAAATATTCATCATTTCGCATCAGTTCATCGAACTATGTGCCCTGCCCACTGCCACTTCAGGTTGCTAATCCGCTGGGCTATGTCAGTGACTTTTGTTCTTCTACGGATCTCCTCATTTCTGATTCGATCGCGTAGAGAAACACCTAGCATACATGGACAGACGACTTGATAAAGGTCGCAGGAATACGCTGGATGTAGGCCGGTTTTGACAGGTCCGTCTGGAAATCTTTAGGGGAGGCTCATGTTCAGCAGTGGTCGTCGTGTGGCTGATGATGATGATTATTTCCAATGGGAGCCAATTACCCTTTAGTTATTTCTGCGTTTTTTTATAGCAAACATCCAAACATACAAACATCCAAATATTTTCACAAACTTTCGCATTTATAATATTAGTAAGAAGTAAGATGCAACGTTGTATGGTTGTAAGATGGAAGGTGCCTAAAATCTATTTGATTACATCCCATAGTAGAGCGATAAGAGAGTGTTTTTTATACTAAAACTTAGCTACACAATATTTCAATCCTCCAATTGTTTCTTACAAGTTTCTTGAGGTTCTCTACGTGAAAGGGGATTAGGAAGAATCTAACCAGGTTGCCATAGATCACATAGTCACTAGTCAGTCCCAAAATCATTTCTTTTTGATATACTTATCTATTTCAAATCGCATTTTTCAAGTATTGTTTAAATGCATGACTTTTTTTTTTTTTTTTTTTCGCGGAGAAAGTGACTTATTACTACCGCCCAGCCTTCAAGGGGGGCGACTGAGCGGTTATGTTGGGTTCACCGTGCCTTACAACCCGGCGTTGAGCCGCCCGGAGAGATGTAACCATCGGGCGACCGCCGGGCCGAGTCCCTAACCTATGTACAACGCACGGCATACCAACCAAAACTCCGCGGTGGCCATCTTCGGCGCATTAGGGACGGCTGTGGGCTTCCTCTGACGGAAGTGTCTAAGTTGTCGTCCGCAGCCGCCCCTGCGCGGTGCCGCCTAGTGCGGCCCGTCTCCTGTTTGGGGGGGGGCTCAGAAGCCCCCGCACACCGAAGGACGCTCTCAGCGTCAACGGCAACGTGAGGCCTACCAGCCACGCTGTCGTCCATCACAGGGATCGCAACAATGTGCCACTAAGAACACAAAATTAAAGACGGACAGCCCCCTGCCGCCCGCCTGCGACCCCCGGTGGCCCCTATTAGTCGCCTTTTACGACAGGCAGGGGATACCGTGGTGGAATTCTCCAAACGCCCCCAATCCACAGGGCGGAAGACGCCGGTCAGTCGTCCACCCGGCGCCTCCTACGTCTTGTCTGGCGGCGGGAGGGATCTCCGCGCCTCCGATCCCTCTCGGCACTCTCCTTCCGCGAGAGGACCACCTCACAGAAGTGTGCCACCGCACGCCAGGACCTCCGGCTGTCGACCATGGAAGTGACCACGGCTGGCAGCGAGAGGTCTCCTCCGACGACTGCTCTGAGAGCGCTGCGCTCCTCATCCCAGGCTGGGCAAAACTCTAACGTATGCTGGGCCGTATTCAGCGGGCAGTTGTCACAGTGGTGACACACGGCCGACACCTCCTTCCGCACTACCCGCCACAAGAACTCACCGAAACAACCATGCCCGGTGAGCACCTGCGTCAGGCGAAACGATGCCGCACCGTGGCGCCTGTCCAGCCATTCGGCAAAGACAGGACGCACTGCCGCAACGACCCTGAGCCCCGCTGACGGGGCCTCCAGCCTGAGACGCCACTCCTCCACGGCGGCTCGCCGTAGGGAGGCCCTCATGGCCTCCACCTCCTTCAGGGCCGGATGTTGCCCGCGTCTGGACGCCTCCTCCCGCCAATGAAAGACATCGGAGAGGGATTTGGCGTCCAGATCCCAGGGCAGAAATCCGGCCAACAAACAAGCCGCCTCGAAAGAGACCGTGCGGTATGCCCTGATCGCCCGCTGCGCCAAAGCTCTCTGCGGAGTGCGCAGGAGGGCGACGCAGGGGCGGTTCAGGGAGTCAGCCCAAACAGGGCTGCCATAGAGGGCCATGGACCGCACGACTCCGTGATATAACCTCCGGCAAGGGATGCCAGGACCTTCCAGGTTGGGCAGCAGGCTGGACAGAGCGCCCGCTGCCCGAGACAGTTTCGTCCCCAATTTCTTGAAATGGGCGCGGAATTTCCATCGGCTATCTAAGACTAAACCTAGATATTTCATGTCTTTGCCGATGGGAATCCGCACCCCCTCAACCACGATGTGGGCACCGGCCGGTGGCCCTCTCCGAGGCCCGTGGAGTTTAAATGCATGACTGGACTTTAATGAAGGTACCTTTGCCTAAAAAAATATCCATAACCCTATTCTAAACAAGAGAAAAGGAATAAATTAATTTGAAAACGTTCTCTGCTTTGAAATGTCTTCTGGTCCCTTAAAACCTTTTTGCGTTCTCTCAGTTTCCAATTCAAATGAAACGCAGGGCGTTGGAAGCTGTGAATGGACGTAATTTTTTCTTTATAAAAGTCGTTATATCTACTTTACATTTTATTTTAGGTATATAAAATGTGTTGATTTAACGTTTTTGAGATTTAGGGCGATTTCACCACATGCTCATAATGTCCTTGATAACGGATTCAGAACTTATACGCCATATAAACTACAACTTTCGGTTTCACACGTCTCAAATAGAAATATCTGGTAGAAAAAATCACAAGTCTGTCAGATTTATTTGTTAGTTTTTTTTTTTTATTGCATTGGATGACGAGGCTAGCATGCCGTTCGCCTGATGGTAAGCGATAAGACCGCCCATAAACAGTAGTAACACCATACATCACCTAGAGTTACAAAGTACTGTGTGGCATTCCACTGCGCTCGTCATCCTGAGACATAAGATGTTAAGTCTCATTATGTCCAGTAGTTACACTGGCTACAATGTCCTTCAAACCGAAACACAACAGTGCATGCACACTGCTGCTTGGCGGTAGAAATAGACATTGCGGTGGTACCCACCCAGACGGACTCTTACATATGAGAGACCTACCACCAGTAATCTCACTCATTAAAACTATTTTAATATTTTTTTAATATAGTTACAGTAAAAAAAAATATTTGACGGGATGATCTAATAGATATTGACCTACTCATATTATATAATCGACATCACCTCCATTCGAAAATAACAAAAATAATGCATTCAAATAAATTCGTTTAATAATTCGCTAATATTAAAATGTTAAAGTACCAGTTTCGTTGCATTGTTATTGAAAACACGAAACTACAATCACAGCGAGACGAAAAAGGCCGAAACAACCACACTGCAGCAAATGTAGGTTACATAAATCAACCCTTTTTTTTTTTTTTATCGCGGGGAAAAACGCGTTATCGCTACCACCACTGTGGGGTGAGTGGAATGGTTATGTTGGTTTCACCGATCTTACGGCACAATGTCGACACTCGGGAGTATAACATCATCCGAGCGAGCATTGGACCGAGTCCCTAACACTATGTACACCCTACATCGGCATACCAACCAAAACCCGCGGTGGCCTTCTTCGGCGCATACGGGACGGCCCCGGGGTATCTTGTTGCACGAAGATAGCTGCACGGAGCCGTCCCGGCGCAATGCCGTATTACGGCCCCTCTCTAAATGAGGGGGGCTAAGAAGCCCCCGACCTCCAAAGCACGCCTTTGGCGTCTACGACTGCAGGAGACCGACCACCCGCAATGTCGTCCACCTCGGAGTCGCATAAGTTGGAGTAGCAGCCCCCCACTGCTCGCCCCGCGACTCTCTCAAACCCCATTTAGTCGCCTCTTACGACAGGCAGGGGAAACCCTCATTTATCTCCATTCTTCCGCCGCGCACAGCATTCAAATGTGTTATATAAATATATTGTTTGTCAGCCAACGTAAATGATTTTATTATGAGTAAATTTTAATTAATTATATTATTTTTCGAGGTGTTTCAGTTGTAATAAGATCAGTCACTTCAAAAGATTTTTAAAGGTAGGTATGATTTCGGATATAATCTGTAACATTTGCAAAGTTTTTTTTATATGTATATAATAATAATAATCCCTTCCTAGCCAATTTCGGCCACGGCGGCCAATCTCAACGGAGATCAGCCAGGTACGCAGGAGGTATTATAGTGCAAAAGTGTGTGCGCAATACACTGGTGCACTCGCTATTCCTTCACTCTCATAGTCCGGTGAGACGGCAATCCGACATGACCGGAGAGAGATCAGGCGCAGGACCAACGGCTTTACGTGCTTTCCGAGGCACGGGGGTACCACACCGACAACTTCCTGACTCCGAGCTGCGACTGAGTAATTTTTAAGATGGAAAAACCCAGTCACTATGTTTTTGGCCCGACCCGGGATTCGAACCCAGGACCTCAGCGCGCAAATCGTACTCGTAACGCATACGTAATACAACTACGCCACCGAGGCAGTTATATGTATATGTATGTGATGGGTAAAGGAAACTATAGGGCTATAATATATCTAGAATTATCACATATCTTGCACTGTAAATTGTAATCAGAATCTTATTGTATAACTGTAATAAATAAATAAATAAAATATTAAATTATGTTGTACAATTGTCTGCCTCAATATAATCTCAAATGTAGAGCCAATAAATAATTGCGACGTGTTATTAGTTTAAATTACTATGAGAAAATTCAAATAGCGTTAACTACAAAACCAAAAATATTATTAAGTCTTGGTAATCCAAACAGAACCATAGGAAGGCTGTTTGACAGCACTAGCCTGTTGGTTGCTTAGATTAATTACACGATGTTTTTGGTAGAGTCATGCTGCTTTTAGTAGCATTGGGATCAGCTTGGTTGAAATGATATGATAAAATGAAATATTTTATTCGAATCCATGAATTGTTAAACATTGCTTAGATTCAGACAATTTTTACTCTACCACGAGTTCGCAAACCAGTTTCCACCAGAGAAGAACGCGCAAGAAACTCTGGTGTTGCTCTTTTCAAAACCAGTTCAAAGATACACACGCAAGTACCTACAGTGCTTAAAAATGGATGTAAGTAGTTTTTTTATTTTGCTTAGAGCAGTTCATATATTTCTTGCATAATAATAAATCTATTCGCATTCGAGTGCACAGCCCTCTCAGGAATCACGAAATAATTTGATGATTTTTCCAATATAGATTATTAATAATTATTAGCACTTATGTTAGTATTAATATAGTATTATTGCTAAATACTTCTTGAAGTAACAGCTTTACTATTGCGTTTTATGCCATATGTAGGTATGATAAGGTACCAGAGGTCAAAAATGTACATAATTATTGAAATGTGGACATCGTATCCAAAATTGTTGGCATTACGAATGCCTTGAGTTCTATAAAAAAAATCTTTTATATTATAATAATATTATTCTTCTCTATGTTGGCTCTTACATGTAACAAATCTTATTCTTTTTTCACGCGAAACGGGCAAAGATTGCCTGCAGTCGACATTTATTACCGCTATACAATTTACAATTTTACCAAGCGCAAAAATAAAATGTTATTTTTCTTCGCGGGGAAAACTCTTTTCGTCTATTATCGACGACAGCAGAAAGCGTGTAAGGCCAGTTTTAAATGTAATAACGCATTGCGACGTAAGCCGTTTCGTCGTACGGACACACAACCATGCGCAAAAGGCATTCGGGTAGACGCGGTCGCGCTGGCAGGCTGCGTGTAACGGAAGGCGACAGATCGTCCGCTTGCGATCTCATTCGGTGTTTGAATTTTCTCGTGCGCTGCGATTTTTGAATTACAAATATTATGTACTTAAATCGATTTTAAAAATAATCGATCCGTTATATTATACTAGTGTGTTAGTGTTGTGAAAATAATAAGTGTTAAAAATTATTTCAGTGCAGTGAAATATTTATTTGACACGAGTTTGCTGTGTATCGTTTTGTAAAACTCCTGTGCTGTTTTCTGGAAGGTGCAACGGGAAAAACGGTACGTCATTCACGTTTTACAGCCGTCGCGTTTTACGTGACTTTATTTTCTCATGAAAATGTTTACGAGTTGTTATGAACCAACGTAGCGGGGTGGATGAGATATACAACATTTTTATAGATATTTAAATGAAATTTTACCCTAGTTTTTGGAATATCATGGTAATATTTAATGTAAATAATACCATTTTGGTAATATTTTATTAAGTTCATAAGAATATTAAATTTGCTGAAAACATCGCCGAAACCTTTTATGTAGGTAGTAGATAGGTCTGTATGATTTAAAATTCCCTTGCCTATTCCTTAGAAAGTTCTAAATTCAAACCATAAAGTCCTTACATACTAATTACGACAGTTAGTTTTTTGAATTAAATATGAATTATTATTATGTTCCGTTTAATATTTCTAATTCATAAATGAAATATAAACCATAAGTAATAATATTTCGTGTCAATGTTTACTATTTATTCAATAATATTTATAATTCACTAAATGTGCATTACTTTGAAGTAATTATTAAGCTTCCTGATACAATAACGTTTATGTTTAATTATGAAACCAATTACTCTACGCAATGTTTATTTGTGAGCAATCAATAACATTTCCAGTTACATCTAAATTATCAAAATAAATACCTCGTCTACGTTCAAATTCTATGTTAGTTGTTGGGTAAAATGTATAAAATAAATTTAGTGTCCTTAGATATATTGATGTATTAAATTGTTGTGTTTAAATAAATTTTTTCTCGAAAAGACTACAGTCACTCACATTAGAATAAAATTTGCATAAAAGTAGACACGTTATTGAACGTTTTCGCACAAAGATGCACTTCCAACACATTCACCATATTGGTACTTACTTGATGAAAACATCAGTATTTGTCTAAAATATAAGCTATCTATACATAGTAAAGGGACTTAAAAATACATTAAGGTATCACATATCGCAGGCTAGGCATAGGCTTATTATGTAGTTCTATGTTAATTTTAATTATGTTGGGAAATGAGATATATAATTTTCATGTTGGTAAAAATTAGAAAAGACAATAAATTCATGGTACTTACTCCCTATGTTTATACACACACACTCACGCCTTTTATCTCCGAAGGGGTAGGCAGAGGCGCAACTAGTGCACCCACTTTTCGCCGAGCGTATTCCGTCCCATGATGTTATTGGGGGCGAGCCTATCGCCATATCGGGCACAAATTCCAGACGCCGGGCTGATACGGATCAGAAAAATCCAATATCTACAATCTATCAAGCATTGTAATTTGTAATCACATAGGAAAACCATAAACGGGTTCTCGTAATAAGCTAAGTTCTACATTACGCTCCCATACGTAATTAACGTGTCATTCCCGAGAATCCTGTGGGTTAGTTTTAAAGAGGATATTACGAGGCATGGCTCAAACTTTATAGATAGTAATGGAGCAAAAGTATGGATCTTGAATCCTTTAAAAAATAATTTTATACCCCTCCATTTATAACCAACTTTTTTAAACGTTCATGTTAAGTGTAGTTTTTAAGCAAAACAAAATAACATAAATCTCAAAATTGGAGGACTTTAAAATATTGAGACCTTAAGATATGTGATTTAGTTGTTATAGTAATAATATTATTATTCTCATGAATTGTTTTGACATATTATTATTCTAACTGCAACTTTGTTCACCTACGTGATAAATAAAGTATTTAATTTTGTAATCGTGTCCTTATTTGAGGGTGACTGTATTAATGTAATTTGAACAGTATTATTTGATGGCTCCTACCTATCAAACTTCTAAATGACAAGACAATTTAATAAGTGTTATTGTCGATACAAACTTTGATTCCCTGTTCCTTTGGGTTGAATATTGAAAACCACCGAAACACGTGTTTCATTAATTGTGTCGCAAAACTTTACTAACATTAAGTTTTGAACGGAGAGCGTAATTTCCCATACGAAGTTTGCCTCATTTCTCCTTTTAGTGATTGAATTTCGATTTTGGACCCTTTATAAATCAGACTAAGGTATAAAATCAACATCCTCTCATTTTTACATTTTCGTCTTATGGGCTTGGGTAGTTGATGTTGAATTAGCGATTGAACCATCAATCGTGATTATACCTTTCTATAGTTATTACTCACTGTCCTTACCCGAAATCCTTTCCTTTTTTTTATGGCGTTGAATGACGAGACGAGCATGCCGTTCGCCTGATGGTAAACGAAACGACCACCCTTAAACAGTAGCAACACCATCCAGCACCTTGACTTACAAAGTACTGTGTGGCATTCCACTGCGCTCGTCATCCTGAGACATAAGATGTTAAGTCTCGTTATGTCCAGTAGTTACACTGGCTACAATGTCCTTCAAACCGAAACACAACAGTGCATGCACACTGCTGCTTGGCGGTAGAAATAGACATTGCGGTGTTACCTACCCAGACGGACTCTTACATATGAGAGACCTACCACCAGTAAAAGTTTCCTGGTGGTAGAGTATACTTTAAGCCGGCTTTTTTATCCGCCCTGATAGCGACTCCCGTGCATAAGGTTTTAACACCCGCCACAGTGGCCCACGTGACTCACGTTCCGTGATCAGCCTGTGTATATTCGGTTCACACAGGCCGCTATAATTGTCTCGACTGTCGAGGGATAATCATCGCCCGTCAGTGGACACTCTATGATCCCTCTCCGTTTACCGTCAAGTGCAGAGGGGTCACTTTGCCGTATAAAAAAAGAACGGGTTGCACTCCGGGAGTGCCGGCAGAAGTGAAAACTTGAACATTAACGTTGTGTATTTTTGAATATTTTGGAATGGTTAGGGAATAATTTCGCACGAATTGCTTTATTTATCAGTATAAAAGTACTAGCATTTATGTGGTTAAATACAATATTTATTTATTGGGCTATCGTACACAAAAATGTCAATATCACTATTTCTTTATAAATCAAAGTTTAAAAAAAAAAGGTTACGCTCTTTTGTACTCGTGCCGTAGCAACGCTGGGGAAATAAATAAAAATGTAGTCGTTTAAGACTTATAGCTTTTACGCATTGTATTTTAGGTTCATATTAGTAAGGGATGGTAAAACCTCCTACGCATTTTCGATCGGTCACGTGATCATGACGCGAGTTTAACATTTTATACCCATTCCAAAAGTGCTCAACGCCGCTAAAGATATTTTCACTTTAAACATTGTGCAGTGTATATTTTCCGTGATGAAAGACAGCGTGTAGACCTAGAGCTCGGTCTTTTAGGGCTAGTTTCACCGGTTCCTGATAAAGTTCCAGATAACTATTTGACATAACGCTGTCTAGTAAATAATGACACATTACAAGGACTTTTTCCCAGATGTTTCTATTTGAGACCTGGGAATTCAAGCGTTGTAGTTTATAAGGCGCATAAGTTCCGAATAGGTAATCAAGGGCTTTATCAGCATGTGGTTAAATCGCCCCCCCCCCGTGTGATTTTCATCAAACATACAATAATCTCTTTTTGGAAAATCTGATTTAAAGGTAAGACGTTTCTCGATTCAACCACTTTTACTCACGTCTTAGTCCTGAAGGGGTAGGCAGAGGCGCTACAATTGCACCCACTTTTCGCTGTGCGTATTCCATCCCATGATGTGATAGGGGGCGAGCCTATCGCCATATCAGCCACAAATTCCAGACTCCGGGCTGATACTGAATAGAAAAACCTGACATCAATTTGCCCAGGGATCGAACCCGAGACAGCATTGCAGTCGTATAAGCAGCGCGCGATCATAGTGAGATGCGACGTTTTGGAACTGACACAGCACGGTAGCGACGGCAAACTCACGCTGATGCTCGAGAGATACAAATTAAATAAATACGAAATGATTTTGTGGATTATTATACATATAACCATAATTACATAAAACAAATATGCGTAATTTGTATACATGTACGCAGTTTAGGAGGAGAAAATCTACTGAAATCACCACATTTTTTTTTGGTTTTACAATATAATAATAATTAACGTAGTCGGGTAAAAAGAACTAGAAAATTTAATAAATTAATTTAAATTCACAAATTTCAAACGCTCCTTCGCTCGGGAATTGTAATTTTTTATTTGCGTCGACAAGGTTCTGTCCCATACTGATCGGGAGCGGATAATACCGTAAAACAACTACATCAATGGAGGCAGTCTCTTTCTAATCTTACTAATATTTGTATTGTAATTATTGACGTTAAAAAGATTCCTTGGTGGTCCATCTGTAAAATAAACGATATATTCGCAATCGCTCATTTGTCTTGATTAGCCACAATCTGAGTAGTCTTGCTCGCTTTAACGTCTGTGCTTGCGGCGGCGTCGTGTGCCGGGTCGGTCACTTCCCTGCAACATGGTTGAGGAGGCCGATGGCTGGCACATGCGTCATATTCGTGAACGGGTGCTGCTTGCGTGGACTGGTCTGCTCTGTTTGATGGTTGACTCTATTTTTTACTTAAAATTAAACATGTAGCTGGTTATTTGACTTAGGTACTCTCCGTTAATTTTCGCATTTAATATCCATCTTTGAAATTGAATTTATATTGTTACATGCCATTTGTAAAATATATATATAATATGAAAAAAAAAAATTACAATTAAAGACCTACGCTGAGTTTCTTGGTGCTTCTTCTCAGGTCAGTGGGCTTTTCCGAAGCACTGGTAGAATCTTTAGATGATAAAAAATTGTAAAAATGACGTGTAAAAGTGCCCTTAGGGGCCTAATTACTTAATAAATGATTTGAATTTGAATTTGAATCGCTGACGAAAAAAAAAATGGGAATAACATATCGTAATGATAAGTTTAACGCTAAGCTATCTCATTCCCATACATAAAGTTAGCGTTCACGATTATAATAAGGCATTTTGGCTACAGTCCCAGATCCTAAATTGTTGACCATCCAAGCTTTTGTTTTTTATAGGCGGACGGATTTAGACGAGTGACAATTTCGTATTTGTTTTTAATAAGATTTTCTAAATCTGTAGCTCCATTTGAGAATCGATACCTATTTACTTATCAGTTTTTGCTTAGTAAAGGTCAGGCCACACTTAGGATAACATCAGTGCCTATTATCGGTATGGGGTAAAAATACTGCGTCAAAATCATTGAGTTTTTTTAAATATCAATGGTCAAAACCAATTATTATGTCTTAAGTACAACAAACCAAAATCAAATGACAAATCAAACCATCCAACGTGATATTATGCCTAATTACTATAAATCGTCATCACATACGCTACGTCGCGGAGTAATGCTATAATTAATGATGTTAGACGATAATGTGTCCCCAGTCCATCAGAAAACTACACTAAGAAAGAAAGAAAGAAAAGTAATTTATTTGTCACCATTACACAAGTATCAAAACAACACAAAAATCTTTGGTATAAAAAATAAAACAAACAAAAATTTCTTAGACTGCTTGTCAATGCTGTGACAGGTAGGTGGCCACTCACTTGATGCTGTGCTGTGGCGCAGGCACAGACACAACGCTGGTTTAGGAGTCTTCTTCTTCTTCAGCCTTTAGAAGTCCACTGCTGAACATAGGCCTCCCCCAAAGATTTCCCGACTAACCTGTCAGAAGCGGCCTGCATCCATCTGGTTTAGGAGTCATGTTGGTTTAATTTTATTTTAATTGATATACTTTCAGTCCCGAATTTTTCAGTCGGCGCCTAAACCTAAGTACGTGATAAAATATAGCGATACAGTTGCCAAACGTGGCGTGGACCAGATGAATATATTTATGTATCGTACGTAAATTTACTGCGTTTGGCAAAGTGCACAATTCCAATGCGTGGCAGGCAGTCATTGCCAAAAAATCTCAAAGGAATTCTCATTACTTCACTGTAATATATGTCTGTGTAACAGTGAGACTGCCTCGGTGGCGTAGTTGTATTACGGTACGACTGCAATGCTGAGGTCTCGGGTTCGATCCCCGGGTCGAGCAAAGTGATATTGGATTTTTCTATTCAGTACCAACCCGGAGTCTGGAATTTGTGCTCGATATGGCGATAGGCTCGCCCCCTATCACATCATGGGACGGAATACGCACGGCGAAAAGTGGGTGCACCAGTTGCGCCTCTGTCTACCCCTTCGGGGATAAAAGGCGTCAGTAAGCGGGCGTGTGTAACAGTGGAAGAATATTGTACTTTTGTTAACATGCAAAGTATGTATGTAGATATCGTAAAGGAATTGAAATTTTGCTAAGACATTTGGCCTTCGATTAATGTATTCATATGTGTTTTATGCTCATTCGACTGCCTCCGTGGAGTAGTTGTATTGCGTACGCGTTACGAGTACGATTTGCGCGCTGAAGTCCTGGGTTCGAATCCCGGGTCGAGCCAAAAACATTGTGACTGGATTTTTTCATCTTAGAAATTACTCATTCGCAGCTCGGAGCCAGGAAGTTGGTGGTGTGATACCCCGTGCCTCGGAAAGCACATGTAAAGCTCTCCGGTCATATCGGATTGCCGTCTCACCGGACTATGAGAGTGAATGAATAGCGAGTGCACGTGTGTATTGCGCACACACTTGTGCACTATAATATCTCCGGCGTACCTGGCTAATCTCCGTTGAGATTGGCCGCCGTGGATGAAATTGGCTAGGAGTATTTATTTTATTTTTATGTTCATTCGAAACAAATTTATCTTGGATGCCCGTGAGGGTAGTAAATTCCTACTTTAGCATTGCGTACATCAAAAGGGACTTCCTTTGACGTGTGTCTTGTTATAACAGCCGACAAACAACTTAAACCACCGCTGGGCGGGATTATTTTTATACATAAACTAGCATTGAGCGTGGCTCCGCCCGCGTGGAAAACTTTTTCCGAGATAAAAAGTCTATAGCACGCAGGAGTAATGTAGCTACCTATTAGTGAAAGAATTTTCGAAATTGGTCCAGTAGTTCCTGAGATTAGCGCGTTCAAACAAACAAACAAACAAACTCTTCAGCTTTATATATTAGTAGAAATGTAGCGACACTTATGACAATATGATAGAGACAATATAATACGTCGTATTATATCAATTCAACGATCACAATATTTATTGTATTGAAATGATAATGGACAACACAGAGTCCACGTCTAATCACAGTCCATCGTTATTAATTAAAGATAGATTAATGCCATTACCGTATTAATAATCTAAGGGCAGTTACACACATGCCTACAGATGGCATTATACACTGGCAAATTGGCATGTGTGTTGACTACGTTAAAGAAGCGGCGATAGCCTAGTTGGGAGTGGAACGGACTGCCGACACGAATGTCCGCAGGTTCGAAACCCAAGGGCATACACCTCTGACTTTTCTTAAAAGTTATGAGTGTATTCTTTGTGAATTATCACTCGCTTGAACGGTGAAGGAAAACATCGTGAGGTAACCTGCATATCTGAGAAGTTCTCTATAGGAATTTCGAAGATATGTGAAGTCTGCCAACCCGCACTAGGCCAGCGTGGTGAACTAAGGCCTAAACCCTCTCAGTTGTAGAGGAAGCCCGTGCTCAGCAGTGGGCAGTATATAAAACAGGGCTGGTATAGTGGTGGTGGTGGTGTTAACTACGTTAAAAAAGCATGTTTGTAGGTTTTATACCGTACCGTTCTCAGCGTTGTAGAAATTTTGCCGTGATAGTATACATGCTGTAGATGATTTACTACAGTACAAATAGGCCTCGACTGGGGTGGTATCGTATCGCCAATGAAAAGGGACACTGCTGACGCGTGTTATCGAGATTGGCGTCAACCCAACTTTCATCGTTTTGCCAATCTCCATCGTTTCTTAATAATATCTCCCTTATTAATAAAAAAAAATAAAAAAAATAAAAAGCCTTTTATTTCTTGCAAGTAGGTACAGTATTAAATGAGTAGGATTTTTAATAATCTAACTTAAGCTAATTGTCAATCTTATTTAAAAGAAAAATATAATAAATTATTTTATGCAAGAACCCCTCTTTCTAGGTGAAGGTGAAGGCCTCCTCTAAAGAAATCCATTTTTCTCTATCTTGAGCAATTTGCGGCCAACAGGGGCCAGCTATTTTTATTAATTCGTCTTCCCATCTCGTGTGAGGTCTGCCTTTGAGACGCTTACCGTATGGACCCTTCCACTTTGTTACCCTGCTAGTCCATCTCTCGTCCTCTAGCCTCGCTACGTGCCCTGCCCTACAAGGAGACCCGTTGTCGCCAAAATTATTTGTATCTCTCCTAGAATCAATAGTCAATAGATTAAATTGGAAAAAAACAGGGCTTAACATTAACGGAAAATATTTAAGCCACCTGCGCTTCGCAGATGACTTAGTACTCTTTTCAGAATCTAGCATACAACTACAAACCATGCTTGATTCACTAAATATAGCCAGCAAACAGGTAGGACTGGAAATGAATCTTTGCAAAACAATGGTCATGACAAACAACAAAAACAGAAGAATATCTGTAAACAATGAAACTTTGAAATATTCAGAAAAATACATCTACCTCGGAAAACAAATTGGCTTCGACAGAAAACAAAACGAACTAGAAGTAGAAAGAAGGGCACAAATTACCTGGAATAAGTACTGGTCTTTAAGAGAAATATTTAAAAGCAACATGCCAATAAATATAAAATCAAAAGTCATGTCATCATGCCTCCTACCGTGCCTAACTTATGGATGTCAAACTTGGAAGTACACATCCAAAATCAAAAACAAAATTATTACCTGCCAACGCGGAATGGAAAGAAGCATGCTCAATATTAAAAAAATCCAAAAAAAATAATTCGCCATACAAACATCAGGAAAATAACCAAAGCCAAAGATGCTCTAACACAAGCTAAAAAAAACTAAAATCTCCCTTATTAAAGATCTACAATTCAAACACAATTCCTCTGATAGTTGTTTACTGTTGGTGATGTTCTTATCATCATTGACTTTCCAGGGGTTGTAGTCAAGATGCCTTCTATAGTCGTTAACGCTAAAATTATGTATGGAAATGACATATCCTAACGATGGACTTATCGATAAGACATGTCATTCCCATATACTTTTTCTGGATTTTATTGACATTTGTAGAAAAGCATTTTGGCTACGGCTCCTGGTCGTTCTTGTAGCTACTGTTTTGTTTCATATGGCACTTGCAAGAAAATGCTCATACTTCCATAAAAGGTGAAAAAGTAAGAAGCAGTCTTCAACCTATGCATAAGAACAATTATAATGCCCAATTTTATTTTACTTTGTTTACAAGAACTTTGTGTACAGATGAACTGCCTGAGACAGTCTCTAAGAGTTTGCTTTCGGATGTTGCAAAAATGAGACAATTTTGGTCTATTTAAACACATAAATAATATTAATTTGAACATGCCATTGCTATAAAATTTTGGCATTGGCATGAAAGCATAAGTTTCATGCCAGTTATAAGCATGTGTGTCACTGGCTTTATTCTCACTGAGTTGAAAAAAATAATATCATTTCATATCGCGTTGTAAACGATGGCTCTCCTGAGATATTTCGACTTAGACTCATTATGATAAATCTTTATCATACGTCTTGAATGAATATTTGGCTAAGTTATTAGCCACGCCGAGCCTAAATATGAAAAATTAATGTTTTCGCGACGCTGAGTGTTTATGAGTAATCACAGTTGGGGTGGTATTATGCAATTGGATGTTAAGCCCATCGTGTCATCGAAGGATATATTCCACGACCATTGGAACATGAAAGAAGTTCGTTTACTATAGATCGAGAAACCGTTCTGTGGACTTAGAATGTGACACGAAGACGCAACTCGTAAAACGATGTCGTTTAATTTTGATGTTTGTGATTGATCGAGAGACCAATACGTCAGTCACTTGTTAGTCTCTCAACCAATCCCAATAAGACGAAACGGAGACGTGACGTGTTTTTTTGTCACATTCTAAGCCCACTGATATTTTTTTAAAATATTTTATTCTATAGAGGGCTTCGATTAGTCCTCAATATTGCGTCTACTTAACGTTTGGGGATCAGCCTTTCCCCACCCGTTCGGCACTTTTTTTATTTTTATTTTATTGCCAGTATAGGCAGACGAGCTAGCGGCCCGCCTGATGGTAAGCGGCCACCGCTGCTCATGGACTCGGCGATGTCAGGGATACAGACAAGCCGCTGCCTACCGTGGGGACAATACTCTTTTTAAACCTCGTTTGAAGAAGGACAGGTCATAGCGCTCAGGGAACACCGACACAGGTAGTTGATTCCAGAGCTTACACGTACGTGGTAGAAAAGAACGCTGGAACCGTTCCGTTCGGGAACGGTACGTCTCCAGGTGGTACGAATGAACTCTACTGCGGTGCCGAGTGGTGCGATGATAGAAAGGTCACGAAGGTACCATCTTAAACAATTCCTCGGAGCACTCCCCGTGGAACAAACGATAGAACACACAGAGAGACCCAAAGTCTCTCCGCAGTCCTAACGGCTCCAGTTTGCCCGTGAGATTGGCATCATCAACGATTCGAACAGCTCGGCGCTGTAAGGACTCAAGTGGGTCGAGCTGGTATTTTGGGGCACCTGCCCAGAGATGAGAGCAGTACTCCACGTGGGGCCGGTTTTTTTTTTTTATTTTTTTTTATTGCATTGAATGACGAGACGAGCATGCCGTTCGCCTGATGGTAAGTGATACGACCACCCATAAACAGTAGCAACACCATCCAGCACCTTGACTTACAAACTACTGTGTGGCATTCCACTGCGCTCGTCATCCTGAGACATAAGATGTTAAGTCTCATTATGTCCAGTAGTTATACTGGCTACAATGTCCTTCAAACCCAAACACAACAGTGCATGCACACTGTTGCTTGGCGGTAGAAATAGACATTTGCGGTTTGTAGAGCGTTAACCTATGACCTGACGTGAAGTACCGCTTGGCTCTGTAACTTTTTACTTGCACTTACTTTTATTCTTAGAAGGGGGCCTCACAATACACAATATCAATATAACAGGATCATTTATATAGGTACTTAGTTATATAAAACACATTTTTACTTAAAATAGCCTTGCAGATGCTAAATACTGCAATTACATGCAAGTTTCCTTAGCATGTTAATTGGCCGTGCTTTTGTGAGCAAGCATGACACGGGGAACGTGAAGGAATGTCTCATTCCGTATTTTTTGTGATGGTGCGTATTTTTGCATGAGTTACAAAATGGCTTTGTAGTAAAATTTATACAAAACGACGGCTAATTTTAACCCAATTTTATTTATTTAATTACACTTTATATCCATCGGCCTTATTCATAAACAATAAACCTATTTTAGTCATCGAATGTTTTGTCTTCTTCGAACGAATTTTGAATTGAGTTTGAAGGAAGAAGACAAAACATATCTACTACAACTAAAATAGGTTTGTAAACTATTTATAAAAAAGGTCGAAAGAGTATAAAGGCGGACTTAATGCTGAAGGCATTTTCTACCATTCAACTTTTAGGTGGTGCAGAGACTAAACAAGGTAGGTTAACAACGAGAGAAGGTAGTGGGCAAAAGCCCATTCCGTGGTTTTCGTCCTACTCGCCGCCGCCCCCCCATTACATCTGGCGCCCACGTTGGGCCGTGTTTTCGCCATACCATCTGCGGGCGAGGAGCACCTCTTAAGAACACGTCACGGTGGCGAGTCCCGGTAATAGCGGTACATATTTATTTTATATATAAATTATATACATTTTATATATAAGATATTAGTATTTATTAACATAATAAATACTAATATCTTATATATAAAATTCTCATGTCATAATGTTCGTTCCCGTACTCCTCCGAAACGGCTGAACCGATTTTGGTGAAATTTTATATTCACACTTGGTAGGTCTGAGAACAGGTTGTTATCTATTTTTCATCTCCCTAAATGATAAGGGTTGTTCACCCTTAACATTTTATTTTTTTATTTTTGTACAAAATTTTTTGTGTTTATTTTTTTATGATACAACATTAAAAAATACATACAACCCTAAATTTTCAACCCTCTACCATCAACCCCTATTTTTTTTTAGCCATTTTAGTAATTTAATAACTTTTCCATTTCGATGAAATTTGGCACACGGGTAGATTAGGTCCTGGATTAACCGGGAAAATATAAAGCGAGACTTTTATACCGGGAAAACTCATTCACGCGGGCGGAGCCGCGGGCAAAAGCTAGTAATTTATAAATTTTCTTTCTAGATTCAAATAACTCTAAGGTTTTCACAGGTTTCAAGTAAAAGGAGATGTCCGCTTTTTGTATGGGTGCTGGGCCTCAAAATCTAAACAGGCTCAAACTTAAGGGATATTAAAGGGGCAAAATATGGATCTTGAATCTATTAATAAAATATTTTTAGACTCCTCCATTAATAACCAACTTTTTTTAAAACGTTCATATTAAGTGTAGTTTTTAACCAAAATTAAATTACATAAATCTTAAAATCGGAGGACTTTAAAATTAAACAAGGCTTGTTTTTAAGAGTTCTATCTAAATATATATAAACTATCTTGGTTAGAATTTTAGGCCCGTTTTTGGACATATCCTGTAACTGTTAACGTATTAATCTGTCAGCTATCGTTTGGCCCAATTGGGCCATGACGTCACCAGTCAAAAACGCGAAAATAGTTTTTATTACCTACCAATAATAATTTAATTATTATAATTTATTAAATGGTTATAGATAAAAAAAAATGCAGTGTTGCCAGAAATTCGAAAGCTGACAGCTAATGTAGATAGTACTCATTTTGTTACCATTTATTTGGGAGCATAGATTAGTGTGACTTTTGTATTTGGTCGGCTTATACATTTATTTGACGAGTAGCTTATTTATTAATAAATGGTGAATGCACACTGTTGCTTGGCGGTAGAAATATACATTGCGGTGGTACCCACCCAGACGGCCTCTTACATAATGAGAGACCTACCACCAGTAAATACTAATACAGTAAGTACTATGACCTCAGCGATTCATCATCATCAGCTGCATGAAGTCCACTGCCGAACATAGACCTCTAAAGATTTCCAGACGGACTTGTCAAAAGCAGCTCGCATCTAGCATGTTCCTGCGGCAATTAATTGTGCGAATCTTCGTATTATATAACCCTTCATGTTTAGAAAGACGCGATCAATCGATTTTCAAAGACACTATTAAAAGTTTTAGAGATATTAACATAAATAAACATTCACTTCTAAAATCATAACAACCACCCATCAACGATCAAATTATGTTCATAAACAACGTAATTGATCAGACATACTGTGGGATTATTTATAAAAGTTCATTAATCATTGATTAACAAGGATTATCAATCTCACATAAAGGGTGGGCACAACAAACGTCACCTGTTTCTCAGTTTGTTATTGTAACATCTTTCTCACGTGGCTTGTTTGAAGTATTGGAGATGAGAGATTATTATTTGTTTGACATTCGAAATTGGGCTTTGATAAATTACCTTACAGATAAGTTATACAGTATGCTAGTTTAATCGCTGTTAGATTTTTTAAAGCAGAAAGCTGGTAATAAGGTGGAATTCTTCAGGCCAATGGTTCATAATCAAGTTTACATTATCATCATCATCATCAGCCACACGACGTCCACTGCTGAACATAGCGCTCCACTAAAGATTTCCAGACGGACCTGTCAAAAGCGGCCTGCATCCAGCGTGTTCCTGCGACCTTTATCAAGTCGTCTGCCCACCTTGCAGGAGGACGCCCGACGCTGCGCTTGCCAGTACGTGGCCTTCACTCGAGAACCTTTTTGCCCCATCTGCCGCTAGTTCTTCGAATTATGTATGTCATTATAATCTATGAATAAATGCCCTGAAGAATTCCACCAAGGATTTTGATTTTTATGCCGGTGTAGGTTGTACATAGGGGCTCAGTAATGCCCGCTCGGATGATGCTATACTCCCGAGTGTCGACAGTGGGCCGTAAGACCAGTGAAACCAAAATAAACGTTCCACTCACCCCCCAGGGTGGTAGCAATAACGCGTTTTAACCTGAGAAGAAAGATTTATTGGTTTAGCATAAATATAGACCAAGTGTTGGTAACATATAAGCTTCTTTAAATCCCAGTAAAAAGTTTCATGTAAGGGGAGTCGCTAACAACACCTAGTTACCCATAATTTATGAAACAAACAGGTGTACATATGAAGTTTACAAATTACAGTGTGGTGTAGCAGATAGCACGGTGTAAAGCGGCTTGCGTGACTACCAACTGTGTTTATATTGTATATTGGATGCAACCAAAACGAATACCAAACGGTGCAATTAGGCAGGCCGGCATAATTTTCCTGATCGTCAAGGGATTTCACCTCTGGCTGAAAATTCCTTAGGTTTCACTTCACTTAACACCAGGTGCAGTGCAAAGGCGTAGGCAGGTGGCGGCGCCGCCCCTCCCCTCCAGATCCAACGATTCGATTCACCCCAAATTGACGTGGACGATAGCCTAGTTGGGAATGGAACGGTCTGCCGAGGTAATGTCCGGAGGTTCAAAACCCAAGACACACACCTCTGACTTTGCGAAGTTACGTGTGTATTATTTATCAATTATCGTTCACTTTAACGGTGAAGGAAAACATCGTCAGGAAACCTACATACATGAGAATTCTCCATAAGAATTTCGAGGGTGTGTGAAGTCTGCCAACCCGCACTAGGCCAGCGTGGTGGACTAAGGCCTAACCCCTCTCAGTAGTAGAGGAGGCCCGTGCTCAGCAGTGGGCAGTATATAATATAGGGATGATTGCATTGCATTGCATTGCAAATTGAAAGATGGATACGTCCTTGGTGCATTGAATTAAATTTGCTCTGCTTTTATCAAAAAGAAAAATTGTAAGTACTGATTGTTGGTGAGTGGATAACCTATACTGGGTGTAAAGGAATCGCTCCAGAAAACGAAGATATGATGGGGCTGATGGTTCCTGATACGATGACACTAAACTGCGCGCATAACTGAATAGCAACCACAGTACAATAATAAATAATCCATCATAGTGACTTGTGCCCAATTGTTTTCCAAGATCAGCCGATGTGTATCCACTAAGGCACCACCTAAAGATTTATTGGTAGAAAATGCTTTCGGCATTAAGTCTTCCTTTACACTTTTTGTATATAAAGTGTAATAAATTAAAAATAAGGCCGGCATAATTTTAATAACCATGGGAGGATGATGGTCAAAATAAGGTATAGGTCGCTTTCAATAAATGATCCAAATGTTAATCTTCGATCAGACCTTGAGTACCTATAGACTTGTCGAATTAATTTATTTGTAAGCATTTAAAAAAATACTCAGTTCTAATCGGTCCATTTTCGCGAAGGAACGAAAAAACGATTGAGACAGTTTATTAAAATAACTTCCCTGAGAAATATACATTTATTTCATTAACGAATATCTCCTCCAAATCGGATCAGTAGTTTATGCGAAAATCGCGGACATACGAACCTCCTTTTTTGAAGTTGGTTAAAACGGCTTTGAATATACTGTAAGTTTAGGTATCGGAACAAAAACAAATACAATAGTATTAGTACTCAATTGAATCTCATTTTGGCTGATAACCAGACCCCATTTTCAGTTCCTTTTTCTTTCCGAAACTTCGAAATTTCCAATATTCTTGATTACTTCGGCTTTGGACCTCCAAATTTGTATCGTCGCGTTGGCCGCAGTGCGTGTTGTTTTATTTTTGTTTTAAATACTATCTAATAAACATAGTGGTGGTTAAAACCCCACAATTTGAAATTTTTGACGGTTACAGTGGACTGTATAAATAGGCGGTTTTTTGTGCACTGGCAGTGTTACATTTATATATGCGGTGACAACAAACAAGGTACACGGGAATAAAATTAAAGGACTTACTGCGGCGCGGTGACCTGCCTGTTTCGGATGCTTCCCCGGGATCCCGGTTCTTGCGGTCTTCAGAAGTAGTGGTGATGCGACGGCAGGTGGATGGCAAGTGTGTCAAAATATAATTGACAGATAATTAACCAAGGACAATAGAAATTGTTTATGTCCTTGGTATATTTTTTAATTTTGTGCCAGCGCCCGTTCCATATCCAAACTTGATACTTCAAGCTTGAGTGAATAAGGAAGGATTGGGAAAAGGAGTTGTGTTGTTTAGCATAATAGACAATGCACAGTGCATAATGCCAATACATAATAACAATACCAACCACATAGTTGTCGAGGAGGCAAGTGCTCAGCAGTGGGCAGTATATAATACAGGGCTGGCATGGTATGGTATGGTAATAAACATATTTTTAAACCTTATATTTAGGTGTACAATATTCGCACCTGTTTAGTTAAAGACTAGTATTGTTAACTGGCAACTGCGCTTAAAATCCTTAAGTAAATAAGATAATTATGATTTATGAGGTACTTATTATTCTTGCTATCACTTCCCGTCTACATAATAATAATATATATACCTACATATACATATACACTCACGCCTTTTATCCCCGAAGGGGTAGGCAGAGGCGCAACTAGTGCACCCACTTTTCGTCGTTATTCCGTCCCATGATGTGATAGGGGGCGAGCCTATCGCCATATCGGGCACAAATTCCAGACTCCGGGCTGACACTGAATTTAAAAAACCCAATATCACTGCCCGACCCGGGAATCGAACCCAAGACCTCAGCATTGCAGTCATACCGTAATACAACTACGCCACCGAGGCAGTCATAATAATAATTTGTTTATTTAAACTAATCCGAATTGTTACAGTAATAAATTGTGCTGTGATAACCACACTAGGCGCAGCCTGTATCGTGGCGACCATTACAAATATTAGTTATATCCGAGAGGACTGTACTCTTATTACCACAATCATAATATTAAGACAAGGTGTTACGTTACATTCAGGAATAACAATTTTACATTTCAACAATAGAATGTTACCTACTCACCAAATTAAAACAAAATTAATTATTTTAATGACGTGTGCGTGTGATTGGTTGTGTGTGTGTCCGGTGTCTGGAATTTGTGCCCGATATAGCGATAGGCTCGCCCCTATCATATCATGGGATGGAATACGCACAGCGAAAAGTGGGTACATTAGATTCGCCTCTGCCTATCCCTTCGGGGATAAAAGGTTTGAGTGTGTGTGTGTGTATACATTGTCTTGGACACCACTCTGTTACGTAATATTCGATAGTAAAGAATAATTATCCCAGTTGTTAGCATGAAGTTCACAACTAGTGTCGAAACCCTGGAGAGATGTCACATAAACCGACTGAGCTTAAGTGCTTAGCTAAGATTTCCTATTACTTTAATAGTTAACAAAGTTTAGTCTATTTTGAATCAAGATTTCTTGGGTACTGGCGATCGTTAAATAAACATAAGTTTACGCCTGTGCCCTCGAAGGATTAGGTAGAGACGTTTGGCAAATGCTGATTTAGATAATGTAACATTAGTAAAGCACTAAGACACATTTATTTGTGGAGTGCATTGCGCGGATGATTCGCAAATCCTTATTTCTGTGCTCACAAAGCCGCTTTGGGTGTGTTGCTTCGTCAGCCGCATCAGCCCGCGATACTATACCAAGAATGCAAATGTATGTATGCACATTTATACGGAGACCGAATATGGTGGTAGGTCTCTCATATGTAAGAGTCCATCTGGGTCGGTACCACCGCAATGTCTATTTCTACCGCCAAGCAGCAGTGTGCATGCACTGTTGTGTTTCGATTTGAAGGACATTGTAGCCAGTGTAACTACTGGACATAATGAGACTTAACATCTTATGTCTCAGGATGACGAGCGCAGTGGAATGCCACACAGTACTTTGTAATTCAAGTTGCTGGATGGTGTTACTACTGTTTATGGGTGGTCGTATCGCTTACCATCAGGCGAACGGCATGCTCGTCTAGTCATTCAATGCCATAAAAAAATTATTATAATAATGCCGTCAAATGAGCGTATCTTTTGATCAGGGGAAGGGGGAGCATTTTAATTTGTTTCAGGGGGGGCTAATGCGGATTTTCTTAGGTAGTTTAAAGTCAACATAAGTACACATAAAAGTACGCAGTTAATAAAAGTACAGTGGGGAGGGGGGATGCTCTCCCTGAACCTTCCCCCTCATGTTGATATTAAAATGGTTATTAAAGAATCATACACTAATCACCACGCGGAACTTTTGAATAATCCGCACACCGCACCCGGTAGGCAACGGCTTGGCTGTGCCTCTGGCATTGCTTTAATCCATGGGCGGCGGATCTGCTTACCATCAGGCGGACCGCATGCTCGTTTGCCTACAAAGGCAATAAAAAAAAATAAAAAACATAGAGATCACATATTTTAGCAAAATAATCTATTTTATCCCGGAAAAAGGCATAAAACAGTTTGGAAAGAAACCTTGCAGTTTCTTTCCAAACTGTTGTTTAGCTATACAAATAGACAAAGTCGTCTTTTTCTTCAGTTTGTTTGGCAGGAAAAGGCTCCAACCGTCCTACCAACGTAGTCATGTCTTCCAACAATCAATTAAGTGTCCTTGTCCCCATTTAGTTCCGTGCATTCAACGCTAACTCAAACATGAATAGTGAAATGTTCGTGAGGAACGTACGCACAGGCGCCTTCTAATTATTACTGAATGAATAATACAGCTTAGTGGCTTAATCGATACTTCACATGGAAGACACGCCAATGCCGTAGTTAAAGGAACTTATATTATATCCACGCGACGGTGTGTACTCAGGGTTTCGCGTGGGGGTATAAACTTAAACAATGATTTACACACGTCTTTCGTTCCTGAAGGTGGGGGGAGGAGGCCCAACTAGTGCGCTTACTTATCGAAATGTGTATAGGAGACTTACTGAGCAGAAAAAAACTGAACTTTTACCTGACTTGGGGATCAGAACTTAATTGTACGGTAGTCGTACTTCGCTACGCCACCAACTACTTGTTTAATTTGGAATTGTATGTCATTGGTAACGTTGATGGTATAAAAATGGAACTTAGACCTGATCAATGGTAATTCTAATTAATTTAAAAACCGACTGTCCCCATATTATCCGATATAGGTAAATACAGTAGCGAAAACCTAACTGATTATTTAGAAGAATTGCATTAATATAAGTTAATATTTAATTTCAGATAATGTAAGTATAACTACCCTAAGTGGTTATTTAAACTTAACGTTATTTTTTAATAATAAACTTTTTCGATGCCTAAGTATTATTTCACAACTAGCTTTTGCCCGCGGCTGCGCCTGCGTGAATGAGTTTTCCGGGGATAAAAGTCCCGCGTTATATTTTCCCGGGATAAAAGGTAGCCTATGTGTTAATACGGGACATAATCTACGCGTGTGTCAAATTTCATTGAAATCCTTTCAATAGTTTTTGTGTGAAAGAGTAACAAACATCCATACATCCATACTTACAAACTTTCGCGTTTATAATATAAGTATTTCACAACTAATCTCTTGACTGTTGTGACGATAGTAAAAAACATAATAATTAATAATTTTTAAATAGTTTCAAGTCTGTTATCTATCTACGTATTTTGTGCTGTGAAATTAATTAAACCGACATTTGTGATACGCGTTAAGTTAAAGGGGGTCAGTCCCTCGCTTTGTTCCTGACTCCGTCTGACCGCAGCTTAACGATGACGTGGGGCGAATATAGTTTAGGGAAATAAAGTTACGCGAAGAGAGGGAAAGCTAACGTAACTACATCGTTTGCGTAAATAAGTTTAACGCTTTTACTGAAAAAGTTCTAACAGTCAAATATCTAAAACTACCAGAGTTTATGAACCTAGAAAGCTTCGTTTTAATAAAAGGATTTATTAATCATGTAGGCATAGAAAAGCACTTATGACAAGTCACGACAAGGTAGAGAATATAATAACAATTGACCAATGAATTGACTTAACATATAATTGATTAACATATCAAGGGGTGAAAGACTATGCTAAATAGCCATGCACCCCTCGATATGATTCTAAGAACTGGAGGGCTGTTTAGAGAAAGGTTAGTAAGTGCCGTAATGTACCACTCTGACGCAGAGATATGAGCTTCATTCATATCTACATAGTTGTATACTCAAGAATATGAGAAGAAATCTAAGAAATTTGCTTCGTTATAATATCCGTTTCACTTAATCCCTCCAACGTATTAATTTTTACTATCAATCCTTTTTAGTAAAAACATCGTAACCGACATTATTCAGTTTTTGCTAAAACGATTTTTTCTTTATTAATTCTAAAATATTTATGGCATATTCTCAGTATTTTTACGGCTTATTTTTCAAAAGAAATACTTGAAATATACCAAAAATATTTGAGAATTAATATAGAAATGCCGCTCTTGTAAAAACTAAAAAGAGTGAAATGTCACTTACAGTAATATTCTTCTTGGAAAACTAGATATGATTGACTCTTATTTATTTTTTTATAAAAATTACCTTTAAGCTTTTCGAATTCTATCTAAAATAGGTTTTACTTGAAAACCAGAGGACTCGCAATGTCATAATAACTGTCTAGTGCAAATTGTAAAGTAGTGTTTATTACCCAGAATGGCTAGCACAGTAGGTACTGGCCCGGGAGTATAAAACTTATTTAATCTCGCAGTTTCCAAGTTAATAGGAATCCCTGATTATTTCGCTACTTTTTACGAATTAATTTGAGTTTTGTGTGAGTTTTTCGGTATGAATATGACTCGGATTATTTCTCGGATGGTAAAGGTTATAAGATAAAGTTTTTTTACATAGTATGATGCCTTGGGGTCCGGTGGGCGGTGGCTAAGTAGACACCGTAATAGGGATCAGTTGAAATACATATAAAGTTCTGAAATAATCTATTTAATTCAGAACTGAGTTTAATTATAATTATGATCTTTGTCAATAAGGCTCAAGAGATTTTTTCAACTGCGTCGGTGGCGTAGTTGTATTACGGTACGACTGCGATGCTGAGGTCTCGGGTTCGATCCCCGGGTCGAGCAATGTGGTATTAGATTTTTCTATTCAGTATCAGCCCGGAGTCTGGAATATGTGCCCGATATGGCGATAGGCTCGCCCCCTATTACATCATGGGACGGAATACGCACGGCGAAAAGGGGGTGCATTAATTGCGCCTCTGCCTACGCCTTCGGGGATAAAAAGCGTGTGTGTGTATGTGTATTTTTCCAAAGAATAATTAACACTACGAATTGTTTAAGTTATTTACAAATTCTATTACTGCATTCTTCATGTACGTTGCGGTACTCTACAATGAATGCCATGCAGACCTAAAACATAGAACACTGGTGGTAGGTCTCTCATATGTAAGAGTCCGGCTGGGTGGGTACCACCGCAATGTCTATTTCTACCGCCAAGCAGCAGTGTGCATGCACTGTTGTGTTTCGGTTTGAAGGACATTGTAGCCTGTGTACAGTGTTGCCAGATGTATGACGGTTGAAGTCGCCGAAAAATCTATATGAAGTAGCCTCAAGTCGCCGCATCGTATATGGAGAGGCGAAGGAGCAAAAAAAAAACCTTCCAGCCCCCGACGCGAAAAGCAAAAAAAAGTCCCCAATTTTCCAATTTCTGTCATATTTTGTACTCTCAAAGTTAAAAATATCCTCAAATCCGACAAAAACAAGGTTTGTAACACAAATTTGCCAAATAGCCTAAATTGGCGACTGGGTGCCATTCGCATAGCTTAAACGGCGACCAGTCGCCATTCACAATTTTTGGTCGCCCCGACATCCTCCGAGATAGCCTAAATGGCGAAAAGTCGCCTAATCTGGCACCACTGCCAGTGTAACTACTGGACATAATGAGACTTAACATCTTATGGATGACGAGCGTAGTGGAATGCCACACAATACTTTGTAACTCAAGGTGCTGGATGGTGTTGCTACTGTTTATGGGTGGTCGTATCGCTTACCATCACGCGAATGGCAAGCTCGTCTCGTCATTCGATGTAATGAAAATAAAAAAAATTGGAACAAGTGTTAAATATCAATCAAGACGTATCACGATACAGTGTTGAAAATAAATCGTTCCACTTTCCTGTAATGGGGTTGAGTGTTGGTACAGTTATAGCGTGACGTCACGTAATTAGTGCAACTCCACACAATCGGGAATTGGAATGGCTGGGAACTAGTTACGATTGTGTTGCTTGCCACTTTGTGATCTTAGCCTGTCATGTTTGTTAGTTTGAATTGAAGAATAGCTTAGAGTTGTTATATTTAAAACTACAAATCTAAAAATAAATAAATATATAACTTCATAATTGGTGGTAACCCTCTCCTATGCGAGGGGTCGCCTAGGTAGGTATCACACCAATGTCAATTTCTACCGCCAAACAGCAGTGTTTATGCACTGTTGTGTTCCGGTTTGAAGGACATTATAGTCAGCGTAATTACTGGGCATTATGAGACTTAACATCTTAAGTCTCAGGGTGACGAACGCAGTAGAGTGCCATGCAGTACTTTGAAATTCAGAGTTCTGTGCGGCGTTGCTACTGTTTATAGCTGTTTAATACGATAACTGTCAAATAATGGAGATGTCCCCTTTTTGTATGGGTGCTGGGCCTTAAAATCTAACCAGGCTCAAACTGTAGGGACATTAAAGGGGTAAGATACCCCTCAATTAAATCTAACTTTTTTTAAAAACGCTCATATTAAGTATCGTTTTTAAGCTAAATAAAATTACATAAATCTCAAAGTCTGAGGTCTTTAAAATTAAACGATTTATTGTAAAAGGCCAATTTTTAGGAGTTCTATTCAAATATATATAAACTGTCTTGGTTAGAATTTTAAGCCCGTTTTTGGACATGTCCTTTCTTGAAACCTGTGAAACACGCCCTAATTATAGTTAAGCGTCTAACCTATGCTACTAACCTATAAAGTGCATTTAAACAACTATCGATTAGTGTTGAAAAATGATTTGTATACATAAAAAACCGTTCTATTTTTACTGTAACTATAAACGGTATTGTATTTGATCGATAATATTTATGCAATGAAGGAAATCTTCTGCTGACGGGCGGGTTGCAACACGTTTGCTTTAAATAACCCATGTTTTATAAGACTTGCTTTTACTTGCATCTCTGTCCACGTGAAAGTTTCCCTACACATTTACTGCCTTATTCATAAACAGTTTACAAACCTATTTTATCTATTGAATGGTTTGTCTTCTTCGAACGAATATAAAATTGAGTTTGAAGGAAGAAGACAAAACATTCTATAACTAAAATAGATTTATAAACTGTTTATGTATGAATAAGATTGTTAATGTTTTGGGAAGATGTTTGGAAGGATACAGAAACCGCTGAATAAATTTTGATGAATTTTCCACGCAGTCAAGATGGTATCACAATGTTTAAGTAAATATTATCCGTTAGTTAACGTATAAGACAGATCTTGCAATACAATGTAATGCAATCATTCCTGTATCATATACTGCCCACTGCTGAGCACGGGCCTCCTCTACAACTGAGAGGGGTTCGGCCTTAGTCCACTACGCTGACCTATTGCAGGTTGGCACACTTCACATACCCTCGAAATTTTTATAGAGAATTTTCAGGTATGGAGGTTTTCTCACGACGTTTTCCTTAACCGTCAAAGCGAATGACAATTGATAAACAATACACAAGTAATTTCGAAAAGTCAGAAGTGTGAGCCTTGGGTTTTGAACCTCCGGACATTGTTTCGGCAGACCGTTCCGTTCCCAACAAGGCTCATCCACTTCAACACAAGACAGATCTTACTCCTTACTTATATTGTTTTCTGCTTCGTATGGTTCGCGATTTTACGAATATGAATGCTATTAGAGCCTTATATAACGCGCTGGTTAGAAGTGTGCTCGAGTGTAATGCAGTCATTTGGGCTCCGCATGAGACTAAATATAGTCTCATGCTGGAGAGGGTACAAAATAAATATTTGAGGTTTTTGTACATGAAACAGTACGGGGTGTATCCATTTTACCCATTGATGTATCCAAATTTATTCATATTAGGTATGGTTGGGTACAACGAATTAAGGGTTAGGAGAGATCTTGCGCTCATATTATATCTTTTCCAAGTCCTTAGAGGTAAGATAGCAAAAAAACAATTTATTAATGCATGTGGGGGTTTGTGTTCCGGAGAATTATGTGGGGAGACGAAGGCGGCCGCAACTGCTAGCGGTGCCGCGCGCGCGTACTAACATTCTTAAAGAAGCGCCGATAACACGCGCCCTTCGTACTCTCAACCTCATTGCAGTCGAAACGGATATATTTATCTGTTCTCTGAGTGAATTCACAAAGATAGCGGCCATGATAATTTCATATGTACCTAAAATGTGATGATTCTTCGTCAACAAATTACCCATTTATAATATGCCACACTACTGTATTAGGTTATCCTGTAATAGTAGATGTAAGAGAAATAAATAAATAAATAAATTATAAATGCGAAGGTTTGTGTTTTATTTTGGGTATGTGAATGTTTGGAAGTAAACGCTACTAGTGGACTAAGGTCTAAATACTCTCGGTTGTAGAGGAGACCCATATGCAGCAGTGGGAGAGTATATTATAATATGAAGCTTGAGTTATACACACATGTACGTAGACGGTAATGGCTTATCATCAAAACCGGTGGGTTTTGACATCGTCTTGTGTACACACACACACACACTCACGCCTTTTATCCCCGAAGGGGTAGGCAGGGCGCAACTAGTGCACCCACTTTTCGCCGTGAGTATTCCGTCCCATGATGTGACAGGGGAGCCTATAGCCATATCGGGCACAAATTCCAGACTCCGGGCTGATAGTGAATTCAAAAAACCCAATATCAATTTTCCCGACCCGGGAATCGAATCCAAGACCTCAGCTTTGCAGTCATATCATAATACAACTACGCCACCGAGGCAGTCTTGTGTACGACTAAAACAAATAGCGCCATTACTATCTCGCATCAGATCACGTGAACAGGTTTGTACGAAAACCTGTGAATAAACACGATAAATATCTTTGTGATTAAAACGATCATTTCAAGCACAAAAAGCGTGTTTATATTCATACGAACTTAAAGGTATCGGGTTTCGGATTATTTGATTCATTAATTATAATTAATACGTGCTTTGGAATTCACTGGATATTATTTTTCATACTTTCTTTTGCATGTTTTGGATTTTAAATACCAGCTTCTCGCAGTTTTGTTTGTTATATTCATAGAACTGACGTTAGGCTTTCATTGGCATGACGTTATGACTTTCCTGTGCTGTTAGGCTTTAGAATAATTTTAGCAAGTTGCTCGCGGCTCCACCCGCGTGAAAAAGTTTTTCCGGGATAAAAGTCCCGCTTTATATTTTCCCGGGATAAAAAGTATGCCTATGCGTAAATCAAGGACATGGTCTACCCGTGTGCCAAATTTCATCGAAATCCGTTCAATAAATTTGGAGATGTATAGTAACAAACAAACCGAAAAACAGACAGAAAAGAATTACAAAAATCGTTGATTTGTGTTCCATTACTCTTCTTTAGTCACCCCCTTTCTTTTTATCACATTTATTTAAATGCACAGACACACCGGTTCTACTGCTTTATAATATGTATAGATGATATAGAATGTACAGGGATTAAAACGGAACTGATTCTGCCAATGGGAACAAACTGAATAATATGAAATGGGAACTCAAAATAAAGGTCTAAAGAGAGGAGACAACAGGCGATGAATTTTAAACGGTCATCAAATATTTTACTCTCCCCTGTGATACCGGTTTTATGGCCGATAAGGTATTTTCAGTCCTGACCTTAAATAGCTTTTGCAAAATGTTCTGATATTACTGTAATCATCGGTCTAGGGGTGATTTGGAGATAGTTCTGTATTCGATTCTTAGATAAGGACTTAAACACAAAGTCGTGGTTTGTTCTTGATTTGGCGGTAATTTAGGGCCTAGAGGTCACGTTCTATTATATTTATAGAGGGTAGATTTCTAGTATAGACGAGTCTAGTATTGTAGGTGTAAATGTCGCAATATTGTGTCTATTTATGGCTACAAGTAAAATTGTGCAAGACATGTGTTTCAAAGACATTGTCATCATAAGATAACATAGAAAGTTGTTTAGGTTTCAGAAACAAATACATTTTCATAAGAAATCGGACAAGTATATATAAATTTGGATAACGATATCCTTAATCAGTTTGGAATATTTGCCTTCCTAATGTATGGATTTATTTGGAAGAGGTTTTCGAAAAATCAACAACGATTATCATTTTTTATAACATCACTTGACAAATGTCATAAATATTGTATGCATGCTACTGACTCTCATGCATAACCTTAAACTCATTCCTACTTCCTGGTATGGTAATTTCTGCAGCTCCTAGGGTTTCTCCTCTGTGCCTTAGCACCGCTGGTAACGCCCTAGCTACAGCACTGAGCAGAACGCGAAACCTAATCACTCACAAAACCCTACTGTAAGCTATCAACCTCTCAAACGTTAATGAAATTATTCCTACGATATTTAAAACATTAAAATTCTATTTGCATACAACGTTATAGCGTAAGGTATGAATAGAACTTATGCTACACCCTATCACAAAGATCTTGCCTTTACACCCATCTGTAAAGGATCCCAAGCCTTTACAATTTCGGAATGGTATTTAATATTGTAAGTGTGGCGCGGTCGCTTCCACGGTACATTTCACACTCAAATTTTAATACAGCTGTACGGAAACTTAGGATGTTAAAGGGCATGACGTCAGCAGTAATTTCGGTTAATAAATGATAGTGTTCTGTTTATGTAGTAAAGGATATTTAGAAAAATGACTACTACAGTTTTCGTGTCTACAATTTCGGATTTATTTGTTGTTGAGACTTCACTATTTTGAAACTGTAAGTTGCTTTAACACGCTTTATTATTGTTACTTACTATTTATCTAACTGCATTGTTGTGTGAAAGGACAAAAGGAAAACTCTTTAGCATTTATATATAGTTATACTATTGTTAAATCAAAAAAGGTAGAAATTAAGCCATCGAGATTGAATCGATAGTTATTACAGAACATTGAAAAAGGAATTGTATTTCTTGACCATTATAAAACATTTGTTCCATTAGAGAAATTCCACTTAAATTCTTAGAGTTCTACTTATGTAGCTCTAGTTTCCAAGTAAGCAATTATTTTAGTTAGTAGCTCCGAATCGAAGAGCCCGCTTTGAAACGAGGGATTGCGGGTGCAATCCTGTACTATCCGAATTCGTATATAGTCATGTAGCAGTATGCAGTTTAAATGTGAATGTAGACTTAGTACCAAAGGTAGATATGAATTCTCTTTAATGATGTGGAAATACATTTTTGCGTATAGATATTGTGCGAACTCAAAATCTCCTCGTGTCTGTCATCAGAGTGTCTACGCACAATATTATAATATTTCGGTCACATTGCAAGAAAAGACGGTGACAACCTCGTGAAAATCATCGTGACCGGCAAAGTAGATGGGAGAAGGCCACGCTCTTGACTCTACAGTTCACAGCGCTCTCCGCACCGCATGTGACAGATACGAATGGAGAAAGCTCGTTCGAGAGAAAATGATACAAAAGGGGGGTCGCGACCCTCAGTACTGAGGAACACGACACAAGAAGAAGAAGATATTGTGGAAGGGAAGATTCCCAACAGCTCTCAGGGCTTCTACATTAGTTCGAGATAATACAACACGGATTATGTGTCTGATGTTTTTAATACACACATAACTTCGAAAAATCAGAGGTGTGTGCTTTGGGTTTTGAACCTGCGGACATTGTCTCGGCAGACCGTTCCAACATCAATTCCCAACTAGGCTATCGCCAGTGTATTCATATATTTAAATTCAATTAATTAATCGTAACGCTTCAACTTGTATCTTTGAGATAATTTTATCAGTACCTGGTCAATAGAGAGCCCAAGTTCCCAACTAAATCTCTCAGAACAATGAAGTTCCTGGGTATAATTCTAGTGCAAGTTCCCGTGGTCTCTTCAAAGTATCAATATTCTGGAGCAGCTATTGTTATTCGAGTTTCACTCGAATTGAATTGTTTTCAAGTTGGCCAGTCCTGCTCTAATTTTATCTAGTTTGGAGTATTTAGTATGTGTTCCGTGTTGCCTTTGCTTTTGGGGCGTTTAAATTAAAGTTAAAAGCTATCTACCCCTTGAGATAAGTAGCGTAAACTTGGGTGTTGTATATTTTAATAAGCTTAGCGAGTGCATTCCCTGTTCTCGACGAGTTAATATTAGAAGAGTAACAACGTAAAAGTGTAAAAGACAATCCGCTATATTTGTTTCGTGAACGATATAGTAACGCTTTCTACGCAATTTATTTTAATTAAATAAAGTTTGCCAGCAGTCCACAATTTTTTTATTCCATTACAAAATTTTATTTTATTATATTCTGATGTGTGTACCATTTAACGGACTACACAGCACGTACAAATTGCACCCATTGCTCTTATTTTCGATATCTACAAATTTCAAAGGGCCATTTGGTTGTTAAGGAAAAATTATCTATTATGAAACACCCATTGCCCACTGAGAAATATGAACTTATTCTTGTATCACTCGTACATTTTCCCCATCTCATTTACTTCACAAGTGATTTTAATCAGAATCCAATCAAGCGGTAATCTCTCGACACTCGTGTTACTATTTTTAAACACCGTCAGTATCCACGGTGTCTATTCCGAGTGCTCGTTAGTTTATTGGCTGTTTACGCTCCCTTTCCATTTTCCTTTTCATATTCCATGATATTTATTATACGTATTTGGTTTTTTGAAAGTATTTACCTGAAATGTTTCTTTTCTGTCAATGACTAGGTGGTAGGTCTTTGGTTTGTCAGAGATCTTTATGATGATAACTTGAAAATGAATGAAAAACCGATTTTTGTTACCAATAATTATTGCTTACGATTATTGCGAGCAAAAAATTTTCCGCCTATATGAGGCTTTATTCTGACACGTGCAATAAAATCAGTATTTTTTAAACTGTGAATGGAGAGCCTTTCGGTCTTTCAGAATTCATTGAAACTATCGGAATTATCTTTCATCCCATTTTATAGCAATATAATAAAGACAAACTGCGTGATATTACCATTGTTATAGACCCGTGGCTGCCATCACCGGCAGCGCTTGACGAAATTCTGATAAATCTAGCGAAAATTCCGATAAAGCCAGTGTTTCAAATGAGTTTCGAAACTTACGCCATTATCCAAATGTAAAATTTATTTTATAACTAGCTTTTGCTCGCGGCTCCACCTGCGTTAAAAAGTTTTTCCGGGATAAAAGTCCCGCTTAATATTTTCCCGGGATAAAAAGTAGCCTATGTGTTAACCCAGGACATGATCTATCCGTGTGCCAAATTTCAACGCAATCCGTTCAGTAGTTTCGGAGATGAGCAGTAACAAACAAACAGAAAAACAGAGAGACAGGCAGAAAATGATTATACAAATCGCTGATTTGTTTTCCTTTACTCTTCTTTAGTCACCCCTTTTCTTTTTTATCACATTTCTTTAAATGTACAGACACCGGTTCTACTGCTTTAATATATGTATAGAAATATAATCTGAAAAATGTTATCTCATAGTTTATGGTAAATGATGAAAAACATGCTCGTTCTTTGGCTGTAGGGTAAATGGTTAGCAATTTTTTTTTAATGATACAGAGTTGTGTCTAGACCATTGGTTGGATTATTTTTACGAGTACACGCAACAAAAATGTAGGTCCTGTTTATAACAGTACTAGCTTTTACCCGCGGCTCCGCCCGCGTGATTGAGTTTTTCCGGGATAAAAGTCCCGCTTTATATTTTCCCGGGATAAAAAGTAGCCTATGTATTAATCCAGGACATGATCTACCCGTGTGCCGAATTTCATCGAAATCCGTTCAGTAGTTTTTGCGTGAAAGAGTAACAAACATCCATACATCCATACTTTCGCGTTTATAATAGGTATTCATTATTATTAACATACACCAAAATTCAAAACAATCGGACATTTGAAAGTAGGAAATGAGTTGATTATCTTGCAACGCCTGAATAGATCTTTCCATATTATAGCTAAGGACCATCTCGATCACATCAACTTTCAAACAAAACAAACGCATCGAAATCGGTCCATTTGTATCGGAGCTACGATGCCACAGACAGATATACAGAACCACACCCTAAACTTATAACACCCCTCTTTTTCCGTCGGAGGTTAAAAAGAATTACAAATCCTGCAAATCCGTTTATCGGCGATGTCCGCTCGCTGTCCGTTTATTACAAAGTTTATTTAATTTGATTACTTTTTCCTAACCTCATTACACTAAATAAAAATGCCTATCTAGTCTCACTGGGCTGCCAAAAATGAATAATCACGTCGCCGTTTTTCATTATCACGAAAAAGATTTTGACGGTTTATTTTTCGTAGTTTTATTTTTTTCGTACATATTTATTCTAACTAAGTAATCTAGGTGTACCTCTGAAAATGGAATATGCAATTTATAGAGATAAAAAGTAGTCTGTGTCGTACATGTGCCAAATTATATCCAAACCTATGCTAGTTTACTTGTAAAAAAACATTAAAACGTTCGCCTTTATATTATCATACAAATACACACATTCACTCACACCTTTTATCCCCGAAGGGGTAGGCAGAGGCGCAACTGCATCCACATTTCGCCTTGCGTATTCCGTCCCATGATGTGATAGGTGGCGAGCCTATCGCCATATCGGGCACAAATTCCAGACTCCGGCCTGATATTGAATTTAAAATCCAATATCACATTGCTTGGCCCGGGGATCGAACCCGAGACGGCAGCATTGCAGTCATACCGTAATACACCTACGCCACCGAGGCAGTTATATTATCATAGTTGATAGATTATGTTACCTATTACTAAGTTTAAATAGTCCCATCTTTCAATAAGCGATTAAGGAGATTAGTGGGACGCGTCATCGTGGATGGCATTACTATATCTAGACATAACGTTGACGAAATATTGCTAGAGTGGATTAATTATTATCGAGAATATAATTTCATACAAATATCATCCTTAAATATATTGAAAAAAAAATAAAAAAATTATAACTAAAAATTACTTACAAAGTAACGGAACCGTTGATGGCCCACTTAATTTCAAAATCTTCATAAAATCCTTCAATGAAGAAATGTTATGAAATACTGTTAGATTTAACTACAACGTGTTAATATATATTATTGTAAATTTTAATAATAAATGAACAATTTTTTTATGTTTTTGCATTTCAACACAAAAACGAAAACGTGGACAGAGGGCCATGTTAGGAACCGGGCTATCTTCGGTCACCTTATATTTAGAAGAATTAAAACACAAATACACTTTTTTTCTTTTATTGTATTATAATATGTTTCTTTTTTGTTTTAATCACTTTCTAATTTCACACGTCTATGGACTATTTCATCAATCTCAAAAGACAACGTGAATCTATTCATATACTAATACACTTTTATGTTAAATTGCTATTGGATATATCAAATTTATCGCTTCGAGATTAATTAATAATTTACATGAAAATGATTTGGCCCACAATCCAGCCTATGATATGATTACGTCATCCATCCGAACGTCTTACAATGTGTTTCTTATTCGAATGAGTTTCTCTTGACTCAATATTGTCTTCCACATAATATATAAATGCTTCCAACGTGTCATATACTGTCTACGCAAATATATAAAAAAAATAGTAAAAAAACTAATCGCGTGCCAAATAAGCACAAAGACCAGGCACCGACCCCAAAGGTATATTTATTGTATCACCCAATTTGGTGTTAATACACTTTCTCAAGATAAAACGCCCATTTTTCATGTTTGACCCAGGAGGTCTGATCGTTTCGGCATGTATAAAGGAATCAGCCGATAAGTCTTATTGCCTACTTTAGTTGTAAGTTACGTGTTGCTGACAGACGACGCGCAAGCGACTTATTTCGAACATTAAGGTGGTCGAGCATACACTTTTCTGACTGTACATATTATAAACACAATCATACGAACGGCAGTGTATATAGAAGTCAATGTATATTTTGTATAAAAGATTTATTCTTAAAAAAATACGTAACGAAGTGACAGCCATGATCAGCTAAAACCTTGAATGATAAAAGTTATTTAAAATGGTAACTATAGGTGCTGCTCACATGTTGGTTAGAACGACCGCATGCCTCACGTTAACCATTCTAGAGGTTCAACTTCCAGCAAATAGTCATAAAGATATAAATGTTGCGAACCCAGGGAATCACACCTTAAGCCCGCTGATCCAGAAGCCATTTACCCACAATAAACCAAGGAGACGTTTCCAGAATCATCTTTTAGTTTTTTTGCAATCATATTCACCTCTAAATACAAAATCGGTTTACAAACATATGTTTAACAGAGGAATTTATCAGGCAAATCCGACAGGTGGGCTATCGCCTTGAGCGTCAGGAGTTCTAGATATACTAATCCATTTCAAATATCAGAGAATTTAGATTCAGTGAAGGCACTTCGGAATTGGATCTGTTATCTCAAATGTCGTTAGTGTTTATAATTTATTAGTTGTATTCAGTTGGGCGTTTGCGGGATTGTGTTTCTGCCTCCAAGCATTGTGCATTGTTGATCGACATTGGAGGTAATTACCATACCATACCAGCCCTGTATTATATACTGCCCACTGCTGAACACGGGCCTCCTCTACTACTGAGAGGGTTTTAGGCCTTAGTCCACCACGCTGGCCTAGTGCGGGTAGGCGGACTTCACATACCTTCGAAATTCAGAGAACTTCTCAGGTATGCAGGTTTCCTCACGATGTTTTCCTTCACCGTTAAAGCGAGCCATAATTCACAAAGAATACACACATAACTTTTTAGAAAAGTCAGAGGTGTGTGCCCTTGGGATTTGAACCTGCGGACATTCATCTCGGCAGTCCGTTCCACTCCCAACTAGGCTATCGCCGCTTCGGAGGTAATTGGTCTGGTTTTATTATGAGCCGAACATCTATTTAATACATCATTCATTTTATTCAGACTTATTGGGACTTAGAGTCAATTTAACCGCTTGCTGATAAATACTACTCGTCAAGTAAATGTATAAACCGACCAAATACAAAAGTCACACTCTAATCTACCATTCACATCTATACTAATAATATAAAGCTAAAGAGTTTGTTTGTTTGGTTGAACGCGCTAATCTCAGGAACAACTGAACCAATTTCAAAAATTCTTTCTCTAATAGGAAGCTACATTAGGTTATGTCCTGGATTAACACATAGGCTTCTTTTTATCCCGGAAAAATATAAAGTGGGACTTTTATCCCGGGAAAACTCATTCACGCGGGCGGAGCAGTGGGCAAAAGCTAGTTAACAATAAAAATAGAAAGCTTTATTTATTAAAAGTTTTTTGCGTGAGACATTGGGTACTGTGCCGAAAATTACAATCTATAATGATAACCAGTCAGCTATAAAATTATGTAAAAATTTCATGTTCCATTCTAGGACGAAACATATTGATATACGTCATCACTTTATAAAAGAAATTGTTAATGATGGTGTAGTTGAAATTAAATACTTAAATACAAATGATATGTTAGCTGATGTACTAACAAAGCCACTTTGTAGAGATAACATTGATAACATTACATTTGTACATGCCACATACCTCCTACTTAAAATAAAATCTCCACCATATCACAAGACGACGCGTCTAAACTTCACAGTTCACATAAGTTAGAAACAAATTTAAGTTAGCCTTGATATGAAACTAATTTCTAGCTACACTGTCCCAGCGGTTGAGAACATTAATCTTAGAAGCACTTTAAATAGATGCCCGCTGAACGTACAGTCAGCAGCATAAGTAGATGAAGAAATTCAAAATTTCAAATTGCCTACATACTTTTGTGTTCATACTAATCTTGTTTTTCTCTTCTCAAAAATAAAATAAAAGGTATTTACTTTACTTCAAACGAAGAAAAAATATTTCAGTTTAACTTAATGCGTATATAGGCGATTTGAAATTTTGATTTTGTACAGATATTTATGCTGCTGACTGTACAAGCGTGCTATATCTCACAATAAACATGCGAAAGTGAAGAATGGATGTTTGCGACACTAATGCCGAAACTGATGAACGCATTTGAATATTGTAAGATTGATAGACCATACACACTCACACCCGTTATCCTCGAAGGGGTAGGCAGAGCTGCAACTAGTGCACCACTTTTCGCCGAGCGTATTTCGTCCCATGATGTGTTAGGGGGCGAGCCTATCGCCCAATGGGGCACAAATTACAGACTCCGGGCTGATACTGAGTAGAAAAACCCAATATCACTTTGCCCGACCCGGAAATCGAACCCTCAGCATTGCAGTCGTAACGTAATACAACTACGCCACCGATGCAGTCATTGATAGACTATGTCCTAGATTAACATATAATCTACATTTTATCCCACAAAAGCTTTCACGGGAACAGAGCCACAATAAATTCTAAAGTAGGACAACTGGGGTATTTTTTTGTAGCACGGGGAAATCCATTTTCACATTTCTGTCGGATTCACCGGTCTAAAGCCGCCATGCTACTCCTTCTCTTATATCGAATGTCGCGGTGTGCAACCGAAACCCTCGCAGGAGAGCCTCGGGCAGTCCAAGGAACATACTTCGAGTTGTGTGGATAACGTTGAGGAACAAAAAAACCAGCATGATAGAATTAATGCACTGTGATTTTTTTTATTTCTTGTCAGGCAATGCACCGTAATATAAGTTACTCATTTTCCTGAATACGAAATTATTATGATCGATATTACATAGAACAAATAAAGTATACCTGAAATTATTAAGAATTAATAAATTAATGAACTAAACCCCAGTGTGCATGCACTATTGTGTTCCGGTTTGAAGGACATTGTAGCCAGCGTAATTACTGGGCTTTATGAAACATAACATCGTCTGTCTGAGGTTGACGAGCGCCATGCAGTAGGTACTTTGTAATGCAAAGTTACGTGCGGCGTTGCTAATGTCTATACGCGGTCAATCGCTTACCATCAGGCGAACGGCATGCTCGTCGCGTCATGTAACAGCGATGATTAAAAAACAGTTATTAAAATTCATCTAAAATGTCTAATTTTGAAGTATTTATCAATGCTTAAGTTAAAGGCACTTGAATTTTCACACACCTCTGACTTTTCGAAGTTACTTATTGTTGTTTAGTGTGTAATTATCGTTCGTTTTAACTGTGAAGGAAAACATCGCGAGGAAACCTGCATACCTGAGAATTCTCCATAAGAATCTCGAGAGTATGTGAAGTCTGCCAACCCGCACTAGGCCAGCGTGGTGGACTAAGGCCTGAACTCTCTCAATTGTAGAGGAGGTCCGTGCTCAGCAGTGGGCAGTATATATAGGGCTGATTGTATTGCATAATTACCTAGGTGTGATTAATTTAACGAAAAGTATATGATACACTAGCTGTGGACTGATAGTTCGTGTGTTCGATTTCCCGGACAGGCAACTATATGTTGGATTTCGTAACAGAATTGTAGTCTCCAGGGAAGATTGACTTCAAGCATGACGCGCTGGTCCTAAACTAACTAAAATCATTTGTTAAAAAGAATGTTGAAAGTGTTGCGCCGACCCCACATTGGATCGATAGGGACAAGTAAAAGAAGAGTAATATAAACAAGCTAGTTATTTATAAAGTTACTAGGTGTTGCTTGCAGCTCCACCCGCGCCTTTTGCGCTACAGAAGTCCCTAAAACAGTACGACACCAGCGCCATCTACTTAAAAATAAAAAATAATCCCATGGGAGCAAATTGCAGGGATAAAAGTGCCCTATGTGTTAATCCAGGACATGATCTACCCGTGTGCCAAATTTCATCCAAATCCGTTCAGTAGTTTCTGCGTTTACTTCTAACAAACATCCAAACATTTTCGCAAACTTTCGCATTTATAATATTATAGTAGGGACAAACTAATTTGGCCGGTATGACATGACACGGTTTCGAATTTGTTGGGTAGACGTTCTCACAGAGTTATACCTCAATCAGCTCTGTATTATATACTGCCCACTGTTGAGCACAGGCCTCCTCTACTACTGAGAGGGGTTAGGCCTTAGTCCACCACGCTGGCCTAGTGCGGGTTGGCAGACTTCACATATCTTCGAAATTCTTACAGAGAACTTCTCAGGTATGCAGGTTTCCTCACGATGTTTTCCTTCACCGTTAAAGCGAATGCCTAGTTGGGAATGGAACTGTCTGCCGAGCCAATGTCCGGAGGTTCAAAACCCAAGGCACACACCTCTGACTTTTCGAAGTTAAGTGTGTATTGTTTATCAATTATCGTTCGCTTTAACGGTGAAGGAAAACATCGTGAGGAAACCTGCACAGAGTTATCGCGTCGGGAAAAAATAGAATTGTCATACCGGCCAGCTTAGTTTGTCCGAACTATAGTAAGATAATATTTGTCTTTACTTAATATTTATCTCAATCAATTATCTTGTAATAGTTACGAATTAGTTATCCCTGGTGTCCTTCTCAGCTTTATCCCCATTATAATAGGACACGAGAAAATACCTATTTATGACGTCATCAACATTTTATATCATCCAAAGATATAAAAGTAAATTGGCTTTCTCTGTTGTGCCGGGAGACAAAGACTGAATTAATGAATATTAAAATGAATTGTTCTCGATGTATTAACGCACTTTGAGTTAACAAAGAACGGACTTAACTTTCGATTCCCGTTCATATATCTACGTATTCATTCGGCGATATTTTATTTATAGTTTTGGCGAGATTTTCAATCGCATAGAATTCGGTTTGTGAAAAAATTTCTTTTTCTCTACATTGATACGGGAACAAAACTTTGTACCCCTTTTTCACAAACTAGAACATTGTGCGCACAGAGGACTCTGAGATTTGGCATAATTGTACTTCTTACCTATTTTATCTTACTAATATAATAAATGTAAAAGTTTTTTTTTTTTTTATAATGGCATTTGTGTTCTCATTTTGCCAATGTCAAGTTTGGTTTGTCTATTTTATTATCTGTAGTATGTCGAAGTAAAGCAGTGGCTACCTTACCAAGACTTTATCGAGGAGTTTTGGCAGCAACAAAAATACACTTGATTAGCACAATTATTTCAATTCACTTCATTTGAGCTCTTTAATAGAACTATATTGGATAATATACCACCATAATTATGCAATATAACACTAAATATAACCAATATAATGAATTAAAACAAGAGCACCTCATGACACTTCCAAGTTCCCGCCAAAACTCAAATGTAAAAGTTTGTGATGATGTGTAGAAAAATAAAAACGTTTTAACAAAAAAATTAAGTAAACCGCCGATAAAACTGAAAAGCAAAAAATAATAATTATTTTTTATTTAACCTCAATAACTAATATATACGTATATTTGGAGTCGATGCTTAATTTACATGGGACCAATTTCGAGGTATCAATAAAAAATATTTATTAAAATCGGGCTACTCTGTAAAAAAATTATGCATGGTCATAATTTTTTTTATGTAATGTATCAAAAATATATTAAATTCCTTGGTCAAACTTCGACCACGTCTTGATTTGTCTTGGGATCAAGCTTTCGTTCTACCAAATTTCATTGAAATTTGTTCAGTGGTATAACCGTGAAAGCGTAACAGACAGATTTACTTTCCCATTTATAATATTAGTATGCATTTAACTTATTACCTGTTCCTTCCCATTTCCAAGTCACAGGCAAGAGTGTGTTTTTAGAAAAAGAAAACTCATACATCTCTATACACTCTATTAATTTCCATTCTTTAAAATCTTGTTATTTATACGTAGAAGCATAGCAAATAGCAAGTATCTAAATTCACAAACAGCTCCGTCTGGATAGTGGATAGTAAAAGAGCATATTTTCGTGCGGCATTACGAGGTATGCTAAAATAAGACACCGCACACTATCTACCTGTAAATTATATGTAAGTTCCTGTGAAATAATGTAGTTTTATAATAGAAGGATTTCTCAAACACACTACCGCGTGGTGAGATTTTTTTTTGTATGTAGGTGTATCTGCACTTAGTGTGTGCTAGTGTGCTCTAGATGTTTGCCGGCTATTATACTAGAATATTGCGAATTACATGTTACAATTATTATATTTTTTATTGCATTAAATGACGAGACGAGCATGCCGTTCGCCTAATGGTAAGGTATACGACCACCCATAAACAGTAGCAACACCATCCAGCACCTTGAGTTACAAAGTACTATTTGGCATTCCACTGCGCTCGTCATCCTGAGACATAAGATGTTAAGTCTCATTATGTCCAGTAGTTACACTGGCTACAATCTCCTTCAAACCGAAACACAACAGTGCATGCTCACTGCTGCTTGGCGGTAGAAATAGACATTGCGGTGGTACCCATCCAGACGGACTTACATATGAGAGACCTACCACCATGTTATGCATTTTCACGTGAACTCGTTTGCGAATACCTGAGACGGGCTGTGTTAATTTAAAGTTGTATAATTTTAGCACTAAAGTAAACAAACAGTATCTGAATGTGCGTCGGCTAATGAATAAGTTCATTTTATAGTTGGAATTTATTTCGGTATTCAAATGTTTTATGCGCGCCCCTCCGGAGTTTATTAAGATGTTTCTTCTCAGTCTTACGAAAACATCATAAACCGTTAATATATTTGTTAAGTATGTTTTATTATTTCTATACTTACACTTTGCTGGCTGGTATTTATATTGCTATTAAATTTTGAGTGTACCAACCCAAAGTTGGCTGGTATTTGGTACCTTTTCCCTATTAGTAAGAGTTATAAGTGTGTCTTTATATCAGAAATTGGTTATCCGATAATAATTAATCACTACCATCTACAATGACAGAGGATGTGTTGTCGACTATGAAAATTGGGATTGGTCAAGCTTCTTGGTCCATTTGTACATTTTGTACCCCCCTACAAAAATGGGGATTGAGGGAGTCACCACAATGCGACTGCGGAGCACCTGACCAGACCCTTTCCCATGTGACGAATGAATGTCCGTTTCGCTGTTTTCCCGACGGTATAGCTGAGCTTCACGAGTTCACGCCTGCCGCAGCTAATTGGTTGAGGCAACTAGACCTAGAAATTTGATCCATGCAGGATAATAAGCCATACGCCATGATGATGAGTATATTGTGTGTTGTCATTTAGTGACTTGTTTCTGACACAAGTCGACGTCTGCATTATGTCACCGCATCGCTCATAAGCGAGTCAAAAAATCGCAGAAATACACACATACGGGTCGAAACAGAACCTCCTTTTTTGAAGTCGGCTAAAAGCTCCACCCACTGCACAACATTATTGAAACTGCGAAGTCTAACATTAATTTTAGTTCAGGAAACCGGTGACAAACAGCGCTTTGAATTAAAACCGTAAAAAACTGTGTTACCGTGTATGATGCATGGCTGTGATGTGTTAAAAGTACCGCGGTGTAAACGCTTATACTAGCGTTTTATTTCCTGCTGGCATGACACGTTCATTTTTTAAAATATTTCGCAAGTTAAGCGTTGTAGGTACTTTTTCCTGAAACAACAACCACAGAATGTGGTGACGTAAATTTATCAAAATTGAATAGACAACAAACAATTTACATAATTGAGGCCGAAAACATCGATGTCTCATTCATTTTTTTTATATCCTCTTTCCTGCCAGCCCGAGCTGGCTTTTTTGTTTTTTTTATTTCTCATGATAGATTTTACTCCTCATAAAAATGTCGGTAGTTATATAAGTGACCATTGGTATTAATAATAATTATTAATATAATCAATTTAATGTATCTTGACTTCTCATAAGTGCAACTATGTTCGCCTACGTGATGAATAAAGTATTTTATTTTATTTATTGGAACGAAGTTCCTTATCGCGCGTTGTGAAAGGGGGCTGGACGGAAAAAAATCTCATAAAAAGTTGTCACGACACTTTTTTCTATTATTTTACTAATATGAACCTTAAATACAATGCGTAGAAGCTATAATTCTTGAAACGAGTATATTTTTATTTATTTTATTTATTAAAGTCATTAAAACCATTTCTTACTAATCTAATATGAACCTTAAATACATTGCGTAGAAGCTATTTCCCCAGCGTTGGCACGGCACGAGTACAAAAGAATCGAACGTAACATTCTTTTTTCAAATTTTGTTGATTTATTCTACTTTGGTTACTGACATTTATCAATAACAAGACTAAACGTGCTTTGCTCGCGTTTAAAAATCTACTTTATGTGGTAAGCGTAAGATCGAATTTGTGTTTAGTCAATCAAAATTTGTGATAAAAATGCTATGCAATAGCTTTACCGCGGCAGTCTCCGAGTGCCACACGTATTTATTTGTTTTTTTCTCTAGAAACTTACGTATTGGAACGGAAATAGGAAAATATTTACATATTTATATATATACACACTCTGTTATATAAATAAAATTTTATTACAATTCCTTCACTAATCAATCGAAAGGAACTTCGTTCCATCCGGGTGTCCCTTGACACCTCTCATTGCTTTTTTTTATTTATTTATAAAATAAATAAAAAAAAATAACCATGTCATTCAATTATATTTTTGGTACCTTTATATTTTATTTACCATACAAAACATTAAAGGGAAGCCTATTCCTATTAAAACAACTATCAAACCAATTAAAATGTAATTATAATATCGCGTGGACAAGAAAACTACCGTCAAGTTAATGAAACTATAGAAAGTGAAACAACTCGAATCGAGAACAAATGGTACGGCTGCCAAAGTTTCTCAAGGGTCAAAGGAGACATTTCGATTACCACTCAAGGGAACACGACTTATTAATATGTATCGTGGATTCCGCACGAGTCTTTATGTTGATTTACTGATAACGTATATCGATTTGTCTTGTTCAACGGCGATTTAAATAATTTCATCCGAATTAAAACGACTCTATTTTTTCGGTTTGTGTTGTAAATGTGAATTACATTAGTTGAGGCCGTTATGAGACTTGTTTATTGTCGTAAAATGTTGAAATCCCTTATTTTTACAAAAAAATAAAGTATCGTAACGGTCTGTTGGTGAATTAATTTGTTTAAGCGCGGTACGAACACGATGATGGCCGTTCGAATGGTTTTCATTTGTTTAATTCGAATGAATCGATGTTTTTCGTTGGAATCGATTAGAAATGGGCCTGAATGGCTTTAATGCTTGTTATCATCTCGCAATCGATTAATCATAATTAATAAAATGTGTTCCAATTGGCTTAAAAATATATATCGACGGTTGATATTTAATTAATCATCCGTTTTGAAAGTAGTTTTATTTCTTAACTTTATTAGTCTTGCTCTACGATACTTGGGATACCTAGTTGCTAAAACCATTAAGATAGTATCAAAATACTAACATAGTCTACGTAATGACCTACTCAAACCATGATCGACATGCCGCCTAAATTGTTTGTCAAGAAACACAGAAGAAAACCGAAAATACAGCCCGTGTCTGCTTATATAAGCGTCATGTGTTTTGTTTACCACACGCGTCGGCCGTCTTCTAGGTCACCCCATTTCACCCCACCCCATATCTTGACCCCCATTCGCCCCGACCCCAAATTTCGCCCCATTTCCAATCGATTCCTTAAGTGTAAAACGGTAATGTTAACTTACGATCGGTACTCTTGATTAAATTGCTTTATTATATTTATTATAATTATGTTTATTATACAGCTCGGGATAAATTGAAATTATTATTGGGATTATCGTTTTTCCATTGTTATCTGAATGGGTGAGGTCTATTCGATTATGTTTGTCAATGTGCGTTATAGACAGTTTAGTTGTGGGCGTTTTTAGGAACTATATTAACGTACTACTCTTACTGTAAATTCGTAAAAGTGTTAGCCGATATATTAGACTGAGAAGTTTGTTTCTGACCTCCCATTTTGTTTTGTGGTTCTATTTCATACTATCCCGTAAATTATAAATACGAAAGATTGTGTAACTGGTCGACGGATTTGATTGTAATTAGGCACGAAATTATTATTATTATTAATAAACAATAAATAAATAAATAAATGAATTATCAATAGATTCACGTATTTCAATTTTTACTCAGCAGAACTTTTATTCTGAACTGCTTGCTTCGGTGGCGTCGTTGTATTACGTGTGCGGTACGACTGTCGCGCTTTGGTATCGTGTTCGATCTCCGGGTCGGGCAAAGTGATATTGGATTTTTCTAATCAGTATCAGTTTGGAGTCTGGAATTTGGGCTCAATGTGGCAATAGGCTCGCCCTCTATCACATCATGGGACGGAATTTGCACTACGAAGTGGGTGCACTAGTTGCGCCTCAGCCTACCCCTTCGAGGATATCAGGCGTGAGTGGGTATGTATGTAAATATTTTTTTTATACAACTTTCCATAAGAAGTAATGACACCCAAAATTTTCTAATCTCTATGACATTGAACGGCACTCTTCATATTAAGAATTTGATTTTACTTTCATAATGTCCACTAATGCTTTCACACTACTGTTTGCAGAACTAGACTATGATGTACATCCTCAGGCGGATTCTTGTATTCGAAATCAACCTCGTAAATATAGCCATCTCGCTCTGACTTCCAAATGCTTTTTCAGTAAGTCGTGTTGGCCACCTTTACTTTAGTTGTTTTGCATAGTTACTATCCTGTCCACACTCCCACTACTGTCTCTGTAAGCCGGGATCGACAGTGCCTCACCAACCTCAAATAGGAAACCTCCTCCCAACACCCCATTTGCAATCACAGCAAATTTTAATAATGTAAGCAAATACACAAATGGTGGAACAAAGAACAAGAAAACCGTAAAGTTCATCGAGCAGCTAGGAATATTACTTTAATCCTCTACGAAATAAACCTAACGAAATATAATAACGTAAGTGAACCTAAATGAGTGAATATTCTCTATACGGTCTCTGAAGCAAAACACGTCTCCTTGAAATTAGAAATAGCATGATTAAAGCATAGAAACGGTATAATTTCGTGGCGGTGGCGTTGGGGCGTGCCCCGACTCCACGCGTGAGACAAAGCGTTACGTACACAAACGGTTCGGCAACTGTTTCTATGAATTTTGGGACAGGGCGCAGCCCCACTGTGAGCGATCGTGATCGTCTGAATTGTGCAGTTTTTGCCAGTCAGCAACGTTGTAAACATATTTATTGGAATTAATGTACGCTCGATGTAGCCTTGTTTCACAGAAAACAACGTAAAAGTATACATTGCTGTTGCGTTTCGTTGGATGACTGATATTTCTGGAGAACCCCCTCTATTCACTGATCCCTATTACTTTACTGATGGTAAGTCTCTTGTATGCAAAGAGCCTGCTAAGCTACAGTTTGCATATACTGTTGTGGTCGGTTTGCGGGACAATTTAGCCAGCGTAATTACTGGGCATTATGAGACTTAACATATTATGTCTCAAGGTGAGGAGCGCAGTCGAGTGCTACGCAGTACTTTGTTCTTCGAAGTTCCGTATGGTGTTGCTACTATTTATGGGTGGTCTTATCGCTTACCACCAGGTGAGCTGCCTGCACCCCTGTTTGCCTTTTTTTTAAGGCTAGCGTCGCTTCCATGTTTCTTCTAATATTGTGTGCTTTAATGGGCGGTGGAGTATCACGGTACTTCCCCGGCCGAGCCGGCAAGTCAGATGAATAGTCTTTTCTATTACATGGCTTGACCACTTACTAATTTGCTGCCGCTCAAAGAAATAAACTCATCCCCTATCATATCATGGTACTGAATACACATAGTGAAAACTGTATGCACTAGTTGCGCTTTTTTTGCCCCTTTGGGAATAAAAAGTGTGAGCGTCTGTATGTTACTTTATCTATCCATGATTCAAAGATGTGATAGACGTCAGGGTCATCCATTAAGAATCAAATTATGTTGCACGTGTCATATAAGGATTGAAAGACGATGAAGTTTGGTAACATTTTATAGAAATGTATTGCGTGAGACAAAAAGATATGTACACAGTTTGAAAACTCCGACTGGAAGTTTGTATGTTAGTGTGTGGAGCCACTGACAGGGGATAATACTCGTTTTATTTATAGTTTTTTTTATATATGAGTCATTTAAGCTCACTTCTTCTTTATTTGTTTAGCATTATAAAAAATACGTTCTTTAGTTTTAATTTTACCAGTCACTAATGATACACAGGTCACGAAGAAGAGCTAGTAATTATTCTAAGCCCATAATTTTAGTGGTATAAAACGCACAATCAACAACCATTATAATTAACTTTGTTTTATTGCCTTAAATATTATGAGATTTCAAAAGCCAACGACTAACAAGTAACATATATTATTACACATAAATTTTATTTTTCTGCAGTCCTTAAAAAGGGGTACCTAGAAAGTATTTTCAATTTCTAATTTAATCGCTGACACACACGCCGCGCCCAATTCTATGGCGAGTTCGCAACTTCCCTCATATAAAAGGCTTTCTTCAGAAAATTTTCATATTACTTTAGCAGCAATAAGTGTAGCCAAAGCGGCTCGACGGATACGAAAAGCAATCTCGAAGGGATTTTATTACGTGAAAGAATATAAACGGCGTTTTTATTAGTGAGCAAGGATTACATTTTACCAGTTACTTTTACTGTAAGCATAATTTCGATTTAAACGATTCGATATTATATTATTATGAAGTTAGTCGTAATGCCCTTGGTAGAAATATTTGGCTGGACTCTTCTTTAGGATGTCCACTGCTGAATATAGGCATCCCCTAATTCCAGACTAATCTGTTAAAAAAACCGCGGCAAAATAAGTCCATTCGTTTGAGAGCTACGAGGCCACAGACAGACATACAGATACACAGACACACATAATTATTAAATATGTGATTGGTTGTTTTATTAACGTTCAATATTTCGAATATAGTGGATAATACGATATTCTAATAGAATTATTGTATAGTTGCTAAATGATTGATTCCCGTTTCTTTGGAAACGACGGTGAATGATGTTTGTTAAATATTGTTAAAGGTTTAATCCGTCTATCCGTATTAGGTAAAGGAGGTATTCCTAGTATCAAACTATTAAATAGTGATTTATCCTTAAATATTATAAAGCAACTTCCTACGCTGCGTCTGTATGTCTGTTTGAATGCGAAAAACTCACAAACTGATTTCGATGAAATTTAGTATGGAGATAGTTTGTAACCCTGGGGAAGTCATAGGCTACTTTTTGTTCCGGAAAAATATATAGCGGGACTTTTAACTGGGAAAATCTCTTCCACACTGGCGAAGCCGCAAGAAAAAGCTAGCTGGTAACTAATAAAGGAAGAACCTCCTTTATTGAACTCGGTTAAAAAAGTTTGTTTTTTGATTCGAAAGAACACGCCTGAATATTGGGTTTGATCTTCGTACCTCTGCAGGTTATCAGCTCGCCCCTATCACGGATTCGGACGGATATAAGCTCGGTGAAATAAGACAGGTAGTTAAATATTGTGACAAGGTTAATGTAAGATTTTTTACGATTATTTATTTCTTATTAACTCATTTTACAAATGGTTTTTTTTTTATAAATGCGAAGCTTTGTGGAGAATTGATGAATGCTTTTTAAAAGTAAATTAGCACATAGATATAATTTATACAAAATTATCATTATTTTTTTTACAAGCAGTACTCACTTTTAACCGACGTCAAAAAGGAAAGTTCTGTATTAGTGTTAAAAGTTTTCACTGTATCACGAGAAACACAATAGCTATAATATTTTGTGTTCATAACAAAAGCGTTAATTTGTATGAAATGTTTATAATAATTGTTCCGTGAAATTTGGACCTTAATTTCCGAGTTGAAGTAATTCAAAGCACTAGGTTATTCTAAAATTTCTCTTTATAACTAGGAACGTAAATTAATGCCGTCTCAGAGAGCGTTCGCGCGTATTTCAAGAGAGTATTCCCGGGATTCTAATAAGTCCGTATGGTGCAATTTTCTTGAGCATTTTTCCAGTTTTTACTCGGGTTTCAACATTGTGATTGTAGATTATAGAAAGAAAAGTGGTAGAGACATTTGTCTTCTGTCAGCTTGAATGTGGTAGCGCCACAGTTTTACAGAAAATGAGTGTAAAGGTATAGCTTGCTTGTGGAGAGTGATTTGAGGGCGCTGTAGGACCCTGGCTTGAGGTCCTAGGTTCGAATCCTGGGTCGAGCAAAGTGATATTGTGTTTAACTTAGTATGAGCCCAGAGTCTGGAATTTGTGCCCTATAAAGCGATAGGCTTGTCCTCTATCACATCATGTGACGAAATGCACATTTGAAATTGTATGCACTAGTTGTGCTTCTGCCTACCCCTTCGGGGAAAGACGTAAGGGTGTGTGTGGTTTGAGAATCCAAAAATAATCACTCATTTCTTTATCTCGATCCTTTGGTACTAAAGTACGTTACGACTATCAATGGAAAACAACTTAACTGCATATAACAAAACTATAAGCAAGATTTAACAAACTTGCCTTTGAATTTTGTCAGTCCAAGTGCAATTCGGAAACAATAATACGAAACTGTTTTGTTTCAAAGTGGTGCGCCATTAACAATTCAATTAGTTCGTTCATTTCTCTTTGGGTCTTCGACAATTACGGAAGTCGGCAAACTATATGATGAATTTTTTTTTTATAGCTTAGAATGACGAGACGAGCATGCCGTTCGCCTGATGGTAAGCGGTACGACCACCCATAAACAGTAGCAACACCATCCAACAACTTGTCTTACAAAGTACTGTGTGGCATTCCACTGCGCTCGTCATCCTGAGACATAAGATGTTAAGTCTCATTATGTCCAGTAGTTATACTGGCTACAATGTCCTTCAAACCGAAACACAACAGTGCATGCACTGTTGCTTGGCGGTAGAAATAGACATTGCGGTGGTACCCACCCAGACGGCCTCTTACATAATGAGAGACCTACCACCGCAATATGAGGACTACAGACTTTTTTGGACAAGTTTGCGTTTTTTTAGCATCCACAGGTCTTGCTCTTTATTCTTTAACCATTAAAAATGTGTAAACTTTTAAAACTTTACTACATGTTATATAACAACCCTCTTTTTCTGACGGTGGCTAAAAAAAAATTGTTCCGACGCGTCTGTCTGTCTGAACACGATAAACTCAAAAACTACTGAACGGATTTCGCTGAAATTTGTTATGGCGGTAGTTTCAGATCCTGGAAAGGATATAGGCTACTTTTTATTCCGTAAAAACTCTCGCACAGGCGAAGTCGCGAGAAAAACCTTGTAAAATATAGTAGTTCAATTCATTTGTAGGTTTGAAATTAGGTTTAATGGTTTCAAGTTTTTAAGCTTCCGAAAAACATACTAATATAACTGTGATTCACTATAATAAGTATAATTAGGCTATTCAAATCAAGTGAATGTTATCGGAAAATTAATTAGCTATTTAAGAGGCCGTATACGAAATTTCTATTTCAGTCAACTTTTCATCGTGATTATTCAAAGAATAAACTGGTCTGATTAACTTCTAATACATCATCGGAAAGACTATTTCAACACTATGAAAAGTTGACTGAAATAGTTGAAATTTCGTATACGGCCTCCTAAGTACTCCTAACACACACACATACACTCACGCCTTTTATCCCCGGTAGGCAGAGGCGCAACTAATGCACCCATTTTTCGTGCTTATTCCGTCCCATGATGTGATAGGGAGCGAGCCTATCGCCATATCAGGCACAAATTCCAGACTTCTGGCAGGTACTGAATAGAAAAATCCAATATCATTTTGCCCGACCCGGGGATCGAACCCGAGACCTCAGCATTGCAGTTCGACCATAACACAACTACGCCACCGAGGCAGTCTAACATAGAGATTAAACACCACTCATTCGCCATATTTTGGGAAGCCTAATGACATCGTGATGATAATGCTTCCAAATGGTTTCTTTAGCACGATAAAGTCACACTATAATCGATTGTTGTGATAGTAGTCGATTAATAAAAGGCATTTCTCGATTACTATAAGTATTAAATCACTGCCTTGTCAATGAATTCTTTCGATATGATATTTTATGATTTCGATTGAAAATATAATTTTCTTTCACCATTTACCACAAAGAACAGTTTTTTCACTTACAAAATTTACAAGCAGTTCAGCAAACATTGTATTTTTTGATGTCAAAGTTGACACGACTGACCTAGATCCAGTGACTTCGAGTTGCAGCAATTAAATACGAATTGCATACAATTTAAAACTCGATTGCAATTGTATTTAATCTTACTTCGCTCAGTTAACACTTTCATTTATGAGGACTGAGGTATTTTATAGTTATTATTTGAACGAATTAAGCTAAATGTAATATGAAATTTATTTTTACTTTTGTAAATTTTCTAAAGCAAACAACAGGATAATGGTTCAGGTTTTTTTTATAATTGAATGAACTTTTAAATATCGACGTTCTAGATTCAGAATTCTAACATGAAATGCAGTTAATTGAGTAATGCGAGGAATAATTTAAATAGTTTCTAAAAATGTAAATAGGCAAATATCTGGCAAAATTTTGTAAAATTATGTTATAAGAATATTTATAAGTGTAAAAACAACAATTTCACTTATAAATATTCTAATTAGACAAAAATAAGTTACTACTATAAAATCATGATACTCATTGATAATAAAAGTACATCACAACAAAGACATTGGGCACAACTTGGCTATTTGCAAGTGTACGAACATAATTGAAGCCTTTTTGCTCAGCGCTTCCCGAGAGTGTTTCTCTTTAATTGCTGACGAAGGCACCTGCCACGTGCCGGCTGATTATATTCCATTTCAATCTGCTCAGTTAATGTTTATAATTTGCTTTCATTTGCTAATTGAAGTGTTAATTAGTTATGTGAGAATGGAACATACAGTGCGTGAGTTATAGCTCAAGAGCCCACGAGGGCCACACCTTCGTTATTTTGTAAAAGTTGAAAGTTTTACTGTGCATGTCCCCTATACAGGTAAGAACGACCAGCGACTATAGAGTTTGGGTTGTGGTTACTTGGGCAGGTAACAGGTAGTAAAGATGTATTAAATAGTACCTAAAATTCGTTAAAGTGTAAAGTTCAATATTTTTATATTTTCTTCGGGATAACTTTAGAAATCTCGTCATCCATTGCCGGACACTTATGATAGTTGCTACCCCTTACCACCCGCCCTAAACTTTAATAAATTAAACACAGAAAACTTTCAGCTTTTATAAAATAACGAAGGTCTGGCGGTCGTGGGCTTTTGCTCTATAAGAGAGAAGAGTGGATGACATACGAACGTTGGAATTGGCTAGATAACGACAGACGAAAGATGGAAGACGGAAAAATAATAAAATAAGCATTTGCACTGAAACTATATTTTGTTTCGAACATATCCAACAAGTATGATATAAAAAAACAAGCTCGCCTCCTATTACATCTGACCTAACATTGCTTGCAAAATTGGGATTTGTTATACATCTGGCACACTTTGATAAATTATAAACCTAGATAGAGTGACGCACTGCAATGAAACTAAAACAAACAGGCCAACTTTTCTTAAGCTAGTACGCGTGACAGCTTAGTCATACTCTACCGCTGCATCATTCTGCGTATTCTACAGTTACAAAGGCCGTGGCCAAAAACGGGCCTAAAATTCTAACCAAGATAGTTTATATATATTTGGATAGAACTCCTAAAAACTAGGCTTTTACAATAAATCGTTTAATTTTAAAAGACATCTGATTTTGAGATTTGTGTAATTTTATGTTGCTGAAAAACAACGCTTTATATGGATGTTTATAAAAAAGTTTGTTATAAGTGGAGGGGGTGAGTATTTTTTTAATGGATCCAAGATCCATATTCTGCCCCTTTAATATCCCTAAAGTTTGAGCCTGGTCAGATTTTGAGGCCTAGCACTTTCCGTAGTAAAAGCGGACATCTCCTTTGAAACAAATAAGTCGTTTTTTTCACAATGGCCGGTGTGTGGTGCCAGTCATAATAATTAATAAAAATAGTTACAACAAACAATCCTGGAGCTGGCCTGGCACAATCACAGGTACAAATAATTCGGAATATTTCGAAGCAACTCAGGAAAAACATGTACAATAGAGGCAAGTTCCGTGGAAAGTTTCCCCACTCGTTACGCAGTTCCATATACAGTATGAGCATTTCAAGAGGTGGCTTAAGCGAAGGCTTCACGATTTTACATTGCATATGCTTAATGCTTATATTGCTTGAGTTTTCATTTAAAGATAATTTACTTTATATATTTTATAATATCTCTTTTTTTGAAGTATTTTTGAGTACCTACATTCATGTTTTTTTCAGGCGTTTGTTTCTAATTGGTGTTCAGAGAGAAACATAGTTTCTAGATAATAGTAATGTTTTTATTTTGGAATAAATGCTTATGTTTCGAAATATATTATTCTTTATGTATACATTCAGGCCTTTTTCTATTTATTATTAGGATTTTATCTTTTATCGTCCTTGTATAGACATATTTTGTGGGCATAAGGCCTTTTTTGCGATGTCGGATAGTTCTTGTTAACTCATATAATTTTGTTAATCAGCATCTGTAGCGATTTATATGTGTCGGTAATGTAATTTCCGCTTTTAATAGAAAAAAAACGTGAGAGATTTTAAGGAGGTTAAGCAAATAGATACGTCATTGAAAAAAAAAAAAACACAAAAAACAGTCCTTTATGCTTGTTCCCTTATATTCAACTGACGCTAAGGATTTAGAAAATTACACAATGTATGATCTGCAAAAAAAATCATTCTACGCTACATTATAAGAAAATAACTGTCTTTACCTGCTGGAAATACAAAAACGAACGTATATTTTTAGCGAAATATTTAAGATGTTTTGCAAACTGTTTCATAAAACCACATGCTGTATACAGACAACGCACAGCCCCCGCAGCATTATTTTTCCCTTGTATTATATTCTTCTCTACGTAAAATTATCATGTCATAAATAAACAGAAATATATTTTTGATGCTTTAGTTTTTGTTTGCGTTTTATGCTTGAAGCTAATTTTTGCACTCTACGATACATGTTTGCCCCTTTATTGTTTCCCACGAAAGATACATCGTTTTGCTAGTTGCTTATTCTTATGGAAGGCGTAAATCCTTTTTAGTGTAATAACATATTATTATATTCAAATATGTTATGTCACTTCCTCGGTGACGTAGTCGTATTATGGTACGACTGCAATGCTGTGGTCTCGGGTTCGATCCCCGGGTCGGGCAAAGTGATATTGGGTTTTTCTATTCAGTATCAGTTCGGAGTATGGAATTTGTGCCCGATATGGTGATAGTCTCGCCCCCTATCACATCATGGGACGGAATACGCACGGCGAAAAGTGGGTGCTCTAGTTGCGCCTCTGCCTACCCCTTCGGGGACTAGGTCTTTGTAATTAATCGTATAGTTTTAAAATCCTCCGATTTTAAGAAATTTATGTAATTTTATTTAGTTTTAAAACTACACTTAAAATTAACGTTTTTAAAAAGTTCATTATAAATGGAGAGGTCTAAAAAGTTTTTTAGTTGTATCTATGATCCATATTTTGCCCCTTTAATTTGCCCCATTAAGTTTGAACCTGGTTAAATTTTGAGACCCAGCACCCGTACAAAAAGCGGAAATCTCTTTTTAACGTCCAAACACAACGCTTCACTACGAAATGGAACGTAATTTACGTCGGCGAAATTCCATTTTCAAATTTTTGAATGCAAATTACACCAATCAGGTGAACTGGATTTATATTTAAAATAAGGCGTAGAAGCAATGCTGGTGTTAGTATATCTGTATCTGTCCGGACAGCGACTACCGTGGGGTGTAAAACCCGCTATAGCGGCCCACGTAAACGTCGCGTTCGGGGATCAGCCTTTGTATCTACGATTTCAAACAAGCCGGCATTGTAACGATTTGCGAGGGATGTTATCTCTTATCAACTGATATTCGATACTTGGACGCCATTGTTTACTGTGCAATCATTCATAATGTTGCCGACTGCCGTACAGTTTACTGGTAGTAGGTCTCATATGTAAGAGTCCGTCTGGGTGGGTACCACCGCAATGTCTATTTTACCGCCAAGCAGCAGTGTGCATGCACTGTTGTGTTTCAGTTTGAAGAACATTGTAGCCAATGTAACTACTGGACATAATGGGCCTTAACATCTTATGTCTCAGAATGACGAGCGCAGTGGGATGCCACACAGTACCTACGTTGTAACTCAAGGTGCTGAATGGTGTTGCTTCTGTTTATGGGTGGTCGTATCGCTTACCATCAGGCGAACGGCATGCTGGTCTCGTCATTCAATGCAATAAAAAAAAACCTTTAATAATAATTAAATGACGCATTAGGCGCTCGAATATCGGCGTAAATTACGTCAACCGTAAAAACAATAAATATTTTGAAAGATAGCAACCAGCCGCTAAGTTTCTATCTCAATATATCAAAGGAATTCAACTAAAATACTTAGTGCGGACCTCTCGCGTAAATCTTCGCAACGGTCGCAGATAATGGATCTTTTTGTTAGTACAAAGTATCTTAAGTGCTAGTATTTTACGGTTAAGGGCCCATAATATATGTACTTTAATGGAATAATTCCTTGTTAACAATGTTTTGGAACTTAAACGGATTAGCTATTTATTTTGTAATAATGTCAGTGGGGCTTATTCCGTCTACCGGGGAAATCCGTCTTTTTGCAATTACGGGCGTTTTAATCGAACGACATCGTCGACATCGTCGATAGTCTTATAGATAAAAGAGTATAAAAATCCCCTATTTACCTATATGGCTTTCAAAGCTGTTCTTCGATTAGAACGCGTATATTTGCAAAAAGACGGATTCACCTGATTTAATTTTTTCATCGAAAATACATTAAGAAGTAAATGCTCACTGTTATTTGGAATTAAGATGCTCGGTCGCAATGAATCTATACATATAAAAAAAAATGAGAGGTGTCAAGGGACACCCGGATGGAACGAAGTTCCTTTCGATTAATTAGTGAAGGAATTGTAATAAAATTTTATTTATATAACGGAGTGTATGTATATATAAATATATAAATATTTTCCTATTTCCGTTCCAATACATAAGTTTCTAGAGAAAAAAACAAATAAATACGTGTGGCACTCGGGGACTGCCGCGGTAAAGCTATTGCATAGCATTTTTATCACAGATTTTGATTGACTAAACACAAATTCGATCTTACGCTTACCACATAAAGTAGATTTTTAAACGCGAGCAAAGCACGTTTAGTCTTGTTATTGATAAATGTCAGTAACCAAAGTAGAATAAATCAACAAAATTTGAAAAAAGAATGTTACGTTCGATTCTTTTGTACTCGTGCCGTGCCAACGCTGGGGAAATAGCTTCTACGCAATGCATTTAAGGTTCATATTAGATTAGTAAGAAATGGTTTTAGTGACTTTAATAAATAAAAATATACTCGTTTCAAGAATTATAGCTTCTACGCATTGTATTTAAGGTTCATATTAGTAAGATGGTTAAGTTTAAAGTCCAGGCGCTCAGAGCGCGACCTTATGTTCTTGTATAAAATCATTAGGAATCAAGTTGACTCTCCTTACCTACTTGGTAAGATATGTTTCGGTTGTCCCCGTCTAAGTGCACGTAAAAAGTTTTTGTTTCATATTGGTACTACGAAGACAAACTATGGCATGAACATATTTATTAAAAGAGCTTGTCGATTGTACAATAATATCACATCTGTGGATACTGACTGCATCGACATCTTTCACCTTTCTCTATCTCAGTACAAAAGAAATATTATGAGTAAATTTAAGTGTATATGAGAAACTTTTAGAATTTCTGTTATTGGTTTCTGGGTGCGTACTTATAGCGCGCCGCGCCGCCTTTGTGTTTTTTTGTTTTTTGTTTACATGATATTGTAATCTGTGGAAACTGTTGTGGATAATGTGTTGTTTATTTGATTTTAATTTATAAGTGTTATGTTTTTTTCTGTGGTTTTCCAAATAAAATAAAAAATAAAAATAAAATAAAAAGATAATAGCAAAAAGTGTCGTGACAACTTTTCGTGAGATATTTTCCGTCTAGCCCCCTTTCACAACGCGCGATAAGGAACTTCGTTCCAATAAAATTGGAATGTCTGTTTGTAATATTGAAATAAACGTTTTTTACTACATGTATACATAAATATATATACGGTACATACACCAAAATATCATTTTTTACAATTTTTGTCTGTCTGTTTGTTCCGGCTAATCTCTGAAATGGCTGGACCAATTTTGACGGGACTTTATTGGCAGGTAGCTGATGTAATAAGGAGTAACTTAGGCTACATTTATTTTAGTTTCCATAAAAAGCGGGACCTTTTCCCGGAAGAACCCTTTCACGCGGGCGGAGCTGCGGATAACAGCTAGTAGATAAATAAACATCCACGTTTCATTACCTTCATAATCAATGGCAGTATGATTGTACATAGGTCTCCCAAAGATTTCCAAACCGACTTGTCAGTAGCGGTTTGTATCCGGCGTGTTATAATGGCAACACTGCCGAATGTTTAAAATAGGTGTGTCAACACTGTAATAAAAAGTTAGTAATAGTTTGTCAAAAATAAATGGTTGAACCTTGCTCGTATAATGTATTTTTATTGGATGCATCACACAAGAATATAACATGGCGCTGCGGCAAAACAATTAGAAAAATCACAAGCAAAAAGTCTACGCTATTATTTTGGCCCCAATGAATAAAAAATCAACAAGATAACACAAAACAAAATTCAAGTACGCAGTGTAAAATGGCCGAAGAAAAAAATACGATTTCGGGATTAAAACCCCCAGAATTCAAAGAACTAAACGCTGAAGGCTTTAAAAGATGGAAAAGGAGGTTTGAGTTATATAGAAAGGCATCGGGAGCGGATAAGAAACCAGAAGATGTCCAGGTCGCGTTACTACTTCATTGCATGGGTGAAGCCTGCATCGACATTTATGCTACGTTTGAGATAGACGAGACGAAAACTACGTATGAAAAGGTAATAACCCAATTTACCGATTACTTCGTACCGCGAGACAACCTTAGTGTGAATGCGCACATGTTTTTTATCAGAAATCAAAATGAAGGTGAATCGTTGGATCAATATTTAACAGAATTGCGAAAACTCGCCATCCAATGCCAGTTTGGACAGCAACAGGAACGCTTAATAAAAGATAAATTAATTACTGGAATCCTAGATAGAAAAACTAAAAATAGACTATTAAGAGAACCCGAGTTAACATTACAGAAAGCGATTGAAATTTGTAAAGCGGCAGAACTAACAGCAGAAAGGTTGCAGAAAACTGAAAATAGTACGTCCGGACAAGTAAACAAGATTAATAAGTATAATATGTCAAGCCAATATCCGAGGCCAAGATCAATGTCAAGAGGTAGAACAGATATGCAGACTTTTAGGAAGACAATGGACAGGTCATCAGGTACAAAACAATGTCAGCGATGTGGTAAGATACATGACAAAAGAAATTGTCCTGCTTATAATAAAACTTGTTTAAAGTGTAATAAAATTGGCCATTTTGCTAAACAATGCCGAACAGGCAGATATGTCAAACAATTGTATACAAATTATAAAACTAATAATAATGCAACTAGTGAAACTAAATTAAATAGTGTCCACATTAATAATGTATCTACTTCAAACAAAGATTGGTCAGAAAATGTTTACTTTGTTGATTTAAATAAGTATTTAGAATTTAAATTAGATACGGGTGCACAATGTAATGTTTTACCCAAAAACCTTTGTTACAAAATGGGGATATATAGATATGAAAAATCTAATCTACAATTGTCAAATTACAATGGTGATCCGATACCTACATTGGGACAAGTCTCCCTAAATTGTAAAATTGGTGAAGAAAACCAGTTTATAACATTTCAAATCTGTCCAGGAAAGCTCTTGCCTATATTAGGGTTAGACACAATAGATACATTTAAATTGATAAAAAGAGTTCCTAGTTCATTAAATAAAAATACATTTAATACACAAATTCAAAAAATTGATAGTAAAGACACAATATTACAAAAATATAAAGATGTTTTTGAAGGCTTAGGACAAATTAAAGATTATGAGTATAAAATAATTCTAAAGAATGACTGGCAAGGAAAGATTGAACCTTGTAGACATGTACCATTTAAATTATTACCAAAATTAAAATCTGAATTAGATAACTTAGAAGAAATTGGGGTAATTTCTAAAATTGAGAAACCCACAGATTTTGTTAGCAGTCTAGTTATTACATCAAAACCAGATGGGTCCATTAGGGTTTGCTTAGACCCACAGTATTTAAATAGTCAGATTAAACGGGAACATATTATGATTCCCACATTAGAAGAAATAACCTCTAAATTAAGTGGTAGTACAGTATTTAGTACACTAGATGCAAACAAAGCCTTCTTTATGCTAAATTTAAGCAATGACAGTAAAGAATTTACGACATTCATCACACCCTATGGTAGATATTATTACAATAGGCTACCTTTTGGTTTATCTTCAAGTCCGGAAGTGTTTCATAGAGTTTATAAAAACATATTTAAAGATATTGAAGGAGTAGAAATTTACATTGATGATGTATTAATTCATGCTAGGAATGAAGAGACCCATGATAGGATTCTAGAAATGGTGTTAAAAAGAGCAAAAGAAAGTGGAATTAAATTTAATAGAAAGAAATGTCAATTCAAACAGAAAGAAGTTAAGTATTTAGGACATATTTTAAGTAATCAAGGAGTACAAATTGATAAAGATAGAGTAAAGGCTATTACAGAAATGAGTGAACCAAAGGATCAGAAAGAATTGCACAGATTTTTAGGAATGATAACTTACATATCTAGATTTATACCAAATGTGTCTGAAGTGACAGCACCATTAAGAGAATTAATTAAAAAAGATGTTGTTTTCATGTGGGGAAATAGACAGCAAGAGTCATATAACATGTTAAAGAAATTAATTTGTGAACCCCCAGTACTTAAATATTTTCAAATTAACCAATTGATAGTTTTGAGTGTAGATGCATCCAAGGATGGTTTAGGTTCAGTACTTTTACAAAATGCTCAACCAGTAGCATATGGCTCCAGAGCACTAACAGACACAGAGAAATTGTACAGTCAAATTGAAAAAGAAAGTCTCGCCATTCTTTATGGATGTACCAAATTTAATCAATATTTGTATGGACAGAAATTTGTTGTGGAAACAGACCACAAACCATTGGTCGCAATATTTTCAAAACCATTAAATAAATGTCCGATTAGATTACAAAGAATTAGACTTGCATTACAACCTTATACATTTGAATTAATTTATAAACCTGGTAAAGAATTATTAATTGCTGATCACTTAAGTAGGTCTTTTATCAATGATACATCTAAAACATATGATTTAGATAGTAAATGTTATGCACATGTTGCTATGGTGATAAATAATTATGACATAACAGACAAAAAGCTGCAGGAAATAATTGAGGAAACAGCAAAAGATAATAAATTAGTAAAAATAATAAAATATATTAGAGAAGGGTGGCCCGAAAATAAGTGGCAAGTAGAAAGTGAAATAAAGTGTTATTACAGTTATAGAGATGAGTTAGGTGAATGGAAAGGTTTGATAGTAAAAGGTAATCAGATTTTAATACCAAAAACTATGAGAAAAGAAGTCCTAGGTAAAATACACTATGCACATTTAGGAATTGAGAAATGTAAGCAGTTAGCAAGAAAAACAATATTTTGGCCTAATATGTCTAAAGAAATAGAAGATTTAGTACAAAATTGTGATACATGTAAAAGTTTTCAGAACATGAATAGAAAAGAGGAAATGATTGAAAAAGAGATACCTGAGGGACCTTGGCAAATTATAGCAATGGATATTTTTTTTCTTTATAGAAACCCATATATACTAGTAGTAGACGCTTACAGTAAATTTGTAGAAATAGAAAAATTAAGTTCTTTGTCAGCACAAGACACAATTAATAGTTGTAAACAAATATTTGCACGCTACGGTATACCTAAACTAGTATATTCAGATTCAGGAACTCAATTTACAAGTCAGGAATTTAGACAATTTTCTAGTAGTTGGAATTTTGAACAGAAGATAGTTAGTCCAAAACATCATCAAGGTAATGGGTTAGCAGAAAGACACATACAAACTATCAAAAATATCTTGAAAAAACTAATATATGATAATAAAGACATTTATATGGGTCTTCTTTTACACAGAAATACACCAATTGATAATTACTTGAAAACTCCAGCTGAACTTATGTTTAATAGGAATATTAGGAATATTATACCAACTTTTACTCTCTCCTTAATCGTATTCTTCATCACTGAAGGTCGTGTCCGTCCTGAAATATTTTGATGGAGTCGATGACGAGCCGTCTCCATGCCCCCCTATCTTCGGCTTTTCTCAGGGCAGTGGCAATACGAAGTCCTGTTATGGCCTTTATTTGGTCAGACCAGCGGGTAGGTGATCGCCCACGTGGTCTTTTACCTTCTACTTTCCCTACAACTAGCAGTTTGTCCAAGTTATCTGGTTGTCTTCGGGCAATGTGGCCAAAATAACTCAACACTCGGTGGTAGCATATTGTAGAGAGCCTAGTCTTGATGTTCAGTTGGGCGAGAATAGACTTGTTGGTGCGTCTTGCTGTCCATGGTATGCGTAACATTTTCCTCCAACACCACATTTCAAAAGCCTCAATCTTTTTCCGGTCTGCTGCGCGAATCTCGCTTTCCGCTTCCGATGACTGTGAAGTTGGTGCATACACTAAGACTAGATTAACGCGACATGGTTTTGTGTTTAATCTCATTGTCATTATGCGATCGCTCACGGGGTTATACCCAAGAACTGACTTGTTGATAAGTTGAGATAAACAGATACCAACCCCATTCCTGCTCTCATTTTCAGGCCCCGAGAAATAAAGAACATGCCCAGTGGGTGTAGTGTAAAAGCCTGATCCCCTCATGTGTGTTTCTGTGATGCCTAGAATCTCCACGCTGTAGTATTTTTGTTCTCTGCCTATGATTTCCACTTTCCCTGGTTTTAGCATGCCCCGTACATTCCATGTCCCAATTCTGATCTTCTTGCGAAGTTGTGGGCGGTTCTTTTCATTATGTACGTCGTTGTTATCACCAGTAGCATCCTGTACGCACTGAGCCTGATGAGTCACTGCAGTGGACCCAGTAGCATACTTCTCACCATGCGACCTGGAATCGGCATGGCGCCGGGTGGTGACCGGGTCGTATGCCATCGTTCTCATTTTTCTTTGCCTTTTCATAACGGGTTTCTTGGGAAGGTTAGTGCAGTGGTTTCCCCTTGCCTTCTGCACCGCAGTGATTATGTAATAGTATGCTGAACGCCCTGCTGCCAGCGCCCGACATCCGGACTGAGTGATTTAGTGGTCCGGGCCCCCACCTCCCATTCTGCTTGTCGACCTATACCTCCAAAGGGGTTGGTTACCGCAATCTCAGTTATAGGTTACCCGACGTAACAGGGTTCACCACGGGTAGGCTGAGAGTGGAGTTGGTAGAGAGAGGCTGAGTGACTCATCTTGATAGGGAGTCATATATTGCGCATCATCCACCCAATGAACCCCCCAACTTTTACAGGAAAGTTGATAAAGCATAATGAAAAGTATTATCAGAAAAAACTAATTGAAAAACAAAGAAAGCAAAAGCTACAATATGATCGGGGAAGTAGAAATTTACAGGATTTGGTTGAAGGAAATGTAGTAAAAATACAAAATGAAAGTAGGGTAAAACCACATAAAAGTGGTATAGTGATAGGAAAAGGCAACGGACCGAGGTCTTATAAAATAAAAATCGAAAATGGTGACATAATAGTAAGGAATAGGAGAATGTTGATAAAAGGAGGAAAGTATAAGGAAGATAATAGTATGGATGAATGGGATGAGTGTGAAAATGATAGGATCATAGGAAAAGAATTAATTGAAAGTCAAGATAGACCAGAAACTGAATCAAAACATGTAAGATTTGAAATTGATGAAAATAATCAAGTAAGATTTGATAATGCAGAAACATATACAACAAGATCGGGTAGAGTTAGTAGGAAACCTGCAATCTTGAAGGATTACGTATTATATTAATAGGTTTGTTACAATGTTTATGTAACATAAGTTACAAGTTGTCTAATTTTAAATTGGCTAAAGAGTTATTATGTAAACTTATAATTAAAGCTTATTGGAAAACTGATTAATTAATCTAAGTTAGAGATAAAATGTGTAATGATTATGTTAAGTACAAAATAAATAAATAAATATAGTTTGAGTAATAGTAAGTAAAATGAAAAGGTCTGTTTAATGTTAGTAGAATGAAAATGTACTTAGTACTAATAAGTAGTCTGAAATGTAATTGCTTGTTTTGGAAAAAGGGAGATGTTATAATGGCAACACTGCCGAATGTTTAAAATAGGTGTGTCAACACTGTAATAAAAAGTTAGTAATAGTTTGTCAAAAATAAATGGTTGAACCTTGCTCGTATAATGTATTTTTATTGGATGCATCACACAAGAATATAACACCGGCGACTTCCTGCGACCTTTATAAGATCATCTTAGGTCCTAAGAGAGAATGTCTACGGCATTCAGCCTGTATCTCTTTGTATATAAAGTGCTTTAATAAATTGTTTATCCAAGTGGTTTAATATTTTGATTCTGGTTCGAACAGGCCGGCATAATAGGGTTTCCTATGTTCGATTTTGTAAATTATTTCATATGTAACAGAAAATAATACGAAAAAGAAATTCTTCTGTGTAATCAGCATCATAATTGGTAGAAAAATAAAGCAGTTATTCATATTTGAAATATTGTTGTGAGCAAAAGTAGGGACGTGGAGGGGATATCGCGCTATCTCTTTCGCACGCACGCAGCGTTATGGCCGGCGACTCTCGGTGACGTCACAGTGTAATATTACTGTTCTTTGACAACTACCCCTTCCACCAAATTTCAAAGCTTTATAGCTTACTTAGTTGTTGCCCCAATTTTGAAAATTCTTCTTCCGTTAGATTTTGAATGGCATACATTTTTGATAAATGTATAAGATGTATTTTTCAGTGAGTTGGACGGCACACTCAATCAAACACAATTGGGTTTCTCTGTAATTAAGGATTTATTGTGGTTAACTTACATGTATGTTTCTCATAAATAACTAAGTATTTGGGAAATATACTTTACCTGTAATTAAGGAAACGACATTTAATGTTACGAATGACGGTGCCGATTCCAAATCACAATTAGCTTTTTACGATACAAAATTATTTAATGAATTGAATATTCGTTTCATCTGTTTATGGCTAACGTCAAACCGCTATTCTAGCGGTTTGATATTAACACTAAAGAAAATTATATTTTTCTTTACAAATGTATTAAAAAAAGTAGTCACCTACCCTATTGTGTGCTCTGGCAAGGGATAATCATCATCGAGTCGACCCTCTATCTGGACCTTTCTCCGCTTACCATCAGGTTCAGTGGTGTCACTTGGCCATGCCCGTCTGAAAAAAAAATAGCCTATTTCTATAAAATACCCATAGATTATTTCTGTACAAAGCCCGTAATCCTAGAGACCTAAAGCAATCAGAAGCCTGGATAAACACGCTCCTTCAGGTTGAAAAGCAAATAAACAGCACATTATACACACACTCTCGTGTGACGCCAAAGAAAATCTATTTTATTCCGGTTATAATCCGACGCGTCGCCGGCGGCTCCGACCGGCTAACCCGTTAAATTGTATTACACCGGCCGTCGGAGACGCCGGATCGGCTATGTCACCGGACATGGCCGGATGCGACGGAGTTTGTTTAAGGGGCTATGTCGAAAAAATATCGGACGGTGATGGGCGTGGCTTAGCGTATTTCCAGTGCGAGGCGCCCCGCCGACCCGCTGCGACAGATCGCGCGCCTCGTCGCACCGCCATCGCATTAGGTCGTTGCGCTCAAGCCCGCGAAAAGATCGTCATTCCAAATGCAAATACACAGCTGCGTTATAAATATTATAGTTAAAATTTCCAATAAATTCTATGTTTTATAACTTATAAAACATATAATTTATTTTAATTCGCCTATAGAATCATTATTATGTCACTATACTACCTAATTACTTGAACATTATGTAAAATGACATTGTAAGTTATTTAAACTCATCGAAAGTATTATTCACTTTCTCGGTAAAATTTGGTATGGTGGTAAATAGGTCTCGGACGTACGTAGGTATATAAAAAACAGAGCAGTATGAAAATTCTATAATACATTTTAAATTATATTTTGCATCGTTTTGATTTATTTTTGTAGGCTTTCCTAGCTTTGATTGACACAAAGTAAATAATAATACAAAAAATGCAGTCACTATTTTACGGGCCGACTCTGGATTCAAACCCGGGACCTCAGCGCGGAGGCCGTACCGAGCACGCAATACAGCTACGAGTTACGACATCGAGGTAGTCTTGACTCTCGACAAGTCAGTCACTATGCTACCTCTTCCCTGGAATTCCGGGTCTATTTTACCGGGTTTTGCCAGGTCTAAATGATGCTTCACTTTTCAGTGCCGCCATACAAAATCGAATTTTGGGTGTAAAGGTGTTCGAAATTTTTACACCATAAAATTAGTTTGATATGAAGTTTGAAAACATTATTATGGTTCAATGGTCACTAGATAGGGTATAAATGTTTGTAATGGTGAAGGTGGCCGTTACCAATCTAGAACATTTTTATTTAAGAACCAATTAGCTTCAAAATCCATACCTGGCCAAATTTTGGACAATAAAACATGTGTCTAATGTACAAGGTGGAATAAGTGGCTGCCATGTTGTTTTAATTTTTTTTAAGGCCAATTCGCTTTAATATCGATACTTTTGCGTCTTTGGTTACAAAGGTCAGATCCGATTTTATACCTATTGACCTCAAAATTGTTATCTAGGCATACTTTGGCCCCAGAGGGTGAGCCTAATGCCAAAAAAGTGACTGCCATCTTGAATTTCAGAGCGTACATGTACGCTCGGGCCGATTTCTGCAAAATATATATCAAACTGAACATCTACAGGTTTTTTCTTCTTTCGCTATTTTTGGCTTGCTCTTGAAAGCAAGATCTTGACTTAGGTAATGTTAGAATTGAGAAAAGTGGCCGACATAGTGAGACTGATCCAATGTCAGAATTGAAAAAGTTACCGCCATTTTTAATTTCTTTGTTTTAAGGCTAACCGACCTCAAAATCGATATCTGTGTATAACTTTAGTTACTAAAGACTGATCCTAATGTCACAATTGAAAAAGTAGCCGCCATTTTGAATTTCTTTGTTTTAAGGCCAATCGATATCTGGGCATTGTTTTGTGTACAAGAGGCAGATCTAATGTTAGAATTAAAAAAAGTGGCCACGATTTAGATATTTCTTGTTTTAAGGGCTATTTATTGGCTTTAAAATCCTTGACCTTGCAGGTGGACGGCCGACGCTGCGCCGTGGCCTGGCCTTAAAAACAAATTTTGAAATGATATGAAAATATATTTACGAAAGACAAAATTTTACAATGGTAATATCCTATGGTCTTCACACTAGGCAAGCCTGTATCGTGAAGACCCAAATATAATCTAGCCTAGTTGCCTACAGGTATACATTTCCAATTGACACTGGTCTTATCACAAAAAATAGTTTTATACTGACATGTAGATTATGTATCTAGAAGTATATAAATAAATATGCATACTTGAATAATAAGTTTGTAATATATAGTTAATAGTAGATATATATATATAAAAAAAAAAAAAAAATGTGTTGAAACATGATAAATAAAAATAAAATATGAAGTTTTAATAGTTTTAATAGCCATTAATTAAGTACAAGTTTCAGTATTTAATATTTATAAGATCTTCAGTATCCTCATAAGTAAGTGTCATAAGCCATAATTTTATTACTCTTTTAGCCTCATACATAGATTTTTCAAAAATGTTGCAGTTTTTGACTATACCATTATAAACGTGTGCTCTTATGAAAGTACCAAAACGTTGGGCAAATTTAGTTTTCACAAGCGGTTTAGACAGACGGTAGACTCTACGATTTAAAATTTTTCCACCTTCTGTGGAAGCCAAAACAGATTTATGAGCAAGAAGAGCTGTTTTTAGAATAAACAATTGCCTTACGGTAAGAACTCCGCAGTCTTTATAGACATCGAATGTAGGATAACTAAAAGGCTTCCTCAGCATTACCTTCAAAACTGAGCGTTGAGCTCTTTCAACCTGGATCATGGATGTCTTGGCTGCACTACCCCAGCAGGTAATACAATAAGTTAATAGCGATTGACATAGAGCAAAATATACACATATTAAAATGTCCATATTTGCAACATTACGCAGATGCCTCAGTATACCTATAACTTTACGAACTCGAGCCGAAACCCCATGAATATGTTTTTTAAATGATAGATTTTCGTCTATGAGTACCCCAAGATATTTAACAACATCAGTTCTAGTTAGAGATTCACAGTCACATGGTTTCTTACAGAAAGGTTTATGAATTTTAAATAAATACAAAATGGCGGCCACTTTTTTCAATTCTGACATTGGATTAGTCTTAGGCAAATAAAGTTATAGCCAGATATCGATTTTGTGGCCGATTGGCCTTAAAATGAAGAAATTCAAAATGGCGGCCACTTTTTTCAATTCTGACATTGAATTAGTCTTAGGCAACTAAAGTTATAGCCAGATATCGATTTTGTGGCCGATTGGCCTTAAAATGAAAAAAATCAAAATGGCGGCCACTTTTTTCAATAGCTACATTGGATCAGTCTTTGGTAACTAAAGTTATAACCAGATATCGATTATAAGATCAATTGGACTTCAAACAAGGAAATTCAAAATGGCGGCCACTTTTTTCAATTCTGACATTGGATTAGTCTTTTGTAACCAAAGTTATAGCCAGATATCGATTTTGAGGTCGATTGGCTTTTAAACAAAGAAATTCAAAATGGCGGCCACTTAATTCAATTCTGACATTGGATCAGTCTTTTGTAACCAAAGTTATACCCAGAAATCGATTTTGAGGTCGATTGGCCTTAAAACAAAGAAATTCAAAATGGCGGCCACTTAATTCAATTATGACGTTGGATCAGTCTTTTGTAACCAAAGTTATACCCAGAAACCGATTTTGAGGTCGATTGGCCTTAAAACAAAGAAATTCAAAATGGCGGCCACTTAATTAAATTCTGACGTTGGATCAGTCTTTTGTAACCAAAGTTATACCCAGAAATCGATTTTGAGGTCGATTGGCCTTAAAACAAAGAAATTCAAAATGGCGGCCGTGTATACCAATTCTAACATTGGCTCTGAATATTTTAGTGACTATTGATCAATAATAAATAAATAAATAAGTAATATAAAAATTCATACTAAAATAATTTTATGGTGTAAAAATTTGAACAGCCTTTGCACCCAAAATCCGAATTTTTCAAATGTATGACCGGCACGCAAGCGTCATTTACGCAAAATTGGCCCAGCATGGCATTCCAGGTATTACGCGTCCCTAGCTCTGGATTACGAAATATAAATAATAATACAAAAAAACCCAATGTCATTTTTTTTTCGTTCAGGGATTCGAACCCGGGACCGGGAGCGCGGTAGTCGTACCGATCACGCATTATAACTAAAGTAGGTCTCCGAAAAGAAATAATTTACAAAGGTGAAAGGATGTAATAATTACGCTTGCTACCTATCTCATAGATCTAATAGAGCCTATAATTTTATATTGACACACGGACGTGAGCTGGATATACTGTAAAATAGAATTTGAAGGGCACTTTCAAATTTGCCGCGCGGGTCACGGCGGCAGCGCGGCCGCATCCCTATACCAAACGGGTAATTTGAACTTTGAAGGCGCCCAAAAATGTCGAGCGCACGTCCGTCGTCAGTAAAGATTCCGGGCGACTGAAGTCGGCACGGGCCACTCCCATGACAGTGATGGAGTATTTAGCCGTCGCGGATGAGAGGAAGAGACGGGAGGCGCACTCGTATGCCGAAATGAAATGGCGTAAGCGCCAAACCAATTTTCTTTTAATTGTGATTATACTATTCAATTTAGTTTGATTGCGTCTTTTTGTGACCTTAGAAAATATTGAGTTCTTGTATTTAAATCAAGTTACGAATGTATATATTACACCATTTAGAGATAAAGCGTGTTTAAAGAAAATATCAGAGGTAACTTTGGATTTTTTTTCTATCGAGAAAATTTGTAGTAATTGTGTTTTGGGTTTCGAAAATCATTGAGTTATATGTTCAATTTACACATACCCAAAAATCAAACTTCCGATCTTAGTACTTTACGAGAAATTTGAATTTAAATAACCTTAAATTTTTCGACATAGCCTCTTAACTAGTCCAGCGAGATTGGTGTTTTTTGTAGGATTTTCGATATGGATTTTGATTTTTAATTTAGATTAAACAACTTGGATTTACGGGTTATGTTTTTAGCTTCTATTTTTATTTATGAATAGTGAAAACGAGAAAGAGGGTCTTCTGGTAATAATGACCTTCGCTGCTAACAAACATTCGGTATTCGCCTTTAAGATATAAGGTCTATATTTGAATATCCCTAAATTATATTCGGTAATACCGTAAATAAATAAGAATATATGATTATAAATGAAAAATATAACTCCTGATACAATTTTAGTACAAAATCTCGTAAATTAAAGAATGCGTTTCAGTGAAATTGTAATACCTTCTTTTAGAACAGAGAAATGAAGATGCACGTCGATACTATAAACGTATATGTAAAACCGAATATTACGTAACAAAAATGGAAAAATAAATTTCTAGGTATTTCTACCGAATATACGTGATATAGACATGAGAAGTAAAGTAATATAAACAAAGGCGAAAATTTAAATGGTAGATATACAATGGTTATACATATAACAGTATATTTTTATAACAAAAATAATACTATGTTTTCTTTGAACAAAAACCGGAACTGTAAATCTCCTTTTTTCAATAACACTTTCTTGCCCTGTATCGAGCGTGTTTCTGCGACATTTATCAACTATCATCTTTTCATATATCAGCCGTAATGAATTCAAAATACTATGTTAATCGTTAATTAAAAAATAAATTAATTGATATTTTTTTGTGAAACTAGTTTTGGTCCTTCGAGCTATGTTTACGTGTCGAACAGAATCCGTCGGTGATAACGACCCGCCGGGAGAATAACCGGCCAAATTACATTATCCCTTTAGCTGAATCCGGATGTACGTGCTTATGCTGACAATTTTTTTGGTATCGTTGCCGGTTAGCGCAATTTGAAAGCGGAGAGGATGTAAGTATTTATATTGTTGGGGATAAATGTTGTTTATTTTGTATTATAAAATTAATATTGCTTTAAATACATCGACAAATTATTTTTCCTATCTAAATTAAGCGTTAATACTTACATATTAATTATAATAAGCGAACTTAGCGAATTCTTAATGTACATATTTCATGATTGTAGATTTAAATGGCAACTGTTTTTTAACTGACTTCCAAAAAAGGAGGAGGTTCTCAATTCGTGTTTATATATTTTTTTATGTATGTACACTGATTTCTCTGAAAATTGTGGGCTTATTTCCTTGTGATAATTTATAATAATAAATGTCAGATAATCCCTAGAATATTTTCAAACCGCTTACGCCCATAAATTGAACCCTCAAAACCACCCCTCACTGAAGGAACTGTCCCTATCAACTTGCAGGGAGAAAAATATATTTTTTGGAGCATTTTCCTCTAAGCGTTGCAAACATACAAGCTGTACAATAAATATTGGGCATTATTGGGTGAGCGGGCAGGCCGTGGGCCTGAGTTATGGCGGAGTCGGTCTCATTCTGGACAAACTATTAATTCCGATCGAGCAAGGACATTGGGCACTGACTTTGAGTTATGGAAGGATTTTAATGGTACTTGTACATATTTTTTACCATTTCGGATGGTTCATTTGGTTGTAAGAAATCTCTATCAGCGAAGTAGGTCAGCAAAATCAGGGTCCCAAATAAACTCCTGGCTTACCTTCGCAGCGCCTATGGAAGTGCGTGGAATGATGCTTATCGACAGAAATCAATATGACCGATTCAAATAAAGACAAAATGTTTTTTTTATGCCATTGAATGACGAGACGAGCATGCCGTTCGCCTGATGGTAAGCGATAAGACCACCCATAAACAGTAGCAACACCATCCACCACCTTGAGTTACAAAGTACTGTGTGGCATTCCACAGCGCTCGTCATCCTGAGACATAAGATGTTAAGTCTCATTATGTCCTGTAGTTACACTGGCTACAATGTCCTTCAAACCCAAACACAACAGTGCATGCACGCTGCTGCTTGGCGGTAGAAATAGACATTGCGGTGGTACCCACCCAGACGGACTCTTACATATGAGAGACCTTGCACCAGTCATATAGTTCAGCTGATACACAACAAGAGAGGTCGTTTACATTAGGACCTTGTCTTATTGCCAATGTAGAAGCAAGAAGCAACCAGCCCTGTATTATATACTCGCACTGGTCCCACAATAAAAATCTAATATCTTTTTCTGTTTTTAGGTACTACTGCACATCACGTGACGGCACAATATTCAGCGTTCCGTATGTACACCCTCGATTGATTCAAGGAAAATTGCCTTCTATATTCCTAATTCCGATACAAATATGCGTTCCGTATGATTTAGTCTTTGGGTTCGGGCCTCTGTGATCAATGGCTCATAACACTTGCCTGTGACGTAATAAAACGTAAATAAGTTGAGCGAGTGGTACATTTTCGTGGTCGCATTTGTGCTGGGATTTCGATTTGGTTTTAGGGTTCCGTAAACGGTTTAACGTAATCTGTTGTCCTTTAAAGGGATCTATTTTGAATGGAAATAAGTGGCCGATCCAGTGGGCTTAGAATGTGGCAAAAATGAATGAATGGAATGGAATGAATTGTGGGTGGCTAATAGGATCTGTAATTGTTACGTTGCTTCGGTGGCGTAGTTGTATTACGGCACGATTGCACTGCTGCTGCTAAGTCATGGTTTCGTTTCTTGGGTCGGGCAAAGTGATATTGGGATTTTCTACTCAGTATCAGCTCGGAGTCTGGAATTTGTGCTTGATATGGCGATAGGTTCGCCCCTATTCATTGGACGGAATACGCACGGCGAAAAGTGCGCTTCTGCCTACACCTTCGGGGACAAAAAGGTATGTGTGTATGTTTATTTTTTGCAATAATCATACCTAAAATTACTTTCGATCTTTAAAACAAGTTCAAAAAAATACGTGTGGCACTCGGAGACTGCCGCGGTAAAGCTATTGCATAGCATTTTTTATCAAAAATTTTGATTGACTAAACACAAATTCGATGTTACGCTTACCACATAAAGTAGATTTATAAACGCGAGCAACGCACGTTTAGTCTTGTCATTGATAAATGTCAGAAATGCAATGGTCATCACAACCAAAGTATAATAAATCAAAATTTGAAGAAAGAATGTTACGTTCGATTCTTTTGTACTCGTGTCGTGCCAACGCTGGGGAAATAGCTTCTACGCAATGTATTTAAGGTTCATATTAAATTAGTAAGAAATGGTTTCAATGACTTTAATAAATAAAATAAATAAAAATATACTCGTTTCAAGAATTATAGCTTCTACGCATTGTATTTAAGGTTCATATTAGTAAGATAAAAAAGATGTCAGGTTATTTTCGTTACAGAATTTCTGGATTCGGTCTCCACGCTCAAGGCCCGCAATAGAAGCTATGCAATAGCTTAATAAATAACATTTCCTTATTCTCTTCACCATAATGGAATACATTCAATTCGCAAACCGGATCGTTCTAACGAAGTTCGCGTCCTACAAGTGCTATAATTTCCTCGCGTTTCCTCGTACAGTAATCGTTTTATTATCCTCATTACAGAACAATCGGATATATGGATACTTGTTCTGATGCTATTCTGATTTATTATGTTACCGACGCTCACAATTATTTTTCAATACACTATTGTACACAAAAGGGGTAGACAGAAACGTGCATGTAATTTCATCATGTTTATGTCCGCCCCTTGATGGACAAGCGCGTCAATTGAATTAAAACTATTTTGCGGATTTTATCGCGGTTTTTTAATTAATATTTTCTCCCGACGTTTCGAAGGCTTTGCAGCACTTCGTAGTTCGTGGTTACGGGTCGGACTGTCACGCAGTATAAAATCCGTCGTGATAAAATCCGCAAAATTGTTTTATTTCAATGTCTAACATTCGCGTAAATATAAGAAGTCATCCAGCGTGTCAAATTAACGATTCGAACCTAAAGCGAACGCTAAAGCTAAGTACGGAGCAAAGAGTCGATAATAAGTTTGTTTCTCAGTGCTTTTGACATGACAGCCTTCGTAGTGCGTAGGCATAGGAGCGCTGTGATTGGCTAATATTGATACACAACTTTACTTCAATTGGCCGTCAGGTAAACAAAGATGAACAAAGCCAAAGCAAACTTAGATTTTATGTATAAGTTTTTAAATTGTTACCGATTTGATGTCTGTCCACGTCACATGGGCATCCCATTGAAAACCAGCGCTGCGGTACTGCATTGGTGGTACCGTGGCATTTAGCTGAATGGGAGGCCCATTGATGGTATAATAATTGCTTTTTATTGTTTTTACTTTATAATATGAGATGTTTTTGTTCAATATTGTACCAATAATAAACTTCTTTTCTTTCTTTCTTTCTTTCTATGAATTTGCCGACACTATGCGTTCGGACGCACTGTGCGTCCTCATAGTATTATATGTGAATACGGGTGACAATGTCTTTCAATGGTCTACTAATTTAAATCCCGACTATGTTATTCAAAACCTAATAACTCTACTTAACGCCAAAAATATAATAAACACATTTTTCAAGACTTATAATTAAAGTAGTGATTTTGAATTGTCAGTTTAGTTTTTGTTTCAGTCTCTTGAAATATGCTGTCAAGGTAAAGAAATAAATATTATTAATAATAAAAGTGGCGATAGCTTAGTTAGGGAACGGACTGCCGAGACGAAGGTACTTAGGTTCAAAACCCAAGGGCACACACCTCTGACTTTTCTAAAGTTACGTGTGTATTCTTTGTAAATTATTGCTTGCTTTAACGGTGAAGGTAAACCTGCGTACCTGAGAAATTCACCATAAGAATTTCGAGGGTGTGTGAAGTCTGCCAATCCGCCCTAGGCCAGCGTAGTGGGCTAAGGCACATGCCCTCTCAGTAGTACAGGAGGCCCGCGCTCAGTTGTGAAACAGTACATAATACAGGGCTGATATTACTTATATTGTATTATATAATCATATAATTCATTAAATATCTCCATGTTTAACATACCGAAAATAATTTAAAATCCAAATCCCTTCCCCGTGTACGTTTATTTATTTTAATAAATATATTAAACTTCTGAACTCTGACTAGTCTCGTTCCACGAATTTTGTCTGGCCATTTTTATTCTACTATAATTAATATCGCAAATAAGGGGGGAAATGTTTGATCTAAACTCATAAACCGCTAGAGTAGTTGGATAAAATTTGGTATATTCAAGGTCTGGTTTCAATTGTAGGTTATATTTTTGGAATAATTTACATTAAGACTTTTATTTTAAAAGCCCCGTCCAAATCGGATCAGTAGTTATTGAGAAACTCGCGAACATACATACATACGGGTCGAATACAGAACCTCATTTTTTTAAGTCGGTTAAAAAAATACAAATACAATAGCTAATACAAAAATAGATTTTTCACAAAATATTGTTATTTTTTTTTTTTTTTTTTATTTATTTATTTATTTCTTTTGTAATACAATAATTAGGTATTATATGCATAAAAAACCACTGAGGTTTATAGTTATGCAATATAATTTACAAATTCACGTCAAATTAACAAATTAGATAGGTTAGTTAGTTACATTATTATCATAGGAACGCAAACTAGGCAAGCGCATCGTAAGGTTTTCTATAGAATAATAACAATATTATTGTTAGGTACTCAGGATATCTGCAGATAATAATTCTTTAATTTGTTTTTTATATTGATAGGTGTGATACTGTCACGTAAATCGTTAGGTAAATTATTTATTAACCGTGGCATCAAGTAGGAGGTAGTTCGTTCGCCATACACATTGGAGGCGCTGGTCGTGCAAAGCCGGTTCCGTGCAATTGCACGCGTGTACACAGGATGTTTAATTTCGTGCTGGAGTGTTTTATTAAAGAATTGCTCTTTTAGTAGCATATAATTAAACTTAGTATGGACGGGTAATATTTTACAGTGATTAAACAGCCCCAGAGGATCATCACGAAATTGAAGATAATTTTTTTTAGATACAACGTTTTTTAAGATTCTTAATTGGAGTTTATATATTTCATTTAAATAAGTTTTGAACGTTCTCCCATAGCTAGTAAGACCATATTGTATATAAGATTCACCCAACGAATTATATAGCATTAATTTGACTTTAAATGGAATACGGTCTTTTAGTATTATTATGTTTGCTAAGAATTGTCTTAATTTATTACAGACATTTTCAATGTGATAGCTCCAGTTAAACTTGTTGTCTATTACTAGACCCAGATAAGTATGCTTATTGACTTCTTCAATACAAGGGCATTTGCAAGTACTATAGCTGTGGGCATGCAAGCAAGGGTGATCGTGGGCAACAATATTTGTTTTAATAGATTGTTTAGAATACGGTGATTTGATAACCAATAATTTAGTCTTATTAGCGTTTAGTACTAAGCCGGCATCATGGCACCATTTATTTAGATTATTTAAATCGTCCTGTAACAAGGCATTGGCCTTTAGTGGATCATCATCAGCTATCAAAACACACGTATCATCTGCAAACTGAAAGCACGTACTGTGCTTCAAGCAGTTACACATATCATTAACATAGGTTAAAAAATGTAGCGGGCCTAGAACCGAGCCTTGTGCAGTGCCTTCCGTTACTGGTATCGGTTTACTATGTGTGTTGTAAATTTTAACCGAATAAATTCTGTTTTTTTGGTAGTTCTCACACCACCTAAGCATTGGACCACGTATTCCACAATTTTCTAGCCTATTTATCAATTTTTTATGTTGTAATGTATCAAATGCACGAGAGAAATCAATGAATAGGGCTAACACCACCATTTTCTGGTTTAGATATCCATTTACTTCGTCACTGAATTTTGACAACAGGTCAGGTGACCCTTTCCCTTTTTGAAAACCGTATTGGTTAGACGTAATTACGTCATGCTTTTTATAGAAGCTATGAATTTGATCACAAATATATTTTTCCACTATTTTATCTATTGACGAAAGTAGTGTAATCGGTCTATAATTAGAATAATCATTACGTTTCCCTTTTTTATGTATAGGTCTAACACATCCTAGTTTTAATGGGTCAGGATACACGCCAGATAATACGCTACAATTTATTAAGTGAGAAATGGCCGTCGATAATTTTTTACCTCCTATTTTAATCTCCGAGACAGTAATATTATCAGCTCCAGGAGCTTTCTTAGAGTTTAGTTTTTGTATGATGTTGTGTATTTTATCGGAAGAGGCTTTGTGAAAGAATAAAGTTGATTCCGTTTGTTTAAAATATTTATCGGATTCTGTTAATTTGACTGTGCAATTAGGAATAATATCTTTCACTGCCCTGTCAAAGCTTGTAGCAAAATTATCTGCGATAGTTTTAACGCTGAGTCCTTGCTTATCGAAAGATTTAATTATTGCATCATCAAGCGATAGTGTCACACGTCCTAACATTTTATTAACAATTTGGTAAATTTTCTTTGTGTCCTTAAAGTTGTTATTTATTTCATTTAAATAATAGGTATTTCTTTTTCTTTCTAATATTTTATGTATTCTATTCCGAATTTTGTTATAATCTCGTCTTAGTTTAGAATTATTAGTGTTTTTTTTCCATAAACTAAATAATTTATCGCGAGTTTTACATAATCTGGAAACTTTGTCATCTATCCAGGACTCCTTGATATTATTATTTTTTGCTTCTTTAAATAGTTTCTTTTTTGTAGCTACTTTTTTAGCGTCCTTGAACGACTTATCTATGAAGCTATAAATTTCATTAGGGCAATTTGTTTTGTTAGCCTCTGACCAATTAATTTTTGATAATTCGTGATACAAAGTTTTATAATCAATTATTAGTTTCGAAACACGCTGTGTATGTATTTGTTTTGATGTTCCAGTCCCAACGCAGGTAAATATAATGGCCCGATGGTCCGCTAGTACGACGTCAAGCACCGCCGAGTACGGATGATACGTAGGGAAGCGCGCAAATATATGATCTATGCAAGTTTTAGTGACGATATTAAGTCTCGTTTCAATTCTAGTGAAGTCAGATATTCCACACGATAATCCGTGCTCGCTGAGTGTGTTTAAATATAGGTCTTTGTATGTTGAAATGGATTTCAGGTCTATGTTCATGTCACCAATTAAGATAAGGTTTGGTTTTGAATCAAGTAAGGACGTATGCTTGCCCAGTTCCGTAATAAAACTATGTTTATTTGTTGATGGCGGCCTATAGATGGCACATAAAGTTACATCACAGTTAGTATCTAATTTCAAGTTTCCAGTTAAGCTTTCAAATGATGCTGTCTCGTGTTTTATCGTAGTAAATTTTATATGATCTTTTACATAAATAACAATACCACCTCCCCTTCTATTAAGACGGAGTTTTGAGTACATATTATAGCCGGGTATCGTATACAGATGTGCAATGGTGGTTGAAATACCCACTTCAGTGATTACAATTACATCAAGTGGAAATGCACAATTATGGATAAGTTCTAGCAATTCTACAAAGTTTTTTTGTAACGATCTTATATTAAGATGCATACATGAGAAATTTAAATGATATTTATGCGGTAGTTGTTGAAGATAACATTTTGTAGATGTACAGTTATATAATTCTGTAATTTGATTATCCATATTTACACTTTATATCGTTATTATGAATATATAGGTTTACAATGGAGTTGACGCCATCATTTTATTTTGTAGTTCCTTAATATCTTGTACATTGCGAACATAATAAATTTTACTAGTACCGTTTTTCCTAACACAGATTTTGCCATCTTTACACCAGATAAATTGAAATGACTTACGTAAGGTAGATTTGGTATTGAACAATAGGGTTTTTAAAGGTTTTGTTAGGGCTTCTCTAATATAAATACGATTTTCGACGTGTTCCTTTGCTGCGTCTGGTATCACTTCTCCTACGGTGAGGCATTTCTCTTTCCCGACAGTAATCCATTGGTTACGAGCTGTTTTTGTTTTCATCTCCACAAAAATAGTATTTGGTTTATCCTTCGGTCCGGGTAAGCGTTTTGATGACTGAACATCTTCTACATTCATATCTAGCTTTAGGGCTACTGATCTTATGAATTGATTTAGATCTTTAGCAGGAATCTCAGGTAAACCAGCTACCTCTAGTGAACATGATAAAGCTTTCTGCTCAAGGATTTCTGCCCCCTGTTCTAAGGCACTAACCCTTACCTCTAGGTTTTTATTTTTGTTCTCTAAATCCAGATTTTTTCTTTCGAGGCCTTTAATTATGTTTTCCTGTATTTTCATCGACTGTTCCATGGTACAAACTTGATCACTCAAGAACTGAAGCGAAGACTCAAGGTGTCCTATTTCTTCTCTAAATGTTTTTTTGATTTCTCGGCTGATGTCTTGCACTAGTTTTTTTGTGTCGAGTATTTGGTTATTACCAACAAAACCTGTATCAGAGCCGTCTTCTTCTTCTTCGTCAGGAATTATATACGATGTCCTGCGACTGGTATTTTTTTGACATTCTTCACAACTCCATTCAATGCCCGGAGAATTTCGTAGAGTATTAAGCTGCTTATTAGAAAGTTTAGCACATAATGGATCTGCATGAACTATTCTTTCACACCTGCTGCACTCTAGTCCAGGCATTTTTTTAGTAACACTTTTTTTACAATTTACACATTTTTTTAGTACCATAGTGGGTAGGCGTTAATATAGCTTCCACGACACGATTTCTGTACCTATATTTCATTTCTTGTCGAAGAATGATTAGTATTTTAAGAGGTTTTGCTAAGTTTGTGCCCCAGTCCTAACAGAAGTTAAAGTAGTCTACACGTAAATATTATAAGCGACATAATACATTTTGCAGTTATTTCGATTAGCCTGCGCACGGATAAATTTCATGCATGAGATACTCTGGAGGCAACGTGTCGAAATTTCTAGAAATTCCATTCTAAACTTTACATTTTCAACGAAAATTGTGGAGAATTTTCTCTAAGACAACCACAATTTTATCTCTAGCGAAGTTAACCTTACACGGAGTCTGGGCTAGTATAGATACACGTTATATTGTTACTATTTTACTAATTTGACTGCCTCGGTGGCGTAGTTGTATTGCGTACGCGTTACGAGTACGATTTGCGCGCTGAAGTCCTGGGTCGGGCCAAAAACATTGTGACTGGGTTTTTCCATCTTAAAAATGACTCAGTCGCAGGTCGGAGTCAGGAAGATGGCGGTGTGATACCCCCGTGCCTCGGAAAGCACGTAAAGCCGTTGGTCCTGCGCCTGATCTCTCTCCGGTCATGTCGGATTGTCGTCTCACCGGACTGTGAGAGTGAAGGAACAGTGAGTGCACTTGTGTATTGCGCACACACTTGTGCACTATAATATCTGCTGCGTAACTGGCTGATCTCCGTTGAGATTGGCCGTCGTGGCCGAAATCGGCTAGGAAGGGATTATTATTATTTTACTAATATTTTAAATGTGAAACTTTGTAAAGATCTTTCCAGATGTTTGCATACATGATAGCATCACGCCTTTTTCCCTTTATAGGGGAAGGCAGAGGTAATACACCCACATTTCGCCAGTTTTGTTAGCTCCCATGTAAAAGAGAACGGGGATTCCAGATGTTTGTTAGAAATAAACGCAAAAAGCGCAGAACGGAGTTGGATGAAAGGACATGTCCAAAAACGGGCCTAAAATTCTAACCTAGACAGTTTATATATATTTGAATAGAACTCCTAAAAACTAATCTTTTACAATAAATCCTTTAATTTTTAAAGACCTGCGATTTTGAGATTTATGTAATTTTATTTTGCCTAAAAACTACACTTAATATGAACGTTTTTAAAAAAGTTACTTATCAATGGCGGGGTCTAAAAATATTTTTTAATGGATCCAAGATCCATATTTTGTCCCTTTAATATGTCTAAAGTTTGAGCCTGGTTAGATTTTGAGGCCCAGCACCCATACAAAAAGCGGACATCTCCTTTGGCATACAGATAAACCATATCCTAACATATAAGCAACATTTTATACTGGAAAAGTACACAGTGGCACTTATATTGCTGCCAAGACCTTAATCACGTTTCATGCATAAAAGTACAGAGTGGCAATTAATTAGCGTTTACAAAGGATAGACTGCCGTGTGACCGCACGCTGCACGCCCCAGAAAGTCTGTACTTGCCACGCTTGGGGTCGGAGCTTGCAAGATTTCTCGAATGTTCCACCTTGTTCTACAATCAATTCGGTTTGCAAGACGGTGTGCAATTTACACGAATACATGAGTTTAAATTATGTTTACGTTTAGATGTGAGAAATAATTGTGTTGAAATTAGTTTCTTCTTGTAAATGGAAAATGTTAACACCTTATTCATCCTACTCTTATTAATATTATAAATGCTAAAGTTTGTGAAAAAGTTTGGACGTTTGGATGTTTGTACGTTTTAACGCAGAAACTACTGAACGGATTTAGATGAAATTTGGCACACGGGTAGATCATGTCCTGGATTAAGACATATGCTCCTTTTTATTCCGGCAATTTGCTCCCATGGGAAATAATATATATTACAATTGATTCTTTAAGTAGATGGCGCTGGTGTCGTATTGTGTTTTAGGGTCTTTTGTACCGGGAAAGGCTTATGACGCGGGCGAAGCCGCGAGCAACGGATAGTAATATAATTACATAAATTCACGCCTGTGGCTTTGAAAGGTCGGAAGACAGTTAACTAGTGCACCCACGACCATGCTAGTTTTTCCGATGTATGGTTTGATATGTTGGGGGACGCTTGAGTCATATTGAGTATAATTTCCACCTGGATAAAGTTATGTGTATATTTTTAAGCCGAAATTTAAATTTAATTGTTACATATTTTATTGAGCGAAGCATGGAAGGTACTGATATTTCATATATTTATCATTACTTTCGTAAAACATACACTCGAAAAACATAACCCTCCTTCTTTTGCAGTCGGGTAAAAATACGATTAAAACGTCACTCCCGCAGATCTCTTGCGATTTCTTAATTCATACGAGTAATAAATCATAATCACAACAGTCGTATTTTATCTTCTTAACCATTTAATTAAGGAATGGTTGTCGCGCCCTGTCTTGAGTTAATTGTTTCATGTAATGCTTAACATTATTCCAAAGATTGTATAAGCGAAACAAGTTTTAATACAATTCCATAAGACTTGAGTTTAAAGTGTACAGTCACCGACACACTAATTTGATTTATTTGTGAACTTGCCTGTGGATCTTGTTACGTTAATTTTAAATTGATTAAGATTTTGGTACATTTTGTTGGTTCTGTTAACATACTAACATGACGTAAATTAATTCTGGAAACTTTACGATGTTCGAAGATAAATATTGATTGCGAACTAATAATGGAGTTGTGTTTTCGGTTTTGGATGTTATTGAAAATTGAACGTTGATATACAAGATCATAAATTTATTATAGAAGGTTGGGGGAGGTGGAAGATAACATAACCGCTCAATCACCCCCCACGAAGGCTTGGCGGTTGTAATAATGCACTTTGTCCGCGAAACAATAAATGTGGATTGCGGGGGAGGTCGCCCTTTCTTAGACATTACACCTATGAACCTAATTTAAAAGCTTATAAAGAAACAAAGGCGGACTGAGATCGGTCGTTAAATCAATATAATTACGATTGAGCATCTTCTAACTTTCCAATTGTTACGAACCAATAATGGAGATAACCTTCTTAACAGCGTAGGATCTCCAATGGGATTTCTGGGGTTCAAATTGCTTAGGGAAATTCAATACTTTTCTTTAGATTTACGAAAGACTGTATGACTGGCAAAAAAAGGAATATTTGTTCGTTCTTTGGTGTTGTAAAAAGCTTATAGCTTATTCTGATATCGGTAAATGCATAACTATCATCAGTTAGGAATCCTAAGAAAAGTTTTGGGCTTGGGAAGGGAAAGTACGTACTGTTTACGCCTTTTGCAATTGCACTTACCATAATATGAAATGCTACAATAAAATTGCCAATCTACAACAATTTCCTATGAGGCCGTGGTATTCATGCTATACACAAATTATCTACAGTACTTTATCATACAGCTTCTTTTATCTTGGGTACGATTCCCGATTCACATAAGTTGATAATGAGTTTTAATGTTTAATATTGCCCTTTAGTCTATAATTTGTGCCCGATATAGTGAAAGGCTCGCCATCACAGAATACAAATATCGAAAACTGGGTGCACTAGTTATGCCTGCCATTTTGGGGATTATGTTATTGTATCATCTCTGCTTACCTTTATAACAGTGTGTTTATTTGTACGCCTAATCGATTCCTTACATCTGAAACGTGTATGATCCCTTTGTGCAAATAAATGAGTATGCCCTCACTTCATTTGGCACTCCTTTAGGCGGGATCGTTTGCCGGAGGTCGGGAGTCCCTCGGGTTTTTGCCTCAATTGTACGCTAATCGTCGGCTTGTTTACTAAAGTGCGTTTCGTCCGGGATGGAAGGTCCGGTGTGAGTGCTGGCGTCTTAGCTATTTCATATTTGGAATTATTTTTGATTTTTATGATGTTGCGGATGTTTATGTGGTTCCAATATTATGCGGAGGTAAGTTTGTGAGTGTATAATATATAGATTTATCTCCAAAAATATTGAATTATTGTTCTTCAATGATACTTAGAATTTCAGACCTCTGCACTGCCAGATACGTTACTCCTCTACTATTGAGATATTTTTTTACTAATACCAAAATATAATATACTTCCGACTTATAGTAAAAAATATTTTTAAATAGCTTTTGATGTCGGCTCCCGCATGTAAGCCATTTTGCGGAATAAAATTAATCAAAATAAAATAACTATAAACCTTTCGGAACAAAATTACAATTCAAGTTAAAAGCAAGCCAAATGTCAGACCCAGATCAAGGTTTTGTTAAAGACAATTAAAAATGACGAGCAAAAAATATATATTACAAAGAAAAAATAAAATAGAAAATATTTTCTTACAATTCCTATGATTTTCAGCTAAAAGTGAGGCCACGCCTTTTCTGCTGACTCACACTCTAAGGGTAAATGTACTCGGATACTAAGAGTCAGCAAATTCTGTTTTTCTACCTCTACAATACAAACAAAGCTGCCATCCCACACGCTTTTTACGGCGCCCACAACTTAATTATTATGTGAATTGTTTCAACTGAAAATTAAATTGAAATCGTTATGCTCCGCTGTTTTTCCTTGTTGAGTTGGGTTTGTGAAATGATCTTTACTAATGGAAAAAAGTATGATTATAAAGATGTCCCTTCCGGCCCAGCCTCAGGGGCGACTGAGAGTTTTTTTTGGTTTTTATGACTCAGTGTTGAGCTGCTTGGAGATGGCTTCAGGTGACCATTAGGTTGATACTAATGAGTTAATGGTATGCAATAAGGGTAATTCAAATAGATCGATCTATGAGGTCTAGCTTGAAGTTATAGCACAGTATATTCAGTGTCTCAGGTCCTAGAGAAGTAGAAGAAAATTTAAGCAGGCCGGCATAATTTTATTTTATTTTATTTGGAATACAAACTGTACAATAATACTTATAACATTAATGGAAGTAATACTAATTCTTAGACCAGTAAAGTTTTCACTGATAAAAATTAAAAACGTAATATTTGTATACCAAGTTAGTATAAAAGATAAAACAAGAAGTTACATTAAAATTAAATGCAATCTAATATTTTATTTTAAACCTTACATAGTTTTTTTTTATTCATTGAATGACGAGACGAGCATGCCGTTCGCCTAATAGTAAGCGATACGACCACCCATAAACAGTAGTAACACCATACATCACCTTGAGTTATAAAGTACTGTGTGGCATTCCACTGCGCTCGTCATCCTGAGACATAAGATGTTAAGTCTCATTATGTCCAGTAGTTACACTCGCTACAATGTCCTTCAAACCGAAACACAACAGTGCATGCACACTGCTGCTTGGCGGCAGAAATAGACATTGCGGTGGTACCCACCCAGACGGACTCTTACATATCTAGCCCTCATATCTAGCACCATTAAGTAGATAATTGTATCAATCGAGGGATACAACGTCCTTCACTAGCCGAAATTTTCCTTGCTTTTTACTACAGCGACTGTCGTGTTAGAACTTAAACAAGTAGGAGTTTTAACAGCAATAATCCCACACGTAGTAAGGTACGAAGGACCAAACGGTCAGACACCGAGGGATCACCCTACGATTTTGTTTTCTTTAGTCTATTTGTATACTAATATTATCGAAATTTCAACTTTCTATTTTACGTTTATGGGTCTGGAGGGTTGTATTTTTATCCGACTTAAAAAGAACGAGGTTCTCAATTCAACGCGTATTTTTTTCTCAACTATGACGAGAGAATAAGTAATCCCACCACCCAGAACTTTAATATCATTGCGTTATGCACTACTTGTAGAATCATACATACATATACAGTCACGCCTTTTATCCCCGAAGGCGTAGACAGAGGCGCAACTAGTGCACCCACTTTTCGCCGTGCGTATTCCGTCCTATGATGTGATAGGGGGCGAGCCTGTCGCCATTTCGGGCACAAATACCAGACTCCGGGCTGATACTTAATATAAAAATCTAATACCGCTGTGTCCAACCCGGGGTCGAACCCGAGGCCTCAGCATTGCAGTCGTACTGTAATACAACGACGCCACCGAAGCAGTCATTGAATCATCTTAGAAGAATTATAGATAAAAAAAATACTTATACGTAACTAGTTTTTGCCGGCGGCTTCGCCCGCGTGTAAGAGAATTTCCAGGATAAAAGTCCCGCTATATATTTTCCCGAGATAAAAAGCCAATGGCCTTTCCAAGGTGTTAAAATATCTCCATACCAAATTTCGTCGAAATCGGTTCAGTCGTTCAGCCGTGAAAGCGCAACAAACAGACACGCAATTATTCCCGCATTTTAATATAAAAACGGAAGTATTGATTGAACTATTTACATAAACCTCTTTGCCTTTGTCGCATGGCGTTGTAAAATATTCCTAACTAGCTGTTACTCGCGGCTCCGCCCGTGTGAAAAAGTTTTACCGGGATTAAGTCCCGCTTTATATTTTCCCGGGATAAAAGTCGCGCTTTATATTTTCCCGGGATAAAGAGTAGCTTATGTTACTTGCTGATAACGTAGTGTGGGAATATGGGTTCCTGTTGTTGACTGTCCTTTGCAATATTCCCACTGACTCTCAAAAGGTGCAAATAAAAGTTCGGACGTGGTTAATTTATGAGTCTATATTATTAATCAATTTACACAATTACATACAACAGATACTATATAAAATGTGTACAGTAGCGTTACTAAGTGCTAAGTACTAAGTGCCTAGTGCTAATGTGGTGCGTGACGGGGAACGACTGACGACCGCTGGCGAGCGCGCTCCCGCGCAGCTACAAAACGTAAATTCAGCAAATTATATGAAATACAGTAGCTTTATAATGATGAAAGAATCTTTAAAATCGATCCAGTAGTTTTTCAGTTTATCCATTACAAGCAAACAAATAATCAAACTTATCCTCTTCATAATATTAGTACCTATAGATGTGACTAGTTACCTACCACAGAGCACAACGAAATGCAACCATATCGATACCCTGGACATTTTACACTATGATTTTAAGTTGAAATTCCTTTTATATTTTTTTCAGTTCGTGTATTTAGTAGGTACGTATTTTCCTACATTCGAGGCGTATTTTCTCGATTCTTAGAGCTTCGACTATTTCGTAGAACAGTGCTATATAAACACACGTAGAAAGTATAATTTATGTCGCTACCATGTAGAGGATGTAAACACACTGATTAGTTATCTTTTGCTTTATTTAGGTTTTATTACACGCACGCTCACGCCTTGTATCCGCGAAGGGGTAGAGGTGCAATTAGTGCACTCTCTTTACACCGTGTATATTCCGTCCCATGATGTGATAGGTGGCGAGCCTATCGCCAAACCGGGCACAAATTCTAGATTTCGAGCTACTAAGCAAAAAAATAGCGTGTGTTTTTTTTAACATGATTTGCTTTATTTGTTTCTAAAAATTAGTTTACATTATTTAAGTTCTGTTAAAATAAATATAGTTAGGTAGGTACGATAGGCAGCTGATAGTCGGCATCGCTGGATTTCGGCTAATCACACACATCTCTTGTGGGTCTCTCATCGAAAATCAGCGTTGCAGTTAGCAAGTACCACTTAAGTCGTACTGTAGCATGCAGCTGAATGACTTTTGCTGATCTTTATTTAATTTTAGATTTAAGTTAATTTTTTATGTGAAAAATTGTGCCAGCAATAAATATTTTATTCTTTCTAATCATGAGAACAAGTATATTGACCCGTTATTTACTTTCGTTAGGACCAAGGGCGTCGCCAAGGGGGGCCAGGGAGGGGCGGTTGCCCCCCCCTTAGAAATTCTAAAAAAGTTGCCAAATACCAATTATTTATTTATTGTACAGTCAAGAACTCGTGAAGCTTTACACGTTGGACTCTGTTCCGTTATGATTACAATCACTGTAGATGTAAGGCTCGTACTACAAGTGAAAAGCTTCATGTGCATATCAATCCCCCCCCCCCCCCCCCTATGGCCATCGGCTGGCGACGGTCTTGGTTAGGACAATTCTGTAAATCGGTTGCTAGAAGCAAAGATATGTTATGAAACATTAATGATTAAAGTAGGGATGAACCGAAGCTCCATTTCTATCCACCTTCTTATGAATATTCCGTCTTAATAAAATGTTGAAGCGCTGCGCTGTTTCTAAGTACATTTACTCGGAATGACTAAGTACTATTTTAGAGCAGTATGCATTTCACTGTTTCAATTTACGACTTGTACATGTAATTTATACTAGACTAGGTATTCCGCGTGACAAGTCTTTCCCACTACAAAGCCCTTTTCACAATCTTTAACGTCAATAAAAACAAATGGCAATGACATTCTTTTTTTTTATTGCATTGAATGACGGTACGAGTATGCCGTTCACCTGATGGTAAGCGATAAGACCACCCATAAACAGTAGCAACACCATCCAGCACCTTGACTTACAAAGTACTGTGTGGCATTCCACTGCGCTCGTCATCCTGAGACATAAGATGTTAAGTCTCATTATGTCCAGTAGTTACACTCGCTACAATGTCCTTCAAACCGAAACACAATAGTGCATGCACACTGCTGCTTGGCGGTAGAAATAGACATTGCGGTGGTACCCACCCAGACGGACTCCCACATAAACTATGAGAGACCTACCACCAGTAATATATCCTATAGATAAATCTATTGTATGCATATGTCATTCTCATACATAATGTTGACGTTAACGATTGTATTAGATAACGATAAAAAAGCGGCGATAGTCTAGTTGGGAGTGGAACGGAGTACCGCGACGAATGTGCACTGGTTCAAAAACACAGGGCATGCGCCTCTGACTTTTCCAAAAAAAGTTGTGTGTGTATTATTTGTGAATTATCGCTCGCTTTAATTGTGAAGGAAATACTTCGTGAGGAAACCTGCATACCTGAGAAGTTCTTTATAAGAATATCGAAGGTATAACCCGCACGAGGCCACCGTGGTAGATTAAGGCCTAAACCCTCCCAGTTGTAGGAGAAGGCCCGTGCTCACCAGTGGGTAATAATAATACAGGGTATGGTGCTATGGTATGGTGGTAAGGATTGTATTCAAACCAATGGTCCACAGATAGTTTTGCTCAAAAGTTACCAAGTACCAAATAAGTAAACAAAATGAGAGGTGTCAAGGGACACCCGGATGGAACGAAGTTCCTTTCGATTAATTAATGAAGGAATTGTAATAAAATTTTATTTATATAACAGAGTGTGTATATATATAAATATATAAATATTTTCCTATTTCCGTTCCAATACATAAGTTTCTAGAGAAAAAAACAAATACATACGTGTGGCACTCGGAGACTGCCGCGGTAAAGCTGTTGCATAGCATTTTTATCACAAATTTTGATTGACTAAACACAAATTCGATCTTACGCTTACCACATAAAGTAGATTTATAACGCGAGCAAAGCACGTGTAGTCTTGTTATTGATAAATGTCAGTAACCAAAGTAGAATAAATCAACAAAATTTGAAAAAAGAATGTTACGTTCGATTCTTTTGTACTCGTGCCGTGCCAACGCTGGGGAAATAGCTTCTACGCAATGTATTTAAGGTTCATATTATATTAGTAAGAAATGGTTTTAATGACTTTAATAAATAAAATAAATAAAAATATACTCGTTTCAAGAATTATAGCTTCTACGCATTGTATTTAAGGTTCATATTAGTAAGATAATAGAAAAAAGTGTCGTGACAACTTTCCGTCCAGCCCCCTTTCACAACGCGCGATAAGGAACTTCGTTCCAATAATTTTGAAAATAGTCGACGATCAGTTCTATTCCCATTTCCCATATAATTTGCTATCGAGCGGCGACACGTCTTTTTAGAATCCGGGTCAGTATAAATAGAGACGACATTTGCCTGCTACGGCATCGCGTTCCGTTGAATGCGAGTTTTTAAATTGCTCGCTTTTAAATCTTTGATGGGTATCTTAGTTTAATAAAATGTGTGTTATGACGAGTAGGGATGGTCGATTGATATGTGTTTGGCAGATACATGATTCTTATAATCTGGGTGCTTATCGTGGAGATTGCTCAATGCGTCCAAATCTAACTAAAGCCTCATTTCAGACGGATCAAATATTATTAGCAATGATCGTAATTCGTAATTATTGCTTAAGAAAGTTACCCCTCAGTTCATGCGCAATGGCGTGGCAATTCCTGCCTACGTTGACGTATGCGAGTATTTTGATAGAGTTTTCACAAAACAATAATTGCTAGCATTAATTAAATGAGGCGTTATCCGCGCGAAAGCTCGCTGCAACGCGCGTGGCAATTTTTTTGCTAATATTATGAATCATCATAAAAGCAACCTCACGTCAAGGTTTTTCACTGGACTGGTGGTAGGTCTCTCATATGTAAGAGTCTGCCTGGGTGGGTACCACCGCAATGTCTATTTCTACCGCCAAGCAGCAGTGTGCATGCACTGTTGTGTTTCCGCGTTCCGGGATCAGGCTGTGTATATCCGGTTCAAACAGGCCGGCATAATTGTGTCGAGTGACGAGACATAATCATCGCTCGTCTCCCGACACTCTATCTGAACCTCTCTAGGCTTGCCATCAGGTGCGGTCGGGCCCGTATCTATTACTAATATTATAAAGCTGAAGAGTTTGTTTCGTTGGTTGAATGCGCTAATCTCAGGAACTATTGAACCCATTTAGAAAATTCTTTCACTAATAGGATGCTACATTACTCCCGAGTGCTAGAGGCTACTTTTTTTCCTGGGAACATATTTTTATCCCGGAATAACTTTTTCAATAAAAAAAACGCATGCCTACTCACGTTGCTTATTATCAATCGAACGGGTTCATTGTCTCATTTTGCAGTCGTTTATACTTTATAAAAAATATGTTACTATACAGACAAATTAAGCGCTATCTCTATAGCCTAGACAATGAAATGTCTATTCGCATGTTCATATCCAAATTTAGGTCGTATAATAATGAATGTAGTGTAATAAATAAATATTCATTTAACTATGTTCTTACTTTAAAATATCTAATAGTATTTTCAAAGTTATTACGTACATTTGGATCAATATAGAATTAATAGACAACTCTATAACCTTCATAGATTATTTTAAAACACAAACACACGAATTGAGAACCTCTTTTTTCCGGAAGTCGGTTAGAATACTAACCGGTTCATACTAACAACCATGGAATTTGAATTACAAAGAACTGCGTGGCACTCCACTTCGCTCGTCACTCTGAGACATGTTAAGTCTCATCATGCCCAGTAATTACGCTGGCTACAATGTCCTGCAAGCCGGAACACAACAGTTCATGCACACTTCTGCTTGGCGGTAAAAATAGATATTGTGCTGATACCTACCCAGACGGCCCTTAGCATACGAGGGATCCTCTACCAGTGATATTATGATATCTGATTCCATTCCTAGCAATTATCAACACACACACTCACGCCTTTTATCCCCGAAGGGGTAGGCAGAGGCGCAACTAGTGCACCCACTTTTCGCGGTGCGTGTTCCGTCCTATAATGTGATAGGGAGCGAGCCTATCGCCATATCGGACACAAACTCCAGACTCCGGGCTAATACTGAATTTAAAACCCAATATCACTTTGCCCGAATATCGAACTCAAGATGCTGAGGAGCATTGCAGTCATACCGTAATACAACTACGCCACCGATGCAGTATAGGCAGCAATTATCAACGAGGCGACGTATCGAAAATTTGTTTTCCATAAGGCATTAATGTTTTAAATTCAAGATCGTTCCATGCCCATCATTTGATGCCCCAATTAACTGAAGGTTGGTCGTTCTTAAGGGTCCTTTTGGTTGTTTGACTGAACGAGTTGTGTTTACGTGTTATATCACTCGCTACTCACCCTTAAACGTTTCTTTTGTACCGTTTCTCTTGAAGGATGTATTGTGCGTTAGATTGTTATTTTCTCAGGGTAATATGTTTCACTTGTGTTGGGTTTAATTTTGTTGATTAAAGATTTAGCTTAGAAGTTGTTTAGCTGTAACTTAAATTTATACTAATATCATAAAGTTGAAGAGTTTGGGTGAACGCGCTAATCTTAGGAACTACTGAACCGATTTTGAAAATTCTTTCAATAATATAAATGTATATTACTCCCGAGTGCTATAGGCTAATTTTTGTCCCGGGAAAATATTTCTATCACGGAAAAACTTTTTCACTTTTTTTTTTTTATACGAGTAACCGAAGACCCATGTTATTAATAAGTCCAATATTTTTGTAATTTATTTTACTTAAATAATGTTAGTTTGTAAATAGAAATAATAAATGAATACGCGGTGAACTGCTACACCATTACATGTGAAATGGCACAGCAACGAGCTACGTATCTAGCTTAATGGTAATAATTTGAAGAATTAATTAATCTGACAACTTTTTTTTTGGCATTGAATGACGACACGAGCTAGCTGCTCGCCTGATGGTAAGATACGACCACCCATAAACAGTAGCAACACCATCCAGCACCTTGAGTTACAATGTACTGCATTCCTATGCGCTCGCCATCCTGAGACATAAGATGTTAAGTCTCATTATGTCCAGTAGTGACACTGGCTACAATGTCCTTCAAACCGAAACACAACAGTGCATGCACACTGCTGCGTGGCGGTACAAATAGACTTTGCGGTGGTACCCACCCAGACGGACTCTAACATATGTGAGACATACCACCAGTAAATTATTTCTATACCAATATTATAGATGCGAAAGTTTGGATGTTTGTTACTCAATAACCCCATAACGGCTGAGCGGATCTGGATGTAATTTGGCACAGACATAGATTATAGTCGGGAATAGTTTTTTTTTTTTAAGAAATGTACAGACTAATAAACAAAGTAAATATACAATATTAAGCATAGGCTACCTTTTATCTTTCGAGTCTTTGAGTTAATAGTTTATATAACAATAAAAAAAAATAGGTAAACTGATGGTAACGCATCACCATTGCTCATGTCTTACACCCGAAATCGCCAACCGAGCGAGCACTAAACACTAGGTAGATTATTTTACATTATACAAAAAAGGGGTTTCCTGATCATAAGCATCTCAAATGCCCATAAGTTATGGCTACAAAGATACACACGCCTTTTATCCACGACAAGGTAGGCAGAGGCGCGATTAGTGCACCCACTTTTTGCAGTGCGTATTCCATCCCATGATGTGATAGGGGGCGAACCTATCGCCACATCGGGCACAAATTCCAGACTCCGGGCTGATACTGATTAAGTTATGACTATTGTATAGAAATTACCAGATTGTCAGCAGATAACTTAGCCAAATGGTAAGGTCTGTAAATTTGACGTGGAAGGAATAGGGTGAGAGACATCACAACTTGTAATGACAATACGCAATAAATGTCACTTCCATCCAAATAGCTTCGTACTTGTAAGATTCGAGGAAAACGCCCTATCTGATATACGTTCATATGAATTGGAACACAACAAAGAATACTTATTGATGTGGGTGTATGTAAAAGTTAAATCGAGAATAGTACATGGGTCCAATCAACTATAACCTAGATGCTAGTTGTCTCGTAGGCGAGGTTGGGTAGGTGTCGGTCTATTTCTGGATCATGTGCTTAGAATGTCTTCAAAAAACTGGTAAGTCGATGTCGTTTAACTTTGATGTTTGTGATTGATCGACAGACCAATACGTCAGTCACGTGTTTATCTCTTAACGGTTAAGAGGGATTGGTTAAGACTTAAGCAATCCCGATAGAACGAAACGGAGTCGTATCGTGTTTTGTTGCCACACTCTAACCATATACTGTTGAAGCATTGTTGTTTGAATGATAGTATAGTATGTGTAATAAACGAAATGAGACTTAATATCTAATGCCTGAGGACGAGCACAGTAAAGTGCCACACTTTTTTGCTCAAAGAACAGGTGGTATTGCAACATTCTACTGTGTGGGTGTTCTTGACGCTTGCCACCAGGCGAGCAGCTTGCTCGTCTCGTCATTTAGGACCTAAAACAAAAAAAAAAGAATTTTAGAACACGGTAAAATGCCTCCACTGCATTTGATATGTGTTATCTAGATATTAGCAAGAGATGATTATACCCAGCCAGTTGAAACAGTAATACCGGCCAGTACGAAATCGGTTAAACACCAAAAAAGCATATAGTGCAAAAGAATATTTGAATTTAGTTCAATAAGTAACTTTATACTGTACAAGCCTTGCTCGCGGCTCCGCTCGCGTGAATGAGTTTTCCTAGAATAAAAGTAGCCTATGTTACTCGCTGATAATGTAGCTTTATATTGGTGAAAGAATTTTTTAAATCAGTCCAGTACTTTTTAAGTTAATTCATTAGAAAAATACAAATCTTTCCTCTTCATAATATTAGTAAAGCAAACAAATTTGTTTGTCCTGAATCCCGATACACTCTCATACCCTTTTTTACGGTGACATATCATGTCATACAACCGCCTAACGCCTTTGAAGGTTAAAGCCAGTCTGACTTATGAAGATCGATCGTGATGTTAATGGATATTCTAGCCACGCAATTATTTAATACAATATTTTTCTGACTTATGATCATTAAGGCAAAGACCTTACCTAATTTGTTAGTATGGTTTCATACTTGTAACTGCTTGTGTAGATTTTGCGTAATAACGAGATGGGCAGTTGCTGATCGTAAGATTACAAAATTACTTCTTTAAATTGGCATAACTCTAGCTTTGAGTTATATATTGCCCGGTTAAAACGCTTATTTAGATACATCTCTACAGCTGCTTACCGGCAGGAATAGACGAAGCCATACTCATACTCTCACATGAGTCTTCCTTCGAAATGAACCCAATAAAACCAATTGCGTCATACTTTCGTAACACACCGTAACCTTTAACAAATAGATTACTCGAACCCCTAATACCAAATTGTCAGAGTTCTTTCCTTCACGTAAACACGTCATTAGAGAATTACGTTGAGTGCGTGCCGGAATTGTGTATTACTTGACTATCGTGCTGCCAATCAATTTAATTCGTTTTTCTAACGATCTACTAAATTGTTCACGAAATTACGAGAATTAGACCCCTTTTACCTTCGCTGGAATATTACTCAAGATGTTAAGTGAAAAGATTGTTTGCAATTTCTATAAAATCGAACAGTGGATTAAATTGTCCCTATTTTTATTCGACTTTCAAAAAAAGAGGTTCTCAGTTCGTCTGTTTGTTTTTTTTTTATCTATTTGCACTGATTACGGGCCGATTTCCGTGATTCATTTTTTATTTAGTAAAGTAGGTTTTCGATATGGTTTCAACACAACAATTTTTAGTTTTGGGTTTGTAATTTTTTTAATTAGTATGATTCTCGTATGCATACGTTCGGTTGGATACGTACCACTCTAATGTCTATTACCGCCAAGGATGTTTTTTACGGTACAGCAAAGTGACCCTACTGCATCTGTGGTAAGTGGAGCAGGGTCCAAATAGAGTGGTCTACTGACGAGAGAATAGTCGACACAATTATGTCGGGTTAATTGAAGCCGGGTGTATACACCACATACGCTTTTGCAATTACTGTTGCTTTGCCGTTTAAAGGAACTGTAATCTGTTTTATTACTAGGCATTATGACTTAATATCCAAGAAGTTGAAGAGAGAGACATCGTGAGGAAACCTGCATATCTGAGAAGTTTTCTATAAGAATTTCGAAGGTATGTGAAGTCTGCTAACCCGCACTAGGCCAGCGTGGTGGACTAAGGCCTAAACCCTCTCAGTAGTAGAGGAGGCCTGTGCTCAGCAGTGGGCAGTATATAATACAGGGCTGATATGGTATGGTACGGTATCCAAGAAGCTTATAGATAAAAGTGGAGGCAACACTCGACTACCTAAGTATAGACGACTGTGGTGGACACTCTCTTTCTGAATACATACATAAGACACAGACAACACATATCACTATCTCGTTCTTATGTGTGTATTTAGAAAGAGAGCGTTCGACCACAGTCGTATTCACTTAGGTATTTAGAGTGTTGCCACCACTTTTATCTATAAAATTCTTGTTAATATCTAAGAACTGACGACTGTGTTGCCACGCAGTGTTTTGTCACTCAAAATTCGAGTAGTGTTGTTTTATACAGAAAATCCTGACGTTTGCTATAGAGCAAGCTACTTGCTCGTCGCATCATTGAATTGTACAAAAAACATTTTCTAGTGACTAATTTTAGAAATACGGTACTTATTGGTGATACTGTCTAAGTTGGACTGGTGTTATAAATGCACGCTTTTTATCTAGTTATTTAAAAAGTGTTAAGTAAATACGAAGAAAATCTTACAAATTTCCAAAATCAGTTATATTTAGAGATTAGCCTGTACGAACATCGTGCCAGGGGATGTTTATTTACTTAGTTTTCTTGTTGACTTTCTAAAATTTTCTTCCATGCAGTTATTGTCCTGATAATTACGACCACCAAAATGTAGAAATGATCTAAATCGGTCGAGCTTTTCTCAAGTGATGCTCTATTATACAAGTGACAATCGATCCTACTATATCCTACTAATATTATAAACTCGAAAGTTTGTAAGTATGGATGTATGGATGTCTGGATGTATGGCTGTTTGTTACTCTTTCACGCAAAAACTACTGAACGGTTTTCGATGAAATATGGCACACGGGTAGATTATGTCCTGGATTAATACATAGGCTACTTTTTGTCCCTGGAAAATATAAAGCGGGACTTTTATCCCAGGAAAACTCATTCACGCGGGCGGATTCGCGGGCAAAAGCTAGTTTTTATATAAATAGATTGATATCCAAATGCACGGTCTACTAAAATTTTCAAGTCCCAAGCTAGCATCCTACACGTAATGTTTTCTGCTGTCACAGTCTCTGACGACCCTTCAGTCCACATTTTAATAGCGTGATGAATGGTACAATCTGTTTAAATTATGTATTACTAGGTTTTCATAATCCTCATTACGCGGTACTTTTAATTTAAAATATGACTTCAAAATGACATTTTAATTTACAAGCCCATTCAGCCTTCAGCGGTTTATAGAATAACCAAAGCTCGTGTTTGATAAACCACGAGTGTTATTTGAAATTTACGGCGTTCACATTGTGGTTTTCATTTGGCTATTCTCAGAATATATTAACTAGCTTTTGCTCACGGCTCCGCTCGGGTGAAATAAGTTTTTCCAGGATAAAAGCCCCGCAATATATTTTCCCGGGGTAAAAATTCCATATGTACTATTCCAGACTATAATCTACCTCTGTGCCATATTTCGTCCAGATACGTTCAGTCCTTTTAGCGTCATTGTATAACAAACATCCGAACTTTCGCATGTATAATACATAATACTAATATTATCTATACCTATCTATCTATCTAATATTATCTATCTATATCTTTACTAATATAGATTAGTATAGGTGCTGACAGGCGGCGTAACTCGATCGTTAGAGGATCGCATCTCAATGGTCGATAAGGTCTCCCGCAGACGCTGTTAACTTGTTACGAAGAAACACTACACTATACAATGATGTCAGTTAAATTCAATTCGTTAAATTATTTATTGGCAGAAAAAAAAAATGATAAAAAATATATATAGGCTGTAAAGATAAGTAACATAACATAAAGTAAAAATAAGCCTCCATGCCGAACTAGGTTAAATACCTGAGCACACAGCGCCATTCCCCACAACTTTTATAATTAAACTAGCACTGCGCGCGGCTCCACCCGCGTGGAAAGTATTTTACGGGACAAAAAGTAGCCTATAGCACTCAGGAGTAATGTAGCTACCTATTAGTGAAAGAATTTAGAAAATCCGTCCAGTAGTTCCTGAGATTAGCGCGTTCAAACAAACAAACTCTTCAGCTTTATAATATTAGTATAGATTTAAAAATGATACTTTGTGTAGAGTTTAGTGAACCTCTCTGTGTATGTCCGTGTATGCGTGTGCGTGTGCGCGCGCGCGCGTGTGTGTGTGATGTGACCTAGTAGTATCTGCGCGATCCCTAAATCATTGACTTTAGTCATGCAACGCATAATATTAAGGTCCAATAGATAAGATTCAAGTAAATTTTATTTGTCAATTTTTTGGCATTTATTTTGGAGTTAGATTAGAGTCTGACTTGTATTTGCTCGGCTTATACATTAATGTCACGAGTGTAACGGCCATATTGCTATGTAAGCACAATGCATCCGGAGTGCAGTCACTCGAGAGTGTCAGTAGTGTAACATGGAGTCCGGCACTGTGTACACGCATATAACCATGTAACAATGTAATAATGTTTTCACCTACCAATAATAAACTTTTATAAATAACTACCAACTATATTATTGTGGGACACTCACATGCCCTAACATTGGCATCCCCTAACATTGGTGAACCCGACGTGCGAAGTGATGTGCCGAAAGTAGTGAAAAACAATTTACAGTATCCAGTTTCGAAGTGTGTGCATAATATGTCCTATATAAAATGGCGGAAAGTGAAGAAAAGGAAGTAAAGGGTGAAGTTGACCAAATTACTATTACTTCAAGGATTGCAGAATTTTGGGAGGATCAACCCCGAACATGGTTCATCCACGTGGAATCTGTCCTGTTCAGCCGTAAGTTATCGGACGAGGCGAAATATCACCTAGTAACCGCAAAATTAGGCAAAAATGTGGTCCAGGCAGCAACAGACATTTTACTCAATCCGCCGGCAGAGAACAAGTATAATGCCCTGAAGGCTAGACTTTTAGCCGTATACGAAGAGTCGGAGAGTCGCCAGCTGCAAAAGTTAATCGGCGAAATGGAGCTCGGCGATCAGAAACCGTCGCAAATTCTTCGACGCATGAAAGACCTAGCCAGAGACAAAATCAAGGACGACACGCTACTTCTTTTGTGGCAAAACCATTTGCCGACAGCAGTACGAGCTGTGCTTATAGTTACGGACAGCAAGGATTTGAATACTTTGGCGTCAGTAGCCGACAAAGTGATGGAGACCGTCAAACCCATCAACGTCGGAGAAGTCAGCACATCGGATACGACCTCATTAGCAGCGCAAATAGCCAGAATCAATGTCCGGCTCGATGAGATGCAGTCAAGGCCACCGGGACAACGCGGCAGGTTTTCAACACGCAAGTCCCGAGAGCGCTACGGTAGGGATGCACGATCCATTTCCCGCGGGCGTCGAAATTCTACACCTCGTGGCACACCAGGTCGTGCCGATTGGATGTGTTTTTATCACTACCGGTTCAAGGAACGGGCGCGTAAGTGCGTGCCGCCGTGTTCTTGGCCCGCTAAGCAGCAGAAGCAGCCGGAAAACTGAGCGCCGTGCAGTCAGCGGCGGGTGACAGCTGCATCGGAACACGTAATTACCGTCTTAGTATAAGAGATAGATATAGCAACCTAAATTTTTTAGTGGATACTGGCGCGAACATTTCTGTAATACCGCGTAATGTAGTTAGTAAGAGTAGCCTAAGTAAAAGTAAATCGGACTATACGTTGTATGCCGCTAACGGCACAACTATAGAAACCTATGGCACTAAAACTTTGAGTCTAGATTTAGGGTTAAGAAGATCCTTACGTTGGACTTTTGTTATAGCCGAGGTAAGCCAACCCATTTTAGGTGCCGATTTTTTAAAATATTACCATTTATTAGTCGATTTAAGTTCTCGTAAGCTTATCGACCAATTAACTCAATTTAAGGTTCTAGCTTCAATTGTAAGTTCGCCCAATAGCCAGACCATTAAAACTGTAGATATAAGTCATCCATTTTATGATTTGTTAGCGAAATATCCGGATATCACCAAACCCGTATCATTTAAAGAAACACCTAAACATTCAGTGTATCACCATATTGAGACAGTCGGACCACCCGTACATTGCCGAGCGAGACCGTTGCCACCGCATCGATACGCTAAAGTTAAAGAAGAATTTAGAATCATGCAGGAGATGGGAATTTGTAGACCGTCGAAAAGTGCGTGGGCAAGCCCATTACATGTCGTGGAGAAAAAAGATGGTAATCTACGTCCTTGTGGTGATTACAGAGCGCTTAACGCAATCACCAAACCGGATAGATACCCTATACCGAGATTATACGATTTTACCTATATACTTGCAGATAAAAAAGTTTTTTCCCGTATTGACATTAATAGAGCGTATCATTTTATAATGGTCGCTCCTGATGACGTAGAAAAGACCGCTATAATCACACCGTTCGGGCTTTTCGAATTCCCACGCATGAGTTTTGGTTTGTGTAACGCAGCGCAATCTTTTCAACGCTTTATGAATCACTCTGTTTTGCATGGTTTAGATTTTTTGTATACATTTATAGACGACATAGTAATAGCTAGTGAGAATTTGGAACAACACAAAAAACATTTAGCAGAAGTTTTTGAAAGACTTAGCAAATTCGGTATTACTATCAATTTAAAGAAATGCTCATTTGGTAAATCTAAAATTGATTTTCTTGGTTACGAAGTTTCCACTGATGGTATTCGGCCACTTAAAGAAAAAGTAGATGCAATTAATTCTTTTCCCAAACCAGAAACCGTAGACCAATTAAGACGATTTTTGGGAATGATTAACTTTTATCGGTTACATTTACCTCACGCAGTAGAATATCAATCAGAATTAAATAAATATTTAAAAGATTCCAAAAAGAAGGATAAAAGAAAAATTATTTGGGACGATAAATCGAACGAAGCCTTTATACAATGTAAGTTAAGTTTGCAACGTGCACCTGGTTTATCGTATCCGAAACCCGATACGCCACTTGCACTAATGACGGACGCATCGAGTAGCTGTGTGGGTGCAGTTTTGCAGCATCGCGAAAGCAATGTATGGAAGCCGTTAGGATATTTTTCTAAGAAAATGACACCTGCACAAGAAAAATATAGTACTTATGACAGAGAGCTTTTAGCTATTTATCTCGCTATTAAATATTTCCGGAATATGATTGAGGGACAAAAATTAGTTATTTATACCGACCACAAACCTTTGATTTTTGCTTTTAAAAAAATAGGTAGTGACAACGAGCTACCACGTAGAGTTAGGCAATTATTATTTATCAGTGAGTTTTCTACTGAAATTGAACATATTCAAGGTGACGATAATGTTGTAGCGGATGCATTATCACGGGTCGAGTCCATTTCTGTTCCCATAGCATTAGATTACGCTGACATTGCTCGTGCTCAAAGAAATGACGAGCAACTGGCCAACCTGCGTAAGCAAACCGGTAAGTGGAATTTATTAGAGATAGTATTACCGGGACATGACACTAGCATTGTTTGTGATATGTCTACACTAAAGCCTAGACCATACTTACCAGAACAGTTTAGGAGATTAGCTTTTCAGTCTGTGCATAACCTTAGCCATCCAGGAATTCGTACTACAGGTAAATTAATAAAGCAAAGATTTTTTTGGGTCAACATGAACAGAGATATAAGTATTTGGGCACGTTCTTGTAATGCATGCCAGCGTGCGAAAATACATAGACATGTTAAATCGGAATACGGTAAATTTCCATTGGCAGAACGTTTCATGCACATACATGTTGACATAGTAGGGCCATTGCCGATTTCTTTGCATGACTACAGGTTCTTAGTTACAATCGTGGACCGAGCTACAGGCTGGCCGGAGGCTTTTCCCGTAAAAGATATTACCGCGGAGACCGTATCAAAAGTCATTTATGAGGGTTGGATTTCACGTTTTGGCTGTCCTTTTCAACTTACTAGCGACCAGGGCAGACAATTTGAAAGTTCGCTTTTCAAGGAACTTATGAAGTATTTAGGTATATGTAAAAAGCGTACCACACCTTACCACCCTCAAAGCAATGGTATGGTAGAGAGGTGGCATAGATCGCTTAAAGCAGCTTTGATGGCCAGATTAGATTCAAAGACTTGGGTAGAAGAATTACCTACAGTGTTGTTAGGACTCCGAGCGGCACCGCGCACCGATACTAGTGTAAGTGCTGCCGAGTTGACTTATGGACAAACCCTAAGGCTACCTGGCGATTTCTATGACAACAACAAAACAGATATATCTAATTATTGTCAGTATGTAAACAACTTACGTTCGTTAATTTGTAAATTAAAACCGAAACCGAATACACATAAGGATAGTCGCACAGTATTTGTGTATCCGGAATTAAGCAATTGTAGTCATGTATACATTCGTAATGATGGTGTTAAGAAATCATTGCAACCACCTTACGATGGACCATTTAGAGTACTAGAGAGAAAAGATAAAGTTTTTGTAGTTCAACTTCCGAATCGCATAACTAACGTATCAATAGATAGGTTAAAACCAGCTTTTGAGGTTGATATTAAAAATAAAAATGGCATAGATACTAATAATAAAAGTAATGTGAACAATAAAGAGAATAATACTACTAGTAGTAGCGATAGTCAACAGCATAACGCGTTTAGAGTAGCGGAGAGCGATAATAAAACGGTCAGCTACACTACGCGTAGCGGTCGAATAAGTAAAAAGCCCGTACGTTTCGATTTGTGAGTTTGGGTAAGTATAAAATTGTCATCAGCAAGTCGTACATTCTTGTATTATCATTACAAATAAACAGTTCTCGTGCAATTATATTACGCATCGATTAATTATTTAATTATGGGGAAAGCAGTATCAAAGGAAGAAATTGTTATCGCCCAAAACGGGGCTACTGCCAACTTACAGGATACAACTTGGAACAATTATTTTAGTTGGTCTATCGTTGGATTCTTAGTTTTGAGCATAATCATGTATTTCGTGATCAAGCGCTGTATGTCGAGAGCTAGGAGCTGGTTAAATGATCATGTACGAAGTATACAAGTACAAGTTTTGGAAACTGTAGAGGCAACAAGGGCCAGTTTTCGAAAAGGGAGAGACCCCAATTCAAGCAAGGTTTCTACTAAACTCGATATCGTGTAAAAGTGTCAGTGTGTTTTCTCACAGTGGTGATACCGAGATAGCGTGTTAACAATTGTAAATTTTCAATTTTAAGATAATGAATATATTTTACAACCTTTATATTTTTTTATATACACCAATATTTTGATATTTTGTGATTATTATTTTTTGCAACTATTTTAATTTGTTTTGCTGTATTCAGTATGTGATTGTATTGTACTTTTGAATTGTGTATTGTATAATATTGTACTTTTGAATTATGTTTTGTAGATTTGTATTAAAATTTTTCCTACGTTTACACCCAAAATAAATAAATTTATTTAAAAAGGGGGAGAGTGGTGTAACGGCCATATTGCTATGTAAGCACAATGCATCCGGAGTGCAGTCACTCGAGAGTGTCAGTAGTGTAACATGGAGTCCGGCACTGTGTACACGCATATAACCATGTAACAATGTAATAATGTTTTCACCTACCAATAATAAACTTTTATAAATAACTACCAACTATATTATTGTGGGACACTCACATGCCCTAACATTGGCATCCCCTAACACGAGTATCAATTATCAGGAAACGGTGAAATTGGCCATGTCAAATAAAAATAGATCCTGAATTGCCCTCAATAGTTTCATAAATATGAACGCTCAAAACAACCGAGTGAATGCAATGCTCGTACGCTTGTTGATTAAAGAAATACTACCTTTCGCCTGTGACTCTGCCCGCGTCCCTTTGTCATGTAAATTACCATTTCAAATTGACCGCCCCGGTGCATGGCGTCGTTTGAAACTGAGACATACCCGTCGCTATAAATTCAGTGTTTTTTGCGTGATTCAAACATCTCTCGTATTGGAAAACTTCCAATTTTGGACATTTTGATTTTGGAGCATTGCAAATTTCCTGTATTGAATTCACAGATTGAATTGTATGAACACAAAATGTACAACGTAGTTCCATGAAACTACAGATAAAGTAAAATGACAAAAACAAATACTGAATAGCTTGGGTTATAAAATAATTTACTTTATTAATTGCTTTAGCAACTTCCAGATTCATATTAGTGTAAATAGTGACAAACACATCTCAGCAAGAAGTCGACAGAGTCTGCGGGACGCTTTAATCATTTCCTTCCATGAAGATGGTGTTTCCATGCATTATTTCCCATGAAATATATTGTCTTAGTGGATATTTTAAGGAGCCATTGTTTCATTCGTGGTCAAGTAAAATTAAGGGTCTTATCACACTGGCGAATTTCAAGCGAATTGACAGCGAGGCGAAGACGTTGAGAGCTCGCCCAGTGTAATAAGACTTACTTTACCTGACCACGTATAAAACAACGACGCCTTAAATATAACAATATTGTATAATTCTAGATTTTTTATTCTTTGTGTTCAATTTAAAGAGCTAATTACATTTCTTGGGAACGATAAAGTTAGATGTAATTTGTCTCGTCGCTAAAACTAAGTAACGCAATTAAGGGCGGTTACAAAGATCTGCCGGCTAAACTGATTTGTTTAATTTGTAACTTGTTTGTCGGTATACAAATAGCGATTTTTGTCCTACTAGATTTATCGTGTTTGACATAATTTCTTAGTTTAGTTTAATTTATACCCGCAACGGCGAAGCAAGGGAGGGTAATGATTTTAACACCCTACGTATGTATTTACTAGCTTTTGCCCGCGGCTCCGCCCGCATGAATTAGTTTTCCCGGGATAAAAAGTATCCTATATATTAAACCAGGACATAATCTATCCGTGTGCCAAATTTAATCGAAATCCGTTCAGTAGTTTTTGCGTGAAAGAGTAACATACATCCAGACATTTATACTTACAAACTTTCGCGTTTATAATATTAGTAGGATCTACTTATCCATTTTATGTTTCACTCTAGCGTCGCTCTCATTGAACTGATTTTGATAAATGAGGTGTCTATCGATTCGTGTTTCTGGTGCGATGATTATAGGATATATATATTTTTTTATTAGTTGACTCGTTTAATACTTATTCTCGCGGCTCTACCCATGACCTTTCTCACAGACTTAAAAATCATTATGTTTTTAGGAATCAGGTAAGGAAATCGAAAGGTGTAAGGTTATTGCTACTACCCAACGGAATCTCATAGGAGCAATTGACTTAAAAGAACCTGTTAAACCAAATTGAGAATTGGAAGCGAACTAAGTTTTGGACGACAATTTTAATCAAGAGCTTTCGTGGAATGTGGAGTCGGCCATTGTTTGTAACTTTTTAAGGCTCAGAACTAATCACGGTTCGTGGAAAAGCTTTGCAGATTTCACGAAATATGTGAATAGGGTAGTTGACTACTTTTTCTTTAATACATTTATCTAAAATGTATGCTATCCAAAATCTAACGGAAAAAGAATTTCCGAAATTAGAGCAGTAATAAGTAAGTTAGAAAGCTTTTGAAATTTGGTAAAAGGGGTAATTGTCAAATAATATTAATATCAGATAGTGACGTCACCGGGTGTCACCGGCCTGCGTGCGAAAGAGATAGCGCGATATCCCCACCACGTCCCCCGTCGTCGCGTGCTCACGACAATATTTGAAATATGAATAACTTCTTTATTTTTCAACCAATTTTGATGCTGATTTCACAGAAGAATTTCTTTTTCGTATTATTTTCTGTTACATATAAAATAACGTACTAACTAAAACATAGTAAACTACCCCACTGTGTTTCGTTGCTTTACATTCCGAGCGGAAAATATTTCAATCTTTCTGTAATTATGAGTGATTTTGCTTGGCTTGTGTGACGATTTTTAACCAACTCCAAAAGAAGTTTATCCTATTCATATTTTTTTCAGGTTTTTCAACGATAATTTTTTACTCTCTGGTCCGATTTAAATGATTATATTTGAGTTCGATTTCGTATAGCTTCGGAATGGTCCAATTTTAATTTAATCGGTATAGGACCTTGGACTTCGAAGATACATAGGGGAACGCCCCAAAAACAAATAGGATTGTAATGATTCTTTTTGTGGTGGTTTCATATAGCTTCAAGATCCTGCCATATTAAAATATCGGTGTTTTAACAAAGGATTTTTTGTATATAAACCGTATTATTTCTCTACGGTAAATACTTGAAAATGCGTAAGTTACTTGTTATTAAGTGATCTTAACCGATCATAAACACTCACAAAACCATAAATTCTTACAGCGTGTTCATACCACATTACCAAATTATTTGTATACCAAATATTTTAATGATATTACATAAATACATAGGGGTAGGCAGAGGCACAACTGGTGCACCCACTCCCGTGATGTGATAGGGGTCGAGCCTAACGCCATATCGGGCACAAATAAGACTTCGGGTTGATACTGCACAGAAAACCCCGATATCACTTCGCCCGACCCGGGGTGGTTAAATAAATGATTAAATTAACTTAATTTTATTGAAATTAGTTACGAAGCGCCCGAGTTTGTGATGCCAAGTTAGAGTTAAGTTACACTTCTCTGCAATGTCCTAAGTATTTATTTATTGCTTCACAGTACTGCCGTGAGACTGAAGTACTTTGTGCTTGCATTAATTTTACTTTCGTAAACCGCGTGTCGCATTGAAACCGATGCGATATAAGAGATGGGGGATTGTTTGGTTGTTTTGTGACTGAGCCTTAGCATATTTTTAATAATATAGGTACTAAATTAATGTAATTACGACATTGGAAGTGTTATATCGAAGTAAATTATGTTTAAAATATAAATTTCTAATTATTTAATTAAAGAAATATATACTTAGACTGAGATTAAGAATGAAGGTCCATACTGAATGTTGTCAGTTATAAAGTACTTTGTACTTCAATCTTATACAAAACGAATCAAAATTTGGTTTGCTGTTGGATACATAATATATACCTTCATAAAATTCATAAATACATACAAAATACTATTAACTTAGATCTCAACCATAGCATACAGAAAGAAAGATTTTTTTTATTGTTGGGCCAAAAAACTTACAAGTTTGCATTATAAAATGCAACAAAAATATATTACAATACGAGCTTTTGCCCGCGGCTCCGCCCGCGTGAATGAGTTTTCTCGGGATAAAAGTCCCGCTTTGTATTTTGTCGGGATAAAAAGAAGCTCATGTGTTAATCCAGGACATGATCTACAATGGGAACCGACATTCAGCTCCATGCTGCAGAACTGCCTAACCAATACTGAAGCGCTGATCGCATATACATCGCGTATCGCATTAGGTTGAACAGCAAGTTAGCATAATATCGCTGGCAAGCAAACTGAAATGCCTCCCCTATTCTCCTAATACCTCCTAATTGGGGCTTATTAAAAGCGAGCCAGCTTCCGAAGTGCACGATCTCATTAGCTCTATAATTTCTTAACTAAGAGATTTTGTCTCTACAGTTTTCCTACATACAATATTCGGCGCTATGTGACGATGCTTCGTCTCCCTTACATAGTTAATGTTTTAACGGTGTAACATGCATCTAGTATTAACGAATAATATTTTGATTGTTATTTTTAACTAAGATTACTTTTTTTACTCGAGACGGAAAGTGTGACGGAGATATTGAAAGAAGAGTAAAAATGGGAAATAGTGTTAATGGCGCCTTGTACTCGATTATGGTTAACAAAAATATTTCTAATAACGCTCGGTTAGCCATTCACCAAGGAGTCCTGGCGCCAACACTAATGTATGGGAGTGAGTCGTGGGTGTGGCAGAGCAAGCATGTAAGTAAGGTAAATGCACTGGAAATGAGAGCTTTGAGAAGTATGTGTGGGCTGAAAGTAAGTGATAGAGTGAGGAATAGCGTGATAAGAGAAAAATGTGGATTGAAAAAATATGTAGTGACTAAGATTGAGAAAGGAATGCTTCGGTGGTTTGGCCACATTGAAAGGATGGACGAAAGGAGAGTAACGAAAGAAATTTATCTCGCGAAAGCAAGCGGTAGTGTCGGACGGGGACGTGCTAGACGTACCTTCATGGACCAATTTGACCACCTCTTAAGGAAGGGTCAAATAAGGAGTTCTCGTAACCGACGAGCATGTATGAAGAGACTGATGACTGTGGAAGAAGCGAAAGAGGTATGCTTGGCTCGTAGCACTTTGCGCTCCATAGTCATTGCCTACCCCAATGGGAGAAAGGCGTGAGTTTATGTATGTATGTATGTATTACTTTTTTCTATACTTAGTTGTCTAAAGTGGATATGCACGGGTGAAATGCTATTTGGCTTAAATGATTATTTTGGGATATTAAGTTATAAGTATTTATATTTGTAACCAGTATCTTTTTCTGATTTTAAATACAATAAACCAAATAGCCTTTCACCCCTCGATATGACAGATAATATTGTTAGAAGCTGAAGCGATTTCGATTTAAATAAAAACATCTACCACTGATTTTACAGCAATACTTTCACAAAGATATAGAACACTACGACTGAGCCAAGACTGAGACCGAAAGAGAGCGCGAATGAGAGTGCACATCGATACGGCACCCTTCTTATACACCCAACTGTTACTTCCACTATATATACCCTTTCTAGCCGATTTCGGCCACGGCGGCCAATCTCAACAGAGATCAGCCAGATACGCAGGAGATATTATAGTGCACAAGTGTGTGCGCAATACACAGGGTGCACTCGCTATTCCTTTACTCTCATAGTCCGGTGAGACGGCAATCTGACATGACCGGAGAGAGATCAGGCGCAGGACCAACGGCTTTACGTGCTTTCCGAGGCACGGGGGTATCACACCGCCAACTTCCTGACTCCGAGCTGCGACTGAGTAATTATTAAGATGGAAAAACCTAGTCACAATGTTTTTGGCCCGACCCAGGATTCGAACCCAGGACCTCAGCGCGCAAATTGTACTCGTAACGCGTACGCAATACAACTACGCCACCGAGGCAGTCAAAACTACTAGTTACTACTAGTACTTCCACTACTAGTTCGATATCACCATTACCCTCACAAAACGTTTTATCCTAATAATATTATATCCCGTACTATTTTATAATACTTAACAATAACGATACAATTTCTTAAATATAATTATTTTATGTGAAATTCAAACCTGTATTCTCTGGGTTCACGTTTTATATTACCACTAAACTGTTCCAGTGCCGCGTCAGTAATCGATTTGCTTCGAAAATATCTTAGCGTCTGAAATTGGTTGTGATACAAAGATCTACTATAATAAGATATTCTAAAATACTTCGGTATTGTAGACTGCCTCGGTGGCGTAGTTGTATTACGGTACGACTGCAATGCTGAGGTCTCGGGTTCGATCCCCGGGTCGGGAAAAGTGATATTGGATTTTTCTCTTCAGTATCAGCCCGGAGTCAATTTGTGCCCGATATGGCGATAAACTCGCCCCCTATCTCATCATGGGATGGAATACGCACGGCGAAAAGTGGGTTGCTCCTGTGTCTACCCCTTCGGGGATAAAAGGCGTGAGTGTGTGTGCGTGTGTTAAATTTTCAGTTCAAACTTTATAAACTGAAGACACATGAAAGAGTGAACTGAGGAACCGAAAATTCGGAACGATAGGCCAAAACTTGTTAATAAACAATTCTTGGACGTCTAACTTTGGTACAGTCAGCCACATAGCAGCTGAACAAATTCAAAACTTCAAATTGCCTACACACATTTGTGTTGTTACCAATTTTTTTATACACAGTAATAAAATAAAAGACGTATACTTAACTTCAGACACAGAGAAAAAATATTTCAATTAATGTAACGTGGAGGAAGATTTGAAGTTTACATTTTGTCCAATTGTTTATGTGGCTGACTGTACATCGCTTCGGGAACAATCAAAAGGTGAACTCATTTACCAGCTTAAAGTTTAACAAAGAACGAGACACTTCGAACACTTGTAAACTTCATTACAATGTTAATTTAGAAAAGGTACTATTTTTTATGTTTGAAGTGCCATTTTTGCTTGGCAATAAAGGTCACTTGAGTAGTAAGGGATTCACCGATACTGGAGCAGGTTCGACGGCCGGTCCGCGACGCTCCGGCGGCTGGTCGCCGACGTTTTCGATTGCTCCAGATTCGGCCCGCGGCGCCCGCGAATTAATCCGCGGATTACTTTAATACCTACCGCGAATTAATTTGATACCTACCGCGGATTAATTTGATACCTACCGCGGATTAACTTGATACCTACCGCGGATTAATTTGATATCGACCGCGGATTATTTTGATAACTCCCGCGAATAAAATTTATATCGTCCGCGGAATCCATTTCATATCACCCGCGAGGTAGGTATGAACCACGAATTTGTTCATGGTCTACGGTTCCCTTAAGCTTGTACCTTTTCCCTGTTCGTTGTGCTTTTAACTTTCTACTTTCTATCGGCGATCCTTTTTTTATTTGAAGGATGCAAAGGTCTTTGTCGCGTATTTCTATTAACTCGTGTTTCTATGCAAAAGCCGTTTAAAATTACTTAATAGTTGCCCTTTACGCATTACGAGCATTGTTTATGATAGATAAAGCAACATTTTCCCTGTTTCGTTGTGTTTTAGACTTTCTACTTTCTATCGGCGACCCTTTTTTATTTGAAGGATGCAAAGGTCTTTGTCTCGTATTTCTATTAACTCGTGTTTCTACTTAAAAGCCGTTTAAAATTACTTAATAGTCACCCGTTACGCATTACGGGCATTGTTTATTATAGATAAAGCAATCGTTACAATACACCATACCTTTCTCAAATTCTAGGTAAAACCCTTTGGGTCTTCTCATTGTCATAATAATTACGGTTCCCATTATTCACATTACCTGATATTACGTATTCAACGGAACATTTAAGGTGAAAGTCGAAACATGTTGGATCTTGTCTGCAAGGAAACAATACTCCCTCTCCATATAAAAGAGCGACTCAAAATCACATGGTATCGTATTCCACTCTGTGCTCTGCTCGAAGTGTGATCTCCAGTTGTTTGTAACAGTGAAGTGATAGTAAAATTGTGAAATAGTTAAATAGTGAAAGTGTTATAAAAATGAATGTAAGTACCTTTATATACTTTGATCTAAAAGTGTTAACTTTGATCTATAAGTGTTTGTAACCAGATGTTTCATTAATTGTTTATGCCATGTGTTGTCCACCAGGTTAATACATTTTAGCTATCTTTGATGTCTTATTAATTTATCATTGTTACTAATGTGTACATGTATACTTCGCATACCTATAAGTATTTATCATACAGTACTTACTTAACCGATAATTAAAACAGTTTCATTTCATTTTGTTACAGTTTTCTGAAAATACTTTCAAAAACTACTATTATGCTGAAGAAATCGACGAACCTAGTGATGAAGAAGGTACACTCGCCTTTAAAGTAAAAAAAGCGATAATAGCAAATAAAAGACCGATTGAATGCAACAGCATTGATGAGTTTTTCGAAAAACCAAAAAAGAAGAAGACAACAACAAGAAAGTCATCCAGTGTTGGTCGATCGACGAGCGGTGGTGTTTCATACATCCGATCAAACAGCGATGACAACAGTTCTGCATCACATCTCATAAAAATTGAGGTGTATGAAGTGAATAAAATAAAAAACATCGCACCGACGGAACATTGGAAACACGCTGATGTGCGAGTTAAATATTACGCGGAAAACGACAGTGATAAGAACTTGCAAAGTGTCAAGGAAACTATATATAATATAACTAAACAGTTGGCTAGTAAGGAAGATTGTGTGAAATATTTTATAGACACAGACAAATGAACAAAAGTGCCAGTGCGTGTCAATGTTTTAATATCATAACTTTAATCATATGCTTTGTACTACTATTATTGAAATAAGAAACTATTATTGTATTAACTGTACTTAAGAATCTACCTGTTTAAATTTAACTTACATTGTATTGTATTTAAACTTTGTACTCTTTTAAGTTACATACTTAATAGATTAATTTGTTTTTGATTCTAGAACTCTTTGTGAATTGTGTTATTGCTAAGTATTATTGTAAATAGTTATAAGTCTTTTTAGTGTTTTTTCATGCTCATGCTTACGATTGTAAAGTTATTGGGAACATTCATAAATTGTTTGGAAGAATTATAAGTATTGTATGGGGTTATTAATCTTCAATAAAGAAAAATCATTCATTCATTTTCATATTTCATTTATTCACCTCAAAACATGATTTAAATAAACCATTTAAAAACACATCATTGCATATTGTATTATCACTAAATAATACTTGAAAATCTTTGAGACTCTTACCATAGTATTTATAATACAGATACATTAAACAGTACTCTCCACAAACTATAGTAAAGTCATTTTGAATTCGACTTGTATTGTAATTCCACATTCTAGAATTTCTCGTTAAAAACATTCGATGGTATCCTTGAGGTGGTCGACCGTATGAATCAAAGTACTGTCCAAAACCATTCTTATCTATGTGTATGGCGACCCAGTGAGAACCTGGTTTGTTATCAGAGTCTAAGTTGCTAACTACGTATGTAGGAGTTACCACATATATTGGTAGACGATTGGCTGCATATACATTATATTCAATACTTGGATCAATTTTCTTTAAGTAATTCTGTATTTCTATTGTATTCATTTTTATTCACCGTATAGCTGCAGAATCTTATCAGGTCGAATGATAAAGTGGTAATGTCTCATATAAGGTTAACAAGACACTATTATGGTACTTATCAGCCAAGTTGACTCTTGTTGTGGGGTTGCAAGGATTATAGTTAAACAAAGAACTTAATATTTTATGAATTCGTTTTATTGGTAACTTAAATCTAACAACAAATCTGAATTACATTATTCACGCTTAATCTAATCTTAAACAGTTAATTTTGTGTTCTTAACTACTATAATCTACTGAAATATTGCGGTTTTTATCTATTTCAATAACATTATCAAACTCCGCATAAACAATGCAATTAATAGTTTGTGATAAAGCTGTTTCAAAACGCACTTCTAATCTCACACTACCATGCTTTACAAGATTCCAATGACTTGCAGAGTTTGCTGATAAATCAGGTGTCAAATCAAACGCTAACATACAATACCCTTCAGCGTATTGTTCTCGGGATATCCCATTACCTTCATTGAGAAAGTGTATACCTGTTCCAGAAAACAATGTATGATATACTGAAGTAAAAATTTTGTTCTCAAATGAGGGTTGTAAAGCCTTTGATGGTATTTGTTGACCGTCTATATATAAACTAAAAGTATTGATGTCGTAATTTTGAAAGTTAAATGGGTTCTTAGTGAGGTTTCCATTGAAAGCAGCGTTATTTACAAATCCCACTATACACCTTTTAGGTAATTGTCCTAAGAAAATGTTATCTAGAGTTTTTCCTTGAACACCTGATGGTATTGTTAAAACTTTAACTTCAGCTCGAGTAATGGGGTATTTAGCTGTGGTAGAAGCTAAGACCTTTTGATGAGCAAGTAACACGCTGGGATTGATTCGTGCTCTACGAATAATCAAAGATGCATCCGTAATAGATACCTTTAATTTAAGGTCACCTGTAGAGGCCATGAGATTGAAATTTTCTCTAGAACGAATTAACTTAACACATATATCAACACCATTGATTAAAAATTTTTCTTGATTGAATAAATCACCATGTAAGTGACCAATCATTTCCATTTCTTTACTTTCACTAGCTAATTCTTGCCTCTTAGTAAATCCTTTATTAGTATCATCGGTGGAATCCATTTTTCCAGCTGTATCTTCATACCATAAACCACAGGTGAGGTGAGATTTTTTTGCTGCAGGAGCATAGTTCAATAAGTTTTCTATATACGCACGATAAGCATATGTGTTATTGGGTGGTGATACAAGTTTTTGATTTAAGTAGACATCAAGTTGACTGAAGAGTGAGTGCAACCAATTATTCACCGGAGCAACGACTGTAGATGCGGTTAGTTTGGTGTTATCTTGATTTACTATTTTCGCTTTCAAGTGAAGTAACGTATGAGATAAATCTATGTAGTCATCTCCTGCTCCAGGAATTTGAAATTCTATAGGACCATCATCGGCAAGAGATGAAAGTGGTTTATAATGGATCCAAATTCCACTTTCAATGCTAGTTTGAGTTGACGGCAATGCAAACAAATCCAATTCGGACTTTATACATTCACAGGAATGACTATGTAAAAAAGACATTTTGATTAATTGTTAGAAAATATGTCCTTGATTTGTTTTTGAGTAATTTTTGATTTTTTTAGAGCTTTCACTTTCGCGGTCAACGACGGACTGACTCCAGGTAGACGTTTTCGTTTTGTTATATATCCGGATCCAGACATATTGATTTTATCTATTTTTTCATCAGCCTTGCGTTTCAAGTTGGAACCAACTTCTTTAAGACGTGCTTTTATTGAATCTTCCATTGGTCGCGCACTAACCATATCTGTCAATAGACCAACACCAGCGCTCAATGCCTCTTTACCAACAGCTCGAACACCGCTAGATAATAATGGTAAAACTGACCTAAACAATCCCCCAAGAAAACTACCAATTCCATGTCCTTTTTGATAAGGCGCCCCTTTATATACCACCCCTATACCTGAACCAGCCTGATGAGAATAATAGCGTTGATAAGGACATATCATGTTGGAGCGTTCAAAATGCATTATAATTTTTTAAAATGTAGTTTAACACACACCGTTCCAAATTGAAATGGTATCTTTTGTCCGGTGCTTGACCTTATATCTATTTCAATGGTATCGAATTCTCTTCGCATTACCGATAAGTAATGAGGAGGTGAAAATACATGCATTTTATTGGCACCATAGATGTATTTTGAAGGATCTAATGGTATTACTCTCAGAAGAGGTGTCATTACATCACCTACAATTTGAGGTTCAACTATATCACAGTAAACGAATAGTTGAGATGGTAACCCTAAATGTAAATTAGCTGGACATTTAGCTAAATTCTTTTCAACAAGGTTTCTGTTTGGTTCAAATCCCAACTGTAAGCCTAGTTTAGGAGATAATGTTACAGATTTTATTGATTCGTCTAACACAGAAACAGAAACGAATTTAGATATATTATCGTAGCGGAATTTGATTTTTTCTCTTATATTATTTAATGCTGATAAAATATGGTTAATATTATCATAGTTTGTGGCAGGTATGTGGGTCTTATAATAAACTGTAGATAGTTTGTCTTCATTGGGCATTTTCATGATTTTTGTTATGTAAATAACATTCTCATGATCTTGAACAGTAAACATGGTGCATGGATATTGGAATTCAACGATTCCTACACACCATTCTCCTTCCAATATTATGGGTTTGGGTAATTTGGTTGAAAAAATTGATGTTTTGTTCTCAGGAAAATATTCCATTGAACTATTGCTAAGCAAAGTTAAATAAAAATCTTTAATCATATTTTATTTAAACTGGAAGCTAAAATCCAACTATTAAATTTGTTTGGATAACCTTTCCACTTAACTAACACTTGTTGTCTGCTGCCAGAGTAACGAGAGCGAATTATTTTATCAATCTTGTGTTCAATGGTGGGGTCATAAATGACCTTTTGTAATTCTCGTTCATAAAACGTTCCTACTATCTCCTCACCATCTAAATCTTTTATAGTATAAACGGGCCACGGAGTACGTTCTATTATAGAAGAAATCACAAATATTTCATCGCTCCAATTAGATTCATAACCTTTTTGGAATACATGTTTATATTTAGTTATTCTGACATGGTCACCGACATGAAACATAGGTAGTATAGTTTTTGATGATTTTTCAGATTTTTCATATAAATTACTCCAAACTGTCATTATATTATTAGAATTAACATCTGAAGGACACATTTTAATACTAGAATGGAAACTATGATTGTAAGAGTGTATCAAATTCTGCAAAATATCAATATATTTATGTGTATTCTTGTGTGTAAAATAGCGCCACATCTTCATTTTTAGCGTTCTTTGAAATCTTTCTACAATGCTTGCTTTGATGTCTGGATTATTTGTCGTATAGTAATTTATGTTTTTTGTTTTAAAGTATCTTTGAACATCTTTCGATACAAATTCAGTGCCTTTATCAGATTGAATGTGAGTGGGTGTAGTATTAGCTTCATTAAATATACTGTCGAAACACTTTTTTACGGTTTCTGAATTTTTCTTTTTCAAGGGTCTAGCATATGCATATTTACTAAAAACATCAATAACACAAAGAATGTAGTTGAAACCTTTATTATCTTTAGAATAAGTCCGCATGTCGCTTAAGTCAGCTTGCCAAAGTTCATTGAGATTAGAGAGAACGTATTTGTTCCGAGGGAATTTTCTATGTACTGGTTTGTGGAGTGTATACGTAGATTGGGATTGCAACCAGTTTTTAACTTCTTCCTTTTTCATTTTACCTTTCATAGCTTTTGATAATTTGTCGATATTGCTATATCCAGCTGGGTGTGATACATCATAATAAATTTGATCTATTTCTAATAAGGGGTCCATTTTTCCCAATCAATCTTTTTCTTAATTTTATTTGCGTGTTTATCTTCGCTCGTTGGCGTCAAATATACCTCTGTGTTTTGTGGCGGTTGTTCTTGGATAGCGTTTTGAAGTCGAGCTATGTACTCACGTCTTTTTGGATTGCCAATATATGTTAAAGGTACTTTTAAATCCTTTAACGCTTTAGCAAATTTTTCCCAACCAGGTGGGTCGTTGTTTTTTAATGGTCGCAGTGTATCGCTTACTAAATCGATAATGTTACTGTTAGGAATCACTTCATTATCAACAATCACTGTGCCAGCATCATTCCAATAAATTTTGTTTTTATTTAGTGACACCGAATTCAATAACAACTCACCTTTTTTTACATATGTTTTTGGTATTAAATTTAAAATTTGTTTTGTTGAGTAGGAAAGTTTTTTTTCGAGTGTAAAACTTTCTTGTTGCTTCTCTTCATCACTCAGTGTCTGACTGACAACTACATCTTTATTCTTGATATCATTATTTATATTAAAAAATTTCCAGCTTTCAGATGTGGGTTTAATGTTATCGTCATTTGAAGTTATTATAGGGAGTTCAATGGGACGACGATCTTCTTCCATAAAGTGAAGATATCTTTGTAAAATTTGTAAGTATAATTTACACTTTTTTCGATCATCCATATTACTGTCGAGTATTTTTTCCATTTCACTATCTAAACGAGAGGTAGGATTTTCATTTCTTTTTTGATTTAACTTATCTATAAAGCTTGGATCAACTAACAGCATTTTTTTGGCGTGTTCCATTTTTAAACTAGTCCACTTATCAATCCACTCAAAATAGAACCCAATATAATCGGAAGAAATGCACCACCTTTTTGAACTATAATATTCTTTCTTATTTTATTTGTACTTTTACGTACCAATTTTCGTAGTAGATTTTTATACTTTTTTAGTTTACTCTTTGATTTTTCTTCAAGTTTTATATTTCCTTGTAAAACGTTATGAATACATTCACATATAAAATTAATTTCGTTTTCGTTACAGACTTTTAAAAGAGCTTGTTGATGTTTTGGTTTAAGTTTATAAAGAGCATTTAATAAGTGTTTGTGGCGGCATAATTGACAACACCGCCACCTATCCACATGGCTGGGAACTATTACAATAATAGTCTATTAGATGACCCGACACTCATCGATCAGACATCGAAGTGGTATCGACAATTGACAGATGGCACCACACGATCGAGAATTGCGATAGCAATATTCGCGCAAAGCGAAGCATATATACCACCTCCGATTAGGAACCATCGGAGGGGCCGCGGCCGGTCAAGCGCAACATCTGCTTGACTGGAAATCTTCCCCTTCCATAGAGGAACGCAACCATCTGTTCCTCTACAGCGGCGACGACCTTTCGCCGCCAAAGTGGTGACCTCCGACGCTGAACATCATCGCAACCTACACCTCGAGTCCAGCTGCACCAGCATCATCCTCGCATCGCATCGCATCGCCATCCGCCACTTCCTTTCCAGCCAGCCAGTCAACACTTCGCTCAGCCAGCCTAGCGTTCTCGCCGTTCAGGTTACCACACGCATGCTGCCTATGCAAGCCTGGTACCTTCGGCACTCCTGCACGGTCTTCGGCTCCAACGTCACGGCACAACTGCGCTACAGCCGGATTTTCTACGGGCAGCCTTCGCCGGTTGTCGCAGTATAGCCACGTGACGCACCGGATTCATCGCAGAGACGCTACTTCGATTCCGACGCGCGAATCGAACCTACTCTCAGTTCCGCCGACTCACTGGAGCTGACTACTCGCGCACAGCCCTGACTCACTAGGGCCAATTGCGCACGGTTCCGACTCACTGGGACCATCGACGACGACACCCCGACTCGCTGGGGCAACGACAACGACGACAACCAGACGCACTGGGGCCTCAACTCACTGGCACTGGCAAATAGCTACGGGTAGCTTCGAAGACGACTCGACTGAAGACTTTCGACCTCCGGTCTCCGGGGGGGAGTGATGTGGCGGCATAATTGACAACACCGCCACCTATCCACATGGCTGGGAACTATTACAATAATAGTCTATTAGATGACCCGACACTCATCGATCAGACATCGAAGTGGTATCGACAATTGACAGATGGCACCACACGATCGAGAATTGCGATAGCAATATTCGCGCAAAGCGAAGCATATATACCACCTCCGATTAGGAACCATCGGAGGGGCCGCGGCCGGTCAAGCGCAACATCTGCTTGACTGGAAATCTTCCCCTTCCATAGAGGAACGCAACCATCTGTTCCTCTACTGCGGCGACCACATATCGCCGCTAAATGTTCATGCGTCTTTAAGCGTCGATCCATCATTTGTAAATGACGGGTATTGGTTGGTTCTTGACATATTTAAACTCTTTTGTGGGAATGTACACTGTAGAATGACCATCAGATGGAAATATCTTTGATTTAATTCGACACATGTCAAAAGTGTCTTGTTTTAGATCTATCATCAAATAGCCATGTGCTTCTTTTGTAGCATCTCTGTAAGCATCTTCTATGAATTTGCTATTTTCTGGTGATACTTGTCGTGCTAAGTAACGTATTTGAGTTTTATCACGTGGGTTTTTAAAATAAATTATGTAGTTTGAATTCAAAGAAATGTCTCTTTGTCCTTTACCTTGATGAAATAAATTTTGAGTAATGTAAAATACACTCAAGTTCCTATGATGACTACCTTTGGTAAATATGTCAACAATGCGACCATCAGATTCCCTCATGAGATCATCGATAATAATAAGGTTAGCTTCCTTTCCATCAAACATATTCAAATCTGGTATACCCTGATAATAGTTTACATTTGGTAAATTATATAAGGGCTGCATTTCATCAAAACACCAAGTAATTTGATGAAAATTTGTGTTGCACACCTCATTAATATGTTTAATAAAGTTTGTTACAAAATTAGACTTTCCACATCCACTTGGACCTGCAACTATGGCAGTAAAAGGATGATAAAAATGAAACATTTTTAAATGCACGTGTGATCTCGAAAAGCGTTTCGGAATGAATAAAACTAGAAGTTACGATTGAATGTATTATATTTGATTTTGTTTTATATACAAAGATTACATACACAAATACTTTGAAAAATGATCACATACAGTTCATAGCTGTTTTGAAGAATATTACAGCAAGAAAATTATTATAAAATAAAGTTAAATCAGGTATAACAAATAACTAACTACATACATTAAAATTTACATCTAATTTTTCATGATATTATACAAAACAGTTGTCATAGTAAAAAAATAAAGAAAAAAGATAGTACATAATAAAGACAGAACTTTAAGTTATTAAAAACCACAATTAAAACACACACACACATTAACATATATATTTTCGTTGTACAGAAATCGTTGATAAAATCAAATGTCCTTTATTTTATAATGACCCCATGCAAGAGTATCTGTTGAATTTTCTATTAAATAACGTTTAGTGTCATTGTGTGATAAAGATATTTTATTAATTTTTTGTGTATATATAGCATGTTTAATTGATTTAAATCTTATCATTTCGCTGTATTGCGTTTTCTTTTCATATAAACATGATTTATAATCGGTAAGACAAAATTTTTTTGTTACACTTTTGTTAATCCCTTTTGCTTTACATATACATTTATTCTGCACATCCATTGCATACATTTTAGAGCGAAGACCTACAAACTCTTTAAGAATTTTACCGTTATTTTCGTCTTTAAAAAAACCTAACCGTTTTTTATTCAATAATGGTAAACCATATTGATTATTTGGTGGATAGTCGGACGTATCAAAGTAGTTGACTAAATCAAGTTTTATATCAGCATAATAATTTTGCGTAAATATTTGATATATTAAGCTATCGGTATCAGTATATAGTAACTTAATATTATCTTGATATTTTATTTTCATATAATCGTAATGGAAATCGTATAGTAATGTTTTAGATATATCTAAAATACAAAAACCGAGGTAAATTGGTTTATTATATAAAACGTTAGTTTTATTTAATTGTATTGCAACTAAGCTCTCTGAGAATATAGATAAACTATGGAATTCTGGTCTTGCTATCAAAGATTGAGCACCTTGAGTTTTGCCACGATTTAACCAATGATTAATTAATTTGACATTAACTCGTTTTCTTACATTTTCCATTGTTTTACCAAAAACAGAATTATTCATAAGTTTAAAAAAATCTTTCTCAAAATCTGAAGTGGCTAATGAACGCATATGAGTATTCAAGTCTATGTAACTTTTCAACCACGCGGATTGTTCAAATTTTAAAATTCTATGTACTTTAACCAATCGGAGACCATTTTTTAAACATTGCTTAAGGTTTCTATAATGAATGACGTAATTTTTTTTATTTTTTAAATTTGGGATCAGTTTCCTGTCTTTGCTGTTTCCTAAACATACGTTTTCTGGACAAAATGGAAAATCTGAATGAAAATCATGTAAATTTTTTGAATATTCTAAATCTACTTCCAAAATTAAACCATGTTTGGCATCATCGGCTATATTAAAATCTGTATTTATATCGACCCATTCAAATTTGCCTGTTGGGAGACATTGGGACATAGCCCAACCATAAAGGTTATTTGCGTCTAAGTACATCAAAAATGAAGATGGTTTATCTGAATCGTATTCCGACATAAACATGTTATTTGCCACTGCATGTCTATTGCTGCATTGTGATATACCCCCCCGAATATTATTCGCTATAAACGTAACCTTGTCGATATCTGTTAAAAGTTCCAAATTTATTTTGGTAAAATTTAACATAGCATCCCAACTTAAACCAGGTGCTGTATAATAGTGGGCAGGATCTAAACCGTATGTTTTAAGACAGACATCCCTAAAGTTTTCAAATATATCTGCTAACAACAATACATCTGTTTTTAAATACAGGTCTGAATATTCACCCATGTTTTTACAATTAAAATGATTCCACACGTCTTGAGCATGATGGTATTCACTTTCTGTAATGTGACTATCATTTAAAGAACTATAAAATTGATCGCGAGTGGGAAGAGAAGTTATTTTTAAAGAATCAAATGTAAGAACATTTAACATAATACCCAAAACTATACGTTTCATGTTTTTGGATATTAACAGTTGATGATTGATTTGGATTGTTAGAACAACTCTCTATTGGTTTTAAAAATGCTTCAAAGTCAGCATACACAACGAATGGAACTCTTAATTTACGTTCATAGTTGTTAAATGAAATTTGGTTTGATGGTATTAATTCATTAAACCAGTTTCTTTTTCTATCGTTTTCCGATGGTAAATTTGTACACACATTGAAACAGTCATTTTCTTGGTGTCGTTTTAAATTGTCTAATGACGTGAAATTTAATAAACACCCATCACAAATATGAACTGCATGTTCAGAAGTCGATAACTGTTTAGATAATAATCTCGAGAGGTTTTTAATATAACAGAAATGACCTTTGGAACCTTGAGATATATACAATAAGTTTAAGTGAGTAATTTTACGGTGTTTCGTAAAGTGTAATGGACCCACAACTTTATTTGATTTGCTTATTGAATCATATTGTAATCCAAAAACATTAATACTTATACTATTTAATTTTTCAAACTTATGGATGTCATTAATTTTTATAGGAAACGATAGGTTATCAAATTTTAGTTTGTTTTTGTGTATTATATAAGATGATACCCTATTGGAACTATGAGTAGCTGGAAATAATCCTGACAAAACTGCCCAACGAAAGCATTCATGATCGTTATTTTGAACATTGATTACAGCTTTCTTATGTTTTATATCTAACGGTAGGTCTATGTATGAAGATCCACGCAATGGGTTAAATTTGTTGACATTCATATCCAAGTGATTTATTTTAACTAAACTCCATCCACTACCTTTTTTTTGGAAATTGGTCATTTTGTTTGTTATTTCGGTAATTATAGATGAGAAAATAATATCTTTGTCATCACCTTGACAAACAAGATAGTTTGAAATTTGAAAATCAAAAACATTGTGTAGATTTTTTGTTTCTTGTGTGAAATCCGCATTGAGAATAAAATTACGTTTTACAACAGAATATTCTAAGATAGATCGTTCTAGTAATGTATAAATTATTTTTTTAATATTTTGTAAAAATAATTCAGGTGATTCAAGCTGTGTATCAGAAACTAAACTAGATTTCACTCGATATGTAATAATTCTATTACCGAAAGCACTATCAATGAATTGAACATTAGGTAGATTATTATCTCTTCTAATTAAATTATTTTTATGTTTATTGCTCTTATAGTGACTGGTCATATATTTTTTTGATACATATATGTGACACTCAGGACATTCAATTTTATCATTATGCTGTTCTGTACTTACATTTAAAATGTTATCCAGCGACGATGTAGATGTCGAAGGAGCTTCAAGATGAATATTTTTTCTTCTCTTTAATGGATCCTCTTCAAACAATTCAGTTGGCGCTAATCTTTTCCTGCTGCCTTCTCCATTCTGCATAGATCTGATGGATAAGAAAACTGTTAAAAAAATGTTATCTCACGAAATAAATATGCTACTATGTTTCTATTATTTAAATAGATACTAACATTATTTGTTATTTACACTGCAAACAATATGCTTTCATTGATAATACACCATCAATATCATCCTCATCGGAATGAGTTTGTTTTGAGATTTTATGTCCACTACATGGTGTATAATAAGGAGAAATATCAGGATCTCCCAACATTGATTCTGGCAAAACATTTAATATATACCAAAACCGTATGAAACGATGATATTTATGTAAAATTATCTTTTTATCGAAACTTGCAATCTCACTCTGAGATAAACTAGAAATATCAAGTGAGTGGTACATTTTGGTTGCACTTCAATGTTAAAAATATAAACGGAAGAAACAAGTTGAATGATTGTGCAAGATGTTCGAACCATTATAAATACTTTAAGTGTATCCCCTCTTCATGGATTCCCAAAACATGTTGCAACTAGTCTTAAAATAATAAAAAATGTTTTACTCACGTTTCAACTTGTCTTTGTTCCATTTTATCACAGAGCTCGTACAGTTCTTTGTCGTATTGCGATGACATCAGATCCATTGATTCGATGTTTTCGAGAAGTGCGACGAGTTCCATGTTGTATAAATCACAGCTTGTATCCATGGTAAGGAATGTCTCAGTATTTTTAAAAGTTATTTCAACGCTTATATACTACCCAAAACAATGTAATTACATTCTAAGCTATCCACTTTTTTCCAAACAATTTATGAATGTTCCCAATAACTTTACAATCGTAAGCATGAGCATGAAAAACACTAAAAAGACTTATAACTATTTACAATAATACTTAGCAATAACACAATTCACAAAGAGTTCTAGAATCAAAAACAAATTAATCTATTAAGTATGTAACTTAAAAGAGTACAAAGTTTAAATACAATACAATGTAAGTTAAATTTAAACAGGTAGATTCTTAAGTACAGTTAATACAATAATAGTTTCTTATTTCAATAATAGTAGTACAAAGCATATGATTAAAGTTATGATATTAAAACATTGACACGCACTGGCACTTTTGTTCATTTGTCTGTGTCTATAAAATATTTCACACAATCTTCCTTACTAGCCAACTGTTTAGTTATATTATATATAGTTTCCTTGACACTTTGCAAGTTCTTATCACTGTCGTTTTCCGCGTAATATTTAACTCGCACATCAGCGTGTTTCCAATGTTCCGTCGGTGCGATGTTTTTTATTTTATTCACTTCATACACCTCAATTTTTATGAGATGTGATGCAGAACTGTTGTCATCGCTGTTTGATCGGATGTATGAAACACCACCGCTCGTCGATCGACCAACACTGGATGACTTTCTTGTTGTTGTCTTCTTCTTTTTTGGTTTTTCGAAAAACTCATCAATGCTGTTGCATTCAATCGGTCTTTTATTTGCTATTATCGCTTTTTTTACTTTAAAGGCGAGTGTACCTTCTTCATCACTAGGTTCGTCGATTTCTTCAGCATAATAGTAGTTTTTGAAAGTATTTTCAGAAAACTGTAACAAAATGAAATGAAACTGTTTTAATTATCGGTTAAGTAAGTACTGTATGATAAATACTTATAGGTATGCGAAGTATACATGTACACATTAGTAACAATGATAAATTAATAAGACATCAAAGATAGCTAAAATGTATTAACCTGGTGGACAACACATGGCATAAACAATTAATGAAACATCTGGTTACAAACACTTATAGATCAAAGTTAACACTTTTAGATCAAAGTATATAAAGGTACTTACATTCATTTTTATAACACTTTCACTATTTAACTATTTCACAATTTTACTATCACTTCACTGTTACAAACAACTGGAGATCACACTTCGAGCAGAGCACAGAGTGGAATACGATACCATGTGATTTTGAGTCGCTCTTTTATATGGAGAGGGAGTATTGTTTCCTTGCAGACAAGATCCAACATGTTTCGACTTTCACCTTAAATGTTCCGTTGAATACGTAATATCAGGTAATGTGAATAATGGGAACCGTAATTATTATGACAATGAGAAGACCCAAAGGGTTTTACCTAGAATTTGAGAAAGGTATGGTGTATTGTAACGATTGCTTTATCTATAATAAACAATGCCCGTAATGCGTAACGGGTGACTATTAAGTAATTTTAAACGGCTTTTAAGTAGAAACACGAGTTAATAGAAATACGAGACAAAGACCTTTGCATCCTTCAAATAAAAAAGGGTCGCCGATAGAAAGTAGAAAGTCTAAAACACAACGAAACAGGGAAAATGTTGCTTTATCTATCATAAACAATGCTCGTAATGCGTAAAGGGCAACTATTAAGTAATTTTAAACGGCTTTTGCATAGAAACACGAGTTAATAGAAATACGCGACAAAGACCTTTGCATCCTTCAAATAAAAAAAGGATCGCCGATAGAAAGTAGAAAGTTAAAAGCACAACGAACAGGGAAAAGGTACAAGCTTAAGGGAACCGTAGACCATGAACAAATTCGTGGTTCATACCTACCTCGCGGGTGATATGAAATGGATTCCGCGGACGATATAAATTTTATTCGCGGGAGTTATCAAAATAATCCGCGGTCGATATCAAATTAATCCGCGGTAGGTATCAAGTTAATCCGCGGTAGGTATCAAATTAATCCGCGGTAGGTATCAAATTAATTCGCGGTAGGTATTAAAGTAATCCGCGGATTAAGTCGCGGTAGGTATTAAAGTAATCCGCGGATTAATTCGCGGGCGCCGCGGGCCGAATCTGGAGCAATCGAAAACGTCGGCGACCAGCCGCCGGAGCGCCGCGGACCGGCCGTCGAACCTGCTCCAGTATCGGTGAATCCCTTACTACTCACTTGTGCCTGACTTTAGAATGAAGGTATTCAAATTTCGTTCTTGTCATTTTGATTTAGTGAAAGTTTCTTATATACAGACAGCCTCGGTAGCATAGTCGTATTACGGTACGACTGCAGTGCTGAGGTCTCGGGGTCGATACCCAGGTCGAGCAAAATTATATTGGGCTTTTCTACTGGAATTTGTACCAGATATGACGATAGGCTCGCCCTCTATCACTTCATAGGACGAAATACGAACGGCGAAAAGTGGGTGCACTTAGTAACGCCTCTGCCTACCCCTTCAGGGATAAAAAGGCGTGAGTGTGTGTGTGTGTATATTTTTATACGAAATCTAAGTTACAAAACATGAAATAATTGAACTTAATTGTAGACTTAAATTTTCGCGCTGCCATATCGAAACTATATTGAAATATAAAGGACTAGCATTGCGCGCGGCTCCGCCCGCGTGGAAATGTTTTCCGGGATAACCTATAGCACTCAGGAGTAATGTAGCTTCCTATTAGTGAAAGAATTTTCAAAATCGGTACAGTAGTTCCTGAGATTAGAGCGTTCAAACAAACAAACAAACAAACTCTTCAGCTTTATATATTAAGTATAGATTAACTTCCCCCAATATCACTCCATCAAAAACAACGCTCGAAGTCTTAGCACTGAAAATAGAAGTACACTTCGCATCTCATAAAGGGACCCCTCACGTACATCCCAAATTTAACGACTAAATAATTTCACCGCGCCAAGTGAATAGAAAAAGTGGATTTTATAGGTATCAATGGTTAATCTACGTGACCCTCAGTAAGCCACCTTATCCTTCGACCCTCACCAATAAAATTGCCTAAGCTAGTGAAAATCAATAGCTCTTCACTCGACTTAACTCTGGTATCTACTTAAGGATATCTTTTAATACCTTCACAGGAAAAAGACTTGACGTTCAAATAAATTCAAATATATTTCAGCCTTAATGTTGTGAGAATATGAGCTATATTTGTGTGTCAATCGGGTGCGTAAAGTTCACGTCGAACGCACTTTTATGTACTTCAAGGATTCAAAAGATTTTATATGCCGGTTTTATGTATATGTTTTCGAGATAAGCGAGTGACTCCGAAGTGTATGGCTGAAGAAACGAGAGCATTTACTTTTTAGTTCGATTGTGTCAAGAACTTATAATGAAGGTAAGTGGGCGTATAAAGTTATTATAATAAAGAACTATAGCGGCGATAGCCTAGTTGGGAGTGGAACGCACTGCCGAGACGAATGTCCGCAGGTTCAAAACCCAAGGGCACACACCTCTGACTTTTCTAAAAAAAAGTTATGTGTGTATTCTTTGTGAATTATCGCTCGCTTTAACGGTGAAGGAAAACATGGTGAGGAAACCTGCATACCTGAGAAGTTCTCTATAGGAATTTCGAAGGTATGTGAAGTCTGCCAACCCGCACTAGGCCAGCGTGGTGGACTAAGGCCCAAACCCTCTCAGTAGTAGAGGAGGCCCGTGCTCAGCAGTGGGCAGTATATAATACAGGGCTGGTATGGTGGTGGTATAGGAATATCAACAGATTTTAAAGTACTTTGTAATATAAAGTTATGTGTGGCGTTGTTAATGTTTATGGGTCGTATCGCTTACCTTTAGGCGAACGGCATGCTCGTCTGGTCATTTACTGCAATCAAAAAACATATATATTATATGCGAAAAAATTATCCTGTATAATATTTTGCCCTGTCATCAGAAAAAGATAAAATGAGTCGAGTTAAATGTTATAGGCTTATTTTGCCCTTATTAGAAGTCGAATAAAGTTGAATATCGCTGCTCGCCGAATAAGAAAATCAACACTAATAAATCATAAAACGTATAATCTATATACTAATATATTATAAAGCTGAAGAGTTTGTTTGTTTGTTTGTTTGTTTGAACGCGCTAATCTCAGGAACTACTGGACCGATTTTGAAAATTCTTTCACTAATAGAAAGCTACATTACTCCTGAGTGCTATAGGCTACTTTTTATCCCGGAAAAACTTTTCCACGCGGGCGGAGCCACGCGCAAATGCTATATTATATAAACGCGTTATTTTTGTCTAACCTTTTCATATTTGACAGCTTAACTTGATCAAGTTTGCACTGTATATAAAATGGACAGTAAGGAATGCGCACCATCGTTCACACACCAGCGATCGGTCAACATTAATCCAACTGGATTTTCCACGTACAAATCTTGCACGTGTATGCTCAGGGCTTAGTACAATTCATAATTTGTCTTTTGTACAGGTCTTGTGTGATTTATTGTGATTTATATTGACAGTATCTTCTGCGTGTGTGAACACAGATTTAGAAATTCAAGGGAACCTAATTTTTTTCTTTTATAGCTTTGAATGACGAGACGAGTTTGCCGTTCGCCTGATGGTAAGCGATACGACCACCCATAAACAGTAACAACACCATCCAGAACCTTGAGTTACAAAGTCTGTGTGGCATTCCACTGCGCTCGTCATCCTGAGACATAAGATGTTAAGTCTCATTATGTCCAGTAGCTATATTGGCTACATTGCCCTTCAAACCGAAACACAACAGTGCATGCACACTGCTGTTTGGCGGTAGAAATAGACATTGCGGTGGTACCCACCCAGACGGACTCTTACACGTGAGAGACCTACCACCAGTAAAATATTAAGGGAATATGAAGTCATTTTAAATAATTTTATGTTATGTATAATAGAAATAAACAAAACAGTGTTGGAAATTATATGATGCAACGTTTACTTAGTAGAGTGACAAATAGATTTTTATGTCTACTCCAGACAAGCTATAGATAGTCAGAGATTTTGCGTTCACATCGCAAAAAATCATTCTCTTGTATCTCGTTCTTGTGCTCATATTATGCGCTTTCATGAACAAATTATGGTTTAAAATGAAAGTGTATGTATTTAATAACTACTCCTAATAACCCATTGCTCCTGTCAAAAAAGAAAATAAAATTACCAACACGTGCACACAAAACTACTACTGTAACACAAAGTTTTCCTTGGCCCTAAATAGATGGCGCCAGCATAGAATTAGATCGCGCTATGGTTTACAAGCCTGCGAAACTATATAACGTCGCACATTTTAATTGTATTCGTTCGAGCTAGAATATCAGATTGCGAGTATACAACTGTATCCGCTTGTCTGGATCTCTCTGGATCTCTGCAATATTATTAGGGAACCCTTGAATTGTTAAGTCGTCTTAATTCTTGTACGGTTTACCGTATCATTGTAATTGGAACCTCTTCTTATATCAAATATAGTACGTGATAGTGGCTGCCTTGTTGTTATTATTTACTAAAGACCCCCCTTACCCCCCCGGCGACACTGCCAAATTCTATTAAAATTTAATAAAGAAATTCAGTAATAAGGAACAGACTCTTTTGTTAAAACCGCAATTATTCGTAGAACTAAAGCGAAATTAGCATACTGTCGCGGCTTCAGTATACGTGGCTACCCTATTGAGCAAACAATAGAGCTGGAGACGCTATTGGAACGTCACGAACGCCATTATTCCAGTTTTTATTGGAAAAGTTCCAGCAGAGAGCAAATTCTATGGTCAGAGCGAATTTGCGACTAGATAAAAATTCTCAATAGTCATTGTGGTTATCTTGAGGTTTTGTCTCTACCTTATTATCATCTAGTTCGGTGATTGTTTTATAGATAGCGTGTTTTCAGTTCCAGTAGATATTGGTTTCGCGTTTTTAACCGACTTCCAAAAATGGAGGATTCTCTAATTGTTGTGTGTTGTGTTTTTAACGTATTTACACTGATTACTCTGACAATTGTGGGCAGATTTTCGTGATTGCTTTATTTAGTACAGTACGTTCTCGAAATGTTCCTATTATATTATATCTTGCTTTTGAGTTTATAATTTTTTGCTTGTTCAAGACCTTACTGATTTTAAGAATATGAAATTACTTTGTACCTCATTGTCAAATATTAGTATAGCGCTTTGCTACACCAAGTGAGCCGTAGCTACCTAAGCTTATTTACTTAAATTATACCTTCTTCCATCTACACTTACCCTCCTCAATGTGGGGTCAACGCAACAAATTTTTTGTTCGTCAGCGATTCCAACCCTTTTTGTCTAATAATGTATTACTAGAATTTAATAATAGGCTAATTTCCTTATAGTTATATTTTATAAAGTTTATCTAAAATTTACGTCATTTAAAATCTATCTGAGAAAGCTCAATCAAAATCTTGTAAAAATCACCAAGACATAAATTTGAAATCCGATGGAAACATCCGATGGATTGCAATAATTGAAATATTAATTGATGCCCCAATTTTTAACCAATTTTATTGGTGATAGCTGTTGCCCGCGGCTCCGCCCGCGTGAATGAGTTTTCCCGGGATAAAAAGTAGCCTAAGTTATTCCTTATTACATCAGCTACCTGCCAATAAAAGTCCCGTCAAATCGGTCCAGCCATTTCAGAGATTATCCGGAACAAACAGACCGACATAAAGACAGACAAAAATTGAAAAAAATGTTATTTTGGTGTATGTACCCTATATATGTTCATATACATGTAGTAAAAAACGGTTATTTCAATATTACAAACAGACACTCCAATTTTATTTATATGTATAGATTTAGCAAAACTCCTTCTTTTTTGTTTTATTTGCTATTACACATAGAATACATACACACTCACCTCGCCTTTTATCGACGAAGGGGTAGGCAGTGGCACAACTAGTGCGCCCACTTTTCGCCGTGCGTATTCCGTCCCTGATGTGATGGGGGCGGTCACGTCGCCATATCGGGCACAAATTCCAGACTCCGTGCTGATACTGATTAGAAAAACCCAATATCATTCTACCCGACCCGGGATCGAACCCGAGACCTCAGCATTGCAGTCGTACCGTAATTCAACTACGCCACCGAGGCAGTCATACTCGTAGATTAATTGTCAAAATCGAACATAGTAAACTTATAACAAGCTAGAATAAAAAACCTTGAACACTGGTCTCGTGATGGCAGTTTTGTATTTACTGTCTACTAAAATAATTGTTGTAACGTCGCAAACACCGAAGTTTATTGAGTAAATCTTAGGATTATTTGTAACGATTGTCTTATTCGTTTGTGTTCTGATTTGCTAAACGTTTTGTATGGTCACTGGTTTCTCTAATAGTGACGTGAAATCTCCTGTCTCCAAAATACGCAATTTCTTTTAATATAGATCTGGTAGCAATTAATCTAATTCATAAGAAGAAATGTATATTTTGTAACCCAAAATTATTGTTATGTTTATTTTCTGGTGAACGTATTTTGGTATTTGGTTTGGAGATAGTGGGAAATCTGATGAAGGACTAGATTATTAATTCTCGAAAAACTTGCTAAGTGAAGCTGTCGTATCAACGCAGGGGGTTTAACTATACTGTACATTCCTCATGTACAGAGTGCGATCCCCGGGATGGGCGGCAGTGTGAGTGGCCTCACGCTGCCGATAGCGCCAAGGGCGTTCTTTGATGAGCGGGGCTCTGAGCCCCCCACGTTCTGAGAATGGGCCGCACTCGGCGGCACCGCGCAGGGGCGGTTGCGGAGGACAACTAGGCACTCTTTGCCGGAGGAACCCGCATCCGTCCTCAATGCGCTGAGGAAGGTCACCGCGGAGTTTTGGTTGGTATTGCCGTGCATAGTACAGGAGTAGGGACTCGGCCCGGCGGTCGCCCGATGTTTTTAACTTTTCCGGACGGCCCAACACCGGATCGTAAGGCACGGCGAACCCAACATAACCGTCCAGTCGCTAGGCTGGGCGGTAGTGGTAAAAACTGCACTTTCTCCGCGAAAAAAAAAAAAAGGGGGTTTACAGCCCAAAAGTTACAAAAGATCTACCTTAGAATATAATCCAAAATATACAATCACAGCTTCAAATATTCTTGCTAAGCTAAACTTCAGCGGAATCCATTCTCGTAGAAAACATAATTTCCACAAACTAGAAACGGAATTTCAATTTAATCTTGATTCGTTAGAACATGATAATGGTATAGTTTTTGCTGAGTGAATATTTCAACAAGATGCGGAATATGGTCATATTTGGCTTTCATCCAATCATTGCTCGCCATTGTTACTTTATGGTTGTTATTTATTGTAGTGATATTTGGCAACCATGAGTAAATGGTGTAATTTTGGTTGAATGAACCGTTTAAAGTTTGGGGTTTCTTTGGACTGCATTATAATTAAAATTGACTGCCTCCGTGGAACGGTTTCCGAGCTGGATTTGAAATTAGAGACCACAGAATCAATTGTCACCCAAAGACATACTCGAAGTTGTGTGACCGTCAAATCTTCAGGACTTCAAGTTACAGCACTTAGATACATAATGAGTATTTTTAAGAAAAAAAATAAAATAAAAATACTCATTATGCGGTCTTAATTCAGAAAAAAATTATTCAGTCGAGCTTTTTATTACCAAGACTTATAGCTTTAAAATAATATAGTTAGGTATATTCAATTATTACTTTAAATTTTCTAGACGCTCTGTTATATTATGCGTATACCTGTAACGGGCATATATATCGGCCTGTGATATAATGATAGAATGTTCTTTTGATGATTTTTTAATAATATGCTGTTGGTGTACCATAACAAATAAATAAATATATAAATATTAAAATTTGTTTTCTTTGTCTTAAGCTACATACATTATGAAGTCACCACAAGAACCTATCTAAGGTCTAAGCAATTTCAGCAACTTTGAGTTTCATAGTAGTGTAGTGTTTCTCGGCAACAAGTTGACAGTCAAGAGGATTTAGCATCAAAATCGTTCAAAAGACACACATATAAATAAGTAAGAAGCACAATAGATCAACGTTTAAGCAGCTAAAACACGAGAATACTTTCAAATCCTCATTAACATAATACCGTTTGATAACGAGAAAATAATGTAATTACCGTAGGAAACACGAAATAACGTCAGCAAAGCGATAGACCCGTGTCGCCGAAACACTGGTAGATTTAAATCTACTCGTAAAAATGTCCAACGTTCCCATCAGAGTAATGGATGTCGCCGATTTGAATTTAAAATCGGGTAATTGGCTTAATTACGACTTTCATTGTCACGGCAGAGCGTTAAGAAAACACTAATAAGCTGTAAAATAGAGGGATAATTGGCGCAATTAAGATGCGTTGGATTTAGATACATTATGCGGTTTTTGGCGCGGTTTTGCTGGATTTGGGTTTTTGTTATTTTTGTTTGCTTATTTGAATTGTCTGTGGATATTCACTGTTGATAAAATGTTTGGAGAAGTGAAGAACAAATTTTAATCAAATAAAAATGTCTGTGTTAAAAGATGTACTTTAAATACAATAGAAATTAGAAAGAAGTACAAAATATATAATATAAAATGGATTATTGCTAGGAATTATTGATCCATCAGCGTCGCAACTTTAGTAATTGTCAGTCCATAGTAAAGTAGTGTTTTCAGCAACGATTTGACAGTGACGTCACCATAATGAGAGTTACCATACCATATCAGCCCTGTATTATATACTGCCCACTGCTGAGCACGGGCCTCCTGTACAACTGAGAGGGTTTAGGCTTTAGTCCACCACGCTGGCCTAGTGCGAGTTGGCAGACTTCACATACCTTCGAAATTCCTATAGATAACTTCTCAGATATGCAGGTTTCCTCACGATGTTTTCCTTCACAGTTAAAGCGAGCGATAATCCACAAATAATACACACATAACTTTAGAAAAGTCAGAGGTTCGTGCCCTTGGGTTACGTTACTCATAAATGCAAAATGTTTAACCATTGATGTATTTTTTAATACATCAATGTGTTTAACCGAAATTTTTATTGCAACTCGCTCGGCTTGAAACGGCCATATATCTTTAGAAAGCAATTGTTTTGTTACAATATAAATAACAGGCGATCGTTCAAAGTGAGGGGAACACACTTGATGGTACATCGCGTCGTTCCCTCTGAACTGGGGAATGTTGGGGCGGTGGGAGGGGCCCCAGTGAGAGCGTTATTAATTAGCATCGAAATATTGATGTTGATTTTCATGCGATGATTTAATAGTAACCTTTGCCTTCACTTATTTCGAAAGGTCGTAAAATACGACTTATATGTATGTTTTATTGAAGATATCATAGTATAGTAAGTTGTAGTCATTGTATAATGTATATTCAGTTTTTATATTACAAATTATAATATACTCTCGTCTAAAATCATGCAGCAAAAGATGGCAAATGTAAAATTTAAAACAACATTCAAGTTTTGCACCTCAACACCTTTACAAATGCAAATAACAAGCTGATTGTAGGATATGTTTTGTATCCGCCCGGATAGCGCGACCATTGTATAACTGGTGGTAGGTCTCTCATATGTTAGAGTCCGTCTGGGTGGGTACCACCGCAATGTCTATTTCTATCGCCAAGCAGCAGTGTGCATGCACTGTTGTGTTTCGGTTTGAAGGACATTGGAACCAGTGTAACTTCTGGACATAATGAGACTTAACATCTTATGTCTCAGGATGACGTGCGCAGTGGAATGCCACACTTTGTAATTCAAAGTGCTGGATGGTGTTGCTACCGTTTATGGGTGGGTGTCTCGCTTACCATCAGGCGAACGGCACGATCGCCTCGTCATTCAAAGCAATAAACACCCGGATGGAACGAAGTTCCTTTCGATTAATTAGTGAAGGAATTGTAATAAAATTTTATTTATATAACAGAGTGTGTATATATATAAATATATAAATATTTTCCTATTTCCGTTCCAATACATAAGTTTCTAGAGAAAAAAACAAATAAATACGTGTGGCACTCGGAGACTGCCGCGGTAAAGCTATTGCATAGCATTTTTATCACAAATTTTGATTGACTAAACACAAATTCGATCTTACGCTTACCACATAAAGTAGATTTTTAAACGCGAGCAAAGCACGTTTAGTCTTGTTATTGATAAATGTCAGTAACCAGAGTAGAATAAATTTACCAAAATTTGAAAAAAGAATGTTACGTTCGATTCTTTTGTACTCGTGCCGTGCCAACGCTGGGGAAATAGCTACTACGCAATGTATTTAAGGTTCATATTAGATTATTAAGAAATGGTTTTAATGACTTTAATAAATAAAATAAATAAAAATATACTCGTTTCAAGAATTATAGCTTCTACGCATTGTATTTAAGGTTCATATTAGTAAGATAATAGCAAAAAGTGTCGTGACAACTTTCCGTCCAGCCCCCTTTCACAACGCGCAATAAATAAAAAAATAAGATGTTAAATAAAATCCGCCATAGTAGCCCACGTGAGTCACGTTCCGTGATCAGCCTGTGTATATTCGGTTCACACAGGCCGGTATAATTGTCTCGACTGACGAGGGATAATCATCGCTTGTCAGTGGACACTATACGTGTATCCGCTTACCGTTAGTTGCAGTGGGGTCACGGTGCCGTGACGTAAAAATAATGTGTAGCCCGCTCCACGCTAGTAGTGGCGCTGCGACCTTCGCTTTTATTGCAAAAGTTTGGATACCCTGTCGGAATCCAGTAAGTGCCAACTTGGGCCATTTGGGCGATACAAATTTGCACAGTATGAATTGAAAAATTATATGAGCTTCATAATTATATTGTTTTCAAGCGACTAGCGATTCAGTTTCGCGTTTATTAGATTTCTTTTGGGCATTATTATTTTTTCTTTGTTCAGCGTTCTGTTAATCGTGTCTTTGAGTTCAGTTAAGATGAAATTTTGGGATTTGGGATAAGGGTTTTAGTAATATTTAATTTGGATCACGGGGTTTATAAAAATGAAGAAGTATCCGTAATTGTTTGCAATACACACACCGAATGAATACGTTGACAGTAAGATTTCCACATTAATTACTTTTAAATTTGAATACATTTGATCTTTATCTGCGTATACTGGTGGTAGGTCTCTCATATGTAAGAGTCCGTCTGAGTGGGTACCACCGCAATGTCTATTTCTATCGCCAAGCAGCAGTGTGCATGCACTGTTGTGTTTCGGTTTGAAGGACATTGTAGCCAGTGTAACTACTGGACAAGAGACTCAACATCTTATGTCTCAGGATGACGAGCACAGTGGAATGCCACACAGTACTTTGTAACTCAAGGTGCTGGATGGTGTTACTACTGTTTATGAGCGGTCGTATCACTTACCATCAGGCGAACGGCATGCTCGTCTCGTCATTCAATGCCATAAAAAATACATTCATTTGAGGCTCACTACGGTAGGTTTTAACACCATATAGTGGTCGCTATCCGGGTGGATACACAATATATCCTACCACCAGCAAATTGTCTGTAATTAGTAGAAACCGGATTGTATGCAACTTAAAATCCAGAAATAGGCATGAAGCTATATTTGCGGGAGCAAAAAATAGGCCCCCGATTGCAACTAATTCATACGTAACACGCTTTTTGTTTTACTGAGTTAAAAGCTGTTTTTACTAAACGTTTTCCATGAAATTTTAGAGTTGATGTAATGAAAAGTGAAAATATGCACTATATATATTTATATATGCAAAAACCGGCAAAAATAAGTAAATCAATTTTTGAAGCTAAAAACATTTCGAATAATTGAAGTTAAACTTCTTCATCGACGTACGGGAGAAATCTATGTTAAAAAATCGTCACACGAAAATCGTCACATTTCTTGTTACTTTGGACCTTCACGCCGCCGTCTTCTAGGGTCATTATTTCAAAGAGAATCTTGACATCGTGATGTAGTAATTAGGTGAAACTGTACAGAGTCATCTATTGTCGACAAGCGTAAACAGTTTAAATATGATGGTTTGCTACACTTATTGAAATTCATTCAAATAAATAGTGAGAATGAGAAATTATTCTTTTATTGTTATGAAAAATCATCACGTGACTGTGATTTTGGTATTATTTTTATGTTAACTTCACTTTTGATTGTAAGTATTAGTAAATGTATAATATTAATTTATTGAAATTAACCATTATTTAAAAATATGACTGGCAATGTAGCAGACAATAAAATTTAAATAAATAATAACAATGACTGCCTCGGTGGCGTAGTTGTATTACGGTACGACTGCAAGGCTGAGGTCTCGGGTTCGATTCCCGGGTCGGGCAGTGATTTTGGATTTTTCTATTCGGTATCAGCCCGGAGTCTGGAATTTGTGCCCGATATGGCGATAGGCTCGCCCTCTATCACATCATGGGACGGAATACGCTTGGCGAAAAGTGGGTGCACTAGTTGCGCCTCTGCCTACCCCTTCGGGGATAAAAGGCATGAGCATGCGTAAATAAATAATAATAATAATAATTTTACCTTATTAATGGCATACAATAATTATTATAAGAACAGTGAAAAAAATTAATTGATTGAAAAAGTTTCACTTCATACGTGTACATTAATACACACACACACACACACACACTTTTTTGTTATATTGGTAAGTATACACTTACTTACGCTATAAACTAAAATTCTTAAAATAAACTTATCTCGAGTCGTGGGAAGGACTAAGTAGCTTCTAAGTTACTTAGCAACTTATTACTTACCATCACGCTTTGTTCCCTTGGAGGTGATTAATAACAATTCTGTCATACCCGTAAACAACATTGTGCCTGTAATATCTTCATTCTACCTATGATCATGATTTTAAAGTAAATTCTTCAAAAGAGTCGAATTACATATACAATATTAGCGCAACACGCTATTTTCAACTCTATCCACATGTACTATTAGGCGGTATGTCTATCGCGCTCTACGTATTCACCGATTAGTGCAATATCGCCCGGCAACACCTCCATCTCGCTTTAACGTATCGGTGCATCTCTCTCGCGAGTCGCCTGGCGGGTTGCCGCGGCCCCGGCCCGCTGCCTCGTCTTGCGCAGTACGCCACCGCTTCCCAAGTTCATCGGTTTATCGTTTTCACCATGCCTTCGTGGACAGACGAGACGATTGTACAATTCATTACTGAGATACGACGTCGCCCCGAGTTATGGGATGTGGATAACATGGTTTACAAAGATCGAGAAGCGAAGAGAAACTCTTGGGCCCGAGTGGGAGCGCTGTTTGACGTCACGGCAGACGAGGCTTACGCGAAATTCAGAAATCTACGTACGTACGCAAGAAACGAACAGAAAAAGAACAAGGGGAAAGTGTCGTGGTTTGCGTATGACGCCATTTCGTTTATATTTTTGCAGAATGCTCAAAACCAGTCGATTGATGGTGAAAGTACTGGAATGTCCGTAAGTACTATTTAATGGTATCTAATAATCGCCGAGCTTTATACATTTTTGTATGGTTATGGGCCGTGGTTCTGCCCACATTAAAGCATTCCTGAGATAAGTGACTCCTAGAAGTCAAGGATGTTCCTTCTAGTATAAAATAAACAGTTTCATTTTAGCGCGTACAAAGACTTAAACTTTACTACAAACATCACGATTTTGTCGCCAAAGGGAGGTAGAGGTGCAACCAGGGCACCAACTTATCGCCATGTTTCTCTATTCCATGATATGATAGGGGGCGAGTTTATCGCCATATCTGACACAAATTCCAGACTCCGGACTGATACTGAGCGGAAAAACCCAATATCACTGCCCAACCCAGGATTCAAATCCGGACCTCAAAGAGGTGTCGTACCACGCAATACAACTACGCCACCGAGGCAGTAAACTTTAATATAAACATAGAAGTTGTTTTGTATTAAACAAGTTAATTGCTCGTCACTAGTCCGCCACGGTATATTAGGGTCGTGTGTAGGGCCAAGGTGTGAATTTCGAAGGTACCTATGTGAAGTCTGCCAACCCGCACTAGGCCAGCGTAGTGGACTAAGGCCTAAACCCTCTCAGTTGTAGAGGAGGCCCGTGCTCAGCAGTGGGCAGTATATAATACACGGCTGGTATGGTATGGTAGGGCCGCTCTGTCGCGAGGCTGGACTGCAATATCTCCGAATTTTAATCTCACAAACTATCAGAGGAACTGAGACCGTGCTGACTTCGAGTAATATTTTTGTCACCTACAGCTTTCTGACATTCTCAGATTTTTTTCTAATTGCCATTGAAGGCAGAGGGGCTATTTGTACACCTGGTGAGTGGTCACCGTCATGCATGATCGTCGCCAATTTACAGCCAAATCCTGTGTAAAAAATATCTTACTTATTATCATCATCATCAGCCACACGAAGTCCACTGCTGAAAATAGGTCTCCCCTAAAAATTTCCAGACGGACCTATTAAACTTCATATTAATTATCTTTATATATATCATTCTTCTGTGCGTGTGTATGTCACTGAACTTCCAAACGGCTGGACCGAATTTAATAAAAAAAAAATGTGTCTTAAGGTGGATTCGAGAATTATTTAGATTTACAATTCGGTCCGGGAAAATGTATAGCGGGACTTTTATTCAGGAATGCGAGCGAAGCCGCGGGCAAAAACTAGTAATTAAGTAATTATGCGAAAAATTGTAACGATGATTGGATGATTATTAGCATTGAGGGGCTTTGAATAAAATTTTGCATACAGAATGATCTATCTGTTCTATATTAACATGTATTATATTTTGTAACCCGTAAAAGTCCTTGAGACGTTTAATTGATAAGCTGTAAAGAGAAATAAAGTGCGAAAATGAAGATATAACATTTCTTTAATAATATTTTCAGACAAGCGATTTGGCAGCCTCCGATCGAAGTTTGTATTCTAAGAGCCCATTGGAAATTGAACCTTTGACTGTGTCTAAAAAGGTAAAAAGAAACAAAGACCAAGGGACACAAACACCTAAAGCTCCCAAAATACCCAATGAGATTGGTGGAAGAATTTCTTACTCACCCTTTGGGGAGCATGTTGCTAATAAATTGATTACTTATGACAGATACACAAGATCACAAGTGGAATTTAGAATTAGTAAAATTTTGTTCGACGCAGACATGGGATTGTTTGATGAAGCTAATAACTGGCAGGTTTCGACTGCAGATAATCTGAAACCTCGAACAGAAATGGACATCCAGGTTAAAAGTGAACCGGCTTAGACTTAATTTTATCAATCTTCAAAAAATAAAATGCTTGCTGAGCAATAAAAAATTATAAGTTTGTCAAATTGATACAGAGCAGAGAAAGAATTATATTTTGGTAATGAGTAACTCAATGTTTAAGTTCAAAGAAGAATTTAGCGGTCTGTTCGCTCAGTAAAAATACTGACGAAGCTATTCATAATTATTGATATAGATCCGTCAGGTGTTGGGTTCGATTATCAAGTCATGTAACTCTTTGTAGATTTACACGATGTGTCCAGGTCTAGAACACCGGAAGGGGTGGACGTTAAACAAACGATCGGTCATAAAACGAATTTATATCTCTGCAATACTATTGACAATGTAAGTTTGCTGACGCCATTTTGAAGCTGGAATAATGTGGAAGAATGTATTATTGTAATATGGAATATGTTAACAATAAAATATTGGAATTCTTCTGTTAAAATTATTTACTCTGCATTCATCGGTGACTTTATATAAGCCCCTATGGCGCAGCAGGTGATGAGAGACAGCCTCTGTTTCACAGCGGGTGATAAGTCAGGGACATATGTCATTGCGGGTTCGAAACCCATATCAAAACAAATTGACAACCTAGCACCGTTGATGTATTAAAAAACCCCTAGCACACAACGTTTTTAATGCTCTTCAAACGCATGAACGCGGTACAATCGGGGACTATGCATTTACTTATTTTACGATCTATATCTATACTATTATATAAAGCTGAAGAGTTTGTTTGTTTGTTTGTTTGAACGCGCCAATCTCAGGAGCTACTGGACCGATTTTGAAAATTCTTTCACTAATAGGAAGCAACATTACTCCTGAGTGCTATAGGGTCTGTCTGTTGTGCTGTCTGTTTTTCTGTTTTATTTGTTACTCATCTCCGAAACTACTGAACGGATTTAGATGAAATTTGGCACACGGGTAAATCATATCTTGGATTAACACAAAGGTTACTTTTTATCCCAGGCAAAAATAAACGAGACTTTTATCCCAGAAAAACTTTTCCACGCCGGCGGAGCCGCGCGCAATGCTAGTTATATATATAAAAGCGAAAGGTGACTAACTCATTACGAAATCTCAGAAACTATAAGTGCTAGGAGTCTCAAATTTTGCATGGGGGTTCCTTTTAGGCCGTAAGTGCTCAATACGACGGAATTTGGTTAAATTCAACCCATAAGGGGGTAAAAAGGGTTGTACGCGATAAAATCAAAAACTACCCAACGGATTTCGATGAAATTTGGTATGAAGATAGTTCGAGACCCTGGGAAGGTTTTAGGCTACTTTTTATACCGGGAAAATGTATAGCGGGACTTCTACCCAGAAAAAACATTTTCATGCGGGCGAAACCGCGGGCAAAAGCTAGTATGTAATATAGATATAATAATAGACCCTTCGTGTTTACGTGCGTGTCACGAAAAAACCACTCATCGTCAATGCTCATGTGAGTCAAAATATAATTAATAAAAAATATAAAGCTTTATTTTTAATAACACTAAGAGCCTGTTCACTGGTTTCAAATCAATTTCATTTGATAGTGATCGTATTTGAACAGCTAATTACATACAGCCTGACTCGTATTTGATCGACTTATACATGTGGCGAGTAAAGTTTACTCAGAAGTTGTGAAATATGATGTTATTTATTAAAATAGATATTTAGATATTTTTCTTTATTTGCATAACCTTAACCTAATAGACCTAATAGACGCTTTTGACAGGTCCGTCTGGAAATCTTTGGGGGAGGCCTATGTTCAGCAGTAGACGTCATGTGGCTGATGATGATGATGATGAACCTAATAGACCTACATAATCAATAGATATTAGATTTTTATGTTCAGTTAGAAATCTCAGTTCCACGCCGCGCGGCTTCGTGCCATCATAAGCAAATTTATTTCTAGAAGGCTGAGATAGATGTTAGACCTCATTTAAACGGACAATAATTACTTGCAATAATCGTATGCAATGATTAACTTGCCATTGCGCATGTTCGCGGGGCTCAATAATTGCGTGCGATTATTGCTAGAAATAATTGCTACGCGTAAATGAGACAGCAACGCTATATAACTAACTAATTATGTTCCCAATGAAACTACACAGAGACCGCGTGCCGTCAGTTTATTTATAATTCAGTCAATTTTGTTATAAATCAATAACAGAAACCAACGAAAGTGATACAAATAAACAATTTATAAGGATTAACCACGCTTTATTTTTTTATTTTTTTATGGCATTGAATGACGAGACGAGCATGCCGTTCGCCTGATGGTAAGCGATACGACCACCCATAAACAGTAGCAACACCATCCAGTACCTCGAGTTACAAAGTACTGTGTGGCATTCCACTGCGCTCGTCACCCTGAGACATAAGATGTTAAGTCTCATTATGTCCTGTAGTTACACTGGCTACAATGTCCTTCAAACCGAAACACAACAGTGCTGCTTTTTCACACTGCTGCTTGGTGGTAGAAATAGACATTGTGGTGGTACCCACCCAGACGGACTCTTACATATGAGAGACCTACCACCAGACCTTTATTATTCCTACAAAGGAAATTTAATTAACCATCCTAGACTCTTGGCCATCGATTTAAGTATTTATGGTATATTTTCCACGCTTATATTGATTATAATTGGTTGTTTTTTTTACAAACCTTCGCGTTGACCTTGTGAGCTTCCTTTGTCAGAAGGTAACATTTATCCCCAGGGTCTACTTATAAAAATATAGTTTGGATCCATTACTTAAGTATATCTTAAATTGATTATGACTCGGTCTTTATTAAGATTGCGTCAGTAAAGTTGTATTACGAACACGGTGCAACTGTCGTGTTGTCTCGGGTATTTTTTAATGGTGACTCTGCTGTCCTCACCAGGAGAAACCCGCGAATGGGAATACTGGAATCTCCTGACTTAACGACTGCGGAGGCCTGGGAAGGGAAGGTATGGGCTGTGGAATAGAATTAGTGCGGGAAGCAGAGGGATGATGGGTAGGACGGTAGGCTCGGGTTAGTCGGGTAATGACATGATTGGTATTTTTTCAATATCTCGACAAAGTGGCTTCACTGCACCTGATAGTAAGTTAAGTGAAGCCCGAAAAAATATCGGCCGGCAAGAGATAAACATCCCTGGTCGGTCGGCACAGTTATGCCGGCCTGTATAATTGCTTCTTCACGCTTCGCTTGAAAGACCCTAAGTTATAGGAAGGTGGACAGTACGACAGAACACGTACGCTGGCAAACAGAGCTCAATGGTGCGGTAGAAATACGAATTAAATGGCCTTTCTAGAAGAAGTCAGGTGTACGAGAGCCAGTAAACTCGTCAAAGGCATTTTATGCTTTCAAAAATCTTAATTACCTAAACAAATACACATATGTAGACTCATCAGTCAGAAAACCGTGTTCAGTATTGTCTAACAATTTAGAGATGAAAGGACCAATTTATCTAGAGGCTACTGTTAACCAAACAAGACTGACTGAGGTGAGCGTTTATGACTGCTGGTAGAGGCAATTCAGCAATTAAACACGTGACACACGGTTACATTGAAATTAAACTATTATAACGGATTTTATCGCGGTTTTTTATTTTATTTTCTCCCGACGTTTCGAAGGCTTTGCAGCACTTCGTGGTCACGGGGCGGACTGAGGTGTTGGTGGTCCGAAAAGTTAGTGTTACAAATCTACCTTCAATTTACAATTATACAATTTAAAGATGTTAGTCATTGTTTGCGGTCCGGTCTACGCAGTAAGAGCTCACAATGTCTTGAGGTCTGGCAGCAGGTCTTTTGGGGCCCGATTTAATTAGATGTATGACCGGGTCCCAGGCTTGTGCAAGTTTCCAACCATCTTCTCTATTGAAATTAGGATGTTTTTTGATCTCAATAGCCTCGCGTATCATCCTAGGCAGGAATCGGTGTTCTTTGGCACGGTTAGTTCGGATGGGGAGCAACACGGGCTTGTGGTATCGTCTTAAAAAAATTAAAGCATGATAATTATGACATTTGTTTATCTTTATGTTGGACTGCCTCGGTGGCGTAGTTGTGTTACGATACGACTGCAATGTTTAGGTCTCGGGTTCGATCCCCGGGTCTTGCAAAGTGATATTGGATTTTTCTAATCAATATCAGCTCGGATTCTGGAATGTGTGCCCGATATGGCGATAGGCTCGCCCCCTATCACATCATGGGACGGAATACGCACGGCGAAAAGTGGGTGCACTAGTTGCGCCTACCCCGTCGGGGATAAAAGGCGTGAGCATGCGTAAGATTTTTTTATTTCTTTAGATTTAATCAATTTTATTGAAGGCCAGTCATGATATTTACTTCAAATTCAAAACAACTAGAAGAAAGATATTCCTAATCTATTTTATATAATTTAATACATTCGTAGATAAACATCACTTCAAACTCATGCATAGACGGCAATGAAAAGTCATACACCGATATTCTCGCAGTATATAAATAATAATGTAATTATGAAAAGTTTAAATGTTTGGCAAACTAGTTTGTAAAGTTAATAAAACATGGTAGCTCGTTAGGCGGTGCGCCAGTGTGTCTCAATTATACAGGGAAACTTTTTCCATCTACGTGCCAGTGTTAGAGCTACAAAACACAATATGTGCTACAGAAAAATCATAAGGGGCGAGGAGTAAAGAAAGGTCTAGGTATACTGGTGATTACCGGATATACAGAGTGATATAGAATGGCAGTATTAAAACTAATGCTAATCAAGAAGCGTGTAATTGGTAACTTATTATAACAATCCCTGTGGATAAAAGTTAAGTTCCTATGCTAGTGGGAATATAGGTAATTTTTTTTTCTATGCAATGCAATGCAATCAGCCCTGTATTGTATACTGCCCACTGCTGAGCACGGGCCTCCTCTACTACTGAGAGGGTTAAGGCCTTATTCCACCACGCTGGCCTAGTGCGGGTTGGCGGACTTCACATACCTTCGAAATTCAGAAAACTTCTTAGGTATGCAGGTTTCCTCATGATGTTTTCCTTCACCGTTAAAGCGAACGATAATTGAAACAATACACACGTAACTACGAAAAGTCAGAGGTGTGTGCCTTGGGTTTGATATTCCGGACATTGTCTCGGCAGACCGTTCCATTCCCAACTAGGCTATCGTCCATTTCTCGTCACGTTACCAATTTTTTTTTCTGTAGGTCTATCAAAATAGCCCCAATTAAAAAGCGGATAATCTATTACCTACTTATGACGTAAAACACATCAGTAGTTTAATTAAACATATGCATACTGAGAAAAGTATGTGTATTATCGATGTTTAAGGAGAGACAGAAATTGGGAAGAAGGAAGGGATGTGTTGGGCTATTGGAAATATTACTGGCTTTATGAAACGGAAACAATTGAGAAGGGTATGGGCTAAGGTGGTTTGGGAATTTGGAGAGGATGGATGATAGGAGACTGACAAAGAGGATATTTAAGGCGAGTGTGGATGGAAAGGCCGGTATGCGTCGTCCGCACTGAATCTTCGAATGTCAGATATCTGACATTCTGAGTAAAGGCCAGGTCAAAAGTCCTCTGAACCAGTGGGAATGCATGGAAAGATCGATGAAGGTGGAGGAAGCGAAAAATGTGTGCCAGAAACGAAAAAGCATCGTGGCAATCCGTAATCTCTGCCTACCCCTATGGCATAGAGGCGTGATACTATGTATGTATGAAACGGCAAAAATGGCACATCAGTCTTTTAGTGAAAACGCAGTATGTAGGTACATGTGGCCAGCAATATGGCTGCTCTAAGTTGGCCATTTTGAAGCTAGTTATTAGAGAGTAATTAATGTATTCAGGGAGCAGACAAGAGGTCTCGAGATCGAGTGAAGTGTCCAACTCCGAACGGTCGTACTGTTGGTATATCAGTTTATATTTGGTACATGTATATGTTGTTATTTTCGTTGTATCCAGTGTATTATGAGACTAAATAGCTAATTTTATAGCCTTTTTTTTAATTTTTTTTTTATTGCATCCAATGACGAGACGAGCCTGCCGTTCGCCTGATGGTAAGCGATGCGACCACCCATAAACAGTAGCAACACCATCAGCACCTTGACTTACAAAGTACTGTGTGGCATTCCACTGCGCTCGTCATCCTGAGACATAAGCTATTAAGTCTCATTATGTCCACTGGCTACAATGTCCTTCAAACCGGAACACAACAGTGCATGCTCACTGCTGCTTGGCGGTAGAAATAGACATTGCGGTGGTACCCACCCAGACGGACTCTTACATATGAGAGACCTACCACCAGTCAAACTCGGTGTACTCTTCACTGTAAGCTTATATTAGATTTTTTTAATAGCATGTAGGTAGCTACAAGGCTTTGTGTGATATAACATTAAAATAAAACTATGAAATTGATGTTTTCGCGATAAATTTATTTAATTTTTATTCCTGACGATTCCAAGACTTTGCAGCCTTCATGGTCACGGGGTGGACTTATGTTCGCCCCATGGACTGACTCCATACCATCAGGTGCTGTGTGGTCTCGTTGTCTTGCTGTTTAAAAAAACCCATTCCCACGAAAGTAAACTAAAGTCCATTCTAATCAATACGAAGAACTTACCTTTTACTACCAATATATTTCCTAGAACCAGGAATAAGCAAGTCATTTCTAAATAACGCCATCGAACAGTTACCCTGCAGTTTATTGTATGGCAGGTGGTCGAACTTTGATTGTGTGGTCTAGCAGGAAAATCCGTGTACATATAACCTGTAGCTAAATCTATTACGTTTGGGTTTCCGATATTATTACCATCAGCGGGCTAAATAAATTTCCTGTGATCTGCTTCCTCGGCGCTATGACAAGCTCTCCATCACTAAGTCTTAAGACCATATGTTTCATGCGAGAGTCCGCCTGAATGGGTTCCATCACCGCCTATTCCTGCCGCCAATCAACATTAAGCACTGTTGTATTAAGTTTTGAAGGACATGTTGTAAATACTGGGTATCATGTCAAGATCTTATATCTCTGGCTGATAAGCAATGAGCTTGAGATAATGTCTTTTTATTATAGTTATATTGTTTCTCTTTTTTTTGGACAGGCACGGCAAAGTGACCCCACTGCACCCGATTCAAAGAATGAGACCCAGGTCTATCTGGATAGAGTATAGACTAACGTGACATAACGTGTGTGAGTGTTCTCTCTTAAACTCAAAATTTTCTTTATTCAAATAGTCTTTCTCAAGCTCTTTTGAATCGTCATGAATCTACCACCGCTTCGGATCGTGTTATCGCTGTGAATAAGAAGCGGTGCAAGAAACTCCCTCAGCATCTTACTATTGAAAGGATGTAGTGATATTGAAAGTTCCACCGTAACATGAGAAGTTTGTTTTTTTTTTTTTTTTTTTTTTATTTATTTTATTAAACAACAACATATGTACATGCATATCTTAATAATAGTTTGCCCCACAAAACTGCTTGCGCAGTTTGTCTGTGGGAACCTATGAGTCTCATAAACACATAATGCATTATACATTACGTACAATTCTTATTTCATACTTTTAATATCTTACATTTTGTCAAGTAAATATTCCTTTAGTAATTTTACAAACTTAATGTATTTTTGTTTATTTCTGATATTTACAGGAAGGCTATTAAGAAGGATTATTTATCTCGTCAATACGTCCGATAAAAAAATATCTTCAAATTAGGATTACGGTGTTTCTTATTCTCTATTATTATTACCACGTCTTCTATCTAGTCGGCTCCCAAGAGATTTGTTTACAAGTCGTTGTTTACATTATTTCGCTCGAAAAATGTTGAGAGTAAGCGTACTTATAAATGAGAAAACTTAAGCCCTCTAGAGACTTCATTTAAGTACCAAAAACAGTAAAAGTAATACAAAGTTATGTTCTTAAATTCCCAGCTCCATTAATTTTTATCCTGATGAAACCTAACTTGACTTGATGACTTTCGATTACGATGATCAACGAAAAATCTTTGAAACTTTGGTCGCGCATAGCCGTGGAGAGTAGGAGAGAGTTCGGTTTCCGAGGGTCTTAAATATTGAGCCAAGTGCAGTAAGAAAATGAAAAAACCTAACCCTAAAACTCACATGGATTGAACTAGAGAGATGAAATGTTAAAGTTCGGTCAGTGCGAAAAAAACTGATAACAGACAGGCGTCTGTTAAAAATTTATTCAAAGTCTTTCTGCAACATGCTTAAAAAATATTTTTCACCAACCTCAGGTTAATATGCGATAAGGAGAGATGGAAAAGACGAGTAACCGAAATTGAGTAGTTCACTCATTTTTTTAATACATTTACCAAAAATGTATGTCATCCAAAATCATGCGGACAATTTATTTTCATAATCCACTCAATAAAAAATAAGTTTTAATGCTTTGAAATTTGGTGGAAGGGGTAGCTGTCAAATGTCAGAAATAGCAAACAGTGACGTCCTCGAGTATCACCGGCAATAACGCTGAGTGCGTGAGAAAGAGAGCATGAGAACTCCACCACGCCCCCTCTTTTGCCGACTACAATATTTCAAATATCAATAACTGCTTTATTTTTTAACCAATTTTTATGCTGATTTCGCAAAAGAATTTCTGTTTCGTATTATTTTCTGTTGCATATAAAATAATGTACCAAATCAAACTTAGTTAAGAGCACCCTACAGCTGTTAGGTAAATAGCAAGTTTCTTGACCTAGACTGAGCGACTGCGTGTGGCCAACACTTTATTGGTCGTTATCGCTATAACTACTCCAATTAAAGCCAAGTTTGATTTCATACACTTCTATTTTAATTAAATACAAACTGTTAATTTTCATAATTCGTAATTGGCTATTTTGAATACGGCGTAGCAAATACCGGCACAGAGCGAGTTGGATTCGCGCATCGAGGGTTCTGTATCCCAACACTGTTTCATTGTTATTACTGCCCAGTCTTTATGACTTGACGCTTATGTTGTTTTCGCCGACCTTACGACTCTGCGTTGAGCAGTCCGGGGAGATGGAAGTCGTGGGGCGACCGCTGGGCCGAGTTCCTAACACTCCATTATTATTTTTTAGTAAAATGATCTCTTTTTTATATCCCTCTTCCTGTCAGCCCGAGCTGGTTTTATTGTTTTTGCTTATTTCTCATCATTGATTTTACTCCCAATAAAAATGTCGGTAGTTATATAAGTGACCATTGGTATTAATAATAATTATGAATATAATCAATTTAATGTATCTCGACTTATCATAAGTGCAACTATGTTCGCCTACGTGATGAATAAAGTATTTTATTTATTTATTTTATTTTGTTTTATACACGCAAGGCTTACCAACTAAAACTCCGCGGGGGCCATCTTCGGCTGCGGGCTTCCTCTGCCAGAAAGTGTGTGCTGTTAGAACGCTAAAAACCGGATCGTAGTAAATTATTTTCATAAATTATTATGTTAACTTTTTACGTTCCCTTGATAGTTAAATGTCTAATCAACAACGTGTGAAACGTATCAAGCGATGTCATCAGGAACACTACGCATATTATTATCGGTGATTTATTGCCGTAAATTAGTTACTACCTGTCCGTTAATAGTAATATTTGACATAATCAATTCAAATGTATGTATATAAACCTTTGTCTGTTTGTGTCTCCTTTATTTCGTTTTTTTTTTGTTTTTTTTTATGGCATTGAATGATGGTAAGCGATACGACCACCCATAAACAGTAGCAACACCAACCAGCACCTTGACTTACAAAGTACTATGTGGAATTCCACTGCGCTCATCATCCTGAGACATAAGATGTTAAGTCCCATTATGTCCAGTAGTTACACTGGCTACAATGTCCTTCAAATCGAAACACAACAGTGCATACACACTGCTGCTTGGCGGTAGAAATAGACATTGCGGTGGTACCCACCCAGACGGACTCTCGCATATGAGAGACCTACCACCAGTAAATTAAAGATAGAGATAGAGTAGATTAAAGATTTTTACGGTAGGAGAACATAACTTGTGTATAGGTGATTGGTATAGTTGTCATAAATATGTCTTTTCTAGTTTTATTTAGGGTGGGCGTTGATATATAAAACCCATTATATATCAATGAGAGTGGGTTAAGTTCTTTTAACGACAGCGTGGACTGGGAACGAAGTGTCTTAAGTTTGCGTAATTTATGAGCTATGACTGAAATTTTCAGCTATCGTGGTATTGTGACCTCTAGGACTATTGACGTAAGGAAAAAAGTTGATTGAGGAAGCTATAAGCTCAAAATTACTCAACCTCTCACATGGCACTAGCAATCAGTAAATAGGAAATCTCTTGAATTAAATCCTTAGATTCGAGATTGCCGACAACGAACGGCGAAACGAAATCACTAATTTTCTTAGTTCTATACCAGGTATATGCATGTCAGTTTTCAGAGGAATCATATCCAATTAATATTTGTGTTTAAGACATTTTTAAGCAAAACCAAGTGCGGTCACTAGCTACGAATTCCACAAGGTTTTTGTATCAATAAATCAAATGTAGTGTTACGATACGCGATTATGTATGTGGGCCGACCATTAGCATCTAGTTTCATGTTACGATTAATCAAATATTAAATTTGAAACGTTGAGGTTAACGTGGGTGATCTCATTACCAAGTTTCATTAAATATTTAGCAGCTGATGACATTTAATACGCGGAGTATGTTGTAGGACTGCCTCGGTGGCGGAGTTGTATTACGGTACGACTGCAATGCTGAGGTCTTGGGTTCAATCCCCGGGTCAGGCAAAGTGATATTGGGTTTTTCTACTCAGTATCAGCCCGGAGTCTGGAATTTGTGCCTGATATGGCGATAGGCTCGCCCCCTATCACACCATGGGACGGAATACGCACGGCGAAAAGTGGGTGCACTAGTTGCACCTCTGCCTACCCCTTCAGGGATAACGGGCGTGAGTGTGTGTATGCGTATGGTATCCTCACAAAATTTCCTTCACTGTTAAAGAGAGTGAAAATTAACGAAGAATACAGACGTAACTTCGATTTAGCGGTGACATTCTACTATGTTCCGTGAAATGAATAACCAAACATATTTCAATTTTATAAAAAGAGATTACAGGAGTATATCTACGTCTACAACTGTACCCTCAACATCATACTTATCATATAATGAAATAATTTATTGAACCCATAAAATGTTAAAAATTATTTAGGTTTAGTCAATTGTTTCTACCACCAGGTCGGAAAACAGTTTGCACTAGAAAAAAACGGGCAAGTAACTCTAGTGTTGCTCTTTTGAAAAGTAGTTTACAAGTATAGAGTAGGAACAATTGTGTAATCCACAAAAAAAATGTCCAGCGGTTTATTTACTTACAAAAATAACATATCTACTAAAGAATTTAGGAAATCAATCTCAACTTATAAGTAAAATACAGAACGAAGTAATTAGAGCTATCGTAAAGTCAATAAAACCGAGGGTGGGTGCGTAGTGAAATGAAGGAACAGAAAAAACGTCGGGTTTATTGCTTCTGACTTACACGCTTTTACGCCGGGTTACGGTTCATTAGTTACTTTTACGGAGTTATGTTTGTATAATAAAATCCAGGTGCGTTTAGCACTTCAATGTGGGGTTGATGTATTTTTATCAAGCATGTAGCAAAGATTTGCAATAAGAAAGGGGATGCCTTTACCCAGAAGTGGTAACATACATTAGGCATGAAAAAAAATAACATCATGACATTTGCCTGTCAGTTCTTTTAACGTACGACATCAACGCCATCTACCGAAAAATCAGATAAAAAACGAGTATTTTCCATAGTAGCAAATTACCGGTCAAGATGATTTATATGTTAATCCAGGACTTCGTCTATCCGTATGCCAATTTTCATCCAAATAAGTTCAGCGATTACTGCGTCTACTTCTAGCAAACATTCGCATTTATAATATAAGTTAGCGTAGGATAGAAGTTAAATTTTTTTTTATGGTATTGAATGACGAGGCGAGCTTGCCGTTCGCCTGATGGTAAGCGATACGACTACCCATATACAGTAGCAACACCATCCAGCACCTTGAGTTACAAAGTACTGTGTGGCATCCCACTGCGCTCGTCATCCTGAGACATAAGATGTTAAGCCTCATTATGTCCTGTAGTTACACTGGCTACAATGTCCTTCAAACCGAAACACAACAGTGCATGCACACTGCTGCTTGGCGGTAGAAATAGACATTTCGGTGGTACCCACCCAGACGAACTCTTACATATGAGAGTCCTACCACAAGTATAAATAACTACATCTTATAACTAACTAGCTTTTGCCCGCGGCTTCGCCCGCACGAAAGAGGTTTTCCTGGATAAAGTCCCGGTATACATTTTCCCGGGATAAAAAGTACCTAACCGTAAAAAGTGACCTTCCCAGAGTCTTGAACTATGTCCGTGCCAATTTCATCGAAATCCGTTCGTTACTTTTTGAGTTTATCGCGTACAATACTTTTTACCCCTTAGGGATTGAATTTCGAAAAATCCCGTCTTAATGAGCACCTACGTCCTAAAAGGAACCGCTATGCAAAATTTGAGACTCGTAGCACTTGAAGTTTCTGAGATTTCGTGATGAGTAAGTGACCTTTCGCTTTTATAAATATAGATAAAGAAACATAGCTTAGATCGTCTACTGAAATAAATTGCCGTCCCATAATGACTCCATTAGCTGGAGTAATGTAGATTATAAATATTTTCTCAGATGACCGTGTTGGACGGTTGACAATTCATCATGCAGCGCTTAGTTGTCAAGAGTTCCTGTCGTTGCAGCGCTTCAGCGATTCACTTTTCTAAATATCATTTTTCACATTGTCTTGGCGTATACGTTGTACCACTATGCCGTAGTTTCCAAATTTGTTCTAGTAGAATGATATTTGTATATCTCTATTAATATTTTAAAGAGGGAAGATTTGCATTTTTGTATGTTTGTAACGAATAAACTCAAAACCTACTGAACTGATTTTAAAAATTCTTTCATCAATGTAAGTTACATTTTACTTTACTTTTTATTCCGGGAAAATATAAAGTGGGACTTTTATCCCGGAAAAACTCATTTATGCGGGCGGAACCGCGAGCAAAAGTCTATTATTTATAAAGTACGTAAAGTTAGACAATGGACCTGTTTCAGGTTTCAGTGTTCGATTCTATTCCCAGATATACAGAGTTATTTTGACATTGCGTTAATAAATGAAACCATATACTTGTCTTTGCCTCTGCTAACATTATGCCAAAAATCATCCATGAAAAATGAATATTTTCATTAAAAATCTCAATTTTACTTTCTTGTTTTTTTTTATTATTTTGTAGTTTATTGCGAATATGCCATTAAGGCGGCATGTGGCATTAAGGCATGTAAGCTAAAAGTTACTTTTATTGATATTTATTTTATTCGCAACTTACACCTTTTTATTTTACATCTCTTATATGGTTAAGTGGACGATAGCTTAGTTGGGAATGGAACGGTCTGCCGAGCCAACGTCCGGAGGTTCATAACCCAAGGCACACATCTCTGACTTTTCGAAGTTAAGTGTGTATTGTTTATCAATTATCGTTCGCTTTAACGGTGAAGGAAAACATCGTGAGGAAACCTGCATACCTGAGAAGTTCTCTATAAGAATTTTGAAGATATGTGAAGTCTGCCAACCCGCACTAGGCCAGCTTGGTGGACTAACTCCTCTCAGTAGTAGAGGAGGCCCGTGCTCAGCGGTGGCAGTATATAATATAATGCAATATGGTTAAAATAACTTACTGGAAAGTGATGTTTTCTACGAAATAAGTATGTGGTGTCAGTAAGTAACGCAATGTCAAAATGACACTGGATATACAAAAAGCTTATTTTTTACAGGAATTTTAGTACCCAGGTATTTTTGCCTTCCTTAGGTTTGAAATATGAAGGGAAAACGAATCATACTTAAAGTTCATATTCATACGTAATGAGGGATACATAGGTCAATCAAGTAGCTAGCACACGGGTAACCACACGTTAGGAGCCTTTTTACGATTTTTTTAAAGTTTACCTTGTCATTAATCATAATTTTTTTGCGTATATGTTTATTAGGTTTATGCAAGCATGAACTGCTGTGTGTTTAAACAGGTATACATGACGTGTAAAAGTTTTCTTAATGACCTTTAAAAGATTTGAATACATTTTATGATTGTTAAAAATTCATAACATCACGTTCCACCCACTCAAGAACAAAAATATAACTCTATTAAAACAAAAGTTTCATAAAGGGCCACGGGTCAACTCTTACGATAGCAATATAAAATTTATCACCCACCAAATGTTTGTGACTTATGTACGAGTTTAGAAAAACAAAACTGTTGTTTAATGCAAATAAATCGATTTAAATGCAACGTTGTATCGATATATGTGAATAGTGGTCGATTATTCGCGCTGGCCACTTAATTAAACATCGATTTGTAATTTGATTAGTTCGTCTCCCATTGATGTATCGATTTTGTTATATGTTAGGTAGGTTTTATATGGCAATATATTTTACGTCAGTAATTTATTGCTGGACACCTGTATTGAAATCAGATTGAGAATCGGTGTGAACAGGGCCTGTAGCCAAGATGCTTTTCTAAGCGTTAACGCCAAAGACATTCAACAGTATAGTTATAGACCACAGGCCCCAATTTTTCGTGCAAAAGTTATTACCATTTGGTAATAAGTCGCTGTCTTATATGACACATCCATGTGACAAGACGTCTCAAAGCAAAGAGATCTAAGATGATATATAGCGGACATTGGGAAAATTTGCATACAAAAATTTTGAGCCTGTTCGTAAGGCGCAAATTGACATATTTCCTTCCAAAATACTGTTTTCTGTACAAAATTTGCACATACCGAGACGTCTTGTCACATGGATGTGTCAGACAAGACAGCGACTTATTACCAATTGGTAATAACTTTTGGACGAAAACTTTGGTCCTGATGGCCGGTCTATAACTATACTGTTTAATATCTTTGTCAAAGTATGTTCTAATGCTTTTAAACAGGTGTTTTGCTATTTCACGGTAGATTGAGTTACTGACGAACAGGCTCAAAATTTATGTATGACAAATTTTCCCAATGTCCGCTCTATATAATCTTTAAACTCTTTGGTTAACGCCAATAGAATAGAAACAAATGAATGAGAAGGACGTATCCTTGCGCTAGACTTATAAGTCGATAAGATATGTCATTCGCATACATTATCTTCTATTGCGTCATATTCGTGAACGGGTGCTGCTTGCGTGGACTGGTCTGCTCTGTTTGATGGTTGACTCTATTTTTTACTTAAAATTAAACATGTAGCTGGTTATTTGACTTAGGTACTCTCCGTTAATTTTCGCATTTAATATCCATCTTTGAAATTGAATTTATATTGTTTCATGCAATTTGTAAAATATACATATAAAAAAAAATTACAATTAAAGACCTACGCTGAGTTTCTTGGTGCTTCTTCACAGGTCAGTGGGCTTTTCCGAAGCACTGGTAGAATCTTTAGATGATAATTTTTTTTAAAAATGACGTGTAAAAGTGCCCTTAGGGGCCTAATTACTTAATAAATGATTTGAATTTGAATTTATTCTATTGGCGCTACAGGCCCAGTATTGTGATAGAAGTGTAAAGTGGATTTTGGTTAGCAAGTACTTGCAGAAGTTATTTATTTAATTAAAACGTAAAACAGAGTACAATCAAAAGTTACTTACATTAAAATTAGATTGTTTTCCAAAATGTAAAAGTATCTTCCGCAAGCTATTTTTACTGAGTAAACAGTCACGACAACCTGACTTTTGCTAAATGCTGAAGCTTGCAAGAATTGCTACAAGTCGCACGTGGACAGAATTATTGAATATTCCCGCTAGTGTATACGTATTTGGAAGTTCTTGCGCAAATATTGCTGCGAGAATCTGCTAGTCTAAAATTCGCTTTGGATCTTTAAACTATTGTATAGTATGTATTATAATACTAGTCTGCCAACCCGTATTAATAGGCCAGCGTGGTGGAATAAGGCCTAATCCCTTTCCATCTCATTGCATGCAGGTTTCCTCACGATGGTTTTCCTTCACAGTTAAAGCAAAACAACAAACAACATTATTTTAAACACGTAACATTATTTGTAAATTCTAACTTCACAAGTAATTAACTTATATCAAAATTTACAAATCACAGCATTTTGACATCTATTAACATTAAAGTTGTATCTGACCTACATCGTAATGTGTTTATAATAATTAACGTGTGCCATTTATAGCAATTCAGTTGGTTATTTTGGCAAACAAACTGAAACAGACGAACAACTGGGCAACTCAGACTAATTGCTGGGCAGGCCGCTTGCGTCAAAAGTTTCACAATTACATTGGAGAGCCGTTATGGGCTGCCAGAGGCGGATTGTAGGTTGGTAGGCGTGGTCACGACCCCCTTGGCATTTAGATTGCGTTCAAAAATTATAATTTTGTCTATAGTCTATGATAATATCCATAATCTGACGTGAGAAAAAATAATGCGTAACGAATTAAATACAGCGGCTGATTTCTAACGAAGCTTATTGGAACGAAGTTCCTTATCGCGCGTTGTGAAAAGGGGCTGGACGGAAAAAATTCTCATGAAATGTTGTCACGACACTTTTTGCTATTATCTTACTAATATGAACCTTAAATACAATGCGTAGAAGCTATAATTCTTGAAACGAGTATATTTTTATTTATTTTATTTATTAAAGTCATTAAAACCATTTCTTACTAATCTAATATGAACCTTAAATACATTGCGTAGAAGCTATTTCCCCAGCGTTGACACGGCACGAGTACAAAAGAATCGAACGTAACATTCTTTTTTCAAATTTTGTTGATTTATTCTACTTTGGTTACTGACATTTATCAATAACAAGACTAAACGTGCTTTGCTCGCGTTTAAAAATCTACTTTATGTGGTAAGCGTAAGATCGAATTTGTGTTTAGTCAATCAAAATTTGTGATAAAAATGCTATGCAATAGTTTTACCGCGGCAGTCTCCGAGTGCCACACGTATTTATTTGTTTTTTTCTCTAGAAACTTATGTATTGGAACGGAAATAGGAAAATATTTATATATATACACACTCTGTTATGTAAATAACATTTTATTACAATTCCTTCACTAATTAATCGAAAGGAACTTCGTTCCATCCGGGTATCCCTTGACACCTCTCATTTTATTTATAAATATTATAAATTTTAATCTGAAGTTCAAACACTCGTCTAATTTGACCATATCAAAACCTATTTCATTCAGAGAATATAAATAATAAATGGAAATAAATATCCACCAATTCATTATTTATATTGTATTTTTACTTGCAGATGAACAACTTTTACAAATATATTTCTTTTGATTTATTTTTACGTTGATTAAAACAATTTGGAACACTAATAATGCCTAAATACCTACCTGTGTTATGTCAACATGTGTGGTATGTTTCCTAAAATGTTTTTGTTTTATGTTTTTTTCGGTAGCCAAGAAAAGCCGACCTATCGAGCAATTACTTTGAGTGCGCGCTCTTATTATGTTTGAGTTCTACTCGTAATCATTTACGAGGACATAATAACAAGAAGGCTTCTGTTGCGCAATAAGAGTTTGTGTTGTAACGGTAAAAACTCTTTGCTGGCTCAGACACAGACTGTACGGTGTTGTATTACGGTATGACTGCAATGCTGAGAGTCTCGAGATTGATCCCCGGGTCGGGCAAAGTGATATTGGAATTTTCATTTAGTATCAGCCCGAAGCCTGGAATTTGTGCCTGATATGCCGATAGGGTTTCCCCCTATCCAATCTCTTGACGGAATACGCACGGCGAAAAGTGGGTGCATTAGTTGCGCCTCTGCCTACCCTTTCGGGGATACAAGGCGTGAGTTGTTTGTGTGTGTGTGTAAAAAACTTTTTTTGACGTGACAAAGGTAGTCACGCTATTGTTATATGTGTTTAGGTCATGATTGGCACAAAAAACTGAGGTTAAACGACAGTATGTTCGGAGTCCAAAAAAACTTGTTTTTTTCGCTAACTTGGGGTGGTTGGTGATTATCTTAAAAACAGTCTTCTAATAAACATCAGAAAATCTAATCATGTTCCCTAAAATTTCCCATTTATAATATTAACAAATTCATTATTAAGGCCAGCTCTAAATGTAATACGTAGACGTTAAAAAAAGCAAGAAAACCAGCCTAACTTTTAATACTAGGTCTGCTAATATAATCAAGTAAATCCATCAAATTGCCGCCAAGCCACAAATGCGACAGTGAATTTTAATGAAACTATTAAAAAATTCTCACGCTATACTTTCGAAACTTATTCAAAAACAAACAATTTCACTCCCATTAACATTTGTAAATAATGCATAACAACCTATGCCCTTAATACTATTAATATAAAGTAATAGTTCGATGCGGAATTAATTTATAAAAATCTTACAAAAAGTTACTCCCATAATTTTTAACCAATATGATTTGATCTTTAATACCGACATAATCATAGGCGATAAAAGCTCTTCTTTTTTTGGAATTTTGTTAAATGTCCAATATATCTAGCTCCGGGGAAGCCTTAGGAAAGTAGACAATGAAGGATCTTGTTAATTTGGACGCGTTACGATTAGCTACATAAATATTTGTCCAACGGTCCGTTAGTTTGTTGATATTAAATCCATATGTAATAAAATCGTAACGAACCAGGGCCTATAAATAAGGTCTATTATTTTCTGGTTTTTAAGAAATATAACTTGGGGATTCTGGATTTTATGTTTTAAATGTAATAGAATATTAGTTGAACATTTTAAAATAATACATACAATTAGTATCGTAAGAAAAATGGCTTTTCGGGCATATACCCGGAGCTCATACTAAACCAACTCTTTTTTTTTTGCGGGGAAAAAACGCGTTATCGCTACCACCACTGGGGGGTCAGTGGAACGGTTATGTCGTTTTCACCGGTCTTACAGTCCAATGTCGACACTTGGGAGTATAGCATCATCCAAGCGAGCATTGGACCGAGTCCCTAGGACTCGGTCTGCTCACGATCCCGCTCGGCGCCCTCCTTCCGCGAGATGACGCACTCGCAGAAGGAGTCCATCGCTCGCCATGACCTCCAGCCACCGACCATGGCGGACACCACGGCCGGCAGCGAGAGGTTTCCTCCGACGACTGCTCTAAGAGCGCTGCGTTGTAGGTCCCAGGCTGGGCACTCCTCGAGAGTGTGTTGGACTATATCCTCGCGGCCGTTGCCACAATGGTGGCACACGGCGGACTCCTCCTTTCCGATCCGACACAGAAACGAGCCAAAACATCCGTGGCCCGTCAGCATCTGTGTCAGACGGAATGTCGGCGCACCATGGCGCCTGTCAAGTCAGCTTGAGAAGACAGGTCGCACTGCCGCGACAGTCCTCAAGCCCGCACTCGGGCTCTCCAGCCTGGTTTACTAAACCAACTCTAAGAATATTATTAACTTGAATCAAGTTTAAACTTTAAACAACAAGAAAGTAATACAGACAAGAAAATTATATAAAGCTTTTTTATTGCATTGAATGACGAGACGAGCATGCCGTTCGCGTGATGGTAAGCCATACGACCATCCATAAACAGTAGCAACACCATCCAGCACCTTGAGTTACAAAGTACTGTGTGGCATTCCATTGCGCTCGTCATCCTGAGACATAAGGTGTTAAGTCTCATTATGTCCAGTAGTTACACTGGCTAAAATGTCCTTCAAACCGAAACACAACAGTGCATGCACATTGCTGCTTTGCTGTAGAAATAGACATTGCGGTGGTACCCACCCAGACGGACTCTTACATATGAGAGACCTAACACCACCGCACCGCATCAAAACACGTAAAGCGCATGTGCTTATACTGTATTATTAATTTTTAACTGTACCTTTATGATTGATGTTATGTACTTTAAGTAATCCGTGATAACGTTGTGTCGAGTGCACACTAACCTAATCTCAAGATAATTTTATTTGTAATTTATCTGTACCTACACTTGTTTGTTTTCCAAATAAAATAAAATAACACCTGTAAAGGAAACGAGTAACTTCGAAAATAGGAGTTGATTCTATAAAAGAGCGGGAACAAAAGTGGTTGGTAATTGGTACTCTACTATCTTCTCCCAACGTCATTCTATAACACAAAAACCGCTTAGCATGTTAAGCAATTTGCATCTTCTATATTGTCTAAAATCTTTGGGGGAGGCCTATGTTCAGCAGTGGACCTCATGTGGCTGATGATGATGATGATGATGATATTTGCTGGTGGTAGGATAATGACTACCGTATTGTCTGTACACAAGGTATAAAGCCGTTCATAGTGGGCCATGTAAGTGTGTCGCGTTTCGGGATCAGCCTGTGTGATCCGGTTTAAACAGGCCGGCATAATTGTGTCAACTGTTGGGGGTTAATCTCTCATCGCCGGCAGTCTATGTGGTCCGTACTCCACATGCCAGTAAAATATCAAATTGGAATGAAAAAAAGAAATGTTTGATAGTAGCTGTTGCTTGCGGCTTTGCCCGCGTGAATACGTTTTTCTGGGGTAAAAAAATCCATAATCCTGTTTTATTTTGGCGCAGCTGAAGCTATCCATTCCGAACAGCAATTTACAGTATTTTTTGTTTCAAAACATCTAGATGGAAATAAGAGTGAAAGGCAAATGGAACGGAAAGTTTTTCAACCGGTAAATGTTTAGAAAAAATCCGGGTATATTTGCAAAACCCGGGTGGGCAAAAAGCTGCGCCGATCAGTTAGCGCGATATTTACGTAACTGAGTCTCGTCAATTACGGTAATTGTAAGGCGATGGAGGAAGGGTCCGAAACCGGTCAAGTGGGTTGAAATTTGAACGCCTGTCGAAATACCGCGGTAATGGACATATTAATACTGTATTAGATGAAAGCTTGATATTTTTATAGATTTTTTATGAGATCATAGTTTTATTATTCATTTATTTCCTTAGCCGGGTCGGATAAAATTATTTTGGGTTTTTCTGTTCAGTATCAGAGCGGAATCTAGAATTTGTGGCGATAGGCTCGCCTCCTATCAAATCATGGGACAACACACAAGGCGCAAAGTGAATGCCCTGGTTGCACCATTGCCTAACCCTATAGGAATCAAGGCGTGATGTGTGTATATTTCCTACTAAGGCGTAGCTCAAATGTTTACAAATACATAGTTGACAGTGTATGCGTGGCGTCATAAGTGTCATAGAAACAGAATCTAAGAACACAAAAAATTATCTCCATACGAGTTTTATCATTCCCTACATTCCTAACGTTAACAATAATTCATTCCGATGAACATGTTAAAAATAATTAAGTTTTCTAACGCGAACCGAATAAGTATTAATATGATAATATTTGGTCGACATAATATATTGCTTTCGGATATAAAACCGCTGCTAAATCGGTGATTACAGTCAAACTAGCTGTCATCCGTGACTCCGCCCAACTATTAATGCAAAACAAACTCGTAATAATGTATATCGAATCGATTTAATGGAATTTTGAATTTGTCACTTCTGTGCGTTGAAAAAGCGGCGATAGCCTAGTAGGGAGTGGAACGTACTGCCGAGACGAACGTCCGCAGGTTCAAAACCCAAAGGCATACACCTCTGACTGTTCAAAAAAAAATGTGTGTATTCTTTGTGAATTATCGCTTGCTTTAACGGTGAAGGAAAACATCGTGAGGAAACCTGCATATCTGAGAAGTTCTCTATAGGAATTTCGAAGATATGTGAAGTCTGCCAACCCGCACTAGGCCAGCCTGGTGGACTAAGGCAAGGCCTAAACCCTCTCAGTTGTAGCGGAGGCCCGTGCTCAGCAGTTGGCAGTATATAATACTGGGCTGGTATGGATGGTATGGTGCGTTGAACTATAGAAACTGTGAGCAGTTAGAAGGTATAATTGAATTCATTTATGGTACTGTATTTGTTTTTCTGAAAAAGGCACTAAGTTTAATAAAGTTTATAGGGTTTATATTAAGAAGAATTTATTGTAATTATAAATGTTTAGATCTGAAAATTACCATGGTAAACAATTCTATCATAAATTCATCTATAACGAGCAATTACATCGCTTTATGGAGAATTACCACCACCGCCCATAAACACAACATGAGAGGAATTACTTAACACTTTTGGTATAGTTTATGATGCTATACTCCCAAGTGTCGACATTGGACTGTAAGACCGGTGAAACCAACATAACCGCTCCACTGACCCCAGTGGTGGTAGCGATAACGCGTTTATTCCTGCGAAATAAAAATAAATAGATTAATTTTCGAGACTCTCTCGCCCTCACGGCTCTCCCACTACTGCAACTCTTGTAAGCCAGGATCGACAGTGGCAAGCATTTTATGACACCGTGGTGAAGCTCGGCGAGACTCTGGGAACACTGATTAGTCTTGTGTTATGTTTCATTTTCATTCAGGTTACAAAATCGCAAATCTTCGCTACGCCGATGATACAACCTTGTTTGCGACTAGCAAAAGCCACATGGAAGAACTACTGCTCAAGATGGAACGCGTAAGTCTTACATTTGGATTGAAGATTAATCTGAGTAAGACCAAGGTTATGATTGTGGACCGCGCTAATGTCAATGCACCAGGAGTAACACAAATTGCGAATTGCGACGTAGTTCAGTCGTATGTTTACTTGGGTGCTTTGATATCAAACAATGGTGGTAGCGTGGACGAAGTGAAACGACGCATGGCGATGGCTAGAGGGGCAATGAACAAACTAAAGAAAATATGGAGGAATCGTAACATAACAAAGGCCACTAAGATCAGGCTCGTTAGGGCACTTATATTTCCCATATTTCTGTACGCAGCTGAAACATGGACGTTACACGAACTGGAAAAGAAAAAGGTGGATGCTCTAGAGATGTGGTGCTGGAGAAGAATGCTTGGGATATCATGGACTGAATTCCGCACAAACCTTTCCATTCTCCAAGAACTCGGCATCAAGCAGCGTTTATCCGAGTTAGTACAGTCCCGTATACTAACATTTTTCGGTCATATCTCGCGGCGGAATAATGACTCCATAGAGCGTCTAGTCGTTCAGGGCAGAGTGGAAGGAAATAGACCTCGTGGTAGGTCACCAATGAGGTGGACCGACCAAATAAAATCAGCAGTAGGAGGCCCTGTACACGAATGTACCCGATTGTCGTCTAACAGAGACAGATGGAGAGATATCGTGCGGCGAGCTACATCATCGTTTGAACACAAATAATAGTGACCACGACCGTTCTGTCAAGAGCGAAGCGAAGAAGAAGATGTTTCATTTTATATACACAGTTTATTACACACTCACACTCACGCCCTTTATGTCCGAAGGGGTAGGCAGAGTCGCAACTAGTGCACCCACATCTCATCGTATGTATTTCGTCCCATGATGTGATACGCGGCGAGCCTATCGCCATATCAGGCACAAATTCTAGACTTCGGTCTGATACTGAATAGAAAATCCCAATATCACTTTTCACGACCCGGGGATCAAACCCGAGAACTTAGCACTGCAGTCGTACCGTAATACAACTACGCCACCAAGGCAGATAAATTTTGTCCACGAGTGAAATTTTTTAGGAGGACTATGTTTTGCCATTGGCAATTCTTAGATCAGTTTTCATAGTTGTCACCGCCAAACCGGCCTATCCATTGTAACAGCGTTTTCCATCATCACTTTGTTATTGGTTAAAAGTTACCAAGTCTGAACATGCGAAATGGCGAAGCAACTCTCGCCGTCGTTGACGTATACGAGTTTTGACAGATATTCAAAAGACAAATGCTACCAATAATTGCTCCTTCTAAATTAAGCTTTAGTCAGGCAGAGCTGCAGGTAAAAACTAGTGTACAATAAACGTTTCTAAACTCGTGTTGTGACGGTAATCCGAAACTTCATATATAATATTTCGATCTCATTCATACGAATTGGTGATAAATTGGACTTAATTGACTTTCTACTTTCCGTGTGAATTCGTTATGTCGGCTTAAGGGCGTGAAATTGACCGTCGAATGACAAATGCTTTTATGACGATTCAATTTAATATTTTTTTGTTTGAATATGTATGTTAAACACATATGCTTTGATTAATTATATACCTAGATAGAGTGACGCGCTGCAATGAAACAAAAAAACAGGCCAACTTTTCTTAAGCTAGTATGCGTGACAGCTGTGTCGCTGCATCATTCTGCGTATCCTTGTGTGCGCGCATAATGATACCAGTTATTACATGGTTTCTATTAAAACGGGGAGAAAATTATATCCATGAAAAATATCAAAAAATAATTCACTCGAACCTCACTTAGAGGGGAACAGTTCGCCTCTATTTTTTTCGACGCGTTTGAAACGTTCAGTGTCTATCTAGGTATATAATTAATCAAAGTGGAATTTTTTTTTGTGTTCTTCTTCCACATTAACATATAGGTTATTTTTATCCTAAAGACAGGTTTTTAACAGGACTTTAATTATAGAAAAAAAGTGAGAATCTCACTTGTGTGGAAGATCTTAGCAACAACCATCAATCTCTACTGATACCTCGAATTGACGAAAGATTTTTACGTTAACATTGGATACGATTTTTGCTGTATTGTTTAGAATAATACAGGCGTGTTTGTGTGTGTGAGTGTGTGTGTGTGTGCGTGTGTGCGTGTGTGTATGTGTGTGTGTTTAGAATACCTAGAAAAGTAGTAAAACATAATTATATAATCAAATTTCTTTATTATAAACACTTTTTTTTAAATCTAATGCAAATATCATTTACCTGAGAAATCGCTGAAGGATGTAGATAAAATTATCTAACCGGCTTTCAAATATTTCGCATAGCTCGTAATTAATCTTATCTATTCATAATAACGAATCCACAAATGGACATAATTACATCAAAATAGTATTAACTTTAACGTTTCCATCGCTTCAATGCGTAATCTTATAGATCGTTTGCTAAACGTATTAGATACAAACAGCAATAAATTAAACAGCGCTTAATACCAATATAAAGAGCACATTACGATGAATATTAAAATAAATAACGCTATAGAATTCATTATATATAATCCCTATGTATGACAATAAACTGGGCCGCGGCAGTAACTTATTCGGACTGTTAATTTATTATAAATAATGTATGTTGGTTTTGATTCGTGGACGCGGCGGGAGGCTGCGTTGACACCGGCCTAAGTTTTCGACATCAGTTTGACGCTTCCACATGATGTAGTGTTATTGAGTTTATTTAACATTTTAGGTTAGTTTTTTTTTTTTATTATTGCATTGAATGACGAGACGAGCATGCCGTTCGCCTGATGGTAAGCGATACGATGACTCTTAAACAGTAGCAACACCATCCAGCACCTTGACTTACAAAGTACTGTGTGGCATTCCACTGCGCTCGTCATCCTGAGACATAAGATGTAAGTCTCATTATGTCTAGTAGTTATACTGGCTACAATGCCCTTCAAACCGAAACACAACAGTGCATGCACACTGCCGCTTGGCGGTAGAAATAAACATTGTGGTGGTACCCACCCAGACGGCCTCTTACATAATGAGAGACCTACCACCAGTAAATGTTATGGCGGGATTAATTGGTTTAAATAGGAACTTTATCAAAAAACAATGCATTTCTCTTTCAAACGAATTGTGTTTACGCTTTTATTTATGAATTGTTATTAAACTGACATACATGGTGCGATATCCCCACTACGCGCTCACTCTTGAGCATTGCAACATTTGAAATACGAATTACTGCCTCATTTCTTAACCACTCGACTGCCTGCCTCGGTGGCGTAGTTGTATTACGGTACGACTGCAATGAGGTCTGGCAGGAACTGAGGTCTTGGGTTCGATCCCCAGGTCGGGCAAACTGTTATTAGAGTTTTCTATTCAGTATCAGCCCGGAGTCTGGAATTTGTGCCCGATATGGCGATAGGCTCGCCCCCTATCAGATGATGGGACGGAATACGCACGGCGAAAAGTGTGTGCATTAGTTGCGCCTCTGCCTACCCCTTCGGGGATAAAAGGCGTGAGTGTATGTATTTCTTCTTCTTCTTCTTCAGCCTTTAGAAGTCCACTGCTGAACATAGGCCTCCCCCAAAGATTTCCAGACCAACCTGTCAGGAGCGGCCTGCATCCAGCGGGTTCCTGCGACCTTTACAAGGTTGTCTGTCCACCTTGTAGGAGGACGTCCCACGTTGCGCTTGCCAGTACGTGGCCTCCACTCGAGAACTTTTCTACCCCATCTGTTGTCAGTTCTAAGTGCTATGTGCCCTGCCCACTGCCACTTTAGCTTGCTAATCCGCTGGGCTATGTCGGCGACTTTTGTTCTTCAACGGATCTCTTCATTTCTGATTTGATTCATGTATTTCTTAACCAATATTAATGCTGTTTTCACTGAAGAGCTTTTTTTTCGTATAATCAATTGTTACGTAAAGAATTATGCACTAAATGAAACATAGGCAACCCTATTGTCATAATATATGACTTCAAACGGTAAATTAGATCTTGGGTGAGATAATAAGATCTTGAATGACGTTCTAGAATTTCGTTTCAAAGGACAAATCCAAAAACGGGCCTGAAACTCTAAACAAGACCATTTATATATCTTTGGATAGAACTCCTGAAAATTAACCTTTTGCAATAAATCGCTTAATTTTAAAGACCTCCGATTTTGAGATTAATGTAATTTTGTTTGGCTTGAAAACTACACTTAATATGAAGGTTTTTAAAAAAGTTGGTTATGAATGGAGGGGTCTAAAAATATGTTTTTAATGAATATAAGTTCCATATTTTGCCCTTTTTATATGCCTAAAGTTTGAGCCTTGTTAGATTTTGAGGCCCAGCACTCATACAAAAAGCGGACATCTCCTTTGGTCATGTACCAAATATTAAACCAAATTAAAAAAAATAAGTGTTTAAAATTGTGAAGGTCGAAGTCATTATGATACTCCATTATCTCATTTAAATTCACAGGAAATATTTATGAGCAACACTTCCCGACAATAAGGTTATTTTTAACAGTCGAGGCAAAATGACGATCTAATATCGACGATTTAACATCTTATGTCTCAGGATGACGAGCGCAGTGGAATGCCATACAGTACTTTGTAACTCAAGGTGCTGGATGGTGTTGCTATTGTTTATGGGTGGTCGTATCGCTTACCATCAGGCGAACGACATGCTCGTCTCGTCATTCAAAGCAATTAAATAAGTAAATAAATATAAAATAATATTACACTAATCGCTCTCCTCTCTCAACTTGACAGAAACTTGGATATTTTCCGTGCAGGCCACATGTAAATGTTTCTTTTTGATATAAGGCCTTTTAAAATTTATCTGAAGTGTTCTGAACAAAAATGGATGATAGCCCAATTGGGAATGGGACGGTCTGACGAGACGGATGTCCGCAGGTTCAAACCTCTGATTTTTCGAAGTTACGTGTGTATTGTTTATCAATTATCGTTCGCCTTAACAGTGAAGGAATACATCGTTGAGAAACCTACATACCTGAGAATTCCCCAAAAATAATTTCGAAGGTATGTGAAGTCTGCCAACCCGCACTAGGCCAGGTGGACTAAGGTCTAAACGCTCTCAGTAGTAGAGGAGGCCCGTGCTCAGCAGTGGGCAGAATACAATACAGGGCTGGTATAGTGGTATGGTGATTCTAAACAATATACTTTCCCCATCAGTGTGGTGATTAACACCATCTCTATAGAACCATGTTAAAGGTATAATTCCATACATTGATGTTGGGTGTCGACTACAACTGAACTGGCATATGGCGGACGTCGAATGTCCTTGCGTTTACAATGAATTAACTCTCGCTTTAAATGACGGCAATCGCTTTCGGGCGATTTTATTTCTACATCTGATATAACTAACTACTAATATTATAAAGCTGAAGAGTTTGTTTGTTTGAACGCGCTAATCTCAGGAAGTACTGGACCGATTTTGAAAATTCTTCACTAATAAGAAGCTACATTACTCCTGAGTGCTATAGGCTACTATTTATCCCGGAAAAACTTTTCCACGCGGGCGGAGCCGCGCGCAATGCTAGTGTTAACATATAACGGAGCTATGATTGAAAAAGTTATTTAAAGCATATCAAAACTCTTTAATTTTATGTCGTGTATAATTAAATGTATTTTTATCGCATTGTTAAGTTATCAAATGTAAAATTAACAACGATTTTGGAAGCGATCGTCACTTTTCTATGCTCCACTCAATGCCGCTGTCTTGGGGTCTTTTTTATTGCTACGACTGCCCATAAAAAGTGGCAACACCATACATAACTTTTAATTATAACTTTTTATCTAATCTGCGGTCATCTACGGAATAGCACCTTAAGTCGATTTCTATACAGACACACCCCGCTGAGATCTCGCCCGGATTGTGAATTTTATGTCGCCTCTGACAAATTGGGTATTTTATGATACACTCAGATATTAGCATGACGGTGTTTCGTAATTGTTTTTTAATTAAGTAAACTGGGGATTTTATGATGATCTTTTTATGGCCTTTAAGTAGCTTATGGTTTTGTAATTAATATTAAATATTGATACGGTTGCTAAAAGTTTCAGGCTTATTGACGAATAAGGAAAGATTAAGTACTTAACATAAATTTGATAGTCTCCTTCTGTTGTAATAATTTATAGGTACAGTCAGCAGCATAAGTAGCTGAACAAATTCAAAATTTCATATTGGCTACATACTTTTGTGTTCTTACCAATCTGTTTTTTCTCTTCACAAAAATAAAATAAAAGAGATTTACTTTACTTAAAATGAAGAAAAAAATGTTTCAGTTTAACTTAACGCGTATATAGGCGATTTGAAATTTTGATTCTGTACAGATATTTATGCTGCTGACTGTCCATAGTAGCTTTCTCAGCCTTTGCAAGTCCACTGTTGGATAGGTTTCTTCTGAAGTATGCTATTGATCTTTGGCTTTGATCTGTCATTTGTAAGTTCAGCAATTTTTTTTTACGTATCGACTTTTAACTGGTAAGAAGAATAACATCGTAACACAAATTCCATCAAAAATATAAATGTGAAATACGGGCCAATTCAAATATTAAGAACTAGCTTTTGCCCACGGCTTCGCCCGCACGAAAGAGTTTTTTCTGGATAAAATTCCCGATATACATTTTCCCGGGATAAATAGCCTAAAACCTTCCCAGGGTCTCGAACTATCTCCATACCAAATTTCATCGAAATGCTTTCGTCTGTTTTTGAGTTTGTCGCATACAAACTTTGCCACCCTTTTTTAGCCCTTTAGGGGTTAAATTTCGCAAAATTCCATCTTAGATACCACCTACGTCCTAAAAGGAACCCGAATGCAAAATTTGAGACTCCTAGCACTTGTAGTTGCTGAGATTTCGTGATGAGTGAGTGAGTGACCTTTCGCTTTTATATATATAATATAGATATGCCTGGTTGTCAACTCCACCGACAAAATAATTAAGATCTACATGGGTAGCTGAGAGGCGTATACAGGTTTCAAAAGTCACTTTTTTTTTATAGTATTGAATGACGAGACGAGCATGCCGTTCGCCTGATGGTAAGCGATACGAACACACATAAACAGTAGCAACACCATCCAGCACCTTGACTTACAAAGTACTGCGTGGCATTCTACTGCGCTCGCCATGCTGAGACATAAGATGTTAAGTCTCATTATGTCCAGTAGTTCTACTGGCTACAATGTCCTTCAAACCGAAACACAACAGTGCATGCACACTGTTGCTTGGCGGTAGAAATAAACATTGCGGTGGTACCCACCCAGACGGACTCTTACATGAGAGACCTACCACCAGTATATACCACCACCTCCAAATAGTTCGTGTAAAATTACACGAGGCTGCTGCGTCTCCAGTTCCTTTTTATTTGGCTTGGCTGACACGCTGCCGTGTGTCTAGATCAAAGAGTTCCAAGATTATATAGAGCGGACATTGGGAAAATTGACATACAAAAATTTTGAGCCTGATCGTCAATAACTCATGAGATCAATATCACGAAAACTTTAAATAAGAAAACGTCAAAAAACTTACTTTTGTCACATATAGTCCTCTCATACAAACTAAGAGCGCGTGGCACGCGTGGCGACTGGATGCAAGTGAGGGGGGCGCCACCGGCTGTCACCTTACGGCAGCTAAGCGGTCTTTGGCTATTGGATAAACCTACAGAGCCGATGTTACTTTCGACCCGCCGTTACTTTTGTACCCGGTCTCCCCAACTTTGACATGGTCGTAATGCGTAAATTCGCATATTTCCTTCCAAAATACTGTTTTCCTTACAAAATTTAAGAATACCGAGACGTCTTGTTACACGGACATGTAAGAAAGACAACGACTTATTACCAATTTGTAATAACATTTGAACGAAAAATTTGGTCATGATGTCCGATGTATAATTATACTGTTTAATTTCTTTGGTCTAGATCAATTAATAAGTAAGATAAAAATTACTTAAAAAAATATTAAATTGAATATGTCAAAAAACCTAATGTCTCTTTTTTTCTTTTTCAGGTAAGTCGTATAACAAGATTGTTCCCTGATCAAGTAAGTTAATTCTGCTCCGTGTTGACATATTGCATGGACCGACAATTAAGAGGACTCGTTAGGGCTACGCAAATGATCTTGAAACGTAATTTAATATTTATTTATAATTTTATTTGTTCACCACAGATGATACAGCAGTAAGCTTAGACATAATATAACGTACGAACAAGTATTATATTGCTCACCTCATTATATGTGGAGCAAATTGCGTTATAATAGCAAACGAAGTACACAAATTTTAAAAAATAAATAAAAAAAACACGTCGTATTGAGAACCTCCTCCTTTTTTAGGTCGGTTAAAAATAGTCTCAATTACAATTGTGTCGATGGTAAAACAGAGTCATTTGAACAATGTAACATTAATTTTGGCGTAAATCAAGCAAAAGAGAGATTGTGATCTTTTGTGGGAGGTTGCTTGGCTTTTATTATTTTGCCCCCAAGGATTAAAATAGAATACAGAATACTGGTGGTAGGTCTCTCATTATGTAAGAGGCCGTCTGGGTGGGTACCACCGCAATGTCTATTTCTACCGCCAAGCAACAGTGTGCATGCACTGTTGTGTTTCGGTTTGAAGGACATTGTAGCCAGTATAACTACTGGACATAATGAGACTTAACATCTTATGTCTCAGGATGACGAGCGCAGTGGAATGCTACACAGTACTTTGTAAGTCAAGGTGCTGGATGGTGTTGCTACTGTTTATGGGTGGTCGTATCGCTTACCATCAGGCGAACGGCATGCTCGTCTCGTCATTCAATGCAATAAAAAAAATAAAAAACTAGAAACATTTATTTCAGAATTAAGGTATAATACATGTGGTTATTAAATACTAGGTGCTGCTCGCGGCTTCGCCCGCGTGAAAAGTCTTTCCCGCTACAAAAGTCCCAAAAACACAGTACGACGCCAGCGCCATCTACTTAAAGAATCAAATTAAAAATATCCATTTTTTCCATGGGTAAAGTACCGGGATAAAAATCACCCTATGTGCTAATCCAGGACATGATCTACGCGTGTGCCAAATTTGATTCCAATCCGTGTATTTGTTTCTGCGGTTATTTCTAACAAACATCCAAACAACCAAACATATTCACAAACTTCCGCATTTATAATATTAGTAAGATAAGATTAATATGGAGCTAAGTCTTGTTTGATTTGGTCGCTTAAACTCCAAGGGACTGGGAATTCATGATGTCAAAATCTTTTGGATAGAACTTATAAAATATGAATTAAAAACTACTTAAAGTGGATAGATTACACGTCTTACTGAGAATACCGTGTTAATGAAAAATAAATCTATTCCTAAGATAACTCTTAATTCCTACATTCAAAAGTATTTTGAAATAGAATTATCTAATCACTTTTCTATCATTATAAAGACACGATAATTTTCCATGCATGCCGTGGCAACTGAACTAAAATACATTTCAATATTGTAAGTGATTTCTAACTTTTAATTAACATATACATATACACTGACGTCTTTTGTCCCCGAAGGGGTAGGCAGAGGCACAACCAGTGCACCCACTTTTTGCCATGCATATTCCGTCCCATGATGTTATACGGGGCGAGCCCATCGCCATATCGGACACGAATTCCAGGCTCCGGGCTGATACAGAGTAGAAAAACCCAATATCACTTTGCTCGACCCGGGGATCGAACCCGAGACCATGACATTGTAGCCGTACCGTAACACAACTACGCCACCAAGACAGTCTTAATTAATTTAATATAATTACGACTGATTGTCCTAAATAATTACAAATGAAGTAATAGTTCCAAGTGAAAGATAAAATACGTCAGTTAGAGATTTTTTTTTGGGTTCCACTTAATTTCATATCAATTTCAGATAGACCACTTTGCGTACGTCTCGATAAGGCCCCGTTTTTTCAACCGTTGTTATCTTTTTGTCAGGGTGTTATTAAGCTGGACGCGCTCGCAGCACCTGGAGCACTCGAAGCTCTGCGATCGCGTCCAGCTTAATAACACCCTGACAAAAAGATAACTACAGTTGAAAATCCCAGTGTAAAACTATCTAATTAAATTGGTTAATTAATTTGTGTGAAGATCTATAAACATTTGATTGACTGTATCTAATTCGTTTGAGCTGATTGCTTCTGGTCCGTAACGATCTGTCACAACATATTGAGATTTATTTCTCTTATATTCGGTTGAAATTTCAATTTACAAAGTCTACAGCCATTGCAACATTTGATGTTTCTGGAAGAATTTAGACCGACTCCTAAAATGAGGAGGTTTTTAATTCAATGCGTATGTATTTTCTATCGTTCACATAATATATTTTTATAAACACTGTTTAGTTTGAGTTTTGTTTTTGGTTGATTTGATACTTAGTTAAAGTAATTTAAAGTTATATATTTAGACCATTTACTTAAGAGGTATGGAAGTTTCAACACCTCTTATTGTATATTGTTTTAATAATTTAATCAGTGTAATTACCCATTTCGAAATTCGCAATTAAAATTGTTCACATGCGTATTTATGATATTTATTGCGTGCCTCTGAATTACCAATGCTTAATGAATTCCGAATATGTTGCAAATTTTATTGCATTCACTTTCGGGGTTGTGCTTATAAGTTTTTATAATAGTTAGTGTCGATAATAAATTAATCATTCAGCCTCAATTAGGAATCGTGCATAAATACTACACTACTTTGAAATTGATAATATGTGCGAAGCCTTAGCCGAGTCATGAACTTGCCGCACGCGACTTAGTGCAGCACGACGAGCGGCAAGAAGAAATGTATGGGGAAATAGTAAGCACATCACGAGTCGACGCCCGAGCGGCAACCAGTACCCTTAGCACGAGTTTACGCACTATCGTATAGTTAACGTTGTGGTTTCGACTACATAATTTTGTGTATGGAAATTTGAACAGCGCCCCGGTGAGCGTATTTGGAACTAAAATATGACAGCGTCAACATTGCGCGCGTGTAAACTTCCAATAGTAAATTAAGAAACCATAGACAACCATGTGTCAAAATGTATGGAAAATGTCAGCACGTGTCTCTGACGTATGGTATCGTCTAATGTGTTAACTTACTCGATACGAATACGATACGATTAATATACGAAACGCGTAAAATCGTGCTCAGTACACAGAGCGCCAAATTCGTAGCTCGGCCCCTAGACTATTATGCGTAGGTTTTTGGACGTTCTCTGATGGTCAAAAATTGTTTTTAATATCTGTATTTAAAGTCCCATAATTTTTGCACATGTGGGGATAAATAATAAATCTTGTATACATTTGTTTTTTTTTTCATAATATCTTTAAAAAATACACAAACTTCTCCCAATCTCAGTGTTCTGAATAGTTTAGATAGATACATTCCATATAGTATCTAGAGTTCTTCGCTGATGGATAAATAAATATTACCTCTCATCCCACATATTATGAAACGTGAGGACACCTAAGTATAGCTGCCATATTTGGTACATAGCAGAACAGTGGACTTAGAATGTGACACGAAGACGCAACTCGTAAAACGATGTCGTTTAATTTTGATGTTTGTGATTGATCGAGAGACCAATACGTCAGTCAAGTGTTAGTCTCTCAACCAATCCCAATAAGACGAAACGGAGTCGTGACGTGTTTTTTTGTCACATTCTAAGCCCACTGAGAAGTTTCTGGCGGAACTCTGTTACTAAGGCAGTTGGAGCTTTTGAAGAAAATCGGCTTAAAGATCTCGATGCAAAACGCCTACTTAAAAAGAACCGTCCTAAGCCTTCCTATAATTACACTTACAATTCTTTTGGCCAGTTGCACTGTGCGCCCTGCAACAGAGTCTTTAAAACCAAATTTGGATTTGCCAGCCATCTCCGATCCCACCTCCGGAGGTGACAAGGTTCGCCGTTGACGGATACGTCAAGGAGGACATCATCATCACATAGCATAAATTATTCTATAGCTATGTATTCGATATATTTTTGCGTTGATCGCAATTCGAACTCAATTTATCTAACACAAACATGATTTCCCTCTTAATTTCAAGATAAAAAACATTAAGCTATCTGGATGATACCATTTTTTATAATGTTGACTAAAGTTTTTGGACAGGTGGGTAAACAGAGATAACGATAGCAATTCAGCGATTTGTGGCTTGATTTGATTGCGAAGGGGAGTTTATATTAATATTAATCACGTTATTACCTACTGCATTACTTGAACGTTCTGGACTACTTATAATTCGTATTTTAATTTGGATAATTTAATTTTAAATTTGGTTTTTTAATGTTGAGAATGTTTGAGATATTTTTTATTGCGTAATCCAAATCGTATCATTTAAAAACAAAATCATTACCTGGCTTTTATTGAATTGTTTTATGGCATCAAGGAATAATTTGAATATAAATAAATTTGTCATTACTTTTTTCTTGTATAATTTTATTGCTCAGTTCTCGTTCGGCATAGTATTTGATATTTTATTCTAAAATACGAGGAGGTGGGTCACCTCCCCCCGGGATGGTTGGCATCGTGGAAGGTGGCATCACGCTGCCGTTGATGCCGAGGGTGTCCTTCGGTGCGCACGGGCTTCTGAGGGAGGCACGGGCCGCGGGCCGCACTAGGCGGCACCGCGCAGAGACGGTTGTGGACTCCAACTTAGACACTTCCGTCGGAGGAAGCCCGCTGCCCCTAATGCGCCGAAGACTACACCGAGGAGTTTTAGTTGGTACTTATGCTGTGCGTAGGGTTATATATGTATAACGTTAGGGTTTACCGTCTCTCCGGGCAGCTCTACGTTGGGTCCTATGACACGCTGAACCCAACATAACCGCGCAGTCGCCCCTCACTAAGTCTGGGCCGTAATAATAAGACTTTTTCTCAACGAAACCAAAAAAAAGGTGGTTCACTTTACGGTATCAAGGACACCTCACTTACCATACCTATTACCTATGGTAAAAGAAAGCTGTCATTACTTGTTAATTTTCAGTGAAACAATGATACGGCCAAGTGTAATGGATGTATTGTTGTACACGTGTTGTTGGTATAAGGTTCTTTATTAGACTGCTTACAACTCTCTTACAACTGACTTACAATACACCTTACATCTACTTATATACTAGATGCACACTACACTACACAAGCGGCTTATTTATACTAGCGTCATCAGCGACACGACGTCCACTTCTGAACATAGGCCTCCCCTAAAGATTTCCAGACGGATCTATCAAAAGCGATCCGCAGCCAGCGTGTTCCTGCGACCTTTATCAAGTCGTCTGTCCACCTTGCAGGTGGTCGGCCGACGCTGCGCTTACCGGCCTCCACTCCATTTATACAATGCGTGTATGCAAATGTTTCTCCACTGTGCTTCTATCACTCTGAATATTTTGTTTATTTAATATTTTGATTGAAATTATTACAATTTCGAAGCGGTGTAGCTAAGCGATCGTAGAAATATTGCTTCAATTAAAATCTATTGTAAAAATGTTCAACGAAATAGTGTTTAAAACTAATTCAAAATATTTCAAGAGAGTTAATTGTATTGTCGTGGGGATTGTAACGAATCGGTAAGGTCCTATTTTCTCAATGTATATAACAACGCAATAATTAAAATCGGAGTGAAGCCTCCTATTTCCTCATTGTAATTCTCTTTCTCAGAATCTCGCCTCAACATAATTAAAATAGGCTGAAAAAAATACGATTGAAGATCAACACCGGTACATAAAGTCAGAAAGGAAAATAACCCAGAAAAATAAAGCAGATCAACAAACAAGGCCCTGATACTTCGATTTTAAAACATTTAATTAAATCGTAAATATTTCCAGCGTTCGATACAATGTAATCAACAGTAATTGTTTATACATTAAAAAGATCTTAATTAACCTTCGCATTTATTTTAAGGTGATTAAAATTGCTTATATTTTACCAGTATTCAGAGCAACCTAATAAAAACTGAGACGAGACGGGACATAATTAGTGTTAAGCCTCATTTAGACAGATCAAGTATTGCTAGCAATTATCGCATGCAATTATAGAACCCCGGCTGCCCTTGCGCAATGGCGAGGCAGTTCCCGGCTGCGTTAACGTATACAAGCCTTTTGACAGATATCCTAAAGACGATAATTGCAAGTAAAAATTGCGTGTGATTATTTTTAGCAATAATTGCTTCGTCTAAATGAAGCTTTATCCTAATAGCTTATTAGCACATGTTACCAATTTCCCCTAGCGATACACGTTATTAGCCATATCTAATCACTATTTAGACTCTCGTTCATAATATTTCTGATTTAAAATTTGTTGTATTTATTCGAAACATAAACCTATTTAGTCTAAATTGTATTTACCATCAGGTGCAATGTAGATATTTTGAATTTAAAAACTACAGTTTCGAATGTCAATAGACAAGGATAAATCGGATCCTGGAATCGTTTTCCAGATTGGACAATGCTTTATGGGAGTTCCAAATTCAAATTCAATTTATTGCGTTCCGTTTTGTTTGCAAATGTGTTAAAAATAAACGCTCAATTGTGTGCACTGTTGGACATGGGTAATTAGGAGTTAGGGAGAAATTGTATAAGCTTTGATTAATTTATTATATACCTAGATAGAGTGACGCGCTGCAATGAAACTAAAACATGCAGGCCAACTTTTCTTAAGCTAGTATGCGTGACAGCTGTGTCATACGCTATCGCTGCATCATTCTACGTATCCTTATGCGCGCGCATAATGATACCAGGTATTACATGGTTTCTATTAAAACGGGGAGATAATAATATCCATGAAAAACAACAAAAATTAATTCACTCGAACTCATTGAGTGGGGAACAGTTCGCCTCTATTTTTATATAATTAATCAAAGTGTATAAGTAGATATTTTTATTTTATTCTACTAGATTACTTTTGTGTGTGGACTAGGAGACTGGGCATGATTCTTGGGTTGGTCATCAAACTCAACACTCAACACTCGTGTGCGTTTTTCTAACGTGATTTAATCCGAAACTGGATCCCCAAAGACGCTGACTTCAAGAGAATATAGCTCGTCGTGAAAACCAAGCCAAATTCTTTCTACATTGTGCTTGAAACATTGTGCCGAGCGATTGGAGAGAGATAGGGTAAGTGAAAGAAGATAGACAGCAATTCACACGACTATTTGTCTAGTTTGCAAAGTTAAACCGGAGGAATCGAATATGGATCCTTCGTCTCTGCTAGACGTATTTACCATCAGGTGAGTGGACTGTTGGTCTCATCAGGCAGTCGTATAATATGCAAATTAATTTACGTACGACACGTAGTTCCCAACTGCCTTCCTATTAAATATTAAATTCGCGTTAAGTACATATTAGCTGTTTAAGTACTGCTGCACAGTATAGATATGGAGGAGGATGGATATATGTTTCAATTAAGGTCATGGCAAATGTGGAAGAGTCGCGTTTTGCCGTATGAACTAGATTTTTTATTATTGCTTTGAATGACGACACGAGCATGTCGTTCGCCTGATGGTAAGCGATACGACCACCTATAAACAATAGCAACACCATCCAGCACCTTGAGTTACAAAGTACTGTATGGCATTCCACTGCCATCGTCATCCTGAGACATAAGATGTTGCCCACGATTGCGTGAAAGAACTATCGGAATATAACAAACCCTACGTGTAATCTATTTATCTAGTTCTATAACAATTTCGGAACCAACTGAACGTAAGGTATGGTTCAAACAGAGTGTGTGATGAGCGAGCGAGAAGGAAGAGATTTGAATATTTCAAATACGAAAGTGATGATTGAGTCACTGTTTTTAATATTTATTTGTATCGTTGCCAGAGTTTTCCTGGGGATATAAAATGTAAGACGAAAGACGCGAAAAATAAAATACTACAGAATTATACAATTTTTTTTATTTTTTATTTTCAACTAGGTGTTCCTCGTGGCTGCGCCCGCGTCCTTTACCGTTACAAAAGTCCCTATAACATCCCGGCCCGTACCAAAAGGTTAGGAAATTCGTACTTTTGCCGTACCGTTAAGCTTTGGAACAGTTGGCCGGCACACGTGTTCCCTACATCTTACGTCATGGGGTCCTTTAAGGGGAGCGTGAAGAAGCAATTAGCAGGCCCTTGCCGGTTGACACTTTTTTTAGGCTTCACTTCGCTTAACATCAGGTGCAGTAAAGTCACTTTGCCGAGCTAATGATAAAAAAAAACACAGTTTCTACGTTTAATCAAACCACCAAACACCTTCACAAAATTTTGCATTAGTTGCAATGTTAGTACGATTAATATTATATTACCTGGAAGGCCCTAACTCTATCCGCTCCAAGTCGAGAATAAGGAAATTATAGTTAAAGCTTCAATGCCGATCCAAATGATATTCATGTGTTTCAACACATATTATTTCGGCCGGTTTGTAATTAAATCTGTCGCATTAATCCGAAGACTTATAGCCATTTGTGAGATGAATAGAGGCATAAATACGTCAGCTAGAGTGCGTAATAAATGGGTTAATACGCAGGTACCGCTTTGGACGTTTCGGAGACGGTGTCACCTATAGCCAGACAGTTGACATGTTTTTAGAGTACTAGCCCTGTATTATACAGGTATAATACAGGGCTAGTATATTTTTCATTTTGACATTGCGTTACTAAATTAAATGAATTATATTCTTGAAAATAACACCTTTCATTAAGTTATTTTAACAGTGACTGCAAGAAACTGGTCAGCCTATAAAAAAGTTAAATTTTTACTGCCTGTACGTCGTACGGCGAAGTCTGCTGCACCTGATAGTAAGTCCATCCAAGGAATCAAATCGAAGACGTATCTGCCACATCACGCAGGGTTGGAATCCTGAACAAGGAGCGTCGATTTTTCACGCCCGGTCAACTCTACCGAATATTTTGCCGGCGGGCGTGTTCCCTCCTTCCTATAATCCTGGGTCCTTCCGCCGTAGCGTGAAGAAACAGCTCAGTAGGCCGGCATGATTGTTCTGAATGGTATGTGATAGCCGTCTGTTGCCATTCGATACTCTATCTGGATTACATAGCGCTTACCATAAGTGCGATGCAGTCAATATGTCGTGACAGCAAAAAAAAGAAGTTGAGGGACGTTCATAGAATATCAATTGATATTTCTAGAGCTATTTGTGTATTCTTTGTCAATTATCGTTCACTTTAACGGTGAATGGAACCGTCGTGAGGAAACCTGCATACCTGAGAAGAACTCTGCATAAGAATTTCGAAAGTATTTGAAGTCTGCCAACCCGCACAAACCCAGCGTGGTAGACTAAGGCCTAAACCCTATCAAGTACCTAGTAGAAGAGGCCCGTGCTCAAATGTGAGACACTAAGTACATAATTAAATTCCGACCTGTTGTATTCACCACAGATTAACTGTTATTGCAATTATTGTGGTTGTTTTCCATATTGTTTAATTATAGTGCATATAACCAACTTTAACAGGCAAAGTTATAGATTAGAACTTACCATATTTAATTTAAATTATTTTTCTGCATTCCGCTATCTAATTTATTTATTCTTTGCTCCTACAAACATGCTTATAATCCAGCCTTATTGTCTAAAACTTAGAATACCAACTATGTATAATTGTTTTTATGGCAATTGGTTCATTACATCCAATTCAAATTGTTTATCACTAAACACTACAATAAGCTACTTAGCTTTATATAACTATCAAATATATAAAAAACTCAAGTGTAATCATTGTTTGTCTATTACAAATAAGATATATAACTTCATTTATTTATATTTAAAATGTTATTCATGTTACAATTCATTAGATGTTACTTGGATACTCTTGTCTAATTACCAGGACCTAAGGTTTGAGCCAAGTAAAACGGTTCAAATTAGGAAATATTTGTATACCTGTAACTTAGCTTTAGCATTGAATTATTTACACTCCATGCATTTACGCTCACACTGCACCCACACATACACATATAAAACTAACACACTTAACACACATTCACATACAAACTCACCGTCTTTCCAAAATGTCCATAGCACACAAATTTTATGTTATACCCCGTTCAGATCTATACCTTGTTATTCCCTGAAATATATTTATGGATAGTATAAATATGCTGAATGAAATTGAGGAATTCGGGATCTCAAAAACATACATCTGCACCCCAGAACAGTGTGAACTTTACATGGGATATACTGATGGTGCTTTTAATATATTACACACCAACATTAGAAGCATAAGCCATAATTTTAACGATTTCTCAATTTTACTGGAAAGGATTAAAATTAATATAGATATAATAATTTTATCTGAATGCTGGTTGAGCAAATGCCCATTTCTCCCCATTCTAGTCGGCTATAATTATTTTATGTCCAATCATACAAATCAAAATGATGGGGTTGTAGCCTATGTAAGACAGAATCTATCCTTTGAGGTTGAAACACCTCCTTTTCCTGCTGGTAATTGTTTAGTTTTAAAAAACAAAAATACTGCACTTATTGCAATTTATCGTTCACCATCATTTAACAATGCTGATAACTTTTTGAAATCATTAGATACTCTTTTACATTCTATAAGTAATTATCAAAATATTGTTATAATGGGAGACATTAATATAAATATATCATTTGATACCAACGATCCTGCTTCCGAAACATATTTAAATATGCTTTCATCTCACGCTCTAATACCAACTCACACCCTTCCTACGCGAAATTCCAGTTGCCTTGATCATGTTATGTTAAAATCAAAAAATCTTGCTACTACGATGGTTATTGATTCTTATATAACTGATCACGCACCCGTACTCTTTATACTAAATACTAAAATTCAGTCACGGAAAATGAATTGCGTCTCGAAACGTATTGATGTAATAGCTTGTGTTGATGATCTTAAAAAGGTTGATTACTCTTGTATTTTGTCGTGTTATAATCCCATACAAGCTGCCGCATTACTGTATAAAACATTATCAGACGTTATAGTAAGTCACACTTATTCTGTATCCATACCCAGTAAAAGAAAATTACTTAAACTGTGGATGACACCCGGTTTACTAAGATGTATACGACATAGGGATAAACTCTTTTGGAATACTAAAAAAGAACCTCAAAATAGTACAGCAAAAACGATATACTACCGCTACTGAAATTTCTGCAACAATCTTCTTAAAACAGTCAAAAGGGAATATGAACGTTTAGAATTTAAAAAAGTAAATAAAAATCCTAAAGCTACTTGGGACCTGATTAAAAAAGTAAGCAACCTTAGTAAAACTTATAACAGCTCTTCTGAACTGATAAATAAGTCTAGTGATCCTATTAGCGAAATAAATGCAATAAATAATTATTTTGCTAATATAGGAAAGAACTTAGCCTCAAAAATTTCTGGAAGTAATGAAAGTTTAATGAGTAACGTAATTATAAAACAATTTCTACCTCCTTCAAATATAAATTCAATGACCCTCTTGACTACAGATAATACAGAAGTTGAATATCTTATAGATAATCTTAAAAACACTTCAGCTAGTGGATGGGATGGTATACCTACATCTCTAGTTAAAGCTGCTAAACATACACTGATACCAGTACTTGTTCATGTTTTTAATCTATGCCTCACTAGTGGTATATTCCCGAAGGTGTTTAAGAAGGGCCTTGTTCATCCAATACACAAAAGTGGTGAACATGATAACGTTAGTAATTACAGGCCCATTTCGGTGCTGCCTACATTATCTAAAATACTAGAAAAGATGTTGAATAATAGGCTTCTTAGTTTTCTGGATAAGAATGATATAATTTCAAACAATCAATATGGCTTCAGAAGTGGTAAATGTACGGAAGATGCTGTTTTAAAACTGACTGAAACAATTACTAAAAATATGGATGATAAACGCAAAACAGTTGGCATCTTCCTTGATTTATCAAAAGCTTTTGATACTGTTTGTATTCCCACACTTATTTTAAAACTTGAGCACATAGGAATCAGAGGTATTGCCCTTGATATGTTTAAAAGTTACCTTAGTGACCGTTCTCAGTATGTTAAAATCGATAATGTGATAAGCAGTGACGAATCCCTCAATTTCGGGGTGCCGCAAGGCAGCGTTCTGGGCCCCACTCTCTTTAACATTTATATCAATGATCTATGCCAATTGTCTTTACCTAACTGCCAAATAATTACATACGCAGATGATACAGCTTTACTTATACATGGTGACAGTTGGGCAGATACTAAAACTCTAGCAGAATCTGCCTTATGCACGGTAAAAAAGTGGTTATGTTGTAATTTATTAACGTTAAATACAGAAAAAACAAAATTCATCCCGTTTGCTATTAAATCTCCTTTACTCCCCTCCTCATTATTTACGCTTAAAGCTCATAAGTCAGACTGTCACTCCGTATCTGTTCTTGTGAATTTATAGTGGCTACATCAAAAATAAGGTACCTTGGTGTTTGGATTGACAATGTCATGTCTTGGCATGATCATATTAAAGTTACTGCGAACAGGCTCAGAAAACTGATGTATGTCTTTAGAAATCTTAGATCTGTACTAGACCTAACAACTTTAAAAACTGTTTACTATGCATTAGTAAAATCCGTTATATCTTACTGCATTACAGCTTGGGGAGGTACGGGTATTTCAAAAATGTTGACACTTGAGAGAGCACAAAGAGGTGTTCTAAAGGTTATGACATCAAAGCCTATATTTTTTCCCACTGACGTATTATATGCTCTTACTAAAGTTTTAACAGTTAGACAATTTTTTATTTTACACTCAGTTCTTCGTATCCACTCCCAACTACCGTACATAACTACTTCTGCAAAAAGAAGAACTGATATTGTCTGTGAAACTTTACCATGTAGAACGGTTCTTACTTCTCAACAGTTCCTTTTTCTAGCTCCTCGCTTATATAACAAAATTAATAAAATTCTCACTATATATCCCTGCACATATCGTGCATGTAAGTTATCGGTTACTCAATGGTTGCTTGGTCTTAATTATACAGAAACTGAAAATCTTCTTAAGCTTTGGTGCTAATTGGAAATGCTCATACACACATCTTACCATAAACACACACACGCACACACACATACATACACACACACACACACCTACACACACACACACACAAACTTTTATTTTGGTTATTTTATTTTTAATTTGTACTTATTTTATTATACTTCTAAGACTTTATTTGGAGCGCCCAGTTGCGTACGGAGGGGGGCGCTTGCATTTACGACACAGTGTACACTAATGTAGATGCTTTCGTTAACCTTGTCAACAAAGATCAATATTGTTAATAATCCGAATAAAGAAAGAATTTTTGAATTTTGAATACAGTGTTGATATTTATTGCTTTGAACGACGAGCATTATATTATAGTCGACACAATTTATTTATTTTTATATATTTTTTTTATTTATATACGGTTACACCCCATTTACATTAACTGAAGATGAACAATTATGCCAGCCTCTTCCAAACTTTATTTATTTATTTAAATTAAATTTAACATTATGCACTATATCGTTCACTTTAGCGTAACCTGTACAGAAAAAAAATAAAAATAGTAAGCGCCGCGCCGCCGGTGCTCATGAAAAGATTGAACTTGTATTATGGCCACCGGAGCCACTTCACAATTAATCTAATGCTCTTACATATTACTGGAACTGGAACACATTAATTACTTTGGTTTATTTTTATCGATCGATCAAAATCGTTTAATTTATCCGTCGCATAAATTTACAATTAGTTTATGAACTGTGCGTGAATTCTTAACGCCCACCACCTGAGTCGGTAGCGTGGTCATGATAGGTCTATTTTATAGTACACTTACCATCGAAACGACCCAATCATCGATGCGTATTATAACACAACACGACCTCCAGTTTAACACATATTAACGCAATAAAACATTTAATTATCTCATAAATATCAACAAAGATTGTATAATTAATTGTAATGTGGCATGAAGAGACGTTAGGCGCCTTAGTGCGAGCAATGGAGGTCTTGCGACACATATAAAGGTTTTATGTGGTAATAAATATGAGAACAAGTGTGTTTAGTGATGTGGTCGGGTAAGGTAAACGAGAAGGTCTCCAATCCTAGCTATGTGACCTTCCTTACTAAAAGTATAACACATTACAAATGATTTAGCTGTTGGGCTGACGCTGTCTTAGAAGAAAGGTAGGCAAATAATCGTCGACAATATCGTATGCTTGTAATATTTATCTTGTAATTTTTCTGCAACGGTTATTAATAATAAATAATACTAGCCCTGTATTATGTATTGACCCACTGTTATCACTGAAAAGGCTTAAGCCTTAGCCCACCACGCTGGCCTAACGCGGGTTGGCAGACTTTGCATACCTCCAAACCTCCCATGGAGCCCCCCGAGGCAATTCTTGTGCTCTGGGTCTTCACACCCAATGCACGCCCATGCGCGGGGCAACATTAGTCGCGGGCCGAGGCACACAGTCAGTGTGTATACCTCTTGGTTGTATAACACATTGAGGCCTAAAAGGGCCCGCGAACATTTCCTGGCACCCTTTTCCTTTCCACCCATCCTGAGAACCTTTCTCCATTCCCCACCTTTCCTTCCATCATCCTTTTCCACTTCCTTCCCAGGCCCCTGCAGTCGTCAAGCCGGGGGACTCCAGTATCCCATTCGCAGGTTTCCCCCGGAGGTGACTGCAGGATCGCCTACCTAAAAAAAAAAAACCTCCCATGGAGAACTCAGATATGCAGGTTTCCTCACTATGTATTCCGTCACCGTTAAAGCAAGAGATAATTCACAAAAAGTACACACATCATTTTAGAAACGTCAGGGGTTCGTGGTCTTTGGTTTTGAACCTGCGGACCTTCGTCTCGGCAGACCGTTCCACTGCCAACTAGGGTATCCACACTAATACAATTGTTAAGTTAACTATTTATTCCAATAATGTTTGTTTCCCTTGTTTAATAAGCGTTATAAGAATATAGAAATAGCTTTCGTATCGTATGTAAACCAAACGCATGATATAAAAATCTTGGGTGGTCGCGTGAACTCAGCACGCGGCGCCATTTCAAGCCCGTAACACTTACGAGTGTAAACAAACTGGCAAACGTTAATTTATATGATTATTTCGACTATTAATTTCGTAATGCGTCTGTGGTGGATGATGACCAGTATCGAAAAATATTGGGTTGTTGATATTATTGGTCTCGTGGAAAAGTAGAAATTGTTCAAGATTAGATTTCCTGGGCGACTGAAAATGTTGGATTTCGAATTGTTAATGTTGAGTTTCTTGAAATTTATGCCCAATATAACCATAGCTATACATTTAACGATGGGAATTCACGTAATTCGTTTAAATACTAGAAAATGCTTTTTGATATCAAAACCCACGCCCATTTATTTGAAGTGAGACCTCCAGTAAGAATAAGAATAAGAATAAATTTATTTTCACAAAAACAAAAAATACAATAAATTTATGCACTATAAAGACCACATTTAACGTAACTGTGTACAGGAGAAAGTAATTAGTAACCCCCTGTGCCCATGGTAAGAATTAACTTGTGTTATGGGCACCGGGGGCACTTCAAATAATACTATAAAGACAAAGATACAGTTCACTTAATATAGCAAAAAATTTAAGCAAAAAAAGTGCGCAAAGAATATTAACGAAGACGTGTATTGTGTAAATGTTATTTATATATTATGTGTAGTAGTGAAGAGTGTATGAGTGCAGTGTGTGATGTGAGATGTGTTTAAGGAGATGTGTTGCAGTTTTAAGAAATTTTGATCAGTAATTCTGTTTTCTCATAATTAAGATCCAGAAGGCAGTCAATAATTTTCTTTTTGCATATGTATTTGGTCATTAAGTAAATTTTGCATAAGTTATTTATTTTATTATACAGGTGGTTTCCAATAATGCGGAAATTTCGCTGTGCAGCAGTAGTTCGATGAGCGACTGAATGACAAATTCTAGAGGAATTCCGTTTTTGCAACTTAATTGGCTCGTACTGTAAGGTATCATGTTTCCTCATAACGGTTTGAAGAACAAAGAGCTGCCTAACGGTTAGAAGTTTACATTCTGAGTATAAAGCATCGGTGGGATATCTGAATGGTTTAATTAACATAACCTTTAGGACGGCTCTTTGCGCGTGCTCTAATTGAAGCAGGGTTGATTTCGGTGCACCACCCCATACAGAAATGCAATAACATAGTATGGACTGACATAGGGCAAAATAAACAGCTCTAGTTGTATCTCTGTCTGCAGAGTGGCGAAGTTTTTTGAAGACAAAGATAAGTTTGCGTACCCGTGAGGTCAATTGTTGAATATGTTGTTTCCATGTTAATAAATTATCTATGTATATACCAAGGTATTTTATAACATGAGAATGAACCAAGATGGGACAAGAGCAATTTGAGGAATAAGATTGGCATATATGGGCTCTAAGAACCAAACCTCGGGGAGGCAAAGTAGAAGATTTCAGGGAGAAAGTTATGTATGTTGTTTTTTTAAGGTTAAGGGTCAGGAGATTCGCGGAAAGCCAATTCATAACTTCCCTGAGAGCATTTTCTGCATTAATTTGAGTTTCAGTCCAATCACAGCCATGTATGAGAAGGGCGGTATCATCAGCGTAAGCGAAAATTGAACAGTTGTGGGATATTAAATTACACAAAGAATTTATGTAGATGAGGAAAAGTGTGGGACCCAATATAGATCCTTGAGGTACTCCGAAGTTTAGGGAGGTTTCATTACTTACCACTGAGTCAATCTTCACATACTGAGTTCGTTCATGGAGATAGTTTTTAAATATTTCTAGGCTATGTCCACGTATACCCAAATTTTCCATTTTTCTTAGTAAGAGTGGGATAGAGACGGTGTCAAAAGCCTTAGTCAGGTCTAAGAAAATACCCATGCAGGACATTTTATCATCTAGTTTTTTAATAGTGAGGTCAGCTAAGGAAGCTACAGCATCCTCAGTACTTTTACCTGATCTAAAGCCATACTGGTTAGGAGCGAGCAGATTAAATGTCTCTAGAAATTCAATTAATCTTTTATTGAGTACTTTTTCCAGTATTTTAGACATGGCCGGCAGGACAGATATTGGCCTGTAGTTATTAACGTCGTCTCTATCACCACTCTTATATATAGGGTGAACCATAGCCTTTTTGAAGATTCTGGGAAAGACACCTGTGGATATGCAAGTATTGCAAATATGAGTCAAAAGGGGAGTCAATTTGGTAGCACAGGATTTTAATAAGTGAGAGGGAATACCATCCCAGCCAACGGTGGCATTGCTACGTAGACCAAGAATTATGTTATAAATTTCGGATTCGTCAGCTGGAAACATAAAAAAGGATTTTAATGTAGGGGTATCAACTGCTGGAGGACACTGGTTGTTGAGTCTGTGATCACCTGCAAGTCGTGCACCAACTTTAGAGAAGAATATATTAACTGCATCAACTGATAGTTTTGGGTCTGGAGTCATATGTAACAGTTCAGAGGATGTTGTAGGTGTCGTTTTAGAATCAATGATGGTTTTGATGACATTCCATGTCTTCTTAGGATCTGTTTTAGCATTCTGAAATTCCGTCTTTTCATAAGCACATTTTATATTCTTTAATAACTTATTGCAGAAATTGCGATACCGAACAAAAGTTGTCTTGAGGATTTCGTTATTAGGATCATTCTTTACTTTACGGCCAAGATGATTTCTGTTGCGAATGCAACGGAGAAGTCCAGTGGTGATCCATGGTTTTAATATTCTACACTTAGAAGTAACTATTTTAGTCCTAGTGTGGTTTGAAATAAAGGATGTGATAACGGATGTAAGAGTTTCAGCAGCGTCATTCGCATCAACCAAGTTTAAAAGGGGGCTAAAATCAAAGGAATTTATTTCAGCTATAACTCCGGTATAGTTAATTATCGTACGAATACTAGAAGATTTAGTGAGGTTTTTATGGGTCTTTAAACTTAGCAATACTGGAGCATGGTCCGTGATTGCTGATTCGAATACAAGTGTGCAACAATTTAATTTAGTTTTGGCCAAAGCATGGTCCAAACAACTATTCTTGCGAGTTTCCAATTGGTGGGTAGGAAGATATCCATAAAAGGAAGTTAGGTTTAGGTAGTCGTTAGCAATTTCATTGAGATTATTAGGATTTATGTTTATATTTATGTCTCCCATGACAACCGCATTAGTATATGAGGAAATGGAGGCCAGGGTGTTATTTAAGCTATCCTGGAAATTATCCAAATTCCGAAACGATGGAGATCGGTATATGGCTACAATGGCTAGATTATTAGACTCAAGTTTACATACTAAGCAATTAGCGTCTGAGAAAGGAGGTTCACAGACCAGATGTACTAAATTGGTATTGACAAAAAGTACGATGCCATCATTTTGATTGAAATTTGTTTTCGAACTATAGCTGGTATATCCTTCAAGCTCTGGTAATTGTGAAGCTTTATTTAGCCAACATTCAGACAAAATAATCACATCGGGGGTAATACGAATGTTGTGTAGGAGAACTTTAAAACTATCAAAATTGCGATTTATACTTCTGATGTTTAAGTGTAAAATATTAATAGCGTTTTCGTTAATGAAATCAGTACATTGTTCCGGTACGCATAAACGGGATTCTGTGTTTCCGAGCAAGTCTAGTTCCGAAGAAATAGCAACCGGGTCAAACATTTTTAAGAATCAGTGGCTTAGTGACACACAGGTAGATATATATGCATAATTTATAAAAATATAAAATTGAAAAACTTTGACTTGCTCGGCGACAATCGTTAGTTGGTTTTAGGTTTATCTTTGGTCGTTGTTTAATTATATTTGGGAATTTTAAACAGGATATACCAGAGAAATAATGTAATATTATCTGGAGCCTAAATAGACGGACAATATTGTAAAATAAAGAAGAACTGCAATTAAGAGGATGATTGTGTAGTGAGTAAATAGTAGATAATAAAATTATCACGTATGTGTGATGTGTGTTTAATTTAAATTGTACTTGTGCTATTATGTGCGTTATAAAACAAAACATATAAAGTTTTTTAACAGTTTCAAAATAAAGACTATTTAAAGAATCCACAAGAAAAATTAAGAGATATTTAAAATTATCGTAGTTTAACATGCAAAGTATAGACCAAAAAATATTATTGTGATTACATAGTCATTTTTCAGTTATCTTAATTAAATCTGTTTCGGAGTTGATGCCAATACGTTTAGCACCGTCTTCCTTGCGTAGATATATTTTTCCATAGGCTGACCAGTCCAGTGGATCCAAAGTTACGAATAAGGGACTCTAATACTTTAACTTTAGGAGTAAGACAGCGCTTTTACGGAAAAGCATTTATCGCATGGCACCAACTATATACAATAAACTTAGTCCGGACATTAGAGATAGAGATAATGTAATTTTATTCAAAAAGAAACTAAAAAAAAATCCTCATCCATAAATGCTTATACTCTATTGTAGAATTCTTGGAGTCATAAATTATAAATATTAGAACAAGGTTTAGAATATGGTTTAGTATCTTTTATTTAATTTAAAACCCTAAATTTGTATACTTGTATATTAAGTAAAATGTAGCGGAATGTATTGTAAATATGTACCTACATTTACAAATAAATGATTTGATTTGATTGATTTGATTTGATTTGATAGTAAATTTTTATTTACTAAAGCAAAGTAATTTAAGTACTTACCTATTTTACAACTGGTTATTTTTAGACAAATATAATAATTGAAAGTATACACAATTCTAAATAGATCCAAAAATTATGTTGAATAACGGCCATATTTTATTTGGTCATTTATTTCGGCTGTACACCGTATGATTTTCCGAAACATTTTCCTCAATTGAACAAAAACGTTGTTATTGCAGGAAAGCATTAGTACAACGTTCGAAAACACGTTAGGTCAGGCAAAATTAATGATCTGTCAGGTTTGTTTTCTGTCGGGATGAGGTCACGAAACGCTGGGGTCGATGCAGCAACTCTTGGTGATCGATTGCGATTGACTGATGAACTGTATTTCTGATATTAAATTGTGTAGCAGAGATGCTTGCTAAACTCTTGGAAGGAAAAGTTAAATGTTCAACATTTATGACACGAATGATTTCTTATATTTGGGCCCCGCCCGCGTGTATAAGTTTCCCGGGATAAATGTCTCGCTTTATATTTTCCCGGGATAAAAAGTAGCCTATGTTACTAAATGATAATACACTTTTATATTGGTGAAGGAATTTTTATAATCTGTCCAGTATTTTTTAGTTTATTTGTTACAAACATACAAATCTTTCCTCTTTATAATATTGGTGTAGTGTGTGTAGTAATATTATAATATAGGTACTGACTGGCTCTAGTCGTAGGTCGCTCTAGGTCCCTTTGCACCCGAGCTTAAACGATCGTCAGTTTTGACTGAAAAATTCTACACTGCACACGAAACAACTTTTGCGGACGCAACCGTCGTCGATGGATCGTGAGACTATCTGAGAACCCGCGAAAACACACTTTATTACTATAAGCACAGGTGGGAAATTGTCAGTCGTCCGGAAGACACGAGAGAGATGGCTGCGTTTTTTGACCACCCCGATCGAACAAGTATTTGATATTTTCGTAATGCTACAATACAATTATTTCCTGAAACTCACGATCGTGAGGGTCGAATTTTTGAACACTATAGAAGTTACGGAATAACATTTAAACACGACATAGAGGAACTTCATCTCTCGGGTGTAAAGGGCTAGGCTCTCTATTACTTCATGGAACGGTGTGCGTACGGCGAAAAGTGAGTACCAGTTGCGCCCCTTACTGTGGGGATAAAAGGGGTCAGTGGGTGTGTGTTTATGAAGTCGCAAACGTTAGGTGTTAGATGTACAACGTGGCTGCAAAGCTAACCTCGGGATTACCGTATTCACTTACCGGTGTTAGTGGCGACCTAACTGACCATTATGTGACGCGACGTAAATCCCGCTGCGGCTTGGGAAATATTTCATACGACGACATTTAATTCAATAACTTGTAGGTAATAAAGTTTTGGGAAGAGAATTAGGTTTATACTCCCGAGTGTCGACATTGGGCCGTCGGTGACACCAAAATGGCCGTTCCACTAACCCTCCAGTGGTGGTAGCGACAACGCGTTTTTTGCCCACGAAAAAAAAGGTTTAGTTTCATCAGCCATTTTCTATTTTAGGCAAAATATATTTAGGTGAATTCTGCCAACCCGCACTAGGCCAGCGTGTCGGACTACGGCCTAAACCCTCTCAGTAGTTGAGGAGGCCCGTGCTCAGCAGTGGGCAGTATATATCACAGGGCTGGTATGGTATGATATGGTATATTTTGGTTGATAGTAAGCGGAGAGGGGTCTAGATAGACTGACCGACGATAGATTGTCCCTCGTCAGTCGACACAATTATGCCGGCCTATTAGAACCTGTTATACACAGGCTGATCCCGGAACGCGGCACACTTATGTCAGCCACTATGGTTGTAACACCTTGTCTACAGTGGTCGCTATCCGGGCATACAAGATATATCCTACCACCAGCTATTTACACACACACACACACACTCACGCCTTTTATCCCCAAAGGGGTAGGCAGAGACGCAATTAATGCACCCACTTTTCGCCGTGTGTCTTCCATCCCATGATATGATAGGGGGCGAGCTTATCGCCATATCGGGCACATTGGTTTGTGGGTTGGTCTCTCGTATGCGAGGGACCGTCTGGGTAGGTATCACCGCAGTGTCTATTTCAAACAGCAGTGTGCATGCACTGTTGTGTTCTGGTTTAAAGGACCTTTTATCCAGTGTAATTACTGGGCATTATGAGACTTAACATCTTATGTGTCATCATGACGAGCGATACGCAGTACTTTGTTATTCAAAATTCTGTATGGTATTGCTTCTGTTTATGGGCGCTCGCATCGTTTACCACACGGCGAGCGGCATGCTCGTCTCGTTATTTAACTGCAATAAAAAAATATTACGAAATTACACAAAGAGTTTTTTTTTTTTTTTTTTTTATTGCTTTGAATGACGAGACGAGCATGCCGTTCGCCTGATGGTAAGCGATACGACCACCCATAAACAGTAGCAACACCATCCAGCACCTTGACTGACAAAATACTGAGTGGCATTCCACTGCGCTCGTCATCCTGAGACATAAGATGTTAAGTCTCATTATGTCCAGTAGTTATACTGGCTACAATATCCTTCAAACCGAAACACAACAGTGCATGCATACTGTTGCTTGGCGGTAGAAATAGACATTGCGGTGGTACCCACCCAGACGGCCTCTTACATAATGAGAGACCTACCACCAGTAAATACACATTAACGAAAGAAATACAAGTTATATAATAATATATTTTTACTAGAAATAGGATATGTGTTTACATTTGGAGAACCTTTATTAAATAAATAAAATTAATATCATGTTTACAAATCTGGAACAGAATATGTATTCAGGTGCTTTGTACTTACTGAGGGGTATAAAAAAGTTGATAAAGAGATTCCCACGCATTACTGTTCACTCATGGACTGTGAACGATGGTGATGATGATAAATTAGTAGTGAATATGCCGCGAGAGACGTAAACCAACAGCTTAAAAAAACCTCCCATAGTATATCGTAATTTTAGTGAAAATATTGTGATACAATTTATATACGTTAAGACTTTTCTTTGGGGGCATATTACGCGCACGGCGGAAGATGAGTTTTGGCATAATTAAAGTTCATAAAGAGGAGTGTAGAAAAAATTATGGACAAAAAGGTGGACAGACAGCTTGATAAAGGTCGCAGGAACACGCTGGACGTTGGCCGCTTTTAACAGGTCCGTATGGAAATCTTTAGGGGAGGTCTATGTTCAGCAGTGGACGTCATGTGGCTGATGGTGGTAATTCAACTAAGCGATATTTTTTGCGATATTAAGTTATAACTCTTTTAGGTGACATTGATTAACTTGGACCCTAACATTCTGATAAATCTATTCTTTTTTGTCTTGTTCCTTATAATATTTAATTGAGTAATTATATCGTAAAATTATATTATGCACGTTGTGGTTGCCTGTAGTCTGAGTTACAATTACTTAGTTTTATTTTCTGATTGTTATTATTATGTTTGTGTTATTGTAAACTTTGTTGGCAATCCTCAAATAATAAAATAAAAATAAAAAAATAAAATAATACACATATTTGGAATCGAGTGTCTTTTGCGTATAATTTCCTTTTTTTTTAAACACATTGTCGCTCAAGGCAATTATTTTCTCAAACATCGTAGTATACAGTTTTTAATATAGATTATGTGAGCGAAACAATTTTAAATATTAATTAGAAAGTAGAAACACAACACTTTTTTATTTTACTTTTTAAATGGGTATTTCAGAAAGAAAAGAAAGACAAATATTTATTTGTAACAAGCAGGATTACAAAATAAATTCATGGAGTTTTTAACAGAAAACTTGTAAAACATAACTTGGTAAAGCATTCATAAAATATTATAAGCTTTGTGTTATCCCTAAGGTGTTACATCCCTGTATTAAGTCCGACTTTACCCGTTTCACTGCTTCGGTGACTTAGTGGTAGGTGTAGCGTGCGCGGCGCGACTACCAGTGTATGGTCTCGAGTTCGTATCCCGGGTTGGGTACTGTATATTGACTTTTTGTATTCAGTACCAGTTCGGAGTCTACAATTTATGACCGATAATGCGATAGACTCGCCCCGTATCACATGAGACGGAACGGAAAGAGTGAGTACCTTATTTGCATCTCTACCTACCCCTTCACAGACAAAGGCGTGATATATGTTTGTTTGTTTACACGTTTCACAGCTTCATGAATACATGAAAAATTATATAAATTCTAAAGGGTTAAGGTTATTGACCAAAAATACCTTTTTATTTTTTTTTGTATGTAACTAAATTGAATCCTATAAAATGGCGTTAAATTAAATAGTTTCTGTTGATTAAGAAACCGTTAAGAACTCATTAAAGCTAACCCAAAGACTAGTTCAGGGAAATCTTTTAGCGCTACTATTTTAATTCTACGGTCACTAGGTTGGCATTGAATTATCACAGGTCTTTATGTGCTCTTCCTTGTAATTATTTTAGTAAAGTATATAAATTATGTTATTAGAAGGAAATTCTCATGCTGTTGTGATTTATATAATAAGCCTTCTGCTCGCGGCTCCGCCCGCATGAATGAGTTTTTCCTGGATTAAAGTCTTGCTTTATATTTCCCCGGGATAAAAAGTAGCCTATGTTACTCGCTGATAATGTAGCTTTATATTGGTGAAAGAATTTTTCAAATCGGTCCAGTAGTTTTTGAGTTTATTCGTTACAAACATACAAAAATACAAATATTTTCTGTTTACAATATTAGTATAGACTAACGACCCGCCCCGGTTTTACACGAGAAGCACGCACTAATTATTTTGTCAGATGCCGATGATGACACGAAATTTCCAAAGTGTAAAAAAATGTTGATCTGTAGATTACCTAAAAAAATATTAAAATCGCTCCAGCCAAAGTATAGCGTACGTACTCTGACTCGGCCGTGTCCTTTTAATAATTATCTACAGCCACGTGGTACATAAACACGCGACAGGGCTGCCCGTCTACAGTGTTTTAATTTAATCTACGATACTTGAATTTCTTTCTAGTTTTGAGATTGTAAAGGTGTTAATTAAAAAATAAAAATATTTTTGAATGAAGTAAGAAGTATTCAATTAAAATACATGTTGAGTTTTTTGATTAGTAGAATTAATAAAGAAAAAGAGCTTCATTTTGAGACGTAAAATATTTGCGCTTCAACGAGGTGTACGAAAAGCTTTATTGTTAAATTTAATAGTAAAAAAAATCCACTTTCAGATAAAAGTTTAATTGAATATACTTTTGGGAAACATGGACAAAATTCAAGAATTCAAGCAACTAAAAACAGCACAATATAGTCTATAATTGCTCTTTGCCATATTAAGTAAGTACTTATAGTTATGTAATTCAGACATTCACAAAATGCACGCTTACTGAATACAAAACCATCCCACCGTTTGTTTGTCACTGCGGCGCACTCGCGACTGTTTGTGTACTTAATGTGTACTAATATCGTAGGTATCACTCGCGTTCCGACCGTTTTTATGAAGATATTCTACTGTATAAATATGTGTACTGTGCTCCAGCCGTAGTGTCATATTTATTTACAGCATGGAAAACTTACAGCTAATAATTATGTTAGGAATAGCAACTATTTAGGTGTCAAAAAGCCAACAACAAGTTCTCACTTATAGAATTATAATAAATTACGTTAATTACGTTATTACATCCAAACTCGTTAAGCGGTTTCTGCGTATACTTTTAAAAACATCCAAACATTTTCTTAACTTTTATGATCTTAGTAGGACACGAGCTACGACATAATATCATTTTATTTTTGGAAAAATAACGTCACCGACATTTCGCACTTTTTGCAAAAGATGCCTTTTTTATTAATTCTAAAATATTTACGGTATTTTTCCAGTATTTAGTTAAAGAAGAACCACCCTATAAAAATACAGCAAATATACAAAAAATAATAGTAATGAAAAATGACAATCTAGTAAAAAATGCGAAATGTAACTTGAGATATTTTTTAAAAGGTTCGGAATAAAATGGCGGTCTTATCCTATCTATCTCATATTTATTTAATTTGCAAATTAGCGGTGCTAAATTTACATTACGCGACAAAAACTTGCTGGTAAAATGTATGAAAAAAATAATTGTTACTAAAAACATAAAAAGTCTAAGTCTAAGCGACCACTGCATTTGACCGTATTATAATGTGAACAGGGCCGATAAACGACGGTTGCTTTTTCGAATCTCTCTCTGGGGCATTATTTTTCGGCGCGTGGTGTAATAGTTCGTGTTGCGGTCAACATTTTTTCAATACTACACTTTTGGTGTTCTAATTTTGATTTTGTAAAACACGTGAAAATCATTAAAGGACTATTGGGTTTAGATAGTTACAGAGTACAGACAAATAGTCATTAACTAGTGTGTATACAGCTTATTCGAAACTCATAATTCATAGACGTATTTATTCGGCGAATTATTCGTCTAAATGAGGCATTAGACAAGAAAATTTCATGTTTCCGTAAATAGCGGGTTCTTATTCGGGTCTCGGTACCTGGTAGGTTTTAAGGCTTGCCGATGATTTAGGTATTTAGGGTATTTCAAGTACACTGACATAAATAGGTCTTACTTAAACTGATTTTTTAATACTTGGAGGGCTATTGACTCAGGACCCGAACACCGGGACTGTCAGAAAAAAAATCGTCAAGAGAGTTTTATCCTAAAAGAAAGATGACTTATCGCTTATCCCTCGTAACTTGCGCGCAAAACTTGAATAACAGACATCAGTCACAAGTTCTGTTGAAATCCCTTATCTGTCAAATTCGTAACGCTTGCGTTGCGCCAACTGGGCTCCTCAGGGGGGCCATATTGTCCCCTACTCTTTGGACTCCTCTTCGGAGAAAGTTTTAAGGTGTGTGGTGATTGGTGAAATATAATTCTGTCAAAAAGTTGCCATTTGCAAATTATTCTTTTCTGTTACAATTTGATATATGATTTTTACTGAAATATAGCAATGCGATGTTTTATTGATACTGATATAAAATAATCTGATGTTATTATAGTTATTGATGTAACACTGTCAGATATTTTTCGTGATTCATTTATTGGACTAATCGAATCGAGAAATCCTGTCTTTATTGCAAAAATCCAATTAAAAAAAAAACATCATGGTATTGTAGTATAAAGTAGACTTATAACTGTAGTAGTATATAGTTATCACCCAATATTACCTTTTAATCGTGGCTCTTTAAAAAAAATCTAGACCTCACTGGTGGTAGGTCTCTCATACTGGTGGTAGGTCTCTCATACTGGTGGTAGGTCTCTCATTATGTAAGAGGCCGTCTGGGTGGGTACCACTGCAATGTCTATTTCTACCACCAAGCAACAGTGTGCATGTACTGTTGTGTTTCGGTTTGAAGGACATTGTAGCCAGTATAACTACTGGACATAATGAGACTTAACATCTTATGTCTCAGGATGACGAGCGCAGTGGAATGCCACACAGTACTTTGTAAGTCAAGGTGCTGGGTGGTGTAGCTACTGTTTATGGGTGGTCGTATCGCTTACCATCAGGCGGACGGCATGCTCGTCTCGTCATTCAATGCAATAAAAATAAAAAAAAAAAAACCTCATTTCATTAATTGCTCTACAGCCGAGAAAACTTAATATTTTATAGTATGAAAAATTTCATAGACGTCTTACAATAATATCCCACGATATCAGATCGCGCGGTCACCCCACATCCGGTCCGGGTGGCAAATGTCCGGGATAAGTCATTTGCGTCCGTACTTGCTCGTATAACAGAATATACAGAGTTTTATTGCCGCCCTACAGAATTTAATGTGCTCTGTTTTAAATATAAAGTTTCAAAAAAATGTAAAGTACTTAATGAAACGTATTAGGTGTCGCGCAGACGCTGTTAATTTATTTTATTTCGAAACACTATTAGGTAATACACAGTACAACTACTTATCTTATAGATTTTTTGTTGCACTATATAAAAAGCAATGAGGTAATCAATAGTTTATTGTCTGCTCTGTTTGATAGTTGACTCTACTGTTTACTTAAAATTAAACATGTAGCTGGTTATTTGACTTAGGTACTCTCCGTTAATTTTCGCATTTAATATTCATCTTTGAAATTGAATTTATATTGTTACTTGCAATTTGTAAATCTTTTAGACGATAAAAAACATTGTAAAAAATGACGTGTAAAAGTGCCCTTAGGGGCCTAATTACTTAATAAATGATTTGAATTTATCAGTATGTTGAATCAACTGACTATTTCATAGTCATTGTATGAAAATCACATACTGACATGACAAACTAGTATACCATTAGCGCCATTTATCGTACGTTAAACTCCCATCATTTCGGAAGAACTAGCACTGCAGGCTGGGAAGGAACAGGATTCTTTTTTATTGCCGTTGAATGACGAGACGAGCATGCCGTTCGCCTGATGGTAAGCGATACGACCACCCATAAACAGTAGCAACGCCGCACATAAGTTTGAATTACATAGTACTGCGTGAAACTCCACTGTGCTCGTCACCCTGAGACATAAGAGGTTAAGTCATATAATGTCCAGTAATTACACTGGCTACAATGTCCTTCAAACCGAACCACAATAGTGTATGTGCACTGCTGCTTGGCGGTAGAAATAGACATTGCGGTGGTACCTGCCCAGGCGGCCTCTCGCATAATAAAGGCCTACCACCAGTAAAGGATTAAGCAGGGGAAGGATTTTTTAATTTACTTGTAGTAATTCCCAGGGCCAGCCGTATTATTCACGTAACAAACAATATCTTCTGTAGCACAATATTTTGAAAATAACTTGTGTATAAAATAAAAAACAGCGAATCAAATTCCATTTTTAATACGCAACGTTCCCTCCCGTTTCCCGTTCGCCAAATACGGTCTTTGTACGGCACAAAAGCGATTTGTATGAAAAACTCCATTGTTCCCGCGAACAATATGTCACTACGCAGAAAGCTTCCACGTTAATCACTTATTCACATTTTGGCTTGTTTTTTTTACAAATTGTGACACTTCATTTTGGTGTGTACCAAATTAGAAGTTGCAAATATATCCACCAGTTGAAATTTTTTGTACTGTAATGTTTATTTACTGGTGGTAGGTCTCTCGTATGCGAGGCGCCGTTTGGTCACAATGTTTAGTTCTAAAGCCAGTCAAAAGTGTGCATGCACTGTTATATTCCTGTTTGAAGGACATTGTAGCCAGTGTAACTACTAGTCCTTTGATTAATTATATACCTAGATAGAGTGACGCGCTGCAATGAAACTAATACAAACAGGCCAACTTTTCTTAAGCTACTATGCGTGACAGCTGTGTCATACGCTATCGCTGCATCATTCTGCGTATCCTTGTGTGCGCGCATAATGATACCAGTTATTACATCGTTTCTATTAAAACGGGGAGATAATTATATCCATGAAAAACAACAAAAATTAATTCACTCGAACTCATTTAGTGGGGAACAGTTATATAATTAATCAAAGTACTAGGCATTATAAGAATTAACACTATATGTCTCAGGGTGACGAGCGCAGTGGAGTGCCACGCAGTGCTTTGTTGTTCAAAGTTCTGTATGGTGTTGCTACTGTTTTATCTACTGGTCGTATCGCATGCCATCGGGCAAGCGGCTTGGTCGTCTCGATATTGAAATCCAATAATGAAATATTAATAATAATTCAATAGTAACAGTTTATTTATTGGCGTAAAGAGCAACTGGTTAACTTTTATTGCCACAATATATGCAACACTAGAAGTGATCTGCTTAATAGCTCTGTCTGTTCGTTGGGTACCAATCATAAGATATTCCGTGCTCCGAAGAGCATATCCTTTAGGAAATACACATAGTAAGTACCTACACACCTCTTGCTATTAGTCTACCTTAGACCATCTAGAAAGGATGCGCCAAGTCCTTATTGCCGCGAAAAAAATATCTGTCACTTTAAATGTAACTATAATCTACATTGAAAGTGAAAAACGCACACTATACTATTTCATGTCGCAATTTGCGACTTTACGAACGTACACAAATAAATCTTAAACGTATTTTACGCACACTACAACAAATTTACAAATGGGATTTACATTTGCACTTATGCTTTGCCATAAAGATCATACAAGCGTCCTTTACATAATCTAAGTAGTCAACCATGTAAAATTAAAATACCTTGTAGTAATACAGCGGTCAACAGACGCATTCGTCCACTCGGCATCCTCGGTGTGACGGTGTCACTCTATTTAAAAATGTTACATCACACGCCAATTACACTCAGATCTTGATCTTGTCGGTGTTTAACGTTAGAATGCGATCGAGATGCCTCCCACGCGTACGTTATTCGTAGCAGATGCTATCTCAAGCCATACAGTTTTATCGGGTGATATTTTAATTATTTTATTTGAGAGGAAGCTTGGTTAGGATAGAGATGTGTGTAAAGGATGTTAAATTGCATGCCGTTGTTGTACTTGTATGTATGTATGAATGTATGTATGTATGTAATAATAAAATTTCAAGACGTTTGCTCCTGGACGTTATGATGCTGCACAGCCTGTGTAACAACAGATATGATTGTGTCGAACTCACATATAAAATATATTTGTGGGTGGTGCGCGTGCCTCAGCGATTTCATACTGAGGCATGTAGAAGTAATGCAGGTAATCGATTACCTCTCCGACGTCTTTTAGATACCTACAACACACATTTTACAAATATTGATATTTTTTCTGAATCAATTTTCAAGTTTAAAAAAAATGTAATGCTCATGTGGTCTAAGATGACTTCATAATATTCCATAGTCTGTTCGTCATACAATTCTTAATTCTGTAATTATGTCAATATGTGGACAATGGTGTGGGTCATATTTTTTTGAATTCATTTAGATTAAGATTAGCTTATAATATATTTTAGCATGTAACCGTTTATTGTTCCTATAAATAAAAATAAAATAAAATTAATAAAAATCATTTACTTGCTGCAACCATAAGTATTGCTTATGCAGTTGAAGACCTAAGATATATTTTAAATATGACTGCCTCGGTGGCGTAGTTGTATTACGGTACGACTGCAAAACTCACGTCTCGGGTTCGATCCCCGGGTCGTGCAAAGTGATATTGGCTTTTTCTATTCAGTATCAGCTCGGAGTCCAGAATTTGTGCCCGATATGGCGATAGGCTCGCCCCCTATCACGTCATGGGACGGAATACGCACGGGGAAAAGTGGGTGCACTGGTTGCACCTCTGCCTACCCCTTCGGGAATATTAGGCGTGAGAGTGTATGTATGTATGTCTAAAAGTAGCTTAATAATATCAGCCCCGTATTATAATATAAACTGCCCACTGCTGAGCACGGGCCTCCTCTACTGAGAGGGGTTAGGCCTTAGTCCAACACGCTGGCCTAGAGCGGGTTGGCAAACTTCACATAGCTTGGAAAATCTTATAGAAAATTCTAAGGTATACAGGTCTCCTTACAATGTTTTCCTAAGCCTTTAAACTAGCGATAATCAATAAACAATACACACATAACTTAGAAAAATCGAGGTGTATGCCTTAAAATAATATAAAATACTTTATTCATCACGTAGGCGAACATAGTTGCACTTACGATAAGTCAAGGTACATTAAATTGATTATAATAATTATTATTATTAATACAAAAGGGCATTTATATAACTACAGACATTTTTATTGGGAGTAAAATCAATGATGAAAAATAAGCAAAAAGAGCCAGCTCGGGCTGGCAGGAAAGCGGATATAAAAAAAGTCGCGATCCTCACAGGTGAGGTCACTACAAGCCCTAGCCTAGCTAACCTACCTACCTTAGGTTTTTAATCTATGGACTTGGTCTCGGCAGCCCGTACTATTCCCAGGCTATCGCGATTTTTAAAAGAAAAGTAACTAAATTCATTAAGAAATGCCGTTGAAGTGAGATCTACTTTAAAAATACAAAAACATGGCAACCCTAAAACGCATTTCCAACTACGGTGGCTTTGCCGGATATCGTAACAATTAGAATAACTTTATAAACGTTCCTGCAATATAGTCTCAAATTGACAAAGTTAAAGTCTTGAATGCATGCAGTATTAAATATTTCCATTGCCATTCCATTGCCCGACAAAGGCTAGCTTAATTTTAGGCAAACTTTCTCCGACTCGGTTTGGACAGTTGTGCAGGTCAGTTTCAGTTAGGAAATTTTGGTGAAATTGAGTGAACTAATAAACATTGGTTAAAGTTCAATATGTTGGCGGTTGCAAAAATATTGTATAAACAGGTAAATGATAAATTTAATCATTTTTGTCTTTAAAACATTGATTAAAAACGTATTCGTATTAAAGTGAATTTACTTCCCTGTACATATAATCTTGTTAAGGTTATTTCTAACTTACAAGAACAAATAAATAGCATAAAAAATACAAGTTTTTAATATTCTTACCAAAATTTTAAATAATATTTTTAACACATTTTATAACGATTTTCAACAATATTCCTATTCTTTATTTAAAATACAAAATAAATTACGTAGCTATCGAACAATCGTTGAGCTATCGAACTATCCTTTAGCTATCGAATCGTAAAGCTACCGTGACCGCGCGACGAGTGGTCGCGGTCTGGCGACATCCGGCCGGTTAACCGCTCGAAAATCAAGTCCTCTTGCCTCAGATACCTCGTTAAATTCAGAGTGATTTTGTCTTGGCGGTTACAGTAGTCAGTAAATGTACTAAAATGTATTTCGTAAAAATAATCGCTATGAGTGTTTTTTTTATTTATTGCTTTGAATGACGAGACGATCACGCCGTTCGCCTGATGGTAAGCGATACGATCACCCATAAACAGTAGCAACACCATCCAGCACCTTGAGTTACAAAGTACTGTGTGGCATTCCACTGCGCTCGTCATCCTGAGACATAAGATGTTAAGTCTCATTATGTCCAGTAGTTACATCTGGATTAACCTATAGGCTACTTTTTGTCACGGGAGAATATAAAGCGGGAATTTTATCTCGGAAAAACTTTATAACGCGAGCGGAGCCGCGGGCAAAAGCTACTATAAAATACGAATCAGTAATTGTTTATAATTTATACTCATTTTACATACTAACCAAACTCGAATTCAATGTCGTCAACGGTCGAAAGCTCCATAAAATACAATACTGTTAGTAAATTAATTTCGGAAACATAACAATACGAGAGCAGTTAAAATTTCAAGTACCAGTCGGAATGTTAATATTAAACCCATTTCTAATTATGTAGCCATAATAAGTTTATAGCGTGACCCAAAACGTTTTATGACGTTCGTAATTACATGGCAAATAACGCACAATATATTCCAAGCCAATATTAAGTTTGAAGTTTATGGGGAAATCTCTGGAACTACAGTTCTGATTTTTGCAATAGTAGGAACTTAGGAAGCTGAGTGTAAAAATTACTTTTCCCTGAGTATGGACTGCTTTGATAGCCTAGTTGGGAGTGAAACGGACTGCCGAGACGAATGTCCGCATGTTCAACGGCCAAGGGCACGCACCTCAGACTTTTCTAAAAAAGTTATGTGTGTATTCTTTGTGAATTATCGGTCGATTTTACTGTGAACGGAAACATCTTGAGGAAACCTGCATATCTGAGAATTCTCCACGAGTATTTCGAGGGTATGTGAAGTCTGCCAACCCGCACTAGGCCAGCGTGGTGGACTAAGGCCTAACCCCTCTCAGTAGTAGAGGAGGTCTGTGCTCAGCAGTGGGCAGTATATAATACAGGGCTAGTATGGTATGGTGGTAAAGATATAAAGTGTGAATGAAGAGAGTAATCTAACTACTGATCCGATTCCGAAAATACTTTCACCAATAAGAAGCTACGTTACTAAGTGTCAAGGTACTTTTATCACAAAAACGCGGGCGAAGTCACGAGCTAAAACATATGAATCAAGTAGGTTGTTAAGAATGTGTCAAGTCATGAGTTGTTTGCGGACTTTACGTACGTAGCCCTCTTTCGAGCATTGTGGTTTGTGTCGTAGTTTCTCAAACTTTCATCTTGTTTCTCGAAAAACACTTTTTATTGTCTTTTCTTATACGGACTCGGCTAAGTGACTCCTCAGCACCTGATGATAAGCGAAGTTGCGTTTAGATAGAATATCGATCGACGGAAGATGATAATCAATCACCAGTTGACACAATTATGCCAGCCTTCGATTCTTATCCACAAACTACCTGTGTATATGAGACGACATAATCGTTGAGATCCTCAAATTGTCTCAGTTCAAAGTTACTATCGTTCAAACTGATCATTTGAGAGTCAGTAAAGGAAGTGGTTGAGCAATAAAATTGGGGGCGTATAAAACATTTTACGATTCGTTTAGGAAACCAAACAAGTAAATACGTGCGCATAAGTAGTAGTAAAATGGCGGCTTTCTATCGTCATTGCCGTTCCAGACCGCTGAAGTAACAGCAAATCACTTGATTTTCATTTTCTCTGAATTACTGCTTTGCTGAATATAGTAGTTATAATTCATAGTGGCTACTACGCCGAAGAATTTATTATTTAGCTCAATTTAGTTATGTTTACGATTATGGTTTTAGAGAGCTTTTGATGCTCTTTCAGAATTTAGCCCACAGTTGCCGCTATTTTGAGTTGTGTGTTTGTTTTGTTATATTGGGTGTAATTCCTGTAAAGAGGATATCTATATATACAAGAGAGCTGTGTTAGTTACACCATTTATAACTCGAGAACGGCCGAAGCTATAAAATGTTCTTTGATTTTTTAGATTTCTATCCGTTCCGAATAGCTGAATACCGCAACATTTCATTTGTAATTTAAAAAAACAAACATTGCGTTGTGTTTTTTTTCCTTTGACAGCTGGTCCAGTTGCATGCAGTCTGCAGACTGCACGCAACAGTGCCTGCAGACAGCAGTGTGCGTCTCTGTGTATGAATACATAATTCTTTAATTTTGCTTTTTGCACATAATCTATATTGAGCTTAATTCATTTAATGTTAAGAAAAATCTAAGCAGTTACTACAACATTCATTGATCTGAAGCTATACGAAGTTCGTAGAGCCAGCTTGTTGTAAATAAATAAATAAAAACAAGTGTCAGATTTTACGCTAACTCTAGTACTTAAATTAAATGAAAGTTATCTCAATGCATAAAGTTTGAGAACTTGAGCAAAACAACTGTACGAAAGTTTAATGGCGATGATTTAAAAAATGACTCTTACAAAACTTAAGAATTAACTTTTTAGATAATCTTGTAGTGGTTTTAGTAAGTGTGAAATCCCAACTCGCAAAGCAATGAAATGGCTTCGTAAATCGTGGACTGTAAAAGATTTTGAACGGCTATTGATCTAAGTCTATTTATACAACTTGTCACGTAATCGGTCGAGAACTGTTTTATGAGGTTTTTTATGGACTCCGTAACGATTTGTGCATGGGTGTTTGAAGATATTTGTGGTGTAGCGTACGGATAATTTGTAACATAAAAAGAAATAGGTTCAATATTGTACCATGATATATAATGTTTGTTAGATAACGTAATATTATAATTTTTATGTTGAGCTTATTTTTAACAGACTTCCAAAAAAGGAGGAGTTTCTCAATTCGTGTGTTTGTATTTTTTTTATGTATGTACCTACACTTATTTCTCTGGAGATTGTGAGCCTATTTCCTTGGTTCCTTCTTTATTTAGTAAATTATTTTCATATTATTTTGCAATGACATGCACTGGCAATCTTTGAAGTCATATTATAATTTATTTTCCTAAGAAAGGTTTTTGAAATCAAGATTCAAGGCAAACAAAAATAAACCTTACTTACATAAGTTACGGTATTTTCAGTGGTTATAATAACCAGCAAAACCATACCACATTCTCGCGTATATAAGCTTCCATTTCAGTTAATCCTCGCATTCTAATCCTAACTCAGCAAGTCCTCGCGAAAATGTTATTGAATAAGAAGTAAATCGTTGATACACAGCGCAAACATCCACGGAATAAGTGATCACGGCGTGAATTATAGGTCCCTCGCGGCGTACGTGTATCGCATCTCTTGTACAAACAGTTTGTTATATAATGTTATTAGGTTCATTGTCGCTTGTTCCTGAAATTTATGGATTTTTGGACTAATCTCATGGAGATTGTTTTTGTTAATAAAAGTTTTCAACAAATAACCGACTTCAATAATGCAATCAACACGTTCGTTTGTCATTGAGGAGTTCGGTTCTATTCTGGTGTTATGTGTAGCTAGCACTATCTTAGACGTGGACGATAGCCTAGTTGGGAATGGAACGGTCTGCCGAGCCTATGCCCGGAGGTTCAAAACCCAAGGCAAACACCTCTGACTTTTCGAAGTTAAGTGTGTATTGTTTATCAATTATCGTTCGCTTTAACGGTGAAGGAAAACATCGTGAGGAAACCTGCGTACCTGAGAAGTTTTCTATGAGAATTTTGAAGATATGTGAAGTCTGCCAACCCGCACTAGGCCAGCGTGGTGGACTAAGACCTAACCCCTCTCAGTAGTAGAGGAGGCCCGTGCTCAGCAGTGGGCAGTATATAATACAGGGTTGATTGCATTGCATTGCATCGTATAGTTAACGTAATGGTTTCCACTACGTAATTTTTTGTATGGAAATTTGAACAGCGCCTCAGTGAGCGTATTTGGAACTAAAATACAACAGCGTCAACATTGCGTGCGTGCAAACTTCGAATAGTAAATCGAGTAACCATGGACTAGCATGTGTCAAAATGTATGGAAAATGTCAGCGCGTGTCTCTTTTTTGACGTATGGTATCGTCTAATGCGTTAACTAACTCGATACGAATACGATTACCATACAAAACGCGTAAATTCGTGCTCGGTACACTTTTTTAGAGGACATATATCTTTAAAGGACATGAATAGTCAGGTGTAAAATATTCTTGACCATAGTAAGCTATCTACATCGTCGAGAACTGTTAAACAAACAATTACTTATTTTCTGTATAATTTTGTCAAATATCTTGCTGTATCTTTGAAGTCAAAGTTTTGATACCAATGACATTTATATGGGACCACCATAAAGATATAATAAACATAACACATACCAAATTTTCAAAATCGATTTATATTTGGCGGAGACATCGCAGTAAATACACATAAAAGAAGTCAATCGAATTGAGATCTTCCTCCTTTTTTAAAGTAATATAAAATAGGTACAGTTTTGTATAAGTATAGCTTTGCAAAGTGATTTGCATTTTCACTGTATGTTATGCAATAAAAAGTCGATAGTTAATCTAGTTAATCGTTTATGTGAACACTAGTTTACATTTTAATTATCTGTTTGTCGTCTTTTTAGAATAAAAACTAGAAATAGTTCTATGAAAATCATGTTGGTAAATTTACTTTATAATGCAGCTTTTTAATGATGAACTTACTGACAGCTAAGTTAACAAGCGATAGAAGACAGAAGTGTTGATGATGTAATCACAAGAGATATAAAAAATATTTGGGCTATAGGTGAGAGCTGAGCTAGTCGTGTATGTAAAAAAGAGCGTATTCCCACCTAAAAGGCCGGCAACGCATCTGTGTGCCCCCTGGTATTGCAGATGTTCATGGGCGGCGGTGATCACTTACCATCAGGTGAACCGTATGCTCGTATGCCCCCTATATCATAAATAAAAATGTAATTAACCATGAGAACGTTGAGTCGATTCCCATATTCAGTTTTTTTTAAATGTGAATGTAAAAAGTGCGTCATTATCCACGTGACGTCCACTCTTGAACATAGGCCTCCTCTAAAGATTTCCAGACGGACCTGTCAAAAGCGGTCTGCATTCAGCGTGTTCCTGCAACCTTTATCAAGTCGTAAGTCCACTTTTCAGGTTTACGTCCGACGCTGTGCTTGCCAGCACGTAAAAAAAAATTGTTAAACTGCGTAGACTATTATAAATCCTACTAATATTATAAACACGAAAGTTTGTAAGTATGGATGTATGGATGTTTGTCACGCAAAAACTACTGAACGGATTTCGATGAAATTTAGCACACGGGTAGATCATGTCCTGGATTAATACATAGGCTACTTTTATCCCGGAAAAACTATTTAACGCGGGCGGAGCCGCGGGCTGAAGCTAGTGTACCTATAAGTAGGTCTTTAGATTATAATTCAAAAGATCTTTTAAAGAGACTGATAATTTTATATAACGATATCAGAAAGGTCGGTATTTTTGTTCTATTGCTCAATATTTCACAACACCCAAAGTTGGCTTTTTTCCTTTGTTACACGAAAATACGATAAAAATATTGGGCAAAACTTTTGTATGTGTCAATATTTTTTGGAGATATAACGGTGCCAATATTACTTTGAAACATTTTACACAAACCACGCTTACAATAAAGGGAGACATTATAGCTTTAAGGTAGGATTTAGGCTCACAACTGGTACATAAATCATGACGTAAGGAGCTAATTTACGAACTCTTTATTACAAACTTTTTTCTTTTGCGTAAAGGCTTTTGACTACGGTGAAACAAAATGGAAGGTAATTTTAGCGTTTTGCACTTGTTTTAGAGAATTAGCTTCTTGTTCAAAGTAATATTATATTTATTTAGCGTAGGCCGTTATAGAAGCAAGTACGTTACATGATTGTAGGTCGTCTCCATCTTGAGTACCTGCCAGTCATAATATCGTGCCTTTTTAGGAAAACAATCTTAACCGACTCATCGCATTTCTTGCTAAAACAGCTTATTTCTTTACTAATTCTGATATATTTATGGTATATCTGCAGTATTTTAATGGAATAGATAATTTTGTAATTACGTCTTAATAGGTTCCTGCTCTCCCAAGATGAATACAGTGAAGTACTTAATAATTAGAAGTAAAGAGGCAAATGGTGTGCAATCAGGCAGAAAAATTGCTTTTGTTCATTTAGAAAATAATCGTATCCTACTGTATGAAAAAAGTACAGTGACAAAAAATAGTGCGATCTGTTTTGCGAACTATTCTTTAAACACGACAGCTCGAGCAGCCTATCAAGTTGACGTGTGATATCTAAACTACGTTAATAATTTAAAAAAAGAATAGTTGTCATGTTCGAAAATTTGTCCGTCACTCAGAACAATAACAAGCAAGTCCGTCATTCGAGCCGTGTCCGCCAAACCTTACGGTTCGTTACACAACACGAGACGCGCCCTTCTGTCTGACAAGTCCTTAATTAGGCCGAATCACACCCACTTGTGTAGAGAGACCATTACGCGTCTGGTTTACCCGACTGTCATTTGTCACACGTGTTGCTTTGCTAGAATCTTACTGATATTATCAACTGTACCCTGTGTTTCTTCGTATATGAGTGTTTTTGACTCATTCATCTGGTACAAATATTTTTTTTGCAATTATGCCCTAAACGATGATCTACTAGAAGCAATTCAGTGTAATTGACATATGTTATTATTTTAAATAAACTTAAAACAATTGAGCCAGATGAATGAGTCAAAAACATTCATGTACGAAGAAACATCCCTCCGAAACTTCTTTTACGTGAATTAATTAATTTCTTCCCATTATATTATTCTTTATCTATCATGGCCTGTTGTAAAACTATTTTCTTTAACTTCGTGTAAAACGCGATACATTTGGGACATTTCACTGAATAAAGTATTTGGATGACATTGTACACATGTCGAACAGTTCCTCGATTAACGTATAGGTTATCTAGGGCTTAACTAGCTTTGAGTTATGATACCCTGGTAGATATTATTTGATGTAATTATATTACTCGAATTATGGTTTAAAGAAAAATAACATACACTTGGGTTAATGACGAAATCTATACGACAAATAAAAATAATATAAAGTTTTTGATTAATTATATACCTAGATAGTCACTGAACGTATCAAATGTGTCGAAAAAAATAGAGGCGAATTGTTCCCCACTAAATGAGTTCAAGTGAATAATTTTTTATTGTTTTTCATGGATATAATTGTATCCCCGTTTTAATAGAAACTATGTAATAACTGGTGTCATTATGCGTGCACACAAGGATACGCAGAATGATGCACTGAAAGCGTATGACACAGCTGTCACGCATACTAGCTTAAGAAAAGTTGGCCTGTTTGTTTTAGTTTAATTGCAGCGCGCCACTCTATCTAGGTATATATTTAATCAAAGCATAAAATATATCTAAATAAAAGCCAAGCGTCTATAATTTTGTGTTTATAGCGTTCATCTCTAAATATGACACTATAAATGATTAAGTTTGTAAATTGTCCACGAAGTATATCAAATGATCGATAGTTCTGAATATATTATTAATAGAAGACGCAAAGTGCATGGTATCGAGAGGGAGTAGACATCCATTTTGTAAACTTTAATAAAACTTTAATAAATAAAAGTCGAACCGTCGGGAGAAAATATAAACCACGATAAAATCCGTAAAATAGTTTTATTTAAATGTTTAAATAAAAGGCGATACTTTTTTGCTCGTAAAGGTTAATTAGCTGTCGAATAAATACTTTTATTAAATTTACATTTTCTCAAACGTAATACTAAACGTTATCAGTAGGGCAATTGTAATTTAACAGAATTACCTCAGCGGTGAGTATTACGCTACTGCCGCGCAAATTCTTCGAGGAAAAAATTTACCTGGAACTTAAACCACAAATCTTTCCTTAATCGCTGAACAAACTCAGTCGTTTTCCAGTTTTGCATTAGCATGAACCTGCCTAGAGGCACGTCCTGATTGCGAGCCACGATTCAAGAGGAAATTTTCATATCATACTCATATATAACCGGGCTACGTCAAGTAATACGAAATTTGAAAGCGCCAGGTTGAAAACTACGAACGTTTGGAATTCGATCTGTTAGATACATTGACCATGTTCCATATTGTGACTTGTCAGGCTCTCAGCAAGGAGGGAAATAATTTGTTCATCTCACTATAAGGGCAGTGGATGAGATATATATCAATATATGAGATATAGATATGTGTCAATGAGCCGGCTATAAAAAGGGACAAGAGAAATCACCTCTGTATCACTAAATAATATGTTTTAATGTCGCATTTCTTATAAGAATTTCGAAGGTATGTGAAGTCTGCCAACCCGCACTAGAGCAGCGTAGTCAACTAAGGCCTAAACCCTCTCAATAGGAAAGGAGGCCCGCGCTTAGCAGAAGGCAGTATGTAGTACAGGGCTGGTATAGTGGTTATGGTATTCTCATAGTGTTTCCTTGATTTGACTGAAAGACTTGTTCTAATACTTGTAGAAATCAAAATGTAACTGTATGAGTAAATGTATGAGTTATAATTAGATTTAATTAATAGGGTTTAATAGATCCTCCTACAAGGTGGACGGACGACCTTGTGAAGGTCGCAGGAACCCGCTGGATGCAGGCCGCTTCTGACAGGTTGGTCTGGAAATCTTTGGGGGAGGCCTATGTTCAGCAGTGGACTTCTAAAGGCTGAAGAAGAAGAAGAATAGATCCATATTTAATATCGACTTATTAATTCGAATGTTATTTTGCTCCTCTAACGCAGTAATTCAGTTTACAGAAAGAATATAGTTAGAACGTTCTAATAAATCTAGAGCTGAGATAAAAGATCCTCTTTAAAGACGTTAAGTGTGCCAACTGAAGCACTACTTCCACGGAGTGAATTCAACATTTTAAAAGGATATATTAGGCAGACGGTAGATATGCTAAGTCCTTTATCCGTAGCTACAATTTACTAACTTAAGGCAAAGGGTGTATGATTATGAAAGACGATGGGTAATCCTATTTTCATTCGTTTAAGAAATGAGTTTAAAGCGAACTAGATAATTATTTATTCAGTTGAAGAAATTAAACAGAGAACTAGATAATAATTATTTACTTCGCTAGTGCTACTTGGTGAATGAGATTTCTTTTAGCAAGTTCAAGCTAGTGAGATTCAAATTGTGCAAAAATGTTTGGATGCTCATGCGTTGATAGACTCAATATATTAATTATCTTGGGTTTGATTCCAGTCCTTGGGTTTTTCAAAGATAATTTGCATGGAACTGCATCTCGCAGAGGGCAAGATTCCCAAGCAGCAAGATGATCGTAAAACTTAAGATATAGTTTCTGCATTATCTTGAGAAGTATAACTGCCCCCCCTTATCAACGATTTATTATGCATGATATCATAATGCATATAAAATCAGGCACAAACCAAGCACGTTGGCATTCCAAAAATACAACAAACTTTGTAATGCATGTGCAAAATTATACTGGAACCAATGACTAATAAAAAAATATAGATATGCCATTCACTAACAAATCAAACTAACCAAGTGTTCCGTACGTATACATACATAATATGAAAGAATTAATGTATTTAAATCGGTTCACTGGTGGTAGGTCTCTCGTATTCCCGGGACCGTATAGTAGGTACCATCGCAATGTCTACTTCTACCGCCAAGCAACAGTGTGCACGATTTTTTTGTTCCGGTTTAAAGACATTCTAGCCAGCGTTGGGCATTATGAGAATTAACACCTTATCTCTTAGCGTGAGAAGCGCAGTGGAGTGCCTCGCAGTACTTTGAAATCCAAATTTCATTAGGGTATTGCTACTGTTTATGAGCGATCGTATCGCTTACCATCAAGTGAGCGGCATGCTCGTCTAATCACTCAACTACAATAAAAAAAACAATACAAAAAAAGACAGCCAGTATATTTGTCATTTACGTGGTGTATGAAAACGTTCCTGTTGGGAATTGGGATCATTTCGACTCTTTACATTGATGCTTTATTTAATGCCATATGTATAATGATTCCTTATGTTTACGCGAATGTTAGACATTGAAATTAAACTATTATAACGGATTTTATCGCGGTTTTTTATTTAATTTTTCTCCCGACGTTTCGAAGGCTTTGCAGCACTTCGTATATGTATTATAAAATGACATTAAGTGGAATACACAGAATACTGGATGTTGAATTTTAGAATTGTCCAAATATTCGAGCGAGTATTTTGATAATCCAATTAATATTTACCAGCCAAATTAACGCTTTGCATACCACTGTTAATAACTAAATATTACATTTTAAATGGAATTAGCAAATGGCGTGATCTTTTGTTAATAAATTACTTATTTATTGTACGGAGCATTTACACGGTACACACGGAGATGTTCTGTAAATAAAATAAAACACCAAAAACTGAAATAAAAACAAGGAGGAGAGAAAGAATAAAGACGATCCAAAAATGAACGATAAAATAAGTATGAAAGAAGAATAAAGTCGTTTCAAAAGTGTAGTGTTTTTTGTGTGTGTGCAACAAGTTGCAAGCGTATGCGTTTTCTGTTATAGAAAGATTCTCAATACTAAGACGTTTTTCTATTTACTTCGCAGAATTCCACTTAAGCGGATCGGATTAAATCGATCCCGTCACCTGCAGACCGCTGACGTAATTACAATTTTCACGTTTACTTTTCCATTAGAGAAATAATATCAGAAGCTTGACAAGAAATTTCAGTTCAATTTAAAAACTGAGGGTTTGTTGACGTTTTGGTAATAACCATTTGTCTAAGCGGAATTGTTGTTCATTTATATTAAAAATCGTGATTTAGATGAACAGGTAATTTAGATAAATTGATTATTAATTGTGAAATAAATTCATTGTTTGTAGTATTTTTGGAAGACGTATGCATTATTTTTCACGATTCGTGAGACTCAAAGGAATCTATGTGAATTGCAAAAAACGAACCGTATATGGTCACGTTTATGAAAATAGCGATTTGTCGATATGTAAACGAGCCGTAACAGGACGTGTAAACGATGTTCGTAGAATTAATACACTAGTGAACTTACATTGAGTACCGATTTCAAACATTATACAGCTTCGTGAATCTAAAAGGGTAGTAGTTGAATGTTTGTGTAGATAATGTAGTATTAAGAATTTAGTTTGGAAAGAAATCTGATCGGAAAATCCACACAGGTCAACTCTGAAATAGAACACTTCTAAAATAACTATTATTAAAAAACCATATGCTAATATGGCGGATCTAACAACAAAAATACACACGAAAAGATAAAATGCAACTTCTTAACAACGAATCAAAATAAACTAGAAAATGTTCTCTGAGAGAACGTTAACAGTTTAAGACAAATTGTAGATGCGTTGTTGCAAGTTCACGGCTGGCGGGGCGCGGGAGAGGCGCGGGAGAGACGCGATGGAGACCGTACTGCAAACACAAATATTGTCATAACTCGGGGATTTGTTTAATTTGACACGGCCGACGCTTCATCTCACACAGATGAGACACTACAGATGTGACGGAAATCTTGTGTCTACAAATTGGTTAAGTAAATTTCTGCTAAGATGAGCTTAAAAGGTCCACCGTTTATAATCATTCTGAATCTTCAATTTAAGTATTAGACTTAAGGAAAAATTAGAAAACTATGATTATTCAGAACGGTAACTAATAATGATGGTAAATTAGATTTCAATTTATCAAGTACGAATATAGGGACCGCCTCGGCGGGTTAGTTCAATAGCAGTTGTATTGAAAAGTGGGTGCCTTAGTTACACCTCTGCCCACCCATTCGGGGATAAAGGTGTGTTTTGTGTGAATATAGTGTCCAAAACCGATGATAGTAACAGAAAGTGTTTTCTGTATAAGTTACAGCTTGCAATTGCGAACGCCTGGTGTAGTGTGCGAAACGTCATTGAGAGAAATCAAATTCGGGATAGTCGTTTACAAAGCAAGTCAGTAAACACCACCTGATACTGTATTGAACTATGACAGAGAATTCTCACCAGTGATCGTTTAAAATATTCTTGCGATCAAGGCGAGTTCAAAATCTTTTTCACCAAACTCTCAAATAACTGCAAATTGTCATTTATATGCATTTAATTCATGATTATATAACCAAGTTACTCGTCTGGTGGAAAGTTTCCCTAGCCATTAATATATTTCCTACAATATTTTGTATTATGAAGCTATGAATGGCATTAACCTACATTAGGACACCAAATCTAGTCTACAATTGCGCTTAAAAAAATAAAAAAATACAACAAAACTAATTTCAGTTGGCTCGTCTGCATCTATTTAATTATCATAATCTATGTTGCCTGCTGCGGGACAGAGATAAGCTAGCCAAATAGAGAGGTAATCTCAGTGCTAGTTATATGAGTTTATTACACAACGGCTAACGACCTATCCCATTTCGCCGTGTTGCACCCGTCGCATACTCCGCTACATTTTCTGGTTTTAAGAAAATGCTCTGTTAGTTATTATAGGTACTTTAACGTTTTTTAAGTGGCATTGTCGCTTTTTGCTAGTGAGACAGAAAGAAGAAAGAAGCCTAACGGTGTTTAAAAAGACAATTTCATCTTAGTCTGTGTTTGAAGAAATTTGGAGCTTGTTATTGGGCATTATGTGTCTTAATACCTGATGTATAATGGTGATATCTCAGTGGAATGCAACGCAGTGCATTTAAATTATAGTTCGTAGTGGCTTTGTTGCTGTTTCAGTAGTGAGCGTTACCATCAAGCGGGTATTTTGCTCGTCTCATCGTTCAGTTTTATAGAATATGTATTATATTTTATTTTTATTAGTCTGAATTGACTTTTCCCTTTTAAAAGTCTTTGCGTATTGTGTTGTGCAAAAATATTGCTCCTGATTTATAAAATTAAATTTAGATCGAGCTTTGTCTATAAAGATTTCAGTCTGAGACTACTGACAGACTCATTTGTAAACATCTCTAAGATTTTAATTCTTAGATTTGACAACTTTAATCAATTGTATGTTGTAAACAAAAATATTATTAATTATACGTATAAGCTGAGTGACGTTGATCTTACAAGGGTCACTTCATTGCGTGACCTCGGTATTCAACTAGATATTAAGTTAACTCTTGATACACATATAGATGGCATAGTAAATAAAGCCTATCAAATGTACGGGTTCGTTATGCGTGCGAGCAAGGATTTTAAAAATGTAGCCACTTACTTAACACTATATAAGACGTTGATAAGATCCCAATTAGAATATGCTTGTTGTGTTTGGAATCCTTTATATAACAAGTATGTGGAAAAAATTGAGCTATTGCAACGAAAATTCCTTCGCTCTATGCATTATAGATGCTACCGCGTTCGTCTTACGTACAAACAATTACTTAGTAGGTACAAGATGCTTTCATTAACATCGAGACGCGCTCAACTTGAAGCAATGTTGCTATATAAAATTTGCCATAGTGGCGTTGATTGCACCGAAATAAATAATAAATTATACTATATAGTTCCGAGAACAGTGCATCGACGTGAGGTGAGAGCGCGCACACTCTTTGCGGCGGGAACTTGCAGAACCAATGCCGGTGAGCGTTCTCCCCTACGTCGACTTGTTAATAACTACAACAAGCACTTTACAGATATTGATTTGTTTGCACTAACTGAATTTCAATTTAAAAGGAAAATTGTAGAGGTCCTCTGCAAAGAGTGACTCGTTTAAGTACTGCTGTTGTATCCAATAACAATAGTGTCTCTTTTTTAAGTTTGTTACAATTAATTTATAGACTCCTGAAGAGTATTAATGTTAATATTATTATTGTTATGCGTATTATATTGTAACGCCATATAATAAGTATGCTCCTAGCATAGTCTTACAATAATACCACCTATATAATCCGTGGAAAATGGTGTGGATTGTGCATTTACTAAACGTTTTGTAAAATACTAGGTACCTAATTTGTAATGTACAATTGTTTATTTTCCCTAATAAATAAAATAAAAAATAAAAAACTTTTTTCCTTTCCATAAGACATTTTAACAAGAATTATAAAACTTAAAAGAGTTATTCGTCTTCATAAATAACTCAGTCTTTATATGTATTGAAGTAGTACATACATACATACACTCACGCCTTTTAACCCCGAAGGGGAAGGCAGAGGCGCAACTAATGCACCCACTTTTCGCCGTGCGTATTCTGTCTCATGATGTGATAGGGGGCGAGCCTATCGCCATATCAGGCACAAATTTCAGACTCCGGGCTGATACTGGATAGAAAAATCCAATATCACTTTGCCCGACCCGGGGATCGAACCCAAGAACCCAAGCATTGCAGTCGTACCGTAATGCAACTACGCCACCGAGGCAGTCTTGTATTGTCGAGGTATTGAAGTAGTGTAATCACAAAAGTGCGTCTCATTTCGTATGAGCTCTTACGTTATTCAGCGGGACTGCCCTACTTGGCAAGGATTTCCTCCGGTTAGAGACGTCCACTTTCAGACGTACTTTTATACAGTACTATTACTGTAACTTGCGGTTTTAAAGCGATATATTATAACGTCTACTTTAAGTTTCGTATGTTTTGGATTGTCTAGTCTATTCATAATCATCATCATCAGCCACATGACGTCCGCTGCTGAACATAGGCCTCCCCCAAAGATTTCCAGACGGACGGAAAGCGGACTGAATCCAGCGTGTTCCTGGATTCATTCCTGAAGTGGCAGTGGGCAGGGCACATAGTTCGAAGAACTGACGGCAGATGGGGCAAAAAAGTTCTCGAGTCTAGTCTATGCTTTATTTAAATGTGGAATATATATAGGTTTTTGTACTTCACAGTATACTGTTGTGTTCGAGTCCATAATATATATTGCTTTGTCTTATTATACACACACACACTCACGCCTTTTATCCCCGAAGGGGTAGACAGAGGTGCAACTAATGCACCCATTTTTCGCCGTGCGTATTCCGTCCCATGATGTGATAGCGGGCGAGCCTATCGCCGTATCGTGCACAAATTTCAGACTCCGGGCTAATACTGAATAGAAAAATCCAATATCACTTTGCCCGACCCGGGGATCGAACCCAAGACCTCAGCATTGCAGTCGTACCCTAATACAACTACGCCACCGAGGCAGTCACTACGCCACCGAGGCAGTCTTTATTTAAATATTTATAGGTTTTTGTACTTCACGGTATCTGTTGTGTTCGAGTCATAATATAATTAAAACTTACGCGAGACATATCACATTAATAGTTTACAAAGAGTTTTTGGCGGGAACTTGGAAGTGTCATGAGGTGCTCTTGTTTTAATTCATTATTTTGGTGATACTTAGTGTTATATTGCATAATTATGGTGGTATATTATCCAATATAGCAAGATAAACAGTAGCAATACCTTACAGTGTTATATTGCTTGCGACGACGAGAGCGCTCTGAACGGACGTGTCCGCGAATAAAATAAAATAATACATTCTCTTTTGCTAAATTCTACCAACAGTGACCAAGTTAAGGTGTGTTTTGCATTATCATCTAGTGTACCTACTTGTATCGGACGAAAGTCATTCCATAATGAGTGTCACTCGATCACCGACAAAGGGACTTATTACGTGTGCTGCTGATAGAAAATGTGATCGTAGAAACGCTTCTAGCTGCTCACAACCAGACTTGAGAAAAATTACGTTATCGGAATCCGTCGTGGACCCACAATTAGCTACCCCCATTAAAAGAAAACATCCAGACGATGACTTTGCCACAGCCTTTGATAGTTTCCAAAGTAAAATAATGTTGCTTTTAACGGATATGACAACGAAACAGACAGAAAATTTGAACAAAATTTCACAAGATGTATGTACAATAAAGGAGCAAATTGGACAGATTAAAGCAACTACAGATCATCTGTGTGTGGAACAAGAAATATTAAAGACAGATATAACAAAACTCGTAAAATTCAAGACTGATACCGAAAATAAAATGAAATCTATCGAAAATGATATTAATTCTCTAAAAACTGAATCTGCGAATACAATGGTAATGCCCAAGTCTTTTCATTACGAAGAGTTGGCTGCTGAAATGCGTGAACGATCTCAACGAGAGAAGAACATTGTCATTAGTGGACTAAAAGAGTTTCATTCAAAATCATTAGATGATAGACGTAATCATGATTTACAGCAGGTCAAGGATGTCATAAAAGATGCCGTTCCAGATATTCCTGATCCCATTAAAGTAATTCGACTAGGCAAGTACAACCTTAACAAGCCTCGTCCAGTTAAAGTTATTTTTGCGAATGATTTAATAGTTAAGTCAATATTACGAAATAAAGTTCTAATTAAATCAGAAACTCTGAAAATTTACTCAGATGAAACACCTAACCAAAAGAAATTTAGAGAAACTGTCAGAGACGAATTGAAACGCCGCGTGGATGAAGGTGAAAAAGACATAACCATCAAATTTATACATGGTATTCCTAAAATTATTAAGACTCAATCAAAAAACTAACAATATCTCCGCACCGAGACGAATTTAATGAAACGATACACAAAATCTCAAACAGATATGATAAACTAATAAAAAATCATCAAGCACTGAAATTTCTTTACGCCAACGTGCGGAGTATAGTAAAACCTGGAAAACTTGATGAGCTGAATTGCATCCTGAATTCTATACCTGACAAAATACACATAATAATTCTCAGTGAAACATGGATCAAATCAGAATCTGAAGCCCATAATTTAAGGTTACCAGGTTATACTCATTATTATAATTATAGGGTTTCTGGTAGAGGTGGTGGAGTCTCTATATTTGCGGACAATTCTCTGAGCCACAATATCATAGACGACCTAACCGATGGAGACAATCATTTCCTGTGGATACATCTAAATAAATTTTCGTTAGATATTGGTGCAATATACAAACCAGAAAGAACGAGTCATAAAGATTTTTTGAATACTTACTCACAGCAATTGCTAAAGAAAAAAAGATGCATAGTATTTGGCGATTTCAACTACAACTTGATAAAACCTAACCAAACAACCAAAAACTATACAAAAATGCTCCTTGAAAATGGATTCTTCATTTTAAATAGTATGGATATAAAATACTGTACCCGAGAAACAGACACTACAAAAACTACTCTTGATCACGTTTGTTCCAACCTAAAACACCACAAATATCAACTGACAATTGTCGAATCTGCTATGTCGGACCACAAGCAAATTTACCTAGAACTCGACAAATACACACCAGCAATTAAGAAAAAAACAAAATATACTGCGGTAGACTACAAAAAACTATACGAAATAATGGACAATACAATAAATGATAATGTGGAGGACACATACGAATCATTGGAAAATTTATTAATGGAAGCAATCAAGAACAGTAAAGTTATTAAAACTAAAATCGAAAATCCACCTAAAATAGATTGGATTAACAAAAGCATAATAATTGCAATAAACAGAAGAAATGATCTTTGGCGTATCTATAAAGAAAATTCAAACAGTGAAACTGCTAAAATAGATTTTTTAGCAGAAAGAAATAGAGTAACGGAATTAATTCAGAGTACTAAGAGTCAATATTATCAAACAAAATTCAAAAATTGTGAGAAGAAACCTGTTAAGATGTGGAAACTAATACGTACACTTTCTGATAATAAAAATATATCGAACTGTGCCCCTCTTAAATTAGACTCTGCCACGGGATCTCTTACGGATGTCAAAGAAATATGTACATATTTTAACTCATTTTTCGCAAATATAGGTTCAATCTTAGCCGGTAATATCTTAAAAGAAAATCGTGTGATAGATCATAACTTAACCACAAAGACAAACATAAAAAAAATATCAAAACTAATGCCAACGACGGAAGACGAAGTCCGTAAGCTAATAGATAATCTTAATCCGAATACTAGCACTGGCGTAGACGGTATTAGCTGTAAAATAGTTAAATGTATTAAGAATTTGATAATTGGAAAGTTAACTACTAGTATAAATCATTGCCTGGAACATGGCTATTTTCCTAACTCTCTAAAAATTGCTAAGGTTAGCCCAATTTTCAAATCTGGTAAAAAATCAGACCCCAGCAATTATCGGCCTATCTCAGTACTTCCTACTCTTTCTAAAGTATACGAAAAAATATTACATGATCGTTTAAATAAGCATCTCACTTCAATAAATTTTCTTTCCGCTAAACAATATGGATTTCGCGCAAAGTCAAACACTCTCTCAGCTACTGTAGACCTTATAACGAATTTGAAAAATAAAATAGATGAGAAACAGATTGCTCTCGGCATTTTTATAGATCTAAAAAAGGCCTTTGATACGATCAGCCACAAACTGCTTTTGCAAAAACTAAATGATATTGGAGTTTCTGAAACTGCCCATGATATATTTCGGTCATATCTTTCAAACAGATTGCAAATAGTCAAAATAGAAGAGGCGAAAAGTTCCTCAGAGCTAATAACTTACGGAATTCCGCAAGGCTCTATTCTTGGACCACTTCTCTTCCTTATATACATTAATAGCATTCAAAATATAGGCCTACACGGTGACATTTCTTTATATGCCGATGACACATGTTTGTTTTATTTCGGTGATAGGATTGGTCCGCTTATTGAGCTAGCACAAAAAGATTTGAATATGTTGAATACTTGGTTTCAGAAAAATTTACTTACCATTAACGTAACTAAAACAAATTTTATGATATTTGCAGCCAAAAATAAAAATATTGACACTCATGTTCCATTGACAATAAACAACCAACCTTTAACAAAAGTAAATTGCCAAAAACACTTAGGCCTCATCCTGGACAGTCATCTAACTTGGCACCCGCACTTAGACAAACTAGGATCAAAATTGTCTTCATTGATGGGTTCATTGAGGGGAATTGTGCGATGTTTTCCAAGATCTGTCAGCTATACTATATATAATACCATGGTAAAACCTCATATAGAATATTTGATTGAATTATGGGGCACTGCAGCCAAAAGTCAGTTAAGAGCCCTACAAATAAAACACAATAAATTAATCAAATTACTTTTCCATTATCCTTATATGTCTTCCACGCTAAAAATATTTAATGAAACGAAACTAATGACACTTTCTCAAACATACAAATTTAAAACTTGTCTATTGGTGCGGAAAATTATGAATAAAGATATACATACAAACATATCGTTTACAAAAATTGGACATCTACATAACCGTATAACAAGACAAATAAATAACATTCGATTAAGACACCCACGAACCAACTATGGTAAGAAAAGTATAGTCTATGAAGGAGCACAGTTCTATAATAAATTACCAAACGACCTAAAAGAAATACAAACATTTGTTTTGTTTAAAAAAAACCTAAAACACCACATCGTTAAAGAGTTCTCAAGACATTAATCATGTTAACATTATCAAAAACAGCACTTAACCATTTTTTATTTGTTTTAACCATGTATTTTTATACTGATGTCATTCTGACTTATAATCAAAGGCAATCACAATGTCTATCACCGTGCAATACGTAATGAAACCCCGCTTGTACCACTACCCTCAAAGATTGTTTGTTTTTATTCTAGTAGTATCAATAACTTACGTTAAAATTATGTTCATCAACCTCGTGAATTCAATTAGACAGTATAATTGTAAAACAAAAGAGAATTTACATATAGATATTATAACTATTTAATAATAAGATTGAATTAAAGTGTATATTATAAGTTCCTACAAAATATTACGTATTTAGCACTATCGACTTCTCGTACGCGCATTATATTATTGTTTCTGACAGTAAGTAATTATATTGTATTTCTCTAAGTAAGTGAATGTAATTCTTGTAGAGAAATAAATGTCTTAAACCATAATATAGTTCTATTAAAGAGCTCAAATGAAGTGAATTGAGATAATTATGCTAATCAAGTGTTTTTTTTGTTGCCGCCAAAACTCCTCGATAAAGTCTTGGTAAGGTAGCCACTGCTTTACTTCGACATACTACAGATAATAAAATAGACAAACCAAACTTGACATTGGCAAAATGTGAAAACACAAGTGCCATATATATATTAAAATAGTTTACAAACCACGGTTTTACTCACGTATTCTTGGTCAGAATCGCCGACCAGTTTGGCCTATGAAGATGACCTACTTAATAGGTCGAAACTGGTCGACGATTCTGACCAAGAATACGTGAGTAAAACCGTGGTTTGTAAACTATTAAAGTCATGATATACATCGCTTTGTCTAATTATGTCGTACGGAAACAGTCTTGTGTTGTATTAACAATCTTGCCAATAAATCGAAACCAGCTAATGAAGATTGGATATATAATTATTCAAAGGAAGATGGTCTTAAATCAGATTAGAGTGTTATAGTTTGTGCTTTGTACAGTCAGCCACAAAAGTAGCTGGACAAATTCAAAACTTCGTCCATACACTTTTGTGTTTGTAAAAACATATTTTTTCTTTACAAAAGTAAAATATGTGTCATTTTCTATACTTCACACAAAGAAAAAAAAACGTTTCGATTAAACCCAGCGTGTAGGTGTACATTTAAAAATTGACTTGGAAACTTTAATCTTGGTGTGAAAATTATGGATTTTCCATTCGAAAAATGTAGTTGCTTTGGTCAAAAGCATTCTGCCGTAAGGTCTGCTTATTCCTTTTAAGACAAAGGGTTAAATTTACCTTATATTTCAAGTTTCTCAAAAAATCTATTTTCTATTTCATATACCTAATGTACTAAAAAGCATTTTATATAACTTTTATATTCTAAATCCACTTATTTAGAGTAGTGAGTGCTTCAGTTGACAGACTCATAGTTGAGTACAGAGACTAACTTTCAACATCGCTTGTGACATTTTGGATAAGTACAAGTTTCGTTGATATTTTTGCTTTAGAAGCATTTGGTACTTTAGAATGGCAAATTTGATCGTTAGTAATACTTCGAGCTAGGCTGTTGAAATTGAATAATTAAAATAAAACGTTATTTATACTAAATGTTCGTTAGTAAACAATTATAATGATTTCTTGCTTTTAAAATAAATGTACTTTTAAAATCCCTTCCTAGCCGATTTCAACGGCCAATCTCAACGGAGATCAGCCAGGTACGCAGGGGATATTATAGTGCGCAATACACAGGTGCACTCGCTATTCCTTCACTCTCATAGTTCGGTGAGAGGCAATTAGACATGACCGGAGAGAGATTAGGCGCAGGACCAACGGCTTTACGTGCTTTCCGAGGCACGGGGGTATCACACCGCCAACTTCCTGACTCCGAGCTCCGAGTAATTTTTAAGATAGAAAAACCCAGTCACAATGTTTTTGGCCCGACCCGGGATTCGAACCTAGGACCTCAGCACGCAAATCGTACTCGTAACGCGTACGCAATACAACTACGCCACCGAGGCAGTCGATGTACTTTTATTAAATCTTTCTCAGTGGTTTTTTTTATTCAGTCATAGTCCGAATATTGCCAGTCCCTTACTTTTATTGGAAAAATGATATCATGTCCTTTTTTATTTTCCTACTAGCTTTTGCCCGCGGCGCCGCTTGCATGTTTAAGTTTTCCGGTATAAAAATCCCGTTTTATATTTTCCCGGGATAAAAAGTAGCCTATGTTACTCGCTGATAATGTAGCTTTATATTTGTGAAAGATTTTTTAAAATCGGTCCAGTAATTATTGAGTATATTCCGTACAAACATACAAAAATACAAATCTTTCCTCTTTATGATATTAGTATAGATGAAAGGTGTAAACTATGTTTAATATTTTACACTCAAAATTATTGGAATACTCGGTTGCTACATAAAAAAGTACGAATTACTTTCATAGAGTTTCTATAGGTAAATTTTTGCTTAGGTTAGCTGACAATTTTTATAGATTTTAGAGATTTACGACCTTATTTATAGACAGTTTATAAAGCTATTTTAGTTATAGATTGTTTTGTCTTTTTCCTTCAAATTCAATTCAAAATTCGTTCGAAAAAGACAAAACATTCGATAACTAAAATAGGTTTCTATACTGTTTATGAATAAGGCCCTTAAAGGACATACAGTAGCTAATTGTCGATTTGTTTGTAGAACGTGTCAGTCCGGCGAGTATGTGGGTTCTTTGGGACAGACAAACAGACAAACAACGAGTTTCTTTCTATCGACGGCAAACATTTGACATTTGGGCCCAGCTCTATTCATTTACAAAATGTCTCGTTAAATAGCTGATGTAGACGAGCGGCTTCAAGCGCGTTTTTTTAACATCTAAATTTAAAAATAAACTGCTTTGATGCATTGCAACATAATAATATGAATAAGTGTGTACATAAAAATGTATATTATCACAATTGCAATCAATAAATCCAATCATAATACAAAAGATTATAGACAAACTAATCTTTAGTTAATTAATCATCCAAAGGAGATGTCCGCTTTTTGCATGGGTGCTGGGCCTCAAAGTCTAACCTGGCTCAAACTTTCGGGATATTAATGGGGCAAAATATGGAACTTAGATACATTAAAAAAAATTTTTTAGACCCCTCCATTCATAATTAACATTTTTAAAAACTTTCATATTAAGTATAGTTTTCAAGCCAAACAAAATTACATAAATCTCAAAATCGGAGGTCTTTAAAATTGAATGATTTATTGCGAAAGGCTAGTTTTCAGGAGTTCTATCCAAATATATATAAATTGTCTTGTTTAGAATTTCAGTCCCGTTTTTGGACATGTCCTTTAAGTTACAATTAACGTCTTCAAAATAATATTCCAAATATAAAAAATACTTTTATAATATCAATAAGAAGTAGATTTAAATTTGGAATGCTAACCGACAAAACATTTTATCCTCTAACCGCCGCATTTACACTCCCGCGTGCACCCGTCGAGTTCGTTAGCCGCGAGTTTCGGACGGTAATGTGAATTCCCCTTTAGTTTATCACTTCCTTGTAACTATGGCCGTGGCTTCAAGCTCATAGCCTGTTTGACTTACAAACTTCACAATGGGTTTTATGGTATCGTGTTTGAGTTGACATAATTATGTATGCCGCAGGAAATATAGGCTTTCACCTGTTTGTCGTGTAATACTACTACTAGTGTTATTTAAGCGAGCCACTTGCTTTGGATATGGAAACATATCTCTTTATTTATACATATAGTGATCTAGTATGTATTTGTTTACCGAATAAGATTAAATTATATTATACTACTAGCCGTTGCCCGCGGCTCCGCCCGCGTGAATGAGTTTTCCCAGGATAAAAGTCCCGTTTTATATTTTCCCGGGATAAAAAGTAGCCTAAGTTACTCCTTATTACATCAGCTACCTGTCAATAAAAGTCCCGTCAAAATCGGTCCAGCCATTTCAGAGATTAGCCGGAACAAACAGACAGACAGACAGACAGACCGACAGACAGACAAAAATTGTAAAAAGTGTTATTTTGGTGTATTTACCGTATATATATATTCATATACATGTAGTAAAAAACGGTTATTTCAATATTACAAACAGACACTCCAATTCTATTTATATGTGTATAGATGTATAGATATGCTTAAATCCTGTCACCATATCGAGTACTCAAAAAAGGGGCAATTATAGTAGGGACAAACTAATATGGCCGGTATGACAAGACACGGTTTTGAATTTTTTGGGTAGACGTTCTCACAGAGTTATCGCGTCGGGAAAAAAATGTAATTGTCATACCGGCCAGCTTAGTTTGTCCGAACTATAGGAGATAATATCTTAGAACAAAAACTCACACAAACAATTTCCCGATTTAGGAATCAAATCCTAATCTTTAAACTAGGCAATTAGGCATGCCGTTATAACTGTGCTGACTGTCCGAGCATGTGTTTATCTTTTGCTGGTCGTTTTTTTTTAGATTCACTTTATTTATCAGAAGCAGGGCAACCTTTTTCCGACACTTCGAAAAAAAGAAAAAAACAACTAAACATGCCACACTTCGATCAAAAAGGCGTTCTAAATTCAAAACAACTGTTCTATTTTTAAAAAGCGGGTACAAAATTCATATTCATATACACGGTGTTCTACGACAAACCCCACGCGAATTTGCACCCGGTCAATATAACGATCGTAGATAAATTAACCGGAATTACTTTTATAATTAACCGTTTGCCGGTTTAGCTCGTACTAATCAAGTTTGTGCGTGCCCGGGTTAACGTTGTAATTAGTAAACACTGGATGCGCAGGTAATGTATGCTCCGTATCTGCTCTGCTCATGCTAGAATTATTAGGCAAGAATTGCCAATTGCAATATTTGGTCTATAAATTTCTTCTTTGATCTAGTAGTGACTGTCTTGTCCGAGGGTTACGAACGCAGTGTCATTTTATGCAGTGCTTTGTAATTTAAAGTTTAGGTGGTGTTAATACTGTTAATAGGCAATCGTTTACTATCAATGAAATGAAATAATTTTGAAATTAAATTAAATACTTTTGAAATGAAATGAAAAAGGCCGGCAACGCATCTTTATGCCTCCTGATATTGCAGATGGTCATGGGCGGCGGTGATAACTTACCATCAGGTGAACCGTTTGCTCGTTTGCCACCTATACCATAAAAAAATGAAATGAAATGAAATTATTTATAAATGGAATGAAATTATTTATAAATGGAATGAAATAATTTTGAAGTGAAATGAAATAATTTTGAAATCAAATGAAATAATTTTATTCGAACCCATAAAATGTTATACATTATTTAGATTCCATCAATATGAACTCTACCACGAGTTCGGAAAGCAGTTCTCACCAAACAAGAACGGGCAAGAAAATCTTTTCAAAATCAGTTCAACGTATAAAGTATAATATATAATACAGAAACAAAAAAAATATATTCAGGCGACCGACTTCCTTTTGTCTTCCATTTGAATAAAAAAATGTAAGTTTCAATTACCTATCTATCCTGTTATACTTAGTACTTATCACCTAGTGAACAAATTCCAATCCCAGGCAAGTCAAGCGTGTTCTAGATATAGATAACGAGACGAGCATGCCGTTCGCCTGAAGCGATACGACCATCCATAAACAGTAGCAACACCATCCAGCACCTTGAGTAACAAAGTACTGTGTGGCATGCCACTGCGCTCATTAACCTGAGACATAAGATGTTAAGCCTCATTATGTCCAGTAATTAAACTGGCTACACTGTCCTTCATACCGAAACACAAAAGTGAATGCACACTGCTGCTTGGCGGTAGAAATAGACCTATAGTACCGACCCAGACGGACTCTTACATATGAGAGTAAATGTATATTAGTGATAGATTTCTTTTCATAAGTACTAGTGTAAATAAGTGCCAACGGGCGCGGCTTGTAGACGAAATGCTGGGCAAATACTTCAGTGAAGCGCAAAAGGTTAAGTTGTTAATTGCTTTGTACACCTCTAAAACTGTTAATAAGTTTTTACTATAATGACACTTTTTTCGCGTGGAAAAACGCCTTTATTTTCAATAAAAACGCGTTACCGCTTCCAAAATAGGGGGCTTAGTGGAACGGTTATGTTTTTTTTTTTTTTTTCGCGGGGTAAAAACTCGTTATCGCTACCACCACTGGGAGGTGAGTGGAACGGTTATGTTGATTTCACACGGTCTTACAGCCCAATGTCGACACTCAGGAGTGGAACGGTTATGTTGGTTTCACCGGTCTCACGGGCTCCTATGGCAATAAGTATAAAATATAAGGCATTGTCCGGCGTTAGCCTGTTTAAAGACATAGATACCAATGCAGTAGAACGCTACCAGTGTGATTGCAAACGTTGTAGGGGGAAAGGGAATTAATTTCTCTCTTCGTCCGGGTTACCGTACGCGTTGCAATGCTGCAATCGTTTCTAACCACTTTTCCTTTTTTTTATCGCGGAGCAAAAACGCGTTATCGCTACCACCTCTGGGGGGTGGGAGGGACGGTTATGTTGGTTTCACCGATCTTACAGTCCAATGACGACACTCGGGAGTATAGTATCATCCGAGTGAGCATTGGACTGAGTCCCTAACTCTATGTATACCCTGCACTGGTATACCAACCAAAACGCGCGGTGATCTTCTTCAGCACACACGGGAACGATAATAACCCTGGCATTCTGAATCTTTATCGGCGTTTATCATTTACCATCAGAGGACCTACTTTCTGTCCCCCCTTCTTCTATAAAACAAATGGTAACACATTGATAATTACCCTAATATTGTGGATATATGGAAGTTGATTACTGTAAGAGTATCAGGCGTCCCTCTTGTTCGCTTACTTCTGACATAATTATAAAACGAATCACTGCTGCCCATAAACTGAGTGCCAGGGGATTCGTGGGTGCGTTCCTATGGTATTGATTTTTCTAGTATTGATAATAATCTACAAAGTATCTAATATTTCAAGATATCGCTTGCCTCCCACTTTCCGACTTTTCTTATCAATATAAAGGCGGACAAGAAATATGCTCGTAAAAGTTTGTCATTTCAATAGTGGGCGGCGATATTTTTGGTTTAAGGGTTCTGTACCCCAAAACTCTTATAGGATCACTTTGTTGTCTGTATGTCTGTCAAGAGCGCGTAAAGGTATCACGTTGAAATTTATATCAAACACGGGTCTCCAGTCTCTATCAGCTGTGAAAAAAAAAACAAATTTGTAAGTCATAGGCATACTCACGCCTTTTATCCCCGAAGAGGTAGGCAGAGGCGCAACTAGTGCACCCACTTTTCGCCGTGCGTATTCCGTCCCATAATGTGATAGGGGGCGAGCCTATCGCCATATCGGGCACAAATTCCAGACTCCGGGCTGATACTGATTAGAAAAACCCAATACCACTTTGCCCGACCCGGGGATCGAACCCCGATCGAACCTCAGCATTGCAGCCGTACCGTAATACAACTACGCCACCGAGGCAGTCAAATTTGTAAGTCAATGCGATCAAAAGATATGACGTAAATTTGGGAAGAAGCAATGTCTTACAGCACATGTCCAAGAAAAATCTGAAAATGTACTTTAATCACAAGAACACGCTAGTGTGTATAGAACCCTCGGTGCGCGAGTCCATCACACCCTTGACCGGCTTTTTCTAAACTCGTCCTTGTGCGGTGTTTTCCATAAATTTAATTTAAGAAATCAATCTGCATGTTTTTTGGGGGTCTTCCCAACTCTCTTTCAATGTGTCCTATTGTTCAACGTCCCCAAAATATCCAGCAGTGAATTAAAATAAAACTTGGTTAGGGAGAAAAACATTTATTTCCTTGACTTCAGAACCTTAAGTACATTGGTAGGAGAATCTTGGTATCGCGATGTAACTTTTATATAACTGATAACACCATCTATTGACACATTTATCTAAATAAGAATTTGACAATTCAAATAAATACACGATTAGACCTTTTACACGATTACCTATATTTAAATCAATGGAATACCAACGTGGTGTAGCCACTGAGGGCTCTTGTCATCGATTGGCGTTGAGGGATAAAAGTCGATTCCCCTAAACTATCCCGACCGCTAACTAAGTGTTAATGGTAAGTATTAACCAATTAAAATAACTCCTCTAAGCGTCGAACTTTATTTTCATTGGTCCATTTTCGCTATTCCACGGCAGCGGTTGAGATAGTTTACAGGGGCCCATGAGATAGACCAGCATAACCGTTAGGTTTATGTAATGGGGGGTAATATGTTCTGATTGCACTGCAAGTCAGTGGTGTAAATTGCACTAGAATGGCCTTTCAGAGCAGTATTGCCAACTTTTGGGTGCTTGCAATTAATGCAGGGGCCCTAAAGTTCTAAGGCTCCTTATCATTGATAAGGGAGATACGGCAATAGCTACGCCGCTGCTTCAATCAGATGTAATTACTGCGCCATTAGATAACAATACATAAGATGACAATACAAGTCATTTCAGTATCAGTGACTCGTCCGTAATTCTTTTGGAACCATTTTCCTACTTTAGCTTTCTCGACATTGTTGGTGCTTATTTGACACAAGGTTAGACAGCGAGGCAATTACATACAAGCATGGAAAAGGGTAGTTGCCTACTTCTTCTTTAAATATTTTTTCAAAAATGTATGCCATCCAAAATCTAACGGAAAAGAATTTTTAAAATTAGACTGAGACATCACCGAGTGTCACCGGTCATAACGCTGCGTGCGTGCAAAAGAGATAGCGCGATATTCCCACCACGCCCCTACATTTGCTCACAACAATATTTCAAATATGAATAACTGTTAAATTTATTAACCAATTTTGATGCTGATTTCACAGGAGAATTTCTTTTACGTATTATTGTCTGTTACATATATAATTCACTTAACATCATGCTATAAAAACTGTGTTATATTTATAACAAAATGGTATCACTTGTTACCGATAAACGTTGAACATAATTTCCCTATCCGCTCGAGTCGGCCCCACTTGTGTTAACATCACGTTACGCCTACGCGCAATTCGTTTTCTTTTTCATCTAAAGCTCGAGGTACACTTATCTGTAGCTTATAGCTTAGCATAGTACAGTGAAAAAATAATTAAAAGCAGATTGCTTCTTTTTGTACGATAAAAAAATTATATTTCATAATTAGAAAGAAGAGATTTTTGGAATAAAGCACTTATTTCAGTAGTTTGAAAGTCTTTAGTGGTCAATAAAACAACAATTAAGCCAAATCTATCAATAAAAAAAGCTACATATTAAAATTATTTTCACAATGAATTCTTTATGGCATGATATTTTTGTTTTCGTTGGATTGTTCACTGACCATTAGTGTTGTCACAGAATGCCAATAACTAGTATGTCTTATGATATTATCTACTCTACATAGTTTCATTCGTATTCCCAAACCATACTATGAGGACGCACAGTATACGCATATTGTCGGTAATTTCATAGTTCTTTCCCTTGTTCAGCTTTGTTTATCTGACAGCTAGCTAAAGCAACGTTGAATCTCAATATTAGCCAATCACAGCACTCCTTTGCTTACGCACTGCGAAGGCTGCCATGGCAAGAGACTAAGAAACATACTTATTACCATAGCATTGCTCTGTACTTACACATTCCGTCTTGAGCAGCCGACTCGGACGGACCTATTGTTTGCCTTAGCGCCAGCTGTGGCACACATTGTTCCCTCCGGGTACCTGCTCGGTCAGATAGTAGCGACCTCGCTACGCGTCAAAGCCGACGGGGAACAATAGGACTATTGTCCTATTGACTACCTGAAAGCTTTTCGGGCTAAACCGCGTCCTTCTCAGGACAGGGTTTCGCCCAAACTCACGTCTAAAGTATTTATTGCCCCTTCAGGGCTAGCTCGGTGGTTAACCTACCGGTGTAAACAAGCCGAGCTAGCGGTGACCCGGCCACGCGCTGAGCCCCTTCAGGGCAAAGCAAAGCCGGACGGGTGCGGGTTTGGAAGCTGTGGAGACACACCACAGTTTCCACCGCATATCGCCTTCCCTACCTTACCCTTCCCACAAATCCATCCCGTGTATCGGTTGAGCGTGCGGTCCTCGGACCAATACCGCTTACGGTACACGGATTGATAGGGACCCTTTTGCACAATAAGATTGGCAAAAGGGAATACAAGCTTAGGGCACATCTATTTATAAGTACAACCCCCCTCGCCTATACCCGGCGAGGAGGGCCACACACGCACTCAACCCCGGGCACTCCCACCCGGGGACTTAGTCAATCTTTTTCCGCGTCCGCGATCCGCGACCGAACGTTTGTGTGATAGCCGCCTGGTTTCTTGTGCGTTCTTTGACAGGCGGAACACACCCGGGGTTAGTGAACGCACACGCGGCCCCCAAAAAAATTTTTAACTATAGGCTCGGTATCAGCCGCCAAAATGGCTGACTCCGGGCCTATGGACCCTAGTGCCGAGCGGTTATCCGCAAATTGCGCCCCAACTACCGCGTCCTCGACTGTCCCCATCTTCTCTAAAAAGGAGTTGATGGAGACAATCAAGGAGCTTTTTCGATCGGACCTAGAGGTCCGAAAATATGTTATAACTTTGGCACGCGAAGCCAGGGAACCGTCCGAATCGTCGGACACCTCGGAGTCATCCGAGACCTCGACCGCCTCCGGAACAACCGAGACCTCGACCTCCTCCGGGACGACCGGGACCTCGGAGGGCTCCGTCGAGTCCGTCGATATGGAAACGGACCCTGACTTAGCCATGGCCCTAACTCCCGCCTCCACCGCGGTAAAACGCCCCATCTCTCCTTCCTCTTCCTCCTGCGGCTCACGGGCGGAATCCTCAGCGTCGGAACACGACGATGACGGATTCACGACCGTCAAGAGCAACAGGAGGAAGAAGCAAAGGAGCATTAACGCTCCCGCGCCTTCTTCACCCTCTGCGCCTTCTGCGCCCCCAGCGCCCCCTGCATCGGCGTCGACGTCATCGCCACCGCCGCCACCAACCCAACCCAAGGGGAACAAAAAACCCCCGCGGCTGAATCTTCAGTTACCCGCCAACATGTCCATTCCGGACATCTTCGCTGAGCTGCGCCGGCAGCATATCGCCATCGCGTCCAATTCGTGGAATAAAATCCACAAGCTTCTTGCTCTGCAGCCCGCCTCAATCGCGGACCACAGAGCGCTGACCAAATTCCTGGATTCCAGGAAATATCATTATTTCACCTTTGCTCTCCCGGACGAACGTCGCTTCCGCTACGTCATCCGGGGGATTCCTGTTCAAATGTCTGCCCAAGAGGTCAAGGATGGCCTCCTTGAGAAGGGCATTTATGTATTAGAGGTGCACAGGATGCACCGTCAATCCCGTGCCTCCCGGCCGGGCATTCAGTACGAGATGGTTCTCGCCATCTTAAAAACCTCAGACGATGTTAAACGTCTTTTTGAGATTAAAGACATCTCGGGGCTAGGCGGCTTCACCGTCGAAACCCCACACAAATCTGGACAGGTAGGGCAGTGTCACAACTGCCAAAAATACGGCCACAATTCCCGTGGCTGTCGCCTCCCCGCCAGGTGCGTCAAGTGCCTCGGCGAACATGGCACACTAGAGTGCCCCCGTCCCAAAGATAGGACTCAGTGCACGGAGCCCCCTTCGTGCACCAACTGTAGGCAGACGGGCCACCCCGCCAACTATCGCGGTTGCCCTCGGGCCCCCAAAAAACAGCCCAGAGCTCTTAAAGCTCCAGCCCCTCAGGCCGCACCACCAGCCTTTAGGCTGGCCCCTGCTCCGGTGCGAAACCCGTGGTTCCCACCCACGGCTCGCCCCGACCCCCGTCTTGAGGCCCACAGCGGAGTCACTCCCGCCACCCCGGCCACAACCCAATCACCCTCTCACTCGACCTCTTCGGCTACCGCGGCTCCCCCTTCGGAGGCAGCCCAGCCAAATCAACCCAAAACCAAACCCAAATCCAAACCCCAACCTCCAACCCGCCAGGTGGCGACGACGCCGGCGTCGGACAACTCGGCGGAAACAGTCTCCGCCCTCCTATGCTCTCCGGAGATCATGCGTCTCCACGGCAAAATAGCCGAACTTTCCGCTCTCCTCTCCCGCTCTGGGGACGAAGAGCATATAATCCTTGCAGAAATCTATCAGACCCAGAATAAAATTTACTGGGCTATCAACAACGCTGTGCGCCTTCCGTCGTCATCATAAATGGCGAACAACAGCGCAGTGCATCCCCCTAAGCGGACCAAACCTCGCTCCCTCAGAGTGGGGTTTTTCAACATTAATGGTATTCGCGGCCAGCGTGCCGAACTCTCTGATTTTGTCCGCACAAATAATTTAGACGTTTTCCTCATCCAGGAAACGTTCCTCAAACCCGCCCATCGCAGTCCCAATATCCCCAATTTCAACCTGGTACGCAACGATCGTACCAGCGGCCCGTTTGGTGGCACCCTCATATATTACAAAAGGTCCCTGCACTGCATACCACTAGACCCCCCAGATAGCTTGAGGAACATTGAGACTTCAGTTTGCAGGCTAGCTATGACAGGACATCCGCCGATCACCATCATATCGGCCTATCTCTCGCCCTCTAAGGAGCTTCACTCCGATGAGCTCAAGACCCTATTGGAAATGGGGGACTCCGTCATTTTGGCGGGGGACCTCAACGCCAAGAACACTCTCTGGGGCTGCAACTCGACCACTGGGAGAGGTGCCGCCCTGGAGAGCTGTCTTGAAACAATAGATATGAGCATACTGGTTCCTTCTGAACCTACCCACTATAGCCATGTTGACAACCACCGACCCGACATACTCGACATAGCGCTCGTAAGGAACGTAAGCCTTCGCGTGCGTTCCATGCAAGTGCTACAAGAGTTAGACTCTGACCACAGACCTGTGATCCTAGATTTAGTCCCCCAAAACTGTCCAACAGACACAGGTCCTAATGTCCCGATGAAGGTGAAAACGAATTGGCGCCTACTAGGCACTAAACTCGCGGACACCTCATCCACAGATCTTTCCGCGATTCCGACCAACATCGTGACTCCTGAGGAAACGACCGACGCGATACGCTCCTTCACCAACCACCTGCAAAACGTCCTGAGCGAAAGCTCCGAGAAGGTGCCGGAGACTGTTCACAGTCAATGGCAACTTCCCGACGACGTGCGATGGGTGGTGAGGGTGCGTAACTCCACGCTCAGAGCCTGCGTGACGAGCCCCACCCCGGAACGACGACATCTTGCGCGCTACCTCCAACGTGAGGTTAGACGTCGCATAAAAGAGGTCGTCGATTCGAGATGGGAATCTCGCTTAGCAGAACTCGACCCGACACATCAGGCCTTTTGGCAACTGTGTCGTTCCTTCAGGAGAAACGATGTGACCTCCATGCCTCCGCTCAATCGTCCGAATCAACGGCCGGCGTTTGATGACGACGAGAAAGCGGAACTGCTGGCCTGCAGTCTGGAGTCTCAATGCTCTCTCTCAACGATACCAGTAGACCACGACCATCTTGTTGCGGTTAATTCACTCGTCGAAAGTAGGAACGCGGTCCGGCCACCGCCGATCTCTAACTCGCGACCGACAAACGATATCGTCAACGTCGACCCGGACGTCGACCCGCCGCCGCCCGATCCCCTTGCACCGGTGACAATCGAAGAAGTCATCGATCTGATCAAGGCACTCAAACGTCGTAAGGCCCCCGGGGGCGATAGGATACCCACTCGCATGATCAAGATGCTCCCGGAGCATCTGGTCAAAATCCTTACCGCAATTTATAACGCCGCGTTTTCTAACTGCCTCTTCCCAGAGATCTGGAAAGAGGCAGTGGTGATAGGCATCCACAAGCCGGGAAAACCCGCATTCGAACCATCTTCATACAGGCCTATCAGCCTGCTCAGCACGCTGGGCAAATTATACGAGCGGATCGTCCTCGACCGCCTCAAAATCGTAGCCCACAATAATAATTTGATCCCTCCTGAACAGTTCGGTTTTCGCACCAGGCACAGTTGTGTCAATCAGGTGCTCCGCATCACGGAGCACGTTCATGATAGATTCCGCGTCGGCATGCCAACCGGCGCTCTCTTTTTCGATATTGAAAAAGCATTCGACAGGGTGTGGCACAACGGCTTGCTCTTCAAGCTGTACACTCTCAACGTGCCCACTCATCTCGTGCACATCATACGAGAATTCCTGTCGAATCGTGGATTCAAATATCGCGTGGAGGGAACTCTTTCTTCCCGACACTCCATCACGGCCGGAGTCCCGCAAGGCTCCGCCCTCTCACCCTTTCTTTTCTCGCTGTACACCAGCGACATCCCGAAACCGAAGAACGCCCATCTGGCGCTCTTCGCTGACGACACAGCGATCTACGCCTCACGTAGAGACCCTGACCAAGTGGTGCGCACTTTGCAGGCCGCCGCCGACCAGCTCGGTGAGTGGTTTCGCAAATGGCGAATCACCGTCAACCCCACCAAGAGCCAGGCCATCCTTTTCACTCGGAAAACGAGGTCCCAAGTGGCTCGCACCTCAGTCCACATGTCCGACCAGGTCATACCCTGGAAGGACAAAGCCAAATATCTAGGAGTGATCCTTGATCAGAAGTTGACCTTCTTGCCACACTTAAACGCGGTACGCGCGCGAGCCGCATTCGCGATGAGCCAATTGCATTGGCTCATAAACAAACAAAGTAAAATGTCCATCCGCAACAAGATTAGGATATATACCGCGTGCATTAGGCCCATAATGACGTACGCGTCACCCGTATTCGCTCACGTACCGCCCGCTCGACTTAAGCGTATGCAGACGTTGCAGAATAGATTTCTCAGATACGCTCTTGGTGCCCCGTGGTACGTTCGCAATCGCAACCTCCACGTGGACACCAACATGCCAACCATCAAGCACTTCATGCAGAACATCAGCAAACGCTACTTCGATCGGGCGGAAAAACATCCGAACACGCTAATCCGCAAAGCGTCGATCTACACTCCATTTGACCGCGCCAAATGGAGACGGCCGCGCTCAGTACTAACCGATCCAGAGGACGACATCACTCTGGCAATTCGCGAAAAGAACGAGTTTTTAAAACTCTTACACTCCACAAGACCGCAGTTCCGTCCTCGCCGTCGAGGACCTCGCCGCGTTCCCCGTCGCCCTCCCGACCCCCATGACAGTTCCGGCCCGGGTGCCGATGCAAACAACCCGAACTGATAGGATTAGGGAAAAATCCTTCCCCCCCACTAATCGTTGAATGTCTCATTCTCCCCTCAGCGACCGTCCTGAGCCGAGGTTCGTAACCCGTTAGTGGGTTGCCCTCAGCATGGTTGCTTAAATTCAGGGTTGCGAGCGCGCCAGCGTTCACCCTAAAGTCCGGTGTGGCCAGAAAAGCCGACCCTCGTCAGGCTACTGGCAGAATAGTCAGGGACAAAAAAAAAAAAAAAAATCTGTACTTAGCTATGTAACGTTTGTGAATACAGGCCTTAGTGTATCGCGCATCTAAAGCTGTTTGCACAACTGTACATCGATATTTTCCTATAACAAGTTCGAACTGTTTAAAAATACGGTGACTTTGTTTAAACCGTGAGAAATCGTGTTTTGTGATGTCTTGTGGAATTTTATAGAATATTTGTTTAATCAATGAGACAAATCGCGCTATCGATGTTTCGGAGTATCGATTTACAATTGTCGATTGCGGAGTTATTATATCGATGTTTCGAGTGTCTACTGTCTAATCTACCGGCGTCCACAGATCATGTACAGTAGCTGATCAAATTCAAAACTGCAAATCGTCTCTGCACTATTTTGTTCCTACCAATTTTCGTTTTCTCTTCACAAAAATAAATTAAAGTGGATAAACTTTATTTCACACAAAAAAAAAATCGCGTAAAGGTGACAAAAATTTTGAATTTGATTAGCTGCTTAAGCAGCTGTAATTACACCAGTTGATTAGACGAGATAGTCATACATTTTATGGCAAGCGATACCACTGCCCATGAACAGTAGTAGTATAAACCACTGTGTTGTGGAAGTATGTACTACTTACAGCATTGTATGAGTCACATATAGATTTTTTCTTGACCACTGTCTCCTTTTTCTGTAATATTTTGTGTAATCTTAATTGAATTTATGTGACTTAATTTGCTAAGTTTATATGAGTAATATTCTTCTGTTTGTTTCTTTAATAAAATAATTACACTACTGTGTTTCACTCCCACATCTGGATAACCATTTATAGAGCGGGTACCGAACCCATAACCCACCTACAAAGTTCTCCACGCCTCGCCTAATACTCGCAAAAACAGTGCAGGTAAACGGGCGAAATGGTTTAATTAAAATTCGCAATAAGGCTTTGTTGCAAAGCCTCTTACGTTATCAATAACCTGAGGCAACGAAATTTCTGCTTTAAAATTTTACAAACATACTACGTAGATGGGGTAGAAAAGTTCTCGAGTGGAGACCACGTAATGGCAAGCGGAGGGTGAGACGTCCTCCTACAAGGTAGACAGACGACCTTGCAAAGATCGCTGGAAAACGCTAGACGAAGTCCGCTTCTGACAGGTCTGGAAATCTTTGGGGAGGCCTATGTTCAGCAGTGGACTTCTAAAGGTTGAAGAAGAAGAATACTAGGCTTTACTCACCGCTCTGCCTGCGTGAAGACCATAATCATTTGTAGCACAATTCAATACAGCAATTTTACTAACTGACAACTTTATCACGATGTATTAACGTTCATATTTCTTTAAATCATATCGTGGTTCAAGGCGTGAACAGGTCGAGTCGTTATTTGTTTACGAGTGCTAAAAGTTTTGTATTTAGTTTGAAACGTTCTTTTGTCATATTATGATGTTATTATGCATAAGTGTTAAATGTTTAACTTTGTTAGAATTGTTTGTGCTCGCAATGTTAACATAACATTTTTGAATCGACCGGGTTTTTGGTAGTACTTGCATTTTGAAATGGTCATGCTTTAGAAATATTTGAAAACAAGTGAAGAAAGCATTGTGAGGGAGCCTGCATACCTGAGAATTCCTCAAAAATAATTTCGAAGGTATGTGAAGACTGCCAACCCGCATTAGGTCGGGTGGACTTAAGGCCTAAACCCTCTCAGTAGTAGAGGAAGCCCGTGCTCAGCAGTGATCAAAATATAATACAGTGCTGGTATGGTGGTGGTGGTAGATATATTTGTCTACAAAATAGGTTAATAAGACCAGGGTAGTACCACTGAGAAAATCAACATGAAGTAACTGGCGCGTTTCCTTTGATAAGAATTTCGGAGGTATAAAAGTTCCGAAGTAATCCGAATGGTATCCGCGAAACGGTCACAGAGATAGAGGCAGACCACCAGCCTGATGGTCAGATGACATCGTAAGGTGTAATGTGATGGAGATGAAGATTGTCATGGTGGAGAGAACTATACCCAGCAGTTGTTGGATAGAGCCTGATTTGATTATGATAAAAAATCCAAAACGCCCGTTTCAACCATGATTAGAATTTTCGCCCTTTACAGTAATAGGTTGGTCCCCTATTACATCAAGGGGTGAATATAAACTCGACAAATGAATTAATTATAGATGATAACAGCGTGAGATTTTATAGTTAGATTGTAAAATGAGTATTTCTGATACTCTGTCACCCCTTATAAATTTATCTCACTAGCCTAAACAAATTAAAAACTAAATCACGTTCCGGCTTACCTATCTTCACACTAAACATATCATGCGGGATTCCGGTATAAATTGAGATTTACTGACGACACACCCTGGGAACCGGGATATTTAGGCCGTACGTTTTTCTTCCTTTAGCTACGAATTTTCAAATCTGCAGTGCAAAGCTCAAAAGCCGTGTCTCAAACGTAACTTGATTTTTATGGCATCAGATGGCTTAAAAATGCACATCTAATGAACAATATAGCCAAATAACATGTTAAAATCTTAAGAAAAATGTCCCTATCTCAATTTTATCTCAAATCGCAAAGAGTGAAAAGAAAACTATACGTGAAGAAGCGATTATGCAGGCCGGCATAATTGTGCCGACTGACCAGGGATGTTTATCTCTTGCCGGTCGACATTCTTTTAGGCTTCACTTCACTTACCATCTGGTGCAGTGGAGACACGTTGTCGAGCCATAGAAAAAAAAAAACTTGAAACTAGCGTACCTTGACATACCGCTTTTGCGCTTAGCGCGACAGCTGTTGAAAACAGCAGGCAGAGACTTTCCCAGTTATACTTCAGGTGTGCATAATTGCTTAAAGTAAAAGTGAATAATACTTGATTAATGTACTCTAAAATTAAATTATTACTCGAATATAATTATCGTTACTCAGTTGTCACTCTATTTGAACCCCACACCGCTTAGCATCAGGTGCAGAGGGGTAACTTTGCAGTGCCCGTATAAAACAGTTTGTGAAACGTTAGATAGTACTCTTCGATATCTAGTTATAATATTGTTGCCAGTATTCGTTACAACCCTTGGTTAATATAGGCTTTTTTACTAAACTGATATTTTACCCGATTACGGCGAAGCCAGGAAGGGTAATGATTTTAACACCATATGTATGTATGTATGTATACATTTTATATTCCACTCTAGCGTCGCTCCTATTGAACCGATTTTGACAAACGAGGTGTCTGTCGATTCGTATTTACTGTGCGACGGTTATAGGCTATTATACATTTTCCAAAAAAAAAATATTAACAAGTTAATAATGCGCATAGATTCGCCTTTATTTCTATTAATAGTATCACAAATTTTAATCCATGTACATTTGTACTTCACGTAAACGCGTCGCTCAGTGTGCATACGCCTTAAGTCAAAATAAAATCACAGTTTTGAAGCAACAAAACGTTCGGAAAAATAGCCACGGCTCACTTCACTTAAAGTTTTTGCGACGTGCAGCTGAAATATCAAACGTGAGAGAGCTTTTAGTTTGCGGAGTCACGTGGTGCACGCGCGTGACCACTACTCCTGTTTAAAACCCAGTTTAGGTGGATTTATATTGTAAAATATTTACAGAACGGACTTTGAAATATGAATTTGAAGATAGAGGTAACGATTTGATAAGTGAAGTGGTGTAATTTTATGCTGCATTTCGTGTTGCTGATGAGGTTTTGTTGTATAGAATGAGTTTGGTACTGGATTTATGTTGTAAAATGTTGACAGAACGAGATACCAAATAATGTGAATTTGCTGTAACGATAAATGATGTAACGTAAGGTTTGTTGCTATATTACGTGTAGAAAATATATTATCTGAATGAGGAAACGAGCCAAACTGGACTGAATCTGATTGATTCAGTATCAAAACTGATCAACATTTTAATTATTGACTAGTTCTAATTAGTCAAGTCTGGTTGCACGTGACCTAGTAACCCATTACTCCACACCAATTAATATCATCAGCATCATCAGCCACATAAAGTCCACTGCTGAACATAGGCCTCCCTTAAAGATTTCCAGATGGGCCTGTTGAAAGCAGCCTGCATCCAGCGGATTAGAAAGCTAAAGTGGCAGTGAGCAGGGCACATAGTTCGCAGAACTGACGGCAGATGGGGCAAAAGGGTTCTCGAGTGGAGACCACGTACCGGCAAGCGCAACGTCGGATGCCACCTGCTAGGTGGACGGATGACTTGATAAAGATCGCAGGGATACGCTGGATGCATTTAATATGGTGGAGGTTTTATCATGATTAAATAGCTTTAAGTCAACATCATCATCATCATCATCATCAGCAACATGACGTCCACTGCTGAACATAGGCCTCCCCTAAAGATTTCCAGACGGACCTGTTAAAAGCGCCCTGCATCCAGCGTGTTTCTGCGACCTTTATTTAGTCAACATGGATAGGAATAAACATGGATATTAGGTCAAGCAACCACCAGGTAAACAGCAACCAACTTCTGTTTGCTAGCGGCATCCATTTTCAGTGACAGTAACTGTGTAGGTACAGTGGATGTTAACAGCTCATTATACGCATTATGCGGTTATGATTTTACCTTCCAGTGAAATAATTTATTGTAAAACCACAGCTACATTGTCCATTGCTGCAAAGACCTCCCCAAAGATTTACAGAGTGACCTGCAAACAGCGAACTTTGTCAGTTTATTCAGTTTTGTCTATCTACCTATAATTATAATTGTCTTGGGGCCTGTTCCATAATGTGCAAGTATTAAGCAGTTCATGTAGATAGTACTCATTTGAGTAAGTCCCATTTATTTGCGAGCATAGGTTAGCGTGTGACTTTTGTATTTGGTCGGCTTATTCACGTGACGATTTATTCAGAAGTGAAAAGGGCCATTAAACTACATAAATTAATAAGTAAAATCCATTGATGTAGTGTAGTATAAATTCTCTTAAATATTCTAGAAAATCCAATTTGATGTAAATTATTTAACTTTGAATAAAAGGCAATAAAATATAAAAGTATTGGAATCTATTCCGAAGCCACATTTAAGTACAGTAAACATTTTTATACACAGAATCAAGCCGTAACGCACAAAGCCAGCGACACAATAAATCTAACTGAATCCAGCCCACTTCATATTTATAAATATTTGTTACAAATGACCCGCTCTTGTAAATACGTCTTTGACATTTTTACCTTCTACCCCTTTACACACGAAAATGGCCGTAATGTCCGTGGCATAAAGTACACATTTCCATTAGGGGGTGAACATGTGTGTCGTTTTGTAGTTAGGGTCGACAAAGGTTTTTTTCGTATGATTGATCATCCGATTGGCCTATAAATACAGCTTCAAAGGCATCAAAGGAGCGTTCATAATAAAGAATCTTTAATTAAAATTACGTGTGTGGCTTGAATAAAGGTACCTTTGGGGTAATTGAAAGGGTATAGAAAATACACGGCTTGTATTGTCATTTATAATGTGAAATTACCCCAATTAAGCTGTTTCTTTAGTTCTAAATTCTATTGTATATTTAAATTTGGCTGTTTGTCTTACAATAGGCCAAATTTGTACGTTTCATTCGTTCAAATCGTCCTTAAACTTTGTTTCCTTATCAAAAATTGTTTTTCCTTCATTAAAATGTCTATTTCTACCGCCAAGCAGCAGTGTGCATGCACTGTTGTGTTTCGGTTTGAAGGACATTGTAGCCAGTGTAGCTACAGGACATAGTAAGACTTAACATCTTATGTCTCAGGATGACGAGCGCAGTGGAATGCCACACAGTACTTTGTAACTCAAGGTGCTGGATGGTGTTGCTACTGTTTATGGGTGGTCGTATCGCTTACCATCAGGTGAACGGAATGCTCGTCTCGTCATTCATTGACATATAAAAAAAAATACACTTAGTAACTTAGTAACAAATAAGTGAACCCTGTGGTTTACTTATTTGTAATTTAAGATGAAGAAAAAATAATATTTCGATTGAAGTAAAGGTGGAAGTTCTGAATTTTTCAGATACTTTTGTGGCTGACTGTACTAGTGAATATAATAAGCAAGGGTAAAGTTTATTCATAGGTAAAGGATAACTTCTGGTACTCCAGTTTCGATACAAAACATTTTTTCACCGATAAGAAGCTGTTATTCGTGTCATCATCATCATCATCATCAGCCACACGACGTCCACTGCTGAACATAGGCCTCCCCTAAAGATTCCCAGACGGATCTGTCAAAAGCGGCCCGCATCCAGCGTGTTCCTGCGACCTTTATCAAGTCGTCTGTCCACCTTGCAGGTGGACGGCCGACGCTTCGCTTGCCAGTACGTGGTCTCCACTCGAAAACCTTTTTGCCCCATCTGCCGTCAGTTATTTGAACTATGTGCCCTGCCCACTACCACTTCAGCTTGGTAATCCGCTGGGCTATGTCAGTGACTTTCGTTCTTCTACGGATCTCCTCATTTTAACTTCGATCGCGTTATAGGTGTGCTACGTCCTATTTATTCAGGAACGAATTTTAACTCAGACGCCGCCAGTCAAACCTGGCATGCCAATTAATTCGTAATTAAATATAACTAGAAACCTTAAAATCTTGGTTCCAATGGTTTCCTCTTCTTCCAGTAACCAACGATCAATAACTTAAGATAAGTAAAGGCGCCACTAAGCCCACTATTCGCCAAACGTATTCCGTCTCGTAATAGAAGGCGAACCCATCGCCATTGTCACAAATTCTAGACTCCGGGCTTGACACCAAGCAGAATGTCAGCTCTTTACGACCAGCTTACCATGAAAATAAAAATCCTCGATATTTACTAGGATCTTTATCATTCAAGCATATTTTAGAAAATATTGATGAAATAATAATATATATATACCCTTTCTAGCCGATTTCGGCCACGGCGGCCAATCTCAACAGAGATCAGCCAGATACGCAGGAGATATTATAGTGCACAAGTGTGTGCGCAATACACAGGGTGCACTCGCTATTCCTTTACTCTCATAGTCCGGTGAGACGGCAATCCGACATGACCGGAGAGAGATCGGGCGCAGGACCAACGGCTTTACGTGCTTTCCGAGGCACGGGGGTATCACACCGACAACTTCCTGACTCCGAGCTGCGACTGAGTAATTTTAAAGATGGAAAAACCCAGTCACAATGTTTTTGGCCCGACCCAGGATTCGAACCCAGGACCTCAGCGCGCAAATTGTACTCGTAACGCGTACGCAATACAACTACGCCACCGAGACAATAATATAATAACATAGCGTTCCGACAATAATAGTAATAGCTTATTTATATTTTTAGATTTAGATTTACGTATATAGGTAGATATCGATGGACTCATTTTTAGGGTTCCGGACCTCAACAACAACCCTAATAGGATCATTTCGTCGTCCTGAAATTTGGCAAAAAGCAATACACAGCACATGTAAAGGGAAAAATGTGAAAACCGCGAATATGTACAGTCAGCAGCATAAATATCTGTAAAAAATCAAAATTTCAAATCGCCTATATACGCGTTAAGTTAAACTGAAACATTTTTTTTCTTCGTTTGAAGTAAAGTAAATCTCTTTTATTTTATTTTTGTGAAGAGAAAAAAAAGATTAGTAAGAACACAAAAGTGTGTAGGCAATTTGAAGTTTTGAATTTGTTAATATCTACTTATGCTGCTGACTGTACTTCAATAACAAAAAAAGAGAATTTACATTGAATTTAAACTATTATAACGGATTTTATCGCGGTTTTTTATTTTATTTTCTCCCGACGAGAATTTACAAAGTTTTCAATTTGATTAATTTGTTAATTAATTTTGGCAAACTATTGACCTTACATACTTAGATACCTTACCTACAAGTTTGTTCGGAACCCTCGGTACGTGAGTCCAGCTCGCACTTGTCCAGTTTTATCTTATATTTGAATTTGATTGTTTAATCGTATTCCTTAGAGCATTATTATCACTTTATTCAAATTTCAATGAATCCGAAAGAATATCGTAATATTCGTTGGCAATCAAAAAATAAAATAAGAATAACCCAATATGATTTTACCCGATTCGGGGATCGAATCAGAGGCCAACCAACAAGAACATTAGAAGGATTTACCGCTATACACCATTAAACCCCATATATCCCCAAATAAACGGATTTTGTAAACGCTATAAACATAAAATATTATAGATTACATTTACGACTTCTTTAGAGATACCGTTAACTCGATTGTTGGCATTTGTTTGAGCTCAAATCGTAAATGTATTGTGATTGTTGTTTAGGACTTTGGGGGACTTAATTTGGATTGGAAAGGAGAAGGATTACCCTATGCTGTGTGCTGATATGTTTTTAATTTACATGAATGGACCAATGGGTATATTTACATTATATTTTGCAGACACTTTACTGGTGGTATGTCTCTCATATGTAAGAGTCCGTCTGGGTGGGTACCACCGCAATGTCTATTTCTACCGCCAAGCAGCAGTGTGCATACACTGTTGTGTTTCGGTTTGAAGGACATTGTAGCCAGTGTAACTACTGGACATAATGAGACTTAACATCTTATGTCTCAGGATGAAGAGCGCAGTGGAATGCCACACAGTACTTTGTAACTCAAGGTGCTGGATGGTGTTGTTACTGTTTATGGGTGGTCGTATCGCTTACCATCAGGCGAACGGCAAGCTCGTCTCGTCATTCAATGCCATAAAAAGAAAAGACAATGGCATAGAGGATTTTTATTTGGCTAAAGATACACGGGTCTTGTTATCCTACATAGATTATCAAGGGAGACAGCTAAAACTCCCCTAATAATAAGTGTCACCTGACCCTGTCACCCCGAATAGGATACAGAGATGCAACTAGTAGGTCTACGGTACGTCGATCTCATTTCCGGCTCGGGATGAAATTGGGGCAGAGTCTAAATGTGGCACAAATTCAAATGCGAATTCACAGTCGAATCTAAAAATTACATAAATATGGAATATTATGGTCAGGGAATCGAACTCTGGACTTTTCCAGTTTAATGAAAGTATAGAAGCGATAGCATTAGCACACAAACATACACACATTCACGCCCGTTATCCCCGAAGGGGTTGGCAGAGGTGCAACTAGTGCACCCACTTTTCGTCGTGCGTATTCCGTCCCATGATGTGATAGGGGGCGAGCCTATCGCCATATAGGGCACAAATTCCACACTCCGGGCTGATACTGAGTAGAAAAACCCAATATCAGTTTGCCCGACCCGGGGATCGAACCCGAGACCTCAGCATTGCAGTCGTACCGTTTTACAACTAAGCCACCCGAGGCAGTCGATAGCATTAGATACAACTCAATTAAGTTTTGAAATATTGTACACAAGGCGTAATGTACAGTCAGCCATAAAACAATCTACACAATTAAAAAACTTCGTCATATTGTATGCACTTTAGGTTTAATTGTGTTTTTATCTTTAACTGAATCCCTCTTAGTAGTTTCGATGACGAAAAAACCTTATGAGAAAAAGTTTAAAGTCGATTTTAATATACATATTTTCGTGGCAGACTGTACAGTCAGCAGCATAAATATCTGTACAAAATCAAAATTTCAAATCGCCTATATACGCATTAAGTTAACTAAAATATTTTTTTCTTCGTTTGAAGTAAAATAAACCTTTCATTTTATTTTTGTGAAGAGAAAAATAAGATTAGTAAGAAAACAAAAGTATGTAGGCAATTTTAAATTTTGAATGTGTTCAGCTACTTATGCTGCTGACTGTACATTAACAAATAACGTGATTTTATCCAGTTCATATCAGATTGACAATAATTTCAAGGTGTCACGGGATTCAAAGGAAAGAATGAAGGAACGCAGCGAGATCTGATAACACATCTAATTGATTTATTGATTGTATCAATGCATTAACTTTATTACGCTTTCCCATACATATATAATAGCCAGCTTAAAAGAATTGGATGCTAAATGGACTTATTTGGCCACACACAGTGTTGCAACTTGGAAATCACTGTAGGTGGGTTAATTTCTTATCTTTACATACCACCACCATACCAGCCCTGTATTGTATACTGCCCACTGCTGAGCACAGGCCTTCTCTACTACTGAGAGGGTTTAGGCCTTAGTCTAACGCGCTGGCCTAGTGCGGGTTGGCAAATTCAAATTCCGTTAAAGCGAGTGATAATTCACAAAGAATACACACATAACTTTTTAAAAATGTTAGAGGTGCGTGCCCCTAGGTGCAAAAACATAATTCGCCAAGTGCCAGAAGTAATAAATAAAAATAAAAAAAATAAAAAGTATTTATTTCGGTACAGTTACAAGAAAAGAAGTGAATGTTAGTTTCATAGTAGTATCTTGGTAACAAGTTGTCAGTCTATGCTTGACGTCATATTGAACAAATTTCAAACAACCTTTATTTTTTTACATACAACGATAGTCTATATCACTTAAAAATCTACCTAAAATATTGGACACGAGGTGTTAAAACTTCAAAAACGTAACGGTAACCATACCACACTCGGAAATAGTAATTTAAAAATAGAATACATTCAAATTCCGAACATTCCAATACGTTCAAAGAGCCCGCCAGTTTCCGTTTCCTTGGAGTAAAAATCCAAATAATGTACAACAAACATTATCGAATGCCTTTGCCATGCGTCACCGTTTATGGAAGAAATGTTTTTCCATATCAAATGTACCTATTTACTGCAATATGAGATTATTTATATTCCGAATTTCTGGTAAAGTATAGAATGTGAATTGGAACGTGCAATTAAATTGGCTATGCTGAGAGTGTAAGACACAGAATAAATAACTTCATAGAAGTAATGCTATGACATTTGAGCGTACACTCTCATAGACATCAAGAAATTTAGTTGTGCTGTGACCCCTTGTGACAGTTTATCGATATCGATAGATACTGTTTGTTTATGGGCTATGATAAATTTACAGACGTGCTAAAATCAACACTTTTCGATTAATCAACTGCAAATACCTATCTATATAAATTGCTATTTTATATAAAGGGATAAAAAAAAAAAAAGATATGAAATCCTTAATTTGGTATTAAAATACCAAATGAGGTCTGGGTGCATACAAGCTCTCGTTAAGAGGCTGTTACTTTATAAGAAACTTGGGGCATACCGGATTTCTCCAAAATGAAATTACGTCCGATTTTCGCTTGCTATTTACAGCGGTTTTCATACCTTTCTAAATTTCATTCACACTAAAATGGTTTGGCATTTATATTATTATTTTTTAGAAAATTGTTAGAAATTATGGAGCGAATGGAAAGCACTGTAATTAGCAAATGAAAATCGAACGAAATTTCGTTTCGGAGAAAGCCAGTAATTCTCTGTTCTTTTCTGACTTCCTTAGCATTAAAGTAGATACCCAAGAGGTCTGGGTCTGACAGAGAGCTACTTAAAATGGAACATTAAAAATAAAACACGGCGGTATCATTCATGTTATATAAGTATGATCATTTAGCCACTATGGGGTTAATGGCAAAGCCCTTGAATTATTTAAATCATATTTAAGCAATAGGGTACAAAGTGTTGATGTGAATGGAAAACGATCTCCTGGTTCTATAGTTTTCCGTGTTAGTAAAACATTCAATATTGAAGTGTTTCGAGCAAACACGGTGCTGTTTTTTCCATTGCCAATTAGTACGAGCAAGAGCACCGATCCATTTTTGCCTCACGGTATCATCTGTGGGGAATCTGCAATATAACATATTGTATGAAACACACTATGAAAATATATACTAGTATTCCCGACTTAAGCCCTCGCGCACGTTAACTGAGTGCCTTTTACCACTACAATACCATATTTTGAAAGTACAAGCCATTTTATGCAAAACAGTATACTACGTAATACTAACATTTATGTTATCGATAAAATATGCAGCACAACACCATTGAAAATTACTATGAAAATTGGTAATAATGAAAAATACTGAAAAATTACTGAATCGAATGGCCCACAGCCGATTATAATATGACTACAGCATAATAATAAGTATAATTACTTAGGCTTTTTGCACTTCTGTATAGGTTTTTAGCAAATATTATTGGTTTGTTGTCTACTCACCGATGGAAGCTGATGGTTTCATCTTGATTTTCTTTTCGGGAAGAATGGGATTTGCATCCTACAATAGCGCAGGACATAGTTTGTTTGCTGGGCTTTAATACACTCACAATAGCAACTCGAAATTATTAAATTAATTCACAAAGAAATTACAAAATAGGCAAACAAATTTGACAAGCCCGCAAGGAAGTATAATGTAACCTAATTGTGTGGGCGCGTTGGCAAATTGTAACATTTGACATTCATCCGCTTTTTAATTCGGCATCGTAAAGGTAGCCAAAGGTAGCCAATTTGATGTTTGTATAGTGTACGCAAACCGTCCTTAACAACATAATATTTGTCTCTGTCTCTTCCATGCTTTTGCCCTATTTAAAAAAAAAGGATCAGTATATGAGTGTAATTTACACTCTTTCTATGAAGTTATTTATTCTGTGGTGTAAGACTTCTAACTTCTGATGTTGGCAACGTCTATAATACATTTTTTATTAATACAAGAGACTGCCAAAAACTCAAATTTATACACATTTCTCTTGGTGATATTTTAGTATTAAATACCATCCTGTACAATGGGATGGCTTTGGGACTATTACATAGATTTCTGTAAAATCGATGAATACTAATAAATAAAATATAAACAATAAATATAGTGGCAACTATTAAAAAACTTTGTGTCGCTAATCACAAGCGATAGCGATTAATTCCTTTACTTAAAATCAAAATGCAATAGTCATTAAATCAAAATAAATACAATAGTATTTTTGCCGCGGCAAGTTTAACTAGTGATTAACACTCACTCGTCCGTATGTTTATCGCTTAGAATTGATTAGAACTACGGCTGTGGGAATGTGTGGGTGAAACGATCTTATCTCCAAGTGTAAGGTTTGAGCCCAGTTGAGTGTGGCTTTTGATCTGAGGCGTTTTGAGCGGCTTGTACCAAAAAGTAGCAAAGCTCAAAGGCATCTCTAAAAACTAGTGTGCTTCAAAACTTTATGAAAAATATTAAGGTCTAAAAGGCAAAGTATGAATCTAAATTCTGAACACAAGGTAGATTTTGCACAGTTTTTATTACTCTAATTAAATAATCATTTATAATAATATATTAGATGTCTTAAAAATTATGTTATTTTTTTACACTTCCCATGAGTGATATTTATTCGGTAAGGGACCAAAATTAAACAACTTAAAATATTTTTAATATAATATGCCGTTTTTTAAACTATGGCGTTCAGCCATTAATTTATTCTTCTGACCATAACAATTTCTCATATTTCACAGTTAGGCAGCTCCGTAAACTTATGCCTAGTCAGGAACACTATATCTCATAGTGTACACAAGCCTTACTTTATCAATGCGAAGATATCACACGGAACATCCAGTGGGCGTGCCAAGTCGGCGGCTATTGAATACATCGTCCCTTGTATTTGTCACGCATACTTGATGTTATCCTACCTTTACATGTTGATTTTTAATTGTATATTATCTGTATTTTAAAAAGGAGATTGTATATGTTAAAATAACATGTATATTTGAATTTCGAAGTAAAAAAATTAGATTTAAATTTTAAAAAGAGAACGTTTTAAAAATTTGTTTGTGTGAATTTTATCGGGCAGGGATTTTACAATTCATGTTTCTTTCAATATGCTGCCATCATCGTTTTTTGAGGTTTTGAATGACAGTCGATAATTTACAGTATAAAATAGAGATATTGTAGTGTACTGTTTCTCGGGTAAAAATTGTCAATAGTAGAATATTTTGAATAAAATGTACAAGTATTTATTATAAAAAAGAATATCACGATATAATTAGACGATATAGAGGTACGGTCAGCGCCAAGTAACTATATTGATATGCGTTGGTACATAGATACATAAAACATAATAATGAAGTTGTAATACAGACATTTATTCGCATATATATTAATTTGAGGCACAGTACCTTCATTGCAGTAAAAAAGCAAATAACTCGTAATTCGTATCAGTCGCTATGAGGATACATAGATCAACCAAACCATAACCAAAGATAAATCTAAAAATAGAAGAAAGTGAAGGCTAGACTAAAATAAACTGTAGAAAGATCACACACGGTGTGAACCGTCCGTAATATGATTATCGCGTTACCGACGCCTTCGGCAAGATGGAGGTGCGCCGGACAAAATCACTGTAATAACATTGAATCCGCTAAAAGCTATCAAATTAACCCCCGTGCAAGGCACAGATGGAGTGCGGTTTTCCGTGAGGAGTGTTTAGAATGAATTCAAAAGCATGTATAAGTCCAGTGCCGTAGAAAATATATTTTAGGTATTAATAATTTTTGGGTATCTGAGTGACTTACAAAAACAACTTGTTTTTTAAATGGGCGAAGAAACTCGTTTTTTTTTTTTTAATTGACGAAGAAATAGTGAAATTGACATTTTTGTGTAAGATAGCGCAATAAATAAATATTGTATTAACCAGATAAATGCTAGTACTTTTATACTGATAAATAAAGCAATTCGTGCGAATTTATTCCCTTACCATTCCCAAATATTCAAAAATGCAAAACGTTAATGTTCAAGTTTTCACTTCTGCCAGCACTTCCGGAGTGCAACCCGTTCTTTTTTTGATCTAGTAGCAACGTATATGGACCGTGGACCAGAAGAACCAGGGAACGATTCCCAGTTCAAGCTAAAAATTTACCAAACGGTTTTTGCACTATTCTTGAATAAATTTATTCCGCCACACATTGAAGAATAGAGTGATAAATAAGAAGTCTAAATATTATTTATTTGAACCTGTTTCATCTTAAATATTTTATAATTGTCATACATCAACATGATATCGCGTCAATCTCAAACATCATCAAAAATCGCCGCAGCCTCACACTTGGGCGGCACAACTCGCTCCGCGATTTCGCCGAGTAATTTGGTATAGCCGTCATAACGGACAGGTGCGGACTTAGCGGTCATGATACTGTCAGTTTATGAAACTGTGAGGCGGTGATATGGGGCCGTGCCGATCCCGCTCTAAAAAATGGAGTTCGTAATTTGGTCGGTTAGGGTTAGAAGATCGATTTTGGAACACAAGTTAATTATATTAACTAAAATATCGACTTGATCGTTCTCAATAAAATTAAGTGCTGTTTTTGTTTTGTAGTGTTAGATAGGTTTATTAGGATCAAAATTTAGGTTGATGTGTTTCTGTTTTGTTCTCTAGATGTATCTTGTGTAATGAGTGGGCATTATGAAATTCGAAGAAAAACCGTTGTAATTGAAAATTTTACTTGTTTTGCTTTTCTATTGCCATTTGTTGTACAACTGGTGGTAGGTCTCTCATTATGTAAGAGGCCGTCTGGGTGGGTACCACCGCAATATCTATTTCTACCGCCAAGCAACAGTGTGCATGCACTGTTGTTTTTCGGTTCGAAGGACATTGTAGCCAGTATAACTACTGGACATAATGAGACTTAACATCTTATGTCTCAGGATGACGAGCGCAGTGGAATGCCACACAGTACTTTGTAAGTCAAGCTGCTGGATGGTGTTGCTACTGTTTATGGGTGGTCGTATCGCTTACCATCAGGCGAACGGCATGCTCGTCTCGTCATTCAATGCAATAAAAATAGTACCTTCATAGTTGTATAAAAAAGAGATTTAATTCTCACAGTGTAGACCAAATATCAAATCTTTCTGCTTTAAGCAAGACAATATTATTTTAGCCATCAAATAACTGATCTTGGGAAGAATAGTTAGGTACCCATATCACGCCTTTGTTACATTTCCCATGTTCTAGTTATGAATTTAACTTATAACACTTCGGCCCAGAAATGTTTCTTGAATCTGGGTTAAATAAAGATATCTTTTTAGATGTTTCATGTCTCCATTAAATAGGATTAAGTTTGCCCTCTTTTTCTGAGTAAAACTTTCTATATTTCTTTTTTTTTATTTCGTGGTAAACATGATGTGCTCAGCGAAATGTGCTGAGTGAGAAAACCTTCTTATTAGAATATACTTATTGTATTGCTTATAATGTTTATTTTTAGTATTACTAATGTTGGGGTATAGCCCAGTGGATTAGCAAGCTGAAGTGGCAGTGGGCAGGGCACATAGTTCGAAGAACTGACGGCAGGTGGGGCAAAAAGGTTCTCGAGTGGAGGCCACGTACTGGCGAGCGTAGCGTCGACAGTCCACCTGCTAGGTGGACAGACGACTTGATAAATATCGCAGGAACACGCTGGATGCAGGCTGGCCGCTTTTGACACGTCCGTCTGGAAATCTTTAGGCGAGGCCTATGTTCAGCAGTGGACGTCATGTGGCTGATGATGATGATGAATGATGGGGTGACACTAAGATTATATCAATGCCCATTATCGAAATAAAGTGTAGAATACGTTAAATCAAACTCAAATCCCAATATCAAATAATCGCGTCAAGCTGCTAAACCTATGCTTCAATTCGATTAATGCCAGTAGGCTTTAGTGGCCCGAGCATTAGTGGTTATTTCTGTAACCAACGTGTCATTAGCACTAAGAGTTGGTTTTTCAAGACGGCACCTCAGTCCTAATAAAACGATCAAGATGACTTTAAAATCCACGAAGAGAAGATTTTATGATTTCTTATGTTTACGCGAATGTTCGGCATTGAAATAAAATTAATTGACGTTTTTTCGCGATAAATTTATTTGATTTGATATTTTAATATCTTCTCATTTTAGCTTAACTGTGGTTTCGCGCACACATTTTTACTTTTTAACCTACAAATCTTCTTGTATTGGTTTGTATGGACGATTGATTTTCTCGTTTATGTTATAGAAAAAGAGCATTAATAATATTGGTTCTCGAACAATAAATTAAAATGGCGACTTGGTAACGAATTCTTTGTGTACAGCATTATTGGTAAAAGATTATTTTTTCCTCCTAAAATAGACTGTCATTGTTATTTTTGGCGATGTCGAAAATTGAAAACCTTTATTATAAGTTTTATTTTGTATTTTATAACGATAAAATGGTTTAATGCCGACTGCCTCGGTGTCGTTATATTACGGTACGACTGCACTGCTGAGGTGTCAGGTTCGAGCCCCGAGTTGGGCGAAGTGATATTGGGTTTTCTACTCAGTATCAGCCCGGAGTCTGAAATTGGTTCCCGCTATTGCGATATGCTCCTCCCCTATCACATCATGGGACGGAATACGCAAGGTGAAAAGTGGATGCACTAGTGGCGCCTCTGCCTATCCCTTCGGGGATAAAAGGCGTGAGTGTGTATGTAAAATGGTTTAATGTGAATGAAAACCAAACATTTGTCTGGAATTGTAATGTGGGTTAGGTTAGTACTCACAGGAGACTGTTCACATTTTCCACACGATCTTTTGTATTCCCATAGGTGACAGCTTGCCTTTTGTCACCTTTGGTCCAAATAGTTTTAAGATTTTTATTTCCACATCATAACATTTTACATTTGAAATGATTTAGTTGTGTTAATTTAACTTATTAATCTAGTCTTGGTATGGTTAGGTATCTTCCTGTGATGTGGATTCCGTTTGGGCGAAAGCCTCCTCTTTCTCCTTCCTACCCAATCTTGCCCTGCTTTTATAAATATCAGCCCACCGTTTTGTTGGTCTGTCGACATTTCTTTTTCCTAAAGGCCCTTTCCAACATGTAGTTTTATGGTCTATCCACTATTTTTAGATATCAAAATAAAATACGTACAGTAGTGGCCCTATAATAATTGACTAGGTGTATAGCCCGATTTGACAACTAAACTTAAAAAAAAAGCGTTTACTTTAACAATCAAATTTATGACAGGTGTGCCGAATGCTAAAGTTTTCATTTGTGACGCCAATTAAATGTATTTAGAAATGAATATCGAAATAAGTGTGTTACTGGTCGTGTTAAGACTCAATATTTGACGTCTTAGGGTAACGAGCAGTTTTCGGTACTTTATAATTCAGAGTTAGTTTTAGGATGCTACTATGTATAGTCAGCAGCATAAATATCTGTACAAAATCAAAATTTCAAATCGCCTGTATACGCGTTAAGTTGAACTGAATCTTTTTTTTTCTTCGATTGAAGTAAAGTAAATCTCTTTTATTTTATTGTTGTGAAGAGAAAAAAAAAGATTAGTAAGAAAAGAAAAGTATATAGGCAATTTGAAATTTTGAATTTGTTCAGCTGCTTATGCTGCTGACTGTACATGACGACTTAGGAAGGTTATGTGCATAGTGTGCAATGACATACTGTAAAATCATTTTCTTTATTTCCTAAGTAGGCAAACGAGCAAGCGGTCCGCCTGATGGTAAGCAGCATCCGCCGCCCATGGACTAAAGCAATGCCAGAGGCACAGCCAAGCCATTGCCTACCGAGAGGAGAGCATTCTTTTAAAGCCTCGTTTAAACAAGGACAAGTCATAGCGCTCGGGAAACACCGATGCAGGGAGTTCATTCCAAAGTTTGCACGTGCGCGGTAGGAAAGACGGACGGATTCAACGTAATACGGATGAACTCCACAAACATATTTTGTAGTAAAAAGTATGTTATAATATTTCTGATTCACAAAAATAACATGACATTATCCATCGACTGCCTCGGAGGCATAGTCGTATTACGGTACGACTGCAATGCTGAGGTATCGGGTTCGATCCCCGGGCAAAGTGATATTGGATTTTTCTAACCAGTATTAGCTCGGAGTCTGGAATTTGTGCTCGATGTGATAGGGGGCGATAGGCTCACATCATGGGACGGAATACGGACGGCGAAAAGTGGGTGCATTAATTGCGCCTCTGCCTACCCTCCGGGGATAAAAGGCGTGAGTATGTGTATGTGCATTATCCATTCAAAATAGAAAGCACGCGCCGATTTCTCAACCGGCTTCAATAAATCTAATAAAGCACCAAGTGCATTAATCACGGCGTAAGTCCAACGTAAACAGTCCTAACTTAAAACCCATACGGTAAGTGATAAATGTGTTAGTTGATTATCAGTGCAGTTAACAACCAACGGAAATTATGACCGTACCTTACTTTTAATTCCGACGCTAAACGTGGTATAAATTACTGGGATTTTGATTTTTTAAGACGTAAGCTGTTGCGTGGTCATTTGTAAGATTTCAAATAAGGTGTGCAAGTTAATGTTCTTTTAAAGTATTTCGAATAAATGGTATTATTATATTTAAAAAAAATCACTAAGATAAAACGCAGTAAAATTATAAAACACAAGTTTTTGCCCGCGGCTCCGCCCGCGTGAATGAGTTTTCCCGGGATAAAAAGTAGCCTATGTGTTAATTCAGGACATAATCTACCCGTGTGCCAAATTTCATCTAAATCAGTTAAGTAGTTTTTGCGTGAAAGAGTAACAAACATCCATACATCCATACTTACAAACTTTCGCGTTTATTAATATTAGTAGGATAATATCTTAAAGTATAAAGCTAGTTTTTAAAATGTATGCATTTTGCTAATTCAGTATAGCTTGTACACAAGGAAACATAATTTAAAACTTATATAAAAAAAACTAGTTATAATAAAATCGAATGTCTATTTTAAGATTAAAAATATGATTTTGAACATTATTTAAATATAAATCGCTTTAGGTTATCATTTAGTGCGTGCTTTCTTGAAAGAAGCTTAGTGAGAACATAAATATTACTAATGTTTCAAAGTTGATTCTTATTATGACCACAGTTTTCTGGTATCGTGCGGTTCATTTTTAGATATTAATGCATCTATAATACTTTGTAAAAGGGTTGTAGATTATAAATAATCGCCTGGAAATACAGTATATTCACCGTTTTACAAATAAACACGCTTTTCGTCAAGTCAGTTACAGTTGTTTACATCAAAATTATATTTAGAAATAATAACTATTAATAACATAGCATAAGTGTAACAATTAGAGTGGTGGGTTACGCAATTTCGAGGATTTATCATCTGTCACCACTGTCTACGGCTAAACATAGGCCTTCCCCAAAACATTCTGGGTATTCATCTATAGGGGTCGGATATTTTTGCTTTAACGGTGAAGGAAAAACATCGTGAGCAAACCTGCATACCTGAGAAGTTCTCTATAAGAATTTCGAAGGTATGTGAAGTCTGCCCGCACTAGGCCAGCGTGGTGCACTAAGGCCTTAACCCTCTCAGTTGTAGAGGAGGCCCGTGCTCAGCAGTGGGCAGTATATGATACAGGGGTGGTATGGTATGGATCTGATATTTTATTTTAGGTTTTAATACTATCTAGTTAGTACTTCGTGACAATATTTGACAATAGGCGAGATCACAATAGATCAAAAGTACTTAAACCATAGGCAAAAGCTAAAGAAATGTTACACCATTAACCCTAAATCCGTTATATCAAAGTATACTCATAAGTATAAACAACTGCTAATTCAGATATCAAATACCCAAAAAAAACTGGACGTAGCCGAAAAAATCACCAAGTAAATACGTTGCCTGCTTCAAGTACAAATTCCATACAATCTCGCTACAGGACAGTTTACGAGGCTCCGGCTATCCCTTTATATCCCGGCCCTGATTGCCTTGCCCCCCTGCCCGTGCAGCCCCCTCCGCCGCGCCTGTACCGTCGGCAAATGAAATGGGGGATACAAATTTATTGCTTTATTTTTTTCCGTTAACACCCGAGTCGATAGTGGCCGAAGGTCATATTATAAGGAAAATAAATGGTGTTTTGCGTCCCAAAGATGATTTTGGATAACTGTAGTTTAATAGTAATTTGTATTCATAGGGTGGATCTATTTGGTTTTGTTGTGTGAATTGTATCGTATAAACTGAGGTTCTAAGTACTGTGGGCTAATATTAGATTGCGCAAAGGTTTGCTAGGTCTTAAACTTGGGAATGAGCTACACAGGTGACAAGTAACTTCTTTGAAGAAAGACAATGAATTTAAGCAAATTCAATAGGTGGATATTGAGACTGGTGGTAGGTCTCTCATAAGTAAGAGGCCGTCTGGGTGGGTACCACCGCAATGTCTATTTCTATCCCCAAGCAGCAGTGTGCATGCACTGTTTTGTTTCGCTTTGAAAGACAATGCAGCCAGTATAACTACTGAACATAATCAATGGACATCAATGTGCTAGATGGTGTTGCTACTGTATATAGACTGTCGTATCGCTTACCACCAGGCGAGCGGCATGTTCGTATCAAAAAAAAAGATTGAGGTACCTATTTTGAACGTGATGGACCGTTTGAATAGCTACCACTACTTTATTTATTTCTGCCACTGTATTGTTCTAGTTGAACGACATTAAATCCTCCTAACAATACTGTGAATTGTGAGATTTAATAAATAATATAAATATAAGTCGAGCGCAGTTCTTAACTATAAAATGTGTTTTATTCAAAGTCCTCAATTACCATGATACCTTGATTACCATTATCGTTACATATTATAAAACAAAGTACCCCCGTACGTTTGTCTGTCTGTTTTAACGAGACAAACACTACCTAAGGGATTTCGATTATATTTGGTATGGAGATTAAGGTCCTGGAAAGGACATGGGCTAATTTATAGAAAAAAAACTCTTGCACTCGAGCAAAGCCGCAAGCAAAAACTAACAAACAATTATAGAGCTTTTACACCAAACGAAGCGAAATCCTCGTCACCATATTCAATAAAAGTTGTTTTTTTTTTGCAACCATTACAGGATATTCGCAGAGTAAGCCTCGTATAGGCGAAAACGTTTTTACCAATAATCTTAGCACGAGTCCCTCTTGTGTTATGAGGTAGGTCTCAAACTCGAGTGACATCTCATGTTTCATCTACATCCTGACCGTTTTCTATCATGACAATTATATTAAGGCTAAGAACTAAGAATGCTATTTAATCTCCTTTGCACCCGTTCTCGGAGAACAGTTCATTCATACCACCTAGAAATGCCTGCTGCCTGCACTGCGCGTTTCCAGAGATGAACAACTAATTGTAATTTTCTGTATCATGTCCCTTTTACCTTGAACGGATTTTGAAAGAGCAACACTAGGGGTTCTTGCCCGTTCTTCTCTGGTGAGAACTGCTTTCCGAACTGGTGGTAGAGTTATATTGACGGAATCTTAATAATGTGTAATGTTTTATGGGTTCGAATAATGGTTCGAATACATTATTTCATCATTTTTGCTATGAACTTGTGTGCTCTGGAATGAACTTCCTCCCACGGCGTTTCCCCATTATGACGCCTTGTCCTTCTTCAAACGAGGTTGAAAAGGTTTTCATGGTAGGTAGCGGCTTGTCTATGCCCTTGGCATTGCCGACGTCCTTGACGGTGACCACTTACCATCAGGTGGTTAGCTCGTCTGTCTAAAAATAAAAAAGACCGCTTTTCAGATAAGAATTATGTTGAGGAATAGTAGGTACGTCGTATATGTGATTACAAATACTATAAATAATATCACCCCATTGTCTAATTCTGCTGCAAAGCTGTTGCTTGATCGCGCTGAAGTGTGTTTTAGTTTTTCCGTTATGGTTTGAAGAAGATTAGAAACAATACAACTATAGCCTATGAGGATTATCTAATGTCTTTAGTTGTCAAACACAATGCGGTAATATCGTTAATGTTTTTAGCGGCTCACTATCTCGATATTTAGACCCTGTTGTTTCATCTGTGGTCAGTAAAACGGTCTTATTGTACTGGACGAGCGCAGCCTTAGCCTCGCTGTGAGGGCTTGCAATTCGCCAGTGAGATAAGAGCTTTAACTGTACCACCGATGAAACAGCCCGGCCTCCATCATCAGCCACATGAAGTCCACTGCTGAACATAGGCCTATCCTAAATACTTCCAAATGGACCTGTCAAAAACGGCCTGCATCCAGCGTGTTCCTGCGACCTTATCAAGTAGTCTGTCCACCTTGCAGGTGAAGGTCCAACGCTGAGCTTACCGGTACGTGGACAGCCGGCCTTGCAATGCAATCAGCCCTGTATTATATACTGCCCACTGCTAAGCACGGGCCTCCTCTACTACTGAGAGAGGTTAGGCCTTAGTCCACCACGCTGGCCTAGTGCGGGTTGGCAGACTTCACATACCCTCGAAATTCTTATAAAGAATTCTCAGGTATGTAGGTTTCCTCACGATGTTTTCCTTCACCGTTAAAGCGAACGATAATTGCTAAACAATACACACGTAACTCCGAAAAGTCAGAACAGCCGGCCTTAGTGATACAAAAAATTACACAGATAAAAATACTGAATTCTCCGTTCCAGAAAACATTAACCATCATTTTATCACCACTGTTTATGTAGTTAATTAACTAATATTTATTCAGTTTTAACCGCAATATTCTCCTGAGGTTGCTCGCCCTCTGTACAGTCAGAAGCATAAATATCTGTACAAAATCAACATTTCAAATCGCCTATAAACGCGTTAAGTTAACCTGAAACCTTTTTTTCTTTGTTTGAAGTAAAGTAAATCTCTTTTATTTTATTTTTGTGAAGAGAAAAAAAAGATTAGTAAGAACAAAAAAGTATGTAGGCGATTTGAAATTTTGAATTTGTTCAGCTACTTATGCTGGTGACTGTACAGTCGTGTTGGCTGGATGAGCTCGATAATTATTCCTATACTAGTTTTATGCAGTTGATTTGCTTGTTTGTCTTTTGTTAAATTGCTGGTATGATATTTACTTGATTTTCCATACAAAATGTAGCTAGAATCTATTTCATAAAACGATAAAAGTTTCATTGTCCTGATAACTCTTTTGGTATAAGGATATTTGGGAACCAGATTTAAAATTCGAGTTATATGTTTTCCTGTTTTATAATTTACCTTTTGGATTTGTATTAGATAATACTTCGACCTGCGATAGTTATAAAGGTAATTTTTATACTTACCAAAGTAATTGTCTTCTTAACTCTCAACATCCACTTTTGGTTTTTGGCGGGAACTTGGAAGTGTCATGAGGTGCTCTTGTTTTAATTCATTATGTTGGTGATACTTAGTGTTATATTGCATAATTATTGTGGTATATTATCCAATATAGTTCTATTAAAGAGCTCAAATGAAGTGAATTGAAATAATTGTGCTAATCAAGTGTTTTTTTTGTTGCCGCCAAAACTCCTCGATAAAGTCTTGGTAAGGGCCACTGCTTTACTTCGACATACTACAGATAATAAAATAGACAAACCAAACTTGACATTGGCAAAATGTGAACACAAATGCCATTATAAAAAAAAAAAAAAAAAAACATCCACTTTTTTCCTTTAAGATCGTGAGTAGATTAACGACTCCTTGAATATTCACGAGGGTCACTGATTACAAACAAATAAGTTGCTTTTTGCTATCATTATAATGATTCAAAGATGCTGGCGAAATAATATGATGCCATTCAATGCTGCTCAGTGTATTAAAGATTTCTGAAAGTCCCTTAGTGCTTACTCCTTTCTCTTAGAGCCGGTAACACTTCCACGATAGTGCAGGTATTCTGGATGTTCAAGAAGAACATCAGCTACACTCTTGTTGCTGACCTTTTATAGAACTCGGAAATTTTTGTCTCAAGACCGTTGGAACCAACAAACAGTTTTTGATGATATTTAGCTTAATAGAATTATTAAAACGTCGGGTAGTTCGTTTTTATTATAATGGTTACGGTGATGGGTATGGGCCTCGTTGGCATTATGGCGGGTGAGTGGGTGCCAAGTGCCTTTATACGAAGGATTTTGGTCCTAAAATTGTACAGGTATTTTGGACAACTAAGGCGTCGCGCAAACTTAATATACAAGGCCAAAAATGCGGGCAGCGAATTCTCATAATTAGTTTTCTTTATTAAGAAAATTACAGTTGTTTTAAAAAATAATTTCAGTGAGATGTACTAGTATTCTTTATAATATATTAATGACTAGGTGTTGCTAGCGGCTTCACCCCCGCGAAAAACCTTTCTCGCTACAAAAGTTCCTAGAAAACCGAAGCAATTTATAATGCTACCAGTACGACACACTCTATTAAAAATATCAGATTAAAAATATATTTTTTTCCCCATGGGAACCAATACGCCAACGCATACTCACGCCTTTTATCCCCGGAGGGGTAGGCAGAGGCGCAACTAGTGCACCCACTTTTCGCCGTGCATATTCCGTCCCATGATGTGATAGGGGGCGAGCCTATTGCCATATCGGGCACAAATTCCAGATTCCGAGCTGATGATACTGATTAGAAAAATCAAATATCACTTTGCCCGACCCGGGGATCGAACCCGAGACCATTGCAGTTATACCGTAATACAAATACGCCACCGAGGCGGTCTACGAGTCGAGGGAGCCAATTACGAGGATAAAAAAGTACGAGTAGACCATGTCCTGTATTAACATACAGGATATAGAGTCTACTCGTGTGCAATTTCACCGAAATCCGTTCAGCTTTTTCTGACTTTACTTTTAACAAAACTAAATAGTAACTTAGTATAAAAAGCAAGATGTGGTGATTTTTTAATACCATATTTATTTTAAGCTTTATTCGTGTATTTATGTATAAATTGACACCTCAAAACAAAAACATTTTTATTTGTACGAGAAAAGTATGATTATACAATGTCCAAAAAATTATAAAATAAAACCCATATCCCACCTTACAGGAACGTATTAGAGTCCACATCACGTTGGAGATGGTTACCAATTAGATTTTATTGACAAGTATATTAAAGTACGGAGGATGCATAATAATTGAGGGTCAAGTTAACGGATTATGTTTTATGTATGGATATAAAAAGGTCGTTGTAATTACGTTTATTATGCTACTAAGGTCTAAGACTTAATTTAGCTTTGTGGACCGCAAATTTAAATTATTTTTACACATCTACGAGAAATAGGGTTGCGAGTGTCTATTCCTTTACTGTTTTTGGCTTGGAATATATTATGCTCGTATTATTTATGGAAGTGGACGATAGCCTAGTTGGGAATGGAGCGATCTGCCGAGACAATGTCCGGAGGTTCAAAACCCAAGACTAAAACTAAGCGAGATTATAACTAAAACCATTCTGGTCTCCAAGATACAGGCTTTGCCTAGTTTGGGGCCCCCTGTCAAATACAGTTTAATGTTTTTTGTATAAGCAACAACAATTTTATGTCAACCATTGTTTAGAATATTATTGTGAATTCCATGTTGTGCCAAATAAAGATTTTTTATTATTTATTATTATTATTTAATTATCGTTCGCTTTGACGGTGAAGGAAAACATCGTGAGGAAACCTACATACCTGAGAATTCTTCATAAGATTTCGAGGGTATGTGAAGTCTGCCAACCGGCACTGGGCCAGCGTGGTGGACTTAGGCCTAACCCCTCTCAGTAGTATATACTATATAATACAGGGCTGATAGCAATTCTTGCAAGCCGGCAAAATGATAGCAACTGACTATAGCTTAGTTTTAGCTTTTAACTAGTTTAAGAACCGATATAAAACAAGTTTCCTGCACTAAGTATCTACCTATAGGTATCTACTCTGAAAAAAGGCTTTATAATTGATAATATGATTTTTTTTAAATTAAAGCACCCCTTAAAAATATAGATAAAAAAACAAATCCCCTTCCAAATCGGTTCAGTAGATTTTGAGTAATCGCGGTCAAGTACAAACTTACATACATACGGGTCGAATACAGAACCTGCTTTTTATAAAGCCAGTTAAACACATTTATAGTTATGAAAAAAAAATACAAACACACGAATTGAGAACCTCCTCCTTTTTTGGAAGTCGGTTAAAAATGAAATAAAAAATCGTTAACTAACGTCTCAGATAAGCTTCATTTAATTTAGTTTATTTAGATGATTGACGCGTCTCGTTCATTTTCATTAAGGCTCAAAATTGTTTTTGCTAAATCCATAAAACTCACTGTAAAGTTTCACCAAATAATTGTTATACAAAATGTTTACGTATTTTAACATTTTCAATCAAACTCAATTACATGTAGAATAGAAATTTAATTAATTATTATCTATTGTGTTAAATGAAAATTTCTTAATAGAAATTAATGAAGAAAATATATTCAGGAGTAAAGGAGCGCCCCAAGAAATATTATTAGAGCATACAATGAGCACTGTGAATAAGAGATGGCGGGAGAGACTTACTACACACACACACTCACGCCTTTTTATCCCCAAAAGGGTAGACAGAGGCGCAACTAGCGCACCCACTTTTTGCCGTGCGTATTCCACCCCATCATGTGATAGGGGGCGAGCCTATCGCTCTATCGTGCACAAATTTCAGACTCCGAGCTGATACTGAATATAAAAACCCAATAACACTTTGCTCGACCCGGGGATCGAACCCGATACCTCAGCATTGTAGTCGTACTGTTATACAACTACGCCACCGAGGCAGTCTAAAAAGACTAAATAAAATTAACATTGATACCGCAGAATACATTATTCTACGAGCATCCCGGTACACAAATTAAAATCAAACTCAGCCTAAAATTGTATAGTCTTTGATCAATATTAGTTATACATTGCATTATGTGCAATAAATTACTGGTGATAGGTCTCTCACATTACTGGTGGTAGGTCTCTCATATGTGAGTGTCCGTCTGGGTGGGTACCACCGCAATGTATATTTCTACGGTCAAGCAGCAGTGTGCATGCACTGTTGTGTTTCGGTTTAAAGGACATTGTAGCCAGTGTAACTACAGGACATAGTGAGATTTAACACCTTATGTCTCAGGATGACGAGCGCAGTGGAATGCCACACAGTACTTTGTAACTCAAGGTGCTTGATGGTGTTGCTACTGTTTATGGGTGGTCGTATCGCTTACCATCAGGCGAACTCTCATCTCATCTCGTCATTCAATGATATAAAAAAAGGCTACTCGCTCCCGCTCCCTCCTATGTCCGTATCCAAAGCCGTCTGTTTTCTATAACATAATGAATAGCGTGTCAAAAGCAGCTGTGGCCATGTCGACGAACACTTTACTGGAAATTAATTTTGTTCTTGCATTGTAATCTGCTTGTTGGTCAATTCGACCCGTCGCTTCGGAAAACTGAACAAATGACGAGTTAGAAGGTTGAAAAACAAGCGTTGTTTTTCGTTAATAAACAATAACAGTTTGTGTACTCTCACTTCTTTGATACTCGAAGGAGTAGGCAAAGACAAAGCCCATTCTTAATAGCAGAAAAAAAGACTCACCAAAACTGCTTATATAAGTATTTAATTAAGTGTACTTATACAGGGTCATTTTGACATTGCGTTAATAAATGAAACCACATACTCGTCTTTGCCTCTGCTAACACACTGCCAAAAATAATTCATGAGGAAAGAATATTTTCACCTAAAATCTCAATTTTACTTTCCTGATTTTTTTATATTTTGTAGTTTAGTGCGAATATGGCGTGTGCGTGAGTGTTTTTCGGACTGAATGTGTAATGTTGCCGCTGCGACGATATCTTAGAGTAGACTACTATTTCTTAGTTGCATTAGGGCGTGTAAACTTAAATTACATTTTATTGATACTTATTTTGTTCGAAACTGACACTTTTTTATTTTACATCTATGGTGAAAATCACTTAATGGAAAGTGTTATTTTCAAGGAGATAATTATGTGGTTTCATTTAGTAACGCAATGTCAAAATGACCCTGTATACTCTTTTACTTATGACATTTGTAGCTCCAAAATCCATTAATTGATGGATTTCGTTGGTACTTAATCGCAGGCCCGTATTCACAAACGTTACTTAGCTAAGTACGGGGTAAAGTTGTGACAATAAGTTTGTATGCTCAGTGCTTTCGGCATGACAGCCTTTACAGTGTGTAGGCATAGGGGCGCTGTGATTGGCTTATACTGAGATGCCACTTTGCTTCAATTGGCTGTCAGAGAAACAAAGCTGAACAAGGACAAAGAAAACTATGAAATTGTCAATACTTTGCGTTTGACCGCACTGTGCGTCCTTATAATATTGTTTGTGAATACGGGTGGATGTCTCGCATTAATTTCGATAAGACGAGCAAGACACTCGCCTGAAGGTAAGCGATAACAGTATACGTCATCAAAAACTTAAAAATTAGGTACAGTAAATCTTGAAACAACAATCTTTTTTTTTTTTTTTTTATAGCATGAATGACGAGACGAGCATGCCGTTCGCCTGATGGTAAGCGATACGACCACCCATAAACAGTAGCAGCACCATCCAGCACCTTGACTTACAAAGTACTGTGTGGCATTCCACTGCGCTCGTCATCCTGAGACATAAGATGTTAAGTCTCATTATGTCCTGTAGTTATACTGGCTACAATGTCCTTCAAACCGAAACACAACAGTGCATGCACACTGTTGCTTGGCGGTAGAAATAGACATTGCGGTGGTACCCACCCAGACGGCCTCTTACATAATGAGAGACCTACCACCAGACAGTAAGTGATATAATGACCCGATAACCACAGTATTTACAATATACTTGTATGTAGATAATACACATACGGCCTCTATAATCTCCCCTAGTAGTATATATGCTATGCACTATGTTAATTAACTCGATAGTTCGCAGCCCACGGCAGTGCTAATAGCAATAGATTGATTTACTGTCCAATACATTCTGCTTTAATATTAATTCATTTGAAATAGGTTTAACGCTCGGAACTATTTACAAGTTTGATAAGCTTTTGTAATATTTAAAAAGATAGGACTTGTGACTCACATGGCGAATTTGGATTTACGATGAACACAGTAAAAAATCGTCTGATTGAGTCTACCGCCAAGCAGCAGTGTGCATGCACTGTTGTGTTTCGGTTTGAAGGAAATTGTAGCCAGTGTAACTACAGGACATAATGAGACTTAACATCATATGTCTCAGGATGACGAGCGCAGTGGAATGCCACACAGTACTTTGTAACTCAAGGTGCTGGATGGTGTTGCTACTGTTTATGGGTATCGCTTACCATCAGGCGATTAGCACGCTCGTCTCGTCATTCAATGCCATAAAAAAAAGAGTAATTATTTTTCCTTTGAAGTTGTTTAACCCATTTCTATTACTATGTTCACGGGGGAACAAAACGTCACATGCCAATTAAGCGGAAATGGTTTTTACGCGCCTACCCATAGGATTCTAATAAGAAATTTGAAAAGACAGCGGTCAAACTGACATGGAATATTTAGCCTAGTTGGGAATGGAACGGTGTTGCGAGGCAATATCTGGAGGTTCAAAACCCAAGGCACACACCTCTGACTTTACATAGTTACGTGTGTATTGTTTATCAATTATCGTTCGCTTTGACGGTGAAGGAAAACATCGTGAGGAAACCTACATTCCAGAGAATTCTCTATAAGAATTTCTAGGGTGTGTGAAGTCTGCCAACCCGCATTAGGCCAGGGTAGTGGACTAAGGCCTAACCCCTCTCAGTAGTAGAGGAGGCCCGTGCTCAGCGGTGGGCAGTATATAGTACAGGGCTCATTGCATTGAAAAGTTAAGGCGGTAGATACGATTTAAATCTGCTCGATTTCTTAGTGATAGTTTTTGTATCTTGCTTATTATTCTTTTAAAATATTCCATTATTTAATTGTAAGATTATCGGCGTGTAGAATATATTTTCGAAAACGAATCGACTTGAAATTCGAATCAAGACTCGAAATCCACGTAAACACCTATTAAATAAACACCACTAAAACAAGACCATATTTTTGTTATAAAATAAAACTACGCTTGTCGTGGTGTTTGAAAGCCAACTGCCATATTTAATACTTTTTTATACCAACCATAAACAGTGGACCATAGACTAGACTAAATATATAAAGGATGACATTCTGTTACACATTTATATCACATTTTAGATATATAATATAATACCCTCACTATATCTAAAATTACTTTAAAAAATCTTTAACATTACACATTACTTACATTCAAACCTAATGTTTTTATAAAATTGTAATGCTTTTTAGGACACAAAGCCTTGGTAAACACATCGGCTGGCATTTCAGATGTCTGAATATACTGAAACTTAACAATTTTATTTGAAACACACTCTCTACAAAAATGATACTTTACATCTATGTGTTTTGAATTCTTGTGAAACAATGGATTTTCTGATAATCTTTGGGCACTCTGGTTGTCATTATATAACCTAATAGTATACATATTAGCAGTAATTTCAAATTGTAAATTTCTTAGATATAAGGCCTCCTTGCATGCCTCAGACATTCCCATATATTCAGCTTCAGTGCTAGATAAAGCTATAGTTTTCTGTTTTTTACATTCCCATGAAATTACACCATTAGACAAGACAAAACAATATCCAGTATATGACCGCCTATCAATTTTATTGTTAGCCCAGTCTGCATCTACAAATCCTTTAATTTCTGAATTGCCATCTTCAAAATAACTTATACCAAAATTTTTTGTTTTCTTTAAATACCTAAGCACTCTTTTTGCATATCCCCAATGCTCATGTGTATGACAATTATTAAACTGACTTAAATAATTTACACAAAATGTTATATCTGGTCTGGTTAGGACAGATAAATACATGAGACTACCAATCAACTGCTGGTAAGGTAAGTTATTAACATTAGAACCTTTAGTTATATTTAGTTTACAATCCATTGGAGTATCAATAGTTTTACACTCTGTCATTTGAAATCTTTCTAACAATTGATCAATATAACTCTCTTGACTTAAAGTAACAGAACACTTATTTTCACTGAAGTTTACATTCATTCCTAAACACTGTTTCACTATTCCTAAATCTTTAATATTAAATTGACTTGATAATACATCTTTAAGCTTTTTAACCTCAGTATTGTCATTTGAAAATATAAAGAAATCGTCAACATAAACTGTTACAATGGTTATACATTTATCAATATTTTTAATATACATACATGGTTCTAACTGTGACCGTTTATATCCATTATCTTGTAAACAAACATCAACCTTTTTATTCCAGGCTCTGGATGCCTGTTTTAGGCCATAAATGGCCTTTTTTAATTTTAAAACTTTATTTCCATTTACATCACAATTAAAACAATCTGGTGTTTGCATATAAATTGTCTCCTCTAAATTGCCATTTAAGAAGGCAGTTTTTACATCTAAATGACTTACAGTTAATTTTAACTTCACTGACAATGCAAATAGTAATCGAAGAGTTGTATGTCGCACTACAGGGGAAAAAGTCTCTGTGTAGTCTACACCCTTTTTCTGAGAAAAGCCCTTGGCTACAAGTCTAGCGCGATAACGAACTTTATTGTCACAGTCATATTTTTTACGCAACACCCACTTGCACTGCACTATTGTCCCATGATCAGGAGCATTTACAAGCTCCCATGCATCATTTTCATTAAAGCTTCTTAACTCCTCCTGTACAGCCTCTAGCCATTGCTGCCGTTCTGTCCCTCTCAGAGCCTCCTCAAGAGTCAGATCACCAACATTTTCCACACACACCATGCCACCAAAACCATAGTAGTCCGGTTGATGTCTAACACGCTTTGACACCTGCAAAGTCCCCTGTGCCACATTATCTGCATTATATGTATCATAGAAGCTGTCACTGTCACTTGCTGACTCACTGGGAACATATGTAACATCATTGACATCATCTTCGCCATCTGTGCTACTTGACTGACTATCATCTGGCTTGTCACTAGTCTCTGCATCCAGTTGCTGATTGTCCTGTATTACCGTCATTGTCAAATTTTCATCAGCTTTCTCCATGATGATCACGTCTCTAGATATAACTATTTCCTGACTATCTGGATCATACAATCGATAACCTTTCGTATTTTCAGAATATCCAACCAGTGACATCCGAGTTGCTTTCTTATCCCACTTTCTGCGTTTTTGTTTTGGGATGTGTACCATTGCTGGACTGCCAAAAATCCGTAAATGACTAATATCTGGCTTTTTACCTGTCCACTTTTCGTAGGGGGTTGTGTTCTGGCCTAGTGCTGATGCTGGTGACCTATTTTTCAAATATACTGCAGTATTAACTGCTTCCGCCCAAAACTTTTTATCGAGTTGAGCATCAAATAATAAGCATCGTGCTTTCTCTATTATAGAACGATTGTATCTTTCGGACACACCATTTTGTTCTGGAGTATACGCATTTGACTTCTGATGCACTATGCCACAACCTCTTAAGTAGCTCTCCATTTCAGCTGAACAGAATTCACCACCGTTATCAGACCTCAAGACTTTAATTTTCTTTGATTGCTGATTTTCAACCAGCTTCTGGAACTCTTTGAAATACTTAAATGTTTGGTGTTTTGACTGGAGAAAGTACACAAAACACATTCTGCTATAGTCATCTACAAATATAAGGAAATATGTATTATGTGTCTCCAAAAACACACAGCATTGGGATGAAGAAAGCAATCATTTGATTCGGTTAATCTAAAGAGAATGTCAGTTCAATACATACCAGACTGTCAAATGTTGTCTCTTACTCTTTTACACCAGAAGGCGCTGCTCTGCTTTGGCGCGCGATTTTAGCTGTGAACTCATAGCGTCGTTTTGATTCGAACGTATCAGTTCGGTAAAGTTTTTAATTAAAGTAAAACTTTTCAAAACTGGATTTAAAACAGTGTTGAAGTGATAAAAATGTGTTAAAGTGTGTGTTGTACACAGCATTGTATTTATTGGTAAGTTTTGGAGCCATTTAGTAAAGACGACACGCGAAATAGAAGCGCAAACAAAATAGGTACCGGTCAAGAATATGTTGCCTCGGATGGGGAACAAGTCACGACCTAAAGCTTATGCAAAATAGGTACCTGCAGGTCACCAATTTGTTGCCCCGGATGGGGAACAAGTCTAGAACCCAAGCTCATGCATATCGGATAGCATTGAGTGCTTCCTCATCCTTGAAATAAGGAGAGGGCATAGCTTCACTTTTCTCTATTAAACGAGTACTTATTGGCGCAGGAACAGGCACAAACATGTGCGTAGGGTTCCGATCCGCGTGTCGACTCGCTAATGACTCAGGTTTTCGTAAATTATTCGTAAACTAATTTGCTCCAATTACCAAAATTATTTTAATATGTCCCTTCAAAATAAATATGTTACTTACATTGAACAATAATAGGTTTTATAATAGCTCCACATAACCTGTTATTAGGTACACCTATGGTGCCTTGGGACAATCTAGAATATAGTTAATGTGAAAATAAAGACATTCCATTCACCAATATAGAATAAACACAAAGTAAGCATATAAATCCCTTGTGGAAAGCTTAGCTACACCATGTTTTAGACCTAAATGTCAGTAATGTATTAAGACATTTTTTATAAAATTAAAGGTTATTATTAAATTACTATTAGAATACTATGATTATATGTGGTAATATCTAGTAAAGTAGAACTAGCAATGATGCATATAGAATTGCAGTCCATAAATAAGTATAATCAATGATTAAAGCTCCAAGGCCACCTAAAATAGGCCTAACTTTTTTATTTGTAATTATTAAATAATAATAAAGATAGTTTCTGAGCTAGAACAAAGTATGGGACTATTGTGTGCCCGCACATGATCAGATCTTAAACAAACCAATATATCAGATTATAGAATTACCTTACTGGATGATATACCAACTTTAAAACTGCCCGTGTAATTAATATAGAGGCACTACTGTCTATCTTACAGTAGCTTTGTGGATTTGTCATGTTAAAAGTTTTGTTTCTGCTAGTCTTCTTTTGTCACAATAACACCAATGATTGTCACCAGGTATATCAGGGAACTTCAGATGAGAAGGGTTTTAACCTTTCAGGGTGGATTAGTAGATATATTAGCCCTCTGCCAATTATTCAAAAATAAAACAGATACTCAATTGCCATTTATTTGCACTCCAGACTTAGACCTCGTCTGAAGTACCTACCTAAGGACCAAGCTATATACCTAAGAATTCTATAAAAAAAAAAAAAAAAAAAATGTGTGTTGTGAAGTTTGCAAACTAGCGCTAGACCAATCTGGTGGTCAAAGGCCTATAACCTCTCAGTAGCAGAGGAGGTCAATTCCCAGCAGTAGGATAATATATTTTTCATAACTAATATTATTATTAAATTGAATTTTACCTCTGAGAGAGATGTTAAAGACTTTCTCCTATATAGGTACTACTTCTTGAAGGTACATACATTCAAAAAGTAGTCATCAGGCCCCTTTTTATCTAAGCATTGCGGAAGTGCACTCTTTTGTTGGTTACTTATAACGGAGAGATTCTCCAGTTAACCTTCTTTTGAATTGGCCTGTCTTCAACTCCATGTACAATTTGCAGTGATTATGAACTGGGTTGTAGAAACCCTACACTAGAGAGGGACGCAAAGATGTATATGGGAATTATTTTCTCCTGGTTTTTCTCAGAAAAAATCCAAGCAGGTTGCAAAGGTCTCGGAGATGCTTGCAACCTTGAGGTCTTGGGTTTGGTATGTAAATTACCAATTAGAACAATATAACATTTTACAGCAAAATAGCTATATTCTAAATTGGCTTTGGACTTTATTAAGCAGGCATTAACCTTGCAAACCATGCAAGGGTCCAGCGGTGACTGTACTGTGAAATACTGTTGCAAGACACAGTTATTACCTTGAGAATTCACATGGGGAGACCAAATAATGATACTGCCCCACGGAGTACCTCAGGAACTTAAGCAGTGGTTTGATACAGTGGAGAGCAGTACAACTCCACTACGCAAGAGAAAAATAACATAAACTGAGAGCAGCTGCTCAAGAAATGCCCACATAATGTTCTAATGCTTTATGCTTAGTAGTAGTACCAGTAGTGGCCAGTACCTTGTTGCATAAAACCGCAACCAACTCGGACAAAAAAAAAAAAAAAAAAAAAAAAAACTGACTTTAACCAATAGTTGTGTTAGTTGTATAAGGTGGCATTCACTCTAAATATGAAATGGACTTCATTGTTACTTGGTAGGTACCAAGCAGACTAAACAGTAATGCAAATCATCTCTGAAGAGATGGACGCATTATCTGCAATGGCACTTATTACCACCAGCCCCGGAGGCAACTTTTTATAAAAAAAAAAAAAAAAAAAAAAAAAAAAAAGGTGATTGTATTAGACGTGTAGGTCAAGTCAGAATATTTGCCACAAAATATACCACTATTGTACAGGCTTACGTAAACTCAATTTTTTTTTTAGCATGGGTTGGCAATATTTTTGCCAATGGGGGTTGCCTACCACCCATATAAACTTAAGGGTCCCTGCACAACTAAACTGTGCAGAAAGGATATATAATAGGACCTGAATTGACACAGTGTTCTCTAGCGCCTTGAACAGTAGGCGTAGTGGTAGTAGTAGGTACCTCACTTGTAAGTGAAAGCACTAACTTACCCAATTCAAATAATGAATCTGCGGAAGGTTCTTATTGATTAAACCTCACTAGTAAATGAGAACATTAACCTACATAATTCAAGTCATAAACCGGCTAAAGGTTATTGATTAAAACTCACTAGCAAGTGAGAGCATTAACATGCATAATTCTAATCATAAACCTGCGGAAGGTTGTTACGGATTAAACCTCACTAGTAAGTGAGAGCATTAACATGCATAATTCAAATCATAAACCTGCGGAAGGTTGTCACTGATTAAACCTCACTAGTAAGTGAGAGCATTGACATGCATAATTTAAATAATAAAGCTGCAGAATTTCTTTTTGATTGAATCTCTAGTAAAGGAGAGCATTAAAATGCATAATTCTAATCACAATCCTGCGGAAGCTTGTTACTGATTAAACCGCAGTAGTAACTAAGAGCATTAACATGCATAATTCAAATAATGAATCTGCAGAAAGTTCTTTTTGATTGAATCTCACTCATAAGACAGCATTAATCACTATAATTCAAGTAATGAACCTGCTGAAGGTTCTTATTGATTGAACCTGCGGAAGGTTCCTATTGACTGAACCTGCGGAAGGCTATTATTTATTGAACCTGCGGAAGGTTCTTATTTATTGAACCTGCGGAAGGTTCTTATTTATTGAACCTGCGGAAGGTTCTTATTTATTGAACCTGCGGAAGGTTCTTATTTATTGAACCTGCGGAAGGTTCTTATTGATTGAACTTGCGGAATGTCCTTGACAAAATGTCTCATCAGGCAAAACTTGGGGGTGGAGCATATAGCTGTAGCTGTATATAGGAGAAGAGAAATCAGCTTTTTAAGGAAAATTGGTGTTTCACCACCTTATCCACCTTTAGTGTCCAATTAGAAAATTGTTAGTCTAGTGCAATAATAACAAATCAAAAGTCACAGGGTCTAGTCAAGATGTAGCTGGATTTTAATTTGCATACAGTACTATTTTATTGCACAAATTAATGGTGTTAGATTCTTCTGTAACTACTGTAGAAAAAGTTATCAAGGATCATCCAACAAATCCTAGATATTTTTTAATTTTCTCTAGATCACCTATCATAATTTTCAAACACATGATTTATTATAAATACCATTAGTATGTCATAACTAACTTCAGACTATGTATTTCACAACCTGATTCCCTTTTGGAACTGTTGGGAAAAAGATTGCCACACATGGAAGGCTCAAGCTGGTTCCTGGCCAAAAACGGGGTAAAGAACTAACAGCTGTGCCCAGACTATCAGCTAGTTGCTGAGTAGGCATCTACAGCCCATATTATAAACCCAGCTACTCATGTGAAAGAACTAACTATAGGTCTCATATATAGTGATGGTATAGTTAAAGGACATAAAATATTTTATTTTTTTATACCAGTCATAGAAACTGTTAAATCAGCATCAAAAACCAGAGTGGCTGGCTGGATAGGTTGCATTTTTTGAAACAAATTACTATTCATGCATTTCTGTGTACCTAGTACTCTATCAAAGGTGGGATCAAGAGCATAGTTAATATGAATATTAAATGGAAGATATTTTGAAAAGAGCTAACTGGAAATCTAAAAGCTTTTTATTAAAAGTATCTTGTCAGGATATTTACAGACTCAGTGTTCAAACTGATGTTTTATTGTATGATAATTTTTAAAGTGATTCAATGTATGATTTTTGTTTTTTTATAAATTTGGATCTCATTTCTCTTGATACTCTTGTTTTGAGTTCATAAGATACTACTTAACTATAAAGTGTTTAAAATTTTATAATTGATGGTCTGATTTCTTAATATGACAAGTAACTAACAAGAGTTTTTAGTTATTTCAAAGTTTTCCTTTTGTTATTTTGTTTTATGGAGATTTCATAAACAATTCTAGAGGAAAAAATAGTACATTCACAAATCATGTGAATTATTTCTTTTTATATTCACATAGCGTCGATTGTATTACACCAGCAGATATCAAACAGGTCTTCATCCCAATGCTGTGTGTTTTTGGAGACACATAATAGAACTGTTTTGCATTAAAACAAAACAATTATTATGTGTTGAAGAAAACACACAGCATTAGTACAAGGATCTTGCTGGTGATGAAGACTTCTATGAGTTCACAGCTAAAATCGCGCGCCAAAGCAGAGCAGCGCCTTCTGGTGTAAAAGAGTAAGAGACAACATTTGACAGTCTGGTATGTATTGAACTGACATTCTCTTTAGATTAACCGAATCAAATGATTGCTTTCTTCATCCCAATGCTGTGTGTTTTCTTCAACACATAATAATTGTTTTGTTTTAATGCAAAACAGTTCTATTATTTCCAAGCGACTTATTCTCCATGGGTCCACACAAGTCGGTGTGAATCAATTCCAAAACTTCACAACTTTTGCTTGCACTCAGAGGGAAAGGTACCCTGGCCTGTTTACCCTCGCAGCATACTGTACAGTTGGATTTGTCTGATCTGTCACCATTGTCTTGGAATGACACACCCTCAACTATTCCATTCTTTTTCATTTTGCTTAGGTCATTAGCATTGATATGACCTAGCCTTCTGTGCCATGTTTTACTTGAAGTTGTTACTGTCGCCGCTATTAGTTGTTGAGACTTCACTGTGTTTAATCTGTAAACTTCATTATCTAACCTTGCCTCACCAATACATATGTTTTTAGCGTTATAAATAAAACATCCTTGCTGATTGAATACCACTCTGTTGCCACTCGAGATGATTCTGCTCACTGACAATAAGTTTGTGGTGAGATGCGGCACACACAAAACATTGTTGACGCTTACTTTATACTGCTTATTTCCAACTGCAGTCATAATCTGTAAGTCTCCTGAACATACGACATCCACGATTGAATTATTTGCCACAATAATCTGTTTCGTTTTCGGTTCGTACGAAACATTGGACAGCATGCTTGCATTAGACACTAAATGAGTACTGGCACCTGAATCGACGTACCAATCGTTTTGGCTAAATTCACTGGTCAAAAACACTGCACTGAATGCATTCGTATTCGGCTTATTTTCTTCTGGACACTGATTTTTGTAATGTCCGACTTGTTTACATTTGTAGCAACGGATAAATTTTTGCGATTTGACGTTTCCACTGACACTGACAGATGACTGTGGTTCACTATTTCCGTTGCTGCCAGTGTTGCCACTATATTTCGAAAACGTTTTATTGCTACCGACATTTCGTTTCCGAAAATTTTTAGCCACAAATGCGTTTTCTGTTTTAACCTCAAAATCTGTACTCATGTCCAATAACTTAGTTTTTATAGAATCCGCACTAATACTCATGCCTGAGTGCTCAATGGCCATGATCATCGGGCTAAACTTCTCCGGAAGTCCCGCCAACAGCAATGAGCCAACCCACTCATCATTTATCTCGAAACCCGTACTTTTTAATTTCTGCGCCGTTTCTACTAACTGCGTTACATACGCCGTCATAGACTCGCTTGCTTCTAAGCGAATTGATATTAATGTTCTCAATAAGTTGATCTTGCGTGTGTAACCGGTGTCGTCGAACAAAGACTTCAGCTTATTCCAAGTACTTTTCACTGTGGTTTCGCCTTTGATGTGGACGTAAAGGGATGGGTCGATGGTTAAAACCATCTTCGCTCTGGCTTTTCTGTCGCTTGATACATCTAGTTCTTCTTCACTAGACAAGTCGACTCCTTCCAGGATGAGAAAATTCTCGACTGCGAATGCCCAGTCATCGTAATTTTCACGTCCTTTTAACTTTGGAACGTTAACTGAATAATTACTCGCCATTTCTGTACACAACTTTACTGGCTACTAATGAAAACTAATTATTTTGTGGGGACTGGGCCCATAACCTGTTATAAAATAAAACTACGCTTGTCGTGGTGTTTGAAAGCCAACTGCCATATTTAATACTTTTTTATACCAACCATAAACAGTGGACCATAGACTAGACTAAATATATAAAGGATGACATTCTGTTACACATTTATATCACATTTTAGATATATAATATAATAATTTTCACGTAAACAAAGTTAAATTAAAACAGGTATAAATGGAAAATACGGCTATACTTATTTATGAAACAGGCTAATAAGGCCGGGCAGATGTTTCCAACAATTTGGGCGGCATACTAATATATTGGAAGCGAAGTTAATGACCACCGTACTTTCGTACAGGTAACTTTGGACGTTTGGAAATGATGTAGGTGAAAACAGGATTGTTTTAGCCCGTTATTTTATACACAGACGCAGTTGGATGCTTGCTAGTAGTTATAGTAAGTTTTGTCGTCAATTGCTAACTTTATTGTATTTTCAGTAACATAAGTTGTTAGGTCGACTAAATTACTTATTTTACTCACTTAGCTTACTTTGAGCATGAGCCGTCTGATAAAATACGTTTACCAAGTCTCAGACTTTTAGCAAACGAAATACATCCTTTAAACGTTCCGATAGGCAATAAATTAGTTAGATAGAAAACCAATCAAGTGAACACCGGTAATCCCCCCATTTAAAGGGAGGTCTCCTCCACGGGAAGGCCTAATTACAAAAATTAATTCATTTACTTTTTCCGATAATTATTCGATGTTTGGAAACATCTGGCCGATATTAATGTCGCGACTGGATCGACGGTTGCCAGGGATTACGGTTTTCGAGATTTTAGCGAATTAGCTGTTTTAGTAGATTTTTTGCTAGAGTTCTAATGGAATAGGTAAACTGACTGTGATCTTAGGTAAACTGATTTATGGCTGATTTGGCGCCCGTACGTTCAGTACATTAGGTGGTCACTGAAAATCAGTGCTCTTTTTGGTTTTCATAGCACAGCTTATGCTGAGATGGCCACCTAGTTGTTGAATATTATGTTGTCAGTTGTACTTTGTTTGTTCGCTTTTTTATGTATCACGTGTACCGCGACAATAATTATTCTTTCTTTCTTTGTATCTGTAGAAGCCTGTGAACAAAGTATTTAATTAAATAAACTGAAATGTACATAGTTACTCCTGTTAAGTTTTTTTCATTTTTATACTTAATTACGAACATTATTTCTTTTGATTATAAATACTTTGTGCCTAAGGTATTCGATGTCAATTTCTTGATACATTTCAAGTTACTTAATAATTCGACAGAATGAAAGAAACTGAAAAAAGTACAACATAATAATAGCTAATCTGGTATCTATATTATTTCTTCAATGTACGAAGACATAAAAACCCTCAATTTATTTTGGATTCAACATCAGAATGTTTATAGTTTTGTCTGTATGGTATGCTTTCCACAAGCCCAAATACTGGCCTATTGTCGCCGCTGCACATAAATTATAGGCATTATTACTTGTTTGGACGGTCATTGGTATATCCATTTCCGACTATAAAGCATACAAGCAGTGATAATTGGTATTATGCGTTCCATAATGGCGCCTTGAAGATCGTCTGTCCTATTGTTAATTATAATTGGTGTTATGGCTGTTTATATTGTGACTGCTTTGGTCGCATAGTTGTATTACGATTCGACTGCTATGCTGAGGGTTTGATTCCCGGTTCGAGAAAAGTGATATTGGGTTTTTCTACTCGGTATCAGCCCGGAGCTTGGAATTTATGCCCGATATAGGGATAGGCTCGACCCCTATCACATGGGTTGGAATACGCGCAGCGAATAGTGGGTGCACTAGTTGCGCCTCTGCCTAACCCTTCGGGGATAAATGGCATGAGACTGTGTATATTGTGTAACTAGGGGCGTCTACGACCTCGTCTGCGTGGTCTTAGATCTATCTCAACCTATTATACTCCTAACAATAATGTCCCAGTAATACAGGATACGCTCGAGACGTCTGGCCCGTCTTTCCCAAGAGTCCATCTATCCCCGACTTATCATATTTGTAACACAAAATAAAGCTTGATTTAAGTTTTTAGATTTTGAATTCAATGATTGGTTTTGAAAGTCAATTTTACAATTGTTTTATGTCCTGTTACTTTTTTCTCGTATCTTCTAGACTTTTCTCCAAAAATATACAATGTACCGACGGTAAATCTACTTTTTTATTATATGTATACTAATATTATAAAGCTGAAGAGTTTGCTTGTTTCTTTCAACGCGCTAATCTCAGGAACTACTTTGATTGGTGGTAGGTCTCTCATATGTGAGAGTCCGCCTGGGTGGGTACCACCGCAATGTCTATTTCTACCACCAAGCATTAGTGTGCATGCACTGTTGTGTTTCGGTTTGAAGGACATTGTAGCCAGTGTAACTACAGGACATAGTGAGACTTAACATCTTATGTCTCAGGATGACGAGCGCAGTGGAATGCCACACAGTACTTTGTAACTCAAGGTGCTGGATGGTGTTGCTACTGTTTATGGGTGGTCGTATCGCTTACCATCAGGCGAACGGCATGCTCGTCTCGTCATTCAATGCCATAAAAAAAAAAAAAGAAACTACTGAACCGATTTTGAAAATTCTTTCACTAATAGTAAGCTACATTACTCCTGAGTGCTATAGGCATCTTTATCATCCATTTTTATCCCGGAAAAACTTTTCCACGCGGGCGGAGCTGCGCGCAAAAGCTATGTATGGATAAAGATAATTGATAATATTGTAATGCTTGATCTCAAGTGAAGAGTGGATCAACTGCAACGACCGTCGAAATTGTTTCTATTCTAGACGATTGAGGCGAGTCTATCGCCTTGTCGGGCCAATCTTCAAACGATAAAATTACCCTAGTAACTAGTTAACCATAGTCACTTATCTTAATTGGGTTGTAGACGCTATTTAATTATCTAACACCAAAAAAAATATTCCTCTAAAGAATCTAAGGAATTCTAACAAGTAATGCAACGTAAAGCAATATAACGCTACTGAACGTAACCAAATTAATTGAAATATACGATAAAATCTGAACAATGTTTCATTTAATTAATCCTCAGCGTCTCGACGGTAATTTATTCATATTTTGATTATGCTAAGTAGAATGTCACAGATGACGTCAATGCATGATTCTTTGAAAATCTGTTGTATATTTAGATAAGAAATAAGTTTGAAACTTACAAAAAGATGCAATAAGAGAAGACCAACCGTCAGCCTGAACAAATATACGCCGATAAATAATACCAGCTCCGTATAATATACTTCTTTCTGCAGGGCGCGGGCCTCTACTGTGAGGGTTTAGGCCTTAGTCCACCACGCTAGCCTAGTATGATAGACTTCACATACCCTTGAATTTCTAATGGAGTATTCTCAGGTATATAGATTTCCTCATCTGAGTTGTGTGCCTTGAACTTGCGGAAATTCTTCTCAATAGACCGTCCCATTTTCAGCTAGAATAACGTGTATTGTGAACGACGATAAAGACGATATATTAATATGGAACGTCGTTCTATCAAAGTTTACATTGATCTGATTCTGACTGTACCTGCCAGTTCAATTGCTATGCAGGCTTAAATTGATTAGACAAAAGATACATCTACTATAATTTCTGTAAGCTACCGCAGTGGGATGCATTTCAAAGACACTAAGACCCGTATTCACAAACGGTACTTAGCTAAGTACGGTGCAATGCTTTGATAATAAGTCTGTTTCTCAGTACTTTCAGCATGACAGCCTTCGCAGTGCGTAGACATAGGGGCGTTGTGATTGGCTGATATTGAGATACAAGTTTGTTAGATAAACAAAGCTGAACAAGGCCAAAGAAAACTATGAAATTTTCGACACTATGCTGTCGCACTATGTCTCCTCATATAGGAATTTCGAAAGTATGTGAAGTCTGCCAACCCGCACTAGGCCAGCGTGGTGGACTAAGGCCTTAACCCTCTTAGTTGTAGAGGAGGCCCGCGCTCAGCAGTGGGCAGTATATAATACAGGGCTGGTATGGTATGGTATGGTATGTGTCCTCATGGTATTGGTTGTGACTACGGGTGTGAAAGTTAATATCTATAGGAATAGAAAGCTGATCGACAGATAGAAGACAGAAGTCATTACAATGTATCAACCTTGCATTGTCTTTATAGTAAATTGAAAGGCCAAATAGGCTTCGCGTAGACGCTTTCAAGTTGAAATAGACACTTGACACAAAATTGAAAATCATAATTTCATAGCAAAACCAAAATATTAATGGAAGTAACTATTACCTAACCAAGTTTTGATTAGTTTAGCAATCAGTTGATGGAATTTTCAATTTCATAGTAAAGAGGGGTATAATTAATTAACGGCTATGAGTACATTTATAAGCATGAAAGCCAAGTCACAGGTGACTTTTATACCTCGTGAATAAACATATTTATTGCTTTCAATTTCTCACTCTTTTATACCATCTAAGATTGCGTTGTACCGCTTTTTGCACCTTTTCAAGAAGCAAGTACGATCTCGATGACCCTTTTAGTTTGAAGTGGCTAATAGATTCTATGATAATTATACTAAGTGCGTCCTATTGTAAGTTCCGCTCCTTTAGCGATATTACTAATGGTGATGTAGTGGCAATTATGTGGGATAATGGAGGAATATAGACGAACATAGACGTTGAATAAATATACTTATTACCTATTGTTGCTTTATATCTAGTGACATTGTAGATTGTGAATTTAGGATCTGATGATGCCTTCGTGGCGTGTATTACGGTACGACACCAGGGCTGAGGTCCCGAGGTCGATCCTCGGGTCGGGCAAAGTGATATTGGGTTTTTTACTCGGTCAACCAACAATGGAATTTGTGCCCGATATGGCCATAGGCTCGCCCCCTACAACATCATGGAATACACACGGCGACAAGTGGGTGAACTAGTTGCGTCTCAGCCTACCCCTTCAGGCATTATAAGCGTAAGTGTGCATGTGCGTAGGATCTGATGTATTACAATAATAATTACCTTTTTTGATTCTAAAGATACTTTTGCATCCATTGGTATTTGTACCTGCTGTAATGATGACTGTCATCACCTCAAGATGATTTTTTCTTTTGATTTCACTACCGTAGCATTTGTTCACAATAGTAAGTGTATTTTAAAAGGTGTTAGAGGAAGGTGGGATTCCGCTATTTGATGCGTAGGTCGCCCTCTCATGAAACCGAATTACGCTCAATGAACCGATAGTCCAATGGTTCTATAACTGCCTACTCTTTCACTACTGACAACTCTAATAGTTTGGTTCATCGTTTTCGTCCACTTCCGTAGCAAGGCTTCTAGTAATCTCCCTGACCATACTAAATGCATCAACAGACCTCTTGTTTCGCGTCGGTTTTCTGCGAAATGGCGGTCCATCTATCCTATTGACGGGGTGCTATTACGCACAAAGAATGAAAGGCACGCCAAAGTCACTCTAATTACCGTGTGGCGTATCATGTCCAGCAAAGTATAGTTATGGAAGTCTGAATGGCGATTGAATTTGATTTAATATTTCCTATTGGTATTTGTACTGTATTGGTCAAATTGAAAGATCACTACAATCGTTATAGCCGTTTATTTAATCAGTTAATCATCTCTCTATATCGTTTGTCAGTCTAAATTATTCTGGTTTCTGGTTAGCTTACCATACGAAACGGGACAGTAAGCTGTCTTTTCGTTTTTTCCTGTGAGACAGTGGTACCATCTTAAATTAACCAGCCCATTCATTCTGTAGGCGAAGAGAAAACTGGACACCTGAAAAGTTCTCCATTAGAATTTCAACTTAGTGGACTAAGGCCTAAACCCTCTTAGTAGTAGAGAAGCCCCGTACCCAGCAGCGGGACAGTGTATAGTATAGAGCTGGTATTATTATGATATTCATTCTCTTGACATTCTGTGTCTACAGTATAGTTTAACCCGTCCATGCCCGCTTATATATAGCTGTAAGCTAATTTCCTTATATAAATGGAAACAGGTGACCACCGCGGGCGTTGAGGGATTAAGCATTTATAAATCATATTAAGCAATTAAAAAGCGCCATATTTCCGCGTCTGATTTGATCGTGTACTGCAACCTCGGTAAGCAATTAACGCAATTGCTCCGAATTGGCATCAATATCGTTTCCTTTGACGTATTGAGCACTGAACATAACGTATTTATGGTCAGTGGACTTCATTTCTTTGTAGTGGATAGTACTGAATACCATTGCATTAGTAACGGCATTTCATTACCATTTCCATACTAAGTATGATCTGACCTATTTGTGTGTGCGCAGTAAAATCATCTTAATTTTTTTCATCATTACCTAATTCCTCACCATTTTTATTATGTTAACATCTTATGTCATTTAAATTCTTAATGTGCTCAAATGTTGCAACAAAGTTTTGGCCATTTTTTTTACAATGTCGCTCGACTATCTTTTACCAGAAAACTTCTATCACAAATACTATTGTAAGCGACTCGACCTAGAATTTTTGTATCATTTGGCATTTTAATTTTCATAAAAAATACCTGAATTTCTCGAAAGGATATACAAAACTATACTAGGTAATTATGAATTAATCGCATCACAAATCCATTCAAAACAATTTCCACAAGCGTATCTCGTAAACCACAAGAGATCCGCATTACAGGGCATTAGCCAACAATAGATTTACCTCGCGTTAACTGAAATTAGTAGGGATTTGCATCGGCCCAGCACGGTCGGCCCAAGTAAACATCCGTCAAACTTTAATCGTATTAGCCAAGTATGTTTGTGCTCTAGTTAGCAGCAAAAATGGTTCAAATTAGTAGGTTGTTAATCATCTTAAATCTCGTAAGTGTTGAGTGTGATTAGGTGATTTCATTTTTGCTTTTTAAGTCCTTTTTTAATGATTGAGTTGGCAAAAATTGTAGTGTTATTTTGGTATCTTAGTTCCTCGTTTTTATTTCGTAATTTTTTTCTTAATGTTGGCCAAATAGTAGTAAAATAGAATGGCTTATATAATATACTACTTTAATGCCATATAAACATAGTTCTTCAGATATGAAGTTATTTAATGCAGAGCCATCATATTCTGTAACAAGGAAAATAATAATATTATATGACATATCCATTTTTCCCTCCAGAGTTAAAAAAATACAACAAGACCTATTATTGACCCGGAATGTCGGTGACATCTCATCAGCGTAAGGGATAACCACTTTGTTGAAGAATAAAAACGTCCATAAATTAAGTTACATTTGCCTAAATACTTAACCGTCGACATTCTTGAAATATATCAGAGTATTAGAATACCCGATAAATTTTGTATTTTTGCAGACCTTTACGTCAGCGTCGCAAAATATTGTTGTGGTATTTGGAACGTACACCGCATGCCCTTTCAGCGGTTCTAAGTAAATATTTGGTTTAGGATTTACAACGAAATAAGGTCGCATTCTGATTTGCGATGGAATTGTTTTCATATTTGTTTTTGTCTTCAATATATTTTGTGGCAAGAGGAAGGCATACGAGTATATGGAACGCCTTATTCTTGAGATTTGGTAATTCTTCTATGATTGTTATATTATTTTCGATAGGTAGTGGCTAATTGATTTTTATTCTTGGAGTAAATAAACGCTCTAACCATCATTTACTGCCAGTTGAGCCCATTTTGAAACCTTCCTTAATAAGGGCAAGCGCTCAGGAAATTTCATGGCTCACCATGGCCTGGATGGAAATCCCGTGTCGAGAAAAGTGATAATTTTGCTTTTCTGCTTAGTATTAGCACGGAGTCTGGAATTTGTGCCCTATATGGCGATAGGCTCGCGCCCTATAACAATATGGGACTGAAAACAAAAGGCGAAAAGTGTGTAGTTGCACCTCAACCTAACCCTTAGTAGGCATGCAGATAGGATTTGGTAGGTATTCTACCACCCCTAAAGAAGTGTGTACATTTAATCACTTTAAATTATCATTAAAAGTGATGGCATACCCAGACGCAATATCCAATAATGTCTAATATTAGATTAGCCTAATACAAACCTCGTAATCCTAACTTGCCAATCCAATTTCGTTTGACAAGCCCCCATGGAGACAGTCTCGGTAAGGAGTTGATGTTGGTCACGAGACTATATCGAAACGATATTAAAGTGTTCCCCGGAGAGGTATTTGAAAAATCTAATCTTTATCCTTCCACAAAATGATAGTATCTGGTTTTTGTACAGCCTCGTTTGTTTTTAGTGGAGTTTATTTAATGTTATTGAAGTTGTGGTAACTGTTGGTCTGGAGTATTATGTTTTTTTCAAAGTTTGTACTGTTACTGATCCTGGTAGAGTAAGTAACATTGAAACGGCGGTTGTGACTTATTTTTTTTAATTAACATATAGTAGTAGTAGTAGATTTTTCCGTTTCCGGGCTTCGAAACGTTAACATCACTGTGATTCATTCCAAGACAAAAAGGCTATTTAAAAATAAATAGAAGTTACCCTTGGTGAACAACACTACATCAAACTATTGCATCAGAGTTCAGGAAGACCTAGAAGAAATAACTCTTGGACATTTTTCAAATTTACACAATTAAGTGAAGCTAAACTTCTATAACTGCAATTGAGGTTAGAATATTATTCTTATTTCAACTCTGTCAGTTTGATAGACGGACAAATAGACAACAATCTGGCTGTCAGTCTGTTAGGTTGGCACTAAATTCGGTGTTGCCAGTAGAAGAAAATATTTTCTACCAATTATACTTCTACGCTCCGTTCCACACAAACTGACTCGATAATATGGAAGGACAATTCCAAATATTATTTGAGAAGATGAAGATAGAAATGCAGAAACAAACGGCTGAACTAAAAGAGTCTCTTACGGAAAGTATAATGGATACGATGGACGGAAAACTAACTCCCATTATTGAAGAAAATGAAAAATTAAAACAAAAAATCTGCAATCTAGAGAAAGAGATAGAATATTTAAAAAGAGAAAAGAAAAGTAATAATATAATTATTTTTGGATTGGAAGAGAACGAAAAATCAACACCGGAGCTATTTCAAAGCGTTAAAGAGAACTTCAAAAAAGAACTCAATATTGCTATAGAAGAAAATGAAGTGAACAAACTATACCGCATAGGGAAAAATAAGGGCGAGAAAAAACCAAGACCCGTGCTATGCTCTTTTTTAAACGGTTGGAAAAAGAGCGAAATTATGAAGAACAGAAAGAGTTTTAAGACAATTCACGTATCAGAAGACTATTCAAAGGAAGTTCTAGAGAAAAGGAAAGCTCTACAAGCACAACTATTAGAAGAGAGAAAAAAGGGAAACACAGCTTTTCTGAAACACGACAAACTAATAGTTAAAGAACCTACTACAGACAAAAGGAAAAGGGAACCATCTACTTCACCCCCGTCTCCCACAAAAACTCAGCCAAAAAAACAACAAGCACTAAGTTCTATTAAAACCAACAGGACAAACGCATTCGATGCAATGAGATCCCGATCAAACTCTCTAACTAACCATTTTACACACAAAGACCAATAGCAACTAACATCCGGTAAACGGGAAAATCAATTAAACTACGGAAACTGGCAAATAGATAAAACACAATCTCCCCCAAGCCGACTGGTCCTCGTGGGGGATAGAGACCACAACCCTCCAACAATACAGGAAAATAAACATCGAAAAGCAATCATTTACGTAGCAGCTCTCAATGTACTTACACTGAAAAACGAAGAAAACCTTTTAGAACTAACTTATGCGCTAGAACAAATTAAATGGGACATTGTGGGCCTAAGTGAAGTAAGACGAACAGGAGAAAGTATTTTTTCACATCCTGACTTCATACTATACCACATAGGAACAACCCCAGGTCATCATGGGGTTGGCTTTATTATAAAAAAGCACCTCGAAAATTATATTGAAGGATTTATAGGAATCTCCGAACGCATAGCTATAATGAACTTGAAGATACCTGGATACAAAGATCCATGGTCTATTGTACAAATATACTCGCCAACAGAAAAATCAGACCTGGAAACAATAGATACATTCTACTTCAATCTGAACACAGCTATTCAAGATCACGCTCATAAAAACCTAATAGTAATGGAAGACTGCAATGGCCAAATTGGGGAAAGGCGTCCAGGGGAAAATCCAGTGCTAGGACCATTCACTTATAGTAAGAAAACCAGAACTAGGAATGGAGAAAAAGTCATGAGCTTTGCACTAGATAACAATTTAACTATTTTAAACACAGTATACAAGAAAAGTAAAAAGACCATGTGGACCTGGATTTCGCCAGACGGAAAATCAAAAAACGAAATTGATTTCATAATGACTAATAAAAACAGCTGCTTCACTAACTTCAACGTCATCAACAAATTTAACTTCAACACCAACCACAGAATGATCAGAGCCGAACTTAAAACAATACAACCAAGGAAACCTAGACCAAGGCAAAAACTAGGAAACTCTAAACTCGGTAAACATCAAATGGAACAATTAGCAATCGCTCTGAGAGCTAAATTTAAGGACTTCAAAGAAACCACAAAAAATTCAGGAACACAGGAAAAATACAGCTGGATAGAGGATAACATCAAAAGTCAGGCACAACACATTTTAAATATCACGACCGAACCAAAAAAGTGGCTTACAACCAATACAATAAAACTGCTAGAACATAGAAACCACCTGATCACCGCAAAAGATGAAAAAGACAGAAGAAGAAATATAGCAGAAACTAGTAAAGAAATTAAAGAAAACATAAGAGCAGATAGGAAAAGAAATAGAATGGAAACAATCGAAAAGTACATAACGAAAACGGGAGGGATCAAAAAAGCTTATAAAGAATTAACGAATTCAAAGGAATGGATTACAAAGATGAAAGACAATAGCGGGAAATGGAGTCATCACAGAAAGGACATATAAGGAATTGCCACATCTTATTACAAAAAAATATATGAAGACAGCCATACTCACGATGAAATCGATTTGGTGGAGGTCTCAGATATTCCCAACATCCTTCATGCTGAAGTCGAGAAAGCCATAGATAGTCAAGGGAAAGACAAAACACCAGGTCCTGATGGCATAGACAATGAAATCATAAGACAAAACAAAGAAGTTATGACGCCTGTCCTCACAGAAATGTTTAACGATATCATAAATACCGAAATAATTCCAAAACAATGGACAGAGTCCAACATTATCCTTCTGTATAAGAAGGGAGACAAACATGAAATTGGAAACTACCGCCCGATTAGCCTCATGTCCAATTTATATAAGATATTTGCAAAGATCTTATTAACAAGAATTGAAAGACCACTTGACGAACAACAACCTATTGAGCAAGCAGGTTTCCGCAAAGGCTACTCGGTAATCGACCATATCCATGTAGTACGCCAAGTTTTAGAAAAGTGTAACGAATACCAACGAACATACTACATTGCATTCGTTGATTATACAAAAGCATTTGATTCCTTATTTCACGGGAAAATATGGGAGGCACTAAAACAACAAGGAATTGAAGACAAATATATTCGCGTAATAAGAAATATATACAGTCATAGTACAGCAAGAATTCAATTAGAAACAAAAAGCGACCCATTCAAAATTCGGAAAGGCGTTAGACAAGGAGATCCTCTATCTCCAAAACTTTTCTCAGCAGTACTGGAATCTATTTTCAGAAGACTCAACTGGGAAAATTTTGGGATCAATGTGAACGGTGTTTTACTAACGCACTTAAGATTCGCCGATGACATAGTATTATTTGCTAAGTCATCGGAAGACTTAATAACAATGTTAAGCGATCTAGCAAAAGAAAGTATGAATGTGGGATTAAAAATGAATCCGGAGAAAACAAGAGTGATGACAAACGGAAAAAACAACACTATAGCTGTAGGAAACACCCAAATTGACTACACCAATGAATACATTTACTTGGGACAGGTAATGACAAAAGAAGATGCTGTACGTAAAGAAGTAGAGAGAAGAATAACCAATGCTTGGAAGAGATATTGGGGCCTGAAAGAGGCTATGAAGGACCGAAAGCTTAACATAGGTATAAAAAGTAAATTATTTAACTCGTGCATCCTACCTGTCCTTATGTATGGCAGCCAAACATGGGCCTTAACACAAAACACGATAAGCAAACTCGCAACATGCCAATACGCAATGGAGAGGAGTATGCTGAGTGTAAAGAAGTCCGACAGACTGGAAAACCGGGTCATCAGAAATAGGACAAAGGTCCTAGACATAACATGCAAAATCAGAAGACTCAAATGGCGATGGGCAGGACATATGATCAGAGGACAGGACAAATGGAGTAAAATTGTGACGGAATGGTATCCAAGGGAAGGTAAAAGGAAAAGAGGTAGACCACACAAAAGATGGGACGACGACATAAGACAAGTGGCAGGTGTGATGTGGAATAGAGTGGCTCAAGAAAGAAACGAATGGAAAAGGTTGGAGGAGGCCTTTGCCGACTGGCAAACAGATCTGCAGAAGATAAGCAAGAAGCAAATACTTTATTAGACTAAGTTTTTAAATTATTTCTATTTTACTTGTAAGTTGATCTGAATAAAGGCTATTATTATTATATTAGTAGTAACTTTTTTGTACGTCTCTTTAAGCAAATAGTCTAGTGGTGAAACGAAAGAAAATATTATCATTAGATATTTTAGCCATTTTACTCAATATTATAACAATACTTTATTTCATTGTAAATACCCATGACATCGTTTCAAAGTTCATTGGTCATACTTCGTATATACATAAACCACCAGTTTTTCTCCCAAAAATCCTCTTTTTTTTATTGCATTGTATGACGAAACGAGCATGCCGTTCGCCTGATACCTATAAAAAAATACCACCTATAAACAGCAGCAACACCATCCAGCACCTTGAGTTACAAAGTACTGTGTGGCATTCCACTGCGCTCGTCATCCTGAGACATAAGATTTTGTCTCATTATGTCCAGTAGTTACACTGGCTACAATGTCGATCAAACCGAAACACAACAGTACATGCTCATTGCTGCTTGGCGGTAGAATAGAATAAACGGATTCTTACATTTGAGAGACGTACCATCAGTAGATATCCTGACGATAGTATCGATTTAACTCGTTTGCAGTGATAACCGCGTATCGATTGTAACGGCATTACGTGTTACTGATTCGAGCCGGCACTGAAAACAACATTAGCCCGCCGGATTCGCTTCAAGATCCTTGATTTAGACGTGATGGCTCCCGGGATTGTCCTAGATCAGATATTGTGATGGTATTTTGTGAAAGACGATTTCATACTTTTTCTCAGGTAGGTATAGTACAAATAAATCAAACTTTGGAATATTTTTCTTTACCCAAATGGTTTTTGGATTGTTACAATTGTTTTTTGTTGTTGTTCTATTGTCTATTGACAGATAAGTGTTTTTTTCATAATTTTGTCTACAGATAATCCTAATACTTAAAATTACGTACTACATATGTACGCATGCTCACGCCTTTTATCCCCGAAGGGGTAGGCAGAGGCGCAACTAGTGCACCCACTTTTCGCCAAGCGTATTCCGTCCCATGATGTGATAGGGGGCGAGCCTAACGCCATACCGGGCACAAATTCCAGACTCCGGGCTGATACTGAATAGAAAAATCCAATATCACTTTGCTCGACCCGGGGATCGAACCCGAGACCTCAGCCTTGCAGTCGTACCGTAATACAACTACGCCACCGAGGCAGTCATACTACATATGTACCATTTTAAATGCTCTAAGGTATCATTCAGTTTTCTGTGGTACTACTTTAATTGTTTGAGGTAACACTAAAATGCTTGTATTACTACCTTATGGGTATATATAGATGATATTGTTATCAATATCATCACCACACATAATGTAAACTGAACTGCGTAAATCCGTCTTCAAGTAAACGTTGGCAATTTAGCTTAGTCATAATCCTCCGTGGTTATTCTCCAGCGAAGCAAAAAGTTATCGGAATATCCGAGCTGGTGCGGAAACTGCCGAACGTACGAGTGACAAATGCAGGGGCCGCCCAGATGACAGGTGGCGAGTGTTGCCAAAAAGAAAAATGGCCGCAAAATATCGGCTCACGGTATTTTGCCGTAGTTTTAATACAGGCTACGTGGATTTTTAGGCTTTAGATGATTCAGTTATCGTACGGATATGGAGCGTATTAAAGTTAGAAAATATTTTTAACCAGACCCAACATTTTGAAAGTTGTCGATAGAAATCTTGAGCGTTATCGCATGAATTCAAAGATAGATAGAAATAGCATTTTATTACTACATAACTACAAAACAAATAAACAGCATTGAAAACTTGTTCGACGCTAAAACATACTAGGATACCATAAACAAAAATGGATGCAAAAAATATTATCGACTCGATAGACCAAGCATGAATCCTCTTGTGATTATGTAAAATAGAATTGTCGCTATTCAAGACATTAATAATGAACCGTTCGGGCGATGTAAGCTCGTCCTATCAGGAAAATGTAGAATTCAACCCGAACATCATCCATTTTAATCCCAATTGATTCTCCGGAACCCGTAATAGGTAAGGTTAGTTTGAATTAATCTGTATTACTTCTGTAATATAGTTTAGTTTATTATTACAAATACATTTAATGTTTATTGAATTGTATGAAATGTATGATTAATTTGCGGTAAATTATTACTGTCGCGGTGGCGTAGTTGTATAACGGTACGACTGCAATGCTGAGGTCTTGGGTTTCGTTTCCCAGATCGGACAAAGTGATATTGGGTTTTTTCTATTCAATATCAGCCCAAAGTAAATGTGCCCGGTAAATGGCAATAGGCTCGGCCCCTATTACGTGGGACCAAAAAGCTGGCGAAATGTGGGTGTAATACACCTCTGTCTACCCCTAAAAAGGGATAAAGACATGATGCTATGTATGGCATGTATGTAAATTATTTGACGTATTAGTTTTCGTGTTAAAACTGGCGATGCCTTGGTTTAAATTTCTTGACATAATATTCCTCGTAAATTACTTCAGAATAACGATGATGCTACGCTGTCCGTAATTTAAAGTGGCAATTTATTAATTAAATGGCTTTTTAATAAATGGCATTCATCATAAAAATCAATTAGCATAAATAGAAATGAATAAGACCAAAAGAGCGTGCGCAAATGACTTGCCATTTCAACATCCAAATTAAAAGTGTCAACTTATTTGACATTCCAGGCGAAAGGAAAAAATTGAATTTCCGCAAAATTAAATTTAAATCACCTCCAAATTAATACTGGCCGAGTTTAAGTTCGGGACGCCTTTACACCGTAATGTAATTCGTGTCGCATAATAGTTTTAATGAGACTACGGCGACAATTTAAGATTGTAAAGAGAAGTGATGACAAAAGCCTGTACTAATTACTTTTGTACATTTTGTGAAGAATTTTTTTTAGTAGTATACGGAGTAACAGACTTTAAGAAGATGAGTAAATAAGTATGAAAATCTTCTGATGATTAATTTTAAACAGCAATGAATACATTATTCTTAAAGAAAGCTGACTGTGTAGTCGATTTGATAGTGAGATTGAAAAGGAGCTCATTTCGGAATCGTTATCATGCTGGTTTTCTATGAGATATTAACATTATTTTAATCTGTTGTACGAATGTTATTTTTTATTCTTACAGAATAAAGAAATAAGGCAATACAAATTAATCCTTTTATCGACGAGTTCGGCCACGGCAGCCAATCTCAACAGAAATCATCCAGGTACGCAGGAGATATTATAATGCACAAGTATGTGTGCAATACAGAGGTGCACTTGCTATTCCTTGACTCTCACAGGGGTATCATACCGCCAGCTTCCTGATTCCGAGTTGCGATTGAGTAATTTATAATGGAAAAACCCAGTCATAATGTTTTTGGCTCGACCCGGGATTCGAACCTTAGCGCGCAAATCGTACTCATACGGCGTACGCAATACAACTACGTCACCGGTGTAGTCAAATATAATAGGAATGTCATATATGTAAGTAGTCGAAGTAAAGCCCAGTCGCATTAACAAACCACCCACGAATTCTTTCCATTCCACTGGTGGTAGGTCTCTCATATGTGAGAGTCCGTCTGGGTGGGTACCACCGCAATGTCTATTTCTATTTCGATCACCAAGCGGCAGTGTGCATGCACTGTTGTGTTTCGGTTTGAAGGACATTGTAGCCAGTGTAACTACTGGACATAACGAGACTTAACGTCTTATGTGTCAGGATGACGAGCGCTGTGATTGCACTGCATTGACTGCTGTGGCATTGGCCACACAGTACTTTGTAACTCAAGGCGCTGGATGGTGTTACTACTGTTTATGGGTGGTCGTATCGCTTACCATCAGGCGAACGGCATGCTCGTCTAGTCGTTCAATGCCATAAAAAAAATACACTTCGGTGTGACTGCAGACGACGTTAATTTGTAATTCGGAGTTCGTTTGAGGTTAGGCAGGTCTTTATTCTGCCGGGGCGCACATTAAGCGCCCTGTCCCTTCCCTGGCTGTCCGTACCGTGGCTGTCCCTCCCCTGGCCCCTTATTATGGGCCATAATTAGTACATGTTTGTGGGCGGCCCGCGTCTTTATTTCAGGGTATCGCTTCATTTTAATGTTTCGGGTCGGGTTAAAGGAATGTTTAGGTCACAGTTGGATAGTTCGGTGTGACGTCGGTTGTTTTGGGTATTAACTTTATACACTATTTTATCCTGTCTTGATACAAAGGGAAATAGGGACAGTTTTATGAGTTTGCAAAGATCTTTTTAATGTTTAGATAAAAGGAGATGTCCGCTTTTTGTATGGGTGCTGGGCCTCAAAATCTAACCAGGCCTAAACTTTAGGGACATTAGAGGGGAAAAATATGGAACTAGGATCCATGAAAATAATATTTTTAGACCCCTCCATTTATATATAACTAACTTTTTTAAAAACGTTCATATTAAGTGTCCTTTTCAAGCAAAATAAAATTACATCAAAATCGGAGGTATTTAAAATTAAACGAATTATTGTAAAAGGCTAGTTTTTAGGAGTTCTATACAAATATATGTCGGGTAATTCCTTTTTATTAATCCCATTGAGGGTGTCTGAATATATAACGTCGGGTAAGATAAAATAATAATCGTGAAAAAAACTAGTCGAGATGTCAAACTGGTAGTGGGAGCGACAGTTGGGTGTATAAAAAGGGTGCCTAATCATATGAAGCAATTAGTTCAGTGCAGTTCGATACTAAGTAGTAACTATGGTGGTTTTCATATCGGTCAGTGCTTAGTAAAGCGGTTACTACGTTAATTCGGGTTATTACTAGGTGAGTCGATTATTGTTGAGAAGTTTGGTTAAGTAATTGTCTCAATTACCAATGTGTTATAATAAGTAAAGTTAATAGTGAATCCTGACGTGGTATTGTACTCTGTGAACATTTGATAACGTAACAATTGATCAACGAACAATAAATAGTGAGTTGAACAGATAATTCGTTTGTGACTTTTATTATGTGTGCCTACGTATACCTATCGGCCGACGCTGTCTCCGACATCAGAATTGGGATAAACAATCAATGCCCACAGAAATAGATTGTGCTCACTACATATGTACGCTATGTGGAATACATCGTACGATGGACATATTTGACTACCCGCAATTTACGTGAAGAAAAAAAATTGCGCTGAGTAATATCTGAATAAGAACTAGACTACAACGTGAATAAAAGTGGACACGTGTGAAACATAGCCATCGCATGTTTATTTCTGACGTCATCTGCTTACGGCTTCAAATGAATAAGGATCTGCGTGTGTACCGCGATCAAACTGTTGTGTACCGCGACCAAACTGTTAGTGTTCAAACGTTCCTGTTGGTGTTCAAACGTTCCTGTTGGTGCTCAAACGTTCCTGTTGGTGTGCAAACGTTCCGGTAGATGTGCTGCCGACGTACGACGTGCGACGCACCATACGTCGTAGTTGGTGTCCCGGGCAACGTGACTACACGATTGCCTAGTACTGGTTGATGCTAACTGCTGCATCGCGTATCACGTGTGGCTATCTGTGACGACAGATATGAGGCTTACTGCAGCGGTAGAGGAAGTCTGGTATCGTATGACCCATAACCCTTGTTTGAGGGTTCTGGTTTCTTTTATTTCTTGGTAACCTTTACAAATATTGAGATCTTGTTTAACAGGGCATGTGCAGACATGGATTAACGACCATTTTGTGGTTATTGTTGGTACAGAGCCGTCCCTAAACTTGACTTGGAGAAAAAGTACCTGTTGTAGTAAACAATGACTGTACATGGCCTTGGGTGACAAAAGTGATCTAGGTGCACAGTGTTCGGTCTGAAGGACTGCTGGCCTTTCTTAGTCAAGGTTTCGGATCGCAACACTGTACTGTTTAAAACTTTGGATTAAGAGCGAGTCGTGCGATAATTTTAAAGTTGTCCTCGTGTTAAGATGACTACTGAATTCTTGCTCAAAGATTGATGCGAGACTTGATTAAAGTCCAGGATAGGGTGAACGGTTTGATGCTGTTGTGATATTTTTGATTGCAGGAACTGAAGATCCTAGCAGGGAGTACTTAATGTATTCAGCGTTACAAGACTCCGTAAACTGTGACTCCTGAAGAGTCTCTGTGGGATCCTTTGGTGGATCTGACGTTAACTGCGGTGATATAGGAGGATTTGGTATCGTATCACTCGTAACCCTTGTTTGAGGGTTATGGTTTCCTTTATTTCTCCGTAATCTCCACAAAAGTTGGGATCTCGTTTTACCACGTGGTGGTGACTGGAGATTCTGCCCACACCACTTCGCAGGTGGATTTGCTTGTTGTAGCAATGAGAATGCCGTCCAGATATAATAGCCGTGGTGTTTCACTTTCGAGTACTTACTAGGTTCAAAGAGTTTCCGTTAAATGACAATTTGGGTAAGAAATACTGTACCTGTACATGACCCCAATTGGTAAAACTTTTAATTTCAATAGTTTTTGATATCACTATTACACGTGCATAGCCTATAGCCGTACTTCCACCAGTCTTATATTGTAAGAATAGTGAATACATTACAATCTGTTTGCTATGAGTGGCCTGTGTATCGCGAGACTACAACGTGATCACCCACTGGGCCTAAGGGTCATTGTAGCAAATTCGGTACAGATGAAATCAAGAATAACTGAAGTAGTCATTGTAGTAGCATAAGGAGGAATCTTAATCAAAGGTCAAAATAGGCCGAACGGTGTGTTGTTGTTTTTGTTTTTCTTGGCTTTCAGGAACAGAGATCTGCGTAGTGTGTGCTCAGTGCAGACCAGTGTACTTCAGGCTGTGCAAAGATGCGCGGTCCATGCCGTGCGGATACGCGCTCCAGGGAGTGTGGGTACGCGCTCCAGGGGTGTGCGGGTACGCGCTCCAGGGTGTGCGGATACGCATTCCAGGGTGTGTGGATGCGCAGATGCGGAAAGGCGCGGAACGGCGCGCTCTAAGCTGCGCAAATGCGGAAAGGCGCAGAATGACACGGTTCAGGTTGCGCGGACATGGGACTGCGCACTCCACTATATTTGGAGTGGCACGGATGTCGAGCGTTGGCCTGGCAGGTGCATTTTTCAATGCATATTGGGTAAAGGACATGTCTAACCTACTATGCTATAGGTAGGAGTCAACCCGCCTCCGAAGGTACTCTTGCGGGTGCTGTACTCTTTAGTCCCTGTTGCCGTCGCGAGGTCCTGAGAAGTTCTATACGGCGCGTACTGTGAGTGCTGAGCCGATCACTGTAGCTAGTAAGCACCTACAAAGGGAAGGTCTCTATTGATCGTCAATTGACGTTTGAATGCTGTCAATTTTAGGGTGGCCCTTTATAAGTTTGCAGCTCCGCAAGGAAGATTCTTGCACTCGGGTGAGAAGTTTTCATTCTGCCATGTCTCATTATTTTGTTAGTGAGTTTTTTTTATAGTCTGAAGTTTTTATTTTTTTGCAAATTTAAAGATTGATCCGAGTACAAAACGCTTGGCAACCGTCTAAGTTTTGTCAGTATGCCGCAGGTTAAGCAATAAACACATTCGTCTACTAATTGTAATTTTAAAATCCTTCTGTTCCCTTGAATTTGTCTGGTTTAGGCCAGGAATGGCCGAGCGATTTGATGCTGCTGCGTATATTTTCTGTTTGCAGACATTGGAAATCGCTGTTGGTGGTGCCGCGTTTGACGTGTCTGGTCCGGTTCGAGGACTGTGTGCAGTGCAGCTACTGAGCCGCTTCCCAGGGGAAATCGCTGCTGATCGTCAATGGCACTGTTCTCCGCTTAGATAAGAATTGTTTGCATTGTATACTGTCTTAGTAACTATTTGACAGCTGTATCATGAGAGTTTGTTACCGTCACTTCTTCTCTCTGGCTATGATACTAGGAGGTGATGGAGGAAGGGCGTTTTGGGGGTGCTGTCTATTTTGTAACAAATGTACGTAAGAGAACTATCACATGTCAGGAGGTCTATGATTACTATACGTGATCAAACTGAATTTTAAAATTAATTTGTTTCTTAAATTCCTTTTAACTAGAGAGACACTATTGCGAGCTTTTCCTTAACCTTTGGACAATACAAGCGACTGACTATAGTTATTTGTGCACATGGTCACAGTGGTGACTTTCTTAGCCTGTCGATTATGGTCAGGGGTATGACTACAGAAATAATTTTACATTCGCTGTGATATTCATTCCTAAGTTTTAATTGAAATTTCGGTTGGGTTCTTGTACTATAATTGGAATTTTAAATTTTCATTAAGTTGAAGTGTTAAATTTTCATGATTTTATGAAATTTGCATTAGCGAAAAATGCTTGAAGGTTAAGTTTTGACATAATCGATGAAATTAAAGCAGAGACAAGTAGTAGAGATAGTAATTAAGTTTGCATGTTGATCTGGAGTGGACCGTACCAGAGGTTGTCGTGTAGCCGTAGCTCAGTAAAAATCGCTGCCTACTTTTAAGTGGGGTCGAGCGTGAGTACGCGGTAAGCAGTCAACTCTGGCGGAGGTCGGGTTTCTGAGGAAACCATAGAGTCCGGGAGAGGCTCGGTGTTCCCGTGGGGTTCGCATATGAGAGGTCACATGCAGGGCTTAATTGATTAGATTATTTGGTTTGATTAATGAGATGGACCTTCAGCCATTTTTTTTGTCTACATTGTTTTTGAAGAGTGTAGTTAAGTTTGCGTGATGATCATACTTTGTGTCATTCAGAGTAACACACGAGGACGTGTGTATTGTCAGAATGGCCGTGTCGGGTAATTCCTTTTTATTAATCCCATTGAGGGTGTCTGAATATATAACGTCGGGTAAGATAAAATAATAATCGTGAAAAAACTAGTCGAGATGTCAAACTGGTAGTGGGAGCGACAGTTGGGTGTATAAAAAGGGTGCCTAATCATATGAAGCAATTAGTTCAGTGCAGTTCGATACTAAGTAGTAACTATGGTGGTTTTCATATCGGTCAGTGCTTAGTAAAGCGGTTACTACGTTAATTCGGGTTATTACTAGGTGAGTCGATTATTGTTGAGAAGTTTGGTTAAGTAATTGTCTCAATTACCAATGTGTTATAATAAGTAAAGTTAATAGTGAATCCTGACGTGGTATTGTACTCTGTGAACATTTGATAACGTAACAATTGATCAACGAACAATAAATAGTGAGTTGAACAGATAATTCGTTTGTGACTTTTATTATGTGTGCCTACGTATACCTATCGGCCGACGCTGTCTCCGACATATATATAAACTGTCTTGGTTAGAATTTCAGGCCCGTTTTTAGACATGTCCTTTGTTCATATTCTTTAAATAATAAATATTGATCATAGACTAAAGAAGAAGCATGTATTTTTTTTATTATTCTACGCAGTTGTAGAAAAAACATGATATGTTACTTATATTAAGTCCTGTTACTTTTAAATGGAACGTTGAAGTCGCAAAAGGATTTCAACATCCAATACAAGCAACATACAACATACAACGCAAAATTAAGTACAAAAGCGTTCAGTTTCAATACCCAATCCTGGAGGTATACAAAACGGGCAGGCAATAAAGCCTCGTCTACACAGTTAAACTTTTGTGTGCTGGATCATAATATACATATCGCACCTGTAGGACGAAAACGACACCATTCAAAAAAATCAAGAATTGAGTTTTTTTTTTTTTATAATGGAATTTGTGTTCACATTTTGCCAATGTCAAGTTTGGTTTGTCCATTTTATTATCTGTAGTATGTCGAAGTAAAGCAGTGGCTACCTTACCAAGACTTTATCGGAGTTTTGGCGGCAACAAAAAAACACTTGATTAGCACAATTATTTCAATTCACTTCATTTGAGCTCTTTCATAGAACTATATTGGATAATATACCACTATAATTATGCAATATAACTCTAAGTATCACCAAAATAATGAATTAAAACAAGAGCACCTCATGACACTTCCAAGTTCCCGCCAAAACTCCAAAGAATTGAGTTATCGTCATAAAATTACTTAAAACGAATTTTTCAATACAACAATAGTTCAAACACCGCCATATTCAAGTGGGAAAAAGACAAAACTATTATTATATTTTCATACCAGCTATAAGTAATTTTATGACGATAACCGATTTTTTTATTTTTTTGAATTGCGTCGTTTTCGTCCTAAAGGTGCGATATATTATAGCTGTCAACAAACAACTTGACCCATCGCTTGTAGATGTCCACGGGGAAGCGCACGCGAGGCGACGTCGCAACGACCGAACGATTGGTAGATCAGTGGGCTTAGAATGTGACAAAAAGACGCAACTCGTAAGACGATGTTTAATTGTGGTGTTTGTGATTGATCGAGAGACCAATACGCCAGTCACGTGTTAGTCTCTCAACCAATAAAACAAAACGGAGTCGTTTCGTGTTTTTTTTTTCCACATTCTAAGCCCACAGGCCCCACAGACAACTTTTACCTCCCCGACCCCGCTCAAGCCTTGCCTACTGATTCATCATCATCTTTTATATTAGAACCCGGTATATTTTGCGTTGTTTATACTCAAAGTTAGAAGATTATATAGAGCGGACATTGGGAAAATTGTCATATAAAAATTTTGAGGCTGTTCATCAATAGCAAAAAACCTATGTAAAATGCATTAAAACACACTTCGACATGATCGTAATGTGCAATTTAGTATATTTCTTCCAAAATATTGTTTTCTTTACAAAATATACAGAGAGATGTTAAATGCTCTAAGCAAAATATAAGCATGCCGACACATCTTGTCACATGGACGTGTCAGATAAGACAGCGACTTATTAGTTATTACCAATTGGTAATAACTTTCGGACGCAAAATTTGGGCCTGATGTCCGGTCTATAACTATACTGTTTGATGTCTTTGATTATACTATATCTAGTGTGTAAGTACCTGGTATATTGTATTCTTGGTTAACTACCACCGTGGACAGGGGTTATACTCGAGCGCTCGTACCAGGCTTATTGGTTATATATCTCTCGTTAGATGCCTTTATATTTGAACTAGACTGTACTAACCACTATAGTGTAGTATGATAGAAACTACTATGCCTCTGTGGCGTAGTTGTATTACGGTACGACTGCAAGGCTGAGGTCTTCGGTTCGGTCCCCGGGTCGGGCAAAGTGATATTGGATTTTTCTATTCAGTATCAGCCCGGAGTCTGGAATTTGTGCCCGATATGGCGATAGGCTCGCCCCCTATCACATCATGGGACGGAATACGCTTGGCAAAAAGTGGGTGCACTAGTTGCACCTCTGCCTACCCCTTCGGGGATAAAAGGCGAGAGCATGCGTATGATAGAAACTAAAAACCGAATAATGTATGTAATCATTAAGATTTAGTACAAACAACACTAGCATTTCGAAATAGTACTCTAGTAACAACATTAATCACTGGCTTTTAATGTACAGTCAGCAGCATAAATATCTGTACAAAATCAAAATTTCAAATCGCCTATATACGCGTTAAGTTAAACTGAAACATTTTTTTTCTTCGTTTGAAGTAAAGTAAATCTCTTGTATTTTATTTTTGTGAAGAGAAAAAAAAGATTAGTAAGGAAACAAAAGTGTGTAGGCAATTTGAAGTTTTGAATTTGTTCATCTACTTATGCTGCTGACTGTACGTTTTAGTAAAGTACATCATCATCATCAGTCTATATTTTAGTCCACTGCTGGACATAGGTCTCCTCCAATACGCGCCATTTTACCCGGTCTTCGGCCTGGCGCAACCAGTTTCTGCCAGCGACCTTTCCCAAATCGTCACTCCACCTTGCTGGAGGGCGTCCTACACTACGCTTGCCGACTCGCGGTCTCCACTCAAGAACTCGTTTACCCCAGCGGTTATCGGTTCTTCGACAGATATGACCAGCCTACTGCCACTTCAGCTTACTAATCCTGTATGCTATGTCGGTGACAGTACAAATTACAGTGCATTAAATTTGTATGCTGATGCTACTGTTTTTTTTTTATAGCTTTAAATGAGGATATGATACGACTGTTTTAATTACAAAGTATTGCGTGATACTCCTGGGCTCGGTACCGTGATACATTGGCAGTTAAGTCTCATAATGTCCAATTACGCTGGTTCCAATGACCTCCAAACTTACTTTTTCAATTGAAATTAAACTATTATAATAACGGATTTATAACGGATAAGCCTTCAAAACGTCGTGAGAAAATAAACTAAAAAACCGCGATAAAATCCGTTATAATAGTTTAATTTCAATGTCTAACATTCGCGTAAACGTAAGGAATCATTACTTTTTCAATGTTAATGGACAAATGCTTATCATCAAAAGATTGATCCTGTTGTCATTCATATGCATCTTATAAAACACACACACGCTTTTTATCCCTGAAGGAGTAAGCATATAGGTGTAGGATTATAAAACTCTAAATAATATTGTAAAATTTGCGTTATTTTGCCGTGTGAACAAACCCTAAGCATCCCTTTGCATTGACAACGCGGGTTCGACCCCGGCATTAATATTTCACCAACATTCTCAGGTTTCATTAGCTCCTCACTGAATTTTTAATTTGAGGCACCTTGGGACCTCCAAGTTGCGACATAATGCAAATTAACAGACTATGATGCGATCGAAGTAGAGATGTGGACCAGTAGTATTCTTGTTTTCAATCTGGATTTTTTGTTCTTTACGAACAACTTCATCACGCGAGAACTCAATATCAGAGGTACCAACCTAAGAGATAAGAAACGGATTACTCATAAGTACGTAATAGTTCCATGGTATGAACGTACTATTTTTCTGGAAATTATGAATTTCATGGACGGCCCGAAATGCATCTTTTTAGATGAGTTTTCGAAGTTTCAGACTGCCCTAAATAACAGATAATGTTCACGGTCTCTTGAGGCTATTTTTCTTAAAATCCCTAAAATTTGCAATCATCTTTTTCGAAGGCAAAAGTGAAAAATACCATATCGGTTTACGTTGCCTTAAAAGACCCAATTATCATTATAATACAAATAACTGAATCAAAATCGGCATTCGAAATGCATGAAAGAATGGTGACTAATATGTAAGAACATCCATGGCTTAAATACTAGAAGTAAAAATAATCTAGTTAATCATAAAACAAGGCTCCAAAAAATCAGCAAATCTTTTAAGGGTTACTGTATACATTTTTATAACAAAGTTCCCACTGAAATTAAGTGTTTAAACATTGGTAAATTCCAAACAACTATTAAGCGAAAGTTATGTAATAAAGCTTATTACAAGATTTCAGAATACATAGAGGATAAAAAAGCCTGGGATTAAATTTTTTTCATATGATTTTCTTTGGAATCATGTCTTTCGTTTCAATAAAGTTTCTTTGTTTCCATCTGTGAGCGGCTTGGGTATGACATACTCCTTAACTGTCTGTGCCTGCGGCGGCGTCGTGTGCCGGGTCGGCCACTTCCCTGTAATATGGTTGAGGAGGCCGATGGCTGGCACATGCGTCATACTCGTGAACGAGTGCTGCTTGTGTGGACTGGTCTGCCCTTTTCGCTTACTACATCTAAGTATTAGGGGTATATCTTGAACTTAGATTAATAGCGACATCTTGAAAATTTCAGATCAAATTATTACATGATTCCTGAGATAGTTATGCACTAGTGTTGGAATTTAAAAATTTAAAAATTTATTACCTATTTTGCGAGTATATAAATGAACTGCTCTAAACAAAACTTAACAAATACTGAATTGTATTTTTTTTTCTCTACATAATGCATTGTATTTTATACCTTGAACTGATTTTGAAAAGAGCAACACTAGAGTTTCTTGCCCGTTCTTCTCTAGTGAGAACTGCTTTCCGAACTGGTGGAAGAGTTAATATTGACGGAATCTAAATAGTGTATAACATTTTATGGGTTCGAATAAATTATTTCATTTCATTTCATACAATTTCCCCATGCATTACCCTACTTTAGGTAATTTCTTAACGTGATTCACAATACCAATACTGAGTCACTGCGCGGGTTTGCATTCAATTAATATCTATTTTACAAAACAGTGATCCATCCTCATTAATTAGACCATTTATGATGTAGATAAATCTACCAATAGCGGCGATAGCCTAGTTGGGAGTGGAACAGACTGCCGAGGCGAATGTCCGCAGGTTCAGAACCCAAGGGCACACACCTCTGACTTTTCTAAAAAAGTTATGTGTATATTCAATTGCTGACATCTCAAAAATATCTTGTAAAACTGACACACACACTCACGCCTTTTATCCCTGAAGGGTTAGGCAGAGGCGCAACTAGTGCACCCACTTTTCGCCGTGCGTATTCCATCCCATGATATGATAGGTAGTGGCCTATGGCCATTCACAAATTCCAAACTCCAGGTTGATAATGAGTAGAAAAACCCATGAATTTGTCCATCCCAGGGATCGTACCAGAGACCTCAGCACTGCAGTCGTACGGTCATACAACTACGTCACCAGCACCGAGGCAGTCGAAAAAGCTGAAGAAAAATCCAAAAACCTGATAAAACAGTGATATAAAATAACCAACACTATGACATACCAATAACCGTCCATTCATTATTCGAAGGCGTTCATGTCCCGATATTTCGGCTAAAAGAATTCGGGTATCGTATAATCTTATAATCAGCAACAAGGTGATCCAATTTCGCCGGGTTATATTCCCTGGAGGTATCGGCAGTTTTGAAATTGGCTCGAAAGGACCTGCCAGGACGAAGCGATCATTTAGAAGATTATTTGAATTCATAAAATATTTATTTTGGAGCGGTTCGGTGGAATGATGCAGCCTATTTTTGAACTGCCAATGGTGTTATTTCATAACAATGTATGATGATATTGATGCTGATAGCTTGATTATAGGCAAATGATAGAACCTTACGTTATTATGCTTATTATTATTCAACATTAGATATTAACTCTCATAATGCCCAGTAATGATAATGCTTGCATTATCTTTCCTACCAGATCTTAAATAATGCTGTTTGGCGAAAGAAATCTATGTATCTATCTATCTCTTCCTAGCCGATTTCAGCCACGGCGGCCAATCTCAACAGAGATCAGCCAGACACGCAGGATATATTATTGGCGAAAGCAATAGACTATGAGACAATATTCGAGGTGCAGTTAGTCCTTTCTTTCTTTTTGATCTTATTGACAATATTTTCATGATTCTTTTCGTATAGGTACATAAGATAAGTTATTGTACAAATTCGTTATGGAAAATATATCCATTTCCTCTCCGTAATAAAATATTTGTTCCTGGTTTGAATGTATGATCAAGGCTATATTTTGGTACCGGAAACCACAGTGTGGAATCTTATAATATATGCATTATTTATAAATAGCTAGCATCTACTTGCAGTTTCGCCCGCTTTGAAGTCTGTTCTTAGAAAAATTCGTGGAACGTTTTCGTTTCCAAATAAATTTCGAAACCCAGACATACACACATACACACACACACACACACACTCACGCCTTTTATCCCCGAAGGAGTAGGCAGAGGCGCAAGTAGTGCACCCACTTTTCGCCGTGCGTATTCCGTCCCAAGATGTGATAGGAGACTGGCCTATCGCCATATCGGGAACAAATTCCTGACTCCGTGCTGATACTGAATTTAAAACCCAATATCACTTTGCCCGACCCGGGAATCGTTCACGTTTCTGCATTCGAAACCAATTCCAAGTATCACTCGTTTTTATCATATCATGGTATAAGCTAGTGTGAGTATAATCACACTCAACCTAGCCCTTCCGAAAAGCCATGACTAAGTTAGGTAATCTCGTTGGCAGTAAGCGCTGTCGATGCTGTAAGGACGGTGGCACGTAACAACTTAAATGTGGAACAAAAGCGGCTGACCTACAAAACTGGCTCTTACGTCGACAAAGCAAGTAAGGAGCCGCGGTCATTAGACGATGCGTGTTCGGCCATCGCGCTCGCGACGAGAGAAAATAATATATTTGAAAACATAAAATGTTCTCAAAGTGATATTGGGTTTTTAAATGTAGTATCAGCCCGGAGTCTGGAATTTGTACCCGATATGGTGATAGGTCGTCCCCTATCACGTAATAGGACTGAATACAAATGGCGAAAAGTGGGTGCACGAGTTGCGCCTCTGCCTACCGCCTCGGGGATAAAAGGCGTTACTGCGTATGTCTGTAAAATGTTCCCTTGATTGTGTACTTGCCGAGCTCAGACTAATAGTCAGGAACACGAGTGTAAACAGCTTATTCGGGTGTATTCTTTACTTATAATTTTTATAACTTTACTTTCATAGTCATATTTGTGCACGAATTATTCATCAATTTATTCGGTGAATTCTTCGCCAATAATCTAAAAGAGGCATTGCTCATTGATCTAAAGTATCAGTGACAATTAGGAATAATATAAATGTTTTTGAGTAATACTGAAGTCGTTTTTTATAATGTCGTATTGATTATCTGCTGCGTTTTGTACTGAGTAGACAGTTGAATCGTCTGTCTAAAAAAAAAAAATTACCTTTCCGCCTTCCAAAATTTCATTGCCTATACCCTCGTCTGAAACGTCAACGAGCCAGGAGGATGGCTGTCGCATGGGCGGTGGTCATAATTTAATGTAATTGTTTACTTTTTGCTCTAAAGAAAATCTCTAAAAAATTCCAAACCATGCATTGTGTGAAAAAATATTTAAGGGCTTAGCAATTTTGTCACTCGCATTATATAACCTCAGTTATTTAGTAGTATTCATTACACTTTGCGATCATTATTTAATAAGCACAATCAATCAACCGATATGCCACTGCATGAACTAATAAACACACGTAATATTTCATCCAATTTCGATTACTTAATAATATAAAATGTCCAAAGATTATAATTGAAACGAGATGAAGTTTATCGATTAAAAAATAAATATAGTATAAAACATCAGCTACATTTTTCCATCTGTATTTTTCAAAACACGAATACTTTTCATATAACTTTCTATACACGACCTACATTTCACGTTAACACGCCCGAATGCATCGCCATTAAAGCGCATAAATACCATTTTTAATGGCCACACGCGGCAACCATGCGGAAAATTTGTGTAACACAGAAAAATATTTCTAAAAAGCGCTGAAAAGCTTTAACTGAACGCGTTCATTTACTTGAGATTAACAAAAAGATACCTTTTACCTGCGAAAGGTTTTAACTGGGCACTCGAGTGCTGGTGCTAAATTCAATTAGAGGGGATTATGAAGATAAATTTATTATAACACCTGCCGAGCCGCTCCTGATATTTAAAAAAGTGTGTTTTTAGTGGAACTGGCTTAGGTATATAAGGATAGTATTTACTTAATTCTTGGTCTAAGTACATAGGCCTATATGGGTTATGGACTAGAAGGTTGTATATAAGTATTTACTAAATTCTTGATCTAAGTACATAGGCCTATATGGGTTAAGGACTATTTTTACTGGTGGTAGGTCTCTCGTATGCGAGGGACCGTCTGGGTAGGTACCACCGCAATGTCTATTTCTACAACCAAGCAGCAGTGTGCATGCACTGTTGTGTTCCGATTTGAAGGACATTGTAGCCAGCGTAATTCCTGGGCATTATGAGACGAGCGCAGTAGGGTGCCACGCAGTACTTTGTTATTAAAAATTCTGTATGTTGTTTAGGGTTTGCAATCCCGCATTCCACATTACCGTATTATAGCGGTTTCCTACATGTTGATGACACCTGCGGAATTCCCGCACTTGTGCGGTAAATCCCGCGCGGGAAAATTGCATTAGTTCTGCGTATTTGATGACGTTTTTTGTTTTTTAGGTCGCGGAAGTAGAATTTGGCGTTTTCAGCGACCACACACTACCATTTTTCCAAGCGATAACAATATTTCGTGACAAACTGTATTTAATATTTTAGTGGATTTACGTCTTCCTCCCACCAATTGTTGTAAAATAATTCACTACCAAAAACCACCAGCCACTAAAACCAACATTTCTCCGCTAAATGAGGGTTCTAAACCACCCATTTTTATTAGTAAATCCACTAAGTTGAGAGACCTACCACCATTTAACACAATTATGCCGGCCTGTTTGTACTAAATACACAGGCTGAACCCGGAACGCGACTCACTTACGTAGACCACTATTGCGGGGTTTAACAGCTTGTGTACGGTGTTCGCTATCCGGGCGGGTACAAATCGCACCTTTAGGATGAAAACGACACAATTCAAAAAAATCGAAAATTGATTTATCGTCATAAAATTACTTAAAACGAAATTTTCAATACAACAAAAGTTCAAACACCGCCATATTCAAGCGGAAAAAGGACAAAACTATTATATCGGTCCTTTTTTTATTATATTTTCATAAAAAAGGGACGAGTTTTAAGTCATTTTATGACGATAATCCAATTTTTTATTTTTTTGAATTGCGTCGTTTTCGTACTAAAGGTGCGAAATATATCCAACCAGTCAATCTTACTTCTTACTTATATTATTAATGCGAAAGTCTGTGAAAATGTTTGGATGTTAGTCAGAAGTAAACGCGGAAACAGCTGAACGGATTCGAATGAAGTAGGCTAGTTGACTACTTTTTTTTAAAACATTTATCAATAATGATCGCCATCCGAAATCTAACGGCATAAGAATTTTCAAAATTGGCGCAATAATAAGTAAGTTATAAAGCTTTGAAATTTGATAGAAGGGGTAAGTGTCAAATAACAGTAATATCAGTCTGCGACGTCATAGGGTGTCACCGGTCATAAACGGTGGGTGCGTGCGAAAGAGATAGCGCTATATCCCCACCACGCCCCCACTTACTCACGACAATATTTCAAATGGGAATAACTGCTTTATTTTCAACCAATTTTGATGCTGATTGAACAGAACAATTTCTTTTTCGTATTATTTTCTGTTACATATAAAATAATGTCCAAAATAGAACATAGGAAACTGCCCTATTGACACACGGGTAGATCATGTCCTGGATTAACATATTACAGACTACGTTTATCCCGGTAATTTGCCCCCATGGGCCAAAATGGATAATTTCATCTGAATTTTTAAATTGCGCCCGGAGTCTGTAATTTGTGCCCGATATGGCAAGAGGCTCACCCACTATCACATCATGGGACGGAATACGCACGGCGAAAAGTGGGTGCACTAGTTGCGCCTCTGTACCCCTTCGAGCATAAAAGGCGTGAGTATGCGTAATTTTTAAATAGATGGCACTGTCGTTTTACTTTTGTAGCGGGAAAGGCTTTTCACGCGGGTGAAGCCGCGTGCAACACCTAGTAAGTAAATAAATATCACAGAGAAAATCACATGGTACTTGACTATGGACATGTCATATACAAACTCAATGACTCAATGAATTATATTTTTAAATTGCTTTGTTCAAAGAGAAAGTAGAGATTAATTTCCAACATTCCTATATTAAACTTTCACCGACAACGGATTACAATATAAGTAGCCATGTTTAATGATTTGTGACAAAGTACTCTTGTACTTAATGGGGAATGATTTGGGTGTTACATCTTTCATACGTATGTCCGATTTGTAAAACAAATAAATTATAAGTAACATAAAGAACCGCACAGACGCTGTGAACTTGTCCCGAGAAACATTACACCACTATAAAACTGACATTCAAGTACTTTTAACATTGAACTTCAAAGCGTTAAACTTAAACTTAGCAATCGCAAGTACTCTTGAAAATATTACTTTTATTAACTTCATCTACATGCAAATCAGTAACCACTACAGAAGGCTCAAGACTTATAATATAAATAACAACTCACATTAACAACAGAAGGGTAGCTCAAAATCGTCAGCAGGAAATCTCAATCAGATGCGCCTTCAGGATAAGACATGTACGTTCGAGGACCCGTTGGCTGGCACTTGAACACGCGCTCGTTGCCTCTTGTACATCGTTGTTAACTTCGGTTTGATGTTTGAGGGCTCTTTTCAACTATTTGCTTGTGGAATATGGTTTATAAGATGAGATAATGTTTGGTTGATTTTTTTACTTTGGAACTATGGATATGAAAGAAGAGATATCACAAAGAGATCATGGATCTGCTTTAATTGTAGAAAGAATAAGAACTGGGTAGGGATTTATGTCTTCGTAAATATTTGATACGATACAGCAAAACTACTAAACATTGGTCTATAAAACAGTTGCATTAATCCGAACAACATACGTCATATTCGAACGACTGGAATTACACCAAGATTCTTTTCTTTTGAATACCCATTCGATTCAAATCCTCTTATTGTAAACTTTAAAAGAAAAGTGAGTCATCCATTAGCAATGATAGAGATATCTCGTTACCGACTTTATGTCGAACTATATTACCGGGCGCTCACGATTCTTTACGCATTAAAGTTATCACCCCCAATAGATAAATGGATGGACTTTCGTGTGTCATTTTATTGTAGATACTATGGATGTATAAAGTGTTTCATTTTGTATACAAATTTTTAAGTATGTATCATGACTAGCATTTGCCCACGACTTCATATTTTCTAATGTTTAGGGATAGTTAGCTATCTTCTTCTATATACGAGAAATAAAAACTTTGTACGTCTTTTTAAACATATTACGCGTACAGACGACTAAGATTTGGCATCATTAAATTTCATATAGAGAAACAGAAAAATAAAACTTGAGAATTGCGGTCAAAATTTGACCAGCGATTTTCGGATAAAGTCATTAATCATAATGCTTTTTTACTATTGGTTTATGACTGATATAGTCAGGACGATGGTATCTACTAAGAATTTCGTAAATAATAGAGCTACCACTAGTAAATTTATTAGATACAAAGTGTCGCTCGCGGCTTCAACCGCGTGAAAAGCTCACCGGTTACAAAAGTCGCTGAATCACAGTAGTTATCCATAGCGCCACCTGTAAGACGCCAACGCCATCTAATTATAAAAATAGATTATAACATACATAGTGTCACGTCTCTATCCCATAGGGGTAGGCAGAGACATAGTCTCTGAGACCATAGCATTTGCCACATAGCTCGATTCTGGCACTCTTTTTCTACCTTCATTGATCTTTTCATGCATTCCCGCCGGTTCAGGGTACTTATGATCTGGCTTTCACCCAGAATGTCAGATATCTGAGTTTCGGTGCGCTCGAAACCTACCGACCCTTCCATCCACATTTGTTTTATTATATCCACTTTGTCAGTCTTCTATCATCCATCCTTACCAAAAATTGATTATAAAATTCAAATATTTCCTACGGGAGCATATTACAGGGATTAAGCGTAGCCTATTTTAATCCAGGACAAGATCTATCCATGTGCCAAATATCGTCCAAATCTGTTACTGCGTATTACTTTTAACTAGCATCTGAACATGCACGTGGAAAATATATTTCTAACTCCTCCCTATTCTTCTATTTGATTAACTTCATTGCGGGTTAAGACTAATTAGTGCTTCCAGAGACTCGCCGAGCTTCACTGCTCGGTGTCATAAAATACGTGCTTCTGCCGATCCTGACTTACAGGCGTTGCAGTGGTGGATGTGAGGGCGGGATAGTCTCGTATGCATCTGAACATTCAAACATCAAAACTTTGACAAGCATTCGCATTTTAATAAAAGTAAGATAAGATGAGCTCTACCGAATATTTTTTATCACATAAACACACACTTACGCGCAACTAGTGCACCCACTTTTTGCCGCATATTCCGTCCTATGATGAGATATGGGGTGAGCCTATCGCTATATCGGGCACAAATTCCAAATCCCGGGCTGATGTTGAGTAGAAAAACCCAAATCACTGCCTGACGCGGGGATCAAACTCGAAACCTCAGCACAGTCGTACGAAGCAACTACGGAGTACGGAGGCAGTCAAATATCCTTTATCAACCCAAATAAATAGCAGTAATTCCAAATACGTCAAAAGTTGGATTTAATGAAAAGTGAATAAGAGAGAGACAAAAATCTGAAACTCGCATAAAATCCTCTTAGAGTGTACTAAACAAAGGTCGGAAGGCAAAGTTAATAAGATAACCCAACTCACGTTCAAATAGACTAGATTTACGAATGCCTGAAAAGGGTGCTTTCTTTGCCTATTTTTTCAGGAATCTGATTGTGTAAACTAAGCTTTATTGGACCTTTTTGACGTCTGGATGTATTGTGAGATGTTCACAATGACTCTCTACTTTGGCGGAATGGGTTAAAGTTGGAAATGTTGGTAAAAAGGCGGAGATGGTGATAAAAGTAAATGCGAACGTTTGTAAAGGTGTTTGAATGTTTTTTACAAGTAAACATAGAAACCATACTATACATACACTACTGGACATAATGAGACTTAACATCTTATGTCTCAGGATGACGAGCGCAGTGGAATGCCACACAGTACTTTGTAAGTCAGTGCTGGATGGTATTGCTACTGTTTATGGGTGGTCGTATCGCTTACCATCAGGCGAACGGCATGCTCGTCTCGTCATTCTACGCAATAAAAAAAAAAAAAAAAAAAAAAAAAACCATTTAACGATTTTAGATGATTTTTGGTACACAGATATATTAAAACATAGTATATTTTATCTATCTTTTTGTACTATCTATCTTTTTGTACTAAGCTATGGAAGAGCGTAGTCTCCTAACACAGGCATTGTTATGCCTAAAAGGAGGGTACCACACCTAGATAATAAGAAAATCTTTGTAAAAGTAAATAAAGATATTTTTATTTTATTTTTCATTTTATATTTTTTATCACAGAAATAGACACAATGGGAATCACGTGGGTGAAGCCGACAACAACACCTAACATAAATTGAATATTTACCAACCTAGAAAGACATTTCCAATTCCGATACCCGATCGCACAGATTTAGAATGTCTCCTCGTGAACCAAAAATCTATTTCCAAACTCATCTCTCAGGATTCAATTCCAGTTCGAAATATGAGTAAACAGGCTCGAATTCTGGCGACGCGGTGACGTACCAAGTGTTGTTTGCTCTACGCATTGTTTTGTGTTGGGATTTGTGTATCCGGTGATAGCTTACGCTGGGCGGGATTAAATATGTGGTATTTATTTCATTTAAGGTTGTATAGGTAGATGTTATCTTTGTAGGTTTTCTGAAAGGGCGGTAAGGCACAGTGTTAAGGTAAGGTTGGGTCCCAAAAATGATAAAAACTATGAAGCATAAATACCTAGCTAATTTTACATAAAAAGGTTTTAGTAAGGAAATTAATAAAAAAATAGCTAAGTATCTACTCTAAGGCACCGCTTAGACGATGTCTAGAAACACTCAATTACTACGCAGCTCTATTGTACGTTTTCTTACAGATGAAATAAGGTACGGAGATGTGTAATAAACAGCAATAAATCAAATTTTATACGTAAATATTCAAAGATGTGTAAGGTACACGCGTTTTTGTCGGATACCCTGGGGCCATACATCGTTAACCCTTGCTCAGAGACTCATAAATATTTACATCGTAATTTTTTCGTACCCTGCTTGAGTTGAAGTGAGTTAAGAATATGAATTGTTTTCTGAAATATGATGTTGGTAACTTTGAGGAGGCCGATGGCTTTTTTTTTTTTTTTTTCGCGGGGAAAAAACGCGTTATCGCTACCTCCACTGGGGGGTGAGTGGAACGGTTATGTTGGTTTCACACAGTCTTACGGTCCAATGTCGACACTCGGGAGTATAGCATCATCCGAGCGAGCACTGAACCGAGTCCCTAACACTATGTACACCCTTCACTGGCATACCAACCAAAACCCACGGTGGCCTTCTTCGGCGCATACGAGACGGCCCCGGGGTATCTTGTTGCACTAAGATAGCTGCACAGGGAGGCCGATGGCTGGCACATGCGTCATACTCATGAACGGGTGCTGCTTGCGTGGACTGGTCTGCTCTGTTTGATGCTTGACTCTATTGTTTACTCAAAATTAAACATGTAGGTGGTTGTTTGACTTACGTACTCTCCGTTAGTTTTCGAATTTAATATCCATCTTCGAAATTTAATTTATATTGTTACTTGCAATTTGTAAAATATATATTTTATATAAAAAAAATAAGATAACAATAAAAGACCTACGCTGAGTTTCTTGGTGCTTCTTCTCTGGTCAGTGGGCTTTTCCGAAGCACTGGTAGAATCTTTTAGTTGATAAAAAACATTGTAAAAATAACGTGTAAGAGTGCCTTTAGGAGCTTAATTACTTAATAAATGATTTGAATTTGAATTGGTGGCATGGTGATCCACTTTAGATGTAATTTAAAATCCTCACCACGTTGTAATAAGAATGCTTAAATTCAAATGCCATTCTTCTTTGACGTGTGTTTGGAATATAAATAAAAGTTTTGGAAGAATATATAGCATCGCATCGCACAATAAATACGAATCAAAAGAGACCTCATTGGTGATAATCGGTTCAATAGGAGCGACCCTAGAGTGGAACATAAAATGGATACATACATACATATGGTGTTAAAATTATAAACTTTCCTTGCTTCGCCGTAGTCGGGTAAAATTTTTAAGTGTTTTTAGTGTTTTATTGGTAGTTGTTGGATTATGCAACATCAAAAAATATTTTGCAAATCCGAAAGATTTGTACTATAGGTCTCTAGTACGCGAAGTGCCGCCTGGGTACGTATATCCGCTATGTATATTTCTACTTCCTGCGACCTTTATCAAGTGGTCTGTCCACCTTGCAGATGGACGGGCGAGGCTGCGCTTGCCAGTACGTGGTCTCCACTCGAGAACTTTTTGCCCCATCTGCCGTCAGTTCTTCGAACTATGTGCTCATATCAGCTTGCTAATCCGCTGGGCTATGTCAGTGGCTTTCGTGTTTTTTTTTTTTTTCGCGGAGAAAGTGCATTACCACTACCACCCGGCCTTCGTGGGGGGCGACCGAGCGGTTATGTTGGGTTCACCGTGCCTTACGACCCGGCGTTGAGCCGCCCGGAGAGATGGAAAACGTCGGGCGACCGCCGGGCCGAGTCCCTAACCTATGTGCAACGCACGGCATACCAACTAAAACTCCGCGGTGGCCATCTTCGGCGCATTAGGGACGGCTGCGGGCTTCCTCGGACGAAAAGTGTCTAAGTTGTCGTCCGCAACCGCCCCTGCGCGGTGCCGCCTGGTGCGGCCCGTCTCCTGTTGTGGGGGTGCTCAGAAGCCCCCGCGCACCGAAGGACGCTCTCAGCGTCAACGGCAGCATGAGGCCTACCTGCCACGCTGCCGTCCATCACGGGGGTCGCAACAATGTGCTGAAAGATACACAAAACTAAGGACGGACAGCCCCCTGCCGGGACGTGTCAAATGCATTAAACTATCCTAAAAATTTGAGTCGCCTCGCCTCATTTAAGCCGTTGTCTCCGTTATCAAATACGATAAGTCCACAGTGCTGGGTGGTTGGTAAATATTATTATCTTTTATGTGGGGTCTCGCGTTATCTGTCAGGTTTTGGTTTTGGGCCTAGACAAATGTAAAATTCAATAGAATTCCTAACGTAATCAAACTTTGGGGTTATGAAATATCAGAGCGAGTTGTCTCTTTATTTCTGTCCCTTTATTTTATTTATAAAAACGCCACCCCTATTTTTTAATAGAAGTAAAATAAAATCTAATCAAAATAATACCAGATTTTAGAGGAAACTAATGTTCTTGCAAGTTAATCCCGTACCTAGTATCTCCGAGCCATTTTCAGTACAACTTTAACGGAAATTGAATTCATGAAAAATAAAATGCATATATAGCATACTGAAGAAAATGTATTACTTTAGTAACCGATATTGAAATATCAAGGCAGTTGTCTGTTTTTACACTTCAAGTATGGCTTTAAACAACAACCAGAAACTGAAATTTATACAACAACCCTATCATCATTTTATTAACGTCTAATTGATTCTTATAACCGAGGTATGTTATTAATTTGATTCAAAAACTTTTAAAAATAATTTTCCCTACTGACTTTTAAACCCAGACCCACACAGTCGCAATAGGACACAACGAATAATCCAACTTCTAACCAAAGAATATGGCGATGGCTTATTGTTTAATTATAGACTAAACTTATTGCCACTAAGCCTATGGGACGACGTAATCGTATATATCCATTACAATTAAATTGTATTCGTTTTATTTATTACTATCAATGAAATTGTGTTGCGAATTCATTGTATTTTGAGCTTGTCGAACAAAACACTCGTCACAATGGCCCATATAAATTAATGTTCAATATATTTCATTGTCCGGTTCCGGTACTCGAACAGTGAATACGTTTATCAGTTCTCTCCGAAAGAAATATCAATAAATTCATTACAAAAGAAACAAAACCAATTAAAAAGTGGAAATATTAGTCAGGAAGACACTAAAAGCAAGTTTAAGTTATAAACTCAGTGTGAAAAGTGAAGATTAAATCAAGAAAATAGTGCAGACACTACACATAACCTCATTAACAATCAGTTAAATTACGAAATAGCAACAAACCATAGGTAAACCTGCATACTACCAACAAAACTAAAGAACCCAGTGCTACCACAACAACAACAACAAAATTGTCAAATCGCAGTGCAGCCAACATAAAAACTTGCTACATCGGCAGTGCAGCCAACATAAAAATTTGACACATCGGCAGTGCAGCCAACATAAAAAAACTGAGTATAGACACAGACATTGACGACGTTAGTTCATTGCTACCAACATAACAACCTCATTCGCTAAGCTGCGTTCACAACTTAGAAGATTCCCTCCAAGATTCTAAATATAACGATCCATTCCACGCAAGGGACAGCAGCAAAAATGGATAACCTTCAATCTTTTTTCGACCAAATGAAAATAGAAATGTCAAAACAAACCGATGTCATCATGACACGAATTGATGAAAAATTAGCACCTTTCAAAGTAGAAATGCAGGAACTAAGGTCAGAAAATGAAGAATTAAAGGAAAAGATAAAAAATCTAGAAAAACATAAACGATTAAACAACCTTATTATATATGGAGTTAAAGAAGCTGAAAAATCGACTGAAAATCTCATCGAAATCATTATAAAGAAATTTAAAGACGACTTAAATATCACCTTAGAAGACAGAGACATAAATACGATCTACAGAATTGGCAAAAACAACATAGAAAATGGAAAGGATAGGCCAATCCTCCTAGCATTTGTAAACTTCTGGAAGAAAAACTTAATAATGGCAAATAAAAAGAAACTGAAAAATGCGTATGTGTCTGAAGACTACCCGAAAGAAATCCTCGACATGAGAAGGAAACTACAGCCAAAATTGGAAGAAGAAAGGAAGAAAGGCAACTATGCATACATAAATTATGATAAGTTAGTTATCAAACAGGGGAAACCAGGAAACGAGAAACGCAAAAGGGAACCATCAACCTCGCCTAATGCGAAAGAGCAGCCCCGTAAACAACAACCGTCAATTAAAACACATCGTCAAAATGCTTTTGATATAATGAGGAATAGAAGCAACTCCCTGCCCTCGGCCAACTTACCAACTGATCAAAACGCATAGGACATTGCCATCAGCCACCGGAACAAAACACTAAACAAACAAGAACTTAAAGATATTAAAAACAAAACATTCCCCAACCCGACTTGTCCTCGTGGGGAATTAGACTGCAACCCTCCACCAAATACAGAAACAGATCAAGAAATAAAATCAACCCTCAAAATTTGCTCTTATAATGTAAGATCACTCGCATCAACAGAACGATTCCTTGAATTAACTAATGCTCTAAAATGTATCAATTGGGATATCTTAACAAGTTATAGGAAAATACAGAGAATACAATAGACCTCTGTATGTGGCCTTCATTGACTACAGCAAAGCTTTTGACAGTATTAGTCACAGTTCAATCTGGAACGCACTACAACAATCAAACATTAATTCTAAATACATCAATATCTTGAAATATATTTATACAAAAAGCACGAGCAGAATAAAATTAGAAAAAAGAGGAGACGAAATAAACATAGAACGAGGCGTCAGGCAAGGAGATCCTCTATCCCCAAAACTGTTTATAGCAGTACTTGAAAATATTTTTCAAAAACTGGAGTGGAAAAACAGGGGAGTGTACATGAATGGACACTATTTAAGCCATCTGAGGTTCGCTGATGATATTGTTGTAATAGCTGAAACTGCCAAGGACCTAGAGGAAATGTTGACATCACTTGATCGCGAAAGCTCCAAAATCGGCCTGGAAATGAATGCAGATAAAACGAAGATAATAACCAACAATCGTGAACGCCCAATAGAGATAAAAGGTAACAATATAGAATATGTCAGTGACTACATCTACTTGGGAAAACTAATTTCTTTTAAAACGTCAAACAATGAAGAAGAAGTCACAAGAAGAATTAACACAACTTGGAAGAAATTTTGGGCACTAAGAGAAATCCTCAAAGGGAGCTACAACTTGCACATGAAAAGGACAATATTTGACACATGCCTACTACCCTGCTTGCTGTATGGTTGCCAAACTTGGGTATTCACAAACAAAATAAAACAAAAAATCAAATGCAGTCAGACAGCAATGGAAAGAAGCATGTTGAAAATTAGAAGAATCCATAAAATTAAGAACCAAGACATTCGTCAAAAAACTAAACTTACCGATGCTCTCAAGCACGCACTTTCATTAAAGTGGAGATGGGCCGGTCATATCTCACGATACCCAGACAGAAGATGGACCATTGAAGCCACACGATGGAAAGGACCAAAGGGGAAAAGGAATGTCGGTCGACAATTAAGACGGTGGGCTGATGATATAATACACGTCGCAGGAAACGACTGGATAAAGTTAGGCAAAGACAGGGAGTCATGGAAAAGGATGGAGGAGGCCTATACCCAAATAGGGGTCCATATCTCATAAACAATACTAACATTAATTATAAGTATTTTCTTTTCTTTGTAATTTTAAGCTATAACCTACTAACAAATACAGAAATGTAAAATGAAATTGAAGATATGGAATACATGGCTTTATTATTATTATTATTATATTTCATTGTTTGATCACACAATAGATTTTAACAACATATAATAGCGTCAATTACCCGTTGTTAGGAATTTCATTAAGTCGCCGCTTGCTCGAGAGCTTTCGTAGCGCGCGAGCTTTACAACCAAATTAGAACATTTTATCGGAAAATTCTGGCTAAATACAAGGTTTTAACGTCTTTTTGTCAGGTGAATTGTTTTGTCTGGTTGTATTGTTGAGGTGAGTGCAATTATGGCATTTTTTTGCTGAATGGTAAGTGGCAAAGATTTCTAGTATTACATTAAATTTCCAAGCAAATAGAGTCATACACACACTCACGCCTCTTAACTCCGAAGGGTAGGCAGAAGCGTCATTAGTGCACTCACTTTTCGCCGTTATTCTGTCCCATGATGTGATAGGGTGCGAGCCTATCGCCATATCCTTCACAAATTCCAGACTCCTGGCTGATTCTGAATAGAAAAACTCAATATCACTTTGCCTGACCGGTAAGACAACTACGCCACCTAGGCAAATATACATAACTAAATAGTTATTTCTTAAGTCTTCCTACTTTTCAGTGTAGTCGCTATATATTTTCCTAAAAACCTTGATATTATATAAAAAAAATCTACCTTAGCTTTTCTGCCTTTAATGGTTTTGGTCTTGACGTTTAATAGAGAATTAATAATATAATTTATTAAAGTTAGTTAAAATTAAACTATTATAACGGATTCTATCAGGGTTTAATATTTTATTTTCTCCCGACGTTTCGAAGGCTTTGCAGCACTTCGTGGTCGCGGGGCGGCAGTCCGCCGCGATAAAATCCGTTATAATAGTTTAATTTCAATGTCTAACATTGGCGTAAACGTAAGGAATCATTATAAAGTCAGTTAATATATTTAATTTCCAGTCTCAAAAACTACAAAACAAAACTTTTATACATATATTTAATGTTATACCCATCCCACATATGATAAAGGCAAAGAATAATATAATTATAACCAGACTTATAAAGGTTGTTATATTTAATTCTGAAAAGGAGAAAATTCCAAATTTCCCACAGGAGGTATAACACGAGAGAACTCTTACGAGCCTTATTGTTCCCGAGCTCTCGCACTAAGATCAAGTAGGAAAGCGGAATGATTTACGCAATTTTGGAATTAAGCCATTGTTACTGCGGTACCTGGTATTCAGGGCCGTATCTAGAGGTCGGTCTCGTGACCCTTGCCCCAATCAGTTTGAGTTTAACTGTCATTGTCTTCATTGAATGAGACTAGTCCTCCATTGAGTTTCACTGTTATTGTTTTATGACAAATCTAAATTCAATAAATCGAGACCCCCATTCGCCTCGCGTTCATCATCTCCGTAGATGTTGGCAGCATTCATTTAATTATTAAATTGAATTGAATTGCCGACATTTTTACCACACATTACAAAACTATGGAACCAATTGCCGCCAGCAGCATATCCGGACAGGTACGACCTGGCGAAAAAAAGAGCGTATTCCCACCTAAAAGGCCGGCAACGCATCTCTATGCCCCCTGGTATTGCAGACGTTCATGGGCGGCGGTGATCACTTACCATCAGGTGAACCGTGTGCTCCTTTGCCCCTATATCATAAAAAAATAATTAAATGATAACATGTATCTTTGGCATAATGGTAAGCAACAACTCATAAATAGCCTACAAAACAGGACTTCATTAGAAAAAATAATTTCTTTTCTCTTTACTTTTCATGGCAGCTGCATGACACGCCACCTATGACATCATGGGGCGGAATACGCGCGGCGAAAAGTGGGTGCATTAGTTGCGCCTCTGCTTACTCCTTCGGTGGTAAAAGGCGTGAGTGCGTGTGTGTGTGTGTGTGTGTGTGTTATTAAAAAAATCGTTATTCCCGTAATAAGATATTTGATTTTAAAGATCGAAGGATTTATTTCTAAGTGATGAACAAAAGTCATCTTTCCGGCTACATATTACGTAATAAACGTACACATACACGTATACAATAAACATACACTTAAACGTATGTCCAGGTAGTTCACAAGTTTACGGCCTCTAGCGCTTTCTTATCGATTTTTATATTAATTTTTGGCTTTTTGCATACGTTCAAATATAACATTATTTGAATAGCCAAAAAGTTTAAATTATAAGTTAACTCCTGACCCGGGTATTCGAAATTGTGTGTTCTTTGAAATAACCATAGAGTAATCGGTGATTGGAATTTAGGCCTTAGAATGTGGCAGTAGGGTCGTGTTACATAAAGAAATATCTATACCTAAACAGTTTATTATTATACTTCAAGAATATAAATAAATATACCAAATCTTCATCGTGAGTATCAGAAGCTGTCAAAGAATTTGTGTCCGCAAATATTAGCAAATATATAAACTGTTTCACTGGTATCGGGCCCCCATCCCCTCGCTTTATGGTGTTGCCACACTGCTGTTTAAAAAAAATTACAAATGTTTCTAACAAACACTTGATCACAATGTTAGAAAATGTTTTCATGTTAGGTAATGTTAGTTAACATTTCTAAACGAAATTGTTAGTTAACAAATTGCAACAAATAAAAAATGTTTTATCATTTGCTTGTAAACATGTTTGGCGCATCCAGATAGAGCGCTTTTTCTTGTTTTTTAAACTAAATATAAAATCTAATCTAATGAGCAAATCTTCTTCCATTTTCGTGTAGACGCCTCTGAACGTAAATTAAACTGCGAGCCGATGTCATGTTTTCAAATGTTATGAATGTTCGTAAAAATTTTCCGTCAGTGTAGGAGCACTTAAAACATCTAACAATTACTAACAATTCCTAACATTTGAAAATGTTTGTAAAAAAAAATAAACAGCAGTGTGGCAGCACCTTTACAGCCCGGCTCTTAGGCACGGGGACTGTTAAACACCAATAACAGCCTGATTACGCACCTGTTTGCCGGTAACTACACAAAGGCTGTGCTCTAATGCCGATTAATTACCATGGTTAAAGGTTATTTGAGAGCTCGACGGATTAGTGGCAATACTCCGAACGAAGACTTACATGGGATTTATCGAATTTATATAAAAGATATAGCGGGGAGGATTCTTTATAATATGTATTACTGAAACTCGTTTGATAGTAAGCGACAAAATAATTAATAATTTATCGTGACTTTAGAAATTCGTACTATGATAGTCGTGAGATTGTACTTGTCACTTTGAAATGACATTTTGATTTGTAATGACCAATTACTGGTGCTAGGTCTCTCATATGTGAGAGTCCGTCTGGGTGGGTACCACCGCAATGTCTATTTCTACCGCCAAGCAGCAGTGTGCATGCACTGTTGTGTTTCGGTTTCAAGGACATTGTAGCCAGTGTAACTACTGGACATAATGAAACTCAACATCTTATGTCTCAGGATGACGAGCGCAGTGGAATGCCACACAGTACTTTGTAAGTCAAGGTGCTGAATGGTGTTGCTACTGTTTATGGGTGGTCGTATCGCTTACCACCAGGCGAACGGCATGCTCGTCTCGTCATTCAATGCAATAAAAAAAAAATATACTAGGTGTTGCACGCGACTTCGCCCGCCTTTAAAGTCTGCTAGAAAATCTCATAAACCACTTATTTAAAAATCAGAATAAAATTTCAATTATTTCCTACAGGAGCAAGTTACCGGGTTAAAAAAATATATGTTAATGCGGGACATGTTCTACCCATGTACCAAATTATCACAAAATTTCCACTTCTAACAAATATACAAACGGATAAACTTTCAAACACTTTCACAAACTTTCGCATGCATAATATTAGTAAGTAGTAAGATTAACAACTTAAGCCTAATATTTATTACTTCTTGTCGTTGTCTCCTCAAATGCATTTTAATCCGATTTGTTTTTATTCTAATACGCATAAACACCAGCTCAAAGTTCTTGAAAAAACGTGTCGATCTTCAAAACTTCTCCATTACAAACTAAATCCAACACGGTCAAACAGTGGTAGTGACAAAAAACACACGGCAAAGTTAACCCTTCTAATCCGGCAGGTAGAAAGGACCCGTCGCATGTTATCAACGACTTAAACAAATATTTTAACTTAACCCCCCTCAACGCTATAATCCGAAACTTTCCAAAAGGGTACAACGGGCCTTTTCTTTTTTTGTTCTTGTCGATTTGAATTGTACAATAGATGGATACTCGGGTTAAATAAGTTTAGTTTGAAGTATGCTCCAAATGTTCTGTTTTACCCGCGTCTCACTTTGCATGGAAGTTCTTTTTTATTTTTTTATTGTATTGAATGACGAGACGAGCATGCCGTTCGCCTGATGGTAAGCGATACGACCACCCATAAACAGAAGCAACACCATCCACCAACTTGACTTACTAAGTACTGTGCAGCATTCCACTGCGCTCGTCATCCTGAGACATAAGTTGTTAAGTCTCATTATGTCCAGTAGTTACACTGGCTACAATGTCCTTCAAACCGAAAAACAACATTGCATGCACGCTGCGGCTGGGCGGTAGAAATAGACAAAGTAAAGTGTTTTTATTGTGGGCAGATGAGCTGATAAAGGTTACAGGAAGTCACTAGATACAGGTTGCTTCTAACAGGTGTCGTTTTAGAAATATTTGGAGGAGGCGTATGTTCAGCAGTGGACATATTGTGGGTGGTGATGTTGCAATATAATTAATACAAAATAATAAAATTTGACTTATCAGTCAGGGTAGTTATCCACAGCGTAAGTGAATTTAATAAAACTTGTGGGGTTAAATTAATAACAATAAAAAATAAATTAATATTTAGTGCCTGGGCAACTAAAGGCATAAGGCGTAGTAGAGATGTTCTTTACGAATTATATGACAAAAGGTCCTTTACACCGGATGTCAAATTTGCTAATTATGTAAGAACATACTCAAAAAATTTTAAAATAGTGTGTAAACTGGCTAAAGCTTCTTACGTCAGTGAAAATATAAAAAAATCGGATAATAAAATAAAAACAACGTGGAAAATAATTAATTCTGAAACTGGCCAAATTAGGACTGACAAAGAAATCGTTCTTAATATAAATGACGTACTGGTTTCTGATAAAAATACCGTTGCCAATTTTTTCGATAACTACTTCACTAACATTCCCTTTGAAACTACAAAAGGTCTATCATCGTCACCTGAAGCCGCTGAACTTCTGCTCAGGCGTAATGTCAATTGCTCGCAACACAATTTCGAATTTAAAGTAGTTAGTAATTACGATGTTGTCAAAGCGTTTAGAAGCATAAAACTAAAGACCACTGAAGACGTTTGGGGGTTATCAGTTAAAGCTTTAGAGTCGGTGATAGTTAGGATTGCCCCAATATTAGCGGAAATCTTCAATTTTTGTATTAAAGACGGCATATTTCCGGACCTCATGAAAATAAGTAAAGTTGTACCAATTTTCAAATCAGGGTGCTTAAACAATCCTTCTAATTACAGACCGATATCCATACTACCAGCATTAAGCAAAATTTTTGAAAAACTAATGTTACTACAAATGCTGTCGCACTTTAATCAAAATGAGATTTTACATAATAGGCAGTTTGGTTTTACCCAGGGCCGGTCTACACAAGATGCCGGTCATGCTTTAGTTAGAGCTGTATTCGAGTCCTGGGAGGGATCACAGGATGCCTTGGGGGTCTTTTATGATCTCTCCAAGGCATTCGACTGCGTTGACCACAGAACACTCATTTTGAAACTTAATTTCTATGGTATTCGGGGTCGAGCACTTCAATTGGTATCATCATATCTTTCAGACCGGCATCAAAAAGTATACATCGATAATATTAATTCTATAGGATCTCCAGTTAGCATAGGGGTACCTCAGGGTTCCATATTAGGACCGTTCTTATTCCTAGTGTATATAAATGACTTACCTTACATGATAAATAAAAAAGCAGATGTAGTTTTATTTGCTGATGATACGTCACTTATTTTTAAGATCAATAGGAAAGATGAGGCTTTTGTAGAGCCTAATGAAACACTTGGTTTCATTTCAGACTGGTTTTCCACAAATAATCTACTTTTGAACGCGGCGAAAACCAAATGTATTAAATTCTCCCTACTGAACAATACTGAACAAGTTTCTAATATTGTATTAGATAGAAATGTCTTAGATCTTGTTCCTTCTACTGTCTTTCTTGGAATAACAGTTGATGCTAAGCTACAGTGGAGTTCGCATATACATAGAATAGCTGGTAAATTAAGCTCCGCTGTATTCGCCATTAGAAAGATTAGGCAACTGACAGACGTGGCGACGGCCAGGTTAGTGTATTTTGCTTACTTTCATAGTATTATGTCGTACTGTGTTTTGCTATGGGGTTCTGCAGCTGATCTGCAGACTATTTTCATATTACAGAAAAGAGCTGTTCGCGCTATTTATGATTTGCAATCTCGCGATTCTCTTCGAGACCTTTTTAAAGATATTAATATACTAACCTTGCCAGCTGAATACATATTCCAAAACATTATGTATGTCCGCAAAAATCTAGATAGCTTTATAAAAATCAGTGACATACATTGTATAAATACAAGGAACAAAAACAAACTTGCAGTTCCAAAGTTTAGACTGAGTAAAACAAGTAATTCGTTTATGGGCAACTGCATTAAATTCTATAATAAGCTTCCTTCTGAAGTAATAAATCTGCCTGAAATCCAATTTAAGCCTTACGTTAAACGTGTATTGATTTCTAGAGGCTACTATAAAGTGACAGACTATTTAAATGATAAGGATATTTGGAATCAGTCCTGCCGGCACAGCACCAAGGCACTGAGCATTCACATTGAACGCCTATGAAAAAAAAAAATATTTTAATATGACATTTATATGGCTATGTCCATAATATTATATTTTTACTTTTTTTTTTTGACATTTAAGTTCAATTTTTTTAGACATTTTGACATTGTTTAATTATAGTGACGACCGATCTATAGGTATCTATTACTATTAATGACTTGTAAACGTGGGTTAATGCATCATGAACGCCAATATATTTCTATTTGGTTGCTTCCAAATAGTATTTTATTTATATCTTAGGGCTACATTCATGCATACATTAACCTGTGTAATAATAATACTGTCAAATATACATTTGAAAAACAATGAAGAAAATCATGACAATTGATGACGAAAAAATTAAGCCCGGAGTTTCTTTCTGCCTTTCTTCTTCGGGTCGTCATCGCTTAGGTAGCTAGTGAAAGGCTGGTAGGTTAGCTAGGCTAGGACCTTTTTATCCTCGCCGGCGAGGACCGTGGCGTTTCCTTTCCTCGTAATGTAAAGATACTCCTTCCCTTTCTTTTATATCAGCTCCACTTCTCCTTACCTAGCCCTATTCCCGTCCCCAATGTCCGTGTCCTCTGTACCTATCAGCCCGTGCTGGTTGTTCATTATTTAATCTAGGTACTTTAAATTATTTAATTGGTATATGTACCTTTGTTATTGTCTCTACCTTGTCATGACTTGTCATAAGTGCTTTTTTTATAAGCCTACTTGATCAATAAATGATTTTATTTTATTTTATTTTATTTTTATTTTACAGCAAGTTTCTTCATAAACTGTAAAATAACAGCAAGAGTAAAAGCCATAATAGCTAAACATGCAAACGTCGTAATTTTGCGAGGTCTTGTATGCGAGTGGCGTCTGGGCAGGTACCACCGCAATGTCTACTTCTACCGCCAAGCAGCACTGTGCATGGATTGTTGTGTTTCGGTTTGAAGGACATTGTAGCCAGCGTAATTGCTGGGCATTATAAGACTTAATATCTTAAGTCTCAGGGTGACGAGAGCAGCGGAGTGCTAAGCAGTACTTTGTAATGGAGAGTTCTATGCGGCGTTGCTTCTCTTGATGGGCGGTCGTAACGCTTACCATCAGGCGAGCGGCATGCTCGTCTCTTCATTTAACTGCAGTAAAAAAACAGTAGACTGTATTCAATATGATGCACCAGCCAGGAGAAAATACCACGATATACTTAACAATTACATTTTCAATTTAAAACATTGGGTTCGAATAAAAACCTTCGAAATGAGTTGTCACACAAGATTTACTGCAGCGTGAATGCTGCGTTTTCGGCTGTCAATGCAATCCTATTAATTGGTCCGTGTATTGAAATAAAAAATGCTATTGAATATTTTTAGCTTCGAATAATATGGAAAAATGGACATTTGTGTGAGTTATTAATCACAAAAGACTGATTCAGTGGTGGTGAGATGATTGATAGACTAGAGGTTCCACATTAAATTCTTGAATTAGGAGAATTTTCTATTTCATAGGATTCAAGTATTCTTAAATTATGTTTCATTTATTTATAAATTATTGTTTTGAAATAGTATACAGTAATTATTGTTTTTAATAAACAAATATTTGAGTATAGATCAAACGAAAACTTTCTGAAGATATTATTATTAACTAATTCGTTTTAGTGTTTATTGAGTCTTCAAGAATAGCTGCAAAGAAAATTAATTAAGAAATAATTATTTAGGTTAAACTATGCTTGTTAAAGATCGCAAATAATATTTTCAGGAATTTCAATTTGCTTTTGTAGTTATTAAAACGTTCTGTTCATTTCTGCTTTGAAAATGATATACAAAGTCCAGACTCGGTCAAGTTTTCGTTTTATATAAGCACGTTGTTATTTCATGTTAATTCATAATAGCATTAATTGTTTTAAATAACAAACATAAACTTAACTAACCTATGCTCAAAATCTAGAATGAGTAGGTAGGTACTATCTACATTATCTTTTTAATAAGATGATTCAAATAAAAGGTGATGTCCGCTTTTTGAATTTCTCAAAATCTCACCAGGCTCAAAGTTTATGGATATTAAAGGGGCAAAAATATGGATCTTGGATCCATTAAATAATATTTTTAGACCCTCCATTTATAACTAACTTTTTTAAAAACGTTCATTTTAACAGTACTTTCTAAGTGAAGGTGCTGGATGGTGTTGCTACTGTTTATGTGTGGTAGTATCGCTACCATCAGGCGAACGGCATGCTCGGCTCGTCATTCTATGCCATAAAAAAATAAGGTTAGTTTTTAAGCAAAATAAAATTACATAAATATTAAAAATCGGAGGACTTTAAAACTATACGATTTATTGCAAAAGCCTAGTAATTTGATTTTTTTCAATTATTTCTAAAAGTAGCAATTTCAATGTGGTCAGAATATATTATGAACTGTCCCTTGTATAGCAACGAGAGACAATTTATTACAGATGAAAATAAGCCTTTCTAAATTTCTATTGTGTAGTGAAATATTTTAAAAAAGAAATGTTACATCGAGAAAGCATAATTAACATATTCAGCCCGACAACTTTTAATAACGTAATTTTTTTTTTAATAAAATCAGTGGGCTTAGAATGTGACACAAAGACGCAACTCGTAAAACGATGTCGTTTAATTTTGATGTCTGTGATTGATCAAGAGACCAATACGTCAGTCACGTGTTAGTCTCTCAACCAATCCCAATAACACGAAACGGAGTCGTGGCGTGTTTTTTTGTCACATTCTAAGCCCACAGCACAACTTTTAAGAAGGTGCAGATGCGTTATAAACAGTCTGCAAGTGGCACGCTAAAATGGAACTAATTAGCACAATCGGCCTTAGTTTCGTGTCAGAATCAGTCTGTTTGTCGTCTAAAGAATGTTCGATAAAATGTTCTATATGATAATATAGTTTGTTATTATAATATTAAGTTAAGTATATGCGCCGTTTTTGAAAGCCGAGTGTAGTATTGGTGCCGTATACCTTTTTATTAAAATATCATTGACGTCTACCGGAAATGTGCAAGGTATGTATGTATATGTATATTTTGTCAGACTATGGCAGGGCACGTAGTTCGAAGAACAAAGTTCTCGAGTGGAGGCCACGTAATGGCAAGCGTAGCGTCGCGTCGGCCGTCCACCTGTAAGGTGGACAGACGACTTGATATAGGTAGCAGGAACACGCTGGTAGTAGGCTTTACTGGCACACTGTTGTGTTTCGGTTTGAAGGACATTGTAGCCAGTATAACTACTGGACATAATGAGACTTAACATCTTATGTCTCAGGATGACGAGCGCAGTGGAATGCCACACAGTACTTTGTAAGTCAAGGTGCTGGATGATGTTGCTACTGTTTATGGGTGGTCGTATCGCTTACCATCAGACGAACGGTATGCTCGTCTCGTCATTCAATTCAATAAAAAAAAATAACGCTGGATGCGGGCCACTTTTGACAGATCCGTCTGGAAATCCTTAGGGGAGGCCTATGTCCAGCAGTGGACGTCATGTGGCTGATGATGATGACAATGATGGCGGCTTTGGGCCGAACGTGTTAAATTATTTTTAATAAAACAAAAAATCTCATTGAGGACTACATTGAGACGATCGTTAACACGAGCAAAAACCATCTTATATTTCCCTCTAAGAAAACATTTCGAACAAAAAAGGATCCAGTTGCGACATATCTTTATTTGAGACCAACCGATAAAAAAATAATGTCGAACATTAAGGGGACGACTTAATTTAAATATTTCTGACGCAGTATCCGTCCCGCTCGCTCTGGCGCGTTTTGGTATAACTCTGTCCCTGTCTAACCGTCGACGATAAGTCACGGGCCGTCGTAGGGTAAATGCCTTTTTAAGTGAACCCTGCAGAGTTATATATTTTTGTATTACAAAATGTAATGTGAGGTTACAGGCATTCGGTTGGCCACAGCGATAATTAAGTGGATTTAGCGAATTTCGACTCTATATTAGTGTTTGAATAGGATTTGCCTTTTACAATTTGTTACAAAAGTAAAATTGGATGGACCTTTTATATGTCTTCTTTGCTGCTCTAAAGAAATCAGAGATCTAATTTATAAAGTTGTTTCTTGTAGTCAAGGTACTTATTTATTTAAATAAGGTTCTGCAATAGTAGGTACACACATTTCATATATCATTACAACATTTTGACTTGTGTTACATTCTGATGTGTGAGCCAATTATTGGAGTACACAGCACATGCAAATTGCAGGCATTGTTCTTATTTTACTAAAAAGAATATGGAGTGACACTGGGTACAGTCAGCAGCATAAGTAGCTGAACAAATTCATAATTTCAAATAGCATACATACTTTTGTGTTCTTACTAATCTTTTTTTTCTGTACACAAAATAGTATAAAAGACATTTACTTTATTTCAAACGATGAAAATAAATGTTTCAGTTTAACTTATCGCATATCTAGCGATATGAAATTTTGATTTTGTACAGATATTTATGCTGCTGACTGTACATCATATTAAAAAATAAACAAAATTAAGGATTTTTGGCGCCTAAAAGTAATCTCAAAAATTAAAAATATTTTCAAGATACATCGAGTGTAGGATCAAAATAAAGATGTTTTAATGGTGATTACGAACATATACTTATATATAACTTATATGTTTTATTAGAGTTTGGAATAGGAAATGCTAATAAAGGTGCTTGAGAACTAAAAAGAAGGAAATAAAAAAAAAATAAGAAAAACAAAAAACTCGACTGCGTCGATATCTGCCATCTTTATTAAATTCATTGAAGAACTGAAAAGATAGAAACAAGATTTTAATTAAAATATTTTATTTTGTAATGATTCCTTATGTTTACGCGAATGTTAGACATTGAAATTAAACTATTATAACGGATTTTATCGCGGTTTTTTATTTTATTTTCTCCCGTCGTTTCGAAGGCTTTGCAGCACTTCGTGGTCACGGGGCGGACTGTCCCGTGACCACGAAGTGAAAATCCGTTATAATAGTTTAATTTCAATATTTTATTTTGGTTTTGAATAATTAGTTGACAGTGTTCACAAACGCTGTCGGAGGCATAACACGCTCACTTCTCATAATTTGGTTGGTGATATAGGTAGAACAACAAAATCTCGGAGTAAGCAGATGCCTCCGACTGCGTTTGTTAACACTGTCAACTAAGATTATTCAAAACCAAAATAAAATATTTTAATTAAAATCTTGTTTCTATCTTTTCAGTTCCTCAATGAATTTTATAATCTATACTATTATATAAAGCTGAAGAGTTTGTTTGTTTGTTTGTTAGAACGCGCTAATCTCAGGAACTACTGGACCGATTTTGCAAATTCTTTCACTAATAGGAAGTTACATTATTCCTGAGTGCTATAGGCTACTTTTTATACCGGATAAACTTTTCCACGCGGGCGGCGCCGCGCGCAAATCTATTTCTTATATAAACTATAACTTAATAACTAACGTTTCTTTCTAAATATATAAACAAACATTCAATTATTTACTAATTGAAGTCAGCGGCATTCACTTAGGAACCTGACCAAATGAATTATAATGTGTAACCACAAAAAGGGGAGTTTTTCATTCAAAATGTAGTAAAAATACGTGTTTTTATCATGGAGGAGCCGCCATGTGGGGCGCCCACACTGCTATCTGATTTATGGGGACAGTTTTAAGTGATTAATTTTAAATTAGGCATTATCTACGTTCCGCTTCGGTTTAATTGGGAATTTGGATTGACTAATGATATTTTAACGGGCTTGTCTTACCTTATTAGGAAGGTATTTTTATAGAAAGTACTAGCTTTTGCTCGCGGCTTTGTCCGCGTGGTAGTTCATCCAGTATAAAAGTCCCGCTATATATTTTCCCGGGATAAAAAGCCATTTTCCATACCAAATTTCATCGAAATCCGTTCAGTAGTTTTTGAGTTTATAGCGTTGAGACAGACGCGGCGAGGGACTTTGTTTTATAATATGTCAGGATTAAGAAAAGCATCTAATTCGTCAGATTAATTCTGAACCTGACTCTGAAAATAAGGACAAATTTGATACTTACCTTCATACGTTGAACCATGTTGATATACCAAACAAGCCCTGTATTATATACTCTCACTGCTGAGCACGGGTCTTCTCTACAACTGTGAGGGTTTAGGCCTTAGTTCACCATCCTCGCCTAGTGTGGATTGGCAGACTTCAGGTACCTTCGAAATTCTTATAGAGAACTTCTCAGGTATGCACGTTTCCTCACGACGTAATTCCTTCACCATTAAAGCGAGCAATAATTCACAAAGAATACACACATTACTTAGGACAAGTCAGAGGTGCGTACCCTTGGGTTTTGAACCTACGGACATTTGTCTCGGCAGTCCGTTCCACTTCCAAGGAGGCTGTCGCCCCTGTCGATATTTACTACTACCAAAACAGATTTTCATAGCTATATCCTCGAACTGATAGCCAAAGTAAACGCAATGCATAAAAACATATTTAAAATTAAAATGTATTTCATTATTTTTATGCCCCAATAAACTATAAAGGAAACAATAACGTTAGCTCTTCATTTTATTATATACGAATAAAAATGTGGGAGTCAGTGAAATACAATATGAGGGAATGTGCAGAAATAACGACTAATCATTCGTCGCTGGACACCACGATACGGAAATTTTGCTATTTGATACTTATTGTGAAAAGTTTTTAGGGGCAGCGGAAAAATATTGCACGCATTTTTGGAATTCATCCTGATCAACTAAGTATTAACATAAGTTACTTAGGCCCCCTTTATGCGTGGTCAAGTTAATTTTAGGCTCCTATCACACTGGCGAATTGTAAGTGAATTCGCCGAAGTGACGGCTCGCTCTCTTAACAGTGTAACATGACCGTTGACTTTACTTGATCATGGATAAAACAATGGCCTTAGACTTAACATAAGTTTTGTATGGTGTTACTACTGTTTATGGGCGGTGGTATCGCTTACCATCAGGCGAGCTGCATGCTCGTCTCGTCATTCAGTAGTAATAAAAATAAAAACTTCTTGAATTGTCTGTTTACGTACGGGAACATCAGCCGACCCATTTGCTCGTTTTAGACCTCTAAAAACTATCTTTACCGTGCTCTTTTCTGCATGTAGAATATGCGCTGTAAGAGCATCTTCAAAAGCATTATGTGTGCCCTCGTTTGATATTACAAGATTCTGATTACACAAACATTCGGGGTCAGAAATAGGCAAAGTGTGGGTCAAGGTGGTGCGAGTGTTATCTTAGCTTTGAGGTTATGTGGGTCAAAGTACGTGTCTTAATAAATAGGTCAAAATTTATGTTAGAAATATCAAAATGTATAACAGTCATTTTATAATAATAATGATTTATTTATTTCAAGTACGACGCATGATTACTTACAATAGAGCTTAGAATAAATTGGTATTCAAGTTATTAGCACAGTATACAGATATATATCTATGTACTGTGTTATTAGTATTATAATGAAACAGTAAATTTAATTTGGTTATCACTGCTCAAGGAATTCTGAACAGGTATTTAGATTCCTGTAATATTGGTACAGATTTAATACCATACAAGCTGTGGACTGCTGTTAATCAATGTTTATCTAATCTCTCTTTGGCAGTTTCTTCCGTAGTTTAAATATAATATAATTAGAGAGAAAGCAAAACCCTGATTAGGATGATTACAGATAAAAAAACCGGACAAGTGCGAGTTGAACTCGCGTACCGAGGGTTCCATGCAAACTTGTAGGTAAGGTATCTATTGGTATATAAGTTCAATAGTTGGACAAAATTGATTATTAATCAAATTAAAAAATATGTAAATTCGCTTTTTTTGTAATTAAAGTACATATTTAAGGTTTTGAGGCTTTTTCCTTTACATGTGCAGTGTGACTTTGCTTCTTGCCAAATTATTTGAAGATTCTAGGTCAACCGTAAACGGGAAGCACCCTATAGGTTTTGATTCCCTTGCGAAATCGCAAAATATGTGAAAATATGCGACTCAAACGGTCATATATTTTTTTCGCGTTGACTTACAAGTTTGATTTTTTCACAGCTGAAAGAGACCGTAGACCTGAGTATTGGATATAAATTTGAACTTGATATCTTTACGCGTCTATCTAAAGGCTCTTAACAGACAGACATAGGTTGGGTAAATGAAAATAGTCACTTATAATACCACAAGAGCTTCAAAATTATCGGGTATTTTCCGATAGGTTCGTTGCAAACAAATGAAGGAGTTTTCAGGTTAAAAAATCACGAGCGCGAAGCGCGAGTGATTTTTCCTGAAAAACTTGACGACTTTATTTGTTTGCAGGGAACCTTGAGGGAAATGCCAGATAATTTTGAAGCTCGTGTGGTATTCGGGGGATTATTTTTCCGTCCCAAATGTCGGCCAATAGAATTGCACCATGAGATGAAATGAACAGTCAACAAATAAGAATTTCATAATATATAGTAACTACCAGAGAAAATATTCAAAAAATTATCAGTATAATACCATGTAGGTTGTACCACGTGACGTCGAATGGTGCAATTCTATTGGTCGATATTTGGGTCGGAAAAATAATCACATATAATACCACAAGAGCTTCAAAATTATCGGGTATTTTCCGATAGGTTCGTTGCAAACAAATGAAGGAGTTTTAGGTTAAAAAATCACGAGCGCGAAGCGCGAGTGATTTTTCCTGAAAAACTTGACGACTTCATTTGTTTGCAGGGAACCTTGAGGGAAATGCCAGATAATTTTGAAGCTCGTGTGGTATTCGGGGGATTATTTTTCCGTCCCAAATGTCGGCCAATAGAATTGCACCATGAGATGAAATGAACAGTCAAAAAATAAGAATTTCATAATATATAGTAACGACCAGAGAAAATATTCAAAAAAAATTGTTTCTTATTATATAGTAACGACCAGAGAAAATATTCAAAAAAAATTGTCAGTATAATACCATGTAGGTTGTACCACGTGACGTCGAATGGTGCAATTCTATTGGTCGATATTTGGCTCGGAAAAATAATCTACGGAAATCATTGATTTTACAAAATACTAATAAGCTGCCACTTCTTCTTTCTATATTAGTCTATAGTAAGACTGGGGTGTTATCTTATTTATGCTATCGTTTTATACCACAGTTAGAAATCAGGTCCTTAGGCCATGTAAAAAGGACGCGCCATATTGGCGAACAAAGAATTCTGTCACTTTAAATACATAGAAAGTGCAACCCATACTTATACCTTTTTTTGGCATTATGAAAGCACCAATAAAAAATCTTAAATAATTGTTTGTTTTAAGGACACTAATCTGCTATATATAACAGTTTTATAAACGAGTACCGAGGCGCATTTGATCTTATACTTTGGCAGAAAGGAAAGATCATACAAGACGGGTCCTTTATATATTGTCTAAGGCTAGGTCCCACGAGGTTACACGGGTTTATTTTTAACCGACTTCCAAAAGGAGGAGGTTATCAATTCGTGTGTTTGTATTTTTTTTTTATTATATTTACATGCATATTCGAGCCTGGTCAGTCAACGGTAAATAATTAAACGTTAGTTATTATTTAAAATAGTAGGGTACAGCTGAAAATAGTGCTGTTTAACAGCGTATACTGAACTGGTAACCCTTCTGCCACACATATTGCAACAAATACTTAATATTGTTAACTGTGTGTGTGTGTGTGTTTTTTTTTATTTACTTTTTTGTTGTTTTATTATGTGTGTGTAGAAACATAAATGGTTTAAATGGTTTTAAATGATTTATTCTACAAACCATACGATCGTAATTACAAAATTTTACAATTTGTTGCAGGTAAACAGTGTTCTAACAAATCATCTCATTACGTAAGTACGCTATACACATCAATCTATAAAATATAGTTATGATTATACATAATTATTAATTATTTTAAATAATCTTTGTTTTAAACAGACTTGTCACAGTGCTTTGACCTAAAACATTTATTAAACTTAAGTTAGTAATTAACCTTGATTAGATAAACACTGATAGAAAGAATGTTATTACGAATATTACGAGTGTTCACTTGTGTTTAAGTACAGTCACCCACATAAGTAGCTGAACAAATTCAAAATTTCAAATAGCCTATACGCACGAAATAAAATCGACTTTATTTTTTTTATAAAGTAGATCTCTTTAATTTTATTTTTGTGAAGAGATACTAAAATTTAGTAAGAAAACTAAAGTGTACAGGCCATTTGAAAATTTGAATTTGTTCATGTACTTATTTGGCTGACCGTACCTTTTAACGAGTAGGTAACAGCCGACTCAGCTTAAATTAAAATGAATAGTTTAACTAGGTAAGTTAATTATTCTAGTCTTATAAATGTTAAATATCCCCCGGCTAAATAGAAATCTAAAAGAGGCTGAAAGGCTTTGTATATTTAGCAAACCTTTTGAAACACACAGCCAATATTCAAATATTATTCTAACCTTCCATTGTTAAATATTTCGTTGCACAAAGAGAAATCATGTGACGTTGTTATTATTTTATTAAAAAGTTATAATATTTTATGAACATACAAAATTAAATAATTCAACCAATGAATTATGCTAATTTACGAAAAAGTCTAAGAGCTAAGTTATTTTAACAGTTGATTTAAACAATTAAGTTTCAAAAAAAGAATCACGGAAATATGCTCACAATTTTCAGAGAAATCAGTGTATATACATATATAAAAAATACATACAAACACACGAATTGAGAACCTCCTTTATTGGAAGTCGGTTAAAAAGAACCGTTTCCCTTACGAAATATCCATTAATTATTTGAAAATAAACAAAATGTGGAGAGAAAAAAAAAACAAAGCTAGACAGTAAATAAAAAAAAAATATAAATTCCGAAACATATAAAATATTAAATAAAATAAACGCTTACCTTTTTTAAATCGCTTAAAAATGAAATAAATATCCACCTATAGTAGGGACAAACTAATATGGCCGGAATGACATGACACGTCTGGTGGTAGGTCTCTCATTATGTAAGAGGCCGTCTGGGTGGGTACCACCGCAATGTCTATTTCTACCGCCAAGCAACAGTGTACACGCACTGTTGTGTTTCGGTTTGAAGGACATTGTAGCCAGTATAACTACAGGACATAATGAGACTTAACATCTTATGTCTCAGGATGACGAGCGCAGTGGAATGCCACACAGTACTTTGTAAGTTAAGGTGCTGGATGGTGTTACTACTGTTTATGGGTGGTCGTATCGCTTACCATCAGGCGAACGGCATGCTCGTCTCGTCATTCAATGCTATTCAAAAAAAAAAAAAAAAACACGGTTTTGAATTTTTTGGGTAGACGTTCTCACAGAGTTATCGCGTCGGGAAAAAAATTGAATTGTCATACCGGCCAGCTTAGTTTGTCCGAACTATAGTAGCGCTTTTAGTTTTGAATTATGGACCCTGAGCGTACTGGATTGAGATTTTGAATTCAGAAACGGAATTTCCGGATTTATAAGCCCGGCTTTATAAGTAAGTTTCCATAGACTTACAGATACAGGTAATTCTGTAGTTCATTTATTACCTAAGTTTCATTAACAGTATGTATTACTTAACCGTTATTTTTGTTAAAGATTCTATACTTAAACTACTGTCAGTCTATAAAATATTATTATTTCGTAACAAATATTTCTAATACATAATCTTAATTACTAATCGGTAACTCAGAGAAAACTTAGGCTGATGTTACAATCATAAATGTTAATCGTTTGTTAATTTATAAATAACTTAAGTTAGCTATACACTGATAAATTTATATGCAAAACTTAATTTTATGTCGTAAGTAAAGCGTGGACGTACCAAACAAACCTTGCGACGCACTGTAATCGACGAAGCGAAAAGTATTGGGAAGACTTGGAGTGAAATCAAACGCGAAGCTCAAGACCGATCGAAATGGAAAGTCACTGTGGAAGCCCTCTGCCCCATCCAGGGGACATAGGACCTTAATGATGATGATAGTATCTAACCATAGAAATTATTAAAACTTGTGCAACCTAAAAAAGCGCTTCATATCAAAACCGTATTTTAATACGCAACATTTGTTAAAGAAGTAGACTAAATCCACAAATACAAAATCCTACTTATTACTAAAATTGTGCAATTAGTTATGCTTACTACACAAACAAATAACATTTGCGATATTTATTTGAACATATTTTTGTGATTTAAATAGGCTTGTTGTGCATACAAAATATTGGCTTATAAAGCACTGTTTATTTGCTTTACAAAACAACAATAATTGTTAAATATTTTATCACCATTCAATTTGGCTAATCGCAGTATTTTTTTAAATTTATCTAAATGCTCAAGCTAGCTGTATTTTGAGTATATCAAGCCTGCTCGATAGAGCCATAATTCATTCAGTATTACTAACAATAAAGGCACAAGCCCGCACAGACCATCTTTAATATTCATCAAAACGTTCATTGTTCCGTTTTCTCGATTCTCTTCGGACAACACTCTGGGTAGGGCTGGCTTATATTGCCCATACTGAAGAAGCCGGGCTGTGTGTCGGACTGGCATCTGTGGAAAAAATATAAAACTTATGCTCCCGTAAATAATACACACCTGCAACAACAATATACAATAATATACACCTGCTTCTTCTCATCTCTACATCACCCAAAGGTAGACTGGTAGATAACGCCTAAGGCATTAAGTCCGCCTATGTACATGATTGTATATAAAGTTAAATAAATAAATAAATAAAGTACAATATCGGTAATAATACGTTTCGTGGCCCGACTTAACATATATGTTTTGCATAGGATGCAATAAATACAGCCTTGTGCCATTACCAGACTCCGGGCTGCTAGTGATCAGAAAAATCTAATATAACTCTGCCCGACCTGAGTATAGCAGAAAAGATTTCAGAGGTTCAGAAAGGGTGAACGATCGGACAAATACAAACTCATAAAATGCAATCAATATTTGCGTTTTTAATTCACCTTGCAAGCGTCCAAAAATATTCCAATAACAAAAATCCTTATCTAAATTTATAAGGCGTGCAGGAATGTTAAAATAACAAGATACAGGCACTGAGAGGGTTGTGAGAATCTGTCTAGACGGAGGGTCGGATTCCGAACATTTTTTGTCCCCTTCACATGAGAATTTGTCATTTTTTTTATCAACCCCATTCGGTGTTTGTATGCGCTCTATTTGTCAAAGGTTGTACAAAATAGGTCTGTCGTTTGTTTTTAATGCGACCACACTGGAGATAACATGAAATTAGAAAGGGATTTCGGTGTATATTGTAAAGGAGCTCTCAAGTTGTTTATGATGGTTTACCTGATTTGTGAATCGGTTGTTTAATCTATACATACAATATTATAAAGAGCAAAGATTTGATTGTTTGTATTGAATAGGCTCCGAAACTACTGGACCGATTTGAAAAGTCTTTCACCAATATAAAGCTACATTATCAGCGAGTAACATAGGCTACTTTTTATCCCGGGGAAATATAAAGCGGGACTTTTATCCTGAAAAAACTCATTTGGGCGGGCGGAGCCGCGAGCAAGTATAGTAGTTTATATTGAAGATTTCGAGCCGAAAATGATTACGCCTAGTTTTATTGAACTAATAACTATACATTTAAATTCAATAAAGAAATATCTAGTTCTAAACTAATTATGAAGCAGGTAATAGATTTACTTGTTAAGTTAAAAAGTTACAGAAGTACGGCAATCAATTTTATACTAAAATTGAAAGGTGTATAACAGCTACTTACGTTATAGTTTCAAGGTGTGCTTCATAAAAAGTATCCTGAATTTTGTCGTTCACTTCGTGTTCCGCTTCCCTTTTAGATCTGCGAAATTCATCCAATTTTATGACTTTGCCAACTTTTTCTAGCGTCACCTTTTTCCTCAAAGGAAAAGGCTTTAGCAATCTTAATTGGTCTATGTTGCCTTTCACTTCATCCAAAACATTTGAAGGCAAAGGAGGCGTTTGCCATTCAGGCAGTTTATTTTCTTTTGCTTTTGCTATGAGTTTGTCTAAAATATTTAACTCTTCTCTTGACACACTGTTCTGTTCTACTTCTGGGATGCTTTCGTGCAGATGAGGGTTTACCAGAATAGCGTTACTCGGAGTCATGTATGTGGGATAAGGACGATGGGTCCTCTTATTGTAGTAATCAAAGAACGCCCACGGATTAGATCCATAGTACATATTCTTTAAATAATCACTAGAATTGTAATGATGGATGTAGGAAAATGGATACGGTAGTAATACAGAGGGCTGTATTACTCTTTGTTCTTGCACAGGCTTCTTTGAAACTTTATCAATAAGTGCATGTTCGTTTGCTCGGCGGCAAGGAGGTGTAGGCTTTGAAGCTTGGTGTACATATGACGCGTACCTTTGAAAATTTGATATAGGGTAGTAGTATGGTAGCTTACGGAAATCCTCACTAGTCAACGCTCCTTGGTATAGCGAAGTCTTTTGTTCATTCTTCGGGGGAGTTACACTACTTACTACGCTACTACCTTGATTTACTGAATCGGGATCTCTTTTTTGAAAATTGTAATTCAAAGGCTCATACCAATAGGATGGATTTCTGTAATCAGACGAACTTCTATCGACTTTTGAGTTGGACTTTTCTTCGTTAATTGAATTTATTGTTTCGTCTGTATCTTCGGTTGTCGTTTTGTCCATTTCTTTGTATATGTCTTGCGCCAGATTGTATATTTCTACGATAGCGTCTAAATCGCTTTTCTTAATGGTGTGAAGCAACTGAGCTATGGATTTAATTTCATCTTCAGTTAAATACCTGTCATTATTATTTCTAACATTATCGTCTAAGTTTCGTTCATTATGAATCATTTCTTTGTGGAATAAGGGTTGCATTTCTGGTTCTACTCTTTTTTCGATGATAACAGAACTTGCTTCGCTATTATCAGCCGCCGCGGGTGTAGTTAAATCGTCTTCAGTAATTTGTATTTGCCGCAAAGGTTTGTATTCAATGGCAGTGATGTTTTTGTGTTTCAGGACGCACTTGTAGTTACCGCAGAAAGATGTAGACGGCCATGTTGCATTTATAGAGTATAGCTTGCCCGTGTCAGGATCTCGACAGTATAAAGCTGAAAGAAAACATTTCATTCATGAAACGCTGCAGTAAAAGAGAATTCATAAAGTTAAAAACTGAAAATGATGAGGTTAGAAAAATGTTAGCGTATAACATGTTATTATTTTCAATTAATTTGAATTTTATAATGATTGTTAAGATAAAATATTATGCTTTAAGGGTTTACACACATTCACAACACACTCACGCCTTTTATCCCCGAAGGGGTAGGCAGAGGCTCACCTAAGTGCTCCCACTTTTCGCCGTGCGTACGGTATGCCCATGATGTGATGGGGGCGAGCCTATCACCATATCGGGCACAAATTCCATACTCCGAGCGGATACTGAATAGAAAAATCCAATATCACTATGCGCGACCCGGGGATCGAACCCGAGACCCCGGGATTGCAATCGTACCGTAATACAACTACGCCAACGAGGCAGTCAAAGGTTTAAGTTTTAATATTTTAGAACAAACTACCCTAAAATATAGGAACGTAATACCTTTCAAAGGAATAGATTACGCCTGATTTCGAACACTAGAAAATAGATGAAAATGTCAGATTCATTTTACCAAAAGATTATGATCGCAATTTTAAACGTAAGTCGACCACAGGCGCTGACTGAGAAGCTCGTTCTATATGGTGATACAAGATGAGATTTTTAAGGTGCTAATATTTTTTTTTATACTTTAAAACAGCAGTCAAAAAAAGATGATTTTAAGGTAACTTTCGATGATATTAAATGAAACGAGAAATAACAACTTATAACAATAAAATACCTAAGTTCAAAGCGCTAATATTGAAAATACTCTACTGCTAATAAAACCCCATTTTACGATTTCGGTAAAACGTTTGATAACTCAGGTACTCCAGGGTACAGATGACGTCACACAAGCTTGTGAAACTCCATTGCAATGTTGAGTACACTTTTCAGCCGTTTCTGTATGAATTTGTACTCAAACCAACAATCATAACCATCAAAGGCCACGGAGAACTCGTGAACGTTTTGGTATTTTAAATTTGTTCGCATATTTGGATAGTTCGCAAACTGCATGCATTTCTTTTCGAATTGGGTTATAGAAAAAGAATATCCAAATATCGAAATATTATGTTAGAATTCTAAAATGCAAGATCGTTATTTTTTCCAATCGTACTAAAATTTTACCAAAATAATCGGTTAAGTATTATTTTAATATTGGTAGCAACACTGATCAGCTTCAAGTTTTATTCCAACTGAGCAGCGATTTGCACGAAATCGACCCAAATCCTCAGTATTACTTCCAATTGGATATTTTACTTGAGAATACTTCGACCAGAGTGCACTCCTCAAAATTCCTTTTCAGTCCGCTCAGAAAATAGAATTAGTGCAGAGCCGGCTAACTCAGATTGAATTCTCTTTGATATTAAATTTGAGTGATAGATTAGTGGATATCGGATTTTTTCGGAGTGAATTTTGAGAGAGTGTAAATGAAATTTATAAGACCATAGGAAACAGAGAAAAAGTATAAAGTTTTGCTGATGTTTATGGGAAGTCATGTTGCTTTCAAACAGATGAGCGGTACATTCGTCTCGTCATTGATTTATGTAAAAGTTCTTAAAAAACCCATGTGGTTGTTAATATGTTCAAATTCAAACAATATAACCAAGAACTGAAACTAAGACTCCTTTCTACAATTGTTCACGCAGAACGGTAACAGAAATCAAAAATTGAACATGTATGGGAATGGAATTAACGTTAATGATAGTAGAAAGGTGTCTTAACTACGGCCCCTGGTCAAAATACTGTTTGGATTTTAACATATATTTGTTCTATTCCTTATCCACAACTCAAAATTCCAAACCCATTGCATTCCATTCAACGTTTGGACCATGGGAATCTAATTTAATCCTCTAAATATATATCTTGTAACTAGTTAATTGTTCCTGATAACTATGTGACAATGGCCGAGAATGTATTATTTGATTTATCTAATGGTGTGTACCTTATCTGAGATAGATGCTTAGATAATTCTGTTTACAATAGCATGATGTAACTCGTAATTGTTATTGTTACAATTTTGGTATGATGTAACTATGACAATGTAATGATGATCATTTCGAGGATAAGATACATCTGTTTACTAAAGGATTATAATAATATCTTTACAAGTTTCTTGATGCTAAACCAAGCAAAATAGATTAAATACGATTTAGAACTATTATCCTTCCATATTATAGAACAAAGTCCCCCGCCGGGTCTGTCTGTTTGAACGCGATAAACTCAAGAACTACCGAACTGGTTTCAATGAAATTTGGCATGGAAATTGTGTGGGACCCTGGAAAGGACAGCACTTTTTTCCCGGGAAAATATGTAGCTGGTCTTTTATCATTGAAAAACTCTTTCACGCAGGCGAAGCTGCGAGCATTAGCTTTTAAGTAAATTGTGTTTATTTCTCAACCGCTATATTATTAAATAGTTTTAATATCTGGTACGTTTCGTTTAGTAATAGTATTCTCCTTTAATATGGATCTTGTTATATTTGGCGAAATGTGAACGTGACATATTTCTGCCCACACTTAAAAAGGGAAACATGCATGATATTAAATATTTCGTAAAGCAAAATTATTACAATTATAATAAAGACGGTTTCCGGAATACAAATGTGTTATTTTATCAATTAACAATAAAGGTCACGAAGGAAGGATATTTGTTAATTCAGATAAATTTGAAAACGGACGTGGCAATAGCCTTTTTGGGTTATCATTTAAAATACAAATAAACTAGTCAAATACATTTATTACTGACTCGCTTTTACACGCGGCTCCGCCCGCGTTAAAAAGTGGTCCCGGGATAAAAGTCCCGCTTTATATTTTCCCGGGATAAAAAGTAGCCTATGTGTTAATCCAGGACATAATCTACCCGTGTGCCAAATTTCATCGAAATCCGTTCTGTATTTTTTGCGTGAAAGAGTAACAAACATCCATACATACATATATCCATACATCCATACTTACAAACTTTCGCGTTTATGATATTAGTAGGATTAGTTTATTTATTTTCTTTAGCTAATCCTTGGATATTACAAAACAAAGTCCCAAACCGCGTCTATCAGTCTGACCACGGTAAACTCGAAAACTACTAAACGTATTTTGATGAAATTTGGTATGGAAATAATTTGAGACTATGGGAAGGACATAGAATACTTTTTATCTCGGTAAGGTATAAAGCGGGACTTTTATCCCGAACATAAGCTAGTCAGTTAATAAATAATCAAAATTATCAATCTAGCTAGTGATCGTTTGCGCCTCTGCCTACCCCTGACAATAAAAGGCGTGTTTATAGATAAGGGAATGAGATATGCCATCGAAGTTACTAATTTCCTCTAATTGGTGCTACTTGAAACAACCAGCCAAAATTCAAGCGTGTAGTTGTGAAAGCGAGTTTATACGGGAAGCGGTTACATATCTAGCTATCATCCGGTGTTTACTAAACTTGGCCGTCTAGTGCTTCTATGTCCGTTTGTTTTGTATACCATATCATACCATACCAGCCCTGTATTATATACTGCCCAATGCTGAGCACGGGCCTCCTCTACAACTGAGAGAGTTTAGGCCTTAGTCCACCACGCTGGCCTAGTGCGGGTTGGCAGACTTCACATACCTTCGAAATTCAGAGAACTTCTCAGGTATGCAGGTTTCCTCACGATGTATTTCTTCACCCTTAAAGCGAGCGCTAATTTACAAAGAATACACACATAACATTTTTAGAAAAGTCAGAGGTGTATGTTCTTGGGTTTTGAACCTGCGGACATAAGTCTCGGCAGTCCGTTCCACTCCCAACTAGGCTATCGCCGCTGTTTTGTATTACGTATGTTTTATTGGCATTTTGGTGGTAAGTCTCTCGTAGGCATGGGACTATGGGTAGGTACCACCGCAATGTCTATTTCCACCGCCAGAGGTGTGCAAGCACTGTTGTGTTTCAGTTTGATGGACATTGTAGCCAGCGTATGTTTGGAGTGTAAATGATTATTGAATATAGATGTGGTATGGGAAAATTCGTCAGATATCATAGCATTGTTATTAAAGCTAGTCTTATTACTTGGAGATACCTAGTAGCCTATATGTTATAGGAATTAATCTATTCGTATGAACATTAAAATCAATTCAGCTAGAAATAAAACTATTTCTTTCGGATTGATTGCGGTTTTTTAATTATATTTCCTCCCGACGTTTCGAAGACTTTGCAGCCTTCATGGTCACGGGGCGGACTGAGTTGATATAATTCAAAAATAGTTTTATTTCAATGTCTAACATTCGCGTAAACATAAATCAATATCAATTCAGCTGTTGCGTGATGCGCTGACACATCAACTTCATAACCTACATTTATAATTAATAAGATAGTACGAAGAAAAACATCGCAAGCAACCTAATTCTTTACAAATCGAAGGTTTTGCCAACTTGACTACGGCGCGTGGACTTAAGCCTAAGTTCTCAGTAATAGAAGAGGTTTGTGTCGATATATTATACATACCTTTTCCGCTTAAGATACCACATTTCACCACAGCACAGAACATGAGAACCAACACACCGACCCGTTCCATAGCGGACTGTGTTACAGACGGACGGACACTGCGATATGCGCGATTGTCATTTATTGTTATGAATTTGACCACGTTTGCTGTTTAGCTGTGTTTGTCAAAGTTTCGCTTGTATTATTATTGTAGTACTAGTGTTGGTCACGGTTTCTTCTGCGCGAAAATTCTGGTATTAAAGTCTTGTTAGTGTAATTTTCTGGGATAAAACTAGCCTATATCGTTTATTAATCCTTACCATACATTAGAATAGTTTCGGTGTTTTTTTTTATTGCATTGAATGACGAGACGAACATGTTCGCCTGATGGTAAGCGATACGAAAACCCATAAACAGTAGCAGCACCATCCAGCACCTTAAGTTACAAAGTACTGTGAGGCATTCCACTGCGCTCGTCATCCTGAGACATAAGATGTTAAGTCTCATTATGTCCTGTAGTTATACTGGCTACAATGTCCTTCAAACCGAAACACAACAGTGCATGCACACTGTTGCTTAGCGTTAGAAATAGACATTGCGGTGGTACCCACCCAGACGGCCTCTTACATAATGAGAGACCTACCACCAGTATATAACCGTGACAGCATTATATAGTTATTTTCGTTTATTTTATAGTATAATCTAATAATAATACCAGTCCTGTATCATACATCTATACTGCCCATAATTGAGCACAGGCCTCTACTACTGAGATGGTTTAGACCTTAGTCTACCACGCTGATCTATTGCTGTTTAGCAACTTCACATACCCTCGAAATTCTTATGGAGAATTTTCAAGTATGTTTCACTGGTGGTCGGCCTCTCGTAGGCGAGGGTCTGTCTGGGTAGGTACCATCGAAGTGTCTATTTCTACCGCCAAGCAGCAGTGTGCATGCACTGTTGTGTTCCGGTTTAAAGGACATTGTAGCCAGAGTAATTACTGGGCATTATGAGACTTAACATCTAATGTCCAAGGTGAAGAGCGCAGTGGAGTGCCACGCGGTACTTTATAATTAAAAGTTATGTATGGTATTGCTACTGTTTATGAGCTGTCGTATCGCTTACCAGACGAACGGCATGCTCGTCTCGTCATCGGAGTAATAAAAAACGTGCGCTTATTCATCTTGTAAATAAGTAAATATATTATCTACAGCTTCGCTCTACCACTTTGTGTACCTAATCGAAACTCCAATTTGAACAATGTTTTCCTCAATATTGAAATATTGGAACATACAACATATTAAACATTCAATTCCATGTGCAAACGTATACATTCGTATATCGAGCAAACATATCGTCCGGATCAAACCATAGATCAATAACTAAATTATATGGGCTCCCGCGGGGGCTGACGAACTGAACAATAAAGATTGAAGAATTGTACAGAGAACGGACCGTCATGGCCGGTTTTTATCGACGAAATGAAAGAAATGGCAATGATTTCTTATGTTTACGCGACAGTTAGACAACGAAATAAAAGAAAAATTATGGCATTAAATGACGAGACGAGCATGCCGTTCGCCTGATGGTAAGCGTTACGACCACCCATAAACAGTAGCAACACCTTCCAGCACCTTGAGTTACTAAGTACTGTGTGGCATTCAACTGCGCTCGTCATCTTGAGACATAAGATGTTAAGTCTCATTATATCCAGTAGTTACACTGGCTAGAAACACAACAGTGCATGCACACTGCTGCTTGGCAGTAGAAATAGAGATTGCAGTGGTACCCACCCAGACGGACTCTTACATATGAGAGACCTACCACCAGTAAATAACATAAGCATTTCGAATTTTATCGATTTTTAGTTCTATTTATACTCCAAACGTTTCGAAGATTCTTGAGGTTTTGGTCGTGCTAAAACCAAAACAAAAACCCGGTATTTGAAGTTATATATTTTTTTGTTACTGTACAAAATTTTTTGGCAGTTGATGATTACGAATTTGAGTAAGAACATGTTTTACATTTAATAATGGCAGTTGGTAGTTACGAATAAAAAAAAAAGAAACTTGAGCGGTGTCAAGGGACACCCGGATGGAACGAAGTTCCTTTCGATTAATTAGTGAAGGAATTGTAATAAAATTTTATTTATATAACAGAGTGTGTATATATATAAATATATAAATATTTTCCTATTTCCGTTCCAATACATAAGTTTCTAGAGAAAAAAACAAATACATACGTGTGGCACTCGGAGACTGCCGCGGTAAAGCTATTGCATAGCATTTTTATCACAAATTTTGATTGACTAAACACAAATTCGATCTTACGCTTACCACATAAAGTAGATTTTTAAACGCGAGCAAAGCACGTTTAGTCTTGTTGTTGATAAATGTCAGTAACCAAAGTAGAATAAATCAACAAAATTTGAAAAAAGAATGTTACGTTCGATTCTTTTGTACTCGTGCCGTGCCAACGCTGGGGAAATAGCTTCTACGCAATGTATTTAAGGTTCATATTAGATTAGTATGAAATGGTTTTAATGACTTTAATAAATAAAATAAATAAAAATATACTCGTTTCAAGAATTATAGCTTCTACGCATTGTATTTAAGATTAATATTAGTAAGATAATAGCAAAAAGTGTCGTGACAACTTTTCATTTGTTTTTTCCGTCCAGCCCCCTTTTACAACGCGCGATAAGGAACTTCGTTCCAATAAAATATGTTTACACTGAATAAACATAATTTTTTTTTGGCACTATTTTATAAAAATATAAAATTCCTCGCAAACGCTATCATCATAACGAGAAAACACTATTAAACTGGCAGCTGATAAAGTACTGAATGTTTAAAGCATATCGCACCTTTAGGACGAAAACGACACAATAAAAAAAAAACGAAAATTGAGTTATCTTTATAATATGACTCACTGGTGGTAGGTCTCTCATTATGTAAGAGGCCGTCTGGGTGTGTACCACCGCAATGTCTATTTCTACCGCCAAGCAACAGTGTGCATGCACTGTTGTGTTTCGGTTTGAAGGACATTGTAGCCAGTATAACTACTGGACATAATGAGACTTAACATCTTATGTCTCAGGATGACGAGCGCAGTGGAATGCCACACAGTCCTTTGTAAGTCAAGGTGCTGGATGGTTTTGCTACTGTTTATGGGTGGTCGTATCGCTTACCATCAGGCGAACGGCATGCTCGTCTCGTCATTCAATGCAATAAAAAAAATAAAAAATAAAAAAAATAAAAAACTTAAAACTGGTCCATTTTTATGAAAATATAATAAAAAAAGGTACTGACAGTTTTATTCTGCTCCTGCTTGAATATGGCTGTGTTTGAACTATTGTTGTAATGAGAACTTCGTTTTACGTCATTTTATGACGATAACTCAATTTTAGATTTTTTTGAACTTTTTCGTGCCTTTCGTTGCCTTAAACATTATATTCAAAATGGCACATTAATACGTAAATTGTGTATAACATTACTAGGTCCAAGAAAAGCCCTATTAGAGAATAGGCTATAATTAGAACAAAGAGGGACATTGGAGAAGCCGTTCGCAAAGGCAAAAACGTTAATGGTTATGTTATATTGGACAGTTCCCTTTGTAAATTATAATTTATACCGTAAAATATATTTTGGAATATTTTGACTACACTATCATCATATCTAACCTCTGATTGAGATACTAGCTGAGGTGAAAAGTCACGAATAAGTCGGGAAGTGATATTGGAGTTTTCTGCTCAGTATCAGCCCGGTGTCCAATTTGTGCCCGATATGGCGAAATGTTAAGACCCTACCTTACATTTGGTGAAAAGTGGTAGTCCTCTGCCCACTCTACTACCTATTACTACTTTTTACCGCTGCCTACCCCTTCGGATATAAAGGCGTGATGTGTGTTTTTGTTTTAAATTTAATTATTAATTAGAGAAAGTTTGAGAACCATCAGCGTTTAGAATTACCGAACGTGGTGCATCGTGTACGGAGCTATCGCGACACACACAGCGATCAGATTTTGTTTCAGATAGCCGGTTGATGATAGTGCACATTTAAATACGCGTCATTACTGATCGTCATTAGATTTGATAAACGGCAATATTTGATACTTATAGGTCATCGCTTCTCCCATAGTTTTCATACTGCAATATGACGAACGTAAAAACTATTAAGCATACGCATACTCACGCCTTTTATCCCCGAAGGGGCACTGCCTGCCCCTGGGCAGGCGCAACTAGTGCACCCACTTTTCGCCGCGCGTATTTCCGTCCCATGATGTGATAGGGGGCGAGCCTATCGTCATATCGGGCACAAATTCTAGACTCCGGGCTGATACTGAGTAGAAAAACCCAATATCACTTTGCCCGACCCGGGGATCGAACCCGAGACCTCAGCATTGTAGTCGTACCGTAATACAACTACGCCACCGAGGCAGTAATAAAAACTATTTTATGATACAAATGTTAAAACGCTCTCTATTTTCGACGATGTTTTGGTGACGTCATTGCTGACATTTACTGCAACACTGTTCTAGAAAATTTACCAACTAGGAGTAAGTAGTTTTGTATTTGTATAATATACATTAACATAAAATAAAAATGAAGCCGAATTTCGGCCATGGCGCTCCAACTCATTGAAGATCAGCCAGCTAGGTAGGTAGGTACGTGGCGGGAGGAGGCGTCCAGTCGCGGGCAACATCCGGCCCTGAAGGAGGTGGAGGCCATGAGGGCCTCCCTACGGCGAGCCGCCGTGGAGGAGTGGCGTCTCAGGCTGGAGGCCCCGTCAGCGGGGCTCAGGGTCGTCACGGCAGTGCGTCCTGTCTTTGCCGAATGGCTGGACAGGCGCCACGGTGCGGCAACGTTTCGCCTGACGCAGGTGCTCACCGGGCATGGCTGCTTCGGTGAGTTCTTGTGGCGGGTAGTGCGGAAGGAGGTGTCGGCCGTGTGTCACCACTGTGACAACTGCCCGCTGGATACGGCCCAGCATACGTTAGAGTTTTGCCCAGCCTGGGATGAGGAGCGCAGCGCTCTCAGAGCAGTCGTCGGAGGAGACCTCTCGCTGCCGGCCGTGGTCGCTTCCATGGTCGACAGCCGGAGGTCCTGGCGTGCGGTGGCACACTTCTGTGAGGTGGTCCTCTCGCGGAAGGAGAGTGCCGAGAGGGATCGGAGGCGTGGAGATCCCTCCCGCCGCCAGACGAGACGTAGGAGGCGCCGGGTGGACGACTGACCGGCGTCTTCCGCCCTGTGGATTGGGGGCGTTTGGAGAATTCCACCACGGTATCCCCTGCCTGTCGTAAAAGGCGACTAATAGGGGCCACCGGGGGTCGCAGGCGGGCGGCAGGGGGCTGTCCGTCTTTAATTTTTGTGATCTATTAGCACATTGTAGCGATCCCTGTGATGGACGGCAGCGTGGCTGGTAGGCCTCACGCTGCCATTGACGCCGAGGGCGTCCTTCGGTGCGTGGGGGCTCCTGAGCCCCCCCACAACAGGAGACGGGCCGCACTAGGCGGCAACGCGCAGGGGCGGCTGCGGACGACAACTTAGACACTCCCGTCAGAGGAAGCCCGCAGCCGTCCCTAATGCGCCGAAGATGGCCACCGCGGAGTTTTGGTTGGTATGCCGTGCGTTGTACATAGGTTAGGGACTCGGCCCGGCGGTCGCCCGATGGTTACATCTCTCCGGGCGGCTCAACGCCGGGACGTAAGGCACGGTGAACCCAACATAACCGCTCAGTCGCCCCCCCTTGAAGGCTGGGCGGTAGTAATAAGTCACTTTCTCCGCGAAAAAAAAAAAAAAAAAAAAAAAAAAAAGGTAGGTAGGTACGTAAAAGATATAGTACCCAAGTGTGTGCGCAAATGAATTTGTGCCCGATATGGCGATAGGCTCGCCCCCTATCACATCATGGGACGGATCACGGAATACGCTTGGCGAAAAGTGGGTGCACTAGTTGCGCCTCTGCCTATCCCTTCGGGGATAAAAGGCGTGAGCATGCGTGTGTGCGCAATACAGAAGTGCACACTCTGTTCCCTCACTGTAATCGTCCGGTGAGACGGCAATCCATCATGACCGGAGGGAGACCAGGCGCAAGACCATCGCCTTTACGTAATTCCCGATAGATGTTCACAATCTCCCAATTCCTGACTTCGAGTTGGAACTACGTCATTTTCATGAAAACTCCAGTAATGTTTTTGGCCTGTCTTGAGATTGGAATCCGATACCTCAGCCAGGTAGTCGTACCGCATATACAACTATAATGCCGAGGCAGTCTTCACAATTTATATAACTTACTAGGAAGTAGGTGTTACTTGCGGCATTCAAAGCCTTTCTGCAACAAGTCTCTGAGTAGCGCTCCTTAGCGACATCTGTACTACGCCAGCGCCATCTGTTTAAAAACCAGATTAAAATATAATAATTTCCCACGGTAGGAAATTATCTGAGTAAATAATTTAAAATATGGTCTATCAGTATGCCATATTTCATCCAAATCCGTTGAGTTGTTTCTGCGTTTACTTTAACAGACATACAAACTTTTATAATATCACAAACATTCCCATTTATACACACACACACACACACGCCCGTTCTCCCCGAAGGGGTAGGCAGAGGTGCACCAGTGTCACCAGAGGTCCACTAGTGCACCCACTTTTCGCCGTGCGTATTCCGTCCCATGATGTGATGGGGGGCGAGCCTATCGCCATATCGGGCACAAATCCCAGAATCCGGACTGATACTGAATTTAAAACCCAATATCACTTTGCCACCCAATATCCCATTTATATTGAAATAAAACTATTTTGCGGATTTTATCGCGGTTTTTTAATTATTATTTTCTCCCGACGTTTCGAACCCGTGACCACGAAGCGCTGCAAAGCCTTCGAAACGTCGGGAGAAAATAATAATTAAAAAACCGCGATAAAATCCGCAAAATAGTTTTATTTCAATGTCTAACATTCGCGTAAATATAAGAAGTCATTATCCCATTTATAATTATAAAAATATTATTAGGAAGTACTAAGATAAGATTCCTTACCCTTATTGTTTAAAAAAAATAGTATTTAAACCCAACTTCCCTATAAAGCCTTTAATCTATTACACAATAAGCTTAGAAAAGCGTGTCGGTTAAGATAAAGCGTTCTCCACAATTACAGTCAATTTGGTTCTTACTCGTGAGGATCATTTATTTTTTCTACGAGGGTGTGAGCTCCCGCTGGGTAAGGGACGGTTCACACTCGTCTCTGAATTTAATTCAAATTATATTGCAATTCTTAACTTGTTAGGGTGGTTTCACATGCTCAGTTCTACCCGTATTTTATTTGTATTCGATTTTAATGACGAGTATTTTATTGAATTATTATTACTTCTGTAGGTTTTCCATAAAGCGATAAAAATGGTTGACTTACTCGTATCGAAAGAATAAAAAAAAACTAGGAGGCTATTTCCTCTTGCCCAGCTTCCTGGTTTTCTATTTTAGCTTGACTAGCGAATGGTTTTAGATCCCTATCAATGAAGTATTATGTAAAATCATTAGCTAAAAACAGCTATGTATAATCTTTAGTAGTATATCAGTCCTGCGTCAATAAAAATATGTATTACATATGAACGTGCTCACAGACTTGAGTATTCTTTTATTGTTTTAAAATTACTATTTTTATAAAAAACTCAAGAGGCCGTATCTAAAATTACAACTATTTCAGTCAAATTTCATCGCGATTATTCAAAAAAATAAAATGATCTGATTAATTTCTAATACATCATCGGAAAGACTATTTCAACACTAATAAAATAAACGAGCCACATTTTTCATATCTTTCTTTAATTTCAATCTATCCACCAAGTTCCAACGTCTGTTTCAGAAATTTTGTTGTACGGAGACTCAAACATGTTGCCGTTTTCAATCAAACTCGTGCTTTAAACTAACTAACGAAAATTACTGTTTATTGGAATAAAAGTCGCCTTAATTATGAAAAGTCGATTTCTGTATTTTCAACGTAAAATCATACAAAATGAAAGTGATTTTTTTTTCGCGCGCTAGCCAGTGGCTAAAAGTTTCCCTACGTTAACACGATGATGTATTAGAAATTAGTCAGATCAGTTTATTTTTTGAATAATCACGATGAAAAGTTGACTGAAATAGTTGAAATTTTAGATACGGCCTCTTAACAAAAAATGGTATTGCCTTTAGTCGTTAACTGCACAAATGTCTATGACCATAGTTTTAATCGTAATGAAATGTCATGACAACTCAAAAGTTTATTTTTAATGTCGACATGACTTAAATCTAGTTTTCATTTTTTTTACAATAAATAGATCACTTGACGGTAATGTCAAAGAAATCATCATTGCGTTGCTTTAAAACCTAGAAATTTTTATCATATATGGGTCTACCATTTATTCACAAATAGATCATCATCATCATCCACCCGACGTCCACTGTTGAACATAGGCCTCCCCTAAAGATTTCCAGACGGACTGTCAAAAGCGGCCTGCATCCTGCGTATTCCTGCGACCTTTATCAAGTCGTCTGTCCACCTTGCAGGTGGAAGGCCGACGCTGCGCTTGCCAGTAATAATCGCTTAAAAGTAGATCCACCACCACCATACCAGCCCTGCATTATATACTGCCCACTGCTGAGCACGGGCTTCCTCACAACTAAGAGAGTTTAGGCCTTAGTCCACCACGCTGGCCTAGTGCGGGTTGGCAGACTTCACATACCTTCGAAATTCCTATAGAGAACTTCTCAGATATGCAGGTTTCCTCTCGATGTTTTCCTTCACCGTTAAACAAGTACATCACCTGACACTAATTTCAGAGGAATTATAAATGCGTGGATTTAAAATCTAGAAACTTAACACTTTAAAAAATGGTAGACCCGCACTTGTGTTCACTGCCTTAATAACGTATTTGACCCCATGCTGGTCTTGTAAAAGGATCATTCCCTTGGATCCTTTTTCGGATTGTTTTGATGTTCTGTGATTTAACGGACCTCAGATTTAATGTGTCTAAAGAAAATGTATTTTATCCACGCTGTGCTACTTTACGCCTTTAGCTACACTCTTAAGGTTTAGTTTTACATAACAGAATTTATTTTTGATTGGTTATTTAAAAGTGTGGTGAAATATACTCTTGACAGGTAATATTGTAAATTAACATGTGATTGACTGCGAGTTTGCTCGCGGTAAGGCGGTAAATAAAGTTATATCCACTGAAATATTATTCAAGGTATATTTTGCGGGCATAGAATTCATGGTCAAAAGCTGTGTTGTAAATAATTTGTAGTGTTTTTAGAATCTATTTCTGCTTAGCATTTTTTGTTATTATAAAGAATTATTATGAGTAATTTAGTATCTTATCGCAATCAGCCCTGTATTATATACTGCCCACTGCTGAGCACGGGCCCCCTCTACAACTGAGAGGGGTTAGGCCTTAATCCACCACGCTGGCCTAGTGCGGGTTGGTAGACTACACATACTCTCGAAAATCTTATGGAAAAGTCTCAGGTATGTAGGTTTCCTCACGATGTTTTCCTTCGCCGTTAAAGTGAACGATAATTGATAAATAATACACACGTAACTTCAAAAAGTCAGAGGTGTGTGCCTTGGGTTTTGAACCTCCGGACATTGTCTCGGCAAACCATTCCATTCCCAACTAGGCTATCGTTCACTTCCATTTTGTATACATTCCATTCCATTTGTTATTAATTAATTCGTGTTTATGCCTTAAAGCCGTGTAAAATATATGAAACATTGTACCTACTGTACTAACTTTAATACTTTATATCACTGAAATTTATTATCCTGTCTTCCGCCAACCTTTACCATACAATGTTGGTTCAACATAATACATTCTTTCACGTCAACGCTCTCTAAGCAATCAAGCCCTGGGTAAATCGATAGTCCATACAATATTGCTCGACCTGGGATTCGAACCCAAGACCTTCCTTAACCCTTACACGCTATCCATAAGCCAAGGGTGCATTTTATTACTCTATATTATGGTATATGTTACGATGAATAATTATGCATACAGTCGAAACCATAATATTTAGGGGGGTGAGCTATGTGTCATATAGCAGATCCTCGCCCCCCTCCGTCACCCATATTCGAAACCACTTCAGACATTGTAATAAAAATTATTTTGTTTTTTTTTTATTTGTTTCTGAATGACGGGATGAGCCGCTCGCCTGATGATAAGCGATACGACCGCCCATAAACAGTAGCAATGCCATACAGAACTTTTAATTATAAAGCATTGTGTGGTATTCCACAGCGCTCGTCACCCTAAGACATTAGATGTCAAGTCTCATAATGCCTATAAATTACGCTGGCTACAATATCCTTCAAACTGGAATACATCAGCACATACATGCATGCACACTGCTGCTTGGCGGTAGAGATAAACATTGCGGTGGTACCTAACCACACGGCCCCTCGCATACGAGAGACCTACCACCAGTGTAATCGTAAGAAATAAATCATAATGTTTAACATTTTTATCGGCTATTAAATATGAATTCATGAAGCTAAGCAAATATTTTTTCACGATATCTCCAACCCAAAGATCGCATCAAAAGAGCGCCAGCGGAAAATTTCAAATTTCCGTCGCTCGACCGATTGTATCGTCGAGTTTATTTTATATTTATAAACCTTTTTAAATGTATTCTGTTTTGATTATTTTCAACGTTTGAAAACGTCTTTTGTTGTGAGAGGGGTCGATTGTTTTAAAGAATAACTGATTACTTAGGTGTAAAATTTTTTGGACTACAAGACTTACTTAGTATACCCTAGCTTTCATACTGATGGTCTACAAAAATAACAACAAATAAAAATAGAAGATTGTCGATTGATAATAATGAAAGTATTATGCAGGTCTGTAAAGTGGTACACTACCTTGACAGGGTCACAATTATTTTGTATATCGTAATTCTGGATTAAAGGCATCAGTTATCCACATCTTCATAACTTATGCTTGTGCTCATCGCTGACCTTGAAGAAGACTTTTTAAGGAGGTGGAATAAGTAAAAGAAAGTGCATTCAAGGAGCAGTGCAGTAGCTTGCGATAGAGGGGCCCTATATCAAAATTTTGTTATGGGCCCTTCCAGCGCCAGATTTATAGTTTCCTGAAGTATAGGCCATTCAGTTTGTGTCGCTCCACATATCTCGAGTCCGGAAGCAAAAAAATGTCTCCGAACTTTTGGGTGACCGCTTAAGTTTAGCATATGGGCTAAGAGGGCCCCTAGAGCCCGGGGGCCCCGTATCATTGATACGGCTGATACAGCGGTAGCTACGCCCCTGTCAAGGGGCTCAAATGGATAACTATGACGCTTGCCTTATAGTAATACGAATGCCCTTATAGAGTACCAACACCAGAACTTTGAATTACGAAGCACTGCGTGACGTTGCACTGAGACTACTGGTGGTAGGTCTCTCGTATGCGAAGGGTCGTCTCGGTAGGTACTACCGCAATGTCTGATACCATCACCAGGCAGCAGTGTGCATGTGTTGTATTCCGGTTTGAAGGACATTGTAGCCAGCGTTTCTGGCCAATATGAGACTTAACTTTATGTTTCAGAGTGACAAGTGCAGTGAAGTGCCACGCAGCACTTTATAATTGAAAGTTCTATATAGTGCTGTCGTTTATGGGTGGTCGTATTGCTAACCACCAGGCGAGCGGGTTGCTCGTCTCTTCATTGCAATAGAACTACACTAGTTTATTGAATCCATAATTACAATCAGACTTTTATCATAAAAGTATAAAATAACAAACGTATGATTCGTGATCAAAAAACACCGAACGAATCACAAACAATGGAACAAAACGCGAAATAAACGTTGTGAGCCGTTGAAATGCTCGGTTCGCGTGCGGCAACACATTTGCTGGTATTGTTGGTTGCACGAAGCGATTTCCTCTATACTTGTACGTGCCCACTTAATACGTAAGATATTTCGGCGAAGTATCTGAACAGTAATGTACTCTCTAAAAAGATTCACAAAAATCCATGTTCGGCCTAACAACGTATAATAACGTCAAATTTTTCAAATAAAATCATCACGACGTCTAATCACGTCGTAAATGTGCATTGTATGTATGGAAATATTGAGTCACAATGTGGGTTTCTGACAGGGTGGCGTTGGGCCGAATGTGTTAAATTCCATTTTGAATTCGAATTTTAAAATAGCGAAAGAAAATACTTACATATTGTTAGAACCAATAGAAAATTTGTTCACTGTGGCATGACTTTTATCCTATTATCATTAGACTCCTAAAAAACTATATCATAACTGACTCAATTAAGGATTAAAGTTGTAACACGACATTTATACTACTTAAGAAATTTGTAAAAAAGCTGGTACAAATGGTATTATGGACCTTTAAGTACTGCAAACCATTCTTATAAGCCATGATTATCGTTACCATTATTTTATTGAAACTATTCGAAGATTCTAGGATAATTAATAACCCAAAAGATGCGGGGATAGTCAACACTTCATCCATCGCCGTTCGATATTTAACAAATCATCATTAGCCACATGCAGTCCACTGAACATAGGCCTCCCCTAAAGATTTCCAGATGGACCTGTCAAAAGCTGAATCCAGCCTCTGCCTGCATTTTTGGCAATAATTTTTATCCAAGTTCTGACCTTCCCTCATGAAACGTCGAATACATACAAGTTGCGCAAAAGCCTAAACTATAATCGATCAATCAAATACTTGGCGAACACATTGCCCGTGTGCGAAGTTTGGCAGCGCGCCGATGTCACGGATCTATAAAAATATTCACGATTTATGAGTTTCAGAACACAAGCAATCTAAACGATTCCACGTATGTCGAAGTTCGACTTCGATCTTCACTAGTGCTACGTGGGTTTGTTCTTTTATTTTTTTGGGAGACAAAGGAGCTATTAATACCTGAGTTTAGATAAATAATCAAGGCGTCTATAAACGTCGTCAATACGAAATGTAATCTCGTGATGTTTTGCTGATTTTTGAGGTACCTAAGAATAAGCTTTATGAAGGATGCTAAATAATAAAACGGGAATTTTCTTAGGGCCTGTTTCACAGGTTGTAAATAAATTTTATTCTTTCAGTTATTCGTGACGCTCCACAAAATTTTGATTTAAACATGAAATCCGACATAATACTTTACGATCGAATTAATTGAACTGGCACCGGAAGCTTTGCATCGGAAGTAATTGATTGCGCGCCGTATCTGTTCAAATGTTTTAATTCAATTATCTGTTATTTGATTCCATTCTGTTCTATGTGTTTTGTTGTTTCCAAAAAGTACCACACGCACGCACGCATTTTATTCCCAACGAGGTAGGCAGAGGCGTAACTAGTGCACCCATTTTTAACCAACTTAAAAAAGGAGGTTCTGTATTCGACCCGTATGTTTGTATGTATGTATATTTCACTGTACGTATTCCGTACCATGATGTGATAGGGGACGAGAAATACGTTTTGTGTTTTATCTTTGACATAATATTGAAATGGCCAGTTGTATTTTTGGATGTATCATATGTGAAAGACTGGGTATGATTGCATTGTCTATTATTTTGTCATGCAATAGTAATTAGTTCCTGTTTAAAATACATTGTAGCCGATGTAATTACTGGGCATTATAATACTTATTACAGATGATATATATCAGAATGGATCATTTTTTTATAATATTGGAATTATGGCTTTTATTTTTCATTAAAACTATGTATGAGGCTCAACCACCATACCAGCCCTGTATTATAATACTGCCCACTGCTGAGCACGGGCCTCCTCTATAACAGAGGGTTTAGGCCTTAGTCCACCACGCTGGCCTAATGCGGGTTGGCAGACTTCACATACCTTCGAAATTCTTATAGAGAACTTGTAAGGTATGCAGGTTTCCTCACGATGTTTTCCTTCACCGTTAAAGCGAGTGATAATTCACAAAAAATACACACATAACTTTTTGCAAAAGTTAGAGCTCCGTGCCCTTGGGTTTTGAACCTGCGGACATTCGTCTCGGCAGTCCGTTCCACTCCCAACTAGGCTATCGCCGAGGCTCAAGGTTAAGTGTATTTAATTTTTAAATAACAGAAATTACATATCCTATACACATAATTAATCTTTGTCATAACAGTATCGGACGTAGCTGAATATAATAAATGAATAACGAAAACCCCATCCAAATCGGATCAGTAGTTTATGAGAAACTCGCGGCTATACAAACTTACATACATACGGATCGAATACAGAACCTCCTGTTTTGAAGTCGGTTAAAAACACTATTTGATATATCTGTCATACAAAAGCCGCCCAGCGGTGTAATTTTGCCCGGTCACCTTTGGGTACACAATAATTCTTTTAAACCCAATTAAACGGAACAATGTCGAAAAAGACGTCCAATTAAAATAAATCACAACTCTTGATATGAAGTAACGGGTTGATTTTTAAAGCGCGTTAAATTACCCGCGTCACACATTAACTCACTGAAATACGCTATCGATGGATTTGCAAGGAATTTTAAACTTCACTACCTTGTCCTAAAGTATTAAATGCATTGAACGGTTTGTGTGTCACGATCTGTGGGATGCGGTTACACCGCAAGCGTTTTGGTGGATTGTGGTTTTGAAAATTCATTATTCTCGGAAAAAGTGAGCATTAACTTCGATATTAAAGTTAAACCTACGTACTTATTTATTTTGATTAACTTAATAATTTCGCAACAATTTACTGTAAATACAAGGGCAATGAATTTATACATGGCTACATGCGCGCCTTTTACCTTAGCGATCTTGTCACCGTTTGCAAGTCTTCAACTAGTTTCGACGCATTCACTGTAGCATAATATGATTAGGCGCTACACCCATTTATTAAAGGCAGACTAGGAGCTTGTTCCACTGGTTTCAAGTAAACTTTATGTGACAGTTATCGTATTAAACAGTCAATGTAGATAGTACTCATTTTATTTATTTGAGGGCATAGAGTACTTTTGTATTTGGTTTTTTTTTTTTTTTTTTTTTTTTTCGCGGAGAAAGTGACTTATTACTACCGCCCAGCCTTCAAGGGGGGGCGACTGAGCGGTTATGTTGGGTTCACCGTGCCTTACGTCCCGGCGTTGAGCCGCCCGGAGAGATGTAACCATCGGGCGACCGCCGGGCCGAGTCCCTAACCTATGTACAACGCACGGCATACCAACCAAAACTCCGCGGTGGCCATCTTCGGCGCATTAGGGACGGCTGCGGGCTTCCTCTGACGGGAGTGTCTAAGTTATCGTCCGCAGCCGCCCCTGCGCGTTGCCGCCTAGTGCGGCCCGTCTCCTGTTGTGGGGGGGCTCAGGAGCCCCCACGCACCGAAGGACGCCCTCGGCGTCAATGGCAGCGTGAGGCCTACCAGCCACGCTGCCGTCCATCACAGGGATCGCTACAATGTGCTAATAGATCACAAAAATTAAAGACGGACAGCCCCCTGCCGCCCGCCTGCGACCCCCGGTGGCCCCTATTAGTCGCCTTTTACGACAGGCAGGGGATACCGTGGTGGAATTCTCCAAACGCCCCCAATCCACAGGGCGGAAGACGCCGGTCAGTCGTCCACCCGGCGCCTCCTACGTCTCGTCTGGCGGCGGGAGGGATCTCCACGCCTCCGATCCCTCTCGGCACTCTCCTTCCGCGAGAGGACCACCTCACAGAAGTGTGCCACCGCACGCCAGGACCTCCGGCTGTCGACCATGGAAGCGACCACGGCCGGCAGCGAGAGGTCTCCTCCGAAGACTGCTCTGAGAGCGCTGCGCTCCTCATCCCAGGCTGGGCAAAACTCTAACGTATGCTGGGCCGTATCCAGCGGGCAGTTGTCACAGTGGTGACACACGGCCGACACCTCCTTCCGCACTACCCGCCACAAGAACTCACCGAAGCAGCCATGCCCGGTGAGCACCTGCGTCAGGCGAAACGTTGCCGCACCGTGGCGCCTGTCCAGCCATTCGGCAAAGACAGGACGCACTGCCGTGACGACCCTGAGCCCCGCTGACGGGGCCTCCAGCCTGAGACGCCACTCCTCCACGGCGGCTCGCCGTAGGGAGGCCCTCATGGCCTCCACCTCCTTCAGGGCCGGATGTTGCCCGCGACTGGACGCCTCCTCCCGCCAATGAAAGACATCGGAGAGGGATTTGGCGTCCAGATCCCAGGGCAGGAATCCGGCCAACAAACAAGCCGCCTCGAAAGAGACCGTGCGGTACGCCCTGATCGCCCGCTGCGCCAAAGCTCTCTGCGGAGTGCGCAGGAGGGCGACGCAGGGGCGGTTCAGGGAGTCAGCCCAAACGGGGCTGCCATAGAGGGCCATGGACCGCACGACTCCGTGATATAACCTCCGGCAAGGGATGCCAGGACCTTCCAGGTTGGGCAGCAGGCTGGAAAGAGCGCCCGCTGCCCGAGACAGTTTCGTCCCCAGTTTCTTGAAATGGGCGCGGAATTTCCATCGGCTATCTAAGACTAAGCCTAGATATTTCATATCTTTGCCGATGGGAATCCGCACCCCCTCAACCACGATGTGGGCACCGGCCGGTGGCCCTCTCCGAGGCCCGTGGAAACAAATGGCCTCGGTTTTCTCGAGGGCCACCTTTAAACCCAACCGTCGAATCCGACTTACTACTTGGCCGGTGCCCACCGCCGCCAAGTTGGCGGCGTCCCGGAACGTCCTGGCGGTCGCTGTGACCAATGTGTCGTCGGCGTAGCACGTCACGCCGACGTCCCAGAGATTTGCACCACGGAGCACCCAGTCGTACCCGATGTTCCACAGGAGAGGGCCCAAAACCGAGCCCTGTGGAACACCGCGCGACATCGCTCTTCGGTGCCACCCGCCGTCGGCGCCCGGATACACCACGTCCCTGTCAGACAGGTACGCGTGCACCAGACGCCGAAGATAGGGCGGCACCACGTGGTACCGCAGTGCCTCGTGAATGCAGGGCCAGGGCAGCGTGTTGAACGCGTTGGAGATGTCCAAGGACACCGCGACAACTACTCCGCCTCCGGCCACTGCATCCTCCGCCTGTGCCTTCACCCGCAGAATCGCGTGGACGGTGGAACGTCCCCTCCTGAAGCCAAATTGGCTGTCGGCCAAGTTCGGTCCGACCCTCTCGAGGTGCTCGACGAGGCGAGCATGGACGATACGCTCGAAGAGTTTGGCGACCTCGTCGAGCAACACGATGGGCCGGTAGGCCGACGGTGACTCTGCGGGTCGTCCTTCCTTCTTCAGCAGGACGAGCTTCCCGGTTTTCCAACGCGCCGGGAAGACGCCCTGCTCCAAACAGGCGGTGAATAAACTGCGGAGCCTCGGGCCCAGGTGCTCGAGGGCCAGCACCCAGGCTCTTCCTGGGATGCCGTCGAGCCCTGGGGCCGTTTTTTTGCTCCGCAGCCGAAGCACTACCACCCGCAATTCTGCGGGCGAAACCTCTGGGATATCCCTTGCCGGATTCTCAATCGACGATGACGCCACATCCGGTGGCGCCATCGGTGGAGGAGTGGTCTCCACGGTGGCCGGGAACAAGGCCGCGACGACGTTGGCCAGTAATTCTGGCCGGAGACTCTGCGACAGCGGGGGCGCCGCTGGACGAAGCTTATTCATTACCATACGATAGGGGCGCCCCCACGGGTCACTGTCGAGAGTCTCCAGGAACTCTTTGCGTGCCGCGACCTTGGCCCTGTGAACGGCCACCCGCAGCGCTCTCTTCGCCTCTTTGTAGAGGTCATAGAGCCGCCGCTCCTGGTCTGCGTGATCCCCACCTCGAAGCCTGCGACGACGATGTCTGGCGTATCGGCGGCGCGCAGCGACGCATGACGCGCGCAACTGCGCTAGCTCTGCCGACCACCAGTACACTTGTCGCCGCGGCGAGCGTCGGAGGGCTCGGGGCATGGCGGCGTCGCAAACGTCCGACATTGCCACCCCGAACCACTCCACCTCTTGTTCGACCCGTACCGGCCCGTCCGGCACAGGGAGCCACGACATCACCAGAGCGGCCAACTCTAGGGCCTCTTTATTGAGGCGACGAGTTACCCACCGCGGGCCGTCCTGATTGGGGGCACTCGGTTCACCACCGGGCTGGATACTCGGAGACGCGGAGACGTCGAACCTGATGTAACGGTGGTCCGACATCGTCTCGACGTCCGCGAGGACTCTCCAGCCCCGGACACGGTGCGCGACGGCGGGACTTGCAAACGACAGATCAACAATAGACCCGCCGTTGTGCCGCACGCACGTGTGCACCGATCCCCTGTTCAGGACGACCAGGCCGACAGAGATCGCCCAGTCCTCCAGGACCCTACCGCGACCGCTCGTCGCCGGCGAACCCCAAGCTACAGACTTGGCGTTGAAGTCACCGGCGACGACTGCCGGGTAAGGTTGGCCTTGTTCCACTAGGGCCCCCAGCCGAACGAGAAAGGATTCGAATTCGGCGAGGGGTCTGTTGGGAGAGAAGTATACTCCTACAACCCAAACGTCTCCCAACAGAGCCGCCACGCATCCCTGGTCCTTCGATATCTTTTCGAAGGGCGGGGAGCCAGCGGCACCCTGGGTGATTATGGCCACTGAACCGTCGGTGTCCCCAGCCCAGTTGTCACGGGGAGGGACAAAGTACGGCTCAGCGACCACGGCCACTTGCACCGACCACTGTGCCAGGCTTTGGGACAACAGGTCTTGGGCACTGGCGCAGTGGTTGATGTTCGCCTGGAGGAACTTTAGGTCCATTATTGGGCGATCTCTTCAACACCTTCCATCTCAGCCTCTTGCGGTGGGCTTGCTGTCTGCGGCTGGGTTGTGGCCACAGCAGCAGCAGCATTTCGTCGGGAGGGGCGACGACGGTTGCGGCGGGAGGAGGCGGGACACGCCTTCCCCCCGACCTGGTGCCCGGCGGGCTTGCCGGAGGCCGCGCAGACCACGCAGTTCGGCGCAGCGCTGCACTCGCGGGCCTTGTGGCCTGTCTGGCCGCAGCGGTAGCACAGCGCACTACGGTCCACTTCGCAGTCGCAGCGCTCCCGGACGTGCCCTGTCTCCAGGCACCGGTAGCAACGAAGGGGCCGCGCCTCGAGCACAGAAACTCGAGCCGCGACCCAGCCGATTAGTACACGGCCCGCCCCCCGCACTTTCTGGGCTGCCTTTATCGGCATCCGAACCCAAGCCGTGCTCACACCAGACCGGTCAGGACGGATTTGCCCTACCTTTACGGCCTCCAGCGCACACTCACCGGCCTTGGAGAGCGCCATTGCGACTGACTCAGGAGTGGCCGTGTAGTCCAGCTCCGTCAGCCGCAGTTCCGCATTTTTGATGGGCCGGGAGATCCGAACGTCCTCCGACCCATTGAAACACTCCCTCAGCCTTGCGGCGAGGGAGTCGGCCCTCTCATCCGAGTTGGCCCCGGGCACCTCGTACATTGGGGCACCCGTGGCTGCAAACTTCGGCCTCAGTCGTGTGATGTCAAGGCCGGCGAGGCTTACTTTATGCTGCGCCTCCGTCAAAACCTTGGCATATGTGAGTCCCTTCGTTACCGCCGCCGGCGTCAGGGATATCATGACGGCCGCGGACCGCGGTGGGCGGAGCTTGGGCTCGGCCCGGCGCGGTTGTTGCTGCTGACTTGCAGCCGGTGTCGCGTCGGCCCTGGGCTTCGTCTTCTTCTTGCCCACCACGACCGTCCATTCCCTGTCCAGGGACACTGGAGCCGGCGGTAGCGGGCGGGGCTTGCAGGGAGCTTGCTGCGCTGGGGGACTGGGTTTACTTTTCCCCCCCTTGCCTTTTGCCTTCAGATTGGGCGCCGGAGGAAGTGTGGGGGCCGGAACGACTCCCTTCTTCGCTTGCACCCCAGATGGTGCCGCCACGATGAATCGGGGTGGAGCACTGGAGGGACCGGCGATTGGGGTAAGGGTGGGAGGACTGGGTTGGGCTAATTCCTTGCTCTTACCTTTTCCCTTGCCCTTCCCTTTATCCGACAATTGGGGTTGACCCCGGACATAACCCCCCTGCACCGGAAGCTCCACTGTTTGGGCCCTGTTTTCATGGGCCAGAGGCGGTCTTTTGGCTGGTCCCATGAGCAGGGACTCCATCCTTGCCCGCACCCTTGCCTCTACCATTTCCAGCATGTCCTCGGTGGAGCTTTTGCTGGCGGCCGCCTCTAGGTCTTCGAGGCGGCGACGGAGGGAGGCATTCTCCTCTTGAAGCTGCTTAACTGCAGCCTCAAGGCGGGAGCTCTTTTCCCGCCACCTCTTCGCCTCGCCTTCAAAGCCGGTGACCGTGGTCTCTGCAGTCTTTGAGCGCGCCAGTGACCCGGCAGAGTGGAGCCGCTTCGGCACTAACTTCTCCGGCTTTTGGCGAGCCTCCGCACGCTTCGCGATGCGCTCCCTCTCCGCCTTCTTTGAGCTGCTCACCGAAGGCGGACCCGCTCTACCGCGAGCAACGGTCGCCCTTGTCTTCGATGCCGGCTCGTCCGTGTCGGTCGACAGGCTCCTCCAAAATCGCCCGCCTCTCACTGAAGAGCCACTATCGCTGGACTCTGAGTCCACGCACATGTCTTCAGTGAGCCTCACGCCCACATTCCGCCTTTCTTTTTCTCCGTCGTTGGGCTTGCGCCCTTCGAGCTCCGCCTCTCCAGCCGGAACTGGGGTAGGTAACCCCGTCAATGTAATTTTGTTTTTTTTTTTAATTTGAGCTATTCATTTTGATTCCCACGAGTATGGGGGAAATAACAGTCCGCCCAGGCAGAGCCCCCTGTACCTGGGTAAGCCTAGCGTAACCCGCACAGAGTGTCGGCCGGTACTCTGGCGGGGGTCGCACTCGAGACCGAACTACCCATCGGCCATGCATCCCCTCGCGGTGCGCCGCCGCTTGGGATTCGGGGTAACTTTTTATAGAGGTTTTCTCCCTCGCAGTCCAGGCGGTTAAGCCAAGACCCTCGGCCCCAGGAGTCGCTGCGAAACATGACCACAGTGCCCCCTGAGATTCCGAGACTAACGGTGGCCAAGGCGAACTAGTTCTGCCCCGGCCTGTTCCGCGGCAGGGTAAGTGCACACGGAACCCGTCTACAAATTCCTCCACTGCACCCTCTGCTAGTCAGAGGGAACGCGGAAGAATCCTCTTTGCTGGTTTTGGTCCACGCCGTTTCCGGTACCCCCCAAATTTGAGGGGCGTTCCCCTATCCGCCACCCAGGGAGACGCGCCCGATGGAAGACCAGCAACTCCGCACGGGTTTGTATTTGGTCGCCATATACATTTATATGACGACTAACATTTATCAGCAAATGATTAAATCGACTCTAAAGTTAAAGCGGTAAGCGTACGAGGATAGTCGAGCTTATCGCTGTCAGTACAACCGCTGCTGTACCGGCAACCGATCCTTTATTTACGATAGCTTTCTTTCCATTTCACAAACTGACGCTTTGACATCAGTGGAATTGATAGTGCTTCAAATCATCCTCTGGTTAAGTTATTTTGAGGATGAAATATGGAGGTTTTGTTAGGAATAGCCTCTTAAAAGATTTTGAAGCTAAGTTGAAAGTTGATGTACAGTCAGCAGCATAAATATCTGTACAAAATCAAAATTTCAAATCGCCTATATACGCGTTAAGTTAAACCGAAATATTTTTTCTTCGTTTGAAGTAAAGTAAATACCTTTTATTTTATTTTTGTGAAGAGAAAACAAGATTAGTAAGAACACAAAAGTATGTAGGCAATTTGAAATTTTGAATTTGTTCATCTACTTATGCTGCTGACTGTACAACCAATAAGCTTATATCTTTACATTCTATTGTTACTTACCGTCGGGGATAGTGCAATACCGCGAATCTAGCATTGGTAATTACGTAAATGAAAGAAAAAGTATAGTATTATCAATCATAAGTTTAGTGTCATAAGTATCAAGCCTTTGTATCAACAGTAAATTGTAGCGAAATTATTAAGTTAATCAAAATAAATAAGTACGTAGGTTTAACTTTAATATCGAAGTTAATGCTCACTGATTCCGAGAATAATGAATTTTCAAAACCACAATCCACCAAAACGCTTGCGGTGTAACCGCATCCCACAGATCGTGTGGATTGAAAGAGGATGTAGTGACTAGGATTGAGAAAGGAATGCTTCGGTGGTTTGGCCACATTGAAAGGATGGATGAAAGAAGAGGAACGAAAGAAATCTATGTCGCGAAAGTGAGTGGTAGCGTCGGACGGGGACGTCCTAGACGTACCTTCATGGACCAAATTGACGACCTCCTAAGGAAGGGCCAAATAAGGAGTTCTCGTAACCGACGAGCATGTATGAAGAGACTGATGACTGTAGAAGAAGCGAAAGAGGTATGCTTGGATCGTAGAACTTGGCGCTCCATAGTCTCTGCCTACCCCAATGGGAGAAAGGCGTGAGTTTATGTATGTAAGTATCAATTAAACTTTTTTCGTCACTTACGCGATATTTACCAGTGCTAGTTACGCGGTTTTGCACTATCCCCGACGTTTTCCTACTAATATTGTTATGGGAAGGTTAATGAAGATGTTTTTTCGTAGTAAACGCAACTTCTGAACGAATTTGGATAACATTTTTGTACGTTCACAATCGAATAAGAGAAAAAAATGATTAAACTCTATCGATTATTTAAATATCAACTAAACATTCCACTGCTGAGTACGGGCTTCCTTTACTGAGGGTTTAGGCCCTGGTCCACCACGCCAGCCTAGTTCGTGTTGGCAGACTTCACATACCCTCGAAATTCTTTTAGGAGAATTCTCAGATATTTAATTTCCCTCACCATGCTAAGGCGAATTGATAAACAACAGTAGGAACGAAGTCAGAGGTGTGTGGCTTAGTTACTGAACATGCGGACCTTCGGTAGTCCCTTCCATTCCCAACTGTTAAATCGTATTCATAAACAATACTGTGAGGACGCACAGTGCGCACGACCGAATAGTGACGGCAATTTCTTAATTCTCTTTGGCTTTTTAGCTTTGTTACTCAGGGTAGGGTAGGTAGGGTCATTTTGACATTACGTTACTAAATGAAACCACATAAATATACCCTTGAAAATAACACTTTACATAAAGTTATTTTAACCATAGAACTATAATAAAAAAGTGTAAGTTTCGAACAAAATAAATATCAATAAAAAGTAACTTGAAGTTCTAATGCCACTACTACTACTCTAAGAGGATTTGTCGCTGCGGCAACATTACACTTTCAGTCAGAAATACAGTCACGTACATAATCCGCCGCATTAATAAATCAATCTCATCTTTGTTGTCTTTGACTGCCTCGGTGGCGTAGTTGTATTAAGGTACGACTGCTAATGTTGGCGTCCCGGGCTCGATCCCCAGGTCGGGCAAAGTGATATTGGATTTTCTATTCAGTATCAGCCCGGAGTCTAGCATTTGTGCCCGATATGGCTCGCCCCCAATTACACCATGGGACTGAATACGCACGACGAAAAGTGGGTGCAACTAGTTGCGCCTCTGCCTACCCCTTCGGGGACAAAAGGCGTGAGTGTGTGTGTATCTTTAAGTAGGATATCAAGTAGACATTTAATCATCATCATCAGCCACATGAAGTCCACTGCTGAACATAAGTCTCTTGATAGAGGTTGCAGGGACACGCTGGATGCAGGCTGCTTTCAAAGGGCCGTCTGGAAATCTTTAGAGGAAGCCCATCTTCAAACATTTAATGTATTGATCTATTTAATAAACAAAGCTTAAGATGTCATTTAAGAGCTTGTTCTCAGCTGAGTCAATGTAGTTTAATGAACAAAACTCAACTGACAAAATCCGTCATATGCTGTCACTTAAGATATCATTTGAGATGTTGTTATCTGTTTATTAAATAGCGACCTTGAGATACTGACTATAATTTGACAGCGTCTCAGTTGATATCAAACTTCAGAGCGAATCTGAGGTACGTTTATTATTAGGGCCCTTAGTATCGGATTAATTGGAAGTTTATAAAAACCAGTTTCGTATCATCACGCCTCACAATAAGAGGCAGGTACGAACAATAGGGCCCTTAATCAAATTAATTTCAATCGAACGCGCACGCCCAATTAACCGGAATAATAGATCGACGTCACCCCTATAAAGTTTGTCGTCTAATTACTAAGACGAGAAATATCGATATAATGATGTATGACGCGATCGACAGTTGTTTTTTTATTGTTTTGAATGGTGTTTGTATTTCGGTGATGTTAGATTTTTTGTTTTCGTTTGTTAGATGTTATGATTACTAATTTCAGGAGGACGTCATTATGACTACTGATTATTGTTTTATAAATTTAATTGATTGGAGGTCTTTTGTAAGTCTGGTAGATAAAATTGTAAAAAACTGTTGTGACTAGGTTGTCCATCTTAAAAATGACTAAGCCGCAGCTCACAGTCAGGAAGTTAGCGTTGTGATACCCCCATGCCTCGGAAAACACGTAAAGCCATTGGTCCTGTGTCTGATCGCTCTCCGGTCATGTCGGATTGCCGTCTCACCGGACTATGATAGTGACGGAATAGCGGGTGCACTGTCTATAATATCTTCTGCCTACCTGGCTGATCTCTGTTGAGATTGGCCGCCGTGGCCGTAATCGGCTAGGAAGGGATCTTATTTTATTTTTGTTACAAAACCATTATAAAGTTCATGCAAGCATACATTATGAACTAAACGAGCGTGGCGTAATGGTTCGAACAAAAAGCCGCACCACTAAATCTCAATAAGTATGTAAATGGTTCATCTATTTTAATTAGCTCGAATTGTACGTTTGATGTACGGACGATGCGGATCCACTAATGTGTGGATGCGGTATTCAAGGTATTAATTGTTGAAATTATTAGTGCATAAATTCGTTTTTTTATAAAAATACATTGTTATATGATAAGTATGAATGTTGGTGGACATAAATGGAATCGTAATATGAATATTGTTGGGAAGAAATATACTTGTAGAACTTTGCCAATCTATGAATATTAGTAGTAATAGGAATTGGAAAGAAGCAAAAGATTTAGGAACCTAGAAGACTTCACTGATGGTACAAAATGCAACAATAAAACTGACAGTTCAGCTACATCATCATCATCATCATCATCATCAGCTACATGACGTCCACTGCTGGACATAGGCCTGCCTTAAAGAATTCCAGACGGACCTGTCAAAAGAGTCGGCATCCAGCGTATTCCTGTGACCTTTATTATGTCGTCTGTCCATCTTGTAGGTAGATGGCCGACTCTGCGCTTTTTTTTTTATTTTTTTTTATTGCGTTGAATGACGAGACGAGCATGCCGTTCGCCTGATGGTAAGCGATATGACCACCCATAAACAGTAGCAACACCATCCAGCACCTTGACTTACAAAGTACTGAGTGGCATTCCACTGCGCTCGTCATCCTGAGACATAAGGTGTTAAGTCTCATTATGTCCAGTAGTTATACTGGCTACAATGTCCTTCAAACCGAAACACAACAGTGCATGCACACTGTTGCTTGGCGGTAGAAATAGACATTGCGGTGGTACCCACCCAGACGGCCTCTTACATAATGAGAAACCTACCACCAGTAGTACGCTTGCTAGTACGTGGCATCCACTTAAGAACTTTTTTACCCCATCTGCCGTCAGTTCTTCGAACTATGTTCCCTGCCCACTGCCACTTCAGCTTGATAATCCACTGGGCTATGTCAGTTACAGTTCAACTACGCAGGAGTATTTTGTATTTTGGGCTTAAGAAAGTTACCAATAACATGGTGTGTTATTAATTGTTGAAAAACAAAAAACACATAAAATTATAAAAAAAAGATTACAGAATGCAATGAGGCTTGCATATAGTTCATTAAAGAAAACACTCAAAAGATACCCTACTGTATGAAGCCTTCTCATCTTATTCAAGGCAAAATTGTTTAAAGCTTATGGCCACGACTTTACTAAATATAAGTATAATTCAAATAAAATAACATTAATTTTAATTTAAACAATTTTACTGGTGGTAGGTCTCTCATTATGTAAGAGGCCGTCTGGGTGGGTACCGCCGCAATGTCTATTTCTACCGCCAAGCAACAGTGCATGCACTGTTGTGTTTCGGTTTGAAGGACATTGTAGCCAGTATAACTACTGGACATAACAAGACTTAACATCTTATGTCTCAGGATGACGAGCGCAGTGGAATGCCATACAGTACTTTGTAAGTCAAGGTGCTGGATGGTGTTGCTACTGTTTATGGGTGGTCGTATCGCTTACCATCAGGCGAACGGCATGCTCGCCTCGTCATTCTATGCTATAAAAAAAAAAAAAAAAAAAAAACAAACGCCGTTATTCAAGCTGTATAACTTTATATTTTTTTAAATACCCATACCATATCGCCTTGTTAGTACATCCAGGGCGCATCGTTAACCCTCTCGTTTTAATTGGAAGATTCTTTGAAAGATATCGATTCTCGTCTCACGGAGACAATCGAGTGTGTGAGTGGCAAAGTGACGAATCTGACATTGCTGAGGTTGCCTAAAACGACCTGTCAAGGTAAAAATTCAAATGCTTCGTACTAACAGATGGTACTTACAGAGTAAGGAATAGCGTGATAAGAGAAAAATGTGGATTGAAAAAGGATGTAGTGACTAGGATTGAGAAAGGAATGCTTCGGTGGTTTGGCCACATTGAAAGGATGGATGAAAGAAGAGGAACGAAAGAAATCTATGTCGCGAAAGTGAGTGGTAGCGTCGGACGGGGACGTCCTAGACGTACCTTCATGGACCAAATTGACGACCTCCTAAGGAAGGGCCAAATAAGGAGTTCTCGTAACCGACGAGCATGTATGAAGAGACTGATGACTGTAGAAGAAGTGAAAGAGGTATGCTTGGATCATAGCACTTGGCGCTCCATAGTCTCTGCCTACCCCAATGGGAGAAAGGCGTGAGTTTATGTATGTATGTATGTATTACAGATGGTACATAAGCATATAAAAGAAAGATTTGTAAAAATAAAAAGTTAATCGCATATATAAATTAATGACTTGAAAGTATAAAGGAGTACCTATTTAATATACATGAACTACGTTGTGGTTCTCGATGTCAAACTTTCAAAGTCTCAGGCGCAATGTGTCGCACGAGATTAGTAAAGAAAAATGTTATAGTACAAAAAATTAAAAGTATTATCTCCCCTTTTCTCAGTAATCTGTAACGTTTAGGTATATCATTTTATAATCAAAGACATTATTTGAAAAGATTATACATCTAGTTCATGTCGTAAATAACCGACACATGCATTTGAAAAAAGAACTATTTATATTTAGTTCTTGCCGTACTTGAATATGGAATAGGCATAATTAACAGTGCCGTTTATGCTTACTTTGCCGCCAACAGAGCTATATTGTACCAGTACAATGAGCTATAAATCTAGTTCTGTTTGTTCTCTAGTCAATATGTTTGAATTAGAAAGTTTGTTTTCCGTTCACTCTTGTTATTTCGCCCTGAAAGACTTGGAGTCACGTTTCAACGCACGTATAGGAATGTTAGCTTTAGAAGAATAGTGAGCTATGATTTATTCAATTATTGAGTTATGATATATTTTTATGGGATAAGGGCAAATGCACATGACGCGCGATCTTCAGCACGCACAAATCTAGACTTATATTATAAAGAGGAAAAGTTTGTGACTTTGTTTAGGGACTAATCTCTGGAACTATGTAACTAATTTAGAAAATTCTTTCACTAATAGGAAGCTACATTACTCCTGAGTGCTATAGGTATTTTATCCTGGGAAAATATAAAGCGCGACTCGTACCCTGTAGAAACTTTATGACGCGGGTGGAGCCGCGGGCAAAAGCTACTTCTATATAAAAGTAAAAAAGTTTCTGACTGCATCGTATTTATTCCACGCTTTGTTGCGTATAAAACGCGTCGTTAGCATATTAAAAAAAACTACGTGTGTGAACGATCTTATTGTAACAAATGTAAAAGTTAATAAAAAAAAAGCTTATTGATTATTTTATTCTTTGGAATCAACAGCTAAGGTATTTCATAGTTTAGTAATTATAAAAACATAATTAACGTTTCCACAAATGGAACTGATTTTTATTTTAATGTTTTTAAAGGCTTTGATTTTCTTATTATATTTAATTTAAGTACTTCTTCTTCTTCTTCAGCCTTTAGAAGTCCACTGCTAAACATAGGCCTCCCCCAAAGATTAGTAACTACTTATTAACAGATAATTATATTGACATAGGTGAAGGCTTTAGTAGTAATTTTTGAATATACTTTTATGGAGATTCTTCGATAACTGGAATTCACGTACCGTTTAATGCAAACTTTGGGTGTATTAGCAGTAAGTATCTTCCTGTTGCTGTAGCGGCAGCGAGTCCTGAAACGAAGGGTCGTGGATTCAATTCGCAAGTCAGGCCACGTCCACGTCGTCAGGCGTAAAAACTCGGCCAAATCAATTCGACAACTTGCGACAACAATCTAATACACCGACCCTACTTTGAAGTGAGATAAAGTCAGGTAGATCATCAGGTAACTTAAAAATAGTAATAATATAAATACCAACAACGAGATTACCTCTTACCCTCTTAAACTCAAATATCAATTTCAAGTTGCAATTTTTCACATTCAGAATCCCTCACGTAGAAATCCTTTTACTCCGGAGGAAGTGCAAAACCCGTGTCCTGGAAGAGTGGTGGACGTGAACCGGGCCACGCATCCGGCCGTCCTTTGTGCGAAGCTGCGACGGATGCGAGAGGGTTTCCTAACAGGGAATCTTTTACTGTATCTAATTTTCATTTTGCAACTCGGTTTTAAAAGGCTACCTTGTATTTACACATTTAAATCTACTGGTGGTAGGTCTCTCATATGTGAGAGTCCGCCTGGGTGGGTACCACCGCAATGTCTATTTCTACCGCCAAGCATTAGTGTGCATACACTGTTGTGTTTCGGTTTGAAGGACATTGTAGCCAGTGTAACTACAGGACATAGTGAGACTTAACATCTTATGTCTCAGGATGACGAGCGCAGTGGAATGCCACACAGTACTTTGTAACTCAAGGTGCTGGATGGTGTTGCTACTGTTTATGGGTGGTCGTATCGCTTACCATCAGGCGAACGGCATGCTCGTCTCGTCATTCAATGGCATAATAAAAAAAAAATACAGATCTTACTAATATTATAAATGCGAAGTTTATGAACATGTTTGAATGTTTGTTAGTAGTAAACGCAGAAATAATTAAACGGATTTGGATGAAATTTGGCACACGGGTAGATCATGTCTTGGATTAACACATATGTTACTTTTTGTCCCGGTCATTTACTTCTATGGGAAACAATGGATATTTTCAATCTCATTCTTTAAGTAGATGGCGCTGGCATCGTACTGTGTTTTTGAGACTCTTGTAGTGGGAAAGGCTTTTCACGCGGGCGAAGCCGCGAGCAACACCTAGTAGAGAATATAGATCAGCGATAAACTGTACAGTAAGTATTTCACAATGTGGGTAAATGTTACTCGTCGTATTTTATAAGCCGACTAAATACAAAAGACACACTATAGGGAGCGTGCACGAACTACAAGAGTTACAAGAGCCACAGGTGGATAAAAAAAGAAACTAGAACTAGCACAATAATTTGTTGATATATTCTTTTAATATGACAAAAATGATAAAATATATGTTCCGGCCTAATGTTATTTACACCTAGCGTATCCAGAATATGCTGTTTTTAGATGGGAGCTAGTTATTTATGCAAATTTAGGAGGTTATGTTCCCTTAATTCCAATTTTTTTGTATTGAATATTACCTTCAAACCATATTTATTTTTATAAATTACGTTACGAAACATTTCTAAATACTTTTGGAACTCATAATTATGTATGTTTTATACAGCTTTTATTATTTTTGTCGATTTTCACATAACCATTGAATGTAAGTACTTAGGTACTATTCTTGGGAACGTTATATAATTTCAAACCATTTGATTTGTTTATTTTTATGTTTTGGAGCATCGAGATACACAGCGATATATTATCAACAAATGAAATATTATTTTTCATCCTTTTAATGAATATTGTACGTCAATGCCAAGTATCGATGGGCTGAAAATGAGTCGTCAAGTGCCAGTGCAAAGTATCGATTGCGCCACTAGATGGCAGTGCTTACGACGTGCACGTTCCCTATAATCTATGCTCCCAAATAAATGGTTCTATAATGAATACAATGTACATTAGCTGTTTAAGACGATAACTGTCAAATATTTACTTGAAACTTGTGGAACAGCCCCTTGATATTATTAATTTATTCAGAGAACGAGATGTCAGTGACAAAACGTCTCATAAGTGTGTGACAGAGACAACGCTCTACGAAGCTTAAATTAACCGATTGTCTCATATTCTGTTCATTATCGAGCTATCTGAGTTTAAAGCTCCATGTGTAATATTTACTATCGACTATTTTACAACTTATATATTTTTTTAGATGGTAGATAACTTACAATTCAAATTAGTATTTCTGACAATTTTTCTTATAAAACCTAATTTAACTACAATAATATTGTATGACATAATCTATAAAGAAATCTACACATTACTAATAACGGAACACTCTGCCCATGACCCTTGGTTCAAGTCGTGATGATGAGACAATATAGCCATTGTTGCAAGATTGGGTTATACCGTTAAGGTATCAGAGGTTACATTTAAGACGAAAACACAAACTAATTGGTTACTTTATATAATAAGTAACTTACCTTTCCCATACAATGAATATTTTGTAAAAAATATATTTCGTTCACCGAAACAGATCATAATAAAATAAAATTCTATTCCCACATACCATACCATCCTGTATTATATACTGCCCACTGCTGGACACGGGCTTCCTCTACTACTGAGAAGGTTTAGGCCTTAGTCCACCACACTAACCTGGCGCGGGTTGGCAGGCTTCACATACCTTCGAAATTCTTACAAAGAACTTCTCAGGTATGCTGGTTTCCTCATGTTTTTCCTTCACCGTTAAAGCGAGAGATAATTCATTGACAAATTTCCCACATAATAATAATGTTATAAATACAAAAGTTTGTGAAGTTGTTTGATGACACAAACGCAGGAAACACTCGACGGATTTGAATGAAGTTTGGCACACGGATAGAAAATGTCCTCGGCAACTATTTAAAGCGGAAAATTACAAGGAATGTTTTTTTATTGCATTGAATGACGAGACGAGCGTGCCGTTCGCCTGATGGTAAGCGATACGATCACCCATAAACAGTAGCAACACCATTCAGCACCTTGAGTTACAAAATACTGTGTATTTCACTGCACGAGCGCAGTCCTCAGATATACTTATTCAAATTCAAATCATTTATTAAGTAATTAGGCCCCTAAGGGCACTTTTACACGTCATTTTTACAATTTTTTATCATCTAAAGATTCTACCAGTGCTTCGGAAAAGCCCACTGACCTGAGAAGTAGCACCAAGAAACTCAGCGTAGGTCTTTAATTGTTATATTTTTTTTTTTATAAGATATTAAGTCTCCTTATGTCCAGTAGTTACACTGGCTACATTTCCTGCAAACCGAAACACAATAATGCATGCACACTGCTGCTTGGCGGAAGAAATAAACATTGCGGTGGTATCCACCCAGACGGACTCTTTCATATGAGAGTCCTGCCACCAGCAAATATCTTTCACACTATCAAAGACAGGAACTAATCTTCTTTAATATTGGTGTTTGCTGCTGAGAATCAGCGCGGTATCTGGATTTTATGCCCGATATGGCGATAGGCTCACTCTCCCTCATATACGACAGAACACAAGGCGTAAAGTAGCCCTGGTTGCACCTTGTCTCTCAACCCCTTCGGGTAAAGGTGTGAAGTGTATGTCTCTCTCTCTCTCTCTCTCTGTATGTGTGTGTCTGTGAGTGTTTCTCTCTCTCTCTCTCTATCTCTCTCTGTGTGTGTGTAGTTTAGGCCAATGATCGGACTAGCAAATAAAACATTATGTGAACTGTACAAAGGTTTTAATGCCGTTATAATATTAAGAACATGAACAAACGAAGTTCCCGATTGCGACCGCGTTGCGAGCTGAGTGTCGATGGCGCGCGGGTGCTGGGCCAATCCTGTAAAATACAGATTTTTTCAGGATGTTTTATGTGCACAAACCATGAGCAATTCCTAGTATATATAAATTTCACAGCTTAACGTTAGAGTTTCACCCTTGACTTCCACGTGGGAAATAGAGGTTCATCAGTAATTAAAGGCTCTATCCGCGATGCCAGATTACCACATCAAAACGACCGCAGACGTAGTCGCGGCGTACTACTATCTAACGATATACCAATGGCGGTTGGCAACCTTAATTGGGTCATTAAATATTAAATTTGTATTATTAGAAGCTAAAGGTTTTCATCTGGTTTTTTCAGTTGTAAAAGTTGTACAACTATTACGACTGAAAACAACCGAAACCAACTGAAAAAAAACGATATTTAGTTTTTCTACACAGTATCAGCCCGGAGTCTGGAATTTTGTGCTCGATATGGCGATAGGCTCGCCCCCTATCAGATCATGGGACGGAATACTTACGCACGTCGACAAGTGGGTGCACTAGTTGCACCTCTGCCTACCCCTTCGGGGATAGCAGGCGTGAGTGTGTGTGTGTATATAATTGGCTAATTGATTGTTAATTACGATTTCATATTTATTAAGTTATTAGTCTGTAAGCTTTCCTTATAATAAATAAATAAATGTTTTACGAATTTATGTAAACTGTGAAATAAAGATTGAAATAAGCATGTAAAGATCAGATTTAATGAAAAAAGATTGGATAGGCTGACAGTAACAAAGAACAGACGAAATGGGGTAATCTCTTTGTAGAACTTTATATGAAACGGGCTTTGATCAAATATATGCCTAGATAGAGACTGAACGTTTCAAACGCGTCGAAAAAAATAGAGGCGAACTCTTCCCCACTAAATGAGTTTGAGTGAATTATTTCTTGTTGTTTTTCATGGATATAATTTTCTCCCCGCTTAAATAGAAACCATGTAATAACTAGTATCATTATGCGCGCACACAAGCATACGCAGAATGATGCAGCGATAGCGTATGACACAGCTGTCGCGCATACTATTAAGAAAAGTTGGCCTGTTTGTTTTAGTTTCATTGCAGCGCGTCACTCTATCTAGGTATATAATTAATCAAAGAAAACGGGATTAAACGCTTTAATTTGTTTCATAGAATAACCTATTACTAATTCCTCACGTAGCTTCATATAGAGGCTGACTTGCTATTCTATTCTGTAAGATTTCGCTATCGGGTTTATTTCTAAATCCGCAGTGACATCTACACCAGCGCCACGAGCTGAGAATGTCGGTGAAGCGAACTACACTCAAGGAGGTCTGCGGCCTGTGTAACTCAATTCTCCATTTATTATAGAATCACTGTTACAAGATATACCTAAACCCGTTTTTTTCTTATATTTTATATTAACACTATACAATTATTCCTCCAACAATACTAATTTACTGGTGGTAGGTCTCTCGTATGCGAGGGGCCGTCTGGGTAGGTACCACCGTATTGTCTATTTCTACTGCCAAGCAGCAGTGTGCATGCACTGCTGTATTCAGGTTTGAGGGACATTCTAGCCAGCGTAATTACTGGGCATTATGAGACTTAACATCTTATGTCTCAGGGTGTCGAGCGCAGTGTAATGCCACGTAGTACTTTGTAATTGAGAGTTCTGCGCGGCGTTGCTACTGTTTATGGGTAGTTCTTCATCATCATCATCATCAGCTCGTTGCAATCCACTGCTGGACATAGGCCTCTCCCATGATACGCCACAGAGCCCGGTCTGCTGCTTTACGCATCCAGTCGCTGCCGGCCCTCTTGTGCAAGTCGTCCCGCCATCTGGCCAGAAGGCGTCCCACGCTACGTTTGCCAAGACGCGCTCTCCACTCCAGAACACGGGTGGTCGTTATCGCTTACCATCGGGTAGACAGCATGCTCGTCTCGTCATTTAAGTGCAATAAAACAGAAAAAAATACCTTCATAAAATGTTCTATATAAAATATATTACAATTTAAATTGATTTAATACAAGACATCAATAAAAGCGTCTTATAAAAACGTTGTTCCCAAGCTACGGTTATAGAGGGAGGGTAAACATGGGCGTTAAGATTAATGGTAAATCATCGCAAATTCTCCTTATGCGAGGCGCGAGGTAGATATGTCAATGGCGACAGGAGGTAGCGGAAATTATAATGTCACCGAGTAATATGATCTTTTTGAGGTATTTAGGTAAGTTTAGGGCGTGTATCTGTGACTGTGTATCTATGTATCTGTATGTCTGCCTGTGGCATCCTAGCTCTCAAACGAATGGACCGATTTTGACGCGGTTTTTTTTTCATTATCATCACCATCATTGTTTCGATGGGGTAACAACGACTACCACGCTTTTTTTTTTTTTTAATTGCATTGAATGACGAGACGAGCATGCCGTTCGCCTGATGGTAAGCGATACGACCACCTATAAACAGTAGCAACACCATCCAGCACCTAGAGTTACAGAGTACTGTGTGGCATTCCACTGCGCTCGTCATCCTGAGACATAAGATGTTAAGTCTCATTATGTCCAGTACTTACACTGGCTACAATGTCCTTCAAACTGAAACACAACAGTGCATGCACACTGCTGCTTGGCGGTAGAAATAGACATCGCGGTGGCACCCACCCAGACGGACTCTTACATATGAGAGACCATATGAGATGCGCCATCGGCCATCAGTTCTAAGAGCTATGCGCTGTCTTCTGACAATTTTACATGCTAATTCGTTAGGCTTCGTCGGTGACTTTTATAACCAAACAAAAACATCTACAGTGGTTTTAGTAGCCAAGTAGATTGGTTATACATAAAAATATCTGCAGTATGGGACACAACAATTTTGCGTACAAACCGCTCTCTCTTCGAATATAAACATCCTCTTAGACGGGCGGCAAGTCACGATGTAATCATAAACCGAACAGAGCTGTAAGGAAACCCGATACACACGCGTGTGCTTCGTAAATTATGAACTATACACTTTTTACAGCGACTCAATATATTAGATATTTACATAATATATTGATCTAATATATTTGGCTCCCGTACACCTGACTTCCAAGACTTCAAGGGCATTGAAAAATTACCACTGCGCTGGCAGAGATGCATCAATGGCATGGGTGCATATTTTGGTTGATAGATATAAAAAAATAAATAAAAAAAAACGTAACTTTCTGTATACTAAACAGCAATTTCGTAGCAACCTAATACTAACGATATAAGCGTTTAGGGGCTGAAGTACTGACTACTAAGATTGAGACACAGACTGAATAGCAACTATTTACCCTGGTTTCTTTCCTATCTAAACAAGTACTTTAGCAAATTAGGAAGAGATCAACAATGCTCACGAATCATGTATGACTGCTATTCTAGACCAAAATGATCCCTTGTCATCTTCTAAGAATAGAACCGGGGAAATTAGAAATACTTTAGAATCTGAAATAGTGATTTCATCTATTTCGTCTCTTTTTTTATGGGCATTATTAAAAAAACAGTATGATACTGTAAAAAAAATAAAAATAAAAAATGATACTGTAAGCAATATCTAAACCAAATGAAACCCGATAAAGCGTATGAATTTTAGTTATCGAAGCGCGTCGTCAGCTGCAATACGTGTGAAAAGACCGAAAGAGCCATAAATTAGGCAACAAAAAGTGCCAACCTAACAGCAGTAATTGGAGAAAAATGTTGTTAATTCGATAGAACGTGGACGCAGGCCTTACCTCGCAGCAGGAACACTAAACCGTGTCAATCAGCGTGTCAGGCACATGGCGCGGTTGGCGCACGGCCAATTTTGCACAGTTGCTAGCAATGGCAGTGTCGATAGTATCGATTCATGATGGATTTTACAACTATGTTTGCTTGTGTCTTAACTTGTAGGAAAAATGTCTTACTTTTTTTATATAAAAGCTCGGCATAGTGACTGATGGTAAGCACGGAGCAGTCCAAATAGAGAATCGAATGACATTGGAAGATTATCCCGTGCCATTCGACACAATCATGCCGGCCTGACCAGCTGCTTCTTCATGTTACGGCGGAAGGACCCAGGATTGTAGGAAAAGGGAACACGTGTGCCGGCAAACTATTCCACAGCCTGATGGTGCGACAGAAGAAGGAATTATTTTACTATAACTTTTCCCGAGGTAAGATCTCTTCCGAATACGGGTTCCGGGGTCTTATTGTGTGCCGAATTTCATCCAAACCCGTTCAGTGTTTGCGTTTACTTGTAACATACACGCAAATATTTTCAATAACTCGCTTTTGTTATAATAATGATCAGTGAGATAACGAGATGAGCAATTATCCATTAACCCGCCATAGTGGCCTATTAAAGTTCGCCGCGTTCAGTAACAGTAAACAGTAGTAAACAGGCCGGCATAGTTGTGTCGACTGGCAACGAGACTATCCCGCCCTCACACCCACCACTGCAACTCCTGTAAGCCAGGATCGGCAGTGCCACGCATTTTATGGGAGCTGGGAGCACTAATTAGTGCTCTATAGATTAACTTCGTTGCGGGTTAAAACTAATTAGGTTTAACCCGCAACGAAGTTAATCAAATAGAAGGATAGGTTGGAGTTGGAAATATTTTTTACATTTCCCTTCATAGAAAAACGGGAGACAAAATGTATCGATTGGCAAGGGATATTCATCTCTTGTCAGTCGATACTCTACCTGGAGTTCACTCCATCATCAGGTGCAGTGGGATTACTGCCAGTGGGGCCGAGCGCGGATAAATAAAAAAAATTGCAATCCTACCGAAAACTAGGAATTGCAATTTGGATAGCACTAAATGGTAAGGCGTTCATCTTCAGTCAGATAAGTCTGATAACGTAGTTTTTGGTTCTTGTAAAAAAAAGAACACCAAGTACTCGTTGTCGCACACTGCTATTCGACTTTCACGTATGTGAGCCCTATAAAAATAATGTTTGCGCGTTCGTGTATTTATTATCGATATTTCACGCATAAACATCGATTTATCGATATAACTTATCGCCTATTCTGCCCCGCCCCCGCTTAGGTCGGCACTCGACGGTTATCTCCACTTGTGATGTATTTATTGGGATTGAACAGTGGTTTTAGCACGAAGTAGAGGCGCCTTCTGGTCTAACCGTTAAGCTGATACTTTTATTCCACAAATGGATATCATGCGGACAGAGTTGCAAGCCAAACGTAGTCAATCAGTAGTTACATCTTCAACATCAGCTACTACTATTTCAATAGTGTTGTACACCGGTACTAATCCCGGTAGAATGTATTGGAACATACTTATGTTTAATAACCTGTATATTACGTACATAACATATCTTCACCACCTTTCACCTTGCATATATATACATATTATAATAAAGTAGTAGAACCGGTGTGTTAAAAAGAAAGGGGGTGACTAAAGAAGATTAATGGAAAACAAATCATCGATTTTTATTATTCTGTCTGTCTGTTTTGCTGTTTGTTTATTACTGCACATCTCCGAAACTACTCAACAGATTTAGATGAAATTTGGTATGGAGATATTTTGAGACCCTAGAAAGAACATAGGCTACTTTTTATCCCGGGGAATTATAAAGCGGGACTTTTATCCCGGACAAACTCTTTCACGCGGGCGAAGCCGCAAGCGAAAGCTAGTATACCAATAAATACCTCAAAAGCGAAATTTTGTATGCAGGAATCGATCATATTGATTTTGAAAAACAAACTTACTGCATTACTACTTCGATAAAATTCAGATTGTTATACGTACCAAATACCAGCCCTGTATTATATACTTGGCCACTGATGAGCACGGGGCTTTCCTCTACTATTGAGAGTTCAGGCCTTAGTCTACCACGCTGCCCTAATGCGGGTTGGCATACTTCACATACCTTCGAAATTCTTATAGAGAACTCGGGTATGCAGGTTTCCTCACGATGTTTTTCCTTCACCGTTAAAGGTTGTTATACATAACAGGATGTAATACCTATCTGGTAGATGCATATACATCACGTAACTAATACATAGATGATATCAGTGGAAATAAAACATTCTGTTCAGTGTTCGCGTGCGCCGTCGATACCAACCGTTAATAATTCCAAACGTTGTTTTACTTTTTATCGTTTCAGCCACGGGAATTGCTTTGGTGAGCGTTACCCATCACATACAGGATTAAGATTTTTAAAGGGACCACACACACCCACACACACTCATGCCCGTTATCTCCGAAGGGGTAGGTAGAGGTGCAACTAGTGCACCCACTTTTCGCCGTGCGTATTCCATCCCATGATGTGATAGGGGGCGAGCCTATCGCCATATCGGGCACAAATTCCACACTCCATGCTGATAATGAGTAGAAAAACCCAATATCACTTTACCCGACCCGGGGATCGAACCCGAGACCTCAGCATTACAGTCGTACCGTAATACAAGTACGTCGAAGCAGTCAAAAGGGATCTACTGTTAAAAGATTTTTCATAGGACCACGCTGCAATTTATCTTTATTATTATACTAGCTATTGTTCGCGGCTCCGCCCGCATGAAAAAGTTTTTCCGAGATAAAAGTCCCGCTTTTTATTTCCCGGGATAAAAAGTAATAAGAGATAAAAAGCCTATGTGTTAATCCAGGACATGATCTACCCATGTGCTAAATTTGATCAAAATCCGTTCAGTAGTTTCGGAGATGTGCAGTAACAAACAAATAGAAAAACAGACAAACAGACAGAAGAATTATAAAAGCGACGAGCATTCTGCTCGCATGTTGATTAGCGAAACGACTGTAATGTATCACCGTACAGAATTACAAAGCACTTTGTGGCATTGCTCTGGTCTCGACACCCTGAGACATAAGATGTTACGTCTTATATTGTCCAGTAATTACGCTGACTATAATGTCTATCAAACTGCAACACAATAGTGCATGCACACTGCTGCTTATAGAAATAGGCATGGCGGTGGTACCAACCCAGACGGCCCCTCGCTTGTGAGAGACCTACCACCGGTGAATGTATTGTTTTTTTTTCATAGCAATGGTAAGTGAGATATTTAGAAGCCCAAATTATCCCAAGGCCTGCTCTAATCGCTATTACTTTTCATTCATCCGGCAGCGTACCATAATTCTTTTGTAATTGGAGGGTTTATAGACGACGGACTTTTTTTATACGGATACGGAAAAATGACCCTTCTGCGCTTGATGCTAAGTGGAGTGGGGTGGGGTCAGATAGAATATCGACGGACGAGAGATTACCCCTTACCAATCGATACAATAGGCTAGTTGACTATTTTTTTTAAAACATTTATCAATGTGTGCCATCCAAAATTTAACGGAAAGAGAATTTTCAAATATGGCGTAATAATAAGAAAGTTATAATGCTCTGAAATTTGGAAGAAGGGGTAATTGTCAAATAAGAGTAATATCAGACTGTGACGTCATCGGATGTCACCGGCCATAACGATGCCTGTGTGTGAAAGAGATAGCGTGATATCCCCACCACGCCTCCACTTTTACTCACGACAATATTTCAAATGTGTATAACTGCTTAATTTTTCAACCAATTTCACAGAAGAATTTCTTTTTCGTATTACTGTTAAAATAATGAACATAGGAAACTACCTTATTATGCTGCCTGTTTGAACCGCATATACACAGGCTGCTCCCGGAACGCGACACTTACGTGGGCAGCAATGGTGGGATTTACACCTTGTATGCAGTGGTCGCTATCCTGACGGATGTATGTATGTCTATTGGGGACGTATGCCGTCGCACAGACGGGTGATCAGTTCACCTCCTTGGGACTATTTCACCCTTAGTCCCAGTTTTGCGTTGCGCTGCCACTTTCGCTTTGGTTCGGTTCGCTTCGCAGGTATTATGCCCAGGGACGGATACAAGTATATCCTATCAGTTAAAGTGCAGGTTATGTCAGGTGTCTGACATATGCGTAGGCGAACTTATAAGATGAAAAATATGCCCAAAATTAACTAAAACACACCCTTCACCTACTTACTTAATAAATGACTGATTTTGTAAAGATAAATTCTCTTTGTCTCAGGAGCTTGAAGCAACACCTAGTAAACTTATAAACGTGCAAATGATAACTTGATATAGGAATCAACATAACATTTGACAACGCTTTAAACATAGTTTCTATATTTAAATACGTCAAGACTTTTTTAAGCACATTGCGCACAAGGAGTGTGAGATTTGATATAATATAAATTCATATAGAGGAATGCAGAATAATAAAATTTATGTATAATATGTTACAAATGGAACGGTCTGCCGAGACAATGTCCGGAGGTTCAAAACCCAAGGCACACACCTCTGACTTTTCGAAGTTATGTGTGTATTGTTTATCAATTATCATTCGCTTTAACGGTGAAGGAAACATCGTGAGGAAACCTACATACCTGAGAATTCTCTATAAGAATATAATATAAGAATTTCGAGGGTATGTGAAGTCTGCCAATCCGCACTAGGCCAGCGTGGTGGACTAAGGCCTAAACCCTCTCAGTAGTAGCTGAGGCCCGTGCTCAGCAGTGGGCAGTATATAATATAGGGCTGGTATTATTATATTATTATATGTTACAAATATATTTAGTTCAACGGTCGTCTATCGACTGGATGACCTTTACTATTATTAAAACAATTCTCGATATCAAGCAATTGACTACATCTAAGGATTCCGACAGTCGTACTTATGTATTCTAAATGAAACCCTTACTCAAGACCTCTTTACTTTCTTAATAAAATATAACTCCATTAAAACCAAGAAAGCCTGTACACTGCTTAAGTTCTTTGCAAATTCCCGGTAGATACGAAACAACCAAAAAAAATAATTAAAACGACTCCATTCAATTAAATCAAGCGAAAATCTCATCTGAAAATATAAGGCGAAACAATTAATTGCAGGCAAAAAAACTCCAGACAAAGGTGGGTCGAAACTTTTACATTTCTGCGAGTGTACCGTTTCCATTAACCCAGTCAATAGAGTTTTTAGTATTTCTTTTTAATTCATTAGGTTTAATTAAAAACGCGTTCTGTTGTGCCGGTGATTTCTCTGTATAATGTTGTTTTAATGGCTCAAGGTGATTCGTTTTGATTTATTAAGGATGTTAGTCGTTTAGAAAAACTCGTTACTTATTCTTACTGCGATTGCTTTTAATGGCTAAAATTGCTGCTAGTTTGCAATTTGGGTCGTTACCGTGTTTCCATGTGCTTCCACGTTTCTTTTCGAATTGTTGTTAAGAACATCAATATTATACTCAAACTCAAAATTTTCTTTATTCAAATAGTCTTTAAAAAGCTCTTTTGAATCGTCATGAATCTACCACCGCTACGGAACGAGTTATCGCTGTGAAGAGAAGAAGAGAAGAGAAGCTTTGCTGGTGGTAGGTCTCTCATATGTAAGAGTCCACATGGGTGGGTACCACCGCAATGTCTATTTCTACCGCCAAGCAGCAGTGTGCATGCACTGTTGTGTTTCGGTTTGAAGGACATTGTAGCCAGTGTAACTACAGGACATAGTGAGTCTTAACATCTTATGTCTCAGGATGTCCAGCGCAGTGGAATGCCACACAGTACTTTGTAACTCAAGGTGGTGTTGCTACTGTTTATGAGTGGTCGTATCGCTTACTATCAGGCGAACGGCATGCTCGTCTCGGCATTCAATGCATAAAAAAAAAGAAGCGGCGCAAGAAACCCCCTCAGCAGAAATCAAGCAAAGAGTTCTATAGTTCGGACAAACTAAGCTGGCCGGTATGACAATTCATTTTTTTTCCCGAAGCGATAACTCTGTGAGAACGTCTACCCAAAAAATTCAAAACCGTGTCATGTCATACCGACCATATTAGTTTGCCCCTACTATAAGATATAAATACTGTTGAATGTCTTTGATATCAAACGACACATCTGCTCGACTGACGCCTTAAAGTCAATAAGAAGCGACAAAACGCATAGACAAAACTACTATCAGTGAATTTCGACTCGAAATAAATTATCATATTGTGGAATTTCATCAAATTTTATATATCAACCCTACCTTAGATTAAGAGATTAAGATTATCGGCCCCGATGGTGAAAACCTAGGAAAAGGTCAAGTCGAAGACACAGCGAAACCACCTATCGCTAACAAAGGACATGTCCAAAAACAGGCTTAAAATTCTAACCAAGATACTTTACATATATTTGGATAGTAGTCCCAAAAACTAGGCCTTTGCAATAAATCGTATAATTTTAGTCCTTCGATTTTGAGATTTATGTAACTTTATTTTGCTCAAAAACTACCAAAAATGAACGTATCTAAAAAAGTTAGTTATAAATGGAGGAGTCTAAAAATATTTTTTGAATGGATCCATATTTTTGCCCCTTTAATATCCATATAGTTTAAGCCTGGATAGATTTTGAGGCTCAGCATCCATACAAAAAGCTGACATCTCCTTTCTTATTATAAAGTGGTTGATAAAACAGCATTTGTAATACAAAGAACTCGAGTAGTGGGAAGTGGTCTAAATATTTAACTGGACAAAAAATCAATGTGGTTTGTAGAAGCGGTCTGTATTGATTGCCATCGGAAAATTTAATACTGTATTGTTTGATATTGTCTTTTGTTTGTTTCGTTGAGGCTTTAGTAGAAACACTGTGTACTTTATTATTTGGTATAAGGACTTAGACGCCGGCTTGGTTATTTACAAATAAATCACTTGTTCAATGTTACAAAGTTGTAAAAAAACTGAACATCATGAAGCCAACTTGATTGGAGTTGTGTAGAGAAAGAAAACTTCGTGAGGATGCCTACATACGTGAGAATTTTACATTAGAATGTCGAAGGCATGTGAAGCCAACCGGCACTAAGCCAGCGTGGTGGACTAAGGCCTAAACCTCCGTAGTAAAGGAGGCCTGTGTCCAGCAGTGGGATAGTATATAATACGCACACACACACTCACGCCTTTTATCCCCGAAGGGTAGGCAGAGGCACAACTAATGCACCCACGTTTCACCTTGCGTATTCCGTCCCATGATGTGATAGGGGGCGAGTCTATCACTATATCGGGCACAAATTTCCGACTCCGAGCTGATCCTGAATAGAAAAATCCAATATCACTTTGCCGATATCGAACCCGAGACCTCAGCATTACAGTCGTACCGTAATACAACTACGCCACCGAGGCAGTCAGTCAGTTTTTGTATATAATGCAATGCAATGCAATCAGCCTTGTATTATATATTGCCCACTGCTGAGCACGGGACTCCTCTACTACTGAGAGGGTTTAGGCCTTAGTCCACCACGCTGGCATGGTGTGGGTTGGTAGACTTCACATACCCTCGAAATTCTTATGGAGAATTCTCAGGTATGTAGGTTTCCTCACGATGTTTTCCTTCACCGTTAAAGCGAACTATAATTGATAAACAATACACACGTAACTTCGAAAGTCAGAGGTGGGTGCCTTGGGTTTTGAACCTCCGGACATTGTCTCGGCAGACCGTTCCATTCCCAACTAGGCTATCGTCCACTTGTATATAATACAAGGCTGCTATTATTATTTACGTGTTGACTAGATTACTATAAGCGCAAACGCTCAAAAGCGCGCTGGCCGCCTTTACACAGCCGCTTTTCATAGGTCGTCGCTCTGTCTAGACGTCATACTAAAGACTTCCCACACCTACCATATAATATTTATAAAACAAGTATTATTTCTTCATTCTTCATGCTTTTCTTATGATAAATTGGACGTAGTTATGTCAAAAGGACCCAACAAATAGGATTTATTCGAGATAATTGAGATTCATATAAAAACTGTGCAGAACCAGACACATACTTATTTTACATTTTAACATACAAGAAGTAGTTCAGTTGGCTAGTTCTTTTTACCAACACAGCAATTAGCGAAATTCTTGTGTATCTAACTTATCTCTTACAAATATATTATACTAGTATCGCTCGCGGCTCCGCCCGCGTTAAAAAGGTTTTCCGGGATAAAAACCTTTTCCCGGGATAAAAAATAGCCTATAGCACTCAGGAGTAATGTAGCTTCCTATTAGTGAAAGAATTTTCAAAATCGGTCCTGTAATTCCTGAGATTAGCGCGTTCAAACAAACAAACAAACTCTTCAGCTTTATATATTAGTATAGATTAAACGCAAAACTTTGGGCAAATGTTTGGATGTTTGTAAGAAGTAAACGCAAATAAAGCTGAATGAATTTAAATGAAATTTGTCACACGAAAAGATCATTTCCTGCATTAATACTTGGGGTACTTTTTACCTCGGTAATTTGCTCCCATGGGAATTTAAATAGATGGCGCTGGCGTCGTACAGGTGACACTACGAATCGCTTTAGTCATTTAGGGACTTGTAGAAGGCTTGCACGAGTGAAGCCGCGATCAACACCTAGTTTAATATAATTTTACAACGAGTTTCGGTTGACTACTTTCGACACAACTGCATCCAATTATTTCAGTACGAAAATAAATATAACTTACTCTCAGATTTCATCTCAATATATTTTGACTTTCACCCCTATCAGATAGTTCAATGTCTTTATCCTAATTCAAAACATTCGTCTAGACAGACCCTGAGATTAGATTTGTTCTAGATTGTCTCCTATTACGTCATAATATAAATAAACCAAGATATATTGAAATGGGACCACTTCGCGACCCTTATTTACTAAATAAAGAAGGAATCAAGGAAATACGAATTTACTGTTGGTAGATCTCTCATATCTAAGAGTCCGTCTGGGCGGGTACCACCGCAATGTCTATTTCTACTGCAAAGCAGCAGTGTGCATGCACTGTTGTGTTTCGGTTTGAAGGACATTGTAGCCAGTGTAACTACAGGACATAGTGAGACTTAACATCTTATGTCTCAGGATGACGAGCGTAGTGGAATGCCACACAGTACTTTGTAATTCAAGGCGCTGGATGGTGTTGCTACTGTTTATGGGTGGTCGTATCGGTTACCATCAGGCGAACGGTATGCTCGTCTCGTCATTCAATGCCATAAAAAAATAAAAAAATACGCTCCCAATTTTCAGAGAAATCAGTGTACATACATAAAAAAAATACAAACACATGAATTGATAACCTCCTCCTTTTGGAAATCGGTTAAAAATGGCTCTGAACAACTAAAAATGATTTCACTTATTTTTTTCATAACGCGCGAAAAATAACGCAAAAGGATTATTTAGAGAAATTATTACTTTCAACAATCGTACATTCGTTTTTTGAATATCTGTTAAAAGACTTGTATATAGCCTGAATGTAGGTCGTGCCTGCCTCGGTGGCGTAGTTGTATTACGGTACGACTGCAATGCTATCTCGAGTTCGATCCCCGGGTTAAGCAAAGTGATATCAGATTTTTCTATCCAAAATCAGCCCGGAGTCTGGAAGTTGTGCCCGATATGGCGATGGGCTCGCCCCCTGTCACATCATGGGACGGAATACGCACGGCGAAAAGTGGGTGCATTAGTTGCGCCTCTGCCTACATGTCAATAGCCAGAATTGCCTCGCCATTGCATGATAAATTATTGCGTACTATTATTTCTAGTAACAATAGGCTAGTTGACTACTTTTTTTTATTACATTTATCAAAAATATATGTCATCCAAAATCTAACGGAAATATAATTTTCAGAATTGGGGCAAAAAGCAAGTAATAAAGCTTTGAAATTTGGTGGAAGAGTTTTTGTCAAATAATAGTAATATCACACTGTGACGTCACCGAGAGTTGCCGGCCATAACGCTACGTGCGTGCGAAAGAGATAGCGCAATATCCCTCCACGTCCCCACTTTTGCTCATAACAATATTTCAAATATCAATAACTGTTTTATTTTTCAACCAATTTTGGTGCTAATTTTACAGAAGAATTTCTTTTTCGGTATCATTTACTGTTACATATAAAATCAATCATAGGAAACTACCCTATTAGCACATCTAAATGAAGCTTTAGGTACCGTACAGTCGTTAATTGCACTTTAGACGTAATATACATATCGTATAAGTTTCGATCCTCTCACAGGGTAATGAGACAGACCACCCCCCATTAAATTGGGAAGTGCAAAATCCAGTTAATGTCACTTAAAAGCACTTCAACGTATGATAAGCATATCTACCCTATATACGAATAAATTGCATTAGAATTATCATTACAAGCTTGTGTATCAAAAGTCGTTAACCGACTGCAAAAGTGAGGTTTTAGTTCCGACGCGTATTGACGTTTTTAATGTACAGTCAGCCACAAAAGTAGCTGAGAAAATCAAAACTTAAAACCGCCTTACGTTAAGTTTTATTGAAACAACAATTTTTCATTATGTTAAGTATTTTTTTGTACACGTATTTACTCGATAATAAATAGAAATACAATTACATTAAGTCATAACACGTAAGCTTAAGTTTCGAAATCGTATAACAACGGTTAAAGCAGCCAAGACCATTCTTCGAATCCTTTATTCAGGGAACTTAGCTCAAAGTTGGTATAAAGTTGACGCAAACTGTGAGACGTCTTCGGAACTGTTCGGCGAGGATTTTCCTAGTTTCACACTATTTTATTCTGAAGCTTGTGATTTCCATCTACCTCGGATTATAAGTTCTTACATTCAAATATTTGTTCGGCGTTTTACATTGTGACATTTTTATTCTATAATAGTATTGTTCGCGGCCCCGTCCTCGTGAAAAAGTTATTCCAGGATAAAAAGTAGCCTATAAAAGCACTCAGGAGTAATGTAGCTTCCTATTATTGAAATAATTTACAAAATCGGTCCAGTAGTTCTTAAGTTTATCCATTATAAACAAACAAACAATCAAGTCTTTCCTCTTTATAACATTAGTATAGACAAAACAGGTCACAACCATAAATACTCAGTAAAATAAAAATAAATAATTTGTGAATACTGGTGGACACTTAAATTGTTTTGACATCCACTGATTTGTTTGATCAATTTTGTAGTAATACATGAAATAAATTAAAACCCATTTTTTTTTTTTTTTATAATGGCATTTGTGTTCACATTTTGCCAATGTCAAGTTTGGTTTGTCTATTTTATTATCTGTAGTATGTCGAAGTAAAGCAGTGGCTACCTTACCAAGACTTTATCGAGGAGTTTTGGCGGCAACAGAAAAAACACTTGATTAGCACAATTATTTCAATTCACTTCATTTGAGCTCTTTAATAGAACTATATTGGATAATATACCACCATAATTATGCAATATAACACTAAATATCGCCAAAATAATGAATTAAAACAAGAGCACCTCACGACACTTCCAAGTTCCCGCCAAAACTCCAAAACCCATTTTAAACAAATAAAATATCCTTCAATGAATAAATCAACACCGTTCCGTTGTACGCAGTAAACTTTAACACGTGAATTTGAAAATTAAAAGCTTAAATCGGATCGCAATCCATCCAGGAAGGCGATAAAAAGTTTACAGACGTGCCATTGAAACCAATCCTCCGCCAATATACATACGTTTGGCAAGCAATAAAATATTTTGCTTCTAACCCAGTTTGCTTTGCAAAGAATAAAATATGGTTGAGACACTCCTTTGATTGATAATTCTACCTATTCTATCGCCTGTTATATACTTTCGCCGCGTTATATATTGCAAGTGCATATTTTTTTTTACTCATGGCCAATGCTGGTTTCAACGATATTGAAATGATATAATCAAGTGAAGCAATTTTTTTTTATATATATTCGGCTCGTGTTACACCCAAAACCGGGTTTCTCGTTTAAAACACATTAAGCAATTCTTCGAGATTCAAATATACGGTACTTTTTTATTTATCTACTTATACTTTTCTAGAAGTGGTCTAATAGGTCTTTAAAATCAAGGTAACGATTTTCACGGAGGTATGAATAAAATCTAATACAAAAGTATTCTTCTTCTCTCTATGCCGTATAAAAAATAACGTTATCGTCCTTGAGTCATAGCGGCCCACTGCTGAGCACGGGCCTCCTCTACTACTAAGAGGGTTTAGGCCTTAGTCCACCATGCTGGCCTAGTGCAGGTTGGCAGACTCCACATACCTTCGAAATTCTCACGGAGAATTTCTCAGGTATGCTCTATGCCGTTCCGTGGTCTAATTAAGCGATGTTACTTAATTTCCAGCTCCTATTTTACATGTTTCTGATTAAACTGTTGCATCAAAGATAGCTACAAGAGTTTCTGTTCGTAGCTCAGTGTTACCATGCGAGACGCTGTCGAAACTACCTTAAACTATCCTGTTTCCCCAGGACATGTTCCAGTTTTTGTAGTGTCCTGTGATGTCCTGGATAGGTATTAAGCGGCGTCCTGAGTTTTTAAAGTGACCTGATATGGATTAAAATTTCGTTTATAACCTATAGTTTTCACAACATATTAATTGACTATTACTATTTTATTACTGCGTTCTTTATTTAAACTGATTTGTCCTGGTTGTTCCAACTATAAATCCTAGTTTTTTAAATTTCAAACTCGGAATCCTAGCTTAAACAAGCTGTAGTGCGGAGAATTCTCTGAGCTATTGAGCTGTTTTTCTTAAGTCGAACTCGTGTATTCTTTGTCAGTTTACGAGCTACGAATGCTTCGGCATGATTTATGCAGGTCCGCTATAAATCACGAAGTAATCGATTTCTGCCATATTGAAGGCTTATCTTAGACGATTAAGTTATTTAGAAATTGAATGAAAAAGTATTTAAGTCCCATTATATTTAATGATAACTAAACTTGGAATTTTAATCCATAAACACAATAATAACCATAAAACGCTACAATATTATAAAGATTATAAAAAAATGGCTGCTTTTCTGTTTTCCGGTGTTTGGTAAAACAGTTATATCAACCTTCAAGTCGGCTTATTCATACCGCAGAAACTATCTACAGCTTGACATCCATACTTTATATTATTATAAATGCGAAAGTAACTGTCTGTCAGTCTGAACCGATTACGATGAAAGGTATGGAGATAGTTTGAGACCATGGGAAGGACAAAGGCTTATTTTAATCCCGGAAAAACTTTACAACGCGGGTGAAACCGCCAGCATTATCTATACTTATATAATAATATAAAGCTGAAGAGTTTGTTTGTTTGTTTATTTGAACGCGCTAATCTCAGGAACTACTGGACCGATTTTGAAAATTCTTTCACTAATAGGAAGCTACATTACTCCTGAGTGCTATAGACTATCCCGGAAAAACTTTTCCACGCGGGCGGAGCCGCGCGAAATGTTAGTCTAATATAAATAAAAATTACATTACTCATTCAGCCTTTGATAGAGACGATATCAATTTAACTAATTTAAAATATTATCACAACGTCTATTTCTGAAAACGTAGGCGAGAGGATCGAAATAAAATACTATTAATTAATTAGAAATCCAATAATACAAACTCTGTTTCCGGAGCTGTCAAAGTGAAAGACCTTTCTAGAACAATTGCGACCTTTTTGTCGATACGAGGGTCGCTCGTTGGACGGTTTCGACAGAAGAGAAACGTGTGCGGAGTAACAAGTTGGGATGTCTGTTTCATGTTTGTTTTATTATAATGTTGTTTAATTTAATATAATGGAGGTTTATTTCATCACGACTTCTATCCTTGAAGAGTAGGTAGAGTGGCAAATAATACGAGTCAAATCAAGTTTGTTAGAAAATAAAAATCACACACCATTTAGTTACCTGTCTGGGTATCAAACACGTTGTTCCTCAACATGAACCGATGGGTTCACGTACTTGGTTTTTTTATGGGCTCGTCAAAGTGACCCCACTGCTGATAATAAGTGAAATAGGATCTAGATAGAGTGTCGTCAGACGAGCTATGATTATTTTTCGTCTGTTCGGATATACACAGGCTGACCCCGGAACGCGACACACTTACCTGGGCTACAAGGGGGGAGTTAAAGAGCAACTTAATTGATAGGTATATGCTAATAGTAAAGTAAAAGATAAAATAAAAGTAAAATATAGGTAAATGCTGAGATAGTTATGCACTCGTGTTGGAATTTAAAATTTATTACCTACTAGCTTTTGCCCGCGGCTCCGCCCGCGTGAATGAGTTTTCCCGGTATAAAAGTCCCGCTTTATATTTTCCCGGTATAAAAAGTATACATAATCTACCCGTAGCTTATATGACACGTTCGTAGATTTACCATAGCAGCGCCATCTATTGATTACTTACTCAACCCAGTCGAAAGGTATCGACATCTGTTATCATTACCATAGCAGCGCCATCTATTGATTACTTAACCCAGTCGAAAGGTATCGACATCTGTTAGAATCATTTGGAGTTAACAGATAATTGTGACTGTCAAATAATAACGCATACGCATACGCTCACGCCTTTTATCCCCGAAGGGGTAGGCAGAGGCGCAACTAGTGCACCCACTTTTCGCCAAGCGTATTCCGTCCCATGATGTGATAGGGGGCGAGCCTATCGCCATATCGGGCACAAATTCCAGACTCCGGGCTGATACTGAATAGAAAAATCCAATATCACTTTGCCCGACCCGGGGATCGAACCCGAGACCTCAGCCTTGCAGTCGTACCGTAATACAACTACGCCACCAAGGCAGTCAAATAATAACAGACAAATAATTAGCAATAAATTAAAATTGCGACTATAATTTGAGATTTAAACTATCCTATCTCTCAAGTTGGATCGAACTGCACATGGTGTGCGAATTTTATTATAATCGGTTAAGTGGTTTAGGAGTCCATTGAGGACAAACATTGTGACACGAGATTTATATATATTAAGATTTTGCGAGTATATAAATGAACTGCTCTAAACAAAAATAAACAAATACTGAATTGTATTTGTCGCAGACAGCGGCGGCCGATAGTTATACGTGGGCTTTCATAATAAAAGTCACAAATGAATTATCTCTTCAACTCACCATTTATTGATCATTGGTCAATTATTGCGTAATCAAGTGTTCACAGAGTACAATACCACGTCAGGATTCATTATTAACTCTACTTATCGTAATAAGTGAGTGGTGTCGTAACACCATGGTAATTGAGACAATTACTTAACCAATATCAACTATACTCGACTTATTCAATAACCACCGTAATATGATCTCAATCATAAACCCAAATTAACATAGTAACTGCTTAACTAAGCACTGACTGATATGAAAACCACCATAGTTACTACTTAGTATCGAACTGCACTGAACTAGTTGCTTCATGTGATTCGGCAGCCTTCTTATACACCCAACTGTCACTCCCACTACTAGTCTGACAGCTCAACTGGTTATGGCACTATTATTATTTTGTCTTACCCGACTTAATATATTCAGACACCCTCAAAGAGGTTAATAAATAGTATATACACGACATATTATTTTTTTCTCTACATAATGCATTGTATTTTATATCTTGAACTGATTTTGAAAAGAGCAACACTAGAGTTTCTTGCCCGTTCTTCTCTAGTGAGAACTGCTTTCCGAACTGGTGGTAGAGTTAATATTGACGGAATCTAAATAATGTATAACATTTTATGGATTCGAATAAATTATTTCATTTCATTTTATAAAACTGAAGTTATGCGTTTGTTAACACTGTCAACTAAGATTATTCAAAACCAATACAAAATATTCAAATTAAAATCTTGTTTCTATCTTTTCAGTTCTTCAATGAATTTAATAAAGATAGCAGATATAGACGCAGTCGGGTTTTTTGTTTTTCTTAAAAAAAAAAAAACATCTTTTTAGTTCTCAAGCACCTTTATTAGCATTGCCTATTCCAAACTTCAATAAAACATATAAGTTATATATATATTCGTAATCACCGTTAATTTTTTTTTATTTTGATACCACACTCGATGTATTTTGAAGACTTTTTTTTCTGAGATCACTTATTGCCGCCAAAAATCCTTATTTTTGTTAATTTTTTATTTTGATGTATCCAGTGTCACTCTCACGACTAAGACGAATCTATTGATACCACTCACATAAAAATACGACGAGCCGTTTAGGCTAACCTACAAAAATTAAAAATACGTACATACATACACTCGAAAAACATAACCCCCCTTCTTTCGCAGTCGGCTAAAAATAAGTTTACAACAGAGAAATATAAATGAAACTCCACGTAGTTTCTAGCTAGCAATAAAAGACTATTATTACTCACAGACTTGTTCAAATCTCACTATATAAAATTCTAGCACAAAACTGAGAGTTGGAAAAGAATCTAGACGCAGTATATCAGGACAATCTAGATGGTAGTGACAAACAAAGGTAAATCATTGTGAGTTCTTCGCGCCGCGGCGGAGCGTCTGAACGGAGGAATAAAAAGGATGCACAGACTTAGAGAGATTGGAAGTGACAATAGAACTTAGCCTACCTTTAAAATAATACTTCAAAGCTAAATATTTACCTACACTTAAAAAAAACATCATACCACCGTATTTATTAGTTAATAATTATATATATTAGTATACCTTTTTTATATTTATTAGTATTTATTTAATATTTTATTTCTGATTGATTTTTTTCCTCTTGTTGTACTCCGCTGTCTACGTGTGATAATAGTTTCTTTCCATACAAAGGTTGCCTGGAAGAGATCGATTGTAGCGATAAGGCCGCCTATTGTACACCATAGACTTAAAAAAATATTATAACCTTATTTTTTTATTTTCTGCTTAAAAATGGTGACAATAAAGAGTCTTTGTTTTGTACATCGAAAATCTAGTAAAGTATATAGGTCGTGGAACTGGACAGTACTTCAGTTATTAGAAAGCGGGAATGAAATTGTATATTTTCCATCCGTAAATCATATTAATTTATTCGACTTGTGGACACACAGTTCCAATAAATACTTAAATGCACATCTTACGATCCTTTAGGGGTACAATATTCAAGTGCTCTCAGATCTTTAGACTATAAAGGTAAATAGGTGAAACCACTTCGAATGGTGTTTAATCAACGATGTTATAGCGTATCACTTAATAAAAGAAAAGATATCAGACCCAAATGCTATAAAAATATGTTTATTAATTAAAATCATCGTCTTACCATTTTAAGTAAACTAGTGGTCGTCCAGTTATCTATATTCGACCATCGAATCCATACTATCTATTACTAATATATAAAGCTGAAGAGTTTGTTTATTTGTTTGTTTGAACGCACTAATCTCAAGACCTACTGGACCGATTTTGAAAATTCTTTCACTAATAGGATGCTACATTACTCCTGACTGCTGTAGGCTATTTTTTTATCCCGGAAAACCTTTCCACGCGGGCGGAGCCACGCGCAATGCTAGTTTAATATATTTTTAACACATTTTATTTTTTCGCACTCTTCTATATGAACTTTCATTATGTCGAATCTCACACTATTTTGCGCGATGTTCTTAAAAAGGGCTACAAAGTATTTCTTAGTATGTCTATAGATATTCCACTATGACACAACTACGCTCTATGCCACATCTATTCTGCCTAGTTCCGCGCACACACAGACCATTTGCCGTGACGCGACGGTAGCGTGAGTCCAAACTACTCTTTTATACTCGACTCCAAGTAAATCGGGATTTGTATTCGCTTTTATTGATGTGTAACGATTTTTTCCTTTGAGTGTGTTGGAGTCTTTATGCCGATGTTTACTGGTTATCGTGGACTAACATTCTTTTATAGTGAAATGGTATGGTGATTTATTACGTAATAAGTAGTTTTTTAAGTTTGATTTCGTATGTTATTTATTGTGTAACAGAAAATAATACGTAAAAAAATGTCTTTTGTGAAATCTGAATCAAAATTGGTCGAAAAATAAAACAGTTATTCATATTTGAAATACTTATTTTTGTAAGCAAAAGTGGTTGCGTGGTGGGGTTATCGCGCTGTCTCTTTCTCACACACGCGGCATTATGGGAGGGGACACTCGATAACGTCACAGTTTGATATTTGACAGCTACATTTATGCTAATTAGGCCTTGGGGATTCTAATACAGATAATGGTTATATCAGTACAAATAGTTTTACACCACGTGTGATAATTATCTTTCTATATCTTGGTTAATAATTATCTATACGAGGATAGTCGCCTCCTATTGCATTTATACCACTGGACTTATCATTGGGTATAACAGTAATTCCCTTCCAAAATAAAACACTTGAATTTGCTCAGTTCAAAATGCTAATGCAATACTCACCAGTACATCGATTGGACGCCTGACCTTTGCGAATATCTAGCAGTCTGGGAATCTTTATTAAATGTAAGTCCCCGCCCAGCTGTTCCCCAATAAGATCAAACTGCAGACTTCGTCATCCACCTACAAGGTGGATAGGCGAGACGACATTGGTTGCAGGTAGTCACTGACAATGACTCACTGTCTGCAGGCCGATTTCTTTCATTTAATTATCTAGCAAGTGAAGTGAAGCTCAAAGTCTACTACCAAGACCTCATTAATGTGAAAGTTACTTTGTTAGATGTAAACGCAGAAACAGCTGAACTGATTTCGATGAAAGGAGATGACAAAAAATGGACCTAAAATTCTATCCAAGACAGTTTATATATCGCACCTTTAGGATGAAAACGACGCAATTCAAAAAAATCAAAAATTGAGTTATCGTCATAAAATTACTTAAAACGAAGTTTTCAATACAACAATAGTTCAAACACCGTCATATTCAAGCGGGAAAAGGACAAAACTATTATAGGTCCCTTTTTATTTTATTTTATATTTAAAAAAGGGACCAGTTTTAAGTCATTTTATGACGATAACCCATTTTTTGATTTTTTTGAATTGCGTCGTTTTCGTTCTAATGGTGCGATATATTTGGATAGAACTCCTAAAAACTTTTACAATAAATCGTTTAATTTTTTTATTTTCTCGATTTTGAGATTTATGTAATTATATTTTGCCTAAAAACTACACTTAATATGAACGTTTTTTAAAAAAAATGTTATAGGGAACGTGCACCTAGTATTTTAATATGTAACTTGATGGTCGGCAAAATACCCAACAAGGCGGTTAGGAAATCTTTGATGGAGGCTCTTGTTCAGTAATGGATATAATCCTACTAATATTATAAACGCGAACGTTTGTAAGAATGTATGTATGTTTGTTATTATTTAACGCAAAAACTACTGAACGGATTTCAATGAAATTTGGCACACGGGTAGATCATGTCCTGGATTAACACATAGGCTACTTTTTATCCCAGGAACATATAAAACGGGACTTTTACCCGGGAAAACTTATTCACGCGAGCGGAGCCGCGAGCAAAAGCTAGAACTAGATAGAACTGTATAGTCGACCTACGTTTTTATACTTAATTTGTTGTTTCAGATCCAAATGCCGTGAATCAGTAATATGACATCAGATGCGGACTCTCTCTGACACCATGGCGTTGCGAGCCTGTATTGTGCTGACCTTCCTTTGCGCTGCGACGGTGAGTCATAATTTATTGTTAATAATATACTTTTAAGAATTTTTATTAGAAGATAGAAAACACCAAATATAGATGGGAAGATAGACAAGCCAATTGTTGCAAGAAATAATTGCATGCAATTATTGAACCCCGCCTACATGCGCAATTGCGAGGCAATTCTTGCCCGCGTTGACGTATACGAGTGGTTTGACTTCAGAATAATAACTAGGTTTTCTGTGGTTTTGACAGATAAATAAATTAAGTCTGTTAAATAAAATGACAAAACCAAAACTAACCTATATTGTAACTAGACTTTTGCTCGCGGCTCCATTCGCGTTAATCAGTTTTTGTTTCTTTAGAAAGAAATTCTGGCTTTATATTAACTCGGGATTAAAAGTAGCCTACGTTACTCGCTGGTGAAAGAATTTTTAAAATCGATCCAGCAGTTTTTGAGTTTATTCGTTACAAACATACAAAATACAGATCTTTCCTCTTTATAATGTTAGTATAGATGGGACCATTACGAGACCCTACTTTACTAAACAAAAAAATAATCACTGAAATTGGCTCACAGTTCTCCGAGAAATCAGTGTAAATACATAAAAGACATACAAACACATGAATAGGGTAGTTTCCTATGTTCTATTTCGTACATTATTTTATATGTAACATAAAATAATAAGATAAAAAAATTCTTCTGTGAAATCAGCATCAAAATTGGTTGAAAAATAAAGCAGTTATTCATATTTGAAATATTTTCGTGAGCAAAAGTTGCATGCGATTGTTAAAAACTCTAAGCAATGATTTCTCCGCCTCATGATTAACCCATAATAGGCTCCAAATTTAAGTATTTATATCTAATAAGAATATGGAATATTCGTCGTAATAGTTAGTCTGGGGTGAGGTGGCAGATAAGTAACAGAAATTTACAAGTATTGTGACACAAAATTCAACATTTTCCATTTATATTTAAACTCAAATACTTACTGTCATAATAATAAAACTTGCTACGTCCCACTGTTTTAAACATGCATAATAGTCTACTGCCGTGTGCAAAAGCAGCCATATTGCAGACGCGATGGCGCTGTTATGTCATAACAAAATTACAACCAAGTGTGAATTACATCGTAATTTAGAATAGTGTACGACGACATCGAGTTACGAGCGGTGGCAATTTACTCTCTGCTATGTTACGTAAACCTGCCACTGAAACTCTAAATCGAGTTTAAGGACGCTGTCTATTTATCTATGTAAACGGGGGGGAAGAAATCGATTCGTTCAAGTTGTTGTTAAATAGTCAAGCAGCAGTGTGCATGCACTGTTGTGTTTCGGTTTGAAGGACTTGTAGCCAGTGTAACTACTGGACATAATGAGACTTAACATCTTATGTCTCAGGGTGTCGAGCGCAGTAGAATGCCACACAGTACTTTGTAACTCAAGGTACTGGATGGTGTTGCTACAGTTTATGGGTTTTCGTATCAATTACCATCAGACGAACGGCATGCTCGTCTCGTCAAAAGGAAAAAAAGACTTCACATATCTTCGAAATTCTTATAGAGAACTTCTCAGGTATGCAGGTTTCCTCACGATTTTTTTCCTTCACCGTTAAAGCAATTGATAATTCACAAAGAACACAGACATAAATTTTAAAAGAAGTCAGAGGTGCGTGCCCTTGGGTTTTAAACCTGCGGACATTTGTGTCGGCAGTCCGTTCCACTCCCAAATAGGCTATCGCCGCTTACTGATACCCATGATGACACAAAATTGCCAGCATAAAAAAATATCTGATGCTACTAAACTTCAGAAGATCACCCGTTGAACTGATCATCTACAAATTTCATTAAAATCGCTCCAGCCGCGTTGGCATTCATAGTGAACAAATTTACACATATTTATTTTTATACATAATATAGGACTATTCTGCCGTGCTAAGATCAAAAGCTGTATCTCAAAAAATATCGTAACTTGATTTTTATGGCATAAGATAGCTGAAAAAATGCTCATCCAATGATCAGTATTGCCAAAAGCGGTATTTTTTTTAAAACGTGTAAAAACTTTAAGAAAAAGATCCGTATCTCAGTTTTGTCTCAAATCACAAAGAGTGAAAGAAAACTATATGTACAAAACTTCAATTTTCTCGAAACTAGCGTTCCTTGACATACCGCTTTTGCGGTTAGCACGGCTGTATTTGCAAGTTGCAAAAAATAATAAGAACCTACAGTTAAATAAAACTATTTTTACGGATTTTATCGCGGCTTTTTAATTTATATTTTCTCCCGACGTTTTGAAGGCTTTGCAGTCTTCATGGTCACGGGGAGGACTGAGGTGTTGGTAGTCCAAAGCCTTCGAAAACCGTAAAAATACTTTTATTTAAATGTCTAACATTCGCGTAAACATAAGAGATCACTATAATAACCTACAGTTTTTTTTAGCGTAAACGCTCATCGGCGAATTAGAAACACTGACCTTACTACACACGTCTAAATATTTCGTAGGTCTTTATCACATATTTTTTGCATTTAAATGACAAGACGAGCATGCCGCTCGCCTGATGGTAAATGATACAACCGGCCATAAACAGTAGAAACACCATAAAGAACTAATTACGCTGGTTATGATATCCTTCAAAGCGCAACACAACAGCATACACACTGCTGCTTGGCGGTAGAAATAGACATTGCGATGGTACCTGCGCAGACGGCCTCTCATATACGAGAGACCTACCACCAGTAAAACAAGAGTAATCAAAATTATTCTCAATAACAACTCTATAAATTTCGCAACTCTGGTACTCGGTTTATAAGCATGCCATTAAACTGAAGCTAATTTGCGTAATATGCAAATGCGGGCGTCGGTGGCAGACGGCGTTTGTTTAGTCATGTTTCAATTTACACTGACATTACAGCACTGTTATAAAAACATTACGAGGTACTGGATGCAGTTTATGGCATAGAGTTAACTTTGAATACAAACAAAATCGATTAACAACGAACAGATATGTGGCATAGTCCAATTAGCCTTGTAATTTTATGTACCATTTTTCTCAGGAACGCGTTGACGTATTTAAGATGAAATTTATATGATATCAAATACGTGGATTTCCAGTCTCTTTCAGCTTAGAAAAAATCAAACTTATAAGTCAACGCGATCAAAAGATATGACCATAACAGCGTATCACTAATTGACTACTGCAATTATTTAACAACTAACTAAACCCAAATCCAGTTAACAATAACTATTTGTAACATTCTGGAACATAGTTTAATGACACGCAATTTCAATTACGTGATCGCTAGCGTGTTTCGTTTAAATCTAGGAGAGGTGTTGGATGTGTCACCGTCCCACCCGTCAGGGAATCGATCCCACATGCAGTGGGAACGGTGCAAGTACTGAACTGAGTGCGGTTTAGATTCTTTTTTTTTTATTGCTTTGAATGACGAGATGAGCATGCCGTTCGCTTGATGGTAAGCGATACGACCACCCATAAACAGTAGCAACACCATCCAGCACCTTGAGTTACAAAGTACTGCGTGGCACTCCACTGCGCTCGACACCGTAAGGGCGGTATTTATAAATCGATCTCAAGTTTGGGTAAAATCTCAAGTAGACATTTAATGTATTGAACTATTTAATACACCAAGCTTAAGCTGTCATTTGAGAGTTGGTTCTCAGCGGAATAAGCGCTGTTAAATAAACTAAAATTTGCTTTCAAAATACGTTACATAATGTGACTTAAGATGTCACTTGAGCTGCTGTTAATTTGGATTTATTAAATGGTGACTATCTTAAGATGCCGACCTTAATTTGACACCGTCTCAGCTGATATCGCACGATCTAATGTTGGGCCGTAAGACCGGTGAGCCCAACATAACCGTCTGCCTTTCCCCAGGGACTGGACGGTATCAATAATATAAATTACACCGCGAAAAAAAAAAACTTGATATCGCACTTGAGAGCGATATTGAGTTGCAGCTATTAATACGTCCCTAAGACATTAGATGTAGATCTCATAATATCGAGTAATGGCGCTGACTTCAATGCCCTTCAAACCGAAACACAGAGTGCATGCACACTGTTGCTTCCCGGTAGAAATAGACATTGCGGTGGTATCCAACCAGACAGCCACTCGAATAAGAGAGACCTATCACCATCTATTTGCTTTTGTTTTGGTGCTTCTAAATAACTAAATAAATAACTTGATTTATTTCAATGCAGCTTCCGAGGTCGTTTAAATAACTTTATGGGTGAACGATATATTTGAAATTGGGTCTAGAAGGCGATGAATATTTTAGTACTGCGTGAAATATTCTTTATCCAAAAAGGTCCACCATACCATACCATACCAGCCCTGTATACTGCCCACTGCTGAGCAAGGGCCTCCTCTACTACTGAGAGGGTTTTAGGCCTTAGTCCACCACACTGGCCTAGTGCGGTTTGGCAGACTTCACATACCTACCTTCGAAATTCTTATAAAGAACTTCTCAGGTATGCAGGTTTCCTCACGATGTTTTCCTTCACCGTTAAAGCGAGCGATAATTCACAAAGAATACACACATAACTGTAGAATAGTCAGAGGTGCGTGCCCTTAGGTTTTGAACCTGCGGACATTCGTCTCGGCAGTGCCTTCCACTCCCAACTTGGCTATCGCCGCTTACATCACAAAATCAGAAGGCATCGCATAAAAGGTCAACAAGGTAAAATACGAAGAATTAAGTAACTTTTAAAAAAAAACTCAATAATACCCACATCACGCCTTTATCCCCGAAAATGTAGGCAGAAATGCAACCAGGAAACTTATTTTTCGCCATATGCGTTTCATACATGATGTGATAGGTCCTTATCACCATATAAAGCACAAATCTAGACTCCAGGCTGATACTGAGCAGAAAAACCCAATATCACTGTTTGACCCGGGATTCGAACCCGCAGTGTCGAACCGGCACGCAAAACAACTGCGCCACTAAGACATTCCTTATGAAGTTGCATAAAAATAACCACTACATTACAATACAACTACAAACAAGGAAGAAGCGCAAGAGGTGAGTCAAGATCGTAGCATGTGGCGCTCAATAGTCTCTGCCTACCCCTATGGGATAAGGGCGTGAGTGTGTATATGTATGTATGTACATTACAATATATCGCCTGTCTCCTATGATTTACGGCTCTATTCTCGTTTTACCGACACCTGTATATAGAGAAACGGACTTGCATTATCCGCCGGGTCACGACACCATCCTACATCTCAAATAACACCTAGTTACATCTGCACCGTTCTGCAGCACAAAATGGAGTGTTCTTCCGTAATTGTATTAGAATTTAATGGCTATTAGGTAGTTATTGGGTATTATGAAAAATCGTCGCGAGATAATCGTAAACTTAATTAAATTGGTTCGCTACTAATTTCTGATAAGTATCTATATCAAAGAAATATATCACAATGTGATCGAACTTTTCATAGTCGATTTCGGCCACGGCGGCCAATCTCAAAAGAGATCAGCCAGGTAGGCAGGAAATGTTATAGTGCACAAGTGTGTGCGCAATACACAAGTGCACTCTCTATTCCTCACTCTCATAGTCCGGTGAGACAGCAATTCGACATGACTGGAGAGAGATCAGGCAAATGACCAACGGCTTTACGTGCTTTCCGAGGCACGGGGGTATCACACCGCCAACTTCCTGACTCCGAGCTACGACTGAATAATGTTTAAGATGGAAAACCCAGTCACATTTTTTTTTTGGTCTGACCCGGGATTCGAACCCATGACCTCAGCACACAAATCGTACTCGTAACGCGTACGCAATACAACTACGCCACCGACGCGGTCAAATCACAAAGTAATAACTATCAGAATGTAATAACTATAAAGCAAAACGGCAGATTCCCTCGTTATCAATATTGTATACAACTATAATCAATCCTCAGAAAGCAATTTACTAATGTAAGCGGAATAAAAATAATTTGCTTTTACAAAGAAACCCTGCCACCTGGAACACTTAAAACAATCTTTACAAGAGGTTTTTTCATCAGATAAATGTCAAGAAATAAAGTCAACTGAATCCAATTAACGTAATGAATAAGATATTTCATTGGAGAGAATATTTTTTGCTTCCTTCTTGTAGATTGTTAGCCATATATTGTTTAGTCTTTGATTTTGAACAAAAGCTATCGTTAGTAAAGTCAATTACGTATAATTTATGTGAATGGTATGTTTATTGCATGCAATGATGTTTAAAGAAAAATGTGTAATGCGTTATTAACAGTCTCCAAATGGCACACGACGACAATTGAGCTAATTAGCACAATCGGCCTTAGTATCGTGACAGAATCTGTTGAAATTAGATGTTTTTTTTTTTTTTTTTTTTTTATTGCTTTGAATGACGAGACGAGCATGCCGTTCGCCTGATGGTAAGCGATACGACCACCCATAAACAGTAGCAACACCATCCAGCACCTTGACTGACAAAATACTGAGTGGCATTCTACTGCGCTCGTCATCCTGAGACATAAGATGTTAAGTCTCATGATGTCTAAAGAATGTTTGATTAAATTTTCTATATGATAAGAATGAGAATTATGATATGCCGTAATACTTTCACGTGTCATATTATAGTTTGTTATTGTAATATTCAATTAACTATGTGTGGGATAATGTGCCGTTTTTGAGAGCCGAGTACAGTATAGGTGCCGTATCTACACATTTTTATTAAAATATCATTGATTGCATGTGAGAAATGAGAATCCTAGCGATTAGGTTAGTAAACTATTTTTTAACCGACTTCCAATAAGGCAAATTAATACTTGAACAAATGTACAAAAACAATGTTAAATTTAATTTGTCACCGACACTAAAATAGGTAATCCGTATATAAGTAACTTTAAATTATTTATAGGGTTTTAAGTTGTTTTTGTGGCAGTAAATTTTTTTTCGTAAGAGGTTTTTTACATTGCTTTTTCGTGTTAGTAAGAAATGGATTGCCTCGACGTAGTTCTATTGCGCATGCGGTACGAATATCGCGCTGAGGTATTACACCTCTGCCTTCCCCTGAAAAGGGAGGAGACTTGATGCTATGCATGATTATATGAAATGGGAAATATCCTCAACAAAATCCAACGCAAAATCAGCACTGAAACAGTCACAGGAAGCAATATTCGCAATTTCGTTTACTCGGATGACATACTTATTCCCATTATTTTGATTAAAACTAAACTACTGAACTAGTTATCTATTATAAGAAGAAGAAGTCTATTTAACTATTATATTCCTTATCTAGTGAACATTTTTAATTCCATCGATCAATTTACTATTCTATTCAAATTTAACTTTACCCCATATTAATATTAAGGTCAGAGGGCATTGTCTATCGCGTGTCGCGATAGTAAAGCTCCAAGCAAAAATACGAGAGTCATACCGTAGGTATCGATTATAATTCTATTTTTTCACGACCTCTAGACTATCAAGTTGGTAAGGTTAAACGATTGATATTTGATGTAACTATTGGAAAACCGGCATAATTATGTTATGGCGAGGGGTAATCATCTCTTGTCAGTCGACAGTCTATCTCGAACCTATTTCAGTAACCAGTTGCAGTGAGATCAGATTTCCGTGCCCGTATAAAAAAAAGAAAAAAAAAACTGTGACAGAAATCCAGTATTATGAGATTAGACATCTAATATCAATGCAGTCCAGAGAAGTGTAACTGTAATTTTTTTTTGTTACATAATAACAAGACGAGCTTCCCGCTCGCCTGATGGTTAGCGATACGACTGCCCATACACAGTAGCAACACCATACAGAACTTAGAATGACAAACTACTGCGTGGCACTACACTGCGCTCGTCACCCAGAGACATTAGATGTTAAGTCCCATACTGCCCAGTAATTACGCTGGCTACAATGTCCTTCAAACTGGAACACAACAGTTGGATGCACACTGCTGCTTGGCCGTAGCAATAGAAAACACACACACACTCCCGCCTGTTATCCCCCAAGGGGTAGGCAGTGGTGCAACTAGTGCACCCACTTTTCGCCGTGCGTATTCCGTCCCATGATGTGATAGGGGGCGAGCCTATTGCCATATCGGGCACAAATTCCAGACTCCGGGCTGCTATTGAGTAGAAAAACCCAATATCACTTTGCCCGACCCGGGGATCGAACCCGAGACCTCAGCACTGCAGTCGTACCGTAATACAGCTACGCCACCGAGACAGTCAAATAGAAAACAGTTATATTTATAGCAATAATATCACTAAACGTCAAGCGCTTTACCTCTTTCAGTACTCTATAAAAATTGCACAGAAGTCCAAAGCAACAACAAACTTACTGGAAATAAAATTGGAAACATTTTAAAATAAACGAAATGGGGTAAGGCCAGATCTCCTCACAGATGGCGAGAGCTGAAAAAAAAATCTTCAAACAACTCGAACCGTCGCCCGTGATTGCATCCGACCGGAATGTTCCATTGAATAAATATTGATTTATTACATCAACTCGCGCCCGGCTGTCTTCAAGGGAAATTATTTGAGACATTGGTCATGATTTTTACTTGAACTAGTTCAACTGGAATGTCTATGTGAAGTTTTTTAAAGATTTGACAGTGTTTGCAAAATTACTCGTCTACTTATATTCAACATGTTTTGAAAAATAAATTTGTTTATTATAAACTTAAGCAATAGCCTAGTTGGGAATGGAACGGTCTCCAAAGACAACGTCCGCAGGTTCAAAACCCAAGGCACACACCTCTGACTTTTCGAAGTTACATGTGTATTGTTTACTAGCATTGCGCGCGGCTCCGCCCGCGTGGAAAAGTTTTTCCGGGATAAAAGTAGCCTATAGCAGTCAGGAGTTATGTAGCTTCCTATTAGTGAAAGAATTTTCAAAATCGGTCCAGTAGTTCCCGAGATTAGCGCGTTCAAACAAACAAACAAACAAACAAACTCTTCAGCTTTATATATATTAGTAAAGATTAATTATCGTGCGATTTACGTTGAAGAAAAACATCGTGAGGAAACCTACTTACTTGAAAATTCACCATAAAAGTTGAATACATTTTCCAGAATTTAAAACGGCCCAATAAAACTTAATAAAATATTCTTTATAAAAACCAATATTCGCGGTTATACAATTTTTTAAGCTATGCCCTTTTGATTGGCGGATTTTCCCAAATCGGATCAGTGCAATAAAAACGGGATTTTTTCAATTCAGTTCAAAAATGTTAAATGGATACAAAATTCGTGAGGGTCTATAAATAACGTTAAGTTACTTTTGACCCAAATTGCACAGAAGCTTTGGAATTATCATTCTGAATAGAGATTCCACACGCGTGAAGCTGCGAGCAAAAGCTCGTTGAGATACAGCATGTAAGATTAGTCGAGGGACCTGTTTAAAGAGGGTATTCAGGGTTCGATTCTCGTCCCAAATATATATAAAATTATAACTTTCTGGAATAAAAGAATGTTACTCGCTGATAATGTAGCTTTATATTAGTGAAAGAATTTTGAAAATATGTTCAGTAGTTTTTGATATTATTCATTACAAACATACAAAAATACAAATCTTTCCTCTTTATAATTTTAGTATAGATATATGACCCTATTTTTTACGGGAATTTAGTATCTAGGTATCTTCGCCGTCCTTTAGGAACACGCTGGAGGCCGCTTTTGACACGTCCGTCTGGAAATCTTTAGGGGAGGCCTATCAGCAGTGGGCTTCGTGTGGCTAATGATGTTGCCAAGTTTGAAGTATGAAGGAAAACGGATGATACTTAAAGGTTATATTCATACGTAATCACCGATAAGATTGGTCAAACAAGCTAGCACAAGAGCGTCCACGATGGAAGCCTTTTTAACGAAACTTTTGTGAGGTTTACTGTCATTTATCATTATTTTTTGCGTCTATTTATATAAGTTACATGCAAGCATGAATTGTCGTGTGTAATCGCTGTATAGCTGTTAACGTTTTGTCTCGCTTCCTCTGACGGTAAATGACACTCAACAGGGCAAGACAAGACACTACATAACTAGCATAAGTATACGACGTGTAGAGTAAGGCGGTTACTGTATATTTCAGTCCGTAATGATTAACCTTCTTGATCTTTTGGTAATGTATATCAGTGGAACAGGTGAGGTTGTGTATTCGAAGCACAATCAGCTTGACTCATTCCCTCCCCTTTTGGGAATGACATGAGCTTATTATGACTTGATTTTTAGGGTTTTCGGACCTCAAAAGGGAAAAGGAACTATTATAGGATCTCTTTGTTGCCCGCCTGTTTTTCTCAGAAAGTTTTTCGCCCAAGACACTTTTTCTCAGAAACGCGTAGAGACATCAAGTTGAAATTTATATCAAATACTCGAGACTACGGTCTCTTTCAGCTGTGAAAAAATCAAACTTGTAAGTCAACGCGATTAAAAGATATGACCGTTTAAGTCGCATATTTTGCGATTTCGCAAGGGAATCAAAACTTATAGGGTACTTCCCGTTGACTTAGAATCATGAAATTTGACAAGAAGTAAGGTCTTACAGCACATGTAAAGGAAAAAAATCAGAAATCTGTAAATATGTACCTTAATAACAAAAAAGGGTAACTACTTTTTAAATTTAATTAATTAATTTTGGCGAACTATTAAACTTATATACTTAGATACCTTACCTACAAGTTTGAACGGAACCTTCGGTACTTGAGTCCAACTCGCACTTGTCCGGTTTTTTTCTCTAATTTCAAAACAATTCCTTTTTATTCACACAGCCCACCAAATTTGAACACAACGTACTATTATGACTGGAAAAAAACGGAATACTGTTCTCTCGCAGCAATTAAAGCTATGTGTACAATAGCCATTCAACCGCTGCCTGTTTCAAAATATCAAAATAACCAATTTAAAACGAACACAATCAGAAATTGCGTCTGTATCGCTGAATTGGGCTGATTAAACGTAAACATAATGGAACTTTCAATGTTCTCCCCAATTATATCAATACGAAACCCGTTAATGAATAATTATCTATTCTATAAGTAGGAATAGACAGTTAAGCCTCGTTTGGGATTAATGATTGCTAGCAATAATTGTTTTTTCACAGGTGTCCGGGGAAAAACCCATATTTCGCCCAAATGTCCGTGATTTTTGCCGTCTTTATCCGTCGTCGGAAATTTAGGTGATAGCAGCCCCAAGTAAAATATACCACTAAATGAAATCTCTAATATGAAAAAATAATTAAAACACCAAAATGTTTCGTTACAGACACCTAGTGATTTTGAGTTCGGTAAAACAAAACCCTCAACACGGTGGCCGAGGCAAAAATACTGCTAGTTAATTAAAAGTTTTGCCGAATTTCGCAGCAAACTTTTTTTATTTCACTTGAAAACTGAAATGTAGCGTATCTTTTTGTTTTATTTACGTCATGGTTGAGATAGGATTAGTCGTTTGGGTAAATGTTTGTGTGGTTTAAAAATTTGTGTACGCAGATTCAGTGCAAACAATTTTCAATATTTATAGTTTAATCGAGTATCTGTAAGAGTGTTTATGTACCTTTAATTTAATTTCGTATTCTGTTAACTTCGAAAATTTAAAACATTATTCATACAAATAATATATTATTTACTCGTTTTTCGTGGGCTCCGCCCGCGTTGAAAATATTTTCCGGGATAAAAGTCCCGCTTTATGTTTTCCCGGGATAAAAAGTAGCTTTTGTGTTAATCCAGGACATGATCTACCCGTGTGCCAAATTTCATCGAAATCCGTACAGCAGTTTTTCCGTGAAAGAGTAACAAACATACATCCATACATTATCACAAACTTTCGCGTTTATAATATTAGTAGGATGGTTAGATGGCAATATAATTGTTTGTCCTAAATTATAGAGTAACTATGCTGTAATTACAGTATCTCTTTCATTACAGTTTAAAGGACATTGTAGTAATAATTACCGGACACTATGCAACTTTCTTAATGTAGTAATGACAAGCGCAATGCAGTACAATTGTAATTTAAAGTTTTCTTGATATAAGTTGCCAAAAGGCGGGCGCGGCTCGATCCTCTCCGTTTTCAGTATAAAAACATACGAAATTGGGTAGAAGAAAAAATCGCCACCGGCACGACGTTCAACAATAACTGTTAAAATATATTACCGACATAATGTGCTGATTGAATTGCGCTGCCATCTGATGTCGCTGCTAAAACTCTAGTAACTAGGTATAGCTTTGTATGTGTTATCGACGTTTATTGTAAGATAAGCTTAACAATGTTGGTTAAAATATCAGTTTTTTTGAAAAAATATGTAGCCTATAACCATCGCACAATAAATACGAATCGATAGAGAGCTCGTTTGTCAAAATCGGTTCAATAGGAGCGACGCTAGAGTGGAACATAAAATGGATACATACATACATAGAGTGTTAAAATCATTAACCTTCCTGGCTTTGCCGTAGTCAGGTAAAAATTAGTACATGGTTACGTGTCTGTTTTATTGCTACTGAAAGATGTGAGGAGCATGCCGCTCGCCTCATGGTAAACGATACGACCACCCATAAACAGCAGCACCATACGGAACTTTGAACTTTTTTCTGTTACATATAAAATAAAGCATGGGTACCTTCCCTATTACATATGCGATATGTCTAAAATAATACAAACATTGTTGTATCACTAGTAAAATGAATAGCATCAACTTTTGCACTAGCCTGCAGGCCTGTATCACGATTCACGATGATCAATGAGAGGACACTGACTGATCATTTAGTTTTCTATGTAACGCATACGCGCATACTCACGCCTTTTATCCCCGAAGGGGTAGTCAGAGGCGCAACTAGTGCACCCACTTTTCGCCAAGCGCATTCCGTCCCATGATGTGATAGGGGGCCAGCCTATCGCCATACCGGGCACAAATTCCAGACTCCGGGCTGATACTGAATAGTAAAATCCAATATCACTTTGCCCGACCCGGGGATCGAACCCGAGACCTCAGCCTTGCAGTCGTACCGTAATACAACTACGCCACCGAGGCAGTTTTCTATGTATTGTCCATTAAACAGGGAAAATATTTAAAATAGAAAAAACACTAAGGTGGTGCCATTCTTATAACACTGGTGGTAGATGGGTCGTATGCGAGTCCATCTGGGTAGATACCACCGCAAGTTCTATTTTTGCTTAACCACATTGTGGAAGCACCTTAGTTTTTCGGTTTGAAGTGCATATTAGCTATTGTAAGCACCAAGTATTAATAACAATGTGACGAGCACAATGGAGATAGTATTGCTACTGTTTATAAGCGGTGGTGTTGGATACTATAAAACCTTCCCTGAAAAATATACTTTGAAATAACGAAAATCCCATCTAAATCGAATCAGTAGTTTTTGACAAAATCAAGAACATACAAACATATCTACATACATACTGAACCACCTTTTGTGAAGGCGGTTAAAAAAGTCGCTTGCTTCCCAGCATTGAAATTCTTTACATTTGGAGCTTGTAGAACCAAATTCTAATTTTAGATTTACATCACCCGTGTCACAAGGAGATTTGAAAAACCCACGCTCGGAAATATGCTGCGTCACAAACGCGAGAGTGCATGGAAATTCACTTTAGTCGGATGCATTTTATTTCCGTATGTTGTAAGCATGGGACCCACTATGAAATTGCGCGCATTTTACGTTTCTTCCGCATGAGGTAGAGTTGTTTGTGTTAAACTTTATTCGGTTGTTGCGTAAAATACTGGTGGTAGGTCTCTCATATGTAAGAGACCGTCTGGGTGGGTACCACCGCAATGTCTATTTCTACCGCCAAGCAGCAGTGTGCATGCATTGTTGTGTTTCGGTTTGAAGGACATTGTAGCCAGTGGAACTACAGGACATAGTGAGACTTAACATCTTATGTCTCAGGATGACGAGCGCAGTGGAATGCCACACAGTACTTTGTAACTCAAGGTGCTGGATGGTGTTGCTACTGTTTATGGGTGGTCGTATCGCTTACCATCAGGTGAACAGAATGCTCGGCTCGTCATTCAATGCCATAAAAAAAAAAAAAAAAAATCTTATCTCAATCAATGAGGGTATCTTTTGCCTCTAGAGCCGTGACATGATTTGACACTTGACGCTGTTTTCTTTAATTCTCTTTTTAATAATAGGCAGATGCATACTTTTACATTTTAACTATAAACTAGTCGTTGCCCACTGGTCAAAATTCGACCGCTATCCATAAATTTTGTTTTCTTCACTCCTTCTCTATGTGAACATTAATTTTGTCAAATCTCACTACCCGTGCACGCAATTTGCTTAAAAAGAGGTAAAAAGTTGTTTGTCAACGTATTATTATATAGATAACGTAGGTACTAATTTAAACAACTGGTGATTCAAAAGCTAGAGAAAAACGTAAGAAGTAGTTTTTTTTTTTTTTTTTTATAGCATAGAATGACGAGACTAGTATACCGTTCGCCTGATGGTAAGCGATACGACAACCCATAAACAGTAGCAACACCATTCAGCACCTTGACTTACAAAGTACTGTGTGGCATTCCACTGCGCTCGTCTTAGTGAGACATAAGATGTTAAGTCTCATTATGTCCAGTAGTTATAATGGCTACAATGTCCTTCAAACCGAAACACAACAGTGCATGCACTGATGATTGGCGGTAGAAATAGACATTGCGGTGGTAGCCACCCAGACGGCCTCTTACATATTGAGAGACCTACCACCAGTAAATTCTTGTGTCATTACTATTTCAAAAATAATTTTATTGTAAATTCGTACCTACATAATTAATCAGACTTTAATAATGCAAAATATACATCAGTATCTACTGCCTCGGTGGCGTAGTTGTATTACGGTACGACTGCAATGCTGAGATCTTGGGTGCGATCCACGGGTCGGGCAAAGTGATATTGGGTTTTTCTCTTCAGTATCAGCCCGGAGTCTGGAATTTGTGCCCAATATGGTGATAGGCTCGCACCCTATCACATCATGGGACGGAATACGCACGGCAAAAAGTGGGTGCATTAGTTGCGCCTCGGCCTACCCCTTCGGGGATAAAAGGCGTGAGTGGTTATGTATGTATACATCAGTGTTTATAAAAAAATAACGCAGCAACACCGCATAGCATCGATAAACCTTATACTGTAAATCAAAACGTTACTTGTGCGTAAACTTGTAGTTCAAGTAAAACATCGGCGCATTTTCATTTGTATTTCATAAAGCTCGAACACCAAGGGAGCTATCGTTAACAGGCGTTGCGGCGTGTGTTCTAACTTTTACCACGCTGAATTGTTTCGGGTTTCGATACCGCATGCAGTTTACGATTGTGTTTTTTAGTTGAACCTGGTTTGAAGTACGGATTAAAAATTGGAACAAATGGTTCGAATAAGTACTGTGTTTTTGGAGGGTTTTGTTTTTGTTTATGACGTAAAACCTGCATTATACAGCGCTCAGCACTACAGGAACTGTAAAACAAACAGTTAACAGTAATGATAAGAGTTGTTACAACTCACAACACACACACTCACGCCCGTTATCCCGGAAGGGGTAGGCAGAAGTGCAACTAGTGCACCCACTTTTCGCCGTGCGTATTCCGTCCCATGATGTGATAGGGGGCGAGACTATCGCCATTTTGGGCACAAAATCCAGAATCCGGGCTGATAGTGTGTAGAAAAAACGAATATCACTTTACCCGACCCGGGGATCGAATCCGAGACCTCAGCATTGCAGTCGTGCCGTAGGTAATACAACTACGCCACCGAGGCAGTCACAACACAACCTTCATTATTGTCAAAAGTGACAATGAAGGAACTGGCCGTTAGACATCAGGTTTCAAATATCACATTACCCAGTAATTACATTAACTACAACATCCCTTTAGCTGGAATAATGTGGTGGCAACAACACAGACAGTCTCCCACTACTTAAAAATACATCACCTGTATTTACTATCCCACTGCTGGGAACTGAAGCTTCTACTGAACTTAGGCCTCACTCCACTCTTTCGCATAGATTTTTTCGCGTGCTCAGCTATGATAATATCACAGGAAGGCCTTAATCTATACAAACGATCATTTCTAGAAACGCGAGGGCTTGGAAAACACACAAAAATTACACGTTCGGGCGGAATAATGATACGAGACCTGCTAATAAATCTCCGACGTCAATGAATATTGATGAGTGCGAAATGTAAAAATACTTTCGTGTTAAAGGTGTTCTGTTTGTAATGGGTTTGACGTTAATAATTTGACTTGATGCATCATTTTGAAAAGAAACACGGGCTTTATGTTATTTTATTTTGCGAGGTATCTGGTGTTATTTAAATCAGTGAAATATTATAAATTCGTTATAATATTTCACTGAATATGTTAGTTATGTTACAAATAATATTATAACAAAATTTGAAGAGATATTTACTGGTGGTAGGTCTCTCATATGTAAGAGTCCGTCTGGGTGGGTACCACCGCAATGTCTATTTCTACCGCCAAGCAGCAGTGTGCATGCACTGTTGTGTTTCGGTTTGAAGGTCATTGTAGCCAGTGTAACTACTGGACATAATGAGACTTACTATCTTATGTCTCAGGATGACGAGCGCAGTGGAATGCCAAACAGTACTTCGTAACTCAAGGTTCTGCACGGTGTTGCTACTGTTTATGGGTGGTCGTATCGTTTATCATCTGGCGAACGGCATGGTCGTCTCGTCATTCAATGCCTTAAAAAAATCGATTGTTTAATACATAAAGTCAAAAACTGATGGATTGAGAAATTTAGAACACACAGACAAAAACCTGAATATATCGGCACAAGCGTCTTTCTATCCAAGAAAACTAAATGCCACGCAGTAATATCGTTTGGTTGTATTTCAGTATTTGAGACTTTGTACAGATTATAAATAATATGAGACTCAATATATTAAGTTTGTATACACTAAGTTCTTATATTGTTTTGGTATTCTGTTACGTGTATTTACGTGGATCTCATAGTGTTTGTTCATTTTAAGTAGCATTGATTCTCTGTAAGTCTATTTTTTCAATAAACGATTTTAATTTTTTTTTCATTTTAAAAATATCTTGACGATCGCAATACAGCGCCATATGCTTTGAAATTCAAAGTTCTGATTGATGTTACAGTATAATGACTTCTTGTATTTACGCGAATGTTAGACATTGAAATCCGATTCACTTTAATTTTCTTAAACTTCAATTTTCTGAATAAACAGACTAAAACACAATATAACGCCTTTATTCCCCAGGTTTCAAAAAAGTTTGCTACGAAATTCGGCAAAACTTTTAATTAACAGCGGTATGTTTGTCTCGCCCACTGTGGGGGCGAAGGTTTAGTTTTAACGAACTCAAAATCACTGATAGGTGTCGTCGGTAACGAAACATTTTGATGTTGTAATGATTTTCAATATGAGAAAGACACATTTCATGTAGAGATAAAGTTGGGTTTTCTAGACGTTATGTGAAGCTATGAATCCTATACAGGATGTATCACAATAGAGTGTTCAACTGAAGCAGGTCGATAGAGGACCTCAATATGATACACCCTGTATAAGGGAGGTATTTTACAGATTCTAATTTAATAATGTCTGCCTTTTTTTTTCATCTTCGTCGCATTAGGGAGGGCTGCGGGCTTCCTCTGACTGAAGTGTCTAAGTTGTCGTCCGCAACCGCCCCTGCAAAATAAAAAAGCCTTTTATTTCTTATTAACTACTTAATTTACAATTTCGATACTTTGAACTTATTCTAACTCTTACACTAAACCTATATAATAATTAATAACTAATAAGAACCCCTCGTTTTTTATTCGAAGGTGAAGGCCTCCTCTAGAGTTTTCCATTTATCCCTGTCTTTAGCTATGTTGAACCAATGCTTACCCGCCACCTGCACTACGTCGTCTGCCCACCGGGCCATCGGTCTTCCTCTCTTTCTAGTGCCTGATGGTCCGGTCCAAGAAGTCAGTCTTAACAGAGGCAGGGGATACCGTGGTGGAATTCTCGAAACGCCCCCAAACCACAGTGCGGTAATAATGCTAATGGTAATGTCTGCCTAATGGACTGCCTCGGTAGCGTATTTGTATTACGATACGATTGCAATGGCGAAGTCTCGGGTAATACAAAAATAACTTTCAGATAAAATTAAAACAAATCAAAAATTGCTTGAATCCAGGAAGCTCATTACAAAAATAAAGTATATAAAATACAATATATTTTTACTTAAATTCTCTTCTAAAGATTCTCAAACCAACCAGACCATCAATAATTAGATTAGAGATATTCGCTTTTTGTATGGGTGCTGGGCCTCAAAATCTAACCAGGCTCAAACTTTATGGATATCTAATGGCCAAAAAATATGGATCTTGGATCCATTAAAAAAATGTTTTTAGATCGTTCCATTTATAACTAGTTTTTGAGCAAAATAAAATTACATAAATCTCAAAATCAGAGGACTTTACAACTATACGTTTTTTGTCAAAGGCCCAGATTTTGGGAGTATTATCCAAATATATAAAGTATCTTGAATAGAATTTTAAGCCTGTTTTTGGAAATGTCCTTAACAAAGAGATAAACAAATTAAATGCACGTTCCATTCCAGACAGTGTTGTCAGAATGAGTTCCATGTAGCACAATAAAGCGGTGAATCAAGCCCCTCGGCTGCTATTATGCTGCATCTTGGTTGTAATTTCTAGCGCGGTTTTGCTGCATACGAGAAAGCGCTTTTGGCTGGAAAAATGGTTTATTACCAACAATAATAATATATTACCTAATAGCCCCAACCAAAATGTTACAAGGCTCTCAATTATTTGTTAGTCAAGGGTTGTCCTTTATATACATAATAAAACTATGAATACTGAATGACAGATAGACAACAAACTCAATTTTTTTGATAGGTCAAGAGCTAAAGATCTGCTAAAAGTCTTAACAATGAATAAGAGACTTAAATGGCAGTTCAAAATATTGCACGCGAATTGTTGTTTATCCCATTTACAACGCCCACAGCCCATAGTTAACTCTAATAGTCGAATTCCTGTGCCGAAACACGTAAAAATGTAAAATGTCTAGAGCCACAAAGAAATATTGTGTCACATTGTGAGTAGCCGACAAAGGCGGCGTTGGGCCGTAAATTTTAATATTGCGGTTCCACTAAAAATAAGTAAGGTGAGCACTAAGATTTTTTTTTCGAAATTCAACCCCTAAGGGATGTATAATGAACACATATTTATATACACAGATTTCTTAACTAAACAATAACAATCGAATCCAAAACCTCATTGCAAGTGACAATCAAAAGACCGTTGTGAAAATTTATAAATCATCGAAATACGCGCGGTTTGAATTGTGCGAACGCTGCGAGACCAAATTATCAATATCTAAGGATCGCGAGTGGAAGGAAAAATCTGCCGTCAGCAGGGCGAACGTGATGCCAATACCGACTGCGTGCTGCCTTTGTACTGAACTCGACTCGGAAGAGTTACTGGCCTACTGCATAAACATAGAGATGAAGATTATGAATAACTTATTTCTAATTATATAGTTAGTACTTCATGATTTGAAACGATCTAGAATAATTTAATTTATGTAACATTGTAATCTCATTAAATAAATGCTTCTCATACACAATATTACATATTAAGTATTTATTAACGCCGCCTAAGAATATAAAATAACATAACAACAATTTAAAACATGAATAGTGTTAATAGGTAAAATACAAACATGATTTATTTATTTATAGTCGGGAAACGAACAGTAAAATATCTATATTGACATAAATTAACACTAGAATCAACACAAGGTGGACGGACGACTTGATAAAGGTCGCAGGAACACGCTGGATGCAGGCCGCTTTTGACAGGTCCGTCTGGAAATCTTTAGGGGAGGCGTATGTTCAGCAGTGGACGTCGTGTGGCTGATGATGATGATGATGATAACACAATCCAGCAGTTTCCACAATTAAGTATTATCTATACAGAATTCTTCAATCACTAAAATGACACAGATCTCTGAAGTTTCTTGAGTTCTCAACCCAAATTTATCAGTATAGGTCACATCAGTATACATCACAAGAACCCTATATAACACAGTTGGTATTCTTTACTCGTTCAAATTCAACGTAATCCACTAGTTACGGTAGTCACAACAGTCAATACTAAATACTAGTTACTCTCCTTTTAACTGTCAAGCTACTGTCCAATCTGAAACAGTCGTTTGATATCTTGGCACGTCGTTGGGATCACGTCCGTGCACTTACCGAGATATAATTATTCGTTGAGCCGAATTTGTGAGCGCTCCAGTCTGATATTCAATTTTACAACGCCATGATAAATCTGCCAGGGTTGGTACAATTCAATTATTTGAGATGGAATGTGGTTTGGAGATGGGTTTGGTAAATATTGTCCCACTGTTAGGACTCTGCTACTGAGAGGGATAAGGATTTCCATACACGATGTAGTTACGCTTCAGATACCGAAGTTCTTACAAAGTATTATCAGATGTTCTGGTTTCCAGCTTGACGAAAAAAAAAACAAAATATTACACTAATAATTGCCTAGGTGAGAAGATCTACAAATCCGCTGCACCACAAAATTAGAAAAAAAAATGCAGATTCCCATAGGTATGCGATGTAGTAATTTTGCTGTAAAAATATTATAGTACAAGAAATCTACACATACAATATCCACAAGTTTGTGGAAATACCTGGCAGTGTGGCACTAACAATCAGCTCTGCAAAAAACATAAGTAGGCGTTCCTCCTGCGAAATTTACTTGCAATGTTTACTTTATAGATATAAGACAAAATCTCCTCAACTCGTTAGACATTAATTGGTTCCAAGTGCTTCGCCTACGCTCAAGATTTCTCTAAAATGCAATTATACGGAACACGGCATCTCACTAGAATAATATAGACCTCGTGTTCTCTTTGAACGTTTTAACTTGAAATGGATATCGTTCAGCTATTATTCACAATATATTGTATAATAATACGAGCCCTATATCATATACTGTCCCACGGCTGGGCACGGGCCTCCTCTACTACTAAGAGGGGTTTAGACATTTGTCCACCACGCTAGCCTGATGAGGGTTGGCAGATTTCACACACCTTCAAAATTCTTACGAAGAACTTCTCAGGTATGCAAGTTTCCTTACGATGTTTTCCTTCACCGTGAAAGCAAGCGATAATTCCAAATAATAAAACATAACTTTAGGAAAGACGTGCGTGCCCTTGGGTCTTGTTACTGCGGATCTTTGTCTCCGCAGACCGTTCCACTCCCAACTAGACTATCGCCGCTTCCATATTGTATGCCACAGCATAATATTCTAAACATTTTGAAATCTCATGTTATATACTACTGGTGGTAGGTCTCTCATTATGTAAGAGGCCGTCTGGGTGGGTACCACCGCAATGTCTATTTCTACCGCCAAGCAATAGTGTGCATGCACTGTTGTGTTTCGGTTTGAAGGACATTGCAGCCAGTATAACTACTGGACATAATGAGACTTAACATCTTATGTCACAGGATGACGAGCGCAGTGGAATGCCACACAGTACTTTGTAAGTCAAGGTGCTGGATGGTGTTGCTACTGTTTATGGGTGGTCGTATCGCTTACCATCAGGCGAACGGCATGCTCGTCTCGTCATTCAATGCTATAAAAAAAAAAAAAAAAAAAAATATAGACCCCGCTCTACAGTTATTTTATCAAGCTTTCCGTCTTACAACTCTTAGATCCATTACTGATGTTTACTGTCCCGGTCCATGGCTGACTCATTTTCCAATGTACCGTAGATGCTATATTATATTATGTAGTACCTTTTACTGGAGGGCGGAGGCTTCGATAACGTATAAATCCTCAATATTTGCCACCTTTGTAGCCCACGTAAGTGTTTCGTGTTCCTGGATCAGTCTATGTATATGCGGTACAACCAGGCCGGCATAATTATATCGACCGAAGAGTGATGATTTCTAGACCCCTTTCCGTTTACAATCAAGAGCAGTTGAGTCACTTTGCATTGAACGAATAAAAAAATAAGCCTATATTGTGTTGATCCATGTATAAATATAATTGTGCCTAATTTCTACCAAATATTTTTATCAATTTAAATATTACCGTGTAAGAAATACATTTTAAGGGTCGATTTCACCGTTTGCTGATAAATACTACTCGTCGTATAAATGTATCATCGTCATCAGCCACACGACGTCCACTGCTGAACATAGGCCTCCCCCAAAGATTCCAGACGGACCTGTCAAAAGCGGCCTGCATCCAGCGTATAAATGTATATGCCAACCAATTACAAAGATCACACTCTAATCTGTGCTCCCAAAAATGAAAATGAGTAATATCTACATTAGCTGTTCAATACGATAACTCGCAAATAAAATTTACTTAAAACCTGAAGCAGGCCCAATATACGAACATAATATTTGGATTGGTTGAATATACACCTTAATGCAAACATTAATTAGGTACAAAACAAATTAACGAGTTTACTATACGCCACTATAGGACAAAGGCATTGTACGTTATTGCATCCACACAGACTAGCCAAATTAAACCCATACTTAATACGGCGGCGCAAATTGGTTACAAAATTAACGGGTACCATTGGAACCAATACGTACGGTGAATTGGCCGGACTATATCATTCTGCACCTGTTAACTACAATTTTGTGAGACGAGTAGTCGCTCCCCTCATTGTGAACATCACGACTATAAACAATACTACTTTTTTGAATGTTTAAAGTACTATAGATAATATTACTTTACTGGTGGTAGGTCTCTCATATGTAAGAGACCGTCTGGGTGGGTACCACCGCAATGTCTATTTCTACCGCCAAGCAGCAGTGTGCATGCACTGTTGTGTTTCGGTTTGAAGGACATTGTAGCCAGTGTAACTACTGGACATAATGAGACTTAACATCTTATGTCTCAGGATGACGAGCGCAGTGGAATGCCACACAGTACTTTGTAACTCAAGGTGCTGTATGGTGCTACTACTTTTTATGGGCGGTCGTATCGCTTACCATCAGGCAAACGGCATGCTCGTCTCGTCATTCTATGCCATAAAAAAAAAATCATCCACGAGACGCGCTACCAATTTTTGAGTATGCGTGTACAATAGCCCTGTATTATATACTGCCCACTGCTGAGCATGGGCCTCCTCTACTACTAAGAGGGCTTAGGCCTTAGTCCATCACGCTGGCCTAGTCCGGGTTGGCAGACTTCACATACCCTCGAGATTCTTATGGAGAATTCTCAGGTATGAAGGTTTCCTTACGATGTTTTCCTTCGCCGTTAAAGCGAACGATAATTGATAAACAATACACAGGTAACTTCTAAAAGTCAGAGGTGTGTGCCTTGGGTTTTGTATCTCCAGACCTTATCTCGGCAGATCGTTCCATTCCCAACTAGGCTTTTTTTTATTGCATTAAATGACGAGACGAGCATGCCCTCGCCTGATGGTAAGCTATACGACCACCCATAAACAGTAGCAACACCATCCAGCACCTTGACTTACAAAGTATTGTGTGGCATTCCACTGCGCTCGTCATGCTGAGACATAAGATGTTAAGTAATATCAAAGAAGCTTTGACAAGGCAAGTTGTTTTATTACAACCCTCAAACTTTGCGTAAGAAACTCACGCTCAGTTTAATTCAGAACCGCCGAGAGTGAAGGCTCACGGAGAAGCAAAAGTCCCACGAATTCCGTACCTACTTGATTATATCAATTTTACCGACGGAATTAGAACCTAAGGGCGTATGCAGATGGTGTAATTTTACGCGCGCGATCATACGAAGTGCACATTTTTATGTAAAAGTATTAATACTGATTTCAATAAAGCGAATGTATAAATACAATTTTTAGTTTATAACAGTTAAAAAAAGTCGTTAGCTTTAAAAAATATGTAAATTTATCCTACTTAATATTATAAACGCGAAAGTTTGTAAGTATGGATGTATGGATGTCTAGATGTATGGATGTTTGTTACTCTTTCACGCAAAAACTACTGAACGGATTTCGATGAAATTTGGCACACGCGTAGATTGTGTCCTGGAATAACACATAGGCTACTTTTTATCCCGAGAAAATATAAAGTGGGACTTTTGTCCCGGGAAAACTCATTCATGCGGGCGGAGCCGCAGGCAAAAGCTCGTTTGTTATAAAGAATTCAACCACCTTTTTAACGCGGCAATTTAGGACAGATGACTTCCTCGATAATACTGTGTGTCTCTTATCATAATTCTCCTGAGGAATTAGAGTTAATTCGATTATTTTGCAATGTCAAGGTAAACCTTAAATAGATATTATTCTCACCTATTATTCCCAGTAGAATACTTTGAGATTAATTACTTTACCTATTACTACTTAGCTCGCGATTTCACCTGCGTGCAATCAGTTTGTGAATTTATTTTAAGCGAGCTATTGCCCGCGGCTCCGCCCGCGTGAATGAGTTATCCCCGGGATAAAAGTTCCGCTTTATATTTTCCCGGGATAAAAAGTAGCCTATGTGTTAATCCAGGACATAATCTACCCTTGTGCCACATTTCATTGAAATCTGTTGATTATTTCTTGTGTGAAAGAGTAACAAACATCCATACATCCAGACATCCAGACATCCAGACATCCATACATCCATACATCCATACATCCATACTTACAAACTTTCGCGTTTATAATATAAGTAGGATTAAGTGTTGCTCGCATCTTTGCTTGCGTGAAAAGCCTTTCTCCCTACAAAAGTCCCTAAAACACAGTACGACGCCAGCACCACCTACTCAAAGAATCAGATTAAAAATATAAATTTTTCCCTATGGGAGCAAATTACCAGCATCACCTATGTGTTAATCCAGGACCTGAGCTACCCGTGTGCCAAATTTTATCCAAATCTGTTTAATCCTTTCTGCGGTTACTTCTAACAAACATCCAAACATTTAAGCAATTCCACAAACTTTCGCATTTATAATATTAGTAAGAAGTTAGATAAGATAGTAAGATAAGAAGTAACCTATCACTTTCCTTGGGATTTAAGCTTACGTCGTAGCAAATATCATCATAATTATTTCAGTACCTATGCAATCATGCAATCAGCCCTGTATTATACACTGCCCACTGCTGAGCACGGGCCTCCTCTACTACTGAGAGGGGTTAAGGCCTTAGTCCACCACGTTGGCCTAGTGCGGGTTGGCGGACTTCACATACCTTCGAAATTCAGAGAACTTCTCAGGTATGCAGGTTTCCTCACGATGTTTTCCTTCACCGTTAAAGCGAACGATAATTGATAACAATACACACGTAACTTCGAAAAGTCAGAGGTGTGTGCTTTGGGTTTTGAACCTCCGGACATTGTCTCGGCAGACCGTTCCATTCCCAACTAGGCTATCGTCGCTCTTAGTACCTCCTCAGTACCTAGGTTACCCGAAAAAGCGAAGAGAGTTACTTTCGCATTAACATTAGCTTGGATTAATATCGTTTAATGCATTGTAATTTGTAGATGATCCGCGTTATTCTTGAACCAAGCGTGAACGGCGCGCAATTTTCGCGGCCATTTGAACAAGGCCTAACTCTCAACCGAACTGCTTTATTAATATTCCCTGGACGTTTGGTAATTTATAAAAGCTCTCAACATTTCAATTCTACGACGTTTCTCGTTCAACAAATTGTTTGTTTTTACATCACAATAACTTTGTGAAGTGTTCGAAGTTAATGTCTTTGAAACTAAATATAACTTCTTTATCCTCTTATTATAATTAATTGAATCTGAAATTTCCGTTTGTGATTTCGTAAAGGCTTTTCTCGGGGTTATGATGTTATGAATTTCATGTATTGAAAACATACGTTTAATTTTTCGTTCTTTGGGCTCATTTTCTATTGATTTCTATGAGACTTTCAGACTTTCGGAGGGTTATCTATCTAGCGAGGAAAGCCACGCAAACTTATTTCTTCTCACTTGGACACTCTTGGCAGAGTGGTTGTGGTTGTCGCGATGGTAATACATGGAAAGATGTCAGCGTTGTCAGTCTTCTCGGCGAAGTCAGTCCAGCGAATGGGGGATCTGCCTCTAGCTCTTTTTCCTTCTACCTGTCCTTGACCACCAGTCTTTCCATAGAGTCTTCGTTTCTAGATATATGACCGAAGAACTTTCAGACACGTTGTTGAACGGTCAAACTTATTTAAATGTATCATTATCTGAATTTCGATTTTATTAACATTAAATTAATTTGTAAATATCAGGAAATAATTGGCGGTTGTTTGTTTGTCATTTATTATAATTGACTAATCGTCCACAACAAAACAAATTGGATGGTGGATTTTTGTTAATTCCTCGCATTTTATGTTTCAAAGGTACGGGGGTTTTGTCCATTCGTTTGTTATAATCTAATAATATGCTTCGTTTGTAAAGAAAAAAATCATTATAGCGTAAAACGCATGCGAGGTTTATTATAAAAATCGTCGAATTATGTTTCTGTTTTAGTTTGAACAAGCTTTTATTGTAATCTTGTTTTATTTTATCGGCGCGTTTTTATAAATGATATATTTTGTTATTAATAATAATATATAATAATGTTATTTATATACACTGCCTCAGTGGCGTAGTTGTATTACGGTACGACTGCAATGCTGAGGTCTCGGGTTCGATCCCCGGGTTGGGCAAAGTGGTATTGGATTTTTCTATCCAGTATCAGCCCGGGGTCTGGAATTTGTGCCCGATATGGCGATGGGCTCGCCCCCTATCACATCATGGGACAGAATACGCACGACGAACAGTGGGTGCATTAGTTGCGCCTCTGCCTACCACTTCGGGGATAAAAGGCGTGAGTATGCGTATGCGTATTTTGCCTAGAATGTAAATTCATATACGTTATGGTGAAAGAATACGTTGTTAAAACAAAATTTCATTAATTATTACACTTAAATGAGGAGACGAGCTTGCCGCTCGCCTGATCGTAAGCGATACGATCGCCCATAAATAGAAGCAACAATACAGAACTTTTAATAACAAAGTACTGCAGGACGCTCCACTGCGCTCGTCACCCTGAGACTTATTAAGATGTAAAGTCTCATCATCATCATCAGCCCGTTGCAGTCCACTGTTGGACATAGGCCTCTCCCAATTTACGCCACAGAGCCCGGTCTGCTGCTTTATGCATCCAGTCGCTGCCGGCCCTCTTGTGCAATTCGTCCCACCATCTCGCCAGAGGGCGTCCCATAATTACGCTTAGTTATTAATTACGCTGCCTTCAATTTCTTTCCTTAACAAATAGGTATCAACAAAAATAAATTAGATACTAACGAACAAGAATTTATTCTTCTTATCAGAATATTTTGTACTGGTGGTAGGTCTCTTATATGTTAGAGTCCGTCTGGGTGGGTACCACCGCAATGTCTATTTCTACCGCCAAGCAGCAGTGTGCATGCACTGTTGTGTTTCGGTTTGAAGGACATTGTAGCCAGTGTAACTACTAGACATAATGAGACTTAACATCTTTTGTCTCAGGATGGCGAGCGCAGTGGAATGCCACACAGTATCCTATAAGTCAAGGTGCTGGATGGTGTTGTTACTGTTTATGGGTTGTCGTATCGCTTACCATCAGGCGAACGGCATGCTCGTCTCTTCATTAAATGCCATAAAAAATAAAAAAAATCAAGTACAGAATAGAATATGCATTAATTTATAAGTCAACAAAACGCAGGCTAAACTTCGGAGAAGCATGTCCACGTTGCGCGAGGAATATCATTATTTACGAAACCTCAAACATGGACGAAGGAATAGGTGATGCGACTGGGCCGGAATAAGAATAAAGCATTTATGTACCGCCCAGCTCTAAAGATTTTACATTTTGTCTGTCAAGATTCTGACTGCCTCGGTGACGTAGTTGTGTTACGGTACGACTGCAGTGCTGAGGTCTCGGGTTTGATCCCGGGGTCGGACAAAGTGATATTTGGTTTTTCTACTCCGTATCAGACCGGAGTCTGGAATTTGTGTCCGATATAGCGATAGGCTCGCCCCTTATCACATCATGGGACAGCATACACACAATGAAAAGTGGGTGCACTTTGCGCCTCTGCCTACCCCTTCGGGAATAAAGGGTGTGAGTGTGTATCAAGATTCTGCGAAGAGCATGGTCGATGACAATAATTGTATTAAGATAGTTGTTCTATGTAATAAAAATATTAATTACATGGTCGTTTATTCAGATATGCCCCTGAGCTGATATGGCCTTGGCAACACTAAAGATCAACAAATACAAAATTGAAGTCTGACTGGAACATTATTTGATCAAATTCTATTAAGGCGATACTTTACCGATCGCCTGAGAATGATTACTCGTAGAATTGTGTACCTAAATGAATTATTCTTTTAACAGTCGTCAACATGTCTTTTAGCATTTTATAATAGATTACGGTTTATTTAGTTTGGACGAGTAATATAAATGTTTTAGCTTAAATAATCGATCGTAGTGGTATAGTTATCGTACACCGTAGCGCTACCAATCTCGTGAACTGATGTGTTTTTTTTTTTTTATTGCATTGAATGACGAGACGAGCATGCCGTTCGCCTGATGGTAAACAATACGACCACCCATAAACAGTAGCAACACCATCCAGCACCTTGACTTACAAAGTACTGTGTGGCATTCCACTGCGCTCGTCATCCTGAGACATAAGATGTTAAGTCTCATTATGTCCAGTAGTTATACTGGCTACAATGTCCTTCAAACCGAAACACAACAGTGCATGCACACTGTTGCTTGGCGGTGTAGAAGCAGTTTAGTTGTTTAATTATATGTTTAATACTAACATGAAAACCTTCCGAGTACCCTTATCGTAGTCCAATGCAAAGTCTGCTATGCACAATTGTAGTGCAGTGCAGAAAGAATTTGGCTTAGTTTTTAACAGACCATCTGCCTTACATCAACTTGTATGGAGAGTAATGAGCAAATGGTGATAAAAAAAACTCAGATAGTATTAATCCACCTAGCAATCAAACAATTAGATTCTTAAATACAGTCACTCTACTAGTCCTCGTACCCGCCAAATTTAGAATTGACTTTTGAAAATTGATACTGCTTCGTATCTCCGATCAATATTACCCCCACAGCATTCCCTGGGTCGGACCGAGCGCAACCCGACTTGTATTCAAGCAGTGGGATTCAATGAGACGTGCCGTCAATGCATGCCGACTGCAGATAACTGGCAACAATGGCTATCGAACGTGGGTGGTGTTGTTCCAAGTAGAGCAAGGGCGTGTGTCCGTTCTATGTAAAATACTTCATGCTTGCACTCGACTTATGCGGCGATAGCGTAGTTGAGATTGGAACGGACTACCGAACCGAATGTCCGCAGGTTCAAAATCCAAGGGCACGCACCTCTGACTTTTCTAAATTTATATTGTGTGTATTCTTTGTGAATTATCGCTTGCTTCAAAAGTGGAGGAACACATCGTGAGGAGACCTGCCTGAGAAATTCTCTATAAGAAGTTCGAATATGCTTAAAAAGGGGCACAAAGTTTTTTCTTCCCTTATAAATATATAGAAGAAGATACATGTCAACATCTTGTAATGATTAACCGTCATAAATCAACACTGGTATATTAGAGGATTACACGCTCACGACAAGCGATGAACCGCCTGCGGGCTTACATCCGGATTGTCTCCGCTAATGAGCCCGGCGATCATGACGTCACTTACGGGTCAGGAGAGGGGGAGATTTTAAGAAAAATACACGAACAACCAGTTCATACACTGTTAATGTAACTTTTAAAATCTTAAGTAAAAGATATATAAACTGTCACAACAGAAACGTTGTTGAAGTAAAAGCCATACAACTTGCCACTACAGACGTCATAATTTAGTTAAAGTAACAAGAACTTTGATTGTTACCGTCGGTAAAGAAAGTGGTCGTAGGATCGTCTTGTATTTGCTACTGAGTGACGAGACGAGCATGCTCCTCGCCTGATGGTAAGCGATACGACCGCCCATAAACAGAAGCACCATACGGCACTTTGAATTACAAAGTACTGCTTGGCACTCCACGGCGCTCGTCACCCTGATACATGATAAGATGTTAAGTCTCATAATGCCCAGTAATTACGCTGGCTACAATTTCCTTCAAGCCGTGCATGCATACTGCTGTATTGACATCTTTGTCTTTAATCAACACACAGCCCTAACATCTTCAAATTTGTTTCTACAATGATAACACGTATATAGCTACGTCGACACTGATGACTCTAATATGATGGATGATTCACAGTATGATGTGATCCCGCATAAAAGAAATCATAAGAATGACGTATGAGTTTGAAAATGGATGTGCGTGACACACGGGCATATGGAATGGACAACTGTACTGAATGAAGTCGAAGGGCCTGTTCCATAAGTTTCAAGTAAACGAAATGTCTGCGTTTTGTATGGGTGCTGGGTCTCAAAATTCAACCAGGCTCAATCTATATGGATATTAAAGGGCGAAAAATATTGATCTTGGATCCTTTAAAAAAATATTTTTAGACCCCTCCATTTATAACTAACTGTTTTAAAAACGTTCGTATTAAGTGTAGTTTTTAAGAAAAATAAAATAACATGAATCTCAACATCGGAGGATTTTAAAATTATACGATTTATTGCAAAGGCCTAGTTTTTGGTGGTAGTAACCAAATCTATACTAATATATAAAGCTAAAGAGTTTGTTTGTTTGTTTGAACGCGCTAATCTCAGAAACTACTGGATCGATTTTGAAAATTCTTTCACTAATAGGAAGCTACATTACTCCTGAGTGCTATAGGCTACTTTTTATCCCGGAAAACCTTTTCCACGCGGGCGGAGCCGCGCGCTATGCTAGTATAATATATAAAGTATCTTGTTTAAAATTTTAGGCCCATTTTTGGACATGTCCTTTATTTGACTTATTTGAGTACTTATTTTATTGACACTTGTTTGGTAGCATAGATTAGAGTGTGACTTTTGTATTTGGTCGTCTTATACATTTATGTGGCGAGTACCATTTACATAGAAGTTGTAATAAAATAATGTTTGTAAAAGTATATTTCGCCAACTCCACCATTGAGAGGGAAAGAGCAGGCGGAAAGAATAAATGATCATCATCTTCCGTTTATCTCTGCATCATCTAAAGGTTGACTTGGATTCAATGTCTATAGCGTTATAGTTCGGACAAACAGCTGGCCGGTATGACAATTCAATTTTTTTTCCCGACGCGATAACTCTGTGAGAGCGTCTTCCCAAAAAATTCAAAACCGTGTCATGTCATACCGGTCAGATTAGTTTGTCCCTACTATAAGTCCACCTGTATACCATAATATTTTTTACCGGCACGGCATAGTGACCCCACTGCAGCTGATGGTTAAGGAGTGGGGTAGAGAGAGTGTAGACTGATGAGAGATGATTGACCCCTCGACAATGTTTGTTTGAAACCGAATATACACAGGCTGACCCCCAGAAACGCGACATACTAACAGAACACGAAGTGTACAAACAAATAAAACAAATAATGACTTCTTATATTTACGCGAATGTAAGACATTGACATAAAACTTATTTGCGAATTTTATCGCGGTTTTTTAATTAACGTGACCACGAAGTGCTGCAAAGGCTTCGAAACGTCAGGAGAATATTTATTAAAAAACCGCGATAAAATCCGCAAAACAGTTTTTTTTATGGTATTGAATGACGAGACGAGCATGCCGTTCGCCTGATGGTAAGCGATACGACCGCCCATAAACAGTAGTAACACCATACAGCACCTTGTGTTACAAAGTACTGTGGGGCATTCCACTGCGCTCGTCATCGTGAGACATAAGATGTTAAGTCTCATTATGTCCAGTAGTTACACTGGCTACAATGTCCTTCAAACCGAAACACAACAGTGCATGCACACTGCTGCTTGGCGGTAGAAATAGACATTGCGGTGGTACCCACCCAGACGGACTATTACATATGAGAGACCTACCACCAGTAAACGATACGAACAATAAGCCAGTGTGTCGTGTAGGATAATGCGGCATATCCCACAAAGCTAATAGACGCCGTGGAGGTGCGAACTCGTGTGGAAATCATATTCAAACGCGTTGTTAAGGCGTTATTTCATTTGAACCGATTTTCAGCGAGACGTCTCTCAGGAATAGAGTTGTCGATATGGTTGATAAATGTGCAGCGAATTTATTTATCATTACAAAAGTGGATTTATTTTGATGAAAGGGTAGGCAGCGGTTTGTCTGTGCCCCTGGATGCAGCTGTCACAATTTCAACAGCAGTACTGTTACTGCTGTTGAAATTGTGAATGATGCTGTCATCATCCGAGCCACTTAACTAGTTCTTCTGCTCAGGCAATATAAAAGGCGTGGCAATAACCATATTGTTGATGTATCAATTGCGTCAAGAGCTTTTGACATCTTGAGTGTATCTCGATTTTGCTCTTACATAGACTAATTATTATTTTTTCTCTCTCACACACCCCATCTCAAATATATAGCAAAAAGAAAAATGTTACGAATGCAATGTATAGATACCCTCTCGTATTTTAACTAGACACAAATAAAATCCCCAAACAAACACAAAGAAACTCAAATTTAAATAGTATTTATTCATGATAAGGTATATTTTAAATTGACAAGGCAAATAAAAATATGAAGTTGGAATATAGTTTGCGAATTAAGTTGAAAAGAAACTTCGCAATTGAAGAGATAACAAAAAAGCAATTGAAAATATTTACTTAGGTTTTTAATTAGCACTCGACATTAAATGATAATTAAAATTGCTACGGCCGTTGTTCTTCTAGCTAGGGATAATAAATCAACTTCTACAGAAAATAACATAATTCCTACCAAGTATTCATTTTTAATTTCAAATGACTGTAGCTTGTACTGTACGTATTTTGATTTTGTTGGGTTCATAATATCTATATCGAAAATTTGTGTAATATGGATATATCGTCCGAATATCTGACATAGGCTTATGAATATTAATGTTTTTATAGAGTAAACTATTGCAATTGAATGACTTTAGACAACTATATTCCTTGTACAATAAACAGCTTCGTCTAACTATAAAATAATCAATTAATATCCAGCCATATAATCCATCGTTCAATTTTTAACCCCTGGTTTCCAAGAGATATTGTTGAGTCCGTTCAGCTGCCTCTTCAATCCTTGCCCGTCAGCCCACTTGGAGTCCAGGTAGCTGTCCTCTTCATCTTGCTCCAGCTTCTTCCACTCCTCCTGCTTCCTGTAGGCGTGCAGCATGAGCTGCTTGCGTTCATCTTCTGTCATGACTGGTTCTCGACCGGGCGCGCCTTCGGAGCTCGAACATAGCTTCACTGTTACTTTCGATTTGTTGTTTTTGCCTGGAATTAGAACGATGTGTTTCTGAATTTTTGCTTTGTAAAAGTCGTCCTTGTTCTTCAAAGGTATCCTGAATGTAGTGGTATATACAGTCAGCCGCATAAGTAACAAACTCAACATTTCAAATCGCCTGTACGTTTTTTTTCTTTATGTGAAGTAAAGTTAATCCTCTTTATTTTATTTTTATGAAGAGAAAATGAAATTTGCTAAGAACACAAAAGTGTAGAGGCGATTTGAAATTTTGAATTTATTCAGCTAATTATGTGGCTGTACACGTAATATCCAAGAAACAATAGGATGCTTAGATATGCCGCGGTGTGCTTGTATGGTTTGCACAATGTTATGGCGCAAAGTTGACCATCTTTCCCAGAGACGATGCTCCAACACCAATTCATAAATCTTTATGAACTAGAATTGCAATATAAGGTATTCAAAGAAACGTTATCTGTGACAGGATTATGAGCTGAATCTAAGTCAGACGATGTAGATACCATAATATTTGCTAAGGAGCAAGTATCAAAAACATTTTGTACTGAGCTAGCCACCACCGTACTCATGATGAAAAACCCGTTTCAGTGCCATATTGTGTACTTAGCATAATATTATTATTTTAAAAGTAGTCGCTTAAAAAATTGGATCACGAACAGAAAAACATAGCAAAAAATGATCTCTATACGTACCTAAATGGTCACTCAGCTTGTTCCCGCTCAAGAATTTCTTCCCACAAGCCCACACACAGGCTCTAGAAGGATCGATCACTTCGTTAGCGGCCTGGGTGCCAGTCAGGTCTTCGACATTATCCAGCTCCATTCGTACAGGGTCATGTGGCGGGAGTCCTGCTGGAAACACTATCTTTGTCGCCCCACGGAGCTCGTCTAGTGCCCTTGCTACGTCCTTTTGAGTAAGGCATTTGCGTAGGTCAACCTAGAAAATAGTGCAGGGTAATGTTAATTCGCCTGTTTTAATTTTTATACAATTTGAAATGTTTGTAAAACAAAACTTGTTTTAATAATTTACAGTCATGAAAGCATCTTTAAAGCCGTATTTTATGCAGCATACCTACGGTCATGCTTTATCTTCGAAATTGATGGCAGAGTTACTACTGGTGGTAGGTCTCTCATATGTGAGAGTCCGTCTGGATGGGTACATACCATCGCAATGTCTATTTCTACCGCCAAGCAGCAGTGTGTATGCACTTTGTGTTTCACGTTTGAAGGACGTAGCCAGTGTAACTACTGGACATAATAAATCATATCATCTTATGTCTCAGGATAATGAGCGCAGTGGAATGTGTAATATAAAAAAATAAAAAAATATTTTATTTGGGGTGTTTTAGGTTAACAAACACCGGGTTTCGGGCGCCAGGCAGAGCAATCTCACAAGACTACTATTGCCGATTTACTAAACAAAATAAGCCAGATAATAGTCAGTCGGCGCATTAGCTTTTGATCTTAGGGGAGTGGAAAATTAAAACCAAATTAGTTTAATTAATTAGGCTATATTTCCGTAGACACTGTTACATTTATATATATTAAAATTATGATTATTTATAGAAATTTTGAGGTTATTATTTATCCCAAATTTACAATTAGTTCTAAACCAAGATCTGTCATTAGTGCACTCTTTGTGATTACGCAAATATCACTGGATAATCCAGTCCACGTTCGCTGAAGGCGTTCTAACAATTAAAAGGTACATACCTCATGGCAACAAAAAGGTTACCTCTAACATACTCATAGCGAGATTCAGAAGAATTATCCTCTTGCAATGAAGTAGCCAGACAGCAAGCCAGTTAACAATCCATGCAGGCCTCTTCACAAGATGGCGGATCTGCAGCCAAAGCGCAGATAATCCGACCAAGCAGATTGCAGAACATGCGATAAATTTCCAAGCAAATACGTAGTAAAACGTAGATAAATCCAAAACGTAACGTAAACCGTAACTAAAACGTAAACGTAATCCAAAACAAAACCAAACGTAACGGAAACGACCGCTGAGCTGAAACAAGATCATTACTTTAGTAATGGCTACAGCTGCGTGATTCACAATTTAATCAATATTTTATTAAAAGCAAAGTTTTACGAACCGGCCGTTTATTAAAAATTCTCGAATTCAGCCGAAACAATGGTGCTTGAGTTCAGCAACCAACTGCAAAGAGCACGACAACGTAAATTCATCAACTCGTGTTAACGTCACCAACGTTATATTCAAAATTTTGGAATAAATGGACTCACCATAAAAATAACACCGCACCACTTTGGTTTGTATGTTCTAATATCCATCTAAGCCATTGTAGGCTTATTATGACAATTAAAATCGAGGATCGCTTTAGATTTTCACATAGCGATCTTGACTCTCGAGCAAATGGAAGGAAAGTGACGTTTTTAGAGACGTCCCGCCGAAATGACACTCGCGCGCACTAGAGATGTGACGTTCAAAATCGTTAAATCAGACTAAAGTTCTGTATTATCTGTGGTAACATAATAAATATGTTACATCACATACTTTCCCAAAAAATAAAAGAACAAAGTTCTTTTATGAACTTGAAATTTAAGATAAAATCCGAATAATTAAAAACGAGAAAATGCTAAATTAAGTTTTTCGAAATTCTAGGAAAATAGCCAATCTTATACTATCTTTATAAAATAAATTGATAAACTTGTAAAAGAAGATCATGCAAGTCAACTTCCAAGTCATCAATGAAAATTATTAACCTACAGTTAATCAAGACATCTTCTTCCTGACTAAAAGTCCTTAACTAAATTACACATCTAACATAACCACCAGTTGAGATTAGCTAAACAAAATTGTCGCTAACTCTAACCTTTACGAAAACCAACTTATTCAAACCTAGGAGATTAGTTAGACAAAACTGTCACTAACTCATAATACCTACTCCAAACCGTTATAGTAAATTCTGAGATTAGTTAGACAAAATAGTCACTAACTCGTAATACATCTACTCTTCCAACTCTCTTCTAAGAAAACAGTTAGGCTATTTAGCCACCGTCTCACCTACACAACTCAACACACATCTATATCAGTTAGGGAAAATTCCGCTGATCTAAAACTCAAAAACATTGGGAAGCGAAGCGTACTTCTCAAAAGTGAAGCATCAAGGAAAAATGTTTCCTATAATAGAAAATGACATTCCGCGGTCAGCACAACTCTACTCCGACTTTCTGAACGCGAAAGCATTGCAAAAATATCATATTACGATCGGCACAACTCTACTCCGAACTTCCGAACGCAATAGATAAAATTGTGACCAGTCCAAATATCTGAGAGCAAAACATCTCACAAAAGAAACACAATTATTAGGGCCGACACACTCCGACTTTTCGTACCTAATAATGTGGGAACAAAGGTAACTTAAGCATAAGCTGAAGTTCAAAAATTGTTTGTCTGCCTCAAGTGAGCACAGCACAAACTTTGGTCTGAGACAAAAGTACACAGAGCAAAACCAAAAGGTCTGACGCAAATGCGTACAGAGCAAATACAAGGTCTGATGCTGGTGCATACAGAGCTTACATAAGTAGATATATCTAACTACTTCTAAAATGTTACAAAATATATATTTGTAAAAACAGAGAAGACAAAAAGAAAATATGTATGTATTTTCCTTAAACAATAATTATGTACAAAACGACAACATCTTTGTACAACAAAATATAAAATAGATATAAGATCTATTTCAGTTGGGAATTGAGCTAATGAATAACTCCTTGTTAGAACATAGCTGTTTTATTTATTCCAAAATGTCCTAAAAATCTTTAGTAGAAAATAAGTATCGAATTCTATATTATGACAAAAAGTGTCCTAACATACATCCCTTTCAAAGGCAATCCACAAACATGCTTTCTTCTAATCCATCCACAAGCAGATGCCTGCTTCAGTCAAAATACACAATTCAAAAACTTTAATTCAAAGAAATACCAAAAGTTATAATTTAATATTTAATTATGTCTTTGACATGGTAACGACCAGTATAGCCTTTAGCCAAGTCTTTCAAAACATAAACGTTATCAGAAACTTTTTCTAAAACTTCACATTTTATAAATTTAGGAGCAAGTTTCGCCGAAAAATATGCCGGGGCATTAGAATGTACAAAACTACGTTTCCAACAAATATCACCAACCGAAAGAGAAATGACTTTCCTTCCTTTACTATAATAAGAAGCGTTACGCTTATAGGCTTTTAATAAATTCGTTTGCACCTTAGCGTAAACTTCACTCAACGAATTTAATGAATAAGCATAACAATTACGACTACCTAACTCAAGCTGCGCTAAATCATCAATCGATCCACTGAATCGATGAAGAGATGAGTCAAAAATAAGTTCACGACCAAACATGAGATAATTGGGCGTAAAATCAGTTGCTAAATTAACGTTATTATTGAGAGCAAGTTGTACATGTGGGAGAAAGTTTGACCAAGACCTATGGTCATCCTTAACATAGCAGGATATACAAAATTCTATAACTTTGTTATAACGCTCTACGGGATTGTTTTGAGGAGTGTATAGAGTGTTGTAAAATATTTTCGTTATATTATAGCTTTTTAAAAAATTCACAAACGCTTTATTAGTAAATTGAGAAGCATTATCAAGAATGAATGACTGGGGAGTTCCAAATTTAAGAAATATTTCTTTCTCGAGAATTTTACAAATAATTCTAGTAGTAGCATTTTTCATGGGGAAAATCCAACAGTATTTAGTGAAAACATCTACAATTGAAAGAATGTAACGATAACCGGAATAAGTTTTAGGTAAAATACCAATTATATCCATGGACAATAATAACATAGGAGAGTCTACCTTTTTTGGATTAATCATAATACCATGAGGAGGCGAATTAGAAGATTTATATGCTTTACAAACATCACAATTATTAATATATTTTTGTACATCAGCGAACATTCCTTTCCAAAAATAGTGTTGCTTTAATTTAAATAAAGTTTTATGCATGCCTAAATGACAAGAATTAAGATCATCATGATTATCACGAATGGTATTAATAATATGTTCTTTTGGAACTACAATTTTCCAATTCAACCGACTATTAGGATTATATTTATTTTTACAAAATCTATATAAAGTATTATTCTGTACTCTAAAGTTTTTACATCTGCTAGGAAATTTTTGACAATGAATAAACATTCTTTTATACCAACAGTCCTCTATATCATCATCAGGGTTAACAAAAACTGGGGCAAAGTCAATAGAAGAAACTTCTATACGAGATAGAAAATCGGGAACTACATGTTGTGATCCTTTTTTATGAACGATATCAAAAGTAAATTGTGAAATTCTAGCAGCCCAACGAGCCAATCTACCAGAAGGGTTATTGAGTTTTAAAAGCCATTTTAAACAAGCATGGTCAGTTATTACTGTAAACTTCATTCCCTCCACATAAGGACGAAAATGTTCAATAGAATCCAAAATGGACAAAAGTTCTCTTTCTGTAGTACTATAATTTCTTTCACATTTATTTAGAGATCTAGAATAATAAGCGACAGGATGTTGATCACCTTTATCATCTTCCTGAGTTAAAACACTACCAATTCCTACAGAACTAGCATCACAATGTAAGAAAAAGGGTTTTTCAAAATCTGGGCAATTCAAAACTGGAGCAGATATCAAAGATAATTTTAATTTACAAAACGCATCTTCAGCTACATCATTCCAATCAATAGGTTTTTTAGAATTTTTGCTACCTTGAGTAAGTCTAGTCAAAGGTGAAGCAATATCAGCAAAGTTAGATATGAATCTACGATAATAAGAACAAAGACCTAGGAAACTTCTTAGCTCTCTTACAATACGTGGACGAGGAAAACTTTTAATAACATCTAATTTTGAAGGATCTGTATGTAAACCGTCGCTGTCTACCACATAACCAAGATAACGAAGTCTATCTTTACAAAAGTTACATTTTTTAAGATTAACCGTAAGACCAGAGTCTTTTAATATATGATAAACTTTATATAAGTATTCTAAATGAGTTTTAAAGTCAGAGTTTACAATTATTAAATCATCAAGATAACAGAAAGCAGTACCATCAAATTCTGGACCAAATAGTTTATCAACCAAACGTTGCAATTCACTAGGAGCATTAGTAAGACCGTAACACATCCGTACAAATTCAAATAAACCACGCCCAGGAACGACAAAAGCAGTCTTCTCCCGAGAGGTTTTCTCTAAAGGAATTTGTAAAAAGGCTTTGGAAAGATCTATAGTACTAATATACTTAGCACCCCTTAGGCTATCCAATATTCTAGAAGGATAAGGCAATGGATAAGAATCTTTAATAGTAATTGAATTCAAACGACGAGAATCTAGACACAATCTAGTTCCACCATCTCGTTTTGCAACAGCAAGAACAGGAGAACACCAAGGTGATTTAGAAGGTTGAATAATATTTTCTTTTAAAAGCACATCTACCTCATCATAAAGTTCTTTTTGTTTAACGGGACTCAAAGGCCAATAACGTTGTTTAAAAGGTTCACCCACTGTATTAATTTTATGTTCAACTAAGTGCGTGAGACCTAATCCTTTCTTTACATAAGAAATATTTTCAAAAAGAGAGATTATTTTAGATAATTCTTGTTTCTCAGAAGGAGAAAGTGAATCAGCTGCCGTAATAGAACAGGTTACATCACTGTCTACCGGAACTAATGTAATGTTTTCAAATAAATCTTTGGCTAAACCAAATTTAAGCCAAAAGTCAAAACCTAAAATTATAGATGGTCTAAATGAAGGAATAATTAAAAACTGAATGATATGAATAGCATCATCACATTTAACAGGCAAATCTAGAGTTCCTAAAACTTTACGGGCTGTACCGTCTACAGTAGAAGCAGAGCTATTTTCAGGATTAATCTTATATCCGAACTTGAGAAAGTGTAAGTGAAAGTCTGAACCAAGAATGCATCTATTAGATCCACTATCAAGTAAACCGGAATAACATATATTATCAATAAAGAATTTCAAATAAGGTCTAGTATCTTTAGGAGTTGAAAAGAGAATAGGAGCAGAACTATGAATTTTAAAGAAAACTTTTAAATAATCTAACCAATCAGAAAATTCTTTTCTTCTAGTATTGTCATCAGGTGCGTATGAAGATTTAGCAACAAAATTGGAAAATTTATTTTTTAAGTTTAAATTGGAATTTAAGTTTATAATTTTTAATAGCCATTGATACACTAGGCGATTTCTTAGAAATCCGTGATCGATGGAAACAAATTAGTTTTTCTTTTGATGGGGGCAAAGAATCTTTAATATGAGATAAAGTTATCAAATCCCTAGTATCAGGTAAAATATTTGAAATTTCAGGAGCAGCAGAAGGTACCAAATTCTCCCTAGTCTCGAAAAGACCATCCGTCTGAGTCTCGGCATCCATATTTGAAATCTCAAAGTAAACTCACAATAATCTGAATTAAAACTTCTCAAGAATGCAATTAAGTAACCACGAGTAATATCAATAATTTTTTTAAAATGTTTAAAAATGTTGTAAAATTGTTATATTAAACTTTAAGAAATTATATTGTTTAAGTTTAAAGAGTGCAGTATTGACTTACAAAATTGTAATATTAAATTAATTACAATGTTTTAATATTATCAATAATAAATGGGAACAAGTTTCCCGGCTTAACAGAATTAACTTATGTTAACCGTGATCTAAAGTTTTAACACAGAAATATAAGTGTTATATTTAAGTAATAACAACATTAGTTGACTTGACACTGTCTTAATCATTATACACAGAAAGTATATTATGAGGTTAGAATAATGTTTAACTGAATCTACAGGTTAATTTTAAACACAAATGTTAAGTAACATTATAAGATCTATAAAGTCAGAAACTATTATACATACATGAACTGTAGTGCTGATAACGCCTTTCTCGAAGTAGTTGTTTTTATTTAGAGCTATGATTCTATACAATGCAAAGGAAAAGTACACAGTAACCCCGTCACATCCCGAACGTTATAATATGCAAATTATGCATTTTGCAATCACAAGCAATATTATTTATGGTCAAATTATTAAATATTAATCAATGACTTTATATAAAAGTCTCAAAAGCTAGAAATAAGCATGAACATGAACAGCAAATGGAGTTCTTAATAAATCCCTGCATAAGTGTCAGTCAACAATTAAGCTAGTTGCTTATATTATACAACATGCTCATAACGTCAATAAAGCTACAGCTATTATGTACTCACAATTATTAGAGTGCAATAATGACCTAAAATATGACAGTATCTACTCAAGTCCCTGAGCGTACAGCGCCAATTGTAATATAAAAAAATAAAAAAATATTTTATTTGGGGTGTTTTAGGTTAACAAACACCGGGTTTCAGGCGCCAGGCAGAGCAATCTCACAAGACTACTATTGCCGATTTACTAAACAAAATAAGCCAGATAATAGTCAGTCGGCGCATTAGCTTTTGATCTTAGGGGAGTGGAAAATTAAAACCAAATTAGTTTAATTAATTAGGCTATATTTCCGTAGACACTGTTACATTTATATATATTAAAATTATGATTATTTATAGAAATTTTGAGGTTATTATTTATCCCAAATTTACAATTAGTTCTAAACCAAGATCTGTCATTAGTGCACTCTTTGTGATTACGCAAATATCACTGGATAATCCAGTCCACGTTCGCTGAAGGCGTTCTAACAATTAAAAGGTACATACCTCATGGCAACAAAAAGGTTACCTCTAACATACTCATAGCGAGATTCAGAAGAATTATCCTCTTGCAATGAAGTAGCCAGACAGCAAGCCAGTTAACAATCCATGCAGGCCTCTTCACAAGATGGCGGATCTGCAGCCAAAGCGCAGATAATCCGACCAAGCAGATTGCAGAACATGCGATAAATTTCCAAGCAAATACGTAGTAAAACGTAGATAAATCCAAAACGTAACGTAAACCGTAACTAAAACGTAAACGTAATCCAAAACAAAACCAAACGTAACGGAAACGACCGCTGAGCTGAAACAAGATCATTACTTTAGTAATGGCTACAGCTGCGTGATTCACAATTTAATCAATATTTTATTAAAAGCAAAGTTTTACGAACCGGCCGTTTATTAAAAATTCTCGAATTCAGCCGAAACAATGGTGCTTGAGTTCAGCAACCAACTGCAAAGAGCACGACAACGTAAATTCATCAACTCGTGTTAACGTCACCAACGTTATATTCAAAATTTTGGAATAAATGGACTCACCATAAAAATAACACCGCACCACTTTGGTTTGTATGTTCTAATATCCATCTAAGCCATTGTAGGCTTATTATGACAATTAAAATCGAGGATCGCTTTAGATTTTCACATAGCGATCTTGACTCTCGAGCAAATGGAAGGAAAGTGACGTTTTTAGAGACGTCCCGCCGAAATGACACTCGCGCGCACTAGAGATGTGACGTTCAAAATCGTTAAATCAGACTAAAGTTCTGTATTATCTGTGGTAACATAATAAATATGTTACAAATGCCACATAGTAATTTGTAATTCAAGGTGCTACCAATAGTATAGTAATAGATGGTGTTGCTATTGTTTATGGGTGGTCGTATTGCTTACCATCAGGCGAACGGCATGCTCGTCTCGTCATTCAAAGCCATAAAAAAAAGAGGCAACGAGTTTGAAAGTGAGATTTTGCCAACATTATTTTACACACACACACACACACACACACTCACGCCCGTTATCTCCGGAGGGGTAGGCAGAGGTGCAACTAGTGAACCCACTTTTTGCCGTGCGTATTCCGTCCCATGATGTGATAGGGGGCGAGCCTATGACCATATCGAGCACAAATTCCAGACTCCGGGCTGATACTGAGTAGAAAAACCCAATATCACTTTGCCCTTTGGGGATCGAACCCGAGACCTCAGCATTGCAGTCGTACCGTAATACAACTACGCCACCGAGGCAGCCTATTAGACATTATTTGATAAACAAAAAATACCGATATAATAAGAATAAAAAATTAATAGAACTAAAAGAGAATGAAACTCCGATGCCAATAATCCAAATACTCATACCATCATACCAAAGGGATTTTAAAACTTTTTTTCACTATAAACTCTTACATGTTTCTTGCTGACAAATTCCTTGGCTGTCTCGGCAGCTTTCTTCAGGACTTCTTGTAAATTCGGTGGTGGCGCATACCCACATCTGCGGCCCATGTCATCTTTAGCAAACACATATCCTTGCGGGGCGCACCGGCTGGCCCACGGATCCTCTAGTTTCAGTTCTTTGATCTGAGGAAATAATATCTCTTAATTAACTTTTCTAATCAGTAGTAATTTGAAAAAAACAAATATAGCCTGTTTCACAAGTTCCAAGTAAATAGTATTTGAAAGTTTTCGTATTGAACAGCTAATATGGATAGTACTCCTTTTATAACCATTTATTTGAGATCATAGATTGGAGTGTGACTTGTGACAATTAGTATTTACTTAAAAATTGTGTCACAAGCACTCAAAATTTGTGTAACAAGCCCTTAATATGCAGCAACATTTAAGTATTTGCAATTTAATTTATTATAAGTATGTAGATACTCAGTGCTTTTTTCTGTCTTCTAGCAGTTATAGCGTATCGTCTAGCCACAGTAAATAAATACAATATTGATCCTTCTGTCACACAACCTTGAAATCTCCAGTATCAGCATCTAAGAATGGTCTTCGATAGTACGACACTAGATCAGGAGCAAATATTCCTGTTCATTTTGGTCTAACTGGCAGCCTACTGGATGCAGGCCGCTTTTGACAGGTCCGTCTGGAAATCTTTGGGGGTGGCCTATGTTCAGCAGTGGACGTCATGTGGCTGATGATGATGATGTCAGCCTACGTATAGTTTTACAGTCTGCCCATTGGCAGGCTGCATAAACAAAGACTTTATGACAAGCACCTATCTTAACAGCTAAAAAATCCTCTTGGACAGGATTATCTACCTGTTCATCCGTCAGTCCTTGCATCTCTGCAGGCAGGAACGTCCCGTGCTTCCACAACTCTTCCAACTCATAACAGATCCTGGTCACCTTCAGTCGTCCATTGAAGATTGCCACCATATCTTGGACAACGTCATCCACAGGTTTTTCAACATCAGTCTCGTACAGGAATTGGTTTTCATCACCTCGCTTAACGTGGAGTATCACCATTTTATTTAGTTTGTAAGATTAAAGAGTAATATGTAAGATGCAAGACAAAGAGTATAATATGATGCAAGACAGAGACAAATAAACTAGATGCAAGATGAGGAAATTTTTAGCGATGTTTATCGATTTAATGAGTTGCTATAGCAACGTCGTTTCTATAGTGACAATTGTGTTTGAATGACGAAGTTCAAGCATTGACAAAACAGTATCTATGCAATCTAGATAATACGGCCAAAGTACTACGGGCATTACGTAAGGAAACAAATATTTGCTGTCCATGGAAATTGGGAGGACCAAAGTACTTCTTGTCGAAGTATTAAAAAATAATGCCTTGGTGGTGTGCTTGTATTGCTTTACGAATAACGCGTTGAGGCCTCGGTTTCGAATCCCGGTTCAAGCAAAGTAATATTGAGTTTTTCTATTCAGTACTTATTAGCTCAGAGACTGAAATTCGTGCCCGATATGGCGATAAACTCGTCCGCTATCACATCATGGGACGTAATACACATGGCGTTATGAACAATAAGAATATTTTAGCACTCATTTTAATAGTCATTTTTTATCCTAACAAGTTATCTGATTCTCAGCCTACAAAGCCGAAAATATACTTAATTACTAAAATGGACAGTACCAATTACAATTATAAAATAAGACTGCTCTTGAATTGTTAATAGGAAAGGGTGACAAAGGTAGTCGGTAGTGGCGCAACGCATCGACGCGTCACGCACCGACGCTCCAGCGGGTAAAATTAATTGCATCTATTATGCTACCGATTGTTCCTTAATTAACATGTGTATCGAGAATCGACTTTTTCGTATTTTAATTATTAAAATATACTTTTAAAATGGTTCTTTGATTTTTGAAAAAAAAAATCCTTTCATCATTGATATGTAAAAAAACCCGTTCATTGTTCTGAATATATTTCGTGTTTTTGTTTTTACGTGAGCCCTTATTCCCGGAACAAAGTAATTTTTAATATAGCGGCAATGTATATATTTTTAATTATTAAATTGTCATATTCGGTTAGTTCACAAACTTGCCCCTTTATTATGCAAATATTTATGAAGTATTAGTGTAAGTTTTTTGTACAAATCCCGCGCAAAATAGTTGATGAATTTATGTAAGTACAACATGATTATGCAGGATTGCAGAATGAATGTATCAACATATATATTTATTATACTATTGCTCGCAGTTTTGCCTGCGTGCAAGATCATGAAATCAATAGAATAGGAACGAACATGACAAAAATACTCTTATAAATCAGCCAGAGCACCATTTAGACACATACTGCCTCATTTAGATTATTGGCAAATAATTCGCCTATGCAATAATATGACTATGAACTGTGAGTAACGAATACACCCGAATAAGCTGTTTACACACTCGTATTTGTCACTATTGGTCTGTACTCGGCAAGGATCTAAATCAGGGGTAACACTGTAAAGTTCTTCGTGTCTTTACACACACACACTTACGCCTTTTATCTCTGAAGGGGTAGACAGAGGCGCAACTAGTTCACCCACTTTTTGCCGTGAGTATTTCGTCCCATGACGTGATGGGGGTGAACCTATCGCCATATCAGGCACAAATTGCAGGCTCCGGAATAATACTGAGTAGAAAAACCCAACATCATTTTCCCAACTCGGAGATCGAACCCGAGACCTCAGCATTGCAGTTGTACCGTAATACAACTACGCTACCGAGGCAGGCGTTTCTTTACATGGCATAAAAATATAGTTACGGCCCCATGGCGTACGGGGAACATGCCAACATTATCCGACCCACTGGCTACTCACGGCGCATTAGCTCTGTGCACCTACCCAAGCTGATATCCCCCACCAATAGGCTATTTTCCTGTTTGATTACGTACATTATTTTATTTGTAGCAGTAAATAAGGTGTACAAGAAGCCCTTTTATGAACTGCATTAAAATTGGTTAAAAATAACGCAGTAATCCATATTTAAAATATATCAGTGTGCAAGAGTGGGTGCGTAGTGGGAATATCGCACTATCTCATTCTTTCCCACGCATCGCATTCCCGATGACGTCACGTGCGCGTATTGCGCCTCATTTCTCGTTTCTGGACACTTACCCCTTCTACCGATATTCAAAGGCTTATAACTTCTTGATTCTTTACCGGATTTTAATATCTCTTTCAGTGTTATTATTTTTATGCGGTAATTTCTTGATAAATGTAAAGAACATAAGTGAGTCATATACCCTATTACAATTTTCGATTGGTCTTCCACGTCGACCTGTTTTGAAAAAAATATATTAATACATTAACTTAAGGTGACTAACACCTTAAGTTAATGTATTAATCCTTGGTTTTGTAAATTATGTTTTTTTTTGCAGTATACATAATCCAGCGTTAAAAGTTATATGTCTATTATAATTAGCTCGAAACGGTAGCTTTATTGAACCGTTTCATACAGTCTATGAGATTTCCGAAGTCACTAGAAACCTTATTCCTTTTTCGAAAAATAACTCGCCAATTTCCCTACTTGTAGGTCTTCATGAGTTAACCAATTATCAGATAACAATAGTTTATACTACTACTGTAACAATGACTCCTATTTAACGCGCTTCTTAGTCTCTCTCTTGTACTACATTGCACTTTGATACATAGCACACTGAATTCACTTTACAATGAACAAAAACTTAATACAAATGGGATCACTGGCCAGTAGAGCGTACGTAACAGAATCCCAATTTCATTCAGATATCCCTTTTCGATATGAAACGCAGATACAATCGCTTATCCAGCCGGTTCAATGCATAGATATCGAGAGCTTCAACGAGTCGATAAACAAACTCTGCCGAACGATACGGTTAAGTCTTTTTTCAATACACTGAAAATACATTACGCAGTTTTTTAGTAAGGCATCGAGCAGACGCTGTCAATTATTTAAGGAAACACTGTTCTATGGAATTGACAGTAACTCATTTGGATTGGGCAATGATTGCTAGCAATAATCGCAAGAATTCTAGAAATAATAGTCAGGATAATGCTTCATACTGTTCAGACGCTGACAATTATGTCATACAATAATTGCTCGGGAGACTTTCTCGCCTATTATGACTTCACACGAATTTTTTCAACCTCGGATTTTTTTTTTAATATTTGTCAAAAGACTTGTTATTGATTTGGCCAGGGTAGTATTGCCTTTTTTTTTCGCGGGGAAAAAACGCGTTATCGCTACCACCACTGTGGGGTGAGTGGACGGTTATATTGGTTTCTCCGATCTTACGGTCCAATTTCGACACTCGGGAGTATAGCATCATCCGAGCGAGCATTGGACCGAGTCTCTAACACTATGTACACCCTACATCGGCAAAACAACCAAAACCCGCGGTGGCCTTCTTCGGCGCATACGGGACGGCCCCGGGGTATCTTGTTGCACTAAGATAGCTGTACGGAATTACCTGCCATGGCGGGCGAGAATTGCCTCGACATTGCGCATGTTTAGACGGAGCAACTATTATATGTTCTACTAGCATTGCGCGCGGCTCCACCCGCGTGGAAAAGTTTTGCAGGATAAAAAGTAGCCTATAGTACTCAGGAGTAATGTAGCTTCCTATTAGTGAAAGAATTTTCAAAACCGGTCCAGTAGTTCCTGAGATTAGCGCGTTCAAACAAACAAACAAACTCTTCAGCTTTATATAATAGTATAGATATAGATCTAGAATCATTGTTGCTTTAATGAGTTTTAATTGCATAAGCAACTGTTAGTTACATAAGTGTAGTATTTGTCGGTGACATGGTGGCAGCGTCTGTACGACACCTTAGAGTCATTGCTAGTTGGGAACATGGTGACCGATCGCGAAGGATTTCAAACTGAGCCGCCTCTCATAATGATACAAACTGCATATTGCGACACATTTTAAATCTATCTAAATTTTCGTCTATAATTATATAGTTAGGATAAAAGTTTTGTGAGGGTATTTGTAGCGTACTGACAAGTTATGAAAACCAGTCGAAATGTCAAACTAAAAGTGGAAGTGGCAGTTGGGTGTATAAAAAGGCTGCCGTATCGATGTGCATTCTCATTGTGTCTCATTCCGGCTCATTCTGCTCATTCGTGCTGAGTCTTAGTAGCAGTTCAGTAAGTTGATCATTGACTTTCATGCTGGTCGGCTAGTTGCTGATATCTTTGTAAAAGTATTTCTGTTAAATGTGTTTATGTAAAACCAGTGATAAATGTGTTAATGTAAAAACAGAAATAAATCGTTTTTATTTAAATCAAAATGGCTTCTGTTTCTAACTTCAGAAGTGGGATAAACAATCAATGCCCACAGAAATAGATTGTGCTCACTACATATGTACGCTATGTGGAATACATCGTACGATGGAGATATTTGACTACCCGCAATTTACGTGAAAAAAGAAATTGCGCTGAGTAATATCGGAATAAGAACTAGACTACAACGTGGATTAAAGTGGACAAGTGTGAAACATAGCCATCGCATGTTCATTTCTGAAGTCATGTGCATACCGCTTCAAATGAACAAGGATCTGCGTGTGTACAGTGATCAAACTGTTGGTGTATCGAGATCAAACTGTTGGTGTTCAAACGTTCCTGTTGGTGTGCAAATGTTCCTGTTGGTGTGCAAATGTTCCTGTTGGCGTTCAAACGTTCCTGTTTGCGTTCAAACGTTCCTGTTGGTGTTCAAACGTTCCTGTTGGTGCTCAAGAAGATGTGCTGCGTATGGTGCGTCGTAGTGGGTTTCCCGGGCAACGTGACTGCACGGTTGTGTAGTACCGGTTGATGCTAACTGCTGCATCACATATCACGTGTGGCTATCTGTGACGACAGATATGATGCTTACTGCAGCGGTAGAGGAAGTCTGGTATCGTATGACCCATAACCCTTGTTTGAGGGTTCTGGTTTCTTTTATTTCTTGGTAACCTTTACAAATATTGAGATCTTGTTTAATAGGACATGTGCAGACATGGTAACGAACATTTTGTGGTTATTGTTGGTACAGAGTCGTCCCTAAACTTAAGGACTTGGAAAAAACTACCTGTTGTAGTAAACAATGACTGTACATGGCCTTGGTTGACAAAAGTGATCTAGGTGCATAGTGTTCGGTCTGAAGGATTGCTGGCCTTCCTTGGTCAAGGTTTCGGATTGCAACACTGCACTGTTTAAAATTTTGGATTAAGAGCGAGTCAAGCGATAATTTTGAGGTTGTCCTCATGTTAAGATGAACTACTGAATTCCTAGTCAAAGTTTGATGCGAATCTTAATCAAAGGTCAGAATAGGCCGAACGGTGTGTTTCTGTTTTGGTTTTTCTTTGCTTGCAGGAACAAGAGATCTGTGTAGTGTGTGCCCAGTGCAGAGCAGCGTACTCCATGCTGTGCGGAGCAGCGTACTCCATGCTGTGCGGAGACGCGCGGTCCATGCTGTGCGGAGACGCGCGGTCCATGCTGTGCGGATACGCGCTCGAGGGCGTGCGGGTACGCGCTCCTGTGCGTGCGGATACGCGTGCCTCTGGCTGCGCTGGAGAACTGCGCGCTCTTGGCGATGCGGTGCGTTGCTGAACTGCGCGCTCTTGGCGATGCGGTGCGTTGCTGAACTGCGCGCTCTTGGCGCTGCTGAACTGCGCGCTCTTGGCGCTGCTGAACTGCGCGCTCTTGGCGCTGCTGAACTGCGCGCTCTTGGCGCTGCTGAACTGCGCGCTCTTGGCGCTGCTGAACTGCGCGCTCTTGGCGCTGCTGAACTGCGCGCTCTTGGCGCTGCTGAACTGCGCGCTCTTGGCGCTGCTGAACTGCGCGCTCTTGGCGCTGCTGAACTGCGCGCTCTTGGCGCTGCTGAACTGCGCGCTCTTGGCGCTGCTGAACTGCGCGCTCTTGGCGCTGCTGAACTGCGCGCTCTTGGCGCTGCTGAACATCTTGCTCCTGGCGCCGCTGAACTGCGCGCCCCTGGCGCTGCTGAACTGCGCGCTCTTGGCGCTGCAGGCTGCGCGAATACGAAACGACACGCTCCACTATGCTTAGAGTGGCACGGATATCAGGTGATTGCGGAAAAACTTATTTGGGTGCTGTCTAATTTTGTATGACTAAAGTTTTTATGGAAATGTTTTTAAAGTTTCTTGAGGGGTAAACACGTTTAAGGGAAGTTTTGTCTTGCGGTCAGTATAGTTTTTGTTTTATGTCAGACATGCTATCCTGATCGACGGATACACTTCAAGAGAGGTATGGTTTCATGTTATTGGATACTGCTTTGGAGTGTGATCGGGCATGTGATCCTAGTACATGGGACGTACTTTGGGTGGTTGTGTTTTATTTGTGTGCTCGGACACTGTCGAGAATTGCTCGGACATGTGGTCCTGGAGCCGTGTAATACGCCGTAGTACATGTCACGAACAGGCCGCTGATGTGTGACGTGTTTGTTTGGCAAACATCGTTTGTCTTATATTGAGAGGTTGGGTTGAAGCATGTTTTTATGTGGGACCGATACACACACGCAAAGCTATGTCTCACGTAAGTACACGTAGACCTCTAACGAGTCGTGAGAGGCACTCCCCCGACGGGTCCTGCCTCAGGTGGTTGGTACAGATATCAAGATGTTTTATATCCATTGTGCTTAGATTTTATTACGTTGAACTATTGAGTAATTTTTCTCATGTCATACGAGCTGTCTTACTTTATTTTGTTATCTTTTTGGATATGTTTTTGTGCTTTGGTTCTTTTTGTACGCAGATGCAAATGATGAGCTTGAGGAGGCTGGCGCTCCTAGCGACGCAGTCTTCTGAAAACTAAACACCTGGTGGCGTCTGCGAGCATCAACCAAGCACGTCCGGAACGCAGAGTGAAGAGCCTGCTGCACCATCCAGCGTCGTGGGGAGTGAAGAAATTTCGGCGACTTCATTGCCAATTCTGGAGACTGATCTTCAGAGCTAGAAGATGGAGCCCGAGGACGGACTCCCGTCAGGAGAGGCCGAGTTAGGATAAAAGTTTTGTGAGGGTATTTGTAGCGTACTGACAAGTTATGAAAACCAGTCGAAATGTCAAACTAAAAGTGGAAGTGGCAGTTGGGTGTATAAAAAGGCTGCCGTATCGATGTGCATTCTCATTGTGTCTCATTCCGGCTCATTCTGCTCATTCGTGCTGAGTCTTAGTAGCAGTTCAGTAAGTTGATCATTGACTTTCATGCTGGTCGGCTAGTTGCTGATATCTTTGTAAAAGTATTTCTGTTAAATGTGTTTATGTAAAACCAGTGATAAATGTGTTAATGTAAAAACAGAAATAAATCGTTTTTATTTAAATCAAAATGGCTTCTGTTTCTAACTATATTATTAACCAGACTTCATTTAACTTAATTACCGAGCTCAGACTGAAGGTTCATTAATTAAGAATGTATTTAATTAGAATTTTTACTTTAAAATGTTATTTTGCAGCACATAGCTAGGACTTACTGATTTTTTTTCAATAAAACGATTAAAACAACATAGATCTTCATGCAGGCTTAAAAATCCTACACCATAACTATTTTCAGTATCTGTAACTGAACACTTTAATTCATTAATTGTCGCTTTAATTGATTGCTTGACCAATTTAAAAGTGTCCTTCAATAATTATTTAGTATCCAATAAGGAATTATTTAAATTGTAAAGTCTCTCAGATAAATGACCTCAGATATAAGATAACAAAACACGGTATCCGTATAAAATCAGTTAACACAACGAACCAATAAAAATAGTTGGCAAGTTACGTAAAGTATATTCTTTTAAATCCAATGTTAAAGTGTTATCGTCTTAATCTAAATTGGCTTCGCGCGTAACCGGAGCGGAATTCTAGTTTTATTTTTGTTTTATAGATAGTATTAGTTCTATAGTCTAGTTGCGAATGGAATAACCTGTCGAAATTAAGGGCCACAGGTTCAAAAACCTAGGCAATTTTGACTTTTCGAAGTTATATGTATTATTTCAAATATCGGTTGATTTAACGGTGAAGGAAAGATAACATAACTACTGGACATAATGAGACTTAACATCTTATGTCTCAGGATGACGAGCGCAGTGGAATGCCACACAGTACTTTGAAGTCAAGTTGCTGGATGGTGTTGCTACTGTTTATGGGTGGTCGTATCGCTTACCATCAGGCGAACGGCATGCTCGACTCGTCATTCAATGCAATAAAAAAAAAAAAAAAAAAAAAAAACATGGTGAAGACATCTACATACCTAGAAATTCTGCATTAGAAAATTGAAGGTATGTGAAGTCTGCCAACCAGCACTAGACCAGCGTGGTGGACTAAGACCTAAACCCTCTCAGCAGTGGACAGTATATAATACAGGGCTGGTATTATTATTATTTTCCTACAATACACTGATATTGTTTATTAATTTAATAGTGAAGGAATGGAAACGTAATTGGGAAAATAAATGACATTATACAGAGCACTGAATAAATTATGACAATGATCAAATTTTGGATACGATATCTTGTCACTCTAGTTGTAACGCCTCCAAAACGTTCGATATTATATTATCTTCTATCTTCCCTAACAGTGGAAGGGCACTGTAGAATTAGACGTCTGCGCGGCGCCTTAGTACTAGACAGACACGATGCTTATCTTCTTCTTCTTCAGCCTTTAGAAGTCCACTACTGAACATAGGCCTCTCCCAAAGATGTCGAGACCGACCTGTCAGAAACAGTATTTATCGCATTAACTGAATTCTTTGTTCTTTGTTCTAGATTCCAGTGTGCGCCTCCCACAGACATGGGCATGATATATCTACTGAAGACCCTGAGATCGTCGAAGCTCAGGACAACACCACACATCATGGCAAGGTAAAGTTTTTGTTTTATTGAATGACATTTGAAATTTTAAAGAGACATCAAACAGTATAGTTATAGACCGGACATCAGGGCCAAATTTTTCGTCCAAAGGTTATTACAAATTGGTAATAATTCGCTGTCTTATCTGACATGTCCGTGTAACAATTTGGAAGGAAATATGCCAATATATGCATTACGAACATGTCAAAGTATGTTCTAATGAATTTTACATGGGTATTTTGTTATTTCACGTTAAGTTTTTCCTTGAGCCTGTTTGTCAGTAACTCAATAGAGTTACTGACAAACAGGCTCAAAATTTTTGTATGACAATTTTCCCAATGTCCGCTCTATATAATCCTAGAACTCTTTGGACAATCTCTTAGATGAAGGCCGCTTTTGACAGGTCCGTCTGGGAATCTTTAGGAGAGGCCTATGTTCAGCAGTGGACGCCATGTGCCTGATGATGATGATTTGACATACCACCAGTTTATTTATAAAATCAAAGTATAAGTAATATCAATAACGTCATAATTATGGTCTGAGTACCGGCACTGAAGAATCTGGCCGTGATAGAATTAATCCTTTTCCTGAAAAAATCCCGTTGACCGTTTTTATCGAATACGCTAAAAATATATGTTTTGCGAAGGATTACTTAAACAGAAATCATATCCATGTCAATAAATTTTTGTGGAATTACGCAAAAGATCTTACGAATTTATTTAGTCAAAGTTCCTAGAAACCTCGCTACCTTAATCGGCGGAATTCAATGTCAAATCAACACGATGCTAGGCAGAGGTTAGCTTCTTACTCTGATAAGCTGTTGGTGGTCGATAGCCTAGTTAGGAATAGAACGAATGTCGAGAAGATCAGCAGGTTCAAAACCCAAGGCACACCATTGACTTTTCGAAGTTACATGTGTATTGTTTATCAATTATCGTTCGCTTAGCGGTGAAAGAAAACATCGTGAGGAAACCTACATCCCTGAGAAGTCTCCAAAAGAATTTCAAGGGTATGTAAAGTCTGCCAACCCGCACTAGGCCAGCATGGTGGGCTAAGGCCTCAACCCTCTTAGTAGTAGAGGAGGCACGTGCCTAGTAGCTTCTAACCTACATTGTCACGTCAGAGGCGAAGCTAGCTCAAACGAAAATCTATTAAAGTAAACAATACGAACCCTAGCAATACGGCTCGAATTTAAATCATCGAATTACCGACGTAATTTGTCAGTGTCTCGCTCACAACTCGTCTGTCATACTCAGATTACAAGCCACGTCTCGGCAATGTCGGCATATCATTTTTTTTACTCAACAAGAATGATAAACATGTTATAATTTAAGAATCGCGATTTTCGCTTTTCGTCGTGATATTACTGAGAGTATTTTTCATAACGCGTGTGTTCGATATTAAGTAAATTGTTTAGGATTTTATTATTTAATGGTATCTCAGCATGGGGGCAAAGCCAAGCCGCTGTTTACCGGAATTTTTTATCTTATTTACAATTACGGAGTACTGCGTATGCTGCCTTGGTTAAGTTGTTGCGTATAAGGCTATTGACCGCCAGGCCCAAGGTACAACGTGTAGGTCGGGATAAAATTTGGGTGTTTTTTTACCACGGTTTGCCCTTGATTATATTTACGCATGAGCAGATCTCAAAAAGCCACATTTTCACTGTACACCATGAGATGTTATTTTTCGGGCTATTCAACACTTTATGTGGATTTTCCTTACAAGATTTGCCCGAATCGTCAGCTACGCAGCCTACATTAAACTTATATTATCAGATCTAATACAGTCAATTTTAACGATGAAAAAAAAATATTTGGGCGACTTATAATTTTATAGTGACGAATTTGCACCATTTACAAAAAAAACTTGAACCAAATCGCTACAGTAGTTTTTAAAAAAAAACGCTGACATACGGGGCCAATACAGAACCTCCTTGTTTTGAAGTCGGTTCAAACTATAATAACACAAGCTACCAATCTCAAAATATTATGTGCCCCTGTGTTGTATTGAAAAACGGTTTCTGCCCAACCAAACCAACCAACCAGTTTCACACTCGAAAAACAATAGAATATAAATATAGAAAAATAAATACAAAACCGCCAAATACGCAATACACAACATAAAAGCCGAAAAATCCACGCGGCAAAATCCGGTATTTGTTTAATTTAATAGTTGTATTTGAAATCTCGCTCGTCAAACTCGCTGTGAAAAACAAGGTTTATAAACGAAACCGGTGTGTTTGATTTGGGAATAAAACGAACATTCGGAACGCACGCCTCGCCCAAATCCTAACGTATCGCGTTCTGAAACTCCATTATTTTTCAACTTTTACGAGAATTCGATATTTTTGTATGTATGGGGTTGAATTTTTCATACTGTACGTCGAAAATATTCAAAATATTTTTTACGAATTCTTTGTTGCGTCTTTTCACTAGATTGGAACTCTCCTATTCTAAAACTATTTCACAATACAGAAAAAAAAGCATTTTTTCGAAATTATTTGCAAGTACCCTTTCAATATTGAACATATATCCCTATTTGTCGTCCGATTAAGATAAATTACGCTCGTTTTGTTTCATCCGTGGTCAAGTAAAGTTAACGGTGTTATTACACTGGACGAGCGCGCCTCACTGTGAATTCGTTTACAATTCGCCAGTGTGATAAGAGCCTTAACTTTACCTAACCACGGATCAAACAACCCGGCCTTAATAACAAAAATATACGGTCGCCCGTGATCACCTTTAATACCTTTCAATGACGTCCCAACTTTTAAATATTGATTGCCAATGTTAGTACAAAGGTTAATTAGACCTATGCTACGCATAGATTCCAACGTGGCATCGAAGTGGTTACAAAGGGGGCGCGCAGACAGGGGGCTAAAAATGGAAATATAGCACGCCCTAACAAATTGAAGTTGAACTCGGGGGCGGCGAATTTGCATATGTGCCTGTTTTGTTGACGGTACACGGTGAACGGTGAGCGATCAAAGCGGTTTTCTAGTTCAGTTTTGTGTTGTTTTGGAAACATGCATTGAATGCATTTGTGTACTTATAAGATGTTTTCGAGCGATAGTTGTGCCTAGAGATTGAAAATCCTTTTTTCATGTTATAAATTTGCAGTTTAAATATTTTTTGTACTGACACACACAATCACGACTTTCGTCACCGAAGGGGTAAGCAGAGGCGCAACTAGTGCACCCACTTTTCTTCGTGCGTATTCCGTCTAATGTTGTGATAGGGGGCGAGCCTATCGCCATATCGGGCACAAATTTCCTACTCCGGGCTAATACTGATTTGAAACATCCAATATCACTATACCCGACCCGGGGATCGAACCTGAGACTTCAGTATTACAGTCGTACTGTAATACAACCACGCCATCGAGGCAGTATTCCGAATATTATTAACCAGATTATAAACATAAAAAATAAAACAATTTTACACTGCCTTGGTAATTATCTCCCCAATTTACCGCATTGCCTAGATGACACGACTGTTGTAGTAAACTGTTTTAGGCTAGGGTTAGATTTCTGTGTCAAGGAAAATTTCGTTTTTAAAACCGAAGTGGCTTTTTCACCTCGTACCTAATACAGGATTGCTTGACAAAATATGGATACATCACCAACCCCTGACAGTGGAAAGAGGTATTCTGTATTTTTATTGAAAATCGCGGACTTACAAACTTATATACCCCGGTAGGCAGCGGCTTGGCATTGCATACGTCCATGGGCAGTGGGTGCCGCTTACTGTCAGGCGGACCGCTTGCACGTTTGCCTACTTAGGCAATAATAAAAAAAAACTACGTACATACATACAGGTCAAATACAGAACCTCTATATTTTGAAGTAGGTTAAAAATTCGTGATGTATGCTAAAAAATCGCCGTCGCTTGCAGTTTGCGCCGTCCTTACCCTTTGATGTGCGTGTACGTTCTGATTGTAAATTTGTTCGTATTGCAGCGTAGGGAATGCGACACTGGAGTTTTCACAACCGTCTTGTTAGTTGCGACAATACTGTTGGAGAAAGATCTCGACAAAACCATCAGGAATTCTGTTTCGATCGGTATAATAATTGCGTATATCCTACTAATATTATAAACGCGAAAGTTTGTGAGAATGTATGGATGTATGTTTGTTACTCTTTCACGCAAAAACTGCTGTACGGATTTCGATGAAATTTGGCACACGGGTCGATCATGTCCTGAATTAACACATAGGCTACTTTTTATCCCGGGAAAATATAAAGCGGGACTTTTATCCCGGATAAACTTTACAACGCGGGTGGAGTCACGGGCACAAGCTTTAATATTAAAATTCGTAACTCAAGGTTTCTTGAAGATTATAAATCAATGACTTTTTAAGTTTAAATTGATAAGAATTTTGTTTCTTTAACCAAATTGATTAAAATTATATTCGTACTGGTTAAATTACGTTCTTTCATTGTTCTGTAAGTAATATTTATAAGGTGGAGGCTAAAATTATTATAAATTTAAATATTATAGTTGCTACGTAAAAATATGAAGGAAAACAAACCGTCACGCACATACCTTGTATATATAAGGCCGCGCGCAAACTCACGGCTGAAACTTTTTGCTGCGCAAAGTCTTTGGGGTTCTGCCTACGTCTAACTTTTTTTTCTAATCAGTAAAGTTATATTGTATTGGAAATACTTTCTACTTGATATGAGTCGGAATACATTGAGGTTTTGGAATGTTCAGAAAGAAAATGATATATTTTGTTAAGAAGACCGAGAACTTTTATGATAGCTTTATTATTAAACCGTTGTTTTTAATGTAGATATTTACATGCTTTTAGGCCTATATAATTTCAGATCTGAGCCTTCTACATTAACAATGGTACCAGAAACTTATGAATAAATAGTTATTTATTCCTGGTCTACAATTATACTAACTTGTGATGCCTCCGACAAAAAATCGCAAGTGTACAAACTTTTGAAAAGAAAATCGTAGGTTTTACGGAAATTATGACATCGTAAGGTTTGCATGTATGTCTCGGCGCAGAGGAAAATGCGACAAAAGAAAAAAATAAGTAGGACGGCGATGCGTGAAAGAGAGGGTTGCATTTTACATACAATAGAGAGAGAGAAAGTTGTATATGCGCTATCGAATTTAAAAGACATGAAATAGAAAAATGCAGCGATAATTTTCTGCCATGTGTATGGATAGGTACAGTTCAGAACGATAGAAATAATTATAATTAAACCAAAGGTTTGTGATAATGTTTGAATACTTTTTAGAAATACACGCTGAAACCGCTTAACTGATATAGATGAAATTTGGCACCCAGAAAGACCTTATCCTGGATTAACATATAAGACACATAATAATTGCCATTGCTCAAACAATGCATTGTACGACGTTAAATAGTAACCATATAAAAAGGCATAGCAAGTTAATAACCTAAAATAACCGTTCACTCACTGCTAAATAAATAGTCAGTATAACTACTGGACATAATGAGACTTAACATCTTATGTCTCAGGATGACGAGCGCAGTGGAATGCCAAACAGTACTTTGTAAGATAAGTTGCTGGATGGTGTTGCTACTGTTTATGGGTGGTCGTATCGCTTACCATCAGGCGAACGGCATGCTCGTCTCGTCATTCTATGCTATAAAAAAAAAAAACAAAAAAAAAAGTCATATTTAAAGCTTCATGGCCCTGAAAGAAGGTAATTTTTCTCAAAGAGAAGTAGATTATGTTTAACCCCCGACAGAAAAAGAGGGGTGTTATAAGTTCAGGGTGTGTATCTGTATGTCTGTCTGTGGCATCGTAGCTCTCAAATGAATGGACCGATTTTGACGTGGTTATTTTTATCGTGTCGAAGTGAAAAGTTGCCACTCTTACCTATATGACCAGCTTACTCCTAGTTTTCTCGTAGCTATATTTCTCTATAACCTTGGCTGCATAAGGATGCCAATCTTGCTCAGTATGGCACACAAAGTGCTCCAAATATAAAGTCGACAAACGGGAGAGGTTTCGTCCCTCGACGGTCGCCAGAATTATGCCAGTTGTATATCACAAGACATGTTTATCTGACACAAATTTCTTCACGTCTCCTCAAAGCGCTGTACGTTTTCCAGACCCCATTGGACACTGCAAAATGAACTCTGACCATTTGATCATTATATCGCAAATTATATGAAGTAAATACGTCGATGATTCAGCGATTATTTTTAGCTAGGAATAAAAAACCTTTATCTAGACTAATCTATACATTCTTTACTAATATTATAAAGAGGAAACATTTGTATTTTTGTATGTTTCGAACGAATAAAGCCAAAAACTACTGGACCGATTTTAAAAATTCTTTTACTGATATAAAGCTACATTATCAGCAAGTAACATAGGCTACTTTTTATTTCGGGAAAATATTAAGCGGGACTTTTATCCTGGAAAAACTTGTTCACGCCGGCGGAGCCGTGAGCAAAAGTATAGGCAATAATAATCACAAGGTTCATAATTGAATGCTGCTATAAAACTAACCCTATTATAATACACTAATATTAAATAATAACTACCTTAACTCCATGCGAACGGCATGCGCAGACTATCCTTTTCTCTCGAAAGTTCTAGTCAAGAGCCTTTTATAATCAAAGTACACTTCGGTTAATTGCTTTCAGTTTTATTACAGCTGAAGCACCTAAGCCTTCGTTCACTTTGTTTAGCGACGATGCTCAACGTCCCGAGGCTGATGTTGTTAATAATGCAAAAAGCTAAGAAATTACTTTTCAATTATAAATGGCTGTTATTTTTTAATTTTTCTAACATTTCTTAGTATTAAAGAAAGATTCAGGGAATACTTTATCCAAATAAAAACTTTGACGCTTCCTATCTACGTTGATTCCATTCCATTCCAAAGTTTGTAAGAAATATATTACCCTAGTTCACACAATCGAACGCTCATGCAAATTTGTAGCAAATGCTACGCTTTACTACGCCGTAGCTTCGGCTACCAGGCTACGATTGATTGTAAATTCGTAGCGTATTATCGTAGTGTTGCATTGGTCCCGCTTGATTCTGAATACTGATCAGTTTTGTTTGTTTATGATTTAAGTAGTTATTGCACTTAGCTTTGTCAAATTCTATATTTGGCTTACGTCCTCGGAGATATAAAGTCTATTATTACTTTATAGAAATGGTTAAATTAATTCAATAGGTAAGTGATAATTATGATTCCTTTCATAATCATAATTATCATAATTTCCGATGGTATTATTCAGATTTAAGTTTGCGTGTAGCAACATTCATGACTATTTTTATTTTGTATATGACTATTTTATATTTTGTATTTTTTTACTTAGTAGTAGGTTTAGAAGTGTTTTTTTTTTTTTATTAAAAGTCAAAATCTTCAGCTTTTGAGAATATATATAGCTTTTGCCTGATGGTAAGCGATACGACCACCCATAATTATTATTCTTATTATAAAATACATCACAAACAAGTCACACTTTCATACTCACTCATGGTATATTTAGACAGCTTATCTGATTTGAAAATCGGCTCTAAATCATTTAATATTATCGCTGAAAGATTCTCAGATAAAATAAGATTAACAGTTCGGTTCCGGTCGGTAGCGAGCGCCCACTCGTTCAGTACAAGAGCTCAACAAACTTGACACAGTCAACACAAACAGTGGGGCCGTGCCCTTTTTATCGAATTTTCCGACTCGCGTAATCCGTCCGACGTGTTGGAAACATACGGGCGTGTTCTCGGGGCGGGTACGACGCGCTTTTGTTTAGTGTTTTTGTGTGAATTTGAGTATGAATGGAATCGATGTCTTGTGCCATTATAATGTCATTCAGTATGCATGTTTCAATTGTGTGTTAGGAATTTTGGTGTTGTCGAAGGTAAATTCGATATATTTGCGAATGTATACAATTTATTGAGATTTATACCTTAGAATGCTTTAACGGTGAAGGAAAACATCGTGAGGAAACCTACATACCTGAGAATTCTCGATAAGAATTTCGAGGGTATGTGAAGTCTGCCAATCCGCACTAGGCCAGCGTGGTGGACTAAGGCCTAACCCCTCTCAGTAGTAGAGGAGGCCCGTGCTCAGCAGTGGGCAGTATTTAATACAGGGCTGGTATTATTATATATATTATTATTATACCTTAGAATAAAGTTTAGTCTATGAAGGAAGTACAAAAATTTTTACGTTTCTCCCAGTACTAAAAGGCTGTATTGTCCTTAGTTAAAGTAGTCAATAATTCACTATGATTAAATTACTTTCATTACGGAAAAAAAATTACGCGCGGAACCATGCTCAAACTTACGGGTAACTTGCTATAAACATATTTAAGACGGCAGAAAGTCGCACACTTCATTTCGATCTAGTACTTACTAACCTTCTTCTGACAGACATATATTCAAAAAATTTAAAACGTTTCGAGGCAAAGTATGGCGCCGTATCTTTCCAAATTCACAAAGCTCTTTTCAGCAGCGGAGCTAACCGTCGCCGCGTCCGAGCAATAATTCGGAAATGGACCAATATTCCGCGACTACCAATTGCTCCGGCCGCTCAATGGCACTCCATTAAAATTATTTAGCCAGGTATTGTGAGTATCCGATAGCAGTGGGTGACTTGAAATTGGTTGGTATTGATGCTTTGCAGTGATTTCGAGGGACAAATATTTGTAAGTGTTTGGATTTGTCCGTATAATTTGGGGGTAGGTTTGTTTATAATCTAGATCCTTTATATAGTTTGACTGCCTCGATGGCGTAGCTGAATTGTGGGTGCGGTACGACACCGCTCTGAGGTCGAGGTTTAGATCCCGAGTCGGTTAAAATGATACTTGGTTTTTTTGCTCAGTATCAGAACGGAGTCTGGAATTTGTGCCCGATATGGCGATAGGCTACCCCCTTTCATATGCTAGGATGGAACACCTAAGGCGAGAAGCGGGTGTCATGTTGCACCTTAGGTTCCCCTTCAAGAATAAAGCTAGTGCGGGCTAGCAGACTTCATATAACTTCGAGATTATTTTTAAGAATTGTAAGGTATGTAGGTTTCCTGACGAAGCTTTCCTTCGCCGTTAAAGCGATATACAATGCACATAACATCTATATAAAGACTTATACATAATTAAATTTCACCCAAATTCACAATTACATACGAAAATTTAAAAAAAAACGACATTTAACGCGCAACCGTAGCCCACTTTAAATGTACGCGTAATATAGGGATTGTTGAAGAAAGAGATTTGGCGCGGTGCGTGACCATTTTGCATAAAGTCTGACACGAATAATGATGCGACGGTATTCGAAGCTGGTCAAATGCAAATGGAAAATATTAGCGCATTTTTTCTTCATAACTTATTAAAATTTAGCCTTTGATAGATTTCCAATATGGACTCTACCATAAATTAAAATTTTTAATTATAATTTGTCCCTGTTGATTGTTTTGCGGGTTACTTAGAAACGGCTGTACTAATTCTAATAGGCTTTTCAATTCGCAGATGGAGATTTTATAAACCAGTGATGTGCGCTAATTTAATTTGTTACTTTTATTTCAATGTAAAGACTCTCTACTCTCTCTTCTGTCTTCTGCTCTACCGTTTATTATATGTATTGATGACGAATGATGTGATGATCATGCCCCCAGGATCGCGGTGGATGGTCGCAATGGAGCGAGTGGTCGCTATGCTCCCGCACCTGTGACGGCGGTGTCTCCCGGCAACTGAGGACCTGCTCCTCTCCAGCAGGCTGCCGCGGCGAGCCAGTCCGGTATAAAATATGCAATATGCAGGTAAGTTTCTTTATTGATGTCTGTATGCTTTTCTTTATTTTCTGGATGTACTGTCAGCCCAAATAATGTTGACCAGAAGAAGTTCCACATCAATTAATTTCGACGCTTGAAAGGCAATAATATCTAAGCGACATTTAGCAAATTTTTCAGTAGAGCGTTTTAAAGTTTTGATTTTGACAAAAAAAATCATAACTAATTAACCATTTGCTGCATAAAAATAATTGTAACTGTTTTAGGAACCTCTTAATTTTTGACGTTTTTTGAGTTAAATTAACAGCCCTGAAGATTATAAATTAAAAAGTTAACGTCGCTTAGTAAAAAATTACCTAAATTTACAAACAGGTAAAATCATCTAAATGTATCATCTTATGAATACCGTAACAAGTAAATTTAATGAAATACAAATATTTGAAAATGCGCAGTTGGTAAAAATCATATAAGGATATCTAAACATATTAATAAAATCAAGTAAAAATATCTATAGCTAAATTATTGGGTCACACGATCGTGGAGAAACATAAATACGTGCATAATATTGTAAATCTTGTTATTCCTACAAACATTGAAGTATTTAATAATCAGTCAATTTTAATAATAATCAACATTTTATTGTTAGATAAACATACTTACATCCAAAATATAGCATAATGATATAGAATTTGTTAATAGCCAACACTTATTTCTTTGGAGGGAGTTTCTGGCCTCAAATATACGATGAGCGGAAGGACATACAAAATTTCCGTATCTGAACATTTACAACGGCTTGCTTAAATATCTCTGTGTAAGCATAACTCGAAAGCAATAATATTATAATTTATTAATTGTGTTGGAAACTCGTAATTTTCTCTCTAAATTTATTTTTGCTGAAAGCACATACATACGTACACACCCACGCCCTTAACCCATAGGTGTAGAAAAAGACTATTGAGCACCACATTCTACGATCTTGACATACGTCTTCCACAAAGGTTTTTCATAGTACTTCGCAAAGACAAGTAAGTGTGTATAGTGTATACCAAAATGAAAAAGAGAGTTCAAGAAATAGTTGAGCAAAAGAAAGAAAAAGGAACTAGACCACAAACCTTCTCGTGAATCCAAAGCGAACCTTTCACTATTCTGGAAACAAATATGGTTGATCAGGGGAGAGTCGGGGACTTCAAAGATAGGAGTTATCAGAAATGAAGATGGAAGGGTGTTTAGAGATAAAAGGGAAGTATTGCTTGGAAGTCCTACTTCAAAAGACTTTTTAAATGAGGCGATGGAGATGTAGCAGGTGGTTAAGAGGCTATAGAGGTCTATAGCCTCTTAAGGTGGCTTACTCTCAAAACGAGGCTAATAATGAGATTACGGAAAATGGAATAGTGAATGCGATGAAAAGTATGAGGTTAGGCAAGGCTGCTGGGTGTAACCGTTAAATGCTGAGATACGGCAAAGGCGTAGAAGCAAAATTGTTATGGCTACTTTTTAATATGTGGTGCAAAACCATTATTATATCCATTTTCAAGAAGAAATTTTCACAGCAAGAATATAAAAACTACCGCAGAATAAGCCTTCCCTGTGCTGCCAGTAAATTGTATGCCAAGGTCCTTATTAAGAGAGTGATTAATGAGACTGAAAAAAAAGTGTGGAATGTCCAAGCAGGTTTTAGAAGAGGAATGGGTTACACACATCAAGTCTTTTACATAAGGTGCATAGCGAAAGAACATTTGGCTAAGTCCAAAAAAGTCTTTTATACCTTCGTAAACTTGGAAAAGGCTTATGATCGTATGCTGAGGAATGAACTGTTGTTAACATTGTCTTTAATATATCGGATTGAGAGTCACCTGGTGAGGACTTTGAAGTCTCTGTACGAGAATATCGACGGGAGAGCTGCAAGGCACGAAAAATTATGTGAATGATGTCTTTAAAGAGAAGGTAGTGAAAATTAATGAGAGCAAGATAAAAGTGGTTGTGATAGAGAGAGGTCTGGGCACGTGGAGAAGATGGATTCAAGACAGGTCACGAAAGGTCAAATACCTTTCGTAAGCTTTCCAGCTAATTTGGATAGTACGGCTGGAAGAGGGCACCCAACGAGAGCGTGCATTTATCAAATAAATTATCTCCGAAAAGGGTAGGTCAGGATTAGCCTCAGCCGGCAAAAAAGTATACGGAGAGAATAGGTAAAATTGGAATTAAATTATTATTAACATATTGTAATACACAATAATGCAACATAAATATATTTATTACAAAAATAAATGTTATCAAAATTATAAAAGTCTATTTATTTGTAAAAAAAACTCACCATATCTACGTAAAACTGAGGCAAAATCATAAAAACGTCGGACGGCTGTCCTCTCTTAGCGACAACCAATACGCGCTGTGCACGATCGCGCGCATATACAAATGACACTTTCAAAACACTAGGTGGTTCACAAGCGGGTGTATTTACTTTATTATGAACAGGTAAATATCTCTTAGCAATAAGTATAACCACCTGAGCATACCCGGTAAAATTATCTATGCGACATGACTGAAGTTAAAGGTTGTCGAGTAAAAATATCTAGTATAAAAAATAGAACTTATATTATTCAGGTAAAATTATCTTACCGCCTAATAATTATTTATTTTATTTTAGGTAAAATTGTATAAATGTACTATTAACAAAATATTTTATTAAGCTGAAAACATCTAAGCACATAAATATGGAGAGTATGGATCCAGGTAAAATTATATCTATGCCAAAGTTATAATTTTTTGTGTAGGCAATAAACAACTAATTAAGAGCGAGCAGTATTTTTATTTCAAGTAAACATATATTAATGCAAAACAGTAATATCATGTTTTCATGTAAAACACACTAAGTTCAAAATCAATTTCCTTAAGCGTACCAACTACTGTAAATCCAAAATCTCGTAAAAATTTTGGCGGTAAGTGAGAAAAAAAAAGTGAAATTTACCGGAATCATCTAGTATCTAACCGCCAAAAAAGTTGTCCTAGAGCTACGAAACCCGGATCAATCGACGCAGAAAAATCTGGCGATTCCAAATATGTATATAACTCATTTTAGGTATTTTTGTCGCTTAGATATTATTGCCTTTCAAGCGTCGATTTGTAATCAACGGGCAAAATGATATTGGGTTTTTCTGCTCAGTGTCTAGAATTGTGCCCGGTTCAATGGCCCGCCCCCTTTTACATGGTATCTAACGCGTCTGGTGGAATTTGGATTTGTTACACCTCTGCCTACACTTGAACAGGGAATTTATTTATTTATTTAAAGTTAGCCAACAGTTGTTTACACATCTCATAACAAACTTAAATTATTTGGTTCCATTAATATGAGCAACAACCACTTAAAGGCTAACACAGTATGAACAACTAACGGTTATAACATATAATACAAATTATGGCAAAATTAAAATGTTTTTATAAAATTAAAGAAAAAAAAACCTCACTAATAAACAATAAGAAATAAATGAACAGAAACAAATATTAGAATTAAATAATTAAGAATTGAGCGCAACTATAACAAGTACATTTTTTTATAACAAACGCAGATTAGTAATTAAGTGTAGTTGGGTTGTTTGTGAATACTTTGATAAATTGGCGTATACTGTCGTGGTGTATGTTCACTAAGTCACTGTAATTATTAAGGATCTTACAAAACCTTGGTATTGGCGAGTTTGCCCCTAGCACAGACCTTCGCTGTGGTGGACAAAGCGGTGTTATGGCGTTCCTAGGATATCTATGAGGAACGCGATATCGGATAAAGCGTGATGTTATGTCTACTTCGTAATTTATACATGTAGTCTTCATAATCTACATTCATGAGGTTGTCTGTACTTGAACTCAAAGTAATAGCTGGTCATTTGCTAGTGGGACTTCACACAGCGTTAGCTGTAAAAATGGAAAATTCCGTAAAGTTGAGTTGTAACGGTGTATCGCGTTCCGGAAGACAATATAATTCCGGTGATTTATTTTGAAATATACCGTAGATGTAACCACTTTGTCGTACCCCATATAAAATACTGTTTAGCATATATCTGTTACCATACCACCACCATACCAGCCCTGTATTCTATACATTTTGACTGGTGGTAGGTCTCTCATACTCATAGGTACCACCGCAATGTCTATTTTACCGCCAAGCAGCAGTGTGCATGCACTGTTGCGTTTCGGTTTGAAGGACATTGTAGCCAGTGTAACTACAGGAAATAATGAGACTTAACATCTTATGTCTCAGGATGACGAGCGCAATGGAATGCCACACAGTACTTTGTAACTCAAGGTGCTGGATGGTATTGCTATTGTTTATGGGTGGTCGTATCGCTTACCATCAGGCGAACGACATGCTCGTCTCGTCATTCAAAGCAATAAAAAAAAAAGAATTATTTCACTAATAGGAAGCTACATTACTCCTGAGTGCTATAGGCTACTTTTTATCCCGGGATAATATAAAGCGGGACTTTAATCCTGGAAAACTATTTCACGTGGACAGAGCCACGGGCAAAAGCTAATAACTACAATGTAATGATACAGTCAGTTTACCCCAGCTAGCAATATACAAATGCGTCATACTCGTGAACGAGTGCTGCTTGTGTGGACTGGTCTGCCCTTTTCGCTTACTACATCTAAGTATTAGGGGTATATCTTGAACTAAGATTAATAGCGACATCTTGAACATTTCAGATCAAATTATTACATGATTCCTGAGATAGTTATGCACTAGTGTTGGAATTTAAAAATTTATTACCTATTTTGCGAGTATATAAATGAACTGCTCTAAACAAAACTTACAAATACTGAATTGTATTTTTTTTTTCTCTACATAATGCATTGTATTTTATACCTTGAACTGATTTTGAAAAGAGCAACACTAGAGTTTCTTGCCCGTTCTTCTCTAGTGAGAACTGCTTTCCGAACTGGTGGTAGAGTTAATATTGACGGAATCTAAATAATGTATAACATTTTATGGGTTCGAATAAATTATTTCATTTCATTTCATTTCAATAGTTGAAATAACAAACTAGTTTTCCAGTCCTGTTGGAGGTCACAACATCACTATAATCGTTCCCAAGCCACATAAAGCAACTTCGTCGTACGACCATTATTATCTGGCAAAACATTGGTATCTTTTATGAGAATAACAGAATATGAAAATAAAAGCGGCGATAGCCTAGTTAGGAGCGAAACGGCCTGCCGAGACTAATATCCGCAGGTTCAAAACCCGAGGGCATACACCTCTGACTTTTCTAAAAATGTTATGTGTGTATTCTTTGTGAATTATCGCTCGCTTTAACGGTGAAGGAAACCATCGTGAGGAAACCTGCATACCTGAGAAGTTCACTGAATTTTGAAGGTATGTGAAGTCTGCCAACCCGCACTAGGCCAGCGTGGTGGACTAAGGCCTAACCCCTCTCACTAGTAGAGGAGGCCCGTGCTCAGCAGTGGGCAGTATATAATACAGGGCTGGTATGGTGGTATGGTGGATGAGAATAACAGTTGTTCTCCGTTGGTTGAATATCCTAATAATACATTTGACTTTCGTCGAGGAGTCAAAGGTATCGAGATATTATGGCAGTATTCGAATCCATGCTAATGCGACGCACAAACGCTATCAAAATAATATGTTTCAATAAGTTTACATCGTCTACGCGGCGGCTGGGCATTGGCCAAATGCTTGTCTACACGCATAAACACTAATTAAAAACAAAAAAAATGAATGCGAAAGACAATGATATTTCAAAACCATAGATTGATATTAGCAATCGCAATCTGAAGACTCGAAAGTAGCTCAATTGGGATAGTTTTATACACTACACTTAAATGAGAAATACTAGCTGTCTTTATTGTTCATAATGGTTTAAATACCTCAACTCTTTCATATACATAATATCAATAATGTGCATGCGGAACACATTTTTTGTTTAATTTGTTAGGGTATGGGGTATCCATACTTTTTGAACTTATGACTGCCTCGGTGGCGTAGTTGTGTTGCGTATGCATTGAGAGTACGATTTGCGCGCTGAGGTCCTGGGTTCGAATCCCGGGTCGGGCCAAATACATTGTGACTGAGTTTTTCCATCTTAAAAATTACTCAGTCACAGCTCGGAGTCAATAAGGTTGTTGGCGGTGTGATACCCCCGTGCCTCATAAAGCACGTAAAGCCGTTGGTCCTGCGCCTGATCTCTCTCTGGTCATGTCGGATTGCCGTCTCGCCGGACTATGAGAGAAAAGGAATAGCGAGTGCACCTGTGTATTGTGCACACACTTGTGCACTATAATATCTCCTCCGTAACTGGCTGATCTCTGTTCAGATTGGCCGCCGTTGCCGAAATCGGCTAGGAAGGGATTACTTTTTGAAAATCATTGGCAAATGACATATCCAATCGATAATTCTTTCGCATCGATACTTCATTCCGATACATATTTTTGTTGTAACGCTTGTAGAAAAGCATCTTGGCGGCAGGTCTTAAAATAGACAAAAATAAATGAACAAACACATCTAAAAAATCTATGGGCAAAGAATCCTTTATTGAAAATGGATTCAAAAGCATAAAATTAAATACAGAACAAACAATTTAATGTCAGCGCATTTCCGACCCAATGTGGGTCGATAATTGAGCACCGAATTTAGTAAATTGCAGTCCATTCGGTAGACATTGGATTTGTGCCATAGCCGTTATAAATTGGCAAAGATGGCCTCTATGTAATATCGCAATTTATTTAAATGCTCTCGTTGCGTAACGTTAGGCCTGATGGGTGACCAGAATAATCTTACTTAAAATTTACTGGTGATAAGTCTCAGCAGTATGCATGCACTATTGTGTTCCGGTTGAAGGACATTACAGCCAGTGTAATTACTGGGCATTATGAGACTCAACATCTAATGTCTCACGGCGACGAGCACAATGGACAGCCACACAGTACTTTGTAATGTAAGCGATAAGACTGCTCAATACCCATATACTAATAAACAGTAGCAACATTACCGGTATTTTAATTTATATAACACGCACACGCATACTTTCACATAGAAAACTGAAAAATGTGTTTTTTTTTAAGTTGATAGGAATACTTTAGTTGACTTATAACCGCCTTGTTGGCTTAGTAGCGTGATCAGTTCATGAATGGCAAGTTTTGGGTTCGATTTAGGTAGGCGGTAAAAGTGCCAAATAGCCAGTATAATTATTGGACTTTATAATATTAACATATCATGTCTGCCTCGGTGGCGTAGTTGTTTTGTGTGCGCGGCACCACACCGCTCTGAGCTCCCTGGTTCGAATCCCTGCTCGGGTAAAGTGATATTGGGTTTTTCTGCGAAGGATTACGCAGTCTGGAATTTGTACCCAATCTGGCGATAGGATCGCTACCTATCATGGCGCGGAATGCACATGGGGAAAATTGGGTGCCCTGGTTACACATCTGCCTACCCCCTCGGGGATGATGGTACGTGTTTTTTTTTTTTTTTTTTTTTTTTATAGCATTGAATGACGAGACGAGCATGCCGTTCGCCTGATGGTAAGCGATACGACCACCCATAAACAGTAGCAACACCATCCAGCACCTTGAGTTATAAAGTACTGTGTGGCATTTCACTGCGCTCGTCATCCTGAGACATAAGATGTTAAGTCTCATTATGTCCAGTAGTTATACTGGCTACAATGTCCTTCAAACCGAAACACAACAGTGCATGCACACTGTTGCTTGGCGGTAGAAATAGACATTGCGGTGGTACCCACCCAGACGGCCTCTTACATAATGAGAGACCTACCACCAGTAAAATATAAACACTTAACATGCGTGAAATATGTAACATCTTATACATTATTATCCTGCATAGCAAATCACACTTAAAACAACTCTATCTATTTCACTCAAAGTAACCGAGAATAAGTTATATAACTTATAATATAAGTTCAACGAATAAACAACAGCTAAACTAATCCCACCTCGCTAATATGAATGTAGGGAACTATCAAACCCACCAACGTTGAAACATTAACGATACAATATTGATTAATTGCAAACAAATTTAAAGCAATATGGGAACTATGTAAACGGCGCTAAAACTTGCCTTTCAGCACTGAAATGCCCTCATGATTAATAGTGGAGTATTCAAAATAACGCGGGACGGTGGCCGGCTGTTAAACCGTGCCGTAATTGGACGTGTATCGTGTATGATCTGGGTACATTAATTATCGTCATCATCATACCAGCCCTGTATTATATACTGCCCACTGCTGAGTACGGACCTCCTCTACAACTGAGAGGGTTTAGGCCTTAGTCCACCACGCTGACCTAGTGCGGGTTGGCAGACTTCACATACCTGCGAAATTCCTATAGAGAACTTCTCAGATATGCAGGTTTCCTCGTAATGTTTTCCTTCACCGTTAAAACGCGCTATAATTCACAAAGAATACACACATAACTTTTTTTTTTGTAAAGTCAGAGGTGCCTTTGGCTTTTGAACCTGCGGACATTCGTCTCGGCAGTCCGTTCCACTCCCAACTAGGCTATCGCCGCTATACATTAATTATAATCGAAGAAATTAAGCGTAGGCGTATACGACTTATTGGAACCATTTGATAACGAATTTAGTCTTTTTTTATATTAGATTTTGATATTTAAAGACTGCCTCGGTGGCGTAGTTGTATTACGGTACGACTGCAATGCTGAGGTCTCGGGTTCGATCCCCGGGTCGGGCAAAGTTATATTGGATTTTCCTATTCAGTATCACCCCAAGTCTGAAATTTGTACCCGATATGGCGATAGGCTCACCCCCTATCACATCATGGGACGGTATATGCGCGGCGAAAAGTGGGTGCATTAGTTGCGCCTCTGCCTTCCCCTTCGGGGATAAAAGGCGTGAGTGTGTGTATATTTTAAAAACTGTAAGTTCTTCGACTTATTTACTACAATAATGGACATTGATATTAATTTACCTTAGTTTTGCCCCCGAGTCTAAATAAATGGCCCTTGACATTTATAAAGAAATGAGACTACAATACATTATGTTACAAATTTACCGTCCTCGTATTACAAGCTTAACAAATTAAGGAAAAAAAATAGAAAATTAGCTTAATTAAATAATTGGTTATTAATTACAAACAAAATTAAAATATTTTAGTTTACGAAGAGTTCAATATAAATAATACACACTTTCATGTTTCGACAATCCACCAAAGCATCAATAAGACTACAAGTTTTTTTTCCATCCAACAGTATTTTTGACACATTGATTTGGAATTCCATTGAAACCTGACAACCCTGTGGTCTGGCTGGGACACGTACATCCTTTATGTAGGCCCATGTAATATACCTAATATAATAAACCTATCATGACAGGGTTGACACGCCACAGAATGTATTGAATCCTCATGAATGCGTGGGGCGTGCAAACTATGTTCACTATTCATCGCCGCCCGTGTATGGAAATGTATGTGTTTTGGTGATACTTGAGCGGTATTGTATCCCGTTTTAGTTGCAAAGGAAGCTTTTGTTTGAAAGACACTTAACATTTTAGTTCATTGTCAGTCTTGCGTAAATAAATGCGGGTTGTATAAGGATTTATGGGCGCTTGATTTACTTATGAACACAATTAATTGTTCGTTGATAATGGATACTACCAAATGAAATTAAATAATTTATTGGAACCCATAAAATGTTATGCATTATTTAGATTTTGTCAATATTAACTCTACCACCAGTTCGGAAAGCAGTTCTCACTAGAGAAGAACGGGCAAGAAACTCTAGTGTTGCTCTTTTCAAAATCAGTTCGAGGTATTAAATACAATGCATGATATAGAGAAAAAAAATACAATTCAGTATTTGTTTACTTTTGTTTAGAGCAGTTCATTTATATACTCGCAAAAAAGGTAATAAATTTTAAATTTCTTGTCTTCTGTCTCTATGAAGCATTAAGTATATACTTCTATGAAGCTGTTTTGAATCTACTGTTGTTTTTATTGAATTTTATATTTAACAAATAAATATGACCTCACTAAGGCTTACTATAACGTAATAGCTACCTTACCTCTACTGGGTCACTGACAATAAAGTGTATATGACTCCGAAACGAGAGCCTTCCAGAAGTTCCAGATGTCTCTGTGCCAGCGCTGACTGCCAACAAATAATAACACGTACCGTTCGCCGATATCGAGAGCTATATTATCTCTCACTAGCGACCGTCATATTTAAATAGTATTGCACAAACTATCAATATTAAAATAACTAAACAAAAAATATTATATTTTAGTTTCACACTATGAATAAAACCTAAGTCAGAAATATTTTTTATGCCCTAGAGAATTATATAATACAGAAGTTTATAGAAAAATATATCGCATTACGTTCGCTTCGGTGTGATTGCGCCTGGGGTCGAACTCCAATACAAAGTTGGCAAGTTTGTCGGAACATGTTTTATTGAGATCACCTTGTTAGACTTGTAACGTTTCCTTCAGATAGTTTCCTGCGTTACTCTCCCATCTCGGGAAAATAGGACATTATTCAAATGAGATTCCTATGGTATTTATAAAAGAGTTTAGTTTTGTTAACATCTGTATAGAATGTTTAATACATTTGTGTATTCTGATTAATATTCTTTTAGGCTACAAGCGATAAGATTTAGAGTTCAAATCCCAGGTAGGACAATTTTTTTTTAATATGCTCAGGAAGTATGATATTATTAATTAATGTTCTTTTTTTCGGGCACGGTAAATTGATTCCAATATAAGTGGAGCCAAATAAAATATCAATTGACGAGAGAGATTAGTAATATTGTAAAAAAATATATAATAACACATAATTTCTTACTCTGAGGATTGGTAATTTAATTTTATAACTACCCATTTTACTTTTTTGTTTGCCAAGATAGCTTTAAACAGACAAAAATACCTCATTAATTATTTATTATTTAGTCCTTCAGTTATGCATGTAACTTTTGAGCGTTTTTTGGAGTGCGACATAATACAATGGTGTACACGTCCTTAAAGACTCTTTGCATCTGCAAAAACTTTTATTAAGATTTAAAAACTTATCGTAGAACGAACATTTATTCAAATTCTGTACAACTGCTGTTGAGATATCGAGTTTGAGCCATGAGGCGGGTAAATTGATATTGAATCTGTTAGCTCAACGTCAGTCAAGGGTCTTGAAATTGGGGCCCATAGACGATGAGCACGTGCCTCATTGGGCGGAATACACATGATCTGAAGTGATGCTCAAGTTGCACCTCTGCCTACCCTTTAGTGGATAAAAAGCTTGAGTATGTGTATTTTCTAGCTTTAATATAAAAATAATATATATATTAAACAAAACGTCTTATTAAATCACATATAAATTGACTTTTAATATTCAGACAACAATATAAAACAAATAGAAGGAAAGAATCAACACTCGTATAAAATTTACGTTTTTATTGTCCGAATAAATTCCTGCACTCCCAGAAGAGCGCTGTGTAACATCGGTACGAAACAAAATAAAGTATTCAATTTGTACGCTAACAAATTACGTAAAAAATAATTCGTTGAAAACAAAAACAGGCAGCCCAATCAGATTTAAGAGCGTCGGCAGTCAATAAAGTACGACCTAATACTATTTCTTATTCATGCCACGATTTCGCCTCCCTCGTGCCCCCGTCACACCCCACGGCTCGCGTCGCTCGCGAACACGAAGCGATTAAACTCATAAGTGGATTGTGCCGTGATACGGTAACGCGGTGAATGTTAATGCGTTACGCCACGGTGTGAGTGGCGGACCCGATCGCGTGCGAAAGGATTTTATACGCGTCGATCGGAGACAGAAAAGCTTTTGAATAGTAGTACATTGGAGGGATTTCTGCGCCTTTCAATATGTAAGTGCCGGTGATTTATAAACGTCTGCAGTCGCGTTTTTGTGTGATCTGGCGCCATTATAAATGATTGGATCTTCGGGTAAAGTTTTAGCTTTGCGGTCGTATTACTGGAGAATTATTGTAGGGTTGTCACTTGACAAAAATTCAGTAACTTGGCTAAAACGTTACCAATTCAATCGGAACTATACTACAAGCATCAATCATTAAATTTACTGGAATATATCAAAATACCTTGGTTTTAAGGAATATACGGCATAAAGAATCTTTTGATATCATAATAGGTACCTACATGGCGTTCATATTAAATTTTCTTTGTGCCGCAGCTTCTTTGAAGTGTTTCCGAGTCGTCTGTTGCGATTTTCCTCGTGATAACCGATGTACTTGATTTTTTCTTTCGTTGAAATAACCGTTGTATTTTGTGACATGATTAGGTTGTAGGATCCTTACGCTGAACATTGGCCCACTCTGCTTCAGTATTATATTCGACTTTTTGGATATTTCATTCGACTATTTCTAGTCTATCTACTATTATGTTGTTTTTATGGCAGTTCACACAGATCTGAAATGAAATAGAGTTCAAATTTAATATCGGTCAACAACAGACTTTGTGTCCCTCAACGCTCTTCAGAATTCGCAGTGTAGTACTGCGTAATTCGTAATTGTCCCGGCTGGAAACGCGATTTACCGGAACGAACCACTTTGGTAGGATTTTCATGGCGTATAAGCTCAGATAATTTAACCACTGTATAAGTGATTATGCTATTATGTATAAAAATAGATGATCGTGTTTTTATATTATAATGATTTGTGATTTCTATTCAGTTTTCGCTGTATTTCGAATTAGCGTCACGTTCAACTTACTACGACAAGATAACGTCTAACTACTTTCTTATACGATCAAGATGCTAATCGAGCGCTGACAGTTGGCCACAGTTACTTTTCTTTTATTCAGATTATATAGTTACCTTCCTAGCCGTGGATTTACATCTAACATCACCAGGTGACTAGTGAAGATCAGTACCTACCATACAAAACTTTCTTAAAGTTGTAGGGTCTGCTACCACAAGCGTCTTGCTCGTCTCATCATCTAGGTTTAAATTGTTAACCCCATTGTATCCTCCACAGCCATGTCGCGCCAACGTCTCGCTGTTAGAGGAGGACGTGTGGCGCGAGCAACAATGCGCCGCGCACGACGGAACGCCGTATGGCGGCGAGCTGTTTCACTGGCGCGCGCATCGCGACGACGCCGAGCCGTGCGCGCTCACGTGCCGCGGTACACCGCATCACTCCGGGCAGAAGGCTGAGCCGGTATGTAACTATAAGTCTGATTATTCTATATCGGAAATATCTGTCACTGAACGTCCAGGTGTGTTGGTATACGATGAAACAAACGAGAACGTCTTCAAAGATTAAAGTTATACCGATAAATAGTATTTGACTCTTAAAAAAACATTCTTAAATATTTTATCATAGTCGTGTTTTTAACCCCCCTTACGTAAAATGAGGGGTGTTCAACGTGTGTATGTGTCCATGCAATCGTAGTTCCTATACGTAAAAATAGATTTTTTTTAATATTTTAGTGTATTATTTAACATTATTCTATTCAGACTATTTGTTATACACATAATACTATATTTAACACGTGAACTCAACTCACACATTTATATCTCTAACAGACAGTGTCGCTAGACGAAGACGACAGAGTTGTGGTGGCTGTCCTCGCCGCGAGGGTGTCTGATGGGACTAGATGTCGGCCCGGCAGTCTTGACATGTGCATCGACGGGAGATGTCAAGTGAGTTATTGAGTCTTATTTTCGTAGATAATAATAATGTCAATAATTATCATCTCCAGCGTAAGTGACTATTCATTGATGTAGAAATGAAAAGAAATACTGAAGTGACGCCAATAGTAATGATGAGTGTTCTGGCCATTAAATGCGTCTAAATTACGTACATCTAATATATTTTATTCGTTGTCTTATATACTTAAATTATTAATTTAGATAAAATATGTCCGATACAGCGATAGGCACATCATCGTACTATTATTATTATTATAAGCTCATGTTGATGATATTTTTAGTGTTAAAATCGCAATATTACCAGAAATCTAATCATTATCACAGCCGATGCTACTGTTGACATAATTTCAGTTTTGATTAGTCCATCATTAATATGACGCACTGTGAACAAACATGCATAATTAAATTGATATTTCCTAAAACAAACACCATTTATGAAATGCATGAAACTAATCTCATTATTTGCTGCTAATGTGATGAGGAGTTTATAAGGGTGGGTCCGAATCTGACGAATGCTCGTTGTGAAAGGATCGCTCACGGCACACGGGAAAATAATATGTTCGCTCATCGCTTGAGAGTTGCACTGGAATATGGTAGTATTTTAGTGACACATCATCAAATGCAAACTTATGACGACGTGTGTTTGGAGCGACATGAATAGAGTACGCACGAGTCGCACGCGTTTTATGGCTGGTATAGACCAAGTGAACGCTAAATAACGAATGCGAACGAGTGCGTAAGGCAAATTTAACAAAGTCAAGCGAGCACAATGTTCCGAACGGCAAAAAAAATTAACTCACGTCCACTTGTTCTGTACTAGCTATTATACGAGCCATCAAGCAAGGGATCGCCGGAAGTCGCAGCAACTTTATGCAAACGGTGCGCAACGAGCATTCGCCATAATTGACCGCACCCTAACGTAATGCAGTGATGCGGAACGATACATCCGGCTGTATGCTCGGCTGATTGTTATTATTATTAGCAAATTTTACATAAACGGCCTAATAATTCGAATCAGTGATTATAAAGCATTTTATCTTTGAATTATTTACTGTAAGAAAGAAAGGAATAATAAATTGCTATATAGACGAAAAAAAGTAAGAAGAATGCTTTCTGTGGCATCCTTACATAGTGACTATAAATGTTACATCTGCTATACATTATCAGTCTTACTTATAAACTTGTTTTAGCGTTAAGCGGTGCTTAAGCATTGCTTAATTAAATAACCGTCAAAATTAAACTTCGCCGTGGTCTGGTTTAACGCATGCTCACACCTTTTATCCCCGAAGGGGTAGGCAGAGGCGCAACTAGTGCACCCACTTTTCGCCAAGCGTATTCCGTCCCATGATGTGATAGGGGGCGAGCCTATCGCCATATCGGGCACAAATTCCAGACTCCGGGCTGATACTGAATAGAAAAATCCAATATCACTTTGCCCGACCCGGGGATCGAACCTGAAACCTCAGCCTTGCAGTCGTACCGTAATACAACTACGCCACCGAGGCAGTCTGGTTTAAACCCACTTAAAAGGCAAAATGGCGGGTTTTGAATTACAGCTGATCGAGTAAATACTGTCAAAAGTATTGATGTGTAAAACAGTGTGTGTGTACTTATGTACACGCGTTAGAAGTTATACTTCTTTGGCGTAACAAGATAAAAATCTTTTAAAAATTTTTATCTTTCGCATTATTCTACGTTCAAAATTCAAAAATGTTGACTATAGACTAACTTTAAGGTGTCGGTTTTTCGTGACGGTGTGCACGCGCATCGTAAAAATTTACTCTCATAATTTTTCCCTAACGTGCCAAAAGAAGTATAACTTCAAAAAAACAAAAGTTATGCATTGATTAAGAGCAGAATAGTTAAGACGTAACTAAGCCTAGCTTAGCGAATTTTTTATAAGTAAGACTGTATAAGAATAATCTTAACTATTTACTATGTCCTATATTTACCACCACGGCTAAACCTTACAACATTTATTTACAATATTGCCTCGTACTTGTTGCTGTTTTAGTACTCAAGTCTTAATTTTTGTACTTCGATCTATGCTAAAGGATTGTATTTCTAATAGCTTCTGCTCGCGACTCTGACCGCGTGAAAAAGTTTTTCGGATATAAAATTCCCGCTTTATATTTTCCCGAGATAAAAAGCCTCTTTATTCGCTGATAGTGATGTTTTTTTAAATCGTTCCAGTAGTTTTTTTTTTAGTTTATTCATACAAACAAACAAACACAAAACCAATCTTTCCTTTTTAGTATAGATATATCCTTATAATATTAGTATAGATAAACACCTTTGTTACACAAATATAAACTTGTGATCTAGGTTTTAACCATTGTCTAAGGCATATACACATAACATTCCAGCAACGTTAGTGAATGTGGGTAGTGCAAAAATTCCTCGCGTGCCGCCGAGCTGTTAGCCTCGGAACAAGCTGTTTACACCTGCTGTGCGGTAATAAACACGTGCGCACTGCGGCCAGGTGCCAAATACCCTCGCTTTTTATTGACGCGGAACTATTTTTAATACATTTTAACCGAGTTTAAAAAGGAGGTTTTCAGTGTGTTCCAATGGTCGGTCTCTCGTATCTAGAGTCCGGTTGAGTAGTTATCGCATTGATCTTAAGTAAATAAAAACGAATTGTAAATTAGACAATTAATCTTTGAAAAGAGCAACACTAGACTTTCTCGTACGGTCTTCTCTAGTGGAAACTGCTTTCCGAACTGATGGCGCAATAAATTTTTGACTTGATTTTTTATGGTAAACAATCCAAATAATGTTTTCCATAAAAGGACAAACAGCTTTGGTTATCAAACTTAAGATTGTATGCATATTTCAAACTTACTTTTGCCCGCGACTCCGCCCGTGTGAATAAGTTTTCCCGGGATAAAAGTCCCACTTTATATTTTCCCGGGATAAAAAGTAGCCCATGTGTTAATCCAGGACATGATCTACCCGTGTGCAAAATTTCATCGAAATCCGTTTAGTAGTTTTTGCGTGAAACAGTAACAAACATACATACATCCATACATACATTCTTACAAACTTTCGCGTTTATAATATTATTATGGTAGGATTAAATATGAAAATATTAAATATAATATTTTGGAAACACAATATTCGCGTCAATTCATATCTACGTTAACTTTCCTATTTACTATTTTGATGTTTAAGCCAACGACTTAAACAATATTTTTATAAGTTTCACGTCGAATAACTTTTATCTTTAATTTTATTCCTACCGTCTCAATTCCAAACCTTCATAAAAACCATACTTCATTCATAGTAATTAACATATGCCATTTGTCGCACGCGTAATGCGTGGGTACTTTTTCAGGCCCATTACACGATGGTACGGGTGTTGTTTTAAAATAAACTCGTTATCTCGCGATTTGCCCAGCTTTCAGTGAGAAGCGAGCGTCCCGTGAATGTTTAATGTCCTACGGTGACCGCCGCGCAATACATGGCCGACGGCGGGTGTATTCATTACATTACGTAGCAAAACCAACTTCTAGATGTAGAGATGTGTTGGTCGTTCCCTATACAAGAACGGTGCATGGCAAAAATAGATTTATTGTACGGGCCTGCAATTGCTACAATAAGAATTTCAACCTTATCGATATTTTTCATGAGAATATAAATAAGTTTAGATCTTTAATTTTTGCAACACTAAAAGTTGTCACTGTGAATAGGTAGATGCCTCGTATAGGTATTATCAATTATGTATTTGTTATATTTGGTGTCAACTAGTTGCTGTGTAATATTTAACTCCTCATTATTCATTTGTGTTGATAGTCTTGTGACAAAATAAGGCTACTTTTCTGCCGACGAGACATATAACAGTTCTTTTTAGATGTTGGAAACTTTTTTGGTATTATGTGTTGAGTTGCTTTGTATTGATTTGTTTGTGTATATTCTACTGTTTGTTTCCTGTACTACAATAAAATAAAATAAAAATAAAATAAAAGGCTTAGTATTCCTTAACCGAGGCGGTCTTGTGGTATGTATTGGTACAAACAATTTGGTGGAAATAGATTCACCCGAAGAGTGTGGCCGCTTATTCACACTAAAATTTCAATTCAAAGTGCTTTCCTTAAATATCCGCAGCATTAACAAAAATTTGGACGCCCTAAAAATCTACTTAACAAGGTTAAAACTATCGCCTGACGTTATTATTTTATCAGAGTGTTGGTTAAATGACTCGGTTATTATCGAAAGTTTACCTGGTTACACAAACTATTCCACTAACAATAATCTAAATCAAAACGGCGGTGTTGTCGCGTATATTAAAAACATCTGGTCAGCCTCAGTTTCAGAACCGCAAGAACACGATGCTTGCGGTCTGATTGTTGATATTCCAAATCAGGCACTTATTCTCGGATTTTACAGATCCCCATCTATAAAAAACACATATAACTTTCTTTCTTCATTAGACCAAAACCTAAGTTCATACAAAGACAGGAAATGTATCATACTAGCGGGTGACATTAACATTGACATTCTTGCAGAGGGTTCATCTGATTACCTATGCCTGCTGGCGGAGCATGGACTTGAACCAGTAATATCTAAGCCTACTCACCTCAACTCGTGCATAGATCACATTTTTGTAAAGTCTGAATGCTCTACTTTTGGTGTGGTGTGCAACTCTGATATCACAGACCACAAAACTACTCTGATGGCTATGGCAAAAAAATCAAAGCATGAGAGGCAGCCCCGGGTTCGTACTGTAGTAAACTATGAAGGAGTGGCTAGGGAGCTCGAACAAATAGACTGGACTGACCTCACATCAAAAACTGATGTCGATTATGCAACAGATTTTTTGACCTCCTCTATACAAAACGCCGTAGAACATAACACAACACTTATAAAAACTAGCAGATCTAAATACACATTCTTTCCTTGGATTACGGCAGGCCTCCTTAGATGCGCCCGTCACCGCGATCGTCTTCACGCTAAGCATAAAGCAAACCCCCAAGATGATACTATAAAAACTATCTACACACGCTATAGAAATTTTTACTATGAAATAGTCAGGAAACGAAAAATCCAGTATGAGCAAAATCAGTTACAGACAAACACAAAGGACACAAAACAACTTTGGGGTACAATAAAAAAGATCTGCAACCTAAAAACTAAACGTCAACCAACATCAGACTTAGCTTCTCTAACAGACGATCCAACAGAATCTTTAAATATGGTCAACCACTTTTTCTGTAACGTTGGCCACAATCTTGCAAAAAACATCCTCGATCGCTCAAACAACACTGAGGAAAGTTTAGCACTGAAAACAAAACTTAGCAATCCTCCAGTTAATTCCTTGTTCCTAGAACCAACCAACCAACAGGAAGTACTTTCTATCATCAGTGACTTGAAATCTGATAGCGCACCCGGCCTTGACAGCATAAACAGTCGTTTAATAAAGAATATTCAAGGGCAAATCGTCGAACCCCTTGTCCATATTTGTAATGTTAGCCTGTCTTCTGGGGTTTTTCCAAACTCTTGGAAAATATCCTCTGTAACACCAATTCACAAAGAAGGCCCAAAAGACGTTGCTGGAAATTACAGACCTATCTCTCTACTCAGTATTCTATCCAAGATACTTGAAAAAATAGTCAACAGGCGTCTAGTTAATTTCATAGAAGAACTTGGGATTTTGTCATCTCGGCAATTTGGGTTCAGACAAAACAGGTCTACCGAAGATGCCGTTACCCAACTGGTAGATCTAGTTTCAGGCTACCTGGACAACGGGAATTGTTGCATAGGCGTCTTCCTTGACCTTGCTAAGGCTTTTGACACGGTGTCTTCGAAAATTCTCCTGAAAAAACTAGAATACTTTGGTGTCAGGGGTTTAGCTCTCCGCTGGTTCAAAAGTTATTTGTCAAACAGAACTCAATTAGTTGGTTTAGGTTCACACAAGAGCCAACAACTCCCAATCGAATACGGCGTCCCCCAAGGCAGCATATTAGGTCCTACACTATTTATAATATACATGAACGACATCCACCACCTAAAACTACTATGTGCTGAAATAATCTGTTATGCAGACGACACCATTGTTCTGTTTAACGCCAAAGACTGGGACCAAACCTATGATTATGCTGAAAAAGGACTATCTGATATTATACAATGGTTAGAAGATAATTTGTTAACCCTCAACTTTAAGAAAACCAAATACGTATGCTTCCATAAAACCTCTGCCTCTAAGCCTCAAACAAAAAAACACATCAAATATCATACTTGCTGCAACGAAACCCGAGACAGCTGCGAATGCTACAGCATCGAACGCGTTGAAGTAATCAAGTACCTGGGCATAATGCTAGACCAGAACTGTAGCTTTAAAGCTCACATACTTAGCCTTTCTAAACGCATTAGAAAAACAGCTGGGATTCTCAAAAAACTTCGAGACTCCGCCAGCAAAGAATTACTTAAAAGCATTTATCTTGCCATCAGTCAACCGTTATTAAGCTACTGCATAACAGTCTGGGGCAGTGCACCAAAAACGTCCATGCTGGATGTCGAAAGAGCACAAAGGTCTGTATTAAAAACAATGCTCAAAAAGACTTTCAGACACCCAACTTTTGACCTTTACACCCAGGCTCAAATCCTCACGGTAAGACAACTTTTCATCCTCAGGTTAACTCTATCTACGCACAAAAACCTCATCGGCACCGACACTCACAAAAAAATGCTTCAAGATAGGGTTTTCAAATTCACATTACCACACGTTCACACATCCTTCGCACGCAGATTTGGTTTTTTCATGAGAGCGCATACCTATAACACCATTGTCAAAATATGCAACATTAAACACTGCTCTATGCGCGAAGCCAAAAAGAAACTTACCGATTGGTTAATAACACTGGACTATAATGACACTGAAGCCATACTGTAATTTTTGGCTTCACGTGACTCTTCCCGCATAAAGTAGGTATCTGTGTTTCTTTTATTTTATTATTTTATTTATTTTTTAACCCCACTGCCCCTGGGGCGGGGCACCGTTTAACTTAACTAACAAAGATGATCTCACTGGTGTCAAAAGCTGACAACACTTTAAAGTAGTACAGTATTTTAATTTAGTTTCTTAATTTATTTTAAATTTACTTCGTTTATTATTATTATTATATTTTTTTTTTTTTTTTTTTTTTTTTATTATTTTAAAAAACATATTTTTCTCTTCTCAATTCTTAATTATTTAATTTTACAATAAACTAGGAAAGGCTGCGCAGAGATTGATATTATAATAAAAAAAAAAAAAATAAAAAAAAAAAAAAAAAAAAAAAAATGATTTTGTTTGTTTTTTTAGAATGGATGTTTCATTTGTTAACTTCTATTTATTTTGTTTTTAGAATTAATAGTTTTTTGTTTAAATTTTTTGTCTTCGTAATTTTTAATTTTATGATCAGTTTTATTATGTTACATTCTCGGCTACTCATGATACTACAGGTACCCCAAGATACAGGCATGGCCTAGTTTGGGGACCCCTGACAATATTGTAAAGCTCAACCCAGATATGCCAATTATTGTTAATGTAATTTTAATTTTGTTATCTCTGTGTTTTTGTTGCAATAAAGTTTATTTTTATCTTATCTTATCTTATCTAAACGTACGTATTGGTAAATAAATGTATTGAAAAATAAACGTTTAAGTATGTTAAAAGCGAGGCTGATGGATGATAAATAAAAATGGGAAAATATCCGGAATGTTCTGGACTGGCTCGGTGGCGTAGTTGTATAACGGTACGACTGCAATGCTTAGGTCTCGTGTTCGATCCCCGGGTCGGGCAAAGTGATATTGGATTTTTCTATTGAGTATCAGCCCGGAGTCTGGAATTTGTGCCCGATATAGTGAGGCTCGCCACCTATCACATCATGGGATGGAATATGCAAGGCAAAAAGTGGGTGTATTAGTTGCGACTCTGCCTATCCCTTCGGAGATAAAAGGCGTGAGTGTGTGTGTGTGTGTGTGTGTGTATCCAGAATGTTACCTCGTATTTTCATATCCTCGTAAATTCATATTATGCTTTATTTAATTAATTATTCATCAGCTTAGTTCGTTTAAAATATTAGGTATGCATAATACTTTTTAGTCTAATTTTAACTATTCCAAACTTTGTCGTAGGTACTTACTTTTTACTGGTGGTAGGTCTCTCATGTGTAGGAGTCCGTCTGGGTGGGTACCACCGCAATATTTATTTCTAACGCCAAGCAGCAGTGTGCATGCACTGTTGTGTTTCGGTTTGAAGGACATTGTAGCCAGTGTAACTACAGAACATATTGAGACTTAACATCTTATATCTCAGGATGACGAGCGCAGTGGAATGCCACACAGTACTTTGTAACTCAAGGTGCTGAATGGTGTTGCTACTGTTTATGGGTGGTCGTATCGCTTACCATCAGGCGGACGGCATGATCGTCTCGTCATTCAATGCCATAAAAAAAAACTTAACATTTCATTATCTTTATCAGTCTGTATTCACCCACAGCTGGGCATAGGCCATCTCATTCTCATCCACTGCGTGCCATCATCATCTTATCATCTGTTTGGTGGCTTTCCTGTAATCCTATTCTCTAGGGTACCATTCGGTGACTCTATATGAAACGAAATTATTAAGCTTAAGACATATTCTCAAAAGATTCGAAATATCACTTCTAGAGAAAAACATATTGAAATAAGCAAAACATTTAAACAGACTATAGTAGGGCCAAACTAATATGGCCGGTATGACATGACACGGTTTTGAATTTTTTGGGTATACGTTCTCACAGAGTTATCGCTTCGGAAAAAAAATTTAATTGTCATACCGGCCAGCTTAGTTTGTCCGAACTATAAGCTTATTATAATATACGCAGCGATAGCCTCATTGGGAATGCAATGCACTGCCGAAGACAGGTTCAAAACCCAAGGCCTCGCACCTCTAACTGCTCTAAAAAGTTATGTCTGAGAATTCTCCATAAAAATTTCGAAGGTATGTGAAGTCTGCCAACCAGCACTAGGCCAGCGTGGTGGACTAAGGCCTTAACCCTCTCAGTTGTAGAGAAGGCCCGTGCTCAGCAGTGGGCAGTATATAATACAGGGCTGATATTTTTTTTTATTTTTTTATTGAATAGAATGACGAGACGAGCATGCCGTTCGCCTGATGGTAAGCGATACGACCACCCATAAACAGTAGCAACACCATCCAGCACCTTGAGTTACAAAGTACTGTGTGGCATTCCACTGCGCTCGTCATCCTGAGACATAAGATGTTAAGTCTCATCATGTCCAGTAGTTACACTGGCTACAATGTCCTTCAAACCGAAACACAACAGTGCATGCACACTGCTGCTTGGCGGTAGAAATAGTCATTGCAGTGGTACCCACCCAGACGGACTCTTACATATGAGAGACCTACCACCAGTAAAATATGGTATGATGGTGGTAAGCTTGTATTAACATTATTATTAGTTCAAATATGCCCCACATTATTTCAAGTAGCCACGCCACTGATCAACACTTAAACCAAACGGCGCGTATAGCATCCATGCATTAATTCAGTTAGTTATGCTTTGCGGAGCGGGTACCGGAATAAACAAGGCCTTTTTGCGCCGACACAATGCTAAAATAATGTGGACCGGATTGTGAGATACTATTATTACTTAAAAATAGGCTTTAACAAGGTTCATTATATGGTGAAGAGTTTTAAAGTATTTGCGTAAATATTGCAATGTCTCATAGCTATAATATAAGGCCATACGCAGGCGTCACGTCGTGTTTTATACGCGGCTACGCGACGTTGTTACATTCGATCGCTGTGCATTTTCAGTGCGCATATTTCGTAGCGAGGTTTAGGGCCGATTTCACCACTTACTGGCAAATTCTGCTCGTCACGTAAAGTACAAGCCGACCAAATAAAAGTCACTCTAATCTATGCTCTTTGCTAAATTATAAACCTAGATAGAGTGACGCGCTGCAATGAAACTAAAACAAACAGGCCAACTTTTCTTAAGCTAGTATGCGTGACAGCTTTGTCATACGCTATCGCTGCATCATTCTGCGTATCCTTGTGTGCGCGCATAATGATACCAGTTATTACATGGTTTCTATTAAAATGGGGAGAAAATTATATCCATGAAAAACAACAAAAAACAATTCACTCGTACTCATTTAGTGGACAACTGTTGGCCTCTATTTTTTTCGACGCGTTTGAAACGTTCAGTGTCTATCTACCTAGATATAATTAATCAAAGTCTATGCTCCCAAATAAATGGTAATAAAATGAGTACTATTTACATTTGTTGTTTAATACGATAATTTTCAAATAAAATTTACTTGGAACCTGCAAACCCGATATGGCGATAGGCTCGCCCCTTATCACATCGTGCATTAGTTGCGCCTCTGCCTACCCCTTCAGGGATAAAGGGCGTGAGTGTGTGTGTGTAAAATCTGCAAAATAGGTCCTTAGATAACTAGAATTTTTTTAGAAGTTGACTATATAGTATGTGAAACAGTATCATAAATGGTAAAAATAAACGAAATATATTTCGAGAAATACGTTGCGAGAATCTTGTCGTGTTTTTAGTTTATAACGATGGCATGGGTATATATATCTCCCTGAAAATGTATGTATGATTATATTTACATTGCGTTACTAAATGAAACCACATATTCGTCTTCACCTCTGCTAACATCCTGCCAAAACGATCCATGAATCCTACTAATATCATAACCGCGAAAGTTTGTATAGATCATCTACGATAACATGGGTCGCGCCTCCAAAATTCAAAACGTTTAAAGTATTTGTGAAAGTATTTAAAAAGCCCCACCAAGACTCACAACGAATACAGTGCGTGCCGGGTGGGCCGTCAATAAGAAAAATAAATCCAATTTGTTACTCGATTAGCTGTGTCACTTATATCAAATTATTGGCGAGCCATGTTATCGTAGTTCATCTATAAGTATGGATGTATGGATGTTTGTTACTCTTTCACGCAAAAACTACTGAACGGATTTCGATAAAATTTGGCACAAGGATAGATTATGTCCTGGATTAACACATAGGCTACTTTTTATCCCGGGAAAATATAAAGCGTCCCGCTTTATATTAAATAAAATATAAAGCGAGACTTTTATCCCGGGAAAACTCATTCACGCGGGCGGAGCCGCGGGCAAAAGCTCGTAATGAATATTATCGCCGAAAATGTAGTTTTAGTTTTCATATTTTTTTTATTCTTTTGTTGTTTATTGCGAATATGGTGTGTGCGTGAGTGTATTTCTGAATGGAAGTGTATGATGTCGTTTCGGTGAATTCTTTTAGACTAGTAAAAGTGGCATTAGGACGTGTAAAATTAAAATTACTTTTTGTTATTATTTATTTTGTTCGAAACTTACACTTTTTTTCACCTCTAGGGTTCAAGTAATTTATTGTTAAGTGCTATTGTCGACAAGGTTTCATTTAGAAACGCAAATTGAACTTGAATAATAAGGGATTCTTTTATCATCTTCATCTATAGAAATCATAATATACAATACAGAAAATGTATCTTATAATTTTTTTTACTAAAGCCATAACATTAAAGTGTTCGAGTGATTCCATGGAAAATTGCCAACTTATTTCATTTACTTCATAATGTGTTTATAAATCGTTCAATAACATGATCTCTCAGTTTAATTAAAGTTTAATTTAAGTTTAAAGGCAAATATTATAAAGTCTGTCAATACGGCTTAATAAAACGCTTCAAAATTTTGATGGATTCAACAATGGATTCAACGAAACTGTTGCGGTGCGTGACACAATGCTTGCGAGGATAGGCAATTTATTGGCAATTATAATCTGTTTTTTTTTGTTATAAGTAGCAATACAATTTTCAATGATGACTGTAGAAATCGAAATATCTGCTGGGTTATTCAAAAAGAAATACATTTTCTGACACAGTACAAGTGAAGACGTAAGATATATTGTGCCTGATTGTTACTATGTTATTAAATTACTGATCATTTAGACTCCATGTTATAACTGTGCAAAATGAGAGAGAAGTATGTTGTAAATAAAGACGCAGGATACGCTACGGTTCTAAAAACAATAGCATGACTGTTGTTAATTAAAGGTAAATGTTTAGAATTGTGGTCAGAATATTTTGACAAAAGATCCTTGACGAAGGGAATTTGGTATAAAGTAATCCAACCAACACTACCCCGTTCCCTTTGGTTCGGCGTGAGTGGGATTAGTCGACATGAAGTTGTTATGGCTTTGAGGCTTCGATCTGGTCATATCCCACTAAACAGCTTCGCTTTCATGATGCGTAAAATAAATTCGCCTAATTGTTCGGTATGCGGAGTAGTGGAAGATGTTCATCACATTTTATTTGAATGTAGCCGCACTGAGGCCCAAAGACGACAAGCTTTTGGTGACAATTGTGAATTGGAGTGACTGTTATGAAAAATGGCTCATAAGGGACAATTATGTGCATAAAATAGATAAGTGTATGAGGTGGCAGCGAGTAAATGGAAGCGATGTAAATAAAGTAATTAAAAATATGAATGCTAAAAAGGCACCTGGTAGGGATGAAATTAGAATGTCAGATTTAAAATTAATTAGTGATAGAATAAGCCCTGTGTTATCTAAGTTAATTAATATGTCAGTTGAACAAGGCAAGTACCCAGATAAGTTAAAAGAAGCTTTAGTTCGGCCCATATATAAAAAAGGTGACCGTAAGTTTTGTAATAACTACCGTCCTATAGCAATATTATCTAGTATAGACAAGATTATTGAAAAATGTATAGTAAACCAACTTGGGAACTATTTACAAACTAACGAAATTATAATTAAATCACAACATGGCTTTCAAAAAGGGAAAAGCACTAACACTTTACTATCAAACTTTACTGATGAAATAAATACCCATTTAGGTGATAAAAAAATTGTAATTGCTATATTTTTTGACTTTAAAAAAGCCTTTGACACTCTTGACACCCACACACTTTTAAATGCAATAGAGGCTTGTGGAGTGATGAGGCCTCTGAACCTATGGTTTAGAGACTACCTCACTTCGCGATCTTACCGGGTGAAGTTAGGAGACGTGCTAAGCGAGGAGAAAAAGGTCAGGTGCGGTGTTCCGCAAGGCTCCGTATGCGGCCCAGTATGCTATCTTATGCATGTCAATAGTATATGTGGAGTGATAAAACATTGCTCAGCCCATATGTTTGCAGACGACCTCTGTGTGCTGCTCGCCGGCACTGATCTAACTGAGATCTCTCGCCTCGTTCAATGTGACGTCGACTCTATTGTTAAGTGGTCTCATGACAATGGGATAGTATTAAATCTTGACAAAACTAAACTGTTAATCATACATTCACCATACTTACCCATAACAGATATGTCGTACCCTAAAATATGTGCACACATTTATGATTGTATTCATAATGACCTTGCTAATTGTAGTTGCAAGCCGATAGAAAGAGTTAGGTGCGTAACTTACCTAGGGGTAAAAGTTGACGAGCATTTCTCTTGGGCGGATCATGTAAATTTTTTATGCACTAAACTTAGGTTAATACTACTTAAATTTAATCAACTTAGTTATAGGGTCCCTAAAGGAACTCTGAAAATTATATATTCTTGCTTAGTGGAACCAATAATGGATTATGCTCTTGATTGCTATGGACTAGCGCACAAATCACATGTTAATAAAATTGAAAATATCCAAATTAGATTCTTAAAGCATTTAGTAGATAAAAAGGTGAAAAATAAAAACAAAAATGATTACAATAAACTTTTCAAAATTTGTAAAATATTTCCAATAAATATGAAGCATAAATATCTTCTTCTCGTTAACAACCATGGGAAATTGGAGCATACCCCATTATCATTGGTAAATAATATTTATAACACAAGGTCAATGTCATCAGGTAAATTCTTGGTGCCTAAAGTCAATAATATTTATGGTGATAGAACCATAAGTAAACGTATTCCTTTTATACTTAACCTCTTACCTGAGGACATTAGACGTGAATCCAACAAGTTTTTGTTTAAATCCAAGGTTAAAAAATACCTGTTAGAAAGCTTGCCTTAGTTATTAACCCCATAGTTTTTAATTATTTAGCCATTTCGCTGTAACATAATACATTTGCTTTTGTTATTAATTAGTTTTAAATACTGATCCTTCAGTCAAACTATTTGTATAGTTTTGAAGGACATTTGTCAGTATTGTATGTTCCTATTCTTTTGTACAAAAAAAAAAAAAAAAAAAAAAAAAAAAAAAAAAAAAAAAAAAAAATAATTACAATTTAGGTTTTTATAATAGCATCTTAGCCATTCCATTGTCGGACAAGGCTAGAATGCTTTACAAATTAATAATTTCGGGTTTAAGATTGCGGGAACACTAATACCCATAATTCTCTGATTTTGTTCTGTAGATTCGTAAGTTGTCTGTATTTTACTGTTTGTATTCAATAATGGGGTGATGTTTTCATTAATTAAAAAAACCCCTAAAGAAATAAAGAGAAAAAAAAAGACTGTTGTTGATTAGTTGATTAAATTTGGTTGACATTATTTAAAACCACCATGAGAAAGTCCATTTGAAAGATTTGTAATTTAAATAGGACTGTTATTAATTACATTACCATGGATGTTGTCTGTAAACCTTCTTCAAATTACCGAATAATTATAAATTATGCACACACCGCGCATCACATTGCGAAAAATAAAATATTCGCTTGCCAATCCAAAGCTCCGTGTGTCACCGTTCCCTCCCTCTATTACCCTCCATCCTGATTTTATAAATGGCGCCGCTGCCACAATTTCGATTTTGTATATTGAAAAGGCATCCCATCTTCGGCACTGAGTGCTCCTTTGTCGGTAAACAAATGGTTGCCGCGATTTGGTTCTGGCAATAATTAATTATCTTTGGATTACGTTTATTAAACCTCTTAAATTAATTATTTGGTATTCGTCGGGACGAATGTGTACCGGCTAATGTAGTTGGGAAGCTTGATAAATATATTACTTAGCTGTTTGTGAGAACTCATTGCGACTTGAATAGAAAATTCAACATTGTTACAAAGATGGGAATGTCTTTTTCGAGTAAAATGTGTTAGATGACGAGTCTATTGGAATCAATAGTCAAACTGACGAATCATATTTCTTTATGTTTAATTGTATTCTTGTTGGTCTAGTGACCATGTTTCAAATATGTCCCATAAGGTTCTGTAGTCTGTACTATTGTAACCACCAAGTATCAAAAATGATCTTCAGTTTTTATAGTAAAAGATGTTCGCTTTTTGTATGTTCTCAAAATCTAACCTGGCTCAAACTTTATGAATATTAAAGGGACTAAAATATAGATCTTGGATCCATTAAAAATATTTTAAGACCTCTTCAGTTATAGAAAGCTTTTTTAAAAACATTCAATATAAGTGTAGGTTTTAGGTAAAATAAAATTACATAAATCTCAAAATCGGAGGACTTTAAAATTTTACGATTTATTTCAAAGGCCTATTTTTGGGAGTACTATCCAAATATATATAAGTATTTTGGTTAGAATTTTAATCCCGTTTTTGGACATGTCCTTTCAATTAGTACCTTACTCTTGCCACACAAAAACCACGTGGAAACATGTCTCGTTAAAATACAACGTGTTCAAAATAAAATAGAGTTCAGAATCAACATCAACACAGCACAAAAGAATTGAAAAAAAAAAGAGAAAGAAACAATGAACAATTGATGACAAAAAAAGTAAGCCCGGAGTTTCTTTCTGCCTTTCTTCTTCGGGTCGTCATCGCTTAGGTAGCTAGTGAAAGGCTGGTAGGTTAGCTAGGCTAGGGCCTGTAGTGTCCTCACCGGTGAGGATCGCGACGCGTTCCTCCCATTATTTTAATAAAATGATGTCCTTTTTATATCCCCTTTCCTGCCAGCCCGAGCTGTTTTTTTTTTGTTTTTGTTTATTTCTTATCATAGATTTACTCCCAATAAAAATGTCGGTAGTTATATAAGTGACCATTGGTATTTATAATAATTATTAATATAATCAATTTAATGTATCTTGACTTATCATAAGTGCAACTATGTTCGCCTACGTGATGAATAAAGTATTTTATTTTATTTTATTTTAAAAAACTGCATTTGACCAATTAGCCAAGCTTCTTCCAAACGGAGATAAATATGTTTTAAATTTTCTTTAATGTCTCGAGTAAGCGTAGCTGTATTGTGTCCAAGTTAATAATAATTTGCACAGCTCAACCATTTGAGAAAGCCGGGCTTTATGTAAATTGTTCAAACTCTGGCATTGTTACACGAATGACAGAATTGTTTGATTTTAACTTAATAATAATGCTTGACTAGCTTCGAGGTAAAAATAGTTCCAGCCATTGCCAAAAGAGGTCGTATTATTAGGGTTGACAGATTTCTATTGAAAATTGTTTTTTCAATTTTTTATCTCCTTTTTTAAATTATATCATTTAAACTACAGAATTATATCACTTAGAGCCAGTTTCATAAGTTTCACTTAAGTTTTATTCGACCGTATTAAACAGCTAATGTAAATAGTACTCATTTTAGATTTTGAACATAGATTAGAGTGTGACTTTTGTATTTGATAAGCTTATACATTTATGTGACGAATTTGCGTTTATCAGCAAGCGGTGAAATCGACCCTTAGGCTATAATAACAACAAACAGTAGAACTTATAATGGAGCACAAATGTAACAAAGCGATTTAAATCTTATTCCATACATTTACTACGCCCAAATAATGGCATTTAAGTAAATGTTAGCTAACGAATAGCATTATATTACTAGACCTATATATGCAATGAAATGCGATCAGCCCTGTATTATATACTGCCCACTGCTGAGCACGGGACTCCTCTACTACTGAGAGGGTTAAGGCCTTAGTCCACCACGCTGGCCTAGTGTGGGATAGCAGACTTCACATACCCTTGGAATTCTTATGGAGAATTCTCAGGTATGTAGGTTTCCTCACGATGTTTTCCTTCACCGTTAAAGCGAACGATAATTGATAAACAATACACACGGAACGTCGAAAAGTCAGAGGTGTGTGCATTGGGTTTTGAACCTGCGGACATTGTTTCGGCAGACCTTTCCATTCCCAACTAGGCTATCGCACACTTACCCATATTTATCCCCTTTTATTACGATAACTATAATGCTAAAAATCTCTATGAATTAAGAACTGCTAAATTATCCTTTTTATTCTCGACTAGCATTTGCGCGCGGCTCCGCCCGCGTGGAAAAGTTTTTCCGTGATGAAAAGTAACCTTTAGCACTCAGGAATAATGTAGCTTCCTATTAGTGAAACAATTTTCAAAATCGGACCAGAAGTTCCTGAGATTAGCGCGTTCAAACAAACAAACAAACTCTTCAGCTTTATAAGTAAGTAAGTATAGATAGATTATGTTTGGTCTATTCATAGGCATTGTTTAACATTAATAAACTACATTCAACCAATGTACAAAGTTTTTAAAACAAGAACAATAAGTACTTTTAGCTTTTGCATAGTAAATTGTGAATAGGGTTGTCAGTCGCAACATTTGCCTTAAAAATAAATCGTACTTTTCTATTCAATATTTTATGAATCTCGTCGGTCTTAAAATGTTATCAACTCTCTAGAGGTATCTATTATATTGTAATAATAATATTCATATTTTTGTAAGATCAGCATACTCTTAACAAAACGCCGGTTAGTGAATCATTGTGTTGTCTCTTTCGAATAGACAGTCTCTGAAATAACTTGCAATGAGAGCGAAAAATCTCCTAACATTTCGAAATACAGCAATGCTTAGTTATTTTTATAGTATTCCCTCCATTATTGGCTACAACTACAATATTTTCTTTCAAATCTAACTGATATTTCCTAATAAAAAACGCAATTACGACTTTTCAACATCTTGCCATTCTAATTAACAGCTAATAAGTGACAACCCTACAGCAACATTAATAATTTCCATAAGCATTCCATTGTGATATTTCACCGGTGCCACGGTGATGCCAGGGCGCGTTTTTAATCTACCCTCGTTGTGATCAGCTGCTAATAGTTGGTTGGGTTGTGACGGTTTGATTGCTTTTATTCCTTTTGTTTTTAAACTTTATTGTTAGTATTTTCAGAATAAAAGATGGTGAGCATTTTGTTTCGCTGAATATGGATAATGAGAGATTCTATGTTTTGCACTGTGATTAATTATATACCTAGATAGAGTGACGCGCTGCAATGAAAATAAAACAAACAGGCCAACTTTTCTTAAGCTAGTATGCGTGACAGCTGTGTCATACGCTATCGCTGCATCATTCTGCGTATCCTTGTGTGCGCGCATAATGATACCATAATATATAATTATATCCATGAAAAACAACAAATAATAATTCACTCGAACTCATTTAGTGCGGAACAATTCACCTCTATTTTTTTCGACGCGTTTGAAACGTTCAGTGTCTATCTAGGTATATAATTAATCAAAGGTTTTGTACTTATATTTTGAACATCCTTAATGCAATATTAAAATGTTTTCTATATCAGTACTCCAGATTTACTTGTTGATAAAATTTTACATTGAAAAGTCGCGAGTAAAATAATTTCAAGGAAGGAAAATGTGCGAAGAAGGTATACTCCCAGTGTCCGCCCGCATATTTGAGTGCCAGGTGGCGTGTCGTTCCTCAGAGCGGTGTCGGGTCTCTGAGGTCCCAATCCTGGGTCGGGTAGAGTTATATTGGGTTTTTCTGCTCAATATAAGCTTGGAGTCTGGAATTTGGCGATATAGCGATAGACTCGCCCCCTATCACAACATGAGACGGAACATACTTGGCAAAACTGGGAGCCCTGGTTTCACTTCTGCCTACCCCTTCGATGACAAAGGCGTATTATGTGTTTGTCTTGTTTAGTCCCTCGGATACAATTGCAAATACAGACATTATAAAAAACTCAAATATTTTTTGCTGTCCAATCTGAGATACAAAAATACCAACTTCATATCCTTTGAAGTTATACTTCTGTTGGCGCGTCAGGGAAAAATGATGAGAGTAAATTTTTATGATGCGCGCGCACACCGTCACGAAAAACCGACACCCTGAAGTTAGCTATAGTCAACATTTTAGTTTTGAATTTTGAACGTAGAATAAGGCGAAAGATGTTGATGTTATAGGTACTTCTTTTGGCGCGTTATTTAAAAAGATTTTTATCTTGTTACGCCAAAGAAGTATAACTTCTAACGCGTGTACATAAGTACGAACACATTTTTTTTTATCAAAAAGTAAAATACAGTAAAGCATTTAAAAGGTTATTTACCACATAATAGTCTCTGTGAAGTAAGTCAATATTTTAGCGTCGCAACATTACTAACTTCGCAATAACATAAATCCTCAAGTTCAATTACAATACGTTTGTTACTCAGACCTCAAATAAACAGAGTATTTGTCTCTCAGGCTAACTCCAGTTTTATTGAATGTATATAAGTCCGCTTGAAAACTTTTCTAGGATAAAATTCTCGCTATGTACTTTTCCGGGATAAAAAATAAGCTGTCATTTTTTTTTTTGTTGCATTGAATGACGAGACGAGCATGCCGTTCGCCTGATGGTAAGCGATAAGACCACCCATAAGCAGTAGCAACACCATCCAGCACCTTGACTTACAAAGTACTGTGTGGCATTCCACTGCGCTCGTCATCCTGAGACATAAGATGTTAAGTCTCATTATGTCCAGTAGTTATACTGGCTACAATGTCCTTCAAACCGAAACACAACAGTGCATGCACAATGTTGCTTGGCGGTAGAAATAGACATTGCGGTGGTACCCACCCAGACGGCCTCTTACATAATGAGAGACCTACCACCAGCATTTATGATTTCCTTACGGTTTGTCTATGAACAGACAGAGTTACTTTCACCTTTATAAGTAAAGACTAGCTTTTGCCCGCGGCTTCGCCCGCACGAAAGGTTTTTTCCTGGACAATAGTCCCGCTATATATTTTTCCCGACCGAATTGTAAATCTAAACCATTCTCGAATCCACCTGAAGACACACAAAAATATAATTGCAAGTACCAGATCGAGAGATCTTGCAATGTGGTCGGCAGCGACACTTTGGTACAAAACGCCTTTCCGTCTAGTATAAGTAGATCCCCGACTTTTGTCAGAAAGGCACTCGCAGTCACAATAGAACATATAAATTATTTCTATACTATATTATGCATGTATTATACATATAAACCTTCCTTTTGAATCACTCTATCGATTTAAAAAAAATGAACGGTTTGCACTCCGGGAGTGCCGGCAGAAGTGAAAACTTGAATATTAACGTTGTACATTTTTGAATATTTTGGAATGGTTAGGGAATAATTTCGCACGAATTACTTTATTTATCAGTATACAAGTACTAGCATTTATGTGTTTAAATACAATATTTATTTATTGCGCTATCGTACACAAAAATGTCAATTACACTATTTCTTCATCACGTTAAAAAAAAAAACAAAAAAAAAAACAATTTCCTTTGCCCAATTGAAAAAACACAGTTGAATGAGCGGCTGTTATTGCGACATCGATACTTCTTTAACCGATACACAATTAATTGCTTATAAATCAAAATTTTAAAAAAGAATGTTACGCTCTTTTGTACTCGTGCCGTACCAACGCTGGGGAAGTAAATAAAAATGTACTCGTTTAAGAATTATAGCTTCTACGCACTGTATTTAAGGTTCATATTAGTCAGGAATGGTTATAATGAAGTAAAAATCCTCCTACGCATTTTCGATCAGGTCACGTGTCCTGACCCGAGTTTAACATTTTATACCCATCCCAAGAAAAGTGCTCAACGCCACTAAAGAAGTTTTCACTTCAAAAAAGCATCACAACCCGTTGCGTAGTTTTAAAGATCTAAGCATACGTAGTAGGAACATAAGGACAGACAGCCGGAAGGTTTTACTGGTGGTAGGTCTCTCATTATGTATGAGGCCGTCTGGGTGGGTACCACCGCAATGTCTATTTCTACCGCCAAGCAACAGTGTGCATGCACTGTTGTGTTTCGGTTTGAAGGATATTGTAGCCAGTGTAACTACAGGACATAATGAGACTTAACATCTTATGTCTCAGGATGACGAGCGCAGTGGAAGGCCACACAGTACTTTGTAACTCAAGGTGCTGGATGGTGTTGCTACTGTTTATGGGTGGTCGTATCACTTACCATCCGGCGAACGGCATGCTCGCCTCGACATTGAATGCCATAAAAAAAAAAGCGACTTTGTTTTATACTATGTAAAGAAGATATGAAACACAACCCGCTTTATTTGCGGCATGAATTCGCCCCACCAATCTGTTGCATTTCTAGCAACAATTAGCTTCATTAAAAGCAGATAAAGAGTTGTTGGCATTGTCCGTGACGCGAACAAAATATTACAAGCTTAACGTTCCGGGCCACATAGTTTTAATTTTAAAAACGAGAGCAAACATCATGCCTAGGACAAAGGCATGGAACACGAACGGCGAACAACGTGGTATAAGGCACAGACTTTAGCGGGACGATCGTATAACTGTGCGACCCTATCTAGAGTCAAGTGTGAGAGAGATAGAGCGATTATGAGACTTATGGATAATGATAAAGCCTAGAAAGAAAGAAAGAAGAAAAGAAACAGAATTGTAAAGATAGACAGGAACTCGCCCTAAAGTAGTAGATATTGTCTTTCTATACAGAATAGTTAATTTATTAGAGGCTTTGTTCAGTCGATTCTCTACGTTAAATGTGATAAAATAATGTAGAGTCGGTATCCTAGATATGGTTAGCAGAGGTCAAAGTAATAAGTATCACCGATGACTCCAAGATGAACATTCAGCTTTCTTCTAAAATTGTAGATAGTATAGCAGTATCAATAACAATCGGAGGTATTGCATCGCGGTACCGCTGAGCTGTCTCTCGTGCGTCGAATAATATTGCCACGGGATTTGGAACTGAACGTGCATAAATAACTGGTAGACAATCTTGACATACCAGACCAGTGGCCTTAGAATGTGGCAGAAAACGCAACTCGTAAGACGATGTCTTTTAATTTTGATGATAGTGATTGATCGAGAGACCAATAGGTCAGTCACGTGTTAATCTCTCAACCAATCCCATTAAAACGAAACGGAGTCGCGTCGTGTTTTTTTACCACATTCTAAGCCCACAGCTCTCCGAGTTGACATGGAATCTTAAAGCGATTTCCTCGAGAGAATAGTGCTGGACCTGGCAATCTATTTTCAATATTTAATTATTTTCGAGACTATGGGACGTATCTAAGGCAACTATCTACAATTGTTAACGCTATTAGAAAAATACTTAATAATAATAACAGCCCTGTACTGTGTAATACTGCCCACTGCTGAGCACGGGCCTCCTCTACTACCGAGAGGGGGCTACTAGAAAACAGAAATATATGGGAATCATATTCCCATATTTTTTGTAAGTAGGATAGGATACGTCCTATCGATAAGTCTATCGCAAGGATATGTCATTCCTGTGGTCATTCCCATACATAGCGTTTCCGATTGTAAAAAAGCATCTTGGCTAAGGCCCCAGGGTATAGGATAACTATTTTTGTAGTAGTACAATTCTTAAATGAAGTAAAATCTATATGCTTGAAAATGTCATTATGCTCAGCTGTAACAATACGATTAGATCTATAACTACACTATGAGTTGTATTTGGATTGTGACATGACAATGATTATAACACTGGATAATTCTAAAAACTTAAAAATAACTTTACAAATTATAAAAAAAACTTTATAAAAAAGTTCACATTCTGCGTACGGTCCCGCTGCCTCTTACCCTCGGAACCACCGCCGCGCCTTATTATTTCGCGTCCCCATTCCGCGATGATGTCAGGTCCTACCCATTGTGCCATGAGGTTTCAATACCCATTTTTTCTTGTACACCACAAAAAGGACTCCCGCTTTACAATTCTTGGGCAAATTTTGTGAGGATTTCTGTAAAGGGCATTATTATTGTTATCCACTTGCGTGGATTCGTGTCGTTTAGCCGACAGCTTTCTGTCTAATACAATTGGTGGGGTAATGAGATTTTTAATTTGACTCCTAGTGTAAAGCAATTCTGAGATTATTTATTTTTCAATTTCACGAGAATTATTTAGCTCCGAAAAATAAAGCGAACTGTAATTAGAGTGATACAACGAATTAAAGGCTATAATTTAGATACAAAATGAGGTTTCGGCAGAGTTATAATACTCACAGCAAAATGTTTTGCAATTCCAGTTTTATTGAGATTGCTCTAATTGCCTCCGTGGCGTAGTTGTATTACGATACGACTGCATTACTGAGGTTGGATCCCCGGGCCGGGCAGTTATATTGGGTTTTTCTACTCTGTATTAGTTCAGTTTGGAATTTGTGCCCGATATGGCGATAGGCTCGGCCCCTATAACATCATGGGACGTAATCTGCCTACCCCTTCGGGGATAAAACGCGTGAGTGTGTAGGTATTTATGTATGCTCTAAATTATTATTATTATTTCATCGAAATCAGTTCAGTAGTTTCGTAGATGTGCAGTAACAAAAAAATAGAAAAACAGACAGAAAAGAATTATAAATGTCGCTGATTTGTGTTCTATTACTCTTCTTTAGTCATCCCCTTTCTTTTTTATCACATTTCTTTAAATGTACAGACACACCGTTTCTACTGGTTTATTGTATGTATATATCTACAATAGTTTGTATATCACTGATATGAAAATTGTAACATATGACATGTACTATACTTGTAAATGACGGAAAATTTACAACATAAAACCATATTTCCCAAACAAGTTATAAGCATAAAATCTCAAATAGTGTTAGACCTCTCTCGTCCACAGAAGCCATACACACGCAAGATCAATTTAAACCAGCCGATTACACTGCGTACCAAAGCTAATGTTACATAAATACGGAGTCTGTTCTTTCATCTCGCAACACAATTGCGTCCTAACCACTACATTTATTTGAGCTAAGCCCTGGCCCGTTCAGAGCTCACGGACGAGTTGAAAACATTCTGAATAGACTATTTTGTGAACATACAGGTGACCCACGATATAATGGACGTTTTGGGCCCTGCTGTTAATTTAATACAGTCCCGGGGCATGTTTTTGGCGTAATGTTCGTGTATGTCTCAATGAAATATCATTTAATGTTTTCTACGATTGAGAGATGGTACGTATAATATTGTTTATTTTTTACAGCGCTAGAAGATGACGTAAAATTTTTATGAGCAGTAATTTAGGTAGCATTCCAGGAGAGGACGTGGATCTTTTATTTAGTACCGTTGTCTACACATACATGTAGTAACTAGCATTGCGCGCGGCTCCTCCCGCGTGGAAAAGTTTTTCTGGGATAAAAAGTAGCCTATAGCACTCAGGAGTAAGCTTAGTGTAGCTTCCTATTAGTGAAAGAATTTTCAACATCGGTCCAGTAGTTCCTGAGAATAGCGCGTTCAAACAAACAAACTCTTCAGCTTTATAATATTAGTAAAGATATGTAGCATGTACATATACTCCTTTGTTACTCCTCTTGCATTTCCTTTTCTGATGTAAAATGCAGGCTAGATTATTCTCTAAAATTTTTCGAAGAAAGTAGTAGACAAGCCAGGATGAAAAATAAATAAACAAAAATTAGAACATGTGTATAGGTTTTAGTATCGAGTAACCATAATAACTTGTAATTGACCTTAGGAAGAAATTATTGAAATGACGGTCAATTCAATTTAATTCATTTGAATGTTATTGAATCTAACTCCAAAATAGAAATCAGTAATTCTCTCAAAATGTATAAAGTTTTCCTCTAACAAATCCTATCAAAATTAAACAAGAAGTTAAGTTGTCCGCAACACTGCAGATATTTTAGCGGAGCCTAAAAAATATTTAATAATTTGTCGCTTAAACTCCGAGTCACAATGTAACGCTATCGCACTGTGTAGATAAACGAAACTTTCACAATTTGAGTCTACAACTTTTGGAATAACGTAGATATTGCTTTGATTTGCTATCTCTCCACCGCGATAGCTTGCATTTGCATTATAACTATTCGTGGATTTATTTGCTATATCTATAACTTTACCTGAAATGTGACCCCAGTGGAGCCATAAAGTATATCTATCAAAACTAGCCTCCTACTTTTTAAAACCTATTTTATATTGAACTACCTTTTGCTGTAGATTCGCCCGCGTTAAAGAGTTTTCCAGGATATAAGTCCCGCTATATATTTTTCCAGGATAGTCTATGACCTTTCCAGAGTCTCAAACTATCTCCATACCAAATTTCATCGAAATCCATTCAGTAGGTTTGAGTTTATTTATTTATTTGGGATAACAAACAGCTGCACAACAAAATTTACAAACAATAGTATCTATCAAAATTTACATATATGTGCAGCCCACACCATTATCCACTGTTTACTAAAAAAGAAATCAACAAGTTGCCGTAGGTTGTTACACAAATTAAAAAACAAAATAAACATAAAAAAAAAACAATAAACAATTATACGCAATATGGGAAGATGCTGACATAAACAAAAAAAAATAAAATAAATGGTAATTTGCTCTTAGTATTATTATTATTTATCGCGTACAGAAACAGCGGGCGACTTTTTTTTATACTATGTAGGGATTTTAGACCTATTTCTAGGCTCCTCTGCAGTAAGCGATTGAAATGTTAAGAGTAGAAAATCAAAAATCACAAGCAAAACACAAACAGCGGTCTAAATTACTTTTCATAAAGCTTTACCTTATCCCGGAATTCAAATCCACGAAAAGTTACTTACTTGCCACAATTTCATATATTATTTAAGTGGAAACTTTGCGGAGACTCGTTTAAATAATCCGCCGCGTGTTGTCAACGCATACTAATTTTGAGAAGTTTGCAAAGTTGGCACCGGTCAATGATTCTGCGACGGAGTGTTGCAAATGGAATGCGAACTGATGATTAAAATAAAAATTTTGGGTTATCCTGGAATCAGAAATGAGCAGAGATTTATATTTGGCTGTTTGAACATTGCGTTTAATGGAATGTAAATAATTTCCACTCAATTAACTGTGAGTGAAAGGGGATGATAGCCTAGTTGGGAATGGAACGGTCTGACGAGACGAATGCCCGCAGGTTCAAAACCCAAGACACACCTCCGATTTTTCAAACGTGTGTGTATTGTCAATCAATTATCGTTCGCTTTAACGGTGACGGAAAACATCGTGAGGAAACCTACATACCTGAGAATTCCCCAAAAAATAATTGCGTAGGTATGTGTCTGCCAACCCGCACTAGGCCAGCGTGGTGGACTAAGGCCTAAACCCTCTCAGTAGTAGAGGAGGCCCGTGCAGCAATGGGCAGTATATATAATACAGGACTGGAATGGTATGGTAACTATGAGTGATATATTTTTACAAACCACGGTAGAACTATACAAGATACCATTTCCAAGACCAGTTGTAAGATTGTATAGAGAGAACATTGGGAAGATTTTCATACAAAATTTTTTTGAGCCTGTTTGTCAGTAACTCAATTTACAGTGTGATAGCAGAGCGCCTATGCAAAATGCACTAGAACATACTTTGTCATGGTCCTAATGCGCGGATTGGCATATTTCCTTCTGAAATACTGTTTTCTTTGCAAAGCATGCCGAGGCGTCTAGTCACATGGACGTGTCGGAGAGGGCAGCCACTTATTACCAATTGGTAATAACTTTTGGGTGTATAATTCTATGATATTAAGTATAATATGATACTTTATGATAATTAGCTATACTGTTTAATGTCTTTGGTATTTTGTTAATCATTATTAGTCATATGATGGAATCTGTACCTATTGGGTTCAGCTGAAAATCAGCGCTTCAGTTTACGCTGTAGCATAAAGCTGAGCTGAATCCATTTTGGTTTTGGTTCGTTTCGTTTTCTAGTTTTTTAGTTTTTAATTTAGTTTTTTCTTTGTTACTTTTTCTTTATTAGTTTTTGTTATTGTACTAAAACCAAATAAAGTATTTCTTTCTTTCTTTCTTTCCAAGTTTTTTCTTCAAAACAATCATTAATTATAACTAAAATATGACCATATTCTATAAAAATAAAATCAAAGGCGTTTCATTTAAACCGCACAATACGAAATCCTCAGCAGACGCATAAAGGCAGCGTACTTTATTATGATAATCAGAAAATTCGGCCACATTTGCCCGGACGGCTCTCGACTCGATTTCAGAGGGCACTGAATAAACGATGAGGTTACAATGTTACATATCGCGCGGATTTATGACCCTAGGGGGTGGGGGGGCGGAATCGGGCGTAAAGTAGACGAACGGTGGACTGATTCTGGATTTTTCCATGATAAAATTTTCCAATTTTATCGCAGTTTAAACGGCATAAATTCACGATTTACCGTTTTCCGTATTTTGTTTGGTGGTTATATTTTGCATAATATGGCAGAAATATTGAGGTTAGCTAGATGCTTTCCTAGCATGGCAGCATTCTGGCACTTCAGTGCACCCACTTTTCGCCGTGCGTATTCCGTCCTATGATGTGATAGTGGGCGAGCCTGTCGCCATTTCGAGCACAAATTCCAGACTCCGGGCTGATACTGAATAGAAAAATCCAATACCGCTGTGCCCGACCCGGGGATCGAACCCGAGACCACAGCATTGCAGTCATACCGTATTACAACTACGCCACCGAGGCAGGCACTAGTAATATGTCAGATTTATGACGTTATATTTTAGATAGTTATCCGAAACTATCAGAAACCGATGAAACTGGTTCTTTTAGTATTTATTATTTATTTATTAGGTTTTCCAGCAGACTTAACACTACGATTACAATAAATTAAAAAATATTATAACTTATAGCTGTGCCGTAGGCACATATTATATGTCTATGTAGCAGTCCCCTCTACATGTTTATATTCTTTGTGAATACATTGTGTAGTATAATCGTATTAAATATGTAATTCTAAATATACTAGTAGCTTTTAACATAGTTTACTTCAATAAATACCAAAGTAGAAAGTAAATCTAGTGTATTACGTGTTATTATAACTAGTAATTACGTTAACCTTTTTGATGTACTAATGAATAGATAAAATAAAATGTACTACGTTATAGTATTTGTTTAACACTTTATATCGTCAATGTAAATCTATATTATTCATAAGTTATACTTTTTATTAAAGGGGGAAGTACTGTGCCGTAGGCACATATTATATGTCTATGTAGCAGTCCCCTCTACATGTTTATATTCTTTGTGTTTATTATAATCTATGTGTATTCAATTAAGATGAGAGGCAGTGTGTATTGAGCGAATCAAGTAAACGGTCGTTACCTCCAAATATTGGACTTATTTATTTAATAACCTATACACCACATAGCTATAATGTAAGCCCAAGTTAGTTGTTATTATCAATATAAATATTGACAACTCCGAATTAGTTCGGGTAAAGACAGTGACAAATTTCTTAAACAAATTTGACCCTACAAAGTTAAAATAATTAGTTGATGAGAAGTGTAGAGAACTTTGTAGGTTAAACAATAAAGTTTCCTTAGCTTTTCGTGTTTACGGAATCTTGGTAGAGTGTATATTTGTGTAGACAATTCGACAGGATATAATACGGTTGCCCAAAATAATATATTACATATATTACAAGACTGAATAAAATACATTTTTTGCAAGGTGCCAGAAATATCTGTTATAATAATGGCAACCGTAAATAACAAATATGTAAATATGTCATTAATTTATATTATTTTCTAGTAGTTCAAAGCAAATAAATTAAAATTATAATTAAATTGTTCACTTAAATTTGGAATAATTCGAAAATCTACAATTCTATGATTACAAAATATCTACCTACCTGCTACAAAATGTCTGCGAGACATAGGCCTCCTCCAGCTTTTTCCATTCTTCTCCTACCGCGGCTGTTCGGAGCCATAAGACCTAGTTGAGACTTAAATATACCGAAATATTAACTAATACCCCGTCTGACACAGAAAGTGCTACCAGCCAACAAGCCGTACAAGCCTGAAATATGTCAGAAGACGTACCGCAATTAAAATTCATATATATAAACTTGGTAGAGGGAATGCATGTTGCCGCGGGGTAATTAAATTGTTTTTATTGTTGAAAAGAAGTACAACTCTTTTAGCGCGTTAGGGAAAAATGATGAGAGTATTTTTTTACGATGCGCGCGCACACCGTCACGAAACACCGACACCCTGAAGTTAGCTATAGTCAACTTTTAGTTTTGAATTTTCAACGTAGAATAAGGCGAAAGATATTGAAGTTTTACTTCTTTAAGCGCATTATTTAAATAGATTTTTATCTTGTTACGCCAAAGAAGTATAACTTCTAACGCGTGTACAGTCAGCAGCATAAGTAGCTGAACAAATTCAAAATTTCAAATTGCAGACATAGTTTTGTATTCTTACTAATCGTTTTTTTCTCTTCACAAAAATAAAATAAAAGAGATTTACTTTACTTCAAACAAAGAAAAAAATGTTTCAGTTTAACTCAACGCGTATATAGGCGATATGAAATTTTGATTTTGTACAGATATTTACGCTGCTGACTGTACATAAGTACACGCCTTAGAGTGTTAAATGCTCTAAGGTACACACACACACTTTTTTTGTTGCAACGCAATGTGAGATACTCTGTTATGAGTTGAAGCGAAGGACTTAACTTCTATGTAAGATATAAATCTGTAGAGACCTTATAAACTATTATGTTGCTTAATAATTCAGGGAAAACAGAATAGCCTTAAGGAAAATATATTATTCTTGCAATGGTTCTTCAATCTTCTCTTCCATTCTAATGTGGGGTCGCAATATGCTTTCTAGTACGTCGAAGAAAACATTTAGTTTTTATTATGACCAGCTACCTGCATGTAAACGCTTTGTGAGGAATAAAATTGATGATGCGATGGTATATTACTTTATGCAAAATTTTATGCAAAGTGGCTCAGCATGTTTCGCCGCAATTGTTGCGAGGTAAATAGGCTAAAGATGCGTCCTTCTGCACAATGAACCGACTACATATCTTTTTATCATTAAATTATTTCACGTTTCTCGAGAGGGTGGCGCACTCATAATAATATGGAAATTGTTTTTGTTTACATTTTTTTAAATTTTGACTAAATGTATTTTTGTGTATATATTGTGTACCACAGCCGATAAATGGACGATAGCCTAGTTGGGAATGGAACGGTCTGCCGAGACAATGTCCGGAGGTTCAAAACCCAAGCCGTACACCTCTGACTTTTCGAAGTTACGTGTGTATTGTTTATCAATTATCGTTCACTTTAACGGTGAAGGAAAACATCGTCAGGAAACCTACATACATGAGAATTCTCCATAAGAATCTCGAGGGTATGTGAAGTCTACCAACCCGCACTAGGCCAGCGTGGTGGACTAAGGCCTAACCCCTCTCAGTAGTAGAGGAGGCCTGTGCTCAGCAGTGGGCAGTATATAATACAGGGCCGATTGATTGATTGATTAATTGTGTACCAACCTTTTCCCTTGGAACTGATTTTAAAAATAGCAACACTAGAATTTCTTGCCTGTTCTTCTCTGGTGGAAACTGCTTTCCGAACAAAAAATTACTGTATCTAAAAAATAATCGAAAAAAAATATTTCATTTCATAAAAAAGGTGGCAGATAGACGACGGATACTTAAAACCGGAATGGCTGGTCAATTAAAAAGGCAGCAATTGTTCGCAATAGCCTGATATAATAGTCTGAGTTATTTTTGTTGCAGCGCGTGGGCTGCGACCTGCGCGTGGGTTCAACGCGTCGTGTGGACGAGTGTGGCGTGTGTGGCGGCGACGGATCCTCGTGCTCCCGCCCGCGGTACCACTGGCTCGCCACTCCAGGATCATTATGTTCTGCTACGTGTGGTGGAGGTGAGTTTATTCTTTCTCTTACTAATATTATAAACTTTGATAAATTATAAACCTAGATAGAGTGACGCGCTGCAATGAAACTAAAACAAACAGGCCAACTTTTCTTAAGCTAGTATGCGTGACAGCTTTGTCATACGCTATCGCTGCATCATTCTGCGTATCCTTGTGTGCGCGCATAATGATACCAGTTATTACATGGTTTCTATTAAAATGGGGAGAAAATTATATCCATGAAAAACAACAAAAAATAATTCACTCGAACTCATTTAGTGGACAACTGTTGGCCTCTATTTTTTTCGACGCGTTTGAAACGCTCAGTGTCTATCTAGGTATATAATTAATCAAAGATTATAAATGCGAAACTTTGTGAACATGTTTGGAAGTTTGTTAGAGGTAAACGCAGAAACAACTAAACGAATTTGGATGAAATTTGGCACACGCCTAGGTCATGTTCTGGATTAACACATTACTTTCATCCAGGTAATTTGCTCCCATGGGAAATAATGGTAATTTTTATCTGATTCTTTAAGTAGATGGCGCTGACGTCGTATTGTGTTTTAAGGACTTTTGTAGCGAGAAAGGCTTCACGCGTGAAGCCAAGAGCAACACCTAGTGAGAAAATAACTATAAACTACGCACCTTTTTAAGACAAATTAAACTTACCCTCTGTTTTTGGCCGGGGTGAATCATACACGCCATTGTTTGTTTTTACGGGAATGTGTTTAATGTGATCCCCACTGCACTTCATGATAGGCGGACAGAGGCTCATATAGTATCGACTGACGAGCGATAATTATCCCTTGTCAGTCGAAACAATTATGCCGGCCTGTTTGAACGGGGAAAATAACGTGTGTCATAGAGAATAATGGGGCTGTACTGTTGTTTTAAATCTCTACACAATGAATACAAAATATCTATCCCCTATTAAATATTGAATTTCAATAGGGGGCAGTCAGTGGCGGTCCTTTCATAGAAGCCGAAAAGCCTGGCTTGCCTTAAAATTATTTACCTAAGTACTCAAAACCGGATATGGAACAATAACCAAAATTTTACAGTCAAAATGGGTCGCCTCGAGCGCATCTATAGTCTACACACCACTACACCCACACACACACACCACCACACCCGCGCCGTACACGCAATTCATATTTAATACAAAACATAGCTAGATGCGCATAAAATATATTTATCACTCTCTCTCTCGTTGGGTTTTACCTGGCTTTTCGCCTCCATATTTCTGTGCTATTCACACTTATGGATAGAATACGCATCAACTGTTACCACATACGTATAGCTATAGTAGGTTTCTATAGCAATCAGTACTAGAAAATAATCCAAGCTTTTGATTTAGAGTTGCCAAGTATTTGAATTTGCTTCTAATATGGTTGCAATAATTCTGCATAATTTCTATACACATATGCATAATCTTTTAATTTATCTTGAATACGTAATGAATTTAAATTAATTATAATTATACTAAAATTATTATAATTATTCTAGTGTGTGTTGCATTATAATTTTATTTATCATAAAGTTTTGCTCACATATTCAGCATTAATTTTGTGGTAGACATTTTATTCTGAATTACTGGCAACACCAATTGTTTGTTTTGATTGAGCCGGTGATACATTTTAAAGTATTTGTGTTTATTAAGTGATTTTTGAGTTATTATAAACATTTAAGTATAAAATGGATGAGTGAAATTATTCGCTGTGATGGTTTAAAGTTTGCGAATGTTTTGATCGACGAAAATAAGTTACATTTGTTAGGTTATGATGGAAAACAATAACTTTCAACAAGCTGGCGAATTGCGCGAAATATATTTGAAGAAACTTAAAAGGTATTTAGATCAGTATACAAAACGAATTGTCTTATTGGATGCTCTAATACGTTATACGACTACTTAATATTAAGTTGTATTGTTGGTGTTGCACATTTTTCTCGAACGAAACAAATGTTTAGAATAGGTAGGTACATCTGGTTAATAAAATGATTTAATTTATCAGTGTTATCAAAAGTAATTCCAATTCACAAAAATATATGTTTGATGCATTAATTTAATTTCATAATTTCGGTAATCAGCGAATTGTAATCTGATTATCTTGTCCAATTAAATAGGTACAGTATCTATGAAGAAATTTGAAAATTTCTAAACAAAACGTGAGCGGCGACGTTAATTTATTTTTACTTTTTTTAATATAAGTAGATACAGGTTTAATTTAAGTATTTTATCTTTAGGGCAAGAACTTTTTTCAGAGGTTGCGATAGATCAATGTCGTTTATAAAGGTACCCAATTTCTACAATGTGACTATGCACGTCGATGGCGTAGTTGTATCGCGTGCGCAGTTTAGACATTGCTTCGAGGCCGAGGTTCGAATCCCGTTAGGGATAGTGATTTTATTTTTAGATGTTTGTTTTCTTTCTTATAGGTACACATTTTATATGAATCGGAGATGCGAACATTTTTTAAAGACCAGCTTTGGCTTGCCCTCATCGAAAACACTAGGCACGCCACTGGGGGCAGTATGTATCACATCGCGCTTACTAAAGGCCGGTCTCAATAATTTACCGACATTTAACTCGAGTTTGCTATCTAACTCGACGATAAAAGTTGCGCTTCTACAGCTGTTTCAATATCAAAAACTTTGACGTAACTAGTGAGTGCATCCTCCTAGGCGTTTGATTATTGCAATAAATAGGTAATGTTTAAAAAAAAATTGAATACTTTTTATGTTTTCAACTATAATTCTTTTCAATATTTTATATTCAGTTTTATGTAAAGCAATTTAACATACTGCATCCTACTAATATTATAAACGCGAAAGTTTGTATGTATGTATGGATGTTTGTTACTCTTTCACGCAAAAACTACTGAACGGATTTCGATGAAATTTGGCACACGGGTAGATTATGTCCTGGATTAATACATAGGTTACTTTTTATCCCGGGAAAATATAACGCGGAACTTTTATCCCGGGAAAACTCATTCATGCGAGCGGAGCCACGGGCAAAAGCTCGTAAATTAATATAGTGATTAATAGAGCTATCTTTGTTTAAAACGGAACGCACAAATGACAGTAATCATTTTCAGTAGTAGAGGAGGACCGTGCTCGGCAGTGGGCAGTATATAATACATGAGTATTATAATTCTCTTTGGTAATCATATTCGTCACTCCGATAGGTAGGATACGGTAAATTTAAGGTATTCTTAGATAAGATAGATATCTTAGTTTATAGAAACACAGATAACCAACAAAAGTAAGCATTCTAATTGTTAGTTATCTGTTAGTAAGTTATTGCGACCGGTCGTAAAGGGCCACCTACACCTTACAAGGCTGGTTTCTATTTGCAAGCATCATTTGCTTTGTTAAAAGCAACCTAAAAAATGACTTCACTGACTTCAGTTGTGAGCACATACAAACAAAACAAACAAACACAAACACGACCTCTCCATTCAACTTAATTACTTAGGCTTCGAACTTTATCACGAAATAAGACTAAAAGCCTTCACAAGTTACTAGTTTTACTGGTGGTAGGTCTCTCATTATGTAAGAGGCCGTCTGGGTGGGTACCACCGCAATGTCTATTTCTACCGCCAAGCAACAGTGTGCATGCACTGTTGTGTTTCGGTTTGAAGGACATTGTAGCCTGTATAACTACTGGACATAATGAGATTTAACATCTTATGTCTCAGGATGACGAGCGCAGTGGAATGCCACACAGTACTTTGTAAGTCAAGGTGCTGGATGGTGTTGCTACTGTTTATGGGTGGTAGTATTCATCCATCAGGTGAACGACATGCTCGTCTCGTCATCCAATGCAATAAAAAACTAGTAAATATTTGACAGTTATTGTATTAAACTGTAATGTAGATAGTACACATTTTATAATCATTTATTTGGGAGTAGTTATAGGTATATATAGCGGTAATAGCCTAGTTGGAAGTGGAACGGACTGCCGAGACGAATGTCCGCAGGTTCTAAACCCAAGGGCTCACACCTCTGACTTTTCTAAAAAGTTATGTGTATATTCTTTGTGGATTATCGCTCGCTTTAACGGTGAACGAAAACATCGTGAGGAAACCTGCATACTTGAGAAGTTCTGTGAGTTTCGAAGGTATGTGAAGTCTGTCAACCCGCACTAGGCCAGCGTGGTGATCTAAGACCTTAACCCTATCAGTAGTAGAGGAGGCCCGTGCTCAGCAGTGGGCAGTATATAATACAGGGCTGGTATGGTATAGATTAGAATGACTTTTGATGGTCGACTTAAACATGTGACGAATAACATTTACTGAGAAGTTGTGGAACAAGCCTTTACAAGAGTAAAACAGTAAAGAGTAAAATATAAAACAGAAATACTGTTGTATTTCTGTTTAAAGTACTTTTTATCCATAATTACAGGACCTTATGAGACTCTACTTATGTATTAATGAAAAGCGGAATGCAGTACAGTTGTAACTTAAAGTTTTGTTGATATAAGATGCCAAAAGACGCGAGCGGCTCGATCGTCCCTTTTTAGTATAAAGCAAACGAAATTGAGAGGAAGAAAACAAATTAGTAATACTCAGTTGTATAACAAGTCTTAATAAAAATGTTCTGAAATCTATGGAAATGTCCTCCGGAGTCGTTGTCATGGTAACTGCCGTATTAAGACCATCCCGAGCGCTCACGAATCCTGGCTTATAATCCGAGGCAAACAAGAAATTCTCGTATCAGAATCCTCGGCGTTTCATCCAATATATAACTGTAGCATTGTTAATTGCCACTGTCGGCCGGGCCTGTTGTAATTTATATCGCAAAATCCACCATTAGTCGAAGCCTACGATAAATCAGTGGAGAAATTCCTTTTGTCTCGCGGAGTCGAGCAACAGTTCCTTAGAAGTGTTTGGGGTTGATCGACGGGCGACTTTGCGTTTGTTGCGATTATTAGTCGCAGAATTAAACTGCGACTAATTATCTATGCTAAATTTCAGCACGTAATAGTGGTCATGTGTTATGAATTTTGTGTAAGGTTAAACTATTACACGTACCTTAACTTCAGTTGGAAGCGAAAGAGTTTTTATGAACCATTTTTAAATCTCGCTTCCAAGCTCAGTGTATGGCCTGCGACAAATAGTCGCAGGTCTGTTGATACTCAGCAGGCAAAATTTGTGAGGGTCGATTCTAATTAAGAACCCTTGAAAGATGAATACCGAGATAAGAATTAGCACTTGGAAATGTAGTGTAGGAGTAATTTGTTTCGCGCCGCCCGCCCTGGGTCAAGGGTTTGATTGAGATGTTTGGTCAAACGCTGGGTCAAACGTTGGATCATATAAATTGCTAATGTTACGCAAGAAACAGGGATCGCAACAGATTAGATCTGAAAGCCCGGCTAAGTGGTTTTTATAATGTAAGGATATCTGTTATCTCATATGTCAGGATTTACCGACATGCAATTGAATTAGGGATTGACCATTTTCTTTACGTCTAATAATCTTTATTTACATTGTCTTCTTCCAAAGCTCTTTTGAATCGTCATGAATCTACCACCGCTTCGGAACGTGTTATTGCTGTGAAGAAGAAGCGGCGCAAGAAACTCCCGCAGCAACACGAGCTGTCAAATAATTGATTGATGAAGGAAGGAAGTAGATATTACTGGTTATGATAATTCTGTGCGGCTAGAATAGATAATAGTCATCTTCAAATCGTCGGGAATAGCTTAATGTGTACCTTTTAATTATCATTGTGAATAGCGCGTGTGATGAAAACATCCAAATTGTTACATAGATTGTTACATGAAATTTAACATGAGATTTACTGGTGGTAGGTCTCTCATTATGTAAGAGGCCGTCTGGATGGGTACCACCGCAATGTCTATTTCTACCGCCAAGCAACAGTGTGCATGCACTGTTGTGTTTCGGTTTGAAGGACATTTTAGCCAGTGTAACTACAGGGCATAATGAGACTTAACATCTTATGTCTCAGGGTGACGAGCGCAGTGGAATGCCACACAGTACTTTGTAACTCAAGGTGCTGGATGGTATTGCTACTGTTTATGGGCGGTCGTATCGCTTACCATCAGGCGAACGGCATGCTCGCCTCGTCATTGAATGCCATAAAAAAAAAATATACAATCACCGTACATCGCGGCAGAACTCTAAATTCCATCCACATCACCTCGGAGGTTGGTAATCCACCACTGTACGTTTTAGCCGACATTTTTTGCCACGTACTACTAAACTATGGAACCAATTGCCGCCAGCAGCATTTCCGGACAGATACGACTTGGCGACCTTCAAAAAAAGAGCGTATTCCCACCTAAAAGGCCGGCAACGCATCTCTGTGCCCCATGGTATTGCAGATGTTCATGGGCGGCGGTGATCACTTACCATCAGGTGAACCGTATGCTCGTTTGCCAACTATATCATAAAAAAAAAAACAAAGTAATCATCGACAGTTTCGGTTTAAATTCATCCCTGAAAAACGGCTTTTTGCACTTACATGATATTTGTCAACGCTAGTTACGCGGTATTGTACTACAGTAAGTCACAAAGTAGCTGAACAAATTCAAACTTTTTTTCGTCATAATTCTGAAATATTTATAGTATATTTCAAGTATTTTTATTGAATAATATTTCTTGCCACTAAGTACTTTAAATATACTACAAATAATTAATCCTACTAATATTATAAACGCGAAAGTTTGTAAGGATGTATACATTATGGAAGTATGTTTGTTACTCTTTCACGCAAAAACTACAGAACGGATTTCGATGAAATTTGCCACACGGGTAGATCATGTCTTGGATTAACACATAGGCTACTTTTTATCCCGGGAAAATATAAAGCGGGACTTTTATCCCGGAAAAACTTATTAACGCGGGCGGAGCCGCTTGCAAAGGCTAGTAAGTAATAAACCTCCGAAATAAAAATACGAAATGTCAGTTACAATGTTCTTCTTGAAGTCTTAATATCACGATGTAAAATCTATATTATTTCTAAAGTCTCCGCACAATTCTTTTATTCTTTTTCTGTCCAACTGGTCACAAGTATACACCTGAAAAGCCGTTACATTCGATTCAACCCTTTCATCGCCGTCACCTCGCACAATAGCGGTCGAGTAGTCCCCTATAAGATTATCTACCGGGCCCCACTGACCCGAGACGTTTCTAGACGTTTCAATTGTTAATTAGGTGAGTGTCGCCGTGATAAATGGGTACGAAAGGCCCTTTGTTGGTTGATGTGGGATTTTTACTGACGTGACAAGGGTTGTTTCATGAGATCGTAAGTGGATTTTGTTTTAAGTTTTTATTGTACTTGATCATACGTCGTTACATATGTAATTGTCTATATTCAGTGCAAAATAGTGTAATAGTGATGAATCGTCGATGACTAAGAATGATATAACATTCACCATGCCAGTAAAGAAAATAAAAGTTTTTATTTCAACTTGAATAGTGATAATCTATGAACAATAAATTGAGAAATTCAGATATTTTTGTAAATCTGATTTCGGAGTCAACAATGAACAATGAATGTGAGATAAACTAGACAAAGGACATGTCCAAAAACGGGCTTAAAATTCTAACCAAGACACTTTATATATATTTGGATAGTACTCCCAAAAACTAGGCCTTTGCAATAAATCGTATATTTCAAAGTCCTCCGATGTTGATATTTATGTAACTTTATTTTGCTTAAAAACTACACTTACTATGAACGTTTTTAAATTAGTTATAAATGGAGGGGTCTAAAATATGTTTTTAATGGATCCCATATCCATATTGTTAGCCCTTTAATATCCAGAAAGTTTGAGCCTGGTTGAATTTCGAGGCCCAGCACCAATACAAAAAGCGGACATCTCCTTTAATGAGACATTTCTATATTTTTTTATTATATTTTAGTCATTGCATATGAATGACGAGACGAGCATGCTTCTCGCCTGATGGTAAGCGATACTGCCCATAAACAGTACCAACACCACACAGAACATTGAATAACAAAGTACTGCGTATCACTCCACTAGTCTAACACCCGTATTCACAAACAACACTTAGAGGACGCATAGTGCTCCCGAACGCATAGTTTCGGTTATTTCATCGTTTTCTTTGGCCTTGTTCAGCTTTGTTTATCTGACAGCCAACTAAAGCACAATTTTATTTCAATATTATGCATTGACAGCGCCCCTTTGCCTACGCACTATGAAGTCTGTCATGCCGAAAGCACTGAGAACAGACTAATTATCATAGCATTGCGCTGTCCTTAGCTAAGTAACGTTTGTGAATACGGGCCTAAGTCTCATAATGTACGTTGACTAAAATGAAATAAAAATAGATGCATCACGGAGCTAAAAAACAGAGATGAGTTAGATTATAAAACATCTATGTGCAAATTCCAGTTGAGAAAACAGAATTTGTGTGAAAACATTATAAATGCACAAGTAATTATGTTTTCATTAAAAAAGGCGCAATTTCAAGTGAGGCTTTGGGGAGTTAACAAAAACTGTGTATGGGGAAGTTGAAATGTTTAAATAGTCGTTAAGGCGGGCTCACCGAAACGACATTATGCCACAGAATATCTAGGGCGCTAGAAGTGGTATGGACGTGGATTATTTATTAAAGTGTGTTTCTAAAGAAGCTGAAAGGACTTGCGGACACAAGACCAGGAACCGTAGCCGAGATGCTTGTATGAAACGAAGAAGATTATTGGTGATAGGTCTCTCGTATGCGAGAGGCCGCCTGGGTAGGTAACTCTTCAATTCCATTTCTACTGGCAACCATCAATGTCCATGCACTGTTGTATACCTGTTTGAAGGACATAGTAGCATAATTACTGGGCATTATGAGACTTAACATCTAATGTCTTAGGGTGTCGAGCGCAGTAGAGTGCCACACAGTACTTTGTAAGTCAAGGTGCTGGATGGTGTTGCTACTGTTTATGGGTGGTCGTATCGCTTACCATCAGGCGAGCGACGTGTTCGTCTCGTCATTCAATTGCAATAATAAAAAAATTCTATTGCTAGGATATGTTATTCTAACAATAGCGTTTACAATTATAGAAAAGCATTTTAGCTCCAACCCATGGAATAGAATCACATTAATAATAATCTACATTTCCATTTCATTCCACTTCAGAAATGCATAAATGTTTGAATACTCGTCAAATTTTGTTGATTAGCATAGATATTTAAATAAGTCTGGAATAAATGATATTTTGGTCGTAATTCGTAATATGCGCCCACCGTGTTTATTGGCAGTGACGGCAGAATAAAATAAATAATTGATTCATATAAATGTCTTAAATGATTTCTTACTTTTACATTAAAGTTAGACATTGAAATGAAACTAGTTTTACGAGTTTTCGTGGTATTTTATTTTGCTCCCGACGTTTCGAAGGTTTGGTAACGGGGCGGACTCAGGTGTTGATGGTCCGAAAAGTTAATGTGACAATTCTATTTTCAATATTGAATTACACGAATTTTTAAAAGTTAGTTGATGGTCTTAATTATATTTTATTGAGCATGATATCCTCAATCAGATTATTTTATCCATTGCCACTATATTTATAATATATTTGTTTCTAGAACTACTAATCTCTTCCAAATAGTGACCGTTGTTTTCTTTGACCTGGTTGTTCATATGCAAATCTTGCTTGCCACATCCAGTAAACGTCCATTATAGCAGTGTCTTTATAATGAGCGATTAACGTAAAACGAAGCGTCGAGGGAACTTCTTTTGTATAATACAAAATATGCAAATGCAGGCGGGAGTTTGGTCAGAACGCGGATCTCCCTATATAAATCCCGGATTTATCCTCAGGTATATTATAATATGATTAACGTAAACATCTGAATAATTTATTCGTTAGGGTAAATTTGGTCGGTTTTGTAAGATGGGTAACCTACTGTATTGTCAATTAATTAAAACATATTTTTGAATGAGATATTATGTTAAAATTAGTCAAGACACTTTATCATTCACAGAAACAAATCTCTGAATTAAAACCTTGGTTCGATCATAAGTCATAAAATATGTTATAACAAATAAATATTTGTTCTTTGTGAATTATCGCTTGCTTTAAGGGTGAAGGAAAACATCGTGAGAAAACCTGCATACCTGAGAAGTTCTCCTTAAGACTTTCGAGGGTATGTGAAGTCTGCCAACCCGCACTAGGCCAGCGTGGTGGACTAAGGCCTAAACCCTCTTAGTAGTAGAGGAGGCCCGTGCCCAGCAGTGGTACAGTATATAAAATGTCTGGTATTATAGTACTTTAAATATTAATCACAACTCTTTGCGGTTGCTGCGTAAACACGACACGTAAATAACCCTGTAAGACCAAAATGTGTCACTGTCAGTTGTTTCTATATAGGGGTAGTTAATGTAATTCTGTTGCAGGCTACAAGATGTCGCTAGCGGTGTGCCGCGACCGGCTAACGGGCTCCGACGCACCCGAACAGCTGTGCGACGCGTCGAGCAAGCCGCAGGCGTCTGTGGTGCGCTGCAATACACATCCATGCCCTTTCAAGTGAGTGGAAGGTTTTTAGAATAGTATAGTATACGTGGGGTACATATACGATATTAATTTGTATTGACTAACTATGAAAGTCCTAATTTGACTAACTCCCCCCACCCTTTTGAGCCAAAAACTTACTTTCTTGGGCCTAAAGCTAAAACAAATGCATTATGTCGATAATTTCATAGTTTTCTTTGGCTTTGTTCAGCTGACACATAAGTAAAGGAAAGTTGTATCTCAATATTAGCCAATCACAACATCCATATATCTGCGTACCGCGAAGGCTGTCTTATTATCATAGCATTGGTCCCTACTTGCTAAGTGTAGTGTGTGTGCCTAGTATACAGGGTGTGGCGTAAAGAGATAATCCATTACCAGTGTGTAGGGACCCTCATGACTATTCAAATATCATTAAAATTGTATTCCCTAAAAGTATCGTAGTTTTCGTGTTATTATAAGATGGACTTATTATTTATCAACTTGGCATTCAGGTCCCAGTACATTATTTGTAACACAAGAATTCAGAGTTGACGAAGAATAAAAAATGAAAAATGTTTGTGAATACGGGCCTAAATATACTGTATGTGTGTAGATGGTATGTGGGTGAGTGGTCGTCGTGCAGCGAGTCGTGTGGCGGCGGCGTGCGATCGCGTCGAGTGCTGTGCGCGCGCTCCGCCAACACCACCCGACCCGACACCTACCAGCCAGGTCAGTTACACATTATACACACCATTACACACGGACTACCTCGGTGGCTCAGTTGAATTGCGTGCACGGTGCGACACCGCTTTAAGGTCCCGGGTTCGAATCCTGGTTCGGGTTTCGAGTGATGGCTGGCGCCCGATATGGCTATAGGCTCGTCCCCTACCTATCACATCATGGGACTGAACACACGGGCGAAAAGTGGGTGCCCTGATTGCAACTCTGCCTACCTCTTGGGGGATAAAGACTTGATGTGTGTGTATATTACAAACTGGTGAAGCATGGTTGGCATGTGCGCATACGCAGCTAAATAACAGTTATACGTAATATTGTTCAAACTTAACTACACAGTAAGCACTGCTGCTTAGAAACAAAATTGAGATCATCTAGCAACAATTTTGATGTTATATTCCATTGTCCACCTGCAAGGTGGACAGACGACTTCATAAAGGTCGCAGGAACACGCTGGATACAGGCCGCTTTTGACAGATCCGACTGAGAATCTTTAGGGGAGGCCTATGTTCAGCAGTGGACGTCATGTGGCTGATGATGATGATGATGATGATGAAGTGCCTGGTATATTTAGTATACTATACCTAATAATAATCGTAATAACCATAATTACTCTCACCAATTATTCTATTTTTACCTATCATATCATCAATAAGATGAACGTCATAATTATTTTTTTAAACGAATTCAGGAGACAATAGTTCGCCTATCTCCAAACCATCTAAATACGAAAAGAGTAGTTCAACTCGAAATGCAATTCGCAAAAGCATGGAAAAGTTTATTGTAAATAACCATAACGAATGCAAATTCCCATTGTCAAGCGATGGTCGCTTGAAATTCAACTAATTTATGTAGCATTGCAAAGCGAGAGACAAAACATCGCTCAAATCTCAAAGTTTTGATGAAATGTAATATCTTCACTGTCTTGTCTGCATTTCCATAATCTACAGTAACCACTCATAATAAAGTGGAATATCCAAACCTGTAAAAAAGTGAAATATACCTTCCAAAACATTGAAATAAAACTATTTTGCGGATTTTATCGCGGTGTTTTAATTAATATTTTCTCCCGACGTTTCGAAGGCTTTGCAGCACTTCGTGGTCACGGGACGGAGTGAGGTGTTGGTGGTCCGAAAAGTTAATGTTACAATATCTACCTTAATTTTATAATTATACATTTAAAAAAAAATCGTTGTTAATGACGGTCCGATCTACGCAGAAAGAGCTCACAGTGTCTTGAGGTCTGGCAGTTGGTCTTTTGGGGTCCGATTTAATAAGATGTATAACTGGATCCCAGGCTTGTGCAAGCTTCCAACCATCTTCTCTATTGAAATGGGATGTTTTTTAATTTCAATAGCCTCGCCAATCATCCTAGGTAGGAATCGGTGTTCTTTGGCAAGGATTTGTGATTTGTCAAATCTCATGTAATGCTTGGAGCCTTGTTCTGAATGTTCAGCAACTGCAGACTGCGTAGAGCGTCGGTGTTTCACGTCAGCTATATGTTCTTTTACGCGGGTCCCTATATTTCTTTTTGTTTGGCCGATTTAAGAGAGGCCACAGTCACAATCAATCTTGTATATGCCTGGTTCTTGTAGAGGTATATGGCACTTGACAGGTGGTAAAAATTGACTAATCTTTTTAGGCGGCTTGAAATAAGAAGTTTTGATTGAAGCACGCTTCAGGATTTAGCCAATCTTGTCGGTGACTCCTCTTACATATGGTACTACAACCGGGACAATCCGCAAAATAGTTTTATAATTATTTCAATGTCTAACATTCGCGTAAATATAAGAAGTCATTATACCTTCCAAAAGTTATCCATGTGGATTTTGTTATGTAAAGGGATCGTGTATTGCAATTTTTATGACACCCATGACTCAACACATCATGACAATAACAAGAAACTGATAACGAACTGTCAAGCACCAAATCTAGAGACCAGTAACTGAAGGCATTCATATAAATTATCATTTTTCTACACTTTACACGTGCCGAAAATTTCTCAATTGTGCGCCAAAGGTATTTTCTGCTCCTTGATACTTTTACAATCCAAAATGTGTGAGAATCTATATCGCAATGTTTGTTCCAGGCACGAGTTCCGACCCTGGGTGCGTGTCGCCAGCGCCGCGCTCCTCACAGCCATGCAACACGCACGACTGCCCCACCTGGGCTGCTGGCCCGTGGTCTGGGGTAAGTGCTAATTGAATTTGGGCTAATGATACGTTGTTCATTATTAATATGTTATTCTTGATAAATGGCTGGCATTGATAAGGATCTACAAATCCTGAAGAACCAATAGTAGCGTTGTTTAAACCATTTATTTTTCTACACACATATAAAAACATCAATACTAGGTATACAATGGATTCATGTTTAACTATTGTTCTCTAAATGTTAGGGTTTGTTTATGCATGTTGTTGAAAAATTACTTTATGCGAGATATGTCAATTGCAGAGTTGCAAACAGCGACCATATTTAATAACCTCTAATACAAGTTGTGAGAGGTGCTTAGAAATTTCTTTCTTTAGACTGCTGTTTTATTTAATTACCAAATAAAGTTGATTCAATCTATAATTTTGAAACTGAACTGATTTTAAAAAGAGCAATACTAGAGTTTCTAGGCCGTAGAGAAAAAATTTACTGAATCTAAGTTATGCTTAACATTTTATAGATTCAAATAAATTATTTCATTTCATTTCAACTTCGAAACATTTATTTTCAAAACGTTACATGTCTAATCATACAAACTTATCACTGATCTCGCATTCTACTAACGTTTTAACATTCCCAACAACTGTAAAACTAAAGGTGGTTCCAATTAGCCCAACTTGCCGTTGCCTTTTTAATTTGGCTGCGAGCATGTCGTCTACTTAGTCTACAACTTGGCTTGTTAGGCCAAGTTTCGGACTCGCGGGTCGAAACTCTTCGCTTTGTTTAGTTGTCAGTTGATTAATGCTCTGAACCTCGGATGCTTTTGTATCGCCTTTGGCGTTTATGAATAATGGTTTAGTTTCGGTGATTTAGTTGTAACAGATGCTAATGAAACTGCTGAATTAATGCTAATAAAATGTTATTCAAATAGGGTAGTTTCCTGTGTTTGATTTTGTAAATTATTTTATACGAGCTTTTGCCTGCGGCTCCGCCCAGGTGAATGAGTTTTCCCCGGATAAAAGTCCCGCTTTATATTTTCCCGGGATAAAAAGTAGCCTATGTGTTAATCCAGGACATAATCTACCCGTGTGCCAAATTTCGTCGAATTCCGTTCAGTAGTTTTTGCGTGAAAGAGTAACAAACATCCATACATCCAGACATCCATACATCCACACATCCATACTTACAAACTTTCACGTTTATAATATTAAGTATGATGTAACAGAATTCAATACGAAAAATAAATTCTTCTGTGATATCAGCATCAAAATTAGTTGAAAAATAAAGCAGTTATTCATATTTGAAATATTGTGTGAGCAAAAGTGGGGACGTGGAGAGGATATAGCGCTATCTCTTTCGCACGCACGCAGCGTTATGGCAGGTGTATACTCTCGGTGACGTCACAGTGTAATATTACTGTTATTTGACAACTACCCCTTCCACCAAATTTCAAAGCTTTATTACTTACTAATTATTGCTACAATTTTGAAAAATATTTTTCGGTTAGATTTTGAATGGCATACATTTTTGATAAAAGTATTAAAAAAAAATTGTCAACTAACCTATTCTATAGGCGAAAGCCTAGTTGGGAGTATAATGGACTGCTGAGACGTAACACCACAGGTTCAAAACCCAAGGCACAAACCTCTATTTTTAGTTATTAATAAAAATCTCTCCATTTTAACGTTTATTTATTTATTTATTTATTTATTTATTTAATTAAGACGCAAAACAGAGTACAATCATGACAATTTTATATAACATACATGCTTACATTAAAACTAGATTGCATTCCAAAATATGCGCCCTTATATGGGTAAATTACAGAAGGTGCGAACTAAGATAAATTAAAAGTATTGAGTTGTATACAGTTAACAATCAAAATAAAACAAATAACAACAGTATGTGGGTAACTTAACAACAACTATTAACGTTATAAATTTATGAGAACACATGCATACCTGAGAATTTTCCATAAGAATTTTGAACATTTGTGATGTTTGCCAACCCGCACTAAGCCCAAACTCTTTCAATAATACAGCCACAATATACGGAGCTGGTATTTCCATCAAGTGATAAATATTTAAGAGAAAAAGTCTGTATGCAGAATTCCGTACAATGTATTTCGTAGATCATCACTACGTAGTGAAGCTTGGAAAACATACCAATACAATTTACCTAAGTGCATTTCAGTAGTAAGATTATTTGTTGTTTGTTTTCACACAACGAAACAAGATGAGATGGAGAAGCACAGGGTGTTCTTATTTTTCTTTTATGCAAACTCTAATCTTGTCAAATAATATCGATTTCACATTCCAATAAATGTATATAGTCAGTTTCTTTATAAACTGTAGAAGCCACAGCCAAAGTGAAACCCATTAGCTTTATATAAATGGACGTTTTTATTAACCAACTTGTATAATTACAATAGTGTTCAGTGTCGTGCGGAGAGGGCGTCCAGGTACGGGGGGTGGAGTGCACGCCAGCGGGAGGGGATTGCGACCCCGCCACGCGACCAGAGATATCCCGCCCCTGCTCTACTGGCATCAACTGTCCAGCCTACAGGGAATCTGACGAACCTGAGGTAAATTATACACTTCTAGACAAAAGCGGCCTTCGACACCGAATGGAGGAACCGCCCAGGAACCTCGGTTACAAGTGGTATAAATAAAAAAAAATCTTTCGAGATCCGGGTAATCAGCCGCCTAGATCCTCACACTAGTAAAGGTCGCCTCTTCTTCTAGATTTCCTGCGAAACTATTAGCAGTTTTGTAATTCTTTACTAGGGTCCTAAGTAACTGTGGCTTGCTTTATCATTCTGATAACTTCTTATAGGGCAACACTCTACTATCTAGATCCAATACTGCCACTTGATAATACCCAAGGTTATCGTTATAACTTGATATCAATCTGATAGATTCTAAGTCGAAACTGACCTACATACATTTGAGGACAAATGACGATGTGAGTCAGTAGTTCGTATGAAATAACTACCCATAAACATCCATAATTACAATGAAATTCTAAGTGCCATTCCTACCACCAAGAAAAGGTATCGTACGTGTTCACTCTGGAATGTACTTCTTGGCCGATGTTTCCTCAGTGCCAACTGCCATCACTTATCCTACTTCAAACGAGGCTTAAAAAAAAAATATGTTAGGCAGCGGCTTAGCTGTGCCCTTGGCATTGTTGCCGTCCATGGGCAACGGTAACCACTTACCATCAGGTAGGCCGTTAGCTCGTCTGCCTTCGAAGGCAATAAAAAAAAGATATAAAGTATTTGGTTATAAATTATGAAAGGCAGTCATAGATTAGATTTAGATTGTAAAAAAGAGACTAAAAGAGGGTTCTTTAAACTCCCTATCAATCTCGTGATTTATTGTTAGGTCTTACCCCAGGACGATATTGAGGACCTGCTCCCTGGCGTGGTATACCACACACAGCCCCTCATCCAACCGTACCCACCGGCCAAGGCAGAAAGGCTTATAGGAGAACCCGACGTACCTGTGGAAGCTACGTAAGTTAACATGATATTACTGTTTTTCGGAGTGATGTGGATGCAAGAGTCTAACTTGATTAAAAATAACGACGAATTGAGTAACCTCTTCGTTTTGATTCAGAAAGACGCTGACAATAAAAATAACAATTTTTATTGCATATTTTACTTTACCAGATTTATTCCAACACGAGAATATTATCAGTGACTTGTTCTCCAAGGACGGCTTCAGGATTTCATATACTTCTCTAAGTTTCAAAGACGTTGCATCCATATCATTTTTGTGTTCTAAAACATATCTGTCTACACTTCACAGTAATGCATGCATAATTAACATTGTCATGTGACACGATAGTAACTAAAACTTATATTTCCCTTGTGGTTTCACTAAATTGGTGATTCGGGTATTTTTATATCAACTAATTTTTAATATTTTTATCTGACTATAAAATATTATTGTTCTAATTTAAATGCTAAAAATCGGATAATTATTAATGTTATAGTATAAATATAAGACGTAAATTGGATTTTAAACTATGAAACTATATAACAAATTTCCATTTTGTTACTTTTGAACTAGCTCTTTCTAATTCTAACAATTTGTCAGACACTTCAAAAATGCCTATTGTATGCGTCAATCTTTCATCCCAGTAACATTCAGATACACTAATCAATTTTAAATCTATATCAGACATTTCCCCTTTAAACATGTGCATTAACTCAGAGCTCAGTGTTACGTTGTGATCTCTTTCAGCAATTACAAAATATTCTTTGCCTGTGGCTGGTTGTATGTAAGGTATTGTACTGAGATCAGTCAGTTTTAAATGATTCACGTTTACATCAACACATTTACGACGACCCCCATCCGATACACATGCCCGGTGGCTGCCAGATACTGCGTTTTATTATTTTATTAGCTTTAAATGTTGCTCGAAAACGTCCTTGTTTGTAGAATCAACTGTTGTTATTGACTAATAATTTAGGATTTGATCTAGAACATATTTAGTACTGATCTTTCATTTTGTGTGTATTTTGGAACTTTTTGGGTACATGTCTTTTTTCACCCAAATTCGTCTAATTTAAGGCAAATACAAAGCAATTCGATATTACCCTGTTTCGATGAATGTTTACCGGTAGAGTTCCTTCAACTCAATTGAATGGGGGTAAAAGCGCGTATTATTCAGTTATTTACGCTGTGAAAGCATCGTTGCGCCAAATGACATTTTGTAAATCTAAAATTTTGTAGAACTTAAAAATATAAATAAAAAATGAACCTTTTATTACATATTTTTCTGCCGCAGTTATTACAGTAAGAAAAATATCATATAAACAGTTTAATGGTAATTATTTTATTAATGGTAATAATAGGAACAGAAAAACGGTTCATAATCCCTTTAAATTTTATATCAACATGAATGATTCTACAATCTCCAAATATTATACTTTTAAGATATTCATAATTTTAACAAAGAACTATAGACAAAGATAAAATCAAAACAGTAAACAAGCAAAGTAGTAGATCCTTTCGATACTAAATTAATATAACACAGTAAATACTTTTCGAATTTTTTCAAACCGAATTCTATTTTTGAAATATTTGACGAAATTCGAAAACATTAAAATGGACGTGTTTCGAGCAAGTTTGTGATAGCGGTTGTAGATCTTTTGTGCCCTTATGCCAAGTGCCCAACGTCTAGAAACTAGAGAAGTTTCCAACAAACAAGTTAACAGAGTATCGTACACTTTGAGAAAGTAAATATGCACAATTTTTTGTTTATATCTTTTATCCCGACTAATTTCACATACCATGGACCATCATGCGTGCAAACGGACGACATGTGTATACAAAAGCTATTTGTAGGTAGTTGAATAACGTAAAATATGAAGATACTTAGATGGTAAACAGGTTTGTAATAAACATCCTTATGAGTATTGGTTCTTATTCTAACCTTAAATATATAGAGGTTAATGTAGGTCTCGAAAATTAAAAAAAACCTAACATTTCATAGTGATTTTGAAGATATGGACTAAAGCAACAAAACCATAGATTTTATTGTGGTACATAAATTAAACCGACTGCAAGATCTATCTGAGTCGTTTTGGGAATTTGAACTTTGACTGTAAACTTCATCGGTTTATTATCAAATCTATAAAATAAGTTTTAATATTTGGCGCTGAGCTAGTACTTTAAATCGTTAGTAATATTAGTCTATCACATTTTCTACGTCATATAAACGTAAATTTTTGAACAAAAGAATAGCTGATGGCCTGAGCATTTTAAAATCTTCAGAAATGATTTATTGATGTTAGTTGAACAGTAAATGATGGAGTAGTTGAGATGTCATAAATCAATAGCAGCGAGTAACAAAACAGCTAACTTTTTGTTTTATATTTACTCGCAATGCGCAGAATGTGCTTTCCTTGAGATTATTAGAAAAATCTTGTTTAAACGACGCTCAGGTCATTACTTCTCAGTTGCTCCACCGTGCCGTCCGCTTGTTCGCTACCTGAACCATACAGAGATCTGCGATTTTCTACTCTTTGCACTGCACAATAAATTTTGAATTTCTCCGCACATAACTACACCTGAGCAGTCTTGTCTTGCAACATTATTTTCTTTGCTTTCCTACACTGCTCTTACTGAAACATTTCTGGCACGAACACTTGACACTGCTACATATTTATCAAAATTTATAAAAGTACAATGCATTTTATACTCTACTTTTAAGTGAAACAGACTAAATTCAGGTTTAGGTTCAATTGGCGCTTAAAAGAACACACTGGTGCATATATCTACATATACCAGCCAAAATATACTAATAGGATTCTAGTTTTTACCCCAAGCACCTCGCATGTACCTCTTTGAGAGATTTGTGTGGATTCTAGAAATTTCGTAGGTATAGATGGTGATGGAAAATAAAGCAAAATCTTAAAAATACATTTCCAACAGCTACATTAAAGACGATGAGTGGAGTCCATGCAGTGTCACTTGCGGTGAGGGATGGAGGAAAAAGGAAGTTAATTGTAAGATATTTTTGGAGTTCAGCAGAACTATAGCAAAGCTGCCAGACAGCAAATGTATGGGTCCCAAGCCATCTGAAGAAACGGAGAGATGCGTTATGGAACCGTGCTCTATGGCTTACGGAACTTCGTATGGAGACTCGAGCGCGCCCTCATATAGCGGAGCTGACAGGTAAGCTGAGATTAATATTATAGAACAATAAACAATCACACATCACGTCATTATCCAAGATGAGGTAGGCAGAGATACAACTAGGGCACCCAGTTTTGCCATATATGTTCCGTCCGATGATGTGATCGGAGGAAACACTATCGCCATACCGTGCACAAATTCCAGACTCCGGGCTGACACCAAGGAGAAAAATACACTATTACTTTGCTTGGCCTAGGATTCAAACCCAGGCCCTCAGAGCGGTGTCGTATCTCGCACGCAATACAACTACGCCACCGAGGCTGTCATTGTAGGTCTAGCAATTAAAAATAGATAGAAACGATCAAAGTTCTTTATGTAGTACAAGTTTTCATAAAATTATTCTTGTACAAAAGTTATCAAAAATTTTAAAGTAATATAAAGTATAATTTTATACGAAACTTTCTATACCGACACTTTAAAAACTTAACTCGCTGACTGAGCGGTGTTAGGTATTGTATTTTAAACTTTATTTTATAGTACGGGGCTAAAGATAGAGCGGGAAATAATATTAATACTCAAATATGCCTCCCATTACAAGTACGGGTTGTCTGGAAGACATCGCTTTTTAGCAATAAGACCACCTATTGTTACACGTGTTTATATTTTTTTAAATCATTACTGTTTTCATTCTGCTGAATGTGCTGTACAATAAAGTGTTTTCATTAAATCATTCAAATACATTAAATAAAATTGTCAAGAATTTATTAACCCAATAAGTTGGTCTAATACACCGTTATCAATAGATTCTTGTACGACATCATTGACCCTTATTTTAAAGTACTCCACCTCTCCCGGTACCTCATGCAATTCAGATTCTGAGACAATTCTGGGCCCATTCAATATAGCTTCATACTCAGCCGGCACAGTTATAATTCTCAACTCCACCAGAGCTCCCAAAAGACCAAACGGCAGATGATTTTTAATGTCATTCTGAAATTCTTCTAAAGGATATAATTCTGCCACATCCAAATTATATTTTAACAGAAATGATTTTAGACTCTCGTAGTATATGTTTAGAAAATCTTTGAAGTAATCAGATCTGTATTTCGAATCTGTGCATAGATACATGAAATAAATGATATCAGTAACGGGGTTGCAGTACCGTAGCGTTTGGTAATCTATGAAACATACTTTTGTCGGCTTGTTTTCCTGTAATAGAAATAAATCGTATTAACATTAATGGACTATTATGTTAGATAGATAATAACTGGAAATGTTTTATTGTTCCTTATTTATTACTATCCTCTATATTATATGTAAGAAGAGAATAATGAATGAATCATCGATAATTAATTAATAGAGCTCGATTGGTGGCTAACGGTATAACTTAATGGAGTTGACACATAGACTCGTTCCATCTATTCAATTATGTATCATGTTATTAGAGTTAACTGACAAAATCTATGATTTACCAGAAATATTTCAATAATTTTGTTGTTTTTACGTCTCCACTTACCTCATAATTAAAGAGCATATTATTTATCCAACAATCTCCATGGCACAGCACATTATGTTTTCCAGGTTTCACGAACATTTGTAAAATATCCACTACATTAGTCTTGATTTTTTCTAATTTATTCTTCGCTTCCGAATCTGTCACCAGTTTCACCGACATTTCATATGATTGGAAAAAGTAATTCCTCAGTTTACTTTTGTTTAGAAACTTATTTTGGTATAGTATATCGTGGAATTCCGTTTTAAGTCTTGCAAAGTATTCTGAATCTTGTTCATTACACACGAAGGACAAAGCGTGAAATTTGGCCAATTCAGTCATTACAGCAGCAACTTGAATGAATTCTAAATTTTCAAATTTGGCCAATTTATTATCCATTACAAATCCTTTTGGATGCATGTCTTCCAAAATTATAACCTCGTTTAACTTTTCCATAGTCGAATACAGGCATTTAGGCATAACGAGCCGATCTTCTTCGTCCAAACATTCCTGTAGTTGCTTAAATTTAGTCACCACTTGTCTGTAAACACTAGCCTCTCTTTTATGTAGTTCATGAAACAGTTCTTGCCTTGCAGTGTTCACTAAAGTCTTTACTATAACACTTTTTTTATTATCCTCGTTTCTGATAAGCACTCTGAATGTGTTTGCTATGTAATTCTCCCCTTTCTCACAAGCATAATCAACATGATAAACGAAATCATCAATGCCTTCTAACTTGGCTAGTTCTTCAATACATGTGTGCAACTCAATACAATTGAATTCATCAGGTTCACTTATATTTACGTCTAGAGACATAATTTCACTTCCGATAGTACACAACGATAGATAACTACTGATGAAGTGTTCGTTAATCACTCATGATAAGTCTTATCAGTTGATATGGTTTTGATAATCTTGTACCGGATATGTGGATTTTATATTATTAAATTTGGCATGAAATCTTATACATTATGTTATAGTAATAGTAATAGTTTCCAGATTAGGTAAAAAGAAATGCTTGCTGCAAATATGGTTGATGGGTAAATTTGAATACATGGTTATTTATTTAATTTACATTGAAGCACAAATTACGGCTATTGCTTGATTAATTTGTTAAGACCAATATGTTAGAGCTCTGAAATATTATGTTTTGAGCGTGTATTCAGCGTGCGTACAAAATTCACCACTATAAAAGCTATTCCAGGTGCTTGACTCACACATGTTTGTATATTTAACCCTGCTGCATATACCAGCGGTTGGAATTAGCCGCTTATTAGGTACATGGAAGCAGCGATAGCCTAGTTGGGAGTGGAACGGACTGCCGAGACGAATGTCCGCAGGTTCAAAACCAATGGGCACACACCTCTGACTTTTCTAAAAAGTAATGTGTGTATTCTTTGTGAATTATCGCTTGCTTTAACGGTGAAGGAAAACATCGTGAGGAAACCTGCATACCTAAGAAGCTCTCTGAATTTCGAAGGTATGTGAAGTCTGCCAACCCGCATTAGGCCTGCGTGATGGACTAAGGCCTTAACCCTCTCAGGTGTAGAGGAGGCCCGTGCTCAGCAGTGGGCAGTAATATAATACAGGGCTGGTATGGATGGATGGTATGGAATAGGTACATACATTAAATTATAGTTTTAGAACCAACAACTTACACTATCCATAGTTTTGTACAACATAATGATATTTAAAGACGGTTTGAATTTAAGTTATATATTTATAAATATTAGCCGAAAACTGAGTGCATTGATTGATCAATTCATCACATTTTTATTTAACAATTGATATACTGATAACATTCCTCACGTGATTATGTAAATCAATGACTCAGCTTTCACGTGGGGCTCTTTTCAACAAATAAGTCACGTATGCACTCCTCCCCTCACCAAAAATAAAAGGTTTTATTTTACGCGTGTGTCTATTTCATCTTATTATAAATGCGAAATGTTTAGATGTTGGTATGCTTCTTAGAATCCCCATAGCCAGTATAGTGTTTTGTGGCCCGGATTATTTTTGTTATAAACCTAGGGGGGGTCCGGTCCGCCTCACCCCTTATATACGCCCATGATCATATTCAATTTTGTAATTAATATTTATTGATACAAGACTTAAAAATTAAACTGATTAATTTGAAACACGTAGCAGTAAATATCAAAAAGATATTACTTTAGGTCGTCAGTCGACACTATTTAAACATCTCTCCGCATACAATTAGGTGCAGTGGGGACACTTAGCCCCAAAGACCTTAAACAGTAGGGTCATTCGGCCTAAAAGTACGCACTTTTTTTTCTATCGTCTACACAGTTAAAAATATAGTGTCTAGGAAAACGTTTTAACACTCTATGTAAAGTAAATTTATTCTACTTTTATTATTTAATGAGTTTTTGTACATTACTTCATTATTTTTTTTGGAATACATGTTTAAGTACATCGGGGGAAATTCGTACTATTGACCCGTTATGTGGGTAAAACTACGCAGAGTGTTTATGGAGAATATTTTTTTTCTGTATAAGGTCTAAAAATCTTTACAAATAATATTCGCCTTAATTGCAGCTTAAAGAAGAAAAAACCGTGCGGTCATTGTAATGAAGTTATAACACGGTGCGTACTTTTAACCTCGTACTCTTGCCCAAACAGGGAATATTTTAAACATTCACACGTTAGTTGAGACGCATTTATTTTCTAGGACAGAATTAGTAACTAAAATAAATACTATAATAATCATGTAAACTTAACATAATTAACGGACTTTTGTAAACTGATGCACCGTCTAGCCAGACACTTTTTTCCCAGCACAAAATGTTGGTAACTAATCAACAAAATCACGTTGATCACCGTTTTTCGCTAAACAAGTGAGGCTTGGCAAAATAGCTTGTGGCTCTGACATCGTCCCTGACGCGCCCCTGATCTAGCCGAAAAAGTGTCTGAGCCCCCTCAATAGGTTCCGAGATATTGACCATGCGAACTTTTACCCACTGCGTGCTGTTGCCCCGAATGACCCTATAGTTATAGACCGGACATCAGGACCAAATTTTGGACGAAGTGTTGTAAATTGACAATTTAATAAGGATATTTGGATGTTAACATATTTATTAGAAATAAACACTAATATCAGGGAATACCTTTGTATATTCCACATACAAAGCTAAATCATGGACCTGGAATATCTACTAGACTACGTATAGGTTACTTTTCACGTCAAGATGCAACGTGGGACTATTCCAAGAGGCAATATCAAGCGGACAAACCGGCGAAGACAGGCTAGTGATATTAATGTCCATCCTTTTACAGCAGGTCACTGATATATGGCACGTCCAGCAACATCAGAGTTGCACCGGGATCCCCTGGGAAATCTTACTCTTGGAAAGAGAAAGGATACACAAGCTGCAGCGCATCTTGTCTTAGTGGCGTACAGGTATATTTCTTCATTTTAAAAGTCTAGGACAAAATAGGAACCCTAGTGGTACCTATGAAATGTAGTCCGACATTATCGCCATAATTTTTTGAGGCTATTGTCCCAAATTAGTGAGTGAATGGACTGTGTTACTTTGTTAGATGAGCAGCCAAGACGCTGACCATCAGAGGAGTGACTTGGTCATCTCGACTTTTAGGAAAATTACGCCTAGGATTAGTGACTATTACACTAATATTCTTGAATAAACTGTAGTATAGAATACCAATATATGGTATTAAATTCAATAGCGTACAGCTCATCTTATAAAATATAGATAACAGAAGCTATAAAAGAGTGATTCATGATGCAAAAATTCCACGAACAATTTCCACAGCGAAAATTTTGCTTCCAAATCCAACAATCATATAAAACAAACCAGGTAACTTTCCAATTTAAATCTTGTATTATTTTAGGAACTAATAATCCAATGCGTAAGAGACGAAGATGGAAAAAATGCGTCCCCATACATGTGTGATCCATTGACCAAGCCTGAGAACAGAGTGAGGACTTGCAACGATCATCCGTGTCCGCCCAGGTAATATTTATATTTCTACCAATATCAAAAAAGAAGGTTACTCAATTCGAACTTAAAAATAACGTTAGATATAAATAATAAATCTGGGTAGATAAAAGGCGGCCTTTAGTATTTTGAGACCCCTTCAACTGTATTTGTGTCATCAAAAGCCTCATATTGTTTATGATGTTCATGTCAAAGGCTTTGGCTCCCCCAAGAGTCCTTGTCACCTTCCCAAGGTTCTGGTGCCCTGGGTGACCAACCGGGCCGCCCCACCCTAAATCCGGTACTGATCGGAGGCTGCTTATCTGTGCACAACGCGTGTGGGCATGTAACGACCTCTGCTTCGCTTTTCAATGGAAAGCAATCATTGAACGTTCATCGCCTTTTATATGAATAAGGTTACCTTTGTAGGGGCTCCTAAGATCTTTGTTCCTTTGAATGTAGAATAATTAATTGAAAAGTATTTTTTTATAATCCCTTACTAATAACCTTATTTATTATTACGCCATTTTGTTCCTTTCGTTAAATTATAATTAATTAGAGTCAAAGACAAAAAACTGAATAGTTGACTAATTAAAATATTATCTGATAAGAATCTATAGATCGTAAAATTGAAATGTTCAGCGTTATTAATTATTCCTCAATATGTTAATTAAAAGTGAATAAAAATGTATGTAAAGGTATAGAAATTTTATTCAACATTTATTTCTAGATGGAACTATACTGAGTTTTCGCAGTGCACTAAATCATGTGGTATCGGCATACAAACCAGAGAAGTCACCTGTATACATGAGGTTTGTATTAATTTCAATTGCATTTTTTGTCATTTGCGAGTCATCATGAGTCTTTAGCGATTGTGAAGGTAGGTGGTAAATGGTAGGACGAAAATTGGGTGTATTAGTAGATCATTTGAAGTTGTTTTTCATGCCAACAGAGAGAACGTAGCTGATACACTGATATCTATAGCATTCAAGCCTCAATGTGTTATGTGAAAAATATCGTAGAGACCAGTCTCTCGGAGCTTTAGCCAGAACGCCGGGGTGATCTAAAAAAATGCTCTCTCCTCAAAAGTTACATTATCTAACACCAAATAACATTTATGAGTCTTCATCATCATAAGTCCACTGCTCAACCCAGACCTCCCTTAAGATTTCCAGGCCTGTTAGAAGCAGTCCCCAGCGAGTTATGATTCTTATTAGCATATAAATAAAGCTGTATGTTGCAGGTGACCCGCGGCGGTACCAACACGGTGGTGGTACCCAACAGCATGTGCCCGCAGCCGCCACCACCCGACCGTCAATACTGTAATGTTTTGGACTGTCCAGTACGCTGGCACGCCGGCGACTGGACCAAATGCTCCAAGACTTGCGGTGGCGGCGTGAAGCAGAGGGAGGTCAGTTACTTGTTTATTCACTAGCTCAGTGCTTCCCAAACTATGGGTCGCGACCCACTGGTAAGTCACTAGGGAATATTAGGTGGGCCCTAAGAAATAGAGCAATCAAACGACCAGGCCATCGGCCGGACGGCCTATAATAGACGAGAAAATTAACTAAACTCGTAAAAAACGTATTAAAATTACTTCACAACAGCCAAGAGGTGAGTACAGAATTTGGAAGTTTTTGTTAGGTGAGTCGCGGCCCTTTCAACTTTCGGAACCACTGAACTACTCATTTACGGCCAGTCTCAATAACTTACTAACATTTAACTGTAGGTTGATATCTACCTCGACGGTAAAAGTTACTATTTCTTTCTATCTTAGTTTTTAGGCACCCATGTAACCACCAATAATATGCATTTTAACTGTTTGTTATCTGTTAGTAAGTTATGGAGACCGGCCGTTACTAGTTTGTGCTGTAAAAATCAAAAGTACGATGTTTAAACTTATTGTCAAAGATATCAAATCATGCGTAATATAAATGTAGATTTTCGGCGTAAAAATATGTAAAATGTCTATACAGAAGTTCTAACTAGTTATCAAGTTTCTCGCAAACGAAAACCCGTTCGGCATAAACCTCTGTATTTACTTTGATGGGAGTCGCAGCCAATATAATTACAAGGCATTTTAAGATTTAAATTCATTACCATAAGGAATCACTGCCATGCAATGCTATTTATTCTACAGGTGCTTCTCTTTTCAAAAATTCCCCTTGGCTATTGCTGACTTCGTTCCCACCTAACTTCTTTTTTTTTTTTTTTTATAATGGCATTTGTGTTCACATTTTGCCAATGTCAAGTTTGGTTTGTCTATTTTATTATCTGTAGTATGTCGAAGTAAAGCAGTGGGTACCTTACCATGACTTTATCGAGGAGTTTTGGCGGCAACAAAAAAAACACTTGCTTAGCACAATTATTTCAATTCACTTCATTTGAGCTCTTTAATAGAACTATATTGGATAATATACCACCATAATTATGTAATATAACACAAAGTATCACCAAAATAATGAATTAAAACAAGAGCACCTCATGACACTTCCAAGTTCCCGCCAAAAAACTCACCTAACTTCTTTTGTCAATGTCAGGTGGAGTGCAAGCAGATAATGGCGCAGTCCCACGTGGTGGAGCGGCCGGCGTCGCTGTGCGCTGCGCCGCGCCCGGCTCACACCAAGCCCTGCAACACGCGACCGTGCCTGCTCGACACCGCCGCGCCAGAGATATCGCTTGCCAACTCTTCGTATATACAGCACGATCCTAAGAAAAAGAAGGTAAGTTGAGGAACATTTGTGTATAAAGCTGTTTTATAATATACAACGATCTGAACATAAAGAAGTAGGTGGGAGAATACAGCTTGATCAGAATTTTAAGATAAATTTTCTGTTGAAGAAGAACCTAATTTTTCAACAAAGTGCTTGGTGTCCAATTTATATCTTTTTTTTGCACTACTATGTATGGTATACTCAGGTATACTCAATAATTTTATGAACCACATAATAATAACATTAAGAGAATCATGTTCGTGTATTAGGTGACGGTGAAAGTAGGCGGTTCCGCAACGATATTTTATGGAACCCAAGTGAAAATCAAGTGTCCCGTGAAAGGATACAACAGAACGAGGATACAGTGGGCGAAAGACCATCAGATCATCTCAAAATCCAAGAAATACAAGATATCCAAAAAGGTACAATTAATTTAAACTCTTTAACTTTTCATAAATCCTTAGTAGTGAACTTACGTTACATAATATTATGAAACTCAATCTTCTAACTGTTCACTGTCCATTTTCAATTAGTGTTAACAATTTAATGAAATATAAAATGTGTATTTCTAAAGCGCCACGTAAACGCTGTAAGCGTTATCGAAAACAAATCAATCGCTAGTTGAAAGATTCGCTAGCATCAGTACTTAATTGTAGGATAGTTTTAAGTAGCGTCTGCGCGATGCTTAACGTGTTCAATATATCCATGTTCCTTAGGGTGCGCTCCGCATCACGTCCCTGTCCCTGCGCGACCACGGCGTGTACACGTGCGTGGCGGGCCGCTCCAGCGCCAACCTGACGCTGGTGGTGAAGCCGCGCCCAGGCGAGTTCCCCTCCAGCGAGGAGATCGAGCGGCATAAGGCCTTGGACGAACCTTCCTCACCGCTATCTGACAGGTCGGTATTGTGTTACAGACCGTTTTATATAAAAGCTGAAATGAGATATACTGAAGTCCCAATGTCATCCAAATTGATAATAGTATTAATCCATTATTGAGTAAAAGCGATATGAAGGCACGACTTACAGCGATAATTTCACAATGGCAGTAGGCGTCTGACATTTGATTAGCCTTTTGGGATTTGATTTTGACATAACGCAGTATTTCATGCTTTAATTATTGCATTAACGAGCATTAGACACATTGGCGCAGTTTCAACGCGCACATTTGTATGTAATGCACAGCTCGAAGTGCTTCGAATTTGAAGCGTATACATAATACGTTATACGTGGGCTCTAAATGTAGCCCCAGTTTACTAAAACATGGGAGCCAAAGTACCAGGCTTTGATAAAAAAAACACTCAACAGTAGAGCGGACGGGCGGTACCGCGCGATGATCGGCGGCGGCTCCGACGACCAGTCGCACGAGCAGCGACCAGGCGACCAGAAGAAAAACTACAAGAATAGGCAGAAGGGTAAGCTAGTACAATTAATATGAAAGTAATAAGTTTATAACTTTCATGCAGAGAATACATCGGACCTGGTGGTAAAGTGCAGTTCAAAAAGGGTTAAGGACCTTAATAATATTTGTCCAAGTTTTCCTGCAGTAATAAACACGAATTGTTGGAATTGAGTCCCTCTATTAGATTTTTTACTAAAAATCCTTTCGAATTTGTACTTAGTAAATTAATCAACCAGTTAGTAGATAAAACTTATTGCAAAAAAGAAATTACGGAACAGTTATTGCATGAGATTGAATCTTATATATCTTTGTAAACCTTTTAGATCTTTATACTATCAATTAATACTTCATTTATTTCATATAGGTAAAATAGATAAAGTACGCGAAACGCTCTATGGAGCAACAGCAACGACCAGTACAAAAGCGACTCCAAACTACAACTCACAAGCGAGAGACATTTACGACGAAAATGAGGTAAGAGACGAACCTGATCCACGGTTTAGTAGAATTGCTTGTGAAGGTGAATCGTCGTTTACATATAAAAAAATTGATGAGACTTATAAAGTTACATCGTAGTTACAAAATCGAAATGAGTGCGTTAAGTTTTTAAACTTATTTGACTATCACAAAACATGACGATAATGTGTTTGCGTTATATTTTATTCCAAATAGTCTTTTGGAGATTCATACGATGTTATTATTAACTACTACCATAATTATTATGATTAAAGTTGTTAAGTAAAAAGCTGCAATGTACTAGAAAGATTCCTTCCAAAAATCTCGCAAAGAAAATGATATTTGCCAAGATAAAAAGGTCCTTCCACCCAATTGGGTTCAAGAGGAAAACAAATGACTATATCATAAATATTTTCATAATGTTATCAGCGCGTTAACTCCAAGTTTACAGTTAATGACGCTCGTAAAATTTATGGGTTATTTTATGGAAGCAATAAAATTATAATGACTGGCTTATACGCTTTTGACGGCCAACTTATCGTTAGAATCCTTGGTCGTTGTAATAATGGGGGTGGATCCGGGATCACCTATTTCAGGCTAGGATTTTATATAGCCTATAAATCCAAGAGCCAATTTTTTACTGTATTTGATCTCTAAATTACACCTAAATATGAGAATATTTTAACACAAAACCTTTCTTTAAATAGATATTTACTTTTGTGACGAGTTGGGACTAATTTCTAAACAAAAAAACGCAGTTATTATTTTAAGAAAAAATTATCTGAAAGGGCAAAGATGTAGAACTATTCATCATAATTTACCAACTTTCATGAGATTCAGGCCGATCGAGCAAATATAGGGATTACATAATATTTAATTGCATCCACCATTTCCTTTATCATAAACGACGATTTACTAAGACAAACATACCAGCTTTTATGTGCGTACTATTCCTAACACTACCTTACGAACGCACGCCGCTTGGGACGTTGTGGATTCAAGGAGAGCGCGGTATCTTCCCGGATGCTTCCACCCAACCGGAGCAGTTCCTCCAGAGTCCTCCCATGCCTGCATTACCTAGTCATGCAACTACAGGTGAGGCGTTACCAGAATAGACGGGACTTTGGTCTTTTCCCGGTATTTCCCTCGGTCTTTCAGGTTGTGGCTTGGCATGACCCGTAGCTAACAATTTTGGATTTTTGGTGTTTTATTTTCAGTTTTGGTATGCGTAATATCGTCATCTTTAAAAATAAATTAATTTGCTGTGTTTTCAGTTTATTTTATACCATGGTTTAACTGGCTATTTTTTTATTTAACGGTATATGAACATTGTCATTAAGGTTCAAATTCAATGGGCTAATTTCAAATGCCTAATCAAGTATGTAATTTATGTGTTCTCTGGCTAAATTTATTTCAGATTGATATTATATTTCCCGCTCGTTTATTGGAAAATTTTAACTCATTGATATTTGGTTTCATACATTCAGCAATTATTGGTTCTAACATTTAGACTAATTAATTAGTAAACTTCATACGCTAAATAAATAGTAAATAATTTTAATTGGTTTTGTTATATTGGTTTCGTAGTTATGGTTTGTTTAGTAGCTAAAATTCAACAACATAGACTACCAACTTTTTGAATTTATTCGATCTTTTAAATCAATTTCGTGTTAATTTTACTACCATACTTTTAAAATTACTAAATTGTGGTTACGCCCCTCATTTGTATTACTTGAAAAGTCAATACTTTAGAATTACCAGTACTTACAAAAAATCCGCAAATAAAAAACATGTGACATTGATATGTTCAGATGTTTTGGAATTTCCAGACGATCGGCAATTCCCGCGGGCAACGCACAGTCGATTCTATAATAATGTACCAGAACCACGGAACACCCACCAAAACACGAATGGTGACTATGAACGACAAACAATTTGTCTTCCCCGAAGACGATGACTCCGACATCATTATAGTCAACGAGGACTATCACAAAAACTTTGATGCTAGAGTTGAGAATCCGAAAGAAGATTATGTTGAGACTACTACGGAGGCTGCGTAAGTATTTTTGAGTATTCTTGATGTTTTTGGTTCGATTGAGAATAATTTATTATCGAAAAACATTGGGTAGACCTATAAAGTCAATTCTTAGCTGCAAATGGGGATAAATTACACAGAATAAAATATGATAATTATTTAGTTTATTTCCAATTCATCTGATATACGAATATCATTTGTAGCATAACGGAAGCATTTGACGTGAAGGAGTTTAATTGGATGACGACGGACTGGTCCCCATGCAACGCGGCCTGTGGCCAGACCGGCCATCAAGTCAGAGGCGCTGTGTGTCAGGTAACGTTTACATAAAAATGTATCTTAGATTAAGAAATATTAAGTCGGTATTAAGATACTCGTTTTTAATTACCAAGATTTCTTTGATTCTAATATACCAACATCATACTTATTGGCATATATATCAGCCACATTAACCTTTAGCAGTGTTTGTGTATAATTGTATCAATATGTATGCTGTTGGTATACCTTAAATAAATAAATAAATAAACTTCATTTTGTTTTTCCGTGATACACTCTAGTTGAGCTTGTTTCTATAACTGCTACAGCAAACCATTTCTTATTATGGTAGGTTAGCTAGGTTAGGGCCTGTAGTGTCCTCGCCGGTGAGAATCGCGACGCGTTCCTCCCATTATTTTTTAATAAAATAATCTCTTTTTTATATCCCCTTTCCTGCCAGCCCAAGCTAGCTTTTTTGTTTTAGTTTATTTCTCATCATGGATTTTACTCCCAATAAAAATGTCGTTAGTTATATAAGTGACCTTTAGTATTAACAATAATTATTAATATAATAAATTTAATGTATCTTGACTTATCATAAGTGCAACTATGTTCGCCTACGTGATGAATAAAGTATTTTATTTTATTTATTACAACAGCATAAAACCTCAAATTCAACGACGACAGTGGAGACCAACGAGTGCGTGTTGCGAGGTCTGACGCCACCCAAGGTGGTGCGGGAGTGTGGTGGGGACAACTGCGCCACGTGGAGGAGTGGGCCTTGGTCGCAGACCAGGTGCCTGGCTAGCGGAGCTGGTAACTATACTTTTCCATCACCGTAGTATTCTTGAACGAATAAAAAAGGGGAAAATAGTAGAAAAGAAGAATATATATTAAAAAAAAGTTATACTTCTTTGGCGTAACAAGATAAAAATCTTTTTAAAAAACGCGCCAAAAGACGTATAGCTTCAATATCTTTCGCCTTATTCTACGTTCGAAATTCAAAACTAAAATGTTGACTATAGCTAACTTCAGTGTGTCGGTTTTTCGTGACGGTGTGTGCGCGCATCGTAAAAATTTACTCTCATAATTTTTCCCTAACGCGCCAAAAGAAGTATAACTTCAAAAATGGTTGCATTTTTCCTACCTTTTTGACTCATCTTGCATATCTATACTAATATTATAATGAGGAAAAATTTGATTGTTTGTTTGTATTGAATAAGCTCCGAAACTACTGGACCTATTTGAAAAATTCTTTTACCAATATAAAGCTACATTATCAGCGAGTAACATAGGCTACTTTTTATCCCGGGGAAATGTAAAGCGGGACTTTTATCCCGGAAAAACTCATTCACGCGAGCGGAGCCGCGAGAAGGTCAAGTTATAAAATAAAGTCACCACGTCTGTCTGTCTGTTTGAACGCAATAAACTCTTAAACTGTCAAACTGGTTTCGATGAAATTTGGTATGGAGATAGTTTGAGACCCCGAGGAAGACAGATAGAAAAACCTGTTTTAAGGGGGGTGAAGTTGCATGCAAAAGCTAGTTTACAAATTTTTACAAGTTTAGTAGACAAATATCTTTCGCCAAAACATTAGATTAGTTTTCAATCACTGTTCCTGATACCGGCGTATCTAAACGTTTACACAAATTAGTACCGTGTCGACATTACCCTCGTTACGCCTCTCGAAGGCCGCCAAGTCAAATATCGCCTTGAGCCCGAGTTTCGTGTAGCGTGCTTTTCTTTATAGACTCACTCACTCACGCCTTTTATCCCCGAAGGGGTAGGCAGAGGCGCAATTAATGCACCCACTTTTCGGCATGGTTATTCCGTCCCATGATGTGATAGAGCGCGAGCCTATCGCTATATCGGGCACAAATTCCAGACTGCGGGCTGATAGTGAATAAAAAAACCCAGTATCATTTTGCCCGACCTGGAAATCGAACTCGAGACCTCAGCATTGCAGTTTTACCGTAATACAACTACGCCACCGAGGCAGTCTTTTACTTTATAGACTTGTTTAAATATGTATTTATTTATTGAAACAGAGTGTAGTGCATACATTTTGTAATCAATAAAGTCGGGTAAAAGAATGCTAAAACCCGTGTTCACAAACGTTAATTTGCTAAGTACCTAGGCCATGTTATGTTAACAAGTCTGTTTCTCAGTACTTTTGGCATGACAGTATTTACAATGAAATGAAATGAAAATATATTTACGAAAGACAAAATGGTAATATCCAATGGCCTTCACACTGGGCAAGCTTGTATCGTGAAGACCAAAATATAATCTTAGCCTAGTTGCCTACGTATACATTTCCAATGCGTAGAAATAGGGTCGCTGTGATTGGTTAATATTGAGATACTACTTAGTAATTGGCTAACAGATAAAGCTGAACAAATCCAAATAATATATGAAATTGCCGCTATGCGTTCGGGCACACTGTGCGTCCTCATAGTATTGTTTGTGAATACGGGTTTTAGCTGGTTTCAATTGTGATTAGGGTAATCCTTGGTGTCATTAAACTGGACGCGCTCGTACAGCTCCGAGTGCGCCGGCGCGACGTGAGGCGTGAGTCGTGAGGCGTGGGGCATGCGGCGTGAGGCACTGCGAGCGAGTCCAGCTTAATAGAACAAAAGGACAAAAATATAACCACAGTGGAAAAAACGGGGCCTTAGTTAATATTGTTTGTCAGCTATAGCTCGCCGGCGCGTGGAGTGCTTGTCTGACAATGGCACGGTGCTGCGTGACGCGGCGTGCGACGCCGTGGGCCGGCCGGAGCGCGTGCGCAGGCACCAGCGACGCTGCGAGCCCGCCTGGGATGTGGGGCCGTGGACCAGGGTCAGTACTGGACGCCAAATCATATCTACTGTTTAGTATATTTTTTAATCATACAAAGTATGTAAGGCGGAGAAAATGTCGAAGATATTCTTGACCAGTTAATCCAGGGTGATATATGATTGGGCGACTTACTCCTTAAGCAACTCTTTTCTCGTTTTAAAAATATGCATAAATAGAATATTAATAATATCTGGATAGAACTAAAAGTTGTGATGTCATTTTCACTGGATGTCGCGTACGCATTGTACGACTTGGGGCACCACTATCAATTACATAGAAAAGGATAATGCAAATAAAGTTTGATGTTAGTAAGGTCGGCGTAAGGGAGGCGGCCATAGCCTAGTTGGGAGTGGAACGGACTGCCGAGACGAATGTCCGCAAGTTCAAATCCCAAGGTCACGGACCTCTGACTTTTCTAAAAAGTTATGTGTGTATTCTTTGTGAATTATCGCCCGCATTAACGGTAAAGGAAAACATCGTGAGGAAACCTGCATATCTGAGAAGTTCTCTATAAGAATTTTTTTTTTTCTTTTTTGAACTTTTACAAAAGAATAGGAACATACAATATTGACAAATGTCCTTCAAAACTATACAAATAGTTTGACTGAAGGATCAGTATTTAAAACCAATTAATAACAAAAGCAAATGTATTATGTTACAATGAAATGGCTAAATAATTAAAAACTATAGGGTTAATAACTAAGGCAAGCTTTCTAACAGGTATTTTTTAACCTTGGATTTAAACAAAAACTTGTTGGATTCACGTCTAATGTCCTCAGGTAAGAGGTTAAGTATAAAAGGAATACGTTTACTTATGGTTCTATCACCATAAATATTATTGACTTTAGGCACCAAAAAAAAAAATTGCAAAGGTATGTGAAGTCTGCCAACCCGCACTCAGTAGTAGAGGAGTCCCGTGCTCAGCAGTGGGCAGCATATAATACAGGGCAGTATATAATATGGTGGTGGTGGTTACTAAGGTATGTTTGATGTTCAGTGCGTAGGCGTGTGCGGGTCTGGGCGGCAGCACCGCGTGTTGCGCTGCGTGTGGCGCGCGGGGGGCGCGGGGGGCGCGGGGGGCGCGGGGGGCGCGCGGGGCGCGCGGCGGCGCGAGCGCGGCGCGGCGGGCGCGTGCGACGCGCTGCAGCGCCCGCCCGTCATCAGGGACTGCGCGCTGCCACCGTGCACCGGGACAGGTGATTATCATAATTTATATTGGGAAAATTACTACTACAACACCTGTGGCACAAAAATAGCTAATATCTTTTTTTTTCTAGAATAAAAGTTGTAAGTATTGTACCTTTTTGAATTTTTTATGCAATGTGCAATAACAGCCTAATACATTTTTTTTCATCACCCAAGTCCAAAGCTATGTAAAATAATTTTCCTAAAATAGATTATAACGGAAAGTATTCATTTTTTCAAGTTTTTTGAATGATATTACACAAAATGATTATAGTTTATGGTAGACGCCTCACTCCCGAGTCTGCTGCAGAAAAAATTAAATATCTGATTATGTGCACGTACAGCAACAAAACATAGGTCAATAGATAGGATTTTTCTCAAAAAGTACAAAATCTTCAATATTTCGAAAATCGTGAACCTTTTATAGCGGTCATCTTTTCATGTTTCGTAGAGCACCATTCAAGCTATCTTCCCTTTCAGTTTGTCGTGCCATTTATGGGAAACCTTGTATATTTCTTTCTATTTAATTTTAAGTTTGTAACTATACCATTTATATGCTCTTATAAGAATAGTATCAAATTAAAATCTTCCCATATTTCACTTCTTAAGATTATGAAATCTTAACGCGAATGTTAGACATCGAAATAAAACCAGTTTTCGGATTTTGTCACGGTTTTGTATTAAAAAAAATCTTTAGAGTGCGCCTCATGCAAAGCTTTTGAAACGTCAGCATAAAAAACCGCGATAAAATCCGAAAACTAGTTTAATATAACTCATTGATGTATTAAAAAACCCATATAACAACTTTTTATTGCCTCCCATAAACATACCAATATATTCCAGCTCCATTAAACACTAAATCCCCCACCAGAATCAGCGTGTCGCGACACGTCCCGCTTCTGCGAGAATGTCCGAGCAATGAACATGTGCGCGCTGCAGCGGTACCGCGCGCACTGCTGCAAAACCTGCACCGACTGACTGTAGTGACCAGTGACAGTGATACACGGCTAAAATACATGGGTGGTTTTTTTCAGTATGGGGTAAGTTCGGATGTACACCTGGGGTGGTTTTTCGATTTGGGGTACGTTCGGATCATGGGGTAAGTCCGAATTACACAACCGGCTTACCCGTTCTATCATTTGGGTATATTGGGGTAACTTCGGAACAGTTTGTTTACCGCGTGAATCCCTCAAACGGTGATTTAAATTAATGCTAAACCCTAATTATAACTAATTCAAAGCTAAAAATTGTGTTTCATTACAAAATAATATTTCAGATTATCCATGTTATGAAATATCTGGGTTTAGCAGTAGTGTTGAATCAGGAGTCTTCTATCTAATTCGAACTTACCCCAACACTATACATATTATTAATAGGATACAATAAGGCAAATTGAATGCTACAACGGTATGAATAAAATCGAACTGTTTAACATTTTTATTCAGTCATTAATTATTTAAATGAATAATTTATTACTATTGAAAAATCACCCTAATTGCAGCGAAATTTGTAAGTGAAACTCCAGGTAGTAAGGGTGTCCTCAAACGGCAACCCGTTGTGTGACGACGTCTCATGACGTCTTATGCATCTCGAGTCACAATCCACTTCGCATTATCAGGAAAAGCAACTTATTTTGCTAATGAATGAAATGAAATGAAGTAATTTATTCGAACCCATAATATGTTAAGTATACATTATTTAGATTCCGTCAAAATTAACTCTACCACCAGTTCGGAAAGCAGTTCTCACTAGAGAAGAACGGGCAAAAAACTCTAGTGTTGCTCTTTTCAAAATCAGTTCAAGGTAAAAATTACAATGCATGATATAGAGAAAAAAAATACAATTCAGTATTTGTTTATTTTGTTTAGAGCAGTTCATTTTAAATAACATTGGGTACGTTATCAGCCTACAACCAACCCTGTCGTGTCAAACCTTCAAACTATTCTCAAAGTATCTAAAAAATAATTATAATAAAATATAAGTATGAGTATAAATAAAATAATATATTGCAATTCTTATAAGGTAAGACTCTATTATAATAATTTGCATAAAAGATTGCAAAACAAAATGAAACAATATTACGTTTCGTTTATAAATGTACTATTGACAAGGGTATTGTTTGACGCATGTTTTGTACCGACATCCGACGGTTTTGACGTTCCATTTCATACATTAAATGAAAGGAAATGGAAATGTAACATTTTCTAACAAAGACAGTTTCTTTCTGTATGATATAAATGACGAATATGTTGAAACATAATATTATGTAGAGGTTATACATGCGTGTCGACGGTTGTCGAGTTAAGAGTATACCTTAATCTTGAGTCGTTGTTTAAATCTATACCATAATATTATAAAGAGGAATGATTTGATTGTTTGTGTGTAATGGATTTGGATGTAATGGAGAAACTCAAAAACTACAAGACCGTTTTTGAAAATTCTTCACTAATATGAAGCTGCATTACTCCTGAGTGCTATAGGCTACTTTGAACTCGTGAAAATGTTTCATCCCGGAAAAACTTTTTCACGCGGGCGGAGCCGCGAGCAGAAGTCTGATCAGTAATATAAATGTACACTTTCTAATAATATTGTGATACTTAAGTAATTTTTTTGTCTTTGTTATATAATACTGTCATTTACTGCACTTCTGGAATAGATATATGAAATATGCTCTGAAATGCTTTGAAATTTATTAATGTTTGAAGGAATAACATTACACATACAGAGAAATAAATAAATAATTTTATTTCAGGCCCCATTTTTCGTATAGGCATCACGATGCCATATTAATTGCCATTTGATTAAGCCCTCAAATGAAATATTTAACACACTAATAGCACTAGCTACTTCGGTCTTCTTGATTTCCTAATTTGTTTATGCTAATATTCTATAATCTATTAAAACATGTAACTTGGCAAGATCGTCCTCGAAACGCATCTAAATTCTAGTTTCGGCTCATCAAGTAATTATCAAGAGCTGTATAAATCTTGATGAAATATAAATTGAAACGCAGGTTTTTGCAGCAAAATAAAATATGCTTCTGGAACATTAACAACTGACAAAGCTTGCACGAGAACTATCATTTGTTTTAACGAAGAAACATAAATAGATCTCACACAACAAAATATATAGCCATTAACGCACAATAAACACGAATCGATAGATACTTCATTTGTCAAAATCGGTTCAATAGGAGCGACGCTAGAGTGAAAAACAAAATAGATACATACATACATACATAGAGTGTTAAAATCCTTGCTTAGCCGTAGTCGGTTGTAAATATCTTGCCAACAGAGAAGCATAATATATTAACGTAAATATTACATTGACCCTTCAACAAATTACCTGGAGTTTCACACAACTGTTTTACCCATCGATAAAAAACCGATACACCAGAAACATTTAAATTCAACTAAGCACAACAGCTATAGATCTAGTCTAACGCACCGAGGGTGCTCCCTCGAAACGTTTTAGATTTTAGACATTTTGTACTATACTACTGTTGTAAATAAACGGACAGAACCGCACGCTACGCTTAGCCTTTGTATGTAAACAGATGCACAAACGATAGTTGATTATATAGTGTAGAGAACATTGCCAAATTAACACGGGGAGGGATGCGTAAGTGATATTTGGAGGATATTAACGGCAGATCGACGATCTTAACTATCACGGATTAGTAAAAATGGACCAATCAGGATAAAGTTTGACACAAATAACTGATTTTGATTGGTTTATTATCATTGATCCGTTAATAATTAGGAGCGTTTATTAACAGCCGTTACTTAACATAATAATCGATTAGTTATTTTGACCTTGACTTAATTCAGCTTAGTATGTCATAAAAATGGCATCTCAAGTATTAAGATTTATTTTCCAATTTGGTAACTATATAAGTGCAAGAATGACTACAAAGACTATGTAAATCAAATTGTTAAAACAATTTGAGAATAAAATTATAGCTAAAGCTATTCTGCTATGTAGTTTAAATGAATCTCATTTATGTAATTATAACCTAAAAGGTTAACTACTTTTGTTACATAATATATGGCTATTTATGGGTGGTCGTATCGCTTACCATCAGGCGAACGGCATGCTCGTCTCGTCATTCAACGCAATAAAAAAAAAAAAAAAAAAAAAAAAAAAAAAACATAAATTTTTGAAATAACTGCCGCCGATGGTTGAAATAGAATATCCATAATTTTGTATTTTTGTCGGATAGCATTCCAATCTTCGGCGGCAGAATAACTTATATTTAGATATTCTCCAAATATCACTTCTAAATAAAGTTATACGCGTATTTTATTTTCAATTATACGTACTATATGTATATGGGAATATATAATTTAAATATATATAAAAATATTGTAGAATATAAGAAATTTCTGATATAACTTAAAAGCAATACGAATCGCTTAAAATTATAATGTGTATATGCTGTTACATAAACTGTTAATAAGTCGAGCGCAGATAGTGGTTTACGAACGCAACCGCACATTGCTATGGAAATTATTGAGAGCGGATAATCAATCTCACGTTTGAGTAAAATCTCAAGTAGACATTTTATGTATTGAACTATTTAATAAACCAAACTTCTGCTCTTTGATTAATTATATACCTAGATAGAGTGACGCGCTACAATGAAACTAAAACAAACAGGCCAACTGTTCTTAAGCTAGTATGCGTGACAGCTGTGTCATACGCTATCGCTGCATCATTCTGCGTATGCTTGTGTGCGCGCTTAATGATACCAGTTATTACATGGTTTCTATTAAAACGGGGAAATAATTATATCCATGAAAAACAACAAAATATAATTCACTCGAACTCATTTAGCGGGCAACAGTTGGCCTCTATTTTTTTCGACACGTTTGAAACGTTCAGTGTCTATCTAGGTATATAATTAATCAAAGCTTCTGCTGTCATTAAAGAACTTGTTCTCAGCTGAGTAAATGTTGTTACACAAACAAAACTTAGCGATTATTTGAGCGGATGTTAATATGGGTTTATTAAATAGGGACTATCTTAAGATGCGGGCCTTAATTTGACAGCGTCTCAACTGATATCGCACTTCAGAGCGAATTTGAGTTGTATCTATTAAAACGGCTTTTAGTAAATTATATCAGCCCTGTATTATTCTGGCCCACTGCTGGGCACAAGCCTCCTTTAGGTACAAGGGATTAGGCCTCAGTCCACGCTGGCCCGATGCTACATTTAGTTAAGTGTTCAATTCTCGTGTGGACATCCTAGTTAATGGCACGTTGCTTCGACAACTATCTGTTAAAGCAATGTGAACTCTATTAATATCAATACAGAGCATTTATTGGAATACAGATATTGATAGATGAATGCTGATTTTAAATTATACTATACGCATTTATATTTCGTATATGTTCGTGTATCTTACGTGCTTCGTATACCGCTGTCTGCGTTACCTCTGTTCATGGAACGGATTAGATAAATATAGCTAATATCACTTTATTTGAACAAATATCATTTTAATGTTTAGTGCAGTATTATTAAATAAATTTATAGATAAACAATATGTTGTCAATTGTTAGGTGGACTCCACCCTGTATATAATAGCTATAATAATGGAATTATTTCAGTTATTGACATATTGTCTTTGAGTTACTGCTTTCAAGTGTGTAAGGGAGAAAATCTTCGCCTCAAATATGAATGACGCCTAAGTGGCCTCTAGAAAAAATTAAATCTGCTAATAAATATAGCGATATTACTTATTCGGAGTTATTTTAATCAAATACATAAACTATACATCTTTTATTCGACCAAGACGAAAGAATCATTCGTCAAAGTTTTTAACCCATTAATTTAGATAATTTTGTCTATAATGCTAGTCAGTTATACTACTAGTTCAAATAGACTTGTGCAATAAATGGCACTTGAAATCATGATAATTTTCTTAAGGTAAATACGTACTTAATTTTACGACGTGCATTATGTAAAAAGTTTGCAAATAGCCTTAAAAATATGGGACTTACACGCCTTCTGTGGGATTAAAATAAAATATTTTACTGATGGCTATCGCAACTTTATACAGATCTGGGCTCATATACATAAACACGACACGGCGTATACGTAATAGACGTATATTGCGGTCCATTTTCGAGATTAACGCGTCACGCGACGCCGTGTCGTGTTTATGTGTATGAGCCCTAAAGGAATTGATTTGAAACCTGGAAGTGAACGTACCCACACGCTATGACGGATCTGGGAACTTTTCGCTTCCATTTTTAATTTTTTGAATATCAGTTACTAACGTATTTTCGATGTATAACTAAATGAGTTTTTAATGAAAATAAGCGATTAAAAAACCGGCGTATCAAAAACGTGCCATTACGTCATAATGTCTCGAGGCGTTAATTTTAAAATGCAGTGATCCTATTGGTGAATTTATGCAGCTATATTTCAGAAATACGAAACTGATATAAAACACAATAGTATCTTTAACACATACACGATGAATGCGAATATTTCTCAAAATAAGTATACGTAACGGAAAAGTTTATACGAAATAATATTAAATTTTTCTGTCTCATCTGTCTTATTTTGTTTACCTTAAACATAAATTCTATATATTATTTAATAGAATGCACATATATATTTCGTTAAGTACACTTATTTTGAGAAATACTGATGTACAATTTTTTATAATTTTATAATAGAATTGCTTCGTCAGTCTTATGGTTGTCTTTAAAAATACGATATATTTATGGAGCAGTCGGTAACCGGGCATCTGATGGTAAGTTTAATGCAGTACAAAAACCTGAAAAAAAAATTCTTTTATCAAATGCATGTGATGGTTTTATCCAATGAAGACGGATTATCACGTTTTACTGTTGAAATATACCCTTAAGCTGAACTTTATGATAGGCAATTGTGAACCTTGTGTACTTATTAATAAAATGCATTACTTGTACGTGCTGATTTCATCCTATATACTTAAACAGTTAGTTAATAAATTCCAGAACCAAATATCATTTAGTGCCATTTGTTATTAGAAAATAGAAAACATAAACATGTTTAACAAAATTGACGCATTCCTTTATAAAGACGCAGCGTTGTTACTTTTAAGAGTTAAGTCCAAATTGTACATTGTACCAAGAATTTTCAAAATAAAAATGAATATATATGAATTATACGAATAAGTTACGGATTGTTGTGTTTTATTTACTAACCTTGTCACGTGACGTCTTTTGACGTGTACAGTCAGCAGCATAAATATCTGTACAAAATCAAAATTTCAAATCGCCTATATACGCGTTAAGTTAAACTGAATTATTTTTTCTTCTTTTGAAGTAAAGTAAATCGCTTTTATTTAATTTTTATGAAAAGAACAAAAAAAATTAGTAAGAACACAAAAGTATGTAGGCAATTTGAAATTTTGAATTTGTTCATCTACTTATGCTGCTGACTGTACTCCAAAATTAAGCGCACACCGCTAATATAATGTAAATCATTATAGCGCGATATATTTCAATATATCTTTCCATAGAAATCATCAGGAAACCACACACGATAGCTGTCTATACTAATATATAAAGCTGAAGAGTTTGTTTGTTTGTTTGTTTGAACGCACTAATCTCAGGAAATACTGGACCGATTTTGAAAATTCTACGTTACTCCTGAGTGCTACTTTTTATCGCGGAAAAACTTTTTCACGCGGGCGGAGCCGCGCGCAATGCTGTTAAATATACTTTTGGGAAAGATGGACCAGAATTCAAGCAACTAAAAACAGCACAATGTAGTCTTTAATTGCTCTTTACCATATTAAGTAAGAACTAGTACTTATTTAATTCAAATATTCACAAAATGCACGCTTACTGCTTACAAAACCATCACACCGTTCGTTCGTCACTGCGGCGCACTCGCGACTGTTTGTGTACTTAATGTGTATCAAAATCTCTTAGCAATCCTCTCCCATCTTTTGATCTCGCCCGGTGCACTGGATTGGTTCTCATCCTATCTTCAGGGGCGCCAGCAGTCGGTGCGTTTCAATGACTCCTCGTCCAATTGGCGCAACATCGACTCTGGAGTCCCTCAAGGCGGTATACTTTCCCCGTTGTTATTTTCTATCTTCATCAACCTCATTACTCAAAAACTTCAATGTGCGTATCATCTGTATGCTGATGACTTGCAGTTATATTCCCAGGCTAACATCGATTGTGTGTCTGCTGCTGTAGTCAGGGTGAATAAGGACCTGGCACATATCAAAAGGTGGTCAGATAGTTTTGGACTTTCCGTGAATCCCACGAAATGCCAGGCTATAGTAGTGGGCAGCCCTAGAATGATCGGTAGATTAAACCTTTCAGATATTCCTCCTATCGAATTTGACGGCACCATCATTCCTTGGTGCTCCAGTGTGAAGGACCTCGGATTACACATCGATGCCACCCTGAGCTGGCGGTCCCAGATAACCTCTGTTAGTCAGAGAGTCATTGGCACTCTCCGTTCTCTTTATCGCCTGAAGAATTTCCTTCCGACCAAGACGAAGATTATGCTTGTGCAATGCTTAATCCTCCCAATAATCGACTATGGTGATGTGTGCTATTTTGATCTGAATGCAGACTTGCTCAATAAACTCGACCGCCTTCTTAATAACTGCATTCGATTCGTTTTTAATCTCCGCAAATACGATCACATTTCTTCTTACCGATCGCAGTTAAAGTGGCTTCCCATTCGCCAGCGCCGTTCGTTGCGTGCGCTTACTACTCTCTTTTCTTTTCTTACGTCTCCTACCCCTCCTACTTATCTATCTTCCAACTTTGTTTACCTTTGCGATGGACATGATAGGAACCTGCGTTCTTCCAGCAATCTCCTACTGAAATGTCCTCCGCATAGCTCTGATTCTGTTCACTCTTCCTTCGCTATCCAATCCTCCCTTCTTTGGAACGCACTCCCGCCTGAAATCAGGTCGTCCTCAACACGGCTGGCTTTTAAAATGAAAGTTCGGCAATTATTGCTGGCTGAAGTAGCAGTTTCTCCTCGTTAGCTTATTAGTGTATTTATATATTTATGTATACTTATATATATATATATATATATATATATATATATATATATATATATAAAATTGTTTATATATATCTTTATATATGTGATTCTATAGTTTTGAACTTAGTATGTTATCTATTTATTTCTTACATTTGTTTTATTATTACCCTTACTTTATATGTTTATCATTGTTATTATTATTATTTTTTGCACCTGCCTCCGTCCCTCTCTACACCACCCTAAGGTTGACTGGGAGAGAATGCCCATGGCATTAAGTCCGCCTGTATACCATGTGTACAAAGTGTAATAAAAAAAAAAAAAAAAAAAATCGAGGCGCGTAGGCATAACTCACGTTCCGACCGTTTGTATGAAGATATTCTACTGTATATATGTGTACTGTGGCTGAAGTATCCTAATGCCAAATCAGGATTACGTCAGTAACCCGTCACACACGCAGTCCTGATTTCGGATCTGGCAGATTCAAATATGGAATGATTCAGTCGTCGCCCTAGGGCTTCAGTTGTCTACGTCACAGCATCACCGCTGGTTGGTCGAGACGCGCTCCGCTGCGCCAACGCTGATTGGCTTAATGAACGAGCAGCTGATTGCGACAGAAGTACGAAAAGCTGGAGGAGGCATATTTTATGTTAATTTCATTACTCGGTTTGTTTTACTTACGAGATTGCGACACAAGATTTATTAGTGACAGAATGTTTAACATCTCGACAAGAAGTGGTTTGGAATTCTTAATAAACAAAGAGGCTGATAATCTCGCTCTTTTAAAACAATAAATAGTATTTTGCATTTGTATTTTACATATACTTAATTGCAGAAATTTCATGATAGATACAGCATAATCTCAATATTATAATGTTAACATGATGGAACTGCTTAAGTCGTCCTTCACTAAACTATGACTACTTGTACTACTGTACTGTACAGTTGATACACCGAGTGACTCTATAATACGATAAATTTAAACTTTATAATAAAACCGACATAGGTATTTAGTCTTTCCAAAATTAAAACCTACATCATCATCATTTGGGAAACGCCTGATACAAATAGACCATTGTTATATTTGAATGCACATTTTGCCATCTCTACTATTTCGCTACTCTTGTAAACATATTAAAGCTAGTCCATGTGCACATCGGCATGTCAACGCGCTACGAAAACTGTGGCTCATGAACAAGTTTGACTTTCAATGTTACGATAGTGTAGAAATGTTCTTTTAAGTGCTTGCCCGCAACATTTTTGTGTGTTCTTTGCTATTAAATATTACAGAATTCATTATTTTAATAAAATCGTATCAGAATATCTCGCATGCCGAGCCTCGAGAGTTCAAATTGGCGTTCTGAGATTTCTTCCTATGCCATAAGTTCAAATCTTCTTTTTGTAGTATAGACGACACACAAGCAAAGCATCATGGATGCTCTATTAAAATGGATTAAATATTAGGGGAGGAGTTATTTAGACTCATCATACGAAACGTACCAACCTGCCACCACTATATGTCAGTTTTGAGTGACGGTGGCGTAGCGTCAGTTTTTGCCGCCTGTGGACCGCCGAAATTTGCCGCCCTATTAAATTAGTCTTAGCTGGCGCGAGTCTCCTGGGGGTCATGGCCCCCGACCTCCTCCTCGCTACGCCACTGGACAGTGATATTAATCAAATAAAGCTGACGCATTAATTCTATAAACAAATTTATTCGAAGCGTGGTTCTATTACTTTAAGGGTCTGTTTCACAGACTTCAAGTATTTTTTTTTTGACAGATCGTATTAAACAGCTAATGTAGATAGTATTCATTTTTAACCGACGTCCAAAAAGAGGCGGTTATAAAATCGTGTGTCTCTATTTTATTGCTATTTATTTGGGACAATAGATTAGAGTAACTGTTGTATTTGATCGGGTTATACATTTTTGCGACAAGTGGTATTTATTAGCAAGCGGTGAAATCGGCTCTAAAACTATTACTAACGCCTAGTTTCTTCATTAATAGTCGGCCAAGTTACTGTTACATTTGTCAAAATTATGATGTGGTTTTATTCTATTAGGTTTTACTGTACAATACATAAAAATTCCATGTCTTACTTCACAAATTATCTTATAGCTTTTATTATAGCAGTTACTTTTACTTTTACAGTTGATGAAGAAACTAGATCTAGACAATACACGTGTCATTCAATGATATTTATAATCAGATCAAGTTTCAACGATTACCACAAAAAATTACTGACTTAACCGTATAAAATTAATAACTAGCTTTTGCACGCGGCTTCGCTAGCGTTTTCGGAATAAAAGTTGTGTGTGCTGATGGGCTTGTTTTGTAATAGATTGCACACCAGACTGACATGATACGGGGAGCGATTTAATAGATGATAAAACAACCGTTCCGATGAGTGTTTTTATTGCAACTGAACTTAGGATTAATTGATACATTAACGAAAATGATATTTGCTTACGATGTAAGAGTATGTTTATGCTAATGTGCGGTAACCCGTACAAAAGTCCCGCTACATATTTTCTCGGGATGAAAAGTAGCCTGTGTCCTTCCGAGAGTCTCTAACTATCTATACCTTTCGTCGAAATCCGTTCGTTTGTTTCTGAGTTTATCACTTTCAGACGGACAGACAGACGCGAAGGAAGACTTTGTTTTATAATATACTACTAGCTTTTGCCCGCGGCTTCGCCCGAATGAAACCTTTTTTCTGTGATACGAGACACGCTTTATATTTTGCCGGGATAAAAAATAGCCTATAGCACTCGGAAGTGTAGCTTCCTATTAGTGAAAAAAATCGGTTCAGTAGTTCCATAAACAAGCCTCTACAAACTAACAAACATTTCCTTTAATGTTAGTATAGATATTAAAGATTATCGAAAAAAACAAATAATTAATAGTGCCATAAACAATTCAGGTACAATTAAATATTCAAAGATTGGCGTCTGTCAATCAAGCTAACCGAGTCGGTTAATCTAGAATTTAATTATCTCTGAATGGTTGTATCTTCCGTTTAGATTCCCCGGAGTGGGGCGTCGGGCTGCGGCTTAGCTTTGTTTGTTGTACGCCTTTAGAATTGCAGTTACTTCCATACTTACATTACAAATATATATTATAAATGCTTTGATTCATTGTATACCTAGATAGACACTGAACGTTTCAAACGCGTCGAAAAAAAAAGAGGCCCACAGTTGTCCATTAAATTAGTTCGAGTGAATTATTTTTTGTTGTTTTTCATGGATATAATTTTCTCCCCATTTTAATAGAAACCATGTAATGACTGGTATCATTATGCGCGCACACAAGGATACGCAGAATGATGCAGCGATAGCGTATGGCACAGCTGTCACGCATACTAGCTTAAGAAAAGTTGGCCTGTTTGTTTTAGTTTCATTGCAGCGCGTCACTCCATCTAGGTATTATTTATTTATTTATAAACTCTTTATTGTACATCTAAGGCAAAGTGGAAATAACAAATATACAATACAAACTAGGCTAAACAACAAGAAGTACAAGTGGCGGTCTTATCGCAATTGGCGATTTCTTCCAGACAACCTTTGGATGGACTTAGTTAAGAAGGAAAAATAGAGCGGGCGGTCATCTACAGGTAATAAGAGGGGTTAGAGAACAGATGTACATAGACATTATATCTATAATTTAATAAAAACTACGTATACTATACCTAATATAAAAGTAAATACATACAATAGTACATAAACTACATAACTACAATACAACATATACATAATATCCAGTAATAAATAGAAAAAAAAAAAGCAGAATATAATTAATCAAAGCACTGGATGCAGGCTTTTGACAGGTTCGTCTGGAAATCCTTAGGTTAGACTGATGTTCAGCAGTAACTTTATGTGGCTGATGATGATAATGAAAAGTTTAAATTATAAGGTACCTACTCCAAGGTATCCTACTGCGCGTCATTCTGGGACGTTAGGTAAATATTATCTCATAATGCTCAGTACCTTTACATGAACAAAAATGTAGTTAAGTATCCTTAAAAATCTTTGTAAAAACACACATACACTCACGCCTTTTATCTCTGAAAGGTTAGGCAGAGGCGCAACTAGTGCACCCACTTTTCGCCGCGTGAATTCCGTCCCATGATATGATAGGGGGCGAGCCTATCTGCTACAACTACGCCACCGAGGCAGTTGTATTTTCGTAAATGATTGCAAAATTCTTAATATTTTAAAGTAAAATCGAATCAGTAATCCACAATGAATAAAATTCTTTGAGAACCTTATACAAGAAATACACTCTGCAAGTATATTTAGTGAAATCAACAAGAGTGCATTCATGCCTCTCGTAGAATGCCTTTGTATGTGGTGTAGTGGGTTACTATACAAGTATAGTGTGTGCCCAAATTATAAGCGAAAGGACATTACTGGAAATTAAAACTTATTTCAAGAACGCTTTATTGGTCTACTAAGTTCTGGATTCGAATCCCAGTTATGGTAAGACACTATAAATTTTCCTATTGGTAATATAACTAACTACTCTGTTTAATGTCTTTGATAAAAACACACCTGACTTGCTCGGGACGTAATTGTGCCCGATATGACGAAACATCATCAAAGAACCGAAAATATAAGTTCGATGAAATTAAATGTCCCATTCGAGCCTCTATCAAACACTATTACGAAATAATTAATATAGTTAAAGAGTTTTAAGATTATATAGAACGGACATTGGCAAATTGTTATACAAAAATTGTGAGCCTGTTCGTCAGTAACTGAATCTACCGTGAAATAACAAAATACCTATGTAATATTCATTAGAACATAGTTTGAAATGGTAGTAATGCGTAACTATATTGGCATATTTCCTTCCAAAATATTGTTTTATTTACAAAATTTAAGCATACCGAGACGTCTTGTTACGCGGACATGTCAGATAAGACAGCGACTTATTACCAATTGGTAGTAACTTTTGGACGAAAAATTCACCCTAATGTCCGGTCTATAACCATACTCTTTAACTGCTCTATATAATTTTAGAACTCGGATGAAGCAACGTGGGCTTGGTCTTTTATTATCGAAAAAACGAAAGCGCTAGTACATACATCACTGCTTGTTGACATAATGTAATGACATAATGCCATGGTAGGATAGCTAGGTTAGGGCCTGTAGTGTCCTCACCGGTGAGGATCGTGACGCGGTCCGCCCATTATTTTTTAATAAAATAATCTCTTTTTTATATCCCCTTTCCTGCCAGCCCGAGCTAGCTTTTTTGTTTTTGTTTATTTCTCATCGTGGATTTTACTCCCAATAAAAATGTCGTTAGTTATATAAGTGACCTTTAGTATTAACAATAATTATTAACATAATCAATTTAATGTATCTTGACTTATCATAAGTGCAACTATGTTCGCCTACGTGATGAATAAAGTATTTTATTTTATTTTAATGTGGCAGGACGACCTATCCAGACGGATTCTCTATGAGAGCTCTACAATCAAAATGAAGCAGGATTTAAAGGAACCAAAACATTTAAATATAAGTTATATGAAATTAACAATAGTAAATACAGAAAGCGACGATAGCCAAGTTGGGAATGGAACGGTCTGCCGAGGCAATGTCCGCAGGTTCAAAACCCAAGGCACACACCTCTGAATTTTCGAAGTTATGTGTGTATTGTTTATCAATTATCGTTCGCTTTAACGGTGAAGGAAAACATCGTGAGGAAACCTACATACCTGAGAATTCTCCATAAGAATCTCGAGGGTATGTGAAGTCTGCCAACCCGCACTAGGCCAGCGTGGTGGACTAAGGCCTAACCCCTCTCAGTAGTAGAGGAGGCCTGTGCTCAGCAGTGGGCAATATATAATACAGGGCTGATGATGATGAATACAGAATCTAATTTCATTTATCGCTTCTGCCTTACGACGAACATTTCTGAGAGGGTTGTTTTAGGCCGCTCATGGATACCCGCCTTTGTCACCCAAGCCAGCCACCTGGCCTGTTATCTGTTATTGAATTAGCCAGACCTCAATACCAGTCACCGCTGCTCCCATTAGTGTAGTTCAATCTGATGCAATTAATGGCGGTTTGTTGAAATTATTTTAGCCTTCTTGATTTGACTGCCTGATGCCTCAGTTGTACAGTTGTATTAAGATACGACTGCAGTGCTGAGGTCTCGGGTTCGATTCCGAGGTCGGTAGGTGATATTGGGTTTTTCTACTCAGTATCAGCCCGGAGTCTGAAATTTGTACCCGATATGGCAATAGACTTGCCCACTATAACATCATGGGACGAAATACACACGGCGAAAAGTGGTGCAAGCGCCTCTACCTAGCCCTTCGGGGATAAAAGGCGTGTGTGTGTTTTTGATTCGAAAGCACTTGCATAATGTAGATGTACAGGATTCTCATAGTTTCGTAGACAATGTGCCTTTCTACAGTCATTAATGCTAGTGAAAATAAAAAATATATGGCAACTACACTTCTGCTCACGGCTCCGCCCGCGTGAAAGAGTTTTTCCGGGATAAAAGTCCCGCTTTATACTTCCCCGGGATAAAAAGTAGCCTATGTTACTCGCTGATAATGTAGCTTTATATTGGTGAAAGAATTTTTCAAATCGGTCTAGTAGTTTCGGAGCCTATTCAATGCAAACAAACAATCAATCTTTTCTCTTTCTAATATTAGTATAGATGACATATTTTAACGCCTGACGCCGTTCACAAACATTACTTAGCTAAGTAAGGAGCAATGCTGTAATTATAAGACTGTTTCTCAGTGCTGACAGCATGGCAGCCATCGTAGTGCGTAGGCATAGGGGCACTGTGATTGACTAATATTGAGATACAACTTTACTTCAGTTGGCTGTCCGATAAACAAAGCTGAACAAGTCCAAAGAAAACGATGAAATTGCTGACAATATGCGTTCGGGCACACTGTGCGACCTCATAGTATTTTTTTATGAATACGGATAAGTCTAACAGTCTCCATATTTTTGTTTTACTTTAGCGTTAACAATTATAGAAAGGCATATTGTCAACGGTCATTGATGAGAAATAATTTGTGTTTAGATAGTCAAATATAGGTTTTCATAGTTTAGATTTCACAAAGAACTGATGGAAACAGTCGAATGTAAAATCTATGTCGCTAGAAACAATGCCGATATTGGTATGACACGAACTAGTTAGTAGATAAGACTAACCCAAAATACATTAATTTCGTCCAACAACCTAAAAAATTGGAATTAAATAACTTGAATTTTACGCTATAATTGTATCCAAAACTAGTAGATAGTTCTCATTCCCAATATTTTGTATCCCAACTTCCCAATAATCTCCAGTAAAAGGCAAATATAATCGACGCTGGAAACATCCGCTCGAGAATTCCAATATACCTGATTGATAACGTTATAAAATTTGTTTGTTATGAACGTCGCATAGTTTCCAATGCTATTTAATATAGAAACGAGGATGCTCTGCTTGTTTTATGAGCGAATTTTGTTGAAAGCGTAATTTGCTTCAACATTTTGGGTCAACACGATATTGCTATTAACGGTGTTACCTTTATGACAGATTCCTTCGATCTGGGTTGAATAAGATTAAAATTGTAGCTGATATTGAAGGATTAGGTTTGGTGTTTGGGTGTCAGTGTTTTGAAGGACTTTGGTGGTAGGTCTCTCAAATGTAAGAGTCCGTCTGGGTGGGTACCACTGCAATATTTATTTCTACCGCCAATCAGCAGTGTGCATGCACTGTTATGTTTCGGTTTGAAGGACATTTTAGCCAGTGTAACTACTGGACGTAATGAGACTTAACATCTTATGTCTCAGGATGATGGAATGCCACACAGTACTTTGTAACTCAAGGTGCTGGATGGTGTTGCTACTGTTTATGGGTGGTCGTATCGCTTACCATCAGGCGAACGGCATGCCCGTCTCGTCATTCGATACAATAAAAAAAAATCTCTAAGCAATTTATGAAAGTATTCTGCTCAATAATCTGTTGAAATATTATTTATTCGGTTACATCGCTCCGACCCCAGCGTTGTCGAGAGAATGCAAAATGCTACTCCATTTAACAGAGACCCGCGGGACGCGTCACTGCAGTAGCGTCCAGTAATCTCCTATCTAGTGTTACAACACAGCTCAAATGTATTATTGTTGGTACTGCAAAACTAGAATTACTATTATAAAAACAATATATTTATAGTTGCCGTGGGTATATTTGTATTCTAATCCGTTTTGTTTTTTAATGATTCTACAAACTTTATTTCTTATTTTAGCATTAAAGGTTGTGGCTTCGATTTGAGGGAGGTGGGGGGGCAAAGTTCCGCTATTTGATACGTAACTCTAAATATTATACGATAGTTCTTAATGACAAATGAGTTTTAAAATACTATTACTAATATGACTAGTCTTACATCGAATTTATTATTCGTTTTGTTTAATGACTAGACTTTTGCTTGCGGCTCCGCCCGCGTGAATGAGTTTTTCCGAGATAAAAGTCCCGCTTTATATTTTCCCGGGATAAAAAGTAGCCTTTACTCGCTGATAATGTAGTTTTGTATTGATTAAAGAATTTTTGAAATCAGTCCCGTAGTTTTTGAGTTTAGTTATTATAAACATACAAAAATGCAAATCTTTCCTCTTTATAATATAAGTATCGATTAGTATAACTATTGGGAATATCAGTCACCAATCGCAACAAGAGCCTTGATTTACAAATGACATTAATAATACTTATAATATAGATGTTTCAAAGGACGTTTGTTTATTGTTACTTTCATTCAATCGTGATAAGAAAATACTGAGTATTGTAAGTTAGTGTAGCAAAAAGCACACATGTAACAAAGATGTTATTTTTCAAAAAATGTGTCCACCGTACTTCATAGCGTATTGATCCACTCGTCGTATCGCTTCTAAAACATCACATTGGAATTTATCGCTGACTCCAAGCGTTTCATTTCTAAACGGTGCAGACCGTATTGGATTATTTTATCTATAAATGTATCTTAGGAATGGAAGTCGCAGGGAACATAAAACGTGATGCGCGAAAACAGCTGAGTGGCGACGCGGTAGGTACGAGACACTGAAGGAATCGACAAGGTCTGAATATCGGATTGTGACTCCTTCATATGAACTATGTTCCAAAATTAAATCTCCTATCTGTTGTAAGTAAGCGGATATCGAATATTGATTCGTTCATACGAACTATTGTCGTTCCAAATTTGAATCTTCTATGTGTGAACGGATATCGGATTTTGAATCGTACGTAAGAACTATCGTCATTCCAAATTTTAAAGGAGATGTCCGCTTTTTGTATGAGTGCTGGGCCTCAAAATCTAACAAGGCTCAAACTTTAGGTATATTAAAAGGGCAAAATATGGAACTTAGATCCATTAAAAATAAATTTTTAGACTCCTCCATTCATAACCAACTTTATCAAAAACGATCATATTAAGTGTAGTTTTCAAGCCAAACAAAATTACATAAATCTCAAAATCGGAGGTCTTTAAAGTTAAACGATTTATTGCAAAAGGTTAGTTTTCAGGAGTTCTATCCAAATATCTATAAATTGTCTTGTTTAAAATTTCAGGCCCGTTTTTGGACATGTCCTTTCCTATGTAAATGTACATGACAGTTACAGATCAAAAACTAAGGCAAGTTAGTTTTGCTTAGCTGAGCTAAGAAAACTACTCATAGTACACCTTAGTTTACATAGTTTGCGTCTGCACACAAGTATGGAAAAATATCATTTAGATCAGAGGTTTTGGTCTATAGCCGGCATAATACAAATGGACATTTAAAATTGCGAGTGACGCTATGAAGTGAATTTAAAGTGAAAATACGTGAGAATAATTATCAATGAGAGGAAGGCAGCCTTGCAAATAAATAAACTAACCAACTGATCCTAAGATCACCAATGCTCAAAATAGTCACACCATTCCCAGTGACCGCTTAGGAACACCATGGTAAATATATTATGCACTACACATGATTAGACAAAAAAAAATACAATTTTAAAGATGGGGTTCACCTTATTTTTAACACCAGTCAGAAAAATATTCCTTCTGACACAAAACAACGTTATCAAACATCCTTCTAATTCTATCCAAAAACATTTCAAATGAAATAATAAAATGTACCGAATCAACAGACCAAACTGAGTCCTATTTATAATAGAAAAATAAATTGTACACAACTTTCTGTGAAATAGTTGCAGTATTATTTTTACATTGTATGTGGGTCATGAATGTACCAGTGTTGTAAATCTAATGGCGCGGGCATTGCGAATGCAAGCATCGCGCACTCGACATGGACATCTATAGAGGCATACTACCAACTGGGTCTGTAGCCAAGACGCCTTTCTACAATCGTCAACGCCAATAGAATACAAAATAATGTATGCGAGTGACATATCCGTGCGAAAGACTTATCGATCGGATATGTCATTCGCATATTTTTTTCTTATAGCGTTAACGCTTGTAGAAAAGCGTCGTGGCTACGGTCCCTGTTAAAGGTTATTTCACAGCTTTGAACAAGCGGAATGGGTTGTATAGCTCTCGTATGAAAAAAACTTTTAGGACAGTAAATTGTAGGTACAGTTTTGAATTCTTAATGGAATTTTGAAGAACTCTCTTATGTAACAGATACTACGTAAACTGAATTATGAAAATATTTCTTATAATATTAAGTTACAGTAGTTGTACCGCTGATGGACACTTCATACATTGATATTTAGAACAAACCTTAGTTATTATTCTTTTTATACCAATAAGCTTTAATGTCGCTAACTTTTTTACTATTTAATTGTAAATATATTATCATCAAAATAATTTCAACTTTTATTGGTTTTCTTGCTTCCGTACCACATAAATCAGTGATCGAAGTGATATGCTAACATTACCAACATCTAAAATAACCAGCTCTATATGAATCCCGCCAAATATTCTATTTGGCCTGGTGCAGTGAAGAATATGCCTAGGATTCGGCGCCTCCCATCCGCTCCTACATTATGTAAAATATGCCGCCAGCCCGACCGCGCAGCGTTCTCCGACTGCTCTCTAATACCATGCCACATTGATATGTTGTTTTAAATGTAGACATACATAGAAATGCAAGGCGTAGCCAGGTTTCAATTCCGGGAGTGGGGAAAATCTAACATTTTTATCAAGGGGTAAAGAGAAAATTTCTTATAGGTTATCCCAATAAAAGTAAGCCCGGAGTTTCTTTCTGCCTTTCTTCTTCGAGTAATCATCGCTTAGGTAGCTAGTGAAAGGCTGGTAGGTTAGCTAGGTTAGGGCCTGTAGTGTCCTCACCGGTGAGGATCGCGACACGTTCCTCCCATTATTTTATTTATTATAAAAATGATTCATCGTTTTTTTTTACCTTCTCTTTCCTGCCAGCCCAAGCTTGGCATCTTTATTTATTTTTCATTGATTTTACTCCCTATAAAATTTTAAAAATGTCTATAGTTATATAAGTGACTTTTTGTAATAATAATTATTATGAATTTAATGTATCTTGACTTATCATAAGTGCAACTATGTTCCCCTACGTGATGAATAAACTATTTTATTTATTTTATTTTATATCTCAAGTAGATACAAAAGTGTGTAATTGCTTTGAATCTAAGAAGTCTAAGCTTCGCTGATTAGGGTTCTATTCCTCATCTTTAGTCACCCCCTTACCTTTTATTACTTGTCATTAAATTTACAGACACACCGGGCTCTAGTGATTTATTATATGCATAGATTAGTGCAGACATAAAGCAGAAAAGATCCAAATTGGGGAAAAATTAACTAAAAGTATTGTGAATCTATCAAGCTTAAATGCCCCTTAAATCTTTTAGCCCGAATTTGTTGAGCTCTCCGCGCGGATTCAATACATTGTATCTCGGATGTCGTATACGGAAACTTGTCTTGCCTGTCCGTAGCTTTTGTCTAGCGAAGCTAGCCTCTCGTATTCGAGTTTCGAAGGATTACATAATGTGGCTTGCGACTTCACACTAGGGTAGGCACAGATGTAAGTGCTTGATTCTTGGACCTTATTTCGTGTCAATAACAACGATTAATTGAAATCTCGGGAAACTTATAAATCATTGACGCGCCCAGAAACTATCTTTGAATATAACCAGTGAGAATACACACTATTTGCATTATTATCCCTTACTTTTATTATTATAGAGCAACTCGGTGCAACTGCCGCGGTGGCGTAGTTGTATTACGGTACGACCGCAACGCTGAGTTCTTGGGTTCGATCCCCGGGTCGGGCAAAGTGATATTGGATTTTTCTATTCAGTATCAGCCCGGAGTCTGGAATTTGTGCCCGATATGGCGATAGGCTCGCCCCCTATCACATCATGGGTCGGAATACGCACGGCGAAAAGTGGGTGCACTAGTTGCGCCTCTGCCTACTCCTTCGGGAACAGGCGTGAGTATGCATAGTATGCGTACTATAAAACAAAGTCCCCCGCCGCATCAGTCTGTTTTTGAACGTGATAAACTCAAAACTACCAAACTGATTTCCTTTGATTAATAATATATCTGATTTCTATGAAATATGAAGGTAATTTGAGACCCTGGGACGGACAAACGCTACTTTTTATATCAGAGAAATATATAGCGGGTCTTTTATTCAGGATATCTTTCTCACATGGGCAAAGCCGCAAGCAAAAGCTAGTTTTATTATGAATGTGAAAAGGAATTAGCCTGACAGGCTTAATTCTATTGACCATCAATGGATACAACGTTACTAATTAACATATTGAAGATCACTTGATTTCAAGTCACGTGCAGTGAAGTAACAGAAGAAAAAAATGCCTGGAAAGTGTATAGTAGGTTTTTTGAAGTGAAAACTTCTTTAGCGGCGTTGAGCACTTTTATGATGGGTATAAAATGTTAAACTCGCGTCAGGATCACGTGACCCCGATCGAATGCGTAGGAGGTTTTACCATCCCTTACTAATATGAACCTTAAATACAATGCGTTGAAGCTATAATTCTTAAACGACTACATTTTTGTTTATTTCCCCAGCGTTGCTACGGCACGAGTACAAATGAGCGTAATATTATTTTTTCAAAGGAGATGTCTGCTTTTTGTATGAGTGCTGGGCCTCAAAGTCTAACAAGGCTCAAACTTTAGGGATATTAAAAGGACAAAATATGGAACTTAGATCCATTAAAAAAAAATTTTAGACCCCTCCATTCATAACCAACTTTTTAAAAACGTTCATATTAAGTGTAGTTTTCAAGCCAAACAAAATTACATAAATCTCAAAATCGGAGGCCTTTAAAATTAAACGATTTATTGCAAAAGGTTAGTTTTCAGGAGTTCTATCCAAATATATATAAATTGTCTTGTTTAAAATTTCAGGCCCGTTTTTGGACATGTCCTTTGATTTATAAAGAAATAGGGAAATTGACATTTTAGTGTACGATAGCGCAATAAATAAATATTGTATTTAACCCATTGATGTATTAAAAAACCCTTTTAATACATCAATGATTTAACCACATAAATGCTAGTACTTTTATACTGATAAATAAAGCAATTCGTGCGAAATTATTCCCTAACCATTCCAAAATATTCAGAAATGCACAACGTTAATGTTCAAATTTTTACTTCTGCCGGCACTCCCGGAGTGCAACCCGTTCCTTTTTTTATTGCAGTAGAGTGACGAGACGAGCATGGGGCTCGCGTGATAATAATACCATACCAGCCTTGTATTATGTACTGCCCACTGTTGAGCACGGGCCTCCTCTACAATTGAGAGGTTTTAGGCCTTAGTCCGCCACGCTGGCCTAGTGCGGGTTGGTAGACTTCACATACATTCGAAATTTGTAAAGATAACTTCTCAGGTATGCAGGTTTCCTCGCGATGTGTTTCCTTCACCGTTAAAGCGAGTGATAATTCAGAAAGAATACGCCCGCACATAATCACTAGCAGTACCACACTTCAACTTTCAATGTATTACGCTCCACTGCGCTCGTCACCCTGAGAAAGTTTTTTCGAGATACGCCAAAGTAAAGTCCGCGCCAAAAATATAAAAGTAAAGCTTGTTATGTCATTTTATCCATTTACTGGTTCCGTTTCTTCAAACCAACAGTGTCATCGTGGTAGTTAAGCACACTCGGCACCTAGGATGAGAGTTCACGTAGTTGAGTATTCACTGTATTGTACGCGCTCTGCGAATATAAATCTCGAACGTCATCGAAACTATGCCGCCGTCCGCGATCGACTAACAATTAAGCACAATTTGTGATTTCATTGTACACGTTGCTGAGTTTGTGCGTTTTTAATGGCTATAAACCGCCCTGGCTTTTAGAACTTAGAAATATATAGATCGTAATATCCGTATTTAATCCCCCCCTCCTAGATTCAACACAAATACATACGTATTTTATTTGTGTTAAACTATTGGGATTAACTACATGAAATTTTCGATTTGCCCCCTGGATCAAAGTTTAAGATTTGCGTACGGTACGCCTTTTTCTATTTATTTCTTAGGATATGGCATATGTACTTATATATTTTTTGTATACCTAATCATTGCTTACCGATGACAACATTTTTATTGGCTTATTCTCTAAATTAATCCGATCATTTATTGAAAAAGACCACAAGTCATTACACAATGTATGTTATATCCCAATGTTATAGAATGAAACTATGTATAAAAAAATATATAAAAATATTTATTACAATATGCGGTGTGAAGTTAAAATAGTTTTAAACAAATATATTATATAACATTTGAAATGTCCAACGTGGACTATTATTACTGGCCACTATGGTTATGCTAAATTATTACTTTATTAACAATTTAAAAATGGAATTGCATTTACGGGAAATATTTTATCCAGCTCTATCTTTATTTTGGTGACGTATTTTTTGTTACGTTTTATAATCTGTTATTGCGTAATTAACGACGATAATTTTTGCTGTTAAAATGTTTCAATTATCGTAAGAAGAAATTTAAAAACCCAAGGCACGGGGGGGGCGGCAAAATGTGTAAAATAAAACCATTTACAAATTTAAAGTTTTGATGACAGTACTCGCGTGACTCTTATTTCTTGAAATTACCGTTTTTTGGTGCCTTGGGGCGGAAAAATTTTGGGTCCGCTCCGGGCGGCAAAAAAACCCGCTCTACGCCACTGCCTCTGACTTTTCGAAGTTACTTGTGTATTTTAAATCAATTATCGTTCGCTTTAACGGTGAAGAAAAACATTGTAAGTAAACCTAAATACCGGATTTTTCTCTGTACTGGTATTATTTATTATTATTTCATTCACAACCTAAATCTTATAGTTCTAAATGTTATTGAATAATAATCAATTATTTTTAGATACCGCAACAGTAAACCTTGTAACCTTGTAATAAGTTATAGAACTTTCATCACTATTGAATAATTTCTAACTCGTGTCAAAGGACATGTCCAAAAACGGGCCTAAAATTCTAACCGAGATAGTTTATTTTGGATAGAACTCAGAAAAACTAACCTTTACCTTTAGAGCAACACTAGAGTTTCTTGCCCGTTCTTCTCTATTGAGAACTGCTTTCCGAACTGGTGGTAGAGTTAATATTGACGGAATCTAAATAATGTATAACATTTTAAGGGTTCGAATAAACTATTTCATTTCATATTTCATTTCATTTAACAATAAATCGTATAATTTTAAAGTCTACCGATTTTGAGAGTTATGTAATTTTATTTTGCTTAAAAACTACACTTAACATGAAAAGTAAAAAAAGGGAGTTATAAATGTAGGGGTCTAAAAATATTTTTTTATGCGCTGCGTTGCGCCTCTGCCTATCCCTTCAGGGATAAAAGGCGTGAGGGTGTGTGTATAAGCATTTACCAAAACCATAATGAAAATGTCCAAGTAAGATACAATATAGTGACGCCGAGAGTCCATCAGCGCGTGTGTTTGGCAAGTCCATTGTGCCAGTAAGTGGCGTGGAAACTTGTGTTATTAATTACAGTTGCCAGACGGGCTACACGCTACACGCTACACTCCGACGCGATCAAGTTCCGTGTACTTACAATCACTTGTATAAGGGTGAAGGAATTTTGCTAGTTTAGTATTTCTATGTAGTTTTTTGGGATTTGGTCAGATCACTTTCTAAATAGCTGATTAATTTTGGGTAATATCATTGTAGTTAATATAAGAATTAATGTGTACATGTTGTTAGTTTTAGGATCATTGTTATACTGTACTCGAACTGAACTGTACTTGTTACATGCGTCTTATAACTACTAATATACTACATCATGAGTAGTGGCTGGAAATTATAGAAGAGTATTCTAGGTGTATAGGGAAAAATATAATGACGAGAAGCTGATGTACAGGTTTTTAATGTATTTATATCCGTTTGTTTTACAATTGGTTATTTTACTCTTCCTAGGAAAGTTCACAATACTTTTTTTATAAATCCATAACTGAATCATTGTGAAATATGTTTCCGCAAAATATTTAAACCAGATTTTCACATTTCCGAAACACAGATAACAATCCGTGAAGTTTCATCTACGTGTTTTAATTTAGCTAATTTGTTATAATTTATGTTTTTTCTCAATAAAACATTTCGCGAATCTCGTGAAGATTCTTTAGTGTGAAAGCAAAATCTGATCTGAGGAAGCCGACGGCTCCGTAGACGACGCTTGCATTAATGTTCACAGTACACGTGAAAACAGCAGATACACTATGCTAATTAGTACGTCACACACACTCACGCTTTTTATCTCCAAAGGGGTAGGCAGAAGCGCAACTAATGCACGTACTGTTCGCCGTGCGTATTCCCGTCCCATGATTTGATAGGGGGCGAGTCTATCGCCATATCGGGCACAAATTCCAGACTCCGGACTGATACTGAATAGAAAAATCCAATATCACTTTGCCCGACCAGGGGATCGAACCCGGACTTCAACATTGCAGTTGTACCGTAATACAACTACGCCACCGAGGCAGTCTAATTAGTACGTATGTATAATAATTCTTATCGCGGATTTAGGGCCCCTTTCACATCATCATCATCAGCCACATGCCGTCCACTACAGAACATAGGGTTTTGCTAAAGATTTCCAGACGGACCTGCCAAAAGCGGCCTGCGGATTTACTTGTATCTTTCACAAGTTACAAGTCAATTTTATTTGACACATCGTATTAAACAGCTAAAGTACATAGTACTCATTTCATTACCATTTATTTGGGAGCATAGATTAGTGTGAAGGTGATATTTGGTCGGATTATACATTTATGTGACGAATAGCGTTTATCACCAAGCGGTGAAATCGGCCCAAGTATTTAGTTTTTGGTTTGACAACTAGCAAATTTTGATTGTATATAAACACCAATCTAAACATTAAAAGATTCCAGCAATGCCTTAGCTGGTTGGCCAAAATTATCCCAAAAATGATTTCTGCCACCCGTTTACATTTATTATTGGTTACATATCAAAATAAATAACTACTTTGAAATCCTGCAGCTTTGAAATATAATAGCATTTTCTAAACGTAGCGAGGGTAATATACTTGGAAATCCAACACCATTATTTTTATTTTATTTATTTTATTTTATTTTATTTTATTTGGAATAACAAGCAGCTTATATTATACATACAGCTATACGATACAAATATAATTAAAGTTAAGCCTAGAAGTATTCGCCAATGAATTGAACGTTTGAGTAAGTAGTATTTTTAACCATTTAAATTGTTTTTACATGAAGGACCTTAGATACATACATTGATACCAACATAATTCTAAAACTTTCTAAATTTGACTAAAAGATTGAGAAGACGAGAGAAAACTTTTTGTCACGAGTTGCCGTATATGGTGGTATGGTATTCTTAAATATAGCAGTATTTTCTCAAAGTAGCGAGCGTAATTATATGGCGCATTATTATTTTGAATCCAATATGACTGTTAGGAAATCGAGAATACGTACTTTAACAGTAAGATTATAAACTTAATCATAATAAATATGTTTTTATTCTACCTTCGACTATTCGTAAAATTAAACTATAAATTCATTATTCGCTCGCTCAGACTCATTCAACACATTTATTCAAGACCTCTTATTGGAAATGATAAAAACACGAACGCAAAACATCTGAGCTTTTGCCGTGTTCTGCGCAAGCTTTCACGTTTAAAGTGAAAAGCTCTTTGTGCAGTAAAACGAGGTTTCGTTCTCAATGAACCCGCCGTGATGCCCTTTATATTTATTATATTTAAGTATTTTTTCAAAATGTGCCGTGAAGAAATACAGTGTTTTCAGCGGTTAAGGCCTAGGTTTGGTCAGTTCGTAATGATTTCTAAGATTTTAAACACTTTTGTTTATAGGATTAAGTATAGAATATAGTTTTTGTTCGTGGCTTCGTTTTTCTGTTTTGAGCAATACAAAATATTGTTTCTCCAGGATTCAAAACAGCGTGTAGCACTCTTAAGAGGAAATAAGAAGGTAGAGCTCGTAGGGGTCGACCGCACCGAACCTTCGAATGTCAGATCTTTGACATTCTTGGTAAAGGTCAGATCTAAAGTACTCTAAACCAGTGATGCGTGAAAAGATTGATGAAGGTAGAAAAAGCGACAGAAGTGTGCCAGAATTGCCAAAGTAGCAATCCATAGACTCTGCCTACCCCATGTAATAGAGGCGTGATATTATGTCTCTTCGGAACATTGTAACCAGCGTAATTACTAGGAATTATGAGACTTAATATCTTATGCCTCTAAGTGAGCGCAGTGGAGTGCCACGCAGTACTTTATAGTTAAAAGTTCTGTATGATGTTACTACTGAGAACCTACTGCTTATGGGTGATCGAATCGCTTACCAAAGGCGAGCGGTATACCCGTCTCATCATTCAACAGCAATAATAACAAAAATATAATCTCCAAAGTGTGATATTACCTTATTCAATAGCATCAAGTATAATATGGTGTTTCTTCTAAAACATCATGGTACGCCTACCCATCTATCTAAGCGGAACCTGACATTAGAACCTAGCACGTGCCCTTTTGAGGATGCGGATAATATATCATATCCTACACAAGTCAGAAATACATTGACATTTGGTAGGTTTTTTTTTTATGGTATAGGGGGCAAACGAGCATACGGTTCACCTGATGGTAAGTGATCACCGCCGCCCATGAACATCTGCAATACCAAGGGGCACACAGATGCGTTGCCGGCCTTTTAGGTGGGAATACGCTCTTTTTTTGAAGGTCGCCAAAGTAGGTAGTAAAGAACCGATTTCATCAATATATATACATAATCCCTTCTTAGCCGATTTCGGCCACGGCGGCCAATCTCAACGGTCATCAGCCAGGTGCGCAGGAGATATTATAGTGCACAAGTGTGTGCGCAATACACAAGTGCACTCACTATTCCTTCACTCTCATAGTCCGATGAGACGGAAATCCGACATGACGGGGAGAGATCATTCATCAATACCTGGGGATCTAAATAAACATTGATCGATACCTGTCATAGTTAGGAATGGAACGTACTGCCGAGAAGAATGTCCGCTGGTTGAAAACCCAATCTGGTGGTAGGTCTCATATGTCTCATATGGTCTCAAGAGTCCGTCTGGGTGGGTACCACCGCAATGTCTATTTCTACCGCCAAGCAGCAGTGTGGGTGCACTGTTGTGTTTCGGTATGAAGGACATTGTAGCCAGTGTAACTACTGGACATAATGAGACTTAACGTCTTATGTCACAGGATGACGAGCGCAGTGGGATGCCACACAGTACTTTGTAACTCAAGGTGCTGAATGTTGTTGCTTCTGTTTACGGGTGGTCGTATCGCTTACCATCAGGCGAACGGCATGCTCGTCTCGTCATTCATGGCAATAAAAAAAAACCAAGGCAAGCAACTCTGACTTTTCTAAAAAGTTATGTGTGTATTCTTTGTGAATTATCGCTCACTTTAACAGTGAAGGAAACCTGCATACCTGAGTAAATCTCTATAAAAATTTCGAAAGTATGTGAAGCCTGCCAACCGGCACTAGGCCAGCGTGGTGAACTAATTCTAAACCCTCTCAGTAGAAGAGGAGGCCCGTGCTCAGCAGTGGGCAGTATATAATACGGAGCTGGTATGGTATAGATGGTATAGATTACCATCCAACTAGGTTCTTATATCAAAGACCTATCACCTAGTGAAGGGATTTACCAGACTTCCCCCTGACTGATAAGCTATTAAAGCACCGCACGATAAGCCGCCACAATTTTTCCCCAGCTCTTTCACAAAGCTTCATTCCGTTTGAATAATTTAAATCGTGTACAATGCGGCTCACTTCGTTCGTTCCCCCCTTCATTATATAATTCAGCCTGCGCACGCCGCGCTTTGATTGATAAGTCTTTTGAGCCGCTTATAAGCTTCCAAGGTGTTATAATTAATTTGGGTAACTTTTGCTGTTAAGCCTGCCATACATTCAAGTAGCAAAAATGTCTATAAATGACAGACAGTATTGTGCAAATGCTGTTGTGTTTCAGTTTGATGAAGATATAATTAAAGAGACTAAGGGAAAATTTCACCGGTTCTTGATAAAGTTCCAGTAACTATCTGACATAAAACACTATCTTACAAATAAATGTGACTGATAACTAGTGACTTTTTCTACTAGATATTTCTATTCGAGACCTGTGACACCAAAAGTTTTACTTTATATCGCGGATAAGTTCCGAAAAGGATATCAGGGACTTTATAAGCATGTGGTAAAATCGACCCTTAACATCTAATATCCCAGTGACGAGCGCAAGTTAGTGTCAAACAGTACTTTGTTTTTCAAAGTTCGTGAGCCACTGTTTACGGATCTTTCGCGTCATTTGGTAGGTCTCTCATATTTATTTATTTATTTATTTTTTTATTTATTCAATGAAAGTTTACAGCACTTGGCCAAAACACTTACATCTAACAATATAATCTAAGTATAATAATCTAATAACAATAAAATTTTAACAAATAACAAGATAACTAAAACTATTTCTAATACTTAATTAAACTAAGCAATATTTTACAGCGTTTCTAAAAATAACTTAATCCTATTGTAAACATGGCAAGGTTTATCATAAAATATATCTAGTATTATCATATGTAAGAGTCCGTCTGGGTGGGTACTACCGCAATTTCTATTTCTACCGCCAAGCAGCAGTGTGCATGCATTGTTGTGTTTCGGTTTGAAGGACATTGTAGCCAGTGTAACTACTGGACATAATGAGACTTAACATCTTATGTCTCAGGATGACGAGCGCAGTGGAATGCCACACAGTACTTTGTAACTCAAGGTGCTGGATGGTGTTGCTACTTTTTATGGGTGGTCGTATCGCTTACCATCAGGCGAATGGCATGTTCGTCTCGTCATTCAATGCAATAATAAAAAAATACTAGAAATTGCCACTATTAAATTGTCAAAAAATATATTTTACTATCAGTCAATTTCGATATATATTTTTTTATTTATTTATTTTTTATTTTTTTATATAGTTATTTGACATACCTTTCGATTCTTATGCAATTATTTATTTTACACTGCGTAAACACAATGGTATACAGGTGGACTTAATATCATCCTAGATCCTCTGTAGTTATGTAATTAAGCGGTCTTTCCAAAACAGCAAAGATAGAAAACTAGAATGCTCTACATCTATCGTTACATAACGTGTTATCCGATAACACAAACGTTTCAGCCATATGTTTTATTCCTAACTGCAACACGCCCATCCGGAGCACCTGTTACATGGCGTTGAACTTACAACTATTGTACGAGACCTTAGGAAACACTGGCTTTGTTTTTTCTCTTTTGACACTAACGTAAAGAAAGAAAGAAAGAAAGAAAAACATTTATTGGCAACAAAATTGGGTGGTGACGGTAACAATAATAATAATAAAATTATAAAAAAAACAATACGTAAAAACGTACTGTATGTACCATACTTTTGCCGTACCATTAAGCTGTGGAACAGTTTGCCGGCACACGTGTTCCCTCCGTCTTACAACATGGGGTCCTTCAAGCGGAGCGTGAACAAACAATTAGCAGGCCGGCATAAGGCATGTAAGCAATTTGAAATTTTGAATTTGTTCATCTACTTATGCTGCAGACTGTACATACTGCTGGGCACGGGCTTCTGTCTATATTACTAGTAAAGTTTCATCTGCACATGTTTTGCTGACGCGGCGTGTCGTACAGTACTACAGTTGTACAGTACTACAGTGATACATGTTTATACCAATAATACATTTTAAGTGCAACTACAACCGTCGACTTATACACATAACTATAGAACAGAGGAATCGCACACTTGTAATTTAACAATATATTTAAACGGTACTATTCCGTCTTTGGTAATTTTTCTCTACGCACTCAAACATCATACTCAAGTATACAAACTGTACACTGACCTCTTCGAATTTTAAAAACAAGGCCTTTACAAATTGCTGGCTAGAAGAATTTATTTGCTTCATTTCCATATTAGATACATAGATAAAAAGTTTATTTTGGCTAAAGCATAGAATATACATAGGCAATAGATAAGTACACTTCGATAATGTGAAACTTAGTAGCCCATGTAGTAGGTAAACCCAGACCTAGTTCTCAAATGTTTGATAAATATTCTGAATACAGAATCCATTTCGCGATTCCCTATCTCCACTTATTCGTATGAAAGTATCATGAAACATTCATCGTCAAACGCCTAGGTACTAATTAGTCGACATTTCACAAACCTTTCACGTAGTCTTTGAAAACCTAGAAACAAATTCGGGCTAAGACCCTTTGAAATGGATTCCTCAGTTCTGGTTCATCATAAATTATTATTTGGATTCAATGCGCGGAGTCCATTAGCTAGATTAATGATGGAGTATTTTGAGATAACTTTTGCCTGTGAATTTAGATGAGCGTTTTTGAATGACTCCTGCTTTTATCTGGAATGGTATGTACAATCTGTTAACGATGTATCACCCGTATATTCTTCAAAAGTCCCATTGTGAACTTTTTGAGAATATAAAGTAACCTGTTAATGCAGAACATTATCTATAATATGTGTTAAACATCAAAATCTGTTCAGTGGTTTCTTTGTTTAGTTCCCAAAATATCCCAACATCTTCAAAATCTTTTTCGTTAATATTGTTAAGATTAGATAAAACATATTTATTATAAACATTGCCGTAAAAAATAATTTAAATAAGCAGCTATTCATTCGAAATAATTTCATTCGATTTTAAATAGTGTTGTGAACAAACACTCGATGATAATTTTCGCGCCAGTCTCGCAGCACTAAATCCGGTACACTCCAGTGAATATTTTATAGGTCTGTAACAGCACGATGCGAACGGCGAGTTCGTAAATTATACGCTAGTGATGTGGCCCGGCTCGTCGATAACTAGTGCTTGCCAAAACTTTTAATCGATATATCATAGTGATTGCTACATTCTTCGAATGCTGTAAATTATGTTGTTTTCTTTTAAGAGATTAAAAGTAGGTACAGATCAATGTTTTATGTATCCCATTATATTATTTTATATAAATCCGTAAAAAGACATATAATAAAACACATCACGCGAAGAGGTAGGCAGAGATGCAACCAGGGCACCCACTTTTCGCCAATTGTGTTTCGTCCCATGATGCGGTAGGGGACGAGCCTATCGCCCTATAAAATAAACCTCGTTTCTTCAAATAACCAGTATCGCTGTAGTAACTCTATCTTCTTCCACTTCTCTACAAAGAAACAACAGCAATCACCAATCCCCTAATGAACTCTAAGAATGAGACAGCAGACTACATTGAAGCGAGACGGCAACATCGACACTCAGCCCAGCCGTTTTCATTCAATAACCGTAAAATTCCTAGTGTCCTCCATGAATAACTGAAGTGGGGGTATTTCAGAATTATGACGTCATCACTTGGCGGACGCGACGCGGCCACTGCCAGTGGCATAGAATAAAAACTAACGACGCAGTGGGGACGAAAGGTGTATTACGCGCTTTATGTATATTTTATTGGTGATGACGTAATATTATAGCTGACGCAAAACCTCTGAACCGGAGTATGTAGGATTAAATAGGTCACGAGAAAATGAGGTTTTTGGGTCTGTGTGTACCGTATTGAAAACATATTCAATCAGACATATCATATCAAAAATATTCAAACAGTTAATAGAGGTAATTCGAAATCGTGGAGACGCCACTATCGCTTAAACACAGTAAAAGATCAAATAAAGAAGTCGGGCTAGGAACAACTTTCTACTCCAAGAAAAGGTCCCCATACTCAATTTCGTTCAATACTTTTCGATATATTATAGCAATACAAGACATTTAGTGGTTTGCACTGAAAACGCTCCTGACCGGTCATATAGCACGGGCTTTCACAACGATGTCCACACATTTGGCCATATAGTTATATAGCTATTATCTGCCTCGATGGCGTAGTTGTATTGCGTACGCGTTACGAGTACAATTTGCGCGCTGAGGTCCTGGGTTCGAAGCCAGTTCGAGCCAAAACCATTGTGAATGGGTTGTTCTATCTTAAAAATTACTCAGTCGCAGCTCGGTGTCAGGAAGTTGGCGGTGTGATACCCCCCGCGCCGTGCCTCGGAAAGCTCGTAAAGCCGTTGGTCCTGCGCCTGATCTCTCTCCGGTCATATCGGATTTCCGTCTCACCGGACTATGAGAGTGAAGGAATAGCGAGTGCACCTGTGTATTGCGCATACACTTGTGCACTATAATATCTCCTGCGTACCCGGCTGATCTCCCTTGAGATTGGTCGCCGTGGCCGAAATTGGTTAGGAAGGGATTATTATTATATAGCTATTATTAACTTTAGTTCCACTTCACCTTCCCTAGCTCTAATCTTCCTCCCCGCTGTACGTGCTAGCCCGTACTGGTTCTCTGAATAATGTACATGTTCCCTACATTAAAAAGTAATTTTAAATCATTTGAATAGTGTATTGACTTTTGTATGCCTACATGATGGATCATTTTATTTATTTACTTTATTTTTTATTTTATAAATTTTCTGTAATGGGGCACTCTGAAATAAATACTGACACTCATTAGTATCAAGACGTAATTTTACTGCACATCAAAATAAAATATTTAATAGAATGAGATAAGAAATTCAACGAAAAGTGAACGCAATACAAAAGGCACGACAAAAGTAAATCTGTGCCATCATTCCGTCTAGTATTCGAAAAACGCCAAATTACATAAAAATGCTTTTGCGAATTCAACTCTAGAATATACCTTGCCATTTGTAGAAATATTTCATTTAGGTTACAAGCAAATGCTCTATGTACTCGCTTTAGTCGTGGAAGGTTCACCCAAATAAAATACAGTAATGATTTGTTAATTTGGTAATGATCGAGTGGTAAATATATGACCCTTATAATAAAGTCAATTTTATTTATTTATTTTATTTTAGGATTGCCAATAGAAGATGCACGTTACAAAACACACAAGAAATAAAATATGCAATTTTATTTTATGCAATTTTAGGGAGCAATAAAGAAAGAAAAGAAAAAACAGTGACTTTAATAAGCTATTGTCTCAGGACCAGATGGCCATAAATACGTCATATGGCATAGGTAAAAAAATTACAAAAAAAAAGATAAAAATACGCCTAGTCATATAAATTATTTTTCTAGAAATTTCTTGAATCTGAAAAAAATATGCTTATTTTGACATGGTTCAGTTAACGCAGAAATTGATTATTATTAGAACTTATTTAAGAATTAAGACGCTCCTTAATATATCACTCAAATTTAAAAAAAACGCCAAGTACATAAACCATAATCTAGCAATCGACATGAATATTGCTTGCAAGAGCTGTATATTGAAAAATGTGATCAAAAATCGACAAACACATCAAAAAACGACCCAAATTCGAAATCTACATTCGACGATGCCCATGGGTATTACTTGAAACGTCTGTAATATCTTCGATCGAGACTACTCTGTGAGGAACTGCTTTTGGCACCAACACATGTCCTTTAGATACAGCACAGCGGCAAAACCTTTGATTTCTTCATATTTTGATAAAATTCTATGTGCATTCGGGAGCCAAGAAATCTTATTTTATTTCGGTGAAAATGTAAGTCATTTGTGAAATTGTTAATGTTAAATTTGAGGTAAATTACTGAGTAATGGCGTACATTCTGATCCTTGCTTTAATATCACAAAGTCACCCTTCGCACATGTACGCGATAAACTCAAAAACTACTTAAAATATTTCGATAAAATTTTGTATAGAGATAGTTTAAGACTCTGAGAAGGTAATAGGCTACTTTTTATCGCGGATGTAACGGGGCTTCTATCCCGAAAAACTGTTTCAGGGAGCGAAGCCGCGAGCAAATGGTAGATGAAAATAATTACATTGAACAAGTACAATATAAATTCTACCTTCTTTTTGCGTTGGTAAAATCTAATGGATTAGTTAATGAAATACATACAAACCGTACAAATCTGAAAAATAGGCGGCAAACCGCTCCCTCTGTTGAAGCGAGACCAGATAAAATGTTCTGACGCGATGATTATGATCGATCTACATGGACTCATCCATCATGGTGGTCAGTACGTGATGGTGCAGATGGATTCTTGGCACCGTAGCCAATCTACTGCTTTTATTACCTATCAGTATATAGATTGTTCGCTGCTTTCCAATTAAAAAAGCTAGTTTCTGGAAGTACTATCCAAATAATTGTTTATATAGTATCTTGGTTAGAATTTTAAGCCCATTTTTGGACATGTCCTTTACTTGAAACTTGTGACAGAACATTACATAAATGCATACAAATGGCAGTCGTATCTCCTCCAAAGACATTTCCAGCTCAAGTTACGTATTAAGCTATGTTCAACCTCAAATTCCGCGAAATAATAAAAAATATCGCACGTAAATTTCAACCCCACAAAGTTAACAACATTAAAAAGATTGTTAATGAAACAATACCGCAAAACTGCACAGAGGGTACAATGGAATCGTATTAAAAGCTTGTAACGACGACAAAGTTTCTATAGCTGTAGACGCTATGTGGCGCCAAACTCCTATACAATAACTGCATAATGGAAATGGGCGGCCGAAATACACGGAATAAGACAAAATTCGGTATAAATATATAGCTTGATTGCAACGAAAAAATATTTTTTATTTAATTTATAATGTATTAGACTTCTGCTCGCGGCTTTGCCCGCGTGAAAAAGTTTTTCCGGTATAAAAAGTAAGTATAGTAAGTAAGCCTATGTGTTAATCCAGGACATGATCTACCCGTGTGCCAAATTTCATCGAAATCCGTTCAGTAGTTTTTGAATTTATTCGTTACAAACATACTTACATACAAATCTTTCCTCTTTATAATATTAGTATAGATATAATAATAAGAATTTCGAAGGCTTGTGAAGTCTGCCAACCCGCACTAGGCCGGCGTGGTGGACTAAGGCCTAAACCCTCTCAGTTGTCTACAACCTCCTCTAGGAGGCCCGTGCTCAACAGTGGGCAGTATATAATACAGGGCTGGTATGGTATGGTAATTTATAGTGTTACTGTTTACAACAAAAGTGTCCGGGTGTAACCCGCACTTTGGACACTTTTGTTGTCAGGGGAAATCCATTTATTTTTTTATAGATAAGCGAAATATTAAAAAATTATAACGATGTTATTATTTTTGTTGCAATAAATATTTCTTCATAGGTGTCCGGAGAAAAACCCATATTTCGCCCAAATTTTGTCCAGGATTTTGGCCGTGTTTATCCGGCGTGGGCAATTTAGGTGATGGCAGTCCTATTCACACTTGACAGTTTTTTTTTATATGTTTTTTATTTGGGTAGCTCACAGCTAACTATAAAAATATACGAAAATACTAATTTAAATACAATAAGCCAATCACGAGCCACCACAGATAGAAAATAAAATTATCGTTCTAGGCTTTATTATAAAGTTTGTGCCCATAAACAGTAGCAGCACCACCCAGAACTTGGAATTTGAAAACCCTACCTCAAAAACTGCGTTTGTGACCCTGGGACATTAGATGATATTATATCGTCATCTTGCATCTAATCTACTAAGATCATAAAATCAACTTATGGAACCATGCATTGCCTACCAAAAACTGACATTTTAGTTTGCTATAATCTACATCGTACCTCATTCCAAGTACAACTCTTCAAACCAGGAAACTCTTTTATGATCAATATCTACAGGACTGCCTCGGTGGTGTGGTTGTATTACCGTACGACTGCAATGCTGAGATATTGAGTTCGATCCCCGGGTCGGGCAAAGTGATATTGGGTTTTTTATTCAATATCATCCTGGAGTCTGGAATTAGTGCCCGATATGGCGATAGGCTCGCCCCCTATCACATCATGGGACGGAATATGCAAGGCGTAAAGTGTGTTTACTAGTTGCTCCTCTGCCTACGAATTTGGGGTAAAAGGTATAATTGTATGTATGTATCTTCAGCAACACCATCATGGCCTGTTGCCAATCAAGATACCCCACTCCCATGGACGCACTCAATCTGATTCATATTATTAATGGGCTTTTCCAATGACGTGAGGTTTTCACCGCGGTCCCGATAACCATATGTACATTTTAGTAAATTGCGTTCCCGTTTGTAGCATTTTCACTCTTTATTCGAAGTTATGTTGATTCTTGAATCTTGATACATTTTCGCGAAGGGACAGCAAATCTTAGTATATTACTGTGAACTTTTTGGTAAATAGCCTATATTATGTAAATTCAGGACACGTTCTAACTTCTAGCCCTTCTTCTTCTGCCTTTGGAAGTCTACTGATGAATAAAGCCCTTCCCCAAAGATTTCCAGATCAACCTGTTAAAAGCGGCCTGCATCCAGTGGGATCCGAGTGGCCAATTTCATCCAAATGCGTTTAGCAGTTACGGCGTTTTTGAACAACCATCCGAACATCTACAAACTTCGCGTTTATAATATTAGTAGTAATTTCCAGTTTGTCTTCTAGTAAAAGGTTCCTCTTAGAATGTCCACTGTTTTCAATCTCTTGTAACTTTTCTACCTAAACAAGATTTAATTTCAATCCATAAGACATAAAGTCGCAGACGAATTCAACGAACAAACGGAGAAGACTAGTGATAAATCGTGGGAGATTATGTCAATGCCAAAACCCCGCTGCGGTCGTCTCTAATTGCCAAACGATGAAAAACATGTTCTGCGACAGTGACCAATCAATTTGAAGATTATGTGCGAACGTTTATACCAAACGATTTATGGGAAGGGAATGTGTTAACTCCGATATTTTCTTGTTTTGTATGTATACTTACTACTACGTAAGAGAGAATCGCAACTCCGAGCACCTCCTTCCAAATAGAGGTATTTTTTTATCGTGACTATAAAATACGCATAGTAACTTCGAGCCGGCCGGTAGCTTTAATCTGTATTCGGGTGCAATAAAAAAAATATCTCAAAATCTATACTAATATTATAAAGCTGAAGAGTTTGTTTGTTTGTTTGAACGCGCTAATCTCAGGAACTACTGGACTGATTTTGAAAATTCTTTCAATAATAGGAAGCTACATTACCCCTGAGTACATTACTTTGAAGTTACGTTTGTATTGGTTATTAATTATCGTTCGCTATAACGGTGAAGGAAAACATCGTGAGGAAACCTACATACCTGAGAATCCTCAATAAGAATTTCGAGGGTACGTGAAGTCTGCCAACGCGCACTAGGCCAGCGTGGTGGACTAAGGCCTAAACCCTCTCAGTAGTAGAGGAGGCCCGTGCTCAGCAGTGGGCAGTATATAATACAGGGCTGGTATGATGATGATGATTACTCCTTACTTTTTATCCCGGAAAAACTTTCCCACGCGGGCGGAGCCGCGAGCAAAAGCTAGTAGTAAATAATTGGATTAAATGGGAAAAGAGTTATGTGCTGTAGACCGGAAGACCCAGGGTTTGAGTGCCAGATCGGCCAACACTTTCAGTTGATTATTCTACGGGACTGAATTTCCTAGAGTTTTGTGGTTGGACAGGACTGGTAATATAAACTAAACCAAAACATTTTTGCTATATTGATAAAGTGTATCATGTTGACCCCACATTGATGTAAGACAAGGTCCGGTGCAAGATAAATAATAGAAGTGTTGTTTGTCTTTTGAACTCCTTATACTTATTGTGATCAACTAAAATTTCAAGCCTTACAAGTCTACTTGATCCGATATCGTTCCGTAATTTCTCGGATAAAATAAACGGTCTTGTGTAATCTTCCAAAGATTGCCTATTAGTAGAAAAAGGGGAGTCGAACCGCAGACACAGATAAGTTATCACTAGTCACTGGGACCCATTACGCGTGCAAACATCGTTACCCGTGTCAGAGCTTGGTCACTGATCAAGGGCAAACGTTGAAATAATTTGGAAACTTAATTTCATAGGAACTGCATAATTATCATCATTATCAGCAGTTGTTGCAGTCCACTGCGGGACATAAAACTGCATATACGTAGCCTTTTTACTGTTAAGATAAGAGACTATCCCCTCCTCTAACCACTAATGCAATTCCTGTAAACCAAGGTCGGCAGTGGCACGCATTTTTACACCGAGTGATGGAACGAGTCTCTGGGAGCACTAATTAGTCTTAACCACTAATTATCCTGACAGGATAGTTACTGTCCTCATACTTATGTTTAGTACAGTGCAGTCAATATAATGTGGACAAACGTGAGACATCGTCGGCGCGGGTCATGACGTCCAGTAATTACACACACACACGCGTGGCTTTTATTCCCGAAGGGCTAACCAGATGTGTAAGTATTGCACCCACTTTTCGCCATGTATATTCCGTCCCAGTAATTATAGTAGCTACAACAACCTTGAAGCCGCAAGATCGATAGATATAAGCAGAAGTAGACAGCTCAGTTGCATCTAACCAAACCGAATTGCCCCCCGAGGCAATTCTTGTGCGCTGGGTCTTCACACACAATGCACGCCCATGCGCGGGGGCACATTATTCGCGGGCCGAGGCACACAGTCAGTGTGTATACCTCTTGGTTGTAAATCACATTGAGGCCTAAAAGGGCCCGCGAACATTTCCTGGCACCCTTTCTTTCCGCCCATCCTGGGAACCTTCCTCCCTGCCCCCCACCTTCCCTTCCATATTCCTCCTCTACTCCCTTCCCAGGCCCCTGCAGTCGTCAAGCCGGGGGACTCCAGTATCCCATTCGCAGGTTTCCCCCGGTGTTGACTGCAGGATCGCCTAACCAAAAAAAAAAAAACAAACCGAATTACACAAAATGGTCACACACTATACACACAAAAAAGGATAAGAATACGAAAACACAATATCCTTTATCAACAAGATATACCTTTGAAACGTGTTCAATATTGAGAGATCAGTGTTATTGATCCCCCTGGGGAGTTGGTGTTCCATCGCAGGTGTGAATCTGGGTCGGTGCCACTCCTATACGGACGTTATTGCTGTGAAATTAAATTTCCATTTCATTTGCGATGCACGGATGGTATCTTTGCGTGCATATGATTTATAACTAGGCATTGCGTGCGGTTTCGTAATACACCTTTTTTGTAACATAAACCCTTTGATTAATTATATACCTACATAGACACTGAACGTTTCAAACGCGTCGAAAAAAATAGAGGCCAACTGTTCTCCACTAAATGAGTTCGAGTGAATTCATTTTTGTTGTTTTTCATGCATATTATTTTCTTCCCGTTTTAATAGAAACCATTTTATAACTGGTATTATTATGCGCGCACACGAGGATACGCAGAATGATGCAGGAATAGCGTATTACACAGCTGTCACGCATACTAGCTTAAGAAAAGTTGGCCTGTTTGTTTTAGTTTCATTGTAGCGCGTCACTCTATGTAGGTATATAATTAATCAAAGCATAAACCCTATTGTACGCATTTCCGGGGTAAAAGTAATATGTATCAATCTGGGACGTGATCAAATCAGTTCAATGGTTTTTTTTTTGCGTTGAATGACGAGACGAGCATGCCTTTCGCCTGATAGTAAGCGATACGACCACCCATAAACAGTAGCAAAACCATCCAGCACCTTGAGTTACAAAGTACTGTGTGGCATTCCACAGCGCTCGTCATCCTGAGACATAAGATGTTAAGTCTCATTATGTCCAGTAGTTACACTGGCTACTATGTCCTTCAAACCGAAACACAACAGTGCATGCACACTGCTGCTGAGCAAGAAATAGTTTTATATTTGCTTATGTGTGGAAAAAATGTAAAAAACCAACTAATCAAAAATACATACAATTTGTATCATCGAACCATTTGCAATAAGATTTATTAAAGATAACGAACGAAAGTTTATGATTTATTTGTCTTAAAATAGAGTTCAAATGTTTAAAAATGAACAGTTTTGCTTTTCCTGTCATGTTCAACAGAAGTTTCTCTTATCAACCCCCAAATTTAATTCCCCATCATGCTTTCAGTGTACTGGCCTTGGTAACGTCTCTTAAATTCCATTACGACTTGATGAAAGCGTTCCGTTTTTCTTCCGAATAAGCTCCCATAAGTTTTTTAAATTTATCTAAATGAGAATGTAACATGTGCATCTTTAGAAATATTCTACATCCGATGATGCAAAAATTCGAAAAAATACCTGCCAGTATATATATCTACAAGAGTTACATGATACATGTGGACCCATTTTTTGTCTGGACTTTTAACAGATAGATTGAAGTAAGCTTGATAAGGATAGCAAATCTTTGAATTTGTATTTAAATTATACTTTTTATCTGTTACTTGAAGAAATTCGCCGCAAATATGTCAGAAAGAGTCAGCGTCTCGTTTACAACCTCTCGAAGCCATTTTGTAGAGGTTGATACATGTAAGAAATATGTAAAACACATTATGTCTTTGTGATACGCAAGCGCATACCGTTGCAACTTGCTCACATATTAGCGACTCAAGAAACACTACCTCCCGCCCTCTCTCCTCATTCGGCAGCGACAGCGCGCAATGATCGACATTAATTGGGCGCAAAAATCAAAAATGTTCAAATCGCTATAACTTTTTTAAAAGCATATTATATTTTCGTTGTCCAATCTCAATATATGTAATATTTTTGCTTGTAGAATAAGAATATATTAAGTAAATCCCATGCGCAAGAAAATGTAATTTTTTTGTTGACTGGTGAATCATTAAAATTGAGAGTCGACAAAGAGTTTTATTTACAATCAGAAGTGGGATAATTCAATATAAAATGATGAACCCTAAACCAAGATATATTGAAATGGGACCAATTATAGACCCTAACACTTACAATTTTCAGAAAAATCAGTGTACATACATAAAAAAATACCAACACACGAATTGAGAACCTCCTCCTTAATTTGAAAGTCGGTTTTAAAATGATAATGTTCGGTATGTGCATCCCAGTAAGTGAATTCAGAGCTAAAACAATAACCAAAACTTAGTCTATCTATAACTTTGCATATGTAAATAATAATTGCATTTGAAACTAATTTCTTACTGCCAGACTAATTTAGTGTTATAACCCCATTTTAATTATACAAGTTGCCAATAAATTAACAACTGTAACTTGGTTAAGTTAAGATACAAATTGTATTACATCTCCAACGGACGCTAGAGGACATTGATGTAGAATCCAATCACAGGACGGTTCAAATTGAACCATTAAGTCATTCGAAGCAGTACTATTTAATTGTATTTGTCGGCTTATTGTAAAGTGGGGACGTCAAATTGTCTATAAAACAAGACAATGTTTCATTTCAAAACTAAGAATGGGTTTTTCAACTGTAGTTTAAGTAATCCTCGGTGTTATTAAGCTGGACGCACTCGCAGAGCTTCGAGTGCTGCGAGCGCGTCCAGCTCAATAAGACCCTGACAAAAAGATAACTACAGTTCAAAAAACGGGGCCTAAATCAATTTAATATTCAACAAATGGAAAAGTACTGGATATATTTAGTACTTGACTATAAAATAGCGACCATGGTACAAAATGATGTGAAAAGATCCGCCATAATTCTGAGTCGTGTTCCGTGATTAGTGAGTGTGTGATAAAGTGTAAGTGAGTAAGTAAGTGATAAAGCTACGATAGCCTAGTTGGGAGTGGAACGGACTGCCGAGACTTCGTTTGAAGTAAACTAAATACCTTTTATTTTACTTTTGCGAAGAGATAAAAAAGATTAGTAAGAACACAAAAGTATGTAGACAATTTGAAATTTTGAATTTGTTCAGCTACTTATGCTGCTGACTGTACATCCAAAAAGGTAAACTATCTCTTTAAGACATTATTATTAAAAAAAAACACCATCATAGTTACAGGTTATATTCGTAAAACCAGAGAAAACCCATTTTTATTATAACTCTAGACTTAAGATCAAGTAGCACAGCACTAATGCAACATCAAAACCAATTTCGCGAACGTTGCAGAATCAAATAACATTACTAGTGTAAAAATGTGGGGCGCATCAGGTATTCTGTGTGTCGGAGTGGTCTCGGGGGCTTGCCTCGGCGCCGTCGCCCCGACAAGCCGTGACACGCGGTGAAAGTTTACACCTGATATCGACAGCTAATTTCACACGAAATGTATGAACTAACGACAATTGGATAGTTTGACTATATTTTTTTTAATACAGAAATGTTTTTCATCTATAATACATTTTAATAGTAACACACACACTCACGGCATTTTCATCCCGAAGGAGTAGGCAGATGCGCAACTAGAGCACCCAGTTCTCGCCATGCGTATTCCGTCCCATGATGTGATAGGGAACGAGTCTATTGACATATCGGGCACAAATTCCAGCCTCCGGGCTGATACTGAATAGAAAAACCATTATCACTTTACCCGACCCGGGGGTCGAACCGAGACCTCAGCTTTGCAGTCGTACCGTAATACAACTACGCCACTGAGGCAGGTATTAAGCATATAAGAGAATATTTAGAAGAATAAATTTGTGTTATACATTGTACCTACTGTGACAGATTATATAATAATAGGTATACTAGACTTCTACTCGCGGCTCCGCCAGCGTGAAAAAGTTTTTCCGGTAAAAAACATTTTCCCGGGATAAAAAGTAGCCTATAGCACTCAGGAGTAATATAGCTTCCTATTAGTGAAAGAATTTTCAAAATCGGTCCAGTAGCTGTTGATTTTATCCATTACAAACAAACAAACAATCAAAACTTTCTTCTTTATAATATTAGTATTGATCACTATTGCCGAATGCATATATGGTGTTAGTTTTAGTGACATTTAATATGTGATTTTATATGTAACATGTATTGTAATTTGTGCACGTCATTCGGCTAAACATGGCACGATACTTTGTTATAAAATACACCACCTAATAATCTACACATATTTGAAAAGTAAATTGATTGATTGAAAATGTAGAAAAAGAATTTTCTACATTTTTATTATTTCGAAATAACTACCTCTGATGCACCTACCTTGTTAATCTCTGCACCACCCTAAGGTTGACTGGGAGAGAATGCCTACGGCATTAAGTCCGCCTTTATACATTTGTATAGGAAGTGCTTAAATAAATAAATAAATAAATTTACTCAATCTTACCATATTATCTTATACTACTAATATTATAAATGCGAAAGTTTGTGAAGATGTTTGTTAGAAGTAAACGCAGAAATAACTAAGCGGATTTGGATGAAATTTGGTAAACGGGTAGATCAAGTCCTGGATTGGCACATACTTTTTATCTCGATAATCTGCTCCCATAAACTGAATACGAAATTCATGCAATATTATTTGTAATTTTTTTTTTCTTTTAAATGACGAGGCGAGCATGCCGTTCGCCTGATGGTAAGCGATACGACCGCTCATAAACAGTAGTAACACCATCCAGCACCTTGAGTTACAAAGTACTGTGTGGCATTCCACTGCGCTCGTCAATCTGAGACATAAGATATTAAGTCTCATAATGCCCAGTAATTATGCTGACTACAATATCTTTTAAACCGGAACACAACAGTGCATGCACACAGCTGCTTGGCATTAGAAATAGACATTGCGGTGGTACCAACCCAGGCGGCCCCACGAATACGAGAGACCTCGCACCAGTACAATTGTTTGCAAGTGTTTGTTTTGCTAAATAGAAACTTTTATTGTTCGTCGGTAAACATATTCACAGGAGGCGATCAGCGCGCTCGACCGAGAAATAGCACATTAAGTACTTTGATTCTGTTTTTAACTGAATGTAAACTTTCAACCAAGTCTAGATTGGAGTGTTTGATACTGTGGGAGTATCAACTGTTTTTGTATAGGTTATTTTAAGTTCCATGTGGTCAGAACAATGGGTACTTGACTTTTTATTTAGTACATTTATCAAAAATGTATGTTATCCAAAATCTAATGAGCAAGATTTTTTTTTATTGCATTGAATGAGGAGACGAGCATGCCGTTCGCCTGATGGTAAGCGATACGACCACCCATAAACAGTAGCAACACCATCCAGGAACTTGAATTACGAAGTACTGTGTGGCATTCAAGATTTTAATAAATACCCCCAATATTAGTTGTCTTCAATATTTATAATGTTCTCACAATACAAATTATGGAGATAATGATTTTATCCGTAGAGTAAGTGAAAACTACAATAACAAATTCTGTGATATTGACTTATTCCTAGTTTCTTGTAACAGCTTTAAGAAATCACTTATGGCGATATTAAAATCAGGCGCTTAAGTTGAACACTCTCTGGCATGACGTTTATTAACGATGTTATGTAATATTATAGATTCTTCTTGTTTTCTTCTTTTTTTGTATTTATGTTTTATAACCGCGTTTGTTCACTCTTTTGGCTCAACATGTGCTACTTTATTGTGGGAACTTTGCTGGATTATGATTTATTTTAGAGTTAATCTACTTTAAGGAAATATTGTTCTGTTTGTTTCCCGAATATTAATAAATAAATAAATAAATAAGTATCAGTCCGTAGTCTGGAATTTGTGTCCGATATAGCTATAGGCTCGCCACCTATCACATGATGGGACGGAATACGCACGGCGAAAAGTGGGTGCACCAGTTGCGCCTCTGCCTACCCCTTTGGGGATAAAAGCATGAGTATGTATGTGAAAACATGGTGAGGAAACTTACATAGCTGAGATGAATAGTCTAGGCTCTATCTAATATACGGAATACGACGGAATAAACCACGGCCTGTTACAATTTTTTTATATTATGTACAGATACTGTGGCAATACAATTAAATAATCGAATCAAATATTTAGAAATCAGATACCAAGTCAAAGCGTTCTACATATTTAATTGATTAAAGTTTGTTCATATGATTTTATCAATCTATCTTAATCATAAAAAGGTTAGAAAAATCTTATGAACAAAGCTTAATCATACAATAAAAAAAAATCTTAATAGTAATAATATACAATGTAATAATTTCGTACAATCAGCCAAATAAGTAGGTGAACAAATTCAAAATTTCAAATTGTCTATACACTTTTGCGTTCTTACTAAATTTGTTTTTCTCTTCACAAACTGTACAGACAGCCACAAAAGTAGCTGAACAAACTAAAAACTTCAAAACGCTTCTGCACGTTCACTCCAGTCAAAATATTCTTTTTTCTTTATCTAAAATTATCTAAGTTTATCCTGTGAAGTTTATTTTAGTGAATAAAAAACTATTGTTAATACTGACGCAAAGTTTAGAAGCGTTTTGAAATTTTGAATTTGTTTAGTTACATATGTGGCTGACTGTACATACAGAATAGCAAGAAAATGAAATTGCTCTTTAACCATAATGCTTCAACATAACGCCAAAATTGCTAAATTGCACCAAGTCTCCAGTTTCCGTGGTTACAGCGCATTTGTAACTCGACGAATTTCTGCTATCGCGTCCCGACATCCGTAGGCACAGAGTCGCTTTATTATTTAAAATCTACTATAAATAGAATACTCGTAGATGACTGTACATTGTTTCCTGCACGATATCTGAGTAGCCTTTGTGCATGGAAATCACCGGTCTGAAACAAACTGCATTAATTATTTGCGTTTATTAACAACTAGACTTCTGCTCGGCTTCGCCCGCGTGAAAAAGTTTTTCCGGGATAAAAATATTTTCTCCGGATAAAAGTAGCCTATGTGTTACTCCAGGACATAATCTACCCGTGTGCCAAATTTCATCGAAATCCCTTACGTCGTTTTTGCGTGAAAGAGTAACAAACATACGTACATACATACATCCATACTTACAAACTTTCGCGTTTATAATATTAGTAGGATTTATAAGTTTATGTTGTAGTAATTATTAGGGATGTTACTTTAACTTTTATGGTGCATAATGAACCTAAAGGCTTTTCGTTATTATTATGAGCGTGTCGCGGCGTACATTTAGTGCTTATTTATAAAGATGCCTATTGATAATTAATAGTGTCATTAGGATACAAATTCACTGATATGACTAACAATAAAAAATCTTGATATTATTTGTCAAATATTTATTCATTCGCCTATCGCCTGTTTAGCAAATAGGTCCGTCAGAAGAGATGGCTGAAATTAGGTATGAAAACCCCTGCACTAAAGCCAGGCTAAATGGAAGAGAAACATCAGTGAATTTTAAATAAAAATTATAAAAATATCGGGATTTAAATATTTCTGTATCAATTAATTTTCCACATACGCCATATTGCATTTTATATTTAAATATCGAATGCGTAATTCAATAATGGAATATCGTTATTGGATCACTTATAATTAAAATGTTAATGTAAAAGTTTTCTTACACACACTCACGCCTTTTATCCCGGAATAGGTAGGCAGGGGCGCAACTAGTGCGCCCACTTTTCGCCGTGCGTATTCCGTTCCATGATGTGATAGGGGGCGAGCCTATCGCCATATCGGGCACAAATTCCAGTCTCCGATCTGATACTGAGTAGGAAAATCCATTACTTTGCCCGACCCGGGGATCGAACCCGAGAAATTAGCATTGCAGTCGTACCATAATGTTCTACGCCACCGAGGTAGGCAAAAAGTTTTCTTATTATGTTTATTTATTGATGTAATATAACTACGTAGTTCTATTCTTTATTCTGTGTTATTACAATTTAAGAACAATATTATAGTTTATTTAATAAATGTGTCTGTGGTTTATACCTATATTTTTTAGAGCAAAACAACTGAATACCGTGCGAACACCACGCCAGTTTGTTACGTATAATGGATCGGTGTTTAGAACTCGGATCGAGTTAGCCAGTGTTAGTTGATAACTTACTTGTGTCTTGAAAGGTTTTCTATTCAAGAAAGTGCAAATGTTTTTATTACGCAAGCAGGATTACTAAGAAATTAGACTCCTATTAGGATCTTAGCAGATACACGGGTGACTGGCTTTGTCCTCCCTTAGGGATTGGATAGTTTACAACACCGCGTTAGTAGGATTTAAGTGGTATTGATACGGCATTCGAAGTTTCTACCAATGCTTAGTACAGGAGGTAGTGTGATCTAACATAGCCCAGTTCCTATCAAAGCCCGGTTTTCAAAAATCTTACTAAAACTTGCCGAACCATTTTAAATTATGTGGGTTTATGTGTCTGCAACCAGAAACGAAATTGCATTAGCGACTGGTTCCAAGGACACAGCCATTTTGAAAATATTTGTAATTTTTTCTATAGTGCGTCGTAATAGTGGCCAAGATTTTATTTCCACGAAGTAAGCTTTCTTGAAATAAAAATAATTTAAAGTACAATACGGGAGCGCCCAGACGCCTCACATGGCCCACGAGTCTTGTTTTCGAAAATTGTTTTTATTTTGTTGTAATGTAAAACTCGAAGATAATTTTGTTGGTGCTTTTATAATTAAAAAAAAAAATTTTATCAAATATTTTAGTTTATATTACTTCACGAAACGATTTTAAAATTAATTGGGCCATCAAGGGTTCCACCTTAATTACTTGCAACGCTCTCTGCGTAGCAATTTGTAAGACGAAATACCAGTCCAAGGCAATGATTTCGAATAACACATTCTGCCTATCCTCCATGCAGGCTTGATTCACGATACAAACGTACCCTTAGAGGCACGATGCGGCAACTCAACTGCACAAACTTTAAGAGCATTCCGAACTATTAAGTATGGTAACCGATCGCAAACTCCATTGGGGATAATATACTGATTAAGTGGACTACGTTAATCAAAGTTATAATACTAGCTCCTGCTCGTGGCTTTGGTCTAGTGCTTGAATGGAATAAAAGTCTTTTTGTATCTTTTTAAAATTCAGCTATATTCTGAACTTAGCTATCTACGTCAAATTTAAATTTGATCTATTCTGCAGTATACTTTTATGCGTTATCACCAATTAGCTCCGTTATCAATACAAATCACAAATATTCACAATTGTATTACATTGGTAAATTAATTAATTAATATTTTTCTATTCTCACGCAAGTAGCTTCATGGTGTATTATAACTCTCACCATTCCAATACTATTGTCAAACTTACAAAAAGCAAAGCCTACAGTAAAGTTACCTGATAAAAATAATAACATTACGTCTATGCTATCGCTAACCGCTATCCATAGCCCCCCGCGGCAATTCTTGTGCGTTGGGTCTTCACACCCAATGCACGCCCAAGCGCGGGGGGACATTAGTCGCGGGCCGAGGCACACAGTCAGTGTATATACCTCTTGGTTGAAGAACACATTGAGGCCTTAAAGGGCCCGCGAACATTTCCTGGCACCCTCTCTTTCCGCCCATCTTGGGAACCTTCCTCCCTTCCCCCCACCTTCCCTTCCATATTCCTCCTCCACTCCCCTCCCAGGCCTCTGCAGTCGCTATGCCGGGGGACTCCAGTATCCCTTTCGCAGGTTTCCCCTGGTGTTGACTGCAGGATCGCCTAACTAAAAAAAAAACCGCTATCCATAGCAATACCGATCTCTATCTCTAATACGACGGCATCCCACAAGGCGGCTCATCACAACTTCGCCGTCAAATTGGCGGAGTCACTCTGCGGTCGCGTCAAGTGTCTTTCCATCCGAACTGACGGGGGTTAATTAAAGAGAGAGAGACGAATACGCCCCAACCCTAGTGAGACAGAGACGACCATAGTTCTAAGCTTCGAATTTCAATTCCCGGCTCGATACTGCTTCTGGATGGATGTTCCTGTTATGCTCTTGATGTGTTAGAAATTTACCTTTATTTCAGTATAATAATATATTGGATAATGGAACTCAATTTGCAGTTTCAGGTCCTTTCAATAATAGCAAATATCTCTCTTATTGTTACCAGTTAAGTATTATCATTGGTGGCGATTTTTTAAGTGATTGGAGAATCCTAAGAAAAATTGTTATTAAGCCGGTAACCCGCCATAAAAACTATATCAAATGGTTCTTTAGGGGGAACTTGGAAGTACCATGAGGTGCTTGTTTTAATATTGGTAATAGTTAGTGTTATTAGGATAAAAGTTTTGTAACGGTATTTGTAGCATGCTAACCAGTTGGAATGTCAAGCTAAAAGTGGAAGTGGCAGTTGGGAGTATAAAAAGGGTGCCGTGTCGATGTGCATGGTCAGTCGGGCTCAGTCTCGCAGTCGATCTCAGTCGTAGTCTTAGTGACAGTTGAGTAAGTTTATCTTTGACTTTCATGCTGGTCGGTTGGTTGCTGATATCTTTGTAAAAGTATTTCGGCTAAATGTGTTTATGTAAACTCAGTGATAAATCGTCTTCATTTAAATCTAAATCCCTTCTGTTCCTAACATCAGAAGTGGGATTAGTAATCAATGCCCACGGAAATAGATTGTGCTCACTACATGTGTTCGCTATGTGGAATACATGCATGGTACGATGGAGATATTTGACTACCCGCAATTTGCGTGAAGAAAAAAATTGCGCTGTGTAATATCGGGATAAGAACTAGACTACAACGTGAATAAAAGTGGACAAGTGTGAAACATAGCCATCGCATGTTCATTTCTGACGTCATGTGCATACGGCTTCAAATGAACAAGGATCTGCGTGTGTACCGCGATCAAACTGTTGGTGTTCAAGTGTTCCTGTTGGTGTTCAAACGTTACTGTTGGTGCTCTAACGTTCCGGTAGATGTGCTGCGTATGGTGTCACAGTTGGTGGCCTGGGCAAAGTGATTGCGAGGTGTCAACTGGCGATTGATGCTAACTGTCCTATCGTAGAGGATGTTCATCGTTGACTATAAAGGAAGTCTGGTATCGTATGACCCATAACTCTTGTTTGAGGGTTCTGGTTTCCTATATTTCTTGGTAACCTTTACAAATATTGTGATCTTGTTTAACAGGGCATGTACAGACATTGATTAACGAGCAAATTCGTGGTTATTATTGGAACAGAGCCGTCCTTAAACTAAAGGACTTGGAGAAAAATACCCGTTGTGGTAAACTATGATTGTACATGGCCTTGGTTAATAAAAGTGATCTAAGTGTATTGTGTTCGGTCTGAAGGATTGCTGGCCTTCCTAGGTCAAGGTATCGGATCGTAGCACTGCACTGTTTACAATTTTGGATTAAGAGCGTGTCATGCGATACTTTTTAGGTTGTCCTCATATTAAGATGACTACTGAACTCCTGGTCAAAGTTTGATGTGACATTTGATTGAAGGCCAGGATAGAGTGAATGATTGATGCCGCTGTGATATTTTTGATTGCAGGGACTGAAGATCCTTGCGGGGGGGTACTTACTCAATGTTTTAAGCGTTAGAAGACCCCGTAAAGCGTGACTACTGAGGAGCCTCTGTGGGATCCTTTGGTGGATTTGACGATTGCTGCAATGATAGAGGATATTTGGTATCGTATTACCCGTAATCCCTGCTTGAGGGTTATGGTTTCCTTTATTTCTCCATAATCTTCGTAAATGTTGGGATCTCGTTTTACCACGTGGTGGTGACTGGAGATTCTGCCCAAACCACTTCGCAGGTGGATTTGCTTGTTGTAGCAATGAGATGGCTGTTCAGAAAGTTTAACGCCAGATTTTATTTAAGGTCAGAAAAGGCCGAACGGTGTTTTTGCTGTTGTGGTTCTTATGTTTGCAGGAATTGGATATTCATGCAGTGTATGTGCCCTATCTTCGCAATGCGGAGCAGCGCGCAACGACGCGCTCCAGGCTGTACGAGTGCGGAATGTCATGCTCGTGGCTGCACGAGTGCGGATCGGCGCGCTCTGGTCCTTGCGGAGTAGCGGTTAACAGGCGTTGGCCTGGCAGATGCATTTTTAATGCATAACAGGCGTAGTCCTGGCAGATGCGTTTTATAATGCATATCAGGCTATGGCCTGGCAGACACACTAGCCGTGGTATGTAAACTGTTTTGAAGTATACGCGTGGTGAAAGAGTCATGTGTAAATTATTGTAAGTAGCGAAGGCCATGTGTAACCTTTGTAAGTGACTCTGGATCAGTCCTCTTTACCTTTTGCTATACGGACTACAAAACATGATCGGTGTATTGTGGATGATTGAAGTCCGGAATTCAAGCAGTCGGAATACACCTTCTTTTGTTAATTTTTGTTAAAATGAATTTGTTCAAAATTATTTTTGATTACGTGGTTGCTCGTGAAAGCTCGAGTGCACGCTTGCTTTCATGAGTCATAAGCTTTTGCCTGAATGTTACTTCAGGGTACATGTTAGGCGTGCGGAGGCATGCTTCAGGCGGCATGCAACGGTACGGTGCGCCATATGCGCTTCAGGACGGTGGGCCCTATGCGTTTCAGAACGGTGCGCCCTATGCGTTTCAGAACGGTGCGCCCTATGCGCTTCAGAACGGTGCGCCCTATGCGCTGCGGAACGGTGCGCTCTATGCGCTGCGGAACGGTGCGCTCTATGCGCTGCGGAACGGTGCGCTCTATGCGCTGCGGAACGGTGCGCTCTATGCGCTGCGGAACGGTATGCCCTATGCGCTGCGGATCAGCGCGCTCTGGTCCTTGCGGAGTAGCGGATCTTGGTCTGATTTGAGCGTTTCTTTGTAAACGTACACGGACTCTGTCCGGCAGACACAAAGTGGTTATGTGTGCAGACCTTGATCCAGCTGACACATTTTGTAATGTGTGATACATTTAGTCTAGTTTTGGGCCCGAGGCCTCCACGGACTCTGTCCGGCTGGCACTTTTTAGTGCGTGGCGGATCTTGGTCTGATTAGAGCGTTTCTTTGTAAAACGTACACGGACTCTGTCCGGCAGACACAAAGTGGTTATGTGTACAGACCTTGATCCAGCTGACACATTTGCTAATGTGTGCAGACCTTAGTCTGGTTTTGGGCCCGAGGCCTTCACGGACTCTGTCCGGCTAGCACATTTTTAATGTGCTCACGGACCTTGGTCTGATTATGGCGTTGCTTTGTAAACGTACACGGACTCTGTCCGGCAGACGCAAAGTGGTTATGCGTGCAGACCTTGGTACGGCAGACGCACTGTGTGCGTGTGGACTTCGGTCCGGCAGACGCACTGTGTGCGTGTGGACTTCGGTCCGGCAGACGCACTGTGTGCGTGTGGACTTCGGTCCGGCAGACGCACTGTGTGCGTGTGGACTTCGGTCCGGCAGACGCACTGTGTGCGTGTGGACTTCGGTCCGGTAGATTGTACGTGATGCGCTGCGCTGCTGAACTGCGCGCTCCTGGTGATGCGCTGCGCTGCTGAACTGCGCGCTCCTGGTGATGCGCTGCGCTGCTGAACTGCGCGCTCCTGGCGATGCCGTGCGCTGCTGAACTGTGCGCTCCTGGCGATGCGCTACTGAACTACGCGCTCCTCGCGAGGCACTCGGGTGAGAAGTTTTCATTCTGCCATGTCTCTTTGTTTTGTTATTATGATTCGATGAGTTCTTTATAAGGATTCTGTTTTCATGAATTTAAAAGATTGATCTGAGTACAAAATTATTGGCAAACCGCCTATGTAACAAGTTTTGTCAGTGTGCTGCTGGTTAAGTGATGAACACATTCGTATACTGATAGATTAGTGTTACGTCACCTAATTACAAATTATAGTTAGACATTGAATTTGAAATGGAAATTAAATTCCAAATTGAAATTTAATTCGCAATTGAAATTAAAGTTAAAATTTTAGTTGACAATGAAATTGAAAAGTTTTGAAACGGGTATCCAACCCTTCAAAGCTATTTTCCACCTGACCTCATGAGGGTCAGGAATGGCTGAGCAATAAGATGTTCCTGTGTTTCTTTATTTTTACAGGAATGGAGACTACTGCTAGTTGAAGCACAAGTGCCATAACTGTTTCGATTGAAAAACTGTCTTCACTGCAGCTATCGAACAGCTTCGATGAGACGATTTCAACAGATCGTCAATCACACACCGCTTAAATAAGCATTGTTTGGATTGTATTCACTTTAGTAACTATTTGACAGTAATGTCAATGACTTCTTCTGGGAGGCGATGGTAGAAGGGCGTTTTGGGGTGCTGTATATTTTGTACAACTAAAGTTTTATGGAAATGTTTTTAAAGTTTCTTAAGGAGTGAACACGCTTAAGGGAAGTTTTATCTTGCGGTCGGCATAGCCTTTGTCTTATGTCCAACATGTTATCCAGACCGACGGATACACTCCAAGTGAGGTATAGTTTCATGTTATTGGATGTTGCTTTAGAGTGCGCTCGGGCATGTGATCCTTGTACATGGGACGTACTTGGGGGCTGTGTTTTATTATATTTTTGGACATATTTATGTGCTTTGGGTTTTTTATACGCAGATGCAAATGATGAGTTTGAGGAGGCTAATGCTCCTAGCGTCGCCCAGACTTCTGAAAACGAAAAACCTGGTGGCTTCAGCAAGCATTAACCAAGCACGTCCGGGACACAGAGGTGCATTGAAGAGTCTGCTGCACCTTCACTTCATTCAGACTTCATTGCCAGTTCTGGAGACTGATCTTCAGAGCTAGAAGATGAAGCCCGAGGACGGACTCCCGTCAGGAGAGGCCGTATTAGGATAAAAGTTTTGTAACGGTATTTGTAGCATGCTAACCAGTTGGAATGTCAAGCTAAAAGTGGAAGTGGCAGTTGGGAGTATAAAAAGGGTGCCGTGTCGATGTGCATGGTCAGTCGGGCTCAGTCTCGCAGTCGATCTCAGTCGTAGTCTTAGTGACAGTTGAGTAAGTTTATCTTTGACTTTCATGCTGGTCGGTTGGTTGCTGATATCTTTGTAAAAGTATTTCGGCTAAATGTGTTTATGTAAACTCAGTGATAAATCGTCTTCATTTAAATCTAAATCCCTTCTGTTCCTAACAGTGTTATATTACAGCTGTAATTTAAATGCTCTAAAAAGATTTACTATTGTTAAGATCAAATTACATAATTATTGTATTATCTACACAAGTAAATCTCGCGACAAGATTTTATCTCTACATAGCATTAAACAAAGTTTGATTCAATTTAAAGTTTTTTTTTCTTTTTAGAGCATTTAAATAAAAGCTTGTTTTATTTTTTATTTTTTTTTATTTTTATTTATTTTTTACTTTTTAGTTATTTTTCGAGTTATTCTCAGCAAGCCCTTTCATTTGATACCCATATTATAGGAGTGCGTCAAAAATAACTAGTCCGCTATCTTGGGCCGTCCGCCATATTGAATGCAGAATGACGTCACTTAGCTAACAATGCATTGTCACCCAAACTGAACGTGTATGCAAAATTTCAACACAGTCGGTTGAGGGTAACTGCTTCGAAATTGACTTGCAAGATTCCACCCGAACAAACATAGTTACATACATTGCAAGTTAAATAAAAGCTTTTAATTATGGTGGTATATTATCCAATATAGTTCTATTAAAGAGCTCAAATGAAGTGAATTGAAATAATTGTGCTAATCAAGTGTTTTTTTTGTTGCCGCCAAAACTCCTCGATAAAGTCTTGGTAAGGTAGCCACTGCTTTACTTCGACATACTACAGATAATAAAATAGACAAACCAAACTTGACATTGGCAAAATGTGAACACAAATGCCATTATAAAAAAAAAAAAAAAAAAAAAAAAAAAAAAAGTGTGTCGCTTTGACTCGATATTGTAGTGGAGTAATGACAGGTGGAAGAAGAAGCAGGTTCGAGGATGCCACCACACTCCAGTCTCACTGAAATCGTTGTAGACTCATGGATAATAACAAAATTATTTACTGCAATTGTAGAGTCAGAGGCGAGGTAAAAACGTTTCTTCTAGCACTGTGGAAGTTCATAAACAAATATTGCCTACCATCCAATGTTCGATTGTTCGTTGACCTCACACCTATCTAGGATTGCACGATTTGATGAAATCAGTCAAAACTGATTTCATCAAATCGTCCAATCCGATGTCACGCATAAGAATTAACAAGAGTGACTTTCAATCTATCTCACAAATATAAATCTTTGTCAGTTGCACACACACACACATACCTTTTATCCCTGAAGGGGTAGGCAGAGGCGTTTTCGCACCCACCCACTTTTCGCCATGCGTATTCCGTCCCATTATGTGATAGGTGGAGAGCCTATCGCCATATCGGGCACAATTTCCATACTCCATTAGAAAAACCCAATATCACTTTTCCCGACCTGGGGATCAAACCAGAGACCTCGGCACTGCAGTCGTGCCGTAATATAACTACGGCACTGAGGCACACTCCAAATTATCCAAAAACTTTTATAAATAGATTCACCTGAATTTAAACTTTCGCTAAACTCAGTAGCCCAAATTGAAATCTCGTTTCCGCACCCTTAGCATCCGACAAGGGGCGTGAAATAGAGGCCGTGAAAGGGTATGCGACGCGAACCGAAATAGCTAACGCGAAACAAACGAGCGATCGGCCATGTAAACAAGTTTACTGGGGTGGCTCTCCACTTGCACAGGCTATTTTATTTATTGCTATAGTAAACCATTAAAACGCACCTCTGATTTTTTAATTATGTGTATTCTTTGTGAATTAAAGCTTGCTTTCGGTGAAAGAAAACATCGTGAGCAAAGTTGTATAATATATTTTTCGCGGGGTAAATCGCGTTATCGCTACCATAACTGGGAGGTGAATGGAACGGTTGTGTTGGCTTCATTAGTTTAACGGTTCAATGTCGACACTCGGGAGTATTGCATCCTCTGAACGAATATTGGACCGAGGCCTTAACCTTATGTATACCCTACTTGGGCATACCAACCAAACCGAGAAGTTCTATATAAAAAGATTAAAGGTAACCTACCTATGAGAAGTCTGCCAAACCGCACTAGGACAGCGGGAACTAAAGCCTAAAACCTCTCAGTAGTGGAGAAAGCCCGTGTAGTGGAACAATATATAATACAGGGCTGATATTATTATTTAAACGATTATAAAGTCGATTGTATACTGGCGAGACGGTTCTTGATATAATACATGCAATTTTGAGTAATCCTTACTAATAAATATGGAGGTATGTTCTTTAGTTGGTCTTTATTTTGCTCCGTAACAAAGGCACGGATCGGTAGGATGTTTTGAAGTTTATGGGCGGATAGTGCCATAATAATATTATTATTTTTTTACAATAATATAAAACAGTGAAAGATAAAGGCTGGTGAATTTATAATTTATTTACATACACATAAAAAGAGATAACAATCACAGTCCGGCTCCCCTGTAATCCTTGAGATCTTTTCAGAATGAGCTAACACCTAACAATGACAAATATGAAATAACAATGAAGCCTCAAAAGACATACGAATGCTCACGCCTTTTATCCCCGAAGGGGTAGGCAGAGGCGCAACTAGTGCTCCCACTTTTCGCCAAGCGTATTCCGTCCCATGATGTGATAGGGGGCGAGCCTATCGCCATATCGGGCACAAATTCCAGACTCCGGGCTGATACTAAATAGAAAAATCGAATATCACTTTGCCCGACCCGGGGATCGGTCCCGAGACCTCAGCCTTACAGTCGTGCCATAATACAACTACGCCACCGAGGCAGTCATGTTCAAAAGACATGTTCGTAGAAAATAAAATTGCAAAATTGTTCTGTACTTAAATTGAATCGTTCTATCGTGGAATAATTTTTTTTTTTGGTCGACTACAATAATTAGATAATACAAAGTCGATACACATGGACAACAGCAAACCAACCGGCCGACGTTAAAACCTTAAAAAAGCGGTGGACCGCTTTATTCGTTCGTGCACCACGATCTTGCGCAGTGTTTTAACAACTACGCTACAATTAAATTAAACTCCAGCGCTTTATTGTTATGTTACAGCTGGAAGATTCTAGAACGAATCGGGAACCTAGTTTTCTTAGAATTTTTACAGGTTTAAAGAAATTGCAAGCTCCATGCAAAGAAATCCAATTTTAGTTAGTTTTCGGATTTCGTTGTGAGAATTCTCATATCCGTTACCAACATTGTTATAGGTTCTAACTGTGGGAACTTAATTCCAGAAAAATTCCAAGAGAATGAAGACTATCTTGGAACTATGATTGTATTGTTTAACATTTGTATTTATTATTTTACAACGGTTATGTTCTACAATTTTGCTTCATACTTATATTGAAACCTATATAAAATCCTTTCACACTTACTCCGTATACAGGGTTATTTTGACATTGCGTTAATAAAGTAAACCACATACTTATCTTTACCTCTGCTAATATTACGCCAAAAATTATCCATGAAAAACGAATATTTTCACAAAAAATCTTAATTTTACTTTCCTGATTTTTGTATAATTTTATAGTATAGTGCGAATATGGCGTGTGCGCTAGTGTTTTTCTGACTAAAAGTGTAAGGGTTGCCGCTGCGCCGAATCATCTTAGAGGAGTAGTAGTGGCATTAGATATTTATTTTGTTCGAAACTTACACTTTTTTATTTAACGTCAATGGTTAAAATAACATAATGGAAAGTGTTATTTTCAAGGAGATAAGTATTTGGTTTCATTTAGTAACGCAATGTCAAAATGACCCTGTATACATACAGACTAAAGCTATTCATCTCAGCTGTGAAGATTTCCTCACGATGTTTTCCATATATATAAAATCTTCGATAATTGATAAACACACACGTTACAAACGTTATTCATATTATTAGGCATTTGTATACCTCTTATAGATCTTAACAATGTTATTTATCGATCATAAAAATCTTTGAACACTTAAATACTTCAAGAGTTCGTGTTGTCTTTCACTTCCAAAAACAGTAAACTGTTGTTATACCCCGTATATTGTCTCTGTTGTTGTTGTCAATTGTTGTAGAGTATAATGTATAATAGACGACTGAGTCAAGGTTTATTTACTCCATGGCGCCAGTCAAGACCTTTGGCTTCGTTCACACCCGAAGGATTTATTGACAGAATATCATGGAAATTTTTTAATATAGTACTAGACTTCTGCTCACGGCTCCGCCAGCGTGGAAAAGTTATTCCGGGATAAAAAGTAGGTTATAGCACTCAGGAGTAAAGTAGCTTCCTATTAGTTAAAGAATATTAAAAATCTGTCCATTCGTTTTTGAGTTTATCCCTTACAAACAAACAAACAATCAAATCTTTCCACTTTATAATATTAATGTAGACGACAAAGTGGCTCCAATGCATCACCAAGTGGAGTGGCTTTTAGATAAAGTATTTATTGAAGAGAATATTCCTCGCCAGTTGGCACAATTATGCCCGGCTGTGAGCCTAATATACACAGGCTGATCCCGAAATGCTATACATGTCGCTGAAAGCCGGAGTAGTTGGCACAACATCGTACGCGAAAAGTTAATTCCTTGATGACTCACGACCCCCAGCATTGGGGAATCGACGCAAGGAGGAGGAGGATCCCGAAATGCGACACACTTATGTACGTCACCTTGTTTATGGGGATCGCTATCCGAGCGGATATAAACATCGTAATGGAACCGCAAAGTCTTAGGATCAATATAATAAAGCAATGGTAATAATGACACTCAGCATACATTGTGGAACATTTCTTATTATGATTTATTGTTTTTTGCCTGTTTTAAGTTCCTTGCAAAGGTTTTATTGTATTCATTTATGTAATCTTCATAATATTTTCATAAATTCTTAATAATATTTATAAAAAATATCCATTTTTAGCCGTTGTACTGGTACTTAAATTTGCATGCTGTGGTCTCTTATAGGTAATTGAAGAAGCACGTCACACTGTAAATTGTGAAAATGCTGCATTATTGTTTTTATAATATGTCGTGTGTCCTTCGTTAGAGGTCCTTAAATAAAATAAATAAATAAACATAATATTAAATACAATTTTTGGTACCTATTGTTAATGGAACACAGCAATCAAAGACGAGCGCTGGGATTAGACTGGTTTATTGAATCATGCAGTTCACGCGGGTACATAAAAATAATTTGACAATTATGTACAATATCATACTGACACCTATAATATGCAACTGTAACAAAATGAGGTTAAAGATATACAAATAATTTATTCGTAACATGGAATCTAGAGCATATTCTAGATGCTATACCAGTAGGCCACGAATAACAATCACTCGGCATTAACGCCTGGAGAAGCGGAAGAGGCAAACAGAGGACCCTATGTAAACGAAGTTCATCTTGCGTATAGAACTCTCTGGAAATCACAATATACTATGTAAAATAGTCATAGACTTTTTCTATTGGCTATTGCATCTTACTTGACATTTATACCTTTGTATATTGTAGTTACTACCCGATTACAAACTTATCATCCAAATACTTTTTCAAGCATGTTGTAGACTATGAATGCAGACAGTGTATATTTATTTATACACTTTACATACCATTGCATATCGGCGGACTTAATTCCAAAGGTATTCTGTCCTAGTCAGCCTTAGGGTTGTGCAGAGGTAAATAAGGTAGGTGTGACAGGTAAATAAGCGATATAGGCGTATATAAAAATTAAAACGAATGAAAATGTTCGTACACATCCCACGTATCGTAAAGTACAGATAGATTTTAAATTGTCAATTTCATTTACACTAAGGGCCTTTGCACACGACGTTTTTTAAACGAGTTGACGACGCGCCTTATACGCGATTAGGACATTCAGCAAACGTAAGTCAGTCCGCAGGTTGAGACCTTTGCACACGATCGTCACGTTCGTATCGGTATAAACGCGCAGATACGTCAATGCGGACGCGTCGTAAGCGAGCGTTTATTCCCCGCCTTCACACCCCTTTCCCCGCTGCTTCAGCCGTGCTAAGCGCATTCCACTTGAGTTTGTATCGATACCAACGCATACAATCTGCTAATACGCGCTGATGACGCGTAGAGGACGTGGTCATCAAAAACGCGCGTCGTCAGCTCGTTTAGTACCCTTCGTGTGCAAAGGCCCTAATTATAATCGTGACGGAAACGTCACGCCATCGTACAGTGCGGAAGCGCCTCCGCCACCCATAAAAGGATGTCTGCAGACACAAAATTTTGAAGCTGTGACAGTTTTGCCGCAAAATGGAGCAAATGAAACGATTCAATATTTATTTGATAAATTTTCGAGACGAAGGCAATCAGTCGGGCCGAGGAAAGCGCGACGGCTATAACCTACGAAATGTTAGATGTGGTTATTTTTAATTCGTAAAAATCAATTTCCAGGGCTAATTTGATAACATGTTCGCGTAGGATAGGATTTGTTGTTGTCCTTGTTACCATTCTAATTATTTCGTTTTATTTGTCTGAAGTTATCGTAGTCGATTATAACGCAGTAATAATCTAATAGAAAAACTTTATATTGCTCTAATTGCAATCTGAAATCTACATAATATGTTAATTTCTCTTTCAATACTCCTTCTGCAAGAACAACTTTTTCAAACCAGAAAAGATTTTTTAAATTGTTTACATCTATAAGAAGTATAATTTTCTTTAAGATTTCATACTAATTCAAGGCTTCCTAACCCGAAATCCTAGAAAATGGCAAACATAATTTATAGAATGAAAACTACCGTATCCAATAAACGATTTTATTCATCCCTGGCAGGGCAGAGGAGACGCGGCGAAATTAGTAGGACGTGGAACGTTGACTAAATCAACTGTGCTCGTTCAGTGCTCGACTGTGAGGACCCAGCCTCCTCCGAGCTAGAGAAAAATCACTCGCTATATTTACATAGACTATTTATATTTACATTAAGTTTTTATTTTAGTCTTCATGGAAATTTAAGACGTGAATTATCAGTAGATAGATATAGCAGACGACTTGACAAAGGTCGCAGGAACACGCTGGATGCAGTCCGCTTTTGACAAGTACGTCTGGAAATCTTTAGGGGAGGCCTATCAGCAGTGGACTTCATGTGACTGATGATGATGAATATAAGCAAATAAAATTTTACTTACGTATTTAGACACTTCAGTAAGTAAATTAATTTACGTTATGATCACAGGCACCAAGACGTTTGTCTTTTCTCTAGGAGACTTAGATTAGTTTTAATTAGATTGTGGTGACATTTCATAATTTTATTATAGTTAGTTTCCCGGAAACAACAAATAACAATATTATGGCACCGCGTAAACGCTGACAACTTGTTATACCAGACACATGACGCAAAATGGCGGCGACGAGTTATCAAATTTCGTTTGCATACAATTGTTACAACGTTCGTTTTCCGCTTCCAACACTTCATATAAATAAGATCTGCTTATTTAATTATATAATAATTGATTTAGAATTACAAGATACAAGGCTCTGTCTTCTGTTACCAGAACGTTTTATAAATAATTCCTACCTCATTATACAATATTTATAATCTTATATTTAATTAATACTGGCTGTATTTGATATAGAATGTTTTTGAATCTTAATGTGACGTGGCGAGGTATAATGTTTAAAACAGAACACTCTGGATGTATTGAGAGAATACAATAAATATTGTAAATGCTGTGCCGTTTAGTTTTCTTCACCAACAAAATCCAGCAGTCTTTCTGTGCATCCCGCTCTCTATTTCATCTCAGAAGTGGGATTATAAACAAAACGCTCGGAAAATATCTTCACGGACTCGGAAAAAGAAGGAAAAGTCTAGATGATACGTCAACCGACGAGGATATGCCAGGAAAATGTAATGATTTTCTCTCACGACGTAAAGATATGAACCTTCCAAAGAAACGAAGAGTTAACCACTTGGAGGCTGAAATTATACCAAAATTTGATCCGGGAAAGAAAACGACAAATGTGAAGGGTTGGCTTAACAAAATTGACCAACTCGGTGATATTATGAACACATGGGCTGAGAGAGACCGCATATTTGTCATGCAAATTATGCAGTAACATGGAGCCAGTGGAAAGAAAATTTAACACGTGGACGGCCGACGCTGCGCTTGCCAGTACGTGGTCTCCACTCGAGAACTTTTTTGTCGTCTCACACGTTGCCAATTCTGTCAGCGCTTGGGTCACGCTTCTGCTGCCTGCTGGTATGCTATGGTTACTACGGACAAGTCGGGCTCCCAAGAGGGATACTCATCGCAACCTCAACGCAATGTCACACAGGTACAAGTTACATATATGCTACTTTTGACATATTATCTGATGTGTATAAAAAGCACATAACTATTAACGGAACAGTAGTACTCGCTTATATCGACACAGGAAGCAAAGTTAATATTATTATCTTAGAAACTGTTAAACACAAAGTTAAAAAGTTACATTCAAACATAATATTGATGAAAGGTTTTGGTGGCGCGCAAATCACTTCACTAGGCAAAATACAGTTTCTTCTATGTATAGATGGCTTATCTATTAACAGTGACGCCGAAATAACATCTAGCAGATTAAGTTAGATCTGTGTGCCTAATGTATAACATCTAGCAGATTAAGCTAGATCTGTGTGCCTAATATACAACATCTAGCAGATTAAGTTAGATCTGTGTGCCTAATATATAACATCTATCATATTAAGTTAGATCTGTGTGCCTAATATATAACATCTAGCAGATTAAGTTAGATCTGTGTGCCTAATATATAACATCTAGCAGATTAAGCTAGATCTGTGTGCCTAATAAATAACATCTAGCACATTAAGTTAGATCTGTGTGCCTAATGTATAACATCTAGCAGATTAAGCTAGATCTGTGTGCCTAATAAATAACATCTAGCACATTAAGTTAGATCTGTGTGCCTAATAAATAACATCTAGCACATTAAGTTAGATCTGTGTGCCTAATAAATAACATCTAGCACATTAAGTTAGATCTGTGTGCCTAATATATATAAAATCTAGCAGAATAAGTTAGATCTGTGTGCCTAATGTATAACATCTAGCAGATTAAGCTAGATCTGTGTGCCTAATATACAACATCTAGCAGATTAAGTTAGATCTGTGTGCCTAATATATAACATCTATCATATTAAGTTAGATCTGTGTGCCTAATATATAACATCTAGCAGATTAAGTTAGATCTGTGTGCCTAATATATAACATCTAGCAGATTAAGTTAGATCTGTGTGCGTAATATATAACATCTTGCAGATTAAGCTACATCTGTGTGCCTGGAGTATTGCTTATTTACTTTCAATATAAGATATCTAGTAAATCAAAACTAGATTTGATTTTATAGATTGTAAACCTTTACACAAAGGACATTACTGTTGTTTTACTTGTCTTTTCCAGGCGCAGACAAATCCTGATATTCTACAAGATCGTCGTGGGACACGACCATTGCAGGATGGCCGAATGTTACAACGTTCGTTTTCCGCTTCTAACACTTCATATAAATAAGATCTGCTTATTTAATTATATAATAATTGATTTAGAATTACAAGATACAAGGCTCTGTCTTCTGTTACCAGAACGTTTTATAAATAATTCCTACCTCATTATACAATATTTATAATCTTATATTTAATTAATACTGGCTGTATTTGATATAGAATGTTTTTGAATCTTAATGTGACGTGGCGAGGTATAATGTTTTAAACAGAACACTCTGGATGTATTGAGAGAATACAATAAATATTGTAAATGCTGTGCCGTTTAGTTTTCTTCACCAACAAAATCCAGCAGTCTTTCTGTGCATCCCGCTCTCTATTTCACAATCTCTATTACGATCTATATTAGCTATCTCTATAATAACCATCATTTAAGATTGCCACGTAATTATTATTAGGAGAAATATAAATAAAGTACGTAGGTTCCCTCGAACGATATGTCTGAAAAACTATGCCATACGACAAACAACACACGTCAAAATCCTCAAGACAATATTTAAAAAGCGTTCAATCAAATACGGGACAAATTCTAAGTTACATCTCAACAACAAAGTATAAAACTCTCGAAACGCACGGATGAAAGGAGCATGTGTAAGTATTTCTGCCAATTTGTTACTTGCGAAAGCTTTGAGCTGTTTGTCTAGGAGACTAACATCTTTGGATGTCCGTTATAGAGACATTAATCAAAATATCTTTAATATTTACGTAGTTGAATAATACTCAGTAAGTTATTTTGCTCATTATATCATTAAAAATCAATTCTATAGGAATCCTAGTTTGGGAACCAGTGTATATTGTATATACAGCTAAAAAACTTTTTTAGTAAATCCAAATAAAATTATAAGTTAACGGAACCCTTAAAGGCCCGCTAATTGTAATATCTTTATCTTCGTTTCATCGAGAAATATAAAGAAAAGCCTTTATTTTTTAATTGCAACATGTCACTACATGTTATACAATTTAATTATAATTAAAGAACTAACAACACATTGTAGTATCTATGTTTTTGTACGACACAAAAAATATCGAAGACATGGATGGTGGGTCATGTTAGGGACTGGGCTTTATTCGGTTACACTGCCTTACTGTTAAAAGAATTCTTAATAGAATTTTGGTTGCTACTTAAATTATAATTCTATTGGAAATATTCTATATTACGGCTGTTAAATTTAAAAAATAGTGCCATAATACGGATCAGGTAATACAGTGATTCGATCCATTTTGCCATCTATCTATATTTTCTGTATTTTCTACTTACGACTACTTTCTACTTACGACGGTAGTCCGCATGACCATCTTGATAGTGTGAGTTCCTGGGAAAGATGCCATTTATCAGAATGTGCAAATCATATAAATAAGTTTGTATGAACTATGACATTTTTAATATTGGGTTTGCTTCTTTCAAAAAATCACTATTTAAAAACGTGTATTCTTGATGTAAAATAATATATTATTTTTGTATGTATATATTTCTCGTAACATAGAGTGATCACACTGGTTTCCCATGCAGTGTTACAGTTTAATAAACTGAATTGTTGGGTAGGTATAGTTGTAATAGGGTTTCAGATTTATTTAGCTTTTAACTTTAATCATAAATCTTACGTTTGTTTTAGTCTGTAGTTTGTCACTGTACCTAATAAATAAATAAGATATAGGCTACTTTTTATCCCGGAAAAACTTTTTCCAACGAAGCTGCGAGCAGAAGCTAGTATGGAATTAAACCAGATGTCTTTGACACCAAATCTATAAACAATAACAATATCTGTTTAGATATATATTGACTGCCTCGATCGCGTAGTTATATTACGGTACGACTTCAATGCTGAGGTCTCGGGTTCGATCCCCGGGTCGGGCAGTGATATTGGATTTTTCTATTCAGAATCAGCCCGGAGTCTGGAATTTGTGCTCGATATGGCGATAGGCCCGCCCCCTAACACATCATGGCACGGAATACAGACGGAGAAAAGTGGGTGCATTAGTTGAGCCTGTGCCTACCCCTACGGGGATAAAAGGCGTGAGTATGCGTATGCATAGAAAAATCACCATATCAGCCCTGTACTATATACTGCCCACTGCTGAGCACGGGCCTCCTCTACTAGAGAGAGGGTTTTTTTTTTTATGTAGGCGATCCTGAAGTCAACACCGGCGGAAACCTGCGAATGGGATACTGGAGTCCCCCGGCTTGACGACTGCAGGGGCCTGGGTAGGAAGTGGAAAAGGATGATGGAAGGACAGGAGGGGGAATGGAGAAAGGTTCTCAGGATGGGTGGAAAGGAAAAGGGTGCCAGGAAATGTTCGCGGGCCCTTTTAGGCCTCAATGTGTTATACAACCAAGAGGTATACACACTGAACTGTGTGCCTCGGCCCGCGACCAATGTCCCCCCGCGCATGGGCGTGCATTGGGTGTGAAGACCCAGCGCACAAGAATTGCCTCGGGGGGCTAGTGAGAGGGGTTAGGCCTTAGTCCACCACACTGGCCTAGTGCGGGTTGGCAGACTTCACATACCTTCGAAATTCGGGGAACTTCTCAGGTATACAGGTTTCATTGCGATATTTTCCTTCACCGTTAAAGCGAGCGATAATTCACAAAAAATACACACAAAACATTTTATAGAAAAGTTAGAGGTGTATGCCCTTGGGTTCTGAACCTGCGGACATTCGTCTCGGCAGTCCGTTCCACTCCCAACTAGGCTATCGCCGCTTTTTCATAGAATATATATTATATATTTGATAGAAAAATATTTCGAAGCAATTGTAACTGATCTAGCTCCGAGAGTCAGTAAGAGTGTTGTGCCCGTCGAGGCGGCCTGTTCTGCCCCAGAGACACCGATGTTTTCTGATAAATGTTACTTTATGGTTCGCAGTTCTCATCCCGAAGTAGGGATGTGTAGTTAGCCGAGAAATAAGAACGAGATTTCGGGTTATCTAAATGTTACTGGGATGTAAGCTTATAAACACGAAACTTGAATTTTATTAAGGTTTTAATGTTTTTACGACAGTTTGGAAATAGTATTTTAGTGCATACAATAAAAAGTAAATCAGTTATAACTATTACCATAAATACATTTTATATTACAATATACATAAGTACTTATAATGATTTCTCATGTTTACGCGAATGACATTGAAATAAAACTACTTTAGGCATTGATGTATTAAAAAACCCACTTTAGGTATTTTTTCGCGACAAATTTGTTTGCATTTTTTTGTTTTTGTTTTATTGCATTGAATGACGAGACAAGCATTCCGTTCGCCTGATGGTAAGCGATACGACCACCCATAAACAGTAGCAACACCATCCAACACCTTGACTTACAAAGTACTGTGTGGCATTACACTGCGCTCGTCATCCTGAGACATAAGATGTTAAGTCTTATTATGTCCAGTAGTTATACTGGCTACAATGTCCTTCAAACCGAAACACAACAGTGCATGCACACTGCTGCTTGGCGGTAGAAATAGACATTACGGTGATACCCACCCAGACGAACTCTCACATATGAGAGACCTACCACCAGTATATATGTATATAAGTACTTATATATAAAAATATATAGTTATAGTTCATGTAAGTCCAATATGTTTTTTAACGTTCGCAAATTTCTACTGCGATACCGCTACATATATCTCGAATATTATTCTGAAGGTGTGTGTCGACCCTAACCGTCAATTCGCCCCAACTTTAGCAATATTTCACTTTTTTCTTACATTTCCATTCGTTTATATTCTTCAAGTTTTTATTACAAACAAATGAGTTATTTATCGCTGAATAGTTGCCGAATAAATGTAACCGAGCAACGTATTTATTACTTTCCTTTGTCCCAGACATAATTTGGAAGAAAAAATCTGCGTTGTTTAGCCCTTTTTTGTCTCAGTACTCAATAAGGATACAAGCAATTCAATGCAATCAGCCCTGTATTATATACTGCCCACGGCTGAGCACGGGCCTCCTCTACAACTGAGAGGGGTTAGGCCTTAATCCACCACGCGGGCCTAGTGCGGGTTGGCAGACTTCACATACCCTCAAGATTCTTATGGAGAATTCTCAGGTAAGTAGGTTTCCTCACGATGTTTTCCTTCACCGTTAAAGCGAACGATAATTGATAACAATACACACGTAACTTTGAAAAGTCAGAGGTGTGTGCCTTGGGTTTTGAACCTCCGCACAGAAGACTGTCTCGGCAGACCGTTCCATTCCCAACTAGGCTATCGTCCACATTCAAGGATACATGTCTTCTATTAATTACAGTATCTACGATTTTTATATCTAAAAAATATTTCGCAGTAGGTACGTTCCTAAGCTATCCTATTTATATAACTCGACTTTCACAAACTTATCTAATAAGCCTTTTCAAATATACTCAAAACTTAGATTATTTCCTAACTTATCTTACTCTTCTTCATCATCATCATCATCAGCCCTGTATTATATATTGCCCACTGCTGAGCACAGGCCTCCTCTACTACTGAGAGGGGTTAGGCCTTAGTCCACCACGCTGGCCTAGTGCGGGTTGGCAGACTTCACATACCCTCGAGATTCTTATGGAGAATTCTCAGGTATGTAGGTTTCCTCACGATGTTTTCCTTCACCGTTAAAGCGAACGATAATTGATAAATAATACACACGTAACTTCGAAAATTCAGAGGTGTGTGCCTTGGGTTTTGAACCTGCGGACATTGTCTCGGCAGACCGTTCCATTTCCAACTTGGCTATCGTCGCTTTTCGCGTACTCTTCTTATCTTACTTATATTATAAATGCGAAAGTTTGTGAAATTGTTTGGATGTTTGTTAGAACTAAACACAGAAAATACTGAACGGATTTGGATGAAATTAGCACACGGGTAGATCATGATTCATGTCTTAGATTAACACATGGGCCACTTTTTATCCCGGTAATTTGCTCCCATGGGAAATAATGTATATTTTTAAACTGATTCTTTAAGTAGATGGGGCTAACGTCGTAGGTACTGACTACTGTGTTTTAGGGACGTTTGTAGTAAAAAAGGCTATTCCGAGCGAAACCGCGAGCAATACCTAGTACTATATATAATGAAATTTCTAATAATTCTGAAATTAAAAGAAGTTTTTCGTTTTAAGTTTCGTTTGACGCAATTTAATAAAAATAAAGTTTTACCGGGGTAAATGCAAGATTGGTTTTGAAAACAAATCTCATACATTCATCACGGACTTTTTGGATAAAATTTTAATTTATATTCAAACGTACGAGGGGCTTGCACACTCGGCTACGTTCGAACAAAGAGTCCGCGTTTCGAACAAAGAAATTATCAAATGAGTTTGTACAACGGTCGCGCGGCTCTGCGCTGATTTAATATTTTCTTTGGCCCGTTTTAGCACGGATTTTATAGTTTAAACTTAGAACACACATGAACATAATCACATACTTAAGCCTCATTTAGATGAGGCAATTTTCTTAGACATGTGCGATTACTGAAAGAACATAAAAGGTTGCCGCATCTGAACGATGGCGAGTCAGTTGTATTGAGGTAATACTTTGTTGGTCTAAACAATAATCGTATACGATTCTTTTGATTAAAAAAGGAGCCCGCGACTGATCAATATGATGCTATAATCCCCTACCGATTATTGCTCCATGTTATTTAGGCTTTATTCTCGTTGTCACTTTTGTACGGAACACAACTAAGTAAGTAACTTTCTCATAGCCTGTTTAGACCAAAATTATTTTATAATTATGATTAGAGCATTTTGTACGTCGAAGTATTGTCGTAAAATTTTGGATTTTATACATACATACATAAACTCACGCCTTTCTCCCATTGGGGTAGGCAGAGACTATGGAGCGCCAAGTGCTACGATCCAAGCATACCTCTTTCGCTTCTTCTACAGTCATCAGTCTCTTCATACATGCTCGTCGGTTACGAGAACTTCTTATTTGGCCCTTCCTTAGGAGGTCACCAATTTGGTCCATGAAGGTACGTCTAGGACCCTATATATGGTCTTAATATTCTTGACTTCACAGACGTGTAGCTCAATCATGATTTTATATATTTAGGTCCTTATTACCTTACATATACATACAATCTTAGAAATACCTTTCCTTGATCATTTTAAAAATACCTTGTATAGAAACTAAAAGGCACAATAAGGTACAAGGACGCTTGAGTATCGACTTGAAGGGTTTTATTCTAAATAGAATGGTCACGTTGGGGGAGGCGGAAAGTTTGACCGCCGCCCCAACTATGGTCATGTTTTGCATAAACTGCCTCTGGAATATTGATGAATATGCTGCGATAGTTATTATGAGGAACGATAATAAAACTATATACCAGTAATCCTATTAAACCTAATTTATACGGATTAATAATTGCTAGCAATAATTGTATGCAATTATTGGTAAAAAGTTACTCCGATTGAACATAGTGAGGCAATTCCCACCTACGTCGACGTGACTTTGACTGATATTCAAGAAACGATTACTCCTTCGATAATTGCGTGCAATTATTGCTAGGAATAATTATTTCATTTAAGCGAGGATTTCGCTGAAAATTTTAATCAAATCAACATAAGACAAAATTATTCTGACGGATTACAGACATACACACGGGCGAAACCACAAGAATGAGTAAAAAATAACAGGGAAACAAATATTTTTCTTTCTCAAATGAGTAAAAAATAACAGGGAAATCAAACATTTTTTTATTTATATCATTAAGTATTTGTTAAAATACTAGGAAATAATAATATATGTGTCCTTATAATGAATAGTATCTGTAAATAAACGACCAAAACTTTTTCAACTTTTTAACAATTTCGTAGACATTTATTTACATCGTTTCCAAAGTACATAGTTCTCACAATCTACTTTCTACAAAATGAATATTATAACACCGTTCACCCGCGCCTCTAGATAACCCTCGATCGCACAGATTTCGCCGCTCGGATTGAATTTTAACCATGGTTCGGTTACAGGCGGCGCCGCGGTGCGTTGTTATGCCGGCCCCGTCCGCTCAAACCTCTGTAATTGTTTACAATTGTGTTACGCTTAGGTACTCTACTAAATAAAACGCTGTCGGATAAAAACAAAGGAAACTCCTTTACAACCAAAAAAATCAAAAGAAATCCTTCTTCATGGACTTTAAAGTAAACGCCATAAGCTATTTTCTTTTTTCCTATCTGGCTCTATCCTTTAGGACAATTTTTCCAATGTCAAGTGAGGCGGATACAATCAGAAGCTATAGAACATACGTCATAATGTAGACAAAAGTAACAGTACCTAATTTTGATTTTACTGTCAGTGAAGAAACTGGCCGCTATGGCATTGGAATTAACAACGTACAGCCGTAATTAATCTTCTTGGCTGGTCTGAAGTGAGTCACGAAAAGTGTAGCAATTATTGTTTACAGAAATTTAGTGCCGAGATCAAAAAACTATCACAATAGCTCTCTTCGGATCAATCTCGAGAAACTAGTCACCTGTAAACGTGACAAACACTAAGTTCAGATCGGTCCGATTTCTCGACCAATTCGAACATAGTACTGGGAAATATTTTTGATGTAGACAATGTCATCCAAGATGCGCTACCAATTCTTGAGCGAGGATTTCGCGGGTTAATGATATGTTGATCATTTATCGTAGTATCATGTGTGTGCACTCATAGATACAATGTGTATTTATAGAACTAAAACACAAGCGAAAGGTTCCCCAATTGGACTGTAAGCGATTAAGGAGATTAATGGAGTGCGTCATCGTGGATGTCATCTATATACTAATATACAAAGCTGAAGAGTTTGTTTGTTTGAACGCGCTAATCTCAGGAACTACTGGACCGATTTTGAAAATTCTTTCACTAATAGGAAGCTACATTACTCCTGAGTATTTTTATAACAGAAAACTTTTTCACACTGGCGGTGCCGCGAGCAGGAGTCTAGTTTGAAATAAAACAAAAACCTCATCCAAATAATTTTAATTCTTTAGAATTTATAATGCCTCCGAAACACAGACAATAGTTTAAACTTATAACTAGTTTCTATCGAACTTTTGGCAAACCAATTTTTAGATCAATTTCACTGAGTTGCGGTTATCTTTGTAGACAAAATTTACTACCGCATCACTTTACGTTACGTACGCATTGAAGGTATCTATAGTACATTTATTTCATGGCAGCTTGCCTACAATATATCTATACAGTATGTATGTAGAGTATATATCGTAGAGAACAGTGAATACCACGTTAGTGATAAAAAGGATAGTATTAACTTTTTATCCCGAGAAAATATTTTTATCCTGGAAACCTTTTTCACGCGGGTGGAGCCGCGAGCGTTACTAATTAAATATATCGGCAGTAAAATTGATCTACTTACATACATACATGCGACTTTTATCCCCGAAAGGGTAGGTAAAGGCGCAACTAGTGCACCCACTTTTCACCGTCCATATTCTGTCCCATAATGTGACATCAGAAGATGAAAAGAAGGAGTAATTCACTCCAACAAATCATTACCGACGTAATTGTATATCACGTTGTCATTCTAGTTTTGTTTTTTTTTATGGCGTTTGTGTTCGAATTTAGCCAATGTCAAGTTTGGTTTGTCTATTTTATTATCTGTAGTATGTCGAAGTAAAGCAGTGGCTACCTTACCAAGACTTTATCGAGGAATTTTGGCGGCAACAAAAAAAACACTTGATTAGCATAATTATTTCAATTCACTTCATTTGAGTTCTTTAATAGAACTATATTGGATAATATACCACCATAATTATGCAATATAACACTATCACCAAAATAATGAATTAAAACAAGAGCACCTCATGACACTTCCAAGTTCCCGCCAAAACTCCGTCATTCTAGTTAGTCCACAAATTCATCAGTCAATCTATGAATTCTGTTTAACAATTCAATCAAGCCAACATCATTTCTGATGAATCAAATCAGTATGTCAGTATTATTGTCAGATGTCGTAGCTCGATACATCTGCTTGATCACTAGGAGTTAATTACTCAGCCTGAGACACTTTGATATGACTATTTAGTGATCACAAAGTGGTAAAGTAAAGCTGTCTAAACGTATTTAAAGAGACCATTCTAAAATCCTACACAGCCTGATTTATGATGAATAAACTATCATAATATGTCACAATTGTAATATGAAGTTATAAGATTTTCGAACTAAACATAGGTTCAAAATTTCATAATCGGTCGGTACAATTTATCTTTTTTTGATTTCATTGAATGACGAGACGAGCTTACCGTTCGCCTGATGGCAAGCGACCACCCATAAACAGTAGCAACACCATTCAGCACCTTGAGTAACAAAGTACTGTGTGGCATTCCACTGCGCTCGTCATCCTGAGACATAAGATGTTAAGTCTCATCATGTCCAGTAGTTACACTGGCTACAATGTCCTTCAAAGCGAAACACAACAGTGCATGCACACTGCTGTTTGGCGGTAGAAATAGACATTGCGGTGGTGCCCACCCAGACGGACTCTTACATATGAGAGACCTACCACCAGTAATTCGGTCTTATTAACCTTTTTTATGATAAAACTAATCGTTTGTCTGAAAAGACCGAAAACTCTGTAGTAACTTTGACATTGAATGTATTTTTTTGCACACGCAGGATCGATGGGGACTTTTCTCATGTTGTTTATATTGTTCCCAACATTCATTCATTGCTGGTAGGCTATATTGTATCCGTCTGGATAGCGACCACCGTAGATAAGGTGTTAAAAGCCGCCATTGTGGCTTACGTACGTGTGCCGCGCGTGGACGCTATCTGGACCCCTCTCTGCTTTCCATCAGCTGCAGTGGTATAACAAAGCCGTGCCAGTAAAAACAAATATTCGTACCAATGTTATGTAACGAGTAGCCAGTGGCGTAACTATATCATCTGAGGCCCGTGGCCGTGGCATTGGGCCCATTGTCCGTTCACGGACGAAGCTATAGCTTTCACACAGGAGCCCCGTGTCACGTATACAATCATCAATTTTTTATTATATATTTTTTTTTTATTTTTTTTATCTATGGCTCGACAAAGTGGCTCCACTGCACCTGATGGTAATTAGTATCTGAGCTAGCATTTTGCCACCTCTGCCACCCTATAGTTATGCCACTGCGAGTAGCATTAACTCAAAAGTTGTGAAACTGGCCCTAAATAACATCAACAATCAGACAGCATCTGTCTGTCCCACTATACGGACCTAACCACTAATCTTGGAAGCTTCTGTAACATACTTATGACGGCATGTTTGACGAGCGAAGCCGCAGGCTGCACGCAGTTGCCAATAATGCTCGAATATTGTTATGTGGTTTGACGCATAGTTTACAATAAACCATACTGACAAACAAGCGCCCCGTATCGATTACTTGCCGGGAATGCACTTAGTTTATACCGAAGGGGTCCTAAATTCAACCTACAAAATCTATACTATATAATCCTGACAATTTTAATTGCCACCACTGGTAAGAGTAAAGCCATCAAAGCCACGATCGGTTTGATATTGTGGGTGTTTATAAGGGAACCATGGATGGCCCACTTTATTTTAAAATCTTTATAAAATCGTTTCATGAAGAAATATAAAAACCTTTGATTAAATCGCAACATATCACTACATATTATAAAATTGAATAATAAAAGAACTTACAAAATGTCATATAATTTAGCACTAAGACAAGGAACCTACCTTTAGGAATATTTTTCTATTCTCAAAAATTCAGTTAATATTAGGTTTTACCTATGAAGTGGACGTTTCGTATACAGAAGGTTAAAATCATTTTTTTGTAAATTTTTTTTATTTCTAGCAATCAAAATATGCAATACGTTCAGTAGTTTCGGAGATGTGCAGTAACAAACAAACAGACATAAAAGAATTATAAAAATCGGTGATTTGTTTTCCATTACTCTTCTTTAGCCACCCCCTTTCCTTTTTAAAACATTTCTTTCAATGTACAGACACACCAGGATCTACTGCTTTACTATACTATAGATAGTCAGATAGATAGATTATTGTTAAGTTAATTTGTCATCCAATATCTCATTGAGGGAATAATCAAGATACATACATACCGACGCTTGAAAGGCAATAATATCTAAGCGACATTTAGCAAATTTTTCAGTAGAGCGTTTTAAAGTTTTGATTTTGACAAAAAAAATCATAACTAATTAACCATTTGCTGCATAAAAATAATTGTAACTGTTTTAGGAACCTCTTAATTTTTGACGTTTTTTGAGTTAAATTAACAGCCCTGACGATTATGAATTAAAAAGTTAACGCCGCTTAGTTAAAAATTACCTAAATTTACAAACAGGTAAAATCATCTAAATGGATCATCTTATGATTACCGTAACAAGTAAATTTAATGAAATACAAATATTTTAAAATGCGCAGTTGGTAAAAATCATATAAGGATATCTAAACATATTAATAAAATCAAGTAAAAATATCTATAGCTAAATTATTGGGTCACACGATGGTGGAAAAACATAAATACGTGCATAATATTGTAAATCTTGTTATTCCTACAAACATTGAACTATTTAATAATCAGTCAATTTTAATAATAATCAACATTTTATTGTTAGATAAACATACTTACATCCAAAATATAGCATAATGATATAGAATTTGTTAATAGCCAACACTTATTTCTTTGGAGGGAGTTTCTCGCCTCAAATATACGATGAGCGGAAGGACATACAAAATTGCCTTATCTGAACATTTAAAACGGCTTGCTTAAATATATCTGTGTAAGCATAACTCGAAAGCAATAATGTTATAATTCATTAATTGTGTTGGAAACTCGTAATTTTCTCTCTAAATTTATTTTTGCTCAAAGTACATACATACGTACACACCCACGCCCTTAACCCATAGGGGTAGACAAAGACTATTGAGCACCACATTCTACGATCTAGAAATACGTCTTCCACAAAGGTTTTTCATAGTACTTCGTAAAGACAAGTAAGTGTGTATAGTGTATACCAAAATGAAAAAGAGAGTATAGGAAATAGTTGAGCAAAAGAAAGAAAAAGGAACTAGACCACAAACTTTCTCGTGAATCCAAAGCAAACCTTTCACTATTCTGGAAACAAATACGATTGATCAGGGGAGAGACGGGGACTTCAAAGATAGGAGTCATGAGAAATGAAGATGGAAGGGTGTTTAGAGATAAAAGGGAAGTATTGCTTGGAAGTCCTACTTCAAAAGACTTTTTAAATGAGGCGATGGGGGTGTAGCAGGTGGTTAAGAGGCTATAGACCTGGCTTACTCGCAAAACGAGGCTAATAATGAGATTACGGAAAATGGAATAGTGAATGCGATGAAAATTATAAGGTTAGGCAAGGCTGCTGGGTGTAACCGTTAAAATGCTGAGATACGGCAAAGGCGTAGTAGTAAAATTGTTATGGCTACTTTTTAATATGTGGTGCAAAACCATTATTATATCCATTTTCAAGGAGAAAGGGTCACAGCAAGAATATAAAAACTACCGCAGAATAAGCCTACCCTGTGCTGCCAGTAAATTGTATGCCAAGGTCCTCATTAAGAGCGTGATTAATGAGACTGAAAAAAAAGTGTGGAATGTCCAAGCAGGGTTTAGAAGAGGAATGGGTTACACACATCAAGTCTTTTACATAAGGTGCATAGCGAAAGAACATTTGGCTAAGTCCAAAAAAGTCTTTTATACCTTCGTAAACTTGGAAAAGGCTTATGATCGTATGCTGAGGAATGAACTGTTGTTAACATTGTCTTTAATATATGGGATTGAGAGTCACCTGGTGAGAACTTTGAAGTCTCTGTACGAGAACATCGACGGGAGAGCTGCAAGGCACGAAAATTATGTAAATGATGTCTTTAAAGAGAAGGGAATGAAAATTAATGTGAGCAAGACAAAAGTGGTTGTGATAGAAAGAGGTCTGCACACGTGGAGAGGATGAATTCAAGACAGGTCACGAAAGGTTCCTGGGTTTACGAAAGGTACCTTTCGTAAGCTTTCCAGCTAATGTGGATGGTACGGCTGGAAGAGGGCACCCAACGAGAGCGTGCATTTATCAAATAAATTATCTCTAAAAAGGGTACGTCAGGATTAGCCTCAACCGGCAAAAAAGTATACGGAGAGAATAGGTAAAATTGGAATTAAATTATTATTAACATATTGTAATACATAATAATGCAACATAGATATATTTATTACAAAAATAAATATTATTTAAATTATAAAAGTCTATTTAATTGTAAAAAAAACTCACCATATCTACGTAAAATTGAGGCAAAATCATAAAAACGTCGGACGGCTGTCCTCTCTTAGCGACAACCGCTACGCGCTGTACATGATTGCGTGCATATACCAATGATACTTTCAAAACACTAGGTGGTTCGCAATCGGGTGTATTTACTTTATTATGAACAGGCAAATATCTCTTAGCAATAAGTATAACCACCTGAACCTACCCGGTAAAATTATCTATGCGACATTACTGAAGTTAAAGGTTGTCAAGTAAAAATATCTAAGTATAAAAAATAGAACTTATATTATTCAGGTAAAATTATCTAACCGACTAATAATTATTTATTTTATTTTAGGTAAAATTGTATAAATGTACTATTAACAAAATATTTTATTAAGCTGAAAATATCTAAGCACATAAATATGGAGAGTATGGATCCAGGTAAAAATATATCTATGCCAAAGCTAGAATTTTTTGTGTAGGTAATAAACAACTAATTAAAGAGCGAGCAGTTTTTTATTTCAAGTAAACATATATTAATGCAAAACAGTAATATCATGATTTCATGTAAAACACACTAAGTTCAAAATCAATTTCCTTAAGTGTACCAACTACTGTAAATCCAAAAAGTCGTAAAAATTTTGGCGGTAAGTGAGAAAAAAAAGTGAAATTTACCGGAATCATCTAGTATCTAACCGCCAAAAAAGTTGTCCTAGAGCTACGAAACCCGGATCAATCGACGCAGAAAAATCTGGCGATTCCAAATATGTATATAACTCATTTTAGGTATTTTTGTCGCTTAGATATTATTGCCTTTCGAGCGTCGATACATACATACATAAACTCACGCCTTTCTCCCATTGGGGTAGGCAGAGACTATGGAGCGCCAAGTGCTACGATCCAAGCATACCTCTTTCGCTTCTTCTACATTCATCAGTCTCTTCATACATGCTCGTCGGTTACGAGAACTCCTTATTTGGCCCAAGATATCAAGATAAACCTAGCCTAAACAGAATTAACCACTAATTATAATGAATCGCGCACCTAAACTCCGCGCCTGGACTTTGTCAATACGAGCTGAGCGTCTCGCATTCATGCCGGTAAATCACTCTTCAAACCAATTCAGGCTGGAACGGACTGGTAACGAGATCCGTTCGCTACGTGTTTGCACATCTAATTATCCTATTATAAATTGTACCGATCAATAGGTAGTGCTTGTTATTGTTCTGAGGGTAGTACAGTCAGCCACCAAAATAACTAAACAAATTCAAAATTCAAATTGCCTATCGTCGGGGATAGTGCAAAACCGCGTAACTAGCACTGGTGAATACCGAGTAAGTGACGAAAAAAGTTTAATTGAAATTGATACTTACGGTACTAAACTTATGATTGATAATACTATAATTAATATAATTATATACTTTATTTTCTTTAACCTTTCTTTTCTTTGTGTGGAGTAAATCCCATTTATTTTTATTTTTGTGAAGATTTTTTTTTAACGCATAAGTGTATCGGCAATTTGTTTAGCTACTTTGTGAGTAACTGTAGACAAAACATCCTTCTATTATAAATGCGAAAGGAACTTTGTTAATCTTTCAAGGCTAAACCACTAAACCCATTTTGATTAAATTAGTGCGGAGGAACCTTGAACAGGAAGAAACGATATATTAAATGTTTTTTTTTTTATATATATTTAGTTCAGTGACACATTCCAATATGTATTTAAAGGCATCAATGAAATTGTCGATTGATAAAACCGAATAAGTAGAACACAATATAAAACCGCAACAGTTCGTTCAAAGAAATAAATCCAGTACATTTTCTCAATAAATACTCTCAATACACTAAAAAGTAACACAGGCAAAAGCAATTTTCCTACTAAATAGAAAAATAAAGAAGGCGCCGCGCCGCGCCGTGGAGTTGAAACCTCTGGGGCCGTTGAAAAAAATATAACGCCGGCTCTTTGAAATGGTTGTATAGGTTTTATTATGAAATACAATATCTTCATCCGGTAGGTATAGATGGTCATATTAAAACGTGATTGGATATCAGTAAGACTAGTCCAATTTCACAAATTTCTTAATTAACAGGCGTTAGTTAATCGAGCATTTATATTTCGGATAGAATTTTTATTTTTTATGATGTAGCATTAAGAAATATGTACAACCTAAATTTTCTACCTTCTTCCATCATCCCCTATTTTTTATTAGCGGTATTAGTAATTTAATAACTTTTAACCCCGCTCGGTAACTGATCAATTAAAAGAATTTATATGGCAAAACAACGTTTGCCGGGTCAGCTAGTATCATATAAAAAGGGGTCGTCGTTTTTATACTTTTCTACAGGATTACAGAAAATGGTTGAAAATAGTTCCAAATTATAAAGCCAGTCTTTAACTGTACGTAGAGTTTGCAATGATTTGATTGATTACCTGATTTAGATGACTTAGATATCATAAGCCTGAGGATGGCCACTGAACACAGGTCTCCCGCAAAGATGTCCAGACCATCCAGTTGGAAGTGGCTTGCATCCTGCAACCTATATCGCAACCCAAGCATGCCTATAACATACTCCATAGTAATGTTATAATATTATTTATTATTAAACGTTTAAAAGCTATTAATCTTTAACAGCAGGAGCCTCAGTTTATGAAACCTGCAGGGTGCCATTGCCACTCTGCATAATATTTATAATATATAAAATAATACTGACTTTATAATTGGACGCCATTTTCAAACTATTCTGTAAACCTGTAGAAAAGTAAATCCCCTTTTAATTTGATGAGAAGTAATTAATGGCATAATATGCTTTTAAAGATGGAGAAATAATATTATGATTAAACGAGCTTTTGCCCGAGGCTCCGCTCGCGTGAATTAGTTATCCCCGGATAAAAGTTCCGCTTTATATTTTCCCGGAATAAAAAGTAGCCTATGTGTTAATCCAGGACATAATCTACCCGTGTGCAAAATTTCATCGAAATCCGTTCAGTAGTTTTTGCGTGAAAGAGTAACAAACATCCATACATTCATACATCCAGACATCCATACATCCATACATTCAGACATCCATACATCCATACTTACAAACTTTCGCGTTTATAATATTAGTAGGATTATCAAAACACTAAATAAAGCTGAGATGAAGCTACCTTGAGAAATATCTTTATTAGTCCAAATAAAGATATTTTATATCTTTCTTCTTTACCTGATAACACCTGATAGTTCGTTCTCCCCACAATCTAGAGCAGAATCGCGCAGACATTACTGTATTTTAAGGAAAAGAAGATGATAAAATTTTTATTTACTTTTGGTAATCTCACTGATTGTATGATACGCAAGAAAACTGTGAATTCGCACCGATTTTCATCAAATCAGCGTGCAGTACCTATTGGCTAGGCCGTACTGCATTAAGGACCTGAAGGTATTGTGATACAATTATATGTTCAAAGGACATGTCCAAAAAAGGACTTAAGATTCTAATCAAGATACTTAATGTATATTTGGATAGTACTCCCAAAGACTAGGCCTTTCCAATAAATCGTATAATTTTAAAGTCCTCCGATTCGGAGATTTTTTTTTTTTTTTTTTTTTTTTTTTTTTTTTTTTTTTTTTTTTATTGCATTTAATGACGAGACGAGCATGCCGTTCGCCTGATGGTAAGCGATACGACCACCCATAAACAGTAGCAACACCATCCAGCACCTTGACTAACAAAGTACTGTGTGGCATTCCACTGCGCTCGTCACCCTGAGACATAAGATGTTAAGTCTCATTATGTCCAGTAGTTATACTGGCTACAATGTCCTTCAAACCGAAACACAACAGTGCATGCACACTGTTGCTTGGCGGTAGAAATAGACATTGCGGTGGTACCCACCCAGACGGCCTCTTACATAATGAGAGACCTACCACCAGTACATTTGTCATTTTATTTCGCTTAAAAACTACACTTAAAATGAATGTTTTTAAAATAAGTTACTTATAAATGGAGGGGTCTAATTTTTTTTTAATGGAATCAAGATGCATATATTTGCCCCTTTAATATCCATAACGCTTTAGCCTTGTTAGATTTTGAAGTCCAGCATCCATACAAAAAGCGGACATCTCCTTTTTAATTTTCGGTTCTACCTATAAAATCATGGTGATTCCGTGCTACACATGCTGCAACCAAAACCAACAACATTATAACTATCATATTCTTGACATAAGGTGATTGTGACATGAAATGTTGAACACAAAATGCATGCTTGGGCGGATGACGCAATAACGCTTATTATTGCGAGGCACGCGCGCTGGAAGCGGGTCAAGCAGACGTCTGACGTCATGAGACACGCACTCCGGCCAAAATAGAATGGAAGTCATATTATAAAGGTAATAAGTTTAATTTTAAGACACGTATAATACACACTATATTACAGAACTAAAAACGGTGTCACAGTTTATCGATCGAAAAGTTACGATGGTGTTCCGGTAAGAGCACCAGTAGCAAAGTAAGTAATAACTTCTAACCACCAAATCTTCATCTTTAGCCTAATTTTCCCAAAACAGGCTGGATATTGTGAAGGTTTAGCATGGTCATTACAAAAGATTATTATTCAGGTACTCGTTTATGAAGGGTTCAAAGTAAAAAGAGTTATCTACAAAACAGCAATTTTGTAGATAACTCTTTTTACTTTGTACACATTAGTTACTGGCCATCTGTTTCAAAAAATAAAAACATTACAACCTTGTGAGTCCGATTCCAAGATTATACAATAGTCAGTATCACCTAGTACCTACAGTCTTAGAGCATTGTTAAATACTCAAAGCCTACAGTCTTAGAGCATTTAACATCAAAGCCTACAATAGATGAGTCGTCTCAGTAGGAACGAATTGTTCCATTCTCGCATACCAACATCCATACACATCAATTGAATATTCCACCCAGATACACGTTCATACACAAACAAAATCTCGAAACACTTTATAAAACAACGTCTATCAAACTCGAGAATGTTCGAAATTTTATTTCGCAAACTCCATCGAGGCAATGTGTTGCAGTGAGTGCGGAACAAGGTAAGCTTCGATGTGAAACGATTTTCTTTCAAAACACGCCCGTGTATTTCCTTATAATCTGACGCGCCGTAATGTGCAGCCGACGGGGAAATACGTTATAATTTGATGCAGGGGAATTGAAAGGTTTGATTATAAATTGAACTTATGTTTACTTATAATTTTTATTTGGCACTAGGTGTTGCTCGCGCCTTTGTCCGCGTGTAAAGCCTTTCCCGCTACACAAGTCCCAATAACACAGTACGACGCCAGCGCCATCTACTTAAAGATTGAGATTAAAAATATCCATTTTTCCCATGGGAGCAAATTACCGGGATCAAAAGTAGCCTATGTGTTAATCCAGGACATGGTCTACCCACGGGCGTAGCTATAGCTTTCACATGAGGGGGTCCTACGGTATAAAAAAAAATGTGGCGTGGGTTCTTAGTGAGTGGCCCGATCATTTTAGAAGCTAGGGGGGGTCCTGATCCCCAAAATGTCAGCGGTCAGTGGCGTAGCGTGGTTTATTGTAAGCTAAGGGGGGGCCGGACCCCCTAACCACCCGCCCCCCTCTTATATACGCCCATGGGTCTACCCATGTGCCAAACATCCAAATCCATTTAGTTGTTTCTGCGTTTTATTAGTAAAATATCATAAGATAAGAAGATGAGTAACTTTTGGATGCTCAGGAACCGATATCGAAAGAGATATTTGCGTAATAAGCAAACAATTAAACGTAACTGCGTGCGCCTAACCCTCCCGTAAGGTCCCAGGTTCGAATCCCGGGTCGGGCAAAGTGATATTGGATATTTTCTATCAGTATCAGCTCGGAGTATGGAATATGTGCCCGATATGGCGATAGGTACGCCCCCTACCACATCGTGGGAGTTCATGGGAAGGAACACGCTCGATGAAATGTGGATGTCCTGGTCGCACCTCTGCCTACCATTTGTGGATAAAGGCCTGATGTGTGTGTGTGATTATAAATATTACACGTAGTGCGCAGTTTTTTAACTAATTCTTGTTTAAATACTGATTAAATCCACTGAGTATACACCTCTAATTGACCTTTTAATTCCTTCGTTTTTCGAAACAACCTTTAAATGGTAAAACACCCTTTTAATCTACGCACTGACCACCTCAACGGGAATTGTCATTTTGGACTCTATACTCCAACGCTAACCGCATATTATCGACTATCGTATGACCAATTAAATACCTCACTCGATTTTGCATCGGCTCTAATCAGTTGTAGAACTCCACATAATTGCTTAAGGCCGGACCGCAATCGACTGTTTAGACCTGAGCTGTGCCAACTGCCAACTAATTTGTCACTTAAGTAATTATGTTAACAAAAAGGTGAATAATTTCGATTCATAAAGCAAGTTAATTAAAAGAGTTTACGCCGGATAAACCAGTCTTGAAAGGATTTAAAATATAATAGAAATAGGATAGTTGTATTAAATTATGGAACAATGTAAAAGAGCGTGGAAATTGTGTATTCTATGCTAGCATATTTGCTGGCAACTCGGCTTGCGCTTTTCCTATAACTCCCAAAGGAACGGCTTATTAACCGACTTCCAAAAGGAGGAGGTTATCAATTCGTGTGTTTGTATTTTTTTTTATGTATGTACACTGATTTTTCTGAAAGTTGGGAGCGTATTTCCTTGATTCCTTCTTTATTTAGTAAATAAGGGTCTCGAAGTGGTCCCATTTCAATATATCTTGGTACAAGGTTCGTCATTTTATGGAACAGACTGAATAGACCTGAATCATACGAGTATTTTCATTCGACGACTTAAAAGTGCCCTTACAAAATCTATTAGCAATGCATAAATTTGCATTGTTCATAAATATAATTACACTAATGGCAGTGTATATAATATTTATATTATTTAAATTTTCTTATAACCCATAAGCAAAGTAAGTAAAAGTTATTTTTTACGTTATAGTAGTTTTTGATTTTCAAGATTATCTTATACATCTCATCCGGATAAACTATCGCTAATCATTTCGTTTCATCACCCTCCTACTTAAGAGGACAAACCAACGCACCTGAGGCACTAAAGTTCTACATTCTCCTTATATCAAAACCAATCAATATCTCAATAGCGCTCCTCAATCAAATAAATCCACATCAATAATCATAGAATGCAAATTGTTATGAACGAAACGTTAATTCTGGCCACCGGGAATACCGGTACGCCATGCCCCGTGAATAATGAGCGGGGTGTGTAATAAATCTTACTGCTTTGACGCTGCGACGTGAACCGGTATTGATGAGAGAGTACGGTCTGCCAATAAACTTCGCATTTCGTGAATGCAGTAATTTTAAGCTTGCCAGATGTCGCATAAACGTAGACCATGGATTTATACAACAGGGATTTGACATTGCGTTACTAAATGAAACCACAATATATAATCTGCGTTAGGATATTGGGTTTTCTACTTAATATAATTTCGGAGTCTGGAGTAGGGTAGTTTCTTTCATTTGATTTTGTACGTTATTTTATATGTAACAGAAAATAATACGAAAAAGATATTATTCTGTGAAATCAGCATCAAAATTGGTTGAAAAATAAAGCAGTTATTTATATTTGAAATATTTTTGTGAGCAAAAGTGGAGACGTGGCGGGGATATCGCGCTATCTCCTTCGCACTCACGCATAGTTGGTGACTGGTACTTGGTGACGTCACAGTCTAATATTAGTGATATTTGACAGCTTCCCCTTCCAAAGTTCCAACAAATCTCAAATCTTTATAACTTACTTATTATTGCGCTAATTTTGAAAAATCTTTTTCTTTAGATGTGGATATCATACATTTTTTATAACTGTATTTTTAAAAAAACGTAGTCAACTACCCCATTGTGGGCGGTATATGGCAGTAGGCCCAACCCTTATTACCTGAGACTTAACATATCTAAGTATTAAATCTTAAGAATTATCTTCTGACACATCAAATTCAAATAGTATTTATTGTGGTACACAGGTAGAATAGTGGTGTTACATATTTATAATAGCAGTACAGCTATGACCCGCCATAATGGCATACAATAATTTAAGATTTTAGAGAAAGACTAAATACATTCTACATTTTAACATCATTAAGATAATCATTTAAAGTGTAATAACATTTATCATGCAAAACAGAACAACAGAAACAGAAACATCACACCTTTAGAACAGAAACGACACAATTCAAAATGATCGAAATTTGAGTTATCGTCATAAAATGACTCAAAACGAAGTTCTCAATAAAACAATAGTTCAAACACAGCCATATATGATTCGGGAACAGGACAAAACTGTTATATCGGTTCCTTTTTATTATATTTTAATAAAAAAATATACCAGTTATAAGTCATTTTATGACGATAACTCAATTTTCGATCATTTGAAATTGTGTCGTTTCCGTTCTAAAGGTGCGACATCATATATACATAATTATGTTTTGGTTGCCAAAATTGGTTACGTGTACATACGTAAAGAAGAATTGAAAAAAAAATACAGCTGAACTCTAGCTAATAAATTCAAGATGATAAATTCTATCTCTTTTATATTTCTCAAATCTATTCAAATGAATAGATAAGAATCGTCAGGATTATAATAAAATACTAGCCTCGGTAGCGTAGTTGTATTACGGTACGACTGCAATGCTGAAGTCTCGGGTTCGACCCACGGGTCGGGCAAAATTATATTGAATTTTTCTATTCAGTATCAGCCCGGAGTCTGCAATTTGTGCCCGATAAGGCGATAGGCTCGCCCCCTATCACATCATGGGACGGAATATGCACGGCGAAAAGTGGGTGCACTAGTTGCGCCTCTGCCTACCCATTCGGGGATAAAACGCGTGAGTGTCTGTAAGTGTGTATATAATAAAAATATACATGATAAGACGCTTAAATAGTGATTTTAATAAGGTTAGTAATATTTTACCATAAGTCTTACACAATTATGAATAACAAACACCGATGAATTATAAAAAATATTTAATCTTACATTCTAAAGATTAGCTACTAGCTTTTGCCCGCGGCTTCGCCCGCGTGGATGAGTTTTCCCGGGATAAAAGTTCCGCTTTATGTTTTGCCGGGATAAAAAGCAGCCTATGTGTTAATCCAGGACATAATCTACCCGTGTGCCAAATTTCATCGAAATCCGTTCTGTAGTTTATGCATGAAAGAGTAACAAACATCCATACATCCAGACATCCATACTTACAAACTTTCGCGTTTATAATATTAGTAGGATTATTAATAGGATAACTTTTTTGCATACCGTACGCGAGTGTCAAAGGAAGTTTTTCAATGCGTGTACCTAATACCACACTAATACTTTCGTAAATTTCACCGCAATGACATTCACGTGTCTCATTTAACTTATAAATAGGATCGATTTACCAAACTTCTAAAGGTTTTTATAACATTACATCGTGTTTTTATAATTGAAAATAACACTGATAAGTGATTGTTGTAAGTTGAAGGATGATGTGGTGACAAAAATTGAAAGAAGTATGCTGAGATGATTTGGGCATGTGGAGAGGATGGATGATAGACGGATCACGAAAGGTATTTATTGAGCCAATGTGGCTGGAGGGAGAAGAAAGACGACCGAGGAGAACGTATTCTGATCAAATAAATGATCTCCGAAAAGGGTAGGTCAGGACTACCCTTAACCGCTGAAAATGAATGAGAAGAATTATGAATGTAGAAGAGGCGAAAGAGGTACACGTGTCAATAATCAAGATCGTAGCATGTGGCGGTTAAAAGTCTGTGCCTACCCCTATGGAATAAGGGCGTGAGTGTGTTTGTATGTATGTATATGCAGTACCTATATGGTTATATTATAAACCCATAGAAAATGTCTCTCTCATATTCATTTTTTGTGCCTTACTTGTGTATAAAGAAACTTAGAAAGAATACTACCATCTGAAAAAAATACTAAGAAACACGACCCTATTGCAATGTAGAGTGGTAGAGTCGTGACAATAATTACAGTAACCGTGAACCACAATGCCACTCATTATTGCATGCTATTATTCAAAGCAGGTAATTGTAGTTATTTAACGAGGTCTTTCCGGCTTGTAGAATTGATTTTTAGATTTAAAAAAAAAACTCGAAGAAAATTCATTAAATAGCACTATAATTTAGGGCCGAATTTACAGCTAGCTGATAAACGCTATTAGTCACATAAATGTATAAGCCGACCAAATATAAAAATCACTGTAATCTATGATCTTAGGTTAGAGTGTGACTTTTGTGTCTGTAATATTGAAATCGGCCATCACAGTTTAGTCAACAAAGAAATCAAGTAAAGAATTCAGTTCGAAATTCGAATATTCTGTCTCCATCGAGATGGTACCATTATCATAGAAAATCCAATGCGCTCAGTGAGCACCATTGCTTAAATATTCACATTCCATTACACTCACGATTCTTTCCTTATGAAGTTGTTATAGACGGTTATTATGATTTATATATATATTACGTGAAGATAAACGTTTTACTACTATTTGAGCAGATTGCGCGAATGGAGGTGTGTAACAATTGGCATAATTAAAGTTGATATAGAGGAGTCCAGAAAAAACTATTTTTTGAATTATGGTCGATTTTCTACCAGTCTACTAGTTCCTATAAAATAAACGCACTTTAGTTTGAGCCTTATGGCAGTGTTACCTCGTATATAATCTGTTAAAAAAATCCATCGATTTGTCTTGAAAATCAATGCACCCATTGACTTTGGAATGTAAGAACACATTGGAAATACCGTTCTTGAAATAAGAGATGAGGACATTGTTTACCCACGGACTCAACGAACAATAACCGAGCAATGTTTATCTAATTAAATTGCATGTTGCTGTACTGAATTAAATCGGTCACAGCGGTCGCAAATCAATGTAATTTGATCATTTAGCACTATCTGTGGCTGGAGAGTCGCGTCCACCACTAATTTACAACTGTTGTGCCGTCAATTATACAATTTACAAACATTTGGATTATAAAAGAGCAATCAATTACTGCAAATTGGTTTAATTGGCGCGAAACGCGATTTGATTGGTAAGTACTGTGTACGAAACGAATAATCAACACAAACAGTAAGCTCACTTGTGCATTGTGAGATACCGGACTCTAGAGGTTTCAATTAAGGACATGTCTAAAAACGGGCCTGAAATTCTAGCCAAGACAGTTTATATATATTTGGATAGAGGATATTTTTGGAGATATATTTGGATAGAGCTCGTAAAAACTAGCCTTTTACAATAAATCGTTTAATTTTAAAGACCTCCGATTTTAAGATTAATGTAATTTTATTTTGCTTAAAAACTACACTTAATATGAACGTTTTTATAAAAGTTAGTTATAAATGGAGGGGTCTAAATTTTTTTTTTAATGGATCCACGAACTAACTAAAGTTTGAGACTGGTTAGATTTTGAGGCCCAGCATCCATACAAAAAGCGGGCATCTCCTTTTATTTGACAGTTATCGTAATAAACAAGTAATGTAGATAGTACTCATTTTATTACCATTTATTTGGGAGCATAGATTAGAGTGTGACTTTTGTATTTTGTCGGCTTATACATTTATGTGACGAGTAGCAATTTTAGCCCTAAAATCAGCTCTTAACCGGATTATTTGAATAATCAGTATGATATTTATAATAAATCTGGTATTTTTGAAACAAAGTTCTACATCAACTTCCGAATTCTGGAGCAATGGTATATTTCCAGTTGATTTACATTTATCGAGCTGATACAGATTTTGAGATTTTGACAGATCCGTCTGGAAATCTTTAGGGGAGGCCTATGTTCAGCAGTGGACGTCATGTGGCTGATGATGATGATGATTGATGTTATTTAATCAACATTCGGCTTTAAATAGAAATCGTGTTTACATGAAAATGAATGGGGCTTTTCAGATGATTAATTCATGTGTTAAATGTTATAGTGATTAAAATCCATACAGCTTGCATTCATGTTAAACGTTTCAAATTTAATTGCAGTTAATAGTTTCACGTTTTTACATGCTAAGACTTAAGTGGCGTAGTTTATTCGTTGTGGATTCGACTACGGTCTCGGGTCAGGCACCGTGGGGTTTTCTACTCAGTATTAATAATATAATTTTATTTTCAAGCACAAAAACTCATAATGTTTCAATATGACTTATACTAAGTTAGTTTTACAGTTACAATTCGACCTATTTTTAACCGACTAACTCGGTGTGTTTTCAACCAGAAATTATCATATGGTCTGGATAGGTCGTCGGCAATGATAACTAGAATTACGTTCTCACTCTTTCTATTCTGTTTCTGTGTTACTTTCCATTAGCCCGGAGTCTGGAATTTGTGCCCGATAGGCTTATCACATCATCGTAACACACAAGGTGAAAAGTGGGTGCTTCAGGAATAAAGGGGTGATGCATGTGTGTTTGTTTTGTATAACGCGCTATAGCAGAGTTTTTTCTATACAAGATCATTTTGACATTGCGTTAATAAAACCACATATTTAACTCTGCTAACATTGTGCTTAAAATAATCATCATTTAAATTAAAATTAGTTTATTATATTGATATTTATATTGTTCGAAAATTACACTTTTTATATTACATCTGCGATTCGAGTAACTTGTGTAAAGTGTTATTTTCAAGACGATAAGTATATGTATACATAGTCTTATTTAGTAACATAACGTCAAAATGACTGTGTATGCTATAAAAAGTGAAAAAGATAAATCTACACATACACAGCACAAAAACTGTTGCAAATCGCCCGAATCGTACACAAAGCCTCACGAGTTACGGAGGGCCCTTGAAGAGTCGACGCCCTCGGCATCCACGCTGCGCTTTTACCGTTTTTGCAAGATCAATGAACTACGATAGGGATATTTTTACTGTATAACCCATAAAACATGCTCTGACTGTGGAGTGAAGGAAGATGTACACCATATTTTGTCGGAGTGTGTACGGAGTGGACCTCAAATTTTAGTTAGTAATATAGGGGATTTTAATAGTATGTTGTCGGCTCCTATGTCAGAACGGGCTAGGGTTTTGGTAAAAAAATATTTTAAGTGTACTATGATGAATGTTTAGTCTTTAGATATATATTTAAGTGGACGTATGGAGCGACTTGGTCGTAATATTCGACAAAGCTCCTTAAAATAAGAATAAAAAAAAACCCATAAAACGATACGAGATTTCGGATATCTGTAGTTCATAACTTCAAAGTTGAAAGGTTTGAAACATCGCCTAAATACTATTGGACTGAAGGTATTAAAGTGATAAACTGGTTAATTAGGCCCAGGATATATGAGAAACCTGTGCTACTCATAATTACAATGATGTCCCGGCACTTTTGCATTGAAATCTGTTACTGAGAAGTTACATTGCTAATTTTTTTTTATTTTTTTTTTTTTTATTTTTTTTTTTTTTATTTATCAAACTTGAGTACAATGTTTTCCTTACGAACTAAAAAATATTGCTATTAAATTGTTACATAAAAATAAAATTGAGATCATAGGGAATGAAAAACCGTTGCTTGGTCCCTACACTAGGCACTGCCTGTATCGTAGGCGACCAATTTACATTCCAAGTTACCTGGAATAATGAAATTAATCGAAAAACATCAATGCAAGCTTTATAATATATAAGTCACATTATGAAAGTTTAGGTCGGTGAGTGTGTGTTTGTGTATAATATGTTATGGGTGGATGTGTACGTATGCATGAATATAAACGAGTGTGTGTGCGTGATTGTTCTGTATGGGTGTATTTGTTTGTGTATGATTGTGTTTGCTGTGAATGGACTCTAGTTGTCTACCAGACTACTTTAATTAGTGCTTCAGTGTCACTGTATTCAAGGGAACCTAACCACTTCTGGACCTTAAGTTTTGTTTCTCTGACCGAACAATGTTTTATTATACATTTTGCGTTTACTTTGTTATATATATAGGGATGAAGAAAAGCGCTGAATCTTCTTGCAAAAGATGTATTAACTGATGGTGTCGGAAGTTTGTATATACGATCGAGTAACATATTTTCATAATTATCCGAAGCTAAGACGGTTCGATGCATGTTTAGCATAACCCTCAGGATAAACAAACTACGGACTGAAAGAACTTGTATTTCTTTATACAGACTAGTGGTTGGATACATGAAAGGTTTTTTAAAGGTCACTTTGAGCACTGATCGTTGTGCTCTTTCTAGGAACATCATATACGACGCTGCTGCTCCACCCCAAACTATTATGCAATACGATATTATAGATTGACAGATTGCAAGATAAACAGTTTTAAGTAGTTCAATGGAAGCTGAAGTGCGCAAGTTTTTAAATATGTAAATTAATTTCCTAACTCTATTTGCTGACATTATTAGGTGCTGCTTGAAATTTAGTGTTTCGTCAATTAGTACGCCAAGATATTTAATACTGGAAGATTTACTGATAATTTTACAGTTACAGTTTAAAGTTTTAGTACAAGTATGAATTTTAATATTTTTATTTGAAGGTGGTGCCGAAGCTTTAGTTTTGTGAAAACATATATATATGGTTTTTAATAAATTAAGAGTCAATAAATTATTATGTAGCCAAGTGGCAATGTTTTTCATTCCTCTTTCAGCTACTTCAAAAACTTCCGACCAAGTATTTGCGTAAAAAATTACAGCCGTATCGTCTGCGTAACATATGATATCAGAATTACTAATGTTGGTTTTAATATCATTTATATATAAAATAAATAATATAGGTCCTAATATGCTTCCCTGTGGAACGCCGTATTCTAGAGTACATGAGTTGCTTTTATCTTGGTTGATTTTGACACATTGCTTACGATTAATTAAATAACTACGGAACCAATTCAAGCAAGTGCCTCTAATACCCAGGAGCTCCAGCTTTCGCAATAATATAGGGATACAGACCGTATCGAAAGCCTTGGTTAAGTCGAGAAATACGCCTATACAAGCCTGCTTTTTGTCAAGCTTTTCTGAAATTATTTTAGTCATTAAATCAACTGCATTTTCAGTTGATTTATTTGCTCGAAAACCGAATTGTCTTTCTGATATTATATTGTGTTCATCAAGAAATTTTATGAGTCGTTTATGCATTAATTTCTCCAAAATTTTTGAAAAGGACCCTAAAAGTGATATCGGGCGGTAGTTATAAGCTTCAAATTTGTCACCTGATTTATGGATAGGAGTAACTGCTGCCATTTTCCAGGCAGTCGGAAAAATACCTTGTGATAAACTAAGGTTACAGATAAATGTTAGCGGGGTAATTATATGCTTTTGGATCGAGTATAATAATCGGTTTGAGATACCATCGAGGCCTGGTGCACTAAAAGGTTTTAAACCTACAATCAACGATTTAATCTCTGCTTCATCAGTGGGATCAAGAAATAAAGATTGTAGTGGTGTATTGTCGATTGTTATTTTACGCGTAAGTGACTCCTGGGTTTCATTAGAAGTTGAGAGTATTTTATTTGCTAATTGTTTCCCAACACAGGCGAAATAATTATTACAGTGATCTAAGGAATTTATAACGGAATCTTTAGTTTGTGTGAGCTCTATTGGTACCTGTATATTTTTTTTTGTATGTGTTATATTCTTAATGGTGTCCCAAAGCTGTTTTGGACAATTTTTACTCTGTTCTAGTTTATTTGATTCATGATTTTGTTTTAATTGACGAATAACGTTGCCATAGAAGTTTCTGTAGCGGGTATAAATCAGTTTAAGGGTATCATCTTTTGGGTTCTTACGAACTTTAGAATGAAGGTGATCTTTATGTTTGGCGCACCTTATAAGGCCAGGGGTCATCCAAGGTTCCATGGTAAATTTTGAGCGACTTACTTGTTTTTTTACAGTGTTTTTATTTATTATTTCAGTAATAGTAAGTTCAAAAGTAGCAACTGCTTCATCCAAAGAATTTTTACTTATTACATCGCTCCAATTAACTTCGTTTAATTCTACTTTTACAGAATCGTAATCAATTTTAGTTATCAGTCTACATTTACTGGTATATTTGTTTATGTTTGTGACCACCCCTGCTATAACAATGTCATGGTCTGTTATATCTGTATTACATATAACTGATTGCGTTTCAAACTTAGATGTGACATTAATATGATTAATTGAGATTTGATTTCTTAGATTGATCGCTATTAACCTCTATAAATTGGGACCTGGTAGCTCAATAGCCTCTACGAGATAATCTATCAGGTTTGGCCAGGTTACGACACGTTTGTATACATATTATATTCTAATTTCTTCCGAACATTTCCAACCGCTCTTGTTGAGCATAAGACTACTTTTTCAAACCTCCTTTTGGGAAACTGGTTACATGAAAAGCCTTTCTTCTTCTTCTTCAGCCTTTAGAAGTCCACTGCTGAACATAGGCCTCCCCTAAAGATTTCCAGACCAACCTGTCAGAAGCCTTTATCTTAGTAATATTATAAATGCGAAAGTTTGTGAAAACGTTTGGATGTTTGTATGTTTGATTGCTTGGAGTTTTGCATATTTGGATGTTTGGATGTTTGTTAGAAGTAAACACATAAATAAACGGATTTGGATGAAATTTGGCACACGGGTAGATCATGTCCTGGATTAACACATAGGCCACTTTTTATCCCGGTAATTTGCTCCCATGGGAAATAATAGATATTTTTAATCTGATTCTTTAAGTAGATGGCGCTGGCGTCGTACTGTGTTTTAGGGACTTTTGTAGCGGGAAAGGCCCTTCACGCGGCCAAACCGCGAGCAACATCTAGTAAGTAATAAATATAGGTCCCTTAAGATCTTAATTGTACAGATTACACTGTAATAGACTTCTGGATGGTTTAAAAGACATGGTGGTACTGGGAACTGGTGGTAGGTCTCTCATATGTAAGAGTCCGTCTGGGTGGGTACCACCGCAATGTCTATTTCTACCGCCAAACAGCAGTGTGCATGCACTGTTGTGTTTCGGTTTGAAGGACATTGTAGCCAGTGTAACTACAGGACATAGTGAGACTTTACATCTTATGTCTCAGGATGACGAGCGCAGTGGAATGCCACACAGTACTTTGTAACTCAAGGTGCTGGATGGTGTTGCTACTGTTTATGGGTGGTCGTATCGCTTACCATCAGACGAACGGCATGCTCGTCTCGTCATTCATTGCAATAAAAAAAAACCATACTTGGATGAAACATGGATCTGTTTGGTCAAATTGTAATGTAAATATCAATAAAACACAATTAGCAATCCTACACATTAGCACACTAATCTTAATCGTAACAATAATTTATTACCAATTGCACGGTTAGTTGCACATCCGATGTATATATTTCATGCAATTACTACGCAGTCTATATTCAAATTACCTGTACGTACAATTGCAAATTTTCAATACATTGTGCGCAGTTATGGTCATTTAGTAGCATTGTCTATATTTGAATACCTAAATATAACTTTGGAAATGTACCATATCACCACCATACCAGCCCCGTATTATATACCGCCCACTGCTGAGCACGGGCCTCCTCTACAACTGAGAGGGTTTAGGCCTTAGTCCACCACGCTGGCCTAGTGCGGGTTGGCATACCTTCACATACCTTCGAAATTCCTATAGAGAACTTGGAAATGTAATGGAAGGTAATTATCATAAAATTAAACTGTGGATGATGCCAAAACGTTCTTCGTGTTCAACATCTCGTATGAGATATTTGTCTATACTGTTTAAAATAAAATATTAAAAGACCAACATAAATGCTGACGCAGCATGTGTGGAGGCTAGACCGAAATGGCAGCGGACGGAGCGGATCTCAGATAGATCTCGTTGAGATGCTCGAGAATAGAAAGGACTTGGTACAGATAGCAACGAAATTACATGAACTAAAACATTTTATCTGTAAACTAGATGTTGCTCTTGCCGCTTACTAAGCGACGACAGCCTAGTCGGGAGTGGAACGGACAGCCGAGATGAATGTCCACAAACAAACGAAAGGGCACACACCTCTGACTTTGCTAAAATGATGTGTGTATTGTTTGTGAATTATCGCTTGCTTAAAAGGTGAAGGAAATCATCAAGAGGAAACCTACCTGAGAAGTTTGCCAATCCGCACTAGGCCAGCGTGGCGGACTAAGGCCTAAACCCTCTCAGTAGTAGAGGAGGCCCGTGCTCAGCAGTGGGCAGTATATAATACAGGGCTGATATTATTATCATTATATATATATATGTTGCTCGTGGCTTCGCTCGCGTAAAAAGCCTTTCCCGCTACAAAAGTCCCTAAATTTGATTAAAATTTCAAATATTTCCCAGGAGAACAAATTACCGAGATAAAAAGTAGCCAATAATATGACTTAAGACCGCACTACCTATTGCATCATACGACGAAACCACTTGACAGTGATTCTGGGTGCACTAGTTAGACCTCTGCCCAACCCTTCATAGACACAGACGTGAATTTACATTATTATATTATGACTAAAAGTGTAAAATTTTAACATCTAAGTTTAAATTAATTTCACCACAATATAATTTTCTCACATCTCAACGTTAACACAATTTAAGCTCGTGTATTCGTGTAAATTGCGAACGGTCTTGCAAACCGAATTGGTTGTAGAACAAGGTGGAACATTCGAGAAATCTTGCAAGCTCCGACCCCAAGCGTGGCAAGTAAAGACTTTCTGGGGCGTGCAGCGTGCGGTCACACGGCAGTCTATCCTTTGTAATTAAAGGGTTTTATCGCAAATTAGTTGCTACTCAGTATTTTGTATGCAGGCGAACGTCTTGCGCGCAATATAAGTGCCACTGCATACTTTTCTGGAATAAAATGTAAGTTACATTTTATTCCAGCAAATCCAGGACATGGTCTATCATCTAAACATAAATATGGAAATTATATTTTGATTTTGAAGTACATACTTATACATATTTTTAAACAATACATTGCCACTTGAATTGTATGATTTAAATAAAATAAACAGCATCGAACATCGTACCATCCTTTTATGCGAACAGTGTTTTAAATCAAAGTAAAATTCGTCAGTCCTCATGCATATTTTTATGAAATCTATATAAATAGGGAAGATTTTGTCCTGTCCGTACGTGGAATAACAAGTACCGTATAGATAGCAGCCTTCAATAAACGCATTCGAGTAAAATCATAATACAGACAGACTTGAGCGATCTGCGCATGTCCTCGGGCATAAACGCTAGCGGGAAAACTATTACTGTTTACCCGTACCTCCTGCGGTTAAGCTCGGTACTATCATAATTTATATATATTTTTAAGTAATGTTGTGTACATCTGTAATTGGTGCATGTATTAGTTTTAAGCCTAAGTAAAGTGTATTAGAGTATTGAATATACATGTACTGTTGATGTAGTACCTTTTAAATAAATAAATAAATTATCTATACATATATTGCGTACACAAAAAACTTAGTACCCCCTTCTTAGCACATTGCGCGCCCGGATAAGTGTGAAATTTGGCGTAATAAAAAAGGAGTGCAGAAATAAAAATTGATTGCGTTCGTGTTTCGACTAGTGACCACTAGGGTCCTTAAATAATTACTCCATTACTTAAGGTTAACATGAGCACTAAGACCCATGTGATTGGCGCCAGATACAGCAAAAACTTACGCTTACTATCAACTTTAAATGACCCCGAATATTGAATAAAGGATAAATCACTAATCTACAAAATTATAATGTATTGTTTTATTTGGTTAATTCACTACCCTTATTTTTTGTTCATTCTTAGATGCACTTCATTGTCATTTGTAATTATGGCGACATTTACATGTAGAATATTAATTGCAATATATACTTACTTCATTATAATGTCATGTTGGGATATTAAAGTAAATAATCTAATATAGTAAAGAGACTGCCTCGGTGGCGTAGTTGTATTACGGTACGACTGCAAGGCTGAGGTCTCGGGTTCGATCCCCGGGTCGGGCAAAGTGATATTGGAATTTTCTATTCAGTATCAGCCCGGAGTCTGGAATTTGTGCCCGATATGGCGATAGGCTCGCCCCCTGTCACATCATGGGATGGAATACGCTTGGCGAAAAGTGGGTGCACTAGTTGCACCTCTGCCTACCCCTTCGGGGATAAAAGGCGTGAGCATGCGTAGTAAAGATAATAATAATATCCTTAATCCCTAACTACCGGTGGCTTGGGTCGTGAGCCTCGCCATCAGAGGGTGAATATTTTTTTTATATATTTTTATATGTGTTTTTATAATTTATATATAAAAATGTATAAAAAATAACTTTTAGAATAAAGGATGTTAAGAGATAATAATATTATATTCCCTCAATAAAACCGCTACCTCTTATGGCTTATGTCGTCCAAAATATAAGCGATCTACTCTGGGAAAACTGGACGAGAATACTCGGTATAGGACTAAACCGTACTATTCGGCTGTATTAAAATTTTGCATTCATTCTATGCAAATATATAAAATTATTTCGGAATAGAGCCAATTTCTAAGCTCATGTAGTTATTGGCTCCTTACCATACCATACCAGCCCTGTTTTATATACTTGCCCACTGCTGAGCACGGGCCTCCTCTACTACTGAGAGGGTTAAGCCCTTAGGTTAAGCCCTTAGTTCACCACGCTGGTCTAGTGCGGGTTGGCGGACTTCACATACCTTCGAAATTCAGACAACTTCTCAGGTATGCAGGTTTCCTCACGATGTTTTCCTTCACCGTTAAAGCGAGCTATATAATTCACAAAGAATACATACATAACTTTTTAGAAAAGTCAGAGGTGTGTGTGCCCTTGGGTTTTGAACCTGCGGACATTCATCTCGGCAGTCCGTTCCATTCCCAACTAGGCTATCGTAAGGAGCTAAAACTAGCTATAGTAAGGAGCCAATTACTAAACCTATATAAGAGTTTCTGTCTTTCAGTATTTTGTTTGTCCGGACTAAACTCAAAAACATTTGAATCTCTCACTAATAATATTTCTTCTGTATGAAATATTGATAGTGATTCCAAAAAGGACAATATTTGTGACGCTAATATTTTTTTTATTTTTACTCGAACGCTAGGCATTGAAATAAAATATTTTTTTCCAAGACCCGACGTTTCAAAGACTTTGCTGCCTTCTTGTTCATACAAATGGCCGGGAGTTTAATTAAACAAATAATCATGTAAAAATCCGTAGAGAAGTTTTAGTTTAATGACATTTTATTCGGGCTAAAACTAAACCAGATTCGAGGAAGTAAAACCTTCTACATTACTGTGTAACAATATTGTTGAAACCATTGATGATGAATACATCAATAAACAACCTATAAGAAGCAAAAGAATTTTCGAATGTTGAAGGCAGTTACAGAGAACTAAACAAAAGAACAATCTCTACAGTCTTATATCATATAGCACTCAGGAGTAATGTAGCTTTCTATTAGTGAAAGAATTTTCAAAATCGGTCCGTAGTTTTTGAATTTATCCATTACAAACAAACAATCAAATCTTTCCACTTTATAATATTAGTAGATAGCTTTTGCCCGCGGCTTCGCCCACGCGATAAAGTTTATCCAGGATAAAAGTCCCGGTTTATATTTACCGGGATAAAAAGTAGCCTATGTTACTCGCTAATAATGTAGCTTGGTGAAATGGTGAAAGATCTTTTTAAATCTGTCCAGTAGTTTTAAAGTTTATCCATTACAAAGAAATAAACAGTAAATCAAATCTCCTCTTTTTTTTTTTTATGGCATTCAATGTCGAGGCGAGCATGCCGTTCGCCTGATGGTAAGCGATACGACCGCCCATAAACAGTAGCAACACCATCCAGCACCTTGACTTACAAAGTACTGTGTGGCATTCCACTGCACTCGTCACCCTGAGACACAAGATGTTAAGTCTCATTATGTCCTGTAGTTACACTGGCTACAATGTCCTTCAAACCGAAACACAACAGTGCATGCACACTGTTGCTTGGCGGTAGAAATAGACATTGCGATGGTACCCATCCAGACGGCCTCTTACATAGTGAGAGACCTACCACCAGTAATATATCCTCTTTATGATATTAGCATAAACAGGTAAGGGTAGATATGTAAAACCCTCTCAGTAGTAGAAGAGGTCCGGGCCCAGCAGTGGGACAGTATATAATACAAGAACTGACATTATTTTGTAGATATGAGTCCTGTACCTAAGGTAGAAAGGGTTAAAATTCTCTTGAACTAAAATATTGTTGTTAAGAATTTATGAATGAAGCCCTATTATGCGATAAAGCTTGCAAGACAAAATTATTTAACGATATATTGGTAATATCTATATTATGAACATTATATAAAAAAATAGTAAAATATCTGACATAATAACGAACAATAAAATTAATATTATGCTTGTATAAATTAGCGTTTCGTTTGTAGCAATCAAAATTAGCCTAATATTCAGAAAATGAAAACCTAAATATGTACAAATATCCACTATATTTTTATAGAACTCAATTAATAATGTGACCCATGCAAAAATCTCAAAGCAGTCAATAAAATAAATTATTTTATTTATTTATTTATTATTACACTAAATTATAACATCAATTACAGTTTACAACCAAACGATGCTTTAAATAATAACATTATGTTATAAGTATATCCTTTGAGTTTTGGCGGGAACTTGGAAGTGTCATGAGGTGCTCTTGTTTTAATTCATTATTTTGGTGATACTTAGTGTTATATTGCATAATTATGGTGGTATATTATCCAATATAGTTTTATTAAAGAGCTCAAATGAAGTGAATTGAAATAATTGTGCTAATCAAGTGTTTTTTGTTGCCGCCAAAATTCCTCGATAAAGTCTTGGTAAGGTAGCCACTGCTTTACTTCGACATACTACAGATAATAAAATAGACAAACCGAACTTGACATTGGCAAAATGTGAACACAAATGCCATTTAAAAAAAAAATAAAAAAAAAGTATATCCTTAATATTATTAACAAATTTCATTTTTATCTTTGTTCTACACATTTATATGCTGCTTCGATGAATTTTGGTAGGCTACAATTAAATATATCAACGTCCTGTGAAATAACGTTTAAAAACCGAATAGCCCGTGTTAAGGGAGCGTAGTGAGAGGTTAGTCCTACCGGTGGGCAGGCGGAACAACGGCGGACGGTGACGGGAAAAGACGTAACCATTGGGTGCACACAGTTTAAGTGCTGCTAGTGTATCAGATTGGTGGATCCACCCACGCAGAACCTTCCACAGGTATTTAATTAGAGACACTTCTCTTCTTACCTCAAGCTTACTAAATCCAACCATACCCATTACAAATAAGCTCGGATACATAAGTGGATAGTAGGGGTAGACTCCAAACTGTTACAGATATAAAAAACGTGTAAATTTATTTTGAATTTTTTCTACCATGAGAATGTATTTACTTTCATTAGGACTCCAAATTATGGAGTTCGTTTCAAGGCAACTACGTACGAGAGCATTAAACAAATTTTTAATTACAGTTATATTTTTAAAATCGCTGCACTGTCTTATAAGGAAACCGAGATTACTAAAAGCTTTTTTACAGAATTCCACTATTAAGATATATTAGATATCCGTTTTCTGGATATTGTACGCGACAGGTGTAGATAGACTGCCTCGGTGGCGTAGTTGTATTACGGTACGACTGCAAGGCTGAGGTCTCGGGTTCGATCCCCGGGTCGGGCAAAGTGATATTGGATTTTTCTATTCAGTATCAGCCCGGAGTCTGGAATTTGTGCCCGATATGGCGATAGGCTCGCCCCCTATCACATCATGGGACGGAATACGCTTGGCGAAAAGTGGGTGCACTAGTTGCGCCTCTGCCTACCCCTTCGGAGATAAAAGGCGTGAGCATGCGTGAGGTGTAGATTACACTATACACCCCTAATTCTTAGGATTGTCAGCGAATATCGCGACTAGAATAGGTCTGCTATTGAGTATGCTAATAATATATTTTACATAACAAATAATCTCTCGTCGACGTCGTATAACGACAGCTCGATTTTTCTTCCGCTTTCAGCGCGAGAGACAAAGTTTTAAGCTGTGCCGCGTATTCTTGGAAGTTAGATATAAAATGTTGACACCGTCATTACAATTTCCACCTATATTAAACAAAGACATCTTATACATCGCGTTGAGGCTCAACGGTGTGATCTGCGTTCGAGTTCCAGCTGAGGTAATTAATTGAATGAGTTTTTCAATACGTAACACACTAAGAAACTTGCTCCTGCAAATTTTGGAACTAATAAGCTCGGCAAAGTGTTGTAGTGTTTCTTCGAACGTTCAACATCAGTTATTCAGTGGTTTGGATCGAATGATTTGCGCTTGCGCAGCTTTAACTGCCAATCCGAGTCACCGTTGCCTCGTATTAGTCGAGAGATTGTCAATTGTTTTGACGTCTCTGTAGTTGCAGCTCTGTTTTTGGAATTAACTTGTACACGCTTATTACTAAACTCAGAAGGAACCTGGTTTAAATTTTCAATTATTTTCTCCCTCTGCCTGCCAGCCCGAGCAGGCTTTTTTTTAGTTACATTCTGATTTGCTTTTTTAATTTTACTTCTAGCAACAAATGTCTGGAAATTTCCGTAGTTATATAAGTATCTCTAAAATATAATAATTATGATTATCATGTATTTTGACGTGTCAGAAGTTCAATTACGTTCGCCTGCATAATTAATAAAGTATATTATTTATTTTATTTTATAATGGCTTATTAAAATCCCATAAGGCTACAACAACTATGGTTACGAGTCGGTGTGAGTGGTTGTCCCGAATACAACGTAGCAGGAAAGTACACGCGGACTTGTTTGCATCTCAGTAGATCGAGTTCCACGAATCTCGGACAAGTTTTCAATTGGCGCCTCACATCGCGTCACTTTTTACTGGTGGTAGGTCTCTCATTATGTAAGAGGCCGTCTGGGTGGGTACCACCGCAATGTCTATTTCTACCGCCAAGCAACAGTGTGCATGCACTGTTGTGTTTCGGTTTGAAGGACATTGTAGCCAGTATAACTACTGGACATAATGAGACTTAACATCTTATGTCTCAGGGTGACGAGCGCAGTGGAATGCCACACAGTACTTTGTTAGTCAAGGTGCTGGATGGTGTTGCTACTGTTTATGGGTGGTCGTATCGCTTACCATCAGGCGAACGGCATGCTCGTCTCGTCATTAAATGCAATAAAAAAAAAAAAAAAAAAAAAAAAAAACTTCTACGTGTCTCGTTACACCTTGACGCTTAAGTTCTAGCAAATGTAGGCCGTGGAGTTTAGTAGGAACCCCGTTTATACCCGAGATTTGTAACACCTTCAAAATACTAATGCCATGATTAAGGTAACCTAAAAATACTGAGCGGCTATAATGTCCATTTGAGGTTTGTAACATGTGTTGCAAACACGGTCATCGTCACACATTGGGTGATAAATATCATAATTTTTAAGTAATTGCGAATGCGATGATAGACTAGATAGTCTATCATCAAGCGGCAATAACCTAGTTGGGAGTGGAACGGACTGCAACGAATGTCCGCAGATTCAAAATCCAAAGGCACGCACCTCTGACTTTTCTAAAGTTATGTCTGTCTTATTTTTTAATTATTCTTCGCTTGCACGGGGAAGCAAAACATTGTGAGGAAACCAACTTTTGCATAAAAATTTCGAAGGTGTATGAAGTCTGCCAACTCGCATTAGGCCAGCGTAGTTGACTATATCATCTCATTAGTATAGAAGGAGCGTGCCCAGCAGTAGGACAGAATATAATACAGAGCTAGTATTATTATTTTAAGTATTTAATCGGCTTTGAGGTCCTTTAAATTCGCGTTCAAAAAGGGTATTGTTTGCAAATTCAAAACATAAGAATCTTAATTATTTTTTTAATAATATCATAAATAAATAAATTCCTAGTCGAAATCGTAATGTTGCATTAAAGACAATGAATCGCGAAGTCTTCCTAATAAAAACAGCTCGTTAAAGCCAACAAGGAATCAACTATATCGATTCTCATAAAGCCGTATTCCACGGCCCCGATGCAAGTATTTAAAGCAGTTGAAACTTGGAGGGAACTAGCCTTGAGTAAGTTCGCAATAGAGCGCACCACAATGGAGATGACAGAGGAACTCTTGTTAATATCATATTGTTAAAACTTGTATGAATGTTGAGATTTTTCTTCGGAACTTCGCTCTTCTTCAATGTTTGTACAGTCAGCCACAAAAAAAGGCGACCAAATCACCTTTAAATATTTGTATCCTTAGCAATAATCGTTTTTTCTTCACTAAAATAAACTTTTAAGCACTTACTGTATAGATAAGGAAAAAGGAATATTCTTATTGAAGTTAATGTTTAGAAGCGTTAGCAACATGTTCAGCAACTTTTGTAGCTGACTGTACATGGACAGATTACGCACACGCCACGGAATGCGACTAGAGAGTGACATCTAAATATCTTCATAACGTCGGGGATAATGTGATATGTAAGTGAAATGAAAAGTCAAATTGAAATTGATCCTTACCATGGGCGTATACAGGGTCATTTTGACATTGCGTTAATAAATGAAATCACATACTTATCTCGTCGAAACTAACGCTTTCCATTAAGTTATTTTAACCATAGATGTAAAATAAAAAAGTGTAAGTTTCGAACAAAATCAATATTAATAAAAAGTAACTTTAAGTTTACACGATCTTCTGCCACTACTATTGCTCTAAGATAATTCGTCGCAGCGGCAACATTATACTTTCATTCAGAAATACACTTTCGCACACACCATATTCGCACTAAACTACGAAATGTAAAAAAAATTTGAAAACTACTACCGGGATTTTTGGCAATAATATTCGTTATTCATGGATGATTTTGGCAAGATGTTAGAAGAGGTGTAGACGAATATGTGGTTTAATTTAGTAATGCAATGTAAAAATGACCCTGTATAAGTGGGGCTTGGCCAAAAATAATCCGGTTGACAAAACATGTACACATTATAATGCGTATGTGCACTTCTAAAAACATACAAACATCTTAAAATATACGTGACTTATAATGGAGGTTCATTTGGTGTCATGAGGCGGTAAGAATCCACGCTACGCCAATGACATTTTGGTATCCTAGAACCCCCTTATGTGAAGGCTATAGCTACGCCCGTGATCCTTACTGTACCAAACTTATGATTGATAATACTATCCTTTTTATCACTAACGTGGTATTACACTGTTCTCTACGATATATACTCTACATACATACTGTGTAGAAATATTGTAGGCAAGCTGCCATGAAATAAATGTACTATAGATACCTTCAATGCGTACGTATCGTAAAGTGATGCGGTAGTAAATTTTGTCTACATAAGTAGTTGTATAGTTCGGGCAATATTCTACGGTTTCAAAGATAACCGCAACTCAGTGAAATTGATCTAAAAATTGGTTTGCCAAAAGTTCGATAGAAACTAGTTATAAGTTTAAACTATTGTCTGTGTTTCGGAGGCATTATAAATTCTAAAGAATTAGAATTATTTGGATGAGGTTTTTGTTTTATTTCAAACTAGACTCCTGCTCGCGGCTCCGACCGCGTGAAAAATTTTCGTTATAAAAATAGCCTTTAGCACTCAGGAGTAATGTAGCTTCCTCTTAGTGAAAGAATTTTCAAAATCGATCCAGTAGTTTTTGAGTTTATCGATTACTAGCAAATAAACAATCAAATCTTTCCTCTTTATAATATTAGTATAGTTCTACTAAATTGAAGAAAATTTCGGAAAATCCATCAGTATTCAAATAAATAATTTGCTAATTTAATTATTTCATTGTATAAACATTAAAAGAAATGGTGTCAGAATGTTTAGAAATCTAGAACGTTTTCCGGAATTTTTAAATAGGTATATATCATTAGGTCAACATGATTAAATTAATATAAAATCTGAACGTCAAAAAATATTACCAAGATAAATGAATGGATCATAATGAAAACTGCAAAGAACTCACAAGAAATTTTATCAGCAAGTTTTAAAATACTTAGCAAAGTTAGTCTTGTATGACTTCTTTACTTGGCAAGTTATGAATTCCACACTTAAATTGTAGAACTGAAACTAACTTATATTACTCACAACTTTCTGAACCGAATTATAACTAAATTACTCGATCATAAATTCCCAATTCCCAAATCAACAATTAATCTCTGAATTATTCGTAGCCACGGAGGACAGAAGAGTTCGTAGCACTGTTAGAGAGCAGTATAGCATGACATAATATAACATTCCAATTTGTTGTATGTTGCGTTGCGCCTCGTGTGACTTGTGTGTTTCACTCTCTACCATTGATATATTCGTATCCGCCTCACTTGACATTGGCAAAATTGTCCTAAAGGACAGAGCCAGATAGGAAAAAAAATTAATTAAAAATGATATATTCGTATATCAATGCTCGCTACTTGGTTATTTAACCCCCGACAAAAAACGGGGAGTTATAAGTTTAGATTGTGTATCTGTATGTCTGTCTGTGGCATCGTAGCTGTCAAACGAATGAACCAATCTAGACGCTGTTTTTTTTTTGAAAGCTGATATGATCGCGATGGTTCTTAGCTATAATTTATGAAGGCGTATGAAGATTATCAGATCATATCCAATATAAAAAGCACGATGGAATTTAAAGTTGATGTACTGTGACTTCGGCAATATTTTTAAACATGAGCTGCAGCATCATGTAGTCTGCGGGATACCCAACTCCTTAGCAACTTGTAGCAGATATAGCGTGTTTGGAATCATAAGGATGGTCTCATCGAGTAGGTGTTAGATAGTTGATTATCAAGGCCCCATGATGGAGAATAAAGTAATTTAAAAAGTGTGATATAAAAATTAAAATAAAATAACCTCCGACACAAAAATCTCTAAAAAGTAAAATAATAAAAGTGTCTTAGTCGTTTAAGTACCTAGTAATATTTTGAGCGAAGAATAAAAACACTACAACGCCATTCTTTGGATTAGAAAATAGCCAATTATGACAATCTTATGTCTCAGGGTGATGACCGCAGTGGAGTGCAACGCAATACATTTTAATTATAAATGGTGTTGTGACAATGCGCGGTCGTATGGCTTACCATCAGGCGAGCGGCCTACTCTTCATTTAAATTTGCAATGAGAAACCTAGTACTCAGTATATCTGAGAGCTAATTTCATCCAAAATCAATCAGCTGGATATAAACTAACCTACTTCCGAACGTCTTCACATATTCATGTTTGTAATATTAGAATCATTATTTTTGATATTGAAAAACAAAGTCCCGTATTCGATATAAACATTAAAGACAAATACAACGAAATCCGGTGATGTTTCCATTCCAAGGTAAATATTATTAAACCAAAGTCAATATGTTTCTGGAGTTCTATTATTTCCAAGTGATATCAGCTTGCAGGATTTTCGCTCAGGGAAACCCAATTTAAGCAACTTATTCGATGGAATGATTTGGCCAGATATTGGTACAGCATCTCGCACCGTTTACCAAATATACGACCATAAAACGCTGTGGCTAAGGCTGAAAGTTAAGGAGTTAAAAAGATCAAAATTAAAAAAAAAATAAACAGATAACTTAAACGACCTTCATCTCAGCAACCAAAAAATTTAAAAAATATTCCATAACGGACATGTCCAAAAACGGGCTTATAATTCTAACCAAGATACTTTATATATATTTGGATAGATATATTTGGATTGCAAAGACCTAATTTTTAACAAATATACTCCCAAAAATTAGGTCTTTGCAATAAAACGTATAATTTTAAAGTCCTCCGATTTTGAGATTTATGTAATTTTATTTAGCTTAAAAACTACACTTGACATGAACGTTCTTTAAAAAGTTATAAATGGAGGTCTAAATTTTTTTTAATGGATCCAAGATCCATATTTATGCCTCTTTAATATCCATAAAGTTTCAGCATGGTTAGATTTTGAGGCCCAGCACCCATACAAAAAGCGGACATCTTTAAGAATTCAATTAAATGTGAATAAAAATATGATATAGCGCAACCCGACAGTTAGGCGCAGAGCTCTAACATCGTTAAACAGAAAATGTAAACTATCGAGAGGAAGCTTTCAGCTCGCTAATGATTTGTGCGCAGGGTTGCCACTTATTTTAATACACCCACTACATAGAGCGAACACTAATGGGAATATTTTAATGCAAATCCAGTTTTGATATCAAAGAATTTGTTCTTGTTTGTTTTGAGTGCTGTTTAACAGCTTTTTAGTTGATAAATCTTTTGTTTGATCTACAAGGACAATCGAAGCTTACAAAGTAATTTCCCTGTTAAATGGCTTACTTTGACGTTCGAGAGATCGCTTTTGAATTTTGAATGCAATGCCCTCAAAATTATTGTGCAATATCAGTTACATTTTTTTAAAAGCACATGACCATTTATTTCTATTCCTCATCGGCCCAACATCTATGACACTAATTATTAGTTGGCTTTCGTATAATATAGAATTTATGCTTTTATTATCAGTCTTCTAGTAAATAGGTACTGGTTCCCACAGTGGCGCAGCTTGCCATAAAAGGGCCCTATATCAAAATTTTGTTGGGGGCCCTTCCAACGCCAGATTTATGCATTCCTTAAGTACAGGCCACTTAGTTTGTGCCGCGTCCGCGGGCCTATTATGCGGGAACAAAAAAAACGCAAGTTTAGCGTATAGGCTAAGAAGGGTCCCGTAGTATTGATACGGCTGATACAGCGGTAGCTACGCCCCTAGGTTCCCACCATCTTACTAATTCGAATCGTTACAGACTTAAAATACGTTAAATATCATAGTCAATTAGTTTTAGTGAGTATGGGTGTAACTAGAGTCAGTTTCCAGAGGAGGCATGTGTCCTAGACTAAATTTGGATATTGTTATTTTAAAAATTGTAGTAGAATTAGGCTGTTTCAAAATACTGTGAGTGGGCATCAAGCAATTCTGGGGGTGCACGGCCAACCTAACTAACGTCCAAAATAACTTGTACTTTTACTAATAAATACATTTAACAATCGTGTGCCAACCCTACGCGTAGTTGGCTTCGTTTTAAGCGGCGCGCGACAGTTGCACCGGAACTACTTACAGGTGGCAGCCCTGGATGGCACCTTTGTCGACGACCTCTTTGTTGTTGCCAGCGTGTGTTTTGTAAGATAACTTTAGTAACGACGTACGCGTAAAAGGTGATGGAAATACGAGTTATAACAAACTTGCAGCATTTAAAACTGTTTTACGTAGTAAATAAGTTGCTTTTATTTACAACTATGAACTAAGTATTGCTCCCGGCTACGCCCGCGTCTCCCGTTACTAAAGTCCCTAATTACCGTAGATATCCATAGCCCCATTTATAGGACGCCAACGCCATCTATTTAAAAAATCTGATTACAAAAAACAAATATTTCCTACTTACCAATGACGGTGATAAAAAGTAGCGTATATATTAATCCAGGACAAGGCCTATCCGTGTGCCAAATTTCACCCAAATCCTTTCAGCGGTATCTACTTTACTTTTACAAACATGACACACACATACATACCTACTAGTATGCATACACTCACGCCTTTTATCCCCGAAGGGGTAGGCAGAGGCGCAACTAATGCACTCACTTTTCGCCGAGCGTTTTCCGTCCCATGATGTCATAAGGGGCGAGACTATCGCCATATCGGTCACATATTACAGACTCCGGGCTGATACTGAATAGAAAAATCCACTTTGCCCGACCCGGGGATCGAACCCAAGACCTCAGCACTGCAGTCACACACACCGTCCTAATATAAGTCAAATATAATTTGCATTTAAATAAAAACGAGTTACTGTTCTAATATGGCAACAAAAAATAGTTTTAATTTGTTTTATTTTCTATGCTCGCTGCCCGCTTCTGTGAAACTTTCTTAGAATAAAATTCCGACTCTGCATAAAAAGTAGCGTATTTTTTTATGCAGGACTTATTTTATCCGTATTCTAAACATCCACACTTCTCAACTCACATTAGGTGACGCAATTTGAAATAAACAACGTTCTTCGAATCGATGTACAAGCGAAATACAAAAGTCACACTCTAATCTATGCTCCCAAATAAATGATAATGAAATTAGTACTATCTACTTAAGCTATCTAATACGATGACTGTCAAATAAAATTAACAAAAATTTACTTAAATCTGTGAACGGATCTAATATCTTGAAATAAACACAAAAACATTTACTATTTAAAAACAAAATCATAATAAATTGACCAACTATAACGAACAATGACATGAACGAGAAGTTGAACTTTTCGTGTGTACTTTGCGGCCGGAATTATCTTGACGACCCTCGACGGTGGCTGAAGAGTGCTCGACTGAGGTTTGGCGAATAAAATTGTGCAGGAAAATTGTTATGTGAACCACTGCGAGTGTGTATGCTCCTTATCAGTAATACCATCTCTATATATTGTCCCACTGCTGGGGCAAGAGGCCTTATTCCACGAATAGACTTAATTGATTCATATTTTGTACCATAGGTCTTTTTTTCTTCTTTTTTTATGGTATTGAATGACGAGACGAGCATGCCGTTCGCCTGATAGTAAGTGATACGACCACCCATAAACAGTAGCAACACCATCCAGCACCTTGAGTTACAAAGTACTGTGTGGCATTCCACTGCGCTCGTCATCCTGAGACATAAGATGTTAAGTCTCATTATGTCCAGTAGTTGCACTGGCTACAATGTCCTTCAAACCGAAACACAACAGTACATGCACACTGCTGCTTGGCGGTAGAAATAGACAATGCGGTGGTACCCACCCAGACGGACTCTTACATATGAGAGACCTACCAGCCGTAGGTCGTTAAAAAAGCAAACTAGTAACTGGAACCTATGATATTACTAAGTGACCTCTAGCTACTATGACCCGCAATTCTGAAAGAATATCATATGAGGCAACCAAATACAAAAGCCAAGCTCCCAAATAAATGGTACATAAAAAAGTGTAACTACTTATATGCATTCTGTCTTACGTTAACTGGCGGATAACATTTGGTTGAACACTGTGAAATAGGCCCTATGTACTGTCTTATCAGTTATCACTATTTCATTACTTTTTTATAACTATATCGAGAATCTTTGATTCTATATAAAACTCTTATCTAAATGAATTAAAATTCTTTATTACGTAGACCCAATATTCGAAGCTTTAGCTAGTTTTAGAAGTAAAAATGCGCCAAATTACTACAGTTTATCTAACCAAAGCAATGCCTTTCATAAAAAATGAGAGGTGTCAAGGGACACCCGGATGGAACGAAGTTCCTTTCGATTAATTAGTGAAGGAATTGTAATAAAATTTTATTTATATAACGGAGTGTGTATATATATAAATATATAAATATTTACCTATTTCCGTTCCAATACATAAGTTTCTAGAGAAAAAAACAAATAAATACGTGTGGCACTCGGAGATTGCCGCGGTAAAGCTATTGCATAGCATTTTTATCACAAATTTTGATTGACTAAACACAAATTCGATCTTACGCTTACCACATAAAGTAGATTTTTAAACGCGAGCAAAGCACGTTTAGTCTTGTTATTGATAAATGTCAGTAACCAAAGTAGAATAAATCAACAAATTTTGAAAAAAGAATGTTACGTTCGATTCTTTTGTACTCTTGCCGTGCCAACGCTGGGGAAATAGCTTCTACGCAATGTATTTAAGGTTCATATTAGATTAGTAAGAAATGGTTTTAATGACTTTAATAAATAAAATAAATAAAAATATACTCGTTTCAAGAATTATAGCTTCTACGCATTGTATTTAAGGTTCATATTAGTAAGATAATAGCAAAAAGTGTTGTGACAACTTTTCCGTCCAGCCCCCTTTCACAACGCGCGATAAGGAACTTCGTTCTAAAACTTCGTTCCAATTATTGCAAAAAGGAAATCATACTAATTGTAACGATAATCGTAATGGGACATTAACCATTATTTCATTTAATTTTATGGCGTCGAGCAGTTGCTATAAAGTTTCTTTACCATATTATGTCACTTGCATTTATGGGCGTATATAAGGGGGATTTGTGCCCCCCCCCCCCCTTAGCTTAAACAAAAATAATCTGGGCCACAAAACTTATATACATTATTATAATTTTTTCACTTTTGGTGACCGGGGGGGGTGTATATGTGACATTTTGGTATCATCGGACCCCCCTATGTGAAAGCTATAGCTACGCCCGTGCTTGCATTAGTGCAGTGTTCTTTTTTTTATTTATTTGACTTCTTCTTCTTCTTCGCTTCGCTCTTGACAGAACGGTCGTGGTCACTATGATTTGTGTCCAAACGATGATGTAGCTCGCCGCACGATATCTCTCCATCTGTCTCTGTTAGACGACAATTGGGTACATTCGTGTACAGGGCCTCCTACTGCTGATTTAATTTGGTCGGTCCACCTCATTGGTGACCTACCATGAGGTCTATTTCCTTCGACTCTGCCCTGAACGACTAGACGCTCTATGGAGTCATTATTTCGCCGCGAGATATGGCCGAAAAATTTTAGCATACGGGACTGTACTAACTCGGATAGACGCTGCTTGATGCCGAGTTCTTGGAGAATGGACTATTATTTGAATGGATTATATTGGATGATTATTTGGCTTACCAACTTTTATCACACGGACACTTACAAATTAACATACAAATAGTAACAAAGTAGTTATGATGCACTATTACAGGTAAACACCACGTACAAAATTGTGTTCCTTGAAAAGTTCGCAGTGTTTGCGCGACTAAGGCCCGATTGTTTCATCCATGGTCAAGGAAAGTTAAGGTTCTTGTTCGCACCTCGATGAGAATTCGCTTGCAACTCGCCAGTGTGATTAGAGCCTTAACTTTACCTGATCACGAATGAAACAACCTGGCCTAAAAGACGGCATGGGATCAGTGGTGAAATCCTAACAAAACCCTCTTGCTTTTCACCAGACCATTACCAGAATTAAATATGTCATCTCTTTTATAGCATTCATTATAGCGATACATGCCTTAAAATATCTTCAAATTATAAAGCAAAAGAGTTAACCCAATACAAGTTTAGTACGATTAATTCACATTACGCATAAGTCGACCAAGTCTGAATCTGAACCTCATGAGACCCATTCTTCGCATTCAGTTCCAAAACTTTATTCTGGAATTCATTCGAATTTTGTATATTTTATTTATAAAATCGAGGACGTGGTGACTTTCTGATTAAAGTATTCACAAGCACAGAAAGAGAAGTTATATTTCATTGTAAAGTACATTGTATTTTCAAACAGTTAGAGTATATTCCAGGTTGAAGTTGTATGACACATAAGACTTTCCGTACCTGCGAAGATCGTTAATTGAGTGGTTCCAGTTTTAAAAGTTTTTCCGCTATTAACTTTTAAACATTTTTACTTTTTGCTTAGGTCGTATATAGAGCTAGCAACTAAATTAGGTATCTATCTATGGAAGAGTGAGTAAAATGTTAACTGGAGTTTTGGCGGGAACTTGGAAGTGTCATGAGGTGCGCTTGTTTTAATTCATTGTTTTGGTGATACTTAGTGTTATATTGCTTAATTATGGTGGTATATTATCCGATATAGTTCTATTAAAGAGCTCAAATGAAGTGAATTGAAATAATCGTGCTAATCAAGTGTTTTTTTTTTGTTGCCGCCAAAACTCCTCGATAAAGTCTTGGTAAGGTAGCCACTGCTTTACTTCGACATACTACAGATAATAAAAAAGACAGCCCAAACTTGACATTGGCAAAATGTGAACACAAATGCCATTAAAAAAAAAAATGTTAACTTTACTCTACAAAACATAGATACTTACTCGCTAAACAAATAGACATGGCAATTTATAATAAATTCAGTGCTGGTGGTAGGTTCTATTTTGTATCCGCCCGGATAACGACCACTATTAAGGTATTAAAACCTGTCGCAGTCGCCCACATTTTTTTTTTTTTATGATATAGGGGGCAAACGAGCATACGGTTCACCACATAAGTGAGCCGCGTTCCGGGATCAGCTGTATTCGGTTCATACAGGCCGTTATACTTGTGTCGACTGACCAGAGGTATTTGTGTCATCGCTCGTCAGTCCACACTCTGTTGGACCCATCCGTTTACCATCCAGGTGCAATGGAGTCACTTTGCCGTGACCGTATAAAAAAACCATGGAGGATAGCAAGAGTTAGATATTTTCAATAGCAATCCATAACGTAGTTAACAGTCGTCATCTGTGGTCAAGTAAAGTTAACGGTATTATTACATTAGACGAGCGTGCAGTGCCTTCTCCTCGCTGTGGATTCGCTTGCAATTCGCCAGTGTGATAAGAGCCTTAACTTTACCTGTCCATGAATGAAGCAACCCGACCTTTGACCGACCGAAGAGTGCTCACCTCCCGGTAGGCAACGGCTTCGCTGTGCCTCTGGCATTGCTTTAGTCCATGGGCGGCGGATGATGCTTACCATCAGGCGGACCGCGTTCTCTTTTGCCTACTAAGACAATAAAAAAAACCTTATATTTGATTAATTTCATATCAACGGGCTGGCGGTGGTGTGCGTTATGAATGTAGCTAACGGTTAAGCCTCTTTTTTTGCCTGGCAAGTCGCCTGGTAGTGTAATCCACCATAGAACCGTAGTCACTCCTCTCTCCCTCCTCTACCATAATCCTGCTACACACCTTCAAAATGGCGTATATTACCTCTTTTGCGAAAGCTAGGAACATCCAATAAAAATATTGACCTGAAAAAAATCACTACATCCATAATGACCTGGAAAAACTTAAACCTAGTTTTGCTCTACACACCCATTTTGTTCTGCATCGGGCCTATTCAAAATCTTCGTTTCTGTATTTAGACATTTCCGTAGCAGCCAAGTTCAGGTTCCATAAACCAGGAAACACCTTAGAACCATGAGACGTTGTGTCAGGCTTTTCATTACAGAGGTGGCCTCTTAAAAACCCTTCTAAAATATTGTACTTACAACACGACCGTGGCGTCATCTACGTTTTCATAATAGCACCATCTAGCGGAACACGACTGTACCACTACTCTTGTGCCTATCAATAAATATACAATCTATTCATATCGTGTAGCATTAAATGTGACAGAGGGTCAATTCTTAAAAAATAGAACAAATTGTGCCCGCAAAGTTCAGCTCTTCGATACTGAAATAGCTTGTTGATGGCAGTTCATTTAGACGACCCGTATCGACCTCAGAGCCTGTTATAAAATCTTCCTAAAAAGGTTATGTCGCCTTGAATATTAAGCAGGTGCTGATGTCAAAATATCGAGATTCTTTCGTGCATTCGATTTGGGCGCTTAAAATAAGATAAACTAATGTATTTTACACGGGTTGCAAACGATTGAGTATTGAAGGCGGGTATGTAGGAGAATTCTAGCTATTATATGTGTCTAACTAAAGTGCATAACAGTGTACCTGTGCAAAACGTAATACATAGCTGTTTCTCTTGCTATGTTGAGGGACATTTACCGTAAGAGAAAACTACACAACATAGTATCAAACATTATACACTTTGGTTGTCGACGAAGAAAGATAGGAGTGCATGACTATGAGATAACCTTTATTAGTTAAGTACTAGAGGCTCCGCTCGCGTGAAAAAGTTATTCCGAAATAAAAGGCCCAATATATTTTCCCGGGATAAAAATTCTATGTGCTATTCCAGACTATAATCTCTGTGCCAAATTTCATCCAGATCTGTTCAGCTGTTCTGGAGTGATTGAGAAACAAGCATCCATCAAAACTTTCGCATTAATAATATTAGTAGATAAATTCTATTTAATACTTCGGTATTTCAAGTGAAAACCTACAAGACGCTCGCTATTTCCGCGGAGGCCCAATCAGGCTCTAGAGCGTGTGTTACCCGATTAAGGCGAGAGAAGACGCTATCTGATCGCGCGCCGTCGCCGCGTCACGTCCGAGATCGCAGATAGCTTCATGCTCTCTATCGAATGCAACGCTAATAATTTTTTATAATTGCAGTTTTACTTAATTTTAGTTTATGAAATATTACATTATGGTCTGGATAAGTTTCTCAGAATATTAAAGGTTTAATACATCTAAAGTTAGTATCATCTCTTTACATAAGTTATTTATTTTTGGGCAACCTTATAGGATCAACTAAATTCAAAATTATACTACGTAAGCACATTTAAAAAATGCAAAAAAAAACTGTATTAGGTCAAAATAAATATAAATATAAAATATAAAATTATATTAACAGTCATGATCGTGCAAGATGTCAGCATAAAATAGCTATTGTAAATTACAAACACACACACACACCCACGCCTTTTATCTCCGAAGGGGTAGGCAGAGGCGCAACTAGTGCACCTACTTATCGCCGTAAGTATTCCGTTCCATGATGTGATAGGGCGCGAGCCTATCGCAATATCGGGCACAAATTTCAGACTCCGAGCTGATACTGATCAGAAAAACCCAATACCACTTAGCCCGACCCGGGGATCGAACCCGAGACCTCAGCATTGCAGTCATTGTAAATTTGTAATAATATGATTATAAGTTTACAAAATAAATATTTAGTTAATAAATTCCATATAGTGCTGAATAAACCATTACTATTGCCAGCGTTGACGCGTCGAATTGGCTTCGTGCCAATATATATAATTTTAAAGTTCATTTCGTATTAACGGAGTGAAATTGAATTATTAATTACTATTTTCATTATTATAAATTGCAGTTTATTGGAAAGTTGATTATTAATGCGAAATGCAGCTTATGTATGTAATTATGGATTTGGATAATTGCCGTGGAGGATAACATAATTTGTGACGCAGGTGATAGGTCAATGCCAAAATAATATCATCGTAGATACATTTTATTGAGTTCATAAAAGATCCAAGAGGTTACGTGAACGTGTGACGTAGGGGAATTGTTCGTGAGCATTTCAAGAAGTATTCGGTATGTAATGCGACGCAAATGTAGCTGACGCGTATAGCGCGTGTTAGGGGTACCCCTAACCCCACCCTAAATCATAATTAATAAGTTCAATGAAGAGCTAAGCGCTCTGACATATAGTTTTTTTAATTTTGAATAATACTTTCCCAGGATAAAAATTATAGTTATATTAATCCAAGACATGGAAAATGGACAATCTGTATGCCAAAATTCATTGCAATTCCTTCAGTGGTTGCTGAGTTTACTTCTAACAAACACCAAAACAACTTTTACTTTCGCATTTATAATCTTAATGATAAGATTTCGTCAGATACTCGAGTTAACTGCTAATAATAGTCTGTGCAATATAAGACAACAGGGATAAAAGCCTGTTTCACAATGAATGCTACTCGTCACATAAATGTATAAGCTGACTAAATACAAAAGTCACACTCTAATCTATATTCCCAAAATTCTAATTAAATGAGAATCTACAATAGCTGTTTAATACGATAATGCTTACTAATATTATAAATGCGAAAGTAACTCTGTCTGTCCGTCTGTTTGTCGCGCTATGACGCCAAAACTACTGAACCGATTTAAATGAAATTTGGCACACAGATAGTCTAGAGCTTGAGAAAGGACATAGGCTACTTTTTATCCCGGGAAAATATAAAGCGGGACTTTTATCCCGGAAAAACTTTTTCACGCGGGTGGAGCCGCGAGCAAAAGTTAGAGTCAAAATAAAGTCTACATTATGAAACAGGTCCTCAGTGTCTTATAGTAATTAAAGCAATATATTTATCTTAAGTAGACAAGAACTAAAGCTCGCATCAGCGCCAAGCTATCTACAGCACATGAAGTTTTTGTCCTTAATCCGCGCGCCAGCGTTCCCAGCTTTGAGAAGGTTTAAGTGGTTTTAACAGAACATGAATTACCGACGCTGCTTTCTTGATAACATTCGTGTAATTTGCATCAAATTACAAACAAAAACCAATAGCTGATTTACAACTGATTTCTTTATCAATAATCAGAGTTACTTTTGCCTAAATTACGTTTGTATTGTGGTAATCAAAGCCTCATTTAGACAGATCAATTATTGCACGCAATAATCGTACCCAATTATTGCTTGAAAGTTAACACTTCTGAGTGCGCAATGTTGAAGCAATTCTCGCCCTCGTTGACGTATATATTCGAAAAACTATTATTACTAACAATAATTGCATGCGATTATCGCTAGCAACAATTGGTCCGTCTTAATGGGGCTCTCTTTTATTTTAGAGAAGGTGTGAAAATCCCTAAAACACAGTACGACGCCAGCGCCATCTACTTAAGGAATCAGATTAAAAATATCCATTATTTCCCATAGGAGCAAATTACCGGAATAAAAAGTAGCCATTCAGTTAATCCAGGACGTGACCTACCCATGTGCCAAATTTCATCCAAATCCGTTTAATGATTCCTTATGTTTACGCGAATGTTAGACATTGAAATTAAACTATTATAACGGATTTTATCGCGGTTTTTTATTTAATTTTTCTCCCGACGTTTCGAAGGCTTTGGAGCACTTCGTGGTCACGGGGCGGACTGAGGTGTCGGTGGTCCGAAAAGTTAGTGTTACAAATCTACCTTCAATTTACAATTATACAATTTAAAGATGTTAGTCATTGTTTGCGGTCCGGTCTACGCAGTAAGAGCTCACAATGTCTTGAGGTCTGGCAGCAGATCTTTTGGCGCCCGATTTAATTAGATGTATGACCGGGTCCCAGGCTTGTGCAAGTTTCCAACCATCTTCTCTATTGAAATTAGGATGTTTTTTGATCTCAATAGCCTCGCGGATCATCCTAGGCAGGAATCGGTGTTTTTTGCCAAGGATTTGTGGCTTGTCGAATCTAAGGTAATGGTTGGAGCCTTCTTCTGAGTGTTCAGCTACTGCAGACTTCGTAGAGCGTCGGTGTTTAACGTCAGCTATATGTTCTTTTACGCGGGTCCCTATATGTCTTTTTGTTTGTCCAATATAAGAGAGGCCACAGTCGCAATCTATCTTATATACACCCGGTTCTTGTAGAGGTATATGGCACTTGACAGGTGGTAAAAATTTACTAATCTTTTTAGGCGGCTTAAAATAAGTTTTTATGGAAGCGCGCTTCAGGATGTAGCCAATCTTGTCGGTGACTCCTCTTACATAAGGTAATACAATTGAAGGTAGATTTGTAACACTAACTTTTCGGACCACCAACACCTCAGTCCGCCCCGAGACCACGAAGTGCTGCCAAGCCTTCGAAACGTCGGGAGAAAAATTAAATAAAAAACCGCGATAAAATCCGTTATGATAGTTTAATTTCAAATCCGTTTAGTTATTTCTGCGTTTACTTCTAACAAACATAGAAACATTGTCACTAACTTTCACATTTATAATATTAGTAGAAAAAGAAAAAGATGTTACATAACAGAGCCGATATTAAAACGTGCATGTTTTATAAACATTCGTGGAACCATCCTGTAATACGAAGATATTGTGATGATATATTTGTTTGCATACCAGTATTTATGTCAATAAAATGTATTGTGAACGACATTCTATTACATTACCCGAGCTAAACATTACGGATCCTAAGTAAATAGTTCACAAATGAATTTCATATTTGTTGTCATTTTAAGTTCGTATTCAGGTGAGTGATCTTTTTTATCTCCTATTTGCAGCTATAGTTATATAAATATTTTTTTTATTTCACATATTAGATGTAAATAAGTACAATACTCATGACAGATTTTTTTACCGACATCAAAAAGGAACACACACCCATTCACGCCTTTTATTCCCGAAGAGGTAGACGGAGGCGCAACTAGTGCACCTTCTTTTCGCCGTGCATATTCCATCCCATGATGAGATAGGGGGACAGCCTGTCGCCATATGATACTGATTAGAAAAACCCAATATCATTCTGCCTGATCGGGGATCGAACCCGAGACCTCAGCATTGCAGTCGTACCGTAATATAACTATGCCACCGAAGGAAAAGGTTCTCAATTTGTTTTGTACGGTATTTAAATATAAATTAATCGGGGATAAAAAGCGTGAGTGTGTGTGTAATCTGAATTTGTTAGATTTTATTAAAATAATTGATGAAATACGCTGTCGTTTTGTATATAGACCTTCTACCACTGGTTTATTAATTATATTCGACACGGTATCCATCAATACATAGAGTCGAATTACATCAATATCACCTGTATCGGATGTTCCATTAGCCGAGGCACAAAGAGAATGTTGCTTAGAGCTGACTATTCGTGGCAAATATCAATAAAATACGAAGGGAATTTTTTTATAGAGACTAGATACTAAGAGGAGTTTTATTCGTTTAATTAATTCAGAAGTACGAGAAACTAAATTTATACTGAACTGACTATTTTCAATCTCCATTGCATTTATATTTGAGTACTTTTGACACATTTTTTTTTTTCTGAATCTTTAATTCTAGTTTCTCAACATCTAACCTGTACAGATAATTACATCTCATTTATAGAGGCTACAATATACTACATCGAAAACCAAACTTATTCAAGCGCCCGTAGCCGTGATGCCTTTGTTCAATCACTGACGCTAATAAAATTAAAAAATGTACATCAAAATGATAACTCTATCATATTGTAAATAGTACATTTATAGAAATGCGTCTTGACTATGGCTGCTGATTACGCTTTGGTCTCTTCTAATTATTAACAGAATGCTGATTGTGGAGTTATTTTATACAACAAAATGGACGTAGAAAAAATAACGCGATGCGTACACAAACACGAACCATACCTACTAGACTTTATTTAAAACAAATCCATATAAATCCTACACTATCATCACTACAATACACGTCCAAATAAAAACGTTTCGCAGCGATGATTGCACAAAGCGACAAAGAGCGCTCGTGTGGGGTCGACAACTCACCAATAACAGTGGTTTACGAGGGTACAGCCCGCGTCGCAGTGTATCCCTGGATGGGCATATTGTTCTACCCGATGTGTACGTATACTTTTTATTTTTTGCTAAATACACAGGATACTTGTTAAGACTTGTTCGTTGGTCATTCTAGTGAGGGTACTGATGGAGTATTACTACAAATTACCTTTTGATTTACTCTAAAACCTACCTCTTGATTTTAATTTGATTACCTATCTTCATGAATATTTGAGACTTTGATGTTGGTGCACTTTAGCCACGTAAAATAAATTCATTTTTACAAACTATTGCTTACCTTTAATCGACTTCAAATAAAAGGTTCTATGATCGACTGTATGTATTTTATTGACTAGATAAAAGGCGACTGACCACTGCTGTGGTTCTGGTGACGCGGCAAATGGCAATTGGAACAGCTACTGAAATCGATAAACTGCCCAAGCGTGACTTCAGGTATTGTAATATTATTATATTATTATTTTTGTTAATCTTACTTACTATCTTACTAATATAAATTATTTATCCAACTCCTCACTATTTGATTAACTTCGTTGCGGGTTAAGATTAATTAGAGATTACCTGAGACTCGCCGAACTTCACCGCTTAGTATCATAAAATGCGTGCCACTGCCGTTCCTGGCTTATAGGAGTTGCAGTGGCGGGTGTGAGGGCGGGATAATCTCTTTATGTAAATGAAAAAGAGGGTGGATGTTTGATACTCAATCACTCCAGAACGGTTGAACAGATCTGGATGAAATTTGACACAGAGATAGATTATTCCTTCACCGTTAAAATAGACAAGTATTGTTAATCAACACGCATAATTTCGTAAATTCAGAGTTGTATGCCTAGAGGTAATATCAATATCAACTCTATTTTTAATATTCATAATTAGAACATTCCAGAGAACGATCGAGGGTGGTGTTTGGCCACAACTGCAGTGGGCCTGCTGTAGGTATCCGAGACTACACCTTCCATCCCGATTATGAAAAAAATACTTACAGCGCTCTAGTAATGATTCAGTTAGAGACCGATCACTTGCAAATAGGTAAGTCTTTTTTTTTATTGCATTGAATGACGAGACGAGCATGACGTTCTCCTGATGGTAAGCGATACGACCACCCATAAACAGTAGCAACACCATCCAGCACCTTGAGTTACAAAGTACTGTGTGGCATTCCACTGCGCTCGTCATCCTGAGACATAAGATGTTAAGTCTCATTATGTCCATTAGTTATACTGACTACAAAGTCTAAATTACTTAAATAAATATGATATTAAGGGCCGATTTTACCGCTTGTTGATAAATGCTACTCGTCACATAAAGGTATAAGCCGACCAAATACAAAAGTCACACTCTAATATCCTAGATACGAGTGTGACATTTGTATTTGGTCGGCTTATACATTTATTTGACGAATGGTGTTTATCAGCAAGCAGTGAAATACTTATTTTACTTTTATTTTATTTATTAATTTCTTAACAGTATAGCATATAAATGAGCCCTAATTCTTTCTAAAATAATAAACTGCCTCGGTGGCAAGTTGTATTACGTGCGCAACGACACTGATGGTCCCGGATTCGCATCTCGGGTCAGGCAAAGTGATATTGGGCGTTTCTGCTCAGTATCAACTTGGAGTCTTGAATTTGTGCCTGATATGGGGGTAGGCTCGCCCCCTTTCACACTATGGGATGCAACACACATGGCAAACAGAACGTACAATAGTTGCACTTCTACCCCTTCGCCGATAAATACGTGGTGTGTATTTGTTGTTTTAAAATAATAACAGGGGATGGACAATCACCAAACCCGATACCATACCATACCAGCCCTGTATTATATACTGCCCACTGCTGAGCACGGGCCTCCTCTACAACTGAGAGGGTTTTAGGCCTTAGTCCACAACACTGGCCGGGTGCGGGTTGGCAGACTTCTCTTACCTTCGAAATTCTTATAGAGAACTTCTCAGATATGCAGATTTCCTCGCAATGTTTTCCTTCACCGTTAAAGCGAGCGATAATTCACAAAGAATACATACATAACTTTTTAGAAAACTCAGGGGTGCGTGCCCTTGGGTTTTGGCGGACATTCGTCTCGGCAGTCCTTTCCACTCTCAACTAGGCTATCGCCGCTACCAAACCCGATGAAACCCTATGATCAATACTTCAGTCACCAGTTTGGCATTTAAATTCCACAAAATACAACACTCAAAATATCCCGAGATCAGTATTTATATTTTAAATGTCATGAAATGAAATAATAACTATGAAAACAATTTTGAATTTGAAAAAACAATTTACGGTAACGAGGTAAAAAATAAGAAATAAAATGCCTATTTAAATTAATAAAGTATTTTTGTTGTTTCCTTATTAAAGATTAAAGAGATTCAGGAAAATCTAATATCAATGACATTATAGTTATAGACCGGACATGTCCGTGTAACTAGACGTCTCGGTAGACTTAAATTTTGTAAAGAAAACAATATTTGGGAAGGAAATATGCCAATATACGCAATTCGACCATGTCAAAGTATAATCTAATGAATTTTACATGGATATTTTGTTATTTCACGGTAGTTTGAGTTAGTGACGAACAGGCTCAAAATTTTTGTATGACAAATTTCCCAATGACCGCTCTGTACAATCTTAGAACTCTTTGTCTAAAATAAATTATAATCCGATTGTTTTGATAACTGTAATGTTGACAAGTACAATGTTAAACTTTCTGATTTTAAGTCTAGCATTTTATTGAAGCTTTCCTTGAAGCTGGTTCGTGGGCGACACACGCCAGCTTTGTCTACACGCTGGTAAACCGGGGAAATTCAATTATCCTTCCGAAAACAGATGTGAAGCGATTCGCAGTAGCTTTTTATACAATAATTTAAGATAACTTAAGGTTGATATTCCTTTGCAGAATTACACCCCATATGCCATCCACCAAACCACTTCGTAAAGCCGCAGATGTACGCAATGACTTTGTCCAATGGTATGCAAATATTTAAAAATAATGTAGATTTAGGTGTTTACTGCCCACTTAATTATTTTTTTATTGCTATTAAACAACGAGACTTGCATGCCGCTCGCCTAGTGGTAAGCAATACGACCACCCATAAACAGTACTAGCACCATTCAGAATTCTAAATTACAAAAGGTATACTACGTAGCAGTCCACTGCGCTCGTCACCCTGTGACATAAGATGTTAGTCTCATACAGTCTTACTTATAAAAAATTCGCTAAGCTATGCTTAGTTACGGCTTAACTAGTCTGCTCTTAATCAATGCTTAACTTTTGACACACAAATTTAATCTATCAGCTAAGTAAGTCAAACCCGCCATCATGCCTTTTAAGTTGGCTGCAGCGATGTTTAATTTTGACAGTTATTTAAGCAATGCTTAACCACTTCTTAACGCTAAAACAAGAACTTTATAAGTAATATTTTTTCTAATCGGTGGCTAAGCAATTGATTAAAAAATAAGACGAGTTTATAAGTAAGACTACTAATGCCCAGTAATTACACTGGCTACAATATCGTTAAATATTTTCCCTTCCTAATCCTACTAATATAATTTGTAAGTATGGATGTATGGATGTATGGATGTTTGTTACTCTTTCACGAAAGAACTACTGAACGGATTTCGATTAAATTTGGCACACGGGTAGATTATGTCCTGGATTAACACATATGCTACTTTTTATCCCGGAAAAATATAAAGCGGGACTTTTATCCCGGGAAAACTCATTCACGCAGGCGATGCCGCGGGCATAAGCTCGTATTATAATACGATAATCTTTAATTTCCACTAACACTATTATCATGCGAAATGCTGTCAATGGGGTGTAAAAGAAAATATAATGTGAGACGGGAAGCGTCTGGTCTCGTTTTTTACTCCATCCTAATTGAATTCGAAGCTTTCCAGAAGCAATGAAAAAATAATCGCAAGCAATTCCTTTGATAACTTTTCAAAAGTTATTACTGCATTCAAATACGTTTTCAATCAACAAAACAATTGAAATATAAATACGATTCATATTTTTGTATTCAGACATAAATGGAATTGTATTTGTTAAAGAATTTAATGAATAAATGTAATATTTGCAGACTGCAACAACCCAATAATAAGAATACACAAAATGCAGTACGTAAACGAAGCGGAATGCAAACAATATTACAGGAGATCTCAGGTTTGTTCAAACATGTGCTGTTTTTCTCTTTATACATTGCTGATTTATGCAATGTTAACAATTGAAATAGCAGAAAAAATCTTTTCTTGAATTTGACTGCCTCGGTGGCGTAGTTGTATTACGGTACGACTGCAAGGCTGATGTCTCGGGTTCGATCCCCGGGTCGTTCAAAGTGATATTGGATTTTTCTATTCAGTATCAACCCGGAGTCAGGAATTTGTGCCCGATATGGCGATAGGCTCGCCCCCTATCACATCATGGGTCGGAATACGCTTGGCGAAAGGTGGGTGCACTAGTTGCGCCTCTGCCTACCCCTTCGGGTATAAAAGGCGTGAGCATGCATGCGAAAAATTCTTTACATTTCTAGCCATAAAGGCAGTGCTTGATAAATTATTTCAGGTTTATATATTGTTACATTTCTCGTGGAAAATTTCTTGCCTCAGACAGCGATTAGAGATAGAGTTGGAGGATTGTATTTTTTTTTTGGAGTTGGCGGTCCTACAGTCAACACCGGGGGAAACCTGCGAATGGGATACTGGAGTCCCCCGGCTTGACGACTGCAGGGGCCTGGGAGGGGAGTGGAGGAGGAAAATGGAAGGGAAGGTGGGGGGAAGGGAGTAAGGTTCCCAGGATGGGCGGAAAGAGAGGGTGCCAGGAAATGTTCGCGGGCCCTTTTAGGCCTCAATGTGATTAACAACCAAGAGGTATACACACTGACTGTGTGCCTCGGCCCGCGACTAATGTCCCCCCGCGCATGGACGTGCATTGGGTGTGAAGACCCATTAGCTCTCATAAAAATAACAGATTCCTTGATAGCCTTTGTGGCAAGTCTTGGTAAATATTTTTCTGTGATAATGGGTCATGGGGAATAATCACCACATCAGATGTTTTAATGTAGCGGTACTTTAGGATTTATAATTTAGCTCCCATTTCAGTTAGACGTAAGTACACTGTGGCCGTCGTACGCCACGTGTGCCCGCGCACTAGATGGCGGTGAGTGCGTGTGGCGCAGCGGGGCGGCGCTGGTCATGAAACTCAACGGCAGGTGGAGACTGGTACGTTTTACATGTATATTTACATAACAGGAGACTGGCAAAAGAGTACAGCAACTACCACTGCCCCGAATCAACTGTCCAACAGGAATGATAGGACTTGCCTATAAGCGAGGAATTAGAGAGAATCAATGGTTTTTAGAACTCCGGGAATGTCATTGACTTTTCTTATTAACTTATGTCGTAAATATTCATTTTCGCAAATTTAATATAAGTACGTCCATAAAATATAGAGAAAACAAAAGTTTGGGATATCCATGGTTCAAATAAATAAAACTAATCTAGTTAATCACAAAAATAGGCTCCAAAAGATCAGCAAATCTTTTAAGGGTTACTGTATACACTTTTATAACAAAGTTGCCACTGAGATCAAGTCCTTAGACATGAGTAAATTCCCAGCAACTAAGCAAAAGTTGTATAATGAAGCTTATTACCAGATCTCAGAATACGTCCTAGAGGATAAAAATGTCTGTATTTTCGTGCGATTTTCTTTGAAATCACGCTCAAGATTTGACTTGGCTAGTTTTCACATACAATTTTTCTTATATTTGGCTAATCAACTTATCTTCTTTATGTTACTGCTTTTATATTATAAGGTCAATATGTCTTACTCTCCTAAAAAAAATGTTTTCTGGTAAAAGCTATCCAAGAGAAATCTTGAGCTTCAATTTATACTAAGACTTGGTACCCATTTAGATCTCAATTATTTTGTGGGCAGAGTCGACAAACATGCATATTTTTAATACTAGATGATGCTCGCGGCTCCGCCCGCTCGAAAAAGTTTTTCCGGGATAAAAAGTAGCCTATACTACTCAGGAGTAATGTAGCTTCCTATTATTGAAAGAATTTTCATAATCGGTTCAGTAGTTCCTGACATTAGCGCGTTCAACCAAACAAACAAACAAACTCTTCAGCTTTATAATATTAGTATAGATTAGCATTGGCGACCATATTTCACATTTATGTATTTGATGGGATATCAAAGGAGGTATTATTAATTATTCAAAAGCGAATAAAATTAATCTGTCAAGTTAATCTTTGTGCCGGCAGACTACGTCGTTCCAACAATCTGCATTCCGGCTAGCTTGCATTCATATTAATATGCTGATGAATCTTTCCTTTAGTATAACTACATCGACGCTTGAAAGGCAATAATATCTAAGCGACAAAAATACCTAAAATGAGTTATATACATATTTGGAATCGCCAGATTTTTCTGCGTCGATTGATCCGGGTTTCGTAGCTCTAGGACAACTTTTTTGGCGGTTAGATACTAGATGATTCCGGTAAATTTCACTTTTTTTTTCTCACTTACCGCCAAAATTTTTACGACTTTTTGGATTTAGTGTAGTTGGTACACTTAAGGAAATTGATTTTGAACTTAGTGTGTTTTACATGAATTCATGATATTACTGTTTTGCATTAATATATGTTTACTTGAAATAAAAAACTGCTCGCTCTTTAATTAGTTGTTTATTACCTACACAAAAAATTATAGCTTTGGCATAGATATATTTTTACCTGGATCCATACTCTCCATATTTATGTGCTTAGATATTTTCAGCTTAATAAAATATTTTGTTAATAGTACATTTATACAATTTTACCTAAAATTAAATAAATAATTATTAGTCGGTTAGATAATTTTACCAGAATAATATAAGTTCTATTTTTTATACTTAGATATTTTTACTTGACAACCTTTAACTTCAGTGATGTCGCATAGATAATTTTACCGGGTATGTTCAGGTGGCTATACTTATTGCTAAGAGATATTTACCTGTTCATAATAAAGTAAATACACCCGCTTGCGAAGCACCTAGTGTTTTGAAAGTGTCATTTGTATATGCACGCGATCATGTACAGCGCGTATCGGTTGTCGCTAAGAGAGGACAGCCGTCCGACGTTTTTATGATTTTGCCTCAATTTTACGTAGATATGGTGAGTTTTTTTTACAAATAAATAGACTTTTATAATTTTAATAACATTTATTTTTGTAATAAATATATTTATGTTGCATTATTATGTATTACAATATGTTAATAATAATTTAATTCCAATTTTACCTATTCTCTCCGTATACTTTTTTGCCGGTTGAGGCTAATCCTGAACTACCCTTTTTTAGGAGATAATTTATTTGATAAATGCACGCTCTCGTTGGGTGCCCTCTTCCAGCCGTACCATCCACATTAGCTGGAAAGCTTACGAAAAGTATTTAACCTTTCGTGACCTGTCTTGAATCCATCCTCTCCACGTGCCCAGACCTCTTTCTATCACAACCACTTTTGTCTTGCTCACATTAATTTTCATTCCCTTCTCTTTAAAGACATCATTCACATAATTTTTCGTGCCTTGCAGCTCTCCCGTCGATGTTCTCGTACAGAGACTTCAAAGTCCTCACCAGGTGACTCTCAATCCGATATATTAAAGACAATGTTAACAACAATTCATTCATCAGCATACGATCATAAGCCTTTTCCAAGTTTACGAAGGTATAAAAGACTTTTTTGGACTTAGCCAAATGTTCTTTCGCTATGCACCTTATGTAAAAGACTTGATGTTTGTAACCCATTCCTCTTCTAAAACCTGCTTGGACATTCCACACTTTTTTTTCCTCATTAATCACTCTCTCAATGAGGACCTTGGCATACAATTTACTGGCAACACAGAGAAGGCTTATTCTGCGGTAGTTTTTATATTCTTGCTGTGACCCTTTCTCCTTGAAAATGGATGTAATAATGGTTTTGCACCACATATTAAAAAGTAGCCATAACAATTTTGCTACTACGCCTTTGCCGTATCTCAGCATTTTAACGGTTACACCCAGCAGCCTTGCCTAACCTCATACTTTTCATTGCATTCACTATTCCATTTTCCGTAATCTCATTATTAGCCTTGTTTTGCGAGTAAGCCAGGTCTATAGCCTCTTAACAACCTGCTACATTCCCATCGCCTCATTTAAAAAGTCTTTTGAAGTAGGACTTCCTTCCAAGCAATACTTCCCTTTTATTTCTAAACACCCTTCCATCTTCATTTCTGATGACTCCTATCTTTGAAGTCCCCGTCTCTCCCCTGATCAACCGTATTTGTTTCCAGAATAGTGAAAGGTTTGCTTTGGATTCACGAGAAAGTTTGTGATCTAGTACCTTTTTCTTTCTTTTGCTCAACTATTTCCTGAACTCTCTTTTTCATTTTGGTATACACTATACACACTTACTTGTCTTTGCGAAGTACTATGAAAAACCTTTGTGGAAGACGTATGTCAAGATCGTAGAATGTGATGCTCAATAGTCTTTGTCTACCCCTATGGGTTAAGGGCGTGGGTGTGTACGTATGTATGTACTTTGAGCAAAAATAAATTTAGAGAGAAAATTACGAGTTTCCAACACAATTAATGAATTATAACATTATTGCTTTCGAGTTATGCTTACACAGATATATTTAAGCAAGCCGTTTTAAATGTTCAGATAAGGCAATTTTGTATGTCCTTCCGCTCATCGTATATTTGAGGCGAGAAACTCCCTCCAAAGAAATAAGTGTTGGCTATTAACAAATTCTATATCATTATGCTATATTTTCGATGTAAGTATGTTTATCTAACAATAAAATCTTGATTATTATTAAAATTGACTGATTATTAAATAGTTCAATGTTTGTAGGAATAACAAGATTTACAATATTATGCACGTATTTATGTTTTTCCACGATCGTGTGACCCAATAATTTAGCTATAGATATTTTTACTTGATTTTATTAATATGTTTAGATATCCTTATATGATTTTTACCAACTGCGCATTTTAAAATATTTGTATTTCATTAAATTTACTTGTTACGGTATTCATAAGATGATCCATTTAGATGATTTTACCTGTTTGTAAATTTAGGTAATTTTTAACTAAGCGACGTTAACTTTTTAATTTATAATCGTCAGGGCTGTTAATTTAACTCAAAGAACGTCAAAAATTAAGAGGTTTCTAAAACAGTTACAATTATTTTTATGCAGCAAATGGTTAATTAGTTATGATTTTTTTTGTCAAAATCAAAACTTTAAATCGCTCTACTGAAAAATTTGCTAAATGTCGCTTAGATATTATTGCCTTTCAAGCGTCGACATGTTTTGAAGTGATTACGTAAGTTTTCAATTGATAATAAAGTCTATTAAACAATTTATAGAGAATCGTATGTGGGCTCTTAGAAATCAATTGGGTATAATAAAATAAAATAAAATAAATAGCCTTTTATTTCTTGCAGATTTCGAAAAATAAACATAAAGTAAGAGTTAAAAAAGTTAAGTTCTATGTTAGTATTATAATATTTTTTCTAAGTTAGTAATTCAGTTTAGTTCCTAAATTTGTTAGTTTAGATTTTTACAAAAGAAGAAAGGAAAAAATATATTTTAATTAATCCTGTTTCTTTTTCTGCTATTATTATTTCTGCAAGAACTCCTCTGTAGGTGAAGGCCTCGTCCAAAGTTAACCAGTCCTCTCTATATTGTGCTACTTGAATCCAGTTAGGGCCGGCAATTTTTTTGAGCTCTTCTTCCCATCTAGCTTCAGGTCTACCTCTCCTTCTTTTGCCTTGTGGACCTGCCCTGAAATAATTGGGTATACAAAACAATAAAAGTAACATTTCAACGTGGAACCTATTCTCCAAAGAACCAGTTTTTGTTGCTATTATAAACCATTTGATACATTTTTGAATTTAGGATGGCTTGAATAAAGAACTCAAATTTTAAGTATTTATGTTGAGTTATTGAGGCGTCAGTTGTCGCTCCAAATTGATCATGTAAAATTATAAAAAAGCATCACTAGAGTTTCTTGCCCATTCTTCTCTGGTGGAAACTGTTTTCCGAACTGATGGTAGAGTAAAAATTGACTGAATCTAAGTAATGTTTAACATTTAATGGATTCGAATACCATACCATACCATACCATACCTTACCATACCAGCCCTGTATTATATACTGCACACTGCTGAGCACGGGCCTCCTCTACAACGGAGAGGTTAAGACCTTAGTCCACCAAAAGATTTCATTTAATAATCGCTAGGTATTTAAAAAACATATAAGGAGATCCTAACCGAGAGGTTTAAATTCATTTATCACAGCTCGGTTTCGGCGTCCACGGACCAGGCTGCAGGGCGCCCGCCAGGTTCCTGGACTACGGCATGTACCACAAGTGGGTGAAGCGGAACATCGCACGCATTGGCACGCCCGCCATCACTAGACTGGCTCCCAACCACATGGTATTGCGGAGAAGTAAGCCAAGTTATGTTCATTATCAAAAACATCAGTCGCATAATCGCAATTTTTTATCTATCTATACTCTAATAAAGCAGTAGATTCCGGTGTATCTGTGCATTGAAAGAAATATGATAAAAAAGAAAGGGGGTGAGTAAAGAAGAGTCATGGAAAACAAATCAGCCATCTTTATAATTCTCTTCTGTCTATCTGTCTCTTTTTATATTTGTTTGTTAACTACTCCACATCTCCGAAACTACTGAACGGATTACGATGCAATTTGGTATGAACATAGTTTGAGACCCTTGAAAGGATATAAACACACACACTCACGCCTTTTATCCCCGAAGGGGTGGACAGAGGCGCAACTAATGCACCCACTTTTCGCCGTACGTATACCGTCCCATGATCTGATAGGAGGCGAGCCTATCGCCATATCGGGCACAAATTCCAGACTCCGGCCTGATACTGAATAGAAAAATTGAAAATTGTAAGGATAGGTATAGGCTACTTTACATCCCGGGAAAATATAAAGCGGGACTTTTATCCCGGAAAAACTTTTTCACGCGAGCATAAGCTTGTTGTTAAATATGAATCAAGCAATAATTTGTCCATGAGGTTAAATTTATCCGATCGACTAAGTAGCCGGGGACGTCCCTATTGCGTCAGAGCTGTGAAATTATATAGAGCTTGTAGAGATTGCTAGAAACCGCTATGTTCTAGAATTACTGCTTCTCTATACAGTTTCATGACTTATAGTTGAATATTAATAGGAAGATACATTATCCATGACTGTTATATGCAAAATTTTATCGGGAACGGAATTCATCGAAGTGAAGTTGTGAGCAGAAGCTAGTCTTCAATATTTTTTTTTGTAAGACACCTAAATAAAAAAAATTAAAGATTATTTTACCCAATTTTTTATTTCCACAGCACTGTCCACACTTCAAAGATTCGGTCCGTGCGACAAGGGCGAGACAAAAACCGAAATATTCACCGACACCGTACAAATGGAGAAGCAAGGCCAATGGTTTCATGTAACATACAATGTGCGTAGAGTTGCAATTTTATACATTACTTTATTATAACTTTTTGTCACCACGTAGTAAAGTTCCTTCATTGTGCCTTGAGCATTTTACTGGTGGTAGGTCTATCATATGTAAGAGACCGTCTGGGTGGCTACCACCGCAATGTCTATTTCTACCGCCAAGCAGTAGTGTGCATGCACTGTTGTGTTTCGGGTTGAAGGACATTGTAGCCAGTGTAACTACAGGATATAGTGAGACTTAAAATCTTGGGTCTCAGGATGACGAGCGCAGTGGAATGCCACACAGTACTTTGTAACTCAAGGTGCTGGATGGTGTTGGTACTGTTTATGGGTGGTCGTATCGCTTACCATCAGGCGAACGGCAAGCTCGTCTCGTCATTCAATGCCATAAAAAAAAAGCATCCCAAAGAGAGCTCCTATGGATTGATGAATAAATGCGGTAAGGTTCTTGAGAACCTTACAACAATTTGAATTCCTGCCGAGTCCTAAAACTCGTATTAATTTGTATAGATGAACATTATTACAGTTATCGCTATACGCCGATGTGGAGTACTCCTGTGTAGTGTTTCGCGCCGACAACTACAATCCATTCGCGGAACGGGGCCACGACTGGTATTCGAAGCCCAAGCTGCGCCTGCGCAGATGGTGCGCCGGTTCCACCGCCGTCTGCTACGACTTCCAGTACATCGAAATACATTTCCACATCGATATATACTTCGTCAATCACATTATATTCAAGCTCAGTGCATATGGCAAGGAAGTTAAAGTAATAGATCCCATTAAAGCCAGTGTGTATGCTAATGAGGTGCGTTCGAAACCTAACATCTCGAAATATAAAGATTTGAAAAAAGAATTGAAAATTAAAAAACGTGGTCGGAATTGTTTCTGGTTTTATAAGGACGATGTTAAATAAACCTAATAAATCTATATATTTTTAAACTCCTTTTATTATTATTTTAGTGTGTATTCTTTGTGAATTATAGGTTGCTTTAACGGTAAAGGAAATCGTCGAGAGTAAACCTGCAAACCTGAGAAGTTCTCTATAAGAATTTCGAAGGCGTTATTATTCTATATTCGAAGGTATGTGAAGTCTGCCAACCTGCACTAGGCCAGCGTGGTGGACTAAGGTCTAAACCCTCTCTGTAGTAGAAGAGGCCCATGCTCAGCAGTGAGCAGTATATAATACAGGTCTAATATAATTAATATTACTTACGAGCTTTTGCCCGCGGCTCCGCCTGCGTGAATGAGTTTTCCCCTGATAAAAGTCCCACTTTATATTTTCCCGGGTTAAAAAGTAGCTATGTGTTAATCCAGGACATAATCTACCCGTGTGCCAAATTTTATCGAAATCCGTTCCATACTTTTTGCGTGAAAGAGTAACAAACATCCATACATCCATACTTACAAACTTTTGCGTTTATAATATTATTATTAGTAGGATTATTTTTAGTGCAATGGAACTCGAAATCCTGTAGAGTGTAGATTCCAAAAATCTTGCTTCTGTTTCAAACCCTACCCTACCCTAGTTGGTAAACTAGGACGCATAATATAATGACTTGCTTGTTATCAAATATCATCAGACTGTTAAACCCTGACATCATACCTAACAAAACATTACCTCCATAAGCGGTAGATATTTTTTACGTTTACCACAGTTATAATGTTCACGTACCTAAAGGACTCTGACCAATCCCCTAGTAAAATACGACCAATTTTCAATACTTAAAGAACTGCTATCAAACTTGAACGTATTTTTTTCTAACAAAATCGAAGGTAAGTTTGCAAGTTGGCCACGAGTTTGACTGCAATTTGCATAATTTCTGTCGTTCACAAGTTTCACAGACTGACCTTTGATTCGTTTTGTGTCTCAACTATGGCTGGGAAAATAACGGTTCAAGTTATATTATTAAAAGTTGGCAGCCTCGAACCTCGAAGTCTTTGCAGATACTGAAGATTAAAAAAGGAAATATTAAGTGTGTACGTGCTTCGAAAAAGACTACGAAGAATACAGCATACCTATACCTAACTACATATTATAGGTAATAAAGCAGTAGAACTTTCACGGGATCGAAGCCGCGAGAAATTACATTATATCACTTAACAAGTACTGATTCAAAAAAACCTGTTGAAGAAAACTTGCCAAGTTCAAAATTTATTCAAATAAAAACATATTTGTTTATGATCTATGGAAAATACGTTAAATATGATTATTTAAGTTGGTAGGCATTGAAGTGAGTTAATTAAGTAGGTACCTACCAAACTTATTAATAATTTAAGGAGTTAACAAATCATAAAGGCAGAAGGTACGGCAAGTAAGGTTATGTAGAATCCAAGTACTAGGTATAGACCACTAAAAAAAATGTTTAGGTGCTCAAGGTTAAAAGTTATTTACTTTTGAGGCTAAAGTCTCCTTGTCAACACTTATTTACACGGCCAAATGATAACACGGAGAAGTCGCTCGCTTGACGACATTTAAATAGTGCAACGCTATGCCATCTAGATTCCAGAATAGCTTTGAATTATAAAGTACTACTGGACGCTTAGATAGGACCATTTCTTATGCATCCTCGAGGAAACTGCTTTCCAAATTTGTCTTAACTAGGTCTTGTTCACGCCTTCACCCGCAAAAACTCCCTAAATCACTAGGTCACACGCCATATGATCGCCAGCGCCATCTACTTAAAAAATCTGAATCTTAAATAATTGCCGAGATAAAAAGTAAACTATTCTGACTATCTGTGTGTCAAATTTCATCCAAATCCGTTCAGCGGTCACTGCGTTTGATTCTAAAAAACATCAATTACAAATATTTGCATTTATTTATTATAATATTAGTAAATAAGCAAAAGTAAGAAACATGGTCATGAATTCACATTCAACATTTGAAAGCTACGAGTCCGGCCAATTGAAAATCAGCGATTTTACCAATCGGAACTGAGGGCGCCTTTCCGAAAACTGGACCCGTTCCTACTACCTACCCTAAGAAATGAATAATTCAACTCAATTATAATATTACGTTTTTTCTCAATGACCAACTTTGCCACAATTTTGTGACTTTGCTGCTTCAGTTGCAGAATGTTGATCACAGCCGTTTTCCTTTCGAGGTTATGTCCTATTTTAGTACAGGTACCACACATTACATTACACATTTAGAAGATTGTTCAAATGCATATCAGATAGGTAGATCCTACATGAAATTTCCTAATCCTAGGCGGATTGTAAATACAGCAAATGAAACCCCATGAAATCTCGCAGCAATCAAATTAAATTCAGGCTTTTTCATCGCATCGGCCACCTAAAATATTCAGACGACCAACCACACGCACTGTGGTGAGTTACCCAAGCCAATTTAAGCTGAATAATTTAAAACAGTCGAATTTCAAAGTTCACTCAAAGTCGAAATGGTCATTTACAATTTAGCAGTATTATAGCCCTATAACCCCGACGGGTTATGTAGGGCTTCGAGTCGTGAGTGAAAGAGTGAATTATAAATGAACTTGATGTCAACCCGCAACCAGGTGAGGCAGCGATTGGATTTTACTAAAATAAATAAACGAATACAAGGTATAATACGGAAGCTCGTTTGTTTGTTTTTTTAGAATCGAAGTAATCGCATTGAATGTTGGTGCGAAAAGGTATAATATAATAACATTTATAAACAACGTTATGTAGACAAAAAGAAAAAGAATAGTAAACTGCTGGACTGTCTCGTGGGCGTAGTTGTATTACGGTACGACTGCTATGCTGAGGTCTCGTGTTCGATCCCCGGATCTCGCAAAGTTACATAGAGCTTTTCTATTCAGTATCAGTCGACAGTCTGGAATTTGTGCCCGATATGGCGATAAGCTCGCCCCCTATCACATCATAGGATGGAATAACGGCGAAAAGCGGAATTTGTGCCCGATATGGCGATAAGCTCGCCCCCTATCACATTATAGAATGGAATAACGTCGAAAAGCGGGTGCACTAGTAGCGCCTTTGATGTTAGGCGGATCTGTAATAAATTGATTCGCATTTATGTATGATATTTAGCTAACGAAACGAGCAAACTGCTCGTATGGTGGTAAGCGACAAGGCCGTCCATAAACAGTAGCAACATCACCCAAACTTTGAATTGTAAATCACAGCGTGGCGCCAATTGCGCTGCGCTTCCCATCGTTATGCGGAAGATGACGAAGTCTCTTAATGCCCAGTAAATATACTGGGTATAATATAAGTACTTCCAAATGAAACAACAACGAATTTACTTACATTGCTGCTTGGTGGCAGAAATAAATATAACCTTTGTACCAAACCAGACGAACTTTCGCAAAAGAAATACTACATTAATAATGTCATTCTATTCCGAAACATCCTTTGGTTTTTCAGAGCTTCTTGTTAGTTACAAATCTTTATATCTAGATGCAAGATCATACTTTTTATGACGTCGCTCATTATTTCATAAAAGCACGTGTTCACAAAGCCGAGATCCATCAGTACGTCTTGTTTTACCGTGATTACATATCAAAAAGATGACAACAAAAAGTACCACGCGTTACAGCCCACAGGGCGTCTCAAAGCCAAGCAAAAACTCTTTTGTTTTCCATGCGAACTGGCGCGAGAAATTCTTGATTCGCGCCTTCGGGCGTTGCTACGACTGCTTTTTGCTTCGAAACTAGACATTTTTCTATGCAAACGTGTGTTTGGCGATCTTGGTCTCTATTTCGTTGACATAAGACATTTGCTGTGTTAGATTAAGGGTAAAACAAAGTGTGTTACAGTATACAAAAGACTGATTGTGGCAACGGAAGACCCGTGAGCCAAGCGACCTTTGTAGCTTGTTTATATTTATTTAAAGATTTCGTTGAAGTTAGAATTATGCCCGAAGGTGCTTTAGTTGCTTCAATCCACTTCATAAACGGTGGGCCTAACTGATGATCGCTAGATACAGTTAACTTTTTATACAAGTAACGAAATGAGGGGACGAGCTAGTACTTAGGTAGCAAGTTTGATCCTAAATTATCCTTAAACAATACACCGATCCGAAATTCGAATCAGAAAGTATTACAATAGTATGATGTCGTGCGGCATCATGCACCTACCTATTATAGATAGGTATGTACTGCGTGGTGGACTAAGGCCTAACCCCTCTCAGTAGTAGAGGAGGCCCGTGCTCAGCAGTGGCAGTATATAATACAGGGCTGATTGCATTGTATGTAAAAGCTTTCTAATGTCATAAGTACCTAATGCGTAGGTATTTCACCCTACAAATTAGAACCTAACAGTTCTTTTGTCTAGATATTCTACTGCTGCCTTTTTATTGTACTGGTAAATGTGATTACCATTTACCAGTACTACCTAGCCACCGGAGCGACCAGACAGTTATGTCATCATCACCGGTGCTACGACCCAATATTGAGCCACCTGGAATGATGGTAAACATCGTGTGACCGCTGGACTCAGTCCCTAAAGCTTTATATTTTCACCCTACATGAGCATACTAACCGAAACCCTGCGGGGCCATCTCCAGCACATTAGGAACGGCCACGGGTCCTTCTGGCGAGAGCCTAGGGCAACTACTCTTGGCCTCGCTCTTAGGGGACCTCACGCGATTTCCAATGAAGGACTTTTTTTAGTTCACTGTCCTATTTACTAACGCATCTTACATACGAAATTCTTGAAATCGGGAAGTTTTTGGTCCCTCCCGGGCCCTCTCGCCGGCACTGGTAAGGGGCACAAAGAAAAAAGGCCTCGCAAAAATCTGCCGCCTCGAGCCTCGCGTTAGTTAAAGCCGCCACTCCTTAAAAGTTACAGCAAAATAAATATTTTTTTAAGATTGTCGCTCTTTTATCTTTTCGCGTAAATATTTGGTCTCAAAATGTACATTACATACGTGTAGATTAATCCTTACTAATATTATAAATGCGAAAGTAACTTTGTCTGTCGCGCTTTCACGCCAAAACTACTGAACCGATTTAAACGAAGTTTGGTACACAAATAGTCTAGAGCCTGAGTATGGACATAGGCTACTTTTTATCCCGGGAAAATATAAAGCGGGACTTTTATCTCGGAAAAACTTTTGAACGCGGGCGGAGCCGCGAGCAAAAGCTAGTAATATCATAATAATACCAGCTATATTAGGTATAATATAAGTACAGTCAGCAGCATAAGTAGCTGAACAAATTCAAAATTTCAAATTGCCTACATACTTTTGTGTTCTTACTAATCTTTTTTTCTCTTCTCAGAAATAAAATAAAAGAGATTTACTTCACTTCAAGCGAAGAAAAAAATGATTCAGTTTAACTTAACGCATATATAGGCGATTTGAAATTTTGATTTTGTACAGATATTTATGCTGCTGACTGTACTCTCCCACGGCTGGGATTGGGGCTCCTCTAATACTGAAAGGGTTGGGCCTAGTGCCGACCAGATTTCACATACCTACCTACCGACCTTCAAAAGTCTTTTAGAGATTTTTAGGTAAACATGAAGGTTTCCTCTTGTTCTCCTTCACCGTTAAATAAGCGATAATTGATAACAGATATAATTATCACTGTTCGAAGTCACGAAATGTCAGAGATGTGATTAGGTTTTGAACCTGCGGACACTTTGCCTCAAAAGTCCATTCCATCACTAACTACGCTACCATGCTCTTTGAAATAACTAATACCTAACAGAATTCATAACAATGGGCCCTGTATGAAATTCCTTTACATATTTCATAAATGTTAACATTCAAATAAAAATGATTATAGCTAGTACATTTTTTTTTTTTTTTTTTTCTCTTTGGCAAGGCGCGGTTTGCGCATCTGCCAGTGTCAAAGTTTTTGGAAGTTACGTATATAATATTGTTTCTTTGTTATCCTCAGTAGTAGTAGTACCATGTCGAAGTAAAGCAGTGGCTACCTTACCAAGACTTTATCGAGGAGTTTTGGCGGCAACAAAACAAACACTTGACTAGCACAGTTATTTCAATTCACTTCATTTGAGCCCTTTAATAGAATTATATTGGATAATATACCACCATAATTATGCAATATAACACTAAGTATCACCAAAATAATGAATTAAAACAAGAGCACCTCATGACACTACCAAGTTCCCGCCAAAACTCCTAGTACATATTATAATCATGCTTATTCTATTTCATTATTTTTAGACATAGCATAAAAGAAACAACCGGTACATTCCTATTCAGTGTTCATACTTACCTGCATAATTCTATGAAACTGTCTTAACCGTGGCGGATAATGCCAGAACTTAGATAATACACAATAATAATTCGCATGAAATCGAAAATCAATCTCATAAATAAACTGTAACATTGTCGAGAATGCCATCTCAACACGTGTTTTGAGGAACATCATCTCTAAAAACGTCATTTCAGTAAACGCAATCCTCCAACTGTCATGAAGACAGATGTTTATTCTACTAAATTGCAAGTGCCATAAAAATCACAAACAAAACTGACATGTGATTGTGTCCTTAATTTATACGGCTATCACACATTGTTTATTTATATAAGACGCGCAATTTTAAACTGTTTAGTTTTTTGTGTTTTTTGTTGGGCGCGTATTTTCTATTATACATAATTAAGTATTGATTTTACATTAAATTCCTTTTAATACAGTATTATTAATAATTTTATCCACTAGAAGAAATTTTCCTTTAAGTATACAACACAATCTCAACAAATTAGAAGTTATATAAATAAGATATTAATATACTAAAGTAATTTATAGTTGCATAATTATTTACGTCGTTACAATTAGTTAGTATCTTTTGGTAAGTACCTATTATAAAAATTATTACATTTTTCCAACTAAAATAAAGAGAAAATTCTTTCAATAATACTGCATTGTATTACATAATATATATATAATAATACCAGCCCTGTAATGTATACTGCCCACTACTGGGCACGGGCCTCCTCTACTACAGAGAATGTTTAGGTCTTAGTCCACCACACTGGTCTAGTGCGGGTTGGCAGACTTCGCAAATCCTCTAATTCTCAAGTATGTGGGGTTTCTCACGATATTTTCCTTCACCGTTAAAGAGAACAATATTTGTAAACAATACACACATTACTTCAAAAAGTAGGCCTGGATTTTACACCTGCGGACATTTGTCTCAGCAGACCCTTCCATCCCCAACTAGGCTATCATGCCTTCTGCACTGCGTTGTAACTATTTAATAGATATGCTTATAATTTTCTAAAGTATTTTATATCATACTTTTATTTAATTATTTCAGTAATTACAATTATTACATCAGTCTACGGTGGCCGCTTCACTAGACTCTGTGAAATAATGCATAGATTCCCTTATGTCACGCAGGTTTCCACATAAAAAGTAGTAAAGCAAATACTTCATTATCAAATTATTTATAATTCACTAAATGATTAATTATCTGCGTAATTAACTAAACTACTTATCAATTCAAAACCAGCTCTTAGAAAAGTTTTAAACCAAAGAATTATATTGTATATTTTTTGACATCAATAATTTCATTGGAAAATGTTTTTATAATTTGACTAGGGATACAGTGTATCTCACAAAGACTTGTAGGCATTGTATTGCTACATTGTTAGCTTATAATATTAAGACAGTCATAAGTACTATGACAAAGTCCTCGATTACTACATGTTTTAGTAGTACTACTAATAATATTGTAGTTAATAATTTAAACATTTAAGTATGACAACAGAGAAAGATGACCTATTTTTAATATTAACACATCAAAATATAAATCGTTTCTCTGGCAAAGTTCTTGACATAGAATTATTTATAGAAAGATATAATGTTGACATTTTATGTTTTACGGAGACATGGTTAAAACCAGATAGAATGGCGTTTAGTGTTAATGGTTACAGAGTCGCCAGCTCGTTTATTAGGATTTCAGCAGAGGGTGGGGGCACCATGATCCTGATCAAGGACGGTGTCCCATACAAGGATAGACAAGATATTACAAAACTCTCTGTTGAAAGAGTGTGTGAGGTCGCGTGTGCAGAGACCGGGGATTATATTATATTGTGTGTATATAGGCCTCCTTCATCAAACATATTAGCTTTTATTTCTAAAATGGAGGATATTCTTAACAAAATTAAAATGAATAGGAAAATCTTAGTCTGCGGAGACTTTAATATTGATTTACTGATTGATTCCACAGATAAAGGTTTATTTCTGACTTTGCTTGAATCCTTTAATCTGAACTGTCATTTTCTCGAGCCTACCAGACTAACTTTAACTTCGGCTACTTGTATTGATAATGTTATTACAAATTTTAAACTCAACTATAAGAAGTTATTAGCAGGTGTACGCTCAGACCACACTTGTCAAATGGTCCAATTTAATTATGTAAAAAATAGAAGTAAACATATTGTTAAATTTAGACCCCTATCTCAACATAATTTGCAGAAATTTAGTAAAAGATTTAATTCCATGTTACCAATGCTGACTTGCGACTTGGGCAACCCGAACAATATGTTTGAAAAATTATTAAATAGTATTACGAATGTATTCAATAAAACATGTTGTGTAAAATCAGTGCTTCTAAAAAATAAAATATCGTTCAGTTCTTGGGCAACAAAAGGTATTAGGCGTAGTAGAGATGTTCTGTACGAATTATATGACAGAAGGTCCTATACACCTGATGTCAATTTTACCAATTACGTAAGAACTTACTCTAAAATTTTTAAAAGTGTTTGCAGCTTTGCTAAAGCTGCTTATATTAGTAGTAATATTAAAAACTCCGATAATAAAATTAAAACAACATGGAAGATTATTAATACTGAAACTGGCAAAACCAAGTGTAAAGACAATATTGTATTGAACATTAATGACGAACTAGTTTCAGATAAAAATAATATTGCTAATTATTTTGAATTATTTTTTTCTAACATACCTTTTGAGACGACAAAATGTCTGCCATCCTCACCAGGGGCAGCTGAGTCGTTCTTAAAAAAAAATCTAGAATTATCAATTCCAAATTTCAAGTTTGAATCTGTTACTCATTACGATATTATAAAAGTTTTTAAGAGCTTAAACTTGAAGAGCACTGAAGATCTTTGGGGTTTGTCTGTTAAAGCGTTGCAGTCAATAATAGTAAGCATTGCCCCAATCCTTTCAGATATTTTTAACTGCTGTATAAGAGACGGCGTATTCCCTGATCTTATGAAGATTAGTAAAGTAATACCAGTTTTTAAAGCAGGTTGCTCTAACACACCCTCTAACTATAGGCCTATTTCTATTTTACCAGCCCTAAGTAAAGTATTCGAAAAATTAATGCTTAATCAAATGCTGGTGTTTTTCAATAAAAATGAGATCTTACATGATAGGCAATTCGGTTTTACAAAGGGTAGGTCCACGCAAGATGCTGGATGTGCATTGGTAAAAGCTGTGTTGGATGCCTGGGAGGGATCACAGGATGCTTTAGGGGTATTTTGTGATCTTTCCAAGGCGTTCGATTGCGTCGATCACAGTACCCTCATCCTAAAGCTACACCATTATGGTATTAGGGGAGTAGGGCTTAAACTAATATCCTCATATTTATCAGGCCGCAAACAAAAAGTATTTATTGATAATGTCTCCTCTGTAGGGTCTGCAGTTAGGATTGGGGTTCCTCAAGGATCAATTTTGGGTCCGTTCTTATTTTTAGTATACATTAATGACCTGCCTTATATGATTAACAATATGGCAGATGTAGTATTATTCGCAGATGACACCTCGTTAATTTTTAAGATAAATAGAAGGGAACAAAATTTTGTGGAGCCCAATAAAGTACTTAGTTTGATTTCTAACTGGTTTTCAGCTAACAATTTACTATTAAATGCGGCAAAAACTAAATGTGTCCGATTCTCGCTACTGAGTAATAAAAATGAACCAAATATTGATTTAGATGGAAATAAACTAGCATTAGTTCCGTCAACGGTTTTCCTCGGGGTTTCAGTAGATAATAAATTGCAATGGGGACCCCACATTCAGAAAATTTCGAGTAAATTGAGTTCTGCCATCTTCGCTATTAGAAAGATCAGACATTTAACTGACGTGGCTACGGCAAGGTTAGTATATTTTGCTTACTTCCACAGCATTATGTCATATTGCATTCTTCTGTGGGGTTCTGCCGCAGATCTGCAGACCATTTTTGTCTTACAGAAACGAGCGATTCGTGCTATTTACAACCTTCGATCTCGTGATTCCCTTAGGGAACTGTTTAAGGAGGCTAATATACTGACTTTGCCGGCCGAATACATTTTCCGGAATATTATGTATGTCCGCTAAAACCTTAGTACTTTTATTAAAAACAGTGACTTGCACTGTCTGAACACTAGAAATAAGAATAAACTAGTTGTTCCAAATTTTAGGCTCTGTAAAACGAGTAAATCATACTTAGCGAATAGCATTAAATTTTACAATAAACTTCCCTCCGAAGTAGCCGATTTGCCCGGACACCAGTTCAAGTGTTATGTTAGGCGCGAGTTAATGTCTAGAGCGTATTATAATGTAGCGGATTACCTCGATGATAAGACGGTTTGGAGAAGTGGTCCTGCACACCATGGCCAACCCTGTTAACACTTACTAGTGATTGACTGCATAAAGTATCTCATCTGTATCTATCTTTAATATTGACATTACAATAATTTTAACTTTTAAATCTACTGTGACTATTAGGTATATAACCTAATTACTACAATTATAAATATTCCCTCATTCATATAATTTAAATTTAGGGAAGACGACCGACCGATCATTTTGTTGCGCTTGCCTTTATAAGTTTCATTTTATTAAGAAAGTAGGAAGAGCAATACAACAAAAATAATTTTGTAAATGTAGGCGAATGCACATTGTACACCGTTATTTTATTATTTTTTTTGTGTTATGTCCAGTTTTACGTATTTGTACATGCCTGTCCAGGTATTCCCTAAATCCCTTCATTTGGATTTTATCTTATTTCAACGGTGATGTGCGTGCATTAGCTTATATAACTAATCTGACTTTGTACACAGCACAAAAGAATTGAAAAAAAAAAGAGAAAGAAACAATGAACAATTGATGACAAAAAAAGTAAGCCCGGAGTTTCTTTCTGCCTTTCTTCTTCGGGTCGTCATCGCTTAGGTAGCTAGTGAAAGGCTGGTAGGTTAGCTAGGCTAGGGCCTGTAGTGTCCTCACCGGTGAGGATCGCGACGCGTTCCTCCCATTATTTTAATAAAATGATGTCCTTTTTATATCCCCTTTCCTGCCAGCCCGAGCTGTTTTTTTGTTTTTGTTTATTTCTTATCATAGATTTACTCCCAATAAAAATGTCGGTAGTTATATAAGTGACCATTGGTATTTATAATAATTATTAATATAATCAATTTAATGTATCTTGACTTATCATAAGTGCAACTATGTTCGCCTACGTGATGAATAAAGTATTTTATTTTATTTTATTTATTTTATTGAGGTGTAAATATTTTAAGTAATTTTCAGTATCCTTATCACCTATTTTGTAGCATAGCAGCCATTCAAGCAGGTGGCCAAGTTAATTTAAGTAACCACCGCAGAACATAAACACCGAACAGCCAGAAAAATTATGTACTTGACAACTTTAGAGAAAAGAATTGTTTCTCCTCTTTTTATGAATCACCAGCAACTTGTATGAAACACAGCTATTGTAGCGGCATCAACTTAGCAAGGTTCTGAGCGGCAGATCTTTTTAAGGCGTTTTTAACTGTTTACTGAATTAGTGTAATGTTTCTTTGTGCGTCTTACATGCCTTTTGGCCACCACTAGACAACGGCCAGTCTGTCATAACAAGTTTCCTATAAACAATGGAACCAATTCAATCATTTCTAATCTTAATATTATATGATGACCCAAGTACCTATACAGTTACCTCTACATATGACATACATTACTCTCAAGATACAGGTATAATCATTATAATAGACTCTAATATAACATTCTAATCTAACATTGAGCTAATAGATAACAAGACAATGGGTTAGCTATCGCTTGGTAAAGGCTTGACTGTCACTCATTCAAATTATTAATATATTGCAGTCCTCTTACATAATTTATTATAGATTGTATTAAAGGTTTAATGTAATTTTGTTTTCTTTTGCACTAGATAACATTTAATTTTGATACTATAGCTGTGTATAACTGCAATGGGCATACATTGGCCTCGTGAGGGATACAATGTTTTTTTTTAAATAATTTATTAATATAATGTGTGCTGTTGGTGTACCATAAGCAATAAATTCCTATGTGACAGTTTGTCCACTTGCCAATTCTCTCTTTAAATCGTTATGTCTTTACTGCCAAATGCTCGACTTAATAGTGATTTTATATACATATTTGATTTCAGCTAACTCAATATGGCTGAAGATTTCTCCACTTTGATCCATGTGTCACCAGCGCTCACAAATGAAATGCTGAGCAAAGCACTCTCTGATTGGTTCAAGGAATCTGTGATATTTACACACTGGGAGGTAAATGTATTTTCATTGTTAATTCTTTTAACGAACCATCAATACTTTCCCAAATAGAAAGCTAAATTATTTTTAAGTGCATGTTTGAGATTCTATCTATTTTAAAATTATGACATAATAATACCCATTTATTGATTCCAGTTAGTTTATTTCAATTCTTTTTAGTAATAAGTTTTATGCATAATATGATGACTGTAGTCATATCTAGTTATTCAACCTAGTCATTGAACTTTGGTTTTCAAAGAACTGGCATTTCATACATTAATAAAAATATGTGCAAAACAGAAAATATTTTTTCTGTAATATTTATTTTAGCTATATTTTAGTTGTCTTATAATTTGTTTTTTTTTTCATTTTTTCATAATATTTTGCAATGAGCCTGCCATAATAGTACCTACCAATAAAATAAGAACACAAAATTTATGAATACAAGATAATAAACATAATTATCATTTGCTACTACAATAAATTACTTATAAACTTTTACAATAAAAAAATTGTAATACACATACAAAAGATGCGCAAGAGGACAGGGGAGCGCAGTTGGCGTCTACCTTTACAGTTTCCTATGCATTTATACTGCTGTACCCTGCCTCCGTGTTATACCTATGAGTAATTTCCAATTGACCCTCCCCCACTTGCCCAAGGACCAATAAAGAGATACTCAACTTTAAAGTAAAAATGTTGTTTACAGTATGTCAGCGAAACAGGGAAAGGCGACTCGTACCTCAGCGAGTTGATAAGAATCAAGATACACGGAAAGAACACAGACAGCGTCGCAAAACACGTTCAAGTGATACTCAAAAACATACCCAAAAGCAAAGCGCGACGGCTCACATTCAAAAGTCACGAATTCTTCAAAAACGAGATCAATTTCTATGAAAAAGTATTGCCAGAGTTAATTAAATTCCAGGCTGGAAAAAACGTACCAGAACCCTACGATAAATACGTAAATCTCTTCTTAGCTTACAGTGATGGAACCAATGATGTCATTTGTCTCGAAGACGCCGGTCTAGAGAACTTTGGAAATGCCGTACGTCAAGAAGGAATTGACTATGAACACTGCAAGATAACATTTAAGGTGTTGGCGAAGTTCCACGCCTTATCCTTCGCCATGAAAGACCAGCAACCGGAAGAATTCCAGAGGATTAGTACTGAAGTGTTCGAGACCTACTACCACGGCCGTCTGTGGAATTGGTACTCCAGATTCTGGAAGCGAATCTCTGGTATAGCAATAGACGCTGTTGAAAAAGAGTATCCAAACTCCATATACGTGGAAAAAGTAAAAAAGTTTGCGGTGCCAGAACGATACCAGGACATGATAGACGCCGCCACGAAGACTACGGCCACTGGGGTCATATCTCACGGCGATTCTTGGACCAATAACTTTCTGTACAAATATGAAGATGGGCGGCCAGTTGACGCCAAGATTATCGACTTCCAACTCTCGCGTTGCGCTAGTCCAGTATTAGATTTGAGCTTTGTTATTTACGCTTGCACATCACAAGATCTACGGCTAAAGTATTATGATGAGTTACTAAAGTATTACCATGATGTACTGTCCCAAGAAATTAGGGATATGGGAACCGATCCAGAAAAGGTATACCCATGGAGTTTATTCATGGATGAGATTCAGAAGTATTCGTACTTTGGCCTCGCTTTTAGTTTTGAGTCGACGCCGTTCATCGTTTTGGATCCGGAGGATGCTGTTAATATGGAAATGGAGGTAGCTATTCATTATAATTATTATATTTGTTTATATTCAAATTAATGGCGCACTATACAAATGGTGCATCTTCTTTTTTTTATGGCTTTGAATGACGAGACGAGCATGCCGTTCGCCTGATGGTAAGCGATACGACCACCCATAAACGGTAGCAACACCATCCAGCACCTTGAGTTACAAAGTACTGTGTGGTATTCCACTGCCCTCGTCATCCTGAGACATAGGATGTTATGTCTCACTATGTCCTTTAGTTACAATTTCCTTCAAACCGAAACACAACAGTGCATGCACACTGTGGTTGGCGGTAGAAATAGTCATTGCGGTGGCACCCACCCAGACGAACTTACATATGAGAGACCTATCACCTAATCCACAATTAGCAAAATCTTCTCGAAATTTTAAAAGAAAGCACTGTAACAGGTTTTTATACGGGCAAGACAGTTACTCGTCCTGGTGGTAAGGAATGGAGTCAAGGTAGCATATCAAATGGTCGGTGGTCGATATCTAGGTGGATAAGACTATATCGGTACTGTAAACATAACTGTCTCGGTGGCGTTTTATTACGGTACGATTGCTGTGCTGAAGTTTCGGGTTCGATCTCCGGGTTGGGCAACGTGATATCGGATTTCTCTATTCAATATCAGCTCGGAGTCTGGAATTTGTGCCCGATATGGTGATAGGCTCGTCCCCCTATTACATCATGGGACGGAATACGCTAGGCGAAAAGTGGGTCCATTAGTTGCGCGTCTGCCTACCCCATCGGGGTTAAAAGGTCTGGGAGTGTATGTATTTATGTACAAAATATATCCTGTCTTTTTTTTTTATTTTTTTTTTATTTAAGAGACTTTGAGTAAATTCTGACTATGTCAGTCTCATAGTAATTACAAATTGTATTTAAAACATAATATTCTTAACTTCTAAGAAGTCTATGTACATGTACATAAATCAATCTAGCTGCTTCCGATCTTGGCGAAGATAAAATAGTTTGAAAATCCTATCGTACATTGGTTGTTAAGTCCCACCTCTCATTCCAGGGCGACGAAAAACTAAACATCGAAGACGTGTGGCAGATTGGCCCATTCAAAACTAAAGAAGGCAGACTACGGGAAGCAAATAATGTAGTATTTTGTGTCGACAGAGGATACATATGAAACTATCCCAGTATAAATAAATTGTCACAAATCAGTTTCTGATGTTTATTCGCCAGCTTTGAATTAACATTTATAAAACAGTTTTATTAATTATAGACTTCTGCTCGCGGCTCCGCCCGCGTGAAACAGTTTTTTCGGGATAAAAAGTAGCCTATAGCACTCAGGAGTAATGTAGCTTCCTATTAGTGAAATAATTTTCAAAATCGGTCGAGTAGTTTTTAAGTTTATCCATTACAAACAATCAAATCTTTCCTCTTTATAATGTTAGTATAGATTTGAAAAGGAAACACTAAAATTAAAATTCAATCATTCGTATTTACTATAATATCATTCCGATTTACATTATTTTGAAATATAAAAGGCTCATATTGAAAACACGTTTTTCAACTTATCTTACCTATCATAAATGCGAAACCAGCGACTATATAACCCCTGCGAAACTTTATACCGATGATTGATTTTTTAGAACTTATGAATGCCAAAATCGATAAACAAAATTAGACGAAATTTAGTGTAAGAATAGACCATGTCCAAGATTAACATATAGGTTTTATCTCAGAAAAATACACGGTGGGACATTCGTTTCAATAAAATTTACATGCGAACAGAACGAGCAATAACTAGTTTATTATAATTACAGTAAAAACAGAAACACAACGAATAGTAATTTATCTATCGAGCGACGAAGTCGTCGCAGGCTTTCATACGGTTGTCTTCGTAGTCTCTTCTGCGGTGGTATTCTTATCTAAGGGGGCTGTAGTTGTAGGCTTAGTCGTAGTCGTTGTAGTCGTAGTTGTAGGCTTAGTCGTAGTCGTTGTGGTCGTAGTTCTAGTCCTCTTGGTTGTCGACCTAGTCTTATACCTCTTCTTCGTAGGCGGTGCCGTGCTTGTCGTAGGCTTGTACTCGTACGATTCGGCGATCTGGTTCGGCCCGGCTGTAAACGATACCATTTGTCCAAATTAAATTAGTACGTGCTAAGAAACAGTAGTCCCTGGATTTTTGCACCAAAGGGGTATTTTACTATGTTCGATTTTGCCAATTATTTCATACGTTATAGCAAATAAGACGAATAAGAAGCCCTTTCGTGTAATCAGAAATAAAATTGGTTAAGAAATGGGGCAACAGTTCATATTTCAAATATTGCTATGTGCGCGTAGCGGGGATGGGGCGCTAACTCTTTCCCTCGCGCGCATCTTTATGCCTGATGACGTCAACTATCATTGTCTCTTTTTCGTTATTTCAATTTTAGCCCTTCATCAGATTTAGGGTTGTAACAATAGTTATAAATTGTTGAAGTATTACCGGATTTTGATAGTGTCTTTTGTGTTCGATTTTAAATGACGTACATTTGTGATAAACGTAATAAAAAATATGCGTAATATATATATATACTATTGTTCACTTTTAGTTATCACACTTGCAGTTGCATAACTTGCAAGTGTTGGGGTACGGAAGCAGACAAGTAGGTATCACTTGGGTATAACTAAATACAAAATTGTTTGCACTGAACTTGCAGTTTGCATACATGTTTGAGATTCTACTATATTATCGTGGTTTGTAACCAATTATTTACTTTTTTTTTTTATTTATTAAAGAAACAAACAGAACAATATTACATATATAAACTAGATAAAATAGGTTACACACAATCCAAAAAAGTTTCCACAGAAATATAACACCTAAAGAAGACAGCGGATACAAAAGAAGGAATTAAAATAAATACTAAACAATTAATATACAAAGTTTAAATGAAATTTACATTCAGGTATTGTGCGTTTGTTTGTAGGAAGAAATCTCGAACTACTGAACTGATTTCGATGTTTGGTATGCAGATAGTTTGATATCTTGGGAAGGGCATAGCCTATAGAAAATAAATAGATAACTGTTTGTAACGTACACTCTTCCTTCGTAGGCGGCGGCGTTGTACTCGACCAGGTACTGTTATCGAATTCAGTGGTGGTCCACACATCGTACTCCGGCACCCACATCTTATAATCCAAAGGCTCGAAGCCAAAGTCCGTCATATAAGTCTGTCCGCGGTACTCGACGCGCGTCATACTAAAGTCCTTGTAGTAAGTACCCTCTTCCCATTTCCACTTCTGTATGTCCAACAAAGCCATCGATTGTACGTCTCCCCATACAAACATTTCGAATATGCATTTATCAGAGAACATTAAGTATACAGATACATCCAATACGGAACCTGGAATAGTATTAATTTGTAATTCAAAAGAATGTACAATAGCACCTACAGTATGATTTATAACTTTATTGGCATGAAGTTAGTCACGAACGTTGATGTCAGAAAGCGTGTGAAGCGATTTGTGATTCACGCTCTGAAGTTAGTCGCTGATACAGTCTGTTAAAGGCCGTGTGAACCGTAACTAACTTCAGAGCGGCAAATTACGTGAACTGATTACTGAACTATCGACTGGATCTATGTTAAGATTAGACCAGCAAGTTCCCGTTATATATCACGTAAAAACTTTTAGATGCGATTACTAGAGATAATATATCAAAAATTGTAGACACATGCGACTCGCCACAAGTTCTGCAAGCTTCAAAGTTTGCAGAAGTCAGCTTGCCTTGATTACATAATCCTTGATCGCTTGCGGAAGATTACTTCTGCAAGTTTTCTTGCATAACCCCGCTTTTTAACCGACTTCAAAAAAGGAGGTTCTTAGTCAGAGTATTGAAGCAATGAAACCTTTGTAGGCGTAGCAGGCGGGTCCGTGTGAATATCTGGTGCAGTAGTGGCTGATCCTCATCTCGGAGACTGCCGACGCGTTTATCAGCTCCAGCGTGATGCACTTGTAATCTATGTTGTTGTACAGAGTCATCTGAAACAAAAACCTGACATAAGGGCTCGTTCACACTGGGTGCATTCAGTGTATTCTGCCGGATTTAGGGCTCATACACATAAACACGATACGGCGTCGCATCGTGAAACGGCGTTGCGTCGTAGAACGACGAGACGCCGTATCGTGTTTATGTGTATGAGCCCTTAGTTTGGGATTTGTTGATCGGCAGCACCTTTAGACGTCACCAAAACTCAGAAACATCGACTTTGGAAAATTTGGCAATTTGGCACATGCATAGACCATGACCTTGATTAGCTACCTACTTTTTATCCCTGTAATTTGCTCTCGGAGTAAATAATTGAAACTGTTTTTTTTTTAATAGATGGCGCCTGCGACGTACAAAAGGGGCTAAGGAACGCTACTGTGATTTAGTGATTCTTGTAGCGGGAAAGGCTTTTCACGTAGGCAGTCTTAAGTAACACACAGTATCAAATAATATTAATTGCTACAATCTCCTTTAAAGTAAAAAACTATTTTTTTTACTGGTGGTAGGTCTCTCATGTGTAAGAGTCCGTCTGGGTGCGTACCACCGCAATATCTATTTCTGCCGCCAAGCAGCAGCGTGAATGCACTGTTGTGTTTCGGTTTGAAGGACATTGTAGCCAGTATAACTACTGGACATAATGAGACTTAACATCTTATGTCTCAGGATGACGAGCGCAGTGGAATGCCACACAGTACTTTGTAACTCAAGGTGCTGGATGGTGTTGCTACTGTTTATGGGTGGTCATATCGCTTACCATCAGGCGAACAGCATGCGCGACTCGTCATTCAATGCAAAAAAAAATGGTGTCCCCGCATACGCCACAATTCTGCCAGTGTCATAGAAAACCAGACATTCAACAGTATAGTATAATCTTAGAAGTCTTTGTAGAAAACAACAATACTTTTGTACTTCTGATTAGCATTAGAAATTACTTACATTGTACATGAGGAACTGGTACTGGTTATTATCAGTTCTCAGTACAATAGACTCTCTGAATATGAGATTAGTGGTCTCCTCCGCGTCGCAAGCGCCGAACCGTTGTGCCGCAGCGCTTGCAGCTGGAAACAAAATTAAAAAAACGTGGTAATTCCCTGTAGTAACTGTTATATGAGCACGTGATTGGCGAATTGTATTGAGGTACCCATGGGCGTATATAAGGGGGGGGTTTGGGGGTCCGGACTCCCCCCTTAGCTTACAAAAAAAATAATCCAGGCCACAAAACATGTACACATAAAGTTTTGGCGACGGGGGGCGGCGGTTGTGTACGTGACTTATTTCTTGAAAGAAGGTTTTTTTGTGTCATGAGGCGGCAAGAACCCACGCTACGGCACTGACATTTTGGTATCCTCGGACCCAGGGCCGCGCTGCGCCGTCCCTATGTCCGAAGTGTGCGGCGCACACAGGCGCCAAGGCAATAGGGGCGCCGGAATCAGAATGACATGCCAACGTTAACTATTGAAATTATAATTGTTAAACTACAATATTCTTTATAGTTGAGTAGGTACAAGTCTCCCAAGACAATACTCACGCCTGTGGTTTAACTTTACACTACTTGAATTTTGACCCCAACTTTTCTGAGCTTTGTGTTAAAATCACAAGGACCGCCGCAGTCGCTGTAATAGCCAACTACTTATCTTATTAAAACTCCTTTCAAAAGGTCATTTTCTAAATTTCAAAAAAATCTGCGCTCCACAGTGACCCAAGAAAGGTTAACTTTGAATAATAAAAAATATTAATGTCGAAAGAGGATGACAAAAATCAGAGGCGCTTCATAGATTACGCACACGGGCGCTGTCTTGGGTCGGCGCGGCCCTGCTCGGACCCCCCCATTAAAAAGTAATAGCTACGCCCGTGGAGGTACCTACCATTGTCTTAGGGGGGTATTAATAAATCAATCTCACGTTTGAGTTAAATCTCAAGTAGACATTTAATGTATTGAACTATTTATTATTTAATAAACCAAGCTTAAGCTGTCATTTGAGAGTTTGTTCTCAGCTGAGTAAGCGCTGTTAAATAAACAAAATTTTGCTGTCAAAATACGTCACATATTGTCACTTAAGATGTCACTTGAGCTGCTGTTAATTTGGATTTATTAAATAGCGACTATCTTAAGATGCCGACCGTAATTTAAGGGCGGTATTACTAAATCAATCTCTAGTTTGAGTTACATCTCAAGTAGACATAATGTATTAATAGTTCCATACATTATGTCTACTTGAGATGTAACTCAAACTTGAGATTGATTTATTAATAACGCCTTAAGAGCGTCTCAGCTGATATCGCACTTCAGAGCGATATTGAGTTGAGTTTAAAAACCGAAATGTACGTAATGAATTCCATATAATTTATTGAAAATCTATCCAAAAGCACATTACTCGCCTAAAAGCCAGCAACGCAGTCACAATTCCTTCGAGTTTCTTAGTTATATATTATGTTCATACAATGACGAACTCATGACGACTGCCTCGGTGGCGTAGTTGTATTACGGTACGACTGCAATGCTGAGGTCTTGGGTTCGATTCCCGGGTCGGGCAAAGTGATATTGGATGTTTTCTAATCAGTTATCAGCCGGGAGTCTGGAATTTGTGCCCGATATGGCAATAGGCTCGCCCCCTATCACATCATGGGACGGAATACGCACGGCGAAAAATGGGTGCACTAGTTGCGCCTCTGCCTACCCCTCCGGGGTTATTATTTAACATGACCTTAACAAAGTTATATTTTCATTTGGATTAACAGTAAAAAAAATTGAGCCCGATGAATGAGTCAAAAAGACGTATACGAAGAAACATTATTTTACCTATCCTTTCAATACTCACATCGCAGGATGAACGCCTGCTTGTTCAACTTCGTGATGGTGATGCGCTGGAACTTGCGCAGACTGGACCGTATCCAGGGGTAGTAGCTCATCAGGTCCAGGTACCGAGATGGGACACCGCAGCCAGGGCCTCGTACACCGAACCCTAGCTGTGGGAAAACATGGAATATTTTTATCATTAAAGTTATCGTGACGATTTCTGATTACCACAAATCAAAGAATTATTTAAAGTTTTTTCTGTGTGCTTAATGTAAGATTTTTTTTAAACGCGAATTTCCACAAATCTCTGATTTTTAAAGAACTTTTCTAGGTGCAATTTCTGGTTAATATCTATGAGATTGAACATCATAATCCTCAGTATTTTGCCATTAAATAAGGTAGTGTTAGTACCTAATCTTTTTGGGTAATTGTGACTCTCACCATTAGATTAGCGGGTTCCTTGGCTAGAGACAAAGACTGAGACATTGTGTAAAAAGTATTATAATATAGGCTTCTTTTTATCGTCATCATCGGCCATATGAAATCCACTGCTGAACATAGGCCTCCCCTAAAGACTTCCAGACGGACCTGACAAAAGCTTTTTATACCAAACGAAAAAAATAGAGACTATCCCGCCCTCACACCCGCCACTGCACCTCCTGTAAGCCAGGATTGGCAGTAGCACGCATTTTATGACACCGAGCGGTGAAGCTCGGCGAGTCTCTGGGTACACTAATCTGTCTGTAACCCGCAACAAAATTAATCAAATAGAATGATGTGGCGTAGAGACGAAAAAATGTGGAACCTTCATAACAAAAAAGAAAACACGTATAAAAGTAAACATGTATAATATGAAAGGTACCAGTTGCCATCGTCCCCACACGTCGCGGCTGACGAGCGCGGCGCCCGCGTGCCACACGCACGGGTGCTGCATCTGCAGCGACAGCGCGCACGCCACGTGCGGCGGACGCATGCGCTCGCTGTACAGCTGCACATCATGCGCACACGCATACGTACGTACAGTCATCAGCATAAGTAGATGAACAAATTCAAAACTTCAAATTGCTTACACACTTTTGTGGTCTTACTAATCTTTTTTTTCTCTTCACAAAAATAAAATAAAAGATACTTTACTTCAAACGAAGAAAAAAAAGATTTCAGTATATAGGCGATTTGAAATTTTGATTTTGTACAGATATGTATGCTGCTGACTGTACAATATATAACTGATACCAAACTTGACGGCCCAAAGTTCTTCACTAGCTCTCTAACAGTCGTTTTCAATTAACAAACTTAATCTTCGATTCGATCCCGATAATAAACCAAAATAAGTAATTTGTAAGCATGTCAATAATACTTTATTCTGATTAGAAAGTTTTCGCGATGGTTAGAATAAAGCAATTGGGATCGTATATTGAAAACGGCAGTAAGTCTATAGGGTTTAGATTGGCAAGAAAATTTGCAGAATTTAAAAAAGAAGCGATGTCTCATGTGTAAACAGTTACGGCAAGCTGACTTTTGCAAATTAAGCTTGCAGGAGTTGCGGCTAGTCGCATGTGTACTATAGAATTATTGAAAATGTTGCTGTTACTGTAAATGCATCAGTCTTGCGTATATTGATGAGAGAACTTGCTATTCTAAACTTTATATCGGGCTTTATTCTATAAAATATAGGTAATAAAACAATAACTGTGACTCTGTTTGGCACTGCCCGGGTGCTCTTCCGGCCCTATGGGAGACGAATAGGGATTCAGTTTTAGGCCTTCGGACATCTCAGTCACCATGAACGAAGATAAAGATATATTTATTTGTCCAACATGCGTAAGGTATTATACATTTAGAATGCAAATAGTTGTCATAAATAATTTTAGAAACAAGCATGTTTTGCCATAGTAGGCGTACAAATATTGTAGTAAAAAATGTGAGAAATATTGAATAGTGAGTTACGACTGAGTCAATTCTACATTTATGAACAATTGAATCATAAATAGAAAAATAAAAATTATATAACATTATTAGATAAAAATTGAATAAATTGAATTAGTTACAATATTACAAAATGTCATGCAAATACTTATAAATTTTTGTCGCTCAAAAAGTCATCTACACTGTAATAACATTTATCTGTTAGTATTTTTTTAAATCTTTTCTTAAAAGCATTCATATTAAGATTTCTAACTTGTTTTGGATTTTTATTATACAATACTGGAGCCGTAGATGAAGGAAGCAAGAAACTTCACAACGGTTTTTATGAGACTGTGGTAAGAACTACCCTCTCCGATTTGACCCAATCACTTTATACCTACACAAAAGTTACTAATTTGTATCCACATCAGCTTATACAGGGTCATTTTTACATTGCATTACTAAATGAAACCACATATTCGTCTTTACCTCTTCTAACATCTTGCCACAAATCATCCATGAATAACGAATATTATTGCCAAAAATCCCGGTAGTAGTTTTCAAATTTTTTGATCGTTTCGTTGTTAAGTGTGAATATGATGAGTGCGAAAGTGTGTTTCTGAATGAAAGTATAATGTTGCCGCTGCGACGAATTATCTTAGAGCAGTAGTAGTGGCATTAGGGCGTGTAAACTTAAAGTTACTTTTTATTGATATTTATTTTGTTAGAAACTTACACTTTTTTATTTTACGTCTATGGTTAAAATAACTTAATGGAAAGTGTTATTTTCGAAGAGATAAGTATGTGATTTCATTTATTAACGCAATGTCAAAATGACCCTGTATATCAAGATTAATTCCTGTGTTCGATCTGGTACTTACATTAGCTCCAACGTAGAAGTCCTTGCACCAACCACCAGGAATGTGCTCCATCTTGTGCACTTGTTTCTGAAGAGTCTTGTAATCTGTCATTTAATACGTTATTTAGATCATCCTAGAAATACAAAACAGTATCTTTTGCCAAGTACAAACGTTCTTTAGCTGATTTTATTTACCTAACAATTTCTTCAATGTCTTGATAATACATCATAAAAACAACAGAAAGAATATCACACAAAGAGAATTATAATAGGTACATATAGAAAGTATAACATCAGGACGTCGGCAACGGGACCAATCTGTTTTTGTTGGAGATAACTCCTTGATAAATTCAAACTTTAGAATAGTCCATAGGTAACTAAATTCTAATTTTGGTATAATCCATAAGTAAGATTTATTTCATCTCGATTCAATAGAGACCTTAGGTATGGTAAAATTTTCGTCAAAATGCTGCATCTTTTGAAAGATTTATCATTAGGCACGTTGAAAACATAAAGCTATTTTATTCTCAGCTTCTAACAATAGGCAATGAACAAGCAATTAAACAGACCGTCATAATAGCTACCGAGTTCGCCGCGTCTCTTTCATCATTGTCTTTCAACTGCGCTGTACTTATCCCTAAGTGCAGTGTAGTTCTGCCGTACCTTTGAAAACCTTCATTTTACATACATACATGCATAGTATCACACCTCTATCCCATGGGGGTAGACAGAGACCATGGATTGCCATTTTGCTCGATTGTGGCACACTACTTTCGCTTCCTCTACCTTCATGCAATCCCGCCGGTTTAGGGTACTTTTGACCTGGCCTTTACTCTAATGTCAGATATCTGACATTCGAAGGTTCGGTGCGATCGACCACTGCCGGCCCTTCCATCCACAATCGCCTTATATAATATCCTCTTTGTCAGTCTCCTATCATCCACCCTTTCCAAATGTCCAAACCACCTTAGCATTTTACTGCATATAAACATAGTTAAAGAACTTAGTAGAAAAGTATACTGGAAGAAAGATGTTCTACTATAAATATGTACCTTCGTCAAATTTAACGACGTAAAATTTCGGTTTCCTGAGCCTTTCTGGCGGTGGGCATAGTGGTTTGATTGTAGCTGAAACAATTTGCGTAGACATTTTTCAGGTTAATATTTTGGAAGAACACAGACCTATCGAACATCTCGATGCTGTTATAACAATTTGACTCTGTTATTCGATACGTAAGTATCAGCTGATCTGTCTGACGTGTTATGGCCTCCCTAAGATCACAAATACTAAGGTACCACTACCAGATCCACAGGAAAGTAAAATAAGATGGGATAATAGTGCTGCAAGATTTTGGAGTCAGCAAACTTTAAGATTTAACGGCGACAAAATTAAATAAGTTTACTGCAGTTAGTAAAAATAGAAAAGATGACTTAAAAATATATTCAAATGTAACCGTAATCGATACTCACGATTCCTAACGATGTCTGTCAACTGTATGAGAGCTAGAGTGTTGTAAGTCTCTCCATACTCTGGGTGAATGACGTAGTTCCGCACGCGGCGACCTGGCGCCTCCCAATCCTCGCCTAGCAGGACGCGAGAACTTTTCCTGAGAATAACATAATTTTTTTAATTCTATTTATCAATAGTATCACCCGCGCTTGTTTTTCTTAAAGATTAGTTATACTTAAATATGAACCCATAACGCATTCATGGACTACGAAAATCTTAGTCACCTAAGTGGTTAGTAGAATTGGTGAATATCTAGGCCAGGAAGGACCAGCGTGGTGGGTTATATTATAGTCTAACCTTTTTTTTTTTTTTTTTTTTTTTTTTTTTTATTGCATTTAATGACGAGACGAGCATGCCGTTCGCCTGATGGTAAGCGATACGACCACCCATAAACAGTAGCAACACCATCCAGCACCTTGACTAACAAAGTACTGTGTGGCATTCCACTGCGCTCGTCACCCTGAGACATAAGATGTTAAGTCTCATTATGTCCAGTAGTTATACTGGCTACAATGTCCTTCAAACCGAAACACAACAGTGCATGCACACTGTTGCTTGGCGGTAGAAATAGACATTGCGGTGGTACCCACCCAGACGGCCTCTTACATAATGAGAGACCTACCACAAGTGAAAACCTTTCGTAACCATGACCAGTTAAGTCAAGCCTTTTCAGCACTAGAGAACATTTATATTTTTAAGGTACTAAAAATGCAATGACATATTAATTCACACACACACACTCACGCCTTTTATTCCCGAAGGGGTAGGCAAAGGCACAACTAGTACTACTTTTCGCCGTGCGTATTCCGTCCCATTATGTGATAGAGGGCGAGCCTATCGCCATATCGGAAACAAATTCCAGACTCCGAGCTGATACTGATTAGAAAACCCCAATATCATTCTGCCCAACTCGGGAATCGAACCCGAGGCCTCAGCATTGCAGTCGTACCGTAATACAACTACGCCACCGAGGCAGTCGATTCATTTATTTTTTTTGCCGTTACTGCGGCCGTCAAATGAAAAAAGCCATCGATCACACTGCAGACCATAGGTCTGCTCATAAACTCAACATGTAAAAAATTTAAATTTCGTTTACCTAACTACTACTAATAGCAGAATCATTGAACCAAACCTGAAGTGTCTCTTCGATAAGGGGCCTATATCAGCCGCTGCAGCTAATACGAACTCCTTGTGTATCAAAACAACAGTCGTCACAGCTCTCACGTCACCTTTAGCGTCTGAAATAACAAGTTCAGCCATCGTGTAGACATATCTGTCTACAGCATGACTGGGGTAGGTCAACCGGGGAAGTAGTTCCACAGAAAGCCAACGTGAAGTGAACTTCCTATTGTGTATCTGGGGACTGAAGCACCGGTTTTCCTTCCCGAATCCCCTTTCTATTTCTTTAAGGCCTGAAGCGTGTAGTTCTTCTGCTACTGTGGGTGTTAAAGGTGTTTAAATTTTAAAAGTATTTAATTCATAATTCTCGTGATCATTTGCGTCTTATGTTATAAAAATAGGTAGAGAAAAAAAAAAGGTAGTAGGAAAAATGTTATTAAAAAGCCTTACAATCCAAATAGTACAGTATTCCACTCCATGGATATTTGGCGAGCGTGACATTGCCCGTGCTGACGTCTATCTCGTGATCAACCCCGCAGTTTATTAGGTCCAATTCGACAGCTATTGTTAGCGATGCTGTAACGAAAACGATTCCTAGTAGTAACAAAGGCCAGGTACCTAATTACGTAAATAATACTTCCAACCCTGTATAATATATTGTCCCACTGCTGGGCACGTGCCTTCTCTACTACTGAGAGGGTTTAGGCCTTAGTCCACCATGTTGGCCTAATGCGTGTTGGCAGATTTAATATAGGTACCTTTGAAATTCTTATGAGAAATTTCGCAGGCATGCAGGTTTCCTCACGATGTTTTCCTCCGCCGTTAAAGCTAGCGATAATTCACAAAGAAAACACACAAAACTTTAGAAAATCACGAGATATGTGCCCTTAGTTTTGAACCTGCGGACCTTGTGTCTCAAGTCTATTCCATTTCCAACTAGGCTATTGGTTTTACATACCTACTTGTAAAATTCATGAAAATTTCTTATTCGTTACAATTGTTACAAACTTTGATTAATTATATACCTAGATAGACACTGAACGTTTCAAACGCGTCGAAGAAAATAGAGGCCAACTGTTGTCCACTAAATGAGTTCGAGTGAATTAATTTTTGTTGTTTTTCAAGGATATAATTTTATACCCGTTTTAATAGAAACCATGTAATAACTGGTATCATTATGTGCGCACACAAGGATACGTAGAATGATGCAGCGATAGCGTATGAGACAGCTGTCACGCACACTAGCTTAAGAATGTTGGCCTGTTTGTTTTAGTTTCATTGCAGCGCGTCACTCTATCTAGGTATATAATTAATCAAAGGTTACAAATATATAAATCTTTCCTCTTTAGAATATTAGTAGATAAGTAGATTACCTAATAATTTATTTTCAAATAATCTTACCTTGTAAAAACAGAAGCGTTATAATTTTCTTCATCATTTTGACGAAACAATTTATTGTACTTGTCGCGGTCACGCACTTAACAAACAATAACAACTGACGATCAATACTTAAATACACGCGTCTTATTGTGAAATGTGATTTTGCTTACAAATACTTTTATAAATTAATCCTGGAAGGAAGTTCGGTGGATGTTTTATGTTTTCCATATTATTGTAATTAACAGCGGATTGTATGTCGTGATCTCTTGGGTACAAGTTGTGAACGCTTTATTTTTAAATAACTGTAAGTGTATATGCTAAGATGGTTTAGGCATTTGGAAAGGTTGGATGATAGGAGACCGACAACGAAGGTATATAAGGCGAGTGTCGATGGAAGAGCCGGTAGGAGTCAACCGCACCGAACCTTCGAATGTCAGATATCTGATATTCTTTTTGAAGGCCAGGTCAAAAATACCCTGAATCGGCAGGAATGCATGAAGATTGATGAAGGTAGAAAAGCGAAAAAAGTGTGCCAGAATCAAGATAAGTGGCAATCCATAGCCTCTATCTCTGCCTAGCCCTATGGGATAAAAGTAAGGAGCTTATAGATAAAAGTGGAGGCAACAGTCTCAATACCTATAATAAGTGAAGACGACTGTGGTCGAACACTCTCTTTCTAAATACACACATAAGAACTAGATAATAATATGTGTCGTCTGTGTCTTATGTATGTATTCAGAAAGAGTGTCCAACCACAGTCGTCTTTACTTAGGTATTTAGTGTTGCCTACACTTTTGTCTATAAGCTGGGATAGAAGAGTGATACTATATGTGTTGGCTCCCTTATGTATCGCAAGACTAGCCCACCTATAATGTCGCAAGAAATACGACACGAATGTCTGTGTTAATTGAGTCGTACTTCTTAATTCTTATGCTACATTTTATTTGAGGATTTTCTTAGGATTATATGTTAAAATCAGCTAAAATTCCTAAATATACTACCTAATGGGTATCTGCATAGGTATTGACTAAAACAATTAACAGAACAATGTACAAAATATTTATTATTAGATTTGAAATAACTTACAATAGAACGTAACCTAAGTGTATGCACACATGAATTGTTATTACATGCTATATACTAAAGCATCAGCATCGCACAATTTCCTTCTCCAACCTATATATAATTAGACCCATTCAATTAAGCAGTTCTCAACCCCTTCCTATACGCACTAAAATGTTCTAAATACTGGTATATGGTGTCTATTGGTGTGTATATCTCGTTCATTCTGCTGAGCAGGTGTTGTGGTGGCTGCACAGGCACTGAGGGTCCCAGTAGACCCTGAAGGAACTCACGCAACAGACCCCACACTGCGTTGGCCATTACACATGGACGGTATTCCACCTGGAAGGTTTTATGTGGAGTGTTTTTACAATTATCACTTTAGCTACCCAATAGGGTATTTCACTCATTTTCGTTCTTTACTTTTATTAAATATTTACGTCATGTAAATACTAACACAAAAAGAAAAATTTAAATCCAGACTCAAATTCAAAGCCTTTGAATTTCAGTAGCAGGGGTAAGTGTCAAAAAAAGAGAAAAGAGGCGCAGTACGCAATCGTGACATCACCGTGGGCCATTGTGCATGATTAGCTACCCAAATTTCAAATTTCAAAGCCTTTATTACTGATTTTATAATGTAATCAGTCAGTTCAATTTCAATACTAATCACCGCATGGTAAGAGCTAGATTGTACTGCACTAAACAAAAGAGATGTAGGAAACACTACAGTCATCAAAACCACTACCAATTCCCCCAACAAGAATCATCGAATCTCACAGATGCAATAGCATACAACAAAAAGAAAATCCAAGAAATATATAATGAGGAAATTAGTTATCTGTACAAAACAACAAAAATACAGAAGGAAAAACCAGAACTGCTCAGCCAAACTACCAAGGACTTGATCCAAAGAAGAAAGACTATGTTCAAAAATAGAAAAGATAAAAAAGTATTAAAAGAAATTACTAAGATAAGCAAAGAAATAAGCAACCAAATAAAAAAAGACAGAGCGAGAAAAAGAATGAAATGTATAGAACATCATATAATTAAAACAGGAGGAATAAAAAAAGCCCTCAAGGAACTTCGCGCCACAAAAGTGTGGATCCCAAAACTAAAAAACAAAAAGGAAATACCTGAAACAAAAAGAAAGAACATAGTTGACGCAGCGACTGATTTCTATAGGGAACTATATGCATCAAAATTTATAGAAAGACAATATGTAACACTAGAGAAAGAAAACGAAGAGATCATTCCCCCTATTCTAGAAAACGAAGTAGCCCATGCTGTGGGAACACAGAGGAATGACAAATCACCCGGACAAGACTACATTACGAATGAGATGATGAAAGCTACGCTGCCAGATAACTTGAATAGACTTACCAATCTCTACAACACCATTCTGGAATCCGAATACATTCCTGTTCAGTGGACAAACAGTACAATTATCCTTATATACAAAAAAGGTAATAAAGACGACATAGGTAACTACCGGCTTATCAGCCTCCTGTCAAATGTTTACAAGGTTTTTTCAAAAATAATCCTAAATCGCATCTCCAAAACTTTGGACTTCCACCAACCAAGGGAACAAGCAGGATTCAGATCTGGATATTCAACTACAGACCACATGCACAGCCTGAAACAAATAATAGAAAAATGCCAAGAATATGGATGCTCCCTATACCTGGCATTTATAGACTACAATAAGGCCTTTGATTGCTTGGAACACCACTGCATTTGGAAAGCTCTAGAGAACCAAGGCATAGAACCCAAATATATACGACTGATGAGGAATGTGTATCTAAATAGTTCATCACGGGTAAAACTGGAAAGACTTGGTGAAAATTTCCCAATTCAAAGAGGGGTCCGACAAGGTGACCCTCTCTCACCCAAACTTTTTTCTGCTGTACTGGAAGAAATTATGAGAACTCTGAAATGGGATGACCATGGAATTAATATTGATGGCCACAAACTCAATCACCTCAGATTTGCAGACGATCTGGTATTGATATCTGATAATCCAGAAACACTACAGACAATGATACAAGATCTTGCCACAAAAAGCAAAGAGGTTGGGCTCACAATAAACAAATCCAAAACCAAGACTATGACCAATAGAAAAGAAATTAGCATACATGTAGATAGCGAACAAATAGACTATGTGAAGACTTACATATATCTCGGACAACTTATCACATTTCAAGATCAAATGGCACAAGAGTTAGATAGAAGAATAACTAATGCATGGAAGAGATTTTGGTCTTTCAAAGACATTATGAAAAACAAAAAATACCCCATAAAAATAAAACGAAAACTGTTCAACTCGTGCATATTGCCAACTCTAACCTATGGCTGCCAAACATGGTCTATGACACGAAAACTCCACCACAAATTAAGAACTTGTCAGAGAAGCATGGAGAGGAGCATCCTGGGCTACAAAATAATTGACAAGAAGCGAGCAACAGACCTAAGAAAAATAACAAAAGTAGAAGATGTAACCAGGAAAACTCGGCAGCTTAAATGGCGCTGGTTAGGTCACATGCTTAGGGAGACAACAATAAAATGGACCAAAGACCTCACCGAATGGATCCTACCCAAATTTATGTGTGATTATATTGTTGGAGGTCTTTTATTCTATATGGCGTACAACACTGACATTGTGCACTTAAAAACACAACTGGGCACCACAGTCAACATATAAAAAGCATTGGAATCCAACTGGCTTACCAGATGCACATAGGGTGTGGAAATAATTTGTTCACAATTATGACACTAAAATGATGTCTTGATGATTTAACATCACAAACTTACCTCAATCAGAACTCCCTTGAAATTCTGGTTCATTGTGACCGAACCAAGCTTAACACAAAAGTCACCCAGTTCAAATCTGGGCCCCTTGCTCTCGATTTTGGTCTGTTTCTTAGACGTATAATGCTGGGATAGCTTCATCATCAGCAAGTCAAACAGCCCATCAGCTATGACATGGATATTCTTTGTACCACTCTCAAGGATTGAGAACACTGAAGCTGGCTGCTCTGAGTTGTGAAGAATGTGGACTGTTTTTGTTGTTCCTGTAAAAGTAAATAGTACTGTCATTATAGATTTTAAGAACATTTTTTTGAAATATTTGTTTTAATTTACTTAATTGTATACTAAGATTTACTTGCAGGCTTTGCCTGTTTGAAAGTTCTTTCTGGAAACAAAGTCCCATAAATGTGTTTTTATACGCTATGCAGCAATTTCTATGTCTACTTGAAATATCTTCATAAACTTTTGCATATACAAAAATAGTAGAAAAAGGATTAAATACTAACCCATTTGAGGATGTGACAAATAACTTTCACAGTCCACCAGAAACTGGCCCTGCTGTGTGGCTCCCAGCGCAAGAATACGTTTCGTTAACAATTCTATCACATACGTTCCGGTCTTGTTTTCCGGTACATGGAATTGCTGTAAACTAAACAAAAAGAGGAATATTAGTAGGTTATAAGAAAACTTTTAGATGAAATTAAAAAAATAAAATAAAAACCGCGAACTTACACTGTTACACCCATATTCGCAATGTTTTTTCTTTGCAAAACTGAGGTTATAATTTTGTGTACTAATTACAAATAACTAAAGGAACTACATAGAAAACACTGGAGTTTGTCAGAATATAACAATATTACTGATACTTAGAAAACCTATCCCAAATGTCCGATAAAGTCTTCATAAGCAGTGTATACTGTATTACCACTTTGCCGTAATATTTTTTATTGTCAATTTTGAATTTGATTTTTTTTTTTAATTTTCCCTTTATTTTGGTAAGGCAAAGGGTTCAAGCCCATACAGCCTCGTCATAAATTTTGAATTTGACAATTGACACTTTTGTATTGACAAGCGATAAGCCGATAACGATACATGGATACAAGTCCTTCGGACGCATACTTGTTTCTTTTTTTATCCTCAGTAGTAGTATGTCAAAGTAAGGCAGTGGCTACCTTACTAAGACTTTATCATTTATCAAGGAGTTTTGGCGGCAAATAAAACATACTTGATTAGGACAGTTATTTCAATTCACTTCATTTGAGCCCTTTAATAGAACTATATTGGATAATATACCACCATAATTATGCAATATACATACATACATAGTATCACGCCTCTATCCCATAGGGGTAGGCAGAGACCATGGATTGCCACTTTGCTCGATTCTGGCACACCCCTTTCGCTTCCTCTACCTTCATCAATCTTTTCATGCACTCCCGCCGGTTCAGGGCACTTTTGACCTGGCCCTTACTTAGAACGTCAGATATCTGACATTCGAAAGTTCGGTGCGGTCGACCCCTACCGGCCCTTCCATCTACACTCGCCTTATATATCCTCTTTGTCATTCTCCTATCATCCATCCTTTCCAAATTATGGAAAATAACACTAAGTATCACCAAAATAATGCATTAAAACAAGAGCACCTCATGACACTTCTAAGTTCCCGCTTAAACTCCACATCATACATGCTGGGAGTGCCGCCAACTTTTTGCGGCGGCGATAGCCGAGTTGGGAGTAGAATGGACTGCCATGCCGAGACCACAAGGGCACGCACCTCTGACTTTTCTAAAAAGTTATGTGAGTATTCTTTGCGAATTATTGCTCGCTTTAACGGTGAAAGAAAACATCGTGAGGGAACCTGCATATCTGAGAAGTTCTCTAAAACAATTTCAAAGGTATGTGAAGTCTGCCAATCCGCACTAGGCCAGTGTGGTGGACTAAGGCCTAAACCCTCTCAGTAGTAGAGGAGACCCGTGCTCAGCAGTGGGCAGTATATAATGCAGGCCTGGTATAGTATGATATGGTGGCCAACACTTTCGTGCAATAAAAGACTCTTCTAAAATAAGTAAAAACAAGTATACCTATAACCTAACCAGTATAATATCTTACGACATTCATGAGTTAAAATAATATGTGAATGCGTAGAACATGAAGTAGAGGTGGGTCGCTATGTCATATGGCAATATTGGAACGATTTATTGATATAATTATTATCAATAGCAGTTTTTAAAACCAGCTATTTTCAATAACTAGCTATTTTTCAGTTTATATATTATCCAGCTGGTTTCTACTGATATTGATATTCTGACTGATATTAACTATTGATGCAATAGCAGTGTATAATAACTATCTAGGATACTCAACGACCACCTCTAACATGAAGCTAACATCTTTCCTTTCTGTCGTCGCGTTGATGTGTGAAATTTTGTGGAAGAAAATCTAACAAATAACGATTCATTCTTTATCTCATCACAAGTCACAACCAATTGAAAAGCTACATACAACACTACCCATTGTTACCAACCAATCATATGAAATATGAGCTCAATGCAACACGTAACGCGTAATGCGACAGTAAGAGGTGGCCCAATCACAAACCGACAAATAATTTCACGGGCAAATTGACAAGTGCGGGGCCCCGATTTATAATAGTATTTATTTACATCAAAATTATAATTTGGCCATTATATATTTAGGATATCACTGTGTATATAAAAACTCTATCAGTTGACACATTGCATCATCCGTTAATAGTGGTTTTTATTGTGGATTATAAGTCTTTTGAGAACATCAGTGTAGGGCGTTTGATCACGAGAACTGATTATTATCTAATGCAAAAAAAATATTGGATGATAGAAAATGATACCAGATAACGTGACATTGGTTGTGAAGGCGCCTAATCAACAAATTGAGGATCAGAACATCGAGTGTCGCACGTCATGGACAGTGAGGCAGTTGAAGGGGCACCTCTCTGAAGTCTATCCTGGCAAACCGGTAAATACATCGTAATTAATTAATACCTTAGGTCATCCTCGTATATTCATAATCGGACTCCTTCTGTTTTGATTTTTACTCGCTGATTTACCCATGATTTCAAAGTCACTCCCAGATCTCTCCTGGGAAATTTAGAGATCAAAAAGCCGAGGTTTAAGTAGCTAGGTGCGGTGGGAACTTTGACCGGGCGTAGTATTAGTACCATCTACGTCTTAGCTTCATTCTATGATTGATACTTGATGGTTAACATAGAAAAACATCAACACAATAAGCCTCATTAATACTTGTATCTTGCATTTGTGTAAAATGCTTTGTTCAGTTTAGGCCAAGCAATGTACGCAAAAATTCATGGTGCTCTAAAATGTTATGAGCTCATTTTCAGTTGTTTCTATGTGCCTTCTTCAACAATAAAACTGAGCATTCTGTAAAAATATTGTGTGAAGAAATAAAGTACCTATTGCATCAATAGGGGATAACTTGTAGTTCCAATATTACAGACCATAACATATGTATCTTATGCCTTCCGACTCACATACCCAATCCTCATTCGCCCAATCAGATGAAAATGAGAGTCGACCAAATCGCGGTCACAAGAGAATTGTCTTCGGCTGACTGGTCACAAGTCACTAACACGTCTGACGTAAACGATGCAGCTGAAAAACTCAATGTTATACTCATTTCAGCTATAACGAATAATACAACTGAAATGAAAATCAGTAGATTCCGACGAAATTTGAAACCCTGGATCACCCCAGGTCTGATTAAATGTCAACGAAATCGTGATAAGCTACATTTGAAAGCAAAAAAACACCCCCAAGATACAATAAAACAAACGACTTATAAAAGATATAGAAACTTCTTAACCGAACTTCAATATAGAATTAGATCACGATACGAATCACAACAAATTACAAAAAACAAAAATCACCCCAAAAAACTCTGGAACTCGATCAAAAACATCTGTGATATCACTAACTGTAGGAATGATGCAACATTATTAACATTTATAAAGTCAGATCCAATTGAATCTTTGAATGTTGTCAATCAATACTTTGCCGGTGTTGGTAAAAACCTTGCAGACAAAAAGTTGTCAAACCTGGGTACTACAGAAGCAACTCTCGCTAAAAACTTTTTCCTGCCTAACTCCCCAAGAGATTCAATATTTCTTCAACCAACAGACGAACAGGAAATAGAAAAATATATTTCATTATTAAAAACGGATAGTTCGCCAGGATTCGATGGTTGCACTCCTAATCTAATAAAAACTAATATAATCTACCTATTGGGTCCTTTGACTCATATTTTCAACCTGAGCTTGTCCCAAGGTATATTTCCCTCTGCTTGGAAACTAGCAACTATTACCCCAATCCATAAAGGCGAAGATAAGTCCATTCCCAGCAACTACAGACCGATCTCCTTACTGAGTATTCTTTCTAAATTGCTAGAGAACATAGTCAAAAAACGACTGATATTTTACTTGGAGCAACACAACATAATAGCTGGTAACCAGTTTGGATTTCGGCAAGGTTTTTCAACTGACGATGCAGTTAATCTCTTGACTAAGAACATCGCAGAATCTCTTGACAAAGGGCTGTGTTGTTTAGGCGTATTCATGGACCTTGCCAAAGCCTTCGACACAGTTTCTATTCCTATTTTACTAAAAAAGTTGGAATGTATAGGTATTAGGGGATCTGCCCTCGAATGGTTTCGCAGCTACCTCAGTAATCGCTCCCAGCGTGTTAAAATTGGTTCCGCCATGAGCCAAGTTCTTCCAATTTGTTGCGGAGTTCCTCAAGGTAGTATTCTCGGGCCCATACTCTTTTCTATATACATGAATGACTTTCTTAAGCTTCAAATACCAGGAGCAAACGTAGTATGTTACGCCGATGATACCGTAGCAGTTTTTAGTGGTACCTCATGGGATAATGTTCGAGACATATCGGAAAGAGGTGTAAGGCAACTAAATGAATGGCTAAACATAAATCTCCTTACACTGAACGCAAATAAAACGAAGTTTGTTACATTCCACATAACCAAAGTATCTAACCCGCACAATCTGCAACAACTCAAAATTCATACTTGTGGAACTAAGGCCAATTCACCTCACCTTCATCCTTGTACATGCAGTACAATTGATAGGGTTGTCTGTATAAAATACCTTGGAATTCTCCTGGATGAGAATGTTAACTTTAAAAAACACATCCTATCCCTCGCCGGGAGAACAAGGAAAATTATCTACATTATGAAAACTCTTTGTCGTCTTGTTGACACGGATGTGCTAATGGTCGTGTATATGGCTCTCTGTCAATCAATATTGTATTATTGCATATCAGTTTGGGGCGGATCTGATAAAACTCACATGATGGTTCTCGAGAGAGCTCAACGCGCGGTACTAAAGGTTATGTTATCTAAACCTTTCCGCTTCCCTACGGACGACCTTTACAACGAATGCAAGGTTCTTAGAGTACGTCAACTTTATATTTGGAAGACTGCTGTGTATATGCACAAGAAAATTCTTAACTCCCCGATGTATCCTGACTTACTCCAAAAAAGAATTTACTCTATTCCGATGCCGGCGGTTCGCACCTCTTTCGCAAGACATCTACCTCTTTACCAACATCCCAATATCTACAATAAAATCTGTCGTGAATGTAACATTAAAACTATGACCAGTAGCATGGCCAAATTTAGGATTAAAAAATGGCTGTACGGCTTGGGATATGATGAAACAGAAAAAATCGTCACAAACATACAAAAGTAAACATAAAATAGACACACACACACACACACACACATACACACATAATCACAACTCACAAACACACTCCACTCACTCATAGGTTGAGGGCTTTGCCTCACTTAGTCTTTTCTTAGCCTTTTACGTTTTCCTAGTTTACTGTACAATACAACGAGTAAAGGAAAAAAATACAAATTGAACAATCCAGTCAGTCTCCACTCATCGATCTTTGCGATACAGGCCCTGAGCCTAGTGCAAAGTTCGCCGGTAATGATTTAATAATAGTACAACAATGTTTAATGTATTTTAGACTTAACACCTATGTAAGTGTTTTGTACTTTTCTGGAAAATGAATAAATAAATAAAATAAATAAAAATAATATAAATCATAATATAAAATCATTTATTGTAGCATCGTATTGTTGTATTGTATTGGCCTATAATGTCCCAATGTTGGGCATTTATTTAGCATCATATGATGCTAAATAAATGATTACCATTACTTCAATGTATTCCTTTATTTTGAAATGTGTACCTTTATTTATTTTAAACTTTAAATTGGCAATAGTTTGTTACTTTGTTTCAATGATATCAGATATACATAATATAAAATACCTAGTACATATCATGATACATTGTGATAGTTTCTTAACAAAGATAACAATGAGCCTAATGTGTGATATTTACATAATAATAGCCATGCTATCATAATATAAACAGAGAAGGCAGTAATAAAGGAGGTTCAGTTATATTGGATTGGTTTACACTAATATTATGAAGAGGTAGTTTGTAGTAAGTAATCTCTGGAACTACTGAACTGATTTTGATGAAATTTGGTATGGAAATAGTTTGAGATCCTGGGAAAATATAATATAACATAAAAAGATTTTGGGTAACTAGCTTATGCATAATATTTATGATATTATTTTACAAAATTATAAATACAGTCATTAATGAAACAAAAATGTAAACAAATTATTACACATGGATATTTAGATCAGCATAATATATTACCATAAATAAAAGTATATACCACTTCATCCAAATGTGTTAATGGATGTAGCAGTTGATATTTAGCAAATTTCTACCTTATTTTCAATAGTATAAGTGTGACAGAATATTCAAAACTGTCATTGTATGCTAACAATTTACGGATAATGTGTAAATCAATGTCATTAACACATACATTTGAAAATCAATGAAACTAGACCATGAACCTACTGACATTGTAACTCCCAAATTTAGCATAATTTGAATTCAATTAAGTATACATAGAGATTATGTATTATAAGCAACGATAGCCTAGTTGGGAGTGGAACAGACTACCGAGAGGAATGTCTGCAGGTTCAAAACCCAAGGGTTCCCACCTCCGACTATTCTACAAAAGTTATGTATTCTTTGTGAATTATCGCTTGCTTTAACGGTGAAGGAAAAAATCGTGCGAAAACCTGCATACCTAAAAGTTCTTTATAAGAATTTTGAAGGTTTTTTTTTTTTTTTTTTATTGAATTGAATGACGAGACGAGCATGCCGTTCGCCTGATGGTAAGCGATACGACCACCCATAAACAGTAGCAACACCATCCAGCACCTTGAGTTACAAAGTACTGTGTGGCATTCCACTGCCCTCGACATCCTGAGACATAAGATGTTAAGTCTCATTATGTCCAGTAGTTACACTGGCTACAATGTCCTTCAAACCGAAATACAACAGTGCATGCACACTGCTGCTTGGCGGTAGAAATAGACATTGCGGTGGTACCCACCCAGACGGACTCTTACATATAAGAAACCTACCACCAGTATGTGAAATCTGATAACTCACACTAGGCCAGCGTGGTGGACTGAGGCCTCAACCATCTTAGTAGTAGAGGAGGCCTCTGCCCAGCAATGGGCAGTATTTCTATACTGCCCATTGCTGTATTATTACAGGGCTGGTATAGTATGGTATGTATTGATAAATGATTTATTCATGTTTTTTTTATGATATAGGGGGCAAACAAACATACGGTTCACCTGATGTACCTACCAGCTTAATAAATATTTGATTACACTGTAAACATAGAAGTTTCAATATGATAAAATAAGCTGATAAAACATAAGCATTAAAGATGTAGATATGAACTCATTGATTTTATAAAAATATTTTTTATTTTGCTTTGTGCTGGCATTTTACAAAAAGGAACATATTTTAAATGTTTTTATTTTAACACATAAATAATATTGAAGGCTTAAGTGTCATTTTTTGGGGTATTAAGTAAAATTTATATCTGGACGCATACGCATGCTCACGCCTTTTATCCCCGAAGGGGTAGGCAGAGGCGCAACTAGTGCAGCCACTTTTCGCCAAGCGTATTCCGTCCCATGATGTGATAGGGGGCGATTTATATCTGGAATCAGTATGTATTTCTGAATCTAAATATATAGAACTTTATATTGCAAACTAGTTGCTTAATCCAAATAGCCCTTGATATGTAACAATTGGATTATGAATTTTCAAAAACACTAGTCCTCATCTCCGTTTTGTGGAACTTTTTTCAACATTTTTACTTGTAGAGCAAGCGTTTTTAACTGTGTATTGTTTGTCAATATTAAGAATGTTATAAATCTTTATGTTGCAGTCAAAAGTACTTTAACTTGCGAAATTGGTCGAAAGTACTTTTGACTGTAGGCTTTCCACAATAGTATTTTTGACTAAAATAACCATAGATTTATCCAAGGGGATTGGTTAAAATTAGTTTTGACTAAGTAATCACCCAATGTCAGTTATAATTCCTTTTTCTGGTTAAGAGTTTTGAATGCAACATACATGCAATCAGCCCTGTATTATATACTTGCCCACTGCTGAGCACGGGCCTTCTCTACTAATGAGAGAGTTCAGGCCTTAATCCACCACGCTGGCTTAGTGCGGGTTGGCAGACTTCACACACCCTCGAAATTCTTATAGAAAACTTCTCAGGCATGTAGGTTTCCTCACGATGTTTTCCTTCACCGTTAAAGTGAACGATAATTGATAAACAATACACACGTAACTTCGAAAAGTCAGAGGTGTGTGCCTTGGGTTTTGAACTTGCGGACATTGCCTCGGCAGACCGTTCCATTCCCAACTAGGCTATCGTCCACATACATAATATACATTATTCAAATTAGTAGTTTGAAATGCAAAATCTCAAGATTTTCTGATAGTAATGGTTGCTGTCGCTTATCTAGAATTTTCTGAATAATTCAATACTGTTTATTCTGATATCAGTAACATTGTTTTGTACTAACACACCTGTATCCATACATTATACTCAAGGTCATGTGAATTTATTATTACAATGGATAGAGCCTGCGTAAAATAAAACTTCATTAGTGTCTGAATATAAACGCATTTGATTATTTTATGAACCATCATTAATTATGGTATTAACTTTTATATATAAATTTCGTTTTACAGTGTAGCTCTATATTATTTGTATAGTTGGCAAATCTTAGTAGGCAGTGTTTGAAATAGGTTCTTACTATATTTATTAAAAAAAAAAACATATTTCCTTCCTTGTGTATGGTATATTGGCATTGTTTTTAAGTTTTAAGCATTTATTTCCTGTGTTTAAGATAAGATTTTTTTAATACACACACTGCCACACAGCATATATTTTTGCAACTAAATTTTTTAATGAAACCACTAATCATCGAATATTGTATAGGGCAACCAAATAAAAAAGCAAGCTCCTAAATAAATAGTAAACAAAAGAATTAAGTCAGCATTTAACTGTCTTATATGTTAACTGCGGTATAAAATTTTATTGAATGTTGTTAAACAGGCCCTTAATTTTAAATATATCATTAATATTAGACATAAGACTACATTCCCTACGGTAGGCAGCGGCTTGTCTGTGTCCCTGGCATCGCCGAGTCCATGAGCAGCGGTGGCCGCTTACCTTCAGGCGGGCTCAGGCTCCGCCCGCGTGGAAAAGTTTTTCCGGGATAAAAAGTAGCCTATAGCACTCAGGAGTAATGTATGTTCCTATTAGTGAAAGAATTTTCAAAATCGGTCCAGTAGTTCCTGAGAGTAGCGCGGTCAAACAAACAAACTCTTCAGCTTTATAATATTAGTATAGATAGGAAAATATATAGTGGGACTTATAGTCCTTGTTTATATAAATTTTCTCGTTTATGTTATGATATTTTGATTAAAATGAATATTTCTCATAACATAAATAAATTCGTGTCACGATTTTCGCAGATTAATCCTAACACAACATGACCTAATTCCGAGATCACATCGGAAATGACCTAGATTTAGTAATACGGTTATGACAGGCCACTTCTACCGCTCACTAACAGTATAATGAAATACCAATCATTTAGACCTCCATTGTTTATTTTTTCGTTAAAGTTACATTTTGTCAACATTGCGAGTGCTATGATGATAAACAGATTCTACTGGTAGTCTCTCGTATACGAGGGGCCGTTTGGATAGGCACCACCGCAATGTCTATTTCTACCGCCAAGCAGCAGTGTGCATGCACTGTTGTGTTCCGGTTTGAAAGACACTGTAGCCAGCGTAATTACTGGTCAATATTATACTTAACTATCTTAACATGTAATGTCTCAGGGTGACGAGGGCCACGCAGTACTTTGTACTTAAAAGTTCTGTATCGTATTGCTGCTGTTTATGGGTGATCGTGTCGCTTACCATCTGGTAAGCGGCATGCTCGTCTCGTCATTCAGAAGCATTAAAATAACCGTAAACTACTTATCAATTTGTGCAAGGCACTGCCATGTAACGCAAGTGTGTCCAATGTCACTCTCCTACTACATAGAATTCGATGTTGACAGTAAACATATAATTTGCGTCGGGCAGTGCCGTAACTGTAGCGGTGCCCAGGCACAGGGCGCAAACTCTGAAGGGTCACAGCAATGACCAAACCAGGACAATTTTTGGGGCATGCATGGCCGCAGTTATAGAAGTTCGCACCGGCCGCATACGATGCAAGCTGTGGAACTGACGTCAGCTCTTAAATAAATCATGACAACACTAGCGAGTGTCTCGCGTTATTTAATCGTCATAATGGCCTGTATACTAAGCTTGAACAACTAATATTGAAGTACTAACACTCAACTTATATTTCATGACACTGCATTCACGAAACACGTGAGACACTAAACGTGAGATGTTGTATTATTATCTAGTAGGTAGTGCTCGTGTAGAGGAATTTGATTGGGCTTCGAAAATATTATCACGCATACTCACGCCTTTTATCCTCGAAGGGGTAGGCAGAGGCGCAACTAGTGCACCCACTTTTCGCCGTGCGTATTCCGTCCCATGATGTGATAGGGGGTGAGCCTATCGCCATATCGGGCACAAATCCCAGACTCCGGGCTGATACTAAATAGAAAAATTCAATATCACTTTGCCCGACCCGGGGATCGAACCCGAGACCTCAGCATTGCAGTCGTACCGTAATACAACTACGCCACCGAGGCAGTCATTATCGAGAACACTTATGTATAGAATGTGATAATTATCAATTTATCAGTAATCACTGTTTTGTCGCTATTTTACGTACGTCATTACTCGAATGATAGGACCCTTTAAATTCTATCCGTGGTGCTTTACATGGCTTTTTCTGTAATGAAGGTGAAAAATACCTTTTTAGTTCATTATTTTGTCTCCTGCTTTGCTATGGAGGGAAGTGGAAAATACATTTATAACTTCTTATTCTATTTGATTAATTTCGTTGCGGATTCAGACTAATTAGTGTTCCCTGAGACTCGCCGAGCTTCACCGCTTAATGCCAATCCTGGCCTGTAGGAGTTGCAGGGGTGATTGTGAGAGGATAGTCTCGTACCTCATTACTCAGACAAACTTCTGCTTCAATCTGAATTTATATTAAAAATATTATAACCGGCTTCACCCGTAAAAAAGTTTCCCAATACAAAAATCCCTTACCACTGTAGAGATCCATAGCGCCATCAGCGTCATCTAAATACTTAGCACATCATCACAAATAACCGGAATATGAGTAACCTATATCGCACCTTTAGAACGAAAACGACACAATTCAAAAAAATCGAAAATTGAGTTATCGTCATAAAATTACTTAAAACGAAGTTCTCATTACAACAATACTTCAAACACATCCATATTCAAGCAGGAGCAGGACAAAACTGTTATATCAGTCCCTTTTTACTATATTTTTATAAAAAAGGGACCTGTTTTCAGTCCTTTTTTAAAGATAACTCAATTTTCTATTTTTTTGAATTGTGTCGTTTTCGTTCTAAATGTGCGATATGTTAATCTAGGAGTATTGTCCTTATTAGGTCTATCAGTGTGCCAAACTTCATCCAAATCCGTTCAGCGGTTACTGTGTACTTCTAACAAACATCCAGACACTTTCTCAAATATTTGCATTTATAATATTCGTAAGAGTGAAAAGTAAGATCTGCAAATTTGGTTAAACCCAAAACAAAACTGGTAACTGTAAACATTTTGTGCAAACAACACACTACAACTATAATATATTAATACTTACAATCATACACCACAAACGTTACGTGAACAATTGTTATCAGTGTAAACACGATTGCAATTAAAATATTCGCTAACAAGCAGTACTGTACGTACAGCCCGCAAGGCAACGTGATCGACGATAACTCATAAATGTCCAGTGAATTTAGTGCCAATCACACGTAAGTGTTAATTTTTATTGCCTGAGGTGTGGATACTTTGTAAATTCACCAAAGTTGCCAGTATGGGTGGGTCTTGCAGCATGTTTTTGTGTATATTTGGTTCAAACAGGCGTAATTGTGTCACACACACACAAACACACACCCAAATCATCTCAGCATACTTCTTTCAATTTTTGTCCCCACATCATCCTTCAACTTACAACAATCACTTATCAGTGTTATTTTCAATTATAAAAACACGATGTAATGTTATAAAAACCTTTAGAAGTTTGGTAAATCGATCCTATTTATAAGTTAAATGAGACACGTGAATGTCATTGCGGTGAAATTTACGAAAGTATTAGTGTGGTATTAGGTACACGCATTGAAAAACTTCCTTTGACACTCGCGTACGGTATGCAAAAAAGTTATCCTACTAATAATCCTACTAATATTATAAACGCGAAAGTTTGTAAGTATGGATGTCTGGATGTATGGATGTTTGTTACTCTTTCATGCAAAAACTACAGAACGGATTTCGATGAAATTTGGCACACGCGTAGATTATGTCCTGGATTAACACATAGGCTGCTTTTTATCCCGGCAAAACATAAAGCGGAACTTTTATCCCGGGAAAACTCATCCACGCGGGCGAAGCCGCGGGCAAAAGCTAGTAGCTAATCTTTAGAATGTAAGATTAAATATTTTTTATAATTCATCGGTGTTTGTTATTCATAATTGTGTAAGACTTATGGTAAAATATTACTAACCTTATTAAAATCACTATTTAAGCGTCTTATCATGTATATTTTTATTATATACACACTTACAGACACTCACGCGTTTTATCCCCGAAGGGGTAGGCAGAGGCGCAACTAGTGCACCCCGTTTTTCGCCGTGCGTATTCCGTCCCATGATGTGATAGGGGGCGAGCCCAATTGTGTCTACTGACGATAATCATTGCTCGTCAGGCGACACTCTATAATCTATGTATATGGACCTCTCCGCTTACCATCAGATGCAGTGGGGTCACTTTATCGTGTCGTGTATAAAAAAATATATAGTGCAGTGTTGATAGTGTATTCCAGATTATTCTTCAAATTGTCGGTACTGGTTAGTGTAAGGTAAAACTGCAGCATATCTAAAAATATCATAATTAGCCGATCCTAAAAGATTTCGGGCCGGTTTTGAAGGTTACATTGCCTTTTAACGAGTTTAGAAGCAGTTGTATATTTAGGCTTTTGAGTGTGGGTACTCGCTCTCAAGCTCGAACCACGATGAGGTCCTACGCTTTCTACGAAAACTAAATCTAATGTCTCACTGCCTTACTCATAGATATTATTCACTAATTGACTTTGTTGCACTGTACTTATCAGATACAGTCAAAGTGCTTGAATAGATAAACAAATTAACTAATGACCTTATTTATAAACATTCGTCGGTGTTTTGTCTTTATCACTCCTACTAAGGCAACATTTGACATAACACGTGTTTTTTTTTATATATATATGGCACTTGTGTTTTCACATTTTGCCAATGTCAAGTTTGGGTTGTCTTTTTTTATTATCTGTAGTATGTCGAAGTAAAGCAGTGGCTACCTTACCAAGACTTTATCGAGGAGTTTTGGTGGCAACAAAAAAAACACTTGATTAGCACGATTATTTCAATTCACTTCATTTGAACTCTTTAATAGAGCTATATTGGATAATATACCACCATAATTATGCAATATAACACTAAGTATCACCAAAATAATGAATTAAAACAAGAGCACCTCATGACACTTCCAAGTTCCCGCCAAAACTATATAACACGTGTTATTGTATCAAAAGAATTAAAAACAATATTTTAGGCTAGTTTCATAGGTTTTAAAGTAAATTTAATTTGACAATTATCTTATTAAACAGCCAATGTACAGCCACAAAAGTAGCTGAAAAGATCAAAATATTAAATCGTCTATACACATTCAGTTTAATTGAAATATTACTTTTTGTTTGTGTGAAGTAAATTAAATCCATTTTACTTTATTTTTGGGAAGAAAAGTTAAATGTTTGTAAGAAAACAAAAGTGTATAACCGATTTGAAATTTTGGATTTGTTCAGCTACTTATGATGCTGACTGTACATAGTACTCTAATAGCAAACAAAGAACTACCATCCTTAATACCTATCTTAACCAGTGTTGTTTCATCCGTGGTTCAAGTTATCCGTCTTATTACACTGGACGAGCGCGTAGCTTCGCCTCACTGTGAATTCGCTTTCAATTCGCCAGTGTGATAAGAGCCTTAACTTTACCTGACAAGGGATGAAACAACCCGCCCTTATATTTTAACTGGCAGATAATAATTACTTCAACATTATGAAACAGGCCCTTGAAGATTTCTATTTACTAAACAAAATGTTCCACAGACCGAGTACGGAATGATGACAGAATGTTCGACAGACCTTAGTTACGTGTTCAGTCGCGCTCCAATAGGTCAATCAACGTTACATCATTTATCAGCGCGTCCTTCATTCACTTCCGCTTCTTAACCGCCATGCCAGTTTATTTCGACCATTGATTTCATTGTTGTTAGTGATACTGTCAGTATACAATATACATGTTTTGTAATTTTAAAATCACTGCAATATAACGTGTCGAAGACAGCTTTTTCTGCTAAAATAAAGATAGAAGCTAAACTAAATTCCATGAGTTGCCACAACTCAAACTTTATAATTTTCGCAACAGCAACACTACTTGTTACTGCATACTGAATTTTGGGGGGCGGAAAAATGCGTAAAACAAAAGGTTTTAAACTTTTGACACATGTACTAGTGCCTAAACAAAAAAAAGGTCGGCCCTAAAGGACGACGACCTTTTGTTTGTTTTCCGTTCTTTGTTTTTGCTACGGCAAATGTTGGTTCCACCCCAGGTCGAACGAACCCACGCTACGCCACTGCCTTAGCATTCGTTAGTCTCTTATATTGAAATCCTTTCAGTAGAGTTTGCGTGAAAGAGTAACAAACATACATCCATACATTCTTACTAACTTTCGCGTTTATAATATTAGTAGGATGAACTTTCCTACAAATCTTATTTCGTTTAAGCAAGTAACTATATCCATATTTTTAACGATTCCCAATTCTCTATTTCAGAGAACAGAAGAACAAAAAATAATATACTCCGGTCAACTGCTCGACGACAACGCGATACTCAAAGACGTGTTACGCACGTACGAAAGTGAAATTGTGCATACTATGCACTTGGTCTGCGCTCCAAACAGAAGAATGCCAGACCCCGCCCCGAAACCCGCAGAGACCGTTCCAGAAGGACTCAGGCGCAGGAATGTAGAGCCAGAGCGGACGGAAGCGGCGCGCCCGGAGACCCGGCAGAACGATCAAAACCATAATGTGGAGATGCAGAATTACATCAGTTCGTTCGTGAACAACTATGGCAGGGTGCCGCCGTACCCTAACTACGGTATTGGGGAGGGGTACCTGCCAGTGCCTAACGACCCGGCGTCACTCGCAAATCACATGATGATGATGCAGCAAGCGTACTTGCAGTACATGCAGCAGTATGCTAATATGTAAGTTATAAGTATCATTGGTATTTTGTTGGTAATTAAAACAGTTCTTATTTTTCAAAAATTACCACATTCCATCACAGTGACATTATTTAAACCAGAATATTTTCCTTCCTCGTTCAACGTGTGCTAGTTTGAGTTCAGTTGTTGTTTTGCTTAGTGTTTGTGCAAAGGACATGTCCAAAAACGGGCCTAAAATTCTGACCAAGATACTTAATACATATTTGGATAGAGCTCCTAAAAACTAGCCTTTAATCTTTAATTAATTATATACCTACATAGAGTGACGTACAGGCCAACTTTTCTTAAGCTAGTATGCGTGACAGCAGTGTCATACGCTATCGCTGCATCATTCTGCGTATCCTCGTGTGCGTATAATGATACCAGTTATTAAATGGTTTCTATTTAAACGGGGAGAAAATTATATCCATGAAAAACAACAAAAAATAATTCACTCGAACTCATTTAGTGGGGAACTGTTCACCTCTTGAAAAGTTCAGTGTCTATCTATAGTCCATCTAATCTAAGAGGTACCGTTTGACGTTTCATACTTTCCAAGTCGAAACAACTTTGTATAAGCGTAACGCACACAATTTTAATAACATTTTCCGTAAAACCACGGAATTATGAAGCTATTTTTATTTTATCACAAGATGTACAATTCTTAATCACTAAATTTAAATTAAATTCCTTTAAATAAAGCAAAATAACCATTATATACAACAGACATTTTTTTCTAGACGCCATTACAAAGTCACCTAGTTAGGTCCTTTACCGCAGTGTTGCGACTATTCAAACTCACTTGTATACGAATAATCGGTAAAAATGTGTGAATAATCGACCCGTTTTCAATCTAGTTGTTGTTTAATAATACTCAACTTTCAGCTAATAATATACCTACTATCAACGAAAACATAATATCATTAAAATTAAAAATAATGTAAGTTAATGTAATTTTAAATAAACCTTTGTAGGCAAAATCTCTTGTATCTTCTTTGAAAATAGGTATAAATATATTTTTTTTAATTTGCATTCGTTTTACTACTAAACTTAGCTTTGCAATAGTGGGTATCTCATTGGAATAAAAATATTCGTGAAAAATTCCGTGAATTGTAATCAATTAGGAAATACAAAGAAATGGTTTCGATATCTCTTAATAATCGGATACTGTAGTAACCGATTTATTTGACACATCCCTATTTTTCAATCTGTCAAAACTGTCAAACGGTACTTCTTAGATTAGATGGACTATAGGTATATAATTAATCAAAGCCTTTAACAATAAATAGTCTATTTTTAAAGACCTCTGGTTTTGAGATTTATATCCTACTAATATTATAAACGCGAAAGTTTGTAAGTATGGATGTATTGATGTTTGTTACTCTTTCACGCAAAAACTACTGAACGGATTTCGATGAAATTTGGCACACCGGTAGATTATGTCCTGGATTAACACATAGGCTACTTTTTATCCCGGGAAAATATAAAGCGGGTCTTTTATCCCGTGAAAACTCATTCATGCGGGCGGAGCCGCGGGTAAAAGCTCGTAATTTTATTTTACATAAAAACTACTCTCAATATGAAGGTTTATAAAAATTTTGTTATGAATAGAGGGGTCTAAAAATATTTTTTTAATAGATCCAAGTTCCATATTTTGCCCCTTTGATATGCATAAAGTTTGAGTCTGGTTAGATTTTAAGGCCCAGCACCCATACAAAAAGCAGACATCTTTAATTTTAATAATCGCGACAGACAGAGTTACTTTCGCATTTATAATATTAGTAAGGATTAGTACTGTTTGTTTTTTTTGCAAACATAGTTTAAATTTTCCAAAAAAATGTCGCTTAAATCAATTGACAACCTTGGCCTTTCAACCTAATGTGCTTTTTTTAATTCGAAATTGTCATAATTAACATTTGTTCCACAGGTGGCAAGCGACAGCTAATGCTGGCCCTGCTGCTGCGCCGGCGCAACCCGAGGCGCCTCCTCAGCCAGCTGCCGAAGTGCCGCCACAGCCGGAAGAAGGTGAAGAAGGACTAGCAGGGCGGGACTGGTTGGATATTCTGTACGCTGCGTCGCGTCTCGCCATTCTGTTCTCGCTGGTGTACCTGTACGGCAGTCCAGCCAGGCTCCTGTTGGTGCTGTTGCTTGTGGCCGCTGGTTATCTGTGAGTATTCTTTTACTGCGTTTACATGATGATTGTGTTTTTTTTTTTACTTTTTACATTGAGTAGGTATGTTTGATGACGTAATTCGTTTTACCTGCACAATAATTACATCATAGACTGACTAGTGGCTGCCTCGGTGGCGTAGTTGTATTGCGTACGCGTTACGAGTATGATTAGCGCACTGAAGTCCTAGGTTCGAATCCTGGGTCGGGACAAAAACTTTGTGACTGGGTTTTTCCATCTTAAAAATTACTCAGTCGCAGTTCTGAGTCAGGATGTTGTCGGAGTGACACCCCCGTGCCTCGGAAAGCACGTAAAGCTGTTGGTCCTGTGCCTGATCTCTCTCCGGTCATGTCTGCCGTCTCACCGGACTATGAGAGTGAAGGAATAGCGAGTGCACCTGTGTATTGCGCACACACTTGTGCACTATAATATCTCCTGCGTACCTGGCTGATCTCTGTTGAGATTGGCCGCCGTGGCCGAAATCAGCTGTAAGGGATTATCCCATAGAGTTATAGTATACCCCAAAACGTGACATACTTAAGTGGGCCACAGTGGCGTGATTTAAACCTTGTTCACGGTGGTCGCTATCCGGATGGATCTGGGACTAAGAGTGAAATCCAAGGAGGTGAACTGATCACCCGTCTGTGCGACTGCATACGTCCCCAATAGACATACATACATCCGGATGGATACATCCTACCAACAATAGTTTTTTTTTTTTTTAATAAGTGAATCATAATAAAATGTAATTATATTTTCCAGTCATCAAATAGGATTCTTCCGCGACCTTCACGTGAACCCTAACAACGAGCAGGGTCAGAACAACCAGCCCAACGAGCCCAACCGGCCGGCAAACGCCCCAGCGACTGACGACGCGACCGCGACTGCGACCAACCCACCTCCCCAACGCCAAGACCAATCCATACTGGATTTCACGCGGATGGTGGTCACATCGTTCTTCGCGTCTCTTATACCTGACGCTAATTATTAAATATTGTTATTTTAAAGGATAAATTTTGAGTGGAAATGTCTCAAACACAACCCAGTGGAATAAATGTGCTGTAGGAATTACTCTTGTTTGAACAGGTTTAAAATTGACACATCACTGTTATTATGGCAGTTGGATTCTATATTGGATATATTTTCATAAATAGGTAATTTTTAAACTATGGAAAATATAGACAATCCATCACATTCTTTGGATTCGTGTCTGCCTGTAATGACATGTTACAAAGACCCAATACTATTATTCTTAGAAGTTATATGTGTTGTGAAACAAAAAATTTAAAATATTACCATAATGAATTTATCCGTTAATTGACTTCCTGCGTCAGCTTAGGACGACGCGTCTGCGCGACAATAAAATGAACTATAATCCATTGTGATACAGTCTATTTCGGCATTGCCTTTTGAGGGGGATTTCTAATGCCATCGAGCTTGCCGGTTCCAATGAGTTGTATTATAGATCTCTAATAGGCGACGGAGAATATAGTGGCGGATTTCTCGCAATGCATCTTGTGATTCAAATAAATCTCAAGTGTATTAGACGGCTAAGACCGTCTAGAGCGAGTAAATCGCGTCACGGGGCCGATCGTTGGTCTTTTAACGACGTGTAAAAATCTATTTTATTAGATATAATTCGCACCTTTAGGACGAAAACGACGCAATTAAAAAAAAAACAATAATTGGGTTATCGTCATAAAATGACTTAAAACTTGTCCCTTTTTTATGAAAATATAATAAAAAAGGGACCGATATAACAGTTTTGTCCTTTTCCCGCTTGAATATAGTGGTGTTTGAACTATTGTTGTATTAAAAATTTCGTTTTAAGTAATTTTATAACGATAACTCAATTTTCGTTTTTTTTTAATTGTGTCGTTTTCGTCCTAAATGTGCATCATCAATAATTTATTTTAAAAAATGAACATTTAAGCCCCATAATTGGCTACGAAATTTATTAAATCAAATAATGTAACATAACCTGGATTTTTTTGGAATATGAATAAAAAATTGTGTACTGAAATAACAAACCAAATATAATATTCATGTACAATGTACATATTTAGTGATAGATATGAAAATGTTATGTTAACTTAGTGCTATGTGATCTAAAACTTGTGTATAAATAATTGCGTTTGTGATTGTGTTTTTGTCACGCGGTTTTCGTCCGCGAACGCTGCTCTTGTCGGGTTCGAAGGACCAATTTTGAATGACGAAGTAAAGTCAATATAGACACGGCGTTTTCAGTTATGAGATTTTTTATCCTGGACTCTGCCCTGGGAAGAACCGAATGACATAAAGACGTTAACGAGTTCTGATCGTATCCACATTTTAGCCGAAATACCTAAAGATGGACTTCTAAGCAAAATTAGTAACAAAGTGATCATACCGCTTAGCAGTATTTTTCGCAATGTCTACTTTTCTCAACGAAAGTGTATACTTGGCAAAAATCTAAAATTAAACTAATTCTATTTGACTATTGATATTTTAAAATCATTTTTCGGTAACTGTGGTACCATTTTCTATGAAGTGATGGTGTAATATTATAATGAATTCGTTTTTAATTAATTTTGCAGTGCCCTTTTAAATCATCGTAAATATTTTCATAGTATAATACTGATACTTAGTATTTTTTTTTTCAGTATTTGGATACGATCTGAGGCAACCCTACGAGAGCTTTTAGCTAGATTTTGTAAATACCTTGTAGTTAACTATTTCGTGATTATCCACTGCATTTTCATTAAATGTTAATATTTATCCTTCGCAAGTCATGTTTATAGATTAATTTATATTTTAAGTTTTTTAAAGTGATGCGTCTATGGTTATGATGGCAGCGATTTTTTAGCAATTAAATTGCTGTAAATATCTTCTATATATGTTTTTAAAGGAATAATCTGTTGATAAGACTGGCCAACTTAGTGACTTTATGTTGGTAAATATAAGGTTTCTAAAATGGATAATGTTCCAATCCTAACCCCTCATTTAGATACTTGCCGAGTACAGACGAACAGTCACGAATGCGAGTGTGTATACAGCTTAATTGGGTGTATACGTTACTCACAATGCATAGTCTTATTTATGTACGAATTATTCGTCGATAGTCCAATGAGGCATAAAAGGGTAAATTATGACCAATTACATTTCTTGGTCTTAAAAATAGCTAATGACATTGCAATTGAACGGATCGGATTTTATGGCGATTTTTTTATTTTATTATTCTCCCGACGTTTCCAAGGCTTTGCAGCACTTCGTGGTCACGGGGCAGTCCGCCTGTTATAGTAGTTTAAATTTCAATGTCTAACATTCGCGTAAACGAATCATAATGGCAAATGATTTCAAATTCAAACTACATATTGACGCTGTTTGCTATACCCGCTAGTCGCTATCATCATCACCACAGGTCCATCTTTGTTTTAATAAATTATGACGTGCTATTTTAACATTTTAACACATTTTTGTGATTATTTGAGGCGGGAAATTTTCATACAAAGATATCTGCATTTTGTAATATAAGGTTATCGGATATTTACTGATATTAAGCACGATACGGAAAGCTATTGTATACCTACTGTGATAAGGTTTGTTTTTGTTTGCAACATCATTCATAAATTTTGAAATGTGATTCGGTTTTTTATTTTATTAATGGACCCAAGGCTCCGAATGTAGTAAAAAAAACTGGACAAGTGCGAGTTGGACTCGCGTACCGAGGGTTCCGTAGTGCCCTCTTGTAGGAGTTGTAACTTGTAGTGGCCGCCATTTTGAATTTCTTTGTTTTAAGGCCAATTGACCTCAAAATCGATATCAGGGCATGCCTTTGGTTACAGAAGACAGTTCCAACGTTAGAATTGAGAAAAGTGGCCGCCATTTTGAATTTCTTTGTTTTAAGGCCAATTATAAACCTAAACTCAAACCTTAACCCACCCAAAGACAGTCCTAAACCTAAACCTAATCCTAACCTAACTGTAAAACCAAACCTAAACCTAATCATAATCCTAACCTAATCCTAAATCTAAACCTCAACTTAACTCTAAACCCAAACCTAATCCTAATCCTTAACCCAAACCCAATCCTAACCCTAAACCCGAACCCATCCCTAACTCTAAAATTAAACCTAATCCTTATCCTAAAACTAAACATAAACACAAACCCAAACCGAACCCTAAAATTAAACCTAAACCTTATTCTAAAACTAAACAAAACAAACCTAAACCTAATACTTAAACCAATACTAAACCCAAACATAAATATAAACCTAAACCCAAACCAAACTCAATCCTAAATATAAACCCAAACCCGATCCTAAAATTAAACATAAAAACAAACCCAAACCTTATCCCAAATCCAAACCTAAACCTAAACCCAATCATAATCCTAACCTAATCCTAAATCTAAACCTCAACTTAACTCTAAACCCAAACCTAATCCTTAACCCAAACCCAATCCTAACCCTAAACCCAAACCCATCCCTAACTCTAAAATTAAACCTAATCCTTATCCTAAAACTAAACATAAACACAAACCCAAACCGAACCCTAAAATTAAACCTAAACCTTATCCTAAAACTAAACAAAACACAAACCTAAACCTAATACTAAAACCAAACATAAATATAAACCTAAACCCAAACCAAACTCAATCCTAAATATAAACCCAAACCCGATCCTAAAATTAAACATAAAAACAAACCCAAACCTTATCCCAAATCCAAACCTAAACCTAAACCCAATCATAATCCTAACCTAATCCTAAATCTAAACCCAAACCTAATCCTAATCCTTAACCCAAACCTGACCTTAATCCCAAACCTATTCCTAAACCCAAATCCAAACCTGAGCTAACCCTAAATCTAAACCTAAACCCGAACCTAAACCTAATTCTAAACCCAAACCAAACACAATCCTAAATATAAACCTAAAAACAAACCCAACCCTAATCATAAACCTAACCTAACTCTAAATCTAAACCTTACTCTAAACCCAAACCTTAACCTTAACCCAATCCTAACCCTAAACCCAAACCTAATCCTAAAATTAAACCTAAACCTAACCCTAAAACTAAACATAAACACAAACCTAAACCTAATACTTAAACCAAGTCCCCCGAGGCAGTTCTTGTGCGCTGGGTCTTCACACCCAATGCACGTCCATGCGCGGGGGCATTCGTTGCAGGCCGAGGCACACAGTCAGTGTGTATATCTCTTAGTTGTAAATCACATTGAGGCCTAAAAGGGCCCACGAACATTTCCTGGCACCCTCTCTTTCCGCCCATCCTGGGAACCTTCCTCCCTTCCCACCACCTTCCCTTCCATATTCCTCCTCCACTCCCCTCCCAGGCCCCTACAGTCGTTAAGCCGGTGGACTCCAGTATCCCATTCGCAGGTTTCCCCCGGTGTTGACTGCAGGATCGCCTACCAAAAAAAAAACTTAAACCAAACCTAAACCCAAACCTAAGCATAAGCCTTACCTAACCCTAAAACTAAACATTAACCTAATCCTAAACCCAAACCGCCCGGAGAAATGGTAAACGTCGGGCGACCGCCGGGCCGAGACTCTTACACTATATTCATGCACGGCATACCAACTAAAACTTCGGCCATCTTCGTCGCATTTAGGACGGCTGCGGGCTTCCTCGGACGGAAGTGTCTAAGTTGTCGTCTGCAACCGCCCCAGCGCGGTGCCTAAGCCTGAACGTGAACCCAAACCCTAACCCAAACCTAAACCTAAAACTAAACATAAACCTACCCTAAACCTAAAACTAAACATAAACCTAAACCCAAACCTGAACCTAAACCTAACAGACAGACAGATCTGGAAGCGCTTGGAAAAAGACAATTTAAATAAAGATTTGACTTTGATTGCCCAGGCAATGTGTATATAGATTAAGAAATAAACAGAGGTACAACTACAACATAATTCAAATTTAAAAACTACTACATACTTACTAAACTACTAATTATGTGACTGTTGAATTTATCAATTTGTTGTCATACTTTGTGAATTTCATGCATTTACTTCGTTTATTTAAGAGAAATCTCTTAAGCTGATAAAAAACATATTCAAAGAATATGATTCGATTCGAATACATTTTTAGGCATGTTGCCCCATGACTACTCTAACATCATTTGGATGCCTAATTCTTCATGAACACACGGAGATTTTAAAATAGGTTGTAGAAAAAAAACATCAATGAAATTTTTATTCCAGAGCCTTTTAAAGTTTGGAGAAAATTATGAATTTCATTAATTTTCGTAAACATTAATGTTTATTTCTAAATTTACAAAACGTTGATTCTTACTATTACTCTTATTTTAGTAAAAATATCATGGCTAGACCTAATAGTTTAGCTTAAATTACGAAGTTACTTAAGTGGCAAAGTCGACGTTCATAAAAAACATACTAAAATCTAAACAAACTTTTAAATTACCCAATTTCGGGCAACATGCATGGAAGTTATTTCGATGCACGTGAAGGTCCTCTATCGACACAGATCTATCGACCTGCTTCAGTTGAACATTCTATCGTAATACATCCTGTATACAGGGTGACTGGTAATATGACGTATTCCCGTTAAGAGCGTGCTGATTGGGTCAAAAGCATTCGATTTTGTCCCGTGAAGCCCTATCCGGAACTCAATAGTTTTCGAGTAATTAAGATTTATTGAATTTTAACATATTATAAAATTGAATAAAAAAGTACTGAATAGGATAGGGTCTTTTGTTGTTTTCTAGTAAATAACATTCTAGGCTTCCAAAATAAACAATAAAATGATTAAAAGCTATGATAAGTTTGAAATGATGGCCTTAAATCGTATCAATTCCATATTTTATTCTTATGTTATGGTCTTGACAGATAGGCGGGCAACAAAACGATCCTATAAGGGTTCTTTTTGAGGTACGGAACCCTAAAAAAGATCGTACGGAAGAGGGGCGCCCAATTCCCCTCCCCCCGTCCACAGGGCCATAAAAGTACTTGTTTTGTTAGCAAGGTGGCGCTAGCTAATTTTCATACCACTGCACGCAATATTATGGTTAAGACGGTGCTGACTGCTGAATGGACCAACGACCACTTTTGACCGTGGTATAATAGTCAAAATAATTTAAACACGTAAAAATGCGTTAGTGCTTTAATGACATTGCTAAAGTTGATAGTAGGGAAAAGTGACATTCACGCGGTCAGAGCAACATGCAGAAAGTATAGAAAATAAAAATAAATAAATAATTTATAAATTTTAATCAGTACAAAAATCCACACATTTTCTCACTTGAATTATCGTTATTGTAAACGCATAATTAAACCGTAAAAATATCAGTACATAATAATGAGAAAAGAAAAACACAACATAATAATTTGGAAAATACAAGTAGTTATAATAACTAAATCAAAATTCATCATCAAAATCGACATCCATCAGTTCACTTTCAACCAACTTATCTATCTGTGGATCTTGAACAGTATCTTCTGCAGTATTAACTATTACGTTTTCTACACTTTCTGGTTTTTCAGTACTTACTTCATTACCTTTTAAAATTTCTTCAGCCACAGTTTCTATAATTTCTCTATCAGTACTTTTATTTTTTAATCCATTATTACAACTATTTTCTACTTCGTTCATTGAAGTATTATCTTTCGTAATTTCAGGATCGTTACGAGTTTCTCCGCTTGTTAATGATGTTCGTTCCTCATTCATTAGATCATTGTGTTTCCCATTTGTTAACTTGTTAACATCTTTGTCTAAAACCTCCATTGCTTCTACATGATTTGTGTTTACAATATTTGCTGCATTATCTATGTTTGTTTTTAGAGTGTTATGTTCAATATGAAATTCACTATCATTTTGTGGTCCATTTATATTGTTATCATTCATTATTTCACTTTCGTCTTCTAAACTATGATTAGAAAGTTTAACAGGTGTTTTCTCTGTGTTAGTTTCTTCTACATTTAATTCTTTTGGACCATTTTCCTGTTCATTAACATTACGATCATACATTATTTCATCTTCATCATTTTCAGTGGCCTTATCATTACTTGTAGTATTTATTTGAACAGATACAGATACATTTGCATGATGTTCTTCATCCGAAGAATCTGAATGTTCATTTCCATTTGACAGTCTTTCATGTAAAGTATTTAACTTTGAAGTTCCAATGGCAGAATTTTCATTGCTAGTGTTTTGTTTAAGCCTCGCAAGACGCCTTTCTTCAGCCAATTTGCGGTTCCTTAGCATTCGTTCTTTTTGCTCATCACTTATTGAAGGTGATGATGTTGCTTTCGGCATTGTGAATGGTGACCTAGAAAAATGGTAACAATAAATAAGCTATATGAGTTCTTTGACATATATTTTTAGATTTTTGACAATAATTATTTACTTTTTGGGTTTTCCTACTCAGTATCGTATCATCCCATGATATGATAGGCTCGCCCCTTATCATGTCATGAGACGGAATACGAACGGCGTAAGTGGGTGCACTAGTGTCGGCTCTGCCTATCCCCTCGGGGATAAAAGGCGTGAGTGTGTGTATTTATTTTTTGCAGTTCTGAAACTTACATAATATGTCTAGGAGTCGTGGGTGGTGGTTTCCTGGCAGACTCTGGCGCGGGCGTGGCCCTTGCTAAATCTATTTGCTGCTGTAATAACTTGTCAAACTCATCCTCTTCTGGTGGCGCCTTATCCTCCTCATCACTGGAATCTCTCTGCACCACTGTGTCTATAGATTGGAGCTGATCTGACCTTATTTTTTGTAAATGTACCTGTAATTGTGAATTAAGTAATAAAATTATTTGAAACAAAAGAAGAAATTTGATTTGATCTCTTTCTTATCTAAGGATATTTCGCACAGAGCAATGTCCAAATAATGATGTTCACAATATGATGGAAATATGTAACCATAATTAATCATCTTTTTATAACATAACATAAGCTCACGCCTAAATAACTAATCACATCTCTGAAGAGTTAGGCAGTAGGACAATTTTTGGAACCCAATTTCACAGTTTACCTTACACCCCATTGGACATGAATTCTAATTATATTGTACTCTTATTGCTCGCGGCTCCGCCCGCGTGAAAAATGTTATCCGGGATAAAAATTAGCTTATAGCACTCAGGAGTAACGTAGCTTCCTGTTAGTGAAGGAATTTTCATAATATGTTCTTGAGTTTAGCGTGTTCAACCAAACAAACAAACTCTTCAGCTTTACATTAGTCCTAATCCAAAACTTTCACTAGATGATTCTTAGCACTTTACTGGTGGTAGGTCTATCATATGTAAGAGCCCGTCTGGGTAGGTACCACCGCAATGTCTATTTCTACCGCCAAGCAGCAGTGTGCATGTACTGTTATGTTTCGGTTTGAAGGACATAGTAGCCAGTGTAACTACTGGACATAATGAGACTTAACATCTTATGTTTCAGGATAACGAGCGCAGTGGAATGCCACACAGTACTCTGTAACTCTAGGTGCTGGATGGTGTTGCTACTGTTTATGGGTGGTCGTTGCGCTTACCATCAGGCGAATGGCATGCTCGTCTGGTCATTCAATGCAATAAAAAAAAAAATAAAAAAAAAAACAAAGTATGGACCCTAAAGAAAACTAAGAAAAAAAATGCGTCTTTTCAACATTGGGAATAGGGTCAAAATTGTTTGAAATTATGTTTGTTCCCCGCCTAACATAAAAAAAAGGTTGTATACAGTTAGTTTTTGTGATGATTCCCACAAGTCAACGAGTTTGGATTAGGTCATTGTTTTATTAAGAGTGCGTAGTATAGATTACAAGTTTCATTAAGGACTATTACCAGAGTATTTACAATTCCTTGTGTAATGTTTTAACCTCCACACTTACCATTACTGGCCTTTTCTTTCCTAGGATTTCTATTTTTTTAAGGCAGTCTTCAAATGCAAACTTTGGATACAGTCTGTAAGCCCAGTGCTCCATTTTTTTCAGTACTAAGTCTAAATCCTCTTTCTCGTGGCCTTTTCCTAAAATAAAAAAACCATACATGAAATTGGTATGACTGCCTCAGTGGCGTAGTTGTATTACGGTACAACTGCAATGCTGAGGTCTCGGGTTCGATCCACGGGTCGGGAAGTGATATTGGGTTTTCTATTCAGTATCAGCCCAGAGTCTAGAATTTGTGCCCAATATGGCGATAGGCTCGCCCACTATCACACCATGGGACAGATTAACGGCGAAAAGTGGGTGCACTAGTTGAGCCTCTGCCTACCCCTTCGGGGGATACAAGGCGTGAGTGTGTGTGTGTGTGTGTGTATGAAATTGGTTTATTTAGTAATACTATGAATAACAATCTTCGATCTTGATTATGTTATGATTATATACCATTGTCTGTAAGAGAATGTCTCGAACGATAAGACCACTAATTGTACCTCTCTTGTTTCATTATGTAAAATACAGTAACTTTTAGATTGCAATATTGGTATAAATAAATATTGATCATAAGTAATATGGCAAACCTCATATTATATTGTGTAATGGCATCAATTATAGTCACAACATGGCAAAAATTTTCCTAATCTTAAACAACATAAGATAAATAAAATACATAATCAAAATAGTTTTATTTCAATGTCTAACATTCGCGTAAATATAAGAAGTCATTATACATAATCAGCCAATGAGCATTCCATAAATGTATCATACCAACCCTGCCCTCATATCTGTTGATTGATGAGTTTTAAATCGAATGGGCGTAAAAATAAGTAGTTGCCAAACAACACCATTTCAGTATTGATGCTAGATGTTGACGTTTGTCAGCCTCTACTTCACTTAATCTATACTAATATTATAAAGAGGAAAGATTTGATTGCTTGTTTGTTTTTTTTTTATTGCATTGAATGACAAGACGAGCATGCCATTTGACTAATGGTAAGCAATACGACCACCCATAAACAGCAGTAATATCATTCACCACCTTGAGTTACAAAGTACTGTGTGGCTACCCACTGCACTTGTCATGCTGTTTGTCTGTTTGTTTGTAATGGATAAACTCAAAAACTACTGGACTGATTTTGAAAATTCTTTCACTAATAGGAAGCTACATTACAACTGAGTGCTATAGGCTACTTTTTATGCCAGGAAAATATGTTTATCCCGGAAAAACTTTATCACGCGGGCGGAGCCGCGAGCAAGTCTAGTTTTCTATAAGACTACTTTTAGATCAATAATAATGTTCACTTCAATGATTATGGTTAGAAATATTTGATTTTGAAACTGATCTATTAAAAACTTCACACGCATCTGTGTTCTCGACTTGTACATTGTCTTCTAATAATCCTACACATATTATAAACGCGAAAGTTTGTAAGTATGGATGTATGGTTGTCTGGATGTCTGGATGTATGGATGTTTGTTACTCTTTCACGCAAAAACTACTGAACGGTTTTCAATGAAATTTGGCACATGGGTAGATTATGTCCTGGATTAACACATAGGCTACTTTTTATACATTTATGCGGGCGAAGCCGCGGGCAAAAGCTTGTTGTAAATAAATATACTGCAAATTTTAGAACAAACATTAAATTGCAGAAATCAACAATTTTATTACATTTTTCTGGATAATAATTCCATCCCAGTCATATAAAGCTGAGATGGAATAGTCATAACATCAAATTCCTCATTGATTTTCTTAAAGATTGTTAATATTCTAATAATTTTGTTGGTGCCAATTGCCACATTTGATTGTGAAAAATGATTACTTGCCATCGCTGACTTAATTGTTATTTTTTTATTTGAGGCTTAACATAGATAACATGGCTTAACAAAGACCTAAAGATAGCTTAGTGATTACCTTTAAATTTAAAATCCTTGAAATGTTCTGGTATAACTTCTATGCCTCTGGGGCCAGTGAGTCGAGCTGGATTCAATACAAATCTTGGGTTTTTTATTACTCTCTTTGTCTTTCCGTTTGCAGGATCCACGCGCCTTTTGTCTTCCTCTGAAATAAAACTACATTATGGCTTACACTTTACATGTTGAATCTACGTTCATATGTGTAAAAAGTATTCGTGAAAAAAACTAATACCAAAAGTTTAATTTTAACTATTACTGGTACATTTAACACATGAATATCGACTAGGTTAGATTTTCATTTTCAACAACAATTTTTTGTTAAGCAAAATTATGAATTAATAATTATAAAAAAACATTTCAGAACTCATACCAGCTTCATCTTCCTTGGCACTATTTTCATCGCTGTTAGATGCCGCGCTTCGCGGCCGATCATCGTATTCATCGCCTTCTATAATGCGCTCCAATTCTTGGGCCTCATTTGCTTCATCTTGGAGAAATAAATCTTCTAAAAGCGACATTTCGTTACGACTTTACTTCATTTGGTATATATTTACTTCCCTATATATTAATAATATACTCTTTGATGTTTACAGCAGTAATTTACGTGCCGCCGTATGTGTTTCCCAGGTGTTTCCATTCGTATATTTTCATAATGAATTTTGAAGTTTTGACAAACTTTTCGGCGGGATCATTTATTTGTATTCTGTGGTCTGCATTCCGGGACATAAAAAAATACGATTTACTATTATTGCCAGTTGCACCGATATTGTACTACTTTAACGTAGTGGTTAACTGGTTATATTCTCTTTGGTACTACTAGAAGAACTTTATTGTTGAAAATCTTTGCTTCCTTCAATATAATTTGAATTCAACTGTAAAATTACAGACGATATATGTGTTCTGTGTTACAGACGTAGTACTACATGGACTGCTGGACATCCAACAATAGAAATAGGGCACTTTCCTATGGTTGATTTCGACCATTTTATTTTATACTAGGTGCTTTACTAGGTAATGCTCGCAGCTCCGCCCGCGTGAAATAGTTTTTCTGGGATAAAAATATTTTCCCGGGATAAAAAGCCTATAGCACTCAGGAGTAATGTAGCTTCCTATTAGTGAAAGAATTTTCAAATTCAGTTCAGTGGTTCCTGAGATTAGCGCGTTCAACCAAACAAACAAACTCTTTGACGCCTCACGTGGCATGTCGCTGACCAATCGGGTGCGCCTGCACGCGTAGTGCGTACCGTGGGAGTCACGTAGACACTATGGCGCCAATTGTACTTAGACTAAGTTTAGTTTTAAAGGTTTATTAAAGTTTATGCTACATTTAAAAGGACTCATTACTGAATTGACCCACCCAGGCTATAACAAATATTTTATTTTTATAATATTCGTACAAAAAAGAATTTTGATCGCGGCGCCGTTGCCGACGTGAATGAGTTTTTCCGGGATAAAAGTACCGCATTATATTTCCCGGGTAAAAAGTAGCTAATGTTACTTGGTTATAATGTAGCTTTATATTTATGAAGTAATTTTTAAAATCGGTACAGTAGTTTTTATGTTTATTCGTTACAAACATTCAAAAATACAAAATATCTTTCCTCTTTATAATATTAGCATAGATATAGATGTAAAAGACAGTATACGAAAAAAAAATCTTCTGTGAGATCACCGTCAAAATTGGTTGAAAAATAAATCAGTTATTCGTAATATTTGAAATATTGTTGTGAGTACAAGTGGGCCGTAGTGGGATTACAGCGCTATCCCTTGCTCACGAACGCAGTGTTATGGCTGGTGACACCCGGTGACGCCACTGTTTGATAGTTCCGTTATTTAGCAGCTATCCCTTCCACCAAACAAAGCTTTATAACTTATTTAGTATGGCGAGGACTTTGTAAATTCTTTTACCGAAACATTTTGAATGACATATTTTTAGTTAAAAGTATGTATTAAAAAATAGTAGTCAACTACCTAATTGGTCCCACACGACTTACCCCTATGATTCTGTCAAGGATCCTTGGTCACGAATTCATAATACAAGCTTGAGCCTTGAATGAATATACCAAAATTGTAATGAAAAATGCATTGCTTGCATACGTTTTGTCCTACTTCTTTTTATTTCATTCAATAATGAATTAAAAGGTTTTGCAATTGCCAATGGCAAGTAGTGATTTCGTCTTTATAATATTTTGAGTGGTACATTTTCCTGGGACGGTACTAATTATAAGCGTCTTGTTACTATATAATATTGCAAACTTATTTTTAAACGTCTGTGCAAAAAAATATTAAATTTAAAAAACCGGATTATCGATTATGATTTATGATAACTATTTTCAAAAAAAGGTTTTAATATTCGATACTCTTATGTTATAATTTTATCTAATGGGAATGAATAACGTTTATATAATTTGAGAGGTAAAATTAAGTGTAAATCGATCTTTAATTTTATTTTCTTCCGCTTTGTGGGTTAATAATAAATGATATTTTAGTCTCAAATTATCTTTTGAAAATCGTCAACTAACGAAATTGTACCAACTGGCACACAGTCCCTCGCAACTCCCATAGAGATACCGAATGTATGGGAGATTGGACCGACAGACCAACATAATAAACAAAAAAGAAAAAAAAATGTTAAAAAAAAAAATTACCAACATAACAAACCTTACAACGGAAATAGGAAATCTTATTTCGCTATTGACATTTGTCAACTTCAACGAACTTTGCAGAAAATTATATTGCTACTTCATAAATTTATCTAATATTCGTTTATTGTTGGAATTTCTTTGAGATTTTAACATAAACGCAAGCGTGGATAGTTATTTTGTGTTATTTTCGCATTATTTGTGATTACGGTTTGGTTTTGATTGATACTTACCTACCTACTTTTTCTAAGTATTGAAGCTTATAAAACCATCAGGAATTGAAAAATGAGTCCTAAATCACGATCCTGTGTTGTATGTTTCGAGAGCGGAAGAACCAAAGGTGGATTTTTTGCAAGTTTTCCATCAGACGAGAAACGGTAAGTGAACGCCTAATTTACCTACCACACCATACACAAACTTGCAAAAAACTTTTAGAGTTGAGATTAACATATTAATGTTTTCGTTTAGTTTCTACACGCTACACGTAAATATTTATTTGGCATGAATTAGTATGTATAATTAATGTAATGTAATATTATATTTATGTACCTATACTTCAAGGCAAAAATAATGTAATAATGTTTTATTTAAAAGTACCAAAACAAAACATCAACCCACTACTTAATTATATATACGATTATAACCATCATACCAAAATGCTAACACACTTTAATTTAAATTTTAATAGTCTTTCTTGATGTTTTTCGCAATGCTATTCTGATTGCCTGACATGTCATAATTAATTACAAGGGCTTAGCAAAAAAATCATATTATTTTGTCATATTTGAAAGAATAGTAGTATTTTGTTATTTTAGATGTCGAGAATGGGTCAAGGTCTGCGGCATAGAAGATTTGGTTTATTTACCAATTGAAAAGCTGAGTACAAGAAGTTTTGTCTGTGCAGACCACTTCGAAAAAATTAACTTCAATCGGAAAGGCAATCGTCTTAAAAGGACAGCTGTACCTACTTTAAAATTGTGCTTCCCTATGCTTACTGAACAGCAACTTAAACCATTTCCTTTCCATGTTGCAAGCAAAAGATGTAAGATTATTTTATGCTTTTACACTTTACACAATGTTCACCTCTTGTTCCTACATTAAATAATAAAAATATTATGTTTGAAAAGTCTATTAACTATTGACTGACCATAGAAATGTTAAAAGTTAGATTTGTTGTTTTGCATAATGTATTTGAAAATAATATTCAAATGCATTATGCATTTGAATATTATTTAATAGTAAGTAACTAATAGTAAGTAAATACAAGTTGAATATGACACTAAAAAAAATCTTATGAATAAAACATCATCTAATAATCACTAAATAGATTTAATTTCAATATGTTTTACAGTCCAAACACATGACCTGCAGCAGCCAACAACCAGTCAGCATCAAACATCTTCAACAGTTTTACAAGTTGACACTGGTATGTAGTTTATCAGTTAATAATTTTGATCATCTTATTACTTAGTAAGAATTCTGAACTTAAATTTGTTTTTATTCATACATACTGAACATTTATTATAGTTGTTAATAAGTTAAAGGTTTGGCTTAGATTTTACAATGGGTCATTTTTCTAATCTCAACTCCCTTTAGAGGTTCCAAATAATAAATAAGTAATATGGTTAATATAGTTTAGATATTCACTATGACTGAATGTAATACTTAGTATAAATAATTAATACCTACTTATTTTGCACAAATACAAAGTTTATAACACACTATGATGTGATAACAAAAATATAATACTTATTATGTAGTGACACAAAATACATAGGTAATATGTATGATTGAAAGAATGAAGCCTCCTAGTTGGCATAAGAATTAAGTATATTCTAATATGAGATTCGACTCTCTCATAACAAAAGTATGTTTTTATTACAATAATTGTGAGATACGCTTACATAGTGCTAAGACAACACCGCATAGCACCGGTCATTTATAACAATCTATCTATATTGAAAGATTTAAACATAATATTATCAATGTTCAAAAAGAAGTTGCGAAGTTTTTTAACAGATGAGGTGTAATAATTTTTAACAGAGTTCTATTACCATTATTCGACTCTGACTGAATAAAAAGTGGTGAAGGGTCTAAAAGAATTAGGGAGTGGTGATGGAGTAATACCTAATTTTACCTAAATGTAATTTAGCCGTAAAAGCGCAACAATCAAACAAACAAAAACAGATACTTTCGCATTTATAATATTAGTAAGGATGTAAGTTATAGCTCAGAAAAAGAATAAGATTCTTGACAGAATAAATATATTCAATTTAAAATAAAGGGCACTAGAAAATGATAGATTCTCAAAGTGGCAGTAGATAATATAAGTTTGAGAAACTATTTGTTTGACAATTAATGTTCTAAGTATTCGTTAATATTAAACACAAACAAAATCAGTTCACATTCCAGACTCCGGGCTGATACTGAATAGAAAAACCTAATATCACTTTGCCCGACCCGGGGATCGAACCCGAGACCACAGCATTACAGTCGTACTGTAATACAACTACGCCACCGAGGCAGTCAAAAATAAAATAAATAAAATCAATTGCGTTATATTTAATACTTGTTTATTTAAGTCAAGACAATAATACAATTATTATAATTCAGTACAAATGTAAGTTGACATGGTAATTTAAGGCAGAATATTTTCTTTTATTTCTATATACCAACAATATTTTCCTGACAGCTTGAATCCAACTCTGGGTTCCTACCAATAGTTCACCATGCTGATCCGGTACAGGTTTATGGTGACCATGGCCATTTTGATACGTAAGAAAGGTAAAACATGAACAAGTGTAGTTTGCCTGACTTTGGAATGATACGTATGGGTACAACGTTCGCAATTGCATGAAATATAAAAATTGTATGGCTTAGGAATGCCGTGAAAATTGCACACATCAATTCGTCATACTTACATTATTGTAAGCATGAATTTTACATCTGCCCTTATCCTACTCCTACTATTATTGCATGTAACGCACTTTTTCAAGCTTTTCGCAGAAAGGATTTGGTTTAATTTTACAACCCGCCGGCTTCCTTCTGCCAACTCCCTCTGGGGATCCCAATTAATAATTATCTTCTATCTATATTTATCTATCTATCTATTATCCCAAAGTAGCACGGAACATATTCATATGAGGACGGTTCATAGCTAGATCTGGGTTCTTGACAGGCAACGCACTTGAATGAATGCTCCAGGAGACGAAAAATGTATAAAGGGCTTCGAAGGTTTTTTTTAATTAAAATCTTATATTTATGAAGTAATAGGTAGTTATTTAAGTGCACTCCTGGCTATTATTAAGTTATTAATTAAGATAATTCATAAAAAAAATATTGCAGTTTTTCATCAGTATAATATACCTAGTATTATAAATATTCACCAGCCTATCCACTTCTTAATATTTTTTTCTTAGGATAGATGCAAACATTCCTCTTGAATCACTCCGTCCATGGGTGAAAACCATATGAAAAACTGTTCGGTAATTCGCGTTTAGACAGTTGTTTTGATTGGTTTACTGTTACCATTGATCCGAAATAATGGAGTTAAACATAGAATTAATGTTTGTTAGGAATCTTTTAATTTAGAAATATGGGAATTGGTGTACAGTTTTATGTTGTCAATAATTGTATGAATCTTTTTAAAAAGTATCCTCTAAAATAGTGTTAACAAAAGGATAAACATCCTCCATTGTGTTAAATTAAAATACTAACTTCAGGAGAACTTAAAGTTTAAATCATAATATGTTTTTTACTTACTTACTTATATGAACGTCCAATTTTCCACATCTGCTAGTCTTCATGAACCGTCTTTAATTGAGTTTACTTTCTTATTTGAGAAATATTACGGGTACAAAATATGGTACTTATTAATAAACATTTGAATACTATGTTTGAAACAGTTGGTGGTCAAGAACAGCAGGTGCCATCCACGAGTCAGCATCAAGCATCTTCAATAACTGTTTTGCAAAGTGATTCGGGTATGTATTTAAAATAATTTATCTAATAGAAGTTATGGACGCAGGTAAACTGAAGGTATGTGAAGTACTTACCACTTATTTTGTTGTAGAATTATCTTCAAGCATGAACAAAATAATAAACGAATTGAAAAAGACTAAATGTACTTTGGCTTCATTAAAGAAGAGTGCCAAATTAATAGATAAAATACAATCACCAGTTCTGAAGGACTTAGTAGCTGATACTCTTAGGAATCAAAATAAAAAACCGAAAGGACGACGTTGGACGACAAATAATAAAATAAACGCACTAGCGATGTATAAAAGATCACCAAAAGCATACAAGTATCTCTCCCACGTAATGCCTTTGCCGAGCATAAAGACATTACAAAATTTATTGAAAAAAATACCTATGGAAACAGGTCTCAATAGAGTTGTTTTGGAACATTTAAAACAAAAATCCCCAACTAAAGACCTAAAAAATAAAATATGCGCATTACTTTTCGACGAGATTGCTTTAAAACCATGCCTTATTTACAACGAATCAACAGATCAAGTAGATGGTTTTGAGGATTTCGGAAAATCTGAAATGGGACGATCAGATAAAGTGGCTGATCATGCACTAGTATTTATGATTCAAGGTCTGTACGAAAAATTCAAGCAACCGATAGCCTATTATTTTGTAAAGGGCACCATATCTTCTCAAAAATTGGCATCAATTATTAAGGAAATAATTACTGCTATACACCATACGGGTTATAAAGTATTAACAACAGTTTGTGATCAAGGCTCTACAAATATGGGTGCAATAAAACTACTCCAAGAACATTCTGGTTTACCTGGCGCGGAAACCAAAAACTTCTTTATGGTAGAAAATGAAAAAATATTTCTAATTTATGATGTACCACACCTATTTAAATCGTTGCGAAATAACTTTTTAAACCACGGTACCATAATGATGAATGGAATGACTGGAAAATGGGCACATTTCTACGAGTTAGAAAAACACAATCAACCACTACTTCGTTTAAGCAAAATTGGTCCTAGTCATGTGAAGCCGAAATATCGAGCTAAAATGAAGGTCAAATTTGCTGCACAAATGCTGAGTAGGACAGTTGCAACTGTGTTGAGCTTAATGTCGAGAGACAGGGATATAGACGAGGTAATTAAAACTAACATATTGTAAGACATTAAATTATGGGTGAAAATATTATGTTTATACGTTGAACTGTAACGAAATTATTTTTAAATTGTATGTTTTTTTTATAGCATAGAATGACGAGACGTGCATGCCGTTCACCTGATGGTAAGCGATACGACCACCCATACACAGTAGCAACACCATCCAGCATCTTGACGTACAAAGTACCGTGTAGCATTCCACTGCGCTCGTCATCCTTGGTAATGTATATGAGTATGATGAATGTTGCGCTATAGAGTGTAAGAAAACTAACAAAATTAAAGTATTTTCTATGTAATAAGGAGATTTTTTGTTATAAAGAAATTATAGTGTAGTTGTAATTTACGCATGACATTAAAATAATAGTTATTAGAAACTGGTGGTAGTCTCTCGTATGCGAGGGGCCGTCTGGGTAGGTACCACAGCAATGTTTATTTCTACCGCCAAGCCGCGATATGCATGCATTGTGGTGTCCCGGTTTGAAGGACATTGTAGCCAGCGTAATTACTGGGCATTATGATACTTAATATCTTATGTCTCAGGGTGACGAGCGCAGTGACGTGCCACGCCATACTTTGTAATTTAAAATTATGTATGGTGTTGTTACTCTTTATAGGCGGTCGTATCGTTTAGCCAGTGGCATGCTCGTCACAATAAAAAATAAAACTTAAAAAATTAAGTAAGTACTTTTTTTTTTAGGAGTATGGGAACAAAATAATGCAAACTGCATTGATTGTCGAAGAGCTTGATCGTTTATTTGATTACACCAATGGACCCTCTGGCTGTAATGACATTAAAAAGGGTCTAAGACAAAATTGTTCCGCAAAAACTGACCACCTTAACGTGTGGAATCAACTCAGAAGAACGCTGTCAACAATAAAATTTATAAAAAGTGATGGATCCGAAGCTAGAAATATTAAATGTGTACAAGGTTATTTAATGACTTTAAGCAGTCTGCAAGATATTTGGCAAGAGGTATCGAAGTTAGGATTTAAATATCTTAACTTAAGAAGCCTGAACCAAGATGCCCTAGAAAATTTGTTTGGCATTGTACGGCAACATAGCCCAACAAACAATCATCCAACTTGTTCTGGGTTTGTGGCTGCTTTAAAAACATCTATTGTTACGGGCCTCACAGCTTCTCATAGCCGAGCTTCTAACTGTGAGAAGGATAATCAGAAGCTTCTTACTGATTTTCGCAACCTCGTATTCGGATTAGAGGATATGATAGTAGACGTAAAAGCGCAATTACCCAACACCGGGACCACAAATGCGCATATAGATGACCTTCTTGAGAATCTATCGCAGACTCAAGTTCCTGTTTTACATATTCCTGAAGAAATTGAGCATCAAGATATGGAAACTGATCTCACAAAAATAGAACACCAAGCTACTGTTTACGTAAGTGGCTATATTGCCCATACATTGAGGAAACACGAATGCGATGATTGCCAAAATTTAATTACAGCCAGTGACGCACAAACTGGAGATGCTATGTATAATTACATACAACTGCGTGAATGGTGGGCTTATAAGAAATCATTAACATATCCATCATTGGCTTTATGTCGCACTGTGGAAAAAATACTCAGTATTTTTGAGACCCAAATTATACCAAACCTGCATGAAAAAAATATTTGCAACCTAAGTGTCACATTATTCTTTGCAAGTTGCGACAACAGCTGGTTAACATGCACACATCACCATGAATTTATTTTAAGGGAAATTTTCAATCGTTTAGCACGACTACTTTTACGGCGTCAATGTTACAGAATTAATCAAAATTATAGACGGCAAGAAGAGGCTTTATCTGACGCCAAAAAGAAAAAAGAACATGGATCTGCTGTATCCGATAAATGATAATTACTGAATTTAGGTGATGTTTGATGATGTTATTGTCTTCATAATGTTTGAATATTATTATAACTATGATCACTAAGTTCACGGTGTGTAATTTGCAGGTGCAGTGTTATCGGCTCTTAAGCGTCTAATTTCTACGTACTCAAACTGGTCGTACATTACGGGAGTCATTAGTTCGGGTGGCTTTATCCTGTTGCCGTCCGAGCGCGCGCTTAAATCTCATATTCATGTGATTGAGGTACGGAATGTAGTAATATTATTTGACTGATTATAATGCTTGATGACAATTATTAATTACTAGGTGTTGCTCGCGGCTTCGCCCGCGTGAAAAGCCTTTCCCGCTACAAAAGTACCTAAACACACAGTACGACTCCAGCCTCATGTACTTAAAGAATTAGAAAAAAATATCCATTATTTCCTATGGGAGCAAATTACCGCGATAAAAAGTAGCCTACGTGTCAATCCAGGACACGATCTACCCGTGTGCCAAATTTAACCCAAATCCGTTAAGCGGTTTCAGCGTTTACTTCTAACAAACATACAAATGTCCAAACATTTTCACAAACTTTCTCATTTAGAATATTAGTAAGATAAGATTATATCACTGAGTTTACGGTGTGACTTTCAGGTACAACATGAGAAGCTATTGCACATGCAGTATTAAGTGGGGTCTCCATCCTAAAGTTGGTGTTCAGCGGTGCAACTAGGTGCGCCTTCGTGCAGTACGGGAGTCATTAGTTCTGGCGGATTTATCCTCTTGCCATCCGAGCGGACCCTTAAATCTCCTATTATGTGATTAAGGTACAGAATGCAGTAATATTATTTGACTGATTATAATGTTCGATTGCTTGCTTATTTGACTGATGCTAATGACCCCTAGTCACATAGACCTATAACGCTGTTATCGTCTTTAGGTAAACTTTTAGAATGTCTTATTGTCCCTCGTCTGCTACCGGGCGGACCTGTATTCCACAAAAATCAATTCGGATTTACAATAGGTAGGTCGACTACTGATGCGGCTATATCGGTTAGAAGAACGGTGAGTACATCGGAGCATAAATATGTACTCGGTATCTTCCTAGACATCTCCGGTGCCTTCGATAATGCTTGGTGGCCTATGATACTTATCAAGTTAAAAATACGAGGCTGCTATAGGAATATATATTCGCTTATTTACACATACTAAAGTGGACGATAGCCTAGTTGGGAATGGAACGGTCTGCCGAGACGATGTCCGCAGGTTCAAAACCCAAGGCACACACCTCTGAGTTTTCGAAATTACGTGTGTATTGTTTAGCAATTATCGTTCGCTTTAACGGTGAAGGAAAACATCGTGAGGAAACCTACACACCTGAGAATTCTTCATAAGAATTTCGAGGGTACGTGAAGTCTGCCAACCCGCACTAGGCCAGCGTGGTGGACTAAGGCCTAACCCCTCTCAGTAGTTGAGGAGGCCCGTGCTCAGCAGTGGGCAGTATATAATACAGGGCTGATTGCATTGCATTGCACACATACTTTTCGTACGGAACAACCAAACTAAAACTTGGCTACCACGCCGCGTCGAAGTCACTGACGATGGGATGTCTACAAGATTCGGTTGCAGGACCTTATTTATGGAATTTGGGCTCCGATGATTTTCTTTCGATTCCCTTTCCTGTAGGGTGTACTTTGACCGGATACGCGGATGATGGCCTTTTACTTGTAGAGTCTAATAGTAGAACGGGGCTTGAAAGTTTGGCGGATACGTGTTTACAATTAATATCCGAATGAGGTGAAAGAAACCGCCTTACGTTCGCACCTCAGAAACCGTTCCAACTGCTTTTAAAAGGAATATTAAAATCAACACCGCGAATTAAATTTAATAATATAACTGTCAAAAGAAAAGAATCGGTTTGTTACCTAGGGTTGATTTTAGAAATATTTTTTTCTTTTCTACAGCATATAATAAATGTTGGGGAAAAATCAAAAAGGAACTTTTACGCCTTGACAAGGATATCGACTTCTACGTGGGGACTCTCATTCACTACGCTCAAAGTCATCTATGGAGCAACTTATCTGGCATGTATTACATAGGTACGGATCACCTGTATGGGCTGATAGGGCTACTATCGGTGCTGTGCGCAGGAAACTGCGACAGAGTCAACGTTTGGCGTTGATATTCTTGTGTAAGGCGTATAGAACTGTTAGTACGCAAGCTTTGCCTGTCCTCGCGGGTGTGCTCCCAGTCGATTTGGCGGTACAGCTCGCGCCGCTATGTATTACTCAACCAGAAAAGATATGGATAAAAGGTTTCTTACGTCGCGTGAATTCTTAAGAACCAATAGATTATCGTAACCGCACACTGACGTACATAAGGAGTTGTTAAGCGAATGGCAATGTAGGTGGGACGTATCTTCGAAAGGGCGTCATTTATATAAATACTTTCCGTGCGTTCGCGATCGCCCAACTAAAACTTGGTTAGAAATAAATCATTGTGTATCGCAATTCCTTACCGGCCATGGCCATTTTAGGGGTAAACTGTTCTGTTCATTTAGGCTGGTTGATCCTCCTATGTGTCCATGCTCTACACCTGGTTACGAATATGAACAGTCCGCTCATCATGTACTTTAGGAGTGTAGTCTTTGGCATGATGAGCGCAACATAATGTTAGATGGTATGCAAATAACATCCGGGGCTGTATACTACATGGACCTTGTAGAGACTAGACGGAATTTCCGTGCTTTCCGGCGTTTTTGCAATGCCTATTATTGGAATCAAAATTGACTGTTCAAATGATAGAACCCTTTAATTTAATTTTTATCCGTGGTGCTTTACAACTGGCTTTTCTAGTTGTAAACAGCCCAATACTTGAGGTTAAAATACCTCCGTAGATTATTATTTTGTCTCTCGCTTTACTATGGAGGGAAGTGGACAATTAATATTTCCAAATCCTCCCTATCTTTCTATTTGATTAATTTCGTTGCGGGATAAAGACAGACTAGTGTTCCCTGAGACTCGCCGAGCTTCACCGCTTGGTGTCATAAAATGCGTGCCATTACTGATCCTGGCTTACAGGAGTTGTAGTGGAGGGTGTGAGGACGGGATAGTCTCTGATTATAATGCTTGATGATAATTATTATATGACTAAGTTCACGGTGTGTAATTTGCAGGTGCAGTATTATCAGCTCTTATGCGTCTCATGTCTACGTACTGTAATTGGCGGTCAGCGGTGCAACTAGGTGCGCCTTCGTGCAGTACGGGAGTCATTAGTTCGGGCGGCTTATTCGTGCTACCGTCCGAGCAGGCGCTTAAATCTCTTTTTTACGCGATTAAGGTACAGAGTGTAGTAATATTGATTGACTGATTGTAATGCTTGATGATAATTATTGTCACTAAGTTCACGGTGTGTAATTTGCAGGTGCAGTATTATCGGCCCTTATGCGTCTAATGTCTACGTACTGCAATTGGCGGTCAGCGGTGCAACTAGGTGCGCCTTTGTGCAGTACGGGAGTCATTAGTTCGGGTGGCTTTATCGTGTTGCCGTCCGAGCGGGCGCTTAAATCTCCTATTCATGTGATTAAGGTGCGGAATGTAGTAATATTATTTGACTGATTATAATGCATGATGACAATTATTAATTACTAGGTGTTGCTCGCGGCTTCGCCCGCGTGAAAAGCCTTTCCCGCTACAAAAGTACCTAAACACACAGTACGACTCCAGCCTTATGTACTTAAAGAATTAGAAAAAAATATCCATTATTTCCTATGGGAGCAAATTACCGTGATAAAAAGTAGCCTACGTGTCAATCCAGGACACGATCTACCCGTGTGCCAAATTTAACCCAAATCCGTTAAGCGGTTTCAGCGTTTACTTTTAACAAACATACAAATGTCCAAACATTTTCACAAACTTTCTCATTTAGAATATTAGTAAGATAAGATTATATCACTGAGTTTACGGTGTGACTTTCAGGTACAACATGAGAAGCTATTGCACATGCAGTATTAAGTGGGGTCTCCATCCTAAAGTTGGTGTTCAGCGGTGCAACTAGGTGCGCCTTCGTGCAGTACGGGAGTCATTAGTTCTGGCGGATTTATCCTTTTGCCGTCCGAGCGGACCCTTAAATCTCCTATTTATTTGATCAAGGTACGGAATGTAGTAATATTATTTTACTGATTTTTACTGATAACAAATATAATACTGGTGGTAGGTCTCTCATATGAAAGAGACCGTCTGGGTGGGTACCACCGCAATGTCTATTTCTACCGCCAAGCAGCAGTGTGCATGCATTGTTGTGTTTCGGTTTGAAGGTCATTGTAGCCAGTGTAACTACAGGACATAGTCAGACTTAACATCTTATCGCTCAGGATGACGAGCGCAGTGGAATGCCACATAGTACTTTGTAACTCAAGGTGCTGGATGATGTTGCTACTGTTTATGGGTGGTCGTATCGCTTACCATCAGGCGAAAGGCATGCTCGTTTTTTCATTCAATGACATAAAAAAATATATATATTGTGTTGCCAAATTCACAGTGTATAATTTTCAGGTGCAGTATTACGGACTCTTCGTGTCATGCCGCCATCCTACAATCTTGTTCAGCGGCGCTACTATGTGCGCCTTCTGCACTACATTCATTCATTCGGTGGACGTATATTTCCAATTCATTCGTTTAAGGTATGAAATGTAGTAAAAATATTGATAATATGCCAATGTTTGTCTAACCTACGCCTCTCTAATCTCGTGTTGTATATTTTTTCCGGTGTGGTATGGCTGTCTTCTATGGATCAAATTTCTTCATATTACAACTGCGAGAGTCATGGCTCCGCGGGCAAGTCTGCGGTACAGGAGCAGTGATGGTGTGGTAGCTGTGGGATGCTGAGGACGTGTGCAGTCAACAGATCTACCGTGTACAGTTGTCAAGAATATGGCATTCTGCGAATCGCTATATAAGTGCGTGCTACTTGTTGGTATTTAAGTTTTAACGTTATTTAATTTGGCGAAATATATATAATACTAGAATTGCGCGCGGCTCCGCCCGCTTGGAAAAGATTTTCCGGGATAAAAAGTAGCCTATAGCACTCAGGAGTAATGTAGCTTTCTATTGGTGAAAGAATTTTCAAAATTGGTACAGTAGTTCCTGAGATTAACGCGTTCAAACAAACAAACTCTTTAGCTTTATATATTATATAGTATAGATATATATTGAAGGCAATTTAAACATAAACTTCAATTATGTTAGATTGTTACGTTCAACACTTTTTAGAATAAATGTACCTTCTAGAACACATAGATAATGTAGCTTTAATTAATAGGAGTAAGGAAATTACTCCTTATCGCATAAGGGGACCCGAAGATAACTTCTATTATCAAAGTACAAACCTTACTACCTTAATTTTAGGATAGATTTGATATTTTCCAGTAGCTAAAAAAACTAAACAGAATTATTTATCCCTGCACAAAACAAGATAACATTGTATTGAGATTATTGTACTTCCTTCATAAAAAAAATGTAATATGAATATCCTCTTTTTCAGACTAAACAAACGAATTCGTTCGAGAGGAAAAGAGACGTCATTCATGCCAAAAACTATATTTATCACAGCCAGAAACTGGTCTACAGAGTGAACTTTAACCAAAGTCGTCCAAACACCCTAATAAGCAAAGACTAATCTGTTATTGCAAATCATGCGCAAAATAATTCACGTACCTATCCACTCAGAAAAGGGCCCTTTTCAGGGCCACCATTTCACCTTTGTTTCTAGTTTCTACCACGCACTACCTGGCGAGATATGGCGATACAGCGCTATATGACACTGTGTGATGGCTGACAAGGATCTATGAATTTGCATCACATTGCATTCCACATATCTATGTATACGTTAGTTAAAAGTATTTACAATAAGTTTGCCTACATTCACGCAGAGCCATATAGCACATAATATAATTTATTTCAGTGAGGTGATACATAAAGCTCACCATTATATTAAAAAAATCTAAGAGCTACAAAAATATATGTTTTATTTTTTCTACACCTACGAAGATCCTACAAAATTTAATTATAATCAGAAATGGGGGACAACCTTTCATTAAATTCTATCGATGTCGATAAAAACTTATAACTCACCACTACGTTATCGACGCTTGGCAGCTCTATATATTGACATTCAGTTTAGCAAATGTCAAATTTGACGTTCTGACGTTCGATGCTAGGTTGGCAAAACTGCTCGATAGTGATTGGCTGTTACTTTTTTTTGTTAGGTTTGATGTAAGGGTCATGAATTTAGCCACCTTGTATGAAGATCCGACTCTTTAACGTAGTGGTTATATTCTCTTTGCTGGCACATCACTAGGAAGTCACGTGACCAGCTTGCGTTTGAGCGCATTCACAGGTATGGAAATCGGTCAATTTTATTGGAAATTCAGTTAGATTTTGGACGTTATTGTAGAAATAAGGTAATAAATAATATTATGCGTTTATTGTGTGATGATGTGCGTATAAATGTTGCGTTATTTGGTGCCGTGCACGTTTATTTCATCAACAAAGACTGTCATTTTGATACCAAGAATGGTGTTCAAGAATGGCGTCCCCCACATGTGCCGCTGCCTATTGAGTTTCGTCTTGGCGTTGCTCGAATTTGATGACGTGAGCTAACGGAATGGCGTGGAAAACTTAACGCGTCGTGTTTTTGCTAGTGTTCCGGTGGTAATCAGTTGGTTTTCAAATGCAACTATTGCATCCTGCAACTATGATTCATTGCCCTGATTTTTGCATATAACTGCAAAAAAATCCAATATAACGCCTCCATAGCGGTTGTAAGTCGTATATTTCGTATGTGTCCACATTTTTTCGTGTATTTGTCGTTATAAACGAGTTAATATTCTTGAATTGTGCTCGTTAGTTTTGTTTACTAAATTACCGCCCGGAAATATTGTGTGCGAGTGAAATTTTATCACTTATCATTGTTTTTGTCTGTTGTAGGTAATTTCCTTAGATTTACATATGTTTATCAATATTAGATTATCGATTAGCAATTGTGAGTAACAATGAGCTTATATTTTGTCTTTGTTACTAAACGTTTTTTCCGAATAACTGAATCGAAAACCCAACTATCTTAACCAAAATTTCAAATGTACTTTTCGTTAATTTCCATAAAAATTTAACTATTCCTTTGTGCATTATTGTTTAATACAGTGTATAATACAGATAAAATAATACCAAACTACTTGGTAACAAAAAAAATATAACTCTTCATAATTTTGTAAGATTTATCGGTAGAACAATTTTTGATAGTAGATAATATCTTTGTTAACTCTATAGAATATATGTCATAACTATTATGAATTTGTAGGTAGGTGTATATTGAAGACTTTAATATTTGAAAAGTTTTGTTTCTTCCTACTTGCATAGGAAAGAAACAGGGTAATATGGTGCAAACATAATATGGGCTAATATAAAAATATAGGTAAATTAAATCTGTGCTTGTAAATGATGTAATTTTCTTCATGTCTTAATATATGGTTTAAATTTTTACACTTATTAATTACTAGCATTTGTTCGTGGCTCCACCCGCCTGGAAAGTTTTTCCGGGATAAAAGTCACTCTTTATATTTTACCAGGATTAAAAGTAGCCTATGTTACTCTCTGATAATGTAGCTTTATATTGGTCAAAGATTTTTTTAAATCTGTCCAGTGGTTTTTGAGTTCATCCATTACAAACAAACAAAAAATCAAATTTTTCCTCTTTATAATATTAGTATAGATAATAGTATTTAACCCGCTAACGCCCACGGTGGACACCGGTGTCCGAGTATATAGGAAAATATGCTTATATCTATATATAAGCGGGCTTTGACGGTTTAATTCTTATAACAAATTAGTTTTTAAGTCAATCATTATGCTAGGTAGATAAACCACTGACTTAGCAAATAGTATTTTTAATAATACTTTTATTAAAAACTGCCATTAAAAATATTTTAATTGAATTGAATAACATAACGCAGATTATGTAATAAATATTGAAAAGTATTTGGGAGAAGACAGAAATATAAAATAACATGTTTCAGTCATTTGAGACTTTTATGGCATTTATTTGCTTTGGACTCCACCCACATCTGTCTCTTCATAAAATAAATGGTATGAATAGTCCCAATGAATATTATACTAACAACAAAGAAGCTTAGATGTTCATTTAGGACCCAGTATATCTGTGTGACAAATTTCATTCCAATCTATTAAATGGTTTTAGCATGATTGACTGAAAACATATTTAGCAAAAACTATTATTTTATGGTATTAGCAATAATTAATAAAATCAAAACAGGTCAAACAACGATGCAAGCATAACTCTTAATTCAACATAGTAGGTTATTCGTTGGTGCCATGTTTTATGCCTTTATCCCCAAAAAAGTAGGCAGGAATTAAGGACTCAATGCACGAACTGTTCACCCAGCTTATTTTCTCCCATGGTGTGATAGGTATAGTATGGTGTTTTTAAAGGCGACCATGAATAGCATAGCGGAACCACTCCTCTCTGCAAACCCAATTGTGAAATAGCGCACCTTAACGACGAAAACGATGCAATTCAAAAAAATAAAAAATTGGTTATCATCATAAAATTACTCAAAATTGGTCCCTTTTTTATAAAATATAATAAAAAGGGACCGATATAATAGTTTTGTCCTTTTCCCGCTTGAAGATGGCGGTGTTTAAACTATTGTTGTATTGAAAATTTAGTTTTCAGTAATTTTATGACGTGAACGAGTGATGAAGTGACGATAGCCTAGTTGGGAATGGAACGGTCTGCCGAGACAATGTCCGGAAATTCAAAACCCAAGGCACACACCTCTGACTTTTCAAAGTTACGTGTGTATTGTTATCAATTATCGTTCGCTTTAACGGTGAAGGAAAACATCGTGAGGAAACCTGCATACCTGAGAAGTTCTCTGAATTTCGAAGGTATGTGAAGTCCACCAACCCGCTAGTGCGGGCCAGCATGGTGGACCTAACCCCTCTGTCAGTAGTAGAGGAGGCCCGTGCTCAGCAGTGGGCAGTACAGGGCTAATTGCATTGCAATTTTATGACAATAACTCAATTTTAGATTTTTTTGAATTGTGTCGTTTTCGTCCTAAAGGTGCGATATGTGTAATTCATAATTGTAAAATATACTTCAATCAAATGAATCAATCAATTAGCTTGTCGCTGTCCACTGCTGAATGTAAGAGTCCCCAAGTCAGTGCCAACCATCCTGGTCTTGAGCAATACGCATCCATCAGCTACCCAGTGCCTTTTTCAAGTCATCAGTAGTATCTTTATAAAAGAATAGGTAGTGCCTATTGTCTTATGGTAGTAATTAATAATACTCACAATTGCTATCTGCTGACAATCTAGTAATAAACAATTAAAGATAAGTGGTTGTTGCAATCTCAATCAAATACAAACTTTATTCTAATTCAACAATTTCCATGATTGATTTGGAGATATTGATCAAGATTATTTATTAATTTTAATCAATAATGGTTAGCAATTACTAACTCAGGTAATTCATGAGTTACATTCCAAATTTAAATGCACTTAAAATATCTCATGTAGCGATGGTTTCTTGCTCTGACATAAAATAATTTCTGTGCAACATAAACTGTCCTTATTGCTTCATTTTATTTTATGGCTGTTCTGGCTCACATATTCTCATATTTGGCTATTTTCCAAAATACTTCCTGCTATGTTATAACATGAATGCTTAATTCATCAGGGTTCCCTAAAGTGAGAGATCCTACAACACATTTTTTCCCATATTTCATAATCAATGTTGTCAAACTGCTGCATTTTGTTTTTTAGGAATTAATTTGTACTATTAGACTAGTCAATACACTATATTATAACATGATTCTTACCAGCTTACCTTGTATGTCTAATGGGGACGTATGCAGTCGCACAGATGGGTGATCAGTTCACTTCCTTGGGAACCATTTCACCCTTAGTCCCAGTACCAGCTTACCTTAGCTAAGTTGGTAAATAGGTAATTTGATTTACTTAATATTAGTAGAATAGTGTGAGAAAAATTACCATACCATACTACTAAAATGTATGTTATGAGTTGTTTAAAGTTTTGAATATAGTCCTATCCACCCTTTTAACAATGAATATTTCAGTAATAACTCTCAATCAAACTATATTCTACTAGCATTGCTCGCGGCTCCCCCCGCATGTAAAAGTTTTTCCGGGATAAAAAGTAACCTATAGCACTCAGGAGTAATGTAGCTTCCTATTAGTGAAAGAATTTTCAAAATCGGTCCAGTAGTTCCTGAGATTAGCTTGTTCAAACAAACAAACTCTTCATCTTTATAATATTAGTATAGATAAACTATGAAGTATTTGAAACTTAAATTTCAAGGTCCAATGTCAAAAACTTAAGGAAACTATGTATAAAAAACTTAAACTTAAAAAACTTGGAAAGAAATATATTGTATAGGGAAAACTGACTTCTGACAATATCCTGAATGACAAATACCATTTTAGTTCAACATTTATAATTGGTTTTTTTCTTGGTTCAGTATTTTAGTCCTGAGAAGAAACCGAAGATCTCTAACAGTGGTTCTATATTTAACTCCAGATCCAAAAGGAGTGGTGTTATAAGTTAGTTTTGTATCTGTATGTCTGTACTCTGTAGTATTGTAACTCCCATATGGACCAATTAAGATGCGTTTTTTTTGTTCGTTTGAAAGTTAATTTATTTTTGAAGTATTGTCTGTTTTTTTATTGAGTAGCTCTTCATAAATGGGTATTATGAATCTTGACATGTTGTTACATAACTGCGGTGAATTTAAAATTTTTGTCGTTGTTTGAGGGATTGTGGCTCATTATCGGACAAGTAATTCGCTTTTCTCCTGGTACCAAAAAATATCTTTCATTTGTTTTATATAACCGTTATTGTAATCGAAATTTGTTCTTTTACCCCTGAAGAAAAGAGCCTAGTAAATTTAATATTTGTTATTCCTAGCATAAACAAGTGCCAGTAGAAAATGTGAAGGCAAATTGAGGGAAACATTTGTACTTAGAAATTTTAAAGCAGTCGAAGGTCTTTATGTGAATATGTTTAGAAAGTAAATGCATTTTGTTCTGAAAGATGAATAATCTAGATAAGTTTTTAGTATTTACTTTTTTAACTTATTGCATTTGCCACCAGCCCCGCCCACTTGTGAGTGATAATGGTAGTGTAGATTTCTATTAGTAAATAGTTCTCGGTTTCGAAATAGGGGATTACCCCCCTTACACCAAAAACTACAAACTTTTACACCTTTTTAATGTTTTTAATGAGACCGAGGGAGTCTCACTGGTAATGACGGACTTAAAGTGGCCACCCTAGCCTCAATAAAACCAGCGACCAATACTAATCTTGGTTTTTAGCCTCTGACGTTGAGCAGCATTCCAGTAATAGTATTTTTATGCGGAAGGGGTCGAAATGTTTGAGGTTTCTTAAATTTTTTTGTTTGTAGTTTTGTGGCTGACCAGTCCTAATATGTAGTCATTCTTGGCCTGGTCTAGCAAGTCTTAGCGAGTCAGTCACTGCTCATTAGTCTACGCTGAACTTACCATCAGGTTCAGTGTGGTTAAAAAAACCTTTATCGCGTTACACTAGGAGCATTATTTGTTTGCGGCATTGTGAGGCTAAAGATTTCAGTGAATATAATATTGACTAGCTTTTGCCCGCGGCTCCACCCGTGTGAAAGTTTATCCAGGATAAAAGTCCCGCTTTATATTTTTCCTGGGTAAAAAGTACTCAGGTGTAAGCTATTGTGAAAGAATTTTCAAAATCTTTGCAATGCAATCAGCCCTGTATTATATACTGCCCACTGCTGAGCACAGGCCTCCTCTACTACAGAGAGGGGTCAGGCCTTAGTCCACCACGCTGGCCTAGTGCGGGTTGGCGGACTTCACATACCTTCGAATTTCAGAGAACTTCTCAGGTATGCAGGTTTCCTCACGATGTTTTCCTTCACCGTTAAAGCGAACGATAATTGATAACAATACACACGTAACTTCGAAAAGTCAGAGGTGTGTGCCTTGGGTTTGAACCTCCGGACATTGTCTCGGGAGACTGTTCCATTCCCAACTAGGCTATCGTCGCTTTTTTTATCTTTATAATATTGGTATAGATTTCAACTTGAAATCACAATCCATTTTTATAAGTTTAACATACGGACTACTTAACGATTTCAAAGGATTCCTTTTTCTGTTATTTTTTACTCAAACCTTAAAAAATACTTTGAAACTTATTGCGTAAACAAAAACCACTCGTTTCTTTTTACTTTGTGCATTTGTATGGCTTTACTTAATTTTAACTTTTGGGACGTGACGAAATTCTTGGACTTGAACGTTTGCTTGATTCGCACGTTATTATGTAAAATACGATCAAATGCAGTCTGATAGTGCTTTATTGCCCTTCTTTTTTTCCATTGCAATTGATGTGTTCATTTTGCCGATTTCAAGTTACGTATAACCCTTGCTCTGAGGACATCCAACAGTCACCTACTCTTGCTGCTTTTTTTCGCGAAGCAACCACGTTATCCTTCCTACTGAAGGGTGAGTGAAACGGTTATGTTGGTTCCACCAAAGTTACGGCCCAATGTCGACACTCGGGAGCATCATCCGAGCGAGCATTAGACAGAGTCCCTAACCCTATGTACAGTCAGAAGCATAAATATCTGTACAAAATCAACATTTCAAATCGCCTATATACGCGTTAAGATAAACTGAAACCTTTTTTTCTTTGTTTGAAGTAAAGTAAATCTCTTTTATTTTATTTTTGTGAAAAGAAAATAAAGATTAGTAAGAACAAAAAAGTATTTAGGCGATTTGAAATTTTGAATTTGTTCAGCTACTTATGCTGGTGACTGTACACCTTACACCGACACCAACCAAAACCAACGATGGCCTTCAGCGCATACGGGACGGCCCCGGGGTATCTTGTTGCACTAAGATAGCTGCGCGGAACTTACCCTTGCCTGCATATAAGGTAACAAGTTTTGTGTAGGTACTAGGTATCAAGAATTAAAGTAACTTGCTCTCACTAGGAGTTAGACAAGTTTTGTCATTGCAGAAGTAATAGGCACCGGGAATTAAAGTGGCTTGGTGACGCATGAGAAATCTGCATGGTGTCAGAGTACAGCATGTCTTTTAAATGACTGCCGGTATTATATTCGTGACTAGATTTGCGCGCGGCTCCGCCCGCGTGGAAAAGTTTTCCGGGATAAAAAGTAGCCTATAGCACTCAGGAGTAATGTAGCTTCCTATTAGTGAAAGAATTTTCAAAATCGGTCTAGTAGTTCCTGAGATTAGCGCGTTCAAACAAACAAACAAACTCTTTAGCTTTATATATTAGTATAGATTATCGATAGATGCCACATCCGACGTTGATCTATAATATTATTTGGCTGCACTCTACTGACCATCGGGTTCAATGTAGTTATGGCGGATATAAAAAATAGGCCTAAAGATATTCTAAAAATAAAGCAATTAAAGTATTGTGAATGGTTGAACCTTGCGATCAAACTTTTTTCTAATCTGTTCACTTTTGCAATCCCGAGATATCTAATTACATAGTTCATTTTTCAATTTAATTTAGGACGGGAGTCACTTTGCAGTTATAAATTAAGACAAAAATTAAAACAATCAACAATTACATAAAACTATCGCAGTGCAGTAATCAAACCCGTGGATTTTTGTTTTAAGACTTCTGATGTGCTCCCGCACGCACCCCGCTCAACTCCGCCTACTGGTTCAAGTTGTTTGACTGTATCTATATTCACAATTCACATATTATGTTGACGTCCCGTCATTCAATGCTTTACCGTTCCATTTGTTTCCGTGTCTACATCTATCCTTAATCAGTTATTTCTATATTCAGCTTATTGGCAGCTGAAATACGCTAACAATTCGTTTCGTCCTGAATTGATTGCCTGGTACTGCAATTTTTTCAATCATTTTTCCATTACCTTACAACTCACATCATAACTCTTCTTTCTACAACACGTTTCAAAAAGTATTGTGTGGACTTAGAATGTGCCAAAAAAAAACGACATGACTCCGTTTCGTTTTATTGGGATTGGTTGAGAGACTAACACGTGACTGACGTATTGGTCTCTCGATCAATTATAAAAATCAAAATTAAACAATGCCGTCTTACGAGTTGGGTTTTTTTGCCACATTCTAAGCCCACTGATAGGTTTATTCGTTTAAAAAAGAATGTCTCTAAGAGACTGATTGACTACTTGTAGTGTCGGAGATTAAATAGAGTAAGACAGCCGGTCAAGTTCGCATTTAATTTAATACTGATTCACGATCGGGTTGTAATTTGGTCCTGACTGCCTCGGTGGCGTAGTTGTATTGCGGTACGACTGCAATGCTGAGGTCTCGGGTTCAATCCCCGGGTCGGGCAGTGATATTGGATTTTTATATTCAGTATCAGACTGGAGTCTGGAATTTGTGCCCGATATGGCGATGGGCTCGCCCCCTATCACATCATGGGACGGAATACGCAAGACGAAAAGTGGGTGCAGTAGTTGCGCCTCTGCCTACCCCTTCGGGGATAATAGGCGTGAGTATGCGTTGCAATTGCCGAGGCGCAGCTCGACGGTAGATATAAATATTTTTATGATTGTTGCGTACGCATCACTGCTACAAAGAGTTTTTCTTTTTGTTTCAGCTGCTTGTAAATAGAGGCTGTATATATAAAGTAATAGAGTAAAGATGAGTTTGGGAGCGCGCGCCACCAAGGGTGGTGCGAAGCCTGGCAAGGATGGCAAGCACGCGCAGGACAAGGGCAAAAACACAGACAAACCACAGCCCAAGGAGAAGGTGAAACCGCAGGTCAGTGCGCTGCTTTTATTCTTTGACACTATTTTGTACGGAATTTGTAGAGTCGATAGATTCATTTTCTTAAAATTATTTTTCTCGCGGCTCCGCCCGCATGAATGAGTTTTTCCGGGATAAAAGTGTCGCTTTATATTTTCCCGAAATAAAAAGTAGCCCATGTTACTCGCTGATAATGTAGCTACATATTGGTGAAAGATTTTTTAAAATCGGTCGAGTAGTTTTCGAGTTTGTTCGTTACAAACACAAAAATACAAATCTTTCCTCTTCATAATATTAGTATAAATTTATTTATTGCTGAAAACAAAGTTATGCTTAGCTGACGGGACCTAATTAGGAATCTCAACAAGAAAAAGCAATAGCAAAGGAGGGAAAATTTAACGCCAACACTAGTCCTCGGCAAGTTTGTCGATGGCCACTGTTAAGTGTGTTGGTCGACAAACTACACTAATTAGTAATTACTGAGACTGGCTCAATTCAGAAAGACATTGGATGGTCCATTACATCATGTTCTTGTTCTTTCCTACCTATACCTCATTTACTTTAATATATTTCGGTTTTTGTGTTGTTCTGTACATATATGTTGATGTTCTAGGCAACAACAGAACAGCTCCGCATGGCACACATGATCGATCGTAAAAGCGAAGACGCGTCCGACGTTCGGAGAATGGTGAGGAATATTTGTTTTAATTATGTGGCTTGCGCGCTGTGCGTGTCATAGATTAATTTAAAAAAAAATCCTATGTAGTAAAGTACCTATATCGATAGTACCTACGCTTAATGCTAATTATTACTATTCAGGTTTTTAAAACACATGCATATGCATTTCTCCCCGAAGGTATAGGCAGAGTTGCAACCAGGACAACCATTTCGCACCTTTAGAACGAAACGACACAATTCAAAAAAATCGAAAATTGAGTTATCTTTATAAAATTACTTAATGGAATATGGAATGGATAGGTTCTGTTTCGATTTTCATGTCGGTCCATAAATATTTAAACAAATAAGAGCCTTCGCCTCGCTGTGAATTCAGTTGCAATTCGCCAGTGTGAGAAGAGCCTTAACTTTACCTGACCACGTTTTAAACAAGGTTAACTTAGTTGGCAGACATAAACTTCGGTTTTACGTATCACAACGAACGATTAAGCACTCAATTTTCTTTTTTTTAATATTAAAGTATAATCTACGTTTTGTAGAGACCTTACAGCTACTACACACACACACACACACACTCACGCCCGTTATCCCCGAAGGGGTAGGCAGAGGTGCAACTAGTGCACCCACTTTTCACCATGCGTATTCCGTCCTATGATGTGATAGGGGGCGAGCCTATCTCCATATCGGGCACAAACTCCAGACTCCGGGCTGATAGGTACTGAGTAGAAAAACCCAATATCACTTTTCCCGACCCGGTGATTTGAACCCGAGACCTCAGCATTGAATTCGTACCGTAATACAACTACGCCACCGAGGCAGTCACCTTACAGCTACTAAATACAGTAAAACACACAAATATACCTTTCGACGAGGCTTTCGTTAGTGTAGGATGGCCTTTACAGCTTCACTGCACGCGTGGGCCCGCTCCGTCGTCGCGTAAAAGTTAACTAGTTCAAGGACTGAGCACCTCGTATGAGATTTATACCGCGATGTAGGGTGTTACTAACAATATGTTAAAAAAAGGGAAAATCGGGACTGATTAGGATTTACAACAGCTAGTTTAGATTACAATTTAGTAAACTATAACCAACTATAACTACAACTGTGTGTAACAACTGTAACTGTGTGCGTTTAGGATACTATATTTTAAGGGTTTAAAATATAATATCTTAAACGCACACAACTGGGGAGGGAGAATTAGAAAGAAACAAATAACTAAAATGTTTACATACATAGTGATGCTAGGAGACGCCTACTATATGCCGATATGCAATTATACCAAAAGGGTGGCGCTATAAGTACTCAATTTTGTCTGTTGCATAATATGGTATACCGACCTATCGTTATGCACTAGAAAAACACGTCGTCGTTGTCAAACCAATATCTGCTATGTGCACTTTTTGAGATTTTTTTGACTTTTTAACCCCCGACAAAAAAGCGGGGTGTTATATGTTTAGGGTGTGTATCTGTGTATCTGTATGTCTGTCTGTGGCATCGTAGCTCTCAAACGAATGGACCAATCTTGACGCGGTTTTTTTTGAAAGCTGATAGGATCGCGATGGTTCTTAGCTATTGTAATTTATGAAGATCTGTTCAGGCGTTTGAAGATTATAGGCTCATTTCCAATTTAAAAAGCCGGATGGAATTAAAATTTGGTGTACTGTGACTTCGGCAATAATTTTAAACATGAGCTGATGCTGCAGCATCAAGTAGTCTGCGGGATACCCAACTCCTTAGCAACTTATAGCAGATATAGCGTGTTTGGGCTCATAAGGATGGTCTCATCGAGTAGGTGTTAGATAGTGCATTATCAAGGCCCCATGATGGAGAATAAAATAATTTAAAAAGCTTGAAATAAAAATTAAAATAACTCCCGACACAAAAATCTCTAGAAAGTAAAATAATAAAAGTGTCTTTGTCGTTTAATTACCTAGTAATATTTTGAGCCAAGCGTCCTCACGTCGGAGGACCGAATTCCGGACCAGGGAGACGAAAATACTTCTTTAGCGGTCCCCAGACACGACGACGGTTGGCTTAAAATATTACTAGATACTTAAACGACAAAGACACTTTTATTATTTTACTTTTTAGAGATTTTTGTGTCGGGGGTTATTTTAATTTAATTTTTATTTGACATTTTAACTATTATGACTAGTTTGCCACCCAGACTTTGATATATAAAAGCCGCGACTGCCTCGGTGGCGTAGTTGTATTGCGTGCGCGTTACGAGTACGATACGAGTTTTTCCATCTTTAAGATTACTCAGTCGCAGCTCGGAGTCAGGAAGTTGGCGGTGTGATACCCCCGTGCCTCGGAAAGCACGTTGGTCCTGCGCCTGATCTCTCTCCGGTCATGTCGGATTGCCGTCTCACCGGACTATGAGAGTGAAGGAATAGTGAGTGCACTTGTGTATTGCGCACACACTTGTGCACTATAATATCTCCTGCGTACCTGGCTGATCTCCGTTGAGATTGGCCGCCGTGGCTGAAATCGGCTAGGAAGGGATTATAAAAGCCGCTATGTGATTATAATCGTTACACGGCAAACTATGAGCACCAGAAAAAATATGCTATGTGCAAATTTTGTCTCCAAATTTTACATGAGATTGTTTTTACTCCGTATCTCAAAGTTTAACTTTTTGCACATAGCAGATATTGGTTTGACAATATCTAATAAATTAAACTCGCAAGTTAGAAATGAACTCAGCAATTCACAATTTACGAACGTTATTTAGGCCGGGTTGCTTCATCTTTGGTCAGGTAAAGTTAAGGCTCTTTCATACTGGCGAATTCACAGCGAGGCGAAGCTGCGTGCTCGTACAGTGTAATAAAACCGTTAATTTTACTTGATCACGGATGAAACAACAGGAGCTTAATGCAGTACAGAACAATGCATATGATAATAAGTCTGTTTCTTATAGCATTCGGCATGAAAGCATTCGAACTGCGGAGGAATAGGATAGGACAGGGTGCTGTCATAGGTTCATATTGAAATAAGACTACCTCAGTTAGCCGTTAGATAAACAAAGCCAAAGAACACTATTAAATTGCCGGCCTTGTGCGTTTGGGCGCACTGTGAGTCCTCGTTGTATTATTTGTGAAATTGGGTCATAAACAACACATTATTACATTTATCAGACGCGGCATAGTCTTTTTCTTGTAAGTAAACAAAAAAAAAATCTCGACGTTCGGTCGGAGTCCGCCCCGTGACCACGAAGTGCTGCAAAGCCTTCGAAACGTCGGGTGAAAAATTAAATAAAAAACCGCGATAAAATCCGTTATAGGAGTTTAATTTAAATGTCTAACGTTCACGTAAACGTAAGGAATCATTGTATAAGCGCAGTGGAATGCTACACAGTACTTTGTAAGTCAAGGTGCTGGATAGTGTTGCTACTGTTTATGGGTGGTCGTATCGCTTACCATTAGGCGAACGGCATGCTCGTCTCGTCATTCTATGCAATAAAAAAAAATATATAAAATATATGATACAGGTGCAAGAGCTGATGGAGATGACGTGCCGCACGGAGGACGAGGTGTGCTCCGCGCTGTACGACACAGACAACGATTTGGTCGCCGCCTGCAACCTGCTGCTCGAGGACACTCAGCGGATACAGGTCGGTACCCCTCCCACTATGAGAGCCGAAACTAGCCGTTTATGTGGGTGGTGCGAGCTTCTCCGACCATGCTTGACCCAAAACTTGGCCATGGTCTGGTCATTTCAGCTGCCCTCCAAGGTCTGCGCCTTGTGCCCGGGCACTACGCAATCTTCGGATTGACAGCAGAAATGGACTAGTCACTTAGGACATTCTAGCAGATGACTTATTTTGATTTGTTCAGGCTATCTTCGTTAAAAGTTCATTTATCCATTTTAAAGGTTACATTTACATTTACACACATAATTCCTTATATCTCTGCACTACTCCGTCAGGTTGAATGGTAGAGAATGCCTATGGCATTAAGCCCACCTATACACCATGTATAAAGTGTTATTTATTTGAAGTGAGCCCTCCAATGGATCTAAGGTTACGAATAAGGGACTCTAATACTTTATCTTTAGGAAGGAGTAAGACAGCGCTTTTACGGAAAAGCATTTATCGCAACTATATACAATAAACTTAGTCCGGACATTAGAGATATAGATAATGTAGTTTTATTCAAAAAGAAACTAAAAAAATTCCTCATCCATAAATGCTTTTACTCTATTGATGAATTCTTGGAGTCATAAATTATAAATATTAGAACAAGGTTTAGAATATGGTTTAGTATCTTTTATTTAATTTAAAACCCTAAATTTGTATACTTGTATATTAAGTAAAATGTAGCGGACTAAATTTAACTATACCATCTATTGTAAATATGTACCTACATTTACAAATAAATGATTTGATTTGATAAATAAAATAGTAATAAGATTTGTGTGTGACGCAGGGCGAATGGCAGACGACTGAGAAGAAGAAAAAGAAACCGCCCGCCCCCGCGGGCAACGGCGAGCTCGAGCCGCAGCGGGACCCGCGCAGCCGCTCCGGACCTCGCCCACGTAACTACTCACATTATTACAGTACCTGTTTTGCCACGGATTTTTTGTGGAGAAGATATGCGAGAACTTCATGTAGTTACTAGACAAGCTTTTTTTATTTTTTTTATTATTATTATGGCATTTGTGTTCACATTTTGCCAATGTCAAGTTTGGTTTGTATATTTTATTATCTGTAGTATGTCTAAGTAAAGCAGTGGCTACCTTACCAAGACTTTATCGAGGAGTTTTGGCGGCAACAGAAAAAACACTTGATTAGCACAATTATTTCAATTCACTTCATTTGAGCTCTTTAATAGAACTACATTGGATAATATACCACCATAATTATGCAATATAACACTAAATATCACCAAAATAATGAATTAAAAAAAGAGCACCTCATGACACTTCCAAGTTCCCGCCAAAACTCCTAGACAAGCTTTATGAGACTAAACATCCAATGTGATACAGTAGCGATTTAACGGTAAAACGGTCAAGATATAGTCACGACGCTGTTGCTGGTAGTCCACCTTCGATAAACGATTCTGTATCGCTACTATTGCGATGTCGCGTTATTGTAGCGATTCAGAGGCGGCTTAGCTATCGTAATTCGCAACGGAACTTTGATACAGAAACCAATGTGAACGCTGTAGTCGCGTTTTTTTTATTGATACAGTAGTGATGCTGCCGCGCTTTTGTATTGCTTCTGAGGTGCGTTGCAAATGTGACTAATTCTACATGGCAGAGATACAGGAGCGAATTAATTCTTGAAATACCATACCAGCCCTGTATAATATACTGCCCACTGTTGAGCACGTGATGAACCTGCGGACATTCGTCTCGATAGTTTGTTCCACAACTAGGCTATCGCCGCTTATTTCTCTTGAATATTTCACATCACATCAAATAGCGGCGATAGCCGAGATGAATGTCCGTAGGTTCAAAACCCAAGGCCACACACCTCTGACTTTTCTAAAATTATGTGTGTATTCTTTGTGAATTATCGCTCGCTTTAACGGTGAAGGAAAACATCGTGAGGAAACCTGCATATCTGAGAAGTTCCCTGAATTTCGAAGGTATGTGTAGTCTGCCAACCCGCACTAGGCCAGCGTGGTGGACTAAGGCCTTTAACCCTCTCACTTGTAGAGGAGGCCCGTGCTCAGCAGTGGGCAGTGGTATGATGATGATGATTTCACATCAAAGATACTATGTGTGATTGTGTTTGCGCAGGTCGCGGAGAAGGCGAACGCGGCGAGCGTGGGGAGCGCGGGGAGCGCGGCGAGCGAGCGGAGCGCGGCGAGGGGGGCTGGCGCGGCGGGCGCGGCGCGGGCGGGCGCGGGGGGCGGGGCGGCGCGCGCGGCGGGCGGGGCGGGGGCCCGCGCCGCGGCGCGCCCGCCCGAGCCCGGCCCGGCCGCACCGGCAACGACTGGCCCGACAACTCCAACCTCGGTGCGCACTACACACACTACGAATTAAAAAAAAAACTACACTATGAATAAAAAAAACTACGCTCTTCACTCTATCGGCTGTTTTGAAAAAACGACGCAATTTTAATCTATGATCTGATCCGGAGAATAATAAAAAGCGATTGGGATAGTTTATTGAAAACTGCAGTATATTATGAAAATAATGTAATCGAAGACATAAATTCGATTAATGGTGCTCGAATAACGATTTTCTTATGACTTACTTAAATACAAAGAAAAAAACAAGATTAAGCACTTACAAAGCCTAGTTACGATATTACATGCTTGAATATAAAAATATTTTAAATTTTCTGCAAAGTTTGTCTTTAAATTAAAGGACACATTATAAAGTGGTATATTTTTAACAGTTACTAACACGGTGGACCCGTTCCCCGCCACAGAAGACTGGGACAATGAGGAGTGGTCCGGATCTCTCTCAGACACCAAGGTAAATTTCGATCAACATAATATGCAATCTTTGAATGGACCAATAACTCCTTCACTATACATCTGGCGTGATTTTTATGACTCACAAATTTAGTCCATGCAATGTCACAGCTATTCTCTGAAATTTAAATAAGGTAGTTAACTACTTCTGACTGCCTCGGTGGCGTAGTTGTATTACGGTACGACTGCAAGGCTGAGGTCTCGGGTTCGATCCCCGGGTCGGGCAGTGATATTGGATTTTTCTATTCAGTATCAGCCTGGAGTCTGGATTTTGTGCCCGATATGGCGATAGGCTCGCCCCCTATCACATCATGGGACGGAATACGCTTGGCGAAAAGTGAGTGCACTAGTTGCGCCTCTGCCTACCCCTTCGGGGATAAAAGGCGTGAGCATGCGTAGTTAACTACTATTTTTTTCATTCATTTATCAAAAATGTATCTTATGCAAAATCTAGAAGAAAAAGTATTTACAAAAACTACGCAATAATAAATGAGTTATAAAGTTTTGAAATTTGGAGGAAGAGACATCTGTCAAATAACGGAAACTACAAACTGTGACGTTGACCAGTGTAACCAGCCATAACGCTTCGTGCGTGAGAAAAAGATAGCGCGATAACTCCACCACGCTCCCACTTATTATACACTATTTTTTTTTGTTACTTATAAAATAACTAGTATGGCTCGTGGCTCCGCCAGCGTGAGTAAGTTTTTCCGGGATAAAAAGTAGCCTATAGCACTCAGGAGTAATGTAGCGTCCTATTAGTGAAATATTTTTCAAAATCGTTTCAGTAGTTCCTGAGAATTAACGCGTTCAAACAAACTTCCGCTTTACAATAGTTTTTTTTGTGTATTTCTGCGTCGTGTCAATCTGTCATAATTATGTAACAATAAGCAACTTCTTTGTCAGATCTGTATTTTTTTACAATAGTGTAGAATATATCCTACTAATATTATAAACGCGAAAGTTTGTAAGTATGGATGTATGGATGTTTGTTACTCTTTCACGCAAAAACTACTGAACGGATTTAGATGAAATTTGGCACACGGGTAGGTTATGTCTTGGATTAACACATAGGCTACTTTTTATCCCGAGAAAATATAAAGCGGGACTTTTATCCCGGGAAAACTCATTCACACGGGCGGAGCCGCGGGCAAAAGCTCGTACACAATGACACATTGGAAACTACCCTATTGGAGTCATAAAGGACCACTGAAGTGACTAACTTTAAGAAGATTGGCGAAATCACTTGCATGCCATCGACAATGATACTATACTTAATTTGTTGTGTGCAGGTGTTCACGGCAAGCTCGGCCGTTCAGAACGCCGGCGTGGACCCCGACTCTGTTGGCGCACAAAACAATGCGACGGTGAGTTGTTATTACGTATCTGTAGAATAAAAGGATGGTATATAGATGGCCAGATGGCCAGATGGCTGGACGACTTGCACAAGTGGGCCGGCAGCGACTGGATGCATAAAGCAGCAGATCGGGCTCTGTGGCGTATCTTGCCTATGTCCAACAGTGGACTGCAACGGGCTGGTGATGATGACGATAGATTTTTAGTATACTGTTTATGAAAAAAAAAAATTTGTTTAGAATATATTTAGTTTATAAAAGAAATTAATGAGAAGCTGTTTTTTTACCAATACCCACAATGTCATTTCAACATAATGATTATACTGTTAATCATTTTGGAATATGCTTATAAATCCTTAGTTGTGCAGACCCCGTATTGAAATGGAATAAGGCATGGTGGATGAAGAAATAGATATTTCTATTTCATGTCAATTTCGTCGGTAGACCCTGTATAATTACGAAAAATAAAAACTCTATTCATCAGTCACGTATACTACACCCCAACCCACCTGTATAGGCCAAATTGTAAGCTTGACTGCCTCGGTGGCGTATTTGTATTAGACTGCAATGCTGAGGACTCTGGTTCGATCCCCGGGTCGGGCAAAGTGATGTTGAGTTTTTCCAGTCAGTATCAGTCTGGAATTTGTGGTCGATATGGCAGTAGGTTCGCCCCCTATCACATCATTGGACGGAATACGCGCGGTGAAAAGTTGGTGCACTAGTTGCGCCTCTGCCCCTTCGGAGATAAAAGGCGTGAGTGTGTGTGTTTGTGTGTAAGCTTGTATTGCTTTGCAGGAAGATTGGGACACCCCGGAAGCGAATGGTCCGACGGAGGGTCACATCCCTACTTACACGTACCACAACACGGCGCACACTACGCATCATCATCATTCCATCATGGACGTGAGTGTTTCCACTTTGTTTAACGACTATAGGGTGGCCACACGGTCGATGTAAGTGGCTAAATACTGTATCTCTCGTATAGTGTTGTATAGGAAATAACTTAGAAATGGTAAAATACCTACCGTAGTTGATTTGTCTGATGTATTAAATTCTGGGATTACCTGGGGTTTATGCAGTCGGACAAGCTGGTATAATTTGTTCTAACGTCGTCGGGAGATACAGTATTTATAGACTAATTTACCATTAGATCAAATGTAGTGATTTAACATGTCATGGTTTTAAACAATTCCTGTGCAGCTATCTTAGTGCATCAGGATATTCAGGATATTCCGATATGACTGCGCTGAAGGTCACCGCGCGTTATGGATGGTATGCCGGTGTAGGGTGTACGTAGGATTAGGGATCGGCCCAATGTTCGCTCGGATGATGCTATACTCCCGAGCGTTGATATTGGCCTTTAAGACTGCTGAAACCGACATCACCGTTCCAAGCACCCCCCAGTGGGAACGATAACGTGTTTGCTTTGCGAAAAAAAAGTAATAAAAAATGCCACAGCAATTTTAACATTTATATATTTATGTCGTATACAGCAGATGAGCTCTGGCAGCCCCGGGCCGGGCGCGTCTCCAGCGAGCGCAGGCGCGGGGCCCGCGGCGGGGGGCGTGGGGGGCGCGCCGGCGGGGGGCGTGGGGGGCTCGGGGCCCGCCGCGCCCGCGCCTGAGCCCGCGCCGCACGAACAGTACCACGCCGCTCACCAGCACCAGGTAACCGCACCATAATTACTTTATACAATGAAACTAGAGAAGTCACTATACGACGTATAGTGACTTCTTCTTCCTCCGCCTTCAACCAAAAGCATGTATAGTATACATGCTTTTGGTACCCGGAAAGCGACCATCCTACCCTAGTTGTTAAAATCTGCCATAGTAGCCTAAAGTCACGTCTCGGGATCAACCTGAGTATATAGAATTCTAATAGGCCGGCATAATTATTTCGGCTTATGAGGGGTAATCAGCTTTCGTCAGTGGACACTCTTGTGGCTACCCTACTGCGCTTTCATTAGTTGCTAATACAAGTAACGTATAATTTGAGGTGAAATAACGCAGTTTATATGAATTTGTCTGTTGCAGCCAATGGGCATGTCCGGCAGCCTGACGGCGGCGCAGTCGCAGTACCTGTCGCAGCTGACGCAGCAGTCGCAGCGGCACGAGAGCAGCGTGTACTCCAACTACGGCGTGTACTCCGCCGTGCCGGAGCTGGCGCGCGAGCTGACGCGCGAGCTGGCGCGCAAGCCGGCGCGCGCGCGCGTGCCGCCGCCCAGCAAGATCCCCGCCAGCGCCGTGGAGATGCCCGGCGGCGAGGCGGCCGCGCTCTTCCTCGACGTGCAGTTTGGCGCGTTGGACCCCGACGATAGCGACAAGCCGGTAACTACTCATAGATGTTGAACTAAAAAATTACAGCATTTCAAAGCACGCCGTCTTAATAGGGTAGTTTAGTGCTTTTGTTTAAATACAATTATAAAAAAATATGTGATTGTAAATTGTAACGGGAAAAGAATTTTCAAAATGCAATCAATAATAAATGAATTATGAAGTTATGGAGTTTAGTGGAAGTGGCATCTGTCAGATAACGGACATAACAGAATGTGACGTCACCAAGTATCGCCAGCCGTAATGCTGCGTGCGTGAGAAAAAGACAGCGCGATATCCCCACCGAGCCCCCACTTTAGCCTTTAGCTCACAACAATATTTCAAATATGAATAACTGCTTTATGTTTCAACCAATTTTGATGCTGATTTCACAGAAGATTTTCTTTTTAGTATTAGTTTCCGTTACATATAAAATAATCTACAAAATCAAACACAGGAACCTACCCTATTGTGTTTGTGTAAAAAAATGGCTATGCACGTACATATATCAAAACCGTTATACAAATTGAGGGTAGAAATAAATCTTCGTTTCAAATGACAATTTAACTTCATTGGTGCCATAGTACTACAACTAATCACAGATTGTTATCCGCACAGGTGACAACACAGGCGGAGAGCCAGCCGGCGCCAGTGTCCGCCAGCCACGAGACAACGACTGAAGTTCCTGTCACATCATACCCCAGTTCCAACAGTATGGTTAGTACATTTAATTTAATTTTCTTTCTATAGCGATTATTGGGCTTGAGTCTAGAATCGATTTTTATCGATTACTAGCATTGCGCGCGGCTCCGCCCGCGTGGAAAAGATTTTCTGTGATAAAAAGTAGCCTATAGCACTCAGGAGTAATGTAGCTTCCTATTAGTGAAAGAATTTTTAAAATCGGTCCAGTAGTTCCTGAGATTAGCGCGTTCAAACAAACAAACTCTTCAGCTTTATATAATAGTATAGATAATTTGATAATAATCAAATCGATTATAATTTAAAAGGAATACGCAAATTATAATCGATTTTTATCGATATCCCCGGATCGATCGAAAGTTTGTTAGCAACGCTCTCTTACTACTTATATAAACTGCTTGAAATTCAAGATCAATCTGGATATAGCTAGCAGGATTATTTATTAATTTCAGCGATTAAACAAAGAGGTACAAACTAGATATTTTTCTCATTATATAGCCTACTATTAACTATATGTTTTGCTAAACCATAACTATCGACTTGCGGCTTAATACAGCGAGTAATTGGGTATCATTTTGATTGCAGCTCAGTGAGAGTATGTCGGCAGCAGAGTCGACGCCGCCCAACCAGCCGGTCACGTCAGAGCCCGTAGTCACAAACGCAACGTGTAAGTACACTTTAATATTCCCGCTAGTTTCTGTAGTATAAACGTTTGGTTATACTGCCGTGCAGGGTTTGATGGTTGTATTATCTTGACTTACCGTCTTGTAGTATCGTCTGTTGTTGACGGTTCGTTTGGCTAAACGTTGAGACGTAATTCCAATAGTATTTCCTTATCGGCCAAATGTCCGTTAGGCTGGTTAAAGGTTTTCTCTTTTGTTAACGCGAAAAAATAAGAGTGCAAGTAGTTGGGGTATCATCCGTTATTTATGCTCTCTCGCCACTTTCCACAGCAATTAAGCAGGCCGGCATAACTATTCCGACCGTCCGGTCGATATGTTTTTGGGCTTCTCTTCTCTCACTATCAGGTGCAGTGAGGCAACTTGGCCGTGCGTTCGATAAAAAAAAAACAACTCCCTACTCTCTTCCATTTCTACTTCCTAACCCTCTATGTCCGTTCTTGCCTCTTTAAATGCCTCGGAGCTCCGAATATTAATACCTGGGCTACGGATTATATTATTATCATGCACGGTGTAGCCATCGCCCGCACCCTGCTCGGCTGCGTGTAGCCAAATAGAAACGCACGTAGCTAGAGCAACGCGACCCACTGTCGTCAGTTTGCGTAAAAGTCGTGCAATAACAGTTCGGCCGTGTTGCCCTGTCCACCCACTCACGCATGATTGGGTGGAGCTTGAAGGGCTCGTACATTTTTATAATTATTGTGTAGTTATTTTTGGCAATCAGTTGCTTTGTCCTGCACTAAAATTGTACACCAGGCCTAAATTTTCTAAATTTTATGCTAATTACGAACGCATATTGCTTTTTGATTAATTGGCATTGTTTGCTTTAGTATATTCAATGTGTTTGTTGTAGTTGTAATGTGTTTTTATTCACTCTAAGAACCTATAATTTTTAAACGTTGTCATTATTTATTTTAATATAGTGTTTTCAGTGTCAATGGATTAAAATTTTATAATTGCTTTAAGATGTTTGCCAGCTATAAAATATATATTGTATTATGTTTGTTGTTGCGTATAATAAGATGAGTTGTATTGTGTAGCGGCGCTGGAGAAGCAGTTGAACGCGTCGATGAAGCAGCTGAGCGTGTCGTCGCCTGTCGCCGCGAGTGGTGTGAGTGGTGCGAGTGGTGCGAGTGGCGTGAGTGTGCCGAGCGGCGCGAGTGGTGCGAGTGGCGCGGCGGAGAGCGGCGGTGTGCCCGCGCACGCGCACGCGCCCGCGCCCGCTCCCGCGCACGCCGCGCACCCGCAGGGGTACGCACACCACAGGCCCAAGGTACAAACACTACACACTCATTTAAAGCAGATGTACCCAATTTTATCCTCTTAATATTTTTAAAAACGCGGAGACCACTTTTATTATTTAACTAGCTTTTGCCCGCGGTTTCGCCCGCACAAAAGGTCTTTTCCTGGACAAAAGTCCCGCTATACATTTTCCCGGACCGAAATGTAAATGTAAACCATTCTCAAATCCACCTGAAGACACGCAATCTTTTTATTTATATATAAGTATAAGTCACTTTAAATACAAAATATACATTTTTTAACAGTATCCGGATACAGATCGAGAGATCTTGCAATATGGTTTTTTTTTATGGCATTGAGTGACGAGACGATCATGCCGTTCGCCTGATGGTAAGCGATACGACCGCCCATAAACAGTAGTAACACCATACAGCACCTTTAGTTACAAAGTACTGTGTGGCATTCCACTGCGCTCGTCATCCTGAGACATAAGATGTTAAGTCTCATTATGTCCAGTAGTTACACTGGCTACTATGTCCTTCAAACCGAAACACAACAGTGCATGCACACTGCTGCTTGGCGGTAGAAATAGACATTGCGGTGGTACCCATCCTGACGGACTCTTACATATTATGAGAGACCTACCACCAGTGTAGTTTTATACTATGTGAAGATAAGCACAGAAAACAATTTATTGTTATGGTTGAGATGGTGAAAATAATATATCTGTAAATATCAAAGCAATATTTATGAGCAGTATCGATATTTTGATATGAACATTTTATACCGAGCTCTTTTTATGTATGAGGTAATGTAAATACAGATAACATGGCTAATAAATTGTTAATATCAATATTAACGTAATTGTACCAAAATATCAACTTTATCAGAAACATAAACAAAGCATGATTATTATTATGATTCCGGATTTTATCAGTGCAGTAAGCTGTTACTGATAATACAACTAATTCCATTTATGAAATGATTCTTTGCATATAATTCAACTAGAATAGCCGACTAGCGGCGATAGCCTAGTTGGGAGTGGAATGGACTGCCGAGACGAATGTCCGCAGGTTCTAAACCCAAGGGCATGCACCTCTGACTTTTCTAAAAAGTTATGTGTATATTCTTTGTGAATTATCGCTCGCTTTAACAGTGAAGCAAAACATCGTGAGGAAACCTGCATATCAGAAGTTCTCTATAGGAATTTCGAAGGTATGTGAGGTCTGCCAACCCGCACTAGGCCAGCGTGGTGGACTAAGACCTAAACCCTCTCAGTTGTAGAGGAGGCCCGTGCTCAGCAGTGGGCAGTATATAATACAGGGCTGGTATGGTATGGTATGGTATAGCCGACGAACATCTTGGTACAGTCAGAAGCATAAATATCTGTACAAAATCAACATTTCAAATCGCCTATATACGCGTTAAGTTAAACTGAAACCTTTTTTTCTTTGTTTGAAGTAAAGTAAATCTCTTTTATTTTATTTTTGTGAAAAGAAAATAAAGATTAGTAAGAACAAAAAAGTATGTAGGCGATTTGAAATTTTGAATTTGTTCAGCTACTTATGCTGGTGACTGTACACAAAACTGTAGGGGTGGGGGTACAGGGACACTTAGGTGCCATTTTTTTTCTATATGGGTATGGCAATATGAGTCAATTGCATCTGATGCTTAGCAGAGAGGGGCCTATATAGGCCCTTCTCTATATAGAGTGTTGACTGACGATAGATTATCCCCTGCCAGTCGACACAATTATGCCGGCCTGTTTGAAATACCTAGCACCTAAATGTTGCCTAGATTACTATTTTGAATAATCATATGGTTGTGTAAAAATACGTTATTCAATTTTAAAACTTACATGAACATTCCATACCTTTTATTTAGTATTATAAAGTAAAAAAAACAAAGTCAAATTTTTTTTATCAGTATAGAACGCCATGTTCTTTTGTCGGTGTTTTGTTTCCTGGTCCCGGAACGTGTCACTTACATGGATTACTATGGCGGGTTTTATATCTGTGTACGGTGGCCGCTATCCAGGAGGATACGAATGTCCTAGCAATCTTGCAACTGAAAGAGTTTCTTCCCCTATTTCGTAAATTGGAATGTGTTCTCAGGAAATCTCGGATACATAAGATGCGGCTTTCTCTCCCTTACGAGTCAGAAATGAGCATACATTGAAATAAAAATATTTTATCACGGTTTTAACCATAAGGAATCATCATTGCGCACTAGACTTTTTCTCGCGGCTCCGCCCGCGTGAATGAGTTTTCTCGGGATAAAAAGTACTTCGCTGATAATGTAGCTTTATATTGGTGAAAGAATTTTTAAAATCGGTCCAGTAGTTTTTAAATTTATTCATTACAAACATACAAATCTTTCCTCTTTATAATACTAGTGTCGATACATTTCTATGTTGTACTAATAAGGCTTAATTTTGTTTCAGACTGTGGGACCACAACAGAACGTGTATGCACACCACGCGGTGTCGCATCACCCTCCGGTATACGGCGCCAACGTGTACGCGCCACAGGTCAGTGATTGCAGAATTAAAATCACATATCACGCTTTTATCTCCGGAGTGGTAGGCAGAGCTGTAACCAGGGCACTCAGTTTCCGCCAAGTTCATCGGAGGTGCGAGCATATAGCACTCAGGAGTGATCTAGCTTCCTATTAGAATTGATCGGATTTTCAAAATCGGTTCACTAGTTCCAGAGATTAGCCCCTAAAAACTCACAAACCATACTTTATAATATTAGTATAGATGTACCAACAGTTCTGATCTCTCTCCGGTCATGTCGGATTGTCGTCTCACCGGACTATGAGGAATGGATGAAGGAATATCGAGTGCACCTGTGTATTGCGCACACACTTGTGCACTATAATCTCTCCTGCGTACCTGGCTGATCTCCGTTGAGATTGGCCGCCGTGGCCGAAATTGGCTAGGAAGAGATTTTTTTATAGATGTAAAAAAGACCCTCTTACTAGGTCCTTGACTTTGTATTACGATTGAAAAGTTTATATTAAAATGTTTGGGCAGGTGAATTCCACAAACGCATCGTTGACTGGCGCGTCGGCCATCACGGCGACCGCGTATCCCTCCAGTGTGACGCTCACGCAGTACCAGCCCATCATGAACTCATATCAGGTAAATATTTTAATATCGCATTAAAATTAATGTCATACCAGATTGAAAAACATACAGTGCTATTAAGTTTTTTTTTTGGGATATTATTCCATTTAACATCGCATTGAAGCGAATTTTATGTGCCTTCGATAAAACAATATACACTATGAACAAGAAGCATTGTGTTTCTTGTTCATTCTGAATTCACGAGGGGAGAGGTAGCCAATATTTTCTGACTATAGAATGATACGTATTACGTACATTACGACTATTTTTCGTCCCATGGTGTTATAGGGGCGACCCTACCGCCATATCGTGCATAAATTCCAGACTCCGGGCTGATACTGAGCAAAAAAACCCCATATCACTTTGCCTGACCCAGGAACCCTCCTGGGTTCCCCATCACTCTGAGGTCCCTGTCTGTGGTGTCTTACCCCCCACGCCATACAACTACGTCACCAAGACAGTTTATGTTATACAGGGTAATTTTGACATTGCGTTAATAAATGAAACCACATACTCGTCTTTGCCTCTGCTAACATTATGCCAAAAATGGATGAAAAATGAATGTTTTCACCAAAAAGCACAATTTTACTTTCATGATTTTTTTACCATTTTGTAGTTTAGTGCGAATATGGCGTGTGCGTGAGTGTTTTTCTGACTGAATGTATAATGTTGCCGCTGCGACGAATTATCTGAGATTAGTAGTAGTGGCATTAGGGCGTGTTAACTTAAAATACATTTTATTGATATTTATTTTGTTCGAAATAACTTTTTTATTTTCATCTATCGTTAAAATAATTTGATGGAAAGTGTTATTTTGAAGGAGATAAGTATGTGGTTACATTTAGTAACGCAATGTTAAAATGACCCTGTATACTATTTAATTATATTATCATCTATAGCAGACGTCGTCATCGGCGGCAGTATACGGCGGCAGTGCGTTGTACACAGCAGCACCCTACACGGCGTACCAACCCACCGCACAACCCAAAATGCAACCCAAAGATACGCAACAAGTAAGCCATTCACGTAAACTTTACCGCAAGCTAGCGTAATAACTTGGGCATTATAAGACTTCAAGTCTCAGAGTGATGAGTACGGAGTGCTATGAAGTGTTTGTAATTCAAAGTTTTTAATGGTATTGCTACTGTTTATGGGTGGTCGTATAGGTTACCATCTGGCGAGTTGCGCGATCGTCTCGTCATTCATTGTCGACTGTCATTGTCGGAACGTATTGGGTATTCAGATTCGTACTGCAGATACAAACAAAAAATTCAAAATTACAATAAATCATCAGAGTTGTGTTTGAGTAATTATTGCTTTTGCAGCAACAGTACGAGAGCTCAGTGGCGTCGAGCAACAGCCTGACGTCGACGTCGACGACGCAGACGTCCACGTCGAAGGTGGCGACGACGTCGGGGTCGGGCGCGTCGTACGGCGCGGGGGCGGGGGCGGGCGCGGGCGCGGGGGCGGCGGCGGGCGCGGGCGCGCTGTACGGCGGCGCCGCCCCCGCGCCCTACGCGTACGACGAGCCGCAGCTCATGCGCACCACCATGCCGCACCACATGGTATGCACATTAGTATAAAAAAAAACAACTATTCATAACAGGCGAACCTAGTTGCACTTATGACAGTCAAGATACATTTAATTGATTGTATTAAATATTATTAATATCAAAGGTCACATATAACTACCGACATTTTTATTAGGAGTAAAATCAATGATGAAAAATAAAAAGCCAGCTCGTGCTGGCAGGGAAGGGGATATAAAAAAAGAGATAATTTTTATTAGAAAATAATGGGAGCAACGCCTCGCGATCCTTATTATATAGCTGTCGTCAAACTTGCATGTACCTTTAATAGGGACGTATGCAGTTGCACAGACGGGCGATAGTTCACCTTGTTGGAACTATTTCACCCTTAGTCCCAGTTTGGGTGGTGCTGGCACTTTCACTTTGGGTCGGCCCGCTTCGCCGGTATCATTCTCAGAGGCCGCCTACACCATGAGGAGTAGTCAAACTTACACGTTAACTGTGGCTAACACCATAGCTGTGTTTTTAAGGGCGCGACGCGTGTGCGGCGAGTACACACCTGTTGTGTTGAAAAAAATATAACTGTCTCGCTCACTCGCGTCGCTCCGCCAAACGCCAGTGCGAGACAACACTCACCGTGCGAGCCGGCCGCACTGGTGGATAGTTTATTGCTTTGGCCCCGGAGAATGTGTTAGCCGATTGCTTGTGCTCGGGAGGAAGTGAGCGTACCGACCGAATGATTGGTAGATACGGTAACTTTTGTCTCGTTCACTCCGCTCAGGCCCCTGACTTAAGTTACACTGACACTGAGTTAAGTTGTTGGTCAACATCAATACCGAGTTTTGGCGGGAACTTGGAAGTGCCATGAGGTGCTCTTGTTTTAATTCATTATTTCGGTGATATTTAGTGTTATATTGCATAATTATGGTGGTATATTATCCAATATAGTTCTATTAAAGAGCTCAAATGAAGTGAATTGAAATAATTGTGCTAATCAAGTGCTTTTTTTTGTTGCCGCCAAAACTCCTCGATAAAGTCTTGGTAAGGCAGCCACTGCTTTACTTCGACATACTACAGATAATAAAATAGACAAACCAAACTTGACATTGGCAAAATGTGAACACAAATGCCGTTATAAAAAAAACATCAATACCTCACCTATTTTAGAGACTAGCGCGAGTACGACACCGCTATGAAATCTCGGGTTCGAATCCCGTGTCATGCAAAGTGATTAGATTTTCTGCTCGGTATCAACCTAGAGACTGGAATTTGTGCTCGATATGGCGATACGTTAACCCCCTGGGACGATCATGGGACTGAACATACTTGGTGATAAAGTAGAGACCATGGTTGCATTTCTGCCTACCCATCCTAAGGTGTGATGTATTTGTTTTTTTTAGTAAAATTGGTAATTTAGATGTATCAGAATAAGTATGTTTTGTTGCAGGGTGGGTACTACGAGGTGGGGTACGGTGTGGGAGGCGGACGCGAGGGCGCGTTCGGTCTCGGCGCCGCAGACAGGTTCGGACGTGCCGACGCTGCCTCGCCACAGCAGGTAAACATAGGAGATATACTTGTAGTGTTACTTTCACTGTGACGAGATTACACATTCACTCGTAAGATTAAATTTAAAAGGAATTATGTGTTTGTTGTGGCTTCGCCCGCTTGAAAAGCCTTTTCCGCTACGAAAATCCGTAAATAAATGTAGTGATCTATAGTTCCACTGTATGACGCCAGCGCCATAGACAATAAATATATTTCTCTCTGGAGCAAACCAGGACAAACAGTGATCTATTTATTAATCTAGGACAATTTCATCAAAATTTGTTCAACGGTTTTTGCATTTACTTCTAACAAACAACCAAACATTTTCACGTATATTCGCATTTTTAATAAATAAGATAAGAAGTGAAATTATGTGTAAATATTTATGTTTATAACTTATTTTTTTCTTATTGAAAAATAACGTATTATAATTGGTCTTTGTTTTGGATATAATTTTGACAATCGTTTCCATGGGGAGTGCTCTGAGGAACTGTTTAATATGGTGCCCGCCTCGCTTTTTTACCATCGCAGTGGAGTTCATACATACAACGTTGAATCCGTCTGTATTAGCATGGTGCGTTTTCAACGGTCTTTTCTGCCGCGCACTTGCAATCTTTGGAATGAACTCCCTGCATCGGTGTTTCCCGAGCGCTAGCGCTTGTCCTTCTTTAAACGAGGTTTAAAAAGAGTGCTCACCTCCCGGTAGGCAATGGCTTGGCTGTGCCTCTGGCAGTGCTTTAGTCCATGGGCGGCGGATGCTGCTTACCATCAGGCGGACCGCTTGCTCATTTGCCTACTAAAGCAATAAAAAAAAACGTGTGGAAATGACTAATATAAACAATCTCGCCACGAAGTTATTTATTATGTTTTTATTTTATATTCTTCAATCCTATTGTTCGAATGTGTCGACAGTTTAATGAACTTAGTATTAAGAATCCTTCTCTAGATATATATCATAACACTATCACTACTTATAAAAGAGAGATCCTTAATATCTTTAATTAATCAATTACTTGGGATTTATAAATTTTTATTTTTGTGTTTTGTCACACGTCATAGTGATTAATCTCATCTTAATTACTTTTGTGTTAAATAAATAAATAAATAAATAAATATTACAGGTACCCGCCGCGGCGTTACCTCCCGGCTATGCGTACTTCACATACCAGCCACCACCGACCACGTATCAATACGGAGTATACCCCACGGTGAGCTACCTACATCATTGTCACCAACAGTTTCTAACCTACAGATACTAGTTTTATTTTATTTGGGATCACAAACGATTATCTAATAAGACTTAGACTGATAACAATAGTATAGGTAACTTAAATAATTACATAATCAACACCATTATCCACTGAGTAACTAGTTATTAAGGTCCTGCAAATCATAACAGAAAACATCTGTGTTGGGTGTATTATAAAACATATTTCGAATATTGGAAGGGTCCTTTACCAAGTAGACTGCATCTCAAGTAACAGTAGTTTTTTTTTGGGCGCGGTGTGTGCGTACCATAAGAGTGTTGTCTAAAGACTGTTTGACTCGCTCGTGTCGCGCAGCTACAAGTCAGTGCGGGACAGCGTGGCGGTCGCACTGGTGGATAGTTTTGGCGCTGCAGTCAAATAATGACAGAGACTGGCATAATTGGCTCGATCGAAGAGACAGAACCTTCTTTGCTGGTTAACTTTTTCCTTGGACTTCACTTCACCTAACTCCAGGTGCAGTGAAATCACTGTCGTGCTAGTTGTAAAAAAAGATCACGATTTTATATGTAATAGGTAATCTGATGTGTCTTTGTCGTTACAGTACGGTGGCGGTTCGAACGTGGGCGGAGTGGGCGGTGTTGGCGGCGTGGGCGGAGTGGGCGGCGTGTCGGCCACCGGCAAGGTGAACACGTACGCGCAGCAGCAGCAGCCACCGTACGACGCACAGGACTCATACAAACCAGGTGCGGCACACGAATAAACATGGCCACGTCGCGCCATCTTGTTTAACAGAAATATGAAATCAAAAAAATCTGGAAATCTCGTGGCGATTTGATTAGCAAAGGTCTCGCACGATTCGCTTGCAGCAAATTTTTGCGCAACCCATGACTTGTTGCGTCCTCGGACTGATCAAGTAGAAACATGTATAGTGACCCTGTCTGAAATTTGTGCTCGATACGGCGATAGACTCTCTCCGTGACACATTATGAGATGGAATATACAGTGCGCAATGTGGGTGCACTAGTTGCGCTTCTGCCTGCCGCTTAGGCGATTAAGGCCTGAGTATATTATAAGGATAAGTATATTCATTTACTTTAACCCATTGACTGCCACTGTATCTGTGTATAAGTGCGTCAAGAGAGCCGATTTTTAAGTTTTTAAATTTTTACTTTTTATTGCCTAGGCAAATCAAAAATGTAATTTTACGCCAAATTATGTAAAACAAAACAATAAAAATAATCAAAAATAAGTCCCCGAAAAGTGCGGGAAAGGCATCCCCGTACACGCTCCGGGGCAGGCATGGCAGTCAATATGTAATTTTTTTTATGGTATTGAATGACGAGACGAGCATGCCGTTCGCCTGATGGTAGGCGATACGACCACCCATAAACAGTACCAACACCATCCAGTCCCTTGACTTACAAAGTACTGTGTGGCATTCCACTGAGCTTGTCATCCTAAGATATAAGATGTTAAGTCTCACTATGTCCTGTAGTTACACTGGCTACAATGTCCTTCAAACTGCAACACAACAGTGCATGCAAACTGCTGCTTGGCGGTAGAAATACGACATTGCGGTGGTACCCACCCAGACTCTTACATATGAGAGAGCTACCACCAGTACTGAATGGTAAATAGTAATTAGTTTTGTGTCCGTGGCGTGTGCAGGAGCGGCGTACTCGGGCAGCGCGGCCAAGAGCGGCGCCGCGGCGGATCTCACTAACGCCATGTACGCCAAGACGCACGTCGCGCTCAACAAAGTCAATGTGAGTACTGAATACGCTATTTGTTAATGTTTCATTTTTACCATTATTTTATACGAGCGTTTGCCCGTGGCCCTTCACGCATGAGTGAGTTTTCCCGGGATTTGTTATCCCGGGAAAATTCCCGGGATAACAAATTGTCTAAGCGTTAATCCAGGTCATAATCTACCCGTGTGCCAAATTTCATCGAAATCCGATCAGTAGTTTTTGCGTGAACAAACATCCATACATCCATACTTACAAACATTCGCGTTTATAATATTAGTAGGATGAAACCGCAAATAATACAAGAATCCCTTCTGTGAAAACAGCATTAAAATTGGTTAAGACATGATGCCGTAATTCATATTTCAAATATTTTAAATATTCTGTCGTTATTAGACATTCTATATGGACCCCCACTATGCTTACCATCAGGTGCAGTGGGGTCGCTTTGCGGTGACAATAAAAATAATAAAAAAATACTGAGTTTGGTTGTTTGATTGGTAGGTTATGACTTATAAATATCAATGTGTTTTTTTTTATATTTTATATGTGACTGCCTCGGTGGCGTAGTTGTATTACGGTACGACTGCAATGCTGAGTTCTCTAGTTCGATCCCCGGGTCTGGCAAAGTGATATTGGCTTTTTTTATTCAGTATCAGCCCGGTGTCTGGAATTTGTGCTCGAAATAGTGATAGGCTCGCCCCCTATCACATCATGGGACGGAATACGCTTGGCGAAAAGTGGGTGCACTAGTTGCGCCTCTGCCTACCCCTTCGGGGATAAAAGGCGTGAGCATGCGTTATTATTATTAAAAAAAAAATTGATATCCCTTCCACCCTGTATAATAACGTGTCGTATATTACAGAGCTACGAGAAGGCGGGATTCGCGGGCGGCACCCCGCCGCCGTTCGGCGCCTCGCACCTGTACATCCCGGCGCCGCCGCACCACCACGCGCACCACCACGCGCCGCAGCACCAGCTGCAGCCGGTACGTACCCGCACACCACACGCACCACACACACCACACACACCACGCCTCGGCGGTCAGGAGAGGACCCGACACTATAATAGCCGGTATACAGCTTGGCCACACGATCGCCTGGTAGGGGTAGCTTGTGCAGACATGTAGGTGCAATATTTGTATTGATTATTGATAAATTACCTTTAGTGAGTAATCTTTCTTCCATTGAAAATTATACCTGGACCTACATACAACAAAAAAAAAATCCAACACCCGGTAGTGTGCTCAAGTTGTTTGCCAGCTATAATAGCATTTGTTAAATCTTTGCCATTTAGCTGCGTCAAAATAAGAAATAAATTCAGCAAAAGGTTAAATGTTTACCACATACATTTTAAAATTGGTTATACATTTAATTAAAAATTTACTATCATATACATCTGAGAGTATTAGGAAAACGGGATTTCAGAGCTTAAAACTTAAGTGCATACTTTTCCAAATCTTACAACTTGAATTATTTGAAACAAGTGTTGTAACCTCTCCTATCATGGTTTATTTATGAAGTAAGCTTAAGGGATATCAATTTTGCGGTTATTTTAAAACGATTTCTTTATATTGATCCGTTATCCAAAATTGAGTTTCCAATATTATTTATGCTGCAATTTGAAAAATGTATTCATTTTTCAATATAACTTGTAAACATTTGCCACGTGAACTGAATTTAAAAACAAAGGTTTTCCAGTTAATCAAAATAAAATATAATATGTGTACAAATTCGATTGAAAAGTGATTTATTTATACTATTGCATTTGCAAGCTGCATTATCATTACGTGAACAGTGTTACTGTGTGCCGTTGGGATCGACGCTTTTAATATATGTTTATTTATGTGAAGAATTGGGTCTTTGAGCTAAGAAAACTTTGGAAATAACTATAATATTACTTCATTAACATAAAATCCGCTAAATTGACCAGTAACTAAAGTAATGAGTGTGACAGGTTAAGTTTGATAGTTGTCTGTTTGACCAGATGCTTAGAAATGAAAATATATTTATCTCAAATAAAATTCTGAACATCACATTCATAATAATTGCCTTGACAGCTTCACAATATTAGGTTTTGTTTATAGTACGTATTTTTCATCTCAGTACTCATTTAACAATCTGATTCATTATAGCACCAAATCAGTATAATTATTATTTATTCATTCCTTCTAGATGTTTTCCTTAGCTTACTGATCCCAATATGTAATAAGTTTAAGCATACCGAATTAGCTTATGCAATAAAGTACTTGACTACGAAAAAAAAGTTTATTTTATTTATTTGACCCTCATGATATTCAATAATTATAGATATGCATGCCATACAATAACAAATCAAAAGAAAAATGTGTTCCGCACGCACACATACACATTTTATTTACATTTCAATAAAATGACCTTTTGTGAAAGAGATAAAACGTTTTAAACCAGTTCGATGAAATAATACAGTATTTGTCATTTACGTATAGTGTATGCAATTGTCGCTATTGGGATTATTTCGAGTCTTAGGGTGGTATTAATAAATCAATCTCAAGTTTGAGTTACATCTCAAGTAGACATAATGTATGAATAGTTCAATACACTATGTCTACTTGAGATGTTACTCAAACTTGAGATTGATTTATTAATACCGCCCTTAGATTGTGCGAGCTAATAGCAAACCTATAGTTTTTGAATATCATTGATCGGGCCATTTTTTTTACATTGTGTAATTGCCATTTTCAAATAAAGAACCAAATAGCTTTATTCGATCCATCGCGAAAATGGACCAATCGGAACAAACTATTTGACATACTTACAAATGACTTACATATTTTGATTGGTTCTTTAAGAGAAAAAGGCCATAAATTAGTGACGTCATAGTTCAGTGTTTGTCATTTCCTATTTCATTTGGGTGTCAAGTGCTGTATTGTAATGTTTGTCGTTGTGATGGTTTCCAATGTCATGCGTGGTCGATTTACGATTATTCACTTGCGATAGTAGTTTTTTACAAGCATACAATTTGTTTTGGTAGGTACATTACTTCCAAGCATGATTTTTTATTGTTATGTGGTTTTCGGTTCTCGAGTTTCTTTTTGTATTCGTTTCACAAGCCAAACTGACATTAATTGGTTTACTTATATTTTATTTATTTTTGAATTATTGACCAAACTGATTTTTTTGTGACTGCCTCGGTGGCGTAGTTGTATTACGGTACAACGGCAATGCTGAGGTCTTGGGTTTGATCCCCGGCTCGGGCAAAGTGATATTGGATTTTCCCCGATATGGCGACAGGCTCGCCCCCTATCACATCATGGGACGGAATACGCACGGCGAAAAGTGGGTGCATTAGTTGCGTCTCTGCCTACCCCTTCGGGGACAAAAGGCGTGAGTGTATGTATGTACTGCTTTTGTTTTTATATTGTTTAAAAATAATTTGTGGTTATTGGTTATAGATAGTTGGAAATAAAGCATTAAGATATTGCTTTAAAAAATAAGTTTTTTATTGGCTGAAATCTTATTTCATAATAACATAAATTACGTGAGCCACAATGAAATCCAATGTAATATTATCAACGAATGTCCATGTCACCGTTTAACCATATATCTGAACTCATCATCAAAACTGCATCTGAAATTATTGGTTAGTGTTATTCAGATTAAAAAATGATACCTATGTCCTTTCTTCTAAAATGAGAAGCAAAGTTTTAAGGAAAGGAGATGTTCGCTTTTTGTATGGAAATATGGCCTCAAAATCTAACCAGGCTCAAATTTTATGGATATAAAGGGCCACAAATATGGATCTTGGAATTCAAATAAAATATTTTCAGAACCCTCCATTAATAACTAACTTTTTAAAAACGTTCATGTTAAGTGTAGTTTTTAAGCAAAATAAAATTACATAAATCTCAACATCGGAGGACTTTATAATTATACGATTTATTGCAAAAGCTTAGTTTTTGGGAGTACTATTCAAATTTATATATAAAGTATCTTGGTTAGAATTTTAGGCCCGTTTTTGGACATGTCCTTTATGGTAGTTTGAGTTATTAAAAGCAAACTATTGGTAAGTTTTGAAAGAGAAATGCGTCAACCAGAGAACAATTGCTAATTTAACACATCTGCCTTGCGCAAAAGTAAGTCATTTTTATTCATTTCTTACCCATTCTTAACGACTTAATATTCATAGAGGATTATTTACAGCAGTTTTTGTCACTTTCTTTTATATACTGCATGTTATAAGTTTGAATGACACAACATGCAATAGTTAAAATATTGTTTTTTTTTATTCACCAAACTAGGCCATACACATAAATACAAGTGAATACAGAAAAAATGTATCACAATGTTGTATTAGTGCTCATGAATAGATATAATTAATTCATACTATCACAAACTTGAGATGTAAAATCGTAATAGATTTTCTTTCTTCTCAATCCAAGCATTAGGTATTAAATTATATGTAATTCGTTAAAACAGCAAAAATACGAGTACATCGCAACATGTGGTTCTAAACATAATATTATTTTGAAAAACATCCACAAATGTTTAAAATACCATTTTCTTTTATTTTCTTATAGTTTCATTTTCTACCATTTGCTTTACTTGTGTAACTTGAACATATTATTTTTAATATTTATTATACATACTGTTTGCACGAAATATTTTTCATTAGACGAAACTGCCTCCTATGGGTTATGCAACATACTACAGCCATATAATACTTCCACAATTTAGTACGAATGAATGACAATTATACGTATATTGATCGAAAGACCCCCTAGTTTAAGTAGTTCCTGTTATATCCCAAAATGTGTCGTTAGTTGCTACATTAGCTTATTCCGCCGTTTAGTTTTCTGTTCAATATTAGGGGACACTTTTAACTCTAGAGTGGGTAGGTGAAAATATTTTGATTAGAGTAACCGTTCTTTCGTTTTATGTTCGAAATGGCGATAATACCCACTTTCACAGTATGGGGCAGATTTCACCTCTAGTTTATTAGTTACGACTCGGCCTAGGCGAGTGCCTCAGTGGACAATGGCGTCATCTATATGTTTCCATAGCTCCATAGACCTCATATCCTTTAGTATATAGTTTAGTATTTATATATTCTCAAAGTACATATCGTAAATCGGCATACGAGCGCGTCCGAGACACACAGTACATAATGCATGAATGTATAGATATATTTCTTTTCAGTTGTCACATATTTTTGTTTATTATATTACAATAGTTTGCTTTCGTTTGTAGATGGATGTACGGGTGAACAGTAGTCATAACAGGCGGGTAAGTCGAGTCCGTGTCTTATGCACTATATATGTATATATTTACGCTGTTACATGTAGCTATATATAAATATTTATGTTGGTACTACCCGCCTTAACTAACATTATGCATGTATTTGTGTTTAAAATATTTATTCTTTGTTTGTTTTGGTGAACGCGCCTATTTTTAGTCTATGATTTTTTTTCTATCATGAGTTAATTGGAAAACTTAACGCACTCATGCATCATCCGATACAAATATACGTTAGTTTTTTGTAATGCAAACTGCATAAATGTCTTTGGCTAAATTAGTATTTTATTATGATATGAATGAATCAATTTTCAAACCACCCCACAACAAAACCATAAAAAGACACATTGAATAACATTATTTTTCATAAACAACATGATTAGTTGGAACTTGTAGGTTTCTACTAAATTATAAAGGCATAAAAGAATTTTGTGTTCTATTTTCAAAACTATTTTTTTAAAAATTTAATTACGTTCCAAGACAAGCCAATCGTTCATTTATTGCACACAACTAAAAAAAAGTTACACCGCCTAAAATTATTATAGAGCACTTTTCAGCGCTCGAAATGCTTTAGATGTTACTTATGTGTATAACGATACCACAATTTATTTAATTTCGCAACTTATTCTGATATTTAAAAAAAAGACATTAGCGATATCTAAGCGATATATATGTTTTTTTTTATAATTGTGTTTGACTGTTAAATTTGATCATAATTTTCTGATGTAAACACATCTCATGTTTTTGTCAGTAAATATCTGACTAGCCCCTTTAATAATTTAATTTTATTATTATTATTAGGAATAAATAAGACTATAGTAGGGACAAACTAATATGGCCGGTATGACATGACACGGTTTTGAATTTTTTGGGTAGACGTTCTCACAGAGTTATCGCGTCGGGAAAAAAAATTGAATTGTCATACCGGCCAGCTTAGTTTGTCCGAACTATAAGGGGTTTAATTGAAATAAATTATATATTGTCATATCGACCTACGTTATGAACGTATACTATATAAACGTAATTACATAATAATTGTGGTATAAAAGTAACACAAATATCCGCACCTGTAGGCAGGAGTCTCAAACATATAAAATCAGTTTTATAAATATTGTTTTAAACAAGTCAGGTACTTGCTTTCTGGCATTTTGTTTGTCATAGTGGTCGTGATAAATTTATTTTCATTATTTGATCATTACGTTTATAGGTTATATGAAATTTTGATTTTGTTCAGATACTTATGCTGCTGACTGTACATATAACAGAGTTCAGCGTATAAACTGAAAGTGGTATATTTATTATAGCGCAATGAAAGTACATACAATGCTTTAATTTCAATATCAAATCTTTTTACATACTAATGCTTTTATTGCACTATAAAAGCAGTTTAGCACTAATAGTTCTGTTCATAAAACTTCACTAGCACTGTTTTAACTAAAATATTATGTTCGTATCACTTTTCACCTCTTTGATCAACACACGCAATTTTATCATTACTATATTCCTACTTATGGCTTGATTTTATCATAATTTATTTAGCAAAAATTGGACACATCAAAATTATTAGCGCAAATATGTATTCAACCAAATAATGAAAAAAATTATAGATAATAGTATGGTAAATAAAGTGACCCTACTGAACTGGATAGTAAGTGAAGTACGGTACAGAGAGTCGACTGACGTATAACTAGTCCAAAAAAACATTTCGATTTATTTATTATTTATGTAAACTCTTTATTGTACATCAAAACAAAAGAAACATATACATATACAATAGAGAATACACTTAAACAAGAAGTACAAAAGGCGGTCTTATCGCAATCGGCGATTTCTTCCAGACAAGCCTTGGATGGACTTAGTTAACTAGGAAACAGAGAGTGGGGTGGTCATTGACAAGTAATAAAAGGGGATGGAATTCTGATGTATATAATATAGTACATATAGAAAAAAAAATAGCAAATGAATATATAAAATAAAAATAACTACATAATATAATACATAAACTATAAAGTTCTGCCGATCTGTTTGTAACCGGGTATGCACAGGCTGATCCCGGAACGCGACACACTTGATTGGTGCTATTGAATGTTTTAAGACAATTTTATAAGTGTAGCACAAGAGTGGTGTAATAAGAGTTATTATTGTTTTTTGCAGGAGAGCGGGTCTGGCGGCGGGCGCGCGGCGTCCAGCAAACCCCCGGCCAGCAAGCCGAGCTACTCACAGTCCTATTGGGCGCCCAACTAGCTGTTGCAGGTGATTATTTAACAAATCACTATTCGGTAGTTCGACAGTTGTCATTTTTTTTTATGGCATTGAATGATTAAACGAGCATGCCGTTCGCCTGATGGTAAGCGATACGGCCACCCATAAACAGTAGCAACACCGTACAGCACCTTGAGTTACAAAGTACTGTGTGGCATTCCACTGCGCTCGTCATCCTGAGACATAAGATGTTAAGTCTCATTATGTCCAGTAGTTACACTGGCTACAATGTCCTTCGATTATGTCGTACAAGAAGAATCGCTCGAGCAACGTTCTCGTCCACTGCGACTGTTTACCGCTGTGATTTTTTTTCGAACATCCGGATATCGTACAAATAGTTTTGAGTGTCTTTAAAAAAAAACTTCAATTTTTTACTTAGGCAGAGCAAGTTTGGCCTGTCATAAATAGGGAACGTGTACGTCGTAAGCTCTGCCATCTGGTGGCGCAATGTGATACTTTCAGCCTATCGATACTTGGCATTGACGAAAAATATTCACATTGAAAGGATGAAAAATAACATTTAATTTGGCGATGATGTATTGCTGTGTAGCAGGAGGCTCCAAAACATAAATATAATCAAATCAAATGGTGTAACATTCTATTACATTCCCAATAGAACCTAAGTACTTACATTCCATGACTATGTGAAAATCGTCAAAAATAATAAAAGCTATATAAAACATACATATTTATGAGTTCCAAAAGCATTTCGTAATGTCTTATTACGTAATTTATAAAAATAAAGAGGTTTTGAAGATAATGTTCAATACAAACAAATCTGTAATTAAGGGAACATAAGACCGGGATGGTTGGCGCTCACTTGGGGAGGCCTACGTTCAGCAGTGGACCGCGACAGGCTAATTGAATCTTTTTTTTTATGGCTATGAATGACGAGACGAGCATGCCGTTCGCCTGATGGTAAGCGATACGACCGCCCATAAACAGTAGTAACATCACACAGTACCTTGAGTTATAAAGTACAGTGTGGCATTCCACTGCGCTCGTCATTCTGAGACATAAGATGTTACGTTTCATTATTTCCAGTAGTTACACTGGCTACAATGTCCTTCAAACCGAAACACAACAGTGTATGCACACTGCTGCTTGGCAGTAGAAATAGCCATTGCGGTGGTACCCACCCAGACGGACTCTTACATATGAGAGACCTACCACCAGTAAAGAATCTCCTAATTTTGCTTCAATAACATCAAAACAACTTCTATCTAAAAAAAACATATTCTGGCCACGCTGGGTATCCCTAAAACAGAGTACAACGCCAGCGCCATCTACATAGAGTCTGATTAACTATTCCCACTATTTCGTATGGGAGCAAATTATCGGCATGAAACGTTGCCTATGAGTTAATTAATCCAGGACCTGATCTACTTGAAATCAAAATAATTTTATCTTTTATGTTTTTTTATTTGCCCAAAAATGTGCTCGAAATAGAACCATTTGTATCCTATTTGAGAGTAGTAATGATTGTAATTGTTGCAGGCACTCAACATTCACGCAGTCGTCAGACAAATGTACATAGAGTTTGGGTCGGCGCCCCCCGCGGGCGCGTCGCGGGTGCGCCCCCCGCCTGCCGCGCCTCCGCCCCCGCCCCCGCCTCGCCCCCCGCCGCCCGCCGACCGCCGCTGAACACAACTCCACGTGTAAAATAAATCAAACCGATTCGATTGAACTATGTTAATATTATTGTTTAAATTCAGTGTGACCGGCCTCGGCCGGGGCAGGCGACTCCAAATAGGTTACGGTGTGTTTAAAATAAAATAATTAAAAAAAATTAAGTAGTGCTACGTATATCCTATGTCTACGAAATATGTATATGGATGTAAGCGTTTGGTGCGCTATGCGCGCCGAATTTTTTGTATTTAGTTGACAGACTTTTTGTAATTAACTATTATGATTATTGAGAATAAAATATTAAAGTTGTCATAGGCGGTTAATCGTAATGTAACAATTAAATAGTCGAGGTCTTTTTTATGTGAAAGAATGCTGTTGTGATGATCTCGCGGACATATGAAACTGAGGGAATACACATATTGGAACCTGCCATGTCATTTTATTACACATCCTTGTCCCTCGCGGACCGCAACTAAACTCAGTGAGGTTGATGACATATAGACGCCGAATCATATAGGCACATGTCTCGACTGTCGACTAATATGGAATATTTTCTCGCTCAAGAAACGGAAAATAGATGTAGATCTCGTGAGAATAAAAAAGATGTATTATAAATAGTTATTCGCTGACATTTCACACTGCTGGCGAGAACTCTCCCTCCACTAGTATGTCTCACCGACAAGAGCTTTCAAAGATTATACGCATTAAGCGCGGAGTGATGCTCACGTGGACACGCGGCGACCGAGTACAGACGTCCAGTGGTCATTGTCTACCTGAGCGAGTGGTGAAGTAATTCATTGGTCAGCATTTAAACTATCGGAAATATAAACTCGTTTCTAGTTCCTAGATCTACTCGCTTATCGTTCATCGTCGACGATGGGACAAGTGCCTTAAGCATTACAGTTTATAGATTAGTCAAGCGAAAGTAAAAGGTTCCAGATGGATTTATTTATTTATTTATTTACCAACTGATACTACTTACAGGATCATTATCCCAATTTAAAATCGTCGTCTTGGCTAAATATGGCTTCCTTTTCGTAGCTGTGTATAACTATGTGCCTAAAACAGGGTTTAGATTATCTAGAGAACTTGCTGAAGTTATCTTTCCCCATTTTTATCGTATAATCACAGCAAGCTGACTTCTGCAAATTTTAGAGCATGCAGGACTTGTGTGGTGAATCGTATTTGTATTGACTTATAATATTGCCGTTAGTGTAAACGCGTCTGGAAGTTCTTGCTCCATATATTCCTGCAAGAACTTGCTAGTCTAAACACTAATAAAAAGAAAATACCTCGAGTTCTGTACATCACATCCGTGCAACATATAGTATTGCTAATATATTATGTTGCCTGTAGTTATTATGAGGAAATAATACAAAGATTAACCATTCAACAATTTATTCATAACAAATACAACAAGGAATGTATGTAAATAATTTGACATTTGCAAAAATGGTAATTTTCCCTATCCAATCACATTATCATAAGAAGTTCGCTGCAGATAATTATTTCTTGCATTCCAGACTTTTTTAAAGATGGAAACCTACCGCAAAGCATTACACCGACATCACCTTTGCTCTAGATAATCAAATATATCTCTATACGGAATAATAATCTGCATCCGCAAATCTGCAAACTGCAAACCGAAAAATAATTTATCATTACCTATACCTATTGACAATTTTGGAGTCGTTGACTAATTGACCCGTCTGGAAGTATATTCATTCCAATAAAAAAATAATTAAGAAACGACAAAGTACTGAGGTAACAAAAAAAAGCGCGTCGAATTCTTAACCTCCTCCATTTTATGAAGTCGGTAAAAATGCATAATTTCCCTTGGATAAAGTAGGGGTTAGCTGCACTACTTCACTTCAGAGGTTTTAAGCCACTCCAAGTGGCCCACATTGCGTGGGCTGATATAATGCCGATTTCGTGCCAGGATGTGACTTAAACACTATCAATAAAACCCTATTGTATCACTTCCAACTCCTTCCCTATTATAATAAATATTGATTTTATGTATTTTAACTTTCAAATGCTGCCTTTATACACAATTTAGAAGTGAGAAAAATATTACATTTAGTAAAAAATTACAGATGAACCGCAGCTGCTTCGTCGACGATCCAGTAGAGGGAGCCACCGTCAGGTTTTACTCTGCCCGCCGGCAAATCCTCCTTGTCTTTTAATATGCGCTGGAAAAAATTTACATCAAATAAATTTTTGAAATAGTTTAGCACAATTTCTTCCAAAACATGGGAAATATAATATTATTTAACAATTTGCAGACCGTTGGATACCACATTGTTGATAGATAACTCTTTATTGAACATTACATAAGTAAAAAAAAAACATACTTATCAACTACAGCTAGTGACAATAGGCGGTTTTATCACTGACTATAGTTCGGACAAACCAAGCTGGCCGGTGTGACAATTAAATTTTTTTCCCGACGCGATAACTCTGTGAGAGTGTCTACCCAAAAAATTCAAAACCGTGTCATGTCATACCGGCCAGATTAGTTTGTCCCTACTATAACATACATGAAAGATTTGTAGTTCAAGTGTATATTCCATCTATGCCAAGTACAAGAATTTCCAATATTTTTCCTTTCCTCTATTGTCAATTTACAACTTACCTTAACCATATCAGCCTTTCCGGAACCACTAATAGCATAAATGCAATTTCTGGCGTTGTTGAGTATAGGGAATGTGAGTGTGATGCGTGCAGGGGGTGGTTTAGGGGAGTCCGTTATAGCTGCCACCGACACACTGGTCTCCCCCAGTAGAGGATGCCCAGGGAACAGTGAGCATGTGTGACCGTCAGGCCCCATGCCTAGTAGCAGCAAGTCAAATTTAAATTCATCCCCACCAAAGGCTTTTTTCAACTTTTCTATGTAGTCTTTTGCTGCCTCTTCAGCTGGAAATAGATTTTTTATGATAAAATTTATTTATTGTTGATGGAACTATACTGGTGGTAGGTCTCACGCATGCAAGGGGACATCTGGGTAGGTATCACTGCAATGTCTATTATGTTTATGGGTGGCCGTATCACTGATCATCAGGCGACCGGCAATCGGCATGCACATCGTGTCATTCAGAAGCAATACAAAAAAAAAAGTTCATTGCAGACTGCTGTGACAGGGAGTGGTGGTGAAGATAATGTTGGAAATTATACTAGCTTTTGCTCGCGGCTCCATCCGCGTGAATGAGTAATCCCGGGATAAAAGTCCCTCTTTTATTTTCCCGGGATAAAAATGTAGCCTATGTCTTAATCCAGGACATAATCTACCCGTGTGTCAAATTTCATCGAAATCCTTTCAGTAGTTTTTGTGTGAAAGAGTAACAAACATCCATATATCCATACTTACAAACTTTCACATTTAAAATATTAGTAGGATTATATTAGCAGCATTATGATAACACAATAGTTTTGCTTTCAAAAATGTATATAGACAATATGTTTTATTGGATCCAATAAATCAACTTTCTCCTACACATTATGTCAGCTCGAGGTACTATGGTAATTCCAATAAGCATATTGGAGTTGATCCTATTTGGATATAACTATAGTTATCATTGGAATATATTTTATGAAAACAAAATTAAAATAATACTAGTACTACCATACTAGCACTGTAAGACAAAATAAATTTTATCAGCTACTTGCATTACAAAATCCATTATTCAATTCATTTCCAAATATTTAGCTAATTACCTGAAACACCCTGTTTTATAGTGACAAACTGACTCTCCTTCAAATCCGTTTTGGGTACTAGATCTCTTTTATAAGTGCCAAATGTAGAATCATTGCTGTCTTCAGGCACAACTCTCTCATCACAAAATGCAAGTGTCCATTTTGACCAATCTGTATCTATTTTAGGAAGACTTTCACATAGATATTTCACTACTGAGCCACCTGTAACAAAGACCAATTACTTATTAAGCTGTACAGTTAAATATGAATGTTTTTTTTTTGCCTTCAGCCCTGTATTATATACTGCCCACTGCTGAGCATGGGCCTCCTCTACTACAGAGAGGGGTCAGGCCTTAGTCCACCACGCTGGCCTAGTGCGGGTTGGCAGACTTCACATACCCTCGAGATTCATATGGGGAATTCTCAGTTATGTAGGTTTCCTCACGATGTTTTCCTTCACCGTTAAAGTGAACGATAATTATTGATAATACACACGTAACTTCGAGAAGTCAGAGGTGTGTGCCTTGGGTTTTGAAACTCCGGACATTGTCTCAGCAGACCGTTCCATTCCCAACTAGGCTATCGTCCACATGAATGGTTTTAGATGTACTTAATATTATGTTGAATATTGAAAACTAGCTTCTACTTGTGAGGATGTTCTCAGTATTTTTGTTTGTTAGTAACGCCAGCAAAGTTCAGGGCTAAAAATAGTCAAATAAAGATGTTATTTAACTATTTCACTGTATGTATTAGCAATATTTTGCTCCAAATATATACATGCGTACATCTCAAAGAACTCCACCGCTACTAATCCCTTACATGAGGAGGAAGCGGGTAAAATGTATGTTTTATCATAAGAAACATATAGAAAAGAGGTTACTTTTTACAAGAAAACGTAAAAAGTAAATACCTATACTTGGGATTGTAATTGCAGAATAATACTTTTTCTAGTGATTTAATATTGATTAAATTGTGCATGTAAGCAATTAAGGTGATACAGCAAATATTTACCTGATAAGCCAATATAAAAATTTCCTCTATTGTAAATAGCATCGTTGGAAATTTTCTGTATGTAAGACGCAAGTTTGTTTATTATTTCTTGCTCATCACTTACTTTTATTATAGTCATTTTTATGAAATCTTTGTAACAATATGTAAATAGTACAACGATATGTTTTTATAGTAACAAATACCTCTTTGCAAACACACAAGCGTAGTATTATAATGCTCTTTGCACACAAGTGAAAACTTTTGAAACTAATGACCTTGGTTTGACATTAAAAAAAAAATTGTGTTCCGTTTCAAGAAGAATGAAATAAATGTGAGATTTTAATGTCAGTGTTGATAATATCTGATAAAATATTTATGAGTCTACAATTTTAACAACAATTTCATGTCGTTATTTTAATTTTAATATTTATGTCTTAAAAGAAAAATTAATGTAAATGCCGATATTCTACCTCGCCACTAAACTTGCTGTCACGACGAGAGGTGGCGGTAGTGGTAAAAATTTATATGTACCTACGTGCAGCACGGTGTACCTATGGTGTACCTTCTTTAAACATCGCGAACTTTCTTGAATGAAACCCATGAGTTATGAAGTTAAGTTCTACATTTCGCGGAAAAAAAGCTAGTTCTACATTATATATTTTTGTGGAATCCATTAAGCTTTTGATACACAACGCGACGTAACCAACAATATAACTTACATACTTGATAATATGTACCAAACCTTAAGTCATCAATGCTGCAGTCTAAAGGAGATGTCCGCTTTTTGTATGGGTGCTGGGCCTCAAAATCTAAACAGGCTCAAACTTTAGGGATATTAAAGGGGCCAAATATGGATCTTGAATCCATTAAAAAAATATTTTTAGACCCCTCCATTCATAACTAACTTTTTTTAAAACATTCATATTAAGTGTAGTTTTCAAGCCAAACAAAATTACATAAATATCGAAATCGGAGGTCTTTAAAATTAAATGATTTATTGCAAAAGGCTAGTTTTCAGGAGTTCTATCCAAATATATATAAACTGTCTTGTTTAGAATTTCAGGCCCGTTTTTGGACAAGTCCTTTAAACGTCAAAAAGGGAAATGTAAAAAAATATTTTTCAGAAGTGGGATTCGAACCCACGCCCACAGAAGTGGACTGCAACTTGAACGCAGCGCCTTAGACCGCTCGGCCATCCTGACTAGTGTCGTGTAATGCCGTAACTAGCGTTTTATATAAGTAAGCTCTTTTCAAGATCAGAATAAATAACACAAATAGGTAAAGTATTTTATAATAGTAATGACATTAACAGGTAGGTCTATTCTATTCTATTCTATGGATGCTAATGATGATGATTCTGCGCCCTGTCGGAAGACTCACTCATGGTTTTTAAAAAAAGGGAAGGGAGTAGATAGATAGGTGTAAAGCGTTTTGAAAATCACTCACCAATCACCATACGAAACGCAGCTCAGGCAAAGTCTCACTCCATGTTACTTATAAGTAAATAGAACTATAGTTATATCCTAGACAAGTCACGAGCCAAGTCATGCTGCACACAAATCATTACCTATATTATATTGTGAATTTAGTTTCTGCCTTTTTTAGCCCTGTTTGAAAATATCATAGATTATGTATTTGATTAATTATATACCTAGATAGACACTGAATGTTTCAAAAGCGTCGAAAAAAATAGAGGCCAAATATTGCCCACTAAATGAGTTCGAGTGAATTATTTTTTTTTTGTTTTTCGTGGTTATAATTTTCTCCCCGTTTTAATAGAAACCATGGTATCATTATGCACGCACACAAGGATACGCAGAATGATGCAGCGATAGCGGATGACACAGCTGTCACGCGTACTAGCTTAAGAAAAGTTGGCCTGTTTGTTTTAGTTTCATTGTAGCGCGTCACTCTATCTAGGTATATAATTAATCAAAGGTTTATACTTTAACTACCTTATTCATAATCAGTTTATAAACCTATTTTAGCTATCGAATGTTTTGTCTTCTTCGAACGAATCTTTAATAGAGTTTGAAGGAAGAAGACAAAACATTTTATAACTAAAATAGGTTTATTAACTGATTATGAATAAGGCCGTTAGGGTTTATTATCGACAATCGTTAATAGCAAATCTGAAGCAAAACGGCAACCGTTTTATCTACTAGCTGTTTTTATTGATGACCGAATTTTAAGGGGTTCTTTGCCTAAGGGTACGGTAAAGACACACCGGTTAATTAAGTACTTAGCCGTTTATTATGAAATAAAAAAAAACGTGTTGTGGAGGAGAAAAGCACAGTGAACAAAAGGTATCGTCATGGATAGAAACGTTACTGATTTTATGCAGTAACGTAATTACGAGTTCGTGCACGCACTGCTCGGCAGAGCTGGCGATTACGCATCCGAACCACGCGTCTCCGTGCAGCTCTAACCGTTGTTCGGGACAGCAGTACGCCACGTCCACCAACAATCCACGACGACACCCACCATTTATATTCAATATTGCAATTGTACGTAACATCATACACGAGTTCAAAACCTGAAAATTCCAACGTGTTACAAAATCGTACTTTCGTGCACTTTTTCTTTTTGCTTATAAGTGCTTGTAAATTTTGAGCGTGTTTAAACAATGGTTATTTATTTTATTTCCTCTTTAATTTTATCTACAATTTCATTTATGTACTTACTTGATGTGAAAAATATTCAACCCAATTTATTAATAATATTTGTTTATTTTTAATAACTTTTTTATTACGCGTAATTGCAAACCTTACTCTCATTTTTTGCATGAATTATGCTCACGTTGCGGCAATAGAGGGCGCTGAAACGTAAGCGGTTTTGGCATAAAAGGAAGTGGAATACTGTCATCGTCTTATCGTCGTGTGGTCCAGTATACCGTGGGTACACATCAATGAATAATACTTTCGCTAATCTAAGGTACCCACAAAGTGGTGATTATAATTAGAACTAGTAACCCTGAGATCAACAGTAATCAGATATGTCCGAAACGACTCCATAGATTGAGCCGTTTGAAGTCTATGGCGCTATCCATACATAGGCAACTAAATTTGAACTGCTGACGTCTGGTGAGGTATATATTGGTGGAATTCTCCAAACGCATTCAACCGACAGGGCCGGCCCCCCGAGGCAATTCTTCTTCTTCACACCCAATGCACGCCCATGCGCGGGGGGACATTAGTCGCGGGCCGAGGCACACAGTCAGTGTGTATACCTCTTGGTTGGATAACAAATTGAGGCCTAAAAGGGCCCGCGAACATTTCCTGGCACCTTCTCTTTCCGCCCATCCTGGGTACCTACCTCCCTTCCCTCCACCTTCCCTTCCGTATTCCTCCTCCACTCCCCTCCCAGGCCCCTGCAGTCGTCAAGCCGGGGGACTCCAGTATCCCATTCGCAGGTTTCCCCCGGTGTTGACTGAAGGATCGCCTACCTAAAAAAAAAAAAAACCGACAGGGCCGGGCTAGACGTGCACTTTTTATCGGCGAGTGTAATCCGCCCACTACTATTGCCGTTCAGCGTTCCTTTTCTGTGTAGCACAAAACACAATTATGCAAAACATACGAAACCACGGATTCGCATTTTTCGCACACCATGACTCATCGACTCACCATCTAACTATGATAAGTGCCTCGAGTGGACTGCCTCGGTGGCGTAGTTGTATTGCGTACGCGTTACAAGTACGATTTTCGCGCTGAGGTCCTAGGTTCGAATCCCGGGTCGGGCCTAAAACATTGTGCCTGGGTTTTTCTATCTTAAAAATTACTCAGTCACAGCTCGGAGTCAGGAAGTTGGCGGTATGATACCCCCGTGCCTTGGAAAGCACGTAAAAGCCGTTGGTCTTGCGCCTAATCTCTCTCCGGTCATGTCGGATTGCCGTCTCACCGAACTATGAGAGTGAAGGAATAGCGAGTACACACTTGTGCACTATACTATCTCCTGCGTACCTGCCTGATCTCCGTTGAGATTTGCCGCCGTAGCCGAAATCGGCTAGGAAAGGATTATGATAAGTTAACTATAACTTTATGGTGAAAATATTATGTGGTTTTGCATACGATAGTCGAAGACGAAGGAACACGAGAAAAGATTTTAGCGGGAACTATTTAAAGTTTAAGTATGTCATGCATTTTGCACAATAAAGGAAGGTACACTTTTCAAATTCGGGAATATAAAATAATATTAAGCTAGTAATAAGGTATATTGGGTAATAGCTATTAGTTTCTTTATAAAATGCGTCAATGTACAGTCAGCCACATAAGTAGTTGAACAAATTAAAAACATCAAAACGCCTGTACACTTTTGTTTTCTTACGAATTATTTTTTCTCTTTCACATTATCATCATCATTTCTCTCTTTACAAAAATAAAATAAAAGGGATTTACTTCAAACAAAGAAAAAATATATCAAGTAAATTGAACACGCATATGCGATTTAAAATTAAAAATTTGTTCAGATATTTATGTAGCTGACTGTACCATTTATGAAAATATTATGTTATAGTTCCATATCCCTCGCTTTTAAAACATTGACACTTGAAAAACCCGACCTCAATACAAAGTGTTTGAAAGTGCTTGAATCAATTTGTGGTTTATGTAACAAATAAAAGATGTCGCTCTAAGCTCACGAATTAACAAATGTGTAACACGTACGAGTCTGTAGTAAAAAGTGAAAGTGTGATGCAGTTTGCGTTTGCGCACGTTGACCGCGACCGGCTCGGTTGTTGACCGCCAAAAAACCATTCCTTCGATGACGTAATTGGTAATAGTGATTACGAGATATTCTTTAGGGCTTCGATTTAGTTTTTGCTTTCGGAAGTAGGAAAACAAGCTACTTTCCTTTTTAAATTATCTCAATAATTGGCTATGTTGCTTCCGGCATCAGTTGTACAGGCGTCTTTCGATACTTAGTTGATATTTTTCGATCACTGTTGACACGATTTATTGCAGTGTTTGTTCAGTCTAATTGCTGACCGCTGTGAGGTTTATACAGTAAATTTACCCCTTCGTTATTCTAAAAGACAAAAATGTCGAATATGTATTACAATACCAATCTCGTAAACATTTCAAATCCATCGTTTTATCAAGAAACTATATGAGTGTTTGTCAAAATTTGTATCGCGAGCGTCTAATGAAGCATGTTTAAATTTTTTTAAGATGTAGTAAAGATATATTTATCAAAAATAGTTAAAATATGATTGTTTTCAATCATTCGCTCACTAAATACTACCTACATGTTACCGAAATTCGAACTTTCGGTAAATGGTAGAGCTTCGCTACCGTAAACAGTTTTCTCTATCATAAAAGAACTTGCAGTCTCAACCGGGGCGACAAATCAAGTTCTTATATCATAACTAATTATAATTCAAAGTAGGTATGTTTATTTTTTTCTACGTCACAGCAATCTCTCAATTCAAGTACAACAATAGGTATAGAATTAGAAAAAAAACGGCATTGCTGTTCGATACATCGGTAGGCTAACGTTCCTATCACATAATGGAATTGAATGCATATAGCGAAAAGTGGATGCAGTACTTGCACCTTTGCTTATCCCTTCGAGTATAAATGGTACATACGTGTATTTTGTTTTTTAAAGTATTTTTGTTCCTTTGATATCTCGCAAAAATTTACGAAAATCAACCTGTAGAGCCGATCTTGTCCATAACATCTCTCACCGACATATGAGGTTGTGTATCGCAGTGTGCCACACCCTGCCGTATGAGAGGTCAAACCAGCTGTGGCACATGTTCGCTGGCTAGCCTCCGTAAAACCATTACCTTTTGAATGTAGACGCAACGAGTTTAATGATATATCGTACATTACACGCGTTTATGAGGAATAAATAACTTCAGCATTTATTACTTGTAAAATACAACTTAAAATGTGTTTTTGTTTTATTGTATGAGCTGTGCCTGAGTTTTAATTTGTTGTATTTTATATTTATTTTCGATATACCTCTGTATAATACAGGTTCATAAGAACTTCAGAATTTTAATTCAGCCATTATCTCTATTGATCCCGACTCAGGCTAGATAGGACGCAGATAAACTGATGGGCTACTTAATGAAATACACGTGAAAACACTTGCAGAGGTGAGGAAGGTCTTGTGAGACACCTTACATTCTCATTTTGAGACGGGTACCAAGGAAATGGCGCGCAAAAGCACAGCAAGATAGTTTGCAGTTTGATCTGCTAGCCAATAGTTGTCACCAAAGCTGTAATGCATTGAAATATCTATCAATAGTTCGTAGAATTGCCTTCCCCAAGGTCAAATTGGTAAATTTTATACACGGTATTGCATGTAATTAGGACATACGATATATTTTTTTATTAAAGGTACAGAATGCAGCCATTGGACCCTTCTGCGGTTTTGTCCATTTAATTTAAATTTAACTATGTAGGTAGTATTATGTAACAGAATTAATTATTTTACTGAAAGGAGTGAAGTTCTCCGGGTACCGGGTACCGGGTACCTGTAGGTACCGCGAAAAATTCCCTCTACATATTAAATATAGTAGCAATATATCAAGTAATAAACATATATTATTTAACAAACATCTGAAGAGATATAATTCCTGTCTTACAAAACGTGTCCATTAGGCGTATATTGTATGCGGACACTTCGCAAATCGAATCAATAGAGCACAAATTCAAACGTCAACACTAATAATTTCATATTATTAGATACAAAATAACACGTTACATGGCCCTTAAGCGGTTATTAAACAATTACTTTAACACGCAACATTGCAACGACTTGGCGAGCCAAGTATATTATAGGTATAGGTTATAGACCAAGATATTTATAATGACTGCCTCGGTGGCGTAGTTGTATTACGGTACGACTGCAAGGCTGAGGTCTCGGGTTCGATTCCCGGGTCGGGCAAAGTAATATTGGATTTTTCTATTCAGTATCAGCCCGGAGTCTGAAATTTGTGCCCGATATGGCGATAGGCTCGCCCCCTATCACCATCATGGGACGGAATACGCTTGGCGAAAAGTGGGTGCACTAGTTGCGCCTCTGCCTACCCCTTCGGGGATAAAAGGCGTGAGCATGCGTATTTATAATGAACTAATGGCCGATTTAATTTTTTTTTTTTTTTGTTGCATTGAATGACGAGACGAGCATGCCGTTCGCCTGATGGTAAGCGATACGACCACCCATAAACAGTAGCAACACCATCCAGTACCTTGACTTACAAAGTACTGTGTGGCATTCCACTGCGCTCGTCATCCTGAGATATAAGATGTTAAGTCTCATTATGTCCAGTAGTTATACTGGCTACAATGTCCTTCAAACCGAAACACAACAGTGCATGTACACTGTTGCTTGGCGGTAGAAATAGACATTGCGGTGGTACCCACCCAGACGGCCTCTTACATAATGATAGACCTACCACCAGTAAAGAGTGTTAGGGTTCCCGAGATTTTGCCTGAAACTATCTAGGTACTTAATGGAGAGTGTATATGCCAGCTAGTTTCAAATACGTAAACAAATAGCTTCCGACTATCCAATTATCAATTACTAATGCCCGATTTCTGAATCTCCCAGTTAAACTTTCAACAACTATTGATCCATTAAAGTTAAACTTAAGATAAACGTCGGTTGACTTTCACTGTGTTTCTGAACATATAATGAAGCATTCGATATCTATGAAGCCGACAACCAGTTACTTATTTTGCTACTAGATGGCTCTTTTTTAGCAGTTGACTTTAAAATTGATTTCATTACAAAAGATCGTAATTAATAATTATTTTATATACAATAATAACTCATTTTAACATAGATCAACGCCTAAACATTATTTTAATTTTATTTTGTGGTAATTTGTTATTTGTCTCTGGCTGATGAATGACATCATTGCTGAATAAAAAAAAAAAAAGTCAAACAATTCAACAAAATGTCTTATGTCATGTTAGCACTAGTTTGCTAATTTGTGTTTTATGTCGTTTTATTTAGAATTTGAGAATTTATAACACAATTGAAACTGTTGTTATTGGCCGTATCAATTATGTTCCTCTATATTGTAAATAATATCTAACAAGAGTTTTGGCGGGAACTTGGAAGTGTCATGGGGTGCTCTTGTTTTAATTCATTATTTTGGTGATATTTAGTGTTATATTGCATAATTATGGTGGTATATTATCCAATATAGTTCTATTAAAGAGCTTAAATGAAGTGAATTGAAATAATTGTGCTAATCAAGGGTTTTTTTTGTTGCTGCCAAAACTCCTCGATAAGGTCTTGGTAAGATAGCCACTGCTTTACTTCGACATACTACAGATAATAAAATAGTCAAACCGAACTTGACATTGGCAAAATGTAAACAAATGCCATTATAAATAAAAAAAAAAAAACAAGTTGCCGTCGTTTGTGACAAAATGACACGTCAAATAGTTATGGAACAGATAAATGGCAAAAATTGGCCAGTTAAGTTAATCCTTAGACGCCCGCTGTGGACACCGGTGTCCATTTATATAAGGAAATTAGCTTATAGCTATATATAAGCGGGCGTTGATGGGTTAAAGTAAGTTTAAGCTGAGTTTATCTTGCAGTGCGTGGTTAAGAAACGCAATTTCATGGGTTATCGAACCAATAGCGCTAACGGATAGATAAACTGCCGTCAATAGTACTTCAGAAACCGGCCATAAGCGACGCTCGCGGCTCCGTCAACGTGAAAAAGTTTTTCTGGGATAAAAGTATTTTCCCGTTATGAAAAGCCTCTAGCACTCAGGAGTAATGTAGCTTCAACCAAACAAACTCTTCAGTTTTATAATACTAGTAAAGATTTTATGACTTGTGGAATTCAGAGGTCTAGTACCGGGACTATATAATTCGTGTAGAATCTACACTGTAGATAGTCAATAATCAATATAGTACGGTGTACCTACCATAAATATTTATCATTTGTCTTAGTTAAAATTGTAAAATAAAAGGCCCTGAAGGAAAAAACTTGCAGCGTGTAATTGTTATGCTTCTGAAAGGCTTACCAAATAGTTTTGGTATGTCCTCTTGTATTTTGATAAAAAGTGATTAAAACGCCGCCACATAACAAAAACTTGGCCCTTAATATTATGTTTTCGTGTTTACATTGACATGACAAGTAATGAGGGGTCATATATTCCCAAAAAATACTAATTCTTTTCATAAACCTAATCCTGTAGCTTCATCGTCAACTAAACGTACTTCTATTACCCTGTAATAAAACAAACACACTTCTAATATTTGTATCAGTCCAATTTAGGCAGTAGAAAGCAGTTGACCATTACATTTAGCTAGACGGTCAGCCCGACCTGACAATAGTCCCCAGGCAATCGGATTAATATGGAAAGGTCGATTTTTATAATCATGTGCGCGTACCTTAAAACATATGTGTTAGCTGTTGCACTTGACCTACTTACGAGGACTTTCTGCACACATACACGACTTGTGTAAATACATATGTACTGTTCTAGAGATGTCGAGAAGCATTCGCAGTATAGTTCTGTGGACAGCCGACGATCTATTTATCATGTAATGTGGGTGGTTTCCAACCGTCTGTAAATGTTTGTCAATTTAAAATGCATTGTTTACAGAAAGTTATTCGCTGTAAAATCTAAATATTAAAATAACTTATTAACTTTACCGCACAGTGAAGGCAGAGAGATATTGAATTGTAGGGACAGCTATGCACGTTCTAAAAATCCTTTTTTATTGAAGAGTTTTGAACGGAGAAAATTATGGTGAATGTTTGTTTGCTCAACAACAAGACAGTTCATAGCGAAAACAAGGTTTTGGCTCATCTAGTAGTTTTGTTATTGGTAGAGGTAATTTTTTTATAAAGGCAATTTTTTATGACAGATTTATTTCCGCGATATCTATTTGCGATTTTATTTCAACTTTAAAGTGTAATCTATCCCCTGCTAAATAGAATATAATTCTTTACGTCATAAATCACACACCATCTGGCTGCTTCGTGAAGGTAACGGCGTGCTACAACTTACCATATTAATGTAACGCTTTACAAATGCTAGTTTACATTTACAAGATCATTAACTGGCCCCCAATGAGTCACGAGGCGCGCCTTATCAGGGAGACATCAATCTCTCATATAATAAATCTGTTAATTTAATACTCTTTTTGGCAAGGTTACAGGAAAACGCTTGAATCATTTTTCGATGGTCGCTGTACGAGATTTATTTTGGTTGAAAAGATGGTTTAGTCTTCTATATTATAATATTATAAAAAGGAAAGATTTGATTGATTGTTTGTTTGCATTCAGTAGACTCTAAAAGTACTGGGCCGATTTGAAAAATTATTTTACCTATATAAAGCTACATTATCAGCGAGTAACATAGGCTACTTTTTATCCCGGGGTAATATAAAGCGGGACTTTTATCCCGGAAAATCTCATTCACGCGGGCGGAGTTGTGAGCAGAAGGCTATGTAAAATATAGGCAAGCTCGGTGGTGTCCAGTAGCATTGCCGCGTAGGCTACCTAGGGGCTAAATATTTTAAAGTAGAGGCACATAACGCGATCTTTCAAATTCAACAGAGAATTTAATGCGGAAGATCTTGTGTTCCTTAGCCTAGGACACTTTTTTAGGTCACTACGTTATTAATTAAATTATTAATCAAAAAGCATGTCACGTACGAATCTTGAAACTCCTACTGGGATTTCATTATAGCCAATACATAAACAAAGAATGATCATGTGGCTGATGATGAAGATGATGAAATGGAGAATGGACTGAGCTATACGCTTACGGAATTAACCACTCTGTAGAAAGAGACAAAGCGACTCTGCGATCAATGATCGCCTGTTCTCTGCTGATACCATAGGTACCGTAGAAATTTTCCACGTCTTTAGGTGTTAATTTTCCTTACATTTGCATGAGAAAAATCAGTTTATTCTATATCTGTAATTTAGATGCATATGTGGAACACGCTTTGTTTTCAACTAGCTTCAAAAAAAAGCGTATGTGTTTTCCAGTTGGATATTATGTTAATTTACATACGCTTCAGTCAGCAGTTTCTCTCAGATCGTGACGGGTTGTCCTTTGTTATCTTTGTATTATCACTAACATCGTATCTGGGTGAATGTCAGGCATTTATAGCTATTTGTATAACCTCTACGCATCACGCGAATGTACTCCGAAAATAACTTCACTATGTTTCAGCTGAAATGTACGCAAAACACGCATATTTGACTCATTGTGGACAGTCGTGGACACGTTAGAGACATAAAAAAATACCAACACAACAAAACTACTAGAAACCACAGCTACATCTGAACTTGTAATTAGTAATTTCGACTTGTTCCTTGTTTGTTGTGGTTCTAATAAATGCTCATTTTCAAAGGTCTTATACTTATAGGTCTTATTCTTTCTTACGTACTTAATAAATATTAAAAGTACTTGGGATTTTTGGCTTGTACAGAAAAACTACCATTACCTAACATTGGCTATGCAAAGAAAGAAAGATTTATTGCTAGCACAATTTTAAATACAAAGCGGGCACAGAACCATGGAGATAAAAATCCTCCACCAATAACAAGCTAGGAAATATTGCACATTCGTTTTTTGGATAACACAAAACGTCACGTCTGATTTGACGATTAGGAACCATTTAAACCAATTCGCAAAGAAAGGCATTCAATATAATAATATGTCAATTAGTCTATTTACATATTAATTGACCTTTCCAGTGTCCAGTTGTTAGATGGTGTGCGATAATACGAATGGGTAAACATAGTAATGGAACAATATGAGCGGCTAACTCGGCTCAATCTGGCAGTTTACATGCCCGCATTATCGCGGGTATCAATCTACATCGGTTATTTAGCAATTTTGGACCGTCAGCATAAAACTATTATGTTGTATTTATAATACTAGTGTGTTCTCAGCAAGAAGGTGCTTAAGCCTTAACTTTTTAAGGAATATGTACAGGAAGAATCTTCCTTTTAATATTTTATTTGTCTTCTTTATTTCTTGTGTATTTATATTGCAAGCTGTCTCGTAGGCTTTAGTACTTGTTGGCTCACACTTCACTATAATATTTATATAAATGGAAATGAATTTGAATTTGATAATTTTAACGATGCAATGTGTTGCGCACTGATTCGCTTCTAAAACTGTCAACGAGTAATTTCAAGTTAATATCTCATAAGTCTAATGACTTGCCTAACTTGATCGAGGATAGCTTTCCATAGGAAGGTATTTTTCATATTCATACATCTTGGTAACTATTATTCCTTTTAGTTTACAAATCAACGTAAGATAAAAAAGATAAGAAATAACCAACTTCTCGACTATATAGCACCAGCAAATATAGCACCATGATTTGTTTTGCTGTCGGTACGCGGTATGTGTGTCGCGGGCGGGCGCGGCGCGTGTTACGCTAGATCCGTATATCGGTGACCCTAGCTACTAGTACTACTCATTGTGATAGCAGACTGGTTGGGCACATAGAAAAATAATAAAATCAAACTGACTGAAAAGTACTTTTTTATTGTAGGTGCAGTATACCAGTCATAATATATTTCAAGGAGGAGGTTCTCAATTGGTCGCGTTAATTTTTTTATATAAGCATAAGTAAATGTGTACTGACTTCTGAGCTTTTCTACGTAGAAAAGCTGAGCAGTCAGTACACATTAATTATTTTGTCAAGATCAAGCTACATAATTATTATATTATCTACACAAGTAAATGTCGCGACAAGCTTTTATCTCTACGTAGTATTAAACAAAGTTTGATTCAATTTATTTGTTTTTCTTTTTAGAGCATTAAAAAAAAGCTTGTTTTTAAATATATTTTTTTAGTTTTTATTTATTTTTCGAGTTATTCTCAGCAAGCCCTTTCATTTGATACCCATATTATAGCAGTGTGTAAAAAATAACTAGTCCCCTATCTTGGGTCGTCCGCCATATTGGATTTAGAGAGGTCATTTTATATTTTGTATTTTTCTCAGCAAACCCTATCATTTGATACCCATATTATGGACGTGCACAAAGAATAACTAGTCCATCATCTTGGGCCGTCCGCCATATTGGATTCAGAATGACGTCACTTAGCTAACAATGCATTGTCACACAAACTGAACGTGTATGCAAAATTTCAACACAATCGGTTGAGGGTAACTGCTTCAAAATTGACTTGCAAGATTCCACCCGAACAAACATACATACATTGCAAGTTGAATAAAAGCTTTTAAAAAACCAGTAGCTTATCTAAAGGACATGGCCAGAAACGGGTTTAAATTCTAATCAAGATACTTTATAATTATATATTTGGATAGTGCTCCCAAAAACTAGGCCTTTAAAATAAATCGTATAATTTAAGGTCCCCCGATTTTGACATTTATGTAATTTTATTTTGCTTAAAAACTACACTTTAAAAGACTGCCTCGGTGACGTAGTTGTATTGCGGTACGACTGCAATGCTGAAATATCGGGTTCGATCCCTGGGTTGGGCAATGTGATATTGGGTTTTTCTACTCAGTATCAGCCTGGAATTTATGCCCCATAATGACGATAAACTCGCCCTGTCACATCATGGGACGGAATACGCACGGCGAAAAGTGACTGCACTAGTTGCGCCTCTGCCTACCCCTTCGAGGATAAAAGGCGTGAGTGTGTGTGTTAAAATGATCATTTTTAAAAAGTTAGTCATAAATGGAGGGGATTCAAAATATTTTTTTAATGAATCCAAGATCCATATTAATGCCCCTTTAATATCCATAAAGTTTGAGTCTGGTTAGATTTTGAGGCCCAGCCCCCATACAAAAAGCGGACATTTCCTTTACAATCCGCCCAAGGACGTCTTATAACCATAACCGAGAGTTGATGTTCTTCAGTACATCACTCTTGATAATGAATTCCAAGTATATAACGTTTGTTTTGTTGGAATCTGTTTATAAATACGCCAACAAAAAACAATCAATGTCATCATCAGTCAGCTAAAATAGTACACATAAAGTAATTATTCGTTTGCGTGACGGGCTACAATATCGATTCTATTAAAATTTATCAAACTACAAAAATCGATTTTGCAATCAATCGATCGCGTATGAACATGCCCAGTTCAATGATATTACCTCGTCTACATAATTCCCTCGTGTATTGACACTAGTTGAATAATTATTCGCTTTTCACACGTTCCGAGTAAACAGTTGGAATAATTAAATCTATCCAGTCGGTAATAAATTTGTTTGCATGACTTGTATGATATAGGTATTTCATGACATTATGATTTTTATGCATAATTTACTTAAGTACGTAACTTTTTGATATGAACGTAGGCTCATTCAAAATACTTATTTATTTTAAACTCTTTATTGTAGGCTCATTTAAAATACTTATTTATTTACTAGCTGTTGCCCGCGGCTCCGCCCGCGTTAAAAAGTTTTTCCGGGATAAAAGTCCCGCTTTATATTTACCCGGGATAAAAAATAGCCTATGTGATAATCCAGGACATGATCTACCCGTGTTCCAAATTTTATCGAAATCAGTTCAGTAGTTTTTGCGTGAAAGAGTAATAAACATACATCCATTCTTACAAACTTTCGCGTTTATAATATTAGTAGGGTTTCATTTAAACTCTTTATTGTGCCTCAAGGCATAAAAGAACTATTAATATACAATACGTAATATATTTCTATTGCATAATGCATAGAAGAGTGTTTTTCAAATGAAAATGTTTTTCATGCAAACAAGAGACAATGTTTTTGAACTGAAACCATCAGTCAAATAATGCTGCAGTCAAAGATATTCAACAGTATAGTTTGTTAGCTGCAGCCAATTTTAACCGACTGGAGCAGCTTGTTCAGGACCTTAACAAGGGCCTAACTAGAATCATTTTCCAGCGGCCTTAATTTGGTTGTTTTATAAAATAGTAGTAGGCTGCCTCAAAATGCTATGTGCACAAACCAATTCTGTGGTGGGCAGGGCCGGTCCCCCCTCTGTATGCGCCATAGACTATACCTCTCCCACCACGGTCACGGCACCGTGTCAGCATTGCAGAAGCCAAGGCTTAGATTGCAAAAATAAAATGCATTATGACTTATGTTTACCGCTCCATGTCTAATAATAGCTCTTACACGTAAACAGTTCCTATGAGTGTGTTTCCACGGAGGTGCAGACTGCACTTACGAGGGGCAAGGGGGGGGGGGGGGAGACCATGACACGCTTGGCCTCATGCCAGGTTCAAGACTATGTACTTACTGCCCTTTACAATAACAGCTTTTTTAATTGACTGCTTTATACCTTTATTTTGTCATTACATGTCTTCCCATGTGATAACTGGTTATTTTGATTCTCAGTTTAAAAAAAATCTTCTTGGAATTGAAATGGTACCCGATGCTAGGATGTATTGAATACTTTCTTTATCAAAAACCATAAGTTTTTTCATCATGATCCAACTAAAGTGATCATAATACTGAATAAATGGTTTACAACTGTTACTGCTACAGCGTTTCCGATGTATAAGGAAAGAAATATGGAATCCAGGGTAGGAAAGAAGGTAGATTATTCTTTTGGGATTACCACCGCTTTTCATGAGCGGCAGCATATGCTGAACATAGACTTAAAATTTTCACATCGACCCGATCAAAGCGACATTACTGACTGATAACTGTTACTTGAGGTAATATTTCTGATAGGCAATAACATCATCGCTTCCTGGCTTACAGTACAGTGAAGACTCGATTATCCAGATCGTCAACCGCGAGCAAATATCTATCTTGTCTAAAGTCTAAATTAGACGCAGCAAGTTTCTCGTCCCGCACATAGAATTCTTCAAAGGACTTTTTTTATCGATTGCTCGACAAAGTGGCTTCACTGCACCTGATGGTAAATGAAGTGAAGCCCAAAATAATGTCAACCGGCAAGAGATAAACATCCCTGGTCGGTCGGCACAGTTATGCCGGCCTGCATAATTGCTTCTTCACGCTTCGCTTGAAGGACCCTAAGTTGTAGGACTGGTAAAATGGCTTTCGTTTTTGTTTTTTACCTGAACGGCGAATGGCGATGATTATCCCTCATCAGTCGAAATAATTATGCCGGCCTGTTTAATCTGGATATACACAGACTGATCCCGGAACGCGGCACAACGTGGGCCACTATGGTGGGCTTTAACACCTTATGTACGCTGGACGCTAACCGGGCGGATACAAAAAATATCCTACCACCAGCCTAATTAATTTAAGAACTTATTTAGTTAGACTGCCTCGGTGGCGTAGTTGTATTAGGGTATGACTGCAATGCTGAGGTCTTGGGTTCGATTCCCGGGTTGGGCAAAGTGATATTGGGTTTTATAAATTCAGTATCAGACCGGAGTCTGGAATTTGTGCCAGATATGGCGGTAGGCTCGCCCCTTATCACATCATGGGACGGAATACGCACGGCGAAAAGTGGGTGCACTAGTTGCGCCTCTGCCTAGCCCTTCGGGGCTAAAAGGCGTGAGTGTGTGTGTGTGTGTATTTTAGTTGCTGTGAGCTTTGACTGATAAAAAACTGTTATTCACGCCAGTTTTCCAGCACCAGTTCATCCTACTCAAGCTGGTCCCATAGTACTTAATTAATTTATTGATCTATCGTTATCTATTATTAAATTCCCATTCCTAGTCCACCACGCTTGCCTAGCGCGTTGGCAGACTTCACATACCTTCTCAATAGTAGAGGATGCCCGTTTTTAGCAGTGGTATATATTATACACACACGCCCACGCTTTTATCCTCGAAGGGGTGGTCAGATGCGGAAATAGTGCACTGACTTTTCACTACGAGTAGTCCATGCCATGTGATACTATCACAATATTATTGGGGCGAGCCTATTGCCATCCTTCATAAATTCCAGACTCCTAGCTGATACTGAGTCAAACCAATATAGTAACTTTGTCCGACCCGAAACTTCAAAGGGGTAGGTAATGTGTACCGCGCATGGAATACAATTATGCCACCGAGGTAGTGGCTGGTTTTATTATTTAGTACTAGGGTTTGCCTACGGCTTCGTCCGCGTATAAAGCCTTTCCCGCTACAAAAGTTCCTAAAACACAATACGACGCCAGCGCCATCTACTTAAAGAATCAGATTAAAAATATCCATTATTTCCCATGGGAGCAAATTATCGGGATAAAAAGTGGCCTATGTGTTAATCCGGGACATGGTCTACTCATTTTAAAGATCTAAGCATACATAGGGACAGACAGCGGGAAGCGACTTTGTTTTTCTTCTGTGTGTGTGTCACTAAACTCCTCCTAAACGGCTGGACCGATTTTAATGAAATTTTTTGTGTGTATTCAGGTGCATTCGAAAATGGTTCATATTTACAATTCGGTCCGGGAAAATATATAGTTTTTGTATATAAAGTGACTTTTATACAGGAAAAACTCTTTAATGCGTGCGAAGCCGCGGGCAAAAGCTAGTTAAACGATAAAACATACAAAGAATTTCACAAACTTTCGCATTCATAATATTAGTAAGATTATTATTTTTGAAGGTGCGGTCCAAAGTCCTCGTTTATGCCCTTAAGCTAATTGCTGTGACTTTTATTTTTGCTAAAGCGCCCGGAGCGCTCGTCGACCTGTTCACATGAGGTCACCTACTGTCGTAGTAGTTCACTCACAAGGTTTTTCGATGACCTGAGAATACCTCCCCCTAGTGGGTGATTGAGGTATTTCTGGCGATAGTTTAGCGTCATTGATATAATCAGTGTAGAGCTGTCTAGGCGTTACATTCAGATCAGGCGATACTTTGGTGTTTCTAATACGATTTGCCTATGACTGGAGGCCATGTTAGTGAGCAAATGATTTAAACCTAAATACTTTCTGAAATGATCTGAAAATATATTTTGTTGACCCCACGGTGGCATAGGTCACAGGAAAGATCTATTTAGGCCGATAATACAGTAAATTTTATAGTAACAGAATTTTATGATTAATAATTTGTTACAATAGGTGCATAAATAGTTATATTATTCTCAGAATAGATATAACCTAAATATAGTCAATAAGCGATAGCGTAGTTGGGAGTGGAACAGACTGCCGAGACGAGTGTGTCCGCAGGTTCAAAATCCAAGGGAACACACCTCTGACTTTTATAAAAAATTATGTGTGTATTCTTTGTGAATTATCGCTCGCTTTAACGGTGAAGGAAAACATCGTGAGGAAACCTGCATACCTGAGAAGTTCTCTGAATTTCAAAGGTATGTGAAGTCTGCCAAACCGCACTAGGCCAGCGTGGTGGACTAAGGCCTTAACCCTCTCCGTTGTAGAGGAGGCCCGTGCTCAGCAGTGGTCAGTATATAATACAGGGCTGGTATGGTATGGTATAGTCAATAAATCGTGGTACGAGCCAGCCCTTATAAACAATACAATATCTGAACTACTAGTGCCATATATGCGAAGAGTTTTACACATACATCGACACAATGTCAATGATTGTCGCATTTGCATACAATTATGGCAGCGAATGTGAGGAAAGGACGCCCGCTTGTAAACGACTGCGGACACTGCAAGGGCTCGTGTACTGTCTGACACGATATATTGTGAAATGAGTTATGGGGTAAGGAATCGGAATAGATCTAAAAAAGGAAGATCGTAGATCTCAAAACAGTATTTGAATGCAGTCTTTAGCAATAATAGTTAAGGTTTAAAGCCTTTTTTAATGTTGAGGTGTTGTAGTGCTGCTCTGCTGTAGCGTGTACTTCATTGCCTCTCGGAATAGGCTAGTTCTCAATGATATTATTTAGAGACTTGAAATGCGATGTATGTGTTGTAGGCGGGTATACCACACCTTAATTTTTTCATACAACTGCATGCGCTAGTCCCTTGCCTTTTAGACTTGCACAGACCTTACACTATTTTGCTGACCTAACCGGCAGAATTCATAGCATTTTTTTTTATCTGTAGCATTGAATGACGAGATGAGCATGCCGTTCGCCTGATGGTAAGCAATACGACCACCCGTAAACAGTAGCAACACCATCCAGCACTTTGACTTACAAAGTACTGTGTGGCATTCCACTGCGCTCGTCATCCTGAGACATAAGATGTTGTCTCATTATGTCCAGTAGTTATACTGGCTACAATGTCCTTCAAACCGAAACACAACAGTGCATGCGCACTGTTGCTTGGCGGTGGAGATAGACATTGCGGTGGTACCCATCCAGACGGCCTCTTCCATAATGAGAGACCTACCACCAGTGTTATGTTCAAAATGTATTATAATAGTGTTGGTATATTTGCAGTATCTGTGATTTGCGGAGTTTAGATATTCAAAATTTAATTTTATCTGAAATTAACAGCCTTACGTGTAAAGTTTAAAGATAAACCGCATAAGTAAATGATGTCGAAAACAATATAATATCAGTCACTAATGACGCTTAGAGGGGTTGTTCTTTACATTACCCGACACTTATCGAAAAAAAAAATATTTCGTCGTTATCATTCAGCAACATATAAGTAGGAGCACTTTTTTATTTCTATCGCTTTTAAATTATTTCATTATTTACTAGAGCCTCATTTCAAAAATGTTTTTACATGAGTGGTCTTCCTACCTCCACCCTCACGTTAGTGCGTGAACTGCCAATGTTTCTTCAACCGCTATCTGTTGATGGTAATGTAGCGACATTGTTGCGGGCGCGGCACTATTGCAACACCACACGTGTTACACAACGCATGCGTCGCGTTGACGTGGCCCGTGTGCTAGTGATGTGGCTCTATCGATATTATTTACGCCTAGTAATTCATCTAAATATTATACATGCGTTAGTAGTGCTGTTAAGCCTCGTTATATGGAGTCGCGGGGCGTCGCGCGTCGCGTTGCGTCTCGCGGCGCGTCGAGAGATTTTTCCTTTTACAAAGCGGCGGCGCGTCCTGCGTCCCCCGTCATCGCATGCGTAAAACATATATATGGCAATGCACGATGTTGTTTATAAAGATGTGAGACGTGACGAGTTGCGCTGCCCGCTGCTGCGCCTGTGGCGTGTAGCGTAGCACGCGGCGGACATCGTTGCGCCGCGCGCGGCGGGTACCGATTCGGGCGCAGTGGCGGGACACTAGAAAAGAGAATTGCCGCTGCGCGCGCCGCCGTAATAAACGCCGCGTCAGACGCGTCGTTGCCATTTGCGGGCTCCACTACATTTTAAGCAAACCTAAAACTCCTTCTCCGTACACGCACTCATACAACGCCATATTATGTTTAAATTTACGGCCCGCTCAAACCAACGTACGACGCCCCGTGTCTCCGTAAATGAGGCCTTACGCTTTTACAGCTAAGTCTGAATCAGTTTGATCAAATTTTGTGCGGAGTGTGAAACCCAAGAAAGGATATGATTCCAGCTGTGTGCATGCGTTGAGCTTGTGGCTTAGATCTTTTTCAATAACACGTTTTAAAATATTCCCAAAGTCACATTACACCAAACGTTAATTCAATCCGAGTTGTGAAAGTTGGAAATGAGCTGATAATCTTTAGACGGCTGATCAGATATTCATAAATTATAGCACCACCATACAAGAACCATCTCAATCACACCAGATTTAGAAACAAAAAAAAAACTCATCAAAATCGGTCCATTCGTTTGAGAGCTACGATGCCACATACAGATACACAGATACACACCCTAAACTTATAACACCCATCTTTTTCCGTTGGGGTTAAAAATGGTGAAAGCTGTGATGCTGAAAGATGATAAAAAAATATTAATAAGGTTCATAGATACAAAATACGCACGTGTAATAAAATTCAACAACCACCCACATAACCCTGACCGTGTATTAGAATGTCTGTTATCAACGATATCAGTAACATTTTAAAGTACCAGCCTTGTACCAGAAATATAGACAAATACTCACCTAGTAGTTTTATAAAATTAATGACGAATCGAGAAATCGGTCGTTTGATGGTAAGCGAGAGTGTATTAAGTGGAGCAACCTGGTCAGTCTTGTCACCATGAGGCATGAGATTTTAAGTCTCACAATGCGCGGCAATTACACCAGCAACAATATTCATGAAAGAGGACAACAACAGTACAGTCAGCAGCATAAATATCTGTACAAAATCAAAATTTCAAATTGCCTATATACGCATTAAGTTAAACTGAAATATTTCTTTCTTCGTTTGAAGTAAAGTAAATACCTTTTATTTTATTTTTGTGAAGAGAAAAAAAAGATTAGTAACACCAGAAAGGTATGTAGGCAATTTGAGATTTTGAATTTGTTCATCTACTTATGCTGCTGACTGTACATGCACTATCTTTTTAGTGGGTATCTATACTATTTATACCTTTATCTATGAATGTGTTACTTAGGACAGGGTGACTGGTCTAAAAACAAAAAAATGGGTACATATTACTGAATTGTATTTTGAGTACCAGGATAATGAATACAACATTTCGCTTCTATGCTTCAAAATTTTTTTTTTAACATAAAAAAGGATTCGCTTTTTTTATTCACTATTATTTGCGAAAAAAAACGACGTGTTTTGGAAAAATTGATATCGATATTATGCTATAGTTCGATCTAAAAATATTGCCAATCATTCATGTGCCTTTGAAAATAGAATATTATAATTATATCGATAAATAAAGGTGTGAGTAATGGCAGCACTATTAACCTGATCGTTGTAGCTGGGCGCGGTTACTCGCCTTGCGCGGGCACATATGCCGTGTCACTTGTACCGTCAGCAAACGCATATATGAGGAAAACATTCACATTAACTACAGATAGTCAATCTTTAGGGTATCAGCGATATGCTGGGACTGTTCCGCGCAGCTAATTTTAGTCCAACAAGATTCCCGCGGCAGCAGGGTGACCAGATTTAAATTGAACATTATGCAAAATGCTTGGCAAAATTCTGCTAAAGTATTTTGTTACAATGGCAAAATTCTGCTATACCCAGTGCAGGCGATAAAAATGTCCCGATTCCTCGCGTAATTAGCGTGGGACGGGGGGCGACAAAATGCGTTTGTTGAGGAACAAAGGTTGCAACTTGCTACTTTGGTACTTTCACACCCCATTTTTCCCAAATATATGTATATAGAATATTTTAAAGGTCGACCGCCCCATAAAGCTTTTGTTATTTTGTAGTCTAATTCTGCTAATTTTCTGCTAGGCTTTTATAAGATTCTGCAAAAAACTGCAAACTTTTTAATTCTGCGACACAATCTGCTAAGCCCAAAATTGGGGACCTAATTTTGCTACAATCACAGCATTCTGCTAAATCTGGTCACTCTGCGCGGCGGTCTTGTATGCGCCGAAGAAGGCCACCGTGGGTTTTGGTATTTCGGTGTAGGGTGTACATAGCCGTCTACCGATGAAACCAACATAACCGTTCTACTGGTGAGTGGAACACACGCGAACGCACGAAAAAATATGTTTCAGAGACGTACAAGCGAGGTGACACGATCTGTCCAACGCCGCCCTGAGCCTAGTCAGATACCCACAGTGGCACAAAACGTTAGACGTAATTAGACGTTGTGTTGATTTCATTTGAAAAAATAAATACGTTATTAAAACGTTGGCCCGAATGCGTTAAGGGCTGCGCAAAAGAATACACCAATAATATCATTTGATTTTCCCAGCCTTGCTTGGATCAGCTCTGGTCGTAAAGGGCTCATGGAAAATCTCACATAATTTGACAGCTTTGCTACGCACCTTCTACAGCTCAGATACCTTGCATAAGTTTTGTAGAAATTCATCCTTATACGTCTGAAGTTAGTTATTTAATATATTGTACATACTATTTTACTTATTACTAAAGACATTGAGCTTATTTTGCATAGTATTCAACTCTCTGAGTATATTCAGCCCGGAGTTTGGAATTTGTGCCCGATATGGCGATAGGTACGCTTGCCCCCTATCACATCATAAGACGGAATACGCACGGGTAAAAGTGGGTGCATTGGTTGCGCCTCTGCCTACCCTTTCGGGGATAAAAGGCGTGAGTGTGTGTGTGTGTTCAACTCTCTAAATATTAAACCCCATAGGTTTATAGTTTCTATTTTACGAATTTTAGTGTTTTTAAAAATAAACTGATTTTATCTGCTAACGGTACTTGTTACAAATGCAATAACAATATATCAAAATTGAGATAATTCTGCGTTGAATAGAATCGGGAGCCGATTGCGGGCGGCATGCAGACACGCTTTGCATACGCATGTAGTCGCATAACAACGCACGTACCCACATATGGTTGATATGGTAGGAGATAATGTTAACGCAATGCCTACAGGGTGTTCAAAGCACAGAGGAATTTCATGAAAGTACGGACAGTGGGTTAACTGAAGTTATGAACTGGTTATCAACATCCAAACGCCTAGAGGAATTGTAGTTTGTTTTAAACAGGAGAAATAATATTTTAGAAGTATAAGGAGACATTCAACATAGCCCAGCGGATTAGCAAGCTAAAGGGGAAGTAGGCAGAGAACATACTTGGCAGGTTTGATAGCAGATGAGGAGTGGAGAGCACGTACCGGCAAGCGCGGCATTGTGCGTCCATGTGCAAGATGGACAGACGACTTGATAAAGGTCGTAAGGATACGCTGGATGGAGGCTGCTTCTGACAGCTCCGTCTGGAAATCATTACCGTAGGCCTATGCTCAGCAGTGGACTTTATATGGTTGATGATGATGATGAATAGTCGAAACCAACAAACCTATATGCAACTTATACAGCCGTTTTTCAAAAATATAATATGTAGTTCCATGTGGTCGAGTTGAATGAAAGGCAACAAGATTTTGCAGCAGATTTGGCACATTCATTCCGCAGAAAAAAATATTAAAGTTGTCCTGCTATGAAGATTGTGGCATTTGAAACTACATTTATTATGCTAATATTTTTTGAAAATAATGTAATGATTTGATATAACGAAATCTAATATTACCTTTTGTACATTTGGATAAAGACGGTCCATTTTTCCGACATTCACTTTGTTATTATTTCCGATTTTAACTTTATTCAATATTGCCACTGAAACTGCTTTGCATGAAGCTCAACCTCTTAAATACAAAAGTTATTGTCAGGTAATCAATTTTGTAGTTTGTTACGCATACAAACCCATGCTAACATTTGCGCGTATTCATACTAACCAACGCCGAACTAATTATGAACGTTCATAACGCAGTTATTATTAAACGGAAAGTTCTCGCTTGTCAATATGTAAATGAATAGAGCTTTTGTACCAAGATATATGGGCACACATGTGCACGCAGCGACAACGCACTAGAAGCGTGTCAAGGTCTGCAACTGATTTTTAAAATCTTTGGATTGGCTATGCATTCGCACTTACCACTCTGTCACAATCAAAAACATAAACTATTGAACCTGTTTTGTGTTATGAACTATCGTTTATCCACTACGACACGGTCCTAGAGTTGTTTTTTTCACGTGACGAATATAAATCAATGCATTCAACATTTGTAATTATGGTTGGCAATTTTTTTTCAATATGGCCGCATGGCTAACTGGTTGGCGGGAAAATCTATGTGTATGGAGGTCATGTTTGTGCATTGTGTATGTTTTTTCTGGAGTCTTATTAGCTGATAGATCGGATTAATTTGAAGGTGACATTTTTGCGATGTTTATTAGCTTTTTTTTCCTTCTAAGAGCTCTATCAACTTAGTAATTGTAGGTACATATTTCTGTACAATATCAATTATAAACGAGTACTTAAATTGTTATTTTTTAACATTTTGTGTCGCAATTGAGTTACGAAACAAAATTGTTATACAGATAGTAATTACATACTTCAATTTTTAATACTACGCATGCTCACGCCTTTTATCCCCGAAGGGGTAGGCAGAGGCGCAACTAGTGCACCCACTTTTCGCCAAGCGTATTCCGTCCCATGATGTGATAGGGGGCGAGCCTATCGCCATATCGGGCACAAATTCCAGACTCCGGGCTGATACTGAATAGAAAAATCCAATATCACTTTGCCCGACCCGGGAATCGAACCTGAGACCTCAGCCTTGCAGTCGTACCGTAATACAACTACGCCACCGAGGCAGTAATTGTAAAATTTTATCACTGAGTGTTTTATATACCCGTGATATATCACTACACCCCTCCCCTTAGGGGAGGCCTAGGTTCAGCAGTGGACTTTATGTGGCTGATGATGATGATCGCCTTAGGAGAAAATTCATACATACTATTAAGAAAAATACGAAGGACCGAAAGCTTAACTTAGGTATAAAAAGTAAATTATTTAACTCGTGCATCCTACCTGTCCTTATGTATGGCAGCCAAACATGGGCCTTAACACAAAACACGATAAGCAAACTCGCAACCTGCCAATACGCAATGGAGAGGAGTATGCTGAGTGTAAAGAATTCCGACAGACTGGAAAACCGTGTCATCAGAAATAGGACAAAGGTCCTAGACATAACATGTAAAATCAGAAGACTCAAATGGCGATGGGCAGGACATATGATCAGAGGACAGGACAAATGGAGTAAAATTGTGACGGAATGGTATCCAAGGGAAGGTAAAAGGAAAAGAGGTAGACCACACAAAAGATGGGATGACGACATAAGACAAGTGGCAGGTGTGATGTGGAATAGAGTGGCTCAAGAAAGAAACGAATGGAAAAGGTTGGAGGAGGCCTTTGCCGACTGGCAAACAGATCTGCAGAAGATAAGCAAGAAGCAAATACTTTATTAGACTAAGTTTTTAAATTATTTCTATTTTACTTATAAGTTGATCTGAATAAAGGCTATATTATTATTATTATAAAAAAAACAGTTAAGTATGCCTGTAAAATTCCGGAACAAGCAAATTCACTGTTTTGCTACATAAAAGGTAATTTTACGTCAAACGTGATTTGAATTGCTAATGGCAGTTAATGGCATCCGTATCAAAAAACATGGAAAAATAACACAAACAACGTAATGAGGTCTTATTTAAAATCGGAATTACGTTTAGATCGTAAATTATTTACTTCCTTCAATTAAAATCTCACGGTGTTAACTGTAACTCAAGCAAGTACTTACATGGTTACGCTTCACATTTATAGTAATATACTTCATATTTATTTGTTTTGTGACTGCCTCGGTAGCGTAGTTGCATTACGGTACGACTGTAATGCTGAGGTCTCAGGTTCGATCCCCGGGTCGGGCAAGTGATATTGGGTTTTTCTACTTACTGTTAGCTCAGAGTCTGGAATTTGTGCCTGATATAGCGATAGGCTCGCCCCCTATCACATCATGGGACGAAATACGCAACGCGAAAATGGTGCATTAGTTGCGCGACTGTCTACCCCTTCGGGGATAAAAGGCGTGAGTGTATTTGTGTTTTTGAAAAACGAACGTCGAATACATTTGCGTTTGTTTATGCAAAACTAGAATTTTCTTTCCAATCTAGTATTTGTGTAACATGTTTTCTCTGTTTTTTTTAAATTATATAAGTTAAATTATCTGAAATTTCAGTTTTTAATACTTATTGTTAGCACTATCCTTTTTTATTCACGTTAAAATCATGATTTTGTGTTACAACTCGATTAACCGTCAGAAATTCTATAGATCTTAGTTAATTTTACAAATAAAAACATATCTAATAAACAATCAACCATTCAGAGATTCACAATCTCCTAGCTATCGGCCACGTACTGACAGAGCCACAACATTTTTAAACTCCTTAAATTTACTGGTACAAACATAACACATTAATAAATTAATAGCTAAATTTATCATCTTTGTCACAATTCAAATGACTTCCTGATAATTTAAAACTTCCCTATAGCTATTCGGTACTTTTGTAATATCTATTTGCGGTTCTAAGATCAGGTGTTCTGTCCGTTTATGTAATAAGGGCATAATAGTCATTTAATAACATTTAATGTGAGCCAAAATGATTTATGTTGCTGCTTTTATTGCTTGGCTTTGAGTATTTTTGTCTAAAGGTTTAATAGTTTGAAAATACCGTCAACACTGAAGTATATCGTTGACAACTTCAGCCCAGTTCCAATAAACACATTTGAATTTCGAATAGAAATATTTAAATGTCGATGTTCTTAAATTGTATTTATTTGGTCTGAAAGAATTGGAATAATAAAGTTAATATCGATGCGCAAAACCAAGTGTGTTAGGTTCGCGCAGACACTGACATTTTCGAGTATCAAAAAAAGAACGGGTTGCACTCCAGGAGTGCTGGCAGAAGTGAAAACTTGAACAATAACGTTGTGCATTTTTGAATAATTTCGCACGAATTGCTTTATTTATCAGTATAAAAGAACTAGCATTTATGTGGTTAAATACAATATTTATTTATTGCGCTATCGTCATATCGTACATAAAAATGTCAATTTCACAATTTCTTTATAAATCAAAATTTGAAAAAAGAATGTTACGCTCTTTTGTACTCGTGCCGTGCCAACGCTGGGGAAATAAATAGAATTATAGCTTCTACATATTGTATTTAAGTTCATTTTAGTAAGCGATGGTTTTAATGAAGTAAATAAATTAACATTTTCTCGTATAAGAATTATAGCTTCTACGCGTTGTATTTAAGGTTCATATTAGTAAGGGATGGTTTTAATGAAGCAAATAAATAAAAATGTAAACGTTTAAGAATTATAGCTTCTACGCATTGTATTTAAAGTTCATATTAGTAAGGGATGGTAAAACCTCCTACGCATTCGGTCGGGGTCACGTGATCCTGACGCGACTTAACATTTTATACCCATCCCAAAAGTGCTCAACGCGGCTAAAGAAGTTTTCACTTCAAAAAATTTTGTGCAGAAACAATACACTACTACGAAACTGACTGATGCTGTTTGGAGCATTTTCATGGTATTGTATTGGTTCTTGGGAACAAATTGAGTATCTGCGCGGTGCCTTAAACAGCCAACGCATACTAATTATCTGGACTAACGACAGCTTCTAAGTTCAACAAGAAATATTTTAATGTGCGGTTGTTCCCGCCCGCAGCATTTTTATCTAGTTACAAAACCGTTTGCCAATAGTTAATATACCAATAAAATCAGTGGTAAGAAATTGTGTCAATATTACTGGAAAAGCCAGCGACTTGCGTCAACATGATCACGACCTAACCTTATGTAAGCATTTAATTGACGTTGATAGGGTTTGAACTAACATATATCATTCTTGAGGGCTGTCTGGTATGGAAACACGGTTACCTCTTATACAATTAGGCCTATTTCGCCAAATAGAGATGCAAAGAGATTTTCGTCAACTCTATATACGCTTACAACTTAATTGGGGACAAATTTTGGAAGAAAGAAACATTTCGCACCTTTATGACGAAACGACGCAATTCAATAAAATCAAAAATTGGATTATCGCCATAAAATGACTTTTTGTTTTTTATAGCTTAGAATGACGAGACGAGCATGCCGTTCGCCAGATGGTAAGCGATACGACCACCCATAAACAGTAGCAACACCATCCAGCACCTTGACTTACAAAGTACTGTGTGGCATTCCACTGCGCTCGTCATCCTGAGACATAAGATGTTAAGTCTCATTATGTCCTGTAGTTACACTGGCTACAATGTCCTTCAAACCGAAACACAACAGTGCATGTGCGCTGTTGCTTGGCGGTAGAAATAGACATTGCGGTGGTACTCACCCAGACGGCCTCTTACATAATGAGAGACCTACCACCAGTGAAAGTGACTTAAAACTGGTCCCTTTTTTATGAAAATATTATAAAAAAGGGACCGCTATAATAGTTTTGTCCTTTTCCCGCTTGAATATGTCGGTGTTTGAACTATTGTTGTATTGAAATTTAGTATTTAGTAATTTTATGACAACTCAATTTTCGATTTTTTTTAATTGTGTCGTTTTCGTCCTAAAGGTGCGATTTATTCCCACAATATACACATACAAACATTTATAACAAGAACTAGCATAGCGCGCGGCTCCGCCCGCGTGGAAATTTTTTTCCGGGATAAAAAAAAACCTATAGCACTCAGGAGTAATGTAGCTTCCTATTATTGAAAGAATTTTCAAAATCGGTCCAGTAGTTCCTGAGATTAGCGCGTTCAAACAAACAAACTCTTCAGCTTTATATATTGGTATAGATAGATAGTATAGATTAGTAATGCAGCAGAGTGCATGCACTGTTGTGTTTCGGTTTGAAGGACATTGTAGCCAGTGTAACTACTGGACATAATGAGACTTAACATCTTATGGTCTCAGGATGACGAGCGCAGTGGAATGCCACACAGTACTTTGTAACTCAAGGTGCTGGATGGTGTTGCTACTGTTTACGGGTGGTCGTATCGCTTAACATCACGTGAACGGCCTGCTCGTCTCGTCATTCAGAGCCATAAAAAAAATACATAGAGAAAACGAGCAACGTGCATCACATGATACTGTCGAAAAGGATCCAGTTCCAAAATGCGAGGCAAGATGTGCCTGGCATTTAATGCTGAATTAAGGAATCAAGCTAAGTATGTCATTACGATTTACAGGTTAAAACGCTCTTTTACGTCATATATGTCATACGATGAAACAAACTATTAACGTAATTTAAAAAAATAAACTAATAATGACGCTAACTAGGTACTCTATTACATGGTCAGTTATGTATACCTACTGCCTTATTCATGGTTGTAGAGTTTAATCCAGCAAACAAGTATTGTCAGCTTAGGCCTCATACATATAGACACGACACGACGTCGCGCCGTCTCACGACGCGACGCCGTGTCGTGGAAATCCACGACGACGGTAAATCTCGAAAATGGACCGCAATATACGTCTATTGCGGTCCATTTTCGAGATACATTTCGTCGTGGTTTTCCACGACACGGCGGCGTTACGTCGTGGGACGGCGCGACGTCGTGTCGTGTTTATGTGTATGAGCCCTTACGGTACTGCCGTTACAGGTATGATATTTGGGAACGCATTATAATCTTACATAGCGAAGTATTAGTACATTAAATTAAACATCAATAATTGTCAAGCTTAAAATCAAACGTTGCACAATTTGATTATATCAAGATGGAACCTAAAACAAAAAGACAATACTGATTTATTCAACAGACTATGATAAAATTAATCTGTTGGAGTCAGTAATATGCATTACTTTTGTAACTTGGTTACACATGTTCAAACCAGTTTTACATTAGCACACAATGATGGATTGTGATGTCATTGTGCATTAGGTTTTGAGATCGAAATGATTTTTGTACAGCTGAGTTTTGTATCAAGGTGTATGCGCAATTAGCTCATAGTGAATTATACCCAGAATGATCGATGCCAAAGAATTGCATATAAGGCCTATTATTAACAGCCATTTGTAAAAGATCATTAACGGATTGTTTATATCTTTACAAAAGCAGCTTTGCATGAAATGGCTGTATATTACTTTAAAGAAATAAGACCAAGCTTCATAAATAAAACAATTAAGCATGTCAAATAATATTACACGTGTATTTTATTATATTTCATTTAATTACACACAAACGATTAATTGATAATAATTAAAAAAAATCTTTTGGGTCTAATTATAATAATAATTTAAGCTCAGACCTTCTACTACTGAGAGTGTTTTAGGCCTTAGTCTACCACGCTGGTCTAGTGCGGGTTGGCATACTTCACAGATTCTAAAAAAAAATATGGTAAATTCTCAGATACGTATTTCCTCACGATATTTTCCTTCAACGTTAAAGCGAACGATAATTGATATACAATAATTGTTCTTTCGTTCTATATTTGAAATGAATTCCCTCTCAAATAGAAAAACGTGGCAAAGTTGCGAAAGAGATCGGTTTGGGGAGGCGTGATGTAGCTAGAATCGTGAATATACGATGATCATGACTTAATTTGGAGAATGATGCGAGGTCGTACGTGTTTTGTTATCTATTGTATACGTAGGGTTTTATTCGCACTTGTTGGTTGAACCTTGAATTATTAAAACTACTGATTGTATGTTTTTTATTGCCTTTAAATGACGAGGTTGGTCTGGCAATCTTTGGGGGAGACCTATGTTCAACAGTGGACTTCTAAAGGCTGAAGAAGAAAAGGAAGAAATGATGAGACGAGCATACCGTTCGTCTGATGATAAGTGATACGATCGATAATGATTAGTACCACACAGAACTTTGAGTTACAATTGCGTGGCACTCCACTGCGCTCATCCTAAGACATAAAATGTTAAGTCTCATAATGCCCAGTAATTATGCTGGCTACAATGTCCTTCAAGCCGGAACTCAATAGCATGCATACTGCTGCTTGGCGGTAGAAAGAGACATTGCGGTGGTATCTACCCAGTCGGCCCATCCACGCACTTCGATGTAAAAGAGGAGTAGTCTTTGGTATAAAAAATATGTCGTCATCATCATCGGCCTTAAGCAGTCCACTGTTGGACATACGCCTCTTCTAAAACTCATCATTTTTCTCGCTGTCGTCAGCTTGTCGCATCCAGTTTCTGCCAGCAGTCTTACGCAAATCGTCATTCCACCTAGCTGGAGGGCTACACTACGCTTGCCCACTCGTGGTGCCCGCTCAAGAGCTTGTTTGCTCCAGCGATAGCTGATGGTAGGATATTTTTGTATCCGCCCGGATAGCCACCTGCGTACATAAGGTGTTAAAACCGGCTATTGTGGTCCACGTAAGTGTGCGTTCCGGGATCAGCCTGTGTACAGTCAGCAGCATAAGTATCTGTACAAAATCAAAATTTCAAATCGCCTATATACGCGTTAAGTTAAACTGAAATATTTTTTTCTTCGTTTTAAATAAAGTAAATACCTTTTATTTTATTTTTGTGAAGAGCAAAACAAGATTGGTAAGAACACAAAAGTATGTAGGCAATTTGAAATTTTGAATTTGTTCATCTACTTATGCTGCTGACTGTACATCCGGTTCAAATAGGCCGTTACAAGTAGCCTCCAACCTTCTAGTATTAAGGCTCGGCCTGCCCCAATCTTTAAGGCTGACCATATTATTTACAAATGACAATTAAATATTTTTAATAATTTTTACGACAAACAAATCAGATTTAATAGCCGTATCGGTTAAAGGCGTTGCGATCGAATTATGATTAGATCAAGCTGATGTAGGATGGCCATAAGTTAATGGAGAGTGGAGACAAATCGGGACATTTTTTCGATATTTAAGTAACGGTTTCTTTGATGATAAGTCAGTTTTACTGTTATTTGTATAAATTGCGATGTTTGTGTGATACTCTTATAGTTTTTATTTTAGATAATTTTTGAGTTCATGAACAGGCTGTAAGATCCATAGAAAAACCAGACCCATAGAAAAATCCTAAACTTTTTATAGGCGTTGTATTTTGGGTGTTTAATTTTGTTAAAGGCCAAGTTTAGGTTCCCTAAGTTTAAATGGACAAAGAGTATGACAGTGAATCCCTAGAAAGAGGGTGGTGGAAACGTTTCAACAATTACTACATAGAAAATCCTGGAAACCAGGTATTCACGGCGTTAACATTGTTAATTTGAAACCGGGATACGGGGATAATTTAATAACAAGTGCGGTCACTACGCTGCAGGACATGTCCTGGTAAATCGAAACTTTTGGCTACCCTAAGTTAATGCGACGCGGGTATTTCGATCGATGCGATAATATTAAAACAAATCGGTGCCATTGAGCGATAGATATGCAATCATATTTAAATGTACGGTCGTTAAACGTAACTGCAATTTCAGTGGGGGAACAGAAGCTATAGATGTGCTCAAGTGTAATTTTTTAAGCAATTTAGTAAAAAATACGTGTGGCACTCGGAGACTGCCGCGGTAAAGCTATTGCATAGCATTTTTTATCACAAATTTTGATTGGTTAAACACAAATTCGATCTTACGCTTACCACATAAAGCAGATTTTTAAACGCGAGCAACGCACGTTTAGTCTTGTTATAGATAAATGTCAGAAATGCAATGGTCATCACAACCAAAGTAGAATAAATCAAAATTTAAAAAAAGAATGTTACGTTCGATTCTTTTGTACTCGTGCCGTGCCAACGCTGGGGAAATAGCTTCTACGCAATGTATTTAAGGTTCATATTAGATTAGTAAGAAATGGTTTTAATGAGTTTAATAAATAAAATAAATAAAAATATACTCGTTTCTAGAATTATAGCTTCTACGCTTGTATTTAAGGTTCATATTAGTAAGATAAAAAGATGTGAGGTTATTTTCGTTACGGAATTTCTGGATTCGGTCTCCACGCTCAAGGCCCGCGATAGAAGCTATGCAATAGCTTAAAAATTAAGTTCTCATAAAACTTGGTTCCGATACAAACAAAAACCATAACCTAATCTTCATAAAAAAATTGAAAACACAAAGCAAGATTTTTCGTGGATTTATTGTATTGTTTCATAGGTATCAATAATTCAAATAATCAAAAGTAATATTTGCCAGTCACAATAAAAAAGTCACCATGCAAGGATTGCTAATATAACATAGAACTACAAAAATAGCCAAGAACAGCTGACGCAGCCAGGCAAATATTCGCCCCAATCATTTCAGGAATAGTTAGTAGGCCTGTAAGGTATTTTTTCTAAGCGACAGATCAAAGATAATGCATTATTTACCTAACTGTTTACTAACTAGCCCGTGCCGTGACCTAGCATATTTGACAAGCAGTATTATACGCACGTATCTTTCATGCGTATTTCAATGTCGAAATAAGTATAATAATGTTTGGTACAATTTATTTAGACAACTCTGTGTTCATAGTCTAAGAGCTGACAGAATTTTTTGCGAAAGTGTTAGGAAAAAGTTGCAACCCAATTAAGAGATTTGGCGTTTTCTTTTTCCAGCTCTTTGATTAATAAATTCTACGTTTTTTTTGTTTAAAGATTTATTTTTATATATTATTAGATTCGCTTAAGACCTGCAACCCTTCAGTCAGGTCTGCATTATAGTAATCAGGTATAATTAGAAAAAGCTTTTTACACAAAGAGTTCTTTGGGAAAATTGTCATACAAAAATTTTGAGCCTGTTCGTCAGTAACTCAATGTACCGTGAAATAACAAAATACCCATGTAAAATTCATTAGAACATAGTTTGACATGGTCGTAATGCGTATATTGGTATATTTCCTTCTAAAATATTGTTTTCTTTACAAAATTTAAGCATACCGAGACGTCTTGCTACACGGATGTGTCAGATAAGACAGCGACTTATTACCAATTGGTAATAACTTTTGGACGAAAAATTTGGTCCTGATGTCCGGTCTATAACTATAGGTACTGATTATGGTCTTTCTTTTAATAATGTTAAACTGCCTCAAACACTTTTCTCAAAATGTTTGTTAGCTCTCCACCTATAAGGTATTAAAGGGTTTCATTTAATTTCATATTATTTCGGTAGTGAAACATTGGGTATTATTAGAATCTAGTATGGTTAAGGACTCGTGTCCTTCCGACATATCATTATTTTAATTAATATCATTACTTTTTGTCATTTAGAAGAAAAAAAACACAGCCAGTAAAAAAAATGGCGTTCCTTTATTCATGTTAAAACATTTCATGAAACCTACTTGTTTCAACAAAATATAAAGTAAAAATAAACAATAATTTATAATATCGATATCAAGCCGATCAATAACAATTTTTGACGGCGAGCAATTTTATTACCTGTAAAAATTATATATGAGAGCAATTTATTATATATATATAACCTTAAATATTCTCACATAATTTACATGTCCACATTCAACAATTAATGTCAAAATAACCGCAAAATATCGAACGTATATACTGTCAGATTGATTTGTCAGTGCAGTGTTTTCTACAAAATAATTTTCTCACATTTTTGCTATAAGAAAATAAACTTTCTGTATTGGTCATAAAGTTTATTGTGACGGTTAGTCACAGCACCGCGGTATTGTCACTTGAGCGACATTCGGAAGGTCGACATCCGTTCGCTGCGGGTCATGGAGCGATAGCAAAATAATTTCTTACTATTATATAAATAGTATCTATAATTTTAAATTTCTTCGAAATTAAGTGTTAATAAATGATTTTGAATACAATTCATTTAATATTGAAAATATCTTATACTTAGCTCTATACCTACCAGTATCAGCATGGAAATAATAATAGTACAATTGCCAGAATAATACAATAATACAAAAATAATACAATTGTCAGAATGCGGTGACTACCGCAACCGCTCATTCTATTTTCAAACCGAATTATTTCGCCGCCTGACAATAAATTGACTCAATTATTTAAACACTATTTTACCTACTTTCTGTGTACAATCCAGTGATCAAAGAGAATGTAATCACTAAGCCAGTAATGCACTTCACTACAGACAGATTGGTGCCGCTTTAGACATTTACGCTACGCTACACCGAATATCAGTGAAGACGCAAGCATTTCGTAATAGTGTGCATTATGAACCCAACATGAACATGATGTATTAGATTACTATCAAACTGAAGCATTGATAAGTTGAAATACCAAAGAGATGTTGTATAAAAGTTCATAGTAACGCAGTTATGTGTATTTATTTACGTTCGACTATGGTATGAACTATGAACGGATCAGTTTGTGTAGTGTTTTACTATTCTCCCACCAATATCGTCCAGAAATCGCAGCTTAGCGATTCTGCGAGATTACCAGAATCCCTAAAAAAGCCTCTACCTTCCCAAGTCTTATATGATTTTCCTTTAAAATACGTTTATAAAAATTGAAAACCAGTACAGGTTACCAACCAAATATGATATTTGTGTGTGTGAGGTCATCTGAATGGATTTGTGTTTTGAAAAAGGCACGCGTCCAGTGTGCAGCGTGCAGCTCTACTTATTTTTTCGAATTTCGATACGTTCGATTATTACGATTATTAATTCATTCGTAATAAGTACCTAGCTTAAGTGAACGATAGCCTATTTGGGAATGAACGGACTACCGAGACGAAGGTCCGCAGTTTCAAAACCCAAGGTATACCTCTGACTTTTCGAAGTTCTTTAACGGTGAAGGCAAACATCATCGTGTGGAAACCTAAATATCTGAGGATTCTCCATAAGAATTTCGTAGGTATGTAAAGAACCCTAGTGCGGGTTCTTTACATACGTGGTGGACTAAGGCCTAAACACTCTCAGTAGTAGAGGAGGCCCGTAGGAATGGGCAGTATATAATACAGGGCTGGTATTTTTATATTATCAATTATAAACATATTTTTACCCAACTTATCCATACAAATAAAGTCGATTTTTGTGCTGTCGGTACTAGTTATCTTTCACCGGTAGCGTTTCCGCGGCAATTTGCTGAGGTCGCCGCGCAGGAAATGTTCCGAGTTTTGTGTGTCAATGGCGACTCACCATTATCGCATTAGGCGATAACACATTGTTCCCAGGCTATTTTGATTATTTACGAAAATTCTTTTATTGGAGAATGCGGTCAATACGTCAGTTTTAACGTTCTATGACTCTTGGCCAGTAGCTGCATAGCAACCAATGATGTTAATATTTTTATTAAAATATCATTAATAGCGACAGTCAATTAACGTCAGAAAATTCATATCTCTACAATTTTGGCAGATATTTTTCCGTACGTTTAGTGTCAAGGTAACTCTTATATCGCTTACTGCAGCTGTTAATAATTATTCACAGTTAGTGAAGAAACTGGGAACGCATACGATGAATAACTATGAAACTGTATAGTATGCTTCCATGCATTAAGATGTCTGAGACTTCACTTCCGTACCCACCTCTTTCTTCAAAGGTCGGTAGCGTAAGGTTTCCCTGGTATTGTGGGTGTTCAGAGGGAGTATTTACCACCAGATAATCCTCTGATATTAAGCATCCTTATAAAATATACTTCCTAGTCGTCCAAGATCAGGTTCTATTAAAACTTTATACTAAAGCCTTTGAAAAGCTATTACTGAGTGAGATTTTGGTTCGTCTAGAAATTTGGCTGCTTTTCTTTCTTTGCATTTGGATATCAAACACCTCGGGAATCGTAAAGCAAAGGTAATAGTTTTTTTTCAGATTTTTTTGTTTAGGCTTGTGGCGTTTCGACTCATCAGGGGCTACCGCACAGTCTCCCACGAGGCGGCCTGTATCTTGGCCGGTATTCTGCCATGGGATTTGGATGCCAAATACCTTTCGTCTGTATTCTTCTGGCGTGAGGAGGCATCCCATCTCGGGCGGAGACTGGCCCCTAGGGAGGTCACGGCCCAATTGGCCTCCATCCGCAGCGTCGCCGTGGAGGAGTGGCATACCAGGCTGGAGAGCCCGAGTGCGGGCTTGAGGACCGTCGCGGCAGTGCGACCTGTCTTTTTAAGCTGGCTTGACAGGCGCCACGGCGCGCCGACATTCCGTCTGACACAGGTACTGACGGGCCATGGGTGTTTCGGCTCGTTTCTGTGTCGGATCGGAAAGGAGGAGTCCGCCGTGTGCCACCATTGTAGCAGCGGCCGCGAGGACACGGTCCAACACACTCTCGAGGAGTGCCCAGCCTGGAATCTACAACGCAGCGCTCTTAGAGCAGTCGTCGGAGGAGACCTCTCGCTGCCAGCCGTGGTTTCCGCCATGGTCGGCGGCTGGAGGTCATGGCGAGCGATGGCTTCCTTCTGTGAGTGCGTCATCTCGCGGAAGGAAAGCGCCGAGCGGGATCGTGAGCAGAACGATCCCGCCCGCAGCCAGAGGAGACGAAGGAGGCGCCGGGTGGACGACTGACCGGCGCCTCGTGCCCTGTGGTCTGGGGGCATCTAGAGAATTCCGCCACGGCACCCCCTGCCTGTCGTAAGAGGCGACTAAATGGGGTTTGAGAGAGTCGCGGGGCGAGCAGTGGGGGGCTGCTACTCCAATTTATGCGACTCCGAGGTGGACGACATTGCGGGTGGTCGGTCTCCTGCAGTCGTAGACGCCAAAGGCGTGCTTTGGAGGTCGGGGGCTTCTTAGCCCCCCTCATTTAGAGAGGGACCGTAATACGGCATTGCGCCGGGACGGCTCCGTGCAGCTATCTTCGTGCAACAAGATACCCCGGGGCCGTCCCGTATGCGCCGAAGAAGGCCACCGCGGGTTTTGGTTGGTATGCCGATGTAGGGTGTACATAGTGTTAGGGACTCGGCCCAATGCTCGCTCGGATGATGTTATACTCCCGAGTGTCGACATTGTGCCGTAAGATCGGTGAAACCAACATAACCATTCCACTCACCCCACAGTGGTGGTAGCGATAACGCGTTTTTCCCCGCGATAAAAAAAAAAAAAAAAAAAAAAGGCTTGTGGCGTTCATATAGACTAATGATCTTATTCATAAATCCTTACTAATATTATAAATGCGAAAGTAACTCTGCCTATCTGTCGCGCTTTCACGCCAAAACTTCTGAACCGATTAAAAGGAAATTTGGTACACAGCCTAGAGCCTGAGAAAGGATAGGCTACTTTATATCCCGGAAAAAAAGGCGGGAGTTTTATCCCGGAAAAAAAGAGGTGGGATTTTTATCCCGGAAAAACTCTTTCAAAAGCTAGTAGTTTGTAAATCTAATTTAGTTATCGAATGTTAGCTCTTCGACCGAATTTTGAATTGAGTTTGAAGGAAGAAGTCAAAACATTCTATAACTAAAATAGCTTTATAAACTGTTTGTTATTCGTTAGATGATAATTTGGACATATTGCCCGCCGTTAGACAGATAGCCTTGACAAGTTGTTTGTGGTGGGCAAAGTAGAAGGAAAAAGACCTCGCGGCCGGACACCTAGCCGTTGGTCGTTCCAAGTAACTGCCCTCACTGGATTGTCTGTTACGACTGCCTTAAGAGAAGCCGAAAACCGAACGAAATGGAAAGGTATAATAGAGACAGCCACGAAGGCCTTTCAGGGACACGACCTTCAGTAATGAAGCACGCGACTAAGAAGATGACAATATTCCTTGATAGTCGACACAACTATGCCGGCTTGTAGCCACAGGCTGATCTCTTAATGCGACACACTTTGGGCTCTATAGGGTCCAGAAAGAGTCTCCTCGCCATTCGAGATAATTATGCCGGCCTGTCTGAAACAAGATATACACAAGCGTATTTATAATTATTTAATATGTATATCTATCGTATAATATATATGTTTTTTCTTGAATCTGTTTACCGCTTCAGATAGCTTTGATGCACCTACCTTGTTTATCTCTGCACCACCCTAAGGTTGACTGGTAGAGAATGTCTACGGCATTAAGTCCGCCTATGTACATTGATTGTATATGAAGTGCATAAAGTAAAATAAAAAACAAGCTGACACCGGAACGCGACACTTAGGAGGACCACCATGAGTTCTCCACCCTGTGTACGGTCGTCGCTAGCCGGGTACATACGAAAGTCTTAGAACCATCGGGTTATATCTTTGAAGTCGGAACCAGCCTGTTAAATTATATAACGCAAGGGGGGTGAAATATAATTGCACTTTAGTCGAACCTTTCCAGTTAAATCATGAAATTAAATAACAAGCACCAATTAGGTGCCAATCACTGATATCACGGCATTTATTTCCGTTTACCGGAAAGTGGAAGTGAGATAATTATTGACTCGCCGGAAAATCCGTTTTTATTTTACGTGGGTGTGCGTATCCGATTTTTCTGTTGCATCACTCAATGACTGAGAGAATCACTTTTAATTTTGCAGTGTATTTTGATATGTTGTATTTAATTTTTAGGGTTCCGGACCTCAAAAGGAAAAAGGAACCCTTACAGGATCACTTTGTTGTCCGTCTGTAGGTCTGTCTGTCTGTCTGTCAAGACCCCTTTTCTCAGGAACGCGTAGAGACATCAAGTTGCAATTTATATCAAATACTCGGGTCTACGGTCTCTTTCAGCTGTGAAAAAATCAAACTTGTAAGTCAACGCAATCAAAAGATATGACCGTTTATGTCGCATATTTTCGCATATTTGCGATTTCGCAACGGAATCAAAACCTATAGGGTACTTCCATTGACCGTAGAATCGTGAAATTTGACAAGAAGCAAGGTCTTATAGCACATGTAAAGGGCAAAATGTAAAAACCGCAAATATGTACTTCAATAACAACAAAAGCGAATTTAGAAACATTTTAAATTTGATTAATTTATTAATAAATTTTGGCGAAATGTTGAACTTATATACCTACTTAGGTACCTTACCTACTAGTTTGTGCGGAACCCTCGGTACGCGAGTCTAACTCGCACTTGTCCGGTTTTTTATAATACTTTAAAAAGCAGATAATAATTTGTGAGGTGTAGGACAATTATTGGCGTAGCTAGAGTAATTTTCCAGGGAGGGGCAGTCCCTTAGACTTAAAAAATCTTTTTAAAAAATTATAGTAGTAGGCTGCCTCAAAACCTTGGGGTAGGCACCACGCAATTCTGGGGTGGGCACGTCCCATCCGGTCCCCCTCTTTATACGCCTATGAGGACCCTTGATGAATGCAAGGTACTAGCTCAAGTGCTCCGAACACTTAGCCCCCGTTTTTTTAACCGTGGTTATCTTTTTCTCCGAATCTTATTAAGCTGGACGCGCTCGCAGAGCTGCTAGTGCGCCACGCACTGCGAGTGCGTCCAGCTTAATAACACAGAGGATTACCCTAACCACAGTTGAAATAACACGGTCTTAATAACTCTTATGAGGTGAGCATTCCGCTGCTCACGGATAGATTCAACGAATTAAAAAAGGACATTAGGTCCAGCGTTGGTTTTCCACCTGAAGGGTGGATAGACGACTTGATAAAAGTGCAGGAACACGCTGTATGCAGCCCGCTTTTGACAGGTCCGTCTGGAAATCTTTAGGGGAGGCTTTTGGTCAGCAGTGGACTTCATGTAGCTGATGATGATGATGAAGGACATTAATATAGATTACAATAGCATGCGAATACGGCAAATCATACTGTGGTCTGGACATCACCGTATTTATTGCAGGCTAAGATTTCAGACAGCGATATATGATTTTTTTGCTGAAAACTCATGCCACCGATACAATAGTTCAATAGATATTAAAACTTTAGATAGATAACTCTTTATTGAACACCACACAAGTAAAAGATACTTAACAAACAAACATACTTAGTAAATACAGCTAGTGTAACAATAGGCGGTCTTATCGCTAAAAGTGATCTCTTCCAGACAACCATAGGCTGGAATCTTTTTGCGGAGAAGTTGGAGTGTGGGTGTATTTATATTTAAATAAATAAAGTTCATAATAATATAAAATCATAAAAATAAATAAGTATATATATATATATATAGGTACATATAAATATATTGACGATAATACAAATACATACAAACAAAAAAATGAATTAACTATCAATTCTTAGTCCGACATTTTCTGCAATTAAATAACGACGTAGTTTAAACCGACTGAAGCTAAATACATTTCGCAACAAACACTTTCAGACACACTCTTCAGGAAAACATCCACTTAATATATTAATGTTATTATCTTGTACTTCCGAGGGATTGTAAACAGATTTCGTAATGGCCGAGATTTTTCCCGTTCGTTAATTACAATGGTGTCAACGCTAGAAGACAATAAGGAAAAGAAGTTTTCGACATCCTTACTGAAGAAATGTTGCTGAAGGTGTTAAATATGTGCATGATATTGTTACTCAAGGAATGACAACGCGGAAATCAGTTAATAACTTCCTTCACTTGGATACAGCCACTGAGCTGTTATGTATACAAAATGAATCTGCAGAATGATTCCTAAGTAAGGCAATTTTACTGATTTATTTTGTATACTTAACAATGTGACGATATGATGAAACGTTGGCCCACTAAAAAGACTCTTTGAAAAATAAGTTTTCTGGGTATCCGATATAACCGAATTTCTACACTTTTAAATTATAATACACTTACACACACACACACAAACACCCGACACCCGGAATATGGAATTTGTGCCCGATATGGCGATAGGCTCGCCCCCTATCACATTATGGGACGGAATACGCACGGCGAAATGTGAGTGGACTAGTTGCGCCTCTGCCTACCCCTTCGGGGATACTAGGCGTGTGTGTGTGTGTTTTAAATTATAATAATTACTATTATTAATATCGTTTGATCTTTTATCGAAATATTTGTGTGTAATGAATTATTTACATAAAACTGAAAACCTTTAAGAATTTTCTTACTTTTAAGTTAAAAGTTTTAACTAATATCTACTATGTTCAATATTGGTATACTAAAATATATTTTGAAGCTATTTTACTGCATATTCTTGGATACGTCACTCGCAACGTTTGTCACGGTCAAGGAAAACCGATAAACTTTCTTCATTGTATAATGTTATTATTGGCATTTGAACTATAATAATAATTAGTATGCAAAATTAAATTATACACATTTATTGTTAATTCGTAATAAAAATATACCTATGTATTTATTAAGATATCGCTAGACTATAATGGAAATTATATAGATAGATTTTTGTTTGTTGTTTTTGGTCCATTTTATTGTCTGAACTGTTCTAAAGACATAGGGATAAATAAATAAATGGAGATGGATGCATTTTTGTTACTTTATTCAAATTTGGTCCTGATGTCTGGTCTATAATTATACTGTTTAATGTCTTTGCTTTATTCGTAATTTACCAATCCTTAAATGTTTTTTTCATCCAAAAGTAATGCTGCTCTAAACGGGCAGATTCACAGGCAAAAGAGACTCATTACTCTTGATGCTAATCAACGTAATATCCAAGTATCTTCAAAGTCCACTCATCCCCAGACCTTGTCATAATCTTATGCGCTTCCGCATCACATTTCCTACATCTAAGCAATAAGTGCACGCACTAAGTACTTATTTATAGGTGGCCTAGGTCGCCAGATGGGCCTTGGTCTCATGCAATTGGAATAACAATTATAAAGTTCTTTATCTCGTCGTGAGAGTTTAATAATAGCGTGTTTACGGATATCCATATGTTTACCGTCCGTGTACGCCCACTACCAGGATTGACAGTCTATAATCTATAGTCAATTGATTTGCTGTTCTATTATTATGTTAATAGATCTTTTTATTAGATAGTTATTAGTTATAACTGCCTCGGTGGCGTAGTTGTATTGCGTACGCGTTACGAGTACGATTTGCGCGCTGTGGTCCTGAGGATCGAATCCCGGGTCGGGCAAAAAACATAGTGACTGGGTTTTTCTATACTAAAAATTACTCAGTCCGCAGCTCGGAGTCAGGAAGTTGGCGGAGTGATACCCCCGCACCTCGGAAAATACGTCCTGCGCCTGACCTCTCTCCGATCATGTCGGATTGCCGTCTCACCGGGCTATGAGAGTGAAGGAATAGCGAGTGCACCTGTGTATTGCGCACACACTTGTGCACTATAATATCTCCTGCGTATCTGGCTGATCTCTGTTGAGATTGGCCGCCGTGGCTGAAATCGGTTAGGAAGGGTATTTTTTATTAGTTAGCAAGGTTTTTTTTCTTATAATCAATTGAGCAATAGTAATGATGATTCAGTTGCTAAACAATAATTGAAGCAACTTTTATCTAATTAACTGCAGATAAGTCTAGAAACTGTCACCAAGTGATAGTTTCATGATCATCATCGTCATCCACGTCTACTGTTTAACATAGACCTTTCCTAAAGATTTCCAGTTGGAGCTGTCAGAAGCGGTCTGCATCCAGCGTGTTCCTGCGACATTTATCCTGTCGCCAGTCTTGGTAGGTGGACGTCCAGCGCTGCGCTTGCCGGTACGTGGTTTCCACTCGAGAACATTTTTGCCCCAAATGCCGTCATGTCAGTTCTGCGAACTAATTATAATTGTATGAAATCAATTTTTTGGCAGCTCGTATCAAATGATATAAACTGAAGACGTCATTTTATGTCATTCGTCTGTTGTAAAGTCGATGGAGTCTGCGTGGTGCTTAAGTTTACGATAATTTAATAGCTTTCTTGGCGTAGTGGGCGGTAAGTATGTGAAACGAGATATTGCGAGATCGATGCTCGCACCGAGACAAATGTTTGTGCGACATATATTTGTTGCTTACTTATTCACTTTTACTAAGCTTGAGTTTATAATTTAAAATAGTTTATTGCTTCAGGTCATATATCTCCGAAGGGGTAGGCAGAAGCCCAACCAGTGCATCCATTTTTGCCAAGGTTACTAACCGTCCAATGATGTGATAGAGATGAGCCTATTGTCATATAGAGTACAAGTTCCAATACCGTAAAACTCTGCTTTTTTGCGAATTAGATTTTTTTATTTCCCAAGCTGGGAAAAAAATCTAGAACCTTACCCAGAACTCTGGAAAGGTTTTACTAAACTAATGGGATAATGATCTCATCCACAATTATGCTATTTGAGTTACACACCTTATTTACGGAGATACCCAATATTGCAATATTTTTTATAGAAACAACTCCATCAAAGGTCGTAGCGGCGAATGTGTGTCAATTGTTTCTGCGAAAATGATAAACGGTTTTTTCCTTAATTAATTTCATACATATACATGATTCTACCGGCATCTCATGAAGGTTTCATTTTATCTAAATTAATTTCATCTGGTGAATAAGCAAGCTTTATGTTGACCATGTAATCAAATCTAAGGAAATAAAGATATTAAAACATCTGAAAACCACTGTTTGACTTTACAATCCCACTTAGAACGACCAACTTACCAACGGAATAATTTTTACTGTATGACGTGTAGTATTTTTACAACCCGTAGAATCAAAGGGATAGTATAATCTGTTATTGAAACTTCTGTAATTTACTTTCATTATTAAAATACTTTTCATGAGGGGGTTTTTGCCAATACTCACCACGCTTGGCAGGCGGGTTGGCGAGCGCAGGGCGCAGCTTTTCGCGCTGATTATGCTGCTGCCCATAATCACCCTGTGACATTTAGCTGCGTCATGGCTATGATGGTTATCCCGCCATCGGTTGGTCACCAGAGCCTCGTCCGTTAGCCAGCAAGGTGGCAGACGACTTGATAAAGGTCGCAGGAACACGCTGGATGCAGACCGCTTTTGACAGGTCCGTCTGGAAATCTTTAGAGGCCTATGTTCAGCAGTGGACGTCGTGTGGCTGATGATGATTAAAAATACACTAAACTTACAATTGGCATACTTATTACCTAATACACTAACACAACACAGTGTTCTAACTAAAATGAAATGTAAACTATAACGACCCTCACAGCGATGATCATACGGCAAATTGAACAACATTTATACACATCTACGTACCAGAGTTGATTACCTACGAATTATAAGCGAAAATTTAAAGCCTTTCGATTAAACACCTACACAAATCATGAGTGGCAGCGGATCTTTTATTCAGTGTGATAGAGTCAGGCCTCATTTACGGAGACGTGGGGCGTCGCGCGTGTCTTTGGACGGGGCGGTACGCACTAAACTCAAACATACTATGGCGTTTTATGAGTGTGTTTACGGAGAAGCGATTTTACACGCGTTTGCGAGATATTTGCGGCTGAGCCCACGGATGGCAACGACGCGTCCCACGCGGTGACATACGCAGCGGCAATTCTCCATTCTAGTGATACCCCCGGCGACGACCATGGCGTGGCACGTCCCGCCACTGCGCCCGAATTGGTGTCCGCCGCGTGCACCGCAGTGTTGCACGCCACGGGCGCCGCAGCGGGTACCGCCTCTCTCCACGCCTCGCATCTTTATAAACAACACCGTACATTGCCATATGTTTGTGTTGACGCGTGCGATGACGCGGGTCGCTGCACGCACCGCTTCTCTATAAACGGAAATATCCCCCGCCACGCCACGAGGCTCGACGACATACGCGACGCGCGATGCCCCGCGTCTCCGAAAATGAGGCCTAACACTTTAGTATATTTTAACCTAGTAGGAAATAGAACACGAAACAGCCAATGGATACTTTTCTGTGAGTTAGGGAAAAAAAAGGTTAAAGGTCGTATGAAAAGCAGCACTATGAAAAGGTAACATTGATCAAGCCCGTATGCTCACGGTGTGTACTATAGACAAAACTATCTATGTACATTTTGGCGCTCCCACGCGACGTACATCACTAAAATTGACTAAGAATACTGAGTGTACAATAAAAAAACGAAATAAGAATATTTGTAAACCGCTTACTACTTCAAAGTCATTCATAGTGTGGTCGATAACTTATTTATTGTCACATGTCACGTCATAATATACTACGTTCACATTATTAAGTCCAGTCTTAATGTTAAACTCTGATGTCGAAATCCCTCACGAAGATTCACAGGACCCGGCGACTGACCCAAGACCTCCGGGTCATAGTTCCTGCCATTTTAAAGAGTCGCTTCAGTTAATACATTGCGCCGTGCCCAAAACCTTTATTAAACATGAGTACATACAGTATGTGCTGAGATCTTGGCCTTATTATATTTTGGCATTGAAAGTATCGCGAGCGGCCCAACGTGACATGTCAAGTGGTTTTAGGGTCCTCTGATAAATGACTTGAACCGCCCGATTCACCTCTATATCGATACCGGCTTATATTCAAGGATTTTTCACTGAAAGATTTATTTAAATATATATCAGTGGGTACACGAGAGGTCGTTTCGTTGCAGAGATAGAGCCTGAGGCTTTTTGTTTCTTTGCCGGTTTATCACTCACCACGCCACGGAAGTGCTCGTTTGTCATAGGTAATACCACCATACAGCATTTAACACTGCGCGTAGTCGTTTTTTGGCCAATTTCCGATTCAATGCAGAAAAAATATTTTGTCTTTTATAAGGTCACATTTTTTTTTCTAATAAATTATGTTTATAAAATAATACGAAACGTTCATAAGCTCTAGTATTATAAAGATATCTCATTTTCCTCTTTAAACTCTCTCTACTATATGTTGACATTATCGAATTCGCGTAGTGTTAATTGCTGGTATCGTCTCGTTCCTTTATATTGTATCAGATATCTTATTGGTTTATAGAGACTTTAAAAAACTTTATTTAGACTTTTTTAAATGTGTGTAGGTACTAAAGTTTTGCTTATTTTAATTTGTTCAGCCGTTTTTGCAAGCTACGACAATAAAATAATAGACTCTAATTTTAATATACGTATAGATTCATAAAGTTATCAAGTATTTGTATGTACGGGTATGTAATAAATCAGCTAGGGTTGCCACGAGCATTTTCAACCTTATTTCCTTCCGTTATGACATTGACTACCATCGCGATTGCTGAACGAGTGATACCGCTTTAGGGTTCCGCACGTAAACAATCAAAATTTTAAAGTTTTAACTGCTTATTTTTTGCATTTGCCACGTTAGTAATATTCATAGTAAGTGGTGTCGACCGTTCGACCGCTAGGAAGTTTTCAGTAATCATCAGTTTATATTGCGGCTTTGTTGCACATTAGGCACCGCGCACACGCTGTCAAATTATTGTCGAGAAACAATACACTTCCATGAAACTAAAAGTTGCTACAGAAATCTCATCAATTCAGCAAATGTAGTTTATATAGAATGATGTTTCTCGGCAAAACTTTAAACCATCTACGCGGTGCCATAGCGATGAACTTACGGGGCTATTAAATAGAAGAAGAGATCAAAAACATCAAGATTCTATGCAGTGTAGTACGTTTACTATCGGATAGATGTGCTGTTAAGGCCGCGACATTTGGACGGCTCACGACTGAGGTCGCGAGACCGCAGGCAGGTGGTTGGTGACGACATGCAATAATTAGGGGTCTGGTAATTCTTTCAGTTTTAGATGAAGTTTTAATAACACCGTATAGGCTATAAGGGGGAGCTTTTAAGCAGTGACGTAGCGTAGTTGGGGTGGGTGGGAGGTGTTTAGGCGTCCAAATGCAGAAAATAAAACCTTTAAATTTCTGATGCGCGGGTGATTGTTATTTGATGAAAGGACCTTTTTTTCGTCTCGGCCGCTGTATTAGGGCGGCTAATTTTGGGTTTAGTCCCGGGTGACAAGAACCTACGCTTCGCTACTAGATTATAGTATTCAAGAGTTGATTTGGCTAGGTATCAATTGTCTTTTTGCTTTTATTGGATACTAGGTGTTGCACGCGGCTTCGTCTGCGTGAACAGCCTTTCCCGCTACAAAAATTCTTATAACACTGTAGCGATCCATAGAGCCATCTGTACAAAGCCAGCACCATCTACTTAAATCAGATTTGGAATTCAAATATTTCCCACGAGAAAAGTAGGTTATAATAACCCAGGACATGGTCCATCCATGTGCCGAAGTACATCCAAATTCGTCCAGGGGTTAGTTTTTAAGCTATTGCATAGCTTCTATCGCGGGCCTTGGGTGTGGAGACCGAATCCAGAAATTCCGTAACGAAAATAACCTGACATCTTTTTTATCTTACTAATATGAACCTTAAATACAATGCGTAGAAGCTATAATTCTTGAAACGAGTATATTTTTATTTATTTTATTTATTAAAGTCATTAAAACCATTTCTTACTAATCTAATATGAACCTTAAATACATTGCGTAGAAGCTATTTCCCCAGCGTTGGCACGGCACGAGTACAAAAGAATCGAACGTAACATTCTTTTTTCAAATTTTGATTTATTCTACTTTGGTTGTGATGACCATTCCATTTCTGACATTTATCAATAACAAGACTAAACGTGCGTTGTTCGCGTTTAAAAATTAACTTTATGTGGTAAGCGTAAGATCGAATTTGTGTTTAGTCAATCAAAATTTGTGATAAAAAATGCTATGCAATAGCTTTACCGCGGCAGTCTCCGAGTGCCACACGTTTTTTTTTTATGGCATTGAATGACGAGACGAGCTTGCCGTTGGCCTGATCGTACGTGATACGACCACCCATAATCAGTAGCAACACCATCCAGCATCTTGAGTTACAAAGTACTGTGTGGCATTCCACTGCGCTCGTCATCCTGAGACATAAGATGTTAAGTCTCTCTATGTCCTGTACTTACACTGGCTACAATGTCCTTCAAACCGAAACACAACAGTGCATGCACACTGCTGCTTGGCGGAAGAAATAGACATTGCGGTGGTACCCACCCAGACGGACTCTTACATATGAGAGACCTACCACCAGTAAAGTTATTTCTAACAAACATCCAAACATCTTCACAAATGTTCGCATTTATAATATTAGTAAGAAGTAAGACAGGGTCTTCGATTTTGGTCTGTATATGGGGTAGGATTCTAGTATGGGAGAGCCCGTCTGGGAAAATACCCATCAATGTGCTTTGATATCAATGTGTTTTCAGGTGTGAAAGATACCGCTGTAGATCGTAGAACCGCACAACTGTCAATCGATCCTGAATCACGGTAGTAAGATTTGTGAGACGCTGCACGTAGCTACGAGTTTCGAACATCACCTGTAAGAGACGCCAAGGTCTCAAGCAGTCACGTAGACGATGTTCTGAGCTTCGGTTTGGTCTAACAAAATACAAACGTAAAGAAGAAAAAATAAAAAAAAAACAAAACCTAACCCATACATAAAAAAGTATTTAATAGATAGAGTTTTGGCGGGAACTTGGAAGTGTCATGAGGTGCTCTTGTTTTAATTCATTATTTCGGTGATATTTAGTGTTATATTGCATAATTACGGTGGTATATTATCCAATGTAGTTCTATTAAAGAGCTCAAATGAAGTGAATTGAAATAATTGTGCTAATCAGGTGTTTTTTTTGTTGCTGCCAATGCTCCTCGATAAAGTCTTGGTGAGGTGGCCACTGCTTTACTTCGACATACTACAGATAATAAAATAGACAAACCAAACTTGACATTGGCAAAATGTGAACACAAATGCCATTATAAAAAAAAAAAAAAAAGTATTTAATATTTGGTACATTGTTATACTAATGACTTTCACAATCTCTAGAATTAAGACATATTAAATCTAACTTAGTGGCATTGCTATTTAAATAATTATACTAAATTTTATAGACTTTAATAAGGACTCATTTAATTTAAAACGGACAGAATCAATTAAAAAGTAAAAGTGTTTAAAATAAAATCGCGTTCGCACTTGCCCAATACAACGATAATTTATGAAATAGTTCTTAATGTGTTGTTTTAAAGATCAAAGCTGTTTATCCAATGCTACAGGATGTTACACTAATTTAATTGCCACATACATGACTTTCCGTAATCCGTAAATGACATGTTTGCTGTGTAACGTGTATACAGGGTGTGGGCATAGAAATGGAGCATAAGATATTATAGAATTTCGAAATTACTAAAATATATATTACACACACTCACGCCTTTAATCCCCGAAGGGGTAGGCATAGGGGCAATTTGTGCACCTACTTTTTGTTGTGCGTATTCCGTCCCATGATGTGATAGGGGCGATTAAAATATATATTCAAAAAACCCTTTGAAAACGAAACAGGCACCTCAACCAGATTGCCATCACTGCCTCATAAAAAACCCACGCGAGATAACAGCTTTCTTGGCCGTGTGTTTGCAATTAGTAATCAAGTATTAATGGGTCACCCACCTATTCGTTTACTGACATTCTACTTAGAAATATTACGTTTAAGCTAGAAGTTCGTATAACGCCTTTATGCCTTTAAACGTTAGTGGGTGGATACATTAAGCATTTTAAATGGCTGTCTTTAAAGACATGCCAATAAAACTTTAAACTATTACAAGTCCTTCATTCGTTCTTCCTACGTTAGAAATGGAGGTGGAGCAAATATGTTCTTCAATATTACGTTACGTATACATAGCTATAAAACCTTAATAGTCAGTTTATTGTTTAGCCTAGTTGGCGTAATTGTATTGACTATCGCGTTGAGGTGTCGGGTTCGAATCCCGGGTCGGGCAAAGTGGTGTTCGGTTATTCTACTAAGTATCAGCCCGACGTTTGGAAATGTGCCCGGTGAAGGGCTATAGACCCGCCACATATTACATGGGGTCAAACATAGCTGGCGAAATATAGTGTGTAACACTTCTGTCCACTCCTGAAAATGGAAAAAAGCGCAATGCTATGTGTGTATGTTTTGTTTGTCATAATGCTAATAACATCTATAAATATGGATCTGCGTTTTGTTCCTAAGTAAATTAGAAATTGCCTCAGATTTTCGCATTTTGTGACGTAAAGTCAGAAAAGTGTATGCTCGACCACCTTTAGGTTCCAAATAAGGCACCTGCGCGTCTTCTGTCAGCAACATCCAACGTACAACTAACGTAGACGTAAGAGTTATCTGATGTTTCTTTTGTAGTACATCTCCGAAACGATTGCACCTGCTTGGTAAAATATTAAAAATGGGAGTTTTATCTTGAGAAAGTGTACCAAATTGGGTGATTGTACATTGTATTGAATTTGTGTTTATGACGATGATATCTTCTTATATAATAATAGGACAATAGCCTTCGTTGCAAAATTTGTTCATAATTGCTTTTCCTTATCTTTGTTCCAATTTTAAATAAGATTTACACAAAAAAAAAAATATTAAAAGAATAACTGCAATTGTTTTTCTCCACCTATACATAGCCGGGTACCCATAATAATAAAAAAAATCTTAAAACTAGAATCATCATGTATACGAACTGTGGTATAAATAAGCGATAATTTGATAGTGTCAGCGGGCACCCTGTGAGTTGTAAATGGTTTCCTTCGCCAATATTTCTTCCTGAAAACCTTAGGCTAGGTCGAGGTCTGCGGGTGACATTGCTACATATACATAAATTGTTATTTACTAAGATCGGCCTGTGAGTGTTTCCAGAAATTATATTTTTTCACTTGTATTTATTGATTTAGCGTAAATGTCTACCTTATATATATTATCGCGCACCATGGAATTATTATGTACAACTCCATGTCATGCAAAAAAGTAAAGAAAAAGTCTGATTATTAAAAAAAGAAAACAGTGTGTATTTAGGTATTTGGAATACTTTTTCTTTTGTTTGTCTATTTGCCTATTTCAAAAGCAAAATAATAATTGGCATTTGTTTTTTAAGGACAATAATTTTTAGCTCGATGCCACTAACGATTTACGGCCGGTCACAATAACTAACCGATAGAGTTTTGGCGGGAACTTGGAAGTGTCATGAGGTGCTCTTGTTTTAATTCATTATTTTGGTGATACTTAGTGTTATATTGCATAATTATGGTGGTATATTATCCATTATAGTTCTAATAAAGAGCTCAAATGAAGTGAATTGAAATAATCGTGCTAATTAAGTGTTTTTTTGTTGCCGCCAAAACTCCTCGATAAAGTCTTGGTAAGGTAGCCACTGCTTTACTTCGACATACTACAGATAATAATAAAGACAACCCAAACTTGACATTGGCAAAATGTAAACACAAGTGCCATAAAAAAAAAAAAACTAACCGATATCAAACAGTTAAAATGCTTACTTTTGGTGGGTTATCTGTGTTTCTAAAAACTAAGATAAGAATTTATATTGAAACATCAGTAACAGTTAGCATAACTTTTACTGTCGAGTTAGATATCAAACTCCCATTAAATGTTAGTAAGCTATGGAGACCAGCCGTTAGAGACCAATCGGAGAACTCTAATAAAGCTTCGTTTTGTGATTGGGTAATAAAATAATGATTGTCAATCGTAACTGTGCCTAGTGTTCATACCATAGTACCAATTCATACTCGTAAAAACCAGACATTAGAAGGTAGAAAACGATTTCTTTCACAATTTACACAAATAAAACTTAAGTAAGCAAAGACAATCGCTTAAGTAACGACTCTGAACAATCGAATAATTTTGTAATAAGTACCAGCAATTTAAAGATATTATCTTAAACAGATAGGCGAGTTATGTAAGAAATAAGTGTTGATTTCAGAAAAATAAAAAGAATTTTTGCATGTGACAACATTGTGTTTGATAATATTTGAAAGTATTCGAGTCGATGTGAATTATCGGTTAATCGATAAAACATAATAATCGATGTACTGGTTGTATAGTCATGTATTATCATGCAGAAATTCTTTTTGAGTAGATCGAGTAGTATTGAAATTTACATTCGTTGCCTTATTATTACAATACTGATGGTAGGTCTCTCATATGTAAGAGTCCGTCTGGGTGGGTACCACCGCCATATCTATTTCTACCGCCAAGCAGCAGTGTGCATGCACTGTTGTATTTCGGATTGAAGGACATTGTAGCTAGTGTAACTACTAGACATAATGAGACTTAACATCTTATGTCTCAGGATGACGAGCGCAGTGGAATGCCACACAGTACTTTGTAAGTCAAGGTGCTGGATGATGTTGCTACTGTTTATGGGTGGTCCTATCGCTTACATCAGGCGAACGGCATGCTCGTCTCGTCATTCAATGAAATAAAATAAAAACGTAAATGTAGATAATTATTTTGTGTAACTACTTTTAATTTAAATTTTCAAGGCATCATTGGGTAGCCACAAAAATATTGTTTCATGTTGTTGTTTTTATTGATATCTGGAAATTTATGGGCATATTATGTCTTGCTGTTTAGTGTTTTAGTTCATCGATAATTATTATAATAGCAGGTCAGTACATACGTTAAATGTAGGTATTTCATTTATAGTATACAACTATCTATTAAAGCAATATTATTTATACCGTAGTTTAGACTGCCACGTCAACAGCCTCGGTAGCGCAGTAGGCAGCGCGTAAGTCTCATAATCTTAAGGTCGTGAGTTCGATCCTCACCCGGGGCATACCTCATTTTGAAATTATTTAACGTACAATTTTGCCCCGTTTACTCTAAAAAATTATCTGTTTGGTTATTGTACTTTCATTTGTAAGAATATTGAAAATTGTTATATTTTAGTATTATTTTGGTCCCATTGATGTATTAGGGTTTTTTAATACATCAATGTTTGGTCGTCTTTTATTTTACTAACAAGGTACTGGCTGTTATGACAGCAATAAGTTAACTTGTATTATGAAGTATTGCTTTCTTCAATGGTGACCATTTATATTTTTTAAGAAATCATTGACTATATTATGATAAGCTAAAAATAAAAACAGCCAGTAATAAAGTAGCAGCATGTGAAAAAAAAATAACAACACCACTCGCAAAGATCTCTCCACAACACTTAGAGGTATTCACCAAAGGAGTCTTTTAAAAGTGGTAATCGAGAATTCTAAACGTCAATTTAAATGTAGAATCTAGGCAATAATAGGTAAATGGCTGACAATGATTGATGAGGAAGGTTCATTGACAGTCACTTTGCAACCTTTACGCGCTTCCTGATATCCTATGGAAGTATTAATGAGGCAACGACCTAGTCTTTTCCTTACCTAGAGGAAGTCATATTCCTAGGTTATCTATGTGTGTTGAAGGAAAACATTTATTTCCGCGTTAAATAATGTCAATCATGTGGATTATTAAATCGTTGTTGATAATAATGTTTTTATTCTGCAAAACATAAATCGCGTCGATTTACATTGTGTTTTAATAGGTTGCGTTTTTAAGACTGCCTCGGTGGCATAGTTGTATTACGGTACGACTGCAATGTTGAGGTTCCGGATTCGATCCACGGGTCGGGCAAAGTGATATTGGATTTTTCTATTCAGGATCAGCCCGGAGTCTGAAATTTGTGCCCGATATGGCGATAGGCTTGCCCCTTATCACATCATGGGACGGAATACGCACGGCGAAAAGTGGATGCATTAGTTGTGCCTCTGCCTACCCATACGGGGATAAAAAGAGTGTGTGTGTGCGTTTTTAAGACTTTCATTCATCCCGAGAATTTAACATGGTACCAAAAATATATTGCTAAAAGATATGGTTAGATTCTAAATGTGTTTGAAACACGGACGATTCCAAAAATGATCTTTTATTTGACAATAAATGTTAAATTAAAAGAAAGATTTTTTTTAAACGTTCAGAATTATTTTGGATTATGCTTTTCCATACGTCTCTATTGTTTATGGCCAATTTTCAACCTGACGCCAACACTCCTTGAGATTCAATGGCAGTTTTGTTGACTCTAGCTGTATTGGTGTTTTAGTATACGATAAAATAGGATTAGGTATAACTATCCAGATAATGTTTCAAAAACCTCCACAAAACTTCGACGTTAAATAGCTTTATATCTAGCATTCATTGTTTATAATTGTAGTTATATCGCAGACCTTAATAAAACCCACGCTCCAAAATGAAGACGCATTAGTGAATTATCAACATTGTTCACTGGAGCGGCGAGGTCGATTCACAGAAATAACATTATGTTTGTTAGACGCGATCCGCGCGGCCAAGATCTTGGTACATGACCTTAAACCGGCGGCATTGGCGCCATGCGAATACAAAATAACTTGGAGACTATTCCTCGTTCGCGTGGATCGTGTGTCCCTTTGTGATGAGTCTATTTATGGATATGTATCCTCTTAAAAAATAGAGGATAGGTTGGTAGTGACAGGTAACTTTTTTGGCATTTGTGTTCACATTTTGCCAATGTCAAGTTTGGGTTGCCTTTTTTATTATCTGTAGTATGTAAAGCAGTGGCTACCTTACCAAGACTTTATCGAGGAGTTTTGGCGGCAACAAAAAAAAAAACACTTGATTAGCACGATTATTTCAATTCACTTCATTTGAGCTCTTTAATAGAACTATATTGGATGATATACCACCATAATTAAGCAATATAACACTAAGTATCACCAAAATAATGAATTAAAACAAGAGCACCTCATGACACTTCCAAGTTCCCGCCAAAACTCCATACAGGTAACTTCTTGTGATTGATTTGTCGATCTTTCATGAGTACGGGTTCTAGTTCAGTTGCCAAGTCAATAAAAAAGCATAGTCCTCTCTAGTTGAAAGATGTTTTGAAAATAATACCTTTTTTCAAATGGCACTAGACTTGATCTACCATAACTTGTCTCAGAATAAATAAATGTAAACAAGTTTTAAATAAAGAATGGAAGATGACATAACGTTTAAAAATTCTTAATGGCTCTTCATGCAGGTACATTAAGGTCATGCGCTTCTTTTGTCGTTGTTGCTTTGTAATAAAATACCTACATATTTTGCACATTTTGATTAACAATATTCTTAAATTATGTAACCGTTTATTCATATCAGTAGGTATTATAGTTTTATTTTTGCATTTTAATCGCCATTTTTTATTTTATTTTTAAATGTCTATAATTTAATTTAAAAATATGACGTGACGTTGGACGCCGATATTTTATTCTAAGATGTTATCTTTGCGATTCATATTAGATTTTGTTATTCCACTAACGTACTTTTTGCGATATTTTTCCTGAGGAGTGATAGATGTCAATTTTCCTGTTTACTAACAGAGACTGAAATACTAAGTAGTTTCTTGTTTGTTACTAAGATGTTTAATCGGTATTTGTAGCGATAGTTTAGATATTATATTATGCTCACGTTTATTTGGAAGCATTTTCTTCCGCATGATACTTACTGCCAAGTCTGATGATATACACACACGCACACACCCACACACCTTTTTCTCCCCGAAGCGATAGGCAGAGGCGCAACTAAGTGCACCCACTTTTCGCCGTGCGTATTCCGTCCCATGATGTGATAGGGGGCGAGCCTATCGCTATATCGGGCACAAATTCCATATACCGGGCGGATACTGAATTCCAGAAAAATCTAATATCACTAGGGCCGAACGGGGATTGAACCCGAGACCTCAGGATTACAGTCGTACCTTAATACAACTACGCCACCGAGGCAGATGATAGAGATATTGTACTATTTGCTATGAACTTAAAGTAAGATTAGATGGCTTTAGACAGATTTAGATATCGAGATGGCACCCTACTATTTTACTGTCATTATACATAATACATCCTAGCAGAAGACTAAAACTGAGTTGTTATTGAGAAACAAGATCTAGCAGTCCTAAAATGTGTTTTTAATTCTAACTCTAAAAAAATTTTCAAGTGTATGTGAAGTCTACCAAGCCAAACTATGGTGGCCTAAACCGACTCAGTAGTAGATGAGGCCTGTGCTTAGCAGTTGGCAGTGTATAATATGCAATGCAATGCAATCAGCCCTGTTTTATATACTGCCCACTGCTGAGCACGTGCCTCCTCTAGGTACTACTGAGAGGGGTTAGGCCTTAGTCCACCACGCTGGCCTAGTGCAGGTTGGCGGACTTCACATACCTTCGAAATTCAGTGAACTTCTCAGGTTGTGCAGGTTTCCTCGCGATGTTTTCCTTCACCGTTAAAGCGAACGATAATTGATAACAATACACACGTAACTTCTAAAAGTCAGAGGTGTGCGCCTTGGGTTTTGAACCTCCGGACATTGTTTCGGCAGACCGTTCCATTCCCAACTAGGCTATCGTCGCTTTTTATATAAGTATATTAATATAGGGCTGTTATTATTATCATTATACCTAAAAAGTATTTAGTTCACTAGCAGCTAAATAGTATATCTATAAGGGAATAGGCACAACAGTAACGGCCTATATAGTTAAGCTGCCCATCTCGAATTTCGTACGGCTAATAACGGAAGCCTTACGTATAGTGATGTAACCCAGATATTTAGCAGACTGAATTATGTCATCGATTGGCTGTCTAGAGTATCAGCTTGATGGAAAAGGTGATTAGTTTACCGGACTTTATGGTGGACATTAAATTTGGACCCATGAGAAACATTTAGTTAAGTAAACATTGAGAAATATTTGTTGTGAACAATAAACTAACTGCTTTTTCAATTGAGTACACACACACACACTCACGCCTTTTAACCCCGAAGGGGTAGGCAGAGGCGCAACTAGTGCACCCACTTTTCGCCTTGCGTATTCCGTCCCATGATGTGATAGGGGGCGAGCCTATCGCCATATCGGGCACAAATTTCAGACTCCGGGCTGATATTGAATAGAAAATCCAATATCACTTTGCCCGACCCGGGGATCGAACCCGAGACCTCAGCATTGCAGTCGTACTGTAATACAACTACGCCACCGAGGCAGTCAATTGAGTATAAGATCATAAATTGTGGGTAGATTATTTTTGTAGTAGTAAAAGTTGGTTAAGATTAAGTACTTTCGAAATTTCTAAATACGTAGCAAAAGTCCTACTATTTTCAGATCAGGTCATTTCGCAAGCTTTAGTATCAATGCATACTTATTTAAAAACCGGCCTATTTACTTATAGAAACTTCCGATCTCAAAAATACTTCCATAAAAAAAGTTCAGTAGCAGACTGAAGGCATAGAGTTAATGAAACTAAAGTCCCATTTAGACGAATCAATTATTGCTAGCAATAATCTTATGCAATTTTTGTGTTTGAGTCCGCGTTGACGTATACGAGTTGACACTTTAACAGATATTGAAAACTATTATTGGCAGCAATAATTATAATAAAATTATGCCTGTATTATACATTGGCCCACTGCTGAGCATGGGCCTCCTCTACTACTGAGAAGGTATAGACCTTAGTCCACCAAGCTGACCTAGTGCGGGTTGGCAGACAGCACCTACTTACAAAATTCTTATTGAGGACTTCTCAGGTATGCAGGTTTCCTCAAGATGTTTTCCTTCACCGTTAAAGCAAGCGATAATTCACAAAGAATACACACATAACTTTAGTAAAGTCAGATTAGTACAGAGTAGTCAAGTTTAAATCTGCGAACATTCATCTCGGCAGTCCGTTCCATTCCCAACTAGGCTATCGCCGCTAATCAAGCAATAATTGCTCAAACTAAATAAAACTTAATAAATACATTCGAAAATAGAAATCCGCTTTACTATATTACGCACGAGTTTATACCTTTAATAACACCTTACTAAATATAGATGGAGAGATAAACGTTTGCTAACAAGATCTGCGTGCAATCCTTGTAGATCTGCGATACGAGTTAACAGTACGGTTAATTCTTTTGTTTGTTAACAGGCCGTGTTTAATTACTGGCTGAAAATATTGTAGTAATATATTTTTTTAAATCGCATAATGTGGAAAGTTGTAAAACAACGCCACGAAGGCCTTACAAGAAGAATATGGATTTTAAGAAAAAAAACTTCGATTAAAATTTTGATTAGAGCCGGTTGTTCAATACAACTTATAATGTCCAAATCTGGCTCAAGGTGTTATAATTTTAAATTTATAAATACTAGGTAAATAAAATGTAGAGTTTAAAAGAATGCGTACATACTAGTATTAGAAAATATTAGTATTAGTATATCATGATTTAATTTGTATTTTATGACGATGATCAAGTATTTGATAGTATATAGTGCTTAGTAATAAAGTTCTGAATAGGTAGTGACTAGTGTAGCTAGTAGCTACTGTTTATGGGTAGTCGTGTAGCTTGCCATGAAACGGCTTGCTCGTCTCGTATTTAGTTTAAAAAACTGCATAACTTCATCCACTTACAGACCTCAATGCAATTTCAATTTAAAGTTGCCAAACGTATGTGGATTCCTAAACGAAAATCCGTTCACCAATTACCGAGAGGGAATTGTTTTAAAATTGTAGTCATTTGTAACGTACCTCTTGTGCTAGTTACAATTTTGGTATTATAGGTAATGATTTTATGTATATTCACATCTATACTATAATAAAGCAGTATAACCCGGTGTGTATGTACATTGAAAGAAATATGATAAAAAAAGGGGTGACTAAAGAAGAGTAAGGCAACACAAATCAGCGATTTTTATTATAATTATTTTCTGTCTGTTTTACCGTTTGTTTGTTACTGCACATCTCCGAAACTACAGAACGGATTTCGATGAAATTATGTTTGGAGATAGTTTGAGACCTTGGGAAGGACTTTTATCCCTAGAAAATTTAAAGCGGAAACTTTTATGCCGGAAAACTTTTTTCACGCGGGCGGAGCCGCGAGCAAACGCTAGTTATAAATATATCTATTTGTATGTTTTGCTAAAAACAAGGAGGTTCTCAGTTCGACTAAATTTTTTGCATATGTGTTACGCTATATCTTCGAAAATTAAGGACTGATTCGCAGTCGGTGTGTAATTAAAATTTTTAGTTAAGCTAAGTATCTAAATACATATACGAAATGTTCAATTTAAATAGGCACCGATTCCAAAATAAAAAACCAAATCCAAAAAAAATATCCCGTATAATATAATTTTATTATTTAGTTTTAACGCTTTTTGAAGACGGTAAATTTTTTTTTATACTATTTCGTTTTAGACTATTTATCGTTGAAATGGCTATAAGCCGTTGTCCTTATCAATTATCAACCTAAATATTCATCACATCGCGAGGAAATTGAATAAATAAGTATATAAATAACGATTAGGGTCGCAGTTTTTAATAGAATGTTCATTAGCATTCTGATCACATGCAAATTCGTCTATTTGCATGAATTAGTCGCGCCCGTTTAGTTTCGGTCACACGATGCAATATAGTTTTGAATTCAATAACATTTCAACATTTAATACATTGTTTAATTATAAGTTTTTGTAACGCTACGGAAAATACGAGAACTTGTCTATTGAGTTGAATGGAACTGGTAGGACTTTGAGCCCGATCTTGAACTCTTGCGAAATATTTTAGAAAATATCTGAGATTTGAACACTGAAATTATCGTATTGTATACTGTGATTTTGATAATTGATTAATATTGAACAAAGTGGACGATAGCCTAGTTGGGAATGGAACGGTCTGCCGAGGCAATGTCCGGAGGTTCAAAACCCAAGGCACACACCTCTGACTTTTCGAAGTTACGTGTGTATTGTGTATCAATTATCGTTCACTTTAACGGTGAAGGAAAACATCGTGAGGAAACCTGCATACCTGAGAATTCTCTATAAGAATTTCGAGGGTGTGTGAAGTCTGCCAACCCGCACTAGGCCAGCGTGGTGGACTAAGGCCTAACCCTTCTCAGTAGTAGAGGAGGCCCGTGCTCAGCAGTGGGCAGTATATAATACGGGGCTGATTGCATTGCATTGCGAACAAAGTATATTATTATCTCTATTCCATCCTAAGGTTGTCTGGGAGAGAATGCCTACGACGCGAATGCTAAGACGACGCGACGTTAAGTCCGCGGAAATACATTTGTAAAGTGCATAAATAAATAAGTTATCAGTTATTACTGAATTAATATTTAAATTAAATTTATACAGTAGTACTAGCTTACAAACTCACTCTTCTGTAGATGTAACAATTGTGGAATTCACTACCATCGTGTCTATTTCCGCATAGATACAATTTGGGACTCTTCAAGTCGTGAGTGAATCGGTTTCTTCTGGGCAAGCGTGCTTCACCTTAGGCCGCATCATCGCTTAACATCAGGCGGATAGCTGACAAACGTGAGCCCATTGAGAAAAAAAAAACAACAAATAACAAATCTATAGGTATCACATTTCTCAAATACACAAAATACTAACAATTAAGTACTATAAAGTTGTCAATAATTACTTTAACATGTTTTTTGGAGAGACGTATCTATCTATTCTTACTTTCTTACTAATATTATAAATGCGAAAGTTTGTGAAAATGTTTTGATGTTTGTAAGAAGTAAACGCAGAAACAACTGAACGGATTTGGATGAAATTTAGCACACGGGTAGATCATGCCCTGGATTAACACATAGGCTACTTTTTATCCCGGTAATTTGCTTCCATTTGAAATAATAGATATTTTTAATATGATTTCTGTAGATGGCGCTGGCGTCGTACTGTTTTAGGCACCTTTGTAGCGGGAAAGGATTTTCACGCGGGAGAAGCCGGGATTAACACCTAGTTCATCATAAGACGGGAAGCACGCGTACGTCACAGACGAACAAACATTTAGGTAAATTAATATAATGAACAGCAATCGGTGAAAGTGCGGTCATTGTGGCTAATAAACTTACAGTATAAACATACGAGTTGCGTGTTAAAAATTAACTACGATAGTGTTTTATCATCGCTGGGTTTCGTGCGCTTCCTGTCTTCAGCTGTTTTACAGGAGATCTTTGTGATTGTATTTTAATTTTTCGTGTTTTATTTTTGTTATTTTACTGGTTAGATATAACATTGTATTATATTTCAAGGTGGATATTGCTCGAAGACTACTAAGTTATTGGTTTACATGAGAAAGATACTCAAGATTTGGCGAAGTGGAAGCATATTAGTAGCAATAGCCATTTGCTATAATAATCATCATCATCATCATCAGCCACACGACGTCCACTGCTGAACATAGGCCTCCTCTAAAGATTTCCAGACGGACCTGTCAAAAGCGGCCTGCATCCAGCGTTATTTTATATTTGCTATAATGCCACGAAGAAAAAAAAACAAACGAAGGAGGCCGAATAATGTGTTGGATTTCTTACTAGGATAACTAAAATGCTTCTAGGATAGGTACACACACACATACACATACTCACGCCTTTTATCCCCAAAGAGGTAGTCAGAGGCGCAACTAGTGCACCCACTTTTCGTCGTGCGTATTTCGTCCCATGATGTGATAGGGGGCGAGCCCATCGCCATATCGGGCACAAATTCCAGAATACGACCTGACACTGATTAGAAAAAAAAGCAATATCACTTTGCCCCGCCCCTTTTTTTTTTATAGCATTGAATGACGAGACGAGCATGCCGTTCGCCTGATGGTAAGCGATACGACCACCCATGAACAGTAGCAACACCATCCAGCACCTTGACTTACAAAATACTGTGTGGCATTCCACTGCGCTCGTCATCTTGAGACATAAGATGTTAAGTCTCATTATGTCCAGTACTTAGTTATACTGGCTACAATGTCCTTCAAACCGAAACACAACAGTGCATGCACACTGTTGCTTGGCGGTAGAAACCTGGGGTCGAACTCGAGGATATATCTGGTATAAAAGAGATTTACTATAATCTACAAGTGTTTTTTTCCAATATAGTCGAGAATGTGTGAAATATAACCGTGATTTGTACCATAACCACAATTTTAATGCTCAATTTAAATTGTAAATGCAATAATTTCGCTAATTATAGCGCAATTTATTTATCCTTTTTCAGGTACCGTTGATAATAGAATTAGTGGCAAGTTGTAAGTATACCAGTAGTTGCATCATCCATGGAAAATGAGTAACAATTTTTCCGTTAAACAACGTTATTTCTTAGTTTTCCGATGACTCACGGAAAGAAAAATGCGTTTGTGAATGCTTTCTTTTACTTAATGTGTAGATAAAAATGTGTTAAGCCATAAGCTTTCTTGGATTAAATGCAGTGCTGAGGTCTCGGGTTCAATCCCCGGTTCGGGCAAAGTGATATTGGAGTTTTCTATTCCGTATCAGCCCGGAGTCTGGAATTTGTACCCGATATGGCGATAGGCTCGCCCCCTATCACATCATGGGATGGAATACGCATGGCGAAAAGTGGGTGCAATAGTTGTGGCTCTGCCTACTTCTTTGGGGATCATATTTCCGGGAAAATATTTATATCCTGGAAATACTTTTTCACGCGGGCGGAGCCGCGAGCTATACTAGTTATGAATAGTTTTTATCTGATGATAGATAAATCAGCGTTTCTCCAATTGTCAAATATTTTTCCATAACAATTACGTAATATTAAATGCCAAATTATCGTGTATTGCCTGAGCGAGAACTCATAATATTGAGTCATATAGGCTATTAGTCCGCAATCTAATTAGTATGGTACGTTATACAATGCGAGTGTACCTGACTAATCTTGTTAATGTTTAGATAGGTTTTGTAAGAAACTTCTAGAATTAATGCTCGGCTGTTGCTATTAGCACTCGATGGCTTTGACATGTCGTTTATGAGCTTGGGGCAGGAAAATGGCGTCGATATCACGGTATGGCGGACAATGACGGCTGTTTCTATAATGATAAAACTCTCCTTAGTTAGGCTCTGTTTTCATAGACATAAAACAAATTAAAGGACATGTCCAAAAACGCGCCTAAAGTTCTAACCAAGACAGTTTATATATTTGGAAAGAACTCATTAAATCATTTAATTTTAAAGGCCTCAGATTTGGAGATATGTGTTATTTTATTATGCTTAAAAAGGACGCGTAATATGAACGTTTTTAAAAAAGTTAGTTATAAATGGAGGCGTCTAAAAATATTTTTTTTATGGATCCAAGATCGATAATTTGCCCCTTTGATATCCCTAAAGTTTGAGTCTGGTTAGATTTCGAGGCCCAGCACCCATACAAAAAGCTAAGATCTCCTTTTGTATATTTATATTGTATTAAAGTAAAAAATATTCTGAAAATATTTTTTATGGCAACCAATTTTATAAAAGGATTGGCCTATTTGTTCCGGATTATCGTTGATACGTCGTTTATCGTGGTAAAAATTCCATCGGTGAAAGCACGGACATAGATAGGTAACCTATTATAATAATAGACTAATTTCATCTCCGATTTAGCGTAAAAAATCCTCAAAAATTTGGAACACTTCTTTTGACTTTAATATAACTGAAAAATGCATAATTAACTACAGGATTTTTATTCGGGCAAAACACTTTCATCAGGTTGAAATGCGTTTAAAAGGTAGTATAAAAATTACAGATTTTTAAGTATGAAGGACATATTCAACTCTAAATATTATAGTTCTATATTAGAAAGTACAGCGTTGCACCATTCGCAATATATTGATATACACGTATACAGTCGTATGTGAGGTTTCTTAGGTGGATCAGACGTCGCAAGGGCCAGTGGCCGGGTGACGTAACACGAGACTCAAATGTAGCTATAAATGTAGTATCTACATGATATAGAGTATTCGTAGTTGAATTGCGCTGTACGACTATCGCGCTGGGTATCGGGTTTGAATTCCAGGTCAGGCAGTGATGCTGGGTTTTTATGCTCAGTATCCGCACTGAGTCTGAAAATCATAATATAACAAAATAAATGGCAATAGGCCCACCCCTTATTACATGTGACTTAATATGGCGAAATGTGGATGTGTTACAACTCTGCTAACCCCTGAAAAGGCGTGATGCTACGATACCCATTACGTAGTGTTGCTAATTTGCTACAGTATGGGACGTCGTATCGTTTACCATCAGGCGAGCGTCTTGCTCGTCTTTTTTATAATAACTACAATAATTAGTGTATGTACTAAATTAAGGAAGTAACACGGATGTTTTCGTATTCAGTGACGCGTCCAAAATGTAAATTCTTAATTTGTTATTGTATTTACGTAAATAGTAAATATTTATGGTGATTCGATCCAGTTTGCGGTTATTTTATTTGTTAATTACTTAATTAAAGGGTTTTTTTTTTAGATTTTTACTATGCATAATAATTAAATTAATCTATGTTATTTATATAAAAGTTAAATTTGTTTGTACCGGGTAATTTTTGAAGATATTATTAAGTATTAATAATACACATACATAATCACGCCTTTTATCCCTGAAGGAGTAGGCAGAGGTGCAACTAGTGCACCTACTTTTCGCCGTGCGTATTCCGTACCATGATGTGATAGGGGGCGAGCCTATCGCCATATCGGGCACAAATTCCAGACTCCGGGCTGATACAGAGTAGAAAAACCCAATATCACTTTGCCCGACCCGGGGATCGAACCCGACACCTCGGGGCCGAAGCAATCATGGTCACATAATCAATCCTTAGGTAGAATATGCAATAAAAGGTTTTATGTACCTTTACTTTAACCTGTTTTTATAGGTCTCAGTGGCGCAGCGGGCTACGAGCTTGCTTTGAAACGAATGGGCGCAAGATCGATACTTATCGCGCAACATAATGTGTTACGCAAATATTTATTTTTGCCTTTTGAGTATTAACGTCGTGAAACCGAAAATTACTATCAATTCATGGTTTATTTATTTATTTAGTATCACTTGTTTCTCTCTATCGTTATCATCGTCATCATCAGCCACACGAAGTCAGCTGCTGAACATAGTATCGTTATAATAGATATGAATTATGTTTATTCTCTACCTACCTACTTTATTAAGGCAATATAATACGTGTATTTAGAATGTTTTTAACAGTTGGAATATAACGTTTTGAGAACAGCAAATGGTTTTATTTTCAGGTTTAAATTCAACTACACGCTACAAATGCAATGAAATAAACTGAATGTAATGTTAAAGAGCTACGAATATTTATCCGCATCATAATATTCTGGTCTAAATTAACAATTTGCAGTATTCAGCCTTGGCTTTAGTTTGGCTTAAAGACTAAGCCGATGTTACCTTGTAAAAATATCACTACTGACGGCTCTCTGTACTTATTAATTGTGCAGTGGATGCATACAAAATGTTTTGTGCCGTAACATCGTGCGTGTATACGGCTAGCGTGCGCCGGGCCCGTGCGGTTTCGCCCCAATGATACACAATTCGCGTGAGATTGTGCCTAATTTCAATAAAACCTGCGTCGGAGTGACCTCTTTACTACTTCCACTCGCGGCTGTATAACATGTGCGCACAATAATCAGCTCGCACACAGCGTCGGCAGGTCTGCAATGTCATCTCGTATTATCATTTCCGAATGCCTTTAGCGCCTTTTACTCGTGCATCCCCCCGATATTATAAAAGAGGTGGATAAGCGCCGCGCGCCCGCAGTCCGATCCGCGCTACCGAGCGAGCAACGCGCTCCTGTAATGCAAAACTAGTGTCCCCACGCGATCACATATGGAGGGGAGCGCCCCGCCGTCACCGGCCGCCAGTCAGGGTGCGCCCGAGCCCGACGAGGGTATCGCCACCGACCGCCGCCCGTCCACCGACGACCACGCCGACCTGTCTGACACCGCCTCCGAGGCGGGCTCCGGCGGCGGCAAGGACTCGGGCTGCGAGGTGGCGCCCGACACCGCCGAACCGCCCTACACGCCGCCCGACGACGAGCTTGCCAACAGGATCGTCTCGCAGGTCGAGTTCTATTTCTCCGACGCCAACATCACTAAGGATGCCTTTTTGCTCAAGCACGTCCGGCGCAACAAGGAGGGGTACGTCTCCCTCAAACTGATATCGAGCTTCAAACGCGTCAAGCATCTCACCAAGGACTGGAGGGTGGTTGCAGAGGCGCTCAAGAGATCCACCAAGCTGGAGATCAACGAACTGGGAACGAAGCTTCGCAGGATAGATCCATTGCCGGCTTACGATGAAACGACGCCATCCAGGACCGTGGTGGCGGTGCGGATGCCGATCGATCGACCTTCAGTGGAGAATGTGTCGAGGTTGTTCGCGGGCTGTGGTGAAATCGCCCTGGTACGAGTGCTTCGACCCGGCAACCCGGTGCCCGCGGATGTGCGCCAGTTCCTCAACAAGAACCCAAGTTTGGTTAACTGTGTGTGTGCCTTAGTTGAGTTTACGGAGTCGGAGGCTGCGAGGGAGGCGCTCAGGCTGCAGACCCCGGACGAGGAAGGTATGCGAGTGTACGAACTGAACGGAGTGCCGCGCGAGCCCAAGAGGAAGGCGCCGGTGCGCCGAGCGCCGCAGCGCCGCCACGAGTGTGAATACTCCTCGTGCTGCAGCGGTTCCGAGCCTGAGTTCGACTTTAGATACGGAACACCATTCTACAGGAGAAATTCCAGCGGCTTCTTCGCGCCGCGATCGCCAGAGATACAGACGTGGGTGCCGCGGCGCCAGTCCACCTGCAGCCACAGCTCCGACTCTGGCGTGTCATTCTACTGCAACTCGAGGAGAGCCTCGCAGGCGAGCACGGGCAGCGCCAGCAGTGCGGAGGGCTGGCTGTCGCGGCGACTATCCGGGTGCTCGCTGTCGGGCACGGAGTGCGGCGGGCGGCGGCTGTCGTGCGCGCCGCGGTTCGAGCCGCGCACGCCGCTGGTGCCCGACGGCACGAGGGGCTTCCACGCCGCCGCGCGCCAGCGGAGAATCTCGGACCTCGCGTTGTACTCGCGCTAGAAAGCGCCCGCCAACCGTGACACCTTTCTAATCACGTTGGATAACTGCCTTTCACGTTCTGCCCGCTTAGTTTTTTAATCTATTTGGTACGAGGAAACGAAGTGGTATAGTTTCGATCGCGTGTATGTCGCTGGACGGTACGAATGTTTAGTTTACCTCGTGACAGAAGTGAAGCGCGGTTACCGACCGTCGATGTCGAGTTACCTTCACCTCTCCGTTTTTGTACATGTTGACGTATGTGATCGTTAGGATTAGCGTAAGATGTAATCTGTAAGTTTAGCATTAAGCCGTGAGACGACAGGTCGCTGTGTTAGAAGTTAATTTATAATCATGTTTAAATGTAATTTATTAGATTTATTTATTGTGTACTTCGCGTATTTATTGCGTGATTGCGCGCACGCGCCGCGGTCGAGTTTTCATCCGATTTATGTCAGAGTTGTTAGCACAAAACCGACATACAAAGTCGACATTGAGCGCGATTGTAGACTCTAGATGCGTCTGGCGCGCCTGGCGTCTGAGGCGACGTCTCGCGCCAGATGATCGCGTCGATACCTTACGGCAGCATAGCAGAGCGGCATGCGGCATGGCTCTGTGGTGCCCGGCACGCTGCACACGTTGCGTAACTCATTGCACACTAGACGTGTGCACGAGCACCAGCCAACAGAGTATCTGCAAAAGTAAAAGGCCGCTCTGCGCCTCTGCTTCGACTGTGATAGCTGCGGCGCGCTGGCGGTACTAACAGATTTTACATTTTTATACGTCTAAACTCATTAAGTCATTAATATAATTTAAGTCAGTCGCGCCATTTCATGTAATTCATTCATGTTAAGTGTTGTTCGGTAGGGTACTGTTTGATTGTGTGTCGGCCGCGTCCGGTTTGCGTAACAATACTTTCGTCGCTCTCGTGCGATACATATTTTTATTTATTTCCTTTAAGAGACAATTGTTACGCCATTTTATGCTTTGCAACGGCACAATTAATTTGCTTATGATTTTGTATGAAGCGACAAGAACTGTCGTTAATGTGATTATTTTAATATAATTATAAGTTTTGGAGAAACTTGGCGTTTTTTTTTTGTGTCTGACCTTCTGCGCGGCGATGGAAAGTAGGTTTTTTCGGTCCCAGTTCGCCTTGACAGATCGATTCCCACGGCGTGTGACAAATAATGCTGTTTCCCAACAGGTGGGCCGACGTGCATTTGTTGGATCACTTTTTAATTGACACTAATGACATGCTAATCGATACGACGACTGATTAAACTGTAGATACTTTTGTGACATAATAAATGGCTGGTCGTTGTGCAGATGACGACGGCCGACGCCGCAACATTATCTGAATTAATTCTGCATCAATATCGTTGGGAATCGAGATGGTGTTTGAGCGAAACCGACAGACTCACTCGATTCATTTGTTATGACAATTAATGACTCATAAAGTGAGGATAAGCGTACAAATCGAGTGTAATTTAAAAGGATTGTATCTCATAATGATAAATACTACAAGATAACATCAAGACACTATAATCTGATGACAGGGAACATAAAAAGTATTCGAAACTATCAGAATGCGTGTGTGGAATAGCGAAGTGTAAATTAGCGTTGAAAGTGTTCAAAAAGTGACCAAAATAATATAAATTACTAGCGAACTGGTATTTCCAAGGAGTAATTGAACTGGCAACTTGCCAGATCGCAGACTGGCGGTATTTGATAGATATGAGAGTTGAAAGTTGAAACTAACCCTTGTTTCAAATACTCGCCGAGTAGAGACGAATAGTCACTCATATGAGTGTGTAAACAGCTTATTTGAGTATATTCGTTAGGTACTCATAATTAATAGTCATGTATTTGGGCACGAATTATTCGCCAATAGTCTAAATGAAGTGTAAGAGTTTACCAAACGAAACAGGTAAGCAGTTTTGAACTTGCTTGGAAAACAAAAGCACCTTGGGTTAACCTGACCTCCTAGCTATTTAGTGTTTTCAATAGCTCTCTTGCCTTTCGTTAGCACTTTTTCTTCAATAATAAAATCTGTTCTCCATCATAAAATAAACAAATAAATATCAATAATTAATTTACAACAGGCAATTCAAATTGTAAATTTAAGTGTACAAAAACTCACATTAGTGTGCTCCAGTTTCGCTGTACATAATAGGTATTGGATAACAGTTAATAACAGTTAGATAATATGTTACGTACGATACGGGCAAATTGTTTTATATTGCAATTATTGACCGTTGTGCGAACATAGGTCTTCAACCTTTCAGTGATTAGACTGACGAAGTTTTATGTGTATATGCTCGATAATTGATGGATAGATCGGTATTAGAGATATAAGTAAGAGAAATTATTTTTCGTTAATAACAATACATATAGTGTGGCGTAAAGAGTGGATAATCGGCTATTAGTGGGTGGGAGACGTCATGACTGTTCAAATAAATTGTAGGAGTTTCGTAAAAGTATCATATATTTCGAGTTATTGGGCAATTTATTTTTTTTTGAAAATTGACACCTCTGGTCACATTTTCTTATGCCATTGTCACAAATCAAAGTATATCCAGTCTGTTTTTTGGACACTACTCATCGATAAACGTGCTAACAAACGTAATTTACATTGTTTGTGTCGTAGGTCTTGTTTGCCGTAGAGAAAACATTTTCTTTTTAAATTTTTCTTCTTCAACATCGAGCTCTTGCGGTGTAAAAAAATGTACTGGGGTCGGAGTGCCACGTTGATAAATAATAAGTCCATCTTAATAATAGTTCGAAAACTATGATACTTTTACAGAATACAATTTTTAATTATTTGAACTGTCATGAGGGCCCTACACGCTGGTAACGGATTATCTACTGTTTACGCCAGATCCTGTATATCGTATGTACGATCGCAGCAATCGCAGTCCATTTGCTGATAATTATTGGTAGGCTCCATTGTCTATTTCCAAAGATCTTCAACACGCATACTCACGCCTTTTATCCCCGAAAGGGTAGGCAGAGGCGCAACTAGTGCACCCACTTTTCGCCGTGCGTATTCCGTCCCATGATGTGATAGGGGGCGAGCCTATCGCCATATCGGGCACAAATTCCAGACACCGGGCTGATACTGAATAGAAAAATCCAATATCACTTTGTCCGACCCGGGGATCGAACCCGAGACCTTAGCATTGCAGTCGTACCGTAATACAACTACGCCACCGAGGCAGTCAGATCTTCAACAGATCCTAATATACTATTACATTCACGAAAAAATACATTTAAATACCGAAAATCCCATTCAAATTGGATCAGTGGTTTAAAATAAAATCGCAGACATAAATAAATACGAGTCGAATACAAAACCTTCTTTTTTGAAGTCGGTTAAAATATCTAATGACAATAATTAGCGTAGCCGATGATGGGCCAGCTGAAGAATTAGCAGCTGCCAGTTTGATTCCTGCAAAGCATTATATTTATGAACGACAAAATTTTACTTAGTCTGGCAACAACTCCGTTGAGAAATTTGATCTACAAAATTCTGTATATTAATTACGTTCGTTGTTCCTTGCCACTGGATGGTAAGTTTTATTGCATAGATAGTACAAAACAGAGCTATTACACTGTTGCTGCACAGGAGAAACAGACAATGCGGTAGGTAGACAGACCCTTGCAAACGGAACACCTACCAATTTTATTAATTAATAAAGAAGCCTGTCACAAGTCTATACTATTATATAAAGCTGAGGAGTTTGTTTGTTTGAACGCGCTAATCTCTAAACTACAGGACCGATTTAGAAAATTCATTCACTAATAAGAAGCTACATTACTCCTGAGTGCTATAGGATACTTTTTATCCCAGAAAAACTTTTCCACGCGGGCGGAGCCGCGCGCAATGTAATATAAAAAGATCTAGCTTATCCTTGCGGTTGGATAAAAAGTAGCTGATGTTCTTCTTAGGATCTCAAACTTCCTCCATACCTTTCATAGAAATCGGTTCAATAGTTCCAGAGATCACTTCGTACAAAAAAACTTTCAAACTTTACATATTAGTGAAGATAATCCACAAAGTAAAGTTAAAACGTTAATGTTCTAAATATTTCGTTTTGTTATCGGCCTTGGTAGTGCTCTGTGGAAATATTTACACTAATTGATTTTATGCACTTTACACAACATCAATCCGACATGCTCGAGAAAAGGCACTTCTAATCATGATCATATTTTATAACTTACTAGGTGTTGCTCGCGGTTTCGCCCGCGTGTAAAAGTTTATCCGGGATAAAAAGTAGCCTATGTGTTAATCCAGGATATGATCTACCCGTGTGCCAAATTTCATCCAAATCCGTTTAGATGTATCTGCGTTTACTTCTAACAAACATCCAAATGTAACGTCTAAACATTTTCATACTCTTTCGCATTTATAATACGAGCTTTTGCCCGCGGCTCCACCCGCTTGAATAAGTTTTCGCGGGATAAAAGTCCCGCTTTATATTTTCCCGGGATAAAAAGTAGCCTATGTGTTAATCCAGGACATAATCTACACGTGTGCCGAATTTCATCGAAATCCGTTCAGTAGTTTTTGCGTGAAAGAGTAACAAACATCCATACATCCATACATCCAGACATCTATACATCCATACATCCATACTTACAAACTTTCGCGTTTATAATATTCATAGGATTAGTAAGAAATAAGATAAGGTGTAAAACCATACCATATCAGCCCTATCAGCACGGGCCTCCTCTACAACCGAGAGGGTTTAGGCCTTAGTCCACCACGCTGGCTGAGTGCGGGTTGGCAGACTTCACATACCTTCGAAATTCCTATAGAGAACTTCTCTGATATGCAGGTTTACTCACGATGTTTTCCTTCACCATTAAAGCGAGCGATAATTCACAAAGAGTACACACATAACTTTTTAGAAAAGTCAGAGGTGCGTGCCCTTGGGTTTTGAACCTGCGAACATTCGTCTCGGCAGTCCGTTCCACTCCCAACTAGGATATCGCCGCTTCGAGACTTAAGATGTAGTAAAAACATTTTAATTTTAAACTATCTTGTCACACTTTTTATTTTGGCCCTGATTTTTTTCTCAATTGGATATTTTATTATGTATACACGTAATAATTATTGTAATAGATAAATGATAAATTACTTTATAAGTCCCTTCCTTCCTTGGTATTATTATTGAACCAGGAACTTACCACTAATTGCGGAGGCTTAGAAACTGATCTAACAAATAATTTTATGTTGTATATCAAACAGTAATTTATTGAGCAAAACATAATATTTTCAACGATTACCGACAAAACCTTGAAAAGGTTATTTTGTTTGCGTATTTAATGCCATGTGCTAATAAATAATCTTTTATGGTTGTTTTTAACTGTCATGATCTTATTCCGCGTAATTTAAAATGTTAGATGATTTTATATTTAGCATAATATTTGTATGTTGTGAGAATAAATAATTCTTTGTACAATATTATATCGTAAGACGATGACTCGACGACGAAGAAAGCAGGTTTTACAATAACCCTGGTGGTAGGTCTCTCATATGTAAGAGACCGTCTGGGTGGGTACCACTGCAATGTCTATTTCTACCGCCAAGCAGCAGTGTGCATGCACTGTTGTGTTTCGGTTTGAAGGACATTGTAGCCAGTGTAACTACAGGACATAGTGCGACTTAACATCTTATGTCTCAGGATGTCGAGCGCAGTGGAATGCCACACAGTACTTTGTTACTCAAGGTGCTGGATGGTGTTGCTACTGTTTATGGGTGGTCGTATCGCTTACCATCAGGCGAACGGCATGCTCGTCTCGTCATTCAGTTTCATAAAAAAAACCCTACATGGCGTAGTATCACGCCCTTTCCCCTTTCCTGAAGTGGGCAGAGATGTATCACACTAATGTTGCCCAGTGATGTTAGGTCCCATGTAACAGGAGGCGAGTCTATTACTACCGAGTTTTGTGGACTCTAAGCTAATAAGGAAAACCCATCAGAATTAATTTAGAAGCATGCAATTTTGCACACAATATAATGTTATTTTAGGCTCGTTGAAACAGTGATCTGTTTTAAATAGAAATAGTCATGAAATTAACAAGATATCGCACCTTTAGGACGAAAACGACGCAATTAAAAATAAAAAAATTGGATTATCGTCATAAAATCACTTAAAACTGGTCCCTTTTTTAGGAAAATATATTAAAAAAGGGACCGATATAATAGTTCTGTCCTTTTCCCGCTTGAATATGGCGGTGTTTGAACTATTGTTGTATTGAAAATGTCGTTTTAAGTAATTTTATCACGATAACTCAAATTTCGAGTTTTTTGAATTGTGTCGTTTTCGTCCTAAAGGTGCGAAATATGTAGCCGCTATTTTACCCGTTGCCATCTGATTTTGTTTATAAACTGATGACACTCTACAGTCAAAAATAAATATGACTAAAGTAGAGCCTTGAGGCAAGGTATGCAATAACAGAATGTCGAACAATTCCTCAAAACTTCTCAATAAACAAACGTCGATCATATGATTAAATATTATTACAAGAAGCTGTTTAATACGAAAGATTTCGAGTGAATAAGGCGCGTGTCAGGGCCGCGAGGTCACGGCCGCTGCAAGGCGTTACCAGGGCACCAGAGGAAGTGAAGAAGTCTTTTGTAACTTTTTTATCCTAAATGCAATGGTGATTAAGGTATTCAACGTAAACGGTTTTGATTTCTTTATTGAAGTTTGAAATGAATGGCTCCGCTAATTGAACATGATAATTTACAATGCCATTTTTATATGAAATTTTTTGATTAAATTACTTGGTGTATTGAGTATTTTTTGAAATAAGTTCCGTGCTTGCAAGATGTAGGTTTATACAAGCAATGCGGCATCAATTTCATCCGCATGAAAAAGTGTTCATAAAGTTTATTCACAATGATAGCTTTATTTACTCAAAATAAAACATTAAAATTTTAAAATTACTCTCATACTTACTCACGATTTTTACCCGCGACAGGGTAGACAGAGGCGCGACTAGCGCACCCACTTTTCGCCGTGTGAGTCCCGCCCTGTGACGTGTAAGGGCCGAGCCTATCCCCATATCGGGCACAGATTCCACCCAGGATTCGAACGCGAGACCTCATAGCGCAATTCGTACCGCGCACGTAATATAGTTACGCCACCGAGGCAATCTCAATTTAGTTTTTGCTCTGGCTCTAAACAGAATCCTACTTCCTTCTAATATTATAATCCTACTAATATTATAAACGCGAAAGTTCGTAAGTATGGATGTAGGGATGTCTGGATGTATGGATGTTTGTTACTCTTTCACGCAAAAACTTTTATCCCGGAAAAATATAAAGCGGGACTTTTATCCCGGGAATACTCATTCACGCGGGCGGAGTCGCGGGCAAAAGCTCGTAGTTTATATTAAAAGTAATACCCAAAATTCCTGTCGACGGCAATATGATTAAATAGTTTTTATATTATATTATTTTCGACTACTCATAAACAACGATAAATCTTTTACGAAGCAAAAAACTCATAAACATGAAGTGTTATATGACTTACGGTTATGCAAATGACACGACACAATAATAAAAACAAACAATTATTAACGCTTCAGATTTATAAGGGGTTCACACTAACTTCATAATTAAATATGAAAACAATAGCGGCTTCTAACTTGTACTTTGTCTCTTCCTGTTGTTTATCGTATAATAAAATGTTTTTTGCATTCAATCTTTTATCTTAACGATTTTAAACATGTGAATTTTTGTGTATATTATTTTAACAATACAAAAGATGTATTGCAAATTACATTCGGTTCAATTGGTCCTTAATCCTAAACTATACTTGTACTTACTGGTTTGTGTTAAAGCAACCGACTAGCTTCTTTGGTAAATAAGTGGTCTGTAAAAATAACTATAGTTATCTATAAAGCACTGAATTGCTCTACAAAAGGAAAAAGATCTTATAATGACATATACAGGATTCAATCAAACGTAGAACCTCGTTTTATGTATTTTTGTATTTATCTTCTTTTTTTTTTTTTTTTTTTTGTTATGGACATTACGGTCAGTAGCCTGACGCGAGTCGGCTTTTCTGACCACACCGGACTTTCGGGCGAACGCTTTAGGCGCTCTAACTCTTTACATTTAAACGACCACGCTGAGGGCACCCCCTAAGTGGGGTACGAGCCTCGGCTCAGGGCAGTCGTTGGAAGATGATTGAGACATCAGCGATTAGGGGATTTTAGCGGTGTAATACACCAATCTATCCATTGTTTTCATCGGAACGCGGGCCGGAACTGCTAACTGGGTCGGGACATCGGGGGACGCGGCGAGGTCCTCGACGGCGAGGACGGTACAGCGGTCTTGAGGAGTGTGAGAGTTTCAATAACTCGTGCTTTCTTTGGATGGCCAGAGTGATGACATCATCTGGATCGGTCAGGACTGAACGGGGACGTCTCCATTTCGCGCGGTCAAATGGAGTTTCGCGCGGTCAAATGGAGTTTCGCGCGGTCAAATGGAGTTATTAGTTAGTATTAGTTGTATTTATCGAACTCCTGTGCCAGTAGCCGTTTTTAGCCTCGAAAAAAGTTAAAAAAATGGGTACAGGTAACATGTAGTTTCTTCAATGAGAGCATTAATTCCCAAAATATATTTTTTTGTACTCCCATGTCGTTTTATCCGATATTGATTAAAAGGTTTATGATCTAAAAAGACTTTAAATACGCTTTGATTTATGCTTCCAGTTTGTTTACCGACTGGACATCCGTGCGACACTTAGGCTTCTCATTGAAAACCAGCGCTGCAGCTGTATTGCAGCAGCATTAAGCTGAATGAGTAGCCCATTGTTGGCACATCAATTTAATTGTCTGTAAAAAAAACTTTATTTTTATACCTGCATTTTGTGCCAATAATAAAACTCTTTCTTTCTTCCTTTCCTTCTTTCTTTAATCAAATAGATATTAGGACAAAAATACTACTGTCTAGCATTCTCTGTCTGTCCCTTCGAGGACTACGCATGAAGATACGTGAAGTAACCAAGGAGAACTTTACGTATGCGGTGTTAGTAAAAGGAAAACAGAAATTTGCACTCACGGCCAGCGGGAGGATAACTACAGAGGAAGTGAAACATAGGCGATTTTTAACAATGGCAACATCGTTTGTATATTAATGAGGTTGTCAGTTGGGGAAATTCCGAATTGATGGATTGTTCACGACGAAGGCTATGTTGGGTCTTTAAATGTAGGTTAGCTTCGTAATCTGAAATTATTGTTAAAAATCTATCATCTTACCAATATTATTTGCCTGCTTCGGTGGCGTAGTTGTATTACGGTACGAGTGATACGACTGCAATGCTGAGGTCTCGGGTTCGACCCCCGGGTCGGGCAAAGTGATATTGGGTTTTTCTACTCAATATCAGCCCGGAGTTCGGAATTTTTGCAGGATATGGCGAAAAGTTGGTGCACTAGTTGCGACTCTGCCTATCCCTTCAGGAATAATGGGCGTGAGTGTGTGAATGTGTGTACCAATATCATTTACAAAAGTTTGATGCTATGGATGTTTGTTAGAAGCGAACTTAGAAATAGTTGAAGGCATTCGGTCCAAATTTGACACAAGATAGATTATGTCCTGGATTAACATATAGGCTACCTAGGAAAAGTACGCGCGAAACTTTTTCGGTGGCTTTTACAAAGGTGGGTAAGTAAAGCCTAGTAGGTAAGTGATTAAGTAATTTTACTCCTGGTTTCACCCGCGTATTACCCATTTCCGGCATAGAAAATGCAATAGTACTCAGGGGTCAAGTTTTCTATTAGTGAAAGATTTTTCAAAATCGGCTAAATATTTTTAAGTTTAATTACAAACAAACAACAAAATCGAATCTTTTCTATACACAGTGTTAGTTTAGAGTTGCGATGTATACAATTTTATAGGTTTAATGTTTTATAATTTTATTACTTACCACAAGTACTTACTTGCCAAAGAACAAAGTATTTTGAAGTCGGTGAGATTAATTAAAAAAAAAATGTCTGATGCCTCAAGGCAACCTAGGTCAGTGATAGGTATCGATTGGTACAGTACCTACTTTATAATTATAATTGTTGGATTGTATCAAGCTTACCGATGACCAGAGAAGAGTAGATAAAAATAAATTTACCGTAATTAAATTAGAAGTCATTTAAATTGTTGGACGTGCAGTGCGTTGCGTTGCGCATACGCAGCAAAAACCTTAGCGAATAAGTAAAATATCTGCTGTTCAGTAAGAGCTATAGTAAAAAGTTGCCGGTAGAACACACCCAAATTTGTATGTAAGATCCATATTATTTTATGTGTATTATATCACAGGCCATTGCACTCTTTTACGGAACTACAGTCATTTATTTGTCATACAACCCGATCTTTAAATAAACTTATTCATTAAGGCCGCATTTCGTTTTTGTTTTCGTGAAAAGTATTTTCTAACGATAGTATAAAGATTTAAGACTCTCGAAGGGTTTTGCAGAAAATAAATGATTATTTTATATAATACTGGTGATTTTAAAATGCGGTAGGTTCCGTATGTTATACGTATTTCAAAGGCGAGCAGAGAGAGGATAAGAAAATCGGCCGATCCTAATAGTCCTCATTCGATTCTATTGGAAGGATAGATAAAAAGGCCCAATCAGAATAATTTGTTTGACATGCTTACAGAAGAGTTAATTTTATTGGTATATTCCTACTATTAATCCGTCATCATCTTCATCATCAGCCACATGACATCCACTGCTGAACATAGGCCTCATCTAAAGATTTCCAGACGGACCTGTCAAAAGCGGCCTGCATCCAGCGTGTTCCTGCGACTTTTATCAAGTCGTCTGTCCACCTTGCAGGTGGACGACCGACGCTGCGCTTGCCAGTACGTGGTCTCCACACGAGAACTTTTTTGCTCCATCTGCCGTCAGTTCTTCGAACTATGTGCCCTGCCCACTTCCACTTCAGCTTGCTAATCCGCTGGGCTATGTCAGTGACTTTCGTTCTTCAACGGATCTATTATTAATCCGTAGTTGGAGATTATTTATTGAAATCGGCCAAATATTTATTTATTTAATAACCAATATAAGCTTGCAGTGAAATTACACCAAAACGCTTATATGCTCATTAAACTAATATTACAACAGGAACAGCGACGAACATTTATTGTCATTTGTAGGTTTAGTAGCCTTACTATAATTGAATGAATATGATCCTTTATGTGTCAATATTTTTGGTCGTATTTGGCTCTACGTTCAGAAAAACCAAAAAAAACTGCGCCCTCCCATGAAGCTACGTTTTCAAAGTATTAATATATTTTTACTTACTTTTTACTGGTGGTAGGTCTTTCATATTTAAGAGTCCGTCTGGGTGGGTACCACCGCAATGTCTATTTCTACCGCCGAGCAGCAGTGTGCATGCACTGTTTTGTTTCGGTTTGAAGGGCATTGTAGCCAGTGTAAGTACCGGACATAATGAGACTTAACATTCTTATGTCTCAGGATGACGAGCGCAGTGGAATGTCACACAGTATTGTAAGTCAGGTGCTGGATGGTGTTGCTACTGTTTATGGGTGGTCGTATCGCTTACTATCAGGCGAACGGTATGCTCGTCTCGTCATTCAATGAAATAAAAAAAAAACTTAATTAACGTTTGTTCTTAGAAGTTTACGTAACAAACTAACAAGCAAAAACTTTAGCGTAGCGCGGCGTATCATATTAGTGCGAGTAATGATTGATGTATTTTAATTTTACTGACAAATAAATACATCGAGAGCTAAGAAGATGCTGCGATGACCTTGCGTTTTATTACTATGGAGAATGCCGTGTGATAAACAAGGTTTTTGCCAATCCCTAGTATTCGTTTTTTTATAAGTAGCTTTTGCCTGCGGCTTCGCCAGCGTGAATAAGTTTTCCCGGGATAAAAAGTAGCCTATGTGTTAATCCAGGACATGATGGACCCGTGTGCCAAATTTCATCGAAATCCGTTCACTAGTTTTTGCGTGAAAGAGTAACAAACATACATTCTTACAAAATTTCGCGTTTATAATATTATTAGTAGGATGAGAAAACAAGTGTTCCTCCTCGAAGACCTATGACCTCATCTACCTGTGAACAGTAGCAAATTCTGTTCAGATATCGAAATGATGTTTTTCTTAAATATAATTATAATATTTAGCACATCCTAGATTAGTCCAATGGGAAGTAATATTTTCAGCCAGGTATTCGATGGTAGCTATCATTTTTACTAATGTATGAAACTGCATTGAACGACATATACTCCAATGAATAGATAAAATCTATATTAGGATTTAACAAACAAAATCGGCATGCAACACGTTTAAATTCTAACTTGTATTCATAAATAACGCGGCAGCAAATAATAATAAAGAAACAGAAGTTTAAGAGAGATCCTAACGCACTTCGCCTTAACATAAGTTACATTTACTGCAATCGGTATGTTTTATTTTTTTACATAACAAGTGAACAAGACTTTCACTGGTGGCTGCGCCTGCGCCGCAACAGATTGCTCAGCTGATGCTATCGGAAACGGTTCCGTTTAGCTTTGCTACGCATCGCGAATACAAACTGCTTTAGAAGATTACTTATAATGCAAATGGATGGAATAGGAATGCTTCTAGAACAAACGAACAGGTAGCAATCATTTGGTTACGTTTAACCAAATTGGAAGTCTGATGTTAATATAAATGCTTTCCTATGATGTTGTTATAATAATAATAATAATACCAGCCCTGTATTAAATACTGCCCACTGCTGAGCAATCTGTTGTTACCTGCAAATAATAAAATTACTATTATCAGCGTTAGAAATTCTTTCGTCAATTTGTTCAAACGAATTTTAGAAACGGCTGGATTTGTTTTAACGGGGTTTTTTTGGTGAGTAGAAGACTTTTCAATGTGTAGTCTAGACTCTAGGCTACGGCTTAACGGCAGAACGCAGTCGGAACTGCAATCTAAACTGCCTAAATATGAACACAACATTAAAAACACACTAAGTAAAATGGCAATACAGTTATAGAAATAAAAATAACTATCACTACTAAATATTATAAATTTATAGATTACAAAACATACATACAAGCGTTTAAATTCAAAATTATCTAAAGTTTATAAAAAACTGTCAAAAATATTTCTGTACAGTTCGATTCAAGGTATTTCCGATTTACGAGACGGCATTTCAAATGCTGGTTTGGCAAATCTGTTATATTCTATTAAAAACGGTGCGGGGTCCATTCCTTCACACCATTCGGTGAATAACAATAACCCCTCCTTTTCTTCATCGGTGATCTTATATTTTTTGGGTTTGGTGGGTTCTCCAACCCCTATTTGTGTCTTTTTTCGTTCGGCATTTATGAGTGCAATTTGGGTTTTCTTGTCCATAAACTTCCTTAGCACCGGACGAGTGTATTTTTTTTGTGGTAAAAAGGCCCTGTTCATGGCGTTTGTCATTTCTTTAAACGCTCGAAGTTCTCTCTGGGCTAAGATTGCATTGTTCATCATTTTCAAATCTTGAGCGAAAAAGTCATTACGTGCTTGATTTACTATTTTAAAATCCAGTGAATCAAGTCTTAGATTATAATCCTCATACATGACTTCTAAAATCTTCATAGGATCTAGGATACTTTGGTGACCTTCTTCGCATTTTCCAAATACTTGTTCGTATACGTATTCCACACAAATTTTAAGTTTCAATGTGGCAGGATTTGCAACGCTATCGAAAAATGTTTTGTTTAATATTCTGAAAAACTTTTCTTGCAAATTATTTGCATTGCGATTCTCTCTGGCAATCTTATCGTTTAAAGTATCGATATAGTACTGAAAGTAATCTGATTCTTGTTTCGATCCTAGTTTTAGCTGTTTAATGCGTTCGCGTAACAATCTAAAAGGAGCATCAATTTTTGAAAGGTGCATTAAATATTCCCTACTTTGTAATTCCATACCTCGGAATAAATACACTAATTCCTCAGGTGTTTTAAAATACATTGTCACTGGGAGTGGGTTTCTGAATTCAATCTTAGCAAATTCAACCATATTTTCTATATCCAGAGTTTCTATCAGGTCGTTATCTGTTTTAAAAACTCCCGATTCGAATTGTATTGATTGCACTTTTCCTCTCAAATTTTCATCATGTTTTTGACGCCAAGAGAGCGGAGCAACGAATATTAAAAAGCTTCGATAAATTTTCAATACATTTCGAATGGCATCAAGTTTGAACAGTATATTATTAACAATAGTTAAATTGGAGACGTGTCCTACAAACTCCGTGTTTTTCGCAACAAGTTCAGCGTGTATCTGTTCTGCCCTTGCTACTCTTGCAGAGGCTTTCTTATAATCTTCTGTTAAAAATTTTTGAAAGTTTTTGACATGTTGCCGGAATTCTTTTACTATGCGGTCATGACTCGCGGCTTCGTCGACCATACTTTGATCTATACTGAAAACTAAATCTAGCCGAAATCCAATTTGTTCCCGAATCATGGCGTACTGCCTTAGGTTTTCGAGATAGACGTGGATATCGTCGAACCACCGAATAGGTCTGCCTTCGATCACTTTGTAAAACTCTGAATGTATATCCACTACTGCTCTGACGTCATTAGGAACCTCGTCTATAAAGAGCCGCTTCGATATATCTCTGGAGGCCACGATCTTCAAATTGTCTTTAAGATACAGTGGTTGACTGGATCGTTTCCTAGCATTCAACTTCTCCATCCTATCACTGTACTTTAAGTATGATAGAAGCTTCTCAGACTTGGGTACTCGAAAAGGGCGTAAGGCTTTTTGCTTTTTCTCAACATTCTGTAAGGCATGCTTGCGATCCGTAAAATAAAATTGTGTGTTTTGTACGTAACGGCGTCTAAATATTATGTCTAAGGTTTTTAAAGGCACTATAGGTTTACGCTCCTCTTTGAAGCAAGACATTGTAAAGAAAAGTCTAAACACATAAATAAAAATTAAACAAAATTATGTATATTGATATCGTTATACAAAATTCAGTGTCAACTGAAATGATTACATTGTCAAAATTATTCTTTTACAAATAACCTGAGTTCTTCTAACTTGTTTCTTTGAGTTCTGTTCTCTTCAAAAAAGTTCTAATAAAATTAGATTATGTAAAATGTAAGTTTGTAACGACCTAATTTTTTAATTTTCAATCCAAGATTACATAGAGTTTCTTAGCTTTAAAAGAGATTTTCAAAATCCCTGAATCTGCAGAGAACTTGAATTAGATGGCTTTAACATACCCATTGCCCATATTCATAAGCTGAAGTGGCAGTGGGCAGGGCACATAGTTCGAAAGAACTGACTGACGGCAGATGGGGCATAAAAATTCTCTAGTGGAGACCACGTACCGACAAGCGCAGCGTCGGCCATTCACCTGCAAGGTGGACAGATGACTTAATAAAGTTCGCAGGATCCCGCTGGATGCAGGCCGCTTTTGACAGGTCCGTCTGAAAATCTTTAGGGAGGGCCTATGTTCAGCAGTGGACGTCATGTGGCTGATGATGAGGATGCCGCTATTCTTTCATACTTCACTATCCTTATCTCCAATCAGATCTCTGGGTTCTGTCAGACACCCAAATAAAGATTTATTGACTCAAGGTATATACTGACTAAAAAAAAAAAAGTAACAATGGTGAAAAAGCGGTCTCTAAAATATGCTTTGGCAACGAAAGAGTGTCGTTGAGTCTATCAACAGTTGGCTGAACTATGACGGCCTGCGTCGCCGGCTGACGTCGAAAGGTGACTGGCATAAAAATGATCTTAAAGATTCCGCCACGTAAACATCGAAATCTAACTAAGGCCCCGTTTTTTCAATTGTAGTTATCTTTTTGTCAGGGTCTTATTAAGCTCGCAGCACCTGGAGCACTCGAAGCCCTGCGAGCGCGTCCAGCTTAATAACACCGATGATTACCCTAACTACAGTTAAAACACCCGTTCTTAGCCCGTGTTGTTTCATCCATGGTCAAGTTAATGGTCTTATTACGCTGTACGAGCGCGCAACTTCGCATCGCTGTGAATTCGCCTGCCATTCGCCAGTGCGATAAGAATTTTAACTTTTCCTGACCACGGATGAAAGCCCGGCCTTAGTCACCATTACACTAAAAGTCTAGTAAATAAGGATCGATAATGGAACGTATTTTAACGAGCAGTGAAGCTCGGTGCGTCTCTACGAGGTGAGTGATCGGACCTAGTAATCGGTATCTATACTAATATTATAAAGCTGAAGAGTTTGTTTGTTTGTTTGTTTGAACGCGCTAATCTCAGGAACTACTGGACCGATTTTGAAAACTCTTTCACTAATAGGAAGCTACATTACTCCTAAGTGCTATAGGCTACTTCTTATCCCGGAAAACTTTTCCATGCGGGCGGAGTCGCGGGCAATGCTAGTATTGACTGTAGATTAATTTTACTTATTATGTTACTTTATTACTGCTTATTCAGTTTAGACTGCCTCTGTAGAGTGGTGCGTGCACGGTACGACACTGTTTTGAGGTTCCGGGTTCGAATCCCAGGTCGGGCGAAGTCATATTCGGTTTTTCTGCTCAGTATCAACCTGGAGTTTGGAATTTGTGCCTGTTATGGCGATAGGCTCTCCCCTATGAAATCATGGGACAGAACATACTTGGGGAAAAGTAGGTGCCCTTTCACCTCTGCCTACCCCTTTGGGAATAAAGGCGTGATTTGTATTTGTTTGTATTCAGTTTAGGACGAATACACATATATTTATTTATCAGTCACTCTCTCACCTATTTGCTTACCTACATAATAATAAAATGTTTATTGTAACAATTCCGATATTTACAAATACGTGGGACCTTGGCATCTAAACTAGAGTATCCTGTGTTTCAGATGCCGAGATTTTACAATACAAGGTGCTACTCACACTTATGCAAGTATTGATATCTTCGCTACCGTAACAGTCCGTCACATTTTCACCGTTGAGTTATTTCAATACAACAGTCAGGAAACGTCGTTTGCAACTCAAACGTCGTGCGGTGGAATCTGTGTGAGATACTGGTGAAAACTGATACTGGATTGCAAACCGCAATCCGCTCGCTACCTCATTGCGAAGAAAAGTCCGATCCTTTTGAACGCTAGGTACTCTTGTTCTTGTTTGGATAGGAATAGAATCATCGGGTATATATCAATGACCTCCTTATTTACGTATCTGATGAATTTTATGGCTTCCAAGTCGTTTGCCTGCTACTTTCTGTCCCTCGTCATAGTAGCTTGCCGCCCGTGCCGGATGGTAAGCACTTTAATTAATTATATACCTAGATAGACACTGCGTTTCAAACGCGTCGAATAAATAGAGGCGAACAATTCCCCACTAAATGAGTTCGAGTGAATTAATTTTTGTTGTTCGTTATGGATATAATTTTCTCCCCGTTTTAATAGAAACCATGTAATAACTGGTATCATTATGCGCGCACACAAGAATACGCAGAATGATGCAGCGATAGTTGGCCTGTTTGTTTTAGAGTCATTGCAGCGCGTCACTCTATCTAGGTATATGATTAATCAAAGGGTAAGCATTACGCCCTCCTGTAAATATTGGCATACTAATAGGCTAGTTTCCTGTGTTCTATTTTGCACATTATTTTATATGTAGCAGAAAATAATACGAAAAAGAAATTCTTCTGTGAAATCAGCATCAAAATTGGTTGAATAATAAAGCAGTAATTCACATTTGAAATATTGACGCGAGTAAAAGTGGGGGCGTGGTGGGGATATCGCGCTATCTCTTTCACACGCACGCAGCGTTATAGCCGGTGACACCCTGTGACGTCACAGTCTGATATTACTGTTATTTGACAATTACCCCTTCTACCAAATTTCAAAGCTTTATAACTTACTTATTATTCCACAAATTTGAAAATTCTTTTTCATTTATATTTTGGATGGCATACATTTTTGATAAATGTTTAAAAAATAAGTAATGGTGCTGTCGCATTACGCATAGCGGCATACATGGTATAATAATATGCGAGAACACATATTTAGTTTAGATCTTTTCATGGAAACTCCATTTTACAACTAAAAACTTAATGCTCCGATAAAATGTTATAATATTGTTTTATAATTTTTATTTAAAAATAATTTTATGTTAGAGTCATCTAGAATTGTTTCATAAAACTCAATGTTTTGTCGATGGAATATAGATTGTCATAGTTCCAAACAAGATGGCGTGGTAAGTTTGTAATTCAATTTAATACATAGTTAAATATAATGTTTTTATTTTATCCATAAAAAGCTTAAATAAAAAGTGTACTTAATTCATATACCTCAAGCTTTATAAATTACTTTTGTCAATAATTTGTGAAATCAGAGACAATGATATATGTTTCATAAATAGACAGATCATTTCTGGCAGCACCGGCTCCAATAGAAATTTTAGTTTATGGTTCGACCGCCTCGGTGACAGTTTGCGTTTGCGAGTGAAGAATTTTAGAATTATGAAGTAAAATATTTTCATTAATTATCGTGTTTAAATGACAGCAGGAAAAGAAACCATGGGGTAAGTGTTTTTCGTCTTTAATAAAATAAATTAATTCAGGCGTCGGCACATGTAAATATTGCAGTGTTGTCGAGAATATCATGATCCTCTGTACATCTTATTTTAGGGAGGGGATGCAATTTGCCACTGCTAAGGGATATTTTCGTTTTTCGCCCTCAAACGTCGACCTCGCTTTTTCTATAACATTTTCAACATATTGAATTACAATGTAAAATATCGTGCCAGTGGTCCATATTTGTTATTTTCGTGCAACCATACATCAATTTACGTTTCGACATTTAAGCTCAAATGGGTTATTTCACATCGATTGCATTCGAATGAGCGCTTTTACCTCGTTAAGGTCGTCGAGTCTTACCCGATATTATTAATAGTCGCATTTCACAGTTCATTGATTTTTCGACTCCAATTATTTAAAAATTAGCAAATACTTTTTTTTCTGGAAATCTTTATACTAATTATTAAATATTACCTTTAGTATGTTATTGCTAAGTTGCATAGGGAAGTACCATGTCATTGAATGTGTCCTATAGGTGGGTATTACATACATAATGGACATCATTTGAAGGTTTTTATTACAAAAATCTCTATTTGTATTGTCACAGTGTTATTAACAAATATTTATTATTAATTATTATTTGGAATGCCAAAGAAATTGTCTGAAGTATTCCACTGATTGTAAAACTTGATGTCCTGATATTTTTCTATACAATTATCTTCCTGTAATTTTAGCCAACAATCTTTTTTTTTTTTATATAAGAACACGGTAATAGACACCCTGTATCTGATGGTAAGTGGGGTAGACCCCAGAGGGTTGACTAATGAGAGATGATTACACTGCACCAGTCAACAATTATGTCGGCCTGTTTGGAAACAGATATGCACTGGCTGATCTCGGAAAATAACACATTACATGGATCATTATGGCAGGTTTTATCTTGTGTGTGTTGGTTGCTATCTGAATCAATAAAAAATATATCCTGCCATTAGTAAATTATTATTTGGATAATCATGGGTTGTTTAATAACAATAAATATATATTTTTTTTTAACAATGTACTGCTAATGTGCGGTATCATTAAAAATCTTGGATATCTTCATATATTGACAACCAATATTAACATATTCACAATTAATGTGCCGATGTTGCAATTTGTATTTTTTAATACATTTTGCAGATGAATATAAGGACTTGTTGTTATATTGTTTTTCGAAAGATTGATTTAAGTTCTAATGAATTAAATAAAACTTGGCATAGATTAAAATAATTCTGTGTGGACAAAACATTAGGAGGAAATGTTTTTTAAACCATTCAGAACTCCTATTGAAAATTATTATTTGGCTAAATAACATTCATACTTTTGTGTTTTTGTCAGTTTGTTATGAATTCCTATTATGTACAATGTAGATAAGCACTTAAAGCATATTTCTGTGAAAATTTACGTATTGTTCAGAGATCAGCAATACAGCAATATTGTGTAGTGACATATCAACGATCTAAACAACTTCCATCCTGTGTTGTATCTATAATCTAATTATATTATGCTATATTGCACTATTGACATTCATCTGTATCATTTAAGTTCATTTTACATTGTAGTTTTTAATGCACTTCATATTTTTTATGTATGTGTGTGATTAATCTGAAGATTGGACACTGGTGGAGGACGCTCATATGTTAGAGTCCGTCTGGGTCGGTACCACCGCAATGTCTAATTCTACCGGCAAGCAGCAGTGTGCATGCACTGTTGTGTTTCGGTTTGAAGGATATTGTAGCCAGTGTAACTACTGGACATAATGAGAATTAACATCTTATTCCTCAGGATGACAAACGCAGTGGAATGCCACACAGTACTTTGTAACTCAAGGTGCTGGATGGTGTTGCTACTATTTATGTGTTGTCGTATCGCTTACCATCAGGCGAACGGCTAGCTCGTCTCGTCATTCAATGCCATAAAAAAAAATATATCCATTTTCCAAGTTGCCTTTAATTTGGTTTAGTTTATAGGTGAAAGTGTTTTTTTCTTCATTTGTTAGTAATTGGTTATAAATACCCTTTTTTTTTTTTTTTTGGTTTCGCGGAGAAAGTGCTTTACCACTACCGCCCGGCCTGGCCTTCATGGGGGGCGACCGAGCGGTTATGTTGGGTTCACCGTGCCTTACGACCCGGCGTTGAGCCGCCCGGAGAGATGGAAAACGTCGGGCGACCGCCGGGCCGAGTCCCTAACCTATGTACAACGCACGGCATACCAACTAAAACTCCGCGGTGGCCACCTTCGGCGCATTAGGGACGGCTGCGGGCTTCCTCTGACGAAAAGTATCTAAGTTGTCGTCCGCAGCCGCCCCTGCGCGGTGCCGCCTGGTGCGGCCCGTCTCCTGTTATGGGGGGGCTCAGAAGCCCCCGCGCACCGAAGGACGCTCTCAGCGTCTACGGCAGCGTGAGGCCAACCTTCCACGCTGCCGTCCATCACGGGGGTCGCAACAATGTGCTAAAAGGAACACAAAACTTAAGACGGACGGCCCCCTGCCACCCGCCCGCGACCCCCGGTGGCCCCTATTAGTCGCCTTTTACGACAGGCAGGGGATACCGTGGTGGAATTCTCCAAACGCCCCCAATCCACAGGGCGGGGTTATGAATACCCTGCCCAGAGGTTACGGGTTGGATCCACAGGTCCAGCTACACTATGGGTTCTTTAATAATTTGTATAGTTACTATCGTTTTTCTAAACAGTTTAAGTTTGGATCCTCCAGAATAGGGTTTTATCATCATCTGTCACATGACGTCCACTACTGAACATAGGCCACCCCTAAAGATTTCCAGACGGACCTGTCAAAAGCGGCCTGCTTCCAGCGCGTTCTGGTTTGATGATTACTAAACCAGATTGTTGCTTCATCATGTGTGAAAAATGTAATGCTACCCCTATTGCAGCAGAATAACGGCATGTAGCATCTTTTATGGCGATAGAGACCATTACCATGTTTTATTAAGAAGTTTTCGGTCTAACTATACCCTGGCTTCTCTATTGCTTTTTATTCTTCCTGTGAAAATGACTTAAACGCCAAGGATACATTCATCGACATCAAAAACTGCGAGATTGTGCGGGCGGATGTTCTTGCTACGGATGCGATCTTACGCCACATCCACCGCAGCGTTGTTAGTACCGCAATATGTCATCCTATTACACGTCGATAGGTACATTTAATTCTCTGCCTAAAGAGTACCAGCTGATACTAGAAATGTAGAGATGTCTACCTTGGTTGGGAATATTTTTTAAGGTCTGTTCTGCTGTCTCAACGAATGGTCGTTTCTTATTAAAATAATATTGCTGCTGTCGGTTCCGTAGCGAAAATTGACCAATCAGATAATGTTTCTTTGACAGCTAACAGACGAGCTATTTGATTGGTTTACACTTATCAATAACGCTTCGTTAGAGGTTGGAATAGTATATTCAAATTGGCAATAAAGCAGCTAACTATGTATTGTTTACAGTCTACACCTTAGAATAATAACACAGTCTACACCATAGGTATATATTATCAAACTACTGGTGGAAACTCAACCCTAATTTCTTTTCTGTATTTCTCTATATGAACTTTAATTATTCCAAATCTCACACTCGTGCAAAGTGCTTAAAAAGGGGTACAAAGTTGTTACTTCACGTGCAATATACACATACTAATGAATAAAGAGGATAGATAATTACTTTTCTAGTTAAGAATTGCAAAAGTATATTAGTGGCTTTGATTAATTATATACCTAGATAGACACTGAACGTTTCAAACTCGTCGAGAAAAATAGAGGCCAACTGTTACCCACTAAATGAGTTCGAGTGGACTAATTTTTGTTGTTTTTCATGGATATAATTTTCCCCCGTTTTAATAGAAACCATATAATAACTGATATCATTATGCGCGCACACAAGGATAGGCAGAATGCTGCAGCGATAGCGTATGACACAGCTTTAACGCATACTAGCTTAAGAAAAGTTGGCCTGTTTGTTTTAGTTTCATTGCACCGCGTCACTCTATCGAGGTATATAATTAATCAAAGATTCGTGGAATGACTTGCTGTAGCAAATTCTTTAATATCAACTTCGACTAGTAATGGGGAGCGTGAAGTGAAGTCCTTTGATCCGGAGGCAACATTTCGAGATTACGGCCTTTGAGCTAATTAGGTCTGAGCGGTGCACCCGTTATCAGGTCATTTGTCTTATTTATAGGTCGCTGTGCTTCAGTAGCTTCCGCAATTATATTTGCCGCTTTTGCATTTCTTTGATGTAAACAAAGGAGAATTATAAACTTTACGTCTATTAATTTACAGTCGTATTTGATTGTTTCTAGTTAGTCATACATTTTATGGTACTTCAATGGAATATGCTTTTCGGTATTTTCTGTAGGTGATGGAAATTCATTGTTCATTATAAGGAACTGCCTCGGTGGCGTAGTTGTATTACGATACGACTGCAAGGCTGAGGTCTCGGGTTCGATTCCCGGGTCGGGCAAAGTGATATTGGATTTTTCTATTCAGTATCAGCCCGGAGTCTGGAATTTGTGCCCGATATGGCGATAGACTCGCCCCCTATCACATCATGGGACGGAATACGCTTGGCGAAAAGTGGGTGCACTAGTTGCGCCTCTGCCTACGCCTTCGGGGATACCCTTTTGACAACTGTATATTTGGTTTGTTTCCATCCTATCCGTTCTTTTTCGCATGTAATTGGTTTTTGGGATTTATTTTGATTTAGTATACATTCAGGATTCTGTGGTATAGATTTCATCAATTTCTTCGTAGAATTCAATATCTGGTTATTACGTTTGAAAACTTCACAATGCTTTGGAAATGTGAGCCGAAGCATCATCTTTCGAGTCCAATATATATTTCTCTACGAAAAAAATATCAATTGGTACATTATTGTACTATACGATATGACTGCAAGTAAAAACACCGGTATTCAAAGTACATACGTTACCATCAAGCATCGTGTGTACAATTGGCGGAAGACATTAATATTGTGTGTTTTGCGACACGATACCGCAGGCATTGGTGTGCCGCTTGCGAGAACTTAATGTCAGGCGATAGGGTTGCTTTCTATACTAACTACTGAGAAGTAGATGCTGTATGTCTGCACACCCTCAGGATATAATAAACATGTAATTAGTTTGTGATGTATGATTTGTAAGATGAACGCTGTTCCAGTAGTATTCGAAACACAAATTAGGAGGCCGAAACTCTGGTATTTAGAATGGCAAAATTGAGAACAGAAGAGCAAAGCCAGATGTTAAACAATTATGGTAATCTTTTCGCTAGTATTAAACAGAGAGCCAAACAAGCTTCTTGACTTCAAAGCCAGGATAACGGTCACTTCACTTTCACTGGTGGTAGGTCTCTCATATGTAAGAGTCCGTCTGGGTGGGTACCAACGCAATGTCTATTTCTACCGCCAAGCAGCAGTGTGCATGCACTGTTGTGTTTCGGTTTGAAGGACATTGTAGCCAGTGTAACTACAGGACATAATGAGACTTAACATCTTATGTCTCAGGATGACGAGAGCAGTGGAATGCCACACAGTAGGTACTTTGTAACTCAAGGCACTGGGCGGTGTTGCTACTGTTTATGGGTGGTAGTATCGCTTACCATCAGGCGAACGGCATGCTTGTCTCGTCATTCAATGCCATAAAAAAAAACTAATCTTGGACCTTAATAAGGTTTTTTTTCATCGGTTTTTGTACTTTGTAGATCAATGGAATATCGAAATTTCCCTCAGGAAGGATAGGTAATATGTACATAGTGAAAATACATTATCATTTGCAACCGCGGCTCAAATTTCGCTTTGATACGAGATAAACATCCAGACAAACAAGTTGGTAGGCTGGTATTTCAATTTCGAGTAACGAGATTCACTTATTGAGCTCCCCGTGTTCCTATGTTGATTGTTGTTTTAGAATTCATTTCATAATTGATAGTGTAGGAATGTGGAATTTACGTATACAAATGATTTAAGAAAGTAAATCCCGATTGCGTGACATTATAGTTATCTGAAAAATGAAATGAACATGGGCATATATAATATAGGAATTGAATGCATTAATATTGCAAAACCTTGCAGGCGGACAAAAAACGTACCCAAAATGTATTTCGTTTCGTTCATTTCTGTACAATTTATCTATTATAGCAACACCATCAGCTTAGGATCGAGATAGGCAATAGTACAGGAAAGTAACACACTTAAAAATCATTGTACTGGCTAAGGCCCGTATTGACAAACGTTGCTTAGCTGAGTAAGGAGCAATGCTGTAATAATAAAGCTGTTTCTCAGTGCTGTAGTGCAGTAGTGCGTAGGCATAGGGGCGATGTGATTGGCTAATATTGAGATACAACTTTACTTCAGCTGGCTGTCAGATAAAAAAAGCTGAACAAGGCCAAAGAAAACTATGTAATTGCCGACACTATGCGGTCGGGCGGACTGTGTGTCCTCATAGTATTGTATGTGAATACGGGTATAAGTGCTAAACTAAAGCGGTAGTGACATATTACTGGGGTATACGCGACGCGTCCGACCGCAGTGACTCATGTCCCATCAGAACAATAAATTACAGCTGTAATAGTGGTGTAATGTAGGCAAGCTATTAATCACTGAGCGTCTTTAGTCACCCTCCATGACGTGCCTTGGATATGTTAACTTTGCTTCCATATATTGCAATTGGGAGGACGTTTATTGTCAGGTCTTCATTACTTTTTTTTTGGTTATTAAGATTTGGCTTTTTTTGGTGTATTCTATAATGTCATTAGAGTGGCAGTTTCACCATCTTTTGGCAGTCAACTGCTTAGCATAGATCTCCTCCAATGCTCGTAATTTTTCCGTCTTCGGCTTCTCGCATCCAGTTTTGCCAGCGACCTTACGCAAATTGTCCCTCTACCTTACCGGAGGGCGTCGTACACTACGCTTGCTGACTCGTGGTCTCCACTCATGAACTCGTTTACTCCAACGGTTATCGGTTCTTCGACAGATATGACCAGCCCACTGTAGCAGCTTGGTTCTAATGGAATTATAAGCACTGGGTTCGATGCAAGAGCAATAAATGTTTGTACCAGTTTTCTATTTAAAATATTAATTTAGCTATAGCTTCTAACTATGTCATGAAAAGGATATTTGCAACGTGAAACGTAGAATAGTTTCGTATACCCCCCCTTTAGGAGATAAGGCCGGTTATGTGTATGTTGAGTGTCTCTCATAAATTAATGAAAAATTTAAAACAGATTCTGATGGTCTCAGTTGATCGTTCTACGTTTTCGGAGACGGCACATAATGTGTTTGTCGTAACTCTTGAAACAGCATTCTCGTACGAATTCGTTTATTCCACTGGTTCGTGTTCAATGTTTGTATTTGTTTCTACTTTGCCTAAATGTGTTTATATGACATATATCTTATACGCATTATTACTTTATAATTATTTTTCCAAGATTTATTTATTAGGAAAGGTCTTATTAGGAAATAAATTTGATGTTAACTATAACCTTATTGGTAGGTAATAAAAAATAATTTTCGCGTTTTTGACAGGAGACGTCATGGCCCAATTGGGACAAGCGATAGTCGACAGGTTAAGTTTCGATCCTTTCAACTCTACAGTCCAATTCACTTTAACTTACCATGAACATTAGACCTAAGAAGTGCGTTATTAGGGTCGCCTATGATTTATCCTATTTATTAACGATGGAAAACTAATAATAGTCCGCAAGTCCACACACCAAAGATTTTATTACTTTTATCAATATATTAGTGTACAATTGTATCGAGTTGGCGTTTTAAATTTGCTTCTTTTACGGTTTCTTATGGAGCACTGAACGTGAACACAGCCACGGCTCGGGCGAACACTGATACCCTCTATTTATTTTTATTGAACTAACAAAACATAAATAATTCAAATTATAACAGATGGCGTTACATGTATTTTAAATTATTATAATGCTAAACCAATTGAATATTTCGGTTTTAAGCTAGTCGCCAAAAAATTAAATAATCAAAAATCTAAAATATAAAATGTGTCGCCTACACTATTAATTCTTAATTTTCTAGGAATCCAAAAAAAAAACTTTAAAAAGAATATATCTTGATTCCTGCCTCCACATTGAGAAATCTTTACAAATAGATAAATAGGTTAACAGTATTTGTGTAAATTAATCATTATATCGACCTACATCGAGTTCTCCATACAATGTTTAGCAATAAAAGTAAATTTATTGTACGGAGATATGTTGTAAGCTATTGTATGGTGTTTTGTTAGTTTCGTGGGAATTATGCTGTTCTGTATCGCATGTCCAGTTATGTTATTATGTGTTAACGCTCAAATATTGAGATAAAATCTTTACAAATGTATGGAATTATGATTACGTTTCATTGTGTGAACCTTTTAGTAATTTTGATTTGGAAGCGGTCATTAAATAGTATGAAAATGCTAAAACGTTTGAGATTGGGTAATATTTCAATGGGTGTAAAGGTAAATATTTTCAAAACAATTTTCTATTTGGTCTGCAACACTTTGATCGAGTTTTCGCTCGCGTGATTGTCCATTTCTAAAGAAAAGTCCTATTATGCACTTTTCCGGGATCAAAGTAGCTGTTTATCCGGGACATGTAAATTTCTGTGCCTAATTTTATCCAAATCCATTCTTCAATTTAAACGAGTTAGTCTAACAAACATCCAAAGATCTTTAAATTTCACTTCTACAATGTTACTAATTCAACATCGAACCAACACGGTCTTATCAATATCCATAGATGCCCAATCCAAGGATCGAATTGAAACCCTTCCTTCCCATAACCCACATCTAATACTAGATCACCGATCATTCGTCAGTTAAACATGATCTTTGATAATCTTATCGCGTGTCTCATGCATCATATCGGCTTTCAAAGTATCCATTTATCTATATCTCCCTAGCAGTTTTAACATCACGTAGAGTCAGCCGTACGTTTATCAAGAGAACCGGGTTGCGAAACTTGAAGTGTTTCTGGAAATTAAATGGATTCTCACGAGGAAACATCGTGAGTTTTTGCACAATTCCTTTTGTGAATGTTTCGGATTGTTTGAGCAGTCTAAATTGTTGAACGTGGAAATTTGCTTTAAACGTTTTGAATGTTGTTTAGAAATGTTTGTTTTTTTTTGGATTGTGAACGAGTAGAATGCGATAGTCAAACGATTAACTAGGGTGATATATTATTGCTATACCGGCCTGCAAATGAATTACTATGGAGACGGGCGTAGCTATAGTTTTCACATGGCTTTCACGATATGAAAAAAAATGCGGCGTGGGTCCTTGCAAGACACCGTATACACCCCCCCACGTAATATATGAGTGTGGACATGTTTGGTAGCCCGATCATTTTAAGCTAAGGGGGGATCCGGACCCCCTGAACCCACCCCTTATATACGCCCATGACTATGGACATTTTAGTTATTGGGCTATGATGAATCACAGTTTTGTATGTAGTAGTAAAACATTATTGGTTTTCCAACAGGAGTCCAGCTGAGGCAGTAATTGTTATACATACTTTTAAATTACACTCAAGTACCCATGATGCGCATAAGGTATTGTCATAACCTCACTTTGACGAGTTAGTTCCTGCCGTGTAGAACGTGTCATCCGTGCTAAGTGAATTTGTCGCTAAATTGTCGCCTACCCTATTATACGTAAACTGCGGTCGCGTATTCACCAATAACTTGCTCGTGGTTCTGTACCGTGACAGCCCTTCCCGGAATAGTGATTAGACCAAAATTAATTATATTCTCTATCAACCAAGTGAAGCGTTTTGATGTGTGAAAGGGTTTTCAGAGTCGATACAACCGTTCCAGATTATTCCCATACTAGGAAACAGTTATGAAGTTTGTTATCGCCTCATTGGGTTTTCGAATGGAGGTACTATAATATTAACAGGTTAATAGTAGTATAGGTGCCTTTTTTTTTCGCGGGAAAAAAACGCGTTATCGCTGCCACCACTGAGGGGTCAGTGGAACGATTATGTTGGTTTCACCGATCTTACAGTCCAATGTCGGTACTTGGGAGTATAGCATCATCCAAGCGAGCATTGGACCGAGTCCCTAGCTCTATTAGTATAGATACTGGCCAGTCAAATCCAATCTTAATATATTCGGATTCTTTTTTTCAATTATTTGAACCCGAGATTGGTTGGGTTACAAATTAGTAACTACTCGACCGCTGTGGCCAGGTTGTCGCTTTGGCTCTTTTCCAATGCTGTTAAAAATCTCTCGAAATCCGTGACTATCCTCTCATTTTAGGATTCCCTTGGGATATTACCAACCGTAAACCTTAAAACACTGCCCCACATAGCCGGCGCGGCGGTCAGTGGTGTTATTTACAAAACAATGATGTACAGTCAGCAGCATAAGTAGATGAACAAATTCAAAACTTCAAATTGCCTACACACTTTTGTGTTCTTACTAATCTTTTTTTTTCTAATAAAATAAAATAAAAGTGATTTACTTTACTTCAAACGAAGAAAAAAAAATGTTTCGGTTTAACTTAACGCGTATATAGGGGGTTTGAAATTTTGATTTTGTACAGATATTTATGCTGCTGACTGTACCTACTTTATATACGAGGTCTATCCGACCTTAGGCCACGTTTTGATTGGAATGGCGCGGTTGAGCAGTATTCAGGACGGTAGAGATATTTTTATAGCTAAAATTGTGGCATGTTATTTCATCGCTTCGGCTTGCTGACAGCTTGCAGACCCACGCTCGTATGCTCGTATTTGACACTGATTCTCCATCAGAACTAACATTATACAGATTTTATATGCTAGTCGCGTACAACGTCTAATCTATCTTGAATGAGAGTATAGACGAGCATGTAAGCTCGCTCGAACATCGAGACGCGATAATCTACGTTACGACTTACTGTCGACGGTTCGCAGGCTAATTGACTTAAGCGACATGTTTCTGCGACATTGATTTTTATGCATATTTGGAATCAGCACATTTTCCTCTGTCTTTTGACCATAGTTTAAATACTCGAAAAAAATGTCGTTTAAGTCAATCAGTCCGCCAACCGTCGCTATAAATACTGTATACAACGTTCGAAAGATACCTTCCATAGATTCAATAAGTCTTTATAGGGTACAGCTGAAAATCAGTGCTGTTTAACAGCGTATACTGAGCTGGTAACCCTTCTACCACACATATTGCAACAAATACTTTTAATATTGTTAACTGTTTGTGTGTGTGTGCTTTTTTTTTTAATTTACTTTTTTGTTGTTTTTGTTATGTGTGTGTAGAAAAATAAATGGTTTAAACGGTTTGTGCATAAACATCTTTCATGATGAGTGAAATATTAGAGATGCGTTGTTCTTTCAACCATGCATAGAAATTGTGTTCTCAGTGCCGCGGAAGAGGGATTTCTTCTCGCCTCCGCTCTCCCAGCCGACTGATTTATACCTTGTCATTGTACGAACCATATAGGCGTTTTTCCGACCGCGTTGCTACTTTTGTTTTTATATTTGCCAGAAAATTGACCAGCAAGTCGTCGGTGCTGTTTGTGTTAAATATATTAAAATTAACTGTCTTTAATTTGAATTTCGGTGTGATTATCTCTGTTTGATATTGAATAACCCGCCTTACTTGCCTGGTTAAACTGACGGTGCTCAAGAAGCAAACTGCTTCGTTACATAAGTCTTTTTTTCTAGACAATAATTAGTGGATTATGTGTATAAATAACGATTATTGCTCGCGGCTCCGCCCGCGTGTAAAAGTTTTTTCCGGGATAAAAATATTTTCCCGCAATATAAAGTAGCCTATAGCACTCAGGGGTAATGTAACTTCCTATTAGTGAAATAAGATTAAGCGCGTTCAACCAAACAAAGAAACGAGCTCTTCAGCTTTACAATATTATCAATAGTATTTCATGATTGCCATCGCCTGTCTACAATAACAGCAATTGTAGCTGCATAGCCGATAAGGAAAATAATGAAGGAAAGCTTCACCAATGGAATTGCGTCGTTTCTAAAGACGAACAAGATCACCGAGAGTGTTTGTTGTGAACATGTATGTTATTATCCTGTCTTGTTCTGTATTGATCTGCACCTCCACACGTGGCTAAATATAAAGCATTGTGCAAAAACACGTGTGTTACAAACCTTTATTTATGATATCCCCCCGTGTTTACACGTCTTGTGTGCCGCGGGGGGAATGTTGCTTTAATTTTAGGTATTTAGGACGCCATCTCGCTTCAATGGTTCAGGTAGGTGGAGTGTGCGATCTTTTTTAGGTAAAGTTAAATGTCCGTATGTAGTAGGGCTTCCAAATTTAAAAAATAAGGATTTAAAGTTGAAATCCAGTATGAAAACAGGACGTAGTAATGGAGTAGTAATAGTTAAATTAATAATATGTAGTGAAAATAGACTGCCTCGGTGGCGTAGTTGTATTACGGCATGACTGCAATGCTGAGGTCTTGGGTTCGATTCCCGGGTCGGGCAAAGTGATATTGGGATAATGATTCCTTATGTTTACGCGAATGTTAGACATTGAAATTAAACTATTATAACGGATTTTATCGCGGTTTTTTATTTTATTTTCTCCCGACGACGTTTCGAAGGCTTTGCAGCACTTCGTGGTCACGGGGCGGACTGAGGTGTTGGTGGTCCGAAAAGTTAGTGTTACAAATCTACCTTCAATTTACAATTATACAATATAAAGATGTTAAATAAAAAACCGCGATAAAATCCGTTATAATAGTTTAATTTCAATGATATTGGGATTTAAATTCAGTATCAGCCCGGAGTCTGGAATTTGAGCCCGATATGGCGATAGGCTCGCCCTCATCACATGGGACGGACGAAAGATAGTGGGTGCGCTAGTTGCGCTTCTGCCTACCACTTCGGGGATAGGTAGAAGCTGTGTGAGTAAAAACCAGGACAAGTGCTGGAAAACAGGAAGGCAAGCCTAGTTTATAGTATAATCGGCAAAGTATGACTATTTTACTAATTAACAGGCTGGTATTGATGTTTATGGGCGACAGTGACTTACCATCAGGTGACCCACTTGCTGGAAGTCCCGTCTTAAGTACCAGGGACATAATCAATTGAAACTCATTTATGCTTCTTTTTGGGGTTTTTTTTAATGCAGTATTCTAAAATTGTATTTCGTCGGGGATGGTGCAATACGGCGCACGGAGGCTATATGGTCGCTGGACACAAGTGACAAAAAACATTGTTTATTTTCGTCACTTACGTGGTATTACACTATCTCTGATGATTTATACTACACCTGTTTTGTAGTACTGTATACATTTCCGCTACAGTTAGATCCGAATCATTAACACGTTGAATTGGCGATTTCCGTGGAGCGCGGAGCACTTTGATATGGAACATGAACTGAGTGTGCACTGAAACAAAACAGACGAATCAATTACACGTGCTATGGCAGACTAGGTGGTGCTCGCGGCTTCGCCTGCGTGAGAAGCCTTTCCCGCTACTACTACTGGACATAATGAGACTTAACATCTTATGTCTCAGGATGACGAGCGCAGTGGAATGCCATACAGTACTTTGAAACTCAAGGTGCTGGATGGTGTTGCTACTGTTTACATTCGTATAGCTTACCATCAGGCGAACGGCATTCTCGTCTAATCATTTAACGCAATAAAAAAATACTAAAATACGCTGTACAACACCAGCGCCATCTATTTAAAAATCAGATTTAAAAGTTCCATTATTTCCCATGAGAGCAAATTACCAGGGTAAAAAGGGCGCCTATGTTAACACATGGATTAACATCCATGACACGGTCTACCAGTGTGCCAAACTTAATTTTTTTTTTTTTTTTTTTTTTTTTTTATTGCATTTAATGACGAGACGAGCATGCCGTTCGCCTGATGGTAAGCGATACGACCACCCATAAACAGTAGCAACACCATCCAGCACCTTGACTAACAAAGTACTGTGTGGCATTCCACTGCGCTCGTCACCCTGAGACATAAGATGTTAAGTCTCATTATGTCCAGTAGTTATACTGGCTACAATGTCCTTCAAACCGAAACACAACAGTGCATGCACACTGTTGCTTGGCGGTAGAAATAGACATTGCGGTGGTACCCACCCAGACGGCCTCTTACATAATGAGAGACCTACAATCTAAATCCGTTCATTTGTTTCTGCGTTTACTTCTAACAAACATCCAAACATTTTCACAAACTTCCACACTTATAATATACTAGCTTTTGCCCGCGGCTCCGCCCGCGTGAATGAGTTTTCCCGGTATAAAAGTCCCGCTTAAAATGTAGCTTATATGACACGTTCGTAGATTTACCATAGCAGCGCCATCTATTGATTACTTACTCAACCCAGTCGAAAGGTATCGACATCTGTTAGAATCATTCATAGCAGCGCCATCTATTGATTACTTACTCAACCCAGTCGAAAGGTATCGACATCTGTTAGAATCATTTGGAGTTAAGATAATTGTGACTGTCAAATAATAACAGACAAATAATTAGCAATAAATTAAAATTGCGACTATAATTTGAGATTTAAACTATCCTATCTCTCAAGTTGGATCGAACTGCACATGGTGTGCGAATTTTATTATAATCGGTTAAGTGGTTTAGGAGTCCATTGAGGACAAACATTGTGACACGAGATTTATATATATTAAGATATATATATATATATATATATATATATATATATATATATATATATGTAGATAAGATATCGTAACGTAGTACGTTAATGTAAAGGTCGACACCAGCAATTAACATTAGGTACGCCAACTTGAAAATGTCAACTTTACAGTAGGTACAGACCAGGGTCGCCGCCTTTTTACACGCTTTATATTAGCGTCACTTGTATGTTTGTTTGTATGTATGTATGTTTGTAACTCTCCGACTCCGACTCCTTTGGGCGCGATTTTGACCCACTTTAAACGGTCAGATTTTATTCAAACTTTGTAGGTTTGTCGAGGACCGATGACAATACACTAATTTGATAAGATTATGCGATTATTCAATTTGCAAAATGAGATTTTTGACAATTTATATATTTTTTAGTGACATTTGTTGGACAATAGCGAACAGAACTAAAAAATTAAAAATAAATAATAGTTTAAAAAAACTAAAAAACACGCTTTATAGAATTTTTTTGTTGGATTTTCTATAAAGCGTGTTTTTTAGTTTTTTTTTTAAATTTTGTGTGGAAATAAAGTACATTAATACTTAGAGTTTGAAAAAAGTATATGGTGCCAAAATAAAGTACGATTTTTTTATTATTCTATTTCTACTATCTGCGAAACAACTGCACAGCATCTTACACTCTGTATTTTAAAGTAAATAATTAGGTCAAATCCTGCTTACTTAATTTTTACCAGGTTCAAAGACTTTGTTCTTTTCAATTCGCCATTTGCTATATTTTAGGGTAAAAATCTCTATAAACGCGAAATTGGCGGGAACCGACAGTAAAAATTTATTTGAAATACTTGCCGTACCGCTCTGTTGTAGAAGCCCGTGCCCAGCATTGGGACAGTATAAAATACAGGGCTGTTAGTATATTTTTAATGTGTTGTTGCAGTGAGCAGCCGATCTTCACGTGCAAGGCCCACGTGTTTCACATAGACCCGAAGACGAAACGCTCGTGGATGTCGGCCAGCTCCGCGGCCGTCTCCGTGTCGTTCTTTTACGACTCCTCGAGGAACTTGTACAGGATCATCAGCGTTGAGGGCACTAAGGTGAGAATACTATTTTTATTGCTATGGAATGACGAGACGAGCATACTCGTCGATGGTAAGCGATACGACTGACAAACAGTAAAACTATACGGAAGTTTGGATTACAATTGCGTGCACTTCACTGCACATGCGGCGTGGCTTATCTACCTGAAGCAACAGGGGTTCCGTAGATCTGACGATAAATGTACGAGTGAACGTCGGTAGGTAAGATTTGGAACTGCGTTCACCCTGAGACATAGACGTTGAGACTCACAATGCCCAGTAATTACGCTGGCTATAATGTCCTTCAAACGGGAACACACTGCTGCTTGCCGGTAGATATAGACATTGCGGTGGTACCCACCCAGATGGCCCCTCGCATACGAGAAAATTATCACCAGTCTATTTGCCGATAATAAAGTGTATTTTAAAAGCTTTTATTTGACTTGCAATGTATGTATGTTCAGGTGAAATCTTGCAACAGAATTTTAAAGCAGTTAGTTCCTCAACCGATTGAGATGAAATTTTGCATAGTTTTTTTTTTTATTTGCATTGAATGACGAGATGATCATGCCGTTCGCCTGATGGTGAGCGATACGACCACCCATAAACAGTAACAACACCATCCAGTAACTTGAGTTACAAAGTACTGTGTGGCATTCCACTGCACTCGTCATCCTGAGACATAAGACGTTAAGTCTCATTATGTCCAGTAGTTACACTGGCTACAATGTCCTTCAAACCGCAACACAACAGTGCATGCACACTGAAATGTGCATGTTTAGTTTGGATAACAATGCATGATTAGCTAAGTGACGTCATTCTGAATCTAATATGGCGGATGGCCCAAGATGATTGGCTAGTTATTTCTGAACTCTGCCTGAACTCTCGCTATAACGTGTTGCATCCAGTGATGACCACTTGTCATAGGTCATAGGCATCAGGTGCAATATAAACATTTTATCTATGACAATAAGGACTATTTTACTCAACTCAACATTTGCCCCTCAGGCGGTGATCAACAGCACGATCACAGCGAACATGACGTTCACAAAGACGTCGCAGAAGTTCGGCCAGTGGAGCGACGTGCGCGCCAACACTGTCTACGGGCTGGGGTTCGCGTCCGAGCCTGAACTCGGCAAGGTAACTTATTATGAGTCTTTTATGTTACGCTGTAAGGTTGATTTTCCTTCCCTTTAAAGGATGTCTCCTTGCTTGTATCTGAACCTATTGGGCCTCAAGTTCTGGCCAATAGGAACACCAGTAAGACCGTAACCGGATAAACAGATACAAGCCTTTTAGATCCAATATAGTCTTACAATGAATCACCATGTTATTTTCGCTTTATCCAGTAGCTAGTATCATCCTTGATTTTTTATTGACCGACTTCAAAAAAGGAGGTTCTGTATTTGACCCGTATGTATGTTTGTATGGCCGCGATTTTTTCAAAAACTACTGATTCAATTTGGATATTCAAATGTATATTTTTCAGGGAACGTTTTAGTATATCATTTATTAAGATTTGATGAAGATCTTCGGAGATAGGCAATGGAACTCTTCAATAACTAACAGCAGATGACCCGCGAATGCTGCAATCGTATATCTATGATGTATTGTTTACACCATTCTATAATTATATAATTAAACGTGTGAACTATATGTTTGTTTCAGTTCATAGAGAAGTTCCAAGAGGTGAAGGAGGCGATCCAGGCGCAGCAGTGTGGCGCGGGCGGGGCGGCGGCGGCGGGGGGCGGCGTGGGGGGTGCGGGGGGCAAGGGCGTCAACGGCAGCAGCGGCGGCGCCACGCCCGTCGCCAGCGCCACCGCCAGCCCGCTGCTCGCCGGCCGCACCGCCGCCGCTGACGAGCCGCCCGCCGTCGTGTCGCCGGCACAGGTATAACATTACATACATACATACATACATACATACATACGTACGTACAGTCCGTCACAAAAGTAGCTGAACAAATAAAAAAAATCATATCGCTTCTATACATTATCTTCAATCGGAATAATCTTTTTCTTTATTTAAAACCAGCTTTTGCCTGCGGCTCCGCCCGTGTTACAAACAGTTTTTCCGGGATAAAAGTTCCGCTTTATATTTTCCGGCGATAAAAAGTAGCCTACGTGTTAATCCAGGACATGATCTCCCCGTATGCCAAATTTCATCAAAATCCGTTCAGTAGTTTTTTCGTGAAAGAGTAACAAACATACATTCTTACAAACTTTCGCGTTTATAATATTAGTAGGATAAACGTTTTGTAAGTTTATTTTAGTGAGGAAAAACGATTGTTGATAGAGACAAAAGTTTAAAGGCGAATTGAAATTTTAATTTGTTCAGCTACTTTTGTGGCTGACTGTACGTACATACATACATATAAACATATATACAGACTCACATTTCGCCAGCGATTCCATGTAACAGATGGCGAGTTTGTTACCATTCGCCGCACACAATTTCAGACTTCGGGTTGATACTGGGAATAAAAACCAATATCAATTTGATCGTGATGCAAATGTTGATAAGCAACACCACACAACTGAGATTTTCAAATCACTGCGTGGTATTGCACTAACCTTTTGACATCAGAAGTCTCATAGTAACTAGAAATCACATTGACTACAATACCTTTTGCATCAAATAATATATTTGGGTAAAAACGTGGTTCAATAGCTTATGAAATTTTAACTAACGATATATTTTTGTTACAGCCAAAAGTGGAAAACGACGAGATGATGGTGCACCAGAGAGCGCATTCCGTTTCATCCACTCTACAGGTGAGGGTGATTTTGGTTCATAGTTGATTGAACTTTGAAATAGTTAATTTGTACCTCTTTACTAATATTTTTTCGGCAAAGAGCGAGTCGTATCATTGCAGGTCTCGCCTTTGAAATAACTAACGAAAAGGAGTTTAAAAAATCCTATTAGCCAGGATTCTTAAAACTATTCCAGTTCGACTCGGCTATAATGTGATGTAACGTATATTGATTCGAGAATACGAATATTCGTTACTTCACTACGACGAACCTTATAATGGATTGATGCGGTTTACATTCGCAGTGTGGCGAATGGTGATTCGTACTTGATTGTTTGTATGAGCTGATAGTAAGGTAGTGGTTGCGGTGTGTGCAGGGCGGGTACGCGACGGTGGGTCGCGCCCCGCGCGCGGCGCTGCCCTCGGAGCCGGCGCCGGTGCTCGCGCCCGACTCCGCCGAGCAGCAGCTGCGCTACGAGAACGACCGCCTCAAGCTCGCGCTCGCGCAGAGGTAACACGCACTCACACACACACACACACACACACACACACACACACACGCACACATACACGCACACATACACGCACACATACACGCACACAAGCACATACACGCACACAAGCACATACACGCACACACTAACACACACACACGCACATGCACACACACACACTAACACACACGCACATGCACACACACACACTAACACACATGCACACACACACACTAACACACCTCCTCGTTGAAATGCATCAATCTGATTGAGAAAAATCCGTAACATAATATAGCATATACGCTTCAAGCATCGTGACATTGCCAATGTCCGTTTTTATGCAGAATGGATAATATTTCCGGTAATTTGCGGAAGAATGCAGAATATTCACAGTGTACACAAAGTTATTTACTAGTGGTAGTATTATCATAATTTTATGTAAATGTCTATGTGGATATGCACCTACGGCATTGTTTAAACGCTGCTAACAATTTAATAGTAAATTAGTGTAGTAGTTTTCCGGTTCGGCAGTTTATTTCTTGGCATTTTAAGATTTTATATTATGACCCAGAATGAGGAATGCAATTCAATGTCATGCAGAACTTTATAATATAAAATTGTAAGTGGTATCGCCACTATTTAAGGGCAGTCGTAGGGCTTATCCCCAGTCGAAAATTCAGGCCGCCTCATGATTTTGTTATACAAAAAAATGGCCAGTTTGTGGTTACTCCACATAGAAAAGTATTATTCACCTTACTATTCTTTTCCAAATAACATTATGCAAACAAGGAGTCTAACTGAAAAAAGGTGTATAAAAAGTGACTGATATGTGAAAATTTTGATTAGTTATGGACAGATGTGGATACCAAACAAAAAAAATGCATAACAATCAAAAAGTTTAATCTCAAGAATTTTTGTACAACACTTATGAACTACGCAAAAGTTAACAATACACATTCGCATAGAATGAAACAATACAATAAGCATAACAAGACCGTAAAATTAACCCACACAGTCACACAAATAAATAGATCAACAGTTAGTACTTAGATGTACTGATACCAATTTGTAACAAATTCTATAACAATTAATCACGAATGCAGCATTTTTCAAGTCTGAATCTAGAACATAAAAATCGAGCATAAATGGCTCAGCTGGTACTTTACTCAAGTCCTAGGAGCGACACACCAATTTGATCTTATTTCTCTTAGTTTAAGATTTTTTTTTCATTCATCTGAGACTTAATTTATCTTTGAGCAAGTTTTAAAATACTTAAAATTCTTATTGACACAAATACTACATCGTAGCGCTTTCAAATTCCGATGGACTTAATTATCGTGTTTACTAATAAATCATGAGCATAATCCCACAGTCGTACATATAGTAACTGGGACAAAATGGGACATAACCCATAACATAAAAAGAGAAATTAAAGCATATTCATCACTTGAGCAATATCCCAGTCATTCCCGTTCATTCTTAAGTAAGACTAAAACTGACCAATAGAGATGCGAAACTTGTCCGAAGTTCGTGCGTTTAGTGTTCGTATCCGCCCGAAACGGGTACGAATCCCTCGTCGAAGTGTCCGTAGTCCTGTTGGTACTGTAGCGGTTCGTGCGCGGGCTCCGCGTGGTACTCCTCTTGGTGTTTGGGCGTTCCTATCTTGTGCACGACTGCGTTGAAACCGTTTTTGTCGTCCGCTTCATATTCCACTACGCGTTTTGTTCCGTCAGTCTCGACTAGGGTGTATGTGCCTGTGGTAATGGATATGATGTTGTTATAAAGAACCTCTCACTAGGTGTAAAAGCGGTGTATTTAGGATAAAAATTAGTTTTTTCTCGATACACTGGTCGGGCAATTAAAATTCGTGCGATTTTTTTTTGTTTGATTCACACGTGTCAGCGTTTTTAGTGGAGATGAGTATGAAGGTATTTTTTACTTAAAACTTCCGAAAGAGCGTATTGATCACTGAGTATTTTTGTTATAGACGGAGGGGTTTTTTTGTCATTTTTTTTTGTTATAATTTAAGTAGAACATAAAAGTAAACAGTTACAGAGGCGCAACTAAATGCAACTCGCCATTAAAATACAATATTTGTATTTATTCTAGTAAATCGTTTTTGTATAGAGACTTGTACGCATGCTCACGCCTTTTATCCCCGAAGGGGTAGGCAGAGGCGCAACTAGTGCACCCACTTTTCGCCAAGCGTATTCCGTCCCATGATGTGATAGGGGGCGAGTCTATCGCCATATCGGGCTCAAATTCCAGACTCCGGGCTGATACTGAATAGAAAAATCCAATATCACTTTGCCCGACCCGGGGATCGAACCCGAGACCTCAGCCTTGCAGTCGTACCGTAATACAACTACGCCACCGAGGCAGTGTATAGAGACTTAATTGAAGAAAAACCGTTACCTTTAACTTTATCGCCGTCTCTGGTCTCCCAGTGTTCCTTGTCATCACCAGTGTGGGGGTCCTTCACCGAGTAATCGAATGAGTACTTCGGATGCGCCTGAAATGTACAGATATAGTGTTTGTTATTCTATTTGATATTTATTGATTCATTGGAGTTCCACTCCTAGATAAATCCTTTCCTACTATTAATCATGAGATGCTCAGTCGCAGCTCGGAGTCAGGAAGTTGTCGGTGTGATACCCCCGTGCCTCGGAAAGCACGTAAAGCCGTTGGTCCTGCGCCTGATCTCTCTCCGGTCATGTCGGATTGCCGTCTCACTGGACTATGAGAGTGAAGGAATAGCGAGTGCACATGTGTATTGCGCACACACTTGTGCACTATAATATCTCCTTCGTACCTGGATGATCTCTGTTCAGATTGGCCGCCGTGGCCGAAACTGGCTTGGAGGATTACGTTACGCTACATGAGATGTATAACACAAGTTGATACAACAGTAAGGGCCGATTGCACAGCTTACTGATTTAATACCCCGTCAAATAAAATTCATTTGAAACTTGTAAAACAGATCCTAAGTGTTGTGTCAGTATTTGATAAGTGTGGCAACCTTCAGAAGCATGCCAGCTCGTTTGATGTATTGGGTCTTGGCCATTGCCTTTTACATTATAAAAATCTACTGCCAGCTGCCTTAATCCCATTTTAAAATGCAGCAGTTTTCTCAGTTCGCATGCTCGTTTAGCAGCACAGTTCCAGGATGCGCTAGATAGAGGATCGCTTCCAACATTTATGACGACAGGTGTCATTCACCTGCTCTTTAAATCCGGCTGTACCACGGACCCGAAAAACTATAGACCCATAACATGCCTTCCAACCATTTATAAACTTTTTACATCTATATTAAGATTGAAAATTGCAAATCATTTCACAATCAATAATATACTTTTTCCCGGACAAACAGGATGCAAGATTGGGTCACGTGGTACAAAGGAGCTCCTTCTCATTGACATGACCATTTGCCAACAGACTCGTCACAACCGAAGGAATTTATCGGCTGCCTGGATTGATTATAAGAAAGCCTATGATTCGGTGCCCCATACTTGGCTCAAGAGGGTGTTGAATTTGTATAAGATTGATACAAATTTATGCACCTTTCTTGGGTCATGTATGGGACAATGGACCACTTTCCTAAAATATCCAGGTGGTACGAGTCCCCCTGATTGTGATGAGCCGATTAGAATCAAGCGGGGTATATTCCAGGGTGACAGTCTGAGTCCATTGTGGTTCTGCATGGCCCTGAATCCTCTCAGTACTCTGTTGTTGGATTCAGGGTTAGGATACCGTCTACGGAGAGGGAGTGAGCCTATATCTCACTTGCTTTACATGGATGATCTCAAGTTGTTTGCATCAAAACAAACAGAATTGATTGAGTTGTTAAAAATAACTGAAAGATTTAGCAACTCAATCAACATGGAGTTTGGTGTAGATAAATGTGCGGTTATCCATGTGAAGCGAGGAGAGGTGGTGATCTCTGATGACATACAAATCTCAGAGACTATAAGACTTAGATCCCTTTCCGAGACGGAAACCTACAAATATCTGGGTATGCCTGAGGCACTGGGTATTATGGGTGCCGACGTAAAACAATCGGTCAGGGAACGTTTCTTCGGCCGTCTGACAAAAGTACTTAACAGTTTTTTGTCAGGTGGAAACAAGATTCGCGCTTTCAACGGTTGGGTTATGCCTGTACTCATGTACTCTTTTGGCATACTCAGATGGACTCAGACCGAACTGGACGCCCTGGATCGAAAGGTCCGGACCCTACTGACTGCACATCGTATGCATCACCCACGATCGTCAGTGATGAGATTGTACATCCCGCGGAGATGTGGGGGCCGAGGCTTACTTAATGCTAAGGACTTACATAACCGCGAGGTATGCAATCTCAGGGATTATTTCCTCCACAGCGAAGTGGGCATGCATAAGGTTGTAGTCATGGTGGATAAGGGATTTACCCCGCTTTCCTTGGCGAATGAAAACTGGCGAAAACCTAAGGTGATGGGCATTCGGGAACGTGAGGAGATATGGAAGAGCAAGGAACTACATGGTCGGTTTTATCGGGCCCTTCACGGGCCTGATGTAGACCAGCTTGCATCCGTATCTTGGCTACGTTTTGGTAACCTATTTGGGGAAACTGAGGGTTTTGTCTTTGCAATTATGGACGAAGTTATGAAAACGAACAATTATAGGAAATACATCATGAAGGACGGTACGGTCGATATCTGTCGGGCATGCCACCGTCCCGGTGAATCAATCAGGCATGTGATTTCCGGTTGTTCGTATCTTGCTAACGGCGAGTACTTGCATAGACACAACCTAGTAGCCAAGATCATACACCAGCAAGTTGCTCTTCGGTATGGTCTTGTGACTCTTGAAGTGCCATATTACCAGTATGTGCCTCAACCAGTTCTCGAAAATGATCATGCAACGCTGTACTGGGATCGATCTATTATCACGGACAGGACTATTGTTGCCAATAAGCCTGATATTGTAATAGTAGATCGATTGGCGCGCCGGGCAATGCTTGTTGACGTCACTATTCCGCATGACGATAACCTTGTTAAGGCCGAAAAGGACAAAATGTCTAAATATTTAGATTTGGCTCACGAGGTTACCGACATGTGGGAGGTAGACTCCACAATTATTGTTCCGATTGTCGTTTCTGCTCATGGGTTGATACCAAAGAGTCTCGACCAACACCTCCAGAGGCTCTCAATTGGTCGTTGGGCCAAGAGCCAGATGCAAAAAGCAGTACTTCTGGACACGGCACGCATTGTGAGGAGATTCCTTACTTTGAATCCCTGACCACCGGTGGCTTGGGTCTTGAGCCTCGCCATCGGAGGGTGATTCACTTTTTTATATTTTTATAATATGTATTAATGTTTTTTTTTTTTTAGTATGTATATAAAAATGTAAAAAAAGGAAAATTGAAAATAAAGAGAAATATAATAATAATAATACCAGCCCTGTATTATATACTGCCCACTGCTGAGCACGGGCCTCCTCTACTACCGAGAGGGGTTAGGCCTTATGGGTTTATGTTAGGGGTTAGGGTTATGTTAATAAACTCACATGATAATCCAAATCATATTCTTCGCCGTGTTGGTCGTCAAGGCTCTGGTGTTGATGGTGCAGGATGGCCTTGGGGTGGTAGCCCTCGAACCCGCCGAAGTCCTCGTACTGCGCCAGGGCATACACAGCCAGCAGAACGAACGTGAATGTCTTCTGGAAATATTCGAAAAATTTTAGTGATTATTGCATGCTGAGAGGCAAAGGTCGGAGACATACAGCCCAGAAATAATCGATTTAAATCCATATTGTCAAGTATTTTAGAAAAATACATAGGGTGTTAAAATCATTACCTTTCCTGGCTTCGCCGTAGTCGGGTAAAAAGGTTGGTAATATTGTTAGATTTTTTTGCAAGCTGATTATTGTAATATCAGTAATAATTCGTAAGATTTTCATTCGTAACTAGGCGTTGCTCGCGGCTTTAACCGTGTGAAAGTTACTTTTTGCTGTGTACTTTTCGGGGGAAAAAAGTATCTTATACTAGCTTTTGCCCGCGGCTCCGCCCGCGTGAATGAGCTTTCTCGGGATAAAAGTCCCGCTTTATATTTTCCCGGGATAAAAAGTAGCCTATGTGTTAATCCAGGACATAATCTACCCGAGTGCCAAATTTCTTCGAAATCCGTTCAGTAGTTTTTGCGTGAAAGATTAACTAACATCCATACATCCATACTTACAAACTTTCGCGTTTATAATATTAGTAGGATTGGTAGGATATTAACTCGGGACATGGTCTACCTGCTTAATAAATGTTGTCCAAATCTGTTAGCAGTTTCTGCGTTCACTTCCGAACAAACATCTAAATATCCCTTTCGCATTTATAATAATATTAGCTTTTGCTCGCGATTTCACCCAAGTTTTTGAGGCAAAAATAGTAGCCTATGCCCTTCCCAGAATCTCAAATTTTCTCCATACCAAATTTCATCAAAGTCCGTTCAGCAGTTTCGGAGATTTGAGCTTAACAAACAATCAGAAAAACAGACAGACAGAAAATAATTCGAAAAATCGCTGATTTGTGTTCTATTACTCTTTAGTCATCCCCTTACTTTTTTACTAATTTTTTTTCAATGTACATGTCACATGTACAGACACAACGGGTTCTACTGCAAATATTTGTATAGATTAGTAAGATTCCAAACATATTCCACGATATTGAACTAATGTATAAAGAAACTAATTCAATTTAACACGTGTTTCAACCATAAAACATACGAATAGAATAATGTTGCACGTACGTACATTTGTAATATAGAATGCGGTAGAATGGTTATGCTAATCCGATCGTAAATCGCGCGAAATGAGTTCGTAAATCGTACGCTGTAAAGCGCATCTCGTAGGGCGATAAAGCCATTCGTGTGTTCTCTCTTGGCTGTACGGCGCGTGTTCCTTAGCTATCACATTTACACATGTGATAAAAATAATATATTCCGTTACAATAGATTTTATTAGATTTGTTTTATGTAATAGCTGTGACTTACAAAGTAAAGAATCAATTCCAAGGAGTCAATAAAGCTGGTGTACATGTAGTCAGATAAATAGTTGTAGAGAAGTCACTGCCGTGCGGGCATAAAAAATAATTAATATTAATGATTACTAAGGTATTCATAATTTCCGCAGTTTTTGCAGTAAACAATTTATGACTACGTGGCTCAGGGGAGCTGAACGGGTTTATTGGGCTCATCGTTCTTTTCCTAGCCTGCCAAGTCCCGGGAAAGTTGCAGTATTTTCTTAGTGTTTTTTGTTCAAGTAAAGTTAACGGTCTTATTACACTGGACGAGCGCGCAGCTTCGCCTCGCTGTGAATTCTCTCGCACTTCGCCAGTGTGATAAGAGCCTTATGTTTACCTGACCACGGAAAAAACGATACGGCCTTAGTGTCAGAAATGAAGTTTAAAATTACATCTACTTAGTTTTACTGTCAATTTTACCGCTTGCTGATAAATGCTAAACGTCAAATAAATGTATAAACCGACCAAATACAAAAGTGACACTAATCACTGCTCAAAATCTAAAATGAGTACTATCTACATAAGCTGTTTAATACGATAATTGTCAAATAAAATTTACTTGGAACCACTGAAACAGGTCTTTAGTATCCTTAACCTATGCTACTTGTTTAGCAACTAGGTGAACCGGTTCGATGCTAGATGGATGTATATCCGGTCATTTGAATTTTGCAGTAAAGTTATTTATTCTTCGCATAAATAACGAGTATTTTTTTTTATAACATTGAATGACGAGACGAGCATGCCGTTCGCCTGATGTTAAGCAATACGACCACCCATAAAAAGTAGCAACACCATCCAGCACCTTGACTTACAAAATACTGTGTGGCATTCCACTGCGCTCGTCATCCTGAGACATAAGATGTTAAGTCTCATTATGTCCAGTAGTTATACTGGCTACAATGTCCTTCAAACCGAAACACAACAGTGCATGCACACTGCTGCAAGTATCATAAATATAATTTATTTGTAACATAAGATTTGAATAATTTAGATTAAGATTTTTGATGTATTCATACCGCTTTTATATGATGCGATACCGCGTAATGCAAATGTGTCGAGGCGGTAGCGGATTTCACTTTTACATACTCGTAAAATTATATAACACTTAACAGTATAGATGATCTTCTTTATCCGCTAAACTATTGACTGTTGACTATAGCAACTATCTATACCAGATTTTCCCCCGTTTACTAGTTTTAGAGTTGACTTTGCCACTTGCTAATAAAGTCAATGCGCCCCCCGAGGCAATTCTTGTGCGCTGGGTCTTCATACCCAATGCACGCCCATGCGCGGGGGGACACTAGTTGCGGGCCGAGGCACACAGTCAGTGTGTATACCTCTGGTTGTAAATCAAATTGAGGCCTAAAAGGGCCCGCGAACATTTCCTGGCACCCTCTCTTTCCGCCCATCCTGGGAACCTTCCTCCCATCCCCCCCACCTTCCCTTCCATATTCCTCCTCCACTCCCCTCCCAGGCCCCTGCAGTCGCTAAGCCGGGGGACTCCAGTATCCCATTCGCAGGTTGCCCCCGGAGTTGACTGCAGAATCGCCTACCAAAAAAAAAAAAAAGTCAATGATAGCCTATTCGTAACTTAACCACTATATCAACTACAACTTTTAGTTTCACAGGTCTCGAATAGAAATATCTGGCAGAAAGTCGTTAGTAATATGTCAGATTTATTTGTTAGATAGCGTTATATGTCAGATAGTTCTGAACTATAGATCTGGAACTTTATCAGGAACCGGTGAAACTGGCCTTGGGGTATTTAATCATATGATAGGAAAAGTAGGTGAAGTTGATTTGATGCGATGTGGTTTTTTGTCTAAGATCGTAACGATGGTATAGTAGGAATGTACGCTGAATCTAGGATATCCTAGACTTGGTGGCTAGTTTCTATATCTTATTATTGGCTTGCCATTTGATTTATGAAGAAGATATCACTCGTTACATGAATTAGATGTGATACACCAATTGATACTAGTGGTCGTCCAATGGTCGAAATTTGACCGATTTGCAACATATCATCATCATCATCACCAGCTACATGAACTCCATTGCTGGACATAGGCCTCCCCTAAAGTTTTCCAGAGGGACCTATAGATACATTTTATTTTCTGCACTTCTCTATATAAACTTTAATTATAAACCAAATCTCACACACCTTCGTGCCCGCAATGTACTCAACAAGGGGTACATTTTTTTTCTTAACGTATTAATATATACATATCCAATAGTCACATAAGTGGACGATAGCCTAGTTGGGAATGGAACGATCTGCCGAGACAATATCCGGAGGTTCAAAACCCAAGGCACATCTCTAAGTTTTCGAAGCTACGTGTGTATTGTTTATCAATAATTATCTTTCGCTTTGACGGTGAATGAAAACATCGTGAGGAAACCTATATACCTAAGAATTCTCCATAAGAATCTCGAGGGTATGTGAATTCTACCAACCCGCACTAGGCCAGCGTTGTGGACTAAGGCCTAACAGTGGGCAGTATATAATACAGGGCTGATTGCATTGCAATAGTTACATAAGTAGATTATTTTTTATTCCCTTCGAAAATTGGTTAGCTTGGAAATGGGACTATTACGATACGACGCCCAAATGTCATAAGACAAGCATGCACTCGCCATCGAACGTAAGCACATCGTATGTGAAATTAAAACCTGCACAATCATGAACAGTTACTGTGCGCTATTTGTTTGGCGAGCATCGTGTTGGGTTATGTCACGAACCGCGAAGATTTCGCGCGGACGCGTCAACTTTCGTTAAGTTTCATAAAAAGCTAGCGGACTTGCAAGTTGCAAGTCACTTGGTGTGAATTGTTGCAACGTTTTGTAATCGTTAACTTTCATTTGCACGTTATATGTTATGTCTACGTGTTTTGATTGATTTTGAGTTTATCACTGTTAATATCGAGATATTAAAGATGTGAATTGCTTGTATTTTTGTCATGTCCGACGTGCGTAAACTTTCGAATTTAAAATTGGTATACAAACTAAGAAAGTGTCATTTTTATATGGTATTATGGTTGCTATAAATATGACACCTATCGTGAGATTTAATTTCCCATCGTTAGACAGGTTGGTATTGCTGACTAGCTGGTGGTAGGGTACATCTTGTATCCGCCCGGCTTTGATTAATTATATACCTAGATAGACACTGAACGTTTCAAACGCGTCGAAAAAAATAGAGGCGGACTGTTCCCCTCTAAATGAGTTCGAGTGAATTAATATTTGTTGTTTTTCATGGATTTAATTATCTCCCCGTTTTAATAGAAACCTTGTTATAACTGGTATCATTATGCGCGCATGCAAGGATACGCAGAAGGATGCAGAGATAGCGTATGACACAGCTGTCACGCATACTAGCTTAAGAAAAGTTGTCCTGTTTTTTTTAGTTTTATTGCAGCGCGTCACACTATCTAGGTATATAATTAATCAAAGCCGCCCGGATAACGAGGGTACTCAGGATGTTAAAAGTCATCCAGTGGTCCACATAAGTGTGTCGCGTTCTGGGATCAGCCTGTGTAGAAGTTTTAAACAGGCCGGCATAATTGTGCCCGCTGGCGAAGGATAATCAACTCTCGTCTGTCGACACTATCTGGACTCGACTCCGCTTAACATCAGTGATCAGGTACAATGGGGTCACTGCCGCGCCCGTAATTTTTTTTAATTGTAAATGAACTTTTATATAAAAGTATAAACTGACTGCCTCGGTGGCGTAGTTGTATTACGGCACGACCGCAATGCTCAGGTCTCGGGTTTGATCCCCAGGTCGGGCAAAGTGATATTGGATTTTTCTATTCAGTATCAGCCCGGAGACTGGAATTTGTGCCCGATATGGCGATAGGCTCGCCCCCTATCACATCATGGGACGGAATATGCACGGCGAAAAGTGGGTGCATTAATTGCCCCCTCTGCCCCTTCGGGGATAAAAGGCGTGAGTGTGTGTGTATAAACTGAGTCAGGACAAAAAGTATCCGCAGAACAAAAAACGTAAACACAAGTCCGAACGCTATCCTTCCCCGCTGTGTGCGTTGACCAACGCGACGTACCGTTTCCGCCGCGCGTCGCGTGCGTCTCAGTAGTCACGCTATTGTTTTCACTTTTTCAGCAGTGTCGCTTACGTCCTTGTTTAGCATGTTTTATGCTGTATTAGAGTACTAGCATTGCGCGCGGCTCCGCCCGCGTGGAAAAGTTTTTCCGGGATAAAAAGTAGCCTATAGCACTCAGGAGTAATTTAGCTTCCTATTAGTGAAAGAATTTTCAAAATCGGTCCAGTAGTTCCTGTTTAGCGCGTTCAAACAAACAAACTCTTCAGCTTTATAATATTAGTATAGATTAATGACCAATTATATTATTAAACTATGTAGGTATTTTTTGGTTTGTGTTGTTATTTTTTTAATGAAAATATTTGTGACAAAGAATTTAAAGTTATAAATGATGATAACAATCATTGATCCCTCTCACACTTGTTATTGTTACATACTTTGATGTTTTTCCTATTTCTTAAGTATTAACTATTATAATATTAACTAAATAAGTAGTTCCATACCGTGTATGCTGTGACGCCTGAAGGCAATGCCTTTAACACGTGTTTTATTTTATTTTTATTTTTAATAAAAAGGTACAGACACAGACAACAGATTGAATTGTAAACAAAATTACATTCCTTATATACGTGTTATAAATCTGGCATCTATTTACTACTGTACACAACATTCTAGTTAAATAGCTTCGTTATAAAAAAGATTTTTATTATTATATTTTTATTATTTTTATTTGAATGATTCATTAATTTAAGTACAAGTTTTAGAGTAACTACCACTGGATGTCCTGATAAAATAAAATAAGCTTTATTAATGAATAGGATACGAATTATGAATATAATATAGCAAGGAACGAGATCGCACCTTTTTATTAATGTTATAATTATCCAATTAAGGGCAAGCGTACGTCAAGACACGTGTAATGAAACTTGTAAGCCCTCTCGAATATTATGGCGTGGAATAATGGTAACGATCCTTTAGTACAGTATCATGTGGGACTGGAATGTTTGTTTTCAAGTATGGCTAAACACATGTTGCATGAATTTTTTTTTTAGAAATCATAGACATTCATTGAAATTTGACAATTCAAAAAAATATTTCATTTGCTAATCAAAGATGAGACATGATTTTATAAAACGTTAGACTATATTCCCAGTATAACCTTACAGTACAACATTATTTATTTAAATTAATTTAATTTCACTACTTATTTTATAAATATTGACATCTAGATAACATTTTTTCTCGACTAATAGACAAAATATATAGAATAATAATAAAAAAATAAATTACAAAAATAATAACTACCATAAACAACGAATTTTATCTAAGAAAACAGTTTCTCCCTCTTCTATGTTGCCGTGCCCTGCAGGGTCCACGATTATGCACTTTTCTTAATTTGTAAACCTATTTAACAATTGTGGAGTGCAATAAATTGATTTGATTCAATTTAGCACAACAAAATTAAAATAAACTCTACTCATTAAACAATAAAATCAAACACAACACATCACAAACACGTGAAAAAAAATCATAGTACTCACAACAGTGTACTCCATGTTTCCCGTCACACGCGTCAGTCAGCGGCACAATGTAAACTCGCTTGCATGCGCGCATCCACTTATACCCGAGAAATAGTTAATTCTCGCAGGCCCCCCCGCGCGGGTCCTACGGCGAGTCACCCCGACGCAGCGGTGCCAGAAACTAGCCTCGGTAGGTGGGGCTCTTGAGCTGTGTGTAGGATACCGGATATCCGCCGATATCCGATGGCGCGGATATCATTTACTTTGGCGTTAGGTTCGGTAAATCCAACATGGTCTAGGTGTGATAATATGTATTAAAATGTTTGTTATTATAGATTATCCTCATAGGATTAATAGCAGTCATTTAAGCATGTCTGAAGTGACAGATTACTTTAAAACTTTCTATTTTTTTAACTTCAAACTCAAGCCAATTCAACGCAGATGTAGCGTGGCCCGTAACTTTGAGATATCTCTATTTGCCGTTAAGCAGCAGTACAAAATCAATCATTCTTATTTTTGGAATTTTGAGGATATTGAAGAGAATATATAGTTAGAAACAGAAGCCATTTTGATTTAAATAAAAACGATTTATTTCTGTTTTTACATTAACACATTTATCACTGGTTTTACATAAACACATTTAACAGAAATACATTTACAAAGATATCAGCAACTAACCGACCAGCATGAAAGTCAATGATCAACTTACTGAACTGTCACTAAGACTACGGCTGAAATCGACTACGAGACTCAGCACGAATGAGCAGAATGAGCCGGAATGAGCCACAATGAGCCACAATGAGAGTGCACATCGATACGGCAGCCTTTTTATACACCCAACTGCCACTTCCACTTTTAGTTTAACATTTCGACTGATTTTCATAACTTGTCAGTACGCTAAAAATACCCTCACAAAACTTTTATCCTAACTCGGCCTCTCCTGACGGGAGTCCGTCCTCGGGCTCCATCTTCTAGCTCTGAAGATCAGTCTCCAGAATTGGCAATGAAGTCGCCGAAATTTCTTCACTCCCCACGACGCTGGATGGTGCAGCAGGCTCTTCACTCTGCGTTCCGGACGTGCTTGGTTGATGCTCGCAGATGCCACCAGGTGTTTAGTTTTCAGAAGACTGCGTCGCTAGGAGCGCCAGCCTCCTCAAGCTCATCATTTGCATCTGCGTACAAAAAGAACCAAAGCACAAAAACATATCCAAAAAGATAACAAAATAAAGTAAGACAGCTCGTATGACATGAGAAAAATTACTCAATAGTTCAACGTAATAAAATCTAAGCACAACGGATATAAAACATCTTGATATCTGTACCAACCACCTGAGGCAGGACCCGTCGGGGGAGTGCCTCTCACGACTCGTTAGAGGTCTACGTGTACTTACGTGAGACATAGCTTTGCGTGTGTGTATCGGTCCCACATAAAAACATGCTTCAACCCAACCTCTCAATATAAGACAAACGATGTTTGCCAAACAAACGCGTCACACATCAGCGGCCTGTTCGTGACATGTACTACGGCGTATTACACGGCTCCAGGACCACATGTCCGAGCAATTCTCGACAGTGTCCGAGCACACAAATAAAACACAACCACCCAAAGTACGTCCCATGTACTAGGATCACATGCCCGATCACACTCCAAAGCAGTATCCAATAACATGAAACCATACCTCACTTGAAGTGTATCCGTCGATCAGGATAGCATGTCTGACATAAAACAAAAACTATACTGACCGCAAGACAAAACTTCCCTTAAACGTGTTTACCCCTCAAGAAACTTTAAAAACATTTCCATAAAAACTTTAGTCATACAAAATTAGACAGCACCCAAATAAGTTTTTCCGCAATCACCTGATATCCGTGCCACTAAGCATAGTGGAGCGCGTCGTTCCGCATTCGCGCAGCCTGCAGCGCACCGCGTCGCCACGAGCGCGCAGTTCTCCAGCGCAGCCAGAGGCACGCGTATCCGCACGCACAGGAGCGCGTACCCGCACGCCCTCGAGCGCGTATTCGCACAGCATGGACCGCGCGTCTCCGCACAGCATGGAGTACGCTGCTCCGCACAGCATGGAGTACGCTGCTCTGCACTGGGCACACACTACACAGATCTCTTGTTCCTGCAAGCAAAGAAAAACCAAAACAGAAACACACCGTTCGGCCTATTCTGACCTTAACTAAAATCTGGCGTTAAACTTTCTGAACAGCCATCTTATTGCTAAGACAAGTGAATCTACATGCGAAGCGGTTTGGGCAGAATCTCCAGTCACCACCACGTGGTAAAACGAGATCCCAACATTTGCGGAGATTACGAAGAAATAAAGGAAACCATAACCCTCAAGCGAGGATTACGGGTCATACGATACCACACTTCTTCTACAGTCACCGATGAATATTCTATGCCACGCAGCAGTAAGCATTTAACCGCTAGTTGACAGCCCGCTCAATTTGTCCAGAACACCAGCTGCGACACACCATAGGCAGCACATCTACCGGAACGCTTGAGCACCAATAGGAACGTTTGAACACCAACAGGAACGTTTGCACACCGACAGGAACGTTTGAACACCGGCAGGAACGTTTGAACACCAACAGGAGCGTTTGAGCACCGACAGGAACGTTTGAACACTAACAGGAACGTTTGAACACCAACAGTTTAATCGCGGTACACAAACAGTTTGATCGCGGTACAACAACAGTTTGATCACGGTACACCAACAGTTTGATCACGGTACACCAACAGTTTGATCACGGTACACACGCAGATCCTTGTTCATTTGAAGCGGTATGCACATGACTTCAGAAATGAACATGCGATGGCTATGTTTCACACTTGTCCACTTTAATCCACGTTGTAGTCTAGTTCTTATTCCGATATTACTCAGCGCAATTTCTTTTTTCACGCAAATTGCGGGTAGTCAAATATCTCCATTGTACGATGTATTCCACATAGCGTACATATGTAGTGAGCACAATCTATTTCTGTGGGCATTGATTGTTTATCCCACTTCTGAAGTTAGAAACAGAAGCCATTTTGATTTAAATAAAAACGATTTATTTCTGTTTTTACATTAACACATTTATCACTGGTTTTACATAAACACATTTAACAGAAATACATTTACAAAGATATCAGCAACTAACCGACCAGCATGAAAGTCAATGATCAACTTACTGAACTGTCACTAAGACTACGGCTGAAATCGACTACGAGACTCAGCACGAATGAGCAGAATGAGCCGGAATGAGCCACAATGAGCCACAATGAGAGTGCACATCGATACGGCAGCCTTTTTATACACCCAACTGCCACTTCCACTTTTAGTTTAACATTTCGACTGATTTTCATAACTTGTCAGTACGCTAAAAATACCCTCACAAAACTTTTATCCTAACTATATATAATCGTGATAGACGTGATGCTAGTTAACTTTAGTTTACCCGTCTCGTTGCAGATGATAAAAAAATACAAGGATGGTGATTTACATCTATCTATCTAATTAAATGGGATAAAAACGTTTAGTTTGGATATTATCCGATATCCGCCAGGTCTATGCCGTGTGAAACGACCTTTACGCAAAAAGCATTATTGCCGGCCGATCAATATGACTTTAGATTTATGTAAGCAAATGAGTTTGTACGTTTTAATTCAGCCAGGTAGGCTCGGAATCTTATTCAAATCTGTGTTGGCATTTTAGATTTTTGGCGACTACTTTACGATTATTGTGCGAATGCGAAGTGTTACTTTCACGTAGACACCGAACGGGTCAAGTTTTTGCGAGCCTGTGTGCCACGCATAATTTGCAATGATGAGACATTTTTATGTTTCATGAAAGTGTTCTCTATATTACTCGACACTTTTGGTGATATAAAGATATCAGTTGTTCTATGTCTACTGAGGCTCTAGGGCAGATCTTTAAGTATCCTAAGCATCATACAGAATCGTCTTCAGTCCTAATGTACCCTGTATCACACAACTGTCACCCATTTGTTTAGCCCTGATGTATCTTGGCCTATTTGGATTCTACGCATTCTATCATCCTTAATGGTCCCTGAGAATAATAGCTGCCAAAACGGTCGAACTGACTACAATTCTGCAACGAGTACTATATCCAGATCTTAAGGATATTGGCTCCATAATACTTTCACCTGACTGAAGTAATCGGGCATAATTGTCATAAATCTTTTGTCACGTTTGTTAAATATTTTATCCCATGAGAAAATCCATCTTTATGGTTTTTTAATATTAGCAATTTTGGAATATTTTTATTGCATTACAATTAATATTAGTAACTCGAATTGAAACTATTGTAAGCAATGTATAATGTGTTTCATTTTTGAATCATTGCTTTCTATACTTTGTTACACATAGGCGTTTATGACACGTAACAATTAGTTGTTATAAATACATCGACTGGTGGTAGGTCTCTCATTATGTAAGAGGCCGTCTGGGTGGGTACACCGCAATGTTTATTTCTACCGCCAAGCAACAGTGTGCATGCATTGTTGTGTTTCGGTTTGAAGGACATTGTAGCCAGTATAACTACTGGACATAATGAGACTTAACATCTTATGTCTCAGGATGACGAGCGCAGTGGAATGCCACACAGTACTTTGTAAGTCAAGGTGCTGGATGGTGTTGCTTCTGTTTATGGGTGGTCGTATCGCTTACCATCAGGCGAACGGCATGCTCGTCTCGTCATTCAATGCAATAAAAAAAAAAAATACATAGTGGCAAAGTAAATTGCACAATAAATTACTTTCATAATGAAGTGTCCACTAAATCGTAGCGGCTGCGTACAAATTATAATAAAATGCGGAAAATGCTTTATGCGCATGTAACGACCAATAGAACATTACCATTAGACTGTTTACGTTATGCTTTAGAAAATATAGCGAATCGGTGCACATAATGTTCTTTAAACTGTATGACGACTATAATACAACTAAGGTGGTAACTAGAAGGTAGAAACTGGATGCGACAGGCCGAAGACCGGGTAAAATGGCGCGTATTTGAGGAGGCCTATGTCAAGCAGTGGACGTAAATATAGGCTGATGATGATGATGAAAGTGGTATGCGAGGTGCCGTCTACGCAGGTACCACCGCAATGTCTATTTCTACCGCCAAGCAGCAGGGTGCATGCACTGTTGTGTTAGGTTTTAAGGAAATTGTAGCCAGCTTTTTTTTTTTTTTTTTTTGTGGACATGACGGTCAGTAGCCTGACGCGAGTCGGCTTTTCTGACCACACCGGACTTTCGGGCGAACGCTTTAGACGCTCCAACCCTTTACATTTAAACGACCACGCTGAGGGCACCCCCTAAGTGGGGTACGAGCCTCGGCTCAGGGCAGTCGTTGGAAGATGATTGAGACATCAGCGATTAGGGGATTTTAGCGGTGTAATACACCAATCTATCCATTGTTTTCATCGGCACGCGGGCCGGAACTGCTAACTGGGTCGGGACATCGGGGGACACGGCGAGGTCCTCGACGGCGAGGACGGTACAGCGGTCTTGAGGAGTGTGAGAGTTTCAATAACTCGTGCTTTCTTTGGATGGCCAGAGTGATGGCATCATCTGGATCGGTCAGGACTGAACGGGGACGTCTCCATTTCGCGCGGTCAAATGGAGTATAAATGGATGAGTTTCGGATGAGCGGATTATGATGATTAACCGCGCGATCGAAGTAGCGCCTGCTAAGCGTCTGAATAAAGTGCCTGATGGTCGGCATGTCGGTGTCCACGTGGAGGTTGCGATTACGCACGTACCACGGGGCATCGAGTATTTGTCGTAGAAATTTATTCTGGACAACCTGCAGGCGCTCAATCCGACCGGGTGGTATGTGAGCGAACGCGGGTGCTGCGTATGTCATGATCGGCCTAATACATGTCGTAAAGATACGTATCTTGTTGCGGATAGAGAGCTTACTCTTTTTGTTAACGAGCCAGTGGAGCTGACTTTTCGCGAATGCGGCTCGCGCGCGTACCGCATTAACATGTGGGATGAAGGACAGATTCCGATCAAGGATCACTCCTAAATATTTGACTGTATTGGTCCATGGGATGGACTGCGAGAACATTGTGACAGTAGCGTTAGGCACTGGGGGTGCAATCCTACTCCTAGTGAAAAGGATGGCCTGGCTTTTGGTGGGATTAATGGTGATTCGCCATTTGCTGAACCACTCGCCGAGTTTGTCGGCAGCGTTCTGCAAAAGGCGAATCAACTGTGTTTTATCTCTACGTGAAGCGTAGATGGCAGTATCGTCAGCGAAGAGTGCCAGATTGGTATTCTTCGGCTTTGGAATATCGCTAGTGTAAAGCGAGAAAAGAAATGGGGATAGTGCGGAGCCTTGCGGGACTCCGGCTGTGATGGGGTGTCGGGAAGACAAGGTTCCCTCCACTCGATAACGAAAGCCGCGATTCGACAAGAAATCTCGTATGATGTGCACGAGCTGAGTGGGCACGTTGAGAGTGTACAGCTTGAAAAGCAAGCCGTTGTGCCACACTTTGTCGAACGCTTTCTCTACATCGAAAAATAGGGCACCGGTAGGCATTTTTAGGTAGAATTTAGAGTGGATGTGCTCCGTGATGCGGAGGATTTGGTGAAGGCAGCTATGCCTAGACCGGAAGCCAAACTGCTCCGCGGGGATCAGGTTGTTTTGATGGGCGACTATTTTGAGACGATCGAGGACGATTCGCTCATATACCTTTCCCATAGTGCTGAGTAGACTGATGGGTCGGTAAGAAGTGGGTTCGGACGCGGGTTGTAGCCAGCGTAATTGCTGGGCATTATGAGACTTAACATCGTATGTCTCAGGGTGACGAGCGCCGTGGAGTGACACGCAGTATTTTGTAGTTCAAAGTTCTGTATGGTTTTTGATTTGTTTATAGGTGATCGTATCACTTGCCATCATGGGAGCGGTATTCTCGTCTCTACATTTAATTGCATAAAAAAAAGTAAGATTGGCTAGAGTTTGGAGGCTGTATACTAAAGGTTTTGGCACGTAGTACGGGCAACAGTGGCCTAAAATAGGTGATGCTTGATCGTGAAGAAGTAAGGTAATGTTTTTTAATGTCACTTAATTTGATGTCGTTCTTTCTAAAGAGCTAGATAGATGTGCCACTAGTGTACGCATATTTCTCTTATACCCATCTGATACTATTATGATAACGCGTGCACATATCGCCATAGTCGGATACAGATTCCTAACATTGGTGTTTTCATATCTTAACACATTAACTAAGTACTGTTCGTTACGCTCGCGCGAAATACCTTCTTCGGAATAATAGTACAACTGTGTGCATTTCCTGGATGAAAAAAAGATCAATGTTATTCGAGGATATTGTCTAACTGTGTGCAAAATTGGATCAAATTCGGGTCGGAAGTTTCTGCGTTACACACACACACACACACACACTAACGCCCGCTGTCCCCGAAGGGGTAGGCAGATGTGCAACTAGTGCGCCCACTTTTCGCCGTGCGGATTCCGTCCCATGATATGATAGGGGGCGAGCCTATCGCCATATCGGGCACAAATATAACGGGCTGATACTGAGTTAAAAAAACCCAATATCACTTTGCCCGACCCGGGGATCGAATCTTAATATGTCCACATTAGCGACCAATGAAGCGAGTAATTATCTACCAATACAAATATTACATGTGCGCGTCATTTTGTTACGTTTTATTACGCATGTATTGACTAGTGAAACGAATTAATACGCGGATACGGTATTCGTCCCACCTTCTCTTGTGTTGCGAGATAATTAAATGTGTCGTTTCGTTGTGGTCTTGTGGTTGTTGACTCATAAAAGATCTGGGTTCGATTTATCAATTCGAATTTTAAGTGTGTTTGATATGTGTGCAATGGAATGGCACACGGTACTTTGTAACTCAAGGTGCTGGATGGTATTGCTACTGTTTATGGGTGGTCGTATCGCTTACCATCAGGCGAACGGCATGTCGTCATTCAATGCCATAAAATTCATTGAAGAACTGAAAAGATAGAAACAAGATTTTAATTTGAATATTTTTTTTTGGTTTTGAATAATCTTAGTTGACAGTGTTCACAAACGCTGTCGGAGGCATAACACGCTCATTTCTCATAATTTGGTTGGTGATATAGGTAGAACAAAAAAATCTCGGAGTGAGCAGATGCCTCCTTTGCCTTTGCAAGTTGTGACTACGTTTCGTATGGGTTGATAGGTTACCTGAGGCCTGAACACCTCTCCTCCATCCCTTTTCCTAAGAAAGGAAGAATATCCTTTTCGTTTAAGTACGATAATGCCTTTATGACTGTTCAAGAATTGTGGGTATTTATTTTATGTGCGAGGGATATCACTTACCACCAGGTGACTCATTTCTCGTTTAGCGGCTTCATGATCATCAACATCATCTGCCACATGACATCCACTGCTGAACAATAGGCCTCTCCTAAAGATTTCCAGACGGACCTGTCAAATAAAAGCCTGTTTAGCGGCTTATGTTGTAAAAAAAAACCTTATTCCTACGGTTGGGATTTGTACAAAAATTCACACACACACACACACACACTCACGCGTTTTAACCCCGAAAGGGTAGGCAGACGCGCAACTAGTGCACCCACTTTTCGCCGTGCGTATTCCGTCCCATGATGTGATGGGGGCGAGCCTTTCGCCATATCGAGCCCAAATTCCAGACTCCGAGCTGATACTGAATTTAAAACCCAATATCACTTTGCCCGACCCGGAAATCGAACCCAAAACCTCAGCATTGCAGTCGTACCGTAATACAACTACGCCACCGAGGCAGATCAAAAATTCAATAATACATTGTATATAGTATCACGATATTATCTTGTCGATTTCTCGATTCACATGTCTAATCTGCTTTCCCATTTCGCATGTTCGAAGTGGCACAACGTCTGCTATCGTAATGATCTCTAGATCTGTACTCATGACGCGTGGAAAATGTTTCTACACTTTTCCGGCACATTAATAGTTAATATAATAAACTAATTATGTACATCTATCTTTTGCAACGCGAAAAGTGAGCTTATGTTGAAAAATACAACTTCCTGCAAGATATACTGTTGATATTGTTTGATTTAACGTTCGTAGCTTAGTAAGTAGTAAGTATAGAAATATGAACGGTCATGTCTTTTGATCGCGGTGACTAAAGTTTGTTTTTTTCACAGCTGAAAGAGACCGTAGATCCGAATATTTGATTTAAATTGCAAACTTGATATTTCTACGCGTTCCTGGGAAAAAGGGTCCTGACATACAGACAGACAGACAACAAAGTTAGCACCTCTAGGGTGGATTCTTGATTTGGGACAGCAGGGCAGCTTCTTTTTTGTTTCGCGGACAAAGTGCTTTACCACTGCCTTCGTGGGGGACGACCGAGCGGTTATGTTGGGTTCACCGTGCCTTACGACCCAGCGTTGAGATGGGCAGCTACCTTAACCGTTGTAGCTACAATAAAATCAAGCCGGCATGAAAATGAAAAAAAATGTACCTAAAAACTTTTTTGATCTTGAAAACGATCCGCTTGGTCTTGAGGATCAAAAGATTATTACCATCTGAGGTTTGGGAATTTTTTACAGACATTGCTAAATACATTTTGCAGGAAATGCGATTCCAATTACCTTTTGAAAATAACAAAACTTTGTTATCTCCGTCCAATATTCTAAAATAACCAATTGACAACAATCACGGTTTGCGGATGAAGGCACTATTTTGTGACTTTTGCAAGCCAAAAATACTTTGAAATTAAATAGTCGTGACTAATTAAAATGAATCGGCCAATTATAATTATTAATTACATACATATCATATGTAATTTATGTGCACACAAAACTCAACAAATTCAATTGAAATCGTTAAATCATCGCGTATCGCATGCGTGGTGCGGGCCGGCTATTTGTTTCGATTTGATGATAATCAACGATGGTTATTGAACGAGCTTTTTGTTTCAAATAATTGTTTTATTATATCACCTGTACTAATACAGGTTTTATAGAGATTGTACATCGTGCAGCGTGACGCGAAGACAATCATGTACAAGTTGATTTGTAATTTGGATATACATTTTTGGACTGCCTTTCTGTATTACGAAAGATCTTCAAATTATAATGCACTAGGTCATGCTCACGGCTCCGCCCGCTTGATAAAGTTGTTCCGGGATAAAAATTAGCCTATAGCACTCAGGACTAATTAGCTTCCTATTAGTGAAGTAATTTTCCAAATCGGTTCAGTAGTTCCTGAGATTAGCGCGTTCAACCAAACAAACTCTTCAGCTTTATAATATTAAGTATAGATTTATAGATGTAAAAATATAGCAACAATCCATAATGAGCACTTTGTAAATAACGTAAAACGAATGGCACGGTGAGAACAATTAGGGATGCGGCAAACGACCACAGTAATATTATTGTTACGCGCGCTAATACTCGCGGATAGTAGCGCCATCTATTGGCTAAAAGTGGTACTATCCGAATGTGGAGAGTTCGGCGATGGAACATTCTCGAAAGATCTCGATGTCTCCAGAATGTCGTGGAAACGCGATTATTGACCTATATTTGCGAGAGAGTTCCCGACTATTCCGGATCTTTCGAGAATGTTCCACAGACTACGATAGTACTCGCGGCCGGCGACCGCGGCCTTGTGACCAAGGCCATTGACCGAGTATAAAAGTCGGCGCGCGGCCGCCGCCGGGGATTCAGTTTTGCTTAGCGAGCAGAGCGACAAGCGGACTACGAGCGATAACTCCGAGCGACTTCGAAGCGAATTGTGATTTGTGTGAACGTATAGTGAGTGACTATAATTAGTGTATTCGAATATCGTAGTATCCAGTGCAGTGTTTTAGTTAGTTTAATTGTAATTATTTGCTAATAAAAACTTAATTGGTACTTTTATCGCAATACCGGCGTTTAATTGTTTATACCGAATCCCAGCACGTAACATTATTTTTGTTACACTGGACATTACTGTAGGATTTTATGCCTGTAATTTCAGTTTTTTTTTTATTTGACCGTCATCAATTGTGCACAGTTTAGACCAATACTTATGATCTAAATAATAACTAATACAATTATCTCGCGTAACTGCAACAAATATTTAAAGGTTGGCACAGCATGCACAAGTTTAAAGTAAAAAAATATACACGAGATCCAGGTTTTTTATATTGCATTGAATGAAGAGACGAGCATGCCGTTCGCCTGATGGTAAGTGATACGACCACCCATAGACAGTAGCAACACCATCCAGCACTTTGAGTTACAAAGTACTGTGTGGCATTCCACTGCGCTCGTCACCCTGACACATAAGATGTTAAGTCTCATTATGTCCAGTAGTATACAGTCATAAGAAACATATTATCTTAGTGGAGTTTCAGTTATTCAATTTATATGATTAAAATGTATGCTCCTTAACAATTACATAAACAAAATGATCTAATGTAATTGTAAATTTTTTGCATAATTTGAAGTGGAGCGTCGAACGGGGAAATGATTATATCTTTACGCCCATTACAAATATGCAAGAACTATGCCGGCATATCGATCACGATGCGAGCGCTGGTGCAATCTGCGGGCACAATTATTTACAACCGCCTATTAACTGGAATTATTGCGTCGGCTTATGCAATTGTTGATTACGGATCGATGTGCAAGTCGATAATGAAAATTTCTTTGCTGTTATAGATTGGTATTGTAGTGCATTTGGAATAAAAATCGTCATTTATTGTAATAAAACTTCTTTATCGGCTTTTATCGTGATTTTTTACGTTTATCTATCACAGTTTCGAAGGCTTTGCAGCCTTCATCATCGTGATTTATGTTGTTAGTAATCAGTTGTTTTGCACGCGTGCTCTAGTGAACACTGGCGTAGTCAAGTTTTTAATAAATTATCTATGTGTATATTGTGTTATACTTTGCATACCTACATATTAGTTAAGGATACTACTTTGTTTCCACGCTTGTAAACTTGTAACAACTAATAAAACCACCCTTCAGTTGGTGTTCTATGGCAAGAAAAAAGTGAATTGTATAGTGTCATACATTGAAAAGGGCACAATCTCCGATTTATGGAAATAACAGAGTTCAAACTTCTACTACAACATAATGTTATTCAAAATTCGTAGTATTAGTGCTTAAAAGATATCTTAAAAAAATACACTCGATATTATCAATAGAACATCCATTCGCAATGCGTTGGTTCGAGATGACCACGCTGTGACTTGCTTGTAATCAATTGAAGACGTCGCACGCGCCATCGCGCCGCCGCGCCGCCCGCAGCGTCGGTTGCGCAACTATGAATTCGTAGTTTACAACCGATAGTGAAGCTTGATATGTCTTAGTTGCATTTTTTATGCCATTAAATGACGAGACGAGCATGCCGTTCGCCTGATGGTAAGCGATACGACCACCCATAAACAGTAGCAATACCATCCAGCACCTTGACTTACAAAATACTGTGTGGCATTCCACTGCGCTCGTCAACCTGAGACATATCGCCAATCGGTCAATCGCCTCGAGTAAGCCAGTTCGCCAAGCTGGTCTAATTTGGCATCTCTAAGGGAGTAATCCTTGCCGGTGAAACCAATCCTTATGTACGGCTATCGCTATCGGGTCGGATAAGAAATATCCCACCATCAGTTGATGTCTCATTTACGTGTCTAAATGCCCAATAAATACACTTGACAGTGGATAGTAGGTATACCTTCACATTGGCATATTGTAGTGCTTCTAAAGTTCTGAATGACCAGCAATGAAACTTACCCGATTTCGTATGATTAATTAATCAGTATACGAGTAATTCAGATTTTGAACGTGCACATTATGCAGATGAATTCACATATCCGACCGAGCATCGTGCATGTCGCTGTTATCGGTTTCCAACGATATATCACACATCGGAAATTAATTTCACACTTAAATTAATTAGTTTTGTCCGTTACCGGGTTACTGGTTACAATTTACAATGCTGTGGAAATGTAGCGCTCTTCCGACACGCCAGTGTGCCGGTTGGTTTCAAGTTTTGTTTTTGTTGGTTCGATGTTCGATGATTTGTTGACACGTGTGATTTGTGAATGGATTTGAGCTGCTTTTTGTGTTTTTACACGAAAATAAATAATATCTTACTATCTTATCTTTCTTCTTACTAATATTTTAAATACAAAAGTTGGTGAAAACGTTTGCATGTTTGTTAGAAGTAAACATAGAAACAACTAAACTGATTTGGATGAAATTTGACACACGAGTAGATCATGTTCTGGATTATCATATAGGCTACTTGTTATCCCGGTAATTTGCTCCCATGGGAAATAATGGAACTTTTTAATCAGATTTTTTAATATATAGCGCTGGTATCGTACCGTGTATTAGGCACTTTTCTAGCGGGAAACGCTCCTCACGCGAATTCGTGAGCAGCACCTAGACTATAATAATGACGAGACAATACACCCAAGATTGTCACTCCGATTGTCCAAAACCAGTAGAAGCAAACACGATTTACACATTCACTTTTTATCCCCGAAGCGGTAGCAACGGCGCAACTAGTGCAGTAGAAACACCACACTCAATTTAGAACTAAACTCTGCAGTCTGCATAGATTAAAACTGCGCTCATCATTTTGAAATATTACACAAGTCTCATAATACCCAAAAATAACTTTTGTAAGCAAACGTCTACCGTACTAAGAACCAGAGCGCATTGACCGTGAAGTCGTTCTGTAAACAGTTCGGCGAACGCGAAGAAATGGGAGGTGGAGCTGGCGACCCTGAAGAGTAACAACCTGCGACTCACGGCCGCGCTGCAGGAGAGCACCGCCAACGTGGACGAGTGGAAGCGGCAGCTGCACCAGTACAGGGAGGAAGTGGCGCGGGCAAGGCACTACGCTGGGAAGGGTAATGTGGACATATTAATAAGCTACTTAAATGTGCGTAGAGACCCGTCTTTGGCAGTTTTATGTTCAGCTTTCGTTGTTGCTGGTAGTGGAATCGCTGTTGATAGCAAATTGGTTTTTTCATTGTTGCCCGTTAATAAGAAGCTATATCCCTTTATTTTAAGGTCTGATATATCCTCGCAATTCTTTTGGCACTATGCATGGTATGGTAGAGATCACTCAAATGCTGGTGCTTATACCATAAACATAAGTTTCGATCCTAGTGAATTTTAATTAATAAAATTACGGGAATTACTAGTGCAATGGCGGCGTGTTGGAGGCTACTCTCATGGTAGAAGTACTAACGGCTACTGTCATGATAGAAGTACTAGCGGGACCTGCCATATTAGAAGTACTAACGGTTACTGTCATGCTGGAAGTATTAGCGGCTACTGTTGTATTAGAAGTACTAACTGCTACTGTCATATAAGAAGTACTGACGGCTACTATGTTGCCTTCAGCCGGTGATGCGACCGAGGTAGAGCAGCTGAGGCAGCGCGTGGCGCAGCTCGAGGCGGAACTGGCGCAGAAGAACGAGGAACTAGCGCAGATCATCAAGTCCAAGAAGAGCGAACAGGTAACGGACTGACGCGTTGGTGTTTGATAGGTGGATTCTGAATAAAAACATTATCAATAGTCTTCTGTGAAATGAATTTCGAACAGGCCAGCATAATTGTGTTAACATCTTTCGCTAGTCAGTCAACACTCTACCTAGACCCTACTGCACTTACCATCAGGTGCAGTGGGGTCATTATGACGTGTACTTATATAAAAATACTAGAGAACTACCACCAGTGCACCATTCCCTGCAATCATGGAAGCAGCTATATTGGGTTTTAGCAGGACATATCATCGATATTGCAGGACGCGGAGGCAAAGCTGGCACAGAGCCAACTGGAGCTAGCAATCGCCGCGCAGGAGGGACAGCGGCAGGTCATACAGGCGCTCAACGACCAGTTGGCCAGGCAGCTCGATGAACTGGTACGATTATGGAATTTAATGACTAGGATATTAAGTCCTTTAATAATATTTTTTGTTTAGAAAATTATACTCACGATAGGCATAGGTCATGTAAGTCGCTTGGAAAACTAAACTGCATGATTAGAAGTAAGAATTACGCTGGGATTGTGATGTGCTTTAAAATAATCACGTCATTTTGGTTCAGTCGACGATCCACCGCGAGATAAACACGGCGTTGCAAACATGAGACGCGGCCTGCGCTCCGCCGCCCGCCATATACGCGTCCGTGTGTAAGGAGCGCGACCACCGCGCCGAGCGAGCGGAGCGGCCCGAGCGAGCGGAGCGGCCCGACCGAGCGGAGCGACCCGACCGAGCGGAGCGGCCCGACCGAGCGGAGCGACCCGACCGACCCGACCGGCCCGACCGGCGCCTGCCGCTGCTGCTGCGTCACGACGCCGAGGAACCCACGTACGTCACGGTCAAAGCGAAGAAATGAAGAGTGTTCTCGGTATTTCGCAAGGTGCACGAGTTTTTTTAAATTTCTTTTTTAATGGAGGAGAGCGGGGATATGGTTTTTTTTTCAGAGTTGATTATTTTTTCTTGTCTTCTTTATGTAGTTACTTATAAATGAACATTTTCTAAGGAAATATTATTTTAGAAAAAATGATTTATTTTTTGTTGATTTAAAAATTATTTGATATTCAAATTTGATTAATTTATTATACAATTATATCAATCGTATATAGAAATCAGTATAGTTTGAAGTGGCTCCGTCTCCTCGCTCAACCATGCATTTATGTTTTCGTAGTATTCAAACGCGTAACTCCAACTCTCCTGTTAGTAAAACTATTTGTCACAAACAATAATCTCTTCAAGAACATTGTATTATAATGGTCGATATTATACACCGTCAAATTCATTGACCGTGTATTCGTATTAATAATTTTCACCTTTAAATGTGAACTTTTACAGTTGATATTCGAACGACATACTTATAAATAAAAAATTAGCATTTCTATTGTTCTAATAGCAGTTCTGTATTCGAATTTCTACAATTACATTGTTCTGAAATCTAAATAAATAAAGTATCCACTTAAAAGTTCATAATTCCAAGGCACGTGTACATACAAAAATGAACATCCTATATCTTGATTGCATCGTAACTGATCTTTACTTACGATCTGACGTTTCATATTAAATATCATTATTCATGAAATTAAAGTAGAAGCACCAATGAAGAACATGTGTATCGGGGAAGAAAGGACTAGGGATATGCCAAATCTTTCTAGAAACGAAAACCAGCAAGCTTTGATAAATTATAAACCTAGATAGAGTGACGCGCTGCAATGAAACTAAAACAAACAGGCCAACTTTTCTTAAGCTAGTATGCGTGACAGCTTTGTCATACGCTATCGCTGCATCATTCTGCGTATCCTTGTGTGCGCGCATAATGATACCTAACTGGTATTACATGGTTTCTATTAAAATGGGGAGAAAATTATATCCATGAAAAAAAAAAAAATTCACTCGAACTCAGTTAGTGGGCAACGGTTGGCCTCTATTTTTTTCGACGCGTTTGAAACATTGTGTCTATCTAGGTATATAATTAAACAAAGCCAGCAAGTTGTACAGGGTGATGCGACGAACGACGGACATATTTATGTTGTTATTTACGACTACTAAAATCATATAACAATGTTTATTATAGAAAATACTGTAAATTTACCAGTAAATTGTTAGTGACCTTGGTTCGGAGGAGCGGTCAAGGCAAACCGTTTTGTGCGACAAATAGCATAAGTCACTTATTTCCTTGCACTATTCAAACGTATTTAAATATTAGGAAAGAAAATAAAACACTGAATATGACCGTCGTTCAGTCACCTATATACTAAAAATCAATCTTTAAGCTTATGTAACATAATGTCTTCTCTCTCAATCATTTTCGTTACCGTCTAGTCCTATCCAATTTCAAAACAAAGTTAGCTCTCTGTCCAAATATCCGAGTGATTTCGTGTGATACAAACCCACCATTACATATCTTGTGTACATAATTATTTCCAGTTTTGTCTTAACGATCGTATGCCAAAAAATATAATTTTATTTATAGTTGTATTGTGTGGCTGCACGGTGAAATACCGATATAGAAGGTGAAAAAAAAAAAAAAACTTTATTCTCGTTTCGATGTCTACGTCTGGTTTTGGGGTATGGCGGTGGCAGACGCTTCCGGGATTGTTTTGAGCTGGCGATAGTTGCGCACGCGCATAACTACGATTCAGATCTGGAAAGTTCTTGGTTCATAATACGTTTTCTTCAAGCGTATTTGCGAATGGTATACAGGCCTGGCTTCATCCTGTGGATGTCTGCGACCGCCACAAGGTTCAGCAGGCTGTGCCATTTCTTAGTGTAAAATGAACTATTCCATAAAAATAATGATAAAGATATGTTTTCGACGTTCCGCCCCGAAGCACTAGAGGGCGGTCGAAGCGTTCACTCACAATTTGCTTCGACGGATACCGAAGGCGACGCGTTAAATTATTACATAGTTTTAAGGCTACATTTATTGTATTTTACAGTGGAGCGAAATTAATACTCTTCGATTCCTCAGGTCTGGTTTATGCATTTCTTTTGGTCCCATCATTATTGTGCTCGAATATGTTGTCCACATTAAGTGTAAGTTAAATTAGAAACAATACCATAGGTTATGTAATGTACAATTTCATTTCGACTTCCTACTGTGTAGGCTAATAAATATCTAATGTAACATTAATATTCTGATATGTAAATGGTTTTAATCGAGTATATATTTTCTAGATTTACGATTTGACGCCGGTGTGGTTCATAGTGTCATATTTTCTTTGTTTGCGTACACTTGCGGCCAAAAGGTTAGTGTGTACACAAATATTGGAGGATAATCAAAATATTCTTACTATAAATGTGGTTAATGATTCACAAACGTTTGAACCAAGTTTACAACACGGTTTGAAAGTATGGCACTAATGTGTGGAAACGTTGTCATAATAATATTTGAAAACGGAACATCACAAAACATCCGTCTATTTATTCCCGAATATTAGTTTTTATTTTTTCTTTTATTTTCGTTTTTTAAATGTTTTATTTCGTTATGTTTTAATGCCCTGTATTTCATAGACCCCTTAGCAAATTAGTGCATACTTTGAGAGACAATGGATATCGTATCTGCAAAATTTACTTTCTCCAACGTCTTTTATGTATGAAAGAAGGTTGAGTCAATAAAATTTTTCTGTCTATGATTTTTACGCCCAGCTATGATTTTTTTTCGTACCATGAGGTGTCTGTTGTCTGTCAAAGTAAAAAAAAAATGAAACCAAAATGATATCATTGAAAAAGGCTGAGGACACATTTTTAAGATATACAATGTCTTCTGAACAGGGTAATTTGATTTACTGTTGTGTAATTTTTGAATATTGAAAAGAATTGTTATTCGATTTTTACTGTCGTCTACTGCATACATTCTCCGTAGTGCAAGTAAAGCGTTTAGCGTGGTGTGGTACGCGTTTATGATCGACAATCTTAGATCATTGTGTATACTGTATTGAACGTTCATGAGCTTTTTCTTGAACAGTGTTTTAGTGTCACACGTGTCCAAACATATTCAGCTCTGTTGACTTGTCAACGCCCGCGGCGGTCACCGGCGTCCGGGTATATCCTACTAATCCTACTAATATTATAAACGCGAAAGTTTGTAAGTATGGATGTCTGGATGTATGGATGTTTGTTACTCTTTCACGCAAGAACTACTCAACGGATTTTGATGAAATTTAGCACACGGGTAGATTATGTCCTGGATTAACACATATGCTACTTTTTATCCCGGGAAAATATAAAGCGGGACTTTTATCCCGGGAAAACCCATTCACACGGGCGGAGCCGGGGGCAAAAGCTCGTATCTATATATAAGCGGGCGTTGACGGGTTAAAAAAAAAACGGAATTTGTAAGTAAACATTTTATCAAACCATAAAATCCTATAAGGGATATTTTTATTCCAAATACAAATGTACAATCTCTTGTTGTTTGGCCATTTATTTAAATGTATTATTTCTCACGTAACAGGTGTACGATAAATAATTCCGTATAAATCTAAGAACCATTTAACACGAAATTAATTTAACACGCTATTCAGTGATGCAGACTGCATCCATAACGTAATTTTTTTTTTTTATTTTTTTTTTTATTGCATTGAATGACGAGACGAGCGTGCCGTTCGCCTGATGGTAAGCGATACGACCACCCATAAACAGTAGTAACACCATCCAGCACCTTGACTTACAAAGTACTGTGTGGCATTCCACTGCGCTCGTCATCCTGAGACATAAGATTTTAAGTCTCATTATGTCCAGTAGTTATACTGGCTACAATGTCCTTCAAACCGAAACACAACAGTGCATGCACACTGTTGCTTGGCGGTAGAAATAGACATTTTACACATAAATAATGATTTTTTTTTTGTAGACGCTAATATATAATTTTGAGCACTCGTTAGATATTGTTTCAACTAGATTGCAAACACATGGACAAATTTATTTCTTAACTATATAAATAAGTAACGTAGGATGGAAATGTGAATGTTTATAACTCTATATTTATTTGTAAATGTAAATCTTGTTTATCGAATATAGTTAAGTAGAAATCGAATGATCTGTTATATGAAATAACTGTATAAAATAGTTTTATGTGTAAGTGTTATTTCCAATGTCATGTAATAATGGGAAGTAGTGAGCGGAAGTACGTCTAGTACGGGGGGGGGGGGGGGGGGCGTGGCACCCTCTTTGGGTATAGGCCGGTAACTACTATTGCCTCCAATGGTCTATAAAATGGGAACGTCTGTACTAGCGTACTATTAATGTAACAATATCACTATCGTTGCAATAGTTAAATGAATTTAACAGATGTATGATTTCCGTAGTCGTCTCGCAGCGAGTCGAGTGTTTCGTGGGAAAAATCCTTAAAATTAAATTAATAAATAAAAAAATATATATTAGCGCGACCGAATACAGTGGCCCGAAGTGTCCCACCGATTGTAATGTTCTAAAGGAGTGCCAACCAATGATGCAGACTTATGTCTCTGGACGACTGTGTTCGGTACTTTGATAATAAAGTTGTTGTAATCGCATTATAGTTTGTAATTTATTCAAATATATTATGTGCGGCCGGCTTTGTATTGCACGCTGTGTAGATAAAATTAGATTTGAAAAGTGTTACTATTTGTGGATTAAATATTTCCCGTCTGAATAATGCATTGTTTTAAATTAGCTTCCCAACTCACATGTAAAGTTTGTTTGTAGAAATGTTACAAGGCGTTAAAATAATATTTAAAATAGACATAACTTTCTGATATACGGTTTGTAATGTATTTAATCCGTTGAAACGCGAAATACAAAGCTGGCCGTGAGTATGTTTACGTACTACGTAATATCTTCCATTAGTCTCGTAGTCGCTGTGGGCTGCCGTATGCGTTAACAAATAAATACTATAACATGAATTTATATGGGTTGTTTTATTTGATACCCGTAGTGGAACCAGTGATGGGCACTAATGACAAGTGGAGTTAAGGCGGGGACATACTGTAACTGTCAAAAAACATGCTAAGAGATGCATACTACATTTACTAAGGCTTTTTTTATTTTTATTGCATTGAATGACGAGACGAGCATGCCGTCCGCCTGATGGTAAGCAATACGACCAACCTATAAACAGTAGTAACACCATCCAGCATCTTAAGTTACAAAGTACTGTGTGGCATTCCACTGCGCTCGTCATCCTGGAACATAAGGTGTTAAGTCTCATTATTTCCAGTAGTTACACTGGCTATAATGTCATTTACACCGAAACACAACAGTGCATGCACACTGCTGCTCGGCGGTAGAAATAGACATTGCGGTGGTACCCACCCAGAGGGACTTACATATGAGAGACCTACCACCAGTCATCACGCCTTTATTCTAGATCTGCTTATACATTCGATTGAGGCTGACTGTACATTGTGAGAACCTGATACGATGCTTGGAATATGTATTAGATTATAGTATAATACGTATTACGTATGTGTTTTACTATAATATTTTTTATACGTAAGACTATACAGTCTTACGTATAAAAATTCGCTAAGCTATGCTTAGTTGCGTCTTAACTAGTCTGCTCTTAATCAATGCTTTACTTTTCAAGTTTTTTTACACATCAATGCTTTCGACAGTATTTACTCGATCAGCTGTAATTCAAAACCCGCCATTTTGCCTTTTAAGTACGTTTAATATACTTCTGTGGTTTAAACTAGGCCACGGCGATGTTTAATTTTGACAGTTATTTAATTAAGCAATGCTTAAGCACCGCTTAACCACGGTAGTATTATCTATGCTTAACGCTCAAACAAGTTTATAAGTTAGACTGATAGTGTTTTAACTTTTCAATATTCCTTGTCAGTTTGAGAGCTGTCTTTTAAAATTTCTTATTAGAATCGTATGGGTAGGTGCGTAAAAACGATTTACGGTTAGTTGGCAAGTGACGTTTTTTCACTTAGGACCGCGAACACGTTGCGAATAGAGATGGGTTAATATTGAGCTACGGGCAAGAGCGTCGCCAGCCGATGGCCCAGATTTGGGCAAGTTGATATGCAGAATGAGAAAAGTATGAATGATTACTGGTGGTAGGTCTCTCATTGTGTAAGAGGCCGTCTGGGTGGGTACCACCGCAATGTCTATTTCTACCGCCAAGCAACATGCACTGTTGTGTTTCGGTTTGAAGGACATTGTAGCCAGTATAACTACAGGACATAATGAGACTTAACATCTTATGTCTCAGGATGACGAGCGCAGTGGAATGCCACACAGTACTTTGTAAGTCAAGGTGCTGGATGGTGTTGCTACTGTTTATGGGTGGTCGTATCGCTTACCATCAGGCGAACGGCATGCTCGTCTCGTCATTCAATGCAATAAAAAAAAAAGGCGAAAGCACATGAAGCTTTTCACTTTTAGTGTGAGCCTTACACCTACAGCGATTGTAATAATAATGGTTCAGAGTCCAACGCGTAAAGCTTCACGAGTTCTTGACTGTACAATAAATAAAACTTATAAATAATTGGCATTTGGCAACTTTTTCGAATTTCTAGAGGGGGGGCAGCTTCCTGCCCCCCTTGGTGACGCCCTTGACTACGGGCCTTATTTTTGTCTCCCATGCTTCTAGGCGGCTCTGAAGTTGCTGTCAATAATAATCAACTGCGCATGTGCTAAGTGCACAATGTAGTCAATGTAGTACCTACAATACACACCAAGGAGCTTTGGATTTAAGCTTCTTGATACACACGAAGTATGAACGGTAGAGGTAAGTATAGCCTTCTCTATCTACGGGCGAGGAGAACCATCTCTTTGTATGAAAAAGTTGTGGCGCCACGATACCAAGTAAGTAATTTTAAAGACAGCGCCAAAAGTTTGTATGATAAAACATTTTCTTAAATTTGAGTTTTGACCTTAAGTTTTGACTAAATTACACTGCTCTGATTTTTCTCCCGATACAATGAAATGGTCGCGCATTAAAAAATATTTGATCAAGTTCATTCATTATCAGACAACTCGCGTTTACCTAATAAAATACTATGCCAAAATTGATCTCACAAAACAAAGACCTCATGGTTCCATGCTAGTTTCCCTGTATCTCATATGGTTTCGGATTTCCTCATAGTGTCCCAGTTAAAACTACAGACTGTATAATGCCGCTACATCAACCTCCATACATTTTAACTATACTGTGGTTAAATGCTCTAAGCTTTGATTAATGAATGTCCTCTAAGACTACACAAGACACTAGAGATTCTTTTTGTTTAACCCCGCACACTTCACTTCATCAACAGCTGCTAAATTCATGTCATACCCTCTTGCTACGCTAGCGCTATTGTGGTGGGTTTTTAAGTTATAATTTGGTGCGTATCACTAGACACTTTTTCAACTTGTTCCCCATTTAATATGGTTCTCTTTGCCTGTACCCTCCATTAAAATAAGGCACGCGGACGTTGTAACTTCATATTGAACAGGATATTTGGCAAGTGCAGGGCCGGCCTTAGGTATTCGGGCGCCCCGGACGAAAATTTTCTGCGCCACTTTTTCCGGTGACCTTTTTTTAGCTCTCAAGTGTATGAATGCCTGTGGCACCCACCTAGAGCCATAGCGCTCTCCTTACGACCTGGCGCCCTGGGCGAATTCCCGGGCCCGCCCCGCCCTAAAGCCGGCACTGGGCAAGTGTCATACCACCATACCATACCAGCCCTGCATTATATACTCACCACTGCTGAGCACGAACCTCCTATACAAAATAGAGGGTTTAGAGCCTAAACTCTCTCTCTTTTAGCGGTAGACTAAGGCCTAAAGTTTAGGCCTTAGTCTACCACGCTGGCCTAGTGCGGGTTGGCAGACTTCGCATACCTTTCCGGTTTCCCCACGAATCACGATGTTTTTCCTTCACCGTTAAAGCGATCGATAATTCACAAATAATACATACAATAACTTTATAGAAAAGTCAGAGGTGCGTGCTCTTGGGTTTTGAACCTGCGGTCATTGAACGTTCGTCTCGGTCTGTCCCACTCCCAACTGGGCTATCGTTGCTTGAGTGTCATAGTTCATACCAGAGTGACGAATTTATCCGCATGATTATACTTGGTAGAATGGTAATATGATTATGTGGACAATGATATTTATAAAAAAAATATTCTCCTTCTGGTAAAAAGGGCTCATTAACACTCTTGTGAAAGAGGCCTATTAAATTTTAACTCTACTTATAACTTTGTGCTTTTCTCGGAATTCAATTAGTATCTGCAGCGTAAATACAAGAAAGTTTGCAGCTTCAGTGGCGCGTTAAAGTTTTTATGTAAAGGACTTGTTTAGCAGTAGATAACTCAACTAATGAAAAATACGTCTGTACTTTGAAATATTAGATACTAGGTAATTATATTGATTGCGATATAAAAAAATATTTGGCAACACTTGGCGAAATTGAAGTTTGTTAGATTGTCATTTTGTTTATGAACATTGTGAACACTGTTTAAGAGCAGAAAGTGTATTAGGTATCTACGAAAAAAGAAGGGATTACTTGGACTGTATTGGAAATATTTATTATCTAAATCTATATCATCAAACTGTAAATAAGAAAGCCTTGCTTTTGGATTTTCGCATGCATGCATACTTACGCCTTTTATCCCCGAAGGGGTAGGCAGAGGCGCAACAAGTGCACCCACTTTTCGCCGTGCGTATTGCGTCCCGTGATGTGATAGGGGGCGAGCCAGAGTAGAAACAAGGTTAGATGGAGATCAAAAAGGCCTTTGCAAATAATGGGACATTAGGGATAATAATAACCTAATATTATCTCATTAGAATAATCTAGGGCCCTAGTTTATACAAATATTTATCTCTTTTTCTGTAATACTTAGATGGTTGCTTTAAAACGCTCATTGTTATCTATGTTTGTATACTTACTCAAATTGGTTTCATTACATGTACCTACTTATTTACTCATAATTTATAAATATATTTATTTAACTATACACAGGTGTAAGTAGATGTAATTTAGTAGATTACTAATAGCTACTATTATTAGTCAAACCTTGAATGAAATTCGCCCGTACAAATAAGCTACTTAATTTATGTTATAACGAGTCAGTCTTCAACGGTCAAAAAGGAATTTCAATCTGCTTAAAACCTCGTAAAATACAATCGTTTTACTGCAATTTAACAACGTAAAAGTAACCTAAAAACGCTGACTAGACGAAATTTTCGAACGGCGCGCGTCCTAGTCGAAAAAGTGGCTGTTGTCATCGATTTCCCACGGCGCATGTCACATTTCCCGCCATTTCGCCAGTGCCGCGCATCCGTTGCCGAGGGACGGACGTTACATGCGAATACATTTTGCACCTTTGCTCAATAATAAAAAAAGTAATCTAAAGCAAACATTCGGGTTTTAGTAAAAGTTGAAAAAACATCTGAATTTATTTTTGTGTGATTTAATTTTATATTTGCACGTGGGTGTCTCTCGACTTAGTTTTGTGGTAAGTTATTATTATTAATCGATATATTGGGATTTTATGCCTATAATAAATTTCGTTTCGGTTATTTCGTTCGGTTCCTAAAGTATTGGTGCAATTTTCAACAGTCTGAAATATTTATAGTGTTATTAACGCTGTAAAATTATATTTACGGCTTTGTTTTGTAGTGGTAGATGATCTAACACGCTTTAGATGGTGCTTTTGATCGTATTTCAAACATATCTAATATATTATTTGCGTTGCGAACGATGTTGAAAAAGGCGCCATGTTTTGTCTGTTCTGGGGAAGAAATATTTTTTTTACGATTACAGACGCATTTACTTATGCTTCCATGTGTTCTGTATTCGTCTCCATTTCATCTAGTTCGTGGAATGAATGATGCAGTAATTAATGATCTATTTCCACAGATGAAACGTAGCATTACGGAATCCCGAAATACTTTGGAATACATTATTGGCCAAGTCCTGAAATCAGCATTTAGTTCAGTCGTTGAAGCATATTATAAGGATGAAGAAAAATAAATATTTATAAACATCTAATTGTAAATTACACATCGCAAATCCTCATTAGTGCCACTTCAAACGCTATTCATTTATTTATTTACTAGCTGTTGCCCGCGTGAATGAGTTTTCCCGGGATAAAAGTCCCGCTTTATATTTTCCCGGGATAAAAAGTAGCCTAAGTTACTCCTTATTACATCAGCTACCTGGAAATAAAAGTCCCGTCAAAATCGGTCCAGCCATTTCAGAGATTAGCCGGAACAAACAGACAGACAGACAGACCGACAGACAGACAAAAATTGTAAAAAATGTTATTTTGGTGTATGTACCGTATATATATTCATATACATGTAGTAAAAAACGGTTATTTCAATATTACAAACAGACACTCCAATTTTATTTATATGTAGAGATTTGTTATGGTACACCAACGGCATATATTTATTAATAGCTATGGTGCTAACAAATAGACAGAAAACATTACTTATGTAAAAGCCAAATCACAAAAACAAATCTATACTACATAATATAATTAAAATTGGAGTGTCTGTTTGTAATATTGAAATAACCGTTTTTTACTACATGTATATTATGAATATATATACGGTAAATACACCAAAATATCATTTTTTTTCAATTTTTGTCTGTCTGTTTGTTCCGGCTAATCTCTGAAATGGCTGGACCGATTTTGACGGGACTTTTATTGGCAGGTAGCTGATGTAATGAGGAGTAACTTAGGCTACTTTTTATCCCGGGAAAATATAAAGCGGGACTTTTATCCCGGGAAAACTCATTCACGCGGGCGGCGCCGCGGGCAACAGCTAGTTATATAATAAATGTTAATATAGGCATGTATTTAGGTACAATTCACCATTCATAACTGTAATTGTACCTAAGTGCAAAAGTATGACACATGTCTGCTTTCTAGATTTATTTTGATTTCTTTGTGCTAATACCCAAATCATATATAATCCCAAAAGTGGACGATAGCCTAGTTGGGAATGGAACGGTCTGCCGAGACAATGTCCGGCGGTTCAAAACCCAAGGCACACACCTCTGATTTTTCGAAGTTATGTGTGTATTGTTTATCAATTATCGTTCGCTTTAACGGTGAAGGAAAACATCGTGAGGAAACCTACATACCTGAGAATTCTCGATAAGAATTTCGAGGGTATGTGAAGTCTGCCAATCCGCACTAGGCCAGCGTGGTGGACTAAGGCCTAACCCCTCTCAGTAGTAGAGGAGGCCCGTGCTCAGCAGTGGGCAGTATTTAATACAGGGCTGGTATTATTAATACCCAAATCTACGACGTATGATTAGAGGTGAATGTAAACGCATTATATGCGGTATACTGCGTCGGTGTACGACTGCAATGCTGAGGTCTCGGGTTCGATCCCCGGGTTGGGCAGAATGATTTGGATTTTCTAATCAGTATCAGTCCAGGGTCTGGAATTTGTGCCCGATATGGCGATAGGCTCGCCACCTCTCACATCATGGGACGGAATACGAACGGCGAAATGTGGGAGCACTAGTTGTGCCTCTGCCTACCCCTTCGAGGATAAAAGGCGTGAGTGTGTGTGTAATATGCGGTATAAAATTTAATAGAGCAATCATTGAGAAACTTTAGGAAAGCTATAGGTATTGAGCATCACCATGATACAGGTTTCCTAAATACTTTCCCATAAAAATGCAGTTGACGGAAGTTTCGACGAACCTCGAAGTTGGCTCCAAATAATCCATACCATACGATACCAGCCCTGTATTATTTGACTGCCTCGGTGGCGTAGTTGTATTACGGTACGACTGCAAGGCTGAGGTCTCGGGTTCGATCCCCGGGTCGGGCAAAGGTCATATTGGATTTTTCTATTCAGTATCAGCCCGGAGTCTGGAATTTGTGCCCGATATGGCGATAGGCTCGCCCCCTATCACATCATGGGACGGAATCCGCTTGGCGAAAAGTGGGTGCACTAGTTGCGCCTCTGCCTACCCCTTCGGGGATAAAAGGCGTGAGCATGCACGATTGATAAATAGCAATTCGATTTCAATTAACGATTATAATTGAAATTTATACCGATGATGAGATTTATTGTGGATAGCAAAATTTGTACTGCCGTGGTCATTTAGACTTGTCGCCAGAGCAATCTGGGCCCGTCCCTAATGCGATGAAGGTCTCCGCGGGCATTTGGTTAAGGACATTCTAGAATGTCCATGCCGTATTTCAATATTGATACCAAACGAAAAATAATTATTCTTGAAGAAACAACAAAAAATATAATATTTAGGAATGCATAGGTAAGGTTTTCAAATAATTAAAATATGCTTTAATTTAATTGAAATACGCATTTTCAGACTTTTCAAAGTTATGTGTGTAATGTTTATCAATTGGCGGCCACTTTAACTGTGAACGTAAACATCGTTAAAACACTGCATACTTGAGAATCCTAAAAAATTTAATTAATTGCAAGGTATGTGAAGTCTGCGAACCCGCACTAGGCCAGCGTGGTGGACTAAGACCTACAACCCTCTCAAAAGTAGAGGAGGCCCGTGCTCAGCAATAGGCAGTTAATAAATTATTATTAGTCATTCCCTCGTTATGCCAGTTTATATTGCCAGCTGATAATACATATGAAGTTAATAATAACACGTCAGTGAATTTCCTCATAATAAATCATAATTATATAACTACATTAAAATATGAATGAAGAAGCATTATAAATGATGCGTACGGCTGGCGTGTGTGAAAAGAAATGTAGGTATCTATCAACCAGACAAGCAATTTTTTTTGCAATGATTTCATCAACATCTTTGCTGTCTCTTCACCTTTGCATCCTCACCAGTCCATTGATCATCCTCATTGAGAGTATCACTTAGTAATCTGTTCTTCCTTTGGCAAACCTCGGCTATCATCCATGTCATGTCTAGCCTTAGTGGAATGCGTAACACTGTTCTAGGACGCAATGGATGCATCTATAGAATTTATTATTTGGCCTACTAGCATTTTTCCTTGTCTTCTAAACTCCAATCCTGTTTCGATATTTCCTAGTAGCTGATCATCTATACATCTATACATATAAATAAAATTGGAGTGTCTGTTTGTAATATTGAAATAACCGTTTTTTACTACATGTATATGAATATATATACGGCACATACACCAAAATAACATTTTTTACAATTTTTGTCTGTCTCTCTGTCTGTCTGTCTGTCTGTTTGTTCCGGCTAATCTCTGAAATGGCTGGACCGATTTTGACGGAACTTTTATTGGCAGGTAGCTGATGTAATAAGGAGTAACTTAGGCTACTTTTTATCCCGGGAAAATGTAAACCGGGACTTTTATCCCGGGAAAACTCATTCACGCGGGCGGAGCCGCGGGCAACAGCTAGTAATAGATAATACTTAACCATATTTTTATCAATATCAAGGAATTGTTTGGTTAGGTTACCTAAGTTACGAAGTTTTAGTATGAGAGAGTCCGAAGAGTCTAGTTTTACCGTGACGAACATAGTATTTCAAACCATTAGCAAGCAACACGCTTGTCATGACTTTCAATTGTATAAAAGTGTTACATATAATAGATTCGACACGTGTGACGTTGTAACTGGCACACAAACGACTTAAAAATGGGTGCCGAGAGCTAATCGGGGCTTAGATTAGCAAGAAAACTAGCAAAAGTCGACTTCCGCAAGCGATTTTACTGTGCAAACTGCAAACATTCATGCCAAACTGACTTCTGCAAATTTTGAAACTTGCAAGACTTGCGGGGAGTCCCATGTGTATAGAATAAATGAAATATTGATCCCCTATTGTTATTGTTATGGTAACCATCAAGCGCATCACAATATATTATGCGTATCTGCTCACTATCGGTACTGAATTTGATGTTCTGACGATGAGTGTTATTGTTTGGCGATGTGAACGTCATGCGATGGTGTGCCAAAAGCGATTGAGTTTTAGGACCAAAACATACGCAAAATCTTATAGATTCTGGAAATTCTTATAGAGAACTTCTTAGGTATGCAGGTTTCCTCACATTTTTTTTCCTTCACCGTTAAAGCGAACGATAATCCCCAAAGAATACCCACATAACTTTTTTTTTTTAGAAAAGTCAGACTTTCGTGCCCTAGGATTTTGAACCTGCGGTAATTCGTCTCGGCAGTCCGTTCCACTTCCAACTAAGCTATCGCCGCTTGCGTCTCGAGTAAGCCAGTTCACCAAGCTGGTCTAATTTGCCATATCTAAGGGAGTAATCCTTGCCGATGGAACCAATTCATTATTATGATATAAATGTCGAGCACAGATTAGAATAATGCTGAGATATTATTACGAGTCTTTACAGTTCGTGATATTTCTTTATAGAATTGAATAATTAGACTAGAAATTTACTTGTCTTATAGTGAGCATCATGAATGCATAGAAATGGAAGTGGTAAGCAGCCCTAACTTTGATTTAAATAAAAATGCATGGTGATGCGCTAGACACCTTAACTCATTGCACAATGCCACTTTGCAGGAAAAAGTATATTAGTAAATGCCTAGAGACGAGAAGAGCATGTCGTTCACCTGATTGTAAGCGATACGACCACCCATAAACAGTAGGAACACCATGCAGCACCTTGAGTTACAAAGTATTGTGTGGCATTCCACTGCGCTCGTCATCCTGCGACATAAGATGTTAAGTATCATTATGTCCAGTAGTTACACTGGCTACAATATGCTTCAAACCGAAACACAACAGTGCATGCACACTGCTGCTTGGCGGAAGAAATAGACATTGCGTTGGTATGTTGCGACTCTCATATGTAAGAGTCCGTCTGGGTGGGTACCCAGACGGACTCTTACATATGAGAGACCTACCACCAGTTAGATGTATTTCTATTTAGTCTATTGATTCTACGGACTACCAAAGTTAAAGGCTCCATAACTATTTATAACGCTGAACTGTATTTGGAATCCTATCAAATAATTATTATTCTTTTGTAACCACCTCGAGCTGAAATGCCTTAGTCATGCTGCGGTTACAGTGATAAAACCTTTGATTTGCCAGCTTAGAAACTTTTGTTACGGCTTTCGTGATCAAACTTTGCGGAGGAGATTGGGAACAATCATAACAACCTTTAAAACATTGTGTAAGGGTTCAAATCTTAGCTAGGGAGTATTGTTAACTAATTTTGTCTTAGATCGATGCGAGGCTAAAGATCTAGGCCGACGGATATTGGTCTAAATTCTAAGAACTGAGTAGATTGTAGTACAACGTAAATTCCTTTAGTACGAATTAGACAAATAAATGAAATTTTGCGAGTTCTTCAATAGCATAAGTAGTTGAACCATGCGATGATCACGCTTAGGTCTCTGGTTCGAATCCCAGGTCGTGCAAAATGATGGGTTTTTCTATTCAGTATCAGCCCGGAGTCTGGAAATGTGGCCGGTAAATGGCATAGCACCTCTCCTAGTACATGGGAATTGGGTTCTTACATAGCTGGCGAAATGTGGGTGTGTCACCTCTGTCTACTCCAGGAAAAGGAAAAAGGGGTGATCCTATGCATATATTGCATTGTTTCATTAATTTGCATGCATTATTTTTCTAATTTTCTTATGTAATAATATATAACTAAAGAAAATTGTAAACTACAAGTTGAAAAACGTATACCCAATTACGATAAAACAAAAATTACGAAACGAGAATATTAATAACTAGACTTTTGCTTGCGGCTCCACCCGCGTGGATGAGTTTTTCCGGGATAAAAGTCTTTATATTTTCCCGGAATAAAGAGTAGCCTATGTTACTTGCTGATAATGTAGCTTTATATTGGTGAAAGAATTTTAAAATCGTTTTGAGTTTATTCGTTACTAGACTTCTGCTCGCGGCTCCGCCCGTGTGAATGAGTTTTTCCAGGATAAAAGTCCCGCTTTATATTTTCCCGGGATAAAAGTAGCCTATGTTACTCGCTGATAATGTAGCTTTATATTGGTGAAAGAATTATAAAAATCAGTCCATTAGGTTTTGAGTTTATTCGTTACAAATATACAAAAATGCAAATCTTTCCCTCTTTATAATATTAGTATAGATTATTACTTTCTGTAAACCTATCCTGTTATAAATGGGACAGTTATTTGGCCTCAGGATATAGACTTGGCGCTTGCCGCTGTATTACCTCATGTTCTTTCTTATGTAAGTGAGAATTTTCAGAACAGCGCCCTCGTTTCTTGTGCGTTAAAAACAAATATAACTAGATTGGTACAAGACGGCATCTTGCTTCGGATGATTACTCTTGTAGACCTTTTAACCCTTCATATTTAGACTGCCTCGGTGCGGTGGCGTAGTTGTACGGTACGACTGCTAAGCTGAGGTCTCGGGTTCGATCCCCGGGTCGGGAAAAGTGACATTGGGTTTTTCTATTCAATATCAGCCCGGAGTCTGGAATTTGTGCCCGATATGGCGATAGGGTCGCCCCCTATCACATCTTGGGAAGGAATACGCACGGCGAAAAGTGGGTGCACTAGTTGCACCTCTGCCTACCCCTTCGGGGATAATAGGCGTGAGTGTGTGTGTATATTTAAAAAAAATGATAATAGTCGGCAAAGTGCTACTGGGGATCAAGTGTGTGATGTGGCGCGTTCCGGGATCAGCCTGTATATTTCCTGTTTCAAACAGGTATAATTGTGACCACCGACGAGGCATAAACATCTCTCGTCCATCGACAATCTATCCGGAACCCACTTTACTTACCATCAGGCCCAGTGGCGTCAGTGCTGTGAACGTATAATAACAATAAAAGCTAACGAAAAAAATCTGAATATAAAAGAAAATGTCTTTATTACATAACGTCGGGGATAGTCATTGATGTATTAATACATCAATGGGGATAGTGCAAAAGCAGGTATCTAGCATTGGCGGCGGCAAATACGGCGTAAGTGAACGAAAAAAGTATAGTATTATCAATCATAAATGTTTAGTGTTTTAGGTATCAATTTCAATTAAACTTTTTCGTCACTTACGCGGTATTTACCAATGCTAGATAAGCGCTTTTGCATTATCCCCGACTATAAGTAGATGCCGGTAAACAGGAAACACAAACAAAGATAGGGTTGGATGTAGGGTAGGAAAAGTCAAGGTTTTCACTACTGACTTTACATACTTACAGACCTTAATATATTAAGTATGGATTTAATTTTGACAATTGACAAATGATGACACGAAGGAGACAGAAAAATAACGCTGACTTAACTTTACGTCTCCAATAAGTCATCAGTCATCACTACTAGAATATTTCGGTCTAGATACAAACATTGGCAATCTAGACAGCATAATATTATCATGTTCATAATCTCTTAACACCCATTTAACTAACTGTACAAGAGCTGGCAGCTCCGAGCCTACAATTGCCCGATGAAACACAATGATTGCTCTCAATTTAAACTTGATCCGAGTTAGCCGTGGATCTGCCCTGAGGGTTTGGACTATTCTCAAATTTACTCAATTGTTACACCCCTTATTTGGCTCACGTTCTGTTTTCTTTTGGTACACCTTCGTAATTGATTTTATATTATTTATTTGTGAGGAGACGCGTGTAATACAATCGGCAAAGGTCAGTGCAAATTTTTTACGACGCTATTTCGTTCTTTATTTTTTTTTAAAAGGTTTTAGGTTTAATGTAGGATTTCATTACCTTAGAAAGAAGTTTTTGGGATGAATTTAGGATGTTCCAATTCATACGAATTCGCATTTCTCATTGTTGTAAAAGCGTGAATGACATTCAGGCATAAATCTTGCCGGGAATCTTAAAGTATGATTCCGCGACCTTATTAAATACTTACTTAATTTTATTGAAAGAAAAACAAAAATTACTTTAGTTTAACTATAACTAAAGTTACCCCTGACTTTAGTTTACAGACGAATAATTACAAATATGAGTGAAACAGCTTATTCGGATGTATTCGTTACTCATAATTCATATTTATGTATTCGTGCACGAATTATTCGCCAATAGTCTAAATGAGACATAACAGTTCATAAGCTGGTTTTCATTTTTAACCGACTTCCAAAAGGAGGACGTTATCATTTCGTGTGTTTGTATTTTTTTTTATTCATTGGATTTATGTTTTAGGATTACGTTCAAAGTGAATGTACATAGTTAGTGTAGTTCACTTGTTTATATTTTTATGGAAAATATGACGATTTAGAACCTATAGATTTTCAAAAATCCTTCAAAGTAAAAAAGTTATAAACCTTCTAAAACAGAAGGAAAGCTTTAAGCGGAGTGTTAAATGACACGTCATTCATATGCCGTCACCATAAGTACAGGGAACGCGAGCGAGGGAGATAGCGAAATGCTCTCTATGCCTATTGTACCACTGCGAATGAAGTTTCTTTTACTTATTATCGTTTATAATGTACAAAAAGAAACAGGAAATTTCTACATAAATGTAAATCTACTGAATGATATTCAACACATCAAAAAGGCTATCACCATTGCTGGTTGTGCAATAAAACCCGTATGAGCTTCCCCATGGCATTGGGGTCAAGGCCAAGCGATTAATTCTACAAGCATCTATTCGGAAAAAGCCCTGATTATGTCGATACGTGTGCGGCCTTGTTCTCTCCAATACATTTGAATTAGTCAGTACAAATGTACCCATTATGTTGTGTTTACGGCTGTGAGCAACAAGGATTCATTATCTATACTAATATTATCTCAGGAACTACTGGACCGATTGTGAAAATTCTTTCACTAATAGGAAGCTACATTACTCCTGAGTGCTATAGGCTGCTTTCTATCCCGGAAAATACTTTATATAGATACTAGGTGTTGCTTTTGGTTTCACTAGCGTGTAAGGCCTATCCCGCTACAAAAGTCCCTAAAATCCAGTACTACGCCAGAGCCATCTACTAAAAGAATCAGATTAAAAATATCCATTGTTTCCCATGGGAGCAAACTACGGGGATAAAAAGTCTATGTGTTAATCCAAGACATGGTCTACCCGTGTGCCAAATTTCATCCAAATCCGTTTAGTTGTTTCTGCAATTAGTTAAAACAAACATGCATGATACTAACGTCCAAAAATTTTCACAAACTTTCGCATTTATCATATTAGTGAGAAGTAAGATTAAGTGATATTGGGTTTTAAATTCAGTATCAGCCCGGAGTCTGGAATTTGTAGCCGATATGGCAATAGGCTCGCCCCCTATCACATCATGGGACGGAATACGCACGGCGAAAAGTGGGTGCATTAGTTGCGCCTGTGCCTACCCCTTTGGGGATAAAAGGCGTGAGTATGTGTGTGTGTGTGTAAGAGTAAGAAGGAAGATAGTGTCTATAGAATGGAAATTGTTGTTTCTATTTGTTTCGTGTTACTTTCCATTGTACAACTAATACCCATAATATATTAGCAATTATTTTTTTGTATGTGCGAGCTATTAACCTTTAAACTTATATAATGTAGTTATTATTATACATACATAACATCACAACTTTTTCCCTTTTCAGGGGTAGGTACAGGTGTAACACACTCAAATTTCACCAACTATGTTAGGTCCCATGTCATAGCAGGCGGGCCTACTTACTGGGTAAATTTCCAGACTTAACCCAAAAATACTGCCCGACCCGGGATTCGAAACCGCGACCTCAGAGCGGTGTCGTACTGCGCAGGCAATACCGCGCTGCCGAGATATTCAAACAATACTACGCCGCCAACATTTTTATACAAGTTTATTTTCATTACTTAGATTCGAAAACATAATTCAGACATCTGCGTATACGCATACGCATACTCACGCCTTTTACCCCGAAGGGGTAGGCAGAGGCGCAACTAGTGCACCCACTTTTCGCCAAGCGTATTCCGTCCCATGATGTGATAGGGGGCGAGCCTATCGCCATATCATCTGCGTATATAATGCAAACAAATACGACTTTAATGTGAAATTTGATATCCCGTAGGATAACATAGTCCCGGCACCCCTGCCGCGGTGCGTTCCAAAACGTACAATAAAGATACAAAACGGATCCCTCAGGAGAACGTATAATGGAATTCGGGACGCGGTCGGGTGGTGTTGCGATTTAAACGCAATGATCTCGTTTCCTAAAACAGCTATTTTGATAGTCTGTACTGTCTGTTAAGATAATTTTCATAACTTAGTTATTTATATAATACATGCTTCTATTATGAATTTGAAACACGATTTCACATAGATTGACTTCTAGTCACCAGTGTGTTTCTTAGGAGGTTTTCGCGTATTGCTACATTCTTTGATTAATATACATCTAGATAGACACAGAACGTTTCAAACGCGTCGAAAAAAATAGAGGCGAACTGCTCCCCTTTAAATGAGTTCGATTGAATTATTATTTGTTGTTTTTAATGGATATTATTTTTCCCCGTTTTAATAGAAACCATGTAATAACTGGTATCATTATACGCGCACACAAGGATGCGCAGGATGATGCAGCGATAGCGTATGACACAGCTGTGACGCATACTAGCGTAAGAAAAGTTGGCCTGTTTGTTTTTGTTTCATTGCAGCGCGTCACTCTATCTAGGTATATAATTAATCAAAGCTAATATATTATATGCTATAACTAAGGAGGTCAAAGTTAATCAGTCTCATCGAGTATGTAGTGGTTTCTTGAGTTTTATTTCAAAGTCAATCTAAAAAGATCTTTATTTAAAGTGTCTTTTCCCAAAGGTCTTTTAAATCGTAAGTACAGTGGGGTCCAGATGGCATGTAACAACTCGTTCAGAAACTCAGGTGAACCGTATGCTCTGTTACAACCCTGCCTTATACGTATTTATTTATTTATTTTAATGGGTTCACAAACTTTTGCTACACCGAATTTTAATATATAACTAAGTGCACAACATCAGAAAGTGAACACTTCACACAAAATATAAAGAGGACATAGTGTCTAGAAAAAGAAAAGAAAAAAAACAGTATTTAATAACTTATGAAGTGACAACGTCTAAGCAACACTAACTATAAAATATTATGCAAGAATACAGATACAATACGCTTAGTATTTAATATTAATTTTATGATATGATTAAAGGCTTCCAAGATGTTTTAATTGCCTTTTAAATTTAAAGAGACTCGTGCCAAACACATCAATCTTACTGGAGTTTTCATTATAGACCTTACATAATCTTGCAATAGGCGAATTCGACCCAAATACAGTTTTACGGAATGGTGGACTTAGGAGTTTTATAGGATATTGATTGAAACCTCAGCATTTGTCTTTGCATTGCATTGCTTTTTGTAATATTCCATTCCAATAATGCTGAGTTGTTATTTTTGTCAATATATTTAATTCTATTTAATTTTGTGCAGTTAGTTATTGGCCTTCGCGACATGTGATACTCGCTTCTTAAGCAACCACTTCTTCTTCTTCAGCCATTAGAAGTTCACTGCTGAACATAGGCTTCCCCCAAAGATTCCCAGACCAACACGTCAGACGCGGCCTGCATCCAGCGGGTTCCTACGATCTTTACAAGGTCGTCTGTCCGCCTTGTAGGAGGACGTCCCACGCTGCACTTGCCAAACAACCACTACTACACTAGAAATCAGGAAATCGTTTGATCCCTATATCATAAAAAAAAACCTATACAGGTGCTCGTGATTGTGAGCGACCTCCAGTATAGATATCCAACGTCTCTTCACTCTTTATTCGATAACCCTGTTACAAGTGCGTACTTGCATCGAGTGCCATTGAAACTCGACTCGTCATCTGATTCCCGAGGATGATCCTGGCATAATTGGATTGAGTGCAGTCATCATACTTCTTTTGTTCTCGACGCATTATTCTGATAGTTCCTGTTGTGAGATATCATCTTTAAATTGGAAATAGATAAGAGAGATCTATAACACTTTGGGGTCACTTTGAATCAGGGAAAAGACCGTTGATTATAAGTCCTGATATATTTGACATTTCCTAATACGGATAACATACCTTGAAGTGCAATTTTGTAGAAGCACAATTCAGTGGACATTAAATTAGTTTTAGTTTGGGTTTAGCTGTAATTTTGAACGATCTTTCCTGGTTGGAACTTACCCCAACATATTTGCCGGTGATGATTTCAAATTCTTCTTGTGGCTATACAGCAAAAATACTCGGCATTATAAGACATCTGATGTATCGTGTTGAGTACAGTGGGATGTCGTACGGTGTTTTGCAATTTCGAGTCCTGAGCAACGTTGCTATAGTTTATGGTAAACATAATACTTACGTACCCCGAGTGAAACGTGACCTAAGGCGTCACTTTCTTCAGCAACTTTTGCAACTGCTAGTATGGAAGTTTTTGTCGGCATTCATATGATAGCGTTATTATTTTATTTATAACACAAAATGTATATCCGAACTCCATTTAATGGAGCGGGAAAATTGTCGACACAAACGAGGAAACTTGGACATATATATATTTAACTGGTGAATGTAAACGAGTTTGAACTAAAATCTAATGCTATGCGCGGTGTGCGGACAGTTGCAAACTGTAATAGGAGTTTGTTTGTCATGTTACGGGCTAATAGACACAAGATACGTAATTAAAGTACTCAGCAGTAAATATTTTACATCACACTTCGAGCTGTACAGCGGCGATAGCCTAGTTGGGAGTGATACGGACTGCCGAAACAATGGTCCGCAGGTTCAAAACCCAAGGTCATGCACCTTTGGCTGTTCTTAAAAGTGATGTGTGTATTCTTTTTGAATTAACGCTTGCTGAAAACATCGTGAGGAAACCTGCATACCTAAGAAGTTCTTTATAAGAATGTCGAAGATAAGGTCAGGGGGCTCCATTCCCTCTACTGGGACGAACCTGTATTTTAGAAATTACGGCCATTCTTAGGACGGCTTTGATAGCCGTATCGGTAAATAGTGGATTTTTTTACTCTTTTACCTAAACGGGACCAACCTATTTACCGCATCCGTAAAGGAATAGCTAAATTATAACTATGGTACTACCTCAGTCGATAAGTTTCTGTTGTATATAAAACTGTCTACAACATACCTTTCCAATTAACCCACTATTATACACTTAATGAAAATTAAACTATGTTTTCATGTAGCGCGGTGTAGCGACATGTATACAATTCCCAAAATGGCGAAACTTTTGAACCTCAGGGATTATTATAATTGCTAAATGACATGTACGAGAATACTTAAATTTAATTAAACGAATACTTAATGTTCATTTAATTGCTGCAGGAATGAATTTGTCATTTTTATCACCTAGCCTAAGTTTCGGTCGCAGCTCCGTACGCAAAAACGTACTTTAATTAGATGTATATGGTACCCAGTGTACCATAGTCTTGTCTGCCGAGACAATGTCAGCAGGCTTATACTCAAGGCACACACCTCTAGCTTTTCGAAGTTTGGGTTGTTTATTAATTGTCGTTTAAAGATGAAGGCAAATATCGCGAGGGAACCTGTGTACCTAAGAATTCACCATAAGACTTTTGAGGTATATCAAGGCTGCCAACTTGCACTAGACCAGCGTGGTGGACTAAGGCTTAAACTCTCTCAGTAGTAAAGGACGCACGTATTCAGCAATGGGCAGTATGAAATGCAGGGCAAGTACCTATTGATATCTATTTTGTAGTATTCAGTAATTCAGACCCACGCTCTATCTCTGTCTTGTCTACTCATGCGTTGATTAATAAATTCTTTGTTATATAAAAGAAGAGCAAATCCTTCATCACACGTTGTCATTATAAGTTTTGCTATTGCATCAAATCTTATATTTTCTGGGTTTTCCATCTTAAAAATTACTCAGCCGCAGCTGGGAGTCAGGAAGTTGGCAGTGTGATACCCCCGTGCCTCGGAAAGCACGTAAAGCCGTTGGTCCTGTGCCTGATCTCTCTCCGGTCATGTCGGATTGCCATCTCGCCGGACTATGAGAGTCAAGGAATAGCGAGTGCACCTGTGTATTGCGCACATACTTGTGCACTATAATATCTCCTGCGTACCTGGCTGATCTCCGTTGAGATTGGCCGCCGTGGCCGAAACTGGCTAGGAGGATTACGTTTTTTACGTATATTTTTCTAATAAAATATTCCGCCCCATTAGCTCAAATGGCTATTTCTTCAGGGCCGCGCCGTCCCTATGTGTGCCGTGCGCCAAAGCAATAGGGGCACCGGAATCAGGATGTAACCCCAGCGTTAATTATTGGACTTATATTTATTATACTACAACATATTCTTTATAGTTGAGTAGGTAAGAAAGTAGGTTCAAGTCTCCCAAGGCAATACTCACGCCTGTAGTTTAACTTTAAACTACTTGAATATTGACCCCAATGTTTATGGGCTTTGTGTTAAAATCAAAAGAACCGCCGTAGTCGCTACAATAGCCAACTACGTATCTTATGACCAACGCCGTACAAAAGGTCATTTTCTAAATTAAAACTGAGCACAATGAGCCAAGAAAGGTTAACAATAAAAAATATTAATGTCGAAACAGGACGAGGACGACAAAAATCAGAGGCGCTTCATAGATTTCGCACACAGGCGCTGTCTTGGGTATTTCTTACAATGCAAATAGAGGGAAACTAATCGTGTAAAACAGTTGAGAAACTCATTAACTATTATCATACTTAAGTCTTTAATAAATAAAAAATAAATAAATAAATAAAATAAGCCTTTATTGCTGTTACCTACTGCTAATTACAATATGTATCTTTTAAACTTTTTACTGATATATTAATCTAACCATTTCTAACATAAATATTACGTAATATCGGCAATCGGATTCTTTTTTGCAACAGCTTGTCTTACGACAAAGGCCTCCTCCAAGGATTTCCATGCAACTCGATCTTTGGCTAAACGGGTCCACTCAGGACCTGCTATTTGCCTTATATCATCTTCCCAGCGCTTACACTGTCTCCCTTTATTTCTTTTTTCACCCCTAGGGTACCACTCCGTTATTATTCTGGTCCACTTTTCCTTTGCGTCTCGTAACATGTGCCCAGTCCATCGCCATTTCATCTTTTTGCAAACACTGTGCGCGTTTTTGAATTTTGTTTTACTTTTTATTTTTTCCAAATTTACCTTATCCTTTCTTCTCACACCAATTACACTTCGTTCGATGCTGTTCTGGCATACTTTTATTTTATTTGATAATTTTTCTGTTAAGGCCCATGTTTGGCAGCCATATGTTAGACAAGGTATTATGCACATGTCATACACAATTCTTTTAATTTTTGTTGGCATTTCCTTATTTTTCATTATTTCGCTGAGACTCCAAAATTTTTTCCACGTATTTGATATTCGTCTATCTATTTCTTTTTCCATGGTATTAATGGGGGATATCAGCTGTCCTAAATATACATATTCGTCTACATATTCTATTTGTTCATCATTTACTCGTATGAAATCTGTATCTGAATGTTGTGTGTTAGTCATTACTTTTGTCTTGCTAATGTTCATCGACAACCCCGCTTTAGCACTTTCGTCTGACAATTGCTGCATCATCTTTTCCAAGCTCCTCGAATTCTCTGAAAAAAGAATCAAATCGTCTGCAAAACGCAAAGTCTTTAATACTTCCCAGTAAGTTCTAAGGGCCGTATTAATAGATGTAATTCAGTTTTGCTCTGAAATGCGATATCAGCATCAAAGAGACGCTGACAAATTAAGATCAACATCTTAAGATAGTCCCTATTTTATAAACTCATATTAAAATCAGCTCAAATGACATCTTAAGTTACAATATGAGACGGATTTTGAGAGCTAAGTTTTGTTTGTGTAACAAGAACTCTTAAATGACAGTTTAAGCTTGGTTTATTAAGTTCAATATATTTAATGTCTACTTGAGATTTTATTCAAACGTGAGATAGATTTATTATTACCGCCCTAAGTAGCAGGTGCTCGATTTAGTAAATACAACCCGATTACTAATGTGCGCAGATTTCCTAACAGATTACCTAGGTCGTTAGGTTGTTACGGATAAGGATGAAATTGGTCTTGAGTTCAGTACTCAGATCGATTGAACGATTTTTTATATTTTTTTTATTAGTTTATTCTTGTCCATGGATACAAGTCCTTAAGACGCATATTTTGTTGTTTTTTTTATCCTAAGTAGTAAGTCGTTGTGAAGCAGTGGTAAATCATGATTATTGCCAGCGACTAGAGGCTATATGGTCGCTGATTATTGACAACATTTATTAGAAAATGATTATCAACTAGATACTTACCTAAAACCTCCATACTTAGATACCACAATATTTTTTTATATGGTAACATTACTATGGTAAAATATTTTTATATTGTCGATAAATTGGACCCTCCTAACTTGAAATTGGCAAAATGTTCATACAATTGCCACAAAAAAAAAATATTGGACCCTGTTAAGTAGTGGAAATGAGAGCGTCAAGAAGCATGTGCGGGGTGACTGTATGTGATAGAGTGCGGATAATACTATGGTGATAGACATGTGTGGAGTGACAGAGGATGTAGTGACCAAAATTGAGAAGGGTATGCTAAGGTGGTTTGGGCATTTGGAAAGGATGGATGATAGGAGATTGAAGGGCCAGCAGGGGTGGACCGCACCGAACCTTCGAATGTCAGATATCTGACATTCTATGTAAAGGCCAGGTCAAAAGTACCCTGAACCGGCGGGAGTGCATGAAAATATTGATGAAGTTAGAGGAAGTGAAAGTAGTGTGCCAGAATCGAGTAAAGTGGCAATCCATCTCTGCCTACCCCTTTGGGATACAGGCGTGATACTATGTATGTATGTTAAGCAGAAAAGATCCAACTGACGTTTTCATACCTTTGAGTAAATGCAGTTTAAAGTTCGACAGCGCATTTAATAAAAATTGAATTTAAATAACCCTCGAGACAAAAAACTTCTAAAAAGAAAAAAAAAGTGTCTTTGTTTGTCGTTTAAGTACCTATTAATATTTTGACCCAAGCGTCGTCACGTCGGGGGACCGCTATGGAAGTATTTTCATCTCCCTGGTCCGTAGTTCGGTTAATGTAAATGTTTTTGAATAAGGAGGTCATGTTTTCTTGTTTATGAGGAGCAGTTCAGAGGGTAAAAAGACCTCAACGTGGTAAACATCGTAAAATACGGTACCTTTAGAATGGTAAAAGTTTTGTTAGGCAAATCTTCAAACTACCTGGATCTTTTGGGCACATATGAAACTTGATTTGAAGATTATGGCTATGTATTTATTTAGATTTCATAAAAAAATGTTGATTGGATCTTTTCTGCTTAACAGGGTCCAATTCAAACCCGATCTTTAACTAATGAGGTTATATTTGTTTTTTTTTTATGGAATGCAGACAGTACTTACCTACTTTAGTTTATCACTACGCTAATGGAAGAAGAGAAGATCTAGTATAACTATTTTTGCTGGCCTTTATCGATATAGATCAAGGTAGTTATACGTTTTGAGGTCGACTGCATTCGATTACCAATCCTCTATCCAATGGCAAAATAAGTTGACCGCAAAGGTTAAAAATTATATAAAATACTTTAGCTCGCGACGCCACCCGCGTGATAAAAGTCCCGCTCTATGTTTTTCCGGGATAAGAAGTAGCCTATATTAATCGCTGATAATGTAGCTTTATACTGGTGAAAGAAATTTTAAAACCGGTCTAGTAGTTTTTGTGTTTTTCTATTAAAAATTATCAAATAAGTCCTCTTTATATTATTAGTATAGATTGTCAGTTCAAAACCTAACACCATTAGCAAAGGTCATTAGATTACACACATACACTGACGCCTTTTATCTCCGAAGGGGTAGGCAGAGGCGCAATTAATGTACCCACTTTTCGTCGTGCGTATTCCGTTCCATGATGCCATAGGGGGCGAGCCTATCGCCATATCCGGCACAAATTAACGCAGGGGTGCGTGCACCTTTTAGACGTCTCACTAAAACCTATAATGACCTATTCTCGGACTTGGACTTCTTTGCTTCATCACAAAATAGTTTTCGCAAAAACCTGTCTCTAACACTTTTAGAATTAGATAATAGGGAATACAAGTAGAAAATTCACTCTTTACTGTTAATACTCTTATCCTAGCATAATTTCACTCGCATTTGAAATGTAATCAAGCATGTATTCTGTGAAGAACGCTGTGGGTTATACATTTATATTTTCCTATTAGATATAAGTCTTTTTGCACTTACATATTGTATAACTGTTTGTTTTTCCTAATAAATAAAATAAAATAAAAAATAAAAAAATAAATTCCAGACTCCGGGCTAATACTGAATAGAAAAATCCTATATCATTTCGCCCGACCCGGGTATCGAACCCGAGACCTCAGCATTGCAGTCGTACCGTAATACAACTACGCCACCGAGGCAGTCATTAGATTATAATTAATGAACTGTTATTGATGATCCCCGGGAGGTAATCCAACCTTGTTTACCAAATTCACAACTAATCAACTTAAAAGGTTCTCAAATTCTTGTACTTAGCTACGCCACAGTAAATATTTATCATTCTAAAATATAGACTGGTGCAAAGTCCTGACTTGAAGAAGGCGAAGTTTTAGGCACCTACTGATAGGAAACTGTAGAGCCTAACCAGAGATATTGTAACAATCTTGAAAATTTTAGTATTTTTAAAAACTCTGGCCATATAAATTTTAATTTCCATAGTAATAAGCAACGGAATTGTAGATCATACAGCCGAATCAATCAGCATTCTTCATGTACATCTCGCACCTTTAGAACGAAAACGACATAATTCAAAACAATCGAAAATTGAGTTATCGTCATAAAAGGACTTAAAACTGGTCCCTTTTTTATAAAAATATAATTAAAAAAAGGCCCGATATAACAGTTTGGTCCTTTTCCCACTTGAATATGGCTGTGTTTTAACTATTGTTGTATTGAGAACTTCGTTTTAAGTCATTTTATGAAGACAACTCAATTTTAGTTTTTTTTTAATTGTGTCGTTTTCGTTCTAAAGGTGCGCTATAGGTTATTAAATAGTTAGTATTATGGAGATATGCAAAAAAAAGTATTATTTATTTATAACGATATTATTATTCGCGTGCTTGTTTGTCATTGCATTGTTTTCATGTCAAACCGGTAGTAGGTACAAATAAGCCTGTTTGTGAACCACTCCGTTGTACGTGGCAGGAATTTGTTTGTCTCGTAAGCTTTTGTCAGCGGGGGGTCTCCATAAAGCCTTGCGCTGACAATTTTACGACTCGCCGCTCGCGGAACATTTCCATTGAATTTTTTATTGTAGAATTGCAGACTATTCCTTACTTTATGTTTTCATTTCTAACGTTTAGTAAATGTCTTAAATTTGAAGATATTTACGCTGGTTTATTTGTTTCATGTAGGTTTTGGATTCCATTATAGTTTTCCTGTTACATGTGTTGCTCATATTGAATGTGGTAGTTTTGATATTAAGTGAAGTAGATAATTTTCCTAAATATACAGGTATAATCGCTAATGATAACCAATTTTTTCTTGAATATTTGGTTATCATGGTCTCAAGAAGTATCCCGAATTTATAATCCTATATAACCTCTATTACTATTAGGTTGTGGGTAATGTTTCTATACGTAAAAATGTCGGAGGTATACGGAATGTTCGGATGCATCGCACAATGCACATGTCAAAGATCTTTTAGCGATTTCATTTCTCAAACCACACAATCAATGAGATTGTAACGATTCGTTGCGGTTGACAGCTGTCGAAGCGCTTAATATTTCAGTTTTCAGGATGATTGCGTAACAATATTTCACAGAGCATCTTGTGATGCCACTCTTGGTGGTTCCAAAATTATCATGAATATATTGAAAGATTATCGAAATAGGTTATGGACGGGACGCTTAGTTTAGTGGCTGTATGGTAAATTTCCTTAGCTCACTATGCTGCGAGAGAACTAAACTTTTTCCGTACTGATCTTCTATTTTCAAATAATTAACTAAATTCTGCAGTTTTTAGTTCGTTCCACATAATATGATATTATTGAACCGAGCCTAAATTATCTTCAAAATTGTAAAACAACTAACCACTAATATATTTGTATGCATATTTTTTCCAAATCATATGATGTATTCTGTGACGTATGTACGGAATGAGCACTTTGTGATTTTGATTGGCAATGTTTATGCGTAACGGCAAAGTTGCAAATACGAGACAAAAAGTCAATATATTGAACGTTTGAGTTATTTTTGTCACCCACTCGAGTTTTAACGTCACAATGATAACGGGCTATTTATTCCCATATTTATTGGTGTTGTGATACGATGAGTCACTGAATATTTTCCCCATTGTGTCGGTCATCGGACAGGGAACTCTGCAATATTGTTGAGTGGTCAGTTATTGATTGTCAAGTGCTGTTGAACATTTGAATGTAATGATTTTTGAAATTGGAACGTTTTTATTTTGTTTTTATGAAGATAATAAATATTAATCGATAGACACCTCATTAGTAAAATCGATTCAATAGGAGCGACGCTAGAGTGGAACATGAAATGCATACATACATAACTACATACATACATACATAGGGTGGTAAATCATTACCCTTGCTTCGCCGTAGTCAAAAAATACGCCCTATTCTTGCCATTAGGCAGAGAAAATGACAATCTAAATTTATTATAAGTTCTCCAAAATTTAGTACCAGTAAACAGTACTTAAATAATCTTACAAGAAACACTTCATTTCAAATATTCAAACCATTGATAATTTTATAGTTTTTCGGCAGCTTACTATAAATTACTTTTTTGTTCCAGAATCCAATCCATACAACGAATATACTGCTCAATTCAACACAAGTGCTACATAATGTGCGAGGTGTCGGACCGGTGCGCGCGCGCAGAAGCGGTGTCGGATGCGGTCAGCTGTTTCCGCGAGGGCTGTCAATGAGGACGCAACATGGCGGAGAAGGTCAGCTGATCTGAAGCAAGCGCGCGCAAGCCTCACAGCAAAAGGCGGGTAAAGCGCATCATGGTAAGAGATTTCATATAATCGTATGATTATTTCAATACGCCTTCTTACTCGTCATTATGTGAGTTATACCGTTCTATTATAAGTATTTGGAGTACTTGTATAGCATGAGGTACCTAGGTAATTAACCTTGGCTCGTCACTCGCAAGGTACTAGACGCTGTCTAGTCTTATTACTATTATAAGTGTGAAATTTTGGGTGGATGTTTGTTACTCTATCACGTTATTATGAAAATGTATGAAAATTGGCACATAGATATACTATACCCCTTGATTAATTAAATACCTAGATACACACTGAACGTTTCAAACGCGTCGAAAAAAATAGAGGCGAACTGTTCCCCACTAATTGAGTTCGAATGGATACATTTTTGTTGTTTTTCATGGATATACATTGATACTGTGTCGGTAATTTTATGTATGCAGTCAAATTAGGGCACAACCTTTATTTTGCCACCAGGGTGGCAGTTGATACGGTTTTACGCTTTATATACTTTTGAGTCTGTTGTCACCTTTAGTCCGAAATTAGTAATACTGACATCATAACATAAGTACCATTAGTGACTTCTGGTAAGGATAAAATTATTCTTATAACTGACAACCTGACAAATGGAGAGTGATGCTCCGGCAACCCGAAGCTTGTTCCCAAGAGTGCTAAGCCGGGTCTACATGTATTTCAAAAAGGAAATAGCTTCAGATGGAATGACCGCCTTAAATGAGAAATGTAATGTAATTTTTTATATATTACTAGTGGGCCCGCCAGACCTTTTCCTGCTACAGACCGGCTTTAGACTGCATTTTATGTGGACTACGTTTCAACTTTTTAGATCTTGACAACAGCACTACCTATTGGGTCCAAAACTAATCCTATTTTTAAAGCTGGAAACAAAAAAGTTTACAAAATATCATTGAAATCTGTTAGGTTTCCGAGATTAACGTGGAAAACACGCGCGTCACCTACTTTAAGTTAATTGTACTATTCCTGTAACCTACGCGCAAGTGTAAGCAATAAGTTAAACTTTTAAAACAAATGGAAGAATGGTATGAGTTCGAACAAACAAACAAACATTGTTTTTTAAATGAAGATGTGAATAAAAACCTTTTCGTTGAGTAGAATTGTCACTTAAAATAATGAAAGAAGACGGACAAAAGATAATGTTATGCAAATGCCGTATTTTTCTATCTATCTATCGGATCTTGGTGACAAGTACACAAACAGATCCGCCTTTATGAATTACTTGGGTTACGATATTTTTTTTACGAATAATTTTTGCTGGCAGCTTCTCTTCTTTTTTTCTTCTATTGCTTTGAATGACGAGACGAGCACGCCGTTCGCCTGATGATAAACGATACGACCACCCATAAACAGTAGCAACACTATCCAGCACCTTGAGTTATAAAGTACTGTGTGGCATTCCACTGCGCTCGTCATCCTGAGACATAAGATGCTAAGTCTCATTATGTCCAGTAGTTACACTGGCTACAATGTCCTTCAAACCGAAACACAACAGTGCATGCACACTGCTGCTTGGCGGTAGAAATAGACATTGCGGTGGTACCCACCCAGACGTGCTCTTACATATGAGAGATCTACCACCAGTATCCTCCCGCGTGAATGAGTTTTTCCGGGATAAAAGTCCCGCTTTATACTTTCTCGGGATAAAAAGTAGCCGATGTTAATCAATGATAATGTAGCTTTATATAGGTTAAAGAATTTTTAAAATCGGTCCCGTAGTTTTTGAGTTTATTCGTTGCAAACATACAAATCTTTCCTCGTCATAATATTAATTAATATACTGCGGTTGACAGGCTATGAAAACTTGTAGTAAAATATTGAGTAAATTTGTAATTTCTAAAAGAAACGTACTAATGCATTTATTAATAGAACAAAAAAATGAAGACGGCTTATACAGGTAATTTTAAACAGGACTTACACATGTTTTATGACCTATGCATGGGTAAGGCTAATTTACAACTTCCAAGCAGCTGGCAGCGAATATTTTCTTTCCCATGTCATGAGTCATGACATTATATCCTGCGTTGCGTAGTTTCCATATATATTTTGTTTACGTCTACTTTTAAGTTTTACGATGCCGCGTAATTTAATTTTATAGCTAATTATAACTGGATGTTACTTATTACTGCCAGTATTATTATGTCCGCGACACAGAGCACTGTATGGATTTGCGCCGCTGCACTGTGTACTGACCAGCGGGCGCCTGCGTCTATAGTGTATTATCTATGCCTGCGTCGGCTTGCGCGACGCAACTGAGCACCTAACTTATTATCCACGTAGTTGTGTACGCGTAGTCGACAGGTCCGTTTCCTATTTTGTTTATATCTTTTATTTAATTTTCTTTTATTATTATCAGTTAGCCGGTTTGACGCCCGTACGTCACTTAAGGTGACCACTGAAAATCAGCGTTGTGTTGTGGTTGCACCACTTCACAACATTATGCTGAGTGGTCACCTACCTGTCACAGCCATGACTAGCCATTGTTATTATTAAATGTTATTAAATGTCAATTGTATCTGTTTGTTTTGTGACTGTGACAAATAAATCGTTTTTCTTTCTTTCTTTCTAATGATAAACTTATTCTGCTCTCATTCTATTATTTTTGAAAAACGTTTCGCTCTACATATCAAATGTACAACGAGCATTTGTTCAACATTTCTGTGGTTTCTTGATCTTTTTCCGTGTATTAATGCGGGCCTGGCGTCCCTACTTTATCTTTATGGAAAAGATTAATGATTGGTACTTGAAAATGTTGACGCATCTTCAACTTTTTTATTGTAAAGATATACAAGGTCATTTTGTGTTACTAAATGAAACCACGTACTTATTATTTAAACTATACAATTAGTTATTCGAATCGCAGCTATGTCAAATAAAGAAGTTTTTTTTATATAAAAGCTCGTCATAGTGACTGCAACGCACCTGATGGTAAGCACGGAGCAGTCCAAATAGAGAATCGAATGGCATTGGACGATTATCCCGTGCCATTCGACACAATCATGCCGCCTTGACGAGCTGCTTCTTCACGCTACGGCGGAAGGACCCAGGATTGTAGGAAGTGTAAGTTAAAAGTGTAGTAAAAGTGTAAGTTTTGAATTAAATGAATACGAATAAAAAGTAATTTTAATTTTACACGCCCTAATGCCATTCCTACTAAGAGAATTCATCGCAGCAGCAACATCGCCCTCAGTCAAAAATACACTTACGCGCACGCCATATTCGTACCGCACAAAACAATCAAAAAATCAGAAAAGTAAACAGGGAGTTTTGAGAAAATACTCATTATAAATGGATGATAGTTGGCACAATGGTAGCAGAGGTATATATGGGTATATGGTTTCATTAATTAGAGCAATGTCAAAATGACCCAGTGGGCTTAGAATGTGACAAAAAAACACGTCACGTCTCCGTTTCGTCTTATTGGGATTGGTTGAGAGACTGACGTATTGGTCTCTCGATCAATCACAAACATCAAAATTAAACGACATCGTTTTACGAGTTGCGTCTTTGTGTCACATTCTAAGCCCACTGTATACGTATTTCATACCCATTTCGTACAGCTAAATATTGCATTAAACATCTTAATTAGTAATCCCCTTTACGCTTACCGAAGGTTACTCTTTTTGTGGTACAAAGGCACGTGAGCAAGCCCATTGTATATTCATACGGCACATTCTGTTGGATTATTATCTTGCAAAGCTTACGGCGCGGTATCATGGAGAGTTGATTTGTAATTCTAAAGCGGTTTACACACCAAAGCCCGGCAAAGCGACTTTGTACTGGTGGCCTTATTAGCATAGAACAACCTTTTGCCCGCGGCCCCGCCTGCGTGTAAATGTTTTTACGGGATATAAGTCCTAGTTCAAGATTAAAAGTAGCCATGTCTTTCCCAGGATTTCAAACTATCTCCATACCAGATTTCATCGAAATCGATTGAGTCGTTCCAAAGATTACTCCCTAAAAACAAATTTACAAACTACCTTTTTATAATATTAGTAAAGGTCACTATATCATGTCGAAGACTTCCTTCTGCGCAGGCTGACATGTAAGTCACGAACGGCCAATGTATTGTTCAACCCAAACCGCCGATACATGCAGACAAGTTTTCTGACTTACAGTAAGGTGCCACCGGCTAAGACAGACTTAAGCTGGTTGCCGAGTTTGGTGTGTAGAGCGCCAAACTATTAATAAAGCGTGTAAAAAGCATCTTTACGATAAATGTCACGGAATAGGGATTACACTGGATGGATGATCACCAGAATTATGCTCAGCTATCTTACTTTGATGCGGAGAGGAATCAACTTCTCTAACAGATTTTTACAATAATGCTCAGTGTCGACTAAGCGCGCCGAATCCAATAGAATACGCCACAGGGTCGCATTAATTGATCGCTAATTGACGTCACAGCCCTCATGATCTACTGAAAATTATCTACAGAAATATTCCGAGGTATCTAGCAATGTTCGCTTGTTAAGAAAAAAGAGAGCTATGAAACAATAAAAATGTTTTAAAGTAAAGTAATTCGCCTGCTACACATCCATACCTTACCCATCCATAAGTACTTCCATACTTGTAACTTGGTCTATCTGTCTGTCTGTCTGTAACGTTTTGAGGGCTAAACTACATAACCACTTTCGATGAAATTTTGTATGGACATAGTTTGAGACCTAGGAAAGAACATAGGCTACTTTTTTTATCCCGGAAAAACTTTTTTACGGAAGCGGAGCCGCGAGCAAATCTAGTTGAATGTAAAACTGTGTCCATTAGAAACGCAGCGCCGCGCCGAACGCTGAGCTGAATTATCATGCATACAAAATCCAATTTGATTTTGCTTAAATCGACATCGGGCATTATATTTACATAACTAACATGGTACCTAATCTGTAAGACATAGGGTACATTTTGAGTAATATAGTCATGGTTAATGTGTATTGTAGCAGGTGTTCGGCGAGTGGGCGCAGGTGGAGGTGGTGGAGCTCGTGAATGACGGCTCGGGGCTGGCGTTCGGCATCGTCGGCGGCCGCTCCTCCGGCGTCGTCGTCAAGAGTGTGCTGCCAGGTGGCGTCGCCGACAGGGTGAGTGTATACTGCGTGAAATATGACTTAATTTTTTTGTATATTAATGATGAGACGAGCAAGCTATTTGCCTGATGGTAAGCAATACCATCGCTCAGAAAGCGTAGCAAGACCATGCAGAATTTTGAATTATAATGTACTGCGTGGCACTCCGCACTCGTCACCCTGAGACGATGTTATGTAATGGCCATTGTAAACGCAAATAATGCGGGCTTACGGAAGCTGCAATAAGGTGTGTGGGGTCTAGGGGAGATAGTCTCTCTGATAAACATAATATTTTACGATATATTATGCAATATATTTCCATTTTACACGCATTTTGACGCTATAAACAATTCATCTTGCCCAAAAATCTGTTTCCTTTTATACAATGGTACCATTTGGAGGAGCCAGGCCATGCAAGGTCTATGTGTCCTTAACACTTTTTCTAACCAAAATATTACTAGCTTTGCTCGGTTTCACCAGCTTGAAAGAGTTTTGTTGGGATCAAAAGTAGCCATCTCCTTCCCAGGGTCTCAAACTATCTCCATACCAAATTTCATCGAAATCCATTGGATAGCTTTTGAGTTTATCGCGTACAAACACACAGACAGACGTGTCGGGAGAAGTTTGTTTTATAATATGTAAGGATAGATAACATACCCAATACGCGAGACTAAAGTCCTTTAAAATGCAGTAGACTATAACCTATGCATTTGCAAAAATATGGGCCTGAACAAGTCAGATTATAAGTTTCTATTGGAACATTTCGCCGCGCGAATTTAATGCGAGACGCCAAATAGAAAACCGAAACTTGCACCGACATCTTATTATTAGATCATTGATATATATATCAATGTATTTGATACTTAAATTTCAGTTTCTATAGTACAGGAGGTAATTAATTTAGCTACACAGTAGATTGTTGATATAGCTATGAAATGGCCACGTCGGGTTTGATAGCCGTGCTCAGTTAAATGTTTGGGAGATACGAAAATATTCCAAGTGGATGACTCGGTGGCCGGTGGTTAAACATCTTTTATGCTAAGAGAACCGTGGGTACGACGCCGAATTAAGAAAAATTATGTTTACGCAGGGAAATACCGGATAATGGAAATTGGGTCTCCGTTTATTCAAATAAGATAATTTGAAGTGTATGTCTCTGTATTTAAAATGACTTTTTCTTAAGCTCATAATTTAAATCGAACATAACGCAATACACAGGTTTTATTGAGTTGATTATTTGTCTGTATTTCCTGGGTAATTTCGAAGCCTGCTGCATTAAGTTTTTGACGAGCCTAGGGTACATTTTATCTCGGAGAAAACTAAAACGAACCACGAACAAGCCAGTGTAAACACAAGTGGTTTTAATAAAATACTTACGGCCTTATTCATAAACTCAATTCAAGAGGGGGGTAAGGACAGAACGGAGCATAACATCTATCCGACCCTACTGTCAACCTCACCTGCTCGCGCTAGTGGAAATTAAGAACACTACTGAAATTAAGACCCGGATAGAACTTGCCCGCACCTGTTTCAATAAAATGAGAAAAAATCTGTGTTGCCGTCAATTGAATATAACGCTCAGAGTTAGGATACTTCTGTGCTACATCTGGCCTGTTGTCATGTACGGTTGCAAAGCATGGACTTTAAAAGACGATACTTCGAGACGCTTAGAAGCATTTGAAATGTGGTGTTACCGTAACATATAACTACTGGGCATAATGAGACTTAACATCTTAGGTCTCAGGATGACGAGCGCAGTGGAATGCCACACAGTACTTTGTAAGTCAAGGTGCTGGATGGTGTTGCTACTGTTTATGGGTGGTCGTATCGCTTACCATCAGGCGAACGGCATGCTCGCCGCTCGCGAACGTGCTTAGGTACGAAAGATATATGCTGCTGCAATTAATAATGATGGGCAAGGTAGAGGGTGAAGCGGCGCGCTGGACGAAGGAAAAAATCGTGGCTTAGAAACATCCGGGAGTGAACCGGTATCACCTCCGTTGAACACCTATTCCGCCTGTCCAGTGACAAGGAGGAATATAAAAAGCTGACGGCCAACCTTCAACATTGAAGAGACACTAGAAGAAGAGAAGAAGAATTCAAGAATAGTAGTAAGGGATTCACCGATACTGGAGCAGGTTCGACGGCCGGTCCGCGGCGCTCCGGCGGCTAGTGGCCGACGTTTTCGATTGCTCCAGATTCGGCCCGCGGCAACCGCGAATAAATCCGCGGTTTACTTTAATACCTACCGCGAATTAATTTGATACCTACCGCGGATTAATTTGATACCTACCGCGGATTAATTTGATACCTACCGCGGATTAACTTGATACCTACCGCGGATTAATTTGATATCGACCGCGGATTACTTTGATAACACCCGCGAATAAAAATTATATCGTCCGCGGAATCCGTTTCATATCACCCGCGAGGTAGGTATGAACCACGAATTTGTTCATGGTCTACGGTTCCTTTAAGCTTGTACTTTTTCCCTGTTCGTTGTGCTTTTAACTTTCTACTTTCTATCGGCGATCCTTTTTTTTATTTGAAGGATGCAAAGGTCTTTGTCGCGTATTTCTATTAACTCGTGTTTCTACGCAAAAGCCGTTTAAAATTACTTAATAGTTACCCTTTACGCATTACGAGCATTGTTTATGATAGATAAAGCAACCTTTTCCTGTTTCGTTGTGTTTTTGACTTTCTACTTTCTATCGGCGACCCTTTTTTATTTGAAGGATGCAAAGGTCTTTGTCTCGTATTTCTATTAACTCGTGTTTCTACTTAAAAGCCGTTTAAAATTACTTAATAGTCACCCTTTACGCATTACGGGCATTGTTTATTATAGATAAAGCAATCGTTACAATACACCATACCTTTCTAAAATTCTAGGTAAAACCCTTTGGGTCTTCTCATTGTCATAATAATTACGGTTCCCATTATTCACATTACCTGATATTACGTATTCAACGGAACATTTAAGGTGAAAGTCGAAACACGTTGGATCTTGTCTGCAAGGAAACAATACTCCCTCTCCATATAAAAGACCGACTCAAAATCACATGGTATCGTATTCCACTCTGTGCTCTGCTCGAAGTGTGATCTCCAGTTGTTTGTAACAGTGAAGTGATAGTAAAATTGTGAAATAGTTAAATAGTGAAAGTGTTATAAAAATGAATGTAAGTACCTTTATATACTTTGATCTAAAAGTGTTGTAACCAGATGTTTCATTAATTGTTTATACCATGTGTTGTCCACCAGGTTAATACATTTTAGCTATCTTTGATGTCTTATTAATTTATCATTGTTACTAATGTGTACATGTATACTTCGCATACCTATAAGTATTTATCATACAGTACTTACTTAACCGATAATTAAAACAGTTTCATTTCATTTTGTTACAGTTTTCTGAAAATACTTTTAAAAACTACTATTATGCTGAAGAAATCGACGAACCTAGTGATGAAGAAGGTACACTCGCCTTTAAAGTAAAAAAAGCGATAATAGCAAATAAAAGACCGATCGAATGCAACAGTATTGATGAGTTTTTCGAAAAACCAAAAAAGAAGAAGACAACAACAAGAAAGTCATCCAGTGTTGGTCGATCGACGAGCGGTGGTGTTTCATACATCCGATCAAACAGCGATGACAACAGTTCTGCATCACATCTCATAAAAATTGAGGTGTATGAAGTGAATAAAATAAAAAACATCGCACCGACGGAACATTGGAAACACGCTGATGTGCGAGTTAAATATTACGCGGAAAACGACAGTGATAAGAACTTGCAAAGTGTCAAGGACACTATATATAATATAACTAAACAGTTGGCTAGTAAGGACGATTGTGTGAAATATTTTATAGACACAGACAAATGAACAAAAGTGCCAGTGCGTGTCAATGTTTTAATATCATAACTTTAATCATATGCTTTGTACTACTATTATTGAAATAAGAAACTATTATTGTATTAACTGTACTTAAGAATCTACCTGTTTAAATTTAACTTACATTGTATTGTATTTAAACTTTGTACTCTTTTAAGTTACATACTTAATAGATTAATTTGTTTTTGATTCTAGAACTCTTTGTGAATTGTGTTATTGCTAAGTATTATTGTAAATAGTTATAAGTCTTTTTAGTGTTTTTTCATGCTCATGCTTACGATTGTAAAGTTATTGGGAACATTCATAAATTGTTTGGAAAAAAGTGGATAGCTTAGAATGTAATTACATTGTTTTGGGTAGTATATAAGCGTTGAAATAACTTAAAATATACTGAGACATTCCTTACCATGGATACAAGCTGTGATTTATACAACATGGAACTCGTCGCACTTCTCGAAAACATCGAATCAATGGATCTGATGTCATCGCAATACGACAAAGAACTGTACGAGCTCTGTGATAAAATGGAACAAAGACAAGTTGAAACGTGAGTAAAACATTTTTTATTATGTTAAGACTAGTTGCAACATGTTTTGGGAATCCATGAAGAGGGGATACACTTAAAGTATTTATAATGGTTCGAACATCTTGCACAATCATTCAACTTGTTTCTTCCGTTTATATTTTTAACATTGAAGTGCAACCAAAATGTACCACTCACTTGATATTTCTAGTTTATCTCAGAGTGAGATTGCGAGTTTCGATAAAAAGATAATTTTACATAAATATCATCGTTTCATACGGTTTTGGTATATATTAAATGTTTTGCCAGAATCAATGTTGGGAGATCCTGATATTTCTCCTTATTATACACCATGTAGTGGACATAAAATCTCAAAACAAACTCATTCCGATGAGGATGATATTGATGGTGTATTATCAATGAAAGCATATTGTTTGCAGTGTAAATAACAAATAATGTTAGTATCTATTTAAATAATAGAAACATAGCATATTTATTTCGTGAGATAACATTTTTTTAACAGTTTTCTTATCCATCAGATCTATGCAGAATGGAGAAGGCAGCAGGAAAAGATTAGCGCCAACTGAATTGTTTGAAGAGGATCCATTAAAGAGAAGAAAAAATATTCGTCTTGAAGCTCCTTCGACATCTACATCGTCGCTGGATAACATTTTAAATGTAAGTACAGAACAGCATAATGATAAAATTGAATGTCCTGAGTGTCACATATATGTGTCAAAAAAATATATGACCAGTCACTATAAGAGCAATAAACATAAAAATAATTTAATTAGACGAGATAATAATCTACCTAATGTTCAATTCATTGATAGTGCTTTCGGTAATAGAATTATTACATATCGAGTGCAATCTAGTTTAGTTTCTGATACACAGCTTGAATCACCGGAATTATTTTTACAAAATATTAAAAAAATAATTTATACATTACTAGAACGATCTATCTTAGAATATTCTGTTGTAAAAGTTAATTTTATTCTCAATGCGGATTTCACACAAGAAACAAAAAATCTACACAATATTTTTGATTTTCAAATTTCAAACTATCTTGTTTGTCAAGGTGATGACAAAGATATTATTTTCTCATCTATAATTACCGAAATAACAAACAAAATGACCAATTTCCAAAAAAAAGGTAGTGGATGGAGTTTAGTTAAAATAAATCACTTGGATATGAATGTCAACAAATTTAACCCATTGCGTGGATCTTCATACATAGACCTACCGTTAGATATAAAACATAAGAAAGCTGTAATCAATGTTCAAAATAACGATCATGAATGCTTTCGTTGGGCAGTTTTGTCAGGATTATTTCCAGCTACTCATAGTTCCAATAGGGTATCATCTTATATAATACACAAAAACAAACTAAAATTTGATAACCTATCGTTTCCTATAAAAATTAATGACATCCATAAGTTTGAAAAATTAAATAGTATAAGTATTAATGTTTTTGGATTACAATATGATTCAATAAGCAAATCAAATAAAGTTGTGGGTCCATTACACTTTACGAAACACCGTAAAATTACTCACTTAAACTTATTGTATATATCTCAAGGTTCCAAAGGTCATTTCTGTTATATTAAAAACCTCTCGAGATTATTATCTAAACAGTTATCGACTTCTGAACATGCAGTTCATATTTGTGATGGGTGTTTATTAAATTTCACGTCATTAGATAATTTAAAACGACACCAAGAAAATGACTGTTTCAATGTGTGTACAAATTTACCATCGGAAAACGATAGAAAAAGAAACTGGTTTAATGAATTAATATCATCAAACCAAATTTCATTTAACAACTATGAACGTAAATTAAGAGTTCCATTCGTTGTGTATGCTGACTTTGAAGCATTTTTAAAACCAATAGAGAGTTGTTCTAACAATCCAAATCAATCATCAACTGTTAATATCCAAAAACATGAAACGTATAGTTTTGGGTATTATGTTAAATGTTCTTATGATGATAATCTTTCAGTATATAGGTCTTATACAGGGCAAGATTGTGCGCTAAAATTTATGCAATTCATTTACGCAGATTTAGAAAATATTTGTAAAAAGAATTCTTTTGTCAAATCACCATTACCGTTAACTGAAGAAAATAAAATAAATATCAATCAAAGTGAGTCTTGTTACATTTGTGCTACTAAATTAAACGTGGATAGAACAATATCATATAATTGGCATACTGGTGCATATGAAGGTGTAGCTCATAGAGTATGCTCTCAGAAATACAAAGCTCCTAATTTTGTGCCAGTGTTTTTACATAATTTAAGTAATTATGACGCTCATTTCATAGTGCATGGTCTTGATTTCGAGAAAGGTGACATTGAACTTATTCCTGAGAACAAGGAAAAATATATTTCTTTTTCTAAAGTTTTACAAATCAATAACAGAGTTATAAAATTACGATTTCTTGATTCTTTTAAATTTATGTCAAGTAGCCTTAACAAATTAGCTCAGAACTTATTACTTGAACAATTTCGTGAACTCAAATTAAAATATCCATGTGAAGAAGATTTTAAACGTTTAATAAGAAAAGGTGTTTATCCATACGAATACATGACGACATTTGATTCTTTAAAAATAACTTCTCTTCCCACTCGCGATCAATTTTATAGTTCTTTAAATGATAGTCACATTACAGAAAGTGAATACCATCATGCTCAAGACGTGTGGAATCATTTTAATTGTAAAAACATGGGTGAATATTCAGACCTGTATTTAAAAACAGATGTATTGTTGTTAGCAGATATATTTGAAAACTTTAGGGATGTCTGTCTTAAAACATACGGTTTAGATCCTGCCCACTATTATACAGCACCTGGTTTAAGTTGGGATGCTATGTTAAATTTTACCAAAATAAATTTGGAACTTTTAACAGATATCGACAAGGTTACGTTTATAGCGAATAATATTCGGGGGGGTATATCACAATGCAGCAATAGACATGCAGTGGCAAATAACATGTTTATGTCGGAATACGATTCAGATAAACCATCTTCATTTTTGATGTACTTAGACGCAAATAACCTTTATGGTTGGGCTATGTCCCAATGTCTCCCAACAGGCAAATTTGAATGGGTCGATATAAATACAGATTTTAATATAGCCGATGATGCCAAACATGGTTTAATATTGGAAGTAGATTTAGAATATTCAAAAAATTTACATGATTTTCATTCAGATTTTCCATTTTGTCCAGAAAACGTATGTTTAGGAAACAGCAAAGACAGGAAACTGATCCCAAATTTAAAAAATAAAAAAAATTACGTCATTCATTATAGAAACCTTAAGCAATGTTTAAAAAATGGTCTCCGATTGGTTAAAGTACATAGAATTTTAAAATTTGAACAATCCGCGTGGTTGAAAAGTTACATAGACTTGAATACTCATATGCGTTCATTAGCCACTTCAGATTTTGAGAAAGATTTTTTTAAACTTATGAATAATTCTGTTTTTGGTAAAACAATGGAAAATGTAAGAAAACGAGTTAATGTCAAATTAATTAATCATTGGTTAAATCGTGGCAAAACTCAAGGTGCTGAATCTTTGATAGCAAGACCAGAATTCCATAGTTTATCTATATTCTCAGAGAGCTTAGTTGCAATACAATTAAATAAAACTAACGTTTTATATAATAAACCAATTTACCTCGGTTTTTGTATTTTAGATATATCTAAAACATTACTATACGATTTCCATTACGATTATATGAAAATAAAATATCAAGATAATATTAAGTTACTATATACTGATACCGATAGCTTAATATATCAAATATTTACGCAAAATTATTATGCTGATATAAAACTTGATTTAGTCAACTACTTTGATACGTCCGACTATCCACCAAATAATCAATATGGTTTACCATTATTGAATAAAAAACGGTTAGGTTTTTTTAAAGACGAAAATAATGGTAATATTCTTAAAGAGTTTGTAGGTCTTCGCTCTAAAATGTATGCAATGGATGTGCAGAATAAATGTATATGTAAAGCAAAAGGGATTAACAAAAGTGTAACAAAAAATTTTTGTCTTACCGATTATAAATCATGTTTATATGAAAAGAAAACGCAATACAGCGAAATGATAAGATTTAAATCAATTAAACATGCTATATATACACAAAAAATTAATAAAATATCTTTATCACACAACGACACAAAACGTTATTTAATAGAAAATTCAACAGATACTCTTGCATGGGGTCATTATAAAATAAAGGACATTTAATTTTATCAACGATTTCTGTACAACGAAAATATGTATGTTAATGTGTGTGTGTGTGTGTGTGTGTGTGTTTTAATTGTGGTTTTTAATAACTTAAAGTTCTGTCTTTATTATGTACTATCTTTTTTTTTATTGTTTTACTATGACAACTGTTTTGTATAATATCATGAAAAATTAGATGTACATTTTAATGTATGTAGTTACTTATTTGTTATACCTGATTTAACTTTATTTTATAATAATTTTCTTACTGTAATATTTTTCAAAACAGCTATGAACTGTATGTGATCATTTTTCAAAGTATTTGTATATGTAATCTTTGTATGTAAAACAAAATCAAATATAATACATTCAATCGTAACTTCTGGTTTTATTCATTCCGAAACGCTTTTAGAGTTCACACGTGTATTTAAAAATGTTTCATTTTTATCATCCTTTTACTGCCATAGTTGCAGGTCCAAGTGGATGTGGAAAGTCTAATTTTGTAACAAACTTTATTAAACATATTAATGAGGTGTGCAACACCAATTTTCATCAAATTACTTGGTGTTTTGATGAAATGCAGCCCTTATATAATTTACCAAATGTAAACTATTATCAGGGTATACCAGATTTGAATATGTTTGATGGAAAGGAAGCTAACCTTATTATTATCGACGATCTCATGAGGGAATCTGATGGTCGCATTGTTGATATATTTACCAAAGGTAGTCATCATAGGAACTTGAGTGTATTTTACATTACTCAAAATTTATTTCATCAAGGTAAAGGACAAAGAGACATTTCTTTGAATTCAAACTACATAATTTATTTTAAAAACCCACGTGATAAAACTCAAATACGTTACTTAGCACGGCAAGTATCACCAGAAAATAGCAAATTCATAGAAGATGCTTACAGAGATGCTACAAAAGAAGCACATGGCTATTTGATGATAGATCTAAAACAAGACACTTTTGACATGTGTCGAATTAAATCAAAGATATTTCCATCTGATGGTCATTCTACAGTGTACATTCCCACAAAAGAGTTTAAATATGTCAAGAACCAACCAATACCCGTCATTTACAAATGATGGATCGACGCTTAAAGACGCATGAACACTTATTAAATGCTCTTTATAAACTTAAACCAAAACATCAACAAGCTCTTTTAAAAGTCTGTAACGAAAACGAAATTAATTTTATATGTGAATGTATTCATAACGTTTTACAAGGAAATATAAAACTTGAAGAAAAATCAAAGAGTAAACTAAAAAAGTACAAAAATCTACTACGAAAATTGGTACGTAAAAGTACAAATAAAATAAGAAAGAATATTATAGTTCAAAAAGGTGGTGCATTTCTTCCGATTATATTGGGTTCTATTTTGAGTGGATTGATAAGTGGACTAGTTTAAAAATGGAACACGCCAAAAAAATGCTGTTAGTTGATCCAAGCTTGATAGATAAGTTAAATCAAAAAAGAAATGAAAATCCTACCTCTCGTTTAGATAGTGAAATGGAAAAAATACTCGACAGTAATATGGATGATCGAAAAAAGTGTAAATTATACTTACAAATTTTACAAAGATATCTTCACTTTATGGAAGAAGATCGTCGTCCCATTGAACTCCCTATAATAACTTCAAATGACGATAACATTAAACCCACATCTGAAAGCTGGAAATTTTTTAATATAAATAATGATATCAAGAATAAAGATGTAGTTGTCAGTCAGACACTGAGTGATGAAGAGAAGCAACAAGAAAGTTTTACACTCGAAAAAAAACCTTCCTACTCAACAAAACAAATTTTAAATTTAATACCAAAAACGTATGTAAAAAAAGGTGAGTTGTTATTGAATTCGGTGTCACTAAATAAAAACAAAATTTATTGGAATGATGCTGGCACAGTGATTGTAGATAATGAAGTGATTCCTAACAGTAACATTATCGATTTAGTAAGCGATACACTGCGACCATTAAAAAACAACGACCCACCTGGTTGGGAAAAATTTGCTAAAGCGTTAAACGATTTAAAAGTACCTTTAACATATATTGGCAATCCAAAAAGACGTGAGTACATAGCTCGACTTCAAAAAGCCATCGAAGAACAACCGCCACAAAACACAGAGGTATATTTGACGCCAACGAGCGAAGATAAACACGCAAATAAAATTAAGAAAAAGATTGATTGGGAAAAATGGACCCCTTATTAGAAATAGATCAAATTTATTATGATGTATCACACCCAGCTGGATATAGCAATATCGACAAATTATCAAAAGCTATGAAAGGTAAAATGAAAAAGGAAGAAGTTAAAAACTGGTTGCAATCCCAATCTACGTATACACTCCACAAACCAGTACATAGAAAATTCGCTCGGAACAAATACGTTCTCTCTAATCTCAATGAACTTTGGCAAGCTGACTTAAGCGACATGCGGACTTATTCTAAAGATAATAAAGGTTTCAACTACATTCTTTGTGTTATTGATGTTTTTAGCAAATACGCATATGCTAGACCCTTGAAAAAGAAAAATTCAGAAACCGTAAAAAAGTGTTTCGACAGTATATTTAATGAAGCTAATACTACACCCACTCACATTCAATCTGATAAAGGCACTGAATTTGTATCGAAAGATGTTCAAAGATACTTTAAAACAAAAAACATAAATTACTATACGACAAATAATCCAGACATCAAAGCAAGCATTGTAGAAAGATTTCAAAGAACGCTAAAAATGAAGATGTGGCGCTATTTTACACACAAGAATACACATAAATATATTGATATTTTGCAGAATTTGATACACTCTTACAATCATAGTTTCCATTCTAGTATTAAAATGTGTCCTTCAGATGTTAATTCTAATAATATAATGACAGTTTGGAGTAATTTATATGAAAAATCTGAAAAATCATCAAAAACTATACTACCTATGTTTCATGTCGGTGACCATGTCAGAATAACTAAATATAAACACGTATTCCAAAAAGGTTATGAATCTAATTGGAGCTATGAAATATTTGTGATTTCTTCTATAATAGAACGTACTCCGTGGCCCGTTTATACTATAAAAGATTTAGATGGTGAGGAGATAGTAGGAACGTTTTATGAACGAGAATTACAAAAGGTCATTTATGACCCCACCATTGAACACAAGATTGATAAAATAATTCGCTCTCGTTATTCTGGCAGCAGACAACAAGTGTTAGTTAAGTGGAAAGGTTATCCAAACAAATTTAATAGTTGGATTTTAGCTTCCAGTTTAAAAAAAATATGATTAAAGATTTTTATTTAACTTTACTTAGCAATAGTTCAATGGAATATTTTCCTGAGAACAAAACATCAATTTTTTCAACAAAATTACCCAAACCCATAATATTGGAAGGAGAATGGTGTGTAGGAATCGTTGAATTCCAATATCCATGCACCATGTTTACTGTTCAAGATCATGAGAATGTTATTTACATAACAAAAATCATGAAAATGCCCAATGAAGACAAACTATCTACAGTTTATTATAAGACTCACATACCTGCCACAAACTATGATAATATTAACCATATTTTGTCAGCATTAAATAATATAAGAGAAAAAATCAAATTCCGCTACGATAATATATCTAAATTTGTTTCTGTTTCTGTGTTAGACGAATCAATAAAATCTGTAACATTATCTCCTAAACTAGGCTTACAGTTGGGATTTGAACCAAACAGAAACCTTGTTGAAAAGAATTTAGCTAAATGTCCAGCTAATTTACATTTAGGGTTACCATCTCAACTATTCGTTTACTGTGATATAGTTGAACCTCAAATTGTAGGTGATGTAATGACACCTCTTCTGAGAGTAATACCATTAGATCCTTCAAAATACATCTATGGTGCCAATAAAATGCATGTATTTTCACCTCCTCATTACTTATCGGTAATGCGAAGAGAATTCGATACCATTGAAATAGATATAAGGTCAAGCACCGGACAAAAGATACCATTTCAATTTGGAACGGTGTGTGTTAAACTACATTTTAAAAAATTATAATGCATTTTGAACGCTCCAACATGATATGCCCTTATCAACGCTATTATTCTCATCAGGCTGGTTCAGGTATAGGGGTGGTATATAAAGGGGCGCCTTATCAAAAAGGACATGGAATTGGTAGTTTTCTTGGGGGATTGTTTAGGTCAGTTTTACCATTATTATGTAGCGGTGTTCGATCTGTTGGTAAAGAGGCATTGAGCGCTGGTGTTGGTCTATTGACAGATATGGTTAGTGCGCGACCAATGGAAGATTCAATAAAAGCACGTCTTAAAGAAGTTGGTTCCAACTTAAAACGCAAGGCTGATGAAAAAATAGATAAAATCAATATGTCTGGATCCGGATATATAACAAAACGAAAACGTCTACCTGGAGTCAGTCCGTCGTTGACCGCGAAAGTGAAAGCTCTAAAAAAATCAAAAATTACTCAAAAACAAATCAAGGACATATTTTCTAACAATTAATCAAAATGTCTTTTTTACATAGTCATTCCTGTGAATGTATAAAGTCCGAATTGGATTTGTTTGCATTGCCGTCAACTCAAACTAGCATTGAAAGTGGAATTTGGATCCATTATAAACCAATTTCATCTCTTGCCGATGATGGTCCTATAGAATTTCAAATTCCTGGAGCAGGAGATGACTACATAGATTTATCTCATACGTTACTTCACTTGAAAGCGAAAATAGTAAATCAAGATAACACCAAACTAACCGCATCTACAGTCGTTGCTCCGGTGAATAATTGGTTGCACTCACTCTTCAGTCAACTTGATGTCTACTTAAATCAAAAACTTGTATCACCACCCAATAACACATATGCTTATCGTGCGTATATAGAAAACTTATTGAACTATGCTCCTGCAGCAAAAAAATCTCACCTCACCTGTGGTTTATGGTATGAAGATACAGCTGGAAAAATGGATTCCACCGATGATACTAATAAAGGATTTACTAAGAGGCAAGAATTATCTAGTGAAAGTAAACAAATGGAAATGATTGGTCACTTACATGGTGATTTATTCAATCAAGAAAAATTTTTAATCAATGGTGTTGATATATGTGTTAAGTTAATTCGTTCTAGAGAAAATTTCAATCTCATGGCCTCTACAGGTGACCTTAAATTAAAGGTATCTATTACGGATGCATCTTTGATTATTCGTAGAGCACGAATCAATCCCAGCGTGTTACTTGCTCATCAAAAGGTCTTAGCTTCTACCACAGCTAAATACCCCATTACTCGAGCTGAAGTTAAAGTTTTAACAATACCATCAGGTGTTCAAGGAAAAACTCTAGATAACATTTTCTTAGGACAATTACCTAAAAGGTGTATAGTGGGATTTGTAAATAACGCTGCTTTCAATGGAAACCTCACTAAGAACCCATTTAACTTTCAAAATTACGACATCAATACTTTTAGTTTATATATAGACGGTCAACAAATACCATCAAAGGCTTTACAACCCTCATTTGAGAACAAAATTTTTACTTCAGTATATCATACATTGTTTTCTGGAACAGGTATACACTTTCTCAATGAAGGTAATGGGATATCCCGAGAACAATACGCTGAAGGGTATTGTATGTTAGCGTTTGATTTGACACCTGATTTATCAGCAAACTCTGCAAGTCATTGGAATCTTGTAAAGCATGGTAGTGTGAGATTAGAAGTGCGTTTTGAAACAGCTTTATCACAAACTATTAATTGCATTGTTTATGCGGAGTTTGATAATGTTATTGAAATAGATAAAAACCGCAATATTTCAGTAGATTATAGTAGTTAAGAACACAAAATTAACTGTTTAAGATTAGATTAAGCGTGAATAATGTAATTCAGATTTGTTGTTAGATTTAAGTTACCAATAAAACGAATTCATAAAATATTAAGTTCTTTGTTTAACTATAATCCTTGCAACCCCACAACAAGAGTCAACTTGGCTGATAAGTACCATAATAGTGTCTTGTTAACCTTATATGAGACATTACCACTTTATCATTCGACCTGATAAGATTCTGCAGCGATACGGTGAATAAAAATGAATACAATAGAAATACAGAATTACTTAAAGAAAATTGATCCAAGTATTGAATATAATGTATATGCAGCCAATCGTCTACCAATATATGTGGTAACTCCTACATACGTAGTTAGCAACTTAGACTCTGATAACAAACCAGGTTCTCACTGGGTCGCCATACACATAGATAAGAATGGTTTTGGACAGTACTTTGATTCATACGGTCGACCACCTCAAGGATACCACCGAATGTTTTTAGCGAGAAATTCTAGAATGTGGAATTACAATACAAGTCGAATTCAAAATGACTTTACTATAGTTTGTGGAGAGTACTGTTTAATGTATCTGTATTATAAATACTATGGTAAGAGTCTCAAAGATTTTCAAGTATTATTTAGTGATAATACAATATGCAATGATGTGTTTTTAAATGGTTTATTTAAATCATGTTTTGAGGTGAATAAATGAAATATGAAAATGAATGAATGATTTTTCTTTATTGAAGATTAATAACCCCATACAATACTTATAATTCTTCCAAACAATTTATGAATGTTCCCAATAACTTTACAATCGTAAGCATGAGCATGAAAAAACACTAAAAAGACTTATAACTATTTACAATAATACTTAGCAATAACACAATTCACAAAGAGTTCTAGAATCAAAAACAAATTAATCTATTAAGTATGTAACTTAAAAGAGTACAAAGTTTAAATACAATACAATGTAAGTTAAATTTAAACAGGTAGATTCTTAAGTACAGTTATTACAATAATAGTTTCTTATTTCAATAATAGTAGTACAAAGCATATGATTAAAGTTATGATATTAAAACATTGACACGCACTGGCACTTTTGTTCATTTGTCTGTGTCTATAAAATATTTCACACAATCGTCCTTACTAGCCAACTGTTTAGTTATATTGTATATAGTGTCCTTGACACTTTGCAAGTTCTTATCACTGTCGTTTTCCGCGTAATATTTAACTCGCACATCAGCGTGTTTCCAATGTTCCGTCGGTGCGATGTTTTTTATTTTATTCACTTCATACACCTCAATTTTTATGAGATGTGATGCAGACCTGTTGTCATCGCTGTTTGATCGGATGTATGAAACACCCCCGCTCGTCGATCGACCAACACTGGATGACTTTCTTGTTGTTGTCTTCTTCTTTTTTGGTTTTTCGAAGAACTCATCAATGCTGTTGCATTCGATCGGTCTTTTATTTGCTATTATCGCTTTTTTTACTTTAAAAGCGAGTGTACCTTCTTCATCACTAGGTTCGTCGATTTCTTCAGCATAATAGTAGTTTTTGTAAGTATTTTCAGAAAACTGTAACAAAATTAAATGAAACTGTTTTAATTATCGGTTAAGTAAGTACTGTATGATAAATACTTATAGGTATGCGAAGTATACATGTACACATTAGTAACAATGATAAATTAATAAGACATCAAAGATAGCTAAAATGTATTAACCTGGTGGACAACACATGGCATAAACAATTAATGAAACATCTGGTTACAACACTTTTAGATCAAAGTATATAAAGGTACTTACATTCATTTTTATAACACTTTCACTATTTAACTATTTCACAATTTTACTATCACTTCACTGTTACACACAACTGGAGATCACACTTCGAGCAGAGCACAGAGTGGAATACGATACCATGTGATTTTGAGTCGGTCTTTTATATGGAGAGGGAGTATTGTTTCCTTGCAGACAAGATCCAACATGTTTCGACTTTCACCTTAAATGTTCCGTTGAATACGTAATATCAGGTAATGTGAATAATGGGAACCGTAATTATTATGACAATGAGAAGACCCAAAGGGTTTTACCTAGAATTTGAGAAAGGTATGGTGTATTGTAACGATTGCTTTATCTATAATAAACAATGCCCGTAATGCGTAAAGGGCGACTATTAAGTAATTTTAAACAGCTTTTAAGTAGAAACACGAGTTAATAGAAATACGAGACAAAGACCTTTGCATCCTTCAAATAAAAAAGGGTCGCCGATAGAAAGTAGAAAGTCTAAAACACAACGAAACAGGGAAAATGTTGCTTTATCTATCATAAACAATGCTCGTAATGCGTAAAGGGTAACTATTAAGTAATTTTAAACGGCTTTTGCGTAGAAACACGAGTTAATAGAAATACGCGACAAAGACCTTTGCATCCTTCAAATAAAAATAAGGATCGCCGATAGAAAGTAGAAAGTTAAAAGCACAACGAACAGGGAAAAGGTACAAGCTTAAGGGAACCGTAGACCATGAACAAATTCGTGGTTCATACCTACCTCGCGGGTGATATGAAACGGATTCCGCGGACGATATAATTTTTATTCGCGGGTGTTATCAAAGTAATCCGCGGGCGATATCAAATTAATCCGCGGTAGGTATCAAGTAAATCCGCGGTAGGTATCAAATTAATCCGCGGTAGGTATCAAGTTAATCCGCGGTAGGTATCAAATTAATCCGCGGTAGGTATCAAATTAATTCGCGGTAGGTATTAAAGTAATCCGCGGATTTTTTCGCGGGTCCCGCGGGCCGAATCTGGAGCAATCGAAAACGTCGGCCATCAGCCGCCGGAGCGCCGCGAGCGGAGCGAGCGGACCGGCCGTCGAACCTGCTCCAGTATCGGTGAATCCCTTACTACTAAGAATCGTTTGAAGAAGACAAAACATTTGACAACTAAAATAGGTTTATAAACTGTGTATGAATAAGGTCATTAGTATTTAATCCACATAAACTATTGAACAGAAACTACTCCATAATGCAAGTTTCCAATAACCGTGTAGATTTAATTCGGAGCTGGGCGCTCGATACGATGCCACGCTCGTCGACCGCACTTGCGGTGTTGTTGAATATCTTACAAAGCTCGTTTAATAGATCTATGGAATATAGTTATTGGTATAATAAGTGTTAAGTAAGTATGTTTATTGAGCTGTTTCAGTTTGGGATATATCTGGATTTTTTATTACAGTTGTACTGATATACTTTTTGGTTAGGTTGTGTATAGATAAAGGCCTGGATAAACTTGGTCTATTAATTTTTCAACAGTGTAAACGCAAGAGTCAACGTGAAAATTATTAGCGAATGTAAAGATTGATGTGGGTGGAGGAAGCGAAAGAAGTGTGCCAGAATCGAGCAAAATGGCAATCCATAGTATCTGCCTACCCCATGTGATAGAGCCGTGATGCTTTGTATGTATGAATGTCAAATATATTAACTTCATAACGTTGGAGTGGGATAATAAAAAAAAAGGTTGTATGCGAGAATTGAACTCTAAATCATTTTTTGCACCTTGCAAACAACATTTACGCCACAGAAATATATTCGTAATATTCCCTCCTACTCGGATCAAAAAAACAGTCTAAAACAATAAACCGCTTAATAGCAATCGTTAAATACTGTAAAACAAACTCGAATGTTTGAAAACATATCACAATCATATAAATCATAACCTAGGAAAAAACCAAACATTAAACAGAAATAGATGCACGATTGTACATACCTACTGTTAAGGCCCTCCCCCGATCCAACGGCCTTGAGCATTCGTTCCATACATTTACGGCGGGAATATGCCAAGATATAAAAAAAAAACATAAAAAAAGTATTTTTGAAAATGTTTAAATACCAAAATGTTCGTTATTTAATTGAGTACCTAATAGTGTTAGTTGCAAATTAAAATGATGTGTATTTTAGGTGATGCACGGAATCAACAATTGTAGTGGCATGTTCATTATGAAATTAATGAAACATTATCCATACTCCTACTGGTGGTAGGTCTCTCATATGTAAGAGTCCGTCTGGGTGGGTACCACCGCAATGTCTATTTCTACCGCCAAGCAGTAGTGTGCATGCACTGTTGTGTTTCGGTTTGGAGGACATTGTAGCCAGTGTAACTACAGGGCATAATGAGACTTAAAATCTTATGTCTCAGGATGACGAGCGCAATGGAATGCTACACAGTACTTTGTAACTCAAGGTGCTGCAAGGTGTTGCTACTGTATATGGGTGGTCGTATCGCTTATCATCAGGCAAACGGCATGCACGTCTCGTCATTCAATGCCATAAAAATAAAACCATATAAAAATTTAAAACAACCAAAGTAAAGTTAAGATATGGGTTTTTTAATACATCAATGGATATTGTAGTTTTTTTTACTATATGTATTTTAAATTTCGAATAGATTCCAAAAATAAAGGTTTGCGCGCCATTTTGCACCGCCTTTACGCGATTCGATATTACTGCGATTATTTCGAGCAGTTACAGTCAGCATACATTTCATTCATCAAATAATTTTTAATTGTGTGGGTTTTCAAACGAATCGATGACTGGTCTAATAATGGCTACCGCGTAATATCTATAACAAATAGTAAATATGATTTGTAAGATCGTTTGAAAACACTTCTGGAATTAGATTGCACTTGATCGGACAAAATAAAGGTAATGCAATTGTTCGCCAGGCCAGCATTAGAAGAAAGCAACGCCTGTATCCACAATGATTATTCAACATAATGTAAAAATCAGTTAAATTATTTGTTGCAACTATTAAGGAATCCGCCATTTTGAATTTTAAAAATGTAAAATTTTGAATGACCGGGTGATTAGGTAAAATGGTAATGAAATACAGCAACAAATACACAGAAAGCAATAATTTTAAATAACTTTTATTGTGAAGTAAAACATACTATGTTTATGTTTCATGTCAGGTCGGTACAACGAATTGTATATCATATCATTTTAGTGGTGGTAGGTCTCTCATATGTAAGAGTCTGTCTGGGTGGGTACCACCGCAATGTCTATTTCTACCGCCAAGCAGTAGTGTGCATGCACTGTTGTGTTTCGGTTTGAAGGACATTGTAGCCAGTGTAACAGGACATAGTGAGACTTAACATCTTATGTCTCAGGATTTCGAGAGCAGTGGAATACCACACAGTACTTTGTAACTCAAGGTGCTGGATGGTGTTGCTACTGTTTATGGGTGGTCGTATCGCTTACCATCAGGCGAACGGCATGCACGTATCGGCATTCAATGCCATAAAAAAAAAAATATCAAGTTGTTCGAAATCGCTGCGAAGTACTCAGCCGGCAAAATATCAGTGTGCTTAGAATGTGGCAAAAAAAAGAACGGGTTGCACTCCGGGAGTGCCGGCAGAAGTGAAAACTTGAACATTAACGTTGTGCATTTCTGAATATTTTGGAATGGTTAGGGAATAATTTCGCACGAATTGCTTTATTTATCAGTATAAAAGTACTAGCATTTATGTGGTTACATAATACATCAATGGGTTAAATACAATATTTATTTATTGCGCTATCGTACACAAAAATGAGAATTTCACTATTTCTTTATAAATCAAAAATTAAAAAAATAATGTAACGCTCTTTTGTACTCGTGCCGTACCAACGCTGGGGAAATAAACAAAAAATGTAGTCGTTTAAGAATTATAGCTTCTACGCATTGTATTTAAGGTTCATATTAGTAAGGGATGGTAAAACCTCCTACGCATTCGATCGGGGTCACGTGATCCTGACGCGAGCTTAACATTTTATACCCATCCCAAGAAAAGTGCTCAACGCCGCTAAAGAAGTTTTAACTTCAACAAGACTCCGTTTCGTTTTATTGGGATTGGTTAAGATACTAACACGTGACTGACATATTGGTCTCTTGATCAATCACAAACATCAAAATTAAACTACATCGTTTTATGAGTTGCGTTTTCTTGCCACATTCTAAGCCCACGTTACGTTACCGCGCAATAAAAATTTGGTGTCAGATAGTTTTTAAACTGCATTCGGTTTTTCCACCACATAGAGAAACATACGTTTTTTCATAAAGGTGACTCGAGGATTTTTTACACAAAATGAAGCTATTTTTCCATTGATATTTCTATTCTATTGTACCTAAATTCAGTATTTGAACTAAATAATTTTTGCGGATTATTAGAATATGACTAGGATAGGGTAATCATTTTTCGTCAGTCGACACTGTATCTGGACCCTGCTTTGCTTGCAATCAGGTGAAGTAGGATCATTTTGCCGTGTTTGCCTAAAAAAATGTTTAAACTCTACAAAAAACAAAAAAATACAAAAGTAAGGAATTGGACTTCCTCCTTTTACAAGTATATTAATAAAAATTAAAATAACCCCTGACACAAAAAATCTCTAAAAAGTAAAATAATAAATGTGTCTTTGTTGTTTAAATACCTAGTAATATTTTGACCCAAGCGTCGTGAGACCATGAGAAAGCAATGAGACCATCCTTATGAGCCCAAACACGCTATATCTGCTATAAGTTGCTAAGGAGTTGGGTATCCCGCAGACTACTTAATGCTGCAGCATCAGCTCATGTCTAAAAATATTGCCGAAGTCACAGTACACCATATTTAAATTGAATCGGGCTTTTTAAATTGGAAATGAGCTGATAATCTTCAAACGCCTGAACAGATCTTCATAAATTATAGCTAAGAACCATCGCAATCATATCAGATTTCAAACAAAAAAAAACCGCGTCAAGATTGGTCCATTCGTTTGAGAGCTACGATGCCACAGACAGACATACAGATACACACCCTAAACTTATAACACCCCGCTTTTTTGTTGGGGGCTAAAAATAACGGTGTTTTAGTTCGAAATTCGAAATCCTGAATGTGTCTACATAGTTTAGTAGACACTGATAATAACATACGGCCACGTAGCTCGTAAAACTGGAAGGGCTCGGCGATACACGACCCGGCCATTAGGCGCGCATTGACATTGATTTGTGCTACGTGGGTTATTGTTAGTTACTGGCATATCACGGCCAGGGTTACTTGCGGGGAAAAGAGAATATTTAAACGTAAAAATTGATCGCGGATTTGCTTTTCAATTATGATGAAACTTCTGGTTAACTGGCTATCTATTTTAAGGACAGGCGGTTGAGCTAGCCCATTGAATCTCCTAAAATCTCTCTTTTGTCTGTTTGTAAATCAATACATCGCATCAAATAATTTAGTTGATGCTGTTTGTACATATTTTCTTTGTAGTAGAGGCCAGCATAATAATATGATGAGGCGGACCCATTCATGTTGAAGACGAATTTATCTATAACGTGGCTCTACCAATACCTACATAATTTTATTGATTAATTTACTGTAGGTCATAGTCGTTGCACAGCACAGTAAACCCACTGCACCTGATGTTGCTTGACCAGAGATGCTTATCCGCCAGTCGACATAATTATGTCGGCCTCTTTGATACCGGATCTACGGGCTGATCCTGAAACGCGACACAGTTACGTGGGCCTGTATGGCGGGTTTTAAACCTTGTCTGCGGTGGTACATTTCAATGACCTTCCTTTGTTTGTGCACAGGATGGGCGCCTGCGCAGCGGCGACATGTTGCTGCGCATCGGCGCGGTGTCGGTTGTGGGGATGTGCGCGCGACAGGCGGCCGCGGTGTTGAGGCAATGCGGCGCATGCGTGAGACTGCTGGTCGCGCGCCCGGCAGCTTCCAACGCGCTGCCTATGCAGGTAACTCCGTAGACAGAATATTTCCAACACCTCCCTATCTTTTTATTTGATTAATTTTGTTGCGGGTTAAAGACAGATTAGTGTTTCCTGAGACTTGCCGAGCTTCACCGCACGGTTTCATAACATGTGTGCCACTGTTGATCCTGGCCAGGAGTTACAGTGCCGGAATAGTTTAGAGACTATCCCGGTTTCACGGAGTTAGAACTCCACAGACTCCATGTTTGGTAATTGTTAACAAAAAGATGTAGGGTCGATACCAGCTCTGAAAAAAATATTGTGATTTTTTTTTGTCGGGCCTGTTTTGTGGCCTTAAATTACTCGCTCTTGATATCTTCTGTCACTGAAACTGTAAACAAGAAATGCTTTTCTTTCGTGAACTCCAGAATTCATACTCTATTTCATCAGTTTACACAATCGGATATACTTATGGTTGCTTCGCGGTAAAGTTTATTCATGAATTAAACAAATGTATAAATAAAACATCATGATTAATGTTTTGTCTTTGTTGATGTGAGCATTGCGTTGTCATGACGACTGACGTATTTACTGACGCTACACACGCGCAACTTATGAATGTGTTGTCTGCGTCAGCTTTAAATATTCGATCTCAGAATACGAACTAATGAATTTAGTTATTATTCTGAGTATTCGATCTATACTATCTATACTAACTACTATACGAAAATGTATGAAAATAACTATGAATGTGGAAGAAGCGAAAGAGGTGTGTCAAGATCGTAGCATGTGGCGCTCAATAGTCTCTGCCTACCCCTATGGGATAAGGGCGTGAGTGTGTGTGTGTGTACTATCAGTGACTGCCTCGGTGTCGTAGTTGTATCACGCTACGACTGTAATGCTGAGGTCCCGGTTTCGATCCCAGGGTCGGGCAAAATTATATGGAGATAGGTTCGACCCCTATGACATAATGGGACGAAATACACACGACGAAAATTCGGTGCACTAGATTCGCCTCTGCCTACCCTTTCGATGATAGAAGTCGTGTGTGTTTGTGTACTATTAAAATGTGATTGACGGACCAGGGTTTACCAACACGGTGCATAACTTCACCCACTTATAACCTACAAATATTCTAATTACGATATTCTGGGCAAAATATTTATCAATATTATGGCAGTCACCCTTTTGCCTTTGTGTCTTCCGTTATTGGACGCATATTTGCTTGCCTCATATTACATTACACCTTCTTCTTCTTTTAAATTATGGCTTCATAATAATGCAGATACAAAACAATAAAACATATAATTCTTAGAAATAAAAAGTTGTCGCCATCTCGAAAAACAAAAGACGAACCCGACATTACACCTAGAGGTACATGAACATTTGTCAATTATTACCTAGTTATAGCGTTATATCACTGAGAAGCGGGTGCTGCATTAAGTTTTACTCATGTTACGAACAACTTCGTAAACTTACAATAATATAGTTCTTATTTTTAGTGACTAACTTTCGTACAACTTGCGGAACACAGCAGCAGTTTTTGCGTGAAAGAGTAACAAACATCCATACATCCAGACATCCATACCTACTTACAAACTTTCGCCTTTATAATATTAGTAGGATAAGTGACAAGTCTGACGCAGCGTCATCCTTTTTTTTTAAATAACGTCTTTGTATGGACGATATACACAATCACACATCACGCTTTTATCTCCTAAGTGGTAGGCAGGTGCAACCAGGGCATCCACTTTTTGCCATGTGTATTCCGTCCCAAGATGTGATAAGGGGCGAGCCCATCGCTATACCGGGTTTAAATTCCAGATTCCGGTTGATACTGAGCAAAAACACAATATAACTGATCACATACCCGATATATACGATAGGCTCGCGCCCTATCACATCATGGGACAGAATACACATCACATCATGGTTAATACACACGGCGAAAATTGGGCGCACTAGTTGCACCTCTGCCTATCCCTTCGGTTTAAAAGGCGTGAGTGAATGAACATACCCAACATCATTTTATAAGCCTCTCATATGTAAGAGTCCGTCTGGGTGGGTACCACCGCAATGTCTATTTCTACCGTCAAGCAGCAGTGTGCATGCAGTGTTGTGTTTCGGTTTGAAGGACATTGTAGCCAGTGTAACTACTGAATATAATGGGACTTAACATCTTATGTCTCAGGATGACGAGCGCAATGGAATGCCACACAGTAAAAGTACTGTAAGTACATCGAAGTTACAAAGGTAACTCAAGGTGCTGGATGGTGTTGCTACTGTTTATGAGCGGTCGTATCGCTTACCATCAGGCGAACGGCATGCTCGTCTCGTCATCCAATGCAATTTAAAAAAAAGCAAGGATGTTCCCTTAATAAAGTTTTACGAAGACATCTCCCGCTACCGTTTACGCAGTACTTGACGCGTGACCCTGCGATTATGGACCTCTAGCCCTCTAGCCCTCTCGTCCGACCTACATACAGCATTAATTGGACGCGGGCTGAAAGAAACTCTCCCCAACCTTTTCTCGATTTAAACTCCAATTACTGCATGCATGTTTTTTCTGGTTTACGAATTCCAGTGCGATTTCACTACATTTATACCCGAGCATCGACTGCAACAACCATTTGGCTATATTTTAAGAAACGAGTTTAGGTTTTTTTTTGCAAATGTCCAATAAAAAGCCAAATGGTTGATGATACTAATATGAAAAGTAGTCGTAAGACTTCTGACTTATAAGCCTTCAGTCCACCTCGCGGGCTTAAGTCTAAATTGGTGGTCATTCGACACACAGCTCTTAAATTCTTAAGAATTCTCAGATAAATAGGAATCTTTACGTTTATTTTCATTGATAAAGTTAACAATAATTACCAATGATTTAATCGAAATGTTCAATCAAACATGCGTACCCCGGAATCAAAAAACAACTGCCTCATATTACGAGTGCCCTGAGGAAAACCGGAGACAGAGGGGCTTGGAAACAGTTCGTCATTGACTCTGTCAAAGCGTTTCAAGACGGACACGACCTTCAGTGAAGAATACGACTAAGGAGACCTCTGTAATCAAATTGGAGTTTCGTTTATTCACTTCTTCTATTTCGTTTATTCTTGTTACTGCTTCTTATATTAGAAATATTATTTAACTTGGTGTTGCTCGCGGCTTCACCCGCGAAAGTCTTTCCCGCTACAAAAGTCCCTACAACACAGTACGACGCCAGCGCCATCTACTTTAAGGATTAGATTAAAAATATCCATTATTTCTCATGGGAGCAAATTACCGGGATTAAAAGTACCCTATGTGTGAATCCAGGACATGACCTACCCGTTTGGCAAATTTCATCCAAATCCGTGTAGTTGTTTCCTCGTTTACTTTTAACGAACTTCCAATTTTTTTTACAAACTTTCGCATTTACAATATTAGTAAGATTAGTGGTATTAGTAATACTATTATTGTTTGTTACATGCGGTTGCCAAGTTTAACAGGAAATGGTTTCCGCCTCCGACATTACTCAACAAAGAAACGTTTAAAACGCAATTCTATTATACCAATAGCATACTTGGTTCGCAGCCAAATAGTGAAATGTTGCTGCATTCGGTTTTTTGTGAATTTTGTCGTGGGGAAGATGGTATAAATTTTTTTTATTGCATAAGTGAACCCAATAGGGGTTAACCAGAGACATTAAGCAGTTTATAAAGAAATGTTTGGGTCAAGGGATGGTCAGGGAGCATCGCTCAAAACATAATATACGTCCTATTAAAACATATAAGAAGATACATCTCCACGTAGCGAATGTAGAGTCCCTTTAACATTTTTTTAATTGGCACTGCGCTTAGAGCAAAGAGTTCTAAGAATATACATTTTTTTAATTGACACTGCGTTTAGAGCATAGAGTTCTTAACTATACTAACTGTTCTTAACTATACTAACTATATCTTTAATGTCTTTGCTTAGAGTATTATTATGTTTACTCTAAGGCACTGCGGCACCAACAATACTTTTGACAACTGTCTTATCGCACATAGAACCTCGTGCCTGTCAAGTCATAAAATTAACCATCGAAGGAGTTCTCAACTAGCTCAACTACATAACTAGAGACGTAGCCAAGATGCTTTTCTCCAAGCGTTAACGCCAATGATATTCCAAAAACATAAATATGATATTAGCAATCGCAATCTGAAGATTTGAAAGTAACCCAATTGGGATAGTTTTATGCACGACACTTAAATGACAAATATAAGCTGTCTTTATTGTTCCTATTGCCCCCTCATTCTCTATGACACACGTTATTTTCACCGCGCGTAACAAGCGCGTAACGTAACTCATCGCGTTTATCACTATGAAAATTGGCATACAGAATACCATTTAACGCTAATTACACGAAGTTAACGTAACGCGGCCGCGTTACGAGTTAACACTGTCATAGAGAATAAGGGGGCTGATATGTTGCAACGTCTAAAACTCAATGTATTTCGCCCTAGCAGCCGCTTACTAAATCGAAAAACCTTTGCTCTTCCCTTGTACAAAACGAATCTCGGTCATCATTCGTCCCGCTATCGCATGTGTTCTTCTTATAATGTGGTATTGCTAATTATTATGATATCTTTTTTGGTTCGCCTGCCTTAGCTAAGATAAATATATTTAAATACATAATTTAACAACCACCCAGACACACAACTTGTGCCGTGTACCTCATGTTACTAGGGTTTGGCGTATCTATACTTTATAAAAATCATTGGTTAACACTAATAGAAAACAAAAAAAATATGCGAATGACATATCGACAAGCCTAACGCAAGGATACGTCATTCCCATACATTTGTTTCTATTCTATTGGCGTTAACGCTTGTAGAAAAGCATCTTAACTACAGGCCCTGATCACACACACACACTCACGCCCGTTATCCCCGAAGGGGTAGGCAGAGGTGCAACTAGTGCACCCACTTTTCGCCGTGCATATTCCGTCCCATGATAGGGGGCGAGGCCATCGCCATATCGGGCACAAATTCCAGACTCCGGGCTGATACTGAGCAGAAAAACCCAATATCACTTTGCCCGACCCGGGGATCGAATCCGAGACCTTAGCATTGCAGTCGTACCGTAATACAACTACGCCACCGAGGCAGGCCCTGATCCTTGAGCGTTAACAAGCCCGCGGCATAGAATTACAAGCGGAAATTTACGCGGTATTTCATGATAATCGTAAAACGTAATGTAGGTTGATGTAAACATCATTGCGTCCATGTTAAATGTCTCGTTAATAATTTGTTACAACGTTTCTTTTTCTTTTCGAGTTTATGGCTAGAGTTTGTTAAAATTATTGCTAATTTTCTTACGAGTTTTATTATTTTGTTTTTATCTTCCATTTTGCGTTTTAGTACAGGCCAGTTCAGTAACAAGTAGGTCATGTGTACATTCGGTTCGATGTCCTTATAAATACTGATGGAAATCATCATGGATTATTAGGGCCCGTTTTTCAAGTGTAAGTTTAGAGCTTAAGAGCTTCGAGTGCTCCAGGTGCTGCGAGCGCGTCCAGCTTAATAAGACCCTGACAAAAAGATAACTACAGTTGAAAAAACCCGTTCTTAGTCCGTATAAATCCGACATGATTCATCTACCTTGCAAAGCAAAAAGCAGAAAAGAAAAAAATCGCGATAAAAAAGCCATTCTTTAACTTAAGTTAATAAAGTTAATAGGCATAAGCCTATCATCATAACAACTATGTAAATGCTCATAATAATTAAAAATCACACACAAACATACTCACGCCTTTTATCCCTAGAGGCGCAACCAGTGTACCCACCTTTCGCCGTGTGTATTCCGTCCCATGATGGGATAAAGGGCGAGTCTAACGCCATATCGGGTACAAATTCCAGACTCCGAGCTGATAATGATTAGAAAAACCTAATATCACTTTGTCCGATTCGGGGATCAAAGCAGAGACCTCGGCATTGCTGTCGTACCGTAATACAACTACGCCACCGAGGCGTAGTAAAAACAGGTATAACAAAATAGTTCGATCGAATATTTTAATTGAATATTGTCCGCAGTCTCTAGGGGCTTCGCAAGCGCCGATTGTGCCGTCTCGATTGCTAGCCGACCCTATAGAGCTGGAGAGGCGATTGTCGGAGGCGGGGCACGACGGGTTCGGAGCCTTGTGTGAGGACACCACGCCGCCGTCTCCGCCACCGACAATCATAGAAGAGAGGTTACATCATAGGGTAAGAATGTTTAGCTATCAGTAAAACCAATTACACTAACTGATTTAGCCTGTGTTGTTTCATCCATGATCAAGTAAAGTTAACGGTTTTATTTTACTGGACCAGAGTGCAACGCCTTCGTCTCGCTGTGAATTCGATTATAATTCGCCAGTGTGAGCAGATCCTTAACTTCACGTGACCACGGATGAAACAACTCTGCCTTAATGGTAGGATAGGGTCATTCGGCCTAAAAGTACGCACTTTTTTTTCTATCGTCTACACAGTCAAAAATATAGTGTCTTGAAAAACGTTTTAACACTCTATGTAAAGGAAATTTATTCTACTTTCATTATTTAATGAGTTTTTGTACATTGCTTCACTGTTTTTTTTGCAATACATGTTTAAGTGCATCGGGAGAAATTCGTACTATTGACCCGTTATGTGGGTAAAACAACGCAGAATGTTTAATGAAAATATTTTTTTTTCTGTATAAGGTTTAAAAATCTTTACAAATAATATTCGACTTAATTGCAGCTTAAAGAAGAAAAAACCGTGCGATCATTGTAATGAAGTTATAACAGGGTGCGTACTTTTAACGTCGTACTCTTACCCAAACAAGGAATATTTTAAACAATCACACGTTAGTTGAGACGCATTTATTTTCTAGGACAGAATTAATGACTAAAATAAATACTATAATAATCATGTAAACTTAATATAATTAACGGACTTTTATAAACTGATGCACCGTCTAGCCATACACTTTTTTCCCAGCACAAAATGTTGGTAACTAATCAACAAAATCACGTTGATCACCGTTTTTCGCTAAACAAGTGAGGCTTGGTAAAATAGCTTGTGGCTCTGACATCGTCCCTGACGCGCCCCTGATTTAGCCGAAAAATTGTCTGAGCCCCCTCAATGGGTTCCGAGATATTGACCATGCGAACTTTTACCCACTGCGTGCTGTTGCCCCGAATGACCCTACTATTTTTTTTTTCAATTTTGAAACCATGCCAGAGTTCCATGAGCAATATGTTTATGAATTTAAAACCTTATACATAACTAGCGACCCCGACAGACGTTGTCCTGCCCTCAAAAGGAAATAAAATCCTAGAACCCGATTACAGCGACGCCAACCAGATTCAATTGTTAATCTAAACCAAACTTGAATCCACCTGAACACACACAAAAAAAAACTTTAAAATAGGTCCAGCCGTTTAAGAGTTCAGTGACATACACACGCACAGAAGAATTATATAGATATAAAGATGGCAGTACATTCTACCGTTCACAAACTGTAGATCCATTATTTGCATCACTGCCTTCCCCTTCTGGCATACATGCGCGGTATCTTCGTATAATTACTCGTGTAATCATTTGTAATCATCCCAGTAGCCTGTAATCCCTGTTTCGTTGTTGGCTATTGTATGTGTATATGTGCAGCCGGTAGCGTCCATAGTAGCGGTAGTGCCTCGCGGCGCCCTGGCACCGTCGCCTCGCCCGCCTCCGATCATCACCAAGCAGACTCCGCCTGAACCGCCGCCCCTCAGGTAATTCTCTAATTCCATGAACCATAAGAATCTTTTTACATGCATTCCTAATTATCATATACAGCTGTTATGAAGATAATGAATTAATCCTGTCTCTCTCCCAATTCACCAATGCACCCATGATTCCACATTTCGATATTATGTTAATACGGTAATAGTTGATAATGTGACACAAGTGCACCAGTTGATGGTTAGTGATCACCGCCCTTAACCGGAATACCAGTCATGCTTGATTACCATCAAACATTTCTAATACCTAGACAATGGACTTTCTTCATCTACTGACTTAAGAAATGTTTTGAGGTCTTCAATATGTTTCTTACCAGGTTGCCATTGGACATGGCGGTGAGAGGCAATGGCTCTCCAGAAACCATCAGCTACGAGGTATCTCTCAATAAGGACTCGGCTCTGGGACTCGGTATCACCGTCGCTGGATATGTGTGTGAACAAGGTGAGACTTTTTAATGTATCTTTTATCGTTCGAGCTCGAGTATGTATAGGATTTAGGTATTCTCTAGCGAGAAATGTATTGCCAACTCTTACCTATCTTTCTATTTGATTAATTTCGTTGCGAGTTACGGCTGATTAGTGTTCTCAGAGACTCGTCGAGCTTCACCGCTCTGTGTAAAACGCGTGCAATTGCCGATCCTTACAGGAGTTGCAGTGATAAGAAAGAGTTGTATGAAATATTTCTCGTCAGGATTGTGTTATATCTGATTGTCCGTGGCTCTCCTGATGATTTTGGAGCAGGTATTATAATGCCTTAGTCCTTATTCTGAGGGTGGCACGCAGACGCTGTCAATCTGTTGTCAAAAAACAGCTATGAAACTAACTGTTGCCGAAGTTGCTGAAGCAAGTCAGTTTCATAGTCGTTTGGTGTTTCTCAGCAGTTGACAGTGTATTCGCCTTAGTAAAATTTTTATTTCGATGTCCAGCTTAAAATGCAAGTTGTGATCGATTAAAAAGCCTAATTTGCTCAAGATGGCTGTTTTATTTTTTCAAGTACAATCTATTTTCATAAATATCTATATACCTACTGCAAAGATCGATAATTCACCGAAATGCATTACTATTTAAAACATCACCTTTTAATTGCACTTAGCCTATAATCTATACTTTTGGTTATAACCTATTCTGGTTCGTTGTTGCCATATCTAATCGGATATGTATGTTTTATTGATCGCCTGTAAAGCTCTTATCTATGTATAATAAAGCGATATAATATTCGCATTACAACGACTGTTTTGCATTAGCTTTGACTAATGACTACATTCGTGTAACATACATAAAAAAAATACAAGACGAATTGAGAATCTCCTCCTTTTTTGGAAGTCGGTTAAAAATATATTGTTTTGTATGTATTCTTTTAACTTAAATTTTCATTAAAACGTATCTTTTTTTTCTGTCAATATATAATATTTTTTTTTTGTATTTCGGGGTGTTTTGTTTGTTTTAGATCTTACTCATACTTAGCTAAGTACTTTAGTCTTATTAAGAATTGCCATTTTCTTTCCATAATATTTAGTAACCTCCTGCTGGAACTCCAAAAACATTTTTAAATACCTCTCTCTCTCTTCCTAACTATTTACCCCACATGATGGTGGGTTCAGCCTTCTTCACATTTCTATTCCACTTCGCCTTATCTTACTTAAAACATTTTGAAATACCATGAAACATTAAAAAAATATTCATAAACAGAGATATTACCTTCACATCTAAGCCTACACAAGTACTTTGTCAAAAAGCAGCATGAAGGCGCTACAATATGATGATTGTAATCCGCGAAGCGACGCACCGAGCCAAATGTCTTCCCTGACCTATATCCCGCAGGTTTATATTGTTGTACTCGTTACTTAGGGGATTAAGTCGCGTCTCAGTGGGATTTTGCATAAAAACTTTTTCTGCCTTTGTCTGTCTATTTTTATGCCATGGTAAGTGGGTCATCCCACGTTTAGCTGATCTCATAAATACCCACATATCATAAGGATCATGAATAGGCTTTTACTCCTTTTTTAATTAAGTTTTACAAAAAAAATCGATGTTTTAAATGTGAAATAGAAAACATGATCAAAATTCGGTTAAAACCAACATTTGCCTTTGAAAGCCGATGGAAGGGCTAGATGACAAATACGAAAAAGAGACGCAGTCTTCATGTCGTCATTATGATACGCGTGAAAGAAAAATATGAAACTATTACGCTATTACACGTCCATTTTTGCACATAACAACATTTTTAATATGAATTGCTGTCCCATTTTTTAACAAATTTTATTGCTTGTTACACAAAGGAGATTCTTTTTCTTATTATTTGCCATTACGTATAGAATAATTGTTAAAATCGAACTTCATAAAATATCATGGACCTTAAAAGAAAACAATATGCGTTATGAAAGGAACGTTGTTATTAGGTGGAAATCTCTCATCATGCAAAACGTCACAAGCTTTTAGTCGTCATTCCTTTGCAGTGAAACATTTTTTAAGATGGGGGAGGCAGGGTTAGTTCGTGCAACTTGAAAACATTACACTGGACTTACTGGTAAATGCAGGATATATCCCGTCTCATACCGGGCTCTGCAACTCTTGTAAGCCACCGAGCAGTGACGCTCAACGAGGGTGCGCAATGCTCTCAATTAACTCTGAATGAAGGAATATAACAATATAGCGAAGAACTGTAAATATAAATGTCGACTAACGAGAGTCGTAACATCCCTCGACGGTCGCCAGAATTATGCCGACTTTTCGTTAACTTCCGAAAAACCACTCAAGCTTGAACGGTTTGTCTTTGCGTCTGCTTCAGACGGTTTCGGCTAATGATGCCGAGTGAGAGTCGTCCAACTTTAAACGAATAGTTTACCGCTTACGGGTAGGTAAGTTTAGAGAATCCTGTCAAATATTATGTTATATCGATTCTTTATGTTCTTTGATTGCTTCTTGCAATTGGTTTACCCAGGTAAAATGCACATACATAATTCTTGTATTTCATATGGGGTAAGCCTAGCTCTAAGGTTTCTCACAGATACTTCATCCACTTAACAATTTAAACTACTTTTGATCAATGGATCACTTCTGACATTTACTTTTAAACTACTTTTGAGTTTTGATCAATGGGCCAATTTTAAAATGAGACAATATTTTATAATAATAATAATAATAAAGCCATGTATTCCATATCTTCAGTTTCATTTTACATTTCTGTATTTGTTAGTAGGTTATAGCTTAAAATTACAAAGAAAAGAAAATACTTATAATTAATGTTAGTATTGTTTATGAGATATGGACCCCTATTTGGGTATAGGCCTCCTCCATCCTTTTCCATGACTCCCTGTCTTTGCCTAACTTTATCCAGTCGTTTCCTGCGACGTGTATTATATCATCAGCCCACCGTCTTAATTGTCGACCGACATTCCTTTTCCCCTTTGGTCCTTTCCATCGTGTGGCTTCAATGGTCCATCTTCTGTCTGGGTATCGTGAGATATGACCGGCCCATCTCCACTTTAATGAAAGTGCGTGCTTGAGAGCATCGGTAAGTTTAGTTTTTTGACGAATGTCTTGGTTCTTAATTTTATGGATTCTTCTAATTTTCAACATGCTTCTTTCCATTGCTGTCTGACTGCATTTGATTTTTTGTTTTATTTTGTTTGTGAATACCCAAGTTTGGCAACCATACAGCAAGCAGGGTAGTAGGCATGTGTCAAATATTGTCCTTTTCATGTGCAAGTTGTAGCTCCCTTTGAGGATTTCTCTTAGTGCCCAAAATTTCTTCCAAGTTGTGTTAATTCTTCTTGTGACTTCTTCTTCATTGCTTGACGTTTTAAAAGAAATTTGTTTTCCCAAGTAGATGTAGTCACTGACATATTCTATATTGTTACCTTTTATCTCTATTGGGCGTTCACGATTGTTGGTTATTATCTTCGTTTTATCTGCATTCATTTCCAGGCCGATTTTGGAGCTTTCGCGGTCAAGTGATGTCAACATTTCCTCTAGGTCCTTGGCAGTTTCAGCTATTACAACAATATCATCAGCGAACCTCAGATGGCTTAAATAGTGTCCATTCATGTACACTCCCCTGTTTTTCCACTCCAGTTTTTGAAAAATATTTTCAAGTACTGCTATAAACAGTTTTGGGGATAGAGGATCTCCTTGCCTGACGCCTCGTTCTATGTTTATTTCGTCTCCTCTTTTTTCTAATTTTATTCTGCTCGTGCTTTTTGTATAAATATATTTCAAGATATTGATGTATTTAGAATTAATGTTTGATTGTTGTAGAGCGTTCCAGATTGAACTGTGACTAATACTGTCAAAAGCTTTGCTGTAGTCAATGAAGGCCACATACAGAGGTCTATTGTATTCTCTGTATTTTCCTATAACTTGTTCTAATGTCTGTATGTGGTCCATTGTACTAAAGCCTGATCTGAATCCCGCTTGTTCCTTTGGTTGCTGTTTATCAATGTCGTCGGATATTCTCTTTAGTATTACAGATGAAAATAATTTGTATATACTTGCCAACAGACTTATGGGTCTATAGTTCCCTACGTCTAAGGGGTTCCCTTTTTTGAAGAGCAAAATTATATCTGATGTACACCATTGTGTTGGTACTTTTTCTTCGTCTAGTATCATATTAAATAATTGCGTTAAGTGGCGAGTTATAATAGGTGCTCCTATTTTAAGGGCTTCATTGCATATTCCATCTGGTCCGGGGCTCTTCTCGGCCTTCAGCTTTTTTATATGTTCGTAAACTTCGGAGTCAACAATTGGTCTGATGCAGTCACTCGTCTTTATGTGACTTGTTTGCGCTTCCATTTCAGTGTTATTTTGTTTCCTGTATAGATTTTTGTAAAAGTTTGTTGCATGGCTTATTACATCTCTTCTAGATTTTGTTTCTTGTGAGTTGTACTCGAGTTTTTGAATCCATGATTTGTGTGTAGTTAATTCTTTAAAGCCTTTTTTGGCACTTCTAAAATTCTCAATGTTTCTTGAAATAATTTCATATCTGTGATTTTTGTAGTCTTTGCGTATTGATCTATTGGCCTTTTTGTATGTTCTACTGAGTTCTTCTTTCATATCTTTAGTTTTATTCTTTATATGTAGTAGTTCCGTGCGCCTTTTTATAAGTTGGACTGTGTCTTCAGAGAAAATATTGTGTTGATGAGGATTTGTAGTGTTTTTACATTTTAAGCTCACTGTTATACCTCTTTCCAGGATATTGTAATATTTTTGGATGTCAATACACTCTGTTTCTATATGTTCTGTGTGCGCTCGTAATTTTTCGATGTAACTTTTAATTTCTGTTTCTGTCTTGGGGATTTTAGATGGTGTTGTGTAGGTTTTTCTACTTTTTATTGGACGGCTTAATCGTAGTGTTGCTCTCACTAATCTGTGATCAGAAGAGAAATTAAATTTGCTTAGTACTTCAATATTAATTATAAGTTTATGGTGGTTTATCATTATAAAATCTATTTCATTTTTAGTTTTTTGGTCGGGCGATAGCCACGTCCATCTACGGTTCTCCTTCTTTTTAAAAAATGAGTTCATTATTGACAATTTGTGTTGGTATGCATAACTTAAGAGACGTTCACCTCTTTCATTGCACACTCCGTAGCCATGTTTTCCCATTATTGGATAATAGTTTGCTTGTGGACAACCGATTTTAGCATTGAAATCTCCCATGACTATGACCTTTCCTTCGGTCTTGGTGTGAGCATATTCAATGTCTTTGTAGAATTTTTCAATTTCTTCTTCCGTTGATCTCTCTGTCGGTGAATATGCTTGAATTATTGATAAGGAGAAGCATTGAAATTTTACTTGTAAAAGTGCTACTCTTTCTGAGATTCCTATAAAGTTGGTAATGTTGTTTTTATATTTCTTCTTGATCAGAAATCCTACTCCATGTAGTCCTTTAGTTTCGCCGATGTAGCAAAAAATAAGGTCGTTGTATTCTTCTATCCTACATCCCATTTTTCGGATTTCTGCGATACCTAAGATATCCCAATTGATACATTTTAGAGCATTAGTTAATTCAAGGAATCGTTCTGTTGATGCGAGTGATCTTACATTATAAGAGCAAATTTTGAGGGTTGGTTTTATTTCTTGGTCTGTTTCTGTATTTGGTGGAGGGTTGCAGTCTAATTCCCCACGAGGACAAGTCGGGTTGGGGAATGTTTTGTTTCTATTATCTTTAAGTTCTTGTTTGTTTAGTGTTTTGTTCCGGTGGCTGATGGCAATGTCCTATGCGTTTTGATCAGTTGGTAAGTTGGCAGAGGGCAGGGAGTTGCTTCTATTCCTCATTATATCAAAAGCATTTTGACGATGTGTTTTAATTGACGGTTGTTGTTTACGGGGCTGCTCTTTCGCATTAGGCGAGGTTGACGGTTCCCTTTTGCGTTTCTCGTTTCCTGGTTTCCCCTGTTTGATAACTAACTTATCATAATTTATGTATGCATAGTTGCCTTTCTTCCTTTCTTCTTCCAATTTTGGCTGTAGTTTCCTTCTCATGTCGAGGATTTCTTTCGGGTAGTCTTCAGACACATACGCATTTTTCAGTTTCTTTTTATTTGCCATTATTGAGTTTTTCTTCCAGAAGTTTACAAATGCTAGGAGGATTGGCCTATCCTTTCCATTTTCTATGTTGTTTTTGCCAATTCTGTAGATCGTATTTATGTCTCTGTCTTCTAAGGTGATATTTAAGTCGTCTTTAAATTTCTTTATAATGATTTCGATGAGATTTTCGGTCGATTTTTCAGCTTCTTTAACTCCATATAAAATTAGGTTGTTTAATCTTTTATGTTTTTCTAGATTTTTTATCTTTTCCTTTAATTCTTCATTTTCTGACCTTAGTTCCTGCATTTCTACTTTGAAAGGTGCTAATTTTTCATCAATTCGTGTCATGATGACATCGGTTTGTTTTGACATTTCTATTTTCATTTGGTCGAAAAAAGATTGAAGGTTATCCATTTTTGCTGCTGTCCCTTGCGTGGAATGGATCGTTATATTTAGAATCTTGGAGGGATTCTTCTAAGTTGTGAACGCAGCTTAGCGAATGAGGTTGTTATGTTGGTAGCAATGAACTAACGTCGTCAATGTCTGTGTCTATACTCAGTTTTTTTTTTTTTTTTTTTTTTTTTTTTTATGTTGGCTGCACTGCCGATGTGTCAAATTTTTATGTTGGCTGCACTGCCGATGTAGCAAGTTTTTATGTTGGCTGCACTGCGATTTGACAATTTTGTTGTTGTTGTTGTGGTAGCACTGGGTTCTTTAGTTTTGTTGGTAGTATGCAGGTTTACCTATGGTTTGTTGCTATTTCGTAATTTAACTGATTGTTAATGAGGTTATGTTTAGTGTCTGCACTATTTTCTTGATTTAATCTTCACTTTTCACACTGAGTTTATAACTTAAACTTGCTTTTAGTGTCTTCCTGACTAATATTTCCACTTTTTAATTGGTTTTGTTTCTTTTGTAATGAATTTATTGATATTTCTTTCGGAGAGAACTGATAAACGTATTCACTGTTCGAGTACCGGAACCGGAAAAAAGAGACAATATTTTAGGATCATGCAAATTTATCTGAACAAAGGGCATCTGATACACGAAAATAGGTCAACATTACGCCAGCAATGGGACAGAAGATGTCCAAATCGATAGGTTTATGGACGAAGTTGTCCCGTTATTTGTCTGTTTGCCAGTTGGACGATGTGAATAAGGTATTCATTTTGACGAATTTAGGTGGCCTAGTGAGGTAATTCATAGGCATGACCATAAAATCAGGGCAAAACAATGCCGCCAGAGTGTAGGGTTAAGCATGGTTAAAAATGAAATGCATATTCCTGATAGTTCTATTGATTTGAATAAAGCTTATATAATATTTTCTTATGATAATGTAATTGAAGGTCTTGGAATATAGATGCTATTTTACTGTATTAAAAATGTAGTTCAACACATAAGTAAATATATGAGTAAAATACCTACACTGGTAGGCAGTTTTAAATTGACCTTTGTTTTGATAAAATTAAATAAACTTGCATTTGCCTTAATCCTATTTCAATGTGGGGTTAAAGCAACAAATATCTTCAAGCATGTTTCAGAACACGTATTTTTTAATAAAAAACCTCTTGTCTGACATAAACCCCAACTTCATTTCCAATCGACCAAATGTAGAATAAGTAAAAGAAAGAATGCTATCTAGCTATTTCAAATCCTATTCGAAACTCAATGAAACTGATTATATTTAGCAACGTACCTAACGAATACGTGAGGGGTTAATTTTATCGGTTATCGGACTGCGATCGGATCTCGGACGACATCGAATTACGACCGCTGGCCACTGCGGGGGCCGTGCAAGACCATTACGAATCGATTACATCGGACGTAGCGAAGTATGTATGAAATTCAACTAATGTGTGCAATTTGTAGTCGATATATCGCACCTTTAGAACGAAACGACACAATTCAAAGAAATCGAAAATTGAGTTATCGTCATAAAATTACTTAAAACTGGTCCTTTTTTATAAAAATAGAATACAAAAGGGACCGATATTATAGTTTTGTCCTGTTCCCACTTGAATATGGTTTAAACTATTGTTGTATTGAGAACTTCGTTTAAAGTAATTTACCACGACAATAAATCATTTTTTTTTTATTTGTGTCGTTTTCGTCCTAAAGGTGCGATATTAGTGCATACATCATTTTTAGTTTCTTCTGTAAAATTACAATAGAACTATTGTCGATTGCAATGCAATGGAATCACCCCTGTATTATATACTGCCCACTGCTGAGCACGGGCCTCCTCTACTACTGAGAGGGGTAAGGCCTTGTCGATTAGTGTTTTAAATAATTCAAACTCCTAAAGAAAGAATCGAGTTTTGATTTGAATAATTTATATAGAAGAGAAAGATAGGATTCTAGTTAATTAAACTGATGAGAAATTAAGTGAAGATGGACAAAGTTATATCACGTAACAAGCTTCTTTAAGTATCGTCTTTGAAAACCCTGTTAAACAAGGTGACTTTGTAAGAGCTCGTAAAACATTCTCAGCGAATCATATTGAAAGCATTTTAATTAACAAGATGGATGCTAAATGATTAAAGCTATGTTTCGTTACTTTATGTTTGAAACGAGAACTGACCAATTAATGTTGCGTCTAATGGATTTGACGAGCGCCGCGCCCCGGTAATCAAATCGTCGCCAGCGGATTACCGTGCCTGCGGTGCCCGGAGACTTGCGACGCTCAATAGCCAACAATAACTATATTTACAAAGGAGACTGGTTCAATGCTTGATCTCTCGGAGAGTACACATCTCGATTAAAAGTTATTTAACATTAAAATTAAATCTTCTAACATTTTAATAGCCTAGTGTGTCATTGCAAGTCCACGTAACAGGAAATGAGATGTTACCGGTAGATATAGCCAGAATCTTATTTGAATGTGCAAAATTTAAATCGCCGTGGCTGGAAGCGGCCTTGATGACATTGACTTATATAGAGACTTTATGCGTAAAGTTTTGGGTCCATACTAGTGGCCGGTATTAGCCAGGAGATTGGCGTTGCGTAGAGTTCACGACTCTTGGAGTTAAGCCTTGTGTACAATTGAAAATTTTTAGTAATTTGTAGAAAGGGCTGCCTCGGTGGCGTAGTTGTATTACGGTACGACTGCAATGCTGAGGTCTCAGGTTCGATCCCCGGGTCATGCAAAGTAATATTGGGGTTTTATAATCAGTATCAGCTCGGAGTCCGGAATTTGTGCGCGATATGGCGATAGGCTCGTCCCCTATCACATCATGGGACGGAATACGCACGGCGAAAAGTGGATGCACTAGTTGCGCCTGTGCCTACCCCTCCGGGGTTCAAAGGCGTGACTGTGTGTAGAAAGGACTCGTAACTAAAGATCTCAATACGATGCTTGAATGAAAATATTATATTGGTGTTGAAAGATAAATATATGTAAATACGTGTAATGCTTGATCATGACATATTAATATCATACCCCACGTTAATAGCATTTTCGCATTCTTTCCTAACATAAACGACACAAAATATTGATAAAATAACGAGACAAGTTTACAGTAAAATACAAAAGATAATATCGTGAAGTTGAAAATGGTATGCCGTCGAATAACTTTTCCAATATGGAGTGTGGGTACGTCGTGCTCCCGGCTAGGAATTAACCCTTATCGCCCCCTGATATCGTCGTTCGCTAGATATTTATAGATACATTTCGCCCCCTCATTTTGTTTCGTACAGTGCCTACGGATTTATTGTTTTTCGTTGACTTAGGTTAAGTTTGTATTGATTTTAGTTTCGTAACCAAATGTTCGGGTTAGGTTTTATGTTGCGTTTTCAATATTAGAGTATTGATCTTCGTTATCTATGGCATAGATATATCATGAAATTCCTTAGAGCATGTAACTCGCCAGATGGTAAGTGATACGACCGCCCGTAGACAGTAGCACCACCATACAGAACTATGAATTACACAATACTGCGTGGCACTCCACTGCGCTCGTCACCCTGAGGCATAAGATGTTAAGTCTCATAACGCCCAGTAATTACGCTAGCTACAATGTTCTTCAAACCGGAACACAACATTGCATGCACAATGATGCTTGGCGGTAGAAATAGACATTACGGTGGTACCTACCCAGACAGCCGCTCGCATACGAAAGATTTACCACTAGTAAACCTGCTTTATAGACCCTGCGTACAAATAATCTTATATCTTGAAATCGGGGATCTTTGTTTGTTCCTGGTCTTCGCACCTTTTTTTATTTTTAATTTTTTATTTCTTTGAATGACAAGACGAGCATGCCGTTCGCCTGATGGTAAGCGATACGACCGCCCATAAACAGTAGCAACACCATTCAGCACCTTGAGCTATAAAGTACTGTGTAGCATTCCAATGCGCTCCTCATCCTGAGACATAAGATGTTAAGTCTCATTATCTCCAGTAGTTACACTGGTTACCTCTTAAGGCAAGTACTCGATCCTATAATATTTTATATTTTCCAGAGGAGCTGAGCGGTATATTCGTGAAGAGCATAAGCGAGGGTAGTTCAGCGGACCTGTGCGGCCAGATACAAGTCAATGACAGGATTGTTGAGGTGAGTGAGATCTTCGCTCCTTGTTACGTTAAGCCCAACTAGGAGTTACCATTATTTTTATGTCGGTGTCAATGAGAACCACTAGCTTGTATGTGGCTAAATTACAGCGCAGTACGGATAACTTTAATTACAAGTAAATTATCTGAAACAAATGGTAAGGGTCGAAGTATTGGTGCGTTCTCAAAATGTGACTACATGATAAAAACAAAACCTTTTTAAAATAATACACGAGATTCCCGGTTTCAATGATTATTGGATTGATTCCTTAATATTCTATAGCTTAAAAAATTTGAATCCTTTATTTTTTTATTAATTCTAAGCATTTTCTGTCGAATTTCATTTTTTTCCTGTGCAGCCAACAAATTCATTAAGTTTCAAAAAAAAAAACAAAGTACTGAGAACATCTCTGGAGGTATGTCAAGCGCATTTGAAGGATTAATCAATAAGTATCGGGGTTAAGTAGGCACTTAGTGCGGCAAATTAGATCAGTGGCCTTTGTAAGCGAATCCGTCTGGATTAATATGAGATAAATCGTTTATTATTCTGTATTATAGAGATTATATTATGATTGGTATTAATGGGAAGGAGTTCTTGGATTATGGGCATAGAAAATGTGATTACTATGGATATGGATACGCCACATAAATTAGCAGACGTTTCGCGGGTAAAGGGACTTTGATTATTCATTGTATTGTACATGAAAACTTATAGGTAATAAGTGTGTATTTACAGAACTAAAACAGAAGGTGAAGGTTTCAAAATTGGACTAAGCGATAAAGGAAATTAGTGGGACGCGTCACTGTGGATGGTAGTATGTATAATAAAACTGATAGGTAGGTAGCGACTGCCTCGGTGGCGTAGTTGTATTGCGTACGCGTTACGAGTACGATTTGCGCGCTGAGGTCCTGGGTTCGAATCCTGGATCAGGGCCAAAAAAATTGTAACTGGGTTTTTCCATCTTAAAAATTACTCAATCGCAGCTCGGAGTCAGGAAGTTGTCGGTGTGATACCCCCGTGCCTCGGAAAGGACGTAAAGCCGTTGGTCCTGCGCCTGATCTCTCTCTCCGGTCATGTCGGATTGCCGTCTCACCGGACTATGAGAGTGAAGGAATAGCGAGTGCACCTGTGTATTGCGCACACATCTGTGCACTATAATATCTCCTGCGCACCTGGCTGATCTCCGTTGAGATTGGCCGCCGTGGCTGAAATCGGCTAGGAAGGGATTAAAACTGGTTGTGCCAGGCTATGGACTATAGCATGAATGGGCCAGTTTGACCGCGTTTATAACACTGAAAGCCGGGTTGTTTCGTCCGTGGTCACGTAGAGTTAAGGCTCTTATCGCACTAGCGAATTGCAAGCAAAGCTCGCAAGCTGCACGCTCGTCCAGTGTAATAAGGCCGTTACTTTACTTGACCACGGATGAAACAACTCGAGTTTAGCCTGAGTCTAAGGAGATAAAGGTATTTTGAGTAAAATTGGTATGTAATTTAAAAACGAACAACCTGACTTCGGCGGATTGCTAATCAATTTTGACGAACCATGTTTGTTTCTCTTCTGAGTTCTCTACGTACGGCTTTGATTTGGCTGCGTGTAGGTCTCATTATTCTGTGGTTCGTAATGTTACCTACAATGTAAAAAAAGGTCTTACAAAAGTAGGCTAGATGCAATTTGCGAAAACATTATTGTAGCTTGAAATGCACTTCGCGAAGTACCCACTTTGAGAGGCACTCGGTTACTACTTACCGCTGTGAACTGAGTTTTACATTCGCTCTAGTTACTGTTTGAGGCATAAAATATAAATATCGCGTATGACTAACACAAAATTATTTTGTATAAATTACGTAAATAGTAACTCGGCAAATAAGGGGCAAAGCATGCCGCGGTGGTACAACCTCTTATTAAAAAGAGGGGGGCTTTTGATTAATCAATCTCAGTTATATGGGCGTAGGTCATTATGATGTAATATTTCATGTTGTTCACTTGGATGACTTGTTTTTGATTAAAAGGCATTCTGTGCATATACTTTGTCGGCATAAAAGAAATCTGTATTATGTTAATCCAGGACATGGTCAATTTGTATGCCAAATTTTATACTGCGTTTCATCATCATCAGCCTATATTTTGGTCCACTGCTGGACATAGGCCTCCTCCAATACGCGCCATTTTACCCGGTCTTCGGCCTGTCGCATCCAGTTTCTGCCAGCGACCTTTCGCAAATCGTCACTCCACCTGGCTGGAGGGACTGGGCATACTGCGTTTACTTCTAACATACCTCCAATTATCTCCATAAAAATAAAATTATCTTCTTAGTAAAATTACTTCATAACGAGAGTTACTTATTGCACTCCCAAAAGTAAAACGTCAACAATAAGGTACAGTCAGGCACAAAAGTAGCTGAACAAATGAAAAACTTTAAAACGCTTCTACACGTTAACTGCAGTCAAAATATTCTTCTTTCTTTACCTAAAATAAAGTCAACCCCGTCAAGTTTATTGTTTGTTTATTGTGCCTATAAGAAGCAAAAATATATTACTAAGCGAGGTTCAGATTTACGAGGCAACTTGCTGAAATTGCTAACTTCCAAAAGCGATTTTTACCGTGATGACAATCACGGCAAGCTGACTTTTGCAAAATTTTAAGCTTGCAGGACATGCGGCGAAATATTGCCATTGGTGTAAACGCATCTGGAAGTTTTTCCCAATATATCCTGCAAGAAATCCCTAATTTGAACTAAGATTGAAACTAGCTTACAACTTTATTAGTAAAGCAATTATTTGAAACATTTATTTTAATTTAGTGTGATGAGCACTATAATCACGACACAGTTACAATCCACGTAACTACTTAATGTAATTAATTTTATACATGCGTTCAGAGCAGGTAGTGGTAGCATAATAACGAGTCTTACGTGAACACGTCGCCTGGTGGTAAGCGATACGACCACCCATAAACAGTAGCAATACCACCCAGCACCTTGAGTTACAAAGTACTGTGTGGCATTCCACTGCGCTCGTCATCCTGAGACATAAGATGTTAAGTCTCATTATGTCCATTAGTTACAATGGCTACAATGTCCTTCAAACCGAGACACAACAGTGCATGCACACTGCTGCTTGTCGGTAGAAATAGACAGTGCGGTGGTACCTACCCACGTGGACTCTTACACATGAGAGACCTACCACCAGTATATTATGTGTACACAATACCACAAGCAACCGTTATTAAATATTTTGCGTGTCCATCCGATTGTTTGTACAGGCTCATCTCATAATGAACTGGACCGATTTTGATAGGACTTGGTAAGATCTAGGAAGTTTTACGGCGTGCATCCACCAGGCATCAGAGAACTATCAAAATCCACGCAATAATAAATCTATACTAATATTATAAAGCTGAAGAGTTTGTTTGTTTGTTTGAACGCGCTAATCTCAGGAACTACTGGACCGATTTTGAAAATTCTTTCACTAATAGGAAGCTACATTACTCCTCAGTGCTATAGGTTACTTTTGATCCCGGGAAAAGATTTTTAATCCCGGAAAAACTATTTAACGCGGGAGGAGCCGCGTGCAAATGCTAGTGTTATAAAGCTTGAAAAGTGGAAAGGCTAGTTGTAATATAACAGAAATTGCAAACTGTGACGTCACAAAGCGTCAACAGCCATGATGCTGAGTGCGTGCTAAAGAGATGGCGCGATAACCCCACCACGCCACCACTTTTGCTCACAACAATATTTCAAATAACTGATTTATTTCTCAACTAATTATGATGGTAATTTCACAGAAGAGTTTATTTTTCGTATTATTGTCTGTTACATATAAAGTTACTAGCTTTTGCCCGCGGCTTCGCCCGCATGAAAGAGTTTTTTCCTGGATAAAAGTCCCGCTAAACATTTTCCCGGGATAAAAAGTAGCCGGAAACCTACTCAGGGTCCCAAACTATCTCCATACCAAATTTCATAGAAATCCGTTCGATAGTTATTGAGTTCATCGCGTACAAAATTTGACACCCCATTTTACCACCTTAGGGGTTGAATTTCGCAAAATCACGTCTTAGTGAGCACACACGTCCTAAAAGGAACCTCCATGCAAAATCTGAGACTCCTAGCACTTGTTGTTTCTGAGATATCGTGATGAGTGAGTGAGTGAGCGAGTGAGCTTTCGCTTTTATATATATAGAAGTACAAAATCGAACACAGGAAAGTATTATATTGCCGACCCATTTTCTTATGGAACTCTAAAGAACGCAGTTTCCTTGTTAATATCGCAAACACTTGCAGTGTAGAACAAAAGATATTGCCAGTTATGAAAAAACTTTTTTAATCTTCAGATATTGTCTCGGGTTATAGTTTGTTGTCAAGTAAGGCAGAAGCAGTTATAGAAAGTATAAACTTGGGGTTTTTTGTGGCATTGAATGACGAGATGAGTATGCCATTCGCCTGATGGTAGGCGATAGGACCGCCCATAAACAGTAGCAACGCCGCACAGAACTTTAAATTACAAAGTACTGCATGACACTATTGCGCTCGTCACTCTGAGGCATTATACGTTAAGTATACTAATGCCAAGTAATTACGCTGGCTACAATGTCGTTCAAACCGAAACACAACAGTGCATGCACACTGCTGCTTGGCGGTAGAAATAGACATTGCGGCGGTACCCACCCAGACGGTCTCTTACATATGAAAGACCTACCACCAGTAACATGTGGGGATTCATCACATAAAAATATTGACTAGGTATATTAATATTATTATTCGTTTGTTTGTCAATAATTTTCTATCAGTTTGAAAGATTAATATTTTTTACCTACCATAATCTAATACAAACATACACTGACGCTTCTTATCCCCAAGCTGGTACAGAAGCGCAACTTGTGCACTCACTTTTCACCATGTGTTTTCCGTCCCATGATGTGATAAGTGATAGGGGACGAGCCTATCACTATATCGTGCACAAATTCCAGATTCCGGGCTGATACTGAATAGAACAACCCAATATCATTTTGCCCGACCCGGGATTCGAACCCGAGACCTCTGCGGTAGTCGTACAACTACGCCACCGAGTCTAATACTTTTAATATTATTAAATTTAAACATAAAGCGATTTCCTAAATAAATAATGTAGACCAGTCCAGACAAATTAAACATAAGTCCTCAATCAAAAGTTAATTTCCTGCAATATTAATCATGTAATGAAGAGTTTTTCTGACGCTCACCCTGACGTCAAAAGGGCGCGGGTTAATTATGAATTCACGGCGCCATTGTCGGGCTTCATTGTACCTGCTACATTTTGAATAAACAAAAATTGACGAGCCACTGCTCAGATGGGGCAGATTGTCTATGCCACGCTCATTTCCAGAATTTAAATATTAAAGTGTTTGTTTTTGGTACGGACTGGAGTTGAAGTGTTTGTAAATATCTGAATATCGTCAGTGTTAGTGCTAGGAATTGCATTTGAGTTCGTGATTACGGTATTTATGCACTTTCCAAGGTGACTGTCGACTCACATAAGATAAGTTAAACTATGTTGATGATACAGTTTTTCTATTTTGCGTCAAATCAGTCAGACCGGCTTGTAAGTGGTAAGTGATTAGTACTATTCATAACGACTATACACAATGTCGAGATGAATAACATTACCTAATCGATATAATAATTTATATCCACATAAATATTATTGAAATGAACAATAAAGACGTAGTGTTTTAATTACACAAGGTATACCTGTACAATTACCAAATATATTATACAAATATCAAATAAATTTAAAATACAAAAATCCGGACAGATATGACCTGGCGACCTTAAAAAAAAGAGCGTATTCCCACCTAAAAGGCCGACAACGCATCTCTATGCCCCCCTTGTATTGCAGATGTTCATGGGCGGCGATGATCACTTACCATCAGGTGAGCCCTATGCTCATTTGCCCCCTATATCAATAAAAAAAATAACACAATAAAATACGCACTAATAACTTTGGTAAGAAATAAAATGTACGTTTTGTTTTGACATGCGAGCTGTGCAACGTTGCTCATCATGTTGCGGCAATTACCAAGTGAATACTATAACCACAATTGTTAAACAAATTGTCTAGTATAATATTCGAATAGAAATAACTAGGTCAGAGATGCGTCGCCTTCGTTTAGAAGTGTCCACTTTATCTTGAGACTGGAATGAACTTTGAAAGCGCTCACGACGCTGGGGCAAAGGCGCGCATTGATTAGGAAGAATCTTTGAGCTAGTGTTGTGTAGGTCAGTGTCAAGATCTTTGTCTATTGCAGCAATGAAGCGTATTATTGTTGAAGGTCATTGTACCTACCTTGTATTGAGATAATATTATTGAGCATTTCGGGAAAAACATCGTAACCGACATTTTGCACTTTTTACTAAAAAGACATTTTTCTTTATTCATTCTAAAATATTTATGGTATATGTTCAGTATTTTTATAGAATAGTTATTTGTAACTACAGAAAACAAAATAAACACACATCATTCATTTATCACCGAAGGGGTAGGTAGAAGTGCAACCAGGGCACCTACTTTTAGCCAAATGGCTTTTGACCCTTGATTTCATATGGGGCTAAGCTATCGCCATAAAATGAATAAATAAAAAAATTAAATAAGCCTTTATTTGACCCTGGTACAATTTTATCATAGTTTCTAGTTTGTTTATTTACAAAATTTTTGGAATATATTCTCTAATTAATATTACTAAATGACTTATTTCTAGTTTTATATTTGTAAATATAAATACGAATATGAATAAATGTGTAAATATGAATAAATGTGTGGGTGCCCAGGTTGGGTAAAGGCCTTCTCCAAGGATGCCCACTTCTCTCTATCTTGTGCCATCTTCCACCAGTTTGAGCCAGCAACCTTTTTGATCTCATCGTCCCAACGAGTAGAAGGTCTTCCTCTCTTTCTTTTTCCTTGAGGTCCTCTCCATATGGTGGTATTGTAGGTCCATCTTTTGTCTCTAAGTCTAGCTACGTGGCCGGGCCACCTCCATTTTAATCTTAATCCTAAAACCTATCGCCATATCGGGAATAAGTTTCAGATGCTGGGCTGATACTGAGACAACACTTTTTTTAAATATTATTTAATTTTACTGAGCAGAAAAACCCCAATATCACTTTTTCCGAACCAGGATTTGAACCAGGCGTCTTGATGCGATGTCGTACCGCGCACATGATACAACTATGCTACGGAAGCAGTTTTTGTAACTAAATACTGGAAATATACCGTACATTAGTTAATGAGTTTATTCGTTACAAACATTAAAAATACAAATCTTTCCTCTTTATAATATAAGTGTGGATAAAAAAATCAAGCGATGTATAATATTGCAGGTGGATGGCGTACCGTTACATGGAGTGACGAACCACAGGGCGGTGGCTCTGCTGCGGGATGCGAAAGGACCTATCGTGAGGCTCAAAGCGCTAAGGTGATTTAACGGTTTGGACTTATTCATGGCTGATTTCTATAAATTTACTGCTAACTACGTAATGGTAGGAATAAACCAATTAAAATAACTCACTATGTATTTATTTAACAATAAAGCCTTAAATACCCTGTTAGGGTGTCGGCATTAAAAAATATAAATTAAGTGCTATTAACATTAATTAAGATTAAATCTTATATATAAAATTCTCCATTTATTACTGTTAATTGTAAGCATGCCAAAAAACGTTATTCTCATTGGTCCTTTTTACGCAATGGATCGAAAATTGGGATCACTTATTGAAATTGGCAGTAAATCTTGGTGAGGAATGCCGTGATGTTAATATGTCCATTGATTATAAACAGTGCCGTGCCACCGGTGTCCAGGCACAAGGCGCAAGAATGACCAGACCACAACCAAGTTTTGGGTCATGCAAGTGGACGATAGCCTAGTTGGGAATGGAACGGTCTGCCGAGACAATGTCCGGAGGTTCAAACCCAAGGCACACACCTCTGACTTTTCGAAGTTACGTGTGTATTGTTTATCAATTATCGTTCGATTTAACGGTGAAGGAAAACATTGTGAGGAAACCTACATACCTGAGAATTCTCCATAAGAATCTCGAGGGTATGTGAAGTCTGCCAACCCGCACTAGGCCAGCGTGGTGGACTACGGCCTGAACCCTCTCAGTAGTGTAGAGGAGGCCCGTGCTCAACAGTGGGCAGTATATAATACAGGGCTGATTGCGATTGCGATGGTCAGACTTATATCAGCTTGCACCGGGCGTATAAATGAGTAGTTACGGCACTAAATGAAGTGATTATATCGCAGGTATCTCCGCGGGGCGGGGTTTGAGAAGATCCAGAAGGCGATGGCGGCGCAGGACGGCCGCCGCACGCCCGTCGCGCCTCCCAGCCCCTCGGTCACATCGCTCGCCAAATATAGCTTTAGTGTGGTCAGTTATCCATCATAAGGTTGAACTAAAGTCGTCCGATGAGAGTTTTGGCGGGAACTTGGAGTGTCATGAGGTGCTCTTGTTTTAATTCATTATTTTGGTGATACTTAGTGTTATATTGCATAACTATGGTGGTATATTATCAAATATAGTTTTATTAAAGAGCTCAAATGAAGTGAATTGAAATAACTGTGCTAGTCAAGTGTTTGTTTTGTTGCCGCCAAATCTCTTCGATAAAGTGTTAGTAAGGTAGCCACTGCTTTACTTCGACATAGTACTACTACTGCTGAGGATAAAAAAAGAAACAATACATCTGCAATTTTGACACTGGTACATGCGCAAACCGCGCTTTGCCAAAGAGAAAAAAAAAAAAAAAAGTCGTCCGATCGATAACAATATCTAAGATTGACGATTAAAGAGCTCAAATGAAGTGAATTGAAATAATTGTGCTAATCAAGTGTTTTTTTGTTGCCGCCAAAACTCCTCGATAAAGTCTTGGTAAGGTAGCCACTGCTTTACTTCGACATTCTACAGATATTAAAATAGACAAACCAAACTCGACATTGGGAAAATGTGAACACAAATGCCATTATAAAAAACAAAAAAAAAAAGATTGACGATAAATCAAGTTCATGGCATATGGCAGAGCCTTGCAAGTTGCATGTTTATACTGTACCAATATAATGTATGTGATTAGTGTTCCCTGAGACTCGCCGAGCTTCACCGCTCGGTGTCATAAAATGCGTGCCACTGCTGATCCTGGCTTACAGGAGTTACAGTGGCGGGTGTGAGGGCGGGATAGTCTCTGTACCAATATAAATTAACCTTGTAGTTTCGTGTGAAACATATACGCTACCTGGCTTAAATCCACTCAATCTAAGTTTTTGTATGTTTGGTAACCAACACGAATGAATCATGGAATTTGGCAGTAAAGGAGGCAATTTTCAGTTGCGAAAAAATTGATGTTCGTCTTTTATTTCGAAAAAGGTCTTTCATCAATTCCGATTCATAAATAGTTGTATCTGAATTGAGATATTCAATAATACGATTTCCGAAAATTATATTAAAGGGCCGTGACTATCTTTAGCTGACGGCATGCTTGAGGAGATGAATGTAAGTAGATGAAGTGAAAGTGGTGTGTTAAGTAGAAATCCAAAGTCCCTGCCTACCTCTATGGGATACAGGGTTGATATTATATTCATTCAAATTATTATCTGCAGTACGACGAATCAACAGTAATAGAAGTGGAACCTGAATCGGAGGCGCAACCGCACCTTCCCTCTCCGAACTCTCCCTCCGAAGAGGCGGAGATCGTGATCGGCAGAGAGGACGCGGGCGAGTACCGCCGCATCCAGGACAAGTGGCGGGAGATCCTGCAGGATGAACACGACTGGCCTGGACACAGCTATAATTATGATATTATTGTGAGTTAATAATTATGGTGAGATTTTTATGATTATTTTATTAAAACTGTTGCTTTGCAAGAATTGAAGAGATTATGGAAAAGCGCAAGCTTGTTGTGTCATTACTTATCTGTGCCAAATTCTCATTTTGAGGACTTTTTCTATAACATTATTTGATAAGGGACGTCTGTTAAGTTTTGTCGGTAACTTGCTTCCTTATTGTCGTCAGCCCAGATGTCCACTGCTGAACATACGCCTTGCCTAAAGATTTCACACTGACGTGTTGGAAAAGGCCTTTTTCATTAATTTTCCTTGTAGGAGTACCTACATCTTTCAAGCGACACACTTACTTTCTTACCACGTTCTCTAAAACCAAAAATATTCACAGGTGGGCACAATAATGAAGGACAAGGAGAGCGGGTTGGGCATTTCGCTGGAGGGTACTGTACGAGTGGTGGGAGGGAAGGAGGTCCAAGCGCGCCATTACATACGGGCCATAGCACCGCACGGACCCGTAGCCAGGCTTGGAGTGCATCGAGTAGGCGATGAGCTGCTAGAGGTAACCAAGTTAGAAATCAATCTAGATTCTGGTTAGTGGTACATCAAAGAATTGCTAGAGGTAACCAAGATGGCTAGTAGTTTAGAATTATTCTGTTACTCTCTTATATGTGAGAGTTTGGGTAGGTACCACCACTTTATTGCTGCCTTCAAACAGTATTACGCAGATTGGGCTCGAACTCCAGGTCGGTCAGTGATATAGTGTTTTTCTGCTCAGCATCGCCTGGAATCTGAAATTTGTTCCCGATATGGCGCCAGGCTCATCCCCGATCACACCATGGGATTGAACACACTTGGTGAAAAGTGTGGTACCCCCGGTTACACCTTTCCATCCCTTCGAGGATAAAAGCGTAATGTGTATGCACTAGTGGCGTAAGGGGGGGTGGGTCCGCTCCTGATACCAAGCACAAGGGGGTGACAACTTCAACTCACTTATATGGCCAAAGAAAATTTACAAAACACTGTATGGAAGAAACTCTGCTGTTTTCTACGGGTACGATTTTCGTGTCAGGGCCGTCTTTACCCGGAGATGCCAGGGGTGAGTGGTACCCGGACGCAGGGCCCAAGTCGATAGAGAACCGCCCCGGGTGTCAACCCATGCTACGTCGACACTGTGTGCGTGTGTTTAACTGTTCTTTATTACAACGTGTTCACGGGAGTACAAAACGTCACTTGCCAATCAACTGGAAATAGTTTTTACGCGGCTACCCATAGGATTCTAATAAGAAATTTGAGAAGACAGCTGTCAAACTGACATGTAATATTGAAAGGTTAAAAGACCTCAGTAAAAGACTGCCTCGGTGGCGTAGTTGTATTACGATATGACTGCAATGTTGAGGTCTCGGGTTCGATCCCCGGGTCGGGCAAAGTGATATTGGGTTTTAAATTCAGTATCAGCTCGGAGTCTGATATTTGTGCCCGATATGGCGATAGGCTCGCCCCCTATCACATCATAGGACGGAATACGCACGGCGAAAAGTGGGTGCACTAGTTGCGCCTCTGCCTACCCCTTCGAGGATAAAGGGCGTGAGGTGTGTGTGTGTGTAAGTTGGTGTATTGGTGCAGGTGAACGGGTGGCGAGTACTAGGCGCGCATCACGTGGAGGTGGTGTCGCGGCTGCGCGCGGTGACGTCACCCGTGACGCTCGCGTGCGTGCGCAAGCGCGACCGGCAGCCGCTGCACCAGGAGCCCAGCCTGGCGAGGGTACTTACTCATGCTATCGTTTCACAGAATAGACTATACTTTGTAAAATTTTGCTTGAACCCTATGTCATATCGTCCTACGGTCGATTCCAATAAACTATCCCAACTGCAAACTATGCGTTAATGGTAAGAATATCAATATCAAACTTTATTCAAATTGGTCAATTTTCGCTGTGAATCCAGCGGTAGCGGTTAAGATAGTTTATGGAAAGCGACTCTTAGAGAGTAAGGTAGTGGACGAACTTCTAGATAGGCTGATGAGAAGAGATAATCTACATCGCCCTAGACAATCACAATTCCTAAAGAATCGTAGTAACGAAGAATTATAGGGATAAAGTTAAAAGCTCGTTCTTCTCGTTCTCGTTTGTCAGATCTCCTTATTGAGTCAGTTTTCTACCTTTATATTTACGTTCTTTTTTACATCGAAATTTTAATTTTTAGCATAACCAAAGCGTTTGATTCCAGAACAGCATCCTGGGGGGTAGTCTGCAGAACCTGCTGAGTCCGCCGCAGCGGCTGATCAAGGCCAAGTCGGAGAGCTCGGTCGCGTCTCTCTGCAGCACCAACACCGTTATGTCGGCCGGACACGATCATGATGGTGAAACAATTAATAGTCACTATGAATTTTGTATAAGTCACTACGATTTCAGTATAAGTTACTATGATTTCAGTATAAATCACTATGATTTTTAGTATAAGTGACTGTGATTTTAATATAAGTCACTATGATTTTAGTATAAGTAAATAGTCAGTATTCCATGGATTAAGATAAATAATTATGGTATTTTTAGTCCAATGTAGTGTTATCTTTTCTGTGGTATGAGGCAGAGGTCTCTATTCCATTCCTCCATAGAGATAAATATGGGGAGTTTCTCAATGATTGTTTTTTTTTTGCTAATAGAGCGGCATTACTGTACCGTTCCTAGATTGACACTTTATACACTTTTCACATCTGTAGCCACTTATATTTTTAAAATCCCTAGCCAATATTATGCTGATAGTTGATACGTAACGGAAACAAAGATGCAAACAGTAAAAATATTTAATGCCAGTATGAGATTGTCGGATGAATAGACCTGGCAGCAAATATAATACGTCGCCTTAAAAAAATCTAGATCGTCGTCTGTCTCACACATATATTAACGTTTTATCGCTAACTACCCAATTTCTTCAACATTTCAAATTTCAATGTGTATTTTCCAATTTATGACATATTTCCAATGCATATTTCCTAACAATAATGCCCTTCCTTTAAATTTGAACTGGCTGTTGACTTTGGATCACCTGATTATGTTAACATCCTCGCAAAATTTAATAATATTTATCTATGATACTCCTCCCCTTCTTATAATCCTTAATTCATTCCCCCCCCCCCCTTTTTCATTGTTGTATGTCCTACCTAACATACTAAAATATATATGTTCTAATTATTAGGGTTCGGGTCTAACTATGTTAACTGTTGTGTTGTTCTCAGATGTGTTTTACTTGGCAAAACTGTTCAAGAGCTTTTCTTCGTTTGACACGACTCTGATGTACTGATTTTGAGTTATGACTCATACTTCGACATTGGCAGAATAAAAAAAAAATGTGTTTTTTCTATCAACTACTGTATAATATTATCAATTCTGGAAATGGAGGGGAGGCCCATGGCCTCTAGTGGACTTCATATGACTGATAATAATGATGCTGATGACTGTATATTATCTGATTGCAGAGTTCTGCTCGGATGAGTTAGAGAGGAACAAGTCGAGATCCCTGGAGCCGCTGAGTGGACTCGCGATGTGGAGCGACGAGGTCGAGTACATACAGCTCATGAAGGAAGACAGGGGACTGGGATTCTCGATCTTGGATTACTTGGTAATATTTTTGTTAGCATGTTAGTGAGTACTAAACCTGATATTAAGTAAAACAGGATGAGTAAGACTCGATGGGGTAAAAAGGAACACTATTTACCCCATTTCATCGATACAGTCTAAAAAAATGGTGGACCAACGATAAACGTCATCCTGGTGTATATATATATAATATAATATTTTTAATAATGTGATCTTGACGCAACTCCTTTTATCTTGAAAATTTGCAGAAGTTAGCTTGCGTCATTATTTGTACGGTAAAAATTGCTTGCGGAAGTCGACTCCTGCAAGGTACATTGCTAATTTAAACCCCGCTCTATAATAATTGGTTAATGCTCTGATAGAATTCTGCCAACTACAGGGTAGGTAGGTAGTATCATCTTTACCAATAAGGTAGTTTCCTATGATTGATGTTGTAAATTATTTTATACTAGCTTTTGTCCGCGGCTCCGCCCGCGTGAATGAGTTTTTCCGGGATAAAAGTCCCGCTTTATATTTTCCCGGGATAAAAATTAGCATATGTGTTAATCCAAGACATAATCTATCCGTGTGCAAAATTTCATCGACATCCGTTTAGTAGTTTTTGCGTGAAAGGCTAACAAACATCCATACATCCATACTTACAAACTTTATATGAAAAAGAAATTCTTCTGTGAAATCAGCATTAAAATTGGTTGAAAAATAAAGCAGTTATTCATAATTAAAATATTATTGTAAGCAAAAGTGGGGACGTGGAGGGGATATCGCGCTATCTCTTTCGCACGCACGCTGCGTTATGGCCCGCGACTCTCGGTGACGTCACAGTGTAATATTACAGTTATTTGACAACTACACCTTTCACCAAATTTCAAAGCTTTATAACTTACTAATTATTGTCTCAACTTTGAACATATTTCTTCCGTTAGATTTTGGATGGCATACATCCTACTAATATTATAAACGCGAAAGTTTGTAAGTATGGATGTATGGATGTTTGGATGTATGGATGTTTGTTACTCTTTCACGCAAAAACTACCGAACGGATTTCTATGAAATTCGGCACACCGGTAGATTATGTCCTGGATTAACACATAGGCTACTACTTATCCCGGGAAAATATAAAGCGGGACTTTTATCCCGAGAAAACTCATTCTAGTATTTGATAAATGTATTAAAAAAATGTAGCCAACTACCATTTTTGGAGTAAAGATTTGATCATGTGGCACCTTTAGGACGAAAACGACACAATTCAAAAAAATCGAAAATTGAGTTATTGTCATAAAATTACTTAAAACGAAATTTTCAATACAATAATAGTTCAAACACCGCCATATTCAAGCGGGAGAAGGACGAAACTATTATATCGGTACCATTTTTATTATCTAGATATATAAAAGAAAGTCGTGTTAGTTACACCACTTATAACTCAAGAACGGCTGAACCGATTTGGCTGAAAATTGGTGGGGAGGTACCTCAGAACCGGGAGAAGGACATAGGATACTTTTTATCCCGGGAAATATAAATCGGGACTTTTATCCCGAAAAATCTTTTTCTGTGAGTATTGTGTTTTATGATGTCCTGGTACCTAATATCTGAAAATTGGTGGGGAGGTAGCTTGGAACCAGGAGACGGTCATAGGATACTTTTTATCCCGGGAAAATATAAACCGGGACTTTTAGCCTGAAAAATAGTTTTCTTCGAGTATTGTGTTTTATGATGTCCTGGTACTTAATTATATTTAAAAAAAATAAAGAATCATTAAAATACTCATTTTTTATTTGTATTTATTTCCTAATAAAAAATTGAACTTAATAAAATCCAAAATCTGCTTATTTATTGCCTCTAAGGCGGAACAGGGTTCGCCGGGTCAGCTAGTATTTTCATAAAAAAGGGACCAGTTTTAAGTATTTTATGACGATAACCCAATTTTTGATTATTTTGAATTGCGTCGTTTTCGTCCTAAAGGTGCGATGTGTGTGCACTGTCAGTAGTGTGTGTGTGGTGTGTGTAGGACCCGAGCAGCGCGGGCGGGTCGGTGATCGTGGTGCGGTCGGTGGTGGCGGGCGGCGCGGCGGCCGCGGACGGACGCCTGGCGCCCGGCGACCGGCTCGTCTCCGTCAACGGGCTGCACCTCGCCGCCAGCCCGCTCGCACGCGCCGTGCAAGCCATCAAGACCGCGCCTAAAGGTACACGAGGCCACACACGCACATTTATTTTTCTTTTTTAATGGCACTTGTCTTCACATTTTGCCAATGTCAAGTTTGGGTTGTCTTTTTTTATTATCTGTAGTATGTCGAAGTAAAGCAGTGGTTACTTTACCAAGACTTTATCGAGGAGTTTTGGCGGCAACAAAGAAAACAATTGATTAGCACGATTATTTCAACTCACTTCATTTGAGCTCTTTAATAGAACTATATTGGATAATATACCACCATAATTATGCAATATAACACTAAGTATCACCAAAATAATGAATTAAAACAAGAGCACCTCATGACACTTCCAAGTTCCCGCCAAAACTCCCACGCACATTTTATTTTTATTTTATCATCAAAGAGGTACAGTCACCCACATAAGTAGCTGAACAAATTTTAAACTTTAAATCGCCTATGTGTTCTTTCCATTTTTTTTATTTTCGTTCACAAAAATAAAATAAAAGCAATTTACTTTATTTCACTTAAAGAAAAAACAATAGACGAACTGAAAGCGACTAGGCGATTTTAAATTTTTAATTTGATCAGCTACTTATGCGAGTGACTTTACCTCTTGAGGATAAAACAAAATAAAAATAAAATAAAGTACTTTATTCATCACGTATGCGAACATAGTTGCACTTATGATAAGTCAATATACATTAAATTAATTATTATTATAAAAATGGCGAAAAGTGGGTGCATTAGTTGCGCTTCTGCCTATCCCTTCGGGGATAAAAGGCGTGAGTATGCGATGCGCGTATTATTATAAAAAGTCACTTATATAAATACAGACATTTTTATAGGGAGTAAAATCAATGAAAAACAAATAAAGAAGCCAAGCTCGGGCTGGCAGGAAAGGGAAGATAAATAAAAACAATGAATAATTTTTATTAAAAATAATGGAGGAACGCGTAGCGATCTTCACCGGTGAGGACACTACAAGCCCTAGCCTAGCTAAGCTACCAGCCTTTCATTAGCTACCTAAGCGATGACTACCCGAAGCAGGAAGGCAGAAAGAAACTCCTGGCTTACTTTTTTGGGGACGATGAGGGGCAGGGCTCTTAAATGACAACACGCGTATACGCGACAAAAATATTAAACCATTGGCTGCCTTTGTGGTGTAGTTGTGTTACGGTACGACTGCAGTGCTAAGGTCTTAGGTTCGATCCCTGGGTCGGGCGAAGTTACATTGGGTTTTCTGGCTCAGTATCAGCCTGGAGTTTGGAATTTGTGCCCGATACGGCGGTAGGCTCACCCCCTATCACACCATGGGACGTAATATGCACGGCGAAAAGTGGGTGCATTATTTGCGCCTCTGCCTACCCCTTCAGGAATAATAGGCGTTGAATGTGTATGTATGTACCTATTAAACCATTGCAAAGTTAAAACTACTACAAACGAATCGTGCAAATATGACCGCCGAAAGTTATTCCCGCGCTTTCTTCGCCACTACTGGCGCCACCATGCGTTTACGTTGGGTAAACTATTCGCGAGCGCGGGAATATTAATTAAGCGTAACATTTTTGCTACTTAGTGTCGCTACTAAACGCGCTATTTTTAACAGCACCCAGCCACTCACCTCTCAAACCAGTATTATATACTAGGTGTTGCTGCCGCGTTAAATGCCTTTCTCGTAAAAGTTCCTAAATTACTGTACCAATCCATCCGTCATAGGTACGATGCCAGCGCCATCTATCTAAAAATCTGATTAAAAATTCAATTACTTTCCAAGAGAGCCAGTTACCGGGATAAAAAGTAGATTAATTTTAATCCATGACATGGTCTATGTGTGCGCCAAATTTTATCAAAATCGTTTTTGTCCCAGTAATTTACTCCAATGGCAATTTTTTTTATCTGATTCTTTAAGTAGATGGCGCTGGGATCGTACTGTGTTTTAGGGACTTGTAGCGGGAAAGGAGTTTCACGCGGGCGAAGCCGCGAGCCACACCTAGTACACAACAGTGGCGTGCCTAGTGTTTTGGATGAGGGCAAGCCAAAGCAGACCTAAAAAAAATTCGCACCTCCGATACATATAAAATGTGCAACTATAAGAAAGAAAAACAATATCTAAAAATAAAAATGACTACCCGTACCGGGATTCGAACCAGGGCCTCAAAACAATGTACGAACCGTGTACGCAATACAACTACGCCATCGAATCGCCTAGTTACCTTTTCGAAATTAGGTACCTTTATTTAAAAACGATTTTGACCCATCGCAACTTCTAAACGAAGTTCTTGTAAAGATTAACTATTTACATAGATTTTATCTGTATCAAGTAATTTTAAAAAAAAGTAAAAACACTACAATCATCATTATTACTGTCGACGCACAAGTTTTGTTTAGAAATTTTCAAATTTCGTCACAGCTACTGTATCTATTTAATTGGACGAGATAATCAGGTTACAATTCGCTGTTTACCGAAATTATGAAATGAAATGAATGCATTTAACATATGTTTTTGTGAATTGGAATTACTTTTGATAACACTGATTAATTATATCATTTTACTAGCCAGATCTATGTACCTACCTGTTCCAAACACTTGTTTTGTTCGAGAAAAATATGAAACACCAACAATACAACTTAATACGTAGTCGTATAACGTATTAGAGCATCCAATAAGACAATAAGTTTTGTTGTATACTGATCTAAATACCTTTTATGATTCTTCAGACACATTTCGCGCCATTCGCCAGCTCGTTAAAAGTTGTTTTTTCCGTCATAACCTAACAAATTTAACTTATTCTCGCCGATAAAAACTTTCACTCACTTTAAACTATTACAAGAAATATATTCACTCATCTTTATTGTGCTTAAAAGTTTAAACTAACTCAAAAACCACTTAATAAACACAAATACTTCACAAATCACAATGTAGATCGCCGGCACAATCAAAACAAATAACTGATGTTGCCTAGTTGGAATCAAAATTACACCACAAAATTAATGCTAAAATTGTGAGAAAAACTTATCGATAAATAAAATTATAGTACAATACCTTAAATAATTATAATCAGATATGTAATTTTAATTATGTTATCACTAAAATATAATAATATTCATGATAAATAAAAATACACATTAAAATAAGCAAATTAATGCAACCATATTAGAGGTAATTCGTTTAATTGGCAACCCTGTATTTTATACAGTATCTATGAATGCATTAAGCCTGGATTATTTTCTAGTACTGATTGCTATAGAAACTTACTATAGCTATACGTATGTGGTATCAGTTTATCCATTAGTGTGAATGAGAAAAATATGGCGGCGAAAAGCCAGGTAAAACCCAACGAGAGAGAGAGTGATAAGTATATTTTGTGCGCATCTAGCTGTTTTGTATTAAATATGAAATGAGTGTACGGCGCGGATGTGGTTGTGTGTGTGTAGGTGTAGTGGTGTGTCTTTAGGTGCGCTCGAGGCGAAACCGGTTCAGCGAACCGTAGCGCGGGAATTTTAAAATTTTAAAGAAAATTATTTCGAAGCGTTTTGTTACCGTAAAATGTTGGTTATTGTTTCATATTCGATTTTGAGTACTTAGGTAAATAATTTTAGGGCAAGCCAGGCTTTTCGGCTTCTATGAAAGGACCGCCACTGGTACACAATAAATTACATTCAACTCACCTTGCTATTGTTATGGTTGCTGTAATATATTACGCAAAATGGGAATGTTCACAATCTTATCGTTTAACAAGTTCATTGCTAATCACGTAAAGTACCGAGCAAATATTGAAGGAATACATACAGATAATTTCAATAAGGAGCTACGAATGTCGTTAGTGGCAGATTATTGAAGTTATACTTCTTTTGGCGCGTTAGGGAAAAAGATTTTTATCTTGTTACGCCAAAGAAGTATAACTTCTAACGCGTGTACATAAGTACACACACACTTTTTTAAAACTAGCTTTTGCCCGTGGGTCCACCCACGTGAAAAAGTTTTTCCGGGGTAAATATTTTGCCTATATTTTCAAAATCGGTTCAGTTGTTCCAGAGATTAGCCCCTACAAATTTTTCCCCTTTACACGCGCACGCGTGCGCATGCTCACGCCTTTTATCCCCGAAGGGGTAGGCAGAGGCGCAACTAGTGCACCCACTTTTTGCCAAGCGTATTCCGTCCCATGATGTGATAGGGGGCGAGCCTATCGCCATACCGGGCACAAATTCCAGACTCCGGGCTGATACTGAATAGAAAAATCCAATATCACTTTGCCCGACCCGGGGATCGAACCCGAGACCTCAGCCTTGCAGTCGTACCGTAATACAACTACGCCACCGAGGCAGTCCCCTTTACAATATTAGTATAAATGTAGGAGAGATGAGTGGTCAGTGATCGTACCAATATAATGATCAGCCATACATTCAAAACTAAATGGTGAGTAAGCAAACGCGCAGGATTCAGTTTTAACGAAAATCAGAGGTTTATAGACATCTGGGGGATGTTTATTGGTATTTTGGCTTTGACCAGGACCATCCTCGGCTGGGCCTAGGCCATTCTACATTGTCCCACTACTGGGCACCGGCCTCCTCTACTGCTGAGAGGATTTAGTCCACCACGCTGGCCTAGTGCGGGTTGGCAGACTTCACATAACACAACCAAATGTTTGCTCCGCGGGAATTCATATTTCAGTAAAACTTAAATCATGTTAAAGTAAGATACATTTCATTAAAATAAGTAACACGAGAACTGTAAATTTTAATGTTTAGGACATTCAATTATTCATCCTATTATTGTGTTCAACATTAATATTACCTACAGGCATACATTTTCCTATTGGACATTATTTTATACGCCATCAAAGTAAACTCTGTAGAGTCAACAATCAGAAGTAGAAGAAAAGGATCTAATGTTTTGAATAGACTACATCTCTATTAATTTTATAGCTCTGTGGAAAATGAAAACAAAGATAATGTAATTACAGTAAAAGTAACAGACATCACAGTGTTGAGACCGAGTACGGAGTATTAGGAAATATTTTTGTTATTTTGCGTCGGTTTTAATACACCGTGTGTACTATCGATTATTCGAATTACCGATTCATTCGAGATTTATCGAGTCATAAAATATCGGTATTCAAAAACGTACAGTAGTAGGTAAATCAATTAATATACTATTAAAACTCCATTTAGTGATATATATGTTTCAGTTTCCTTAAATTAAAAACCTATTTACTATCCAATAGTTATTCAACATTTATTGGAACTGTTTGTAACTAACATACTATGTGTTAACAGGTATAGTCACCATCGGGATATCGAAGCCGTTACCTTGCAGTACGGTGGTGGGCGGTGAGAAAGCAAACGGTCACAGTATAGAAGATAGCCAGGTTAGTACTAAATTTGTTTAGGATTTATTTTTGGATAGAAATTATAATATTTTTATTTTATTTTATTATTTGAGGATTGCCAACAAAGTTTACAATAACACAAACATAATAATAACAATCAGAAAATAAAGCTAAGTAATTGTAACTCAGACTACAGGCAACCACAACGTGCATAATATAATTTTACGATATAATTACTCAATTAAATATTATAAGGAACAAAACAAAAAAGAAGAATAGATTTATCAGAATGTTAGGGTCCAAGTTAATTAATAATTTAATAATAATTATTTAATAATTTCTTTTCTGCGTGAGATTATTAGAAAAGTGTTTTTTACGGATTTTTTAAAGAGTTTTCTATCTAGAAAGTTATCGTTAAAAACTTCATCTATGATGAATTACTTTTGTTTTGAATTTATTGCGAGAATTAAACTACCTGTAGTTCGGACAAACTAAGCTGGCCGGTATGACAAGTCAATATTTTTCCCGACGCGATAACTCTGTGAGAACGTCTACCCAAAAAATTCAAAACCGTGTCATGTCATACCGGCCATATTAGTTTGTCCCTACTATAATTACGCACTGGGTAATAATCAGCATTTTACTTTTTTCGCGTGAAGTTAAATTTAATTATTTGAATCAGAATTTTCGTCAATATTGCTTTGTAGATTTTATACGAATTTGCAACAATAAATTTTATAACATTTTCCGTTTTTAAAATACAATTCGTGTGTCCGTGTAATGTACACTGAGGGGAAATATGAAAAGTAAGTCAAATTTTATCTTTTACTAAAGCTTCTACGCTTAGAGCAATTGCAATTATTAGCATGCAATCTTTTTAATTCTTCTTGTACAATAAAGGGAATTGCCGCTCTAAGACTTCATTATCATTATTTTCCCTTTAGTGTACAAACACGCATGTTCTATCAAAAAATGTTAATAAATTTTCTTTTGCAGAAGTTGGAATACTTCACGAAGATCCTTCGTCTGATAATGTCGTTGCATCAAGATATAATGGAGTTAGAGTTGACATGCACGCCGGCGAGGAAGATGGAGACGAAGTTCAGAATGCAGCCTAAGATAAAAGCGGAGATCACGATGAAATGACACGAGAACAAACTGAAGTATTCGGTGGAGGTGGAGGTTGAGGAGTGTATCGGCCCGGGGGCGTTGAAATGCGACGAATTGAGAGTGTGATTTTGTTTTTGTGTTAGGAAATGTAGATAAAGTTTTATAATATTTTATTTGCTACGATTGTGAATTAAATTGTTTAGATACTTTACAAGCTTTAAAATGTGTTATGTTCAGTGTTATTGCTGTGGCACTTGTATCGGCAAAATTTTCTTCCTGTGATGATTCCATTTTTAACCGACTTCCTTATAAACATCGAACGATAGCCGTGAATTTTTAATTTTTTTTTTATTGCATCGAATGACGAGACGAGCATGCCGTTCACCTGATGGTAAGCGATACGACCATGCATAAACGGTAGTAATACCATCCAGCACCTTGAGTTACAAAGTACTGTGTGGCATTCCACTGCGCTCGTCATTCTGAGACATAAGATGTTAAGTCTCATTATGTCCAGTATTTATGCTGGCTACAATGTCCTTCAAACCGAAACACAATAGTGCATGCACACTGCTGCTTGGCGGTAGAAATAAATATTGCGGTGGTACCCACCCAGACGGCCTCTTACATATGAGAGACCTACCACCAGTAGAAATACTGACTGATTTACTCAGTATCGAGCTTACAACACTCATGATACTTCTTTCTTCTGAAATCGGCGATAAAGCTACTATAGCTTTAGTAGACTTCGCAATCCGCCATTTTCCAAAATGGGTTTCCAAAAAGCACCACATTTAATTTATAGTGTGGTTATAGCAATGCAGCTCCATTACCATAATTGTCAATTCTATGTCACATGCCACATGTCTATTTCTACCGCCAAGCAACAGTGTGCATGCACTGTTGTGTTTCGGTTTGAAGGACATTGTAGTCAGTGTAACTACTGGACATAATGAGACTTAACATCTTATGTCTCAGGATGACGAGCGCAGTGGAATGCCACAGAGTACTTTGTAACTCAAGGTGCTGGATGGTGTTGCTACTGTTTATGGGTGGTCGTATCGCTTACCATCAGGCGAACGGCATGCTCGTCTCGTCATTCAATGCAATAAAAAAAAACAAAAAACAAAATATGGTAAGAGTAAAGTGAGTTGATTTTTTTACGCCTTGCCATGCCACAATTCATAGTTTAGTATTTGATAAGCTAAAACTGCATGTAGTTGTAGTGTTGCAATAATTGTGACGTTAGTGTAGGGTTGCCATAGGTCATAAATCAATCTGAATCTTGTTTTCTGGTCAACACAATTTTTTTTTTAATATTATTTTTTTCATTTTATCGAAAATTGTTCTTTTTTTTCTACTGCTTATTGTGTAAGGTAAAGTAACCAGACGTTGTCACTCCCACTGTATTGGCACTTTAGATTTTTAATCATAGTAAAATTACCAGTTTCCAAATATGGCCTTACTATTACACGTAGTTCGAAGAACTGATAGCAGATGGGGCAAAAAGGTTCTCGAGTGGAGGCCACGTACTAGCAAGCGCAGCGTCGGCCGTCCACTTGCAAGGTGGACAGACGACTTGATAAAGGTCGCAGGAACACGCTGGATGCAGGCCGCTTTTGACAGATCCGTCTAGAAATCTTTAGGGCAGGCCTATGTTCAGCAGTGGACGTCATGTGGCTGATGATGATGATGATGATGAAATATGGCCTTACTGCACCTGGTAGTAGAAGAGAAGCCCAAAAACACGTCTAATGGACGGTCGGAATAGTTATGGCGGCCTGCTGAACTGCTTTTTCACGCTCTGGTAATTCTGAATTCTGGTAATCTTGATTTAGTCAAAAAGTCTAAGGAGCACATTGCTAAAGTGACAATATTAAGTTAACTTACTTGACATGCAACATTTTTCCGTACAAGTACCTAATTATGAGTCTTATATTTACGAATATTTGCACATTATACACACTTGGCAAAGAGTGTGTGCCATGGTTGCACCTCTGCCTACCCCTTCGGGGATAAAGTCGTGATGTGTGTGTGTGTTATTTATACATATTTCCACATCTTAGGAACTCATGGCAGCCCTGTGTTAGTTAAATGTCCATACGTTGAGGTTGTGTAGCGTTCGCGTAATGTTTGTAGTCAATTGTATTATGTGATAGCTTAGATGTATTGTCTTCTAAGGTATGAATTCAACATCTATTGATCTTTGTCAATTGCATTGAAAACTTTGTATAACCGTTTTTTTCTCTTCGGCGCATTAGGGACGGCTGCGGGCTTCCTCTAACTGAAGTGTCTCAGTTGTCGTCCGTAACCGCCCCTGCGCGGTGCTGCTTAATACAGCCCGTCTCCCCTTGTGGGGGGGCACACATATTATCTTGCGGCGGACAGCACCCGTGGTGACCAAACGCCCCCAAACCACAGGGCGGGAGAAGCCGGTCACTCGTCCACCCGGCGCCTCCTACGTCTCTTCTGGCGGCGGGAGGGATCTTCACGCTCCTGATCCCTCTCGGCACTTTCTTTCTGCAAGAAGACCCCCTCGCAGAAGTGGGCCACCGCACGATCTTTGTATAACCCAAATTTCGTCTCTAAATTAATTTATTACATAAAGGCCAAGGCAATAAGGTTGTTTTTAGTATTTGTTGTCGTTCCATCTGGTAATCAATTGACTTAAAAATTGCATTATTAATTCGAAACAAAAGACGTTGAATTGATATCATGTGATAAATCTTCTTAGTAATAAGTGAACAAAATGCATTATGCCCCACGATTGCTTTAATCTCGTAGTATTTAATATTTTGTACCCCACTGCAACGTGGGGTGGGTCCATGGGCGTAGCTAGAGTAATTTTCCAGGGTGACTAAATAAATTAAACGACTTCTTTGTACAGTCGAACAAATTCAAAATCTCAATTCACCTCTACGCGTTAAGTTGAATAGGATAGCTGACTACTTTATTCTAATACATTTATCAAAAACGTATGCTATCCAAAATGTAACGGAATAATAATTTTCAAAATTGGGGCTATAATTAGTAAGTTATAAAGCTTTGAAATTTGGTGGAAGAGGTAGTTGTCAAATAACAGTAATATTACACTGTGACGTCACCGAGAGTCGCCGGCCATAACGCTGCGTGCGTACGAAAGAGATAGCGCGATATCCCGTCCACATCTACACTTTTGCTCACAATAATATTTCAAATATGAATACCTGCTTTATTTTTCAACCAATTTTGATGCTGATTTCACAGAAGAATTTATTTTTCATATAAAATAATTTACAAAATCAAACATAAGAATCCACCCTATTGAAACATTTTTTTTCTTTGTGTAAAGTAAGTGCCATTTATTTTATTTTTTAGGAAAAGAAAATAAAGTTTGTTACGAACACAAAAGTGTAAAGACGATTTGAAGTTTTGAATTTGTATGGCTAATTATGTGGCTGACTGTACTTGAAGTTTTGATAATTTGTATGGCTAATTATGTGGCTGACTGTACTTGCAGTTTTGATAATTTGTATGGCTAATTATGTGGCTGACTGTACTTGCAGTTTTGATAATTAAGTTCGTTTAATAATAGTAGGATGCTTCAAAACCCTGGGGGTGGGGACGGACCACCTGCTCTATATACGCCTATGGGTCAGTCTACCCTAATGACGTAGTAAACTTTTCACTAGCGCCCAAACAATGGCAATGTTGAACCCGTTATCATGTTCATCATTATTAACAATCATTTTAAAGGTCGTTTAGTACATGGCTGTTGCTCATTTAAAACAAAAATCGCAAGCAAAAAAACGATTTTTCAAAAAATAGCCGAAAAATATTTAATAGTCAATTTCTCATTACAATAGTGTTGATGTTTAAAAATATTAACTATATTTAAACGCAAATTGACACTGAGTCAATTTTTTGGCTATGGGGCCGTTCAAATACGTAAGCGGAATTTTTGTATTTTTCAGCCCCCCCGTCTCCCTTGCCAGCAAAAGTAAGCAAAGCTCTTATACCCCTTCTATACTTGCGTAAGCATACGTATAATATTTTCAAAATTTTATCAAATTGCTTTATTGTTATACTAGCTTTTGTGCGCGGCTCCGCCCGCGTGATACATTTTTCCGGAATAAAAGTCCAGTTTTATATTTTCCCGAAATAAAAAATAGCCTATGTCCTTTCTAGGGTCTCACTATTTCCATACCAATTGTCATCGAAATCCGTTCAGTAGTTTCGGAGATGTGCAGTAATAAACAAACAGAAAAGAATTAATAAATCGCTGATTTATTTTCCATTACTCTTCTTTAGTCACCCCCTTTCTTTTTATCACATTTCTTTCAATGTACAGACACACCGGGATCTACCGCTTTATCATAGTATAGACAGATATAAAAAATTGCTGATTTAATCGCTGTTGAGACCCCCTCACCTTTGGTGCTTACGTAATAATTGAACGGCCCCTATTTCATTTTCACATCTCTTAGGTTTTCTTCCTACCCTACTTCTCTAATTCATAGTATATCTCTCTTTTTCAGTAGTTTCTCTCTAGCTTCTTGTAAACTTTGTCCTAGCTTAAAATCAATTTCTACAGGTTAAAAACAAACATATCATAGTATGTAAGTGAATGGTAAATGGATACTTATATTCATATAATAAGATACAATATTGCGTGAATAAAATAATGAAATTAAATCGAGCGATGAATGAATTTGAATTGCTTCGACGTTTAAAATTAGCAGTTTGTTTTGTTTTTTGTGTTCAAATTTAAGTGAAATGTATTTTCTTTTATATTTTTATCTTACCACATCTTTCGTTTCGTGACCAATTTTATTGTGTTTTATTTCGTTTCTTTATAATTATGATAATTGGTGCCTAATTACTTTTTTTAACATTACTTATCTGAAAATAGTTTATTTACAATTAAATAGTACATATTATATGTTAGACATAATAAATAAATAAAATAACAGATTATATTGGTCGGCAAAAAAATAATTAAAAATCCAGGAGCAAAAAGCTTGCTATGTGATTTTTGTTGGAAATGGTTTGCCGAGTCCAAATCTTTACAGATTTTAGCTATCACGTCTATATTTTCAGATATTTACATTGAAATAAAATACTGGTATTGATATATATTAAATATGAATTTAATTTAGAAAGAAAAAAATCACATTGCTTTATGTCTTTTACAATACAAATTAAAATAAAGGTTAAGGTTAATCTTGTTCTCATGTAGGTGATTTTCTTCGTGTTTTTTTTTGAGAATAAAAAAAATCTTTAACCTTAACCTTAATTAAAATAAAATATGAATTCAAAAATAATAAAGGAACATAAAAGTAACAACTATTTCATAGATCGCTTGCTTTTATAAATTTTATCTGAAGTTTCTCGAATTATTTCCATCAAAAATCAGCTCGCATTCCTGGGGTCCACTTACCGCTGTATCTTTTTCCATGCGCAATGTCAGTTAGTTAGCGGTAAACTACTTATGTAATCGCTGGAGGTAAACAGACAGTATAGTTAGTAATAGACTGGACATCAGGACCAAATTTTTCATCCAAAAGTTATTACCAATTGGTAATAAGTCGCTTTCTTAGCTCACACGTCCGTGTATCGTCTCGGTATGCTTAAATTTTGTAAAGAAAACAACAGTCTAGAATGAAATGGCATATTTGCGCATTACGATCATGTCAAAGTATGTTCTAATGCAGTTTACATAGGTGTTTTACTATTTCACGAGTTACAGACGAACAGGTTCTCAATTTTTGTATGTTAATATTCTCAATCTCTGCGCTATATACCTACTCATAGAAGTCTTTGGCGGTAAACAATAGCTTGTTGTCTCTTTCTAACACAGAGATAAACACAGAAGACAACTAAACACATGTATCACGTTCACATATATCTTGGCCTGCATCTATTCAAAACAAAACAATTCTACGGCAAACAAAAAATGCTTATTGCGTCGAAATTAGACGTGCTAGGAAAATTCTGACTACATGTTTGGATTTACCGTGTCCATATGTACTTATCAAGTCTATCTATATATATTTTTTGCTCTTATTTTGATGCCGAACAGTGTTATCAAATAAATACTTCATATTACTGTTGCAACTTAATACAAGTATTTAAAAACTGCAAAATGCACTAAATATATTATTTTATGAAGAAAATATTTCAGAGTGACTTTGTGATAAATTATAATTAATTATTTACATACAGCGAATGCATTTATGGTACTTTTATTAAAGGTAAATAATTATATTTTTACTTCACTAAGACGTGTTTTGACGGATTTTATAGGTTTAATATTTGTTAATTTTTATTTTGGAAATATATTTATTAAATAGAATGAATGACATAATAGTTATAAGTTGAATTATTTTCCATACATGTACAATCAGCCACATAAGTAGTTGAAGAAATTCAAAACTTTAAATTGCCTCTACACTTTTGGGTTCTTACCAATTTTCGTTTCTTCTTCACAAAAATAAAATAAAAGGGATTTACTTTACTTAACACAAAGAAAAAAATATATTTTATTTGTACTGAACGCGTATACGCGATTTGAAATTTTGAATTGGTTCAGCTACTTATGTGGCTGACTGTATCAAGTTAATATACAAATGCACATACCAAACTATAGCAAACTACATTAGATGACATTGATTCTCTTTTAATCTTGTCTTTCTGTCCTGTAGCCACTGTGTGAAGTGCATGCGTTTTCGACTGGATCCTAAACCCAATCTTATTAAAAAAAAAACACGATTACCCGACTTGATAATCAAATCTTAGCTGATTACTGCCATTTGAATAAAATCACGTAAATATTTCCAGAAATCAAACGAAAGAGTATCGATGTCCTAGTTACTGTTTCTAACATCTATTTCATTGAAAATATATTTGCCCAGAGATCTTGTTTCTAAACTTGTATTATTGTGATTTTAAATTATAAAAAAAGGCATCAAGATCTTTTTCGCTTAAAATTGCATTTCGTATTTAATATATAATATATATATGGCACTTGTGTTTTCACATTTTGCCAATGTCAAGTTTGGGTTGTCTTTTTTTATAATCTGTAGTATGTCGAAGTAAAGCAGTGGCTACCTTACCAAGACTTTATCGAGGAGTTTTGGCGGCAACAAAAAAAAACACTTGATTAGCACAATTATTTCAATTCACTTCATTTGAGCTCTTTAATAGAACTATATTGGATAATATACCACCATAATTATGCAATATAACACTAAGTATCACCAAAATAATGAATTAAAACAAGAGCACCTCATGACACTACCAAGTTCCCGCCAAAAACTCCATTTCGTATTTAAAACTCATTTTTAACCGACGCTAAATCGGCTATTTATGAGTTCTGTAGAGGTACATTTCGGTGTTCAGAAAGAGTTGATAAAATGTTTTATTATGTATAATGGAAGATATAAGGAAGTTGTGAATGTTAGTAATTAGGTATCTATATCGACAAAGTGGCAGAATTTCGGAACTCTGACAACAGAATTATCTGTCTTTAAAAATCGAACAATGAGCTTATGCAAACGCTCCCGGATTTTGCCAACTTTATGGTTTTATCACACACAACCGTGACGGGTACATAGCGTAGCCAAGAAGCTTTTCTACCTGCGTTAACGCTAAAAAGAAAATATGGGAGTGGCGTATCTTTTAGATAGACTTATTGATAGCATAATATGTCATTCGCGTACGTTTATTTGTTAAATGACACACCAACAGTTAATAGACTGAGCAAGCTTAATAGTTATGGACGAGTCTACTCACTAATTACAGATGTGAGACAGCATTTATATTAAAATAAAAATAATAAAAATAAAAGAAATGCAATAAAATCAAATCAATATTTCCAGTACAATTTTTTTTATTTTTTATTAACGTTAACGCTTGTAGCTAAGCATCCTGGCTGTAAAGTGCATTGACGGAGGTATATTGTGTTATTATGAATAGTCAGCGAATACTGAACAAACAACAGGCGAATTCCGGACAAAATTGTTATAACATATCTTTATGTATAAAAATGTCTTGTCACGATGTTCGTTCACGTGAATCTCCACATAACTGATTACAATGAAATTTTATGACTGTGTTTGAATCGTTCCACCTAAAAACATAGGATAGTTTTGGACCTGATAGGTGGCTTAGTTGTCAAGAACTAAAAAGATAAAAGATAGTCACATATAATACCACAAGAGCTTCAAAATTATCGGGTATTTTCCGATAGGTTCGTTGCAAACAAATGAAGGAGTTTTCAGGTTAAAAAATCACGAGCGCGAAGCGCGAGTGATTTTTCCTGAAAAACTTGACGACTTCATTTGTTTGCAGGGAACCTTGAGGGAAATGCCAGATAATTTTGAAGCTCGTGTGGTATTCGGGGGATTATTTTTCCGTCCCAAATGTCGGCCAATAGAATTGCACCATGAGATGAAATGAACAGTCAACAAATAAGAATTTCATAATATATAGTAACGACCAGAGAAAATATTCAAAAAAAATTGTTTCTTATTATATAGTAACGACCAGAGAAAATATTCAAAAAAAATTGTCAGTATAATACCATGTAGGTTGTACCACGTGACGTCGAATGGTGCAATTCTATTGGTCGATATTTGGCTCGGAAAAATAATCTACATAAAATGCATTTACGTAGGAGGCAATCTGTGACAAGACAACTTTTGCCAGGCCCACTAATATTAATATTATAATTCATAAATATTATATTTTCCCCGAGGTAAAAAGCCTATGACCTTACCAGGATTTCAAACTATCTGTATACCAAATTTCATCGAAATCGGTTTAGTAGTTCCAGAGATAAGCCTATTAAAACCTAGAAACAAGCTGACAACTTTACCTCTTTATAAATTAATATAGATTTCTATCAATATTTTTGGTTCCTAACAGCGGCCCGTTACTGTCAGGACTCTTCACGGCCGTGTGTGATCAGACGGTCATGTTTGTTTATACATAAGTAGCGGTACAATCGATGTCTATTGTCTAATGCTTTAATCCGTCTGTGTTAAATGTTATATGCTTTGTTATGTGTTGCTATTAATATATTTTTGGCGTTGTTTACTATTCGTTTTATTTTATCATAAACTAAACCTCTAGGTATATTAAAATTAAATTATTAATATTATGGTATAAGCCAAGAGTGTTGACACTTTCTTTGCTATGAGAGAGGCAGGAAAAGAGCAACTAGCGCTGCGATTGTACATCGCAGCCCCATAGGCACTCTCGCTACTTGAGTTAAATGATAAGCCTTATAATATTTAGCAAACTAACTAACTACAATGACTTTTAAACTGCTACAAGAATGTAATCACAATGCTCCTTAGGAGTTGTATATATAGATGAAAGTGGTGCTTATTCAGACATCATACCTGGATATTAAGAGCTGATCTCCTAACAGTTTATCAAGTTGCCTTGCAAAAATGCCTAATAATATCTAATGAGAAAACCCCACTTCCAAATTCAAATTGCACTAAAGATACTTTATTCTACAGGAATGCATAAATTCTTTGGCGTCTGACGATCACACTGGGATGGATTCATTCCACGAATGTCTTCAAGAATATGGCGAGGGTCTCGAAGTGGTGCAAATATGTCTCGAACCCGAAGAAGCTTCCATTAAGGATGAAGAGTTATCAGGTATTGCAGATCTAAGTTTCGATGACTGCAATAAAAATGGAAATGGTCAACAAAATGTCGAGATTAAAATAGAAACCGCCAAAGTAAATGGTGTCAAATCGTCTAAATCTGAAGAATCTATAGATCAAGATGACGACATGACGGTCACCGAAGACGACATACTGATGCCCAGAGAACTACAAAGAGGGGACGTGAGAAGCAAATCCGCTGACAGGAAGGGAGAGTCAGACGATTGTCTATCAAAACTGCAGAGCAAAGATATATCAACATCTGATGAAATGGTATTTGCTGTGACACCAACGGGATTAGAACGAATCAGTTTTGATAAATATTGGAAGGATTATGGGGGGAAGGCTGATAAGACAACTATTGAAAAGGTTAAAACCGATGACAGCTCCAATGAATGTTTGATTTCTCCCGAAGATACAAGTTTTTATGACGCGAACACGAAAACGTCCGTTCATGAAGAGAATTCTTTGTTGTACATTGACCATGAGATAGATGGATACGAAACGTGTCTCGACGATGATTCTACATCTTTGAAATGCACTGTTAAAAACGGTCGTAAAATCAACGGCGAACGTGAGATCAAAGCGACAGGTAAACAAGATAAAACAGCATTTAGAAACAATGACGACGACGTAAGTCCCAAAAACGTGAACACACAGAGCGCGGGTAATGTTGTGAACGACAAGTCGTGTCGCGGGCATGCACTGAATATGAAACAGATGCAACCTGTGAGAAAAGAACCCTTGAACGTATGTGAAAAGCCCCGAAGTCCAACTAAACCGTCCAGTGAGAGAGTGCAGTGCGTGGAGTACTACAACGACCAAGCGGAATGTTTGAAGGAGATACGAAAAAAGAGATTAGAAAAAGAAGAAAAGAAACACAAAGAAGAACAGCGGAAAATTCTGGAACTTAATTTGGCAGCGATGGAGAAGAAACTCAAACTGCGAAAGCAAGAAGTGAGTGAAGAATCCACTGATTTGGAGAATCACTATGTCCCTGGGTGCCATAAGTGCTTTCTGGAGAACTACGCTTACGCGATCACAAAGGCGTACATAGCTGAGGCGAATGCGTGTAAATACTGCGAAGTGATAAGAGATATGTTGGAACCTTCAAAGACAATACCAGAGAGGCGAATGTCGGCGCCGGCTTTTATTAATTTGGATAGCGGTGGCTCAGAGTCTGATGATGAAGACTTGCTGCTGGTACCTGTCGTGCAGGGGAGACGGAAGTCAGCGGGCCCTTTGAAGTTTCTAGTACCTTCAAGAAGACCTAGGTGAGTATATTATTCTACTACTAAAATACTGTAACAATGATAACAATAGTTCGTCGTAGTACTATCTAGGTGAAGCAACTTTAACTGTTTCCATATTAATAGAGGTAAGTCATTAATTTTGTCACTGGTTTGCAGCATATATTTTTGCCACGTCCTTACCAACTAAGTCTGCCATTTTTACAAAACAATTTCCATCATAATTAAACGAGCTAACGGCTACGATAAGTTTTATTGGTGGTTTGTTCGCTGCAAATATTTATCAGTTGCAAATAGCTAACTTTCTTTCCAATTTAGGTCTATGATCCGATGAGTATTATAGTTCCTAATTACACGACGTAAGACACGTCGTACTATCAAGCATAGGTAGACAATACTTAAATCCATGATTATCTTTTTTTTTATTGCATATAATGACGAGACGAGCATGCCGTACGCCTGATGGTAAGCGATACGACCACCCATAAACAGTAGCATCATCATCCAGCACCTTGACTTACAAAGTACTGTGTGGCATTCCACTGCACTCGTCATCCTGAGACATAAGATGTTAAGTCTTGTTATGTCCAGTAGTTACACTGGCTACAATTGCCTTCAAACTGAAACACGTGAATTCTTTGCGTCCTTCCCATGGAGACGATACTGTTTCTCCTCCGATGATCCCGACACCTGTGCGGACTGCGTCAGGGATGTGGTGATATTGGGGATGGAAATGTTCATTCCCAACACCACAATACCGATGGGGCGCCGTAGTCGGCCTTGGTACAATAGTACCTGTGCCGCCACTGCGCGCCTCAAACAGTCCGCATACTTGTCTTGGCAAGTCGCCAGTAGGTGTCGGGCTCCTAACACCAAAGAGGAGAAGCGGAAGTTCAATATCGCCTCCAGATTCAACAAGAGGGCTATCGCTAAGGCCAAGGCAGACCACATTTGCCGGTTTGGTGAGCGTCTAGAAAGCTATCCGACAGGTAGTCGAGCTTTTTGGTCGCTTGCCAAGTCCGTACAAGGCAATTTCTGCCAGCCCAGTCTCCCGCCACTGCGGAAGTCTGACAACAGTCTGGCTCATAGTGCAAAGGAGAAAGCCGATGTGTTGGCTGAATCCTTTGCCTTAAACTCGACTTTGGATGACGGTGGAGCCACACCACCGGAAATTCCCAGATGTGAGTGCTCCCTGCCTAAAATCCGCATCACCCAGCGTGCTGTCAGGCGGGAGCTCCGGCTCCTTGATGTCCATAAGTCGAGTGGGCCTGACTGTATTCCCGCAGTGGTTCTTAAGACGTGCGCCCCTGAGTTGACTCCCGTTCTAACGCATCTATACCGTCTATCTTACGACACCAGCCAGGTTCCATCTTCGTGGAAGACTGCTCGTGTCCATCCAATCCCCAAAAAGGGTGACCGGTCGGACCCTGCTAATTACAGGCCGATAGCGGTCACGTCCTTGCTCTCTAAGGTCATGGAGCGAGTTGTTAATGCTCAGCTCCTGAGGTACCTTGAGGATCACCAGCTGATTAGCGATCGTCAATACGGTTTTCGCAGTGGTCGTTCGGCTGGTGATCTCCTTGTGTACCTCACGCACCGCTGGGCGGAGGCCGTGGAGAGCAAGGGCGAGGCTATAGCTGTCGGTCTGGATATAGCGAAGGCGTTCGACAGGGTATGGCACAGAGCTCTTCTAGCGAAGTTACCATCTTATGGAATACCCGAGGGACTCTGTAAGTGGATTGCCAGCTTCCTGGATGGTCGGAGTATTACAGTCGTCGTCGATGGCTGCAGCTCTATGACCAAATCCGTTAATGCTGGTGTTCCACAAGGCTCGGTGCTATCGCCCACGCTCTTCATTCTGCATATCAATGACTTGTTGGATTCCATTGACAACATGCATTGCTATGCAGATGATAGTACGTGTCATGCGCGATACATCGGCCAACAGAATATCCCTCGGCGCACAGTCGAAGAAAGACGGTCACAACTTGTGTCTGAAGTCGGAAGCTCTCTGGGGCGGGCTTCCGAATGGGGTGAAAGGAATCTCGTCCAATTCAACCCGTCGAAGACACAAGTTTGCGCGTTCACTGCCAAGAAGGACCCATTCGTCATGGCGCCACAGTTCCAAGGAGTTACTCTCCATATGTCGAATAGCATTGGGATCCTCGGCGTCGAAACTGCGAGTGACGTCCAGTTTAGGAGTCATTTGGAGGACAAAGCCAAACTGGCTAGCAAAAAGTTGGGGATCCTGAACAGAGCCAAGCGATACTTCACGTGCGGCCACAGACTGGCGCTTTATAAAGCGCAAGTCCGGCCGCACGTGGAGTACTGCTCACACCTCTGGGCAGGGGCACCCAAACACATGCTTAACCCACTTGACTCCTTACAACGACGGGCACTTCGCATCGTCGATGATCCCAACCTCACGGACAGAGTTGAGGCGCTGAGTATGCGGAGGGACATTGGTTCTCTCTGTGTATTTTACCGCCTCTTCCATGGGGAGTGCTCTGAGGAACTGTTTAATATGGTGCCCGCCTCGCCTTTTTACCATCGAACCACTCGCCATCGCAGTGGAGTTCATCCATACTACGTTGAATCCATCCGTAGTAGCACGGTGCGTTTTCAACGGTCTTTCCTGCCGCGCACGTGCAAGCTTTGGAATGAACTCCCTGCATCGGTGTTTCCCGAGCGCTATGACTTGTCCTTCTTCAAACGAGGTTTAAAAAGAGTGCTCACCTCCCGGTAGGCAACGGCTTGGCTGTGCCTCTGGCATTGCTTTAGTCCATGGGCGGCGGATGCTGCTTACCATCAGGCGGACCGCTCGCTCGTTTGCCTACTAAGGCAATAAAAAAAAAAAAAAAAAAAAAAAAAAAAAAAAAAAACACAACAGTGCATGCACACAGCTGCTTAGCGGTAGAAATAGACATTGCGGTGGTACCCACCCACATGGACTCTTACATATGAAAGACCACCATCTTGTTTAAATACTCTTTTTTTAGAGTAATTATAAAAACATTAAACCTCTTTATCGAAATGTGGTACAATATAAACACAATTCATTGACAATAGATTTCCTGTAACACGTGAACAATAATGCGATGAAGCCGCACAAATAAGGTCACATTATTGTCTATCTGTTTACCTACATCGTTTATGCTACACTCAAAATACAACTTTGTTTTATAATACTAACGTGTAATTTCCTTTAAACATCGTTGACCTTTATAACTGCAAAATTTTAAGAGATGTGTCGCTTGTTGTTGAGGATTTAGGCTCAAAATAGTGTGTGTCAGTAAGGGCGTCGAAAAACAATACATATTTTGAATCTTCGAGTTCAAGTTGACGCCCACGCGTGTGAAGAAACCAAGCGAAAGTCGTAATTCTCGTCTTAGTTTCATGCTTCTATTGCTTTCGAATTGTGCATTGAATATGTTTACTGCGATAACACATCAGGCGTGTTTTCTAGATACTTGTATGATTCATGATCGCGCGTGTTTCCACTCAGGGCAGCCGAGTTTGCAAAGTTCATCCATAATCAGCGAAGAAAGTGAAATAACTGCAGCGATACAATAATATGTAAAATTGGTTTCCTCTGAGGTAAAGCTAGTAACTAGCCTATCAAATCCGCTGAATATAATAAGACAAGCGATTTCTAACTTTTAAAGCCACGGTACATTTAATAACATATTCTTTTCTTTTGTAACCGACTTCAAAATTCGAGGTGTATGTATTTTTTTGTTTATTACCTCTGAACTCCGTCATTTATTGACCGATTTGGAAAATGTCTTTTTTTCTTTCTTTTTTCATTACAATTAATATACTTCCAGATTGATCCCATAGAATTTTTATCAAAATCAGTTAGGTAGTTTGGTTTTAAAACCAAAATAATGTGGAACGCCATACAAACGCGCGAATGCAATCTGCCTCGCAAACACGGGCGTAGCTATAGCTTTCACATAGGCGGGGTCCGAGGATACCAAAATGTCACATATACACTTCGCCCGGGTCACCAAATGTTCAAAAAATAATGTGTACAAGTTTTGTGGCCCAGATTATTTTTGTTGTAACCTAAGGGGGACCCCCCCCTGTATATACGTCCAAACTCGCAAAAAAATCAAAATGTTACTTATTTATTTATTTATTTACACTTAATACATGGAGTAAAGGCGGACTTAATGCCATAGGCATTCTCTACCAGTCAACCTAAAGTGGTGCAGAGATACAAGAAGGCAGGTGCGTAAATTATGGGATAAAATGTCTTCAGAATATACATACTACTGATTAACCTATGAATAAAATGAAAAAAATACGAATAAAACAAACTAACAAAATACTAATAAATATACGTATAAATAGATAATAAATAACATATACATAAATATTATACAATATATACTATATCATCATCATCATATCAGCCCTGTAATATATACTGCCCACTACTGAGCACGGGCCTCTTCTACAACTGAGACGGTTAAGGCCTTAGTCTATATAAGTGATGATAATCACGCCAATTTTGCTGATAGTAGTTCTAGAACCTTCTTTTTGAACACATAACGATTTGTAGATGTTCTTATTCCCAGGGGGAGTGCATTCCAGAGTAGGACACTTTGGACAGGAAAAGAAGAATGAACGAAGTCAGAGGTGTGAGAGGGACAAAGTAGTAAAAGATTATTTGAAGAACGTAGATTTCTCACATGGTTTGAGTTACTTATTCATAACTTTTAGGTTTCATGGAACCCTTTTAGGTATTGCCTTTAAATGAAAAGCTAGTAGCTCTACTGTTTGATGAAATTACATTATTTTGTATTGCGAATGACCCAGGTAATACATTTACTTGATAATTCTGAACAATCCCATTCAGGGCACTTTAATCAAATCACATTTCATCAAGTTAAAACGTCCCATGTTTTCTATTACACGGAAAATAATTCTTAGTATAGGAAAATTATGAAAATTGCTTGTTCTTATAACCTTTAAACGTTTTCCTTTAGATAATGTAGTGGGTGACCTAACTCATGTACCTATTCCGTTCAATCACGATTTTCTTATGGCACACACACACTCTCAAACCTTTTATCCCCAAAGGGGTAGGTGGAGGTGCAGTTAGTGCACCCACTTTTCTCCGTGCGTATTCCGCCCCATGATGTGATAGGGGGCAAGCTTATCGACATTGCAGAAAATTCCAGACTCCGGACTGAATAGAAAAAGCCAATATCACTTTGCCCACACCGGGATCGAACCCGCGATCTCAGCACTGCAGGCGTACCGTAGGTAAAACAACTATTGCACCAAGGCAGTCTTTATGAAGGTGTACTAATTATCATTCGAGATGCCACTATTTTGTGTTCTGTTGGGAAACTAAGTTACATACGTACTTGAATATAATTGTGCTATCCTACCTATCCTATCCTTCCTACATAAGCCATCCCAAGGGGATGCATTTCTTCTTACATTGTGTACAAAGCTTGAGCAAATCACTCATGGAATTCTATAGAATAATGATTTGAAAATTGATCTGAATGAACAACTCATCACCTGGATCTGAACATAAATTAATAAGCCATAAAATATTATATTCTATAACCATAACCCACAATAATTACGATAATGTTCAGGTTATAGGGGCTACAAATCAACACCCTTAAACCCTTTCCATAATTTGAATATACATGACAAACACTGGTGGTAGGCCTCTCATTATGTAAGAGGCCGTCTGGGTGGGTACCACCGCAATGTCTATTTCTACCGCCAAGCAACAGTGTGCATGCACTGTTGTGTTTCGGTTTTTAAGGACATTGTCGCCAGTATAACTACTGGACATAATGAGACTTAACATCTTATGTCTCAGGATGACGAGCACAGTGGAATGCCACACAGTACTTTGTAACTCAAGGTGCTGGATGGTGTTGCTACTGTTTATGGGTGGTCGTATCGCTTACCATCAGGCGAACGGCATGCTCGTCTTGTCATTCATTGCAATAAAAAAAAAAACAATAATTAAAATAGCATAATTACAAAGTAGATCAATAAATTTTCAATAATAAAGTATCGCTCGGGGGTTGGTCAACACTACTTTCGTTTCCAATTACATTACGCGTCCCGCGGGTCGAGGTTCGCATTCACTCAGCCAAATTACCACCGAATGTATGAATTTATTATTATTCATGCATTCAATTTGTTCTAGAATGTTCACCTTGTCAAGGACTAGTTTAGAAGTTGTAGCGATGGAATTAAGTATATTTTTCTCAACTCTCTCTTCGTTGAACTTATTGTCTACATTTACTATATTTTCACATCTTTAATATATAGGTTGTGGTCCTAGGTTCTAATCCTAGGTTAGGCAACATTTTGTTTAGGGTTTTATACTAAGATTTGCCCAGATTTTTTAAGGATATTAATGCTGGACAGACAGCCGGTCTAAAACTAAACCAAGCCTGTCTGCAACACGTTTTAGAAAGTGGTGTGCCGACCCCAAATTAGTGTGGAATGAGACCAAGTAGAAAGAATATGATTATGAGATAGTATTTCGTAAGCTTTCGCTGGAGTAAGCGTGTTCTGGAGTGGAGACCGCGTCTTGGCAAACGTAGCGTGGGACGCCCTCTGGCCAGATGGCGGGACGACTTGCACAAGAGGGCCGGCAGCGACTGGATGCATTAAGCAGCAGACCGGGCTCTGTGGCGTATCTTGGGAGAGGCCTATGTCCAGCAGTGGACTGCAACGGGCTGATGATGATTTCACTCCCGTTTAGTGTCTTCAGCTTTATAAACTCTTACGACCTTATTCATAAACAGCTTATAAAGCCATTCTAGTTATAGACTGTTTTGTCTTCTCCCGTCAAACTGAATTCAAAATTCGTTCGAAGAAGACAAACCTTTCGATAACTAAAATAGGTTTCTTTGTTTATGAATAAAGCTATCTACACTAATTGTATGTTTTGTTTTTGTCGGTGATTCTGAATTGTGATCATTAATACAAATCTATGGATATTAGATATATCTATCATGATATAAGTGGCGATAGCTTGGTTGGGAGTGGAATGGACTGCTGAGGCAAAGGTCCACAAGTTCAAAACCCAAAGGCATGCACCTCTGACTTTTCTAACGTTATGTGTGTATTCTTTGTGAATTATCACTCACTTTAACGGTGAAGAAAAACATCTAGAGAAAACCTGCTTACCCGAGATGTTCTCCATTAGAATTTCAAAGGTATGTGAAGTCTGCCAACCCGCGCTAGGCCAGTTTGGTGGACTATGGCCTAAAGCCTCTCAGTAGTAGAGGAGCTCTCGGTTCAGCAATGAGACAGTATATAAAACATGGTTGGTATTATTATTGGATATTCGAAGTCTATAGATTCATACTTATTCATATTTTTAAATAACTTTTACGCTTCCCATCCACTTCCGTGTTATTTCGTGATATGCGAATGTAGTGAAGTATTTAAAATTGAAACGCATCAGAAGTTAATGCTGGAGTACAATCGAGAGTCGCCCCCGACCAAGCTTAAAGGAGATTATAGAAAACAGTTGAATTAGTGATGTGCACGTATGTCGATATTAGTGTAATTATTAGGGATATTGTGGAAAATGAGATGACAGCTGGGAAGCGCAAACATGTTGGAAGCTTTATAGAGTGAATAATTTCTTCTCGAATTGTAGTAAAGGGTAGGGAGAGGATTGGTAAGGTGTATGTCTCCAAAAACCCTTTGGTTTTAGAGCATCGATTAATGTTTTTAACAAAATGAGACTACTCATGAATTAAATGTCTGCAAATCCATTATATATGTTTTAAAGCCCCAAATAAAATTTCGCGCATTGGATAAGCGAGTGAAAATAGTTTTCTTGACACGATCCGGACCCCAAATTAAGAATATTTTGTAGTTTTCAGACTACGTTCTATAAGAAATTCTTAATCTATCAATGAAGTTGAATGGTGCCATTATTTATAGAGTGTATAGATAAGTAACTTCTCCACGTCTATAATATCGTGGGGCATTGGGCTCTATGCTACTATTAAACTGACAGTGAAGTCACTACAAGTATAGTAGTAATCATTATATCGATATCGATGATCGTGTCGCATCACTGTTCGAAAATTGCTAATACCCGTAATTGAGTTATGGTTGGCGACCTCAATGCTGCGTTACTGGCGCCCTGTACTGGGTCAGCGGTGCCCGTATTCGCTCACATTTTCGTAAAAAAAATTAAACTGGCGTCATATGAGGATTATGTAGTGATTGGCTTGCTTTTTGGCGTTATATTGGTAAGTGGATTTAATTAATTATGATTTAGGATGTATCTTTCTTTTTAATGTATAAGCTAGTATGTAGGAACAGTATATAACACGATTTTGAGATGTTTGAATTCACTGTATAGTGTATATGTTTCCAACATTGTCTTTGGATGCATTTTGTAGATATCTTTTTCTCGAATCCATTCGTGTAGTCTTGTCATGGCATAAAATCACCTCAGATACCGTGTATTATTCTAGTAATAAATGGGCTCAATAAGACAATCAATTTAACATTAGTTCCATACGTAACCTTGAATCGAGGCTTTAGCCATACCATACCAGAACTGTATTATATACTGCCCACTGCTGGGCACGGGCCTCCTCTACTACTCAGAGGGTTTAGGCCTTAGTCCACCACGATGGCTTAGTGCGGGTAGACAGACTTCACATACCTTCAAATCATTTTTTGGGAATGCTCAGGTATTTAGGTTTCCTTACGATGTTTTCTTTCACCGTTAAATCTAGCGATAATTGATAAACAATACACATAACTTCGAAACTTCAGAGTTGTGTGCCTCGGGTTTTGCAGCTGCGGACATCCGTCTCGGTGGACCGTCCCATTCCCAACTAGGCTATCGTCCACTTTTAAGGTTCATCAAGGTTTTATGAAAGAGATACATCTAACATCAGTCACACCAAGATCGCGGATTGAACTGATGCCTGTACTTTGCCGCCTTATACCTGCGTACAAACATTCAAAGAAATCTTCCTACCTTAAATTCCTTCCATTATGAAGTCGGTGCAACATAGTTATTCAAGCAGCAAAAAAGATTTGGTTCAAATTCTCAACCAGCTTCCTGTCTAACATCATCAGGTCCCGAGCCAATCGTTATAGAAATGCCAACACAAAGTATCACTTGAAATGGGAATACAATCCAAGACCTTCGGGTTCAAAGCTGGTTGTGCTACCACCATAAAGAAACGATAATCCTAACATAAAGACATGCGCTTACAATTATTCTATCTTCAATAAGCCAAGAAATCGACCTTGTTCTGACAAAGGTCTAACCTGCCTAGACTCTAAAGCAATACAATCATTATATTGCCATCTGTAACTAAGAGATGTTCCTCTACATCGAGTATAGAAAGCATCGGGAGTGTAGAGCACGATGCACTAATTGAGTTTTCCAACCGACCAAGCGCACTAACTACTGACGCTCCATCTGACACTAAATTAATTTTATTCACCTCAATACATCAAGTCTGGACGGTTATCTTTGAGATAATGTGCATTTCGTTTCATGCATTTATTGCATTATCATTTTGATTTGATATCACTTCATTGTGCATGGATCAGTATTTTGATCTGTTGTTGATGTGCAATATGTTCTTAAGATAAACTTCTTGAGAATTTAAATGAAGAACCAAAAACAATCTTCGAATGTTCGACTTAGTAGCTGTCTACGTTGCCACGTGTCGTAAAGCTGAACATTAATTATGTAAACGTCTTTGGCCCGAAGTTAAAGATCACCTTTCTTTTACCTCGCTATTCTAGAAAATCTTTCATAACTGAAACACCAGTACACTTTTTTCCATCAAGAATGTTATTTCAAGTTAGACATACAGAAAACTTAGTTTACAACAGTCCCAGAATAATCCACCTTGCCTTTACTCCTCTTTCTTGCAACGCATCTGCAATACCACTAGTATTTCGATTGTTAAGAAACAGTTTTTAATATAACAACCAGATAGTCCGCTACTATTTGCGACAAATAAAGTCGTAACTAGTAAACCTCACGCTAATCAAAACTAAGTATCGACAAACATAAGTAATAATAGAGGCTACTAATTTGTATAGTTGTCGCGCTAATGGCAGCATATTAGGAAATGACGTGGGAAATGAAATCCTATGAACTCGTCACGCGACGGTGACAGCTAAACAGCTAATTTCATTATTAACCCTTCATGCGACGCAAGTATACTTTATAACCATGGAGAATAGATATATGTATGTATGTCTAATGGGGACGTATGCAGTCGCACAGACGGGTGATCAGTTCACTTCCTTGGGAACTATTTCACCCTTAGTCCCAGTTTGGGTGGAGCTGCCACTTTCGCTTTGGTTCGGTTCGCTTCGCAGGTATCGTTCCCAGGGGCCGCATTCACCATAGGGAGTTTCGGCTGTGGCACAGCTAGACCTTGGAGGCATCGTGGCTCCCTTCCAGGTGTGAACCTTCCAGGTTACCGATCTCTGCCCAGCACCGCCTTCCACTGAGGGTCCCGCCACTTTGACCTTGAATGATCATTGCAGCAGGAGCCAACAGGGGGGGCAGCGCTCAGCCTATGCGGTGAGGGCCACACAGGCTGCCAGGCCCAGTCTGCCCACATACTCTCCCACCCCCCAGGCGGCGTCCCCCAGTCCGACATAGCGTCGCTCCCCTTTCCTTGGCTATTCGTGACAGTCTCCATCCTGAAGCACTGGTTTTACTGGTGCTCCTGCAGTATGCCCCCTTCTACTCTTACAAACCTTTTTGTTGCCTTACTGTACCTTATTATGTCTCCTAGCTTTACCTCCTGTAGTTGTGCTATTTCCAGTCTGTCTGTTCCCAGTATCTCCCATCTTGGCAGAGAGTACATTGAGCACTCTGCCAGAAAGTGGATGCTGGTCTCCTCTTCTCCGCATTCTGGACACGAGGCGTCTTCGGTCTTACCTATTATTTTTAAGTGCCTGTTCAGCGTACCGTGTCCAGTCATGATTCCTATAATGGTTCTTATGTCCTCCTTCCTGAATTGGAGTAGGCTTCTTGTTTTCTTCTTGTCTAGCGTCTTGATGAAGATTTTAGATTGGCGACAGCCCTTCATGTCTCTCCATCTGACGTTTGTTTCTGTAGCTATCTTCCTGCTGATTACTCCCTTCGTGACTTTTGCCGGTATAGGTAAGTACGGCTCCGGTCCTATGAATGTTTCATCAGCTCCCTCTCTCGCTAGCTCATCGGCTTTCTCATTTCCTGTGGTTCCTTGATGGCCAGGTACCCAGGCGACGATGACCTCTTTGTCGGCTGCTAGTGTGTTCAGTTTGCTTTTGCATTCTTTCACTAGGGCCGACGTTGTCTCTGGTTTGTCAAGTGCCTTTAAGGCTGCTTGACTATCACTATAAATCAGTATTGTGCTGATTTCCTTATTGGTTATTTGCTTAGTACGATCAGCGCATTCCAGAATGGCCATTATTTCCGCCTGGAATACGCTCGCATATCTGCCTAGCTTTATTGTGCTTTCTTCTGTGTTGGGTGGCGTGGTTATAAATATTCCTGCCCCCGACAATCCTGTTGATTCCTTCCTGGATCCATCTGTGAAACATTCCACCGACTTATCATGGTCGTGTGGAAGTTCCCAGTTTTCTCTTTGTCCTATATGTATTCTGTATTTTTTGTCGAAGATCTTTTGTTTCTGAATTAGATCATTGTTTCCCAAGATCATCGACATTTTTCCTTGAATTGTATTGATTACATCTTTGTGTCCTTTGTTTGTGGAAGTAGTTTTCCACAGTCCATAGGACTTTAATCTGTAACATTGTTCTAATGCTCTCTTTTTAGCCTCCAGATCCAGCGGTATAAATCCTAGAATGATGTCTAGTGCCGCAGTTGGAGTAGTTCTTAGTGCACCTGTAGTCATAAGCCCAGCGAGTCTCTGTACCTGGGCTAGTTTCTTGTAATTTGCCTTTATGGTCGCCCTATGCCACCATACCAAGGCTCCGTACAGTAGTCTTGGGAGTATGATGGCCTTGTATATCCAGTAGGTTATATTCGGCTTCATACCCCAAGATGGAGAATAGATATAAGATGGAGATATAATAGCACCAATTTACTAAGAAAACCAGTGTCGCCAAACTCACACATTCACATATTCACATACAATCATCCCTTCATTATGATTGGCCGTAACGAGCAATCGCGATAAAACGTATAACACAAAATCATTTGCAGTAAATTAATCGTTATTCCCATTGCATAAAATTTACATTATAAATATCAACACGAGTTCATAAGACATTTTTTCTTTTGTGAGAAATTTTGATTTAATTCGATGTAATACCGCTACTCATCGCTAGATGGTGTTTATCATAAGAACTCTTAAGGCCTTTGAAATAAGAGATGTTATTGAATGACATTCAGTGCGCTAGCATGTCGCTAATAGTGTTGCACCCATACGATACCTTTTTGTAAACTTATCGATGGTGTTTGTTTTATAACTATAAAACTTTAATAACATTAATAAAAGAAATGGACTTATCACAAAATTATATTAATTTGATAAGCACTGGAAAAGTAGTTGGTACTATTTTGAAAAAAATAATAATTCAGTAATTAATTTATTTTAAGTACAGATTTCAAATTCCTAATTTAGGCTTTCAATACTGTAGATATGTTAAATTACAATATCAGCTACACAGCTAATATACAGAGAGTCCCACTGAGGGAAACACTTGGCACAATATATAGTATTTTTGAAGGAAACCTATTTAGTCTTATCGTAGTGTTGATCATTCATTGGTGGTAGGTCTCTCATATGTAAGAGTCCGTCTTGCCGCAATGTCTATTTCTACCGCCAAGCAGCAGTGTGCATGCACTGTTGTGTTTATTTTTGAAGGACATTGTAGCCAGTGTGACTACTGGACATAATGAGACTTAACATCTTATGGAGTGGAATGCCACACAGTACTTTGTAACTCAAGGTGCTGTATGGTGTTACTACTGTTTATGGGCGGTTCGTATCGCTTACCATCAGGCGAACGGCATGCTCGTCTCGTCATTCAATGCCATAAAAAAAAACGTTTTTCGTTTACCTATAAATAGATCTTTTGGGGCAAATGAAAATAAAAAATCTTGTACTGTTGCATAAATGAATTATAGCGACCATAGCTTTGCATCACAAGTGGATAATGCATCAGACAACTGTTTTGTATTTTTCGTATTAAAACATAGCGTATCAGTGAATAATCATTATCGATAATATTTTATCGACCATGCATGCACTAATTGAGTAGCGGTGACATTATAAATGTGTAACAAATCATTCTAGAACAGCTGATTTGTGTTTACGAAAATTAATCATATGTCGATAACAATAAGGAACACTTTAAATTGAAATTTTTGTGCCATATTTGACATAGAAAATCAATAGATGTTTTTCAATTAAATTGCAATAAACCAGAAAATATTGCTTACCGATGGTAAGAAATACATCAGTGGGACATATTCTTACTATGGCTATGATTTTTGCAATCCAGAATTGCACAATAGGGCATTTTAATATTATTAAATATTTTTTCAAATTATTTACGCTTTGACAGTGCGCAATAACGACTGAAATCGCTCAAACGGTGAGTTAGTAATGCAGTACTAACTAGTGGATGAAAGGTTACGCCCACTTACTAGTTCTACTGTTTTCTTTGTTCTGTGTTTATAACCTTTGTTCAGCAATTTGACAAGTAGACTATTGGCAAATAATTCACCGAATAACTTGACGAAGATGTCTATTAATTATGAGTAACGAATACTCCCGAATAAGCTGATGACATGCTCGTATTCGTGATTTTGGGTACTCTAAAGTGTCTAAATCAGGGGTAAAATAATAATAAAATAGCAAACGACGTGTTCTTACGTAGTACCTACGCTACAACAGCATAGAATTTTTTGTGTTTGTTGACCTCACGGTCGCTTTATCTCTCTCACTTATATGGGGACTGATCTTCAATACAGGAATAAAATAAAATAAAAAGACCTAATTGTGCAAAAAAGTTTTTTTTTGGCGAGTCGATTAGTCACAATCGTTGTTCGTCGTTGCGTTTTGGGAAAAAGTAATAAAATAAACCCTTCCTAGCCGATTTCGGCCACGGCGGCCAATCTCAACGGAGATCAGCCAGGTGCGCAGGAGATATTATAGTGCACAAGTGTGTGCGCAATACACAAGTGCACTCACTATTCCTTCACTCTCATAGTCCGGTGAGACGGCAATCCGACATGACCGGAGAGAGATCAGGCGCAGGACCAACGGCTTTACGTGCTTTCCGAGGCACGGGGGTATCACACCGCCAACTTCCTGACTCCGAGCTGCGACTGAGTAATTTTTAAGATGGATTACTTTTTCCATCTTGGGAAAAAGTAATACGGTATTTACAGACTGGCTAAAAGGCTAGCGGCAGTTTGGTTTAGAATGGACCCTTATTACGTTTACATAACACTTCTCTTCTTTTCTGTTGCTTTTTATTTATTTATTATTGTCTACAATCAATCATACACTATAACTTTAACTAAAATATACAGAGAATTGAAAGAAACTAAGTCTAAGTACATGATTGTTAAAAAGTAGAAACAGCATTCACACATAGATAATATATACTCACTAAAGATACATAATATAAGTCATATTAGGTTGGCAATATTATGAGAATACGATAATAATTGAACACACAAGTTGTGTTGTGTAACACAGCTGTCACAACAAGAAAAAATATAACAGTAATATTATAATAATTAATTCAGTTTACAAGAGCGTAACGCTTTTCGAAAACTGTCTGGTTTTTCGTGACCTCTGATTGATTTAGTTAATGATTGCACCTAGAATTATAAAAAACTAGGCTTACCCTCATTTAAATCGTTCATAATGTATATATGTAAAGGTAGTGTTCAAACAATGCGGCTAGAGTGACAAACGTGTTCGCTCGGCCGCGAAGGCGGCGCGATTGATTTCTGCTCTACTGTCGCGCACAAACTGCACTCAGACTTTTATTATTTCAATAAATAATGAAACAAACGTAGGGTATTTTAGTATTTTTCAATGACAGCTACATGACTAATATGTGCTAATTCTAGCCTGCCTATATAAATTATATGGTATTTAATACAGACATGTATCTAAGTATAAAACTACGGATAATTCTAGTTTCAAAAGTGATGAAAAGCATGCGCAGTACACTAATTGTAAATTGTATCAATGATGGGTAACGATATTTTCATGCTATGATTTGATACGTGTCTTGCCTATTGCCATATAAATAAAATAAAGAAGAATATTGTATCGCAAGAGTTCCATTAAATTTCATCTATTGCATTCATTCAGTTTCGTGACCGGAATATTTAACCTCTGCATAGGTTATTTACAAAATATTTATCACGATATGCAGGGTACTAATGATTATAATAATGTAGTATCATTTATAGTCAAAAACCTAGATACTTTATGGGGTTATTAATATGAGTCCGATACCATAACCACAATTCTAAAAAAAACTTATATCCAGTTGCACCCGCCTGTACAGAGTATAGGACGACAATAATTTTATTGCAACGTTTTCAATTTGTGAGGAGCTCCATTGTGCCTGCACTACATCCACACGCGAGGTACGCAATTTTTCACTTAGGCAATTGACGACGATCCCGGTCTGTGGTGTTTATTCGCTAGAGGTACACTGTTTTCAATCCTGTGATCCAATTAGGATTGTTTTTGGCTCAGTAGCAAGTGGAACGATGAAGCAGTGACTTTAGTAGTGATAGTTCCAATTGGCACCATCTTTTGGAGATTTTATTTGGTCCAGTTTTCAAATGTAAGGTCTCTTATAACATTGTAAGTTGCTAATAGAGTTTAACTTCTGTTAATTCAGGTGTACCTATCTAGAGGATATGTTTATAGATGATAGTGTGAAGTTCCTGCTTCAGATTTTGCCTCTCTAATATTGTTTTTGTTCCTTCAGCTACGTACCACAAGCGATGACAGTGACTGTGTCCCCGGACCGGCGCGCCGACGCGCTGGTGGCGCAGCGATGGGGCCCTGCAAGAAAGGTCACCATTAAGAGGAACCCTGGAGCGCCACTCGGAGTCAGCATCGTTGGTGGCAAGGTAGGAGAACAATGAACAATTCAATAAAATCCTGTACCATAAGATTGCATACATGTAATCCGTTAAAAACAACAGGTTCCTTTAGTTCTCCATAGCAACAAAATCTTTTATGTAGTTTAGTAGCTTTCAAATTGTTATGATGTTTTCTTCAACACCAGGTGGATATAATCTCCAACCGTGATGGAGAGGAGGGGGAAGAGAAGGTTATATTTGGCATCTTCATCAAGAACGTGGTCCCTGACAGTCCCGCCGGCGCCAGTGGAGAATTACAAGTAAGATTGTAATGTGTATTAATTTCAAAATTGTTTTATCTCCTGTATTATACAAAGTTGAATGTCATAAATTATTCATTTGTGATAAGTATTAAAAATACGATTTTGAAATATATTTTGTTTTATCTGTTTAGATATTCTCGATCAAGCACCTCATGATAAAACAAGAAGGTCTCTTAGTTTCTTTTATCACAATATTAGTTGAAAAAACTAAGTGATTAACAAACCCCCAAAACAGACAGTGCGAAAATATGGAAATTGTCAAATTTTCTTATACGAGAAACATATGATTATATCTGGAAATGTGCCCTATATTTGGTACTGTAGTGGTAATGTGATGTAACTTTGCCATTAGACTGGCGACAGGATCCTGGAAGTGGACGGCGTGTGCGTGAGGTCTGCACAGCATGAGCGCGCAGTTCAACTCATCAAGGCGGCTGGGGAGAAGGTGACCCTCACCGTGCAAAGTCTGCTTACTTGGGTAAGTGATAGGAGACAAGAATGCAGGATAACTTGACGTTGAAATGAGAATTCGTGGAGTACACCGTACCAGAGCAAAAGTGTGGTGTGTAAATATTTGTGGTTAGCTAACAGTAGCTAAACCTGACGATGAGATTATATTTTTTAATAATATCGAAACTGATCATAGTTTTGGCTATATTAGATTTTCAATTTGTTTCCTCCTTGATGAATGTTCCTCCTTCATGTTAACAAATGCAATAGAAACATAAAATACAGTTGAAACAAAAATTTACCTAGAAAAGCTATTCAAAATTCAGCCTTAACTTAAACTCCACAAATTATATTATTTCCGATGTGTAGAACACAGACTCTTCAGACGTGGAAGCGTCGTCTCCTCCAACCTCACCCACTTCGGTGCGCCAGACACCAGCCCCACCATCAGCAGAGAAACAGAAAACACCACAGCACGAAATAAAGGTAGGCCAAGAGAGGTTCCAATTATTTTTTCTGATGGCATTGAATTCAAAGAGTTAGGACCGAATAGGTCATGATAGTGGATCGCCATGAATACGGTTTTAGTATTTCCACGGTGGTTATATAACATACAGATGCATTAACTAACCTTATTTTAAAATATAATAATTAATTTGTGCAAGATAATTCAAAATCTCCTACTTTGTCGAAGTTAGTAAAAATATACATAAATATAACGGTGTTCATAAAAACTGCAGTAAGTAGTTATTTTATTACTAATTTCTTCAACAGATAACAGTAACACCAGATCCAGATTGCAAGGAAGAAGAAGAAGAACAGACAGAACAGAAAGAAAAGACAGAAGAAACAAAGGAAATAATAGAAGAATCGAAAGAAAAGACGGAAGAACAGAGCGAGCCACAACCGGTGTCGAAACCTGAATACTCTGACGACTCGGAGAGCAGCGACGACGAAGATGAAAGAGAGCTGCAGGGTAGAACTTACTCTGACAAAGGAGTTGAGGTGAGTCGAAAATTTGCGTTATTTGTAACGAAGTAGCTTTTGAGTCAGCCATAAAAAGAAACAAAAAGGGGTTAAAATAACTACTTACTATTTTAAACAAAGAATACTTGATATATGCAATCAAATAAACATTCAGTATAACCAAGTTTTATCTTCTAGATCGATCGAGCATCAGCTGGCGCGATAAAGCGGACCAAAGAAGAGAAGGAGGCGGATCCAGAAGAAGAAGATGACTTCGGATATACAAAAAGTGAGTGGAGAGATACATTATTCACTTTGTTCAATTTCTCATTTTATCTCGTACATGTTTACTTCTACGCGTGTCTTATGGAGCACAGCAGATAAATGAGAGGGAGATTGAGATAGTATGAGATTCTTTTTATTGCTTTTCGTATACCTACTGTATATATTTCTCATATCTTGTACAGTAAGTGAATTAGTTTGAATGATCTTTTATTTTTAATCGATCGATTAAAAGTAGGTATATTCTATATATTTATATTTTTATTATAATTTTAACAAGAGCGAGGACAGTCTCGGCTTAGGTAACTTGACGTCAAATTATAACATGGACATGATTATTTTTTTAAATATGTAATTTAAACAATACTTGCATCAATTTCGTAAATTTTCATTTCATAATTCATCTTTGTAATTTGGTTGGAGCTAGTCGAGAAATAAGGACAAATGGAATAACTCTCAGAGAGGAATATCGAATTATATTTGTTCCTCAAATAATAGTTGCTGCGATATAATTATGTAGTTTCTGATAACGACAGAAAGGGATTCTAATATGGATTTAGGATTTTGTGTTTCAAAATTCAAAAGTCGTTACCTACTGGATTATTATATCTAATATTTAAAACGACCGCCTTTAGTAGGTTTACGTTAAACTATTTTCGTAAATTCTCAACAAGATACCGCAAAAATAATTGGATGATCTGATGTCAAGAGATAACAATCGAAAATAAATTATCCACAATAGCGAAGAATCGTTGATGCGTTATTCGTTATTTCAGTTCACATTGTGCAACGTTATATAAATTTTTAAAGCATTTATTCTACACAACAACATTCCGTAATTACTGGACATCATGGGCCATATTAGTAAATCAATCTTAACTTTCATTAAAATCTCAAGTAGCTATTTAATGTGTTTAACTATTTAATAAACGAACCTTAAGCTGTCATTTAAGAGCTTGTTCTCAGCTGAGTCGGCTTTGTTACATTAGCAAAACTCAGCTGTCAAAATCCATATCACTAGAGCTGCTGTTAATGTAAGTTTATTAAGTAGTGATTATATTAAGATGCCGACCTTAATTTGAGAGTTTCCCCAGTTGATATTGCACTTCAAAGCGAAACTGAGTTGCAGCTTTTTTTTATTGCATTTGATGACGAGACGAGTATTTGGTGGTAGGTCTGTCATATGTAAGTCTGTCTGGGTGCAGCAGTGTGCATGCACTGTTGTGTTTCGGTTTGAAGGACATTGTAGCCAGTGTAACTACTGGACATAATGAGACTTAACATCTTATGTCTCAGGATGACGAGCGCAGTGCAATGCCACACAGTACTTTGTAACTCAAGGTGCTGGATGGTGTTATTACTGTTTATGAGTGGTCATATCGCTTACCACCAGGCGAGCGCTATGTTCGTTTCGTCATTACGAGGCGCAACTAGTGCACCTACTTTTCGCCGTGCATATTCCTCCCATGATGTGATAGGGGGCGAGCCTATCGCCATATCGGATACAAATTCCAGACTCCGGGCTGATATTGAATAGAAAAACCGAATACCACTTTACCCGACCCGGGGGGATCGAACCCTCAGCTTTGCAGTCGTACCGTAATACTACTACGTCACCGAGGCAGTAGAAACATATAAAATATACAATATAGAATAGCCACAGTAATATCGCGATAAAGCCACAGACGACTATCTTAAGATATTTCCGAGCTCATATGAAACAACTTGCGAAGATTTGTCACAAGTCATATTGCTTGGTAAGGGTTTATTCATACTGTGGTATAGTTCGCGGGACGTTTTAAACAATATTGTTGCAGATTACTGAGAAACTGTTGTGAGACTTTCAAGTAATCAACAAAAATATGAGCATATATATATTCTGCTGTGCAAATTTATAATGAAACTTCATCTATAAAATCCATAACTTGACGGTTCTGTCTGTTTACGTAAAATTTGGTCTTCACGGCACTTATTGCAAGGTTTAATCTAAACCCCAAAAGGTTTCAGAGAATATCGCAGTTCTGTAATACATTTTATTTATTACATAAGCGAACGGTAATTTCCGTCATCGTATTTAGTATTTGAAAAACCAATCGGCTAGGTCCATGACCGAAACATAATAAAGAATATTTTAAACTTCATGTTTTGGAAATTATCTGAGAGTTTAAGATATGCCTATTACCATCTACTCACACTAAATCCTTACAATTTACATAATATTATAAAACAAACTCCCCAGCCGTGTCTGTCTGCCTGAACGCAATAAACTCAAAAAGTATGAACGGATTTCTATAAAATTTGGTATGGAGATAGTTTAACACCCTAGAAAGGCCACATGCTACTTTTATCATGGAACAACTCTTTCAAGCGTAGCCGCAGGCAAAAGCCAGTTTTTCATATAAGTATTCGGTACGCTAATACGCATCGCGATTTTACCATTATGAACGGGCCCTAACTGTAAGCAGTTACTTAGAAAACAGCCAAGTTTGTTTATCCGAGTTTTCTTGTTTGGAGGCGCCGTTAAGTGTTTGCTCTACTTTCCGTATGTTTTGGCTACATGCTCAAATGTTTTTTAGGGAAATGTTCTAGAAATAGTATTTCGTCACCGTTTTAGGTGAGATTATTTATACTGTTGAAAAAATACAATTATTATTTTTTCACTTATTTACGTATGTTTATTATATGTATTGTATATTATCTTATTTATTATAATTTTCGAGATCTTTTCACATTCTTTTATAACCAATTGGCCAATTGATTTGACTAAAATAATGTATCTTTTCATTGCTTGTTTTTGTATGTTTTGTTATATCGTTTATGTTTAAATATAGAAGTCCATACATAATCTGAAACTGTGATTTTATTTTAACCTGCACAAAAATTAAGTTATTGGACCTTTGCACCCCCAGGCGTAGTAAAAAAATGACATCCATAATTTTGGATTACATTTGGGTCCAAAGAGATGGTAGATTGAGTCTATTTCTTATTCAGAAGAATATTGTCTTCTAAAGCCAAGACTTTAACAAATTTAAATAGTTTATTTAACATTTCTCTCTAGTCCTTTGGAGAAAAGAAAAATAAAACATTAAAATATATATCATGAAAACTATAGCAAACTATTCGATTCCGATTTAGTGGAACAAACAGAAGTATAAAATTTATCGTCGTCTTAAAGACAAATCCCCAATAACAAGGCACCAATCACGGAAGGGAAGTTTCTCGCCATAGTTCGAGGAAGTAATTACTACTGGCTTGACTGTTTCTAGTTGTGGTCTCGCTTTATATTATAAAATGCTCATAACTTTATCTTTAAGTGTGAACGAATGGCTTGTGAGATGTCATAGTTTTTGGATGAATGAATCATCGTGGGATTTCGTAAGACATAACGATAAACTTGGTGCTGTTGGAACAGTCTGCCAATAACAATTTGTTCCTATTGGATCAGCCTGGTGCTTGCTCCATTTTTAATAGTCCATTATAAAATCCATACTTTTCGTACTAGTTTTATACATGTGAAAGTAACCCGGTCTGTCTGTTATGCCTTCACGACTAAACTACTGAACCAATTTTGATGAAAATTTTAACGCAATTAGCTTGAAATTTAAGAAAGTACGTAAGGTAAGAGCTGGCCTTATTCGGTCTATGGAGGCAAATTCGTCTTTTTGCAATTATGGGCGTCCTAATTAAAGGACAGATTTGATAGCCGTAGGTCTAAGTAAAAGTTTTATTCTTATTTATTATTATGAGTAAAACAGTTAAAAATACCCATATTTACTTATACTGCTATCAAGCTATCTTTCAATAAGAACGTCCGTAATTGCAAAATGACGAATATGCCGCCGTAGATGGAGTAGGGACCCCTGACCTTAATCTACTTTTTGTCGCGTAAAAATAGGTACATACCAGGACTTTGACCCCGCAAACATTTTAACCAGGGCAAAGCCTCAGGTAAAACTAGCGCAACACCACAACGACAAACAATTAAATTATCGAAATAAGCAGCTGACCACAGCTCTAGTTAGCTTCCTTTTACCAGAATTAATTATTAAACACAGTGGAGTAGTTTTCACGCTAAGAACTGTCACACAGGCATATTATATAATTGACCTTATAAAAAATAACATGTTTGAAAAGTAACTAGCGGAATTTCTGTTCATTTTTTTTTTTATGGTGTAGGGACAAACGAGCATACGGTTCACCTGATGGTAAGTGATCAGCGTCGCCCATGAACATCTGCAATATCAGGGGGCACAGAGATGCGTTGTCGGCCTTTTAGGTGGGAATACGCTCTTTTTTTGAAGGTCGCCAGGTCGTATCTGTCCGGAAATGCTGCTGGCGGCAATTGGTTCCATAGTTTAGTAGTACGTGGCAAAAAATGACGGCTAAAACGTACAGTGGTGGATTGCCAACCTCCGAGGTGATGTGGATGGAATTTGGAGTTCTGCCGCGATTTCTAATTTATTTTTGAAGTATGAACTCGTACTCAGTCTGAAATCATCGGACTAAATTGTATTCAATTTATTTTCGTGAAGAATTAGTCCAACATTTATACCATTGTAAATAGCAGGTATGTTTAAAACAATAAAATAGTGACGACACACAGATAAACAGTATCGTCATTGACCGTTTAACACAGTCCAGAACATGCATCGTCATCGGACACTGCACAGCCGATTGTAAACGCTCATACTCCTACGTTACTTAAAACACTAAAAGATTTACGTGATTCAACTGCTGTATAGTTAGTTTAATACAGGCCCGTCTGGAAATCTTTAGAGGAGACAACAGTAGATGTCAAGTGGCTGATGATGATAATGATGATAGTTAAATTCTACAAAAGACTTGAATTAGATCCTACTATAATATAATAATAATAATAATATGATAAACGCGAAAGTTTGTAAGTATGGATGTCTGGATGTATGGATGTTTGTTACTCTTTCACGCAAAAACTACAAAACGGATTTCGATGAAATTTTGCACACACGTAGATTATGTCCTGGGTTAACACATAGGCTACTTTTTATCCCGGGAAAACTCATTCACGCGGGCGGAGCAGCGGGCAAAAACTTGTACACAATATATCTCATAGGATTATTAACATACGTTGTTGCGTTTATACAAGCTCATGAGTTCGAAGATATTCCAAAAGACCGTAATCTTATGTAAGAACATATTCATGTTATCAATTCATTTGCAAAATAATTAATACTAAGAAGTTTTTGTATAAGTTTTAATAGAGCTTAGATCTTACTTATCACCATCAAGCGTTCTCCTATTTGGTGTATGTACGCCTATTCTTTAATACGTTAGTTGACCAGTTCTATCAATCACAATTCACACGGATTCAGAATGTCTCACTCTGTCATTTTACTAGACAACTGGTAATCTACACATAGCCCCGATCAGCATTGCCTATATGCTTTAGAACTAAACTTTCCTTTACGAATTCCAGTGTCCCGCCCTAACCCACTTCAAGTACTTCGATGACAGCATATTCATCAACCTCATTCTGATGATTATCAAGCAACAATGACATTTTGGCTGTGGCAAAAAAATCTTTTATCCATAAAATTTGTCAGATTATTTTTCCGAGCCAAATATCGACCAATAGAATTGCACCATTCGACGTCACGTGGTACAACCTACATGGTATTATACTGACAATTTTTTTTGAATATTTTCTCTGGTCGTTACTATATAATAAGAAACAATTTTTTTTGAATATTTTCTCTGGTCGTTACTATATATTATGAAATTCTTATTTGTTGACTGTTCATTTCATCTCATGGTGCAATTCTATTGGCCGACATTTGGGACGGAAAAATAATCCCCCGAATACCACACGAGCTTCAAAATTATCTGGCATTTCCCTCAAGGTTCCCTGCAAACAAATGAAGTCGTCAAGTTTTTCAGGAAAAATCACTCGCGCTTCGCGCTCGTGATTTTTTAACCTGAAAACTCCTTCATTTGTTTGCAACGAACCTATCGGAAAATACCCGATAATTTTGAAGCTCTTGTGGTATTATATGTGAATATTTTTTACATTCAACTTTTGTACCTTTATATTTTGAAATTATTTACTTAGATCTTTATCGTTTGAGTCTTACGTAACCGGGTGTTGAACATGCCCTATGACGTCACTGTTACGTACTACTGTACTATATACTATAGCATTACCTTGGATTTATTATAGACATCGATCATCGGCGGCGTCTGGAGTGCGCCGTAAAACTCTCAGAGTTTTTAGTGATGTTTTGTTTGATGCTGATTGGACCATCAGTTACTATTTTTACTTGAAGAGAATAACTAATTAATGAACTAACTGCTTCAGGAGTCGTTTTACAATGTGAACCATGTCTTTTAGTAATATAAGGTACAATAAAAACACCAAGAGCAGCAAATTCAGTTACGAACAGATGACGGTGTGTCAGAATACCAGAAGCAATTATGGTCTTTATCCATGAAAGATCCGCTGGGCATCACTGATAAAAGTCTAAATTACACCAAAGCGGACCAACATGAAGCATAAAGATATTTTATTATATCATAAAGCGGCTCGAAACTATATGTAAATTGTAAACAACAAGCGTTTCTATTTTAGTAAGCGACACACTGTCAACTCGTTTGGCGAGAGAATTGCTGGGGAATCGAATTTTTTTGACGTCAGATATTAAAATAACTAGTGTATTAATTTTAATCTTGTCTATAAATATGTTTTTAGTAGCGGTAGACCACGTTTCTTCATCCTCTTTTACGAATTAACTTTTAGAAGTTCTAAGTGCTTCGTTTCCATAATGAAAAGCGATGAATCCCTTGTGAGTGCTTGCATGAAAACCTCACATTTATGTTGTTTTGAGAGTATATTTCAGTTATTATTGTAATGTTTTATGGTAGGTTTTATACATCGATCATTCGATCGATATATTTCATCAATTCATTCAATAGTCACCTGAAAATTAAATAGACTAGTAAAAATTTAACCAATAAAAAATTACAAAGCTGGGTATAGAATTATTAGCTGTGTAAAGCAATGAGTTGTATCGAATAGATGAACAGAATCTGAATGCATGCGGAAAATATATCTCGGCGGCCAAATCGCTGAACATTTCGAATGTATCAATAAACTATCGATTCCGCGTGTATTTAGCCATTCGATTATTCTGTTCAGCTGATTCGCTCATGATCCATTGAAGGTATAATTGTTTTTTTTTTATTTTATTTTTCACGCATACGCATGCTCACGCCTTTTATCCCCGAAGGGGTAGGCAGAGGCGCAACTAGTGCACCCACTTTTCGCCAAGCGTATTCCGTCCCATGATGTGATAGGGGGCGAGCCTATCGCATCTATTTTATTTTTTTAATCTATATTATATATTTCGGGTTTTTATCCATATGGACATGCCAGCCCCTGAGCTTATATTAAGACAAGCACAATAGATGTAATTATACTATCTATATACAATGTAATGTACCTAAGTGCTATGGTTACATAGGTGGATATAATAACTAATCAATATCAGTTGCCAGGAGGCACAATGTTTTTGCTAATTCTGTATGATTGTGCTATTTATGATTCGCCAGGATTATCTAGTGTTATAAAGTGTAAGCTAGACAAAATTTGATTGTAAACAACGTATTGCTCGCAGTTTCGCCTGCGTGAAAAACCTTTCCCGCTACAATAGTTCCTAAAACACTACATAGCCATCTATATGGCATCTATCTAAAAATCGGATTAAAAAAAAATCCCACGGAATCAAATCATCGGTATAATAAGTAGCCTATATGTTAATCCAGGACATACCACATTTCGTCAAAATTAAGCAGTTTGTTCGACTACTAACTCCAAACATTTTCAAAATCCTTCGCATTTATAATATCAAGTAAGATTACGAAGCACGATTTCGTATTTTATGTTTTTTTATGGAAGGGCAAAATTACTGATAGTTGGAGCTAGACATGCCAGGTCTATATTGCCTGAAACCAACATAACCGTTCCACTGACCTCCCAGTGGTGGTAGCGATAACACGTTCTTTTCGCCGCGAAAAAAAAAGATATTTATTACCTTTGAGTTTTGATTTAGTTACTAGCTGTGCTTATAACGACGTGTGGTCTTAGATTTATCTCAGCCTATCTCATATCCTTCTCGTTACACCTCCCCGAACACAGAACACGCGCGACACGTGGTGCCCGTCTCCCACGTGTATCTATCCCCGACCTATTCTATATGTTTATTTATTTATTATTAGGTCTACAATCAATCACACACTATAACATCAACTAAAATATACAGATAAATCAAATAAACTAAGTCTAAGTACATGATTGTTAAAAAGTAGACACAGCATTCACTGATAATACATACACACTAAAGATACATAATATAAGTTATATTAGGTTGGTAAATGTTATGCTATTACGATGATAATTAAATACACAATTTTCACAAAGAGAAAACATTATAACAATGATATTATAATAACTAATTCAGCTTACAAGAGCGTAACGCTTTTCGAAAACTGTATACCGCATGAATGTCGACAGATTTACTGTAGCAGTTCAAAAGCATGCAAAGTCTAAAAACTGGAGAGTTGCAACCAAGCACAGATCTTCGCAGTGGAGGCGATAGAGGAGTTATCGCATATCTAGGAGTTAACATAGAATAAACCTTTATATTTTCCAGTAATTATATTAAAAATCCAACGTGTAGTTCTGACGTATTACCACAAAATACTTAATAGTACTACGTAGTAATACTTATACTATAATAATAATATTACCACAAAATACTTAATAGTACTACGTAGTAAGACAGAGAAAAAAATATAAAAGTTATTTTTTACATTCTATTCCTTATTCGTCGGGACTCCCAGTTATTTTGTTATGAAGATAACAAAAAAAAATACAATATTTTTAGTTCGCTCAGTTTGTATATCAGAAATTGATTAAGCTATTATTTGGCGTGTTATAATATGATCATAATCTTTTAGAATCCCATTTATTCTATCAGGATGTATCTTTGCCGTAACCTGTTTACATGCTCTAAAAATAATAAATGTATGGGCAAACTAATGATATTATTAACCGCGGTATAATAACACGAGAACTAGCAACATAAACAATAAATAGTATTACGAGTGCATTTGTTTATATAACTATGTATTTCGGACCGAGATTTCACATGTTCATTACTGCGCAGGCAAGTTAAATGCCAATTATGCCAATGCTAGGTATTTATTTACACTAAACATGGACGTTTCGCGTGTTAAATAGATTTAGAGTTAATTACAATTAAATTAATGATAATAAATTAAATAATTTAATTATATTCGATATCCATCGGTGCCATTTTCTAATGTTAGGTATCAATGTCTGCCAATAATTTTAAATATAAATCAATTGCTAAGTGACTAACACAATAAATAAGAACTCAAAATAATTATTAAGACTTACTTAACTTTGTGAAAAATTAACAAACAATTGAATATTACTTATAATATTACAAATTCAACACTTTAAGCCATTCTCAAGCAAGTTGAATCGGCCCTGTTGTAAGTCCAAGTCCCTTCATTCAAAAAGCAAAACGGTAGTGATACAAGTCTAATTAAAAAATTTATATACACTTAAAGCAAAAAGATAAATGCCATCGCTCTGACTGGTGACATTAACTAGATAGACGCTACTTACTCTCGAAACACGTTTTTTGGACATTGATCAGGAAGTTTTTCATACTGCCTGAAGAGGTATTTTTAGTTGGATAAATGTGAGCTCCAAGTTGAGAGATGAGTAACTTTTTTATAAACTAGCGACCGGCCCTGGCTTCGCACGGGTAGTTAAATTATCTATAGCCAGATAAGCTTGGTGGTTCGATCGCTACCAAACATCACAGCAGGGGCCGGCAAGTAATTTCTAACGGGGTCAGGATCAGGGCCGCGCCGACCCAAGACAGCGCCTGTGTGCGAAATCTATAAAGCGCCTCTGATTTTTGTCGTCCTCTTTTCGAAGTACAGCGATGCTGCAGGAAAGGCCTTATTCCGCGAGGTTCAAGTTCTTACTTGTGACAAATATAATTTCAATAATTACCGCTGGCATTTCATCCTGATTCCGGTGCCCCTATTGCCTTGGCGCCTGTGTGCGCCGCACACTTCGCACATAGGGACGGCGTGGCCCTGGTCCTGATCCTGTTGAAAATTTGTATCGACGGCAAAAAAAAAAACATAATACTAAATGAATGTAGAGTTAGTTATATAAAAATGTTATTTAAATTGAATAGGTAGGTAGTTATATTTAAAATCGGTCCAAGGATCGACCTTCCGCGGTCTGCCTGTTGCCGATCGCTGCATCACAGGGTCACCCGCGGGGCTGATCTGGACACACCTAAAAAAAATATTAAATCGCTCCAGCCTCTATCTAGCTCCTCGAATAGCATTAATTCAGAAATTGTGAAATAGGCCCTTACTGTGTCGCGTTTAGTTTGAAATTACTTACTTTCGTAGATTCAAGCTCATAAAGAAATTAACAGTTAGTTAAAAGTTATAACTTTTAAATCACAAATTTTCAATCCTTTATATACGATTCTAACATGCGGTGTTTCTCGTATCAAAAGACCATGGTATGATGTAAATGAAACTTTCACAGTTAACTTTAAGTATGAATGAAATAAAACATTTCTTAATGAAGTTCTTGTAGCGTTGTTTAACGGTTTTATAGATTTTAGCTTTTATAAGTTTGATCCTTTTCGTAGGATTTGACTTTTAAAGGTTTGATCGCACTAATGCTATAACGAAGGTATATTTCTTGTCTTGTTAGCCAGAAAATAGATATGTTAGTTATGTTTTTATGTTAATTTTACATTAGTTTGATGATATATTAGTAATTCCAAATACACTGTTTAAATTAATTTAATACAATTTGCAGTCTTCACGTATAATTACAATGGAACTTAGCTAGGCTGATCTATAATAATATGTTGATTTTAATTTATTGCTTTGAAGTATTAGTTTAGCTTTGTGATGGTGACAAAAAAAAATTGGCTCTCAATCTTGATACAATAAGATGTAATAGTCTAATCGAATCCCGGACTCTATATTTCTCAACCCATGCCAATTGCCGTTTAAAATACGCATTGTTATAAAAAACTTGTTCGTATTTCCTACCAACAGAAGCCGCATTTAATCTGTCCAGAAAATCACGATCACAACTCAATAAGTACTGGTAGGTCTCTCGTATGCGAGGGGCCGTCTGGGTAGGTACACACCGCAGTTATTTCTACCGCCAAGCAGCAATGTGCATGCACTGTTGTGTTCCGATTTGAAGGACATTGTAGCCAGCGTAATTACTGCGTATTATAAGACTTAGCACCTATGTCTCAAGATGACGAGCGCAGTGGAGTGCTATGCAGTACTTTGTGGTTAAAAGTTTTGTATGGTGTTGCTACTGTTTATAGGCTGTCGTATCGCTTACCATCAGGCGAGCGGCTTGCTCGTCTCGTCATTCATAAGCAATAAAAAAAAAACATGTAAATATGAGTAAAAACAAATCCTGAAAGTGACCTCGTTAGGGCGGCGAAAACAACAACTCCGTACGAACTTTGCCGTGCACATTTTCGCGCGTCATTAAAACACTGTTCGAATTGCAAATTTGATTTTGCCGTTTACTTTCGTATTCAACGCATAAAACACCTTATTGCTTGGGATTTAAGAATATTTTTTTTATTATTTAATGCCGAGGCCTGAACACGTTTACATAAATTGTTTTAGAAGACGCCTCGATTCGTGTATATTTAAAGCTTCTTGTGTTTTGTATGTTGATTTGACTTTCATCCTAGTAAGAGGGCAACTGTAAAGGTCTTCTTTTGCAATGCAATGCAATGCAATCAGCCCTGTGTTATATACTGCCCACTACTGAGCACGGCCTCCTCTACTACTGAGAGGGGTTAGGCCTTAGTCCACCACGCTGGCCTAGTGCGGGTTGGCAGACTTCACATACCCTCGAAATTCTTATAGAGAATTCTCAGGTATGTAGGTAGGTTTCCTCACGATATTTTCCTTCACCGTTAAAGCGAACGATAATGATAAACAATAAACACGTAACTTCGAAAAGTCAGAGGTGTGTGCCTTGGATTTTGAACCTCCGGACATTGTGTCGACAGACCGTTCCATTCCCAACTAGGCTATCGTCCACCGGTCTTCTTTTACTTTTCACAAATTCAGATGGACAGTGCGGCACTTATTTTGACTTTCGGTCGTACCCTGGCTTCCATATAACCCGCCATTTTTTATATACGTAAATATGTGCGAATGGCGACCTTAATTGACATGAAATAAAGTCTACACCGGCTCGTAAATTGAGGGCTTTTTGTACAAATTTGACAATCAATTATGTGAAGTCAGTGTTTAGTCATGTTGATAGTTTCTTATCATACAAATCATACGTGTCATAATATATTCATGACCTGTACGAAGTCATACCGTAGTATTTTTTTAAACTCCCTAGCATAAGTTAGTCACAAATTTTGATTTTACCGCCCGTATGTGGCACAGGGAATTAGCAATATAATAGTGGCATGTAGACATGAAAATATATACTCTCTAAACCACTGTAATGTGCTCTCTCTCACCTTAACAAAGAAATAAGGACTAAGGATTGATTTGGTACTTGACATTTGAAAATAACAGCAGAAAACGAACAGCTAAAGTATTTTACTTTAGCTATTCATTCTGGCTTTTTTCATAACAAACGTTTTTATTTAGACAAAAGTAACATTAACTTTGACTGTTAATGAGAAACTTCCCGTGACGTGGACTGGCCACGTCAGTTTTCTAAGAGTGTGCCAACCTGAGAAACATGAATATACGAATCTGAATAAGTAATGCATTGAAGTCGACTAAATACACTCAAATTAACGCGAACAGAAAATCCGCTTTAACTATATACGACCTTCGCGAAAACATCTATTTACCATGAGCTTTTCCAAACTTACCTATACATACACCAAGCTTTTTACCATACAGCACACCTCAAACTCCAATGAAAATTGACGCTTATTGTCATGCACTTGTAGTATAATTTGTTTTGCATTAGCGTGGCGTTACGTCGTTTATATGGAGTATATAGGCCACGTGCGGTATTTTTCAGTGGCGCGTATGAAACGATCTGAGGCGGTCGTCCGTTCTTCCTTTGGTTTTCGTGTCTCGTAAAAAACGCGTGTTTTGTTAACAAAATCGTGATAAAAGTGTTGTCATCAAAAACTGTATGTGGAGTATAGAGTTTAGTGTTGTAAGATTAAAATTTAAAAATAAAATAAAATATAATGTCAAGGTTTTGTTAGAAAGTGTGTGATAAATGTATGACGTATATTTTTCCTTCCTCATAAATATAAAGGAAAAAACATAAGATATATTATTTAGTATCGAAATCGCTATTTCATATCTAAATTACATACCATTTATAAACGCAGATTTATGACTGTTTTTAATCCTTATGCAATAAAATGTAAAGTTTATAGCTGCATGTTATTGTACAACCAGACGAAAACAATTCCTCGACGATTTCAAGAATTAATTGACACTTGCATTTAATTTATCTGATCAATAATTTGTAGAACTATTACACGTTTAAAGAATGTAATACAAATTACAATTTACAGTCAATTAAAGTTCCAAAATCCAAGACTAGAAATCGTCGAATTCTTAGCTATAGTATAAAAAGGAATCACGGAAATAGGCTCATAATTTATAGAGAAATTAGTGTACATACTTAAAAAAACATACAAACACATTAATTGAGAACCTCCTCCTTTTTTGGAAGTCGGTTAAAAATAACCTTTAGTCCAGCCACGCAGAATAGCCACGTAAAATTAAAGAAATGTGATAAAAAAGAAAGGGGGCGACTAAAGAAGTGTAATGGAACACAAATCAGCGATTTTTTTAAATTCTTTTCTGTCTGTCTGTTTTTCTGTTTGTTTTTTACTGCACATCTCCAAAATTACTTAACGGATTTCGATGAAATTAGGCACACAGGTAGATCATGTCCTCGATTAACACATAGTCTACTTTTTATCCCGGGAAAATATAAAGTGGGACTTATATCCCGGAAAAACTTTTACAATTAATTTTAAAAGCTAGTGTTATAATAAATGTAGAGATATAGGTGTCCCTTATAACAATAAATAGATACCGTAAAACCCGAATATGGTCAGTTTGTTATTATTTCTTAGACTACATTGTCGATTCATAAGTCCAAGATATTTCCTCTCGCAAGTAGAGCCACGTCCAATCGATAGTAGAGCAGTTAATCTAACAGGCCTTCGCGACAATTGAGTGCAATTTATCTAGCGCGGAGGTGGCTTTGATCGCTTACACACGTCGTCAATTAAAGTTGACGAGTTCACGTAATACTCTAATGTAGAAGCTAGTCATAAGTATATCGATCAACTTGTGTTATAGTATTCAGTGTGGGATACATAGAGTGTATACAAAGAATAAGTTCTCGAATTAATCTTTTGGGTAATTTTTTTATTTGATTACAGTAGTTAAATAAATGAAAAGAGAATATGCATTTGATTACATTTTATTCGTTGGTTCTCTGAACATCTTATAACTCTCGGGTGAGGATTATAAATTATATTTGACAAACGAAAAGTTTTTCTAATGAGAATGAAAACACAGAGAACTTAATAATGATGTCTAAATTAATTACGTCATTTATTGTCACATCACAAAATTTTAATGATCATAACTCAAGCCTTTTTTATCCGACTTCCAAAAGGAGGAGGTTATTAACCTGACTATTTCTCCAAAATGTAATTGAATTTTAATCTCTCAAAAGGCACCTTAATACATTTTTTATTGTATTATCGAAAATATTAGGCTATTTCACTCTGTTAAAATTACAAAAACTGTCTATTATTGATTAAAGTTAATTCACGTTTCTAAGTAGAGCGGTTAGAATGAAGTAATATTGCAATGAAAAATGAAAATTAGGGTGTAAAGTTAATTTTACATGAAATTAAATGAAATTTCATGCTCCGGGGAAAAGGAGAAATAATAGACATCATCAATTGTACAGAATTGCAAATTGTTAAACGCAGCGTTTGTGAAAAACAGAGTCTGCCATGTGGCAACATACATTTTGTACAGTATGACAGCATGGTAATAAATCGGCACTAAAATAAAAATTAAATATGGAAACAATGAACTTATTTTTATCACGAGCTTTTGCCCGCGGCTCCGCCCGCTTGAGTGAGTTTTCCCGGGATAAAAGTCCCGCTTTATATTTCCCGGGATAAAAAGTTGCCTATGTATTAATCCAGGTCATAATCTGCCCGTGTGCCAAATTTCATCGAAATCCGGCGAGTGGTTTTTGCGTGAAAGAGTAACAAACATCCATACATCCATACTTACAAACTTTCGCGTTTATAATATTAGTAGGATAATGGGACGAATTATGCACGCTGTGCGCACTCGTTGCGCCTCTGCCTACCCCTTCGGGGATAAAAGGCGTGACTATGCGTATGCGTAACAATTAATTTATAATATACGCATATATAGATTGTACAAGGTGAACTGATCACCCGTCTGTGCGCCTGCATACTTCCCCACTAAAAATACATACATACATAATATAGGTACTAAATGTAAGGTTGTTTCAGAATTAGTCGTAGTAGTTAGTTACTTCAGTCATGAAGGGAACGACGAAGAAGAAGAAGAAAATAATAATTGTAATTACATACCGTGTTCTTAGTCACTCATCACTTTTCAGTAATCAAAAATCAATACAATTAATTAATTCAATTTTGCGTGACGTAATATGCTATTACAGTCGATATTCACTTATTCGATATTATTATGTATAAGTATTGAAATATATTATTAGAATCTTAGGCACGCCATCGTTAATTATATTAGAAAAAAAGGAATTTTCCTTGTCTAACTTTGCGTATGGAACACTTCGTTTCATTTGTTAGAGTATGGCACGTCTATACTTTTTAATATCACTTGCTTGACAATCATAATTCATAAAGCCTGTATGTGCATTACTTGTTCTTATTTCAATACATTATTTTAAGGAATCTGGTTCTGGAGCGAAGTGTGCGTCAACCTATAAGTATTACAGACAATATAATTTCAGCCTATATAAACGAATGAAGTGTACATCCAAGTATATTGAAAGTGGAAACAAGTCACACACTTGTTTCGTAAAGTTTTAGAACAATAAAACAATGAGATGTATTGCTCGGAGCTTGCCGAGTTTAACAGCTTCCGGTGTCGAACAGAAGTGGCACAGAATGCGTCTCTACATAATAATCGTGTGTGAATTCGATTTTTAAATTTTCGAATTTAGAATCTGGTTCGCAGAATATTTTCTTTTTTTAAAACCTGACCGTTTGTCTTAGATTTCTAAGGCAATGCGCTGACGTTGTCATCTTCTTGCCGAAACACTACACTACTGTGAATCTGAATGCTTCAGCAATTTCGGTATCTGTCAACTTCATAGTAGTAGTTTTCGGCTACAAGGTAATAGCGTATGCGCGTCGACTAACTAAAAAAATAAATGAACGAAATTACATCGCTGTATGGATGAAGTTTCGTAGTTAGGCATAATAATTATTTAAACAACAACGAAAATATATTGTTTGAATTTTACAATGAAAGTTTTTATACTGATTTAACCATTGAAGAAGCAGTAAGAAAGGAAATAGCAAATTTAGACGTGAGCTGTACTCTAATAATGCATTGCTTTGAGCGTTCGATTCACCGGTCTGTCTTATTGGCAGCTCTCTTGAAATAGTTATGATAGCGTCAATAAATTATATCTGCTGCATTTAGTTTAGGTAACGAGAATGGGTTAAAATAGCTTCACTGACCACCAGGTTGAAATACAGTAGAAACCGGATATAGCGACATCGGTTATAACGACTCACTGGCTAGGTCTTCGCAAATACATGTATAGAAAAATAGTATCCTTTACTACGACTATCGGAAATTATAATAGGGTAGTTTCCTATGTTTGATTCTTTACATTATTTTATATGTAACAGAAAATAATACAAAAAAGAAATTCTTGTGTGAAATCAGCATCAAAATTGGTTGAAAAATAAAGAAGTTGTGAGCAAACGTGGTGGGGATATCGCGGTATGTCTTTCGCTCGCACCCAGCGTTATCGCTGTTGGAACTCGGTGATGTCATAGTTTGATATTACTTTTATTTTACAACTTCCCCTTCCACCAAATTTCAAAGCTTTATAACTTACTTATTATTGCGCCAATTTCGAAAATTCTTTTTCCTTTAGATTTTGGATAACACACATTTTTGATAATGTGTTAAAAAAAAAGCACCTAGTGAACCATATTGTAACTTGTATGTAATTTTATATAATAGATGCGTAAACGTGTACTGCCGTGGTAATCGAGACGGCAGTAAGTCAAAGATGGCCATATTTCTAAATTACTGGTATATCAACTACCAGGGCAGTATTATCCTACACCTATGGAAAGGCTGGATTGATTAGTATTTGGTATTTTTTCTTTATACATTATCGATATTTTACTGGTGGTAGGCCTCATATGTAAGAGTCCGTCTGGGTGGGTACCACCGCAATGTTTATTTCTACCGCCAAGCAGCATTGCGCATGCACTGTTGTGTTTCGGTTTGAAGGACATTGTAACCAGTGTAACTACTGGACATAATGAGACTTAACATCTTATGTCTCGGGATGACGAGTGCAGTGGAATGCCCTACAGTACTTTGTAACTTCAGGTGCTGGATAGTGTTGCTACTGTTTATGGGTGGTCGTATCGCTTACTATCAGGCGAACGGCTTGCTTGTCTCGTCATTTAATGCAATAAAAAAAGTCAGAAATATGGCCATCTGCGACTTATGGCCATCTTCGACTTATTGCCCTCTCGATTAACCCGGCAGTGTAAAACAATAGAAACGGTGTGTCTGTACATTTAAAGAATTGTGATAAAAAATAAGAGGGTGACTAAAGAAAAGTATTGGAAAACAAATCAGAGATTTTTATAATTATGTTCTGTCTGTCTATCTGTTTGTTCGTTACTGCACATCTCCAAAACTACTGAACGGATTTCGATGAAATTTGGCACACGGGTAGATCATATTATGGATTAACCCAAAGAATACTTTTTATCCCGGGAAAATATAAAGCGGGACTTTTATCCCGGAAAAACTTTTCCACGAGAGCGGAGCTAGTAAATAAATATAGCGTCCAAATGAGGTGGTCCCTTCAATGTCGTTATAACCGGTTTTTCACTGTATCTCCAACTACCAGTACTTAACAAAGTTTCAAGTCCAACCTTTGATTAATTATATAACTAGATAGAGTGACGCGCTACAATGAAACTAAAACAAATAGGCCAACTTTTCTTAAGATAGTATGCGTGACAGCTGTCATACGCTATCGCTGCATCATTCTGCGTATCCTTGTGTGCGCGCATAATGATACCATTTATTACATGGTTTCTATTAAAACGGGGAGATAATTATATCCATGAAAAACAACAAAAAATAATTCACTCGAACTCATTTAGCGGGGAACAGTTGGCCTCTATTTTTTTCGACGCGTTTGAAACGTTCAGTGTATATCTAGGTATATAATTAATCAAAGAGTCCAACTATAATAAATAAATTCCGTGCCTTTGTGTAGTCTTCAGAGTCAACTAACTTTAATAAAACTTCTTGGTCATCGTAACCACTAAGCCTAAACACTTAATCGGTCCTTTTTAAATATCATGAATCGCAGAATTACAAGGCTTCTCAGATATATGAAATGCAGAAAAAAAGTATGAACATCTACATCTTCACTAATATTAGAAAGGGGAAAGATTCGTATGTTTGTAACGAATAAACTCAAACGCTACTAAACTGATTTAATAAAATCTTCATCAATATAAAGTTACATTATCAGCGAGTAACATAAGCTACTTTTTATCTTGAGAAAATATAAAGCGGGACTTTTATATCAGAAAAACTTTTTCACGTGGGCGGAGCCGCGAGCAAACGTCTAGTAATTTATAACTGACTTTCCAATTTAAAATACTCATGCGTACCTACCCTCTTTTTCTTTTTAAACCATCATTCTCCTGTCTTGGCCCCAACTTCCAATTTATTTGGCGCTGGCGTAACATGTTTCTGCAACATTAATCCAGAGCCGCTCTCTTATCCTTCGAATGCTTTTTTGTCCTTTCTTTTTCTAAATAACTAGGTTTTTCAGGCGGTTTCGCATGCATGGGATACAGTTTGTAGTATCCTATATTCTTTCTTAGGGTTTAAAGTTTCTTCGTACCAAATTTCAGTAAAATCAAGTGAAAGCTTTGAAAGCATTACAGACAGACTAACTTTCGCATTTATAATATTAATATGGGTAGAAATAATGTACGTTCAAATCAGAATTTTATAAACATCATTTACACAACTGCTGAGAATCGTACAAACCTTGATGTAAACAAATAAAGTTCACTTGTTTAATGTTTTGTTATGATGCCGCGACTCACGACATTTCATTCGACATTTTCTCTTAATTAATTAACTCTTTAAATGTATTTTTGTTGGCTATATTCTCCCGTTGTTAATTCCTCTCATTAGTATGGTTTATTTTATCAAAAAACATATTGTTTAATGACACAAAACACATAATTTGTTTCTACTAATGTCGTTAACAAACCCTTCAGTATTCGTCAGTTTGACAGCTGACAGATGTTTTTTTTTTATTTTTTTAGTAGAACCTTATGCGTAGGTAGTAAAACCTATTTTCGCATTTTGACACATTTTGACAGATGACATCATGGGACCCGGGTCCCACGCGATTGCTGACAACTCGTAAAATGGAAGTTTCGATCAAGGTCGCATATACTAGTACATTCTATGTATTTTTCGTCGTTTCTACACAGAATCCGGCTCACAAATCCCCCTTACATATATTCATGACGGTTTTACTAATCTTACTTTGAAAGTATCGCGAATAACTCAGAATTTTCTGGTATTCTCTGAATACATGCATCGATGCCAAGGATTGAGGATATTTTAAAGTGTAATGTACAGTCAGCAGCATAAGTATCTGAACAAAATTAAAATTTCAAATCGCCTATAGACGCGCTAATTTAAACTGAAACATTTTTTTTCTTCATTTGAAGTCAAATAAATCTCCTTTATTTTATTTTTGTGAAGAGAAAAAAAAGATTAGTAAGAACACAAAAGTAAGCAGGCAATTTGAAATTTTGAATTTGTTCAGCTATTTATGCTGCTGACTGTACATATTTGCACAAGGCCTTATCTGATATGTATCCAAATTCAGGTTCAATGGTTTGACCTTAGGTTTTTTTAGAACATGATTTCAGTAGGCAGACGATAATGTAAATATGAAGTACATGCTATGAGTTATTGTTGAATGTTTGGAAGTTACTACTCTAATATTTTACATACATACATACATACATAAACTCACGCCTTTCTCCCATTGGGGTAGGCAGAGACTATGGAGCGCCAAGTGCTACGATCCAAGCATACCTCTTTCGCTTCATCTACAGTCATCAGTCTCTTCATACATACTCGTCGGTTACGAGAACTCCTTATTTGGCCCTTCCTTAGGAGGTCGCCAATTTGGTCCATATTTTGTCTAATATTTTAATTTTCAAGATATCATGTTTTTGAAACAACAAAACGATATTAGTTCCTAAAAATATTTGCAGCACATAATGAAAATATTTTGAAGATTATTCATATTCTAATTTGATCTTTAATGCACGATATAATAGCCATTAAACTAAATGTTATGGCCATTTAGCCAAGTCTTAAATTTCAAGTTAAACGTTAACGATACCAATATCCGGACATTATGTTTTATCGATCGATATCAAAATATTTATCTGTTTTAATGATCGTTAACTATTATGTGTTGTTAAATTTTTAGTAGCTAGATTACATACATTTTAAAAAAATCTCATCATTCGCTATATCTGGATTTAGCAGAAAGTATTATTCATTATTCAGTTTTCATGAATTTTAGAATACTGTTTTATGAAAAAAAAAAATGTGCAATAATAATTGTATGTACTGTAAAGTAAACGGCATTAATAATATTACAAAAAAATACAATTGCAATACCCAAGCGAATATTTTCTTTCAGTAAAATTAAAAGAATGCAAATTTGCTCAATGTATTAAAAAAATATATTCCCTGTGAGCTCTGTCTGTCACTTCTCATAATATTATATGTAATAGATAGGTACCGGAAAGCATCTGTTGATATAAATTTTTCTCTTAAAATTTCACATATCTTTGAATTCTTTGCTTAATTTTCAAATATAAATCGAAATCGGATAAAATGTATCTGGCTTTCGGATAGAGAGGCTGCTTTTGCACAGTGGATTCGGGATTGGATGGGATATTCTGAAATTCTATTTAAAGTGGGTCAGAAGGCGAATTGAATGTTTAATTAAATGTCTGTATCTATAAAGGATTGAATTTAGACACTTGAAAACTTTAATAATACTTTAACGTTTGAGTAATCATTTTTTTGAATTCTTTTACATAAAGTATAAGTGATAATAATATATAACTACAACTTGCGTTCGCTTCTCGCCGATTTCTTTTTTATGACAGCCAGTAATATTTTTAGGCGATAAAAACTATTTTTAACAATTATGCGAAAGAATAAATTGATATATTAACATTTTCTTAGAGTTTTGGCGGGAACTTGGAAGTGTCATGAGGTGCTCTTGTTTTAATTCATTATTTTGGTGATATTTAGTGTTATATTGCATAATTATGGTGGTATATTATCCAATATAGTTCTATTAAAGAGCTCAAATGAAGTGAATTGAAATAATTGTGCTAATCAAGTGTTTTTTTTGTTGCCGCCAAAACTCCTCGATAAAGTCTTGGTAAGGTAGCCACTGCTTTACTTCCACATACTACAGATAATAAAATAGACAAACCAAACTTGACATTGGCAAAATGTGAACACAAATGCCATTATAAAAAAAAAAAAAAACATTTTCTTTAATCTATCTAGGACAATATAAGGATCGGTGTTTGTAACATAGGAGAATTTATAAAATAAATGTAACAAAAATAAATAAACAATTTGACACTAAACATAATATGTCAGTGTGAGTGGACACTGCTGTAACATAAAACTATAGTGACCCTGCTAAATGTGATATTCAATAACCCACGCAAAACAGAAGCGATGTCAGAATTAGTGAGTGAAGAGTGCACAAACAGACAGATGTGATCTCCACTCAGTGTGTGTGCAGAGTGGGAGTTTGAGTGTTTGCGAGGAACGTCGTAGGGCGGCACGTTGTCGCACGCCGCGTGCGCCGAGTGCGCGCGGCGTGCGGTGCGCGCGCGTTGCACGCCGGCGCGCGAACTCGACTCATGCGCAGACCGGGTCATGGAGACCATCTCCGAGGATGCTGAGGCGGAACTTGAACTTGGTAAATATGGTTATATTTCAAACAAGCCGGCATAATTGTTTCGTGTGGGTAATTATCTCAAGTCAGTCGACAGTCTCACTCGTCAGTGGATCGCTATATACAGCAACATATTTTCCCGGGGTGAAACGGAGCCTATGTTCTTCCAAGGGTCACAAACTATATCCATACAAAATTTCATCGATATCCCTTTGACAGTTTTTGAGTTTATCGCGTTCAGACAGAGAGACAGAAGTGGCGGGAAACTTTGTTTTATAATATTTAAGGATTTCCCGACGTCATGTGAAAATTAACGTCTCCTGTCTTATTATAAGCACAGCTCTCTGCACAGTGCGAGTCACTTATGATTCACAGTCATATTGTAATTCGAAGTCCTGCGTTCATCTACTGTTATCGCTAATCAAGGTGTATGCCACCAGCCGAGCTAATTGCATGTCGCGTCATTCTCTCGATTAAAAAAAATGAGTCGCTCTTTATTATACCATACCAGCCCTGAATTATATACTGCCCACTGCTGAGCACGGGCCTCATCTACAACAGAAGGTTCAGGCCTTAGTCCACCACGCTGGCCGAATGCGGGTTAGCAGACTTCGCATACCTTCGAAATTCTTATAGAGAACTTCTAAGGTATGCAGGTTTCCTCATGATGTTTTCCTTCACCGTTAAAGTGAGCCATAATTCAGAAAGAATACACACATATCTTTTTTAGAAAAGTTAAAGGTGCGTGCCCTTGGGTTTTGAACCTGCGGACATTCGTCTCGGCAGTCCGTTCTACTCCGAACTAGGTTATCGCCGCTCTATCATTATATATGTTCCAAGTTATGTTTCTCCATTTGCTGACGTCAGTTTGCGTAAATCCTGTATCAATGCAAACAATTCCTTGTCTATTTATGAAATAACATGTAGTTTTGGCATAACAATGTTCAGTACCGATATAGTTACATATTGTATGTTCAAATCGAAATCAAGTTCACGATAGACTACTTGGGAATGGAACGGTTTGGCGAGACAGATGTCCGCAGGTTCGAAACCGAAGGCACACCGACTTGTAGTTATGTGTGTACTGTTTATCTATTATAAACATCGTGAGGAAACCTACATACCTGAGAATTCTCATAAAAAATGTATGTGAATTCTGCCAACCCACACTAAGCCAGCGTGGTAGACAAAGGCCTAAACCCTGTTAGTAGAAGAGGTCCACGCTCAGCAGTGGGCAGTATAATACAGGGCTGGTATTATATATTATATTTATTATGTTGTAATCCATTCATACAGTATGATCGTTGCGTAGGCGAGGAAACGAGTCGATCCCATCTTGGCCGCGTGTTTAGGAAATAACAGCTATTTCGGACCGGCCAGGTGGTTGCGCTTAAATACACAAAGAGATGTTTGGTAACAACATATTATTTTTATTCAACGGTTTACGCTGGCAAACGTATCTCAAGGTTCTGTATAAACTAGGATTTCCTGTGCCGATGCAATATGCGTTGAAATTCGGGGATATGTGACGTCTGTCTCAAAATGGACGTGGAAATAGGTCACGTTTGTTTTGAAAACAATATTTTTTAAGGTTCCTTACCTTATAAGGAAAAGGGAACCCTTATAGGACCACTTTGTTGTTCGTCTGTCTATCTGTCCATCTGTCTGTCAAGACCCTTTTCTCAGGAATGCGTAGAGATATCAAGTGAAAATTTATATCAAATACTCGGGTATACAGTCTCTTTCAGCTGTGAAATCTTACTTGTAAATCAACGCGATCAAAAGATATGACTGTTTATGTCGCATATTTTGCGATTTCGCAAGGGAATCAAAACCTATAGGGTACTTCCCGATGACCTAGAATCATTAAATTTTGGTAAAAAATAAGGAAAAGTCTGAAAATCGTAAATAAGTACTTTAATAAGGAAATAAAGCGAATTTACACATTTTTTAAATTTAATTAATTTTGGCGAACTTTCGAACTTATATACTTACTAGCGGCCCCGGCAGACGTTGTCCTGCCCTAAAAAGGAAATAAAATCCTAGAACCCGAGTACAGCGCTATATACCGGATCCAATTGTAAATCTAAACCGTTTTCGAATCCACCTGAAGACACAAAAAAATTAATTAAAATCGGTCCAGCCGTTTAGGAGTTCAGTGACATACACACGCACAGAAGAAATATATAATATAGCTTTTGCCCGCGGCTCCGCCCGCGTGAATGAGTTTTCCCGGTATAAAAGTCCCGCTTAAAATGTAGCTTATATGACACGTTCGTAGATTTACCATAGCAGCGCCATCTATTGATTACTTACTCAACCCAGTCGAAAGGTATCGACATCTGTTAGAATCATTCATAGCAGCGCCATCTATTGATTACTTACTCAACCCAGTCGAAAGGTATCGACAGGTTTTGGCGGGAACTTGGTAGTGTCATGAGGTGCTCTTGTTTTAATTCATTATTTTGGTGATACTTAGTGTTATATTGCATAATTATGGTGGTATATTATCCAATATAGTTCTATTAAAGGGCTCAAATGAAGTGAATTGAAATAAATGTGCTAGTCAAGTGTTTGTTTTGTTGCCGCCAAAACTCCTCGATAAAGTCTTGGTAAGGTAGCCACTGCTTTACTTCGACATAGTACTACTACTACTGAGGATAACAAAGAAACAATATTATATAGTATGTAACTTCTAAAAACTTTGACACTGGCAGATGCGCAAACCGCGCCTTGCCAAAGAGAAAAAAAAAAAAAAAAAAAAGGTATCGACATCTGTTAGAATCATTTGAAGTTAAGATAATTGTGACTGTCAAATAATAACAGACAAATAATTAGCAATAAATTAAAATTGCGACTATAATTTGAGATTTAAACTATCCTATCTCTCAAGTTGGATCGAACTGCACATGGTGTACGAATTTTATTATAATCGGTTAAGTGGTTTAGGAGTCCATTGAGCTTAAACATTGTGACACGAGATTTATATATATTAATTAAGATATACCTTACCTACAAGTTTGTCGAAATCCTCGGTACACGTGTCCAACTCGCATTTGTCGAGTTTTTTGTTTTGAAAAAGATAATCCCAATACCTTGCCACAAGAGGGGATTTCATCTTGTTGCCACGGCCTGGTGACCGTATCGTCCGTAATAGTCGCTTTTGAACAGTCGAGTTGAAGGACTAGTCAATGTAGTTCTTTTTATAATAATGACAAACTTGAAACTATGCACTGGTGGTTTCACGTATGTGAGTATCGTCTGGGTAGGTACCGCCGCAATGTCTATTTCTACTGCCATACAACAGTGTGTATACACTATTGTGTTCTGGCTTGAAGGACATTGTAGCCAGCGTAATTATTGGGCATTATGAGACTCAATAACTTATGTCTCAAGGTGACGAGTGCAGTAGAGTGCTACCTGTATGGTGTTGCTACTGTTTATCGGCGGTCGTATCGCTTACCGTAAGGAGAGCGCCATGCTCGTCTCATCATTAAACTATAATAAAAAATATATAACAAATAATGGTTTTTCGGTTACTATTCACCGACCAAATTAATTATATACTCATCATACTACATTTTGATGCTGTGATGGATTTATTTCGCGTTTATTGTAAATATTCATTACGCAGACAGCGGCGGTGCGTAATGCTCGGGTTTCTGTTTGATCGCCGCGGTAAAAGCTTTCGATCCGTCATACATTTATCTATAGATTATACTGCTGTATTACCTGTACCCAGCACGAATTTACACTATGTCGTATCGTTAACGTAATAGTTTCGTTTAAGTAATTTTTAGGTTAAACTTCTTTTGGTGCGTTAGGGAATAATGATGAGGGTAAATTTATACGATGCGCGCGCACACCGTCTCGAAAAACCGACACCCTGACGTTAGCTATAGTCAACATTTCAGTTTTGAATTTTGAACGTAGAATAAGGCGAAAGATATTGAAGTTATACTTCTTTCGGCGCGTTATTTAAAAAGATTTTTATCTTGTTACGCCAAAGAAGTATAACTTCTAACGCGTGTACATAAGTACGCACACACTTTTTTTGTATGGAAATTTGAACAGCGCCCCGATGAGCGTATATGGAACTTAAATACGGCAGCGGGAACATTGCGCGTGTGTAAACTTCGAATATTAATTTGCGTAACCATAGACAAGCATATGTCAGAATATATGGAAAATGGCAGCACGTGTCTCTTTTTTGACGTATGGTTGTCTAACGAATATTAAACGCGTTAACTTACTCGGTACAAATACTATATGATAATGCGTAAATTTGTGCTAGCGGTACTGTTCACAAATAAACAATCGCTCTTGTTTTAAAATGTCGCTCGAAAGTGCTGTTATTTATAGAGATTAATTAACTGAGAGTAATGGAAAGCTAAATCCGATAATTATAGGAAAAGTCTATTAAATACCAGCTCTATATTTTGTACTGCCCACTGCTGACTTCCTCTACTGAGAGGCTTAAGGTCTTAGTCCACCACGCTGGCCTAATACGCATTGGTAGACTTTACATACCATAGAAATTATTTGTAGAGAATTCTCAGGTATGCAGGTTTCCTCATGGTATTTTCCTTCAACGTTAAAATGAATGAAAATGATAAATAATACACACATAACTTCGTAAAGTCTATTAAAGGCACCCTTTATCCCAAAGCAGTGCAAAGATGGTATTCAGGGAAAGAACTTTCTTATAGACGAAGCCACAAGAGCATTTAGTTGAAAATAATATCGAAATTAAACTGACCATTATGAAACAAGACTCGTACTGATATATACTTGCTTTTGATAGTTTTGTTACCAGTTGTATAACGGAGCATTTTCTGACAGCAATATTTATTGTTAACTAGTATGTTAACAAGGTGATAAGCTACGTAGGTATGCACTAGTTGGCATGTTCTGCGTAGTAAGAAGCTATCCAGTGGCGATGCACCTTTACGAACAGAGATAAGACGCCGTAGCCAATATGCCTTAATATACTTCGGTTATTTTACGTAGAGCTCTGACAGCTGCGAAACAATCCATTCTTCGCAAAAACTGTTTTATTTATCAATATGCAATAAATTATATTCTATAAGCAACTAACTTAAAAAAAAAACAATAGTAATCGTCTTTGCTAACTACAATAATATACACTTAAAATTAAAAAGTCCATTTTGGTTTAGAGTAATGAAATAATATTCTTAAATATATTGAAAAACTATGGGTGATATGAGAACGGAACGTAAATGTCTTAGAGCTGGATCATTATTGAGCAAATACTTACGATTAATCGTTTTGATTCTGAAGATACCATATTAATATAGTGTGTTCATTTTAAATTATGTTATTTGAAATATAAAATAAATTATGGATAAATGTAACATGGTTAAATCAATATATTGAGCGTATATCATCCACTTTCAAAACATCAAATCGATTTAATTATAGTCATATTTTCTATCGATTCTGCATAAAAATCGGTTTAATTTGCGAGCGATTATAATATCCCATGTCTATTAATATTTGAATTGTCACCTATCAGAGCTCTTCGTAAAGTAACCGGACTATACAATCGTTAACGCAAACGTAATGAATGACATATACTAGCAATACACTTATCGATCGGATATGTTATTCCCATACGTTTTTTCTGTTTTCTATTAAAGTTAATTATTGTAGGAAGGCATCTTGGCTACCGCTTCTGGTCAGATTATGATTAAATGTGCCTATAAAACTTTTGTTGCAGTATCGTATCCTCGATCTATGGCACACTGTTCATTTTGATAGAATTAATAATTTTCATTATTAATAAGTACTTTAAAATTCTGTCGATTATCTAGATTATTTATTTATTTATTAACACTGTATTGTACATCAAAGTAAGTTAAATGTATAATTTTGTCAGAATGAAAATCGTTACCACAATATTGGCTGTGACGCTCATGTAGGTGATGTCCCGTATGCGCCGATGAAGGCTACCGCGGGTTTTGGTTGCTATGCTGGTGTAGGGTGTACATAAGTACTATTTTATTAGAACTAGAATCCATTTTGATTGCCCTACAAATAATATTTATTTATCTGCTTAATACCAATAACGTGACGGGCAACTTGGAGTCGCTACAGTTGCGGAGGCATGTCGCTTCTCTAAGCGTGTTCTATCGTCTGTATCATGGTGAATGCTCTGAGGAGTTGCTTAATCTGATCCCTCCTCTCCTTTCCATAGCAGAACCACGCGTGCTGGCGTGCGAAGCCACAGCTTGAAAGTGAAAATTATTGCGACCCGCACTAATAGGTTCGCCAATTCCTCCTTCTGTCGCACCATCAGGCTATGGATTAGTTTGCCGTCACACGTAAAGCGGCGATAACCGAGTTGGGAGTGGAACGGACTGCCGAGACGAATGTGTGCAGGTTCAAAACTCAAGGGCACGCACCTCTGACTTTTCTAAAAAGTTATGTGTGTATTCTTCAGTGGCGAAGCGTCCATATAACCCGATTCCTACCGGCTTCCCTTTTAAGTTTTGGGTACCTCACAATATATTAGTTAGTAAATTATAAATTTAGAAAATACTAAGCTAGGAACAATAATAATAGTTACAACTAACATTAATGATCACTTAATAATGACATCTATCGGCCATCTGCCTGTTGTTTGTTAACATAATCGATATCGATGTGTTATATTAATAAACAATGTTTAAGTAACGTTAGATGGCGCGCCTTGTATTTTTTTTTCCTAGAAATTCCGTTACCAATATGAACTTGTGGAGCCACGGGCGCGAGGTAACCCGCTGGCCACCGGGTTCATGTCGTAGTATGTTATTGGACATAGGTGGCAGCACTTTCTAAGACTTTCTATGACTTGCTATCTCTCTCTGTTCGTCGGAATCGCGCCAGAGATATGGGCAAAGGGAACCCGAGCCAGCTCGGCTTCACGTTAACCGACTATGTATTGTTGTCACTTTTTACGTCATAATTTATTATGATACCGATTTACGATGTCTGTGAATTGTCAAATTCAATTTATTTATTGACAGTTATGTGTTGTTTAGAAGTTGTTTTTTAATTAGTAAATACAAATTAATGTAGTGCATTGTTATGGAAATTACTGTTTGTAATTAGTGTAACGTCTCCTTTCACGTAAGTATATTATTTGTTTGTAAATCTGATTCGTTTTTAATTTCAGACATGAAATGTTTGTTAGAAGTAAATAATTATGATATTTTATGAATTTAAAGGGCACGCCGATACCAAGTAAATCTTTACGAATAACGTTGATTATTTATATAGATAATATGAGGTATTTATGAACACATTAACTGCTGGTCTGTTTGACGAATAACATATATTTTGTTAGTAGAAATTACATTTACTTAGAAAGTTATAACAAATTAATAAACAAATGTAGGTATTAGATATCGTGATTATATTTCTAATACTTATGCTGTTCTTGTAACAATTTAGATTGTTGAATTAGAATTAAGACTAATCCACTGTCGAAGTTTTAGTTTGACCTATACCGTGAATACCGTGCGATATGTTAACTGAGGCAAAAATAGGTTGCCTCGGGTTCCCTTTTGAAAAATTTCACCCTTCGCCACTGGTATTCTTTGTGAATTATCGCTCGCTTTAACGGTGAAGGAAAACATCGTAAGGATACCTGCATATCTGAGAAGTTCTCTATAGGAATTTCGAAGGTATGTGAAGTCTGCCTACCCGCACTAGGCCAGCGTGATGGACTAAGGCATAACCCCTCTCAGTAGTAGAGGAGGCCCGTGCTCAGCAGTGGGCAGTATAATATAATACAGGGCTGATAGCATTGCATTGCACACGTGTTCCCTCCTTCCTACAATCCTGGGCCCTTCCGCCGTAGCGTGAAGAAGCAGCTGGGCAGGCCGGCATGATTGTGTCGAATGGCATGGGATAATCGTCCAATGCTATTCGATTCACTATTTGGACTGCACTGTGCTTACCATCAGGTGCAGTGCAGTCGCTATGATGACGTGCTTATATAAGGAAAAGCCTCGAAAAGACTGCCTCGGTGGCGTAGTTGTATTATGGTATGACTGCAATGCTGAGGTCTTGGGTTCGAGTCCCTGGTCGGGCAAAGTGATATTGGGTTGTTCTACTGAGTATCAACCCGGAGTCTGAAATTTGTGCCCGATATGGCGATAGCTCGCCCCCTATCACATCATGGGACGGAATACGCACCGCGAAAAGTGGGTGCACTAGTTGCACCTCTGCCTTCGGAGATAACGGGCGTGAGTGTGTGTATTTATAAAATTGTACGAACCAACGGTTTTGTTGGAAACCTTAACTTTTAGTTGTAACCGAGACAACCTGTAATCCATTAGTCATTCTCTTATCGTCTGGGAATAAAACTTTGTGAACCCTGTAGGTACATTCGTCATAATTCGCTAGCCATCTCGGAATTAGTGAACTTTATGTATGAACTATGTATGTTCGGTTCGTTGACCTCTGGTTGGTGTAGACTGTACATTGTAGTGGGTACAGTTTTCGAGTACCAACGCCCATCATTGGGTGTTCTGTGCCGCTTGAAAGGTGCGCACTTATGCATTCGCGTACAGTCGGGCGCAAACGTTTTGCGTTATTTTAAAAAAATATACACATTTCTTATGTTAGAATAAATGTACAAATATTTTTAAATATTGTAATTTTGGAGTTCGCCTAAATATTTGAATTGTGACAAAATGTATTGTCCAGAAATTCACGACGTTTATGGCCCCAATGTAATATTACCACATTTATACCTACTTATCATTCAAAATGATTGGTTAGACTATATTTTTAGGTAAGAAAATATATTTTGTCTTTGGTTAAGGTAAAATATATTATAGATATATCGTCCAAAAATATGTCTAAGTAGTTTCTCTCGTAATTTGTAAAATCAGATCATCAATCCTTGTACAACAGACAGGAATAGAAAGCCCGACATTTTCCGTGACTCGGCGAGCAAGTGAAGCAGCCAACATCCGTCTTACACTAATAGCAATTAAGTCTTCTCTAAAGACAATTAGGGTTTAAAATACCCAAACTAAATTTAACATTAGAATGGCATGTTTATTTTGCTGTTAATTTGGCAATATCCTAGACTTTAAGTTTCAAATGTGGAATTTTATCAGTTTATGTCTCGCTATTCGATCAAAACTTTTTTAGCTTATTATTATCAGGGGTTATATATAATCTATCACGCTAATTGTATACAGTTTGGATTGGGCGCTCGGCCGTCATCTGTTAGATTACAACATGAGCATAGGGTGTTTTTTGGACCCTTAGATATTCGCAGGTCTCTGAACTTCATCCTTACTAGGACTATGTATCATCAGTCATACAAAGTCTACAGCTGAACATAGGTCTCCCCTTAAGATACCCAAAAGGTCCTTTCAAAAGCGGCCTGCATCCAGCGTGTTCCTTCGACCCTTATTAAATCACATCTACCTTGCAGGTGGACGTCCTACGAACCGTTAACTAAACAAACAAATTTCTGGCAACTGGCATGAGACACCCCTTAGTCAACATTATGTTCGACTGCCTCGGTGGCGTAGTTTTATTGCGTACGCGTTACGAGTACGATTTGCGCGCTGAGCTCCTGGATTCAAATCCCGTGTCGAGACAAAAAAAAACCTCCTGACTGGGTTTTTCCATCTTAAAAATTACTCAGTTGCAGCTCGGAGTCAGGAAGTTGGCGGTGTGATACCACCGTGCCTCGTAAAGCACGTAAAACCGTTGGTCCTGCGCCTGATCTCTCTCCGGTCATGTCGGATTGCCGTCTCACCGGACTGTGAGAGTGAAGGAATAGCGAGTGCACCTGTGTATTGCGCACACACTTGTGCACTATAATACCTCCTGCGTACCTGGCTGATCTCCGTCGAGATTGGCCGCCGTGGCCGAAATCGGCTAGGAAGGGATGATTATTATTATTATTAGATTGCTCACCTACCTACCTAGTCTAGTCTAAAGTGCTAAATTAAGGAAAATACATCCCAAATGAACGCACAGTTGTTGAATGAGTGAAATCTTTCCGATGGCCTTAGTGCTCGCACCTGTCGATACATACGCTAATGGGGCCGCCCACATTTCATAATATCTATTTTTACCTCGAGAGTTTATTACTGACGTATCTGTCGTCGATGTAAATCTACGTATGTATTTTGGCATTTTAGTTTTGTTAACCTTGGAGTTTGTGTTATAAGTTTTCGAATGATTCAGAAATCCAAAGAAAGTGGATTGAGAAATAAAATAATTAGGTATTTATATGAAACTGTCGTATTCAATGAGTACAAATTATCTGGCGTTTTTAAGTATATTAAACAATATTGCATAAATCAATGTGCGGTTACTGAAGATTCAAACAATACTGACTTATAAAATATTTGGTTTTGCGTTCTAACTCCTTTTAGAGGTTTCGTTGTATTTTACAACACTTATTATAAATACCTTATTAAATTTTGGTATATTTATTATGCATTGGTGTTTTAAATTAAGTATTTTTGCTGTAATTAACGATAACACAGTATTCATAAACTATGATTATTCCGAAATCTGTTTACCGACACGTCATATCAGCTAATATGAATCTGACAAATCCGACATGTTGTTTTTGCGCTAATCATATTTTCACCTCCATTAATACAAACATGAAATTTAGACTCAAACGGCATTAAAATACGTCGTGGATTTGCGATATTTTAAAGACGCTCGAGATAGGAAATTTAGATTTCAGAGTGAGCAAGATGTTTTTGTAAAACTAATATATTCAAAGCTTTATCATAATTTAGTATTCGAACCCGGATCCATCAATCCAAGTAGAGGAACAGATGGATGCGTTCCTCTATGGAAGGAGAAATCTCCAGTCAGGCAGTTGTACCTGACCGGCCACGGCTTCCATATTCGGAATCGTACACGCTATTGTATATTATTGTATTTGGTCTAATATTAATTGTTAATTAAAAAAAACCACATGTTTTCTCTTTCTTACTACAATATTGATAATGTAGGTATGTGATTTAAGCATGTGTCTCGAATTTAAATTGTAAAATAGCCGTTATAATGACTAAAGTTTTCATGCCAAAGTGTGTCTTAAAAACGCGAGTGTAAACGCACAGACACGGTTCGAAATATTGTTTTTCCTCAACCTTTCCTGTTTTGTCACGTTTAGTTAAACCATTAAAACTTTATAATGAGGGTAGTTGGGTAACCGAAACTCGAGAGCTACACTTGCGTGCCAAAAATTCTGCTTGTAACTTTGAAATGTGCAATTTAAAATAATAAACGTTACCTCAATTATTGTTTATTTTATAATCCCTTTCATAATTGTACTTCAAGATTTTATTAAAAATACTAGCTTTTGCCCGCGGCTCCGCCCGCGTGAATGAGTTTTCCCGGTATAAAAGTCCCGCTTAAAATGTAGCTTATATGACACGTTCGTAGATTTACCATAGCAGCGCCATCTATTGATTACTTACTCAACCCAGTCGAAAGGTATCGACATCTGTTAGAATCATTCATAGCAGCGCCATCTATTGATTACTTACTCAACCCAGTCGAAAGGTATCGACATCTGTTAGAATCATTTGGAGTTAAGATAATTGTGACTGTCAAATAATAACAGACAAATAATTAGCAATAAATTAAAATTGCGACTATAATTTGAGATTTAAACTATCCTATCTCTCAAGTTGGATCGAACTGCACATGGTGTGCGAATTTTATTATAATCGGTTAAGTGGTTTAGGAGTCCATTGAGGACAAACATTGTGACACGAGATTTATATATATTAAGATAAGTCAATGTTACATGTATTATGACTTTTTGTTGATAAAAGTAACTATGACGTAAATAAATAGTGGGTATATTTTTGCCTGTAAGTGTATCCGACGTGAATACGACCGTGGTCCAAAAATTTTGCCACTTTGATCTTTACTAACACTTTGTACGCAGTTTCATATTTTTGCCTGACTGAAATATACAAAGGTTTTTGCAAGTATGTATTAATAAATATGTTCCCAAAGTAAATCCTTTATTTGAAATGTAATACATGTCGGAGACAGCGTCGGCCGATAGGTATACGTAGGCACACATAATAAAAGTCACAAACGAATTATCTGTTCAACTCACTATTAATTGTTCGTTGATCAATTGTTACGTTATCAAATGTTCTCAGAGTACAATACCACGTCAGGATTCACTATTAACTTTACTTATTATAACACATTGGTAATTGAGACAATTACTTAACCAAACTTCTCAACAGTAATCGACTCACCTAGTGACAACCCGAATTAACATAGTAACCGCTTAACTTAGCACTGACTGACATGAAAACCACCATAGTTACTACTTAGTATCGAACTGCACTGAACTAGTCGCTTCATATGATTAGGCACCCTTTTTATACACCCAACTGTCGCTCCCACTACCAGTTTGACATCTCGACTAGTTTTTTTCACGATTATTATTTTATCTTACCCGACGTTATATATTCAGACACCCTCAATGGGATTAATAAAAAAGAATTACCCGACATACATATATTTGTCAATACTTTACAAAAGTCTAATTTATAGTGCTAAGCGGACCTCGTCAAATGTTTACCGTTTAATACGTAGTTTATGATAAAAACTCCATCTTTTACTCAATACTCTCTGTCTGCCGTTTTCTATAAACGATCTCAACAGCTTTTTTAATCCATCGCGAAATGGACCAATCATAACAAAGTATTTTTGACATGTTAACAAATGACTTCTTTTGATTGGTTTATTTTCGGGATCGGATCAAAGATTAACATTGAGATCGTTTATTGAAAACGTAAATGGTAACATTGCTCGTATTGTAATAATCGTTGACCAACAATAGCAATGTCAATTTATCATATTATAATAACACTAGCTTTTGTTCGCGGCTCCGCCCGCGTGAACGAGTTTTTCCGGGATAAAGGTCTCATTTTATATTTCCCGAGATAAAAAGTAGCCTATGTTACTTGCTGATAATGTAGCTTTATATTGGTGAAAGAATTTTTAAGATCGGTCCCGTAGTTTTGAGTTTATTCGTTACAAACATACAAAAATAAAATACAAATCGTTCCTCTTTATAATGTTAGTGTAGATTAGGATTAGTATAGATTATCTAGCTACTGCCCGTTCTGTGCCCAAAGCTGACGCTCTCTATCATGTGTAGATTAATATAAAAACTTTATCCACAACTATGAATATTAACAAGATTAAAATGCATAAAAACATTTATGCATGCGAGCGTACCGCTTAACCTCGCGTAATGGAGGCGAGATAACCGATCGGCCGTCACAGATTGACTTATCTCAACGTTCGCTTACTCGGAAACAATGCTTAGGTACCATCATATTTTTGTATGAAAACTGACAATGGTTCAGAACTTAGTGGGGTTAGCATAGGGGCATTGTAAGGTATAACATTTGTTTTGATCATCACACACATCACACCAGCCCTGTATGCTATACTGCCCACTGCTGAGCACGGGCCTCCTCTACTACTGAGAGGGTTTGTTTTGATGGTAGATGCTAACACTATCGGACGTAATATTATAAGCGTATTTAACGTGGATAATGTTTTTTTTTTCATTTCTTTAAATGACGAGACGAGCATGCCGTTCGCCTGATGGTAAGCGATGCGACCACCCATAAACAGTAGCAACACCATCCAGCACCTTGAGTTACAAAGTAATGTGTGGCATTCCACTGCGCTCGTCATCCTGAGACATAAGATGTTCAGTTTCATTATGTCCAGTAGTTACACTGGCTACAATGTCCTTCAAACCGAAACACAACAGTGCATGTCCAGTCAGCAGCATAAGTAGCTGAACAAATTGAAAATTTCAAATTGCCTATATACTTTTGTTATCTTACCAATATTTTCTTTTTCTTCACAAAAATAAAATAAAAGAGATTTACTTTACTTCAAACGAAGAAAAAAATGTTTCAATTTAACTTAACGCATATATAGGCGATATGATATTTTGATTTTGTACAGATATTTATGCTGCTGACTGTACACTGCTGCTTGGCGGTAGAAATGGACATTGCGATGGTGCCCACCCAGTGACCTACCACCAGTGAACATACCAGTTATAGATATGTGGACAAAAAAGTGTCAGAGATTGCCCGACCTAAGACGAATCTAGGAATGAATAACACGCATATTGCATCTAACATTGTGACTGAGTTTTTCCATCTTAAAAATTACTAAGTCGCAGCTAGGAGTCAGGAAGTTGCCGGTGTGATTACCCCGTGCCCTGGAAAGCACGTAAAGCCGTTGGTCCTGCGCCTGATCTCTCTCCGGTCATGTCTGCCGTCTCACCGGACTATGAGAGTGAAGGAATAGCGAGTGCTCCTGTATTGCGCACACACTTGTGCACTATAATCTCTCCTGCGTACCTGGCTGATGTCCGTTAAGATTGGCCGCCGTGGCCGAAACTGGCTAGGAGGATTATATATTGCATCTAGAATCTGGAGTAAGAGTCGCGTGCTCTGGGTCCAATTTGTATGAAAATAATATGTTAGGTTAGGTTACAAATGAGTGAAATTAGCAGAATATAGTCTTTGTTTCTATAACAATAGGGATTTGTAGATTTTTTAATACTCTTCGCGTCTTTTTAAGTTGGCATAACTTACACCAAAGGGGTTACGAATAGGTGCCGCATTCACAGAAGCACCATTTTAACTCCTACTAATATAAAATCATACGATACGCAATTTATAAAATGTATCCTATATATTCAGTATCAGCCCGGAGTCTGGAATTTGTGCCCGGTATGGCGATAGGCTCGCCCCCTATCACATCATGGGACGGAATACGTTTGGCGAAAAGTGGGTGCACTAGTTGCGCCTCTGCCTACCCCTTCAGGGATAAAAGGCGCGAGCATGCGTTATCCTATAAAATAAATTCTTGCTGACACTAAAGACTCCTCAACACCCTTGTTCATTCAATCGATGTGATCTCGGCTGTGTCACGAGTGGCTTCGACGCGTCTAATGTGGGGCGTGACCGCGTGATGATTGACGACGCTTCATGCAGTACACTCCATCGACTGCCTTTACTGACGCAGTAGAACAATGAACCCCTTGTAGTTTCCTTGTCTTTAATATGGTATAAGGTTTCATCATCATCAGCCCGTTGCAGTCCACTGCTGGACATAGGCCTCTCCCAAGATACGCCACAGAGCCCGGTCTGCTGCTTTATTAGGGTATTATTGGATTAGGATTATGAGAGTTTTAATTGGCCACCATAAATCTACAGACCGACGAGGAATGTATTTCGTGTGGTCTATACTATATTTGAAATTTATTAACAGTAGATTGTATTGATATATAACGTATTATCTACCCGTGAGTGCTATGCATTTCCAGTTTGTTTACTTCGGAATATAGGTACTGTTGTGTTCCAGTTTGAAGATTATTGAGCCAGTGTAATTACCGAGCATTATGAGACTTAACATCTGATATCTCAAGATGTTCTTTGCAGAATAATAATAAAACATTCTAGATAATGTTACTATGACTTAAAAGCAGATATGATGCTTATTAAGAGTCGCTTTTCATGACTTCTCATTCATACTCACGCCTTTTATCCCCGGAGGGGCGCAACTAGTGCACCCACTTTTCGCCGTGCGTATTCCGTCCCATGATGTGATAGGGGGCGAGCCTATCGCCATATAGGGCACAAGTTTCAGACTCCGAGCTGATTAGAAAAATCCAATATCACTTTGTCCGACCCGGGCATCAAACCCAAGACCTCAGCATTGCAGTCGTACCGTAATACAACTACGCCACCGAGGCAGTCTTCAACACAACACAGACTACTCATTTAATTATAAAAAAAAGCATTTGCATTAATGAATGGGTCCTTTAGTTGCTTGCCAAGAACGAGTGTCGTAAAGAGAACACTTGATTTTCATAATGCTAAAATTATCCGGCACGTCGGAAATTCTGTACAATAAGAACGTGAATAAATGAGGCAGAAACTCTGGTTCAGTTCCTAACATTTTATGGACATAAGTTACTGAAACAATGCAGCTTTGCATCTTGCAAGATTCAGCCAACTGGGTCAGCGTTGCCTCAGCGGCCCGATTCGACATATATTTTGCTGTTTCTATCGCCTGTCACAAGTTTTTCCAGTAAATACTGGAATGTTTAGTTTCTAGAAATTAAGGGACGTCTCAGTTTATTCTACTGTGTTCAGATAATAAGTTATGTTGATTGTTTTTGAAATGAAATGAAATCATTCAAATCCAGGAAATGTTAAATATTACATAAATTAGAAAAAAAATACTCTACCACCAGTTCGGAAAGCAGTTTCCACGAGCGAAGAACGATCAAGAAACTCTAGTTTTTAAAAAAATCAGTTTAATGGTGTAAAATATGTACAGTGTATACTACTAAAATATACATTTAGATTTTTATTTTGTTTAGAGTAGTTCATATATTTACTTGATTAATAATAAATTTCAATTCCCATCCTAATACATTAAGAGGGATTCTCAGGAATTATGGAATAGTTTGATGATCTATAATTTTTCCAAATATAATTCTTAACAATATAGTAGGAGTGGCTGTAAATACTCAGTTTTGGTTGGTATTCACTGTTACTGTATGACTATCTATCTGTAGCTTTTATAGTAATTATTGTCCTGAGTCTGATTTACTACCACCTATCACAACTATACCCTATACACATGTAATTAAACCAATACTTATAATAACTTATGTCTCCGTTTACCAATCCACAACCTATCAATACAATTACTTCACCTAAATATATACCATGCTCCGTCACCCAATCTACACCAGACAAGCCGTCGCCATTGCCCTCAGTTTCATCAATAAATAAAGTGTCATTAATTGCGGACTCGTATTTAACCAGCGAGGAGCCTCAAGGCCTGGGTCTATATAATATGTCACGATTATGGCGTTTTAAGTGCCCATTAAGGGTATATCGTCGGACGAGAGCGCCCTTCCTCGAAATATGCGGTTAGGACGAATTTACATTCTATATTGCCCTTACCATGTTAAAAGGGTGGTTAGTGGAAAAATCTCGTCTGTTTTACTGCCGCCGTAGGGTTAGATGGTCGCGATTCTCGAGAATTGCATTCGCGTGGCGCAATCTTGGGGTTGCTTTTATTAAACTAGAATAGAATAAGAGTGTGTGCTGAATGTCTCTAAAGCAAGAATCGATTCCTGAATTTTGTAGCTCATGTTGTTACACTTCAAGCTAAAATTATTTTATTTTTAAATCATTATAAAACATAATCTGATTTTGGCCTTACTTTTTACTGGTTCAGCTTTCGAATTATAAGTTGTAAGTCTCAACATAAATTGACGTAATACTCGAGAGAGTTCATGGTATATCTAGAGATCTTTGCTTAAGAAGCCGTATGAATGGCAGCCAATGGAGCGACTCACTCGACCCAGTTCTCAAAACCGTACTCAGGTTTCGAAATGGCTTGTGTTTCTTTTAAAACTTTACGCTCGTCTTGAGATTTAATTAATTTAGCAAACATTTTGAAATCGTTGGCTTTGATTTCAATATTCAACTATTAAATAAATATATAACTGTTATCCTTTTTTAATGATTGATTTTGGATTCTGAATGCATTGGTGGCGCTTTAAGTCACCGCTCCAGGGTTCGAATTCTAGGTCGGGCAAGGTGATAGATACCTAATGGGTTTTGTGAGTATCAGCCCGGAGTCTGATATTTGTCCCCGATATGACTATAAGCTCGCCACCTATACGTGTATATATATAACATACGTGTGTATATATAACACGGGACGGAACACATTTTTCGAAAAGTGAGTGCCCCAGTTGCAGATATTATACCCCTTCGGGGATAAATGTGCAATGAACTGGTGGTAGGTCTCTCATATTTTATGTAAGAGTCCGTCTGGGTGGGTGCCACCCCAACGTCTATTTCTACCGCCAAGCAGCAGTGTGCATGCACTGTTGTGTTTCGGTTTGAAGGACATTGTAGCCAGTGTAACTACAGGACATAGTGAGACTTTAACATCTTATGTCTCAGGATGACGAGCGCAGTGGAATGCCACAGTACTTTGTAACTCAAGGTGCTGGATGGTTTTGCCACTGTTTATGGGTGGTCGTATCGCTTACCATCAGGCGAACGGTATGCTCGTCTCGTCATTCAATGCCATAAAAAAAAAAAAGAATGTGTGTTTTGATTTTGGTAACGATCGTGTTGCGTTTAATTTGTATGAATTGTGTCCAACGATCTTTGATGTCCAACGGTTTTTTTAAATAGGGAATTTGAAGTTATTGTGGTAATTTATGACGGTGCATCTAATAATATAATACTTGTAGAAAAAAAAATAGCAAAGCCGATAACGCTTTGAATAATAACAGTCTATATATTAATTCATATCGTAAGTTGCATTGCTACGTATCTTTAGATGCCAAACCCAAGCCAAGAAGTACCACATTCCCCAGTGTGATATTCCGCAAAGTACAAGAGCTATACATCGGGTTATTCGGAATATAATCAAATCCCCAAATCGGATTGTGTTTTATAGCTGCACGGCAGTCGCTGGTGCCTCCGAGGTCGGGGTAAATTGAGTTTGTCCTGAATACCGAATAATATACGATTTCTCGCGAACGAATGATTCCTCTATTCGTCCGTCGAGGTTTTGATACGGAAGCGAGTCGTTGTGATTTGAGCGAATGGTCTCTAGTTAACTTTTATCGTTTTAGCTCAGTGTTCAGTTTAGTAAGAGAAAATTCTTACACCAGAGATTGATTACTGTAGGTTTTTAAACTGTGTAATACAATAAGATCTTTATAATCTGAACGTATGAGAACTATTACGAATACATACATACATACATAAACTCACGCCTTTCTCCCATTGGGGTAGGCAGAGACTATGGAGCGCCAAGTGCCACGATCCAAGCATACCTCTTTCGCTTCTTCTACAGTCATTAGTCTCTTCATACATGCTCGTCGGTTACGAGAACTCCTTATTTGGCCCTTCCTTAGGAGGTCGTCAATTTGGTCCATATAGGTACGTCTAGGTCGTCCCCGTCCGACGTTACCACTCACTTTCGCGACATAGATTTCTTTCGTTCCTCTTCTTTCATCCATCCTTTTAATGTGGCCAAACCACCGAAGCATTCCTTTCTCAATCCTAGTCACTACATCCTCTTTCAATCCACATTTTTCTCTTATCGCGCTATTCGTTACTCTATCACTTACTTTCAGTCCACACATACTTCTCAAAGCTCTCATCTCCACTGCATTTACCTTACTTACATGCTTGTTTTGCCACACCCACGACTCACTTCCATACATCAGTGTTGGCGCCAAGATTCCTTTGTGAATAGCTAACCGAGCGTTATTCGAAATATTTTTGTTACGAAACTTCTTGTCTTTATCTTAGATTATGCTTATACCAGTTGGAGAGTGTTGATTTCTAACATTTAGATATCTATCACATATCTGACCCTAAACAACCATGAAATCCATATTCAGACAATTTACACCGAATCGCATTTCTTAAAATCCTGTTCTTAATTTCGACCACGATACCCTAGTCTTTACATAACCTTATTTCTTCGTTCTCAGATAAAATCCGCAAAAAGTACGCATCTCTCGGAGACAACGTGGTCGTGGTGCGGTTGGAGCGGTCTCCTAAAGCTGGACTGGGGCTCAGTCTGGCAGGCCATCGGGACCGGAGTCGCATGGCAGTGTTCGTCTGCGGACTGCATCCAGCCGGCGCCGCTGCGAAGGCATCACCGCCTGTCAAAGTTGGAGACGAGATTTTGGAGGTACGATTTTTTTTTTTTATTGCATAGAATGACGAGACGAGCATGCCGTTCGCCTGATAAAGTTTGACGATTGATAAAGTATGTCTAGAAAATACTAATATTCATACCTTTTACTAACTTTTACTGGTGGTAGGTCTCTCGTATGCGAGGAGCCGCCTGGGTAGGTACCACTGCAATGTCTATTTCTACCGCCAAGCAGCAGTGTGCATGCAGTGTTGTGTTTCGGTTTGAACGACATTGTAGCCAGCGTAATTACTTGGCATTAGGATACTTAACGTATAATGCCTCAGAGTGACGAGCGCAATAGTGTCATGCAGTACTTTGTAATTTAAAGTTCTGTGCGGCGTTGCTACTGTTTATGGGCGGTCCTATCGCCTACCATCAGGCGAATGGCATACTCGTTTCGTCATTTAATTGCAACAAAAAAAACTATATTATTATCATAAAGCGTTTGTATTAAGATAGTCATAGATGTTCTTCTATTAGCCTTGGGATTAAGAACCATTGACCCTCATATTTGGGTTTTTTTTATGGCATTGAATGACGAGACGTACATGCAGTTCGCCTGATGGTAAGCGATACGACCACCCATAAACAGTAGCAACACCATCCAGCACCTTGAGTTACAAAGTACTGTGTGGCATTCCACAGCGCTCGTCATCCTGAGACATAAGATGTTAAGTCTCACTATGTCCTGTAGTTACACTGGCTACAATGTCCTTCAAACCGAAACACAACAGTGCATGTACTGCTTGGCGGTAGAAATAGACATTGCAGCGGTACCCACCCAGACGGACTCTCACATATGAGAGACCTACCACCAGTAATGGTGGTAGATAATGATAATATCTCCTTCAACAAATCATGCTCAAAGTCAATCAAAGACTAGAAGTACTTATAATGTCGCGTCCAATTTATGAACTAAATTGTAGCTTAACGGAGACTTGGTTCTTGATTTATTACACGCTTCCCCTCTGAAAGAGACAATGCATAATATTATAAAAGTGGAAAACTGTTGTATCGCTAATAATATTGAGTCTTTAGTTAACGTTAAAATAAAGAAGTTTATATTCTTCTCCGTGAGACTACAAATAGAAACATAGAGAGTTTTACCACAATTCAAATAAACTATATAAGTAATGTCTCCATACATAATTTCAAATGAAAGCAATAACAATTCATTATAAAGAATATTCAGTTTCATAAGTATTTCGAAATGCCAATTAAAAGTTGATGAAATCTTCAACCGAATTTGTAAGGGCGCTTGTTCTGCCCGTGTAAACTACACGTATCTTGAACATTAAACTTGTTTGTATTCTAGAAATTATTATATTGAACATGTTCTGAAAGACCAGTGTGCGAGTAAAAGCAGACACCGTTGATGTGTGGCTTGACTCATTCTTTGTGACTTCTATTACTGCGTTATTTGGGTAATATGCCTTCATGTCGGTCGGTGCATGATTTTAGAAATTTTATAGATTTGATTCCAGATTTTTCTGATGAAAAGTCTGAGCTATGGGAAACTTTAGAGGAGGTAATTTATAGGAATTACGGATGCTGATAGATTTTTCAATTTTATAGTCCGGTTACTACACGAAGAGCTCTGACAGGTGACAATTCAAATATTAATAGACATGAAAAATTATAATCGATCTCAAATTAAACCGATTTTTATGCAGAATCGATAGAAAATATGACTATAATTAAAACGATTTGATGTTTTGAAAGTGGATGATATACGCTCAATATATTGATTTAACCATAATTTATTTTATATTTCAAATAACATAATTTAAAATGAACACACTATATTAATATGGTATCTTCAGAATCAAAACGATTAATCGTAAGTATTTGCTCAATAATGATCCAGCTCTAAGACATTTACGTTCCGTTCTCATATCACCCATAGTTTTTCAATATATTTAAGAATATTATTTCATTACTCTAAACCAAAATGGACTTTTTAATTTTAAGTGTATAGTATTCTAATTAACAAAGACGATTACTATTGTTTTATTAAGTTGGTTGCCTTATAGAATATAATTTATTGCATATTGATGAGTAAAACAGTTTTTGCGAAGAATGGATTGTTTCGCAGCTGTCAGAGCTCTTCGTATAGTAGCTGGACTATAGTGGGCATTATAATTGCTTTTCAAATATTACCAAAACTTAGTAGTTGCTGTGTGTTTTTATAAAAAGACAATAGCTACTTTGAGGTTAATATCAATATGTATTATGTAGAATCCTGAAGTCCTATAAATGAAAACCATCAAATTCACAGATCAAATGTATAATTCTGTGTGCTTTTAAAACCAAAATTTTTGGAATGGGCTGAACTAATAAATATCGTAGACATATCGCAGAGTGCAGTAAAATCATTTCCTTTCCACAAGACCAGCCTTTAACAGTTCCCCATCCCTTGGGGTCGCTTCACTCAACCCCATTGAATTTCGTCTGTGACACCAAATTCCCCTCTGCAAATTCTGCGATACGAGCAAAATCCCCAAGGTCTAAAAACCAGACTAGCATTACGCGAACCAAAGCAATATCATTCTTACACAAAAATCTTTTAATAATCCACCATCTCATACACTATTTCCAGGCGACTACATATACCTGCAAAATTTCATAGCAACATTTTTTTATGATGTGTATGCGTGTATGAAAAATTGCTCGTAAAGTATTTTAGCGATTCAGTTCATTGTTGTGTGTCGTGAGTCAGCGGTCGAAAGTTACTCTGCGGAAACTGTTCGTCCTTCGAATATAGGAATACACGTGACGTCGCCTGGGAAGTGTTTTAGACTTTGTTGGTGGATCAAGTGTCAGGCAAGATGTATCGTTAATTGATATGACAACTCGGCCCCTCAATCGAAGTTTTTATGTCAGTTCTGTGACCTTCGATACCAAATTCAATTTAAAAAAGTGTGTGTGTACTTATGTGAACGCGTTAGAAGTTATACTTCTTTGGCGTAACAGGATAAAAATCTTTTAATTTTTTTTATCTTTCGCCTTATTCTACGTTCAAAATTCAAAAATGTTGACTATAGCTAACTTCAGGTTGTCGGTTTTTCGTGACGGTGTGCGCGCGCATCGTAAAAATTTACTCTCATAATTTTCCCCTAACGCGCCAAAACAAGTATAACTTCAAAAATACTTTTTTATACTGACTCGGCTAAGTGACCCCACTGCATCTGATGGTAAGTGAAGTGGTATCGAGATAGAGTGCCGACTGACGAGATATGATTATCCCTCGTCAGTTGACACGTTTATGCCGGCCTCTGTGAACTGGATATACACAGGCTGATCCTGGACCGCGACACGCTTGCGTGCGCCACTATGGCGGGCTTTACACCTTACGGTGGTCGCTATCAGGGCGGATACAAGATATATCCTACCACCAGCTACTTTATTCATCACGTACGAACATAGTTGCACTTATAAGTCCAGATATAATATAGAATACTTAATTATTAGTCCAATAGAGTCGCTTATATAACCACCGACATTTTATATTGGGCATAAAATAGTTTTTTTTTTATGGCATTGAATGACGAGACGAACTTGCCGTTCGCCTGATGGTAAACGATACGACCACCCATAAACAATAGCAACACCATCCAGCACCTTGAGTTACAAAGTACTGTGTGGCATTCCACTGCGGTCGTCACCCTGAGACATACGATGTTAAGTCTGACTATGTCCTGTAGTTACACTGGCTACAATGTCTTTCAAACCGAAACACAACAGTGCATGCACACTGCTGCTTGGCGGTAGAAATAGACATTGCGGTGGTACCCACCCAGACAGACTCTTACATATGAGAGACCTACCACCAGTAAAAAGAAAAAAAGAGAACAAAGTAAACAAAGAAGCCAGCTCGGACTGGCAGGAAAAAGGAGACAAAAAAAAAGAATTATACACACACACACACACTCACGCCTATTATCCCCAAGAGGGTAGGCAGAGGCGCAACCAGTGCACCCACTTTTCGCCGTGCGTATTTCGTCCCATGATGTGATAGGGGGCGAGCCTATACCTATCGCTCCGGGCTGATACTGAATAGAAAAACTCATATCACTTTGCCCGACCTGGGGATCGAACCCGAGACCTCAGCTTTGCAGTCGTACCGTAATACAACTACGCCACCGAGGCAGTCGAGAAAAAAGAATTATATACTCTGGCAATAGCATTTCAGCCGTCTATCATTGGATAAACGAAATCATAGTCCACTGCAGTAAAAGATTTATCAATTCTCGAATACCGAGCACTACATTCATTTAACAATACTTTGATGAATCTATTTTACGGTGCATTTGTCTTGAGTTGGAAATAATCCAAATCAGTTGTACGACATACTCCGTGTCACTGATGGCGCCGAAAACATCGTGTTAAAATTGTTTATACAACTATAAGCTTTATGATTCTGGCTTGCCATTCAAGATATCAATTACATTAATCCAGGCTTGCACAAGAACTTGGCACGAACAAGCGAGAGTAACAGAAAAATCTACGGTTTGCTTGTACTGCAGTGACTAAACTGACTAATCTCGGTGGCGTAGTAATTCGTGCGCGGTACGATTCTCGCGTAGAGGTCTCAGGTTCATATCCCGAGTTGGGTTTATCTACTCTGTATCAGCCCGGAGTCTGGAAATGTGAAAATTTCTGTCGGACTCGCCTGTTTAAACCGTCCTACCAACTAAGAATCCAAGGTAAACACTTCTGACTTTTTGAAGTTACTTTGGTTAGTAAGTTTATCAATTATCGTTCGCTTTAACGGTGAAGGTAAACATCATGAGGAATTTCTCATAAGAATTTCGAAGGCATGTTAAAACTGCCAACCCGCACTAGGCCAGCGTGGTGGACTAAGGCCTAACCCCTCTCAGTCGTAGAGGAGGCTCGTGCTCAGTGGACAGTCCACACTACCCTTGTTTTGTCTACAGCCATCCGCCCATCACCAATGAACGATCGTGAAGCTCCTAATATTGATATATTTTTCCTCCATTCATAGAGGCGTAATAAACCGTATGACGTAGGCGTTATGACTATTTTATACCCTGTTTGTTCGGAATTAGCGCCATTAATATTTTAGTGTAGCATTGCGGTGCAAAAGGGAATTGTTTTTGATATTTAGCTGGCGATAAAGTTGTTTTTTCTGTAAATATGAGGGCTGAGAAATTCTCAGTCTACTGGAAAGAGATTTTTGGTTTACGGTTATACGAAGTTTTCTGACTTTGCATAAAGTTGGATGCGTCAGACGTTAACCAGGTGGATCATAGCAATGCGGGCTTTACAGTACACGATTGGTAGACAAAGTGACTACTAGACTACGAGGCTTAGTTCCTTTTATAAACCTTATGAGATAGTGTACGCACACACACACACTCACGCCTTGTATCCCCGAAGTGGTAGGCAGAGGCGCAATTAGTTGCACTCACTTTTCACCGCGCGTATTTTGTCCCATGATGTGATAGGGGGCGATCCTATCGCCATATCGGGCACAAATTCCAGACTCCGGGCTGATACTGAATAGAAAAACCCAACATCACTTTGCCCGCGCCGGGCATCGAACCCGAGACCTCAGTTCCGGACACCCCTCCCCCCCTACAATAAACCACGCTACGCCACTGACCGCTGACATTTTGGGGATCCCCTTAGCAAGGCAAGACCCCATGCCACTAAAATTTTTATATCGTAAGACCCCCTCATGTGAAAGCTATAGCTACATCCGTGCACCGTACCGTAATACAACTACGCCACCAATGCAGTCTTGAGATGGTGTAGTCTGAATAATATGAGGTTGAACAACTAGGGTCCTTCCTTCAACGCGTGGGTCGCCTGCATTATAGGCATTATACCTGAATGTCTTAGGAACAAGTTCAGCTTAGAACGAGGATTGAAAAAACAACTTAGACAATATATAAAGGAAGGCTTAGATGATCTTGACTTTCTGCCAAAATATAAACCTAATGCTTATGCACACATTCATAAAAAAAAATGTAGTGTGCGTAAGACAATTGTGTAAGAATTAATTAATGTGTGCGTTCATAACGACACAAAACGGCATAACTTTATTTATTTCATTTTCTATAAAGTACTAAAATTTAAAGTGACAGAAATTTTTCTTCGCGCTAATAAGCACATTGCACGTCATTTTTAGATTGTCTAAGAAAAACAATAAAAAAATAAACAAAACGCGAGTACATTTTTAAAATTCCACCTTACTGGCAGAATGGCCTGTACTTCAAATAAATACGCTGGCCGTTGATGTAATAATGAGTTTAAAGACAAATCACCGAGTAAGATGGGAAACATTCTGTATCGCATACAGACAGACGAACGACCGCGTGGGCGGCAGAGCATATGGGAAAATGTATCAGTGATTTAGTTTCTCTGCGTACATAATTGCATTTATGATAAACTGGATAAGACGAGCCGAAGTTTTTCGAATAATGATGACGAGGTTTCTCTGCAAGTATTACTAGGGCGATGTTTCGGCTGGGAGCATAAAATTGGTCCCGATTACAAATATTATGTATGAGGTGTTGCTCGCGGCTTCGCCCGCATGGAAAGCCTTTCCCGTTACAAAAGTCCCTAAAACAATACGACGCCAGCGCCATCTACTTCAAGAATCAGATAAAAATATCCATAATTTCCTATGGGAGCAGACTACCGGGATAAAAAGTACCCTTTGTGTTAATCCATTCTATTCAGTATCAGCCCGGAGTCTGGAATTTGTGCCCGATATGGCGATAGGCTCACCCCCTATCACATCATGGGACGGAATACGCTTGGCGAAAAGTGGGTGCACTAGTTGCGCCTCTGCCTACCCCTTCGGGGATAAAAGGCGTGAGCATGCGCGCGTTGTGTTAATCCAGGACACGATCTACCCGTGTGCCAAATTTCATCCAAATCCGTTTAGTTGTTTCTGATTTTACTTTGACCAAACATCCAAGCATTTTCACAAACTTTCGCATTTTATTAGTAAGATAGATGTAAGATGCTTTGGTTAACGCGTGGTGACATCCCCTTCTCGTCCCGAGATTCGACCTCGGGACCTCAGCGTGGTGGTCGTACTCGTACCACGTACGCAATATAAATACGCCATCGTTGCATTCAATATAATAATATATAGGTAGGTTGTTATAAAGTATGAAAGAAATGTGGACGTTAGCATAGTAAGTGGACGATAGCCTAGTTGGGAATGGAACGGTCTGCCGTGACAATGTCCGCAGGTTCAAAACCCAAGGCACACACCTCTGACTTTTCGAAGTTACGTGTGTATTGTTTATCAATTATCGTTCGCTTTAACTTTGCAAAACAGGTTAACAATGGCAATCAACGGAAGACATCTTATAGTTGATCTCGCTGGTAATGATTTGGATTAATTTTTATTATTTTGTTGAATTAGCGGGAAATCTATTACGCTATACATTAATCAGTGGTAAGAAACTACATTTTCTTAGAGTTGTAAGAAAACAAAACAAAGGTATTACGATTATGAAAGTAGGCTGATACATAGAACTTTTAAACTATGTACATATAGTTGACCTCAACGCATACATTACATACAGCGAGTAACAAATCAATTACATTTGAATCAAGTATTCTGTATTAACAGCTTATTTGTACCGAACTGTTGTGCCGCCCTGGCTGATCGCCAATTAGTAAGTACGTTGATGAACGGCGCGGGTAGCGGAGCGATAAGCGGATTATATTATTTATAATTCGTGACTCACTACTCGGCGGTTACTCGTGTAGTTGTACTGCGTGCGCAGTACGACCACCGCTCTGATGCTCCGGATTCAAATCCTGGTTCGATCGAAGTGATATTGGGTATTTCAACTCAGTATCAGCCCAAAGTCTGGAATTTGTGCCCGATATGGCGATAATCTCGGCCCTATCACTTCAAGGGACGGAACAAACAAGGCGAAAAGTTGGTGCCCTCTGCCTACCTCTTCGGAGATAAAGGAGTGATTTATGTGCTCAATATTTTCAAAGCCCAACATTACGCATGTCACACTGGAAATTAGATGTCTTCATAAAGCCCACTAATTACACTGGCTACAACACAACAGTCCTTGCACAATATGACGGGTGAATAAAAAAGGTGGTAGGTCTGTTGTATGCGAGGGGCCACCTGGATAGGTATTACCGCAATGTCTATTTTTACCGCCAAGGAGCAGTGTGTTGCACTGTTGTGTTCCAGTTTGAAGGACATTGGTAGCCAGCGTAATTACTGGACGTTATGAGACTTAACATCTTATGTCTCAGGGTGACGATCATAGTGGAGTGTCACGCAGTACTTTGTAATTCCAAGTTCTGTGCGGCGTTGCTACTGTTTATGGGCGGTCGTATCGCTCATCATCAGGCAAACGGCATGGTAGTCACGTCATTTAACTGCAATATAGATGAGTTTTGGCGGGAACTTGGAAGTGTCATGAGGTGCTCTTGTTTTAATTCATTACTTTGGTGATACTTAGTGTTATATTGCATAATTATGGTGGTATATTATCCAATATAGTTCTATTAAAGAGCTCAAATGAAGTGAATTGAAATAATCGTGCTAGTCAAGTGTTTTTTTGTTGCCGCCAAAACTCCTCGATAAAGTCTTGGTAAGGTAGCCACTGCTTTACTTCGACATACTACAGATAATAAAAAATGGCAAAATGTGAACACAAGTGCCATAAAAAAAAACTGCAATATAAAAAAAGATATAATCTTGCCAGACATTCATAATTGTTAATATATTACGAGAGATAAGATAAAAATAATAATATGCAGGTACAAAAATCTCCAAATCGCGTTGCTCGTCAACACACGCACCGCCGGGCGAAAATGGCTAAACTATTGTAGTTAAATGCTCGTTTAGATTGAAACATCGCAATGAGCATTTCTCGTAAACTGAACTGCGTCGGAACGTTGGCGATCGCTTATTGTTTGTTTACCGTTCGCAATTATATGCGCTTGCATATGCGTGGGGAATATGCTACTTGATTTCTACTTCTTAGTTTACGTTTTGTAAAACTAAGATTTTAGACTAACAGTCAGATGCTTCGGGAGCTGTAAAATTAAAATTTATAAAATTGTCGCAGTAAAAACGTTTTAATTAAGTAGAAGTAACAGTAGAAATTATTGTTGTTGTCAAACTGGAAACTAGCCTTAAAACTCGTAGGGGTCGTCCATTAGTCAAGTGATCTTTTTATAGCAACTTTTACCCCCCCCCCCCCCCCTGGTGATGTGCGTAGAATCGCGCGTTGAACGTAAACTAAATACACGTGATATATCACCAGACCCGCTCCCCCTTTTTTTTATTTTTATTTTTTTCTAACACGGGGAAATCCATTTACGGATTTCTGCCGGACTCACCGGTCGAAACCGTCCTACCGACTAAAACCCCGCCATTCTACTCTCTCTCCCTTATATCGAAGGTCGCGGGGTACGCATGAGCATGCAACCGCAACCCTCGCAGGAGACCCGCTCCCCCTTGTGATAATTCGTAATTTTTGCAGACCCCCCCCCTTCGAGCCTCACGTGATTAATGGACGACGCGACCCCATTTCATTATAATTAGTTACTTAGGTATTGGAAGTATTATAAAAGTATCACATATATTATGAATTAATATAGGAAATTGAATTAATAACATACATGTTTGTAACACGTCTTGTTGGTGCCGAAAGAAATAATTCAAGATGCCTTCAAATACATTGATAGCAAATTGGGCATAATGAGCGTCACCTGTAGGTATAGATCATGCCATGACGATGACGCGCCCAACTGAAGTCCCAAATCACTTAGTCTAATTGTGCACTATTCCACTTGTGTTTTAGCTCTCTAAATATAAACTTATTACCTATGGGTGCACCCACATACTTCAACTAATAATCAAATTTCCCTTAACCAGAAAATTCATCGCTCAAATTTGGTAGAGCGCGTCATCGTGGATGATATTACCTTTATTACATTAAAACTTTTTAATTGTTAATTTTATTTTATGTAATAAGTTCTGTAGGTTTCTTCTATACTTATCTCACACTAGAATCGAACCTAGACTTCAAGATAGTGGTTGGAAATAAATATCTACAAGTTTACCAAGCAAGCGCCTGCCATAATCAGTAAACAACAGCCATTTTGCAGCTTTGCCATTGTAACTTATACACTAGAGACCGCGAATGGCTTGGTATGACAACAATATACAATTAAAACAAATATTCACCAAGTTTTAGTGTAATGGTATACTAACTGTTGATAGCAGTAGGGCCGTATTTTAGGAATATGAACCTAAATCGTATATACAGTCAGCAGCATAAGCAGCTGAACAAAATCAAAATTTCAAAGCGCCTTTATACGCGTTAAGCTAAACTGAAACATTTTACCATCAGGCGAACGGCATGCTCGTCTCGTCATTCAATGCAATAAAAAAAATCTTCGTTTGAAGTAAAGTAAATCTCTTTTATTTTTGTGAAGAGAAAAAAGATTAGTAAGAACACAAAAGTATGTAGGCAATTGGAAATTTTGAATTTGTTCAGCTACTTATGGTACTGACTGTACATACAATATTAATAATTAAATACATGAATACATACACTCACGCCTTTATTCCACAGGGGTGGCATATTGAGTGCTAGATACTACGATCTTGATACACCTCTTTCACCTCTTCCACATATTAATATACTCTAAACAATTTCGCCGGTTATAATTTTCGGGGATCATTTACTTGCTATATAACTCTCCGTCGCCCCATTCCAAATGTAGAACTTTGATAGTTCACAAAAATCTTAGAGGAGATTATTTTTATTCGTTACATAATATTCTATTCTGTAATGCGGTAAATGGTCACGAAGCTACATGATTTACTTCGAACAATAACTCGGTGTGCTGTTATGTACGATATAAATAGTTGAATCAGATAGTTACGAACCCGATGGTTTGTATCGAGATCAAAGCAGAGGACGCAGGGGCCATAAACATAACGTCTTGTGATATTTTACGAGCAAACACTAAAAAACATTGTTACATTAATATCATACTGGCCATAATGTCTGCTTGGTAAGTTGAACTGCGCTCCATATTCGACATGTACCTATGAAAATTCAGAAGGAGGTCCGAGGTGGCATTTCTATCACATCATTGAAGAACGTGGCTGTTTGTTCTCATTCCTGCCAGTATTATTTGTTCATAAAAAGTGGAATTTACTGAGTGACGCCTTTGCCGAATAAAAATATCGAAAGGGGAAACGTTTTCCCGCTTTTATTTACATCATAATCAAGTATTTTTTTTAGAAACTGACTTGGTTGAAACTTAATTCAATGATTTATGTTAATTACAATTTTTGAGGTTATAAAGAAAGGACATGTCCAAAAACGGGCCTAAAAATCTAACCAAGACAGTTTATACATATTTGGATAGAACTCCTAAAAACTAGCTTTTTACAATAATTCGTTTAATTTTAAAGACCTCAGATTTTGAGATGTGTGGGTTTTTATTTTGCTTAAAAACGACACCTAATATGAATGTTTTAAAAAAAGTTAGTTATAAATGGAGGGTCTAAAAATATTTTTTAATGGATCTAAGATTCATATTTTGCCCCCTTAATATCCCTAAAGTTTGAGCCTGGTTACATTTTGAGACCCAGGACCCATACAAAAAGCTGACATCTCCTTTAAATGAGCAATGTCATTTGCACTTTTATGTTTACGCGTAATAAAGTTGTTTTTTCTTTCCAGGTGAACGGCATAGTTCTGCACGGCCGGTGTCACCTGAACGCATCAGCGATTATAAAAGGACTCGTTGGGCCCGTGTTTAAGATCATACTATTGAGGTAAAGGGTTCTCAATCTTTTTGGACGTTGATTACTGTAGAGTAGCTTGCAGCTATTTTTAGAGAATAGCGGTCAGTTTTTTACAGTACCTACGTAACATTTTTTTTATGGCATTGAATGACGAGACGAGCATGCCGTTCGCATGATGGTAAGCGATACGACCACCCATAAACAGTAGCAACACTATCTAGCATCTTGACTTACAAAGTACTGTGTGGCATTTCACTGCGCTCGTCATCCTGAGACATAAGATGTTAAGTCTCATTGTGTCCAGTAGTTACACTGGCTGCAATGTCCTTCAAACTGAGACACAATAGTGCATGCACACTTCTGCTTGGCGGTAGAAATAGACATTACAAACTGATAATGTTGCCTATAATCAGATTAAACCCGTGTTGTCTCATCCGTGGTCAAGTAAAGTTAACGGTTTTATTATACTGGACGAGCGTGCAGCTTCGCCTCGCTGTGAATTCGCCAGTGTGATAAGAGCCTTACCTCTACTTGACCACGGATTGGCGAACCCGGCCTAAGATTTTAAGATTTAAATCGGGGTACTTCATGCGGAGCCTGAAAAGGGAATTACCGGCCGGCATAAATGTGCCCACTGTCGGGGAAAGTATTTATCTCATGGCTTTAACGTTAGCAGTTACTTTTTAATTACATTAAGAACTGGCCACATTTAATTAAGAATTTGGCATGGTAAGTATTTTACACATTTCGTATCCATATATGAAAATTGATTGTGTAAACTGGTGGAGCCACTCTGTAGATATGTCTATAACATGGTCTGGTTCAAGGTATTAATTACCACTGTCTCAGAAAATTGGCATGAAATAGCCGCTGTTGCATTTCGTGTGGTCAATGAAATTTCCATACTCCACAACATAGAATAATAACGCCAAGAATGATAGTTTCATATCAAAAAACTGTCCGAGTGTGAAGCATAAAACTCCTTGATGTAGGCGTTAGCAACTCGTAGTGACGTTCTGCCACACGCACACAAGCGTGCAAATAATATTGCTAGTGGTATCAGATTTTCCCCAAAATTAGGGTAAGTGGAATTGCTTCTACCTTAAGTCATTATTTAAGGATATTCCGCGTAATTGACAACATTTCATAATTTATAATGCTCTAAAAATAAAATACCCTTTTTTGATTATCCTATCTTTAGTTCAAATACATATTTTTTAAATTTCATTATTACTTTGTTGGGGAGAAAAAAATTAAAACCAAAAAACATGTACAGACGTCATTTAACAGTTGAATGAGGTACTTACACCTCTGCCTCGATTGTAATTTTATGAAGGTGATATGATTGAATGCCTTTATTTAAGTCAATAATGTCAAAATACTTCACCGCTTCTATTTTAGAAGTTTTTTTGCCGGATTATAGTAAAACAAAGACATCACTATTCAACCGTATAATTGACGTCATTTTACGCTTAGTGCTTACGTCTGTTGAGGATAAGAAAAAATTAAAAGTTAAAATTATAAATGAAAACTAAATAATTTCTAAAAATAAAAGTTACGGGTGTCCTTATTTTATATCTATTTTTCATCTAAAATAATAATATAATCATGTAATTTTTTTTAAATATTGACAATTAAAATAAAATCAACACAAAATAATATATGCCTAACACTGGCAACACAATGTCAAAGCATGCAGAAGTACCAATTAAATAAGTTAATTTTAGAAATAAATTATATTTAGAACATGGACATCAAACTTTGGGATTATAATTTTCCTTTTGTTTGCAACATTATGATACAATGTCGTCTGTAAAAATTATGAATTATTGTTTTTGCTTTGTCGACTATTTTATGTTGAAATATTAGATTAAAAGTAATACTTACATGTGAAATGTTATGTTACAATGTTTCTTATGATTATCCGAGGTACTGTGAAATCCGTTTATTGCACAAACCATCATATTAAAATAAAATATCGAGAGCTGCTAGCGCTACGATTCGACCTTGAGCACTGACGCAGGCTGTTCGGAAACTAAGCCAAATGGCTTAGTTTTACTTGCCGCACTAAGCGTGCATGTACGCGGTTTCTATGTGTTATTATTCTAAGCTCCACAACCCCAAATATTCATTTCTTATACTTAGGGTCTTCGCTACATCCACGATTCTTCAGGAATAGTGATTGTCATAAGAACTGTAGAGATATTTTCAATGCACATGATCCACTTGCTTGGAAAATTATCGGTTTTACAAACTCGTATTTGTCTTTATGCTTAGACTAACGAGAAAGGACGCGCCGTATGCTTTTTGCCGCGTACGAAACGTCTGTCACGTTCAATGTAACTACTACATAGAAAGTGCAACTCACATATCGTTTTATGTTGTTATGATCGCACACCTAAATAAATCTAATACACTTGTCCTATTTTACGAACACTGCAAAAGTTTTTATAAATGTGTGCATGAGTATTTATATTTTAGCAGAAAGGCATGACCATACAAGCCGCATCCTTTATATATTGTCTAAGTATTTATGACAGGTTACAATACAACTGAATATTGATTTATACTCATGTGGAAATCCTATGTAAATAAATTCTAATTTATTTCATAGATTCAATGAAATTTACTCCTTATGAACATAGAATAGAATTAGTAAATTAACATGCTTAAGAACTGTTTTTTCCATTAGTTTCGTATTTATATAATGCATTTGGCAAATGTCAAGTGTTAAGGAATATTTTTATATTCATCACAAAAACGATGAAACACGGATGTAAATACTTTCAAGGTCTTAGCCTTTATTAATTTTAGATGTCGGTTCCTTCTATAATGCTCTATTCGGAAAGTGGATATACCAAAAACGTCATTATTGACATTTAAAAATTCCTAAATGCATAGTTCGAAGACCTGATTTACATCCATATGTAAATTAATGCCTACGATACAGGGCCAGTTTAGTGTCGACATCATCGTTAAAGGTAACTATGTACCTATAATTTGGAAATTAAAAAAAAATATAACGTTGCCTACTTATATATTAGCAGAATAAATAGAACCCTATTGCCTATAGGCGATGAACTTAAAAAACAAAACACAGATTCTCGCAAAAAGTGAAAACAATTGCATCAGCTGCGTTCGAAATTTAAAATCGGAATTCTTCTTTTTCTTCTTCAGCCTTTAGAAGTCCACTGCTGAACATAGGTCTCCCCCAAAGATTTCCAGACCAACCTGTCAGAAGCGGCCTGCATTGGAATTGGAATTCACTCACTTTTAAAACCAAACAATTACAAGATTAAACAATCGGCAGTGAACAATAATTACATCGTTTGATGAGATTGTTTAGTCTGGGATTTGTATATCGCGCTACATTTAGTCGATTAGTGATTACTACTAGGCATACACAATTTTATTTTGATTTGTAAATGTTCGAGTACAATGTTTTTTTATGATCTTGTGTTTTATTGCACAGAAACATCTAAATTTTATTGGGACTTAGCCAAATTCTATAGGTTAGTGTGCCTTACAAAGATATGCTATGGAATTCGAACCAGTTATATGTTTATTACGCAACTGCCCTTTTTTTAACATACACGTACTCATGCTTTTTATCCCCGAAGGGGTAGGCAAAGACGCAACTAATGCACCCACTATTCGCCGTGCGTATTCCGTCCTATGATGTGATAGGGGGCGAGCCTATCGCCATATTGGGCACAAATTCCAGACTCCGGGTTGATACTGGATAGAAAAATCCAATATCACTTTGCCCGAGCCGGGGATCGAACCCGAGACCTCAGCATTGCAGTCGGACCGTAAGACAGCTACGCCACCGAGGTTGTGTTTCTATTCAGTATCAGTCCGAAGTCTGGAATTTGTGCCCAATATGGCGATAGGCTCGCCTCCTATCACATCATGGGACGTAATACGCACGGCGAAAAGTCGGTGCACCTGGTCGTGCCTCTGCCTACCCCTTCGGGAATAAAAGGCCTGTGTGTGTGTGTACATTAGCTGACAAATAAAATTTACTTGAAACCTGAGCAAGGAACCCTAAGATTTCAAAACTGCCAGTCATAGCAACGGTATTTACAATAAGAGAAAAACGTTGTTAAATATAGAACCATAAAAACAGCTTTGTATTATTCTTATGGCTTAAAATACCTGACATTTCTAAGAATTTTTGATGAATGAATCGTGAGTAAACTGGAACGAAACTGTCGATCATGCAAAAAATGCAATAAAGTTTCAACAAAAAGTTCAATTTGATTTAACACAGACCATCGTATTCTCAACTTTAATTTAATATTAATTAATGCATGTAACTTTGGTAAGTTATAAACCTAGATAGAGTGACGCGCTGCACTGAAACTAAAACAAACAGGCCAACTTTTCTTAAGCTAGTATGCGTGACAGCTTTGTCATACGCTATCGCTGCATCATTTTGCGTATCCTTGTAGGCGCGCATAATAATAATAATATATAATACCAGCCCTATATTATATACTGCCCACTGCTGAGCACGGGCCTCCTCTACTACAGAGAGGGGTTAGGCCTTAGTCCACCACGCTGGCCTAGTGCGGGTTGGCAGACTTCACATACCCTCGAGATTCTTATGGAGAATTCTCAGGTATGTAGGTTTCCTCACGATGTTTTCCTTCACCGTTAAAGCGAACGATAATTGATAAACAATACACACATAACTTCGAAAAGTCAAAGGTGTGTGCCTTGGGTTTTGAAACTCCGGACATTGTCTCGGCAGACCGTTCCATTCCCAACTAGACTATCGTCGCGCGCATAATGATACCAGTTATTACATGATTTCTATTAAAATGTGGAAAAAATTATGTCCATGAAAAACAACAAAAAATAATTCACTCAAACTCATTTAGTGGACAACTGTTGGCCTCTATTTTTTTCGACGCGTTTGAAACGTTCAGTGTCTATCTAGGTATATCAAAGGCATGTAATTCGGAACAGACATACGAGTACAGACATTAGGCACAGATTTCTCCTGTGACTTATCCAAGGATATAGTACAGATGGATCGAGATTTAAGAGCCTTTGCCTAGATTCTGGGATGTCGCGATAGGATTATGTTGACTCCTCGCACTAATTCATCTAGATTTATCCTAAATTAGTATTGCTAGCGGCTCCGCCCGCGTGAAAAAGTTTTCCGGGTTAAAAATATTTTCCCAGAATAAAAAGTAACCTATAGCACTTAGGTGCAGGTAATGTAGCTTCGTATTAGTGAAAGAAATTTCAAATTCGGTTCAGTAGTTCCTGAGATAAGCCCGTTCAAACAAACAAACGAACAAACTCTTCAGCTTTATAGTATTAAGTATAGATAATATTGACTAGTTCAAACTATTCACTTCTTTTTTATGTGCGTAATAAAATCGTAGACTTTTCGAGTGTTTATATTAATATTTTTTGCAAATATAGCCAAGAGGCAAGGAATCAGTATTTTTTAAGAATATAGGCGATAGTAGTCTCCAGAAACCATAAACACGTATAAGAAGAATGACCGAAGGTCGAGAGAAACATTAGAAAGAAGAAAGGGTGAGTTGCCCCCTGGATGTCTTACCATAATATGAAATGCAGCATCTGATGTTTTACAACGGTACTATCTTGGTCGACCTTTACCTCCGCTACTTCGTATTTCAAATTTCAAATTCCGAACGTTTTAAGAGTGACGATTTGGCGGGAAAATTCAATTGCACTGCAAACTGTTTATAGTGAGATTGGGATTCGGGATTGGTTATATGTATCTAAAAGTAAAATCTTCTGCGCAGGAGGAAATCTGCGCTCGAAGACGTCGCAGTAAAGCCGCTGACGCAGTTCCCTGTCGCATTAGAAGAGGAGGTAAGTGTTTATTATTTTACCTTTAAAATTGACAAAACTAAGGGCGGTATTAATAAATCAATCTCAAGTTTGAGTTACATCTCAAGTATTGATAGTTAAATACATTATGTCTACTTGAGATGTAACTCAAACTTGAGATTGATTTATTAATACCACCCTTAGACCATTCTCCCACGGAGACATTTAGAAGCTACACGAATGAGATGCGAACTATAGGTCGTCAACTGCTATGTTACCTATCAGTTCAGTTACTGCACACGGCGCTACCCAAAGTATACTCATTAATTAATTTTTGAGCTGTTAATAACAAATCAAAATGCATTAAATCCTTATTTAGATGGAGCAATTATTCATAGAAATAATCATTTTTTTAATATCTGTCATGAGGCTCTTATGTTAACGCGGGCACGAATTGCGCATGTTCAGTAGAGGTTTTTTTTAGCAATAATTGCATTCAACTATTGCCAGCAATAATTGGTCCGTCTAAAAGAGACTTTAGTCGTTTGTGTTATATAAGTTAGAATCTATTAACTAAGTTAAACTTCTATTCACATTGGTTATAACTTAGGATGTTATTGTAACTTATTTAACATACAAATATTGTGTTAGATATGACTATAGGAGTGCCCCATACGATATGGGGCAAAAAAAATTGGAAAAGACCCTTTCACTTGGGGTCAATATTCTTTGATTTTTAATAATAAATTGAATTTATACAATTCAGTACGAATACCATTGCAATTTTCACTCTATTTAGCCCCTGTTGTTTCATCCGTGGTCAAGTAAACTGGACGAACGCGCAGCGCCTGCGCATCGTGAATTCGCTTGCAATACGTCAGTGTGAAAAAGAGCCTTAACTTTACCTAACCACAGATGAAAAAACCCGGCCCTAGAGATTAACTTGCTTATATTATTTGAATGTGAAATACGAATAAGCTACCGAGCACACTAAGTTATCTAAAATGGGGTTCTCTCTTTACATAAGACCAATATAATTTCCTTACGTTTTATTGTGTACTTATTATGTGTGTTTATTATTACCGCTGACCTTGTCGACGGGTTTTCTGTCTCGCTCGCACCCGTACCGAGTGCACGCCGTTGATTTTCGTACGATTTTCCTAAGCCTCGCCCTTCAATAGAATAAGCACTCTATGACATTCCTCATAGAGACGAAACTCAACACGCCATTGTATTTTTCAGTGTTTATCTTTGCGGTTTATTTTCGAATAGAACTATGCGGTGGGCGTTGCAAATTGATTTAAACTTTAAATCAATAAGTTTAGGTGCAATATTGTATGATTGATGGATGTTTTATAAGCCGTTCAACGCCGTCTATTTTCAGTCCATGTTATCTCACATTTTAGCAATGTCATATAGCAAATAAGTTTTCGTGTTCAGTGAGTATTGAAATATAGTGCGGTATGGTCGTGTGTTCGAAAAATATTTATTAAAATATTAAATATGACAGTGGTTCAGTGACAATTAGTGAAGTTAACATTATTTTGTTGTGATTAACGGAAAATTGTGTGTTTCGAATATGGTAACACTGAAACGATCGGAATCCTAGTGGTGTCAGTGAAACATAACTATTGTTAAAAGTCATATTTACTTATGGAATCAGATAAAACAATAACGAGATAAACAATGTTATTTTCTGTCTCCCTCTTGCTCGTTATGACTGAAAGAGACGCATAGCGATCACGTGTGAATCCAGTTCGGAGATTAATGTTGGGATTTAGCTTTTTTGTGTGTAAAAACTTTGTACTCCGTAATTTATGGCGTGATTAAGTGATTGGCATTGAGGAAACTAATTGAAAACAAACTATTGCAGATTATCCTGTTACCGGGCTCATCTTAAGTTATTGTATGATGATAGTCAAAAATAATTTGTATGATATGTACCGGCACGCCAGTACACGTCTCGAAAGCAAGTAATATATATGTGTATAGCTATGTGTATATGTAATATATGTGTATAGCTTGGTCCTATCAATATATCATGTGAGGTAAGCCTGTTTAGCATATTGGGCACAACTCCAATCCAAGGTTCGAATCATGATTTACGGAAACTTCCTCAAATTTAGGACCAGGGAATCAACAAGGTCCTTTAGATTAAAAGGCCATATTGTAATTACTTCAATAAAGGATATTGTGAAAATATTCAATGCAAAAGTTCATGATTCATTCTGTCATGACTGTATGTGAAATAACAAATAAAAAAAATAAAAAAAAATAAAAAATATCCTATGGCAAAAACTTTTCTTAAATCTTAGACTAAAATACTGGTATCTAAGTAACAATCTATTTTAGAAGAACACGTTTTAGAATAGCCCATTCTACCAGCAGTATTACGTTTAAACACCTACTCAAAGATACGATATAAATATTCCTTGCACTTGAAAATAGACAAAACTCGACGTAAATAAATAAAGAAATAAAGAGAGCGGAGCGTGAAGAAACAATTATGCAGGCCGGCATAATTGTGCCGACCGACCAGGGATGTTTATCTCTTGCCGGTCGACATTATTTTGGGCTTCACTTCACTTACCATCAGGTGCAGTGAAGTCACTTTGTCGAGCCATCGATAAAAAAAGAAACAGTATATTTAAACAATCGAAAAGAGAGTAGCCACACAAGTAAATTTCAATTGCACGAACATGTGAAACAAACTCTTAGTTCGTTGAATCAAATAGATTGATCTCTACGCGGTACCACTGTGGTAGAGTTAGGTATAGTCGTAATTTGAACGTTTTAATTTAGTCTTAGACTTGCTTTTAGATTATGTAGGCTTTGTTTACGATAGACTTGAGGCTTCTAAGACGTGTTTTCGAAATTCTTATCGATTACGCGTGGATTTACCTACTGGTGCACTGTATGAAATTAAGCATTTCCATTGGTCATACCTTGACTGCATAAATTGCTCGACCGATTTGAACGAGATCGTCAGTTACAGATATTAGCTAAATTTATCGAAAATAGAGTTAGCTTAGGTGTCCGTGCACAAAAAAAACATCATAAAAAAGACAAGTTAGTATTACATAAACTAGACAAGCAAACTTGATCCCCCACATAGAATGTTGTGTCTGAACTGAGCAAAACTGGTTCTCAAGCTACAATTCATTCACAATTACTAGACAAAAAAACAAACAACAAACAGACTTTCAGATTGATCAACGTGTTTGTTATATTGTAAGAGTACATGCTAATTTCCTATTTAATATTAATGAGTGACACGATATGCGTATATAGTGAGATCACTGCATGTATTGGATTCTGTTTAAATACTCGGACCTTCAACTAATAAGTTTACTTCGTTTAATAATAATATTATAATAATAATATCAGCCCTGTACTATATACTTTTTTTTTTTGTTATGGGCATTACGGTCAGTAGCCTGACGCGAGTCGGCTTTTCTGATCACACCGGACTTTCGGGCGAACGCTTTAGGCGCTCCAACCCTTTACATTTAAACGACCACGCTGAGGGCACCCCCTAAGTGGGGTACGAGCCTCGGGTCAGGGCGGTCGTTGGAAGATGATTGAGACATCAGCGATTAGGGGATTTTAGCGGTGTAATACACCAATCTATACGTTGTTTTCATCTGCACGCGGGCCGGAACTGCTGACTGAGTCGGGACATCGGGGGACGCGGCGAGGTCCTCGACGGCGAGGACGGTACAGCGGTCTGAGGAGTGTGAGAGTTTCAATAACTCGTGCTTTCTTTGGATGGCCAGAGTGATGGCATCATCTGGATCGGTCAGGATCTATATACTGTCGCACTGCTGGGCTAGGGCCTCTTCTACTGTCTATTGAGTGGGTTTAGGTCTTAAGCCACCACGATAGCCTAGTGTGCGTTGGCAAACTTCACATACCTTCGAAATTCTTATAGAGAACTTCTCCGGTATGCAGGTTTCCTCACGATGTTTTCCTTCACCGTTAAAGCAAGCGATAATTCATAAATAATACACGCATGACTTTAGAAAAGTCAGAGGTGCGTGCCGTTTGGTTTTGAACCTGCAGACATTCGTCTCGGCAGTCCGCTCCACTCCCAACTAGGCTATCGCCGCTTACTTCGTTTATATTGAGTATAGGATTTAGCTCAGAGTCTGGAATTATGCCCAATAAATGACAATAGGCCTGCCCCCTATTACATGGGACCTAAGATAGCTTGCGAAAGGTAGGAGTGTTACCTCTGCTTACACCTGAACAGGAAAATGCGTGATGCTATGTTTAAGGAATCAAAACCAAATAATATGATAAAATTAAGTTACCTTTTAATACAAATTAGTGATTGTTCAGATTCGCCATTAGGCCGTCGAATTTAATATATTTGTTATACATATTGTAAATTTTTTTTCTGCACTACTTTATATGGAACTACCAGGTTTTGTACGCGGGCCCGCCCGCGTTAAAAAAAAATCCGGCATAGAAGTCCCGCTTTATATTTTCCCCAGATAAAAAGTAGCCTAGGTGTTAATCCAGAATAAATAATCTACCCGTGTGCCAAATTTCATCGAAATCCGTTCAGTATTTTTTGCGTGAAAGAGTAACAAACATCCATACTTCTCACCTTTATGGATAAAGCTTTACAGATTATATTTTGTGGAACACACACACACACACATACATACATACAAACAAACATACATACATACGAACATCAGGCACTGATACAATTATTTTTTTTCACTCGTTTTTTTTTAATTCATTTTTAGGCCTTTACATGATACTTTCGGCACAGTTCACTAATTGTTGTATACTAAATGATGATAAGTCTTGAGCTGAACACTGTCCCTTAAGATACAGGCTTGTCCTAGTTTAAGAGACAGGGTTAATATATTTACAAGATGTACAACAAATCATATCACAAATTTACCGATTGTAAACTTGTATGTACATTTGTTCGGAAATAAATTTTATTTATTATTTATTGTTATTATACATTCCTATAAACTTTCGCGTTTATAATATTAGTATGATAGTTGAGCCCAATATCACACTCGTCAGTGCGCGCAGTGTAAAAACGGGTACAGAAATTCTATTTCACATTACGTAGGTCATGCATTTAGCGTGTTTTTGTTCTCGTAATAATTAATAAACAATGGAACATCTGTTGCAAAGTCACCATAATAAATGTTACTATGCCGATATCGATGTAAGACGCTTATTGTTGACTAGTATTGCGGTAACTGCCTCGGTGGCGTAGTTGTATTACGATACGACTGCAATGCAAAGGTCTCGGGTTCGATACGCGGGTCGGGCAAAATTATATCGGATTTTTCTATTCAATATCAGCTAGGAGTCTGGAATTTGTGCCCGGTATGGCGATAGGCTCGCCCATTATTAAATCATGGGCTGGAATACGCACGGTGAAAAGTGTATGCACGAGTTGCGCCTCTGCCTACCCTTTTGGGGATGAAAGGAGTGAGTATGTGTGTAATAAGAATAGCGCGCGGCTCCGCCCGCGTGAAAAAGTTTTTCAAGGAATAAAATATTTTCACGGGCTAAAAAGTAGATAGTATAAATATTATTACAAAGCTGAAGAGTTTGTTTGTTTGTTTGAACGCGCTAATTTCAGGAACTACTGGACCGATTTTGAAAATTCTTTCACTAATAGGAAACTACATTACTCCTGAGTGCTACTTTTTATCCCGGAAAAAGTTTTCCACGTGGGCGGAGCTACTACAAAATCTGTAGAATAATAAATGTATTATTATAATTATGCAGTGCCTTGCAATTACGATACACGTGCTTAAAATATTGTTTAGATGTTTCTGTCATAACTTTGTAAGCATTCTTTACATATCACGTTACATCCGACATAATTAAAAATTAATTACTAATTAGCATAAACAGTTTCCTTAATTTTCGTGGGAATGTTCAGTTATTAAACTGACTGATAATAAAGACAGTGTTTGCACACTGATGCTTGACGACAGAAATAGACAATGCGGTGATATCTAGTCCAACGGACTTTCAAAATACCTACTTAGGATTTAAGGCCTGTATTCACAAACGGTACTTAGCTAAGTACGGAGCAATGCTTTGATAATAAGTCTGTTTCTCAGTGACTTCGGCATGACAGCCTTCAAAGTGCGAGCTCAATTGAGATACAACTTTACTTCAGTTGACTGTCAGCGAAATAAAGCTAAACAAAGCCAAAAAATGAAATTGCTGACACTATGCGTTCAGGCGCGCTGTGCGTCCGCATAGTCTTGTTTGTGAACACGGATGTAAGAGCTGAACTTGTGAACTTCGTTACACTATAAATAATGGTCCAAAGGATAGTCAGGTAAAGGGCAATATAATTTAGGGTTTCTGTTAGGTAGGTAATATCACTGACTTTCCTTTGGACCATTACTTACCGGACATCCTTTATAAGTCAGCTACTGGTGGTAAGTCTCTCTTATGTAAGAGTCCGTCTGGGTCCGCCAAGCAGCAGTGTGCATGCACTGTTGTGTTTCGGTTTGAAGAGCATTGTAGCCAGTGTAAGTACTGGACATAATGAGACATAACATCTTATGTCTCAGGATGACGAGCGCAGTGGAATGCCACACAGTACTTTGTAACTAAAGGTGCTGAATGGTGTTGCTACCGTTTATGGGTGGTCGTATCGTTTACCATCAGGCGAACGGCATGCTCGTCTCGTCATTCAATGCAATAAAAAGAAGAAAAATGATAATTAAGGTTGTATGGGACGTCCTCTAAACTCTCATCGTCCCAGCACCGCCTCCATGGAGAACCTCCGGCCGATAGCTGATAAGTTATCAGTGCAAATTGTTGACCAAAGGCAATCCGAAGCGTAGGTGTGCACTCTGGCTTAGATAACACATCCTCGTCGAGAGGATTCTGATAGTGTATCCGCTGATATATGTGTTTATGTTAGGTATTTAGGACTAATTTACGTGAGTATTTATGGTATCGGTAATCCATACAATCTGGCATTCTATACAATACGTAGGCAATTTATAGAATGCCTTAATCGTTCAGGTCAATAATTCACCTCGGTGACTGCCGTGGTAGCGTAGTTGCATTATGGTACGACTGCAATGCTGAGGTCTCGGGTGCGATCCCCGGGTCGGGCAAAGTGATATTGATATGGCGATAGGCTCGCCCCCTATCACATCATGGGACGGAATAACGGCGAAAACTGAGTGCATTAGTTGCGCTTCTCTCTAACCCTTCGGGGATATAAGGCGTGATTGCGTGTGTATAAATATTGACTAGGCGTATGAGTGTTACAAATTCAATAAAATAACTAATTAGTGTTATAAAAAAGCTATTTATGGCAATAAAAATATGTCTGAAATGGATTCACACGTTATTTGGTAATAGAATAAAATGAACTACGACATTTGAATGTAAGTAATTAATTTGTAATTAAAATTATCCGTCTGGTTCACAAACGAAATAACAATAAAAGAAGAACAAATGGCATTCAAAAATAGAATGCGAGTGGATCACTGGCTGGTGTGGCTACACTAAGTGACGCCAGTGGGGTGGAGTGATGTGATGTGATGACTGTAATGACGGAGGTGCGCACGCGCCGCGCCGTCTCTGAGTACAAGCCGGCTACCCTGCTGCGGACGATATGGCGCAGAACTCTTACTTACAAGAAACGGAAGGTTTGTTCATTGAGTTTTTAAATTGTTTTTTTTTTTTTTTTTTTTACTACCGATAGGCTTGCGTATGACCACTATCTCACCTGATGGTAAGGGATGATGAGGTCTACGATGGAGCACGCTTGCCTAGAAGATACCTATTCACTCGTGACTTAAAAATACCCAGGTTATAGCTATCGGGAAATACAGACTCTGTCTGGCAACGAGTTCCACTCTTTAGCGGTGCGCATGATAAATGTAGAAGCAAATCGCTTCGTGCGCACTGGCGGAATGTTTAATATTTATGGCAGGTGGAAGTTGTTTTATCATGGCGATTAAAATTATTGTGTTTGAAAACGGACCTTTTTGGACTGCGAAAAGGGTATTCTTTTTCTTACTATTAAAATAATGTTTAATTTTATTTCCTCGAGTTTAAATTAACCGATTTATCAACATATTAAAACCTTGTCCGATATTCCAAATAGTATATTTAACAGCGAACAATTCACAGATAATAAAAACAAATCTCTGATCTGAAATGGAAATTTTATAGCAATTAATTTAACTAAGTCGCAAATTACTCAATGAAGGTGATTATCAATCTAATTGATTTCTTTTCATCACAGTTCGAGGCCGCCTTCTATTCATATTTGTGTTTACGCGAAACGAACGTGGGTCTTGACTCTTGTATGAATCATCAGTTTATCGCGCATTAATTCCGGGTTCTATTCCTGGGTCAGAAAATATACGGCAATAAAGTTGTGTACATAATATTATTCCTTTAGATTCGTGGAATTCATAACAATTGGATGAATTTATATCTTAACGTATGTGAATTAGATCGCTTTCTCTATGTATACCATGATTAGGAAAGGAAAATATGAAACCTAAATAATTTACACACTTTCGTATCTATATTTTATTCAGTGTAAATTCGAATAAAGGCAATGTGTTTAAGAAATGTACTATTTGTTTACATTTAATTTTGGAAAATAGAAAATTGTCCCTTATTTATTGTTATGGGACAGGCATTATTTTACAATTGCTGTTTCAAAAAAGGTACACCGTATAAGAATTGAATATGTCCTAAAAAAAATACGGTACAAAAAATCAGACACTGACTCCAAAGATTTATTCATTGTACATAAATATAATCACACGAATGGCAGTGTATATAATATTGGTAGTATTTAAATTTCGTTATAACCCATGAGCAAAGTATAAGTTACTTTTTACATACATTTTTGAAGTCGGTGCTATTTTTTGTTATATTTAAATTGGTTGAAACATGACGACAACTGTTAAAGATGTCAGAAAAAACCAAGCCAACTGGGAGCTTTCAACATATTTATAATTACCTACTTTTAAAGTTATCCAATAATCTTCACTATCTTTACCATTCACAATATTGGTAGGTTTATTAGGACTTATATTATGCAAGTCCTATTAAACCTACCATTATTGCCAATCATATTACCAATATTTGCCACAATTACACGTATTCCGCGGAATATTCAAAAATTTAGCTCTAAATTGGATTGATAGACAGATAATTCTTGTTGGTGTTTCGCGGGAACCTCTTGAGTACGAACTAAAACTTACATTTTTTCATTCAATTCCAATTTTGAATGTCCCACGAAGATAAGTTTAGCAACGGTTTCCTACTTACATAATACTTTACTATTTTTTACTATACTTACGACAATACCTTAATCACATTATTTGAAGTATTTTCAAATAATTGTACAATTTACTACGGCAATATATTTGTCTTTATACTTATTAAATACAAGATATTTGATTACGCGGCAATATATTACAATGATTTTGGTGGCTTTTTCTATTCTCCAATTTACCATGGTAACAATTGTACATAATATGATAATTAACGCTGTTCATTGTTCACAGTCAGAAGACCGGTTTGCCAGCTACAAAGGAGTTCGAGACATCACCGTCAAAAAAGTATGCAAATTGCAATTATAATTTTTTTATTCTTGTTAGTTTTTTTTATTAACATGTCTCCCTTTATCTCTACAACAAATATTGACGGGAGAATGTCTATGGTATTAAGTTCACCTGTTATACATATAGGCCTGTATTCACAAACGTTACTTAGCTAAGTACGGAGTAATGGTATCACAAAATGGCCCGTATTCACCAACGTTACTTAACTAAATACGGGGCAATGCAATGATAAGTCTCGTTTCTCAGTGCTAAATGCATACTACCTTTGCAGTGCGTAGGCATAGGGCCGCTGTGATTGGCTAATATTCAAATACATATTTACTTCAGTTGACTGTGAGATAAACAAAGCTTAACAAAAGCAAAAAAAACTATGAAATTGCCGACTATGCGTTCGGGTGCATTGTGCATCCTCAATTCTAATAGTGTTGTTTGTGAATTCAGGTGACAGACTTTTGTAATATGACGCGTGTAAAATAACTAGAAATTTAAGTTAGATATAGAACTTAGAAGTAAAATATCTACTTGAATCATCATGTTAACTACCGATTCAAGACATAAGTAATACTGAAATTTCAACTCCAATGCATTGGCTCGTAATTTTGTCGACTACACCACATTCGTAGAAGGAAGCAACTCAATTTCAATAATATTTTTCAATTACTTCTATTGTATTATGTTATTATTTAGCTTCAAAGAAAGGCATAATTTGAAAGAAAAGGTCTTATTATCTACATTCCTTTCATGAATGTTGTATTCAGTACATAGAGTCTTATATTTATAACATTAACTATAGCTGTTGTGTGGAGCTATAGGCTTCGACCAGTCAATGACTTACTCACTTCTTATTTATCTTTTTTGAAAAATATAGTATGCTAAGTAATATAACAAAGAAAGTAGACAAATATAAAAAAATGCCCCAAGTACAACTGTGGCGATAGTAATACTCATGTGAACAAAGTGAAATTAACTGGGGGACATTTCTTGAGACGATTCCTTATCGTCCAATATGCCTGACTGTTTAGTGTCTGTAAGAGCCTATAAAAGGCGAGTTGTATCATCCATGGTCAAGAAAATTAAAGGTTCTTATCACACTGATGAATTGCAAGCAAATTCATAGCGAGGAGCAGGCTCTGCGCGCTCGTCCAGTGTAATAAGACCGTTAACTTGATCACGGACTAAACAACATGGGCAAGTCAGCGATTGCAATAGGAACAAATTCGTTCACAATTTTCCGTAGTATTATAATGCTCTTTGTTCACAATTGTGTTTCGGTTCTAGGGTCCTTCAGGGCTGGGCATCATGATAATCGAAGGGCGTCACACGGAAGTCGGGCGAGGGATATTCGTCTCCGATCTGCAAGAAGGAAGCGCTGCGGAACAGGTGAGATCATTATGCAGTTGCTGAAGTGGTTGCTGCAAGGATTTATAATATTCATGCCAGCCCTGTATACGGTATACTGTTTACAGCAGAGCACGCACCTCCTTTACTGAGAGGGTTTAAGAATTTGCTTCACATACTCTCGAATTTCTTTTTGGAGTATTCTAAGGATTTAAAAAATCAAAAGCCATATAGAAATGTTTAATAAAGCTAGCAATGCAATGCAACCAGCCCTGTATTCTGTACTGCCCACTGCTGAACACGGGCCTCTTCTACTGAGAGGGTGTAATCCTTAGTCCACCTCGTTGATCTAGTGGGGGTTGGCAGACTTCACAAACACTCGAAATTCTTGTTAGAGTATTCTCCGAATTCAAAGACTCATAATGCCGTATATAAATGAATAATAAATTTGCTAGCGATTCCATCAAATTAAAGGGTAAAAACATGATCCTCCTAGCCAGTTTCTGCTACGGCTGCCAATCTCAACGTAAACGTAGATACGGAGGAGATATTATAGTGCACAAGTGTGTGCGCAATACACAAGTGCACTCACTATTCCTTCACACTCATAGTCCGGTGAGACGGCAATCCGACATGACCGGTGAGAGATCAGGCGCAGGACCAACGGCTTTACGTGCTTTCCGAGGCACGGGGGTATCACATCAACAACTTCCTGACTCCGAGCTGCGACTGAGTAACTTTTAAGATGGAACAAAACCCAGTCACAATGTTTTTTTGGCTCGACCCGGGATTCGAAACCAGGACTTCAGCGCGGAAATCGTACTCGTAACGCGTACGCAATACAACTACGCCACCGAGGCAGTCAAAAGAAATGGAAATTAGAGGGTAAACAGTGTACGCAGGATTCATCATAATTATTATAGTTTCCTATTAGTAAAAATGAGTCGAATTAGTAGAAACTTTCCTACATTAACACCCTACAATAATTTACTAGTTACATTATTTATAAGTTTAGTCTGATGAGAGTGGGGCTGTGCGGGTTACCCCAAGTAGTCAGTAGTTGGACTTTAACGGAACCTACTATCCTTTTTTTCATTAAAAAAAGTTATAATATTTTGTAATGTTTTTCAGGCGGGTCTCCAAATTGGCGACATGATTCTTGCTGTGAACAGGGACTCCTTACTGAACTGCAGCTACGATGCGGTGAGTGGTATATCCTAACCTGTTAGGACTTGATTAGCAAATGAAAAACTACCACGTATTAATTTTGCCATAGCTAACTTTGCAATTTTATAAGTTTGATGTCATAAATTTAGCATGGCTCTACTTTTTTTAATTATCATACACTAAATTACTGCTCGTGGCTCCGCCCGCGTGAAAGTTTTTCCGGGATAAAAATATTTTCACAGGACAAAAAGTAGCCTATAGCACTCAAGAGTAATGTAGCTTCTTATTAGTGAAAGAATTTTCAAAATCGGTCCAGTAGTTTTTGAGTTTATCCACTACAAACAAACAAACAAATCTGTCCTTTTTATAATATTAGTATAGATAAGAACAACCTCAATAATCTTCTAATATATAAAATTCTGGTGTCGCGGTGTTTGTTGCCAAACTATTCCGAAACGGCTCGACCGATTTTCATGAAATTTCGTGTGCATATCAGGTAGGTCTGAGAATCGGTCAACATCTATTTTTCATACCCCTAAATGTTAAGGGTGGTCCATCCCTTAATTTGATTTTTTTTAGACAACATTTTTTGTTTAAATTTTTTTATGATATAGCATTCAAAAATACATACAACCCTAAATTTTTACCTTTCTACGATCAACCCCTATTTTTTTAATAACTTACATAACAGCTAGTATTATTATATTTTTTTTTATTTTTATTTATAATGGCATTTGTGTTCACATTATGCCAATGTCAAGTTTGGTTCGTCTATTTTATTATCTTTAGTGTCAAGTATGTCGAAGTAAAGCAGTGGCTACCTTACCAAGACTTGATACGAGTTTTGGCGGCAACAAAAAAAACACTTGATTAGCACAATTATTTCAATTCACTTCATTTGAGCTCTTTAATAGAACTATATTGGATAATATACCACCATAATTATGCAATATAACACTAAGTATCACCAAAATAATGAATTAAAACAAGAGCACCTCATGACACTTCCAAGTTCCCGCCAAAACTCCATTATATTTATTACGTTATGACACATTGCGGTTTCGGATGCTTAGACTATTCAGAAAGGACGCGCCATAACATGGCTTACTGCCGCCAATAAAACATTCTGTCACTTTCACTCACTATGTGTTGTTATTTCGTCACAGGCGTACGTTAGATCTAGTCTAGTGATTGCGGTAGAGATTATCAAAAACAGAATCCGTGTAATCTTATCTGGTTCTATCGATTGATCACAGTTTTATCACGGTATATCAAGTGTAGACAATTCTGTTCCGCTACGATAGTAATGTTTATTTGGTAATCTACAATTTTAGTAACACAACAACATAGATACCTATCTAGTGTTTGACTAATTTGCGTAAACAATATAATATGTAAAAATTGGATAATTTAAAAAACTTACCTATTGTAGAACCACATAAAGGTATTAAAAGGGAAGTATCTTCTATTAAGACAATTCCTAAATAAAGGACGCGGTTTGTGTGATCGTTTATTTATGCCAAAGTACCTACAGGAGCATTTGGTCATGCACACATTTATAATAACTATTGCAGTGTGCGCAAAACAGACAAACGTTTAAGATTTATTTATACTTGAGTTCATAACGACATTAAACAGTATATTATGTGTTACACTTTATAATATGTACTAGTTAAATTGAGAATGACAGAATATTTTATTCGTGGCAATAACCACATGGCGCTTCCTTTTTAGATGGTCTAAGGGAAATTAAAAATGTAATACCTGCGTTTTAAATAAATCTTTGGTTTACATTGCAAAATTACAATACAATACAGTATCTACCTAATCGACAGTTGCCTAGATATTTGTAAAAAAAAAACAAAATACTTTAATATAGTATAAACCGTTTTATACTGTATTCTTTTCAACTAAAAATAATCGATGAAACATAATAAGTACCTACCTACCTCATTATTTCTCAATAATGATTTGATATTAATTTCATTATAAATACAACGGAAACAATTCTGATAAAATATTCGCAATATATTTCCTTATGACATTCTAAGGTATATTTATTTTATCCCAATAAAATTTGAATCGAACTAACATAATAATAAAGAAATAATAACAATACTAGCCCTATATTATATACTGCCTCCTTTACTACTGAGAGGGTTTAGGCCTTAGTCCACCACGGCCATGCCATGGCACCATGGCCTAGTGCGGGTTGGCAGACTTCACATACCCTCGAAATTCTTATTGAGAATTCTCAGGTATGCAGGTTTCCTCACGATGTTTACCTTCACCGTTAAAGCGAACGATAACTGATAACAATACACACTCCGAAAAGTCAGAGGTGTGTGCCTTGGGTTTTGAACCTCCGGACATTGTCTCGGCAGACCGTTCCATTCCCAACTGGGCTATCGTAGGTAACTGCAAAAAATATGTAACAAAATCGTCTTTATCTAGTGATACCGTATTAATGTAAGAGTACCGGAAGATTGATACTGTATTGTATTGTAATTTACTGGTGGTAGGTCTCTCATATGTGAGAGTCCGCCTGGGTGGGTACCACCGCAATGTCTATTTCTACCGCCAAGCATTAGTGTGCATGCACTGTTGTGTTTCGGTTTGAAGGACATTGTAGCCAGTGTAACTACAGGACATAGTGAGACTTAACATCTTATGTCTCAGGATGACGAGCGCAGTGGAATGCCACACAGTACTTTGTAACTCAAGGTGCTGGATGGTGTTGCTACTGTTTATGGGTGGTCGTATCGCTTACCATCAGGCGAACGGCATGCTCGTCTCGTCATTCAATGCCATAAAAAAAAAAAAAAAAAAAAAAGATCTTGGTTCTTGGGCTTCGAGTCCTAAGGCAGGTTTTACACCTTGTACGGTGGTCGCCTACTGGGCGGATATGAAATACATCCTACCACCAGCAAATGTTAGAAGTTAAGGCAGAAACTTTTGAACAGCGAATATATAGAATACAAGTAGACCATGTCCTGGATTAACATTTAGACTATGTATACCAGAGTCCAGAACACTGTTTGGAAAAAACGTCCATGTGGGAAGAGCTGCGAAGGATTCTTCGAATTATGTGATGTCTTTTAGCATTTTAACCCCTCTAGTGATAGATGGTGAGGTTTAAGACTAAGGCTCCCACCCCTACCCAAAATCATGTGTATTTTTAGACAAAGTATTTGAAATACAGGTAAGTATAATTTAATTAAAACCGCGCGTTCAACGAAAAATTAAATACACGTTTCGTGATTTCTGCCGAATCCCCTCCCCCCCTTTCGACTCTCACTTGATTAATAGACGATATCTAAAGAGTTGTGTTGTGCAGGCGGCCGCCAAGCTGAAGCAGACGGAGGGCGTGGTGGTGCTGACGGTGTGCAACCCCAACATGAAGGATGGCACCGAGAAGAGTCCAAGTGACGACGCCACCTCACCAGGGACGCCTGGTAACCATAGCTTTTTAATAGAGTTAATTTGAATTCTACTGTATTTAGGAAAGGTGGTAAATTACCTTGGTGGCATAGTTGTATTACAGTACAACTGCAATGCTAAGGCCTTGGGTTCGATTCCCGGGTCGGGCAAAGTGATATTGGGTTTTTGTACTCAGTATCAGCTCGGAGTCCTCAAGTACTCATGGGATAAAATACGCACGGTGAATAGTGGGTGCATTAGCTGCGTGCCTATCCCTTCGGGGATAAAGTGTGTATGTGTATATAGGTTATTGCTCGTCTCAGGGCCAGCCTAGGCTACTCAGGCGCCCATCACGAAAGGACATGTCCAAAAACGGGCCTCAAATTTTAAACAAAACAACTTATATATATATTTGGATAGAACTCCTGAAAACTTACCTTTTGCAGTAAATCGTTTAATTTTAAAGACCTCCGAATTTGAGATTTATGTAATTTTGTTTGGCTTGAAAACTACACTTAATATGAAAGTTTTCAAAAAAGTTGGTTATGAATGGAGGGGTCTAAAAATATTTTTTTAATGGATCTAAGTTCCATATTTTGCCCCTTTAATATCCCTAAAGTTTGAGCCTTGTTAGATTTTGAGGCCCAGCACTCATACAAAAAGCGGACATCTTCTTTGTAACACTGTCGTGATTTTTAATATAGCTACTACTGACTGGGTAATACTGATTACAATGCTATGATGCCTTCTGATGCATTGGCTGATAGTCAGTTAGAATAACCTTTACTATTGGAATATAAACCTAAACAGTATTTTTTAATATAATTTGGCCTAACATGATTACTGCCCTACCAAATATCAGAATAGATTATAATGGTTACAGCATCCACTCACCCACCGTCTGGCGCGCCGACGGGCCCGTCGCGGCCGGCGAGCAGGAACCAAACCCCGGACCCCGCGCTCACGGCCGGCACCTCGCGCCCGCAGACGCCACGACCCGCACCTTCGCCGGTCAAAGGTACGGTGATATAACTCATTGAATTAATTGAAAAATAGTTACCCTCTTAAAATATCATACTATAGGGTAGTTCCCTATGTTCCATTTGGTACTTTATTTTAACAGAAAATAATATGAAAAAGAAATCCTTATGAAAAATCAGCATCAAAATTAGTTGAAAAATAAAGCTGTCATTCATATTTGAAATATTGTCTTGAGCAAAAGTGGGGACGTGGTGGGGATATCGCGCTATCGTCATAGTCTGATTTTACTGTTATTTGACAATTACCCCTTCTACCAAATTTCAAAGCTTTATAACTAACTTATAATAGAGCTAATTTAAAAAAGTGAGTGTGTACTTATGTACAGTCAGCCACATAAGTAGCTGACCAAATTCAGAACTTCAAATCGCTCCTACACTTTTCTGTTCTTACCAATTTTCATTTTCTCTTCACAAAAATAAAATAATAGATATTTATCTCAATTCACAAAAAGAAAAAAAGGGTTTTAATTGAACTGAACACGTATAGGCGGTTTGAAATTTCGAATTTGTTCAGCTACTTATGTGGCTGACTGTACACGCGTTAGAAGTTATAATTCTTAGGCGTGACAAGATAAAAATCTTTTTAAATAACGCGCCAAAAGACGTACAACTCCAATATCTTTCGCCTTATTCTACGTTCAAAATTCAAAACTAAAATGTTGACTATAGCTAACTTCAGGGTGTCGGTTTTTCGTGACGGTGTGCGCGCGCATCGTAAAAATTTACTCTCATCATTTTTACCTAACGCGCCAAAAGGAGTATAACTTCAAAATTCTTGTTCCGTTAGATTTTGGATGGCATACATTTTTGATAAACACACCTCACTGAGAATTCTTAAAACATCTAAAGTTAACTTTTCCCAAATTATCAGGGTAGCGTGGTGATCGAAAATTGTATCTTCTTACCGTTTTATATAATCGATCACAATCTTACACCCGTATTCTCCTCGAAAATTCCTCGACTCCACTCAACCTCACTGGAGGAAATCTGTATTCTTAGTTGAAAAAAATCTCCTCCACTCAACGTCCCTCAAGATTTTACCTTTCTCGAGGTGAGGCATCAACTGTCAAACTCAAGGTACCTCACGACGTACCTTAAGGAAGACTCAAGGAAAGATTTACGCTTGGTAAACAGAATAATAGATATTTTTTCGTGTGTTATTTATTATTCGTATTAAATAGATTTCCAACAGTTCCGGCAATACTTGTACAATACTCCATACGAATGTCCCGAACGGCGTTATTTAAAAGATGCAAAAAACCCGATAGAGTTTTACGACGACACAAAATTCCAAAGACGCTATCGTTTTAGGCTTAGGTTTTCAGGCAAAGACATTAAATAGTATAGTTATTAGGAAAGTCACTATCGTAAACATTTTATTACCAATTGTTTTAAAATTCACCATGGATGTACAAAAAACTTTTTTTACGCGTCCATGAAATTTACATTTAATTTAAATTTGTCTTCCAGAAATTATTACGAAAATCAAAACAAAAGGCACAATTATTTAATTAATTAACTATTGAGTAAGTAATATATTTTCCATATTAGGTACGCTCTGACTTCAAATAAAACAGAAATAATGGACATTAGTTTGATTGAAGGTCACTTTTCGAGTGACCACAGATTAAAAAATCGAAGAGTTTTCGCAAAAACTCTAATTTATCTGTACATCGATGACGTATTTAATGACGTAATTCCTTGACTCGACCTCACTCGAGGATCCTCAAGAATACCTCAAATTTTAACTAAGAATACCATTTTCGAGGATTCCTTGAATTAATCCTCAAGGTAACCTCGAGTGAGATAAGGTTGAGGAAGTTTCGAGGAACCGTCTTAGAATACGGGTGTTAATCTTTGATCCTATCTCGCGAATAAACCAATCCTAATGCGTTATTTGTAAGCATGTCAAAATCCTATCTTCTTATTGGTCCATTTTGCAACGGATCGAAAACATTGGGCTCGTTTATTAAAAACAGCGGATAGTGGTACAATACCCAGTAGTTAGACATTTATAAGACAGTATTGTGAAGTGTGCTAACCTAGGCCAGCGTATTGGACTAAGGCCTAACCCCTCTCACTAGAGGAGGCCCATGCTCAGCAGTGGGCAGTATATAATACAGGGCTGGTATAGTATGGGTAACACAGTATCGCGCCCTCATTGTGGTTTGCAGCGGAGCCCCCGCCGGACCCGTCCACGGCGCCTCCGGTGCCCAACCAGGACACCGTCATCGAGATCAACACCAACAACGACGTGCTCGGCGTCGTGCTGCTTGGCGGCAGTGACACCCTCATTAACGTGAGTGTTAATATAGACAGAGGTTCTCAATTTTAGTGTCTAGCCGTCTTGTGACTTATAGCGACACCCTCATTAACGTGAGTGTTTATATAGACATGAATCTCAAGTTTAGACACTAAAGTAGTTCAATGAATTTACGTTGTAGCCCGAGGCACCACAACTAACACGTATTTGTGACCCGCGTCAAAAAATGGTTGATCACAGCTGGTCCACCCCTTGTGATATTGTGACTTATATTAGGTCAGTGGTTCTCAACTTTGGTGTCTAGCTCCCTTGTCTTATATTGGGTCAGTGGCTCTCAACTTTGGTGTGTAGTCCCTTGTGACATAATTCGGAGGGATAGGGCATTTGTTATTTTCAGCTAACCTATTATAGGTACTGACAGTACATTCGTAACGTACCCAGATTAATAATTTAGTATTTAGGCTATTAGTATTGGCACATATCTTAAATGGTCTAACGACATAAATCAATGCCGAGCAACTTACTCAACAATATTAAATCAAAACAGAACTACTACACTTAACAATGTCCCATTGTGTAGGGTGCAGCGGCAGTGATCCTGGACATCTACAAGAACGGCGCGTTCGGTAAGGACGGGCGGCTGCGCGTGGGAGACCAGATCGTGGAGTGCAACGGCGTCGCCATCACCAAGGACATGGCGCACGAGCGGCTCTGTCTCACCATCAAGCAGCGCATGCCCAAGGTAACTTCTTCAGTTGTTCCGGTTCAGACTGACCGATATAATTGTGTCGAATGACAAGGGGTAAACATGTCGTCAGTTGACACTCTATCTGGGCCCTGCTCTACCTTTTTTTGTTTCACGGAGAAAATGTCTCATTATTACCGCCCAGCCTTCATGGAGGGCGACTGGGCAGTTATGTTGGGTTCACCGTGCCTTACGATCGGGCGTTGAGCTGCCAGGAGAGATGGAATATATCGGACGACCGCCGGGCCATATCCTTAACATTATACACACCCTACGCACAGCATACCAACAAAAATTCCGCGGTGACCATCTTCGGCGCATTAGAGACAGTTGCGGGCTTCCTCCGACGGAATGTGTTTAAGTTATCGTCTGCAACCGCTCCATCGCGGTGCCGCCTGGTGCGGCTCATCTCTTGATATGGGGGAAGGGAGGGGGGAGGTCAGTTCTGCTCTAATTGCCTTCAGGTGCAGTGGGGTGACTTTGCCGTTGCCGTATAAAAAAAATTAAGGCTGACAGTCGGTTTGAAGCTACTCTTGTCCACGAGTAGCCGGAATACCTTATTGTTTTTATTTCGCGTTAACAACCTTGATGCAACGGACAAAAATGTTTCCGTTGCCCTTTTGGCGATACGTCTTTAAGTCATTAATTGTATTGATGGTACCAAAACTACCTCAAGCTCTGGCATTGCCGAAGTTCCTGAGCAGCTGTTTACCCATCTGCTTACAAAGGCAAGAAAAATGATGTTTGTGTTCCAGTTGAAGCTGACGGTACACCGGCCGGACCCTATCAAGTACCAGGAGGTGGAGCTGGAGCTCGCGCGCAAGCCTGGCCGCGCCCTCGGCCTCACCTGCGTCGCGCCCGTGCAGACCGCCGGCGTCTACCTCGGGGACCTGGTGAGTAGGGGGGGGGGTTCTGTCAACCCTTATCACTGCACACAAGGGTAGTGGGATAACTAGTGCTGGTTTATCCGTGCGTATTCCGTCCTATGATGTGATAAGGGGCGAGCCTAACAATGATTTTGAGATATTCGTAGCGGGTAAGGTTTTTGAGACCGAAGCTATGAGCAACACTTAGAGCTATATAAATTCAAAAAAGTAAGATGTGCAATAATATCCAGCCTGTAAGGCATAGATTATCCTAAGGTCCTAGGGGTTTGTGTCGCCCCCTTAGGTCTTGGGCTTAGAACTACCCTAAAGCCAGTACTGTTTTTGTCTACAGAAGACTAAGAATTCTCTACATTTAGGAACATCTCTCTCATTATAAAAAAAAACATGTAACCTTCCTGTTCCCAGTTGGCAGGTTCACCGGCGGAAATGGACGGCAGGCTGCAGAAGGGCGACATCCTAGTCTCTGTGGACGGCAAGGACCTTACCTCAGCGGACCTCATGACCGCCGCCGCCGCTCTCAAGCTCGCCTCCACCAAAACAACTATTAAGGTGAAGCGCTTCAAGATCGTCAGGTAATCGCTTTGAGGCCAAAGTATCTCAGGATTAATACGTGAGGTTGTTATGTCGTTTGGTACGAAAGGACGTAGAGTTTTGACATTATGTTATGTCTACATTACCCCAAATTTTATCACGTGATGTCACTATGGGGTAAAAGTCGATTGTTAGTGGTGTGAGTCACCAGTGATTCATTCGGTGATTGTCTATAGAAACTGTTCTACTGGGGATGTCAAAGATCTAAAGAATTTTTTAGGTGAACATAGTGATTAAGATTGGAAGAAAATACAGAATAAATATATGTCGACTGGATATGTCATAATTAATTGACTATGTTATTAAAAGATTTTTCAGAACTGAATTCTATGCATACAGTCGACAGTATCTTGGTATTATCTGCAAGTATCAAACGATATAAGAACAAATACTGACATGTATAGGATGAATGTACCACACATTAAAATATACTAATATTCATTGCGTATGATGGCTAGAGGATCCTGTAGACTATTTATTTATTTAAAAGTTATTTAAGTGACAACGTGTGGTACATTTACCCTAAGAATGAATTGTATAATATTGATTTATTTTACTAAGATGAGGTGGCACTTTGATGTTTCATATATTATTGTAAGTCGAAGAAAAAAAAACATACTCTAAGAATATCTCTGTTTTGTCTTTTTCTTATGTTTTAAGAGTGAAAGAGACAACGCACTGATTGTTTCTATTCGTATTTAAATAAAAATTATTTACCCATAAATTCTGTCAGATATTATTTATTATTAATCCAAATAGTTATCTAACGATTGAAACCTGTCTCTAAAAGTCTTTAGTGAAGATAAAAATGAAAGCACTTCCCTTCACTATATTCTGAATTGTCAAAAGTTGCCAAAGTGACATTTGAAATGTCAAAGTTGCCACATAGAGTAACGTAGAATAAACGAAGCACGGTGACTGAGTCGCATCCACTATAGACTTCGGTTAAGGCCAAATTATCCTAGTTAAACAAATGCATTGGCGTAACTGGTGACATAAATGGGGGTGAGTCAACAATAATTTAAAAAAATATAGTCATTAAAGTATGTAAAATGCTGTTTGTAGGGATGGCAAATTAAAAACCATAAAAAACATATAAAAAAAGACGTTATGACATTTCTGAAACCTAAAGAGCATGCCCTAGAAAGGCGATACCTATCTGTCAAATTATAACTTGTACAGTAATGAAAATGATAAAATATTAGAATTGCGTCAAGGATAGGTAGGTAATCACACGAAGGTAAATTCAAAGGAGACTTTCCTAATAACTTTTGGGGTATTTTTTGACCCTAAGGTCTACCTGACCCCCAAATGTTCCCAGTTAAGCCAATGTACACAATGACGCTCGTTAGTACTTGTTCGTTATCTAAGGGAGTGAGTAGACAATAAATGTTATGTCCACCGCGCACGTCCCACGCTTCCTTATATCATTTAGTATTTGTTATTCTTGAATTTTCTATGATCGGTTGAAATAGTACTGGGAAAATGACTTATTTGTTAAAATTTATTGATTTCCATACTAAGATGGAGGAAACAAACTTTTTAAATGGCCTTTGTCATATTTTTTTATTGACAGAATTACTATTTTGACATTCATAGCAATTTTAAAATCATAGACTTACAGTTAACTATAAAAATGATACCTAAAGAAAAAACCATAATAGTTGCAACAATACAAACGTCATAGTTTTGAAAAGTTGTAGTGACATTAACTCCCGTATTCACAAACAATACTATCAGGACCCACAGTGAGCCCGAGCGCACAGTATCTGCAATTTTAGTTTTCTTTGGCCTTGTTCAGCTTTGTTTATCCAACAGCCACCTGAAGTAAAGTTGTATCTCAATATTAGCCAATCACAGCGTCCCTTTGCCTACGCACTGCAAAGGCTGTCATATCGTACGCACTAAGAAACAGACTTATTATCATAACATTGCGCCGTACTTAGCTAAGTAACGTTTGTGAATACGGGCCTAACCGTTAGTGCCAATGATGAAACTAGCCGATACCACGCTATAGTAAAATGTAAAATAAACATTAGATTAGGTAACCTCATCAATTCGATCAAAGTTAGGTAACCTCATCAATTCGATCAATGTTAGGTAACCTCATCAATTCGATCAAAGAAAACTCGAGAAATACCAAATTACCCGTGCGGATAGTTTTTGATATTGTCACTTTGCGTGTATGTTTTGTAAGCGCCATTGCAGGCATCATTCAGTATTGGTTGCGTAAGATCTGTTTGTACAGTGTGTCATGACATTTTTGACAGCTCTGTTTTGACAAAATATGTAAAATTTTGATAGGCATTTCACATAAAATTGATAATTTATCTCAACATATAATAAGTTATTGAATAAATGCCATGTTTGTAGACATTATAAAATTATTTCTAATTCTTACAAAAGCTCTCAAATATCTGTCAAAAATGTATTGTCACTTTGATAGATAATTTTATCTTAGTTTTTTGTACTATAAGGCCGGGACGACCCTTGAGTTTAGTTAGTAAAGAGTATGTTTCAGTATTTTAGCATCGTTTACACTTGCGGGCAAAATCAATCTTACCCAAAAATAGCTAAATAATATGCAGTACACAAAGTGTAAAATCCGCCATAGTGGCCCAAATGTAACGCGTTCCGGGATTAGCTTGTATATCGGGTTGAACCAGGCCGGCATAATTGTAGCGACTGGCGAAGGGTTATCAGTCGACACTATCTAGACTCCAGTCTACTTAACAGGGTCACTTCGCCGAGCCCGAATAAAAAAGTATCATCAGATAGCACATAGAATATTCTACAAGGCTACGTGAAGTTTTTGCCCGCAAGTATGTTAGTTTGACCATGCGTTGGGGTAACCTGTACAATAGTTGGCACTATTTTATCGAATTTGAGTATGTAAAAACCTAAAAAAAAAGATTATACCTTAAATTAGATAATAGAGTAGGTACTGAGAACTTTTTATGATAAGAAAAGTCAATATTTAAGAGGACGTTTCTTCATATTTAAGAAGAAAAAAGCACAAGTGCGAAAGGATGAGGGTTTTACTCTCATACTATGTTATACCTACTATGCATGTTTTCAATTATTTAAGACAACATATACCTTTTGGGTGTCCTCTAATAATTAACTTCGTTATCTAAAATTTTAAATTTGTTGGTAATTTTTTGTAAAAACTACAATCACAGGAAATTTTATGTTCAACTCTTGAATTAATTAGTTTGAATAACTAATATATTTTAATATTGAATCATAATATAGATACAAAAAATATTTATTCATCTATAAATCATTCTCAAACTTGTACAGCGCTAATTTTGAAAAGCAATGCTCCTCATAAATATCATACAAAACAGTTTGTGTAAGTTATTTTTGCGTGAAAAGTAAGTACGGCTTACCTTTGCTTTTCACTTGCGTTTATGCCGACTATTGTCTCTATGCGGCGTATCAGAGTTGACATCGGGCCATAGAAAATGCCTTTCGACAATTCGCACCTTTACAATGAAAACGACACAATTCAAAACAATCGAAAATTGAGTTATCGTCATAAAATTACTTAAAACTGGTCCTTTTTTTATAAAAATATAATAAAAAAAGGCCCGATATAATAGTTTGGTCCTTTCCCCACTTGAATATGGCTGTGTTTGAACTATTGTTGTATTGAGAACTTCGTTTTCAGTCATTTTATGAAGATAACTCAATTTTCGATTTTTTTGAATTGTGTCGTTTTCGTTCTAAAGGTGCGAATTGTTTACGCTAATAAAAAAATATGGAAATGGCATGACTTATCCCCGTATTCACAAATAATACTATCAGGGTTCAAACCAACTCTATGCTAAAGTATACATAAGGTGCCAAATATTGCACAGTTTATTCAATCGTTTCACTCGGTAATTTACGTGGGAGAACCGACGAACAGGGGGAAGTGGTTATTCATCATACATTTAAAAACATTATATTTGTGGTTTTTTTATGGTAAATGTGATTGATACATTATGCCAATGTGAAGTTAGGGAAGTTTTTAAATATATATTACACCTTTTTCTACATTCGTTTATGGTTTTGTTTCACGACAAACACGTCATAAGACGTTGTAAACACTAAATGTAACGTTTTTCTAAGCCCCTTAACTGAAAAAGGATGATATTATATTGGATTTTTTTTTAATGCCATTTCCGCCTGTTCGTTCTGTTTATTTATTAGTTAAGATCACGATAGTCTAGTCGACACTAAAATATTTCTTTTCATAGCGTATTAAGATGCCTTTTAGATAGGTAACGCGTTAATAACTATAGGAAGCTAGGCCAAACAATCGTAGCGTTAGGGTACCCTCGTCGATAGATGGCGCCACATTTTGAGATAAAACTTTTTGAATACCCACATTTCGATTATCGTGTTTAAATGTATTGAGTTTTTACACCGACTTCAAAAGAAATGAATATACCAATATAATTTTAAATGCCGAATTATTTGATATAAGCCTCATTTATATCGGTCCAGAATTTCGAAAATATTTTATTCTATTAAAAAATGTACCAAGTAACAATATTCGCATCGAATTTAAATCCAACTTTTTTGAAGTCGGTTGATATTATATTATTTTTAAAATAATAACCATCAATAGTGCTTTATTGTGGTTATGGATAATTTGGAAATATTTTCCCTCGTATCGATCAGAGTAAGCCAAAGTGCATTTTTGTAAAAAAAAACGTATTTAACGGGAAAAATCTAATAAAAATTGCATTTAAACAAATTGATGAATCGCGTAGAGTAATTCTAAAACATTAGTAAAGTGTACATACGTAAGCATTTCGCCCAGATAACTTTTTAGCAATTACAAATGTAGTTAAGTATAGATTAATTTTCTTGATTTCGGTATTATTTGGAGGTCTATAAAATGTAAATTTTGTTTATGTAAGTAATTCGGTGTATGTTGAAAGCTTTTGGGGTCCCGAAAATAGTGTTTACACCTTAAATGACGGTAATGGCAGGAATGACTTTTATCGACGACTTCTATTTAAATACCGCTGTGATTGTGATTAAAGAATGAGTACTGTATTTTCAAATTGTAATTTTTCCAAACTGAAAACAATGTAATAACGTCTGGGCGTCATTAGATCTCCAAATGGTATTTCCGACCTCATTTGCGTCATCAGTCTGGTAAAAACGTGTGCAACCTGAACTAGACACGTTTGTGTACAATATTTTCGAAAATTAACATTTAAAGTGTAACAAAATTTGTGGCTAAGTTCGCCTTTTTAGTTCTCACAACGACCGTTATCAATAAAAGATACTAACTGCTATCTTGGGATCGATCTCAAGATTAAAATATTTAAAAGTCTGTAGAAATGTCAAACAAAAGTAAACCTGATTGATTGATTTTTGAGTTTGAGCAATTGGGATTTATTAAAATCATCGGCATAAGAACCAAAGTGAAATTAACACCCGGTTTCTGAATTTTACTGTTAATTCCTATTAGATATTTGCTAAAATAGTAGTGTCCAGAAATGTTAGCCAAGAAATAGAAACAATGCTGTTAAAGGACCTGGAAATCTAGGAATTATACTTACTTTCGGATTTATTGTTGAACGAACAACGGCTATGAAGTTTCACTTCGAATATTTAATCATTACTTTAAAACGAGCTGAGACGGACATACAACATACAAAATATAATATTTATGGGTCCATATTTAGAAATTTTAGTTGAGCATCTATAAATTATGTAGTACGTTACGTCAAACCAATGTTAATTAGATTATTATTCTTTTTCAATCACTTTAATTGACAATGAGTCGTAAGGAGTACGTTTTGATTACTTTAGTTGTCTAAATTCGTTTCTTGGAGTATGTTCTTCCCGCCTCCATAATGACACCAAAAATCATTTATCCTAAGTCATTTGCTATGAATAAAATTGTGATTCTCATAATTTTGCAATGTCGAATAACCACTAATGAAATGTACGTATTTAAGCGTTCAGTGATAGTGTATTTCTCCCCACTCTTTGAACTAAAGCCTTTTAACGTAAGTTAAATTAGTACGTAATTAGATAAATTTAAAAATCCACTATATTATAGTGAAATAGTGTTTCCACATAAATTGCGTAAAGTTTAAAATTTCTTATAACGCCGGTTGGATTTTAAAGTGTATCTAATCGACACTGTGGTATATTGTATGGAATAGTGATTCTGTAATAAAACGTATGCTTTTATACTATATTGTTTCATTATTTTACACTTACCGTCCTGTACAATATGTATCTACACCCATACATACACACTCAACCCCTTTATCCTCGAAGGGGTAGGCAGAGACGTCTACCTCTACCACCATTTTTACTGGTGGTAGGTCTCTCATATGTGAGAGTCCGTCTGGGTGGGTACCACCGCAATGCCTATTTCTACCGCCAAGCAGCAGTGTGCATGCACTGTTGTGTTTCGATTTGAAGGACATTGTAGTCAGTGTAACTACAGGACATAGTGAGACTTAACACCTTATGTCTCAGGACGACGAGCGGAGTGGAATGCCACACAGTACTTTGTAAATCAAGGTGCTGGATGGTGTTGCTACTGTTTATGAGTGGTTGTATCGCTTACCATCAGGCGAACGGCGTGTTCGTCTCGTCATTCAATGCAATAAAAAAAAAAAAGAAAGACGCAACTAGTGCACCCACTTTTCGCCGTGCGTTTTCCTTTCCATGATGTGATAGGGGGCGAGCCTATCGCCATATCGGGCACAAATCCAGACTCCGGGCTGATACTGAATAGAAAAACCCAATATCACTTTGCCCGAACCGGGGAAGGAACCCGAGACCTCAGCATTGCAGTCATACCGTAATACAACTACGCCACCGAGGCAATATGTATCTTTTTTAACTAAACTAAAATAAAATAAAATGCTCTGAGGCCGTAGCCAAGACGCCTTTCTACAATCTTAAACGCTACAAGTAAACAAAAAAAACGTATGGGAATGACATTTCCTATTAATAAGTTCCTCGCTAGGATATTATATCATACCCATACTTTTTTTTGTATTAGCGTTAATGAAGTTAGGCTACGGCCTCTGCTCTGAACTTATTAGCTCTGAACAGAGCTAAACTGCTCTGATCTGAGCTGCTTTGATGTAAACAGAATGGCTCTGAACAGAGCTAAACCGCTCTGATCTGAGCTGCTTTGATGTAAACAGAATGGCTCTGAACAGAGCTAAACCGCTCTGATCTGAGCTGCTCTGCTCTAAACAGAATGGCTCCCCACCAAACATCAGAAGGATGGTCGCCAGCTATCTGGATGATCGGATGGTCAGGGTCCGATACGCGGGTGCCGAGTCAGCGCGCAGGACCGTTAAAGGTTGCGTTCAAGGATCTATTGGAGGGCCAATCCTGTGGAACCTCCTCCTCGACCCCCTTTTACAGGGGCTCGAGCGCCGGGGCGACTATTGTCAAGCTTTTGCTGACGATGTCGTCCTGGTGTTTGATGGGGGTTCCACAGGAGAAGCGCAGAAGCAGGCTAATGCGGCACTGACCTATGTGCGGGATTGGGGTGTCAAAAATAAGCTCAAGTTCGCACCACATAAGACTCAAGCGATGCTTATTACTAATAAGCTAAAGTATGACACCCCGATACTGCGCATGGGCGGAGTCGACATTGGTCTCTCTAACGAGATTAAGCTGCTTGGCCTAACAATAGACCGAAAACTGACCTTTAACGGTCACGTGACGCAGGCGTGCGCAAAGGCTATAAGCCTCTTTAAAGTGCTCGCGAGGTCGGCCAAGGTCCAGTGGGGGTTGGGACCCGAAGTGATCCGGACGATCTACACGGCTGCGGTGGAGCCCGTGATCTTGTATGCTGCAAGCGCATGGGCTCCAGCCAGCCGGAAGCTGGGTGTAAGGAAGCAGCTCGGAGCCATCCAGCGCAGTTTCGCGCAGAAGATGACGAAGGCCTACAGGACTGTCTCCCTCAACTCGGCCCTGCTGCTGGCGGGGGTGCTCCCTCTTGACATAAGGGTGCGGGAAACCGCACTCCTTTATGAGGTCAAGAAGGGGCACTCTTGCGAGGTAGTAGGAGACCGTGAGGTGGAGGCTCCTGTGGCTTTCGTCAACTTAGAGCACCCGGCGGAACGGGGGAGCGGGACGTTCCAATGCCTGGCGGACGGGGCGGAACTGGCCCAGCACGTCGGTGAGGGTCTTAGCATCTTCACCGACGGAAGCAAGATTGACGGGAAAGTCGGAGCGGCGCTGTCCATATGGAACGGCGCCGCCGAGACGAGTACCCGAAAATTGCGGCTGGAGCCGTACTGCTCCGTCTACCAGGCGGAACTTCTCGCCCTCCGGGAAGCTGTGGAGGAGGCGCTCCGTAGCGGGCTTCCTGCGTGTGGCATCTTCAGTGATGCCAGGTCCGCTCTCGAAGTCGTCACCAGAGGTGATTCCCTCCACCCCCTAGCGTTTGAAATTCGCAAGATGCTAAAAATCGCCGGGAAACGCGCCCAGAAAATTGCACTTTTCTGGGTCAAGGCACACGTGGGGTTGGAGGGAAACGAGAGAGCGGATCAGCTCGCTAAAGATGCCGCACAACACCTGAAGACCCGTGCGCACTATGACAAGTGTCCGGTTTCATTCGTCAAGCGACAGATCCGTCAGGACTCTATTGACGAATGGAGCCGGAGATACGCGGACGGAGAGACGGCTTCGGTGACGAAGCTGTTCTTTCCGGACGCTGTCGAGGCGCACAGGGTCTTAAGGCGGATCGTCCTGGATCCTGTCCTTACGCAGGTGTTCACTGGGCACGGCGGGTTCTCGGAGTACTTAAATCGGTTCAAGTGCAAAGAGAGCCCGGCGTGCTTGTGTGACCCTGACGTTCAGGAGACGGTCCCACACCTCCTGCTCGAATGTCCCATCCATGCCAAAGAACGATATACAATAGCACTAGAATTAGATATAGATATAGTATTAGATAATATTCCAGATATTATTAGAAATAAGAACATAGTACATAAGTTTCTAGAATATTGCAAGTGTATAGTGATTAAGGTAAACAATAGGAACAAGTAATAATAATTGTTAGCTATATAATATTGATTATATTATAAGACTAGCAATAAAATGATAGATTAGAAACTATGTTAAATAACACAGATAAATAGAATTAAGAGTGTAGTAGTATAAATTAAAATATGTATAGTATAAGGCATACAAAAGTACGTAAAATAAGATAATTTAAATATTAGATATGTAATAGTAGAACCTAGATAGTAGTGCATAAATATAGGAATAGCATAAATATAGTATAAAATGTAAATAACAAAAGGATGTCATAAAGAAAATAGTTGAAAAGATCCCTTGTCCTGGATAGGGGGACCAAGAGTGGGACGTAGAGTCCCACAATTTTATATAAAAAAAAAAAAACAGAATGGCTCTAAACAGAGCTAAACCGCTCTGATCTGAGCTGCTCTGTTCTGAACAGAATGGCTCTGAACAGAGTTAAATTGCTTTGATCTGAACTGATTTGCTTTGGACTGGTATAAGCTGCTCTGAACTAATAATGCATGACAGTAATATGGGTTGACTTTAAATGGAAGTGGGATAAGAATAATCAGAAGAAGAAAATAGCGATAATTTTAAAATAAAACTACTGTTGTATTAACAATAAATTATATTAAATCACATTCAAATCTTAACAAACATATGGTGTTTTCATAATATGATATTATATTTTATAACTAATTTTTGTTCTTGTTTTAGTTAAGTGATGTCAAATGACTAGAAAAATTGGTACACAAAGAAATATAACACTTATTCATCGCTAATAAGTACACTTTTAGCACCATTTATTATTAATTAAAGAATTAAGTATATATTTATAGATAGGTTCATATTTAACAGGACACGATTGTGGCATAACTTACCCTATTTTACAGTTAACTTATTATAATGTATACAATTCAAATTAAAAATATTCTTTGAGCAATAAATACTACTATGCATATTTTTAGTATAGGTACTTAAATAAACAAATCTTCAAGTACGATAATTTGAAGTCCTTATTGCAAACGTAATACTGTCGACATTTATTCATAAAATAATATAGCAAATTAAATGTTTAAAAAATCACTTGGTCGTTGACTTCGTCCACTGGATATCGCCATAAAAAATGCTTAAGTTAAAGTAACGAACAAGAGCAACACTGAATTGAAAAAAATGACACTTCAAATTGGGTCACAAGCTCTGTAACACGATTTCTTTGATTAAACCTTATGTCACTATAGTCTCTCGTCAGAACTTTTTCTTATTACCAAAGGCTTCAGCCTTCCCCGAATTTTAACTAGACGTTTACTCACTTTACCCGTTGACGTCGGGTTTCTTAAATCAGGCATAGATTTGCTCTCATGAACCTGCTGTTCTGTTTTCGTAGAACCTCCGTAATACCGAGGCATACTGAAATCATTCTCTTGAAACATCATCGCGGTCTTCTCTTTAATACTTTGAAGGCTCGTTTCATTTTTATACTGTCTAATTGTAGGGCTATCAGTGAAAAATTTGGGCAAGTTACTACTTTTTATAATCGGTGTGTCTGGCAATTGACTTAGTTTTAATTCGTCATTTATTGACATAACTCCAACCATTGATTTGCTCTTCACTAGCGGCGGTTTCTCTGGCAGTAAATGTTCTGGAATGTTCAGGAACGACGCACTTCTATGCGGCACTCTTGCTAATACTTTATTGATTTTTGTTGGATCAATGCTCTTCAAACTCTCTACTCTACTAATCTGCTTTAACTTGCTACTACTGTCAACTCTCTCTAAAGTCCTTGCACTATTGCTTCGGGGTATATTCCCTTTCTGTCTCAAGATCCCTTTAACGCTCTCCACTCTTGGCAGAGTGAGGGTTGAAGGTAACGCCATTACGGACACTGGGTCATACTTGTAAATAGGGCTTGGCGTTGTTATCTTAGATTCATCTTTTATTGTAACAGTGCTTGATTTTATAACATCTTGTTTGATGACAGCGACGTTCATTGTGAGTCCTTCCTCGGTGTCCTGGCTTCGTCTGTCACTCTCTTCTTCTTCATCAATCTTAAACATATCGTGGTTAGCCAGTAACTCATCCTTAAACATTATTTCGAAGTCAGTGACTGGTGAGTTCACTTCGTCTTCAAAGTAAACTTTGGTCCTGTTGGGTTTGTCTGATAAGTAGTCCGGTTCGGATTTGGTTTCCAACTCGTCCAGTGAATCTTTGCTGCCTTTCGATTTTAGCTCGTATTCGTCTCTAAATATCAGCGACCTCGAGAACACCTGTAAATAAATAAGTAATTTCTTAGTAATTATTCCTTATACATTTCAAACTTAATTAGCATTTCAATTTTGACACGCATAGGTAAGTTCTTCTTTTAGATGTTTGACAAATCATCGTACAGGTAGTCAGTTATGTTTCCCCGTTTTGTTACTTTTGGTCTATCGGCTCGGCATGGCATCGTGAATGCATAAAAAGGAGTAGCTCGTAAAGTTTCAGCTCAGCGTTTTGTAATGATAAGTTGTATGTACTTCGTATAGCTTGTCAGCGTGCAGCGGGATCTCGTTGGTCTCGCGGCCGATCTCGCGCGGCGGCAGGTGGTTGTTGTTGACCGGCTGCGCGGTGACCGCCACCACACTGTCCACACTCGCGCCCATGTTCGCATACCCGTTGGTATACACCGCATCTTCGTCTAATCTGCAACCAAAGTATTACAGTATAACTTTACTAAATAAGCCTAAGTTAGAGAATCCTTATAGGTACAGGTCAGATACTACTATTCCAGTTGTAAAACAGTCTTATCTGCGAGCAATAATAAGGCTTTCCTAGAGTCCTGACTCCTGGGTAAATACAGGCACTTTTATTTCAAGCAACAGTGTGCAAGTTGATTTCTCCTTTGATGAAGATTCTAAGCCTGAGACTAGACGTGTTATGTTTCAGGATGACGAGCGCAGTTTACCCATTTCAAACTTAAAGCACATTATGAGCTGTGTTTAGTGCTTTCTAATATAATATGAAGCTCTGACGCTTGCTAGGAGCCGAGCGAATTGCTTATCTCGTCATCCTATAATATAAAGAAATGTACGAAAATTCCTTTGAATTAGCTTGGGAATTAATATTGATTACATTATTCTAAATACATTTAAGCGGGTACCTCGTGCCCAGGCGTTAGAATAACTGAATAATACAGTCTTTCTAACAATAATAATTGTGAAATGAGCTATGAAGTACACTACAACAACGCACACATTGATAAATACTAAAACCGAGGCACGTGAACTGTAAATCATCGTGTTACGAGAGTAATTGTTCGACACATGTCATGTCAAACATTTGCTGATGAGAGCACGAAGCGACAAGGTCGTGTTCCTTATTGTTTCAAGTTATCTTCTATTCCCACGATGTATAAATAGTATTAGCAGAATAAATAATTATATGCCTCATTATTACAATTATAGTTTTTGCACAAATAAATTGTAGGACATAATTCTATGTCTTTTTCAGTTAAAATTTCCAATAATCCCGAAAGCTTATTATAAGTCTTGTTTTCTAACATAAATTAAAATTAACTTAGGACCTTTTATGCTCTGTTACTATGAGTGAAATATTTGTTATTTACTTTAAATAAATATTGTACCTTTAATTAAATCGTAAGTAATCGTTTTCGAGTTGTAATATTCAGGTTAAATAAATAAATTTTATTTTCAGTGTGTTTCACTTTTCTGCTACTTTCTTCTTACCATAAATTAGGTAATTTGATACCTTAGTAGTATCATTATTGAACTAAGTATTAACGGCAAAGGAGATGTCAGCTTTTTGTATGGGTGCTGGACCTCAAAATCTTACCAGGCTTAAGCTTTCGGGATACGGAAGAGGCAAAATATGGATCTTGGATCCATTAAAAAAATATTTTAGACCCCTTCACTTATAACTAACTTTTTGAAAAACGTTCGTTCATATTAAATGTATTTTTTAAGGCAAATAAAATTTCATAAATCTCAAAATCGGAGGTCTTTAAAATTAAACGATTTATTGTAAAAGGCTAATTTTTAGGCGTTCTATCCAAATATATATAAACTCTCTTGGTTAGAATTTTAGGCCCGTTTTTGGACATGTCCTTTCTTGCACAAATTATCAAAGAGGGCATCAAAATGAATTAATTATATGAGACATAAAGTATGGAATTATGTCCGGTACAGCCCAGAACGCCCTTTATTACATGGCCCTAACATAGCTGGCGAGATGTGTATCACTGCCTACCCCTGACTGATATGAGGATATGTAAGTATGTAAAGGACTACAGCCGAGTGACTAGCTTATATGAAAATAACGACTATAGCACACATTTGACGTGTCAAACTGTCTGTCATTATGATGGTAACTCCGTGTAAGAGCTATTAGCAAGTCTACGTTTTTCACACTGCCTTTTATATTCCGAAAGTGACTGACATTAAGTGAACAATATATCATAAATATAACCTTGGTTCCAAAAATATTTATCCTGGTTGGGTTTTATATTACTTTTAAGTACCTGTTTCTAATCGTTTTATTTCTACCGACAAGCAACAGTGTGCATGCACTGTTGTGTTCCTATTTGAAGGACATTGTAGCCAGCGTAATTACTGAAACTGAGACTTAACATCTAATGCCTAGGTTAGCTAGGCTAGGACCGTTATTATCCTCGCCGGCGAGGACCGTGGCGTTTCCTTTCGTCGTAATGTTAAGATACTCCTTCCCTTTCTTTTATATCAGCTCCACTTCTCCTTCCCTTACCCTATTCCCGTCCTCAATGTCCGTGTCCTCTGTACCTATCAGCCCGTGCGGGTTGTTCGTTGTTTAATGTAGGTACTTTAAATTATTTAATTGGTATATGTACCTTTGTAAATTTGTTATTGTCTCTAACTTGTCATGACTTGTCATAAGTGCTTTTTATAAGCCTACTTGATTAATAAATGATTTTATTTTATGTCTCAGGGTCGTGAGCGCAGAGTGCCACGTAGTACTTTGTAATTAAAAGTCCTATATGGTGTTGCTACTCTTTAGGTTCGAATCGCTTACCATCAGCCGAGCGGCATGCTCGTCGCGTCATTCATTAGCAATAAAAACAACCATTACAACATTTATAGCGATTTGTATGTGATATTGATTGCTACTCAAATTATGTCAGGACAAACAATTTGTTAAATTTAGACTCACATACCTTTACGTTTATTATATTTGAAAGTGTATAAAGTACATTAAAGTTCATAATATAGTACAATCGCTCTGAATTACCCTTAAGTTGGCAAGAAACCCACTTCCTACATGTTGCTTTCTAGTGCCATTGAAAAAAAAGTTTTGTTGCTACTAAACTAAGGTAGCCATTTCAGAACTAGAACCAATAAAATAAAACTCACTTGTAACTAGCTATCTTCTTGTCGAAACAGAATTTCTCCTCGCAACATGTCCAGTACATGGTCTCCAGACAGCTGTAAACGTAAAAAAAAAACATTAAAAAACAACAGTTTAAAACAACTAAAAAACAATCTTTATATAAAATCCAACAAAAATAGAAAATAAATTTGAATTAAGAATAGTGTAAACAAGAAAAAAATATATAAATTGTCAAAAATCTCATTTTTGGAGTTTTGGCGGGAACTTGGAAGTGTCATGAGGTGCTCTTGTTTTAATTCATTATTTTGGTGATACTTAGTGTTATATTGCATAATTATGGTGGTATATTATCCAATATAGTTCTATTAAAGAGCTCAAATGAAGTGAATTGAAATAATTGTGCTAATCAAGTGTTTTTTTTGTTGCCGCCAAAACTCCTCGATAAAGTCTTGGTAAGGTAGCCACTGCTTTACTTCGACATACTACAGATAATAAAATAGACAAATCAAACTTGACATTGGCAAAATGTGAACACAAATGCCACTTAAAAAAAAAAAAAAAAAAAAAAAAAAAAAAAAAAAAAATCTCATTTTGCAAATTGAATAATGGCATAATCTTATCAAATTAGTGTATTGTCATCGGTCCTCGGCAAATCTACAAAGTTTGAATAAAATCTGACCGTTTAAAGTGGGTCAAAATCGCGCCCAAAGGAGTCGGTTACAAACATACAAGTGAATCTAATATAAAGCGTGTAGCTATGTACTATGCCAAGATACTGTACACTTTAACTTTACTAATATTAAAATGTGATAAAGTTTGTATGTCACTATGTAAGTAACCTCTGAAACTATTGATCTGATTCTGAAGATGAGGATGAGAGAGACTTCTGTTCCCGTGGTACTTTTAACCACATGAACGGACTTTAAAGAACCTGGAAATTTCTCAAATTTTCGCCTAATTACATTAATATATGAACCCTTATTATTATTTGTTTGAAATTCTTAAAAAAAAACGAAAATATTGGATAAAAGTAGTTCTGGAAAATGTAACATAACAATTAATGTAGTAGCTAATAAGTAGGTAATTGATATTTTGTTAATCTGATTGTAATTTATATGGATTATTTGATCTGAATTAAATATATATAAAAAAATTGCCCTCTACCTACAACATAGAGTCAAAGTCGACCGTGTAAATTGTAGTTCCATTTGTATTGGATAAGGAATCCTAAAAAAGGAAGCATTATTTTATCTGTGTCACGTAGCTAAGTGCCAACAGAAATATGTTTAAGATATTTTCCCATTGAGCAATGCGTCACGTCATTAAATGTGACTCCACTAATATGAGTAACTATTTAACGTGGAATTTTTATTAATATTTAATAGGACGGGACTTTTTTCACACATTTTATAAGGTCAAACTATCCTGGAAAGGTAGGTAGAAATGCAACAGGGTACCTATTTGAATCATTTTGTTTTTTACTTTTATAAAACGTTAATGTCATACAAATTGGAACAGAAATAATCATTGAAATCCGGTAAAAAATCAGCAAATTATAACCCTTTGAAATTCGCTAAAAGGGGTAATCGTCAAGAAACAAACTAGAAGCGAAATATAGGCATGTGATCTGGAATTGCGATGCGTGCGAAAGAGATGGAGCGATATCCCCTATGCGCCCATTCCTGCACATGGCAAAATTAGGAATATGAATTACTGCCTCATTTCTTAACCAATTTGAAAACCATTTTAATAGTAGGGCTTCTTTTTCGTATTATTTCCTGTTGCATATAAAATAATGCATAAAATCAAACACATATCCTATAAGTGTAGTGTCACCATGGACATTGGCAAGCAGTCCGGTTTTAACTCGGGATCTGAAATTTGGTGCATAGCGGAAATTTAATATAGGTGTCCTAATAATTCAACACAAAACTTAGAATCAAAATTGTTATCTATACTTATTAATATATAAAGCTGAAGAGTTTGTTTGTTTGTTTGTTTGAACGCGCTGATCTCAGGAACTACTGGACCGATTTTGAAAATTCTTTCACTAATAGGAAGCTACATTACTCCTGAGTGCTATAGTGCTACTTTTTATCCCGGAAAAACTTTTTCACGCGGGCGGAGCCGCGCGCAATGCTAGTGTTTAATATAGGAGGGAGCAACTGCGCTCCCCTTACACCCTGGGTAAGCCAATGGTAGCCACATTATAATGTACAAATTTACGTTTCATGGATAGATTACTAGCCAACTAACGAATCATAATCTTACATCACGAACCCTGCATAACTTATGCTCATTTTACCTGTTTAAAAATCGTTTATATTGAGCTCAAGTATAACTTGGAGATCAAAGGGCTGATTTAATCAAATACATCGCACATTTAGGACGAGAACGACACAATTCAACACGACACAAATCGAAAATTGAGTTATCGTCATAAAATTACTTACAACGAAATTTTCAATACCTACAACAATAGTTCAAACACCGCCATAATCAAGCGGGAAAAGGACAAAACTATTATATTGGTCCCTTTTTTATTACATTTTCATAAAAAAGGGACCACTTTTCAGTCATTTTATGACGATAAACCAAATTTGGATTTTTTGGAATTGCGTCGTTATCGTCCTAAAGGTGCGACATGTTTGAGGTGCGTCAGGAGCGACCTGACGACCTATGGAGAAACGGGGTGGTGGCCCCAAAGAAAAGGCGTGTCCGACAGTAAAAACTAATCTAGGAGCAAAGATTAAAATGTATCTTTTGTATTTGGTCGGCTTATACATAAAAAAAATTGTTAAGTCGCAGGGACACGCTGGATGCAGACCGCTTTCAACAGGTCCGTCTGGAATTCTTTAGGGCAAGCCTATGTCGAGCAGTGGACTGTTGCTGATGATGATGATGATACATTTAACGAATAGCGTTTATCAGCAAGCGGTGAAATGGCCCTAAGTTTCTCACCTATGTAGCTACTAGTCCAATTGTGTCTCTATGATACAACATAACCAAGATGAAATAATTAACGTCAAGCATGGATGAAGAACACATGCATCACGCAAATTCATTTCTGTGATTTTCACAATCAATAAAATGAATGGAAACGCTGTTGAATAAGAAAATCCAATTGAATTAAATTATACTTGCTGATCTAATTTGAAAACCACAACTAGCATTGCCAGAGTATGTACTATGTACTACATGTGTGACTTTAATAAGTGTTGCACGTACACACACACACACACACACACACACAGTCATGCCTTTAATCCTCGAAGGGGTAAGCAGACGCGCAATTAGTACACCCACTTTTCGCCGTCGTATTCCGTCCCATAATGTGATAGGGGCGAGCCTATAGCCATATCAGGCACAAATTCCAGACTCCGGTGTGATACTGATTAGATAACCCATTATTATTCTGCCCGACCCGGAGATCGAACTCGAGACGTCAGCATTGCAGTCGTACCGTACTACAACTACGCCACCGAGGCAGTCAACAGTCAACCATAATAATTTTAAGAGTCTTCATTCATATTCTATTGCCCGTTACGGCTTGTGATTTATTCGAGGCCTCATTATTCATGAACAAGTGTACTGAGACTGTTAAGAATATCATGTGATTTAATTACAAAGACAAACAGTATAGTAAGTTATAGACCGGACATCGGAACAAATTCTCATCCAAATTAAGACGCTGTCTTATCTAACATGTCCGTGTGAGTTGTGACAAGACGTCTCGGTATGCTTAAAGGACATGTCCAAAAACGGACCTAAAATTCTAACTAAGACAGTTTATAATATATATATATATATATATATAGAACTCCTAAAAACTAACCTTTTACAATAAATTGTTTAATTTTAAAGACCTCCGATTTTGAGTTTAATGTAATTTTATGTTACCTAAAATCGACACTTATTATAAACGTTTTTAAAGAGTTCGTTATAAATGGAGGGTTCTAAAAATATTTTTTTAATGGATCCAAGATCCATATGATCCTAAAGTTTGAGCCTGGTTAGATTTTAGAGGCCCAGAATCCATACAAAAAGCGGTAATCTCCTTTGTAAAGAAAATAATATTTTGGAAGGAAATATGCTTATTTGCGCATGACGACCATGTCAAAGAATATTCTAATGCATTTAACATAGGTGTTTTGCTATTTCACGATAGATTGATAGTTGCTGACGAACAAGCTCAAATTTTTGTATGACAATTTTCTCAATGTCCTCTCTATATAATCTTAAAACTGTTTAGTTACCAGTCCAAGAGGCCACTATAAGACTATTAAAAAAAATACAAACACACGATTTGAGAACCTCCTCCTTTCGGAAGTCGGTTAAAAATATAAACTACTCTCAAAACAATTGCTCAGAAAAAAATATTTCCATAGGAAATTAGTTTTATCCGAGTACTCGCAACATAAAGAAGACTATCTACACCTAAAGAAACAAATAAGCCATATCTTGAGATCAGTTATAGATTTGGAAGTAACAAAACTGAATTTTAATAAGAAACTGGGTGAGTAATAAATCCTCCTATATAAATATTTTATAAAATAAAATAATGAAAAACAGTGATTAGTGTTTACTTCTTTTTAAATTTTATTTATTTATTTATTTATTTATTTGTATAATTTACATAACCTAATATTTCTTATTCTAGATGATGCAATCATAAATTCAATTGAATTTTACCGTGCATCATTATCATCAACAAAGTAAATACTTAGTTATAATTAGTATTGTACAATATTATGACAGTTTAGGGTAGATTACGAATACGTGTATGACTAATTAGAACATCGGTGACTGAGCTGTCCGTCGAAATAACAAACTGGCGGTAGAAGCCCTCGATTACAAGGCAATAATACAGGTTGTTCCCGAGATATTGATTATACCTATATATATTTTTTTATTTTTATTTTTTAAGCAATGCACGTACGTAATTGTTGAATGTATTATATTCAGTTGTTTGAGTTAAAATTAATGATGTTTATTTATATTTTGCAAGAAATATTGTTTCAACTTGAATTTTATATTTTTATGAGTAATCTCATCCCGTAATGATAAAGGTAGTTGATTAATAAGGTAGGGTATTAAATATCGTAATGTTCTTTTACCGTGTTGATTTATAAACTTTGGAAGTAACAATTTACCATCAATGACACTTCGTGTTAACACAGTCTTATTATGTATTTTTTTCGTTATCTTAAGTTTGTCATTAAAGAATTCTTCCGTCAGAAGTGTTAATTTCGTTTTTTCATGTATAGGTATTATTTTACAAAACTCAAATAGATTGTGGTAGTCGCTTTCATATTTTTTCTGAAAGTGATCCGGGACGATACGTTTTAGTAACCGTAACTGCAATATATAGATTTTATTAAGGTGAGTTTTATAAGTCTTTCCGTAGCTAGATAGACCATAAGATATCGTCGACTCAACCAATGCTTTATAAAGCATCAACAATGTAGGATATGGAATTTTATATTTTATAATTGAGAACTTAGCCAGAATGCTTCTTAATTTGTCACATATCCCATTAATATGTTCCTTCCAAGTAAATTTACTATCAATAGTTAATCCTAGATATGTCTGTTTATCTACAAGATCTATAGACTCACAGTTACAATGCATCGCATCCGGATTATTGGAGTCATTATTATGTAGGCATTTATGACATTGAGCTGTTAGTTTTGGTACAATAGAGCTTCTATTTTGACTAGTGCTTATATACATTAATTTTGTCTTACTAGTGTTTAATACTAGACCGGAGTCATGTGACCATTTTATCAGAAAATTAAAGTCATCTTGCAGTCGTTCTTGGGCTTCACTGACACTTTGTCCTACAGCAACAAGGCAGGTATCATCTGCGTATTGATAAATTTCACATTTTTTTATAATATTGGGCAGGCTATTCACATATGTAAGGTAATGTAGGGGTCCTAGTACAGAACCTTGCGCTGTGCCTTCAGTTACCCGGAATGTATTACTAATCGAGTCACAGACTTTAATCACGCATTTTCTCTTATCAAGGTAGTTTTCGCACCAATCCAGCATTTTTCCTCTAATACCGCTATCTTTTAGGCACTCTATAAGCCTGTCATGTCGGAGTGTATCGAAAGCCTTGCTATAATCTATAAATACTACTAAAACGTGCCGTTTTTCATTGAGGTGATTGTGTATACTATCAGTAAACGCAGATAAAAGCATAGTGGTGTTTTTTTTCGGCTGAAAACCAAATTGTTTGTCAGTTAGTATATTGTTTTTCTCGTAGAATTCGTATATTTGTCTACTTATGTATTTTTCAATTATTTTGTCAATCGTAGGCAGTATAGTAATTGGTCTATAATTGTTGTAATCCATCCGGCTTCCTTTTTTATGAACCGGTCTAACAATTCCCGTCTTAAGTGGTGATGGATATTTGCCTGTCTGTATGCATAGATTAATAAGATTCGTGATTACTGAATTTACTTTCGAACAAATCCTTTTTATGTCAATGGCCCTAATGCCATCAATTCCTGGGGCTTTATTATTATTTAAAGTCATGATTATTTTTTTGACCATGCCAGGGTCCGCAGGCTTAAAACGCATAGAAACATTAGCCGACGTTTTGTATTCTGATTCGTTAAGCAATGGTTTTGAGCATTTAGGTATAATTAGTTTAACACTGTTATCGAAAGTCTGTGCAAAATTATTTGCAATATCTTTGTTAGTTATATTTGGTTTTTTAAATGAATTCAAAATAGTCTCATCAATCGAATTTTTTATTCTACCAGTAATTCGGTTTAATATTTGCCAAAGTTGCCTAATATTACCCCTGTTTGATAATATTTCCGACTTTATATTTTGATTCTTAGTTTTGTATATTAAAGTATTAACACGGTTTCGTGCTTTATTATAATTTTGTTTTAAAATGACATTGTTCGGATCTTTAATCCATTTAAGGAATAATTTGTCTCTATATTGGCAGGCATTAGTAATTTTTTTATTCATCCATTTATTATTATTACGTAAATATCTCGTCTTATAATAGATCTCACCCACGTATCAAGTCCCCTATAGATATAATAAAATAAAAGCATGAAAAACAGTGATTAGTTTACTTTTTAAATATTATTATATCTTCTTATAATATAGATTTTACCCACGTATTAAGTTTTAATAATATTCTAATAAACGAAGCACACACAAGTCACAACTCACGCGCACTGACGTCAAAGGACAATCATACTGAGCGTATGAAACGCCGCGTCGTATCCAATAAACGTCACTGAAATAATTTACGTAATAATATCTTATTATGCTCAATATAGCGGTGATAGCCTAGTTGGGAGTGGAACGGACTGCCGAGACGAATGTCCGCAGGTTCAAAACCCAAGGGCACGCACCTCTGACTTTTCTAAAAAGTTATGTGTGTATTCTTTGAATTATCGCTCGCTTTAACGCTGAAGGAAAACATCGTGAGGAAACTGAGAAGTTCTCTGAATTTCGAAGGTATGTGAAGTCTGCCAACCCGCACAGGCCAGCGTGGTGGACTAAGGCCTTAACCCTCTCAGTAGTAGAGGAGGCTCGTGCTCAGCAGTGGGGAGTATATAATACAGGGCTGGGTATGATGATATATTCATAAATAAACGTTTAATTAATAATCCTAGCCCTGTATTATATAATATTCCACTGTTGGGAACGGTTCTTCTGTACTAGCGAAGAGCGAAGGGCGGCGTGGCCATTTAAATTTTAAACAGTATCGTGGCGTACCAAAAAATACTTTGGGATCCGCTGGTTTAGGCCTTAGTCCGCCACGCTAGCCTAGTGCGGGTTGGCAGTCTTCACATACCTTTGAAATTCTTATGGATAATTCTCAGGTATGTAGGTTACCTCATGATGCTTTCCTTCACTGATAAAGCGAGCGGTAGTTGACAATCAATACACACGTAACTTCTAAAATTCAGTGGTGGTGCCTTGGATTTTGAACGTGCGGCGTTCGGATCGGCAGACCGTTCCATTCCCAACTAAGCTTTCACCGCTTTTACGGGGCATAAAAAGAAGATGCATGCATACACTCACGCCTTTTATCCCCAAAGAGGTAGGCAGAGGTGCAACTAATGCATCCACTTTTCGCCGTACGAATACCGTCCCATGACGTGATAGGGGACGGACGGACGAGCCTATCGCCATATCGGGCACAAATTCCAGACTCCGGGCTAAATAAATTGAAATTAAGACCAGACTAAAACAAATCAAACGAGGACCTCAGAATGCATCGTCGTAGCCCCATGTATGTGTTCAAACATTACAAACAAAATGTATTTGGATATTTGTGAAAATACTTCTTGCTTACTTCTACGATTTATGTATTTTGATATTAACGCTTTATTCTCAGATGCTGTTTGTATATCCTTTCTCTAAGTCTTTTATATGACCTTCAAACATATACCTGGTATATGTTGTCCAAGTACCTTATATAAGTATATATCTATACTAATACTATAAAGCTAAAGAGTTTGTTTGGTTGTACGCGCTAATCTCAGGAATTATTGAATCGATTTTGAAAATTCGTTCACTTTTTTTTTATCCCGGAAAAACTTATTCAAGCAAGCGGAGCCGCCAGCAAAAGCTGGTATGTTATAGAATTAAATACTTAATTTAAAGATGTTCTTTAGATGCTTTATGGTCAATATTTAATTTTAGTCTGACATTATGTACAGGTTTTTAGAACCCTCTGCGTGTTTTGTTTAAATTTAGTTCCGACTAATTTTTATTTTTAATGTATCTTTCAAGCCTAGAGGATGATAATATCTTATTTAACCCTTATTCATTGACCACTTCTGAATAATATATTTATTATATTTTTTGGAGTAAAACACCATTAAAAATAAAATCATAGAATACCAAAATTCATAAATTCATCAAAGTAACTCACCTAAAATCACTGATCTAACACATTAATTTTAAATACAAATTTAAAATTCGAACAGTCAGTAACGCATGACTTGGTAGTCGACACTGCGCGCTGTCGGGTTTATCTCGACAGATGACTGACGCTATCATGGTTTGGAAATTTTTGCACTAAGCATATTGACCGGGGAAATATGAGTTAGGAAATGTTTGGGCACGCGTTGTTGTCTATGTTTACTTTTGGCTTAGAGAAAGTTTTTTTTATACGACCACGGCATTGTGACCTCTGCACCTAAGGGTAGACAGAGAGGGTTCAGATAGAGTGTCGACTGACGACCGATGACAACCCCTCGTTAGTCGATAGAATTATGTCGGCCTGTTTGAACATGATTTGCTTATAGTAAATACTGTAAATATTTTTTTTTTTTAATATTTTTTTTTTATTGCATTGAATGACGAGACGAGCATGCCGTTCGCCTGATGGTAAGTGATACGACCACCCATAAACAGTAGCAACCCCATCCAGCACCTAGAGTTACAAAGTACTGTGTGGCATTCCACTGCGCTAGTCATCCTGAGACATAAGATGTTAAGTCTCATTATGTCCAGTAGTTATACTGGCTACAATGTCCTTCAAACCGAAACACAACAGTGCATGCACACTGTTGCTTGGCGGTAGAAATAGACATTGCGGTGGTACCCACCCAGACAGCCTCTTGCATAATGAGAGACCTACCACCAGTGTGGATATTGGAAAATAAATAAATATTGGACCTTCACATGTTGTTTCTTATATATTTGTACCGGCACACTATGATAGCCGTTTTGACAGATTACAATAGTGAGGTAAAATCTCAATTCTTTATCGAAAAACATATACCTACTAGCCAGCGATCCTATAGGCTACAAGTGACGATCGTATTAGATTTCATTTTTAAAATTTGTGATTTCGAATAACAAATGCCGAGTTGTGTCGTGAAATATACATTCCAATAAATTTTACTGTACGTCACTATTGATGATAATGTACAGCAATTAGCTGCTTCAACGTAGTTATGAATTAATAGGAAACTTTATGAGCGGACAAACAAAATCAAAATCAAATGGCCATCATAGCGTGCCGGTACTATAAATGGTAACGATTTCATATTTTTTTCTACATAGACCACTATTTATTTCTGTATCTACGGCATAGCGTTGAGACGGTTTAACAACATGGTACAGTAAGGTCGCTCAGTCATGGCCTGTTTGAAGGTAAGTTCGACACCGCCCTCTACATCTGGTGTTAATCGTCATCTTGTCCACAGAAATAAAGGCCTTCCTCTCTCGTGACTAACTTCCACCTGGTCAACAAATCGTACTTGTTGCGTGGGCTTATTGTATTTATGTCGTACGGTGTCGATCTTGTTCAATTATAAACAGTTTTCCTTATTAACTCTTTTATTTTCTCAATCATTTTACACGGCGGAATTCCATTTTTACACGCTTTATATTAGCTTCACTTGTATGTTTGTTTGTATGTATGTTTGTAACTCTCCGACTCCGACTCCTTTGGGCGCGATTTTGACCCACTTTAAACGGTCAGATTTTATTCAAACTTTGTAGGTTTGTCGAGGACAACAATACACTAATTTGATAAGATTATGCCATTATTCAATTTGCAAAATGAGATTTTTGACAATTTATATATTTTTTTCTTATTTAAACTATTCCTAATTCAAATTTATTTTCTATTTTTTAGTTGGATTTTCTATAATTTACTTTTTAAACTAGTGATGCGACCTTCCACAACACAGACAATATAAAACTTACTAAAGACTACAATATTAATCGATTGTTTGAGATGGGCATTGCCTCTCTCTACAGTACTTTAGATATATTTGTGTGAACCAATTATGTGAGTGTTTTGGGACCAAACCTTCCTCATAGTACAAGACTCATGTTATACTATGTATTTTTGGTGTATTTGTTATAGGGAAAATATCGCTTAAATCTACACTGTATGCATTAGTAACCGCTTATCATCCGATAACATCTGTTTATCTCGCGCCAAAGGTGCATTAAACTTATCATACTATTGGTTTAAGCCTGCGATGTGTGAACAATGAGCCCCCTACTAATGCACACAGGGCACAGGCAGGGGATACCGTGACAGAATTCTCTAGAACTCCGATACACAGAGAACACATTCTAATCCTACCCCAACGTCGAGTCGGCACAACACACCATTAAGCGTGTTGCTAAACCATTAATTGGTCAAGTTTTTAAGACCGATTGCCTGTCTAACGCGAACGTTTTCATTTTCTTTATTTTTTGTACGGCCATGGTAAAATGACCCCTGATGATTACAAGATGTTAAGGAATGGGGTCCAGAAAGAGTATGACAGACATATGCCGGTTTGTTTGAAACCGGAAAAACTGGTTTCAGGGTGTGCAGCTCACGAAAATGGTGCTAAAGTTATAACCGTTACTCTTGGGAATCAAGTCCAGAACTTAGCAACCAATACACGCCACAAGACCAAGAAGATTAATTGGTGAAATTTTAAAGCAATACTCACTACTGGCATGATTTACAGAGCGACAACAGCATTTTGACTTCACATAGTGACAGCGCGGGTCTGCAGGCGCGTGCTCATCGGTTGAACGGAGCGTCGTTCACTGCTGCTGACATTTCTGGAATATAATCAAACGAAGCATTAATCCTCATGTTAACCACACATTATATCACAAAGCTACGTAAGATCACAGAATACTGAATAGTACTACGTAGTAAGATGTAAATGACTACTCGTGATATAAAGAAAGAAAGAAAGAAAGAAAGAAAAACATATTTATTGTTTTTCTTTCTTTCTTTCTTTCTTTCTTTATATCACGAGTAGTCATTTACATGACTGCCTGGGTGGCGTAGTTGTATTACGGTACCAGTGCAATCCTCAGATCTCGAGTTCGATCCCCGAGTCGGGCATAATGATATTGGATCCTTCTAGAATTCAGTATCCGCCCGGAGTCTGGAATTTGTGCCCGATATGGCGATAGGCTCGCCCCCTAACACATCATGGGACGGAATACGCATGGCGAAAAGTGGATGCACTAGCTGCGCCTCTGCCTTCCCCTTCGGGAATAACGGGCTTGAGTGTGTGTCTGTGCAATTTAATTTAAATAACTCTCATTTATTTTCTAGAGCGGCAAAGTTGACATGCTGACTATGAGTCCACGTTGTTCGTGGTATAACTGCAGAGTCGATTGGCATGACGGCGAAATTCCACGGGCACCTGACGTCAGGGGCCTTACCCGAGGGCCCAACCCGAGAGGAAGTGGACCGTTCAGGAGAATCCTAAAACAAAGCTAGAGATTTTGTACTGGCGAGGGGCCCCATTCAATGAATTTGCCACGAGCTTTCACGGGTATAATTACGCCACTGACGTAGTTCAACATAGTTTAAGGTTGTAAGTCTTTATTTATGTAGTTTTCACTTTCCATCAAGTCCGTATGTTAAAATATGAAGCATTGTTTTCTTTAGTCATTGTATCCATGTATCCACATGTTCCTAACAATTTAGATTTTTACTGTTATAACGTTTTTTATATGGGTACGGCAATGCCACCCACTGCACCTTTTTACTGGTGGTAGGTCTCTCATATATAAGAGTCCGTCTGGGTGGGTACCACCGCAATGTCTATTTCTACAGCCAAGCAGCAGTGTGCATGCACTGTTGTGTTTCGGTTTGAAGGACATTGTAGCCAGTGTAACTACTGGACATAATGAGACTTAACATCTTATGTCTCAGGATGACGAGCGCACTGGAATGCCACACAGTACTTTGTAACTGAAGGTGCTGGATGGTGTTGCTACTGTTTATGGGTGGTCGTATCGCTTACCAGCAAGCGAACGGCATGCTCGTCTCGTCATTTAATGCCATAAAAAAAAAGATAGAAGTTGAAGCGTAAGTCAATCTATCGCAATGTTCTAGTCCAAAATCAGTTGAATATATACAAGGTTTGAGTCATGCTATAGTAGTAAGGGATTCACCGATACTGGAGCAGGTTCGACGGCCGGTCCGCGGCGCTCCGGCGGCTGATGGCCGACGTTTTCGATTGCTCCAGATTCGGCCCGCGGAACCCGCGAATAATTCCGCGGATTACTTTAATACCTACCGCGAATTAATTTGATACCTACCGCGGATTAATTTGATACCTACCGCGGATTAACTTTATACCTACCGCGGATTAATTTGATATCGACCGCGGATTACTTTGATAACACCCGCGAATAAAAATTATATCGTCCGCGGAATCCGTTTCATATCACCCGCGAGGTAGGTATGAACCACGAATCTGTTCATGGTCTACGGTTCCCTTAAGCTTGTACTTTTTCCCTGTTCGTTGTGCTTTTAACTTTCTACTTTCTATCGGCGATCCTTTTTTTATTTGAAGGATGCAAAGGTCTTTGTCGCGTATTTCTATTAACTCGTGTTTCTACGCAAAAGCCGTTTAAAATTACTTAATAGTTACCCTTTACGCATTACGAGCATTGTTTATGATAGATAAAGCAACATTTTCCCTGTTTCGTTGTGTTATTGACTTTCTACTTTCTATCGGCGACCCTTTTTTATTTGAAGGATGCAAAGGTCTTTGTCTCGTATTTCTATTAACTCGTGTTTCTACTTAAAAGCCGTTTAAAATTACTTAATAGTCGCCCTTTACGCATTACGGGCATTGTTTATTATAGATAAAGCAATCGTTACAATACACCATACCTTTCTCAAATTCTAGGTAAAACCCTTTGGGTCTTCTCATTGTCATAATAATTACGGTTCCCATTATTCACATTACCTGATATTACGTATTCAACGGAACATTTAAGGTGAAAGTCGAAACATGTTGGATCTTGTCTGCAAGGAAACAATACTCCCTCTCCATATAAAAGACCGACTCAAAATCACATGGTATCGTATTCCACTCTGTGCTCTGCTCGAAGTGTGATCTCCAGTTGTGTGTAACAGTGAAGTGATAGTAAAATTGTGAAATAGTTAAATAGTGAAAGTGTTATAAAAATGAATGTAAGTACCTTTATATACTTTGATCTAAAAGTGTTGTAACCAGATGTTTCATTAATTGTTTATGCCATGTGTTGTCCACCAGGTTAATACATTTTAGCTATCTTTGATGTCTTATTAATTTATCATTGTTACTAATGTGTACATGTATACTTCGCATACCTATAAGTATTTATCATACAGTACTTACTTAACCGATAATTAAAACAGTTTCATTTCATTTTGTTACAGTTTTCTGAAAATACTTTCAAAAACTACTATTATGCTGAAGAAATCGACGAACCTAGTGATGAAGAAGGTACACTCGCTTTTAAAGTAAAAAAAGCGATAATAGCAAATAAAAGACCGATCGAATGCAACAGCATTGATGAGTTCTTCGAAAAACCAAAAAAGAAGAAGACAACAACAAGAAAGTCATCCAGTGTTGGTCGATCGACGAGCGGGGGTGTTTCATACATCCGATCAAACAGCGATGACAACAGTTCTGCATCACATCTCATAAAAATTGAGGTGTATGAAGTGAATAAAATAAAAAACATCGCACCGACGGAACATTGGAAACACGCTGATGTGCGAGTTAAATATTACGCGGAAAACGACAGTGATAAGAACTTGCAAAGTGTCAAGGACACTATATACAATATAACCAAACAGTTGGCTAGTAAGGACGATTGTGTGAAATATTTTATAGACACAGACAAATGAACAAAAGTGCCAGTGCGTGTCAATGTTTTAATATAATAACTTTAATCATATGCTTTGTACTACTATTATTGAAATAAGAAACTATTATTGTATTAACTGTACTTAAGAATCTACCTGTTTAAATTTAACTTACATTGTATTGTATTTAAACTTTGTACTCTTTTAAGTTACATACTTAATAGATTAATTTGTTTTTGATTCTAGAACTCTTTGTGAATTGTGTTATTGCTAAGTATTATTGTAAATAGTTATAAGTCTTTTTAGTGTTTTTTCATGCTCATGCTTACGATTGTAAAGTTATTGGGAACATTCATAAATTGTTTGGAAAAAAGTGGATAGCTTAGAATGTAATTACATTGTTTTGGGTAGTATATAAGCGTTGAAATAACTTTTAAAAATACTGAGACATTCCTTACCATGGATACAAGCTGTGATTTATACAACATGGAACTCGTCGCACTTCTCGAAAACATCGAATCAATGGATCTGATGTCATCGCAATACGACAAAGAACTGTACGAGCTCTGTGATAAAATGGAACAAAGACAAGTTGAAACGTGAGTAAAACATTTTTTATTATTTTAAGACTAGTTGCAACATGTTTTGGGAATCCATGAAGAGGGGATACACTTAAAGTATTTATAATGGTTCGAACATCTTGCACAATCATTCAACTTGTTTCTTCCGTTTATATTTTTAACATTGAAGTGCAACCAAAATGTACCACTCACTTGATATTTCTAGTTTATCTCAGAGTGAGATTGCAAGTTTCGATAAAAAGATAATTTTACATAAATATCATCGTTTCATACGGTTTTGGTATATATTAAATGTTTTGCCAGAATCAATGTTGGGAGATCCTGATATTTCTCCTTACTATACACCATGTAGTGGACATAAAATCTCAAAACAAACTCATTCCGATGAGGATGATATTGATGGTGTATTATCAATGAAAGCATATTGTTTGCAGTGTAAATAACAAATAATGTTAGTATCTATTTAAATAATAGAAACGTAGTAGCATATTTATTTCGTGAGATAACATTTTTTTAACAGTTTTCTTATCCATCAGATCTATGCAGAATGGAGAAGGCAGCAGGAAAAGATTAGCGCCAACTGAATTGTTTGAAGAGGATCCATTAAAGAGAAGAAAAAATATTCATCTTGAAGCTCCTTCGACATCTACATCGTCGCTGGATAACATTTTAAATGTAAGTACAGAACAGCATAATGATAAAATTGAATGTCCTGAGTGTCACATATATGTATCAAAAAAATATATGACCAGTCACTATAAGAGCAATAAACATAAAAATAATTTAATTAGAAGAGATAATAATCTACCTAATGTTCAATTCATTGATAGTGCTTTCGGTAATAGAATTATTACATATCGAGTGAAATCTAGTTTAGTTTCTGATACACAGCTTGAATCACCTGAATTATTTTTACAAAATATTAAAAAAATAATTTATACATTACTAGAACGATCTATCTTAGAATATTCTGTTGTAAAAGTTAATTTTATTCTCAATGCGGATTTCACACAAGAAACAAAAAATCTACACAATGTTTTTGATTTTCAAATTTCAAACTATCTTGTTTGTCAAGGTGATGACAAAGATATTATTTTCTCATCTATAATTACCGAAATAACAAACAAAATGACCAATTTCCAAAAAAAAGGTAGTGGATGGAGTTTAGTTAAAATAAATCACTTGGATATGAATGTCAACAAATTTAACCCATTGCGTGGATCTTCATACATAGACCTACCGTTAGATATAAAACATAAGAAAGCTGTAATCAATGTTCAAAATAACGATCACGAATGCTTTCGTTGGGCAGTTTTGTCAGGATTATTTCCAGCTACTCATAGTTCCAATAGGGTATCATCTTATGTAATACACAAAAACAAACTAAAATTTGATAACCTATCGTTTCCTATAAAAATTAATGACATCCATAAGTTTGAAAAATTAAATAGTATAAGTATTAATGTTTTTGGATTACAATATGATTCAATAAGCAAATCAAATAAAGTTGTGGGTCCATTACACTTTACGAAACACCGCAAAAATACTCACTTAAACTTATTGTATACATCTCAAGGTTCTAAAGGTCATTTCTGTTATATTAAAAACCTCTCGAGATTATTATCTAAACAGTTATCGACTTCTGAACATGCAGTTCATATTTGTGATGGGTGTTTATTAAATTTCACGTCATTAGATAATTTAAAACGACACCAAGAAAATGACTGTTTCAATGTGTGCACAAATTTACCATCGGAAAACGATAGAAAAAGAAACTGGTGTAATGAATTAATACCATCAAACCACATTTCATTTAACAACTATGAACGTAAATTAAGAGTTCCATTCGTTGTGTATGCTGACTTTGAAGCATTTTTAAAACCAATAGAGAGTTGTTCTAACAATCCAAATCAATCATCAACTGTTAATATTCAAAAACATGAAACGTATAGTTTTGGGTATTATGTTAAATGTTCTTATGATGATAATCTTTCAGTATATAGGTCTTATACAGGGCAAGATTGTGCGCTAAAATTTATGCAATTCATTTACGCAGATTTAGAAAATATTTGTAAAAAGAATTCTTTTGTCAAATCACCATTACCGTTAACTGAAGAAAATAAAATAAATATCAATCAAAGTGAGTCTTGTTACATTTGTGCTACTAAATTAAACGTGGATAGAACAATATCTTATAATTGGCATACTGGTGCATATGAAGGTGTAGCTCATAGAGTATGCTCTCAGAAATACAAAGCTCCTAATTTTGTGCCAGTGTTTTTACATAATTTAAGTAATTATGACGCTCATTTCATAGTGCATGGTCTTGATTTCGAGAAAGGTGACATTGAACTTATTCCTGAGAACAAGGAAAAATATATTTCTTTTTCTAAAGTTTTACAAATCAATAACAGAGTTATAAAATTACGATTTCTTGATTCTTTTAAATTTATGTCAAGTAGCCTTAACAAATTAGCTCAGAACTTATTACTTGAACAATTTCGTGAACTTAAATTAAAATATCCATGTGAAGAAGATTTTAAACGTTTAATAAGAAAAGGTGTTTATCCATACGAATACATGACGACATTTGATTCTTTAAAAATAACTTCTCTTCCCACTCGCGATCAATTTTATAGTTCTTTAAATGATAGTCACATTACAGAAAGTGAATACCATCATGCTCAAGACGTGTGGAATCATTTTAATTGTAAAAACATGGGTGAATATTCAGACCTGTATTTAAAAACAGATGTATTGTTGTTAGCAGATATATTTGAAAACTTTAGGGATGTCTGTCTTAAAACATACGGTTTAGATCCTGCCCACTATTATACAGCACCTGGTTTAAGTTGGGATGCTATGTTAAATTTTACCAAAATAAATTTGGAACTTTTAACAGATATCGACAAGGTTACGTTTATAGCGAATAATATTCGGGGGGGTATATCACAATGCAGCAATAGACATGCAGTGGCAAATAACATGTTTATGTCGGAATACGATTCAGATAAACCATCTTTATTTTTGATGTACTTAGACGCAAATAACCTTTATGGTTGGGCTATGTCCCAATGTCTCCCAACAGGCAAATTTGAATGGGTCGATATAAATACAGATTTTAATATAGCCGATGATGCCAAACATGGTTTAATTTTGGAAGTAGATTTAGAATATTCAAAAAATTTACATGATTTTCATTCAGATTTTCCATTTTGTCCAGAAAACGTATGTTTAGGAAACAGCAAAGACAGGAAACTGATCCCAAATTTAAAAAATAAAAAAAATTACGTCATTCATTATAGAAACCTTAAGCAATGTTTAAAAAATGGTCTCCGATTGGTTAAAGTACATAGAATTTTAAAATTTGAACAATCCGCGTGGTTGAAAAGTTACATAGACTTGAATACTCATATGCGTTCATTAGCCACTTCAGATTTTGAGAAAGATTTTTTTAAACTTATGAATAATTCTGTTTTTGGTAAAACAATGGAAAATGTAAGAAAACGAGTTAATGTCAAATTAATTAATCATTGGTTAAATCGTGGCAAAACTCAAGGTGCTCAATCTTTGATAGCAAGACCAGAATTCCATAGTTTATCTATATTCTCAGAGAGCTTAGTTGCAATACAATTAAATAAAACTAACGTTTTATATAATAAACCAATTTACCTCGGTTTTTGTATTTTAGATATATCTAAAACATTACTATACGATTTCCATTACGATTATATGAAAATGAAATATCAAGATAATATTAAGTTACTATATACTGATACCGATAGCTTAATATATCAAATATTTACGCAAAATTATTATGCTGATATAAAACTTGATTTAGTCAACTACTTTGATACGTCCGACTATCCACCAAATAATCAATATGGTTTACCATTATTGAATAAAAAACGGTTAGGTTTTTTTAAAGACGAAAATAACGGTAAAATTCTTAAAGAGTTTGTAGGTCTTCGCTCTAAAATGTATGCAATGGATGTGCAGAATAAATGTATATGTAAAGCAAAAGGGATTAACAAAAGTGTAACAAAAAAATTTTGTCTTACCGATTATAAATCATGTTTATATGAAAAGAAAACGCAATACAGTGAAATGATAAGATTTAAATCAATTAAACATGCTATATATACACAAAAAATTAATAAAATATCTTTATCACACAATGACACAAAACGTTATTTAATAGAAAATTCAACAGATACTCTTGCATGGGGTCATTATAAAATAAAGGACATTTGATTTTATCAACGATTTCTGTACAACGAAAATATGTATGTTAATGTGTGTGCGTGTGTTTTAATTGTGGTTTTTAATAACTTAAAGTTCTGTCTTTATTATGTACTATCTTTTTTCTTTATTTTTTTACTATGACAACTGTTTTGTATAATATCATGAAAAATTAGATGTAAATTTTAATGTATGTAGTTAGTTATTTGTTATACCTGATTTAACTTTATTTTATAATAATTTTCTTACTGTAATATTTTTCAAAACAGCTATGAACTGTATGTGATCATTTTTCAAAGTATTTGTGTATGTAATCTTTGTATATAAAACAAAATCAAATATAATACATTCAATCGTAACTTCTAGTTTTATTCATTCCGAAACGCTTTTCGAGTTCACACGTGCATTTAAAAATGTTTCATTTTTATCATCCTTTTACTGCCATAGTTGCAGGTCCAAGTGGATGTGGAAAGTCTAATTTTGTAACAAACTTTATTAAACATATTAATGAGGTGTGCAACACAAATTTTCATCAAATTACTTGGTGTTTTGATGAAATGCAGCCCTTATATAATTTACCAAATGTAAACTATTATCAGGGTATACCAGATTTGAATATGTTTGATGGAAAGGAAGCTAACCTTATTATTATCGATGATCTCATGAGGGAATCTGATGGTCGCATTGTTGACATATTTACCAAAGGTAGTCATCATAGGAACTTGAGTGTATTTTACATTACTCAAAATTTATTTCATCAAGGTAAAGGACAAAGAGACATTTCTTTGAATTCAAACTACATAATTTATTTTAAAAACCCACGTGATAAAACTCAAATACGTTACTTAGCACGACAAGTATCACCAGAAAATAGCAAATTCATAGAAGATGCTTACAGAGATGCTACAAAAGAAGCACATGGCTATTTGATGATAGATCTAAAACAAGACACTTTTGACATGTGTCGAATTAAATCAAAGATATTTCCATCTGATGGTCATTCTACAGTGTACATTCCCACAAAAGAGTTTAAATATGTCAAGAACCAACCAATACCCGTCATTTACAAATGATGGATCGACGCTTAAAGACGCATGAACACTTATTAAATGCTCTTTATAAACTTAAACCAAAACATCAACAAGCTCTTTTAAAAGTCTGTAACGAAAACGAAATTAATTTTATATGTGAATGTATTCATAACGTTTTACAAGGAAATATAAAACTTGAAGAAAAATCAAAGAGTAAACTAAAAAAGTATAAAAATCTACTACGAAAATTGGTACGTAAAAGTACAAATAAAATAAGAAAGAATATTATAGTTCAAAAAGGTGGTGCATTTCTTCCGATTATGTTGGGTTCTATTTTGAGTGGATTGATAAGTGGACTAGTTTAAAAATGGAACACGCCAAAAAAATGCTGTTAGTTGATCCAAGCTTAATAGATAAGTTAAATCAAAAAAGAAATGAAAATCCTACCTCTCGTTTAGATAGTGAAATGGAAAAAATACTCGACAGTAATATGGATGATCGAAAAAAGTGTAAATTATACTTACAAATTTTACAAAGATATCTTCACTTTATGGAAGAAGATCGTCGTCCCATTGAACTCCCTATAATAACTTCAAATGACGATAACATTAAACCCACATCTGAAAGCTGGAAATTTTTTAATATAAATAATGATATCAAGAATAAAGATGTAGTTGTCAGTCAGACACTGAGTGATGAAGAGAAGCAACAAGAAAGTTTTACACTCGAAAAAAAAGAACCTTCCTACTCAACAAAACAAATTTTAAATTTAATACCAAAAACATATGTAAAAAAAGGTGAGTTGTTATTGAATTCGGTGTCACTAAATAAAAACAAAATTTATTGGAATGATGCTGGCACAGTGATTGTAGATAATGAAGTGATTCCTAACAGTAACATTATCGATTTAGTAAGCGATACACTGCGACCATTAAAAAACAACGACCCACCTGGTTGGGAAAAATTTGCTAAAGCGTTAAAGGATTTAAAAGTACCTTTAACATATATTGGCAATCCAAAAAGACGTGAGTACATAGCTCGACTTCAAAACGCCATCGAAGAACAACCGCCACAAAACACAGAGGTATATTTGACGCCAACGAGCGAAGATAAACACGCAAATAAAATTAAGAAAAAGATTGATTGGGAAAAATGGACCCCTTATTAGAATTAGATCAAATTTATTATGATGTATCACACCCAGCTGGATATAGCAATATCGACAAATTATCAAAAGCTATGAAAGGTAAAATGAAAAAGGAAGAAGTTAAAAACTGGTTGCAATCCCAATCTACGTATACACTCCACAAACCAGTACATAGAAAATTCCCTCGGAACAAATACGTTCTCTCTAATCTCAATGAACTTTGGCAAGCTGACTTAAGCGACATGCGGACTTATTCTAAAGATAATAAAGGTTTCAACTACATTCTTTGTGTTATTGATGTTTTTAGTAAATATGCATATGCTAGACCCTTGAAAAAGAAAAATTCAGAAACCGTAAAAAAGTGTTTCGACAGTATATTTAATGAAGCTAATACTACACCCACTCACATTCAATCTGATAAAGGCACTGAATTTGTATCGAAAGATGTTCAAAGATACTTTAAAACAAAAAACATAAATTACTATACGACAAATAATCCAGACATCAAAGCAAGCATTGTAGAAAGATTTCAAAGAACGCTAAAAATGAAGATGTGGCGCTATTTTACACACAAGAATACACATAAATATATTGATATTTTGCAGAATTTGATACACTCTTACAATCATAGTTTCCATTCTAGTATTAAAATGTGTCCTTCAGATGTTAATTCTAATAATATAATGACAGTTTGGAGTAATTTATATGAAAAATCTGAAAAATCATCAAAAACTATACTACCTATGTTTCATGTCGGTGACCATGTCAGAATAACTAAATATAAACATGTATTCCAAAAAGGTTATGAATCTAATTGGAGCGATGAAATATTTGTGATTTCTTCTATAATAGAACGTACTCCGTGGCCCGTTTATACTATAAAAGATTTAGATGGTGAGGAGATAGTAGGAACGTTTTATGAACGAGAATTACAAAAGGTCATTTATGACCCCACCATTGAACACAAGATTGATAAAATAATTCGCTCTCGTTACTCTGGCAGCAGACAACAAGTGTTAGTTAAGTGGAAAGGTTATCCAAACAAATTTAATAGTTGGATTTTAGCTTCCAGTTTAAAAAAAATATGATTAAAGATTTTTATTTAACTTTACTTAGCAATAGTTCAATGGAATATTTTCCTGAGAACAAAACATCAATTTTTTCAACAAAATTACCCAAACCCATAATATTGGAAGGAGAATGGTGTGTAGGAATCGTTGAATTCCAATATCCATGCACCATGTTTACTGTTCAAGATCATGAGAATGTTATTTACATAACAAAAATCATGAAAATGCCCAATGAAGACAAACTATCTACAGTTTATTATAAGACCCACATACCTGCCACAAACTATGATAATATTAACCATATTTTATCAGCATTAAATAATATAAGAGAAAAAATCAAATTCCGCTACGATAATATATCTAAATTCGTTTCTGTTTCTGTGTTAGACGAATCAATAAAATCTGTAACATTATCTCCTAAACTAGGCTTACAGTTGGGATTTGAACCAAACAGAAACCTCGTTGAAAAGAATTTAGCTAAATGTCCAGCTAATTTACATTTAGGGTTACCATCTCAACTATTCGTTTACTGTGATATAGTTGAACCTCAAATTGTAGGTGATGTAATGACACCTCTTCTGAGAGTAATACCATTAGATCCTTCAAAATACATCTATGGTGCCAATAAAATGCATGTATTTTCACCTCCTCATTACTTATCGGTAATGCGAAGAGCATTCGATACCATTGAAATAGATATAAGGTCAAGCACCGGACAAAAGATACCATTTCAATTTGGAACGGTGTGTGTTAAACTACATTTTAAAAAATTATAATGCATTTTGAACGCTCCAACATGATATGTCCTTATCAACGCTATTATTCTCATCAGGCTGGTTCAGGTATAGGGGTGGTATATAAAGGGGCGCCTTATCAAAAAGGACATGGAATTGGTAGTTTTCTTGGGGGATTGTTTAGGTCAGTTTTACCATTATTATCTAGCGGTGTTCGAGCTGTTGGTAAAGAGGCATTGAGCGCTGGTGTTGGTCTATTGACAGATATGGTTAGTGCGCGACCAATGGAAGATTCAATAAAAGCACGTCTTAAAGAAGTTGGTTCCAACTTGAAACGCAAGGCTGAAGAAAAAATAGATAAAATCAATATGTCTGGATCCGGATATATAACAAAACGAAAACGTCTACCTGGAGTCAGTCCGTCGTTGACCGCGAAAGTGAAAGCTCTAAAAAAATCAAAAATTACTCAAAAACAAATCAAGGACATATTTTCTAACAATTAATCAAAATGTCTTTTTTACATAGTCATTCCTGTGAATGTATAAAGTCCGAATTGGATTTGTTTGCATTGCCGTCAACTCAAACTAGCATTGAAAGTGGAATTTGGATCCATTATAAACCAATTTCATCTCTTGCCGATGATGGTCCTATAGAATTTCAAATTCCTGGAGCAGGAGATGACTACATAGATTTATCTCATACGTTACTTCACTTGAAAGCGAAAATAGTAAATCAAGATAACACCAAACTAACCGCATCTACAGTCGTTGCTCCGGTGAATAATTGGTTGCACTCACTCTTCAGTCAACTTGATGTCTACTTAAATCAAAAACTTGTATCACCACCCAATAACACATATGCTTATCGTGCGTATATAGAAAACTTATTGAACTATGCTCCTGCAGCAAAAAAATCTCACCTCACCTGTGGTTTATGGTATGAAGATACAGCTGGAAAAATGGATTCCACCGATGATACTAATAAAGGATTTACTAAGAGGCAAGAATTAGCTAGTGAAAGTAAAGAAATGGAAATGATTGGTCACTTACATGGTGATTTATTCAATCAAGAAAAATTTTTAATCAATGGTGTTGATATATGTGTTAAGTTAATTCGTTCTAGAGAAAATTTCAATCTCATGGCCTCTACAGGTGACCTTAAATTAAAGGTATCTATTACGGATGCATCTTTGATTATTCGTAGAGCACGAATCAATCCCAGCGTGTTACTTGCTCATCAAAAGGTCTTAGCTTCTACCACAGCTAAATACCCCATTACTCGAGCTGAAGTTAAAGTTTTAACAATACCATCAGGTGTTCAAGGAAAAACTCTAGATAACATTTTCTTAGGACAATTACCTAAAAGGTGTATAGTGGGATTTGTAAATAACGCTGCTTTCAATGGAAACCTCACTAAGAACCCATTTAACTTTCAAAATTACGACATCAATACTTTTAGTTTATATATAGACGGTCAACAAATACCATCAAAGGCTTTACAACCCTCATTTGAGAACAAAATTTTTACTTCAGTATATCATACATTGTTTTCTGGAACAGGTATACACTTTCTCAATGAAGGTAATGGGATATCCCGAGAACAATACGCTGAAGGGTATTGTATGTTAGCGTTTGATTTGACACCTGATTTATCAGCAAACTCTGCAAGTCATTGGAATCTTGTAAAGCATGGTAGTGTGAGATTAGAAGTGCGTTTTGAAACAGCTTTATCACAAACTATTAATTGCATTGTTTATGCGGAGTTTGATAATGTTATTGAAATAGATAAAAACCGCAATATTTCAGTAGATTATAGTAGTTAAGAACACAAAATTAACTGTTTAAGATTAGATTAAGCGTGAATAATGTAATTCAGATTTGTTGTTAGATTTAAGTTACCAATAAAACGAATTCATAAAATATTAAGTTCTTTGTTTAACTATAATCCTTGCAACCCCACAACAAGAGTCAACTTGGCTGATAAGTACCATAATAGTGTCTTGTTAACCTTATATGAGACATTACCACTTTATCATTCGACCTGATAAGATTCTGCAGCGATACGGTGAATAAAAATGAATACAATAGAAATACAGAATTACTTAAAGAAAATTGATCCAAGTATTGAATATAATGTATATGCAGCCAATCGTCTACCAATATATGTGGTAACTCCTACATACGTAGTTAGCAACTTAGACTCTGATAACAAACCAGGTTCTCACTGGGTCGCCATACACATAGATAAGAATGGTTTTGGACAGTACTTTGATTCATACGGTCGACCACCTCAAGGATACCACCGAATGTTTTTAGCGAGAAATTCTAGAATGTGGAATTACAATACAAGTCGAATTCAAAATGACTTAACTATAGTTTGTGGAGAGTACTGTTTAATGTATCTGTATTATAAATACTATGGTAAGAGTGTCAAAGATTTTCAAGTATTATTTAGTGATAATACAATATGCAATGATGTGTTTTTAAATGGTTTATTTAAATCATGTTTTGAGGTGAATAAATGAAATATGAAAATGAATGAATGATTTTTCTTTATTGAAGATTAATAACCCCATACAATACTTATAATTCTTCCAAACAATTTATGAATGTTCCCAATAACTTTACAATCGTAAGCATGAGCATGAAAAAACACTAAAAAGACTTATAACTATTTACAATAATACTTAGCAATAACACAATTCACAAAGAGTTCTAGAATCAAAAACAAATTAATCTATTAAGTATGTAACTTAAAAGAGTACAAAGTTTAAATACAATACAATGTAAGTTAAATTTAAACAGGTAGATTCTTAAGTACAGTTAATACAATAATAGTTTCTTATTTCAATAATAGTAGTACAAAGCATATGATTAAAGTTATGATATTAAAACATTGACACGCACTGGCACTTTTGTTCATTTGTCTGTGTCTATAAAATATTTCACACAATCGTCCTTACTAGCCAACTGTTTGGTTATATTGTATATAGTGTCCTTGACACTTTGCAAGTTCTTATCACTGTCGTTTTCCGCGTAATATTTAACTCGCACATCAGCGTGTTTCCAATGTTCCGTCGGTGCGATGTTTTTTATTTTATTCACTTCATACACCTCAATTTTTATGAGATGTGATGCAGAACTGTTGTCATCGCTGTTTGATCGGATGTATGAAACACCACCGCTCGTCGATCGACCAACACTGGATGACTTTCTTGTTGTTGTCTTCTTCTTTTTTGGTTTTTCGAAGAACTCATCAATGCTGTTGCATTCGATCGGTCTTTTATTTGCTAATATCGCTTTTTTGACTTTAAAAGCGAGTGTACCTTCTTCATCACTAGGTTCGTCGATTTCTTCAGCATAATAGTAGTTTTTGAAAGTATTTTCAGAAAACTGTAACAAAATGAAATGAAACTGTTTTAATTATCGGTTAAGTAAGTACTGTATGATAAATACTTATAGGTATGCGAAGTATACATGTACACATTAGTAACAATGATAAATTAATAAGACATCAAAGATAGCTAAAATGTATTAACCTGGTGGACAACACATGGCATAAACAATTAATGAAACATCTGGTTACAACACTTTTAGATCAAAGTATATAAAGGTACTTACATTCATTTTTATAACACTTTCACTATTTAACTATTTCACAATTTTACTATCACTTCACTGTTACACACAACTGGAGATCACACTTCGAGCAGAGCACAGAGTGGAATACGATACCATGTGATTTTGAGTCGGTCTTTTATATGGAGAGGGAGTATTGTTTCCTTGCAGACAAGATCCAACATGTTTCGACTTTCACCTTAAATGTTCCGTTGAATACGTAATATCAGGTAATGTGAATAATGGGAACCGTAATTATTATGACAATGAGAAGACCCAAAGGGTTTTACCTAGAATTTGAGAAAGGTATGGTGTATTGTAACGATTGCTTTATCTATAATAAACAATGCCCGTAATGCGTAAAGGGCGACTATTAAGTAATTTTAAACGGCTTTTAAGTAGAAACACGAGTTAATAGAAATACGAGACAAAGACCTTTGCATCCTTCAAATAAAAAAGGGTCGCCGATAGAAAGTAGAAAGTCAATAACACAACGAAACAGGGAAAATGTTGCTTTATCTATCATAAACAATGTTCGTAATGCGTAAAGGGTAACTATTAAGTAATTTTAAACGGCTTTTGCGTAGAAACACGAGTTAATAGAAATACGCGACAAAGACCTTTGCATCCTTCAAATAAAAAAAGGATCGCCGATAGAAAGTAGAAAGTTAAAAGCACAACGAACAGGGAAAAAGTACAAGCTTAAGGGAACCGTAGACCATGAACAGATTCGTGGTTCATACCTACCTCGCGGGTGATATGAAACGGATTCCGCGGACGATATAATTTTTATTCGCGGGTGTTATCAAAGTAATCCGCGGTCGATATCAAATTAATCCGCGGTAGGTATAAAGTTAATCCGCGGTAGGTATCAAATTAATCCGCGGTAGGTATCAAATTAATTCGCGGTAGGTATTAAAGTAATCCGCGGAATTATTCGCGGGTTCCGCGGGCCGAATCTGGAGCAATCGAAAACGTCGGCCATCAGCCGCCGGAGCGCCGCGGACCGGCCGTCGAACCTGCTCCAGTATCGGTGAATCCCTTACTACTTGCTATTGTTTATGGATCGTCGTAGCGTTTATGCCTAGATCGGACTATGCTAGTATTTTAGCCAAATAGATAGTAATTCAGCAACTAAGCCGTTTGTAGGTACTAATCTTCTCGACTAAATCGAAATACTAGCATAGTGTGAACTGCTCACGTCTTCGCCCGCGTGAGAAGCCTTTCCCGCTACAAAAGCCCCTAAAACACAGTACAACGCCAGCGCCATCTACTTAAAAAATCAGATAAAAAAATATCCATTATTTCCCATGGGAGCAAATTACCGGTGTAAAAAGCCTATGCGTTAATTCAGGACAAAATCTACCCGTGTGCCCAACTTCATTCAAATCCGTTTAGTTGTTTCTGAATTAACTTCTATAAACCTTTTTTTTATTATTTCATTGAATGAGACGAGCATGCTGTTCGCCTGATGGTAAGCGATACGACCACCCATAAACAGTAGCAACACCATCCAGCACCTTGAGTTACAAAGTACTGTGTGGCATTCCACTGCGCTCGTCATCCTGCGACATAAGATGTTAAGTCTCATTACTACCACCAGTAAAAACATAAACGCATCCAAACATTGTAAGAAGTAAGATACGTTTGCCGATTTATGAAATCCTTCCCGACTATTTGCAATTCTAGCTGCAAACGAATATAAACAAAGATACGGGATTTCCTGTAGTTACATTTATGTTTTCCGCTAAACAATAGACATTAATTAAGACATGCCTAGAATCTTAAATGCTATCCGCAATCAAAAAGTGCTTTATTATAAAGGGGTAAATAAAGAAGCTTAATCGTACGTATGTATGATCATCTGTTTTACCCATATTTGCATTTTGCAGCATAAATATTATATCTTTATCTTTGGAATATAAAACGCGCGTTTATTAGGCCTATATTATCAAAAATGTCTGACTTTTTTTCACATTTCGCGTGTTCGATGTTCAATTTGACGGGTGATTTATAATTAATTTGTTTTCAATGTATGCATGATATGAATTATGTTTGATACAGGTTAAAATAAATAATACGCGAGATACTTAATTAACAGGATACTTTTTTGAATAAGTATTTACTCAATAAGGAAATATTTTTTGAAGTGAAAATTTCTTTAGCGGCGTTGAGCACTTTTGGGATGAGTATAAAATTTTAAACTCGCGTCAGGATCACGTGACCCTGATCGAAAATGCGTAGAAGGTTTTACCATCCCTTACTAATATGAACCTTAAATACACTGCGTAGAAGCTATAATTCTTGAAACGAGTGCTATTTTATTTATTGACGTCATTAAAACCATCCCATACTAATATGAACCTTAAATACATTGCGTAGAAGCTATTTCCCCAACGTTGGAACGGCACGCCTACAAAAGAACGTAACATTCTTTTTTTAAATTTTGATTTATTCTTCTTTGGTTGTGATGACCTGTGGTGATGACCATTGCATTTCTGACATTTATCAAAAACCAGACTAAACGTGCGTTGCTCGCGTTTAATAATCTACTTTATGTGGTAGGCGTAAGATCGAATTTGTGTTTAGACCATTCCAAAATGTTCAAAAATGCACAACGTTAATGTACAAGTTTTCACTTCTGCCGGCACTCCTGGAGTGCAACCCGTTCTTTTAAATAGTACTACGAACTTCAACTCTGTGTAACTCCCAGATAACCGTAATAATCATACATGGAAACACTTTATTCAGTACAACATTTTTAATTAGTTAAAGATTCGTCTATAGTACTCTTTGGTATTAAAACGATGTTTATTAACGTTTAAAGTTAATGATAACTTTTAATTGGCAATTAATTCAATGATTCATGTAGTTCATAAAATTAGTACTCACTCATAAACCCTAATTAATTTAAATAAACCACAATAACTCAGTATAAGGTTTATTTAAAAATAACACACAATTTTATCCGGTCAATATTAGCTTTTCTGGCAACACTGCATTTTTTTTTAACTAGAACCTTATGCGCCGCTGCGTAAAAACGATTTCCGCTTAATTGATAGGTGACGTCGTGGCCGAATCTGGCCAAGCAATTAATATTGACCGGTTATTTGCAAGAAATAAAGCAGACTTCAAAGTATAGTACGAAAAAAAAAACTTTACCGTGCACATATGTTATTAAAAAATGTAAATGGTAGCCATGTTATTTGAACTGCCAATCATATAATGTTTCATTAAAAAATACAAACGCTAATTAAGAAATCCTGCTTTTTGGGAAGTCGATTAAAAATAGTCACAGATCTATGCGTCATTCGGGCTGTATAGAAGTTTTAATAATAATTATATTAATCAATTAAATATTTATGAAATTCCGAGAAGTGTCACAAATCATGCATAAAATTAAAGTAAATTGGATATTCGTCGCTCGAGTTATACTTATAAACGAAATACAAAACGATATTTTTAATATATTGAATATTAGACAAAACGTGCTCTATCTAGAGTATACCATGTGAAGTAAAAAGATTATAAATTATATTGTAACGAGAAAGATAGATCAAGACCTCAGGTGGTAAACAAACGTGTTCAAGATAAAAAGTAATAATAATACCGCCCATTGCTGAGCACGGGCCTCCTCTACTGAAAGGGGTTAGGCCTTAGTCCACCACGCTGGCCTAGTGCGGGTTGGCAGACTTCACATACCTTCGAAATTCTTATAGAGAACTAAGGCACGACTAAGAGTTGCTCGCGGTTTCGCGTGAAAAGCATTTCCCGCTATAAAAGTACTTAAAACACAGACCGACGCGACGCCAGAAGCATCAATTTTTTTATTGCAATTGAATGACGTGACGAGCAGGTCGTTCGCCTGATGGTAAGCGATACGACCACCCATAAACAGTAGAAATACCATCCAGCACCTTGAATTATAAAGTACTGTGTGGCATTCCACTGCGCTCGTCATCCTGAGACATAAGATGTTAAGTCTCATTATGTCCAGTAGTTGCACAGGCTACAATGTCCTTCAAACCGAAACACAACAGTGCATGCACACTGCTTCTCGGCGGTGGAAATAGACATTGCGGTGGTACCCACCCAGACGGACTCTTGCATATGAGAGACCTACCACCAGTAGAATCATACCGAATATTCATCATTTCCCAAGGGAACAAATTACCGGGATAAAAAGTACGTGTCAACCCAGAACATGACCTACCCGTGTGCCAAACTTCATCCAAATCCGTTCAGTTGTTTCTGCGTTTACTTCTAATAAACATCGAAACATTTTCACAAACTTTCGCATTTATAATATAAGTAAGATAAGATTCTCAGGTTTCATCACGATGTATTCCTTCATCGATAAAGCTAGCAATAATTACGAAGTGTTTTTTGGGTTTTGTACCTGCTGCCCTCAGCTCAGCAGACCGTTCCATTCCCAACTAGACTATCGCTGCTTGTTGTGTACAACATGTTCAAATGTCAACACACATCAAACGAATTAATCACAGTTGATAATGAGCTATTGTTACATTCCTTATATCTCTAGCATGTTTGTTCACATTATCTTTGTGGATGAAGATAAAACTCGATTAAAGTCTTCGCGTCGTGATTTTATCATAGCATAATTGTTTAACCTACAAACGAGGTGATGGCGTTACACTTTAAGCGCATTTCAGGATTTTGTTTTTAGAATTGTGTGCCTAATCCCAACCTTTCAGTGGGGAATCTAGTCATGGGAAAATCATGTTAAAATCCACCTTTTTTTGGTGGGGTTTGAATCCGCCCGAAAAACGACCACAGCAGTCAGCAGCATAAGTGTCTGTACAAAATAAAAATTTCATATCGCTTATATATGCGTTAAGTTAAACTGAAACATTTTACTTCTTCGTTTGAAGTAAAGTGAATCGCTTTTATTTTATTTTTGTGAAGAGAAAATAAGATTAGTAAGAACACAAAAGTATGTATGCAATTTGAAATTTTGAATTTGTTCAGCTACTTATGCTGCTGACTGTACATAAGGTGTAAAGCCCGCCATAGTGACCCACATGTGTCGCGTTCCGGGATCACCATTTTATATCAAATATGCCGGTTTAATTAGGCGAGCCTATTGTCATATAGAGCACACGACTTCGAGCAGAAAAAATATCACTTTGCCCGACCCGGAATTCGAATCCGAATTCACAGCGGTGTTATAAAGCGCACGCAATATAACTACGCCACCGAGGCAGTCAAAATACATATAACACAAATTTATTTAGCACCCTGTCTACCTCCTAAAGGTATAAACGCTGTTATACTCCCTCTGCTGAACGTAATGCTTCTTTATTTCTTAGATCTATAGTTTGATAAGGTCGTTGCCCTTGTCCTTAACGAGATGGAATCGAATGTAGGACGGTACAAATGCCGGTATCTGCATACAATGGTGTTACAATACGCAAAGGTCTTGCCCCACATTTGTCGCTGTAATGAGCGTTTTATTGTGCGCATAATTCACTTTATTTTATAAGCAAGGTTGCGTTTTATTGCTTATGTAAGTTGGCTGAGTCAGGATTACAGGAAAACTAGATTTTAATATCATTCATTCTAGATTTAGACTAATTTTAAACCGAGGTACACTTATGAGTTTAAACGTTTTGGCTAAAAAAATTGGTTATTAACATTTCCAGGTGATATTCTTGTAATTAATATTTTATATACTTAACTTAAAAAAACTATACTTATGCTACTTTTATACACTTTGTCACCACTTTTCTGTAATGACAGTGAAAACTGTGGATCAGGAGATACTGTTTGATTCCCAGGTCATGTAACACTTGGTGTGTTTTATCAGGGTACAGCAAATTGATCTTACTGCATCTTATAGTAAAGTAGATCTCAGATAGATCGACTGAGGAGAGATACCCTTCGCTTGTCTATCCAAATTCCGACGAGATCAGTCCCGGGTCCTCTCAAGTCGTATTACTGTAACTTAAATAGCGGTGATTACTTGAGTTGCGTACATTATAGCAGAGATGATAATATATTATTTTTTGTTAAAAAGTTTTTATTTATTGCTTTTTGTTAGTTAATTATGGAATGGTGTAAAGAATACATCATAGATATACGATTGCAGTATTCGCGAGTCATCTGCTGTCAGTTGTTGAAGAGTTCCATTGTGTATCTCCGAAGATCTTCATTAGATCGTAATAAATTATATACTAAAACCTTCCCTGAAAAATATACATTTGAATAACGAAAACCCTATTCAAATCGGATCAGTAGTCTTTGAGAAACTCGCGGCCATACAAATTTTAATACATACATACTGATCGAATACAGAACCTCCTTTTTTTGAAGTCGGTTAAAAATGACAAACCAATTTGTACCTCATGACATCCCCTTATTTCTGTTAGAACCTAATAGATATTCAAACGAACTTACCTTACATTTGCCGATGGAAATAGATGTGATCGCCCCGCATGTCGCGCCTCGACTGATAACCCGATAAGCACTATCTGATAATGTTATGTTGGTTAAATCTGAGATTAATAGCTGCGTATAACCTTCTTTTTGATGGATTCCGTCATATCGACTTAACGAAAGGTTATGATCGATAGAGAAGAACGTTTGTCGTGATAAAAGGTTTAGTATATGAAGGTAAACTGAATTCGGTGTCTTATGAGATGGCAATAAAATATAAGTTCTTTCTATTGACACACTACTGGGTGGGGGTCTCCCAGTTTGACTAAATTAAAGGGGTTTGGACTTCGTACCATGTAATCGGTCTTCAGTCTCACGTATCTTTACATATTTTAAAGCAAAGTCCCCGACGCATCTGTCTGTCTGAACACGATAAACTCAAAAACTACGTAACGAATTTCGATGAAATTTGGTATGGATATAGTTTAAGACTCCGGAGAGGATACAGGCTACTTTTTATCACGGTAAAATATAAAGCAAAACTTTTATCACAGAAAAACTTTCACTCGGGCGAAGCCGCGAGCGAAAGCTAGTTGCGAATAAATAACTATTTCATTTTCAGAGGTAAAATTATATTTAAATTAGAAATCAGATCACTTATTTCACTAACGTGACGTGCAAGTCTTCAGCAAAGATATTTTAAAAATTAACAAAAAATAAAACCGACTTCAAAACCACTACAAACCAAAAAAATATTTTACTTTATATTCGCTTGGTATATACGTATATTTGGAGTCGGTGTCTAATCTAAATTGAACATTGTTTTCGTATATTTCCTTAGCTTAGCTGACAATTTAAATACGGATCGAATACAGAATATCCTATTTTGAAGTCGGTTAATGATAAATTATATAAATGTCAACATGTCAAATGGAATTAAAGCGTATATAAAACATAATTGAGTCATAAATCACGATATAATATGTTAATTCATTTAATAATACAAAAGATTTATTAAAGTACTTAATATTCTTTGTCAATATTGTTATTAAGTATTTAAAATTCTTTGGTGGGAATTTTGATCTGGAATTTACTATCAAGCGAGCGAACCCGGAGCGAAAACTAGTATTTAATATAGGAATTACACACTCATACACTCACGCCTTTTATTCCCGAAGGGGTAGGCAGAGGCGCATTTAATGCACCCACTTTTCGCCGAGCGTATTCCGTCCTAAGTGATAGGGGACGAGCCTATCGCCATATCGGGCACAAGTTCCAGACTCCAGGTTGATGATACTGAATAGAAACATCCAATATCACTTTGCCCGACCCGGGGATCGAACCCGCGACCCCAGCATTGCAGTCGTACCGTAATACAACTACGCCATCGAGGCAGTCATAAAGGAATTAATTTGAAGGTAACGCGAAGGTTAAACAGGAATAACAATAGTAACGACAATATTGCAAAAACATGAATACAAGTTTTATGACTCACGTATATTACTTATAATCATGTTTTACCACGAAAGACGGGTTTCCCTCTTACCAATGAATTAGGTTGGGTTTAGAGAATTGAATCACTCATAAAAGACTTAATGTCCACTTACAATGAGTGTTAGTAAATTAAATTTAAAAACGATGGTTAGCTCAATCAATCTTAAAAAAGAAAACATAAGAATAGGTAATTATTGTTTTTATTTATTATGTAGACATCCTGCGGAAAGTACACTGGCATCTTGTAAGTACAATATAGTAAAAAACTGTCGACTACAAGACTGACTGTTGCCAGAATTATGCCTTACTGAGTTATGTGACCCCGGCACGCAACTTATCGCGAACCATAACTGGATACATTTTACAGGAAATACTTAAGAAAGAAGCAAAATATTTATCAAATAATTATAAACATTGTTGAGCATAAAAAAGCACTCAACATTAACTTATACAAAAGCAATCCGTATATTAAAATTACATGTCATTTTATATTACTAGAATGGGTTATTTACATATCAATGACTAGAATCAATCAACGAAAAATTTCCTTGAAGTCAAACAGCGATTTCCAAAAAATACCACGGCCGGTCAGCGACTTGCCGAAAGGAAGTGGAGTCAGCGCCTTCGAATGACACGCGTGTGAAATATTATTTTTATGTCTCATTCTTTATTATTGGCCTAGTGGCAAAAGTTGGACATGCGTTGGGATGAATGAGATTCGATTCCCAGTACCAAGATTTTGCAGGTGTCATAAAATTTTAGGTGTCGAAGCAAAGTTTTTTTACATGATCAACTTCAAGTACAACTACCGAAAAGCCGCAATAATTTTACAATAACAATACTCTTTTATGTGACCAATGATTAATCGTAGTTTAATCTACGGTTAAAGGAACGCGTCAATATCTACCGACTATCACCAAGTCAAAATGAATCCCCAGCATCCGGGTAAATTCATCACGTAAGAATAATCTTATCAAAAATATACACTTTTGTTGTTCTGTTGCTACTATTTTACTGTCTTAAAATGGTTGCAAACTACATATAAAAGTAATCAGGACTGATGAAACACTTATTTGACCAACTCAATTTTGTTACCAAGTAATTTGACGACGGCGATGGTTTTCATGCTGACAACTAACACCAAAAAAATGTCAATTTGTATGTTTAAGATACTTCATCGATCATACAACTATAAATAAGGAAAGTAAACAAACTAATTTTCTAGTCATTTAGTTCTGTATTATTAGTACACGACCCTATAACTGAAGTTCGAATAAATCGTGCCATCGTGTACCACACATTTAAACCATTATTGATGTAAGCACATAATGCAATACTGAGAAATATTGTTGGTTTCGTTGAAATATCTTATGTTATTTCTTACATGCGAACATTTGTGGCATTATTCGAGGATGTTTGTTAAAATAATGCTGAAACCGCTGAACTAATTTCAATTAAAGGCACACAGGTAGCCCATCGCACCTTTAGAACGAAAACGACTCAATTCAAAAAAATCGGAAATTGAGTTATCGTCATAAAATTACTTAAAACTTGTCTATTTTTTATAAAAATATAATAAAAAAGGCCCGATATAACAGCTTGGTGCTTTTCCCGCTTGAATATAGCTGTGTTTGAGCTATTTTTGTATTGAGAACTTCGTTTTAAGTCATTTTATAAAGCTAACTCAATATTCGACTTTTTTGAATATCCTGTGGTCTGGACTAACATATCTGGTTCATCCCGAAAATTTATAGTGGGACTTTTTTCCCTAAGGCTTTTCACTCAGGCGAAGCCGCGGGTAAAACTAGTACATTAGCTAACCAACGTGTTATGTTTAAATGACCGGATATAAGTTAATTAACGGTTTACACGAACATGGTGAAACAAGTCTATAGGAATGCCCTTAGTTATGCAGTATCCGCCATCGTAGAGTAAAAGTGAATAAATCGCCTATTTCTACATGTAGTTAGTAGATGTACAGGGAGTTTAATTCCCGGACAGTAAGAGACTTTTCTGAACTGCAAATTATTAGATACTAGACTTCTGCTCGCGGCTTCGCCCGCGTGAAAAAGTTTTTCCGGGATAAAAAGTAGCCTATGTGTTAATCCAGGACATGATCTACCCGAGTGCCAAATTTCATCGAAATCCGTTCAGTAGTTTTTGAGTTTATTCGTTACAAACATACTTACATACAAATCTTTCCTCTTTATATTAGTACTAGCTTTTGCCCGCGGCTCCGCCCGCGTGAATGAGTTTTCCCGGTATAAAAGTCCCGCTTAAAATGTAGCTTATATGACACGTTCGTAGATTTACCATAGCAGCGCCATCTATTGATTACTTACTCAACCCAGTCGAAAGGTATCGACATCTGTTAGAATCATTCATAGCAGCGCCATCTATTGATTACTTACTCAACCCAGTCGAAAGATATCGACATCTGTTAGAATCATTTGGAGTTAAGATAATTGTGACTGTCAAATAATAACAGACAAATAATTAGCAATAAATTAAAATTGCGACTATAATTTGAGATTTAAACTATCCTATCTCTCAAGTTGGATCGAACTGCACATGGTGTGCGAATTTTATTATAATCGGTTAAGTGGTTTAGGAGTCCATTGAGGACAAACATTGTGACACGAGATTTATATATATTAAGATAGATTATCGGGGAAGTAACAAAAAGGCAGTGTCTGTCTGAAGATTGATTTCTGACCGAAGCCTGTCTTTTATGGTTGATTTTAGCCAACGTAGCCCATTAAGGACTACGTTTTATTGTATTTACTTTTAAATTTCATCAAAAAAAACGTAGTCCTTAATGGGCTACGTTGGCTAAAACCAGCCTTAAAGACAGCGAGGTAGAAAATTCACATTTTTTTGACGTCTCATCATTCCTAAGGATAAAAATACTATATGTTACAATATTTTTTTATTTCATTGAATGACGAGACGAGCATGCCGTTCGCCTGATGGTAAGCGATACGACCACCGATAATTTATTTAATTAATTAATTAGAACGGATAAACCAATTACACTAATTATGTTAACAAAAAATATATAACTACGGTCAAAAAAAAAAAGTAAACAAATCAATAATGTACTAATAACTACAGCAAATATAAGCTATCGCAAGTTTATATCACAATAGTGCAGACATTCATACTGGATCACGTTCCAATCAGCCGAAAAAACGTCAAAATGTGGTGCACTGTCAAGAAGGGAATTTAGAGCGTGCAGAGTCCGCGGAATAGGTGATCTAGAACGTGCTACAGTACGGCACTGCGGGACAGCAAACAGCTTGTGCGTCCTACTACGACAGTAATTGTTGGGTACAAAAAGCTTACACAGCTCATTATTCAGATCGGGAGCGTCTATTAACCCTCTCAGTATTTTGCACATGGTTATTAATTGGTCATACCATCTCCTGACCTCCAGGGAGTTGTATCCAAGACATCCCAATAGAAATTTGGTTGGGTACATGTATGGATAGTTTGTATAGATCCGCTTATATAAATATCTTAAAAAGGCTTTTTGAACCTTTTCCAGCAAGAGTGCATAAGTACTCTCGTAGGGATGCCAGACGCACGCGCTTGCCTCAATTTTGCTGCGAACCAATGCAGAAAAGATGATTTTAATCACACTAATGTTGTGAAAATCACGCGAATTACGAAGGACGAAACCCAAGCGTCGATAACATTCTTGTGCCAAAGTTACGATATGGTCGTGAAATGTTAGTTTTCGGTCAAAAGTAACTCCAAGATCTTTAATTGTGTGTGTTTTTGTAATTATTTCTGAGCCGAGTCTATAGCTGTAGTTAATTGGCCGTTGCATTCGACCAAAAGTCATCCCCGAACATTTCGAGAGATTAAACGCCATTTTATTTTCAACGCTCCATTGAAATACAGCATCAATGTCACACTGAAGTAATACACAATCCCTTTCTGTTCTAATTTCACGGAAAATTTTGACGTCATCCGCATAGAGAAGACATTTTGAGTATTTGATGACTGCGGGGAGATCATTAATCATCATTATAAATAAAAGAGGACCAAGTATTGATCCTTGACTTACTCCAGAGCGCGTGTGATAGGGCTGGGATTCGTACAGCCCAAGCCGAACATACTGCTGGCGATCTCGAAGATAGTCGGCGATAAACTGGAGAAAACCTGGAGCTACACCCAAAACAGAAAGTTTTTCCAGCAGTATGTCGTTGTTAACCCTATCAAAGGCCTTCCGGAAGTCAAAGTATAGGACATCCACCTGCCCCCCGCGATCGAGCCGGCCTGAAATATAATCTACCATAGTTAACAAGTTAGTGTTGACAGACCTCTTTCTTCTAAAACCGTGTTGCTCATTACATAGAAACGGTTCGATCTGTTTATATATTTTTGTGTGAAGAATATGTTCAAATATTTTAGCCAGAGTGGAAAGTATAGCTATAGGGCGATATTCTTCAACACATGTCTTGTTGGAGCTTTTAGGTATGGGAGTCACTCTAGAGAGTTTCCATTGCGGAGGATACTGGCCAGCTTTGAGCGCAAGGTTAAACAAGTGACAAAGAGGATTAACAAAGAAATCATGGGCTTGTTTAAGAAGCCACAGAGGAATACGGTCAGGACCAATGGAGCTGCTGGACTTCATACTCCGAATCCCCATTTCAACGTCATTTGGAGTAACCACTTGCACGATAACATATCTACTTGAGAGTATTGGACTTTGGTTTCTTACGTGAGATGCGTCGAGTTTGGGTATTTCAGAGAGGAAAACACTGGAAAAAAAGTCAGCAAATGCTTCAGCAGCCTTAACTCCGCTGACTGAGTTGCCTTTATATTCCACCCTTGACTCGAAACCACCCATTGATCGTAGACTCGATACGTGGCGCCAAAAGTCGCGAGGATTAGACTTAATATTTTGCTCTATACTGGCCAGATAAGTATCATAAGCAATAGCAATGCGTTCCTTTAACTTAGATCTTAAATCGGAAAATAAATAATAAGTGTCTTGGGAATAGGTGTGTTTCCATTGGCGGTGAAGCTTCAACTTGAGTTTCGTATCCTTAATAATGTCACGGGTAAACCAAACCGGGTATCTTCTACTTGGAGTAGTTTTACGTATTTTTTTAGGAATACAAGTGTCGAAAATATTATATAGGACATCATAAAAATAATTTACGCTTTTATGAACGTCATTCATTTCATAGAGGTCATTCCATGAGAATTTAGAAACCATATCTTGTAAAGCCGTATAGTCACCTTTTATAAAATTCCAGTCTTTACGAACATCTAAAGTAGCAGGCTCAAAATGATCTGAGAAACGATAAGCGGAAATTTTGATATAAATATCAAGAGGAGGGTGATAAGCATCAGGAGGCACAATCCCCTCTGTAGCTCCAACAATTACTTCTCGTAGGTCTGTGCTGTCCCGCGTCAGCACAATATCCAACATTCACGATAAACAGTAGCAACACCATCCAGCACCTTGAGTTACAAAGTACTGTTGGGCATTCCACTGCGCTCGTCATCCTGAGATATAAGATGTTAAGTCTCATTATGTCCTGTAGTTACACTGGCTATAATGTCCTTCAAACCGAAACACAACAGTGCATGCACACTGCTGCTTGGCGGTAGAAATAGACATTGCAGTGGTACCCACCCAGACGGACTCTTACATATGAGAGACCTACCACCAGTAAAAATGAAATATGAACAAAGAGAGTAACTGTGCTTTATGTAAGAGGATGTTATACGTTTTACCTATAAATAAGGACATTCAACGCATTTATGTGGATGCATGCATATTACGTGTCATGCATTCGTGTTTGCCTTAACTAAACTGGGTTTATTGGCAGTTAAATAACAGTTTAATTGTTATGCATCATAATTATAGTTTGCCTTGATCGATATCTACGGGAAAACTGTATTATGTTATTGAGTAATATAATTGGCGTTGTGAAAATTAAATGAAAAACATTACGATAATAGTCCCTAATTTATAGGAGGTAGGTTATCTTCTGTTAATAGGATGTTATTCCTAACAAGTTTCTGACCAAAACCGAAGCCGTTCAGGGGTCGTCCATTGATCACGTGATGTTTTTGAGCAACTTTTAAGCCCCCCTTGGTGATATATTTGTACAAAGTATTTTGTGTATTAGGTATCTTGAAATACAGGTCAGTATAACCTAATTTAATTTGAATCGCATCAGCGTTCAACGAAAAAATAAATACACGTGATATATTACTACGATTATCATCATCATCATCATCAGCCACATGACGTCCACTGCTGAACATAGGCCTCAAAGATTTCCAGACGGACCTGTCAAAAGCGGCCTGCATCCAGCGTGTTCCTGCGACCTTTCTCAAGTCGTCTGTCCACCTTGCAGGTGATTACTATTACTACTATTATATTACTAGGTACTTCGATTAAACTCCAGTTAAATGTTGGTAAGTTATTGAGACCGGCCGTAATTACTATTTCACAGAGTGCATCTTATATAGTTTGAGGACATATTTTAACAGTTATTTTTATTAGCCGACTTATTGGTGTTACTGGCAGATCCAATATTAGGTAAATCGAGTTAGAATAGCACATAAAATCTGCACATTATTATAGGATAATTGAATAGTGAGACTGTACTTTATCTGGCATGGTAAACGCCACACCTGCCCTTCATCATCATCATCAGCCACATGACGTCCACTGCTAAACATAGGCCTCCCCTAAAGATTTCCAGATGGATCTGTGAAAAGCGGCCTGCATCCTACCCTTAAACAGTAGCAATGTCACCCAGAAATTTGTAGTTAATGTAATGACGAGACATGGAATGAAAAATTCACATTAATATACCGCATTCGTGTCTAATAATATTAGGGTCACCTTTTGGGTTAAAAATAGTTTGAGTATATTTAAAACGAATAAAAGAATCGGCGACTTGCTTACCAGCTCCCAGTTGATAAATTCTTAAAACATTTTTTATCCGAAAATCGTAGATATGAAATCATTTATAATTATCCTTGTATATCACGGAAGTTGAATAGCAATGTTATGCAAAAAAAAATGTGCCTTTGATGTTTTTGTAAAATAAAATTTATTGTTGAGTTAGTCTATTGGGGTATTTTATGTCACATTAAATAAAAAATCCAGGGCTTAGGCAATTACTCTATTACAATCATATTGCTTTAGAGAGACTGCCTCGGTGGCGTAGTTGTATTACGGTACGACTGCAATGCTGAGGTCTCGGGTGCAATCCCCGGGTCGGACAGTGAAAGTGATATTGGATTTTTCTATCCATTATCAGCCCGGAGTCTGGAATTTGTGCCCGATATCGCGATAGATTCGCCCCCTATCACATCATGGGACGGAATATGCACAGCGAAAAGTGGGTGCATTTAATTACGCCGCTGCCTACCCCTTCGGGGATAAAAGGCGTGAGTGTGTGTGTGCTTTTGAAAAAAATAAATGTATTACTTATTTTACTCTTAACTCCACGTGATGGTAACTTATCTAATATCTATGCTTTTAGCTATGGATTTTATTATGGCTTTTCGTTAATATATGAACGCCTTGATAAGTACCATTTATGTAAGTCAAGTCTGCTCCACTCATAAATGTTAGATAGGAAATAGTTTATTTTGCTTTCTCTAACCTAAAATGACTTTCAGCAAAACGAAACTCATTACGCGTGCACGGTACGCTTATTAGTAACGATAATAGCTTCCAACTTGAGATTTTGCTTATAGCTCTTGCATCTACTGTAATAGGGCAGATTTTATTTAATAGTGCAGTGACAACACACAATATTCTTAAATATTATAAAACAAAGTCTTCCGCTGCGTCTGTTTGTCTGTCTGAACGTGATAAGCCCAAAAAGTATCGGAAGGATCTCGATAAATTTTGGTAAGGATAGTTGAGACCCTGGAAGGACATAGGCTATTTTTTATCCCGGAAAACTCACAAGGGTCAAACCGCGAGCAATAATGGATAATGTGATACTTCTAACACTTTTTAAAATCTGTACCACCATACCAGCCCTGTATTATATACTGCCCACTGCTGAGCACGGGCCTCCTCTACTACTGAGGGCGTAGGCCTTCGTGGCTTATTCGTTTTGTTTTGATGGATTCAAGGTTGTATCGATGTCTAAATTATATCGATCCATTTTGTTACTAGATATCAATTTAGCATTGAATAAATTGATTGATCGCACGTAAACTTCAACAAATATAACACGCCATTGGCTATCAATAATTCCCCATTTGGAATTTCCACAAAGAATTAATGTTAATTTAATGATACGCCTGATAAATGTATTATAATTAGCAAAATTAATTTGAAACAGTAAACATTATTATATAACTATGCAAATACATTATTCTTAATATTAGAAACTGGTCTAGCAGAAGTCGTAATTTTAGTGAATAAAAATGGTTAGTTGTTGTTCTGGATGGTTGGTTATTTTTAAGTTGTCGATCGTATTGATCAAATGACCTAAGATCCTTGTTATTAATTATACCAAAGGTATTAAGTCCCCGCTATCAGTATTTTTTTCTTTTTATCGCATAGAATGACGAGACGACCATACCGTTCGTCTGATGGTAAGCGATATGACCACCCATAAACAGTAGCAACACCATCCAGCACCTTGACTTACAAAGTACTGTGTGGCATTCCACTGCGCTCGTCATCCTGAGACATAAGATTTTAAGTCTCATTATGTCCAGTAGTTACACTGGCTACAATGACCTTCAAACCGAAACACAACAGTGCATGCACGCTGTTGCTTGGGGGTAGAAATAGACATTGCGGTGGTACCCACCCAGACGGCCTCTTACATAATAAGAGACCTACCACCAGTAAAGCTATCCCCAGCATTATGGCTGCAATGCCTGGAAAGGGGAACGAGGATGGAACTCAGGGAAGGAAGGGTAGCGCAACCAAGAAAAAATGGTCCTTAGGGAGGAAAAAAAATTCACGGACACGTTAAGGCCTCTATTTGATGATACAAGGTGTATACACAGTGATTTGTGTGCCTCGGCCCGTGAGAAATATCCATGATGGGCGTTTATTCGGTGTGAGGAACAAACGCAAAAGAATTTCCACGGACGAATCAACCCCTAGGTTGCAACACTTCATTGTAGTATGCTGGGTACCTATTTACCTGGGTACCTATAGATAATATTTTATTTCAGCTTAGCGCAGTATGACGACTTTAAAAAAAGGAGGTTCTCAATGTCAGTTTTTGTTTTTTTTATGTATCTACACAGATTTCTATGAGCAGACTACTAAATAAAAAAAGCCATCATGCAAGTCCGCCAACAAATCTGTGATTTACTGCTTAGGGACGGAGGCGCGGCTCCAAGTTAATTAAATGAAGGTCGAACCAATGGTGAGGTCAAACCAATAGCACTATAAAATAATGAAGAAAATTAATGTTATCGTGTATTTAAGAAACAAGAAACCATTTATGGTTCTGGAAGCAGCTAGCAAGTTACGAATGTTAGAGACACGCAATTAAAAATATACATGTGCAGTGGGTTAGGTAAATAATACAGGTAATAATGAAATATCATAAAATATTTGTAATTGATCTGTAGTGTATACAGACTAGATACAGATTGTAGGAGCTCGCAAAATCTCAAAATATTGGTAAGTATGGTTTTACCCAGAACATGGGGGATTCTGCTGCTTCCCTGGATATAGTATGTCAATGCACTTTCAAAAAATAACTGGTGAAATAATAATATTGATAATGTGATATTATGACACACCCCATTTTCACCGAAGTATTTTGTCTCTGACTTTTTATCTAATAAAAAAAAATGGATTTATCTATACTCTTTCTTTTGGTTCGATATCAACCTATCGGGTACCTACATAGTAATTTTAAACATTATATGAAACTATACGATAGCCGATACTTTCTAACGTTTTTATTTTTTTTTAATGTGTGTAGGATAATCTATGAGATGCAACACATAACTAACCTCAGAAAAAGGATCCTCACAACACAATAAATTCGAAAATCGAACACTCGTATCAACGTACGTTCACAACACAGCACAACACAACCATCTACACAGAGTGGGGTAGTGAAACTGACCGGAGTCGGTCTCATCGGTCTGTGAGTCCGTCGGACCGCGGACCGCGTACGCGCGCGTTCCATAGATTATAAAATGGCGTGTACTATCCAATCCATAGTGATTCATTGATGGCGTGCAGGTGACTAGTGGCGCAATGCATAGCCGATAAGCGAGTACTTAGTTGGTCAGTATTGCTAACTTATTGCTCAATATGTAGTACTAGCTGGTAAATGCCTTCGCATTCATTAGTTTTATGTTGAGTTTACTTAAAGCCTTGTAGTTGTAGGAAGCCCGGTGGTGGGATTTGTATCTTACTACTATGTGGTGACCACCACCACCTACGTTGATGTTTGGACAGTGACTTTCGTGTATAAGCTGTACGACTCACCACGGTGACCCTCGTCAGTATATCGCTTTCCGAGATCAGCTTGTGTATATTCATGTCAAACAGGCCGGCATAGTTTTATTAACTGGCGAGAGGTACCTAATCATCTCATCATCTACTGGTGGTAGGTCTCTCATATGTAAGAGTCCGTCTGGGTGGGTAACACCGCAATGTCTATTTCTACCGCCAAGCAGCAGTGTGAATGCACTGTTGTGTTTCGCTTTGAAGGGCATTGTAGCCAGTGTAACTACTGGACATTATGAGACTTAACATCTTATGTCTCAGGATGACGAGCGCAGTGGAATGCCACTCAGTACTTACTTTGTAAGTCAACGTGCTGGATGGTGTTGCTACTGTTTATGGGTGGTCGTATTGCTTACCATCAGGCAAACGGCATGCTCATCTCGTCATTCTATGCAATAAAAAAAAAGTCTGGGCAGTCGATACTGTATCTGGACCCTACTTCACTTACTATCAAGAGCAGTGGGATCACTTTGCCGTGTCCGTATATAATAACCAAAAATAATAATGGAGAAGAAAAAAAATGTGCAAACACGAGACAGTGCGAAAAAAGTATATAATACTTAGTATTTTAATGATATCAACAATCAATTAATCAGCCTATCGCCGTACTCTGCTGACGTAAGCCTCCCTAAGTGAGCACTGAACACCAACCATCCCGGTCTTTATCAACAAAATACACACTAATTCATTCTAAATAGCTAATTTAAATCGCGAACGCTTATAAACTTGTGTCAAATTAGTAATTTACATCAAATATGACGTAAGAGCCATTCGTAGTTTGTTTTCTAATGGCGATCCATTTCTTTGAAATAAAAAATGATTGATCTAAGATCGATTTTAATAAATGATCCGTATAAAATCAACGGAAAGAATAAATCAAAAAAGTTGTCTGTCAGCATATCAATCTTCTAAAGAACCATTTCAATTATTTAACCAAAAAAACGCATCAAAATCGGTCTATGCGTTTGGGAGCTACGATGCCATTGACAGACATACAAATACGTAGATCCTACTAATATCATAAACGCGAAAGTTTGTAAGGATGTATGGTTTTTCTCTGTCACGCGAAAACTACGGAACAAATTTCGATGAAATTTGGCAGACGGTAGATTATGTCCTAGATTAACACTTAGGCTTCTTTTTATCACGGGAAAACTTACCTACGCGGGCGGAGCCGTGTGCAAAATCTAGTTTTAGATACACACCTTAAACTTAAAATACCCCTCTTTTTCCGTCAGGGGTTAAAAAGAATCTCGTAGGTATGTGAAGAAATGTGAAGTTTGCCAAGCGACGCTACGTCAGCGTGATGGTCTAAGGCCTAAACCCTATCGGTAGAGGAGGCCCGTGCTCAGCTGTGGGCAGTATATAATACAGGGCTGGTATTATTTATACAGCATGTCAATTAATACCTAACCTTTAGGTTTAACTTTACCAATTTCTTATTTAACGTTCGTTGGTTAATCGGGCAATAAATTAACGTGAATGTTAAAGTATAGCTCGTCCCATGAAAGAACGTCTAAATCAACTGTTAGGGCATGGTGGGACACTCAAAAACCTTAACAATCCGTTAAAACAGTTTACAGGCTGTTAACTAACAGAGCATGGTGAAATTAGACCTTAATCTGTTACGAGTACAATCAATTCATATAATAAAAGCCATTTTAGCCTTTTTTTGCTATTAAACGGCATAAACTCAGCACGTAGACTTTCTATAAAAAAAAAACAGTAAATTTTTTTCTGTCATACAGATAGCAATGAGAAACAGAGTTATTATCACATTGCGCTCTCCTTAGGGGTCGTCCATTTATCACGTGATATTTTTAAGTAACTTTTTAAAACTTTTGTGATTTTGCCGACCCCTCCCCCCTCTTTCGAGTCACACGTGATTGATGGACGACCCCTTAGGCAAGGAACGTTTGTGATAACAGGCCTAATCTCACTCAGACATTTTTGTAATTCTCTCTATATTTGAAATATCCATTTTCTCGTTGTCTATGGTTATTTTTCCTAACAGGCGCTATTATTAAGAAATATTTACTAGTATCATTCGATGCCGTAGTAAGGAAACTGTTTATTTAATTCGAATGTTCTGGTAAAATGGGCTTGTAGACAACTCAATCGTTTCCGAGCTTCATAAATATTCAACACACTTGCCAACTATCGCGGCCAGTGCTTGCACGGAATTCAATTACAACTTTAAATAAGTAAATTTTGGTTTTTGCTCGTATGATGTATGTAGTAATAAGTACATTGGCGTAGGCAAGAGGGGAGGGGAGGGCAACTGCCACTCCCTCAACATATTACATAAGTTCTTGTGTTCAGTTATTGAAACTACCGAAGTGTATGAAATTTCCGCTTCTCCACCCCGGATCAAAATTTGAGATGCGTCCCCTTAATTCAAATTCAAATCATTTATTAAGTAATTAGGCCCCTAAGGGCACTTTTACACATCATTTTTACAATTTTTTATCATCTAAAGATTCTACCAGTGCTTCGGCCAAAAGCCCACTGACCTGAGAAGAAGCACCAAGAAACTCAGCGTAGGTCTTTAATTGTAATATATTTTTTTCATATTATATATATTTTTTACAAATTGCATGTAACGATATAAATTCAATTTCAAAGATGGATATTAAATGCGAAAATTAACGGAGAGTACCTAAGTCAAATACATGTTTAATTTTAAGTAAAAGTAAAAAATAGAGTCAACCATCAAACAGAGCGGACCAGTCCAAGCAAGCAGCACCCGTTCACGAATATGACGCATGTGCCAGCTATCGGCCTCCTCAACCATGTTGCAGGGAAGTGACCGACCCGGCACACGACGCCGCCGCAAGCACAGACGTTAAAGCGAGCAAGACTACTCAGATTATGGCTAACCAAGACTTACTCCCCTCTGAGTTAAAAGCTGGCTACGCCGATAATGAAATTAACCCTGAACTTAAAAAAAAATTATCGTCCACTTAACTAAGTAGTTTCTCGACAATCGAGAGCCCTTATATTATTTAAAAATCTTTTTCAATAGTTGTACCGAAACGAAATACTATGTCATGTTTTTCACCATACCGTGTGTATGTGTATGCTATGACCACTAAATAAGAGACTTTTTGTTTTCAACCTAGTGTTTGGTGAAAATTTATACTTCCATACTTATAAATACGAAAGTACCTCTATCTGTCTGTTACGCTTGCACGGCCAAACTACTGAACCGACTTTGATGAAATAGGTTCCTTTTTATCCCGGAAAAACTATTACACGCGGGCGGAGCCGTAAGCAAAAGCTAGTATTTAATATTAATAAACATAATAGAATAAAGAAAGGCAACATCATTTGAAAGTTCCGGGATCAGCCTGAGTATATCCCGTTCAATCAGGCCAGCATAATTATGTCGACTGACGAAGGATAATCATTACTCGAGTCGACACTCTATCTGGACCTCTCGCCGCCTACCATCGGTTGCAGTAAGGGTCACATTGCCATGGCTGTAGTTGCAACTTTGCAACTAATACTACTTGCTAACAAAATACACGATTTATGAAAATGTATAACTTGTGAAAAATCGGCGATAGCCTAGTTGGGAGTGGAATGGACTGCCGAGACGAATGTCCGCAGGTTCAAAACCCAAGGGCACACACCTCTGACTTTTCTAAAAAGTCATGAGTGTATTGTTTATCAATTATCATTCGCTTTAACGTGAAGGAAAATATCGAAGCGTATATATCTGAGAATTCTCCAAAAAGAATTTCAAATGTGAAGTCTGCCAACCCGCAATAGGCTAGCGTGGTGGACTAATACCTAAACCCACTCAGTAGTAGAGGAGGCCCGTGCTCAGCAGTGGGCAGTATACAATACAGAGCTGTTATGGTATAACTTTGTAATAACCATGATATTTATTCACATAATATTAAAAGCGGGAAGGAAGTAACACTTAATTCACACTCACGCACTTACCAAATTTAGCACGTTTGACCTAGATACATAGATATTTTATTGTATTCTTAAGTTTAGATTAGTCCTTGCACCAATATATTGCGGAAGAACTTGCAGATGCGTTTACAGTAGTGGAAATATTTCAATAGTTCTATACACATGCGACTCGCCGCAAGTTCTGCATGCTTCAATATTTGAAGATGTCAACTTGTGATGAATTGTTAGCGAAAGTGGTTTTTATCAAGTTTTCTTGTTAATCTAATCCTACTTATTGGAAAACCATTTAAATTACCGAGGAGTCATAGTAGATGCTAGGGCCTAATCATTTATATATGGCCATTATACTAGAAAGTGATATTTATTGCTTTTTTGGCTGTAGGTAACCTATCCAATAATTTATTGCATGTAGAGGAGCATTAATCTAACAAAATATTCTAGTTGTTTAACAGTTACATGACAATCAATGCATATGTTTCAGAAGGAGTTATTACTTATATTAATAGAGATGAGCTTTAATATCCTAGTAAAAGGTTCTAGAATTTCTGAAGAATTATTAAAGAATCAAGTATATAATAAAATACGTGATTATAGCACAACAATACAAGCAAATCACTTTACGTTTTGGCACTTATCTAGGAATTTATAAAATTTAACTTTAATTGTTAGACAATATAAAATCAGTCCATTTTATTGTGATAACGTTAATTGTACGTTGTGCACGACATTAGGTTCATAATAATTCCATGACGTATTTCGTGACGTTCGAAATTGGAATCAAATGGTAGTTCTTTTATCTCGGCTTATAACGGTATTTTAAATAATTCACTGTACATTTTGTAGAACTCCGGATAATGGTTTTGTTCGTAACACTAAATAGTTTGAGGTCGGTTTACGTGCGGCGCGCCATGCAGGCTCGCCTTCACTTCCATTGTCTCGTTTAGATGAACTGAGATTAGTAACCGTTACAACCACATTGAATTTGAATTTAGAACGTAGTTTTAAATACAATTGAATGAATGACGAGTAATTCCGTCGCTTGGAGGTGAATGCTAAAGATGGGTTTAGAATCCAACAGAAATTCAAAAATATCTGACATATTTTGTCATTGATTACACTACAAATTACTCACTTCTAGCCGTTGATTTTATAATAATTAGTATGTCAAAATAAAACGCACAACTAGACACCTAAAACACTACTCGGCATAGGTATAGGTACACACGACACATACAATTAAAAGTGTCTAAAAAGGCTTGAGACTGTCCATAATTGCAGCTTAAGTCGGCAGCAATATAGTCCACTTTGAATTGGGTATAATCACACACACATAGTCACGCCTTTTATACCCGAAAGGGTAGACAGCGATGCAACTAGTGCACCCACTTTTCGCCGCGTATTCCGTACTATATGATAAAGGCGAGCCTATCGCCATATCGGGCACAAATTCCAGACTCCACGCTGATACTGAGCAGTAAACCCAATATCTCTTTGCATGACCTGGGATTCAAGCCCGTGACTTCATAGCGGAAGACGTACTGCACATGCAATACAACTACGCCACCGAAGTCTTTACATTACAGGCCATAAGTACTAATCTAAGAAACTTTACAACGTAATTAAATAATCCAGTACTTTAATTATAACTAAGAGCCTAGTTCTAGAACTCATTTCCTGTGGCACTTGATAAGATGGCGATGAATTTTAAGCCGTATTTTCATACGAGCAAGGTTTATACACGTTTGGCCATACGGTTCCACTTGACAGAAGTCGATGACAGGTAACAGCGCTGACACATCGCGATTTATTGCGGAATCGCATTGCAATGACACTTGACAGGTGTATGGAGTAAGGTTCGACGCACACAGATCAAATTGCTAAAAAAATCTTATCTTACTAAATACTAATATTATCAAAAATCCGAAACCACCATACCACTATACCAGCCCTGTATTATATACTGCCCACTGCTGAGCACGGGCTTCTCTATCTGAGAGGGTTAAGGCCTTAAGTCCACCACGCTGGCCTAGTGCGGGTGGGCAGACTTCACATACCTTCGAAATTCTCAGGAACTTCTCAGGTATGCAGGTTTCCTCACGATGTTTTCCTTCACCGTTAAAGCGAGCGATAATTCACAAAGAATACACACATAAGTTTTTAGAAAAGTCAGAGATGCGTGCCCTTGGGTTTTGAACCTGCGGACATTCGTCTCGGCAGTGTGTTCCACTCCCAACTAGGCTATCGCCGCTCTAATAATAATTATAATTAGCAATTAATAATATTTACCTTCCTATAACGCTATTGTTCAGTGTGTCGCCACCCTAAATGCGTGCTCGCTATTCACAAGGGCGTTGCACAAATCAGACGTATCGCAACCCTACGCATACGGTCGAGATGGCCTTTGATATACGTATTGGGCATTTGTTTTGAAACAATAAGAAACGCGTACGAAATTTTTAAATAGTAACACGCTATAAATGAACTATCGTCTATTACTTATCTAGTGGTTTATTTACAAAATAAATTAATATTGACGTAGGAAAAGTTGCTGGTGGTTGGATAAGTATATTTCGTACTAGCTTTTGCCCGCGGCTCCGCCCGCGCGAATGAGTTTTCCCGGGATAAAAGTCCCGCTTTATATATTCCCGGTATAAAAAGTAGCCTATATGTTAATCTAAGACATAATCTAACCGCGTGCCAAATTTCATTGAAATCAGTTCAGTGGTTTTAGCGTGAAAGAGTAACAAACATCCATACACCCATACGTACAAACTTTCGCATTTATAATATTATATATAGCAGGATAGTAGGATTAGTAGGTGATGGATTATGGTTAAATAAAGATACCATGTATTGGATTGCAGTGGATTTATTTAGCGGTACAAAATCAGTAGTGTGTAGACAACGATCGGTAACCAGAGAGAGAGAGAAAAAACAGAACGTCAAAATCACAATGACAACGACACAATGACACAAATGACATTTGATTGACAGATGGATTGCGTTTAGTTTCATAACAGTAGGATCTGTCCGGATGCCCGGCGACCACTGTACATAAGGTGTTAAAACCTTCTATAGTCGGCCACATAAGCGTTCCGGGATCAGCCTGTGTATTGTATACAGCCCCTTTATTCTCTATGACAGTGTTAACTCGTAACGCGGCCGCCTTAAGTCAACTTCGTGTATTAGCGTTAAATGGTATTCCGTATGCCAATTTCCATAGTGATAAACGCAATGAGTTACGTTATGCGCTTGTTACGGATGGGGAGAATAACGTGTGTCATAGAGAATCAGGGCCCAGGTTCAAACAGGTCGGCATAGTGTCGACTGACATGGAATAATCAGCGCTCGTTACTATTTGGACCTCTGTTCACGAATATAAAAGAAAAACAACTAACACACCTACAAGGTGGATAAACGATTTCATAAATCTAGGTGTAGACGACTTCACTAGGCGGCACCGCGCAAAGGCGGCTGCGGACGACAACTAAGACACTTCCATCAGAGGAAGCCTGCAGCCGTCCCTAATGCGCCGAAGATGGCCACCGCGGAGTTTTGGTTGGTATGCCGTGCGTTGTACATAGGTAGGGACTCGGCCCGGCGGTCGCCCGATGGTTACATCTCTCCGGGCGGCTCAAAGCCGGGTCGTAAGGCACGGTGAACCCAACATAAACGCTCAGTCGCCCCCCTTGAAGGCTGGGCGGTAGTAATAAGTCACTTTCTCCGCGAAAAAAAAAAGATGTAGACGACTTCCCACAGGACAATTTGGAAATCCTAAGGCTAATGATGATAAAATAAATTTACATTTACAAATATTGACTTTTAGAATAACGCGTTAAGAGTATGCAGTGAAAAATTTATAATATTTTAATACTGGCTATTGTTAAACCAAATGTAGCTGATAATGATCAAGGTAAACAAACCGATTCATTCAAAGTGCTAATAAGTAGATTAGTTTATTCGCAAAGATACCATTTTGCTAGTTAGATTTGTCAAGCACACTTAAGATGGCTAAATTTGGATTGGTATTTAAAAGAAGCATTTGCCGGTGAACCATAAAATGGCCACACCCATCATTAAATGTATTTGTTACTTGTAACATGATAAATAACATTTATTTGCTCCTTACATACCATCATACCAGCCCTAAATTATATATTGCCCTGTGCCCACTGCTGAGCAAGCCTCCTGTAATACTGAAGGGTTTAGGCCTAAGTCGACCACGCTGGCCTGGCGCGGGTTGGCAGAGTTCACCCTATACCCTCATACCCTCGAAATTCTTATGGAGAATTCTCAAGTATGTAGGTTTCCTCACGATGTTTTCCTTCACCGTTAAAGCGAACGATAATTGATAAACAATACACACGTAACTTCGAAAGTCAGAGGTGTGTGCCTTGGGTTTTGAACCTCCGGACATTGGCTCGGCAGACCGTTCCATTCCCAACTAGGCTATCGTCCACTACTCGCTATGACAAACGTAGTACAATTTATCCCGGAAAAGACAGATTTCCTCGTACTATCATTAAATATGATAGTTCCTGTATGTCGACGTGTTATTTTGAAGTCAATAGGTTGTTGAAGAGTTATTATGCCATACATCGGCTATAATTTATTTCATACCGGAACATAATGTACCTTGCTATGTCGCAGATATTATTGACAAAGGTGGTACTTACTCAATGAACTTAAATGACATGTTTAACCCCCGACGGAAAAAGAGGGGTGTTATAAGTTTAGGGTTTATCTGTATGTCTGTGGTATTGTAGCTCTCAAACGAATGGAGCTATTTTGAGAGTTTTGTATACATAACATCTCGCCTTTTTCCCTTCAGGGGTAGGCATAGGTGTATGACACCCATATTTCGCCAGCTATGTTAGGTCCTATGTAATATGAGGCGGGCCTATTGCCATTTACCGGGCATATTTCCAGACTCCGGCCTGATACTCAGTAGAAAAACCGAATACCAATGCCCGACCCGGGGATCGACCCCGAGACCTCAGCACTGCAGTCGTACTGTAATACAACTACGCCACCGAGGCATAAAGGTTTTACTAACGTCTTTTATTCCCCATTCTTCCTTAATCAATCGGAAAATATTTACTTCCCTTACAGCCAAAATAATTGCACGTCTTGAAACCGTTCGGTTTTACTGAACTGTGGCAATGAACTTTTTAAAACACTTATAGTAAGTGAAGGTTACATCGACCTCGGCGTCGCCTTGACTTTGACTCCAACAATAACATAAAGTGAATAATAAAGTTACTTATTTAGCAATGTTAAAATATAAATATTCGTTTTTAGTTCGCTGGTATTTACAGTAAGAAAGGCCGACATAAATTTAACGACAATTGAGAGGTTCTTATCCAATGGTCTACAATTTTTGTTCCTACACTAAAAAAAATGTATTTGAACTTGGAAAAACCTGGACAATTCAGTTTAAAACAGGACGCACTGAAGCAACAGTTAAATAATTATGTAGTGAATATAGGTCAAATAAAATGTGATTTCAAAATACATGTCCTCATCAAGGCGCTACGCTGTTTAAAACTACCCAGGACATCCTAGGATACTACAAAAATCAGGACATGTACCGGGAAAACAGGATGGTTGGCAACTCACGGTATATTAAAATTAAACTTCAATATTGTGGGACAATGTTTTAATGGTTTAAATGAAAATTGAAGTGGCTATTCGTGACTGCAATAAAGGTTTTTCCTAAGCTAATGGTTGTCTGCACGCTACCCAGTGTTGCAAAAATGAGATTTTAAAAATCGGGTGATATTTATTTGGAAGTTTAAAACCAATAATAGTTTATATTGTTATCAGTGGCATAGCGTGGGTTCTTGCCGCCCGGGGCGGACCCAAAATTTGCCGCCCCAAGGCACCAAAAAACGATAGTTTCAACAAATAAGTCACGCGTGCACCCATTTCTTAAAGCTTTTATTTTACACATTTTGCCGCCCCTCTAAAATTGCCTCCGTCCCCCCTTCTTCCCAACGCTATGCCACTGAATTTATTATAGGATAGTAACAATCATTTATTCATTTACAATACCTGAGATAAACAAAAAGGTGTTATAAGACTTGGAATTAAATAATTCCAGTTTGAAGTTTTGGAAGACCAAATGTCCTGCCAAGTCACTTTAAACTACTTTCCTTCCTTTAAGTTTAAACAGTATATTCCGTACACTAATTATAAGAAGTAGTTTAATGCCACAGGCTCGTGAATCAACGAAGAAATTTGGAAAAAATCATTCTTCCTTCAATTTTTGATACTATTGTACCACTAGCACAATAAATCGGGAGATATGATAACAAATCGTTATATCGGGAGACTACAGCCAAAATCGGTAGATCTCCCGATAAATAGGCAAATTTTGCAACACTAACGCTACCTAAAATTAACAACCTATAACAAGTTTCTGTCTGTTTATTCGAGCTTATATATATCTAAAATGGGCCGATTTTATCGCAATTATTATTGCATAAGTTTTAAATAATAATTTGGGTTGTCTGTTTTTTTTTTACGGTTTAAATGACTAAGGTGTTGCAGTTTCAGGCTTAATCTCCTATACGAAAGATAAATCACACAGAAATAAAAATAGTGGCACAATTTCAATGTCGATTTACAAAACAGACTACAAATTATTTCTTAACAGCATAAATTCATATTAAACAGTTTCTGATATGCTTCATTAAAGTAAAAACATTCAAGGGATGTATTTTTTGTTATCATTGGTCACGAACCGTTCACAAAATTAACGGTCCAGTGAGCAAATCCGATACTTTTTGTAACAGTTTCAAGGTCAAGGTGTTCGTAATCTTACAATTAATTCAAATAATGAACGCTCTCGAATTATGCAAATTAGATCTCTAGGGCACGAAATACTAGCGACATTATTATAGTAGTATACGATCCGATAAGTGCCTCAGGGCCAAGTGATATTAGATTTTTCTGTCCATCATCAGCACAGAGACTAAGATTTGTGTCCGTTTTGTTATCAGCAGCACGACATAATAACATAACCCAAAAATAAACTATTTGTAGAAATTATCAATTATCAAATTCCTCGAGATCTTTAGGAGGTTTATGTTCCTCTGTGTACTAGTAGATGTAATGTAAGACATTATGTGACCAATGATGATAATGATGAACAGAAAATGCCTCAATGTTGAAGTTCGGATTATGTTGAAATTAAACTATTATAACGGATATTATCGCGGTACGTTGTAATAGTTTAATTTCAATGTCTAACATTCGCGTAAACATAAAGATCATTATTGTTCGGACTATGGTTAACCCAGAAAATACATTTGTTGAGATATGTCACTTGAGTTTTAAGGGTGCGTAATGAAAGTACCAGATGTTAGACTACATTTTAGACTAGATCACTGTTCTTCGAGCCTGGAATTACAATGACAGCGTCGAGGCTAGCGGTGTGCAATGCGCTTCCTAAACGCGGTTGCTACTGATGTTGCAATCCGAATGAGTCCACAGTTTCTACGTGCACTTTATTTACTGTAAATTCCTAGACATAAGTTCACGCCATTGTGATCGAAGAGTTAGAAAGAGATAGAGGTGTAGAAAGTGAACCAAAACTATGTCGAGCTGAGAAATGATATGATACCTATCGCCATATCGCCCACAAATTCCAAATCCAATATTTACAATCAGAAAACACACATAAGATTTGTTTTTGACTGACCTGAGAATCGAACTCAGAAATTCCTGATCGCAGTCCACATGTCCACCAGACTAAGGGTGCGTTAAGCATATAATTTGTAATTAATATTGACACTATTATGATACTCTCATTAATATTTATATTATTAGGTTGACCGGCAATATGCTATCCAATTAACTAGAGATCAAGACGTAAACTGTGCGTGTTGCTTGACTAAAATGACCTTTATTACCGATGCAAAAGAAGCTATAATCCCAAGATTAACAATTAGATGAATAAACTCAACGATTATACAAAGATTTACCTGTGAAATCACTCGAAAAATCTATTAATAAAAACATTCATAGCTGATTTTCAATTAATGTTTTTATTTTATAAAAATAATGTACTTGTCTGGCCAAAACAAACTCCGAACTGGTTCCATAAGTTATTTGTATAAAAAACGACAATATCTCAGTGCCACAGCGTTTTTTTTTTTAGTTGGAAAAACTTTTTTTTTTTTTTTATTTTTTTTTATTAGTCAGTTTTTAGTAAATAATGGTAACTTTAAAGGCTATCCGATCCTTAGGGCCGATTTCACCGCTTACTGACCCGCTGAAATAAGTCTTTATATTATTCACTTATCCTTGACTTGACTACCTCTGTGGCGTAGATGCTGAGGTCTCGGGTTCAATCCCCGGGTCGGGCAAACTGATACTGGAGTTAACGAATCAGTATCAGCCCGGAGTCTGGAATTTGTGCCTTATTTGGCGATAGGCTCGCCCCCTATAACATTATGCGAAAAATGGGTGAACTAGTTGCGCATCTGCCTACCTCTTCGGGGATAAAAGGCGTAAGTGTGAATGTATTATTCACTTATCATGCGTACTCATCCATAGTACTAGTACTATAGAATTCCCACCCGTAAAGGATTTTCGCGCGAGTGGAGGCGCGAGCAACAGAAGCAACTTTAAGAGTTTCTAAAACCACGGTTGTGTGAGCCATTTATTGAATTGTACTTCTGACGCAAGACATTGCATTTGTTTACATCCTGTACTAAAACATAGCTTGAATACAACAGTAAATATGACGAACAAACAGCATAATCTATGTTCAAAGGTGCTATACAATGCTAGTCATAAGAATATTGTTGGATAATATATATTAATTAAAACGGCAGGGTGCGGACGTGTGCGCAAAAACGATGTAGAGCGGGGTCTTAGACGCAATATACACCTAACTCTTAACTCTACATACATCTAGGTACCTATATGTCATATAAATTGACGATTGACCGCCTCGGTGGCGTAGTTGTATTGCGTACGCGTTACGAGTACGATTTGCGCGCTGAGGTCCTGGCTTCGTATCCCGGGTCAAGCCAAAAACATTGTGACTGGGTTTTTCCATCTTAAAAAATACTCAGTCGCAGCTCGGAGTCAGGAAGTTGGCGGTGTGATACCCCCGTGCCTCGGAAAGCACGTAAAGCCGTTGGTCCTGCGCCTGATCTCTCTCAGGTCATGTCGGATTGCCGTCTCACAGGACTATGAGAGTGAAAGAATAGCGAGTGCACCTGTGTATTGCGCACACACTTGTGCACTATAATATCTCCTGCGTACCTGGCTGATCTCCGTTGAGATTGGCCGCCGTGGCCGAATTTGGTTTAGTAGATTTCATTTCGTAAATTGACGAAATAAAAAATCTAAGATAACCTTAATATTTGATTTATGTCAAAGGTCAAAATAATCAGTCCAAATGCCATAATAAACCCAATTTTTATCATTCCATGCTTCTTACTAAATTCCTTTAACCCACCCATTGTATGGTGTTAGCGAAAATAATATAAGTATTATTGGATGTTATGTAAAATTTTGACGAGATTTCTTTTTTTTAATTTTCACAATACAGTTTGGTTGTTTACTATGGAGCGACAACCTAAATTAGAAGTTGGCTTTGGTGATCGCGAACCAAGCTGCTCAACGGAAGATCGACGCTAGCTTTATTGGCTATTGCCAGCATATTATGCTGAGTTCGAGCCGTTTTGGGACAAACATAATTTCGTCGTTTTTTGTCTGTATTTTATATTTTATTTTATTGTACTTCATCGTCGATGTTTGTTACACATAAATATCGTTTCTTTATTTCTTCTTTTTAAAAAGATTCGTTCACTTTTTACCTGACTAAACTGTCTTACTGGTAATTTATCTCAAATGTCAAACTCTCTGGAAAATCCTAAGCAACCTTGTTAGAAACACTTGCATAAATTATTAATCGTGTTTCCCCGTATCCAAAAGCATAGATTATTTGGTAAAACCTCTCTAATAGCCCCTGTCTCGAACAAGTCGGGGAAACCCGGGCGCAATCCAAGTGATTTCCATACTTGTATATGATAATACAAAAACCCTACACAATGTTCTTTGTCCAGGGCCAGACAATGGGACGACTGAGTCGATCATGAGTCAGCTTCAAAACTGGGTATTTACGCCTATTTGAATGGTATTTCTTATGATAATTAGATAATCATGAGGTTGTGCTTTTTTATTGATGATGATATTATAAAAAACACGATTCTCATTTTCGAATAACACATTTTGGTAGTAATTTAATTAAGTCTAATCATTTATTTCAAATGTTGATACTGACTTGAAAATAATACATCAGTATTATAATGAAATAACAGACTTATATTTTTAACGGTTGGTCCAGAAATTACCAATTTAAACATAGTAATTAATTAATACCGGGGATCTGGCATCTTTTAATTGATTCAGCATATTCTATTGACTCCTGACGATGTCTCTAGAACAGCATTTCCCAAACTATGGGTGGCGACCCCCTGATGGGTCGTGAGGGAATGTATCTGTACCATGTAGCATTGAAACAGCACTCCTTGTTACAATTATGTTTAAAAATCACTTCATGACAGTGAAGAGGTACGTCCAATATTTGTAAGTTTTTGTTAGGTGGGTCGCGGTCCAGTCAACTTTGGGAACCACTGCTCTTGAAGACGATTGCGGATAGATGATGTATTGGGCATGCCTACGCCATGTAATTCATGTCCCAGGGGAAAGACGAAATTGTTTGTTTCTAATAGTTTTTAACCAAACCAAATCCAATATATCAATGACCTGCTTCGTATAAAAAAACTTTAAGATGAATCTTAAAATAGTAATTATGTTCAACTATTTATAATGTGCTTTTTTAGCATTTTTTATATTCCAACTCCCCCCTATCTTTCTATTTGATTAATTTCGCTGTGGGTGTAAGTCAAATTAGCGTTCCCTGATACTCGCCGAGCTTCACCGCTTGGTGTGATAAAATGCGCGCCACTGCCGATCCTGGCTAACAGGAGCTGCAGTTGCAGTGGTGGGTGTGAGGGCGGGATAGTGTCTTAGACATACGTAAAAAAATATGTTGTGCCCATTCACTTTGGAGTTAGAAAAAGCTAGGACAAAGAGAAATTTCTACTAAAAAGTCCCTCCTTCCTACCACTTACCTTCAAGCGGACCGTGAAGAAGCAATTAAGGCCGGCATAACAATTCCGATCGTCCAGTCGACATGTATTTGGGCTTCTATTCTACTACCAGGTCAATTTGCCGTGCTATTGATAAAAAAAAAGAAATTTCGAGCATACAAAACGAACGACAGTAGTTTACCATCAAGTACCTTGATATCTACTAGTTTAAGTACTTATTTCAATTAAACACAGCCGAACAAACTTAGGTTATTTTTCACCCGTTTCTCGCATGCTTTCATTTGCCAATAACATTGGTAATGATATTGATATCTTCACTGGTTCTGTAGCCTCAACAAGGTCTAGACTTAATGAATTAGTTACTTAGGGACAAAACATATTTTATTTTAGTTATAATTTTTCGAAATATACAAAGGTTTATTATTTTAGAGTATAATTTAATCACTATTTTCATAATTTTTTTTATCTAAGTGTCTTACAAAGAATACCTAGTGCATGTCGGATTCACTTCTAGTAGATGTCAACAAAATTATTGTACTGTTCATAGCTTTTACTTGTAGCATGCATGATTGAACATCAGTTTTGTGAATTACATAATAAAAAAAAAAAAAAAAAAAAAAAAAAAACAATATGTCAATAGATAGTTTTTTTTTTTTTTTTTTTATTGCATTGAATGACGAGACGAGCATGCCGTTCGCCTGATAGTAAGCGATACGACCACCCATAAACAGTAGCAACACCATCCAGCACCTAGACTTACAAAGTACTGTGTGGCATTCCACTGCGCTCGTCATCCTGAGACATAAGATGTTAAGTCTCATTATGTCCAGTAGTTATACTGGCTACAATGTCCTTCAAACCGAAACACAACAGTGCATGCACACTGTTGCTTGGCGGTAGAAATAGACATTGCGGTGGTACCCACCCAGACGGCCTCTTACATAATGAGAGACCTACCACCAGTACATAGAATAAATGGCCTCCAAGCAAATAAACTAGTTGTAATAGGAGCGTTTTTGCCGTCACAATTAGTATGTCACATGATAGACATGACATCCACAATACAATGTCACGGTCGGTCGTACACGAGATATTATATCTAATTGCCTGTATGGACTCTTTGGTTTTAACAGCTGAAAACCAAATATCGTCGTCATTATCAGCCTATATTTTAGTCCACTGCTGGACATAGGCCTCCTCGAATACACGCCATTTTACCCGGTCTTCCGCCTGTCGCATCCAGTTTCTGCCAGCGACCTTTCGCAAATCGTCACGCTTGCTGACTCGCGGTCTCCACTCAAGAACCAAATATACAGACTTTAATTCCTTAATGGGAAACTTTGTCATGTTTTGTTTGCAACAAGCAATTTTACTTTTAGTGGTAGGTCTCACGTATGCGAGGGGCCGTTCGGGTAAGTGCCACTGTACTGACTATTTCTACCGCCAAGCAGCAGTGTATGCAATGTAACGTTGACAGTTTAAAAGACTTTGTAGCCAGCGTAACTACTGGGCATTATGAGTCTTGTCTCAGGATGACGAGCGCACTGGAGTGCCACGCAGTACTTTGTAATTAAACGTTTTGTATGGTGTTAGTACTGATTATGGGCGGTTGCGTACCATAAAGCGAGCGGCATGCTCGTCTCGTCTTTCGGTAGCAATAGCATAACAATATCAGCCCTGTATTATTTAATGTCCCACTGCTGGGCACTCTTCTACTACTGAGAGGGTTTAGGCCTCAATCCACCACGCTGGCCCAGTGCCGGCAGACTTCACATACCTTCGAAATTCTTGTAGAGAACTTCTTAGGCATGCGGGTTTCCTCACGATGTTTTCCTTCATCGCTTAGCAAGCGTTAGTTCACTAAGATTACACACATAACTTTAGAGGTGTGTGCCCTTGGGTTTTGAACCTGCGGTCATTCGCCTCGGCAGTTCCACTCCCAACTAGGCTATCGCCGCTCTATCTGCATTACAGCTTGGGAAAATAAATTACAAGTACGTAATTATTTTTTTCTTAGATATTCAACTCTTAAATTGCTTACCGAATTGTAAGTATAACACGTGTAGCACATAGTGCTTACTTTTGTTTAAATGTTCTATGATGACGTCACAACTGCGCTAGATTACAATTTTATTATGCTTAATGCGATATTTTTTCGCAATAACAAAAATATAGCAATAACAAAGCGCAATAGCAATAACAAAACTCCATAATGCCTTGCAACGGTTTTATACGTAATGCAAAAAATCCCGAAAGGATTTGCAATAGTTTTATTAATTATCTCGCCTTACTAGGGCTACATCTGTCTCATGATATGATAGGGTATGCCTTAGCCCTTATGAAACTGTTTGTTTTTAATTGAAAATCTTATCCAAACTTGCCTTGTTCATTTTGGCGATATTGACACGGTTGCTTCTACATAAGTATAAGAGAAACTATGAGTATTTAGCAAAATCTCTGCCTACCCTTGTCACTGATGTTAAATTGCATTAAAGTTTATCAGTTTAACTCATATTATTTATTTGCTCATAATGTGTTTTCTAAATTATCAGGCATCATAGGAAGTGACTGCATTCGTCTTGTAGAAAGGGAAATAGTATTTATTATCACCTATGTAATTGAGTTTCGCCTGCTTAGCGGGCTGTATGATTGCTTCCGTCATCGGAGAAGCGGGATTAAAAATAAAACTTTTTTGTCAAGACTCAAGACACGGTTTGTACACCTGCCAGTAACAATATGAAGGTTTTAGCAAAGAACGACAAAGGATTTGTTCAAAAACGGCCCTAAAATTCTAACCAAGACAGTTATAATATATTTGGATAGAACTCCTAAAAACTAGCCTTTTACAATAAATCGTTCAATTTTAAAGACCTCCGATTTTGAGACTTACGTAATTTTATTTTGCTTGAAAACTACAGTTAATATAAACGTTTTTAAAAAAGTTAGTTTTGAATGGAGGGTTCTAAAAATATTTTTTTAATGGATCCTAGTTCCATATTTTGCCTCTTTAATATCCCTAAAGTTTGAGCCTGGTTAGATTTTGAGGCCCAGCACCCATACAAAAAGCGGACATCTCCTTTCAAATTGTAAAATGCGGTGCAGCCACCCGAAATGCGACTTTTTCCTGAGATATAGGTTTTATAAATACTTATTAACCGACAATTTTATAAAGCGCTGCTTATTCCATTTTCAAATGAGTGAAAGATTACGGTTTGCCCGCAGCCAGAGGAGACGAAGAAGGCGTCGGGTGAACCACTGACCGGCGCGCCGGCGGCTCGTGCCTTGTGGTCCGGGAGCATCTAGAGAATTCCGCCACAGCATGCCCTGCCTGCTGTAAAAGGCGACTAAATGGGGGTTAGAGAGAGTCGCCTCTTTACTTTACCGTATTAGACCTGCGAAGCCATGTTATGTAATGGTTCTTAATTTAAACATTGAAATAGTCGGGTAAAAATAATACATAGAAACAAACTATTATTGCAGTTGCGTCAGATCAAATTGCGTGTGAGTAGGCTTGCCACATTTAAACGTTTTACGGGATTCATTAGTATTAATTATAAAATAGCTTTTAAATTATTTATCAACATAAAATGATTGGTAACGACGTTCAAGGCGTCTAATAAAGTTTCAATATTTTTCATGTTATTAATTTGGAAACTCTTATATTTCTAGGATTATTTTTCCGAGCCAAATATCGACCAATAGAATTGCACCATTCGACGTCACGTGGTACAACCTACATGGTATTATACTGACAATTTTTTTTGAATATTTTCTCTGGTCGTTACTATATAATAAGAAACAATTTTTTTTGAATATTTTCTCTGGTCGTTACTATATATTATGAAATTCTTATTTGTTGACTGTTCATTTCATCTCATGGTGCAATTCTATTGGCCGACATTTGGGACGGAAAAATAATCCCCCGAATACCACACGAGCTTCAAAATTATCTGGCATTTCCCTCAAGGTTCCCTGCAAACAAATGAAGTCGTCAAGTTTTTCAGGAAAAATCACTCGCGCTTCGCGCTCGTGATTTTTTAACCTGAAAACTCCTTCATTTGTTTGCAACGAACCTATCGGAAAATACCCGATAATTTTGAAGCTCTTGTGGTATTATATGTGAATATTTGTTTCCAATTAGAAAATCGTAGCATTATTTTATTTAATTACTATTCAAATTGTATTTTTTATAAATAACTAATAAGTTAGAACTATTCATATTTAATACCTATTTAAAAGTCCTAGAATGATCCGATTTCTTGGTGAATGTAGTGACAATCATTGCAATCATTACGTTACGGAAGGTACAGAAAGGGCTATCAGAAGCAAAAAAGTAATTGAATTTGGAACATTTTTTTTAGAGTTGTTAATATTGGTTTACGAAAGATGTATGTGGACGGCCTCAATAAAATATCGTGGAAATGTAACTGGCCAGTGTGAATACTTGATAGATTATATCTTTTTGATACGAGGATTAACGTACTTCTACTACATTCGGATTAATTATACCGTTGAATAATTCCGAACATGTCGGGAATTTCTTGCTATGGTATACTATCGTCAGCGCAGTGAAAGTTGAACATAATGCGTGTTTCCGCATTCACCATACCGGCTCTTTTGCTCAATAATTACTTCTTTTATTTCTGAGAGCCTAGTACTTCTGGAAAGATAAAACAAGAGCTGAATATGTTCACGCTTGTATCTGTGAGATGTAGGAAGAAGTAACTTATTAATGAACTAGGTGCTGCTCGCGGTTTCGCCCGCGTTGAAAACCTTTCCGCTCCAAAAGTCCCTAAAATACAGTACGACGCCAGCGCCATCTACTCAAAATACCAGATAAAAATATTCATTATTTCACATGGGAGCAAATTACCGGGATAAAAGTACCCTATTTGTTAATCCAGGACATGACCTACCCGTGTGACAAATTCCATCCTAATCGGTTCAGTGGTTTCTGCGTTTACTTCTAACAAACATCCAAACATTTTCACAAACTTTCGCATTTGTATTTATAATATTAATAAGATAAAAGAAGATTAGTTACTGTTCACCAAGCTTATTTTATCTGACACAAATTCCAGTCTCTTGTCGGCGTGTTATTTTCAAGAAACAAAAAAAATATATACTGGTAAATACACTAACTTACTTGCTCTACCACCCTGCACTAGGCCAGCGTGGTAGACTAAGGCCTAAACCCTCTCAGTTGTAGAGGAGGCCCGTCCTCAGCAATGGGCTGTATAATAGAGTTGGTATTTCCTTCTCATGCAAAAGAAATAACTGTGTGCACACTATTTCTTAATGATTCTGATTATCAGGCATAAGGTACTTTCTACGTACGAGAGGACTATCACTAATATCAGCTATCATCATCATAAGCCACACGTAGTCCACTACTGAACATAGGCCTCACCTAAAGATTTCCAAATGAACCTGGGAAAAACGGGCTGCATCCAGAGTGTTCCTGCGACGTTATCTATAAAAAAAATCGCCTTTTTTATTCTCTAAGAATGTTCTGTGAATTCTTTGACTTATTAATAAAAAATAAAACTACAAATGTGTAAGGTTATTTGCTCTTTGCTTGTAAGGTTGTCTCATATATTGCCAAAGCGTAGATGTAAACTTAAATAAAGCATATAATTATTTTATATAATTAGTGACATAGTCCACGAACCTTGAACTGATATTAGTGTAATAAAATGGTCACATTAAATGGTCGGACATTAATGAATTCCATTAGCGTATTTTCTCGAATAAACATAAATACACTTATGTCGTCGGTGACTCTCTTTTGTCCGCACGTTGCCGGCAAATATTCGAAAATAGGGTAGGTAGTTTCCTGTGTTCGATTTGTACATTATTTTATATGTAATAGATAATAATACGAAAAAGAAATTCTGCTGTGAAAATCAGCATCAAAATTGATTGAAAAATAAAGCAGTTATTCTTATCTGAAATATTGTTGTGATCAAAAGTAGGGACGTGGTGGGATTTTTTATTTTTTTTATTGCATTGAATGACGAGACGGGCATGAGCACCGTTCGCCGGATGGTAAGCGATACGACCAATAAACAATAGCAACACCATCCAGCACTTTGACTTACAAAGTACCTACTGTGAGGCATTCCACTGCGCTCGTCATCCTGAGACATAAGATGTTAGTCTCATTTTGTTCAGTAGTTATACTGGCTACAATGCCCTTCAAACCGAAACACAACAGTGCATGCACACTGCTACTTGGCGGTAGAAATAGACAACGCGGTGGTACCCACCCAGACGGACTCCTACATATGAGAGACCTACCACCAGTAATAATGGGAATATCGCATTATCTTTTTCGCATGCGCACAGCGTTATGGCCGATGACACGTGGTGACGTCACAGTCTGATATTACTGTTATTTGACAACTTCTCCCTCCACCAAACTTCAAACCTTTATAACTTGTCGTTTTAGAAAATACTTTTTCCCTTAGATTTTTCAACTATCCTATTATCTCTCGCCGAGCAGTTTTAATCCCGGGGAAATATATAGCAAGATTTTTATTCAGAAAACTTATTCACACGGACGGAGCGGCGAGCAAAATTATACTATAAATATCTTAAAATTCATAAAGAAAAATACTTTTTAGCAAAAAGTGTGAAATGTTTCGATGTTCTTCCTGAAAAGTCTCGATATGTATATAAAGCGCATTAATCTTTTGTAACTCTGACCATACCGACAAGTTTTCTAGACCAACAGTCGGAAACATCAAGTCCATTACTAAGATATCATGTCAGTAATTATAGTAATTATTATTTTATGAATTCTATTAATACAGAACTCGGTATTTATGAGAGAATTTGTTGAACAGGTAGCGGAAGGCAAGAAATGTCAGGAAATTGATGTAAATAGAGCACACGAGCAACTTGAAGATAAGTGTTGATAGTTTAAAGTGGCACGTCGAGGGGAAGTTTTATAATCAAATAATCTTTATGAATCTAAACTGCATCGTGAGGATACCTGCATACCTGAGAAATTCCCTGTAACAATTAGAAGGTATGTGAAGTCTGCCAACCCGCACGAGGCCAGCGTGGTGGACTAAGGCCTAAACCCTCTCAGTTGTAGATGCGGCCTGTGCTCAGTAGTGGTCAGTATATAATACAGGGCTGTTAGTAGTAGTATGTGAGAAGTTACGAATGATAATTCATATCTCATTCTCATTAGACTCTATTTGGACCCCACCCCACTTACCAACATTAGGCGCAGTAGAGTGACTTTGCTGCTCAAAAGTCATAGTAGTCCAAGTATATTTGGTCCTCTGGCAATAGATTGACTTTGAACGCAGTTAAGTTATATTAGGAACGCGTGGTGCAAGTATTACGAGGTTACCGTTTAATGTCCAGCACACAACTTTTTATGCAACCAGCAACCATTGGCCACTCTGCGTGACCATACAATTATCTGTATTGATACATTGATACAGTTTTTACTAATTACTAAGAGATAATTCTTAGTAACACCTTGAATTACTGAAACTATTGTTAATTGATTCGTAATGGTCGATTTACGGTGGGTCTTTTCACTTTTGTATATCAAAGTTCTGGCTGGGCATTATAAGGCTTCTACTACCTCAGAGGTAGTCTGGTGTCTCGTTCTCGTGGCAGGATACCCACAAGATGGACAGACGTCATTAAATCATCTATGAACTGTTCCCTTACTGAATGCACACGCAGAGCCATAAGTAGAGAGAGATGGAGAAGTCTCGCTAGAGCTGCAACCAAATTTTCAGACGATCCATAACCACGACCACTCCGCCAGGAGTGTACGACTGAGAAGAAGAAGAAGAAGAACTGTCTCAGAGTGACGAACACGTGGTGTCGTTAATGTTTAGTTGTGTCACCAGTGAGTGGCTTGCTTTCCATGTCGTTCAATATTGTGTTTTCTTAAAATACTACTAGCGCCATCTGGTGGTAACCCAAAGAATTCATAGATGGCGCTACTGCGTATACTAGTCGTGAATTGCGTTCGTCGCACTTATAAAGTGTACGATAGCCTAGTTGGGAATGGAACGGTCTGCCGAGACAATGTCCGGAGGTTCACAACCCAAGACATACACCTCACTTTACTGGTGGTAGGTCTCTCATATGTAAGAGTCCGTCTGGGTGGGTACCACCGCAATGTCTTTTTCTACCGCCAAGCAGCAGTGTGTATGCACTGTTGTGTTTCGGTTTGAAGGACATAAGGCAGTGGAACTACAGGACATAGTGAGACTTAACATCTTATGTCTTAGGATGACGAGCGCAGTGGAATGCCACACAGGACTTTGTAACTCAAGGTGCTGGATGGTGTTGCTACTGTTTATGGGTGGTCGTATCGCTTACCATCAGGCGAACGGCATGCTCGTCTCGTCATACAATACCATAAAAAAGTAAAAAAACCTCTGACTTTTCAAAGTTGCGTTTGTATTGTTATCCATTATCGTTCGCTTTAACGGTGAAGTAAAATAACGTGAGGAAACCTACATACCTGTGAATTCTCGATAAGAATCTAGAGGGTATGTGAAGTCTGCCAACATGCACTAGGCCAGCGTGGTGGACTAAGGCCTAACCCCTCTCAGTAGTAGAGGAGGCCCGTGCTCAACAGTGGGCACTATATACAGGGCTGATTGTATTGCATTGCATTGCTTACTTATAAACAGCGATTGATTTTATAATAACAGTATCGGAACTCCGTGAAGAATGTAGCTTCCTAAAGGTATTGAGCGTCTACTTTAGCCAACGTAATAACTGGACATTGAGACTTAACATCTCATGTCTCAGGGTGACGGGCGTGATAGAGAGCCACGTAATACATTGTTATTAAAATTCTGTATGGTGTTGCTTCTCTTTGTTGTCTTTTGGTCGTATCACTTACCGTCGAGCGAGGGGATTGCTCGTCAGCCCGCAGTTGCAAAACTGTCCCGGAACTGTGCGGGGTTTGTGTGTATCTGTCGTTTATAAATGGAAAAATACATTTTTTTTTTTTTATTGCTTTGAATGACGAGACGAGCATGCCGTTCGCCTGATGGTAAGCGATACGGCCGCCCATAAACAGTACCAACACCATCTAGCACCGTGACTTACAAAGTACTGTGTGGCATTCCACTGCGCTCGTCATCCTGAGACATAAGATGTTAAGTACATAGTTAACATTCGAAGCGAGATAGTTTGAATACCAGTCCTCACTTGTTAAACCTTTTGGAGTTGCGAAGAAATCTCGACTTTATGTATAGGTCAGTTCACATGGCGGTTTAGAATACAGCATAGTTTCGGTCATTTGTTATTATATCTTATTCCACACTAAATTCGATGAAAATTGGTTAACTTTTAATACCTACCCAATATGTAGTCATACCTAATACCTATTAGTTCCTATAGATTTAGCAAATAAGTGATTAGCTAATAAAAATCTTTACTGATTGTTACATTTATAATATTAAATAGTAGTAGGAAATGGCAGTTCGGGTTCCAGAATAATATGCAAATTAAATAAAATCGAAATAAAATGAAATCATTTACTCGAATCCATAAAATGTTAATCATTACTTAGATTCAGTAATTTTTTACCAGTTCGGGAAGCAGTTTCCACCAGAGAAGAAAGGGCAAAGAACTCTAGGGTTGCTCTTTTTAAAATCAGTTCAATGATTAATCATTCGAAATCCTGTTAATTAAAATGAACACTCACGTCCTTACGTGAAGTGTGAACGCACCGCGCGCGTCAGCAGGTGGCACATGTCAATACTCGACATACCTTGTTTTTATCCTGCATTCCTAAAATGTACCGAACAGGTTAGTTATATGCTAGATGCGTGGATTGAAATATCGCTGGCTAGGCCGACCTGAATACGAACTCATTAAGTGATTCATATTATATGTAGGTAGGTACTTACGCATACTCACGCCTTTTATCTCCGAAGGGTAGGCAGAGGCACAACTAGTGCACCCACTTTTCGCCGTGCGTATTCCGTCCCATGATCTGATAGGGGGCGAGCCTATCGCCATATCGGGCACAAATTTCAGACTCCGGGCTGATACTGATTAGAAAAACCCAATATCATTCTGCCCGACCCGGGGATCGAACCCGAGACCTCATTGCAGTCGTACCGTAATGCAACTACGCCACCGAGGCAGTCGGAGCAGGTAGGTACTTGTATTGTAATTTTCTTATTATTTAGCCTACTCGTTTAATTATAGCAATGTTTTTTGGGGGCGCAAACAACAACAATCAACATTCAACAGAGCTTCCTTAAAATGTAAACGAAATTAATATAATATTGTTATTTATTTATTATTGAATTTAATTACGTTTAAACTTCAAGATACCTGAAATATAAATAGAGTACCTAATTAAGTAAATTATTTTTTGATAATGTTTGTGAAAGATTGAATAATAAGTCTAAGTGAAAAGATTGTTAACATCTCGTTTTGTATTTAAATAAATCCTCTCATTTTAGAGGAGGCCCGTATCCAGCAATGGGTTAGTGTAAACAATTATTAGGCTGTTAAATATAAATGTGATGGTAAGTACTAAGTACCTACCTGATAAATGCTCTAAAAGCTATCTACCTATAGTGCAGTCCAAATAATGTAGACTAAAGAAATGACTGACTCGGTGGAGTAGTTGTATTACGGTACGACTGCAATGCTGAGGTCTCGGGTTCGATCCCCGGGTCGAACAAAGTGATATTGGATTTTTTTATTCAGTATCAGCCCGGAGTCTGAAATTTGTGCCCGATATGGCGATAAGCTCGCCCCCTATCACATCATGGACTGAATACGGACGGCGAAAAGTAGGTGCACTAGTTGCTCCTCTATACTCTATACCTTTTTAGTTCATTAGTTTGTCTCCCGCTTTGCTATGGAGGGAAGTGGAAAATATATTTATTTATTCTCATAGGAAAACATACAGCATACAATACAACATTGTGTCTTATTCAAATAAATAATATAAAAAGCCAATAAAGTTTTCACTATTAAATAATACAGGTTTGTGGAGTGAACCTTATTATAAGTGGCATAAAAATAACTATTAACAAAATACATGTAAAAAATCTATTGAGAAGAACACTTAATTGCTTTTAAGGAATTGATATAAGTTGTTTTCGTTTTACTGAATACATCAATATGATTGTACACTCTATTATGAATGTGACATGCTCTTGGAATGAAACGATTCTTACAGTAATTAGTTCTACATTTTGGGATGAAAAAGGTAGGTTTATGACGGGTATTAATACGTGGACAATTAAGATAGATATTACTCAATAAATAAGGTGAATCAAGTTGATTGTTTATAATTTTATACAATAATATTTGGTCTCTTTGTTCTCTACGACTTTCTAGGGATACGATTCTGATATTATGTGATTTAAATTTATATGTTAGTCTTTTAACAAATTTATTCTGAATTTTTTCAATTGCATGACTGTAAATATCATACTGGGGATTCCAAATTGTCGAGGCATACTCTAGCTGAGATCTGACTAGGGAATTATAAAGCATAATTAGAGTCTTTTCATGAGTGAAATCATTAGTTAGGCGAAAGATAAAACCTAGCATCTTATATGCTTTGTCTGTGATTTTCTCAATATGTTTGTCGAATAAAAGCCTACTGTCTAAATGTACGCCCAAGTCTCTCACCTCGGTGACACGTTTCAAAGGTTTATCATATATTTTATATTTATATGAAATTGTATTTTTTTTACGAGAAAAAGAAATTATACAGCATTTTTCAACATTTAGATACAAGTTATTTCTTAAACAATATTCACTTAAAATAATTAAATCATTTTGTAAACAAATACAGTCCGAATAATTCTCAATTACTTTAAAAAATTTTGTGTCATCAGCATATAGTAATTGTTGAATGAAGATTAAACATAATCCGGTAAAATTATTGTTAGTGGCATAATGTCATCTTGTTGTCTATGTCATATTTGTGATATTTGTCTACTGCTGTAGTCTATGTTTTTATAACCAAAAAAAGTCATTCAAAAAAACTGTGTACGTTAATAAAGCGGTTGTTCCTATCCGAGTATAATTTCTACAGGTTATGGGCCCAGAATATTAAGAATAGCCCAGAATACTAATAGAACAAAACCATTAACGTTATTTTATTGTTTAGTACAGTTTCGTAATTATTATTTGTTCGTCGCGGCAATGGCTATGACAAATCTGCAAATTGAAAAATTAGCCGGGCGAGAAAACTATTCGACATGGAAGTTTGCCGTAAAGTCGTATCTGGAACACGAGGATTTGTGGCAGTGTGTCGATCCGGGCACTGATATTGATAGCAAGAAGGACATAAAAGCCAAGTCAAAAATCATTTTGTTGGTGGAGCCGATCAACTATGTTCATATCGAAAATGCAAAGTCATCGCAAGAAGTATGGACAAATCTTCAAAATGCTTTCGAGGACTCCGGGCTGTCCAGAAAAGTCGGTTTATTAAAGGATTTAATCAACACATCGTTAGATAGCTGCTCCAGCGTTGAAGACTATGTAAATAAAATTATGGGTACCGCATACAAATTACGAAATATCGGCTTCGATGTTGGCGACGAGTGGTTGGGAACACTTATGCTGGCAGGTTTACCGAGTAATTATAAGCCTATGATCATGGGTCTAGAAAGTTCCGGCATAAAAATTTCGTCAGACTTCATAAAGACAAAGCTTTTACAAGAAGTGAAAGTTTCTGAGTCAACTGCATCCTCAGCATTTTTTACCAAGCACAAAAAACCCTCTTTTAATAATAATTCACAACCAAAGGGAAAAGGCCCTCGCTGCTTCAATTGCAATAAATATGGACACTTTAAAAATCAATGCACAGTGAAAAAATCTAATCATAAGAGTTTTTCAGCAATTTTTTCTGCCTACAGCTCGATTAACCAGGATGATTGGTACATTGACTCAGGTGCTACAATGCACATGACAAGGTGTTCAGACTGGATGTATGATTTAGAACCACCTCCGATTAGAAAAATAATGGTGGCCAATAGTGAAGCTCTCTCCGTGCATAATATTGGTAAAGTAAACATTCAGACAAATTTGTGTAATGATGAGTATTTAATCCAGGTGAGAAATGTTTTATTTATTCCTGAACTCAGTGCAAACCTAATATCAGTCAGCCAATTAACTAAAAATGGTTGTAAAGTGGAATTCACTGATGTGGGCTGTAACATATATAATGCTGATAAGATTCTTATTGCAACTGCAAGATTAATTAATAACATGTATAAACTTAACATTGTTACTGGCAATGCCTATACTGCTTCATGTGAAAGTAGGGCAGATATCACTCAGAAACCTGCACCGGCACCACAGCTTACTACCATCCCTATCAATTCAAAAAGCGATACATCAGATTTACAAAACAATATTCAGGAAAATGAGGAAATTATTTCTGTTAATGACAGCTCAGAAAATCACACTGACACATCTTTCAACAGTTGTGTCATGAATAGAGTGACTGATGATGAAACATATTATCCCAGCACCAGTGAAACTGAGAGTAATGATAGTTTTGAAAGAAATATCACTGTAAACTCTCTAAGATCTCATCACAGGTGCAATGTTCAAGGTAATAATTTTATGTGTGTCCAACAGTTTTCAGACCCAGTGACTGTAAAAGAAGCTTTATCAGGAGCTAATGCCCAACACTGGAAAAACGCGATGAATGAGGAGTATCAATCCTTATTGGAAAATAATACTTGGGAAATTACTACTCTCCCGGTCAACAAAAAAGCCATACCTTGCAAATGGGTTTTAAGACAAAAACTAATGAGAATGGAGAGATAATAAAATATAAGGCACGACTAGTGATTAAAGGATGTTCGCAAAAACCTGGAATAGACTATGCGGAGGTATTTTCACCGGTGGTAAGACATGCTTCTCTGAGATATTTGTTTGCTTTGGCAGTTAAGTATGACTTGAAGGATATTGTAGCCAGTATAACTACCGGACATAATGAGACTTAACATCTTATGTCTCAGGATGACGAGCGCAGTGGAATGCCACTCAGTACTTTGTAAGTCAAGGTGCTGGATGGTGTTGCTACTGTTTATGGGTGGTCGTATCGCTTACCATCAGGCGAACGGCATGCTCGTCTCGTCATTCAATGCAATAAAAAAAAAAAAAAAAAAAAAAAAAAAAACTTAGATATATGTCAAATGGATGCTGTGTCAGCATTCCTTCAAGGAGACATAGAAGAGGAGATTTATATGAGGCAACCACCCATGTATGACAATGGTGAATATGTATGTAAACTTAAAAAATCTTTATATGGATTAAAGCAAGCCAGTAGACAGTGGAATAAAAAACTTAGTTTCACTTTGAAAGGTTTAGGTTTAATACAATCCAAGTTAGATCCCTGTATTTATCATAAAATTGTGGAAAACAACAATTCGATATTTCTCGCTATATATGTTGATGACTTAATTTTATTTACAAATAATCAAGAAACAAAGAATTACATTAAAGGAGAGTTACTAAAACTGTTTAAAATGAAAGATCTTGGAGATATAAGTTATTGTATTGGAATATGTGTGGAAAGGGATAGGAAGAATGGTATTATATATTTAGATCAGAGAAAATACATAAAAGAAGTGTTGCATAAATTTGGAATGTCTGATTGCAAAATTGTTAAAACCCCTATAGATGTCAACACAAAGTTCCAAGGAAATTCTCAGGAATCAAAAATTTTACATGACATCCCTTATCAAGAGCTAATTGGGTGTTTGCTATACATTTCACAAGTAACCAGACCAGACATAAGTTTTGTTATAAATATGTTAAGCAAGTACAATAATAAACCTGAAATGGCACATTGGATTGCTTTAAAACGTGTTTTGCGTTATTTGAAAGGTACTCAAGATTATCGGTTGAGTTATAAGCAAAATACAGATGAGACTATGACTCATGGCTATTGTGATGCAGATTGGGCAAGCTCAGAAGATGACCGGCGTTCATGTACTGGTTATGCATTCTTGTTCCAGGGAGGAATAATTAGTTGGAATTCCAAACGTCAGCCTACAGTTGCTCTATCAACAACAGAATCAGAGTATATGTCTTTATCAGCATGTGTTCAAGAAGCGACATGGCTAAAGCAATTTCAAGAATGTTTTTGGGAACAACTAAGGCATGAACCTATGATAATATTTAGTGATAACCAAAGTTCTATCAAACTTTCAGGTTCCGATGGTTTTCATTCTAGGACCAAACATATCGATGTCAGGCACCATTTTGTACGCGATAAAGTCATTGCCAAGGTTATTGATGTCCAGTATGTGCAGACAGACATGATGGTTGCTGATGCGCTCACCAAGGCAACGTCGCTTGCAAAACTAGCGTACTGCTCGTCGAAGATGGGATTATGTTTAAGGGAGGATGTTGAATGAAGATTAAACATAATCCGGTAAAATTATTGTTAGTGGCATAATGTCATCTTGTTGTCTATGTCATATTTGTGATATTTGTCTACTGCTGTAGTCTATGTTTTTATAACCAAAAAAAGTCATTCAAAAAAACTGTGTACGTTAATAAAGCGGTTGTTCCTATCCGAGTATAATTTCTACAGTAATATATCAGAGTTATGAATGTAATTAATTACATCATTAATAAACACATTAAAAAGTAGTGGACCGAGGTGAGATCCCTGGGGCACGCCGGATGTGATGGGAACAAAACTAGAAGTATACCCTTTGACCGCAACCGCCTGTGTTCTATTCCGCAGGTAAGATTCCAGCCATCTCAGGAGGTCGCCGCGCACACCGATACTCTCAAGCTTTTTAATTAGTAAATAATGAGAAATTTTATCGAATGCTTTCGAGTAATCGGTGTACACGACATCAACCTGAAATCCCTGCTCAAGAGCGCGTAAGACTCTGTCCGTGAACTCGCAGAGATTAGACTCAGTTGAGCGCTTAGACACAAATCCATGTTGTTGAGGTATCAATATAGGTCTTAAAAGTGGGAATAAAACGTCATATACCATTTTTTCGAACATTTTAGGAATTACTGAAAGTTTAGATATACCTCTGTAATTTTTTATGTCGTGTTTATCCCCACTTTTATAAATTGGAGTGATAAGGCTTTGCTTCCATACGTCAGGTAATACTTTTTGATGAAAAGACATTTCGAATAGTCTCGATAAGGGGATTGACAATTGCTTACTACATAGTTTCATAAATAGTGGATGCAATCCATCAGGACCACTACCCTTATTTACATCCAGTTGGGATAAATATTTTTCAATTTGGGAGGTACCAAACTCAACTAATATTGATTTGATTTTCGCAAAGTCTGCTAGTAAATTGTGGAATGTTATTTGGTTCAAATACTGAGTGAAAAAATGAGTTAAATAGATTTGCTATACTTTGGCCATCAGAACCCATTTGATTATCTAGGTACATTGTGTCTGGAATGTTATTGCTTCTTTTCTTAGATTTAATGAAGGACCAAAATTTTTTTGGACATGATTGAATACTAGCTTCCGATTTTTCTATAAATGATTTATAACATGATCTTTGTTTGAGTTTGATTAAATGCCTTATTTCACTAAATTTGTCATAATCACTCTGCCTGTTATAGGTTTTCCATTTTTTGTGAATAATTAACTTTCTTTTTATTAATCTGATTAAAGAGCGTGAATACCATTGAGGATATCCACGGTATTCATTTACAAATTTTGATGGAACAAATAAATCAATGATACTATTTATGACTGAATAGAAGTTCTTCACGGCCGTATCTATATCCTCGCCAGTTAGCAATTGTTCCCAGTTACACTCGCCCAACTGCGCATTGATTGCGTCATAATCAGCCAGATGAAAACTCCTGACTGTCCGCGGTGGTGGATGCAAAAACCGCTCACTTAGACCAATTTCCACTTTATTACATAGAGCAGGGTGATGAGCGTCCTCCGGCAACGATATAGGGTTATCACGTGTAACGACACAAATAAGATTAGAAATAACAAGATCCAACATTCTATGATTTACATTACGAATACTATTATATTGATGCCAGTTGATTAAAGATAGAAACTGCGATAATTGGTGTACTGTATTATTACTGTGAGGATTTTCTAAATCAAGATATGCATAGCTTACTTCTGAGCTAGATATCCATGTGGCATCACCTATATTAAAGTCACCCATTATTATGTAATCATCATCAGGGTGATCAAAAAACAATTCTGAAACATATTCAAAGAAGCTTGACTGTGTATTTATTTGATTGGTATTCTGAGGAAAGTAGCAACAAAACATATGCAATTTCTTTTTATTTGGCGAACGACCTATGACAACGCCAATATAGGTGATGTCTGCATCGGAAAATGTTGGTAAAGATCGAATATGACGTGTGTCCACCGTAAGACCGCTGCGAACAGCGATTAAAGTGCCACCACCCATACTGACTCCTAAACGTGCGTAGTCACGATCGGTACGGTATACGTTATATCGGTTATCAAAAAGTTCCTCATCAAATATTCCCGACAGAAGCCATGTTTCACTGATACATATGATGTCATACGAAGAATTTAAGACACCTAAATAAAATTGTGTGGTCTTTGTACGTAAGCCTCGAACATTCTGGTAAAAAATATTAAGTGCCATTTTTAAACGAAACAAATATGATTGCATTTATGTGTGATAAATATATCAGAACCGTATCATTATGTGATAAATATAACAGAATCGTGTTATATGTCGCGCACAGTAGTGAATAGTGTTTATAGTTTAATACATACCAAACATCAATGAACCCGCTGTACAATAGATACAAAAAGTTTTCATCCCAGCAATTACAATATTTTATGAATAGACAATAACATCCTTCCAATAAAATAGGTGACAAAAATATTGACAAGTAATAGAACATAACATTAGCTATAAACAATGAATAGTACCGAACATAAAGGGATCCAATTGCACTTATACAATTTTTTTTAAACATTCTTCTGATGTGATGTGAATAACAGGAGAATCCTCAGTGCGACGAACCATGACAGTACAATTGCGGACCCAGCAAAATCGATAGTTTTTTGCTTCCGCTTTTTTCTTTGCTTCTTTTAATAGAGTTTTATTATACGATGACAAGTGATCATTCGCATAAATAGGTGTATTTATGCCATGAAAACCTATATCAGAAGCCTTTAAAGACCTTAATTTTCGAAGACATGATAAGAAGTCATCTTTACGATATCTTGCCTGCATCTTTAAGATGATAGGTTTGGGTCTGTTATTCTTTTCATCGTTCTTCACCGCAACTCTTGTCACGAAATTTATATCAGAACTGTCGTGAAATTCAAATCCGCTATGAACAGCCAATGATTTCACAATATTGATTAGATTTTCGCTCTTTTTGTAAGGTACCCCATTTATTTGGATATTTGAACGACGGACCCACTGGTCATTTTTTCTGTTACTAATCAATAATTCATTAAAACTGGTTTTTAATGTATTTAATTCCGATTCCAATGATTTAACATTATTCAGCTCCCTGTCGATATCATTCATTCGTTCTACTACAGATTTTACAGTTGTCTCCATTAGCGTAATTGTTGATGTCCAAGCATTAACGGTGTCGGATAATTGTTTGAATTCCTTAGTGATAAAAGATTTAAATAGCTCGATCGTTGAATTCAGTTTATCAAATCGCTCGTCAAATTGGGCCAATAACAACTTTAAATCCGTTTGACCAATGTTTGACTGCTGAATTGTATCTAAATTAGCGTTATCTGTAATTTTGAAACTTTTTGAATTTGATTTCTTGATTTGTTTACAATCAGTACACTTCCATTTAGCTTTATTCATTGGTAAAATCTTCTTATAGTCCATTTCCGACATTCCCGTGCAACCATAATGAAATGAACATTGACAAACCATACATTTCAATATTTCGTCGGTGCTCAACAATTCCGAACAACGCTTACAATCCATATTTTCGGGTGAGCGAAAAATAAAGTTGAATCTTGTTGTATCGAGTAGTTCACAGTACCTTGTTATTCCGCCAATCTTCGCGGCTAAAACGTCGTAAGCGCCGTGAAATGCGTGTCGCTTACGCGTGAACTCCAAACACTTAATAACTGGCACGTCTCCGGAACAATTTGAACTTTAATATGATAATTTTATTAGAAATACTTATTATTGCCAATAGATAATGATATTTGCAGCACTGTATTGTTTATAGAAGATAGTTCGCAGATATTTCACTTCGTATTTTACCAAATTGTCTAGTTTTACGGAAATTACTTTTAACTAATGTGTTCACACCGACACTTAGAACGTGAATGTTCAATATGTGAAATATTTCTAACTCCTCCCTTTTCTTCTATTTGATTAACTTCGTTGCGGGTTAAGACTAATTAGCGTTCCCAGAGACTCGCCGAGCTTCACCGCTCGGTGTCATAAAATGCGTGCCACTGCTGATCCTGGCTTACAAGAGTTACAGTGGCGGGTGTGAGGGCGGGATAGTCTCGTAGTTGCGCCTCTGCCTATCCCTTAGGGGATAAATGGCGTGAGTATGCGTATGCGTAAAGAAATGTTACGTTCCTCTATGATTGCACATAGAAAGATTTCAGTACGGAACTTAGGGGAACGAGTCAAGTTATTATACTTAGACATAATTGCCCAATGAATTAGGTTTTTTATACATTATGGCGTCCCCGCATACGCGATTTTTATGCCAACGTCGAGGTGATTTATACTTTTTTTTTTTTTTTTTATGGCACTTGTGTTCACATTTTGCCAATGTCAAGTTTGGGTTGTCTTTTTTTATTATCTGTAGTATGTCGAAGTAAAGCAGTGGCTACCTTACCAAGACTTTATCGAGGAGTTTTGGCGGCAACAAAAAAAAAAACACTTGATTAGCACGATTATTTCAATTCACTTCATTTGAGCTCTTTAATAGAACTATATTGGATAATATACCACCATAATTATGCAATATAACACTAAGTATCACCAAAATAATGAATTAAAACAAGAGCACCTTATGACACTTCCAAGTTCCCGCCAAAACTCCTCATTTATATGTTTTGAAATGTCTTTTTAATAACAGATGACATAGCTGCTATTAACTTTTATCCAATTTGTGCGTGACCCACGCAACGTTTTTTATCTACGTACAGCAGATAATATTTGGCACCTGTCTGAGATTACACTTCCGTGGAATTTATTTTGAATGGGAATCGAACCCGCTATCTTTCTCACTACTAACTATAGGCAAGCAATAAATTGCACAGGAATTGAAAAATGGGTATTATATTTTTATTTGTAATAATTAATAATTTTCGTGAAATCATTCGTGAATATAAATAAAATAATGAGTACCTTAAACTAAATAATATTTATTGTAATAAAAATCATTTAAATACGTATTTTAAAATACGTCAAAAAATTATGTACATTGATTTCATTGATTTGATCAAATATTTGACATACAATATTTGATCCAAACCAGTCGTTTCACAATAATTTTAAGTTTCATAATTATATTTTTGTACCTATACAATCAGCCTTGCGTCCTCATACAGAGACTGATTACATCGAATTAAACATTAAAAAATATAAAAATGTTTTACTTGAAGTATTGCGAACAATATTTTGTAAATCCATTGCTGTTGATACCGTTATTTTAAATGTTATCGGTATTAAAAAACTTTCTAACAATATGTACGCTATTTGAGGCAAAATACCACTAGCACCACGAAAATAAATCATGTTCGAAACCAAATTTAAAACCCGTTGTCTTTTTCTTACAAAACGGCAACAACACGATTTTAAATCTCGATTAACAGCTTATATTTAACGGTGCGAGATGCCTAATTAACAATACTGTAAGTAACAACAATAGATGGACTAGTTATCTCACAGAATATAAAAATGCATAGCCGGTTACCCGCCAGTTCAACTGGAAGACTTAAATAAATAACGTTAATAGCATGTTATGATTGCGTAACAGTAACGGACGTCCTCCTGGGTTCCGTTGCTACTGTTATAACAGTTTCTGGCGCGTCAGTGTTTCTGCTTGCAGTTTCTTCGTTTCTGGCTGCTGTGTCGTTGCTTGTGCTCTGTGCCATCGCTGCTGCGATGGGTTGTGTAATTGGTTGAACCTGGTAGTTGGGGTAATGGACTCCAACTACTTCTTCGTAGCTGGGCGGTGCCATACATTCTGTAATGAAACGTACATTTGGTTAGATTTGTTTGGTTCTGTATGGTTGACGAAAATAACAAGATAACGTTCGTTACAAAAGCTAACGTTAACTCTATAGGTATTAAGTTACCTTCGATGTACAATTAATGGACAATGTATGTAATACTTCGAGTTTATCTTTATTACGTGTTCGTGACTCGTTCATTTTGATGGAAGATACGTTGCAGTACTACATATCAGTAAAACTAACCAATACTATTGTACTGTAGGTATCTATGGCGTTGAAAATTTATTAATAATTTTGTTTTCTAGTCTGTTTACACAATGTCAAGGGCTTTGGATCTCACTTGTCATTTGCCGACGATGTGGCACCATAATCTTTTAGAATCATTAAAGTTTGTTGGTTGCCATTTATTAAAACGAACCTTATCACACAGTGATACAGTTTAGTCACGGTGTCGTAGTGGCTGCGTAGAACTTGAAATCGAGATGATCGTCTATTCTTTGAATAGTATAAAGATAAAAGTATGCTACATATTGAATGACGCGTAGATACTTAAGGATAAAGAATATTTATCGTACAACAGGTGGTATCTGTCACACGATAAGAGTCTAAGGGACTGTTTCAAATCTTCTGATTAAATGCTGCTCCTACATTAAATGTAAAAGTCGAGCAAATACAAAAGTCCCACTCCTATCTGTGCTCCCAAGTGGTAATAAAATGAGTACTATCTCTACTATCAGCTTTTTTTTATTGCATTGAACGACGAGACGAGCATGCCGTTCGCCTGGCGGTAAGCGATACGACCACCCATAAACAGTAGCAACACCATCCAGCACTTTGAGTTACAAAGAACTGTGTGGCATTCCACTGCGCTCGTCATCCTGAGACATAAGATGTTAATTCTCATTATGTCCAGTAGTAACACTGGCTACAATGTCTTTCAAACCGGAATACAACAACGCATCTACACTGCCGCTTGGCGGTAGAAATAGAAATTACGATGGTACCTACCCAGACGGTCCCTCGCATACGAGAGACCTACCACCAGTAAAATTGTGTTGATAATGGCGTACGTGAAGTAAAATTGAAATTACCGAACTCCCGACCAGGGAGATGAAAATATTTCTTTGGCGGTCCTCCGACGCGACGACGCTTGGCTCAAAATATTACTAGGTACTTAAACGACAAACAAAGACTTTTATTTTTTAGCTTTTTAGAGGCTTTTGTGTCGGGGGTTATTTTAATTATTATTTCCAACTTTTTAACTTTCTCTGTTCTCCATCATGGGGCCTTGATAATCAACAAGATCTACCACCTACTCATTGAGACTATTCTTATGAGCCCACACACGCTATATCTGCTTTAAGTTGTTAAAGAGTTGGGTATCCAGCAGACAACTTGATGCTACAGCATCAACTCAAGGTTAACATGTCTTTAAAACATTGCCGAAGCCACAGTACACCAACTTTTAAATCAACCGGAGTTGCGAAAGTTAGATATGAGCTGATAATCTTCAAACGCCTGAACAGATCTTCATAAATTATACCTAAGAAGCATCTCGATCACATCAGCATTCAAACAAAAAAAACCGCGTTAAAATCGGCACATTCATTTGAGAGCTACGATGCCACTGACATACATACAGATACATAGATACACAGACACACAGGTACACAGATACACGCCCTAAACTTATAACACCCCTCTATTTTTGTCGGGGTTTAAAAATACGTTTGATAAGAAATGCAAACCAATTATCCTGTATCATGATATATAATAGTGTTTTATATCCTGCTTTGAGTTGTTGCTATGAGTGACTTATTCAAAAATTACATATTCCAGTCCTTATTAATGTCTCCATCCGCCAATGTTTTAAACATCACGATGTGTTTTTATATCTGCCACGGAAAATTGACATCACTACACCTGACATTAATTTATTACTACCCCACTTCCTTCATAAAGAACTCGATATTATAGGAGGGAATATGTCTGCTGGCACTGTGTTCCACTGATTAAACATGCCGCATACTTAAATATCCTGAACGTTTTGGTTGATAACAATGGTAGGATATTTGTGTCTCATCGGATAGTGACACCCAAACACCAAGTGAAAACCCACCACAGTGGCCCACATAAATGTGTCGTGGGCCGAAATCAACTGATGTATATCCGGTTTCAGTCTTGCTGGTGTAATTGTCAACTAGCGAGAGATAATAGTCTCTCATCAGTCTATATCACTTACTACCAGGTGAAGTGAAATCAATTTGCCTTTTGCTATAAACAATAAATAAAATGAAAAGCCACATAAACTTCCTTACCATATTTGGGGGGTGGGGGCAAATTGGAAGGGCTGACGTAGATAGTAGGCTCGCTCGGACCCAATGATGGTCTCGCACGAGTTCCCATGTACATCCGCCTCTGCTGCGGATTGCGCGTTTTTTGTCCTGGAAAATAACGAATAGCAACGTTAATAACGGTATTATGTAATGTATTTTATAACGTTTTAGGGATCGTAAGTACTAACAGGATTAATGAATACCCGGGGTCGTCTTGTATGCGCCGAAGAAGGCCACCTCGGGATTTGCTTGGTATGCCGGTGTAGGGTATATTATAGCGTTAGGGATTCTCCTACTAATGTTATGATTGGTAAATTTTGTGAAGATGTTTCTAAGGAATAAACGCAAAAATCACTGAACGGATTTGGATGGAATTTAGCACGCAGATAGGACTGAATTAGCATATACACTACTTTTATTCCCTAAAATGTATATTGAAACTATAATTTCCTCATTGTTGTGGACCGGCGAGTAACACTCACTTAGGGCCCGTTTTTTCAACTGTAGTTATCTTTTTGTCAGGGTCTTATTAAGCTGGACGCACTCGCAGCCCCTGTAACACTCGAAGATCTGCGAGCGCGTCCAGCTTAATAACACCGATGATTACCCTAACTACAGTTGAAAAAACCCGGTCTTAGTAGTGAATAATTTATCACGCAGTCACTGAGGTTTCTACGTCTAATCATCTAAATATTTTATAGCATTTTAGTATCTGATGGTAATTCACTTTTACAACTTTTATATTGCTGTTGTTATTATAACAACAATTTAATATAAATAAAACATTTGCATGAAATTATATATTTTTTTTTTTTTTTTATTGCATTTAATGACGAGACGAGCATGCCGTTCGCCTGATGGTAAGCGATACGACCACCCATAAACAGTAGCAACACCATCCAGCACCTTGACTAACAAAGTACTGTGTGGCATTCCACTGCGCTCGTCACCCTGAGACATAAGATGTTAAGTCTCATTATGTCCAGTAGTTATACTGGCTACAATGTCCTTCAAACCGAAACACAACAGTGCATGCACACTGTTGCTTGGCGGTAGAAATAGACATTGCGGTGGTACCCACCCAGACGGCCTCTTACATAATGAGAGACCTACCACCAGTAAACCACCACCACCATATGGGTTGACTCCCGCAATTCATCTTAAAATAAAAGTGTTAACAATAATGTTTATGCTAGATGTGGTTTAATACAATTAATCCTTACATTAAGATAAATTGTTAATGTTGATGTTCGCTTTAATTTTATCTAAAGTAATTAATGCAAATTTATGATAATACATTACCTAATATCAATACACGGATGCAAGTGCAAATAAATATTATAATGACAAATGTAGTACTTGCGCTGAGAATAGACCAAAAAACATCTGTAAACGAATTTTGGTAGACCACTTGATAACTTTCAACATTTAAGTCCGAATAATTTTGAGATTCCATAACGTTATTTTTCACCAAAAACTGTTACTTGAGCATTTTTGAAATCGTTATCTTGCTATTTTTATTTAGCAGGCACACACTTAACACGACCTAGCGTGGATAAACACACAGAAGTATTGATTAAACGTAATACAAATTACGGATAGGTGGGTAAGTACCTATTTTATCTTTTAGATAACTTATTGTAAAATGAATAATTTACTTATGACACTACCCGTAATTATCAACGTGCTATTTTTATATACACCATAATAATGTTATTGTACATTTTTAACAACGATAACATAATACTGGTCACAAAAAAAACATGAAAAGGGTTTTTTAAACTGTTCTAAATTTGAATGAAAACTTAAGCGCGGCAACCACATTATCTAACAATTATTTTATAGAGAGTTTTGGCGGGAACTTGGAAGTGTCATGAGGTGCTCTTGTTTTAATTCATTGTTTTGGTGATACTTAGTGTTATATTGCATAATTATGGTGGTATATTATCCAATATAGTTCTATTAAAGAGCTCAAATGAAGTGAATTGAAATAATTGTGCTAATCAAGTGTTTTTTTTGTTGCCGCCAAAACTCCTCGATAAGGTCTTGGTAAGGTAGCCACTGCTTTACTTCGACATACTACAGATAATAAAAAAAGACAACCCAAACTTGACATTGGCAAAATGTGAACACAAGTGCCATATACAAAAAAAAAAAATATATCGTCTCAATGAACACATCTTAATTGATTTTTGACGATCTCAAATTAATATATTATCTATATGACGTTAAAAACAGACGATGTTATCGTTGTAAATTGTGGAATATAACTCAGGAATATTCGGTATGTAATTTTTAAAAATCTTATTCACAACAGTAGTTATGACTGGTGACTGGTGGACTGGTACTGGTGGTAGGTCTCTCATTATGTAAGAGGCCGTCTGGGTGGGTACCACCGCAATGTCTATTTCTACCGCCAAGCAACAGTGTGCATGCACTGTTGTGTTTCGGTTTGAAGGACATTGTAGCCAGTATAACTACTGGACATAATGAGACTTAACATCTTATGTCTCAGGGTGACGAGCGCAGTGGAATGCCACACAGTACTTTGTTAGTCAAGGTGCTGGATGGTGTTGCTACTGTTTATGGGTGGTCGTATCGCTTACCATCAGGCGAACGGCATGCTCGTCTCGTCATTAAATGCAATAAAAAAAAAAAAAAAAAAAAAAAAAAAAAAAAAAAAAAAATGATCAGCTGCAGGTACTGTAAAAGGAGAAAATAGTCCAGTCCAGGTTATGTGTTAGTATTATTGTAGGAACTAATAATCAGTGTGGTTGATTCTCTTTTAGGCTAAGTCATCTAATTATTCAACTCATTAATGCACCTAAATGTAATTTTCTTAAAGTGTTTTCGTTCTTAGAGCATTCCTCCAAACAGATGCAGATCTCCATGGAATTGCCACGAGAGATTTTTAAAGATTAACACAGCCATAGCTTCTCAAAAAGCGGAATTTGACTGGGTATTTTACTAAAACCCTGTTTTTATGTGTTGTGACTTTTTGTGCCGATGTGCGTAGGTAATATTATTATACTGATAAACTCTAACGCCTTTACACATAGAAAATTCCAGAGGAATCATGGATGATAAGTTGGTCTTTTAATTACGGATGGTTTTGGTCTTCGTATAACTCATAAAACAAAACGAAAAGTCCTCATTTTCACGCCAATTTCCTCTTATTAGGGTCAAACAGCCTTATACTTTCTAGTTTCTACAAGCTCGATTATCCTGGGCATTCTACATTGTAAATACAAATAAATACGTAAATATACGAACTTAGTGCTATGATCCTCAAGCAGAAGAACAGCACGAGCCACAGAAGCAGCATGCCTATCAGCACCATCAAATACCAGAAAGCCATGTGCGTTAGATTCGTCTGTTCTCTATTCTCTTCGTAACCGTCTTCAGGGGGATAATCTTCGTATCTATCGAAGTCGTAGGACGGATGTCCGTATATAGGAGACATGGTCTTCAAAGATTATAGCAAGATTTCACTTATTAAATATCGAAATGATTATCACTTCCAAGGACACTCGTTACTTCTTTGTCGAACAAAAAAGTCGAGCGTCGCCGCATCTAATACACTCACAATAACTTGTGTGAACAAATTAATGGAATGTTATACGATTTCTAATTACTGAACCACGGATATTGGGTTAATGCCCATATTGTACGCACTCGGCACCATAATTTTGCACCAACTAACGCAATCGAAAACTTTTTGAGTGCGGTTTTCCGTTATCATATCGAAATCATTCGATATCAGACAGTCATGTCTAGATTAAGAGGCGAGTGGTAAAACAAGAACGATATAGCTTGGATAAACTGTGTTTTACTAGCCCATAGTCGTGACCCGGATTGGGCTGTTCGAGTTATGATTATAAAAATTTGAACTGTCTATATTACGAATAGGTAATAAATTCCGCAAGGTGATAATAACTAGATATCTAATGAATAACATCAATCTAGAAATTAATTTATCTAGAAGCCAAAAATAAAGTTAATTAACAAAACCTCAATCATTCATTATACTATACCAACGCCAGCTTAGAAAATAATTACTGTAAGTGAACTATTAGCATTTTCTGGTTGTTTTTCACCATTTACTTTGCATTTGAACATTTGCCTAACAATATTTTTTAATTTCAATCGTTGTCACTTTTCAGCCTAAAGATGTTATAAACATAAAATTATACATGTTCTACATTATTTTCGTTCATGCTTTGTGATACAAATGGCATTGGATACATTTTGACAAGTCGGATTCAGATTAGATTCCATTTGTATGAATCGTCCCTGATAAGTTCACAGAAGCTGTGCACTACGTTCCCATTGAATATAGATATTATGATCATATTAAATATGTTTTTAAAGGCGTTTTGAAGTTCAATGTTAAGATGTTCGTTAGCCAACTGCACATAAATCGTTGAATGGTTTTAGGTTAAAATGAACACATTGATAGATCAAGTTTTGGATGAGCATATACACACACATACGCCTTTTATCCCCGAAGGTGCAGACAGAGGCGCAATTATTGCACCTACTTTTCGCCTTGCGTATTCCGTCCCATGATGTGACAGGGGGCGAGCTGCGAGCCTATCGCCATATCGGGCACAAATTCCAGACTCCGAGCTGATACTGATTAGAAAAATCTAATATTACTTTGCCCGACCCGGGGATCGTACCCGAAACCTCAGGATTGCAGTCGTACCGTAATACAACTACACCACCATTCATGGATTGGATGAGCATATAGATAACATTTTATCACGTAAAATTATAGGACTTCTCTGTAGAGTCCTTACAAGCGGGAGGAGACACGAGCAATAGCTGACACTTCTTATATCGTAAATACAGGAAATACAGGAAATTTTACTGGTGGTAGGTCTCTCATTATGTAAGAGGCCGTCTGGGTGGGTACCACCGCAATGTCTATTTTTACCGCCAAGCAACAGTGTGCATGCACTGTTGTGTTTCGGTTTGAAGGACATTGTAGCCAGTATAACTACTGGACATAATGGGACTTAACATCTTATATCTCAGGATGACGAGCGCAGTGGAATGCCACACAGTACTTTGTAATTCAAGGTGCTGGATGGTGTTGCTACTGTTTATGGGTGGTCGTATCGCTTACCATCAGGCGAACGGCATGCTCGTCTCGTCATCCAATGCAATAAAAAAAAAAAAAAAAAAAAAAAAAAAAAGACTAGAAGTGTCTATCAAAGAAAATGTAGCTATGCAAGCTAAAAATTAAATCCAACTGGCTTTATTATTATCCATTTTAATCGTAGTTTTGGCAGTATATTAGTAAGTGAGTGAGTCTAAAGAAATTTCTGGTCATCGCCGAAGTAATGTATCTGCATTCTTCTAAATCGTTTAAGACCTTGAAGGTATAAAAGCACCTGATTTTGTAGGACAAAATTTGGAGTTCTAAATTATATTAAAGAAGTAGTGGCTCTTTAGGGAAGTTAGAGGCTGCATCTAACTGTAAAATGAATGAATAATATAATATAAATCAGTATTACTACTGTCCGTCAAGTCCTAAAGTCTTCCTGATACTATCTCGGTGACGTAGTTGTATTGCGTGCGTGGTACGACAGCTAGGCTCTGATGTCCTGGATTCGAATTTATATCAGGCAAAATTATATTGGGTTTTTCTACTCAGCATCAGCCCGAAATCTGGATTTTGTACCCGATATAGCGATAGGCTCGCCCTCTATCACATCATGGGACAGAACATACTTAACGAAAAGTCGGTGCCCTAGTTGCACCTCTGCCTACTCTTCGGGAATACAGGCGTGATGTGTGTTTTACAATTTAAAGGTAAATGTAGTACTAATGCTGCGCGTTACGTGAAACTAGTTTGTCAACAATCAACATCATTTCTTAATCACCATTCACATCACAAATAATGACGAATCTCATTAATTACGTGATTCTAACAACAAAAAATCCGAAACCACGATTTTATTACACGTAGAATTGTGGCGATAAAATGACAATTAGACGAAATACGTTACAATTTATATCTAATATGAAGGTATTAGAAAAATATTTACCCCAGTGGGACATCCTGATGCACAAAATGACAAAAGACATCAACAAAATCGTACTGAGAACGGAAATGTATGCTATCGTCGTAACAGAAACATTGTCCTCCGAAGATCTCATGTCAAAATCTTCCACAGATGGAGCCATTTTTCCAAATGGCCAAATTACATAAGACAAAATTTCTTAAAACACTTCAAACGATATTGCTTTGTATTTCAAAACAGTTCGTTCTTTTTATAATTTGATCACACAGTTGTGTTTGTTGACAAACATCACGGTAATCTTAAGTTTTAATTTTGTTTTTTTTTTACATTTTTAAACAACACTATTCACCAGTACGTTATGTTCAAAATGATCTTTAGGTAATAAAATATCTTTTCGAGACGAATATTGAATTGATTGCCTGATCTGATGCTTTTCGAATTTCAGTTTTGTACGTTTAGTATAAAACTTACTTTCGTTCAAACTTACAATATCAATCAATACCCGGATTTATCTGAAAGATTATTTCGATACGTGACATATTTATAAATGATCATGCGATTTTGGTTTTTCTTTTCTTGATAAGTACGTAAATAGACTAAGTATTTTTCGAGTGCTAGGTATTTACGAACAATGAGAGCTCAGTATTTGTATTAGAAAATCTAAAGCCGGGTCTTTCATCCATGATCATGTAAAGTTAAGGCTCTCATCACACTGACGAAATACAGGGGAATTCACAGGAGGCGAAGGTGCTGCACGCGCGTCCAATGTAACCAGACCGTTTACTTGACTAGACCACGGATGAACCAGACAATAATTATACGATTAAGATTAAAACAACATACGATATCAATAAAACGATTCCAATCAGTATCAGATTGAGCGCGAAAACGGACCAATAAGAACTCGAGATTCCTATGGAGAATTCTTAGGTATGTAGGTTTGCTCACTATGTTTTCCTCCACCGTTAAAGCGAATGATAATTATTAATTGATAAACAATACACACGTAACTTCGAAAAGTCCGAGGTGTGTGCTTTGGGTTTTGAACCTCCGGACATTGTCTCGGCAGACCGTTCCATTCCCAACTAGGCTATCATCTACTATACCATTAGGTATGCTTAATAATTACACACACACACACATCCACTCACGCCTTTCAACCCTGAAGGGGTAGGCTGAGGCACGCACTATTCGACGTTCGTATTACGTCCCATGATGTGATAGGGGGTGAGCCTACCGCCACATCGGGCACACATTCCAGACTCCGGGCTGATACTGAATTTAAAACCCAATATCACATTGCCCGACTCGGGAATTGAACCCAAGACCTCAGAATAGCAGTCATACCGTAATACAACTACGCCACCGAGGCAAATCAGTCAGTTCGTTGCTTAACTATTAATGCTTAAAAATGTTATTTAATTCGTATGACGTATTGCAGTTATCGAAAAAAATCGCTATCTCGATTGATAAGAGATAAAATATTGTGCCTCTGTCCCTCATTGGAATGGTGGTACGGGTATTAGATAAGTATCTAATAGCAGATGATACCAAAAGTAAATGTATAAATACTTCTTAATACCTATATATCTACTTCGACAAATATAAATTGTCAGGTGTTAATCATAAATGTAATAAACTGGTAATAAAACTGACATTTTGTATTACAATTAGTATAGCTTGAGTGAAATCAATGATATTGCCAAAACTGAGTGAGGGGAATATTTATATTTGTCAAAAAACATCTAGAAAATATCCTGCTGTTATTCTTTGTTGTAAGTAAATACAATTTACACGTCATAAATATTATGCTAATCTTTCGTTATCGTCCTTTGTATGCTACGAGTGCGTTAAGTTCAAGTTCAGACTAAAACTAATATTATAAATCAAAGATACAACTTAGTTTGGTATAACACAAATCTTTTGACGGACTCGGAGCTATACGTGTCAGGTCATAGATACAGAAAAATAATGACAATATCCAACAAACATTTTATGATATTAGTTCCGAGATTCTATCATAGATGGTGCTATCCGTCTAATATAAAAATACAGACAAAAATTAAATCGTACTTACTGAATGATCTGTAACTAACAATAATTACTAGCACCACTAGAAACGTCACCCAAAAAACAAATGCTGGTGATGGGTAATACATTTTAATTTACCACTGACTCCTACACACCACGTAAACGTACTGATTGATCGAAACTAATTAAAAAATGACTAAAGCTATAATATATCGACTCGATAAATGGATAATGGTCGTTATCGGTATATTTTTTAACTTATCAAGGTTTTTTTTATTTTGCACGTTCTGCATATAGATAAAAAGAAAAATGTCGTCTGTGTATGCTTTACGGCGTTGAGTTTTTCAATAATTTATCGCAATTTCTTTATATCTACATAAATATGCTTCATAATTACCTATGCGTCAAGCAATTTTTCAGATAATGTTTTTGTAAATAATCTATACCCGCACCAACATTGCTATCTAATCTTTAGATATTTTTGAATGCTTCAGAAAGATTAAATTGAGAACCTTTTAGAAATTAAAGTATTTATGACGTTTCTCTTGAGGTTAGTACAATTCATTCGTTAAGCCAACCTTTTACATCAAAGTCCCTTAACTTCCTCCAATTGTAAACAATAAAAGCAATGACGTGGCACTCACCTACGTCAATTTTATATTTCTGACGTAAGTAGTTTGCTTGAGAACGCGTGTTTTAACCACCATTTTGTAATGTGAATCTCATTATTTTTTAATTATAAATGTTATAATTAACAGGAAGGAAACGGTAAAACAAGCTAAAAATAATAATTGAATATCCTGTAATATTCAAATCGACAAGCATAAAATAATTAAAAATTTACTGTTGAATTTTATATGGTCAATGAGATTCATGCCTACATGTTGAATTTTTTTTTATACAGCTGGCTGACGAAATGAGCTTCTTTGTGCCTAATTGGGAGCTCCAACGCTCATTCCGCCTTTTAAACGATGCAATGCATTCACGATGTCTTTGGCTTTGTAAATGATCATTGGAGTAACTGGCATTTGCCTTCAACTGCAAGAAAATTACTACTATTCTAGCCACTATTCGTTAGATCGATTTACAATTCAATTCAAATCGATTTAATAGTCATATTCGATAGTTGAAAATGTTTTCATGTGCGGTACTGATTAAGAACTATTATTATTAAAAAACCCCGTTGTCATGAATTGAATTCGCGTACCTGAGTTTTTGCACCACTTATTGTTTTATGAGGCTCTTCCCTATTGCATCATGAGATGGGACACACATAGCGGAAAGTGCAGGTCCTGGTTGCACCTCTTCCTACCCTTTCAAGTTCAGGAATAAAGGCATGATGTGTGTTCGTGTATGTACTCCGCCATAATCACAAATTAAAAAAAAAAACAGTCCGTCACCGGTTAAAAGATACTATAGTCCTTTAAAGATTGGGCAGACAAACAGACGCCGTAGGCGTTTTAATAACATTTAGAGCGCGTAATAGTAAGTACCACGTCATTAATAGTAATAAGAGTTACTTGAACTTTGGACTCAATACTCCATGGCTGCACGTCATCGTCATCTTGTTAGATTACGTGTTAAATATTGAGAAATTATTTGTAATAAATAAAATAGGTAATGTCCCTTTTTTACGTTTTCGCGTGTAAAACGATATTATCAATAGCATCAATTTTGTTAGGAAATGCTAACGGTTATGTTGGACTCACCAATTTTACGGCCCAACATTAGATCATCCGGGAATGATGACATCTGTTCCACTCGACCATCACGCTGGACCGAGCATCTAACACTATACACACCGGCATACCAACCATAGCCCCGTGGTGGCCCTCTTTAGCGCATAAAGGTCGGCTGGGTACCTTAAAGCCCCCTATGTTGAGATAAGCAGTTTTTACATGTATTCAAAAACGAAATTTACTCAGATTTTTTAATTGTTTTAAAAGTAATATCCGATTACCCTCTTCTCCTCGGGGGTAGTTACCTATAAGTAATTAAATTAATTAATAACCTTTATGAATAACGCACTTGTTCAGAAACAGTGAATCAGCTTATATCCTGTCAATTAGCTAGCTTTTGCTCTGATTTTGAAAAGAGCAACACTAGAGTTTCTTGCCCGTTCTTCTCTAGTGAGAACTGCTTTCCGAACTGGTGGTAGAGTTAATATTGACGGAATCTAAATAATGTATAACATTTTATGGGTTCGAATAAATTATTTCTTTTCATTTCATTAGCTATCTTTTGCTCACGGTTCCATTCACATAACAGTATTCTCTCGAAATAGGTTATATAAAAATATTATATCTACATAATTCGAAGATTGCGTAGCTTTCTATACACGCATAATCACGCCTCAGTCCTAGACATCTCTCAAAATATATCTTTTACGTGATATAATGGGGGATGTAGTTATTACCCGTTAGTAGGTTGCCCTTAGCATGGTTACTTAAATCAAGGGTTGCGAGCGCCTAAAACGTTCACCCGAAAATCCGGTGTGGCCAGAAAAGCTGATTCGCGTCAGGGCACTGGCCGGTAGAGCCATCACAAAAAAAAAAGTAGTTATTACGGAAATATTTTAAATCGGTTCGGTAGTTGAAGAGACTAGCTACATACAGACTTACTTCTACCACTTTTTTTTTTTTTTTCGCGGGGTTAAAACGCGTTATCGCTTCCACCACTGGGGGGTGAGTGGAACGGTTATGTTGGTTTCACACAGTCTTACGGCCCAATGTCGACACTCGGGAGTATAGCATCATCCGAGCGAGCATTGGACCGAGTCCCTAACACTATAACTTTTCTAGTGCAGATTGATAGAGATATTGAATGCGTAACTTATTGGATATTCCAACTACCATTTTCCTATAAACTTGTGGTTGGGGATTAGCCGGATAAAACTACAATGCAATGCAATGCAATCAGCCTGTATTATACACTGCCCACTGCTGAGCACGGGCCTCCTCTACTACTGAGAGGGGTTAAGCCTTAGTCCACCACGCTGGCCTAGTGCGGGTTGGCAGACTTCACATACCCTCGAAATTCTTATGAAGAATTCTCGGGTATGTAGGTTTCTTCACGACGTTTTCTTTCACCGTTAAGAGGCCGTATACAAAATTTCAACTATTTCAGTCAACTTTTCATCGTGATTATTCAAAAAATAAACTGATCTGATTAATTTCTAATACATCATCGGAAAGACTATTTCAACGGTAATAAAATAAACGAGTCACATTTTTCATATCTTTCTTTAATTTCAATCTATTCAACAAGTTCCAACGTCTGTTTCAGAAATGTTGTTGTACGGAGACTCAAACATGTTGCCGTTTTTAATCAAAATCGTGCTTTGAACTGACTAACGAAAGTTACTGTTTATTGGTATAAAAGTCCCCTTAATTATGAAAGAGACAATTTCTGTATTTTCAAAATGAAAGTGTTAACGTAGTTGAAATTAAAGAAAGATATGAAAAATGTGACTCGTTTATTTTATTAGTGTTGAAATAGTCTTTCCGATGATGTATTAGAATTGAATCAGATCAGTTTATTTTTTGAATAATCACGATGAAAAGTTGACTGAAATAGTTGAAATTTCGTATACGGCCTCTTAAAGTGAACGATAATTGCTAAACAATACACACGTAACTTCGAAAAGTCAGAGGTGTGTGCCCTGGGTTTTGAACCTGCGGACATTGTCTCGGCAGACCGTTCCATTCCCAACTAGGCTATCGTCCCCAGTTAAACTACAATAGCAAAAGCTTTTATTCAGGTTATGCGATTATTATTGGATGGAATGAGGTAATCAGTAAAAAAAATGCGACTGATATGCCGATAAATTCGGCGTAGCACAAAGAAAACAACACAAATGGCGCATTTATTTAAATTCTGCCTACTGCTGTGAAATGGTGACGTTGAGGTACAGTCAGCCACAAAAGTAACTGAACAAATTAAAAACTTCAAACGCTTCTGCACGTTCACTCCAGTCGAAATATTGTTTTTTCTTTATCTAAAATAAAGTTAACCCTGTGAAGTTTATTTTAGTGAACAAAAAACAATTGTTGATACTGACGCAAAAGTTTAAACGCGATTTGTAATTTTGAATTTGTTCAGTTACTTATGTGGCTGACTGTACCTATACGCGGGTGTATAGATTTATGCCTGTATAAGATAATCAAAGGGCAAAGCTTTCGCACTTTACAAACAGAATTCACTATGAGCGATGAGGGTACCTAATCTTTGATATGCGCCAAAACTATAATACCAAGTAATTATAAAATACATATTCTACAAATAAAAGTGATAATTTTTGAGATTTCCTAAACACAGTACTTTGTAACTAAAGGTGCTGGATGGTGTTCTTGCTACTGTTTATGGGTGGTCGTATAGCTTACCATCAGGGCTCATACACATAAACACGACACGGCGTCGCGTCGTCCTACGATGCGTCGCCGTGTCGTGTTTCAGTTTCTGTCGCTCAGGCGAACGGCATGCTCGTCTCATCATTCAATGCCATAAACAAAAAAAATCCTAAACAATGAAGCATACACTAGTAATGCGACTTGAGTAAGATTTTATGACTCGAGTCACTCGAGTAATTTCATTACGTCACTAGAGCTTTCGAGTAACTCGAGTTAACTATTTACACATTATGTAGCGCGTCTATGATTTGTTTAAGTATTTTAAAATACCTTTATTTCATTATTAATATGCAGGAAGATGAAATAATACATAAAATAATTGTTATTGTTTAGTTGTTAAATATATTTTTTTCATGCTCTATCACATGAAAAATGCTAAATTGGTAGCAATGGCGTTCGCGACGTAGAGAGCGACTAGTGAATTAGCGACTTCTAGTGATTTCTAGCGCTCACCGAGGTTATTCAGTGCGCCGAATCGACTCGGCAACTCGAGTGCAAATGGACTCGAGTCAATATTTTTTTTCTCGAGCACGAGTTTGACTAATTCACTCGAGTCACTCGAATCGCTCGAGTAAAAACAGGACTCGAGGCGCATCACTAGCATATACCGATTAATGAAAACACACAGCCCGAGTTAAGGACTGTTTTCATCACATAGAAACAATAATATGCAGAAATACTTTTAATCGAAAATATTTTTGGGGTCGTAGGTGCGTGCAAAGCAATACAAATAACACGCTGACACTCGTACCTAATGTACATCAAGTAAAATAATCTTTAATATTATTTTTATAAACTTACCAAAATACCTCACAACGACAGCATAAATCACCCAAAACAATAATATGTTTAAAATCATAAAAACTAACACACCGGGCAAATTAGACGTCATTTTGTTCACATTTATATAAAAAAAAACAACAAAAAAAAATTCCGTCCTAGTTATCCTATAATAAAACAACAAATGATTAGCCACGTTCGTAATTTAGTGCTATAGGACCGATATGAAACTTATATGTACGATAAAGTTCAGTACCTATTGATAACGGATATTAATTATCATTTTGTAGGTATGTTATATCAAATGTGCTTAAGGCAAGGAATTTCTAATGGTATATTTGTCTTCGTCTGGGTAGCGATTGTACAGAAGTTGTTACACCCGCCATAGTCGCTCACTTGTGTCGCGTTCCAGGATCAGCCTGTGTATACGGTTTCAAAGAGACCATAATAAGGTAGTTTCCTACCTTTTGTTTTGTACATAATTTTATATGTAACAGAAAATAATATGAAAAAGAAATTCTTCTGTTAAATCAGCATCAAAATTCGTTGAAAAATAAAGCAGTTACTCATCATCAGCCCTGTATATATTGCCCACTGCTGAGCACAGGCCTCCTCTACTACTGAGAGGGGTTAGGCCTTAGTCCACCACGCTGGCCTAGTGCGGGTTGGCAGACTTCACATACCCTCGAGATTCTTATGGAGAATTCTCAGGTATGTAGGTTTCCTCACGATGTTTTCCTTCACCGTTAAAGCGAACGATAATTGATAAACAATACACACGTAACTTCGAAAATTCAGAGGTGTGTGCCTTGGGTTTTGAACCTGCGGACATTGTCTCGGCAGACCGTTCCATTCCCAACTTGGCTATCGTCGCTTACGCAGTTACTCATATTTCAAATATTGTCGTGAGCTAAAGTGGGGACGTGGTGGGGATATCGCGCTATCTCTTTCGCACGCAGGCAGCGTTATGGTCGGGGACACTCGGTGACGTCACAGTCTGATATTACTGTTATTGGACAATTACCCCTTCTACCAAATTTAAAACCTTTCTAGCTTATTATTGCGCCAATGTTAAAAATGATTTTTCTGTTAAATTTTGGATGGCATATATTTTTGATAAATGTATTTAAGAAAAGTACTCAACTACCCTATTGTGTCGACTGAAGAGAGGTAATCTCTAATCAGTTGACAGTCTATTTAGATCCTATTCCACTTACCATAAGGTACATTGGGGTCATTTTTCCGAGCCCGTAAAGAAAGGAATACAAGGGACGTATTCCAAGGAAACAGGCCATAAGATTTGCAATCGACCGTAATTTCAACGTAGTTGTAGTTTCTTAGGGGCCTATTTCTCAACTTGTGAGCATTTCAACGTAGTTGTAGTTTCTTAGGGCCTATTTCTCAACTTCTGAGTATTTCAACGTAGTTGTAGTTTCTTAGGGGCCTATTTCTTAACTTCTGAGTATTTCAACGTAGCTGTGGTTTCTTAGGGGCCTATTTCTCTATTTCTGAGTATTTCAACGTAGTTGTAGTTTCTTAGGCGCCTAGTTCTCAACTTCTGAGTATTTCAACGTAGTTGTAGTTTCCTAGGGGCCTATTTCTCAACTTCTGAGTAAATGCTATTCGTCACATAAATGTATAAGCCCATTAAATACAAAAGTCTAACTCTAGTTTATGCGCCCAAATAAATGGTAAACAAATGAGGTATATCTACATTAGCTGTTTCATACAATAACTGTCAACTAATAAAATTTACTCGATATCAGGCCCTAAGTATTGTTCCAAAGCTTTTTCGGTTACTATACTCCTTTGTAGAGTTTTTATATCGTAGGTTTGCAAACCGCAATAGTCATCTGACCAAGCAACAGAAGAATTATATGCTCAAGGCAAGGGAAGGAATAAGGAATATAAGTTGATGTTTAGGTCTCCGAATTCTCACTGAGTAAAACGAAAAGTAACAGAGGGCTGTTCATTCACTTTAGATTTTTAAACGCTCAGTATCCAGATAATATTTATTCATAATCCTATAATTTATGGACATGGACATGGACGAGCATTCCGTTCGCCTGGTGGTAAGCGATACGACCGCCCATAAACAGTAGTAACACTATACAGCACCTTGAGTTACAAAGTACTGTGTGGCATTCCACTGCACTCGTTATCCTGATGTTAAGTCTCATTGTGTCATAAGATGTTAAGTCTCATTATGTCCAGTAGTTACACTGGCTACAATATCCTTCAAACCGAAACACAACAGTGCATGCACACTGCTGCTTAGCGGTAAAAATAGACATTGCGGTGGTACCCACCTAGACGGACTCTTAAATATAAGAGACCACCAGTAAATGATACTTATTATTTTATTTATTATGTTCTTGGTTTTTGCTATAGGTATCTGAACTTTTTGTTTCTCATAAGCAAGGTCATACCCGTATCCCTCGCACTAGCGATATTTACGTGGCAACTATTATTTAATATACTTAATATTATATTATCATATTCGGCGAAGACAAGTAAAATATTTTTTCTCTACATTTTTCTAATTGCTACAGTCCCTACTCCTTGCGTACTGCAAATTTATGTTTTCAAATTAGGCACGTCTTTAATAGTTTTGGCATTTGAAGCATAGATGGCGTTAGAGAGACGCGTGAATTTTAAAAACCGAACCATTTTGGAAGTTACATTTTCTTGAAGGGAAAATAATATTATTATCGTGAATTAGATACATAATTAGAGACATAGCTGTATAGATACATTTTAGCTTTAATTAACCGTGGTTTTTAAGGGTTATAGTTATACCCAAAATTTCATATTGCGTTTTTTTTTCTTAGATAAGAATGTGTTATAGTAACACCGGAATGGAAAATTTTCACTAGAAAGCCAAATATATGTAATTGGCCCTATCTTAAGTACTGATAACAGCTGTTCGTATCATAATTTGGGCAAAAACAAATATTATATGGACAGTCCTTTACTTAATTCACACACACACACACACACACACACACACTCACGCTCATCATCCCCGAAGGGGTAGGCAGAAGCGCAACTAGTGCACCGTGCGTATTCCGTCCCATGATGTGATAGGGGGCGAGCCTATCGCCATACTTAATTGAGGACTTTGATAACCTGTTTGTTTTATAGAGACACAGTTTTAAACACTTTAGTTATTTACGAAAACAGTGACATAACCGCGAATGAAGTATTGCCAATTTACTATTTAAAATCAAAAGATGCCTTTAAAAATCATAAATATATTTCACTAACTGATAACAGCAAATTCATTAAGAACAGTAAAACTTCGTCGTTACACTCAAACAAAAATCAACATAAATACCTAACACATGCAAGTTCTCAATTAATCTATTATCAAATAAAAATAATAACACTTACTTTGTATAACACAGCGTCCCAAACAGAACCACATCCAAAATAAATAAACGCACATCATACTAAAAACCGCGGTGAGGACGGACGCTACCATATCCATTTTGTGATCAATTGACACAAATTCAGTTCATTATTTATCGCAATCTTATCGTATATTATAAATAAGAGAATAAAATATTGTTAGTTTGTGTCGCGTCCCTTTCTTTGTGCGTACGGCGCGAACATTAGAAATGAATGGCAAGGTCTCGGTGCATTTAAGTGCTTGTCCACTACTGACTGCACGTGTCGGAGTCGACTTATGACTGACTCAAGCTAAATAGACAGAGGGGCAAATAGTGTTAACGGGGAGGGGATATGCCAAGTAGGAACGAAAAAAGGAAAAAATGTGTGGTAGATAAATCTAGATACTTATATCAAACGAGATACGACAAATAGTTAAAGGTTTTGTTAATACTTTAAAATCTAAAAAAGAAAAAATCTCTTGAGCTTTTAAATGGTATAACCCAAGCCCGCATTGTTTGTTCGTGTGTCTGTAAACTTGGAATAATCCCAACAATGTATAAAATAGTAAACCAATAGTAATGTAAATTAAACATAAAAGAACAAAAAAGAAACATTTCGAAAAAAGAATTGTCAATTTTGATGCTGTAGTATGTATGTGTACCTGGTATATAAGTAGATGTAGGGTGTATTGTAAGAGCAGTTCGTAAGCAGGATAATAAAGGATCTAAAACTATACACCCATGTCAATTTCAAACCTTTCACTGAGCATAGAGAACCTAATCTTATCTCCGAGTTCGTAAACATTATTGTTTTGGATGCTATTATATACTGTTTGAATAATATAAAAATAATAAAAAAATCTTTCTTTACATTTTTTTTATCTTGACTTATAAATCAAAGTCGCTTCCCGCTGTCTGTCCCTATGTATTCTAGTTGTAAGCGTCTCTAAACTTGAGGTTAAAATACCTCCTTAGTTCATTATTTTTGTCGCCCGTTTTGCTATGGAGGGAAGTGGACAATTAATATTTCCAACTCCTCCCTATCTTTCTATTTGATTAATTTCGTTGCGGGTTAAAGACAGATTCGTGTTCCCTGAGACTCGCCGAGCTTCACCGCTCGGTGTCATAAAATGCGTGCCACTGCTGATCCTGGCTTACAGGAGTTGCAGTGGCGGGTGTGAAGGCGGAATAGTCTCTAAACATATGCATGCTTAGATCTTTAAAACTACGTAACGGATTTTGATGCGTTTTTTAATAGGTAGAGTGAGTCAAGAGGAAGGTTTATATGTATAATGCATGCATAATATAGTAGAGAAATAATTTATATGTTCTATTGTGACTGCGAGTGCCTTTCTGACAATAATCGGGGATCTACCTATACTGTACAAAAGGCGTTTTGTACCAAAGTGTCGCCGACCGTGACCGACCATATTCCAAGATCTCTCGATCTGTATCTGTTTATTGTCGCCTGGTACAATATAAAGTGACTTTTATACTTATTTTTGTGTATTCAGGTGGATTCGAGAATGGTTTAGATTTATAATTCGGTCCGGGAAAATGTATAGCGGGACTTTTGTCCAGGAAAAAACCTTTCGTGCGGGCGAAACCGCGGGCAAAAGCTAGCAATGAATATAGTAATATAAATATGTATATAGGTTACTAAATTGTGTTAGAGAAAATAAAAAAAATGGACGACAATTATCACCTTATCTGTGTATAACATTTAATGGACAACGTATTTATCATCATGATAAGAAAATGCCTAGTTGCATTAAATGTAAGGTTAGTTCCGTAAAGACAAGGATGCGGAATTTATATCGGAAATTTTATAATCTTTTCATTCGATAACTTTATTTTATATTTAAAAACAATAAGAACGGCAGCTCTCTAGTAAAGAAACAATTTTATATAGCAGAGTCGGGTAAAGGATCATATGGTTCAACTTTTTTTTTTAGCATAGAATCACGAGACGAGCGTGCCGTTTGCCTGATGGTAAGCGATACGACCACCCATAAATAGTAGCAACACCAGCCAGCACCTTGAGTTACAAAGTACTGTGTGGCATTCTACTGCGCTCGTCATCCTGAGACATAAGATGTTAAGTCTCATTATGTCCAGTAGTTACCTGTACATTTGCTTCGTATCTATTTAACATCAGTGCCCATAGCACGAATAGTTTACATTATAGTTGCAGTTTCGTTAAATGTAAATGTCATAAGCAAATTTAAAACCCGAAAGTTCAATTTGCAATTTTTAGAAAGTTTTTTTTATGGTATAGGTGGCAAACGAGCAAACGGTTCACCTGATGGTAAGTGATCACCGCCGCCCATGGACATCTGCAATACCAGGGGGCATAGAGATCCGTTGCCGGCCTTTTAGGTGGGAATACGCTCTTTTTGTGTTTAATAAAAGTGTGACTATAGCGCATAATGTTAAATTAAAAATTCTATACAAAATTTGAAAACCGAACGTTTGGTTTTCAAATCTACGTATGTCAGTTACGTATAACTATACCGCAAAATATTCGTGCTAGGGTTACTGATGTTGAGTTTAGTGATCCCCACTGCCATTCATATTTACAATAGCAGATGACTTATGGATTCGTTGCCGAAAGTTAAAGGAAAGGAATAGAGCTTAACTAAGAGCCGAAGTAATTTCGTGTTTCCAAAAATCTCACCACTCATAAAATATGCAACATCAAGCTGAATTCACGTTTGTTTCTATTAAATACTGTATCTAAGGTGAGCCCAACTGATGTGCATGTTGGAGAGAAATAGGTGTACCGTGTGGCTCTAGTATTTATTTGTACAAAATATAGCATCATTTACTGTTTGTGTCAGTTATGGTGCTAGAGACAATCCCTCCTTTCACCTCTTGTGTTTTGGAGTCTTCCTAACATGGCTGCGCGGGCGCAGGTGCGCTAACGCGACTGTTCAGATTCCGTGACTCGAATCTACCTCGTGAAAAAGAGTTACAAATAACGCGTCATTGCACTACCTCACACGGAAAAGTATCTAAAGTATATTGCCACTAAATATAAAGTGGATTAATCGATGCCACTCAAGTCACATACAATTAACCGTAAGTGTAAACGTCTGATCAATTAAGATGTCAAATAGATGTCGTAATACCTAATAATAAATTAATGACAAAATTAGTTCTATTTTTACATCATGCACGCTACCTGTAGAGTCGACGTGAAATGCTTTTAAACTTTAATAAAATATTTTACTATAAAATACTTCATTCATCACGTAGGCGAACACAGTTGCACTTATGATAAGTCAAGATACATTAAATTAATTATAATTATTAATACACAGGGTCACTTAAGAATGGATTAATAACAATATATCGAAAACCTCTTAACATCTTTTCATTAATAACTATTAAGTATTTAATATTTGTAAATATCTAAATTACATAAAAAGATAATATTCAAGTTAGAATTCGTATTCTTGGAAAAAATAATATTAAGTTTTTGTACTATAAAGTACCTATATTGTGTTGATTTTCGTCTGGAATTATACAAGTATACATTTACATTAAAGATACGTGTTAATAGACAGAGCACAACGATCACAGTTACATATAGGTAGGCAACGGCTTGGCTGTGCCTCTGGCAATGCTTTAGTCCATGGGCGGCGGATGCTGGTTACCATCAGGCGGACTGCTTACTCGTTTGCCTACTGAGGCAATAAAAAAAAATAAAACACGAGTTAAAACATTGGTAAACAAAATAAAATCACTTATGTTTACGACCGGCGACCCGCCTACCGTTTACCATTCTAAGGGTTATCAAATAATGGAGTTTTAAAAAGATACCATTGGTGACCTTTCAACGTTTCCTTTCCTCCGATTTAGAAGAAATAGGGATAGTTTTATGTCCCAAATATCACCCTTGTGAATCCAATAGAAATCGTCTCATTTCCACCTATATTCGATGTTAAGTACGGTAGCAAAAAAACACGACACGACTCTGTTTCGTTTTATTGGGATTGGTTAAGAGACTAACACGTGACTGACGTATTGTTCTCTCGATCAATCATAAACATCAACATTAAACAACATCGTCTTGCGAGTTGCGTTTTTTGCCACATTTTAAGCCCACAGTTATTCGTAAAACACTCACCTAACCAATATAAGCAGGATATACAGGACATCATAATAACCACAACTGCCAGCATCATAAGAGCTGGTAACGTTGTCACTAAAATAAGAACACCAATGGATTCCATCGTACACTATTATTTGCACATTCAATACTAATTGACGTTACAAGTGAAACAGTGTGGTGACTTATCAACCGATTAAATTATCAATAAATTACAATAATCTACGTATGTAGGAAGGTTAGGTTTGTTGAGGATTAAAATTAGGTATATATATGTCCTTGAAAAATATGTCGGTTTCTACAGACTGACTAATGACCATAAATAAGGCGATTTTATGGTTTATTGATTTTAATCCTAGTTGCATTTGAGGAATAAAGAAACGTTTTCAGCGTAAAAAGTCCATGTCAGGTCGACGCAATGACAAGCGGCATTTTTATATTAAAGGCCAGTTGCACCCGTTCCTGATAAAGTTCCAGGTCTATCTATCTGGTCATCAACTATCTGACATAATATAACTCTATGTAAGAAAAAAATCTGATACATTACTAGTAACTTTTTCTGTCAGATCTATTCGAGACCTGTGAAATCAAAAGTTGTAGTTTATATTGCGGATAAGTTCCGAATAGGCTATCTGCGACTTTGCATGTGGTGAAATGGCCATAAATATTAGTATTTGTTGCACTTTTTACTTCAAGTTGAATGGTTTATGAATTATGATTTATGGGGGCAAAACGAGTATTATTAAAAAAGTTATTCTGTATTTTAACGTTTATTTGAAGCAGTGAAGGGTACAAAGGAATAAAAGGGTTGTGCGGCCTTTACCTGCTTCTTTTCTGAAGGCCCATGCTGACTTTATCCTTTGCCTGTTGTGTAAGCCAATTAAAAACCCCAAAAAATTTAAACAAATAGCGGCTGTATATGTGCATAGACACTTTCCGTAGGCTTTATTTCAAATCTGCCTATGGAACGCTTAATTGGTTTCAACATGCAATACAAATCATCCCTAGTTTTCAACAAAAATATACCTAAAGAAGTACTTATTATATTAGAATATTATACAGAATAACACCTACGATCATTTCGGGATTAGGAAAAAATATGTTTCATCAATTATGAATGAACCTTTACATGTTTTATGTTCGTTTGGACTCAGAGTACTTACTTAATTTCAACTAATCGACTCGGACGAGCGATGTTCAATGAATAACGTGTGTAAATTAAACACATACGGCCTTATTCATAAACAGTTTATAAATAATTTTTAGTTATAGAATGTATTATCTTCTTCCTTCAACCTCAATTAAAAATTCGTTTGAAGAAGACAAAGCATTCGATAAAATAAAAATAAATAAAATAAAATACTTTATTCATCACGTAGGCGAACATAGTTGCACTTATGATAAGTCAAGATACATTAAATTGAATATATTAATAATTATTATTTATACCAATGGTCACTTATAACTACCGATATTTTTATTGGGAGTAAAATCAATTATGAGACATAAACAATAACAAAAAAGCCAGCTCGGGCTGGCAGGAAAGGGGATATAAAAAAGAGATCATTTTATTAAAAAATAATGGGAGGAACGTGTCGCGATCCTCACCGGTGAGGACACTACAGTCTACAGGACGTAGCCTAGCTAAGCTACCAGCCTTTCACTAGCTACCTAAGCGATGACGACCCGAAGAAGAAAGGCAGAAAAAAACTCCGGGCTTACTTTTTTGTCATCAATTGTTCATTGATTCTTTTCTCTTTTTTTTCAATAACTTAAATAGATTAATAAACTGTTTATGAATGAGGCTAATAGTAGTTTCATTTGAGTCGAAATAAAGGAAAGTATTTAATGGAAAACGCGTGAAGAACTAATACCCATCTAACTACAAATAGTAACTTATTTCAATGGAATCGGGCAATCGGTGTCAAATGGAAAACGCCTGCAGAACTACACCGATAAGAGATTGCAAGTTACCGGCTCATAGTGCATCGGTGAGTCGTGTAACGGAGCCAATGTGTCTCATTAGTAATGGGACCGTATTGTTAGCAAAATAACGATGCCCTCTTCATTATGACATTCCAGGATAATCGACACGAGATCTTACTTTAATAATTATGATTTGTTGATTGTAATTAGTTAATGAGTGAATTAATTAGTCTAGCCTACGTTGAATAATGTACATTAGAAATTCAAAATCTCGTCAAAAACGTTTCATATTGGGTATGGTCAAGACTAAACATTTCATAACTACTTTTTGTTATAGAAAAATAAATTCCTCCAACCCGAATTTTGGCCACGGCGGCCACTCACAACCGAGATCAACCAGGTACGCAGGAGATATTATAGTGCACAAGTATGTGCGCAATACACAGGTGCACTCGCTATTCCTTCACTCTCATAGTCCGGTGAGGCAATCCGACATGTCCGGAGAGAGATGAGGCGCAGACCAACGGTTTTACGTGCTTTCCGAGAGACGCGGGTATCACACCGCCAACTTCCTGAATCCGAGCTGTGACTGAGTAATTTTTAAGATGGAAAAACCCAGTCGAGTTTTTTTTGTTACAAAGTTATTAGATTTTAAGGAGAGCTAATCCCTTGCTCTACATACTCATATCTTGGTCAAAATCTATGGCTAAGTTTTAAATATAAGCTTCATGCCTGACGTCCACCGTTAAAAAACCCGTACTTCTTTGCCCGACCTTGTTATTGAATCCAAGCTATCCCATGTCATAGCCTATACATAACCGATACGCACTGCACGCAAGGAGACGATAATTATGCGAAACTAATTGACAGTTGCGTAATCTAGTAAGTTGGGTTAATAGTATCACACTTTTATTCCTTTTCAAGGGTAGATAGAGGTGTAACCAAACTTTACAAAAACGCTGGTGGTAGGTTATTTTTTGTCTCCGCCTGGCTAGCCACCACCGTACACCATACCATACCATACCAGCCCTGTATTATATACTGCCCACTGCTGAGCACGGGCCTCCTCTACAACTGAGAGGGTTAAGGCCTTAGTCCACCACGCTGGCCTAGTGCGGGTTGGCGGACTTCACATACCTTCGAAATTCAAAGAACTCAAGTGACTTCGAGGTGGACGACAATGCGGGTGGTCGGTCTCCCACTGTCGTAGACGCTATAAGCGTCCTTTAGAGTTTGGGGGCATCTGAGTCCTCTTGTATAGAGAAGGGCCGCAATGCGACAGCGCGCAAGGGCGGTCCCGTGCAGATATCTTAGCGCAACAAGATACCCCGGGGCCGTCCTGTATGCGCTGAAGAAGGCCACCGCGGGTTTTGGTTGGTATGCCGGTGTAGGGTGTACATAGGGCTAGGGACTCGGTCCAATGCTCGCTTGGATGATGCTATACTCCCAAGTGTCGACATTGGACTGTAAGACCGGTGAAACCAACATAACCGTTCCACTAACCCCCCAGTGGTGGTAGCGATAACGCGTTTTTTCCCCGCGAAAAAAAAAAAAAAAAAAGGTATGCAGGTTTCCTCACGATGTATACAGAGCTGATATTATTATAATAATAAGTATACGTAATAAAAATATTTCCGATATTCATAACAATACATTATTAGGTACTTCACAATAATTCCTGCCTATGGAAATCCCAGTAACAATGGGCCAGTCCGCATGATTCAATAAACAGCGACCAGGTCGCATGTCAATTGGATAATAGACATGACCCAACAGTTGCAATCATGCGTCTTGGAAATAACGGACTTAAAAGTGTTATTGTATGATAAGAAAACAACCTACTATTGCTATAAAATATACTTTTACATTTGTTTTATGTGTATTGTTTAACAATTATCGTTTGCTGAAGCGGACGATAGCCTAGTTGGGAATGGAATGGTCTGCCGAGGCAATGTCCGGCGGTTCAAAACCCAAGGCACACACCTCTATCTTTTCGAAGTTATGTGTGTATTGTTTATCAATTATCGTTTGCTTTAACGGTGAAGGAAAACATCGTGAGGAAACCTACATACCTGAGAATTCTCCGTAAGAATCTCGAGGGTATGTGAAGTCTGCCAACCCGCACTAGGCCAGCGTGGTGGACTAAGGCCTAACCCCTCTCAGTAGTAGAGGAGGCCCGTGCTCAGCAGTGGGCAGTATATAATACAGGGCTGATTGCATTGCATACTTTTTCACCCATAAGTTTTAGTTAATGAATATTAATTTACTTACTGCAACGCAGCAGGAGACATCGGAACGTAATAACCAGGAGGCACAGAACAATACAAGAATTGAATAATTCAATTTCCATTTTAGCTACTTAATACGTTGAACACAGGGTTGTAATGAACACAATTTATCTTAGTGCGAATGTTTCCATAAGACATTTGGATTTTGGAACTTCCCAAATGGATATTCATATGATAATGCAATGCCGAGTATAATGTTACTGGACGTCGAGCTGTAAAAACCATATCGATTTATCGGGATTTAGTTCAAAATAATAACGTATTGCTCCCCCAACGAGGAAAATAGTATGATGTCACATTTATTAGTCATTCGTTTACGATATTATTATCAGAAACTCAGATAAAAGGGTCGTTCTGAATGTGCGGCAAGCTCAAGCTTTACTAGTGTTAGGGTCTTGTATCCGATCGGTCTGGGTAGAACCGCAATGTCTCTTTCTGCCAAGCCCTTTTTTTATTGCCTACCTAGGCAAACGAGCAAGCGGTCCGCCTGATGGTAAGCGGCACCCGCCACCCATGGACTTTAGCAATGCCAGGAGCACAAACAAGCTGTTGCCTACGGAGGTGAAAACTCTTTTTAAGCCTCGTTTAAAAGACAAGTCATAACGTTCGGGAAATACCGATGCAGGCAGTTCATTCCATAATTTGCACGTGCGCACTTTATTAACAGTAATAAAGGACATATCCAAAAACGGGCCTGAAATTCTAACCAAGACAGTTTATATTACACGCATGCGCATGCTCACGCCTTTTATCCCCGAAGGGGTAGGCAGAGGCGCACCTAGTGCACCCACTTTTCGCCAAGCGTATTCCGTCCCATGATGTGATAGGGGGCGAGCCTATCGCCATACCGGGCACAAATTCCAGACTCCGGGCTGATACTGAATAGAAAAATCCAATATCACTTTGCCCGACCCGGGGATCGAACCCGAGACCTCAGCCTTGCAGTCGTACCGTAATACAACTACGCCACCGAGGCAGTCTATATTACACATTTGGATAGAACTCCTAACAACTAGCCTTTTACAATAGTTCTTTTAATTTTAAAGACCTCCGATATTGAGATTTATGCAATTTTATTTTGCTTAAAAACTACATTTAATAATAATATGAATGATTTTCATTATGAATATTTGTTATAGCCACCTTCTTCATTGAAAATAATCAATTTGACTAATTATGAGTGTTGTATTGTTAAAACTTGTACCTATCTTTTACTTTTGCAGTCACGTATGCTGTTCCAGTTTTTTTTCTATACTTACATATTATTTATTACCTAGGTTACTTGCACTCTTTTTCCTAGTTAATTAATTAGGTCCATTTTAAGATTGTCTAAAAGAAATCGCCGATATCAATAAGACTGCAATTTTTCTTCTTCTTGTATGTCTATTATGTTTTTATGCGTGTACACTACTGTTTTAAATAAAAAAAAACTTACCAGACCAATCACGTGAGCACAATTTGAAAAATACCAAATAGAACATTAAAGCAAGTAATATATAAAACAATATTATAGCGTCTTCTAACATTTTAGCATTAGTTACGTTATGTTTATTTCATACCGTTTTAATAACTAACTAAAATTGCATCGATATTTTTGGCTAAAGTTTCCGTAAACTGTGGCCTTGAAGCTTTTCTATTGGTCAGTTAAAACATGTGGTGTATGGCGAAATATGCTATTGGACAGGGATTTATTGTCCTGATCCCACTACAATATGGCGTCAGCACGACGGTAATGCCATAGTAATGGCATTATTATTACCTATTTTAACCGACTTCAAAAAAAGGAGGTTTTGTATTCAACAAGTATGTATGTACTATGTATGTTTGTATGTCCGAGATTTTCTTAAAAACGACTGATCCGATTTGATTGAGGTTTCCGTTATGAATTATAAAATACTACGATTTTGAGTTGTTAAATGTTTCAATACCTAGTAATTAAACTATAAACATAAATTAAAGAGTGCATACTGTTGCTTGGCGGCTGACATTGTCAATGTAGTACCTACCTATCTAGACGGATTTGCATACGAGAGACCTGCCACAGATTTTTCTATTCAGTATCAGCCCGGAGTCTGGAATTTGTGCCCGATATGGCGATAGGCTCACCCGTAATCACATCAATATCTCGGGGTCAATCGCCTCGAGTAAGCCAGTTCGCCAAGCTGGTCTAATTTGGCTTCCTGGGGGTCATCATTGCCGTTGAAACCGTCTCAATGTCATGATACACATCATGGGACGGTTTTTTTTTATTGGCCCTACCGGTCAGTAGCCTGACGCGAGTCGGCTTTTCTGGCCACACCGGACTTTCGGGTGAACGCTTTAGGCGCTCGCGCACGGAGAAATTGGGTGAACTACTTGCGCCTCTGCCTACTCCTTCGGGGCTGAAAGGCATGAGTATGTATGTGTGTGTAAAGTTCATATAGACGGGGGCCAAAAAGATAATATTTATGTAAATTATGTGTTTCAAATCCGACGGTCAAACGACATGTATGAAAACGGGCTTGAAATTCTAACCAAGATTTGTTAAATGTATACTAATATTATAAAGAGGAAAGATTTGATTGTTTGTTTGTTTCTAATATATAAACTCAAAAAGTACTAGACCGACTTTGAAAATTCTTTCACCAATAGGAAGCTACATCATTTACTGGTGGTAGGTCTCTCATTATGTAAGAGGCCGTCTGGGTAGGTACCACCGCAATGTCTATTTCTACCGCCAAGCAACAGTGTACATGCACTGTTGTGTTTCGGTTTGAAGGATATTGTAGCCAGTATAACTACTGGACATAATGAGACTTAACATCTTATGTCTCAGGATGACGAGCGCAGTAGAATGCCACTCAGTATTTTGTCAGTCAAGGTGCTGGATGGTGTTGCTACTGTTTATGGGTGGTCGTATCGCTTACCATCAGGCGAACGGCATGCTCGTCTCGTCATTCAAAGCAATAAAAAAATAAAATAAAAAAAACAAAACATCACTCCTGATTGCTATAGGCCATTTTTTATCCCGGGAAAATATGTTTATCCCGGAAATTTTTTTTCACGCGGGCGAAGCCGCGAGCATAAGTCTAGTATATTATAATATTAAGATAGTACTCCAAAAAACTAGGCCTTTGAAAGAAATCATACAAATTTAATGTCCTCCGATTTTGATATATATGTATTTTATTTTGCAAACAACACTTAATATGAACTTTTTTAAAAAGTCCTAGGTTATAAATGGAGGGTTCTAAAAATATTTTTTATTGGACCTGAGATCCATATATTTGCCCCTTTTAACATCCATAAAGTTTGAGCCTGGTTAAGTAAATTTGAGGCCCAGCACCGATACAAAAAGCGGGCATCTCCTTTCAACCACTGAACGACCACTAGTTGTTAAAGCCACCAACGCGCCAGGCAAATGATACCAGGCGAGTGATGCATAAGCATAAAAACAATATTATATGAGTATAAGTATTAAGTGAAATGAAATCATTTATTCGAATCCATAAAATGTTAAATATTCAGTCAATTACATAGAAAAGTAAAAATATCTAAAGCCGATCTTGAACTACGCTTATCACACTAAAACACTAGATTCTCGGACATAAAAAGTACTTACTGCAATGCTGTAGAACTGTGTACCGCATGAGCATTAGAAACAAAATTAAAAACAAAATAATACCCGGCAACAGTAAATAACCAGTTAAGGCATAAGCAACCATGATTAACTATTTCACATTATGTGAGTCCTCCGCGCAAAACGTTGCGCATGAAGGGTTATGTCGATGTGATATTAAAGCCTTTCAGCAGTATATCTTATCTGTGGGATATGGCAGGGCCACTCAATGACGTCAACGAGCTATTCCTAATAATCTGCTGTTGTCGTTTAGCTTTTTACAACGATTCGCGCATTTAAGGAATCTGAATAACATAAATAACATTTGAAACATTATCTGTGACCATGTGTCGGGAGAGAAAGAAAATAAAGAATTTCTTTGACAGAGATTTTACTGGTGGTAGGTCTCTCATATGTAAGAGTCCGTCTGAGTGGGTACCACCGCAATGTCTATTCTTACAGCCAAGCAGCAGTGTACATGCACTGTTGTGTTTCGGTTTGAAGAACATTGTAGCCAGTGTAACTACTGGACATAATGAGACTTAACATCTTATGTCTCAGTATGACGAGTGCAGTGGAATGCCACACAGTACTTTGTAACTCAAGGTGTTGGATGGTGTTGCTACTGTTTATGGGTGGTCGTATAGCTTACCATTAGGCGAACGGCATGCTCGTCTCGTCATTCAATGCAATAAAAAAAATGGTCAGGCATGATATTAAATACCCGCGCGATTTGAATGTGACATACACTTGAATATATTATTATGTTGTAGGTACCTACCTACAGTGTGTACAGATGCAAAGTGTATAATATCAACAAGGAAAGCTGGAATAGAGAGAGATAGTGTGTAGCGATGGACCTACCTAAATGTAATCCTAGCGGCGCCCATGTCTGTTCATGGCGTGTAAAAGGCCCTAAGGTTTACTCGGGCCAATGTTCGCTCAGGTGATCCAATAGGGCCGATATTGGGTCGTAAGACTCGGCCAGTGAAACCAAAATAACATTAACAAATCTCTTAGTTTTTTTTTCACCACGACAAAAGAGCCTTAAAGTCGAATGGCGTATGCTATTGCGCCGAAGATGGCTACTGCGGAGTTTTAGTTGGTATGCCGTGGGTGGGAAGGCACAGTGAACGCAACATAACCGCTCAGTCGACCCCCACGGAGGCTGGGCGGTAGTAGTAATGCTATTTCTCCGCGAAACCAAAAAAATAAAGTGTTTGCTAGCCATACCTACTGTAATTTAATTGTGGACATGGCTCTCGTACCTACACTAATGGTTGCCTGACATTTTGCTTACGTTTCGAAGTTTAAAGGCTCAGAACAATAACGAGCACTTAAAGGAGTAACAAAGGAGATGTCCGCTTTTGTATGGGTGCTGGCCCTCAAAATCTAACCAGGCTCAAACTTTTGGGATATTAAAGGGGCAAAATATGGAACTTAGATCCATTAAAAAAATATTTTTAGACCCCTCCATTCATAACTAACTTTTTTTAAAACATTCATATATAGTGTAGTTTTCAAGCCAAACAAAATTACATAAATCTCAAAATCGGAGGTCTTTAAAATTAAACGATTTATTGCAAAAGGCTAGTTTTCAGGAGTTCTAATTTCTATCCAAATATATATAAATTGTCTTGTTTAGATTTTCAGGCCCGTTTTTGGACATGTCCTTTGAGTGCTATGTCAAAACATAACTTAATTATTATTGTTACGGAATTTTGCTTAGTTTACAAATATAAGTGATTATGTGCAAAACTAAAAACAGAGCAATCGAAAATATTGCTTACAATTTTAAACTATTTTTGACGTCAACAAGACTATCATATTACGGTTCTTATAGAAGAGTCAAAATCATGAGATTGCAATTATGTTATTATGTCACTAAATTATTATCATTAGTAATACTAGTACTTACTTTAAAAATTGTTATAGCAAATTTATTTTATTTTAATAAAAAGCATTGCTCTCATTAATTTTGTAGGCGTTTGCGTATCAAAACCGACTTCGGGAAAACCGTTGCGTCGTGAAAACGTAACAAACTGACAGAAAAACTTTCATTAGCATTTATTAATAACTCAATTTTTTCGGAAATATGCAAAATATCAATGAACTTTTGTCTTTATTCACACATACTTATAGCGCCATCTATTTTGCAATAACGCAATTATCACAAATAATGTTATAGTTTTACTTTTAGTAACTAGGTGGCGCTGTACAGCTTTAACGGATAAAAAGTTAAGAATGAAAGTTAGCTTAAGATGAGATTGTTACACGCGTGTTCAGGTAAGCTAAAGCTCTCATCAAACTGACGCATCGCAAGCGAATTTACAGCGAATCGAAGGCGCTGCGCTATCGGCCAGTGGAATAAGACCGTTACCGTTACTTTATTTGATCACGGAGAAAATAACACAGGCTAAATGATTAAACTTATAATCGGGTTAAATGTTTAAAAGAGAGAATAGATATATTTTTTTTAAAAAACTTATAGCATTTTATTCTAATAGTTTCTACGGTTGAAAAAAAAAATAATACTTTAAATTAATATATATTTTGTATATAATTGAGAATTGTACCTGTTCACAAAAACGGAAGTAAACAAAATATTTAAAATTACAGACCAATATCTATTTTATCATGTTTAGCTAAAGTTTTTGAACCGATAGTATACACTTACCTGTTTAGACACTTTCGAAACCAATTATCACCAGACCAGCATGGCTTTATAACTAGAAGATCCACCAACACAAACCTAGTTCAGTACATTGATGACATGACACTAGCAGTCGACAAAGGTACTCAAGTCGATGCTATATACACAGATTTCACTAAAGCATTTGACAAGGTCAATCATCGTATAGTGATTAAAAAACTTTCGAATTATGGTATCTCAGGTTCTTTACTTGAATGGTGCAGGTCCTATCTAAACAATAGACAATCTAATGTTGTTATCAATGGCCACAGCTCTGATCCTTTCGTATCGTATTCTGGAGTACCCCAGGGCTCTAATCTGGGTCCTTTATTTTTTAATGTATTTATAAACGATGTCGCTAGTATCTTCAAAAACTCAAAATGTGATTTTTTTTTTTTTTTTTATTGCTTTGAATTACTAGACGAGCATGCCGTTCGCCTGATGGTAAGCGATACGACCACCCATAAACAGTAGCAACACCATCCAGCACCTTGACTGACAAAATACTGAGTGGCATTCTACTGCGCTCGTGTCATCCTGAGACATAAGATGTTAAGTCTCATTATGTCCAGTAGTTATACTGGCTACAATATCCTTCAAACCGAAACACAACAGTGCATGCACACTGTTGCTTGGCGGTAGAAATAGACATTGCGGTGGTACCCACCCAGACGGCCTCTTACATAATGAGAGACCTACCACCAGTTTGCAGATGACCTAAAATTAATACGTACCATACATAATGCGCATGATGCAAAGCTATTACAAGACGATATAGATAACCTGTCATCCTGGTGTAAATCCAATATGATGTTTTTAATTCCAACTAAATGTTTCCATATTAAATTTACTCTTAAACACAATACAAACAAAACTACATACAACATTTCTAATATACCAATTAAAGAGGTCACTGACATTCGTGATTTAGGCATAACAATTGACACAAAACTGAAATTTACCGCTCACATTGATAAAGTTCTTAATTCTGCATACAAATCACTTGGTTTTATCCTTAGAAATGGTAAAGAATTCAAAAAACCCACCACAACATTGATGATATAAAATAGCTATGTTAGAAATAAGTTAGATTACTGCAGTGCTGTCTGGTCTCCACAGTATAAAGTACACATTAATAGAATAGAGAAAGTCCAAAAAAAAACTCCTCTATCATATGTCTCATCGTTTTAGACCACCTGCCCACATAAATTCATATAAGGATAGACTTCAACATTTTAAATTACAATCTCTAAGCGAGAGAAGAGGTCTTTTGAACTTGCTCTTCCTTCATAAAATTATGAATAGTGTATTAGACGCACCATCATTGTTAAACAAATTTTTATTAAAGGTTCCTAATAGACCAACTCGCAAACCTGGACCCTTATTTCATGTTCGCTTCTATAGAACGAACACAGGGAAGCAAGCACCAGTTCCTCGCCTGTCCTTTCTATACAATCACACAGTTAGTGTCTGTTACGACATTGACATATTCTGTGATAAGTTATCACAATTTAAAAGAAAACCATTAGCCATTGCTGAATATTAACTATGTATTTCTTTTTTTTTGTTTATATTTCTCTTTATTTTCAATTTTCCTTTTTTTACATTTTTATATACATACTAAAAAAAACATTAATACATATTATAAAAATATAAAAAAGTGAATCACCCTCCGATGGCGAGGCTCAAGACCCAAGCCACCGGTGGTCAGGGATTCAAAGTGAGGAATCTCCTCACAATGCGTGCCGTGTCCAGAAGTACTGCTTTCTGCATCTGGCTCTTGGCCCAACGACCAATTGAGAGCCTCTGGAGGTGTTGGTCGAGACTCTTTGGTATCAACCCATGAGCAGAAACGACAATCGGAACAATAATTGTGGAGTCTACCTCCCACATGTCGGTAACCTCGTGAGCCAAATCTAAATATTTAGACATTTTGTCCTTTTCGGCCTTAACAAGGTTATCGTCATGCGGAATAGTGACGTCAACAAGTATTGCCCGGCGCGCCAATCGATCTACTATTACAATATCAGGCTTATTGGCAACAATAGTCCTGTCCGTGATAATAGATCGATCCCAGTACAGCGTTGCATGATCATTTTCGAGAACTGGTTGAGGCACATACTGGTAATATGGCACTTCAAGAGTCACAAGACCATACCGAAGAGCAACTTGCTGGTGTATGATCTTGGCTACTAGGTTGTGTCTATGCAAGTACTCGCCGTTAGCAAGATACGAACAACCGGAAATCACATGCCTGATTGATTCACCGGGACGGTGGCACGCCCGACAGATATCGACCGTACCGTCCTTCATGATGTCGACGCTTGAAAGGCAATAATATCTAAGCGACATTTAGCAAATTTTTCAGTAGAGCGTTTTAAAGTTTTGATTTTGACAAAAAAAATCATAACTAATTAACCATTTGCTGCATAAAAATAATTGTAACTGTTTTAGGAACCCCTTAATTTTTGACGTTTTTTGAGTTAAATTAACAGCCCTGAAGATTATAAATTAAAAAGTTAACGTCGCTTAGTTAAAAATTACCTAAATTTACAAACAGGTAAAATCATCTAAATGGATCATCTTATGAATACCGTAACAAGTAAATTTAATGAAATACAAATATTTGAAAATGCACAGTTGGTAAAAATCATATAAGGATATCTAAACATATTAATAAAATCAGGTAAAAATATCTATACCTAAATTATTGGGTCACACGATCGTGGAGAAACATAAATACGTGCATAATATTGTAAATCTTGTTATTCCTACAAACATTGAACTATTTAATAATCAGTCAATTTTAATAATAATCAACATTTTATTGTTAGATAAACATACTTACATCCAAAATATAGCATAATGATATAGAATTTGTTAATAGCCAACACTTATTTCTTTGGAGGGAGTTTCTCGCCTCAAATATACGATGAGCGGAAGGACATACAAAATTGCCTTATCTGAACATTTACAACGGCTTGCTTAAATATCTCTGTGTAAGCATAACTCGAAAGCAATAATATTATAATTTATTCATTGTGTTGGAAACTCATAATTTTCTCTCTAAATTTATTTTTGCTGAAAGCAAATACATACGTACACACCCACGCCCTTAACCCACAGGGGTAGAAAAAGACTATTGAGCACCACATTCTACGATCTTGACATACGTCTTCCACAAAGGTTTTTCATAGTACTTCGCAAAGACAAGTAAGTGTGTATAGTGTATACCAAAATGAAAAAGAGAGTTCAGAAAATAGTTGAGCAAAAGAAAGAAAAAGGAACTAGACCACAAACCTCGTGAATCCAAAGCGAACCTTTCACTATTCTGGAAACAAATATGGTTGATCAGGGGAGAGTCGGGGACTTCAAAGATAGGAGTCATCAGAAATGAAGATGGAAGGGTGTTTAGAGATAAAAGGGAAGTATTGCTTGGAAGGCCTACTTCAAAAGACTTTTTAAATGAGGCGATGGGGATGTAGCAGGTGGTTAAGAGGCTATAGACCTGGCTTACTCTCAAAACGAGGCTAATAATGAGATTACGGAAAATGGAATAGTGAATGCGATGAAAAGTATGAGGTTAGGCAAGGCTGCTGGGTATAACCGTTAAAATGCTGAGATACGGCAAAGGCGTAGTAGCAAAATTGTTATGGCTACTTTTTAATATCTGGTGCAAAACCATTATTATATCCATTTTCAAGAAGAAATTTTCACAGCAAGAATATAAGAGCTACCGCAGAATAAGCCTTCCCTGTGCTGCCAGTAAATTGTATGCCAAGGTCCTCATTAAGAGAGTGATTAATGAGACTGAAAAAAAGTGTGGAATGTCCAAGCAGGTTTTAGAAGAGGAATGGGTTACACACATCAAGTCTTTTACATAAGGTGCATAGCGAAAGAACATTTGGCTAAGTCCAAAAAAGTCTTTTACACCTTCGTAAACTTGGAAAAGGCTTATGATCGTATGCTGAGGAATGAACTGTTGTTAACATTGTTATTTATTTAAGCACTTCATATACAAATGTATAAAGGCGGACTTAATGCCGTAGGCATTCTCTCCCAGTCAACCTTAGGGTGGTGCAGAGATTGTTAACATTGTCTTTAATATATCGGATTGAGAGTCACCTGGTGAGGACTTTGAAGTCTCTGTACGAGAACATCGACGGGAGAGCTGCAAGGCACGAAAAATTATGTGAATGATGTCTTTAAAGAGAAGGGAATGAAAATTAATGTGAGCAAGATAAAAGTGGTTGTGATAGAAAGAGGTCTGGGCACGTGGAGAGGATGGATTCAAGACAGGTCATGAAAGGTTAAATACCTTTCGTAAGCTTTCGAGCTAATGTGGATGGTACGGCTGGAAGAGGGCACCCTACGAGAGCGTGCATTTATCAAATAAATTATCTCCAAAAAGGGTAGGTCAGGATTAGCCTCAACCGGCAAAAAAGTATACGGAGAGAATAGGGAAAATTGGAATTAAATTATTATTAACATATTGTAATACACAATAATGCAACATAAATATATTTATTACAAAAATAAATGTTATTAAAATTATAAAAGTCTATTTATTTGTAAAAAACTCACCATATCTACGTAAAATTGAGGCAAAATCATAAAAACGTCGGACGGCTGTCCTCTCTTAGCGACAACCAATACGCGCTGTACAGGATCGCGCGCATATACAAATGACACTTTCAAAACACTAGGTGGTTCGCAAGCGGGTGTATTTACTTTATTATGAACAGGTAAATATCTCTTAGCAATAAGTATAACCACCTGAACATACCCGGTAAAATTATCTATGCGACATGACTGAAGTTAAAGGTTGTCAAGTAAAAATATCTAAGTATAAAAAATAGAACTTATATTATTCAGGTAAAATTATCTAACCGACTAATAATTATTTATTTTATTTTAGGTAAAATTGTATAAATGTACTATTAACAAAATATTTTATTAAGCTGAAAATATCTAAGCACATAAATATGGAGAGTATGGGTCCAGGTAAAATTATATCTATGCCAAAGTTATAATTTTTTGTGTAGGTAATAAACAACTAATTAAAGAGCGAGCAGTTTTTTATTTCAAGTAAACATATATTAATGCAAAACAGTAATATCATGATTTCATGTAAAACACACTAAGTTCAAAATCAATTTCCTTAAGCGTGCCAACTACTGTAAATCCAAAAAGTCGTAAAAATTTTGGCGGTAAGTGAGAAAAAAAAAGTGAAATTTACTAGAATCATCTAGTATCTAACCGCCAAAAAAGTTGTCCTAGAGCTACGAAACCCGGATCAATCGACGCAGAAAAATCTGGCGATTCCAAATATGTATATAACTCATTTTAGGTATTTTTGTCGCTTAGATATTATTGCCTTTCAAGCGTCGATGTATTTCCTATAATTGTTCGTTTTCATAACTTCGTCCATAATTGCAAAGACAAAACCCTCAGTTTCCCCAAATAGGTTACCAAAACGTAGCCAAGATACGGATGCAAGCTGGTCTACATCAGGCCCGTGAAGGGCCCGATAAAACCGACCATGTAGTTCCTTGCTCTTCCATATCTCCTCACGTTCCCGAATGCCCATCACCTTAGGTTTTCGCCAGTTCTCATTCGCCAAGGAAAGCGGGGTAAATCCCTTATCCACCATGACTACAACCTTATGCATGCCCACTTCGCTGTGGAGGAAATAATCCCTGAGATTGCATACCTCGCGGTTATGTAAGTCCTTAGCATTAAGTAAGCCTCGGCCCCCACATCTCCGCGGGATGTACAATCTCATCACTGACGATCGTGGGTGATGCATACGATGTGCAGTCAGTAGGGTCCGGACCTTTCGATCCAGGGCGTCCAGTTCGGTCTGAGTCCATCTGAGTATGCCAAAAGAGTACATGAGTACAGGCATAACCCATTTTTGTTTTATTATTATAGTATAACGTTTGATTTAATTTTGTTACTGTTACCTATATATCTACATAATATATATGTTGCTTTATATTTGAAATATCATATTATTATTATTGAATTCTATGCTCTCATAGTACTCTTATCAGATATTGTTACATCAATTATTTTTTTTAATTACAGTAATATTGTTATCTGTTAGTATACAATTGATAGACTAAGTACTTAGGCTTTTTCTATTATTTTAAAGAATGTGGTTCATGCTGTGATTGCTTATAACCAGAGTTGCAATTACAATAGATCTATATAAATATGTGTAGATTTTAAAAGAATTATTGTAAACTCCGTTAGCAATCCTTAACCAATAAATAAATAAATATGTAATAATTATATCGAAACGGTAATGAATAATCATGGTGCAAATTAACTTAAGCCATAAAAATATATAGAAACATATTTATTTTGACACTAAGTACAAGATTAACTATTGTGCCCTATTCAGGAGGTGGGTGACAAACATACAATCAACATACCAAAGACATACGACACAAGATATTTTTCAAAATATCATTGGATTAAGGAAAATAAACAAATTATCTAGTAAATCTGATCAAGAAGTAAATTATAACAATATATTTTTTTTTAATAAACGCGGCATAGCAACAATGTGTTTTAAAAAAAACATTCATATCTTAGTAGACATCTAGTATGCTTTATCAAAATTATTTTGCGACAGGATATTAATTAACAACTGATAGAGACCTATTTACCTACACTGACATCAAGAAATTTACAGGCGGGTGATATACAAGATTATATCAGCACTAACTAGCTTTTGCTCGCGGCTCCGCCCGCGTGGAAAAGTTTTCCAGGATAAAAAGTAGCCTATAGCACCCAGGAGTAATGTAGCTTCCTATTAGTGAAAAAAAATTCAATATTAGGTATCGACTCCAAATATACGTATATACTAAACGAGTATAAAGTTAAATATTTTTTTGGTTTGTAGTGGTTTCGAAGTCGGTTTTATTTTTGGTTAAAAGTTTTAAACAAATCAATATCATAATTTTAAGACAATCTAGAGGAATGCTATGAAAAAAATATTAAGTTCTTAATATGCACTTAATACTAAATATATATTTACGTTCGTTTCAACGGTAAAGAAAAACAACATAGAAACTTATATACCTACACGAGAATTTTCCATAAGAATTTCGAAGGTATGTGAAGTCTGCCAACCCGCACTAGGCCAGCGTGGTGGACTAAGGCCTAAACCCTCCTACTAGAGGAGGTCCGTGTTCAGCAGTGTGCAGTATATAATACAGGGCTGGTATAATTATATCGATACCTCCCACGTAAGTTGTTGTCACACACACACTCATGCCCTTTATCCCCGAAGGGTTAGGCAGAGGCGCAACTATGTTGTGATAGGGGGCGATCCTATCGCCATATCGGGCAAAAACACCAGACTCCGGGCTGATACTGAATTTAAAACCCTATATCAGTTTGCCCGACCCGGGAACGAGCCCGAGATCTCAGCATTGCTGACGTAACGTTATACAACTACGCCACCGAGGCAATATGTATCTTTTTTAGCTAAACTAAAATTAAATAAAATGCTCTGAGGCCGTAGCCAAGTCGCCTTGTGGCGGATTGTCGCCACAGACTATACGTCAGTCTATTGTTTATACGGTTTAGTCATACCATGATACAATGACGCCACCTAGGCAGTCGTAAGTAAGTTGTTGTATGCCACAAGAATGCCGTTTAGGGTTTTTACTGAAAACTATCTTAATTTGCATTACTTTATGCATTCATAATATTTAATAATTATGAACTTACGCATGCGCCACATGAACTCGATCGTATACACAATTACAGTCACGAGAAACAAAATTAATATTAGCAGAATGGTTCCCATCTTTACACGAGTTATATTATTTTTGATATTACACAACTGTTACACCACTTTTACGAAATTATTTTAAACTATATTGCTATTTTATTAATTGAATCACTGGGACAAAGACTAATAATGTACGTTAATTATCGTGGACATAAAGTTTATCACTAATTATAATGATAAGATTTGAGTTTGGATTACGAATCCCAGTAGGGTTAGCATTCGTACGCGGCTCTGCTGTATATTCGTACGAAATTTTAAACACACATAATATGTCCAATGAGTTTATTGTTTGCATTTTCGCATATATTTTTTTATTGATTAGAATGACGAGACGAGCTTGCCGTTCGCCTGATGGTAAGCGATACGACCGCCTATAAACAGTAGCAAACCCATCCAGCACCTTGAGTTACAAAGTACTTTGTGGCGTTCCACTGCGCTCGTCATCCTGAGACATAAGATGTTAAGTCTCATTATGTCCAGTAGTTACACTGGCTACAATGTTCTTCAAACCGAAACACAACAGTGCATGCACACTGCTACTTGACGCTAGAAAAGGTAGGTATATTATTGCAAACGGCTAAGGCTATCGCACTTATAGGACGAAAACGACGCAATAAAAAAATAATAATAATTGGGTTATCATCATAAAATGACTTAAATCTGGTCCCTTTTTATGAAAATATAAAAAAAAGGAACCGGTATAATAGTTTTATCCTTTTCCCGCTTGAATATGTCGGTGTTTGAACTATTGTTGAATAGAAAATTTCGTTTTAAGTAATTTTATGACGGTAACTCAATTTTAGATTTTTTTGAATTGTGTGGTTTCCGTCCTAAAGGTGCGAAATATACGATTTAGTCGTCCGAATTCGTACCTCTCTTCACTTCACAACCTCACGCTGGAAATATTTTTTTTTTTTTTTTTTAGGTAGACGATCCTGCAGTCAACACCGGGGGAACCCTGCGAATGGGATACTGGAGTCCCCCGGCTTAACGACTGCAGGGGCCTGGGAGGGGAGTGGAGGAGGAATATGGAAGGGAAGGTGGGGGGAAGGGAGGAAGGTTCTCAGGATGTGCGGAAAGAGAGGGTGCCAGGAAATGTTCGCGGGCCCTTTTAGGCCTCAATGTGATTTACAACCAAGAGGTATACACACTGACTGTGTGCCTCGGCCCGCAACTAATGTCCCCCCGTGCATGGGCGTGCATTGGGTGTGAAGACCCAGCGCACAAGAATTGCCTCGGGGGGCGGAAATATTATATTAGGAGCTCGAATTCGGAGATGTGCAGTAATAAACAAACAGACAGACTGACAGAAAAAAATTATAAAAATCGCTGATTTGTTTTCCATTACTCCTCTTTAGTCACCTCCTTTCTTTTTATCACGTTTATTTAAAACTAGCTGTTGCCCGAGGCTCCGCCCGCGTGAATGAGTTTTCCCGGGATAAATGTCCCGCTTTATATTTTCCCGGGATAAAAAGTAGCCTAAGTTACTCCTTATTACATCAGCTACCTGCCAATAAAAGTCTCGTCAAAATCGGTCGAGCCATTTCAGAGATTAGCCGGAACAAACAGACAGACAGACAGACCGACAGATAGACAAAAATTGTAAAAAATGATATTTTGGTGTATGTACCGTATATATATTCATATACATGTAGTAAAAAACGGTTATTTCAATATTACAAACAGACACTCCAATTTTATTTATATGTATAGATGTACAAACACACCCGGTTCTACTGCTTTATTATACCTATGTATAGACGTCTCAATCTATACTAATATATAAAGCTGAAGAGTTTGTTTGTTTGTTTGAACGCGCTAATCTCAGGAACTACTAGCCGATTTTGATTTTTTTTTCACTAATTGGAAGCTACATTACTCCTGAGTGAAAAACTTTTCCACGCGGGCGGAGCCGCGCGCAATGCTAGTAAATTATATGCTTGAAAAGTTTCTTTTTTTATCCACATATGGCATGGCTCTTGTGTCGATTTTGTGCTGCCACCTATAGTTTGTGCACGTTCTCTATAAGCCAATCACAGCGCACTGAGAATATACTTATTATCATAGCATTGGGCTGTTCTGAGTTAAGTAACGTTTGTGAATATGGATGTTAGCATGATATAGTGCGTTTGCAAGAATCGTACGACTAAAATTCGTATCTCAACCACGACTGGGCTAATTGTAACCATGGTACGTCTAATGACTGCCTCGGTGGCGTAGTTGTGTTAAGGTATGACTGCAATGCTGAGGTCTTGAGTTCGATTCCCGGGTCGGGCAAGTGATTTTGGGTTTTTAAATTCAGTATCAGCCCGGAGTCTGGTATTTGTGCCCAATATGGCCATAGGCTCGCCCCCTATCACATCATGGGACGGAATACGCACGGCGAAAAGTGGACGCACTAGTTGCGCCTCTGCCTACCCCTTGGGGGATAATAGGCGTGATTGTGTATGTGTGGTATGTCTAATATCAGAGAAATCGCGCACGATCAATTATTCTTGGATTGTTTAATTGTGAAGCTGGTTAATGTAAACAGAGCAGGTGACGTATTTTTTTAACAAGTAATCGTGGGAAAATAGTTATAGATAACACAATAGACCTTCTCAAGTAATGCGGTTTTTTTAATTCTGACACGGCAAAGTCACCTCACTACCCTGACAGTAAGCGGAATGGGTCCAGATAGGGGTCGTTCATTAATAGAAAGAAAGAAAGAAGAAAGAAAGAAGAATTTATTGTTGCGGTACACGTTATACATAAAAAAAAAGCAAACAAAGTAAAATATAGTATTCACCGCGACAACTAGGTGGCCATCTCAGCAAAAGCTGTGCTATGACGAACCAAAACACAGCACTGATTGTCAGTGGCCACCTAACGTACTGAACGTACGGGCGCCAAATCAGCCATAAAACACAAATTTATTTTAATAAAATTATGATATAATGTGCGTCTACAGCGGACGAGGGGCACCACGCCTATTGCGTCAGACGGCCAGCGCCCGAGTTTGCACGTAGACGCGCACCAGCGCAGTTTCATTTAAAGTGAATACAAGAAAAAAAAAACACAATACTTATAAAATAATTAACATTTTAACAATTTGGTACAATATTAACCTGTCCTTAGTGGTACAAAAGCATTTTTTTAAATTTAATTTAATCACGTGAGGCTCGAAAGAGGGGGAGGAGGTTCGGCAAAAATCACGAAATATCACAAAGGGTGGCGGGTGTAGTGATATATCACACGTATTTATTTTTTTGCGCGCAATTAAAATTAAATTAGATATATTTTAACCTGTATTTGAAAATAATACACTAACGTTTTAAGATTCTTTGTAAGATACTCTTGTAGAGGGGGGGTTTTTGTCTAAAACATCACTACATATCACCTTGACTGCCTCGGTGGCGTAGTTGTATTGCGTACGCGTTACGAGTACAATTTGCGCGCTGAGGTCCTGGGTTCGAATCCTGGGTCGGGCCAAAAACATCGTGACTGGGTTTTTCCATCTTTAAAATTACTCAGTCGCAGCTCGGAGTCAGGAAGTTGGCGGTGTGATACCCCCGTGCCTCGGAAAGCACGTAAAGCCGTTGGTCCTGCGCCTGATCTCTCTCCGGTCATGTCGGATTACCGTCTCACCGGACTATGAGAGTAAAGAAATAGCGAGTGCACCCTGTGTATTGCGCACACACTTGTGCACTATAATATCTCCTGCGCACCTGGCTGATCTCTGTTGAGATTGGCCGCCGTGGCCGAAATCGGCTAGAAAGGGTATTTACATATCACCAGGGGGGGAGGGGTTACAAAAGGCCTCATAGACTGTCGACTGACGAGAAATGATTATCCCTTGCCAGTTGACACAATTATGCCGGCCTGTTTAAACATCCTATCTATGAGATGCTTGCTGATGTATCGTGTCATAGGGCGGTATTAATAAATCAATCTCATGTTTGAGTAAAATCTCAAGTAAACATTTAATGTATTGAACTATTTAATAAACAAAGCTTAAGCTGTCATTTAAGAGTTTGTTCTCAGCTGAGTAAGCGCTGTTAAATAAACAAAACTTTGTTGTCAAAATCCGTCACATATTGTCACTTAAGATGTCACTTGAGCTGCTGTTAATTTGGATTTATTAAATGGCGTCTATCTTAAGATGCAGACTTTAATTTGATAGCGTCTCAGCTGATATCGCACTTCAGAGCGATATTGAGTTGCATCTATTAATCCGGCCCATAGTGTTGATATGGTTTTAGGATTGTGAGGCTTTTCGATAAGCTACGTGTGGGTACGCTGTGTTAATTGTCGTAGAGCCCACAATGACGACACGTTTTCTCAAGACGCAACGACACAAATGGGTTGTTGTTTTGCTTGGGTTATACAGTTTGAGCCGTAGCGCTTTAGGTCGCCGAGAATTTAGTTATTTTATGCATACAAATATATTAAGACAAAATTCATTAGGTATAAGTCACAAGTCGTGCCCGTATGTCTACAGCGCAGGTGTTTCTATGCCGCCGAATTTTGTGTACGCTTTACTATGCGGCACTCGCGCACATTAAATATGGATGTACTAAAATCATATATTATCGTTTATATTGATTTAGTTCATGTTAAGGTTCTGTTCTCTTACTGTTTCGTTGTTGCGTTTCCTTTACACCCGGTATAATATTTTTGTCCGAAGTATGAACAATATTATTGTAAGAAACTCGCGCTGGTGGGTTCCTGCCTTCTATTCTGTTTTTTTGCAACTACAGCCTGACTCATTTCTAATAAGATAGAATTAGTAACAATAATGTCAGATATAAATTAAAGAAAGTAACACATTTTATAAACCTTATGCAATCAAATAGTTTATAATTAGTAAGATTTAATTTTATACTATTGCATAGATAAAATAAATCATAAAAAAGTAGAATAGTTTGTGAATACCGATGCAAATTCTAAAGAAACGTTTTTAATCGACTGCAAATAACGGATAATCTCGACGTTTACTTTTTGTGTTTGTTATACATACACAGAGTTGATACAAGAGATGGACATTAAATTAAACCACATACGTGCTCAGCATTAATTCTAAATGGTACAAAAACAGACAGCATGAAAAAATTAAATTATTAAATATATTTTTTGTGTAGCGTCTAAAAATGATATTTATTTACTTACTTATTGGTTTATCAGCAGTTGTTACATTACATGCTTTTTATGTACTATTCTAGTCATATATAAAAATATATATACTTATCATATCTATTTGCACAACTATTTAAGATGAACACAACATGCTTAATGATTATAGTACCTATACGTAGTTTAATTTAATGCCTATCTGTTGTATCAACTTTGTTTATAGAAAAGTTAAAGAAATGTTTAACTAAGATCCTATAAAAACAACTGTTGGGTGCCATTATCGATTTTACTTATCCGTACCTTTTTTTTTGTGGCATAGAATGACGAGACGAGCATGGCGTTCGCCTGATGGTAAGCGATACGACCGCCTATAAACAGTAGTAACACCATACAGCACCTTGAGTTACAAAGTACTGTGTGGCATTTAACTGCGCTCGTCATCCTGAGACATAAGATGTTAAGTCTCATTATGTCCAGTAGTTACACTGGCTACAATGTCCTTCAAACCGAAACACAACAGTGCATGCACACTGCTGCTTGGCGGTGGAAATAGACATTGCGGTGGTACCCATCCAGACGGTATCTTACATATGAGAGACCTACCATCAGTTAAATACCTTATTCGAACGTAATGATACGCAACTACCTCCACACCTATTATTTTGCCCGTAAATAACGCTTAGGCTGAAATTATATTATTATTGCCGCGTCATCAGAAATCACTACATTTGCACCTACTCGACAGAAATTTATTATAAAACGATAAATGCAAAACTAAGATACATTGTAATGGGACCATTTCGAGACCCTACTTCATTAAATAAAAAAGGAATCACGGAAATACGCTCACAATTCTTAGAGAAATCAGTGTGAATACACAAAATAAAACCTTCCCTGAAAAAAGTACATTTGAATAACGAAAACCCCATCCAAATCGGATCAGTAGTTTTTGAGCAAACCGTGGCCATGCAAACTTACGTGCATACATACATAGATACATACGGGTCGAATACAGAACCACCTTTTTTAAAGTCAGTTAAAATACAAACACACAATGTGAGAACCTCAAATTTTGGAAGTCAGTTAATGAATAAAAATCACTTACTGTTGCTCCACAGGAGCTCGATGATATATATCGTAACACCAACTAGGAGCACACCAGTAATTATTATGTGAATTTCCATTTTCATTGGCAACAACTTTTATTAAACGAAAATAAATACAAGGAAGTTGGACACCATTCGCGAAGGCATAGATTAATATGTTGGTTGTGATTGAGGCAATCTTATACATTTATTTATCGGTAATGAATCAATGATAAGATTTGGCCTGTTGGGATTTTAAGGCTTGATTCAGACGCTCTCATTTTAGGCGTTCCACAAACGTCGTTATCAATTTCAGGCCATGTCAGGATTGATTTAAACAAATAATGTTAATTACGCAGTAATTTTATTATGTCTATTATTCTACTGATCGGTACAAGCTTCTTTCTTTAATTAAAGAGGCAAAAGAATAGGTCTCTTTTATGCCACGCTGGTTTAATGCGTGTGGACAGACTACGCATAACTTTGACATAATGCATATTAAGACTGGGTTTTATCAACTGTTGTTAAGGTAATCATCGGTTTTATTAAGCTGGACGCGCTCGCAGAGCTTCTAGTGCTCCAGGTGCTGTGAGCACGTCCAGCTTAATAAGACACTGACAAAACGATAACTACAGTTGAAAAGACGGGGCCTAAACATGCAAAATATGTTGATTTCCTAGCGGGAATACTATTTATTTAATTAAACAATGTATTAAAAGAAAGTATGGAATATTTTCATTGTTCAAAACTAAGAAAAAATACCGCTAGAAATGCGATGAAAAAGAGGAAGCTAACATAGAGTATACACTTAACAAGGCAATGCAATGCAATCAGCACTGTATTATATACCGCCTAGTGCTGAGCACGGGCCTCCTCTACTACTGAGAGGAGTGAGGCTTTAGTCCACCACGCTGGCCTAGTGCGGTTCGGCAGACTTCACATACCCTCGAAATTCTTATGTAGAATTCTCAGATATGTAGGGTTCCTTCACGAATTTTTCCTTCACTGTTAAAGCGAATGATAATTGATAAACAATACACAGGTAACTTCGATAAGTCAGAGATGTTTGCCTTGGGTTTTGAACCTCCGGATATTATCTCGGCAGACCGTTCCATTCCCAACAAGGCTATCGTCGACTACTACTTAAAAACATATTGGATGGATTCTATCTGAAAACTAAGTAACAAAAAAGACATATAAGCCAAACGAACGGCTGTATCTTACTTAATATTATAAATGCGAAAGTTTGTGGAAATGTTTGAATGTTTCTTAGAAGTAAACGCAGAAGAAACTAAATGGATTTGGATGAAATTTGGCAAACGGGTAGATCATATTCTGGATTAACCAATAAGGTCCTTTTATCCTGGTAATTTGCTCCCATGGGAAATAATGGATGTTTACATCTAATTCTTTAAGCACAAACGGAAGCAGAATTAAGATAGCATTTTCAACAATTGCAGAGTATTTATTAGTCTTGAACGAACGTTTTATTTAAATATCCGACAGAGCGCGGAACCCCTGTGATCCTTCTATGGAACCCTAGGGTTCCGCGGAACACCATTTAGGAATCGCTGATCTAAATCTATACTAATATATAAAGCTGAAGAGTTTGTTTGTTTGAACGCGCTAATCTCAGGAACTACTGGACCGATTTTGAAAATTCTTTCACTAATGGAAGCTACATTACTCCTGAGTGCTATAGGCTACTTTTTATCCTGGAAAACTTTTCCACGCGGGCGGAGCCGCACGCAATGCTAGTAAAAGATAAAATGAAAATTTTAAACACTTTATGATTTCACACAACCTGTAGATAGAGTGTACAAACTACAAAGACTAATTAAATAAACAAAGACGCGACACAAAAACAAACAAAAGATTAACCACTATCAGACCTATATTTGCATACTGCGTTATTATATACAGATATATACCGATTTCCGTGATATCTGCCTGACTTATAATGAGTTCTACTTAGGAGTCTAGTCGGTTACTTTGTATCGGCATCGTTTGATATGATACATTTTTATCGTGTTTGTAACTTAATGTGTAGATAAGTTTTTATAACAATGTATTCATTGAAGTTTGTCCCCGTGTACCTAATCAGGTTTTTTTTACATATACAGGCATAGATTTTATTTACACATAGTATTATATTATTTATTGCTAGATTTTGCTGATAGATTCACTCGCGTGAAATGCCTTCCCACTGCAAAAGTCCCTAAACCAATTAATCCAGTCACTTTAGCATAAAAAGGGGATCAACCTCGGTATGAGAGATAATAAGCTGGATTTTCATATATTACTAATTTTGGCGTTCTAAAAGTTGCCTGAAAAGTCTCATAAAATCTCGTGTCTGCGTCGTAACTTATTTAAGGTCAAAGATAGTTTTCTTTTAGATTGATCGCTAATTTGACTGGACTGTGTAGTTATTCAAAGCGCCATCCGCACTACGCTAGCGCTATATGTTTAACAAATCAAATTTCTACTCGTAAAGCAAACTACCGGAATAAGAAGGAGCCTATATACTAATCCAGAATAGTCTATCCGTATGCCACATATCATCCAAATCCGTTCAGCGGTCCCCGCGTTTACTTCTAAAATCATACAATCATTTAAATATTATTAAAAACTTTCACATTTATAATATTAGATTACGTGTATGATCGTCACTCGCAGACTGCCAAATTAATACAATTAAAAATAAAAGGTGAATAAATATAAAATACATTTTTTTAACTATCTCTATAGTGTTCAATAAAAGTGATTAATCGTGTCACAAGATTTAAAGAACCAAAATATTCTTTGCTTATCCTTTCTCTGCTATAACTGTTCAAAAATAATAGCGAATAATGTCACCTCTCGCCGACAATGATTTATTCTTTGATTAATTATATACCTAGATGGACACTGAACGTTTCAAAAGCGTCGAAAAAAATAGAGGCGATTTGTTCCCCACTAAACGAGTTCCAGTGAATTAATTGACTGGTGGTAAGTCTCTCATGCAAAAGGCCGTCGGGATGGGTACCACCGCAATGTCTATTTCTACCGCCAAGCAACAGTGTGCATGCACTGTTGTGTGTTCGGTTTGAAGGACATTGTAGCCAGTATAACTACTGGACTACTGTTTATGGGTGGTCGTATCGCTTACCATCAGGCGAACGGCATGCTCGTATCGTCATTCAATGCTATAAAAAAAAAATGAGTTTTTTATGGATATAATTATCTCCCCGTTTTAATAGAAACCATGTAATAACTGGTATTATTATGCGCACTCACAAGGATACGCAGAATGATGCAGCGATAGTGTATAACAGCTTTCACGCATACTAGCTTAGGAAATGTTGGCCTGTTTGTTTTAGTTTCATTGCAGGGCGTCACTCTATCTAGGTATATAAGTAATCAAAGGATTTATTATTAAACTAAGGTTTTTTAATTATGTATCTATTACATAATAACGTACACAGCACACATGTAAACAAAGAACAATGCGCTATCAGTGGATGATGCAATATTAATTATCTCACTTAACCGTAATGAGAATAAATAGTCACAAGATATCAAATAACCAACAATTTGTAGTTAATTGAGGAGAAAGAATTGTTCTAGAATCTAAACTAGACAAGTATAATATGATATAAGACTAGACAAGATTCATAGACAATTGAATCGTTTTGAAATCTGACACTCAATATTTGATAGACCTAAAGAATCATTAACGGATAATATAATTGCTTTCAAATTGTACGTAATGATCGCCAGCAATATTCGATTTTTTAATATCTGTCAAGAGACTCGACTCTTATGTACAGTTAGCCACAATAGTAACTGAACAAATTCAAAACTTTAAATCATTTATACACGCCAAATACATTTAATAGTATAGTTATAGATCGGACATCTGGACCAAATTTTTCGTCCAAAAGTTATTACCAGTTGGTAATAAGTCGCTGTCTTATCTGATATGTCCGTGTAACAAGACGTCTCGCTGTGCTTAAATTTTGTAAAGAAAACAATATTTTGGAAAGAAATATGCCTATATACGCATTACGACCACGTCAAAGTATGTTCTAATGAATTTTACACAGGTATTTTGTTATTTCACGGTAGATACTGACGAACAGGCTCAAAAATTTTGTATGACAATTTTCCCAATGTCCGCTCTATAATATAATCTTAGAAATCTTTGATACACGCTAAGATTAATTTAAACTTTTTTCCATTGTGCAAAATAAAGTAAATCCGTCTTGTTTTATTTCTGTGAAGTAACAAATATTCCTATAAAACAAAGTGTATAGGTGATTTAATGTATTATTCAGCTACTTATGTTGGTGACTGTACATCAACGTGGGCGAGAGTGCCCACGCCATTGTTCAAGGTACATGTTCAGACGGCGTTCAAGAATAATTGGGCAGTTAACTACTTATTTAAAATACATTTATCAAAAATTTATGTCATCCAAAATCTAACGAAAAAAGATTTTTCAAAATCCTTGTAATATTAAATAAGTTATAAAGGTTTGAAATTTGGTGAAAGGGGTAGCTGCGAAATAACAGAACTATCAAATTGTGACGTCACCGGTTGTGACTGGCCATAACACGGCGTGCGTGAAAAAGGGATGGCGCTATAATGTCACCACGGCCCCACTTTTGCTCACAATATTTTAAATATGAATAACTGCTTTATTTTTCAACTAATTTGGATGCCGATTTCGCGAATAAAAACTTTTAGTCTTATTTTCTATAAAATATTAAAAAAAATCAATATCAACCACAAGAAAGTAGGTGCCGTATTGTGTACGATAATTACTAACAATGATTGATCCATCTGAGATTTAAGGGTGGAACGTCAGTTCATATATCGAATTTTTTTAAAGGACTCCGTTAACCTTTCTTTATCACTTTACCGGTAGTGTATTTTAAACCAAGTATGTCATTGTACTGTTACTTCCTTTGTTACATGTGCGTAAGCGTCACTTGGCCTTGCGACGTCTTCAGGTGAAACTATAGTTCTTAAACGTGAGATAATTTGCCAAGGTCCTAGTCAGTGATGAAAATTTCCGTAAAAAATAATTCTATTTGAGTATATTTATATTAATACGTGAAAACAAGTTTGTATCCTTTTTGAGCATATTGGGCATATGGAGGAGTGTGAGACTTCAGACTTGGCATAATTAGAGTTTGTATAGAGGAGTGCAGAAAATAAAATTTATGGCGGTCAATTTTCGATCAGTAATTTGCAATTTATTTATTACTAGTCTTCTGCTCGCGGCTCCGCCCGAGTGAAAAAGTTTTTGCGGGATAAAATATTTTCCCGGGATAAAAAGTAGCCTATAGCACTCAGGAGTCATGTAGCTTCCTATTAGTGAAAGAATTTTCAAAATCGGTCCAGTAGTTCCTGAGATTAGCGCGTTCAAACAAACAAACAAACTCTTCAGCTTTATATAATAGTATAGATTATAATACGATTTGCCCAGGCCTAAATTACTATGAGGCAGGCGGTTGGACCCAAACTAAATTAAATCCTCCTTGTAGTATACTTGTGAAATGTTTTAAACTGACTACATTGGTGTAGAACAAAGCGAGAATACAATGAACAAAGAAGAAGCCTCTACGACCAATAACCGATGTTTGCAAATACATAAAAAACTACTTAGTAATTTTCTTGCTACTGGCAGACAATGCGCGAATGTCAGCAAATTTTAGAGGCATTAAAATATGCAGATGAATTTTATTATAATGAAAGTCAGCTCTGTGAAGGATTTTTTATATACATTCTCGGAGATTCATTCGATTTACGTTTACTATTAAACTGATGACAATACTATAATAGAACAACTTTTTGACAATAATAGAGGAGAGCTTTAAATTAGCTGATATTAGGTTAGTAAGTTAGATCACAATACCGAATAATACTAAGAATACTTACTAGCAACACAGTGTCTCTTCAAATAAATCCAAATAACCAACATCAAATACGCAAAACAACTTATAATTGGCAGTAAGAGTACACAAATTAACTCAAACAGTTCGATACGCATTGTGGTACGTTGAGTTCCCCGTTACCGATTGCATGAAGTAAGGAGCATTATCAAAAACATTATGTACATTTACGTCTGTTTACATTGGTTAATTCTTTGTGATAAACATTGTTTTTATTATTTTATACTAGCTTTTGCTCGCGACTCCGCCCGCGTGAAAAAGTTTTTCCGGGATAAAAGTCCAGCTTAATATTTTCCCGGGATAAAAAGTAGCTTATGTCCTTTCGAAGGCTCTAGAATATCTGTGTACCAAATTTCATTTAAATCGGTTCAGTAGTTTTGGTGTGAAAGCGCGAAAGACAGACAGAGCTACTTTCGCATTTATAATATTAATAAGGATTCGATGCTCTCGGCGGTCTATTTTTAGTGTGTTCGATAATTTATGCTGGGGTAAATATCGTGCGTTATGGAATTTTGATGTACTAATTATTTAACAATTTCAGGCATTGATAAATATTTAAATATAATCGGCCTAAGTTTCGTTTTATAGTACTAATTATTAAGCAAATTAAGTACAAATAAACCTGATGTGTAATACACTGCCATGTACTGTAACGACTTATACTCAATAGCGATGATTGTAAACATTAAACTAAACTTTGTGTTGTGAATTAATTTATGCAGTTTATTCAAATGTTTCAAATATTTTTGAATTTTTATTTTATCCTTGGCCTATTTGATACTGGCAACTAAATAGCCAAGTGCCAAAAAAGATATCATTTTTAAACGTTTTTAATGATAATTAATACATAAGAACAGCATTTCGTATGACATATTTATTTCAAATGCAACGTCTGATCAGTCCCACGGCATTATGTTCCATATCATCTAAACATGTATCGAACATATTTTGATCTTCGACATATTTCTTTTAGACATGAATGTCTACAACCTAAGAATAGCCCACACGCCGCAATATAGCCATTACCGACACGCCGAAAGTGAAATCAAAATTAGGTTCTCCTTCTTTATCCTCATATTTATATTGTGTAGGGTTAGCCCAACATGCCTTTAATCTGTTCACAATAAAATAGAAATAATCACAGTTTTCTTAATCTTAATAATGTTTGATAGGATAATGTTCATCTGTGTATGGAAGTCCGTTCCGCATAATTCAATTTTGTATGATAGTGAAAATGACCAAAAGAGAAAAGTAGAACCAACAGTAGTCTTAAGTAATTAAAAAAAAACGTGTGTGTGTGTACTTATGTACAGTCACCAGCATAAGTAGCTGAACAAATTCAAAATTTCAAATCGCCTACATACTTCTTAGTATTTACTAATCTTTTTTTTTCTTCACAAAAATAAAATAAAAGAGATTTACTTTACTTCAAACAAAAAAAAAGGTTTAGGTTTAACTTAACGCGTATATGGGCGATTTGAAATGATGATTTTGTACAGATATTTATGCTTCTGACTGTACATGCGTTAGAAGTTATACTTCTTTGGCGTAACAAGATAGAAATCTTTTTAAATAACGCGCCAAAAGAAGTATAACTTCAATATCTTTCGCCTTATTCTACGTTCAAAATTCAAAACTAAAATGTTGACTATAGCTAACTTCAGGGTGTGGGTTCTACGTTCAAAATTCAAAACTAAAATGTTGACTATAGCTAACTTCAGGGTGTGGGTTCTACGTTCAAAATTCAAAACTAAAATTTTGACTATAGCTAACTTCAGGGTGTCGGTTTTTCGTGACGGTGTGCGCGCGCATCGTAAAAATTTACTCTCTTCATTTTTCCCTGACGCGCCAAAAGAAGTATAACTTCAAAAACGAAACAGGTTTCTATAAAATTAATTTGAGTAATTTCGAATAATATTTCGTAAATTATGAATCACGAGACCATACACTCGCTTTAAAGAGGGCCGATTTGGGAATTCTACTTAAATTAAAACTCGAATCGTGGACTTAACGTTTATGACCGCCATTCATTACAAACAAACAAGTGGGACAAAGTGACCCCACTGCACCTGATGGTAGTTGGAGAGAGGTCCAGATAGAGTGTCCACTGACAAGCGATGATTATCCATCGTGAGTCGTTACAATTATGCCGGCTTGTTTGAACCGGATATACACAGGCTGACCCCGGAACGCGACACATTGGTGGTAGGTCTCTCATATGTAAGAGTCCATCTGGGTGGGTACCCCCGCAATGTCTATTTCTACCGCCAAGCAGCAGTGTGCATGAACTGTTGTTTCGGTTTGAAGGAAATTGTAGCCAGTGTAACTACTGGACATACTGAGACTTAACATCTATGCCTCAGGATGACGAACGCAGTGGAATGCCATACAGTACTTTGTAACTCAAGGTGCTGAATGGTGTTGCACTGTTAATGGATGGTCGTATCGCTTACCATCAGGCGAACGTCATGCTCGTCTCGTCATTCAATGCAATAAAAAAAAACTTACGTGGTCCATTATAGCGGGTTTTAACACCGTATCACGCTGTTTTAACACGGTTGTCGCTATCCGGGCGGATACAAAATAGAACCTACCACCAGCAAAAACGACTTTCGAATCTTTATTTAAGTAGTAAATGAAATTACTTACATTTCTTTATTAGTTTTGTGGCAGTTGTACATCAGATACAAGAGAACACACAGCGCGATGGCTAGTGGAGCGACAACCAGCTTGAACCAGATCGATTGAATTATTTCAGATTTTACTTCAAATAATTCGGGATCCCTTTCATCCATTATTATATACTGTAAATTAATATTAAAATCAATAACCAAAGAAAACAAATATAATTAAGAATCGTCAACTCTATTTAATTTATTAACAAATTACAAAAAATATCAAATAAAATTATAGCCATTAAAAATGGAACACAAAAATATATAGAGCTGGGTTTAAAAATAATTTTTTTTTATACAATTATAATAAAGGATTGGTACTTACTTGTTTTTGTTCTTTGTTAGACACTACACACTGTTTAGGCTAAAAATAAACAGATTTAGGCTGAACGATTGCTATCACACCATTACCTGAATGACCGCTAAACTGTTATCAACTTGTTTTTTTTATCAGCTCCATTAGGTTTTAATCATAGCAAGCTAATGTGCTACAATAGGATTTATACATTTAAGTTTTTAATATCATTCATAATTAGTTTAATATGCGACGTTTAGTTATTGAAGTGCACTGTTTCCACACGCTTTATTTTTTACAATTTAATTCTATGGATTTTTTGAAAATAACCATGAGTACTATAATCGTAAAGAAAAATATCTTAATAATATTATATACCTACAAAAAATGTATTGTACCAATATTTTCTCTTTTTTGAATAGGCTAGCCGACTACCTTTTAAAAATACATTTACAAAATTGTATGGCATTCAAAGTATAGCGGGAAAATAATTCTATAAATACGCGCAATAAATCAGTTACAAAGTTTTGAAATTTGGTGGAATGGGCATCTGTCAAATAAGAAATCAGGAAACTGTGACGCCACGGAGTGTGACCAGCCATACCACTGCGTGCGTGGAAAAGAGATAGTGCAATAACCCCACCATCACTTTTGCTCACAACAATATTTCAAATATGAATAACTGCTTTATTTTTCAACCAATATTGATACTAATTTCACAGAAGATATTCTATTTCGTATTATTTTCTGTTAAATATAAAATAATTAACAAAATAAAACATTGAAATAAAACTATTTTGCGGATTTTATCGCGGTTTTTTAATTATTATTGAAGTGCTGCAAAGCCTTCGAAACGTCGGGAGAAAATAATAATTAAAAAACCGCGATAAAATCCGCAAAATAGTTTTATTTCAATGTCTAACATTCGCGTAAATATAAGAAGTCAAAATAAAACATAGGAAACCACCCCATTCAGTAAATGACTTGGTCAAATGATAGCATATTGTAGATAAGCCAATATTACGACTTGTTTTAAGACGTCTAATCTAAGCTTATAGCTATAGCTAAGGGGCGATAGCCTAGTTGGGAGTAGAACGGACTGTCGAGACAAATGTCCGCAGGCTCAAAGCCCAAGGCACACACCTCTGACTTTTCGAAGTTACGTGTTTATTGTTTATCAATTATCTCGCTTTAACGGTGAAGGAAAAACATCGTGTGGAAACCTGCATACCTAAGAAGTTATCTATAAGAATTTCAAAGGTATGTGAAGTCTGCCAACCCGCACTAGGCCAGCGTGGTGGACTAAGGTATAACCCCTCTCAGTAGTAGAGGAGGCTTGTGCTCAGCAGTGGGCAGTACATAATACAGGGCTGGTATGGTATGGTGTGGTATCCAAGCTTAAAACTCTTTCTTTTTAACCTTCATTATAATTAGTATTGATAAAATTGTATTAATTACTTTAATTAATAAACATCACTTTACCTTAGCATATAAGTAAAAACAAAAAAACTGGGTTAATTATATTATGTTGATATCGCTGCTCATGCAAATATATTTTTATATACGTAGTAGAAGTCAAAATGAATATCATGTTTAAGTATGTCTATGTAGGTGTCGTAAACACACGACAGAAATATAATACGATATGTTTTACTGGTGATAGGTCTCTCATATGTAAGAGTCCGTCTGGCTGGGTACCACCGCAATGTCTATTTCTACCGCCAAGCAGCAGTGTGCATGCACTGTTGTGTTTCGGTTTGAAGGACATTGTAGCCAGTTTAACTACTGGACATAATGAGACTTAACGTCTTATGTTTCAGGATGATGAGCGCAGTGGAATGCCACACAGTACTTTGTAACTCAAGGTGCTGGATGGTGTTGCTGCTGTCTATGGGTGGTCGTATCGCTTATCATCAGGCGAACGGCATGCTCGTCTCGTCATTCTATACCATAAAAAAAATATAGTTACAGTGGCTACGTTTACAAATAACCAACCATTAGCAACAGAAAAATTCACGCAAGGGAAGTTAATCTATAGTTAGATATTTTAGACCATTATAACCCATTATTGGTTTAACGTGGTTTGTACAGTTAACACCGTGGTATTACTGATAAACGTACAATGATTCAGAAAGATAAGTTCGTGAGTAGAAATGTAAATAGGTATGTCCATATTTTGATTATCTTTTATGAGTAGGGTAAAGAGAGGCAAAGATAAAAGGCATAAAACTGTAGCACGAGTTATAAAGAATAGGGTAATTTACTATGGCAGATTTTGACAATTATTCTTGTGTAATAGCAAATAATTCTAATGGAAAATAGGCGTTTTGTGAAATCAGCAATAACCATACCATACCATACTAGCCCTGTATTATATACTGCCCACTGCTGAGCACGGGCCTCCTCTACGCTGGCCTAGTGCAGGTTGGCAGACTTCACATATCTTCGAAATTCTTATATAGAACTTCTCAAGTATACAGGTTTCCTCACGATGTTTTTCCTTTACCGTTAAAGCGAGCGATAATTCACAAAGAATACACACATAACTTAAGAAAAGTCAGAGGTGCGTGCCCTTGGGTTTTGAACCTGCGGACATTCGTCTCGGTCGTCTCGGCAGTAATCAGCAATAAAATTGGTCACAAAATGGGGCAATTGGCAGTACGATTTTTTTTTGACATATAGTATTTTCAAATGACTATAAATAAATACTTAAACGAACTTACTGGATACGAATACTTTTTGCAATAGAATATTTACTATTAAATCCATATTTTTATACGTACGTTTTATAGTGGGGATAGCATACTAAATCTTTCTTTTGCGCGCATTATTATTCTGGATGACGTCTCTTTTTAGTTTTTTGACATTAAGCCCTTCAATCGATTTTAAAAGGCTTAAAATCTTTATATAGATATCTATTGATACTTTTTACCGGATTTTGATTGTGCTTTTTGTGTTGGATTTGAAATGACGTATAAAAATATGGATTTAATAGTAAATATTCTATTGCAAAAAGTATTCGTATCCAGTAAGTTCGTTTAAGTATTTATTTATAGTCATTTGAAAATACTATACGTCAACAAAAAAATCGTACTGCCAATTGCCATACATTTTCGACTTTATTCATTAACAATTTATAAACCTATTTTATGTTTTAGTTTCTTCGTTCAAACTCAATTTAAAATTCGTTCAAGAAGACAAAACATTCGATAACTAAAATAGGTTTATATGCTGTTTATAATAAGGCATAGATATACTTCTATAATCTATGGAAGTAGGCCATTTGTGTTTACTATTACCATGCTTACACGATTTACTATTCGAAGTTCACATGCGCCTAGATCGATCGAATTATTTGAAGTTAGATTATTGCCAAAATTCGTCATAGTGGGAGTTTATCTTAAGATAGGTTCAAAGTCACAGGCCACACATATCTTTATATATATATATAATTCTTCTGTGCCTGTGTGTGTCACTGAATTCCTCCTAAACGGCTGGACCGATTTTAATGTAATTTTTTGTGTGTCTTCCGGTAGATTCGAGAATGGTTTAGATTAACAATTGGAACCGGTAGGTGGCGCTGTACTCGGGTTCTAGGATTTTATTTCCTTTTAGGGCAGAACAACGTCTGTCCGGGCCGCTAGCATAGTTAATATATTTTTACCTAACAGGGAGGCGAGGTAATCCTTCTCTCTGTGTTTCTCTTTACTGATAGACGTGATAATATTATTGTCAACGTGACAATTGTCTTAAAGTGACACGCACGAGCGTGTTATTTGCACAACACGTCTCTACTCTAGAATATTTAACAAGTGGCAATTGACAATATTGTTTACCACGCGAATCTAATTAATGTTAAGTAGGTATGTGGAGTGTAACTACTGGACATAATGAGAGTTAACATCTTATGTCTCAGGATGACGAGCGCAGTGGAACGCCACACAGTGCTTTGTAACTCAAGGTGCTGGATGGTGTTGCTACTATTTATGTGTGGTCGTATAGCGATACGACGAGACGAGCATGCCGTTCGCCTGATGGTAAGCGTACCATCAGGCGAACGGCATGCTCGTCTCGTCATTCAAAGCAATAAAAAAAAAGTTTATGGAATGTTTGGCGCTCACTTGGGGAGGCAGTGGACGGCGACAGACTGATTGATTGATGACATAGAGTTAGTCACACTTTTGTTCCGTCGCCAAACTGCACTAGGCTGGTGGACTAAGACCTAAACTCAGTAGTGGAGAAGGTTCGTGGTCAGCAATGGATGAATGGTGGTGGAGTATACAGGACTGATTTCATTTAGCATTATTAATACACAGGGTGTCCCGTAAATAATGGTTATGTAATAATGTTTCTCTGCATACCCCTACGGGATAGAGGCGTGATACTATGTATGTAATAATGTTCTTATTAATTTAATGTTGTGTTATGTAAATATTTATGTGTAATTTATACTAGCGATTTGATAAATAAAGAAAAAATACGTATGGGACAGATTCTACACCTTATTATCTACAACTAATTTGATTCTTAATAAGCTCAGGGTTATTAAAATAGTAATAAATACTGTGGGAAAAATGTGTAAATTGGGAAGATTTTTTTTTAAAAGATATACCCAGATTTGACGGGATTATCAATAACAGATTTTTCAGTCATTATTTCATGCCAGAAAATTTACTTCAAGCCAGCGAATACGCAATGACATCGCGTGTATCTAAGTATTAAGATGTTAAGAACACCACTCACGACTTTTATCCCCGAAGGGGTAGGCAGAGGCGCAACTAGTACACACTTTTCGCCGTGCGTATTCCATCCCATGATGTGATAGGGGCCTATCGCGATATCGGGCACAAATTCCAGACTTCGGGATAATACTGAGTAATGCGATGGTAAGAAATAAAAACGGAAAAATCGTACATGATTAGGCTATTAATGTTTTTGTTAACAAAACGTTTGGTCTTGAATTATGTCTCCTGGAATTATTTAAATGACGTCAGCGTGTCGCTAAGAGGTTATGCACATGTTTAAAACAAATTTAACTACGTTGCTGCGACGTCCTTGTTTAAATATTTTACGTAGCTAACCTAGGATCGCATACTGCTTGTATACCTACGGTGTTTGCCATCTGTCCTGGTAAACCGGAATATGTCACCGGTATAACGTTTGTCCCGGTCGTTCATAATGTTCCAGTATTGTAATAGCTACCTACTAAGTAAGTCACGCAGCGACGATAGCCTAGTTGGGAGTGGAACGGACTGCCGAGACGCATGACCGCAGGTTCAAAACCTAAAGGGCACACACCTCTGACTTTTCTAAAAAAAAAAAAGTTATGTGTGTATTCTTTGTGAATTATCGCTCGCTTTAACGGTGAAGGAAAACATCGTGAGGAAACCTGCATATCTGAGAAGTTCTCTATAGGAATTTCGAGGGTGTGTGAAGTCTGCCAACCCGCACTAGGTCAGCGTGGTGGACTAAGGCCTAACCCCTCTCTGTAGTAGAGGAGGCCCGTGCTTAGCAGTGGGCAGTATATAATACAGGGCTGATTACATTGCACTGCAATAAGATTTTAGTAATTAATTGCTAATACATAAGGAAGATAAGACATTGTGTTATTTTTAAAGTGGTTGAAATACGCATTTGCGTTTCCAATAATAACATATAGGCAAGAAACAAAGCAAGTTATAATCAACAAAGCATTAATCTAGACAAACAAACAACAATATTATCTTGACCGTATTAACTTTGCAATTATTTATCTATTTTTTTATAATTATACGTCATGGTTTTATGTATGTTTTGATATGAAATGTAGGTCATGCAAATGAAATATCGCAATTTAATTATTCATAATTTACTGGTAGGTCTTTCATATGTAAGAGTCCGCCTGGGTGAGTACCAGCGCAATGTCTATTTCTACCGCCAAGCAGCAGTGTGCATGCACTGCGGTTTGAAGGACATTGTAGCCAGTGTAACTACTGGACATAATGAGACTTAACATCTTATGTCTCAGGATGACGAGCGCAGTGGAATGCCACACAGTACTTTGTAACTCAAGGTGCTGAATGGTGTTACTACTGTTTATGAGTGGGCGTATCGCTTACCATCAGGCGAACGGCATGCTCGTCTCGTCATTCAATGCAATAAAAAAAATAGTTAAAGATATGTTTTGATTAATATTAATAAAATCTTGGTGTGAACAATCCGAAGACGATAAACTATTGCTCTGAATACTGAAAATAAGGCTATTTTTGGACATTTAGGAGATGGTAAGATTATCTCGACCTCGCCCTCTGCAACTCATTAGATGTACTTACGTACAACTGCAACTCCTGTAAGGCAATATTGACAGGGGTATTTTATGACACCGAGCGGTGAAGACAGTCAAGCCTCAGTGAATACTTGGTTTGACTCGCAACAATATAAATCAAATAGAATAAGTAGTTTCATTTTCCACTCATGGGAGATGGTTAGCTAAATATTTGAATGGACCAAAGAGAGTCTAGGATGCCTCCGGGCCACCTATCGCTTATTTTTGCTTCGTGGTGTTTAAATTTGGATTTTCCCCTCTTGGCCGGTGGTTAGCACTTAGCATGGTATCTTAGTGGGTCAATAAGATCCCAAGATGACTCTAGGCCACCCACTGGGCCATTGCTTATTTTTACTACGTCTATATCAGGCGATTAAGCTATCTAGATTTAAGTTGGTGTAGGCTTCAAATGCCTTTAACCCGTCAACACCCGCTTATAGTATATAATTATAAGCTAATTTCCTTATATAAATGGACACCGGTGTCCACCGCGGGCGTCCAAGGATTAAGAATGTAGTGGGCAGTATATAATACAGGGCTGGTATTATTATTTAGTTGCTTATAGTTTTAATCTAACTTAGATAAAACCTAAAAGATCAAAGTATCATTAAATACTACAGCTAATTTGCTTCATATCTAAACGCGATAGACGTCGTATGTTAGTAGAAACTTGCACGTAACCTCAGCTTACGCAACATATTACGCCATCACGCTGCACACATAATACAAATAACTATAGCACGTGTCATGCTGCTAAAAAGTGATATTGGATTTTTCTATTCAGTATCAGCCCGGAGTCTGGAATTTGTGCCCGATATGGCGATAGGCTCGCCCCCTATCACATCATGGGACGGAATACGCTTGGCGAAAAGTGGGTGCACTAGTTGCGCCTCTGCCTACCCCTTCGGGGATAACAGGCGTGAGCATGCATGCGTATGCTGCTAAAAACTCTTTAAATATTATACGACCTTCGTAATATGAAAGTGAGTAACGATAATTGTTGAACGAATTGATGGTTATTGACTATTGTTCGACGAAATTGAATTAGTTGATATAGTAGAGGTATGAAATAAACTGCCATATTTAATATTAGTAAATAATAGACGTTCTGAAGCACGTTTGGTAAAACATGGAGTTTTTTTTTTATTATTGGACCTAGCGGCCAGTAGCCTGACGCGAGTCGGTTTTTCTGGCCACACCGGACTTTCAGATGGAGTGAGTATATGCATTTCATACTGCAGTGCGCTTGACAAATCCCAAACGAATTAGGTACGTTGGTCTGAACATGATCGCAGTGGCAAACAGTAGTAGATTACTATGGCAAACCACGAGGTGAGGTGATACCACTTGTTTCTGAGTTGAGACATAAATACGAAAGCTCAGGATATCATAAAAGCAGATGCTGCTAAACGGAATTGTATAAGTATAATTTGGCATACGGGACATTTCACGTGAAGCGGGCAACGAAAAAAATGTCAGGCTCTGGATTTTGTTCATAATTGGGTCAATTGGACTTCTATGGGACCTGAATTAATGTCCATCATTATTTTTCTTTTTTTTTAGCCTAGTTACGAATTAATGCAACTTCAAAGAATTGTAAAAATTTGAGGAACGTAATTTTCGATAGCTATTAATTTAGTCAACCAAACGGATTAAACAATAAGTAAACAGTGTTTATTAGAGAAGATTAATTGTTTCTTTTAGAAATTGATTAAAATTTTAAATTGGATTATGTTTTCGTATAGTAAACCGGAAGTTAGCATTAGCCACTTATTGGCTGACTGTACAATATGTACTACAAATATATTAAATTCGACGTAATTGCTGGACTGGACGACCGCTAGGAAATATAATAAAACGATAACTTTCATAGCAAATACAGTTTTCCAGCATGTTCGGAAGTACCTAAAGGTTATTTATAGTTTCTGCACATTGTTATTCAGATTTCATGAGGGTCGGGCAGGTAAGGTCGTACGATAATTAAAATTGCTAATCAGTCTTTCACTTGACAGTTTCCCTGTTTTTCTTTGTTATAGGATTTTTTTATAAGAGCGGTCTTCATTTGGAAAGAGATAGCGCGTTAATTAATAGGTAATGAACTAGAGATTATCCCTTACAGAGTTACAAACAAACAAATTGTATATTTGTAATGCCAGTATAATGTATACTAATATTATAAAGAAGAAAGATTTGTATTTCTGTATGTTTGTAACGAAAACTCAAAAACTACTGGACCTAATTAAAATACCTTTCACCAATATAAAGCTACATTATTAACGAGTGACATAGGCTACTTTTATCCCGGGAAAATTTAAGCTGGATTTTTTTAGGATGTTTGTTAGGATTGACATATTTTTATATACGTAAGTAAAATGCTTTTTTACATTTATCGGTTTTAAGTTTAAGAACGAGTCTGTCGATAATCATTCGATTAGTTTTGATACTCTTAAGCCCGCATACTCAAACGCTACTTAAACATTTGAGATTGCCTTACAGATTTAAGCATTCGTTATGCAAGACAATGATGAATTTAAAAGAAGATTCCGACTCAGCAAGGAAACAGTTCTTCATTTATGTTCCTTCATTCAGGACAATATCCAGCCGGTCACAAAAAGAAACCAGGCAATCCAACCATCTGTTTGCCCCTGGTATTGCAGATGTTCATTGGCGGCGGTGATCACTTACCATCAGGTGAACCGTATGCTCGTTTAGCCCCCTATATTATAAAAAAAAAAAACGATAGACAAGGTCATCGGGGATACTTTTCACGGGCAACAACCAATGGTACTACATCGTATTGTGCATCGTGTGGCGGTTGAGTTAGCACAACTAAAAATCAGATTTATAAATATGACTACTTCTGGTGATAAAAACGAAATTAGAATTATGAATATTATTGTTGTTCAGTTGATTAGTTTTTTTTTAAACTGGCTAATGTCGTCACTGGCCATAGTGCCAATTGGCAAATATAAATAAAATTAAAAATCATTTTTAAACTGCGCATTATGTTATATGATTTATTTTTAAAGTTTCAAAAATTATACTGCGTAAAACGACACATAAATATCAATTTATTAAAATAAATAATCGAAAACAAACTTTTTATAATCTATAGCAAAATAACTGCTCCTCAACTGAATTTCCGTCAAATCGTTTAAAGTGTGTTTGAGAATGCCATTGAAAATAAGAAGCCTGTTAAAATTAAGTAGGTCTCAGATGACTTGGTTGGTTGAGTAGCGTTTGAGTATTCGGGCGTAAGTCGTCTTCAAATCATAGCTCGATTGCAGAAAGTAGAGCATCTATAGGTACCACAATTGGCCTATTGCAATCTTTGTCGAAGTTTCCTATCGTATTCTTAACTAAAGAAATCAAAAGAGTTCCGTTCAAAAAGTCCTCAGTGGGCTTAGAATGTGGCCAAAAAACACGATACGATTCCGTTGCGTTTTATTGGGATTGGTCACATTACTGACGCATTGGTCTCTCGGTCAATTACAATCATCAAAATTAAACGACATCGTGTTACAAGTTGCGTTTTTTGCCACATTCTAAGTCCACAGCTCAACCAACCTATACCTATGGGTATTAGAGACAAAAAGATTTTAGAAGTACTATCGATTTTACTTTGTTTTACCGATAGTTATTAAACTGAACTTTTACTAGAAATGATTCATATCCGATTATTTTTTATTATTATTTTTGTTCTAATTTACCTCAATGTTGAGGTTTCCCTTTATCAATAAAAATATAATTATAAAAGTACAGAAACAAGGCTCGTTTCTATAGTTTGGAAATTGTCACAAGAATTTAATGAGTTTTAACACAAATTAATGTAAAAATAATCTCTTTTCTACAAACTAGAATCGGAATATTAAGTACTAATGTTCTTGAACTGGTTTTTACAAGTTTATCTGCTTGCAAAATCCGATCAGTCTTGATTTTAATTAATTAACGATTATAAATGAATTATTATGAATGCATCTTTAACAAATAAATACTTTTTGCACGAACTGGCTGGTAAAAAAAACATTCAAAGGTTTTTTTTTTAAATTACTAATAACTATACGAAACGTCGGGAGAAAATAAAATAAAAAACCGCGATAAAATCCGTTATAATAGTTTAATTTCAACTATAGTTCTGTCAATCCTATCTGGCCGGTATGACAATTTATTGACACTTCACAGAATACTATGTGTAGGGATGGGAACAAAAAATCGGTTGCCCCAAATAACCGATTCTTAAGTGATATCGATTTCTTGGTCAGAGAGTTTATAATCGATAGGCAACATGGTAATTTTTTTATTAAATTATACATAATGAATCTTTCTATTACGGTAGTCAGTGATTTTAGTCGTAATTTTTTTATCTCTGGCCAAAATTTCACCTTTATCCTTAAACTATACTAATATTACAACACAAGAAAAACAAGATACCTAAAATTCACGTAATGCGTACTCAAAGTCCGGTACAAACAAGCCAAAGTAAACAAAAATAAGAGAATCAGTTCAAAAGAGACAGCCTAGCCGAGTCAAAAAAAAAATTTTTAGCACAAACCAAAAATTTCTGAGAGATTTACATGGAGCATTGACAAATCAATGACGATGGACGTGGATAAACATCTGAAGTTTAAATTACATTGACATCATTTATTTTTCATTGATTTTATCAACCAGCACTTTTAGGCCAATTAGTATCTAATAAATCCTAGTAGAGTTCGGTGCGACAGTCTTAATGCGTATTCAGTAGTATTAGGTACTTATATTTACTAAAATTACATTAGAAATGCTATATGAATTTTGCTTCGCTCAGATGCATTAAAAAAATGAAAACATTAATTATAATTATTGTCGAAATAAATAATATATCGAATACATTGTACTAGACTGTTTTAAAAATGCTCTTGAAGCATTTTTTAATAAATATATGTACATAAACAGGGACTATTGACCTGCTTCAGTTGAACACTCTATCGTGATACATCCCTGTATATAATTTTCAAGTTTCGATTTTTCTCCGTAATTGTTTATATTTTGTTTCCAAACGATTAAAAACTTTCCCAACGCTACGCCCGTGAACTGAAGGAAACAACATTGTAAAGGAGTTTTGGCGGGAACTTGGAAGTGTCATGAGGTGCTCTTGTTTTAATTCATTATTTCGGTGATATTTAGTGTTATATTGCATAGATTATAGAGCTCAAATGAAGTGAATTGAAATAATTGTGCTAATCAAGTGTTTTTTTGTTGCTGCCAATACTCCTCGATAAAGTCTTGGTAAGGTAGCCACTGCTTTACTTCGACATACTACAGATAATAAAATAGACAAACCAAACTTGACATTAGCAAAATGTGAACACAAATGCCATTACAAAAAAAAAAAAAAAAAAAAAAACAACATTGTAAAGGCATCGCGTTGATTTAAAAGTCAAGATTAAATTCTTTATTTCAGTATATTTTTACAATATTAATTCAAGGTTGGTACATATATATTATAATATAATAATAATGTTATAATTTATGGAGAGCGTGGTAAATATTTGCAATTATATAATTGAATTTTGTAATTTTTGGGTAGACGTTCTCACAAAGTTATCGCGTCGCGAAGAGCTATAGTTTTATTGTTTATTATTAACACCTTTGAGTTTCGAAAGGAACATATTTTTTTATTATTATTAATGGTTTTACAATTAAATTACTCAGATATCGAAGGTCTGCTTAACACGGATGTTATTCTGGAGTTTAATTAAATTCTCTGTCGTATTTTTTTAATATTTATTTAGACTCATTTAAGGTCACCTTATATTTATTGTATTAGCAGTATTTAGTCACTAATGTACATATAAGATCTATTGAAACCATAAGTACCATGTAGGTATGTATTTATGTAATAAATACCCCTTGTCTTGAGATCCCAATCGTTCATAAAAGGCCTTACAAACCTTTGGTGCCACTATAACGTTTTTATTCTATTCTTAAGTCAAGAGTTCGTTCAAAAAACAAGTTTTGATGCGCCCAAAGATCCGAAAATTATGATCCGTCCATCGTCTATAATATGATGCACTCTTTATGACTTCATCATCATTATCATCAGCAACATGAAGTCCAATGGTAAACAGGCCTCCCCTAAGGATTGCCAGACCGACCTGTCAAAAGCGGCCAGCATCCAGCGTGTACATGGACATGACTTCACTCCCAAAAATTGTATATTACAGAACATTTATTTAGCACAATTTTCACACTTCAGAGACAAAAAAACTAACAGTACTCCTTTCAATTTTAAACAATGTATATATTCAATGTAAATGCTGAATATAAATTACGGAACTAATGTTCGTACTGTAACAGGTTATTGTTCTGTTGCTTAGCAAAATTGATGTTATACTATCTATATATAATACATAAAAATTAATCCCTATTTTTATGTTATTACGACTGCAATGCTGAGGTCTCGGGTTCGTTCCCCGGGTCGGGCAAAGTGATATTGAGTTATTCTATTCAGTATCAGCCCCGAGTCTGGAATTTGTGCCCGATGTGGCGATGGGCTCGGCCCCTATCACATCATGGGACGGAATAACGGCGAAAAGTGGGTGCACTAGTTGCGCCTCTGCCTACCCCTTCGGGGATAAAGGCGTGAGTGTGTGTGTGTGTGTGTAATCCCTATTTTCCTTGGTCACGGCATCACGCGTGAACGGCTGGACCGATTTCGTTTTTTTTATGTGTTTGTTATCAGTTTGGTCAGGAGAAGGTTCTTATGAAAGAAAAAAAATAGAAAATTTCGCGGAAAATTAGAAAATTTAAGAATACTTAACCGCCATATGCTGGCGGCTGGCGCTGGCGATAGCCTTGTTGGGAGTTGAACGGACTGCCGAGACGAATGTCCGCAGGTTCAAAACCCAAAGGCACGCACCTCTGACTTTTCTAAAAAAGTTATGTGTGTATTCGTTGTGAATTATCGCTCGCTTTAACGGTGAAGGAAAACATCGTGAGGAAACCTGCATATCTGAGAAGTTCTCTATAGGAATTTCGAAGGCATGTGAAGTCTGCCAACCCGCACTAGGCCAGCGTGGTGGACTAAGGCCTAAAACCCTCTCAATTGTAGAGGAGGTCCGTGCTCAGCAGTGGGCAGTATTATAATACAGGGCTGGTGGTATGGTGGTATAACCGCCATATTAAAAATGTAACTTTAGCGCTTTTGACACTATAAACTTTAACTTAACATTGACATAATGCGTGCTGCAAATATCGTCAAAGAGGTTGTATATATAATTCTTCTTTGCGTGTGTATGTCACTGAACTCCTAAACGGCTGGACCGATTTTAATGATTTTTTTCTGTGTTCAGGTGGATTCGAGAATGGTTTAGATTAACACTTGGATTCGGTAGGTGGCGCGGTACCCGGGGTTCTAGGATTTTATTTCCTATTTAGGGCTGGACAACATTTTTTGTGTGTCTTCAGGTGGATTCGAGAATGGTTTAGATTAACAATTGGATCCGGTAGGTGGCGCTGTACTTGGGTTCTAGGATTTTATTTCCTTTTTAGGGCAGGACAACATTTTTTTGTGTCTTCGGTTGGATTAGGTGTGGTTGTTTTGGGAGGTCATACGTCTAAACCTTTTACCACGCTGTCTGGAGTTCCTCAAGGTTCTCACTTGGGACCCCTATTCTTCAATTTGTTTATTAACGATATTAAGCATTGTTTCCGGAATTCTAAGTTTTTTATGTTTGCTGACGATCTGAAGTTTTTCAGGCCAGTCTTGTCAGAGGGGGATGCACAACTGCTTCAGGGTGACTTAAACAATCTAACAAAATGGTGTCTTCTTAATGGTATGGTTTTAAATATCGATAAATGCCACGTAATTCGGTTCACAAGAAGAAAATTTCTTACGCCGCGTACCTATTACATAAATTCGAAAGTACTAGCTGAAGTAGATAATGTTCGGGACCTGGGAATTATAATTGATAGTAAACTGCGGTTCAATTTGCACATCGACAATGTCGTAAAGAAAAGCTTTAGAGCTTTGGGATTCGTGCTGCGCAACTGCAAAGGTTTTAAACAAATTTCCACCAAGATTGCGATTTATACTGCCCTCGTACGCAGCATTCTAGAATACTGCAGCATCGTGTGGAATCCACATTACGATGTTTATAATAAACGTTTGGAGAGTGTCCAGAAGCGGTTCTTAGGGCATTTGACTTTTAATCATAATTTAGCAAATAAACTGCCTTCTTATAATGATAGACTACGATATTTATATTTTAGATTGGCATCTCTCCATTATCGGAGAAAACTACTCGATGGTATGTTTTTATATAAATTATTTAACAACTTAATTGACACACCTTATCTACTGTCTAAATTAAATCTACGTGTACCTAGTAGACGTGTGAGACAATGCAATAAATTTACCCCTTTTGTGTTAAACGCTGCCCAAACGAATCTGGGTCATTATTCTCCAATGAATAGGATTTTAGGCAATTACAATACACTCTATAATACCAAGATTGATTGTGGGGAAAATAATAATATAGTGGGCAAACAGATTGATATATTTTCGAATAGTCTTCAAAGCTTTAAAATAAACTTGAAATTGTTAGTCAGTAAGGCACATTCATCTTATATTTGATGTTAGTAATTTCTTATTCCTATCTCAAAAACTGTAAGAATAAAATAACTAACTTTAACTAACTAATTGTACTTTTATCTTAATAGTAATAGTAACAGTTATATAGTGTAGTATTATAATGTATTATTTCTATTTTAGTGTGTTCCTGTAGCAATATGTTAATATTCATTAGCTGCTGTCTGTTCAAGCTTGCCATTTGTACCTATAATTAAGGTGGCATCTACAGTGTTTAATTTGGCGTTGTGTTCTTATGACTGTAATGGTGTTCACTTTGTTGGTGCAATAAATAAATAATAAATAATAATAATTAGAGACTGGTTTAGATTAATAATTGGATTCGGTAGGTGGCGCGGTACCCGGGGTTCTAGGATTTTATTTCCTATTTAGGGCTGGACAACATTTTTTGTGTGTCTTCAGGTGGATTCGAGAATGGTTTAGATTAACAATTGGATCCGGTAGGTGGCGCTGTACTCGAGTTCTAGGATTTTATTTCATTTTTAGGGCAGGACAACGTCTGTCGGGTCCGCTAGTAACATATAAAGATTAATAGTAGAGTAATTGAAGATTCATATCCTACTAATATTATAAACGCGAAAATTTGTAAGTATGGATGTATGGATGTCTGGATGTGTGGATGTTTGTTACTCTTTCACGCAAAAACTACTGAACGGATTTCGATGAAATTTGGCACACGGGTAGATTATGTCCTGGATTCACACATAGGCTACTTTTATCCCGGGAAAATATAAAGCGGGACTTTTATCCCGGAAAAACTCAATCATGCGGGCAGAGCCGTGGGCAAAAGCTCGTGAGAATTAAAACGATGTTCCGACGCGCGACCCATGTGGCTCTGACCTCTACCTTTAGAGGCAGTTGTGTCAAAGTTTATTATTATAATAAACAAATAAATAAATAAATTATTAAAAAGTACTGTATAAGCCAATTATTTCAAATCGGATAATTCATGGATTTTAGACAAATAGTACTAACTTTTTTTTTTTTTTTATTGCCTTAGTAGGCAAACGAGCATGCGGTCCGCCTGATACTTAATACTTTCTAAGTACTTTCTTCCGCAAATGTATCGGAACTTATGAGTTATATTACCATCCTATGTCTGTACCTACATTCAATGCAAACAAAATATTCTGATTCTGATTCGGAAATAGTACAAAGTACAAAACAACATGCAAAAGTAGTGACAAGTTATCCCACCTGGTACTTAAAAATCGTGGTCCTTGGTCTAAACTTTTTCAAAGCATTTAGATAAATATATTGTGTAATGCCTACACATAAATTGCTATCACTAATTTACATATTATTTTAATTCTGTCCCAATGATGTTATATGAAATGCTAATTCCGTTTTAGTATTCGTGTGTATTTATAATTCACTTAAAAACATTAAATTTAACGCAATAGTTTGTAAAAGCAATGGACAACGACCGCCAAGATATTCGAAACATTTTCATTTTTTACTGAGACGTCTTGACCTCTCTGGGGTCCAATAAAGCTATGACATTTATTTTAAAAAATCCGGCAGGATTTATTTAAAACAAAAAAGTCATGATGTTTCTTTGCTTAAAAGATTATCGTAGCGTATTAATAACTTGTAGGTACTAACAAAGTATATGAGACATAACTATGTAAATCTGTCTGAATAATAAAAATATTTTGTCTCAAATAAAACATATTTGAAGCTCATACACATATTGTTCAAACATGAATAAGTACTTACCAAAACTCTTGTATAACGTCCACGATATCCTCAAAACTACTATTAAAACTAACAAAAACATAGGCACCAGTCCAATCAGTCTTTTGGTACTGTTTGACATTTCAACTTCTTCTTTCGTTTCTGTCAAGTTGTGGCTCTCCATTTTTAAGTCTTTTGTTTTAGTAATAAAATTAACAATCACAATAAACACAAATAAATTAACACATATTTATAAACCGAACAAATAAGCCGTTTAAAACTAGAATAGCAGTTCTAATTTTAAATTTGAATTATAATATGGCCGCGTCACCGACGGATGTTTTGCTAAGACTGCGGATGTTATATTATGTCCGTACGAGCCACGTTATCTGTCGCTTGCTTCATTGATAAAGTGAGTTAAAGGCTCGCTTCCACTGTTGTGATTTCACCTGGCCGTGAACAGACCGCAACGGTCTGGCGGGCGGGTTTAGTGACCGCGACATTATCATTAAATACTAACAACTCGTGCCCACTGGCTAGTGGCCAGTTTAGTGAATTTTTAGCTCGTTAGGTGATTAGCTGGCTTAGAGAGTGTTTTTTGAACCATTAAAGTCATCAGTAAAATTTATTTATATAACCAAACTTAGAATCTGTTCAAGGTGGCATTATATTGCTTTTTGCTTGTCCATGCCACTATACTAAAACCAGTTTTATGCCGACTCGATGTATGTATAAAGGCATTTCATAATAGGCCTTATCAGACTTAATACCAACACCCATATTTACATTTCTCGTAGTTTAAACAGTCGTACAATACCGTGGTAACGAGTAAACCACAATTGCTTGTCTCAATAGACTTGTATCAGAAATATTTAAAGTTGAAACCGCGTGATCAACCTCGTGGAATCAATTTAAGTTGGACATAATGCGGTCTGCGATGTTCATGTGATTTTAGATACTGCCTCAGTGGCGTAGTTGTATTAAGGTGTGACTGCAATGCTGAGGTCGTGGGTTCGATCCCCGGGTCGGGCAAAGTGATATTGGGTTTTTTAAATTCAGTATCAGCCCGGAGTCTGGTATTTGTGCCCGACATGGCGATAGGCTCGCCCCCTATCTCATCATGGGGCGAAATACACACGGCGAAAAGTGGGTGCACTAGTTGCGCCTCTGCCTACCCCTTCCCGTTCAAACAGGCCGGTATATTTGTTTTTCTTTTTTTTATTGCATTGAATGACGAGACGAGCATGCCGTTCGCCTGATGGTAAGCGATACGCCCACCCATAAACAGTAGCAAAACCATTCAGTACCTTGAGTTACAAAGTACTGTGTGGCATTCCACTGCACTGGTCGTCCTGAGACAAGATGTTAAGTCTCATTATGTCCAGTAGTTACACTGGCTACAATGTCCTTCAAACCGAAACACAACAGTGCATGCGCACTGCTGCTTGGCTGTAGAAATAGACATTTCGTAGGTACCCACCCAGACGGACTCTTACATATGAGAGACCTACCACCAGTGAGACTGGTGTGTGACAATTGTGTCGACTCTCTCGTCAGTCGACACTATCTGGACCCCTCTCAGCTTACTATCAGATGCAGAAGTTTCACTTTGCCGTACTCGTAACAAAAATGTGTTACATACGTACTTTAAAAAGTACTTTCGTATAGAGTACGTAAAGCCGTTGGTCCTTTTGTAGAATGATTGTAGAAAGGCATCTTGGCAACGGTCCGGGCCATGTCAGATTGCCGCCTTTTTGGACTATGAGAGTGAAAGACTTTTTCCTTTTTTTTATTGCATTGAATGTCGAGACGAGCATGTCGTTCGCCTGATGGTAAGCGATACGACCACCCATAAACAGTAGTAACACCATCCAGCACCTTGAGTTACAAAGTACTGTGTGGCGCTCGTCATCCTGAGACATAAGACTCGAGAGATGAGATAAATTTAATCATTTGTTTCTGTGGTTCAACCGTGAGACACGAACATTTATTATTGCATTTATAATAGTATGGACTTATGATCGGATCTATGTTTGGACTCGAGCCGATTAGATACGAATTTGTTTTAGGTGTTATCACGGAACTCATCAAGTCTAGACTTGAAGCTAGGTTTCTTATTGTTTGTGCTGAAAGTGCTCGATGTCATATTAATGACATTACAACATTGATGTATGGGTTTTTTTAACAAATGACAATGACAAATGTGTTTTGTTGCAAATATTTGTAAGGCTATAACCGCATAGGTGAGGCCAGCCCTATTATCGCAATAAATAAGGCGTAAAATACTGCGTCAAATCAAAATCAAATCTCAAATGTGAGATGCCTAATCCTCTTGTCAAATTTTGAGGATAAGTCCTTGTGGTTAGTCATACCTGATCCACATTTCGTCAGCTATGTTAGGTCATGTATTAAGGTGCCTTGACGTTTAATTGGTACAATTTCAGACCTTGAACTATTTCGCCCTGGATGGGGGCATTTTAAGAATTCCACCACGGTAAACTCTGCCTGTCGTAAGAGGCGACTGTCAGGACCCATCAGGGGTTGCGGACGCGCAGTGGGGGACTGCGAATGCGCCCTATGTACTAAAGAGAGAAAAAGGACCACCTCGGGGTGCCTGAGGACCCTGAGCTATCAGAGTCTGAAATTAATCCTTATAAACTGAGCACAACAACTCAGCGAGACCTCAGCGCGGTTGTCGTTCTAACTACGCCACCGAGACAGTCACTTATGCTATTGTAGATACCTTAAAATTCGTACAATGTTCTACAACTAGGAACAAAATATAGGATACATAGCAGTTCTTAATAGCAAAAATGGAAAATGTAGTATTACGAAGCCTCTCTTACGAAAGACCAAGTAAAAATAAATCACTATCGTCTAAACAATGTAGTGAGTAGTGACTTTAACTATCTCGAGCTCGGTACAGCGGCAAGTACATTACGCGCGCGATAAGATCTATGATTCAATAATTTTGTTGATAACGGATTTCTCCATCAGTGCACTGATTACAAATCCGCACCACGCTAGTTCAGAATGTTGCTTAAAAAATATTTTTGTGACGTACGTGATTTGAAAAATACTGGCCGCTTCTAGTGGCAGTTATATTTAAATCTATACTAATGTTATAAAGCTGAAGAGTTTGTTTGTTTGAACGCGCTAATCTCAGGAACTCCTGAACCGATTTTAAAATTCTTTCATTAATAAAAAGCTCATTACTTGGAACATTACTCCTGAGTGCTATAGGCTACTTTTTATCCCGGAAAAACTATTTCACGCGGGCGGAGCTGCGAGCATCACCTAGTCAGGATAAAAATCTAAATTTATGGCGCCAGAAGCGACATGGTACTAATTCCCGATCTTATAGGTATTTCTTAATAACTGCAATTTTTACTGCCTCGCGTCGGTTGCGTAATTGTATTACGGTACGACTGCATTGCTGAGGTCTCGGGTTCGATCCCCGGGTCGGCCAGTGATGTTGGATTTTTCTATTTAGTATCAGTCCGGGCTATGGAATTTGTTTCTGATATGGCGATAGACTCGCCGCCTATCACATCATGGGATGGAATACGCACGGCGAAAAGTGGGTGCATTTAATTGCGCCTCTGCCTACCCCTTCGGGGATAAAAGGCGTGAGTGTGTATGTATGTAGGTATGTATGATCTTGTCCACACATAAAACGTGGTGAGTAAAGTTGGTTTATAGGTACAGAGTCATTTTGACATTGCGTTAATAAATGAAACCACATACTCGTCTTTACCTCACCTATCTTTTGCTAAGAATCATCTATGAATAACGTATATTTTCACTTAAAATCCTTGTTTTACTTTTCTGATATTTCATTTTTTATTTTAGTGCTTATTATGGCGAGTGAATGAGTGAATTTCTGAATGAAAGTGTTGCCGCTGCGTCGAATTCTCTTCGAGTGATAGTGTCACTAGGGCGTGTACAATTAAACATACTTTCTATTGATAGGTATTTATTTTGATCGAAACTTTCACTTTTTTATTTTGCATCTACGGCTCGAATAATTGTAAAGTGTTATTTTCAAGAAGATAAGTAGGTATGTGGTTAAATTTAGTAACGCAATATCAAAATGACCCTGCATAAGGTTGTTTATGATATTACAAACGGCGGCCCTATAGAGCTAGAGCGAGAGGTGCGGTCGCTTTAGGCGCCAAATGGCTAAGGGCGCCAAAATGCCTAACGTGAAAAAAAATTCGAGAGAATCGAAGCGCGTGGCAAACCCGAATGAAAATGAAATAGAGTTCAAGAAAATTCTAAAATATTTTTTTGGAATCAAATAAATATTATATTTTATGCGTTTATTCCTATGGAATACATTAAAAGTAATTATTTGTACAGTCAGCCACATAAGTAGCTATACACGTTGAGTTTAACTGAAAAAGATTAGAAAAAATGCTTAAATTAAATTCCAAATTCAATTATAGCAAATCACGTATAATATTTTAATTTTGTAAAGAAAAAAGTGGGTGATTTGAAGTTTTAAATTTGTTCAGCTATTTGTGTGGCTGACAGTACCAAATTTTTTGTAAAGAATTTTCTTTCATGAGAACTGCATTAATATATTTTAAAAAATTAAGCGTTGACCAAAGACCGCAAAAAGTCTATGTCGTTCTACTTTGATTGAGGGTTTGGGCCGGCGGCGCTGGATAACACGAAACGTAACTTAGTTAGGCGCCATCTAGTGGAGTAGTATAAAACTATTTTACTTGGCATTAAATCAACACAGTAGATTATAATTTGTTACCGCCCTGTACAAAGAGATGGCGCTAAATACAATTAAATAATATTTAATATTATTTATAACTCTGAGATACTTTAAATTGTATAGTATAGACAGCTATTTTTATATTATAATTGCCCTGAAAATATAAACAATATGTGGAGCTACGACCTAAAATGTATTGAGTTGAAACATAAGATTTAATTGCATTATAATACCTTTCTTATCACACCTGCGTATTAAGGTGACTCATAATAGGTCTTAATTCTACTTAAGTTTCACAGTACAGATATTCGATACACCGTTATAGGTATTGCCAATGAAGTATTAAACTGAATTGCTGGTGTAAACATCACTGTTGGTTTAAAAATTGTTACGCAGCGAAACCTACACAGAATGGACTAGAAAAGCAGCAACCTAAGATACCTTTTGATGCATCTATAACATTAAACATATAAATAACTTACCAAACAACTCGCAGCAATGCAGGAACACACAGCTGCTCGCGTAAACCACAATCAAAACCACGAATGGTAAAAATAACAGTGTGTATTCCATTTTGCACTGTCTCCCTCGAAAGTAGCATACACACTAAACACTGTGTTTTTTCGTGTGCTTTATCAAAACATTAGGGATGTTGATGACTTGCACTCTAGGGTTCCGTATAAGTCATTCGTAATTGTTGAGATGTTAGATACATGCTGATTAATTAGTATCTCAATATCTTGTTACGGTTAAATCCTGACATCAACACGCATGTTATTTTATTTATAGCTAGCTTTTGCGCGCGACTCCGCCCGCATGGAACAGTTTTTCCGGGATAAAAAGTAGCCTATAGCACTCAGGAGTAATGTAGCGTCCTATTAGTGAAAGAATTTTCAAAATCGGTCCAGTAGTTACTGAGATTAGCGCGTTCAAACAAACAAACAAACTCTTCAGCTTTATACTATTAGTATAGTAGATAATATATATAGTTTAGATACTTTATTGTACACGTACACTAGAAAAATACAGTATATCCACTAGAAATAAATTATGTGTTACCTATGGTTTTTTTTTAGATGTTGGAGGATTACTTCCTCTTAGACTACTCCGAAAATACTGATTCTAACAGTAAGTATATTCTTTACCACTACCGCCCAGCCTGTAGGGATAACTGGAAGGTTTTATTGGGGTCATCGGCCTTACGACCCAGGTTTGAGCATAAACAACGCACATAGTATAATAATGGACAATAAGTAATTAAAGTGATCATTAATGCATAAAGATAGCACGGTGGCGTAGATATTGAGCGCGGTATGACCATCGCGCCGAGGTCTCGGGTTCGAAACCGGGGTGGGGCAAGGTGATATTGGGTTATTCTACTCAGTGTTAGCCCGGGTAAATGGCAATAGGCCCACCCCCTATTACAAGGGACCTAATGTAGCGGGACAAATGCGGGTGTGTTCACCTCTGCCTACTGCCTGGAAAGGTAAAAAGGGGTGATGCTATATGAAATGAAATGAAATAATTTATTCGAACCCATAAAATGTTATACATTATTTAGATTCCGTCAATATTAACTCTACCACCAGTTCGGAAAGCAGTTCTCACTAGAGAAGAACGGGCAAGAAACTCTAGTGTTGCTCTTTTCAAAATCAGTTCAAGGTATAAAATACAATGCATTATGTAGAGAAAAAAAAAATACAATTCAGTATTTGTTTACTTATGTTTAGAGCAGTTCATTTATATACTCGCAAAATAGGTAATAAAAATTTAAATTCCAATACGAGTGCATAACTATCTCAGGAATCATGTAATAATTTGATCACGTATGCAGCTATCACTATAAATACTATTTATTAATATTTTTTAGCCGAAGGAACACTAAAATTTGCGGTATGTAAGCACGATAATGATTATCTGTAAATTTATAGATATGGAATAATTAGATATGGAGGTTTGGATAAAGCGCTTGGCGATTTTTAGAGTGATCGTTTTTTTCTTAATCCCCTTTTTCACGTTTTTCCACAGCTGAGGCCAACCCTACCAAAACCCGCAGTAGTAGCCCAAGTAGTGTGTCGCGTTCCGGGATCAGCCTGTTTATATCCGGTTTTAAACAAGCTTAATTGTGTTGAATGGTATGGGGTAATCAATAATCATTTCAGTTACCACTCTATCTAGACCTTCTCTATCTTTACTGGTGGTAAGTCTCATATGTAAGAGTCCGCCTGGGTACGTACCACCGCAATGCCTATTTCTACCACCAAGCAGCAGTGTGCATGCACTGTTGTGTTTCGGTTTGAAGGACATTGTAGCCAGTATAACTACTGGACATAATGAGACTTAACATCTTATGTCTTAGGATGACGAGCGCAGTGGAATGCCACACAGTACTTTGTAAGTCAAGATGCTAGATAGTGTTGCTACTGTTTATGGGTGGTCGTATCGCTTACCATGAGGCGAACGGCATGCTCGTCACGTCATTTATTGCCATAAAAAAACCCTACTTCACTTATCATCAGGCGAAGAAGGGTAATTTTGCTAAGCCGTATAAAAAAAAATCACAAACTTTATAGTATAATCTTTGAATAATCATATAATTTATTAAAGAGTATAATTTTGTTGTAGGACCACCTCCGCTATGGGAATGACCATAAGCTATGTAATATGACTGTGCTGTCCTGTTCATCTTGCTCCGTCGTATGTGCCTAAACTACTTCTCCAACAGCGTACGTATATTATGATACGCTGATCTGTCATTGAAGGGTTCGCGAGCAACATTTCGTGAATTTTCGGCTTTTAAAGGACATGTCCAAAAATAGACTTAAACCAAGATACTTTATATTTTGTATTTAAAATTCAAACCAAAATACTTTATATTTATTTAATAGTAAGTACTCCCAAAAACTAGGCCTTTGCAATAAATCGTATAATTTTAAAGACCTCCAATTTTGAGATATATGTAATTTTATTTTGCTTAAAAACTACACTTAATATGAACGTTTTTAAAAAAGTTAGTTATTAATGGTTTTTAATGTATCCAAGATCCATATTTTGCCCCTTTAATATCCTTAAAATTTGAGCCTGGTTACATTTTGAGGCCCAGCACCCATACAAAAAGCAGATATCTCCTTTCCATACAAAAATTAACTTAAACGAAACTATTACGTTACCATATATACCTATATATCATATCCCTGTATTATATACTGCCCACTGCTGAGCATGGCCTCCTCTACAACTGAGAGGGTTAAGGCCTTAATCCACCACGTTAACAATACAATAACGCTTAAATACGTGCTAGGGGTAGGTACTGAAATTTCCTTAAGCGGGTTAGTAGGTTGCGGGCGGGTGACCCGCTACCGGGCAAATAATGCCTAAGAGGCTGGCGTGCTGCTCCCATGCACGCCCGTGATCAAACTGAGGCCTCATTCCTTGGACGGTGAGAGGCTCTGTCCAAGAGCCGACTCCTGTGAAGGTTGCGGTTGCATGCACATGCGCACCCCGCGAACTTTGATATAAGGGAGAGAGAGCAGAATGGCGGGGTTTTAGTCGGTAGGACGGTTTTAACCGGTGAGTCCGGCAGAAATCCGTAAACGGATTTCCCCGTGTTAAAAAAAAAAAAAGGTGTACTGAAATTAGATGTCGCCTATTAGTGGATATGACACACTGCACTTACTAGTTCAAATAGTCATTGCCGTGACTTGAAATTTTTTTTTATAACATTATCTTGTTTCATTGCTTTTATTGCAAGGAAGTTTTAAGTACGTAAATTGAATTATAATCTTTATCGAAGTCTTATCAATAATATAATAATGATATAATTTTGATAAATAGTAAATATTGAATTCACAGTAATTCTTAGTTCACGTTTACTAAACATTATGCATTTATGTATAAACTTTGTATTGAAATAAAACTATTTTATGGATTTTATCCCAGGCTTTTTAATTTATAATTCCTCCCGACGTTCGAAGACTTGGCCTTCATAGTCACGGGGCGGACTGAGGTGTTGGTTGGTCGAGAGTAAATATAAATTAATAAAAACGCGATAATATCCGCTAAATAGTTTTGTCTCAATGTCTAACATTAGCGTAAACATGGAAATCATTAAACTTTGTATTGATTTTTGTAGTGACAACTGACATTACTTTATTGTCCCGAATTGAGGGGTTTTCTAACGAGAATTAGGGCTAGTTTCACAGGATAAAAGTAAACTTTTAACTGACTGCAAAAAAGGAGGTTTTGTATTCGACCCGTATACAAAACGGTATGTAAGTTTGTATGGCCGCGAGTTTTTCACAAACTACTGATCCGATTTGGATGGGGTTTTCGTTATTAAAATATATATCAGGGAAGGTTTTAGTATACAATTTATTAGGGTCTGATGAAGATCTTTGGAAATAAACAATGGAACTCTTCAATAACTAACAGCAGACGACCCGCGAATGCTGCAATCGTATATCGATGATGTATTGTTTACACCATTTCATAATTTACTAACAAAAAAGGTATAAATAAAAACTTTTTTGCAAAAAATAAAACTGACTTCAAAACTACAAACCAAAAAATAGTTAAGTTTATTTTTTGGTTTGTAGTGGTTTTGAAGTCGGTTTTATTTTTGTTAAAAAGTGATCATTTGAAAGTTATCGTATTAAACAGTTAATATAGATAGGACTTATTTATGTAAATTTATTTGTGAGGACCATTTGGGAAGACGATATAAAGGAGACGGCTGGCCCATACGGGATGTAACAGCCCTAGATAGAGGCAAGTGGCATTCTTTGGAGGAGGCCTTCACCTGTAGAAGGGTTCTTGCAGATTAAGTTTTTTTTTTTATTTACCACATAATATCGCAGTAAAAAAAACATTTCTCATGTTATGTATAACTCTTGCAAGAAATATAAGGTTTTTTTTATTTGTAAACACAGATAACAGTGTGACTTTTGTATAAATGGTCGGCTTACGCATTTATATGACGCATGTGAAGCATAATATTATATTTCACCAAGAAAATATTTGCATCATTAAAAAGTTTAGGCGCTGATGTTGCTATGAAATTACGATGACATCCGTTTCTATTACTCATTAAAGATATTTTTTGCTTGACAGTGACCATTTTCGATAAAGTATTCCATTTAATTATTTATTTGTTTGGACAACAATACAAATACAACAACAATCAAATACATTAAATAAATAAAATAAAATACTTTATTCATCACGTAGGCGAACATAGTTGCACTTATGATAAGTCAAGATACATTAAATTGATTATATTAATAATTATTATTAATACCAATGGTCACTTATATAACTACCGACATTTTTATTGGGAGTAAAATCAATTATGAGAAATAAACAAAAAGCCAGCTCGGGCTGGCAGGAAAGGGGATATAAAAAAGAGATCATTTTATTAAAAAAATAATGGGAGGAACGCGTCGCGATGCTCACCGGTGAGGACCCTACAGGCCCTAGCCTAGCTAACCTACCATTTGTGAGATACATGAACATAAGGTATTTTTCTAGATTGAAATCCTAACTATGTTGACACATCATTGTTACTATTTAGTTCTAAACAGCTAAGCACTTAGCAGCAGGTGCGTGAATATAAAGAAGAAAAAAAAATAAGAAACTATAATGACTAATGTAAGACAAACGATATGGGAGTTGTATCTGACTTTGGTGCTGTGAATATGTCTTTGACTGAGCGTCAGAAAGTACTATATTTTGGAGTGTGAATAATCATGTATTGCTGTAAAATGTCAACAGTCAACACGTCTCCAAGAGGCTCCAACTTGTAAACTTGCCTTCTGATAAACTATTGGAACGCAGCCACTTGTGTTTGTAATTCCTTTGCCTTATGTTTCTTTGTCTATGCCATAAAAAAGGTCTATGTTTGTTTCTAATTCTCTTTGGTTGTGTCATAATTTTGCTGTGCGCAATAAATCGTTACTCAGTGTAAATAGTGTATTTTATTATACCACGAAAATATATTTACACCTTCATGTCAGAAGGTAAAGCTAATATTTCAATGCAAGGGTTAGATCATTGGATGGTGATAGTTTTAACTGACTTCCAAAAAACGAGGAAGTTCTAAATTCATGTGTTTTCTCTCAGGCTCACGTTTTTGTATTGAATATAAATTTTGGGGTAAATTTATAAATACAAATTCAACTTCATATGTTGTAAAATAGCGATTTTTTTGCTATTTAAAGCAATAAAACCATAATAGCAGCTACTAGTCATGCCTCTACATACTTGCCATGGTTACGACAAATAAAGATTACCATCTGATGACGTGCTGAAATTTAAATTGGTACAATACGAGATGGTATTCAACGTTTGTCATAGTCGAGGCTTTTTACGAAGAGGTTCCTCTTTGCGGATACGTTTTCAACCTTGGTGATGGGAAGGTCTCATGTACCGACCGTCCAATCTAATTATCATTCGAAAATTTTTATCGAGAAAACTGGTTAACTTTTTAACCCGATTAATGGGTTGCGACAAAGTGATTGCATTATCTGATGCTCTATAGTACCATAAACGAGAGACGTTGTAATTATTGTTAGTTGTTAGAACTACGCCGGCTCCTTCTGGATGAATTACGACTGATCCCTGGCCACTCGTACTCGTCGGACCGAGCTCTGTGGTCATTATGAATACGATAGTTGTACTCAGTTGGGTTGATAAGAAGTAAACATCACACATACACGCGTTTATCTCGAGTTTATCGTCGAAAAGGTAGGTTAAGGTCCAACCAGGGCACCCACTTTTCACCATATTCCATCTTATGATGTAATAGGAGCCTATATAGAGTCATGTCGAGCACTCCTTCCAGAGTCCGGGTTGATACTGAGCTAAAAAACCCAATATCACTTTATCCGACCCGGGATTTGAATCCAGCACCTCAAAGTGGTGATGTACCGCACACATAATAAAACTACGCCTCCGAGGCAGCCAGAGGATACCAATACCAGATACCAAGTATGTTTAAATGCCTCTCGCTAGTTCATAAATACCTTATCATGATAACATCGTAGATATTGTTTAATATGAGATTAAACATCTGATATTGTGTGAGGAACGTATTGCTTTGTCATTAAAGGTCTATTGAAAATATCTTCAAAGATTATCTGGCAAACTGCAAACATTGCTTCTAAATTGAACCGTATCACTTATAAACACTAATCATTGTGTTGTCTCTTTCGCTCTCACTTTGATAGTGGCTGGAATGAAAGTGTTAACAAATTATAGATCACGGAATATTAACTTTCATGAGTAAGGTGTGTAACGTTTACATATTGTTAACAAATTTTCTTGAATCATAGCTAATAACATTCTTGATCAAATCGTTTTTGTAACAATACAAACTAATTCAATATCATCCGTTTGGAAACGCTTGTACCATAAATATATAGTTACACAAGATAAACTTATAAAACCCCTCTATTTGCGTCGTTAATACAGGCATATAAACTGGAAATCGTTCTGAGGCTGAATATTTAATGAGTCCTATCTTTAGCAGAAGCTTGACATTGGAAACTCTCTGGATGATGGTGACACTATAGCTAATGTTATATAGGTGATACATACCATATTGTATTTATTAATGTCAGAAAAACATAAAGTACTTACTAAATACTCTGAAGATATATCTCCCAATGATGATATCGCATATCTGGAGATACATAAACACCAACAAGAGAACGATGATCAAGAAAAATATAAAAACAATTTCCCTGTTATCCAAAAACATGATTGTAAAGCACTATACCGCCGAATTAAGAGCACAGTTGTTTGTACACCGAATGGTTTGTATCGTAACGTTTGAAATTGTCAGGTTACCACACCTCAATATCACGGCGCGTGTTAATCATCTGACAGCGGTTGTTGATGCTGAGATAAAGCTGAACACTGTCCGAGTCATGCGAACGTCATTTGTTACGTATAGTGGTTTCCACTGGATTGGTTTGTTATGCTGCCCTTGCAAAATGTCAATAGACAGATGTAGAACTAACAAATCTATAGAGTCGAATTCACTATCCTAGATATAATTAGTGCCATCCACGATGACGCGTCCCACTAATAATTGCCTTAATCGCTTACAGTTCAAGTGGCCAACCTTCTGCTTAAGATTTAGTTCCGTAAATTCACACTAAATACCCATGAGTGCACATGCCTACTGTAATTAATAAAGTCCCCTTAACCTGCGAAGTCTCCGCTCAAAAATTGGTATCCCAGGATAAAAAGTAGCCTAAAACTTTCCCAGGGTCTCGAACTATCTCCATACCAAAGGACATGTCCAAAAACGGGCCTGAAATTCTAAACAAGACAATTTATATATATTTGGATGGAACTCCTTAAAAATAGACTTTTGCAATAAATCGTTTAATTTTAAAGACCTCCGATTTTGATATTTATGTAAATTTATTTTGCTTGAAAACTACACTTAATATGAACGTTTTTAAAAAAGTTGGTTTAGAATGGAGGGGTCTAAAAATATTTTTTTAATTAAATAATATGCCTAAAGTTTGAGCCTGGTTAGATTTTGAGGCCCAGCATCCATACAAAAAGCGGACATCTCCTTTCATCAAAATCAATATTGTTTTTGAGTTTATCGCGTACAAACTTTGCCCCCCTTTTTAACCCCTTTAGGGGTAAAATTTCCGAAAATCCTTTCTAATCGGATGCCTACGTCATCCAAAGAATAGACCTTCCAAGTCTAGGTTTAGGCTGTGCGTTGATCCGTCAGTCAGTCATTCAGGACAAAGCATTTTATATGTATAGATGTGCGTCATATTTTGCATATTCAATGCGCTAAAAATAAAGTTATAAGAAGAGTTCGGCGTCACATGTTGTATTCAAATCGTCAAGTGCATACACGGCTTCATAAAAATGAATTTTGAAAAGATCTTATTTAGAAAAATATCTGTTGGATTTTAAGAAGATAGAAAGCTTTGCATAACCACAAGTAATTTTTGCTAAACCAACATTGTTTTTTCCTGTAATCTTTTTGATTGCTGTAGAATAATGTGGTTAATTACAGTGATATAAAGCTCAATTCACCATATCACGTATGAGATTGTAGATAAACTGATAACAGAAATAGTTTATCTTCTTTTATCACGTGTATTATGTTCACAGACGTCTAATTTGTGTTGATCTATCTTACAAAGCCGTTTTTTGGGATGATCCAATATGGAAAGGGTCTTGGTATATTGGAAATTATCTATTCAGCAATTGACCTTTGTACCCAGTTATTTCTTCATTTACTAAAATTATCTGACCTTCATTATGATCATCAATATTTCAGATATAATAATAACAGGAATTCAGTAGCCATGTTTAATTATCATTTCATATGGAATAGAAATAAAATCAGATCATACCATACCATATCAGCCCTGTATTATATACTGGCCACTGCTGAGCACGGGCCTCCTCTACAACTGAGAGGGTTTTAGGCCTTAGTCCACCACGCTGGCCTAGTGCGGGTTGGCAGACTTCACATACCTTCGAGATTCCTATAGAGAACTTCTCAGATATGCAGGATTCCTCACGATGTTTTCCTTCACCGTTAAAGCGAGCGATAATTCACAAAGAATACACACATAACTTTTTTAGAAAAGTCAGAGGTGTGTGCCTTTGGGATTTGAACCTGCGGACATTCGTATCAGATCAATCTTTTAGTAATTGTTCTATAGGGTAAAACACAAGCTGTCGTCATACCGTTTATGGAAAGGCACAATGAGCGCGCCCAGGGTTTGCAAAGTAATTCCGCCTCACTTTACTTTAGTTAGTGGCGCAATTTTCTTCATCAGCCATCGTCAATCAGCCTGTCACCATCCACTGCTGAACGTAGGCCTCCCCAAATGAGCGCCAACCATCCCGGTTTTAAGCAGCCCGCATCCAACTGCTACGCGCCGCCATGTGGAAGTGGTCGGTCTATCGTGCAGCAGGGCGTCCTACACTCTGTCTAGCTAATCTCAGTTTTCACTCCAGTGTCTGTCTCCTCCATCGAGCGTCCGTCCGTGTGCTAGACACTTCCGTCAGAGGAAGCCCACAGCCGTCCCTAATGCGCCGAAGATGGCCACCGCGGAGTTTTGGTTGGTATGCCGTGCGTTGTACATAGGTTAGGGACTCGGCCCGGCGGTCGCCCGATGGTTACATCTCTCCGGGCGGCTCAACGCCGGGTCGTAAGGCACGGTGAACCCAACATAACCGCTCGGTCGCCCCCCACGAAGGCCGGGCGGTAGTGGCAACGCACTTTCTCCGCGAAACCAAAAAAAAAAAGGACCTACTATTAGGGTCTTAGGTTTACTTTCAACAAACATGCAAACAAACATCGTATCTTTTTCACATTAATTTTAATAGAAAGTGTTTTGTTCCTTCATAAATTATTCTGTCTCGGCCATAAATGCATACAAAAACAAAAATTTTAAATAACATCTAGAGTTACTTGGTACTACCGTCGCGACAGACCAGAAAAAGGGAATATTTAAATAAAATCTGGAGTCACTCAGTGCAGACTAATGAGTCGTAAGTTTACATACGAAATCGCCTTCATGTGTGGTCGGAACCGGTTGCTGTCAACAGACCTCCATTATAATTCGTACGAAAAATTTCATACGAAAAACGGAAAGAAAAAATTATATTTCACACGGCAAGGCTGATGAAGTTGTTTCTCCGGAATTCTTTCCCATAATCAACAAGTAGCCCAAATGCCGACGCTTTGGATGCGTCAAAGCGTTGATTGCCTTCACCTTAATGGCTGCCAAAAAGTACCGTCAGAAAAAAAGGATACAATTTTTCGGAGGTTTTGCCACGTAAAGTGGTCAGTAGTAAAATTTCTGTCTATAAAGACTAAGAAACCTATATAAGTGCAGTTTTTAAATGAATATGACCAAAATCGCCTGTGATGACCTTCCTGCTGACACCACGTTGCAGTAGGACAGAGCCATGTACCCTTATCAGGCTCTAAGGGTTAATTTCTCGGTAAAATTATAAATTTGCCAGCATATAACTCTTTATAGAACTCAAACTCTTCACACAATGATATTACAATTTCGCTGTTACTGGTGTTTGAAATTACTATCTTTAAACATGCTGCATCATCATCAGCCACATGAATTCTACTCTTGAACATAGGCCTCCCCTAAAGATTTGACCTGTCAAAGGCGGCGACTATACTAGTTTACCAAAGAGCAATTATTTTTTTGCACACGGTACCTAAAAAGCGGTGCAAATAAGCTCATGTAAATGGATGAGCTGTTTTGATTTACTGACAATTGTCTCCGCAGGTTTAGTTTTTTTTAGCAGTTTGTTAATTACAACTCAGTTGGCATGTCTGGATTCGTCTGGCTTCCCACCACTAATGACGTGATTTCATCGTTTCTTGCTGTTTTTTTAAAGAATCAAACACGAGAAGTTGTACTAACGTGATTGTTAAGACTCGTACTGATCCTTATTAATTATAATTTTTTGTTTAAAATGGTAATGATTGGCTTTTACAGAAAGCTATATAATTGGCCATATTTTTTGTTTTAGTTGGGAAAGGATCTAATTGCTGAGATGAAAGTCAGCAGGTTCAAAACCCGAGGCATACAAGTCTGACTTTCAAATTTACTTGTGTATTATCTATCAATTATCTCTTGCTTCAACGGTGAAGGAAAACATCGTAAGGAAACCTAAGAATTGTCTTTAAGAATCCTGGAGGTATGTGAAGTCTGCCAACCCGCACTAGACTAGCGGGATTGACTAAGGCCTAAATCCCTCAGTAGTGAAAGAGGCTAGTGCCCAAGATTGGGGCAGTATACAGGGCACGTGTGTTATTAGAGAACAGACGAGCAATGTTTCATATCAAGGTATACAATCGTCGCTTATACGCAGGTAAGTGTGCAGTCTACAAGTGTGGAAGTCTAAAAGCACTTATTAAAAAAGTGTACTGAATATTCTAGTTGGTAGAATATTGATTTCCTTTATGTGTGCGGTTTATTTGATATATCTCCTTTACATGAGGTTTACACTTAGATGTATATTTGGAAGCACGAAATCGTCATTTAATGTAAAGTGTTTATTTATTTTAAATTTTTTGTTGACATCTTGCATGGGCCGAAGAAATTAGCTAACTCCTGTTTGCAACATGTTTGGAAAATGGTGTTGCGCCGACCCCTCATTGGAGTGGAATGAAGGAGGTGGAAGACAGAATGATGGTTAGAAAGTTAGGGTTTGATATTCTTCTGTTTATCTAAACCGGTAGTATGCCGAGAAATGAAAATAAAAAATCCAAATTTTCGCATCAAGATGTAGGGTTTCTAATAGTAAACTCTACTTAATATTTAAGTGTACCATACTTCCTGTTCTTTCCTACTTCTGCAAGGTGGACAGACAACTTGATAAAGGTAGCAGGAACACGCTGGATGCAGGCCACTTTTGACAGGTCCGTCTGGAAATCTTTGGGGGCGGCCTATGTTCAGCAGTGGACGTCATGTGGCCGATGATGATGATGATGATGATACTTCCTGACCAAGGTGTACGGTTTTTAGAGGAAGCCCCTATAAGAAAACATAATCAAAGCAAGTATCAGCATAATATTAATCCTTTCATATGGTTATTATTCTGTAAAATAAACAACAATTATTTTACTAAAGGTATTTTCATCTCGTCTGCATCAGGTATACCTTGTTGGTAAAACGAAGTTGATTGAGAATCGACCACGAACATTGATGTAAAACAACATTGCAAATTCGATCATGACTACAACGAGAAATTCTACCCTCAGGGTGATCCCTCGCATCGAGAGATGGGCCCCGCACTCGCTGTAATTGTTGTGGATTTGATACTCATCCTACAATAATTATTATTTATAATTTATATATGTTGTGATTATTGCCAGTAGCGTAGAGCACATAGTGGAGGGGCACTTTTAGATAAAACCCTTTTACAAATGTTCAATGGAGGGGGGTGGGGGGCAAAGGCATGAGTTTTTGGTGCCTTTATGAACCCTCGCTACGCCCCTGTTTATTGCACAAGAACAAAAAAAAGTCGATACACAGTTTCTAAATTTCTAAAGAATATCAACGTAACTCTGCTATTAAACATTATTTATCTGCCTGCCTGTGCGACCTTTATAGTGGTAGAATAACGCTGGAAACATATTATTTGTCTATAGTATGAATGGCCCTCATCAACAAGTGTATCACAGAAAAATGGCGTGATGACAACATCTGTCGCTTTTCGTATAGTAAGGGCCAGTTTCACAGGTTCCAAGTATATTATATTTGACAGTTATCGTATTAAACAGCTAATGTATATAATGTCTCAGTTTAGATTTTGAGCATAGATTACAGTTTTACTTTTGTATTTGGTCGGCGTATACACTTATGTGACGAGTAGCATTTATCAGCCATCGGTGAAATCGGCCCTAAGTGATATTTCCATGGGCCAAAATAATACTTTACTCTAATTTCTATAGATATCCTCAGAATTGTTGGTTTTTTGGCAGTGATCATTTAACAGTTGATCCTCTGAGTTATTCAAAAATTGGACCCATTCCGCCTTCAGCAACGGGAATACACCATCGTTTAACATGCAAAACGCTGCCCGTACACGCTCGTTGTTATTTTTTCACGTGAATCGATACAGGTGTTAATTATATTAAGATCCTCCGTCCGATAGCCGCCATAAATATCAGCCGCATGGGAACGCTGTCCGCACTCAATGATATTTCAATGAAAGCGAGAATAGCTTACACATTTTGTGTCTTCTTTATTCTGGAAGGTTGTTAACTATTGGCTGAGAGATATTTATAAGATATGAGCTTTTGCCCGCGGCTCCGCCCGCGTGAGTGAGTTTTCCCGGGATAAAAGTCACGTTTTATATTTTCCCAGGATAAAAAGTCGCCTATGTGTTATCCAAGTCATAACCTACCCATGTGCCAAATTTCATCGAAATCCGTTCAGTAGTTTTTGCGTGAAAGAGTAACAAACATCCATATATCCAGACATCCATACATTCATGCTTACAAACTTTCGCGTTTATAATATTAGTAGGATATAGGTTTGTTAGTTAAATAATATATGTTATAATATCAGCCCTGTATTATATACTGTCCTACTGCTGGGCACGGGCCTCCTCTACTACTGAGAGGGTTTAGGCCTTAGTCCAACACGCTGGCCTAGTGCAGGTTGGCAGACTTCACATACCTTCGAAATTCTTATAGAGAACTTCTCAGGTATGCAGGTTTCCTCTCGATGTTTTCCTTTACCGCTAAACCAAGCGATAATTCAAAAAGAATACACCCTTGTTTGTTAGTTAACTTTGAGATATTTCTTGATAGTTCTATTCCTTAACAAAAGACCATTACAGACGAACGTAAATATGTAGGCTGTCGAGAAACAATCGTCAATCGATTCTCTATCTAGATGCTATTCTGCTTAGCATTAGTGTAGAGTGACTTTTCCGTGCCTTTTTAAACTATTGTCATGAATAAGGAAGTAAATCCACACTTAAATAGGCTTGCCATAAATACGCGAAGAAAAACCTTTGTCCCCCTTATTAATCACGCTCATGAAAGACTGTGAGATTTGGCATAATTAAAGTTCATATAGAAGAATGCAGGAAAATAAAATATAACATTCATAATATGTGTTACAAATATATTTGACGGTCGAATTTCGACCACTGGACGAACATTAGTTTTAATAAATACTTTATGATGAAGATTGCAACAATCATCGTCGCTTCAACACGATCCGCCGAACTTCGCACCAAAGACATCATCTTACTATCACCAAGAACCTCTCCTTCACCAGCCTTTCTTGCTCCCGCTTTCGCAGTAGTTACTTTTACTTTCTTTGTACGATTCTTTTTACTTTTTCGAGGACGTCTTGTGGTTCTAACAAAAGTGTCGTTGCTGCGACAAGGTTCGCCATATATCTCGATAATAACCACAGCTTCGTCAGTAAAAATGCATTGTACCCATAAGTTAATGTTGGGTATTTCTAGAATCTTAGATTTGTCTGTTATGAACGTCTCCTCCATTCTGGATCCAGGTTTCCATATCGGTGGTGACGTAACGTTGCTCGTTCCTGCAGCGTATTCTAGTTTGTCTATGGGGCGAACTTTGAGAATGTCTTCTGGTGTGTCACCAAATGAGCCGAAAGCAGTCCCTTGGTACATGTTTATGGATTTTTTGTAGTAAAGATACGCGTCCGTACGATTGTGTGAATGTATCTGAAAACGTCAACGGAAAATTTCGCGGTAAAATACCTTACATGCCATATTCAAGGCACAAAAAAAATACAGTACCGAGCAAGTTTTTAATTGTGGCTAAAGTATTTGGTGTAATTGACAGATCGAAAAATAAAAGCTATTAGTTTTTTTTTATTAAATTATAATCTTACCCTCATTTTTATGCAAGTGTAGTTCATAACCCACATGTCGTAGAGGGTTAACTGAAACATTTAATGTCATTTTAGTTTGTCAGTTTAAGGCTGGTTTGCACAACAGGTTACTAAATATGTTTAGGAGTTTTGGCGGGAACTTGGAAGTGTCATGAGGTGCTCTTGTTTTAATTCATTATTTTGGTGATATTTAGTGTTATATTGCATAATTATGGTGGTATATTATCCAATATAGTTCTATTAAAGAGCTCAAACGAAGTGAATTGAAATAATTGTGCTAATCGAGTGTTTTTTTTGTTGCCGCCAAAACTCCTCGATAAAGTCTTGGTAAGGTAGCCACTGCTTTACTTCGACATACTACAGATAATAAAATAGACAAACCAAACTTGACATTGGCAAAATGTGAACGCAAATGCCATTATAAAAAAAAAAAAAAATATGTTTAGCGTTAAACACATTTAAATTCTCGTACTGTTACTCAGGGGCACCGGGAGGGGGGGGGGGGGGAGACGTTTGCGACAATACGAACTATGGACTATAGAGGTTATAATATTGTAAAGCATAATCAAATACCCGCGTGATTTGAGTTTGATATTAACTTAATTATTTTGTAGTATACTGTGTACACCGGGATGGTTGGCGTTCACTTGGGGAGGCCTTGATTGATTGATAGTGTGTAGATGCAATATGCACCCTCCTTAAAGTAATCTTGGCGGCGCCCATGCCGTCACTGTCATCGATTAGAAGCTGCCAGTAAGAACTTTTTAACAAAAAAATTAAACCGTCGAAAAAACTGAAAAGCAAAAATAATAAGAAATAATATTTAACCTTAATAACTAATGTATTATGCGTATATTTTCGGCGGTTTAATTTTTTTGGATAAAAAGATTTTATTTTATATTTTTGTGGCTATAAACAACGTGCTTATTAATACACAACTCAGCATTAAAATCTGTGAGTAAACGATAAATCACCCCTTATTTCCCACCTTTAGGGTAATTTTTTTCCAAATTTACATGGGACCAATTTCGAGGTATCCAATAAAATATTATTAAAATCGGGCTACTCTGTAAAAAGTTATGCGTGGTCTGTCATACATAAAAAAAATATACACGTTGACTTGAGAACCGCCTGCGTTTTTTTTCGTCGGTTAAAAAATGCATTATGATTAAAATAGATGACTGCCTTGGTGACGTAGTTGTATTACGATACGACTGAAATGCTGAGGTCTTGGTTTCGATCCCCGGGTCGGGCAATGTGATATTGGATTTTTCTAATCCCTATCAGCCCGGAGTCTGGAATTTGTGCCCGATATAGCGATAGGTTCGCCCCCTGTCACATCATGGGCCACTAGTTGCGATAGTGGGTGCATTAGTTGCGCCTCTGCCTACCCCTTCGGGGATAAAAGGCGTGAGTGTGTGTGTGTTATCAAAACTTTCATCATCATCGTCATCAACATCATCAGCCATATTATGATATCCACCGCTTGATATATTACTTTACTGCTGTTGTACTTAGAGACAAAAAGAAGTGTTGTAGTACATCATTAATTAAATAAAATATCGCATAGGTTGTATCAAAAACATTGTAACGTTAAATTATAAAAAAAAAAAAAAAATGCGCTTCGTCGGAGTGGAATAAATGTGCCTATACTCCATCGGTTTAGGTATTTAACTAAAAGTAAACAAAAAATTACATTTGCTTCCCGGGTAGTCAACATTTTCTTACGAAAGTGTTTACGAACACTGTTGCGTTAATGAAACTACGGCGTACAACAAACTTTTAAAATTTTAAATAAACTTTAGAAACAAAACAAATAACTAACAACAAGCAATTATCAATATTATATACTACTATTGGAATCAAATCTAACAGCTCAAATGATAGGACCCTTTAAAATTTTATCCGTGGTTACATCTGGCTTTTCCAGTTGTAAAAGTCTCAATAATTAAGGTGAAATACCTTTTTAGTTCATTATTTTGTCTCCCGCTTTGCTATGGAGGGAAGTGGAAAATATATTTCTAACTCCTCCCTATTCTTCTATTTGATTAACTTCGTTGCGGGTTAAGACTAATTAGCGTTCCCAGAGACTCGCCGAGCTTCACCGCTCGGTGTCATAAAATGCGTGCCACTGCCGATCCTGGCTTACAGGAGTTGCAGTGGCGGGTGTGAGGGCGGGATAGTCTCGTAAGCAATTATCAGAAATAAAGCAAAAAATATGATAAATAAACAAATTTCTACGAATTAGGTACGGTAACAGTAATTGTTGTCTAGTTAACCGATTAAATTGAATGGCGCTCAGTTTTAATGACGTGCTACGTGACAGTTGTACTCTCAAAAGGAGATGTCCGCTTTTTGTATGAGTGCTGGGCCTCAAAATCTAACAAGGCTCAAACTTTAGGGATATTCAAAGGGCAAAATATGGAACTTAGATCCATTAAAAAAATATTTTTAGACCCCTCCATTCATAACCAACTTTTTTGAAAACTTTCATATTAAGTGTAGTTTTCAAGCCAAACAAAATTACATAAATCTCAAAATCGGAGGTCTTTAAAATTAAACGATTTATTGCAAAAGGTTAGTTTTTAGGAGTTCTATCCAAATATATATAAGTTGTCTTGTTTAAAATTTGAGGCCCGTTTTTGGACATGTCCTTTGTAGGGTTATCTATTACGATTGACGGACGGTTATCTATTACGAGGGACGCGCGGTGGGTTGTTGACTGTACTGCACGTGTTTTGTTTTGCTCCGTAACAAAAAATCCGTAAAGTGGTTAAAAGTCGTGCATTACACTAAAATCTTTACATTGTCTGAAAGTGTAAAAAATAATCTTTCCTGTGACATTAACACCTACAGTGGAGTGCATCTTGTTTGGATAATATCAAGCCGTTTAAGTTATAACATCCAGCCATTCCGCGATTTGATTGCGGCAGCGCACGCCTCGCCGAGTTGAGTCATCGCACACCGGCGCGGCGCTAGAGCTGCGAGTCCCCGCTGCGCCGTACCGCATCCCCCGCACTCGTCCGTCGCTCACCAAGTTTGTTTTAATAGTTTTTAAGCTGTTAATACATATCGCTTCTACAATTAAAAACGCGCACTGGCTTGCGGATATCACTGCTATCTCTAACAATAAAAGCTATAAGCGTACCACCTCTCAATATGGTTAAAAATTGCACTGCCTGCAGCAAAACCATAAGAATTAACCAGCTAATTAATTGCTGCAAATGCAACTCTTGCTATCACCTTTTGTGTATCAATATGTCAGATCATCGGAAAATAACAGAAGATATGAAGCTTAACTGGGTATGCTCGCCATGTCGCCACAAAACGCCTACAGGTAACAACTCTGAGCAGCAGCAAACACAATCTCCTGACAGAGGCTCTATCAATGATATTCCCAGTAGCTACCACTGCCAAAAGAAGACTTTACTGCCGCCCTCGGCCACTATACCAATAGCATCTGATGTGCTGCTTGGACTGACAGAAGAAATTAAGTTTCTGCGAGAGGATATGGGCGAACTCAAAACCCAATTTAAGTCACTGACTGACTTACTAACCAACTGCAACAATCGGTTAGATAGATATGAGGAGAATCTAGGCATTGCTGAAACAAAAATCCGCATGTTGGAAGAACGTGAGAGCAAAGTGGCTCACCTTAATGAGACAATAATACAACTCCAAGAACAATTGAACTCCCAAGCCCAGGCTAATCTCAAAAATGATATGGAAATATCAGGCATATACGAAGCACCCAACGAAAATCCAGTCCATATAATTCTTACGGCGGCTCTAAAAATCGGCGTTAAGCTTAATGATTGTGATATTGACTACGCAACCAGAACCGGCCCACGGAAACCTGCTAAAGACAAAAACCCAAACGACAGCAGTCAGGATAAACTTCCTCGACCGCTTGTTGTAAGATTCCTGAGCCTCAAGAAGAGAAACGAGTTCCTACAAGCTGGCAAGTCTAGGCGCGGGATCACTTCCGCAGACATAGATGTCCAAGGCAGTAACAGACAACTGTATTTTAACGAGCGCTTAACAAAACAAAATCGCGAGTTATTTCGAGCGGCAAGACAGCGAAGCAAAGAATGTCATTATAAATTCTGCTGGATTAAAAATGGCGTTATCCATATCCGCAGGCAAGAAGGAAACCCCTCCATCACCATCAAGAGCATGGAAGACCTGCAACGGCATTGTTCCATTACATTTCAAAACACTAATTAACACACAACGACTAGTACATCCAAGTGGGATCATAACCCACTATTGCAACCCATTTTTACACTTTAGAAGTCCTGAAATAATACACACACCCTTAAATATTCGCCCACTCCCCAGATTCAGAATCATGCCCAACATTCTGAACCATACACCGACACTCCCCACAATACACTGTTCCGAACACGCACACACAACCATATTCACAACAGCACACAATTCGAACACACACCTCATATTAACATATTCACAACCAGACACACACATATACAAAAGGCACACCATATTAAATAACATGTACACCTTGATATCTCTTGCAAATTTTCAACATATTTTAACAAAGACTATCCACTTATGGCACGCATTGCTCTTACAAGCATTACTATATAATAATGGCTTTACTTAGCGTTACTGACGACATAGACAAAACCCTCTCATCGGATTGTCGTAAAATAGAATGCTTAGACTTGTGCAAGAGAACACTCTGTAGCCTAAAAAACTCTATCACCATTTTAACACTTAACATAAGGAGTTACGAACATAACTTTGATGCCTTTGAGATTGCCGTCACCAGATTGGATGCTCAGGTTGATATTATTGTACTAACTGAGTGTTGGCTTCGTGAAAGTACAGCAATAGAACCATTACAGGGTTACACCGCCTTTCGCTCGCTGTATCAGTCAAACAAAAATGGCGGGGTTGTTGCTTACGTTAAGAACGATACCTGGAGTGACAATATCTCTGTACAGAATTACACACAGAATTACAATGACGCCGATAGCGTTATGCTAAAAATAAACAATGACTTGGTCATATTAGGCATTTATCGATCGCCTTCCTACACTAACACTGACAGGTTCATAGAATCCTTGGACACTGCCTTATCCAATATACAACAAATGGAAACAATAGTTATGACAGGAGATATCAACATAAACATCATGAACACGGAAAATAAACAGACAGAGGAATATCTATCATTACTAGCATTTCATGGGCTTAATGCTGCAATAAACCTCCCAACCAGGGGTAACGCCTGTCTCGATCACATCTTCATAAAGGCACAAACCATCCCATTAGGACTAGTATGTAGCTTAGCGATTACTGACCACAACCTAGCTTTGGCACTACTACCGCTAAAATCTCAACGCGACAAAATAAATAGAACTGTCAATATAAGACTAAAAACACACTGGCAACAAGTCGCAGATGTAATCAACAACACAGACTGGACCAACATTTTGCGCACTACCTGTATAATCACTGGCTTAAAAATATTTAATGAAATAATTTACCGCACCATAGATAATAACACCACACAAACACATCCTAGTAGAAGAATGATTTGCTTGAAACCTTGGATAACCAGAGGACTAATCAGATGCATGCATCATCGTGACAAACTTCATCTTAACACGAAAGTAGAACCTAACAATAAAACGAAGCATCTGATATACACACGTTATCGTAATTTTTTCAACACTTTATTACGCAAAATAAAGGCAGATTACAATAGAAAACAGATAGAGGACAACAAAGATAACCCTAAAAAACTGTGGAACACCATAAAAAATATATGCGGTACAACACATTCTGAAAGTCACTCCACAAAACTTCTCACAGCTAAGGAAACTGCAACACAGTCATTGAATTTCTCTAATAAACACTTCACAATGTTAGGTGAAAAATATGCAGAAAAAATCCTGACGAAACTTTCAATAACTCAAGAGTCACTAATTAAATCTTACAAAGCTCCCAGCACTAACGCATACTCATTTTATTTACACCCTACAGATGAAGAAGAAATAACCAAAATTATTCATAGTCTAAATTCAGACAGCTCTCCAGGACCCGACCGCATAACCGTTAAATTACTTAAAAAGACACTTCCAAACATTCTCTCACCCCTCTGCCACCTATTTAATCTAAGTTTTGAAACCGGAATCTTCCCTGACCCATGGAAAACTGCAGCTATATGTCCAATTTACAAAAGTGGCCCTGACAATCTTCCAGAGAATTATAGACCCATTGCCCTGTTGAGTATCATCTCTAAAGTCTTGGAAAAACTTGTGAAAAATCGATTGACTGGTTTCCTCGAAAAGCACAAGATCATTTCCAATAGACAATTTGGTTTCTGCAGAGGTAAATCGACCGAAGATGCTGCAACGCTTTTGGTTGACAAGATCTCACTCCACATAGAAAGCGAAGAACGCTGCCTTGGGGTTTTCTTAGACTTGGCACGCGCATTCGATACTGTATCTGTCGGACTTTTACTGAGAAAACTTGAAGCTGTGGGAATCAGAGGAATCCCTTTAATGTGGTTTCAAAGCTACTTAACGTCCCGAAATCAATATGTTAAAATCAACGGCCTCCAAAGCGACCTACAGTCCATCAGTTATGGAGTTCCGCAAGGAAGCATTCTTGGTCCGATACTTTTCATTCTCTATGTAAATGATATTCTTAATCTGCCTCTCACTAATGCAGACACCATTGCCTACGCCGACGATACAGTACTAATATTCCACGATAAGACATGGGAATGCGTATTTGAACAAGCCGAGCTAGGTCTTTCACAAATAGCCAATGCTCTAGATACGAATCTTCTAACTTTAAACACCAAAAAAACCAAATACATAGCTTTCTCCAAGAACAGTAGTTCTAGCCCTGACCCTAAAATTGCTTTAAAAATAAAAACTATCACCTACCACAATAACACCCCTACCACCCACAGCGAGATCATCGAACGCACAACATCAATCAAATACCTCGGCATCATAATAGACGAAAACTTAACTTATAAAGAGCATATATCCTCCCTATCCCTTCGGGCACGGAAGCTCACCCACATTATGAAGAAGCTCCGGGACTGTGCCCCTCTAGATGTACTCCGCACAGTCTATATGTGTCTCTGTCAGTCAGTGATACAGTATTGTATAGGAGTTTGGGGTAGCGCCGGCAAGTCGGTCCTTATAAATTTAGAGAGATCGCAAAGGGCTATCTTAAAAATAGCTATGAAGAAACCTTTCCGGTATCCTACCGATGCAATATATAATGAATTTAAAGTCCTTCGGGTGCGGCAACTTTTCATCCTAAGTGCTACAATAAGAACACACAAATGTATCGTAAACCGAGAAGACTACCATAATCTTATAGGAAAACGTGTATTTAGTTTACCGTTACCAACCTTTACATCCCAACTTGCCCGACGTGCCCCTTCTTTTTCCCATCCACACACATATAACAAGGTCGCAAAAATGTTCAATCTCAAAAATTGCTCAATTTTTCAATGCACTCAAATTCTAAAAAAGAACTTCTTACATATGTCTTATCTTGAAACTGAAAGCATCATACTATAACTTGTGAATAAAATAGTACAAACACACAACACACTCACACACACACACACACATACACACACACACAAACACATACACACACACACTCTGATTTCATACATAAAATATTATTATATAACTTGCACATAGTAGTTATCAAAATATAATAAACTATAACATGTCAACAACCTAGAAAATACGTATAATGGTAAACCTGTATAATTGTAAGAGTCTTGAGATACAAGCTAAGCTTAGTTCAAGACTCGCAGAATTGTGATGTCAATATTACCTACCTTTTGATAATAAACGTTTGATTTTGATTTTTTTTTTTTTTGATTCATTGGAAAAATGTTTGGCGTGCCTGTCGTATTAGCTCTTTTACAGTTGACAGATCGAGATCCTTTATAAAAGTATTGTGATGTATGATAATTAATGGTGTTCGCGCTTATTAATTAATAACTATATCTTTATAACAACCAAACAACTTTAATAAACGGGAATAACAGTACTAAGTGTTGTGTAGGTTATGAAGACGTTTATTTTGGTTATATTAGATTTTGTAAAGAGTAATAGACAGGTAAAATACCTTTTTTATGATTTCTTTACATTTAGTTAAATACCTAAACCGTTGGAGTATAGGTTAATACAAATAGTCACCTTATAAGACGCGGTCCCTCGCATCCCGGGAGCGGTGACCTTCGTTATTTCACGATACACCTGGATTTTGTATTGAGAACAATCACCTTTCTTCCTCTCATACATTGTGTCAACTGGAAAAATCGTAGAACTGTATATTATAGTTTGATCTCTATTTAAAAATTGTTACGGAAAGCTGAGAAACATTTTATGTTTTTTTTATGTGGTTCGTTCGGGACTGTGTTCATAAATCTATACATATAAATATAATGTTTGTAATATTGAAATAACCGTTTTTTACTACATGTATATGAATATATATACGGTACATACACCAAAATATCATTTTTTCAATTTTTGTCTGTCTATCTGTCTGTCTGTCTGTCTGTTTGTTCCGGCTAATCTCTGAAATGGCTGGACCGATTTTGACGGGACTTTTATTGGCAGGTAGCTGATGTAATAAGGAGTAACTTAGGCTTCTTTTTATCCCGGGAAAATATAAAGCGGGACTTTTATCCCGGGAAAACTCATTCACGCGGGCGGAGCCGCGGGCAACAGCTAGTTGTACATAAAATATCATGCATTTGAAGGAGTGAATAGTCTTTTTAATTTAAATCACCAAACCGTGTTTTATTTAAACACTGTTATAGTTTGGACAAACTAAGCTGGCCGGTATGACAATTCAATTTTTTTCCCGAACCGATAACTTTATGAGAACGTCTACCTAAAAAATTCAAAACCGTGGCATGTCATACCGGCCATATTAGTTTGTCCCTACTATAGCTACTTTCCTGCGTCAAATAATTTATGAGTAACATCGGACTAATCATTTATTAAACATTTTTCTAGACTAATACCAAAGAGATACATCAATTTGGCTAATCAATATTTTTAAGGTCTTAATATGTTCCAGTCATACGGTTTAGAATACTAAAACTCACATCTAGCGACAACAATGGCGTCCTTGTCTATCCTCTCAACATTGAGGAACGCAAACGCATCGACATCGAACTGATACGGGTCCGAGAGCATCGGACGTCCAGATTTCTTGATGTTTGCACTTCTGAACAGTGCGTGGGCAGGGATATCTACTATCCCGTCTCCTCCACCTAGAATCAGGACTTTTAGTCATTGATTAACATAGGTAGTGTTTTATGTCGAAGATAGTAATATATTTGAATAATGAGAAAAAGTGTTAAAAAACTGAAACTCGACTACGAAAAAAAAAACAGAAAAGCACGAATTAAGACAATAACGTTCAGGATACAACTTAACTCTACGAGGACATCCGTACTACTATACACTTTCGTCCAATCCTACTAATATTATAAACGCTAAAGTTTGTAAGTATGGATGTATGGATGTTTGTTACTCTTTCACGCAAAAACTAGTGAACGGATTTCGATGAAATTTGGCACACGGGTAGATTATGTCCTGGATTAACACATAGGCTACTTTTTATCCCGGGAAAATATAAAGCAGGACTTTTATCCCGGGAAAACTCATTCACGCGGGTGGAGCCGCGGGCAAAAGCTCGTCTATACTAATTATAAATGCGAAAGTTTTGATGTTTGGAACTGGCTGTCGGCTGAACGAATCTGGATGAAATTTGGCACAGAGATAGATTATAGTCTGGAATAGCATATACTTTTTATCCCGGGAAATATATAGCGCAATTTTTATCCCGGCAAAAACTTAATGGCGTGGGTGGACCGTGGAGCCACAAGGAAGTCTAGATTTTTACATAATATGTAAGCTTGTCCACGTGATCATGACTTATGCCATTTATTTTTATTTATTTAAAGCTTTATTGTACAGTCAGCAGTATAAATAGATGAACAAATTCAAAATTTCAAATTGCCTACATAGTTTTGTGTTCTTACTAATCTTTTGTTTTTTCTTCACAAAAATAAAATAAAAGGTATTTACTTTACTTCAAACGAAGAAAAAAATATTTCAGTTTAACTTAACGCTTATATAGGCGATTTGAAATTTTGATTTTGTACAGATATTTATAATGCTGACTGAACACCAAAACCAAAAAACAATGAAGGCAGAGAAGAGGTACAATTGGCGGTCTTATAGCTCGAGGCAACCTCTTACACACAACCATTGGATGGAATAAGACAAAATAACGAAAAGGGTAGTCTAGGGCGTACATATAAGCAAATATGAAATATATATATAATTTAAAATTAAAAACACTATAATACTTACAGATCATACAATACTATATTATTATACTATACCTTCTGTTAAAGATCTCCTGCCGTAGTCTGGGTAGTACATTTCGTCGAGTGAGGTGGCGGACTCCAGCCACTGAATGTAAGCGGTGACGTCAATGAAGCGGGCGGGCGCTGCGCATCCAGGACCCTTCACGCTGAGGCCGAGCTGGAATGATCATTATAAAAATCGAGCTAATTTACAGCGAGGCGACGGCTGCGCGATCTTCCAGTGTAATAAGACCGTTAACTTTACTTGACCACGGAGGAAACAACACAGGGAAAGTGAGGAGTGCCAAGCATCTAGTGGATTCCAAAAATGTCTTATTTACATTTTTTACGTTCTTTGAGAATTAAAAGCAGTGAATTGATACATCGCATATTTTTTGTCGTAGTTCATAAGAAATTAATTCTAATTCGCACTAATAACAGGAAATTGTAGAGTCAAAATTTCAACTATTGCCTAATTAAACGCAAGAGTTCCTCATATAATGCTTATATAATCTACTCGGTAAAAATTATAAAAAATAACTGTATTATATTTAAAGTATGAATAACAATGCAAATATTTTGGTACCGTTTTATTTTATTCCCAACGTTTCGAAGGCTTTACAGCCATCATGGTCATGAGGTGGACTATAACCGAAAACTAGTTTTATTTCGTGATAGGGTAACTACATACTCATAGGTGAAAGAGACAACCCAGCCAAAAGACTAGCCATTTCTTGCTCATCTCTACTAAAAGAGAGAACTTACCAGAGTCCATTTACCAGTAGAGTTGGAAGTGAGTACCATTCCATTCTCCCACACGCAGTTCTCCTTGTTGTTGACAGCGAACCCACACTGGTACGACGTCGGTGCTATTTTACCTTCCAACAGCTGTAATTAACACTTCATTATTGACTAGAAACGTTGGACTGAGTTTAAGCTTTTCGTGATTATAGAAGAGGCGTTCGGCAGAAGCTGTCGCGGTAAAGGTAGGAAATGCACACTTCTATCGCATTCTTACTCGTGAACATTCCAAAGAATGTGCGTAGCATTATGATAACAATGGCTCTTTGACGTGCAGGAAACATAAATTGGCTTGCCCGGCCCGCTAGCGATGTTCGCTCGTCCCGCAGCGGATTCCGCGCACTTACCGCTGTTACTTTATACGCGAAAGAACTAAGTTTTTGCGGATTCCGGTGTCTATACCGTCTCCACTATCTGTACACAGACAAAAAGGTGTTAGAAAGAGTAGACAGTGCATTATAAACTCTTACCCCCGCTCTATTATAAAACTCGTCACACAATCCTTGCTCTATGTATTGGAGTTTGTAAATCATTTTCTCTAACAGTTGTTTTTCTGAAACGCACAGAATAATAGAGGCAAATAGTTGGTTGGGAACTTCATTTTAGCACAATTCAAACTAGTGGGTCAATATTATCTAATTTGTTGGTAAGTAGAATACACAACAGACACTGTTGGTAGGTCTGTTGTATGCGAGGAGCCGTCTGGGTAGGTACCAACGCAATGTCTATATCTACCGCCAAGCAGCAGTGTGCAAACACTGTCATGTTTCGGTTTGAAGGACATTGTAGCCAGCGTAATTACTGGGTATTATGAGACTTAACATCTTATGTCAGGGTGACGAGTGCAGTGGAGTGCCAGGCAGTACTTAGTAGTTTAAAGTTCTATATGGTTTTGCTACTGCTTATGAACGGCCGTATCGCTTACCATCAGGCGCTGGTAGGCTGTAACGTCATCATCTTCATCAGCCACATGACTGCTGAATATAATATGGCTAATGATGATAACCCTCAAGGTTAATAATAAATGGCCTTACCATCTGTAAATCCGATAGCGTAAAGTTGATTGGATGCGTTAAATGAAGAACCAGGAAGGCATATTGGTGCCATGGGAACTGAAAAATGACATTTTACGAGCTCACTGGGAGTAAAGTTATTAACTTACTTAGTAGGTATATTGGAAGTACTGGTAAGGTAAGCAGTATTTATTTGGTGAATCAATATTTGGTAACAAACATGCTATTGCTAGGTGGTAAGTCTCTGGTAATCCTCTCAGTAGTAGAGGAAGTCCGTGCTCAGCAGTGGGCAGTGTATAATACAGGGCTAGTATGATGGTGAAGTCCCTGGTGTACGTACTGGTGGTAGGTCTCTCATATGTAAGAGTCCGTCTGGATGGGTTCCACCGCAATGTCTATTTCTACCGCCAAGCAGCAGTGTGCATCCTCTGTTGTGTTTCGGTTTGAAGGACATTGTAGCCAGTGTAACTACTGTACATAATGGGACTATCTCAGGATGACAAGCGCAGTGGAATGCCACACAGTACTCTGTAACTCAAGGTGCTGGATGGTGTTGCTACTGTATATGGGTGGTCGTATCGCTTACCATCAGGCGAACGGCATGCTCATCTCGTCATTCAATGAAAAAAAAGGGAGGCCATCTGGATAATACCCAGTTGTATATTTTGTTATTTTACATTTAGATACCACACAAATCTAAAGAAATTAATCAATTTAACAGGCCGTTGTGCCGACACACTCACAGTACTGATCCTCATTGGGTAGCAGTTCTACGATTGCTATGGTGTTTATGGTCGCGAACTCGTACTCAGGGTGCGCCATGAACTCCTTAACCTTGCAGAACCATGGCTTCTGATCCGTCGGTATGAACATTGCTTGGCTATCATACCTGGAAACAAAATCTGTAGCTTTTGCTTGCGAATTTGCTTTTGCTTTCCGAATAAATTTGCTATAATAGCTTTAAAATTAGTTCAGGTTTTTTGACGATTAGCTTTTAACGATTATGTGTTTGTGTGTGTGATGATTAGTTCACACAGAGACACACAAATTTAGAAATGGGTGTTTACGATTTAGGTAGTTCAATGTACAAGAAAACAACTTTAAAATCAAATGCAGACAATATTATGGCACATTGGCAAATAAAGAGTAATCACACACAACACATAAAAATCGACTTTTTGTTAAGATATGGCTGTTATAATCACTGCCTCGGTGGCGTAGTTGTATTGCAGTGCTGAGGTCTCGAGTTCGATCCCGGGGTCTGGCAGTGATATTGGGTTTTTCTACTCAGTATCATCCCAGAGTCCGGAAATGTGCCCAGGAAATGGCAATAGGCCCGCTCCCTATTACATTAGACCTAACATAACTGGTGAAATATGGGTGTCATACACCTATGCCTATCCCTGAAAAGGGATAAAGGCAAGATGCTATTTATGTATGTATAATGGCTTAAAATCTATTTTTTTGTGCTGTGTCTCTTTTTTGCTCATTTGCGATGTGTACATTTAAGTAACTATAGATACGACTTACTTCAATATGTGTTTTGGTATTCTGCCTATATCGTCTGCATTAGCGATGGTGTACTTCTCCTTTATGTAAATCAATCCTGTCAATGCTATTTTCGTTACTTCCCCATCATCTGTAAAAGCAAAATTTATATAACATAAAGCCTAAATGTAGAAGCAGATACAAAGGGTTGTAGACTGAGAGGGGTAGATAATGGGTTTGAATCCCATCCCGGGTAACACGGGACTGGATAATCTAATGGTCTTTGATGTCAGGAAGGCCGCTGGTCAAAAAAATAGTTTCTACAACTTGCACAAAAACTGTTACTCCGACTCTAATAAAAAATCGACATGAAATCCGTAGCCACGTCGTCAAGGGAAAGTCCCTACACACACACACACTCACACCTTTTTTTATCCCCGAAGGGGTAGGCAGAGGCACAACTAGTGCATCCACTTTCGTCGTGCGTATTTCGTTCCATGGCGTGATAGGGGGCGAGTCTATCGCCATATCTGGCACAAATTCCAGACACCGGGTTTATACTGAATAGATAAACCCAATATCACTTTGCCCAATCCGGCGATCGAACCCAAGACCTCAGCATTACAGTCGTACCGTAATACAACAACGCCAGCGAGGCAGTCCCTAATTGGTCGAAAGTATTTTTGAATTTCATTATACTTATCAAGTCCAGTAATTACTTTTTGCTAAGTAAAAACTTACGTAAATGCACCCTGAGTACCCCAAGCCAAGGGAAGTACCCCACTTCACCGATATTCCCTTCGCTAAATCTGGAGTTTGTGGAACCATCACAAGGGCGTGAAAATGGCTCAGTACCTCGACCTAAAAATAATCATATACCAAAACTATAAGAGTCAAGTTTTAACATAACTATAGTGTAATGATTCCTTATGTTTACGCGAATGTTAGACATTGAAATTAAACTATTATAACGGATTTTATCGCGGTTTTTTATTTAATTTTTCTCCCGACGTTTCGAAGGCTTTGCAGCACTTCGTGGTCACGGGGCGGACTGAGGTGTTGGTGGTCCGAAAAGTTAGTGTTACAAATCTACCTTCAATTTACAATTGCCCCGTGACCACGAAGTGCTGCAAAGCCTTCGAAACGTCGGGAGAAAAATTAAATAAAAAACCGCGATAAAATCCGTTATAATAGTTTAATTTCAATAACTATAGTGTTTTTGTAAAAATGTTTATCTTGGAGTTGACAAGTGACTATAATGCGACGTCTAATATAATATTGGTAACAAAACTGAAAAAATAATATTCACTGAGGAGAGACTGAATATAGCTACGAGATAATATTATTGTAAAAAGTCGACTCATAGCTTCTAAATTTGTGATAATTTTGTTACTATTCTGTCAGTATAATTACCAATGGTAGATTATTAAAATGTAGAGCTCATATTGTTACTGATACACATTACACACACACTTACGCCGTTTATGCCCGACAATTTAGACATGTTGAAATATAATAAAATTTAAATAACTTACACAATACAACTAAAATCGCAACACACCTCAACATTACGTTAAAACAGAAATCAACTATCGAAATACCAAATTTAATTATCCGCGTAATGAATGCCGTTAAACCGACAATAACAGCAAATAGTGTTATAAAGGAAAATGAAAAGAAAACAATACTGTGTAAACAAACATCCAGTCAGTTTGTACGACGATGGCAATTGCTTGTTATTAACACGTTGCCTCCAAATAGCTCAAGGGAATTGTCTGTATGTATATAACATTCAATGAGAGATGTGACTGGTGGTCTCCCGTATACGAGAGGCCGCCGGCCGTCTGGGTAGACACCACTGCAATCTCTATTTCTACCGCCAAGCAGCAGTGTCCATGCCCTATTGTGTTCTGGTTTGATGGACTGTAGCCAGTTATTACTTAACGTCTAATGTCTCACGATGACGAGCGCAGTGGAGTGCCACGCAGTACTTTGTAATCAAAAGTTCTGTATGGTGTTGCTACTGTTTATAAGCAGTCGCATCGCTCACCATCAGGCTAGCGGCATGCTGGACTCGTCATAAACACACACACACTCACGCCCTTTATCCCCGAAGGGGTAGGTAGAGGCGCAATTCCCATGATGTGATAGAGGGCGAGCCTATCGCCATATCGGGCATAAATTCCAGACTCTGGGCTGATATTGAATTTAAAACTCAATATAACTTTGCCCGACCCGGAGATCGAACCCGAGACCTCAGCATTTCAGTCATACAACTACGCCACCTAGGCAGTAATAAAGTAACTAAACAAATGTTCGATGCTGGGGCCACATTTTAAAGTTAATAACAGAACATAATATCACAATAACAGATAGCGAGATATTAGTATACGCATACGAGGCGTAATGATGGTAGGTCTCTCATATGTAAGAGTCCGTCTGGGTGGGTACCACTGCAATGTCTATTTCTACCGCCAAGCAGCAGTGTACATGCACTGTTGTTTCGGTTTGAAGGACATTGTAGCCAGTGTAACTACTGGACATAATTAGACTTAACATCTTATGTCTCAGGATGACAAGCGTAGTGGAATGCCACACAGTACTGTGTAAGTCAAGGTGCTGGATGGTGTTGCACTGTTTATGGGTGGTCGTATCGCTTACCATCAGGCGAACGGCATGCTCGTCTCATCATTAAATGTCACAAAGAAAAAGGTGTAAACCCGCCGCAGTCACCCACGTATGTCGCGTTCCGGGATCGGCCTGTGTATGTAATGTTTCAATTTTCAAACTGGCCGACATAATTGTGTCAACTGGCAAGGGATAATGAACTCTGGTCAGTCGACACTCTATTTGGACTCTAATCCACGTACCATCAGGTGAAGTGGCTTACTTTGTCGTACCTTTAAACAAAATAAAGAATAACAAGGTGGATACTAGATAGGTACCGAAGCTATTTCTGTACGCCAAGACTGCCTCGGTGGCGTAGTTGTAGTACGGTACGACTGCAATGCTGAGGTCTCGGGTTAACAGTGAAAAGTGGGTGCACTAGTTGCACCTCTGCCTACCCCTTCGAAGATAAAAAGTCGTGAGTGTGTGTGTGTAAGCATTCTGTTTCAGTTTGAAGGATTTCACCCTTTGTAACTACTAGGTACTATATACTATACCATATTATACCAGCCCTGTATTATATACTGCCCACTGCTGAGCACGGGCCTCCTCTACAACTGAGAGGGTTAAGGCCTTAGTCCACCACGCTGGCCTAATGCGGGTTGGCGGATTTCACATACCTTCGAAATTCAGAAAACTTCTCAGGTATGCAGGTTTCCTCACGATTTTTTCCTTCACCGTTAAAGCGAGCGATAATTCACAAAGAATACACACATAACTTTTTAGAAAAGTCAGAGGTGTGTGCCTTGGGTTTTGAAATCAGAGGTGAGTGCCCTTGGGTTTTGAACCTGCGGACTCGGCAGTCCGTTCCACTACCAACTAGGCTATCGCCGCTTCTACTAACTACTAGGTATTACAATCTATTATCTAGTATTTAAAGTCTCATCGTGACGTAGCAATTACTGCTGGAAATAATTCTACGCAGTTTCGCAATAATCGTTTTATGAATATCGATCAAACGACTTGTATATGTCAACGCGGGTGAGGATTGCCGCGCAATTGCGCATGTTCAGATGGAATGAGTTTTTAAGCGATTATTGCGTACAATTATTGCTAGGAATGGTAGATCTGTCTTAATTAGGCTTAAGGGTGACGGGCGCAATTCATTCGCTTACGGAAAGTGGTTTACCATTAGATAAGAGGCATTCTCGTCTTGTCATTTAATTGTATAAAATTACGAACACATTAAGGGACATCTATTAATTACGTGAGGCGTGTTTGGCGATTTTCCTCCCCCCAGTGAGATGTCATGAGACTTGGCTCAACCGCCTCCCAAAAAAAACACGATAAATATTATTGTTTAAGTTTCGGCCATATTTTAGTGAACGCACATATTTTCCATCATTTAACCCAATTATGCTCAGTTTTTGGGGAAAAAAGATTACTGGATTTCCGCCGATCCCCCCCCCCCCCCCCTCTTTTCCCAAAGTAAGATGCCTCACGTAAATAATGGATGTCCCCTTATTGTAAAAAAAACAAGAATTATTCTCAAGAATACAAGTCACGAAAGTCTAAAAGCAGATAGGCTAGTCGCCAAGCGTCTTAAATCCTGCGCTGATAGTGAGATTCTTGTAAAACAATACATTTTTATTGTTAGCGAGTTAAGTGAACGTGTACAATGAAACTGGTACAAACAATGCAGCTTAGATTACAACCATGGTTGCAGATAAACATGCGGCTGGACCGTTCCGCTTACGACCACGTTATAATGAGTTGTAGGCCTAGTTATAAAATGAGTAGCTTTTTAAATTATCCTGCTTTTTTTAACGAAATAATTATTTACGTTACTGACAGTTAGGTGAATATTTAAAAACCTTTTCTATTGTTACAATATATTGGACTTAGTTTACCCTACTTTCAGGTCTTTGGCCTACGCTGGTGGTAGTCCACACTCTAGCTGAATCTCTCTCCGCTTACCATCAGGTGAAGCGGGGCCATTTTGCTGAGGCTGAATGAAAAAAAAAACAATAAATCTTGTTTAAAACAAATATGCACCTAACAGTGATTTATTATATCTCTCATGCTTAAAAAAACAATGAAGTATGGTAACCACCCATTAAAATAAGGGTTCAATTGGTTACAAGTGGAATATTTAAATGTACCCTGAGCAATATACGCGATCGGCGCGGCGGAGTGGCGTGGCGCGATATCGGCGCGTGCGCAAGCCCGTGGCCTGTCCTTGTCTGCAGCTGTTACTCACCTGACGCGGGCGGTAATCGAGCGCGTCCATGGTCGCAACTGGACCCAATTTATTGATCGCATCTCAGGCCTTGCTTTTGCAATTACTAGGAATAGGGTCTGTTTGAAATCAATTAGTACTTGTGACTATATCTATAATTTATGTGGAAACAGTGATATTTTAGACTAATTTTTGCTCACGACTTCTCCCGAGTGATAGAGTTTTTGCAAGAAGTCCCGCTAAGTATTTTTCTTGTATAAAATAGTCTGTGACCTTCCTAGGTCAGTTCAGAGTTCCAGAGTCTCAAACTATTTCCATAGCAAATTTCATCGAAATCCGGTTTGTCAGTTTATCGCGTTCAGACGGACAGACAGACAGAGAGATACAGGGGGGGAGGTTTGATTTATAATATATATGTAAGGATAGTGGTATTGTTTTTTATGTAGCTGGGGGACGATACAAGCAAGCCGCTCGTCTGATAGTGAGCGTCACGACTGTCCATAAACAGTAGTACCTCTACCGGCACTCTAAATTAGAACTGCGTCATGCATGGTAATTCTACTTATTATAAAATAATGGTTTCTCTTTATGTTTTTATATTATTTATTATGTATTACACACAAATTATAATTATTAGTTAGCAAATACATATTTTAGAATTACATAGGATGAAGCAACGTAATAGTGAGTGATGTCTAGGGATGTGACCTCTGGTTCAGCTATTACCACAGATAATCACAAACCTCTTACACTTATCACCCAGAGACGATCTGTGACCATTAGGACATACTTCAAACGTTGCATTCATGGGCAAATCTACTTATGTCCATTTTTGCATAAATTTCGACGTCATCAATTTTGAAATATCATCAGTGACCTTTATGTCTTCAATTATTATCTACATACCGATTCTTAGACAATGGTTTTTGATCGAATGAGGCTGAATAATATCGACAAAGCATTACTCATGCCAACGAGACATCGAATGCATCAGATTATAATGATACTTGTGAACAATGCAGGCCAATATGCTCGATCTACTAGCATAGTTTAGTTGAACTACTAGGATATGTATAAGACTAGGTGTTGCTCGCGGTTTCGCCCGCTTGAGAAACCTTTCCCGCTACGAAAGTCCCTAAAACACAGTACTACGCCAGCGCCATCTACTTAAAGAATCAGATTAAAAATATCCATTATTTCCCATGGGAGCACATTACCGGGTTAAAAATATGTGGTAATCCAGGATATGACCTAGCCGTTTGCCAAATTTCATCCAAATCCGTTCAGTTGTTTTTGCGTTTACTTCTAACAGATATAAAAAAAAAACACATACTTTCGCATTTATAATATTAGTAAGATAATTTCTACGCCATCTTGTAATACACTCTTCTCAAATCTGTGTAACTTTCTGTTAGTAGGAAGCGTTCTTTTTTTTTAAATTTTTTCGCGGAGTAAGTGACTTATTACTACCGCCCAGCCTTCAAAAGGTCTGAGCGGCTATGTTGGGTTCACCGTGCCTTACGACCCGGCGTTGAGCCGCCCGGAGAGATGTAGGTAACTATCGGGCGACCGCCGGGCCGAGTCCCTATGTATAACGCACGGCATACCAACCAAAACTCCGCGGTGGCCATCTTCGGCGCATTAGGGACGGCTGCAGGCTTCCTCTAACTGAAGTGTCTAAGTTGTCGTCCGCAGCCGCCCCTGCGCGGTGCCGCCTAGTGCGGCCCTTCTCCTGTTGTGGACTCAGGAGCTTAACAACTTGTGACGACGAAACTATGGTGAATATCGAGAATTACATCATCTATGTACATACATACGATAATTTTTTTTCTTTTTAGGGGTGGGAAAAAGAGTAAAATCCACGTATTTTTTATATCGTGGCAGATTTTATATAAATTATGTAAGTATTCTTTAGGTATAAACAAAGCTATCTTTATTCCTAGGTATTTAAACTCTATAAATAATCTTCGCTATCTATCGGAATGCTTTAGCTATCTGATTCAATTCTAGTTTGAACAATTTTATCCTTTGTTCGTCTATCTCGATTAAAAACGCTATCTGGTTACATTTAAAATACAATAAGGTAAACACGATACTCAGCAGTAAATACTACAAATCGAGAAATAGAGACAGTAGATACTTGGCAGTGAATATCATACGATGTTTCTTCTTCTTAGTCGATTCTTCAAGTCTGATGGTCGTGACTACTATTAACAACTCCTATCACTAGTGCTCTCCAGGTAGCTCTGTTCTCCGCGTGGCGCATTTTTTTTTTTTTTTTTTTTGCATTATTGCATTGAATGACGAGACGAGCATGCCGTTTGCCTGATGGTAAGCGATACGACCACCCATAAACAGTAGCAACACCATCCAGCACCTTGAGTAACAAAGTACTATGTGGCATTCCACTGCGCTCGTCATCCTGAGACATAAGATGTTAAGTCTCATTATGTCCAGTAGTTATACTGGCTACAATGTCCTTCAAACCGAAACACAACAGTGCATGCACACTGTTGCTTGGCGGTAGAAATAGACATTGCGGTGGTACCCACCCAGACGGCCTCTTACATAATGAGAGACCTACCACCAGCATGGCTGCTGGGATGTTCAATCGAGTGCGTTCCCTGATAGTGTCCGTCCATCGGGCAGGTGCTCTACCTCTGTTCCGTTTCCCGTTCATGCGGCCAACTAGTATGAGCTTTTCTAAGTTATCGGGCTTCCGGCGAGCCACATGACCGAAGAAAGTGAGCACTCTCTGAGTACAAATAGTGGAAAGGCGGGTCTCAATATTTAGCTCATCTAGTATTGATGCGTTAGTGCGGCGTGCAGTCCAAGAGATACCCAACATTTTCAGTAGTATTATAATTCTCTTTGCCCAACATTTTGCGCCAGCACCACATTTCGAACGATGTTTAAATAATCAGTTTTATGTATGTAGAGCGTCATCTCTGTCACTCGCACTTAAGTGACGTTTTCTTGACATGCCGATTCTCTTTTCTACCGACGAAAAAAAAACGGAGGAGGTTCTCAAGTCGACGTGTCAATTTTTTTTATGTATGACCACGCATAACTTTTTACAGAGTAGCCCGATTTTAATAATTCTTTTTTTATTATATAGGGTATACCTCGAAGTTGGTCCCATGTAAATTTGGGAAAAAAATCTAATCTAACGGTGGGGAAAAAAGGGGTAATTAACTGTTAACTCACAGATTTTAATGCTCAGTTGTGTATTAAAAATAAAGAATGTAGTTTATAGCCACAAAAAATTATAAAATAAAAATAAAAGTTTTTATTAGACATGCTTTTTACTGTAATTGTCATTCAACAAAACTAAGATATATAGTGGTGGGATCTTTCTATGCCTTACATTGCTAAATTAAAAAGGAATCATGAATGGGCTAAAAATTCTCAGAGAAAACAGTGTAAATACAAAAAAAAAACACACTCTCACGCATGAATTGAGAACCTCTTCCTTTTTTGGAAGTCGGTTTTAACCGACTACGAAGTAGATAACTACACTACTATGAAACTGATTTCCTTCAGTCTTTCCAGCAACTGTCAGTTTCCTAGTAGTGTTTCTCGGTATGAAATTGATAGCATCTGCGCGACGCCTAAATGTTAAATTATTGGAGTGACTTATGTCTAAAATAACGGAGCTGCTAATGGCGTTCATATATCAAACAGACAACACTGCCAAAACACATCGATTTGTATTATTTAGACAATTTTATCTTGACTCCTTTTATATAATTAATAGGGCTCTTTAAATTTTATCCATAGTTACGCCAGCTCGTAAGTGTGTCGCGTTCCAAGATTTGCCTGGGCGGCATAATCGCTTGTGCGACAAAGTCCTTTCTTAAGAATAAAAAAAAAAAAAAAAAAAGATTTGCCTGTTATATTCGGCTTCAAACATGCCGGCATAATTCTGTCGACTGACGAGGGTAATCTATACTTAATATTATAAAGATGAAGAGTTTGTTTGGTTGTACGCGCTAAACTCAAAAACTACTGAACCGATTTAAAAAAAACTCATTCACCAATATAAAGCTACATTATTAGCGAGTATTATAGGCTACTTTTATCCCGGGAAAATATAGTTATACCGGTAAAATTTTACACGCGGGCTGAGCCGCGAGCTATACTAGTTATTATATAAATAAATCAATACCGCATCTGGACGTCACTCCACAATCCATCAGGTGCAGTACCGTGCACCAATAAATAAAAAAAAATATATAAAATATATCTGCTTTTCGAATTACAATATCACTGTATTTAAAGTCAGAAATACCTTTTTTTTTTTTATAACATTGAATGACGAGACGAGCATGCCGTTCGCCTGATGGTAAGCGATACGACCACCCATAAACAGTAGCAACACCATCCAGCAAATTAACTTACAAAGTACTGTGTGGCATTCCACTGCGCTCGTCATCCTGAGACATAAGATGTTAAGTCTCATTATGTCCAGTAATTATACTGGCTACAATGTCCTTCAAACCGAAACGCAACAGTGCATGCACACTGTTGCTTGGCGGTAGAAATAGACATTGCGGTGGTACCCACCCAGACGGCTTCTTACATAATGAGAGACCTACCACCAGTAGACCTCTTACTAATACCTCTTTAATTCTCATAGGTTCAATCATAATTAAATCTTAGAAAACCCACACGCATTACCATAATTAAAGAATTAGCGAAGAGATTGAAATAAAACTATTTTGCGGATTTTATGGCGGTTATTTAATTTGTATTTTCTTCCGACGTTTCGAAGGCTTTGCAGCCTTCATGGTCCAATCCGCAAAATAGTTTTATTTCAATGTCTAACATTCGCGTAAATATAAGAAATCATGAATTAGCGAAGAGGTTTTGGTGTTCAGGAATTAATAACAATAAAAACTCTACAACTTCTTTTTATAAGAGAATTAGATGTTGCTCGCAGATACGCCCGCGTGAAGAGCCTTTCCCGCTACAAAAGTCCCTAAAACATAGTACGACGCCAGCGCCATCTACTTAAAGAATCAGATAAAAAATATACATTATTTTCCATGGGAGCAAATTACTGGGAAAATGTAGCCTTTGTGTTGTGATCTACCCGTGTGCCAAATTTCATCCAAATCCATTTAGTAGAGTCTGCGTTTACTTCTAACAAACATACAAACATCCAAACATTTTCATTATCCTACTATATATATATAATATTATAAACGCGAAAGTTTGTAAGTATGGATGTATGGATGTTTGTTACTCTTTCACGCAAAAACTACTGAACGGATTTCGATGAAATTTGGCACACGGGTAGATTATATCCTGGATTAACACATAGGCTACTTCTTATCCCGGGAAAATATAAAGCGGGGCTTTTATCCCGGGAAAACTCATTCACGCGGGTGGACCCGCGGGCAAAAGCTCGTTTATAATATAAGTAAGAATTAGTAAGATGGCACCCCAGGGGAGCTGGCCTACTCATGCATAAAATATGCACCAAACAGTCGCCAGATTCTGTCAAGTTCCCATCTCCAGCAATACGTTATGCCTGAGAACTATTAAAATGAGTTACATGCGTGTCCATCCGTATATCATGGGTAATGTGTATGTACGGCAGACTAGTGTTTACATCCAGCCCCGGTCGTGATGTATAGGGTTATTACGAATGAAAGATGTGCCCTGCAGTATCTATGATTTTCAGCTGTTGTTTTGTGTTGTAAATCATCTGATGGTAGTCATTAACCGACTTCTTTTAGACTTAAATACAGATCAGCAGATCGACCGCCTTTAGGCAGAAGAATTACTATTAGAAATTCGAAAAATAAAGCACTGCACTGCCATCCTGAGACGTCATACAATTACGTTTGTTTATTTATTTATTTTATTAGATCTACCAACGGTTTCCCCAGTATTACCGACTTATAGGTAAACACAGCTTGCATTTCAAATAAGGTTATAACTTAAACTAATTGACGATTACAAAGGTTGTGCATTACGTTGTATTGTAATGTAATTAAACTGGCTACGATGTCTTTCAAACCGAAAGACAGCAGTGTATAATGCTGCTTGGTGGAAGAAATAAATATTACCCATACAAACGCATTATTATTACTTGCACACGAGAAACCTACCACTTAGTGACTATTAATATGTGATCTATACTTCTGGATAGTGTGACTTTGGTGTTTGGTCGGCTTATACATTTACTATTTTTTGCCCGCGGCTCCCCCCGCGTGAATAAGTTTTCCCGGGATAAAAGTCCCGCTTTATATTTTCCCGGAATAAAAAGTAGCCTATGTGTGACATGATCTACGCGTGTGCCAAATTTTATCGAAATCCGTTCAGTAGTTTTTGCGTGAAAGAGTAACAAACATCCATACATCAATACTTACAAACTTTTGCGCTTATAATATTAGTAGGATGTGATATCTTTATCAGCTGGCGATGAAATCGGCTTTAAACATTATCAAAATTGCCTATATTGGTGCCTAGTCTCATAAAATACGATACCTATTCTAGTAAACACGACTCATCTTTACTAAAAAATGTTTTATTCCTTTTTCAACATTAAGGGCAAGCGAGCCATCGTACAGCACAATAGGGTATCACAATGTGCAATTTAGTTACCGATCTAGACTGAACCTGCGATAACGCGCGCGTGAGCCCCGCACTGAGCATCCTCGATCACTATCAATTATTGAACTCGTATGACTATTTGGTTACAATAAAACACATATAAAAGTGACAGGGACGTATTTGGGAGGTTTGGTGGGGGTCAATCCACGATTAATTGTTAAAGTTTATTTTATATATGCCAAACGACTCTACCACATAGGATGTTAAGGTAATGAAATACAAGAAAATGTACACGTAGCAATAGTTGATAACCGTATCAAGTATCGCTACATGTACATTTTCTAACAATACAATTTAACACCGCCATAATCGTATGGCGGTGCATATTGCATCGCAATATCTCTTCTTTTCAATTTTATTTTCCAGCTTTGTTTTTTAAGCCTCATATATATCCCACTGCCGAGTAAAGAGAATAGGTGACTAATTGGGGGGCTATACCCTGATATTTTCAGAGTACGCCCACGTCATTCCTTATGCGTATCAATATTAAAATTCTCAGTAGAGATATTTAACCGACTGTGCTATGATAAAAGTGGTAATTGTTGTGGATTTTCAAATTCATGCGAAAGTACATAATGTGTGTATAGTTTTGAACGTCAGTATCGGAAATATGACTGCCTCGGTGGTGTAGTTGTTTTACGGTACGACTGCAATGCTGAGGTCTTGGGTTAGTTCCCCTAGTCGGGCAAAGTGATTTTGGGTTTTTCTACTCAGGATCAGACCGGAGTCTGAAATTTGTATCTGATATGTCGATAGACTCGTCACTATCACATCATGGGACGGAATACGACCAGCGAAAATTTGATGCACTATTTGCGTCTCTGCCTACCCCTTCGGAAATAAAAGGCGTGAGCGTGTGTATGCTACTATTAGGACGACCACAAAACAAAAGCTAGCCAAACCAGTCGACAATAAACCTATGTCTAGATTCACCGTTTTGTTCAAAGGCCGTTGACCCCCAAACTCGCGTTTAGCGTTTTTTAATGTACAGTTTGGTGAGATATTCGTTTTTTCACATTTTTTTTACTAGGTTATGCTAGCTTAATATTGGTAAGATGTGTGCAATTTATATGACAAAAAAGGATGATTCAACTATCTGTACAATATATATTTAATTTAATATTGCAAGTGTCTTCTTCTTCTTCTTCAGTTTAGAAGTCCACTGCTGAACATAGGCCTCCCCCAAAGATTACCAGACCAACCTGTCAGAAGCAGCCTGCATCCAGTGGGTTCCTGCAAGTGTCTACAAATAAATTAATCGTGTTTATTATATATTCGATTTGAAGGTATAACTAAAGAAGCGAAAAATCTAAATTATTCAGACTCGCTGTCTCTAGTTGCCTCACATATAGTTAATACAGACGAATTGTCGATTATGATTTATTAATTTCCCAGAACATAAACAAGAGGTTAGATAAATATTCAATACCAAGAGTTAGTTCGGACACGCAGACATTTCACTTATTTAGCACCCAAACTATATAATGAAATCAGCAGAAAAAAGTATATTAAGCATATAAATGATTATAAATTAAAACAACACACAAATGAATGGTTGCAGGAGCTAGATTATGAGAAAACTCAAAAACTTCTAGAACAAAATATATGACACTAGTATTATGTAGTCGCAAATACAAAACACATACACACACACACATAAACGCAAGTAGATTACAAAGTTGTTAAATATAATTATCAAGTCGTCCGTCCACCTTGCAGGTCGGCCGACGCTGCGCTTGTCAGTACGTGATCTCCACTCGAGAACTTTGATAAAGGTCGCAGGAACACGCTGGATGCAGGCCGCTTTTGACAGGTCCGTCTGGAAATCTTTGAGGGAGACCTATGTTCAGCAGTGGACGTCATGTGACTGATGATGATGATGATGATTATGAAATGTAATTGACTAATTGCTCACCGGTTATTATAGTAAAAAATGTTTAGATATAAGGAAGGAACTCTCTCCTGACATACAGTTATGGGAACCTAGTTCAGGAGATTGTACCACAATATAATCTGTAATTTCTGGTGCTCAATAAATTTTATTATTATTATTTATTATATTTTACGTAATAAATTGATTGGAATTAAATACAGTTTTAAAACAAACAAACACACATCACACCTTTATCCCTGAAGGGGTGCAACTTCTTGGACTTAGGACTTCTTAGGTAAGCAGACGTGCAACCAAGGCAACCACCTTTCGCCATGTATGTTCCGTCCCATAATGTTATAGGGGGCGAGCCTATCGCCATATTATGGAACCCAAATCCCAGACCCCGAGCTCATACTGAACAGAAAACCCAATATAATTTTACACGAGCCAGGATTTGAGCCCTGAAACTCAGAGCGGTGTCGTACCGCCATGGAGGATAGATATAAGATGGAGAGACAATAGCATCAATTTACTAAGAAAACCAGTGTCGCCAAACTCACACATGCATATTATTCACATACTATCATCTCTTCATTATGATTGGCCGAAATGAGCAATCGCAATAAAACTTATAACACAAAATAATTTGCATTAAATTAAACGTTACTCCCATTGCATAAAATTCATATTATAAAAATCAACACGAGTTCATAGGACATTTTTTCTTCTGAGTGAAATTTTGATTATAATTCGTTTTAATACCGCTATTCCACGCTAGATGGCGTTTATCATAAAAGCTGTTATGTTCTTTGAAATAAGAGATGTTATTGAATGACACACAGTGCTCTAGCATGTCGGTAATAGTGTTGCACCCATACGATACCTTCTTGTATACGTATCGATGGTGCTTGTTTTATAACTATAAAACTTTAATAACATTAATAAAAGAAATGGACTTATCCCAAAATTATATTAATTTTATAAGCGCTGGAAAAGTTGTTGATACTATTTTGAAAAAAAATATAATTCAGTAATTAATTTATTTAAATTTTAAGTACAGATTTCAAATTCATAATTTAGGCTTTCAATACTGTAGATATGTTAGATTACAATATCAGCTACACAGCTAATACAGCTAATATACAAGGAGTCCCACTGAGGGAAACACATAGCACAATATTTAGTATTTTTGAAGGAAACCTATTTAGCCTTCTCGTAGTGTTGATCATTCACTGGTGGTAGGTCTCTCATATGTAAGAGTCCGTCTGGGTGGGTACCACCGAAATGTCTATTTCTACCGCCAAGCAGCAGTGTGCATGCACTGTTGTGTTTCGGTTTGAAGGACATTGTAGCCAGTGTAACTACTGAACATAATGAGACATCTTATGTCTTAGGATGACGAGCGCAGTGGAATGCCACACAGTACTTTGTAACTCAAGGTGCTGTATGGTGTTACTACTGTTTATGGACGGTTCGTATCGCTTACCATCAGTCGAACGGCATGCTCGTCTCGTCATTCAATGACATTAAAAAAAATCGTTTACCTATAAATGGGTCTTTTGGGGGAAAATGAAAATAAAAAATCTTGTACTGTTGCATAAATGAATTATAGCGACCATAGCTTTGCATCACAAGTGGATCATGCATAGACAACTGTTTTGCATTTTTCGTATTAAAACATAGCGTATCAGTGAATAATAATTATCGATAATATTTTATCGACCATGCATACACTAATTGAGTAGCGGTGACATTATAAACGTGTAACAAATCATTCTAGAACAACTGATTTGCGTTTACGAAAATTAATCATATGTCGATAACAATAAGGAACACTTTAAATTGAAATTTTTGTGCCATATTTGACATAGAAAATCAATAGATATTATTCAATTAAATTGCAATAAACCAGAAAATATTGCTTACCGATGGTACGAAATACATCAGTGGGACATATTCTTACTATGGCTATGATTTTTGCGATCCAGAATTGCACAATAGGGCATTTTAATATTATTAAATATTTTTTCAAAATATTTACGTATCGTTTACATTAATAATAATCCCTTCCTAGCCGATTTCGGCCACGGCGGCCAATCTCAACGGAGATCAGCCAGGTGCGCAGGAGATATTATAGTGCACAAGTGTGTGCGCAATACACAAATGCACTCACTATTCCTTCACTCTCATAGTCCGGTGAGACGGCAATCCGACATGACCGGAGAGAGATCAGGCGCAGGACCAACGGCTTTACGTGCTTTCCGAGGCACGGGGGTATCACCCCGCCAACCTCCTGACTCCGAGCTGCTACTGAGTAATTTTTAGATGGAAAAACCCAGTCACAATGTTTTTGGTCCGACCCAGGATTCGTACCCAGGACCTCAGCGCGCAAATCGTACGAGCGTAACGCGTACGCAATACAACTACGCCACCGAGGCAGTCAAAGTCGAGGCGTTGACATTAACCCTAGAATGGCACTAAGCACCCTAGCATTAAGCACACGTTATTAATTAAAAACTATAATTAAATAAATATTGTACAAATACCAAAAAACCAGCAAATAAAGCCATTCTCAATAACAATTATTGTTTAAACCACAATCGAATAGTGTAACTAATTGGCGCAGGGGTCCATAAAAAGGGGTCTTATTAAATGTGTCATATAAGGAGATGGATCTCATACACGACTAACGAATTGCCCCACACGTGAGATACACTTTAATGGCCGGTTTGTTCAACACTCGTCATGGTACACGGGTTTGCTTGCGTTTTAAAAAGATAAAAAATCTAAAGGCGCAATTAAAATGATTTCACTGCGAATGGGTAGTTATGTCCTCGGAAATCTCTCACCATAGAAATGCTACAGCAAGCAACTACACGTTGGTTTTCTGTGGAATAGTGGTAATAAATAAAAATAAAATAAAATAGTTTATTCATCACGTAGGCGAACATAGTTACATTAAATTAATAATAATAGTTATTGCATAAAGTCACTTATATAACTACAGACATTTTTATAGGGAGTACAATCAATGAAAAATAAATAAAAAACCAAGCTCGCCCAATATTGCAGCATCTATGCTGTAGACCAACAAACAGATTATCACACACACTCACGCCTTTTATCCCCGAAGGGGTAGGCAGAGCCGAAACTAGTGAACCCACTTTTTACCGTGCGTATTCTGTCCCATGATGTGACAGGGGGCGAGCCTATCGCCACATAGGGCACAAATTCCAGACTCCAGTCTGATACTGATTAGAAAAACCTAAAATCACTTTGCCCGACCCGGGGATCGAACCCGAGACCTCAGCAATGCAGTCGTACCGTACTACAACTACGCCTCCGAGGCAATCAAACAGATTATCATTACTTTATATGTATAACACTAATGATCCGGCAGACGTTGTCCTCCAACAGACCAGCTTCAACATTAACCGCATTTTATGTGGACTACGTTTCAGCTTTTAGATCTCGACGCTGCCTATTGGGTCCAAAACTATCTTTAAAGCTGGAACAAAACACATTCACAAACATTGAAATCGGTAGGTTTGGGACCCACCTACTGTAAGTTAATTGTATTATGCCTATAACCTTCCCGAAAGTGCAAAACTTAAATTCGCAATTCTTTAAATGAAAACTTGTGTTAATACATTTATCAAAAACGTATGTCATAACAAATCTAACGAAAAATAATTATCCAAATTGCCACAATAATAATTAAATTTTAAAGCTTTGAAATTTGGTGGAAGGGGTAGTTGTCAAATAACAGTAATATTAGACTGTGATGTCACCGAGTGACAGCGGCCATAAGGCTGCGTGCGTGCAAAAAAGATAGCGCTATATCCCCACCACGTCCCCACTTTTGCTTACAACAATGAACTGGTGGTAGGTCTCTCATATGTAAGAGTCCGTCTGGGTGGGTACCACCGCAATGTCTATTTCTACCGCCAAGCAGCAATGTGAATGCACATTGTAGCCAGTGTAACTACTGAACATATTGAGACTCAACATCTTATGTCTCAGGATGATGAGCTCAGTGGAATGCCACACAGTACTTTGTAAATGAAGGTGCTGGATGGTGTTGCTACTGTTTATTGGTGGTCGTATCGCTTACCATCAGGCGAACGGCATGCTCGTCTCGTCATTCGATGTTATAAAAAAATATATTTCAAATGTGAAAAACTGCTGATTTTACAGAACAATTTCCTTTCCTATTATTTTCTGTTACATGTAAAATAATGTACAAAATCAAACATAGGAAACTACTCTATTGTCCCAATCGGATAAACGGTTTGGCAGCGCATAAAACACGAACAAACAAACATAGATCTTTATATATTAGACTAGGAAATATAACCCGGAGATGTATAAGATATCAAAATGTAGCATTCTTGTCTGTCTGTCACACGGTTCGGATCAGATTAGATCGAGTGTCACATATCCGCGTGTCTACAGAAGCACTTTACTCTTTTTTGTAAATTTTATATACTATATATGATTTTTAATAGTCATAACCATAGTTCATATAACCTGTGGATGGTTTAGAGTTAGACCAGCTGTCGGCAACCTTTTGGCACGGTAGGGCCACATAGTGGCAAAATGAAGTAAAATCGAGACTATCCCGCCCTCACACCCGCCACTGCAACTCCTGTAAGCCAGGATTGGCAGTGGCACGCATTTTATGACACCGAGCGGTGAAGCTCGGCGAGTCTCTGGGAGCACTAATTAGTCTTAACCCGCAACAAAGTTAATTCAAATAGAATAGGGAGGAGTTCGAAATATATTTTCCACAAATTAAGTAAAGGCGGGCCGCTATTGTTGTTAATGTTAATAATAAGTACGCCTCAACGAAAAGGGGGGGGGGGGGTTGAGTCTGGATGGTTGCCAGCCTTACGACCCTAAAACCCACGGACCGCAAAGAAGGGGGTCACGGTCATAATAAGTATACGGGAAAACAATAGTGTATTTGCCTATGTTTAATTTTATGCACTATTTTATATGTAACAGCAAATACTACGAAAAAGAATCCCTTCTATGAAAACATTATTGAAATCGGTTAAGAAATGAGGCAGTAATTCTTATTTCAAATTTTGCCATGTGCAAGAGTTGGCGCGTAGTGGGGATATCGCTCCATCTCTTTCGCACGCATCGCAATTCCAGATGACGTCACGTGCCTATATTTCGCCTCTAGTTTGTTTCTTGACGATTACCCTTCTATCGAATTTCAAAAGCTTATACCTTGTTGATTTTTTTACCGGATTTCAATGATTCTTTATGTGTTAGAAATTATATAACGTTAACGTTTTATAAAAGGTAAAAAACGAAAATTAGATAAATACCCTATTGGCAATCAGCTGAAGTATGGTAGAGCGAAAGAGTGCAGAATAAAGATTTTATATTAAAATATAACAATAGCTGTCTACCCAATTACTTATAGTAGAGTTTGTGATTTGTTACTTGTACGCTCCCTGATAAAGGACTGCAAAATTATTATCATAAAAAAAATCTTACTGCCTTGGTGGCGTAGTTATATAGTACGACTGCAATGCTGAGGTCTCGGATTCGATTTCAGGGTCGGGCAGTGATATCGGATTTTTCTAATCAGTATTTGCGGAGTCTGGAATTTGTGACCGATATGGCGATAGGCTCGCCCCCTATCACATCATGGGACGGAACAACGGCGAAAAGTGGGTGCACTAGTTACACCTCAGCCTACCCATTCGGGGCTATAAGGCGTGACTATGCGTATAAAAAAATGTCAAGGCAAAAGAAATAAAAATAGGCAAATAATATAAAGATTTTTTGCCTCACTCAATAAAACATTTAACATATTCATAATGCTTATCTTTATAGGAATCCATTACATTAATATCATATAAGCATCAAACCTGCCGTCACACATTAAAAACGCTTTTAAAACCATATAAATAATGAAAACGTTTCCAAACCCATTGTGCCAGTTAATTATGACGTCGTACATCAACGGTTAAAAAGACGTATTAATATATCGTAAATACACGTTGAAAAAACACAGTTGAATAAATAGAGTATAACTCACACAAATGGTCGGAATTATTGGGTTATTATTCAAAATCTCAACCCCTAAAGGAAGTATTAAGTGTCAAACATAATAGTTACGAGCATGGGGCGCTATAGACCCGTTTCCATTGCACCATCATGAAAAAAGGTGGTCATTTTATATTGTTTATACATGCAATTCAAAAAAAGAATAGAATCTTTAAACAGAAGTGTTTTTAAAAAAAACATTTTAAAATAATTAACGTGAATTAAATATAATGATTTGTGTTTAAAAAGGTTCAATTAATAAAATAAATTTTATGATCAATATTTTATTCATTTCGCTTTTAAATCTGTCAAATAGCCAATAAACACGCTCAAGTTCACGTTTATTATCACTGGTTTATTGTAAACATGAATTTATTAAATATATTTTTTTATTGTATTGAATGACGAGACCAGTATGACGTTCGCCTGATGGTAAGCGATACGACCACCCATAAATAGTAGCAACACCATTCAGCACCTTGAGTTACAAAGTACTTACTGAGTGACATTCCACTGCGCTCGTCATCCTGAGACTTAAGAAGTTAAGTCTCATTATGTCCAGTAGTTACACTAGCTACAATGCCCTTCAAACCGAAACACAACAGTGCATGCACACTGCTGCTTGGCGGTAGAAATAAACATTGCGGTGGTACCCACCCAGACAGACTCTTACATATGAGATGAAATAAATAGATTTAAATAAATATTTAATGTTTATAGAATATTATGCTAATTTGTATACTTTATGCCTATGGAATGGCATAGAATATAAAAAAATATTTGTTATATAAAATAAAAGGAGTTTTTATATGGCAGTCAAATTCCTTAACTTAAATGATTAATTAGCCAGGAAAAATATATATGAAAGAATTATTACCGTATTAACGGTAACGGTCTTATTACACCAGACGAGCGCGCCTCGCAGTGAATTCGCTTGCAATTCGCCAGTGTGATAAGAGCCTTAACTTTACCTGACCATGGTTAAAACAATCCGGCTTTAGGTAGCTGTAAAGAAAAACGGCGCAACAAGCAGCAGTGTGCACGCACTGTTGTGTTTCGGTTTGAAGGACATTGTAGCCAGTGTAACTACTGGACATAATGAGACTTAACATCTTATGTCTCAGGATGACGAACGCAGTGAAATGCCACACAGTACTTTGTAACTCAAAGTGCTGTATGGTGTTGCTACTGTTTATAGATGGTCGTATCGCTTACCATCAGGCGAACGGCATGCCCGTCTCGTCCTTCTACGCAATAAAAAAAAAACTATAATCAACACGACATTCTGAGTATAATGGAAACAGAGTCCTACAACAATAGCCCATACAAATGCGTGCTTTTAAAACCACACGGGTGATCTGTTAAGCTTCTCATACACATACCCAAGCTCAATATAAATTCAATTATTATACTGTTTTACAAATGCATATTTAATGAGGTGCTCGTATTTATCGTGTTTTTTGTGGACGGTGATTTTTGAAAATGCTTCTAAGTATGTCAAGAATACAATAATGAATTTCTGAGAGATTTGTCTGTTTTACTTCGGTAATAAAGGAGGGTCTAGAAAATTTTAATTTATGCTTTAATATACCAGCCCTATATTATATACTGCCCACTGCTAAGCACGGGCCTCCTCTACTACTGAGAGGGTTTAGGCCTTAGTCCACCACGCTGGCCTAGTGCGGATAGGCCGACTCCGATTCACAGGTGGTAGGTGTCTCATATGTAAGAGTGCGTCTGTGTGGGTACCACCGCAATGTCTATTTCTACTGCCAAGCAGCAGTGTGCATGCACTGTTGTGTTTCGGTTTGAAGGACATTGTAGCCAGTGTAACTAATGGACATAATGAGACTTAACATCGTATGTCTCAGGATGACGAGCGCAGTGGAGTGCCACACAGTACTTTGTAACTCAAGGTGCAGGATGGTGTTGCTGTCTCGGGCAGCGGGCGCTCTTTCCAGCCTGCTGCCCAACCTGGAAGGTCCTGGCATCCCTTGCCGGAGATTATATCACGGAGTCGTGCGGTCCATGGCCCTCTATGGCAGCCCCGTTTGGGCTGACTCCCTGAACCGCCCCTGCATCGCCCTCCTGCGCACTCCGCAGAGAGCTTTGGCGCAGCGGGCGATCAGGGCGTACCGCACGGTCTCTTTCGAGGCGGCTTGTTTGTTGGCCGGATTCCTGCCCTGGGATCTGGACGCCAAATCCCTCTCCGATGTCTTTCATTGGCGGGAGGAGGCGTCCAGTCGCGGGCAACATCCGGCCCTGAAGGAGGTGGAGGCCATGAGGGCCTCCCTACGGCGAGCCGCCGTGGAGGAGTGGCGTCTCAGGCTGGAGGCCCCGACAGCGGGGCTCAGGGTCGTCGCGGCAGTGCGTCCTGTCTTTGCCGAATGGCTGGACAGGCGCCACGGTGCGGCAACGTTTCGCCTGTCGCAGGTGCTCACCGGGCATGGCTGCTTCGGTGAGTTCTTGTGGCGGGTAGTGCGGAAGGAGGTGTCGGCCGTGTGTCACCACTGTGACAACTGCCCGCTGGATACGGCCCAGCATACGTTAGAGTTTTGCCCAGCCTGGGATGAGGAGCGCAGCGCTCTCAGAGCAGTCGTCGGAGGAGACCTCTCGCTGCCGGCCGTGGTCGCTTCCATGGTCGATAGCCGGAGGTCCTGGCGTGCGGTGGCACACTTCTGTGAGGTGGTCCTCTCGCGGAAGGAGAGTGCCGAGAGGGATCGGAGGCGCGGAGATCCCTCCCGCCGCCAGACGAGACGTAGGAGGCGCCGGGTGGACGACTGACCGGCGTCTTTCGCCCTGTGGATTGGGGGCGTTTGGAGAATTCTACCACGGTATCCCCTGCCTGTCGTAAAAGGCGACTAATAGGGGCCACCGGGGGTCGCAGGCGGGCGGCAGGGGGCTGTCCGTCTTTCACTTTTGTGTTCTATTAACACATTGTAGCGATCCCTGTGATGGACGGCAGCGTGGCTGGTAGGCCTCACGCTGCCATTGACGCCGAGGGCGTCCTTCGGTGCGTGGGGGCTCCTGAGCCCCCCCACAACAGGAGACGGGCCGCACTAGGCGGCAACGCGCAGAGGCGGCTGCGGAGGACAACTTAGACACTCCCGTCAGAGGAAGCCCGCAGCCGTCCCTAATGCGCCGAAGATGGCCACCGCGGAGTTTTGGTTGGTATGCCGTGCGTTATACATAGGTTAGGGACTCGGCCCGGCGGTCGCCCGATGGTTACATCTCTCCGGGCGGCTCAACGCCGGGACGTAAGGCACGGTGAACCCAACATAACCGCTCAGTCGCCCCCCTTGAAGGCTGGGCGGTAGTAATAAGTCACTTTCTCCGCGAAAACAAAAAAAAAAAAAGGATGGTGTTGCTACTGTTTATGGGTGGTCGTATCGCTTACCATCAGGCGAACGGCACGCTCTTCTCGACATTCAATGCAATAAAAAAAAGGGCTGGTATGGTATGGTATGGTGGCGCTCAAAAGATAAAATATACATAGCTATATTATAATCTTGTTTCAACCTGACAATGCCGTCGGGTCCAGAGACTCACAATTACAATTTTAAAACGTAATCTATATTCATTAGTTGATGAAAACGTCCGAACCCGTCGCGGCCCAATTTTTTTCGAATCTCATTTTACGATCAACAGGATATGCACTACTATCACACCTTTTCTAATTTGTTTTTTTAAATACAAAGTGGCCCATTGGGCCACAGCCATGCCGGCCCATAAATATGTCATCGGGCCGTTTGTGCCGCCCAGCGATCACGGGTTGACTCTTTTGTTGTCATTTATTTTGATTTATGTGTCAGTTTACCTTTTCGTTGTTTATTTAGACAAAGGTAAAGTTAGTGTTTTGATAGATCGTGGGATAAGCAACAATCTAGACTCCATTGGAACTCTTTTATGATATAAGTGTTTTAATAAAAGCGGTCATATTAGTCTTAGCTGACTGAAAAATACTGTGTAATAATTCATAATTGGTCCTTATATGAACTAGACTATCCTAAAAGCTACATACAATCATTTAAGTATTAAATATTTGATGCATTAAAAAATAACATATAGATACTACTGCTAAAATTAACCCTAATATTGAAGAAATAAAAGCGAATTTATAGTAAAGTCGACAAACTTTCGCGTTTGATTTGGTAAATATTTTTAAAATTATAAGGGCAGGATTCACCACTTGCTGATAAATGCTACTCGTTACATAAATGTATAACCCGACCAAATACAAAAATCGCCCTCTATGCCTACAATTAAATGGCAATAAAATGAGTACTGGTGGTAGGTATCTCATATGTAAGAGTCCGTCTGGGTGGGTACCACCGCAATGTCTATTTCTACCGCCAAGCAGCAGTGTGCATGCACTGCTGTGTTTCGGTTTGAAGGACATTGTAGCCAGTGTAACTACTGGACATAATGAGACTTAACATCTTATGTCTCTGGATGACGAGCGCAGTGGAACGCCACACAGTACTTTGTAACTCAAGGTGCTGGATGGTGTTGCTACTGTTTATGGGCTGTCGTATCGCTTACCATCAGGCGAACGGCACGCTCGTCTCGTCATTCAATGCAATAAAAAAAAAAGAGTATATCTACATTAGCTATTTAATACGATAACTGTCAAATAAAATTTACTCAAAACCTGTGAAACTGGGCCTTGGTATTTGATGTACAATAAATTGTTCAATAAAAAAATTATGATATAATTTCTATAGAAGGTGCCAAGCCACGGTGGATTTATAACAACTACTTATAAATACTTTATTGAAGCGTCTGAGTAATTTTGTTAGCAATAAAATCTAGAATACCTAGATTACCTGGCTAGTAAAACCTAGATTATTTGCCATTACGATGCACGTGGGTAGACCAGCGCTTGTTTCCGACCCGCTTCAGAAGACATAAATCATTGCTTAGAAAATTATTTTAAAGTTCCATACACACTTGTAAATCTTTATTACTCGGTTATTCGCCCACGGCTTTGTCCCACGAGAAACTGTTTTTATATTGTTCTTTTCTGATATGGCAAATAGTGATCGTGGGACGGTCATGGTCTTTCTGTATGTCGAATTTCATCCTAATCGGCTCAATGGTTTTGGCGCTCATTTCTTACCCCTGATTTGGATACTTGCCGAGTACAGACGAATAGTTACGAATGCACACACACACACACACATACCATTTTATTCTCAAAGGACTGGGCAGAGGCGCAACTAGTGCACCCACTTATCGCCGCGCGAATTCCGTCTCATGATGTGATAGGGGGCGAGCCTATTGCCATATCGGGCACAATTCCAGAATCCCGAATACGAATATGTAAACAACTTGTTCGGATGTATTCATTACTCATAATTCATATTCCTGCACGAATTATTCGCTAAGTTATTCGGAGAATTATTCCCCGTAAGTCTAAATGAGGCTTAGCTAATTCTTTTTTAGCCCGACTACGGCGAAGCATTCAATGACGAGACGAGCATGCCGTTCACCTGATGGTAAGCATACGACCACCCATCAACAGTAGCAACACCATCCAGCACCTTGAGTTAGAAAGTACTGTGTGGTTCCACTGCGCTCGTCATCCTGAGACATAAGATGTTAAGTCTCATTATGTCCTGTAGTTACACTGGCTACAACGTCCTTCAAACCGAAATACATCAGAGGATGCACACTGCTGCTTGGCAGTAGAAATAGACATTGCAGTGGTGCCCACCCAGACGGACTCTTACATATGAGAGACCTACCACCAGTAAAAGAGTAATGAATTCAAATTTAAAACCCACCATAATATCCCACGTAAGTGTACCACGTTCCGGGATCAGCCTGTGTATATCCGGTTCAGTCAGGCCGGCATAATGTCGACTGACGACATAATCATCGCTCGTCAGTCGGCACTCTATCTGGACTCCTCTTTGCTTACCATCAAGGGCCGTGGGGTGACTGTCTGACCCGTATAAAATAATCTTCCAACACGCAATAGGCTAGCGTGGTGGACTTACATCAGTAGTAGAGAACTGTAAGCAGTGGGACACTATAAATCCCTTCCTAGCTGATTTCGGCCACGGCGGCCAATCTCAACAGAGATCAACCAGGTACGCAGGAGATATTATAGTGCACAAGTGTGTGCGCAATACACAGGTGCACTCGCTATTCCTTCACTCTCATAGGCCGGTGATACGGCAATCCGACATGACCGGCGAGAGATCAGGCGCAGTACCAACGGCTTTACGTGCTTTCCGAGGCACGGGGTATCACACCGCCAACTTCCTGACTCCGAGCTGCGACTGAGTAATTTTTAAGATGGAAAAACCCATTCACAATGTTTTTGGCTCGACCCGGAATTCGAACGCAGGACCTCAGCGCGCAATTCGTACTAGTAACGAGTACCCAATACAACTACGCCACCGAGGCAGTCAGAGGGCTAGTATTATATTGCTAGAATCTCTACACGTTGTGAGCGCGGCCTTAGTATGCAGTGGATAATTTTCCCGCACGTCAGCGCAGTCATTAATATAACAACATTCGTGAATTATGATCTGTGTAATGGGTTTATGGAGTTCCCACATCGATCGTGGCCATCATTTGCCGATCGATACGTGATCCATGGCGTTGGGCAAATCGACCAACGTTTGATCCAATTATAGCCATCTTTGAGTTGGTTTTAACTCAGTGATGCAAGTTTAGAAACTGCTATTTTGAACTGACTGCGTCGATGGTGTAGTGTTGCGGGCGCCGTACGAAATCGCTCTGTGGTCCCGGGTTCGAGTTCGGGTCGGGCAAACTGATGAAATTTTTCTGCTTAGCATCAGCCTGGAGGCTTGAATTTGTTGTTGTTGTGGAATTTGTAGCTCGGCCTCTATCACATCATGGAACGGTAACGACTTGGCGAAAAATCGGCCCTTAATGTCAGCCAAACCTGCTAACTTATCGGGTGACGGGTCACATTCTTAGCTAATGGTCGTTGATTAACCAAAGGAATCTAGGAGATTTCGCAGCCATACTGCTGCTGTACCAATTATTTGAGAACAATGATTAATAACATTGTTAATTAGAAGTTGCGTCAAGTTCCGTATTTGATCTGCAATATTAATGATACGTACGGATACTCACGCCTTTTATCCCCCAAGGGGTAGGCAGAGGCGCAACTAGTGCACCCACTTTTCGCCGTGCGTATTCCGTCCCATGATGTGATAGAGAGCGAGCCTATCGCCATATCGGGCACAAATTCCAGACTTCGGGCTGATACTGAATAGAAAAATCCAATATCACTTTGCTCGACCCGGGGATCGAACCCGAGACCTCAGCATTGCAGTCATACCGTAATATAACTACGCCACAGAGGCAGTCAAGTCCGTTGTTTAATGTAAGTGACATTATTGATTTTATTGTATTTAGACTGTCGATATCTCTTCTCAAAAGACTTTTGGAGGACGACCTGCTCGAGCAGTGGGGATAGGAATCTTTATAATTAGTCTGTTTTGTATTTAACATGGATGAGGGTGGTTAGAGCAGACTTGTTTTGTTAGAATCTTATTAAAATCAAATTTTTAAAGCATATTTCATCATCATCATCAGCCAAATTAAGTCCACCGCTGAACATAGGTCTCCACTATATATTTCCAAACGGACCGATCAACAGCGCCGCGCTTCCAGTGTGTTCGACCCTAGCCATATTTATTAACAGTCATCATCATCAGCCACATGACATCCGCTGCTGAACATAGGCCTCCCCCAAAGATTTACAGACGGACCAGTCAAAGGCGGCCTGCATCCAGCGTGTTCCTGTGACTATTAACAGTGAACATCCAAAAATATTTCGATGGGCACATCTTTCATTTTCAGCTTACCTACGTCTCTTTATCTTTCTTTGTCTTCCTGGCCATAATGTACTACGCTATCGTATTGAAATGTCTATTTTAAAAACATTTAAAACGTCACGGGAGCGTATCATAAATTAATCCTATTTCCTAACACCAAGATAAATGTACATTCACGTAATTATCAAGACATTTAAACAGCATTTTAACAACATATCAAGCGAGCAGATGTGTTAATTTATGTGTTTCCTCTGAGGATTTATGTTAGCACACACTTTCATCAATCTGTCGGCCTCTAATGCTGCCCAGAGTTGAATTCAATTGATAAAACTGCTATCTATAAATAGAGAACTCGTCCCGCCGCGTTTAACATCGCTTTTACTGTGTTTAGTGGGCTTTACGTTTATTTTATTTGAAATTGTGTGTTTCAGAGCGATTCTTAGATGTTTGAGGGCATTATAATAAAGTGTTAAGTGACGTGATCAGGCTATTGGCATTATGCTTCGTAGTATTATTCTGTACGAACTTTTGGCCGCGGCTCCGCCCGCGTGAAAGAGTTTTCCCGGGATAAAAGTCCCACTTTATATTTTCCTGGGATAAAAAGTAGCCTATGTGTTAATCCAGGACATAATCTACCCGTGTGCCAAATTTCATCGAAATCCGTTCAGTAGTTCTTGCGTGAAAGAGTAACAAACATCCATACATCCAGATATCCAGACATCCATACATCCATACTTACAAACTTTCGCGTTTATAATAATATTAGTAGGATGTTGTGAAATTATGGAGTTTTCGAGAATATTCTCGTGAGTTTGTCGCACTATTATAGAGATAGACATTTGTCAATATGAATATTGTCTCCTGGGTGGTCAATTCTGCTATTGCGTTCCCTTTTTATCGATCTATTTACCAGGGATAAAAGACTCTAACTCAGACCAGGAGTCATCCTCTTGAGCACTCCTCAAGAACCCTGGTCGTCTTGCAGAATGAATGTTTGCATCTAATCACTTCCTGGTTCAATAAGGACTCAAGCTCATTATTTGCTCTGCGCCGCCGGCCTTACAGTTATCTATACTAATATTATAAAGCTGAAGAGTTTGTTTGTTTGTTTGAACGCGCTAATCTCTGGAGCTACTGGACTGATTTTAAAAATTATTTCACTAATAGGAAGCTATATTAGTCCTGAGTGCTATAGGCTTACTTTTTATCCCGAAAAAACTTTTCCACGCGGGCGGAGCTGCGCGCAATACTAGTGGAATATATTTCGGAAACGTTATTTGGGTTTCTGAATATCCCAATAACCATCCGATGTATTTTAAAGTCGAAAATAGATTAATGTGTTATATATATGGGTCGTTTCATAGGTTTCAGATAAATTTTATTTATTTATTTATTTATTAATTCATTTATTTGACAGTTATCGAGTTAAACAGCTAATGTAAATAGTACCCATTTTATTACCGTTTATTTGGGAGCATATATTAGACTGGCTCAGTGGCGTAGTTGTAATATGGACTGCAAAACTGAGGTGTCCTTTTCGATCCTTGGGTCGGGCAAAGTGATATTGGGCTTTTCTATTCAGTAGTAGCCCGAAGTCTGAAAGATGTCCGCTTTTTCTATGGGTGTTAGGTCTCAAAATTCAACCAGGCTCAAACGTTATAGATATTAAAGGGCCAAAAAATTTTCGACCCCTCCATTTATAACTAACTTTTTTAAAAACGTTCATATTAAGTGTAGTTTATCAGCAAAATAAAATTACATAAATCTCAACATCGGAGGACTTTATAATTATATGATTTATCGCAAAGGCCTAGTTTTTTGGACATGTCCTTTGTGCCCGATATGTCGATAGGCTCGCCCCCTATCACATTATGGGACGGAATACGCACGGTTAAAAGTGGGTGCACTAGTTGCGCCTCTGCCTACCCCTTCGGGGATAAAGGGCGTGAGTGTGTGTGTGTATAGATTAGATTGTGACTTTTAGTTGTGAGTTTATATGCCGAGTAGCATTTCTCAGCAAGCGGTGAAATCCCTTAATCTCTATCATATTTGACATTGGATTGGAATCCTGTTTGAAACTGAATGGAATCTTCAGAATGGAATCCCGTTTCTTTTGTCAGCAGCCTCGCGGGGACTAATTTATCTAACTTTAAATGACAGTAAGTAAATGGGATGCGGGGCTATCACAGTGCACAATTGATTCGTGTGTCAGATTACGGCAAGTTTATTGTCCCTAATATATCATTTATTGCTTCATTCTTACGTGAATTAAAATTTCATAATCTATAGAATAATTTATGGATTTAGGATGATTACACTAATACTGCGTACTCGTTTAAGGTTTCGATGAATCTTAACGAAATTTACACGTAATTTTGAGACGCATTGTACGTCATCAACAAAAGTATGTTTTTCCCAATTTATTTGGCTAGCCTATGTATTATAAGTTGCGACTATATTTTCCTTTATCTAATTCCTTGGCGGTCATAGAATATTATTGCCTATTTATCAATACTCATACTTTAATCAGTGCTTAGGTATCTATAATTATTATTCAAGTATCGTTAACGTTGGTATGAATTTTAGATAAGTAAGGATGAATTGGCACAGTATCAGCGTGAATTAACTTTAATCCCACGACAAAATACAAATATTTATAACCCGCATTTCTATAAACTTGTGTGTTGTATAAGAATAATATAATCAATATGTAAATAGCTCTAGAACTCACCATTGAATTATTATGAACCTATGAAATGTAATGGATTGCATACAGAAAATTGAAGTTTAGAATGACTCACTAAGCCCATAAAATATTTCCATTTCACCACAATTCAACACAATAAAACTAATTTATAGCAGCGCCTTACAGATTTCAACACAATAGGGCATCAACAAAAGCGCCCCGTGAGAACCGCACCCTTTCTGAGTTGCGAGCGCATATCCATCAATAGAATAGCGCGAGACTTACCGCGCGGCGCCACACTACGCGCAAAATATTTCACGGTGCAACTGACCATAATTGATTCCCCTCCCGCAATACTTATTATATTATTCAAATGAGTGATAATTCGTGATAAATGATAACTGTGATTGCTTATAATGGCTACGGAGTCACGCAGGCTCGTTGAATGTAACTCAGAAATTGATATTTACGACCGGAATGGTGAGCGTTTTACAGTGTATTTGCATTAGCGGAATTATTGCAAAGGTACATTGTTGCCAATACTTGTTTGATTCTCTATTCAGTGAGATAAAGCCTTCCAATGGAAAAAAAAATCTGTTTTTGAGTTTGCACATTATTTCGAAATTATTATATTATACTCTTCGCATAACTTACAATAGAACGAATCGACTGTAGAAAAGGAGGCAAAGTCTCAATTAAACTATTAATTAAAGACTACTATTTGAAGTATCAAAGTTTGTACTTTTCTCTAAATGCAAGGTTTCATCTCAATTACTCACTATGACGAATAAGCGACCAAAACGCGGGGCAATAACTAAACGCAGCCAGTTGCAAAATAACACAAACCACTTTATGAATAGAGAATGTCGAAACACTATCACTCTGGAATTACTAGGCGCTAAAGAAATATATCGGAGACAACACCCACCTGTGTATAAAGTTATTCAAAATATTTCGTATGTTTAAAGTGTTTAATATAAGTAGAAATGATTATCTTTGATAGAAAATTGATAATAATCTCTACACGTGTAATTGAGGAGTTTTAAAAGCATATGTATAGATTGACTACCGAAAACTGGATTGGCTAGATGGCGCTGGCGTCGTACTATGTTTTAGGGACTTTTGTAGCGCGAAAGACTTTTCACGCGGACTAAGTTGCGAGCAACATTTAATTATTTCATAATGTTTAACTGCTGTTTGCGAGCACCATACAACAAGGAAAAAATCTATGTCTTTGAATAAAATGCAATCTAGCTAGCGAACAAATCTTTAGACAATAATCAAGCTATCAGTTTAATCTCTATTCATCCCCATTCAAACAATTTGAGTGTAGTATACTATACATGATGGGTATTTTTGGACGGGGGAATAAGTCGCATTTCAGAAGAAAGTTTTAAGCCATTTCCGATCTCAAAAGTACTCAAAACTTGGATAGTGCCATAGATTCTTTTGATCTTTATAAGCAAGCGGATCGATTGGTAGTAAAAAAAGTTTTCCTATATTGCCCACTTCTATGCTGACTGTACTTTTATTTCAAAATCTATGAATGTAGGATCTTAATATCATAATGATGGTCAATCTTCTGAGAAAGTTTTCTTGTACTTACAACGGTTAAGGTACCTTAACGTTACCCCCCATCTCAAAAATCCATATATAGTTAACACTAACTAAATTTGACAACAAAATAAACACGATAAATATAGTTATTAAGTATAATGCGGTATTGGTCAGTCGGTGGGTGGATAAAGAACAGCGAGTGCTATAAAACATTGGCTTGTGCCCGCTCCGACAGGATTACTATGGATTAACATTACTGACTCGTTCCTCAAACGCTAACAAGTTGGTACTACGGGACTATGGTATCAATACTATAGTCTTTGATTAATTATATACCTAGATAGAGTGACGCGCTACAATGAAACTAAAACAAACAGGCCAACTTTTCTTAAGCTAGTATGCGTGACAGCTGTGTCATACGCTATCGCTGCATCATTCTGCGAATCCTTGTGAGCGCGCATAATGATATCAGTTATTACATGGTTTCTATTAAAACGGGGAGATAATTATATTCATGAAAAACAACAAAAAATAATTCACTCGAACTCATTTAGCGGGCAACTATTGGCCTCTATTTTTTTCGACGAGTTTGAATCGTTCAATGTCTATCTAGGTATATAATTAATCAAAGACTATAGTATTGGTTTGATTGATTTCTCGTAGGTCTTTCGTATGCGAGGGGCTTTTGGGTAGGTACCATCGAAATATTACTTCTACTACCAAACAGCAGTGTGCATGTACTGTTGTGTTCCGGTTTGAAGGACATTGTAGCCAGTGTAATTACTGGGCATTATGAGACTTAAGGTGCTCCCCAGCAAAACGGCGCGCTAGTCGTATTTTTAAAAGCTATATACTAGAAAATAACAATACATATTATTATAGAAAAAAAAAATATCTTTAGTTTGGTAGTATAATGTGGATATTGTGTCATACTTTTTTAATAAAAATACTACTAAAATTATTACTAATATTAGTTAGATAATTTAGTAAGGAATTTTTGGTAGATTACATTTTCCCTACCCTCTCGGAGATAAAATTCGAAAGTGTGTGTGTGTGTGTGTGTGTAGGTGTGTGTGTGTGTGTGTGTGTGTGTGTATAGATTGGGAAGACATATATTTTCCAATTGAAACAGTGAAGTGTCCCCACCGGTATGCTAATGCGAGCACGATTGGCAACTGGCAACAACTGGCAACACGAGCGATAATGAACTATCGTGTCGTCGGATAAATAGCCGCGGGTGGCTTGTATCTCTTATCGGAATCGAACCGGGGACCATTGTCGTTCACTGAGACAGTTCGATTCACGCGATATTGGAATCAAACGTCCAAACATATTTATATTTTAATGGGCCCTGTATAAATTTATTAGCCAGCTTTTGCTTACGGATTTGCCTGCAAGTAATTTTAAAGAATTTTATATTTAGTTATGTTTATCTAGCTTTATATCGAATTACAACGAGATCAAATGCGTGGTTTTGTTACATAAGAGTTCAAACTCACTTATATTCTTATTGTGATATGATGAGTTTTGAATTTGTAGGATGTATTGAGGAAATTGCACTCTATATAATCTAAATGACTGCCTCGGTGGCGTAGTTGTATTACGGTACGACTGCAATGCTAGGGTCTCGGCTACGATCACCGGGTCGGGCAAAGTGATATTGAATTTTTCTATTCAGTATCATCCCGGAGTCTGGAATTTGTACCCGATATGGCGATAGGCTCGCCCCCTATCACATTATGGGACGGGAATACGCAAGGCGAAAAGTGGGTGCTCTAGTTGCGCCTCTGCCTACCCCTTCGGGGACAAAAGGCGTGATTGTATGTGTGATAATCTAAATGTGATCAACCTCCGATCAGCATTTGATTTGAATCTTTGAATTAGTACTTGAAAACATAGGCACAGAGAAAATACTGTGTCTTCCTTTCCGCAAGTCGTCATTAAATATTGAGGGAGGTAAAGCGGACGTAGCGGCGATAGCCTAGTTGGGAGTGGAACGGACTGCGGAAACGAATGTCCGCAGGTTCAAAACCCAAGGGCACACACCTCTGACTTTTCTAAAAAGTTATGTGTGTATTCTTTGTGAATTATCGCTCGCTTTAATGGTGAAGGAAAACATCGTGAGGAAACCTGCATACCTGAGAAGTTCTCTGAATTTCAAAGGTATGTGAAGTCTGCCAACCCGCACTAGGCCAGCGTGGTGGACTAAGGCCTTAACCCCTCTCAGTAGTAGAGGAGGCCCGTGCTCAGCAGTGGGCAGTATATAATACAGGGCTGGTATGGATGGATGGATGGAAAGCAGCCTTACAGATGTCTTTTTCTAGTCTTCGAATGGACACAGAAAGCCGGTATTGGCATCTTAATTCCTTTATCACAAAAACCAGAAAGAATTGCAAACGTTATTTGTATTGGTTCGGGAATCGAACACGCGACCTCTTTCATAGTCAATTTTGAAATCAGATAAAATAATAAAAGGACATAAGAGATTAAGGCTTAATTTCACCATGCTCTGTCAGCTACTTTAATAGCCAGTTAACAGTCTTAACGGACTGTTAAGGTTTTTGAGTATACCATGCCCTAACAGGAGATTATCTCATTATAATTCAACATTCGGTTTATTTTGATGTTCGATGAACCAACGTTCGTTAGTTAAGAAAATGGTGAAATTGGACCTAAACTTTAAATAATTGACATGTCAATATGACTCAAGCTGAACAATGTTTTCTGATAATAGGTAATCTAACAGTACTTTCAAATCTAACAGAATTAAAAGTGCTAAAAACATTTTATGTACAGTCAGCCACATAAGTAGCTGAACAAATTCAAAATTTCAAACCGCCTATACGCGTTCAGTTCAATTAAAACCCTTTTTTTCTTTGTGTGAAGAAAAGTAAATATCTTTTATTTTATTTTTGTGAAGATAAAATTTAAATTGGTAAGATCAGAAAAGTGTAGGGCAGATTTGAAGTTTTGAATTTGTTCAATTACTTATGTGGCTGACTGTACAACAAGCAAATCAAGTTTTGTGTGTAAAGTAAATTAGCAATAATAACCCGTTAACGAACTCGCAAAAAATACATTGTCCGATTTTATGTTGATTGAAACGTTCAAATGTCTGTGTTTTTATCGTCTAGCGCAGTGCTTCCCAAACTATGGGTCGCGACCCACCAGTGGGTCGCAAGGGAATATTGGGTGCGCCTGAGAAATAGAACAATGTATCTACCGACTGACACAACAGCCGGGTGGCCAATGATGGATGACAAAAGAAACAAAATTCTCGAAAGAGGTTTTAAAATTACTTCATGACAGTCAAGAGGTAAGTCTAGAATTTGGATGTATTTGTTAGGTGGGTCGCGGCTCATTCAACTTTGGGAACCACTAGTCTAGCGATATAATTAGTGACGTGTATGTCCCGGTAATTAGCGGCCATTTGTAATTATGTCAGAGATTGTCAAATAACATATTAGTCTCGTTCGAAAATCGAATAACCTTTAAAATATAATATCTTAGTTCATGTATACTAATATTATAAAGAGGAAAGATTTGATTGTTTGTTTGTAATGGATAAACTCTGAAACTACTGGACCGACTTTGAAAATTCTTTCACTAATAGGAAGCTACATTACTCCTGAGTGCTATAGGCTACTTTTTATCCCGGAAAAACATTTTCACGCGAAAGGAGTCGCGAGCAGAAGTCTAGTATATTGTTATTTTGCAAAGAAATGTCACAAAGGGCCTGTTACATCACTTTTAAGTAAATGCCACTCGTCAAATAAATGTATAAGCCGACCAAATACAAAACTCAAACTCAAAACTATGCAGCCAAATAAATGGTAATAAAATGAATACAGACACACTCACGCCTTTTTATCCCCGAACGGGTAGGCAGAGGCGCAACTAAGTGCACCCACTTTTCACCGTGCGTATTCCGTCCCGTGATGTGATAGGGGGCGAGCCTAACGCTATATCAGGCACAAATTCCAGACTCCGAGCGGTTACTGAATAGAAAAATCCAATATCCCCGATATAAAATCCGTTAATTCTATCAAAAAGCACTTAAGACATGTCAACACAAAAGATACAAAGAAAATAAATCAACTATTGTGACTTCGATACATAACTTTACCAAAAAAACCGCGTTTTAAAAGGCAAAAAGCTGAAGTAGGCGAACAGCTCCGACTAACAAAAAAAAATAATCAATGATTATAGGATCTTCAATTTATTAAGCATTCATCCATTTTAGTTCCGAAACTAATTCGCGAGGTCATTGACTGCGGGAACGGAAAAAACTTGTTTTCTGTTTGCTTCCCATAGCTTTAACTTATTTCGTCTAAGATGTCGCGCAGACGCCATAAATTAGCAGAATACTTTAGCAACTGTCATTTTATAGTAGTGCAGTGTTTCTCTGCAACTGGATACCGTCTGCGCGATGCCTTAGTGAGTAATTTTACGATCAATAGGTACATCACTTCAATCAGAGCTTGATATGATTGATGGCAAACATTTACACTTATAATGAAAAACTTGATACAAGGTCATTGAAGTGATTACAAATTGACCGTGTAATAGTCCCCTTATCTATACATCTATACATATAAATAAAATTGGAGTGTCTGTTTGTAATATTGAAATAACCGTTTTTTACTACATGTATATATGAATATATATACGGTACATGCACCAAAATAACATTTTTACAATTTTAGTCTGTCTGTCTGTTTGTTCCGGCTAATCTCTGAAATGGCTGGACCGATTTTAACGGGACTTTTATTGGCAGGTAGCTGATGTAATAAGGAGTAACTTAGGCTACTTTTTATCCAGGGAAAATATAAAGCGGGACTTTTATCCCGGGAAAACTCATTAACGCGGGCGGAGCCGCGGGAAACAGCTAGTTCTTCAATAAATAAAAAATATATTTCCATAAAACAAACATACATAGGCTTTAAACCGGGGTTTAGATTGGGAAGATAACTTCTGCAAGCGATTTATACCGTGTAAACGTGGGCTTTTCCCAAAACATTAATGAAATTTAAAATCTATATTGTGTTTTTTTTTTAATTTTAAGAATCTTTTAATTTGAATCTTTCAATTTGAAATTATGTTTCAAGCCTATTTTTATAAAACTAGTATTACGATTAGTAGTTTTTAATAATTTTTATTTTTATTGCATTGAATGACGAGACGAGCATGCCATTCGCCTGATGGTAAGCGATACGACCACCCATAAACAGTAGCAACACCATCCAGCACCTTGACTTACAAAGTACTGTGTGGCATTCCACTGCGCTCGTCATCCTGAGACATAAGATGTTAAGTCTCATTATGTCCAGTAGTTATACTGGCTACAATGTCCTTCAAACCGAAACACAACAGTGCATGCACACTGTTGCTTGGCGGTAGAAATAGACATTGTGGTGGTACCCACCCAGACGGCCTCTTACATAATGAGAGACCTACCACCAGTAAGTGACGTTTGTTGTATTATTGTTAATTATTATTTATTTTAATGTATTCATCATCAATGTGCATGTGGAACTAGCCTTTAAGAAATTGTTATACTCATAAGTTATATCGACCATTTCCTTTATAAAATTGTATTGGTGTAAAGAGTTATTTGTCAAATAAAGAAATAAAAATAAGTTTCTGTAATCTTGACGCTTACCATCAGGCAAGCAATTAGTAAAAACAAAAATAAAAAAACGAAATAATCAATACTAATATGATATAGCTGAAGAATTTGTTTGTTTGGTTGAACGCGCTAATCTCACGAACTACTGAAACGATTTTGAAAATTCTTTCACTAATAGGAAGCTACATTACTCCTGAGTGCTATACCTACTTTTTATCCCGGAAAAACTTTTTTATGCCAGCGGAGCCGCGCGCATCACCTAGTTCATAATAATCACTATTCCGCAAAATAATATATTTACTATACACTTGTACTTCGCCAAAAAGCTCGCATTTGCTAGTCAAAACGAATTAAAAATCAAACTCCTGAACGTGCCTCTCCCAAAACCACAATTTATATTAAAACGCCCTTTCACTTCAAAATGATTAATTAATCTGGTCTCAGAATAGACACCAATCGAACTCTACACCATTAATTAAGTACTTTAATTGATTTCCTACCAATATGGCAAGCCTTCATTAATAAAGGTTTAGTTAAATTCGTGGGCGAATGTATACCTAGGCCTGTAGCCAAGATAGTTTTCTGTAAGCGTTAACGCCAATAGAATAGAAACAAATGTATCATCATCATCAGCCCTGTATTACATATTGCCCACTGCTGAGCACAGGCCTCCTCTACTACTGAGAGGGGTTAGGCCTTAGTCCACCACGCTGGCCTAGTGCGGGTTGGCAGACTTCACATACCCTCGAGATTCTTATGGAGAATTCTCAGGTATGTGGGTTTCCTCACGATGTTTTCCTTCACCGTTAAAGCGAACGATAATTGATAAACAATACACACGTAACTTCGAAAATTCAGAGGTGTGTGCCTTGGGTTTTGAACCTGCGGACATTGTCTCGGCAGACCGTTCCATTCCCAACTTGGCTATCGTCGCTTAACAAATGTATGGTAATGACGTATCCTTGCCCTAGACTTGTCGATAAGATAAGTAGGAAGTAAGACAAGTACATATTTTCATCCGGTGGCGCTTAGGTACTGTAATGATCTTGGTTGTGTCTCGACATGTTGTGCAACACTTATTGAGTGTCAAAAAAAAAAAAAAAACTTGCAATAAATTAAAAACAAAACATTTAGCTATGAGCTAAAATTTATTTAAACCGTACCTTATTTAGACACTTTTTTCAAAATGTTCTCGCCTCATAGGTTAACAGACTCCGCCATTTGTTCCATAGATAGCATCGCTGATAAGCCAAAGACGGTTATTTGATTAATTATCGATATTAAGTTACAAGTATAACACAGTAGTCTCATTTGAAAAGTAAAAAAACTATAATTAATTGCATTTTAGCACTATTTATTCGCGTAATGTTTGCACAATACATCATTTAACGCAGCGATTTGCTGATGAGCGGAGCGGAAAGCGGAAATGTCGGCCAAATTGTTAGTCTACTTGTATTTTTAATCTTATTATAATTTTAAGTTATAATGTTTTCTTCGACAGCGGATCTATGAGTCTTCAGGTATAGTAGGTGTTTAATGTTCAAATTAAAATTATAATCATTTATTAAGTCATAGTCAAACCTTCAATTTTATGGTTAGTTGTAAATTTTTATTTTATTTTCTGTGCTACTGTTTGCCTAACTCACGATACCTCACACCATCGGTACCCCAATATACAGGCATGGCCTAGTTTGGGGACCTCTGTCAATTTTGTAAAGGTTAATTCAGATATGCCAGTTGTTCTTTATGTACTTAATGCTTGTTTTGTACTTCTCTCTGTGTTTTTGTTGCAATAAAGATACTTTTTTATTATTTATTATTATTATTAGGCCCCTAAGGGCACTTTTACACTTTTCACAATGTTTTTTATCAGCCTAAAGAGTACCAGTGCTTCGGAAAAGCCCACTGACCTGAGAAGAAGCACCAAGAAACTCAGCGTAGGTCTTTTATTGTTATCTTATTTTTTTTTTATACAAATTGTTACTTGCAATTTATTACAAATTGCAAATAACAATATGTTCATTGGAAAGTTCAAGTTCATGTGGAAATCACTTAATATCAGGTTTCTCGCTTACTGTTTGTTATTTATTGCTATAAATAAGTGTTCGGTAAATAATTGGGCAGCACCAAAGTGCAATGCAAGAAGAAAGTGTAATATTATCTCATAAATTCTATTCAATGAAAGTAAATATTTAGTAGACCATAGGCTGATTTTATTCATGATTTCATTAATGTCATTGTCACATTAAAATAAAGGCGGCTATAGACATAAAAGTGAACTGACAATTTACCATATCGACGGTAAAAAGCGATTTTGTCGTATCTCGAAATATCCAACTTTACACCAGAGCCAAAAAACGATTCAAAAAATTCATAACTCGTAAATTTATGAAGATAGAAAGTTGAGATTTGGAACATATTTCCAAAAATCTAAACCTTACTTTTCACGGTTAACCGAAATATCCTAAAGTTACTACTTCATTGATTTTGTACTAGTTACAGCAGTCGATGTTTTAATGTCGAGCAGCAGAAATGTTTTATCTGTGAGGTGAAATGTATGAGCAACTAAGATACATAAAGATTTCGATGCGACGGATCTGCTGTATCTCAAATAAAAACCATGCGAATCATGTTTATTTTGCTGTATATGATTTAATTGAACTAGTTTATGAAAAAAACACGTCTTACATACAAGCAGTATCATAAAAGTTATAAAAATAAAATGCTGTATCTTTTACTAAACGCTTTTATTTTCTTTTTAAGAATGTAAGGACAAAAAAATAAATAAACAAAATAAACAGTAACTTTTCTATTCAACTCTAACTATATTCGTCTCCTGTTGTTGGGGGAGGGGGGCTCAGAATCCCCCAAGCATCGAACTACGCTTTCGGCATCAATGGCAGTGACTATCCCGCCTTCACACCCACCACTGCAACTCTTGTAAGCCAGGATCAGCAGTGGCACGCATTTTATTATACCGAGCGGTGAAGTTCGGCGAATCTCAGGGTACACTAATCTGTCTTTAACCCGCAATTAAAACATTCAAATAGAAACATAGGGAGGAGTTGGAAAAAATAGGCGTCAAGGGCAGCGTGAGGCCTACTTTCCACGCTATCTTCCATCACTGAGATCGCAACATTGTACTAAAAGATAATACAAAATTAAAGACGAACTACCCTGCTTGAAGCGGCGATAGCCTAGTTGGGAGTTGAACGGACTGTCGAGACAAATGTCCGCAGGTTCCAAACCCAAGGGCGCACACCTCTGACTTTTCTGAAAAAGTTATGTGTGTTTTCGTTGTAAATTATGGCTCGCTTTAACGGTGAAGGAAAACATCGCGAGGAAACCTGCATACCTGAGAAGTTCTCTGAATTTCGAAGGTATGTGAAGTCCGCCAACCCCCATTAGGTCAGCGTGGTGGACTAAGGCCTAAACCCTCTCAGTTGTAGAGGAGGCCCGTGCTCAGCAGCGGGCAGTATATAATACAGGGCTGATATGGTATGGTATAGTACCCTCTGCCGCCCGCCCGCCACCCCTGGTAGCCCCTATTAGTCGTCTTTTACGACAGGCACCGTACTGTACCGTACCGTACCGTAGGGGACTTCTCGAAACGCCCCCAATCCATACGGTGGGAGACGCCGGTCAGTCCTCCACCTAGCGTCTTCTACGTCTCCTCTGGTGGCGGGAGGTATCTTCGCGCTCCTGATCCCTCTCGGCACTCTCCTTCTGCTAGAGGACCACCTCGCAGAAGTGGGCCATCGCACGCCATGACCTCTGGCTGCCGACCATGGAACCGGCCACGGCCGGCAGTGAGAGGTCTCCTCCGACGACTGCTCTGAGAGCTCTGCGCTCCTCGTCCCAGGCTGACCAAAACTCCAATGTGTGCTGATCCGTATCCAGCGGGCAGTTGTCACAATGATGACAAACAGCCGAAACCTCTGCGCCTACTATTCGACACAGTTACCCACCGAAACAGCTATGCCCGGTAAGTATCTGTATCAAGTGAAACGTAGCTGGGCCATGGCGCACTACCGCGACAACCCTGAACCCCGCTGTCGGGGCCTCCCGCTTGATACGCCACTCCTCCACGTCAGCTCGAGGTGGGGAAGCCTTCATGTCCGGATGCCTCCTCCCACCAATGAAAAGCATCGAAGACCAGATCCCAAAGCAAGAAACCGGTCAACAAGCAAGCCGCCTCGAATGAAACTGTGCGGTACGCCCTGATCACCCGCTACGCCAAAACTATGGGTTTAGCAAGAGAGCGATGCCGCGGTTGCTCAAGAAGTGCTTTGGAAGTCGAGAAGCTGGTTCGGAATGGCGTAGGTAAGGTACACGCTGGGGTAGGAGCGAAGTGATGGGAGCGGGTCTGGCTAGAGTGACGTATTGACAAAGTATTAATCACTGAAAAAAAAAACAATACTCTGTTCCTATGACGTAAGTGTGATTTTCACTATCCGATTCAATGTTTGAAATGTAGTAACTATTCAATAATTATACGCACATCTCTGGCAACGTAAAATTTTGGGCCGACAGAAATGCTGTATCTCCGAAAATCAATCTCCATAATTGAAAAATAATGTTGTAACAATTACTTACACTGGGCGTATTGTTGTATCTCTTTTATTTTCAAAAGTAACGTTTTTTTCTCTATTTACAGCAAATTTTTGTATAAACTGTACAAAAACTAGAAAAAAATCGATGGCGTATCTTAATTTTTTTTCGTCGTAAGAAGACGAGACCTAGACCATTCGACGCGGCTTTTTTTTCTGATCAATAATATAGTAATAAGTCAATTTGGCCATTTTCCGAGATACGACACTTCCGCTTTCTACCGTCGATATGTCGTGACGCCACCCTGGAAAAATAAAAATGCCAGCGCTCATTCACACCCTCCGACAAATATATCTTGTAATATCATTCATTCTGACGCCATTAATGATGGAAAAGACCTTCTGAGGAACCTTAGGTATGTTTCGTAATATGCTTACGTTTAATAAGGCGTACGTACATGACCCTGTTTACTTAACGATGAAGAAGTAATAAAAAAGTAGATGAAAATAAAACTCGAATTTTATATTGCACCTTGAAAGCAACAATGTTTTTTATAAAATGTCATACTGTGAAATGGTTTGAAAGGTTTCAAGGAATGTTATAGATAATGTCACCCACGAAGACACGCGCTATCAATTTTTGAGAGGGAATTTCGCGGTCAAGAAGACTTTGATTATTCATTGCAGTATGCGTTTAAACTCATTTGTAATAAGTGTGTATTTACAAAATTAAAACACAAGCGAAAGGTTGCACACTAAGACTATAAGCGATTAGAGAAATCAGTGAGGCGCGTCATCGTGGATGACATTATCCATGTTGTGTCGAAAATAATCTTTAGATAAAAAATAAATCAACCTTTTTTGGGATAAACATCGTAACCGACATTTCTCATATGTTGCTATAATGGCTTTTTTAATTCATTCAAAAATATTTATAATATCTTCCAGATTTTTTATGAAATGGTTATTTTTGTAATAAAAGACTGCAAATGTGGTATATTTTAGAATAAGTAAGAAAAAAGCCGCTCTACTAAAGTGCGAAATGACGGTTATTCGTCTTCCTGAAGGGGCTCGAAATGTTCTCAATGAAAATATTTTCATTACAACGAAGTTGCCTTATCAGGTAATAATTTCAATCTAAATTTCATTCGCCGTTTTAGTCATATTCAACTCGCTATGCTAATATGAAAAGGACGTCGGTATATGCGTGCTTCCTTGACTTGTCAAAAGCGTTTGATCTGGTTTGTTATGACTTGCTTTGGGATAAGTTGGATAGCGCAGGTGTACCAGCCGAATGTACCTCACTATTCAAGTATTGGTATGGTAATCAAAAAAATCAGGTGCGTTGGGCTGGGGCTTTGTCGGACGAGTACAAGTTGGAATGCGGTGTTAGGCAAGGTGGGTTAACCTCGCCGCTTTTGTTTAACTTGTATATTAATGAGTTGATTGGGAGACTCAGTCGCATGCATGTAGGTTGTTACATTGATGGCACCTCTTTCAACAACATAAGCTATGCCGACGACATGGTGCTGCTGAGTCCTTCAGTCAATGGATTAAGGGTGCTTCTATCTATTTGTGAGACGTATGCAAAGGTACATGGTTTAAAATATAACTCTAAAAAGAGTGAGCTCTTAGTTTTCAAAGCAGGTAGTTACATGCCTACCTATGTGCCTCCGGTTCGGCTTGATGGGGTTGCTCTGAGACGGGTTGAAAGTTTCAGGTACCTCGGTCACATTGTGACCAGTGACCTTCAGGATGACGAGGATATTGAGAGGGAGCGTAGGGCTCTGGCAGTACGGAGTAATATGCTCGTCCGTAGGTTTGCTCGATGTACGAACGCAGTGAAGGTGACGCTTTTTAAAGCCTATTGCCAATCCTTCTACTCGAGTAGCCTATGGGTGAGTTATACAAAACGGGCTTACAGAGCTCTGCGCACTCAATACAACAATACGTTTAGGGTGTTGTTGCGTCTGCCGTGGCGATGCAGTGCGTCTCATATGTTTGCGGAAGCGCGAACGGATGGCTTTCAAGCCATAATTCGCAAAAAATCGTCTTCCATGCTGCAGCGCCTAAGAAACAGTAGTAACGCCATGCTAAACGTGATTGCTGAGCGGTTTGACTGTCCTTTCCAAAATTATTGGATGAAAGTAGTTCTGGGAAATGTGACATAACAATTAATTAATGTAGTAGCTAATAAGTTGTTGATATCTTGTTAATTTGATTTTTAATGTATATGGATTATGTAATCTGAATTAAATATATAAAATAAATAAATAAATAAATACTTCATTTAGTATCTACCACCGAAAAAAAATATAATCGCTACCTCTCACCACAAAGTCTTTCGCACCAATTGTAAAAAAAAAACAAAGTTCGAAAAAAGAATGGTCGCCTTTTAAAGGCGAATTAGCGTCGATGTCGCGACAAAAACTATAAACACGTCAATACTACTATCGGGAGCAATAAACCGCTTGACAGATCGCTACCGGCCGCCTCACTGTGAACGCACCTTGTTAGGGTTCCGTCACACTATAGGAAATAAAATTCGAGGACTTAAAAAAAACAATAAGAGTTTTGTGCATTTTTAACCGACTTCCAACAGGAGGAGGTTCTCAATTCGTGTGTTTTTATTTTTTAATAATGACAAAATAGGTAAACATAGATTACTAGCGTTTAGTTTAGGTATAATATTTTATCATCTTATTATTTTAGTTGCAACTTTGGAAACATGACATTCTAGGTCCACTGCTATGACATCAATCCATCACATCATGGGACGAAAATATACTGAACTAACTGGGGTTGCATTGAATGCGCCTCTACCTAATCTTCGGTGAACAATAATACTAAATTTTGCTCAGGAATTCGTCAAACCTCACGTATAAACCGGAATAAATACTAACATAATCCAAGGCTCGGAATCAACGGTTCATTCAATGATTTCTGCGTAACATCTCACCAACATTTTCACTAACTTAAAGCAGGTTTGGATACTATAAAATTATTTGTATTGTGTACTGTGACACTACTCTAATTACCGGTTTGCACATTGTGCCAGCTTCCTGCCTACCACTAATCACGACTCACTGTGATATTTCAATTACACGGCTCATTTGTTTCGCTTACTACTATGAGTTTATTGAGCCGCAGCCGCTCGGTTAAACTTCCAATCGTTGTTAGTAATGATATAATTTAAGCAATAAAATAGTGTTTATTATGTTAGTCTCTTAGATCGCTGAGAGTGTCAATACTATAAGGCTATCGAGGCCTTAGGCTGCCCTTTTTCTATTTTCTCTTAGTCAATCCAACGTTGTCTGTAAGAAATGATCGATAAGACCGTCAATTGTACTTCCTTTCTGCATTAATTGTTTATAATCTTAAATACAGTGTTATTGTTTTTGGTGTAAATAAATAAACGCATCCTCACGCCTCTTATCCCCGGAGGAGTAGACAGAGGCGCAACTAGTGCACCCACTTTTCGTCGTGCGTAGTCCGTCCCATGATGTGATAGGGGGCGAGCCTATCGCTATTGAAATAGAGAGCGGGATGCACAGAAAGACTGATGGATATTGTTGGTGAAGAAAACTAATCGGCACAGCATTTACATTATTTATTGTATTCTCCCAATACATCAAGAGTGTTCTGAATAAAACATTATACCTCGCCACGTCATCTTAAGATTCAAAAACATTCTATATCATAATATATCAAATACAGCCAGTATTAATTAAATATAAGATTATAAATATTGTATAATGAGGTAGGAAATATTTATAAGACGTGCTGGTAACAGAAAACAGAGCCTTGTAGCTTGTAATTCTAAATCAATTATTATATAATTAAATAAACAGATCTTATTTATATGACGTGTTGGAAGCGGAAACCGAACGTTGTAACACTATATCGGGCACAAATTCCAGACTCCGAGCTGATACTGATACTGACCCGGGGATCGAACCCGAGACCTCAGCATTGGAGTCGTACCGTAATACAACTACGCCACCGAGGCAGTCAATAAATGTAAATAACTACATACATATATATATATATACACTCACGACTCTTATACCCAAAGTGGTAGAAGTATAATTGGTGGACTCAAATTACGCCATGTTTATTCTGTATCATGGCGAGATAGGGGTGAGCTTATCGCCATCAGTTATTGAATTACTGAAGCTCACAGAGTCATAGTGTAGTGTTTCTCAGCAAGTTGACAACGTCTGCGCGTTGCCTTAGCAACCATTGGAGTTATGATAAACCGCGTGCATCGTCTATCCGTCAATAGAGTTGACGTAATTTTTATTTCTCTACATTAGGTTTCATTTATTTATTTTATATATGTAGATTAGGTTTAGGCTTTACTTCACAATAGTAGCTCCAAAGAGGGTTGGAGGGGGGCTAAGTAGTTGGTTCTGTTATATGATACGTAGCCCCTTGACTGCCTGAGTGGCGTAGTTGTATTACGATACGACTGCAATGCTGAGGTCTACGGTTCGATCCCCGCGTCGGGCAAAGTGATATTGGGTTTTTTATATTCAGTATCATCCCAAAGTCTGGAATTTGTGCCCGATATGGCGATAGGCTCGACTTCTATCACATCATGGGACGTAATGTACACGGCGAAAAGTGAGAGCAAGTAGTTGCGCCACTGCCTACCCCTTTGGGGATAAAAGGCGTGAGTGTGTGTGTGTGTGTGTCTCTTCGAGTGTGCAACGATACGGATCTTCTGGAAATAGTGGGTTATATTGATTAAAAACACGTCATAATATTTGACCATTTTTATGAAACTTGGCAATACTAAATGACATGATTTAGGCAATACATACAAGGCTGATATAACAGGGGACCGTCAATAAATATGTCATGTTAATGCGGCTTATGCAATAAAATCTGTATAAATATAGCATAATGACTGACTTCGAATGTTCTTTGATGAATCAGTTTAAGATAATCCTTTACATATGGTAGGTAGGTTAATCAATGTGCGCATCATTTTGAACTATTTCCTTAAACTTTTAACTTAGTTTCATTTTAGCTTTCTTGGTTTTATATTTTAACGCAAAGGTTTTTGTAACTGTATAATATCTATCTGGGAAATGGAACAGAGGAAGAGCACCTGCCCGATGGACGGATACTATCAGGGAACGCACCCGATTGAACATCCTAGCAGCCATGCGCCACGCGGAGAACACAGCGGCCTGGAGAGCACTAGTGGCAGGAGTTGTCAATAGTGGTCACGACCCTCAGCCTTGAGGAATCAACTAAGAAGAAGAAGAATATCGATCTTTTTATAATTACGTAAAGACAACGCGTCGAACTAAAGAACATAAGCTCACGACTGGCAACCCGAAAGGGTAGGTAGAAGCGTAACTGATGCAACCACATTTCTCCGATCTAGTACTCGTCCCTTAGGAGGCGAGTCAATCACCCTTTTCTGGTACATGACCAACATTTAATATTTACTTACGGAACCATAGCTACTTGATCTTTATCTCAGAAGCAAAAAATTTCAAACATTAATATGCAACATAATAAATAACAGAATAAGCAATATATTATCTAAATAAAACCCTGTTAACATTTCTGATCGTGTAAAACCAATAAATCTAAATCCGAAATATGATTTCCATAATAATACTTGGTTAACATAATTATAAAACAAATATTTGATCGTACCTTAACAGTTTGATAATAGCACATTAATTGATATCCCATACCATACCAGCCTTGTATTATATACCTGCCCACTGCTGAGTACGGGCCTCCTCTACAACTGAGAGGGTTTAGGCCTTAGTCCACCACGCTGGCTTAGTGCGGGTTGGCAGACTTCACATACCTTCGAAATTTCTATAGAGAACTTCTCAGATGTGCAGGTTTCCTCACGATGTTTTACTTCACCGTTAGAGCGAGTGATAATTCACATAGTATACACAACTATATATAAGTATAGAATACACAAGTAACTTTTTATAAAAGTCAGAGGTGTGTGCCCTTGGGTTTTGAACCTGTGGACATTCGTCTCGGCAGTCCGTTCCACTCCCAACTAGGCTATCACCGCTTTTGCGTTTGATATCCACCAATGCATTATGAGCTGAATTTCTGAAGCAAAAGGCTGAAAGGGCTTGTAGAGAAGTATATTATTTAATAAACTTGAAATTGAAAAGTGAATTATTGTTTTTTTTTTTCTCAGGCACGGCAATGAGTACCATAACACGCTCACTTCTCATATATTGGTTGGTGATATAGGTAGAACAACAAAATCTCAGAGTGAGCAGATGCCTCCGACTGCGTTTGTGAACACTGTCAACTAAGATTATTCAAAACCATAACAAAATATTCAAATTAAAATTTTGTTTCTATCTTTTCAGTTCTTCAATGAATTTAATAAAGATGGCAAGATATTGACGCAGTCGGGTTTTTTGGTTTTCTTAAATATATTTTTTTATTTCCATCTTTTTAGTTCTCAAGCACCTTTATTAGCATTTCCTATTCCAAACTCCAATAAAACATATAAGTTATATATATATTCGTTATCACCGTTAAAAAATCTTTATTTTGATACCACACTCGATGTATTTTGAAAACATTTTTTTTTTCGAGATCACTTTTTGCCGCCAAAAATCCTTAATTTGGTTTAATTTTTTATTTTGGTGTACCCAGTGTCATTCTCACGACTAAGACGAATCTATTGATACCACTCACATAAAAATACGTAAATAAGCAGCAGCCCGGGCTCTGTGGCGTATCTTGGGAGAGGCCTATGTCCAGCAGTGGACTGCAACGGGCTGATGATGATGATGAAAAATACGACAAGCCGTTTAGGCTGTAGGGCGTGCCAAAGAAATATACAAACATACATACATACATACATACACTCGAAAAACATAACCCTCCTTCTTTCGTAGTCGGGTAAAAATACATTTTTTTGTCTAGATATCTTTATATTTTTTTCTTTCAAACTTTAATTAAACGTTTTTTCGTTTACTCAACTAGTTTTGACAATTCGCTCACCAAAACTTCAAAACAGACGCAATCACACGTTAGTAGGTCATAATTTATGTTTTCAGACAATTAAGACGAGATATTATCTTTTGATTAATACATTCACCGTTTGACATTTGCAAATGGCACCCAGTCTGCGATACAAGACAACACAAATTGAACACACTTCACTGGTTGTCGCTACTGGGTTCGCCCGCATTGTACTTTGTTAATAATAAACCTGTATTCTATAAATCTTTCCAAGCTAATCCATGCTTTGGTTGGGTTGAATGCAGGTAAATTATTAACCGACTATAAAAAAGGAGGAGGTTCTCAATTCGACGTGTATTTTTTTCATGTTTGTTACCTCATAACTTAGTCATTTATTAACCGATTTGGATAATACTTTCTTTTTATCTTTCAGTCCAAAAATAGTCTAATTATTATAAAAGAAATTGTTAATATTATTTTCAAGGCATATAAACAGCGTTGGAAATGCTGTACTTGACTAAATTAAATTATCAAAACGCAATACAAGAAAAATTATCAACAAACTAATCTACTGAACCATATATCTACTCAGCCCGTACGCCGTGGGTTTTTTGTTCAGGCCTTTGTCATTTCATCGAAGCTATTTGTTTACGAATTAATTGGGACAGGGTGTTAGTTTTTGTCCCCGATCTTAGATACTAGTGACAAATTCTTTAATCAGCGAGGGATGTGAAGGTTTCGGTACCGTTTGTAAACGACATGCGTGATGGAATCTTAAACGGGTCCACAGATAAAAAAAAACTGTTATGTCATTTTTATAATCAAAGTTAAAGGGTTCTTTATTTGAATTAATTTTGATTCCTTACGTTTACGCGAATGTTAGACATTGAAATTAAACTATTATAACGGATTTTATCGTGATTTATTTTTCTCGACGTTTCGAAGGCTTTGCAGCACTTCGTCGTCACGGGCTGAACTAACCACGAAGTATTGCAAAGCCTTCGAAACGTTGGGAGAAAAATAAAATAAAAAAACCCCGATAAAATACGTTATAGTAGGTTATTTTTAATGAATTCCTTTTGATATTAGCTTTGACCTGAAATGACAAGAAATTCGAGGTACAATCTCAGGATAATATCTTTACATATTATAAAATAAAGTCTTCCCGACGCATCTGTATGTCTGATCGCGGTAAACCCAAAAACTACCGAACGGATTTCAATAAAATTTGTCATAGAGATAGTTTAAAATCCTAAGAAGGACATATGCATTCATAGTTCATACATTTACTGTTTATCTATTTATAGAAAAACACTTCCACGCGGGCCAAGCCGCAAGCAAAAGCTGGTACACACTAACTCAAATATTTAAAATATTATAAACGAGATCTTTTATCTTTCTGTTAGGTTATCTATCTATTAGGTTCAACCTTTCGCTTAAAAGTTAGTATTTAATAATGTAGAAAGCGCTTTTCAATCTCTGACTATAATTATATTTCAAACTAGACTCTGCTCGCGACTCGGCCCGCGTGAAAAAGTTTTTCCAAGGTAAAAGTTCCGTTTTATATTTAACCGGGATAAAAGTAGCCTATCTTACTTGTTGATAATGTAGCTTTATATTGGTGTTTTTTTTTTAAATAGGTCCAGTACGTTTTCAGTTTATCCATTACAAACAAACACAGATTTAAAGCTTTCCTCTTTATAATATTAGTATAGATTGTACAAATATATAAAGTTTATTCAATATTTATGAATATTTATCTTATAATCAAAGTACTGAAACTTCGTATATCACAAATCTGTTTACGACTTACCTTTAACACTAAATATACACAATGCATGCAATAACAAGGAGATTCAAGACTTGACAAGGTACAAACCAATTTGTAATATTTTGTAAAGCATTTCTCTAAATTGTTGCTCGGTAATTGAATTCTCTATCAGTTACTTAACTGTTAGTGAAACCTTGGTATATTACGTAATCATGCTTGTGTTCTATATAAAAGAGATACAACGCGATACTATAAAGAAAGGGATTAATAGATATTAGATTAAGAGAGCATGAATAACTGTGGAAATCCTCAGGTAAATTATCATGTAAGACCAAGCTTTTCTAACATATTTTTTTCCTGGATTGAAACAGTGACTCCAAGGGCGGTTGCTGTCGAGCAATCAAACGGTTGTAAAAAGTAAGTCAAATTCATTTTGCAATATGTTTCATAACGTTTGTAGCGCTGTTCACATTGTAGTGAGATGAAACATTGGGAGACGACTACCTAAAGATTATATATAAGGTAAGACGATATGGCAAAATATTCCCTCGATATGTCAATGGTGACTATGGTACATTTGGAGCCAACAAACTTAAGAGCGCGCACGCTGTCACTTGTGTGTCAAGAAACACTACACTAACACGAAACTAATAGTTGGTGAAGTTGCTATAGCAGCGACGTCTGTGAGCGCCATAAAATTTAAATATTAACCTAACTTTGATTGACAGAAACAATTAAGGCACCTACGTAGTGAAATTTGGAGTACAAGTAATAATGGATAAAACAGTTACATTTACTAACGCTACTTTTTACATCGCCATTCTTAAGTAGAAGTCACTATTTCTATTTTTATGGCAATGAATGACGAGACGAGCATTTCGTTCGCCTGATGGTAAGCGCTACGACCGCCCATAAACAGTAGTAACACCATCCAGCACCTTGAATTACAATTCCACTGCGCTCGTCATCCTGACTCCTGAGACATAAGATGTTAAGTCTCATTATGTCCAGTAGTTACACTGGCTACAATGTCCTTCAAATCGAAACACAACAGTGCATGCACACTGCTGCTTGGCGGTAGAAATAGACATTGCGGTGGTACCCACCCAGACGGACTCTTACATATGAGAGACCTACCACCAGTACTATTATCTATCTATCTAATTACCGGACAAATACATTATTATTTAGGTTTACTTTTTCACTAATCCATCTATTTAAATTTTTATTAAAATAAACTTAAAACATCTTGTAAAAAGTAATGCGTAAAAATGAAGTATAGCTTCAAGTGTACAGGGCAAGTTCTGTTAATAAAACTTCAGTATCGGGTCAACTGTGAGATATTAACTGATCAAACTGTTACGGAATGATATAAAACGAATTGTCCCCGTCGGCCCCCGCAAGCCACCGCCGTCCTCCGTAAACCCCCGCCAATTCCCGCCGCACATTCACACTCGAAATGTCACTGTGTTAACGACGTGTTTTATTTCCTACAATATATTGAGCGATGTAATGAGACATTCTTATTACGCTTAGCTTAAGAACCCATTTGGCATAGTATGGGCCCTAAAACTTAAGCCTTTTCTTCTTCTTCTAGTGCCTCTTCAATGTTGAAGGTTGGCCGTCAGCTTCTTGTATTCCTCCTTGTCACTGGCTAGGCGGAATAGTCTTTCAACGGAGGTGATACCGGTCCACTCCCGGATGTTTCTAAGCCACGATTTTTTCCTTCGTCCAGCGCGTCTCTTCCCCTCTACCTTGCCCATCATTATTAGTTGCAGCAGCATATATCTTTCGTGCCTAAGCACGTGGCCGAGATATCCTATCTTGCGCTGTTTGATGGTTTGCATCATTTTCCGGGGCATATTGACACTCTGGAGCACGGTACCTAACGTTGCTTACTTTTTGCGTCCAACTGATGCGCAACATGCGACGGTAACACCACATTTCAAATGCTTCTAAGCGTCTCGAAGTATCGTCTTTTAAAGTCCACGCTTCGCAACCGTACATAACAACAGGCCAGATGTAGCACAGAAGTATCCTAACTCTGAGCGTTATGTTCAATTGACGACAACACAGAACTTTTCTCATTTTATTGAAACAGGTGCGGGCAAGTTCTATCCGGGTCTTAATTTCTTGGTCTGAATCCCATGTTTCATTTACCCAGGCACCGAGATATTTGAATTGTCGTACTCGCTCTAGTTGTTTTCCAGCTATTGATATGTTAGGATTTAAATCTGGGTTTCTGGAGACTATCATCAGTTTCGTCTTGCTGATGTTTATCGCCAGACCGGCTTTTTGGCTACTCTCGTTGACTTTATCTACGATTGCTTGCAAGTCGCGTTCTGAAGATGCGATGAGAACAGTATCGTCTGCGTAACGCAGGTTGTTAACGACTATGCCGTTGATTTTTACTCCAGCTTCAAGATCTTCAAGAGCTTCAGACATCACAGCCTCAGAATAAACATTGAAAAGCAACGGAGACATAATGCATCCCTGCCGAACACCACGACAAATCTGAATTTCATCGGTGTCTTCCTTATCAACCCTTATTGTAGCCACTTGTTTTTCATATAGATTTCGGATAATCCTTACATCTTTACCATCGAGACCGATATCATTCAAAAGGCCCATGAGTTGCTGATGTTTAACTCGATCGAATGCTTTTTCGTAATCTATAAAGCATAGAAGTATGTCGGTTTGCATGTCTCTGCATTTCTGCACTAGGACGTTGAGGGCGAATAGAGCTTCTCGAGTGCCGACTCCGGAACGAAATCCGAACTGGCTGTCTCCCACTTGTTCGTCACATTTCCGTCTGATCCTGTTCTGTATGATGTTTAGGAACACTTTTAAGACATGGCTCATTAGACTGATCATACGGTACTCTCCGCATTTCCGAGCATTTTGCTTTTTGGGTATAGTGATGAACGTAGATTTCAGCCAGTCCTCAGGAAGGATGCCAGTCTCGTAGATGTTGTTGAAGAACTGTGTCAGTATGTCCAGTTGGTCTTCCTCCAATAGCTTAATTATTTCAATAGGTACGTTATCCGGTCCCGGAGTTTTTCCCGATTTAGCTGATCTCAAGGCATACAATACCTCTGATTTTAAAATAGAAGAACCAGCGTTATCAGTGGTTATTAAGATATTCCTGGATAGATCAGAAAACATCTCCGATACGTACTCACACCATTGTTTCTTTTTACTATTGAGGTCTATAATCAGATTCCCACCTGCGTCGGTAAGAATATTAGGTGGTCTTCGTCTTTGACCCACCATTTCCTTGATATGTTTATGCGCATTGAAGCTGTCATGTTTGCGAAGGAGATTCTCCATGTATGCGCATTTATCGCTGTAATAGGTGTTTTTAGCCTTTGTAATTTCTTTACGGATGGTGTCGTCAACTTGTTTATATCGTTCTGGATTTATACTCTTGTACAGTCTCCGTTCCTCCATTAGCTGCAAGATTGAATCTGTCATCCAGTCCTGTTTTTTGACCAGTTGTGATGGTTGTAGGTACTTGTGACAGATATCATTGACACTGTGCTTAAGGCTGGTCCAAGTATCTAGGTTGGGGTTAGCAGTTCTAGTGCGATGGCCCGTAGCCCATTGGTTGATGGCGTTGTACACTTTTGCTCGTGTATCGGGCTCTGACAGTTTTCGTACGTTTGGCCTTCTGTCACTTCTCGTTGATTGCACCTTCTTTAACTTGCACCTTAACTCCACCACAACTGGGTTATGGTCTGAAGCCTTTTAGGAAAAACAATCAAGCTAACAAGCTGGATGCAGGCCGTTTTTGACAGATACGTCTGGAAATCTTTAGGAGAGGCCTATGTTCAGCAGTGGATGTCATGTGGCTGATGATGATGTTGATGAATCAAGCTAACAACTCAGTTGATAGGAAATAACTACCACCACCTTTGAATATCATAAAGAAACTTGAGTGCGTTGTCAACTCTCAGGAAAGGAGACCTGTTAACACCTAGAAAAAGGCGTTCAACATAGAAACATATACACTCACTTTTTAACCTCATAAAGTTAAGCTAACATAAAAGTAGTGCTCCTTCATTTTCCTCGCTTATTTCCCTTCTTTTGAAGTGATGGGCGAGCCTACGCATGAATTGGCCACAAATTCTAATACCGATCAACTGATATGTGTTCTTTAGACTCGAAATACTGACACCCATACCTCAGTCTTTTCTGATACCCAGTAGTTGTATTACGGTACGACTGCAATGTTTAGGTCTCGGGTTCGATCCCCGGGTCGGACAAAGTGACATTAGGTTTTCTTATCAGTATTAGCGCGGAGTCTAGAATTAGTGCCCAATATGGCGATAGGCGGCGATAGCCTAGTTGGGAGTGGAACGGACTGCGGAAACGAATGTCCGCAGGTTCAAAACCCAAAGGCACACACCTCTGACTTTTCTAAAAAGTTATGTGTGTATTTTTTGTGAATTATCGCTCACTTTAACGGTGAAGGAAAACATTGTGAGGAAACCTGCATACCTGAGAAGTTTTCTGAATTTCGAAGGTATGTGAAGTCTGTCAACCCGCACTAGGCCAGCGTGGTGGACTAAGGCCTAAAACCCTCTCAGTTGTAGAGGAGGCCCGTGCTCAGCAGTGGGCAGTATATAATACAGGGCTGGTATGATGGCGATAGGCTCGCCCCCTATCACACCATGGCACGGCGAAAAGTGGGTTCACTAGTTGCTCTTCTGCCTACCCCTTCGGGGATAAAAGGCGTGTGTGTGTAAAATAGTAAGGAAACGAATTGAATGTTCTAATATATTTTGCAACTAGCCGAGTATCACGAAGACCTTCTTTAATTGCTCACTCCAATCGCAATAAGTAGCACCTTACATGTAGAATATACAGACCAACGTCATTCGACCGACAGACAAAACACGAAACATCTCTCATTGATTTTATTTGAAACATTCTTTAAAACTTCAATCAGGTTATTACCAAGACATATAAATTAATAAGTTTATTGACTCTTTGAAAGTCGAAATGTGAAAATACTTATTAGAACTGTAAGTTGTACGAACATAACTTTCTATAATTTTATATGTATTGTACAGACAAATGACTGTTAAAATTAATAAGGTGCGGTTGACATTAGCTCGTAACGAGGTACGGACCGGCGTCGCGAGCTGCACGCTCGCCCGCGGCGCTGCCTGCGGCACTCTCTACACCTCATTAAGGGCTCATTACTGTGCCATTTCTGTCTGACCGTTTGTGATGTGTGGGCTCCGTGGAACCCCATCTGTCAGCGATTTCACATCTACGAACTATTGCAAAGATTCATAGTTTCTCGGCGAAAATGTTTTTGAGATTTTGAGTATTTTTTTTTAAATTTTACTGGTTGCAGCGTGGCTTTTTGATAGTGTTTTATCAAACGTCGGTAATAATATTAGGAAAAAGTAAAATATACTTTATTGAAGCGATTTTTAAGATATTAGCTTTTGCGCGCGGCTCCGCCCGCGTGAATAAGTTTTTTCGGGATAGCTATCCCGAAAAAGCTAGGAGTAATGTAGCTTCCTATTAGTGAAAGAATTTTCAAAATCGGTCCAGTAGTTCCTGAGATTAGCGCGTTCAAACAAATTAGTATAGATTTAAATAGTTAACTAATAGCTATTATTGTATACAATCAGAATCAGATAAAATTTACTTAGAGTCTATTTCACAAGTTTCAAGTAAATTTTGTTTGACAGTTATCGTATTATAGAGCTAATATAGATAGTACTCATTTTATTACCATTTATTTGGGGTAGAGTGTGACTTTTGTATTTTGTCGGCTCATACGTTTATAAGACTAGTAACATTTATCAGCATGCGGTAAAATCGGCCCTAAATATGACAGATATGTGATAAACAAAACTAATATAGTTGTATGTATAGCAGGAAGAAGCCTTATCAGCTTTGAAAGTATAATGATTATGTCAGTTTAACAATAGTAGAGAAATATCTTCACCGTATCATTTCCTTCACTCAGTCAGATTGCCAGGGGCTATCTCCCACCGTCATTGAGTCTATTTATGTATCTTAATTCTTGTACTTAAGCCCTTGAAGTAGAAGGAGAACTCATACTGTTTCAGCCATAATTAGTGTTCATTTCCTTCATCTACTTGTCGTCTTTGTAATATAAAAACAGAGGGATTATTGTTTTATTTAATTTATTGTATTTTAGTGAATAATAAATATATTATTAACAACTATAATTTCAATAGATAGTGGATCGGAAATATGACGAATTCCTATCGTGTTTAGTTATTGAAGTTGAATTAATATTAAGCATCGCGCAAAGAAACTGACAATTCCTTTCCCAATTCCAATAACTTGCACAGTAAAATGCAGTGTTTCTCAAAAATAAGCCATACTGTTACTTAGCAATAATTTGACAGCATCTACGGGGCGCCTTAGTGTGTTAATAGACGAAGCCTCCGACGACGCAGACGTAGTGAGCGGACAGCAGATCGAGTTACGTTTGTTCTACGTGTGATTAAGTAACGTCAGCATGTATAGAAATATATATATATATATATATATACATAAACTATAAAAACATATTTATTAATTGTATGCCAGTTGAATTAGATTTTGAAAATTATATTCGATACTACGCAGAACAATAATGAAGAAGATAGCCAGGAGATGCCAGCCTTGGAGAAGGATAGCCAGGGATCGTCACGCATGACAGTCCGTTGTAGAAGAGGCCAAGACCTAAGGTTTGTAGCGCCGAAGAAAGTAAAGTAAGTAATTGATACTAAACTAAAATGGCAGTAGGCAGGTCACAGAAGGTTCGCAGAACTGACGGCAGATGGCCCAAAAAGTTCTTGAGAGACCATGTTCCGGCACACACAGCGTTGGACGTCTACTTGCAAGGACTGTCGACTTGATATAGGTCGCAGAAACACGCTGGATTCAAGCCTCTTTTGACAGGTCCGTCTGAAAATCTTTAGGGGAGGCCTATGTTCAGCAGTAGACTTCATGTGACCGATGATGGTGATAAATCGATACTAATAATTCCAAAGTACTCTTAAACTAGTACGGAGTAACCTTGCACCATGAAAATAGGAGCATTTATCGCGAAAAAACTCTTACGCAGGCGAAACCACAAGCAACATATAGCTAAAATAAATTCCAAAGATTCTTACAATTAACAGAAAACGCTGAATAGATTTGGATTGGATTTTGGTGTAGGGTGAAGTTGGAAGCAAAAGTAAATAATATGAATCATTTATTGTAACGTATCATTAAGTGGCAATATAGTTTGATGTAAAATACCAATTATTTTATGGCTAGTGGCGATTCTTCTGTATTCGAAAAGTTACTTAAGTTAATAACAGTAACATGTAATTATATTTTTCACGCTAGTAGCATGAGTAATAACTTCGATAATAGAGCGATGATTTATTGACTAAGAAACGAAACGATGGTTTAATTCCTTAGTTGATGCATATAATTACCAACATTATGTTTTATACTTGCAATTTCATTATTATATCGTCATTGAACAAATTCAGATATTTTAAGTAAGTTAGTGAATGTGAAATTTAAAAGTGGATTAATGATTAAATTCATTTCCCAGCTACTTTCTGTAGGCTTATTTGGGTAATTACATGTTTAATAATAATTTTCTACATTAAATCCACACAAAATGGTAAATAAATATAACGAATTCCAAACCGCTTCATTTTTTAATTGGTTAATGAAAACTAAATAGATGTCACACACTTCCTTCAGCGCCTTTAACAACTGCCAGTACCTTAGAATCCTACTAATATTATAAACGCGAAAGTTTGTAAGTATGGATGTATGGATGTCTGGATGTATGGATGTTTGTTACTCTTTCACGCAAAAACTACTACTAAGAGATTTCGATGGAATTTGGCACACAGGTAGATTATGTCCTGGATTAACACATAGGCTACTTTTTATCCCGGGAAAATATAAAGCGGGACTTTTATACCGGGAAAACTCATTCACATTGGATCACGATGCAACGCTTTAAAATTTCAAAAACGATACTGAAATAAATAAAAAATATTTCTGCTATAAGCGATGCCTAAATTACTAACGCTACAGCCAGATATTAGGGAAAGCTGCGGTCTGCGGCTGAAACGGACCGGTCTCGGTGTCAGTTTCATTGCTTAACTGTAGTAGGCCACTACGGCACACTACGGGTAACTACGGCATTCCTGCTTTAGGACAACCAAAGTTTCAATGGAATATGACCAACTACACCGCGAGATGTATATATGAGAGGTTATACTCCTTCAGATTGTATGTTAAAAATACCTTTGAAGGTTTTGTAGTAAGCTTTTAGTAGTGTTTTTGCTACTGAATGTCGAGGCGACCATGCCGCTCACCTGATGATAAAAGATACGACCGCTCATAAATAGTAGTAATACCATACAGAACTTTTAAGTACAAAGTACTGCGTGGCATTCCACTGCGCTCGTCACCTTGAGACATTATACGTTAAGTCTCATAATACCCAGTAATTACGCTGGCTACAATTTCCATCAAACCGGAACACAACAGTGCATGCACACTGCTGCTTGGCGGTAGAAATAGACATTGCGGTGACACCTACCTAGAAGGCCCCTCGCATACAAAAGATCTACCACCAGTAAATAGGTTATATCAGTAAGAAGGTTTTTGGAGTCTATTATAGCATTTTTCGGAACGTGCAAGATTGACTACCATTTTGGATTGTCTGAATTTAAATATCCATTATCTTGACCACACAATGCATAAAAGTAGCCTATGTGTTAATCCAGGACAAAATCTACCCGTGTGCCAAATTTCATTGAAATCTGTTTAGTAGTTTTTGCGTGAAAGAATAACAAACATCCATACATTCAAACATCCATACATCCATGCTTACATTCTTTCGTATATGTAATATTAGTAGGATAAAACATGAGCATAAATAAAAACCTAGATAAAAATTAAAAGCTCCACCTACTCTAGTAAAAAACCATCATTAAATACAAGGTTATGACCATAATAACTAATGAAAAAACAGCAGAATAAAAAATTGGATAAAAAAAATTTGCAATAAAATTGCACGTTAAGATAATGAAAAAACAATTATAATTTAGTTAAATTGTAATATCATCTTTTTTCGAAAGGTCTCATTAAATACAAACTGTTAATAATATCTATAACCAAGGTAACGTAAATGTATACCACAAAAAACAGAAATAGAATTTGGTTTTACTTTCATTCTTCGCCAGATAGCGTACAAATATCACAGGACCCCACTGTAACTTAAAACCTCCACCCGACGACACAATAGTAATATCACTTAATCATAACTTATTAGCTTAACTGAGACGTACGTTCTGTACTAGACGGAACCTGTTCCCATAGAAAAGACATCAACGCGCTCACACCAAGGTCCCAAAGCTCCGCATAAATTACACGTTAATTCCACATTTACTTTGAAAATTACACCGTGACCATTTTGATTACATTACACATGTTTATTACATATAAAATTTAAATTGAGTTCATAAAAATATTGGACGATACAGTTTTAAAACATATATTCGTGTCTCTACATTAATAATTTATGACTTTATTTTTACTACTTTAATGATATAATATAATTTTATAATATTGAACTTTACACTCTGTTACGTAAAGTTATATAAGAGAGAATAAAATTCATTTGATTAATCGACACAGATACATAACAGGGTTAATCGTAATTTCTTCAAAATCTATTTAAATTTCTATAAAATATATATCTAAATAAGTAAATATACCCAACAGTAACAAAATTACATATTTCCACACCATAGTAAGATAGGCAACTCTTGAAAATGTGATCAAAGCAATGACAAGCTTTATTCAATAATCAATAACCATAAATACGTAGAAACGGTTGCAATTAAAACTGACCGTATTTAAAATATTTACAGCAATATTTTATTGGTCAGTAATTGGAATTGAGATCGGACGTTTTACGATAATTTCCGCAGTAAAAACTCAAATCACACTGTTCAACTTGAACACGTTCAGAGGATTCTAATTAACGGCAATCGTTAACCATTCAGGAATCTTACTGCTTCCTTTAGAATTCTGAATGGTCGATAAATGGCTGCTTGAACTCAAGCAGTAGCATTCACCTTTTTGTGATAAATGTGCTTTTTCGTTTTGAAGGAAATTGTAGTCGGTGTGCTAGGTATTATGAAACAGTACAGATGTTTTTGTAGCTATGCCAAGTTGTATTAATAATTACTAAATTCTGTATTTATCACAAAAAAACTAAAAAAAACTCACTGTAGTTTTATCGAAATAGAAACCTTTAAGCAAACAAACCAACAAACACACCATGTTTATAAATTAATATTAATAATTTTAATTTACACAATATAAACGCCATTTTCATGTTAAGCTTAGCAAAATTAATGAAGATATTAATCCAAAGTGTTGTGCCAAATTCCTTCTCTGAGTTTCTAATTCAAGAGTGCTACACTCGATTGCGGGGCGTGTATGACATTTCGAATTTGATAGCTCTTCGATGATTGCGAAATGCAATAGCTAACATCTAATATTTGAGCAAACAATATGTATGACATATCGTATATACGATGAAAACAGTATTTTTAATGTTTGTATTTGACTATTGAATTTGTGCTATTGGTTTAGCAGTTGTGCGAATTATTTAAAAAATATATATTTTCGAAACCAAGAGCACGCACCACTGACTTATCTATTTATGTTTTTCGTGAATTATCGCTTGCTTTAACGGTGAAGGAAAACATCGCGAGGAAACCTGCACAGCTGAGCAATTCTCTATCAGAATTTCAACTACAGTCTACCATAATGTACTAAAAAAAAACCCGCACTAGGCCCGCGTGGTGGACTAAGGCCTAAACCTTTTCAGTATTAGAGGAGGCACGTGCCTAGCAGTGGGACAATATATAATACAGGGCTGGTATTATTTTAAATATTATACTATGCTCTTCATTGTTTTCCTGCGTACGAATGTCCGTTTTGTGCCGTACCGCATTATCCGTCACTGCTGCAAAGTTTTGCAACCACTGTATACAATTTACCAATACAAGACATAATTTGAGAATGACGAACACAATCCACTGCCATGCGCGGTTTTTTCATACAAAGTTATGGAAGGTGTTGTTTTTATATCTAGATAGTTGTGGGGCTTACAGACGAGTGACATGCTCGTCGCATCCTACGGTTGTTTTAAAAGACGTACACGTCAAAAAATAATCATTTGCCTAAAATGAGACAATTATATTATAAAGACGATATATATTTTTACATGATTGAAAAGAAACTCTATTACTTGGTAATAAACGATATATCTCTGATAAAAGCCTGACGTCCGTCATACATTGACCGTGATCATGCCACTCCCCTACAAAGCCATAAAACAACTGCAGTTTATGACGCTGCAATGTTTATGCTATTTTGGTAAATATGACATCATTATCGCACGCTACAGTGGCTCTACCATAACGAGAAATATGACAAGCTATCCTATGTCGATTACAAAATGTGTTTAGATACATATTTCTTGTTAACTCAGACGTGGTTTAAACGTAAAATCTGATAATAGAGCTACTAAACTGGATACTGTACTTTCGTATCAGAATCATTAAAACGACTCTAGAAAAGGCTATGGGCGCGATAAAAATGCCCTTTCGATCGCGCAACCTTCTATACTAAGTTGCTTGTTATACCACAGAGTTCGACGCGTAATAATTGAAAAGTTTTACTACCTGCAAATGGTAGAGCATGTAACCCATTTACCTAACAGTAATAAAGGCGACATCTTAAAATGTATTTTGAGACATTCGGTAGGGTAAAGAATTATGAGATTTTTTTACAACAGTTACAATTACTATTAATTATTAAAATATGGGCCATTATAAAAAAATACTTCGCCAAGATATAATATTAGCGAATATGCACTCATCAAGAAATATAGCAATAATTTCCATTTAAAACCTTATGCATTTGAACATCACAGGCAGAGAGATGAATGGTCAGAGCGTGGTCAGTGCTGAGTCGAATCAGTGGATGCTGGAAAGTTGCGCGAGTCGCACGTGTCGCGGTACGCTCGGTCGCTCGCTCGATCATACACACGTGAAACTGTGCTGTGTTTTATTTAGTGAGGTCAACGTTCATATTTGAAGTTTAGTTACAGTTCTATTATGTGAGAGGTTCGTAAATTGTTTTATCGAATTTACTAATTTTATATTGTTTACTATCTACTTTATGATATATCAATAATAAGAAAAGTATTTCATACTGAATTTTTTATGTTTTAGTTAGTCAATTTCTATGTGACTCACGTAATAATATGTAACCTGATAAGATTTAACAACCTACTACATTGTTTCATAACATCCGTGCCATTTATAAAAAAATAATGGTGTAGTAAAACTGTAGTTTTGTAATGTGGGTTGGTTAAATAAAAACTCAAAACTTGCGATCGCAATTAAATAAAAAAGCATTAATATGTGAATTTAAAAAATGATGTATTTTATATTAAGAATCAATTATAAATTATATCGAAAAATATTTTTACATCATTAAGAATTCACAATTAAGTAGTTGTTAACGTAGACGCTCGATAAATTCTTACTAAAAGAATCATAAACTTATTCGCCATATTATCTTTACTTGTGTCTTCCCTTTGACTAATGACGTCTGTTCCCATATTCATGACTATAGGCTTGCAAGTATACCATATTTAATGGGAACAGATAGCACAAATAGATATCAGATGTAACGAAGGTTTTTTTGTTTGAAATATTTCCGAAGCTATCTCTCAAGAGTAAACCTTATTACATTATCAGCTAACATAAAGTTTAGAGACGTTTTATGCAGTTATTTACAATTAAGTTTAAATAGCAAAGATAGAGCGAAATGCCACAATTTAATATTCATTTGGTTAATTCTATAAACTCTATTAATATAATTTATTTAAGTGAATGTTCATTAAGGTAAAACTACTTAATGGATTCTTTCACGATAAATTCGTGACTATGAACGCTGCAGTCTTCGAAAGCAGAAGTAAAAATTAAATCAAAGTAGATGTCCGCTTTTTTATGGGTGCTGGGCCACAAAATATAATCAGGCTCAAACTTTAGGGTTATTGATGGGTCAAATTATGAATCTTGAATCCATTAAAAATAAATTTTTAGACCTCTCCATTTATAACAAACTTTTTTAAAAATGTTCATATTAAGAGTAATTTTTAAGCAAAATAAAATGAAATAAATCTCAAAATCGGAGTTCTTTAAAATTAAATGATTTATTGCAAAAGGCTAGTTTTTAGAAGTCCCATCCAAATAATATAACCTATCTTGGTAAGAATTTAGGCCCATTTTTGGACATGTCCTTTGTCGCAAAAAAATCAGTGAAGTAGTTTTATTTCAAATCCGTTTATACCCACTTTAAAACCATACAGTGAAACACTCTTATAATGGATTCTAAGCCGTTCGATAAATGTAGACTATATCGTGACTAGATACCTACAAACTCTATATAATTACAAGTAATTTGTCACACATGTAGCAGAAAATTTTCGATGCCGGCCTGTAACTTCTAATTTAGATATAACACACACACACGCATATACATTCATGCCTTTTATCCCCGAAGAGGTAAGCAGAGACGCAACTAGTGCACCCACTTTTCGCCGTGTGTATTGGTCTCATGATGCTTAGACATAACATTTTATTTAAACGTGTCTTGTAGAGTCGATAGAGTTTGACATAGCCAAATACACTACGGTTATAATTTTTTTTTTAATAGTACCTAACCTTTCAGGGTGTTTCTTGAAATACGAGCGTATATGAATCCTAAATCTGTCTCTATTTTTTTTAAGTTATATCTAATAGTAAATATAACTTTGTTAAGGTTATGTTAAACAATAACATGACTGCCTCGGTAGCGTAGTTGTATTACGATACGACTGCAATGCCGAGGCCTCGGGTTCGATCCCCGGGTCGGGCAAGGTGATATTGGATTTTTCTTATCAGTATCAGCTTGGAGTCTGGAATTTGTGCCAGATATGGCGATAGGCTCGCCCCCTATCACATCATGGGACGGAATACGCACGGCGAAAAGTGGGTGCACTAGATGCGCCTCTGCCGACCCCTCCGGGGATAAAAGGCGTGAGTATGCGTATGCGTTAATAATAACATATATCTATTGCAACGATTCTCTTCCATAAGTTTATGGTTTAGGGTATGATTGTAAAATAAGCGAAATGAATGAGTCGAAAATACTTGTATACTAAAACACACCCATCAGTTATTTGTCTCTGACTCTCAAAGTGAAAAGCGGTGGTGGCCTAGTGGGGATTGGAACGGACCGCCGAGATGAAGGTCGCGACTTCGAAACTAGACTCCAAGGCACACACCTCGGTATTCTCGAAGTTATGAATGTATTGATTGATAATTATTATCGCTCGGTTTATCGGTGAGAGTAAACTTTTTGAGGAAACCGACTTACCAGGATTCTTCGTAAGAATTTAGAACGTATGTAGGATCAGCCTGCACCTCTCGTAAGCTAGTGTGATGGATTAAGGTTTCAACCTTCCCAGTAGTAGAGGATATCCCTGCTCAGCTGGACAATATATAATGAAATAAAAAAAAGCATTTATTAGTCACCTAGGCATATTTTTTTTTATTACATTGAATGACGAGACGAGCATGCCGTTCGCCCGATGGTAAGCGATACGACCACCCATAAACAGTAGCAACACCATCCAGCACCTAGACTTACAAAGTACTGTGTGGCATTCCACTGCGCTCGTCATCCTGAGACATAAGATGTGAAGTCTCATTATGTCCAGTAGTATGGCTACAATGTCCTTCAAACCGAAACACAACAGTGCATGCACACTGTTGCTTGGCGGTAGAAATAGATATTGCGGTGGTACCCACCCAGACGGCCTCTTACATAATGAGAGACCTACCACCATATAAAAGTACTTAGGATAGGTCATGGCAAGGTAAAGAATATTACAACAAGATACAGAGGTACATATTCAATTAAACAATTAAATGTACCTTTATTAATATTAATTAATAGGAATAGTTAAAACATTAATCAAGTATGTTGATTGCTATAGGTAGGTATAGACTTATTTTTAAACCTCGAATAATGTCGCGAGAAATAACTAGTTTTATATACAAGCCATTATCAACGGCATGTCTCGAGAAACACGCGTAAAGTCGCAATTAAAAGCTTTTTTATGGCAATAAAACAGCGTTGAAAATTGCGCCTCACATCATTTAACACGTATCAACCATTCACCATAACAAGAATGTTAACATTAAAATTTTTTATAGCTTATAGCTGACATGAACCTTATAGTAAATCTACGTAAAGTTAACTGTATTTCGCTTGTGATAAATAATCTACATTGTCATGTTAGACTGTTTTGCCAACCTTACGCATATTTTGGTTTGACAACACTACTATTTTTCTATTGAGGCGATTGATAACTGATCAATGACCCTTTACTTTGTTTTAGTACATTTACTAATACTATACTATACACAGAAGCCTTTAGCAGTCCTTTAGACGTCACGGCTGTCAAGTTTAGATTTTTTGTGTCGTCAAGAAACACTACGACGTTACTTGCTTTAGCAACTGTCAGTTTTATGGTAACGTAGAGTTTCCTAGCAAAAAGACTTGCCTGATTAATTCAACCTGCGTATATGAATTCCGAAAAATATTTCCTAGTCCCCACTTGTAGGACTACAGTAAACAGGGATTCATGTGGCAAAATTCCGACTTTAAATCCAATGCTTTAAACTGTGCGTTGTCTGGCAGTATGAAGATTTTGTTCAAATAGTATAAAAGTGAAATTTAGTTGTGTAATTTATTATTTTTTCCCACCTCGAGGTTTACAACCATCTGACGTGTTGAAGACAATTTATAACCTTAAATAAACAATATTATGCACTTTTGAATAATAAAATATGTTCGGAATATGCAAAGGAAGAATAATATATTTAAATCTCAAATCTACGAAATATTTGAAGTTACACGCCGCCTACGACGACGCTTATGAAAATATTACATTTCTTATATCATCTTTTTAATCTGATCACTTTAAGTAAAAAAAAGTTTGTCTTTAGTCATTCAGTCAGGAAGTCTTTGTTTAAGTTAAGTTTTTTTAAAAGAAATGTTAGCCAGAATTGTAGAATTTTGCTATAAAAATAATATTATATTTCCTAAAGTTCAAATACTGTATTTATTTTAGCTATAGATGGGGTATATAGGGAAGTAGCTGGTTTTGTGATTAGTACACAGATCGACCGAATTGTATTCAAAGTTTGGCAGACGATAGTAACAATCAATGGTGAAGGAAAATGTTTTCATATTATTTATTTATTTATTTATTTATTTCACTCTTTTTTGCACACGATTATCACAATTTAAATAAAGAATAGGATAATAAAAAGAAAAGTACAAATGGCGGTCTTATCGCTCTAGGCAATATCTTCCAGACAACCATGGGATGGATATAAGAAAAGGAAATAGAGAGGGCAGTCTAGTGAATATATAATAATTTCGGTTATGAAAAATAAAAACACGATAATAATAATAAATAAAATTATTTCAATTAATAATCAATAATATACCTAGAAGTAAATACACATATAATATATATACATACATATATATAAGTTTATAAATAAGCATACATATATAATAAATTACCAATAGAAATATGTTGAAAATATACTCGTCAGTGAGTCAGTTCAGTGAGAAAGGTAGGTATTAATATTTTCCAAAACAAATATTTTATGATTTCTATAATCTTAACATCTTTTGTTATACGGACAAACAGACACACTCACGTGTATGTAGATAACATACGAATTTGTTAAGTCGATAAATATTCATGAAAACATGTAGCCGGTGTCAATTAATAAGCGGAGATCATTTCAAATAGTTTTGTGTACACCTCATATAAATGATAATTTATGTTCAGATCGATTAGATAAGTCAGGCTTAGCGTCAGATATGTCACTACATTGGATATTTTAAGCATTTTAGACATACATTAGAATATCCCTCGTCGTCTAGTGTGTTGACTGGCTAGGTAGCGTAGTTGTATTGCGTGGTACGACACCGTTCTGAGATCCTGGGTTCGAATCCCCGGTCTGGCGAAGTGATATTGGGTTTTTCTACTCAGTATCAATCCGGAGTCTAAAAATTGGTGCCCAATATGACTATGGGCTCGCTCATATTATAAGGGAACACATATGGTAAAAGGTGGGTGTCTTGGTTGCAGCTCTACCTACCCCTTCGGGGATAAAGGAGTACACAAACTATAAATCAAGTATATAGACTAGTTTCGATTTTCAAAATCAGAAAAATATGAAGCCAAACTTTGGATGCGCTTACTGCGTTTTCTTCGCGCGGAGAATCACGTTTTCAGATCTGTATCTGAAAACGGTGACAGTGGTGGAACTGAATCCCAATCCCGAAGGATGTTACTCACATTTCGACACAGTTTAATTTCGAAAATACAGGAATGAAGTATTATATTGAGACAAAAATTGGAATTTGTTGGCTCGCCCCCTATCACATCATATACTACGGCGAAAAGTGGGTGCACATCTGCCTACCTCTTTGGGGAAAAAGGCGAGCGCGCACGCGCGCGTTTTTGTGTGTGTCTATGTGTGTAAGAGCCAAGAATTGATCATAAGACTGATTTTTATACCATTAATGTCTGATTTCGTCAGACAGCTATTATAATCAATTAACAATCACCAAAGGAAACAATTATCTATATATAACCGGTGATACCCGTTTCTGCAGTAAAGGTCAAGTGCAGTGAAAACTCACCTTGAAACTAAAACATAATAAACTTTATTTGCACTATAAATTAAAGTATCGAATTCATTTAATTTTGCGAGTAAATAAATACGAAAATTATCATCAATTAATTTTGCTAGTCGTTTTCGTATGCGAATCTGTTTAGGTACGTACAATGTTTTCTTGGGCCGCCTAGCATCTTTGCATATCATTTATGTATATTATGAACTAACTTATTCTCGTGCTCGCGTGAAAAGATTTTCCAGGATCACAGTGCTGCTATACATTTTCCCGGTATAAAAAGTAGCCTATGTCCTTCCCAATGTAGGCTAAATACTGACCTCGACGAAATCTAAAATATACGAGTGATAAACCGTAAGCAGCTCTTCACAACCAATGCACGCCCATGTGCGGGGGGACATTAGTCGCGGGCCGAGGCACACAGTCAGTGTGTATACCTCTTGGTTGTAATTCACATTGAGGCCTAAAAGGGCCCGCGAACATTTCCTGGCACCCTCTCTTTCCGCCCATCCTGGGAACCTTCCTCCCTTCCCCCCAACTTCCCTTCCATATTCCTCCTCTACTCCCATCCCAGGCCCCTGCAGTCGTCAAGCCGGGGGACTCCAGTATCCCATTCGCAGGTTTCCCCCGGTGTAGACTGCAGGATCGCCTACCTAAAAAAAAACCGTAAGCAGCTGTCGGATATATTTCGCATCCAAATAAAAAGGTCTACAGATGGTTAAAATCCTGTCATAATAAATAGCTCGTCCTGACGAGCCGCTTTCTAGGGATAGCATGTACATCGCTCGGACCCGGGACCTAAGGCCACATTTATGGAGGCGCGGGGCGACACGCGTGGCGTTGGGCAGGGCAACACGCACTATCAGAATCAGAATATTTTATTTGCATTCAATGTAGGTACAGACATAGGATGGTAATATAACTCATAAGTTCCGATACATTCTGCCAGGTGGCGTGCAAAAATTAAGCTTAGTAAGACTTTACAAAAATCAATACTATTTATTATAATCTAAATTAAATAACTTATTACATAAATAAACTTTCGCAGATTATTAACTATTTTTTTATATAATCCCATTTCAATAATATAATATTTGTATAAGTACAACTAAGTTACAATTAACATTAAATAAAATTATCACTCAAAAAATCTTTAACAGAGTAATAACACTTATGCAATAGTAATGCTATTAATTTCTTTTTAAAGATACTTGTAGGCTGGTCTTTTATGTTATTCGGTATTTTATTGAATATAATTGGTCCCATGGACAAAATGCTTTTTCTTAACAATGCTGTTTTAAAGTTAGTAGTATGCAATAAGTTTTTGTATTGTGATCTTATGTATTGTGGGCGCATTCTCATATCAGCGGCTGATGTAAATAAGTGAAGATTCGTTTTGACAAATATTGCAACTTCTAATATATACAGCGATGGAAAGGTTAATAAATTATGCGATTTAAAAACATGTGCGCAAGTATCTCTTGTTTTTAGGCCAAACATGGATCGAATACAGCGTTTTTGGACCTTGAATACCCTTTCCTTATCATGACAATTGCCCCAAAAAATTATCCCGAACCTTAACACTGAAACAACTATACCATGATAAGCTACTAAAAGTGTAGGGATGTTGACCTTTTTTGAGAGATTATACAGCATATATGCAGATCTGCTTAATCTCTTACAAATATCATCTGCATGAAATTTCCATGTCAACTGATCATCAATTAAAATTCCTAGAAACCTAGAAACATTTGTGGTGTCTATGTTTTGATCATTAAAGAGAATATTACATTTTTGAATATTTGATCGTTGGTGGAAATGCATCACTTTTGTTTTTTGAAAATTTATAATTAAATTGTTTGAATCAAGCCAATTAATGATGGCTCCTAAAGTGTCATTAATATTTCGTTCGTAACTTTCTCTACCTTCACATTTTACAATCGCCGTGCAATCGTCCGCAAATAGTACCATTGGTTGGTGAGTTTGACGAGGCAAATCATTGATATATAGTAGAAACAACAAAGGCCCTAGAACGCTACCTTGCGGCACGCCATATTTTATTTCTCCTTGTCTAGACAGATATTTATATTCGTGCTTTGTTTTTAAATTTACTCTAGATATTTCTGTATATTGTATTCGGTCACTAAGGTATGATGTAATCAGATTTAAAATATTTCCTCTAATGCCATAAGTGTATAGCTTTTGTAAGAGAATGTCGTGTCTCACGTAGTCAAAAGCTTTTGTCATATCAGTAAGAATTGCGCATATTGGTATTCTACTGTCAACACTAGTCATAATATTGCTAAGTAGTTCATAAATTGCCATATTAATATTTTTATTTTTCCTAAAGCCTTTTTGCTCATCACATAAGATATTATTAATAGTTAAAAATTTATATACTGCTTCATATATAATTTTTTCAAATACTTTGGAAAATACTGGAATAAGAGCTACTGGCCTGTAATTAGACATATCTTCTTTATCATTTTTTTTATGTATTGGTTTTATTATTACTGTTTTTAATTTATTAGGAAATACACCATAGCTTATGCTTATGTTCATAATGTGGCTTAAAGATGGACTTATGATATTTGCAACAGATTTAACAACACTCGTAGTGATGCCGTCATAACCGTGGCTCTTTTTATTTTTGAGTGTCCCTATGATTCTAACTATATCTTGAGGAATTGTTGGTGGCATGAAGATAGAATTTGAGTTATTTTTTATTGGTACTATATCAACATTTTTATTATTACCATTAGTTTTTGGTGCAATGCAATTTCAAAATTCAAACATATGGCGTTGTATGAGTTGTTTACGGAGAAGCGATTGTACACGGGCTTGCGCGATATTTGCGACGGTGACCACGGATGGCAACGACGCGTCCCATGCGGCAGCGCACGCAGTAGCGCATGCAGTGGCAAGTCACCGTTCTAGTGACACCCACGGCGGCGCTCGTGGCGTCGCACGTCCCGTCACTGCACCCGAATCTAAGCGTGCACCGCAGCGTCGCCCGCCGCGGAGTGCACCGCTAGTCTTCACGCCATACATCATTATAAACAATATCGTACATTGCTATTTATGCGTGCGACGACGCGGGCCGCTACACGCGCCGCCGCTTTATACACAAAAAAATCGCCCGACGCGCCCCGAGACTCCAAGCCACACGTGCCGCGTCACGCCCCGCGTCTACGAAAACGAGGCCTTAGTGCGGCGTCGCGCAGTACAACTATGCCACCAAGGGAAGCATCGCTTATAGATATATAGTCTTAGAGATAGGATAACAGAAGGTGCACGCAAAGGCATATTGATAATATTTTACCATATACTATGTTAGTCTACCATAATATATTAGCATCATGTGGATATAAATATATTGACATTATTTATAGCCGTTAGATTTACTACGGCTTTCACAAAACCGGCTAGTTATTTTAGTGCATCTAGGAATAACACTAACCGCCTGTGACTTAGCCCGTAACGCAGATCATAGAGTTTAACAATGCCATTAACCTAAATCTCCAGAGCGAAGCATCACGTACCGAAAGCTACTAGTCTTATTTAATGGAAACGATGTTGTTTTAAAATTATTGATTTGATAGTTGTATTGCTTATATTATTATAGGCGTGTTTAAAACGCAGATAAAGATTATTCGTATGGCTAAATCGTATTCTTGAACAAATTAAACTTTTATACGAATAATATACATACATCGCATCACGCCTTTTTAACCGACTTCAAAAACGAGGAGGTTCTCAATTCGTCGGAATCTTTTTTTTACGTGTGTTCCTCGATTATCTATCGATTATTATAGGTAATACTTTTTTTGTTTAAAAGGCTTTACTTCCCAGATGGTCCCATTAGTATCAAGGACCTGATGATGGGATCCCAGAAAAATCGAAGGCAACCCTCAAATTTTATAGGGATGCATAACGTGTTTTATATATTTTGTTTTGTACTAACACCAAAAATCAAAAAATAAAATCTTTTTAAACAAAAAATGAAACAGCTTTAAAAACCACTAAAAACCGAATAATAATTTAACAATACCTATTATACCTCCACTGATTACCAATTTTGGAGTCGGGGACTAATTAAAATTGCTAGCTAAGCCAGATAAATACATGAACAAATTTACGAAAACAACATTTAATTATAATACATTGCAGCGATGAAACGCAGACATAAGAGACTGTAATTCGTATTTGTTAAGTTTTATTTTCGTGTTTTTTCTTTTTTGTATTGCATCGAATGACGATACGAGCATGCCGTTCGCCTGATGGAAAGCGATACGACCACCCATAAACAGTAGCAACACCATCCAGCACCTTGACTTACAAAGTACTGTGTGGCATTCCACTGCGCTCGTCATCCTGAGACATAAAATGTTAAGTCTCACTATGTCCTGTAGTTACACTGGCTACAATGTTCTTCAAACCGAAACACAACAGTGCATGCACACTGCTGCTTGGCGGTAGAAATAGACATTTCGGTGCTACCCACCCAGACGGGCCCTTACATATGAGAGACCTACCACCAGTACTTTTCATCGACCTGCCTTAGCATGGCCATGAATGGACCTTTAACCGTCTATTCTAGGGTACATTGCAACCCGATGTCACGAGCATTGAAGAGTAAATTATAACACGGGTAACAAGACTGAACATTGAGATGCCGGACGTTGTGGGAAAAGCATGCGCGTGCTCAAATCATGAGATGTAGCGTGAATATTTACCATCTACGTGCGCAGCAGTGGGCAGTATATAATACAGGGCTGATATGGTATGGTAAAGACTCAATAATTATTGTGCTAAGGACATAGGAATCCTTAAAGAAATATGTATTCGATCAAATTTCACAACCCTAACAATGATATGATCTTAATTTTTTACTTACTCGAATCCATTGTGAGGCTAAGCGACAATCGGAATATCAATCCCGAATGCACCATCAAATCTAGGGCTAATTTTGTTAGAAAAAGAAACGTGAATGAAAGAACGGCTGGGAATTCGAATACAGGACTTCGCGGTCCACAGAGCGTATATAAATCCACAGTATAAGGCGTGATGTATGTGTGTGTATAAAGATCGGTAATTATTTTCTTACATATATGATAAAGAAATGTTTGAAAACACCGCGGGGAAATTGCCGCATGTACAGTCAGTTGCATGAATGTAAACGCTGCACTGAGAGGAAGACGTTCAGTAATGGTTACTTTGTAATTCATAAATTTGTTTTTTCCTCGAATACATTCGGTGGCATAGTTGTATTACGGTACGACTGGAATGCTGCTCTCGGGTTCGATCCCCGGGTCGGGCAAGGTGATATTTGATTTTTCTATTCAGTATCAGCCCGGAGTCTAAAATTTTATCCCGATATGGCAATAGGCCCCTATCACATCATGGGACAGAATACGCACGGCAAAATGTGGGTGCACTCAGGTGCGCATCTGCCTACCCCTTCGGGGATAAAAGGCGTGAGTGTGTGCGTGTGTGTACATTCATTTGAGGCTGATGGCACGCGTACACATGAAAGCAGTCGCGGACTCATTCATATTTCATAACAAATGACAATGAATATTTCGTCGATATTTATCTGAGATGCCATAAACCTAATGCTCTATTTTCAATCAAATCATAACCTTGCATAATTCAATATGAATGAAATATCAAATACTGCCTTAAATACAACATTGCATTGTAATAAATAAAAAATCAAAAACCGATTTATAATACAAACATCTATATTGTAATGATAATTTTGCCCACTCACGTCGCTTCAAGTCGCCTATCGAATACATCACCGATATTTCAAACCAAATAAGGTCCTAATTAAATAACAATCAAATATTAACAATAGCCGTAAAATTTAAATAAACTATTTCATAATTAAATAAATTATATTGTGAAGTCATTAGGGTTCCTAAAAATGCTGATACCATAAAGCTTATAAATACCCTAGATTAATTATTATTAAATATAGATCTTAATAAAAATATATATATACAGAAACTTTTATATGTAGTTGAGAAGTACAGTCAGCCACAGAAGGTACTGAACAAATTCAAATTTCATTTCCGCTTTTAACCTTGTGTGCCTTTATCAACAATCGTTTCTTCTTCACTTAAATAACGTTCAAATGGCTTACTTTATTCTAGATACAGAAAAAAAGAATATTTCGATTGAAGTTACTGTGTTAGAGCGTTTTGAATTTGTTCATCTACTTTTGTGGCTGACTGTACATATAAATACCGTAGTGTGCCATCTGCTTTTCAAACATGACATTGCAGAATTGTCGTAAAAACGATAACGCCAATCTCAACAAATTGGAATTGAAAAATACCGTACAAAGTAGTAATAGAACTTACATAAATTAGTACTAGACTCATTATTTTTTCAATTTGACTATGGCACGACACGCCTGACAGTTTTTTTCTTATAACAGCGAGCTATTATTTTTAATAAGACGTTTATGTTGACTTTTAATGTCTCCATATTGTTTGGTAGAGTGTATTCCTAAGGAACAAATCTAATACCATACACTAGGGAATCAAACTATTGAGAACATCATTAAAATAATTAAGGTTAGGTTAGGTTAGGTTGGAACTGAAAGAAAATACGAAACAAGCTTTATAAAAGGCGGCTGGTGCACGTCAATGCCCTCACCATTTTGTGAATTGGCTAGACAATTTGTACAGCAACGATATAACTTTTTAAGTGACATATCCATCGCAGTATCTTCACCTTGGCTATTAATGATACAGAACCCAAACACACACACTCACGCCTTTTATCCCCGAAAGGGTAGGCAGAGGCCCAACTAATGCACCCAGTTTTCGCCGTGCATATTCCCTCCCACGACTGCCTCGGTGGCGTAGTTGTATTACGGTATGACTGCAATGCTGAGGTCTTGGGTTCGATTCCCGGGTCGGGCAGTGATATTGGGTTTTTTAAAATTCAGTGTCAGCCCGGAGTCTGGAATTTGTGCCCGATATGGCGATAGGCTCGCCCCCTATCACATCATGGGACGGAATAACGGCGAAAAGTGGGTGCACTAGTTGCGCCTCTGCCTACCCCTTCGGGGATTAAAAAAAAGGCGTGAGTGTATATGTATATATGTATATATTCCCTCCCATGATATGATGTGGTGAGCTTATCGCCATATCAGGCACAAATTCCAAACTCCGGGCTGATACTGAATAGAAAAACCCAATATCCCTTTGATACAGAACCAGTAGTCCACAGACCCGACTCACGCTTGCCCAACGTTGCGTAACACAGAATGACCAAATCGCCAGTAGTTTATTACCAATTAAGTTAAACACGGACCCCTGCTGGGACAACGGATATGTGGCGAAACATATGTTCTTTTCAAATGCCACACCTTGCCGAAATTTGCGTACTATTTCTTGATAGACCAAGAATAATCGTTAATATAAAAACGTGATGCATGCAGTGCCATGCAATCAGCCCTGTATTATATACTGCCTATTGCTGAGCACGGGTCTCCTCTACTGCTGAGAGGGGTTAGGCCTTAGTCCACCACGCTGGCCTAGTGCGGGGTGGCCGAATTCACATGCCCTCGAAATTCTTATGGCGAATTCTTAGGTATGTAGGTTTCCTCATCATGTTTTCCTTCGCCGCTAAAGCGAACGACAATTGATAAACAATACATACGTAACTTCGAAAAGTCAGAGGTGTGTGCCTTGGGTTTTGAACCTCCGTACATTGTCTCGGCAGACCGTTCCGTTCCCAACTAGGCTATCGTCCACTTGATTCATATTTGGTATTATGTTTGGAATCCACTGTACGCACTTATGTTATGCACTTAGGTCGCAGGGCATAGCTAGAGGCAGGCCTTTTTAACAGGTATGTAGGGGAGACCTATGTTCAGCAATGGACTGCTTGTGGCTGATGATAATGATGCCGATATACTTACCCCAGGAATCGCGTCAATTTACACAAAGAATACTCACTTCCAAGTAGGCATCCACTTGGCTAAGCCCCTGGCATTACTAAAGTCTATGGGCGACAATAAACTTACTATCAGTCATACCGCTAGCTCTGCCAACTTAGGCAATAAAAAATGTAAAAATATAAGTCTAGACGGGCGCTAAAATGCCTTACGGGCCGATTATTCCTACTTAGGATCTAAAAATGTTATCTTGGCTTTTTTAATTACTGTTGAGTGACTAGACGAGCATGGCGCTCGCCTGAGTAAGCGATACGCCCGCCCAACAGTACCAACACCCTACAGAACCTTGAACTTCTAAGTAGGTACTGCGAGGCACTCCACTGCACTCGTCATCCTAAGACACACGGTTTTAAGCCTTATAATGCTCAGTAATTACGCTGGATACAACATCCTGGTAACTGCAACACAACAGAGCATACACACTGTTGCTTGGCAATAGAAATAAGCATTGCGATGGTACCTATACAGACAGCTCTTCGCAACGAGAGACCTACCACCAGTAAACAGTTGTTCTTGTTTTCATTACTGTTGGAATAGGGCTGTATTCCTTCGTGCTCATTTCAGTTAATCTGGTGTGAGCAGTAAAAGTCAACTCGTAAAGGCACTAACATTTCCAAGAACATTAAAGCAATTGTAATATTTCGAATGGTTTCCGTGTTCAGCTCCGTATTTTATGGTTATAGCGGAGTAATAGGCGAGGTAGTCTAATTAGGCCCATATAATGACTTCGACAATCTATTTATCTCGAGGGAATTGTCTTGATGTTCGCAGCTCGTCAGTAGTCCACAAAAAATATTAGATATCGTTTTTATTTTAGTCCTTCTCAAGTGCCACGGATTGAGATATATACATAAAGAAATGGGTGTATCCAAGGGCGTAGCCAGCTTTCAATTCAAAGGGTAGTAAAATCTCAAACATTGATCAATTGCAAAGCGAAAAATTCATATAGATAGTCCCAATAATTTTGTAAGAGCATGGACTTGTGTTGAATCTAGTAGGTCACCCTTTCCCCCACCTGCCTACGCCCATGCGTGTATCGTAAAGGATTTTTATTCCGATAAAAGACTAATGCGCTAGAAGAGTCAACTATCAAAGGGCTAATCGTACTTTCTTATCTTACTAATATTATAAATGCGAAAGTTTGTGAAAATGTTTGGATGTTTGCTAGAAGTAAACATAGAAACTACTAAACGGATTTGGATGAAACTTATTCCTATTACTTTTGATTAATTATATACCTAGATAGACATTGAACGTTTCAAACACGTCGAAAAAAATAGAGGCCAACAGTTGTCCACTAAATGAGTTTGAGTGAATTATTTTTTGTTGTTTTTCATGGATATAATTTTCTCCCCATTTTAATAGAAACCATGTAATAATTGGTATCATTATGCGCGCACACAAGGATACGCAGAATGATGCAGCGATAGCGTATGACAAAGCTGTCACGCATTCTAGCTTAAGAAAAGTGTTTGTTTTAGTTTCATTGCAGCGCGTCACTCTATCTAGGTTTATAATTTATCAGTCTGAAATTGAAATCTATCGATATCTAGATTTATTGTATTAATCTAACTTTGTGTACGCTTTATTAAATCAATAATGCTAATTCTATAAACTAATTGTGCACTTAAATTAGATAATAACGGATTCCAACCAAATCACTTCTAATAAAATAAAGACACGATATTTACGAATTAAATAGTAAGAAATACCACGCGATACGACGTTTCATCGATGATGCGATTATCGAGTAGGAAGTTATTGATTCTCTAAAATTCCTAGAGTTCCTAGAGTCTTCGCCTCACTTATAAGTATACGACGGATCCATTGAACTATCCCAACGGCTAATAATAATACCAGCCCTGTATTATATATTGTCCCACTGCTGGGCACAGGCCTCTACTACTGAGAGGTTTTAGGCCTTAGTCCCCCACGCTGGCGTAGTGCGGGTTGGCAGACTTCACATTCCTTCGTAATTCTTACACAGAACTTCGCAGGTATGCAGGTTTCGACACGATAATATGATGCAATTAAAATAACTCATCGGTAAGCATGTCACGATTGTTCAATTTTCGCTATGGATCTATTAGTAGCACGAGTGGTAGCGATAACGCGTTTTTCCCCGCGCAAAAAACGGTACGATAGTAAATGGAAATCAACCATTAGACTTTTAACTTTATATTAAAATATAATATGCATGAGATTTTAAATCAAAATTATATATTAGTTATAAAATTAAACCTTGATTAGGAGTTAAGATAAACACGAATCGAAATCATGAAGTAAGCTATCCCTTTCTGAAATCATAATTTGTAATGAGATTGTTAGAATCTATTAGTTGATCGAAAATAAAAAAAAAATGACGTCTAAAAGTGCCCTTAGGGGCCAATTACTTAATAAATGATTTGAACTTGAAGAATACAAAGGGCCGTTTCTCCGCTTGCTGTTAAACGCTACTCGTCACATAAATATATAAGCCGACGAAATACAACAGGCATACTCTAATCTATGCTCCCAAATAAATTGTAATAAAATTAGTACTATCTGCATTAGCTGTATAATACGAGAACTGTCAAGAAAAAACTTACCTCACCGGTAAAATACGTTCTTATTTTGTGTATCTAACTGCGTTAGTAATTAAGTCTTTCCATTATAAAGTTTCAATACTTTAACACAAAACATAATTATTTCACACGTATAAATAACTGATACACCTGCATATTCGTTCATCTCAGTGTTACCAAGTTTTTAAACATAACATATTTTCTATATATCCCTAAATGGTTTTATGGTAACCAAAGTCATTAAATCTACCTTTGCATATGTCTAGACCTGCATTAATATGCATGCCGCATATATTTGCTACTGGCAGTTTATATTGTTTTCTTTTTTAATTACCAAAGCAAGGTTTTTTCCGTTTCTATATATACTTATTGGGCTGGGAGTTCAATAAATAAGGATACAAAAATTTAATTTTTTAATTAAAAAATATAATAATTACTTTATTGAAATAATATCGACACATTTTATCGTATAGTTTCATTTTTAGAATGATCAAATAACCCAATATCACTTTGTCCGACCTAGGATTCGAACTCGAGACCTTAGAGCGGTGTCATGCCGCGAAAGCAATACAACTACGCCACCAAGCCAGTCATATAGACAGGGAAATAGTTTTGCACTGACACATCTGAGTTTTATTTTTAAGCACTTCGCACATACAAAATTACGTAAGATGTTCTGAAATTTTTATAGCTTAGATGGAGGCGTCATACAGGTTTTTTCGAAATAGCGAGTATCAATTGATACGGTATCGGAAGATTTTTTTGCGAATTAGCGGTCGACTAACGGTGTCCGCTCGCCTCAAACTGATGTAACAATACGACTGACTCCTGACGAGGTATCTTTAGTTATTTCGGCTTTTTAGTGATTAATTAAAACATTTGATTAAATTTTTTGGTAAGGCGAAATTAGTACCTATTGAAAGACTTTAATTTATTGCATAATAGCTTTTGCACGCCCGCGTGAATGAGTTTTTCCGAGATAAAAGTCCCGCTTTATATTTTCCTGGGATAAAAAGTAGCTTATGTGTTAATCCAGGACATGATCTACCCGTATGCCAAATTTCATCGAGATCCGTTCAGTAGTTTTTGCGTGAAAGAGTAACAAACATCCATACATCCATACTTACAAACTTTCGCATTTATAATATTAGTAGGATTTGTAGTTGTAATTTTTATACGGTAACCTAGGCTATCTATTTAGTTAACGTATATTATTGCCTGTATATTAGACTGCCTTGGTGGCGTAGTTGATTTACATTACGACTGCAATGCTGAGGTCTTCGGTTCGATCCCCGGGTCGGGCACAGTAGTATTGGATTTTTCTATTTAACAAACAGTAGCATACATTGGTACATCATACTTAATCTAAATTTACATAATTAATAAAACATGCTACCCACAACATTTTCCACAGATTACGTTTAATATTATAGTTGTTGTGAGCATGTGAGTTATATTTAAGTACTTAAATGTTATGTAAAAGGTTAAGGAAGATAAAGACGATACAATATTTTGTATTTTAAAGAAACAGTAAGTTAATAATGCCAATAATATTATATTTAAAAACTAGGTAAAACGCAACTTTGATTTAACAGAACAGGCTAACATTGTCTGATTCAAAGGAAAACAATAATAATAATGATGAGTAACGGACTATAGGCTATGGGTCACAGAACGCATAGACTTCTATAAACAAAAAGTTTATGCGTGGGCAAGCCGTATTCGCCGTTATAGGAGGCGATGGGAACGATTCCAGCAGAATCGCACTTTTCAAAGCGATCAAAAGAGAGTTTATAGGTGTTGGGAGGATTCTCCTCATGGTGTGGTGGATGGGCGGCTGCCTGATGCTCACGATATGCGTGATTATTGGAAAAATATCTGGTCGTCGCCTGTCCCCCATACTGAAGACCCCTGGTTTAGTGTTGTAGAACGAGCTTGCGACGCAATACCGGCTATGGAAACCATTTCAATTAGCTCAGAGGATGTTCTGGCAGCCATCCGTCCGACACATAATTGGAAGTCTCCTGGTCCGGATGGTCTGCACAATTTCTGGTTGAAATGGTTTCTCAGTTCGCATGCTCGTTTAGCAGCACAGTTCCAGGATGCGCTAGATAGAGGATCGCTTCCAACATTTATGACGACAGGTGTCACTCACCTGCTCTTTAAATCCGGCTGTACCACGGACCCGAAAAACTATAGACTCATAACATGCCTTCCAACCATTTATAAACTTTTTACATCTATATTAAGATTGAAAATTGCAAATCATTTCACAATCAATAATATCCTTTTTCCCGGACAAACAGGATGCAAGATTGGGTCACGTGGTACAAAGGAGCTCCTTCTCATTGACATGACCATTTGCCAACAGACTCGTCACAACCGAAGGAATTTATCGGCTGCCTGGATTGATTATAAGAAAGCCTATGATTCGGTGCCCCATACTTGGCTCAAGAGGGTGTTGAATTTGTATAAGATTGATACAAATTTATGCACCTTTCTTGGGTCATGTATGGGACAATGGACCACTTTCCTAAAATATCCAGGTGGTACGAGTCCCCCTGATTGTGATGAGCCGATTAGAATCAAGCGGGGTATATTCCAGGGTGACAGTCTGAGTCCATTGTGGTTCTGCATGGCCCTGAATCCTCTCAGTACTCTGTTGTTGGATTCAGGGTTAGGATACCGTCTACGGAGAGGGAGTGAGCCTATATCTCACTTGCTTTACATGGATGATCTCAAGTTGTTTGCATCAAAACAAACAGAATTGATTGAGTTGTTAAAAATAACTGAAAGATTTAGCAACTCAATCAACATGGAGTTTGGTGTAGATAAATGTGCGGTTATCCATGTGAAGCGAGGAGAGGTGGTGATCTCTGATGACATACAAGTCTCAGAGACTATAAGACTTAGATCCCTTTCCGAGACGGAAACCTACAAATATCTGGGTATGCCTGAGGCACTGGGTATTATGGGTGCCGACGTAAAACAATCGGTCAGGGAACGTTTCTTCGGCCGTCTGACAAAAGTACTTAACAGTTTTTTGTCAGGTGGAAACAAGATTCGCGCTTTCAACGGTTGGGTTATGCCTGTACTCATGTACTCTTTTGGCATACTCAGATGGACTCAGACCGAACTGGACGCCCTGGATCGAAAGGTCCGGACCCTACTGACTGCACATCGTATGCATCACCCACGATCGTCAGTGATGAGATTGTACATCCCGCGGAGATGTGGGGGCCGAGGCTTACTTAATGCTAAGGACTTACATAACCGCGAGGTATGCAATCTCAGGGATTATTTCCTCCACAGCGAAGTGGGCATGCATAAGGTTGTAGTCATGGTGGATAAGGGATTTACCCCGCTTTCCTTGGCGAATGAGAACTGGCGAAAACCTAAGGTGATGGGCATTCGGGAACGTGAGGAGATATGGAAGAGCAAGGAACTACATGGTCGGTTTTATCGGGCCCTTCACGGGCCTGATGTAGACCAGCTTGCATCCGTATCTTGGCTACGTTTTGGTAACCTATTTGGGGAAACTGAGGGTTTTGTCTTTGCAATTATGGACGAAGTTATGAAAACGAACAATTATAGGAAATACATCATGAAGGACGGTACGGTCGATATCTGTCGGGCATGCCACCGTCCCGGTGAATCAATCAGGCATGTGATTTCCGGTTGTTCGTATCTTGCTAACGGCGAGTACTTGCATAGACACAACCTAGTAGCCAAGATCATACACCAGCAAGTTGCTCTTCGGTATGGTCTTGTGACTCTTGAAGTGCCATATTACCAGTATGTGCCTCAACCAGTTCTCGAAAATGATCATGCAACGCTGTACTGGGATCGATCTATTATCACGGACAGGACTATTGTTGCCAATAAGCCTGATATTGTAATAGTAGATCGATTGGCGCGCCGGGCAATACTTGTTGACGTCACTATTCCGCATGACGATAACCTTGTTAAGGCCGAAAAGGACAAAATGTCTAAATATTTAGATTTGGCTCACGAGGTTACCGACATGTGGGAGGTAGACTCCACAATTATTGTTCCGATTGTCGTTTCTGCTCATGGGTTGATACCAAAGAGTCTCGACCAACACCTCCAGAGGCTCTCAATTGGTCGTTGGGCCAAGAGCCAGATGCAGAAAGCAGTACTTCTGGACACGGCACGCATTGTGAGGAGATTCCTCACTTTGAATCCCTGACCACCGGTGGCTTGGGTCTTGAGCCTCGCCATCGGAGGGTGATTCACTTTTTTATATTTTTATAATATGTATTAATGTTTTTTTTTAGTATGTATATAAAAATGTAAAAAAAGGAAAATTGAAAATAATGATGAATATATTTTAGAAGTATGGATAGATTGTTCTTATAATAAATTCACAGTTAGCAATTGGGATTGTTTATTGGCATCGGTCGATAGTGAATCGCTACAGACCTAGAAAAGAGATAGGTATAAACCGCAGTGTTGCTTTGTCTCTTTCTATGTAGTGGTAAATTTTAAGCACAATGCAATGCAATGCAACCATCCCTATATTATAATACTGCCCCCTGCTGACCACGGGCCTCCTCTACGGAGAGGGGTTAGGCCTTAGTCCACCACACTGGCCTAGTGCGGGTTGTCAGACTTTACATACCTTCGAAATTTGTATAGAGAATTCTCAGGTTATTTTTTTTTTTTTTATTGCATTGAATGACGAGACGAGCATGAGGTATGTAGGGTTCCTCACGATGTTTTCCTTCACCCTCACGATGCAATGTTGCGGACGATAATTGATGAACAATACACACGTAACTTCGAAAAGTCAGAGGTGTGTGCCTTGGGATTTTAACCTGCCGACATTGTCTCGCCAGACCGTTCCATTCAAAATATATTAAGTACAATACTTAATCTATTTTCTATCTATATTGACTATGTACAAAATAAACCAGGTTTAAAAAAAGTCCACGAATTAATGAACACTTTTATCGAGCGCATTCAAGAAACTGTTACGTCAGTATGTTTGTTCTGTATCATTGGCGTGACGTCTTGTAATTTGTAAATATTTTCGAATAAAAATCAGTACATATTGAGATCGTAAAATCATATCCTTTTACGTTTACATTCAACGATTCATAAATATACTTAAGTAATGCAATGTTTTTACGATTATGTATGAAATTGTTATTGATATTTTATTATGATGGTTTAAAGTTTATTTTATTTGCAAACATAAAACTGTGGTTTTTTATTTGATAAGATATTCGAAAAGTAAGTAGGAGCACTTATATTTTGAGTCACTACAGATTTGCTTGCCAGTATTAAAAAAATGCTGTTCCTAGAAAAGTACATTTCCCTAATATTAGGTTTCGGTATTTTGAAAAGAAACAAAAACAAAACAAACGAACACACATCACGCGTTTATCCCCGAAGGGGCAGGCAGAGGTGCAACTAGCCCCCTACTTGTCGCCATATGTATTCCGTCCTCTAAGGTTCACGTCCAATGATGTGATAGAGATCGTGCCTATCGCCATAAAAAATAATAATAATAGTACCAGCCCTGTATTATATACTGTCCCACTGCTGGGCACGATCCTGAACTTCTCAAGTATGCAGGTTTCCTCACGATATTTTCCTTCACCGTTAAAGCAAGCGATAATTCACTAAGAATACACACATAACTTTAGAAAAGTCAGAGGTGCGTGCCCTTAGGTTTTGAGCCTGCGGACATTCGTCTCGGCAGTCTGTTCCACTCCGAACTAAGCTATCGCCATATCTAGTTTAAACTCCAGTCTCCATCCTAATGCTAAGCTGTAGAAACCTAATAGCATTTTTCCCGACCCGGGACCTCAGTGCAGTGCCCTTACCACTCACGCTGTACAACTACGCTACCGAGGCAGTTGTGAATAAAACTAACAACTCAGGAATTAAAACAAAATGTAAGAAGATAAGTTACTTCTTCTTCTTCAGCTTTTAGAAGTCCACTGCTGAACATAGGCCTCCCCCAATGATTTCCAGGCCAACCTGTCAGAAGCGACCTGCATCCAGCGGGTTCCTGTGACCTTTACCAGGTCGTCTGTCCACCTTGTAGGAGAACGCCCAACGCTGTCTCGTACTAAATACTACGTACTAATAAAAATAAATTAATGTTGAGTGGATACAAATGCAAGCAATCTTGTGGTTAATTTTGATTGATTTGGAACGAAATGAAAATGGACTACCGTTTCACAATACTTTGGTAGCCGGAAATGCCTCGTCAAACAAGTTACTGATAACGTAACAGAAAACGTATCCATTGCGTTGTCAAAATATAATGTGGTATCTATGTAGGTGTGTCAGATTCGGTATCTATAATTAACGTTCGTGCAGAAAAATAAAATTTAAGGTTAAAGAAATTTATTCTCAAAAAGACGAAGAATGTCACTTACATGAGAACAAGTTAACAAAAAATAAGTGATAATTCAAAATACAGTGGTCGCCGTGCACTCACTTAACAAAGTAATTTGTATTAGTAGCTGTTCAAACGAGCAGTTTTTGTTTTACGAAATAAAACTTGACTGCTCCAAAATTTAGAGAAAAAGTAATTGGTTTTCAGTTATATAGCTTGATAGCCGAGATTTAAAAATGTTAAGTGAGCTTACATTTTTTATGTCTGATGGTATTTTATTGTAAAATTGTGCTCCTTCATAGGTAATATTCTTTTTAGCATAATTAGTACGTATCCTTGGCAGAACAAGTAAGCTGGGTCTGCGTGTGCTACGTGTACAGATTTGTGATTTTTTCACAAAACTCAAATTTGTGTGGATAGATTTATCAATCGTTTTTCTAATTAATATACAGGTATTATATACATACAGTTGTCTAATATTCATTAATTTTGTGTCTTTAAAAACTTTTATTGTCGGTGTTGAGTAAGGTAATCGAAAGAGTATCTTTATAATTTTATTTTGTGCTCTTTGAAGTTCTTTAAGCTTCAGTTTAGCGGCACTTCCCCAAACCTCAATCAGATATAATAATTGAGATTTTACCATCGAATTGTAGATCGTATAGCGCAGTTGTTGGGGTATACATCGCGAAATTTTGTTGAGTGAGACAATAAGACTTGAAAGTTTATTTTTAATGTAGTCAATATGACTGCTCCACGTTAGATTACTGTCCATTCTTAAACCAAGGTACTTCTCACAGGTTTTATGTTCTATTGGTGTATTATTAATAGTTAGTGGATCATGTGGTGGGATATTTTTATTCTTAGGTTTGAAAGTAATGTAACATGTTTTAGAGATATTTATAGTTAATAGATTATATTGAAACCATTCATGTAAAACATCTAAATCCTCTTGTGCTTGTGCAATAATATGTTGAATATTAGTCCCGAAATAAAATAAACATGTATCATCTGCATATAGAGTTATATGACCGTGTAGTGCCAAGTCTGCAATGTTGTTAACATATATCAAGAAAAGTAGCGGACCTAGAATAGATCCCTGTGGTACACCACAAGTGACTGATAGTGTGGAGCTCTGACAGTTATCTAACTTCACTGCTTGGGAACGATTTAATAAATAAGACTTAAGTATGTTAAGAGCACTCCCCTTTATACCAATTTCTCCTAATTTATTCAATAATATTTTGTGGCTAACGGTATCGAAGGCTTTCTTTAAATCAATGAACAAACCCAGGACGATATTCCTTCTGTCCATGTTATCTTTTATTTTTGTTATAAGATCGACTATAGCTGAGGTAGTATTACTTTTAGGTCTAAAACCGTACTGTCGGTCCGTTAGAAAGTTAAAAGAGTTTAAGTATTTTAATAATCGAAAATAAATGATTTTTTCAAAAATTTTTGACAGTACTGGTAAGACAGAAACTGGGCGATAATTGCCTGGGTCTGATTTATCTCCTGATTTATAGACTGGCGTTACCTTGGCGATCTTCAGCGTATCTGGAAATTCTCCATCAACTAAAAGTTTATTGAAACATTGAGCCAAATTGTTAGAAATTACACTTCGTAAACATTTAATTACTTTCGGATTAACATTGTCTAACCCACTGCTAGCATTTGAATCGAGATCCGTTATAATTTTGTTAATTTCATCTGCACTACAAGGTTCGAAGGTAGATAGTTCTGGGTAGTCTTTAGCAGGTATTACGTGGAACGGTTGGTTTTCGTTTTCGTGATATTTTTTAGGGATTTGTTCTGCCAAAAGAGATCCTATTGTAGAAAAATATGTATTAAATAAATCACAAATTTCCTTAGTATTAGTTATTAATTTTGAGTCCGAAATTAATTTTGAAGGAGCGCAACTTTTCTTTAATTTGTTGAGAGATAGCTTATTAATAAGATTCCACATCCTTTTGGGATTATTAGCGCAATTTTTAAATAACCTACAGTAGTACGAGTTTTTTGCATTTTGTATTAGTTTTGTCACAGTGTCTTTCTTCAACTTAAGTTCGTTTTCTAGACTTTCATTGTGTTCATTATTTTTGTATTGTGACCATAAAAAGTTTCTTTGACTTATTCCGTCGATTATTTCCTTATTAATCCAATCTTCTTGCGGTAGATTTATAATTTTTCTTTTCATTATTTTGCTGTTTCGGATGTGTAGTTTAATTTCTTCTTCAAGTTTTTTAAAGTCAATATTATTAGTTAATCCTTTTGATTTTATCGAATCATGCAATTTCGTATAATCTATTGCTTCATAACTTGTCTGTACTTTTTCTTTTTTGGGTAGTTTAAATTTGTTAAATTGTAAGTAGATTTGTTTATGGTCGGACATTGAAGAGTTTATAATAGCTACATTGAAATAGTTAAGGGTAATATTGGTGCTGATATGATCCAGGATGGACTTTTTTGAAATTGAATCCCTTGTGCAGTATATTTTATCTATTTTATTTAACAACCTGTAGCCTGATTCATTCATTGTTTGCTTGTATTTTGTTAACCTTTTATCCTTTGTCAGCAGATCTATATTAAAGTCTCCAAAAACGATTGCCCTTTTTCGTCGCTGCAATTGTGCTTCATATACTTCAAGAAAATTTTCAAAATTTGTCACACCAGGTTTATAGATAACACCAACATCTGCAATTTTTTCTAAATGAATCCATAGGTAGTTGTTTCCATTTGAATATTTCGATTCAATTAAATTATGCTTAATATTGTTGTGAATATATGCAGATACTCCTCCCCCCCTACTATCTGTTCTGTAATTGTAATAGTGTGTATAGTTATCTATTTGTAGTTGTAAAGCTTGATCTTCTGTACTTATCCAGGTTTCCGTTATGAGGACCACCTGTACTATTGTTGGTATTGATGCTAGAATACATTTTAATTCGTCTATTTTGCCTCTTTTCTTTATGCTCCGGGCGTTTAAGTAGAGAAATGATAATCGTGATTTTTCTGTCAGAATATTTTGATAGTCGTTTACTATTTGATAATTTAGGGTATTAACAGACTTTTTATTAACGTTCACTTGAAGTTTTTTGGCGATGTTTTGATTATACTGGGTGTACCGTTAATATACTTAATTGTGACGTCCTTTTCGCCATTCTTTATACGTCGATTCAATTCGTCTTTCACACTATGAAAATATTTTTGTTGAGTTGGCGTTTGATCAGAAAATATTTTTATGTCCTCAGGTAACTTACTCTTCTGGCGAAGCAGTAATAATGCTGGTTCTGGTTGGTCAAAGCACACTTTAATTCTTCTAGTTTTTCCTGGATTATATTTGCCAATACGAAATACTGAAATAGGTTTTGGAATTTCATTGTCTATTGCAGTGATGATTTTAAAAATTTCCTTATGATCTTTATGCATCCTTTCCTGTATGTTTATGGAGTTATCTTCAGGAATGCCCGTGAGAATAATATTATTCTGTCGCTTTCTGCGTTCTTGAACTTCATGAATTATTTGTTCATTTGCATGTAATTGATTGTTTGGTGATGAAGATGCGGTATTCATTAATTCGTTGATGTTAGTCTCAAATGACCTAATTCTTTCCTCATAATAGTTTGTTTTCGTCTTTAAGTTCGACAGTTGAGTTTTAATAAAGTCTTGTTCAACTGATATTTTTGAAGTTGTTGATTTAATATCTTGGATTTGGGAAGTGATTTCGGCTACATTGGTGCTAATTAAGTTTCTTGTTTGTTCATGTGATAACTTTAGGTCGGTAATATCATTCTTTACTTCGACAATTTGCTCACTCATCTTATTTATAATTTCTGTATTAGATTGAAAGTTATTTTCGAGTAATATAGCGATACGGGACAATTCATCTTTGACTAGTTTAAAGTCTTCTGTGCAGCGACATTGACGGTCCTCCGGTTGCTTTCGTTTCCGATATGATACTGCCGCGTCTGATATGTTTTCAGTTATTTTCGATAGATCCGGTTGGGAACCACCGCAGAGAACGGTGCTAGGTGGGGACCGCATCATTTTTACAAAATTATGCTTCAGCTAATTAAATTTATTTTTAATAATATTTTTTAGCGATCTTGCTACACACCTTGCGGACTAGGATTTGAACCATATGCCTCAGAGCTCAATATTTGTGACGTCACTAAAGACCTTTAAGAATTTATGAATTGCGATTGAATTTCGACGAGTGGGCGACAACTAGTGTAATCTAATCCAACAGAGATCAGCCAGGTACGCAGGAGATAATATAGTGCACAAGTGTGTGCGCAATACACAGGTGCACTCGCTATTCCTTCACTCTCATAGTCCGGCGAGACGGCAATCCGACATGACCGAAGAAAGATCAGGCGTAGGGCCAACGGCTTTACGTGCTTTCCGAGGCACGGGGGTATCACACCGCCAATATCCTGACATCGAGCTGTGGCTGAGTATTTTTTAGATGGAAAAACCCGGTCAAGATGTTTTTTTATGCCCGACCCGGGAAGCGAACCCAGGACCTCAGCGCGCAAATCGTACTCGTAACGCGTACGCAATACAACTACGCCGCCGAGGCAGTCAAAGAATAACATGGGTTGGTAGTAAGGGTTGTGAAGCTTATGATAACAAATCTGACAACATACAATATCTCGTAAAAATATTTTGTAGTTAGCTAGTTTAGCCTACAAAATGCCGTCGTTTTAACCGAGACAAACAAATTAATAATATACATACATAAACACTCACGCCTTTTTTCCCCGAAGGGGTAGGCAGAGGCGCAACTAGCGCACCCACTTTTCGCCATGCGTATGCCATCTCATGATGTGATGGGGGAGAACCTATCGCAATTTAGGGTACAAATTTTAGACTCCGGGCTGATACTGAATATTCCTTTATCTATTAAAATAAAAAAATACTTATATTATAAATACAAAAGTAACTCTGTCTATATGAACCACTGAACCGCAATCAGCTCTATATTATATACTGCCCACTGCTGAGCACGGGCCTCCTCTACTACTGAGAGGGGTTAGGGCTTAATCCACCACGCTGGCCTAGTGCGGGTTGACAGACTTCACATACCCTCAAAATTATTATGGAGCATTCTCAGGTATGTAGGTTTCCTCACGATGTTTTCCTTCACCGTTAAAGCGAACGATAATTGATAAAAAATACATACACACGTAACTTCGAAAAGGCAGAGGTGTGTGCCTTGGGTTTTAAACCTCCGGACATTGTCTCGGAAAACCGTTCCATTCCCAACTAGGCTATCGTCCACAACCACCACTGAACCGACTTCGATAAAATTTAGTATGCAGGTAGTTTGAGACCCTGAGAAGGGCTTAGGCTACGTTTTATCCCGGGAATTAAATCCCGGCAAAACGTTTTCACGCGGGTGAAGCCGCAAGCAAAAGCTAGTTCATAATATTTCATCTGTAACTCAAGTACTTTATTCTGATTGGGCCAATTTCGCGATCAATCCAAAGATAGCGTTGAGATCTTATTGATATCAGCTCTATATCTATAGATAACAGATCTTTTATTTCTTTGGCTATTTTCTGTCTGCGTTCAATTGATAGCTAGATGGGAGCTCTTCGTACATTTTCCGAGGATTGAATTCCATAGATCTCAATAATTTACTTAAATATAATAATTCCCTACATCAGCCGCGTGTCGTCCACTGCTGAACATAGGCCTCCCCTCAAGATTTCCAGACGGACCTGTCAAAAGCGGTCTGCATGTAGCGTCTTCCTGCGACCTTTATCAAGTCGTCTGTCCACCTTGCCAATAACTTCCTTATCGCTAACCAATTGAAAAATAGTACATATCAAGGATAAATTTATGCTCAGAAAATCATTTTTCAAACTTATGTTTTAAACTCCGAATATAACCTAAAATTCTTTACAACACAAGACTATCGACGAGGCTCTGATTAATCATATACCTAGATAGAGTGACGCGCTGCAATGAAACTAAAACAAACAGGCCAACTTTTCTTAAGCTAGTCTGCGTGACAGCTGTGTCATGCACTATCGCTGCATCATTCTGCGTATTCTTGTGTTTGCGCATAATGATACCAGTTATTACATGGTTTCTATTAAAACGGGGAAAAAATTATATCCATGAAAAACAACAAAAATTAATTCACTCGAACTCATTTAGTGGGGAAGTGTTTGCCTCTATTTTTTTCGACGCGTTTGAAACGTTCGGTGTCTATGTAGGTATATAATTAATCAAATCGACGAGGCTCATAAAATTGATTGACGGCAAATAACAACAAATTATGAATATTAAACAGCCTGACATCATAGTTTTTCGCAACGCATGAGGTTAATTATATTTTTTTCCATCAAATAGGTCATAGTAATCACAATGTGTCAAAAATGTCACAACGTAGCGCATTAATCAATGAGCCAAGAAAATAAATCGACCTGCTAACACCACCTTCAATATTACGCGGTGATTGGGTACAAAAAGAAATGCTTTCAAGGCGTTAATAATTTTGTAAGTAAAGTACATACATATATACATATACACTCACGCCTTTAATCCCCGAAGGGGTAGGCAGAGGCGCAACTAGTGCACCCACTTTTCGCCGTTATTCCGTCCCATGATGTGATAGGGGGCGAGCCTATCGCCATATCGGGCACAAATTCCAGACTCCGGGCTGACACTGAATTTTAAAAAACCCAATATCACTGCCCGACCCGGGAATCGAACCCAAGACCTCAGCATTGCAGTCATACCGTAATACAACTACGCCACCGAGGCAGTCCGTAATACAACTACGCCACCGAGGCAGTCTGTAAGTAAAGTGGGTAAATTAAATTTTTTTAAGGTTTTCGTGCGATAATAATTTGCGATTTAAGAGTCATGTTCTCTTTTATTATGACATAAAATGGGGTTGACTTTATTTTTAATTAATTTTATAAGGATGATTTAGGATGAATAGAACTGAGAAGGATCGTGCACTGCTCTGTGATTCAAAGTTATGAGTACTGTTTCTGTTTTTAAGTGGATTGCTCAAGTCTTCATTCATTTTCTTAAAAATCAGTAGGAATATTAAAGTTTATGGAACTCTATCCCTGGACTTCACAGGCCACAAGCAAGAACAAAAAGACTATTCAATCCTCAAATGAAATGAAATTATTTATTCGAACCCATAAAATGTTATACATTATTTAGATTCCGTCAATATTAACTCTACCACCAGTTCGGAAAGTAGTTCTCACTAGAGAAGAACGGGCAAGAAACTCTAGTGTTGAACTCAATAATCCTAAGTTATTTGTAATGTCAAAAATACCTTCACTCTGGTTGATCGATTTCTCGATCGAAAAAACGATTGCGATAATTTATTGAAATCGGCGGTAAGACAGTCTGTCAATCTCAAAAAGTAGAGCACTAGTGACTCACCCACACGTGTGGTTGTTCGCGCCGAAATGACGTACAGATTGTATCTCTCAATATTACCTTGTTTTGTTCAGATCTTGGCTGATTAAGAGCAGAAACTAGTCATAATGACTTCTTCGAAATTTATCTCGTACGAATAAGGAAAATAGGATTATTTTTTGCAAATCTGACAATGTAATATTATGTACCTACATGTAAATTTATTGGCATTTAAAGTTTAAGCATTTAAGTATTTTTAATAAAAAAATTCTTTTGTCAGACATGCTAGAAACTAAATTATTGAAGTGAAAACTTCTTTAGCGGCGTTGAGCACTTTTGGGATGGGTATAAAATGTTAAGCTCGCGTCAGGATCACGTAACCCCGATCGAATGCGTAGGAGGTTTTACCATCCCTTACTAATATGAACCTTAAATACAACTCGTAGAAGCTATAATTCTTAAACGAGATAATGTTTATTTATTTACTTTATTAAAACCATCCCTTACTAATATGAACCTTAAATACAACGCGTAGAAGCTATAATTCTTAAACGACTACATTTTTATTTATTTCCCCAGAGCAGCGTTGCTACGGCACGAGTACAAAGAGCGTAACATTCTTTTTTCAAATTTTGATTTATCTAGAAATAGTGAAATAATAGCGCAGTAAATAAATATTGTATTTAACCACATAAATGCTAGTACGTTTATACTGATAAATAAAGCAATTCGTGAGAAATTATTCCCTAACCATTCCAAAATATTCAGAAATGCACAACGTTAATGTTCAAGTTTTCACTTCTGCCGGCACTCCCGGAGTGCAACCCGTTCTTTTTTTTACGAAGTTCACGATTATGAATTATGTACCTATAATTTGGATAAATAAATAAATGAGAATATAATTTTGAATAAACGAGACGTGTATTCGCTATTTAATGATTGCAGTGTATAGTATAATATATATTTTGATTGAAAATATATAGGTTGTCTGGTTTATACAAATTAGATAAAGGAACAACAAATTGGTTCAGTTAATCTTTTACGCTGTTCACTTTTTACTTCTAAATAAAAAAAAATCGTTTGATGATATTATTGCAACTATCTTAATAAACATATTTCCAATTAATGATTGTTCTACATGAGACATAAAAAAAATCATAACACCGCGTGCGACCTTTGGCGTAAATCTGGCAGCAAATTAGAGAATCCCTTATTATAACATGGTAAATGAAAACGGTACTAGATTTGTCGTAGTAAGGTTTAATTTGATAAAGCCGTAACCTGTAAGAGAAAGTAATTAATCAAGCACTTGTTTGTAGGAGTCGTGTTAGAGAAACCTTCGCTGTGTTTGACACAGCGAATTCTATTCATGAATAGGGATTTACGGTGACATTAGAACCTGCTATCTACTGTTTATTATCTAGAATATATAATTTACATAAAATAACGACCTTATTCATAAACGGTTTGTAAACCTATTTTAGTGATCGTATGTTTTGTCTTCTTGGAACTAGTTATGAATTGAGTTAGAAGGAAGAAGACAAAACATTCTCTAACTAAAATAGGTTTATATTTTATGTTTAAGATCGTAACTGGTTTTCACAGATATAGCCATCCAGATTTTTCTACCGCCAAACAGCAGTGTGTTGCTCTGTTGTCTTCTGGTGTGAAGGACATTGTAGCCAGCGTAATTACTGGGCATTATGAGACTTAACATCTAATGTCTCAGGGTGACGAGCGCACTGGAGTACCACGCACCTTGTTATTTAAAGTTTATGGGCGGTCGTATCGCTTACCACCAGGCGAACGGCATGCTCGTCTCGTCATTTAATTTCAATAAAACATAAATAAAAAATATAAACATAACCTAGCTTAAAAAGATTACATGTATCTACATATCTTACATATTACTTCAATTTCAACATAACATTCAAAATACACACACACTCGTACTGCCTCGGTGGCGTAGTTGTATTGCGTACGCGTTACGAGTACGATTTGCGCGCTGAGGTCCTGGGTTCGAATCCTGGGCCGAGCCAAAAACATTGTGACTGGGTTTTTCCATCTTAAAAATTACTCAGTCGCATCTCGGAGTCAGGAAGTTGGCGGTGTGATACCCCCGTGCCTCGGAAAGCACGTAAAGCCGTTGGACCTGCGCCTGATCTCTCTCCGGTCATGTCGGATTTCCGTCTCACCGGACTATGAGAGTGAAGGAATAGTGAGTGCACTTGTGTATTGCGCACACACTTGTGCACTATAATATCTCCTGCGCACCTGGCTGATTTCCGTTGAGATTGGCCGCCGTGGCCGAAATCGGCTAGGAAGGGATTATTATTACACACACACTCACGCATTTTATCCCATACATTGAAAATATTTGATAAAAATATTATTAACTGACATATGCCGAAGCAAAATGCATATAATACGCTTAGTATCTGATGAAAAAACTGTAATGAATAATGAAATAGTTGTAATATCTTATTTCATTGTACCCGCTTCAATGGTTCAGGCGCTAGACCGTACCTACATAATATTATATTTTTATTTAATAGGTGTTGCTCTTATTTCTGACCGCTTCAAAGAACCGAAATAAGAACCCATTGTTTTTATTACCTAAGTAGGCAAATGAGCAAGCTGTCCGCCAAGTTATAAGCGGCGCGAGTCGCCATGGACTTTGAGCAATGCCGAGGGCACAGTCAAGCCGCTGCCTATGGTGTAGGTACAGTCAACAGCATAAATATCTGTACAAAATCAAAATTTGAAATCGGCCTATATACGCTTTAAGTTAAACTGAAATATTTTTTTCTTCGTTTGAAGTAAAGTAAATGCCTTTTATTTTATTTTTGTGAAGAGAAAAACAAGATTAGTAAGAACACAAAAGTATGTAGGCAATTTGAAATTTTGAATTTGTTCATCTACTTATGCTGCTGACTGTACTATTCCGGGATATACATACACACATAGCATCACGCCTTTTTCCCTATTCAGAGGTAGGTAGAAGTGTATCACACCCACATTTCGTCAGCTATGTTTTTTTTTTTATGTTGACGATCCTGCAATCAACACCGGAGGAAACCTGCGAATGGGATACTGGAGTCCCCCGGCTTAACGACTCCAGGGGCCTGGGAAGGGAGGGGAGGAGGAATATGGAAGGGAAGGTGGGGGATGGGAGGAAGGTACCCAGGATGGGCGGAAAGAGAGGGTGCCAGGAAATGTTCGCGGGCCCTTTTAGGCCTCAATGTGATTTACAACCAAGAGGTATACACACCGACTGTGTGCCTCGGCCCGCAACTAATGTCCCCCCGCGCATGGGCGTGCATTGGGTGTGAAGACCCAGCGCACAAGAATTGCCTAGGGGGGCCGTCAGCTATGTTTAGGTCCCATGTAAAAGGGGCGAGTCTATTACCATTTACCGGGCACATTTCCAGTTTCTGTTCAGTTGACTGCCTCGGTGGCGTAGTTGTATTACGGTACGACTGCAATTCTGAGGTCTCGGGTTCGATCCCCGGGTCGGGCGTAGTGTGTTTGGATTTTTCTGGTATTCAGTAACCGCCCGGAGTCTGGAATTTGTGCCCAATATGGCCATAGGCTCGCCCCCTATCACATCATGGGACGGAATACGCACGGCGAAAAGTGGGTGCACTTAGTTGCGCCTCTGCCCACCCCTTCGGGGATCAAAAGGCGTGAGTGTGTGTGTATGTATTTCCAGTTTCCAGGCTGATACTTAGTAAAAAAAACCCAATATCACTTTGCCCGACCCCAGTTTCGAACCCGAGACTTAAGTACTGCAGTCGTACTGTAATATAACTAGGCCACCGAGACTGACCGGAGTATTCCGGGATTACGCGTAGCCTTTAATCTATTTTTAGGACAAATGACATCCAAATAAGTTGTTCGGTTGCACTATGTCAGGGGGCGGCCACGTGAGAAGGTTTTTCCGGGATAAAGTCCCGCTTTTTATTTGTTCTCAGAAACTCAAACTATCTTCATACCAAATTGCATCGAAATCGGTTCAGTAGTTCAAGATATTATTTCCTACAAACAAACTTTACCTCTATAATATTAGTGTACATAAATCGAATTCCATGTGAGCGACTTAAGCTAGTATCATAATAATTTTAATTCTTCTATATTTCTGTAAATCTATCCTAATACTTCTATACTAATATTATAAAGAGGAAAGATTAGATTTTTTGTTTGTTTGTTTGGATATACTCTAAAACTACTACGAGAATATCCCGCCCTCACACATTGTCCTGTAAAAATATTAAGCGGGACTTTTAGCCCCGACAAAACTTTATCACGCGGGTGGAGCCACGAGCCATAGCTAGTATTAAAATAAATAAATAAAATATTTCTTACCATTACGACGTAATAATACAAGGATACTGAACGAACTTTTTCTTAACATTCCATTTTTAAATGCAGCCCTATAAAATATCTTACCTCGTTCAGAAAACTATTTCTCGAAAACCTCTGTCATTTCAAATTCCTAGATGATTTATGGCATTAACTTTTTGCTCGCCATCTACGTGGAAGCTGTACCGCATTAATTGACGTTAGATTCCGAACCTGAGATATTCTGCGAACGCAAAAAATAAACTTAATCACACAATGATTTATATGCCAGATGCAATGGAGACCATATAGCATGCAAAAACTATATTACGTTTAGCAAACAAATAGTATATAATTACTAAATTACGCGAGCAAAAAGGTCAATGATATTAACTCCGACATTTGAATTGATAATAGCACGGATTTATGGGGCTCTGCCAAATGTCACTTTTTGTAACATACTGATATTTGGAATACACGGTGGTTACGGTTAGACCACGGTCTAAGCTATAAGCGGATTGGTATAAGCGACAGCAAACCACACCTAGGTTTCGGAAGTATATTTTTAATGACCTTCTCTAAACAGAATAAAAAAAATCTGCATCATGCACTACTTTATACGTTGGACTGATTTTGAAAACAGTAACACTAGTTTCTTGCCCGTTCTTCTCTTGGGAGAACTGCTTTCCGAACTGGTGGTAGAATTATAATATAGACTTAGGACTAGGAGATCGTCAGTTCGATTACCATGTTGAACAACAGTTTATTTTTCTCAATTTGCTCTGAATTAAATCCCCCAGACGAATTACCATAATTATGACAGGCAACCGGGAGTAAATACTAAGACGACACCTATCTAAGGCAAAAATGTGTATAGCTCTGACTCCTACCGTTATGGGGCAGTGTATAAAAAATACATATTAAAATACATAATACATCTCTGATTTACTATTAAAATATCCACCCGCTGGTCTTCTCGAGTTGGGACACCAACCAACTAGACCCAGCGATTACACACATAATTACGTCTGGATTTTAATTTGAAAATTATTGTTCGGAACCGTCCATTATCTAGATATATCGACACGTTCCTTAGCATTTGGCTGTCAGTGTAACGCTAGATATGGGAACGCACTCTAACTGGAGCGTAGCAATTTGTCTGTCTCGCTTCCGCCTGATTAACGATCTACTTTTATTAATAAAGCAAAGGAATCTAAATTATACAGCCTATTATGTGCACAAGGACGTTCTATATTCAAATTATAGTTTCAAATTATGTTATTGGCGCCTGTTTTATTATAATTATAGGCTTGCTTTGCGAAATGGGGCGTTGCAGATTTGGCAGAATAATCCAGAAAAGTGTGTTTAGGATTGCGCTCCGAGGTTTCCCTACCCTAAACTTTATGTATTAACTATTATTTTAAGCGATCTGCAATAATATCACGTGATTTTTAAACATCTCGAACCATGTCCTTTCACGATAGAACAAAAGAATTTTAATGTTAAAACACCATCAAGTTGTAAGCTAAAATATTATAACGTTCAGTTTGTCAAACCCCATGTAGAATTTATGCCTCGTTATCGAAAATACATAAATAAAATGCATGTTAAATTGAGCCACGTTTCAATTAACACAATTATTTCGTAATAAGTGCCAAAATACATATTTGGAGATAATTGCCGCAACGCAATGTGGCCAGGAATTCGACAGTACAATTCTAAGTTGCGAAAAAGTTGGATAAAATACATACTACCTCAATGGTTTTGACCAAGTAGTTGTTTTTTATTGCAAAATTCAGGAAAACATTTTTCAATTTTAAGTTATCCAGTTGAATTTTGTCGCGATACTTTATGCTTACTGTACTACCAGCGAGAGGTTGATGACAATAATCTGTTGATAAACCTCTAAAACAATCCAATTGGGACATTTATCAGTTCCATCACCACTAATCTCGTACTTTCTGTATCATTGACTATAATTATCATTCCCATTTAATTATAGTTCTCAAATGTATTGCATCATCTTTAATGAGGCATTCCAACTCTGTACGAGCTTCAAGGTTTACCTTTCTTTCTAAGACTGGGTTTTTTCAGCTGTAGTTATCTTTTTGTCAGGGTCTTATTAAGCCGGACGCGCTCGCAGACCTTCGAGTACTCCAGGTGCTGCGAGCGCGTCCAGTTTAATAACACCCTGACAAAAAGATAACTACAGTTGAAAAACGGGCCCTAAGTGTGACTTCATTCCAATCATGAGCAAGCATGAATATTAATAAATTTGGAATATTATTAACCTTGGATATAGGCGATTTAAGACCTATAACCCTAAGTTTCTAAACGTGAAGGCAACAAAACTTCAATTAGCAATATCAGCACAGAAGCTGAGTAGAGAAAGCTATTGTGGTTAATTTTAGTTTCGCCAGTTTTATAGTGGAAAGCTGTAGTTCGTGCACTACCGCGAACCCGCTAAGATTAGACCGCGACCTGGATTCCTGGAATTAGGGTTGTCAAATTACAATTTTTTTTTATTAATATGCCAATAAACGCCAAACCACTTAGATTTATATTAGCTTTAGCTCGTGGCTTCGCCTGCGTGAAAGAAATCTTTCGGATTAAAAAATCCGCTATATATTATCCGGGAGAAAAGGTAGCCTTGTTCTTCCCAGGGTCTCAAACTATCTCTATCTCTCTATCTCTATCTCTATCTCTATAACAATTTCTTCGAAATGCGTTCAGTACTTTTTGAGTTTATGGCGTTCAGACAGACAGACAAACGCGGCAGGCGACTTTAAGTATTTTACAATATGTAAGGATTACATAGACCTAAATTGTACTCGTCATCCTCGGACATCAGTGGGTATATGTGTCATATGGACTTGAAAGTTATAGTTTTTGTTATGTATGTCAGTACAGTTTTAGCTATAGTAGTTAACACAAGCAACCGACCCCAGTCTTCCGATTCTTCGGACTGCGTTCAGCTTTTGTTGTGAGAAATCTTAGTTCAAATAATATAAATGACGTACGATAATTTATTAAATAAAATGGGAAGTAAATCAACCGTAAAGCGGAACGTATTAAATTAAATTATTATGGAACATTTGTTAATGATTTTCTGATTAAAACTTAATGCAACATTGAAATAAAACTATTTTGCGGATTTTATCGCGGTTTTTTAATTAATATTTTCTCCCGACGTTTCGAAGGCTTTGCAGCACTTCGTGGTCCCGGGGCGGACTGATGAAATCGCGATAAAATCTGCAAAATAGTTTTATTTCAATGTCTAACATTCGCGTAAAAATAAGAAATCATTATTAATGCAACATTTTAATATTCAAAACAGAAGGTCTATCTGCTATTAAGTTCTATTTGTAATTGACTGAATGCAACTGGCGCTTTCCCCACGAACAAAATTTTCAAACATTGTCCCACGAATATTGTCATATTTTTTTATATTTAATTTCATTTAAATTCAATTCAGCAGATCATTTAATGATCACTACAAATCCGGAATCAATGTCTACGTTTATATGCATTGTAAGTCTAACAAAAATCTTTCGCTTGAAAAATACTTTATACGGTTTACAAATTTGCCAACCCTAGCGTAGTTCCTTGTACGCACGTTAGTATTTGACAAATGCCGTCAGATGCGCCGGGAATCAATGTATATTATAAATGCATTGAATACTGTATTTAGGGTATGGAAACTAGGAAGTTTCGGTCGATTTATTGCCGATTAATATAAATACAATCGTAGACATAATTCATAGTTTTAGTGCAACGCTCTATGAGCAGAAACCAATGAAGATCGTTGTTTGTAATGTTAGTATTTTCGTTCCATTTCTTAAAGCTTTTTATTGTTTCGGAATCCATGTAGCTTTTACCAACAATACCATGATATGTGTTATATAACCTATTTTTATTTTATTAGCCATTCGTCCATACTTACTATAGTCAATTGCAACTCTAGAATCATATTTTAACAACAGCTTAATACAAAAAAAGATTAGTTTTTCTAGCTTTTAAAGGTACCTATAACTAACATGGGCTTATATAAAGGGTTTTGGGGGTCCGGACCCACCCTTACCTTACAAGAAAAACAATCCGGGCCACTAAACATGTACACATTATAATGTCTATGCGCACTTCTAAGAAAAATACAAACATTTGTTTTTGTTGTGAAAACTTTTAAGGCCTTCTCATATTTATGTTCCTTTAATATTATTTAATCTAGCTGTAAGTTTTCTGAAAATAAGAAAATAATATAAAATAATCATCCAAACATTTTTACAAACTTTCGCATTTATAATAAGATGAAATAGACTCCACAAAACCCAACGCAAAAACAACACTGAAACTGAAAATGCATAAATAAAACCTATTCAATTTTTTTACTTTTGACTACTACTTGACGGGGAGGTTGGGGTGTATGCGTGACTTATTTATTGAAAGGTTTTTTGGTGTCATGGGGTAGCAAGAACCCACGCTACGCCACTGACATTTTCGTATCCTAGGACCCCCCTACGTGAAAGCTATATCCATTCTAAACTTAACTTTGAATATTAAACCGTTGCGATTGTTGCTCTACTTTAGTCGTAACTGAGCTATAAGCCAACAAAAACAGACCACCTGGTATCCCTGGTACAATAATTGTGTGGTGCACACGGCATTAGTTCCGCGGATTAACGTATAAATCTATGTCGTGTGATATCTGCGGAGATATCGACGCGATGTAATTACATGTCAATCATGGGCATGTCATTAGGCTTCGGCGCCACACTGCACACTAGGAGCCGTAGCTAAGATGCCTTTCTACAATCATTAACGCTAACAGAAAACAAAACAATGTATGGGAAAGACATATCCTTGCGAGGAACTTATAGATATAGACTGGATGTTAAAGAACGTGGCCAAAATCGGAGCTAACGCCTGCCATCTTGCGAAATGTCACAATTGACATAAAAAAATGTTGCCTACGTCACGGTTTTTTTTATTTTCTAGTTTGCTTAGTTTTAATATTCCAACACTTATTATATTTTGTAAGTACTTGTTCTAATAGAATTCATCAAAAAGATTATGCATTAAAACGTAGTCATAAGGTATAATTTTTCACGTTCGATAAGACACATATTACATATATTTAAAAAACGATTGCTTTTTAAGTCTCGCTATTTCCAAGTCTATAACACGAGTAGGCTTGACCGAGCATAACTATATCATAAATTCAACTGGTATAGATAATTTCATCCATGATGACGCGCGCTACTAATTTTTGACCGGGGATTTTGGGGCTAAAATTACTTTGATTATCCATAATAGTATGCGTATGCAATTATAGGTATTAAATATGTAAGCACGTAAAGCCGTTGGTCCTTCGCCTGATCTCTCTCCGGTCATGTCTACCGTCTCACCGGACTATGAGAGTGAAGGAATAGTGAGTGCACTTGTGTATTGCGCACAAACTTGTGCACTATAATATCTCCTGCGCACCTGGCTGATCTCCGTTGAGATTGGCCGCCGTGGCCGAAATCGGCTAGGAAGGGATTGTTATTATATGATTATTTAATATGTATTTACAGAACTAACACACAAGCACATATAGCGCACTGGGGCTATAAGAAATGACGAAAATTTATGGCGCGCGTCAACGTGGATGGTAACATCTATATCAAGCTTTAGAGTGGGAAACGTAGTGCCCTTTTTTAACCATAAAGTCGGCACACGTACCAGTCCGCTGACATTGCGACTTCATGGACGGAAGTCATGCAGTTCTTAATACACGTGACCTTTCAAATATAATTTGGTGCCAATAATTAGTTCTTTTTGTGCTTATATTTAAGTGGATAAATGTAACAAGTATTTTAATATCACCCGGCAATTAATGGGTCTCCAAATGTTAGGTACCTACTTAATACAGATAAAAAAGCAAGGTACCTATATTGGGACACTCCCAGTCTAATATTAAATCATTAGACACGTGCGCTAGTAGATCAGTATTTTGTCGTAAATACTACACTCTCGCATTCATTATATTATTTGTTTTATAGTTACACTTTAAGGCTACTGGTCATAGTAATATATCGATGTAGTAACACAACTTCTAAGTAAATGCAACTCGTCACATAAATGTATAAGCCGGCTAAATACAAAAGTCACATTCCAATTTATGCTCCCAAATAAATGGTAATAAAATGAGTACTATCCACATAAGCTATTTTATACGATAACTGTCAAATATAATTTACTTAAAACGTGTGATACAGGCTTTTAACAGTGTTTTTAACAGGAAACGTTATTTATTTAATTTGAGATTATTCGGTTAAGATAAATGGGTTATGCAGTAACGCCTACGCGCAATCAACTGCACTTATCTTTATTACCATTCAATTGAGTCCACCAATTAAAAATGAAAGTGCAACTTTTTCATTCAACAAACACAGTTTTGGTACATTTTGTCAACAACCAGAGTCTTCAAGAACTGTAAAAGTAATAGCTAAAGTTTGACATGCCACCGAAGAAACTAGAGTAAAAGCTATAAGAGTTACCTGTCATAATTTAAGTGAAAATAATAATAAATTTGATTGTCACTATCAATGGAGAAACTGGACCTAAGTATACATAGAAATATGCGAGATTAGTTCATTAAATTTATTTTACAATTCATAATATACCCAGTATAATATTATTCTTTTTTTATATTTTTTTACATTTATTACTGGTTTTTTACTTATTTTTAGTAGTACTGCCCTGCTAGAAAATAAATGATTAAAAATATACATTAACAGCCTACCCATCAGTTGATACACGTATTATAATACAAAAATGTATTAAAAATAAAACAAACATGCTCCTTTATAAGGTCAAATTATTAAGGAATAAAAAACAAAACACTAATTGGGATGATACGCATGCTCACGCCTTTTATCCCCGAAGGGGTAGGCAGAGGCGCAACTAGTGCACCCACTTTTCGCCAAGCGTATTCCGTCCCATGATGTGATAGGGGGCGAGCCTATCGCCATATCGGGCACAAATTCCAGACTCCGGGCTGATACTGAATAGAAAAATCCAATATCACTTTGCCCGACCCGGGAATCGAACCCGAGACCTCATTGGGATGATGATTAAAAATATTTATTATCAGGGTTTGCTAGGCCTATTTTTCATTAAAAAAGCGGCGATAGCCTAGTTGGGAGTGGAACGGACTGCCGAGACGAATGTCCGTAGGTTCAAAACCCAAGGGCACACACCTCTGACTTTTCTAAAAGTTTATGTGTGTATTCTTTGTGAATTATCGCTCGCTTTAACGGTGAACGAAAACATCGTGAGGAAACCTGCATACCTGAGAAGTTCTCTGAATTTCGAAGGTATGTGAAGTCTGCCAACCCGCACTAGGCCAGCGTGGTGGACTAAGGCCTTAACCCTCTCAGTTGTAGAGGAGGCCCGTGCTCAGCAGTGGGCAGTATATAATACAGGGCTGGTATGGTATTTTTCATTGCTAAACAGCACTTCGTGAACCCATTCCTGGTACAATTTATTCTGCACGAGATCATCTATCTTCGAATTTTTACTTTCAACATGGTTTTCAACGATATTAGAATATTACTCCAACGCCATTTGCAAGTTTCTATACTATTAAGACATTTATCTTTTGAATGCTATTTGACACAGACATTAAACGCAGTACAACTAAATTGAATTGTAATCAGTGAATTAAAGACAACGCCGCGTTGTCTATTTACAGACAACTTAAATAGACATCAATTAGACAATAACATTACAAATGCTAGTAAAGCTTGTCTGTGCGTAAAATATATTGCGCGCCTCGCTTATAAAGCAGCAGCAAAAATATCTGTACAAATTAAGACTTTTTTTATGGCATTGAATGACAGACGAGCATGCCGTTCGCCTAATGGTAAGCTATACGACCACCCATAAACAGTAGCAACACCATCCAGCACCTTGAGTTACAAAGTACTGTGTAGCATTCCACTGCGCTCGTCATCCTGAGACATAAGATGTTAAGTCTCACTATGTCCTGTAGTTACACTGGCTAAGACTTCAAAACACCTGTACACTTTAAATCTAATTGATATTTTTATTTAAAACCAAGTGAAATGCCTTTCGCGCTATAAAGTCCCTAAAACATAGTACGACGCCAGCGCTATCTACTTAAAGAATCAGATTACAAATATCCATTATTTCCCATGGGAGCAAATTACCGGGATAAAAAGCATGTGTTAATTCAGGATATGACCTACCCGTGTGCCAAATTTCATCCAAATCCGTTTAGTTGTGCGTTTACTTCTAACAACCATCCAATTATTCTCATAATCTTTTGCATTTAAAACATTCGGTGAGTAAGATAATATAGTATACAAATTATGGTAAGTATACAAAGTATAAAGCCATTTTTAGGTTTTGTTTGGTTCAGCTATTTATGTCGTTGACTGCACATGGTTGACGGAGAAAAGGAATTACAAATTAATAAAGTATTTCTCGTAACTGGTTTATTTCGCTTTTATTGGGTAAAGTAAGAAAATTAATTACATTGACGGCCCTATAATCTAAATTGCCTTTGCCTTCCCTGCTCAGAAAAATAAGCGTGGGTATTTCAATTATTATTCTGTATCCACGGAAGGAAAAAGCAAAATGTAAACAAAAATCATTTTTTCACAATACTGTTAACAGGAAGGTTCTACGTAATTATCCGACAGGAAAAAATTACTCGAGTTATTTTTTATATTTTGTCAAGGATTCTAAGTCGCCCAAAGGTCATAAAACCAATTAATCAACCCCTGCATTTCAGTAAACAATAATAATATTAATACCAGCCCTGTAATTTATATACTAGCATGGGCCTTCTCAACTAAGTTGAGGGTTTAGACTTTAACCCTTAGTCCACCACGCTGGTCTAATGCGAGTTGGCAGACTGACACACCTGTCGTAATTCTTAGTGGTGAATTCTTGCTATGTAGATACTATGTAGGTTTTCTTACATTTTTTTGCAATTCTTACGGATAATTCTTAAGTAGATTTCCTCACGATGTTTTCCTTCGCCGCTAGAATATACTTCACTAAAATTCTTAAGCAATTCCGCATACCAAATCTTGTATAACATCTTAATCCAACATCCGGCGTTTCAAGGCCTTGTCTAATTTTACCATCGCGGCTCATCGACCATTAAAACAATTGCTGCAACTACGGTCCGTTAATTAAATAACACAGTCGTTCACAACTCACAATCAATTGTTAACAGTTTAGTAAATGCACTAGATCTGTAGTTTTGATAAGGTGTTGATTCCATTATTTGTAATGTTGAGTTGGATGTAAGGAAAATATACATACACACGCCCATATCACTTAGAGGTAGACAGAGACTATTAGTGCCGGATGCTACGATCTTGACAAACCTCTTTCGCCTCTTTCAAGTTCATCGTTTTTTTCATACATATTCGCCAGTTGATATACTATATACTCCTGACCTACCCCTTTAGGAGAAGATTGTTTATTTGATCAATGTAGATAGTACCTCTTCCGGCGTCTCCTTCCAGCCGTACCATCCAAATTCCCTCGATTAATACCTTTAAGGAAAATTGATGGAGGATAACTGTTATATTGTCATAGATTACAGTCAGTTTCAACAGGTAATTGCAAAGGAACAGATTTATTTCTAAAATGAAAGACGAGACGAGCAGGCATCTCGTCTGATGGTGAGTGACAATGCGAACAGAAGCAACACCAGTCAACCTCTAAATTATAAAGTATTCCGTGGCTGCACCGCGCCCGCCAGCAATCTTCAAACTTTCCTTTGCATATTGAAAATACGAAACAAGCTGCGTGCATTGACTAGTCGTTAACGCCAATATTTGCCGATGCATATTGTAAATAGCAGCCAGTGTGGGAGGTGTTATTTACAACACAATTTAACTAAGTTATAACTTGACGAGCCAATCCATCCGCCGCCGTTGACGACTGATAGATACGCTCGTTAACCGTGCCTGTAGGGCGCTGTCGAACTGAAAGATATACGTTATACTATAATATACTTATGAGTTTTAAATGAATTAAAATGTTTGAAATTAAGAATTTAGATGTTCAATTTTCGTGTCAGGAATTCAATTGAGTAAATTATTTGAATTATTCTGTTATATTTTTTGGATTTGTCGTATTGTGAAACTTCTTACCACAGCAAATAGTATGCAGATTTAGTAATAACTATAAAGGATAATTTGGATATTGATATTGATTGGTTTAATTAAATATTTAATCGCAATAGTCTCGAATATAGAGCTCGACTTGTACATGAGTTGTATACGTATAACAAGTCAATTTAAAATAGTTGCGATTTGACAGCATAACAATAATAACATTATATTCAGTATTCGATACCTTTATTACGAAAACTTATCTACATAAATGAATTTCCACTTCACATCGCATTCATAGCATATAGCTTCCAATTAAACCATGCCCTAACAAATAGCCAGTGCAATTTGGATAATTTACGCTTGCTTGTTAGAGCACAAACACGCATCGTAAATCTGGCGCGAATCAATCCATGGCTCACGTGTCCACTCTTAATTTACATTTTACTGCACTATTGTGATACTGCTTCTAGGAACTACTGTCTCGTTCCTTATGGACGTCTCACTTTATTTATATTATGAGAACGGATAGTATAGGTAGGTAATTTTTTTTATTGCATTGAATGACGAGACGAGCATGCCGTTCACCTGATGGTAAGCAATGCGACCATCCATAAACAGTAGCAACACCATCCAGCATCTTGACTTACAAAGTACTGTGTGGCATTCCACTGCGCTCGTCATCCTGAGACATAAGATGTTAAGTCTCATTATGTCCAGTAGTTATACTGGCTACAATGTCCTTCAAACCGAAACACAACAGTGCATGCACTGTTGCTTGGCGGTAGAAATAGACATTGCGGTAGTACCCACCCAGACGGCCTCTTACATAATGAGAGACCTACCACCAGTAAAAGATAATAAATTTGCTAGTGTCTAGTGGTTTGAATCTGGAAATGTGTCCAGGAAATGGCAATAGGCCTGCCGCTTAAATGAGACTTAACATAACTGACAAAATGTGGGTCTGATACACCTCTGCCTACCCTGATAAGGGAAAAAGGCGTGATGCCATGTTTGTAAAGCGTTTTATAAAGCAACGATTATCTAGTTGGGAGTGGGACAGATTACCGAATGGATGATCACGGTTTCCAACGTAGCCTTAGGCATGCACCTTTGACATTTGTTGTATGTAATCCTGAGAAAACCTAAAAATTCTCCGTAAGAATTTTGAAGGTATGTCAAGTCGCTATTCCGTATTATGTCATCGTGATGGATAAAGGAGTACTTAAAAGCTCTCGGTAGAGTGGCCTGTACTTATAAATAGTAGATTATTGTGTATATATTTAAATTGAGAAAATGGTCTATCTGTGTGTTAAATTGCATCCAAATCCGTTCATCGGTTGCAGCCTCTACTGCTGACAAACATCGAAAAATGTAAAACTTCAAGCTCTCGTATTATTATATTAGTAAGATCTGAAGAGTTTGTAAAAACGATTCGAAATTCAAGTTGTCGTGAGACGAGTGCGTATATGAAAGGCGTTTTCCATGTTTTTGTTATCGTGCGCTTGCGCAGCGTACATCGCCGGACGAACCAGTTCTGACGTTTTTGTTCACGCAGTTCCGTATGTTATTACATACTGTTACTGTATCCGTATATAACAGCTACTGTGGTGTATCAAAATTAGTAGAATATCTGTCAATTGTACTCAAATAATAATAAAACCAGTCCTGTATTATATACTCGGCCTCGGTGCCGTAGTTGTATTACGGTACGACTGCAATGGTGGAGTCTCGGGTTCGATCCCCGGGTCGGGCAAAGTGATATTGGATTTTTCTATTCAGTATCAGCCCTAAGTCTGGTATTGGTGCCCGATATGGCGATAGGCTCGCCACCTATCACATCATGGGACGGAATACGCACGTCGAAAAGTGGGTGCATTAGTTGCGCCTCTGCCTACTCCTTCGGGATAAAAGGCGTAAGTGTGTATGTGTGTGTATTATATACTGTCCCACTGCTGGGCAAGGGCCTCCTCTACTACTGAGATGGTGTCGGCCTTAGTCCACCATGCTGGCCTATTGCGGGTTGGCAGTTGTACTCAAGTTTAAAAAATACAAGTTTTTTGTATAAATGAAGGACGAAATAAGCAAGTCGTCAGTAGTCGATAGTATAATACAAATATTTTAATTAAAAAGCTGTGTCACAGTAGGCTCAAAATTCATAAGGAACAACATCACTTCCATTGTTTAATGAATTTGACATGGAGGGTTTTTAGAAACCATCTTTCTCTGACCAAGTTGTCGTACCAATCCATCAACCAATTCATAAATTAGTAAAAACATCCCGATATTCCCATGTCAGATTGAAGGGCAGTTTTGGAGAAAGGAGAATAAGTAAAATATTGAGAACGTTGCATTAAGTTGGCGTACTTGGTCACGGGAGAAATAAGTACATTCTCGGGATGCTTAAATTAGTTATATTCCAGATATTGATCGAAAGAATTATTACCCAGTGAAAATTAAACGTTAATTTAATATAGGTGATTTAACCAATTACTGTTTTAAATATTTTCTTAATAACAAATAATTTAAGAGCCGTATGGATAAAACATTGATAATAGCACGAACACCTTTCATTTCCGAAGGGTTGGGCAAAAACACAACTATAGTGCACCCACTTTTCGCTGTACATATTCCATCACCAGTGCTGATATGAACAGCAGCGATAGCCTAGTTGGGAGTGGAACGATCTGCCGAGACGTATGTCCGCAGGTTCAAAACCCAAGGGCACACACCACTGACTTTTCTAAAAAGTTATGTATGATTCTTTATAAATTATCGCTCGCTTTAACGGTGAAGGAAAACATCGTGAGGAAACCTGCATATCTGAGAAGTTCTCTGAATATCGAAGGTATGTGAAGTCTGCCAACCCGCACTAGGTCAGCGTGGTGGACCCCTCTCAGTTGTAGAGGAGGCCTGTGCTCAGCAGTGGGCAGTATATAATACAGGGCTGTTATGGTGGTTATGGTGGTGCTAATATGGGCCGATCGCCATAGAGGGCACAAATTCCAGACTCCGGGCTGAATGAGCAGAAAAACCACGTTCAAAACCTGGGTTTCATTTCCCGCGGTACCCTTATAAATATAGTAATACTCATTACCCACTTGTACACGGGAATGCTATTAAGGTTTATTGTGAAGTACGTCGTGTAAGCCCCTCACACGTCTCTTTACAATATAACGTACGACCACATTGTACTTAACCGACTTGATTTGCATCAAATTATTACTATTCGCGACTTTACTTATTCTGACTATATTTTAAATGTTATTGAGTTGGAACTTTATTTGTTCGAGGTATGGTTTAAAATTGAATTAAAGATAATTGGATAAAAATATCGATTCTTAAGTGTTCACATCTTTAGCTGGCAGGTTATGTGATAAGGTTGCCATATCGTTGACGTTTACGTTTCGTTTGTCCTCGCATTAATGCCCAATAAAGTTTTACCATTTGTAATAATTTGCAATCAATTTTAGTAGTTATACCTAAGGCTATAAATGCCAAAATTAATTGTTAATATTTAAACTATTAACTCGTGTCCGAATTTCTAACCCGCCTACAAAGTGTCACGCTTAGTAATTGGCACTATTTGGCAAGGAAAAGGACTGACAGCTGTCACCTCTACTGGCCGCCTGAACTAGAAGGAAATCCACATTGCTCCCAATTAAATTCCAGTTCAAATATAAGCGACATAACGGCTGATAAGGACAGCAAAAAACAAAGTTACAGGCTATTTCATTTTTCATAAAAAAAAATGCACGAAATTTTCTCAGGCGATTTTTTTCTCACTAATTCACTGCGCCTGGTTGCCCCACACCCCATGCACACCTGGGTAAGTACAGCCCTGAAAAAAAATGATAATATGAAGTATAATATGCATTCATCATCATCATCAGCCACATGACGTCCACTGCTGAACATAGGCCTCCCCCAAAGATTTCCAGACGGACCTGTCAAAAGCGGCCCGCATCCAGCGTGTGTAATATGCATTACCGTCATTCTAATACAATCCTGTCTCTGTGGCGTAGTTGTATTATGATCTGACTGCAATGCTGAGGTCTCGGGTTGGGAAAAGTGATATTGGATTTTTCTAATCAGTATCAGCTCGGAGTCTGGAATTTGTGCCTGATATGACGATAGGCTCGCCCCCTATCACATCATGGGACGGAATACGCACGGCGAAAAGTGTGTGCACTAGTTACGCCTTTGCCTACCCCTCCGGGGATAAAAGGCGTGAGTATGCGTAATACAATCCTAAGTCAGTCAAAGTTAGCGCAAAATATAACTAACTCGGCTATGTGCCAAAATAAGCTAATATTAATGCAAGAATGCGAACTAATATTGAAATTCAATTGTCTTACCGAGCATCAATTGTTGAGCTAAATATCGTCGCAAACAGCACGCGTAGGAAACAGCAGTCGGTCACTCGTGTCGTTCACTTGCTAATAAACTACGCAAACATTGCAGTTTTCGGTTCTTAAGGTACGCTTCCACAAACCGCGACGTGCAACGTACGCAAAATTGAATTGTTTAATTTCAAATCAAATCCAGTTAAAAGCGCAGAAACGCACAAATTCATTCATAATATCAAACCTTATTCTGATGGTTAGTTTTCGCTACAAAACTAAATTAAACCGTAAACCGCATCGTTTATAGGAATCGACTGTTTCTTTATGTTAAAAGGAGCTGTTTAATTAACGCTGCCCTCTAACAAACACAATATACGTGATTTATAATAAGTAACAATGTACAGTCACCAGCATAAGCAGCTGAACAAATTCAAAATTTCAAATCGCATACATCCTTTTTTGTTCTTACTAATCTTTTTTTTTCTCTTCACAAAAATAAAATAAAAGAGATTTACTTTACGTCAAACAAAGAAAAAAAAGGTTTAGGTTTAACTTAACGCGTATAAAGGCGATTTGAAATGTTGATTAACTCTACTTGACTCAAAGAAAAGAAATATGTTTCAATAAACGTAACGCGTAGAGGTGATTTGAAATTTTGAATTTGTTAATTACTTATGGGGCTGACTGTACGATTAAATGAAAAAACAATAAAATTTTGTATTCGTTACGCGATCACAAATGACACTAGCACCGCATTCTAGTCATAGTATAAATTAATAGTGTCCATCGTTAGATATTTTCTATAAATTGGAAAGCTCCTTTAAGAATTTGACACTTCTGTGTAGTGTGCGTATTATGTTCCTAGGATTTGTAATATATCTTACCTACGAGATTTTTGCTAAAGAAATTAATCGCTGTTGTCGTATTCGGAAACGCACCTATATCACTGCCGGTTGCGACACCAACTATTTAAACATACATACTATGTTCGTCATACGTTGCCGTCGAAGTTGACAGTTCCGGAGTTAGGTCAAACTTTGTAGACTAATATCTGTATACAAACGATACTATGGGCAGTTTTAATAAATACAACTCAATTGCGCTCTGAAGTACGATATCAGCGAGACGCTGTCAAATTAAGGCCCGCATCTTCAGATAGTCGCTATTTAATAAACCACAATAACATCAGCTCAAATGACATCTTAAGTTACAATGTGTGACCGATTTTGACGGCTAAGTTTTTTTTGTGTAACAGCGCTTACTCAGTTGAGAACAAGCTCTTAAATAATAGCTTAAGCTTGGTTTATTTAATAGTTCAATACATTAAATGTATACTTGAGATTTTACTGAAACATTTAAGATTGATTTATTAAAACCGCGCTGTGTGGACGCACAGTGCACTCGAACGCATAGTCGGCAATTTCATAATTTTCTTTGGCTTCATTCAGCGTTGTTTATCGGACAGCCAACTGTCTTACTCCAAGAAATCAATAATTATAGTCCAGATAAAATGCAAACTGGATAAACTTTTTCAAATAACTACCTACAATAGGTACAAAATATTGTGGCTTGGGGAAAAAGAATCGTGTGATAATTTGCTGATTTTTTTCGAGTTTAGGTTTAAATCGCGGTCAGCTTTATACTAAAAGTCTATCTCTAGAGGTAATATTTATTTTAGAAGAATTAGATAAAATTTAGACTTGTTCAAAAATGCAGTATTTCTAACTGTAACTGTAACATATTGTATTTATTTACTTCTGAGGTAATGGGACTTATTGGAGTCACTTTCGCTATCTACAAAAATTCATTATACAATATACAAAAGTACATTTATTGACTGCCTCAGTGACGAAGTTGTATTGCGGTACAAGCGCCTCGCTGTCTCGGGTTCGATCCCCGGGTCGGGCAGTGTTATTGGATTTCTTTTCCCAGTACTATCCAGATTCTTCCCGCATGCTTTAAAAGTTTGCGCGGACCCGACATTGGAGCGGGGTAACAGCTGGTGGTAGAGATTATCCCGCGCTCACACCTGCTACTGCAACTCCTGTAAGCCAGGATCAGCAGTGGTACGCATTTTATGACATCGAGTGTTGAGCTCGGCGAGTCTGAGGGTACATTAATCTGTCTTTAACTCGCAACGAAATTACTTAAATAGAAAGATAGAAATGGAAATATGAACTATCTACTTTCCTCAATAGCAAAGCGGGAAACAAAATAACGGACTACGGAGACATTTTAACCTCAAGTAAAGGGACGTTTACAACAAGCAAAGCCAGTTGTATAACACCACAGATAAAAAATAAATGAAAGGGTCTTACCATTTGAGCTTTGAACAGAACTCGGTAGTAAAAAATCAAGAATATACATCAAAAACCACATAGTAAATTATTGGAACGAAGTTCCTTATTTTATATCTAAAAAGGCTTGAACTAGTTTTTCAACTTATATCTGCAATGAATCAACACAGCTATTAGTTTGGTTTAACATTGACAAATTCGTGAAAAATAAGATATTGAATTGAACTTGTTAAATCGTAGTTGTAAATTTTACCTGAATTAACATTGAATGTCGTGTCGAGAATATTATTTTAGTGCTATAAAGTCCGCCATAATTTATCTATACATTATACTTAATTGTTAAATGAGTACACCTTTAAATGGCTCTCATACATTGCTCTACTGAATCAATTAATATAGAACATACTAAAGCAAATTGAAGACCGACCAGTGCAGTTTAAGCAAGATGAAAATCTTGACTAATTCTACCGTTAGTCAATGGGTTCAAAGTTTAATTTTGATTGCAAGTTTTTACCGTCAAAACTCCTTGCCTACTAGACATTGATATGTATTTTTGACCGACTTCCAAAAGGAGGAGGCTCTCAATTCGTGTGTTTGTATTTTTTTTAATACATCAATGCTACTAGTACAAAATGTAATCTATCTAAAAGTTACATACAGAACGTCAAAAATATCTATACTTTCCGATTTCTAAATGAAACTGAGAATAAATTCGTGTATGCAGGAAATGCTGGACTCAGTAAATTTATACTTATAAATGCGAAAGTAACTCTGTTTGTCTGTCTGTTACACTTTCACTGCTGAACCGACTTCGATGAAATTTTGTTTGTAGATATATTGAGACCCTAGGAAGGACAATATACAGCGGGACTTTTTATCCCGGGAAATATATAGCGGGACTTTGTATCTCAGAAACATATATAGCGGGACTTTTATCCCGGAAAATCTATACCACGCGGGCGAAGCCGTGAGGAAAACTAATAATCTGTATAGATGTTACATCTAGGACGACAAAAATATCTTTACTTTCCTCTTTTTTAAATGAACCTGAGAATACTCTGTGTATATTCGGTTCACATAGGCCGGCAAAATTGTGTCAATTGGCTAGGGATAATCGGCTCTTATCAGTCGGCACTCTATTTGTATCTCTCTCCACATACCATCAGGTAAACCCGACTGCACTTTGTCGACTTAGTATTTAAAAAACCATGTCAGATACACTAAGTACTAAATAATTCTCATGAAAATGTGCAATATTTACATTTAATGGTAATTGACAAACGAGTCGGTATGCTAATGCAACAATTAAACAGGCGCCTGTAGACGGACTGCCTCGTAGAGTGCGGTTAGTGTGACAATTCACTCACGACTCGCTAACAAATGTACACAAAACGTGGTTATGTCACGCATTGATTGATTTATATCGAACAAATGTTAAGACGAGCATTTTGGACGAGCAAAATTAACCTTGCAAAAGGAGAAATGTAGTTTGCTCGTGGATATCGAAATAAAAGTAGTTTTATTTCGAAAACTATTTTTATTTCGATGTCTAATATTCACGTATATATTGAAAAATCGTGGGATTGAAGACTACGATATTAAGTGTTTTTATTACGTAACATCAAAGTAATTAGGTACACTTAACAAAAATGTACATTTCACAGAACTCAGCATTGTCCTCTATCCATGGAATTACATAATACACACACACACACACACACACACACACACACACACACACACACACACACTATGTATACATATTATATACACACTCTATGTCTTTATCATAATTATTCATTTGTGATTTGCCGATTTTGTAAAAGTTATTGAAACCGCTAGCGTTACATTATTAGCATTGTATTACAGATACATTTTGCATTTTGAGTTCTTATATCGTGGTATTAGGAGTAATAATTGTATTTCTTAGCATACCAATATCTTTTCTATACTGACGAATGCTCGTTTATACAAAAATTTGATACGTTCGAAGTCAGTCGCGATAAGATTTTCGGAAAGCGCACCTCAAACTAAACATGTCGTAATTCTTGCAACTGCATAATGCGTTTCGTACAAAAATTCTAGTGTTTTTCTGTTTGCACATTTGAAATTGAGTCTTACCAGTAGTTACAATGAGAATATTATTGAAAGATAGAATATTCATCAGAATAAGAAGTTAATAGAGTTTGTCAATGAAGTCCGTTAAAAACTCCTACTTTTTCTCTTTTTTTTTTTTGACCTGACTAATCTGCCAGTAGCCTGACGAGGGTCGGCTTTTCTGGCCACACCGGACTTTAGGGTGAACGCTGACGCGCTCGCAACCCTGAATTTAAGTGACCATGCTGAGGGCAACCCACTAACGGGTTACGAAACTTTTTCTCCTTCAATTTGCAATTTTTAATAGCTAAGTCCTACTGAATAATTTCCACCTGATTCCTATTCAGCCACCATCTTATGCATTAACATTGTAAATCTTGGCTATAGCTTCTGAAATACAGAGTAGTCCTTACTCAATATCCATACATATTTTTAACAAAATCCCCCGAGTGTCTGTCTTTCTGAACGCGATAAACTCAAAAACTACCAAATGGATGTCCATGAAATTCAGTATGAAGGTAGTTTCAGACCTTAGGCAGGACAAGTGCTTTTTGACCCGAAAAAAAATTACACGCTGGTGTAGCCGCGAACAAAAGCTATTCATATACAGGGTCATTTTGACATTGCGTTAATAAATGAAACCACATACTTATCTCGTCGAAAATAACGCTTTCCATTAAGTTATTTTAACCATAGACGTAAAATAAAAAAGTGTAGGTTTCGAACAAAATAAATATCAATAAAAAGTAATTTAAGTTTACACGCCCTAATGCCACTACTACTGCTCTAAGATAATTCGTCGCAGCGGCAACATTATACTTTCATTCTGAAATACACTTTCGCACACCCTATATTCGCACTAAACTACGAAATGATTAAAAAAATTTAAAACTGCAACCGGAATTTTTGGCAATAATATTCGTTATTCATGGATGATTTTTGGCAAGATCTTAGAAGGGGTAAAGACGAATATGTGGTTTCATTTAGTAATGCAATGTAAAAATGACCCTGTATAAATACGCCATTTGAAAAATTAAGAGCCATTTTCCTCTGAACTCTAAATGAACAATTATTTTCAGAATACAATGCCACACAAACACGAAAAGTGATCAAGATTGTGCAGTGAAGTGCAACGATGGTCTGACCTGAACATTGCAGTGGTCAGTGGTGACGCGCATGCGTGTAGAGATGCTTCACCCGTGAGAGGATGTGAACGATGTCGGTATGTGCACGAGGCGCGCGGCACCCTGGTCGAGCAAGCGCGCCCCACCACCACCATCCCACCACGCGACTCGCGTTGCTGCTGCTGACGCTACTTTACGTCAGGTGAGTAAGGCTTACTGTCTACGTAAACCGTACGTCTTGCACACGCTTTCGTCAATGGGGTGATGCCAGAAAATTTATCCCGCTTGGCGGCGCTGCTATAGTAGACCTGTCAAACACTGTTTACAATTGTGTTGTGTGTAGTTTTGTAATTTAAAATAAAAAATGGTTGATAAATACGGTGGCTGGACTGTGAAATAGTTAAAAATTGAGCTTAAGAATAGAAATGCGAAATGAAGTAGCCAAGAAGGAAGCTTTAACCGAGAGGTGTGCTTACAACCTAATCTAATTCTTACATTGCAAACGAAACACAGAAGAGCACTGCGGCACAACACAATGAAGCAATCCTTTTTTTGGACGTTAGATACGCTTCCAACTTATTTAAAATCCAATTCAAAACAAAGATGACTGTGAGTGACAGGTCTACATTTACAGCAGCGTTTACTGGTGCCAATTTTCTGAACTACTCAATTTATTGTGCCATTGATGCATGCTTGCGACTTGCTTGCATTTTGCGTAGAAACAAATAACACTGTCAAACTTTGACATGCTGCCGCGCGGACTGCATGACGATAGGCAAATGCTACGTTACTGCTCGGTGGAATTACAAGCAAGCTTCAATTGACGAAAGCATGCGCATGACTTGTGGTTTACGTGGACAGTAGGCCTTATTATTCTAAAGTTTTATTTATAATATAGAAGATACTAAGTGTTGTTGGCTCCTGCGTCAGAGGAGATTGGTTTTTTAGTAAAAAAATATTTTAAGAGTGTGAGGAAATGAGTAGGCACTTATGAAATATGGAGCGACATAGTCGTTTCAAATAAATCTAGATAGTTTTTCTAAATTCCCAAGTGCTTTGTTCTAAATTCAAGTATTTATGTACTTTACAAGCTTTAATACATAGACAGAAAAAGCTGAAAGCTCAGAAAAAGCTTTAATATTTTTTAATCGGACACTAAACTTTTGCTGATGGTTCCGCCCGTGTAATATTTTTTACTAAGTTGTCTAAGTCTGTCATCTGGTAATATTCCGTCAAAATCGATTCAGCCATTTTGTATACAAGGAGATATTTTCATCATTTAATCTTACGTAACGTCACATAGGACTAGAACAAATATTTATGGATTTTACAAACTTTCAATTTATTGTCTCAACATCGATTGAACCCGAGGCTTCTCATTTAATAACCGGCTCCTACCCGAGCCTTCCATTTTCAAATTACATAATCCCACGACAATCCAAAAACGAATCATTCCATTACGACGCCCTCACGCCGTCAAAATAAATTTTATCCATGCAAATTCCATTGGTCTTTTTTGTCATACATTCAGGTAGTCAAATTAGCGCTAACCGATATTTACGGAGATTATTAAGCCCCCGCAAATTTCCATAGTGAATTAGTTCGAAATTACCGTGCCAGCCCACCAAAAATCACTAACAAGATTAACAATTATGCTAACTAAACGATATGAGTCGTGGGATCTCTCAGTTGTAGAGTTGTACTGTCGTAGGCTTGTATGATTCGATAGATTACAGTGAATATCTTTATATATAAAAGCGAAAGGTCACTCTCTCACTCACTCACTCATCACGAAATCTCAGAAACTACAAGTGCTAGGAGTCTCAAATTTTGCATGGGGGTTCCTTTTAGAACGTAGGTGCTCACTAAGACGGGATTTTGCGAAATTCATCCCCTAAGGGGGCAAAAAAGGATAGCAAAGTTTGTAGGCCTACGCGACACCTTAAAAACTACCGATACACATCAAACTTCAGTTTCGTAGAGCGTCATCTCTACGCACTCACACCTTTAATCTCCGACAGGATAACCAGGGAAGCAATTCTACGCCAGGGACGCCTTCCCTATTGCTATTCGTTATCTGTACAAAACGGAATCATTATGGGAAGAAATATTCCTACAAATTAAAATCAAATAATTAACGAAAATTATTTATACACACCTCCTACATTGAATTGTTTAATGATTTCTTATGTTTACGTGACTGTTAGACATTGAATATAATTAAAAACCGCAATAAAATCCGCAAAATAGTTGAATTGTTTACACAGACTGACAATTTCCACCTTTATCGATAATTTCAATGCATTCCATCGATACATCGCGCGTCACTACGCTCGGTACAAAGAATATAGGAACATAATAAGACGGTACCCTACAATTAGGCTCAATAAATACGCAAGCCCTCGACCGACGAAGCCAATTTTCAACAAGACAAACAAACAAAAAGTACGCTCAAAAAATATATTATGAGTGCCCACTGCCAATCAAGTATTTTTACAATAAATTATTTGATCGACTCGAATAACATTCTTCATTCGGTGGCCATTTGGAATGCTATAAAATCAATTTAGATGCATAAATTGATGCAGATTTGCCTTATATTTTTGCGCTTAATATTTTTTATGTTGAATTAAACTTAATTTCTGTAAACAGAATACGACAAAACTATTAAAGTAAACATTGATTAAAAAATATGAGATGCATTACATACGAGCTTTTGCCCGCGGCTCCGCCCGCGTGAATGAGATTTCCCGTGATAAAATTCCCGCTTTATATTTTCCCGGGATAAAAAGTAGCTTATGTGTTAACCCAGGACATGATCTACTCGTGTGCCAAATTTCATCGAAATCCATCCAGTAGTTTTTGCGCGAAAGAGTAACACACATCCATACATCCATACTTACAAACTTACGCGTTTATAATATTAGTAGGATTCTAGCAGATTTTTTAACATTAAGTCAAATTCCACGATCGTAGCTTAAGGATACCAAGCATTTTTCCTCCATCATTAAAGTGGTAGCAAATACGTTACCATATTTTATTAAGAACACGAACATTATTCAGCAAGAGTTAACCCATACATGAAACCACTTTTAGTTGATTACTGACGCTGACTACGTAGTCCAACCGATCATTACTGCCAATCCTTTTACCGACCCCATCAACCTCACACTTACATAACAAACAAATAACAACCTAAACATCACACGATAAGGCACAATATCAAACCAATTGCAACAAGTTTATGACAGTCAATCATTTAAGATTTCGTATTAACAACTCCGCCCATTCGCCCACGATACCGTACACGCCTAACGTGGGACGCGCACGTTAACGTTATGTTTTCCTGTTGTTTGGTAAGGTTTGTTGAGGGTAACCGGCGATGGTTTAAGGGCAGATTGTGGCTGTCAATCGTATCGGTTGATCGTGACAGCATTGGGAGTCACGACTCGGTTACGCGATACTTACAGTTTCTTATGCGCAGAGGCATCATTTCACGCTTTATTAGTCGTGGCAAACTAGTAATAGAGTTTTGATAATCGTTATTGACATTTAGTCACAGGATATTATGAGACTCTGAGTGTAACTACTGGACATAATGAGACTTAACATCTTATGTCTCAGGATGACGAGCGCAGTGGAATGCCGCACAGAACTTTGTAAGTCAAGGTGCTGGATGGTGTTGCTACTGTTTATGGGTGGTCGTATCGCTTACCATCAGGCGAACGGCATGCTCGCCTCGTCATTCTATACTATAAAAAAAAAACAAAAAAAAGACTCAACATGGAATTTGTCAAAGTGACCATCGCAGTGTTTTGTAACTCTAAGTTCGGAGAAGTTGCAGCTGTTTAATTATACAGTCAAAGCGTTCTAAGATTATATAGAGTGGACGTTGGGATAATTTTCATACAAAAATTTTGAGCCCGTTCGTCAGTAACTCAATCTACCGTGATATAATAAAATACCTATGTATAGTTTATTAGAACATATTTTTACATGGTCGTTATGCGTAAATTGGCATATTTCCTTCCAAAATATTGTTTTCTTTACAAAATTTAAGCATACCTAGACTTCTTGTTACATGGAAGTGTCAGATATGCCAGCCACTTGTTACCAATTGGTAATAAGTTTTGGACGAAAAATTTAGTCCTGATGTCCGGTCTATATTTATACTGTTTAATGTCTTTGCCTACAGTCAAATTAAAATCGCCTATACAATTTTTTCAATTTATTTTTTCTCTTCACAAAAATAACAATACTTTAGTTTACATACATACATACATACATACACACCCCCTTATCCCATAGGAGTAGGGAGAGACTATTTTTTTTTTTTTTAGGTAGGCTATCCTGCAATCAGCACCGGGGGAAACCTGCGAATGGGATACTGGAGTCCCCCGGCTTAACGACTGCAGGGGGGGGAAGGGAGGAAGGTTTCCAGGATGGGCGGAAAGAGAGGATGCCAGGAAATGTTCGCGGGCCCTTTCAGGCCTCAATGTGATTTACAACCAAAAGGTATACACACTGACTGTGTGCCTCGGCCCGCGGCTAATGTCCACAAGAATTGCCTCGGGAGGCAGGGAGAGACTATTGAGCGCCACATGCTACGATCTCGCATCTAGTTTAGTTTACACAAAGAAAAAACGTTTCAATCCAAATATAACGCGTGAGGACGACTTGAAATTTTGAATTTGTTCATCTACTTATGTAGCTGACTGCACCAATAATCAAGGTCTAGCTCGTCTCATCATTCAGATGTAATAAACATTGAAAGGACATGTCCAAAAACGGGCCTGATTTTAAACAAGACAATTTATATATATTTGGATGGAACTCCTGAAAACTAACCTTTTGCAATAAATCGTTTAATTTTAAAGACCTCCGATTTTGAGATTTATGTATTTTTCTTTGGCTTGAAAACTACACTTAATATGAACGTTTTTAAAAAAGTTGGTTATGAATGGAAGGGTTTAAAAATATTTTTTTAATGGATCTATGTTCCATATTTTTCCCTTTTAATATCCCTAAAGTTTGAGCCTTGTTAGATTTTGAGGCCAACCACTCATACAAAAAACGGACATCGCCTTTGAGTCTCAAACACATCATAAATGGGGAATCATTGCGAAGTATTATTGTTCGCTTTTGACATTGTTCTCTTGGTGGGGTGTTTGGTAGACCAGAAAATTACTCCCTTCCCTAATATGATTGCCGATGACAAATTATAAACAGCAGCGTTACCCTACAATGCTATTGTTCTTAACTTATGTTATCGTTCAGAGTAGAATATACAGAAAGCAAAAACGTGTGTCAATTGCATAAAGGTTTGCAACGGGCTCTTTCTCATTAACTTTATCGCTTTCTTTCGCGGGGAATAAGAATTACAATTGGTAATTATATTATTATCGACCGAAATGAGCCTCGGTTATGTGATCATACCAGCATTCATTGACACGCCCAGAAATAAATTCTTGATGCCAAATGGAGTTCTTAATTTAACGCTGGTATCAACGCAAAACTTTACGGTGACCATTATCCATCTTCGCAGTTTCTGTTCTTAGATGAAATATTATACTAACTACTACTAAAAATACGTTCCTATGTTGTTGCATTTAGCATTGAAGTCATGACGTCAAGGAGTGTGGGCTGTTTCTGCCTACGCCGCCTAAATCATATCCGAAGATATGCAACAACTTATAATAATATTACATCATATTGTTACACATCATCTTCTAAACAAACATTATAATTGTGTAGGGCACGTGCCTTAATCCCCAAAGAGGTAGGCAGAGGTGCAACCAGGGCACTCATTTTTGCCATGAGTGTTCCGTTCCATATCGGGCACAAATTCCACACTCCGACTTGATAATAAGCAGAAAAACCCAATACTTTGCCCAACACGGGACGTGAACCCGGGACCTCAGTATGTACCGCACACTGCGCACTCAATACAATAACACCACCAAGGATGTCATAATGGTCAAAAAAATAATTACTTTAAGAACAATGAGGTTACAATCAGGTTTAAACAAATTATCTATACTAATATTATAAAGCTGAAGAGTTTGTTTGTTTGTTTGAACGCGCCAATCTCAAGAACTACTGGACCGATTTTGAAAATTCTTTCACTAATTGGAAGCTAACTTACTCCTGAGTGCTATAGGCTACTTTTTATCCCGGAAAAACTTTTCCACGCGGGCGGAACCGCACGCAATGCTAGTAGAATATAAAAGGGTTTTGGAATAGATGGCATTCGCTTATGCTTTGTGTAGAATATTACTTCTTACTATTACTATTACTAATATTATAAATGCGAAAGTTTGTGAAAATGTTAGAATGTTTGGATGTATGTTAGAAGTAAAAAAAAAAAAAAACAGTAAACACAGAAAAAACTGAACGGATGTGGATGAAATTTGACACATGGGTAGACCATGTTCTGGATTAACACATAGGCTACTTTTTATCCCGGTAATTGGCTCCCATGTGAAATAATGGATATTTTAAATCTCTCAAGTAGATGGCACTAGCGTCGTACTGTGTTTTTGGAACTTTTGTAGCGGAAAGGCTTTTCACGCGGGCGAAGCCGCGAGCTACACCTAGTAACGAATATTCCTCCTTCAGCAATGCAAAGAAAGCCGTTTTTCCCCTTCAAGTAGACAGAGGTATTAACGCACCCACGTTTCACCAGCTATGTTTCATACAACAAGAACCAATCTTGACATATCGTGGAGGATAGTGCAAAACCGCGTAACTAACATTGGTTAATACCGCGTAAGTGACGAAAAAAGTTTAATTGAAATTGATACTTACGACACTAAACTTATAATTGATAATGCTATACTTTTTTTTTTCACTTACGCGTTATTTGCGCTATCTCCGACGATATGGGGTAGTGATTGTATCAAATGGTGGTAGTTGTTTAAAAAATCTAAGGGCCGTATTAATAAACCAATTTCCCCTTTGAGTAGAATCTTAAGTTGACATTTAAGGTATTGAACTATTTAATAAACTTGAGTTCTCATTTAAGAGCGTATTGTCAGCTGAGGGCAGCGGTGCTTAATAAACAAAACTCAGCTGTCAAAATCCGTCGTATCTTGTAACATAAGATAGCGTTTGAGATGTTGTTATCAGTTTATTAAATAGCGATTTTAGGATGCTGACTTTGAGAGCGTCTCAGCTAATATTATACTTCAGAGGGAAACTTTTTTTTTATTGCTTTAAATGACGAGACGAGCATACCGTTCGCCTAATGGTAAGCGATACGGCCACCCGTAAACAGTAGCAACACCATCCAGCACCACGAGCTACAAAGCACTGCGTGGCATTCCACTGCGCTCGTCATCCTGAGACATAAGATCTTAAGTCTCATTATGTCCAGTAAGTAGTTACACTGGCTACAATGTCCCTCAAACCGAAACACAACAGTGCATGCACACCGCTGCTTGGCGGCAGAAACAGACATTGCGGTGGTACCCACCCAGACGGACTCTTACATATGAGAGACCCACCACCAGTGAACTGAGTCGAATTTATTAATACGATCATAAGACAGCTTTTTGTTTCAAAGTGACCCTACGTTTACTTTTGTAAAATTCCCAATCCCAAGTGCTGACGCCACTTCATAAAGATATTACTCATACCGATATCTCGTTGGAGATTAAAGAAAAGTACACAATTTATTTAATGTATCGTGCACCGAACGGCAAACCGAGCGTTATTAAGTTATTAATGCTCTTAAATTATGATAAACAGTGAATTGGAGGTATGGGAATCACATGCCATGTTGCAGCTATTCCAATCTTCTTTACGAAATATATCTATACATATAATAAAGCAGTAGAACTGGTATGTCTGTATATTTAAAGAAATGTGATAAAACAAAGGTGGTGACTATACAAGAGTAATGGAAAACAAATCAGCGATTTGTATAATTATTTTCTGTCTGTCTGTTTTTCTATTTGTTTGTTACTGCATATCTCTGTAACTACTGAACGGATTTCTTTGAAATTTGGCACACGGATAGATCATGTCCTGGATTAACACTATGCTACTTTGTATCCCGGGAAGTAAAAAGTTGGACTTTTAACCCGGAAAAAACTTTTACACGCGGGCGGAGCCGCGAGTACAAGCTAGTTTATTAAGAAGACTGCGTTGACTGTTACCTTAGCTGAAGATAATAAAGTGCTTACCAATTGTGAATTGATAAACAAGCCCGGCTTTAGACGACTAAAATCTTATTTATCTCTGCACCACCCTCACGTTGACTGGGAGAGAATGCCTTTGGTATTAAGTCCGCCTATATATATACTTTTGTCTATAAAGTGCAAAAATAAATAAAAGTCCCGGCCCAAGTCGTACTTTCACGCTATGTTTTCTGTATAATATCGATGTTTTCCAACTTGATATATAATCTCTTTGTAATATCAACTACCTTGGTATCTACTGGTGGTAGGTCTCTCATATGTGAGAGTCCGTCTGGATGGGTACCACCGCAATGTCTATTTCTACCGCCAAGCAGCAGTGTGCATGCACTGTTGTGTTTCGTTTTGAAGGACATTGTAGCCAGTGTAACTACTGGACATAATGAGACTTAACATCTTATGTCTCGGTACTACACAGTACTTTGTAACTCAAGGTGCTGGATGGTGTTGCTACTGTTTATGGGTGGTCGTATCGCTTACTATCGGGCGAACGGCGTGCTCGTCTCGCCATTCAATGCCATAAAAAAAAACTCTGGTAAGTCGATTTATTTAGAGCCTACTGTACTTACCATCATATACAGTGGGGTAATTTTGCCATACCCGTAAAAAACTTGAATCCAATTAGCAATTTAAAATCTTTTAAACGGGACAAAAAATATATTTATACGACTGCAAAGCTGAGGTCTCGGGTTCGATCATCGGGTCGGGTAAAGTGACATTGGGGTATTTCTATTCATTATCAGGCCGGAGTCTAAATGTTGTGCCCGATATGGCGATCGGCTCGCCTCCTATCACATCATGGGACGGAATACGCACGGCGAAAAGTGGGTGCACTAGTTGCGCTTCTGTCTATCCCTACGTGAAGGGCGTGAGTATGTATGTATATATGTAAAAAAATAATTTAAAAGACCAAAGCCTTTCGCAAAGTCATAGCCTCACTTAGCGTCAATCATTAACAGTACCAAGCATTCAACAACCCATCGGATATCCCTTTATGCGATTTTAATGGTTTAGTTGCATTAGCGAGTCGCTCGCCCTTGCCCCGTCGGCTTACTGCCTCGTAAACAGATAGTTTTATTGTCAAGACCAGACCAATGAATATTATGAAGGTGACTGAGGTTTTCTAACTCATGTTTATAATCCTTACTAATATTATAAATGCGAAAGTAACTGTCTGTCTGTCGCGCTTTCACGCCAAAACTATTGAACCGATTTAAATGAAATTACACAGATAGTCTAGAGCCTGAGAAAGGACATAGGCTACTTTGTAATTCAAGGTGCTGGATGGTGTTGCTACTGTTTATGGGTGGTCGTATCGCTTACCATCAGGCGAACGGCATGCTCGTCTCGTCATTCAGTGCTATAAAAAAAAAACTTTTTGTCCCGGGAAAATATAAATCGGGAGTCTTATCAATAAATATAATAAAGGATAGAACCACACATGATGTGATAGGTAGCCATAATTATAGGCAGCTTTAAATAATGCAATGCAATGCAATCAGCCCTGTATTATATACTGCCCACTGCTGAGCACGGGCCTCCTCTACTACTGAGAGAGGTTAGGCCTTAGTCCACCACGCTGGCCTAGTGCGGGTTGGCAGACTTCACATACCCTCGAAATTCTTATGGAGAATTCTCAAGTATGTAGGTTTCCTCACGATGTTTTCCTTCACCGTTTAAGCGAACGATAATTGATAAACAATACACATGTAACTTCGAAAAGTCAGAGGTATGTACCTTGGGTTTTGAACCTGCGGATATTGTCTCGGCAGACCGTTCCATTCCCAACTAGGCTATCGTACACTTTAAATAATAGGATGAACTTAAATAGTGAAAAACGGGTGCACTAGTTGCACCTCTGCTCAACCTCTCGGCCATTATATGTATCGTAACCACACCCGATGTCGCTATGGAAATACAAAGGAATTTTGATCAAATAAAAATCTTTACACAGATTATGGTCGTAAAAATACATTCCGTAAATAAAATCCATATTTATTGATCACGTCTGTCCCCTTGTCATACTGCATATACTGTATTGATAGCGTGTTTTTGTCCGTTTGTCCATTCAATGTCTGCAATACCAGTCCAGCAGGTTGTCAGTCAAACATGACATGCGTCAACAGGGAGAAGGTTTTGTACAGACTCTATATCTGAATAATGTAACATGTTGGAGGAGATTACGTTCAAATGGTCAATGGCGAAAATTCGAGAAGTTACGTGTTTTTATTTTGGGTGTGTAAAATGATAAGTGATAACACTGAGCCTGACTGACACCTGAAACTCAAATATAATTTCGACCAACGATGCATCCCTCGATGATCGACAGAATTACGCCTGCCTTATTGTATGTACAGTCAGCCACATAACCTAAACAAACTTCAAATTTCAAATCTCATTTACGCGTTAAGATTGAGTGAAACATTTTTGAAATGAAAACTTCTTTACCGGCGTTGAGCGATTTTGGGATGGGTATAAAATTTTAAACTCGCGTCAGGATCACGTGACCGATCGAAAATGCGTAGGAGGTTTTACCATCCCTTACTAATATGAACCTTAAATACAAGGCGTAGAAGCTATAATTCTTAAAAGTTTACATTTTTATTTATTTACTTCATTAAAACCATCTCTTACTAATATGAACCTTAAGTACAATGCGTAGAAGCTATAATTCTTGAAACGAGTGCATTTTTATTTATTAATGTCATTAAAACCATCCGTTACTAATATGAACCTTAAACACATTGCGTAGAAGCTATAATTCTTAAACGACTACATTTTTATTTATTTCACTCCCGGAGTGCAACCCGTTCTTTTTTTTTCTTTAAGTATATTGAATCCCTTTAATTTTATTTTTATGCAGAGAAAATAAAAATTGGGACGAATACAAAAGTGTATAGGCGTTTTGAATTTCGAATTTGTTCAGCTACTTATATGGCTGACTGTACAGTCAGCTAGTGCACACTATAGCACCGCGCAGACGTAAACTTGTTATATAGAAACACTATACTGCTGTGAAACTGACATCTGACTTGAGAAACTTCAGCAACCGTCAATTCAACAGTAGTGTAGTGTTTCTCGGCAACAAATTAACGGGGTTTGTACGACGCTTGTTTATGAGCATGGATTTTTTTGTTGACCATGTTTTTTTTATGATATACGGGGCAAACGAGCATACGGTTCACCTGATGGTAAGTGATCACCGCTGTACTGTACCTGAAGGACGCAAAACTGCATTTTTACTGCCGTTTCCGATTAATTTAGATTTTACTTAGTAAGTGTAACCATCATGCGATGGTTACACTTACTATTTGAAATTTACACGCGCCCAATGTTCATACTGCTGTGTTATAGTTCCAAATACGCTCACGGAGCGCTGTTCAAATTTACTTAAACGAAACCGTATACTATAACGCAAAAAACATGCTACAGGGTACTACTGATCCCATTGCGCAAGTCGGCGGAACGAGCCACTATAGCGGGTGTCGTGGCGATTCGGCGCAAACTCCAGTACCTAATGCATTTGTGGAGCTGGGTAACTCGAATCCTGTTTTTTTTATTGCATCGAATGACGAGACGAGCATGCCGTTCGCTTACTGATGGTAAGCGATACGCCAACCCATAAACAGTAGCAACACCATCCAGCACCTTGAGTTACAAAGTACTGTGTGGCATTCCACTGCGCTCGTCATCCTGAGACATAAGATGTTAAGTCTCATTATGTCCAGTAGTTACACTGGCTACAATGTCCTTCAAACCGAAACACAACAGTACATGCACACTGCTGCATGGCGGTAGAAATAGAATTCCGGTGGTACCCACCCGGACGAACTCTTACATATGAGAGACCTACCACCAATAAATGATGATGATTTCATGGAATTGAATCAACGCACGTATGAAATCTCTCCGTGAAGTTGTGGACGGACTGATTCGCTACAGTCCTCGTAGTGTTTTTTGTAAGTGAGACAAGCCAGCCGCTCGCCTAGTGGTTAGCTTTATAACCGCTCATAAATAGTAGGAACATCATATAGAACAAATTACAAAGATCTTGACACTCCATTGCGCTCGTCACCCTGAGACATAAGATGTTAAGTCTCATAATGCCCAGTAATTACGCTTGCTACAATGCTCTTCAAACCTGAATATAACGGTGCATGCATACTGCTGCTTAGCGGTGGAAATAGACATCGCGGTGCTATCTACCCAGGAAGCCACTCGCATACGAGAGACCGACCAATTATCTGAAGTAACAAACTATCCATTACATGCATAACAAAACCTAGTTAAATAATGAATCGTTTTTCTTTCTTCTTTCTTTCTTAGTGCGATTAATATACATATTATAAAACAAAGTCCCCAGTTGTGTCTGTCTCTCTGAACACAAAACTCAAAAAATACCAAACGGATTTCGGTGAAATTTGTTATGAAGGTAGTTTGGGACCTTGGAAAGGACATGGGCTATTTTTATCCCGGAAAACTTTTTCACGCAAACAAAGCAGCGAACAAAAGCTAGTAGTTCGTAGACTCAAAGGTGTTCTACAGGGTACAGTAACACAGTGTATATCATTAACGAGAGACACCGGATGCGAGTACAATGCGTCGCCACGGTCAGTGCGCGCTTTGTGCCGGGCGGATATCAAGCGCTTTGTCGCTTTAGCGGAACGTCTGCCGCGCTGATTACTGTTATTTCGTGACTCACTGATCGAGTTTTAATTTTACTCATTTCCTGGACGAATCGTGCCTGATTTTTTTTTATTTTATGATATAGGGGGCAAATGAGCATACGGTTCACCTGATGGTAAGTGATCACCGCCGCCCATGAACATCTGCAATATCAGGGGGCACACAGAATCGTTGCCGGCCTTTTAGGTGGGAATAGGCTCTTTTTTGAAGGTCGCCAGGTCGTATCTGTCCGGAAATGCTGCTGCCGGCAATTGGTTCCATAGTTTAGTAGTAAAAAATGACGGCTAAAACGTACAGTGATGGATTGCCAACCTCCGAGGTGATGTGGATGGAATTTGGAGTTCTGCCGCGAAGTACGGTGATGTAACTCTGCAGTAGGGATAGGTCCGAACAATTCTTCAGAGCACTCCCCGTGGTAAATGCGATGGAGAATGCAGAGCGATGCTACATCATATACTCGGAATAGTCACTGTTCACATGGTTAAATTTGTGATATGGCCATATTAACATCTAATTCTTGTTGTGGTTTATGGACTGATTTCGTCTGGTGGCGTCCGTACGTTATGTAGCCAGTGAAACTGTATTAAAAACTTTGGTTTTATTACAGGCTTTATATTAGCTTCACTTGTATGTTTGTATCTTTGTAACTCCTTTGGGCGCGATTTATTTTTAGTGACATCTGTTGGACCATAGTAGAATTACAACTAAACTGGCTACTCTTATGCGTAAAAAAATCCTACTTGTCACAAGATGGCGCTTTCGTTTTTAGTGACATCTGTTGGACAATAGTAGAATAGAACTAAAAAAATAAAAATAAATAATAGTATAAAAAAAACTAAAACACACGCTTTATAGAAAATCCAACTAAAAAATAGAAAATAAATTTGAATTAAGAATAGTGTAAATAAGAAAAAGTGTATTATTTTATTGTACAAAAAAGCGTGTCTTTTATTTTTTTTATTTTTATGTATATTCTAGCTTTTGGTCGCGCCTGCGCCCGTGTGAACAAGTTTTCCGGGATATAAGTCCCGCTATATATTTTCCCGCGCTAAAGCCTATGTTCTTCCCAGGGAATCAGATCAAATCCATACCAAATTTCATGGAAATCGTTTCAGAGATTTACCCGTGAAACTTTATACACAGTTAGACAGAGAGACAAACAGACAAACAGAGTTACTTTCGCATTTATAGTGTTAATATATATGTACTTTTACTGCGAGATTAATTATTATTTCTTTCTTCTTTTCTAATATTATTCGAAATGAATTGTATTTGTAAGCATGACAGTTCCTTCATTATAAATCCTAAGTACTCTAAACGAATACTTACTGAATGGAGACCGGGTGATAAACTTTGAATTAATAGGTAAATTATGACTAGGTAATAATTCAAAATGTTCTGCATGAGAGCTCAATAAATAAATGTATGTAAGTAACATTATCACATCATAACGCGCAGATTAGCGTGGCAGGTATCTGACAAGGCGAGTGGCTTACCATTAAATAATACCAGCTTTCTTTTATACTATGTGTTACCCGCGGCTTCACGCGCGATAAGCCTTTATTCAAAAGTCCCTAAAACACAGTACGACGCCAGCGCCATCTACTTAAATAATCAGATTAAAAATATGACTGCCTCGGTGGCGTAGTAGAATACAACTACAACGGTACGACTGTAGAGCTGAGGTCTCGGGTTTAATCCCGGGTTTGATCCCGGGTCGGGCAAAATTATATTGGGTTTTTCTGTTCAGTATCAGCCCGGAGTCCGGAATTTGTGTCCGATATGGCGACAAGCTCGCCCCCTATCACATCATGGGACGGAATAGGCACAGCGACACAAATCAGTCGGTCACAAATTCCAAACTCCAGGTTGATACTGAGTAGAAAAACCCAATATCACTTTCCCCGACCCGGCGATCGAACCCGAGACCTTAGCACTGCAGTCACTACACAGTACACACTACACAGTAATACTACAATTACCCAAAACTTGTTTAAACATAAAATCAATAACAATAATTACGAGTGCAACCAAGACTGGCATGCAATAATTCTAAAATAACACTCGGACAAATCGATTATAATTCATATCGATTAGTATCGATACGATTCGAGTTGGAATCCGGTCGGTCGCCGCCAGACCACCTGGCTAAGGTAACTTCTTTGTTAACGAATAGACCCCAACCCGAATTCTAAGCGTGCTTCTATGAATTCATTTTGCTAGATTCGTCTTATTTGGTTTCGTGGTATTTCGGCTCATTTGTGTCCTTTCTTTATTATCGTCGGCCATAAAAGAAACAATGTGTAGGACATTAGTGGACAATTTAAAGCTATTGGTCACGGTGATGACATCTCAGGGGTTCCGATTAAATTTCTATGTTATAACTTCTATGTATATATTGAAATTCTGAGCCCAATTTGATTAGCTGTGTATGTTTTTTTTTTATTGCATAGAATGATGAGACGAGAATGCCGTTCGCCTAATGGTAAGCGATACGACCACCCATAAACAGTAGCAACACCATCCAGCACCTTGACTTACAAAGTACTGTGTGGCATTCCACTGCGCTCGTCATCCTGAGACATAAGATGTTAAGTCTCATTATGTCCAGTAGTTACACTGGCTACAATGTCCTTCAAACCGAAACCCAACAGTGCATGCACACTGCTGCTTGGCGGTAGAAATAGACATTGCGGTGGTACCCACCCAGACGGACTCTTACATATGAAAGCCCTGCCACCAGTATGTTGTTATTATGCCTCATTTAGACTATAGGCTAATCACTTTGCGAATAACTCGTACACGAATGCATAACTTTGAATTTCGAGTAACGAATACATCCGAATAAGCTATTTATGACTATTTGTCTGTACTCGGCAAGTATATAAATCAGGGGTTAGGTAATAAGGGAATAGAAGAGATTGCTTTTTAATGACCATGCTCGCTTTCTGTCAAGTGTTTGGTCTAGAATGTAGATTATAATCAAGTGAGGCAAGTCCGCAGCGTTCCCGGATGCAACATATGTAGGTAATTGTAGTAAGTATATAAGATCTTGGGAGAGGCCTATATCCAGAAGCGGACTGCACCGGGCTGATGATGATGATATAATATAATCAACATGACGCGTAATGCATTCTCCCCTTCAAAATTCTTACGAGGCGCAATGAACTTACTACGTGAATGGTATATAAATCTCATTACCATAATATTAAAACAGGTGTTCGGTTTGTTTATATAAGGGTGCATATTGGGCATCGCCTAAGGCTGATCGGTAATGAGGCGCGGACACATTGGGCGCTAGTTCCGCCGACAAAGGCCGCGTCCACTCGTAAACCACCCGCATTACAGATTAACTAGACAGCGTTTGTTTTATTGAAGCAATCTATTAGTGGGACACATGGCTCGTGCGGATGGAGAACGTGTTTTATTAATGTAGATCCCTTTTTGGCGTAATTAACGAAAAGAAAAATATAACAAATGATATACTATTTCATAAATAATAATCATAAATTATGCACAATGATGTGTAACGTATACTAGTACATACATACATATACACTAGCGCCTTTTATCCCCGAAGGGGTAGGCAGAGGCGCAACTATTGCACCCACTTTTCGCCGTGCCTATTCTGTTCCACGATACGATATACAAATTCCAGACTCCGCACTGATACTGAATAAAAAACTCAATATCACTTTGCCCGACCTGGGGTTCGAACCCGAGACGTCAGCATTGCAGTCGTACCGTAATACTTATGAAACTACGCCATAGAGGCAGTCTTTTAAGCGTATACTAGTGGTTACAGATACTTAACATAATAATTTACTCGTTCTTTAAAAAAAAAATATGTTCAACAAAAAGAACACAACTTACAACTCGACTAGGACTTGATAAATATATAAAATTAGTATAAAAATGCGTGGACGGTGGACACCGCTCAGTGCCGCGCTTCGTAATTATCTTTGAGTAGCACTCATTAATATAAAAATACTCGAGATACCCTCAGGTTACAACTAACTGGCACTTAAATGCGCAAATTGAAATATAGTGCACTTATTGCAATCGATGGTTGAATGTAATTTTAACGACAAAAAAAATTGTGTGCTAAAAAATATACATATTTCTTATTTAACGTGGAATATTCTTTAAAAATGCAGGGCCATTTAAACCACCATTACTTTCTCGAATAAAAATGAATAGATTTATAAATTGCGTTTTTCTATAAATATATTATAAGAAAAAAACTAGTGCTGACCAACCCACCATAACTCGTTCTAGCAACGCGTCGTGGTTTTTAATATGTTTGTAGACATAACAATATTATGGATAGTAGGAAAAATAAAACTTCTGAGTTTATATAAGTAACTTTATGAAAAATAATCCAGTAGTACTACGTGTCCAAAATAAGTATTAAGTATATTAAGTATTCGTATAATTCATGATAAAAAATACAGTTGCATGAATCCGCCGACAGTGTGTGAGAAAATAAAAGAATTTCCTTACACGAAAGCGTGGCGATGCTTTTTGTGTTTAATAGCTAATTAAAATTTATCAACCGGTGCCGGGAAGTGTTCACAACACAACTTTACAACATACGACATGGGTACAACACATTCTATTGGTGTGTTTATTACTTTAACTACCGTTACGCTTTTAAAATCATATAAAAAATTTGTGGCTTTCAAATTGACTAAATGAATGTTGATAAATAAGCACTTAATGAAACTGACCGTTTTAGTGATTTTATTGCTAATGCTCAAGTCGTTTTGGTGAACGTGATACGCTGTTGAAATTATTAACACTATTTATTTGTTAATTACAGTATTAATGGTAATGAAATCGCAAGGCATTTCGTAAAGCTTTACGGATAAGAAATGGGTACCATAATTAAATCCGAAACCAGATAAAATTAAACCATTTTAAATCTCTAAGGGCCAGTTTCACCGGTTCCTGATAACCTTACAAATAATTATCTGACATATAACGCTATCTAACAAATAAATCTGACACATAGTGACTTTTTCTGCCAGATGTTTCATCTGTTAATATGGCGTAGTTTATATGGCGAATAGGCTATCAGAGACTTTTATCAGCATATGGTGAAATCAGTCCTACAAATGTTTAATATACATATTAATACAACATATTTATCCTATATTTCGAACCGAACCTCAATAATCCTATAAAAATCCAGGTAGCATTAAATCGATTTCTAACACTACAGAACCGATTCCTGGATCAATGCCATGCCTCATAGAAATGTGATTCGTGCAATGATCATTGTGTTAAGAGGTCGTGCATCCCGTGACCCTAATAACGGGTTCAACTCGGGGAAAGCTGACGTTGTTCATCATCTATCTTGTTCAATCAATATACAGAACTCGTCTCTACAATACGAACTACTGAATAAGGTATGTTTTATTTCTTACAATCCGATTTATTTATTTTTCAAATAGGTAGCTATAGTAAAATATTTGGCCAGTAAACTGTTTTTAAAAAGTAACTACGGGTAACCGAACTGAGTAATTATGCTATCCATACTCCTTGCATTATAGCCTGTTTCACAAGTTGCAAGTATGCCTACAAAGGCCGTCATGCCGTAAGTACTGAGATACAGACTTATTATCATAGCATTGCTCCGTACTTAGCTAAGTATCGTTTGTGAATACGGGTTGTGTATCCAGCTCATCACAGTCTGCGAAATTATTTTAGTCAGATACAATCGTGAAGTAACGGCGCCAACGTAGCCCGAGCGGCGTGAGCAGTAATCGCGTATCTCCAAACCGGTGCGACTCAGCCAACGACGCTAATTATTTGATTTATCTACAATGTCTAGCTTACATGCGTTCACCTCATTCATTGACTAATTTTGATATCATTACCATAAAAAATATAAAATACATAGTTTTATATTGGTAGTCTTGCAGTAAACCTATTTGTCTACATGATAGGCCGTCTCTACTGAGATAGTACCATTATCTTACAGAAAACCGACCTAAAGTAACACCATTATGTTACTTATATGATAAAAGAGATGTTCGGCAGCCCCAAAATCTAATACCCTTACTAAATCCTTGTTAATGTTCTTTGTAGCAATACATCCATGATTCTTTTGGAATTGTTGGTGTTTGTGAGATGTGGAGATCATTTATCACCAAGTAACCCATTTGCTCCTATACACACGTATGCAATAAGAAATACAAGCGCAAAGGATATTTCATTAACATTATTTTCCCATATCATCATCATTATTATCATTAGCCACATGACATCCACTGCTGAACATAGGCCTCCTCTAAAGATTTCCAGAAGGACCTGTCAAAAGCCGCCTGTATCCTTTTCCCATATAAGCTACCAAAATTAAATCAATAATAGGTAAAAGAATAATATAAATAACAAGATATATAACCGATATATATAGAGAAAGTACCAGAGAGTGTTCTTAATTGATGTCCATAAATGTACGCACAATTAGAACAACTTCACAGCTCTCTTATCAAGCCTACATCTTGTAGCAACGAGCATATTTATTAGTCATGCGATTATACTATGATTGTCCTTCGTACAATTAATTCACACCAATTATTAGTATTATAAAATAGTAGAGTCTGTGAACGTGTTTCGATGTTATTTAGAAGTAAATGCCGAAACCGCTGAACTGATTTGGATGAATGATGATGTACTTTGGTACAGTAACCAGTGACCATTTTCTGCTAAGAATAATCACATAGATATTTTTATTTAGTATCCGCTAATACCTATACTAGACTTCTGCTCGCGGCTCCGCCCGCGTGAAAAAATTTTTCCGGGATAAAAATATTTTCCCGCGATAAAAAGTAGCCTATAGCACTCAAGAGTAATGTAGCTTCCTATTAGTGGAAGAATTTTCAAAATCGGTCCAGCAGTTTTTGAGTATATCCATTACAAACAGGCAAACAAACAATCAAATCTTTCTTCTTTATAATATTAGTATAGATATGATTATTCTTACCTGAAATAACGCACCGCAATGAAATTTTGAATTTGTTCAGCTACTTATGCTGGTAACTACAATAAAGTATTACAAATAATTAAATAAGATAAAACACTCGGTGCCTCGGTGGCGTAGTTGTATTACGGTACGACTGCAAGGCTGAGGTCTCGGGTTCGATTCCCGGGTCGGGCAAAGTGATATTGGATTTTTCTATTCAGTATCAGCCCGGAGTCTGGAATTTGTGCCCGATATGGCCATAGGCTCGCCCCCTATCACATCATGGGACGGAATACGCTTGGCGAAAAGTGGGTGCACTAGTTGCGCCTCTGCCTACCCCTTCGGGGATAAAAAGCGTGAGCATGCGCAAAACATGGTATAATCTTGTAATAACATTCCAATACATTACACGATAAATATTTGGACAAGTCAATAGAATATTGAGTGCCATAAATCCCGTATCGAGAGAAGTTTCGGTTGGCACAGCGATATGATTTAGTGTGGGAAGCCGTTCCAGATACATTTTGTAATTCACTACCTACCGCAAATCTATCATTACCGTACCTCGGAATATATTCGGGAGCAATATCTATACTTAATATTATAAAGCTGAAGAGTTTGTTTGTTTGTTTGAACGCGCTAATCTCAGGAACTACTGGACCGATTTTGAAAATTCTTTGACTAATAAGAAGCTACATTACGCTTGAGTGCTATAGGCTACTTTTTATCCCGGAAAAACTTTTCCACGCGGGCGGAGCTGCGCGCATTTCTATTCTAAATAAAACAAGGTTTTTTCCAAATGTTAAACACCGCAACTAAGCTTTTTCGAATCTATTTGAATACAATAACATACAATTTTGTGTGGCACTGAGTTGCGTTCATCATCCATAGACATTCGATTTTGAATAATATACGATGTCTTATACTACAAACTTGACCGATTACTGCAGCTTAACTATAAAAAATATCTATTATTCTTTCTCTTTTGATGAAAGTATATTAAGTCAATAGAATTTAACCATGCAAGTAATTCATAGAACCGTAAAGGACAAACACATTTAAAATTAACGAGGTTTTTCTTTTATTTACATAGGACAATTCCAACCTGTACCCCAGAGTACGCCCACAAATTTCACGCACAATGAAATACAGTGTTCCGAGTATATTTTCCGCCCACCGTGGCCGCTATGGGCCCAATTAATTTGTGATTTATACACCAACGGTCAGCGGGGAGCGGGGCTTTTGTTTGAACAAATTAAATAAACAGAATGATTTATGCTGGACACGTACAAGTAATTTGTCCGTGCCGATTTATAGAGATGAACGCGACCTAAACAAATAGATACTCAGCTTGATTGCTATTTGTAAAGGATTACACATATTATAAATTAGTGATTTTCCTATAAGTTTATGGCCGAAATTGCGAGGAACTCGTATTAAAATGGATGGGTTAAAATCGCAAACTATAAATGCAGTCATAGCGTTTCAGAATGATCCCGACTAAGTTCATTTCGCTTCTTTTTTGGTCATGAACTGATAAACCATCAACGATTGAAGTCATCATCAACTTCAATAATCGATCTTAAATATACAACAACAATTAAGCAAATTTACACTCAGAAAACCATAATCGTCTATGAGGACACCTCAGCATAAAGATAATATTACTTACCTATATATTTGCATCTCGGCTAGTCATATTCGAAAGCATTTTAAAATAAATTATCTCCATCGTAAATCAAACTCTAGCAAATATCTAATACATAACTATCAGAACCTCTGGAAAACATCACTTGTTACACCTGGAACATTTCACGAATATGTAATCAAAATGTTAACATGATTCACAGCACACTCAACTAACAAGTTGTTTCGACATTTTATCAAGAGATGTCTCTATATTAATTTCTCTATAATCAGCCGGATGTATGTATTATGCAGACAGGGCTGCCACAATATTTAGTAAAAATCAGAAATGATAGAAGAGATATTATAATTGAGCACGGTGCATTGATATAATAAGGCTATATTTATATTTAAATCAGACTTTATTCATGTTACAAATTTTTCAGTGAGATCGGCACTTAGGCCCCGTTTTTTCAATTGTAGTTATCTTTTTGTCAGGGTCCTATTAAGCTGGACGCGCTCGCAGCACCTGAAGCACTGGAAGCTCTGCAAGCGCGTCCAGCTTAATAACACCGATGATTACCCTAAAAAATCCGGTCTTATTGTTTACCTTTAAGGTTCATAAAAGGTTTACGTTAATTGCAACTAAGGTATTGTAAGACCGAATAAACCTTATTGTTTCTGATACCTACAACACAGGACTTGTAAGTACTCGAAAGTAGAACAAGACATTACGAACCACTAAGTGAAATGAATTTATTGATTTTATCATATTATATTAACAATATTCGTGCATACGAGGGACATCCCTACGTATAAGTGGTCAGTCCAAGTGAGAAGGTTGCAGCGGCGCTAATGTCACAAGCTTTAACTAAACGATAACGAATGCTGATGAACATGGTTATTTACTACGAGATAAGAGTGATGGAACGTACAAATGCCTCACTACCATCTCCACATCGATGGTAATGAGTCTACAGATTAGCTTACAAGATGTCCGTTAACGGACATATTTTTAGCAGATTATCCTATATTATAGCTGCCTTTGAATAATGTTATAACTAAGCAGCATACTTTGTAAGTATGTCTTACTTTTTTTCAATAATAATTTTCTATTCCAAAATGCTCGACAGTCCGTTCCGTTCCAAAGTACTTTAGGGGCCACTGAAAATCAGTACTGTGTTTTGGTTTTCATAGCACAGCTTATGCTGAGATGGCCACCTAGTTGTCGCGGTGAATATTATGTTGTACTTTGTTTGTTTTTTTTTAATTAAATTATTATTTCTTTCAAATAGACTCTAAATATGCTAAAATGTATTAGCATAAAGAGCCAATTTGAATCAACGCTCAATTCCTAGAAAATTTTGTTATGCATTTCTCTCCCTTATCTGTCTTTATATTGCTTGCTTGTGAGCTACAACTGTCAAATATGCGTCGTAAGGTATTCCCCAAAAATCACCAAAAATATTCAATAAAATTGACATATATTATTCAATGAAACAAGCCATATTTACCCGCTCCGCTCGTCAATAAGGCATCCTACAAACAACAGTTAGTTGAGAATACGTATAAATCGAATCGCGTGCATCCCGGCACCGCACATTGTTCGTGCCTAGGATCAGATGGACCCCGAGACCTTCACGACATCTTAGGGGTCATCATTTAGGACAGGGACGCATTTATACTTGTAGGTATATAGTAATTAACCAGGATTTCTTTTTGGTCGAGAGACAGACAGTAAGTAATAAATATAGGCAAAAAAATACGATAAATAACAGAAAAATAAACGAAACGAAAACGTACGATAAACGAAATGTATGGTGGTAGGTTTCTCATATGTAAGAGTCCGTCTGGGTGGGTACCACCGCAATGTCTATTTCTACCGCCAAGCAGCAGTGTGCATGCACTGTTGTGTTTCGGTTTGAAGGACATTGCAGCCAGTGTAACTACTGGTCATAATGAGACTTAACATCTTATGTCTTAGGATGACGAGCGCAGTGGAATGCCACACAATACTTTGTAACTCAAGATGCTGGATGGTGTTGCTTCTGTTTATGGGTGGTCGTATCGCTTACCATCAGGCGAACGGCATGCTCGTCTCGTCATTCAAAACTATATAAAAAAATGTCGCCCAACTTGTGGGTACTGTACTTATTTGATCTATCTTATCAGTCTCTACTTATGAATATGACCTTTAAGAATTATCTGTCTCCCTTCATACTTTAAACCTGGCTTATGACGAGCAAAAATACCTAGGAGCTAAAATTTCCATAAAAAATAAATTTAAATATTTTATTTTACGACGAGAATCGAACACTGAATACCCTCCTTAAACAGGTCCCTCGACTAATACTACATTCATTTGTATATGAGCTCTTGTTTACCATAGAGCTAGCTTTTGCCCGCGGCTCCGTCGGTATGAAAAAGTTTTTCCGGGATAAATAGTTTCCTGGTATGAAATATGCCTATAGCACTCAGGCGTAACATAGCTTCATATTAGTGAAAGAATTTCTAAAGTCGGTTTAGAGCGTATTCCCACCTAAAAGGCCAGCAACGCATCTCTATGCACCCTGGTATTGCAGATGTTCATGGGCGGCGATCACTTACCATCAGGTGAACCGTATGCTCGTTTGCCGCCATAAAAAAATATATAAAAAAAGTTCCAGAGATTATCCCTTAAAAACTCACAAACTTTTCCTCTTTATAATATTGGTATCGATAGTTACCACTGCCATGGCCACTTAAGCTGACAACATTTTGCATCACTGTAAATTACTGCGCATTTGAGACTTTTATTTTAAGTCCACGTGGTTAGCGCTGTTCAATATCATTCAATACTTTGTAATTCAATATTTTGTTTCGTCTCTATGATAATGTAACTAACTAAGCTATCTCATTTGTTACTTTGACGTGTATTTGTATATTATATAGCATAACTATAAACCTCAGAGGTTCTTATGCATATAATACCTAACTATTGTACTTACAAAAGAAATAAAAAAAAAGTTGGAACGGTGTTGTTTCTGTTTATGGGCAATCGTGATAATCAGGTAAGTGGTACGCTAGTCTTGTCATTTCAGTATCCTTAGAAAAGATGCCTTTCTACAATTGTTAACACTAATAAAAAAACAGAAAAATGTGGGTATGACATATTCTAGCCAAAGACTAAGCGTTACACATAGCAGAAAGGCATCTCGTCTAATTCTACGGCCCCATGTGTTTAAAAAATAATTTTAAAAAAATACGCCACGGCTCCTGAACATTAGTAAATTTATTTTACACAACGTTGCCGGACCGTAAAGACAAGAAAATTACATTGAACACCCAGTTCATTTGGACAACAAATCATTTTAAACATACACTCTACTAATATAGTTGATTTTTATTACCCCAACGTACCTTAATAAATCATTTTTTTATAATATTCATTTTTAGAAAGTATTTACTCCATGATCAGAACGCGTGACGCCGCGGGCTATCGATACTTAATTATGATGTACGTTCACGACTTGATCATCGTAAACTAAATATTGTCCAAATATATTGGAATTATATTAGTTCGGAGTTTAAACGCCGCGTTTTTTTACACGCTATAAGCGCTACAGTGTTTTGTAAAATATCTAATAAGTATATTATCCTCCTGTGATATGAAACATTTAGAATGTAGATAATAAGTAATGTCTAATTAAAGATTTAAATCAGTGTTGGTTTGAGTGTTACATAATTGTTTTTAGAACTTATTTAAAGTTAAGCATATCTGTGAAAACTTTTAATTGGCCTTCTGTTACATAATATTTATACAAACTATATCTATGCTAGCTGTAAGTTTTCTGTAAATTAATAAATAAATAAATAAATAAGGCGAATAGAAAACAAAAAATGTATGCGAATAAGTCTTTCGCAGGAATACGTCACTCGCAGTGTGCATGCACTATTGTGTATCGGTTTGAAGGACATTGTAGCCAGTGTAACTACTGCACATAATGAGACTTAACATCTTATGTCTCAGGATGACGAGTGCAGTGGAATGCCACACAGTAGGTACTTTGTAAGTCAAGGTGCTGGATGGTGTTGCTACTGCTTATGGGTCGTCGTATCGCTTACTATCAGGCGAACGGCATGCTCGTCTCGTCATTAAATACAATAAAAGAAACTTGTTTTTTGTTTTCTATTGGCGTTGACGGTTGTAGAAAGACGTATTGGCTACGGCAGTAATTAATCAAAGCGTCTGAAAAAACGCCCGTGTGCAACTGCAACCACCCACAACCGTGATTGCACGGTGGTGGAGAAAGCAAACTAATCAAAGATAATTAACATTATTACTAATCAATATGGAATTTGTTGGAATATGCAAATCGCTGCGTGGGACACGAAGTTATTGCCTTCCCAGAAGATAACATTCGTTATAATTGATTTCAAATTATTTTACTGGAATGACAAATGTTTTTGGTTTTCTGTAGAGCGAGAGAGATGGTATATTAACCCCACTTATATTGCCGATATTGAATTAAGATGGGATTCCTAGTCACGGAACCCCTTTAATCTCTATCCCCAAGACTCGCTGCCGCTAGAATGTCTAGATAGGGTACCTACAAGATGCCAGATACTCTGAAATATGTGCTAGCTTTAAACATAATATAAATATTATTGAAACCTGTTTATGGAAAGACCTCTTTAAAACAAATATAATAAATAACAGGCATAAAAACTTATGCGAAAAATAAATTATAATTATAAGTGGCCAGTGAGAATTTGAAATCGTTCTATTTAGACTTTAAATTATTTTCATTGTACGCCCATTTTTAAATTAAAGATATTTTATGGTGTAATAAAATATAGATTTGATAATAATGTTAGCTCACTATAACTTTGTCTACATCATAATACAGATGTTAAACATCCTAAAATTACGCGTTTAATTTCCTAACATAAAGATCTTGAACAAACAAATTTCTTACCATAACAATATCTCTAATTTCTCCAAACGTCAAATACGTTTTTCAATTAACAAAGATTTGCGTCCACAGAAGAGTTCCAACCAAACTCTTGTCCACTCATTAATACTCAGACGTTAACGAGTACAACCAATTAACAAAGGCCTGTGACACGGACGCGACAATTTACATAAAACTTTGGCCAGTTGTAGTAAGCAAAACAATTAGCCTTCACTGGCTGAAAAGGTATCTGGCAAATATGAATTGCAGACTTTCGCAGTTTATTATTGCGTTCAACCCCGTAAATTAAGATGCTTATTTATAAAGAGCTTTTTACGCGGTCCTAAAAAGATGCCTCGGTGGCGTAGTTGTATTACGGTACGACTGCAAGGCTGGGGTCTCGGGTTCGATCCCCGGGTCGGGCAAAGTGATATTGGATTTTTCTATTCAGTATCAGCCCGGAGTCTGGAATTTGTGCCCGGTATGGCGATAGGCTCGCCCCCTATCACATCATGGGACGGAATACGCTTGGCGAATAGTGGGTGCACTAGTTGCGCCTCTGCCTACCCCTTCGGGGATAAAAGGCGTGAGCATGCTAAAAAGATACAAGATTTGGTGGATCCGTATGAAATCTCGTAAAACGAGATTTTTCTGCGAATACCATTACTCCTTAAACTAGATTGTCATAAATAGGACATGTGGAAGCATTGATTTACGATAACGATCAAGTACCATACTACCTATACTAATATAGCATTGAACAAGCAAAATATTCGGTTGTATTACAAGGTATAACGTGACCACAAACCTTCGATCCTTGTTTGGCGAACCGGTTTATATAATGGAAGTCAGGAAACACTATTTAGACACTCCAAACGTAATAAAAATAAACAAATTAGTAGTGATACGCCTATCAGCTAGAGTCCACAGTTTTTCAACCTTATTTCCTCACCGCCCACTTTAAGGATATGTTTTTTTCAAGAGTCCCCCATCTTAATTTTACTTTACAGAGCTCAATATCTACTTCTCGAAAATCTTAACATACGTAGGTATTTAACAAAAAATTTAATCTCTAATTCTAATTATTTTACTTACCATCTGGCGCGAAATTTTAATGTGCCCACGCCCCCTCTGCGCTATCTCAAGGCCCCCGAATTTTCCTTGGGTCATCTACTAACCCCCCGAAAGTCTCAAACACCCACAAAGGGGCGTTATCACCCACGTTGAGAGCCTATGCCCGCTAGACCAAGGTAGTAAGTACCCAGAAGACCAAAGTGAATTAGTACTGTTTGCCGATTTAAATTTATTTATTTATTTATATCCAGAAAAGTACAAAACACTTACATAGATGATAAGTCTAAAATACAACAAATGGTCAGTGTGAATGCCGGAGAACTAAATCCCACTTCTTTACTTCCTCTTTCTTTTCTAAAAAGCAAGCAACTGAAGCATTTTTCTTCCAATACCTATTATTTTGTGCGCATTTAAGTACTCATTACTATTAATTATAAAATTACAAGAAATTGAACTGAGCACATCACGAAAACACTAATCCAAAAACGAATTCCGATCTTTTGTTCTTCTCTAAGCTTGGCTCACAATTTCGCTGCGTAGTTCCTAGAATTGTAGAAACTATCACCTACTTCACACAAATGATCTCATAACACAAAAACTAACGAGTTAAATTCCTAGAACGTTCCGTTAAAATAATCCCATGACTAGGGTTACCATCCGTTGTAAGTATCCCGAATTAGTCTTTAAAAGAAAGCAACATATATTTATCATCACGTGAGTACTAAAATATTATGTATTTGAGAGGAAATTCTATTTCACCACGGTTCTAATTTCACTCGCGCAAAATTAAAGTATAAATTAATAATTGGTTTCTCAAGATACAGACTTTACCTAATTTGAAAACCAAATAAATATTAGTAATATCCAACCTCCATGGAATCCAGATCAATCACAACAAAATAAGTATGTAGGTCAAAGGGCAATGGAAAATGCTTGTTCAATTATGAGTAAGCAATTTTATCTATATCAACGTACAGTTAGCCACATAAGTAGCGCGACAAATTCAAAACTTACCTGTACACGTTCAGTTAAATTAAATCATTTTTTTCTTTGTGTAAAGTATTTATTTTATATTTGTGAAGAGAAAACGAAAATTGATAAGAACATAAAAGTGTAAAGGCGATTTGAACGGTTGAATTTGTTCATGTAGTTATGTAGCTGACTGTACCATTTTAAATGACAGGGGCTACCATGTCGCCTATGACCACACGCGTCAACCGTATAATTACAATCTCTGTTTAGCACCGTATTTCCGAATTCCATAACCGACACGCTAACCAACACAGAACAAATAGTGTAAATGACACAATTCTCATGTCGTTGCAACCGTTACTGCCGCGTTTCCTGCTATTTAATGATATGCAAATAAATATATTTCATTAGATATCATACGTAAATACAGTTTGTAACATTGAGATTTTCGCAACGTCTGCTTTTTATGTGTGTCTACTTAAAAAATGACAAGGTTTTATTCATCTAAAGGAGCATTTTAATTGGCATAACTTTACGATTGTCTGCACGATAGTATTTTTTTTATTTTCGAGGAATATTCTAACAATTTTTGTTTGGCCTTTAGAACATTAAATGGAGATAAGTTACGTTGCCGTGTGTGGTATACAATAAGTATTTTATTGGGTTCAAATTTCGATTAAAGAAAATGAGTCAAAAGACTATCAATAAAATTATTATCAGTAGAGACTATCCCGCCCTCACACCCGCCACTACAACTCCTGTAAGCCAGGATCAATAATGGCACGCATTTTATGACACCAAGCGGTGAAGCTCGGCGAGTCTCAGGGAACACTAGTCTGTCTTTATCCCGCAACGAAATTAATCAAATAGAAAGATAGGGAGGACTTGGAAATATTAATTGTCCACTTCCCTCCATAACAAAGCGGGAGACAAAATAATGAACTAAGGAGGCATTTTAACCTCAAGTATAGGGACGTTTACAACTAGAGAAGCCAAGTATTATCAGTGAAAAACGAAGGAAGGTGTTCCTTTAACCCTAATATTAAACAACTAGGTAATATGTGTATTCTGTGCAGAGGCGGCGCGTGCGGCGGAGTTTCCCTCGGCGCGCACTTGGTCTGCGCCAAAGCTCCAGGCCTGACGGACAAGCAGCGCGCCATGTGCCGCGCATCACCAGCCGCCATCGCGGCCATCGGAGACGGCCTGCGGTATAAACCACAGAGTACATCGCACCTTTAGAACGAAAACAACACAATTCAAAACAATCAAAAAATGAGTTAACGTCATAAAATGACTTAAAACTGGTCCTTTTTTTATAGTCAATGTAATGTCAAAAAAGTTAACGCTAACATTTTCATAAATAGTGACGAGTTGAGCCTTGTGGATACAACCAAATTCTTGGGTATCACATTGGACTCTAAACTTCAGTGGGGTCCTCATATATCTGTACTAGCTAAAAAGCTGAGCGCCGCAGTTTTTGCAGTGAGCAGGATACGCCAATTAACTGACATTGAAACAGCGAAATTGGTCTATTTTGCTTACTTTCATAGTTTGATGAGTTATGGAATTTTGCTGTGGGGTGGTGCTGCTGACATTAATACTATATTTGTTCTTCAAAAGCGAGCTATAAGATCTATCTACTCCCTAAGCTCTAGATGTTCTCTAAGAGAAAAATTCAAAGAAACAAATATAATGACAGTAGCATCACAATTTATATTCGCTAATTTAATGTACGTACATAGGAATATAGAAAACTTTCCAAAAGTTTGCGATATCCATGGCTTAAATACTAGAAGCAAAAATAATCTAGTTAATCACAAAACAAGGCTCCAAAAAATCAGCAAATCTTTTAAGGGTTACTGTATACACTTTTATAATAAAGTTCCCACTGAAATTAAGTGTTTAAACATTGGTAAATTCCAAACAACTATTAAGCGAAAGTTATGTAAAAAAGCTTATTACAAGATTTCAGAATACATAGAGGATAAAAAAGCCTGGGATTAATTTAAAAAAAAATTTTTTTTTTTTTTTTTCATGTGATTTTCTTTGGAATCATGTCTTTCGTTTTAATAAAGTTTCTTTGTTTCCATCTGTGAGCGGCTTGGGTATGACATACTCCTTAACTGTCTGTGCCTGCGGCGGCGTCGTGTGCCGGGTCGGCCACTTCCCTGTAATATGGTTGAGGAGGCCGATGGCTGGCACATGCGTCATACTCGTGAACGGGTGCTGCTTATGTGGACTGGTCTGCCCTTTTCGCTTACTATATATATATATAAGTATTGGGGGTATATCTTAAACTTAGATTAATAACGACATCTTGAAGATTTCAGATCAAATTATTACATTATTCCTGAGATAGTTATGCACTCGTGTTGGAATTTTAATTTTTATTACCTATTTTGCGAGTATATAAATGAACTGCTCTAAACATAAGTAAACAAATACTGAATTGTATATATTTTTTTCTCTACATAATGCAATGTATTTTATACCTTGAACTGATTTTGAAAAGAGCAACACTAGAGTTTCTTGCCCGTTCTTCTCTAGTGAGAACTGCTTTCCGAACTGGTGGTAGAGTTAATATTGACGGAATCTAAATAATGTATAACATTTTATGGGTTCGAATAAATTATTTCATTTCATTTCATAGAAATATAATTTAAAAGGCCCGATATAACAGTTTGGTCCTTTTCCCACTTGAATATGGCTGTGTTTGAACTATTGTTGTATTGAGAACTTCGTTTTAAGTCATTTTATGAAGATAACTCAATTTTCGATTTTATTGAATTGTGTCATTTTCGTTCTAAAGGTGCGACATTATTAATACTGAGAAATTACCAATTTACTGGTTTCCTTGCTTAAAGTTCCGAGGATACCTAAGGAGTCTGCAATAAAATAGAAAATATATAGCGTAAGGGCGTGTCCAAACAATATCCTTAGCCCAAACGCTTGACGTGAATGACATTCGGGACTTCGGAAGGACGTAACCCTTTAGGATCCAAGAATCAAAATGATTGGCCATGTCTAGCATAGCCCATAGTATCGACATCATCAGCCACATGCAGTTCACTGCTGAACATAGGCCTCCCATGGTAATGCCATAAAAAGTATGTTAAATTTTAGCTTCTTCTACAGTAAAAAGTGATTTGATGTCCAGGATGGCGTACGAGGAGTGTCGGGTGCAGCTGAGCGGCCGCCGTTGGAATTGCAGCGGTGTTGGCGACGGCAACCACTTCGGACATGTCATGCCGATGGGTAAATAAGTCATATTACAGTAGTCGACATACAACTCGAGCACATTACCGTGTGGTGGGGACCTTTTGGTACGTACATATCTCACACCACGCTTTAGTTTGCCGGCTATTATATCTAGATTATAGTTCGATTTCAATAAAAGATCTTAACCTATCAGATGGCATCAGACGAAGAATATTTGCCTGACATGCTTACGGATTTTATTTTAATTGGTTTATTCTTTTGATTGTAAATTGATCTCGGGCGTACCTAAATCAATAATAATAATAAACACACGCCATTTATACCTAAAGGAAAAGGAAAGGCGCAACGAATGATGCCACATTTAATTAACGTCTATAAGAAAAATACAAAATCTAGACTTAAGAACGCCACAGACTGAGACAAAAAATCTAAACATTCTTAAATCGTTACCTCGTGTGAGCCTTAAAATAACAATTGAACGCTACGAGAACATGATTTGGGCGGTTCATAGACAAATCATAGTTCTAACTCTATGTTACAAACCTGACAATTTTGTTGACATGTAGCAATCATCGTCTGCAGACGCTGTCTGGGTTTACATTATAGCTAGCGTCGACTAGGCTCCGGGAGTTGAAATGAATAGTCACAATTGTTGAAAATGGTAACCCTGCATTAATACTTTTGTTTATGAGAACGCTTCCTGTTCCGTTGTTCTTGTAACACGATCTCCGAACACTATGTGTAATAGTTAAGTCCTGCTAGAAATATATAGGTATACTTACAGAACCTATTGAACTTCAATTAACATTGCCAATAATTCCACAAGAAAGTTATCAGAAATTCGCCTGCTATAACATTTACTATGAAACTACGTCCATCAGAAAAGAGCTGCGATGCAATAAACCGAATTCTTACAAAATAAATTTGAATCAATTCGGTGCTCCTCAATTATGCTCAAATCGACGCCGAGCATTAATATCAAGCACACGCGCACTAGCGGTTTTACGTTCTGATCGGAGAACCGCCTCAACTTTCATATAAAAATTACAAACATACATACACTCACACCGTTATCCCATAAGATAATATGATATACATATATACTAGCCTTTGCCCGCGACTCCGTCCGCGTGAATGACTTTTCCGGGGTAAAAGTCCCGCCTTGTATTTTCCCGGGATAATTAGTAGCCTGTATTGTGTTTAACTGGTGGTAGGTCTCTCATATGTAAGAGACCGTCTGGGTGGGTACCACCGCAATGTCTATTTCTACCGCCAAGCAGCAGTGTGCATGTATTGTTGTGTTTCGGTTTGAAGGACATTGTAGCCAGTGGAACTACAGGACATAGTGAGACTTAACATCTTATGTCTCAGGATGACGAGCGCAGTGGAATGCCACACAGTACTTTGTAACTCAAGGTGCTGGATGGTGTTGCTACTGTTTATGGGTGGTCGTATCGCTTACCATCAGGCGAACGGCATGCTCGGCTCGTCGTTCAATGCCACAAAAAAAAATAAAAAAAAAATAAAAAAAAAAACCAGAACATGATCTGCCCGTGTGCCAAATCTCATCGAAATCCGTGCAGTAGTTTTTGCATGAAAGAGTAACAAACATCCATACAATCTTAGAAACTTTCACGTTTATAGTATTAGTAGGATATGATACATTTTTGCCGGTTAAGGGTACTCCGAGTCTTGACCTGCCCTTTCCGAGGGTCTTTTGACGCTCTTCAAATACCAAAAAATACATACCATGGTTTTACAAATGTCAGAATATTACATAGACAATAAATTTTCTTTTCAAAACTACCGACACAAACTTATAAGGGCAATTAATAATTTCATATTTATCATTCGCTATTCTACATATGTATTTTATTCAAAACGTATCATTTATAACCAGTTATATTTTATGTTGATAATTAAATCCTATATTTACGATTACTTATTGACCGATGGAATATTATTTGATCGTGACTAGCACCGCCTACCTTGTTCTGCTGAATTATATATGATGTACGTATGTACGCTACACATACAATTAACTTCCTAATAAACATTTCAATTTTAATTGTTGCTTTGATTGTAACGTAAGGAAGTGACAACGTAGAGATTAGATAGCTGATTACTAAGGATTAGATGAGCAATCAAGTCGACTGATACTTCTGGCAGTAAGTTACACGACTGCTCATAATCAATAGCATTCATTCATACACAGTCACGCCTTTTATCACCGAAAGGGTAGGCAGAGGCGTAACTAGTGCACCCACTTTTCACCGTGCGTATTCCGTCCCATGATGTGATAGGGGCGCGCCTATCGCCATAACGGGCACCAATTCCAGTCTCCGAACTGATACTGAACAGAAAAACCCAATATCAATTTACCCGACCCGAGAATCGAACCCGCGACCAAAGCATTACAGTTCTACCATAGATAATACAAGTACGCTAGCGAGGCTGTCACAAAATAGTAGCAACACCACCCGAACTATAAATAATAGAGTACTGCCTAATATATTAAATAATAACAGTAACTCCAGTGTTCTACCCAGAGGTGGAAGCGATAACGTGATTCTCCCCACGACAAAAGGGTTCTTTACTTTACCCAAAACATAACTCCAGGTTAACCCTTTGTAGGGATAACCTTTTCAATCCCTCATATCAAATAAACTCTACCATGATTCGTTCGCGTGGAATTCGGTCCTAGAGAAAATTCCAGAACCGAGCATTGCAAATTGACGATTAATGAATTATGGCTTCTAAACTGCGGTCTTGTGATTCGAGCTGTTGAATTACACTTCAATGTGACATGCAATTGTTCCCTCAAAGATAAGGGCCGGATTAGTCTTAAGGCAAATTAGGCCACTGCCTAGGGGCCCGGCATCAGCCAGGGGCCCTTTGGCCCAAGAAAAAAAACGAAAATTATATTTAAAGATTAGTATTTAATAAATCTGTCACGCGATGACAATATTATTGCCATTATTATCTTTTCTGCACTAACATTATAAAGAGGAAATATTTGATTGTTTGTTTGTTTGTTTGTAATGAATAAAAGCAAAAACTAATGGACCGATTTTGGATTTTTTTTCACTAATAGGAAGCTACAGTACTCCTCAGTGCTATATGCTACTTTTTATTCCGGGAAAATATTTTTATCCCGGAAAAACTTTTTCACGCGGGCGGAGCCGCGAGCATAACGCACCATTAGAACGAAAACGATACAATTAAAAAAAATGAAAATTGAGTTATCGTCGTAAAATTACTTAAAATGAGGTTCTCAATACGACAATAGTTTAAACACAGCCATATTCAAGTGGGAACCGGACAAAACTGTAATATCGGTCCCTTTTTTATTATATTTTTATAAAAAAAGGACCAGTTTTAAGTAATTTTATGACGATAACTCCATTTTTGATTTCTTTGAATTGTATCGTTTTCGTTCTAAAACAAAAGAAACACGTCCTTATTAGCACGTTATGGTTCACAAAATTAAAATCAATCTACAACGTATCAGAAAACGAATAAGGACTTAATTTAGAAAATCATGCTAGCGTAATTGAGTTAAATATTAACAGCGAGTGAAGAAGTGCGAAGTAGCTAGTCTTGAGACTCTGCCGGGGCCGCCCACAAACAAATGATTTATTCGCAGCACCTAATTGACAGCGTTTGTTTAGTGAACTAACACGCCGTGTCGGGTCGGTGTCGTGTCGTGTCAATGTCGGATCGTACAGATACTTTTAATTTAGAATTTGTAATATTATGGAACACGGAAATGTATGCAGAGGCGATTCAGCGACTGTTTGTGTAATCCACAAATGTTTGCTTTCGCCTTACAACACACTATGCAATAATATGCAACTTACAAACACATGTACTTCAAATTGAAAAATAAACATTTTTGTCATGCCACCGCGCCGTCTTTGCTTATATGACTCTGAGTTTTATTTACCATAAAATATAGACTATTATGGATTTTATGGTGTTTTAAAAAAGAAAGTAAAAAAATGGTTTGTGCGGTTATTCATGTAAAATAGAGATATTATGCGTATGTTCCGTATCGTCTCCAATACGCCTGGAGCGATTTAAATGTCATTTTTCGGTAATCTTCACATTAGCAAACGGGTGATCCTGTGAAATTTTGTAGAGATAAAAAATTTTAGTGGACGATAGCCTAGTTGGGAATGGACCGGTCTGCCGAGACAATGTCCGGAGGTTCAAAACCCAAGGCACACACCTCTGACTTTTCGAAGTTATGTGTGTATTCTTTGTGAATTATCGCTCGCTTTAACGGTGAAGGAAAACATCGTGAGGAAACCTGCATACCTGAGAAGTTCTCTGAATTTCGAAGGTATGTGAAGTCTGCCAACCCGCACTTGCCTAGCGTGGTGGACTAAGGCCTAACCCCTCTCAGTAGTGGAAGAGGCCCGTGCTCACCAGTGGGCAGTATATAATACAGGGCTGATTGCAAAAAATTTTGAAGTGAAAACTTCTTTAGCAGCGTTGAGCACTTTTTTTATTTATTAACGTCATTAAAACCATCCCTTACTAATATGAACCTTAAATACATTGCGTAGAAGCTATTTCCCCAGCGTTGGCACGGCACGAGTACAAAAGAACGTAACATTATTTTTTCAAATTATGATTTATTTTACTTTGGTTGTGATGACCATTGACATTTATCAAAAACCAGACTAAACGTGCGTAGCTCGCGTTTAAAAATCTTTTTTTTTTTTTTTGTAATTTTTGTATCGTCATCCTTGAATACGTATCTAACTCCTAGGGCCGATTTCACCGCTCGCTGATAAAGGCTACTCGTCACATAAATATATAAGCAGAACAAATACAAAAGTCATACTCTAATCTATGCTCCCAAATAAATGGTAATAAAGTGAGTACTATCTACATTACCTGTTTAATACGATAACTGTCAAATAAAATGTACTTGAAACATTGATGTATATGACTTGAAAGCTAGGAAACAGGCCCTCAGTTATCCGTTGATTTTTGAATCAACACACACACCCACACTCACGCCTTTTTCCCCGAAGGGGTAGCCAGAGGCGCAACGAGTGCACCCACTTTTCGCCGTGCGTATTTCATCCCATGATGTGATAGGGGGCGAGCCTGATACTGAATAGAAAAATCCAATACCACTATGCCCGACCCGGGGATCGAACCCGAGACCGCATTACAATCGTACCGTAGTACATACAATTTAAATCCACCATATAAAATATATAATTTATGTTGTAACTTGTGAAACGGTTCTCTATTCAAGTGGATTATTATACAAAACGACACATAATAATTAGCTTCTAATTGAATACGGCTAATAATTATGTAACAATTATGTTATTAACACAAAGCATGTTATGAAGTGTAATGTAAGTATTTGAGTTATTGAGAGCTGTTAAAGAGTTGACACACTTCAATATACTCAAGTGAGATATTGATATTATATTCATGAATACAGCTAGGTTTATACAAGTACTAGCATTGCGCGCGGCTCCGCCCGCGTGGACAAGTTTTTCCGGGATAAAAAGTAACCTATAGCACTCAGGAATAATGTAGCTTCCTATTAGTGAAAGAATTTTCAAAATCGGTCCAGTAGTTCCTGAGATTAGCGCGTTCAAACAAACAAACAAACTCATCAGCTTTATATATTAGTATATAGATTCAACAATTTTACACAACGTGGTATATGTCATTGTTATCTAAAAATCAGATATAGTAGTACACTTATGGGAATCTCATTGAAAACTAGCGCTGTAGTACTGCATAAATGGTACAGCAGCATATAGCTGAATGGGAGGCCCATTATTTGAGCAATAAATGCTTCTGTAATCATAAATAATGTAAGATTCTTTCTTTCTTACTTACTGCCGCATTCAGAAACCTTTAATTATACAAAACAAAATAAGAGCTTCCCTATATGTTTGATATTACGAACTGATTATGGATACCTATAACATTAAAAAAAGATTAAATGTTAAGTATATAACTTTGTGATTCATTTAACGAAAAAATAATTTTGGCAAAAGATGCGCAAAGATCGACCACAGGTAAGTAAATAAACTATCCATGAGCAATCTGCTGTGATTTTCTCTGATATCGAGTATGGCATCGTCTATTTTAAACGCAAGATGGAAGCCGTGGGCATGCTTTCAATCAGATGACGAACTGTTTCTTGAAAAAACGACATTCAGTTTGCTTTTAGCACATTTTTGAGCTCTCTAAAGTGAACACAGAAACCACTGAATAGATTTGAATATAATTTGGCACAGATAAAACAAATCCTGGATTAACATCTTATAGGCTTTTTACCCCCCGAAAATTGCACACTGAGACTTTTGCTCACGCGAACGAACCCACAATTCTGAACTGTCGAGATCTAGTAGGTACAGTATCGCCATTACTGCAAAACACATTAAAGCAGATCAAATTCGCGTATCGGCGCACTAATGAATGAGTGTTCCGTCGCGTAATGCTATTCATGTATTCCTCGCCTCGGCTACATTTCAATCATCCGTCTGCATCTGCATCGGTCCTAAAACGCCTACATTTCTAAACGGATCGACTGAAATGTGTTCGGAATTATTCTCGTCAAAGGTATAGATAGACGTTGTTACTTTTTGTAAACAAGTGTTTAGATGGCTTTAATTAAGTTAAAATGCTCTGGATTTAACAACTCCACGTTGCGGAGAGGACCCATAATAATAATTGGAAGGAACTTGACAGCTTCAGTTATCAAGACTTAGGATAAAGGCGGTCAACCGTTTGCTAATTGAAAGAAAAGGCCGTAGCTTTGATCTAGACAGAAATGTTCTACGAATTAAACTTCACTTTTTGTTTCTGGTTTTGTAGGGTCTGGACTTTGGAATGCCTTGCCACTAGAGATAAGACAAGCGAAATCCTTAGCTATATTTAAGAATTACGTAAAAAACCACTATCTCTCCATGACATAGTGTAAAATATCACTGTGTTTATTCATTAATGATTATATATATATTAGTATATTTTAATATTATTATATATGTGTTAGGATACATTTAGTATTATCTTTTTGTTTGTTTATTTTTCTTGTTGTACACCGCTATCTATGTGTGATTTTAGATTCTTTACATACAAAAGTTGCCTGGAAGAGATCGCTTGTAGCGATAAGGCCGCCCATTGTACACCATAAATTTAAGGAAATTGTATAATTTTTTATTGTTTTTCTATTTTAAAATGGTTACAATAAAGAATATTTGTATTGAATTGTATTGTATAGGGTCTCGCGTAGTTCCCCGAAACTTTTATGATAGTGTTTTAATAGGATTATGTGTAAAGACTAACGTCGACTAAACCAGTAGCGAGATTTGCCGAATCAATTCGCATTTATTCCGTATTCCTAATGGACGCTGTTTCTTAATGTAGAATACATTCGATGGGACGCATCGAGCCTTTTTTTACCTAAGTAGGTAAATGAGCAAGTGGTCCACCTGTTGGTAAACCAAAGCCAAGCCTACCAGGAGATGAGCACTCTTTTCAAGCCACGTTTAAAGAAGGACAAGTCATAGAGCTCGGTGAACACCGATGTGGGAAGCTAATTCCCATGTATACACAGCCTAGTCGATGCTGTTTAGTGTAATTTAATGGTAATGATTGTTTGTGCAGCGACCCGCGAGGCGGCGTTCACATACGCCATCACCTCAGCAGGCGTGACGCACGCGCTGAGCATGGCGTGCGCGCGTGGCGAGCTACCCGCCTGCGGCTGTACCGCCAACAGGTCAGCTACTCACCTATGTCTAACTTACTTTTTCAATAAATTAGGCCTCCCCAAGTGTCAACGTCTCGTAAAACCGGTATGTTAAGGAACGCTAGTTTTGAGAAAATTGAAGTTTTGTAAATATAGTTTTCTTTTCACTCTGTGTAATTTGAAGTAAAACTAAGATAGGGAGCCCTTTTACTTAAGGTTCTTCACATATTTTAAAAAATGTACTGCTATTTGGCTATATTGTTCATTGCAATCAGCCCTGTATTATATACTGCCCACTGCTGAGCACGGGCCTCCTCTACTACTGAGAGGGGTTAGGCCTTAGTCCACCACGCTGGCCTAGTGCGGGTTGGCAGACTTCACATATTTTCGAAATTCTTATAGAGAACTTCTCAGGTATGCAGGGTTCCTCACGATGTTTTCCTTCACCGTTAAAGCGAACGATAATTGATAATGTTCATTAGATGTGCATTTTAAGCTATCAGATGCCATAAAAATCAAGTTTACGATATTTTTTGAGATACGGCTTTTGAGCTTAGCACGCAATTACCAACAATAAAAACTATGTAAAGATAATTGTAATAGCTTTAAGAAATCACTTATGGCAATATTGAAATCTGGCTCTTAAGTTGAACACTCTCTGGCATGACGTTTATTAACGATGTTATGTAATATTATAGATTCTTCTTGTTCTTTTCTTCTTCTTTTTTTTGTATTAAATTTTTAATAACCGCTTTAGTTCACACTTTTGGCTCAACATGTGCTACTTTACTGTCGGAACTTTGCTGGATTATGATATAATTTAGTGTTAATCTATTTTAAGGGAATATTGTTCTGTTTGTTCCCCGAATTAGGTAATTAATAAAAAAAAATAAGATAACTTTTATGATACTAGAACTTTCTTACGGTGTTACTGATTTGTATCTTAGTGTAAAATAATTCCTCAAAACCGCTGAGGAATTACTTCTATGATTTTTTCATATATAATATTATTATAATGATTAGTTAATAATAATATTATTACTGTCTATCTATTAGCGCAACTAGTACATCAAATTATAATAACAAAATATCCATGGAAATCATCTTGTAGACGTCCTGAACAGGAACTGGAACTTTACTGGTGGTAGGTCTCTCATATGTAAGAGTCCGTCTGGGTAGGTACCACCGCAATGACTATTTCTACCACCAAGCAGCAGTGTGCATGCAGTGTTGTGTTTCGGTTTGAAGGGCATTGTAGCCAGTGTAACTAGTGGACATAATGAGACTTAACATCTTATGTCTCAGGATGACGAGCGCAGTGGAATGCCACACAGTACTTTGTAACTCAAGGTAATGGATGGTGTTGCTACTGTTTTTGTGTGATCGTATCGCTTACCATCAGGCGAACGGCATGCTCGTCTCGTCATTGAAAATATTGTAAAAAATAATTGACAATATTTTTTTCATATATGTTTTTATTCGTTATTACGTCTTCTATGCGTGTTTCATGGTTCTTCTCGAGTAATTGAACATTCTGTATACATTGGGCTTGTGAACAGACGACGCGTAGTGAATGCAGTGGAGCAGTTCCAGTGGGGCGGTTGCGGGTCCGGCGCTTTCGGGGCGCGTGTGGCGCGGCGGTTTCTGGACGCGCGGGAACTCGAGCGGGACGCACGCGCCCTCATGAACCTGCACAACAACCGCGTCGGCAGGAAGGTGAGCGAGGTACTACGCACCGCACCATTGCACCTACTTATAACTGCCAATTCTAATACCTGTATTCACAAACATTACTATGAGGCCGAATAGTGTTGGCAACTTAAAGTAAAAAAAGCCATTTTCATAGTTTTCTTTTTCCATACAAAAATGTACTTAAACGAAACCATTAATTTAACTACATAGTGCGTAAACTCATGCTCGGGGTACAGACTTAATATCATAGCATTGGGCTGTCCTTAGCTAAGTAACGTTTGTGAATACGGACTTAAGTCTCATTTGAATTAATCAATTACTGCTAAAAATAATCGTACGCAATATTGTTTTTTTTTTGAAGTTATACTTCTTTTGGCGCATTACGGAAAAATGATGAGAGTAAATTTCTACGATGCCCGCGCACACCGTCACGAAAAACCGACACCCTGAAGTTAGCTATAGTCAACATTTTAGTTTTGAATTTTGAACGTAGAATAAGGCGAAAGATATTGAAGTTATACTTCTTTAGACGCGTTATTTAAAAAGATTTTTATCTTTTACGCCAAAGAAGTATAACTTCTAACGCGTGTACATAAGTACACACACACTTTTTTTTATATATTTCAAGATATCCCGGGTCGAGCCCAAAACATTGTGACTGGGTTTTTCCATTTTCAAAATTACTCAGTCGTAGCTCGGAGTCAGGAAGTTGGCGGTGTGATACCCCCGTGCCTCGGAAAGCACGTAAAGCCGTTGGTCCTGCGCCTGATCTCTCTCCGGTCATGTCGGATTGCCGTCTCACCGGACTAAGAGTGAAGGAATAGCGAGTGCACCTGTGTATTGCGCACACACTTGTGCACTATATTATCTCCTGCGTACCTGGCTGATCTCCGTTGAGATTGGCCGGCGTGGCCGAAACTGGTTAGGGGGGTTTTATCTCTCACGATTCGTATAATCCGCGCGCGATCAAATGGGATGTGATCTTTCGGAACTGAGACCGCGCGGTAGTCAGTGGCGTAGCGTGGGATCTTGCCGCCCAGAGCAGACCCAATATATACCAATTTTTTCACAAATTGTTAAAACATCATAAAAAACTGTGCTAATTTAATTGTGAGGATAAATCTACCTACTATAAGCAACTTTAATTACATTTTTGCTTCAGTTTAATCTACGTACATTTCTGCAATAAATAATCAATTTTTCTGTTTAATTTCACACAAACCCATTACGCTAATGGTTCGTCGATAGGCTATATTAAGCGGAATGAGTTCTCATACACGGAAGAAGCAAACACCAGTAATAAATTCAATACAATCTTTAACTCAAGCATTTAATTGTACTGACACTTCTATACGCCTTAAGCCAATAAAAGTGACCGTCCATATAAAAATCCATCAGAACTAGAGAAGCAAACGATCTTATTGCATATTCAATTGCTTGGACAGCTACCCTAAGGCAGATGTAATGAGTAATCCGTGTCCATTAAAAGGACATTACAACTGTTGGTAGCAATCACGCACTCCGCAGTCACCAATCAGCCGGAGAACAGTAATACATACAGCCGGCTTTTCCGGCGCCGCCGGGGATCATTACCGTATTGTCGGAGTGGCCGGATGATTAACCCGCGGGCGGTCACCGTGTGGGAGAATTTTAAAACTGTTCTTTGGGTTTTGGATTCAATATTAATGGTTCAAATTTTATAAGTGATGTAGGTGAATGGAATCAATTTTAAGATTTAAGCCTTGTATTAATTTTAGACGGTGAAGGAAAAAAAATAATAGGTAGTTAAAAATTCAATTTTAAACAAGAAAGCGTCAACTTGAAAGCGTATAAACAAAATCTATATCAATACTTATATTATATATATAAAGCTGAAGAGTTTGTTTGTTTGTTTGAACGCGCTAATCTCAGGAATTACTGGACCGATTTTGAAAATTCTTTCACTAATAGGAAGCTTCATTACTCCTGAGTGCTATAGGCTACTTTTTATCCCGGGAAAATATTTTCTCCCCGGAAAACCTGTTTCCATCACCTATTAACCAATATACCTAAGGAACCAAAATCGGTCCAGTAGTTCCTGTGATTAGCGCGTTCAAACAAATAAACTCTTCAGCTTTATATATTAGTATAGATAGTATAGATAAAAAAAATAAGTTACACTAAAAACAATCTAAGAAAGTAAAACCGTTTAACTCCACAAAATGCAACAATAGTGAAAACCCAGCGCCCGTTAGAAGCCCAAAACTTAACACTCAACAATTAACAAGATCTGGACCATAATAAGACACTCTGAGTCGTACAGAGCTATGATTCAAGCAAATTGTAGGGCACATAACCCTCGGTTATTCCCTGTGGCCGTAATCCATACATGGTGGCGTAAAATTAGTTGATAGTATATTATTTTCCTTGACTCGTTTTAGATAGCCCACAGTGATAGCCAGGTATAGTTCTTCTCTTAATACCCATGCTAGTAGTGATGTCAGTTAATTATAGGTCTCGCCTTCTATCACATTATGGGACGGAATATATCGGTCAAAATTGGGTACACTCAGGGTGCACTGGTTGCGCTTCCGTCTACTCTTTAGGTGATAAAAGTCGTGATTATGCGTATTTCATTCTGTCTTGCCGCTAAGCACGGGCCTCAGTTTTAGATAAGGATTTTTCGTCCACCACCCTGGCCTAATGCTAGTTGGGAGGTTTAACATACCCTCAAGCAGTTTAAAGTGATCTCAAATCTCTTTAGTAAGGTTTCGTTCACCATAAAAACCATATAAATTAAAAACACAAAATCCAAAAGCAATATGATGATGTCCATTATCGACAAAATTTGTAGACAATATATAAGACATTTTCTTCTGTTTGAATGTCTCAGGGTGACGAGCGCAGTGCATATTGCACTGCTTTATAATTCAAACTTCTTTTGGTGTTCCTACTATTAATAAGCCACTAGTGTAGCTTAAAGACGAGCTACTTACTTGTTTCATCATTTACCTAAAACTTATCACAAATCTCAAATATGTTTTGTACGGAACATCACTACTATTTCGCGACATCATCCATAGATTATAAGGTGGTGGTACACGCACGCTGATCGCACTACATTCGCTTATAACGATGCCATTACATTTTGTTTTACTCGACACGACAGCAAGTCTTACTGGCTTGCGTGTGAACTGGCTAGTTGGTCGTTTTGTTTTGCTACGAAGTGTGAGCCACTTTGATGAAAATAATTATGACTGTCTCTTTTTTTGTAAATATTAACATGGAAATGATATTTCGTGAGGGCATTTTAATTGAGGACAAATATATGTTCTTATGTATATGTAATTTTATAAGCAGACCTATAATTTTTTATTAACAGTGGTCCCTTACTAAGATTCCTCATGAGATATTTTCCAATACTGAACAGATCATCTTTAATAGCTTTATATTGTTTTAAGTGCTGGTGGTAAGATATTTTTATCAGCCAGGATAGAAAACACGAGGTCTTAAACCCGCCATAACGGCCCAATACGTCGGATGTCAGACCAGCATAATTATTTCGACTGGTGAGGGACAATCATCGAGTTAGTTGATATTCTAGCAGGATAATTACCATCAGTGGAGTCACGATGCCGTGCTTACACAAAAGGGTTATTAGTCAAAGCAAGGAGACAAAGTGCTTATCTGTTAGGTGGTGAAGGACTTGGTGCACCGCGAGTGCAAGTGCCACGGAGTGTCAGGTTCTTGTGCTATGCGAACCTGCTGGCGAGCGCTGCCGACCTTCCGCGCCGCGGCCGCCGCGCTGAGAGAGAAGTACGCGCGCGCGCGGCTCGTGGTCCCACACCCGGCGCCCGCGGAGCAGACGCATCTACTGCTGCGGAGGTATTACATCATGTTCTTTTTTTAAATATTCTTTTTTTATAGTTTTATTTTTAGTGACCAGGAGCGTTTTATTTTGCAACAGTTGCATTATTCTATCGATAAACATGTACTTCAAAGTTCAAAATCCGAACTTATAGCTTCCAATCCGAACGTAATGAACGTTTATGTGAGAGCCATGACCAAATCCCTAATCAAATTGTAAATAAGTAGTACTACTAATGATATGTAATTCATAATGCAGCAGTTAATTTTTTTTCCATGGGCAACTTTTTAGAAGCCAAGCGATGAATGAGAGACAGATTTAAGACACGCATCGATATTTAGGAACAAATTCTAAGCAGATTTAAATCCTCGTCTACTTGCAACTGTAACATGTGTTACCGAAGTGTTTGTTGCAGGCCAAAGCAGGCGTCTGGGGTGGGTCGCGCGCCTCGCAAGTCCGAGCTGGTGTACCTGGAGCCGTCGCCCTCGTACTGCGAGCCGGACCTCGCTGCGGGCTCCTACGGTACACACGGACGGACTTGCAACAGGACCTCCAAAGGTAAGTCTTTAGTTCATGGAAGACAGGAGATTTTACTTTAAATACTTGATAGGGGGCAATTCCAATGACCTTATGAACGAACAGTGCGCGCGTTGCCAGCTGAAGTTAGAAATATAGAAAGTTGTGTAGTAAGTAATAAGTATAAGACTATAAGTGTTAACTGCCTCGGTGGCGTAGTTGTATTACAGTATGACTGCAATGCTGAGGTCTTGGGTTCGATTCCCGGTCGGGCAAATTGATATTGGGTTTTTTAAATTCAGTATCAGCCCGGAGTCTGGAATTTGTGCCCGATATGGCGATAGGCTCGCCCCCTATCACATCATGAGACGGAATACGCACGGCGAAAAGTGGGTGCACTAGTTGCGCCTCTGCCTACCCCTTCGGGGATAAAAGGCGTGACTGTGTGTGTGTGTGTGTGTTGATTTCTAACTCAGGTGTTGCTATGTGGAAGTAGTTTAGTAGCCAATGGCATATCCCGCCACACAAAGAATGGAATGGAATAAATCGTTTTATACCATAACAGATTTCGAGCAGGTCAGCGTAATTGTATCGAATGACGAGAGAATAACCTCTCATCAGTCGATAGTCTCTCTAAAATAAAGGTATGTCCCACAGGCGAAGACGGGTGCGAGTCATTGTGCTGCGGGCGCGGTTACAGCACGCAGCGCCGCGTGGAGCGCACCAAGTGCCGCTGCCGCTTCCACTGGTGCTGCAGCGTGTCCTGCGCCACCTGCGTCGCCAACAAGGAGACGCACGTCTGCAACTAAACTATACTATACTAAACTAGACAGCAAAGTCTGTGGAACAATCTCTTAATCCGTGGTTTATGTGTAATGTTTCGTATTTTACTGATGTTTAATTATGAACCTTATGCCCAGTACGCGCCAAGTCACATTAATTCGTCTGCTATAGATGTACTACGACAAAAAATAAATGCGTCTTGATTCGGTGCGCTTCAGTTCTCTTGAAGTCTACGCCGCGCCTTTATTAATCTCGCAATTCAATCCATGAGTGATCTAAGAATGATCTAATATACTGGATTAATGTATTGATGGATCAGAAAATATTGGTTTTAAACCTTGGTTTCATATTGAACCCTAGGGCCGTAGCCTATCTACATTTAACGCTAACGTTATGTAAAGTTACATAATAACATATTATAGCGATAGACTTATCGATAAAATATGTCATTTCCACAATTTTTTTCTCTATTATATTACACTAGCTTTTGCCCACGGCTCCGCCCGCGTGAATAAATTTTCCCCGGATAAAAGCCCCGTTTTATATTTTCCTGGGCTAAAACGTAGCCTATATGTTAATCCAGGATGATCTACGCGTGTGCCAAATTTCATCGAAATCTCTTGAACATCTAATGATCAACCCTAAAGCGACTTATTAAGTCAGTTTAAAGTGAGACTGATCGAAATCCTGGTGGTTCTGAACTCTCTACTTACTTTCGTATATGGAGGTATCCCTAACTTTTTGTTCGAGTTGGAGATGTTCATTATGTCATTCGTCTGACTGATGTTGTCAGAATTAAGATGATAGGAGGCGTCAGGCGTGGAAGGCGGTTGAGGTGACTACGTGCAGCGCAGCTAAAAAGATTACGAAGTTTTGTATAATATATGACAGGACGATCCAAGCCAGCGCGGCATCTTGTGGTCCATAGTCCCATTGAATTGAAATGAAATGCCACGTTCTTCCATATTTAAAGTTTAAAATTCATTGATAATCGTCTCCAATTACGTTACTTTTGTAAATTTCGATTTTCGGTAGAAAAATGTATCACCAAAATATTGTAAAAAATATTTTATCATTACTTACCGCAAACTGTAAATTATTGTAATATTATTAAATAGTGTTGTGATACAATAAAAAATATTAAGTATTTTAAACGCATAATAATAGTAATAAATGAATCATTATTAATTAAAATTATTATCGATGGATCCTAATTCAAAACGGTGATTCTACCGCCATCTATTGATTTTACTAGCAAACTTGCGTAAAATACGAATAATAGCAATTAAGCAAAAACTAAAATTAAATTAAACAAAGAAAGCATTGTACTGAGACTTTCCTTGTATTATTAAAGGTCAATTTACCTAACAATGGCGCATTCCTGCCTTGTCCATACCTTTTTTTTTTTTTTTTTTTTTTTTTTTTTTTTTTTTTTTTTTTTTTTATTGCATTTAATGACGAGACGAGCATGCCGTTCGCCTGATGGTAAGCGATACGACCACCCATAAACAGTAGCAACACCATCCAGCACCTTGACTAACAAAGTACTGTGTGGCATTCCACTGCGCTCGTCACCCTGAGACATAAGATGTTAAGTCTCATTATGTCCAGTAGTTATACTGGCTACAATGTCCTTCAAACCGAAACACAACAGTGCATGCACACTGTTGCTTGGCGGTAGAAATAGACATTGCGGTGGTACCCACCCAGACGGCCTCTTACATAATGAGAGACCTACCACCAGTGACGTAAATTAATATTAAAATGTGTAACTAATGCCACGTTAAATCACATTAACCACCGAAGTTAACGAACAAACACATTCCTCATGGACAATATGTTGTATTTAATCGTATTCTGATATTTATTAAAATATTAGTAATTAGCACTAAGGTTTTTAAACTGTCCGAGCATTTATCGGGTTTAGTTTACGATTGCACCACATAGTAACGTCCATCTTCGCTAGATGGCATTGTAAGGTACTTTTATGTAAATACGTTAGCTTGTTTCGCCATTGTCCGTATAAGTACAAACTAACCTTTTCAAGACGAGTAATTTGGAGATTGTCAAATAGGGAAAGAATTATTTAGTCTCGCCAAAAGATAGCAGTGCCACACCGGTCAAGCCGACACATTGGGAACATAGATCTAATTAATTACAATAATCATAGTGGCCATTCATTACTAAATACTTCTAACGTCATTTACATAGACATACCTATTTGTAAAATGTAAATATTTCGATGTATAAGTACTTAAATTAACATTATCTTTGTACACTTAACATAAGAAAGAACGGCTTTAAAATATTCGACATGAATTAAGTGGATGTACTTATTAACTCGCTATGTGTAAAATGGTAAATACACTTTCACAGACATACGTCCGATATCAACAGACGATGCCAAACAAATCTTTCGATTGATCGGGGATAAACCAATAACATAATTTGTATTTATTCTGTAATGTCCAAAACCTTCATTATGATCCATTTTCGCGATCAATCAGAGAATAGCGATTGGGGTCGTTTGTTTTAAAAACTGTTAATATATTACTTGCTTTACATAAACCTTTTTAAGTTAAAGTACAAAACTAAAATGTAGTAGATAAATGTAATTTTTTTTTTTTCAATCACAATTAATCACATTCATAATATTATTTTTATTTGACGCCTGTGAAAATGTAAACCGCCTATAGTAGGGACAAACTAATATGGCCGATCACGGTTTTGAATTTTTTGGGTAGACATTCTCACAGAGTTATCGCGTCGGGAAAAAAATTGAATTGTCATACAGGCCAGCTTAGTTTGTCCGAACTATAACTACTTAGTTCAGTAAAAATGCATTCCATTTTACGACTAAAATATAACTTATTCATTTATAACATGTATGCATTTTTGAATAAAATGTTTGCCATAATTCCATTGTTTTTTTTAATATATAATACCAGCCGTGTTCTTTTTTTTTATTGCATTGAATGTCGACATGAGCATGTCATTCGCCTAATGGTAAGCGATACGACCATAAATAGACAGTAAACAGACATAAACAGTAGCAACACCATTCAGCACCTTAAGTACCGGATACATTTCGGAGAATGTGCTACGGAATTGTACAATTTGCTTCCCCTATCCCCATTCCACCACAGGACCTGCAGAGATATGGCGAAGCGTCATTGTTACATGGTCGAAGTTCCAAGGGCTCGCACTAAGCGCTTTGCTTCCACCTTTATTGTGCGGACAGCCAAATTGTGGAATTCGCTACCATCGTGTCTATTTCCGCATAGATACAATTTGGGACTCTTCAAGTCGTGAGTGAATCGGTTTCTTCTGGGCAAGCGTGCTTCACCTTAGGCCGCATCATCGCTTAGCATCAGGCAGATAGCGGACAAGCCCATGCAGAAATAAAAAAAATAAAAAAAAGTACTGTGTGGCATTCCACTGCGCTAGTCATCCTGAGACATAAGATGTTAAGTCTCATTTATGTCCAGTAGTTACACTGGCTACAATGTCCTACAAACCGAAACACAACAGTGCATGCACACTGCTGCTTGGCGGTAGAAATAAACATTGTGGTGGTACCCACCTAGACGAACTCTTACATATGAGACACCTACCACCAGTAAAATATACTGTATTATATACTGTCCCACTTTTGGGCACGTGCCTCCTCTACAACTGAGAGGGTTTAGGCCTTAGTCCACCACGCTGGCCTAGTGCGGGTTGGAAGACTTCACCTGTGTCTGTTTCTGCCTAAGTATATGTCGGGGAGGTGCCAGGGTTTTCGTGTTCGGAATCCATCGTAATGAAAATACAAACTGAATATTGCTTAGTTTTCTTCCCAGTTGACTTTTGGGACAGCAGTCAATCGAATCTTGAACTGACTGGATTCTTTTTTAATCCAATAGACATTCAAAGTGAATATAAATGTTATAATAACTGCAACCTCCTTTGAAATTACTGTACAATAAATCTTGGGTTATAGCTGAATATGCAAAATTGATATTATAATGAATTTTTCATAACTCCAGATGATAATATTTTACATAAATAACATTTAAGTAAGCAAACTCCGTTGTTTTACATAACTTGCTAACAGATGGAGCTATTAACAAGTTGTGAATATTTTACTTATAGATTAAAATAACGACAAAGAAATCAATTAGAATTATTAACAATTCTAATTGATTTTATTTTAGACGTTTAATCATTAAATAATGAATTAAATAAATATCCAACGTTTTCCAAACACTCAAATAGTCAATACAGTTTCTAACTTATACTGAAATTTGATAAATAACAGCAATAACTATTTAAATATCAAATTTAAATATTCTAGACATTTTCATAATAATATAATCACTAAATATTAATTTGCGCCCACACGGCCAGACTGACTACAGCGCGTCCCTTGCGCTATTTTTTTACATTACAACAATGTCAAACAAGGCATCACTCTTTTTGAGGTCTAGCCAACACATAAGGCATCACCCATCCTGGGTTCTAGCCAACACACAAGGCATCACCCATCCTGGGTTCTAGCCAACACACAAGGCATCACCCATCCTGGGTTCTAGCCAACAAGACCAGGATCAGGGATACGCATGGTGGCCAGCCAGCGTTTAAGGAAGGATATTGGATAGGAAAAATAAAATTAGTCTCATGAACACATCAAAGCACACACTTGCAGTTTAGGAAGGATATTGGATAGGAAAAAATAAAATTAGTCTCATGAACACATCAAAGCACACACTTACATAAAACAATCATTAAATCGGTTATATCAAAACAATTCAGTTACATGGGTGCAGTAGAGGAGGTAGAGGCCCCACGTAAATCGGTCTGAAGTGTAGTTGCGCCATTTTTGCACGTCGTCCGCGTACCGGAACTCCCTGCCAAATGTATGGTTCAGCTCTTCCTGCACTTGCTCCCACGTTGTTGAATGCAGTGACCAGGTGTCGGCCCATATCTTGGCTCGGCCTCTCAACTGCAGAATAGCCTTCATTCGAGCTTCATGTGAAGGAACATTCAACTTCGTAATAATTTCGTTTACATTAGCACACCAGTCCCTGATGTCATGCGATCTTTCATCAGGGTTAAAAGGCGGTAGGTACAAGTCTTGATGCCGCCGCAGGGGTACTGCTTCCGCCGATAACGTTGCTTTCACAGCGCTTGTTGCAGCAGTCTTCGTAATGGAGGTCAAGAGACCCATCACTTGTTCGATAGTGAAGGTCGCGCCATCTGCGGATCCTGAAGTCTCTTGGGGCTGTGATCCCACCGCTGCTGTCGGGGAGGTGCCAGGGTTTTCGTGTTCGGAATCCATCGTAATGAAAATACAAACTGAATATTGCTTAGTTTTCTTCCCAGTTGACTTTTTGGACAGCAGTCAATCGAATCTTGAACTGACTGGATTCTTTTTTAATCCAATAGACATTCAAAGTGAATATAAATGTTATAATAACTGCAACCTCCTTTGAAATTACTGTACAATAAATCTTGGGTTATAGCTGAATATGCAAAATTGATATTATAATGAATTTTTCATAACTCCAGATGATAATATTTTACATAAATAACATTTAAGTAAGCAAACTCCGTTGTTTTACATAACTTGCTAACAGATGGAGCTATTAACAAGTTGTGAATATTTTACTTATAGATTAAAATAACGACAAAGAAATCAATTAGAATTATTAACAATTCTAATTGATTTTATTTTAGACGTTTAATCATTAAATAATGAATTAAATAAATATCCAACGTTTTCCAAACACTCAAATAGTCAATACAGTTTCTAACTTATACTGAAATTTGATAAATAACAGCAATAACTATTTAAATATCAAATTTAAATATTCTAGACATTTTCATAATAATATAATCACTAAATATTAATTTGCGCCCACATATACCTAAGCAGGTATAGTCACATTAGTTTTAGAACTTAGTTATTAAGGTTATATAAAAAATGTTTATTATTTTTTGGGGGTTCAGTTTTTTCGGCAGTTTAATATATATCAATTTTTTGTTTTTTTTTTTTTATAATCGCATTTGTGTTCACATTTTGCCAATGTCAAGTTTGGTTTGTATATTTTATTATCTGTAGTATGTCGAAGTAAAGCAGTGGCTACCTTACCAAGACTTTATCGAGGAGCTTTGGCGGCAACAAAAAAAACACTTGATTAGCACAATTATTTCAATTCACTTCATTTGAGCTCTTTAATAGAACTATATTGGATAATATACCACCATAATTATGCAATATAACACTAAATATCACCAAAATAATGAATTAAAACAAGAGCACCTCATGACACTTCCAAGTTCCCGCCAAAACTCCATCAAAGGACTTGTCCAAAAACGGGCCTGAAAATTTAAACAAGAAAGTTTATATATATTTGGATAGAACTCCTAAAAACTAGCCTTTTACAATAAAAAGTTTAATTTTAAACACCTCCGATTTTAAGATTTATGTAATTTTGTTTTACCTATAATCACACTTAAAATTAGTTGTAATTAACGTTTTCAAAATAAAAAACTTCGTATATTGGAACGCACACCCAAAAAAAGTAAAGTTGACAGTTGTCACTTGTCAATGGATCAACTGTCATGTCTGATGTCATGAGGTTTTTTGACATGGCGACAACTTTTTATTTCTAAGAATTTATAATTATTGTTTTGTATCTGCTATTATTACTTGACATTGGCGAAATCACCGATAGTTAATCGGTGGAAGCCATAATAAAAAGAAGAAGAAGAATGATGTCATGAGTAGCCGTAGCCTGCGTAGGATTGTTTTGTTCCAGAGACTTTTCGATAGTATTAAAAATATTTTTATCATGTAAATTACTGTGATATACCTAAAAGTGAATTCGCAGAATAAATCAAAGAAAACATTATGGATTATTTTTGCATCAGGGACTTTAACGTCTTGTGACTGCGCCTTCAAGGATGTTCATATGTACAAAACTCTAGATACCATATATATCGATGCTAGATACTAAGATACGTCTCCAAATGCAATCACGGATGTTTCATCATTTTGACGACTCCGATCCATGAAACGATCGATAAATTCTCAATACACAAATAAATTATGAAAATTGAGAGGTGTGTCGCGCGAGGTCTGCATTTGGAACCTGTAACTTCGTCTTTGCAGTCTGGTCTTTTCCAATAAGCGATCGTCACCGCTCACTATACCCATATATATAAAACAATAAAAGAGTTTAAAATATCATAAAAGTGTTTAATTCAATACATAGCTATGCCATTGTTATGATTTTAATGGGTATGTATTGTATGTTCATCTGTTTTGCACCTGATAATTGGGAATATTTTTTTGGTATATTACTTAGGTACACGTAAAACAATAAACCTACACATAAAAAATGAAATGGGGCTCAACCAATACTTTATCATGAAATTATAACCCCCAAATTATTTCAATAATAAGAGTTCAAAAATTAAAACCTGACTACTAATAATTATGCTTTAAAAAGTATGAAACAAGCAAAATATTATCATTTAAAATTGTTATGCAAGTACAAACTATTTAATGTTTATCATCTATTAAATTAAAAAAATACAAATAATATTGTTATAATGTATTTAATACACAATATTCATATTTAGTAATGTTTAGGTAATATCTGTGGTTGTATGCCACCTACAGAAACAAAACTATACATTCTAACAGTAAGAAGAAATCAATTAAGGGCAGTGGCATATTATGACCATGGCTATCATTATGAATATATATTAAATACATTTAAAACATATTATAATACGTTAGTTATTCATTTAATAGATGATACAATTCTGAAAAGTTTGTACATAACAACTCCAGATGGGAATATTTTCTTGGTTCATATGTTTCAGAGCATAATTTTTTAAATTGAAATAAAAGTCATTCTTATAGTTTATGTACAATTATCTATTCTATTTCAATGTCCTCTGGAATCATTATGCAATCTAAAACCTGCGCAGGTGGAATAATATTGCTTTGATGCCGAGCCCATCCAAGATACCAAATAATGGTCATAACATGAGCGCAGCTTCCGACTGTCCTCCTGCCAATTATGCAGATACAATAGTGGCTTATCAAGTCACTAGTCTACTAGTCTAATCAAGTCAAATATCGAAATATCGCCGAGGAAATGCACGTCGAAGTCGAGATGAAAAGGCGATGCCATCGTAATTCATAGCTCGTGTGTAATATCGAAGGATCTGTTGTTTGCCAAGTTTAAACAGTTTAAACAGAAATAGGTAACAGATAAATTCAACGAGACATGCATAGATTATTATTAATACTAGAGAGACATGAATCGAACATCGAAGCAGAATAACCGCGAATGCAAAGAGCGCGAATTTTTAGTATTATAGTCTCTTTGGCGCGAATGTTTTTTTTTTTGTAATTGTGCACAGACATCAATGAAGTTATTGTAAGTTACTCTGCCACGACATTTCTTTATTATATTTCTAATAAATGGAGGGGTCTAAAAATATTTTTTTAATGGATTCAAGATCCATATTTTGCCCCTTTAATATCCCTAAAGTTTGAGCCTGTTTAAATTTTGAGGCCCAGCTCCCATACAAAAAGCGGACATCTCCTTTCTTATCAGAATCCTATGGGTCGGCACGTAAAAACGATTTCCGCTTAATTGGCAAGTGACGTTTTGTTCCCCCGTGAGCATAGCGAATATAGATGGGTTAAATCAAAATCGCTTCAGTTCCTAACAAAATCCTATGAATAATAATTACTATTGTAAATTATGTTGGCAGATATACAATAGCATTGTTATTGCCAAAGGTCTGGTTAGTAAATATGTGACTAATTACTGTTTAGAAGAATTTATTTGTAAACAAAATAGTCTGAGGCAAGTATGTAGTTTTTTTTGACGTCTCATGGTCAATGATCCGATTATAGTAGGTACGTATAGGTCGAATAGGAAAAGAAAACAAACATAGCTACGTATACCTACTAATTCAAAATAAGTAGTAGTATATTTGGAAACAAGTTTTAATCAAAGAACATATATTGTTTACTGCGTGGCGTAAGTAGTTGTATTGCGGTCCGACTGCCTCGCTGAGGTCTCGGGTTCGATCCCTGGGTCGAGTAAAGTGATATTGGGTTTTCAACTCAATATCAACCCAGAGCCTAGAATTTATACCCGATATTATGGCGATAAGTTTGTCGTGACTCATCGTCCATAATGGAATGACATACACATGGCAAAAAGTGGGGGGGAAACTATATCCACCAAACAGATACCTACTTTTTAGGTAGTTACAGCTTAAAACGACCATAGAATGCAATAGCCGCAGTTTGTCTTGGACTGCCTCGGTGGCGTACTTGTATTACGGTACGACTGCAAAGCTGAGGTCTCGGGTTCAATCCCCGGGTCGGGCAAAGTGATATTGGGTTTTTCTATTCAGTATCAGCCCGGAGTCTGCAATTTGTGCCCGATATGGCGATATGCTCGCCCCCATCATATCATAGGACGGAATACGCACTGCGAAATGTGGGTGCACTAGTTGCGCCTCTGCCTACCCCTTCGGCGATAATAGGCGTGGGAGTGTGTGTGTGTGTGTGTATATCTTGGATTATCACGAACAAATTCGCGTCTAAGATTAGTTAATTGCTCTAACGTAGTACGCACTATTATCAAAATAATGTTGTTTTGCTATCGTTTAGTAATTGAGTGCACGAGATAGTCACACTATAAATAGATACATCACGTGTCGCATTTGTTTGTTCAATGAAATCACATGTTTGAGAATCGGTGCGTATTGTTTTTGTTTATGTAAATATTACGCAGACGCACTTTCCTTTTAGATTTCCTCTTGCACTTGTTTGTTTCAAATAAAACATGATCGCAACGCATTTACGTGAACGAAGTAATCAAAACTAATTGAATTTCGTGTCTTTTCCGCTGTTAAGGGGGAAGCAGGTAGATTCAAATTCCGCCGAAGATTACGAATTGTGTATGAGGGCGTTTAGTCACCTTTGTAATGACGAACAGACGATATAATAATATCCTGGAAGATTTTTCTAAACGCCACTAATCCATACGATGATGGATTAGTGGCGTTGAGATTACAGAGGTGACTAAACGCCCTCATACACAATTCGTAATCTTACTTCTTATATAATAGTCTTCTCCTTATATAGGTACCTATAATTACGAATGTTGGTGAAAGTGTTTGAATGTTTGCTAGAAACAAACTCAGTCACCGCTAAACCAATTTGGATGAAATTGGACACACGTATTGACCATGTCCTGAATTAACATATAGGCTACTAGCTTTTGCGCGCGGCTCCGACCGTGTGGAAAAGTTTTTCCGGGATAAAAATTAGCCTATAGCACTCAGGAGTAATGTAGCTTCCTATTAGTGAAAGAATTTTTAAAAATCGGTCCAGTAGTTCCCAAGATTAGCGCGTTCAAACAAACAAACAAACTCTTCAGCTTTATATAATAGTAATTAGTATAGATAAGTATAGATTTCTTATCCCGGTAATTTGCACCGATGTAAAATATTTGACATTTTAATCTGATTTTTTAAGTATGTGGCGCTATGGATCGCTCCTATGTTTCAGGATTTTCGTAGCTGGAAAGGCTTTTCACGCGGGTAAAGCTGCTAGCAAAACCTAGTAGAAATATAAATCGTAAGCGACGTGTATTTCGAACTATATTGACTGAAGAAGGTCGTCGCGAGATTTAAATGCTTTAGGATATACTATAATAATTATACTAAATAATATAAGAATTACTCTTGCTGCGTCACCCACAATGGCCTTATTTCTGACGACATCGCCGTGCACGCTGGGGTCCGATAAGGCTGTCTTCTATCGCCTCTTCTCTTCTTGATCGCTCTGGACGGGATTATGCTTCGTATATTTGACAACAAGCGCCGTGGAATAGAGTGGGGCATTTCCAAAGTCTTAGAAGACTTGGACTATGCCGACGACCTCTGTCTGCTGAGCCACACACGCGCCGATATGCAAGCTAAGCTCAATGATTTAAGAGTGGAGGCGGCAAACTTAGGGCTAAAAATTAATACCCGGAAGACCCAAGAGATGCGATCTGGAGTGACAAACACAACACCGTTGCTGATTGGCACAGAGGTAGTGGAACGGGTCCACAAGTTCACATACCTCGGTAGCGTCGTGTCGGAAACAGGAGGAGCAGAGGAGGACATCACCTCACGGATTGCCAACGTACGAGCAACCTTTGCGCAACTGCGGCCCGTATGGAATGGAAATTCCCCAAACACATATAAGGGGTCACTTATTTAGTATCTATACGTGTTTGTAGGTATGTAATTCAGTTCTTAGAACGAACAAACAGGCACCAGATTTCTTTTTATTTTTTTATAAAATCCGATAAACAGTAACAGATAACCTGCATTTAAAATGCCAACATAAAACCGTGAAATAACTTATCTCGGTCGTAAATCCAGTGCACAAATCAGGCCGGACAACAAACAAGTGATCAGATATGGCGCGTAAATCAGTCACACACATATCCCATAAGCGTGCGTCTGTCTCATGACTTATCTGACGGTTTCCGGTAATTTGTGGGCAATAACTTACGAAAATCCCTTTTGTACCAATTGTTTGATCTGTAGCTGAAAGAATTTTGATTAATTATTTGTATTTCGTGTCGTTGTGACGTGACCATTTATTGTATTGGGTAAAATAAATGTACATGTGGAAAGTAAATAAGGACATGTCCAAAAACGGGCCTGAAATTATAAACAAGACAATTTATATATATTTGGATAGAACTCCTGAAAACTAACGTTTTGCAATAAATCGTTTAATTTTAAAGACCTCCGATTTTGAGATTTATGTAATTTTGTTTGGCTTGAAAACTAAACTTGCTATGAAAGTTTTTAAAAAGTTGGTTATGAATGGAGGGGTCTAAAAATATTTTTTTAATGGATCTAAGTTCTATATTTTGCCCTTTTAATATGCCTAAAGTTTGAGCTGTCACTGTAATTATTATCGTCTTATACTGGCATGAGCATACTAAACATTGCACTATACATATAATAATATATCTTTTGAGATGTTGGTTTATATACCACGTTCCCAAGTTTTCAGCTAAGAACATAGGTAACAACGCTCATTAACGACCGGTCTCAAGACTTACTAATAGATAACAAACAGTTAAAATGCATACTTTTGTTGGTTATCTGTATTTCTAAAATCTAAGATAGATAAGAATTGATAATGAAACAGCAGTAACAGTTAGCGGCACTTTTAGGTACTCTCGAGTTAGGTATAAAACTCCGGAGCGTGAAGAAGCAATTATTATGCAGGCCGGCATAACTGTCCGACAACCAGGGATTTTTATCTCTTGCCGGTCGACATTATTTTGGGCTTCACTTCATTTACCATCAGGTGCAGTGAAGCCAATGTGTCGAGCCAACGATAAAAAAAAAAACTCCAGTTAAATGTTAGTAAGTTATTGATAACCGAATGAAGAAGGTTTATGAATAGCTTTATTTCAAAGAATCTGGCATTCGGTAGCCTGGTTGGAAAAACATTGCACCGGGTCGCGACTGAACATTATTAAAGGAAGATGATTTTGCGTGCGTTGCGGCCCGGCCCGCCTAATGGACGCGACATATTATACAAAGGTCTATTCCTAGTAAAAAATTATCATTTGTTTTTTTTACCCCCGACAGAAAAAGAGGGGGTGTTATTAGTTTAGGGTGTGTATCTGTATGTATGGTTGTCTGTGGCATCGAAGCTCTCAAACGAATGGACCGATTTTGACGCGGTTTTTTTTGTTTGAAAACTGATATGATCGAGATGCGCGCTGCGCATTTCGCCCGCTTATGGCCGCGAGAGTGGTGGCGACTGGCGAGTGTTCTGTCTCCGTCGCCCCTCAGTGCTATCGAAATATTTTATATTGTATTTATATATATATATATATAACCTACATACCTGAGAATTACCCAAAAAATATTTTCGAAGGTATTTGAAGTCTGCCAACCCGCACAAGGCCAGCGTGGTGGACTAAGGCATAAACGCTCTCAGTAGTAGAGGAGGCCCGTGCTCAGCAGTAGGCAGTATATAATACAGGGCTGGTGGTATGGTATGGTACAGCTATCGGACATCCGCATATAGCTGTTGGACGTCCATATAGTGATCTGCGATGGTGAATATTGTGTTGCTTGCGGTATGTTATGATTTATTGACACAGATTTAATGAGCGAGCTGGCAACGTCGCAACTGCGGACGCCAAATACGCGGAATCGTCGTCAGAAAATTACCGAGGTATACGGCTGTCGATATACGCGCTGCAGCAGCGCCTCACCCCGGCAGAGATTTTTTCGTGAACTATCCAATATATTATTGCAGCCAATGGATCGAGTTTTTGGCTTCCATCGATTTTTGTTCTACAGCTAGCCAGGACCAATAGGACCTAAGTGACACTGGCCAAAAAAGTGGCGTCCGGTATGCGGACGTCAAAAGCTGGTGGACGCCAATTTAAATGCACTTTCACCTTCAGCGGACGGAAGTTTGTTTGCGGGATAAATATATATATATATATATAAATACAATATAATATATATATATATATATATATATATATATATATAACCGTCATGAATAGATATATGTATTGAATGTGTTGCGTGTTGAATTTGTTTATGTTTTGTATTTATTTGTACTTAGGTTTAGCTAAAGTTGTGTTCGCGCCGACTTAATGTCCGTACGTCACCTGGGTCCCCCATTGAAAATCAGCGCTGCAGTATCGGCCAGGCTGATGCTGCAGCAAGAAGCTGAATGGGGGTTGTTGGCACAATGCATGTATTTGTTTTATATTTGTTTTTATTTAGTATTTTCTCACTTTTTTATGAAAGATACATGTTGTACCCATTGTGCCAATAATAAATATTTTCTTTCTTTCTTTCTCTTTCTTTCAGATGGTTCTTAGCTATAATTTATGAAGATCTGTTCAGGCGTTTGAAGATATCATCTCATATCCAACTTTCACAATTCCGATTGATTTAAAAGTTGGTGTGCTGTGACTTCGGCAATGTTTTAAAGACATGTTAACCTTGAGCTGATGCTGCAGGATCAAGTTGTCTGCGGGATACCCAACTCTCTAGCAACTTATAGCAGATATAGTGTGTGCTTATAAGAATGATCTCAATGAGCAGATGGTAGATAGTTGATTATCAAGGCCCCATGGTGGAGAATATAGTAATTTAAAAAGTTTGAAATAAAAATAAAAATTTTAAATAACCCCTGACACAAAATCCTCTAAAAAGTAAAACAAAAGTGTCTTTGTTTGTCGTTTAAGTAGGTACCTAGCAAAATTTCGACCCCAGCGTCCTCGCGTCGGGGGACCTACCTCCGGACCAGGGAGATGAAAATACTTCTTTAGCGGTTCCCAGACGCGACGACGCGCGCAACGTTTGGATCAAAATATTACTAGATACTTAAACGACAAACAAAGACTTTTATTTTTTAATTTTCTAGAGGTTTTTTGTGTTGGGGGTTATTTAAATTTAATTTTGATTTTGATTATTTACAATAAAAAACAAAAGATATACCATGCAAATTATTACCACTTTAAAGAAAAACGGAACGTACATTATACTCTGTCTTTTTTGACAGTTTGACATATTTCACAATTGACATTTGACAGTGGCGTTAGTATGTTTATAAAATAGTTATTCCATAAAATCTTATTATTATAAAATACTAACATTACAACAAAATATGCCGAAACCAACATGCGTGCAGTGTAATACGAATGACTCCTTGCTATGGCGTAGCGGAGAAAACGGACAAATTTGCAACGACTGTCACCTCGCAAACACAGCTAAAGATTTAAAACCAGAAAGCACAATAAAAGCCGAAAATGACGAAATTAAAGAGGAGAAAGATGATAGTAAAAATGGTAAAACTGACGGCGAGTCTACGCCTGCGAAAGCGACTGGCAAAGGAACAAGGAAGAGTACGAGATCGACGAGGTACAAAGCAAAGACTCCCGCTCCCGCGACATCTAAGCCAACGGCACCGCGGGGTCGCGGCCGCAGAAGTATATTTAAGAGACAGCCACTCAAAGCACCTACAGCCACTGCCACTGTGGTCACTAGTGACTCAGTATTTTATAAGGTTTGCTCTCTATCCTAATTATTATATTTACTCAAATATTTTTTTAATGTAATAAGTTAACGAAAATAAGTCGTCAATTTAATGAAAGTCGTGTGTTTGCGTTTATATGTGCCCAATTGATCTATGTTTGGGATTTTCTAATTAGTGATTTACCTTTTGGCTTCATTCTTTATTATACCCAATTACCACACATGATTTTATTTAACTAATATACACATAATGTATGTCATCTTTACTTCCATTGTATTCATTCCATTTAAATTTAATTTTACTTGACCATAAAAATTCATTATAAATTTTGTAATTTGTTTTTCAGGGCACATACATGCAAGTAGGTGACATAGTATCAATGACAGACGTTGAGGGTGGCATCTACTATGCACAGATCCGAGGCTTCCTCACAGACCAGTACTGTGAGAAGAGTGCGGTGGTCACGTGGCTATTGCCCACAAAGGCCAGTCCACCTCCTGAGAAATGTTTTGACCCTGCGACGTACATTATTGGTATGAAATTATTCCTGTTTATAGCATATGCTTACCCCAAACAAGTTACTGGTAAGTGATGATGGTAAATGATCAGCAACATCCATGAATACCTAGAATGACTAAGAATATTTGAGAAAGAAAAGTAAGCCTACAAAAGAGATTAAAGAGTTCTGCCACTCTGACTTACAAAACAAAATGCAACGGCAAAGTTAAGCTTGGAAGGATTTTCAAATATCTTATTACTAATAATTGTTATAAAACTGTTGTTTAAAGGCCTTTAATAACGGCGGAAGGACATAATTATATTATTATCGATAAATGAATAAGTGTAAATAGATCCATGAACTGTACTAAATCATCATTGGCATAAATCTAAAATTATAAATATTGTAGGGCCCCTTTTAGATATACATTTTACATTTAATATAAAAAATTCAACCTCTATTTTTTACTAATCTCCAGGTCCTGAAGAGGAGCTGCCCCGCAAATTGGATGTGATGGAGTTTGTGATGCATGCACCATCGGACTACTACAAAACAGGCACAAACCCGTACCCCATAACAGAGAATGATGTCAACAACTACACTGGCTACATATGGACTTCTCTCGAAGCCAAAGAGAGGACTTAGACTTAGATTAGTTGTTTAATAAATTTAGGTTTATACATTTCACTTTTTTCATTTATGAAAAGATATTGCTGGTTTTTTTTTTTATTTATTTAGTTCTTTAAATAAAAGATTGATATCTATGAATATCAATTTTTATATAGTTTTCTCGAAGTCGTAAGGCAGAGTCTGGGTACTTTTCTCCATTATTACGTACTGATTAATCCAGACTCCAGTGTTAATTTAGGCTATGGTCCATCAGGTCCTAGGTCGAATAAAAATAATTTATTTTTCGATTGTAAAACACAATTTAAACAGAAAAGTAAGTCTTAATTTCGAAATGAGAGAATTAGATTTGAATTTTGTGGCCTGGAAAATGAGAGGTTACGGGAAAAAATTACCGCGTGCAACTTTGAGTAGCATGTGAGCTATACAAATGCGCAATCGCGGCGCTTTCACAATATGACTGTTTTGAACTACATTGGTGTGAATTCCGAAGAACTGATGATTTTATTCGAAATAATTAATTTTCTGTTATAGTACATAATACACGATATGGTCTTGGGATGCTTTAAAAACGAAGTTTTAGGCATTTCGTAATTCAGTTTGGGTTATTACACTGGTCTGGCATAGGCATGGGTCGTACTTGCAAAATCGTGAACCAGGGCTTACAAATACGTCCGCCTAGAAAAACCAGCGCCAAAATCCAGGGTTTGAAATACTTACAAGTATTTTCTTTCTGCATAGGAATTTAATTCGTGGTTTTATACAGACTGACTGGACTGCCTTGGTGGCGTAGTTGTATTACGGTACGACTGCAATGCTGAGGTCTCGGGTTCGATCCCCGGGTCAGGCAAAGTGATCTTGGGTTTTTCTATTCCGTATCAGCCCGGAGTCTGGAATTTGTGCCCGATATGGCGATAGGCTCGCCCCCTATCACATCATGGGACGGAATAAAAATGACGAAAAGTTGGTGCATTAGTTGCGCCTCTGCCTACTCCTTCGGGGATAAAAGGCGTGAGTATGCGTATGCGTTTTATACAAATAAGGAACACAACCGCGTGCAAACATAAAAACTTCTAATATTTCGATTCTATAATTAAAGCATTTTATTTCTTTATAGGCCTATATATTGATATTGTTTTCAGTAGACATAATCAGCATAATCGCATTTACAAATAAATTACTTCTAAAAATAGTATTCTCGAAATACTAAGTTTTTTCCTTCGGCGTAGGAAATTTATCCGTGTTTCGATATTCATAAGGAGCACAATCGCTTTTACAAATAAAGTACTTTATAATACTTGGAAGTTGGATTGTTAAAATACTTTCAAGTATTTTCTTTCTGCATAGGATATTGTTCCATGTTCCTGTATCAATAAAGAGTACAATCGCGTTTACAAATAAACTACATCTAAATCTAATACTTGGATACTTGTATAGGAAATTGTTCATAATTGCATTTGCGGACTACGACGCCTGAGCGTGGACGCAGCGTGGAGGGCAGAGGCGAGGTCACGTGACTCGTTCGTGTGGCGAGAAAGTAGCCAAGTAAAATACTTTCCTAAAAGTCTTGCAAGTATTTTGGGTCAGCACCTGGTCGGCGTACTTGCAAGTAACCTGGTGTAAAAATACGGCTGGCGCAAATACGCACCAGACTCTGACGCTGTTGCTAGACTGTGGCAACACTCAACAGTGTCAAACAGTCAAAATCAAAAGTCAAAACGAAGTTCATTCTAAAGCGCGAATTTATTTAAATACATAGATGATAGAATAGATTCAACGGAATTCTAACACAGTTTACGATAAACAAATTAAATCAAACAACACAGAGATGAGTCGTAAAGAAGCTCTATCGTCCTTCATCCAACAAATTCACGGCCGCCCGGTAGTAGTGAAGTTAAACAGCGGTGTCGATTATAGAGGTAATATTTGTGTATTTATGCATTTGACGATGTTGTAAAAAACTGCTGTTTAAATCTAGACCGTATTTCTTTGGCTAAAACGCATAATTTTTAGTGTTGTACATTTCTATTTTGAGGTTATGTTTTGGTTTAAATAATTGTAATTGTCGTAACTAGAAGTTTTGTGATCTTTTACTGATAATAGTAATCTTAATCTTACATAGTAATTACATTTTTTATTTTGATTTGATTTTACTATTGGTCTTATAATAAATACATTTCATAACCATATGACATTAAATTTGTTTCCAATATGACCCTTTCTGTATATATCATGACCAAGGGCGGATCCTGAGGTGGGGTTGTTGGGGTCATGACCCCCCGGTCTGTGTCTAGATGACTATTGCTAATTTTTTATAATCAATTTGGAGTCTGGCCCGGCTAGACGTTGACTATATGACCCTCCCCTGATTTGAAAGCTGAATCCAGCCTTGTTTTTTTTTCTTTTTTTTTTTTCTCTTTGGCAAGGCGCGGTTTGCGCATCTGCCAGTGTCAAAGTTACTTGTACAAAGTATTGTTTCTTTGTTATCCTCAGTAGTAGTAGTACTATGTCGAAGTAAAGCAGTGGCTACCTTACCAAGACTTTATCGAGGAGTTTTGGCGGCAACAAAACAAACACTTGACTAGCACAGTTATTTCAATTCACTTCATTTGAGCCCTTTAATAGAACTATATTGGATAATATACCACCATAATTATGCAATATAACACTAAGTATCACCAAAATAATGAATTAAAACAAGAGCAACTCATGACACTACCAAGTTCCCGCCAAAACTCCCAGCCTTGTTCTCAACTAATGCTTTATTTAATTTTGTTTTTTTTTTCAGGTGTTCTGGCCTGTCTTGATGGTTATATGAACATAGCCCTAGAACAGACTGAGGAGTATGTGAATGGACAGCTTAAAAACAAATATGGAGATGCATTTATAAGGGGCAACAATGTTTTATACATCAGCACACAAAAGAGAAGAATGTAACTTTAAGTATTAACTGAATAAATTTTTGTATTTAGTTCCTGTTTATTTTACTCTAAAGTCTAAATAATAGCTACTATTTAAAACTGCCTCGGTGGCGTAGTTGTATTGCGGTGCAACTGCAAGGCTTAGGTCTCGGGTTCGATTCCCGGGTCGGGCAAAGTGATATTGGATTTTTCTATTCAGTATCGGCCCGGAGTCTGGAATTTGTGCCCGATGTGGCGATAGGCTCATATCACATCATGGGACGGAGTACGCTTGGCGAAGAGTGGGTGCACTAGTTGCGCCTCTGCCTACCCCTTCGGGGATAAAAGGCGTGAGCATGCATGCGTATTTAAAACCATGAGAACAGAAATAAATCATGAGTCGTAAATGCATTTTATGAATTTAAAGTTTGAGGGAGATAATTGGTTTATGACTGCTTATTCATTTATCCTCAAAATCTACTAACTAATAAATGTTGCATATTTTTGTAACCAATGGGAATGCATGAAAAGATTAATGAAGGTATGGTATTAAGATTAATAAGTATGCCAGAATCGAGCAAAGTGGCAATCCATAGTCAGTGCCTACTTCTATGGGATAGAGGTGTGTGTATGTATGTTTTTTTCAGTGTTTAGTCTTACACTGTTGAATGACATTTACCATCAGAGGAAACAAGACAAAACATTGTATAACTACAAAGGATATATTTTATTAGTATTTAGTAAGGTCATAAATCTTTATTTATTTTAGTGTCTGAAAGCAAAAAGTGTAGCCCTTGTCTAACAGTTTTTGCTATGTACAGTCAACCACATAATTTGCTTAATGAATTCGAAATTTTAAATTGCATTATACAATTTAAGTTAAATTGAAATTTTTCTTCTTTTAGTAAAGTAAATTAAATCACTTATTTATTGAGAAGAGATAAAAAATGTTAAGAACATGAAAAGTATAGGGGATTTGAAGTTTTGAATTTGTTCTGCTATATATGTGGCTGACTGTACCTTATATGATTCACAAACATTTGGTTTTAATTGTTCAAGATGTCTGCTTTGTGATTTTTTGGGTTTATGGTGTAGTCCACGTTATGTAAATAATTGAAAAATAAATGTTTTATATTTTTTACCTACACATAGGACTTTCAAACTTTTTATAAAAAACAATATTTTTCAAGTTTTCATTTTGCTGGTACAGAATATACATGCACATCTCCATAAACCTGAAAGAAATAAATATTTTGTCATTTATTTTGTTTAATATATAAGATACTAGCTTTTGCCCGCGGCTCCGCCCGCGTGAATGAGTTTTCCCGGTATAAAAGTCCCGCTTAAAATGTAGCTTATATGACACGTTCGTAGATTTACCATAGCAGCGCCATCTATTGATTACTTACTCAACCCAGTCGAAAGGTATCGACATCTGTTAGAATCATTCATAGCAGCGCCATCTATTGATTACTTACTCAACCCAGTCGAAAGGTATCGACATCTGTTAGAATCATTTGGAGTTAAGATAATTGTGACTGTCAAATAATAACAGACAAATAATTAGCAATAAATTAAAATTGCGACTATAATTTGAGATTTAAACTATCCTATCTCTCAAGTTGGATCGAACTGCACATGGTGTGCGAATTTTATTATAATCGGTTAAGTGGTTTAGGAGTCCATTGAGGACAAACATTGTGACACGAGATTTATATATATTAAGATTATCCAGGCTCATAGCTGGCTGAGGATAATAAATCCATTTTTTTTTTACATGGTAGTCATCAACTACGTAGGTACAGTTATTTACAGAAAAATCGCTTGATTATGATTTCCGTGAATTCCAAAAATTTGAATTATCTTTAAAATTATTATATTGCGATTTACGTTGCACAGTGATCACAAACCTTTAGATAAAATGTTTGTATAGAAATATACTTTTTTAAAAATCCTCTAATTCTTAAAACCATACCTTAGGATCATATCCATAAATGCGAGGCCCTCTTCCATTACCCAAATCAACTATCAATTTGCTTCCTCTATATCCGTTCGTGTTCTCGTATTCCTTTGCCGCCATTCTGCCAGCATCCGGATCAAATCCCACATCCACTTTGTAATTCAACATTCTTGGCGTCCAGAAACTCGAATACAAGTATACGCACTCACAAATCGTGAACGATATAAGTAATAATAACTTGAACATTTTGTACGTCAGTGTTTGATGTTAGATCATAATGATTTGAGGTAGTGCGGTCGCATGTATTATGAGCAAATGTTTGTCGCCTTATGTCAAGGTCCTACGCTTGTGATCTAAGGTTATTCAGATGTTCATACAGGCTCATATACTAGCTTCTCGTGGCGACTTCACCCGCGGAGAAGTCTGTTCGTAGGAAAATTAAGTACTCTAGCTTATAGGATAGCGCGTTCGAACAAGAGTCTTATGGTTTATTTAGGGATAATTTAGCTGGATTTGGCGTAGTTCTCATATATAAGGGGGGCTTTTGGGGGTCCGGACCCCCCCCTCCTTAGCTCACAACAAAAATAATCCGGGCCACAGCACGTTATGTAGGTACACATTTTGGCGACGGGGGGAGGGCGTGTATACGTAAATTATTGGAACGAAGTTCCTTATCGCGCGTTGTGAAAGGGGGCTGGACGGAAAGTTGTCACGACACTTTTTTCTATTATCTTACTAATATGAACCTTAAATACAATGCGTAGAAGCTATAATTCTTGAAACGAGTATATTTTTATTTATTTTATTTATTAAAGTCATTAAAACCATTTCTTACTAATCTAATATGAACCTTAAATACATTGCGTAGAAGCTATTTCCCCAGCGTTGGCACGGCACGAGTACAAAAGAATTGAACGTAACATTCTTTTTTCAAATTTTGTTGATTTATTCTACTTTACTACTACCGACATTTATCAATAACAAGACTAAACGTGCTTTGCTCGCGTTTAAAAATCTACTTTGCGTAAGATCGAATTTGTGTTTAGTCAATCAAAATTTGTGATAAAAATGCTATGCAATAGCTTTACCGCGGTAGTCTCCGAGTGCCACACGTATTTATTTGTTTTTTTCTAAAGAAACTTATGTATTGGAACGGAAATAGGAAAATATTTATATATATACACACTCTGTTATATAAATAAAATTTTATTACAATTCCTTCACTAATTAATCGAAAGGAACTTCGTTCCAACCGGGTGTCCCTTGATACCTCTCATTGGTTTTTACATATACATTTTGTTATCCTCGGAACCCCCCCCCCCCCCCCCCCCCATTTTAAAGGTATAGCTACGCGTGGTAGTTCTTACAACCTGGTTAGGGCTATCACTGAGCATTTTAATCCCGGGCGAATCTAGCTAGCATAAACCATACAAAGTTTTACTCTAGTTGGGAATCGAACCCTGGACTTCCTTGTCCAAAGACCTTTAAACGGTGCCAATAAATGACTAGACCATTGATTGACCAGAGAATGGTGTCCTAGAACATTATTGTAGTAGAGTTTTTAATACTTACAACAGTTGTAGGAAATGGGAAATATCTATTATAGCTAAGTACACTGTACAGTCAGCAGCATAAATATCTGTACAAAATCAAAATTTCAAATCGCCTATATACGCGTTAAGTTAAACTGAAATATTTTTTTCTTCGTTTGAAGTAAAGTGAATACCTTTTATTTTATTTTTGTGAAGAGAAAAACAGATTAGTAAGAACACAAAAGTGTAGGCAATTTGAAGTTTTGAATTTGTTCATCTACTTATGCTGCTGACTGTACATGTTAAAATGTCAAACCTCTTCAAAATATACCTACTCATAAATATGCAATTTGAAATCCTCGGCACGCCGAGGTCACTCCGAGAAGCCTGCGAAGGAACCAGGAAAATCCTGCGCTTCTGGAAGGAGTTGAGCTGGCTGGACTTCTAGCTGGCACATTACGCACAACGGCCCGACTGTCTACGGGCTAAGTGCGGAAAAAGGAGCCCCACAACAGTAACAGTAAATATGCAATTTGCAAATAAATATAAACATATCGTTTTGCGATGCTCATATTATTAAATTAATGGTCATATTATATTTTATGAGGTTGATATATCTTTCCTTGAATAACACTCCCGCTGTTTGCCTTTCTGGGATGAAAATTGACCTGTAACTTAATCCAGGACATGGTCTACCCGTGTGCCAGTTTCTGCGTTTTTTTGTAACAAACATCCAAACATATTATTCGCTATGTTGTACCTATAAGACTGCACTTCCGGAGAGGAGCGAACTATGTATCAAATAGCGGAACTTCGCCCCTACGACAAATTATTGAGAAATATCATTTAAACTTATATTATGATTAAATATAAACAAACATACACATTATAATATTAGAAAGGTACTACTAGGTTAATGGAGAAGCCTTAGTAGACCTACGAACATCGCCGAGAAGACTGACAACGCTGACATCTTTCCATGTATTAGGTACCATCGCAAAAACCACGACCACTCTGCCAGGAGTGTCCGACTGAGAAGAAGAAGACTTTGTAACTCAAGGTGCTGGATGGTGTTGCTACTGTTTATGGGTGGTCGTATCGCTTACCATCAGGCGAACGGCATGCTCGTCTAGTCACTCAGACATAAAAAAAATACCGATTTTGTAAATATTTAAGGCTACTACTGTTTGGCCTTAGTAGGTATACCTACACACAGTTGCAGTTATGTAGTGTTCAATAGCTATTTGCCTACATATTTATGAGTTACCTATAAGTAATTTATTATATTTTATATGGCTATAAAGGAAGCTAGGAAAAACAACACATTTATTGTCTAATGTATATTCAAGTATGTACAAAAATATAAGTTTACTTGGGTAAATACTTAATTAAATTCTAATAGTTTATTCGATTTTTCCATTCATATTAATTTAATTTCCACAAGATATGGTTATTTTTTCGCCTGTCCATCGGTATAATTAGACATAATATTATCTAAACACGTGGCTAAAAATATAAAACTCTAAAAGTATTAGGTAGTTACTTAAGTACCTTACTATGAACCATATTCCTTACGGACGTTTTAAAAACAACCGTTATGTGCAAAAATTAAGCCTCACTTTTTTATAATGTTTTTTTTTTTGTAAACAGTGCTCCTTATTCTCAATGAATTCCTTCTAGCGGCGAGTAGGATTTGTATTGGTAGAGGTCCGGCCCTCCATAACCGTATAACAGCTTTCCTCGACCATTCTCGTCGTAGTACGGGTATCGGTAGTTTGGCCTGTAAATACATAGACTTTATTAATTTAGATTTTATTAAAGCTAATAGTATGGAAAGTTACAACCTTAGACCACAACCTAGGGTCATGTCACAGTTTATAATTAATATTTATTTTCCTAAAATTCAGATAATAATAATAAAAAAACGAATGATTGTTTTAGTATAAAATAAAAAAAATATATTTTCACCGTAAAAAAAAATTAAGACATTTTGGGGTCGTAAGCATTGTAATTATTCCAAGTTGTAGTTAAAAGACGTCCTCCCTGAAGTTTAAAATTTGTCAAACCTTATCATTATGTACATACCTCCTTTGTTTTTTAATTTGATTCGTAGGACCAAAAAAATTGTTTAGCAGGAAAGGATGTATGAAAATTCATCCCTTAAGGTGACCAAATTTTTATTTATAGTCATAAAGCTAATAATATTAAGTTTAATAAGGTATTAGTAATTACCTTTCAAAGTATTGGAAGTTAGGTGCCCTCGGCTGCGGTATCGTCGACTCCGTTGTGATCACCAAGCACACGATCACCATGAGCTAGAAATTACGAATGGATGGTTAACTAATTTAAATTCTTTAATTCCTATAAATTAGGTTTAGTTATGCCACGGAAGCGTAGCTTACAACCGTACATAAACTCTTCAATATTTTTTAGTGTTATGTCAATCGTGTTATTATAATAAACTGTGAAATTCTAGAGGTCGTCACAGTTAATTAAATATTTTAACGTCTTGGTACCGTGCAAAAAATCTAGGCAGAGGTGTTATCAAGTCAACATAATAATATCACCCACATAATAAGTTAGGTCCCCTAGTTATATCATCTCTACAAGTTTTGAAAAGTGAAAAAGGCGTGATGTTATGTTTTTTATTTTAGTAATTTTAATTGCATTACGGCATAAAACTTATTTTAAATTAATTGTGTGCTACACACACAGTTTTATGTGTGTGTAGCAAAATAAATATATTAAATGGTTTAAAATATGACATCAAAAATATATTATAAACATAATTGATTCATTAGGACTAAGTCCGCACTGCGAATAAAATCCGTTCTGCATTTTTTTTACAGTAACCTCCGCTTTTTTGACTTTCACAGTACCACACACACTGCTAGGTTCCATGCTGTATAGGTTTTGCGAATATTATTCACCGTGCGTGCTAACTGCATTCATTAAAATTCCCAACTTCAACGTTTTGTTTAGACCGAAGTATCTCCGAGATACGATAAGTTGTCAATTTCGCAAAGTATTACGTATGTCAAAAATATGCGTACGCGCATTACCGCACGTAGAAATAAGGACGCGGCCTTGCTGTACTATAATTATGATCCGAAATAGCAAATTAAATCATTGACTAATTAGAATGTAATAATTTAACGTCACAGATTACTCAATTGATTTATATAACTTCCTATATTTTGTTTATTTATACAAAATATCACGCAAAATATAGGTAGCTACGTAAGTTAAAATATGCATTAAGTACTTATTTTTTATATAGAAATAATTCGTCAGTTTTTCTTTTAAAATATACTTAGGTATATTTATACTTATGTCCCCGTAATAATTAAGGCGGCATTTAAAAACATCTAATTTGAATTTATAAAAGTACACTACGTAAGTATTCAATACAGTAGTTTGACCAATACCTACGTTATTGTATACTAATGTTACCTTGAAATCTAAGGTCCGTTAGACGCATCCTCTAATCGTTTCCCAACCAAACATTGAAAATAATATTCAACAAAGTAAATCGTTTAAAACTTTTACAACATAATTTCGACACTAGCTTTAAGTTTTATTATAATATACAATTACAAAGTTGCAGCAAAAAGTATTTTATTACTTACCATCGAAAATACATATTTGAAGCAATCCATGGTTTTTAAAGCCACTAAACTCTCGTACGTTCCCGACAGTGGCCGTTACACAACTGACTGAGGCCTGATGGTGGTGGTAAATGAAAGTTGGTGTGAATGTTAATGCCGGCTCACCCACTTACCTTGTGTTATACAATAATTTCGTAGATAGATGCATCATCTAAAACATTCAATGGAATAATTATATAGCATTTTTGTTGTATTTTCTGACGGCTTTCTTGCCCCATTGACCTAGTGCCATGAACGCAGTGATTTAGATTCTAAATCGCGTATTGACTGCCTCGGTGGCGTAGTTGTATTACGGTACGAGTGCAAGGCTGAGGTCTCGGGTTCGATCCCCGGGTCGGGCAAAGTGATTTTGGATTTTTCTATTCAGTATCAGCCCGGAGTCTGGAATTTGTGCGCGATATGGCGATAGGCTCGCCTCCTATCACATCATGGGACGGAATACGCTTGGCGAAAAGTGGGTGCACTAGTTGCGCCTCTGCCTACCCCTTCGGGGATTAAAGGCGTGATCATGCGTGCGTAGATTCTAAATGTGATAAATTAGGGTACTAATTTTGATTCCCAGATAAGACAAGAGAAGAGTACTTTGTACAGAAGTTCCACTTCTATGATTGAGGAATGCCGCCGTTTTAATAACCTACAAAATTTATAGAGCACTGCGTTCATTCTAAATAGCACTTTACAGCCACGCTTACAAGAGCGCAATTCCTTTTTGTGTTCACGCTACCGTTCTAATGCCAGGGTGTTAGGCGTCAACAAGTTTATATTAAACTAGGAAGGTATCGCTCGCGGCTCCGCCTGCGTGAAAGACCTTTGCTGGATTAAGTCCTATTATGCATTTTTTCAGAACAGGGTCTTGTGTATGCATAATTTTATCCAAACTTCCTACGTTTATGTCTTACATACATAAAAACCTCTTAAACCTTAGCTGGCGAAATGCGAGTGTGATACACCTCTGCCTATCCCTGAAAAGGGAAAAAGGCGTGATGCTATGTATGTATATTAAACTTTCGCATTAATTATAATACTTATTACTAGGAATTGCGCGTGGTCCCGCGTCAACTTCTCGGGATATAAGTTCCACAACGTGTATAATGAACTTAATAATTAAGGGTATCGGGAAATAATAATAAGTTGATATTTTAGGGTGACAAACTTGATAACTATTCTAGGAATAAAAAACAACAAAATAAAGCATAATTTTTTGGTTATTCTTTATTGATATATCACAATGTTTGAACAATAACACTCCAACCTTCAACACAGGTATAAATAAACGCTGAACAAAACGCTACCATTATCTCAATATAATTTATTATGTACATTTTTCACGTTTTAAGCACTTTATGGAGTTTCTATTTGTGTGGGTCTTATATGACCCGCATTAGAATTTTATGAACAGAAAATACCGTTATAATACGATAAAAATATGCTAATGTTGGTTGATACAAATTTATGTACACAACTGAGGGTCATAATTGACCCACACAAAAACCAACCAATACTATAAAATTTTACATGTATCAACAAAAATTATAACTACCTACATAATTGCAAAAGATATGTACTTAATATTTTTTATGAAATGACTCATTAAGCAAACCCTTCAGTAATAGTAAAGAAGTTATACTTCTTACCAGACAATCTTAACATTTATAATATTAACTTATGCCATTTACCTACATAAGTACAGCAATTCGCTAGAATATACTACAGCAAATAACTACTAAAGTAATAATGCTACCATACTGTACTTAAGTAAAACAAATATTACTCTAAGATAGCCTACCTAACGCAATTTAAAAATGTTATAGCCAAGATAGAAAAACATATTTTATATAACAAAATTAGAAATTCAATGCCTAATTCTAATCTAATTCGGACTAGTAATTAAGATTTAAGCGTCTTTATAATTGAGAAATTAATAAAATGTAATTAAATTAGTCTATCTGTTCACTAGAAATAGGCGAACATTAATAGCGAAACAAACTATCAACAAGTATAATACGTAACATATTCGATAGCTTTTAAATCGCATTTACCACAAAAGCAAATACTTTCTAATTCATATAAGCATGCAATTAATTCTACATATCAAATCTACATGACTAGATGATAGACGTAGCATTTTTGAGTAGATTTATGCTGTATGCCAACTCATTTAAACGCTTCCTATTTAACTAATTTCATTGAATTTACATATCTACATATTTACAACGAAAGATGGGTTTACTTGATGAATATTGATCTTATTTCAGGAGTATTTTATTGTAGCAGCCTTAACTATCGCGAGGCTCTGAGTGGCGGATGTTTCTGATGCCTTTTTATTTGTGCCCCTTGCTAGTGGCGGCCTTAGTCGACGTGAGTACCGGGCGAGAAAAAAAGAAGTCCTCAGTCGGACAATGCGCGAGGTTCTTTGTCTAAGGGCGAGAACTTTGATTAATTATATACCTAGATAGAGTGACGCGCTGCAATGAAACTAAAACAAACAGGACAACTTTTCTTAAGCTAGTATGCGTGAAAGCTGTGTCAAACGCTATCGCTGTATCATTCTGCGTATCCTTGTGTGCGCGCATAATGATACCAGTTATTAAATGGTTTCTATTAAAACGGGGAGATAATTATATCCATGAAAAACAACAAAAATTAATTCACTCGAAATCTTTTAGTGAAGAACAGTCCGCCTATTTTTTTCGACGCGTTTGAAACGTTCAGTGTCTATCTAGGTATATAATTAATCAAAGGGCGAGAATTGTAAAACATTTATTAATATTCCAATATTAGACATAATTATTGACTATAAAAAGGGAATAGCTACAAAATCATTCCAATATAGTAACTGAAACGTCAATCTTTTGTTACTACGGTTGAAAAAATTTATGAATCAAGTATTTCTTTTTTGTATAAAATGAAAATCGATTCTTAGAAACTACTAAACTTTTTCTACGTTGAACACAATCTAAAACCGTTGGTACATATGAACCATACCTAGGCATTTAAATAATTTATAAATGATTTGGGGTCATAAATGTACCCGAAGCTTCAGTCTGCGAGGTATACGAATTGAGAGGTGTAGAACATTGAGAGGTAGTGTATGCAATAATGTGATCTTATCACAAGTATAAAGGTACAAAAACGTACAAAGGTATTGCGTTTCGGAATGATGAAAGCCGGCACTCTAAATGTGCCTTTAAATATTGTAAATAAGGTCTAAACTTGCATAATTTATTGCTTCAAATTCGCAGTTGTTTTTAATATTTTTATTGCTTACGAATTATTTGTAATATTTTTAAATTCATCTTACCACGTTAACTAATTTAATAACTATATTCTATTTTTAATAGCCTTTCGTCATTAAATGACCAATCATGACTAACCTAAGGACGTAAATATTAAGAGTTCGTTTATGGACAACACAAAATACAATAAAAAATCATAGACATGTCAAGATATGTCAAGCAAAATTCCTGCAGTAATCAAAAGCACGTCAAATAATCTTTAACTTACTTCAATTTTTTGTAAATCACTTTAAAGGTTAAACTCGTTAACAGTATAAATCTTAAAAGGACAACGAAGTAAACCTTTATGCTAGATGATTATAAATCTTATTTTAACAATCTTAGCATATAATTTCGTTGAAGCTGCAACAATATGTGTCAATCGACCTTTAAGCTCCTACGAAAACTTACCATCGTAATAAACGCTCCTAGAGTATGACTCCTTACGATAAACAAACCAACAAGCAACAACTCGTACAGACAAAATAACTACAATAAAACCTGATTGAGCTACCGTCACGGCAGTGTTACGAATAAATACATGTCGTGTGTTCCCCTGTTATCGTTTAGCAACTCGTTGACTATCACCAGAGCCATAAACGAATGTGTGCCGATAAAACCCGTAAGCATTGAGCCAGTGCTGTTGGGACATAACGACCGATACCAACAAATTATCCTTACCGCTAACTACGCGTTAACGGTAAGATTAAACCAATCAAAATAACTGTAATCATGTCATACAAACGTTAGTCTAATCGGCCCATTTCCGATATAGATCCATCGGTAGCTGTCAAGATTATTTATCGGAGCCATAATAGTACTAGTCAGTTGTCAGTCGCACTCGCGGTGCCGGCCTGAATCGTTACGGTTCGCAAGGCTGGGGTCCTTGCTGCGGTGGCTGTCAGTTGGTGGTGGTGATGCCCATGAGCTGCGTGCGGTGGCGCACGTAGTCCATCACCCGCTGCGAGACGCTGCGCTTGCGCATCAACATCGCAGCCGCCTGCTCGAATTTGTGCTGGTTGCGTCTAAATAACACGGTAATGAGATTTAATGTAATCAATTATACTGATTTTTCAAATATATTAATCGCAAAGGGACGATATAAAATTAGATGTTAAAATTTGGATTTTTTATTTCATGATTGTATGATAGTTTGTAAACTTAATTTATGCATTAAATATTGCCATAGTTTTTGTGCTACCTGATATACGCGTTGGTGTCTGTGATGAGACTTTGCAGCTTGTCGGGATTGACCTCGTCCATGGCGCACTCCTGCATCAGCGGCGGGTTGAACCGGAAGTATGAGCCCGCCGGAAGCAACTCGTTTAGAACTAGGTGCACGCCTGGAACAAATTTGTATGATATAATTAATACCTCATTTGTTTATATGCATGCATACATAGTTTTCAGTAGTAGTAGTAGTGGCATCATTTTTGATCAAATATTACCACTACACCAAAAACCTAATAAAGTAGGTTGAAATGTAAAATTATCTTATCACTGCAAACTGAACTAACGGAAAATCTAAAGTGGGGTCAAATTTGACCCAATTATATTTCTTCCCAACTCACCCTCAGTGTCAGTGGCAGAGTCAAGTATCTTGTTGAACTTGTCCTTCCAGCTGGTGCCAGCGGCGTCGCCTCCCACTCCGTTGCTGAGCGCGCGATAGTCCACGTGTTTGGTGAGCGCCTTGCCCGTGCCCACAGAGATGACGGTCGCCTTACGTAGAGACTCCGCACCGAATAACAGTTTCGCCTCGTGCAGACCGACCCCGGTTGGGTTGTTCACCATCATTCCGCCGTCCTGGGATTTTAGTTATTAAGACTTTAAATTGAGGAAAATAGCGTTAATATTAGAATTATAATATTATGTATAAAAGACAATGTTAATTTATAATATATGGAAATGTCCAAGGTTTTGAACGTGCAACTTATGTGCCGTGATGTAATTTTATATGATGACAAGACGTTCGGTATTAACTTTAAAATCCATTGTTTCGATCACTACCCGCGCACACATTAATTCGAGGCCGACTTTTTTTTTTATTTATTTACTTTAAAAGAATACAACAAATGCTTACAATACATATATACTCGCCAAACTTTTACGTTTGATGGCGAGACGCGCTCGTTTACAGTAGTATTCGAACTTTACAAACTCAGATGTAGTTTAATTTTATATTATACTAGGTATTACTAAATGAACTTACTAAATAACTTTACATCATATTATTGCCTTAATCTAAACTAGACCTTATTATTTCTTCGAGAAAAACATCCCTTAGTTTTGACTGTACCTGGTGCACGAGTCCGTCGAGCTTGAACTCGTGGAAGTATGTGGGCGCGGCGGCGGAGGCGCGCACGGCGTGCCACACGCGCGCCGCCGACGTGCCCGGCAGCGCCGACCGCACGCGGAACCCGCACTCGTACGAACGGAACACGTACGGGGTCAGCCGCGACCCGGAGTTCACCACGCACGACACCAGCGCCATCTACAACACAACTGTCTTTAGGCAACTCTTATAGAATTTATAGTCCAAGTAACAGGGTCAGAAATGACCCAAAACACCAAGCACGATTATAATACCTACATGTCAATACCGTAATACAATACCTTGATTATATACTCTTACATATTATTGTAATTTTATACGTAATCTTTTATGTAAACCTTAGAAACATATTATGAATGATGAGTCAGACTATATAAAATCACTGCACAATATTTATGACAGAGGTATACACTGACCTTGGGCGAGTTGTACCGATTGCACTGCGTGAGCGTGCAGTCGCGCAAGTTGTCCTGCAGCATCTTTTCCCACGCCGCAGTGTCGTAGTACGAGTGTGTCCACACTAACCGAGACGTGCCTGTGGAACAAATACTTTATACTATTTTTTCTTCAAGACCAAATTTAAATCATGTCTCATAAGACTTAATTTTCCTTTTCCGTTCACAGAAAAGAAGATAATAATCACCTCCAATGATTGAAGTGTTGCCAAACATTTCTTTAGACAGTGTGTGGTACATCCGACTGGCAGTCTCAAGGTTACCAACGCCGCTACCTGCAACAATAAGTTTGTGTATTTGCATTTTAATCTGCACTGATACCATCTCGTTTCAAGTTGTCCTCTCAAGAATATTGATGTACTTGCGACCAATTCCAATAAACTAACCGCCAACTACACATTAACGTTAAGAATAAACCAATCAATATAACTCATCTGCTATTATCAAACTTTAATTGGCCAATTTTAGCTATTGATCAAAAGACAGAGGTTGAGTTCGTTAATAGCAATCGGCCTTATGTCACGGGTCTTAATTGACCCTGCACTGGCCTTTACTGACCCATTATATAAGTGGACATACCTATAACCGCAGCGATGATGGCACCTGTGCTGACTCCGATGATATAGTCGAACATATCCGTTACATTGCGTCCGGTGAGTCGTTCTAAATGCCTGAGTATTTCTATGGCAATGAGTCCTCTGATGCCGCCGCCATCGAGCGACAGAATGTTCGGCCCTGGGCCCTTAGTGGGACCTGTGTAACCCACCAGTGCCAGCGCCTGAAAGCAAATTTTTGATTAAGCTTTAAATTCTCAATAAAGTTACTAAGTCTCAATAAATGTTTTAAAATTAATTTTCCAGAACTTTCTAAGAGATAACAGTGATAAATTATGAACATATGTTTGCTGAAAATAGGAAAATTAATTATTAATTATAATATACATGCATGCAGAAAACATAAAAATCTTTGCTAATTGAAAACTAGTGATTGCATAGTAATCTTATGTATTCCATTTTGGTTTAAACCTATTATCAGGTTACTATATAATTGAAACATACTTCTTTGACGATCCCTTTAGCCTGTTGAGTCTCGGTCTTGTCATCTTTGAGCATATTGTGAACCCGAAGTAAAGCTCTCACTGCGCCTTCCTATAAAAAAAACGTTTTACTACTTTTCCTAAGACACTAAAGTCCGTATGGATCTATCCTCAAATTGAAAAAAAAGAACGGGTTGCACTCCGGGAGTGCCGGCAGAAGTGAAAATTTGAACATTAACGTTGTGCATTTTTGAATATTTTGAAATGGTTAGGGAATAATTTCGCACGAATTGCTTTATTTATCAGTATAAAAGTACTAGCATTTATGTGGTTAAATACAATATTTATTTATTGCGATATCGTACACAAAAATGACAGTTTCACTATTTCTTTATAAATCAAAATTTGAAAAAAGAATGTTACGCTCTTTTGTACTCGTGCCGTGCCAACGCTGGGGAAATAAATAAAAATGTATTCGTTTAAGAATTATAGGTCCTACGCAATGTATTTAAGGTTCATATTAGTAAGGGGTGGTAAAACCTCCTACGCATTTTCGATCGGTCACGTGATCCTGACGCGAGTTTAACATTTTATACCCATCCCAAAAGTCTCAACGCCGCTAAAAAGTTTTCACTTCAAAAAATGTTTGTGCCAACTGTAAATTACACTTTGTTTTAGGTGTCAGTTTTGGTAAACAAACACTTCTAGTAGTCAACACCTCTGACACATTTTAAGTGGAATAACAAAAGTATATCTGTATGATCAACACTGAAAAAAATTGTCAACAAGTATGACAACCTTGAAATCAGACAAAATAACTACCACCTTTTCGTAAACTATGACGTTTTTGTTGTGGTTACTCTTATAGATTTACTTTAACAGTGCATGAAACTTATCAAAACAACTAGAATACAAGATTACAGACAATAAATAATTTAAATTCCTTCTAAAATTTTTGTACTGTACATGATAAAATCAACAACGACAGCAATTTTATAGATCATATAGATTACTCGTAGCCTTGTTTACAATATATCTCACGTTTTATCAATTTGATAACCATGCATAATAGAAAACAACATTAAAATTGGCACAAATATCATGCTCCTTAATTTTGGACAAAAACATTGTCTATTTTAAGAATTGTTTTTGTCATAGATGACTAAGAGAATATTTAAAAATACAGGATGTTTTTTTGAGATGGGGCAACAAGGATAGCTCCTTTAATGGCTGTAGCTACAAGAAAACTTTATTAAGAGACTGTGCATAATTTTTAAAGATTTGTGTTTTTTAAATGTACAATCAGCAAAGAAGAATTGACAATTTAAATAAAAACTTTTTATGATGCCAATCGATCCAGTTACTTATAAGGATGGCAACTCTCTACGGGACCATCTGAGATTTCATAACTTTTAAGTTTTTTTTTATGGAATTTAATGACGTAAGCGATACGACCACCCATAAACAGTAGCAACACCATCCAGCACCTTGATTTACAAAGTACTGTATGGCATTCCACTGCGCTCGTCATCCTGAGACATAAGATGTTAAGTCTCATTATGTCCAGTCCGTTACACTGGCTACAATGTCCTTCAAACCGAAACACAACAGTGCATGCACACTGCTGCTTGGCGGTAGGAATAGACATAGTGGTTGTACCCATCCAGACGGACTCTTACATATGAGACCTACCACCAGTATTGTTAAGTTCAGATATTCCGGATTCAGATAAACCTTTGAAAAACTGTTGGCAAACATATTACATATCGCAGCTCCATCTGTTTCACGAGTTATACCATCAGTCATTAGATTAGGATACGAACCGTTATTCCCTCGCTTGCTTTTAACAAAGGACTAGAACAATTTGGGATTTTTAATAACACCTTGCTCGATATTAGCTATATACAGTTTGTAATCTTCAGACGCTAAAAGCTTACAACGATGATTTACTTTCCTTAAGGCAAGTTCGTCCATAGGATTTTTATACATCTTATATTTCAATCTCAAATTATTCTTTTCCCTTAGACTGCGTATTAAACTTTTACTAAACCATATTGGATAACGCTTGTTATTACGTTTTGTCATATATGGCACAAATATATGAATGGATTCATGTAGTTTCGTATAAAAAATATTCAGCATAACATCCACATCATTAATGTCCTTAAACAGCGTTAACCAGTCGACATTCTGCAGATACTCATTAATCAGCGTATAATCTGCTTTGAAAAAGTTATATCTGTTACAATTAGGAGAAAATGGAAGATATGCAGTGTGACACGATGAAACTTCAATTAGCAATGGGGGATGAAAGTTATCAATTACACTAAGAACATTACAGGAATTTGTAACTTGGCACGGAACATTAGATAGAACTAGATCTAAAATACGATTTGAGGAATTGAGAACATTATTTTCTTGCAAGAAACCATGAAGATGTATGAAATCCATCAGCAACGAACTTATACCCGGAACGCTATATCCCGTGCTGGAGATGACAGTTACTTGCAAGGTATGGCGCACCTTGACGCATATAGTCACTCATTTATGACACCTGTCATTAATGAACAAACTGTGTTTAATGTGCTGAAAGCTTTAGACCGTCGAAAGGGCGCTGGTCCTGACAATATACCGCCTATTTTTGTTGCGTCATGTAGCTCTGTTTTGTCTCTGCCCCTTACTATTATATTTAATAGTTCTTTATCGTCGGGTAGTTTTCCAAAGGAATGGAAAATGGCTAAAGTCATTCCTATCCATAAAACTGATGATACTTCGAATGTACACAACTATCGACCCATTACAATTTTGTCCACTTTTGCTAAAGTATTTGAGATTATAATCTGCCCTTTAATTAAAAATCATTTGCAATTGTTTTTAACTCCCTATCAACACGGTTTTGTAGCCCGTAGATCCACATCTACTAATCTGGTAACTTTTACTGAGACTCTTATTGATGCAATAGATAGAAATAAACAGATTGATGTTTTGTATGCTGACTTTAGTAAGGCATTTGACTCAGTGCCTCATGATATTTTGCTATCTAAACTATCTGCTCTTGGGTTCACCGGCTCATTACTAAAGTGGTTTAAGTCATATTTAGAGGAGCGTGTTTTTTCAGTAGTTGTCAATGGCTTTCAGTCTGTTCCCTGTAAAATTACTTCAGGTGTTCCTCAAGGCTCTCATCTTGGACCTATTTTATTTAATTTATTTATTAATGATGTTGCTTATTGTTTTAAATTTTCCTCACTCTTTATGTATGCAGACGATTTAAAATTTAGTAGAACTATTGAATCCCAGGATGATTGTTTGTTGTTGCAACAAGACTTAAATAGGCTGATACAGTGGTGTGAGGACAACCATATGCTTTTAAATTCCAAGAAATGTTATCATGTTGGGTTTTCAAGAAAGTTGAATGTCATTACCTATCAGTACTGTATTAAAAATGACAGCATTGAGGAACTAGATGTAATTAAAGATTTAAGTGTTATTTTTGACAAAAAACTGACCTTTGTCCCACATTTGGATTATATTATAAGAAAATCTTCAAAAATGCTAGGGTTCTTAATACGAAATGTTAAAAATTTTAAAAACTTATCTAGTAAAAAACTGTTATACAATAGTCTTGTGAGGAGTATTCTTGAATATTGCTCTACAGTTTGGCGTCCACACTATGCCACACATAGCTTAAGGCTAGAGCGAATTCAAAAGAGATTCCTCTGGCACCTTGCTAGAAGCATTGGTAGAGCTGACAGAAGATTCCCTTATGCTGATAGACTTAACTACTTTAGAATGACTTCTTTAGATAATCGTAGAGATATTTTGGACTTAATATTCCTGTTTAAATTGTTTAACAATAAAATTGACTGCCCCTCACTTCTATCCAGTTTCAATATTAGAGTCCCTACTAGAACTCCTAGATATGCGATAACTCCTCTATCGCCTCCACTGCGAAAATCTGTGCTTGGTTGCAACTCTCCAGTTTTTAGACTTTGCAAGCTATTGAACTGCTACAGTAAATCTGTCGACATTCATGCGGACTCATTATACAGTTTTCGAAAAGCGTTACGCTCTTGTAGGCTGAATTAGTTATTATAATATTATTGTTATAATTTTTTCTCTTGTGACAGTTGTGTATTTCATTATCATTGTAATAGCATAATATTTACCAACCTAATATAACTTATAGTATGTATCTTTAGTGAGTATGTATTATCAGTGAATGCTGTGTCTACTTATTAACAATCATGTACTTAGACTTAGTATTTTTGATTTCTCTGTATATTTTAGTTGATGTGATAGTGTGTGATTGATTGTAGACCTAATAATAAATAAATAAATAAATAAATAAATATTGGTAAAAGCTTTTTGCATTTTTGCTGACTGTACATTTATTATAAATCTGTGCATGTAGTTCTTATCTTTAACAATTATAGACAGTCCTCTATAAAATTTTATTGTAGCTACAGTGGTTGAGATAGCTGCTCTTGCTGCTCCATCTCAAAAATCCATCCTGTATATTATATTTTGCGACTCCTTTTAAACTGAATTAAGTTTTTATCGTGAAATCCTTCATTTACAGTAATTGAATTTATAGTATAAGTAGATTGTCAGGACAGCATTTTCTGTTCAATAAATGCAAAATTTCATAATAAAAAATTAGGCTCTCCATTACACAGTATGACATACTGCAAATTGGTTGAATCTTAAGTGGTACGTAATATAAATTCAATCATTAAAACAATTATTAATGTTACTCTATTATATACCTTAATAGCATAGTCTCTGGCTTCAGGATACTGTTTCAGGTGGTCGATAAAGTGTTCAGTTCTTCTGGTGAGGCACTCAAGTGTCTCGGCACTCACTACGGCTGATATCACATATGCAGTGCGTGAGTGGATGGAAGACTGTAACAAAATGCTGCGTATTAATATAAAAAAGATTTAAAAAGGTTTTTTTTTGTCTATACTAAATACTAATATTATAAAGAGGAAATATTTGATTGTTTGTTTTTTTGTAATGGATAAACTCAAAAATTACTGGACCGATTTTGATAATTCTTTCACTAATAGGAAGCTACATTACTCCTGAGTGCTATAGGCTACTTTTTATCCCGGGAAAACTTCTTCGCGCGGGCGGACCCGCTAGCAGAAGTCTAGTATGAAATAAGCATAACCATGGGATTCTACTGTACCTGATGGTAAATGGAGTGGTGTTAAGATAGGTGAATCACTAAGAGGTGATAGTCCCTCACCAGTGGACACAATTGTGTGGGTTTGTTTAAAACGGGACATACAACATAATATTTTACATACTATAAGATTGAAAAAACTATAGTTTATAGTTTGTGTGAAATGACATGGCAAAAGCGTTAATTGCCCGACTCTCACCCATATATCACAATTCATAAACCTTATCGCTAATTTATTAATAACTGTCGCAAGCCGATGTCGCTAGCTATTTATGGTAAAGGGGAATTTAAACAAAAAGTCTAGCTGACCGGTACCGCATTATGATAGAGTAGCAAAAGAGATAACAATAGTAACTGCTTTCATTCAGGTCGGGAACAAATTCGTTTATTGGGGGGCGAATGCACTCTCTTGCCATGTTATTTGCAATGCACTATAAATTACTGGTTAAAAAACTTTTTAAAAAAATTGCACTATTTAAATTGTTAAATATTGGGCATGTTGTACCATTATTTTATGCACTGAGATTTACACATTAAATTAGAAGAATCTGGAGTCATGGTTTGCCAATTGACAACATTTCATTTTTTCAATATACTCAAATGTTTATACTATATGATACTTGATCTAAAATTATGAGACCCATATTTTTTCTTTTTTCATACTTCAGATATTTTCATTCATGATTTTCGATTTGAATTTGGCCTTATTCTAAAGCGTCGTAAGCACCAAATGACGTCATATATACGGCTCAAGACGTAATAGCCTTTGCTTTGCAATACAAAAAACCGCCAAGTGGCAACTCAACAACAACTACTTTTGTAATTTGTCATCCAGTTGGCGATATACGATGTACCCAGTACTCAGTACTTACATATCTACGTAAATAGTATGAATAGCCAGGAAACTACTTCATTCGACCGTATGTGTGACGTCATCAATCATTTTTCGGTTTTTATTTTTTATCTCCGAAATTAAGTATTAAAAAAAATATATAAAAATATAATCGTATTCAGAATTGAAAAATTAAGAAACGGTATTTTTGTTTTAGGCACGTTTAGATTTTGAAATGTTGTCAATTGTTATTATTAATAATTTCTTATTATCAATATAAATATAAACATACTGCACTCTGCACTGTCATTCAGTGCTGGTATGACATTATCTTAAGTGATAGCACAATAAAGTTGATATTGCCATGAAGTAATATATTATTATTCATTTATTGATAGCAAAAAACATTATTTATGTGTTGCAAAAGGTAAGGAGAAAAGATAGTAAATATCTAAATAATTATTTGCAGGTGTCACCACATTCCATGGAAATAACAAGAATCCAAAATAATCATGGGTAAATTAGAAACAATTTAGGATATTAGTTGGAATACAGTAAAACTTCTTTTTAACATTAATTTCAAAAGAGTTGCAGTCTAAGGGTCAGAACACTAATTAAATAGCCATCACACCCAGAACTAACCTTATTAACAATAGGTTTTTTAGATTTCCAGCTTGTCTCAGATATTTTGCCAAAATGCAGATCTGTTTTGAGTTTAAGACCTTGTAGGATCCCTTCGAAAGTGATGTCTTTGACCTCAGAGCCCACACTGAGGGCTGGGGGACTTGGTTTTTCTCCCTTCTCGCCCTTGTTCTCTACATCATTAACCGTTGTTGAGTAATTTCTGGCATCTTGTTTGTCTTCAGACTTTGCTTCTTTCATTACCTGCACTGGGACAGCTTTTTGAATTGTGGCTAGTAGTTCTGAAATTAATTAATAAGGTGTTTATAGCCTCAGCAATGTGATGAGTGTAATGTAATGATTAATTTATTTTTCTCTTCTTTTAAGTGAGTGTATAAGGAGGATGACAAATGTGTATATTGGATATTTGATTTAATTATTGACTGCCTCGGTGGCGTAGTTGTATTACGGTATGACTGCAATGCTGAGGTCTTGGGTTCGATTCCCGGGTCGGGCAGTGATATTGGGTTTTTTAAAATTCAGTGTCAGCCCGGAGTCTGGAATTTGTGCCTGATATGGCGATAGGCTCACCCCCTATCACATCATGGGACGGAATAACGGCGAAAAGTGGGTGCACTAGTTGCGCCCTCTGCCTACCCCTTCGGGGATTAAAGGCGTGAGTGTATATGTATGTATGATTTAATTATTCAAACTCTCTTAGTTGTTACAATTATGCAGTGGAAACAGTAAATTTTACTAATATCAGAGATTAGTAAAAAAACTACATGAACAACTATGATAAATCTTTATTATTTATTATTAGGAATAATTATGATTCAAGACATTTATAAATTTGATTTACAAAGTGTACAGAATCAGAAATAAATTTTCAATGCCATAATATAAAGATTAATTTTTATATGTAAAATAAAAAATCTTCATGCCTACTACTAATACATAAATTTAGAAAGGGCATCAATTCTACAAAACTTTTAAGGATTGGTTAAATATTTTTTAACTGCTACATCGCAGGATATGCCATAAAACAAGCAACTTGATAAAAAATATTTATTGTTTCTAAACTAGTAATTTTCTTAAATATTTCTAGTGAGATTTACATTGGAAACAAGTAGGTATTTCACGGTTTGTGTAACGAGGAAACAGCGATGACAGAGAAGGTCTCGCGAATGTAAAAATAATCTAAAACATACGTCCGGAACTTCTTGTTTAAATATTTTACGAATGATTGCAAATTTAAGAGCAGAATATTATCTTGAATGAAAATAATCTCTGTACAACTTGACACCAAGGACGTTGAACACATAAAATGAATACATACTTTCCCATTGCTCAGGAGACGTCGGCTTAAATTTTTGCACTAATTTCTCCACTTCACTGTTCAAATTAGTTAACGACAAATAATGCCTTATTAAGCGCCACTGACTGCCCAAAGACATTGTAATGTCGCACCGCTAATTCACTATATTCTACGGGTTTCTTTTTTATTCTACAAGTGCGTGAAAATAGATTAATTACCGAAAACTTCGTTTAGCGTTTATCAAGATATAATCACAGCGTTCACATTCACCGAGACGTAATACGCGAATGATGACTGATCAGGCAAGGCCATTTATCGCGAACTTATTTTGCGCACAAATATATGTTTGAGAATGAAAATATTATGAACAAACTACTTGTAAATAAATACTATTTTACATCACAGCTCTGACGTCAAATCGGATGATTATCGCCTGCTTTGCAGTGTTGCCAATACACAAAAATAATATGAACTATTTACATAATTTTCTGCTGTTATTATATCATGGATCTCACAGAAAAAGGTCCCGGAATATATTTTAAGTTAGACATAATAACTGAGCTTCGTATTTATACGTTTGAAATACTTGTTATGCCGTTTAATGAAATTAAATAAACGTAGTTTGGTCGAACTAGTAAAACTTATTCAGGCTGCATACTAACCATGCCTTAGTCATGTTTAAAAAATATTAACTGTCAACTGTCAATTCGCCACTGTCACCAGCTGTCAGAGTCAGCTGTCATAATATTTAATATTAAACGCAAGTTTGCTCGTCAATTTGCGCGGGAGAAGTTCATAAATTTATATAAGGTATGAACTGCAAATATTTAAAATAACATTACGATTTACGAAAATGCAACAAATACGGCTTGATGTTAGCAATGCATTCAAAATCAGTGGATTTATGTTACGCAAAGAAGCAAATATGTATGTGGCCGAACAGTTAACTCTTTTACCACCAGATGATCGACAAGATATGTTGGATCAACTGATTGCCTACTTACTAAAACAGAGGATATCCCACCCTGTCATTGAGAAAGAACAAATAGAATTAGCGTATAAGGAGTGTTCAACATCTGGATTGGAGCAAACAGAAACTGTATTAAATGTTATAGACGCGTTTAGTGTTCCCAAACTGTGTTATGATAACGACAAAAAGAGATATTACATCGACAAAATCGCACACAACAGTTTGTTTCCAGATCAAAAATGGAAGGCAAAATTTTTGTTAGACAGATACACAATGATCTGGCAGAGAACTGTGCGGAACAAATTGTTTGCTAAAACAGCGTTACCCTCTTGTGACAGTGACCAGTCTTTTAATTTGCAGAAAATCGAAGTGCTTTTAAGCTCATCAAGCAGACTTAATGATGTGGTTGTACTGGGGTTATTAAGTCAGTTGGTTGAAGGAAAATATTTCTTGGAAGACCCCACAGGCAGTATAGAAATAGACATGTCTCAAACAAAATATCATTCAGGTCTATTCACAGAATTCAGTTATGTCCTAGCTGAAGGCTATTATGAAGATAAAATGTTTCATGTAAAAGGTCTGGTCTTACCCCCACCAGAGAGTAGAGAAACATCTCTCACTTATTTTGGCAATATGAATACATTTGGGGGAACTTCTAAAACATTACTTAAAAATTCTAAAGCACTATTGCAGATTGAACAAGGAAACAGAGATGATATGATAATTTTCCTCGCCGATATCTGGCTTGATAAAGAAAAAGTTTTAAACAAACTAAAAACATTATTTGAAGGTTACAATGACTACCCACCAGTAGCGATAGTATTGTTGGGAGACTTTCTATCCCGTCCATATGGCCAGGAGCATTGTTTACAGCTAAAAAGAGCATTAAACACCTTGGCAGATATTATAAACCAATTTGACTCGCTCAAAGAGTCTTGTAAATTTATCTTCGTACCTGGAAGGTCTGATCCATGTTCAGGAAATATACTGCCAAGACAGGCACTACCTATTTCTGTCACCCAAGGAATTAAGGACAAATTAGGAGAAACCGTGATCTTTACTACAAATCCTTGTCGTATACAATACTGCACACAAGAGTTGGTTGTTACTAGACAAGATTTGATGATGAAGATGTGCCGTAACACTATTCACTTTCCGGAATCAGGAGATGTGCCGGATCATTTAGCTAAGTCTTTGTTCAGCCAGTGCACATTGTCACCGCTTTCTCTAGGAGTACAACCTGTGTTGTGGAAGCATACAGATGCTCTAAGCTTGTACCCTATGCCAGATGTGGTTGTGATAGCTGATCACTTCCAGCCGTACTCTCGAGTGTATCAGAATTGCCATGTGATCAATCCCGGTTCATTTCCACGCACGGAATTCTCGTTCAAAGTATATGTGCCGGCTACTCGGACTGTTGAAGATTCACAAATACCTAAAGAAGATAGTTGATGTGTGTAGATATAACCCTAATTAATAATCTTAATATTATATGTTAAATTTAAGTTTTTTATACACAATAATGTTTCCTAAGCATTTAGTTTCAGTTAGTATCCACCTATATTTTATATAATATAACATAATCAAGTATATTAAATCTGTAATGATTTTAATATAGATGCTGTCAAACAACTTGACCTCGCAGGCGGAGTATGAGCGGGGTGCAGGAGGCAAATGTTGCCTGTGGACTTAGAATATGGCAAAAAAATGCAGCTGCTGATTGATCGAGAGACCAATACGTCAGTCTCGTTAGTCTCTCAACCAATCCCAATAAAACGAATCGGAATCGTGTCGTGTTTTTTACCATATTCTAACAATCGTTAGGTCGATACGTCGTCGCCCCGCGTGCCCTTCCCCGCGGTCATCTACAAGCTATGGGTCATGTTGTTTGCTGACATAATATAATGACTGCCTCGGTGGCGTAGTTGTACTGCGTGGTATGACCACCGCCCTGAGGCCCCAGGTTCGAATCCCAGGTCGGGTAAATTTATGTAGAGTTTTCTAATCAGTATTAGCTCAGAGTCTGAAATTTATGTCGATATGGCGATAGGCTCGCCCCCGATCACAACATGAGACGGAACACACATGGCAAAATGGATGTCCTGGTTGCGCGTCTGCCTATCCCTTCAGGTATAAAGGCGTGATGTGTGTGTTAAGGTAATGGGGTAATTTTTAAGTGAGATTTTGCGTTATCATATTCCAGATACGGCATTAGGATTGTAATCCATATAAAAAATTGTGTTGAAGGCATTGATATATAACAACCCGTTGATGGGCACAAGAATAAAAATTTTTTGCTGAATTTATTAAAAAATATTAAATAAATACTTGCCTTCAAAAATATATCCCTATGGAACATTTTCCAGCAGAAACGGCTGCCCTAAATGCCTTATCTCAATATAATAAAGCACAAAAATTATAGATTCATTATTATTTTAATTCATAAATAATTAGCATAAAATTAAATTATAATTTTACAACATTAACATCATGCTATGCAGTATCACATATTAGTTTACAACATACTTATAAGTAACACCTTACATTGGCTTTCCCAAAATATGTAGCATTTTAAATGTTACTATAACAATCTTGAATACTTTGATTTATAAAATGTAACAATCAGCTGTAAATACTCACGTTTTAAATGCAACCCATAATGTTGTTTCGGTTGCAGTTATCTTTTATAATTTTAGTGATCGTAGAATCGCTACCAATCACTGAACATCCAAGTCACTGGTTACTTATAGACTAAATTATTATAATTATAGTCGGATGCATGATCCCCTCTTGAGTAGAGCTGAATATCCTTATAAAGCTGGCTAAGCCCTAATATTGCTTGTAATAAGGTTGAAAAATGCACAAACAAAATGAATTTTGGGAAGGACAGTGACTTTTTGGAAAATATTTCGTCTCTACCAGTGACCATACAGCCTCAGACTGATCTCTGCACTCTTTTAAAAAAAATCGCTCATATCCAGGACCCAATCTAGGTGAATTTAATTTCTCAATATTGTGGAAATTTATATATTTTTTTTATATTCTTATACGTGAGTGTCTTACAGTTTTCTTAATTTGAACATACCCTAACCATAATTTATGATTACTGTACAAATTGTGACGCATAATCATTCAATAATTACATGTATAAAAAATAAACAACTGCTATTGTAGATGAATAGCAATAGTAAAATAAGTTATTTAAAGAACATTCATAGGTAAAGCACTTTTACGTGATTTAAATTATAGAATTACAACCATTAATATAAAATCGTAGTGATTTACTTTACTAATCCTTTTTTTCAAATTCTAAATAGTACTAACAATACTTCTGTTTCTTATTATTAGTCGAGCTTACAATTTATTTTTCTTTGTGATTCATCCGTTTTGGTTTAGTCGAATTATTTTCTTTTAGATATCAATTGACTGCACCATGATCTACTCGTGTCCTTATAAAGACCTAGTCACGTTTAAGTGTCTTACAATTATTTATTAATATTTTGGGCACGTATGTATCCACGCCTATCAATAAATTCAGGGGAATTATGATTTTGTAAGTTCATAGATGATATTCGTTTCTTCAAGTTAAAAATTCACTGTCATGGCTTATTAATTCGACTTGGTTGAAATTGTGATGCCCATTAGTAGTCAAAGCGCTCATTGGTTGAGAATATTTGCATATTCCTCTTAAGAACAAGGAGAAAATTTTACAATAAGATGTAGGTAGTTGAAACCTTATTCTTGCGGGTTCATTGATTGATGTAGTAATGGTTTGAATGAGTGAATGAATGAATGAAATCAGTACAGAAGATTGCGAAATACGAAAGGCCTAGTAAAACCAAAGCTACAGAATTTTCATAAATAGATTGGGTGTAAAGAACAATATAGAAGTTATCAATGATTCCCACAAGAACTTCAGCTTCATCAATCGTCACCAATAGTCGCGAATCGGAATTGGTGACATGATATGTCGAAGTTCGGAATGTAGTCGTTACGCTCCGAGTATGGATGTGTAGGATTCTCCGAGGGGTGCGCGCGCGACGATGTACATCATGGCGACGACAATCAGCAACACTATCGGCGCGTACACACCCAGCATCAGTTTCTTGAAACCGGAGAACTGTAACATTTAAAGACGCCATTGGTATCAAATTACATTTTTAAAACCATGCTAAAGTGCGTGATGTCAGCTCCAGGATATTGAAATAAACCACTTGAGTACCTTTTTTTAATGTCTGGGGCACGGTTTTCCCTGGAAAATGACTAGCAACGCTTATATCTACTTAACTAGAATCACTTTTGAATGATTGAAGAAATGAATGTAGGTTCACCGCAATGTCTATTTCTACTGCTAAGTAGCAGTGTGTATGCACTTTTGGGTTTCAGTTTGCGGGATATTGTAGCCAGCATAATTACTATAAGACTTAATATCTTATGTCTTAGGGTGTCGAGCCCAGTGGAGTACCACGAGTTTTGTACTTTGTTGCTACTGTTTATGGGCGGTCGTAACGGTTACCCGGGAATGCTCTTGTCATTGAAATTAAAATAAAATACAATCAACTAGTTCATTCTTTTTAACTCACGAATGTGTGAATATACAAGTGCAATGATAAAATAGGAATGAGTGAGCGGTGAGTGAATGATATTACCTGGTGAGGCGGGCGAGTGGCATGCGCGGTGGCGGGCGCGGTGCCGGGCGCGAGGTGCTTCATGGCGAGCGCGCCGCTCACGCCTACGGACCCACGCTCACCCACGCACCACGTCGCCTGCACACATCACACAACACAACTAAATGAGCGGCCAGGGACACAATTTTTTTAAGTATCGTTATTGGTAGAGGTACAAATGACAGCGAGTGGTTGTTGATTTTCGACTGCCTCGGTGGTGTAGTTGTATTATGTTCTCGATACGATTAGCGCGCTGAGGTCTCAGATTCGAATCCCGGGTTGGGGCAGAAAATCGTGAGTTGGTTTTACTGTTATAATAACTCAGTAGCAGCTCGAATTTAGCAAGTTGGTGGTGTTATACTCCCGCGTCTCGGAAAGAACGTAGACGTCTTGCGTTTGGTGTCTCACCGGTCATGTTGAATTGCCGTCTCATCGGATTATGAGAGTAAAGGAACAAATAATTTATTTATATTTATCTACTCGGACTACTCACGGACAGCACGAGATGCATGACTACGTGGAAGGCGACGAAAGCGGCGAGGATGTACACGCTCCAGCTCGGCAGCTCCGCCTTCGGCAGGTACACAGCCAGGAATATCGACACGACTGCAACAGACACTTTGCATCAGACCAGTAGCAAAGAACCGTACTTAAAAGGAGGGATTCTATAATTTATTAATAAATTTCTATAAAACAGTACCTATAATAGGTGGGTGTCATAATAACTACCTATATGTTATTTTAATAATATAATTTGTCGTGCCCATAAGACCATACCTGTATCCAGGGTCAGCTAGTCTTAAACAGTGACTTCTACCGGTTTAATGCGGTGTTTAAGTGTGTGGGACTAGTTAGACAAGTTGTGGTCGATGGTGATGTTACCACTTTGAACGACTAACACATTTTGCCAAATAATAAAGTCTTATCATGAATGCTAAGACTGCGAGAAAGATTTTAACAATAAAAATAATAAGACGCCAGCCTTATCGCACTGGTATTTTTTTACAATAGAATTAAAAAAAACAGTATGTGGAACCATGTTCAGCATGAGTTGTATTTTGGAATAATCTATACTTACTTCCTAATATATGCGCGGCGTTGCCTGCAAACCAATGCGCCCAGTTGAATATCTGGCGGTTTTTGGTGCCCGGGTGCGGCCTGAAGTACGCCCCTGTACACGAAAATAAATAGTAGTAGCTAATAGTAGGTATATAAAATCCTCTCAGTAGTAGAGGAAGCCCGTGCTCAGCAGTAGACAGTACCTACGTATATAATACAGAGGATTTTTTATAATAGGATAGATAATTGCCTCGAGTGATAAGACCGCCAATTGTACTTTATTTCTAGTGAATATACTGTATTTTTCTAATGTACGTGTACAATAAAGTATTATAAATAAATAAAAAAAATCATACAAGATGACGCGCGCTACTATAATATATATACAGGATGTTATTTTCAACAAGGCGCGGATGGGGCACTCCGAAACTATGAGGAATAGCGAAAAATCAAAGGAGTCCCGGGGCCGATTTTGATGAAAACTAAAACTACACATCACGTAGCCAGGAATCGAACTCATTGATTTTGACAAACAAAAGAAAAACACTGTATCGTTACACCATTCGATAGTATCGCTAATAGGGATCGAATCCTGGGAAGAAATGTCATATGGCAAACTAGAGGAAGGGGCTCATTTCTAACAAATACTATTTTAATTTTCTTTTATATAGGTAAGTTATAGTACCTCCTACCTATAGTTATAGTAAGAACTGTTTATAGTATAGTAATAACAGTCAGTAGGGAGCGTACCAATAGGTTGTATAAAGCAGAGTATGACGGTGACGATGCCAGTGATGGCGTGCGTGTTGTCCCCGCCGGTCCAGCCGCGTACTTCCGCCAGGATCAAAATGAATCCCACCACCGTTAGCGACCACGTCGCCATCATCAGGATGCGGTGGTACTGCGAGTACATAACAAATATTCATCATATAGAACACATGCACTGCAGTAGGTAGGTTTCTGCCACCATTTTTAACCACATACTTCAAAACTATGGAACCAACTGCCGCCAGCAGCATTTCCGGACAGATACAACCTGGCGACCTTTAAAAAAAGAGCGTATTTCCACCCAAAAGGCCGCCAATGCATCTTTATGTCCCCTGGTATTGCAGATGTTCATGGGCGGCGATCACTTACCATCAGGTGAACCGTATGCTCGTTTGCCCCATATATCATAAACAAAAAGGGTTGCACTCCGGGAGTGCCGGCAGAAGTCAAAACTTGAACATTAACGTTGTGCATTTTTGAATATTTTGGAATGGTCTAAACACAAATTCGATCTTACGCCTACCACATAAATAGATTTTTAAACGCGAGCAACGCACGTTTAGTCTGGTACACACACACACACACACAACCAAAGTAGAATAAATCAAAATGTGAAAAAAGAATGTTACCTACGTTCTTTTGTACTCGTGCCGTGCCAACGCTGGGGAAATAGCTTCTACGCAATGTATTTAAGGTTCATATTAGTAAGGGATGGTTTTAATGACGTTAATAAATAAAAATGTACTCGTTTCAAGAATTATAGCTTCTACGCAATGTATTTAAGGTTCATATTAGTAAGGGATGGTTTTAATGACGTTAATAAATAAAAATGCCTCGTTTCAAGAATTATAGCTTGTACGCATTGTATTTTAAGTTTCATATTAGTAAGGGATGGTTTTAATGAATCAAATAAATAAAAAATGTAAACGTTTAAGAATTATAGCTTTTACGCATTGTATTTAAGGTTTATATTAGTAAGGGCCGGTAAAACCTCCGCATGCATTTTCGTCAGGATCGCGAGCTTAACATTTTATAACCATCCCAAAAGTTGAGCACTTTTGTAAAAAGCCGCTAAAGAAGTTTTCACTTCAAAAACATGTTATATAACTGCAGTAACGGCAGGTGAACATTTATCATGTCGAATAAAAAGTACAAAGTTGTGGGTAGTTGTAGTACTAAGAGATACATCCAGTTGTTTCGAGTTGGCTTGTATTTAGTTTCTACGTGTAGACAATAGACATGAATGGATAAAGGTGGTATGTACCTAATATTTTAATGTCTTCCATTTTATAACATAAAACAATGTGTTATGAGTAGCTTTCTCTGTCTACGGTTATAAGTTTTAAATTATGACAAATAACGGAAAAATCTTCTTCAACTTCAGCAGCACAAAAGTATTGAAAAAAAAAATAGAGAAAGAAACAATGAACAATTGATGACAAAAAAGTAAGCCCGGAGTTTCTTTCTGTCTTTCTTCTTCGGGTCGTCATCGCTTAGGTAGCTAGTGACAGGCTGGTAGGTTAGCTAGGCTAGGGCCTGTAGTGTCCTCACCGGTGAGGATCGCGACGCGTTCCTCCCATTATTTTAATAAAATTATCTCTTTTTTATATCCCCTTTCCTGCCAGCCCGAGGTGGCTTTTTTGTTTTTTGTTTTTGTTTATGTCTCATCATAGATTTACTCCCAATAAAAATGTCGGTAGTTATATAAGTGACCATTGATATTAATAATAAGTATGAATATAATAAACTTAATGTATCTTGACTTATCATAAGTGCAACTATGTTCGCCTACGTGATGAATAAAGTATTTAATTTTATTTATTTTAATTATGTTTCTGCTGTTTTCATAGAGTTATCATAGTTGTATCACATGTCTGTATACTCACAGCGAACCAAATGTCCTTCCCGCCGAGCTGTTTGCCTTCCCACGTCTCTTTGAAATATCTGCAAAACAAAAAGTGTTGATCCACTGCGAAATATCTGCCGGCCGAAGCCTCGCGTTAGCTAACGCCGGTACTCGTGAAAGGTTAATAAAATTGTACTTATAATTTGAAGCAATGTTTCTCCAACCAGCCCTGTATTATATACTGCCCACTGCTGAACACGGGCCTCCTCTACTATTAAGAGGGGTTACGCCTTAAGTCCACCACGCTAGTCTAGTGCGGGCTGGCAGACTTCACATACCCTCGAAATTCTTATTCTTATTCTCAGGTATGTAGGTTTCCCCACGATGTTTTCCTTCACCGTTAAAGCGAACTATAATTGATAAACAATACACACGTAACATCGAAAAGTCAGAGGTGTGTGTCTTGGGTTTCGAATCTGCGGACATTGTCTCGGCAGACCGTTCCATTCCCAACTAGGCTATCGTCCACTTTAAGCAATGGTTACTACTACTTAATTCCTGGCAGGGGTCTTTTGCTTTAAATAAACTAGTAAATCGTGTGTATAACCTGGCCAGCAGTATCCCGAGTGAGGCGGTGCCGAGCCAGGCGAGCAGCATGAAGCAGCCGTGCAGCTTCAGCAGGATCCTGGAGGCGGGGGCCGCCGCGCCCACCGTGGACAGCGCCAGCGGCGCGCCCGTCGCCTCGTATGCGATCGAGTGGAACCCGACGCGGTTCGCGTCTGGGAATCCGAATGGTAGTTGATTAGTTACTGCTGCTTCAGCTCTTTTTATACCGGCTCGGCAATGTGAACCCACTGCACCTTTGGTAAGCGGAGTGGAGTCCAGATAGTGTCGACTGACTTGAGATGATTAGGTACCCCTCGCCAGTCGACATAATTATGCCGGCCTATTTGAAATCGGCTATACCTACACAAGCTGATCCCGGAACGCGATACATGTGGGCCTCTATGACTTAACACCTTGTGTATGGTGGTCGCTAACAGGGCCAATACAAATATCATACCACCAGCATCTATCTCTATTTATTATGGCAATTTAGTTGAAGCAATGCAGTTTCATATTCACATCAACTGCCACCTTACGTCAGTCAGGGCTTGAAATACCGTTAAAAAGATGGTATCGTCATGGCTGCTAGAGGCAGGTATCGGTAGTTAATAAGTAACGATAACCATTTTACGTTATTCGTTGAACCTTTTACCGTTAAATATATATACCGGTAATACATAAATTATCGATAATTTTAACGTTATGAGTATATTTCGTTACCATCGCTCTCGTCCGCTCGCAAATCGCCGCGCGCGCATGTGCCTCCCCACGTGTTCCCCCCAGGAAAACGGCGCGCAAATCGTATTTTTGGAAGCTATCAATTCGAAATTTATAATAAATAGCTTTTTCCCGCGGCTCCGCCCGCCTGAAATAGTTTTTCCAGGATAAAAATATTTTCTCGGGAAACAAAGTAGCCTATAGCACTCAGGGGTAAGGTAGAGCGCCAATTAGTGAACAACAATTTTCAAAATCGGTTCAGTAGTTCCTGAGATTAGCGCTTTCGTAAATGCGTGGTACTTGATAATTATTTTGTTGTAGAGTTATTTTAAAACTAGTAAACATCTCCTAAGATATTCATTGAAATCAAATAATGTCGAGGACAATGGAACGGACTGCCGAGATGAGTGTAGGGTAGTGTAGAGGGTCGGCCGGTACTATGGTGGGGGTCGCAATCGGGACCGAACTACGCATCGCCATGCATCCCCTTGCGGTGCGCCGCCGCTTGCACCCTAACCCAAACCTAATCCTAACCTCATCCAAACCTAACCAAAACCTAACCGAAACCTAACCAAAACCTAGCCAAACCTAAACCAAACCTAAGCTTTTTGTTTTCGCGGGGAAAAACGCGTTATCGCTACCACCACTGTGGGGCGAGTGGAATGGTTATGTTGGTTTCACCGAACTTACGGCCCAATGTCGACACTCGGGAGTATAACATCATCCGAGCGAGCATTGAACCGAGTCCCTAACACTATGAACACCCTACACCGGCATAGCAACCAAAACCCGCGGTGGCCATCTTCGGCGCATTAGGGACGGCTGCGGGCTTCCTCTGACTAATGTCTAAGGTGTCGTCCGCAACCGCCCCTGCGCGGTGCCGCCTGGTGCGGCCCGTCTCCTGTTGTGGGTTCAGAAACCCCCGCGCACCGAAGGACGCTCTCAGTGTCAACGGCAGCGTGAGGCCTACCTGCCACGCTGTCGTTCATCACGTGGCGGGTAGGCCTCACGCTGCCGTTGACCGTAATCCTAACCTAATCCAGTCTAAGCCAAAACTTACCCCAACCTATTCCAAACCTAACTCAAACCTAATCCATACCTAAATCAAACCTAACCAAAACCTAACTCAAACCTAAACAAAACCTAAGCCAAATCTAACCCTATCCTAACCCAAACCTAATCCAAATCAAAACCTCACTCTATCCTAACCCAATCCTAAACCCAAACCTAATCCAAACTAAGGGCCAGTTTCACCGGTTCCTGATAAAGTTCTAGATAGTTATCGAACAAATAACGCTATCCAACAAATAACGCTATCCAACAAATAAAAGTTACTGATATTATGTTATTTCTGTTTCATCAAATTCCTGATAACCTAACTGATAGATACCATTGCTTTCGTATATTTGTCAGGTTTTTTTTTTTTTTTTTAATTTCCTTTTTTATAACATAGCATCACGCCTTTTTCCCTTTTCAGGGGCAGGCAGAGGATTAATCACACCCACATTTCATCAGCTATGTTAGGTCCCATGTAATAGGGGGCGGGCCCATCGCCATATCGGGCACAAATTCCACACTACGGGCTGACACTGAATTTAAAAATCCCAATATCACTTAGCCCGACCCGGGAATAGAACCCAAGACCTCAGCATTGCAGTCATAACGTAATACAACTACGCCACCGAAGCAGTCATAATAATCATTAAAATGGGACTATTCCGAAGCTATACGAAATCAATCGCAAAAATAATAACACTTATCATATAAACGCGCAAAGTATACCAAGTCACTACAGCGACTTGTTAGAGACTTTCGCCGGTGCCAACATTCATGCCGTTCTGATTTCTGAGAGCTAGCTTAAACCTCACCTTTCTTCTAATCTTTACCCCCTCCCTGGTTTCGTTCTGATCAGAAATGATCGAATTGACAGGAGGGGGGGTGGTGTTGCTATTTACCTACGTAGTGACTTCAAATACAAACTTGCAGTCTCTTCCTCTTCACTCTGTTCTGCTCTTGCGGAATTTCTTTTTCTCGAGGTTTGGGTCAAGGGAGTGAAAACCTTACTTGGTGTTGTCTACTGTCCCCCATCTCTCGATTATTTCTCCAGTCTGGAATCAGTTCTGGAATCTTTAGGATCAGAATATGCTCACCGTATCATCATGGGTGATTTAAATACCGATCTCCTTGCCCACAACTCCTCTCGGTCCCATAAACTCCTGAACATCCTTGAGTCGATTAAGCTACATGTCCTGCCACTGCAAGCTACCCACCATAACATGGATGGACATGACACCTGGCTCGACATCATCCTAACCTCTGCTCCTTCCCTTGTTTCCTCACATGGTCAAATTCCGGCTCCTGGCTTCTCTCACCACGACCTCATCTATATGTCCTATGTTCTAAAACCCCCTAAATTCCCCTCCAAGGTGTTGTACTTGCGTAGTTTCGGTCGCATTGATGCGGAGAAGCTTGACAGAGATGCTGCCAATTGTGAATGGGATCATTTGTTTGCAGCCACATCCATAAATGATAAAGTTGACATATTTAATCGCTCTGTCACTGCTCTCTTCGACATTCATGCACCTATTAGGAAAATTAAATTAAAGCGTCCCCCTGCACCGTGGATGACACGAGGGGTTCGTATGGCGATGAGACGAAGGGACCGGGCTTTTCGTCGGTACAGAAGGGATCGTTCAGAGGAAAACTGGTGCCTCTTCAAAGCTGCAAGGAATCGGTGCAATCAGATGGTGCGTAACGCTAAACGCCGTCATATTCTTAGCAATATTTCTTTATCTTCTCCGGCGAATATCTGGAGGTTCCTCGGAACTCTAGGTATTGGCAAAAATAAAAACCTAGATTCCTTTGGGGCGACTATTGGTTTGGATGATTTAAATCAACATTTCTCATCCACTACCCCGATGGATCACCAAACCAGGCGTCGTACCATAGGTTTCTTAGCCGGTCTCCCAAGGTCTAACATCGACCCTTTTCAGTTTTCTCCAGTTTCGTTGGGAGAAATCAAAAAGGTAATCCTTTCCATTAAATCCAATGCGACTGGCTGCGACAACATCAGTCGCCGTATGATTATTCCTATCCTGGATCACCTTCTTCCTGCCATTTCACACATCATTAATGGCTCCCTTAACTCTGGCTTATTTCCGTCTCTATGGCGGAAAGCCATTGTAATTCCACTTCCCAAAATCCCTAACCCTTCACATGCGAAACATTTCCGTCCCATATCCATACTTCCTTTCCTCTCCAAAGTGCTTGAGGCCTGTGCACACAAACAATTATCTAGGTTTGTGCACCTGAACAACCTGCTGTGCCCACTGCAATCCGGTTTCAGGCCTGGTCACAGCACTACTACTGCGCTACTCAAAGTGACTGACGACATTAGGGCGGGCATGGAGGAAACCAAGGTCACTGTGTTGGCTTTGGTTGATTTCTCGAACGCCTTTAATACCGTCAGTCACGACATCCTTTTAGCGATCCTCTCCCACCTTTTGAAATCTCCTTCGGCTCTGGATTGGTTCTCGTCTTATCTTCAGGGACGTCAGCAGTTGGTGCGACTCAGCGATGATTCGTCCAATTGGTGCCATATCGACTCTGGAGTCCCTCAAGGCGGCATACTCTCCCCATTATTGTTTTCTATATTTATTAACCTCCTAACTCAAGAACTTCAGTGTACGTACCACCTGTATGCCGATGACTTGCAAATATATTCTCAGGATGGAGTAGACTGTGTGTCCGCGGCCGTGGACAGGGTGAACAGGGACCTGGCTCAGATTAAAATCTGGTCCGATAATTTTGGCTTATCGGTAAACCCTGCGAAATGTCAAGCCATTATTGTAGGTAGCTCAAGGATGATTAACCGGTTGGATGGTACAATCATTCCACCCATTTTTTTCAACAGCGATATCATTCCTTGGAGCTCCAGCGTTCGAGATCTCGGTTTACACATTGACTCCACCCTGAGCTGGAGGCCCCAGGTAACCTCTGTCTGTCAGAGAGTCACCGGTACCCTTCGCGCTCTATACCGCCTGAAGAACTTCCTCCCGCCTAAAACTAAGACTATGCTTGTACAAGCCTTAATCCTTCCTTTAATCGACTATGGTGATGTGTGCTATTTTGATCTGAATGCAGATCAGCTCAACAAACTTGACCGACTTCTAAACTTTATTCGATTCGTGTATAATCTTCGCAAGTATGATCACATTTCTTTTTATCGTCTTCAACTAAAATGGCTACCCATACGTCAGCGCCGTTCTTTGCGGGCACTTACCACTTTATTCTCTTTCCTTACCTCCCCTACCCCTCCTACTTACTTTTCTTCTAAATTTCAATATCTCTGCAGTAGCCACGATAGGAACCTCCGCTCTTCTAGCAATCTTCTCCTCAAATGTCCCCCTCATAGCTGTGACTTCACTCACTCTTCTTTCGCTATCCAATCTGTTCTTCTTTGGAATTCACTCCCCCTCGAAATCAGATCGGCTACCTCTCGGTTTGCCTTCAAAAGGAGAGTGCGGCAGTTGTTGTTGAACGATGCAGAAGAATCACCACACTAACTTATAATATGATATTATTTACATATATATTTATGTAATTATAATTTGTATTTTATGTATTTATTATATTTATAATGTTACTTATATTATGTTTTGTATTTAGTTTACATATTTATGATTGATTGCTTTGTTTACTTTTATGTACGTTTATTCGTATCTCTAATATCAAGTTTAAGTACCTGATGCACCTACCTTATGTATTTCTGCACCACCCTAAGGTTGACTGGGAGAGAATGCCTTTGGCATTAAGTCCGCCGATATACTTATGTATATAAAGTGCAAATAAATAAATAAATAAACTTAGCAAACATAAAATAACGAAAACCCCACCCAAATCGGATCAGTAGTTTTTGAGAAAATCGAAGACATACAAACCATACATATGGGTCGAATACGGAATACCAACATATTATTATCCCCCAACAGAAAAAGAGGGTGTTTTAAGTTTAGGGTGTGTATCTGTGTATCTGTCTGTGGCATCATATCTCTTAAACGAATGGACCGATTTTGACGTGTTTTTTTTTTGTTTGAAAGCTGATGTGATCGATGTTTCAAGAGTCTGAAGATTACCAGCTCATTTCCAACTTTTACAACTTCGATTGATTTAAAATTTGGTGTACTATGGTCTGTGACTTCGGCATTATTTTTAAGACATGTTAACCTTGATATGTTGCTGCACCATCAAGCTTTTTTACTTTTTATAGGTTTTTTTACGTCGGGGGTTATTTAAATTTAATTTTTATTTCAAACTTTTTAAATTACTATATTCTCCATCATAGGGCCTTGATAATCAACTATCTAACCATTCTCATGAGCCCACACACCAGTGCCGGATTAACTACGTAGCAAGAGTAGCAATTGCTACGGGCCCCGCGCGAAAGGGGGCCCCGCATGTTTAAACCCACTCATCTCTGCCTGAGCGTAATTTTTTGAGTGAAACTTGTTAAGATGTGGTACGTAGAATTTTTTTGATGTCACAAAACAAGACACTCGGTACCCGATTATTTCCTTGACGTAAATAATTTAAATAATATCATACAGTAAACGCACAAGTTCTACAAAAAGTTGCTTGTATAAACGTGAAGAATTTCAGTCGGCCTGATAATCAGCTCTACATAAAGTCTGCCGCATTTGCAAGCACCCTTACCCGACACTTAGTGTGGATGTAGAGCAGAATTGAAATGGCTCGATTTAAATTGTTAAAATTATCTATTGATTTGTAAAGTTAACAGTCTACATTATTTTTAGTATAATTTAGTAACCATATACCAAAAATCTATTTTCTAGAATATAAGTATATTGAGTTATAGAAGTTATGACTAAAAAAAAAATTTTATTACTACAAGAGAGATTTCCTCCAATTTAATTTTTCATAAACATTTCGCAATCCTGATATAGTAGGATCATTACCAAATGCATAAGAAGCAATGCATTCAATAAACTATTTCCAGAACAAAAGAAGTTTAAATTCTAGACGCGAGAGTCTCACGCGTGTTTTTTTTAAACTAATGATCCCTTGTCGGTACAATGGGCACCCGGCCAATGCAAATTATTTGTGATCAAAGTTGGTAACACTGAAAAATTAACCGGGGATTCCCTGACATTGCCATTGAGAACGCTTTTTGTAATTGTCCGAGCCTAACAGCGCCTATAGTAATTTACTACACTATTCATTACCCACAAAATTGTAACCTATAGATAGTAAATAAATGTATTGAGTATTGAATTGTATTTTAACCACTCTATACTTAAGAACCCATAGCAGATCAAGGGCTTTTTGAAAGAATTTGCTACGGGCCCCGCGCTTGCTTAATCCGGCACTGCCACACACGCTATATCTGCGATTAGTTACTAAAGAGTTGGGTATCCAACTATTATCAACTTTATTGTACACAGTTAAGACTATAAAATAACAATCTACGCGCGTTGATGTAAAATAATCCTCTTATAACGATTTCTGTTTTCGCCATCTGATAATTACTTATCGGACATTTAACGCTATTTAAAAAATGAATGTTACTGATTTGTTTTTTCCGTTTCACCATGAAACTCCTTGACAAATTACATGGTAGATAAATGTAACTGTCACTTAGCTTTTGACGGAATGGCCACGTCATATTCTTACATTTTAAATTTTTTGGATACTGTTTTGGTCGTCTTTTGTTTTTTGACATGGCGACAACTTTTTATTTCTAAGAATTTATAATTATTGTTTTGTATCTGCTATTATTACTTGACATTGGCGAAATCACCGATAGTTAATCGGTGGAAGCCATAATAAAAAGAAGAAGAAGAAGTGAAGTGGATACTGTTTTAAAATCTGGATTCTAATGCCAGATACAAATACAACCAAATGGAAAGAGTGGAATCCAAAGGCCCTTAAAGCTAAGAAGCATCCTGATTTTAGTAAGTTGTATTAAATAGCCACTTTTGCTCTTATAATTTAAATAAGAAATGTATAGTTTTCCTTTATTGTCGCAGTTACCTTTAATTAATTAATTTAAATGTAAGTTTGTTTTAAGTACATAGAGAGGAAACTTACATAAGCTAAGAATTCTTGCAAGGGCATGTGAAGTCTGCCATCTCGCACTAGGCCTATAGCTATAAGTTTATTCTACTTTCATTATTTAATGAGTTTTTGGACATTGCTTCATTGTTTTTTTTTGCAATACATGTTTAAGTGAATCGGGAGAAATTCGTACTCTTGACCCGTTATGTGGGTAAAACTACGCAGAGTGTTTAATGAGAATATTTTTTTCCTGTATAAGGTCTATAAACCTTTACAAGTAATATTCGACTTAATTGCAGCTTAAAGAAGAAAAAAGCCGTGCGATCATTGTAATGAAGTTATAACAGGGTGCGTACTTTTAACCTCGTACTCCTACCCAAACAGGGAATATTTTAAACAATCATACGTTAGTTGAGACGCAATTATTTTCTAGGATAGAATTAATAACTAAAATAAATACTACAATAATCATGTAAACTTAACATAATTAACGGACTTTCGTAAACTGATGCACCGTCTAGCCATACACTTTTTTCCAAGCACAAAATATTTGTAACTAATCAACAAAATCATGTTGATCACCGTTATTCGTTAAAAAAGTAAGGCTTGGTAAAATAGCATGTGGCTCTGACATCGTCCCTGACGCGCCCCTGATCTAGCCGAAAAAGTGTCTGAGCCCCCTCAATAGGTACCGAGATATTGACTATGCGAACTTTTACCCACTGCGTGCTGTTGCCCCGAATGCCTACTTACCGATACTTTTAATGTGAACTGGTAACGTTATCAAGCCCTGTTACGTCTTGTGTAAAAAAAATGGTCAGCATTTATTATTAATACAAACCTTTCATACTATCACCGGAGACCACCATCAGATTGTATTGATTGGAGGCCAGGTCGAAGGTTACGCCCTTCACAGTAGACACAACGTCCCTCTTGAACTTGCAGTACAGCTTCCCGTCGATGACGGAGGACTCCAGCAACTGCACAATCTCCTGCGGCGAATCCGACCTCTGCACATACGGCTCCACCTTCGGGTAGGTCCAGGAGGTGTACAGGCTCACCCTGCCGTTGTCGTTCCTGACGCATTCCATAGCGCTGTCATCTCCCATCTTATCGTCAAGGCTCAAAGCAGCTGCTACGTATTTAGGGTTGCCTGTTCCTTGTATTTCGAAGGTGTAGATGTCTCCGGACACGAAGATGGCCACGACGGCTTTGCAGTCTGCTTTCTCGATGCAGTTTTGTGGCACGCCAAAGCACAATTTTGTATCGGCGCAGCCTTGATATACCACGTCAACGGGCTGAGGAGTGGCTTTTGGCTGTAACAAATTGTTGTACCTAATTATGATTTTGAAATGCTTTATGTGAGATAATAGAAATAGACGTTATGCCTAAAACTACAGAATTCATATTTGTTAAAATTTAGGTTGTGTTTGCTCACTTTGAAACAAAACCGCTAGGGATTTTTTTCCAGTCAAACAATACAAATATGACAGCACACGAAGTCTTCAAAGAAAATAGAAATAGAATTCATCAAATACTCTTCAAGTCTTTATATTTATAAAAGCCCTTACTTTAGACTCCATGATGATGGGTGGCGGCTGCGTGTTGGGTCCCCTGGTGATGGGTGGCAGGCTGGTGCTCACCGCCGTATCGGGCGTCACCACCTCCACTAGCGGCGACTCTACGTTCTTCCAGAACGTCGCATAGCTTTGAGCTACCGTGGCCCTGGGTTAATAAATATCATTCTTATATTTTATGCAGCAACAAAGTGACAGCAATTTTGTTGTTGACAAAGTTGAGCGACTTTGAAATACTAAATAACTCCTAATTTTAAAATATTGTTTGTTTCTGAGCAAGTTGACATCGTTTGCGTGATGCTAAATTTAATATTAATAGTTTTTTCATAGTTTAGGCAAAACGACTTTGTGGATGCGACGCTTTCTGACAAATTACGTCAAATACATAAGTGGGTAGATAGTTGTCTACATTTCTGGAGCCGGCCGGTAATTTTTTTTTTTTTTTTTATTGCTTTGAATGACGAGACGAGCATGCCGTTCGCCTGATGGTAAGCGATACGACCACCCATAAACAGTAGCAACACCATCCAGCACCTTGACTGACAAAATACTGAGTGGCATTCCACTGCGCTCGTCATCCTGAGACATAAGATGTTAAGTCTCATTATGTCCAGTAGTTATACTGGCTACAATATCCTTCAAACCGAAACACAACAGTGCATGCACACTGTTGCTTGGCGGTAGAAATAGACATTGCGGTGGTACCAACCCAGACGGCCTCTTACATAATGAGAGACCTACCACCAGTAGAGATTTATGAGATAGTTATTATCGTTAGTATTAACAGTAACTTTGAGCGTGCGCAGGTAAACCGTTTACGGACAATAGACCCCGTTTGTGCCCTACGGACCAATAATTACAGTGTGTTTTGGTTCTTTTGCGAAATTGTTCTTTCAGGCTTCATACAATGCAATTATACTTTACTTTTACTTTATTATTTCTAACTTCTCACTATTTGTTTAATTTTAGTTTTATAATAATTATTGTTGCAACACGTCTGTGCGCTCTCAACGCGTCGGGCCCATGGAAGACCAGCGTCGCGTCTCGTTCGCGGCCTGTGCTGAATGGGACCCGTTTCGCACTCACACCATGACGTTCGTGACGATACACTAGTACTGCGTTTCCTTTTTCTGTTATTAAATGTAATTTTTATTTTCTTTATGTGTACTGGTGTGTGTTTAGATTTAATTTATAATGTTTTTTTTTATTATTTTATATTTGCTCGCTTGTAATTTGTTTGTGTCATGGTGTTGTGCAAATAAATGATTTGTATTTGTATTTGTATTTGTATAGAATAAAAAGTTACCTAAACTCTATCCCTCCGAGGAAGTCAGAGGGCGCTTGCCACTGGAAGGTCATAGCAGGTTTCTCCTCGGGCGAGGAGTGCGTCACCGTGTCGTTTGTCCCGCTGCAAGTTATCACGTGGGTCGTGGGTGGCACTCTCACAAATTTGCCCACTATGGCATCAGGATCCTGAAATTACGAATAATTTACATTATGTAAGCTGCCTCTTACTTATTTTTAAAATCAGACATATCTCACTTTAAAATATTTTCAGACTTGAGAATACGGTTTGATGCATTTGTCAAAATTGCATTCGTCGTATTTCAAACAGCATCTATTCTTATTTTCCAACATCGAAATCTATAAAACGGCTGCTAATCTCTGGAATACTGCTCCCATTCAGAAATTTCCTTTACTTAGGTTTGTACCTTATTCTAATAATAATAATATCGCAGAGCTACAGCCTACCGTTGATCCTGATAACGGAGTCGTAAGCAGAGGTATGTTTAAACTAAAGTCTCGTCAATGTAGACTTGACAAAATATAGAATAATAGGGTAGGTGACTTCTTTTTTATAAATAGAATTAAGAAAAATGTATGCTATCCAAAATCAAATGGAAAAACAATTTTCAAAATTGGCGCAATAGTAAGTGAGTTATAAAGCTTTGAAATTCGGTGGAAGGGGTAGCTGTCAACAGCAATACTAGGTTGTGACGTCACCAAGCGCCGTCGGCCATAACGCTGCCTGCGTGCGAAAGAGATAGCGCGATATCCCCGCCACGACTCCACTTTTGCGCACAAGAATATTTCAAAATTGAATAACTGCTTTATTTTTCAATCGATTTTGATGCTGATTTCACAGAAGAATTTCTTTTTCGTATTATTTTCTGTTACATCTAAAATAATGTACAAAATCAAACATAGGAAACTACCCCATTATTACTTACGTAGTGTTCATGTTAACAAATGCCAAAGTGTACCTGTATCTCCCTAGCTTGAAGTATGAACCCTCCGATGGGCACGGGCGCGCCGGCGGGGCTGCCAATGGTCACATTGAGCATGTCGCCTTGCCGGACCTGCGCTCCTGAAGTGAGGATCATGTACGGAGGCACTGAGGTTTGTACTTCAACGCCGCCATGCCGAGGCGTCTGGTCTGCGCAAGCCTGTGGAATGTTTAATATTGGAGAATGGACCTTGGATTATGGTGACACGGTAACAGGTGTCTGAGGGAATTTTAGCAGCAAGCCGAGGTGCAAAAATAATTTCATATACATTACTATGCTAGTAATCAATACATTGAGTCGTCACAATCAGATCATGCTTGAGAATGATAAAACAACACAAAATACTCTATGTGTGTAGAGTCAGGCAAAGACTAAAATTAATCTGGTGAGAAAACAAATTGCGCGGCCTATTTTTACATATCTTGTTCATTATATGTTGTCGTTTTACGATAAATAAAACTTTTAGTGGCTGTCACGACTTTCAAGATTTTTATCTTTGAAGGCGCGAGACTCCTCGGACCGCAAGGTCGTGGGCGGTCATCCACTTTGCTTTCGACTAACGCCGACTCTGAGAGACTGTTAGAGAAAATCGTTTGCGAACTTACCCCGGGCGGCGCTCCTGAGCCGTGCTGTGTCGTATCTCGTACTACCAATAGTATTGTTAACGCAATACCCAAGTACCTTTTCCGTGGCAGCATGATGATTATTCTGGGAATTAAAAAATATTTATATACAGGTGTCCAGGAAATGAAGGATATAGAATAAGGTTCACCCTAGAGTCTGGAATTTATGCCCGATAAGGCGATGAGCTCGCCCCTATCACATCATGGGACGGAATACGCACGACGAAAAGTGGGTGCACCAGTTGCGCGTCTGCCTACTACTTCGGAGATAAAAGGCGTGAGTGTGTGCGTGTGTATTATTAATTCCAAAAAAATACCTTGTTAAATTTAATTCATGCCATTTCGACACATGATTTATGAGTAATCTAAAACAATGTTATTTTTCTAATCAAATGTAAAAAATGCCTGGAAAAAAAACTTTATGTAATAAAATTTTACAAATTTAATCTCGGGACGAAGGGCCGTCATCGTTCGTTCGTCCTGGGATAAAAATATCCGTTATCCGACACATAATTTATATAAAATAAGTAATTTACTTTCAGTTAGAAAATTATATATTCAACAAATTGTACTAAGAAAACACAAAACTATGCATCATGGACAAGAAATACGAACCAAAAGAAAGAAAGATATGGTTGCAAAAATACCAAAATCAAATACAACCCTTGCGGATATGCATTTTGCTAAACGTTCAGCGCAACTATACAACAAAATTCACAAGGAGTTGGATATCTTCGGTAAAGTTTACTTTAAGTGCAAAAAATCTATAAAAAAATGGATAATTATTACAATTACAAACTATAATATGACACGTGAAAGTATTACGGCATATTATAATTCTCATTATTATCATATAGAAAATTTTATCGAACATTCTTTTATTGAATTTATACTTCTTTTGGCGCGTTAGGGAAAAATGATGAGAGTAAATTTTTACGATGCGCGCGCACACCGTCACGAAAAAGCGACACCCTGAATTTAGCCATAGTCAACATTTTAGTTTTGAATTTTGAACGTAGAATAAGGCGAAAGATATTGAAGTTATACTTCTTTTGGAGCGTTATTTAAAAAGATTTTTATCTTGTTACGCCAAAGAAGTATAGCTTCTAACGCGTGTACATAAGTACACACACACTATTTTTTCGAACATTCTTTAGACGTCTAACTTCGACAGATTCTGTCACGATACTAAGGCCGATTGTTCTAACTTGCTCAATTTTCATGTGCCATTTGGATCCTGTTTATAACACATCTACACCTTTTTCTTTAAACATCATTGGGTATAATTATGTTGATTGGTAAGACATTATATTTAATTAATGTTGTAACAATACGTTCACTTCACAAGTTTGACCTTACGAGACATAAAATGCGGAAATACCTTCTAGGCGTGAGTTAACACAACTGGATTTGACGTAAACGATATCAGGATATCGGACACGATAAATTATAATTGAAAACAGCAGAAACCGCTGAACCGAGTTGGATGAAATTTGACACACGGGTACATAATATCCTGGATTAAAATAATGTATTTTATTCTGGAAAATACAGTGACTATTGACTAAAGAGACTTTTATTGCGGTCGGAGCAGCGTGCCACATCTAGTTAAATTCAACATGCTTGTACCTGTTGGTTATTACACTCGTATTTACATACTGTGGTGAAGTATAGGGTGGCATGACAGCAAATAGCCACGTCCCCCCCGTTTGAGGGGGCCCCCGACCCGAGACGAACAGCCTACCCCTAGCAGGAATTTACGCATTATCGTATAGTATGTCGTGTCGAGTAAGATAACGTATTTAGTATTCGTTAGACGATACCATACGTCAAAGAGACGTGTTGCCATTTTCCATACATTTTGACACATGTTTCTCTGTGATAACACGATTTACTATTCAAAGTTTACACGCGCGCAATGTTCACACTGTCGTATTTTAGTTCCAAATACGCTCACCGGGGCGCTGTTCGGCATACAAAAAATTACTTAAACGAAACGATGTATTAACGATATAATAACCCGTAAATTCGTGCTAAGGGTACTGCTCAGGAGAATACCTACTGAAAAAAAAAAAAAAAAATCTCGACTCACGGTGTAATTTCGGCACTGTCTAGTGTCTACATACGGATACAACTCATTAGTCATTAGGTATGTTAATTCCAATGCCGCGCGGATACTTTGTTTCCCTTTAGCCGTTAGTTATACATTTGAATTGCGAATACATACAATTAGTTTCCAAATCTGAATTAATTATTCATAAATAATTTGTAATATTTATAATAAACGTGATTTCGTTATAATGTAGGTCACACTTTAAAATATAATAAGTATGGAGATTTATATGGCATAAATAATTACAAATAAAATCAAATCCGGTTAATTAACGGGGGCTTGGAGTGATAAAGATTCAAAGGTGGGCCTGGATTCCCAAGCCTTAAGACGAGGTAGCGAACTATCTCACCTACTTTTTCTTCCTGCCGTAGAACGTAAGCGAACTACAAGGATATTGCAGTGTATGCTAAATTGCGTGTTGGGCCATAGTTCTGAAGGAATTGTCAAACTGTGGCGGCATTAGCCCGCACAAGGTTTAAAGCGGTGAGAGCAAAAAATAGGTCCCCGATTTCAACAATTTCGTAGGTGGTTATTAAGGTGCTGACCTAAAAACTCCTCAGTAAGGCACGCGCAAGGCCCAGGTTCGCCCCTAGGGCCGTCACTGTTGCCAAATGCCAACAGATTTCTCTGGCAATGACCTCGGTCAACATTTTTTGTAATACGAAAACGTCCTTACTCCAATGGATTTGTGATTTGCATATGCAACTAGTTTTGTCGAGTTCCGGACTTTTTATGAATGACTAACGTGTTTAGTTTCCGATTACTTCACAAATGATCCTTGGATATAAATTACTAGATAGAAAAAAAAAATATTTTGGCTACAAATAATACACTGTATATACATAGACAACAAGTATACATCCATTTGTGAAATATTGTAGCCACAATCAGGCCCCAGCTCAGCAATATGAAGTGCTCCAAGGCTCAAAGCCAGTAATTCTGCTGGTACCTGGTATACATTTCTTAAAAAATATTTATCTACTCGAAGTGGCATTCTCAAACATGGAAGGAAAAGAAAAACACAAATATATAAAAGTTATACATTATACAATTGGCAACATCATAATGTTACAGAGCGCCAATATTGTTACAGACAAAAATAGCTTATTAAACATACACCATACCATACCATACCAGCCCTGTATTATATACTGCCCACTGCTGAGCACGGGCCTCCTCTACAACTGAGAGGGTTTAGGCCTTAGTCCACCACGCTGGCCTAGTGCGGGTTGGCAGACTTCACATACCTTCAAAATTCCTATAGAGAACTTCTCAGATATGCAGGTTTCCTCACGATGTTTTCCTTCACCGTTAAAGCGAGCGATAATTCACAAAGAATACACACATAACATTTTAGAAAAGTTAGAGGTGCGTGCCCTTGAGTTTTGAACCTGCGGACATTCGTCTCGGCAGTCCGTTCCACTCCCAACTAGGCTATCGCCGCTAAACATACACAGACACAATTTATTTGACACAGGTACCCAAACATGTGGGGCAGTCTTCATTATAGGTTAGATAAATTACTCTAAATAAAAAGCTTGTAATTTTTGTTTAAATTTTAAGGGATACCTACTACTTATAACTTAGTATAATGCGCGCCAGATAAGTCTGCGCGCGGCCAAAATCGGAACTAATCACCGTCCAGTTCATGTTTGGGCCTAAGCCAATGATCGGTCAAGTGGCGCCATCATCTAGGCGCAGAGTTTTCTGACGCGTACTTTAGGCATATCCAACCAGTACTTTTTTTTTATACTGGCTCGGCAATGTGACCCCACTGCACCTGATGGTAAGTGAAGTGGAATCCATAGTGTCGACTGACGATAGATGATTATCCCTCGCCTCGTCTCCAGTGTTTGTTTCGTACGCAAGGGCGAATCCAGAGGGGAGGTCATTGGGGTCATGACCTCCCCCGGGCTGGGTCTAGTCTAGGTGACTACTGATATTTTTTTAATTGATTCGGAGTCAATCTTCACTAGATCTCGACTATATGACCCCCCTGAATGGAAAACTGAATCCGCCCTTGTTCGTATGTTGCATACGTTTCGTCATACGGACAAATTTATCCTTACCTTAAGCTTACCTAAGTAGGTATGTCTTAAAGGCGTAAGTAAGTTAAAGCCTAGTTCGAACTGAGCTAGTATTTTAATCTAGTAGCCAGTAATTTAGTAACTATACCACTCTACTCGACAAATTTTATTAAGACGTTTAGTTAAGCCCTGGTTAGAAGTAGGTAGAAGTCATAGTTCAGATTAAGCTTAAGGATTTTTTTTTTACATTAGCTAACATTGCATAATATACTTCGTTCACTTATGAATACTTATAATTTAATGCTGTCACACATTTGTCCCACGTACCATTTATTGTTGGGCTATGTACTTGCATTATCAGATAAATATTAAGATTTATTGCTGCGTTGACCTTGAACAAATGTACAGTCAGCAGCATAAGTAGATGAACAAATTCAAAATTTCAAATTGCCTACATACTTTTGTGTTCTTACTAATCTTTTTTTTTCTGTTCACAAAAATAAAATAAAACTTATTTACTTTACTTCAAACGAAGAAAAAAAAATTCAGTTTAATTTAATGCGTATATAGGCGATTTGAAATTTTGATTTTGTACTGATATTTATGCTGCTGACTGTACTAGGTATGTGTAAAGAAAACTTATGTCTGTCATTATTTTGAAAATATAAAAGGCGCATAATTATAATGTTGTAGGTTTTTTATGCAATTATTAAATTAATCGAAATCCTTTCTATCTGACCTTAAGTAAACTAGTAATATGCAACACTTTAATTTTTACCATTACACCGTCGGGTCGGGGATAAAGGCAGGATGTATATTTTATTTGTTTATTTGTGAGGCATTAAAAAGATCATCAGAAATCATACCCTATGTAAAATTATGTTGAATAATACGCAATTTGATGGATGTTAACAGGCGTGAGAGGTAAACTAGTGGCAACGAGCTACAAGGTCTTTACTTGTCGACCTACTCGCCTTGCAGAATAATTTTGGGTAAACAAACAATCGCTCGCGGCTATGCAGTACCTTCCGGCATATAGGTTTAATGACCATTTCAAGTTGAGCTTGCTGATCGTACGGTCAACGTGTATTACAGAGTGGTGAAACGTGTTCAAGTCCATTGCGGGTTATTAATCCACTAGTTATGCCCACAATTTCGTCTGCGTTAATAGGTTAGTTGACTACTTTTTTTTTATTAATACAATTATGAAAAATGTATACTATCCAAAATCTAATGGAAAAAGTATTTTCAAAATTGGCGCAATAGTAAATTATAAAGCTTTGAAATTTGGTGGAAGGGGTAGCTGTCAAAGAACAGCAATACTAAGCTGTGAGGTCACCAAGCGCCGTCGGCCATAACGCGGCCTGCGTGCGAAAGGGATAGTGCGATATCCCCGCCACGCCCCACTTTTGCTCACAAGAATATTTCAAAATTGAATAACTGCTTTATTTTTCAATCGATTTTGATGCCGATTTCACAGAAGAATTTCTTTTTCGTATTATTTTCTGTTACATCTAAAATAACGTACAAAATTGCCTTGGGTTTTGAACCTGTGAACATTGTTCCGGCAGACCGTTCCATTCCCACTAGGCTATCGTGTACACGTAGCTTTACTTACATGTATGGCAATATTATGTATCTATATAACCATAATATATCTCTATATACTATCTAGTACATAGTAATAAAAGAGTAACTGAAATAAGGAAAATTGTTCAGAAAAATTATATGTCGTTTTATCTGTCCATGGGAAGTCCGAGACCACATCTGGATTATTAATGAGATAATAACCTGTCATATTGTTTACAAAGTATTGGATTACAAAAATTACTGGTGGTAGGTCTCTCATATGTGAGAGTCCGTCTGGGTGGGTATCACCGCAATGTCTATTTCTACCGCCAAGCAGCAGTGTGCATGCACTGTTGTGTTTCGGTTTGAAGGACATTGTAGCTAGTGTAACTACTGGACATAATGTGACTTAACATCTTATGTCTCAGGATGACGAGCGCAGTGGAATGCCACACAGTACTTTGTAACTCAAGGTGCTGGATGGTGTTGCTACTGTTTATGGGTAGTCGTATCGCTTAACATCAGGTAAACGGCATGGTCGTCTCGTAATTCAATGCAATACAAAAAAAATATTAAATATATACACTGTCTTTTCATCAATCATTAACACAATTATTATTATAATAATAAACTTGAAACTTATGCTTAAACGTGTGAGCAGAGATGTTACTTGTATTTTGACCATCAGCAAGCTTAAATACTTATTTTATTCCCCAGGTGTATCTTAATATTTCAAGCTAATAATGATAAGAATATTGCAAACTGAATGCCAAGCAGTGCTCTATACGAAGTTCTATGGTGTTACTAGGTACTAATGCAGAGTGGGACCGAGAAAGGGCTGATCCCACTGGGAGATGAAGACGCTGAGAGAATAATTCCTCTCGGTTTGATCTAAAAAAAAAATACAATGTGCTTTGTCGGGGGACCAGTAATGTCCCCCCGAGTCGTGCTTAAAAGCACTGTAAGGCTTTGGCGTGTTAGGTTCGAGGTCCCGGATTCATTCTAAAGTGCTGATGGAGACCAACATGGGGTTTTTAGTCGGCAAAAATCCGACATAATCCGTCTACCTTGCATAAAGCACGACGGGGATCCACGAGGATTTTCCCCATGAAAAATAAACGGTACTGTACAGGTACTTTACAGGAGAGTAAATTGCTTGTCTTACCACTGGTATAAAAAGTTATATTCAAACTTACCTGTATTTAACACTACACAAATTGTAAACCGAAAGCACGTCTTAACCATTTAAATCTTAGATTGTAATGTAGAACGTGGGGCCGACTCCTTACACGCAATTCAAACGCGCGCTGTTTTGGGGTCAACTTGAAATGTGGGCTACACGCAATTATTTATTAAAACCCCAAGAATGTATAGGCCTGTTTCATTAACTTACGAAAGGAGAACGGAAATGTGAGTAATGGGGTTGTGTTCTATATTAGTCCTACGTTAAAAGAGGGCGCTTTTAGGTGACGAGTTGGTTATATGCCTAATGGTAATTATAATCCCTTCCTAGCCAATTTCGGCCACGGCGGCCAATCTCAACGGAGATCAGCCAGGTACGCAAGAGATATAGTCCACAAGTGTGTGCGCAGTACACAGGTGCACTCGCTATTCCTTTACTCTCATAGTCCGGTGAGACGGCAATCCGACATGAACGGAGAGAGATCAGGCGCAGGAGTAATGGCTTTACGTGCTTGCCTAATAGTAAACCCATAGTAAGTACCTACCCATAAACAGTACCAATACCACCCAAAATTTTAAATTATTTCCAGCTCCAGATGGCACTTAACTGCGGCAAACACCTAACAATGTTCTGCAATTACTAAAGCCGTAAAGTCGTACGTCGTACAGACCCGTGATACATCGAATGGGCCCCCTCCTACATGAAAGCCTTCTATATAGATTTTTCCAGTGAGCTTTTTTTAGGTGTCGGCCAATTAGGCCGACATGAAATATTGTTACACTAAAAAAATAACAAGTGCTGGTTACTATGCTTCATTAGTCATCAATTACGTAGTGTAAAGTTTACAAAGACCGAGCCACGGGTAAATGTTGGCCATTATTATGTACACAGTAAATCGATCGAGGAGGTTGTTGCACCAACCGACATGCAAACGCCTTGACATGAAATCAACATGCTTGGTGATACTTCTATAGATTATTACGATGAATTTTCTATAAATAAAACAACAAACACATAACACATTATAATTAGTTTAATAGTTTCAATACATTATTAATCATTATTGTTATTTTGACGGACAGACGGTCGATGGAGCAGAGAAGTGCTGGAGTGGAGACCGCGATTAGGTAAACGTAGTGTAGGACGCCCTGCTACACGATGGACCGACGACTTCAAAAATGCGGCGGGTAGCGGATGGATGCGGGCTGCTCAAGACCGGGATGGTTGGCGTTCACTTAGGGAGGCCTACGTTCAGCAGTGGACGGCGACAGGCTGATTGATTGATTGATTGTTATTTTGTTTAAAATTATTTGCAAGTTTGATTAAAAAAACCCTTTCTACTTGTTTTTGCATGTAGTTGTATTAGTAAACAATAGGTAATAGTGTTTTAACTACCGATGAAGACTGTTTAAAACGTTCCTTACGTCAAATAATTTGTCGCTATTCGCTAATCTATAGTCTATACTATAATAAAGCAGTAGATCCCGGTGTGTCTGTACATTAAAAGAAATGTGATAAAAAAGAAAAGGTGTGACTAAAGAAGAGTAATGGAAACAAATCAGCGATTTTTATAATTCTTTTCTGTCAGTCTGTTTTTCTGTTTGTTTGTTAATGCACATCTCCGAAACTACTGAACGAATTTCGAATTTACTATGGAGATAGTTTGAGACCCTTGAAAGGACATAGGTTACTTTTTATTCCAGGAAAATATAAAGCGGGACTTTTATCCCGGAAACACTTTATAACGCGGGCGGAGCTACGACCAAGATAGTTAATAATATTTATTTGTATTTAGATAGGTAGAGTAGAGCCATACATTTTAATGGGTTCCATACCTCAAAAGGAACTCTTATAGGATCACTTAGTTGTCAGACTTGTCTATCTGACTTTTAAGACCCTTTCTCTCAGAAACGCGTAAAGCTATCAAGTTTTCTTTTTTTTATCCTTTGTTGTAAGAACTAGAACTTTGTTCTTAGCAATAAATTACAATCTAGTCTATAAGACTAATAAGAAATATTATTCTAACTTAATTTTCTAGTTGATAAGTTTACTACAACTAAGATTAATGTTCTGGCATTTTCTTAGAGTCTGATAACATAAAAAAACACTTTGTTCGTGTGTTATATATACTTAGCACTGACACTATTATTTGTTCGCTGTAATTATGCACTACACGTTACTACACTAGTTCGAAAGGTTTAGTTCTTTTTAGTCTTCGCACAAGCTATCAAGTTGAAATTAATGTCTAATACTCAGGTCTACGGTCTTTCAACTGTGAAAACTGTATCTATCGTGATTGAAAGGGTTCCACGCGGGCGGAACAGCGAGCAACAAAGTATAACAGAGACAACAAACGCTTTTAAAATTGGGTTGCCAACTGTCCTGTTTTCGCAGGATATGTCCTGGTTTTTATAGTGTCCTGGGACGTCCTGGATAGTTTTTAAACAGTGTCCTGGGTTTTTAAAGCGCCATGATTAGGTCATGTGGTTTTAAATTTCATTTAGTTTAACCTATTTTCATTTAACTATCGCTGCTCTATTACTGCGTCCTGTTTTTAAACTGAAGTGTCCTGTTTTTTCTTCAAAGCTAATATTTTAAATTTGGGGTTGAGAACCTTTATGATACTCTTAATAAGAATATGATTAAGACACGTTAAGATAAACAAACTGGTTGTCCTTTTTTCGATAATGAGCGGCGGATGTAAATGTTAAACGCAAGTTGACGTTAGCACTTTAATTATTGCGTTATCAATTAGTATTTTCATTTATATTATACTAGCTGTTGCCCGCGGCTCCGCCCGCGTGAATGAGTTTACCCGGGATAAAAGTCCCGCTTTATATTTTCCCGGGATAAAAAGTAGCCTAAGTTACTCCTTATTACATAAGCTACCTGCCAATGACTGCCTCGGTGGCGTAGTTGTATTGCGTACGCGTTACGAGTACGATTTGCGCGCTGAGGTCCCGGGTTCGAATCCCGGGTCGAGCCAAAAAAAAATGTGACTGGGTTTTTCCATCTTAAAAAAATTACTCAGTCGCAGCTCGGAGTCAGGAAGTTGGCGGTGTGATACCCCCGTTGGTCCTGCGCCTGATCTCTCTCCGGTCATGTCGGATTGCCGTCTCACCGGACTATGAGAGTGAAGGAATAGCGAGTGCACCTGTGTATTGCGCACACACTTGTGCACTATAATATCTCCTGCGTACCTGGCTGATCTCCGTTGAGATTGGCCGCCGTGGCCGAAACTGGCTAGGAGGATTACATTACATTACATTACATTTACCTGCCAATAAAGTCCCGTCAAAATCGGTCCAGCCATTTCAGAGATTAGCCGGAACAAACAAACAGACAGACAAAAATTGTAAAAAATGACATTTTGGTGTATGTACGGTATATATATTCATATACATGTAGTAAAAAACGGTTATTTCAATATTACAAACAGACACTCCAATTTTATTTATATGTGTATAGATAAATTGGGAAACACGATAATGAGTCGGTACCTAAATGTTTCTGAACCCCTTAGAACTTAATCTATATACATATCGCTACATAGTATAAAACAAAGTCGCTTCCCACTGTCTGTCTGTCCCTACGTATGCTTAGATCTTTAAAACTACGCAACGGATTTTGATGCGGTTTTTTAATAGATAGAGTGATTCAAGAGGAAGGTTTATATGTATAATACATGCATAATATAAAATAAAATTAATAACGTAAAAATCCGAACCATTTTCGACTTCTACGCGGACGAAGTCGCTGGCAAATGCTAGTATAACTGTATTTTAGGTCTAAAGATATTTTCTCAATTTCTCTACTTATTCGTTTGTTTAAGGCCAGTTTCACCGGTTCCTGATAAAGTTTCAGATAACTATCTGAAATATGGCGCTATGTAACAAATTAATCTGACACATTGCTTATAACTTCTTCTGCCAGATATTTCTATTCGAGACCTGTGAAACCAAAAGTTGTAGTTTATATGGATAAGTTCTGAATAGGTTATCAGGGACTTTATCAGCATGTGCCAAAATTCGCCCTTAGTCGTCTGTAAGACTAGTGTGATGCTGGGGTCGCACTTAACTTAATGTCAACGTCAATTCTTTGTTTACTCGGGTATAAATAACGGCCAGTAAATAATGAACCTTATTATATATAGCTTCAAGGCACTGTATAGAATCCAACGCGAGCTGCACATTATCAATTGTGTTTGAACGCTTCACACACTTTTTTTTTTTTAATTTTTGCTTATATGTTTGAAATTTTACTTACAAAAATTTTAAATTTCCTTTTTTTGTGTGATGTAGCGACAGTGATATTTTATTTATTTATTTTATGCAGAGGGTACAAATTACTTATGCCTATATTGTTCACCTTAGCGTAACCGTGTACAGACAAAATAAAAAATAATAAGCGCCGGTGCCCACATGAGCATAAACTGCATTTAATAAACAGTCGGTGTGGGTCGCTGCGTTTTGGCATGTCCTTGTGACAGACCAAAGAGCATTATAATACTACGGAAAGTGACAGCCAATAAATTGTTGATCTCTCAACATGCGCTTACGCAGTATTTTTGTGACTATGAAATACGAATATGTTTCGAATAAACACTTTTATAGGAAGGAGAGCAGTAACCTCAAAAAGTAAAGTTCCTATTAGTGAAGATTCTGTAAATTCTTTCACTAATGAAACTTAAACTAGAAGTATCTTTGAGAGTTCATTTTATATCCAGGTAAAGATATTATTAGGCGGAGTCGTAGGAAAAATGGAGTAATTATATAAATAAATTGTTAGACGTCATAAACCCTGATTGATAACCTTTCGATGAATTGTATAGCGTCACAAGTAAATAGTTTTGTAGACCAGAAGCAGTAGACAGTAATCTCTAGTACATAGCCTATGATACTAACCGTCTAGTGACCTTTTTGATGGTACTTGTTTGCTCCTCCTACCGTAAAAAAACACAGGCGATTCGGTACATAAAAATGACAGATAAATCAAACAGACAATTAGTCATCGCTATCAATTATTAAATACATGTACTGCGTTTGTCTGAACAAATGTTGGAACATTGGGGCAAACAATAGCACTAGTAGAGGTCGAAATCGTAATCGCTTCTGGGGACATTGTCTGCAATCTTGACAATTATTATTGTTTTGTAATTGGCATTTTCCAGTTGCAGGCTGGCCTTTTCTGCGCGGCCTTTATGTGACATTGTGGTGGACAGATGGTTTTAGTCTACTTCAATATGGTTCATGAAATTGTCTTAACGATTTTGGTGTTATCGGCTTATTATTTCCTACTTTGTATTAAGCGATGATGCATTGAATTATGAAAATTTAAATATAAATAATTGGTTTTCTGATTTCTTTTTGTGCTAACAAGGTATTTTTGTCATATAAGTACTATTGAAGTTGTGCTTTGTTATTCATGGGGTGTAGCTGGGAAATATGGCCAATCATATGTAACAGTGATATTTCCTATGTACAAAACATGTTTTCATATCGAAAATCAAGAAATCTTTGGTCGATGCATCAAAACTTCAAACATAGGTACGTAATATTATTACTATTGTATTTTAAAGTTTACTTTCAAATGACAATATTTATGTAATAAAACGTGGATGCAATCAAAGAGTTCTATAACTATACTGTTTAATGTCTTTGGAGGCAATGAACCTCTGGAAAAGATTATTCAAAAAGTTGCTAAGGTTTACAAAGATATCATTCTCGTACAGCTGTCACTAATATTTATTTTCATATGGGTCTAGCCACGAGTCTTTAGTTATTGTTTTCGAAAACAAAAGGACAGAAGGTGAAAGGTTAGTGCGTTGCATCGGATTTGACTAACTTTAGGTCGGCTATTGACGATAGCAGTTGTTAAACAATTATCAAACAAAACTATTAAACTCCAAAGGTCCTGGGAGGTCGCCATATAACGTCAGAACTTAAATTTTCGATGGTGTCCGTAAGTAACCACGGAATAAATATGTCATCCGTAACAAATTTCCAATCAAAACCCTATCCATCTTTGACGCAGGACCCGACAAAAAACTATTAAGATCCCCTACGTTGACACCTAAGATATGAGGTCCACTCCGCACACACCCTGAAACAGACACCTGAAACAGGTGTTAAGTTAGGTGTTAAGTGTCATATTGTTCATTACACTGACTCCAATATTCCAAAGCGTAACAATACATAAATGCATTTTTATTAAAAAACAAACATCAAAAATATGTTTTGCCATCTATTAACAAACAACTAACATTTAGGTATATTATTTTTGATATTGACCAAAAATTTTACTATCGATTGTGTAAGGTGACTCGTGGATTGTTTGAATGTGGGTTGTTCATTGTAAGTTTTTGTGGCTCGCCAGGGCGAGGTTACACCGACATTGCTCCGCTGTCTAATCAGTGTATCAAGGCTCATCGTTGTACGGGCGTAAGGCAATGGACTTGTTTAAGGTAATATAGGCGTAATCGGAGGAGGGAGGGTCACGAGAAGGCGCCTGCATCGTATTCAACACAAGTATATATTTTTGTATATTCAAATTCAAAACATTTAAGTAATTAGGCCCCTAAGGGAACTTTTACACGACATTCTTTACAATGTTTTATCATCTAAAAGATTCTACCATCTATAGTATTCAGTCATTGGAACGAGTATGAAATTTCCGCTTTGTTTCCCTGGATTGAAAGTAGAGATTTAACCCCTCTTGGATTGAAAGTAGGGTACGCTCTTAAATTGAACTATACCCATTAGCACTTGTTTTGCCATCTCGTGTTGTGGCATGGTTGCTACCGCTTTCTATACACCGCAGCTCGGTGGACGCGGTTTGATTTAACTTTCTTTTAAGGCTTAATATAATACGTTTCACATAGCTTTGCTGCTGTGAAATTAGCCACAAGTGCCATGTTTATGTAGAAAGAGAAAAGATAACGGTAGGGCATGTGAATAACTTCAGATAAGTAAAGTTATATGAACCGTACTGAATCATAAACTCACTCCTATAACTCCTATAAGCCAAAAGGAACCAGGTTTTAGAATTCATCAACACAATGGCGAAGCTATGGCATCGGCCATTACAATGCTTTTTACGAATTTAATAACAAATGTGCATTGTCCGATCTATGATTGGAACTTGGGACTTCAGCAATAAGCATATACCTATTTTTAATACTTTTTTGTTCATCAATTTATATACCTATATAAAAATAAATATATGTTCCCCATGGACTCCAAACGGCTGGAGTGATTTTAATGGAATTTCTAGGTAGTCTTCAGATTAGCCTAGCGGGTGTTCCTGTGAAGTTTGGTAGCGATCAGACCACTAGAAGTAATCTGGCTAAAGATAGTTGTGCTAACCGTGCGAAGCCGGGGCGGGTCGCTAGACTCGCTAGTAATTTACAAATTATAGCTTTTGCACGTGGCTCCACACGAGTGAAGGAGATTTTCCGTCATAAAAAATCCGCTTTATATTTTCCCGGAATAAAAAGCCTATGGCCTTCCTAGGATCACAAACTATCTTCATACCAAATATCATCGAAATCGGTTCAGTAATTCCAGAATTTAAGTACTACCTATAAACAAACTTACAAACTTTATCTCTTTAAATGTTAGTGTAGATGTTTTTTGTAATGATAGTAATTATATTATTCATGTTTTACTCCTAAAGATAAGAAAATACGTAAACAGGTTTAAAATGGTTAAGCCGTGATCGCATTAAATGCAAAATTACCATTTTATTTTAAACCATGAACCTATCGTCTAAGCTTGGTATTTTAACGGACTCAAAAGTTATCTCAATGTCAACCTGCAAGGTGGACAGACGACTTGATAAAGGTCGCAGGAACACGTTGGATGCAGGCCGATTTTGGCAGGTCTATGGTCAGCAGTGGACGTCGTGTGACTGATGATGATGAATAGTAGGTTTATCCAATAATTTTTTTTAAATTTTCAAGTAGGTACGACAAAATATGCTATATAATTTATTTCGCAAGTTATTATAATAACTTAAGGCCTCGTTTTCGGAGAAGCGGGGCGTCACGCGACGCGTGTGGCATGGAGTGTCGCGGCGTGTCGCGCGATTTTTCAGTTTATAGAGAAGCGGTGCGTGCAGCGACGTGCGTCATCGCACGCGTAAACACAAACATATCGCACCTTTAGAACGAAAACGACACAATTCAAAATGATCGAAATTTGAGTTATCCTCATAAAATGACTTAAAACGAAGTTCTCAATAAAATAATTGTTCAAACACAGCCATATTCGAGCGGGAACAGGACAAAACTGTTATATTGGTCCCTTTTTATTATATTTTAATAAAAAATATACCAGTTTTAAGTCGTTTTGTGACGATAACTCAATTTTCGATTTTTTTTAATTGTGTCGTTTTCGTTCTAAAGGTGCGATATGGCAATGTACGATGTAGTTTATAAAGATGCGGGACGTGAAGCGTCGCGCGGTCACCGATTCCGCCGCGGGTGTCACTAGAACGTAGAATTGCTGTTGCATGCGCCGCCACGTGGGACGTGTCGCCATCCGCGGGCGCCACCGCAAATATCGCGCAAACGCGTGTAAAATCGCTTCTCCGTATACGCACTCATACAACGCCATATGTTTGAATTTAGTTCGTTGATGTCTCATTCTCTCCCAGTGGCCGTCCTGAGCCGAGGTTCGTAACCCGTTAGTGGGTTGCCCTCAGCATGGTTACTTAAATCAAGGGTTGCGAGCGCCTAAAGCGTTCACCCGAAAGTCCGGTGTGGCCAGAAAAGCCGACTCGGGTCAGGCTACTGGCCGGTAGGGCCATACCAAAAAAAAGCGTGCGGCCCCGCCCAACGCCACGCGCGCCGCCCCGCGTCTCAGGCCTTAGGGTGGAAATATCTCTACATATTATAAAACGAAGGACCCCAGCCGCGTCTGTCTTTCTATCTGTCGGAACGCGATGAACTCTAAAACTACTAAACGGCTTACAATAGAATTTGGTATGGAGATAATTTGAGACTAAAAAGAACATAAGCTAAGTTTTTTCGGGGAAAACATAAAGTGGGAATTTTATCCTGGAAAATTCTATCACGCGGGCAAAGCTGTGAGTACAAGCTAGTAAATGTCGCTAGTTAAAGTATTTGTCCTTTGTCATAAGCCCTTGCGTTGTAATATATTACCAAACACGCCCGCACGTCGAAGGAAACACGACAATAATTTTAATCAACAATGTAGCAACACATTTTATACGACTCTATACACACACATATTCACGCCTTTTTCATCCCCGAAGGGGTAGGTAAAGGCGCAACTAAGTGCACCCACTTTTCGCCGTGCGTATTCCGTCCCATGATGTGATAGGGGGCGAGCCTATCGCCATATCGGGCACAAATTCCAAACTCCGGGTGTATACTGAATAGAAAAATTCAGTATCACTTTGCCCGAGCCGGGGATCGAACCCGAGACCTCAGGATTGCAGACGTACAGTAATACAACTACGCCACCGAGGCAGTGTCTCTGTCACGACTATGTAATTTTCTAGAATAACCGGTAATACATTTTATTTTATCCAAACACGGCAAAATGACCTTCAATCGTGTTCCTGATGGTAGATAGGGCCCAGAAGCCCCCGCGCACCGAAGAACGCCCTCGGCGTGAAGGGCAGCGTGAGGCCTACCTGCCACACTGCCGTCCATCACAGGGATCGCAACAATGTGCTAACGAACTAATAATAATAATAAGCCTGTTTATTTCCAATCTAAAATTACATTTTTATTTTTTTGTTAAGTACTATATTCAATTTTCAGTGATCGGACCCCCTTCTCGGGTAAAGGCCTCCCCCAGTTTGTTCCAGATATCTCAGTCCTTAGCTTTCGTTCTCCATTCGCTTCCTGCTACACCTACTATGTCGTCTTTCCATCTTTTTCTAGGACGCCCTCTTTTTCTTTTTCCTGCCGGTCCTTCCCATACTGTTGTCTTCAATGTCCATCTTTTGTCTATGTATCTTGCTATATGTCCTGTCCACTGCCACGAAAACACAACATTAAAGACGGACACCGGTGAGGTGTAATCGGTGCGAGTAGCTACAGTAATTTTCTAGGGAAGCCAGTGTCCTAGATAAAATGATTTCTGTGTACTTGCAGTTTTGATAAGATTGGTTGTTTTAAAAAATTATAGTTATAGTAGGATGTTACAAAATTCTTTTGGTAGGCACGATCCACCTGGCCCCCACGTCTACGGGTAATCATCTATCGCTAGTCGAGACTCTATACACCCAACTCCACTTACCCGCCCCCCGAGGCAATTCTTGTGCCCTGGGTCTTCACACCCAGTGCACGCCCATGCGCGGGGGGACATTAGCCGCGGGTCGAGGCACACAGTCAGTGTGTATACCTCTTGATTGTAAATCACATTGAGGCCTAAAAGGGCCCGCGAACATTTCCTGGCACCCTCTCTTTCCGCCCATCCTGGGAACCTTCCTCCCTTCCCCCACCTTCCCTTCCATATTCCTCCTCCATTCCCCTCCCAGGCCCCTGCAGTCGCTAAGCCGGGGTCTCCAGTATCCCATTCGCAGGTTTCCCCCGGTGTTGCCTGCAGGGTCGCCTACCCAAAAAAAAAAACTCCACTTACCCTTAGGTGCAGTGGGGTCAATGTCGTACTTGTATGAAAAAAAGATTTTTAATCTAATATTATGTGTTTGATTATTTCAAACAAAAACTTAATTATTTCTCAGCAAAGATAAGATTTATGTCCACAGCAAAGTAAACGTAATAATAAACATTTCCGTGAAGAAAGTAAGTTCTAAGAATAATACTCTTTTAACCTTGAAGGAGCGACTGTGCCGCCGGTCCCCTTTTATTTAACAATGTCAAGATTTATAACAAAATGCCTTAAAATGGACGAATTTGGCAAATCGTGAGAACCACAGTGTTCCCTCGCAGCAGTACCTATGGTTATGTGAATTGTTACTTGTTAGTACTTTAACCTAAACACTTGTCTACGTGTGTTTACATAGTTTAGTATTGATCTACAGATGTATTGCTTACAATCTACTTGTACAGTCGTTTTGAAACAATTAGTGTACATTACGTTCCACAGATGTCGTTAGAAGTGCAGTTTAGTGACGTCATCTATCATTTTTAATGTCAATGTCACAAATAAATTTATCCCGTTGGTATAATAATTGAAAATTTTCACTTATAATACCACAAGAGCTTCAAAATTATCGGGTATTTCCCGATAGGTTCGTTGCAAACAAATGAAGGAGTTTTCAGGTTAAAAAATCACGAGCGCGAAGCGCGAGTGATTTTTCCTGAAAAACTTGACGACTTTATTTGTTTGCAGGGAACCTTGAGGGAAATACCAGATAATTTTGAAGCTCGTGTGGTATTCGGGGGATTATTTTTCCGTCCCAAATGTCGGCCAATAGAATTGCACCATGAGATGAAATGAACAGTCAACAAATAAGAATTTCATAATATATAGTAACTACCAGAGAAAATAATCAAAAAATTATCAGTATAATACCATGTAGGTTGTACCACGTGACGTCGAATGGTGCAATTCTATTGGTCGATATTTGGGTCGGAAAAATAATCAATCTTATTTCTTAATAAAAATAATGCAAAAATTGGTGGTAATGAATATTGGACTGCTGAATAGATTTGGATGAATTTGACACACAAACTCTTTGACGAACATAGTATTTACATGTCCGCATGTCCGCGTTTACATATTTTGTATAAAGTGCAAATAAATAAATAAATTAAAATATTGCAGGCTACTATTTACGACTGCCTCGGTGGCGTAGTTGTATTACGGTACGACTGCAAGGCTGAGGTCCCGGGTTCGATCCCCGGGTCGGGCAAAGTGATATTGGATTTTTCTATTCAGTATCAGCCCGGAGTCTGGAATTTGTGCCCGGTATGGCGATAGGCTCGCCCCCTATCACATCTTGGGACGGAATACGCTTGGCGAAAAGTGGGTGCACTAGTTGCGCCTCTGCCTACCCCTTCGGGGATAAAAGGCGTGAGCATGCATTCATGCACTATTTACGTCGAAAAACTGCATGCTATATCTTTCATTATGTGAAAGGTCCAATGCAGAAAGAGTCACGATCTAAATATAGTTAAGGAACTAAAAGTAATTGATATACTTTTTGTCAACTAAAGGCTATGAGTATTTACCATGACTAGATTAAAAAAGTGTGTCAAGTATCAATGTCACTCCACGCTAACGTAGCGCCGCCCTGGTGGCATAATAAGTACTGTTTGTCCTCATCAGCCTTTTCTATTGTAATCTCGTAGTACTGGTAGACCACTGCCCGCTTAGTAGGGCTGCCATAATTTCCTGGAGCCAAATTGGGACAAAAGACGGCTATTACATCATGAAAAATCATGGGACCATTTTTCATAAATACAGTTGTGTAATTTATTCATCTACTAATGATCGGAACATTTGGTAATTTAAGCGGAACGTAAAAAAGTGATTAGTCAGGCCGGCATAATCATAATTTAGGGCTACAACGTCCCTTGTAGTCGACATTTTCTTTAGACTTTACTTAACATACAGTGTAGTGCACTTTGCGTACCAAAATCGAACGTAAAAATAACTAACTTATTAGGGGCTTGGAGCTACAAACCGCGACGTGTGGCAGCCCTAGCATAAGCCACGGAAACCGGTTATCCTTGACGCGTGGTCGCCGCGAGATTGGCTTTGCGTCATTGCTGTTCGCGTTTCGTCACTTGGAATGCTGTATACGATCTCGTTCGTTGTAATTTTTTATTCGATATTTAGTCAATCAACTGCCGATATCTATATTATAAATTAAATTGCCTATTTCTCAATTCGAAATTTTATTTCGCTTCAAATAAGCAAAAACTAAAACCTCGTTATTCTTTTTGTTCGTTGTTCGTGGTAATCTCACAAGACCCTTAAACATAAGTATGTCTTCAACGGGACTTCCATTGGTACAGAATTCTAATGTAACCTACAATAACTTTCCATCAAGAAAAAGATTTAAACGCAGACAGAGAATCAAGCAAATTGAAAAGAATTCTTTAAATGTTATTAGGCATAAAATTACTAACTAGTGGTCGCCCACTGGTTCAAATTCGACCACAGTTCATACATTTTATTTTTCTGACCTCTATAAGAACTTTAATTAATTATCCCAAATCTCGCACTCCTCCGTACCCGCAATGTAGAAAAAAGGGGTTCAAAGATTTATTTTCATAGTTTCTTTAAATCTTATTAGTTTCTTACTAAAGTTTTTCAAGTATTGAGTCAACATTTCCGTGTTGAAGGCAGTTGGTTCCCACACATTGTGCCACAAACAATGCGGGTGTGTAATATATCTTTATTATGTTACAGCAGTTTGTATGAGTAATAACATTTGTTTCGATGTGATTCTGTTACATGAAGCATTGTTAAATACGACTCGATAAGAATCATATTCGTAAAGGTCACAGGAACCCGCTGGATGTAAATCGCTTCTAACAGGTTGGTCTGGCAATCTTTGGCTTATGTTCAGCAGTGCTCTTCCAAAGGCTGAAGAAGACTCATATCGGCTAGTATTTAGTAGGCTATTAACAAAGATTGATAGCTTTAGCGCAGCTAACGTTATATGGTGAGTAGTTTTTGTTAGATTTCTAAACCCCACACCGAATTAAATTCAAATGATTTTTTGTTTAAAAAGTATTTTGTCAAAGCTTTTTGAATTCGTCATGAACTCATGAATCTACTACCACTTCGGAACGTGTTATTGCTGTGAAGAAGCGCCGCAAGAAATGGGTTAAAATATATGGGTTATTTACTAATAACAATAAGCGGCGCGGCGATAGCCTAGTTGAGAGTTGAACGGACTGCCGAGACGAATGTCCGCAGGTTCAAAACCTAAGGGCACACACCTCTGACTTTTCTAAAAAGTTATGTGTGTATGCTTTGCGAATTATCGCTCGCTTTAATGGCGAAGGAAAAACATCGTGAGGAAACCTGCATACCCGAGAAGTTCTATGAATTTCGAAGGTATGTGAAGTCCGCCAACCCGCACTAGGCCAGCGTAGTGGACTAAGGCCTTAACCCTCTTAGTTATAGAGGACGCCCGTGCTCAGCAGTGGGCAGTATATAATACAGGGCTGGTATGGTATGGTATGGTATGGTTACAAATAATATGTTATAGCATGGAACATAATATGATAATAAATAATCATTCCATAGCAGATAAACACCTATTAACTATAGAAGTTGAAAGCAAAGAATAAGGGTTATAAAGGGGGGGGGGGATGCTAAAAAGGCGTTTGAGCATTTGTTCACATATTTTTCGAAACATTATAGCAGGCTCTGCTAATTTCTGTGGAACTGTCAGAAACTGGTCCGTCTCGAAATCTTTAGGGGAGGCCTATGTTTAGCAGTGTGTGGCTGATGATGATGATGTCAAAAATACCCAATGGTGGGGTTTTGGGATGGAAAGGCCGCAATATTTTTTAAAAGCTAGGTAAACAAGAATAGAAACTAATAAACTATAGTATTGAAGTCACATTTTTAAGCGTTTACGTAGTAAAAATATTGCATTTTAGAATAGGGGTGACACGAATAATGGAACATCGACCCCTGACGGGAATTAACCTAAAGTCATTTGATGGTGGAGATTACGTGTGAAACAAGCAATGTTAATGTAGATACAGATAAGATGGTGAGGTCAAATTTTATGTTTTTATACAAGCACCGTAAAATAACCCTATTGCACTTGATGATAAGTGAAGAAGGGTCTACATTATTGAGGGTCTCATACCTGAGAAGTTCTCTGAATTTCAAAGGTATGTGAAGTCTGCCAACCCGCACTAGGCCAGCGTGGTGGACTAAGGCCTTAACCCTCTCAGTTGTAGAGGAGGCCCGTGCTCCGCAGTGGGCAGTATATAATACAGGGCTGGTATGGTATGGTATATTATATGCAAGTAGTGGAGACACCGCGACGGTCTGCAGGTTCAAAACCCAAGGAACATAGTAGTCAGTAGATACATACCTTTGGCTTTTCAATGTCCTTTAGTTTTAATGGTGAACGAAAACATCGTGAGGGAACCTACATACCGAATTCTCCATAAGAATTTCAAAGCACGTTGTGATTTTCAGCGTGATGGGCTGAGGCTCTAAACCTTCTCAGTAGTAGACGAGGCCCGTGGTCAAATTGCAAGATCCTATATGGCTGATACAGTCTTTGAATCTCTGAGTAACTAAAAACAAGGAACATTGATTAATCACTGCTAAAAGCCGGTAGTGCAGATACACAGTCACAGTGACGAATTCGTGTCATTGACGGAATCGCCAGGCAGCGTAACAAAAGAGGCCTTCGCACGCTTACCACCGTGGCCCGCTGTTGAATTGCTTTTTTACCTAAAATGTTTTTGCGCGTCTGTTTGGCTCTATCAGACAGCAGAGTAGACGATATTATGGCATTGTAGGTTGATTTAGTAGTGTAAAGGAGTTGCGAGCATTTAATATAATTAGATTTGGGTAGCGTGCATGTGCAATAAATGTCATCTTACTAATATTATAAATGCAAATATTTGAATGTTTGTTAGAAGGAAACGCAGTAATCGCTGAGTAGATATGGATGAAATTTGGCATACGCATAGACCATGTCTTGGATTGAACTATTTATCCCGGTAATTTGCTCCCGTAGTAAACATTTGAATTTTTAATCAGTAGTAGAAGTAGATGGCGCTAGACTCCTTTAGATGGCGCTGTGTACAGCTTCAGTGATATAAGGGATTTTTAGAGAAAGTCTTTTCACGTGGGCGAAGTCGGGAGTAGCACTTAGTTTTAAACAATATAAATACTCGCGGTTAACAAATACTTGACAAACCCGCGAATTCTTGACCCTCAGAAATTAACGGAAAAGTCTATTGTCAGTGTCTACATCAATCAATCAATCAATCAATCAATCAATCAGCCTGTCGCCGTCCACTGCTGAACGTAGGCCTCCCCAAGTGAACGCCAAGTGTCTACATCACTGAATTAAACTTGTTCTGTAATATGTAATGTGTTTTTATCAAACCAATATTTAAACTGACCTACAGTCAGCTCTCACCGCTACGCCACTAAGCTATGGTATATTTAAACCAGACAATCCTATATTTGATTAACGGAATTTCAATTAAGCTAATTAAACATTTTCGAATCTCAGTAATTAACTAAACAAAAGTATTATTGCATTAATCAGCTTTAGCATTATAATTCTTGCATATTAAGTTTCTTATATCGTAACATTAAGTAATGCATCCTCGAATATTCCGTCTATTATTTATCCACTTGCTGGTAATTAGATTATACAACGTTTATGTAATTTAATGTTATATTACTGCCTACTCTAGCAAATCATTATTGTATCGCATTAAGATATAATGATTTTGAATAACCATTGGTCCAATATTATTTTCGATATGTTTTAATTTAGTATTTGTTTTAAATAATATAATACAAAACAATTAAAGAAGATTTAATTTCAAAATAATAAAGAAGCCATTTAATAAAGAAGAGAAAAGAGGCAGAGGCCGCCCGACGTCGACCTGGTGGTCTAATATAAAGAGGGACCTCAAGAAAGCCCTATTACCAGATGTGACATCCCAGGATAGATTAACCTGGCGCAAGCTAGTGAGGAGACCCGACCCCAAATAATGGGAACAGGGTTGGACAAAGAAGAAGAAAGAAGCCATTTAATATCCTCTTGGTAGATACGTAAACAAGAATTGTATAGTTCGTTTTCCTCAAAGTACTGCGAGTTGCGACTTGGACATATCTTACTTCAGCTTTTCCAAGTTTGCCGTTATGTCTGCCGCGTACTGCGAACGAGAATAACAAGCAATTTTTTTTATCGCCGTAAAACCCAAAGCAACCGGCTTTCAAGCTGAGTTAAATAATTTATTTCATAAAGACCTATCTAACGCACTTTCCACGGTAATTTGTTTGCCATTAAATTATCCTTTATCCAATATACACTCATTTGTAAGTATTTTTGTTATTAATGTAACAGAATTGGATACTATTTAGATTGTTTGGAAACACAACAGGGATAAAAAGAGCGCGCGCGCGTGTGTGTGTGTGTGTGTGTGTGTGTGTGTGTGTGTTTTTGAAACACTATATTTTAAACAGAATATTTTGTGCCCTTTTTTGTTGAGACAGGGGAATTTGACCACACAGGAAGAGGCATTCGCCTTTCCACAAGTAGCCAATATGTGACAGATTGGCTAAAAAAACATATTTTTTTATTTAAAAAGGTCAGTAACTGATCGCTTGATAAGCTTCATCGTCCATAAACACGAGCAACACGGAACACCGTCTCTTTTTCAATAGCACTGCATGACATTGCTCTTTTTATAATGTTTCGATGTGTCATAATGTCAGTAATTACAATGGTTAAGAAAAACATTTAATTCCCTTTTAATGGGCATGATGTTTTTTAATTAGATAATTATGGAAATATTTGTTTTAAGAGCTCCTTCGAATTAAGTTAAGGTGGGGATGAAAGAGATCAACACATGTTTATTACAGCATGGTAAAGGAAACATATATAGCATGGGATCTAACATTAGGGAGAAACGAGGTTGACATGATGTTGAAACAATGCTAGAGAAAATCATGTATGACAACGCTAACAAGAGAGATAATATAAACAATAGCTTTGGCGAAGATTATCTAGGGACATGCTAATATTGTAAGACAAGCTAAGGGAAGCAGCGTTCTTAAAAGTGGCAAAAAACAAGACACGACTCCGTTTCGTTTTATTGGGATTGCTCGAGAGATTAACACGTGACTGCCGTATTAGTGTCTCGATCAATCACAAACATCAAAATTAATTGACATAGACTTACTAGTTGCCTTTTTTGCCACGTTCTAAACACAGTCTTCACCTAACTCTTTCGAAACATTTGCTCGTATTTCAAACCCTCGTTGCCCCGGTATTGTCTTATTTTTATTGCATTGAATGACGAGACGAGCATGCCGTTCGCCTGATTGTAAGCGATTCGTCCACCCAAACAGTAGCAACACCATCCAGCACCTTGAGTTACAAAGTACTGTGTGGCCTACCACTGCGCTCGTCATCCTGAGACACAAGGTGTTAAGTCTCACTATGTCCTGTAGTTACACTAGCTACAATGTCCTTCAAACCGAAACACAATAGTGCATGCACACTGCTGCACGACGCTAGTTATAATACTTATTAATACTAGTAGAGCCTAAATACTTATGAAACATATTAAAGCAGACTTATGAAACATATTACTGTCGAGGGACAAAATGTTTGCAGGAAACATTAACTATTAGAAAAATAAACCAAGGCAGGCGTTATTATCTTGTAACTAATTTAATGTTCTTAGTCATAGAACGACATTTCGTGATCTGTATAAGGCCACCAGAGAATAATAGGTATTACCAATTGGAAATAAATTATGTTATTAATAAGATTATAATAAACGAGACTTGCTCGCGGTGTCGCCCCCGTGAATGAGTTTTTCCGGGATAAAAGTCCCGCTTTATATTTTCCCGGAATAAAAAGTAGCCTATGTTCTTCGCTGATAATGTAGCTTTAAATTGATGAATTTTTAAAATCGGTCAAGTACCTTTTGAGTTTATTCGTTACATTAAAAACCACAAAAAAAAAACTTTCCTCTTTATAATATTAGTATAGACTAGTGCCATTATAATAATAAAAGAAATGTTATCAGTAGGTATTTTAACCGACTTCAGAAAAGGAGGCGGTTTCAACTCGACTATTTTTGTTTGTGTGTTTTACGATATCTCCGCAAACTATGAACTTGATTATTCTTTTTGTGTTGCTTTGTTGGCTTCATGGCGGTTTCGTATAAATTTCATTGGCATCGGGACCCTGGGAATGGACGGCATTTTAAGGCGGTTTAAATAAAAAAAGTTTATTTCCGACAGACTCTTGTTAGTGACTTTTTATAATAACTTTTAAAGATTCAAGTATATTGCGAAAAGGTTGAATTCAATACATATATACTTGGATTAAGGCCTTATCCCTCTCAGTTGTAGAGGAGGCCCGTGCTCAGCAGTGGGCAGTATATAATACAGGGCTGGTATGGTATGGTATATACTTGGTTCACGGCAATGCTAGCAGGTAGGGGTTTCCCAGAAGTATTCAAGTAGGCCAGCATGAGAGTGGCTTTCTCGAGATGTTACTCCACTTTACTTGTAACTTGATTTAATGCGTTGGTTTCGTTAAAGCGTTTTGTACAGGAAAACTACAGGTGCATCTTATCATGTTCTACGTCATTTAAACCAACGTCAAAAAAGGAGTATTTTTTGTAAGGCATTGAATGACGAGACGAGCATGCCGTTCGCCTGATGGTAAGCGATATGACCACCCATAAACAGTAGCAACACCATCCAGCACCTTGACTTACAAAGTACCGTGTGGCATTCCACTGCGCTCGTCATCCTGAGACACGAGATGTTAAGTCTCATTATGTCCAGTAGTTACTCTGGCTATAATGTCCTTCAAACTGAAACACAACCGTGCATGCACTCTGCTGCTTGGCGGTAGAAATAGACATTGCGGTGGTACCCACCCAGACGGAATCTTACATATGAGAGACCTATCACCGGTGGCAAAATTCTCAATTCAATACGTATTTTTTGCTTTTTCTTTTTTAAAATTCGTTCATTAATCTTTGCAAACAATACCTAGTATACATATCAACTTCATTTAAATGCTTTAATGTTTTATTCATATGTTACTGTTGTATATTTCGCAGTAATTCTTAGAACACTAACGACTTACAGTAATAGACCATTGCAAGTAGTTTCAGCTTAATTTAGAGATGTGCAATACCGTTGGCAGAAACTCAATGTTATTTTGTTATGGCGTTCGAGGACAAATACTTCGACTAATGTTAACTCATAATGACACCGTTTTTCGGCAAAAAACCACAAGGCCTTATGGTAATATAGGATTGGTAACAAACTTTATAAAATTCGAATACCTCGATGCACTGACATACAACTACGATGAACTACATTTGTTGTTATTTTTCATATAACAGAAGGATTAAAACTAAGACGAAATATCATTAATCAGAATTTTAACTGATCACTATTTCGTACCTACTTCATTGATCGGAATATTTCGAGTGAAACGCGATTTATATAAATCACTGATTAAAACAAGATATTTGCATTTACGCGCCTTTTTTTTTATTGCATTGAATGACGAGACGAGCATGCCGTTCGCCTGATTGTAAGCGATACAACCACCCCATAAACTGTAGCAACACCATTCAGCACCTTGAGTTACAAAGTGTGGCATTCCACTGCCCTCGTCATCGTGAGACATAAGATGTTAAGTCTCATTATGTCCAGTAGTTACACTGGCTACAATGTCCTTCAAACCGAAACACAACAGTGCATGCACACTGCTGCTTGGTAGAATAGACATTGCGATGGTACCTACCCAGACGGCGCGGCCCCTCGCATACGAGAGACCTACCACCAGTAAGTAAGTAAGTATTTAATACATATCTACTATTGTGGGGATATTTAACTGCTATTACGAACGAGATGCCGATTTCACAATATTTCTCAACTTTATATTTATGTATAAAGGCAATCGTAACAGATTAAGTAGTCATTAAATATTAATTTAAGAAGTTTTATTATTTACTATTGCTATTATGAATTGGAAATTTTGTTTATAAATAATTTAGTCTGCTTATTGTAATGGATATACATTATTAATTTAAAAATATTAATCAACACAAAATATTTTGTGAACATGAAATTGTATTTATCATCAGCCACATGAAGTCCACTGCGGATTATAGGTCTTCATAAAATATTCCAGACGGACTTGTCAAAAACGGCATGCATGAAATTGCATTTTTATTATTTAAACAAATGAGGGTATTTTAGAAAACACTTACAGTAAAAAGCCCATTCGCGCCATCTCTCGATTTCATATGGAACTAGGCAAGTTTCTTTTTGAAATATGAAATAAGAATTCCACATTTAAATTACAATATATTTTTACGTTCCTCATCACGCTATAATGCTTTTAACAAACGCGGTAAAAGTCACAGAGTCGTAAAATTTCACAGAGCGTGTATTGCCAAGAATTTGCACTTTTACTTTCATTCCAATACTCACTGTTAAACTGGTCACGCGAGGTACTCGGCACTCCAAAACACGGATCACAACCACGTTTCTACACACGCCTACTGAATCCCAATGATTTTCTCAAAAAATCTTACACTTCACACGGCAATACGGATTCGTTTTTTGCGTACCACACCGTTATTGTAGAATTGGAATTCGTGTACCAATGTACTTTTCAAGGTCTTATTATTCGATACGTTAAACCTTACGATAGGATACGATAGTTTTATTAACTTTTTAGCGTTCCTTACTGATTTCGACACACAACTCGCTTACAATGTTTCCCGCGACCGACTGAGCGAATGAGCGACTGGTGTCAAGCATGAAAGTGAACGAACGGGATTCAAAGAAGCGTGACTCGTGAGTCATTTTGTGTTTACCACCGCCTGCAAGCCACAAAGCCGGCCAGTGACATCAGAATAACAAATTCAATGGTTTTTACGTTGGACATTTGAATCATGGTTGTAGCTTTATTAGTTAATAGTTAACTTCATTAAAAATAATTTTATACTGCAATATGTAATTAGCACACACACACATCACGTCATTATCCTCGAAGGGGTAGGCAGAGATGCAATCAGGGCTACCAATTTTCACCAAGTTTGTTCCGTCCTATGATGTGATAGGGGCGAACATATCGCCATATCGGGCTCAAATTCCAGACTCCGGGCTGATACTGAGCAGAAAAACCCAATATCCCTTTGCCCGACCCAGGATTCAAACAGAACCTCAGAAGTCAGAACAGTGATACCGCGCTCGCAATACAACTACGCCACCGAGGCAGTCATAACATGACGCCTTTTTTCCTTTTTGAGGTGTAGGTAGAGGTATAAGGGCGAGATATTACCATAATTTTACCGGGTAGGAGTCCACACTCATTTTACCTGACCCAGCGAACGAACCCGAGAACTCAGCATGATAATCTTATCGCGTAATACAATTACGCTAGTTAGTTAAGTTATTTACATAAACACTGACTTTCACAATAGGCACTTTACGACTGAGATCAAAAGATCACAATCTCTATGTTTGGATCGATCGTAAAAATGGGCCTATAAGAATCACGTCTGCAAGCATAGATGATTTTATTTCATTAATTTAGGGCCGATTTCACTGCCTCGGTGGCGTATCTCGGGTTCGACTCCCGGGTCGGCATAGTGATATTGGATTTTTCTATTCAGTGTCAGCCCAGACTCTGGAATTTGTGCCCGATACAGCGATAGGCTCGCCCCCTATCACACCATGGGACGGAATACGCAACGACGAAAAATGGGTGCACTAGGTGCGCCTCTGTCTACCCCTTCGGGGATAAAAGGACTGTGTGTGTGTGTGTGTGATTTGGGGCCGATTTCATCGATTGCTGATAAATGCTACTCTTCACAAAAAGGTATAAGCCGGCCAAATACAACAGCCACACTCTAATCAATGCTCAAAATATAAAATACGTACTACTTAATTATAATAGCTGTTTAATACGATAAATGTCAAATAAAATTTACTCGAAACCTGTGAAACTGGCCGTTAGTCTCTGGATTGATCTCAAGATAGCTGTTTGGATCGCTATATAACTATAACCACAGAGTACTTTTATAAATAATATATAGGTACGCATAACCTTGGGTTATGCAACTGCAGTTTCCTCTGAAAAATACAATTATTTTTGTTATAGTGAAGGAAATACTTTCACTATAATATGTTATGGATGACCAGCCTATTTTTCCTTGACGGATAATCGCAATTGTTAATAGAAAGAAAAGAAAGAAAGAAAGAAGTTTATTATTGGTACAATATTGCACACGGAAAACACAAACACATCTCATATTATAAAGTAGAAAAATAAAAACTTGAGAGGTGTCAAGGGACACCCGGATGGAACGAAGTTCCTTTCGATTAATTAGTGAAGGAATTGTAATAAAATTTTATTTATATAACAGAGTGTGTATATATATAAATATATTATTTATATAACAGAGTGTGTATTTATATAAATATTTTCCTATTTCCGTTCCAATACATAAGTTTCTAGAGAAAAAAACAAATAAATACGTGTGGCACTCGGAGACTGCCGCGGTAAAGCTATTGCATAGCATTTTTATCACAAATTTTGATTGACTAAACACAAATTCGATCTTACGCTTACTACATAAAGTAGATTTTTAAACGCGAGCAAAGCACGTTTAGTCTTGTTATTGATAAATGTCAGTAACCAAAGTAGAATAAATCAACAAAATTTGAAAAAAGAATGTTACGTTCGATTCTTTTGTACTCGTGCCGTGCCAACGCTGGGGAAATAGCTTCTACGCAATGTATTTAAGGTTCATATTAGATTAGTAAGAAATGGTTTTAATGACTTTAATAAATAAAATAAATAAAAATATACTCGTTTCAAGAATTATAGCTTCTACGCATTGTATTTAAGGTTCATATTAGTAAGATAATAGCAAAAAGTGTCGTGACCACTTTTCGTTTGTTTTTTCCGTCCAGCCCCCTTTCACAACGCGCGATAAGGAACTTCGTTCCAAAAAGCAATTATTGTACCAACAATGGGCTTCCCATTCAGCTTAATGCCACGGTACCACCAATGCAGTACCGCAGCGCAGGTTTTCAATGGGATGTCCATGTGACGTGGACAGACATCAAACCACTATAATACTATAATAGTTACAAATACATTTTGTTCCGATGGGGCTCGGATTCGCTATTTTGTGTTTACAACGAACTACCACCATCCGCTGCGCCATGAAAGCTGTATAATATTCGCCAAATAATGATTTACCGGCCCTGGTGATGTATACTGTATCACTGCTGTGCACTGGCCTTCTCTACTACTAGAGGATTTAGGCGTTTGCACCACGCTGAGCTAGTGCGGGTTGACAACCCCTACCCTCAAAATTGTGGTTCAAAATTTTCAGATGGATTTCTTACAAATTCTTCACTGTTGCGAGTGCTTTAAGTGAAAGGCCTTCAAAATAGGGCCGGCTTTAGGGGCGGGCGGGCAGGGCGGTCGCTCAGGACGCCAGATTAATGGGAGGTCGCCACAGACTGACTAGAATGTCGTCATCAACGTTATGCTTGAATGCTTTGAGTAATTATATACCTAGATAGATACTTAACGGTTCAAACGCGTCGAAAAAAATAGAGGCCAACTGTTCTCCACTAAGAGTTCGAGTGAATTCATTTTTGTTGTTTTTCATGGATGTAATTTTATCCCCGTTTTAATAGAAACCATGTTATAACTGGTATTATTATGCGCGCACACAAGGATACGCAGAATGATGCAGCAATAGCGTATTACACAGCTGTCACGCATACTAGCTTAAGAAAAGTTGGCCTGTTTGTTTTAGTTTCATTGTAGCGCGTCACTCTATCTAGGTATATAATTAATCAAAGCTTGAATGATACAGTTGAATCCTAAACAAAGGACGCCAAAAAATTTTTACCCAAATAATACTTCAAGTATATTTCATGTAATTTTATTGATATAATTTTGTACAAATAACGGCGTATATTACATCGGACAGGTTTCACATACAAAACTAACTCTAGTCAAGCTATCCATATTATGTCACAAATTCTACTTTATTTTTACCATCAAATTATTTGGTACCGGATAGTTTATTCCAAAGCCGTATAAAAGAACGCAAGGACTTGAAGGAATAGCCATGAGAGGGTTACATGCAGGCAGGTTGGGTTAGGTTAGGTTAGCCATAATTCAATATTTTACTGAATCTAATAACACAATATTTTACGACGGTGATATCAATTGAGTTCTCTCTTCCATTTGCCTATGATTGAGTTAACGTTATTTATTCATCTATAGTCTCTTGAAAATCATAAAAAATTGTATGACTAAGGCGCCGTTTCATCCGTGGTCAAAGTTAAGGCTCTCATGACACTGGAGAATTCGAATTCCAAGCGAATTCACAGCGAGGCGAACTCGTCCAGTGTAATAAGACCGTTAACTTTACTTGGCCACAGATGAAACACGGCCTAAGAATAGATTTTCTAATTTGACTAACGGTCGAAGTTAAATGTCCAATCTCTGGATCAGTCGCAGTAATGGACCAATCAGAATTAAGTCTATCGCGACTTTATAAATTGATTGGATTAATTAAAATATTCTGTGGTAATTTGATTGTTTATTGTTTTAGAAATATTTTTATGTGTCATACGACACAATAAATACTCAATTAAAGAAGATCGCGGACACAAAACTCAGTCAATATCATAAATCATTTGTTTAATGTTGGTTTTTCATTATTTTTATTGTACGCTTGCCATCATCTTCATTGCAGGTACCTTCAAAAAATTTAGATGAAGGTTTTAAGTGTTTAGGAAGTACAATCGGCCACATAAGTGACTAAACAAATTCAAAACTTCAAATTGTATACGCGTTAAGTTTAATTGAAACTTTTTTCACGTGTGAAGTAAAGTAAATCCCGTTTATTTTATGATTATGAATAGTTTTTTTTTGTAAAACCACAAAAGTGTATAGGAGATATGATTATTTGAATTTGTTCAGTTATGTGGCTGACTGTACATGTATTAGGCTATCATTGCATAATTATTATATTAGCAATTTTTTGTCCGACATTTCAAGTAATGTGCGGAATTTAACATGCCAAACATAGCAACCACAAGAGACCTGCTAACAAATCTCTAAAAAATTATCAAAAAAAGTTTACATTTTTCAAATATAAATTTAACAATAACTAGATTTAATTCAGTTAGAAAATCGTTATAAGGGATGAATAAAAGTGGCCAAAGAAACGAAGTTTCGGTTTAAATTATTCCGAATTACAACAATTTATTTGTAATCTAAATCTTCTTTTCGATTGATTCTAGCTGAGATGCGGTAACTGGGAATCCTATATACTTAAATTTCGTTCCTTTTTAAGTACCACTTGTATCCTTTAAATCAATTTATAATACAGTTTATAAATTAATTTCATAGTCGTATTAATTGTTTAATTGCAATTACTTTTAACCCCTCTCAGTAGTAGAGGAGGCCTGTGCTCAGCAGTGGGCAATATATAATACTGGGCTGATGAATTACTTTATTAAATGTAACAGTTCAAATAACTTTAAATATGCGTGCGTTCATAAACTGTAAAATGATTTTAATGCTCAACAATGCAATGTATATGCCAGCTAATGCAATCTTAGACAATATATGAAGGACGCTCCCTGTATGATCTTTCCTTTCTGTCAAAGTATGTATAAGAGCAAATTCTCATGCACACATTTATAACATAGTGTGTGTAAAACATACAAATGTAAACGGTATAGTATGCGTGTGTGTGTGTGTCACTTTCTATATAGAAATTACATTTAAAGTGTCATATTTTTTTGTTCACGACAATAAGCACATGGTGCCTCCTTTTTAGATGCTCTAAGAATGTAATTGACTTATAAATCTACAATAATATTGCACCTTGCGGGTGCTGTTTTTGACTGTATTTCCTCTGTACAGACAGTCAGAGTAAGAGAGAGAGAGTACCAGCAAGGGTTACACATCTCAACTAAATAGAGTATTGTAACTTAAAGTGACCTCTACCTGTTGGATCCATATGCCCACGCGAGCCTTCCAAAATGACCCGCCTTCGTGCCGTGATTTCCCGCAGGAAAGATACAACTTAATAATAAAACAATGCAATGTGTTAACTAATTACATATTGTTGATCTCTTGTGATTCCATGATTTATTGATGGCGCTTTCTTTTTTTAAAAAATGAGAACATAAGTGAAGAAAGGCGGATATGTATAATGTAAATAATTGTCACACCCTGTGGAATGTTATAATTGACCAAACGATTGGTGTAAAGGAACACGGTGTTCGCTACTACTCCCACACGATAGAATGCTTAATGATTTTATTTCACATAAGTTCATAAAGGTTATGTAAAGTATGTGTATTTAATGTAACATAGATATAACCCGTGGCACCTCGCCGTTGACTAAACAAGTGAATTACGTTTTTTTTTTCAATTGAAAGGCTAGGCCAGTGCTGCCAACCCCAAGAAACAAATAAACAACAGTTCACTAATAAAAGAACAGGAGAAAACAGTAATAACGGGGATTTTGAGCGAGGAGCAAAGAAATAAGGGAAGGTGGATAGGGTGGCGACGTAAAAAAAAAGCTCCTGCAGCATTTTAGTATGCAGTAATTTTGTTTACTAACCTGTGCACAAAATCCGTGATAACGCATGTAAAAATCAATAAAATAAAAAACAGTAAAATTCCGACTCTAAACAGAAAACAGGGATGACAGGAAAAACAGTAGGTAAATTTACTGTTAAAACAGTAGGGTTGGCAACACTGGACCAGACCAGCATGCTACGCCTGATGGTAAGCGATACGACCAACCGAATCGGGAGAATGGTCGCAAAACGCATTCTGGCGAAGTGCATAGAATAGTCGCATGGGTTGTTTAATGTTTTTTTTAAGTTAAGTGGAGGACATAGCTCTGAATAAACATTTCTTTTCTGATATTTACATTTATTTGAATAAACGATTTAATTTAATTTCAGATCAATGTCAAGAATAAACGGATCAAAATAAGTTATATTCTGTAAATATGTCAAACGAACTATTTTCTGATTGGTCTATTTTCAGTGTGTTGAATTCGTCCTATATACAGTGTGTATTTTTGAAACGGGGCAGTCAGGGCAGCTACTTTTACCGCTTTAGCTACAAGAAATCTTTCTTAGGTGACTGTCCATCATTTTTGAAGATATAAGATCTAAATTCACAAATTTTGAAACAGCTAGCTATAGCGGTAAAGGTACCTGCCCTTGCTGCCTCATCTCAAAAATGCACCCTGTATATACATGTATAATAATAATGAATCAGAAACTCTATAGGTACATATATAAATATATGTTTTTATTAAACGTAATATGAGAATGTGTAATAATATTATCAATATAGGTCTTTCAATTCGATATAATGATCATTAAACATCCGAATCGTGTGTTAATAACACAGAAAGCGCATTTTTTCAAATAACTCTACCCGATATATTATAATATAATCTATGACATTATTCTAGAAGGGTGCTATTCGTTAAGGGTAAGCAAAGCAAAATGGCGCTCGGAATTTTAAATTTATCAAAATGGCGCCATCTATGAAACGTGGCGCAGAACTTTTATTCTATTCGATAACCACCTTTGTAGTTTAATTCGTCTTTCATTGTAGGTTTTAGAGTCGTAGTTTTTGTTTTTTTTATGGCCTAATACAAGTGTGGTCAGTGATTGTTAATTTTATTCTACTTAAAATGGTTCCACATTATTTTTAAAATAGTTAATTAGTATGTGATATGGACTATAATTTCATTAACTTGTTAATCAACATTACATCAAATTCATCTTATTTAATAATGACTAACTGCATTTTTTCGAATAATTGGATTAATTACAAAACTCCGTTTTCTCTAACTATTCTATCGACATGTGTATAATTCCGACCACATTTAACAGATGGCGCTGTTACAAAAGCTCGTAGTATCAAACGCTAGCGCTACCCGCGCCAGTGGCTGGAGTAGCGCATCGTAAAACCTCACTGTATACAAACGCTATGTGTCGTGTACTTACACCGCTATCATATAAAACACTTTCACGTAACAATTCGTGTTCGCTAAGCTGTGGCTACGTTGAGGACGGTTGAGAGTGCGTATGCGAAAAGGAAATTATTTTAAATATTTTAAATTGGAATGTCAGTTAATTTGGATTTGGAATAAAATATCAACATTATTATTTTTTTGTTCTGTGTTTCATAATAAGTTAAAAAAAAAAACAAGAACAATTCCACATTTCACAAAAGCATTCTAACCTGACGCAAATGCGAATGCGAAAGTCCGCAACATGACCACTGCGTATACACATTTAAAGTAAAACAGAACCGATATAGTCATTATGTGCAAAACACACGTACGTCTATAGTTTAACATTACAAATAGGTATCCTCTCGTATCTACTAGATAGTAAAGCACTTTGAAACGTTACACCATTGTACAGGAGACAGATCAACAGAAAAACATACACCCAAGTATTACATCAGTTCCTCTTACGCTAAATTGACTAGAATATTTAATGGACCCGATGTGGCATATCAATGAACTATTTTTTTAATTATAAATACAACTGGACAATTAACATAGAGATGCGAAGACATTGGTCATAAAGTTGACTTGGCAACATCGAAGTACCATGGTGGCAGGTTTCATTTGAATGTTCATGGTTGTATAAACATAAAAGCATTGTAACTTTGTATTATATGCCTAAGGTTTTGCTAGTTTCACATCAAAAATTGCTGACGCAACGCTTAATATCGTTTGATATTGGTATTATTAGTGTCTTGAGTAGTCATTTCCCTAAAGATATTTGGCGCAAGTTGATACCGGTTATAAATTTATTTGACTAGAAAAAACCATAGCTCATTGATATCCCCCGAATGGTCGTCGCTAAACTTCGAAACAATGCGAGTGTGTAGAGATGGCCGCCCACTTTGCCACGCGTCGCCACTCGCCGCGCCGAGCCGCCTCAACGTGCTCTGATATGTTTGTACGGAGTCACTCACAACTAAACTATTCTGTATGCAAACTTTTTGCAACACAATTTGTATTGCAAAAACCTTGAATTACGAAAATAATATGCAATAATTGAGTTTAAATTTATTAAAAAAACAAACAGGGAAACACATCTAACGTTCATCTGAAACCACGCTTACGCTTGAACCAACCGCTCAGAATAGGTTCATTTCATCGGCCGAGCATGCGATACATTTGAATGTAACGCATTCGTAACGATGGGTTTGAATGAACGGGCGCGGTTCATTTATCGTTCATGGCGTGCAGCGGCCGACGTTGTTGGTGATGGTGTGCGGCAGCTTCGACAGCGACAGGGGGATGTCGAAGTCGCCGCTCAGCGATATCTGAGACACGCATCCCACTAGCCCGCTCTTGTACTTGCCCATCGTGGTGAGCTCTATCGACGGAAGTCCACCTGGAGTCCAAAAAAAAAAAAAAAGGCTTTTTTTACATACAACTGTATGATTAGACGAGCAACCCGCTCGCTTAATGGTAGACACTGTTTATGAGCAGTAGCAACGTCACCCGAAACCATTCGTCATCTTGAGAAATTACGTGGTAATGGCCAGTGTTTGTATGTAATAATGTACGTGCCAAATAATATAGTAAAAGAACGCCCACCCTCCTACCAACATACGTGACGATATCATAATTCATAACTACACGAATTTGTTCCCGAAATGAATGAAAGTCCTTAGTATTGATATCTCTATTGTAAAAGGATACCGGTCGGCTAGATTTTTGTTGAAATTCCCCAATACCATCATGCTTAGCGAAGTCATATTGCGACAGGTTTTAATAAATTAGCGATAGAGATTACGAATTGTGATATTCGAGTGACAGTTAGGCAATGAACACTTACGCCATGTTATTTGCTATTTGGCACACACTATAGTTACAAAGTCCTTAAATCCGGAATGCAAAAATGCATAACGCACACTTCTGCTTAACGGCAGAAATAAAAATTGTGCCTACCTATACATCCTCGCCTTTGATTAATTATATACCTAGATAGACATTGAACGTTTCAAACGCGTCGAAAAAAATAGAGGCCAACAATTGTCCACTAAATGAGTTTAAGTGAATTATTTTTTGTTGTTTTTCATGGATATAATTTTCTCCCCATTTTAATAGAAACCATGTAATAACTGGTATCATTATGCGCGCACACAAGGATACGCAGAATGGTGCAGCGATAACGTATGACAAAGCTGTCACGCATACTAGCTTAAGAAAAATTGGCCTGTTTGTTTTAGTTTCATTGCAGCGCGTCACTCTATCTAGGTTTATAATTTATCAAAGATCCTCGCATGGAAAGCCCATCTAGCGACATCTGTGAATGAAAATAAAAACTATAGCTATATGTTCGCCGTACCGATGTACAGTCCGTTCTCGGTGTTGAGCTGCTTGTGCTTGCCGGGCGAGACCTTGCCGACGGAGCCGAGCCCGTCCACCTCCAGCACGCCCGCCTGGCGATTCCTGAAAACATTTGCGAATAGTGTGACTGGTTTAGGAAAAAAAAATGTCTTAAAAAAAAAAAAAAAAAAAACCAAACAGAAAGAACTATACAAATCTGGTAAAAAATCTATATATTATTATATTGACTACCTCAGCGGCGTAGTTGTATTGCGTACGTATTTCGAGTACGATTTGCGCGCTGAGGTCCTGGGTTCGAATCCCGGGTCGAGCCAAAAGCATAGGGACTAGGTTTTTCCTTCTTAAAAATTACTCAGTCGCAGCTCGGAGTCAGGAAGTTGGCGGTGTGATACCCCCGTGCCTCGGAAAGCACGTAAAGCCGTTGGTCCTGCGCCTGATCTCTCTCCGGTCATGTCGGATTGCCGTCTCACCGGACTATGAGAGTGAAGGAATAGCGAGTGCAATTGTGTATTGCACGCACACTTGTGCACTATAATATCTCCTGCGAGCCTGGCTGTTCTCCGTTGAGATTCGCCGCCGTGACCGAAACTGGCTAGGATGATTAGGTTTTTTAATAAGAATACAAAACCAATCATAGGCAACTACTCTATTGTTTACATTAATGTTCAACCTTTGTGAATACGTGTATAAGTACAGCTCGTACGTACCTGGTGGCGCGGGCGCGGTGCCACAGCCCGTCGTCCACCCGCGTGTGGTTCGCGATGATCGCCACCTCACCGCTGCCCAGGTCGTATCTGGAAACATCATTTCCGTATATTAAATACTTCTATACATTCGCAGCTCAAATGTCACCAGTATCCGATTCTGAAACTCACTAATATATTGGTTTTATCTTCTCAGTATCAGCCATTCTAAGATTTGTGCCTGATAAAGTAGGCTCGTTCCCTATCACATCATGAGATGGATTACACACGGCGAAAAGTGGATGCCCTGGTTGCGCTTCTACCTACCCCTTTGGGGATAGAAGCAAGCATTCAAAGCAATAAAAATAAATCGTAATAGGTTTATTTTTTTTATTTCATTGAATGACGAGACGAGCATGCTGTTCGCCTGATGGTAAGTGATACGACCACACATAAACAGTAGCAACACCATCCAGCACCTTGACTTACAAAGTACTGTGTGGCATTCCACTGCGCTCGTAATCCTGAGACATTAGATGTTAAGTCTCATTATGTCCTGAAGTTATACTGGCTACAATGTCCTTCAAACCGAAACACAACATTGTATGCACACTGTTATTTGGCGGTAGAAATAGACATTGCCGTGGTACCCACTCAGACGGACTCTTACATATGAGAGACCTACCACCAGTCACAATATGTCGCTCCTTTAGGACGAAAACGACACAATTCAAAAAAATCTAAAATTGAGCTATCGTCATTTTTTTTTTTTTTTTTTTTTTTTTTTTTAATCTTTATTTAATAATCAAGTTTAGAGGCTTTTAATCTACAAGATTACGCCAGCCTCATCGTATCCTAAAACTAATTCATCAGAAAGGGAAACATTTTAAGTCCTTTTTAGCTTGCTTACAAATTTATAGATTTTAATAGCATTTTCACTGTAAGGTGTAGACAAGATTGTTTGTACCACACCCAATTCTAAAATATTAACTTTTAATTCCTCCATTAATGTTTCTCTTTCTGTGTTATATCGGACACATTCCATGAGCAAGTGGTGAACATCTTCTACAGATCCACATATTTCACAATTGGGACTACTAGTTTTCTTCATTAAGAAGCCAAACTTGTTCAATGGTATGTGTCCAGATCTTATTCTATGTGCAATGACTGTTAAGCTTTTGCTAATTTTTACATTTGTGAACCAAGGAATACGAGGAGTTTCGCATTGCATGGTTCTATACCAAATACCCTTTCTCCGAGAATTTATGTCAAAATATTCGTTCCAAATTTTATAACAGTAAGTCTTATATTTACTAAAAACTTCAAAGAAACACGGCTTTATATCAACAAATGACCCATCAATAGCAGCACTTTTAGCTAAAATGTCAACCTGCTCATTTCCTTTTAAACCTATATGACCCGGTACCCACTGCAATCTTAATGAGACATTATTCACTTCAAACCAACGCATTAAACTCATAATTTCATAGGCTACCGAAGCACCTCTGTGTCCAGAAGCGCATCGAGCCAAATGTTGCAAAGCGCTTTTGCTGTCGGTTATTATGACCACTCTATTATAGGAATTCCTTTTAACATAACGCAATGCCTCTAAGATTGCAGTGAGCTCCAACGTCATTATACATATATTCCCATTACAAATCTTAAAGCTACCACTATTCTTGGAAAAAGGGTCAAAAAATGCCGCCCCAGATCCACTATGACTCCTTGAACCATCAGTATAAATCTTATGCCAATCTTTATATTTATTGAATAGCTCTTCTAAAATACTATATTTTAACTTATCTGGATGGTAAGACTTTTTATTTGATATGACACAGTCTAAATCACACAACAATACCTCAGAAATTTTTATATTTGTTACCCATGTGTCTAAAGTAAACATTTCTAGAGGATAGCTTGTATTTATATTTTCATGTTTAATTTTATTATATATTGTTACTAAAAGTGGTTTCTTTTTCGGCAGCCAATATCTGTTGGTACAAAGAGTGCTTAGTGCATCTAGTGAGCTATTGACTATATTGTAATTATGAGACCAAGATTTAGCTTTCAATAAGTATTTAAAAGCCAAATATTCTCTACGTACAAATAAAGGTGGAATACATAGTTCACATTCCATGACATGAATTGGTGTGCTTCTGATAAAACCACCAATTATTCTTAAAGCCTGATTCTGAACTACATCCAGTTTATTGATGTGTATCTTAGCGCTATTATCATAAATAAAACTTGCATAGTCTATTCGACTTCTAACCAATGCTATATACAATCTGCGTAAATGAATTGGATGAATACCCCATGATGGACCCGAAAGAAGTTTTAGGAGATTAAGAAATTTTTGGGTCTTTTTATTTATTTCATCTATATGTTTTCCCCAGCGCAATGACCTATCAAGCCACACACCCAAGTATTTAATATTGTCCGATATTTGTAATGTTATGTCATTGATTAAAAGTCGAGCTTCCTGTTTTTTGTGTCCTCTACTAAATATAAGATATTTAGATTTGTTCACTGACAATTCAAGACCAATATCCTCTAAAATATAAAATGTTGAATATAATGCCTCCTGCATACTGCTTACACTGTCAACGAACTTATTATTGCTAGTATACAAAACAAAATCGTCAGCATATTGAGATATTGTCACGTTCGTTATATTATGACAAATTTTATAAGTAACAATATTAAAAAGTAATGGTGAGAGTGGATCACCTTGACCAATGCCTTTATTTGTCCATCGACATAAATAATTATTACCAGAGCCATTTTCACTATTCATTTGAATTAATAGTCGCCTTTCACTAAGATAGGACCATATATATCTAGATATTTTACTACCTACATTTATGTCTTCCAATGTGTGTACAAGTTTCGTTACTAAAATATTATTATACGCATTGTCAATATCGAGAAAGCATGCAAGGGTTGATAAATTTTTTGAAAATCCAATTTGAATATGACTAATTAACCTAACTAAGGAATCTATAGTTGATTGTGCACGTCTAAATCCAATAGTTTTGTATGATAATAATTTATGTTTTTCCACAAACCACTCAAGGCGTTTTGTAAGCATTGCATGAAATATTTTACAAACACACGACATTAGGGCTATTGGTCTCAATTTGGGTGTGACACTTCCCAATACATTGGTTTTAGGGATTGGGTAAATTTCAATATAACGCCATTGCAAGGGAACAATACTATAGGTAAAAATTATGTTATAAATTTCCAGTAAAAATAATTTCGCTATAGGAGGCAAATTGTACAACATAGAGTATGTAATTAAATCATTTCCCGGAGCAGTGTCTTTCTTTTTAATACATTTGGACATTTCTTCTATATTAAATTCAATCTCTAAACTTGCGTTTTTCGAATAAAAGTTTGGTGTTGGTGGAAGGACGGATTCAGGTGCCAAACTACATAACAATTCTTCTTTGTTTTTGTCAGAAGTCTGAAACTGACTCTTTTTGTAGCCTTTTATCCACCGCATTCGTTGCCACATCTCAGAAATTGACACAGTCTCATCTATACTATCACAAAATTGACACCAGCTCTTAGATTTAGCTCTCTTAATTAACTGTTTAGTTTCCTGTATATTTCTCTCCAATATAGAAAGGTTATCGGGTGTAGGATTTTGTCTAAATTTTTTAAGTTGTAATCGACGTTCAGCTACAGACTTAGAAAGTTCAGAATTCCACCAAGGTTTGGGTTGAAATTTGGATGTAGGATCTGTGCTTATTTTTATCTTCGGGATACACCGATCAGCTGCATTGTTAATTTTTTCAATGAAAAAGTCATATTTTACTTGCAAATTATTTGTCACCACCGGGTTACTGAATGCATGTCTTAGTACATCTTTGTACTTTGTCCAGTTGGCCAATTTGTAGTTTCGTTTTTTAGTATTAAAGCAATTGGGCGTATAGTCTAGTATAATTTTAATAATTAAATGGTCACTGCCTAGGTTCTCACTTAACACTTGCCATTTGAATTTTATAGCAATATCAGATGAGATAAATGTTATATCCGGGGATGACTTTTGGAGCAAGCCATTAACAAGTTTTACTCTCGTTGAGCTTCCATCATTTAAATAGATATATCCATTATCTAAGGCAGAGGTCATAATTTGTACCCCTCTTATGTTATTTTTGTACGACCAATTCGTATGATGGGCATTAAAATCGCCCGCTATTAATGACTTTTTTGAATAGTAACCAAATAGGCAATCCCAATCTACCTGACATGTACGTATACTAGATGGACAATAAACAGAGAATATATTTTCTAAACTAGAACAGTTAAGTAATTTAATATGTAACATTTCTATACCTTCATTGGCTGACCTATGCGAAGATGTAAGTACCTTGAGTGACTTATGTATAATAAACGCTACACCGCCGTATGAATCGTCTCTATCCTTCCTATACGTGTTATAACCACTAAATTTGAGCTCAGTATCCACAGCTAACCATGTCTCACTTAGAATAGCTAAATGAATGTTCTCTTGGTGTAAAAGACATTCAAATTCCAGTCGTTTCGGATTAATACTTTGGGCATTCCACTGTAAAATGTTAAGTTTACTGACATGTACAAAATTATTAGCCATTTTTGAAAATATTAAAGATACTATTTAAGCAATCGGTCTCCATCATGATGTCTACAAAATATTTTCTAACTTCTGCAATTAACAGTTTCATGACTGCAAAAACTTTGTTTTCAAAATTGGTTTTAGACAGGATAATAATCTTCAATTTTTTTAACAACAATTTGAAATAGCTAATCTTACTTTTATTATTTTCTTCTTCATCTTTTTCTAGAGCCTCTGTAGCGTTACTTTCGTGAGATATTTCTATATCTAATTCCATGTTTTCTTGGTAAACCGCACCGTTATTATTCCTTTTCTTAGATTTTTCTTTTTCTTTTGTATTTGTGGATTTTTCGTTAATATTTCTTCTAACATTACTCACTTGGTGTATTTCTTTTTCTTCACTGCTAAGTACTATATCTCTATAAGACGTATTTGGATGATTTTCATCTGATACTGTACTTTTTATCGCATCGTGTCTCGTGTTTTTATCCAATTCTATTTTATTAGTCTGTTGACTTAAATATGTACTTAAGGCATTTTTATACGTGCAATTTTTTGGGACATAATTTTTCGGATAGTTTTTTCTTTTGTAAACATAGGGCAATTTTTATTTAATGCCATGTGAGTTCCTTTGCAGTTAATACATCTGTATAGTGTAGTCTCGCAGTTATTATGTAGACCACCACATTTGGGACATACTATTTTCTTAGTAGGACACTGTTTAATCAAATGTCCATATTTCCAACAACCAGAACACTGAGTTACTGGAAATATATAAGGCTCCAACTTAAACCTACACCCGTAACCATAAACGTACGGGGGCAAGGTAGAGCCTTTAAAACATATACGAATTGACTCACTGTCTATCCAATTCCCATCATAGAATCTTTTCATGCGCTTGATCGACAATATTTCGGTATCACAGGAAAATGTTTCGAACATTTCTGTCAACTCGACATCTAGATCTATGTTCTTAATAATCCCATAGGATAAACTTACTTCATGTGTAAATTGGCATCTATAATCCAGCTCCTTCAGTTTTTTACAGGATATCAACTTTTCAGCATCCTCTCGTTTTGAAAAATGTATTATTACTTTGTATGCATTTTTAAACTGAATTTTTAATATGCCTTGGATATTTTCATTTCTAAGCAACTTTGCTAATCCAATTTGTTTAGGCAGCATTTCTTTCGATGTCATATATACTTCAATTACTGCTTCATTTGACTCCATGGCTTTATTGTTTGTATCATTAGTTGAAGTGCTTCGTATCAAACGTTTTGATCTTCTTCTCACGATCGTAAATTCATCATCTTTTTCGATAGCCTCTCCGTCGTCACTTTCTTGTCTCATTCTTTTTTCTGCTAATCTTAACTGTCCCGTGTTCTTTCTTTGGATCTCTTCTTCAACTTCGTTATCACTATTTCCACTCAAGAATTCTATTTCTTTCTCACTTTCACTCATTTCTTTTTAACTTGATATGAAGGGTAGTTATAAAAAAAACCGACATCGAGATGTTATTAACTTATACGTGCACTCACTACTGTGCTCCGCACGCGAATGGAGCTATCGTCATAAAATATTTAAAACGAAATTTTCAATACAACAATAGTTCAAACACCGCCATATTCAAGCGGGAAAAGGACAAAACTATTATATCGGTACGTTTTTTATTATATTTTCATAAAAGGACTAGTTTTAAGTAATTTTATGACGATAACCCAATTTTAGATTTTTTTGAATTGCGTCGTTTTCGTCCTAAAGGTGCGATGTGTGTAAGGGTTGGATTAATAGATGCAACTCAATATCGCTCTGAAGTGCGATATCAGCTGAGACGCCATCAAATTAAAGTCGGCATCTTAAGATAGTCACCATTTAATAAATCCAAATTAACAGCAGCTCAAGTGACATCTTAAGTGACAATATGTGACGGATTTTGACAACAAAGTTTTGTTTATTTAACAGCGCTTACTCAGCTGAGAACAAACTCTTAAATGACAGCTTAAGCTTTGTTTATTAAATAGCTCAATACATTAAATGTTTATTTGACTGCCTCGGTGGCGTAGTTGTATTACGTACGCGTTACGAGTACAATTTGCGCGCTGAGGTCCTGGGTTCGAATCCTGGGTCGGGACAAAAACATTGTGACTGGGTTTTTCCATCTTAAAAAAAAAATACTCAGTCGCAGCTCGGAGTCAGGAAGTTGTCGGTGTGATACCTCCGTGCCTCGGAAAGCACGTAAAGCCGTTGGTCCTGCGCCTGATCTCTCTCCGGTCATGTCGGATTGCCGTCGCACCGGACTAGGAGAGTGAAGGAATAGCGAGTGCACCTGTGTATTGCGCACACACTTGTGCACTATAATATCTCCTGCGCACCTGGCTGATCTCTGTTGAGATTGGCCGCCGTGGCCGAAATCGGCTAGAAAGGGTATTTAAGTTACCTGAACACGAGCACGCCCCGCTCGACGGCGAGCGCGAGGAAGTCGTTGGGCGCCGCGCGCGCCGAGCGGCCGCTCCACACCACCAGCCCGTGCCCACGCACGCTGCGGAAACGGATGTTGATGTCCAGCGAGTAGCTCACCAACCTGATACAAACGTTCTTTTTTTGATTGGTTTATTCTGGGGATCGAATATTAAGATTGGGATTTTTATTGAAATCAACCAAAGAGAGAAAATTTCGCGATATTATAGACCTTTACGTCTAGCAGACATAGCCACTTTATAGGTACGTATGCTAAAATAAAAGCGTGTATATTAAAACGTAGGGGTGGATTCACTGGATAATGACGCTAATCTACCGTATTTTTTACATGTTCTAAAATGTTTCATGTTCGTTTCTATGCTATAAAAAAAAATGTGCAATAATTTCTCGTCACCCTTTAGGTATACTGCAAATGAAAAAATCTTAACGCTTTATGAAAAAGTAACATAATATTATTATCTCCTTGTGCCTTTTCGAAGAGAAGAAAGTTTTAAATTAGCGTAAAGTAGCATTGAAATATGGCACAATCCAAATTCCCGCCAAACCTTTTTTAATTCCGAGCAAAGGTAACCGCAACGTACAGCCAAACATTAGTCTATCAAAAGTTACCTCTTGACAGTCTCGTCGTCGTCAATGTGTATGAAGCTGTCGGTCCCGCTGAAGCTCGGGTACGTGTTAGTGTCACCCCAGTTAATCTCGTTCGTGTTCGCATACTTCACTTGCATGTACTTCCGTCCGTGCGGGCTGTCTGTGCCTCTCGCGTTCACTTCGTTGTGATGTTGGTACTTCAATTTCTTTTTCTCCGTGCGTGTGTGCGCGTGCGCATGCTTCTTCGTTTTCTTGTGGTATTTACTTTTTATCCCCTTTTTGGCCACTATCGAGTGATGGAATTCGTTTTCGGTTAAATTTTGCGCGTATTCTGGAAATGGTTGTATGTTTTCTTTGCACAAGTTGCCGCTGAAAAATTTACAATTAAATTGGGTAGGTATCAAAGGAGAAATAGACAAGCGAATCGTGGTAAGTAATTTATAAAACTTAATGACGACAAGCTACGCGTGTGGTAAACGTCATGACTGCTCCTGAACAGTGGCACCACCACACAATTTTGAACGGGACCATAATATGCTTGGTCGTTCGATGAATCATCGTATGCGTTTGTGGCGCAATTTCACTACTCGTCATGAGAAATGATGAATAGTGATCGTAACAATATCAGTGAGCAAGCATGGAGCAAGATTGTTATCAGTAACCGCCGATTAATAAACGATCCCAATATTTTTTCAATCGATCGCGAAAATTGATCAATCGGAAAAAAAGGTTTTTTAACACGTTACAAATGACATTTAGATTCGTTTATTCTCGGGATTGGCTCGAAGACTGGGATCGTTTTTTGACATCGAAAGTGATGGTGTAGATCGGTACGTACTCGCAGGAGTGGTTGGCGGGCTCAGCGCAGTTGTCCACATTGAGGCCGCCCAGTGCCGACGACACTACTGACAGCTCCTCGTCGTTTATCACCAACTGGCAATCATATTATCATATTTAGGGCCGGTTTTACAGGTTTTAAGTAAATTTGTCCGTTATGTTATTTAAACAGTTAATGTAGGTAGTATTCATTTTATTGCCATTTATTTGGAAGCATTGATTACAGTGTAACTTTTGTATTTAGTCGGCTTATACATTTTTATGACAGGTAGCATTAATCAGCAAACGGTGAAAGATCGAGAAATCCTTAAGTTGTGTGCGACCATCCACTGCTTAAAGATTATACAATAAGTACGTAATATCTGTAACGTGTATACTGAGCTGCGTGTATAGTGAGTAGTACCAAGTAGTAGTTGCGAGTATACCTGTCCTATGCAGCCACTGAAGGAGGTGTGGAGCGCGAGGCGCGGCGGCAGCGGGCGCGGCGCACCGCCCAGCAACACCGGCTGCCGCAGCGACAGCGACCGCGCCGCCCCGCGCGACCACACGCGCGACCACCACCACCCACCACCATCACCACCACCACCACCAGCCTGCTGCGTGCGCACGCGCAGCGTCGCCCGCCGATCCCACCGGCTTACCGACACGCTGTACCACGTATTCGGACGCAATTGATGCGACGATCTGAATTATATTTTTAATTTTTTAACCAACTCCGGAGAACCAACAATCAACGGAGATTACTCTATTAGTCGTTATTATATTTCCAATGTAACCGATAATATCAATTCATAGCCAGAAAATAACAAAACTGATGTCCTAATTTGGTCTGTGTTTACTTTTCAGTTGTTCTTAGTTCCGAGAAAAAAACGTAGAGAAACCTTATCATTTGGATAGTTTCTGACTATTCAAAGATGGAACAACGCGTTTAGAATGGGATTACATGTAAACCATTACTTGGTTAAAGAAATAATAATTATTATTAATAATAATTTCTTCTTCAGGTTTTTCTCCCTCCAATTGATTGACCAAAAATTGCTTCACCCGAAGAGTGAATTCCTGGTTTCTTAGTGTTACTTGGCTAAAGGAGTTAAATACCTGACGATCGCCACCCCGGACCCGAGGTCGAACGCGAACTCCAAGAAGTAATCTCGGAGGTGCAGCGAGAAAAAGTCGCCTTCGCCGTTAGCGTGCTCCGAACTGTACAGCAGCAGACCGTCACCGTTCGTCGGCTTCAGTGTCATCTGCAACATTACCATAATTTGGGTTGATTGGTTTTATCAAAAGCATCATAAAATTGTACCAGAAAAGGATTTTTGGAACCATACCAGCCCTGTAGTATAATACTGCCCACTGCTGAGCACGGGCCTCCTCTATAACAGAGGGTTTGGGCCTTAGTCCACCACGCTGGCCTAATGCGGGTAGGCAGACTTCACATACCTTCGAAATTCTTATAAAGAATTTCTAAGGTATGCAGGTTTCCTCACGATGTTTTCCTTCACCGTTAAAGCGAGCGATAATTTACAAAGAATACACACATAAATTTTTAGCAAAGTTAGAGGTGCGTGCCCTTGGGTTTTGAACCTGCGGACATTCGTCTCGGCAGTCTGTTCCACTCCAAACTAGGCTATCGCCGCTCGGATTTTTGGAAATCCACCTAAAAATAAATAAGTTAATGCTTTCAATGCCTATTACCACGGTGGTTTGAAGTTCCATTAGTTCAGCCATTTCCGTAGTTGACTGTACCTACAAAGAAATTGGGTAATTCCGGAAATATTCCCGACGTCTAGTTTACGAGTGAGTCAACTTAATTCATGATCCGACAATAACTTGGCAAACAACTCTTGAATAAAAATTTAAATAACTTCTAGCGTAACTTGTTTTTATGTTCCTATTCAGAAGAGACAGATAAACAAAAAGATTTTTATATTCCACTTTTTTCTTATTAGTCACAAAATCATAAAAAATTACCTACTTAAATCATACCCATAATTGAAATTTGATTTTAATTTCGTCAGTTTTTGTTGATACTAATTAATAGTCTGAGAAATTCGCTTTAGCAATTTCAGCATCTGTTATTGTCTTATACCTTTTAGAGTTGAGGGGCATCTTTTACCCTCTCATATAGAGAGGGGCCGTAATGCGCATCTGGAAGGGACGGGTCGCGCAGCTATCTTAGTGCAACGTCCGTTCGTCCAGTATGCGCTAAAGAAAGTCACCGCATGTTTTGGTTGGTATGCCGGAGTAGAGTGTTCATTGTGTTAGGGACTCCGTCCTATGCTGGTAGGATATATTTTATAACCCCGATAGCGACCTCCGTAAATAATGTGTTAAAACCCGCCATAGTGGCTCACGTAAGTGTGTCGCGTTCCGGGATCAACCTGTGTATATCCGGATCAAACAGGCCGACATAATTGTGTCGACTGACGAAGGATGATCATCGCTCAGCAGTCAATACTATCTGGAACTCTCTTCGCTTACCATCAGGTGCAGAGGGGTCACGTTACCATGATGCTTTACTCCTGAGTCTCGACATTGCCGTAAGACCGGTGAAACCAACCTAACCATTCCACTCAACCCCGGTGCTGTAGCGATATAGCATAGTCATAGTCTATAGTCTTTCATGACAACGAGATGATAGCGTCTGCGCGGTGCACCTATATTATGTAGATATTTTTATCGTTATCTAGCCAATAGCAAATTGGTAGGACAGATTGAGGTAGTTAATAGTTATATTTTCTAACTAATTGCTGTTAAATCCCCTCTTACAACTCCCCGTTAAGTTTTTAGGAGTAAGCCGAAGCTTAGTGTGCACTCTTAAATATTACAGTTGTTGGAGAAAAATGCAGGAACAAGCATTACTCAGCATAAAACTAATTCGCCGCTAAACTAACTTCTGAGGCGCTTGTAAAATTCTGAAGTTAAAATTTTAACTAGTAGGTATATTTCACACGACTCTTAACTGCACTTTACGACGTTTTTAAATTCACCGTGTTCGCTGGAGGACGCCATATTAATTTATTATCATAACTTTATCAAAATGTTCCTCTAGCGCACGAAAAAAAGAAGCTTTTGCTCCGAAAGCTTTTAAGAAGTGGCGTTAAAGTTTTTTTTTAAATTATGAAGTTTTGATAAATTAATTAATTAATATTAAGTTCTGATAAACGAATTTGCTAAAGTTAATGTTACAGTATTGTTTGTTGTTCTTGTGTACATAAATCGCACCTTTAGGATGAAAACGACACAATTTAAAAATACGAAAATTGAGTTTTTTTTTTTTTTTTATTGCCTTAGTAGGCAAACGAGCGAGCGGTCCGCCTGATGGTAAGCAGCATCCGCCGCCCATGGACTAAAGCAATGCCAGAGGCACAGCCAAGCCGTTGTCGTCATAAAATTACTTAAAACGAAATTTACAATACAACAATAGTTCAAACACCGCCATATTCAAGCAGGAAAAGGACAAAACTATTATATCGGTGCGTTTTTAATTAATAATAATAATAATAAAGGGACCAGTTTTAAGTCATTTTATGTCGATAATTCAATTTTTGATTATTTTGAATTGTGTCGTTTTCGTTCTAAAGGTATGAAATGTTTTTAATATAACTCGTTAACATAGCATTACAAATGTAATAAACTAGTAGAAGTCTATCGGCGCTAGATCTGGTGAGAACGGTGGATGATGCAAAACTTCCAACCCTAACTCTTGTAGCTTAGACACCGTCTGTTGTAGGATTTGTCTAATACCCGAGAGGCAGTACAAAATGCCTTTGAAGAGTTTTTAGGTTCCCGTACACATGACTTCTTTAAGAAGGGCATTGAAAAATTACCACTGCGCTGGCAAAGGTGCATCGATCGCATGGGTGCATATTTTTAACCGACTTAAAAAAAGGAGGTTCTGTATTCGATCCGTATGTATGTATGTATGTAAGTTTGTATGGCCACGAGTTTCTCAAAAACTACTGATCCGATTTGGATAGGGTTTTCTTTATTCAAATGTATATTTTTCAAGCAAGGTTTTAGTTTATAATTTATTAGCAATCTTCGGAGATAGACAATGGAACTCTTCTATAAGTAACAGCAGACCCGCGAATGCTGCAATCGTATATCGATGATGTGGGTATTGTTTATACCATTTCATAATGAACTAACAAAAAAGCAATCTTAATAATATTGTGTTCTGTGAACCTGTAGGAAAGATGGCCGATTTGAAGTTTGGCGCCGCGCAGATGTTTTCAAATAGGGTAGCTTCTGTTTTATATCTGTATAACATTATATTTTTCTATGAAATCAGTATCAGACTTCATTCAATAATAAAGCAGTTATTCTATATTTGGAATATTGTTGTGAAAACAAGAGGCTTAACCCTTTCTTCGCAGGTTTCTGGCCGGTAAGACTCGGTGACGTCACAGTAAGCTGTTTCCGTTATTTGAAAGATGCCCCTGCCTCCAGACAAAGCTTTATACCTCATTTATTATTGCCTGGATTTTGAAAATTCTTTCTCCGCTAGATTTTGGATGATAGGATTTGGATACATTTTTGATAAATTTATTTAAATAAGTAGTCAACTACCCCATTGTTGCCGAGAAAAACTTCTAAAAAGAAACTAAGAGTACTAAATTATCTTTCTGTATCAGTCGACACCCCTCTATTAAATTTCTTATCATCTCCAATCCATCCAAAGGTTGTCTGTAAGAAATTGCGGAATGCGATAAGACCGCCAATTGTACTTGTGTTTTTATCATCTTAGTTTTATTTTATGTTTATACATTCACCTTAGTTTGATGTACAATAAAGTGTTTAATAAATTAATGCAAGATTTGCGACAGAGACTAACCTGTACATCGAGCCAGAATAGCGCTGAGTTGCCCAGTCCAGGCAAACGGAGGTACGACGAGCCGTTGAACCGCGGCACCTGTAACATGTTACGTTTCGGAATTACAGAACTAACTATTCCATTCTTGTTATTTGTACAAATGACTGATTAGACAAGCAAGCCGCTGATAGATGGTAAGCGATACGACCATCCAGTAGTAACACCCTAACCTTAAATTAACAAATATTGTATGTCATGCTGAGGCATTAGATGCTAATTTCCACTGCTCAGCCTCTTCTACTACTAAGAGGGGTTAGGCCTTAGTCCACCACGCTGGCCTAGTGCAGGCTGATAGACTTTACAAATCCTCAAAATTCTTATGAATAATTCTCAGGTGTGTAGGTTTCCTCGCGATGTTTTCCTTCCGTTTAGTGAATTAAAATTGATAAACAGTACCGTTGCTTCGAAACTTCAGAGGTGTGTGCCTTGGGTTTTGAACCAGCAGACATTCGTCTCTGCAGAGCGTTCCATTGCCAACTACGCTATCGTGTAATTAAACAGAAATCACTACTGACCTTCAAATCAAGCGTTATTTCGCATTTCTCCCCCGCGTAGCCCAGTGGGCACAGGCACACTCTATTCACACATCCACCGCCATGCTGACACTCACAAGCATCTTTATCGTCCCGTTTCCCTTCCTTTTCATCATCATCACCCACATTTAAACTGTCTATTTTCGATACACTATAACTGCCGAGTGGATCGATTGAATTTTCTAATTTGTTGTGGTCTTGGTAATTCGTCGCGTCTCTCATGACTATGTCATTATCTTCGAAATGTACGATGTCGTTGATATCGTAGATGGAATGGCTTTGTATGTCAGGATGGTGTGAGGTTTCTATTGTGGTGACTTCGTTCGGTGGTTTCCAAGGAGCGAGGGTCGGAGCACATTCACCTGAAACAATCGAAATAAAATCTTGTTATTACTATGTAGGTTCTACCTATATATGTACAATGTACCTATGTATGTGTCTAAGCATTATTCGATCGATATTAAGTTTGTTACATTGGTATTGATCAATAATACCTGTATTAAAAAGTAAAATATGATCCCTTCCTAGCCGAATTTCGGCTACGGCGGCCAATCTTAACGGAGATCAGCCAGGTACGGTAGAGATATTATAGAGCACAAGTGTGTGCGCAATACACAGGTGCACTCGCTATTCCTTCACTCTCATAGTCCAGTGAGACGGCAATCCGACATGACCGGAAAGCGATCAGGTGCAGGACCAACGGCTTTACGTGCTTTCCGAGGCACGGGGATATCACACCGCCAATTTTCTGACTTCGAGCTACGACTGAGTAATTTTTAAGATGAAAAACCCAATCACAATATTTTTAGCCCGACCCGGGATTCGAACTCTCCTGAGTTCGAATCCCGGACCTCAGCGCGCTAATCGTACCGCGTACGCAATAGAACTACGCCACCGAGGCAGTCAAAAAGTAATAGGTATAACATTTATTCATTGATTAGATTATCGTTGCAAAAACTGCCAAAATGAGCTCAGGAAATGAATCGACTTTTTTTTCCATGGAAAATATTTCCAGTAGACAGAGCCGCAATAAAGCTGTTTGTGCTGGTCGTTGGGAAAAATAGTTTTCTTGAATAAAATATATTATAAGTAGATATACGACAACAATGTTTAATTTGAATTAGGAACAGACTCGAAAAAATTATAAACAAAGGTTTTTATTTTCCAAGTGGGCGTGGAGGGCGAGTTCCGAAACTATGAGCAATAGCGAAAAATGACCATAGGAGTCTCGGGGCCGATTTTAACGAAAACTAAAATTACATCACTGGATTTAAAAGTCAATATTCCTAGCCATGAAGCGACCCTGTTGACTTCGACAAAAAAAAACACTATAGGTATCGTTACATCATTTGATAGTGTCGCTAATAAGGATTAAATTCTGGGAAATAATTTCATACGGCAAACTAAAGGAAAGAGCTCATTTTTAACAAATACTTTTTGTCCCATGTTACCTACCTAAGACCTCATTTACGAAGACACTCACGCGCGTGGCGTTGGCAGGGCGGCACGCACTAAATTCAAACATATGGCGTTGTATGAGTGTATTTCCGGAGAAGCGATTTTACACGCGTTTGCGCGGTATTTGCGGCGGAGCCTGAGGATGGCAACGACGCGTCCCACGCGGTGGCGCACGCAGCGGCAATTCTCCATGCGACACCCGCAGCGAGCAACGCCACTCTTCGCGCCTATCAAAAATGTCTAACGGCCCGGCCGGTCTGAATAACTTACTAACATTTAACTTGAGTTTGATATCTAACTCGACAGTAAAAGTTACGTTATCTGTAACTGCTATTTCAATATCAAAAATTTTGACGTAAGTCTACAGAGTGCACCGCCGCGCCGCGCCGAAGCTTTTTACTTTTGCAGTAAGTAAGTTCTAGTAACGTTATGTTTAAAAAAATATAATTATAACACCAGCCCTGTATATGGATATACTGTTCACTGCTGTCATGCTGAGCACGAGCCTCTTCTACTACTCAGTGTTTTTGGAACGAAGTTCCTTATTGCGCGTTGTGAAAGGGGGCTGGACGGAAAGTTGTCACGACACTTTTTTCTATTATCTTACTAATATGAACCTTAAATACAATGCGTAGAAGCTATAATTCTTGAAACGAGTATATTTTTATTTATTTTATTTATTAAAGTCATTAAAACCATTTCTTACTAATCTAATATGAACCTTAAATACATTGCGTAGAAGCTATTTCCCCAGCGTTGGCACGGCACGAGTACAAAAGAATCGAACGTAACATTCTTTTTTCAAATTTTGTTGATTTATTCTACTTTGGTTACTGACATTTATCAATAACAAGACTACGTGCTTTGCTCGCGTTTAAAAATCTACTTTATGTGGTAAGCGTAAGATCGAATTTGTGTTTAGTCAATCAAAATTTGTGATAAAAATGCTATGCAATAGCTTTACCGCGGCAGTCTCCGAGTGCCACAAGTATTTATTTGTTTTTTTCTCTAGAAACTTATGTATTGGAACGGAAATAGGAAAATATTTATATATATACACACTCTGTAATATAAATAAAATTGTATTACAATTCCTTCACTAATTAATCGAAAGGAACTTCGTTCCATCCGGGTGTCCCTTGACACCTCTCATTTTTTTTATATAGGCGATCCTGAAGTCAACACCGGGGGAGACCTGCGAATGGGATACTGGAGTCCCCCGGCTTGACGACTGCAGGGGCCTGGGAAGGAAATGGAAAAGGATGATGGAAGGAAAGGTGGGGAATGGAGAAAGGTTCTCAGGATGGGTGGAAAGGAAAAGGATGCCAGTAAATGTTCGCGGGTCCTTTTAGGCCTCAATGTGTTATACAACCAAGAGAGAGAGTATACACACTGAACTGTGTGCCTCGGCCCGCGACCAATGTCCCCCCGCGCATGGGCGTGCATTGGGTGTGAAGACCCAGCGCACAAGAATTGCCTCGGGGGGCTACTCAAAGTGTTAAGGCCTTAGTCAACCACGCTGGCTTAGTGCGGATTAGGCAGACTTCACATACCCTCGTAATTCTTATGAAGAATTCGCAGGTATGTAGGTTTCCTCACGATGCTTTCCTTCACCGTCAAAACGAACGATAATTTATAAATAATATACACAAAACTTCAAAAAGTCAGCTAGGTGTGTGCCTTGGGTTTTGAACCTGCGGACATTATCTCTGCAGACCGTTCCATTCCCAACTAGGCTATCATCCACTTTACAAAAATATATTGAAAACTTTTATGTTTTCAGGTATAATTTTTTTTCAATATTTTACATTCGATTTTATGCAAAACAATTTGAATAACATACTGGATAGATTATTTATTGTTCAAGTCTGTTAGTAAGTTATTGAGGCCGGCCATAAGTCCTGGCTTATACATCCGGAATAACGTTAGGAATTCAGAAACAGAATTCATTCCGTGTCTCTGTTTATATAAGCACTTTAAGTGGATTAAAATTTTAAAATACCATAGCTTTTATTTTGCTTTTCCAAGGATTTGGGAAGTGGTAAACCAATGGGCTTAGTGGGTGTGTGTCCAAAAACCCACCCCGTAAGACGATGTCGTTTAATTTTGATATTTCAGATTGATGGACCAATACGTCAGTGACATGTTAGTCATTGAAGCAAACGCAATAAAACGAAACCCACAACACACAGAAACGTTTTCCAGATTCCGGACTTATTTTCTGAATTCATATTCTGAATTTCAGAACGCAATTCCAGATATATAAGCATTAAGCACGTCGTTGTCAAATGTCAAATGCAGTGTTGCCAACTAACGGATTTCCCGTCATATCTAACGGCTTTGGATACGTTGAAAACGGGGACAATTAATTCTAACGGCTAACGGAATATGTAACCGGAAATCTACATTCATCGAAATATGGCCTTTTAAATTTCTCCTTTGTTGAAAAGGAGGTTTTTTAGGCACCAGAATCTACGCTACGCACCCCCCCCATGTGAAAGCTATATCTACGCCCGTGTACATAGAACAATAGAAATTTTAGGCCTTTTATTGACGAATAAAAAAAATTACGGATTTTTGACGGAAATATACAACGAAATAGGCGGATTTTTAAAAATCTTGTTTGCAGCACCGGTCAAATGTCTTCGTCACGTCAATCAACTTTTATATTATCAACAAATACGATATGAAAAAATTTAAATTGTAATTTGTATGTGACATTTGATCTTCTTCTGATATGTAATAAAGATAACTTTGTTGCTACGGCATCATTCATTAAAAATGTCTGACTCCCTAAGCTTAAAGTTCGACAAAATGGTAGTTGATACTACTTTAGCTCAGGTATGTTATTTTTAATGTAACTAGAATTTAATTTAACGCATATGTGCGCACTGTAATTTAATTAAATTTGACGGCACGTATAATAACTCCGAACCAAACATGTGCTCATAGTCCCAAACTAGATATTACCCAAAACACATTGAGTAAATATAAGTAGTTAATATTATGATGTTGGAAGTTTAGTAGAAAGAAAATAATATGAGAGATAATTTGTGTGGAGCAATATAACTGCTAAATATAGTACTTACTATTTCTATCAAATAAGGATGTAAAAAAATAATCCATGTACATATTTTCCTTGTCAGAAATAAACAGCAAAAGTTAATATTAAAATAAATTTTAATTTACTGCAAAGATTAACTGAATGGAGCATTTTGTATTACAGTTGAATAATGAAACAATTGTGTGTGTCGATTGCCTGATGTTAAGCAATACAATTACCAATAAACAGAGGCAACACCATACAGAACATTGAATTATAAAGAACTGTCTGGCATTCTGCTGGGCTCATCAACCTTAAACATAAAGTCTTATAGTGCCCAGTAATTATGCTGGTTACAATGTCCTTTAAACCGGAACACAACAGTGCATGCACACTGCTGCTTGGCGGTAGAAATAGAAATTGTGATGGTACCTACCCAGATGGCCCCTTGCATATGAGAGACCTACCACTAGTAGCTCATCTAGGAATGTAACCAGCCCCTTTATTCCGTAAGACAGTGTTAACTTGTTAGGGGGCTGTGCTAATTAACTTTGTGTAATTAACCTTACATGAAATTCTGTATGCCAATTTCAATAGTGATGAACGAAATATGAGTTATGTTGCGAGCAGTGAAAATAATGTGTGTCATAGAGAGAAAGGGGCTGATTGGTTGTTATGTATCAATGGATTGTTTTAAACTTGATTAAATCTTCCACATTAGTGACTTTGTGATCATGATTTATTTTCTTAACATCAACATAATTTTTTTTTGTTTTAGGAATATTTCAAAAAGAAGGAACATACATTTACTTCTATTCACAATGGACAACCTATTGAAGATAAGGAATCCACTGATTATATTTTGGATCAATTTAAAAACAAGGTTTATTGTACAGTAAGAGATGAAGATTTCCTTATGGAACCTTCCACAATTGAACTGTGCAATTTTACGACACCCGGCGACGCACTGTGGCAGTTGGCAAAAAAAATTGAGGAAAATGGCGCACTTTTCTGCCAGTTGCAACATGCAATCACAAACTATCCAATTGAGGATATCAGAAATTGTGATTTACCATTGCTGATTAATAAATGTTTGCATATAAGCTCACAAATGGACAAGTATATGGTTTCTATGGCCGAAAATATCCATAGTTTAAACGCGATATCGTGGGATAGACCTTGGCTGTATCTCCTGTCTAAAGCGGTCTCGTATCTGTGGTCAGGACACCGAGTGGTCCTCGAGGCGCCGCCACAAATGACCGCAGTCTGCACCTTGTTCCTTGATCTATGCGCACAAGTTGGGTATGTACTATTGTTACGCCGAAGCCACAACACCAAATACAATAGACGTAAAGCCTGACCAGGAAAATAAAAATCCTCGTCATGTGGTAAAATATGAAATTTATTTCCTGTACTGACAATGCTAGTGTTCAAACACAGCGGGAGTGGCGCGGTCAGCGGAATCCCCAAGTGGGTTTCTTAAAAATATAGCTTCTTTTGCGTGTGAACAGAGTTACAGCGGCTTGGGTGCGCGGAATCCGCAGCGGGATGAACAGGCAGCGCTAGCGGGGCGGGAGGACGCAAACCAGTTTGCGTTTCCCGCTCGTAGCATGCGGTTTCAATTCAGACATGATAATGCTCCTATGCGTTTACGCTGAAATACCCCGCGAGCTACTGTGTTCACGAGTAGGAATATCCGTTTTCCGCCATTGCCGCACCCGCTCCCGTCACCCGCGCCGCTCCTACTGTGTTTGTACTTTTTTTTGTACCTGACTATCCTTTGTTAGCCTGATGAGTGTCGGCTTATACATACACACCGGACTTCAGGGTGAGCGCTTTAGGCACTCGCAACCCTTTAATTTAAGTGACCACGCTGAGGTCAACCCACTAACGGGTTACGGTCCTCGGCTCAGGACGGTCACTGGGAGAGGATGAGACATCAGCGATTAATGGGGAAGATTGGTGTTTAACCTAATCCTATCCGTTGCTTTCGTCGGCACGCGGGCCGGAACTGTTACGGGGTGTGTTTGTATGTACACGCAAAGCAGGTTTTTATATTCCCGGTCAGGCTATAATTAACACAACATACGCTATTTTTGTATTTTCTATGCAAAGGAATGAGGCGACGAGCATGCTCCCGTGGTGGTAAGCGAAATGACTGTCCAATAACAGTAGCAACCTCAATGACCACCTGAATTTCGAATAGCAAAACACCGCGTGACATTGCTCTGCGTTCATCTTGAGACAATAGATCTTATAATGTCCGGTTATTGCGCAGGCTACATTGTAAACGAATAAATAATGAATGTTGTTATTGTTCTCAGTTAAACTTAACATTTAACAGTAGTTATAAATGGGTTCTATTTGCAGGCTTCAACCGTATGTGTCATTGATTTTACGTGAAGATAAATCGCCTAAATCAGGTCTGATATATTAGTTTTTTTTATTTTATTTTCTCTGTTGATAGTACGATACTGGAGATATTTCGTAACTGCTCAGATATACTGTATATAATGATATGTATTATAATATTATACTGCCCACTGCTGAGCACGGTCCTCCTCTACTACCGAGAGGTGTAAGGGCTTAGTCCACCACACTGGCCTAGACGGGTTGGCAGACTTCACATACCCTCGAAATTCATTTTTGAGGAATTCTCAGGTATTTTGGTTTCCTTCGCCGTTCAAGCGAACGATAATTGATAAACAATACACACATAACTTTGAAAAATCAAAGGTGTGTGTGTGGGCTTTGGGTTTTGAATCTGTGGACATCCGTCTCATCAGTCCGTACAATTCCCAACTAGGCTATCGTCCACTTCTAGCACTGAAACAGTGGGTACATAATATAAAGGTGCTATTTACATTAATATTGATAAGTTTTTTATTGGCAAACAGATGTTGCAGAGGGATGTATAGGCATTGTGAGTGAGACGGCGGATTTGGACTCGGCGGTGCATGCATTCGTGTCCTCGACTACACAGGTAGGTGAAAATAGCTATTAGCATACTACTTTCAATTCGTGTGTCGGGGGGCCTCGAGAGAATTTTCTCGTCTAAAATACGGTAATATAGCGGTTCTAATCAGCCCGATTTCTATGTTTACTAAAAAAAAACCAACAAATTGACAGTAGTATTGCGTGTGCGCTACAACTGCTGCTCTGGGGTCGCGGGTACGAATCCCGGGTCGGGAAAACGTGATATTGAGTTTTTTTTTTGTATCAGCCTGGAGTCTGGAATTTATACCCGCTATGGCGATAGGCTCGCATTCAATCGTTATGAGGTCCAATTTCACCAATTTTTTATTTAAGGGGCGTTAGTTAATCAGGCATTAACGTTAACGCAAATGTTAAATGACTGCCTCGGTGGCGTTGTTGTATTACGGTACGACTGCAAGGCTGAGGTCTCGGGTTCGATCCCCGGGTCGGGCAAAGTGATATTGGATTTTTCTATTCAGTATCAGCCCGGAGTCTGGAGTTTGTGCCCGATATGGCGATAGGCTCGCCCCCTATCACATCATGGGACGGAATACGCTTGGCGAAAAGTGGGTGCACTAGTTGCGCCTCTGCCTACCCCTTCGGGGATAAAAGGCGTGAGCATGCATGCAAATGTTAAATTATCGGGCGTTCTATGAAAGAACACGTAAATAGGGAAGATAATCACCTGTTAGGGCATAGTGGTACACTCCAAAACCATAACAGTCCGTTAAGACAATTAACAGACTATTAAAGTAACTAACAGAACATGGTGAAATTAAGCCTTAATTTAATTAAAGTATCGACTGAAACGATGACCGTCCAAGTACAAGAACAGAGCACAAGGCCAATCCAACTGCGTCGAGGGGTAAGACAGGGAGACGTAATCTCTCCGAAACTGTTTACCAACGCGTTAGAGAACGCTTTCAAGATGCTCGATTGGAAAGGACGGGGCATCAATATCAACGGCCAATACATCTCCCATCTCCGATTTGCCGATGACATCGTCCTCATGGCGGAATCTCTGCAGGATTTGGAGAATATGCTAAACAGCCTAGACCGTTCTTCTAGACAAATAGGTCTCGGGATGAACTTTGACAAAACGAAAGTTATCTACAATAGCCACGTTCTCCCGAGACCTGTAGTTGTTGGCGATGCCGCCCTCGAGGTTGTGCAAGAATATATCTACCTTGGCCAAATAATTCAACTGGGCCGGCACAACTTCGAGAAAGAGGCAGATAGGAGAATACGGCTAGGTTGGGTGGCATTCGGGAAGCTACGTAATATTTTCAAGTCGTCGATCCCTCAATGCTTAAAAACTAAGGTTTTTAACCAGTGCGTCCTACCTGTAATGACCTATGCAGCCGAGACGTGGACACTTACCAGGGGCCTGGTCCACAAGTTTAAAGTCGCTCAGCGTGCTATGGAACGAGCGATGCTCGGGGTCTCTCTGGTAGATAAAATCAGAAATGAAGTTATACGCCAGAGAACCAGAGTAACCGACGTCGCTCGCAAAATCAGCACACTGAAGTGGAAGTGGGCTGGCCATGTCTGCAGACAGACGGTCGATGGAGCAGAGAAGTGCTGGAGTGGAGACCGCGATTAGGTAAACGTAGTGTAGGACGCCCTGCTACACGATGGACCGACGACTTCAAAAATGCGGCGGGTAGCGGATGGATGCGGGCTGCTCAAGACCGGGATGGTTGGCGTTCACTTGGGGAGGCCTACGTTCAGCAGTGGACGGCGACAGGCTGATTTATTATTATTATTATTTCATTTATATCGACTGAAATAGTTTTTTTCTTAATTGTCAGTACCCGTGGAGGTTTAAGGCCCTCCTGATACAGGAGAGCGTATATGAGGAGTTCCAGAGAGCGCTTGAATGGAAGTGCAACGTGAACGGCTCCGACGAGCACGGACTCGACCCCCAGCTGAAGCAGGCGAGCGCCGACGTGCAAGTCGCCAGAGGGAAGATATTCTTACTAGACTACGTGGGTCGTGACGTCACACATCCTAAATTACAAACTGTATTAGTCAGCGCTTACAGAACCACCAAAGAATTGCTCTCGATCATGTCTAAATACAAGATGAACCCGTTCGTGTCGCTGTGGTGCGGCGACGCTGCGCAAGCGCACGAGATAGCCTTCTCTCTCTCTACTCCCTGCGTTTGGATCAACAATTATGCAGTGTTCAATGGGCCGGCGCAAGTTTCCAGTGCTATACCGCTGTTAAACCCTGAAGTTGTAACATATCATGAAGAAAAGGTTCTGGCGAAGATTGCGTCCGCATGGCGCAAACTTGATTTGGAAAAGCGTCGTGAAGTTTTGCTCGAAACGTTGCGCAAGTACATTGCAAACTCTACATATTCTGTTGATAACAAGCAACTCGCAATAAGGCTGCAAACTTTGCTCAAAACGGAAAAGCCTGGTTTTGTTGAAGTCAACAATAATTGTATGTGGATTGGTGTTGAATCTCCTGTGGGTGTGGTATGTGTATGGGGCATTACTAAAAACCGACAAATTTTAATGCATGCAATCGCTTCGACGGTTTATGGAAATAGCCAGGTCCTTAATCCAGCATTTGCTGACAACTCTCTTATAAAAGAGTTGCGGCAGGCGGGAGCGCCGATCGTCCTGGGATCTTGCAACTCTGAACTCACGTTGGAATTGTATAACACTAGAGCGATCTACACGAATTTCGGGACCATTTTTGCTAATTGAGTACTTAATTAATGCATTTGTCGTGTCTATAGTAATAGGCTACCTATGGGATCAATTGGGGCTACTATTATTGTGAAATAAACAGAATACCGAATTGTCCCTAGTTATCTTATAGGGGATTATTCTACGTTTGATTTTGTACATGATACCATACCAGCCCTGTATTATATACTGCCCCCTGCTGAGCACGGACCTCCTCTACAACTGAGAGGGTTAAGGACTTCGTCCACCACGCTGGCCTAGTGCGGATTGGCAGACTTCACATACCTTCGAAATTCAGAGAACTTCTCAGGTATATAGGTTTCCTCGCGATGTTTCCTTCAACGTTAAAGCGAGCGATAATTCACAAAGAATACACACATAACTTTTTAGAAAAGTAAGAGGTTTTGAACGTGCGGACATTCGTCTCGGCAGTCCGTTCCACTCCCAACTAGGCTATCGCCGCATTTCGCAATTTGTACATTATATGTAACGATTAATGGTACGAAAAAGAAGCCTTTTAGCGAAAACTGTATTAAAAATGGTCAAGGCGGTAATTCGTATTTCAAATATTGCCATGGGCAGCAGTGCGTGCGTAGAAAGGATATCGCTTCATCTCTTTCTTTCACACGCGTTGTAATTCTCAATGACGTCATATGTGGGTATTGCGCGTCTTTTCTGTTTCTTGACATCCCTTCCACCGAAATTCAAAAGTTTATCACTTGATTTATTACCGAATTTGAATACTTCTTTCTAGGTTAGAATTTATATGATAAAAATATTAGGAAAAAGTAAAGAACAAAAATGTGTCCGGTACCCTAAATTATAGTATATTATAACAGGGACATCTAAGTACAGTCAGGCACATAAGTAGCTGAACAAATTCTAAAGTTAATTTTTTTATCTTATCAATAATAAAATAAAGTTAACTTTACTTCACACAAAGAAAAAAGTTTTAATTAAAGTTGACGCGTATAGGGGATTTGAAATTTTTAATTTGTTCATCTATTTGCTGACATGTGTGTTATAACAGGGTCTTTAATGTAATTGTAATGTAAAAATTTAATAATACATCATACAACTTAGCAAAAAGTAACTAAAATTTTCGAAAATGTGTTGAAGGTCAGGGGCGCTATTCCGTCTACGGAGGTAAATCCATTTTGTTGCAATTACGGGCGTTCTAATCGAAGGACGGCTTTGAGAGCCATATAGGTAAGATCGAAAACTCCCCTATTACCTATGCGTCTTTCAAATCTGTCTTTCAGCTACAACCCTCGTAACTGCTAAAAGACGGATTCACCTCCGTAGACGGAATAGGGCCCCCTGATCTTATTCAAAATGACAGCCAAGAGGTGACTCATTTTGGAAGATTTTGTTAGGTGGGTCGCGGCATAGTGAACTTTGGGAACCGCTGGTTTAACATGTTTAATGCAACATCTTATGTTTTTTTTAAACCATTGTTTTTTCGGGACATTTTTTTACTCTGTTTTCTATTTTATATGTGATCTATTTTATATGTGATCTATTTTATATATAATTACTAAGAATGCTATTCCTTTTTAAAATTAGATTTCCTTTAATACTATTTTTTAAACTGTAACTAAGTAACTTAAACTGATTTTTATTCCAATAATTTTTTTTGTTTGTATTTTATTTGTTTTGTTCAGAGATTAATGTTTAATTATTTTTTTGTTTTTGTAAATATACATTCCCTATGTGTTATATTTTAAGAAAATTATTAAAACATTTATATGAGATTATATTACTCTTAAGCATGTTATGTACTTTTATAAATATATAATATAAATATTCAATGTTGTTTCATTAATAATTATCACCCTGTAGATTGATTTTTACTTAAATGTATCCTGACCAGAAAATAAAAATCTGCTTTTGCCACAACATTTTTAACCGATTTAAAAAAAAACGGGTTGCACTCCGGGAGTGCCGGCAGAAGTGAAAACTTGAACATTAACGTTGTGCATTTTTGAATATTTTGGAATGGTTAGGGAACAATTTCGCACGAATTGCTTTATTTATCAGTATAAAAGTACTAGCATGTTTGAAAATTCAATGCTACGCGGACGAAGTCGCGGGCAAAAGCTAGTTTCATCTAAATCCATAGCAGTTTTTGCGGTAACTTCTAATAAGTGTTTCTTGTAATGACTTCTTATATTTACGCGAATGTTAGACATTGAAATAAAACTATTTTGCGGATTTTATCGCGGTTTTTTAATTATTATTTTCTCCCGACGTTTCGAAGGCTTTGCAGCACTTCGTGGTCACGGGGCGGACTGAGGTGTTGGTGGTCCGAAAAGTTAATGTTACAATATCTACCTTCATTTTTTAATTATACATTTTTAGAAATTAGTTGTTAATGACGGTCCGATCTACGCAGAAAGAGCTCACAGTGTCTTGAGGTCTGGCAGTTGGTATTTTGGGGTCCGATTTAATAAGATGTATAACTGGATCCCAGGCTTGTGCAAGCTTCCAACCATCTTCTCTATTGAAATTTGGATGTTTTTTAATTTCAATAGCCTCGCGAATCATCCTAGGTAGGAATCGGTGTTCTTTGGCAAGGATTTGTGGTTTGTCAAATCTAAGGTAATGCTTGGAGCCTTGTTCTGAATGTTCAGCAACTGCAGACTTCGTAGAGCGTCGGTGTTTCACGTCAGCTATATGTTCTTTTACGCGGGTCCCTACGTTTCTTTTTGTTTGGCCGATATAAGAGAGGCCACAGTCACAATCAATCTTGTATACGCCTGGTTCTTGTAGAGGTATATGGCACTTGACAGGTGGTAAAAATTGACTAATCTTTTTAGGCGGCTTGAAATAAGTTTTGATTGAAGCACGCTTCAGGATGTAGCCAATCTTGTCGGTGACTCCTCTTACATATGGTAATACAACCGGGACACGTTCGACTGTGGCTGGTTTCACTCGGTTTCTGTGACGGCGGCGTGGAATTTGGAGCTTGTTGTCGCGCAGTACTTGCTTGACATGTTGCAGCTCAGCGCCCAGGTGTTTCTCGTCACAGATTCCTTGTGCTCTCTGAAACAAAGATTTACCCACGGTAGCTAACTGTTTTGGATGGTGATGAGATTCACCGTTCAGGTATTTATCTGTATGGGTCTTTTTTCGATACACAGTGTGGCTTAAAGACTGATCAGGATTACGGATGACTAAAACGTCTAAGAAGGCAAGAGATTTATTGTGTTCTAACTCCATAGTAAATTGTTTCACAATTTTACCATCTGATAAAGTAACTGCATTTTTAAATCACCTTAACTCCATTAACAACAAAATCCAATTTACTATGGAGTTAGAACACAATAAATCTCTTGCCTTCTTAGACGTTTTAGTCATCCGTAATCCTGATCAGTCTTTAAGCCACACTGTGTATCGAAAAAAGACCCATACAGATAAATACCTGAACGGTGAATCTCATCACCATCCAAAACAGTTAGCTACCGTGGGTAAATCTTTGTTTCAGAGAGCACAAGGAATCTGTGACGAGAAACACCTGGGCGCTGAGCTGCAACATGTCAAGCAAGTACTGCGCGACAACAAGCTCCAAATTCCACGCCGCCGTCACAGAAACCGAGTGAAACCAGCCACAGTCGAACGTGTCCCGGTTGTATTACCATATGTAAGAGGAGTCACCGACAAGATTGGCTACATCCTGAAGCGTGCTTCAATCAAAACTTATTTCAAGCCGCCTAAAAAGATTAGTCAATTTTTACCACCTGTCAAGTGCCATATACCTCTACAAGAACCAGGCGTATACAAGATTGATTGTGACTGTGGCCTCTCTTATATCGGCCAAACAAAAAGAAACGTAGGGACCCGCGTAAAAGAACATATAGCTGACGTGAAACACCGACGCTCTACGAAGTCTGCAGTTGCTGAACATTCAGAACAAGGCTCCAAGCATTACCTTAGATTTGACAAACCACAAATCCTTGCCAAAGAACACCGATTCCTACCTAGGATGATTCGCGAGGCTATTGAAATTAAAAAACATCCAAATTTCAATAGAGAAGATGGTTGGAAGCTTGCACAAGCCTGGGATCCAGTTATACATCTTATTAAATCGGACCCCAAAATACCAACTGCCAGACCTCAAGACACTGTGAGCTCTTTCTGCGTAGATCGGACCGTCATTAACAACTAATTTCTAAAAATGTATAATTAAAAAATGAAGGTAGATATTGTAACATTAACTTTTCGGACCACCAACACCTCAGTCCGCCCCGTGACCACGAAGTGCTGCAAAGCCTTCGAAACGTCGGGAGAAAATAATAATTAAAAAACCGCGATAAAATCCGCAAAATAGTTTTATTTCAAAGTGTTTCTTGTATTGTGCATGTATGATATTATTATGTATGTTATTTTTGTTAATTATTTATGAATTGTGTATGTATTTTATTATTATAAACATATTATTATATTGTATGCAATAGGAGTTATTATATTATTATATTAGTAGGTACATCGTCATCTTTTACATATCATAGTATATACTTCATCTTTCTGTATCAGTCGACACCCCTCTATTAAATTTCTTATCATCTCCAATCCATCCAAAGGTTGTCTGTAAGAAATTGCGGAATGCGATAAGACCGCCAATTGTACTTGTGTTTTTATCATCTTAGTTTTATGTTTATACATTCACCTTGGTTTGATGTACAATAAAGTGTTAAATAAATAAATAAATAAACTTCGAAAAGGGTTTTTTTAAGTAGTGATGCAACAGACCTGTTTCTGTTTATCTTTCCGCATGTTTTATTACGGAAATTATAACGAACATTTAGACTGGCGGGAACATAGAATAATAACGGCAAGACGTTAGACCAAAGAGCATTATAATACTACTGAAACGTTAGACGCCCGAGCGAGGCGCGGCGATATCTACGGTTTACTTTGCGGTGGCGGTACCCACTGCCAGGCTTTATCGCCACATAATTTTGAATATTTATTTAATTAAATACTAAATAACACATTTAAAACACCTTTGATTTTTTGATGGCATTGAGTGAGGAGACGAGCTTGCCGTTCGCCTGATGGTAAGCGATACGACCACCCATAAACAGTACCAACACCATCCAGCACTTTGAGTTACAAAGTACTGTGTGCATTCCACTGCGCTCGTAATCCTAAGACATAAGATGTTGAGTTTCATTATGTTCAGTAGTTACACTGGCTACAATACCTATCCTTCAAACCGAAACACAACAGTGCATGCACACTGCTGCTTGGCGGTAGAAATAGACATTGCGGTGGTACCCACCCAGACGGACTCATACATAAGAGAGACCTACCGACAGTTTTATTAATTATATGAAAACCTTTTTTATATAAAATTTACACTTCCGCTTCCGTATCCGTTTTTGTTTCCGCTTCCGCTAAGATTTTCTTTTGAAGTATTCTGTTTCTGCTTCCGTTGTATCACAAACTCCTAAGCCACTCAAAATTCGCATCAGGCAGGTTATAGGTACTTAGTATGAAACTAGATGTTGGATATAGGAATGTGTATGCAGTTCCCGTATTATTTCATGTTTAAATCAAAATTTTGCATATTACGACATCTTAAATCCCCTGAGAAAAAATACAATAATGGAACCGGGAACACAAAATCAATTAAATAGTGCCGAGCCAAGAACATAGCAATATGTAAGCAAATATATCACGAGTGTAGCGAGACGCGACTCGCGACAAGTCATTATGTATTCAATGCGACGCGGAATTTCATTATTCCATTGTACATTAGTATTAGATGGATTTAATATAAGCCCCTAGTCGAATACTACATGTATATCGGGTTCTCATAAAATATACAATGTTGACCTAATTTACAAGTTCCGTAGTAGAACGTGATCTTTCTTAAAACTTTGATACAAGGTGCTCAGGTTTTTACGGTTCCGTAGTCAACAAGGAACCCTTATATTCAGTGCCGTAAGAAAGACGGTAAAGCTAATAGGTAGGTGGGTAGAGTTTGGACCTATAGTAGATTCAAAATCCAAGGCACACACCTCTGACTTTCGAAGTTATGTGTGTATTGTTTATCAATTATATTTCGCTTTAACGGTGAAGGAAAACATCGTGAGGAAACCTACATACCTGAGAAATCTCCATAAGAAATTTGAGATTATGTAAAGTCTGCCAACCCGCACTAGGCCAGCGTGGTGGACAATGGCCTTACCCGTCTGACCTCTCAGTAGTAGAGGAGGCCCGTGCTCAGCAGTGGGCAGTATATAATATAGGGCTGATTGCATTGCATTGCAAGGGCGGTGTCACCGGTGCCCAGGCACAGGGCGCAAAAATGACCAGACCACGGATAAGTTTTGGCCTATGCATGGGCACAGTTAGAGAATTCACAAAATCTGTATTGAGGTAGTATTGGTTGTACAGTCAGCAGCATAAATAGCTGAACAAATTCAAAATTTCAAACTGCCTACATGTTTTTGTATTCTTACTAATATTTTTTTGTCTTCACATAAATAAAATAAAAGAGATATACTTCACACGAAGAAAAAAAAATGTTTCAGTTTAACTGTACGCGTATACAGGCGAATTGAAATTTTGATTTCGTACAGATACTTATGCTGCTGACTGTACAGTACAAAAGTAGCTGAACAAATTCAACATTTCAAATTAAAACATTTTTTTTTCTTTGTGTGAAGTTAAGTAAATCCCTTTTATTTTATTTTTGTGAAGAGCAAACGAAAATTGGCAAGAAAACAAAAGTGTAGAGGTGATTTGAAGTTTTGGATTTGTTGAGATGTATTTTTTTTTATTCCATTGAGTGACTAGACGAGCATGCCGTTCGCCTGATGGTAAGCGATACGACCACCATCAGTAACACCATCCAGCACCTTGCTTATGTGGCTGACTGTACATAGATAAAAATAGTTTTCGAAAAACTACGAACCCTGTTCGACACCACAAACTGTCGAAAAATTAATATCTACGATTGTCGTCTCGATGACATGCCGCATACGTTTTCGTATTTATTTCGGCTCTCAAGTCGTTCCCGTAGCGTCAATTTGTCGCGTCATGCAATTTACTGTTCCCGCGTAAATTACGTTTATACCACCTCTATGACTCGACGATGCGCTAGGGATGTCAATCTTTTATCCGTTTAAACAAATTGTTTCAACGTCAATCCACATGGATTTACGCTCGTTTTGTGTTGCGATTGAATGGATGAAACCCTAATGATTTTATCCCTAAAGTTTAAAATTTCAATCGTGTGATGCTCGAATGATTGAACAGAACCTAAATATCTGGCTCCTGATCTTTAGTGCTGATCAGGATATCACTTTACCAAATGTGAAGTAGAATGCCGACACATTAACAACGACGCCTACAAAATTACCGAAATAATTTCGGGTAAGAAAGTGGTCAATTTTAAAAAAGCAATTCGTAATCCATATAAAATTATCTGCATTATGAAATAATTGGATTAATTAATTTCTTACTTTCAAGTCTTAAATATTAGCATTGACCTCACGCATAATTTTGGGCAATTATTACCTACTAGGTGTTTCTCGCGGCTTCGCCCGCGTGAAAAGCCCTTCCCGCTACAAAAGTCCCTAAAACACAGTACGACGCCAGCGCCATCTACTTAAAGAATCAGATTAAAAATATCCATTATTTCCCACGGGAGCAAATTGCCGGGATAAAAAGGAATGTCTATGTGTTAATGTAGAGCATGGTCTACCCGTGTGCCAAATTTGATCCGAATCCGTTTAGTTGTTTGTGCGTTTACTTCTAACAAATATACCAACATCCAAATTACAAATATTGTCACAAACTTTTGCATTTATAATATTACTAAGACCTAAGATAAGATTATGTGTATCGTATAAGTATGAACCTAATTATCTTATACTTAGCTACACTTACTATCAGTACACACACACTCACGCCTTTTATCCCCGAAGGGGTAGGCAGAGGCGTAATTAATGCACCCACTTTTCGCCGTGCGTATTCCGTCCCATGTGTTAGGGGTGAGGTTATCGCCATATCGGCCACAAATTTCAGACTCCGGGCTGATACTGAATAGAAAAATTCAATATCACTGCCCGACTCGGGGATCGAACCCGAGACCTCAGCATTGCATTCGTACCGTAATACAACTACGCCACCGAGGGAGTCGTATCAGAAAACTATTACTTTTACGTTATAGAGAAAATTTAGACATCTTTGATGTATCCAATCACAATAATCTCCCACTCAATCTACATCTATAGCCCCTACACATCGATAGTAACTCAATTACAAGGAGACAGGAAAACGCTGCTACACACAAGTTCTGCTTCTAGTTTTAAAGAAATCCCATTTATCAAGACGATGCTTAATCTTTTAAGTTGCCCGCTGTGACGATCGCTCTCGAAGGAAATAAATGAGTTTCCGCAAGTTGTGAGATGTGTGCAACTTGCGGCGCAACTTATATACCACATCTGGCATTTGTTATTGTCTGTTATACAGTGTATATTTTTAGTCTAGGGACCTATTTAAACACACGGCTATTCGTGCTTGGATGTCTATACTAATATCATAAAGAGGAAAGATTTGTTTGTTTGTTTGTAATGGATAAACTCAAAAATTACTGGACCGATTTGGAAATTCTTTCACTAATAGGAAGCTATATTACTCCTGAGTGCTATAGGCTACTTTTTATCCCGGGAAAATATTTTTATCCCGGAAAAACTTTTTCACGCGGTTGAAGCCGCGTGCAGAAGTCTAGTAACTAATAAAAATATACGCAAGAAATATAATGATAAATGACAGTGAACCTTAAAAGAAATTCGTAAAAAGGCTCTCAACGTGTGGTCAACCTTATGCTAGCTGCTTGTTTGACCTATCTTATCGGTCATTACGTATGAATATGGCCTTTAAATATGATTCGTTTTCCCTTCATACTTCAAACCTAGTTTAGAAAGGCAAAAATACCTAAGTGCTAAAATACTCGTAAAAAAAGGTCGAATACTGAATACCCTCCTTAAACAGGTCCCTCGACTATCTTTACATACTGTATACTCTGGTTCTTGTATTCACCGTGCAAACATAGACAAAATCCTTTTCCACCATACCATACCAACCATGTATTAGATACTGCCCACTGCTGAGCACGGACCTCCAGAGGGTTTAGGCCTTAGTCCACCACGCTGGCCTTGCGGGTTGGCAGGGTTCACATACCTTCGAAATTCTTATAGAGAACTTCAACGGCATGCAGGTTTCCTCACGAGGTTTTTACTTCACCTTTAAAGCGAGGGATAATTCACAAAGAATACTCGCATAACTTTTTAGAAAAGTCAGAGGTGCGTGCCCTTGGGTTTTGAACCTGCGATCATTCGTCTCAGCAGTTCCACTCCCGACTATCGCTACTCCACAGCAGATACTTTTTAGTTGTAAACAAACAAAACTAAAACAATAAAAGATTTCTTCAAATATTAGCACTTCTAATGTGTTTGTATACGGTGCCGTGTACCCGCACGGCTCGTATTAACTCGTATAAACAATCTCTCAGTAAATCTGGTGCGCTTTTGTGCCTCGATTGGATTTAAAACGTTTCATTTGACACGACAAATAGAATCCGGTTTGTATTTGCGAGTGTTGCGCGCCGAGTCAGCAGTCGCAGCCAAGATTCCGTCGGAGATTTCACGTCGCCTTTCAGCTTCTACGTTTGAAAGTATTCTGTGTATTAACACAGGATTTGCCTCAAGTACATTTGTTGTCGTTTATTGTTTATTCAGCTGATTTTTATTGAATCGTGAGTTCGACAGGGGTCCGGCGTTTAATTTCTTGTTTTTGGCCAATGTGTTAAGTCGTTTTATTTTTTTATTTTTTTAGGTACGCGATCCTGCAGTCTACACCGGGGGAAACCTGCGAATGGGATACTGGAGTCCCCCGGCTTAACGACTGCAGGGGCCTGCGAGGGGAGTGGAGGAGGAATATGGAAGGGAAGGTGGGGTGAAGGGAAGAAGGTTCCCAGGATGGGCGGAAAGAGAGGGTGCCAGGAAATGTTCGCGGGCTCTTTTAGGCCTCAATGTGTTATCCAACCAAGAGGTATACAGTATACACACTGAACTGTGTGCCTCGGCCCGCGACTAATGTCCCCCGCGCATGGGCGTTCGTTGGGTGTGAAGACCCAGCTGTGTTAAGTCGTTATTTGAGACTTATTGTAAGTGATGTAACTGCATCGCTGTCGTAGGGAAAATCATCCTCGTACTATCTATGCAATTATGTAGGAAAGTAGTAGGTTAGTTAAAAATGTATATTTATAGGCGCGACCGACTATACTTTAAATCAGAACATAAATTGCAAACTGCAAAAATTATGAAATACTATAAATGTATTTCAATTTTGGATAATCTGGACACAAATATTAACAAAATTACGGCGTAAACATGCCTTTACAAATAGATAGGCAAAGACATACAACAGTATAGTTAGTTATAGATAGGTATCTACGTTTATTTACGTCACAACATCGCCGGATCAAATACTTAAGTACAGGAAACAAGGGGCGGACAATCTTACAATTTTCGTATTACGTCAATGTTCCACATTCCACCACACTCCGTCGAAATTTAGTGCAAAAATCCCTTCAAACCAAACAATTTCTGCGCTTGTAATAAAACTGGGGAACCTTACATTACAAATTATAACAAAGAAATACTGGTTCGTTCGTGATTCGTGATTAAATTCAATATTTATTGAGGTCCGGGCTCTCGAGTGATTGCGTTTGTGTCTTCCGCCGGTTAATTTACACAAAGGGAACAATTGTGAAGGGAAATCGAATGTATTAATTGTTGTTCATGTTGATTAAGGTTGTTAATATTATTGGTCGGAGCTAATACCTATTTAATTTGACGTCATTCAAGAGATTATATTTAGTTAAGTAGCTGTAGCTATTTAAGTAGTATCGATCTAATTTGGTATTTACTATCCATCAATAATTTGATATCGATTCAATTCTTTCTGCAATTTGCCCAGACGAACAAACTTAAAGACTTTGTTTTATATCCAAAATAAAATGCAGACATTAATATGTATTAGTGTTAAAAGGGGGTAAGTAAGTACTAATTTTTATGTTAAGTACTTATGTTTATTATGTGGGTAGGTTAATTTTTACCTTCTTCACAATGAACATTTATTTATACAAGCTGCAATGTAGGAGGCTTTACCGTGGCGTGCAAAAAAGAAACACTGATTTTATTTAGGTACCCTTTTCCTTTGATTAATTATATACCTAGATAGATACTGAACGTTTCAAACTCGTCGAAAAAAATAGAGGCCAACTGTTACCCACTAAATGAGTTCGAGTGAACTAATTTTTGTTGTTTTTTCATGGATATAATTTTCTCCCCGTTTTAATAGAAACAATGTCATAACTAGTATCATTATGCGAGCACACAAGGATACGCAGAATGATGCAGCGATAACGTATGACACAGCTGTCACGCATACAAGCTTAGGAAAAGTTGGCCTGTTTGTTTTAGTTTCATTGCAGTGCGTCACTTTATCTAGGTATATAATTAATCAAAGCCTTTTTTACAAAAATCTAAAAACTAAACTCATAAAACAACATCGCGTAAAAGCCAACGCAGTGCCTAAGTAATCGATAGCATAGTTCAGCGAAACTTATTTCGAATATCTCAATTTTACACAAAATATAAAATCGAATTGATCGGGAACGTTAAAAAATAATTCGTAGCGGACGCGGCGCGGCCTGATGTTATCTACAGAAATATTACAACCCATGGAGCACGTAAAATTTTAATGAACGGAAAACAATATCCGCCTTTTCGTAGATTTAGCTGAAATACACCTTGGTTTAAATTTTACATCCAGAAACATTTTAGAAATGTGGCAAAATTTTTGGTAGATATTTTTTATTGCAACCATTTGGATAAACGTTAGTATGATTTTGGGTTTTCTGCTCAGTATTCAGTATTCTCTATATCAACCTGGAGTCTGGAATTTTCTATCATATCGTACAGTCTGACTGAACACAAGCGGCGAAAGGTGGGTGCTCTTATTGCACAGCTGCCTACATCTTCGGGGATAAAGGTGTGTGTGTGTGTGTGTGTGTGTTTGTGTGTGTGTGTGTGTGTGTGTGAGAGAGAGAGTGTGAATGTGTGTGTATAAACGTTAATGTAGCTTAGTCTGTACTAATGCACACAACAGGTTAGTGTACTATTTTTTGTGTAAGACCACTGCTGAGTGGGATTTAGTATATTGTGAAGGCAAGTAACAAAACCACAGGAGATTATTCAGCCATGAATTTTGCCTGGTAAATGGCAATAGGCTCGCCTCTCATTACATGGAACCTAACATAGCTGGCGAAATATATCAAATTTTGCTCGCGGCTCCGCCTGCTTGAATGAGTTTTTCCGGGATAAAAGTCCCGCTTTATATTTTCCCGCGATAAATAGTAGCCTATGTAACTTGCTGATAATGTAGCTTTATGTTGGTGAAAGAATTTTTAAAATCTATCCAGTGGTTTTTGATTTTATTCGGTTCAAACATAATATAAAAATACAAATCTTTTTATAATACCACTAGTATATTCGTAGATTAGTATAAATAGCACCTCTGTAAAAATGAGTAAAGTGGTAATCATCTGTACGTATTCTTAAAATGGCTTCTCATTAAGTTTTCGGGTCATAATTATGTTAAAAAACTTCAAACATCTAAAATTTTGTGTCATAGTGTTAGTTACCATACTCCTCCGAAACGGCTGAACCGATTTTGGTGAAATTTTATATTCACACTTGGTTGGTCTGAGAATAGGTTGTTGTCTATTTTTTATCCTTCTAAGTGATAAGGGTGGCCCACCTCAAATTTTTATTTTTTATTTTTCGGACAGATTTTTTTATATTTTTTTTAATGATGTGGCTTTAAAAAATGGGTACAACCCTAAATTTTCTACCTTCTTCCATCATCCCCTATTTTTTAATAGCGATATTAGTAATTTAATAACTTTAACCCCGGTCGGTAACTGATCAATTATTCATTTTCTTTCAACTAAAATAATCTGTAAAAAGAATTTATATGGCAAAACAACGTTTGCCGGGTCTGCTAGTTTCTATATATAATGTGTGCCCGATTATAACCTGTTTTGTGTGTAATAAATAAAATAAAATAAATAAATATTATTGCTCCAATATATATATATATATATACTTCTGTTGTAGTAATCATGCTATAGATAAAGAAGCGGTTTGTGAAGTAGACTTGAAGGATATCCGTAGATCTATTATTACAAAGCGTTTTCGGTTTGGAAGGCCAGTAAATCCCTAGAAAGCGGGATACATTGAGTGTTAACAAGTTTTAATGCTCGACACATGGGCTCGGTTATTTATGTACAGGCTCCCGTGTTTCGCTGAGTTATGTCGGCCTTGTAAACCTTGGTTATTCTATATGTTTATTAGAAATTATTTAATATACTGCAAATTACTAGTTCTTAAATTATTATTTTCCTACTAATACTATAAATGCGAAAGGTTGTAAGTATGGATGTATGGATGCTTGTTACTCTTTCACGCAAAAACTACTGAACGGATTTCGATGAAAATTAGCACACGGGTAGATTATGTCCTGGATTAACACATAGGCTACTTTTTATCCCGGGAAAGTTCATTCACGCGGGCGGAGCCGCGGGCAAAAGCTCGTTGTTAATATGAATAGCGATCGCAGTAGAATTTTTTGGTTACTATTAGCGTAGATGATTGTAGAAAGGCATCTTGGCTACAGCCTCAGGTTACAATAAATGATCCTGAACCTTAACTACGGATCAATGGTATAGGCGTATAAAGAGGGGTGGGGCGTGCCCACCCCCGATTTGCTTGGTGCCCCAAGGATTATGAGGCAGCATACTACTACTATGATTTTTTTAAACGATTATCTTAACTCTAGGACACTGCCAAAGAACAACGGGAAGAATAAACCAATCAAGAACATTATAACAAAAAATTATACGGGCTTCAAAAACCGAAAAATAATTTAACCTTAACCAACTATTTTGGAGTCGGTGACTAATTAAAATAGAATATTGCTTTCGTAAATTTGTTCATGTATTTATCTGGCTACTAGCAATTTTAATATTCGATATCGAGATTTTTCTTGCAGTTTCGCCCGCGTGATATAGTTTACCCAGGATAAAAAGCTAGCTTTATATTTTCCCGGGACGAAAAGTTGCCTGTATCCTTCTTAGTCTCAAACTATCTCCATACCAAACATCGAAATCCATTCTTTCGTTTTTAGTTTATCACGTTCAGACAGACATCTAAGCAGTCTATCCGTGTGCCAAATTTCATCAAAATCCGTTCAGCAGTTTCTGCTTCAACTTCCAAGAAACCAACTTTTGCATTTGTAATAACGAGGTACTTAAATATATTATTAAATATTAAGCAGTATACATAATACACCTTTTTGTAGGAAGGTGAAAGTAATTTTAAGCACTTGGATCATACAACGGAATTGTATTAAAATACAGGCGCATTTCACTCGGGCCGGAGTTGGGTCGGCAAGTGGCCATCGCGAAGCACCTCTCATTAGCCACGAACTCGTGAATGCAATGAGAATTGTATTATAACAACTGCAATCCAATTTACATACCCTCTGTGCAATATTCGTATCTATTTTTCCATTTCAGTATGGCTTTGTTCAAAGCCTTCGTTAGTACGCGGACTGTAAAAATAAACGAGCAAAAGTGGAGTTATTCTCTCAAAGAACACATTCGCGACATGTTATAAGGCGGCTAGTCGCCCCGTATTCTGTGGGACAGTCCCGTAATGCCAGAATATTTAATCCCGCTTAGGAAATTGTAAAATCCTCCTTTAAAATGTTGGCTGCGTCTGTATGTCTTTCATTTGGATACAACAAAGTACTACGTGACGCTTCACTGCGGTCGTTATCCTGAGACATAAGATATTAAGTCTCATAATGTACAGTAATTACGCTGGCTACAATGTCCTTCAAACCAGAACACAACAGTGCATGCACACTGCTGCTTGGCGATAGGAATAGACATTACGGTGGTACCTACCCAGACGGCCCATCACATACGAGAGACCTGTAAAAATCTGTCAAAAGTGGCCTGCATACAGCATGTTCATACCTATGTGCTAATTTTGCAATAACTTGTATAGGTTTTAGTGGTACCTATATATTGCTCTGTGTGCGCATAACATTCATATCCGTTCAGCGGTTTCAGCGTTATGCTATTGCGACCTTTGGCCAAAGCAATATCGACTTTGTATTCTTTATGTACCAAGTTGGCCAAATGACGCAAGTATTCGTTCAAATACGCCAAGTGTAACACCACCCAGTGGCGAGCTTTTTCTTGCCGCCCCAAGGCGCCAAAAAAAGCTCGTTTCAACAAGTACCTAAGTCACGTGTAACCGCCCATCCGTCGCCAAAAATAAAAAAAAGAAGATTTTATTTTACGCATTTTGCCTCCGCCCGGGGCAGACCACCCCAACCATGCTATACAACTGGCGGCATCTTAGACGTCATGGAACCAATCTATACTAATATTATAAAGCTGAAGAGTTTGTTTGTTTGAACGCGCTAATCTCAGGAACTACTGGAACGATTTTGGAAATTCTTTCACTAATAGGAGGCTACATTACTCCTGAGTGCTATAGGCTACTTTTTATCCCGGGAAAACTTTTGCACGCGGGCGGAGCCGCGCGCAAAAGCTAGTGTCATAATAAAAATCAAAACATTTTTAACCGTCTTCCTCAATCAAACATTCGCATTTATAAAATTAGTATAATAACATGTTAGGTCCATATTTAGTGAGAAATGCCCTTGCTATTACAAGTTATATTGATTTTTTTCAGACAATAGCTGTGGTGCGAATATGGCATTGAATGATGAGTGAGGACTCATCAGATGAACTTTACTAGCTACCAAGAAAAAATATAAAAAGGTAAAAATGTGCGTTATTAATATAACTGTTTCCGCTACAATCGAATTTCGATTTCGTTTTGTAGATACGCGAACGGCGGAGTGGCGTGTACGTGTTCCGAATACTTCAACACTAAGATCGAAAATATCCCCCACGCATATATAATACTCAAGTTTTATTGCAACATTTCATAGAAATCCTTTGGAATCCGTCTCGCCTTTAAGCCTCTTGGCAAATATCAATTTCTGTCTCCCTTCTCCGTTTATTACCACTAGGCGTTGCACGCGGCTTCGAACGAAAAGCCTTTCCCGCTACAAATCTCTAAATTACTGTAGTGATCCATGACGTCATTTGTAGGAGGTTAGCGCCATCCATTTAAAAACCAGATAAAAAATTCCCACGCGAGCGAATTACTGGGAAAAGTAGCCTATATGTTATTCCTAGTGTGTGTCAAATTTCAGCCAAATCTGTTCAGATATTTTTAAGTTTACTTCTAACATACAAACATTCAAAAATGTTCACTAACTTTTTCATTTAGATTAGTAACTAGCTAAGCACGCGGCTCCGCCCGCGTGGAAAAGTTTTCCGGGATAAAAAGTAGCCTATAACACTCAGGAGTAATGCTTCCTATTAGTGAAAGAATTTTCAAAATCGGTCTATTAGTTCCTGAGATTAGCGCGTTCAAACAAGCAAACAAACAAACTCTTCAGCTTTATAATATTAGTATAGAAGTATAGATTAGTAGGCAGACCGAAGACAAGGTGGAAAGATAGGTAGTGCTGAGGGATATGAGAGAATGTCAAGTTTCCGAAGACGACATCTCGGATAGAAGTGGAAAAACGAGGAAAGCTGACCCCACCACTACATGGGATGTATAGATTGGAAGAGAGAGAAAGGGAGAGAGAATATTACTAATTAGTAATAGTAACATAAGATGTTTTGATATTACAGTATCGTGGCACTATAATTTTTCTGTAAATCAGTTCACCAAACGAGTTATTGAGTAATTTAATACATGTTTATCTAAAGAAACTTAAGCATCACAAAAATATTAGGTTCCGATGTGAATTTCTTTAACAGGTTACTTACTTTATCACCATACCATACCAGCCCTGTATTATATACTGCCCACTGCTGAGCACGAGCCTCCTCTATAACTGAGAGGATTAAGGCATTAGTCCACCACGCTGGCCTAGTGCGGGTTGGCAGACTTCACATACCTTCGAAGTTCAGAGAACTTCTCAGGTATGTAGGTTTCCTCACAATGTTTTCCTTCACCGTTAAAGCGAGCGATAATTCACAGAGAATACACACATACATTTTTAGAAAAGTCAGACGTGTGTGCCTTCGAGTCCCGACAGTCCGTTCCACTCCCAACTAGGCTATCGCCGCATTATCACCAAACTCATAGATCTACCTAGCAGATATTATTAAACACCAATATTACATCTTTAAAACGAAAAAGAAACATTTAAATCGAAAATATTATCTGAAAGCAAACTGCTGTATCATTAAAACTTACCCAAGTCCTAAAAAAGGTTATATTAATTAACGTCAAAGGTCCCTCGACAAGATGAAAGCCAACATTTCGCCTTTACGAATCGAAACTTCGTTAGACTAGAGTTATCAGGCTGAGTTTAAGCAGATCAACTTGTCAAAGGTGAAGATTATTATGATAAAGTCGTTTCTAAACTGGGTATAAGTTGCTGTTAGCTTTGTTCTTGTTGAATCATGGATTTCTGCGAATCTTGTAGCTCCTACTATTCATACATTATGTCTACTTGAGATGTAACTCAAACTTGAGATTGAATTATTAATACCGCCCCTATTGTGCGTTTTCTAAATGTCAATACCTCAATTGAAGACCAAAATAATAGTCACCTTTCAACACCTAAAAGAAAATGGAGAACTATAATTAAATGCCTCATTTAGACTATTGGCGAATAATTCGCCGAATAACTTGGTAAATTATAATTCGTGCAGAATTGTGACTATGATATATGCGAATACACCCGAATAACCGTTCATCAATTCACCGTTAACGCGAGCGATAATTCACAAAGAATACATACATCACTTTTAGAAAAGTCAGAAGTGCGTTCCCTTGGGACTTGAACCTGCGGACATTCGTCTCGACAGTCCGTTCCACTCCCAACTAGGCTATCGCCGCTTACCTACTCACTAAAGATACATAATATAAGTTATGTTAGGTTGACAATAATTACTTAACTGAGTTCCATCCAACAAGTGGATTCAACAACTTAATCTGTACTTACAATAACGCTATACACACACATAACTGTATGTACTTAGTTACTATAATCCAATTTCCAAGAGCAAATCTGTAGTGCTGACAAAAGCCGAGCTTCAAGAGCATTTCTCGGTATTAGTGTCAGAAGGCGTCCTGGTTAAATCCTCCGGGACACGGGACGCGCCGTCCCGCGTCTCAACGACTGCGCCGGTTAGCCGACGTCTAAACATCCATCCTGTAGTTTAATGGGGGCAAGGAAATCTTTTCTAGACGGATTTTCGCTTAAGATTGAAGTTCTTTATTTTGTTTTAACATCGTATGACTTGCTTGCATCATTGATGTGACTAAAAATTACTCAATGGAGACAACCGAAACGAGACAGCAAATTCGTTTTTGAAATGAAATGAAATAATTTATTCGAACCCATAAAATGTTATACATTATTTAGATTCCGTCAATATTAACTTTACCATCAGTTCGGAAAGCAGTTCTCACTAGAGAAGAACGGGCAAGAAACTCTAGTGTTGCTCTTTTCAAAATCAGTTCAAGGTATAAAATACAATGCATTTATGTAGCGAAAAAATATACAATTCAGTATTTGTTTACTTATGTTTAGAGCAGTTCATTTATATACTCGCAAAATAGGTAATAAAAATTTAAATTCCAACACGAGTGCATAACTATCTCAGGAATCATGTAATAATTTGATCTGAAATCTTCAAGATGTCGTTAATAATCTAAGTTTAAGATATACACCCAATACTTATATATAGTAAGCGAAAAGGGCAGACCAGTCGTTACCTTATCTTTAAATATTTAAGCGTCACTCTATCAACTTGTTGCTGACAAACACTATACTGCTGTGTAACTGATTCATCAAGTACAACAACCATTCGTTTCATAGTAATATATCTCATCTACAAGTCGTCAGCGTGTGCTTTGATCATTAAAAAGTTGTGGTAGTGTTTGTACCTACACCGCAAAATACAACACAATAATGAAACAGAAGAATTCAAACCGCGCTTCACACTTTAGTGTAGGAAGCACAGAGCATTACACACCCTCTTCACGGCAAATTCGAATCCTTTATTGCATACCAAAATTTACTTACACTATGTTCTAGACAAATATGAGATTTAAAACATACCTGTCTACAAGGGTCTGATCTCATTCGTTTGCAATTTAGGACCTTGTTGAATATTTGCATGTCTCTAATTGTTTATTTGTATCAATCTGGGTTTAGAATTGCAAGAAAACTTGTCGAATTCGACTTCCGCAGCAAATTTTTACTGTATAAGCAATCACGGCAAGTCGACTTCTACATTGAAGCTTCCAGGACTGCGGCAAGTTGTATAATGTACAGAGCTATTGCAATATTGCCGCTAGTGTTGATGCATCTGGCAATTCAGAAGAACTTGGTGGTTTAAATATAGCATTAAAATTGTTAGCTGGAACTCATGCCACATATCATTTACCTGATGCAAAACAAACACAGTAAAATTAACTTAACTAATGCTGAAGAGGTCATTATCAGAAATAAAGAAATCTTATCCCATGTCTTCTTCTTCTTCTTCAGCCTTTAGAAGTCCACTGCTGAACATAGGCCTCCCCCAAAGATTTCCAGTCGGATTTCCGATTTCAATTTTCCAATTTCCAGATTCCAATGTCGGATTGTTGTAATACATTTTTTAATTTTTTGCAGAAACCACTGAGAAGTTATTATCAGAAATAGATTTTCGAAAATTATAGATCAACATTCAGTAGAATGAGCAAATAATTTTACTGTAACTTGGTGATATATTGTTAAAAATCAATATTATACGCTATTAAATTCAGAAAGCATAAGGATAGATATTACCGAAGCCGGATACCTTACAAAGAAATTTATCTGATGTTAGATAGAAGCAGAAATCAGCTGAATACTCAGGGGTTCGACATCCAAAGAAGCAATTTCAGATACCTTTGCTGCTACGCTCTGATTCGAATCTAGTTGGTGAATAATCCCTGGAGAATACCACATGGCTGAACAGCTACGATTTCTACATAATTTTAAAAACAATTTCCTAATCCATAATCCTTATTCATTATTTTAAAAAGGACGGATGGAAATTACGAAGCATAAAATTAAATATATAATAGAAGAATGAAAAAACACAGAGCTGTAACATAAAGATGTATAGAGTGTAAGCTAAAGCCTAAATTAGTAGATTTGCATCACATATCTAGTGTTTCCTGTTCCGGTCGCTGCCACTTCCTCTTACCACTTCCGCGTCCCGTCATGTATCTTAGTCATATAATTATAATAATATTTGTCGAGATTCTCCGTGTCGTTATTGATGTCAAGCCATCACACAACCTAATACAGTAACGAAAACTTATATATAAAACCGATGTCTATTCGTATACGCTGTTATACCGTTCATCCGTTTCCTATAAAACTTCTTAACTTGCTTGGCGAAGGTAATGCCATAGTGCAATTAACTTACAGTAGATTACGTGCGAGTTGTTGCATCTTAATTCATCCAATTATTTCATCAGCGGCAGCAACAGCTGGGTGCCATCAGCTAGTTCTTAATGCAAAACACTCACCGATTTCAAGAGTGGCAATGGCGTCTTTGAGCAGGCGGTAAGTGTCACCGTTGATGCGCAGGAAGTCGACGCAGCCCAGCAGCCCGTCGGAGAGGCCGAGTTTGCTGACCAGGCCCGTGGTGTTGCCGGCGCCGCCCAACCACACTGGCTCCCGGAACGTCATGCGGGAAAACAGACCCTGGACAACACCATATTTGAATTTTAACAAATATAATAGTAAAATTGTGACCTACACAATTGAAAAACCATGGTTAAACTGGTTGAGTTTTTAATAGCGAATATAAATATCATAAAGGATTAGAATGGAAGGTTCTAGGTTCGATTCCCAAGTCGAGTATCTAACACTTAGATTTACCACACACAAGATTTTCTAAAGGGGCTTGTCAAGCTAGTGTCGTTGGTCGCGAAAACGAAGCCAAATCCATTTTGCAACAAGCGTAAAAAATGTGTTGCGTCGTCTCCTTAAAATTACAAACGAGAGTAGGACGATATTCCCAGATTTATAATTCAACCTAAGTTACCTTTATTCTTTTTATAACTCGGATGAGGCCTACGTTTGCGAACAATTTTAACTTTCTAAGCAAATTTAGTCAGATATGAGCCCTGTGCCATCAGTCACGAGTCACGGAATGTCAACGGTTGTTCTAAGACATTACCCTCCTGACTGCCGAGGTAATTATGTCAAACGGAAAATTAACTCTGAGAGCGCTCGGCGCGAGTCGACTGTTCCTCCAACAGTTCGCGTAATTGAATGTTTGCGCTTTATTAGTTTTTTTAAAGAAATTTGAAGTAGGTTTTAGCATTTTTGGCCAGACAGAGTGTTTGGTGCAAAATTAGATTCTTGGACTGCGAATCACTACAGAACAACACCTGCTTCATGCTCGCGAAACCCTCAATGATGTGAGTTGAGCATGGAATATGTATACATTGTATAGTAGCACAAAAGCATACTATACGAATAACATGGCGAAAAGTGGGTTCACAAGTTGCGCCTCTGCCTACCCCACACGATAGTAATAAGGAAATGATTAATGACTTAAACGAATACGTAAATTTGTAGGTAAGTTCATTAGTGAAAATGAAAAAGTTCCCTAAACATTGCTCATTAATCAAACTAGAAGTAATTAGTTATTCAATTTGGACAGCGCTGCAAAACGTTTTCCCCGCATAGCCGCAGTTGATTCACTTCGGAAACCACTGTGAGAGTTGCTATTGAACGATATTTTATTTATAGCTTGCATCAAGGTTTATTGATGCCCCCGTGTGGAGTTGCTGGTCTCCCATCGGGCGCGTCTCCCTGGGTGGCGGATAGGGGAACGCCCTCCAAATTTGGAGGGTACCGGAAACGGCGTGGACCAAAACCAGCAAAGAGGGTTCTTCCGCGTTCTCTCTGATCAGCAGAGGGCACAGTGGAGGAATACAGTCGGGTTCCGCGTGCACTCATACTGCCCCGGAACAGGCTGGAGTAGAATTTATTCTTTCCGGCCACCGCTAGTCTCGGAATCCCAAGTTGCACTGTGGTCATGTCTCGCGGTGTCTCTTGGGGCCGAGGGTCTTGGCTTAACTGCCCGGGCCGCGAGGGAGAAAACCTCTATAAAAAGACACCCCAAATCTTAAGCGGCGGCGCACCGTGAGGAGATGCATGGCTGATGGGAAGTTCAGTCTCTAGTGCGTCCCCCGCCGGAGAACCGGCCGACACTCTTGGCGGGTTACGCTTGGCTTACCCAGGTACAGGGGGCACTGCCTGGGCGGACCGTTTGTTTCCCCCACACTCGTGGGAACATAATGAATGATGAAAAAAAAACCCAATCAACAGACGAGATGGAGTTATCTGTCCCGAGGGATGAAGAACCCGGGCAGAAGAAAAACAATGGGCGCAAGCCAACAAATGTAGCTGTGGGGATGGTTACACCCTCACCAATCCTTGTATTGCAGGCGGGACCGAGCGGCGTATCCTCGCGTCCTAAGAGGGGTCGCCGAGATCGAGTATCTCATCTGACCTCGAGCGATAGTGAGTCAGAACCGGCGGTGAAGGTGGTCGCCACAAGCCCCACTCCGGAAGATACTAATCCGAAGGAGCCGGTAACGTTGGCACCTGAGGAGATGGACTGGCGTGTACGGCTAGCGGAAGAGGTCCGGGGCGTATCCAAAAGGTCCCGTAATTTAAAAGGGACGGAGCAGCGCAAGCTGAATTTAGCGGCCCAAGAGTTGTTACAAAGAGCCAATGAATCGGCTTCCGCTGAAGTAACACGATTGGAGGCGGAAAAATCTGCGATGGCTCGGCACATCGCAGGACTTGAAGCTTCCCTCGCAGCCCAGGGTAAGTTATTGGAGGAGGCGCTGGTGGCCATCCACTCTTCAGGACAGTCGCAGCTGGCGGTTTCGGCCGTTACTCCTGAGGGAGAGGATCGCTTCGAGCGGTTGGAACGCCGTCTCAACATGATAGACGCGCGTTTCGAGGCTATGAGCATGAGACTCCCTCCGGAGCCTACACTTCGCCCTCCACTGGCCGCCGATAGGGCCAGAATTGAGGGAACTGTACGTCCGTCCCCGGCCACAGCTGGATCCTCGACTGCAGTTCCTGTAGTCGTTGGATCATCGGATGCCCTGCCGATCACCAGTCCATCGGTGGCAAAAGAAAAAGGGAAAGGCAGGGGCAAACGATCAATCCAACGTGCCCCTGCCGTCCCTCTACAATCTGTTGGCGGGGATGATTGTTCTGCACCGGTGAGTGTCCCTGTGGCCAATGCGGTTTCCCTTCAGCCAAATCCCCGGAAGGGACGGCATGGAGGGAAACGTGGTGCAGCTCCGACACAGACACAGACGGAGCCTTGTCCTGTGCTTCCGACCTCCTCATCTGTGGAGCAGGGATGGTCGGTAGTGGTAAAGCGGGGAAAAAATAAAATTAAACCCCAGCCCACATCGAACGCAGCTCCGACAGCGTCGACGCAACAGAGGCGGAAAACTGAGCCACGCATTAACCTGCCTCGCAAGGCTGCCGTCACCTTAACAGTGATGCCAGCTGGTGTGGAGCGGGGAGTGACTTACGCTCAGGTCCTGAAAGAGGTCCAAAGACGGATTGATCTCGCCGGCCTCAATATTGCTGAAACGCGGGCGAGGCTGATGGCCACGGGCGGATACCTCTATGAGGTGCCCGGCCCAGACTCCGAAGCAAGGGCCAACTCCCTTGCGGAAAAAATGAGGGAGGTGTTCCGCGGAACGGAATGGGCGGAGGACGTTCGTATCTCCCGCCCGTTTAAGACCGCGGACTTGCGAGTGTCCGGGTTGGATCCGTCCGCCGACCCAGAAACGGTCGCAGTGGCCCTTGCAAGGGCTGGGGATATAGCGGCGGACGACTTAAAAGTCGGGGAGATCCGCCCCGACCGTTCAGGCCTTGGTGCAGTGTGGGTGAGATGCCCGGCCAAGGCCGCTGACAAAATTATTAGGGCGAAGCGCGTCCGGATTGGCTGGATAGCGGCACAGGTCCGACTCCTTGAGCCCCGGCCCATGCGGTGCTACCGTTGCCTATTTAAAGGGCATGTACGGATGCGCTGCACTGAAGAATGTGACCGTAGCGGGATCTGCTACCGCTGCGGTCAAGAGGGCCATAAGGCCAGGGGGTGCTCCGCGGACCCGCACTGCGCAATCTGCGCAGTTGCGGGCAAACCCGCGGGGCACCATGTGGGCGCTAAGGCATGTGTCGCCTCCTCCCGTCCCCGTCGCGTTAATCGCGGTGGGGGCGCGATGGTTGTGACCCAGTCGGACCCGTCCCACCAAGAGGTTGCTATGGAGATCGCCCATTAATATGGCGCAACAATTCCTCCAGGCGAATATTAACCACTGCGCCAGGGCACAGGACTTATTAGTTCAGAGCCTCGCGCAGTGGTCAATCCAAGTGGCTGTGGTCTCTGAGCCGTACTACGTCCCTCCCAGAGAAGACTGGGCAGGGGACTTAGACGGATCGGTGGCCGTCATCACACGGGGCGCTGCCGGCTCCCCGCCTTTCGAAAAAGTAGCGAAGGGCTCGGGATGCGTGGCAGTTCTGTTAGGGGGGGTCTGGATTGTGGGAGTGTATTTCTCCCCTAACAGACCCATGGCCGAGTTCGAGCATTTTCTCACTCGGGTAGGGGCCCTGGTGGTGCAAGGCAGTCAGCCCCGCCCCGTTGTCGTCGCTGGTGACTTCAACGCCAAATCATTGGCTTGGGGCTCGTCGGTGACGAACGCGCGTGGCGTGGCCCTGGAGGAATGGGCGATTGCGTCCGGGTTGGCCGTCGTGAATCGCGGGTCGGTGGAAACGTGTGTGCGGCACAATGGCGGCTCGGTGGTGGACATTACGTTCGCCACCCCAGCACTTGCCCACCGTGTTCGAGACTGGAGAGTTCTGGTGGGTGAGGAGACGTTGTCGGATCACCGATATATTCGGTTCGACGTCACCTCGTCCCCTTCTCTCCTGCCTCGTAGTGGCATGCTCGCCCCGCGATCGGACGGCCCACGTTGGGCGCTAAAGCGCCTTAATGTCGAGGCCCTGAAGGAGGCTGCTCTGGCCCAGGCGTGGATCCCCGTGCCAGACGGGCCAGTACGGGTTGAGGAAGAGGCGAAGTGGTTCGGGGCAACGATGCTGCGTGTATGTGACGCGGCTATGCCCCGAGTCCGACGCCTTCCTGAGAAACGCCAGGTGTTCTGGTGGTCGGCGGAGCTCTCGCGGCTGCGTGCATCGTGCGTAGCTGCCCTCCGTCGAGTTGGCAGGCACCGTCGTCGCCGGATTCGTTTACCCGGCGACGAGGACCAGGAGCAGCTACTTCACGGCCTCTACAAAGAGGCCAAGAGAGCGCTGCACGTGGCAATATTGAGGGCAAAGTCCGCGGCACAAAAAGAGGCCCGGAGCACTCTCGACAGCGACCCGTGGGGGCGCCCATACCGTGTGGCGATGAAAAGATACCGCCCATGGGCGCCTCCGCTGACGCAGAGTCTCCGTGGCGACCTGGTGGAAGAGGTTGTCGCGACTTTATTCCCCGCCACTGAGGATGTCACTCCTCCATCGATGGCGTCACGATCGTCGTCGCCATCGTCGCAGAGTTCGGCAGGGGATATTTCGGAGGTTTCGCCCGCAGAATTTAGGGCGGTAGTGCTTCGGCTGCGGAGTAAAAACTCTGCTCCGGGTCTTGATGGCATACCCGGTCGTGCATGGGTTTTAGCCGTCAAGCACCTGGGTACGAGGCTCCGCAGCCTCTTCTCCGCGTGCATTGAGCAGGGCCTTTTTCCATCTCGGTGGAAAACTGGAAAGTTGGTCCTGCTCAAAAAGGAGGGTCGACCCGCAGAGTCACCATCGGCCTACCGGCCTATCGTGCTGCTCGACGAGGTCTGCAAACTCTTCGAGCGGATTATACACGCTCGTCTCGTCGAGCACCTCGAGGAGGCCGGGCCGGACTTGGCAGACTGCCAGTACGGTTTTCGGCATGGCCGATCTACGATCCATGCGATTTTGCGGGTCAAGGCACAAGCGGAGGATGCAATTGCCCGGGGCGAAGTGGTGGTGGCGGTGTCTCTTGACATCGCCAACGCGTTTAATACCCTGCCCTGGGTGTGCATACACGCAGCACTGCGGTACCACGAGGTGCCACCATATCTTCAGCGTCTGGTCCGATCGTACCTATCTAATAGGTACATAGTCTATCCCGGCGCTGATGGGTGGCACCGAAGAGCAATGGTCTGCGGTGTTCCACAGGGCTCAGTCCTGGGCCCTCTCCTGTGGAACATTGGTTACAATTGGGTGCTCCGTGGTGTCAACCCCGAAGGCGTCGCTGTTGTTTGCTACGCGGACGACACCTTAGTGACAGCGACGGCTAGGACCTTCCAGGAGGCTGCCCTGCTTGCTTCTTCTGGCACCGAGCAAATGGTAAGCAGGATTCGGCGGCTGGGCCTCACTGTGGCCCTTAACAAAACTGAGGCCCTTTATTTCCACGGGCCTCGTAAGAGGCCACCTTCGGAGGCCCATATCATAGTGGAGGGGGAGCGGATTCCCATCGGCTCCACAATGAAATATCTGGGATTGGTGTTGCACAGCCGGTGGGACTTCCGTGCCCACTTTAAGATGTTGTCGCCGAAATTGCTGCGCGCAGCAGGCGCGCTCGGACGCCTGTTGCCAAACCTGGAAGGTCCCGGTAACCCTTGCCGAAGTTTATATGCTGGAGTTGTGCGGTCCATGGCCTTATACGGTTGTCCCGTCTGGGCCGGGTCCCTGAATGCTCGATGCGTCGCTCTACTGCGCAAGCCGCAGCGTTTAGTGGCGCAGCGACTCATTAGGGGCTACCGCACAGTCTCCCACGAGGCGGCCTGTGTCTTGGCCGGTATTCTGCCATGGGATTTGGATGCCAAATACCTCTCGTCCGTATTCTTCTGGCGTGAGGAGGCATCCCATCTTGGGCGGAGACTGGCCCCTAGGGAGGTCACGGCCCAATTGGCCTCCATCCGCAGCGCCGCCGTGGAGGAGTGGCATACCAGGCTGGAGAGCCCGAGTGCGGGCTTGAGGACCGTCGCGGCAGTGCGACCTGTCTTTTTAAGCTGGCTTGACAGGCGCCACGGTGCGCCGACATTCCGTCTGACACAGGCACTGACGGGCCATGGGTGTTTCGGCTCGTTTCTGTGTCGGATCGGAAAGGAGGAGTGCGCCGTGTGCCACCATTGTAGCAGCGGCCGCGAGGACACGGTCCAACACACTCTCGAGGAGTGCCCAGCCTGGAATCTACAACGCAGCGCTCTTAGAGCAGTCGTCGGAGGAGACCTCTCGCTGCCAGCCGTGGTTTCCGCCATGGTCGGTGGCTGGAGGTCATGGCGAGCGATGGCTTCCTTCTGCGAGTGCGTCATCTCGCGGAAGGAAAGCGCCGAGCGGGATCGTGAGCAGAACGATCCCGCCCGCAGCCAGAGGAGACGAAGGAGGCGCCGGGTGGACGACTGACCGGCGCCTCGTGCCCTGTGGTTTGGGGGCATCTAGAGAATTCCACCACGGCATCCCCTGCCTGTCGTAAGAGGCGACTAAATGGGGTTTGAGAGAGTCGCGGGGCGAGCAGTGGGGGGCTGCTTCTCCAATTTATGCGACTCCGAGGTGGACGACATTGCGGGTGGTCGGTCTCCTGCAGTCGTAGACGCCAAAGGCGTGATTTGGATGTCGGGGGCTTCTTAGCCCCCTCATTTAGAGAGGGGCCGTAATGCGGCAATGCGCAGGGACGGTTCCGTGCAGCTATCTTCGTGCAACAAGATACCCCGGGGCCGTCCCGTATGCGCCGAAGAAGGCCACCGCGGGTTTTGGTTGGTATGCCGATGTAGGATGTACATAGTGTTAGGGACTCGGTCCAATGCTCGCTCGGATGATGTTATACTCCCGAGTGTCGACATTGGGCCGTAAGATCGGTGAAACCAACATAACCATTCCACTCACCCCACAGTGGTGGTAGCGATAACGCGTTTTTTCCCCGCGATAAAAAAAAAAAAAAAAAAAAAAAAAAAAAAAAAAAAAAAAAAAAAAGGTTTATTGATGCCAAGTTTGAAATCAAGTTAGTTGGTTATAATCGTTTTCCTAGAGGTAAAATGTTATGTTCGTATGGCGCCTTTCACTTCAGGAATAAGATTATAAGCTTATATTATAGTAGCTTTTGCTCCCGGCTTCGCCCGCGTTAATGAGTTTTTCTGGGATAAAAGTCTCGCTATATTTTCCCGGGATAACAAGCCTATTACCTTCTCATGGTCTCAAAATAGCTCAATTCGCCCCCCGAGGCAATTCTTGTGCGCTGGGTCTTCACACCCAATGCACGCCCATGCGCGGGGGGACATTAGTCGCGGGCCGAGGCACACAGTCAGTGTGTATACCTCTTGGTTGTATAACACATTGAGGCCTAAAAGGGCCCGCGAACATTTCCTGGCACCCTTTTCCTTTCCACCCATCCTGAGAACCTTTCTCCATTCCCCACCTTTCCTTCCATCATCCTATTCCACTTCCTTCCCAGGCCCCTGCAGTCGTCAAGCCGGGGGACTCCAGTATCCCATTCGCAGGTTTCCCCCGGTGTTGACTGCAGGATCGCCTAGCCAAAAAAAAAAAACTAGCTCAATTCGAAATTTCATTGAAATCTCATATTAAGAATTAACTATGTCACTTCTATGTGCTTAATATATTGTACTAACGATATGGCTTTAACCAAAATCAGCACTGCACATATGGTGAACATTCGATAATTTTGAAATATTTACAATACAAGTTATTCGTAGAGAGCATTTAGTACTCAATGCTCCTACGGTCTTAGACAATACATAAAGGACGCGGCTTGTATGATATTTCCTTTCTTCCAAAGTATAAGAGCTCAGGTAAACATTTATAACGACTAAACTATTATAACGGATTTTATCGCGGTTTTTTATTTAATTTTTCTCCCGACGTTTCGAAGGCTTTGCAGCACTTCCGAGCTCTGCAGAACCGGGCGTATACAAGATAGATTGCGACTGTGGCCTCTCTTATATTGGACAAACAAAAATACATATAGGGACCCGCGTAAAAGAACATACTATAGCTGACGTTAAACACCGACGCTCTACGAAGTCTGCAGTAGCTGAACACTCAGAAGAAGGCTCCAACCATTACCTTAGATTCGACAAGCCACAAATCCTTGCCAAAGAACACCGATTCCTGCCTAGGATGATCCGCGAGGCTATTGAGATCAAAAAACATCCTAATTTCAATAGAGAAGATGGTTGGAAACTTGCACAAGCCTGGGACCCGGTCATACATCTAATTAAATCGGGCCCCAAAAGACCTGCTGCCAGACCTCAAGACATTGTGAGCTCTTACTGCATAGACCGGACCGCAAACAATGACTAACATCTTTAAATTGTATAATTGTAAATTGAAGGTAGATTTGTAACACTAACTTTTCGGACCACCAACACCTCAGTCCGCCCCGTGACCACGAAGTGCTGCAAAGCCTTCGAAACGTCGGGAGAAAAATTAAATAAAAAACCGCGATAAAATCCGTTATAATAGTTTAATTTCAATGTCTAACATTCGCGTAAACATAAGGAATCATTATTTATAACGACTGTTATAGTGTGCGTGAAACAGATAATTGTTTAAGATTTATTTATCTGTGCGTTTATAACGACCCAAAACGGTAAAGTATGTGTGTTGCAACTTCTATATATTTACATTGAAAGTGACAGAAAGTTTTGTTTGGGACAATAAATACATGGCACGTCCTTTCTAGTTGTCTAAGCCTACGATATAGGAGAGGTGTAATGCCGTCACACAACACATTTTGTATGTAACGTGACGGTTTTGCTTCGTCACATTTCTCCCTCCCGTACCATTACTCTACAGCAGGGAACTTATTGAAAGCTACGCCTATAGTATTATGTGCTTATCTCTTATTAGACACTTCGTTATCAAAAATAATGAGAGACATTTTTATTTTCAGCTCTTCGCATTTCCCTCATTCCCACCTAACTCTATCTTTCAATATAAAGGTTTTAGTCGGCAAGCGGGCCCTTAATTAGTAGTATTCGTTCCCGCTACGGTTATGCTAATGAGAGGGATTTTTTCGCGTTATTTCGCAATCTCGAATTTTTCGATTCAATTTTCACTGCTTGAGCGGTGACGCGGCCTAAATCTGACGAGAAATCAATAAAAAATATTAGAGTAAGGCTAGTTTTAGATAACGGGTCACGGTCATTTTAATTAAAATAACATTGGCGAGGAACAACAATATTTTTTGACTGAACTGGTTAAGGCCGTGAATGTGAATTATCACTTGCAATGGACACATACTCACTCACAGATACATTACGCCTTTATCCCTGAAGGTGTAAGCAATGGTGTAACCAGAGGACTCAGTATTCGCCATGTGTGTTCCGTCCCATGATAGGGGGCAAGCCTATTGCCGTATCTCGCTATATCGGACACAAGTGCCTGCGATCTAATTAGTGACTTATCATTTTTTTTTTATGGCATTGAATGACGAGACGAGCAGGCCATTCGCCTGACGATAAGCGATACGACCACCCTTAAACAGTAGCAACACGATCCAGTACCTTGAGTTACAAAGCAATGTGTAGCATTCCACAGCGCTCGTCATCCTGAGACATAATATGTTAAGTCAATAATACCAGCATTGTACAAAACACTGACCTAATGATCGACGCGGGCCTCTACTGAGAGCGTTTAGTCCTTAATCCACCACGATGACCCACAGCTAGTTGGACTACTTAATCACTTGAATAATGCAGTTCACGGTCCTTGTTGCATAGTTGAGATTATCTAGTTAATAAGCATAGTGTTTCTTTACAAACGGGACATTGTTTACTTGGTTTAGAATGAAGACACACGCCGAGGAATTCCGTCTATTCAACTAAAAGGACACACGACTATGACGCGTTAAATGTGAGGGTACAGAGCGAAGCCTTCGCTTAGCGAATGCCCTGACCCGTAATTAGTTTAAGGCGTTGCGCAGACGCTGTCATTCTATTTAAAGTTGACCGTGTTATTAATCCTTACATATCTTACAACAGGGTTCCCCACCGATTCTGTCTGTCTGTCCGAAAGTGATAAACGTAAAAACTACCGAACGGATTTTGATGATGAACAGATTTGATTTAGATTCTTAGCTCAGAAAGATAGGTAATAATATGCTGCCACCTACTGTCAACCCACTGTACTTTTTGGTAGAAATGAAGTTTTATTCAGGCGAAGACCCAGCCTGCGTCTAAACTCTAAAGCCAAATGTAAGTATCTACAATTACCTTCCTTAAAAAAGGCCAATAACACTACAAAATACGCGTAAGAATCCTAAAAATACCTTAGAGCGTAAGATTTGTGCTACACAAGACAATAAAGAAAGTTTAATACCAGCTCAAGTTAATTCGTTAGGAAACTGTTAAATTGATAAAAGTTACAAGTTATAGCACACGGGAGCGGGTATCAGTGGCTCCCAGTTGTGTGGAGTTTAGTTCGTGTTTTTTCCTGGAAATCACAACTTTTTACGCTTTTCTTATGTACCTATTGTATCGAAAATGTTCCATGTGATACGTTTAGTTTAGTTTTTAGATTGAAGAAAGCATTTATCATTCTGGATCAGCGTTTAATAAAAACTTGTTACCAACTGGATGAAATTAGACCACAATTCATAAATTTGTTATTTCGGCACTCCTCTATAATATGAACTTTAATTATACCAAATCTCACACTCACCGGCGGTGATAGCCTAGTTGGGAGTGGAACGGACTGCCGAGACGAATGTCCGCATGTTCAAAACTCAAGGGCACGCACCTCTGACTTTTCTAAAGTTATGTGTGCATTCTTTGTGAATTATTGCTCTCTTGAACGGTGAAGATAAAACATCGTGAGGAAACCTGCATAGCTGAAGTCTGCCAACCCGCACTAGGCCAGCGTGGTGGACTAAGGCCTAAACCCTCTCAGTAGAGGAGACCCGTGGTCAGCAGTGGACAGTATATAATACATGGGTGGTATGGTATGGTATGGTCACAGTCACCTGCGCAATGTGCCTAAAAAGTTACAAAGTTTTTTCATAGTTATAAAGAAAATAATGCAACAGTAATAATAATAATAATGTAACAGTAATATTACATCAAAAATCGAATTTAGGTACGTATACTCAATACATGCTTATTCAAAACTAGAGAAATAGATATATATATATATACTGATATTCTTAAGACAAGACAATGAAAATAGGCTTCCAATGTATGGTTGAAATATTAATTTATAGCAGGTATAGTTGCCATTTGTCCCGTCATTTGTCACCAGTCGTTCCGGTTTACTAACAAAATATCGCAGTATTTTGTGGAATAAAAATCTCCCGGATTTTTTCCTATTATGTCTTAGTCTTCGAAATTTGGAAATGTCTCGGTTCGGCTTCATGAAATTATGGCAACCGTAATCTGCGGATACTAAATCAAGTATCTATCGAAAAGCGACAGGGTACACAGTTTGATTGACAAGTGTTTAGGAAGCGGTATCAAGCGGTGAAAAAGCTACTTTTTCCCATATTTTCACACCTTCTTCATAAAATAATAAAGTAAAGTGTAATTAAATACTCTTATATATAATAATAACTTATAATACGTCAGTTAAAAAGTTATTAATTGGTGCTATATAACATGGATGAGGAGATAATTCTTACAATGTAGACATATGTTGGGAATATGAATGTAAAAGACATGAGTATTGAGTAGTAGGCATATGAATGTCGCGTGCGATATACCACACGTGGGACACTACGATACACGATATCGTTTTTGAAATAGGTTGTAAATTACATTTTTAATCTAGAGCCCTTAAGTTTAGGGAAAATTATGATTTTCATTAATTTCCGTAAATACCATACCATACCAGCCCTGTATTATATACTGCCCACTGCTGAGCACGGGCCTCCTCTACTACTGAGAGGGTTTTAGGCCTTAGTCCACCACGCTGGCCTAGTGCGGGTTGGCGGACTTGACATACCTTCGAAATTCAGAGAACTTCTCAGGTATGCAGGTTTCCTCACGATGTTTTCCTTCACCGTTAAAGCGAGCCATAATTCACAAAGAATACACACATAACTTTTTTTTAGAAAAGTCAGAGGTGCGACTGCCTCGGTGGCGTAGTTGTATTACGGTACGACTGCAAGGCTGAGGTCTCGGGTTCGATCCCCGGGTCGGGCAAAGTGATATTGGATTTTTCTATTCAGTATCAGCCCGGAGTCTGGAATTTGTGCTCGGTATGGCGATAGGCTCGCCCCCTATCACATCATGGGACGGAATACGCTTGGCGAAAAGTGGGTGCACTAGTTGCGCCTCTGCCTACCCCTTCGGGGATAAAAGGCGTGAGCATGCGCATGCGCAGAGGTGCGTGCCCTTGGGTTTTGAACCTGCGGACATTCGTCTCGGCAGTCCGTTCCACTCCCAATTAGGCTATTTCCGTAAATATTATTGTTTATTTCTAAATTTATAAAGCATTGATTCTAACTATTATAATTATTCGAAAGCCCAACTATTACTCCTATTTGATTAAAATTATCATGACTGTAGTCCTAATAGTTTAGCTTTAATTATGAAGTTAAGAGACAAAGTCAACTTTCGTAATAAATGTACAAAAATGTAAATAATTTACAATACAATACAATACAAAACTCTTTATTGTATAACCAAGTTACATGAAAAGTAAATATAAGTTAACAACTACGGTACGGTTTTACAATGGGCGGTCTTATCGCTAAGAGCGATCTCTGCCAGACAACCTTAGGATGGACAGAAATGAAAGTAAAGAAGTAAACGGTGGTGTACAATAAAGATATATACATATGATCGATGTATACATATATAAATTAGAAAAATATATATATTCAAAAGAATTTCGAGTCAAATACTAATACTTAAATAAATAATAAGAATATACTAATACATACCAATGCTTATGATAACATAAATACATTAAATTAAAAGATATAATACAGCAGTAGAGTCACAAATTTGAGAGGTAAAATGATTTTAACTTACTTTTAAAAGTTAAAAGCGATTTGGCGAGTCTGATATCGACTGGCAATGCATTCCAAAGTCTGACAGCTTGCACAGTGAAGGACAGATGATAGAATTGTGATGTATGAGAAGGAGTTTTAAGTAGGAGAGATTGTGAGGAGCGAAGGGATCGAGAGTGAGAATGGTGTAGGAATTCAAATCGATCTTTGAGATATAAAGGAGTAGCGGGATTAAAAAGAATATTGTGCAAGAGAGATAAAATGTGCACATTCCGGCGAAATCGGATTGGTAACCATTTCAGCTTCTTTCGGTATTCAGTAACGTGATCATATTTACGAAGACCAAAAATGAATCTTATACAGAAATTTTGGAGACGTTCAAGTTTATTAAGCTGTTCTTCGGTTAAATCTGTATATGAGGCGTCAGCATAATCTAAAATTGGCAGTAAGAGGGACTGTGCGAGCGCAATTTTGGTAGTTGTTGGCAGAAAATTCCGTAATCTTCTCAAGCAAGAAGCAGAAGCATACAGCTTCCTGCTCATCTCGGTTACTTGCGGAACCCAAGACATCTTCCTGTCAAAAATGATACCGAGATTTTTGACGGTATCGTTGATTGGAATGTGGGTTCCCTCGAATATAATTTGTGGTAGGTGAAACCAGTCAATTTTGGAAATCATTCTTGAACTTCCTATAATGATGCATTGGGTTTTCAGCGGGTTAAGTGTTAGACCATACGATTTGCTCCAATCACCAATTTTACATAAATTATCATTAGTTGTTTTGATAGCTTTCGGTAAATCTTCAACTGATGACTGCGTGTAAATTTGCAAATCATCAGCGTAAAGGTGGTAGGTAGAAGTAAGTTGTCGGGATATAGAATTAATAAAAATTGAAAAAAGAAGAGGAGATAAAACGCCGCCCTGAGGAACACCGGCAGTCGTATGGCACCACGATGAATAATTATCATCAATGCGAACACGCTGTCGGCGACCGTACAGGTAACTATGAAACCAATCAATTACCGTTGGAGATATGTTAAAAGACCGTAGAAGCGCTATTAAGACATCAAAGTCTACGTTATTAAAGGCATTGCTAAAGTCTAGCAGTGACAGCACAGTGACCTTACCTCCATCCATACCACATCGAATGTCGTCAGTAATTTTTACTAATGCGGTAACAGTACTGTGACCAGGACGAAAGCCAGATTGAAGAGGATTTAATAGATTATTACGGACAAGGAAAGCAGAGAGTTGGTGATGGACAAGACGTTCAAGGAGTTTTGAAAGAAATGGAAGAATAGAGATAGGACGGAAATCAGACGCTGAAGAAGGATTAGTTTTTTTAGAAAGAGGAATAATTTGTGCTTCCTTCCAGGTAGAAGGAAACAAGCCACAAGTAATAGAATTGTTGAGGATGTGTTGGAGAACAGGCATGATTTCGTCAATGACAAGAATAATCATTTTCCGTGTAATGCAGTCACTGCCTACTGCATTTGATGAGATGGCTTCTACGTTCTTCTTAACATCACAATCGGTGAATTGATTAAAGACAAAAGATGGATGGTCAGGCTTGGGAATCATTGAAAGGTAGCGTAAAGTAGCTGCTTTAGAAGGACCATCAAAATTGGTAGAAGATGAGAAATGCTGATTAAGCTGATTAATATTAAGATCATTAGGGATATTATCTTGGCGTGATTTCCCAATTCCTAACGACCTAAGAAACTTCCAAACTTTGGAAGGATCTTCATTTTCTAAAGAAGTATGAATATGTCGGCGCTGTGCATCCCTACACACCTTATTACAATGATTACGTAGCATCATGTATTTGCGTTTGTTGTGTTCGTTGGGTTTACACTTATACCTCGCTTTGGCAGAAAGTTTTTTATTACTGATCGCCCGAATATCTGCTGTGAGCCATGGCGCTGGTAAATGCTTGATTTTGACTGGTCGCAATGGAGCATGAACATCGTATAACTTAGTAAGTATAGAGTTAAAACCCTGTATTTTATCGTCAATGAGTTGTGAATTCATGACACTAGACCAGTCCAGGTTACGAGCATCTTTCCGCAGATTACCTAAGTTGATGCTACCAAAACTGCGCTGCAGAAGAATTTTGGGCTTAGCTTTAGGCGGACGAATTTTGTAGGATAGGTATATGAGATCATGAAAAGAGAAGGCGTCCGCCGCACACTGACCGTGTTTCACAACATGTGATAACGACGACACTAGTATTAAGTCGAGAAGTGTAGGTGTACAGTCTGGAAAATTATGCGTAGCATTGAGTGGAAGAATGTCCAGGTTGCTAGCCCTAACAATAGACTGGAAAGTAGTAGATCGAGAGTCACGCTTGAGTAAACAAGTATTGAAGTCGCCCATGATTATGGTGTGCGTAAATGAGGGAGTTAAATCTTCTAGAAGTTTTTCAAAAGCGGAAAAGAAGTTGATTCGAAGAGAGGGGCAATAATATACGCCAAGTAGCACCTTGGTATGAAAGAGTTCAATTTCGATAAATAGATGTTCGCCCGCATTAGAAGGGGGTGGCTGCGCTGACATACTCACCACGGTAAAAGGAATATGAGTACGGAGGTATATAGCAACACCACCACCCGTACTTCCAATACGGTCATTTCTAATGAGTTCAAATCCAGGTAATGAGTACAGGGCAGATGGAAGGCAAGGTTTTAACCAAGATTCAGAAATGAGTATAGCATGAATATTCCTATGCTCAAAGGACGCCATCATATCAGTAAAATGAGCCGGAATGCTTTGAGCATTAATATGGAGAACATTAAAGTTTTTTGGAACATCACCCAAAAATGAGTCAATCATATCTTCCAGACTTGGAATGCTATGGAAACTACCGATGTCGCTATCAGAGGAACAAATGGAGTGAAACTCATCAGTATCGCTACTATCGCCGTTCAGTTTTAACATTGCAACATACCACAATAAATAAAAATATATATTTATATACCTACGATATACTAAAATAATAAATAAAATAAATAATTAAATATAGAAATAATGAATTAACCTTAATTCAAAACTTAATAGCTTTCCATCAGCCAGCTGTGTATGACTATAATACAATATATATACACTATATAATACAATATAATACACTATAATAAACAAGAACATACTACAAATAAAGGAAAAAAAAAAAATCGTTTTACAAGTTAACTAACTTTGTCGGCAATTAGTGTAATATGACAGTAACTCGATACTACTTCCTAGTGGCGCGTTTTGTTTTGCCTGGTGCCTCCTTTAACGCCGCAGTGGGCTTCTGCACTTCTCTTGGCGATATCGCATCGAGGTCGCTTTGGCAACTAACACGATGCCGACTTCCTTCGGGGCTGAGCACAAATACAACACCTTCTCTGGTCCAGCACTTCGAGACACCAAACCGTTCCCGCGCTGCCATGAAAACACTATGTCGTACTTTCGTTAAAAACTCGGAAATGGTTACACCTGTCCCCTTTAGAGCAGTCTTGGACGACCAGATCCTGTCACGCATATCCACCTCACGGAATTTGCAGAGTATGGGCCGAGGCTTATGTGGACCAGCAGCACGCCCCATCCTATGACACCGGCTGATGTCACTCGGCAAGAAATTGGGCTGTTTCAGCCGTGTAACAACCGTCTTCGCAACGACCTCTGTAGTGACCTCTTTGGGATCCTCTGGTACACCGTGAATGAGCAATATTTTCCGTCTACCGCGCATCTGCAACTGATCCGTCTCCCTGGCAAGCCACGCAATTTGCTCCTGCAGGGACTTCAAGGAGTTAAGTACAAAAGCCTTGAACGCGATAAACTCCGCTCCTAGTACTTCTGTAGTAGATGTGGCCGGAGTCCTCTGGAGCTTATCTTCGAAACTGTTCATCCTTTTACCGAAGGTTGCCATAAGATCGTCCAAAGACTGTTTGATGTTAACGGCATCCATTTGAATTGTCGTACGTAAATTATAATGCAAATCCTTTGTTTAAGTGCAGTGATTCTTATAGGAATAACACAGTTGGAAGGTGGTGCCCTAATTTATGTACTGATACATAAATATATTATAAAAACTGTAAGTTTGTATTTTTATTCCTTACAATTGTAAGATAAATTTAAATCAAGTCTTATTATAAACAAAAAAAAAAAAAAAAAAAAAAAAAAAAAAAAAAAAAAAAAAAAAAAGTACAACGTAAATAGCAATCAGCCCTGTATTATATACTGCCTACTGCTGAGCACGGGCCTCCTCTACTTCTGAGAGGGGTTAGGCCTTAGTCCACCACGCTGGCCTAGTGCGGGTTGTCAGACTTCACATACCCTCCAAATTTTTTTTTTTTATGAATTCTCAGGTATGTAGGTTTCCTCACGATGTTTTCCTTCACCGTTAAAGCGAACGATAATTGATAAACAATACACACGTAACTTCGAAAAGTCAGAGGTGTGTGCCTAGACATATATAGGGGATTTATGCACATTGAGCTGCTCTATCGAACTGCTTTAGTTGGATACTCTATCGTGTTACATTACAGAAAAAAAAATTGGTCTTGAATCGACCGGGGTATCGAACTTGGTCCTTGCACGCTACCACTAAAGCTAAACTAAAACTCCCTTTGAGTAGCTTTAATCCTTGCGTACCTACCAATTGCCTACTGGACCACACAATATCTGTTAATAGTACGAAATAATCTTTGTTGCGATCTTAACTCGTATTATGGAGGATCATGTTCATATGAACTATAATGGATCTTATAACAATCTAATTCTATTGACTGAAGATTAATATTAATAGGATTAACTATTTGATTATAACTACACGGCGAAATTGTTTCAGTTGAGGAGCCACTAAAATTCTACCTTGCAATTTGTATGATGCGTAATTTTTTTTTGTCTCGAGCCATGCAAAGGAAATTACTTTTTACTTTTCTAATATTTTAAAACTACACGATTTTGAGGAAATAAATAACATGATAGTTTTGACAATTTTTTTTTGTTATTTAAATGTTCTCGGTATATACTTATCTGGAAAAAATAATGTAGAATGATTGCCTTGGTGGCGTAGTTGCATTACGGTACGACTGCAAAGCTGAGGTCTCGGGTTTGATCTCCGGGTCGGGTAAAGTGACATTGGGTTTCTCTACTCAGTATCAGCCCGGAGTCCCTGAAATATGCCCGGTTAATGGCAATAGGCCCGCTCCCTACATGGAAACCTAACATAGCTGGCGAAAAGTGGGTATGATACACCTCTGCCTACCCTTGAAAATGGAAAAAGCGTGATGCTACGTATGTATGTAAAAATAATATAGTAACTATTGTTTAATAATTCATAATGTTACATTTTTCACACACCGTATTAAACAATTACCAGACTAAACGTGTACGTTCGCGGAATGCTCTTTTTAAAATTCCGTATTCACAAAATTATGAATTTCAAACGGCGCTTCCGCTCTCACAAAACCGCTCTAAGCGAGCGAATAAAAAAATGTATCCGTGTTTTACTGATCAAAAGTTACAATGGCCTTTGTGTTAGCGATGTATGAGATAATCGATTCGAAAATCGAAATTGAATTGAAAGATCGATGTCGACTTATGCGGTGTACACAAAAGTTAAAAATGAAAAAAGAAAGAAATAATTAATAAAACATTTATTGGCCACTAGTTGGATGGTGAAGAAATATAATTTACTTAAGTAAATTATGTGCCCTGGTTTCACCAAGTGTTTTCACTTTTCCGACCCATGTTGATAGGTGGCGAGCCTCGCCATATTTTTTTTATGGCATTGAATGACGAGACCTGCATACCGTTCGCTTGATGGTAAGCGGTACGACCGCCCATAAACAGTAGTAACACCATAAGGCACCTCGAGTTACAAAATACTGTGTGGCATTCCACTGCGCTCGTCATCCTCTGACATAAGATGTTACGTCTCATTATGTCCTGTAGTTACACTGGTTACATCGTCCTTCAAACCGAAACCCAACAATGCATGCACACTGCTGCTTGGCGGTAGAAATAGCCATCGCGGTGGTACCCACCCAGACGGACTCTTACATATGAGAGGCCTACCACCAGTCCATCACAAATCCAGAATCCACTCTTTTCAAAGCACTAAAATCTTTCATGTTTACAATATCGCTATCTTTTCGCTATTTCTCTTATCTCCATCCCATGGTTGTCTGTAAGAGATTGCCTTGAGCGATAAGACCGCCAATTGCACCACCTCTCTGCTTTTATTATGTTGAAATTGTATGTTGTGATGTACAATAAAGTTATAAATAAAATAATAAATAATAATATTAGTAGGATGGTACTGTGTACACGCTAGATCGTAGTCCGGCACAAAGATGTTAGCAAAAGGCGGTTAACGATCGCCAAAAGTCCCCAGTTCTACAAAACTTTATAATTGCCACGAGAGAGGTTGGAAACAGTGCGGCTCTTGCTTCTGTCACTTCATTTTTACAAACAATGACTTTGCTAACGAGATTGCAATTATTTTATTCGCTTTAAAGATATAATTGGCTTAAAACGGCTGTCCGTTTGGTTGTTTAAAGCAGTTCACATGAAGAAACTTGATTGCGACCATCATGAGTGTTGAATAAACAATAGATGCAGGTTTTTATTGAAATTAAATAGGATTATTGAAATAAAACTATTTTGCGGATTTTATCGCGGTTTTTAATTTGTATTGTAATTTCAATAAAAACCTGCATCTATTCCATCAAGATAAACAAATGAAAAATGTCTTAGATAAACTCTCAATACTAGAAAACCGTATAAAATATTTCCAGCGAACCATTGTTATTATCTTCGAGAGTAAAGTGAAGACCGGGTAATGGTAACAAATGGACCATTACACTAGTAGGAATCGATGGTCGCTGAACGGTAAAATATGGGACACATCTGAAAAGCATTATCGTGTGCACTCTTTGTTCGATTGTACATTGTATTGGATGTGAAGTTTTTGTAACTAATGGAGGAGAGCACACACTGCCGCCTTTTATCCCCGAAGGCGCAACTAGTGCATCCATTTTTGCCGTGTTTATTCCGTCCCATGGTGTGATAGCCTGTCACTATATCGGCCGTATCATACTTAGCAGAAACCCACTATCAATTTGCCAGACCCAGGAGTCGAACCTAAGACCTTAGCGGAAGTCGCACCGCGCACGCAATAAAACAACGCCGAGATAGAACCTACGTCACTAATCAAGACAGGAGAAAGCAATAATCGTAATAAATTGATTTGAATGGTATAAGTATTTGGAGACTGCCTTGGTGGTATAGTTGTATTACGGTACGATCCCCGGGTCGGGCACAGTGATATTGGATTTTTCTTTTCAGTATCAGCCCGGAGCCAGGAATTTGTGCCCGATATGGCGATAGGCTCGACCCCTATCACATCATGGGACGGAATACGCACGGCGAAAAGTGGGTGCATTTAATTGCGCCTCTGCCTACCCCTTCGGGGATAAAGGGCGTGAGAGTGTATGTAAAGTATTTGGATTTTAGCACATACACGTGAAACGAAATTCCGACATTGAAATAACAATGCGAAAGGAATTCAGAATCGCATTACAGATTTGAAAGGCGATAATGGTATGGCTAAATAGAACATGCCAGGTTGCAAAGAACAGATGAAACATGATCCGTCCTTCGTTAGTAGCCAGAATTATGCTGGCCTTACTATCTTGGAACGCGGAATAAGTTACAATGTAGAGGTTTTCGGCTACGATGGTCAGTATCATGCTATTCGGCTAAGTTAAATTTAACAGACATGAGACATGAGACATGTTATCAAGAAAAATGGTTCTCATATAAAATATTCTCTTTGAACAAGATATTTTAAAGTCACTATTATATATTACATTACTTTCACTGCTAACACAATCTCTGGCTGCCACCCAAGTCCGGCCATATCGGACATGGAATTGATAAATGTTTTTCCAGCAATGTAAGAAGAATTTTAGTATAAAAATAGGAATACTGTGATATCACCAACAAAACCGTGTTGTTACGAGAATGCTAAAGTAATAAATCCCGCAGAAAGACTTTTACATCGCGTATCCTATTGTTAAAATATAAAATACATTATTTACATCGATGTGGTTTTGGAGTAAACGGTTTGAAGATGGCTTGAAGAGCTGTTAATTCTATTGAAACAATCTTCATAAAACTTTTCCCAACAACCAATTTAGATTATGCTTACCTTTACTTCTTTATCGTCGAAAGCAACGAGAGCATAGATGCTTCGCCAAGCTGATATCCGTGATGAGACCAGCGAACCCAGGGCCATAAAAACCTATCCCAGGCAACTTAAGTGTTTGCTCCAATTTAAAACTCTTACATTAATTCTCCACCTGGGAATCGATTCTTTGATCCTTTTACGCAGGGTTTTCGAAAAAATACTAATAAACCAAGCTGACTGATACCTTAGACCTGCCTCGCACGCGTTTTCCGTTGTTGAGCCGCAGCCACGCGTCCCAGCGGTGGCGGTACACGGAGATTGTGTTCCAGTGGCCGAGTCGTACTGGCTCCGGGGAGCGCAGTACGCCCGCGCCGCTGCCGCAGTCAAATCTGCCGGACAGAATCATTACTTGTAAAACTATAACCAATAACTTTAATCAGTGGGAGAATCTGGTCCAATATTTGCGAAGCCTTTTAACCCAATTTCTGTAGGAGGGTAATTTTCTTTGTGCTTCCTGCAAGCACATAGACCGATAACTTTGTCGACCGTCCGCGACGGTATTTGTCTCTTGCCAGTTGAAATTTTTTGGGCTTCACTTCTTTAGTGCAATGAAGCTCTTATTGTTGATAAAAAAAAGCATGAGGCCTCACGAACCGCGTGAGTCGTGACCCTTAGCAGTTGCCCCGTCCGCACCTCCAAAACCGCTATTAGCTTAGTGGTGCAACGTGGGTTCTTGCCGCCCGTGGCGGACCCAAAATTTGCCGCTCTAAGGCACCAAAAAAAAAAGACAATTTCAACAAATAAGAGTAACGCGCCCAAAGCGCCCACCACACCAAAAGTTTAAATTTGTAAAATGTTTTATTTTACTAATTTTGCCGCAGACCTCCCCCCCTTCCCGCTACGCTACTGTATTAGCTACAGCTGATGGTGTAGTTAATCTTGTCGTGAAAACATGATTCGCATAATATGAGGTGAGAGCATCAATAATTTTAAAAATAGAAGAAAAGCCACTTCCGATCTCATTATTATCCGATGAGAAAACAAAAATGTCAATTGAACCTACAAAATACTAATAAATAACTCTCTCCCCCAAAAAATAGAAATGTCGATCCATCCAAGTTCCATGCGCGAAACATCAAAATGTACATCGGTTTAATTAATACGCAGAACGCGAACGTAATCCGGACTCGATGCCGATGCATAGCAGCTTACACAGGCCGTTAATTATCGGCCGATGCGAAGGGATTCCAATGGAAACCATCAATTAGATGTGTTTTGATTTGTCTATTTGTGCTTCATTAACGAATGGGATTTGTATGCGAAGAGCTTGTCATCCAGGATCGTTAGTTGGAAAAGTAACTTGAGTTAAATTTTATGCGTCGGGGGTAGATACCCTGGTACTTAATACTGAGGCGCATGATCACTATTGCGAAGTTCAAAGTTCTCTTGTATTTGTCGTTGGTCGTATCGCTTGACATCACGCAAATAAAAAAAAAATATGGAAATGAACAGGGTCATTTTGACATTGCGTTACTAAATGAAACCACATACTTATCTCCTTGAAAATAACACTTTCCAATGTATATCTAACCGACAGACTTATTGATGGATTTCTATTAGCGTTAACGTTCATCTCGTCATTTACAGGTATAAAAAAATTGGCAACAAACGAACAATGCTTTTATGTTCTACCTCCATTGATAAGTGGACATAGGTTTCTTGATATTAATAAAAAATCTCCTATCTCTAAAAAGCAGTTTCGTATGTTGTCGCCTTTAACAGACGGAAAAACCCTAGTCCTAGATTGGGTAGTTATTTATTTACTAGCCTAAAATTGGAAGGTTCATTTATCACGTTACGAAAATAGGCGAATTAGAGCTCGTTGATTGGAATTTGAATATTTCAACAGCGTCAACAGTTGTTGTCCTCATTACCCAGACTAGAATTGTCGCAAAGTCTTTTTTATACTAGCACTGCTAAGTGACCAGTACACCTGATGGTAAGCGGAGAGAGGTCCAGATAGTGTTTCGAGCGATGATTATCTTTCGTCAGTCGACGCAATTATGCCGGTCTGTTTGAACCGGATATACAGGCTGATCTCGGAATGTGGCACACTTACGTGGTCCACTATGGCGGATTTTAACACATTATGTACGGTGGTCGTTATCCGGGCGGATATAAAATGTATCCAACTACCACCATGATCGACATTCCCGCGGTTTCTATAGCAGTTTGAAGATTGGATTTTTATTCGAATTTACTTGTACACAAACTAGGTACTAAGTACGAAAGTAGGTATATTATGCTCAGCTTCGATTGGGTGCGTCAAGTCGACTGCAATGGAGTCGCCTAATTCGCCTGCTATTATGAAACTGTCAAACCATAGGTTCAAAATAAATGCTGTTAGACACTGCGCGCTCCCTTCTGCTCAAATCACCGCCATCTCCCTAACTTTGCCTACCTTTTTGTGGATGAAGCGTAAATACTTTGTATCTCACCTGAGTTCCACGTGTCCGTTCCTGAGCATGAGCGCCAGGTAGTCGCCGGAGAGGTCGTCGTGCTCGCCGGTGAGGAGCAGCACGCCGCGCGCGCGTTCCGGACGCACGCGCACGCGCACTCGTACGCGCTTGTACGCGCCGCGCAGCGCATGGAACGCTAGCCACGACGACCCTGAGAAACGGGGCGTTGAGATGCTCGTATCTGCAACAACAAACGATCCATTTTTGCTATGCAAATAAAGGTTTTTAGTGCTAAATGGAAGACCCATGCCTGCAACAAATGTGGGTGTGGCCATTTGAATCCAAATAAAGGTTTTTAATGTAATCTAGACCAGTGCTGTTCCGCAGTATTTTATTAAGAATAAAATTCAAGTCAAGTTGAATGTTCACGGCTCGCTTCCCTCCAACTCAACCAATTAAAGTGGGCAAAAGCTTTATGAAAGAGCGTATTCTAGAGAGTGTTCTTAGACTAAAATGAACAGCGTACTTACTACAAACTTAAAAAAAAATAAAAAAAATGTCATACCTAAATCCCGGAATTCATTATTATGTACTCCTTAGTCTCAGATCTCTATAAATAACGTAAGTCCTAACAAGTACGTATACTCGTTTCTTAGTATGATTCCTTTTGTATCAATTTACTAACATATTCTGTGTTTACCAAAATAAACATATTTCATTGAAGTATTCCAGCGCCTTTCAAAGCTTCCGTACAATATTTGCTAATTACCATTGTTAGCAATCCCTTCCTTGACGTAGAATCAAGAAATTTAAGTAATATCGCGTAATGTTTTGTATGTCTTCAAACATTTCCGAGCTAAGTCGGCTATGACAACTCTTAATTGTTGAAGGGGCGTGCTCAAGCTTTGTTTACGTTTGTTTTGATTATGGACGCTGTGCTCCTTAACTCTGCTAATTCCTGTCTTTCTGTTAAAAGGTCACATTAAGAGCATAATACAGTAAAACTTCTGGCAAGAAATGTATTATATTTCTTGTAAGAACATCAACTACAGCGTCTTTGTAAATATTATAAAGATTAAAAGTAAACAATGTCTACTAAAGTAATGTTTAGATTTTACTTAACTCGATAAATTTATTAAGGAGTAATTATAATTATCGATACTTAATAAATGCTATTTCTTATAATACCTATTGTAATCCAATTAATAATCGTGTAAGAGACGTGCAATACGAATCAGAAGTGGACAAACTTTCCTTGCTTTGCTGATGATGAGATGGTATGATTTATATAGCAACTTCCAGCAATACATAGAGGCATTAATAAAACTTCGAGAGTGCACCGTCTTCGTCGTGCTTCTTTCGTTCCATGATGTGATAGGGGGCGAGCATTTTCAATGAGCTATTTACTTTCACCATTGTTATAATAAATCGTTCAATTTGTCTTGACCTGCGTTTTACGCAACAATGAACGGGTCCGAATACTATGCAGTCGTTTCCAGCTGTACACTCAAGAGCTATAGATCAAGTTCCGTCGATATCACTTTATATAATTCTAGGCCCACATTCTTCGAGAGATGTCGATTAGGGTAAAACGCCTGGGGTCGGTAATCGAAAATCCCCGCTCTCGGTGAGGACTTCATCGCATGCCTGCGAAATAGGTGTTTTATTGATTCCATTGTTTGCAAGGAATTTGCAATCTGCTTCTTTGTTTTTTCTTTTCGGCTCTACAATACGCATTTGGAGATCGTAGTGCGTGTCGGCATTTATTTATTTGCCTTTACGAAGGTTTATAAATCTGTGCAGTATATTATTGAAATATAATTATTAAACTAATTATAAAGTTAATCTATTTCAATGGTCATTGCAGTTATTTTGTGATTAATTCGAAATGAAAACTATTTTAAAACCGAAAGTTTGTTGCAGTGAAACGACAATCTAATCACGTTACAGAAGCTAAAATCTATCGCGAATATAGCGTCGATAATTACAGAATTCCCAGCACTCAAACTATGCAAACTGCAATGTCCAAACTCAGTTATCAAATTTCAAACAAATAGCATTAACTGCAGGTGGGGAATAACTCGTTGATTACGCCGCGTATGCCCAACTCAACAACGGGTAAGTTAGAGGAAGTTGTGAACCGGAAGTTGTCCGCTCGTAATGACCGCCAGCGCCACGCAAAAGTGTTTACTTTTCGATTTTACTAATCGATTACGATTACTAATCGATATGTTACTAATCGATTTTACTATTGGGCGCTGCTCGCAGGATTACAGTTCCACTATACACTTTTCCGGGAATAAAAAGTAGCCCATGATATTGTATTTTTGTGTGCTAAATTTCATACAAATCAGTTTAGCGGTTTATACGTTTTTTTTATTTCTAAAGTTCTAACATGTGCACTAACTACTACACTAAGGGCTAATTTCACCATGCTCTGTTAGTTACTTTAACGGCCTGTTAAATGTTTTTTTTTTATTTTTGTTAACGTATCCCGGCTACTTTTATTTATTTTTGTAATTAAAGCTTAGCATCTTAGTTCGCACATTAATAATAATAAAGCTTGTAAGGATGCATGTTTTGGATTCCTATCTAGCCCTAGATTACTAATTCTGATTTTGTGAACTGTCATGACTGTAATCTGTTATGCATCTTAAATAAATAAATAAACGGACTGTTAAGGTTTTTGAGCGTCCCGCCATGCCCTAACAGGTGATTATCTTTCTCAACTAGGCGTTCTTTAACATTCGCGTTAATTTTAATGCCCGATTAATTAATTAAATTACACGTAAATGTTGTAGTTTATATGTCAGATAAGTTTCGAATAAGCTACCGGGGACTTAATCAGGAAGCAGTGAAATCGGTCCTCAATGTTATAAAATGTTCATACATACACATTCACGCCCTTTATCCCCGAAGGGGTAGGCAGAGGAGCAACTAGTGCACTCACTTTTCGCCGTGCGTATTCTGTCCCATGATGTGATAGGGGGAGAGCCTATCGTTATATCGGGCAAAAACTCCTCCGGGCTAATACTGAAGTAGAAAAACCAATATCACTTTGTTCGACCCGGGGATCGAACCCGAGACCTCAACATTGCAGTCGTACCGTAATACAACTAAAATAACATAAATAGGACAATATTTATTTAGCGACCTCAAGCAGTCGGCAAAGATAACGCGCTGGCACTTTAATTTAAACTTTCTTGTACTGGCCAGTTGAAATCGATTCCATCGCGTTAAAACTTGCTTGAAGGGCTATAACTCAAAATGGCGGATGTTGATAAATTTGAAATTCTTTGGTTATTATTTATGAGTGTTTCGGCTCAAATCGTGGAATTTTTAGGTCAGCGAATTAAATATAAAACAGTTATTCTCTGTACTCTGAAGAAGATATTACAAGTTTACTCATATTGCTATGTTTTTTATGGCATTGAGTGACGAAACGAACATGCCGTTCGCCTGATGGTAAGCGATATGACCACCCATAAACAGTAGCAACACCATCCAGCACCTTGAGTTACAAAGTACTGTGTGGTATTCCACTGCGCTCGTCATTCTGAGACATAAGATGTTAAGTCTCACTATGTCCTGTAGTTACACTGGCTACAATGTCTTTCAAACCGAAACACAACAGTGCGTGCACACTGCTGCTTCGCGGTAGAAATAAACATTGCGGTGGTACCCACCCAGACGGAGTCTTACATATGAGAGACCTACCACCAGTAAAATTTATGCTATTTTATTGATAGGTACCAAAAAAGCTGTATTTACTGAAATAACTAATAAGTATCTAATTGTTAAAAAACCAGTATCGAATCTAAGATATCTGTGTTAGCGGATTTATTGGTTTATTTTATTTGGTTATTGGTTTTTGTTCCAAATGTTGAATAGAAAAAGAAGAAGGAAAGAAGGTTTATTTACAAACCTGATTTGCATTTGCTAAGAGGATGGTGACAGGAACATCTTTCTGGTCCACACGATGCGTCGCACCCGCACGCTTCCACCGCCGCCGTCCACGGAGGTGAAACTGTTGCGCCGGGAACCTGGTCATATAAAAGGAATCAATTAACCCAGTGCAATAATAATTTATAAATTAATTCGGTTTGATTTTAAAGAGGCTCCTATAGGTACGAAGTTCGACGTTCAAGTTCCTATACAAATAAAATTAAATGAGACCACTTTAGAGCTACACTGAACGCCATGCAAAAAGAATTATTGATTAAAAAAATACGAGGACTTGAGAATCTATTTTTTTTAGATAAGGACAAATTCTTACTAGGGCCAATGTACCATACCTATTATATTTATTTTTGAGCTAGCAAAACTAATTCCTAAGCAAAAATAACCAGTTAAAAGGACCCCTTATAAATCTCACCTTTTGTTCTAAACTAGGTCCAATCGTAGTCACCTTTTGACTGGCTTCGAGCAGTCCGTCTTTAATTTCGTCAGCGATAATATTGATGTCAGTTTTACTGATTCCATCCTCAATAAGACTCTTCAGTCCGTCAACCTGCTTCGTTCTCTCCGCCGTGTACGTATAATTGTGTCTCGCGTCCACGGACGGTGACGTTGCTAGTCTTTTCTCTTCCTCGATATGTTTTAATCTTAGAGTAGGTTTACTAATTCTATTGGACGGCGCTACTTCTAGTTCAGCTGAGAAAGACACGTCTTTCTGGTATAAGATATCTTCTTCGGCATCCAACGAGGTTACAGTGGCTTTTGTTGAATTCAGTTCTGTGGAAGATTATTAATTTTTATAAAATTTTACTAAGAGTTTACTCTATCAGTTATCTTTTGATCTACTATATTGTATAGTGCGTTAAGCAAAATACGTTACAGTTCAATTTTAACTTTAAACACAAAAACATGTTGCATAAAAATACGTGAAACCAAACAAACAAATTGTAAAACTTCGAAATAGTATATTTTCGTGGTCTTAACATGGTTTTGCACGCACAGCGATTTTGAATGGGAGAGCGACTGGCAATGGACGATAGCAATGAAATATGAAGTACATCGGTATCTTAAATTCAGCGCCCAATAGCAGTGGATAAAATCGATTTATCTGACGAATGGAGTATCTACAGAACGTTATTGGTCCACAATACCTGGATTTCGTGTACTGGTGTATTTTAGATATTCAATTTGAGTGTATTGAGATACAATTTTTAAAATCTGGAAGGAATGGATAGAATATTTGATGGATACAATTCTTTACTGCATCGAAATATAAATTTGCGGTTGTGGGTGGTCTCTCAAGGAACATTTACTGAGCAGCGAGGACTTGCAGAATAGGAAATCACATAATGGGTAAGTAATGGAGACAAAGTGATTTGTATTTTGATACCGCCTTAATAATAAACGTAGTATACGTCTGCGATAGTTATTCAATGTTTTATCTTGCTATGTTGCATGACATTCACAGTCAGAGGAAGTGAGATAAAACATTGTAGAACTATAACAGCCCCATAGTTTTTTTGTCTTACGAGCCAAGCTTTGGCCACATGTGGTAGATGGTGGTAGGTCTCTCATTATGTAAGAGGCCGTCTGGGTGGGTACCACCGCAATGTCTATTTCTACCGCCAAGCAACAGTGCATGCACTGTTGTGTTTCGGTTTGAAGGACATTGTAGCCAGTATAACTACTGGACATAATGAGACTTAACATCTTATGTCTCAGGATGACGAGCGCAGTGGAATGCCACTCAGTACTTTGTCAGTCAAGGTGCTGGATGGTGTTGCTACTGTTTATGGGTGGTCGTATCGCTTACCATCAGGCGAACGGCATGCCCGACTCGTCATTCTATGCTATAAAAAAAAAAAAAAAAAAAAAAAATAATCTACACTTTTGCCAATTGTGTGTCGCACAAATAAAATGGCTCAGTCTATGTCCTTGCCTCCGACAACAACAACTGACACGCATAAAACCTCTTTTGGGCTTCGTATATAATATTGTGAAAGGTGCAAAAATCTCCATTCTTTTCTTTAAAAACCGACAACCGAACGTACTATATTCATAGTCGCTATTACCATCAGATAGATGTGTCATTACTATAGATATAAACTATAACCACAAATCAATTCAAAAGGCAAACATAATAAAGCAGACTATTAGTTTCCATTTTCCAAAGGAGCGGTGCGATGCTCATATATAATACTAGCATTGCGCGCGGCTCCGCCCGCGTGGAAAAGTTTTCCGGAATAAAAAGTAGCCTATAGCACTCAGGAGTAATGTAGCTTCCTATTAGTGAAAGAATTTTCAAAATCGGTCTATTAGTTCCCGAGATTAGCGCGGTCAAACAAACAAACAAACAAACAAACTCTTCAGCTTTATAATATATTGCGCGCGGTTCCGCCCGCGTGGAAAAGTTTTCCGGGATAAAAAGTAGCCTATAGCACTCAGCAGTAATGTAGCTTCCTATTAGTGAAAGAATTTTCAAAATCGGTCCAGTAGTTCCTGAGATTAGCGCGTTCAAACAAACAAACAAACAAACAAACAAACTCTTCAGCTTTATGTATTAGTATAGAAGTATAGATTATTTTTATTATTAACAAACTTTATCTGTACACTTTAATTTACAAAATAAAGACGATAAAACACAAAGCCTGTGAACCGACGTAGAATAGATTCAATTGACTAAGAATCAAGTCTCCGATTGCAACCGAGGATTACTTTGCTTGAAAAGCAGGGCTTGACAATGGCACAACACGACTAAAAGGCGCACTGAATTCAATTTGTTTTGTAAAGGGTTTCAAACGAGAACTTAAATAAATCACTGTTTCTTGGAATGGTCCGTCTAGACTAGACTCCAACTATAATTAAATAAACATGAATAGTTTTCAAATTTTCTACCATAATGTTCAAAGGCACGCAGGGTAAATTCTTTAGGAGCACGCCATTGGGTTAATTAACATGAGAGATATTTTATCGTGACTCGAAAATAAGTTTAGTTGATGACTGTTCAGAAAGTTTAATCAGCAAAAGTGACACTCACATCAGTGTGTTTATTTTCGTTTGTGATGCGTCATGGTGAGTTCCATGCTAAGTAGTAACTACGCCGCGAATTTCCGATAAATTGACTAAAGTTTGAACTTCGAATTGATGACTTGAATAATCTGTAAATATCTGAAGATCATTCGCAATTTAGAAACCATTACGCCGCTATGGTTTGTTGTTAAAACAATATTAAGTATTCAGGTATAAGTAAAGTCGTGCCCATATCAAAAGCTCTCCCCTTTTTAGAGGTGAGGCCTAAGAGACGAGCCTCTTGCCATTTACAAGACATACAATTTACGGTATCAATAAATGGTTCAAATGACCGCCTTTACAACTTCAATATAAAGCTGTTTGGTGATATAAGTCTACTGCCTTAAAAAAATCAATATACGCTGTCTGAGGCTTTACGCCTTGTAAACCTCCCTTAACGCTGTTGTCAACCCCATCTGTCAACGCCGGGTGTTCTTCCCGTCGTATCTATCATACGTCGCGTTCACCTGCCGAGTATCGATTTTTGCTGCTAATCCTCAGTGCCAATGGGAAACTGTTTGTATTTTCGCACTAACAACACAAAGGGTCGCTGTGAATTTCGCCGTTGTTTATGGGCCAGCGGGTGACATGCTTAATTTTTATAACGGAATTTCACATGGCTGCTTGAGTGGCGTAGTTGCATTGAGCGGTACGACACCGCTCTGAGGTTCCAGGCTCAAATACTGGGATAAATTATATTGGGTATTACCGCTCAGTATCAGTCCCGAGTCTGGCATTAGTGTCATGGCGACAGGCTCAGTCCCTATCAAATCATGGGAAGGAACACACATGGCAATAAGTCGGTGAACTAGTTGCACCTCTGCCTACCCCTTCGGGGGTAAAGACATAATTACAGTGATAAATTTGCAATCTTTGCGCGACAATATTTTGACTGGATATATCAAAGAATTCTTTATAATTTTAACGAATTTTGAAGGTATCTGAAAGCTGTCAACCCGCTGGACCAGCATGGTGGGCTAGGACTTAAACCCTTCCAATAGTAGAGGACGCCCGTTTCCAGCAGTATTATAGTAACTGCATAAGTATAACTAATACAGAACGGGTAAATATTATTACTTATTATAACTAATAGAAATGGAAACCTTTAACCAAGCTTAATTTAAAAATAGCTACGTCGTATATATTTTATTGCATAAGTTATTTTTGCAGAGAACATTATTTGGTTTCAAGTAACATTTCTAAAATAAATTTATTTACCTGGAATAAAAGCCGTTCTATGTTGAGGTTCTTAGTGAATTTTGAATATTTAATGCCTGTCGCTCTATTTTTGCAGCTGTTTGTTCTCGTTACCTTTCGCAAGTCGCAAACTACTAGCACTCAGATTATATTTCTTTCGCAAAATCGTGATACGTGGATTTTTATAAAGGTCCTGAATTCACAAATAGACTTTTATCTCAAAGTGGGACGTTGCGTCCAGAAAATAATTTATAATCATTAAATGTATCAAGCCCCTGCGGTAATACCTCTGCGTAGTGAAAGACGAGATGTTATGTAAGAATTTCACACGAGAGAAACCGTAAGTAAATCAATAACAAAAATCTCGTGTAATCTCTATTGGGTAAAATCCATCGCTTCCCTTCGCTGTCGTCCACACTCAGTCCTTTATTTATATTTTAGAAGCCGAGCGGGATACAGATGACCGAGTTTAATGGCTCGTCGATTTGTGCCACATAGGCTGACTTTGATAATTTTCAATAGCAGTCGTATTCACGTTTGTTCTATTCGTTTAATTCTATTCGTTCTATTCTATTTGTTCTACTCGTTCTAATTCTATCTTGTATTGAACTGATTTCGTCTTTAAAAACAGTATGGATCGATAGGCTCGCCCTCTATCACAACACGTAAAAAAGTGGGTGCACTTTTTGCTCCTCAGCCTAACCCATCGGTGATAAAGGCGTGAGAGTATGTGTGTGCGTATAAAAGAGACTGGCCGGTATATATATAATAAAGGTAGTGACCTAGACAGCCGTAGCCGTCGACGTGGAGCACGTATCCCGGCCCGCAGCCGCACTCGAATGTGCCGTCGTGCAGCTCTCGGCACAACTGCTCACACGGACTGCCCGCGCCGCACCGCCCTGCAACAAAGAAACATTCTTAATACTACTGCCTTTAGTGCCATTGTTTATTGACTCGCTGACGTAATTGGGGCATTATGAGACTTAACATCATATGTCTAATGATGGCGAGCGCAGTCACGGCGCAGTGGAGTGCCACGCAGTACTTTGCTACTGTTTATGGGCGGTCGTATCGCTTACTATCAGACGAGCGGCATGCTGGTCTCGTCATTTAATTGCAAAAATAAAAAAGCATCTGGGAACCACACGCTTTCCAAGCCGTACACCGTCACAAATGCAAATTTGTGGCTGAGGCATTTAGCTTGGCTTACGTCGGCTTGCGTTGGCTTGCAATCCTGTTAAAATATTTGGTTTTATTTCCATAAGTAGAACTTAAACTATGATCTCCCGTTATCAGCTGATTTTGTTTTTTTTTTGTCACGGACTTAATACCGCTATCTAATCTGATTATAAATTTTCGTATTTCGATTTTAGGAAAACCCAAGTTTTTAGTCGAGTAATACGGTGCTGAACCTAGCTACCATCCTTTATATAGAAAGAAGATTGAATCAACCACCGTTACCGCCAAGCAGCAGTGTACATGCATTGTTGTGTTTCGGTTTGAAGGACATTTTAGCCAGTATAACTACTGGACATAATGAGACTTAACATCTTATGCCTCAGGATGACAAGCGCAGTGGAATGCCACACAGTACTTTGTAACTCAATGTGCTGGATGGTGTTGCCACTGTTTATGGGTGGTCGTATCGCTTACCATCATGCGAACGGCATGCTCGTCTCGACATTCAATGCAAAAAAAAAACCAACCGAAAATAAATAAATATCTTCTTTAAACCACCTAAAATATTCTGTAGACCCGGTCTCAATGAGGGTTGAGAGATAAATGAATTGTTCAAACAGAAATTAATTCGGTGAATAAAAACGAGCTCCGGAATATGTTTCCGCGTAATTGATTTTATATGTAAATGAATATGGGGCCATTTTAGCTTCGGAGAATGTGCGTGTGTAGGATTCCAGGATACCTTTACAGTGTTGGTTATAAAACGGCGATAACCTAGTTGGGACTGGAACGGACTGTCGAGACTCGAGACGAATGTCCGCCGGTTCAAATCCCAAGGATGTGACGAAACACACACCTCTGACTTTTCTAAAAAGTTATGTGTGTACTCTTTGTGAATTATCGCTCGCTTTAACGGTGAAGGAAAACATCGTGAGGAAACCTGCATACCTGAGAAGTTCTCTGAATTTCGAGGGTATGTGAAGTCTGCCAACCCGCACTAGGCCAGCGTGGTGGACTAAGGCCTAACCCCTCTCAGTAGTAGGTAGAGGAGGCCCGTGCTCAGCAGTGGGCAGTATATAAAACAGGGCTGGTATGGTATGGTTGTTTATATCAATGTATAAACAACACTGTCTATTTGCGATATGTTCAGTCCTTAATGATGACTTACGAGAAACTATGTTAGGTACTCGCTCGCCAAGAAAAGACACAAAAAAAACTCTCGGTAAACATAGCATATACTACTAGTTACGCATCAGTTATTTCCCCAGTATTCCAGCCTGTATTGAGTATTGTTTTTTGTGTTGAGGCATATTCATATCTTTCAATGTTTATCAAAAAATTACTTTCATTTATTTAATATATGTAGTGACGTCATCACGCATTACGATGCACACGATGAAAGAAAGGTTTATTTATTTATTTCACTCTTTTTTGCACACGAGTATCACAATATAAAATAAAGAATACGATAATAAAAAGAAAAGTACAAATGGCGGTCTTATCGCTCTAGTCAATATCTTCCAGACAACCATGGGACCACCATGGGTTTAGCTCCAGTGCAGCGACTAGAAGCTGTATGGTCGCAGTTTAGCGCGCTATTCACTGCGCCATCCCCACTACACATAACATTACAATATTCGAAATATGAATTGCTGTCCTACATCTTTACAATTTTACTGCAGATTTCACAAAATGGCTTCTTTTTCGTATTATTTGCTATTACGTATCTATATATATTATAAAAGCGAAAGGTCACTCACTCACTTAGGGCTCATACACATAAACACGACACGACGTCGCATCGTGTTTATGTGTATGAGCCGTCACTCGTCACGAAATCTCAGAAACTACAAGTGCTAGGAGTCTCAAATTTTGCATGGAGGTTCCTTTTAGGACGTAGGTCCTCACTAAAGGATTTTGCAAAATTTAAACCCTAAGGGGGTAAAAAGGTGTGGCAAAGTTTGTATGCGATAAACTCAAAAACTACCGAACGGATTTCGATGAAATTTGGTATGGAGATGGTTCCAGATTTAGATTTAGGCTACTTTTTATCCCGGGAAAATGTATAGAAGGACTTTTATCCAAGAAAAAAATCATTCGTGCGGGCGACGCCACGGGAAAACGCTAGTATAAAATATATTTTGTCAAAATCGGACATAGTAATATGCTTATTATATGCTTAAAATATTTCGCAGGATCTATCATCTCAGCACTCAGCATGAGTCTAAAAGTTGAGTAAGCGGGTTAACCGAGTGGTTCAGAAATGGGGAGAAAGCTCCCTCTATTATTGTGATGAGGGAGAAGTCATTCAACTTTCTGCTTGGACCAGAATGAACTCGATCCTAGGAACAGTACAAAGATTTTCGTTTAGGAACCTAGAAGTTAGTCTAGTAGGGCTCTCATATGCGGGGGCCGTCAGGGTAGGTACCACCGCATTGTCTATTTCTACCGCCAAGTAGCAGTGTGCATACACTGTTGTATTTCGGTTTGAAGGACATTGTAGCCAGTGTAACTACTGGACAAAATGAGACTTAACATCTTATGTCTCAGCATGACCAGCGCAGTGGAATGCCACACACGTGGTGCTGGATGGTGTTGCTTTTATTTATGGGCGGTCGTATCGTTTACCATCAGGCGAGCGGCAGGGCCATCTCGCCATTCGGATGCAATAAATAAAACCTCAGTCTATCATGTAAATAAGCCGGACTATAGGTCATCGATTTCTCAGTCCACATGCTCCATCACAAGCTACTCAAATTAAGTCCACGCGAATAATTCATATCCATATAAAAAGCTCAGTTAAGGCGCGACAAAAAACCTTCCGACTTGTCAGAAATTATGATAAACGAGACACGGTCGGAGGCCGCCCCGCGCCCCGCCCGCATCACCCCGCACGCCGTCTAAATAAATGTGGCGTACGAGGCAATTTTTCCAGATACCATATTGAACAGCGGTATTAGCTGCCAATACTAGCCAGTAAATGCATACGAGAAGCTTGCCTATTGCACTTTTCCCGCAAAAACAAAAGGGCCCCAATTGCCTATCGACTTCTTGGTCTTGTGGCAAAATAGAGTTTGTACTGGATCCTAGGTTTCATTCCTAGATAAGGTAACACTTTGTGAATGTATTTCTAAGACAATTTGTACGAGGTTGAAATTTTCACTTGTCAGATCGATCGATCGATCAGGCGGCTGATCTTAAAAACTGAGCAAAATAGTTTCTGCCAAATGATATTTTTTTAACATGACCTGAAAATTGTGGAACATAACTAACTATACTGTTTAATGTCTTTGGTTGAGCATAAAGTTTCTCTCTATAAATAAGTAGCTTACTCGTCTTGTTATACATTTTTTAAAAGATACAAATATTGCTTTTGTTGTACTGTGGCGTTGACAAACTTTAAGAAGAACAAATACAGAAGAGACACTTGAAATTATCATTTCCTCCAAACTTAATTAAACCGATAAATTAGTAAATTATAGCAACATTTACTATTGACGAAGTACCCAATCAGTGTACTGCAATTAAAGAATGAGACATTTCCGTGCAGATTCGAGTACGGCTCAGGACAAGTACAAACGCGCTGAGGGTTTACTCGGCCGCCATTAGCTGCTTCCGTAATACCCCAATTTGACGCGCACTCAAGACTCAACTCAACCTGCCGCGCCGCCGCGTCTGTGCCACAATAAATAACGGAAACGCTTTTGTTAACGTTAATTACGTCATAAACGCATTTACTTATCGTAATGGTTTGCATTACTAGACTATGCCACACAGTATTTGCATTAAAGTTATGTATGGTAAATTTTTAATGGTATTTTATATATTATAAATTTAAAAAATATCTTAAATGACCAAATTTGGGTTATATTGTCTTCCAAACTAACTCAATATAGATAATTTCATCTACGATGATGCGCGCTACCAATTTTTAAGTGGAGGTTTCGCGGATTAATGGGATAGGATTATTCAACGTAGAATGCGTGTGCACTCATAGATATTTAGTGTGTATCTACACAACTAAAACACAAGCGGAAAGTTGCCCACTTGGACGGTAAGCGATTACGAAAATTATTGAGGCGCGTCATCGTGGTTGACATTATCTATTGCAAGCTGTCACTTGATGTCGGCTTTCTAGGACACCGGTCGACCCAGTTCAGTCGAACGAGTCGAACATTCACTATGTAAACAGTAATTACTGGAAATATCCTGGCTCTCTTCCATAATTTCATAATAATAATACCTACAAGCCTAGTATTATATACTGCCCACTGCTGAGCAAAGGCCTCTTCTACTATTGAGAGGGTTTTAGGCCTTAGTACCTATACCACGCTAACTTACTGCGAGTTCAGACTTTACATACCATTGAAATTATTTTCACCGTATCGCGCAGAATAATTGATAAACAATACCCATATTACTTCAAAACTTTAGAGGTGTGCCTTGGGTTTCGAACCCGCGGACATCCGTCTCGACAGACAGTTCGCGTTCCATGCGCAACCAGAGGCTGCGCCATGGCCAAGATGTCTTTTTTGCTAACATTTTATATGAGATTGACAGATCCTAGCGATGACTTATCGATATCATTGCCATACATTTTTTGGAACGAAGTTCCTTATTGCGCGTTGTGAAAGGGGGCTGGACGGAAAGTTGTCACGACATTTTTTGCTATTATCTTACTAATATGAACCTTAAATACAATGCGTAGAAGCTATAATTCTTGAAACGAGTATATTTTTATTTATTTTATTTATTAAAGTCATTAAAACCATTTCTTACTAATCTAATATGAACCTTAAATACATTGCGTAGAAGCTATTTCCCCAGCGTTGGCACGGCACGAGTACAAAATCGAACGATCGTAACATTATTTTTTCAAATTTTGTTGATTTATTCGACTTTAATTACTGACATTTATCAATAACAAGACTAAAGTGCTTTGCTCGCGTTTAAAAATCTACTTTATGTGGTAAGCGTAAGATCGAATTTGTGTTTAGTCAATCAAAATTTGTGATAAAAATGCTATGCAATAGCTTTACCGCGGCAATCTCCGAGTGCCACACGTATTTATTTGTTTTTTTCTCTAGAAACTTATGTATTGGAACGGAAATAGGAAAATATTTATATGTATACACACTCTGTTATATAAATAAAATTTTATTACAATTCCTTCACTAATTAATCGAAAGGAACTTCGTTCCATCCGGGTGTCCCTTGACACCTCTCATTGCTTTTAATTTCTATTTTCCATTAGCGTAAACGATTGTCGAAAGGCATCTTGTCTACGGCCCCAGGCTATCGTATACTTCTAAATTTACCAGAAGCCATGTTTTTACAAACAATTACAAAAGTGGAAGATAGCCTAATTGGGAATGGAACGGTCTGCCGGGACAGTGTCCGGAGGTTCAAAGCCCATAGGCATACACCTGTGACTTGAATGTTACGTGTGTATTGTTTATCAATTATCGTTCGCTTTAACGGTGAAGGAAAACATCGTGAGGAAACCTACAGACCTTGAGAATTCTCCATAAGAATTTCGAGAGTATGTGAAGTCTGCCAACCTGCACTAGGCCAGCGTGGTGGACTAAGGCCTAACCCCTCTCAGTAGTAGAGAAGGCCCCGTGCTCAGCAGTGGGCAGTATATAATACAGGGCTCATTGTAATTACAATCAAGATTTGATCGGTTGAAACAAAGGTTTTGTTTAAGAACTAACGTATAGGATCTAAATGTTAAAAGCGTTTTACTCACAAGAAATTTGCAGACAGCAGGCGTATAAAATAACACATTAATGTCGGAGCATAGAGGTGTTTAATCAGGCTACGTGTGAAGCGATTCACCGAGCCCGTTTATTTCATATAGAACGGGAGCTGGTGCGAGTTGCGAGAGATTGGGTGGGGAGTTTATCGCTTGATTTTGCTACGATGTTTTGTAGAAGTAAAGCATTTTGTTGTATGGAGGCAATAGAAAACAAATTGACATTACTTACCTCAGCATTAGAGATACTTGGCAAAAAAATTACAGTGTTAGCGCTTCGCTTAATGATTCTAAGCAGACTAATGGACTGTGTAACGCTACAGATGCGCAGTTTCTAACATACAACTAAATAACTATCGATACTCGCTATGATGACTGTGAGGGCATCATGTTCTAACACAGTACATAAATCTGGAAGAGTGAAACGCATCAGGGCGTGAGGACTTTTGCTAACAGTTTCCTTGCACTCCTGATTTTCCTTTCCTCATGTCCGTCCTCTTTCGCCAGCGGTGCTGTATTATTGCGAATTTAAGAAGTCGCTAGGAACTCAAGAGCAATAGTTACTAGGTAGGTAGTTATTGCAAGAGTTTACCATTTTAATTGTGATCTATTATATCTGGCGAAATCTAAATTTACATCTCTTTGTGTTGTAACACAGGTGTAACAAAGGTGTATCTTTGCCTGCACTGAAAGAGAAAAAGGATTTATGTATATACCAAACAAAAACAAAATCTCAAGTCTCCTGCTACTTGCACGGTGGTTACTGGTTAGCGCATCGTTTGAATGATGGTTTTAATATGAGCCCGCTTTGATGCTTTGTCGCATGGATGCCTGGCAAACAATTTCTATTACGTACTAGATAATATATTATAGATATAGTGCAGTCCATCACACGCTAAACGTTTTCCGTTAGAGAAAATATATAATTATTAAAAAATATTTGGACTACAGTCTGTTTTTATTGCAATTGAATGACGCGCTCGACGATGAACCGACGATTTGCAAAAGGCGGGTCGCGGATGGATGCGTGCTGCTTAAGACCGGGCTGGTTAGCTTTTACTTGGAGGCCTACGTTCCGCAGTGGACGGCCACAGTCTGATTGATTGATTGAATGATGAGTCGAGCATGCCGCTTGCCTGATGGTATGCGATACGACCGCTCAAACAATAGCAACACAATGTAGAACCTTGAATTATAAAGTACTGCGTGGAATTACGAAGTACAAAGTACTGTGTCAGTGCACAGAAGCCAATTTTCCAAACTACGGAATAAATGGTGTTATTTCTACCTTCCAGCCGCATAGGCACAATATTTTTTTTTTCTAGTTTAAATATTGCTAAATGGCTTCGATGGATTATGGTTATTTTTTTATCAATTATAATTATTAATCAATTCTTAGTCCGTATTTATTATGAAACCTTACTCTATACATAGAGCCTACATAGCTACAATTAATTTGGAAAAATAAGTCACACGTTTTTGAAACTCAGCGCTTGTTTCTCGTAATAAACGACGTGTAATTTCCACATAATTATTAGGGAGAAGAAGAAAAACTCAATAAAACCTTCGTGCTTACCGCTATTACGGCTACAACAATATTTCTTCTTAACGAATTTTCGTCATGAGATAAAGGTGCGGTCCTCTTGCCAGCGAGTATTATCAGAAACGCTTGTATTACTGCTTACTTTACCAGCCTTGTGATATACTGCCACACTAACTGGGTACAAGCCTTCTCTACTACACAGAGACTTTAGGCCACGCTAGTCTAATTATTGTTGGTATAACTGCTTATAAGTTTTAATTTGCAAGTAATATTGCAGCAGTTGATTTAGAACAGCTTTTAGTTCAGATGCGTTTATTATTTTCATGATTAAGTGAACGTTTTACTGGTGGTAGGTCTCTCATTATGCAAGAGGCCGTCTGGGTGGGTACCACCGCAATGTCTATTTCTACTGCCAAGCAGCAGTATGCATGCACTGTTGTGTTTCAGTTTGAAGGACATTGTAGCCAGTATAACTACTGGACATAATGAGACTAACATCTTATGTCTCAGGATGACGAGCGCAGTGGAATGCCACACAGCACTTTGTAACTCAAGGTGCTGGATGGTGTTGCTACTGTTATGGGTGGTCTTATCGCTTACCATCAGGCGAACGGCATGCTCGTCTCGTCATTCAATGCAATAAAAAAAAAAAAAACGCGATGTGTATCGAATACACAATCGTTTCTACTGTGGAACGTTACTTTCCAAATTCTTTTCCTAATTAATTTAACTTAGCATTAACAAAGCAATCCTGTCGAACTTTGCTTTACTAATTAAGACCTAAGATAATATTGTTGTTCTTAAGACATTCCAAAATTAATTGTTACTTGTATGTAGTGGCTTTATATATGTTTATCCTATCGCTAATCGCTTGCAGTGAGCACGCACCCTAATTGTTTATTTAGGCCGCACCATTGTTACGTATATTGTTTGTAATTAGTCTCTGCCAGGCCCATAGTCTGAGCCATAACTTTATAAAAGTGCCATGATATTAAATTTCGGAATATCAAACGAATTATGTTAAATCGGTGATGGAGTAAAGAAATATTCCGTTCCATAGGTAACGAGCTAGGGGCGAGAATTTAATTTGCGTCAGGCCGCATTTTTTTAAAATGTAAGAAACAGTAGCCTTAGCAGGAATTTACGCATTATCGTATAGCGTTCGTATCGAGTAAGTTAACGTATTTAGTATTCGTTAGACGATACCATACGTCAAAAAAGAGACACGTGCTGCCATTTTCGATACATTTTGACACATTCTTGTATATCGACGCTTGAAAGGCAATAATATCTAAGCGACAAAAATACCTAAAATGAGTTATATACATATTTGGAATCGCCAGATTTTTCTGCGTCGATTGATCCGGGTTTCGTAGCTCTAGGACAACTTTTTTGGCGGTTAGATACTAGATGATTCCGGTAAATTTCACTTTTTTTTTCTCACTTACCGCCAAAATTTTTACGACTTTTTGGATTTACAGTAGTTGGTACGCTTAAGGAAATTGATTTTGAACTTAGTGTGTTTTACATGAAATCATGATATTACTGTTTTGCATTAATATATGTTTACTTGAAATAAAAAACTGCTCGCTCTTTAATTAGTTGTTTATTACCTACACAAAAAATTATAACTTTGGCATAGATATAATTTTACCTGGACCCATACTCTCCATATTTATGTGCTTAGATATTTTCAGCTAAATAAAATATTTTGTTAATAGTACATTTATACAATTTTACCTAAAATAAAATAAATAATTATTAGTCGGTTAGATAATTTTACCTGAATAATATAAGTTCTATTTTTTATACTTAGATATTTTTACTTGACAACCTTTAACTTCAGTCATGTCGCATAGATAATTTTACCGGGTATGTTCAGGTGGTTATACTTATTGCTAAGAGATATTTACCTGTTCATAATAAAGTAAATACACCCGCTTGCGAACCACCTAGTGTTTTGAAAGTGTCATTTGTATATGCGCGCGATCCTGTACAGCGCGTATTGGTTGTCGCTAAGAGAGGACAGCCGTCCGACGTTTTTATGATTTTGCCTCAATTTTACGTAGATATGGTGAGTTTTTTACAAATAAATAGACTTTTATAATTTTAATAACATTTATTTTTGTAATAAATATATTTATGTTGCATTATTGTGTATTACAATATGTTAATAATAATTTAATTCCAATTTTCCCTATTCTCTCCGTATACTTTTTTGCCGGTTGAGGCTAATCCTGACCTACCCTTTTTGGAGATAATTTATTTGATAAATGCACGCTCTCGTTGGGTGCCCTCTTCCAGCCGTACCATCCACATTAGCTCGAAAGCTTACGAAAGGTATTTAACCTTTCATGACCTGTCTTGAATCCATCCTCTCCACGTGCCCAGACCTCTTTCTATCACAACCACTTTTATCTTGCTCACATTAAGTTTCATTCCCTTCTCTTTAAAGACATCATTCACATAATTTTTCGTGCCTTGCAGCTCTCCCGTCGATGTTCTCGTACAGAGACTTCAAAGTCCTCACCAGGTGACTCTCAATCCGATATATTAAAGACAATGTTAACAATCTCTGCACCACCCTAAGGTTGACTGGGAGAGAATGCCTACGGCATTAAGTCCGCCTTTATACATTTGTATATGAAGTGCTTCAATAAATAAATAAATAACAATGTTAACAACAGTTCATTCCTCAGCATACGATCATAAGCCTTTTCCAAGTTTACGAAGGTATAAAAGACTTTTTTGGACTTAGCCAAATGTTCTTTCGCTATGCACCTTATGTAAAAGACTTGATGTGTGTAACCCATTCCTCTTCTAAAACCTGCTTGGACATTCCACACTTTTTTTTCAGTCTCATTAATCACTCTCTTAATGAGGACCTTGGCATACAATTTACTGGCAGCACAGGGAAGGCTTATTCTGCGGTAGCTTTTATATTCTTGCTGCGAAAATTTCTTCTTGAAAATGGATATAATAATGGTTTTGCACCAGATATTAAAAAGTAGCCATAACAATTTTGCTACTACGCCTTTGCCGTATCTCAGCATTTTAACGGTTACACCCAGCAACCTTGCCTAACCTCATACTTTTCATCGCATTCACTATTCCATTTTCCGTAATCTCATTATTAGCCTCGTTTTGAGAGTAAGCCAGGTCTATAGCCTCTTAACCACCTGCTACATCCCTATCGCCTCATTTAAAAAGTCTTTTGAAGTAGGAATTCCAAGCAATACTTCCCTTTTATCTCTAAACACCCTTCCATCTTCATTTCTGATGACTCTTATCTTTGAAGTCCCCGACTCTCCCCTGATCAACCATATTTGTTTCCAGAATAGTGAAAGGTTCGCTTTGGATTCACGAGGTTTGTGGTTTAGTTCCTCTTTCTTTCTTTTGCTCAACTATTTCCTGAACTCTCTTTTTCATTTTGGTATACACTATACACACTTACTTGTCTTTGCGAAGTACTATGAAAAACTTTTGTGGAAGACGTATGTCAAGATCGTAGAATGTGGTGCTCAATAGTCTTTGTCTACCCCTATGGGTTAAGGGCGTGGGTGTGTACGTATGTATGTACTTTCAGCAAAAATAAATTTAGAGAGAAAATTATTAGTTTCCAACACAATTAATAAATTATAATATTATTGCTTTCGAGTTATGCTTACACAGAGATATTTAAGCAAGCCGTTGTAAATGTTCAGATAAGGCAATTTTGTATGTCCTTCCGCTCATCGTATATTTGAGGCGAGAAACTCCCTCCAAAGAAATAAGTGTTGGCTATTAACAAATTCTATATCATTATGCTATATTTTGGATGTAAGTATGTTTATCTAACAATAAAATGTTGATTATTATTAAAATTGACTGATTATTAAATAGTTCAATGTTTGTAGGAATAACAAGATTTACAATATTATGCACGTATTTATGTTTCTCCACGATCGTGTGACCCAATAATTTAGCTATAGATATTTTTACTCGATTTTATTAATATGTTTAGATATCCTTATATGATTTTTACCAACTGCGCATTTTCAAATATTTGTATTTCATTAAATTTACTTGTTACGGTATTCATAAGATGATCCATTTAGATGATTTTACCTGTTTGTAAATTTAGGTAATTTTTAACTAAGCGACGTTAACTTTTTAATTTATAATCTTCAGGGCTGTTAATTTAACTCAAAAAACGTCAAAAATTAAGAGGTTCCTAAAACAGTTACAATTATTTTTATGCAGCAAATGGTTAATTAGTTATGATTTTTTTTGTCAAAATCATAACTTTAAAACGCTCTACTGAAAAATTTGCTAAATGTCGCTTAGATATTATTGCCTTTCAAGCGTCGATATGGTTACTCGAAGTTTACACGCGCGCAATTTACCCGGCTGGATTTTAGTTCCAAATACGCTCACCGGGCGCTGTAAATTTCTATATAAAAATTTACGAATGAAACTATTACGTTAACGATATGATAACGCGTAAATTCATGCTAGGGAGCAATACGACTGTCCATGAACGAAGTAGTAACCACACCCAGAGCATTAAATTACAAAGCACTTCATGATAATAGACAGCGTATTTGCCCTTTAAGAAGTTGAAATTAAGATTTGCATCAAGGGACAATTAGTGTGGACATGTGGACAGAAGCTAAGGGGTTTTTTTTTTTTTTAGGTAGGCGATCCTGCAGTCAACACCGGGGGAAACCTGCGAATGGGATACTGGAGTCCCCCGGCTTGACGACTGCAGGGGCCTGGGAAGGAAGCGGAAAAGGATGATGGAAGGAAAGATGGGGAGTGGAGAAAGGTTCTCAGGATGGGCGGAAAGGAAAAGGGTGCCAGGAAATGTTCGCGGGCCCTTTTAGGCCTCAATGTGTTATGCAACCAAGAGGTATACACACTGACTGTGTGCCTCGGCCCGCGACTAATGTTCCCCCGCGCATGGGCGTGCATTGGGTGTGAAGACCCAGAGCACAAGAAGAAGCTAAGGGGTTGGGTCCGGACCCCCTGACCCCCCCCCTTATACCCATGGCTGTTACTAAAATTAAGAAATACATTGGCATCATCTAAGCAACGGTCAAGTAAAAAACGAATCTATAGTTGAATGTCTGAATAAGTTATTCGTTTTACTAATTGCGTTTACAGTTTACGTAGAAACTCGCTGTGTAAAAATATAGTTTGGTGGCAGCGAGATTTACGCGACGGCCACAGCGAGCACAAGCGAGATGCGATTGTTTATCAATATCGTCCGATCCACATCCGGCCCGAGCATTGAATTACCCGCCCCGGAACAATATTTGTACTCTATTTATCAATGTACTTCTATACCTTAGAATAATAACACATAGAAACCCTGAACATACACGCTTAGTGAGGCAAGTAAAACTAGGCTAAATTAGCCTAGTAACCAAACATCCCGCGTCAGTGCTCAAGGCCGAATCGTAGCGCTATCAGCTCTCGATATTTTATTTTAAAATGATGGTTTGTGCAATAAACTGATGTCACAGTATCTCGGATAATTTTAAGAAACATTGTAACATAACATTTCACATGCAATTATTACGATTAATCTGATATTTTGACATAAAATAATAGCTAAAGCAAAAACAATAATTCAAAAATTTTATAGACGCCATTATATCAAAATGTTGCCAAAAAAAAAAGAAAATTGATACCCCAAATGTTGTTGTTCATATTCTAAAATTAATATATTTCTAAAATTAACTTATTTAATTGGTACCTTTGCATGCTTTGGAATTGTGTTGCCAGTATTATGAAAATAATATTTTTCTGTTGAGTTGATTTTAATTGACATTTCAAATTTGAACCAGCTTATATTATTATTTTAAATGAAAATAGTTCTAAAATAAGGACACCTGTATCTTTTCTTTTTTAGAACTTATGAAGTTATCATTTATAATTTTAACTTTTTTTTTTCTTTTTTTCAGCAGACGTAAGCAGTAAGCTTCAAATGACGTCAATTATACGGTTGAATGGTGAATGGTGATGCTGCCTTTTTTACTATGATTCGCAAAAAAACCGTAATAAAATAGAACCAGATACATTTGATATTATTGACATAAATAAAGGCATTCATTTATATCATCATCATAAAACTAGAATGGAGGCAAAGGTAAATACCGCATTCAACCGTTTAATCACGTCATCAACGTAATTTGTTTTTAATTTGGTACTGTTTTGGTCATTCTAAGGGATTTATTTTATTATTTTTTATTTCAGATTTTTATCATTATAATTAAGGATAAAGTAATCCCTTACTGTGAACAATAATAATAATTCCATAATTAAATAATCCTAATTAAATAATGACTTAAGGTTTTGGGGAACATCCGATACCACTAGCAACATTATTTGCACCCTTGTGTGCGTGTGGCAGAACGTCAATACGTGTGGCCTACGCCTACATCAATGAGTTTTATGCTTCACACTTGTCAGTTTTTTGATATGAAACTATCATTCTTGGCGTTATTATTCTATGTTCTATACCATTTTTAGATTAGAAGTATCCCTAGCAAGAATTTACGTATTATCGTATCGTGAACGTGATGGAAGAAAAAAATTGTATGGAAATTTGAACAGCGTCTGGTGAGCGTATTTGAAACTAAAATACGACAGCGGTAAAATTGCGCGCTTGTAAACTTCGAAGGGTAAATTGTGTAACCATAGACAAGCATCTGTCAAAATGTATGGAAAATGGCAGCACGTGTTTCTTTTTTAACCCCCGACAAAAAAAGCGGGGTGTTATAAGTTTAAGGTGTGTATCTGTATGTCTGTCTGTGGCATCGTAGCTCTCAAACGAATGGACCAATTTTGACGCGGTTTTTTTTTTGAAAGCTGTTGTGATCGCGATGGTTCTTAGCTATAATTTATGAACATCTGTTCAGGCGTTTGAAGATTATCAGCTCGTTTCCAATTTAAAAATGGATTGAAATTAAATTTGGTGTACTGTGACTTCGGCAATATTTTTAAACGTGAGCTGATGTTACAGCATCACATAGTCTGCGGGATACCCAACTCCTTAGCAACTTATAGCAGATATAGCGTGTTTGGGCTTATAAGGATGGTCTCATCGAGCAGGTGTTAGATAGTTGATTATCAAGGTCCCATGATGGAAAATAAAGTCATTTAAAAAGTTTGGAATAAAAATTAAATTAAAATAAGGCCAGACACAAAAAATCTCTAAAAAGTAAAATAATAAAAGTGTCTATGTCGTTTAAGTACCTAGTAATATTTTGAGCCAAGCGTCGTCACGAGTGGGAATGGATAAAGAAAACTCACTGAGAACAAGCATCGAAGATCTGACGATGGCCATACTAATTGTGATCGCAGCTATGTAAAATGTGCATTGTACTAAAAATACTGCGACAATTCTACATTAAAGTGGGAATGGACAAAGAAAACTCACTGAGAACAAGCATCGAAGATCTGACGATGGCCATACTAATTGTGATCGCAGCTATGTAAAATGTGCATTGTACTAAAAATCCGTTTTCTGTACAACATATTGGAAACTAAATTCTACTGGATGCAGTTGTTATTTGAACGCACAAACCCCGATGTTTCCTGAGAGTCGCGTCCAGACCCGCACAGCTGTGTCCAAACTTTAAATGAGGGAACGTAACACGCATTTGTTCCTGCGCAATGAAATGCCACGTGACCTGGGAAGTTTTATGCGAATAAACCTGAACGAATGCCGTTTGGCGATGCTGGCTCGCCTTAGATGAATTCAATTGTTTGCTGGCGCTCTTTCGCTTGGTCTGTAATCTGGTAATCTGTTCACCCTTTTACCTAGGTATTCGAGTTCATAATATTTAAATCCTGATACACATACAACAAGAAAGCTGTACGAATTGAGTAAAATGGAAAAAGACATAACTGGACAGTTTTGCAACACTCGCAATGTAAATGGTGGTGCGATTGTTCAGTTTCAAACGAACGATTTCTGCCTTTGCAAGCCACTGGGAGAATGTATTTTTGAAGACTGTTAATATTACCAAACATCATTTATTTGGACTATGAAACAGACTTAGTCCCAACTCCCAATAAACCGCTTTTGACAGATCCGTCTGGAAATATTAAGGGAAGGTCTATGTTAAACAGTAGACTTAATGTGGCTGATGATAATGATTTCACACGGGAGTATGTTCTTGTTTCATTCACGTTCAGTGTTCTTCGACAAGTTACCAACATCTGCGCGACACCATAATCATAAATGGAATTTTTATTCAATAGTACACACCTGCGGCCCAGCACTTAAATTGTTATTTCATTGGCAATTTTACCAACTCATAACCATTAATTCCCAATACTTGGTTTTCACGTCCAGACGGCATCCCACACTTACCACCGCTTACACCACTCTCAACGAATAAATTGCTGTCGTTTACGTTGACGGCCTTTCATGGCGGGACATTTAATTATTTATTCGATTTCAAGATAATAGGTTTATCGCTCCAACAATGGAATGTGGGTCTAAATGAGGTCGCGAACGGCACACGTTCCGTTTTTGTGCGGGTTATTTTTCCGCGTTTTTATAATCAAATTGTGCTGTTTTCAGCGGTGATGCCTTTTTCATTGTTACGTTGTCGCTTTCAATTTAAATGCGAATGAAATTTTATGTGCGGAATGTCGGCTACACATATTTTTGTTTGATGTTCCATTGTCGTTTTTGCACGGTTTGTATAGTTCTGGCGATTTTATATGGCGTAGTTATTTGAAGAGTGCTTGATTTTGACTAATGACTGAGCAGCACTCGTAATACACAGACGTGTTTACACTTTATATAAATGAATTTCATTTGAATTGTGAAAAATATCTGCAATAGATCATAATATTAAGTAGATGTTTGACTGGACATTTAAAACTGCAGCTAAGAATGGGAAGTGTCTAGTCTAAGTAACCATTATCACAGATTCTAAATCAATGATGATGCTTCTTGAGACTTGTTTTGTGTGATCTATAAAATATTTAGTCCTTGAATGTCTATAACACTAAGGATCTTAGTCATAAACAGTTTATAAACCTATTTTAGTTATAGAATGTTTTGTCTTCTTCCTCCAAATTTAATTCAAAGTTCGTTCGAAGAAGACAAAACATTCAATAACTAAAATAGGTTTATATTTTTTTATGAATAAGGTCGTACCTAAGTATGTTTCTAGGTATAAAATGCTAAATTAAGTAACAAGGCATTAAAAATACAAACACCTTATCCCCGAAGGGGTCAGCAAAAGTGCAACTAGACGACGCACTTTTCGCTATGTGTGTTCCGTCTCAAAATATCAGAGGGGTGACTTTACCGCCATATCGGGCAAACATACAGACTCTAGACTGCTGGAAAACCTAATATTTCGCTAGAGGCAATAGAAATATGAAAAGTGTCCATTAGACGTTGCATTTTTCATTTCAACCAATGTAAATAGCAGTGAGTCACCGCAAAAAGAAAACTGAAATATATTTTACTTCGCAAAGTATGAAGGGAATGTGGCACGGTCGAAGCTATTTGTAGTCAAATAAAATACTACTTTGACGACTCGCTTTATTTTATTTACAAGGCTAGACATTACAGTAGGTACGAATTCAATCTACGTATTTTCCGAATATTTGTTTTAGGGGCCGTTTCACAGGTTTCAAGTCAATTTTATTTCATATTTATCGTATTAAACACACACACTCATGCCTTATATTCCTGAAGGGTAGGCAGAGGCGCAACTAGTGCACCCACTTTTCGCCGTGCGTATGTCCTCCCAAGATGTGATAACGGGCGAGTATATCGCCATATCGGACACAAATTGCAGACCCCGGGCTGATACTGAATAGAAATCCTAATTTCACTTTGCCCTACCCGGGAATCGAACCCGAGACCTCAGCTTTGCAGTCGTACCGTAATACAACCACGCCACCGAGGCAGTTCAAAGGCAGTTAAACAATTTATGTTATAGTACTCTGTAGGTACTAATTTTATTACCATTCCTTTTGGAGCATAGATTAGAGTGTGACTTTTGTATTTTGTCGGCTTATACATGTATGTGACGAGTAGCATTCACTTAGGTGTTGTGAAACTAATACCATATGTGCTAATACCGTTCAGATTTTGCAATAGGTTTGATTAAAATTCTTCGTGTGGAAAAATGGGCGATATCCATAGCCCCGTATGCCAAAATAGCTAGACACGTTCGGGTAACCCACTACCAGACAATAACGGGGTCAATTTAAATTGGCGCCGTAACCGGATTTCCGACGCAGTCACGAGCAAAGCTGAAATTTAAAAAAATCACCGATTTAATAATAAACTGTGATTTACTAGATATAAAGTTTAAAACTGTTTAAAAAATATATCCTTAACATATTATTATATACCTTTTGCTCGCGGCTCCGCACGTGTGCAAATTTTTTATAATAAAGTACCGCTTTATATTTTCCCGGGATAAAAAGTAGCCTACGTTACTTGCTGATAATGTAGCTTTATATTGGTGAAAGATTTTTATTAAATCAGTCGAGTAGTTTAAGAGTAGAGTTTGAAGGTAGAAGACAAAACATTCTACGCTATGGAGTTCCGTTTGATATCCAGAAATCATATCCATTGGTCCACATAGCATAGCACTGGTGGAAACGGGTTCAAGTAAGCTATGTTTTTATATGGATGGATGCGTGCTCTTCATGCGTACTATGAATAATCGCGAGTGGTGTATGCACAGCTATTATACCTCGCGGCGGCGCATCTTACTTGCTCCGCTAAGTAGCTTAGCATCAATGGAAACGATCACATAGTTTCGTAGCATAGCTTTCACATCCTCGTATCGTAGCTACATAGCTCATCTCTCGTGAAAAGGCACACAGCGCTGATCTTTTTCGTATTTTCAAGAAAATATCTATATAATACCAATAATAAGAGACAATTCCTATTGGCATATTAAATCAGTCGAGTAGTTTTTGGACAAACTCAAAAACTACTCGACTGATTTAATAAAAATCTTTCACCAATATAAAGCTACGCTATAAGATAAAACAAAGTCCTTCACCACGTCTACGTGTCTGAACGCAATACACTCGACTACCGAACGGAATTCGATGAATTGGTATGGACTGTGGCGATAGTTTTAGACATTGAGAAGGCCATAGCACGGTTATATATATCTGTGTACTGTGGCCATAGGGTACTTTTTGTCTCGGTAAGATATCTATATAGCGGAACTTTTATATCCAAAATACTATTTTACGCGGGGAAAACCACGACTAAAAGCTATTTTAAAACAAATTCAACTCGAACTACCTCTTCTATCGACAAATATATATACCTAGCTATAAAAGTTACCTATGCAAACAGTATTGATTTGATGTTTGTATATTCAGAAACTTGGAGCGCTGGCTAGGTCGTCTGGAGGCCAAAACATACAAACGAAACGAAGTTCAATTACATGTACAAGGTTTCAACGCGAAACTAATGTATAAATAAAAATAAACTATTATAGATCCATATTTTTGCCCCTTTAATATCGATGAAGTTTGAGCTTGGTTAGCTTTTGAGGCCCAGCACCCATACACAAAGCGGACATCTCCTTTCTATGGATCTACGAAATCGCACGACTGAGGCGTGACAGACGCACTACTAAGGCGCGACTTTTTTCAGCCATTTGAATACGCATTTATATTATCTATTTAAATACTATGCTTTCTTTAATTGCGTACGTTCGCAGATGAGCAAGTGGATGCGCTTTAAATGAAAGGATTAGGGAAGTGAGGTAAGTTCTTCGTTAACAATGGCCGGTAGCATCCACCAGCACTCTACCACATTCGATTATCAGCTGCAATGTATGTGACATGACAGAGCACTATAGCGGGCACAATGCGGTCGGAGACGATGTCAACACACGGTAATTCCGAATCCCTTCCAGTGCGTGGATTTGCAGTGACCCCTCCCCTCCTTGACACCCCTCGACACCCACTGCTCCCACCCCCGGTACTCGATACGCGGTCCATTATGTCATTTTGATCGGAGGCTACGAGTTCCTCTTGAATGGCCGGTGCCCGTAGGGTTGTCGACTTTAGACTTTGGTATTTTGAAGTGCAGCATATAAAAACTAAAATAGAAAAACAGTGGTACAAATAAAAAAACATTTTGCTTAAAAATATTTCTGAAGTAAACGTTTATTTCATATTCATTGGTGTTTACTTGACTAACTACAGTGTTAAAGTAACCATCTTAGTACGTAGTACTCATTCAAAATACCTACATAATAATTTTAATGGTTATCCTGTCAGCATTCGCGGTGGGACCCGGGTCCTATGACGTCTCCTATCAAAATGCGAAAATAGGTTTTACTACCTACGCATAAGGTTCTAATAAAAAACATTAAAAAAAAACTGCTGTCAGCTGTCAAAATGACGAATACTGAAAGATTGTGCTACTTTTGTGGCTGACACTACCTAATATGTTGTTTTTTTTAATAAAAAAGTGTTTTTCTATTTGTTGGAGTATTTAGTTTTTTGTTACTAATACTTTATGACCAACTATTCAAATCTACATCCTATGGGTTGCATCTCGTTGGCAGCCCTATCTAGGAGATCCTTGACCCCGCCCGCTTCTTGGAATTATAGTGCGGCTCACAATGAGAATGCTCGAGTGGGGATTTTGTTTACAATGCTTTTATACGAATTTTCTAGAAATATTCAATACTGTAATAAATTGGCTTACGGTAAAAAATCATTAGTACGACGGTCACGTAATAAGGTTTATCGATTTACCTTGGATTGTAAAGTTTGCTGTATCAAAACAAGCGAAATAATGTGTGACAGTTTCAACGTCGTCTTATTTTGATGGCCATAAAATAAAGTATACCCTAGGTTTAGAGGTAGAAAGACCAAATTAGCAAGGTTTTGGAAATACAGGAGTATTAAACACCGAATCTAGTAGCTATTACTGCTTAAACTTCGATCAGAACGTAGAAGATTGCTGGACTTATTATTCCTTCGCAATGTACTCGACAGTTCCATAAATTGTTAAGAGTTTTTGGAACGCATTGAGCTCTGCGTGCCTAAAATGAATTCAGGTGTAAAATATAAAACGTTTTTCAAAGTACCTAAATACAGAACAAATCTCAGACGAAATTCTCCCTTAGCAAGGCTTACTACCTCATATAATAGTTGGCACAGACTACATGATCTCAATATTTTTCATGACCGCACCACGTCATTTAGCAAAAAACTCTTAGCGGTGTGATCTAGACGGGAAGCATTCTTCCCATTAATGACGCATTTATTTTATTTCTCTGTTTTTGTTTGTGTTGTTTGTTATTTCTTCTCTATTCTTCTCTTTCTCTCTTCTGATTTAGACTTCTCTCTTAGTGTTACTATAGATTTGAATAGGAGAGAGGGAGAGGGGTTGGTAAGGAGGAAAACTTAGTCATTACTTTTGTCATTTAAATGTTGTGCACATCTGTCATAATTGTAAGCACTAGTTAAAAGGATGTTATTGTACCTATAGTCAATTTATATGTTTGTGTTCACATTATTGGTGTGCCGTAATAAATAAATAAATCAGAGGACTCCCAAACACGCGTGATTTAATCCTCAATTATATATTTATAATAAAGTCCCACCGAGCGTACCTATCGCATTATAAAAAAGAACATTTAATTTTTATAATTAAGTAACAAAATACCTGCATCATTCAGATATTAAATTAGGGTGCCTACTACATAAATAAAATATTAAGTAATTCCACTACTGTTAACGGGCCTTTCAACTATAGATTTAAAAAAGAATACAGAGATATAGATAATTAAATATAACTACGTTTAATAAATCTTGCTTTAAGTTAGTTTTCTGAAACTTTTTACAAATACTGAGCCGACGGCGCTACGATGTGAAGAGCGTAATTAAATGCGGATTATACAAGAACAAGGATTACGTAAGCGTTAAAGGAAACGTTAAAATAATTAAAAACACTCATTCCGAGCGCGGAGATCGTCGAGACCTGCTAACTACGTCATTTTAAAGCTTTTATTCGCACTTATTAAAACGGCCTTAAACGAGACGGCTTTAGGACAAACGTTTAATATTCGCACGAATTCTTGAAATGACGCAATAATAAGTGATTATTTCATAAATGTTTGTTTTGTGTTTGTTTGTCCTATTTGATTACTTGTAATTTGAGGGAGACGAGAAATAATTAGGGGATGTCTGTCACTATTATTCTTTGTTTCGTTAATGCCAACTTCTTTAAAACAATGTCGTTTCGTACTGTGTCGCAGAAAATCGCGTGTAGAAATAAATTTCTACCTGTATAAATTATTTTCGCTGTGGATAGCAACTTGTTAAAAAGATAATGTCATTGTTGAAGTCTCATATGAGTCTATTTATAATTAATTGGACTAGAGCTGCTACTAAAAGGTACTTCGCCCCACACATTATTCTGATAACCAACTAATAATGTAGAAAATGAAAATGAGAACCTTGGAAAGCGGCTTCAAAGACCACGGGATCCTGTGTGGGCGCGCGTGCTGTGGCAGTGACGAGCAGCGCGGCGAGCAGAGCGACGAGCGGCGCAGCGAGCGGCGCGGCAAGCGGAGCGGCGCGCGCTACCCGCGGCGCGGCCATCTCAGCACTACGACATGCCATCTCCGCCCATACTCGACGCACGCGCTGCTTCTGACAACAAAAAAATAATATAAATTGCAAATACTTTATTAAGCAAAACGTTTTCTCAATAAATTATTAAAATCGTAAAAAATGTTATTTATGTTGCCTACGTTTACTATTGGGTATAGCTATAAAGAATTATTAAAACACATAAGTATTTCTGGTGTTTCGGTAGACTCAAGCTTTGGTGAATTTAACTTTAATCAGACTGTTTTATTATTAATAGAATAAATTGATAAATTCCATGACACTATATATCAGGTTATATAAAAGGTTAATACAATTTATTTACATTTTTATCCTGGGGCAGGGTAGTTCATAGTGACAATGGGTCTTATCATATGTCCAAATATAATTACAACATACGAGAGCCGTGGCGTGCTTCAACTACCGGTAAGATTTGTCGAATAGAGCCGGTATGACGGAGTTTCCACCATGTTTTTTTTTATTTTTTTTTATTATGTCATAGAATGTCGAGACGAGCATGCCGTTCGCCTGATGGTAAGCGATACGACCACCCATAAACAGTAGCAACACCATGTGTATGGTCGTCAGTTCCACCAGCAAACTATAGCTACTCTAGACTCTAGAGAAGCTTTTAATACACAAGACTAACAAATATAAAACATCATGCAGTCATAATTGTAGGTTTCAAACGAAGGTTTCAAATAACGTATCTATCTAGGTTACCTTCTGTACCCTCTTTGCAGAGATTTCGACGCGAGGCAGTAAGGACTTGAAAACACCGTTATCAATATTATTGTAGACAAACTGCTACGCACGGAGAGCGAGCGTAGGTACCGACAACTTACGCCAAAATCCCGTTTATAAGGGCTTATGCAGGCTTGTTTAAGAGGCCGTATATAAAATTTCAACTATTTCAGTCAACTTATCATCGTGATTATTCAAAAAACAAACTGATCTAATTAATTTCTAATACATCATCGGAAAGATTATTTCAACATTAATAAAATAAACGCGCCACATTTTTCATATCTTTCTTTAATTTTAATCTATCCACCAAGTTCCAACGTCTGTTTCAGAAATTTTGTTGTATGGAGACTCAAACATGTTGCCGTTTTCAATCAAAATCGTGCACGTTTCATTTTGTATGATTTTACCTTTGATTAATTATATACCAAGATAGAGTGATGCGCTACAATGAAACTAAAACAAACAGGCCAACTTTTCTTAAGCTAGTATGCGTGACAGCTGTGTCATACGCTATCGCTGCAATATTCTGCGTATCCTTGTGTGCGCGCATAATGATATCAGTTATTAGGTATATGGTTTCTATTAAAACGGGGAGAAAACTATATCCATGAAAAAACAACAAAAATTAGTTCACTCGAACTCATTTAGTGGGTAACAATTGGCCTCTATTTTTTTCGACGAGTTTGAAACGTTCAGTGTCTATCTAGGTATATAATTAATCAAAGGATTTTACGTTGAAAATACAGATTTTTTTGTATGTTTGTTTGAACGCGCTAATCTCAGGAACTACTGGACCGATTTTGCAAATTCTTTCACCAATAGGAAGCTACTCCTGAGTGCTACTTTTTATCCCGGAAAAACTTTTCCACGCGGGCGGAGCCGCGCGCAATGCTAGTATTCAATATAAATTGATGGACACTCCAATTCGATAGTAACTCCCACTAAGTTGCTAACTTTTCTGCTTCTTTGAACACAGTTGGTCGTTTCGAAAGAGGTCAGTCGTTGAATTCAACTGTGCTGAGTTTGGGAAAGTCCGAAGCATCTTGTTTGGGAATTGGGAAGCGTATCTCGAAATTCAAGCTGAAGAACTCCATTGTGATTTGTGATGCATATAGTTATACGGAGATACCTTCCTTCTTATTATGTTGCGTTTTATTTCGATTATTAGATGAGATTCTTTGTGTCTTATTGAGTGGATTATAATGTGAAATAGATTGTTGCACTAAGTTCAGGTCATCAAATTCTGTTTAACGTAAGATCACAACTTTATTCACAAAGGACTAGACAATGCTAGGTACTTGTTGTCACAATATGGTAATTAAGAAAACAACCCTAATGAAATATCAGTCACATATACAAATCCCAGGTAACGAAAGTAAGGCCCCGTTTTTCAACTGTAGTTATCTTCTTGTCAGGGTCTTATTAAGCTGGATGCGCTAGCAGCACCTGGAGCACTCGAAGCTCTGCGAGCGCGTCCAGCTTAATAACACCCGGACAAGAAGATAACTACAGTTGAAAAAAACAGGTCTATTTTCATAAATCACACACAAATTGTCAATTGTTCGACATGTAAATCTAATCCAGGACCTCTCAGCTGAAGCTGGAACTAGACCGTTAGGCTGTATGGTCAGGTCATCATAATCATCAACCATATTATGAAGTCCACTCCTGAACATATTTATTTATTTATACTTCATACAAAACATGTAAAGGCGGACTTAATGCCGAAGTCCGTCTGGAAATCTTTAAGAGAGACATATGTCTCTCTTAAAGATTTCCTGTCAAAAGCGGCCTGCATCCAGCGCGTTCCTGCGACCTTTATCAAGTCGTCTGTCTACCTTTTAGATGGACGTCCAACGTTGCACTTGCCTTAATGGTGGACCCAATGAGTTTAAATAAAAAACACACAAATTGACGATTGCTGCTAAACTAATCCAGGACCTCTTTACCTGATACCAGATCATTCAGGTAATTATAGGGAAGCTATATTTTACTCATATGAATTTAATCCGTAAAGACTTAGAAATAAGTACCTACGTACCTACCCACATTACCGCCAGGCCCTCAACAATCAATATAAGGTAGATAGTTATCTACAAAGTTCACGTCCTCGGAGATACGTATTTGATTATAGTTGCTTTTATCCCCGTCTATTCTTTGGAAGTTTCTCCAAACGTTGTAGGGTTGTCACCTTTTAGTTTTCGCGTAAGTCTTGTATCTAGATAATTGTGGCATGCTTATAAAATAAAATAAAATTAATGTTGCCATATAATATAGGGAAGGAATTAAAACTATGCCTGCTTTACATATAAATCTGTACATTTTCTTTTTTAGTTTCTTGAAAATGGTCTAATGCTTATATTTTTATTTTGTAGAAGAAGATAGAATATTCGATTACGAGTTTTACCGCAACATCATAATAAGAAAGTATTGATTTCATTACCTCATAAATAATTTAAAAAATGTTCCTAATAGATCAGTTCCTTCTATCGAACTTCGGAGCCAAGCATTAGAATACCATATTCTTATGCTGGCATTACATTTGGAGTATTCGTCAAAATATATGGACAAAGCAATTTTGACTTTGTATTCTTTATGTACAAAGTTGATATTGATATTGGATTGGACAAATAACGCAAATATTTGCTCAAATAATATGCCAAGTGTAGTGTCAGCATTACGGTGTAGGTATTTCGATTAATTTTAGCCTTGAACGTAAGTAGATCAAAGAGTCCTGGCAAATTAATTGCCACATGTATAAAATAATTACTTTTGGGATCAGTTCAGATTCTCGGTAAAAGGGTTCTTGTACTATCTACGCATTTTCTAAGGATTTAAATCCTTCGAAAAATATCGTATTACGACTTACCGGTAAGTAACCAATTTCGCAAACGAAAATAACCCTTTTCTAAGTATTATTTGGCAAGTTTGTTTTATTAACGTAAGCTGGCTTGGACTATTTTATATAAGTTAAATCTTTCACGGTCTGAATGATAACCACTACTCAATAACACGAAGTTGAAAATGGTAGGAAATTCACTGTGCACGGGTTTTTAGTGAAAAAGAAACCCTCTGTCTCTAGATGTGATGTCTCTAGAAATGCATACGTATAAATTCCTTGTGACCCAAAGATATTTTAAAAATTAAAGCTTAAATCAAGGAAAATAATAAACCATGTCAATGCTATACCGTAGGTACATTTTTTGTGAGAATGGAGAAGGGCAGTCAATATAAGAATTTCGATATAATGTGTCAGTCTTGCAAGTTATGTTCAATCAACCCTAAATTGTAGGGAGCGCTGAAGCAGTAACACGCAGGATTCACTCGTCCCTTCACTTAAATAGCCTGAATTGACTACCAGTTACTTTTTATCTTGTTCGCCCTAGGATTACCTACGTATAAGTGAAGTTTGCTTTGATGTTTATTGTAGTTTTGGAAACATTCTCAAAGTGGGTAGGTAACGTTTTCAAACTCAAACTTTCTTTATTCAAATAGTCTTTCACAAGTTCTTTTGAATCGTCATGAATCTACCACCGCTTCGGAACGTGTTATCGCTGTGAAGAAGAAGCGGCGCAAGAAACTCTCAGCAACACGATCTGTTAGAAAAATTGATGTCTGTTAATTACTGAAACTTATATTATTAACGTAAATCTGTCATTTTTTTTTATTACATTTTAATGAAGAGTGAATATCCTTACTAATACTTTTCAATATGGGCAGTGGACCAGTGGTGGCCTTCAGGGTAACAAACGGGACAGCCCGCCCAGGGCCTCGCACTTCCAAGCGACAAAAAATAACAAAATATACCATAGGTGTTTCTACAATCGCTTAAAAAGGCTTCGCAAAGTTCTACTATTCCAAAATACCTATTAGATATATTTTATTCTGTTTGTTTGCTAGATAGCTGATTTAACTTGGATTATCATCATCATGCATAGGTAAACACAATAATATTATCAACGTTAAATTGTGCGTGCGTGAAACGAAACGTAATACAAACGCAGCTGTCAATGTCAGCTGTTGCTTGTCAAAATGTTTACAATATCAGTTTGTAAAATGTATCAAAATTCAAAAGACTAGAAAACTCTACACCATTGGAGTAGTTTGGGTATTCTTAATTTAGGCGTTTTTTCATTTTGTTGACTTCCGGACAAGTTGAATAAACAAACTAATGCCAGCGAATTCCCGTGAAAACGCATTTGATGGTATTTAAATAGCCGATTGTATTCGTGGCAAACGCCGGTTTTATCAAAACTTCATTAAGTCTTCATTTCATGTGTATTGTTATCGAAATTGCGTGCAAACATGGTTATACGGGAATCAATATTCATGTTATGTTTCGTGAGTGTGTGGAATGGTGTATGTGTTTTGGAGAACGGTTTGGCCCGCACGCCTCCCATGGGATGGATGTCGTGGGGTTATTACATGTGCGGCGTGGATTGCGAAAAACATCCCGATAAGTGTTTAGAGTAAGTTTATTTAGTTATTTATTTATTGTTATAAGGTACACCAACAGCACTACATATTATAGCACTATAATACAGTAAAAAAATAAGGTACAACATCTGATATGTGTGCTACTCAGAGGTGTACAGTCAGCAGCATAAGTAGATGAACAAATTCAAAATTTCAAATTGCCTACATACTTTTGTGTTCTTACTAATCTTTTTTTTTCTCTTCACAAAAATAAAATAAAAGGTACTTACTTTACTTCAAACGAAGAAAACAATATTTCAGTTTAACTTAATGCATATATAGGCGATTTGAAATTTTGATTTTGTACAGATATTTATGCTGCTGACTGTACACAGCATTCACCACTGACAACATACTTAAATTAAGTTGCATTCATATAAAGCTCATTAATTTTATACTCTTCTAGCGATACGTCCCGGCTTCGCATGTGTAGCACTAATTATACCTTTGTCAAAATATGTGGTTTGGCCGTTTCATTGCTACAAGGACTATTGTATTTTTCACTTTACGCCCATGTGACTGTTCTAGCGAACGCCTCATCTTGTCCATAGCAGACACATTCTACAACGAAGGCTACCAGGAGGCAGGCTATGAGTACATCATCATAGATGACTGCTGGTCGGAGAAGAATAGGGACCAGTACGGCAGACTCGTGCCTGATGCAAAACGATTTCCTCATGGCATGAAATACATTGCTGATTATGTTAGTATTTTAATTTTTTTTATGTTTTAATACAGCAATGTACTTAAAACGATAACCGCATTGTCTTTGTATTGCATTTTAATTGCAAATGTGACGAGAAATCTTTCGAAAAAAATTTTTCGAAAAAATAAAACTTTAAATAATGCAAAATTGTTACTAAAACAATTTACTTGAGTATTGTTCCACGTTTATCGTTTCCTAGGGGGAGGCCTATGTTCAGCAGTGGATGTTGTGTGTCTGATGATGATGATGATGATGATCGTTCCACCTATGACAGTATACTTTAGATATAAGAAATTAAACTAAAAACATTAATATGAATTGTTAGAGGTCTGAATTAGTAAGTACAAACAATATAATTTAATTATTCAGGAGAAACAAAATGATCATGAATAATAATATCTAACCACCTTAAAATTATCTCTATTATATTCAATGCAGTTAATTTACAGATCTGAACAAGATTTTTTGTTTATTTTTTAACTTTATTACAAACTATAATTGGAACTTATCGGTTAGAGTATGTAGGTTCGCACCCTGTAGCTTGCAAATAAGAGTGTTTTACACCTCTGTCTACCCTGAAAATGGAAAGCATAATGCTATGTATGTACTCTATAATTTCCATATGAATGAGATGCTAGTTATCTTCAAGTATTATTGTAATATAATGTGTAAGCTGTGTGAAAATACCTTTAGAAAGGATCGCTCCGTGGACAGCCACATGATTGATTACATAATACCCAGACTGCCTAACTAAGCTCATTTTCTTTTATAATTAAGTTGCCATGGATCTTATATGTTTATATCTCTCATATTTATCCAAAACTAGCTTTTGCTTGCGGCTTCTTCTACATGAAAGATTTTCTGCGATAAAAGTCCTGGCATATATTTTCCCAGGATAAGAATCTCATCAAGCCCAGAGTAACTATCTCCATACCAAATGCCATCGAAATCCGTTCGGTTATTTTAGAGTTTATCGCTTTAGACAGACATGCCGGAAATTTCGTTTTATAATATGTGAAGAAGTGTAATGGAACTGTGTTTAATATGAGTCACCAGATAGGTACGAAAATATCTATAAACATAAAATACTGCTTCGCTGGTGTAGTTGTATCTCTGTACGACTGCAGTGCTGAGGTCCCAGGTTCGAACCCTGGGTATTGTAAATTGGTAATGGGTTCTTCTGCTCAGTATTAATCCGGTGTTTGGAAATTGTGACCGACAATGCGATAGGCTCGGCCCCTATCACATAATGAGACGGAATACACGTGGCGAAAAGTGGATGCACTAGTTCTGCCTCTGATATAAAACGCCTGAGTGTGTGTAGATATAAAAGTTATAATTAAGTGGTCAAAAGCCAGTGTGAACATGCCTTTTTTAACATAAGTGAACATCAGTGCCTTATTTAAGGGCGAGAATTCTGTGTTCACGAAGATTTTTATTTGTTTTAATATTGTTTTAACTATTAGTTACATGCGCGAGGACTAAAATTCGGCATGTACACAAACGTGGATGCGATAACGTGCATGAAATATCCGGGCTCGAAGGACCATTTCAGGATCGATACGAAGACCTTCGCCGACTGGGGCGTGGACTATCTCAAGGTAGATGGGTGCTATGTCGGCGAGGACTACCTTAACCAAGGTAAGAATATATTGTTGGAAATGTCATAGGTATACCGACAAATAACTTGACCTAGTAGGCCTGAGCGGAGTGCTGGTGGCGAAAGTTGCCAGTTTGCTTGGAATGTTGCAAAAAAAACTCGACTCGTAAGACGATGTCGTTTAAGTTTCACGTTTGTGATTGATCGAGATCAATACGTCAGTCACGTGTTAGTCTCTCAACCATTCCCAATAAAACGAAACGGAGTTGTGTCTTTTTTGCCACATTCTAAGCCCATCTACTAATCGTTCGTTCGATACGCAGTAGCGCGTTTATCTGTGGATATGTACAAGCGATGAGTCAAGCTTACCGACAGTATACAATGTTTTTTTCGATTGTATTACGAACTTTGTTCGCCCATGCTGCGACTGCGCATGAATTTTATGTCTTAACGCCCAGTAACTGTAATTATCAAGGCAAGCTTTTCGGACATATCAATGTCTTGGGTTTTGCCCCACAGCAAGCAACATTTTTTTTCTGATTATGGTTTCCGGGGATAAAAGTAACCTATAGTACTGAGGAGTAATGTAGCTTTCTATTCGTGAAAAAAAAAACGGTTTAGCGGTTCCAGAGATTAGCCCATACAAACAAACTCCCAAACTTTCCTCTTTATAATATTAGTATAGATTATAACTTAAATCTAACGCGTCTCAGCCCTATTACTCAAATGATGAGGTTTGCATACCAGATTCAATCTAAAATCAGTCTCGCTCTAACCATAATGGCATTTCGTACATTCTCTCGTTCATTTAGAACGTAAATTGATTGTAAACGATGAGATTGCAGAATTAAGTGAAGCAGGAATAGCGTTGTGCCTCAGACGGTGCTTCGTAAGGATGACAAACAAGTCATCTTTGATTAATTATATACCTGGATAGACACTGAACGTTTCAAACACGTCGAAAAATATAGAGGCGAACTGTTCCACACTAAATGAGTTCGAGTGAATAATTTTTTGTTGTTTTTCATGGATATAATTTTCTCCCCGTTTTAACAGAAACCATATAATAACTGGTATCATGATGCGCGCACACAAGGATACGAAGAATGATGCAGCGATAGCGTATGACACAGCTGTCACGCATCCTAGCTTAAGGAAAGTTGGCCTGTTTGTCTTAGTTTCATTGCAGCGCGTCATTCTATCGAGGTATATAATTAATCAAAGCGAGTCATAATGATCACTAAAAAGCCTGTGCCATTAATTTGAACTTTTTTGTAATAAGTCGCATAGGAATTGTCAATAACACAAAAAACAATAGCGATAGATAGAAGTTGGTAGATGTCGCTATTTACTTAACGTAACTTACGTAAGTAAGTATAAAGCCGGTTTTATGTTTGTAAGTTTTACCTACAATTTACTTAAGTAAGTTGAAAAAATAATACCAACCCTGTATTATATACTGCCCACTGCTGAGCAAGGGCCTCCTCAACTGAGAGAGTTTAGGCCTTAGTCCACCACGCTGGCCTAGACGGGTTGGCAGACTTCACATACCCTCCAAATTCTTATGTTGAATTTTTATCTATGCAGGTTTCCTCGCGATGTTTAGGTGAATATGAACAATTTATTACTGTAAATACATTGTAATCTGGTGTTGGACTAAGGCCTAAGCCCTTTCAGTAGTAAAGGAGGCCCGTGCTCAGCAGTAGGCAGTATATAATACAGTGCTGGTATGGTATGGTAAGTATCTTTTGTAATTAAAACTTATGAAATTGTTGTACTTATTTCGAGCTGTAAATTATAATTACGCACCGGAAAATGTTCGGTTCATGCTTTTTACTTCGTTTCTGTTATAGTCTGGACCAGGCTGTCTGGTTTAAGTACTTTACGTCATTTTTAATTAAACTAAACTGTTTTTTTTTACTAAAACTAAATTTATTTAAAGACTTTTTTTATAAAACAAATTCTCTAGTTAGCCAGAACTAAAACATTATTTCCACTTCGACAACTGACGAGTTTCATTATGAGAAAATGGGTAAAGCGGAAAATTCTAGCAATTTAGCTTCGACCAAATGGGTACAAAACACATTCCACACGGCCGGGCCGCTCCGACACGCGCCGCGCTGTCTGAAAGGATGTGGTTTTGTTTATTGAGTGCTATCCATCGTCTATAACAACTTGAGATTGGTTTTAAGATAATTTTTAACCGAGTTTAAAAAGAGGGTTACTCAGTTCAATATTTATTTCATCAAATTTCCAATCATATTTGCCGTCGTACGTTTGGCAGAAATGAAACATAGATTTTTTTGTATAGAAAATACGAATGAAAGGATACTTTATAAGAGAGAAATATGGCACAATTAAGAACAAAATATGTTTTTTAAGAAATTCTTTATTTAAATATACGAACTCAGTGAGAGGGGGTGATGCCATCAGCTGGTCCGGCATTCTCTTCCAGTCAACCTTAGGGTGGTGTAGAGAGGGACGGAGGAATTTACTGCTCAACTAAAAACTTGCAATGCAATGCAATGCAATCATATACTGCCCACTGCTGAGCATGGGCCTCCTCTACTACTGAGAGGGGTTAGGCCTTAGTCCACCACGCTGGCCTAGTGCGGGTTGGCAGACTTCACATACCCTCGAAATTCTTATGGAGAATTTTCAAGTATGTAGGTTTCCTCACGATGTTTTCCTTCACCGTTAAAGCGAACGATAATTGATAAACAATACACACGTAACTTAGAAAAGTCAGAGGTGTGTGCCTTGGGTTTTGAACCTGCGGACATTGTCTCGGCAGACCGTTCCATTCCGAACTAGGCTATCGTCGTCAAACTAAAAACTTACTTATTTCAAATTCATAAATCTCTCAATTTTTGTTATGTTATCTGTCAGCCTTTTGTTAATATTTTTAAAGACCAATTTTTCAAATAAAAGCTGTCCATGTACCATGAAATCTATACTAGTATTACGAATGTGAAAGTATGGATGATTTTTACTTAATCATACTAGATCGGTTGAAAGCATCTGTATAAAATTTGGCACAGTGATAGATTATAGTCTGGAATAGCACGTAGGCTATCTTTTTATCCCGAGAAAATATATAGCGAGTTTTTTATTCGTAATTCTTTTTTTTATTAATTTGTTGGTGTTATTTTGTTTTAGGGATAACTTTTATATGATGTATGGTGAAATATTAAAAATTTGCTTGAACTATATTATAGTTATTTATTTTTTGCAGCATACATCAAATTTGGAAGTCATTTGAAGGAGACTGGAAGACCGATGGTGTACTCATGTAGTTGGCCGTACTATATCGAGTTCATAATAAAAAAAACGGTAAGTTTACCAGCAGCATAGCTACCATCAGCTACTTGTGGTGTATTATGCGTTATTTTGGCAACGGTCGATGGACGCAACGTCTTTGATCGGTCTTATAGCTTAAATCTCGATTAAGAAATCATCATCTTCCTTAACGTCACCATTACTAATCTAACTAAATCAGTTTTGTTATTGTAATAGTAGATTGTTGCCACCAGCCGAACCTCACGGCCGTGTCGACGCAGTGCAACATGTGGCGCAACTTCCACGACGTGAGCAACTCGTGGGGTGCCGTGAAGGCCATCATACACTACTATCAGACCAACTACGATACCTTGCAGCCCCACCATGGCCCTGGACACTGGAATGATCCTGATATGGTAAGTCCTCCCTTCCTATTTGATTAATTTATATAAACAGATTAGTGTTCCCTGAGAGTCGCCTAGGTTCATCTCAGTGTTATACAATGCGTACCACTGCCGATCATTACAGGAATTTCAGTGGCGGGTGTGAGAGCGGGAAAAGTCGCTGACATAATAAGGTCAGGAGACCCTATTCCGTCTACGGGTGCATATCTGTGTCTTTTGCAATTACGGGCTTTCTAATCAAAGGACAGCGTTAATTGAATTTCTAAACTCGAAACCGTCCTGCTGACTGGAACCCCGCTACTATACTCTCTCCTTTTTGTATAAGGTTCTGGAGGTGCGCACACGCATGCGAAGGCAATCCTCGCAGGAGGCTTTTGTACTGAGTCTGCAAATGTCAAAATGCTAGAGACAGCTCTCGCGGGAGTTTGGGCTTAGTAATATATTTTAATGTTGCCTGTGTTTCCCAGGACACTGGCATACAAACCCTCAATGGACATATGAGCCGTAACAGAATTTAAAGGAAATATCGAAGCAGGTCGCGTTAATGTTCTAACTCTAGTGCCACAATGCTTCGGTGGCTTAGTTGTATTACGGTACGACTGCATTATTGAGATCTCGGGTTCGATCCCCGGGTCGGGCAAAGTGATATTGGATTTTAATTGGATTCACTTGCCATACAAAATCACGTTAACTTTAACGCGATCGAGGCGTTAGAAAAACTTGCACTAAGCACACAGCCCGGAGTCTGGAAATGTATGCCCGATATAGCGATAGGCTCGCCTCCTATCACATCATGGGACGAAATACGCATGAAGAAAATTGAGTGCATTAGTTCGGGGATAAAAGGCGTGAGTGTGTACGTATGTATGTCTAGTGCTACAATGTTAAAGTAAATATCGATGAACGTCGTGATATAGGCATTGGCGTAGCTAGAGTTTTTGTCCGGGAATGGCAGCCGGCGCTAGCAAAAATATACTCCCCGATTTCTACGTATTACATAGTTAAGGTGCTCTTTTGACCTTATAAGCGCAATGCTTTTTCTAGGGTGGGCAAAGAAGATTCTGGGTTCGGCACTGCCCACCCTTCCTAGCTAAGCCTAAGGATATAGGTATCGAAAAATTAAGATTTTCTAACTCTAGTGCTACGGTCAATTAACGAGTGTTCTCAATTCTAAACACATGCATTTATTGTTTGGTTAAAGAGATCGATGAATTTACTGTTTACAACTATTTAAAACTGCTATGTTATGTTGTTTCTGTAACAATGAATTGTTTATAATAAAGTACGATGTGTGTTTCATACCGGATTTCAATAGCATTCCAGAGTTCAGATAATTATATGCATATTAACAGAATTCAATACGTAACGTGTTCGACATTTCTCTAGCATTTTCTGCGAAGGACGTAGGGGGGAATTGTCCGCATTGTTGAATAACATAATATAATCAATACTAAATGCGAGACGACTTTTTGCCCGATCTATTATTACATTAATTTATACCCTCGTATCATCACAGGGGTAAGTTGAGACAGCTAATGCATTCACTGTTCAGAGGTCTCGAGTTCGATCCCCGGATTGGGCATAGTGATATTGGATTTTTCTATTCAGTATCCGCCCGGAGTCTGGAATTTGTGCCCGATATGGCGATAGGCTCGCCCCCTATCACATCATGAGACTGAATACGCACGACGAAAAGTAGGTGCAATTAGGTGCGCCTCTGCCTATCCCTTCGGGGGATAAAAAGGCGTGAGAGTGTGTGTGTGTTAACCTGGAAAACAAGTCCAGGACCTCACAGGATTCATGGCCTGGGTACTCTTCTATTAGATTTATAACTCTCGATATATTGACAGCACTACCGGATTAGGTTGAGGGGGGAACTTCAGTCGGAGCACCAGTTCCTAGTGATGGTGCTAAGAGGTCTAGGAGGCGCCACAGGACCGACATAAGATAGCTTAGGTCGTATTACATCTAGATTAACAAATGCTTTTTGGAACTTTAATATCATTTGTCCGACTTTATGCTCTAATGCTAAGTTTAGCAAGTTTTTTTATATTCAGCTGATAGTGGGCACAGGGTCCCTGACGGAGAGTCAAACCCGGGTCCACGTGGCGGTGTACGCGATGCTTTCAACCCCGCTGCTACTGAGCTGCGACATGGCCAAGATCACGAGCTACGAGAGGAGCTTGCTGCAAAATCTGGATCTGATCGCGATAGACCAAGACCCGCTCGGCATCATGGCGAAGCCGTACTCGGTTAGTATTTTTTGAATAAAACTAATAACTTTTTGCGCCTGCCTCTATGCCGTATTGGGTGCGCAGTACGATACCGTTCTGAGGCTTTGGGTTCGATCGCCGGGTCGGGGAAAGTAATGGGTTTTTCTACTCAGTATCAGCCCTGAGTCTGAAATTTGTGCTCGACTTCCTCCCATCATGGGATGGAAAATACATAACGAAAAGCTCTCGTTATGTATTGTCCATCCCAGCATCCCTAAATCTCGCCCCTCTGCCTACGCGTTCGGGATAAAGGCGTGATGTGTATTTTAGCGCTCGATATGGCAATAGAGAAATATAAGAATAAATCTCATAATAAAAGACCCACAGAATCCTCTCCCGGATCAAAATTAGTATACAGGGTCATTTTGACATTGCGTTAATAAATGAAACCACATACTCGCCTTTGCCTCTGCTAACATTATGCCAAAAATCATCCATGAGAAACGAATATTTTCACCCAAAAACTCAATTTTACTGTACTGATTTTTTCATAATTTTGTAGTATAGTGCGAATATGCGTGTGCGTGAGGGAATTTCTGACTGAAAGTTTCATGTTGCTGCAGCGACGAATCCCCATAGAGTAGTTATAGTGGCATAAGGGCGTTTTAATTTAAAGTTACTTTTTATTGATATTTATTTTGTTTGAAACTTACACTTTTTTATTTTACATGTATGGTTAAAATAATTTATTGGAAAGTGTTATTTTCAAGGAGATAAGTATGTGGTTTCATTTAGTAATCCAATGTCAAAATAACCCTGTATACGATTATGTTAGGCCTAAATCCTTATAGTAGAGGCCTTGCCCAGCTGTGGGACAATATATGCAAGGCTGGTATTACAATAATATCTCAACGAATTCAAACCGAAGAATTTTATAAGCAGAGTGCCGTACTGGGTAATAAAATAATTTACGACACTCCTTAAGCGTACGACTTCGGTAACAATTTGATTGGCGTGTTACTGCTTTGAGACATGCGAAGAGATACTATCTCTCGTATCACATTCAACGAATCACATAATTTACGGCAGTTTTCAATAAACGATCCCATTCTTAATGTTCGATACGATACTGAGAATATTACTCTTACTACTATTATAAATGCGAAAGTTTGTGATTTTTTTTGTATGTTTGGATGTTTGTTAGAAGTAAACGCAGACACGACTAAACGGATTTTTTTTTTTTTTTTATTGCTTTGAAGGACGAGACGAGCATGCCGTTCGCCTGATGGTAAGCGATACGACCACCCATAAACAGTAGCAACACCATCCAGCACCTTGACTGACAAAATACTGAGTGGCATTCCACTGCGCTCGTCATCCTGAGACATAAGATGTTAAGTCTCATTATGTCCAGTAGTTATACTGGCTACAATATCCTTCAAACCGAAACACAACAGTGCATGCACACTGTTGCTTGGCGGTAGAAATAGACATTGCGGTGGTACCCACCCAGACGGCCTCTTACATAATGAGAGACCTACCACCAGTAGATTTAGGTGAAGTTTGGCACACGGGTAGGTTATATCCAGGATTAACACATAGGGTACTTTTTATCCCGGTAATTTGCTCCCATGGGAAATAATGGATATTTTAATCTGATTCTATAAGCAGATGGCGCTGGCGTCGTACTGCTTTAGGGACTTTTGTAGTAGAAAAGGCTTTTCACGCAGGCGGAGCCGCGAGCAACATCTAGTAAAATAATAAAATAAGTCAATTGGAAACATGTCAAAATACTTTTTCTGATTGGTACATTTTATCCAAAAAGTTATTGATTGAAAACGGCAGGTTACATTATGTAATCCACGATGGAATTGCTAAGAATAAATATAAAGATAATAGGTTGACTGTGGTTAAGAGATTATCTGTAAATCTATGTGAAAATTGTGCATTTTTTTACCGACTCCAAAGTGGAGATTCTCAATTAGACCAGTATTTATCATTTTACTTCCTACTGACATAAATGAGAAAGTTTGTGAAGATCTTTAATTGTTATTTGAAATTGCTGAATGGATTAATTTTGCACACTGATTCATGCTACTATTTATCTCGATAAAGTAAACAGTGGAATTATTATTCTAGGAGAAGTAGAACGAAAAATACTTTATTAATAATTTTCTAATAAAAACAATTTTGTCAATCACTATATTTTTTATTTTTCATGTTATAAACTGGTGTTTAAATAATTGGCCAAATTTGTAACTATAATTTTGAAAACGATGTTGTATAAATAATAAATTACCCAATTGGGATAATAATACCCTTTCTAGCCGATTTCGGCTACGGCGGCCAATCTCAACAGAGATCAGCCAGATACGCAGGAGATATTATAGTGCACAAGTGTGTGCGCAATACGCAGGGTGCACTCGATATTCCTTTATTCTCATAGTCCAGTGAGACGGCAATCCGACATGACCGGAGAGAGATCAGGCGCAAAACCAACGGCTTTACGTGCTTTCCGAGGCACGGGGGTATCACACCGCCAACTTCCTGACTCCGAGCTGCGACTGAGTAATTTTTAAGATGGAAAAACCCAGTCACAATGTTTTTGGCCCGACCCAGGATTCGAACCCAGGACCTCAGCGCGCAAATTGTACTCGTAGCGCGTACGCAATACAACTACGCCACCGAGGCAGCCAATAGTTGGGATAGAAAGGGTCATGAATATTTATGACTCAAATGTTGTTTATAGAATAGTCACAATGGGTTAAACTCGGTAGTTATAGGTTATAGGTGACTATATTGACGAATGAAATGGTTAATTTTATTGTTACAATTTATGGCCTGCTGGTAATTCTATATAAATTAAAAAAAAAAATGATATCAACAAACGTGGTGTTCTTAGATTTATTCGAAGCAACACGTAGCACACAAAATTAGTGCTAAAATACAATGATCAGAGCACCTGAAATGAAACGAAATTGTGCTACCGACGCCATCTTGTTTATGTATTGCTCTATCAAAGTTACAAGGGTCTTACTATTGGGATTTAGTTTTATTCAGTTCATATTAAGCAATATTAATGAGTAACGACACCCCATGACAGTTCCGGCCCGGGTGCCGATGTAAACAGCTCGAACCAATAGGATTAGGTAAAAAACCTTCCCCCCCACTAATCGTTGAATGTCTCATTCTCCCCTCAGCGACCGTCCTGAGCCGAGGTTCGTAACCCGTTAGTGGGTTGCCCTCAGCATGGTCGCTTAAATTCAGGGTTGCGAGCGCGTCAGCGTTCACCCTAAAGACCGGTGTGGCCAGAAAAGCCGACCCTTGTCAGGCTACTAGCAGAATAGTCAGGACAAAAAAAAAAAAAAGAGTAACGACAAATATTATTTATGAGGCAATGTGTAATATATATATTTTTTTTTACTCACAACACTGTGACTCCACAACAAACACGTTAAATGTAACGTAAATAACGTTATAAAAATGCGTTATTCCAAACGTTCACAATAACGTATAACCATTCGAACAGTTATCAGCGTCTGATAAAAACATAACAATTTCACCGGCCATTGAGTACGTTATTTGCGCCGGTTTTATTATTTCAGCTTCACGATCCTGTGACAATGTGGGTGAAGCCTCATTTTCCGATGAAGGGCGACATATATCCATCCTATTCTGTCGCGTTCGTCAACATGGACGAGGAAGAGAGTGCTTTCTCTTTCACACCGTCGCTGTTCGGATTGAATTGTACCGACGGCTACAGTGTTATGGTAAGATTTATGAAACTCAGGTGAATAAGTCTATGAATTGCTTTATCGAGTTACTTTCATGAGGGTGTTACTGATATTGGGATCCGACTTGGGCAAAATATTGCGTTACAAAATGTATGTAGTTATGAATACTAGTAAGTTGATTTAACACACACACACACACTCACGTCCGTTATCCCCGAAGGGGAAGTGGGTGCACTAGTTGCGCCTCTGTCTACCCCTTTGGGGATAAAAGGCGTGAGCGTGTGTTGTGGTGTCTACGCCTTTGATACAACATTTTCTTATCATTTCGTGCTACTTCTATGGTAGGCATTAATTTCAAGTGGAAATGACATACGCTACAAAATATGGAAATGAAAAAATATTAAATGGCTTGTTTCTTGTTTTTTTTTTAATGTATTTTTCCTTTTCAGGACGTATTTACCGGGGTGTTTTTAAACAATATAACGTTAGATGAAGAAATGAACGTAATCATTCCTCCAGAAGGTAAGCTCTTACTACAATCTCAGATCTTAGTTATTGTAATCATTGTGTTATAGTAAATAGTATGGACCGTTATTAGATTTTTTTAGCAATGAAACAAAAGTAGTTATAAATGCGAAATTGTGTGAATATGTTTGTTAGAATTGATCGTTGAAAACGTTAAACGAGCAGATAGATTAAATCTGGATCAACTGGTATCTACCTTTTATTCTGGAAAATTTTACAATTGCATAAAAGAATTTTCACAATATACAATGATTCACAAAATGTTTTTAATTTCTATTATAAAACGTAAATAAATTGACTTATTCGATGTCTGGCAATTGGTGCATTCACCTTACAATTTGTAAATGTAACTCAAAAATCTATTACATTTTCTTTTCTTTTTCAGATGTGATATTGTACACATTATTTCCTTTATAAGAATCAAGCAAAATCAAGAGAATTACGTAAAATCACAATTGCTCAAACTGAGAACTATATAGATATCATTGCATCTATAGTAGGGACAAACTAATATGGCCGGTATGACATGACACAGTTTTGAATTTTTTGGGTAGACGTTCTCACAGAGTTATCGCTTCGGGAAAAAAAATGAATTGTCATACCGGCCAGCTTAGTTTGTCCGAACTATAGGTATAGTAGATAGTATCATTTTGTGTTGTGTTTCTTGCTGTTATTAGTTTTCACTGTGTAATTTCATGTCGTTTCCTAAGACCTGATTCATAAACGTTACTTGGCTAAGTGCGGAGAAATTTTGTGATAATAAGTCTGTTTCTCAGTGCTTTCGGCATGACAGCGTTCGTAGTGCGTAGGCAAAGGGGCGCTGTGATTGGCTAATATTGAAATACAACTTTGCTTCAGTTGTATGTCAGATAAACAAAGCCAAAGAAAACTATGAAATTTCCGACACTATGCGGTCGGGCGCTGTGTCCTCATAGTATTGTTTGTAAATACGGGTGTTGGTCTAGCGGCAAGTGTAAAGGTTGTGGAATTGGAAGCCCTGGGTTCGATTGTCAGACCGAGTAAAATTTTCTGAAAAGATGGGTTTCCGCGACGCAAGCAAGCTGGTTTTAGAAAACGAATTCAAATCTCTTGTGCGACATGCTTGAAAAATTGTGTTGCGTTGACTCCATATTTGAGTAGGATAGCAGAAGAAGGCTACGTACTTAATTAATTTAGAAAAAGATGTATAAAAAATTAACTTAATAGACAGATAGGTCCGTTCATAAAAATAAACTGCGGACTATTGTATTACGGCTTAACGAAATTACAATTTATCTACATTTTTATCCAGACTGCTTCAAAATGACTACATATAAATAATGGTCCATATAAAATTGGTCTCTCATACACTTATATAACAAACAATTATTTGTTGAACCGCTGCCAGCGCAATAACTGCTGAATCACAACGTTCTTGACGAATATATTTTACGAGCTCCGTGTACTGTAATAAAACCCCTATAACATGGATTTATGAAGCATCCTGTATCTTGATGTCGAACTAATATTGCTGAACTATATCGCTGATATTTCAGAACTTATTTGGTACTGGTACAATTTCAGTTCATTAAGTATGATTTTTTAAACTTAGTTGATAATATATACCAAAATAATGTTCATGACAACGGGTTCTCTGAAAAATCATATTTTTGATTTACGAAAGCTCGATTTCATTTTTAATTATAATTTATTTTCACAACACTATAACATATTAAATACGTTCATAAAAATAAGAAAAACAAAATATAGTGTATTTCAAGAAATAAAATCTCGCTTCTTTAAATGACAATTAAAAGTGTAAGGAAACCTTAGGTAGGTTTCCTGTAAACTGTAAATAAAAATTGCCAAGGAAAGGGCTGTACAGTCACAATATAAGTTGCTGAACAAATTCAAAACTTAAAATTCCCTATACAGTTTTGTGTTATAACAAAAAAAACTCAAAAATAAAATTACCCTTATTTACTTTACATCACACGAAGAAAACAAATGTTTCATTTAAACCTAACGTCATATGATATGATATGAAGTTTTAAATTTGTTCAGGTGCTTTTGAGCCTGACTGAATATAAAACACATTTTTTCAAAGAAGAGGGTTAATACAAGGCTGGCAACATTTATATTACTTTTGTTATAATTATATGCATTTAAATTAGATTGTCGTTGTTGACTTGGCAATTTTCGGTCAATGCCTGGAGATATAATAGCTGTTATTAATAATGATAAATTGCTGATATTTGACTTTGTCTAAAATTCAATGATATTTTTGTTTCTGTACCCGATCAATAAAGTACACTTGGTATTTGGTAATACAGGTAGACAAATAACAGTTTTATAAAAAAAAAACCGAGGTACTTATTAATTTTAAGATTGGCTTAAGTGTACACCTGCTTGTTATATTTCAAAACTAGAGATCGGATTATATGCAACTTATAAAGCCCGATATATGCATGAAGAGTGAAGACATAAACTGTTCTGCATTCATTTGTATTCCAACTATTTTTAGTTGTCCTAATGAGAAGTAGTGACATATCAACCAATATTAGGTATTAAATTGCCGTTTAGTATACAGAAACTTAAAGTCATGTTTTTATATATATTTTTTATTTCTATTAATCGAAATATGCACCTATGCTATCCTTGCATCTCTGCCAGCGCAGTGGTAATTTTTCAATGACCTTGAAAAAGTCAGGTGTATGGGAGCCAACAAACTATTCTAAGGCATTTTGTACTGCGTGTACTATATACCATAAAAAACTCTCACGCCTTTTTTTTATCCCCGAAGGGGTAGGCAGAGGCGCAGCTTAATGCACCCACTTTTCGCCATTCTTATTCCGTCCAACGATGTGATAGGGGGTGAGCCTATCGCCATATCGGGCACAAATTCCAGACTTCGGGCTGATACTGAATAGAAAAACCCAATATCACTTTGCCCGACCCGGGGATCGAACCCGAGACCTCGGCATTGCAGTCGTTCCGTAATACAACTACGCCACCGAGGCAGTCAATTATCAATATATATCATCATTTTAGTCATTATATGCAAAAATAGCCAAAATATGCAAATGCATATAATCCGGTTTCTGATCATAAAACAATTTAAATGTAATTGTGTAAAATAATAGGACCATATTTGGCTGTAAGGAATGTGAAAATTGGTAGATTTTGAGTAGCATTCTTATTATATTATGGTGTATTTTTGTGATTTAATTACGTAGAACTTGACAAAGGGAAATCAAAAATTATGTTTTTAACTTCAAATGAAGCCTCGGGTAAAGCAAGTGTATTTTGTAGATCATTGTGATATTATTTAAGAGTTAATTTTTTTTGTTTGAAATAAATGAAATATAAAAACTGAAGTATAGTAGTTTGGTTTCTTATTTTTAATTAATTAATTAATTATACACACACAAACACACACACTTATGCCCGTTATCCCCGAAGGGGTAGGCAGAGGTGCAACTAGTGCACCTACTTTTCTCCGTGCGTATTCCGTCCCATGATGTGATAGGGGGCGAGCCTATCGCCATAACACCAACAACTATAGATGGGTAATCACCCGGGAAAAAACCCAGGGCTGGGAAAAAACCCAGTTTATACCCATTTTTTCCCACCCATTGGGAATTTTGGCTGGGAAAAAACTAATTATTTAAGATTTCTGGAATTGAAACATGCAGCAGGTAGTGGCCACATGTCCTAAGGCAGGACATTATGGAATGCGCAGCGCACCCGCAATTATTCGCGCATCCCTTAGTTTACTTTGGTTCATCTCGATGGTTAGAGTGTATGTTCTGTGAAAGTTTGTGTTTTTATTTACGACCCGGAATTTTTACACTGCTATCTGATCCTGTTATAATCTGAACAGCCTTGGCTTGAATTTTCTGAGAAAGATCTGCTTGTGAACTGTTATTAGAACCTTTGTAAGTACAAATAAACATTTCTAAAATTTGTTCCTTTGAAAAAAACATTAAAAAAAACCAAACGTGTAGGTATATGTTTTTCCTTTAGATTCTTACTTGATAAACATTAAACAGGGGGGGGGAGCCGGTCTATTCTTATTTTTTCTTATAATAGGGGGGAGGGGGTCAAAAACTAGCGAAAATAGTCTTACGTAATAAATGAATGGCCACTTATGATTTGATGTAAATTACCTATTTTGTTTGAAATGTATTTTTAATTTTTTATTTTACTCTTTGTACAAAAATAAAGTACACGCGGACTTAATGCCTAAGGGCATTTTCTCCCAGTCGACCTTAAGGTGGTGCAGAGAGACGGAAGCAGGTGTATATTATGAATAATAAAAAAAATAACAAAATAATAAATAAATAAACAAATCAGATACAATAATATATTAATGTTTCAGACCTAACAAATAATGTTCAAATACGCGTAGTGGTAAGGAATATGTGCTTCCACAGCATTGAGCAAAGTTGCTGTTCGAATTGAACCGCACCATGCACATCTGCAGCTGTAGACCGTTCTTTGAGTGCTCACCGTAACGTCCACAATAAAAGTAGAAATAGATTAACGACGGAAAGGGCAGCAAAATTGACATAATATATTGCTTCATTAGTAATGAACTAATAATAGAACTTAATAGAATCATCGCATCGAATGTAACGTGAAGCCAATATTTACTACCAGTCCCAAACCGTCACTATCCACCGCTGGCATACGCAATTTTGATTTCTTAGACTGCGAACGTATTTCAGACGAAAGTAGCGATATAAGTTAATACTTTTATGTGTTTTAAAACTACGATGGTCAAGAGAAGACTGACAAATATATATTTTTATACAGGAAAGCAGTTTACACCTATGTATATATTCTAAATTATATAAAAAAATATTGGATTTTGAATTTAGGCTTTTATTTGTACAACTTATAATTCACATCACTTTTTGCCATCAAATAATCCATAAAAGACATTTTTTCCCACAAAATGGGTGTTTATGGGAAAAAACCCAATTTCCCGGGTTTTTTCCCAGTTGGGAAGATTGGGTTTTTACCCATTACCCATCTCTACCAACAACACAATATCACTGCCCGACCCGGGGATCGAACAGTAGTGCAGTCGTACCGCAATACAACTACGCCACCGAGACATTCGAATTAATTAATTCTTAAACTAGACCTAGAACCTGCGTATAAAATGCAAAAGGATTACTTACCAATAAAAAGGGATGAAAACTACTTTATGTAATTAAGTCATTTATTCTTATAGACTAATCTTGTTATAGAAATAAATTACTTCAATAGTTTAATGGTATTAGGTCCGAAATATTCTAAGCCGAGCGATTCGATTCTAAGGACAGGCAATAAAAATTTGAGATCTTACAATAAGTCATAAATAGCCATAGTACATTCACTAATTATCTATCTATATAAATAAAAAAAATGTTTCTTCCTTTAGCTTTCCCAAACCATATTCGATTGTGATGAATCTTTGATGAGTGCTGTACAACCATTTCAATTGTTTCTGTAGTTTACGTGAGGTCGCGGCAACAGCTTGTATAAAAATAGGCAAAGGGTTTCACTACTAGGAAATCTACTTACTCTGAATAAAATACTACTAACCACAGTTGCCAGATGGGGGATGAGGTTCTCCATAAATGTCGGCTTTTTTACGCCATGGGGGTGCTTTTTAATTAATTTTAATTAATTTTTAATTAATTACTCCATTGACAGCGAAATAAAGCGTATGTCTTGGTAAAAAAGCCTGCGGACTTTGCTTTTCCAAAAATATTTTTCTGATACTTTTATACTTAGTTTTAGGGTAATTTACATGATTCATCTGGCAACAGTGATTTTAATCTACATGATGGTGGTGGAGGTCTAGGTCATTGGTCCTAACGCATGCTCACGCCTTTTATCCCCGAAGGGGTAGGCAGAGGCGCCACTAGTGCACCCACTTTTCGCCAAGCGTATTCCGTCCCATGATGTGATAGGGGGCGAAGCCTATCGCCATATCGGGCACAAATTCCAGACTCCGGGCTGATACTGAGTAGAAAATTTCAATATCAACTTTGCCCGACCCGGGAATCGAACCCGAGACCTCAGCCTTGCAGTCGTACCGGAATACAACTACGCCACCGAGGCAGTCCTAACGGCTGTCAAAATATTTGTTGCACCTCTAGCTACCCCTGAAAAGGGGAAAAGTCGTGATGCTACGTTATGTTAATCAGAATTAGGGTCAGAGAAAACCCCAGCGAATATAATCGTCCTGGACTTTGTGTCCAGTAAGCAGTACGTAAAGGGTTTATTCGCTATGAATTCTCTCCCAACCAACGACGCGGTTTTAGCCGTTAAGCTTGTAGCTGTATGCAATAAGTCCGTTAGCAAGTTCCCCTGCGTGTCTGCAGGGGGAGGGTTAAGTCCAGTGGTGTCCAGGGCAATTGATATATGCTGCGACAGACCTTCAGGAAGCGCTGGCGGGTCGGATATATACCTGTATATGAAAGCGAAATGTATTTAGTTGTAATGGTAGGATTAGTGAAATAATGAAGGTTACTAAACTTGGAACTCAGGATTGCGACGAGGGGTTTATTTGATATAGCAAAATCACTGAAGGTTAAACTTGAAGTTGGTGAAAAACGTCTTGTCAAATGTATATTTGAAACGCTGATTTGAAAACCTGCTCCGTTTTTGAACTCGGTTAAAAATTTCACTAATGATTAATGTATCCTAAGGTAGGCATCGGGTATTGTTTACTGTCCTAAAATACTAAACCAAAAATCTATATTGGTAATATTTTTTGAACACCTAGAAACTATGTTAAAACACACACACTCACGCCCGTTATCCCCGAAGGGGTAGGCAGAGGTGCAACTAGTGCACCCACTTCGCCGTGCGTATTCCATCCCATGATGTGATAGGGGGCGAGCCTATCGCCCCCACTATGTTAAAACTTGGTAAACATATCTTATTCATGATATTTCGTTAGTAGCACTTATATATAGAATATTAATACAAAAATAAGATTCAAACAGCTCTAAACAACGGTGGCATTAGAAAGAGTGGAGGACCTGTAGATCCATAAATTATTACATAAGAGGTCATTTGTTTAAAGATACGCACACTCTGGGATAAAGGTTAGTGTGGGTTGTCCCAAACCGCATGTAAAGGTTAGTGTTTGTGAACATATTTTGTCCACCAAATTTATGCGTATGATATCAGAGTTAATACATATATAATTTTATCACAAGGAACCGTGAAAGTCAGATAATTCATGTAAATGATCTCCACTAACAATATTCACCACCAAGGACAGTAGTAGGGTACCTACTTGAAAGGGAATAGGAGTTAGTAAAGCGAAGGCTATATTAGTTTCCGGAAACAACACTGAAAGATCATTTATAAATAGGTAAGTCTATCTACCTTGTAGCATCAGGCTTGTACCAAATCGTGTTCACACCAATTTCTTCTAGCATAAACTTGGCTTTGAAGTCCGACTGTACCATAAACCTCGGTATAGCTATGTTAACAGGTAACAGGTTCAATGTCAGCTCGTTCAAGACTTTCAAGATCACGGAACTGTGGAATAGTGACATTAACTCTTTGATTGGGATAGAGTTCACACCCATTGCAATAAGCATGGTGTAGCGGCCCCCCACTCCCACGGGCAGCTCCAACACCTTAGCGTCTACCAATGGCAGCTGCGCTAGTCTCACTTGCTTGGTCATCGTCATCAATTCCACTGGCCCTACAATCTGTCCAGTTTCGTCATAGAAATTTGTGAATGTTGTCACCTTGGAAAAGCCGGTCGTCCAAAATCCCACGAAATTCAATTCGTCTGACAGAAAAGAGTTGCCCTTAATATCACGGGCGTGGAAGAAAGAGGGGCGGTCTCTTTCTTGGGATGAGTCAGGATGTAGCTTATCAAAGTCGAAATCCAGAAGGCCAGTTTCATGCATACTTCTTGCCCACTTCGAATTCACATTTGAGTGGCGGTCAATGATTAACAAACGCTCTCCAGTAAACTGCACGCCTGGATCGGGTATCTCTAACGACAATGCGATACTGTAGAACGCTTTTCGCACACATGACTCAGTGGGCAGCCCGAGGACTTCGTACAACTCATCTTTACCCACTCCGTCAGCGCCTTCGGAGACCCCCGCTAACGCCATCCACATAGAATACGGAGAAATCACGAAATGCTCTTCATTTTCCACAACTATCTCGAGTATTCTATTCGTAAATTCCGAGATCGTGTTTGCGAACAAATCTGTAGGATCAATGGAGCAGGGGTCATCAGATGTGTCATTGTTTATAAGACCCAGAGCTCCAGATGTTAAGGAACTAAGTACACCCTGTGGAGATGCATCCTGGATGAAATATAAAGGTGCAATGAACACGAATATCGACAACAATCTCATTGTAAAAGAATAACTTCTCTAATTTGATGGAATCTATCTGTTCTATATATAAGGTCATTAGACCGCCTGCGGTTAGTAATGATTTATGCATACAAATTACAATAAGTGATGTAACTAATGGGTTTGATAGATATTTAATTGTCCTTCATCTTATAAACGCATTACCGTAATACTGAACTGAATTTAGCTTATCTTGTTAGTGGCGTTCAACATCAGCAAGCATGATGTCCTTGCGACTAGTTTATTTTTGGATGGACAGAAGTCCATATGACTTCCTGTTATTTTAAGAAATATGTAGGTAATTTATGCAAAAAGCAATCTATTTTCATTGTCTGATTTATGGTTTATCCTTGTCATTAGGTATACTTGGGAAAAAAATACCTGGAAGACGCGATGAATAGGTGACAGAGCGTAAAACATTGAATTTTTTGTCTGTATATCTGTTTGTCTTTTTGCTCAAATGATCGTTGCCGTATCACGCGAAAACCAATCATTGATTTTAAAATCTAATAACTGAAAAATATGCTTTATTTCATCTAACATAGAGTAAGTCGGAGAGATGAACATACAGGGGCCACATGCGATGATGTTCCGCGCGTGTTTTGCGTTACGTTGCGAGATAGATCTAAGTCTACGCAAACGAAGATGTCAGCACAGCCAATAAGAATATATATAATAGTTATATAATAGTTAAGTAATATAATAGTTCTAAGGTTCAGTCCTTGAAATTCCAATCATATTATATTAATTTATCGAGACCAAAACATAACTTTACCTTCCTACCTTTATAAATAACTCCGTAATGTTAAATTACGTCCGTGAAGTCAAAATTGTGAAAGGAATTAGTGAATTTAAAAAGGGATATTTGTATAATTTATTTTCAAGGAAAACACCAAACAGCTCGCAATGGACAAAAAATTTGCTATATAAATCAAATAATTTTCAGTGTTGATTATTACACGTACAGTCCAACAGTCAGTCGGGTGTGCGAAATGAGGGTAGCTGTGATAGCATTTATATTGTTGGCCGTCTATGGCGCCGTCAGGGAATCGGACGCTAGTGAGGCCTGGAGTGCACTCCTCAAGCCCGAAGTGTACCTGACCTTTCCGGTCTTCAAATACAGTGACCAGTGCGCTTACAATGAACTTGATGCTACCCTGGAATATCGTCGAGCGATTTACGACTTCGCCACCGAACTCTACAAACGAGTTGTGCCGGCCAGCTATCTACATTCAGCCAGCTCTCCGTTCTCGATATGGTTAATGCTGGCCGCGATGGCTGAAGGCACCGATGGACCAGCGCAACAAGAGCTGTTCAAAGCACTGAATCTCCCCGACGACAAGTGTCAACGTCAACAGTTCTACGAGCTCGCCTCGAAAACCGAATTCAATGGCCCTGACGCGACCTTGTTAAGGACACGAATCTTCGCTTACGACGAAAGCCTTAAGCTTAACGCATATTGGAAGAACTACATCAACGCCAACTGCCTCATGAACACTTTACCCGTCCCGATAAAACGCGACACCCTAGCAGCCGAAGCGTTCATGAGGGGCTTGATCTCTACTCGTCTCCCCATCACTGACTACAAGGGCAACTCCGCTTTGTTGGACTCATTGGATTACCAGGCATTGTGGACTACTGCTTTCTCTGATATCGTCGAAAATGCGCCGTTCTATAATGACTTTGGCCAACAAATCGGAACCATTGACTTGATGAAGATGAAAAAACGCGTGCGAATGGCGTACCTGCCTGACTTAAAGTTGAAGGTATTAGAGCTGCCGGTTGGCTACAACGGCCGCTACCGCATGATGTTCGGATTCAGTCTGGGATCTATTAAGGAAACTGTTGAGACCTTCAAGAATACTTTGGTGTTTGATATTCTTAACCGACTCCAAACGAGCCGTATACCCATTGAAATTGCTATTCCTCGCTTCACAATGACATCTGAATACGACGCCAGACCCTTCTTGGAAGATATGGGAGTGCGCAGCATGTGGACTGACTCATATGCTACCAGGTAAGTTTATTGGATGTAATATTGGTTGAAACTATAATGTCGGTTAACCGTAAGTACACAGGGGACCCTAAACTAAATACAACTTGCTAATTTAAAAAAATAAGAGTTATTAAATACCTATAATAATTTAAATGTACAAAAATTCATTATTTAACGACCTCCTGGTCTATGGGTAACGTTTATGGGATTTGGATTAGAAGGTGCTGGGTTCAAATTCAGATCGGGCAGCATTTTGTGAGGGTTCATTTCCCCGGATTGGTTGTACTGGAAGGGATAGACACGTTTTAATGTCAGGCATCTCTGGAGACCGGTCGTAGGTAATAAAAAAGCCAGATTTCGGATACATGTTAGAAAAAGCGTATCGCGCTGATTTTAACATTGGGTTGGGGAAAAGCAAGTTTAAGAGAAGATATGATATGATATGAATCAATTAATATTGTCCTAACAGGAATATATCCGACCCGGCCGCCAAGCCCAGCTCAATGATCCAGCGAGTGTCGATCACATTCGACCACGCCGGCGTGCACCCCAACACTGAGGACCTGCCCAGCTTTCTGTCTGCCACCCACTCCTACGACTCCGAGACCGGCCTGGAGCCCATCCTGGGCCGTGACTTCATCGCCAACAGACCCTTCATGTTCGGATTGTTGGACTGTGAGACCTACACAGTCAAGATGACGTCCGCCTTCAGCCGTCCTACCACCAGCTTTGTCTTCAAGAAGTAATGTAATAACTACGTGAATACTAACATAAAAAATTGTTTCATTGAATCCTGATAAATGTTATCTACGAGATAAAAGAACCAAGGTACACTAATGTTTATTTCATTATTGCCAACGCGCACTAGGCCAGCTTTTGGACTAATGCCTAAACCCTTTCAGTAGTAGAGGAGGCCCGTGCCAAGTTCTAGGATACTATATAGTGTATGTTGACAGTATATATTTTAAACTGATATTATTATGATTGAAAGCCTGTATGTTTTTAACACGTAATACCTAAAATATTAGAACATCTCATAGGTTATCTGACAGTTAAAATTTATCAAGTGCAGTGAAACAAGCCTTAAGCTTTGAAAAAAATGCAGCTTTAACAAAGAAGTTCTTTAAAAATCAATTGAGATTGTCCTCGTTGTTTCTTATTGATATTTCCGAACATGCTAAGCGGTTGGCGGTTATAGTTACAAACGCAAAAGATATATATATATATATTTGTTAATGCAGAACAATAAATACGTTTTAAATAACTGTTTCTTTTATTTTATCATTGAAATTTTCATTCGCTTTCCTTTCTTGCAAGCATATTTTGATCTTGCACTATGTTATGCGGTTTGTTTTAAATTTGCATAAATTTTATAAGGTGTGTTTATATTATAATGCGTCTTTTCTGACGTCATACTCCTCTAGTTCTGCCTACCATGTCTATCAGAATGTGTATTACATTCTGTGCGTGCCCAGTCACTCTCGAGATCCAGGGGACTGAGGGATATTTTCAATATACTTCTTTAGTTAGTGACAATATTCCAAGAAGAAACGAGATTACATAACTAATAATTTTATTGTACACACACACACCTTTTATCCCCGAAGGGGTAGGCAGAGGCGCAACTACTGCACCCACTTTTCGATCTGCGAGCGAGCCTATCGCCATATCGGGCACAAATTCCAGACTCCGGGCTGATACTGATTAGAAAAACCCAATATCACTGCCCGGCCTGGGGATCGAACCCGAGACTACCACCAAGGCAGTAAATTTTATTGTATTTATATTTAAATAAACATCTCAATAGTATCTTATATTTTACGGCCGAGTTTTTTTTTTAAGTTATTGAATGCCGAGACGATCATGCCGTTCGCCTGATGGTAAACGATACGATCACCCATAAACAGTAGCAACACCATCCAGCAGCTTGAGTTACAAAGTACTGTGTGGCATTCCACTGCGCTCGACATCCTGAGACATAAGATGTTAAGTCTCACTATGTCCTGTAGTTACACTGGCTACAATGTCCTTCAGACCGAAACACAACAGTGCATGCACACTGCTGCTTGGCGGTAGAAATCGACATTGCGGTGGTACACACCCAGACGGACTCTTACATATGAGAGACCTACCACCAGTTACCTATGTGTTAGGAACGTGTACGATAGCCTAGTTGGTAATAGAACGGACTGTCGACACGAAGGTCCACAGGTACAAAACATCAGGCACACGCCTCCGAATTTTCGAAGTTGCATTTGTATTTTTTATCAATAATTTATGATCGCTTTAACGGTAGAGGAAAACATGAGGAAACTTAGCTTCACGAGAAAACCTCAGCAGGCCAGCGTGGTGGACGAAGGCGTAACCCTCTCAGTAGTAGAGAAGGTCCGTGGTCAGAAGTATATAAAACAGGAATGGTATTATTATTATCTGTTAATCCAAGACATAGGTTCCCAAAGTATTTTTGCCACGCCACCCTACTGCCTAAAATACTAATGCCCACGCCCCCCACCGCTTCGATGTAAGGAAGAGGGAGCCGGGGGGATCTTCAAGTATCCTAACTAATGTTATGGTAATGAGTTTTTTGTTACGCTTTCACACCTTAGTTATTCAACGGATTATGACGAAATTTTGTGTAAAGATTTCACCCATAAAAAGTGGGTACTGTTCCCGAGGGATAAAAATGGGCCCGCGCCCCCCTTTACATGTTGTCACACCTCCCTGAGGGGGCGCGCCCCCCGCTTTGAAAACCGATAATCCAGGACCTGGTTTATCGGTGAGCCTAATCTATTGCTTTATGCGAGATTTACTAAACTTCTTCACGGACTGTCACATAGTTATATGTGAATAGATTTTAGGCCCAGAATATTGCCCTCACAATATATTCTATGCAGCTTTCCACGCTGCGTTCTGAATTGAAGGAAAAAGTTAAATTCTAGTCTGACGAAGTTACGGTATTCAATTACGCCAACACATGCGGGTGACATCCACAGCAATATTAATACCATTCATTCTACGTTAGAATTTTATGCAGGTCCTTTCATGAAGTTTAAATTATAGGAATCTTATATATAACTAATACCTTTTGCTCGCGGCTCCGCTAGCGTGAACAAGTTTTTCCGGGGAAAAATATCCTATAGCACTTAGGAGCTATGTAGCTTCCTATTAGTGAAAGAATTTTAAAATCGGTTTAGAAGTTTCTGAGATTAGCCCCTATAAAAAAAACTCACAAACTTTTCCTCTTTATAATATTAGTACAGATACCTATATAATTAACCTAAAAAATACATTTTTAATAAATCTGTACATATAAATAAAATTGGAGTGTCTGTTTGTAATATTGAAATAACCGTTTTTTACTACATGTATATGCATATATATACGGTACATACACCAAAATAACATTTTTTACAATTTTTGTCTGTCTGTCGGTCTGTCTGTCTGTCTGTTTGTTCCGGCTAATCTCTGAAATGGCTGGACCGATTTTGACGGGACTTTTATTGGCACGTAGCTGATGTAATAAGGAGTAACTTAGGCTACTTTTTATCCCGGGAAAATATAAAGCGGGACTTTTATCCCGGGAAAACTCATCCACGCGGGCGGAGCCGCGGGAAACAGCTAGTATTAAATAATATCCAGATAGGTAAAGAGGAAAAAGTGTGTGGGTACTTATGTACACGCGTTAGAATAAATACTTCTTTGGCGTAACAAGATAAAAATATTTTTATATAACGCGCCAAAAGAAGTATAACTTCAATATCTTTCGCCTTATTCTACGTTCAAAACTCAAAACTAAAATGTTGACTATAGCTAACTTCAGGGTGTCGGTTTTTCGTAACGGTGTGAGCGCGCTACGAAAAAATTTACTCTCATCATTTTTCCCTAACGCGCCAAAAGAAGTATAACTTCAAAAATAAAAGAAATACGTTTTGGTTAATAAAAAGTAAAGTTTTTGATTTGTGTTTAAGTACATATATAGACTACCTCGGTGGCGTAGTTGTGTTACGGTACGACGGCAATGCTGAGGTCTCGGGTTCGATTCCCGGGTCGGGCATTGTGATATTGGATTTTTCTAGAATTCAGTATCCGCCCGGAGTCTGGAATTTGTGCCCGATATGGCGATAGGCTCGCCCCCTATCACATCATGGGACGGAATACGCACGGCGATAAGTGGGTGCACTAAGTTGCGCCTCTGTCTACCCCTTCGGAGATAAAAAGGCGTAAGTGTGTGTGTGTGTGTGTGTACATGTATAGATTAACAAAACATCAAAATTTACCTTTATTCACCATTCCTTATACTTTGATAATTAAATTAAATCAAAGGCTACGCCGTTTCATAAAAACTAGTCTTTTGACTTTCTAAAATCAGACTAGGAAGTACCTTTTTATCTTAACAACTGTACAACAACGCAAGGTTGATTAAACTGTGTAGTAACAACATATTCCACCCTTGGAGTAGTACATTTCAGTAAGTGTTAAATATTTTTACATAATTATCATCAGATTTAAATGGATCTCCAGACCTATGAAACTATGGATCACATCCCGCGAACCACTCGTGGGTCATATTGGGCAGACTCTGAAAAACAGGATGGATAAAGGCTATTGATGGACGAGAAAGAAGCTAAAAGTTTCATTGAAACAACTCTCCTTTTATGTAATTAAGTAGTAAAGAGTCCAGAATTTGGAAGTGTTTGTTAGGTGGGCTGCGGTCCAGTCAACTTTGGGAACCACTGGTTCATACATTTTAATTTAGGAGCTAATATTAGTAATAAGGTACATGGGTATCTTGATGGCATTTCTGATGTCTCAGCTCATCCTACTCCTAATATAAACGCGAAAGTTTGTAAGACATCCATGTCTGGATGTATGGATGTATGGATGTTTGTTACTCTTTCACGCAAAAACTGCTGAACGGATTTCGATGAAATTTGGCACACGAGTAGATTATGTCCTGGATTAACACATAGGCTACTTTTTATCCCGGGAAATATAAAGCGGGACTTTTATCCCGGGAAAACTCATTCACGCTAGCGGAGCCGCGGGCAAAAGCTCGTCTGACATAATCATGGCATACCCAAATATCTAGAACGCGCTAATTAATAGGGGCAGTAATTATATTTGCTGATTTTGATTGGAAGCAAGAGTAACGATAAATTATTTATGCCTTTTACGCATATTAAATAGAAGGGTATTTTAGGAAACAATATTTCAGACTCACTGTAATATGTGTCTTTAGAAAATTGTATTATTATTTGTATTTATTATCTACAGTCTCTAGACTCTAATACAACTAAAATGGATAACACATCCACATTATCATAAAGCCGTATATATATATATTTTTCCCCTGTACCGTGGACCCAGAGTTCCTAACACCCACGGCAAATATTACCTAAATCATCGTATAAGGTTATTTATTAATCATAAATGCCTTTCAGAGCATATTAATAAAAGACAATCTCTTACAAACAATTTTATTCATCTAATCCATAAGTAGGAGTAGCGAATGCAGCACTAAAGAGACAGACATAGGTCTCAGCATCAAACAGGCCGTACATAAATGGCCTGTCGACTATCACTTCGCTTCCAAGTATTGGATCGAGGCCAGTGGATGAGTATTCAGTGAATTGTATGAAGTCTGGGATGTAGGAGCCCACGCCATGGCTGTCGAGCGTGATCTGGGCTCGCTGGATGAACATGCTGGGAGCTGCCGCTGGCTGGGATATGTTCCTGAACGGCATGCAACATCAAATTATAGAGATTCTGTGATAGTTATAATATTAATAATACACACACTAACGCCCTTTATCCCCGAAGGGCTGGGCAGAGGCGCAACTAGCGCCTACTAAACCCACTTTTCCCCGTGCGTATTCCGTCCCGTCATGTGATAGGGGGCGAACCTATTGCCATATCGGACACAAATTCCAGACTCCGGGCTGATACTGAGTAGTAAAACCCAATATCACTTTGCCCGACCCGAGGATCAAAGCCGAGACCAGCATTGCAGTCGTACCGTAATACAACTATGCCACCGAGGCAGTCACTATTAGCACAGTACACAGACTATTAATCAGTATTAATAATGCATCAGAGATAAATGTAAAAGTATCATAGAATTATTGATATAAATGCATCATACAGATTTCATAATGCTTGAAGCAGTATCTTTTGTATTGTTTATATTTGCTAGTAATATTTAGAGAGAAAAGGAATTAAGTTTGTGTTTATAAGACTTAAATTGGAACTTTTGGTTAAACGATTTTGATCAAGTCCAGCACGAAAAAAAGAAATCCGTACTTTAAATCCATATATCGCACCTTTAGAACGACAACAACAGAATTCAAAACAATCAAAAATTGAGTTATCGTCATAAAAAGACTTAAAACTGGTCCCTTTTTTAAAAAAATATAATAAAAAAGGCCCGATATAACAGTTTGGTCCTTTTCCCGCTTGAATATGGCTGTGTTTGAAGTTTGAACTATTCTTGTATTGAGAACTTCGTTATAAGTCATTTTATGAAGATAACTCAATTTTCGATTTTTTTGATTTGTGTCGTTATCGTTCTAAAGGTGCGATATATTTCTAAGATTATATAGCTCAATAATTTACTAGAAGAATCTATTTTTTTTGAACTTACTACAAAATTCTACTATGTTTATGCACTAAATAATTCCTATAAATAGAAAAGTATTTTATTTAAGTTAAAGATATCTACACACATTAAAAACAGGTATATTATGCATATTTTATATGAGTCACATTACCAAAGTAATATAACACAGGTTATGTTACTTTTGTCCTTCGAACACAATACTTGCTACAATCTCGTGCAGGCTTGATTATTTTTTGTGCCGGAGATTATTCAGCTTTACGTGACTTTATAACAGAAAAGTAAGTTACTCACGCCACTTACGTACTTCATGTTCGTTATGTTAATTAGTGAAATGAAATAATATCTTACGTCACATTAAAATGGACTGCTGGAATATCAAGAGTTGGAATATTTGATGACTCAACGCAGTGTTTAAAATCGTAAGTCCCTTTTTGTTACAAAATAGCGATCTTGACTTTGGAATTGATTTAGTCACTAATTAGGTTTAGGTTTTTTTGACAACCAGTGCAGATACTTATGAATGTCATAAAAGAACATAGTCAATAGAATTGATGTGTACATTATTGGACTAGGAGTTTAATCACCTTCCTATAATGAGGCCATATGTTGCCTCGTGGGTTTGAATGGTTAAATAAGTATAATAGAGTACATCTATTGTAACACTTGCCACTAATTTGAAGATGGTTAATGTAGAAAAACTAATTACCCAGTCGCTAAAGCGTCAGTCCAAAGACTCTTCAAGCCCACCTCTTCCAAAAGAGCTCGCACATCACACTCCGTGGTGGTCACAAACCGCGGGATCCCCACGTCTATTGGCACAGGAGTCTCCTTCAAACCAGCCACCATTTCAAACAACACCGTTGATGTTACTTTTTCAATTGATTTTCTCAAATCATGACCCTCAACCGGTATACCAAATAACATACGATAGCGGCCATCATGACCGACAGGTATCTCTACAACCTTAGCATTAATTTGTTCCAAATAAACCATGCGGACGTGTTTCTTGATCCTCATCATGTCTACTGACCCGATCTGATTGCCTTCGTGGTCATAGAATGGTGACCGTGTGATTGTTGCTTCGGGAAATGCCTCTGACCATAGCCCATTGTAATCAAGCGAGTCTGCTAACAAGGAGTTGCCTTGCAAATTCAGTGGTACCAGTTGAGAAGATAGTGTGTGTCGTACCAAATGAGCCGCATCCTTCGGGGCGCGCTTTATTGGCACTGGTACGGTGTGCAAATCAAATTGAGTACGAGCTAACTCCGTCCAATCCTTGTTCATGTTTAAACCTTCATCAACGAAGAATAGATGAGTTCTTTGTATTGTGACATCGTGGCCAGGTGTCTCCCGGCTGGAAGCGAGTTGGTAATACGTTTGTCGGGCGCACTCGTCTACTGGTAGGCCGAGAAGTTGAAGAAGCTCTTGTCGCGCGTGCCCATCCGTGCCTTCTGCGATTGCTGCCAGCGATTGCCACAAGGGAGGCGCAGATATGACAAAATGCCCTTGAGTACGCTCAGCCAATATCTTGTACAGTTTTACATTAAAGTCGTAGAGTGCTCTCCGGAATCCCACGGTGTCATCGTCGCCGACACCACATATCACTACGGAATCATCATTTGTGGCATGTATAGGATCGACCTCTTGTGCAGCTGCACTGAGTACAAACAACAAAACTAACACTACCATAACTGGTCACAAAATAACTGCCACAGAATGACACGAAGTTTCATTTATATACCATAGTTTTGTTATCGCCTTAACGGACTAAGAAAAAAACATAAATAAACGTAAAACAAAAACAACGGATTATAGTTGCATCTTATTTTTATTGCCGAATAACAGGTTAGAAGGTCAGAACTAGGACATTGACCGCCAAATGCGCAGATGTACGCATAATTCAATAAGAATGCCATTATAAAATTCCAATATCTTTTATAACTTTTTCATTCGATACTATACTTTTTTTATCAAAGACTCGGCATAGTGGCTTCACTGCTGCCGATGCCCTGTGAAGTGAAGCTCAAAATAAATGTCATTCGCCGTATTAGTCGACCTATCTACTAACTCCATGACTTCGTTAAAAATGTATATCTTTTTATTACTTCTACTACATCATTATGATATGTTCTTTATATCTATTAATAGTTTTAAACGATCTGTTATAAAATCTTTAGGTGGAAATGGATTTGTTATTCACCGACAAAATTTTGCACAACTATACTTAACAATTTATTTTCTTTAGAATGTAATTTTAGTTAATTTTTGTTAGCTTTATTTCATTGTATTTTAAATAATGTTATTGTTCACTCTTTTCATACCTGTGTTATTTATTAGTGGAAACTTCAATGGATTTTATAACATTCTTTCGTTATTTACATTTGATATTTTCTGTTTGTTTCCCAAATATTAAATAAATAAAACTAGTACTTCTAGTTCATCATCATCATCATCAGCCATATGACGTCCACTGCTGAACATAGGCCTCCACTAAGGATTTCCAGACGGGCCTGTCAAAAGCGGCCTGCATCCAGCGCGTTCCTTCGACCTTTATCGAGTCGTCTGTCCACTTCAAGTTACTAAGTAATTTCATAAAATATTTGTATTCGTTATCCTAAAAATAATATTAAATATTCAAAGATTTTAATTTAATCTATGATTTAAAACATGATACTTTTAAAGGCGTGCGATGTCCTCTGGCGACGTGTTTATAAAGAAACTAGCTGTTGCCCGCGGCTCCGCCAGCGTGAATGAGTTTTCCCGGTATAAAAGTCCCGCTTTATGTTAATCCAGGACATAATCTATAAATTACTAAAATGGCTATTAAAAATAGGGGTTGATCGCAGAGGGTTGAAAATTTAGGGTTGTATGTATTTTTTAATGCCCTATTATATAAAAAATGTCCAAAAATTAAAAAAAAAATGTTAAGGGTGAACAACCCTTATCACTTAGGGGGATGAAAAATAGATAACAACCTATTCTCAGACCTACCAAGTGTGAATATAAAATTTCACCAAAATCGGTTCAGCCGTTTCGGAGGAGTACGGGAACGAACATTGTGACCCGAGAATTTTATATATAAATGTCTTAAACAAAAAAATCAAACGATAAAAATAGTTATTGGCAAATTTAAAATCTTGAACGTGTTAGGTAATGTAAGTTGTACAAGTGGTTCGGACGATGTAAAATGATCTTTTTTTTTTATGGCATTGAATGACAAGACGAGCATGCCGTTCGCCTGATGGTAAGCGATACGACCACCTATAAACAGCAGCAACACCATCCAGCACCTTGAGCTACAAAGTACTGTGTGGCATTTCATTGCGCTCGTCATCCTGAGACATAAGATGACGGACGGACTCTTACATATGAGAGACCTACCACCAGTATCAAGCTATAATATTATGTAAGTACCAAGTTTCTACTAATTAAAAATGTTATTAAAAGTAAAAGTAGGTACTGGTGGTAGGTTTCTCGTATGCGAGGGGCCGTCTGGGTAGGTACTACCGCAATGTCTATTTATACTATCAAGCAGCAGTGTGCATGCACTGTTGTGTTTCGGTTTGAAAACATTGTAGCCAGCTTAATTATTGGGCATTATGAGACTTAACATCTTACGGTGACGAGCGCAGTGAAGGGCCACGCAGTACTTTGTAATAAAAAGTTCTGTACGGTGTTGTTATTGTTTATGGGCGGTCGTATCGCTTACCATTAGACGAGCGGTATGGTCGTCTCGTCATTCAGTAGGAATAATAAAAAGAGTTTAAAATTGTCTTAAAGTAGAAATTCTTTGAATTGTGATTAACAAAATGAAATATCAAAGAGATCTTACCTAAACGTCTTTAATGATTCAAAGAGAATCAACATTTCTAACTATCGAAAAATTCTGGAAATTAATTGAAAAATAACTTGAAAGGCAGACAAACCTCCCAAGAGAAACAACTAAGTAAAGTGCGCGCGTTAAATAAATTAAATTAAACTCAAAGGTGGGTCAGGGCGGCATGATGGGGCCCTTTGCCAAATCAGTGCTAATTATCTTACCCCATAATGCTTTTAGACGTCTCAAGTGACGGCCCACGTGGAATACCAAATTAACAACGTTATGGAATTGTAAAACGGTTCGTACGTGTACAAAAATTAATGAGCAAATGGAAGTGCGTGGAATCAAATTTACTAGGGTTGCCAGTGGCAAAAACGGATTATTTTGATCGTTTGTGAATAGAGGCACAACGAAACGTGTTATAGGGCCGTATTAATAGACTTTATTTTATTTTTGGTTTATTTGGGTGGCTCACAGCTAACTATAACGATAATCAAAAATAAGAAATAAATACAATAAGCCATTCACGAGCCACCACAGATAGATTTTAACAGTTAAATTACAATTTCTTTAGTCTAATTACCATAAAAGTACTTAAGTAACAGATTAAGTTAAAAACATGCTTTAACGTTCAGTAACTAAAAAGAAGATATAAAATTAGATTATAAAATAGTTAGTCGCCATGAACCTCAACAAAACCTCTGGTTTAAACTTGCAACTCAATTTCCTTCTGAAGGGCGATATCAGCTGAGACCCTGTCAAATTAAGGCCAGCAACTTAAGATAGTCGCTGTTAGAAACCCATATTAACATCAGCTCAAGTCACATCTTAAGTAACAATATATGACGGATTTTGACAGCTAAGTTTTGTTTATGTAACAGCGCTTACTCAGCTGAGAACAAGCTTTTAAATGACAGCTTAAACTGGGTTTATTAAACAGTTCAATACATTTAATGTCTACTTTAGATTTTACTCAAATGTAAGATTGATTTATTAATACCGCCCCTAGATTTGGTTAATTGAACTAACCCAACGAGTGATGACAGTTTGTAAAGATGGCAACCAACTTCCGTCCAGTTAATAAATCAGATGTTCTTTTTTTTTGTACAAATAGGCATTGAATTTATTTAGCTGCGTCATAAATATAACTTCGCCAATTATAATAATAGTTTTAACAACAAACATTGTAAACTAAGGACCTTCGTCATAAACAGTTTATAAATCTATTTTAGTTATATTTAGAATGTGTTGTCTTCTTCCTTCAAACTCAATTAAAGTCGTTCGAAGAAGACGAAACATTTGATAACTAAAAGAGGTTTATAAACTATTTATGAATAAGTTCGTAAGTTCTCTCATTTAAAATGTTATTTATTTCAAAGATGGTGCTATTTTGTGACTAAAATAGAATTTACATTTCCCTTGTGATCATGTGATGCCCACACGTCAGGAGAAGTTCAACGCCACTTCAAACACAATTTGTAAACCAGGCGAGAGCGGATGAAAGTTAAACTGAGAAGCCGTGCTTGAGAGCCGTGGGTTGTCAAACGCACGCCAGACTCGCGGTTTTATTTCACCGTGGGTACTTTATGCTACACAATATTATTTTTGGAACGTAGGTACTTGGCACAAAAATAACGCCAATTTTGAATTACAATAGAAAAGTTTTGGAACAATATTTATGTGGCACAACAACTATGAGAATTGATTTATTATTAAATATGGTATTTAAACATTATTTTAATCCAAAAACTTAGCTTGTATAGGACTATCGCGCTGAGGTCTCAGGTTTGAGACCCGGGCCGGGCAAACAGAAATTGGGTATTTCTACTCAGTATCAGCCCAGAGTCTGGAAATGTGCTTCGTAAATGGCCATAGGTCCACCCCCTATTACATGGGACCTAACATACCGAAATGTAGGGGTTTTATATCTCTGCTTACCTATGAAAAGGGAAAAAGGCGTAATGCTATATATGTAAAAACTCAGCCAAAAACTTCACTAATTGCATAATATGTTTTCATGCATAATATTGGAGTCTATTATGTAAAAATCTATTAATAAGGATGATTAGCCTTGAAGTTTTCGATATAGAAATGTAACACCGAGATATATATGTGTACTGTGACCGAGACAACACAGTAAATCAAGCCACAACAGCTGAGTTGCCGTGGCAACGTGTCAAGAGAACTTGCTAGATCTATTACAGCTTTCTAAATGGGTACTAAATAGAACAACCTACAATACAACTTGAATTTATATATAAACTATCTGTTGCCCGCGGCTCCGCCCGAGTGAATGAGTTTTCCCGGTATAAAAGTCCCGCTTTATATTTTCCCGGTATAAAAAGTATACATAATCTACCCGTGTGCCAAATTTCATCGAAATCGAAAAGTTATTAAATTACTAAAATGGCTATTAAAAATAAGGGTTGATCGTAGAGGATTGAAAATTTAGGGTTCTATGTATTTTTTAATGCCACATTATAGAAAAATAAAACAAAAAAAATTGTCCATAAATTAAAAAAAAATGTCAAGGCTGAACAACCCTTATCACTTAGGGGATGAAAAATAGATAACAACCTATTCTCAGACTTACCAAGTGTGAATATAAAATTTCATCAAAATCGGTTCAGCCGTTTCGGAGGAGTACGGGAACGAACATTGTGACACGAGAATTTTATATATAAGACTAGCTTTTGCCCGCGGCTCCGCCCGCGTGAATGAGTTTTCCCGGTATAAAAGTCCCGCTTTATGTTAATCCAGGACATAATCAACCCGTGTGCCAAATTTCATCGAAATCGAAAAGTTATTAAATTACTAAAATGGCTATTAAAAAATAGGGGTTGATCGCAGAGGGTTGAAAATTTAGGATTGTATGTATTTTTTAATGCCCTATTACAGAAAAATAAAAACAAAAAAATTTGTCCAAAAATTAAAAAAAAAATGTTAAGGGTGAACAGCCCTTATCACTTAGGGGGATGAAAAATAGAGAACAACCTATTCTCAGACCTACCAAGTGTGAATATAAAATTTCATCAAAATCTGTTCAGCCGTTTCGGAGGAGTATGGGAACGAACATTGTGACACGAGAATTTTATATATAAGATTATAACTGAGTAGGTGTTGCATGTGACTCCACCCGTGTTAATACCCATTCCCGGGATAAAAGGCCTGTAACATTCAAGGCCGCTCATTAGTGAAAGAATTTTCGAAATTGGTTATGTCGTTTTTCACTTTATCCGTTACATACAATTTTTTTTTATATAAGTATAGACTAATGACCTTAATGAATGTCCTTGTACTTTTCCATTATAAAAAAATATAATATTATTGCGCGCGGCTCCGCCCGCGTGGAAAAGTTTTTCCGGTATAAAAAGTAACCTATAGCACTCAGGAGTAATGTAGCTTCCTATTAGTGAAAGAATTTTCATAATTGGTCCAGTAGTTCCTGAGATTAGCGCGTTCAAACAAACAAACAAACTCTTCAGCTTTATAATATTAAGTAAAGATTTTAATGCGGGACATGGTCTGTCTGTATACCTTTCATCCAAATCCACTCTGCGGTTTCTGCGTTTATTTCTAAAATCCAAGCATTTTCACAAACCTTCGCAATATTAAGTTTACTAGCTTATGCTGGCGGCTTCGCCCGCGTGTTAAAGTTTTCCGGTTTAAACAGTAGCCTATGTACTATTCCAGACTATAATTTATCTCTGTGCCAAATTACACCCATATTCGTTCAGCTGTTCTGGCGTGATTTAGTAAGAAACATTTATAATACAAAAATTTGAATATGTAAACGTATTAACTATCTCATACTGAAAATACATTTATGAAGCCTCTATTACTGTAATAATTTAATCCCATCCACGCAAATTCTTGTGAAATAATTCTGTTTGAGCGGAGCCACCAAGTTGGACTAACTCTTGAAACTATATGGATGCTAAATCAGTTGATGGCAAGCTTGCCAGAACTTAGTCTATGTTACTGTTAACTTATGTGCACGCGAAATCGATTTACTCACTCCATTGATTTAATTGTTCTTGAGCTTGTTTATGATGTCCGTAAAGTTTATTTAATAGACTCCGCTGCCTTGAACGACATTTTCTGGAATATAGATTTACAGTATTTTTGCGGGATAAAATTAGACAATACGTTAATCCTGAACGAGGTATATCTTATGCGGAATATAATCTAAATCTATTAGCGATTTCTATCATATAACATGACATAATGAAAAAACTAACAAACATCCAAGTATTCATATAAACATTCGCAGTTATGATATTAGTAAGACTAGGATACAATTTAATGTATGAAATAGATTAAGAAAGGATTGTGTTTTATATCAGATACTAGAAGGCTTCTAGTATCTGATATAAAACACACTTCTTCTTCCTGCTCGCGGCTCCGACCGCGAGAATGAGTTTTTCCGGTATAAAAGTCCCGCTTTATATATGCTCGGGATAAAAGTAGCCTATGTTACTCGCTGATAATGTAGCTTTATATTGGTGAAAGAATTTTTCAAATCGGTTCAGTAGTTTCGGAGCCTATTCAATGGAAACAAACAAACGATTAAATCTCTTTATAATATTATTAGTATAGATTAGTATATATGTAAAGAAAAATATAATTTTCTTTAGTGTGAATATCAAACCTCTATTCTAGCGGTTTGACGTTAGCCATAAACGGATGAAATAATTATGATCATCTAGCTGTTAAAGAATATTCAATTTATTAAATAATTTTGTATCGTAAAAATGTGATTTGGAATCGGAACCGTAATTCGTAATATTAAATGTCGTTTCCTTAATTACAGGTAAAGTATATTTGCCAAACATTTAGTTATTTATGTGAAACATACATGTAAGTTAACCAGAATAAATCCTTAATTACAGAGAAACCCAATTGTGTTTGATTGACTGTGCCGTCCAACTCAACTCACTGAAAAATACATCTTATATATATAATATTAGTATAGATTGTGTTTATTATAGTTGGAGGCGATGACAAGAAATGGACCGGTTTATGACGTTTCTGACCCGAAAATAAGATTCATCGTCATCATCTTCAGCCTCATGAAATCCAAAATTAGGTAACAAGTTTCTCTATTTTAATTTATTTATTTATTTATTGGTTAAGGATTGCTAACGAAGTATACAATAATTCTTTTAAAATCTACACATATTTATATATATCTATTGTAATTGCAACTCTGGTTATAAGCAATCACAGCATGAACCACGATCTTTAAAATAATAGAAAAATCCTAAGTACTTAGTCTATCAATTGTATACTAACAGATAACAATATTACTGTAATAAAAAAAAACTATTAGATGTAACAATATCTGATAAGAGTACTATGAGAACATAGAATTCAATAATAATAATATGATATTTCAAATATAAACAACATATATTATGTAGATATATAGGTAACAGTAACAAAATTAAATCAAACGTTATACTATAATAATAAAACAAAAAAAAAAGAAATACATAGTTAATATTCAGCAATGGCTAATATTTTATTTAATCCAGTAGGCGAATATTCATTCCATCTCAGAATCAACTGCATGAAATTTTGTTAGGACTAATGGACAAGCAAAGTATTTTCCACAGTATAATCTAAGATTTTACTCTAAAAGGATTACAAAACGGAATCGCGAATAAATATTGTAATAAATTAAACTACTGTAATACAGAGATCACTGTCTCGACTTTACAAAAAGATGAAAGCTGTACAAAGGCTGTACTTAGCAAAAGCGTAAAGCTCCTATATACCATCTCAATAATAACGGAATACTTTCGGCTAGTTTTCTCGGCAATGGCGGCTTTGCATCAGTGGGTTGAGATAGTGAAGAAAAAAATGAGAGGTGTCAAGGGACACCCGGATGGAACGAAGTTCCTTTCGATTAATTAGTGAAGGAATTGTAATAAAATTTTATTTATATAACAGAATATTTATATGTGTATATATATATATAAATATATAAATATTTTCCTATTTCCGTTCCAACTTCCAATACATAAGTTTCTAGAGAAAAAAAGAAATAAATACGTGTGGCACTCGGATACTGCCGCGTTAAAGCTATTGCATCGCATTTTTATCACAAATTTTGATTGACTAAACACAAATTCGATCTTACGCTTACCACATAAAGTAGATTTTTAAACGCGAGCAAAGCACGTTTAGTCTTGTTATTGATAAATGTCGGTAACCAAAGTAGAATAAATCAACAAAATTTGAAAAAAGAATGTTACGTTCGATTCTTTTGTACTCGTGCCGTGCCAACGCTGGGGAAATAGCTTCTACGCAATGTATTTAAGGTTCATATTAGATTAGTAAGAAATGGTTTTAATGACTTTAATAAATAAAAATATACTCGTTTTAAGAATTATAGCTTCTACGCATTGTATTTAAGGTTCATATTAGTAAGATAATAGCAAAAAGTGTCGTGACAACTTTTCATGAGATTTTTTTCCGTCTAGTCCCCTTTCACAACGCGCGATAAGGAACTTCGTTCCAAAAAATAAAACAACGGGTATTGGAAAACAGAATGAACTATAGCAGATGAGACTTGTATTTTTTTATATCATAAATGATGGAGAGTCAGTATGTCTTTATGGGTCGCCTATGTTCAGCAGTGGACTTCCAAAGGCTGAAGATAATTGTGATGGAATTCACTCGCTTGATAGCTAGTATGACTACATTTAAATAATAGGAACACCAGCCAAAACTTATACTGTATACAAAGCACTGTAGTTATCGTGAGACATGAGATCTTAACTCTCTTCATGACAAATTATTACACTGGCTATAAATAATAATAAAATTAAATACTTTATTCATCACGTGCAATGTAATCAGCCCTGTATTATATACTGCCCACTGCTGAGCACGGGCCTCCTCTACTGATGAAAGGGGTTAGGCCTTAGTCCACCACGCTGGCCTAGTTCATCACGTAGGCTAACATAATTGCACTTATGATAGATAAGTCAAGATACATTACATTATATAATATATATATGTCACTTATATGACTACAGACATTTTTTATGGGGATAAAATCAATGAAAAATAAACAAAGAAGCCAGCTCGGGCTGGCAGGAAAAAAGAGATAAAAAAAGAGATTAAATCATTTATTTTTTAAATAATAGGAGGAATACGTCACAATCCTCACCAGTGAGGACAATACAGGTCCTAATCTACATAACCTACAAGCCTTTCACTAGCTACCTAAGCTACTCGAAGAAGAAAAGTAGAAAGAATTTCCGGGCTAACTTTTTGTCTTTTTATAATAATATCCTTCCAGCTGGAATACAACAGTGCTTGCTCATTGCTGCTCAGAACTAGACAATATTATCATTTAAATATACATAATAATATGGACTATGGCACACGAAAGATCAAAAACGAAAACATAGGTCGCAAGAAATTCCTGGATGCAGACCATTCCGAATGATGGTTTTGCTGGTGTTAGAATATATTATGTACTAGCATTGCGCGCGGCTCCGCCCGCGTGGAAAAGTTTTTCCGGGATAGAAAGTAGCCTATAGCACTCAGGAGTAATGTAGCTTCCTATTAGTGAAAGAATTTTCAAAATCGGTCTAGTAGTTCTTGAGATTAGCGCGTTCAAACAAACAAACAAACAAACTCTTCAGCTTTATAATATAAAATATATTGGGCGCGGCTCCGCCCGCGTGGAAAAGTTTTCCGGGATAAAAAGTAGCCTATAGCACTCAGGAGTAATGTAGCTTCCTATTAGTGAAAAAATTTTCAAAATCGGTCCAGTAGTTCCTGAGATTAGCGCGTCCAAACAAACAAACAAACTCTTCAGCTTTATATATTATAAGTATAAGTATAGATTGGTATAGATTCATCCGGATAGCGACCACCGTACCCAAAGTGTAAAAATCCGCTAAATTGGCCCATGTAAGCGTGTCGCGTTCCGAGATCAGCCTGTATATATTCGGTTCAAGCTGGCCGGTATAATTATGTCGATTTTTTTTTATTGCGTTGAATGACAACGAGCATGCCGTTCGCCTGGTGGTAAGCGATACGACCACCCATAAACAGTAGCGAACCCGTCCAGCACCTTGAGTTACAAAGCACTGCTTGGCATTCCACTGCTCTCGTCACCCTGAGACATAAGATGTTAAGTCTCATTATGTCCAGTAATTACACTGGATACAGAGTCCTTCAAACTGCTTACTTGGCGGTAGAAATAGACATTGCGGTGGTACCCACCCAGACGGACTCTTACATATGAGAGACCTACCACCATTGCTACTACTGATGGGGCATAATCATTGCTCGTCAGTCGACGCTCTATATGGACCCCTCTCCGCTTACCATCAGATGCAGATCACTTCTCCATGCCTGTGTAGAAAAACTAGGTCGGTCTGTACATCTTAAAATGCTTCATGATTCATCATGAATTGCAGTATATCACAAGAGTTTTCTGTTATCCCAGTGCAAAGCGTCCCTTAGTAATTGTCAGGCGACACACGTACGTCCTCGAGTCCTTGATCCTTGAGCCACATGTTGTCATGTATATTTTAGTGAAGTTTGTGCCTCCAGCTAATCCGGGGCTTTCGTAAGATGTTACGAAAGATGAAACGACTCCGAATGTTCATAATATTTTGGTTTATATAACGACTGTTACTCTGATATACTTTATTATAATTACTTTGTTAGAAACGTGAAGAGTGTTACGTAAAATACAAGGATTTACTTACGAGACTAACAAGCCGCTTGCCAGATGGTAGCAACACGACCCAAACATACGCATACTCACGCCTTTTATCCCCGAAGGGGTAGGCAGAGGCGCAACTAATGCACCCACTTTTCGCCATTTTTATTCCGTCCCATGATGTGATAGGGGGCGAGCCTATCGCCATATCGGGCACAAATTCCAGACTCCGGGCTGATACTGAATAGAAAAACCCAATATCACTTTGCCCGACCCGGGGATCGAACCCGAGACCTCAGCATTGCAGTCGTACCTTAATACAATACAACTACGCCACCGAGGCAGTCGGCATAAATGTGTAAACCGACCAAACAAAAAAGTCACACTCTAATCTAGGAGCATATATAGGTTGTGACTTTCATATTTGGTCGGCTTATACATTTATGTGACAACTAGGATTTATCAGCAAGCGGTGAAATCGGCCTTAAGTCTCGTAATGCGCAGTAATTATACTGACTACAATGTTTTCCACTGCACATGACAGTATCTACTTGCACTAAATATTCTTATTTTTACCAGGCTAAAAGTATAGGATTGACAGAACGCTTTTAGTTACAATACGGAATCCTTGAAGCTAATTAGCCTTTGTGTCTTAGTCATCTGAAAGGATTGTAAATTCTGATACAAAATCACACAATATTGTAATAAGTCTTTGCTCCAACAACGCACAAATAAAAGTCGATATTAAATAACAAAAACTAAACGTCCATCGTACGATACAAGTAAAAGTTCGACCAGTAACAGACAATCGTTTAACTGAAGTTGTAACTCCGACGTCGACCGCGGGCCTCGCCTCAAACTTTCCATTGTGCCTCGCAAACTCCAACTATTGCCTCCAATACAGATCGAACTAACTTTAATAACACCCCTAGGCCATGAATTACCTTGTTCTATTCAGTGAGAACTATTCAATTATTGTAGGGTTTTAACGGGTGTGGAAGACGTTGGTAAGACTGGTGAAAGCAACATAACCGGTCAACTGACTCCCCGGTGGTGGTAGCAATAAGGCGTTTTTCCCCGCGAAAAATAAAACGAGATGTGTAGTACATACATATTACAATAATTCTTAACGAACCGAACTCTTCCACCTACCACAAATCCGAACAAATGTTGGGTATAACTCGCCCATACGTAGAATATCCACTACCTACAATGAAATCTGTGCCAAAGTGCATATATTGACGTATTTTTTGATTCCCAAAATATTTTCAAAAACAAATGTAGACGTTCCTTTTGATCAACATGTGTAATATTATACTGTTTACCCGTACCTCCTGCTGTTAAGCTCGGTACTATCATAATTTATATATTTTTAAGTAATGTTGTGTACATCTGTAATTGGTGCATGTATTAGTTTTAAGCCTAAGTAAAGTGTATTAGAGTATTGAATATACATGTACTGTTGATGTACCTTTTTAAATAAATAAATAAATAATTATGGACGCAAAGCATTTTTTCACCAAGACTGTCTATGGAAATATAAGGTGGTACCTACGACATGAATATCTTTCCCTCGATCGTTTGTAAGGTAAAAGAACATACAGACATTTAGATTTTTGGGGTAGTTGTATACTCAAATTTCATTTAAAGCGATAACGTACTTATAAAGGTCAGTTAGTAAACAAAGCTCATTAATAAAAATATATACACCATGAGTAGATTGAGGTGCAACACTATGGCACCCAATTTTATGTCATGTGTATTCCGTTCCATGATGCGAAGCGAGCCTATCGCCATATCGGGCACAACTTTTAGACTCTAGGCTGATATTGAAAAGCAAAACCTAGTATCAATTTATCTAACCCGGAAACGAACTTGAAACCTCACGGCTGCATCACAATGCAATGCCATAAAAGCCATCAAAACGAAAAGCAATATCGCGTAAAACAGGTATTAATTCCGACACCCCAACTTGAAACTTACACCCTAACGCATCCTTAATGGAATTGCACAAAATGTTCGCCCCAGGGCAATGGGAACTCTTACAAATGCTGCAGGGTGAGGGTGCGGTGAAATACGATCACGAGGTGTGAGAGCAGTCAGCCGTGAGCGATTTATAACTTGAATCGGGTTTCGATTGTCGCCAACCTTAAAGAACAAATTACCATCGATCTTCGAGAAAGGTTTAATACACTGGAAGATGCATGAAGTTGAACCTTGCAACAAATGTGATGAAGGAGAATTCAGTTACATATGTATAATTTATTCTGTAAATAAAAGTAGATTAATACATTAATCTGGTCAGCATGAGCATGGTATCGGTCAAAAGATGTACTCGCCATTTAATCGTCTTAATTTTTCAAAGTCGTAACTTCATGGTTATATTACAGTATGCCTCCTTGATTCTCACTAAGTTTTCGACCCTCGTGTATCTTTTGACAAACAAACTAAACGTCCCCGCGACTGGTTAAAGAGCGAAGCTGTGTGAAATTAATTTTCTCCCCTCACGAAAGTTGATTGATGCATCACTTGCAATGGCTTTGTGTTTGCACTTCGAAACTCTCCTAAAGTACGTTATCCGAAGGTTTTCAAAGGGTTTGTTTGCGGTTCCCATAGCCAAATAAGTAAAAAACTGATAGATTGATTCGTATTTCAGAAGTTTAAAGGGAGAATTCTTTTACAGATGTTTCTGAGTCGGGACATGTAACGTTTATACGCCGTCCTTACCAGACTTGACTGTTAGATTAATCGAAGCGTCGAAGGTCCAGATAATTTTATATCGAAGGCTGCAAGGGCCACAATACCCCGTACAGCAGAAGCAATTGCAGGATCATTCTTGGTATGTAATCATACAGGGTTTATAAATCGACATACCATACCATACCAGCCCTGTATTATATACTGCCCACTGCCGAGCACGGGCCTCCTCTACTACGGCCTTAGTCCACCACGCTGGCCTAGTGCGGGTTGGCAGACTTCACATACCTTCGAAATTCAAAGAACGTCTCAGGTATGCATGTTTCCTCACGATGTTTTCCTTCCCCGTTAAAGCGAGCGACATGATAACCGACAATTTACCTCTTCAAATCGTTACTGTCATTAAACGTTATTTTGTCGAAGATGTAAAATGTGTAACCGGTGCATTGTCACACCAGTATCCCAAATTAGAGCACAATGCCACGAAACAAGCTAAAACTGCGCAAAATTATTAAATCAACAACATAAAACTCCAGTTCCTTACAAATTATCACATACATGGCCTCAACAATCACAAGTAAAATCCACAAGTCAAAGTTCACGAACACAATTTTTACTTTTCCTACCAGCTTTCCATTCGATGCATGCAAGCAACAGTATTAAAAACGTACCCAACCATCCTTCATATAAGGTTCAAAATGCAACCACTAGTTAAACCAGATGCCTTAGTAATGCATAGCTTACAGGATATTAACTGTCAGCCGGCTCGCGTCATATCCTGCGCCGTGACTACTTCCGCTTCCGTTACAACGAGCACTGGCCCGGAAACTGGGATGTGCCAATGATTTATGGCACTTTGAGTGTATATTGTAACTATGATATCTATTGCCACTTGCCAGGTATCTATGGAAAATTCAGAATTTAATATAATAGGTATTATTGTATATTATTTTAAATACAAACCTTCAATCGAAAGTGGTATTGTTGATCGAAGATACAAACAGAAAAAAAACCAAGGAGACGCATGGCCAGCTCTTTTTCTTTAATTTCTTTGTTTTTTAAACAAATATTTTTAAGTTATTAATTAGTTGTGTAACACTTTATTTAAGTCAAATTAATTTGTTTTAACTTTTAACCTTGCGTATTTAATTTTTACTTTGGGTTTCGTACCGTTTGTCACTTCGAATTATTTATGAAACAATTCGAAGTGACTTGATGAATTATTCATTAGACAGCTGTTCCCTGCTTTGCAATTTTGTACACACGTTCTCTTCATTGATGGTATTGGCAAAGATGCGAAGTGGGAAGTAGATTTAAGTTTTGTAACGTTTATTGTTTAGTGTAAGTTCTCTGTATTTTCATTGTATATAAGATACTTCCAGGCGATCTAGTTTCGCCAGGCATAGATTAAATCGGGTTAAGCTAACAAAGTTCAGTAGTTTCATGCTCCTAAAGGATTTCAATGATATAATCATAAGCAAACAAAGCAGTTTACAAATTACACGACATAAACTGAAAGATACAATTAAATGTTTTAAGACTATTCTATGATTTTTTCTGAGTGATGTCCTTACATATTATAAAACAAAGTACACCGCCATGTGTGTCTGTGAACTTGATAATCTCAGAAACTACCTAACAGGGAGTTTTGGAGGGAACTTGGAAGTGTCATGAGGTGCTCTTGTTTTAATTCATTATTTTGGTGATACTTAGTGTTATATTTCATAATTATGGTGGTATTTTATCCAATATAGTTCTATCAAAGAGCTCAAATGAAGTGAATTGAAATAATCGTGCTAATCAAGTGTTTTTTTTGTTGCCGCCAAAACTCCTCGATAAAGTCTAGGTAAGGTAGCCACTGCTTTACTTCGACATACTACAGATAATAAAAAAAGACAACCCAAACTTGACATTGGCAAAATGAAAACACAAGTGCCATAAAAAAAAAAAAACTACCTAAAAGATTGCTATTAAATTTGGTGTGAAGATAGTTGTAGCCCTGTGCGGGACATGGGTTACTTTTTATCCCGAAAAAATATATAGCGGACCTTTTAACCTGGAAAAACTTTTTCACGCGGTTGAAGCCGCGAACAATAGCTGATAAAGGATAAATGCAGTCTATAAAGAACCCTATCTTAGCTAATACGTAACGAAGTAGCAGTGCTCAACGTCGTTCTTAGGTATTGAAAAATCAGCTTGAGAAAATGTACAATGCGACACAATTCGAGCAGGATTTCCTGTGACGGTGTCAAGAGTCCTTACAATACTTGAACGTATTCAAGCGTTGTTCTGTTGCTGCGAAGTCCACATAATAAGCTTCCTTCTCGAAGTGTTGAGATTGTGAATCAAATATGTAGGAACAATGTAGTGTTCAGTAAACATTAAGTATGAAATATCAAACAGCTAAATTTGGCGCCTAGCTTTAAACAAATGCTCGTGTCCATTTTAAAATTAGCTTGATATAATTCATTTAATTATTTAATTATAATTTATAAGATACCTTTAAATTGCAATAAAATAAATTACAACTCGTAAAAAGATAGTACCCATTATGTGAAGTAATTTTAGAAATTACTTCGAGCAAGTACCTACCTAGTCTAGTTTTGAACGCTTATCACATAAAAAGATAGTTCGTTATGAAATACGGTGTGCTATCGCTTAATGGCAGTACTTCTGCAGATGAAACTTGCAAGATGTGCTGAGTGAAATATGGACTATGCACTATATCATATTCAGGGAGCGAATAGATAAAATCTAAACAAACATCTACTCACTTTTCAATTATCTTTATTGCATTTGATTTAATTGATAGTTCTGAATGGAGTACAAACAATTTAGAATCTCATTCGTAGTAACATTAGATATTATATTCCTTTAATGTATTTATTTAATTAAGACGCGAAAAGAGTACAAGCATTTCGATAGCATTATAGGATCCCATTCGATGTACTTTTAGATCTATCTCGCTTTAACATTGGCTGCGATACGGCCGCGTCGTTCCACAAATTCCTTTGAACGTCGTGCCAAAAAGGCATATTGCTATATACATGTATAGCTAATAGACATTTTTGATGAGGTGTTTGTGTTGTATTACGGTACGACTGCAATGCTGAGGTCCTGGGTTCGATCCCCAGGTCGGACAAAGTGATATTGAGTTTTCTACACAGTATTCAGCCCGGAGTCTGGAATTTGTACCCGATATGGCGATAGGCTCGCCCCCTATCACATCATGGGACGGAATACGCACGGCGAAAAGTAGGTGCACTAGGTGCGCCTCTGCCTACCCCTTCGGGAATAAAAGGCGTGAGTATGCGTATGCGTTTGCGACAATGCAAAAAACAAATCTACTTATACCTGATTACAATAATGCAGAACTGGCTGAAGGGTTGCATCTTAAGAAACCGAGAAAGATTTTAACAATGTTTTACATTGCCTTAAACACCTTCCCCAGAATGTCTATATGAGATTCTGCAAGAGAAGCACCGATGCTAAGCGTACCTTGTGAGGCCGAGGTTTGGTTCCCATAACTAACACTGGGATGTAGGTTAGGTTAGGCACAACGAAATATGTATATCTGCCCTAAGCACTGCAGCGTACATGCATTGTTCCAGTTTGAAGGACATTATCCCCAATGTAATTACTAAGCATTGTGAAACTTAAACATGTCCAACTTTGAGAGGGATATCAATTGTCGAATCCAGCTCGGTTGGGCAGCGTTCGGGAAACTAAGCGACGTCTTCTCGTTCAAAATACCTCAGTGGCTGAAGACCAAAGTCTTCGATCAGTGTGTGTTACCAGTGATGACATACGGCATTCGCTTACCATCAGGCGAACGGCATGCTCGTCTCGTCATTCAATGCATTAAAAAGAAAAAGACGTGGCTTCTGACTATGGGCCGCCTAAGACGGCTCACGGTTACTCAGTGAGCTATGGTGAGGGATATGCTCGGTGTTTCTCTACGTGATCAAATCAGGAATGAAGTGATCCGTAGAAGAACAAAAGTCACCAACATAGCCCAACGGATTAGCGAGCTAAAGTGGCAGTGGGCAGGACATATTTCGCAGAACTGACGGCAGATGGGGCAACAAAGTTCTTGAGTGGAGGGCACGTACCGGCAAGCGCAGGGTGGGGGACATCCAGCTAGAAGATGGACGGATGATTTGATAAAAGCAGGGACACGCTGGATGCTTTGGAAATCTTTAGGGGAGGCCTATATTGAGCAGTGGATTTTATGTGGCCGATGATGATGATGAAACTTAACATCTAATATATCACGTTGACAAGTGCCACAGTGCCACGCAGAACTTTATTATTCAAATTCTGCATGTTACTATTGTTTGGTCGTTCACATCCATAAAGCGAGCGGCTACCTCGTCTCGTCACACCCTTGTATAAAAAAATGAAAACAGCATGGCCGTAATGAGATTCTGACAAGCAATGGTTGGGAATCGTGTTGTGTAGCATAGCACAAAAACTGTTTGGACAGAGTAAACTCATTTGTGAGGCCGCTGCGGTTTTTACAATTTCACTGTTACCTTTTATGTGCTACAACTTACAATTAATTAATATCTTTGTGCGTCTAGTCGATTTTGAACCGACCAGTCAGGGCTCAATTCAATTTTACAGTTTAAATTTGTGTATCTAAATTATAATATACTAGACTTTTGCTCTCGGCTCCGCCCGTGTAAATGTGTTTTTCCGGGATAAAATTCTGGCTTTTATTTTCCCGGGATAAAAAGTAGCCTACATTACTCGCTAATGTAACTTCATATTGGTGAATGAATTTTTTAAATCGGTCCAGAAGTTTTTGAGTTTATTCGTTACAAACATCTTACTAATATTATAAACGTGAAAGTTTGTAAGTATGGATGTATGGATGTCTGGATGTATGGATGTTTGTTACTCTTTCACGCAAAAACTACTGAACAGATTTCGATGAATTTTGGCACACGGGTAGATTATGCCCTGGATTAACACATAGGCTACTTTTTATCCCGGGAAAGCTCATTCACGCGGGCGGAGCCACGAGCAAAAACTAGTACAATAATACAAATTTTTACTCTTTATAGAAGATTATTATAATAATTTAACTATGAAGTCAATAGTGGCCACGTAAATTTGTCGCGTTCCAGGATCAGTCTGTGTGGGTGTTTATGGTTCAACGAGGCCGGCATAATTACGTCAACTGGTGAGAGATAATTATTTCTCTTTACTCGACACTCTATATGGACCCCACTCCACTTACTGTCACTTTACTGTCACAGTATAATAAAGAAACGCTTGTATACTCGGTGAAGGACACTGGTTAGTGCAATTACTATACACGGTAAGACTTCAAAATTTAAACATCTAGGTTAAAATTTTGGTTAGAGCGCAGTTCAAGGCCATAAAAGCTTTCAGTTTTCAAGAACTTTACCACATACCGTATGCGTCTTTGTACCCAAAGCTCTGTAAACGAAATTAGGAAAATAAATTAATCACGTATTTATCTCCGAAGGGGTAGACATAGGTGCAACAACCCACTTTTCGCCACGTTCAGGAGGCGAGCCACAAATTTTAGACTCCAGGCTGCTCAACGGAAACCAGAAATCACTATGCTCGACCCGGTATTCGAACCCGGGATTTAAGAGCGGTGGTAGAGGAGAGCATGGAGATAAAATCAATAAAGCACCGGAAATTTTAATAATTATTCATAGTACTCTTTAAATCCGAATCGACTTGCGTGTTTATGCGATATCGAAAATACATTAAGCTGGCCAAACTAAACTTCCATTTTGCAAAACCAATACTCGTAAACCTATTTGCATAGCCACGCCTATGCTCGAATGGGTGGGCAGAAGTATTATTCACATTTCGCATTTCTGATAGCTAGCTATAACCATATCGTGTTCAAACCGCGGATGTATGTCATGTGTCCCAAACCGACATAACCAGCAACGTCAACAATGTCCTAAGCAAATATTTGCGGACCGTACGTGGGAATCAAACCAGCGACTTAGGAACTTATGTCTATAATGTTTACTACTTTCTGTGTGATTATACATAAAAGTGTTTTTCGGGGTAAAATGTAACCAACTCAGGAAAGTCCTTCACGGCCAAAGTAAGTTCCGTGAAGATAAAGTCGTTGAGGAGCTGAGCCTAAACAAATAAACAAACAGTTTTATTTTACACGTATAAACCTAATTAAGCGGCGATAGCCTAGGTGGGAGTGAAACGGACAGCCGAGACGCATCGCAGATTTAACACCCAACGCACCTCTAACTTTTCTAAAGTTATGTGTGTATTATTTATGAAAATAAATACTGCCTCGGTGGCGTAGTTGTATTACGGTACGACTGCAAGGCTGAGGTCTCGGGTTCGATCCCCGGGTCGGGCAAAGTGATATTGGATTTTTCTATTCAGTATCAGCCCGGAGTCTGGAATTTGTGCCCGGTATGGCGATAGGCTCGCCCCCTATCACATCATGGGACGGAATACGCTTGGCGAAAAGTGGGTGCACTAGTTGCGCCTCTGCCTACCCCTTCGGGGATAAAAGGCGTGAGCATGCGTATTTATGAATTATCGCTTGCTTTAACGATGAAGGTAAACATCGTGAGGAAAAATATCTAATAATAATATCGTGAGTGAAAATATCTTCACAAAGAGATGTATTTTAATTTATAGACTATTCATAAACAGTTTATAGTCGTCGAACGTTTCGTCTTCTTCGAACGAATGTTGAATTAAGTTTGAAGGAAGAAGACAAAATAATCTATAACTATAAATTAAACTAAAATTTAAATAACCCCCGACACAAAAATCCTCTAAAAAGTAAAATAATAAAAGTGCCTTTGTTGTTTAAGTACCTAGTAATATTTTGACCCAAGCGTCGTCGCGTCAGGGGACCGCGAAAGAAGTATTTTCATCTCACTGGTCTAGAGTTCGGTTAAAACAAATAAAAACCGCGTCAAAATCGGTCCATTCGTTTAAGAGCTATGATGCCACAGACAGACATACAGATACACAGATACACACCCTAAACTTATAACACCCCTCTTTTTTGTCGGGGGTTAAAAATACGTTTATAAACCGTTTAAGAATAAGGTCGTAAGCCTTCCGACCGTTTCTGTAACAGATCACAATGAATTTCAGTTGTCTTTTACGTAGTATTATAACACCGAAGTATTTTTGGCACAAAGAAAGCCCTCCACACACATTAACCGAACCGGGCGTCCATTTTGTTAGAGGATCGTAAACAATACAGGCCGCGGAGCGCCAAATAATTTGCATAGTAACAAGCGGCCGCTTATTTGGTTACTTCAAACGCTCGCTCCTCTATCTAATTATAAAAAGTACATTTTCCATAGTACAAAAGAGTTATGACAAGCAAAGGGGTCACTCAGCTATACTTACTTAAAAATCTACTTATAATAAAATAGAGAATGCCTGTGTCTATACATACATATTATATTAGACTAAATAAAATAAAAAAAGGCTATTACTAAAAGAGTAATAAAACACAAATCAGTGACTTTTTGAATAGATTTTTGTCTGTTTATCTGTTTTTTGGTTTGTTTATAAACGCACGTCACCGAAAACTATATTATAATACGAGAGAGAATTATCTTTCCTTCAAATAATTTGTTATTTTGAAATATAGAAATTGTGGAAACGGAAGGGGATTCAACTTTAAAAAAATGCGTCAAAACAATTTTTTATTCTATATTACAAGCGTAAAAGACACCACGGTTTTTTTAGATAAATAACATGTGTCACGTCGCTTTTAATTATCAAATGAAAAAATATAATATTGAAGCAGAGACAATAAGAATTTTCCTTATAACTACAAAGTACCTACGAACACAATCGAAGTTTTCCAAATATATTGTAACTGTTATTTATGTTTTATTTCGCCGGGTCTTAGCTAGACGCACTGCCACTTCCACCCCAAATGAAACAAATAACAAATCCGTTCGCCAAATCCGACAAAAACACTACTCATTCCGTATAGTATTTTTAGTGTTCTTCATTCTATTGAATCTTGTAGCTTAGGAAGAGATCCAAAGAGCTAGTTATAGGTTACATTGCGAGACGGGCAAGACGCTTGCCTGGTTGTTAGTGGCAATTTTTTTAATTTACATATACATGGGTCATGGGGTATAGAGGGACTGGAAAGCAAAAAAGAGCTCCGTGGCGTATCTTGAGAGAGGCATATGTCCAGCAGTGGACTGCAACGGGCTGATGATGATGATAGAGGGACTTAATTGTAAAGGCATTTTACTGGTGCTAGGTAATGATGATTTTAATAAAAATGTGTAGATACTGCACCTATACTGTACTCGGCTCTCAAAAACGGCACATTATCCCACACATAGTTAATTGAATATTACAATAACAAACTATAATATGACACGTGAAAGTATAACGGCATATCATAATTCTCATTGTTATCATATAAAAAATTTAATCGAACATTTTTTAGACGTCTAACTTCGACAGATTCTGTCACGATACTAAGGCTGATTGTGCTAATTAGCTCCATTTTTGTGTGCCATTTGGAGACTGTTTATAACGCATCTACACCTTTCTCTTAAAACATTATTGGTGGTAGGTGTCTCGTATGCGAGGGCCGTCTGGGTAGGTACCACCGCAATGTCTATTTCTACCGCCAAGCAGCAGTGTGCATGCACTGTTGTGATCTAGTTTGAAGGACATTGTAGCCAGCGTAATTACTGGGCATTATGAGACTTAACATATAATGTCTCAGGGTGACGAGAGCAGTGGAGTGCCACGCAGTACTTTGTAATTCAAAGTTTATGGGCGATCGTATCGCTTACCACCAGGAGCGGCATGCTCGTGTCATCATTCAGTAGCAATAAAAAAAGGCATTCACTGCCAGTCAGCCTAATACCGCCCATAAACGAATGTTTTTCCAACACAATGTAGAATAAAAATCACTATGTAGTACCTATTGCACTACGCTCGCTACCATAAGACTTATGTCTCACTGTGCATCATAATTACAGTGGCTATAATGTCATCCAAACCGGAACACAGAACTGCAAACTGCATGCATATTGCTGCTTGGCGGCGAAAATAGACATTGCAGAGACGATATCGCGCATACAAGGACCTACCATCTATTACCATTATACATTCTTAAGTCTATCTGAGGTAATAATTATGCCGCTATGAACCTTTAATCAATCATGTACACTCCAATTTCGGGAAAAATCAAATAATTAATTCACATTCGATTTTGCACCACATGCGTAAGCAATAAAGCTGGATATTAAATGAAGCCAACAAATTGATCGATCCTAATCCGCCTTAAGAACTATTGGCCGCGGTCGGTATTCCGGATTCCCGCACCAAATATTAGGCGTTATTCGGAACGTGACCCAAATTACATGGAAACTCGCCTCGCGCCGGATTGGAAGCATCCGCCGTCCGGCTATAAGAGCAAAGCCACGAAAATGGGCTTAGCGGAGAGCGGCACGGTGAAGCGGTTTCAAAGCCAAGATGCTTTTCTACAAGCGTTAACGCTAATAGAATAGAAAATAATGTATGCGAATGTCATATCGACAAGTCTAGCGCATGGATACGTCATTCGCATACATTTCATTCTATTCTGTTGGGGTTAACGCTTGTAGAAAAGCATCTTGGCTACAGACGCAAACCCACGTACGCTGAGTAGCAACGCAGCTATTCGCACCGCTCAGTGGCGGGTATCTGTTTTTTCTTCTTCTGAATGATGAGACGAGCATGTCACTCGCCTGATGGTAAGCAATACGGCCGCCCATAAACAGTAGCAACACCATACAGAACCTTGAATTGCAAAGTACTGTGTGGCACTTCACTGCGCTCGTCACCCTGAGCCATAAGATGTTAAGTCTCATAATGCCCAGTAATTACGCTGGCTACAATGTTTTTCAAACCGGAACACAACATACACACTGCAGCATGGCGGTAGAAAGAGACATTGCAGTGGTACCTACCCATACGACTCCTCGCATACGAGACGCCTACTAGCAGTGATCCTTCCTATTCCCCCGTACATTTGTCTTGTTCACTCGTCACTGCCACTCGAATCGTGCCGTGTTTCTTACTTCTTCATACATTTGTTTTTGTCGCTCACCGTACCGCACTAATTTGCCGCTTAGAACGGCAATTTCGTGGCGCGGCCCTAATACGAGTTGCCTTCGGATACGCAAATGTTCTATGATAATATGCGTGACTAGAAATACTTAATGTCCATCAAGAATACTCGTATATACTATGTATTTGGTTAAAAGCTTCATGTTCGAATCAAAATGGAAACAAAGATGGACGCAGGAAAATAAAATTGAGTTATTCTTCTCAGCAGAACACGAAGACACACATGAAGAGTAACCTGGCTGGTTCTAATATATTTAACTAGCTTATGTCCGCGGCTCCGCCAGCCTTAAAAAAAAATCCGGGATAAAAGTCCCGCTTTATATTTCCCGGGATAAAAAGTAGCCTATATGTTAATCCAGGACATGATCTAGCCGTGTGCCAAATTTCATCGAAACCCGTTAAGTAGTTTTTGCGTGAAAGAATAACAAACATACATACATACATTCTTACAAACTTTCGCGTTTATAATATTAGTAGGATTTTAATATAAATTTAAATAGATTTACTATACTACGCATAGCTAATACATTTTACAACATTCAGTTATCGAAACCGACTGAGCCACCGAATTGTACAAACACTGTTTTGTCCAGCCACATTCGAGGTAGCTCCAAATTCAAATGCCGGGTACAACGAAAACCGCACCAACCGACACCGAATACGGGGAACAAAAGATCGAAATGAGCCCACCAATCAGCGCGCTGTGCACAAATTTATAGCCAATCAGCACAAGGCCGCGACAGTTGTACTAAATAGTGAATACCTCGCAATTAGCTCTGTCAACTGCCGCGCGCTGCAACATTATCTGCTGCCAAAATTTGGTAGCTGAATGAGTCGCTTGGTGTCTCAATGTGAGAAATAGACTAGCTAGCGTATAGAAAGCATGTAGACAAGGGTATGGTTTGAGTAAAATTATATCAAGCCTTTCAGGAAGAATGTACCTAACCGACATTCACTTTTCGCTCAAAAGTATTTTTCTTTGTTCATTAAAAAAAAAATTGCAGTATTTTTATAGAATGGTAATTTTTGTAACTAAATAGTACTGTAAATATAGGTACCATAATTATTTAAGAACTAGCTGTTGCCCGCGGCTCCGCCCGCGTGAATTAGTTTTCCCGGGATAAAAGTCCCGCTTTATATTTTCCCGGGATATAAAGTAGCCTAAGTCACTCCTTATTACATCAGCTACCTGCCAATAAAAGTCCCGTCAAAATAGGTCCAGCCATTTCAGAGATTAGCCAGAACAAACAGACAGACAGACAGAAAGACAGACAAAAATTGTAAAAAATGTTATTTTGGTGTATGTACCGTATATATATTCCTATACACGTAGTAAAAAACGGTTATTTCAATATTACAAACAGACACTCCAATTTTATTTATATGTGTATGTATAGATTAATAGCAAAAAACGCCGCTGTAGTAGCAATTGTAAATTGTCGGTTACGATGTTGTTCCTAAAATGGCTTAATATAACGCACCTTTAGAACGAAAACGACACAATCCAAAAAAAAATCGAAAATTGAGTTATCTTTATAAAATGATGACTTAAATCGAAGTTCTCGATACAATAGTTCAAACAATATTCAAGCGGGAAAAGGACCAAACTGTTATATCGGGCCTTTTTTATTATATTTTTATAAAATACGGACCAGTTTTCAGTGATTTTATGACGATAACTCAATTTTAGATTGTTTTGAATTTTGTCGGTTTCGTTCTAAAGGTGCGAATTATTGTGTTCGATTAAGTTCGAAGATATCACCTTTTTGGTCGTTGTACCCTTGTGTCAGATCTGTGATTATATTTTGCACTGCATACCTACCTATCCCTTATCATCTTTTATCTCAGTTTGTCTCGTTTTATGTTTTAATAAAAATATAATATGTAATGTTATTTTCCCAAATAAACGACGATTGATGGTTCCGACGATTGATCGCGAATATTCGATGACAACTGTACGAATAAACAAATACCGATAAAAGCTATTTGAAATACGAGAAAGCCATCGAATAAGTTGTCAATGTAATTTTGGAAGTCAATTATGGCCATGAAATATTATTATTCTGTCGACAAACACATATTTTATATATGGTATTTTTGGGATATCCCTTATTTGTAAGACAATTCGAAACAATAAATATAGGTACTGCGCAAATAAACACCGCAATTCCGTTTAACGATACAAATTACCATAAAAATATCACCGATATATCAAACCAATGAAATATTAGTATCCATTCGGCGTTTGGCAAATATTACTTCCATAAAAAGGGGACTCGATTGGAGAATAGTGGCTCATTGCAGCTCGGTACGGATGGCAATGAAAGTGTCCCGGAGTGGATTTATCGGTCTCCGGCCACAGTGATATACGGCCGGCGGCAATTCGGACACAACACTACACATTATAAATAAATTGGCAAACTACGACGGGATTAAAAGAAAGGACCAGAATAGGCTATAGTCATATATATGCTGTAATCTATACTTAATTTATCTATAGAAATATTATAAAGCTGAAGAGTTTGGTTGAACACGCTAGTCTCAGGAACTATTGAACCGATTTTGATAATTCTTTCACTAAGATACGTTACTCCTGAGAGCTATAGACTACTTTTTATCCCGGAAAAATACTTTTATCACGGAAAAACTTTTTCACGCAGGCAGAGCCGTGAGCAATACTAGTCTTATATAAAAAGTATAGTCTCGCACAATAACCACGCATCGATAGACACCTCATTTGTCAAAATCGGTTCAATAGGAGCGACGCTAAAGTGTAACATAAAACGGATATGTATACATACATAGTTAAAATCATTACCCTTCCTTGCTTCGGCGTAGTCGGATAAAAGCCCATAACTTTTATACTTATAAATGAGAAAGTAACCCTTTCTGTTACGCTTTGACGGCTAAACCACTAAACTGATTTTGTTGAAATTTGGTGGGAAATAATTTTGAACCATAAAAAGCGATATTAATGCAGGGTAACTCTATCCCAGGAAAACTATTTCACGCAGGCGGAATCGCGATCGAAAACTTATATGGTATAATCACTGAAATCCGTATACACTCAGTCACACTCACACTGGTCAGTCATAAAAAAGTGTTTGTGTACTTATATACACGCGTTAGAAGTTATACTTCTTTGGCGTAACAAGATAAAAATCTTTTTAAATAACACGCTTTCGCCTTATTCTACGTTCCAAATTTAAAACTAAAATGTTGACTATAGCTAACTTTAGGGGGTCGGTTTTTCGTGACGGTGTGCGCGCGCATCGTAAAAATTTACTCTCATCATTTTTCCCTAACGCGCCATAAGAAGTATAACTTCAAAAAGTTTTGTTCATTCATGCATACCTAAGTGCAGCTAGGTCCTTCACAAATGTCCCGAAAATAGTTTATCCATTATCTTTTGAAGTGAACCCAGGACCTTAGCTATTCGTGCGCCCCTGGGTAATATTTTCTTGGGCCCTTTTTTTCCGGCGACCGTTATGTTTTAGTTCCCAAGTATGCCTGTAGCGCCCTACTTGGACCTGGCGCCCTGGCCGACCGATCGAGCTCGCCTCACCCTAAAACCGGGACTAAGTGAACCCCATTGGTTACCCGCGAGATGTGTCCACTAAGGATGTAAAAACGGTAGGTAATGGAAAAAGTTAGTAAAATTGCGTCAGATGAATACATCCCGAACCCCAGAGCCCGGGGGTTAACGCAAACATCCCGAGTAATTAATGTTCCAAGCATTGGGATCAAGTAATATGTATTTATTGCCACCGTGGCGTCGCCCAGGATTCTAACTTGTCAACTATTATTATGACAAGATATATTTCTAGTCTATAATTTCAAAGTGAACTCGGTGACTTCGAACGATCTGTAAATATTAAACTGTTTGTAGCGGTAGACGGTTACGCTTAAGACACTTACACATTTTACCTTAGATTCAACAATATTGACCATAAACATCCCATCACATGGCCTAAGAAAATTTGATTATTTTTATTCTTTACTAGGTGTTGCTAGCAGCTTCGCCCGCGTGACAAGACTTTTCCGCTATTACGACGCCAGCGCCATCTTTAAAATGAAATATTTCCCACGGAAGCAAACATCGGAATAAATACCAGAACAAAAAGTTCTCTATACTATGTGAATCCGGGACATAATCTATCCGTGTACAAAAATCCTAATCCTTTCAGCGGTTACTACGTACTTCTAATGAGCATAGCAACATTTTAACACAATTCTCATTGCATTGATTCTTAGGTTTGTTTAGATAGATATCACTTTATTGTTTACACCCTGTCTGAATTTCCTCACCCTTGGTGAGCGACATTGACCACTTAAATCTATTCAACACATCGACAAAAATACCCGCCAATTTCATTACACCATCCCAATCTTAATTTTCTATCCGATCCCAAATAAACTAAACAAAATAAGATTATAAGCATATTAAAAAACTTTATCGTGATTAGTCCATTTTTGCGATCGATTGAAAAAAAATGGATCGTTTTTTGGAATCGGTATCTTGGTGCTCTTTCTTCATAACGCGAACGGTATTAAAATGAGGACAATATTTCATTTTTGAACCTGTCTATGGTGATGGTGACGTCAAAACTGTTAGTTGTGGGTCTTGTAACTTGGGTAGTATAATTTAAGTGCTTGATCTTATAATAAAACTTTTATTTGTTCTCGATGTATCTAATAATATAAAGTATAAAAATTTTAGAAGTAAAACAGATTGGAACTGAGATAATAAACAGCCTGTGGCACCGCAGTCGTGAACTTGAGTAACAAGCAACAGTAAATTCTAATGAGAACAATCTTCGCAAAGTACCCAACTTTTATGGGCTAAGTATAAGTGAAGTAATATTGTAAGAAAACATAATAATGCAATTTTACTACCCCAAGTTTCCAGGTGATTTTATTTTGTAGACTTATTTCAGTGTGCTGTTCACTCTTCCCGATTCCCTGTTATTCGTATAAAGTGGCATGCATGATGCATAATATGTAGAAACTTTTATACAATCAAAAATAGCCATAATTTACGGATTGTTATTTGACTTTCGCAAAGGCACTTCTAAGTGGTGAATAAAATGATAGATTGGTGAATAACAAAAAATCATAAACCAAAATATATTGTAATGGGACCATTTCGAGAAAGTATTTTATTTGATGTAAAAGGAATCACGGAAATCGGCCGCAATTCTCAGAGTAATCAATGTAAATACATTTAAAAATATACAATTACGAATTGAGAACACTACACTACTTTGAAACTGACGTTACTAAAATTGATAATGACAGTTCTTCTTCTTTTTATTATGGCTTCCACCGATTAACTATCGGTGATTTCGCCAATGTCAAGTAATAATAGCAGATACAAAACAATAATTATAAATTCTTAGAAATAAAAAGTTGTCGCCATGTCAAAAAACCAAAATGAATCGATAATGACAGTTGCTCCAGCAAGTTCGATCCATATGAATGCAGTGTATACAACAAGCGAACGTCGTCTGCGCAGCGCCTAAAGCCCGCGTTTTACTTATGCAACAGCCAATCGGCAAAAAGAGATGAGTGGCCACTTTTGTTTTCCAGCTTGGGCCTGTTTTTTTTTACTTTTCCTTCAATTTACGATAAAATAGCAAGAACTTGTTGCTCCCGTTTTTATTCGTACTGCCTAAATGTACTACGAAACACGTAAATAAATAGGTGGAAAAGTTTAAGTACATAAAAAGAAACAAAATTACAATTTAAGACCCGAAAATTTCACCTTTAGCTGTCGCGTAAAAAACAAAGGGTTACATTTAATAAACTGCTAATCACACACTAACACAAGTGATACCTATTTTGAGTAAATGTTGTTTTTTTTGCACCAAAAATGATAATATAAAGTTGCCTTTACACTATATTCGACAGACAGACACATTCAAGTTCAAATGAGAATATGCAATGCAATCAGCCCTGTATTTTATGCTGCCCACTGCAGAGCACGGGCCTCCTCTACTACTGAGAGGGTTTGAGAATAATAGAAGGAAAATCCATAATTAATGTCAGCATTTACTGACCTAGTTATCCTTATTCCCTTAAAATCAATGCGATGACAGTTGAAAACCTACGTTGAAATAAAGATAAATATCTACTTGAGTATTTAAATCTAAGCAATTTGTCCTGACCCAGGGTTACCATTTTATCTCAGTTGGTAATGTTGCTCAAATCACTGGAAATAAGGCATAATCATCTCTATGCCCCCTGGTATTGCAGATGTTCATAGGCGGCGGTGATCACTTACCATCAGGTGAACCGTATGCTCCTTTTCCCCCTATACCATAAAAAAAATAAGTTGCTTTAATTAAAATATACTACCACAAAACATAATATTATCATAAACAATTAATACCAAATGCCATTATAATCGTATTTGTACCACAAAAAATATCCAAAACTGTCAAACAAACCGCACAAACCATTACTCATGCTTTTAAAATCGATATAAATTACCATCGAATCAACGGTGTCGATACAAATTACTATCGATTCGGCGGTCACGCTGCCGCCCGCAGAACAGTTATTCGATGACTGCGAACACTCGAATGCATATCGACAAGTAAAATGAGTTTCGATTAATACAATATTTCATCGTTGGTACGACGTTGGTGTCAACGAGTGATTTTAATTGCTTCCGAGTGATTTACAATTTAACAATTATTACTGTAATGTGAAGGGAAACTATTTCAATGATTTAAATGGCTTTTGAGTTAATGTGAGCTTTGGTTTGGTTTTATTTTGGATTGAAAAGAGAATGGCAATATTTACGAGAAAGGATTTTCAATCAATATAATATATACCCACACACACACGCCTTTTATCCCCGAAGGGGTAGACAGAGGCGCAAGTAGTGCACCCACTTTTCGCCGTGCGTATTCCGTCCCATGATGTGATAGGGGGCGAGCCTATCGCCATTTCGGGCACAAATTCCAGACTCCGGGCTGATGCTGAATAGAAAAATCCAACACCACTGTGCCCAACCCGGGGAACGAACCCAGGACCTCAGCATTGCAGTCGTACCGTAATACAACTACGCCACCGAGGCAGTCATTAATATATACCTTTACTTTTATAAAAGTGGTAAAGCCACACTGTGGGCATACATACTTGTATACATATTGTGTTAGACGGCTCGGCTGGGGTATTACCACTGTCACAGAAAACTAAGATGAAATTACAACTGTGACGTTTCGTATTTAGAGATTTTTGATGGCCCAAACTCCTCTCCTACCAAATACTTATCACTTCCCTGTCAGGTCGGTAACGCCACGATATTTTTGATATTTATCAGACATCAGAAGACAGTGTTGTTTTAAAAATAAAAACTATTACAATAGAATAATCACAGGAATAAAACAATAATAAAATCATTTCCTTGGTCGGTGTAGCGAGATAAATGTAACCTCACTCCCCTGGCTCTCATTAACGACGCATCATTAACCCGTAACAAGTTCTGTACGGACTACGGCACAATGGCTGTGGCAATTCAACCCAGTTATTATAAGTAGGCGAATACGGCAAAGTTAGCGTTAATTATTCACATTGTTTGTTTTGGAAACGTTCTTGTAGGCTTGTTAATTAACTATTGTAATTATAAGTTGACTAAGTTATAATGGTACTTATGTATTTAGTTTAATTTTGAGTCACAGGATTTCGAAGTAAAAAGAAGAAAAACTGTGGTGCAGCGGACGAATCGGCTGCGAAGTAAGAGGCTGCGAATTCAATTTAATGGGACAAAAAAAAATACAAACACACGAATTGATAACCTCCTCCTTTTGGATGTCGGTTAAAAAGAGATGTCAGCATTTTGTATGGGTTCTGGGCCTCAAAATCTAATCAGGCCCAAACTTTGTGGATATTAAAGAGACAATAATATGGATCTTGGATCCATTAAAAATATTTTTAGACCCCTCCATTTATAACTAACTTTTTAAAAACGTTCATTTCAAGTGTAGTTTTTAGGCAAAATATAATTACATAACTCTCAAAATCGGAGGACTAATTATATGCAATGCAATGCAATCAGCCCTGTATTATACACTGCCCACTGCTGAGCACGGGCCTCCTCTACTACTGAGAGGGGTTAAGGCCTTAGTCCACCACGCTGGCCTAGTGCGGGTTGGCGAACTTCACATACCTTCGAAATTCAGAGAACTTCTCAGGTATGCAGGTTTCCTCACGATGTTTTCCTTCACCGTTAAAGCGAAAGATAATTGATAACAATACACACGTAACTTCGAAAAGTCAGAGGTGTGTGCCTTGGGTTTTGAACCTCCGGACATTGTCTCGGCAGACCGTTCCATTCCCAACTGGGCTATCGTCGCATAATATTTTACTATATGATTTATTTAAAAGGTCTAGTTTTTGAAAATACTATCCAAATATATATTAATTATCTTGGTTAGAATTCTATGCCCGTTTTCGGACATGTCCTTTGTGTAACCCTCAAATGTTGCCATACTTTCCATGATTATAGTGTATTTATACGCATTTGTGATCACTTAAAGTTAGGTGACGCACTCGATGTATGGTATAAAAACCTTGTTGTATACAAACAGAGCTATTCGATCAATTCAAGTAACCTACATGTACAGTCAGCCACATAATTAGATGAAAGAATTCAAAACTTCAAATCGCCTACACGCGTTAGTTTTTTTTTGTGAAGTAAATCAAGTCCCTTTTATTCTCTTTTCGTGAAGATATCTCTTTTGTTAATAACATAAAAGTATATACGCGATTTTAAGTTTTAAAGTTCAGCTACTTTAGCGGACTGTACCTGGTACGTATATACGATTTTCTATTGAACGAAACTAAAACGTGTTTCGCTCTTGCTTTCAAAGGCTCGAGTCATACTTGCGACTACGCTACGGCCGGCTTCACAGTTACCGACTTGCTATTTTGTACAACTAAACGATCTAATGGATTCCTCGTGATTAACAGGAACGCTGGCTTTGCTCTTAATTATGTTGATTCCTAATCTGACTGCCTCGGTGGCGTAGTTGTATTACGGTACGACTGCAAGGCTGTGGTCTCGGGTTCGATCCCCGGGTCGGACAAAGTGATATTGGATTTTTCTATTCGGTATCAGCCCGGAGTCTGGAATTTGTGACAGATATGGCGATAGGCTCGCCCCCTATCACATCATGGGACAGAATATGCTTGGCGAAAAGTGGGTGCACTAGTTGCGTCTCTGCCTACCCCTTCGGGGATAAAAGGCGTGAGCATGCGTAATCTGATTTAATTTAACAGTGTATGCTGGTAGTTGTAGTGGCAGCGTATTTGTAGGTTCTGGGTTTGATTCCTAGGATTGGAACGAGTACTTGAGGAATACAAGAGTGGATTCTTCGCTAACAACTTCGACCTACAGTGGTGGGGCCGTAGCCAAGATAAACATCAACAATCGTTAACGCTAATGTTATGTGTGGAAATAACATATCCTTGCGATTTGACTTATCATTACTATATGTCATTCTCATTATTTTGTCTCCCGCTTTGCTATGGAGGGAAGTGGAAAATATATTTCTAACTCCTCCCTATTCTTCTATTTGATTAACTTCGTTGCGGGTTAAGACTAATTAGTGTTCCCAGAGACTCGCCGAGTTTCACCGGTCGCTGTCATAAAATGCGTGCCACTGCCGATCTTAGCTTACAGGAATTGCAGTGGCGGGTGTGAGGGCGGGATTGTCTCGTATATGTCATTCTCATACATTTTTGTAACGGATAGATTATACAACGGATAGATTAGGTAAAATGAGATTCACGAGCAACTTTCTTGTTCTCTGAGGAGTACGCATATTGAGTTTACTTGGCGAAAACAATTACAATCGTTGAACTTATATTCCTAACTTTTGCTAGCGGTTTCGCCCGCGTTACAGAGTTTTTGGGATAAAGTAGCTCATGTCCTTCCCAGGGTCTCAAACTATCTCCATACCAAATTTGATCGGAATCGATTCGTTAGTTTTTGAGTTTATCGCGTTCAGACAGACAGACGTGGCGGGGGATTTTGCTTTATAATACGTAAGAATATTTTTCAATTCTTCTTTAGACCGTATTTAGTAGCTTAGCAGTCTCCTACAGCTAGATTGGCGGTTACACGCAGTAAAACAACAGCTTCTATTATATCCTAGTTTACTGGTTCTTCTTCAGGAATTTGGCCAACGTCAATCGTGGTTATAGCGCTAACCAAGATGAAATATCTATTCCCAGGGTTAGACAATATATCCGTTAAGTATAAGAATCGGTTTAAAGATTTTTTTTATATTGCATTGAATGACGAGACGAGCATGCCGTCCGCCTGATGGTAAGCGATACGACTACCCATAAACAGTAGCAACACCATCCAGCATTTTAAGTTACAAAGTACTTTGTGGCATTCCACTGCGCTCGTCATCCTGAGGCATAAGATGTTAAGTCTCATTATGTCCAGTAGTTACACTGGCTACAATGTCCTTCAAACCGAAACACAATAGTGCGTGCACACTGCTGCTTGGCGGTAGAAATAGACATTGCGGTGGTACCCACCCAGACGGACTCTTACATATGAGAGACCTACCTAATGTTCCTATACAACGGTCTAACCTATTAATAGGACCATCAGTTCCCGGGATAGCCTACCTCGATCAACTTAAGCATTCAATCGCCCAATTTTATGGCAAACGAGCTTTTGCCCGCGGCTCCACCCGCGTGAATGAGTTTTCCCGGGATAAAAGTCCCGCTTTATATTTTCCCGAGATAAAAGTAGCCTATGTGTTAATCCAGGACATAATCTACCTGTGTGCCAAATTTCATCGAAATCTGTTCAGTAGTTTTTGCGTGAAAGAGTAACAAACATCCATACATCCATACATCCATACATCCAGACATCCATACATCCATACATCCATATATCCATACTTACATACTTTCGCCTTTATAATATTAGTAGGATAACCGTGGAATATCGAATCCTCGATATAATCGGAGGTCCATCCGCCATCACATCAATTGCCAAATAAAGTGATGATCCTGCGTGGCTTTTCCCTTTTCAGTAATATTTCGTTGACAAAATCACTCTAAATAACCTATGGGAATACTCTTTTATAAGTTTTACTTAATAATCTACCCTTGGTGGCGTAGTTGTATTATGGTACGAGTGCAGAGCTGAGGTCTCGTTATCACATCATATGCTCGGCGAGAAGTGGGTGAATTAGTTGCAGCTACGTCTACCACTTCGGGAATAAAAGGCATGAGAATGTGTGTGTGTTATGTTGTACGTAAACTATAAGTTACAAAAGTAAGACAAGTGTATCATTAGTAAATTTTTCGTAACTTACTACGTGACTGTGACACAAAATATAACCATCGCATAAGAGTCACGTATTATCAAAGAAGTTCCTAGAATACTTATTGATAATTCTCGTCTTCGTACGCCTGTTTATTTTAAATTTATTAATTATAAGTGCAATATTCGTTATTGCTGCGAGTGAGCGCGCCGTGCCGGAATTTTGAGACTTTATTTTTAATATTCGTCTTACACGCTAATACCTGATAATAAGTACAATGTAGTCGACAAAATAACCAACGAAGACGTTGTGTTCCTTAAACTATAGTCAGTCTTACGAAATGTGTAACGAGAGATATCAATTCGAACGACCCAGAGAAATGTCTTCGCGTAGTATTTGCGTACGCTAGATTTGTCTGCTCCGTACTTCATAAGCTTTTTAATATTCCTAGTTGCCACTTGAAAAATCTAAGTCGAGTGAAGTTCTGGTCTATAGATACAAGAAAATAACGACCTATTCTTACATTTTATGTGACATCTAGCGAATAATTAAAATATTTAAAGAGCCTGTTTCACGGGTTTCAAGAAAATGTTATTAGACAATTTCCGTATTAAACAGATAATATAGACAGTACTCATTATATCATTTTCAACCGACTTCAAAAAAGGAGGTTCTGTATTCGACCCGTATGTATGTAAGTTTTATGGCCGCGATTTTCAAATGTATATTTTTCAAGGAAGGTGTTAGTATATAATTATATAACCATTTATTCGGGAGTATAGATTAGAGTGTGACTTTTCTATTTGGTCGGCTTATACATTTATGTGACCAGTAGTATTTACTCAGAAGTTATGAAATAGGCTCGAAGATATATGTTAAGTTACTCGGGAAATCCAATGTTAAACTGTAGCGTGGATATGCAATTAACATCTTAAACCGTAAAAATACAGATCAAACAAAGGAGGAGCTCTAGTCAATTTGAGCATCTACATGCTTTGCTGCATGAGAAAATGACATCACACAACAAGGTTGGCAATTCAACCCAAGTTCTTGCGAAGCAGTGGTCGTAACGGAACAAAGAGCAATCAGAATACCAAAAGTTATAACATTAACCAGTCAAATTACACAAAAGACTTAACAAAATCGGTTAAATTTGTCTAGATTCCACTAATGTCCAATTCCCGTATCGAAAACCAATTCTCGGCCGTAAGCAGCAATTCTCTTAACGCAAAACGAAGAATATAAAAACTTTAACTTTATTCATACAATAAAAGACCAAGTTCAGATTTTGAAACGCGTCCCAGGGACGATCCGTAGGGATTTTTATTCAAAACAAAAGAGGGCGCAGGTAGCAATCCACCGATGGCTGGAGGGCTTTTAAGCCCCTCCGAGAGGGAATTGCCGGAATACTTGCGAGGGATGAAAAATTGCTTTATATTCAATTTATACACTGTTTTATCGAGTAAAGTTACGTATTGTCGAATTGGAGAACTAGTTTCAGTTTTAGTTTGGAGAAGAACGATTTAGCAAACAAAAATTCAGCTAAACGCTAACGGGCAAGTCTGGAAAGTTTTTTGCGAATTGGAGGGCGCTTATAATCGTATAGCCGATATCTAGACGCCAGACGATTAATGTCCACAATCATTACAAGATTCTCTTTCATTTGTTGTATAATTAAGTTTTAATAGCTATTGTCTAGAAATTATGTCAAGGAGTAAGATATTGAGTTTGGCTTAAGAATACTAATAACTGTCACTTATTTCGAGTGAAGGCCATGTATCGGCAAGCGCAGTGTCGGACGTCCACCTCTGCAAGGTGGACGGAATGGATGACTTGATAAAGGTCCCAGGGACACGCTGGATGCAGGCCGCTTTCAACCGGTCCATCAGGAAATCTTTAGGGGAGGCCTATATTCAGCAGTGGACTTTATGTGACTGGTTATGATGATGATACTTACTTAGAGCAATAAACAACACCCGATGGAGCCTGAATGACTAGATTGGTCAAATAATATTAGTGATATTGGGTTTGCTCAGCATCATCCCATAGTCATTTGTATCAGGTACCTATATATCAATAGAAATTTGCTATACATCTGCCTACCTCTGAAAAAGGAAACGGCACGATGCTATCTACACAAAACTTTTGTGGTTTTATGCTAATGTATGTCCTATAATGGTTCACAGATGGTATTTTTTGTTTTAACCAATCCATTAAATTGCTAATCGCAAACAGACCCGCTTTACATACACTTTGCATTATGACGGCACAAATCTCACAGCCCTGGATCGTATTTATAATGAATTTTTGTATGGCATATTCAAGTTAATTTATTACGAACAATTCAAATCTGTTTTTCTTCGAAAGTAGTTTTTCGTGTAGACGATTTAATATTTATTGAATTAATTATTAATACTGTTAGAATTTAATACATTTCGTTAATGTGAACCTAATCTTCGGAATAAGTTTTTTTTTTTTTTATAGCATTGAATGACGAGACGAGCATGCCGTTCGCCTGATGGTAAGCGATACGACCACCCATAAACAGTAGCAACACCATCCAGCACCTTGACTTACAAAGTACTGTGTGGCATTCCACTGCGCTCGTCATCCTGAGACATAAGATGTTAAGTCTCATTATGTCCAGTAGTTATACTGGCTGCAATGTCCTTCAAACCGAAACACAACAGTGCATGCACACTATTGCTTGGCGGTAGAAATAGACATTGCGGTGGTACCCACCCAGACGGCCTCTTACATAATGAGAGACCTACCACCAGTAAATAAAGATTATGGGAAGATGAATGAATTCAAAGTAGTAGACGTACCTAGATAGGTATGACTTAGTTATCTAAGTCATACCTACCTAGGTACGTCTACTTGCAAAATCCTCGACCACATTTATTTGAATTCATTCGTCTTCTCATAACCTTATTCCGAAGATGGTGAGTCTGCCATTGAAAGTTTAGCTCCAATAAAAAGATTGATCATAAGGCACGAAGTCCAAAAATGCCATTACTAACAACAATCAATTATTAACACAAATCATTATTATTTTTGCAATTGTGCCTGGTGAAATACCCAAAATTTACGAAGACACCATAAATATCTGTCCAATAAATCTACACATACAGATTCGTAGCAATTTCAGATACAAGAGCGTAATGCCAAAATGTGCCACGCAGCCGCGGCAAAACAAAGCGCCTTTATCTGGCAGGCCTGTTAATTTGGCACCACTGCCACATAGTTGCGATAGGCAGGTGCACGCGACTCACCCACATATCTGCCATCTACCGAATGTGGGACTTACTAAACTAACCGTCGTGTAGGGTTAACACTTTTTAATACATCAATGGTTAACACCAAAAAATCCGGATAAGTGCGAGTTGGAATCGCGTACCGAGGGTTCCGTACAAATTCGTAGGTAAGGTATATAAGTCCAATTATTCGCCAAAATGAATTAATAAACTAATAAAATTTAAAAATTTTGTAATAATAAATTGTTGTTGTAATAGTAAATTCGCATTTTTTGTTGTTGAAGGACATAGAAACAAGAAACAAGAAGAAACAAACATTTTTTTGCATAGAATACAGGTGGTACCAGATTTAACAGTGGTGCATAGTTCAAGCTATACTCTGCCTGCTTTAGGCATGCAAATATTTATAATTATATAAAACATTTTTTTTTTTAACAAAATGTCACTCTATATTATTATTATTTAGCATATTTATTATATTTACGGTTGTCAGATTTTTTCTTTACATGACCCGTGACACCTTGTTTCTTGCCAAATTTAATGATTCTAGGTCAACGGGAAGTAGGTACCCTATAGGTTTTGATTCTATTGCAAAATCGCAAAATATTTTTTTTACTGCATTGAATGACGAGACGAGCATGCCGTTCGCCTGATGGTAAGCGATACGACCACTCATAAACAGTAGCAACACCATCCAGCACCTTGACTTACAAAGTACTGTGTGGCATTCCACTGCGCTCGTCATCCTGAGACATAAGATGTCAAGTCTCATAATGTCCAGTAGTTATACTGGCTACAATGTCCTTCAAACCGAAGCACAACAGTGCATGCACACTGTTGCTTGGCGGTACAAATAGACATTGCGGTGGTACCCACCCAGACGGCCTCTTTTGAAAACGATCTGCAGAAGGCCTCGAATAGTTCAGCTGGTACTTCAGGGATAGCAGCGGAGTTTGCTTCATTTCGGTCATTTGTTGTACAAACTCTCAACTTACTGCAGCAACAGATCGACACATTGGCGCATAGTATGGACACCATGGAGATGCAGAGGCGTCGAAAAATCCTACTCATACATGGTACTGATGAAGTGCAAAATGAGGACACTGCTCAAGTTACTGTGGACGTCGTGGTTCAGCAGTTGGGGATTACAGACTTTAAAGTTGGCAACATACAGCGATGCCAGAGATTGGGCCGTCCTTCTCCACAGAAATCTAGGCCCATCCTTGTCAAGCTGCGGGACACTGCAGTTCGTGACAAGCTCTGGCTTAATAAGACCAAGCTCAAGGGGTCCGGCGTCACACTGTCTGAATTTCTGACAAAGACACGGCACGACATCTTCCTGGCGGCACGCGAAAAATTCGGCGTCACCAAATGTTGGACAAGCCAGGGCAGAGTGTTCGTTCAAAATTCTGGTGGTCGGCATCGAGTCACGTCGCTGAGCGATCTTGGTCGGGTTTCAGTAGACGCTACCAAGTCTGTTGCTGTAACGAAGACTTCGGCTGCATCGAAAACTCGACGGGCTGCAGCCGCAAAAAAGTAATGTGTGTTCAACTTATATTAGCCCAGGTATCATTCTAGGAACTTGTTTTTTAGAACTCATATATTGTATTGTAATTAAAATCACCCTCCATTTCCTAAATATCAAAGTAATATTGATCAAATACTTGTTTATTAATATTCTATTACCCTTAATTCCATTACTTTTTGTTTAGAATTTCTGATCTGTCAACTGTCAATTTGACATTTGACAGTTATAAGTATCGTTCCGTATACAAACATATTCGATTATCTAACTTTGCGGCTTCACTGTTTCATTACATAAACTTAACTTTTTTTTTTCTACTCTTCTTTACTTTCTTTTCCAATAAATCCCTGGACACACATTGCTTTCTTCTTATTATTATCTTAGTATTTTAGTACACTAAATGACCGGCAGATGGAGTTGAATATTTCGTATTAGTGTTAATTTATTTATAGTATTAATATTTTGATATTCGTTTTTTTTTTGTTGTAGTACGTATTTATCGACTTATTTATTTTTATATATATTCATAAATATACTAAGTTCATATACCTATAAATCAATGTCTACAGGCGACCTGAATAGTGATAGTGAGGATTTTTTCTCCATAAGTAGTGATGACACCTTTGTTAGCATTCCTTCGCTTTCTGAGTCCCTTTCTTCTCAGTTCTCTGATGTTCCTGGGCACTTCAATGTAGTCCATATTAATGCGCAGAGCATTCCGGCACATTATCCCGATATGCTGGCTTCGTTTGACTGTACACATCTACATGCTATTCTTATTTCAGAATCGTGGTTAAAGCCATGTCTGGCTTCCTCTTCTTACTCTCTTCCTGGGTTCCATCTTATCCGGAATGACCGTGCTATGGGTAATGGCGGTGGTGTTGCTATTTACCTCCGATCACATATTCCTTACATGGTTATCAGCACGTCACTGCAGCCCCCACCATCAAATGCTGGAGAGCATTTATTTCTGGAGATTGAACTATCTCATGCTAAGGTTTTACTTGGCGTATACTATTGCCCTTCCCTTCGTATCGATTACTTCTCTTCTTTGGAAATTATTCTCGAAAACCTGGTTCCTTCGTACAGTCAAACCATAATCATGGGTGACTTCAACACCTGCCTTCTCAAGAATGACTCCCGTTCTTCCTCTCTCAAGTCCACTATTCAATCCTGTAACCTATCTATCCTTCCGCTTTCTGCCACTCACCGTTTTCCTAACAGTAATCCTTCTCTCCTTGATCTCATCTTTGTTTCCTCCGTAGATCACGTGAATAAACATGGACAGCTCCCTGCCGATTCCTTTTCGTATCATGATTTACTTTTTCTATCTTTTCGTATTCGTTCGCCCAAACCCTCACCTAAAATAATTTTACAGCGTAATTTTCGAGGCATGAATGTTGATAACCTTCGCAGAGATGCTGCAGATATCGCCTGGCGTTCGCTTATCGACACTGACAGTATCGATGATAAGGTTAACATCTTTACTAACAAATTAAAGCAACTTTACGATACGCATGCTCCAGTTAAATCAGTTAAAATAAGACACTTGCCGGCACCATGGCTTACGGATGAGATAAAATCTCTCCTGGAAAAGAAAGCAGCGGCTAAATCGAGATATAAATGTCGACCTAATGACATAAACTGGGACAAATACGTGGCTATCCGCAATCACTGCAGCAAGGTGTGTAGGTATGCTCAACGCCGGCATATTCACACTTCAGTCGAACACGGTGATCCAGCCAAAGTCTGGAAATTTCTCAAGTCACTGGGAGTTGGTAAATCTTGTCAAGACTCTATTCCTAACAACTTAGACATAAATTTCCTTAACCAACATTTCTCGTCTCCGTCCAACTTTGATAGGACGACTAAAGATATTACAATTAAGCATCTTTCTTCCTGCCAAACTCCTGATTGTTCCCCATTAATCTTCAAACCATTTGCTGCTTGTGATGTTAAGAAGGGTATCATGTCAATCACTTCTAATGCCGTTGGAAGCGACTGTATCGGACGTAACATGATTCTTCCTATCCTGGACGAAGTCCTCCCTATAATTTGCCATTTATTAAACCATTCCGTATCCAGTGGTATCTTTCCTACTGCGTGGAAAGAAGCCCAAATCATCCCTCTCCCTAAAAAACCTAATCCATCTGCCTACTCTGATTTTCGTCCTATATCTATCCTACCTTTCCTTTCTAAAGTTCTAGAACGTTTAATCCATTCTCAACTCAATGATTTCATCTACAAAAATCAACTATTCAATCCTTTCCAATCCGGGTTCCGTTCCGGTCATAGCACCACTACCTCCTTGATTCATGTTACGGAAGATATCAGATCTGGTATGGAAGAAGGAAAGCTAACTGTGTTAGCTTTACTTGATTTCAGCAACGCCTTCAACACTGTTGATTTTGACATTTTGCTCTGCACATTGCGCTCTCTTAACATATCTCCAACAGCAATTGAGTGGTTTCGCAGTTACCTGTCTGGACGCCGGCAGCGTATCTGCATAGAGGATAAATATTCCTCCTTTTGCTCCACAGCTGCCGGAGTGCCACAGGGCGGCGTTCTATCTCCACTTCTCTTCTCAGTTTTCATTAATTCTATCTCCTATCAACTTCGGTCATCCTACCACCTTTATGCTGATGATCTGCAGATTTATACTCAAGCACCACTAGATAAGCTGACCGATGCAGTTATGAAGGTAAATTGTGATCTAAATCATATATGTCAATGGAGTGAGACCCATGGTCTGAAAGTAAACCCATCCAAAACCCAAGTAATTGTCATCGGCAGCCCTAGAATGATATCTAAAGTAGATTGGTCGCAACTACCATGCGTGTCATGTGATGGTACAATTATTCCTTACAGCGACAGTGTCAAAAATCTTGGGTTATACTTGGACAAATCTCTTACCTGGGGTCCTCATCTTCAACATGTTAGTCGTAAGCTTTTTGCGTCGGCGGGGTCCCTGCGTAGGTTACGCAACTTCTTGCCCATTGCCACTAAGATTTCGCTGGTACAATCCCTTCTCCTTCCCATCCTTGATTATGCTGATGCCAGCTATATAAATATCACTGAAGTACAACTAAATAAACTTGAGCGCCTCCAAAATTTATGCATAAGATTCATATTTGGACTGCGCAAATATGATCACGTGTCTGAGTTTCGCACTAAGCTCAAGTGGTTACCTATTCGTCTTCGCCGGAATGCCCACATTCTTTCCCTTCTCTATAGTATTCTATTCAATCCTCTTACTCCCTGTTATCTTAAATCTAGGTTTCTATTTCTTCACGACACGCATGAGAGGTCTCTTCGTTCATCAGAGAACTTGATACTGAAAATGCCTGAGCATGCTACTTCTTTTATGGAAAAATCTTTCACTGTTGTCGCTGTTAGGTTATGGAATGCGTTGCCAGTAGCTATAAGACGGGCGCAATCACTACCTGTTTTTAAAAAAATGGTAAAAGAACATTTGCTCAGTTCCTAATACTTTAATTGTGACATTGATTATAATTTGTTATACATTTTCTGTTATGCAATAATTATTTATATATATGTTTGTTTATTTTTTACGTATATAATTCATGTATTTTGTGTGTATGTATGTATGTATATATTTATTGTATTATTGTGTATGTATGATCTGTAAGTATTATTGTGCTTTTAATTTTAAATTATATATATATTTCGTATTTGCTTATATGTACGCCCTAGACTACCCTTTTCTTTATTTTCTCTTATTCCATCCAATGGTTGTCTGTAAGAGATTGCCTCGAGCGATAAGACCGCCAATTGTACCTGTTCTCTGTCATTGTTTTCTTAATCTTAAGTACATTGTTTTTGTTTTGGTGTACAATAAAGCTTTTAAATAAAAATAAATAAATAAATAAATAGACCGTAGTATTTGATATAAATTACAACTTGATATCTTTACACGTTACTGAGAAAAAGGGTCTTGAAAGACCTTTTTCCTTTTGAGGTACGGAACCCTAAAAATATATATTTGAATGGATGGAGTTTGAAATGATCCGTAAATATCAAGTCTCGTCCCCTTTTACAAAGCGCCTAACATAACTGGTGAAATGTGAATGTGATAATCTTCTTGCCCCTGTAAAAGGACAAAGACCTGATTCATGTATGTAAGCTACAGTCAGCCACAAAAGTAGCTGAACAAATGAAACAAAACTTCAAATTGTCCATAAACTTTTGTTTTTACAAAAAAAAAAACTTCACAAAATTAAAATATAAATGAAGGGCTATACTTCACATAAAGAAAAATATGTTTCAATTAAACTCAACATGTATAGGTGATTTGAAGTTTTGACTTTGTTCAGCTATTTTTGTGGCTGACTGTAAAAGCTGTGCCTGTAACATCGCCTGCGTGGGCTTAGATCTATTTCAGCCTATCTCATACCCTACCTCCCAGTAGGCAACGGCTTGGCTGTGCCTCTGGCATTGCTTTAGTCCATGGGCGGCGGATGCAGTTTAACATCAGGCGGACCGCTTGTTCGTTTGCCTACTAAGGCAAAAAAAACCCCTTACGATACCCGTAACACAACACTCGTGACGCGTATGCACCGTCTCCTCATTGGCCATTGTTTGTTGGCCATTTTACACAAAATAAAGCTTAATATGTTTGAGTTTCATTTTGAATCCAATATGTAGTTTTAGCGTTATGTATCATCATCATCATCAGCCGCATGAGGTCCACTGCTGAACATAGGCCTCTCCTAAAGATTTCCAGACGGACCTGTCAAAAGCGGCCTGCGTCCAGCGTTATGTATCAACGAACAAAAATTCAGAAGTTGTTTAACATTCTTTACGTGGCATCTGCCAGGATATCTTTCCAATAATATTTATATTCGCATGCTCACGCCTTTTATCCCCGAAGGGGTAGGCAGAGGCGCAACTAGTGCACCCACTTTTCGCCAAGCGTATTCCGTCCCATGATGTGATAGGGGGCGAGCCTATCGCCATATCGGACACAAATTCCAGACTCCGGGCTGATACTGAATAGAAAAATCCAATATCACTTTGCCCGACCCGGAGACCGAACCCTCAGCATTGTAGTCGTTCCGTAATACAACTACGCCACCGAGACAGTCAATATATAATATACAAACACGAAAAATCTACGATATTACTTTATTTTTAAAATTCATATAGTGAAACTTATTTATGTGACCAGTAAATTGATACAACTTTCATTATAATACGAAATAAAACATCATTAGACGGTTGATAAGAGGAAAAAGTATGTTTGAATAACAGAGACGAATCTCGGTGCTCAATCGTTTAGAACAGGTGTGTTTAATACCTATACTGGTATTTGCTTCATTGCGAACCCTTGTCTCGCGAGAAAAGTGTCGTACCTACTCGTGCACACAGGAAACCGGACGTTTCTTGTGATAGCTCCTATTTGTTAATTTTTTTTTGTAATGAGATTTAATATAAAAGTGCATTATAACTGACTGCCGAGACGAAGTTCAAAACCCAAGGCACACTTCTGACTTTTCGAAGTAACATGTGTATTGATTATTATTTTTACTCGTGGTAGGTCTCTCATATGTAAGAGTGTGTCTAATTCTACGCAATGTCTATTTCTACCGCCAAGCAGCAGTGTGCATGCACTGTTGTGTTTCGGTTTGAAAGAAATTGTAGCCAGGACATAATTGAGCCTTACAGTCTTATGTCTCAGGATGACGAGCGCAGTGGAATGCCACACAGTACTTTGTAACTCAAGGTGCTGTATGGTGCTACTACTGTTTATGGGTAGTCGTATCGCTTACCATCAGGTGAACGGCATGCTCGTCTCTTCATTCAAAACAATAAAAAAAAACACATTTAGTCTATTTTTATCCCGGAATTTGCTCCCATGGGAAATAATGGAACTTTTTAATCTAATTTTTAAATAGATGGCGCTGGCGTCGTACTGTGTTTTAGGGTCTTTTGTAGCGGGAAAGGCTTCTCACGCGGGCGATGTCGCGCGCGGCACTTAGTTCTCCATAAAACTTTCGAGAGTGTATTATATACTGCCTACTGCTGAGCACGGGCCTCCTCTACTGAGAGGGGTCAGGCCTTAATCGACCACGCTGGCCTAATGCGGGTTGGCGGACTTCACATACCTTCGAAATTCTAATGGAGAATTCTCAAGTATATAGGTTCCCTCACGATGTTATTATTAAAAATATTAAATACACGAATCAAATACAGGGTTTTCAAAGCATTATAAAGGATATTGTGCGAGTGACAGCCCTAGGGATTTGTACGATAATATCCGAGAGAAATAAGAGAGGTTTGTCCCCAGTACTTATAGCTGTAGCCACCAACTGTTACAAGAATCACTGTGGATTACTTGCGGCACGAGTGACACGCGAAAGCGGGCTAATAGCTTATTATTTACTAGCTTTTGCTCGTGGCTCTGACCGCATGGAATAGTTTTTATGGGCTAAAAGTCCCACTTTATATTTCCCCGGGATAAAAAGTCTATGTGTTAATCCAGGACATGATCTACCCGTGTGCCAAATTTCATCTAAATCCGTTCAGTAGTTTCGGAGATGTGCAGTAACAAACAAACAGAAAAACAGACAGACAGACAGATAGACGGAAAAGAATTACAAAAATCGCTGATTAGTGTTCCATTACTCTTCTTTAGTCACCCCCTTTCTTTAAAGGTACAGACACACCGGTTCTACTGCTTTATTATATGTAGACTAGTGGTCGCCCACTGGTCGATATTCGACCGCAATTCACAATTTTTTTTTTGTTCTCTATGAAAATTTAAACTATGCCAAATCTCACACTGCTACAAGCGTGCAATTTCTTAAAAAAAGGGTTCGATGTTTTTCACGTATTAATTACATAGATTTACATTTCAATCACTCAATGCCAAGGTTCTCTGCCGTCCATGGTAAGCGAATGGTTCACATACCATATTGTATTAACATGGATTTCAATAAATTGAAGTAATGGACTTTAATGAGAAGATTTTTCCATTTCGTAAGTTAGAAACGCAGTTGAAGCCACAGTCAAATCTTGAGTAGCAAAATATGACAAAAAAATTATACCATCCATACGAACTGGGTATAGATGGTATGAATTAATTGTAATATTCCTAAGTACAGCTCTATAATCATAGTTCTAAGTTTACTTTTAACTAATTTTATATTCCGCTGTCGCTCATAATTTGTACTCTCAAGTTTTACCGCAAGCGTAGTTTGCCGCGGGTAATCTTACCGAATTCACGACGGGGTGAACTTCTTCATTTGTACGGAACCATCGCGGACGAGGCCCTAATGAAATGATTCCACCGGCGCGCGGGACCCTAATCACAACTGCCCCAACGAGTGTCAATAATTCGCCGAAATATTACAAGATTCTGGAAGCTTTTATTATATTTTTAGGGTTCCGAACCTCTGAAGGGAAAAAGGAATCCTTGTAGGATAATTTTACTGTCCGTCTGTGTCTGTCAAGACCCCATTTCTTACGAACGCGTAGAGATATCAAGTTGAAATTTATATCAAATAATCGGGTCTACGGTCTCTTTCACCTGTGAATAATTCAAACTTGTAAGTGTATGTGTTCAGTAAGTGATCAGAAGATATGACCGTTTATATCGCATAGCTTCGCATATTTTGGGATTTCGCAAGGGAAGTAAAAACTATAGGGTATTTCCCGTAGATCTAGAATCATACAATTTTGGCAAGAAGCACGTCCTTACAGCACATGCAAAGGAAGAAATCTGAAAATTGTATACATGTACATGTATGATAAAAAAGCGAATTTGCAAACTTTTGAAATTTATTAAATAATTTTGTCGAACTATTAAACTTGTAACTACAGGACATAGTGAGACTTAACATCTTATGTCTCAGGATGACGAGCGCAGTGGAATGCCACACAGTACTTTGTAACTCAAGGTGCTGGATGGTGTTACTACTGTTTATGGGTGGTCGTATCGCTTACCATCAGGCGAACGGCATGCTCGTCTCGTCATTCAATGCCATAAAAAAAAAAAAAAAATACTTAGATACCTTACCTACAAGTTTATCGGAACCCTCGGTACACGAGTACGACTCGCACTTGTCTGGTTTTTTACTCTGTACTCTGTACTCTGTAGATATCTAGCTTAGTTGTTCGCTTATATTATGAGTGAGAGGTCGCAAGATAATATTTCCACAAATAATGTGTCACAAAGTTACCAGACGATCTGGCAGAAAACAAAGGACAAACACACCTCACGCTTTTATCCCCGGAAAGGTAGGCACCCACTTTTTGCCATATGTCCGTCCCATGATATGATGGGGCCGAGCCTTTCCCGTTCAACTCACCACCCATTGGTAACAGTAAAGTGTTATTTCTGCGAAAATAAAATCAAAGGAGACTAGCCTATTACCTATCGGGCACAAATTCCAGACTCCGAGTTGATACTGGGTAGAAAAAGCCAATGAGTATTATAATGCGCGACCCAGGGTTCGAACCGGGTACCTTAAATCGTACCTTACACTACAACACTACCCAGGCAATGAGAACTGGTAGAATGCTGCTGATAGGGTTGACGGCATATTTACTTATGTATTCAAATTTAATTGTATGTTACCGTCTATCAGGTCGTATAATCAGACATTCTATACAATGTCTAAGCAATGTATAGAATGGCTGAGGCGTCCAGGCAATGTATGAAATATTTCATTTTATAAATTGCCTAGATATTATACAATAGGTACTGATATGCAAAATTAAACTACTATTACGGATTTTATCGTAGTTTTTTATTTTATTTTTCTTCCAAATAAAATAAAAAACCGCTACAATATTTTATTTTATTTTATTTGGAATGACAAGCGCTTATATATTACACACAGCTATATAATACAAATATAATTAAAGTTAAGCCTAAAAGTATTCGCCAATGATATCCGTAATAGTAGTTTAATTTCAATGTCTAACATTCGCGTAAACGAAGGAAAAATTAATTCGTATGATATTACGTTTTAAAAGTCCGAAGAGTTAGGCGAATACGGTATAGAAAACCATGATAATATGTTTTATTTATCCGCAATTTTATAGGTAAGTACGTATTTATATAACTTTGATGGATACAGTCTAAAATCTATTTTTTTCCATTTTAGGGGTAGGCAAAGGTACACCTCTTTTTTTTTTTTTTTTTTTTTCGCGGAGAAAGTGACTTATTACTACCGCCCAGCCTTCAAGGGGGGCGACTGAGCGGTTATGTTGGGTTCACCGTGCCTTACGACCCGGCGTTGAGCCGCCCGGAGAGATGTAACCATCGGGCGACCGCCGGGCCGAGTCCCTAACCTATGTACAACGCACGGCATACCAACCAAAACTCCGCGGTGGCCATCTTCGGCGCATTAGGGACGGCTGTGGGCTTCCTCTGACGGAAGTGTCTAAGTTGTCGTCCGCAGCCGCCCCTGCGCGGTGCCGCCTAGTGCGGCCCGTCTCCTGTTTGGGGGGGGCTCAGAAGCCCCCGCACACCGAAGGACGCTCTCAGCGTCAACGGCAACGTGAGGCCTACCAGCCACGCTGTCGTCTATCACAGGGATCGCAACAATGTGCCCACATTTCGCCAGCTATGTTAGTTCCCATCACCCATACAAAAAGCCAATATCACTTTGCACCCAGCATTGCAGTCGTACCGTAATACAACTACGCCACCGAGGTAGTCAGGCAGCCTGCCTTATCGAAGAAGGCGTAGGCCACAACAGGGGTCGCAGCTGAGATGCCTTTATGCATTAGCGCTTACGTGATGTACGAGAATCAGTGGGGTAGAGTGGTTTCTTGCAACTCGGAGGGGACCCAAAATCTACCATCTATGGCGGCGATCGAGGTGACAAAAAAGGTAATTTCAACAAATAAGAGCCACGCACATGCGATAAAAGTGTTTTGAATTAATTCATTTTGCCACCCCCACCCTCGCCTCAACTACCCTTCGCCATCGATGAGAGATGTATTCTCCTGTTTTTTTATTTCTTTTTATTATATAGGGGCAAACGAGCATACGGTTCACCTGACGGTAAGTGATCACCGCCGCCCATGAACATCTGCAATACCAGGGGGCACAGAGATGCGTTGCTGTTTTCTAATAACGTTATCGATTGTAAAAGGCATCTTGTCTGCGACCCATGATTTTCAGTACTGGCTTTAAAAAATTACTAGTATAACCCTTATTATTGGTTCTGAGCAATTTCACTCGCCGTAGAAAAGCACACTACATTGGACTAAGTGGAAATGTTGCGCTCATCGTAACATTGTTACCCTTGATCTTATCGGAGTTTCCCCTCACCCTATAGTGAGATCCGCGTCTCAACAGAATGAGTCAGTCGCTATCGGTATACCTATAACATATGACTGCCTCGGTGGCGTAGTTGTATTGCGTACGCGTTAAAAGTACGATTAGCGCGCTGAGGTCCTGGGTTCGAATCCCGGGTCGGCACAAAAACATTGTGACTGGGTTTTTCCATCTTAAGAATTACTCAGTCGCAGCTCGGAGTCAGGAAGTTGTCGGTGTGATACCCCCGCGGCCCCGTGCCTTGAAAAGCACGTAATGCCGTTGGTCCTGCGCCTGATCTCTCTCCGGTCATGTCGGATTGCCGTCTCACCGGACTATGAGTGCACCTGTGTATTGCGCACACATCTGTGCACTATAATATCTCCTGCGTACCTGGCTGATCTCCGTTGAGATTGGCCGCTGTGGATGAAATCGGCCAGGAAGGGATTACCTATAACCCGTGAAATTTACTGGCTTTTATATTACGTGCCAAATAACGACAAAATCGGTAATTGCCTGACTCTCACCCCGATATCATAATTCGGAATCGCTAATTAATTCAAACCTGTCGCAAAGTGACGTCGCTAAGCATCGTGGTAAAGAGGAATTTAAACAATCTAGTCGACCGGTACCGCGTTACGATAGAGATAGCCTCAGATAAATTACTAATTGGTTTTGTTATTATTCTGAGGAGATAGCAACAGTAACTACTTTCATTCATTTCGGAAATAAATTCGTCTCGTTATTGCATCGTTGGATGTATTGGTAGGGAGGGGTGAATGCACTCTGTTGCCATTTTTTTGACACGCTCTTTAGTAATGTATTGCTAGTTGCGAGTAGCTATGGTGCAGGAGACCAGACTACCTCTCTAGCCCAGACTAATCTATGACAGGTTGCGCCAACAGGCAACTTTCTGTTACCGATACAAGCAACAGTTACCGATGTTTGAAGCAAAAGTTGCCACATTGCGCGTTCCTTTTAATTTGCCAAGTTGCCGTACTTAATAAACTTTGGAAAGTCAGCAATAAAAGCAATTTTAAGAATTCGCCTCAAGTGGTCGTTAGATCGAGAGCTTCAGATTTTTTTTAAATAAGAGGGCACAGTCGAGTGCTATTGAATTATTCTCGGCAAAAAACATTGGCGTTAGAATCGATGTTTACGCGAATGTGTACATTATTCGATTACGTATTTATATAACATACCTACTAGACGTTCCCCGCGTCTTCGCCCGCATGGAAACGCTCGCTCATTTTGAGTAAAATTAATCCTATCTTATGGTTCAAGCTTACTGTGTACAAAATTCATCACAATTAGTTTAGTGATTTAGCCGTAAAATCGTAACACACATCGGGATTCGTTTTCTTTTTGAAGTTATACTTCTTTTGGCGCGTTAGGGAAAAATGATGAGAGTAAATTTTTACGATGCGCGCGCACACCGTCACGAAAAACCGACTCCCTGAAGTTAGCTATAGTCAACATTTTAGTTTTGAATTTTGAACGTAGAATAAGGCGAAAGATATTGAAGTTATACTTCTTTCGGCGCGTTATTTAAAAAGATTTTTATCTTATTACGCCAAAGAAGTATAACTTCTAACGCGTGTACATAATTGAAATAAAACTATTTTGCGGATTTTATCGCGGTTTTTTAATTATTATTTTCTCCCGACGTTTCGAAGGCTTTGCAGCACTTCGTGGTCACGGGGGGGAAGGGGGGGGGGGGCGATAAAATCCGCAAAATAGTTTTATTTCAATGTCTAACATTCGCGTAAATATAAGAAGTCATTATGCGTGTACATAATTATAGCTCACTAGTCTTTACGCGGGTCCGCCCGAGTGAAATAGTTTTTCCGGGATAAAAGCCCCGCTTTATATTTTCCCGGGATAAAAAGCAGCAGGTGCTACTCCCTGATGATGTAGCATTATATTGGTGAAAGAATTTTTGAAATCGGTTCAGTTGTTTTTGAGTTTCGTTACAAACATACAAAAATAAAAACCAACCTACTGCAGCACGCACCGCTAACGCGCGCGCTGCGTGTGATTTATTTTCGTGCTCACTGACGGAGTTCACAGAGGCCGCTTCACGCTTGTATCTTAGTTAGTTATACTTAATATAATGTAGCAAAATGTTGGTTGCTGTTTTTATTATAATGTTGTATATGTCCTACACTACTGTATTGGGTGTAACCTGTAATTAGTAGTAAGTATGTGGAATAAATAAATAAATAAAATAAAAATAAAATAAATAAATACAAATCTTTCTTCTTTGTAATATTAGTATAGATTTTTAAGATCTATTCCTACCTACAAATGATTTGGTTTACGTTTTGACTTATCATTCTTAATCCCACGGTGACGTATAGCCGAATCTAGATCACGACGCGGAGTAAAGATTAGATCTAGATACATCCATCCCTGATGTAGCAAAACTTTTTTGAAATAAAATAATTCATTCACCACGTAGGCGAATATAATTGCACCTATGAGAAGTCAAGATACATGAGTCGCTCGCTCGAATTATCGCTCGCTTTAACGGTGAAAGAAAAATATCGTGAGGAAACTTAAGAATTGCTATTGATAGTATTTATTGTCACATGTAAAAAAATGAATTACTATGACATTGTTGGAAAAAATATATATCATATTGACGGATCGTGTTCTGCTGACGAAGTTTCTTGCGCCGCTTCTTCTTCAAAGCGATACCACGTTCCGAAGCGGTGGTAGATTCATGACGATTCAAAAGAGTTTTTTAAATTCTATTTGAATAAAGAAAATTTTGAGTTTGAGTTTAAGTCTGTTAAGGTAAATTAAGTTTGCCAACCCGCACTAGATCAGCGTGGTGGACTAAGGCCTAAGCCCTCTCAGTATTACAGGAGGCCCGTGCTCAGCTATGGGCAGTACGTAATACAGGGCCAGCCCTGTAGCCCTGTAGCCCTATATCCGTAGTTATATACCACCACAGTACCAGTATTGTGCCAGGTCAGGCTGGCAGGAAAATGGACACAAAAAATAATAACATAAAGAACGCGTCGCAATCTTCACCGGTGTGAACAATAAAAAACCTAACCTAGCTAACCTATCAGCCTTTCACTAGCTACCTAAGCGATGACTACCCCAAGAAGAAAGACAAAAAGAAGAGCTTATGCAGACAGCAGAATGTTTTATAATCACTGACGACGCGATTCAAATTGACACGCGCAATAAACGCTATTCGAGATCTGTGTGGTGTGTTCATACAAATGTACAAAAATTCCCAGAGGACACGCGTATTCAATACGCCGTGTGCACATGCCCTTAGATGAAAAACAAAAACTAGGAGTCCAAAAAAATACAAAATTCACCTGGGAGTATAAATAAGATTTAACGTTATCCCTCCGAGTACCGACGCGACATCGTCAAGCTGTTAAGTATGGGCATATCTCAGAATGTATGAAGGTGCGCAAAGTCCTATTTATCCTATCCTAGTGGTGGATCCACGCATGAATAAATTATGCTTCTGCCATACAATAAAGTCAATGTATGCCGCATGTGAAATGGGCTTGTCTGTTCCAAGCGTCAGGCGATTTACGATCTTATGTTTAACACAAAAGCAGTAATTCATTAATGTAGGTACAACGAGTAAGTTTCGATTCGTAGCAAATTCTATATTAATAAGCCTTTTTGAAGTGAAAACTTCTTTAGCGGCGTTGAGCACTTTTGGGATGGGTATAAAATGTTAATCTCACGTCAGTATCATATGACCCCGATCGAATGCGTAGGAGGCTTTACCATCCCTTACTAATATGAACCTTAAATACAATGCGTAGAAGCTATAATTCTTAAACGACTACATTTTTATTTATTTCCCAAGCGTTGCTACGGCACGAGTACAAAAGAGCGTAATATTCTTTTTTCAAATTTTGATTTATGAAGAAATAGTGAAATTTTTGTTTTTTGTGTACGATAGCGCAATAAATAAATATTGTATTTAACCACATAAATGATAGTTCTTTTATACTGATAAATAAAGCAATTCGTGCGAAATTATTCCCTAACCATTCCAAAATATTCAAAAATGCACAACGTTAATGTTTTTAAGTTTTCATTTCTGCCGGCACTCCCGGAGTGCAACCCGTTCTTCTTTGCTGGTGGTACGATATATTTTATGTCCAGCCAGACAGCGACCACCATACAGAAGCGTTAAAAGTTAAAAACCCGCCATAGTGCCCACGTAAATGTGTCGCGTTCCGGAATCAGCCTGTGTATATCGGTAGACACAGGCCGGCATAGTGTCGACTGAAGAGGCCTTGACTGTAGCCAGTGTAACTACTGGACATAATGAGACTTAACATCTTATGTCTCAGGATGACTAGCGCAGTGGAATGCCACACAGTACTTTGTAACTCAAGGTGCTGGATGGTGTTGCTACTGTTTATGGGTGGTCGTATCGCTTACCATCAGGCGAACGGAATGCGCGTCTCGTCATTCAATACCATAAATAAAAAGAGGATAATAATCGCTCGTCAGTCGTCATTCTATCTGGTCCATCAGGTGCAGTGGGATAACTTTGCCGTGGCGGTAAAAAAAATCTTCTAGTAATTTCCCTGGAGAGTGAAGGAATAGTAAATCTCACGAACTTGATACTTAATTATCTATTGCATGCTGTATTTTCCTATTAATCTATAATATTTAACTAGCTCATAGAAATGGCTTATTGACTGCCTCGATGGCGTAGTTGTTTTGCATACGAGTATGACTACTGCGCTGAGGTCCCGGGTTCGAATCCCAGGCCGTGCCTCGGAAAGCACGTAAAGCTATTGGTCCTGCACCTAATCTCTCTCCGGTCATGTCAGATTGCCGTCTCATCTGACTATGATAGTGAAGGAATAGAGAGTGCACCTGTGAATTGCGCACAAATTATGCACTATAATATCTCTTGCGTACATGGCTGATCTCCGTTAAGATTGGCCGCCGAGGCTGAAATTCGACTAGAAAGGAATCAAAATCATCAGGCACATAATTTTTTTTGTGCAGTTACATAAAACATCATGGTGCTAGTTAGTTACGTGGTTTAACAAATATTTTTCGAACTAGAAGTAACTGCAAATTAATTTTAAGATGTTGAGTAACCATCTTTACTAAACAGTGACCAGTGGATAGTCAACGGGCCAAAGACATTAAACAGTATAATTATAGACCGAACATCAGGACCAAATTTTTCGTCCAAAAGTTATTACCAATTGGTAATAAATTGCTGTCTTATCTGACATGTCCGTGTAACAAGACGTCTCGGTATGCTTAAATTTTGTAAAGAAAACAATATTTTGGAAGGAAATATGCCAATTTACGCAATACGACCATGTCAAAGTATGTTTTAATGAATTTTAGATAGGTATTTTATTATTTCACGGTAGATCGAGTTACTGATGAACAGGCTCAAAATTTTTGTACGACAATTTTTCCAATGCCCATCTATATAATCTTGAAGATACAAATGCTTGGGATTAGGTTGCTCAGATTCACACATGTTCTATAATTAAATTGTGTCTATTATATTGGTACTTGCAATTTGTAAAAAATATATAATTATAAAAAAAAATATAACAATAAAAGACCTACGCTGAGTTTCTTGGTGCTTCTTCTCAGGTCTGAGGTCAGTGGGCTTTTCCAAAGCACTGGTAGAATCTTTAGATGATAAAAACATTGTAAAAATTACGTGTAAAAGTGCCCTTAGGGGCCTAATTACTAAATAAATGATTTGAATTGAATTGAATTAGGACTCTTTGCAGCGGGCCTAAAACAGTTAAAACACTTCATTATGGCTCAATAGTTTATTCTCAAACAGTTAATTACCTAAATCTTCATCATCATCATCAGCCACATAGGACCTCTCTAAAGATTTCCTGTCAAAAGCTGCCAGGATCCAGCATGTCCCTGCCACTATAACTACCTATAATTATAATAATATAAACCCTATTATATACTGTCCCACTACTGGGCACAGGCCTCCTCTACTACTGAGAGGGTTTAGGTCTTAGCAACGTTGGCCTAATGCGGATTGGCAGACTTCGATTAAATTTAAAATTCTTATGGACTTCTTCTCAGGTATGTAGGTTTCCTCACAATGTTTTTCTTCATCGGTAAAGCAAGCGATAATTTACAAAGAATACATACATAACTTCTTTTTTAGAAAAATCAGAGGTGCGAGCGCTCAATCGATATTTTCTATTTGTATTTGTATTTTTCACTCCCTTGGTTGGTTTGTTAAATATAGCTGATTATTAATTAAATCTGTGCTCTATTACTCGCGGAATAACGTTTATAATTCAGTATGACAGGATTATGGGGATGAGCACGTCATGAATACTTAAATTTGATTCTATAGGCCAGCTAAAAGTTATGGAGGTCGATATCAGATATAATTATAAGTTCTTCGTAAGCTGCGGCGTAGTAAAATTCTCATAATGTATATTAATAAGTATTGGAAATATTAACAAGTATTTTTTGTTCATTCAGATAGCTGACTTGCCCTGACTTCGAATCGATAGCAATAATTTATGTATAGCCAGATGACTTCTGGTTGTCAAATCGCTACCTAAGTTCACGGGATCACACGCTGGGCTATTTTGAAGATTATCTAAACATTTCATTAAAACATTAATTTTACATATAAGTAAGTAGGTACATATGCATTTACAACACGATTGCTTACAAAACAGACCCCGTGAATCATCATCAAACCTACATGTCTTGAATCTAACCATGCTGTTAAAAGAACACAATTCACAATTCGTCGATCACAGCACCCTAATCTTAAAACTTCGTTATTATGGTATTAGGGGAAACGCGCTAAATCTAATATCTTCATATTTATCAGATCGGAAACAACAAGTATTTATCGACAACGTCTTCTCCGCAGGCTCCTTAGTTAGGATTGGGGTTCCCCAAGGATCCATTTTGGGTCCTTTTTTATTTTTAGTCTATATAAATGACCTTCCCTACATGGTTAACAATATGGCTGAAGTTGTGTTATTCGCTGACGACACTTCGATAATATTTAAGATAAATAGAAGGGAAGAGAATCTTACAGAGCCAAATAAAGTACTTAGATTGATTTCCGACTGGTTTTCTGCTAATAATTTACTTCTAAATGCGGCAAAAACTAAGTGTGTCCGTTTCTCGTTACTTAACAATAAAAATGAAGTAAACATTGATTTAGACGGGAATAAACTAGAATTAGTACCCTCAACGGTCTTCCTCGGGGTTTCAGTCGATAATAAATTGCAATGGGGACCCCATATTCAAAGAATTGCAAGCAAATTGAGTTCTGCCGTCTTTGCTATTAGGAAAATTAGACATCTAACTGACGTGGCTACGGCGAGGTTGGTATATTTTGCTTACTTCCACAGCATTATGTCATATTGCAGTCTTCTGTGGGGTTCTGCTGCAGATCTGCAGACCATTTTTATCTTACAGAAGCGAGCGATTCGTGCTATTTATAACCTTCGCTCTCGCGATTCTCTTAGACAACTGTTTAAAGAGGTCAATATACTGACTTTGCCGGCCGAATACATTTTTCAGAATATTATGTATGTTCGCAAAAACCTTCGTACTTTTATGAAAAACAGTGACTTGCACTGTATGAACACTAGAAATAAGAATAAACTAGTTGTTCCAAATTTTAGGCTCTGTAAAACAAGTAAATCATATTTAGCAAATGGAATAAAATTTTATAATAAACTTCCCTCCGAAATAACTAATCTACCCGGACACAAATTCAAGTGTTACGTTAAGCGCGAGTTAATGTCTAAGGGGTATTATAATGTATCGGATTACCTTGATGATCAGACAGTTTGGAAAATTGGTCCTGCACACCATGGCCAACCATGTTAACACATATTAGAAGATAATTGCATAAAATGTCATGTGTACTCATCTACAATATTGACATTATAATTAATATTAAATCTTTATTTGACATTCATATATATACCTCAATTATAATTATCCTCGCGTTAATATATAATCATTTAATGTTAATGACGACCGACCGATCATTGTGTTGCGCTTGCCTTTAAAATTATAAATTATTTAAATTGTGCGTATTGCTCGAAAACCAAATAAAATTCAAAAATTATGTTTGTAAATGTAGGCGTATGCACTCTGTACACCGTTTAATTATAATTATTTATTTGTGTTCTCTTCTCTAATTATGATTTTTTTTTTTTAGGTGTAGAGTTTAGTGTTTTTTAAATTCCTTCAATTGGATTTTATCTCAATTTAACGGTGATGTGTGTGCATTAGCTTATATAACTAATCTGACTTTGTATGCAAAAGACTTGAAAAAAAAAGAATATTATAAAGATTCAATGGACAAATGATGACAAAAAAGTAAGCCCGGAGTTTCTTTCTGCCTTTCTTCTTCGGGTAGTCATCGCCTAGGTAGCTAGTGAAAGGCTGGTAGGTTAGCTAGGTTAGGGCCTGTAGTGTCCTCACCGGTGAGGATCGCGACGCGTTCCTTCCATTATTTTATTATTATAAAAATGATTGTTTCTTTTTTTTATTTTATTTTTATCTTCTCTTTCCTGCCAGCCCGAGCTTGGCTTCATTATTTATTTTTCATTGATTTTACTCCCTATAAAAATGTCTGTAGTTATATAAGTGACTTTTTGTAATAATTATTATTATTAATTGAATGTATCTTGACTTATCATAAGTGCAATTATGTTCGCCTACGTGATGAATAAACTATTTTATTTTATTTTTTATTTATTTTATTTAATTGAAACATCCATATTCCATACAATCCACAATTGTTTAGAAGCCAGTGACGACCACAGAATATATCCTAGTGTTCTGTGGACAAAATACAAACCACATGAAGAGTCTGGCTTTCCAAGTATGGCTTCAAATGTTGGTGGAATCAATTAGGGTAAGCGCGAGATGCCACTGCTCGGTGCGTAATGAGCGGGGCGGAGTGGGCCCTCCACGCCTCACGACGTGACACCTAATTTTTTTCAATGACGTGCATAAACGTGGAACAGGAGCTCTAATCTTGAGCGGTTTCACACGCGCAATTTTATATCGCGACGTGTTTTTCTCCATAATTTATCGGAACGTGAGATATAAGGATTCGACAGGAACGAAATTACTCGTATTCCCGGATATTTTCGTCACGTTCCAAATATTTTAATCTTTATTTTATTAAGCGACTTAAAAGAGGAGGTTGGTTCTAATTTGACGCGTAGGTCTGTATTTATTTTTTATGCGTACAGTCAGCAGCAAAGGTAGCTGAACAGATTCAAAATTTCAAATTGCCTACGTACTTTTGCGTTCTTACTAATCTTTTTTTTCTCTGCACAAAAATAAAATAAACGAGATTTACTTTACTTCAAACGAAGAAAAAAATGTTTTAGTTTAACTTAACGCGTATATAGGCGATTTGATTTTTTTTATTTTGTTCAGGTACTTATGCTGCTGACTGTACATCGAATATTAAAAGATTTGTGAGCAGTTTTCAAAAATCGAAATGGTCTACATGTACCTATTCCTTATCACACACATAAAATACGAAGTTAATCAATAAAATTATGGTTCAATAAAGTAGGCCTTTTAAAAAGCCGTCATGGTATACACGAGATGAAACCTTTGGTCTTTTTTTCCAAGAATGTCCTCTTAATCAGCGGAACTCATAAAAATGAACGACTAACATTATACCACTTTAAACCGCAAATAAAATTCCATTAAGAGTAAAAACAAGGCCATACTTTAGCTTCCTCTTCGGTAAAATTTAATTATTCCAGGAAGTGCTATTTTACTAAATTACACTATTCAGATTCCGCTCTTATTAAACGTACAGTCTCGGCCGGAATTTCTAACGAACGTAATTTAAAAATCCAAGTTTTATACTTTATTAAATTTAGCTTGAGCCTCATGCAAGTTGTCAAAGTAAGATAGCAGTAGTTGTGAGCATGTCAAAATTGATTATGAGAGTTGAATTTAATGGACAAAAATATATTTGCGTCGATAAAATTAATAAAACCTAACTTATGATAGAGGACTGCCTCGGTCTACGTAGTCATATAGTTTATGCGCTAGAACTACGGTCCTAGGTTCGAAACCAGGTCAAGCCAAAAAATTATGGCCTTATTTTTTGTCGTGATAGCTACTCAGCCACAGCTCGGTTTGGCCATGTTATACCCTCGTGCCTCGGAAAGTACGCAAAGCCGTTGGTCCTGCGCCCGATCTCTCTCAGGTCATGTCGGATTGCCATCTTACCGAACTATGAGAGTCAACGAACAGAGAGTACACCTGTGTATTGCGCACACATTTGTACTCTATAATATATCCTGCGTACCTGGGTATTCTTGAATGAGATTAGCCGCCGTGGCCGAAATTCGGATAGGACATTTTACTACTACATTATGTTTCGTAGGATGACTGAGAAATCCTGAAGTGTAAAAGCCCTATTCTCTCCCAGTCTTTTATTCCTATTAGTTTCCAACGCATTACCGTATTTTTCGATCTATGCTATATAACAAAAAAATCTCTGTAATAATAAAATATATACTATGTTCTTATGCATGATCATCGTCAACAAACACTCGTGACGGCGACATTACTATGTTATGTTACACAACACACTTGACAAAACAATTAGCTTCAAGCGTTCAACTCAGAACATATTACAAGCACGCCATTTGTTTGTTCAGAGCTCATTGTATTTAAGTACTGTACGAATTTCTAATCAATCTAGCTTTCTCGGCTTGTGATTGCAAATATAGAATGGTCAAGGAACTGGGGCAAACTGGGGCTTAGCTGTGGCAAAGTTATATTTATGTAGTTGCTATACAGGGATCAGGGTCCGATCTAGCTGTTTAGCCGCTCTGGGCAAAAACAATATTCGCCGCTCTTTATATCAACACCATATAAGCCTTTAGGCTTTTTATTCCAAAGGAAATACCTTAAAAATACTTTTTCGTCGGGTTACTAAGCCTGGTAATATTTATAAGATTTTCTGTTAGAAGGAAATTCAAAGGGTCCGTACAACCGTACTGTGACTTTGCCGCCCGTCGTTTTTGCTCTGGCCATTTTCCCAACTGGCCCCTTCCCAGATTGGGCCCTGACAGTGATTGGTTCCGAAATACTATAGATTCATACGAAACGGCCACTAGCTGGTTTTATTTGTGTATAAAGCGTAGCGCAGATGATTTCTTTTAACGGATAAAATGCTTCAACAACTTGCAAAAAGTCAGCAAATGTTACTAAAATTGTAGTGTAGTGTTTTTCAACAATGATAGCGTCTGTGTGACACCTGATGATCGTTATCTATGGAGGTTCTTCTTCGTACTCATCATGTTTGGGTTGGTTATTGAACTGCCGTTTTTGTCATGCGTCATGTGCCTCGATGTTTGGCGGAGTGGGAGCAACAAAGAGGGACGCGGGAGGTTACAATGCTGCAAATCTTTTAATTTTCATAAATTAATTTACGTTTTAAACAAAACCTTCATTCCACAACATAATGGCTACTAGAAACAATTGTTTAACAAGTCATTCTTCTTTGTACCTGAATTATAAATGTTTTCTCATTGAAGGCTCGTGGAGCGTTATTTTTCAAGGCCCGTCGAATAAAAGCATAACCAATTTGGTAAATGCTCGGGAATACCGCGCGGGTCTGCGTAAAATGTAAAGGGCCTCGTTTGGGCCGACAGATTGAGCCCATTTTTGAGGCGTCCGGTGCGAAATGATACGACGTTGTACGACAGCTAAGAGGATGTATTACTTACTAAATTATTCACAGGTTCGTAATTTGTTATGCGGATGTTGTGTTATGTATATTTCTCCAAATATATAGGTTTATTCAGTATTCAGATTCAGTATTTCAGATTACAGTAGGTACTTTTCATGCCCATTAATTAATAATTCATTTATTTCATAACAAAGGTTACAAACAGGGCAAGTACAGTGTTCTTAAAACTAAGGTCACAGATACAATTCGGTGAAATTAAAGCACATTACACAGTCGATAGCTAATGACTAAACTAGATTCCTAGGAATCTGTACGCCAATTTCTCATCAGAATGTTTGTATCTTGATTTTAGTATTTCATTTGTTCCAGAAACGATTTATTGTATTCTAATTCAAATTGTTAATCTATATCGTTCTTTAAAGGATATATTCATTTAGTACTTACACCACCAAATGTATCTCAATACAATTTTCCAATAGATGTTCACCATTATTTGTTTCATAAAAAAATACATCAGCATATTTGTCTTGAGTTTCATTAATATACTCCGTGTAAAGTGCAACATAAATTGACAAAAATAATGACACATTCATCCATCTTCATCAATCACAAATCTTCATGCGGCAAGGGGTTTTCTTTGCCTGTACCTACTTAGCGAGAAACAACACTGCGATATGACAAAGGGGTGGAAAATACAAAGGAGTACGCACCTTCGTATATTCGTTATGCTCAGATAAATCTGGAAGTATGAGATATGAATTCAAGTTTGGAACCGTGTAGATAAAGATTGTTGAAAATTATCATGCATTAATTATGATACATTGTGATTCCTTACGTTTACGCGAACGTTAGACATTAAAATAAAACTACTACGTCGGATTTTATCGCGGTTTTTATTTTATTTTCTCCCGACGTTTCGAAGGCTTTGCAGCACTTCGTGGTCACGGGGCGGACTGGTGGTGACTGTTGGTGGTCCAAAAAGTTAGTGTTAAATCTACCTTTACATCTTAAAATTGTATAATTGTAAATTGATGTAACATCTTACAATTTTAAGTACACTAAGTATTTATATCCCACAGTTCTGTATAGATAGTATGTTTAGGTAGCAGATACTGACTATGTATGAGTACATAATAGTATAAAAATTACTTATCATAGCCAATATAAATTGATTATAGTAGCCAGTAGGTAACTTGAGCAAACCCACATTCCTGAGAATTCTCCATAAGAGTCTCGAGGGTATGTGAAGTCTGCCAACCCGCACTAGGCCAGCGAAGTGAACTAAGGCTTAGGCATAAGGTTAGCCTCTCTCAATAGTAGAGGAGGCCCATGCTCAGCAGTGAGTGATGTATAATTCGAACTGATTGCATTGCATAGTAACTTTTATCTATTGTAATACTAATAATAAAAACACCAACCATAGAAAAATATTGTTCAGAATTTCTACGTCAATACAGAAATTCAGCGCTGCAGTGCTAAAAAACCATTAGACAGACAATGCATCACGATAAACTGAACAATGGAACGAATGTACGTCTGCTAGAAATAAACTAAATAATAATAGGGCAACAGATGCTAGTAATAGGTGTTATATCGCGCAATACACACAGGAAAACAACTGCGAAACGTATCACGATACCGACAATTGTGTACAAGTCTCAAGGGTCTCGGGACAAAAAGTATTTTCACAAACAAAAATTCACTCGTGCTCTGTAGACACGTAGGGTGTATTTAATTTTCGCGTGGCTGCTTCTTTTTACATACTATGAGAATTCCTTAAACAAAAATATAAATGCAGTCTCTTCATGCAGAATATTTCGTTTGCATAAAGGTTTGCGTGGGGTCTTTGTGAGCTCGTATCGGCGTGGGACAAATGAGGAAACTTGGCCTTCAGGACAAGACGGAACATTACATTTCATGTAATGTCTTTTCATTTATTGTAGATGATTTAAACAGCGTCAACTGTTGGAGGTTGTTCTGAAACACTTTCTTTGATGGCTGTAGATACCAATACGAGGAGGGCAAATAGCCATAGTATAAATTAAAATCAATTTCATGTAGTTAATTACTTGGTAAGTGCACGAACATATTCGTAACAACCAAATGAAATATAATATTACATGTGAAAATCGATATACTTGATCCAAATCGATTATAAAGCCCTGACGGTTGTCTTTTTATCAACTGGTCGAAAATTGTCGTTGTACCCACTCCACATGAGCGTAGATGAAAGTAATTACTGTAGTCAATAACATAAATGCGTTTATGAAGACAGCAATAATTATACAAATTAGCATTCCGACCATTCAAAAACAAGGAAAGCTGACCCCGCCACCTTTTGGGATCTATAGCTTGGAAGAAAGAGCGAATATTCCGAGTGTCCATAATAACGTTAGCCAATAGGTAAATAAGACTTCGTAAAGACAAAGTCCTGTATGTAACTCTATGGACTTCGACAGAAAAAAGCTGGCAAGGAATTAGTAAGATACAAACCCAAGGTATCAAGGTGTTTCCGATATAATTTTTAAGTTAAACCAATTTTTTTTAATAGAAATTTCTGCTCAGATCTCCTAACACGTAGAAGTGTATTATTGGAGTGTTAAAGATTCCTAGTAGAGCAAAAACAAAATCAGAAGCATTGATCATATATTAGAGCGTTCAAGCATACAAAGAACTAAGACGCAGTCATAAAGTAGATAAATGAAATGGAGGTTCGATAAAACTGAGTTTCTTAAATTGCAGTCCATAAGTAAAACTAGTATTTAAAAAAGGTTGGCCTAGTGACACTGGACAACGACCAGGATATGTTAACAATTGTTTGCTAATCAATATTACGTTTGCTTGACTTTGACTGTGTGCTCAATAACATTATAAAACTGGCATTATATGTTCTAGGGATGTTACAATTTTAACTGCTCTGGCCACAGCTATTGGAGGAGTAACCTTAGTAGTAGAGGAGGCCCGTTCCCAGCACCAGGGCCGGATTAGCCTTAAGGCAAATTAGGCAACTGCCTAGGACCCCGGCATCCGCCAGGGGTACTTCCTGTCGTGAAAAAAAAAATAACGTCTCATATTTAATAAACCCGTTACCCGATGACAATATTATTATCATCTTTTACGTTATATTTCAATATGCTATGAAACAAATTTTAAGTGTAAAAAAGATAGTTATTTTGCAGTCGGTTAATTAGGTGGTGGTAGAAAAAATGTATTTTAGGAAGTTGAGAACGGGAAAAGGGGCTCCAAGGGGGCAATGCCTAGGGGCCCCGACACTCATAATCTGGCCCTGCCCAGCACTATGTTAGTATATACAATACAGCACTGTTAAGTACTACACTTATTATAACAAGTAGGTACTGTATACTATTTTTTTTTAACCGACTCCATAAAAGAAGTTTATTTTTTCGATCCGTATGTTTGTATATATGTAATCACAAGACACGTGACAGTGATTAATCATATCATACATAATCCCATTACATTTGGAATGAAGGATACTTTTCCAAAAATACCAGTTACAAGAATTGCTATTAACTTCTGTTAAATATTAGATTTCATCATTAAATTACATCTCAAATTACTCTTTAATCCCAATTTCCATTAAATTATCCCATTTATTATTCATGATTTATTAACTCATCTTACTAAATAATGGGATATGAAGTAGTGTTGTAACGAATATTAAAGTTTAATATTTGTTACATCACTAATATTAAGTATTTATATTAGGCGTGCAATAAATAAAATGAGACAATAAATGAAAAAAATAATTCACACCTTGGTGCCTTTACCATCAATTTCTGTAAAAATGTACACTCCTAATCTGTAATAGAGCTTTGAAGAATGAATGACTGATATCCATTTCAAATACAGATTAAATAACATTCATTTGATAAAATTCATGGTGCTCGGTAAATCGTGAACATTCAGAAACCTTAATATTTCACGCGCAATAAATCCTCTTGTATATGTAGTTACATAAAAATTAATAAAGGTATAACATTAAAACATCCATAAATGTAATCCAATCAAAACTGTCTGGAATTAGGCAACGTAGCCGCCGAAAGACGACGAGGCGTGAACGAAATCCTTCAAAAACTTTCCCGAATCAATAAAATGTATAATCCGCTAATGTTACTTTAAACGGTTTTAGAACACGCAATCACATGAATCCAAACGTAAAGTTAATAACACCAACAACAATACAACTTAATTTATTACTCACGATTAATTTATTATCCAAATATGTCGTTTTGCTCTCGGCCAATACTCGATCAAACTGTCACTATATCACTCACAAATCGTCTGTGGTCAGTTGATTTTATACCGATTTTAGTATTTGCGAGTAGCTAAGAAACGCGCGACGTTAGGGCGTCAATAAGCGGACTGAGGCGCCATGACAGTTTGGCTGGGGTGCGGGGCGCATGCGTACTGCACACACCACCTTAAGGTCATTCCCCATTGTTCAACCCCTCATGGAAATTGATGCCAGAACGTATTAGAAAAGACGAAACCTTTTTAACTTCAAATCTCGTTTCTTAATTTAAAACGACGAAACGCTGGTGTGCAGTCCGTTAGTTATTCTGTTTGTGATTTATGAATCGCTTTCAGATTTAATGGCTTTAGGCCTTTTGAATACAATAACCTTTCCTTAACAAGACGTGTATTTGGGAAAAATAAATTTAGAAGACGATAATCCCAAAAATATTGTAGACTAACCTACACGTTTTTGCTTCAGTATAAGAACAAGATCTTATTGCAATCAGCGCGATTGTTACAGCTCTTGAAAACTCGAAAAGTCTTCCACTATATTTGACTTAGATGCCTAATCAAATTTGCATAACTACGTTTCACACTACAGTGCACCTGCGCACCAGCCAGTTACATATATACAAATCTAGATACGTACATATTCCCATAGGGGTAGGTAACTGGTGGTAGGTCTCTCATATGTGAGAGTCCGTGTGGGTGGGTACCACCTCAATGTCTATTTCTACCGCCAAGCAGCAGTGTGCATGCACTGTTTTGTTTCGGTTTGAAGGACATTGTAGCCAGTGTAACTACTGGACATAATGAGACTTAACATCTTATGTCTCAGGATGACGAGCGCAGTGGAATGCCACACAGTACTTTGTAACTCAAGGTGCAGAATGGCGTTCTGTTTATGGGTGGTCGTATCGCTTAACATCAGGCGAACGTATGCTCGTCTCATCATTCCAAGCAATAAAAAAAAGGTAAAAACTATGGATTCCCGATATTAGCACACTTCTTTAGCTTCTTTCAATTCCATCAACCTCTTCATGCATTCCCTCCGGTTCAGGGTTTTTGACCTGCCCTTTGGTAAGAATGTCAGATATCTGACATTAAAACGTTCAGTGTGGTCGACTCTTCCACATTCGCATTATAATATTATAATCTTCTTCGTCGGTCTCCTGTCATTCATCCTCTTCAAATCTACACACTGTAAAATATTTTATACACATTTGCCTTTCCTTTTTTAGGACAAATGTAATTTGTGTACTCTATCTGCTATAAAAAAAAAACTGCTATACAGTGATTTACAATGACAGAGAGATTTTTTAGGACAAATGTTATTTGTGTACTCTTTCAGCTATACCTACAGTGATTTCATGTGAGATGGACTACAATATTTACCGCAAACTATTCACAATTGAAAATCGTCCAAATTTATATCTACCAATCCATAAATCGTTAGAGTCCACTTGCACGCGCGTCGAAACGCATTTAAGCGCGTTTTCCATCAACCCACGCACGTCAAGACTAACGATTACTACATAAGAAACGCGAAGTAAAACGGACGCGATGTGGAGTGGCAGCTTTTCTGTTGCCGTACAGCTAGATTACCCAAATTAAAAAATATATGTGGTCGAAATCCACACTCCATACTTAGAGCTTGCTGTTATAATTTTTCTACTTTTCGGAAAATTTTCACGATAAAAACAACTCTCTCTGTGTTTATTTTATAGGGAACTAGGTGTTGCTTGCGGCTTCGCTCGCGTGAAAAGCCTTTCCCGCTATAAAAGTCCCTAAAATACAGTACGAGGCCAGGGCCATGTATTTAAAAAATCTTATGAAAAGTTACCATTATTTCCTATGAGAGCATATTACCGGTATAAAAGCTTATGTGTTAATCCAGAAATTGGTCTAGCCGTGTGCCAAATTTCATCCAAATTCGTTCAGCGGTTTCCGCGTTTACTTTTAACATATAAAAAAAAAATAAAAAAAAAAATACGTTAGCATCGAAACATTTATAGAAACTTTCGAATTTATATTGTTAGTAATATAATCATCATCATCATCAGTTACATGAAGTCCACTGCCACGGACCATAGGCCTCCGCTAAGAATTTCCAGACGGACCTGTCAAAAGCTGCCTGCTTTCAGCGTGTCCTGCATAAATATTATTTAGATTCAGTAAATTTTTTCTCTACTAAAAGTTTGGAAAGCAGTTTCCACCAGAGAATTACGGGCACGAATCTCTAGGATTGTTCTTTTCAAATTAATTTCAAGGGTATAATGTAGGTACATACAGTGTATAATTAAAAAGAATAGATTAATTTTGTTATTTTGTTTAGTGCAGTTTCATTACTTTTTCATAGCTACTGAATGACGAGACGAGTCATGCCGTTTACCTGATGGTACGCTATTCGACCGCCCATAAACAGTAGCAACACCATACAGTTCTTTCAATTACAAAGTACTGCGCGGCAGTCCACTGCGTTCGTCAACCTGAGACATTAGATGTTAAGTCTCATAATGCCCAGTAATTACGCTGGCTACTATGTCTTTGACTGCCTCAGTGGCGTAGTTGTATTACGGTACAACTGCAAGGCTGAGGTCTCGGGTTCGATCCCCGGGTCGGGCAAAGTGATATTGGATTTTTCTATTGAGTATCAGCCCGGAGTCTGGAATTTGTGCCCGATATGGCGATAGGCTCGCCCCCTATCACATCATGGGACGGAATACGCTTGGCGAAAAGTGGGTGCACTAGTTGCGCCTCTGCCTACCCCTTCGGGGATAAAAGGCGTGAGCATGCGTACTATGTCTTTCAAACTAGAACCCAACATACAAACTGCTGGCGATAGAAATAGACATTACGGTGATACCTACCCTGACGGTCCGTCGCTTACGAGAGACCTACCACCGTGGTACTGGTGGTTTACTGGTGGTAGGTCTCTCATTATGTAAGAGGCCGTCTGGGTGGGTACCACCGCAATGTCTATTTCTACCGCCAAGCAACAGTGTGCATGCACTGTTGTGTTTCGGTTTGAAGGACATTGTAGCCAGTATAACTACTGGACATAATGAGACTTAACACCTTATGTCTCAGGATGACGAGCGCAGTGGAATGCCACTCAGTACTTTGTAAGTCAAGGTGCTGGATGGTGTTGCTACTGTTTATGGGTGGTCATATCGCTTACCATCAGGCGAACGGCATGCTCGTCTCGTCATTCAACGCAATAAAAAAAAAAAAAAAAAAAAAAAAACAATAAATAATATTTTTTCAAAGCCCAATACGAGCGCACAACCGTCTCAGGATTGTATTATGAGATTATGGGTGGTCACTGCCCTACTTAGCGCAGTCCCGATCGTTCAATATAATGTCGAGCGATCTAAAGCAAATTATTGTGAACCCACCCTTTTTCCTCGTGCTCTATTATATTACACTGAGCGAGCTTCACTCTAATGATTTACTACGCTAATGATGCTTCGAACAAAGCATTCATAGTAAGTAATATGGACGATACCCTAGTTGGGAATGTACCGGTCTGCCGAGACAATGTCCGGAGGTTCGAAACCTGAGGCACACACCTCTGACTTTTCGAAGTTACGTGTGTATTGTTTATCAATTATCGTTCGCTTTAACGGTGAAGGAAAACATCGTGAGGAAACCTGGAAACCTACATACCTGAGAATTCTCCATAACAATTTCGAGGGTATGTGAAGTCTGCCAAACCGCACTAGGCCAGCGTGGTGGATTAAGGCCTAAACCCTCTCAGTAGTAGAATAGGCCAGTGCTCAGCAGTGAAAGTATATAAAACAGGGCTAGTATTCATCATCATCATCATCATCAGCCACATGACGTCCACTGCTGAACATAGGCCTCCCCCAAAGATTTCCAGACGGACCTGTCAAAAGCGGCCCGCATCCAGCGTGCTCCTGCTACCCTTATCAAGTCGTCTGCCCACCTTGCAGGTGGACGGCCGACGCTGCGCTTGCCAGTACGTGGTCTCCACTCGAGAACCTTTTTGCCCCATCTGCCGTCAGTTCTTCGAACTATGTGCCCTGCCCACTGCCACTTCAGCTTGCTAATCCGCTGGGCTATGTCAGTGACTTTCGTTCTTCTGCGGATCTCCTCCTCTTCCCCCGGACCTCGATTTCGAGCAGACGTGTATTGGATTCGTGCTAAATTAATTAATAAATTATATTTGGTTTTTAAATCATTGCTAAAAAACACAATTAATTAAATAGGAGTGCATAACATTAAAGCAATGGTTTTAACTCCTGTACAGTGTTAAAAGTGTATGTGCGCCTAGTACGTTAAAAACAAATATCCCCAAGAGTTATCGGCTACTTCTTGCGAACACATAGAACGAAAAAGCCTGCTGTCCTTTGTGCTCATGCGGCGAAGCGACTACACCATTTGCATAGTACGTGAGTAAGAAGTACTACACACTTAATACAAAATAGACCTTATAACCACAGGTCATTCAAAATTGGACGGAAAGTTAAAATGTATTAAATGCTCGATAGCCACCATTTTAGCTTGACCCTGCTAAAAGGCACCGAATTACAAGAAAATTAACTACTTCATCTACTAGTATCCTGGTACCTGGACAAAACTATTATGCCGCGAATCAAGAGAACACCGCCGTCCTCACCGAAACAAACTATTCTTACTGAGACGGAGAAATCTACCGAATTGGTTGCGCCTGATATTGAGCCTTCTGTCATGCAACGCAGAAAAGTTAAAAAGCCCATCGAAGAGTGCTCTAACATCACGTCTATTATGAAAGATATGTTTCAAAACTTCTCAAAGGAACAGGATCAGAGATTTGAAGATCTTAAAATGTCAATGGATAACATAAAAGATCAAAACTTTGAGTTGCAAAAATTTGTGGAGCATATGTCTAAAAAATATGACGACTTCGTGGCAAGAATAATGGACCTTGAAAATGAGAGAAAAGAAAATAAAAAGACTATTAGCCTTTTAGAAGAAAAAATTGAACTTATGGAGCGTAAAGCACGATCGTCTGGCGTAGAAATTCGTAATTTGCCAAAAATCAGTGGAGAGTCGAAAGAATCAATATGTAATAATATTATGAATCTAGGCAAAGTTATACACATTAATATTGTAACCTCTGACATAAAGGATACTTATAGACTAACATCAAAAGAATCAAACCGCGTAATTGTTGATTTTAGTACAATATTAATGAAGGAAAAAGTGTTACAAGCCGTAAAAAACTTTAATAAATCGAAGACAAATTTAGAAAAACTAAACACTACCCACATAGTTTCTAATGCTTCGCCGAAACCAATATATGTATCTGAAGCCCTTACCGACCGCTCTCAGAAATTGTACTACCAGGCAAGAATGTTTCAAAAAAGTCATGGTTATCATTTTTGTTGGACAGCAAATGGAACTGTGTTTTTACGGCAAGCAGAAAATACTCCCAGAATACGGATATCCAGTGAAGCTGACATAGAAAATTTAAGGAAGAAAGAATAGTCATCGTCCAGCTAAAACTGTAACACCTTGTAATCTTAGTATAATTTTATTTTTACATTCTATATGTTTAATAGTTTGATTAATTTTAGTTTTTTCATGTTAGCTCAGTATTATTTTTATGAAATGTTTTTTACAACTCTTACTACACAAATAATATGTTTTTATCACTCATACCTTATCACAAAATATTATTATCACAACAAGTATTACATACTACATACATTATTGTTAGTCTTATTTTTTGGTATTCTTACTCACATATTTCTACACAATCACATAAATAATTTTAAATATACTCATACTATTGTACTGAAAGCACTATATTTCCTCAAAGGCCTTTCCATAAATTGTATTACAGATTTATCCTACAATTTTATAAAGTTAAGATCTTCTTTATCAGCGGTCATATTATTCTATCTATTTAACTTTCGATAACTTAAAAGACTTGCCACTTAATTTAGATGATATAAATACTTCCACGTCAATTGCTGCTACGGATTTTGAAAACTGTAACCAAATTTTAACACCGTTAAAAAGCAGTCTGCTAGTAATGACACAGAATATCCGTAGCATAAACTGCAATTTTGCAGGTTTAGAAGTCCAATTGTCCAGGCTTGTATTTAACATTGATGTCCTAGTATTAACGGAATGTTGGCTCCGTCATACTGATCAAATTCCCAAATTGCATGGTTATTGCTCCTACGCTACCAAAAATATAAACAAACAAAATGATGGAGTGGTCGTGTATCATAAAGAATTATTAAACATATCTTTTGAAGAACCCCCATTTCAAGAAGGCAACTGTCTAGTAGCTACTCTCGACAATCATACTACTGCCATCATTGCAATTTATAGATCTCCATCGTACATAAATATTGACCACTTTTTATCATCACTTGACTCTGTCCTAAATAAGTATAATAAAATATTAAATGTGATGGTTATCGGGGACATAAATATACCTATAAACGACAACAAAATCAATCTGCATGGAGAACGTTATTTGACTCTCGCAGCGTCACATGGGCTTTTACCAACACATTTTTTAGTAACTAGACCGGAAAGCGAAACTTGTCTTGACCATGTATTATTAAAAACTAAAATCCCAACTACTACGGTAGTGCCATGTAATACTTTAACAGACCACTATCCAGTAATAATTGACATAAAACACTATAAACCACGTACTTTTGCAACAACTCACATTACAGTAATAAATAAGGAGAACTTAAAAAAAGATCTGGAACAATCTAACTTTATGCAGATTTATCAAATGCAAAATCCTAACGAGGCTTGTAATTATTTTATTGGAAATTTAAAATCTATAATAAATAAAAATAGTAAGCAAATAACATTATCTAAACGTCACAAGATTATCAAACCCTGGATAACACCTGGATTACTACGTTGTATAAAAAACAGAGATAAACTCCATAAAAAATCAAAGTCTAAACCGGCAAATCAGACTCTAAAAACAATATACATAAGATATAGAAATTTTTGTAATGCAACATTAAAAAAAGTGAAGAGATCTTACGAAAAAAATAAAATAGAAACAGCAAAAGGAGATAACAAAAAACTATGGAAAGTTATAAAGGATATCACAGGCATGTCAAAAATTAACCTTCATCCAAAAGAACGGCTTTCGTTACGACACTCCCCGCAGTTAGCACTAAATGATATTAACTATTTTTTTGTAAATGTTGGAAAGTCACTAGCTGAAAATATCAGTAAAATAGAACTCCCTGACTATGACTTACATAAACACTGTACACATAACTCTACACTTAACTCTTTCGTTTTAGAAGAAACTACTGAGGATGAGATTAGACGTATTATTATGGGCTTGAAAACAGAGTGTTCAGTTGGATGGGATAAAATTAGTAACAAATTTCTCAAAGAACACAAGGAGTATTTAGTCGCCCCTCTAACGTACATCTTTAATTTATGTATTGTTACTGGTATTTTCCCAACAGCTTTAAAAAAATCTGAAGTGTATCCTATACATAAAAATGGAGACAAAACTAAAATTAGCAACTATAGACCTATTTCGATACTGCCCTCACTTTCCAAAATTTTGGAAAAGCTCATTAATTATAGATTAGTCAATTATTTGGAAAAATTTAACTTATTATCAAATAACCAATTTGGCTTTAGGGGCGGAAAATCAACGGAAGACGCTGTAAATACTCTAATCAAGTCTATAACTACCCACTTAGATAATAAGAAAAAATGTTTATCTATATTTTTAGATTTATCAAAAGCTTTCGACACGATTGCTATACCAATTCTAGTATCAAAACTAGAAAATCTCGGAATCAGAGGAATTCAGTTAAAATTGTTAAAAAATTATCTAGCTGAAAGGTATCAATGTGTACGTATAGGTAACTTAGTCAGTGATGACTTACCACTTACATATGGTGTACCACAGGGTAGCATCTTAGGACCCACTTTATTTCTTGCCTATATTAATGATTTAACTTCTCTTAAAATACCAAATGGTGAAATCATCTCATATGCGGACGATACAGCTCTCCTATTTACTGCTGACACTTGGGAAGAGGTATTTTATGCTTCCCAAAAGGGTCTTGATATAGTTAGGGTATGGCTAAAAAAGAATTTACTTACCCTGAATATAGATAAAACCAAATATGTTTGTTATAGTATGGGCCAGAAACAAGAAATTACTAATAATTTAAACATAATGCCACATAATTGCAATGTACAGTCTTCCTGTCAATGTATAGCATTACAGCAAGTCATGCATATGAGGTACTTAGGCGTTACTATTGATAAACATTTAAACTTTAAAGAACATATTAAAATCTTGTGTGGGAGAGTACGTAAACTCATAGTCGTTTTCAAAAATCTTCGACATGTATCTGACCATATTCTGCTGAAACAAATATATTTTGCTCTCTGTCAATCATTGCTAAATTACTGTATATCTGCGTGGGGAGGTACCTCAAAATCTACTCTCAAGGCCCTCGAACTTGCCCAGAGAGCTATTCTTAAAGTCATCTTATTCAAGCCATTACTTTATTCAACTTCTTTACTTTATAAACAATTTGAAGTACTAACTGTTCGACAACTATTTTTGCTGAAAATAATTCTCAAACAACATGGCCAAGTACACTATGACCCAAAATTATTGGAAAAACGAAGGAATTACTGTGTGTGTGAAACTCCTCCTAATAATACAAAATTTTTCCACAGATTTTTCCCTTTTCTAGGACCATATACATATAATAAAATAAATAAAATAATTAACATCTATCCACTAAATAAAAATGATTGTAAATTTAAACTTTTTGAATATCTACAGAAATTAACTTATGAAGAAACAGAGAACATCCTTAATATTATGTTATAAAGCTTTATTTTTGGCTACCGGTATGGATAAATTCTAACGAGTATTTTTTGAAATTTTTGATTATGACTATTTATTATTTGGAATTTTCCTTCTTTACATGTTTATATTTATATACTAAAACATAAATATAAAAAGTGCTTTTTATATTACCTAACTATGTTCATGTTATATTACTATAAATTATTATACTCACACACCCTCTGACACACACACACGTACATTAACATTACACACAAACAGAGGACTTCTACACAACTGAGTTTTATTTTTTATTTTTGAATTTTTATTGTAACAAAATACTTATTAGGCACTATTAGATAAATCATATCTAGGGGATTAGCGCTGTAGACCGAAATACAGGTTCTTCCTAGTTCGGCTACAGATACTCCCATATATTATAAAATGTAGTATTTTTTTACACCCAGCTCAGACTGTTAGAGTTTATGTATTACTACTTTACTTTCTGAAATAAATTATTATTATTATTATTATTATTATTATTATTTCTGATTCGATCGCGTAGAGAAACACCTAGCATAGCCCTCTCCATAGCTCGCTGAGTGACCGTGAGCCGTCTTAAGCGGCCCATAGTCAGAGGCCACGTCTCAGTGCCGTATGTCATCACTGGTAACACACATTGATTGAAAACTTTTGTCTTCAGGCACTGAGGTATTTTGGACGAGAAGACCTTGCTTAGTTTCCCGAATGCTGCCCAACCGAGCTGGATTCGACGGTTGACCTCTTTCTCAAAGTTGGACCTGCCTAGTTGGACTACTTGCCCTAAATAGACGTAATCGTCCACAACTTCGAGAGTTGAGCTCCCAACGGTAATCGGGGTAGGCACAACATGAACATTCGATAGGATCTTGGTCTTGTCCATGTTCATCCTAAGGCCCACCAGTTGAGAAACTCGATTGAGGTCATTGAGCATTATGCTGAGATCTTCCAGCGATTCTGCCAGTACAACGATATCATCGGCAAAACGAAGGTGTGTGATGTATTCGCCATTGATGTTGATGCCAAATCCTTTCCAATCCAAGAGCTTGTAGGTATCTTCCAACGCGGCAGTGAACAGTTTCGGAGAGATAACATCTCCCTGTCTCACGCCTCTGTGTAGTGGAATAGCCTTCGAGCTCTGTTCTTGTACTCGGACCGACATGGTGGCGTTGTTATACAAGCACCTCAACACTTCGATATACTGATAATCGATGTGGCACCGCTGGAGAGACTGCAGCACAGCCCAGGTCTCGATCGAATCGAAGGCTTTCTCATAGTCCACGAACGCTAAGCAAAGTGGCAAGTTATACTCCTCAGTTTTTTGTATAACTTGCCGCAGCGTATGGATGTGGTCTATGGTACTATAACCTTTCCGGAATCCGGCTTGTTCGGGGCTAGTATTATTATTATATAATTAAAACACCGATTAAATTTCGCCAGCTATGGTATGCCCCATGCAATAAGGGCTGCGTATTGCCATTTACCTGGCATAATTCCAGACCTCGGGCTGAGAAAGAACAAGTATCACTTTTCCCAACCAGGAGATCGAACCCGAGACCTCAGCATTGCAGGCATACAATACATGCAACCGAGGTAAACGCGAGAATACTTGTTAAATATTTTACACTTGCTATTACTCGCAGCTCCGCCCGCGTGACAACTTTTTACAGGTATAAAAGTATTCCTATATATTTGTCCGGAATAAAAAAGTTGCCTATGTCCTTTCTAAGGTCTTAAACTATCTCTATACCAAATTTCTTCGCAATCCGTTTAGTTGTTTTTAGTTTATCGCGTTAGACAGACAGACGCGGTGGGGGACTTTGTTTTATAATACGTACGGAAGTATAGATATTATCTGCAATTGAAATATTGTTGCAAGAAAATTAATTTCGTACAATTCTGCAGGTCCATAATTTTGCATAATGTCGACGACAGCAGAGCCACTCTTATGCTTTTTCATCTCAGCCTTTTGTTTTAAGCACAAAGGAGCGTAATCCCCGACTTTGAGCAGGGGCGTAGTTAGGATTCGGGTAAAGGGGCGATTTAAGAGCAAAAAAATGTTCAGTCTGCGAGATTATGAATGTATCTTACTGATATTATGAATGAGAAAGTACTTGAAGATTTTATGATGTTGGTTAGCAGTAAACGGATGCAACGCTAATCCATTCTTTTATATTATTAATGTGAAAGTAACTCTGTCTATCTGTCTGTCCGTTACTCTGTCACGGGTGAACTACGAAACGATTTCAATGAAATTTGACATGGATATAGTTTGAGAACCTGGAAAGGACAAAGGCTACTTATCCAGGGAAAATATATAGCGGGACTTTTATCCAGGAAAGCACTATCCCAGACAGACACAAGAACGAAACCTAGTGAGTTTTTTTTTTTATTGCATTGAATGACGAGACGAGCATGCATGACGAGAAAAAAGAATGTGGATCTACTAAGTAGTATCAACTGCATTACAATTTTAGTAGAATAGTTAACTTTATCCTAAATAGCATATCGTAAATAACGTTGTACATAAAAAAATAATTCCATAAAACTAAAATAATACAATAAACAATACACATACACTCACGTCCTTTACCCTCGAAGGGATAAACAGAGGCGCAATTAGTGCACTCACTTTTGTGTACTTTGTGAGCCTCTCGCCATATCGGGCACAATTTCCAAACTCAGGGACGTTACTGAGTAGAAAATTTCAATAACACTTTGCCCAATCCGGGGATCGAACCCGATACCTCAGCTTTGCAGTCGTACCGTAATACATCTACGCCACCGAGGCAGTATGTGTAAAACATTACATATAAACATACACACTATAACTGAAAGTAACTAAGTGCTAATTAAAATCTATCAGTGAATAATAATAAATAAGGGGGGTCATAACTCACACATGACTGACTCCGTCCCCGCGCGCTCAGACACGATGGAGAATTATCCTACTAGTGTAGTCTAGGTTAGACTTCAGACTTTATCCGGTATTAGGCGCAGTTCGCTCCGTCATTCAGGAGTTTTTTTACGAGCAATGTATGCGTGAACGTTCTCGGATTTAACGCTCGATGAGGCCCGGGTCTACGGGTTTCGCGAACTCCGCTCTTATTAACTTGTTTACAAGTTACATAATGCAAGGACACGGTTTTCAAACTCAATATTATATAATAGTGGTTATTCATACTATCCTTTGCGATATAGTCTTTAGACTATTATTAGTTGCAATAGAAGAAAGTGGCGCATAATTGGCGGTCATAAAATTTATAGAAATATGTACTATCGAACGTAGTCAGGGAACTATTGAATTTCGTTTATCTATGGAAACTATTTGTATTAACAAATGCAAACTACGCGGAGATAGTTAAAATTAAACACAACAAATATATTTTAATCGTACAAGATGACGCATTCACTGGGTACCAGAAAAAGGAGTGCTAAAAGAAAATTCGACTGAGGCGCACAAAAGCTTAACAAATGACGCGCAGCACATGTTACTCAGCGTGTTCGACTACGTTGCTCAACGATACGCGATGTTGCTATACAATGTATTCTATCCACAGCCACACACACACTCACATACACAAACACACACACCCACACACACGCACACACACAACATACAAAATAAACTTATCAATATTGTACCTTTAGGTTTTAAATGGTAATTATTATTGTTTTCTTTTATTTAGTTTTGATTTTGTATTATTTGACCTATATTTAATTGCATTTTTGGAAGAGCGGGCCCTCCTAACGCAGGTATTGCCATACTTAAAAGGAGTGCTCCAATAAAGATAAAATACACCTAGGTTAACATAATGCAAATAAAATTTATTATTTATTTATTTAATGTGTAACATGATTATGTACACTCGACTATCGCCACGTTGGACGAGCCTTTGCCCGCGGCTCCGCCCGCGTGAATGAGTTTTCCCAGGATAAAAGTTCCGTTTTATATTTTCCCGGGATAAAAAGTAGCCTGTGTGTTAATCCAGGACATAATCTACCCGTGTGCCAAATTTCATCGAAATCCGTTTAGTAGTTTTTGCGTGAAAGAGTAACAAACATCCATACTTACAAACTTTTGCGTTTACAATATTATTAAGTAGGATTCTAGGTAAACACCTTTTTTTTTTTTTTTTTTTTCGCGGAGAAAGTAACTTATTACTACCGCCCAGCCTTCAAGGGGGGCGACTGAGCGGTTATGTTGGGTTCACCGTGCCTTACGACCCGGCGTTGAGCCGCCCGGAGAGATGTAACCATCGGGCGACCGCCGGGCCGAGTCCCTAAACCTATGTACAACGCACGGCATACCAACCAAAACTCCGCGGTGGCCATCTTCGGCGCATTAGGGACGGCTGTGGGCTTCCTCTGACGGAAGTGTCTAAGTTGTCCGCAGTCGCCCCTGCGCGGTGCCGCCTAGTGCGGCCCGTCTCCTGTTGTGGGGGGGGCTCAAAAGCCCCCGCACACCGAAGGACGCTCTCAGCGTCAACGGCAACGTGAGGCCTACCAGCCACGCTGCCGTCCATCACAGGGATCGCAACAATGTGCCAATAAGAACACAAAATTGAAGACGGACAGCCCCCTGCCGCCCGCCTGCGACCCCCGGTGGCCCCTATTAGTCGCCTTTTACGACAGGCAGGGGATATCGTGGTGGAATTCTCCAAACGCCCCCAATCCACAGGGCGGAAGACGCCGGTCAGTCGTCCACCCGGCGCCTCCTACGTCTTGTCTGGCGGCGGGAGGGATCTCCGCGCCTCCGATCCCTCTCGGCACTCTCCTTCCGCGAGAGGACCACCTCACAGAAGTGTGCCACCGCACGCCAGGACCTCCGGCTGTCGACCATGGAAGCGACCACGGCTGGCAGCGAGAGGTCTCCTCCGACGACTGCTCTGAGAGCGCTGCGCTCCTCATCCCAGGCTGGGCAGAACTCTAACGTATGCTGGGCCGTATCCAGCGGGCAGTTGTCACAGTGGTGACACACGGCCGACACCTCCTTCCTCACTACCCGCCACAAGTACTCACCGAAGCAGCCATGCCCGGCGAGCACCTGCGTCAAGCGAAACGTTGCCGCACCGTAGCGCCTGTCCAGTCATTCGGCAAAGACAGGACGCACTGCCGCGATGACCCTGAGCCCCGCTGACGGGGCCTCCAGCCTGAGATGCCACTCCTCCACGGCGGCTCGCCGTAGGGAGGCCCTCATGGCCTCCACCTCCTTCAGGGCCGAATGTTGCCCGCGACTGGACGCCTCCTCCCGCCAATGAAAGACATCGGAGAGGGATTTGGCGTCCAGATCCCAGGGTAAGGTAAACACCTACATCTACGCCTTCATTAAGCATTTGATTTTCAAATCATTATTTAGTTACTTCGAAATTGTTTTCTCCTCAAAATAATAACTAAAGTTAGGTTCCACTTTCAAATGTGTGGACTATATTGTGACAACTACGGTTGTCAAATAAACCAAGCCGTCAGAATATTATGCAACACGAGGCACTCCGTCTGACGTCGCAATTTTACTAGCTGTCAAGTTTAACACTTGAAATGTATAATGAACTGGAGGGAAACGCTCGGGCGACTGCAGTCACCTCTGGCCCTCTCAGATAAATGAGCTATGTGCACACAACCATATCAAGACACGTCTTGATATAAGTTTTTTTTTTGTTTCAAGACGAAAATTATTTTAATAACAGAATGAATTCTATTTAACTTCAAAATACGAAAGATTTGAATACAAGATGAATGTTGGTTAGAAGTAAAAAAAATCCGAAAGGGATTTGGATGAAATTTGGCACCCGGTGGTACTGGTCTCTCATATGTAAGAGTCCGTCTGGGTGGGTACCACCGCAATGTCTATTTCTACCGCCAAGCAGCAGTGTATACGCACTGTTGTGTTTCGGTTTGAAGGACATTGTAGCCAGTGTAACTACTGGACATAATGAGACTTATCATCTTATGTCTCAGGATGACGAGCGCAGTGGAATGCCACACAGTACTTTGTAAGTCAAGGTGCTGGATGGTGTTGCTACTGTTTATGGGTGGTCGTATCGCTTACCATCAGGCTGACGACATGCTAGTCTCGACATTCAATGCAATAAAAAAAAAAGAACGGGTTGCACTCCGGGAGTGCCGGCAGAAATGAAAACTTAAACATTAACGTTGTGCATTTCTGAATATTTTGGAATAGTTAGGGAATAATTTCGCACGAATTGCTTTATTTATCAGTATAAAAGAACTACCATTTATGTGGTTAAATACAATATTTATTTATTGCGCTATCGTACACAAAAAACAAAAATTTCACTATTTCTTCATAAATCAAAATTTGAAAAAAGAATATTACGCTCTTTTGTACTCGTGCCGTAGCAACGCTTGGGAAATAAATAAAAATGTAGTCGTTTAAGAATTATAGCTTCTACGCATTGTATTTAAGGTTCATATTAGTAAGGGATGGTAAAGCCTCCTACGCATTCGATCGGGGTCATATGATCCTGACGCGAGTTTAACATTTTATACCCATCCCAAAAGTGCTCAACGCCGCTAAAGAAGTTTTCACTTCAAAAACAGATAAACTAAATTCAATAGTGCTACTATTACGCCAAAGTAAAAACGTAAAGTGCAACAGTGTGAGTTGTCCAGGAAAGTCTTTCAGGCAAGATCGAAACAGGAAAATTGTGATTATGACTTTTACTATTTCAAATCTGTTTTCTCTGCAACCGAAGCAATACTCTGATCGATCTGGTATCCTGGCAACGCATTATTGCATATTAAAACAACACACCTCAGTCCTCAGGGAATTTAATGAGAAAATAAACAAGTTTAATCACATTAGCGCATCGACACACGCGCGGTGTTGCGAGAACGTTCACCCCATTATGTGAAGTGCACAGACGGATTTATGGCATCGTATTAGTGTAATTTACTTAATAGTCGGGGATGGAACGCACTATTAAGGATAGAGCTTGCCACATTCGTGTCCTAAGCAACAAGTACTTGTAAAGCGATTGAAACGGTCTGCCGAGACGAAAGACTACGTTCAAAAGCCAAAAAAGATCTCGGTCTTTTGAAGTTACGTGTTCCTTGTCAACTATCGCTCGCTTAATATTTTTTTATAGCTTTGAATGTCGAGGCTAGCATGTTGTCAGCCTGATGGTAAGCGATACGACCATCCATAAACAGTAGCAACACCATCCAGCACCTTGACTTACAAAGTACTGTGTGGCATTCCACTGCGCTCGTCATCCTGAGACATAAGATGTTAAGTCTCATTATGTCCAGTAGTTATACTAGGTACAATGTCCTTCAAACCGAAACACAACAGTGCATACACACTGTTGCTTGGCGGTAGAATTAGACATTGCGGTGGTACCCACCCAGACGGCCTCTTACATAATAAAAGACCTACCACTAGTGAAGGGAACATCGTGAGGAATCCTGCATACGATTTATTCATAAGATTTTTGAAGGTATATTAAGTCTGCCAACACGCACTAAGCCAGTGTGGTTGACTAAGGCCTAAACTCTCTGTAATGGTGAACAACCGTGCCCAGCTGTGGGACAATGTATAATGCAGGGCTGATATTATTACACACACACTCACACGCCTTTATCTCCGAAGGGGTAGGAAGAGGCACAACTGGTGCACCCACTGTTCATCATGTGTATTTCTCACGAAGTGATAGGGGGCAAGCCTATCTGTAAAAAATTCCAGGCTCCAGACTGATATGAGCAGAAAAATCACATTGTTCGACCGATTCCGGACCGGGATTCGAACGCAGGTCCTCAGAGCGGTAGTATATACTTGTATGAATTTGGGTAACGGCCAAAGATTTATATTAAAGCTACCGAAACTATGATTAAATTCGAATATTAAATTGTTTAGTCTCGTGATCCCGTCACCTGTGAAACCGTCTCCTAAGTAACGAGTTGGATCGATAAACCCAATTGTATTTGAGAACACAACTTACTGTGAACAAGACAATTATATAGTGCACAATGGTTCTGGCCAGAGTGAACGGTAAAGCCCCAGTTTACTTCGGACACCCGGCTCATTTCTGGGAGGTAAGGATTTATTAGCAAAGTGACAATATACTTATAGCAACTTGGTAATGTTAAAGTCCTTTCTTCGGGCACTGTGATATTGGGTTTTTCTGTTCAGTATCAGTCCGGTGTCTGGAATTTGTGCCCGATATGGCGATAGGTTTCCCTCCATCACATCATAGGACGGAACACACTTAGCGAAAGAGGGCCCTCGTGGTTCTGCCTACCTCTTCGAGTATAAATATGTGATATGTTTCTTGGAGGTTTGAAGGGGTGTAAATTTATAGTTCAAATATATTTTTGATATTCAATATGAGCGAGATGTTTTTTCGAAAATATTTGAGTTGGGAATTTGTGCAAGATATCGCGATCTATTCCTACTAAATCATGGGTGAATGTAAAATCTGCCATACTACGGTAGAACTTAACAATATTATGCAGTATGTAAAGTTAGTCTAGGGACCTGATTAAGGAGGGTATTCAGTATTCGATTCTCGTCCCAAAAATATATAACGTATATTAACTTATTCTTTTACGAGAATTTTGGCACCTACGTATTTTTGCATTTCTAAGGTTTGAAGAAACCACGAATCATATTTAAAGGCCATATTCATACGTGATGACCGATAAGATAGGTCAAACAAGTAGATAGCTCAAGGGTGACCACACATTGGGAGCCTTTTTACGAATTTCTTTTGAGGTTTACTTGTCATTTATCATGATTTCTTCTTGCGTATATTTTTATAAGTTACATGCAAGCATGAACTGCCGTGTGATTAAATAGGTCCCCAGGCTAAAATACACACTTTATATCGTAGTGCATTAAAGGGGATATCAACAAAGATATTCGAATATATTCCACATGGACAGCGCTGCAGACATAATTAGATGAGACATAATTACTGGTGGTAGGTCTCTCATATATAGGTAAGAGTCCGTCTGGGTGGGTACCACCGCAATATCTATTTCTACCGCCAAGCAGCAATGTGCATGCACTGTTGTGTTTCTGTATGAAGGACATTGTAGCCAGTGTAACTACTGGACATAATGAGACTTAACATCTTATGTCTCAGGATGACGAGCGCAGTGGAATGCCACACAGTACTTTGTAACTCAAGGTGCTGGATGGTGTTGCTACTGTTTATGGGTGGTCATAGGCGAAAGGCATGCTCGTCTCGTCATTCAGTGCCATAAAAAAAGACGAGAATTATGGTAAAACCACAAATTTCCCCACTGATTCGACTTCCATTCTGTTTGTTGCACATTTCTCGACACCTTCAACTTACCTAATGAAAAATTCTTACGTATTTTATTTGACGCTGTATTTACCATTTTCACCGATATTAAAAAAGAGGTTCTGTATTTTACCCGTAAGTATGTATGAATATAAGTTTGTATATTCGCGATTTTCCCAAAAACAAGTGATGGGTTTGAATGGGGTTTTCTTTATTCAAATGTATTTTCAGGGAAAATTTTAGCAATCAATATATTATTAGGATCTGATGAAGATCTACGACGATAGACAATGGATCTCTTCAATAACTTACATCGGATAACCCGTGAATGATGCAATCGTGTATCTATGATGTATTGTTTACACCATTCCATAATTAACTAACGGAAAAGCAATAAATAAATGTTTTTTAACCTCTGAGAGCGAACACTATTGTACATTCGTGAGCTTACCCCTGCTTACACCATGCAGGGTGTGTCGTAATTGTTTTATTGTAGGCAATGGGCCAGCGACGGGGGAGAATAATCTACCATTTCATTTTATAGGCGATGACGCATTTAACTAATTACATTTATTAGTGTAATCAGATTTTAATTCATCAAGATAGCTTTTGAATTATTAGTTTGATTACTGATCTTATCTTCATAGAATAACAAATAGGTACCTAATTACAATAGCGGATGAAATTATGACACATAGCTATTACGTGCTTTAGTCTAGTTTCAAATAGAATCTGCCAATCAACGACTGCCTCGGTGGCGTAGTTGTATTACGGTACGACTGCAATGCTAGGGGCTCGGGTTCGATCTCCGGGTCAGGCAAAGTGATATTGGGTTTCTTAGCCCGAAGTCTGGAATTTGTGCCCGATATAGCGATAGTCTCGCCCCCTATCACATCATGGGTCGGAATACGCACGGCGAAAAGTGGGTGCACTAGTTGCGCCTCTGCCTACCCCTTCGGGGATAAAAGGCGTGAGTATGCGTATGCATAATATTATATTTTGTTTCAGAAACGCAAAATTTTGGAGATGAAGCCCAACGTGGACATAGATGATATGAAGAAATTGTCTGACGTCGTCGACTACGATTCTCTCCATTTGCAAAAGTAGGTAGTGCAAATGCACTTCCTAAGCAATGATAATATTTGACCGTAAATCATATAACACAAATAACGTTTTCTACTTCGTATTATTTTATTCTCATTCAGATACATTTTTTAATTAAAAATATTGTAAAGATGTTTTGATAAACATATTTAAGAAGTAAATGCATAAACCTCATGGGCGTATGTAAGGGGGGGTTTAGGGGGTCTGGACCCCTCAATAAGTCTTTAAAATTTGGCATTCAGGTAAACTATGTCCTGGACAAATATTTCCCTAACCTATTTTTATCCCGTAAAAGCTCACAAGTAAAAAAAAAGGAAGTAATTTATTTGTTACAACCAGACATGCATAGATACGAACATTTGGAAAAAATAGTAATACCAAAAAAGAAACGAAATCCACGATATATTTACAAGAGGATTTTCATTCTGGGAAAGGGGTTTTACGCAGACTAAGTCGCGAGGAAGACTTTGTATTTAATTATAATATTGTTAAAGACACTAAAATATATTTCCACCCTTATTTACTGGTGGTAGGTCTCTCATATGTAAGAGTCCGTCTGGGTGGGTACCACCGCAATGTCTATTTCTACCGCCAAGCAGCAGTGTGCATGCACTGTTCAGTTTCGGTTTGAAGGACATTGTAGCCAGTGTAACTACTGGACATAATGAGACTTAACATCTTATGTCTCAGGATGACGAGCGCAGTAGAATGCCACACGGTACTTTGTAACTCAAGGTGCTGGATGGTGTTGCTACTGTTTATGGGTGGTCGTATCGCTTACCATCAGGCGAACGGCATGCTTGTCTCGTGAATCCATGCAATAAAAAAAAATGTGCCGATTAGTTTTTTAATTTATATGTTCCAGATTAATAATAAATAGGACAAACGAGAAAGTTTCAAAACTACTGGACAAAGAAGAAATAAAACTTTGACAAAGAAGACATAAACTGAAATTACTTTTTAAGAAAGAAAGTGAAGAAATGTTGGAAGAGCTCGAAAGGAAGAGACAGAGAGAAGAGTGCAACTATTGTCAAGAAAAAAATGAAAACCTACTAAAGTATCAAGTGGAACTTGAACTGGAAAAGGAAAGAGAGTGTTTGAAAGCTTTGGAAAGAGAAAAATTGTAAGCAATATTTATGATTAAATAAAGATAACATGTTTCTTCTTTCTATCTTTCTGTGTATTAGGTATGCACGCTGCCTTGGTGGCGTAGTTGTATTGTGTGCCCTGTATGACATCGCTCTGAAGTCCAGGATTCGAATCCCGCGTCGAACAAAGTCATATTGGGTTTTTCTGCTCAGTATCCGGAGTCTGGAATTTGTACCCGATATGGCGATAGGGTCACCGTCTATCACATGGAACGGAATACACATGACTAAAAGCAGGTGCACTAGTTACGCCTCTGCCTACCCCTTCGGGGATAAAGGGCGCGAGTGTGTGTATGTATTATGTACGCGATGAACATCTACTTTCCCCTTTCGATTTGGACCACACATTTTATGTTTGTATTTCCAGAGCATCAGGAATGCGTTGTACGAAGAAAGATGAGATCGCGCTCAAACAGATGCAAAAAATGCAAATGATGGAAAAAAGGCAAATAGAAAAACAAGAGCAAGCGGTCGAAGACATGTGGCATCAAGTTCTTATGGATGATTTTCTCAGAAAGGTATAACAAAACTACATCGAAATAACGAACCTACTTAGTTATTTATATAAGTATTAGGGGAAAGGTGTCCACAATGAATCTGAAGGTAAAATGATTCCCCGCTAGTCTCAGTGAACTATTAATGTCATTTATCAGATTCATTAGCAAACACTTCGCCCGCGGTCCCCTCAGTTATCTGTTGAAATATCATGGTGGTGTGAGTATCGTGTGTTCATGCAGAACAAATTAATTAACATTGTTGGTTTGATCCAAAGTAAGCGAAAAATCAACTTGAGGTTTTTTCACTTGTGTCAATTTTCTCTAAATAATAGCTTATTCCACGGTTTAAATTGTCATTCAATGGCATTTTGAACATAATTTATTACACACATGGTGATTTTAATGTTATGTTTTGAGTTATATATTTAAACATTGCATTTGGGGTTAAACTATACCTCAAGGAAAATAAAGTGAGAAAAGAAAAATTAAAAACAAGGTGTTGGAAATAGAAATAATATAAAACAAAAAGTTCAAGAAAGAAGAAAGTGGTGAATTTGTTAATAACTGCGGCTGCGGTGACGTGTTACTAGATTACATCATAATTTTGACCTCAGAGTCATTGAATACTTAATTATTGTAAGATATTTTTTTTTAATTATATATAATATAATTACCATAAAACGCCTTATTTATTCAATCCTAAAAACATTTTTGGTGGTAAAGGTGCAAAATTGTACCAAGGGATCATTTTATCCATACCCACGGCATCATTTGAAACACCTATGTGCTCAAAATGATCCTTTAGTAAGCTTCTAAGAAATGTGTAATGATTTCTAAAAGATATATATTTGTCCAAAAAGAGTATGCCAATTTTACAGCACTTAAGTAAATGATTCAAATTTAGTTCATCGATTTGAATCTTATTAATATACTTTCGCCATAATTTGCATTTTTCCTTAGAGGGATCATTATAGACACCTTTCCCCTATAGATACCTCTTGCAAAGCGATACCTATTGCGCTGTAGCCAGTCTACGTAGTAAGTTAGTTTAGGCATCACGTAGATGGTATGTATAGTGATTTACGGCGATTTGCAACGTCTGCGTCACGCCTTACATTTACTACTACGTTGCATGGTGAAGTAACTGGTTAATAAGTACCATTATTTAATTTTGTGCCTACTACCACTGCTGTTTCTGAGGAAAATTGCGGTTTTCTTTGTTTATACAATAGTTTATTCGTAATCGGAGGAAAGTCGACAAAACGCATTTTTTTTATTTAATACGCACCATCATTACTAATTTCAGACGCAAATGGAAAAGTTTATTAAACATAAAAGACAAGAGGAAATGGTCGAACGTCGAAGATTGTATGACGCGCAGATTGCGAGTGCCAATCAGAAACGACAGCAGATCATCCGTGAAGAGATTGAGAAAGAGAACACACGGCTCGAGAAAATGAGGCGGAAAATGGAGCAAGATCATTATACAGGTCAAAAGATAGAATAACGTCTGATTTTAGATTATTAATTAAATAAAAATGATTCAATCCATTTAAATCTCTGCCTACCACTATTCGATAGAAAATTTATTTGTTGGTATAATTGGAAGTACTGACAAAATGCAACTTTTATTTTCAGAAGTAGAAAGAAAAAAGCAACAACAAATGACAAACAAGAAGAATTACCTCACGTCACACGATATGAAATTATCAAGGATTCAAAGTGAAAAATTGTGTGAAAAAGAATTTGACAATGCTGTAGTTAGAAGAGCGTTGGAGGAATTGAGACAAGAAAGAGAGATGAAGCTAAGACAAATTGTAAATAAGTATTGCCAATACTTACTATTCCTACTACTAGACACTAGTATTTTTATTTTATTAGGGAAACAAAAGTTAAAGCAACTAACACAAATACTTATTTAAAATATACATAATTAACGCAATTTACATGTTTCCACAAGTACGAATATCATTCAAAGTTCTTCGTAGATGCTATTAACTACTTGAGCGATAGATTAACAGCCATTTTAATAAGCGATTCCACTGATGCCTTTGAATCAATGACGAAAATGGACCAATTATAATTATGATTATTTATGCTTACAGAAGACTTGTTTTCATTGGTTAATTTTGATATTGTAGCTGATAAGAATTATTTAAGCGTCAGTCGCTTACAAGTCTTTTAGTGTGATGCTTGCAATGCAATCAGCCCTGTATTATATACTGCCCACTGCTGAGCACGGGCCTCCTCTACTACTGAGAGGGGTTAAGGCCTTAGTCCACCACGCTTGTGTGATGCTTGTTTAAAGTATATTATTAATTTCTTTTAAGGTTTTGCTGGCGGCTTCTCTTCAGATGCAATTCTTTCCCCGGTTTAAAGTTTATTGTGTTTTTATCATACTTTAGGGATCAAATGTAGCCTATACGAATATAAAACTTGGCATATAAAAATAAATTTGAAACTAGAAAGCCAACTGCGTGGCATGATCTATATAGGACAAATGTGCAGAGGTTTGCGCCTTTGTCGCGAGCTATACGATTGCTCAATATTATTTCCGAGAACGTGGATATATTTAATGCAACCTGCAGGAATTCACAGAAGTGGCCTACAAGTGTATTGAGGTCAATAGCAATTAGCAAATAACTTATACAACACCGCTTTAGTATATCTGTAATGGTTTTGTATATATGTATAAATAAATAAATAAATATTTAGTATACATTAAATCCCAAAATTATAGAGCTTCCACGTTTCAATTAATTACACTTTACGGATTGGTTTTTTTTTAGATAGGTACGGAATAAGACTGATAAATAAGGTACCAAAGATCAACTAAAAAATTTAAATTGATAAGGACCAAATTACGAACCAAGTATTTATTGCATTATGTTAAGATTTCTGGTTTTACAGCATAATATGCAAATTGAAAAAGAAATATGCGTCGAGAACTACAAGAGAGAGAAACAAGCAGCATTAGCGATGGATCAGGAGACAGATCGCGTCGCCCGAGAGTGGAGACAACTAGAACAGAACCAAGCTGATAAATATCTCAAACAGGTTGAAAGCGAAAACCAGCTCAGCAAAGAGGTAAATGTTCAAATATTATACTGGATTATGGTATTTCCCGCTAGGCATGGGCGTACTTGAGAGGCAGGAGACGTGGGCTGATTCCTTCTCCCGCTACCCTCCCTGGATTTTTTATGTCTACGTACTGTTGTATTTAATGTCTTAAAATATTGGAGCTCTAAGAAATTATTGATTCCTTTAAAGCGGCGATAGCCTATAGATAGATAGGCGATAGAGTGGAACGGACTGCCGAGACGAATGTCCGCAGGTTCAAAACCCTCACAGGCACACACCTCTATTATTTCCCAAAAAAAGTTATGTGTGTATTCTTTGTGAATGATCGCTCGCTTTAACGGTGAAGGAAAACATCGTGAGGAACCTGCATACCTGAGAAGTCCTCTGAATTTTGAAGGTATGTAAAGTCCGCCAACCCGCACACGCCAGCGTGGTGGATTAAGGCCTAAAACCCTCTCAGTTGTAGAGGAGGCCCATGCTCAGCAGTGGGCAGTATATAATACAGGGCTAGTATGGTATGGTTAAAGTCCCTACCTAAAATCTTTGCCGCCAAGCCAAAAATTAAATCGCCCATGTCGTTAGGCGTCATTTTACAAACGACTCATTTATAAAAAATGTTAACATTCTTAGAAAGCTGCTAAAGAATACAAAGATCACGTCGATAAAATTAACAACAAGTTAATAAAAGTGAAGCAGCAAAGATGCGAAACACTGGAGCGTGTAAAACGAACTGCGTTGAAAGAACTTCACGATAAGATACTTAGTGCTGACTTGGAGTTGAAGAAGCAAATTGATTACAGGAACAGTTTAAGCAAACAGATACACGATAATCAAAATCACTTGGTAAGCTTTACGCCTTTATTACACGTTCGACGTGTTGCAGCATAATCGTGTCGTATGCGCAATCGCAATTTTTAATCAATTCCCATTGAGAAGCAACAATTCTGACACGATGTTACGTTACGTCGTTTGCGAATTTAGTATTCAGCCCTCTTAGAATATGGCAAACACGATACGAACATCAGTGTTGTTTATTTGTGATTGGTCGAGAGATCAACATGTGACGAACACGATGGTCTCTCAACCAATCACAATCAAACGACAGTCGACACGGATGTTCGTTTCGTGTTTATTACGCTACATTCTAGGAGGGCTGAATTATATGTTCTCGTAAGTCTCTCGCAAAGCCTTTAGAATATGTGATTCTGAAGATACATTTTTGTTACGATTAGTTTGCGAAGGAGCTTGCTGTTGCGACACAAGTTGATATTTGTTCGTACATACGTTTTTCTGGTACCTATTTAATATTTATCTACAATTGGCATTCTTCTTGGATTTATCCTTTCATAGTTGATTGAACACCCTTGATCCACATGTAGTCAATAAAAATCAAGAAAATACCTATCCACGTTTTAGTTGCTAAATTAATTTATTTTCTGAAACGTCTGCATGTGCTTTTTGAGGTTTTTGGCTGAAACAAAACGTTGCATTATTGAAATCCTACTAATAATATAAACGCGAAAGTTTGTAAGTATGAATTTATGGATGTTTGTTACTCTTTCACCCAAAAACTACTGAACGGATTTCGATAACATTTGGCACACAGGGAGACCATGTCCTGGACTAACATATAAGCTACTTTTTATCTCAGGAAAACTTTTAACGGCGGGCGGAGCCGCGGGCAAAAGCTTGATTGTTGTGGCTTGATTGAAGTTGATTATAATTCTTATTGAATGTATTTGCAGGATATGGAACAAAGACAAATTGAACTAAAGGACACACCGTTTACAAAGAAAGCTTTAATGTTCAAAGATGTGATGGAAAGGAAGTTTAAAAGGAGTCACGATGAATCGAGGTTTGTATTGAATAAACGTTTCTTTCATTAGATAAAAGTTGCGCAGTATGTGCCCAACGTTAACAACAATACGTAATGCAGCACAGATGATACGCAATACAATATAACACACTTTTCTGCAGACAGCAAAGTTATCAAACATGTTGTCGACCTGTGTATAGTTGTACGGAATGGTTCTTGAGAGATAGTAGTCGCTACAGTGGGTTATATCGGAACGGTTATTTAATCTATCGGAAAATTAAGGCCTGTATGTGGACTCTATGTTTGATTTCAATATGATGACTGTCTGTAGTCCGATATGAGCTCAATTTCCTTGCGTTATCCGGGGGGACTGGGGGAGAAACTTCGATTCAATATCATGTATATTCACCTACTTAACGTGTTATCTTATATTTTCAGCACCAGCACTACCAATCCCATCCATCCATTTAGAAGATTAATCAAGTCTAAAGAAGCAAGCTCAATTCAACTACCATACATAATATAATGTATTCCTCTGCGACAACAAAAAACATTTTTGGATATCCCTTATTTATATAGTCCATTTGAGTTAAATGATCATAGAGCAGAACCGTTTCGAGCCAAACAATACCGACGTCGGCACATTCTTACGTCGCGGTGATTCAAGCTAGGAGTGACATATTTAGCAACAGGACGACGCGACGGGGGCAATTTGCATATACCACAAAATATAATGCAGAAATAATAGATTGAGGCGAATACGACACCGAAACGACACGAATTCTTATGGCATGAAATGTCAATAAATCTACCACCAGTTCGGAAAGCAGTTCTCATCAGAGAAGAACGGACAAGAAACAATTTGTTTCATCATCAGCCACATGACGTCCACTGCTAAACATACTTAGGCCTCCCCCAAAGATTTCCAGACGGACCTGTCAAAAGCGGCCTGCATCCAGCGTGTTCCTGCGACCGTCTGTCCACCTTGCAGGTGTTTTATTACAATTTGTTTGCAATCGGTTAATTAGTTTGTGGTATAAAATATATATTTTAGGAAGCCAGGAAAGGGAAAAGGGGTGCAATGCCTAGGGGCCATTCGTAATCCAGCCCTGCCACTAAGGATGAAAGATCTTGGGTACCCAGCCAAGAGGACCGACGGTTGCAGTCTACCCGGAGAGCGGATTAATAAAGGAGTGAACCCGCGTCATTCTTGATTTGTGCGGTGCAGCTCTAGTTCAGTTTCCACTTTGCCACGGAAAGAAGGACCTATATTGCACAAGGCTTGGACTCAAAGCCACTGTTATTTTTAAGACCTTGGTGTCTTAAAACGATGTTAGCATAGTGTCGCAGTATCTACTAAGTACTTATAAGTATAGTCAGCCACATAAGAAGCTGAACAAATTCAAAACTTCAAATCGAATATACACTTTTGGGTTCTTAATTATTTTTTCCTCTTCCCAAATTATAATAAAAAGGATTTACTTTACAAAGAAAATGTTTCAAGTAAATTTAACGCGTATAGGCGATTTGAAATTTTGATTTTGTTCAGCTACTTAATACCTAACTGTACCTACTTATAATTAATTTAATGTGTATATAGTATTGTATTAATACAGTGTTGCTGTGGATTATTTCAAGTGCTTACCAATATTTACTTGTATCATTGGGTGAATCGCATTATATCCATTACACTATCAAGGAGATGAAGTTTTGAATTATGTAGGAACGTTTTGTGGCTGATTGTACTACTGTTATCACATTTATTTTAAATACTGACATCTAGTGACAAGCAGTGTTATTATTTTATAAACTGTTCATTTGCTACACTTCTCTCTACCTGTGTTAACGTTTCACACTATATTGGATAGATGGCGCTAAATACAGTTTCAATATGTAAAAACTTACTTTACAATTATAGTTGTTGTTACAATCTATAAATAATTTATGCTTTAATAAATATTTTAATTATAACTGTAATAATAAATAGTAATAACAGCCCTGCATTATAATATACTGTCCCAGTGCTGGGCACGGGTCTCCTCTAACTGAGAGGGTTTTAATGGCTGTAAGTAGTAGGAGGATTAAATGCTAGCCATTTAGTTGCATCCGACTAATTGATTCATCTAATAATATTATAATTTAAACATCAAGTAATGAAAATTTATCTGTCGTAGATTGTTCTGTAAATCTACGTCGAAATATTTGCCTAATTATGCTGTGTTTAAAAAGATAACTTCGAACTTACACAACATTCCTTTTAGTATGATTACAAGTCAAACACGTTTCTGATAGTGATCAGAATTCCGGAAACATTAAGAAATTAAAGATTATTTTGATACGCTTATCTGCAATTTCGTTCCATCAATATGAGTGGAATTACCTACTAAATCGACAAGTATAAAAAATTGCGTGTCCGTTGTCTACTCACGGTCGGTCTCAATAACTTACTAACAAATAACAAACAGTTAAAATGCTTACTTTGATGGTTATCTGTGTTCCTAACAACTAAGATAAATGAGAAGTGATATTGAAATAGCAGTAACAGTTAGAGTAACTTTTACCGTCGAGTTAGATATCAAACTCCAGTTAAATGTTAGTGAGTTATTGAGATCGTAAGCAACAAAGCTAGTGTGCACAACAAACTAGGGTTGCCAACATTTTTTTGTCTGAATATAGTATATTATTTAAAAAGCTATAAAAAATATAGTACGCTTAAAAAAATATAGTATTTTATGGGAAGAATAAAAAAGTTATATTTTTTTATTTTTTATTTTTATAAAAACTATGTGTTTTGTTCTTCTTGCATTCTTTAACAATTTTTTGTCTTCAATAAAACTGGCATAAGCTTTACCGCAGTAAATTTTTGAATTAATATAAATCAAAAGCTCATTTTTAATAAAGATATACTTGCTCTGTTTTTTTGGTTTTAGTCGTTGAAATGTCTTCTAGTTAAGCCAAAGAAACGAGACCAGACAATTCAATTTTATTTTATTAGTTTATGTGTTGCAAAATATAAACATTGATTTAATGTACTGAAATATAGTATTTTCGCGTACTATATATTTCTTCAACAGTATATAGTACGGAATCCCGAAATACAGTACAGTCAGCAGCATAAGTAGATGAACAAATTCAAAATTTCAAATTGCCTACATACTTTTGTGTTCTTACAAATCTTCTTTTTCTCTTCGCAAAAATAAAATAAAAGGTATTTACTTTACTTCAAACAAAGAAAAAAATATTTCAGTTTAACTTAACGCGTATATAGGTGATTTTAAATTTTGATTTTGTACAGATATTTATGCTGCTGACTGTACAATGCTATATATTATAGTACGGTTGGCAACCCTACAACAAACTGTCAGTTGTCTCAAGGTAGAGTTGCCAAGGTAGAGTTCGTCCTGTTTTCCCTGGTCATGTCCTGGGATATCGTGGATAGTTCTTCAACAGCATCCTGGATTTTTAAATTGCCCTGATAAAGTCATGTATTTTAAAATATTGTTTAATATTTTCACTACAATATAAATACTAATTTAATTATTGCTACGCTACTGTGTCCTGTTTTTAAACTGAAGTGTCTGATTTTCCAACTGTAAATTCTCGTTTTTGAAATTATAGCTTGGGAACACTATCTCATAATACCTTGAAGTATTATAGTTCAGAGCTTGGTCATCAGCGCTGCAGTATAGGTTATGCGGCAGCGGTACTACAGTAAGGAGCTGATAGAGGGTGCCTAATGTTGGTAGGTACATATAGGTATATATATATAGGTTATTATACACACACACACTTACGCCTGTTATCCCCGAAGGGGTAAGCAGACGCGCAACTAGTGCACGCACTATTCGCCGTGCGTATTCCGCCCATGATGTGATAGGGGGCGAGCCTATCGCCATATCGGGCACAAATTCAAGACTCCATTATTATATTGTAATTTTATATTTTTTTTATAATGTCCCATCAATAAATCTTTCTTTCTTTCTCTTGGTGTTGTTGCTGTCTTGAGCAGTAATAGAAAGGTTTCCGTTTTAATGGTTTGACCCGAGTTAGATTAAAAACCCTAAGATAAATGTTAACCGGTTAACAATCGGGTTCCTAATATGATACCTTTTTGCGTATTTTTTTTAAACTGCGATTATTAATTTGGATTAATCAAAAACATTTAACCAGTAACCCTTATTAGTGTAAACTATAAGGGCTAAAATATCATGTGAATGGGTGAAACAACTGAGAATGTTATTAAAACGTGTTAACATGATTAATGGGCTCCTGGTTTTGGGTAAGTTTTGGCGGTTAACAATCAGGCACACTAGGTAGTTAACCGCATTGGCCTAGTTTTCGCCTATTTGCATTGTAACCCATGAGATTCTGTGTTCGAACAACATATACTTGAGTTTTTGAGAGAAACCTCTAAGTTTTCGGGGGTTGGAATCTCGGTCAGATTATAATATGGCGATTAGATTGAGAGGTTTTCTAGAACCGGCCATAGCCCATAGATAATAATCTTGTCTATAGTAGGTAGTGCCGAGCAATGTAAGGTAAATAAGAAATTGTTTATTATTAGTGATCCATAACCTTGTAAGCGTAACACATAGCCGCCAGCCAACACGTGTTTTACTGAGAAATGATTTTTCGCCAATGTTTGATTTTTAGGCAAATGTTGAGACATGGTTTTAATAATTTTTTTTGGCTGTAGGTCTGCTGGATAGCTTCCGCCGCACTGTCTATTTCTGCCATTAATCAAATTTGTTTTCTGGTCGTTTTGTATATTGTCTAGCGCCTTGCTGTCATCATTCATTTCTGTAAAAACTACTTTCGTTTTTTAAGTTGGTTAAAAAGTGAGTCACAAACCAGGTAGTGTAAAATATATATCTTTAGAAATCACCATCACGTCACACAAGCGATGACCGTTGTTACCAAGAAATAAATGTATATTTCTCGAAATTTGCATTCATATGGTATTTAAAGATGACTCAGAAGGATTCTGCGTGACGTCATGCGAGATCTGGCAACTGTTTGGAACTGGTTTTATGATGTAACATTGTAAGCAAGAACTGTGAGATAAACATTATTTTATACGCATTGATGTATTAATACATCAATGTTTATACGGCTTTTTTTAAATGACGAATCCTTAAGATTCTATACAGCTTTGAGTGCATCTAGTAATACTGACGTCATGAGCCTTTTTGACAAGATTTAAGATAAATATCTGCGACCACGCTGGATGCAGCTTTTGACAGGTCCGTCTGGAAATCTTTAGGGGCGGCCTATGTTCAGCCGTGGACGTCATAATATTATGGTTGATGATGATGATGATGAAGGTAAATATATTACAGAGCCAATATAACGTCATATACAACACAATATATTTTCTGGTGCTAGGACATTTGTAAAATCTCCGCGGTGGCCATCTTCGGCGCATTATGGACGGCTGCGGGCTTCCTCTGACGGAAGTGTCTAAGTTGTCGTCCGCAACCGCCCCTGCGCGGAGCCAATTAATTTTAGGATGTACATAGCATATCAACTATATTGCCTGCAATCTACTATTACAAGCTATTCTTGGCAGTGACTCTACTGACCTGATATTTCGTACTGTTTTATTTATTTATAATACTTTATTTCGAAAAAAAACAGAAAAAACATAACACTTATAAATTAAAAACAAATAACAACACATTATCCACAACAGTTTCCACAGATTACAATATCATGCAAACAAAAACAAAGACAGCGGTGGCGCGGCGCACATACTCCCAAAAACCAATAATTATAATTCTTAAAAAACATAAATTCAGTTACTATAATTATGCCAGCAGTCGACAGAGATATGCCAGTCTCTCTTACCAGAGAAAGACATTTTGTGGAATATATATTAGAACATGAAGTGAAAGATAGCCTAGTTGGAAATGGAACGTTCTGCCGAGACGGAATTCCGCAGGTTCAAAACCCAAGTCACACACCTCTGACTTTTCGCAGTTACGTGTGTATTGTTTATAAATTATACTAATAAATCGTTCGCGTTACTAGTTAAGGAAAACATCGTAAGAAATCCTACATACCTGAGAATTCGCCATGAGAATTAAGAGGTATATAAACTATAAAGCCTGTCAACCCGCACTAGGCCAGCCTACTGGACTAATGCCTAAACTCTCTCAGTAGTAGACCTACCATTAGTGAATCTAATCATTTATTCGTTTAATTAGGCTAGAAGACATGTGGACATCTTCACAAACATTATATTTCTCAAATAATATAAATGGTCTAAGAATATTGTTATTTATAAAATATAATTTTATATTCAAGATCAATAATATAAAAACGCATTCCATTTTAATTAACATAACTTTAAGGCTTAATCGCTTTCTTCAAATTAGTTATGGTTTTAATCTAAATCAGTATAAATGTATTAATATATCTACGTTTATACCTACATAAAGGTTATGTTAAATACGTTTTTAATACTCGCAATGCTAAGTTCCATTTCCAATAAGCCTATCGTCACTTTTTATTGCCTAGACGACGGTATATAGAGTTTAAACCCAAGGCCCACAAAGTGTTATCCTTTGGTCGGTCAACAAATATAATAAATGAAGTCTGCGGTTTCCTTAATCGGAGAATAAAACCGCAACCAGCTACATTCCCGGAGTTCATCCTTAATAACTAAGCAATTAGGGATAAATCTATTTTTACAGTTTCCTCAAAGGAAAACCGACTCGATATTTCATGGCAAGAAAGTACACACTTTTTTATGTTACGGTTTAAGTATTGTATTGGACATTTTGAAATTGCATTAATAATATTTCAATCTATTTTTTTTTCTTTTTTTATGGCATTGAATGACGAGACGAGCATGCCGTTCGCCTGATGGTAAGCGATACGATCACCCAAAAACATTAGCAACACAATCCAGCACCTTGACTTACAAAGTATTGTGTGGCATTCCACTGCGGTCATCATCCTGAGACATAAGATGTTAAGTCTCATTATGTCCAGTAGTTACACTGGCTACAATGTCCTTCAAACCGAAACACAACAGTGCATGCACACTGCTTCTTGGCGGTAGAAATAGACATTGCGGTGGTATCCACCCAGACGGACTCTTACTTATGAGAAACCTACCACCAGTAAAATTACATGCATAGTCTAGACGAAATTACATTCAGGGTTTAAACCCAAACCCAACATCTGTGAATTTTGGAAGTTACGCGTCAGTATAGATAATTTCATCCACGATGACGCGCGCTACCAAATTTTTAGCGGGGATTTCGCGGGTTAAGTGGCTTTAATTCATAGTAGTGTGTGTGTGTGCACTCATGGGTATTTAGTGTGTGTTGTTACAGACAAGCGATTATGAAAACACGTGGAGCGCGTCATCGTTTATGTTATTATCTATATCCTATGTTATTTTTTTTTATTTATTTTTTATTAGCATGCCTTTACAGTCAGTAACCTGACGCGAGTCGGCTTTTCTGACCACACCGGACTTTCGGGCGAACGCTTTAGGCGCTCCAACCCTTTACATTTAAACGACCACGCTGAGGGCACCCCCTAAGTGGGATACGAGCCTCGGCTCAGGGTGGTCGTTGGAAGATGATTGAAACATCAGCGATTAGGGGATTTTAGCGGAGTAATACACCAATCTATCCATTGCTTTCATCGGCACGCGGGCCGGAACTGCTAACTGGGTCGGGACACCGGGGGACACGGCGAGGTCCTCGATGACGAGGACGGTACAGCGGTCTTGAGGAGTGTGAGAGTTTCAATAACTCGTGCTTTCTTTGGATGGCCAGAGTGATGGCATCATCTGGGTCGGTCAAGACTGAACGGGGACGTCTCCATTTCGCGCGGTCAAATGGACGGTGAATTATGTCTCTCTTTATAGGTAGGAAGACATGGTGAAACCTACATTCCCCTAGAATGCTCCATTAGAATCTGGTATGTTAAGTCTGCCAACCTGCACTTAGCCAGCAATGGTGACGAAGGCCTAAACCCTCAGTAATGAGCAATCTCGACATCTCAGCATTGGGACAGTTCACAGTGTATCTAATACAGAGTTAATCTTTTACAATCTACTTTTTAAAGATCTTAAAATTAGTAACTAGCTTTTGCTCGCGGCTCCACCCGCGTGAGAAAGTTTTCCGGGATAAAAATCCTGCTTAATATTTTCCCGGGATAAAAAGTAGCCTATGTGTTAATCCTGGATATGATCTACCCATGTGCCAAATTTCATTAAAATCCGTTCATTAGTTTCGGAGATGTGCAGTAACAAACAAACAGAAAAACAGATAGACAGAAAAGAATTGTAAAAATAGCTGATTTGTTTTCCATTACTTTTCTTTAGTCGCCCTCTTTCTTTTTATCACATTCTTTAAATGTACAGAAACACCAGTTCTACTGCTTTATTATATTATATATATACAAATATAATACAAATTCAACATTATGTAGGTAACGAATACTTGGCGAAACTTTATCTATACCTACATATAAATAAATGTATGTAGGTATGTTTGTTCTCTATGGATTCGAAAACGGCTGAAGCGATTTTAATGAATTTTAGGTAAATTTCAGATTAACCCAGCGGATGATCCTATGAACAAATATTTAGTTTTTGACTTTTAGCTAATTTTGTGGCATCTGGCCGGTAAGTGCTACCGGCGCGAAGCCGTGGCGTGTCGCTAGTTGTAAAGTAGACTTGAAAGTTTTACAAAAATACCGTTCCTAATCATTTCTACAACATACATTTTGCTATCTTGAGTCACAACAGGTAAAACTTTATAATAATATTTTGCGACATTTATTAAGTACACTTCGTTTAGACTATGTATTAAGATCTTCCTCTTTGTCGACTCATAGACAAAGTCATGGCTTCGATTGCCATATTAAGCAGTACTTAGTTAGTTGTCTAGCTGTTATCGAGGATAAGATACTTCAGAGATAGATCGATGGTAAACTGGTGGTAAAACTAAGCTAAGTTTTCAACACGGGCAAAAGTCTGTAAGTATTTAACTATCTACTCTACCAAATCATTGGTGTTCAGACACTGTTTGCTGGTGGTAACTGGTAGGTCTCCCGTATACGAAAGGCCGTCTGGATAGATACCATCTGTCTATTTCTACCGCCAAATAGCAGTGTGCATGCACTGTTGTGTTCCGGCTTGAACGACATTGTAGCTAGCGTAATTACTGGGCATTATGAGACTCAACATCCTGTGTCTCAGGGTGACAAGTGCAGTGGAGCGCCACGCAGTATTTTTTATTATGTTATGTTTATGTGTTTTCTCGTCTCGACATTTAACTGGAATATATATATAAAAAAAACGTATGTTATTAAATGCTTAAGGGATACAAGATCCTTTGATGATCGACATTTTCTTTGTTTTTCTCTTCTCTTCTCTTGGCTTAACATTAGCTGCAGTGAAGTCAGTTTGCCGTGCGGGAATAGTAAAAGTAATCTTGTATTCAATTGATCCTAAAATTCATGACAACAGAAGTCTGTGCCAATACAGGATATAAATAAAATAAGCCTTATTGCTGTTCGCTTTCTTTGAATTAAAGTTACAGATTGAATGATTTGATATTCTAATGATAGGTATAATTATACATACTTAATCTTTAATATTAATTATCTATAATATTATCACCATCAATACTGTGGAATCGCTTGTGAAACAGCTTGCCTTTCGACAAAGGCCTCTTCTAAAGTTTTAAAATGGTTTTGGTACAACTTTAGAAGTGGCAGGATATATATTCTAATCCAAAATTAGCCGCTGTTTATCTGTGTGTAAACAATCTTATCTCAGTAATATAAGGTTGAAATTAAATTGTTACAATAGCTCCATAGCCTACGTCGTAGAGATTGAGATAAAGAATGACTGAATGACATTTAAAAAACCGTCAACGTCATCGACAAAGACTTTTCTCATTCATAAATGAAAACAACTAATTTTAGAATGGAAGCTATTTGCGTTAGCCGAAGGCGTTAGCGCTGTGGGTAGGAGTTAGTACCTACGAATGATTCTGACGTCTTAGTTATTACAAGGGAAGGTAAATGAGTTACATTCAGTTTCTTCATGAACAGTAAAAGTAAAAGACATAAAACTTGCAAAAATACAAATATTTTACCTAATTTTTATAACATTTTATACCCATCCTAAAAGTGCTCAACGTCGCTAAAGAAGTTTTCACTTCAAAAATTACGTTTGCTTCCTCCACCTTCATCAATCTTTTCATGCTCTCCCGCCGGTTCAGGGTACTTTTGACCAGACGTCTACGCAGAATTTCAGATATCTGACATTCGAAGGTTCGGTGTGGTCGGCCTCACCGGACCTTCCATCCACATTCGTCTTATATATCCTCTTAGTCAATCTCCTATCATCCATCCTCTCCAAATGCTTATAATGTGATTTAATCCTAAGATTTAATACATTCCATACATTAGAGATCAATATTACCCTTAATCATGCCATTACTGATTGATGCTAGATAGATTGTGTTTTAGCTGTTGCGGTTGTGTTTTGTTGCATTTGCCTCTGTGGAAAATATTTTTCATGCGCCGATTATTATGATTGTAAATGAATGCACGTTTTGGTTCCAGAATTATTTTATTTTATGCCAGTCCAGGGTACAGTGCAAAGATGTCGATTTTATCACATTTTAAAAGTGCTATGCGTGCATTAGCTTATATATAGTAACTCTGTATATTCTGAAAGACTTGAAAAAATATAGAAAAGATGTAATGGCCAATTGATGACAAAAAAGGTCGGAGTTTCTTTCTGCCTTTCTTCTTCAGGTAGTCATCGCTTGGATAGCTAATGAAAGGCTGGTAGGTTAGGTCCTATATCTTCATCACCGGTGAAGATCGCAAAACATCCTTGTCGCATTTTTTTAAATTTTTCCTATTGCCTGCCAGTCCGAGCTGGCTTTTTTTTTATTAAATTGTGCTTTGCTTCTTTATTTTAAGTAAATATAAAATATCCGTAGTTACATATTAAGTAGCTCTTAATTTTATTTTGTAATAATTAATGATTATATTATCATACCTGTTATGAACTGCACCATGTTCGCCTACATGACTAATAAATCTCGTTACTTTATAAATTGTAAAATGAAAATTATAATAAAATATTACGCTTATTTTATGGGGTTGCTATTATTGTTAAAGGAACATTCCGTTACGCATCAAATCCATTTCTTTATCTTCTTTCGATAATAAACTAATAAAATTGTTTTTTTTTTTACGTACAGAGTTGTACTTAGAGTAAAATATTAATTAATTATGAAGTTATTAGTTAATGAAGGCAAACCATACGTAATAACTTGGGAATCTTACAGATGCGATTAACTAAGTTTTTTTCTTTTTTCAACATAGGAATAGGCAACTGATGACTGCCTCGGTGACATAGATGTATAGCGTGCACTGTACGACACCGCTCTGAGCTCCTGGGTTTGAATCAGGTTTGGGCAAAGTGATCTTGGGTTTTTCTGCTCAGTATTAGCCCTGAGTCTGGTATTAAGGCCCGATATAGCGATAGGCTCGCCGCTATCACATCATGGGACGGAATGTGTATTCCGTCCCATGATGTGATGTGTATGAATTCGAATGACATTCAGGAAAAATACAAACTGTTTATAGCAGCAGAATTGTATTTATCCTTATAAAATTATGAATAAATAGATCACCAATTAAATTGAATTATTTGGAAATGACGTCGGTTTTTATCACCAAATTGAGTAAATAATATTGATCGGTCGTCAGAATTTCTTTATCTTGTAATCCACGGGTCGTAGAGATGCTATTCTACAAAAGATTTGGGAATGACATCTTGACAATAGACTTGTCTTTTATTTAACACTAGTATATTATGTAATTTTTTATCTTGCAAAATATCAAAGTATTTTTTTAATCCTAGTCTTTCACACGAGTACGGTCAGTAGCAAAAGCTAGTTTAAAGATGTGTAATTGGATAAAAAAAAACCTTATCATTATTAAATGACGTCATAAGTAGAACTACAGCAATTAAGGCTGAAGAGTTTGTTTATTTGTTTGGTTGAACGCGTTAATTAACCAATTTTGAAAATTCTTTCGATAATAAGTAATAGGAACTACATTACTCCTGAGTGCTATAGGCTACTTGTTATCCCGGGAAAATATTTTTATCCCGGAAAAACATTTTCACGCGGGCGTAGCCGCGAGCAATACTAGTCCCTAACATAAAATAGCAAAAATAACGAATAATTTAAAAAAACGAGCAATTTAATAACCTACTGCTATTTAAGTCACTGAATAAGTATAAATAAGGTTAAGGTTAAAGAAGTGGGTTGGAGGATGGTACTATTGACCATATTTTCTTTAATTGCCCAAATTTATCTGTTTCCCTGTATGATTTAATCCCCCCTTATATTCCACGCCCTACAAACTCTATCTGTTTGCTTTCTCGAGTTCACTCCCCATTTATTGAAATTTTATCAAAATTCATTCTTATTAATAACATAAAATTATAGTATTTTATACTTTTATTTCTTAAGCTCCACCCCCTTTCCCTTTTTCTCTCTGTCTCTCTTTTTCTTATTCTCTTGACCTTTTTGTAATTTTAGATGTTCGTCTACAAAGTCACAGTTATAGTCTTAGAACTCTTTGTTCATCTTTCTGTATCTTGTTTGAATGTTGTTGTTTCTCAGTGTTTTTGTTTCTGTTTCGTCTGGTCATCTGGCGTAGTAATTTTTTATTTCTTCTGTGTATGTATCCGCCTCACTTGACATTGGCAAAATTGTCCTAAAGGACAGAGCCATATAGGGAAAAAAAAAAAAAAAAAAAAGGTTAAAGAAATTTTATTCTCAAAAAGACGATGAATGTCACTTACAAGAGAACAAGATAACAAAAAATAAGTGATAATTGCATAAAATACATTTGCATATTTAATATGTACGATAATATGAAAAAATTAATTAATTTACAGAATTGATATAATACCCTGAAATTCCAATGAAGAACCATTATTCCACTAAAGATGACGCACAGCCCCTCTAAGTCTGGCCCTGGTTAGATTTTGATAACATTATCACGGCCGCACCCGGCAGTCGACGCGAGACACAGTGACAAACAGACGTGCGCACGCGCAATGTTCAGTGTTTAAAAATGAAGTTCATATTATTGTGTTTGTTTGTGGTTTGCGGCTGCGTTGCAGGTAAATATTTGTAAAAATATGTTTCGTTATTAATATAAGGAATATATTTGATTGCGCGTAATACGTTATTTGCGCATATGTGGTGTAATTGTGAGATGTTTTTGTAAATTGAACAGTTGTGTGAGCATACAAAAATCGACCTTATGGTAGTGTGCGATTCTACGGTGTAATTATTCTTGAAATACAGTTGTGACTAGATTTTTTTCTTAATGACTTGCATAAGTAGACAGCCGAAAATAGACTTTGTGTACAATAATGACGTTATTAGTATGGAAGACGACAATTGTTTTGTCAAGCGATTAATCACTTGAACATAAAATTGTCTAATGCTCTGCAGTGCTTAGATCAAATGTTTTCTATTTTTACACATCCTTTGTTTTGGCTATTTTGGCTTAAGCGCAGTCATTATACAGAACTTGCTCATTGTTTTTATGAAAATGCTTTTATGGCTGCCTCGGTGGCGTAGTTGTATTACGGTACGACTGCAAAGCTGAGGTCTCGGGTTCGATCCCCGAGTCGGGCAAAGTGATATTGGGTTTTTCTATTCAGTATCAGCCTGGAGTCTGGAATTTGTACCCGATATAGCGATAGGCTCGCCCCATACCACATCATGGGACGGAATACGCACGGCGAAAAGTGGGTGCACTTGTTGCGTCTCTGCCTACCCCATCGGGAATAAAGGGCGTGAGTGTATGTGTGTGTCTTTATGAAAATCATTCGCAGTTATTTTTGTCTTTATTTACAGTTTGTAATCGCACGCTTGTTTTTACTATGTAGGCAAAGATCCAACCAATTGCATTCATTGAGAATTGGGACTATATTTGTCGGTAAACAAAGCTGTTTATTTTGTACGCTGCAACATTCTGACGTCATGCGTCGGTTTGTTAGTACTCTTTGGGGGATCTTTAAATTCGTACAATTTATAGAAATGTTAATTATAATTTAGGGTATTTAGGGAAGGGTAGGGTATAATTATATTTAGGGAATTTTCAAAATCGGTCCAGTAGTTCCTGAGATTAGCGCGTTCAAACAAACAAACAAACAAACTCTTCAGCTTTATAATATTAGTATAGATTTAATTGCAGCGCATGTCAACACTTTTATATTAATTCAAGTTACTTTAAATTCACGCACAAGGAGCAGGCACGCTCAAGGGCACGCGCCACGTACCTCTGACTTTTCTAAAATTATGTGTGTATTCTTTGTGATTTATCGCTTGCTTTAACGGTGAAGGAAAACATCGTGACGTAACCTGCATACCTGAGAAATTCTCTATATAAAAATGAAGGTACGTGAAGTCTGCTAACTGGCACTAGGCGTAAGGCGGACCAAGGCCTAAACCCTCCCAGTCGAAAAGGAGGCCCGTGCTCAACAGTGGAACAGTGTATAATACAGGGCTGATATCTATACTAATATTATAAAGCTGAAGAGTTCGATCGGGCGGAAAAACATCCAAACACGCTCATCCGTAAAGCGTCGATATACACTCCATTTGACCGCGCCAAATGGAGACGGCCGCGTTCCGTATTAACCGATCCAGAGGACGACATCACTCTGGCGATTCGTAGAAAGAACGAGTTTATCAAACTCCACACGACCGCAGTTCCGTCCTCGCCGTCGAGGACCTCGCTGCGTTCCCCGTCGCCCTCCCGGCCCCCATGACAGTTCCGGCCCGGGTGCCTATGTAAACAATCCGAATTAATAGGATTAGGTCAAAAAACCTTCCCCCCACTAATCGTTGAATGTCTCATTCTTCCCTCAGTGACCGTCCTGGGCCGAGGTTCGTAACCCGTTAGTGGGTTGCCCTCAGCATGGTCACTTAATTCAGGGTTGTGAGCGCGTCAGCGTTCACCCTAAACTCCAGTGTGGGCACTGGCTACTGGCCGGATAGTCAGGTCAAAAAAAAAAGCTGAAGAGTTTGTTTGTTTGTTTGAACGCGCTAATCTCAGGAACTACTGGACCAATTTTGAAAATTCTTTCACTAATAGGAAGCTACATTACTCCTGAGTGCTATAGGCTACTTTTTATCCCGGAAAAACTTTTCCACGCGGGTGGAGCCGCGAGCAATGCTAGTTATTTATATTTACTTTAAATTAATACAGCACAAGAACCCTCAACTTTATGACATTGATTAACATTTATAAATACTCATTTACTTTTGTGTAGTAAATATTATATGTATACTTTTATATAATAATATTATGCATATATGTTTTATATTATACCGTAGTACTTGCACGTATGACTATGTATGTATGTATATGTTGTCTGTAGATATTCTTGTGCTCTCGTATGTATATATTTATTTATATTTAGTGTATTCTATAGTAGCTTTTATGTACGCCACTGACTGCCCTTTTGGTTATTTCTCTTATCTCCATCCAATGGTTGTCTGTAAGAGATAGCCTTGAGCGATAAGACTGCCAATTGTATCACCGCTGCGGATATTATTTTCCTAAAATTACTTGTATAAATTATTATGATACAATAATATGATGACTGCCTCGGTGGCGTAGTTGTATTGAGTACGCGTTACGAGTACAATTTGCGCGCTGAGGTCCTGGGTTCGAATCCCGAGTCGAGCCAAAAATATTGTGACTGGGTTTTTTCATCTTAAAAATTACTCAGTTGCTCGGAGTCAGGAAGTTGGCGGTGTGATACCCCCATGCCTCGGAAATTACGTAAAGCCGTTGGTCCTACGCCTGATCTCTCTCCTGTCATGTCGGATTGCCGTCTCACCGGACTATGAGAGTGAAGGAATAGCGAGTGCACCTGTGTATTGCGCACACACTTGTGCACTATAATATCTCCTGCGTAACTGCCTGATCTCCGTTGAGATTGGCCGCCGTGGCCGAAACTGGCTAGGAGGATTACGATATATTTGTTACTTCTGTTGGTGTACAATAAAGATGTAAAAAATAAAATAAGAGCCCAAGCTGGGTATTGAAAATAAATTTTAAGTGTATTTCTCATAAAGCTGAATTTACCGTGGTGCTGCTCTATTGCAATAAATCCTGGCCGAAAAATCATTTAACAGGAATCGAAGCTGTGCTTTGTTGCTAACACTAATTTAATAAATGGTAGATTTTCTAGAAAACAATGCTAATACAAGCGATATATTTTATGCACGTACACGTAATCTAATCTAAGTCGTAAACAGTTAACAATAAAGATTATTATTATTTACAATTGACAAGAGTATTCGACTGATCGATGTCACGACTGTCCATAATAGTCGACCACTCGGTACTATGTATGTACAACTTAAATAGTACTTTATGTATACGCAATAAAATTTAGTTTTCTCTGGTATTACGTTTCTCACCTGAGTCGTTAGGGGCCTCCTTCTATTCAAATATTACAACTGATATAAAATTAGTTATTTTATGCGTCTTCTACGTCTTTTACCCTTTAGAATTTGCGAAGAATATATGATACAGGAATAGATTGATAACTTAAATAACACTGTATTGCTACGTAACAAAAGTTAGATTTGGCCATACGCTTATTATCTGAAGATGCTAGACGATCTATACCTAAACGTCTCCAAACTTTTTGGCCTGTCTGAAGTTAGTTACTTGTTCCATGCCTTTTTTTTTTGTTTTTTTTATTTCATTGAATGACGAGACGAGCATGCCGTTCGCCTGATGGTAAGCGATACAACCACCCATAAACAGTAGCAACACCATCCAGCACCTTGACTGCAAAGTACTGAGTGGCATTCCACTGCGCTCGTTATCCTGAGACATAAGATGTTAAGTCTCATTATGTCCAGTAGTTATGCCTGACAACTTAGTATTGCAAAATCCATATAATATTATAAAAGTACCTCTAAGCATGGATCATCCACATGGGTACCAAGGCTTTATTTTTTGAAGCAAAATCACAAACTGTATTTTAAAGTTTCATGATATCAGGGTGTTATAAATTCGTCAAATAACAATCCCCTGTTGAACTAACTTTCATAAAATATAGTTCAAGACTGCTTCGGCGGTGAAGTTGTATTGTGTGCTCGGTACGACTATCGCGCTGAGGTCTTGGTTTCGAATCCCTGGTCGGGCAAGGTGATATCGGGTCTTTCTAGTTCTACTCAGTATCGCCTGGAAATCTGAAAATGTGCCCGGTAATTGGCATTATGTTCGCATAACTGTCGAAATGTGGGTGTGTTACACCTCTGCTTACCCCTGAAAAGGGAAAAAGGCGTGATGATATGTATGTCACATCGTCCAATAGTAGAATTTCAAGGAAACAGTCCGCTGGTAACAGATACGAATGTATGTAAACAGCCCTCGCATGGCGTTATTTTTAAATATAAAAACGTCATTTAAAAAAAAACGGTGTTTCTATTAAGGTCAAAACAACATTGGAAACATTACATACAAATATAAACACTCCTACAATCGAATTATATTAAAAAGATTGACGAAACTTTAGTCTGCGTGTGTGCACTAGCCCGTAAACAAATCCCCTAAGTATGACGTCAGATTCGGTCATAGCCTTGACCCAAAATTTTAGTACATGCTAATTATAGAACATGAGTCATCCGAAGATAAGTCGGAAGTTGGGTTGCGCACGCGCAGCCAAATATATTGGGGGAGCCCCCCGAGGCAATTCTTGTGCGCTGGGTCTTCACACCCAATGCACGCCCATGCGCGGGGGGACATTAACGCGGGTCGAGGCACACAGTTCAGTGTGTATACCTCTTGGTTGGAAATCACATTGAGGCTTAAAAGGGCCCGCGAACATTTCCTGGCACCCTCTCTTTCCGGCCATCCTGGGAACCTTCCTCCCTTCCCCCACCTTACCTTCCATATTCCGTTTTTTGGAAAATGTACAGTGGGACTTCTTTCCCGGAAGAACTCTTTCACGCCGGCGAAGTGGCGAAAAATGCTAGTACTAAATATTTTAGTCATTAGGTAAATGTATTTGTCAACTAATTAACTGTTGATAAACTTAGTTGTTGATAAAGGTCGCAGGAACACGCTGGATGCAGGCCGCTTTTGACAGGTCCGTCTCGAAATCTTTGGGGGAGGCCTATGATCAGTGGACGTCGTGTGGCTGATGATGATGATGATGAAACTTAGTTGTTGGTAATAAGTGTTACTTTCATAGTACACAATTGCGCTCGCACTAGACTTGAGACATACCGCACTTTATATCAATCCATTCAATGAGAATTCAATTGCTCTCCGATGCTTAATGGGAATAAATTTTCTCTTCACATCCGGGAGTCATTGAACTGAATTTATTACTAAAGCATTAGTTTTACCAGCGACTCCGTTCACGCGATTTTTTTTAATAAACCTTCCGATATTCAATTCACTATTAAAAAACAACTTATAAAAAAACACTGCAAGATATAAATGAACTTTTAATATGGGTTTATAAAAAATATTAAAACACAAGCAATGATTTTATTTCCAATTCGTGTTTTTAGTTAATAAATAAAAATGATGATGTTTTCTAAATAAAATTTTCCTATGTTGCTATTCGCATGTTATACCAATAAAGGTCTAATTTTTTCCAGGGTTTTTTTTATATTTTTATCTTATAGCTATAGGCTCGCCCCCTATCACGTCATGGGACGGAATACGCACGGCGAAAAGTGGGTGCACTAATTGCGTCTCTGCCTGCCCCTTCGGGGATGAAGGGCGTTAGTGTGTATGTATAATGAATGGCTATTGTAAGTGTAAAATAATGTACAAATGTAACAAACAAATTAACTGACACCGTTTATTATAGATGTATAATGACGCAATACTTGTACAGTTGGATTATGTTAATCTGCAACTGACAAAACTTCCCCGAATCGCGTCCGCTACCATTGAAATATACATACAGTTCATATCACTTGGGAATTTTAGTTATTTTAAACCTTAAAACATTAATTTTATACTTCGTTCGCAAGTCTATTATGAGAATAACGATATCCAAGTAGATAATATCTGCCAGTTAACATAATAGAGTAGGAACTATGTAAATACTATTAGTAAATATTAAGTATTCATTTAATAATATGATATAGGGCTAGCTATATCATATTATTATACTGCCCACTGCTGAGCACGGGCCTCTACTACTGAGAGGGTTTAGGCCTTAGTCCACCACGCTGGCCTAGTGCGGGTTGGCAGACTTCACATACCTTCGAAATACTTTTTTCTCACGATGTTTTCGTTCACCGTTAAAGCGAACGATAATACACACGTAACTTAAAAAAATCAGAGTTATGTGCTTTGACTTTTGAACCTGTGGAAATTCATTTCGCAGACCGTTCCAATCCCAACCAGGCTATGGTGCACTTTATAATACTCATTTCATAACCATATATTTGGGATCATAGTTGACAGTGTGACTGGTATTTGTTCGTTTATACTAGCAAGTTCTTCCAAAAATTATTGCACACTTCCAATTACGTTTACACTAGCGGCTATATTTCTATACACTTGCGACTTGCCTCAAGTCTTGCAAACTTCAATATTGCAGAAGTCAGCTTGTTGTAATTGTTTACATGGTCGAAATTGCTTGCGGATGTCGACTTCTATAACTTGTCTTGCTAATCTAAATCTCGCTTTATATTTGACGTGTAGAATTTACAAAGACTAGTAGCCCATTGGTCGAAATTCGATCACAATTCATAAATTTTGTGCACTCCTCTATATGAAATTTAATTATGCCAAATCACACACCTCCGTTCACGCCATGTATTAAAGGGGTACAAAGGTTCTTCTTCACGTATTAATTCACAGATCTCGAGAAAAAGGAGTTCAAAATAATTCATTGACGTCACAGAATGTCGCGCAAAATGTAATCGTCATTCAGTACTTTATAATTCAAATTCTGGAACATTTTTACCCTTTATGGTCATTCCCAGCGTTTTGTACTACAGTCAAATACAACTATATTTAGTAAGTAAGATATTAATTCGATGATTAATAATTTCCAACTAAAAATAATAATTAGCAAATAAATTAATATTATGATAGTCACGGTGTTGATAAACTATCATGTAAAAACAGTCACATAATTATTTATGATTATGATCGTTTTGTTTTGCTTAGTATTCCGTTGATAACTATTTAGATAATAAACAAACAGACCGCCAGACAATGACATCTGGGTTTTATAAGAAAAACCCAAAATTAACGCCATATTAAAAAGCCGTTTAAAAAAAGAATAACGTTATTTTAAGGTTGATGCGAGTGTTGGCTGATATAAAATCTAGTGACGAATGGTCATGCAAGAAATTATTTACAATTCAATATTAAATTCAATTGAACACAAGGTGTTTCTGAACATTATCATTTGATAAGACTATCAACTGATTATTCATGATAGTACATTAGATGTAAAACAGTACACAGAAAGATTATTTAGCTTTTCAAATGCAATGTTTTGGTATCGTTCCAGAAATGCCTGGAATTTTCTTGACTCACTAACATACATTATTGTAATTAAATTGCCATTTGTGTTTTGTTTTACCTATCCTTGAACTGACCTACAGTTAGTCACATTAATTTAATAAATTCAACCATCAAATTCAGTATACCTTGAGTTTAAATGACACACACACTCACGCCTTTTATCCCCGAAGGGGTAGGCAGAGGCACGAACTAGTGCACCCAGTTTTCGCCATGCGTATTACGTCTCATGTTGTGATAGGGGGCGAGCCTATCGCCATATCGGGCACAAAGTCCAGACTCCGGGCTGATACTGAATAGAAAAACCCAATATCACTTTCGAACCCGAGACCTCAGCATTGCAGTCATACCGTAATAAAACTACGCCAGCAAGGCAATCACCTACAAAATCACACTCTTACCAAAATATTTATATAAGTATAGGTATAAAAATCTATATCTATATATTATAAAAGTGAAAGGTCACTCACTCACTCACTCACTCACTCACACACTCACTCAATCACTCACTCACTCACTCGCTCACTCAATCACTTAATCACTCATCACGAAAATTCAGAAACTACAAGCTGCTAGGAGTCTCAAATTTTGCATGGGGGTTCCTTTTAGGACGTAGGTGCTCACTAATACGGGGTTAAGTATGCGAAATTCAACCCCTGAGGGGGTAAAAGGGGTGGCAAACGCCCGCAGTGTTTGTACGCGATAAACTCAAAAACTATCTAACGGATTTTGATGAAATTTGGTATGGAGATACTTTTTATCCCGGGAAAATGTATAGCGGGACTTTTATCCAGGAAAACCCCTTTCGTGCGGACGAAGCCGCGGGGAAATGCTAGTATGATACAAATATGTACGTTATCAATGTAGTCATATTATGTGGTCATTACAGCGTAGAACCCTTTTTGCGTTTGCAATTATTTGTTTCGAAATATCGGGGAATCCATGGAGTTTGTCAACTTTAAGATAAATAATAAATATGTCTTCACATTTCCCCTAATACACTTAAAATATTTTTTTTACCAATACCCTAGATCCCTCTGATGCAGGAGCCGGCAACATGCTATTAAATACCTAAAATTAAGTCTTGTAAAAGTTATAAAGTACTGACGTATGTCCCGTAGAGCAATTTAAAATATCATTGTAGATGCGTTAAACGCTCGAGCATTTTCCTACTGATAATAACATGTCTTTATCCAAGGGAATAGAGTTCAAAAAGGCATGCAGATTATGTCGACTCGACGTCAGCTTGTAAATTATAGGTATGGTACACAATACTTGGAATATGTTGACATTTAGCTATTATAACAAGTTTTCCGTGTTGCACGGAAAACTGAACCCACTGCATCGGATGATAAAGTATAATTTTGAAAAGGAAGGCAATTTGTCGATGTTTACGGCATATCTGTATGTATATATTTTAACAAATTACCGGGACAAACAGTAAGTTATATGTTAATCCAGGACATGGTCTATCCGTGTGCCAAATTCAAATGTCATAATATTTTTTTTTATTATTATAATGGCATTTGTGTTCACATTTTGCCAATGTCAAGTTCGGGTTGTCTTTTATTATCTGTAGTATGTCGAAGTAAAGCCGTGGCTACCTTACCAAGACTTTATCGAGGAGTTTTGGCGGCAACAAAAAAAACACTTGATTAGCACAATTATTTCAATTCACTTCATTTGAGCTCTTTGATAGAACTATATTGGATAATATAGCACCATAATTATGCAATATAACACTAAGTATCACCAAAATAATGAATTAAAACAAGAGCACCTCATGACACTTCCAAGTTCCCGCCAAAACTCCGTCATAATATTATAGGCTACTTTTTATCCTGGTAATATGCTCGCATGGAAAATAATGTACTTTTTGAAGTGAAAACTTCTTTAGCGGCGTTGAACACTTTTCTTGGGATGGGTATAAAATGTTAAACTCGCGTCAGGACACGTGACCTGATCGAAAATTCGTAAGACGGAGGTTGTCATTTTTGTGTACGATAGCGCAATAATTAAATATTTTATTTAACCACATAAATGCTAGTACTTTTATACTGATAAATAAAGCAATTCGTGCGAAATAATTACCTAACCATTCCGAAATATTCAAAAATGTACAACGTTAATGTTCAAGTTTTCACTTCTGCCGGCACTCCCGGAATGCAACCCGTTTGTTATCTGATTCCTTAAGTAGATGGCGCTGTAATCGTACTATTTTATGGACTTGTCTATGCGAAGCCGCGAGCAACACCTAGCAACTAATAAGAAGTACTTAGTGCCCATGAGAGCCGGGTTAATCAAAACAAATATTGAATTTATTTAACTAGGATACAGTTATCTTGTGGAAAATACGCGAGACAATAACAATGGTATTGTAGTCGAGAGAATATTTACTAATTCCTTTAACTGGTTTATCATATTTCTAGTTTTACCCTGGCATGGTAAATAATACCAGCTCTAGGTCTGTAGACAAGATGCTTTTCTATAAGCATTTCTTTCTTTCTATATGTCATTCGCATACATTATTTTCTATTCTATTGGCGTTAACGCTTGCAGTAAAACATCTTCGCTACAGACCCTGATATTCTTTCGTAACGGTTGTTTGCCTGTTTCAAGGGCATTACAGTGTAATTACTGGGCATTATGGAACGGTCTAACGAGACAATGTTGAGGTTCAAAACCCAAGGCACACACCTCTGACTTTTCGAAGATACGAGTGTATTGTTTATCAATTATCGTTCGCTTTAACGGTGTAGGAAAACATCGTGAGGAAACCTACATACCTGAGAATTCTCGATAAGAATTTCGAGGGTATGTGAATTCTGCCTATGCTTACTAGGCCAGCGTGGTGGACTTAAGGCCTAGCTCCTCTCAGTAGTAGAGGAGGCCCGTGCTCAGCAGTGGACAGTATATAATATTGGGCGGGTATTATTTATTATTAATGAGACTTTGGCGTCGTTTTTTCAACTGTAGTTATCTTTTTCTCCGGGTCGTATTATCAGAGCTGCGAGTGCGCCGTCGGGGGTGTGAGGCGCTGCGACCGCGTCCAGCTTAATAACACAAAGGATTACCCTAACTACAGTTGAAAAAATCCGATCTAAACGTCATGTCTCAAGGTGGCGAATGCAGAAGGGTGCCACATAGTGCGTTGTAAATTAAAATTCGGTTGGTGTTGAAACTGTTAATGGGCAGTTTAGCTTACTAGTATCGCTCGCGGCTTCGCCCGCGCGAAAATGTATTTCCGGGATCAAAATAGTTTTACCTGGATAAAAAGTAGCTAATAGCACTCAAGAGTAGTGTAGCTTCCTATTAGTGAAAGAATTTTCAAAGTCGGTTCAGTAGTTCCTGAGATTAGTGCGTTCAACCAAACGAACAAACTCTTCAGCTTAATAATATTAGTTTTTTTTTATTGCACTGATTGACGAGACGAGTATGCCGTTCGCCTGATGGTAAGCGATACGACCACCCATAAACAGTAGCAACGCCATCCAGCACCTTGAGTTACAAAGTACTGTGTGGCATTCCACTGCGCTCGTCATCCTGAGACATAAGATGTTAAGTCTCATTATGTCCAGTAGTTACACTGGCTACAATTTCCTTCAAACCGAAACACAACAGTGCATGCACACTGCTGCTTGGCGGTAGAAATAGACATTGCGGTGGTACCCACCCAGACGGCCTCTTACATATGAGAGACCTACCACCAGTAGTATAAATTAAGTAGTATAAAAAGTACAAATTAACAGAGCAGATTGCATGATTCGTAATTAATTTATAAAAAAGAAATATTAAATACAGTTTAGGAGTGCCAGGGTAGAAAGAAAATAAAATTCGGGGCCTTGTTAATCGTTAAAATACTGTTGGCCCAATGTGCTACAAAAATACATGCAAACAAACATGACGAAGCAACACAATTGCGCCTCAATATCTCTTCAATCAAAACTGCACTTTATCTTAATAGTTCAAGGTGTGAATAACAGTGCAGTTCCTCACGTGAGGCATGCCAAGAAATTATAAGGAAAATGGTGCAGGGAAATTGAATGTTTATTTTTAATTTATTTGACTGCCTCCTTGGCAGTGTAGGGCGTGAGAAATTCGAGAGGTTCGTTGCCCGTAATAATATTTAGGAAATGTTGCATGTCATATTGTTTCAAGTCTGAGTTTCTGATACCTACATACAGTACAATTATGGTACTTATGGAGAACACACATGAAGACACTGACACTTTACTGGTGGTAGGTCTCTCATGTGTAAGAGTCCGTCTGGGTGGGTACCACCGCAATGTCTATTTCTACCGCCAAGCAGTAGTGTGCATGCACTGTTGTGTTTCGGTTTGAAGGACATTGTAGCCAGTGTAACTACTGGACATAGCGAGACTTAACATCTTATGTCTCAGGATGACGAGCGCAGTGGAATGCCACACAGTACTTTGTAACTCAAGGTGCTGGAAGGTGTTGCTACTGTTTATGGGTGGTCGTATCGCTTACCATCAGGCGAACGGCAAGCTCGTCTCGTCATTCAATGCCATAAAAAAAAAAGAGACGAGTGTGTGTGAGAGAGTATCCATGTCGCTGAAAGCCGGAGTAGTTGGCACAACTTCGTGCACGAAAAGTTAATTCCCTGATGACTCACGACCCTCAGCATTGGGGAATCCACGCAAGGAGGAGGATGTGTGAGAGATGAAATTATTTGAACTTATAAACAGTATTTTACAAGTCTCAGGGCGGTATAAATAAATCGTTTGAATACAATCTCAGGTAGACATTAATTTAATGTATTGAACCATTGAATTAACCATGCTTAAGCTGTAATTTAAGAGCTTGTTCTCGGCTGAGTAAGCGCTGTTACACAAATAAAACTTAGCTGTCAAAATCGTCACATATTGTAACTTAAGATGTCATTTGAGCTGATGTTGAGATTTTATTAAACAGCAACTATCTTAGTGGACGATAGCCTAGTTGGAAATGGAACGGTCTGCCGAGACAATGTCCAGAGGTTCAAAACCCAAGGCACACACCTCTGACTTTCGAAGTTACGTGTGTATTGTTTATCAATTATCGTTCACTTTAACGGTGAAGGGAAACATCGTGAAGAAACCTATATACCTGAGAATTCTCCATAAAAAATTCGAGGGTATGTGAAGTCTGCCAACCCGCACTAGGCCCGCGTGGTGGACTAAGGCCTAAACCCTCTCACTTGTAGAGGAGGTCCGTGCTCAGCAGTAGGCAGTATATAATACAGGGCTGATTGCATTGCATTGCAACTATCTTAAGATGCTGACGACTGACGTTAATTTGACAGCGTCTCAGCTGATATCGCACTTGAGAGCGAAATTGAGTTAAATTCATTTAAACATAAATATTTAACACGTGTTAGTAGAAAAATATTGCTTTTCAAGCAAATTAATTATAATCCAAAGTCCATAATAACAAAAAATATTTACATAATATTATTTATTTGAACATTTCGCGGACAATTGTATTGTTCCAACAATTTGTAATAAGCGATTAGGTACAATAGCAAACAGGAAAAATATTGCAAATTCCTATAAATATTCCATTTGCTTAATCCTTGGACGCCCGCGGTGGACACTGGTGTTTATTTATATAAGGAAATTAGCTTATCTTATATATAAAATTCTCGTGTCACAATGTTCGTTCCCGTACTCCTCCGAAACGGCTGAACCGATTTTGGTGAAATTTTATATTCACACTTGGTAGGTCTGAGAATAGGTTGTTATCTATTTTTCATCCCCCTAAGTGATAAGGGTTGTTCATCCTTAACATTTTTTTTTAATTTTTGCACAAAATTTTTTGGTTTTATTTTTCTATAATAGGGCATTAAAAATACATACAATCCTAAATTTTCAACCCTCTGCGATCAACCCCTATTTTTTAATAGCCATTTTAGTAATTTAATAACTTTTCGATTTCGATGAAATTTGGCACACGGGTAGATTATGTCCTGGATTAACATAAAGCGAGACTATTATACCAGGAAAACTCATTCACGCGGGCGGAGCCGCGGGCAACAGCTAGTAGCTATATATAAGCGTGCGTTGACGGGTTAATTATGTCATTTCAACAAAATGCCCACTTTCCTGTAGTTGCAATGTTAGTTATTTTACCTCTTCATTCATACTATAGGAATATTATAATACTGGCTTTTGCTCGTGTCAATGTACTTATTACTTATATTTGGGAATCATCGCGAGTAAATCGGTTTCTTCTGGACAAGCGTGCTTCACCTTAGGCGGCATCATCGCTTAACATCAGGCGGATAGCGGACAAATGTGAGCCCATTCAGAATTAAAAAAAAAAATATATAAAAAAGTGTAGTTATTATATTTTCTTAGAAAAAAACCCGACAGGTGCGAGTTTGACTCAAGCACCGAGGGTTCTGAACAAACTTCATAGGTAAGTATCAAGAAAATATCTAACATTATTGCTCTAATAAAAAGACAGACTAGGTTAAAGGTCAAACTTAATTTTGCTGTTCGATCCCTAGACGCGGTTATTGCACCAACCGCAAATAATAAGTTTGTAAAAGTAAATTCCCTTTTTTTCATTATTAAAGTACATATTTACAGTTTTCTGATTTTTACCTTTACATGTACTGTAAGGCCTTGCTTCTTGCCAAATTTCAATATTCTACATCACCGGGAAGGTTATGGTTTTGATTCCCTTGAGAAATCGCAAAATATGCGAAAATATGCAACATAAATGGTCATATATTTTGTTAGCGTTGACTTACAAGTTTCATTTTTCCTAGCTGAAAGAGATCGTAAATCCGAGTATTTGAGTAGTTTAATACCTTGAAGCGTTCGTTAGAAAAAGGGTCTTAACAGACAAACGGCAAACAAAGTGATTCCATATTTTTTTTATTTTTTTATTTCATTGAATGACGAGACGAGCATGCCGTTCGCCTGATGGAAAGCGATACGACAACCCATAAACAGTAGCAACACCATCCAGCACCTTGAGTTACAAAGTACTGTGTGGCATTCCACTGCGCTCGTCATCCTGAGACATAAGATGTTAAGTCTCATTATGTCCAGTAGTTATACTGGCTACAATGTCCTTCAAACCGAAACACAACAGTGCATGCACACTGTTGCTTGGCGGTAGAAATAGACATTGCGGTGGTACCCACCCAGACGGCCTCTTACATAATGAGAGACCTACCACCGGTAAAATACCCTATAAATGATAACTAATGGCCGCTCGTTCGCTCTATCTCTCTCTTTGACCACACTCACTTAACAGTTGGATAGGTTAGAAGAAAGAATGGAACACATAATCTTACTGAGGACAAGATATTCGCTGTCACACTCTTTAAAGTCGAGTTCTCTTTTGAATCGAAACAGTCGTATCTAGACCCTGTAAGAGACGAACTCAATAGATAATTATTTCGAATTTTTGTCTTCACATAATTAATGTTTTAGAGTGGTCTACACTTTCTAAGACTGGATTCCATCCATCTGGTTACAAACATATTATTTGACTTTTAAGGAATAAGCCTAACTACCTACCTCAAAGCGCGACAGTTTCCTCTTTTTATGGTGAACAGTAATTACTTAATCATGTCAACCACTGGTTCCTTAGCCGCTACCATAAATAAACATCGCACAATAAATATAAATCCTTAGGCACTACATTTCTCAAAATAGGTTCAATAGGAGTCACGCTAAAGTGGAAAATGAAATGGATACATACATACATGATCATCATCAGCCACACGACGTCCTCTGCTGAACATAGGCCTCCCCTGAAGATTTCCAGACGGACCTGTCAAAAGCGGCCTGCATCCAGCGTGTTCCTGCATACATACATACATACATAAGGTGTTAAAATCATTACCCTTCCTTGCTTCGACGAAGTCGGGTAAATAAAAAGTTCTCGGAACATTCATTCTCTTGTTACATGTATTAAAGTAGATGAGCCCTCTGTATGAAGACGAGTACGCAGTGCGGTACAATCGCTCAGTTTATCTGTCATTATGTAATAACCTTTATCACTTTGACCTTACGGTCGCAAATGTACACAAGCATGATCAATGACTCAGGATTTAAAACAATGCATTTTATGTTTGTTTTTACAGGTATGTGCAAAGTATTCGATATTTGAAACGCAGATACTATTCTAGTAATTATAGGTACAGTCAGCCATATAAGTAGCTGAACAAATTGAAAACTTCAAAACGCCCATACACTTTTGTGTTACCAATTTTTATTTTCTCTTCACAAAAATAAAATAAAATCGATTTACTTTACTTCATACAAAAAACAAACAAATGTTTCAGTCAAACTTAACGCGTAATTGTGAATTGAAAATTTGAACTTGTTATCTACTTATGTGGCCGACTGTACATTGATATATATATATTTGAGTTAAAGAAATTGGCAGCGACAAAACGTCACATATGAAAGTTGATGCTCTACGGAGCTGAAGCTAACTTATATCTGTTTTTAAAGGCAATTTTCCTCTGGCAGGAACAATCCAAATAGAAACTGTTTGTCAACATTTTATGTATTTGCATCTCTTATAAAAATGCGGCTATAGCCTAGTTGGGAGTGGAACAGACTGCCGAGACGAATGTCCGCAGGTTCAATACCCAAGGGCACACACCTCTGACTTTTCTAAAAAGTTATGTGTGTATTCTTTGTGAATTATCGCTCCCTCTAACGGTGAACGAAAACATCGTGAGGAAACCTGCATACCTTATAAGTTCTCTGAATTTCGAGGGTGTGTGAAGTCTGCCAACCCGCACTAGGCCAGCGTGGTGGACTAAGGCCTAACCCCCCTCTTAGTAGCAGAGGAGGCCCGTGCTCAGCAGTGGGCAGTATTTAATACAGGGCTGGTATGATATGGTGGTGGCATCTCTTATGGATTTCACTCGAGCGACGTTTGTGTTGTGGTTTTTTGGTTTTAACTTTAGCTACTTTCAGACGTCATGAAATAACTTGTTAGCAAATGATATTCGCTTCCAAGTATATTTTTTATAACTTATTATTATACTGCCGATTACTGTACAGGATGTATCGAATTACTGCAAGGAATTTCTAATTATGTTTACGCAACATAGATAAGTGTGAGCAACTTGTATTATGCAATGTTCGGATACCAGATAAGGTGCGTCTCAGTTCCTAAGACCGTGATACTGGTTGTGGTGAAAACCGAGTGAAAACTTTGTTAGATGTCATAATTGGGTGAAGAACCGTGATAGAGTCTTATATGTACATAGTTAGATAGATTGCTGGTATCTTGCGGTATTGTATACTTTTCTTAGACTCTTCATAATCTATTTCAAGTTTGTGAAGATGTTTGGTTGGCTTGTTATGGAAAACGTAGAAACTGCTTAATAGAATTGGATGAAATTTAGACATAGCAAGTCTTGTATAAATAATGCCATCAACGATGACCCACCCCACTGATTTTTCTAATCGTTTACAGTCTATGTAGGTAACTTTCCGCCTGTGGTTTAATCTTTAAATGCACATTAAATATCTACGAGTGGACATGCACTCCTTAGTGAATGGTCAAAGTCCTCAAAACCTGTGAAATCTCGCTCATAAATTGATAACGCGCGTCATCGTGGATGAAATGTTCATTGTCTATATTAATTTTCATATTTTTATCCCGGAAAACTCAATTGTACTTTCTTTCGGTAAGAGCCTTTCTATCAATAATCTTCAGATTAGTCTAGTGGGTGAACCTGTGAGTTTGGTAGCGATTTAACCACCAGACGTCATCTGACTATAGATTATCGTGGGCCGTGCACAGCCGGAGCAGCTCGCTATTGAATATAAAACCCATATCTATACTCTGATATAAACTATTTGCTATAAATATCGTCAAAACTTGCTGGCTTTTATATGCATCCACGTCCGTATCATATTTATAACTCTTGTATTAGTACACGTCATAATGAAACGCTTGTTTACACTATCTACACCCATTGTTTACCTTGAAACAGTACGGACCGAAATTGAGTTGTATTTTTGTCTATTACTTATATAGAATCCATATTATACGATTGATATTCCATTTTGACTATGTTATCTTCTTTTGACTGCCTCGGTGGGTAGTTGTATTACGGTATGACTGCAATGCTGTGGTCTTGGGTTCGATTCCCGGGTCGGGCAATGTAATATTGGGTTTTAAATTCAGTATCAGCCCGGAGTCTGGATTTCCTGCCTGACATGGCGATAACCTCGCCCCCTATCACATCATGGGACAGAATAGGCACAGCGAAAAGTGGGTGCACTAGTTGCACTTCTGCCTACCCATTCAGGGCTAGAAGGCGTGAGTGCGTACACACGTACTAGAAACTGTTTATGCAATCTTAATAATTCTATTATTTATTTCTTTGCAGCGCAAGAAAAAGATAAAGAAAAGGATGCTCTTCAAGATTATTACGATGATTACTTTGACTACGATTTCTTAAAAGAACAAGGAATAAAGGTTGACAAAGAGCAAAAGGAAGATAAAGATAGTCAAGTCGAGGATAGTAAAGAAGAAGTAATTGATAAGACACGTGGTGAAAATCAGAACATAGAGAGCATCGAGACACTTCCAAGAGATGCTGAAGATGACAAAAATGATGAAAGCTCGAAAGATAATAGTGCTGAATCTAGGGCAAAAGAAGCTAATGAGGACTATGCATTATTGTGGGGTGATGAACCTGCACCATTACAACCACCGATCGCAGATGACAAGGTCATATTCGATGAGACACAGGAGCTTCTGAATGAAGATGACGACGTCAATGATTTTGATGAAGAAAAGAAAGAAATAAACCTGCCAGAAAACGATCAATCAAATCTAGAAGAAATTTTCGACGAAACTAAAAAACTTTTGGCCGATAGTGAAGATAATTTTGATCTTCCTAAAACTACATCGGAAAAAACAAAAGACGACAATTCTTCTAAAGAGGAAGTTGCTAGCGATGAGGACTCTGTTCCAAAAGTAAAGGAAGATCTAAATGAAGATCTCAAGCAACTTTTTGAGACATTGGAAAAACTTAGTAAGGATGATTCTAAAGAACCGCAGGACACGGAAGAAATTAACTCAAGCTCTGTGTTAGACTATGAAGAGAAATACGGAAAACCATATCATGAAGGTTTGCTGCTATCGCAGAGAGACGATGACAACGATTATGAAGAAATTGATAGTAATCTCTCGGAACTCTTCGCCAAGCATAGAGAAACATCAGAAGTAATTGACAGTGGAGATGTAGAAAAAGAAGAATTCGATGAGGATGTCAAGGAAAGCGCTGAAAATAAAACTAATGCTTCGAATCCAATTACACCAATCATGTACAAAAACGATGCCCTGGTAGACGAAAGTCAGAGGATAAGCAGTGACGAAGTCGAACAGTTTGAGGGGGAGCCAAAATCAGCTACCAAATCAGAAGAAAAAGATACCAATTCTAAATTAGAATCTACAACTGAGAGTCAAAGGAGAACGAAAATGGTAGATGAATTGTCAAGTGCCGAGCTTGACGATTTAATGCAACAGTTCGCGATGGTTCACAGCGAAGACTTGGATATTCGAGCTTCAGAATTTGCGAAAAACGTGGCCCCAATTCACATAACCCTGAGTGCAGATGAACCCACGGTGGTGACCTCACCGAACTATCCAAACAATTACCCCGCCAACAATATTATAGATTGGATCATTGAAGGTCGTGGCATGGGAATCGAGATGAATGTTACGAGCTTTGCAGTGAACGGAGCCATTGGTGACTACGTTTTGGTGAAACCGGGTAAGATTATTTATATTACATAAAAACAGATATTTAGTTTTATTACTTTGGTAATCACATAGCATACCAAATAGGAAAAAAATAATAATATGGTTTGTTGGGCATCGTACCCAGTATTATTATTGCTGTTGCTTTGATTTATAGCTACGTGACGTCTATTGTTGAACGTTGACGTCTATGGCAAGCCTATTATCTATTTCTATTCTTTAGTACAAAACCACGGTCTTTCAGGAGGTATCGACGACTCTGGAAACGAGGGTATAGTCTTCACCTACCACCTCAACTCCGAGAAGCGGTTCCGCTTCAGCGACGTGGACAGGCTGTTCATGAGGTTCGAGGCGAAGGTCGGAATGAGCTTCGCCAGAGGTTTCAGCATGAGCTTCAAAATGATGTGTAAGTGTTTTATTATTCTGTATATTTATTTATTTATTTAACTCTTTATTGTACATCACTCCAGAAAAGAAACATTTGCATATACAATAGAGACTACACTTAAACAAGAAGTACAAATGGCGGTCTTATCGCAATCTGTACATTACCATTTGTTTCATATAGGTTATAAAATTTATTCCATTCCTCTTATAGGCTGTTTTGTACTTACAGAAAAAATGATTTTTCTTTGCAGTGTCTGTTATTTCGAGATACAAATTTTGACCAGAATTGAATCAAGTTTGTTTATAAGCATCACTATGTTGTTCCGTAACTCGTTCACTTGGACATCGATCAAACCCAAATATTCACTTGACATTAAAAAGAAAATTTCTTCCAGCTCCACCAGCTATCGACCCTGAAGATATACCAGAATCAGAAGCAGTCCTGACCCCACCGCAAGCGACCATGACTGTGAACCTCGCTGGCGTCGACGCTGTTAACTTTAAGAAGATCCGCGAAGAGTTCAGAGAGCTGGTCGCAGACATGGCCACAGAATACATAAGCGACAACAGAATTGACCCTGGAAGGAATGCTACGTAAGTATTTTTATATGAAGATTTGAGTTTTCGCAATGTCTATTTCTACCGCCAAGCAGCAGTGTGCGTGCACTGTGTTTCGGTTTGAAGGACATTGCAGCCAGTGAAACTACTGGACATAATGAGACTTAACATCTTATGTCTCAAGATGACGAGCGCAGTGGAATGCTACACAGTACTTTGAAACTCAAGGTGCTGGATGGTGTTGCTACTGTTTATGGGTGGTCGTATTGCTTACCATCAGGCGAACGGCATGCTCGGCTCGTCATTCAATGCAATAAACTAAACAAAAAAGATTATTCGTACGATTAGTCGATCTGAAATCTTCTTTCTGCATAAATAGGGCTTGAAATGAAAACAAAATTATCCTATAAATCTTTACCTAAAGGTCAGTGTAAAGTAGCGAATAGCGATAATGCAATGCAATGTAATGCAAACAGCCCTGTATTATATACTGCCCACTGCTGAGCACGGGCCTCCTCTACTACTGAGAGCGGTTAGGCCTTAGTTCACCACGCTGGCCTAGTGCGGGTTGGAAGACTTCACATATCTTCGAAATTCTGATAGAGAACTTCTCAGGTATGCAGGTTTAAAGCGAACGATAATTGATAAACAATACACACGTAACTGCGAAAAGTCAGAGGTTTGTGCCGTGGATTTTGAACCTCCGGACATTGTCTCGGCAGACCGTTCCATTCCCAACTAGGCTATCGTCGACTTATAGGGACAATGTTTAATGACAATTGACAAATACCGTAAAAATGTTCTTTGTTTAATATTTTACACAAACAAGTGACAAACAATAAATATGAAAATAAATCTATAACTCACGTATTTAGTTACATTATAAATTAAGGAGTTCTTATCAGGCGGTCTCTACACCGACAAATAATCCACTGATAAAGTGTATTGATAATAATAATTGTTTAAGCACGTATTCCGTATCAGTGGAAGAAAAAGGAAATTTCGCAAAAATGTAACGACGCATGATTTCTTTTAAGTGCGTTTTTTATGTAATTGTGGCGGCATAATTGGCAACACCGCCACCTATCAACATGGCTGGGAACTACTTGAAGGAAGTAAGTGTCAACTAGATGACCGGTATCGACGATTTAGCAGATGACGCCCAAAAATTACACCAGATGACAATGCATGATCCGGAATTGCGATAGCAATATTCGCGCGAAGCGAAGTATAATACCTCCTCCGATTAGGAACCATCGGAGGGGCCACGGCCGGTCAGGCGCAACATCTGCCTGTATGGGAATTTTCCCCTTCCATAGAGGAACGCATCCATCTGTTCCTCTACTGTGGCGACGACCCTTTCGCCGCCAAATAATTATTAATATCAAAGATATTCTACATTATAGTTAGTTATAGACCGGATATCAACAAAGACATCAGGCCCAAATTTTTCGTCTAAAAGTTATTACCAATTGGTAATAAGTCGCTGTCTTATCTGACACGTCCGTGTGAAAAGACGTCTCGGTATGCGTAAATTTTGTAAAGAAAGCAATATTTTGGAAGGAAATATGCCAATTTGTGCATTACGATCATGTCAAAGTATGTTCTAATGCATTTTACATAACTGTTTTGCTATTTCACGGTAGATTGAGTTACTGACGATTAGGCTCAAAATTTTTGTCTGAAAATCAGATAAATAATAAATAATAATGAATAATTAATCAAAGAACTCTTTAATTAATATGCATAATATAGCCCCGAAGAAACAAGCTGGGCTTCGTAAAAAAGACCGCCAAGATTTTTTAGGCTTTACGCAAACGCTTTCAACTTGTTGCAAACAAACACTACACTATACATATTTTAATAAAAATGTGTAGATGTACCTATATTGTCCTCGGCTCTCAAAAACATTATCCCACAAATAGTTCATTTAATACTACAATAACAAACTATAATATGACACGTGACAGTATTACGGCATATCATAATTCTCATTATTATCATATAGAATTTTTTATCGAACATTCTTTAGACGTCTAACTTCAACAGATTCTGTCACGATACTAAGGCCGATTGTGCTAATTAGCTCAATTTTCGTGCGTCATTTGGGGACTGTTTATAACGCATCTACATCTTTTTCTTTCAACATAATTGTACATTACAATGAAAGTACACTACATAGTAGAAGATCTGTTTGTACAGTCAGCAGCATAAGTAGCTGAACAAATTCAAAATTTCAAATTGCCGACATACTTTTGTGTTCTTACCAATCTTTTCTTCTCTTCACAAAAATAAAATAACAGAGATTTACATTACTTCAAACGAAGAAAAAAATGTTTCAGTTTAACTCAACGCGTATATAGGCGATATGAAATTTTGATTTTGTACAGATATTTATGCTGCTGACTGTACAGTTTTTAAGAGTTGTCTTTTGAGCCGTCATAGCGGAACAATCTTAGTTAGGTACCTAATATAATAATCAGACTTCTTATTTTTGAAATGGTTCGATGTTTGTGAGAAGCTACAGTAATTTAGGGAATTATGTAGCGGGAAAGGCTTTTTAGGCAGGTGAAACTGTACGCAACACCTAGTTATTTTATAAAATAAACGACTCCAATAGGCATTTGACCGGTTATTAGAGTTTTGGAAGTGTAACTAATTTCTTTTGTAGTTGCATCGTGCGGCGCGGCGTACTGTTTGGCACATTTGTCAAACATTGCACCCGTATTCACAAACAATACTTTGAGGACGCACAGTGCGCCCGAACGCATAGTGTCGGCTATTTCATAGTTCTCTTTGGCCTTGTTCAGCTTTGTTTATCTGACAGCCAACTAAATCACAATTGTATTTTAATATTATCCAATCACAGCGCCACTTTGCCTACGCACTACGAAGTCTGTCATGCCGAAAGCACTGAGAACAGACTAATTATCATAGCATTGCGCTGTCCTTAGCTAAGTAACGTTTGTGAATACGGGCCTGAGTCATTTTTCTGACAAAATCACTAATACTTAGAACAAGAAAACAAACAACACATTTTGAGGAAGGAAATGTTACAAATATTTGTCTCGACAATTTAATAATAGGGAAAAGTTCATAACAAATTACATGTCCGTTTACACATTTAATTGCTCGACAAACAGAACTAAAAAAATGAAAATAAATAATAGTTTAAAACAACTAAAAAACACACTTTATAGAAAATCCAACTAAAAAATAGAAAATAAATTTGAATTAAGAATAGTGTAAGTAAGAAAAAAAAATATTTTATTGTAAAAAAAAGCGTGGTCCAATCAACTTTAAATTTTGCATAAACCTTTTTTAACAGAATTGATGGAAGACGTGTTTTATATATTATTGAAATTCATCTTCTAACGGGGTTAAAAATGTGAAATAAAATCGAAAGGTCACTCACTCATCACGAAACTTCAGAAACTGCAAGTTCTCAAATTAGGAGTCTCAAATTTTGCATGGGGGTTCCTTTTAAGACGTAGGTGCTCACTAACACGTGAATATCTGAAATTCCACCCCTAAGGCGGTAAAAAGGGTTGTACGTGAGAAACTCAAAAACTAACGAACAGATTTCGATAAAATTTGGTATGGAGATAGTTCGAGACCCTGGGAAGGTTTTAGGCTACTTTTTATCCCGGGATAATGTGCAGCGGGACTTTCATGACTGTTGCGGGCATTTTTGGATCAAAAAATTATTAAGTAGGTCATATCATAATGCCGGTCATATCATAAAAAAAACCGGATGTGACCATCCGGTTTTTTTTTTAGATTACGTGGCCCTTTTACCGTGATAGTCGTAATTAAGTGCACTTGTAAAGATTTTATCAGATTATATTCAATTGTAATGAAACATTAAGTACACTCACACACGTCTTATAAAAATTTATAATAATTTTAGACCGGTCACATCTTATTAAATAAAATAAAATAATCTATGCCCATGCATCTCTATGCCCCCTGGTATTGCAGATGTTTATGGGCGGTTGTGATCACTTACCCTCAGGTGAAACGTTTGCTCGTTTGCCACCTATACCATAAAAAAAAATACACGTGCTCGAATACAGGCTTCAATATATCTCGTTTCATAATATTTCATAAACTTCAACAAAGATCATAAAAATAATGCCAAATGATGATAAAAATCGTTTTACTTAAAATTGACCTAGTTTTCCAATGCAATGCAATGCAATCAGCCCTGTATTATATACTGCCCACTGCTGAGCACGGGCCTCCTCTACTACTGAGAGGGGTAAAGCCTTAGTCCACCACGCTGGCCTAGTGCGGGTTGGTTGGTTTGACCTAGTTTTATTTACCGGAATTGAATCAGCATCCCGTCTTTTATTAGCTACCTGTCTTGGCACGCCTAGCTCGTTCATTGCGTCATTTTCCGGGAATAGGGATATCCTACTTTCGAGTTGTCGATCTTTAGCGATAGATGTCGGTGTGGAGTAGTTGAAAAATATACAAACTTTTGTCGCCTAATAATTTAGGTATATTTGCAAAACATACAGTTTGAATTTAATTAATGTAATTAACTTAATAGTTCATAACACAATATACATAAAAAAAACGTGTATAATTAATGCATAATATTGAAAGACCACTGAGGCAAAATAAAAGGTAAGTAATCGAATGCGTAACAATTCAGCAAATCTTCGCGTATGTAAACTTCGTCTTGTAATTATAAACATTAGTTTTACCGAATCATAACATCCATTCTGAAACGCGAGAGCTGTTGACACGGCCAGCCAAATCCGAATACAACTATAAATAAAACCACGCGAGGAAAGTGGTTGCAAACAAGCTTCTTGACACAAACTCTGAGAGGCACTATTCTCCATATTCTCCCCGCGACCCATTTCCTAACATTCTAAACCTAATTAAATGTACTTAAATTATGATTACGAAACAGCTTGATAAAACGGAATCCGCGCGCATGCGTGCTCCCTGCCACGAGGCATGCGCAGTAGGATATTTTAGTAACCGTGCACAGCTCGTTCGGCAAATACTTCGCTTAACCGCAACTAGAACACAATGATACGTGAATGTGATTAAAAGTGCTGAATTATGAACGCGAACCGGTAACAGAAGGCACGACTGATTCTGACATAATGGAGCCGTTGATCGACAGAAATAACTTCGCGATAAGCGCCATGGTCACAGTGGCCATGCAAATACTGTTCTTCACTATAGCATCCCTGTTCCAATGCGACAAAGTGACTGACTTCACGGGTGGCGCCAACTTCGTCATCATCGCTTTGCTGACGTTCTTCCTCGGCCAAGGTGGGAGCCATTTAAAAAGCTATGACAGCAGGCAGCTAATGGTGACGGCGTTTGTCTGTGTTTGGGGCGTGCGATTGTCAGGATATCTTATATACAGGATCTATCACATAGGCAGAGACAAACAGTTTGAAGACAGAACAAGTAATACTCTGAGATTCGCTGTTTTCTATACATTCCAAGCTGTATGGGTGTATATAGTTAGTTTGCCAGTAATCATTATCAACTCCCCCCACCATTCGTTTCCTAAGTCACCGAAAACAATGACTACTTTAGACTCGGCGGGGGCTGGAATCTTCGTCATAGGTCTGTTGATAGAAACTTATGCGGATCTCCAGAAATTCGCTTTCAGACAAGAACCGACTAACCAGGGAAAGTGGTGTAACGACGGTCTCTGGGGCTTATCCAGACATCCGAACTACTTTGGCGAAGTGGTGCTCTGGTGGGGCATTTTTATTATATCTTTAAATGTGATAGAAGGGGTGGAGTGGGTTGCGATCATGTCACCACTCTTCACTAGCGCTATCATACTATTTTTATCGGGGATACCTCTATTAGAACGCACTGCAGACGAGAAATATAGAGACAATCCTGATTACTTGTACTACAAAGCTTCCACCTCTCCTCTGATACCTATACCACCTGCAATCTACGTAGAAGTGCCGAAATTCTTAAAATGCATACTCTGCTGTGAGTTTCCGATATATGACTCTACAAACGAGGAGTTCCCGGCGCCCACCATCGTCACAGAGACTACAAGCATCTCCATGGTGCAATCACAAACATAGCTAAAGAAAGCCGCGCGCACCGACGCGGCGGCAAAGACGGAATCCAATACCCAACCTACTGTACACAAGCAATTGTGATACATGGAGAATGTAGCAAAAAAACTACCGAATTCCTTGCCGCTAAAACAAAACAACACTGTAGACATGAACCGATATAATGCATACATGGAAAACGTTAGGAGGAGCAAGAGATTAGCTCTTGGACTCGTAGAGGACGTTAGGGATTATGACGAAAGCCCTGATAGATATGATGATATCGACGCCGTTCCTAGTACGAGCGTTGATAAACCCAAACGTCCTACAGAATTTGTAAAACACGGTAGAATAACTTTTAATACAACAGCTATGTTACACCACTACCCTCAGATGTCTCACAATAAAGCCACTAAAAAGTCGGACCTGAACCTTATAGAGGAACAAGTTGACAACAATAATGTATCTTCAGATGAATCAAAAACGGACAGCGTAAACAACAACGAGACGGACAAAACAAGCATGGATATTTTGAACAAAATGAAGTTCGCTGAAGAGAAGTTGGTATGAGGGTTAGCGTCAGCGTTCTTTACGCTGCACTTTCGTACATCTAGAATGTGGTATACGTTTAAAAGTTCGCGAGTGAAATGTGACATATCTGATTGTTGATGTACAGACTCCAGTAGATATAATTATAGTGTCGTATAGTGAAAAAATCCGTCTCATGTTAATTTAGATGTATATATAGATAAAGTGATGTAGCTGTCTCCATTATGGTGAGTGTTTTTCAACAGTTTGTTATCTAGATTTTAGTTAGGAATAGGCGTGACAGCCGAGACGTGGTTCGTAAAGTAGACATTAGAAATTAAATAAACGTGCGATGTCCCAAAACATATGCATCTCTTGGGCGTGGCTAAATCCCAACAATGTTTTACGCATAATTACAATGTAATGGTAATTGAAATAACAAGTGAAATAATGATGTTAATTATAATAATTTACTAGTGGTAGGTCTCTCATTATGTAAGAGGCCGTCTGGGTGGGTACCACCGCAAAGTCTATTTCTACCGCCAAGCAACAGTGTGCATGTACTGTTGTGTTTCGGTTTGAAGGACATTGTAGCCAGTATAACTACTGGACATAATGAGACTTAACATCTTATGTCTCAGGATGACGAGCGCAGTGGAATGCCACTCAGTACTTTGTAAGTCAAGGTGCTGGATGGTGTTGCTACTTTTTATGGGTGGTCGTATTGCTTACCATCAGGCGAACGGCATGCTCGTCTCGTCATTCAATGCTATAAAAAAAATACTTACATAATGATGAAAATACTTACTTACTAATGATGATGAAAGATAATGAGGGATGTCTAGCATATTAACAATTAGCTTCAATAAGTTTACTAATATGATACTGAACTTTTACGAAGATGTTTAGATTTTGTTAGTTAATCGTACATAAACAGTTGAATTTATTTTGTTCACGGGTAAACAGTTTTAACACAATACGCACATGTACTATTTGATCACGAATATATGAACGGTTCCAGTGTATTTTTCTTAAAAACAGGTTAAAGATCTTTATAAAAGCAGATCAGCAATTTATATTTGTTCCGTTACAAGAATCGAACTCCGTTCAATATAACAAATGGTGCAATGCAGATAATGATAACACGAATAATATCTTGCTATTGTAAGAATTCTTTGTATTTTCATTTCTTGTTATGGTAATTTTGTAAATATTTACTTTTTCTTATGGATTATAGAGAGGCGCTTAAACTGCGTTGTTTACTTTATCAACGGCCAGTCAGTCCGTTGATCCTAATCTGTTTTGTATACACATGAATGACAAAAGAAGAGATAATTGAGGAACAGTTAAAATAATGTCGTAATGTAGGTTCTTTGCTTTTCGAAAAACACTTCGCATGGTTGAATCGATTACTTGAAAAAATATGAGACCAGCTTAATAGAATAGTATTGTTAATATCATCCCAATGAATGTGGATCATGGATGGTCTGAGAAATTAGTGAATATATTAGTTACATATTATTACTATAATAAAAAAATAGTGTCTTATTTTATGCTATGTTGGTTTTTATAGTTTGTTCTGAATATCTTCTATATTAAAAGATTGAAAACTCAATTTTGTGTCAGCATTAAATCTATACATTTAAATACGATTAGATCAACAAGTTTAAAAAGTACTTATATACCTACATATATTTATATTGTATTCCAGTTATCATTGATTCGAGTTTTAAAGAATACATTAAGAAAATGGTCGAGAAATCAAACTTCAACTCTGCTATACTAAGGAACCCTAATCTTTGCAGACATCGATCAAAGCGAACATAAATAACTTCCAAGAATAAGATAAATGTGTATAAATTTATATTATTGACGTCATTTCATTACGTCATAAAGTTATTAATATGAACGATATCATAAAACTAGAATACTCCGAACATTATTAGTCTTAGAATATGACAATCAACCTCTTTGGTGACAGGCGCGAATGTTTACAAAGACTCCTAGGGCGGTATTAATAAATCAATCTCAAGTAGACATAATGTATTAATAGTTCCATACATTATGTCTACTTGAGATGTAACTCAAACTTGAGATTGATTCATTAATACCGCCCCTAACAGTTAAAAAGTCTCACCTTACTTTTGGCTTTCCGTAGTATTATAATGCTCTGTGTTTTTGGCCTTCTGCCAACAACTATTACATATTTATTGATCTTAATGCAGAGTTTCTACTTTTGTAAACATTCGCTACGTGTCCAAATATCGTACTTTACAGAGAAAAAGATAATGCGGATTAATCATTTAAAATAAATTTATAAAGCTGCCAGGATTTTACCAATATCGTTTCAAATCCAGGTATTACCAGATCGTAGCTCATTGCTACTAAAGACTCGACGTCCAAATATAAACTTTGTACACAGCTAAAGTGACTACTGTACCTACACGTGACGAAATGCCCTTCATAATAATTCGGTCAAACAAATCTCGTTCTGATAAAATCAGTAAGCATCAAGACCGATCGGCTTGATTTTGTTGACAATTGAAGGGCGCAGTATTTATTAATTTATATTTATTGCTTCTAAGTGACGAGACGGTCATGCCGCTCGCCTGATGGTTAGCGATACGACTGCCCAGAAACAGTAGCAACACCATACAGAACTTTTAAATTACAAAGTACTTCGTGGCACTCTACTGCGCTCATCACCTTGAGACATTACATGTTAAGTCTCATAATGCCCAGTAATTACGCTGACTATAATTTCCTTCAAATCAGAACACAACAGTGCATGCACACTGCTGATTGGCATTAGAAATAGATATTGCGTTGGTACTTACCTAAATGGTCTCTCGCATGCGAGGGACCTACCACCGGCATAGTAGCTTTCTCATAAATTTACTTTATTTTGACTTCGGTGTTCTTTTCATCGGGATCAGTGTAAACACTGTACCCTGGCATTAAAAAAAATATGTAATTTCAAAATAACATTTTTCTATTTCAATTCACAAGCCTAACTCCCTTTCTTCTTTTCCAGTATCGAAATTACCCAAATCACGAACCATGGGCTTTGCAACATCCACTGGCCGGGGCACGAGGAGTGCGTCACGGTGACCTTCGCAGTCCCTCTCATTTACGAGGAGGACATGGACTACCGCCTTAATGAGGCTGACTTGCAAGAGGTGTGGAAGTACATCCACAAGGAAGAATTCAGGACACGGCTGGAGTTGCTTGGTATTGAGGTATGGTTTTTTATACTATAAATGAATATAACAGTGAATGAACTACTCTTAAATAGCAAGATGACTCAGAACTTTGAGGTCCACGGCATTAGATAGTAGAGGATCCTGAGACATGAGTTATTAAATCTTTATGCCCAGTAATTGAATTACGATTTCACGGCACTTGCAATTTCTACTTGGAAATGCAATGCAATCAGCCCTGTATTATATACTGCCCACTGCTGAGCACGGGCCTCCTCTACTACTGAGAGGGGTTAGGCCTTAGTCCACCACGCTGGCATAGTGCGGGTTGGCGGTATTCACATACTTTCGAAATTCAGTGAACTTCTCAGGTATGTAGGTTTCCTCACGATGTTTTCCTTCACCGTTAAAGCGAACGATAATTGATAAACAATACACACGTAACTTTGAAAATTCAGAGGTGTGTGCCTTGGGTTTTGAACCTCCGGACATTGTCTCGGCAGACCGTTCCATTCCCAACTAGGCTATCGTTGCTTTTTTACTTCTACTTGGAAATAGAAATAGCGATCTATTTAGCGAAACTTAATTAGTACCCAAATAATTTTAGAAATCTAGACATTAAAGCATACCATCAAGTCTTGAAATTTCTAGATATCCCTTTATAATATTTACAGGAGTACATCGTCCCTGATGATCAATCAGTGCTGATGATGTGGCTGTTGATCGGCGCGGGAGTCGTTGTCTCGATGGCGATGTTGGCGTTCGCTCTATGGAGGTTCAGCTGCTTCGATGATTACACCAGGTACGACTTAAATGCATTCGTAATGATGGAAATAATTTCAAATGTATAAGGGGCGATAATGTCGACGTAAGGTTGACACAGTCTTGTTCAAATTAAAGGTACAAATTAGAGAAGTGTATCAAGTGGCATTAAGAAAATGGTAGTACTCATTACAATTCCTTTTTCAAATTCATACTTCACCTATGTGTCCCCTATCTACCGATTATGGAGGTCGGATTATAAATGCTTTAAAATTTGGAATTTAATTTTCCAGAATGCAAGCATTCAGCGACACTGACAGCATAAAGGCGCAGAAGAGGGACTTGGATCTATACCCCACCCCCCACCAGACTCTGCCGCCGCTCTACAGCGAGAACGACTACAAATGGCCTGATCTCAACAAATTTGAAGATGATACTAGAGGTCAGTGTTGATCAGAGTAAAGTCAAATGCGGTTTAGTATTCCACAGCGAGGAAAGACTTGACCAGCAGACATTGTCAATGTTAAGGACTACGGGTAAACACTTCATGATTCATCATGATCGTCATCGTGAGTTGGGTTGTTTGTGTATGAAGGTAAGCAAGTCAGTTGGTAGTTTGTGTCTCATTTGAACCTTGTATTACATAGTACTTCGTTACTCGAGTCGAATGTTATTATGAGACATTAGATGTCAAATCTCTTAGACTGGCTTGCACAATGACTTACTAAATAATATATTTACCGTTAAATACATTAAAAACCTCGTGCTGTCTCTATCATTCTTTAGAAATTGACAAAGACAGCACTATGATTAAATCATATTTAGTGAGTTGAAGAGTTGATGCGTCAGCCAGCCTTTGATTAATTATATACCTAGATAGAGTGACGCGCTACAATGAAACTAAAATAAACAGGCCAACTTTTCTTAAGCTAGTATGCGTGACAGCTGTGTAATACGCTATCGCTGTATCGTTCTGCGTATCCTTGTGTGCGCGCATAATGATACCATTTATTACATGGTTTCTATTAAAACGGGGAGATAATTATATCCATGAAAAACAACAAAAAATAATTCACTCGAACTCTTTAGCGGGCAACAATTGGCCTCTATTTTTTTCGACGCGTTTGAAACGTTTAGTGTCTATCTAGGTATATAATTAATCAAAGCAGCCAGCCTTAAAGCCTATTTCGATAAAGTGAAACAGAACAGTGCTAGGCGTTTGAAACAGACAACTAGGTTTAACTACTCATATAGATGAATTGTCGAATAGGACTATTGACTAATGTACCACGTAGGTAGTATAAATTTGTAATCGTTATTAACTATTTGTTTTTCGTGTCCGAATCGCCGATTATCTTTGGTTACTTTAGATATTGTATCTTTGTTTTAGATTACATTTTATAGATTACAAGTGCTATAATATAAGAAATCTTTTTAAATTTATATAAACTTTATATTCCAGTGGACATTGGAGGATTTGCCAACAGAAGTTACACTCGTGACTTGTACGACTTGGACTACGAAGAAGAGGTGCCCAGTAACGATAGGTAAATTAATAATCTCAACAAATTCTTTAAGTCTATTAATTTATCAAGTATTATTTAAAAACATATATTGTTGTTGGTTTCTTTAATGATATTCTAGAGGAAACTTCGAAAGTAAAGTTTCCTGTGAAAACACCAAACAAAATTCCACGCGCGGGTACAATTACTTTAGTACGTGATTTAACTGTCAATTTCAAAACAATTACAATGAAAAAAGTATTAATAAATATCAGCTAGTATTGTATCAGTTCTATGTCAACTAATTGTAATTATACACACACACACTCACGCCTTTTATTCCTGAAAGGGTGGGTAGAGGCGCTACTAGTGCACCCACTTTTCGCCGTGCATATTCCGTCCTATGATGTGATAGGGAGCGAACCAATCGCCAAATCGGACACAAATTGTAGACTCCGGGCTGATACTGAATAAAAAATCCAATATCACTGCCCGACCCGGGGATCAAACCCGAGATCTCAGTATTGCAGTCGTACTGTAATACAACTACGCCACCGAGGCAGTCAAGTGATTGTATTTATTTGCATGAATTTATTAAATTCATAGGAACCGTTTCGATAAAAATTTAATGCTTCCTATAATTAGGTATATCTCACCTTGTCTCCTACGTCTTTTCGTTCTAAAGCATCCGTTAAGATACTCTTATTATCTTCTTAGTTCTTCTAAATACTAACACGTAGGCTCACTCACTTTTATACTAAAAATAATGGGAAGACCAATGTTACTGACCTGGGAATTTAAGCTGGTAGGAAGACACCGTAAATATTCTTAAGCGGCTATAACCCCTACTGCCAAAGGAATTTTGAATTTTTCACTATTAAGAAGGGGGTTTTAGAAAAGAGGAAATATTAGGCTTCTGGCAATCCTAATCTAACCATTTTCACATCACATATAACCTAACATATTGCAGGTTCACTACTGACGTGTAGCCGTAGCTTTAAATCATCGTACTGCATGTGAGTGCTATGCTTTACTTTTGACTAACATTCCCTAATGTTATTCTAAATGCAAATGACAGTCATTTTTAGGTGATTTCGACAGCAAGTTCAAATGATAAATAGCGTATTAATACTCTGAGAACCGTAACTATAAAATAGATTAAACCATAGGACAACCATACAATCCTAGAACAACAGAATAAAAATACAAAAAATTATAACATGTATGTATGTAACTCCAAAATCCATCCACATCAATGGGGTTGGCAATCCACCACAGTACGTTTTTGCCGACATTTTTTACCACGCACAATTGTGGAACCAATTGCCGCCAGCAGCATTTCAGGACAGATACGACCTGGCGACCTCCAAAAAAAAAAGCGTATTCCCACCTAAAAGCTCGGCAACGCATCTCTATGCCCCCTGGTATTGCAGATGTTCATGGGCGGCGGTGATCACTTACCATCAGGTGAACCGTATGCTCGTTTACCACCTTTAAAAAAACGTTTTATTGGGATTGATTGATGCGGGTTATTGCTGGTTCGTTTTGCTTTCTAATACGTACATACTAATACTTCTATCCTTGTTTCAGAGTCAGAAACAGCCTCCGAGACAACTACAGTAATGTTTAGAATTAATAAGAGTTTTAAAATGATGACACATTACAAAAATCCCTGTCTTTCTTAATCGTTTGCTAATGTATTACTCTTTAGCTAACAAAAAAAATATTTGTGCAACTTTATCATAACTCAAGCGCTTAGAATCGACCGAGGTATTATACTCTCCAGATTAGTCATGATAAATGGCTTTTTAAATGAATTTGTATTGTGTCATAATTTTCAAACGTGTTTCTTGACTATCAATAAAATATGGTGAAGTCGCCATTTTTATTGATGCTGATGGTATAAATGTGTATATTTATAATAAGGTTTAGTACGTGATTATTATCGCAATGGTCAAAAAATGAGATAAAATTTTAAATTAAATCTAATATATTATGATAGTAAATGTATTATGATTTTAATCATATTTTATGAAAAGACTAAAAATATACTGTGCGTTATCAATTTAATCAAATATATTGTGGTATTAAATGTAAAGCATTTAATATTAAAAAGATGTGAATGTAAATGGAAGTTATGAGAAAAAAATAAAAACGAAAATGTGGTTCCTTTCAGAAATTCATTTTCATAATACGATTTTATAAAATATTAGTTACTATTTGTTTATTTAATTTTATTTTTATACTTATCCACGTTTTAAATATTATTCTAAAGGAACTATATTTTCGTGTGTAATGTAGAATACCTAATTAGATAATTCTAATAAAAACATATTATTATAGGCCGTTGGTATATAAGCAAGATAGTTTCCGTTATTATGAACTATTTTATTGTTACCTTAGAAATTCTAAGGCTGGTAGTTTCATTCCATTGATCAAAAATAGTATGTACTTCTTACATGGATTATAAAAAAAAAATATGACCTTTATTCCATTATTCTGGCTATGTCCATGTTGGTTGTAAATGATTATAAGAAGAAATGATTATGGAATAACGCAAAACGTACTCAGGCCTTTAGAACTAGTGTTGTTATTTTTTATTTGTTTTATAAAAATATTTTTTTAAGAATTTAAATTTTTGTTTTTGGTTTCATCGACGAATAAACAGTTACTTTTTTATATGCGTTTTTTTTTTTGTTTTGTTGCATTTTTTATTTAGTTTATTTGTTAAAATGCTCCAAAAAGTGTTATGTAACGGTAATAAAATTTTAACTAAAATTAAAATTCAAAATCCACATAATACGAAGACGGACTGATAAAATAATGTCCGAATAGATGTGACTGCGTATTACATTTTAAAATTTACATTAATATTCGATATTTTTTTATGATTTTGTTTTTTTTATGGTAGCTTTGTTTTTTTATAAATATTTTAAAGCAGATATAATAAAAGAAGGTATATTTTTAATAGATTCACGATAAAGCCAATTTAGGCACACCTTGATACCTCGATTCGCTTACGCTTACGGAAAATAGAAAATATATGCCATTAAGCTATATAAATATAGATAAATATTATCCTAGCCTTGTTAGTTAGAAAAAAATCTAGATTCATTTCCAAAAAAACATATCATTTTAGTTAACTAGAGTTGTGTTTAAAGAGTTTATTATAGGGTTGTGAGAAAGTAGTTTAGACATTTTCTTTGGAACAAGTTAAAACTGTCATAACTCACAGTCACACACAGTTTTATATTTGTGTTTCGAATAAACTATTCCGTTCTTAATCTTCGATCCGATCTGGAGATTAACCAATAAAAATGAGTCATTTGTAAACATTTCAAAAAACTTTGTTCTGATTGGTCCATTTTAGCGATGGATCGTAACTAGCGATTGGGATAGTTTATCGAAAACGGCCGTAGTCATGCAAACATTGGCGTAGCTCGTCATTTTCCAGGGAGAGTCAGTGTCCTAGACTTAAAAAATAAAATGATTTCTGTGGACTTGGCGATATGAAAATTTTGTACGTTTTAAAAAAAATATAGTAGCAGGATGTCTCAAAATCCTTGGGGTAGGCACCACACAATTCTGGAGTGGGCATGGACCAACCAGCCCCCCTCTATATACGCCTATGCATGCAACAGTTGATAACGTCTGCGCGGAATCTTACGGATACGTGGGAATTAGGAATATGGAGAGGTTTTATTGGGTCTCTAGAAATATTGATGGAACGTCCTAATTTGGTATTAAAATTATATTAATACCTATAATGAAAATAAGGTTTGGGACTATGTGTGTGACTGTAGAGTATTTCAATATTAGTTTTTCGAATGTTAAAGTATTAGTTGTCCCAAAAAGTAATAATTTTAGACAACTAATACTTTCAAGATATGTATTTACCTTAGTTGAGTGGTCATTGACAGTGTAAAATAATATTTGCACAACACACGATCGAAAAGAAGTGACCGAAATACCTACTGAAATAGTTATTCGATAACGGGTATAAATTCTGCTAGCGTGAAAGTATTATCCAGGATTAAAAGTCTCACAGGAGGTGGGAATTCTTCTTGGATAGAATGTACCCTACAAACCACAGGAATGTAGGTAGTTCATGTGTTATGTGAACCCATAACCCCCCCCCCCCCTGATCTTTAAATTATTTCAATAAAAAAACATATTCCTCAATTGGTACATAAAATAACAAAGGAAAATCAATATTTCCCTTTTAACGTAATGAAAATTAGCATTGATTGCCAAACTGTGTTAATAATTCTTGTATTTCGTGTATAAAAAACATATTACTTACACCTCAACATATTTTACAATAAAAATCGGTTCTATATAAAAATATATTTATTGTTATACACTGAAGACCTTAGCATAAAAAATATTATGTATACATCATGGAAATTCATGGTAATTTATAGACAAACATAATCTCTACATATTGTTAGTGTATCGACTTCATTTAAAAAGTATTTATGGTGCGTTTCCACCAAAGATGTGTGAGCTAGTCGTGAATCATAGCGACGCCGTTGATCAGTGACATTTTGAACTGACTTTCAAAAAAAGGAGGAATCCTCAATTCGTGTGTTTGTATTTTGTTCCTAATTTTGTTTATACTCCATTTTTTTTATGGCATTGAATGACGAGACGAGCACGCCGTTCGCCTGATGGTAAGCGATATGACCACCCATAAACAGTAGCAACACCATCCAGCACCTTGAGTTACAAAGTACTGTGTGGCATTCCACTGCGCTCGTCATCCTGAGACATAAGATGTTAAGTCTCATTATGTCCAGTAGTTACACTGGCTACAATGGCCGTCAAACCGAAACGCAACACATTTATAAACTCAATCGCACTTGATGAGGAATGGCGTCCAGATAAAGCCGATGCTCTATCTGTCAGTTGATACTAACGAGAGATGGTTACCCCACGCCAGTCAAAACATTTACATCAACCTGTTCAAAATAATATACACAGGCTAATCCCGGAACGCTTACGTGAGCCACTATGGTGGGTTTATTACCTTTACGGTGAATGCTATTGGAGCATGCGGCGATAGCCTAGTTGGGAGTGGAACGGACTGCCGAGAGGAATGTCCGCAGGTTCAAAACCCAAGGGCACACACCTCTGACTTTCTAATAAGTTATGTGTGTATTCTTTGTGAATTATCGATCGCTTTAACGGTGAAGGAAAATATCGTGAGGAAACCTGCATACCTGAGAAGTTCTCTGAATTTCGAAGGTATGTGAAGTCCACCAACCCGCACTAGGCCAGCGTGGTGGACTAAGGCCTTAACCTTCTTAGTTGTAGAGGAGGCCCGTGCTCAACAGTGGACAGTATATAATACAGGGCTGGTATGGTGGTGGTGGTACCGGAGCGGACACGAATATTCCACCGCTAGCAATCCACTATCTCTTTTCCTGATCAGCGTTAATCGAGGCTAGAAATTTGGTTATTATTGGGGGATTTCTCCCTAGCACTTCTCTGGTGGACGCGCCCTTTTCGTAGTTAGTTTAGAATTAAATGAATCTATTGCCCCAGTAAATATTTGATCATATTTATAGATCCTATTGTTTATCTATATGTAATGTCTAATGAATGTGTTATATAATTATAATAGTTTATAATGGATGTCTAATATGGGAATACGGGCACATTAGCGTTACGCGACGTTACTCCACTAAAAAAAAAATCACTGGACATTATGTAATGGGCAGTTGTGATTAAAAAACGTAGCTGCTTGTATTTCCAATAATCTATAGTAATATTATAAACGCGAAAGGAATGCTGTCTGTTCGTTAATATTTTACTGTTAACCACTGAACAAATTTTGGGAAAATATGTTATGGCGTTGAATCCTAAGAGAGGACATAGAGTACCTACTTTTTTTAAAAATAAGTATTTGTCCTAAACAGAATTCTGTTCCCAAGTAGCCGCGAAGAAAATAAATTTAATTAATTAAAAAAATAGCACGTTGCATCAGAAATGAGTCCTTACATGTGTGGGATGGCGTCGTGTGAGGCCAGTGTGTTTTAATATAAACCGAGTGAAGGGATAAATAGTAAAAATTAATACACGAAAATAAATACCTATGAATTTAGTAAATGTACTGAAATTATATTTCAAACTGAGGCTCGGAATAAAATTAAAAGAATTCTTTAGTTGATCAGAGCAAATCAGTCAATGAAATGCACGATACTATTTTAGTAATCGTCCTTAACCTTTTTGAATAGAGTTGAAAATAAAATGCGTGGCATTTTCATTATGGAGCATCCGTGGCATGATCTGATGATTCTCTTTATCCCTCACTGTGGTTTTCAATATAAGGTCCTTCTGGAGCGATCTATGAACTAGTTGGTTCCAATAGAGACCAATATGTTGGTGTACGTGATTTATGTTAAAGCCTATAATCTCATGATTATTTGTTGCCAAAAATATATTTCAAAATTGTCAATTTTAAAATGCCAAAATAAATTCGATGGCGTGGATGGGGCGTTTCATTTCTTTTTCTGGATTTATAAATAGGAAGTTTAATTAATATACCTTCTCGACGCAGACGCATTTCATTATACTATTTCTTTTCCCATCTATATGAATAAATAAAATAACTCGTCTCTAAGGTTTACTAAACGCCATTTTCAATCAACGATTCCTATTGTTTTTTTTCGATACATCGCGGAAATGGGCCAATGAGAATTTAAAGGGTTTTGTTACATTCATACAATGATAATAAATAAATAAATAATTCATACAATGACGTATTTTGATTGGTTATTCTCGGGATCAGATCGAAGATTATGATTGGGACCGTTTATTGAAAATGGGTGTTAATCAATTATTGCCCTACAATCACACCGTTTCTGACTAATCTGCTCTGTAGTTTATAGCCAGTCTGTAATTTTTAAATTTACTCAGTCACAGCTCGGAGTCAGGAAGATGGCCGTGTGATACCCCCTTGCCTCGAAAAGAACGTAAAGCCGCTGGTCCTGCGCCTGACCTCTCGCCGATCATCTCAGATTGCCATCTCACCGGACTACAAGAGTGAAAGAACAGCGAGTGTACCTTTGCACTATAATATTTCCTACATATCTGGCTGATCTCTGTTGAGATTGGCCGCCGTGGCCGAAATCGTCTAGGAAGGAATTATTAGTTATAACTCTCTTATATTAAGACTTCTAGTCTATTTGTGGGGTATAAACTAAAATATTATCATCCTCTCAAGAGCATTAATGGCAAAGGCATGCAACAAGACCACCCGGAATAATTATTCATGCGAGAGTAACTCTATCGTTAAACATTTCATTATTTGGACAAGTTACTAAAAATTTTAGAAAGAAAGAAAAACGATTTATATGTCACAGTCACAAAACAAACAGATACAATTGACATAGAATAACAATTAATAATAACAATGGCTAGTCATGGCTGTGACAGGTAGGTGACCACTCAGCATAATGTTGTGAAGTGGTGCAACCACAACACAACGCTACTTTTTTTTTACTAAGAACCATACATATACACTGCTTTTATATCTTCTGGTGTTACGTATCAGTCCAAAGTACTGAAAAAACAATATATAATAAAAACGTAACTGACGGAGCTACACAATCCAGTGCAAACACCCATTGAATAATATATAAAGACGCATTTAGCGAGTGGTGTTTAACTGGAGTTTCGTGCGTGCCGGGCTGTTAACGCAGAGAGATATTCTGCGACCAGCCAACTTGAGACCAAATAAATATTGATTGATGTGTGGTTACATTTTAGGAGGTCCAGTTTGGTGTGAGTTTGTCGTGTTAAGCCCTGAGCGGAAGTTATTATCTTGACGCATCAGAGTTCAGACAGCGTCAGCGCGGTGGCTTAATCAATCACCATCATATCTGATGTTGCATGATTTCTAAAATGGAATCTAGATAATAGCTATCCCGCAGATTACTTGATGCTGCAGCATCAGGTCAAGGTTTCCATGACTAAAAAATACCACTGAAGTAACAGTGTATTCTTGTATCAAATTCATTAGATTTGTGAAAGTAGGAAATGAGCTCATGATCTTCTTCAAACACCTCAATAGATTTTTCTAAATTATAACTAAGGACCATCTCGATCACATCAGCATTCAAACAAAAAAAGTCATACCAAATCGATCCATTTGTTCGGAGCTACGATGCCACAGACAGACATACAGATACACGCCTAAAATTAAAACACCCCTCTTTATTCCTCGGGGGTTAAAATAGCATCTGTATAGGTCCTCGTTCAGAAGAATCGCCCTCCTAGCGTCCGAGCAAGGTCAAGATACATCTCTCAGCTTAGTCGGCATTCACAATTAGCACTTGCCGCGATAACGTAGATAACGTTGTGATAGCGCGCGCGTTTCACCTGTTACGAGATGATTTCATTCTAAATTTAAATCTTCTATAGAGTTAGTAGTAAGTAGTGATAGTAAGTTGAATATTACATTCTTAATTTAAACTAGGAATTTCTTTTCTATTGCGTTCGTAGTAAGTAGTGCTAGTAAGTTGGAGTTCTAAATTAAAATTTCCATTGTGCCAGTTGATGTTATTCTAAATTTGAATTAGGAAGTGATTTTTCTATAGTGCCAGTTCATATACTAGTGCTAATCCTGTAAGATCAACAATTCTAGTATGTGTTAGAAGTGCTTATTTTGTGTGGTGTCATTTATGTAGAAAACCGTTTGTGGTGGAAATCTTATGCTGATTGATTTGGTTTTATTTAAGCTGAGGTCAAATGTAATAGTTCTAGTGCTAGAAGATGCTGCAGAAAGTGATAATAGCGTAATTTGTACAAGTCTAAAAACATCTGCATTATTCATGATAATAAATATTAAATGTAATATTTTTTGCTAAATTTACATGATCTTGCAAATAAGAACTACAATATTGACGTGACAAATTCCGTAAGACTTACCGCAGTATTGACGTCTTTATATGCGTAGTTTGTAACATCTATTTTTTATTCTTTGGTTTTATAGTAAACATTACATCTCATATCATCTCTTTAATTATAAAAATGTATATTGAATAAGAAATTGAGGTCTGCTACATACAAATAATGACTCCCAAAAGAAGTAGAAGTTAGGCGTGCGAAAAACTAAGTAGAATTGTTATACAACATGCTTTAAAAAGTGTGTTGGGCTGACCCCACATTCGTATTAGATAAGGGTAGGTTACAGGAAGATTAACATCAAGAAAAAATAAATATATAAGTATAAAGATCATATGGCTTGATGAGAAATCGACCCAAACATAATGTACTAGTTTTTGCCCGCGGCTCCGCCTGCGTGAATGAGTTTTCCCGGGATAAAAGTCCCGCTTTATAGTTTTCCGGGATAAAAGGTAGCCTATGTGTTAATCCAGGACGTAATCCACCCGTGTGCCAAATTTCATCGAAATCCGTTCAGTAGTTTTTGCGTGAAAGAGTAGCAAACATCCATACATCCAGACATCCAGACATCCAGACAGTGGTCGATGCCCCTATAGGTTTATCTGACCACTGCCTGATCCGGACGTCGGCCCCTGTGGATCATACTAGCCGCCCAGAAGCGTCTGGTTCCCGCAGGGTCTGGCGGTATGGGTCAGCGGATTGGGATGGACTCCGTGAATTCTTTGCGTCCTTCCCATGGAGACGATACTGTTTCTCCTCCGATGATCCCGACACCTGTGCGGACTGCGTCAGGGATGTGGTGATATTGGGGATGGAAATGTTCATTCCCAACACCACAATACCGATGGGGCGCCGTAGTCGGCCTTGGTACAATAGTACCTGTGCCGCCACTGCGCGCCTCAAACAGTCCGCATACTTGTCTTGGCAAGTCGCCAGTAGGTGTCGGGCTCCTAACACCAAAGAGGAGAAGCGGAAGTTCAATATCGCCTCCAGATTCAACAAGAGGGCTATCGCTAAGGCCAAGGCAGACCACATTTGCCGGTTTGGTGAGCGTCTAGAAAGCTATCCGACAGGTAGTCGAGCTTTTTGGTCGCTTGCCAAGTCCGTACAAGGCAATTTCTGCCAGCCCAGTCTCCCGCCACTGCGGAAGTCTGACAACAGTCTGGCTCATAGTGCAAAGGAGAAAGCCGATGTGTTGGCTGAATCCTTTGCCTTAAACTCGACTTTGGATGACGGTGGAGCCACACCACCGGAAATTCCCAGATGTGAGTGCTCCCTGCCTAAAATCCGCATCACCCAGCGTGCTGTCAGGCGGGAGCTCCGGCTCCTTGATGTCCATAAGTCGAGTGGGCCTGACTGTATTCCCGCAGTGGTTCTTAAGACGTGCGCCCCTGAGTTGACTCCCGTTCTAACGCGTCTATACCGTTTATCTTACGACACCAGCCAGGTTCCATCTTCGTGGAAGACTGCTCGTGTCCATCCAATCCCCAAAAAGGGTGACCGGTCGGACCCTGCTAATTACAGGCCGATAGCGGTCACGTCCTTGCTCTCTAAGGTCATGGAGCGAGTTGTTAATGCTTAGCTCCTGAGGTACCTTGAGGATCACCAGCTGATTAGCGATCGTCAATACGGTTTTCGCAGTGGTCGTTCGGCTGGTGATCTCCTTGTGTACCTCACGCACCGCTGGGCGGAGGCCGTGGAGAGCAAGGGCGAGGCTATAGCTGTCGGTCTGGATATAGCGAAGGCGTTCGACAGGGTATGGCACAGAGCTCTTCTAGCGAAGTTACCATCTTATGGAATACCCGAGGGACTCTGTAAGTGGATTGCCAGCTTCCTGGATGGTCGGAGTATTACAGTCGTCGTCGATGGCTGCAGCTCTATGACCAAATCCGTTAATGCTGGTGTTCCACAAGGCTCGGTGCTATCGCCCACGCTCTTCATTCTGCATATCAATGACTTGTTGGATTCCATTGACAACATGCATTGCTATGCAGATGATAGTACGTGTCATGCGCGATACATCGGCCAACAGAATATCCCTCGGCGCACAGTCGAAGAAAGACGGTCACAACTTGTGTCTGAAGTCGGAAGCTCTCTGGGGCGGGCTTCCGAATGGGGTGAAAGGAATCTCGTCCAATTCAACCCGTCGAAGACACAAGTTTGCGCGTTCACTGCCAAGAAGGACCCATTCGTCATGGCGCCACAGTTCCAAGGAGTTACTCTCCATATGTCGAATAGCATTGGGATCCTCGGCGTCGAAACTGCGAGTGACGTCCAGTTTAGGAGTCATTTGGAGGACAAAGCCAAACTGGCTAGCAAAAAGTTGGGGATCCTGAACAGAGCCAAGCGATACTTCACGTGCGGCCACAGACTGGCGCTTTATAAAGCGCAAGTCCGGCCGCACGTGGAGTACTGCTCACACCTCTGGGCAGGGGCACCCAAACACATGCTTAACCCACTTGACTCCTTACAACGACGGGCACTTCGCATCGTCGATGATCCCAACCTCACGGACAGAGTTGAGGCGCTGAGTATGCGGAGGGACATTGGTTCTCTCTGTGTATTTTACCGCCTCTTCCATGGGGAGTGCTCTGAGGAACTGTTTAATATGGTGCCCGCCTCGCCTTTTTACCATCGAACCACTCGCCATCGCAGTGGAGTTCATCCATACTACGTTGAATCCATCCGTAGTAGCACGGTGCGTTTTCAACGGTCTTTCCTGCCGCGCACGTGCAAGCTTTGGAATGAACTCCCTGCATCGGTGTTTCCCGAGCGCTATGACTTGTCCTTCTTCAAACGAGGTTTAAAAAGAGTGCTCACCTCCCGGTAGGCAACGGCTTGGCTGTGCCTCTGGCATTGCTTTAGTCCATGGGCGGCGGATGCTGCTTACCATCAGGCGGACCGCTCGCTCGTTTGCCTACTAAGGCAATAAAAAAAAAAAAAAAAAAAAAAAAAAAAAAAAGACATCCAGACATCCATACATCCATACTTACAAACTTTCGCGTTTATAATATTATAGTAGAATTTAATAATCAAAATGACTTTTCAGAACATAGAACACATGTTCTGCCAATCATAGCAATATTGATATGAGGAAGCAATATCTAGACTTCAGTCGTAGTAACAAATAATGAGTCATTTGAATGACAACCGTATTTATTCATAAATATTGTTCAAATTATTTTGTTATTACTAACGGTAGATGCGTCATTAGGTATGTTTGTTTCTTTGTACATAAAGATAAAGTAACAGAGATATAATCACCTTACTGGTCCAGTGTCAGTTATTTTTTGCGTGCTCAGGTTCTATATTCGATGCTCAGATCGGCAAACATAAAATGTTCTTCTGTTCAAAGAAACAACGGTAACTCATGATTGGACTATGTACCCGATATGGCGATAGACTCTTGAGGGTATGTGAAGTCTGTCAACCCGCACTAGGCCAGCGTGGTGGATTAAGAGGCCGTATACGAAATTTCAACCATTTCAGTCAAGCTTTCATCGTGATTATTCAAAAAATAAATTGATCTGATTAATTTTTAATACATCATCGGAAAGACTATTTCGACACTAATAAAATAAACGAGCCACATTTTTCATATCTTTCTTTAATTTCAATCTATCCACCAAGTTCCAACGTCTGTTTCAGAAATTTTGTTGTACGGAGACTCAAACATGTTGCCGTTTTCAATCAAAATCTTGCTTTAAACTAACCAACGAAAGTTTGTGTTTATTGGTATAAAAGTCGCCTTAATTATGAAAGAGACAATGTTTTTTTGCATAAAAGGTTTCCCTACGTTAACACATTCATTTTGTATGATTTTACATTGAAAATACAGAAATTGTCTCTTTCATAATTAAGGCGACTTTTATACCAATAAACAGTAATTTTGAGTTAGTCAGTTTAAAGCACGATTTTGATTGAAAACGGCAACATGTTTGAGTCTCCGTACAACAAAATTTCTGAAACAGACGTTGGAACTTGTTGGATAGATTGAAATTAAAGAAAGATTTATTATGAAAAATGTGGCTCATTTATTTTATTAGTATTGAAATAGTCTTTCCGATGATGTATTAGAAATTAATCAGATCAGTTTATTTTTATAATAATCACGATGAAAATTTGACTGAAATAGTTGAAATTTCGTATACGGCCTCTTAAGGCCTAAATCTTCTCAGTAGTACAGGAGGCCTGTGCTCAGCAGTGGGCAGTATATAGCTGATTGCATTGCATTGCCTTGGCAATAGACTTACGCGTGTCTTACATGATACAAGCTTGGTATAGTGCGAATTCACTAGTTACACCTCTACTTTATCCTTCGTGCATAAAGGCGCGATGTTAAAGAAACCAAGAAAGCATTCTTGTGTTAAACATTTCAAATTGTTCTTATATTCTTGTTATGAGATCTCTTCGACATTGTTTAGTAATGTATATACAAATCATAATTTGATGGCGAATGTAAGACAAACAATAATTATTATGTAATAATTAGAAAGGTTTAGGATTCTTTTAGTTTGTGCTTTTTAGTTGGTTTTTATTGAATCGTCAATTAAATACATTTAGAAATGTTTTTTCTAGTTTCATTTAAATTACTACCTATGTATGTATCGTATTAAAACTTATACATATATAATCTTTTAGATTGTATCAATAGTACTCAAAGATACCAAATAACAACAAAATGGAAAACACAATCGACATCATAGAGGAGGAAGATGAATCAGAATACGACGACTACCACCAAATAAACAAACTCTACGACGAGTGCCTAAAATATTTACAAGAAAAAGGTACTCAAGATATAGAAAAAGTTAAAGAGGGTACCGAACATAAAGAAATAGATCCTGATTACGAATCAATAAGTGAGAAAAAGGATGCTAAGTATGAAATCGAAAATCCTGTAACCAAATTCTTGGTGGAGAACGAATTGAAATCAACAGAGAGTCTTAGTTCAGGACCTTCAGAGACAAGATCTGAGAGATTGAGGAAGTTGTCGCAGCAGCTACCGAAGATCATTATCACGAACAGCAGTTGTATGAGTTTGAACCAAATTGAGGGACAGGGTTTGCCAGCTGTACGAAAGAATGTTAAAAAAAGAACCTCTACTACTAAGTAAGTAGTTGTGATTGACCTAAGGTTTAAAATTTGCCAAAATCTAATGTTTACTGGTGATAGGTCTCTCGTATGAGACGGACCGGTTGGATGATTACCAGATGTCTACTTCTAACACAAAGAAACATAGTATAAGCACTGTTAGTTTTGATTTGAAGGATATTGTCCCCAATAAGAAATTGTACTCGGCATTTTAAGATTAAGTGGACGATAGCCTAGGTGGGAATGGAACGGTCTGCCGAGACAATGTCCGGAGGTTCAGAACTCAAGGCACACACCTCTGACTTTTCGAAGTTAAGTGTGTATTGTTTACCAATTATCGTTCGCTTTAACGGTGAAGGAAAACATCGTGAGGAAACCTGCATACCTGAGAAGTTCTCTATAAGAATTCCGAAGATATGTGAAGTCTGTCAACCCGCACTAGGCTAGCGTGGTGGACTAAGGCCTAACCCCTCTCAGTTGTAGAGGAGGCCCATGCTCAGCAGAGGGCAGTATATAATACAGGGCTGATTGCATGGCATTGCATTTTAAGAGTTAACATCTAATTGTTTTAGCGTGACGAACACAGTGAGAAAAACAGGTGATGCCATGAAAACTACTGACTTATTTACTAAAAAAGATTTTTTTTAGCAACCGAAGAAGTCCACCAACTCTTCGTAACAGGATGGTATACGGGGACTTTCCGAAACGACTTGTATCGAAGAATGGGCTGGAGAATGTGGCTCTGATATCCAACGTGCCATTTGAGAAAATACGCCTTCTGAACGATACTTTCCATACTTTGGTAAGTATGATTATGACATCTTTTTACAACTAATTTTGTGTTTCACATAGGTGTGTCGGAGGAAGGCGAGGTTCGGCTATTTGATACTTAACTCGCCCCCATATATTATAGATATCTTGGATCGCACGCTGTGTGACGAACAGTTAACACAGACCTAGACTGTAAACATGTCTACTTTTTATAATTTCGGGTTCTACATGTTTACTTTTTATACATTCAAAAGCCTTGCTCGCCAAATCGGACGCCATGATTTATGAATCAAACGATTTCATAACTTAACCCAAACACTTCCTGATAACTCACCGAATCTAATTGAAAGCTGTCCCATCCTAGAAATACCTTTACTTACGTCTTACTTTCCAATTTTTCCAGATCAACCTCCGCTGGCGCTGGATCGTGATCGGTACCATCGTGGTCCATTTCGCCATATGGTTGGTGTTTGCAGTCTTCTGGTACATAACAGCACTCGCACACTACGACTTCGAGCCAGACCCGCCCAAACGCACCTGCGTCACGGGAGGAAAAGACTTCGTCACCATCTTCTTGGCTTCCGTGGAGGCGCAGGTAAGAGGATAGTTAAAAAAATATTCTTTATATAATTGAAAATTACGCTAGGTATTTAGGTTTTTGTTTAATGGTTATAATATTATAGGTAAACAAACTAGTAGGTTTTATTTTGCAACGATCTCATACTCCTTAATTTTTCAGTATTTATATGTTATTACTATGCGTTGGTTGCAGCTTCGCCATCGTTAAAGCCTTTACCGCTACAAAAGTGCTTAAACATAACGGCGCCAGCGCCATCCATTAAAAAATCAGATTTAAAAAATGACGTTATTTCTTCTCTTCTTAAACTCACGCCTATTATCCCCGAAGGGGTAGGTAGAGGCGCAACTTAATGCACCCACTTTTCGCTATTCTTATTCCGTCCCACGATGTGATAGGGGGCGAGCCTATCGCCATATCGGGCACAAATTCAAGACTCCGGGCTGATACTGAATAGAAAAACCCAATATCACTTTGCCCGACCCGGGGATCGAACCCGAGACCTCGGCATTTGCAGTTGTACCGTAATTTCACGCACGTTATTTCCCATGGGAGCATTATTGGGATAAAATGTAGCCCTTGTGTTACCAGGACATGGTCTACCCGTGTTTAGAATTTCATCAAAATCCGTTTAGTTTTTTCTGCGTATACATCTTACAAACATCCAAACATTTTCACAAACTTTCGCCTTCATAATATTAGTAAGATGACCATTCTTCAAAAGTAAAATATACATCATGAGACATTACGGCCATCGTCCCTTTCTAACAAGCTTTCGTCCTTAATAGGAACAAATGCCTCGAGACGTTCCTTGTATGGCCGCAATTTGTCACTATTAAGGCGCCAGGAACCAAACGTGGTGTCAAACTAACACAATAGAGGAATTGCGTTGTTTGTATGTCATTCATTGTATGTGGTACAATTTATAAGCGTCGACATTGGCAGAATCATCGCGGATGCGGGGACGCAATCATAAAAAATATAAACATAGCCGATGAATACTGTTACCTACTTTAGCTGTAGTTTGAAAGGGTAAAGATGAAGTGCACTCTACACGGTCACCAAAATGCTTCCATATCAGTATGGAATGTAAATAAATCAAATTCTTGGGAAATACTCTTGCTTTTTGAGTCTAAAAATTTGTAGCTGAAATCAGTAGGCCAACAAGATAATAGTCTTGACTTTTTCGCCAATTCGCCTAATGCGAATGAACTTAGTCAGTTTTTTAAGCAAAAGCATATCATTATGAGTATGTTTTAGCTGAATAACGAGATAAAGAAGCAAGAAATAATGAATCAACACTTCCTTAAAATGGTAATCTCCGCGTCGTAAATAATTTCGCTTTCTCGCATAACTTACACCACATCAACAGCGTAGGAGTACTAAATGGTATAGTAGAATTTATCTATCGAATTATCAATCTGAATATAGACTAAAATTGGACCCCCATTAATCAATCAGAATGTGTGTCCTTTAGTGTCACACAAAATACACCATTTCATATCTTGCTACTATTACACACCCTAAAGCCGTGTTGACATTAGCAAGTTCTTGCAGCATATATTGCGAATACACGGGCGGCAATTTTAGAAAAATGTATGCACATGAAACTTGCCTCAAGTCCTGTAAGTTTAAAAATTTGCAGAATTAAGCTTGCCGTGACTATTTACACAGTAAAAATCGCATGTAGAAGTTATCTGCTCCAAGTTTTCTTGCTTATCTAAGCCCCGTTTAATAATCATTTAATTTTGTGGTGCAGATTTCATAAATAATTCAGTACCTTATAAAAGGTCGCCCAAGGATATAGTTCTTCTTACAAGATAGGTTCGTCTATAGGTCTATGGTCGCGGTTGGCCCGCGTGAAATACCATTGTGTACCTTTTAGTAGACAAACAGATATCCATGTGTTAATCCTGCCTCGGTGGCTTAGTTGTATTGCGTACGCGTTACGAGTACAATTTGCGCGCTGAGGTCCTGGGTTCGAATCCTGGGTCGGGCCAAAAACATTGTGACTGGGTTTTTCCATCTTATAAATTACTCAGTCGCAGCTCGGAGTCAGGAAGTTGGCGGTGTGATACCCCCGTGCCTCGGAAAGCACGTAAAGCCGTTGGTCCTGCGCCTGATCTCTCTCCGGTCATGTCGGATTGCCGTCTCACCGGACTATGAGAGTAAAGGAATAGCGAGTGCACCTGTGTATTGCGCACACACTTGTGCACTATAATATCTCCTGCGTACCTGGCTGATCTCCGTTGAGATTGGCCGCCGTGGCCGAAATCGGCTAGAAAGGGATTTTTATTATATGTGTTAATCCAGGACATGACCTATATGCGTACGTACCAACTTTCATTCAAATCCGTTCAGTGGTTGCTTCGTTTACTTCTAACAAACACTCAAAACGCCGCGCTGATCCTTTTCATAAACTTACGCATTTATATTAAGAAGATATACATTATACACCTCTCTCTCAGTTGTAGAGGAGGCCCGTGCTCAGCATTGGGCAGTATCTAATACAGGGCTGGTATGGTATGGTTCATTATACATCTACTTCATATCATCTCTGCAACACCGAGAAACAATGGTAAAAAATACCTAAAACATAAATCAAATATACACGTTTTATATAAAGTCATACTATCGAGCATAATATGCCCTATCTGCATCGCTATCTAGGTGTTACAAAGGCGCATTTCTTTGATGCAATCTCGTGGCAATTCTGAGATGACCGTCGTCCGGCGTATACCTTGAAACGGGAAGCTCGTCCAATAGACCTTGATTGGTGCAATTTGCGTCTACGGATGTCGAAATGCCTTCAACGTTAATGTTTACTTTCGGCTAATTCAATTACGTCTGTCTGGCTTGCTTATATCGAGTTTTGTCGTAGTTCATTGTCTTGGTAGGGTTTTCGGTTCTGTCTTGAGGTTCTGAGTTCTTTATTACACGGTCACGTCTAAGTGACTGCACTACACAGTACGTCTAGCTCGAATATTTCCGTTATACTATATGTTCAGTTATAGTTCCGATTAAGTACTTTATGTACGTAAATTTTAACAGCGCCCATGAGCTAAAATACAGCAACATGAACGTTGCACTCGTATTGTCGAAAAGTTAATCGTGCATTCATCGAACAGTGTTTCTCAAAATGTATAGGGATCGCGAACAAGAATCTTATTTTTTATATATTTTTTAACGTAATATAGTATTGTTTAGGAACTTTACAGAAATACAAACCGACCGGTTCGATTCTTAGGCCAAAAATATTGTGTGATTTGGTTTCTCAAAATCGGAGCTATTTCGGGTGGGAATTTGTTCTCGATATTATGTCTATGGGCTCTCACTGATTTGATGAGCTCGGTGAATTCTGAATGCAATTACAATTGATACAATTTTATGACTGCAACTCTTGAAGTTATTTAATAAAGCCATTTGAGTTTCAAAAAAGCAGTGATTTTTATTTAATCGAACAAAAGATTTGAAAGTTTATTAAGTAGGTTCAGTTCACCATTTGGGTACATTTTCATGGATTAATGATTTTTTTCTCTTTTAGACCACTATCGGCTTCGGAGATCGTGCCATCGACGAAGAGTGTCCAGAATCCATATTCCTTTTCATTATGCAGGTAGATGATTTAATATAAGACGAAAAATGAAGTTAATTCCCATAACAAATAACATAGTACGTATTATAATTATCAAAATATTTTCAATTGAGATAAATGTTATAGAGTTCTCTTATGCCAATTATAATCTTCAGTTTAAGTACTTCCGTGGCGAATGAATACGAAAAATATTGGTATTCAATGTTTCAAAAATAATATTCTTGTTGGTATCCATATTTTTATAATTCTTTTTGATTTGTATGCTTAACAAGACTAAACCTACCATCCTCTAGGTTACACATGCATTCGTCTAGTCCTTATGTAATGGCTATAAAGATATTTAATAAGTTGCCTAAAAGTATTAAAGAAGAAACCAAAACTAGTCTATTTATTAATAAATTAAAAAACTTCCTACATTATAAATGTTATTATAAGGTCACGGAATTTCTAAATGATGATAATATATTATAATAATAAGTTATATCACCCATAAAATAAAATTATAATAAATGCTGTATATATATGTATACATGTGTATTCACACAAAAACGCACGCACGCGCACACTCACACACACACACACATTTATAATTAATTATAAGTTAAAAAAAAAACAATATCTACATTTGTATAAATTTTTAATGATAAAATTTCTCCCTCTCTTGAAATTTTGCCGTGCCCGACAGGGTCCACGATTATATCACGTGTATATTTAATTGTAACATCTTTATGTATAGAATAATTGTGGAGTGCAATAAACTTTGATTTGATTTGATTTGATTTGAAGACAGATGAAAGAACAAACACTCCAACGCTTATCAAATATTTGTTGACTAGTTATTTATTTCAGCTAATCCTAGGAACTGGTCTTTCTGGTGTCCTGACATGCGTGGTCTACGCCAAACTGACCCGCCCAGAGAAACTATCAAGAGACGGCGTTGGTTTTAGCAAGAAAGCCGTGGTGAGAAGATTATTTTAAAGAAAATATAAAAGATACAGAAAACTACGCTGTAGTTATATCAGGGTCGAATGTTGCCCATGTGTAGACCGGCAATGTCTTTCTGCTGGCAAACATTGGTCAAGGTCTATTGTGTTCCAATTTGGAAGTCAATAAATAGTCAATTTGTTTAACTTTATCCCCTCCTCTCCTTTCCTAAACAAAACCACGCGTGCTGCCTTGCGGAACCACAGCTTACTGGTCTCTTCCATCCCGGCACGAACTAAAAGGTTCGGTTATTCATATTTCTGCCGCACCATTACGCTGTGGAATAGTTTGCCCGCGTACGTGTTCCCTCCTTCCTACAACCTAGGGTCCTTCAAGCGGAGCGTGAAGAAGCAATTATGCAGGCCGGCATAACTGTGCCGACCGACTAGGGATGTTTATCTCTTGCCGGTCGACATTATTTTGGGCTTCACTTAATTTACCATCAGGTGCAGTGAAGCCACTTTGTCGAGCCATCGATAAAAAAAAGTCATTATAGCCAGGTTTATGGGCATTATGAAACCTCAGAATGATGAGCACTGTGCAATGTCACTCAAGGCAATGTAATTTGTAGTTAATAGTTTATGTTGTGCTGTTACTCCTTCTTGGCAGTCTTTACGTCTACTGTCAAACGATTTTTTCGTGTCCTTATTACACAAAATACTAATTTCACCACATATTTATTTTTATTTTATTTTATTTGCACTTAATATACAAATGTATATCGGCGGACTTAATGCCAAAGGCATTCTCTCCCAGTCAACCTTAGGGTGGTGTAGAAATACATAAGGTAGGTGCATCAGGTACTTAACTTGAAATTAAAGATACGAATAAACGTACAGTCAGCCACATAAGTAGCTGAACTAATTCAAAATTTCTAATTGCCCTTAAAGTTATGCGTCTGAATCAAAAATCGTATTTTCTTCACTAAAATAAACTTCACAGGGTTAATTTTATTTTAGATAAAGAAAAAAGAATATTTCGATTGGAGTTAACGTGTAGATCGGGTTCGATCCCCGGGTCGGGCAAAGTGATATTGGATTTTTCTATTCAGTATCAGCCCGGAGTCTGGAATTCGTGCCCGATATGGCGATAGGCTCGCCCCCTATCACAACATGGGACGGAATACTCTTGGCGAAAAGTGGGTGCACTAGTTGCGCCTCTGCCTACCCCTTCGGGGATAAAAGGCGTGAGCATGCGTGCGTGTGTTAACGTGTAGAAGCGTTTCAAAGTTTTTAATTTGTTCAGCTACTTTTGTGGCTGACTTTACATAAAAGTAAACAAAGCAATCAATAATAAATATGTAAATTAAATACATAACATAATATAAGTAACATTAAAAATAAATATAATAAATATGTACATATAATACAAATTATAATTACATAAATATATATGTAAGTTAGTGTGGTGATTCTTCTGCATCGTTCAACAATAGCTGTCGCACTCTCCTTTTGAAGGCAAACCGAGAGGAATGTGGAAGCAATTATCGTTTAACGTTATTGCGATTTCCAATCAATATATTAAGCGTTATAAGCTACAGCTATATTTCAGAGTTATTTTTAGATAAGCATGAGAGACGGTCGGCTGTGCCTCATGATGAGAGCCTGGGACCTCAACTACGATCACATCATCAGCTCCGAGTTCACCGCACACTTCGTCAGTACACGCAAGTAAGTAATTCCAGGTCAGCAAACACAAACACTGTAAAAAATTTAGATGAAGTGAATAGACTGAGCAGTTTTCGTAATCGCCACAGGATGGCTGTCTGATCAAAATTCTTAATGCAATGCAATCAGCCCTGTATTATATACTGCCCACTGCTGAGCACGGGCCTCCTCTAACTACTTAGAGGGTTTTAGGCCTTAGTCCACCACTATGGCCTAATGCGGGTTGGCGGACTTCACATACCTTCGAAATTCAGAGAACTTCCCAGGTATGCTGGTTTCTTCACGATGTTTTCCTTCACCGTTAAAGCGAACGATAATGAATAAACAATACACACGTAACTACGAAAAGTCAGAGGTGTGTGCCTTGGGTTTGAACCTCCGGACATTGTCTCGGCAGACCGTTCCATTCCCAACTAGGCTATCGTCCAAAATTCTTAAATTTATTTTTAATTATTATAAAGTACCTAGTTGGCAACGTTGGCAACATTGGCTCTTTCTCCAATATATTGGACACCTTAGATTTTTAACTCTATTGTGACACGACCAATATTCAAAAGATTTGAATAGGAAAATTGCATTGTTCAAATAATACGCAAAGAACTATACTGATAATCCTTTCAAATTACTGACCAGGACCAAAGAAGGCGAGGTGCTTCGGTACTACGCGCAGACTCTGCCGTTGCAGCAAAGGCAGTTCCTCCTGTGGCCTGTGACCCTGGTACATGTGATCGACCACGCCAGCCCCCTCTACAAGTACACGGCGGAAAACATCAGCAATGGGAGGTAATTTTACTCTTACTTATTTAAAATCCTACTAATATTTAGTGTTCAACCGAAGCTTGGGCTTCAACTTCGGCTCCGGCCAAAAAAACACTTTCGGCGAATGTACCTAGTAAGCCGTACTGCAATAATATAATATCATTATGTTTATAGGATGTAAATCATAAGTATTACTGTTAAAATTAAAAACTATTATGTAATTTGCCATTACTTTTGCATTTATATACAAGTACCTACCTACTCTGTGATGAAACTGTAATAATATTATATCATTATGTTTATAAGATGTAAATCATAAGTATTGCTGTTAAAATTAAAAACTATTATGTAATTTTCCATTACGTTTGCATTTATATACAAGTACCTACCTACTCTGTGATGAAACTGTAATAATATAATATTGTTATGTTTATAACATTCTTAGTGGATAACGGTGTTGGTTGTGTAGTTAGTTAAACTTCATTGTTCGATTTCTGTTTTGTATACTTTATTTTTTATTACACAATTGTTTGTTGTCCTAAATAAAGAGAAAAAAAAAGCCGTAATCGAAAGAATGAACAAACTTAAGTTTAAATTTAATTTAATGATTCTAAAAACTCATCTTGGCTACGACGCCTCGGTTAATAGGTATAGTAACTTTTACCCCACTTAAGTTCGCAATTCAAGAAATAACTTAATATAGATCAACTCTCCGTTTTTTTACATTATTAAAAAAATCCTTTTCAGCTACGAAATCACATTGAGCTTAAAAGGCGCATCAGCATCGATGGGAACGTTTACCCAAAGCCAAACGTCGTACCTGCCAAAAGAAGTTATATGGGGACATCGCTTCCTACCAGTCGTCAAGTAAGTAATTTTATTTATTACGGTGACCTCGTTGTATTTTATGCGCTGAACGACATCACTCTGAGATCCCGGGTTGGGTAAATGGCCATAGGCGATTCCCCCCCAAAGCGAAGGGCGTGATGCTACGTAGGTATGTATATATTATAATGTTTGTCCTAAAATTTATTTTATCTTTTGCTGCAGATATGATGGACGAAAGCAGCAGTATGTGATAGATCACAAAAATCTGGACACTACAGATCCAGTGGACACACCGCGTTGCAGCGCCAAAGAGTTATATCGGTAAGCAACTTTATAATATCCTGCGTTATATATATTATAGTGCCCAGTGCTGAGCACGGATCTCCTCTACAACTGCAAGGGTTTCGGCCTTAGTCCACCACACTGGTCTACTGGGTTAACAGACTTCACATACCTTCGAAATTCTTTTTGAAGAATTTTTATTTACTTTTCTACCGCTGTTTTCTTCACCGTTAACGCGAACGATAATTGATGAATAATACACAAGTAGCTTCGAAATTTTGAGTTGCTACCTTGAGTTTTGAACAGACATTCGTCTCGGCAGATCATTTCATTCCCAACGAGGCTTACGATGATATAGATGTGATTGAGTACGCTACTCCATGCTATAATCCATGCTATAATATAATAAAGAGGAAGTATTTGTAATTTTGTATGCTTGTAACGAATAAACTCAAAAACTACTGGACCGATTTTAAAAATTCTTTCACCAATATAAAGCTACATTATCAGCGAGTAACGTAGGCTACTTTTTATCCTTGGAAAATATAAAGCGGTCCTTTTAACCCAGAAAAACTCATTCAGGCGGGCGGAGCTGCGACCAAAGGTCTAGTCAAATATAAATTACTAGGTTGCTCGCGACTTCGCTCAACGCTAGAATCCTCTTCGGGAAAAAGGTCCTACTCTTATAGCATAAGTAGCCTAATCCAGGACAAAGTATATTTGTGTCTTTCATTGAACTCCATTAAGTAGGGTCTGCGTTTATTCTAAGAAACATCTTCACAAATTTAATAATAGTAAAATAAAACGACAAAAATGTGAAATATCTTCCAGTTCCGCTTAGGTAGCTAGTACTAGTAGTGGAAGGCTGGTAGGTTAGCTAGGTTAGGGTCTGTATTGTCCTCACCGGTGAGGATCGCGACGCGTTCCTCCCATTACATTATATTATAATAAAAATGATTAAATCTCTTTTATTTTATTTCCCCTTTTCTGCCAGCCCGAGCTGGCTTTTGTTTATTTTTCATCATTGATTTTACTCCCAATAAAAATGCCTATAGTCACATAAGTGACCTTTAGAATTAATAATAATTATTATAATTAATTTAATGTATCTTGACTTATCATAAGTGCAACTATGTTCGCCTACGTGATGAATATAGTATTTTATTTGATTTTACAATAGGGCCTATGTCTCTCACTTTTTTTACATTTATCATGTCCTATAATACCCATAACCCTATCCACAACGTTCAATATTATTCACAGAACCACGAAAGTTGACGGCGACCATCCCGTCTGCCCCGGAACTCCGAGCAGTTTCAGCGAGAGGATATCAGCATTCCAATTGGAGAGGTCCTCGTCGTTTAGAAAAAAGAAATCATGATAAAGTAGGGCAAAAGTTTTAGATAAGTTAACAAGCGACTTGCAATGAAACAGATGTAAGATATCTTTAGAATTATAAAATATGTTTTATCTGTGTCTCATTCATTTGACTTTAAGGGTCGATTTAACCGTTTGCTGATAAACGCTCGCTGGCTGACTGCATCGGTGGCGTAGTTGTATTATGGTACTGCTGCAATGCTGAGGTCTTGGGTTCAATCCCCGGGTCGGGCAAAGTGTTATTGGGTTTTGCTATTCAGTATCAGCCCGAAGTCTGGAATTTGCGCCCGATATGGGGATAGGCTCGCCCCCTATCACAACATGAGACGGAATACGCACAGCGAAAAGTGGGTTGTTGCCAACTAGTTGCGCCTCTGCCTACCCTTTCGAGGATACAAGGCGTGAGTGTGTGTGTGTTTTCAATAGAAGTAAGACACTGCGTATCACTAGTACCCTAAATTATATTATAAGCGATGTAGAATATATTTGCCTATCGGAACGAGCCAAATTGACTAGGGCCATTGTCTCATAAAACAACAATGGAAAATGACAGAGCTATATTATTCAGCTATTGCTCTGATATTATTTTACCCTCTTTATTTTATAAAAACCAAATTTTGCCAGCTATCTGCCGTATTTACAGTGATTCTGTTAGAAACATTTGCGCAGCGCCTAAATCTATCATTAGCAATACTTCGAAAAGGATGCTCCGCTTACAAAATTAAAAAAGGCGGTCTCATTTACTGGTGGTAGGTCTCTCATTATGTAAGAGGCCGTCTGGGTGGGTACCACCGCAATGTCTATTTCTACCGCCAAGCAACAGTGGGCGTGCAATGTTGTGTTTCGGTTTGAAGGACATTGTAGCCAGTGTAACTACTGGACATAATGAGCCTTAACATCTTATGTCTCAGGATGACGAGCGCAGTGGAATGCCACACAGTACTTTGTAAGTCAAGGTGCTGGATGGTGTTGCTACTGTTTATGGGTGGTCGTATCACTTACCATCAGGCGAACGGCATGCTCGTCTCGTCATTCAATGCAATAAAAAAAAAAAAAAAAAAAAGGCGTTAAACCTTAAATCGTTTCTCTGAATCTAAAAATAATCAAACGCTTCATCAACATCAGCCCGTAGCAGTCCACTGCTGGACAAAGGCCTCTCTCAAGATACGCCACAGAGCCCGGTCTGCTGCTTTATGCATCCAGTCGCTGCGTGCCCTCTTGTGCAAGTCGTCTCGCCATCTGGCCAGAGGCTTCGATTTTATGAAAATGCATTAAAAGGGTTTTTTATTCACGGTAGAATTTTATGATGGATTCTTTTCAGTTAAGTCTGTATTGGTTCTAAAAGACCATTAAAGCATTGTGTAAATGCTGCCAACTTGTTGCCGAGAAACACTACACTACTTGCAAAGCAACTGTCAGTTTCATAGTAGTGTAGTGTTTCTGGACAAGTTAACTGCATCTGCGCTTAAAGATTCTTTGTGGTCCTCTAGGTATTGTCTATGTCTGTTTGTTATATCTCTTATGTTATATGTTCAGAGTATTATTTAATCACTGGTGTTCATTTATCATCAGTTCATACATTCATTGTATTTATTTTTTTGCAGTTCAATGATGAGATCATCGTGCCGTTTGCTTGATGGTAAACGATACGACTACCCATAAATAATAGCAATACCATACAGAATTTTAAATTACAAATTACGGTGAGGTACTCAAATGCCTTCTCCACCATGAAATATAAAGTGTTAAGTCCCATAATGCCCAGAAATTAAAATTTCCTTCAAATCGGAACACAACCGTTTATGTACACCAGCGACCATATAGCCAATAGACGTCTAATAACAGGCGATCGGTTTCGGGTAACACATATTTTATTTTATTTTATTTTTATTTTATTTTATTTATCTGACTAATAGATCAGATATAGCTTGTCGTTCAATATCTTCAAGTCAGCTGTGAGCTGTAAACACTTCCACATTATCGATTTACTAAATTCTATAATCGCTCCTTGCACAAAACAGTGGTGTACTAAAAACAACGAAACTTCGGGTTTTCACAAAAATAGCATTACTTTTCTTATTTATGTCAATAATTTGACTTATCAATTAATTTTTAAAAATTATCGAAATTCATCTTATACCGGCCATGATGTATTTAAAATTTTAACATTGAGGAACGCTACTGTCAAATTATATTTACATTTCTTTCTGACTTAAGTGCATTTTACGCTATCTCTACTGCTTAGTTGTTTAGCATTACATGTCAAGTGACGCACCCAATAAAAATAGTGTTTCTATGGCTACGTAAAACATAATTATGTCGACAGGCCCAATCGTAATGCAGGTACCCCGCTTCCTCAAACCTCAAGTAGTTGACAGAATTAATATGAAAGAAAATATTGGGCATTAGGTGTCTAGGGGCTATATAGTCGCTGATGTACACTGTTACTTCGCAGTAGAAATAGACATTCAGGTAGTACCCGGGCGGCTTCTCACATATGAGAGATCGGTGCTTCGATTGCTTATCATCAAAAAAACGTTACTACAATGCATAAAATGCTAAGCCATGTAAAAAATCGATCTCAATTATCTCAAAAAAATATGACATAAAATATTTGCAAAGCCATTCTAGGACACGGTGCGATTGAAAATAACAATACTGTTATCTATGTCAGGATAAAGGTGGGAACCTTATCTTTAAGATAAAGACACTGACTGATAGTTATAGAGCTCCATTCATTGTAAAGTGAACAAGTGTTAGTGATTTAAAAATTAAAAATAATAACAAAGAATGGGAAAGTGCACGTGGTGTTATAATTTCTGATATTTGATAGATACTAAGAAAACATTAAAGACAAAGAATCCTAATAGCTCTCCAAAATCATGGAAATCGAACCAGAAAGGCGTCTCTCCAGAAGCAGAGCTCTGGAGAGATCCCTCAGCTACTCGGAGGCCATTGGTAACTGGTCAGGTAGATCATCTATAGAAATTCCGAGTATGGTGAACACTGATGTCTATACTAACGAAGAACTGAAGAAACATTACCGCATTTCCCAAACCTACGTTGAAGGTAAAGAAATCAGTTTCCCTTCAGCCGGTACATACATTAATATGAACGAGATTCCAGCTAAAGTAAAAGAGTTGGCTTCCTCCCAATATTCAAGTGAAGACGAGCAAACTGATTCTGGACTGGTTATGACTATAGACGTGGAAGACAGTGTCAAGAGTTCTGAAGTGAAACCTCTTTCTGACGCGTCTACTCAACCGATGGTCAGTTCGGAGGTGACCACTGATATTTATGATAGGATTGAAATTGCTGACAGTGTTTTTGATGAACGAGGGACTATTGGACCGTCAGCAGTTGGGTATTCAACGCCTTATAGTAAAAGAAAGCGGGGAAGCAGTAGACATCGGTAAGCTATTGGAATTTATTGTCAAGACCTCCCGGTTTGTAGCCCCTATAAGCTGCAACTAGGTCAAGTAGGTGATCATATAGTAAGTGAATAGGGTATCATTTTTTAGATTTATACTATTATAAAGGCTGTATCGGTTTTCAGATGTAATATGTTGCCTAATATATCATGTTCGCTCATTTGCTTCAAAGTAAATTTTATTTTTCAGCCTATTACTCTAAAAGTAGTAGTAGCAGTGGTAGTAGCTTAAAAAAAGTTTTCGTAAAACTTGTATGGTTTTCTAATAAGTCGAGTCCAGCTACGGGACCTTCAACATATTTTGTGTGACACAAATAATATTGATTCTGTAATGATTCATATCGATATTCGATAACATCTTTGGATAAGATAATTTTTCTAGGTGAAATCACCATTTAAAAACAGAAACGTTCAATAACAAAACCCAGATTCCTAATCATTAATTCTAAGTATAAATAATCTATATGCTAAATAATATACACATCACGACTTTATCTCCAAAGAGATAGACAGAGGTGCAACCAGGGCACCCATTTTGCCCCATGTATGTTTCCATAATGTCATAGGGGCCGAGCCTATCGCCATATCGGACACAAATTCCAGACTTCAGTCTTATACTGAGCAGAAAATCTCACTATCATTTTGCCCGATGCGGAAATCGAACCCAAGACGTCAGAGCGACGGTCGTACCACGCACACAAGACAACTACGCCACCGAGCAGTCAAGTTAGTTAATAATTATTGATATAAAATCATTCGACTTGTTTGATGTGGCCTGCACCCAGCGACTTCCTGCAACCTTTATTCGTCGTCTGCCCACCTTATACGTGGACGTCCAACGCTAGTTCCAGTACGTAGTCACACGATATTCTATGGCCGATGATGATGATGATAAAGACGTTTATTAGAATGTGTCACGCTATAGATAATGCCTTCAAAGAAAAGAATCAAGATTAAGATAATGAAAGGGGTGATTGTGTATCCGGAAATCTCACTCATGAAGAAACCCTACAGGAAGGTGTCACTTCATATTGCTTAAGGGATTTTATAAGATATATTTAAACTAAGAGTTAAATTCTGCATGAATATTTTGAAAGCGTCGATGGCGTAGTTGTATTTCAGTACGACTATGGTGCTGAGGTTTCAGGTTCGGTCGCCGGGTTGAGTAAAGGAATGGGTTTTTCGGCTTTGTGGGGAACGTGCACGTCGTAAGTTCTGCTATCTGGTGGCGCAATCTGATACTTTCAGCCTATTGATACTTGGCATTGGCGAAAATATTCATATTAAAAGGATGAAAAATAACATTTAATTGTTTGATAATGTATATCTGGTTGCTCTAAAACATAAAAATAAACACATCAAATGGTGTAAAATTCTATTACGATCCCAAGAATAGTACGTAAGTACTTACATTCCATGTTTATGTTAAAAAAGACAATAATAATAAAGGCTGTATAAAACAGAGATAAGTATGAAAATCATTTAGAAATGTCTCATTACGTAATTTATAAAAATAAAGAAGTTTTGAAGATAATATTCAATAATAATAAAATAATATTCTATTTAAGCTAGCGAACGGCAAAATTGATTGTAACCAATTACTTAAGCAACTTATTTACAAAGTGCCATCAAGGATACCTCGTGCATCTAATTTCTCTCTTTTCGCACCCAAAATATTTGGGACCAACTTGGGAAACCAATCTCCTGTAAATAGATTCATGTCGCTTTATAACAAATTGTTCAAACATAATAACACAATAGATTTATTCTACCAAAAACAAACCACCTTTAAAAAAGAAGTTTTGAACTCATTGTAGTAATTTAGTGCATCCACCTAGTCCCACAGACTTCTATGACTCAGTTATCTTCATTTGTTTTTGGAACGAAGTTCCTTATTTTTTTTTTTCATTATATACCTTCTTTTTTATATATGTAATTTCTAAACACTTACCACCGAAAATGTTTGTAAAAAAATAAATAAATTGTTATTCATAACTTCACTTAACATTAGACAAAGCAAAATTTAATTTATGTTGTTATATGTTTAGTTACGTAGTCCATAAGTTTTTGTAACAGGAATTAATACCTACTTTAATCGTCCTGCTCACGCTTAAAATTTGCAAGCGGTGGCAGCCTGTAAGTAAGACAGCACTGTTGTAAGTGGTTATTAATTCGTGAATACTTTTTTACTGTGTATGGTGTATGTCTTGTTGGCTGTCCTATTAAATAAAATTAAAAAAAATTAAAAAAATACAAACAAATCTGTAATTAACGTCCTAATTTTGCTTCAATTACATCAAAATACCTAGCTCCATTCTAAAAAAAGCATATTCTGATCTCGCTGGGCATCAATAATATTCGGCCGGAATCCATATTTTATCATTTTTGACACATTAAAAGAATTTATAAATAAATTATTGTTCTAAAAAGTTTCTTTTTCTATCCACATGTGGCTCTTGTGTCGATTTTGTGTTGCCACCTATAGTTTGTGAACGTTCCCTATATTAGCCCTGAATCTGGAATTTGTGCACGATGCGGTGATAGGCTCGCCGTCATCACATCATGGGTCAGAAGTCACTGTTGTGCTTCACAGGTAAAAAGCGAAACGGTGTGAAAATTTGAACCTAATTTTATTCAAATCAATGATTCCAGGCGAAGACCAGGTCGACCAACAAGATCTCGAAGAGCTGTGTACAAAAATGGGGAAGAGAATGTACCCATCCGCAAAAATATTCCAGCAAAGTCTATCAAATACATGAGAGATATCGTTAATACTGTGGTAAGATATTAAAAAAACTAATATTGCTAGAATTCATTGCACGCGATTATTGCAATGATTGATCAGTCTAAATAAGGCTTTATTGCGTAGGCCAGATTAGTACTGCCTATCAACGCGTGTGCGAGAATAGCTTCGTAATTGCACATGTTCAAACGGGGCAAGTTTTTAAACAAATATATTCGACTAGGTGTTGCTCGTGGCTTCGTTCGCGTGAGAAGCCTTTCCCACTACAAAAGTACCTAAACACTGAACGACAATAGTGCCATTAAAAAAAAACTGATTAAAAAGTTCCATTATTTCCCACCGGTATGTCTTAATCTAGGACATAGTCTACCCGTGTGACAAATTTCATTCAAATCCGTTCAGATGTTTCTGCGTTTACTTCTAACAAACAACCAAATATCCAATCATTTTCACAAACTTTCGCATTTATAATATCAGTAAGAGTAAGGACTAGTAAAATAGTAAGATATATTAGTAGGAAGTAAGATTTAATTTTGTACCGATGAGATAATGAATGACGATATAAGAAAACCAAAATAGTCCAATCACAGTATGCTGTTGTGAGACCTAAAAGACGATATAATATATATTTTTGCAGATCAACAGCAAATGGCGATTCATTTTAATTCTCATGGTGATCACTCATTTCGTGTTTTGGTTCATCTTTGCCGCGATATGGTACGGAGTGGCTACTTCTTATGCTGATGATATTGGGGACGGTAAAGAGCACTGTGTCACTGGTACTTCGTCGTTCGCAGGGTTGCTCTTGATGACGGTGGAAACTCAGGTAAAAATGTCGGTTCATTACAATTTTTGGATTATATTTTATTTTTACACGAGATTTTTCTCCCTGTTGAAAATCGTTTCTCGAAATTAGCGTGCTGTAGGCATAGAATAAATAGTAGCTTATGTGAATCTAAATTATCTTTATGCAAAATATAATTATCCGTTACAGTCTACACTGCTGATGCGTAAGGGCAAATCTCCCCTAAGAATCTAGTCAGAGGTAAAAACGCTGTTAGAAAGAGATCCATATATTGTTGCCCAACCTAGAAATTGATCTTAGATTATACATTATAATATCATTAAGGATGGTGTACTTGTTGCAGATGACGATTGGTTATGGCTCAAGATATCCCAACGAAGAATGTCCGGAAGCCATAATCATTATGGTGTTTGAGGTAAAGTTATATAAAATAGCAAATTTTATAGCATATAACTCATACGATAAACTAACGAATGAATGAAATGATACTAAGAGAACTTCGTAGCGCCTAAAGCTATCATCGTCCTCTTTTGCCGTACCTAGTCCACTGCTGAATATAGGCTTTCCTAAAAATTACCGCACCAACCTTTTAGAACCAACCTCCATCTTGTAATTTCCAACCACAATCCCAGAATCAGAAATAGCTTGCCTTCCTTAAAGATACATAAGATAACAAAATACTTTGGGCTTTCAGAAGTCTGACCTACGTATCAGTAAACTGTTTATAAATGTCGCTAAAATTTATTTTAGATTATAGCTGGCACTGCGCTTTCCGGTGGTCTCTCTAGTTTGTTATTCACTAAACTCGTGAGACCTAACAAGCACGTATCTTCAGTCGGATTTAGTAGGAAAGCCACGGTAAGTTTCCTTTTTGTACTATCTACCTTTCTGCCCACAACTGTACCCACGTAGAAGCCTAAAATAATTCTAATCAAAGTTTTAAAGCAACTTGCAAAAATTCCGATATATTTTTATCGGATATTCGATTTTAATGAAACAAACTATCTATCCACCTGTGAAAACACATATGAAAATCTGTTAAGTAGTTTCAGATATGTGTACTGACAAATAAACAGAAAAACGGACCACCACCAACATCTTAGCGCACGTATACGAAGTTACGTGCACAACTAGTAATAATAAATTATAATATGTAGATTTGTATAATGACTGCCTCGGTGGCGTAGTTGTATTACGGTACGACTGCAATGCTGAGGTCTGGCGTTCGATCCCAGGGTCGGGCAAAGTGATATTGGATTTTTCTATTCAGTATCAGCCCGGTGTATAGAATTTGTGCCCGATATGGCAATAGGCTCGCCCTATCACATCATGGGACAGAACACGCACGGCGAAAAGTGGATGCATTAATTGCGTCTCTGCCTACCCTTTCGGGGATTAAAAGCATGAGTGTGTGTGTGTGGTATATTGTATGCATGATCGTATGTAAAAATATACTATGATATAACTTTTTAGATATGTCTGCGTGATGGTGAACTGTGTCTTCAATTCAGGGTGTGGGATCTTCTGCATCTTAACATCGTGGGTAGCACCATCACAGCTTACATGCTGAAACCTATTAGGTAAATTGATTTTTTCATTACGTATAAAAGTTACATGTTTGCCATTTCGTTAATAAACTTTATAGAATGACATTAAGATTTAATATCGCTTACGGGCTTTTAGGAATCTAGAAGATAAGCTACAATTACAAATACATTCACCAGCTAAATCTCAAAGAAGCCAAGGCATTTGTTCTTTGCCTCATAACCCATGTTTTTTATTTCGTTAATGAACCTTAAACATTGGCATCAAGGTTCAATATTACTGATTTTCCATCTTCCACTACTCTGTTTGCCATTTTATTAATGAACTTTAAACAAAATCCTCAAGGTTTCATATGGTTTACATTTTATCATTCAGGACACTAGAAGGCGAGCTAGTTCACAATTACATCCACCAGCTAAAGCTAAAGGAAGCCAGGGCGTTTCTCCTCTGGCCTATCACTGTGGTACACGTCATTGACGCTGAGAGCCCTCTCTACGACTTCTCTGCCCAGGACATGATGGACTACAGGTTTATCATAATTATTTTAATACTAGCAGTGTGCTCGATTGGATTTAAGGCGGGAATATTTGGAAAAAATCTGTCAAAATATACTTAGGTTATACAGTGCTTATGTATAAACAAATCCTGCTTCACCAAATCACCGGTTGACTTAGTGAGTTAGTACTAAGATACCTAATAGTTAATATTAGATGCTATAGCAGCTCTGTCCTCGTAAATTACTAACTTCCCTTTTTAAGGTTTATCTGCCAATGACAATTCTCTATAAATTTGGCTGTTGAAAGTATCACTGGACTGCCTCGGTGGCGTAGTTGTATTACGGTACGACTGCAATGCTGAGGTCTCGGGTTCGATCCCCGGGTCGGGCAAAGTGATATTGGGTTTTTCTATTGAGTATCAGCCCGGAGTCTGGAATTTGTGGTCGATATGGCGATAGGCTCGCCCCCTATCACATCATGGGACGGAATAAAAATGGAGAAAAGTGGGTGCATTGCAAGTGCAAGTGGTGGATAAAAGGCGTGGGTATGCGTATGCGTTGAAAGTATCAGCCTAGACAAACAAACCATCTAACATACTTAAATATAATTAAGTTAATAAACAGTAATGTAAACCTTTTACTTCTAAATAAGTATAAGAAAATCCATTTCATTATTTGTAATTTTGAGGCACCGCACAGACACTACCAGCTTATTGATGTTAAAGTTGAGGTCTGCGCGGAGCCTTAAACTTTTTCAATTTTCTTGGCAGGTTTGAAATTGTGGTGTGTCTAACTGGATCGTCTAAAAATATGGGGACGGTGACGCAGAGCAGGACCTCCTATCTATCAAAAGAAATCATATGGGGATACAGATACAAGAATGTACTTCAGTAAGTAAAACGTCATTATTATATTTGAATGCAATGCAGTGATATTGGGATTTTCTGATCAATATTAGTCCGGCGTCTGGAAATGTTCCCTGTAAAGGGTAATGGACCCCTATTATACTAGACTTAGCTGGCGAAATGTGGATTACGACTCTACCTACCTCTGAAAAGGTGAGGTTATGTATGGATGTTTGTCACTGAAACGTGTCGTGAAAAAATCAGCTAACTCACAACTACCATTAGGCGAAAGTATTATTACATTCCCAAGGCTCATCATTATCTATAGTAAATGTTTTTTATTTTATTTTTGTTGTTTCATTGAATGACCAGTCGAGCATGCCGTTCGTCTGATGGTAAGCGATACGACCACCCATAAACAGTTGCAACAATGTCCTTCAAACCGAAACACAACAGTGCATGCACACTGCTGCTTGAATACAATACTTTGATTACCAGTATTTGCGTTGAGTCCTTTCTGTCAACTCGGTCCAACTATACATCTATGTATTAGCATTGTCACCTGAATCGACCTTTACTGGCAATCTCATATCTATATTCATTTACAGCTACTCAAAAGAACACGAAGCTTACACCATTGCCGTCGAAGACCTTGACTCTGTGGAACAAGTAGACACTCCTCTCTGCAGCGCCAGCAGGTTCAAGGAATTCGAGGAAGACATCAGAACCTCCTCAAATCTCCTCACGCCGCCCATCTCCATGACTCCCACGAACTACTCCGCAGAAGAATCCTCTACGTTATCCAAGGTGGAGGAGAGTCTACCGTCCTCACCAAGCTTGAATCGGATCGGAGGTACGAAAAAGAGTTTAGGATGGCATTTCCAGAGATTCCAACCAGAGAAGTATGTTAACACCGAAATGGAACAAAAGTTGCAGTAATTATGGCACCAATTTTACCAGTATGTCGTAACCTAGTATAGAAAGTATTTGTCTAGTACATTAACCGAATTATCTTTTCTTATTTAGTGCTCATGTATGTACTTAATAATAAATAATTTTAGTATTATTAAACTCTTTATTTGTTTTATTTTTCAACCTAATTCAAACACAGAGCGTGTCATTTATAATATCAAACGCATAATATCTCAAGACTAAACATTTAAGTAGGTTAGATGCCAAATTATTTACATTGTATAGTAACCAGTAACTATATTACATTACTCTGAGATCAAGAACACAGGTTCTAATAAAAGTGGGCAAATTAAAGAATGTAAATAGAAAAGAAATCACTAGACATAAAAAAACCGCGATAAAATCCGTTATAATAGTTTAATTTCAATGTCTAACATTCGCGTAAACATAAGGAATCATTAGACATAAACCCACTTCTAACTTATATCGATATCAAATTGGCAAAGTTATTCGTCAGCTAGAATCTTACGATTGAAAATTCAGGCAGTAAGAAGTAAGAATGATTCTAAATTTAAAAACTTTGGTCTGAATTCGAGGTTTTACAATAAAAGCCGATTTCCTAATAAGACTAAACAAGTATTGATAAGCTTCAAAATGTTTCCCGAATTGGCAGTAAATCGTACATCCGAACCCCATTCGTAAGACCCACAAGAACAAAAATCAATGGCCATATATTTTACGAATCTAATAAACCACCCCCGAAACGGGGTCGTTCACCCAACATGCGCGGGGTCATCGACCTCACCCCTGATGTTACGCGTATCTATTTTTTCCAACCCCAAGGGTCCGGAATCAAATATTAACAGAATGAGAATATCTAATACATTGGCGTTTTGTAAAGTCACGTTACCGAGGGGGCTTCGGGATGAATTGCATTTAAAATCTGGGAAAAAGATACTTCATTATTAAAAATTCTGTGTGTATTGGAACATTAACTTTAACCTGCCGCTTGACTCCATCATTTGAACCATATTAGAAGATTGGGTCGTCGTGGAAATGCCAAAGTATTTGACATCGTATATTATGAAGGAATCTATACATTAATGCGGAAAGATAAAACTTTGTACCCCTTTAGCACGTGCGCACACGGACGAGTGTGATTTGGCATAGTTAAAGTTCATATAGAGAAGAGCAGAAAAATATTATTTAGGTATGTATAATATGTGTTACAAATATATTAAATTCTAAAGTCGAATTTCGACCACTAGACGACCACTAGTATTTTGTTAATACGTAATATGAAAAGGACTGACGGGGCAAAAAGGTTCTCGAGTGGCGGCCCCATACTGGCAAGCGCAGCGTCGTCTGTCCACCTTGCAGGTGGACAGACGACTTGATAGAGGTCGCAGGGACGCGCTGGATGCAGGCCGCTTTTGCCAGGTCCGTCTGGAAATCTTTAGGGGAGGCCTATGTTCAACAGTGGACGTCATGTGACTGATGATGATGATGATGATGAATATGTAAAAAATATATTGGCAATGATTTTCAAAAAGTATAGATACGCCATGCAATGCAATGCAATCAGCCCTGTATTATATACTGCCCACTGCAGAGCACGGGCCTCCTCTACTACTGAGAGGGGGTTAGGCCTTGGTCCATCACGCTGGCCTAGTGCGGGTTGGCATACCCTAACAAATTAAACGAAAAAGATTTCTGCACGCAGATTCTTGACATTACGTATGTAAAAGAGTTGACGTATTTAAACCAGTATCCACAATAAAGACAGCTAGTATTTGTCATTTAAGTTTAGTGTAGGTCTAATACTATCCCAGTCGAGTTACTTTAGATTCTACAGATTGCTAATATCATATCTATGTTTTTTAAATATCATTGTATATTGGTCGTAATTTCAATGATACATCTTTTTTTATTTATTCATCACGTAGGCGAACATAGTTGCACTTATGATAAGTCAAGATATATTTAATAATTATTACAAAAAGTCACTTATATAACTACAGATATTTTTATAGGGAGCAAAATCAATGAAAAATCAATAAAGAAGACAAGCTCGGGCTGGCAGGTAAGACAAGAAAAAAAAAAGATGAATCATTTTTATTAAAAATAATGGGAGGAACGCGTCGCTATCCTCACCGGTGAGGACAATACAGACCCTAACCTAGCTAACCTACCATCTATTGACCAACGATAAAAAAACATAATGTTGTTATAGATATTTTGTACCTTCTCTTCAATTTCCTCTAGACAAAATCATAAAATAATGAACCTAAATCAATAACTCACCATGGGGTTAATTTCGGCGATGAGTCCATTAAGTGACGAAGCAACATTAACTTCATCTTTTGACGCTATTCATCAGCAATGAATAGACTTCACTCACACGCCGGACAATACCGTAAACCCCGGACATTCCGGCAAAATTGAATAGCAGGATGTTTCGGTAAAAGGTTGTCTCTCCCTACAAATAATTGATAATTTAATAATTTTTGAAGATATTTATCCGATTTGTATTTATCCAAACTAAACTCAAACAGATTTGGATGAAATCATCAAACAGAAAGCGCAAGTCTTCGATTAATTTACAGACTCCTTTTATACCGTGGAAACACAGCAAGATGAAAAAGAAGAACTCAAAAGAAAAGCAAGAAAAAGTCGCAAGCGAAATCCAGTAAAGAATAATAATGAGTGATGAGCTTAGTACGAAGGCCATCGAATGGGGGTGCAATGCTAACAATTTGATTAAGCAAGATGTTTTTAATTTAAAGGGGAAGCCTGTGATGTTTTGTCTAGCCCTATATATAAACTCCTCCCTATCTTTCTATTTTACTGATTTTGCCGGCCAAAGACAGATTAGTGTTCCTCGAGACTCGCCGAACTCCGCCGCGAGGTGTCATAAAATGCGTGTCACTGCTATTCTTACAGGAATTGCAGTGGTGGGCGTGAGGGCGGGTAAGTCTACAGTTTTTGTGAATTGGGCTTAAGTTAAAAACTTTAATGTATGGTACCTATGCTTATGGTCTAAAATCGATGTTGTTCTGTTCATCGAATCATTAATAGATGTCAAAAATTCATGCTTCATCTATGCATTCGTCATTATTAATATAATTTATAAGCATATCTTACTTTTTTCTCATTCTAAACAGTACAAATTATAGTAACATTTCACATAATGAATGCTATCAACTTGCTGTCGGGAAACACTATACTGCGGAAACTGACCGCTAAATCGACTGCGCAATACCTAAAGAATCTAAAAAAATGGAAGAATTATAATGAAACTAATATAACACTGGTGGTAGGTCTCTTATATGTAAGAGTCCGTCTGGGTGGGTACCACCGCAAGGACATTGTAGTCAGTGTAACTACCTACGGGACATAATGAGACTTAACATCTTATGTCTCAGGATGACAAGCGCAGTGGAATGCCACACAGTACTTTGTAACTATAGGTGCTGGATGGTGTTGCTTCTGTTTATGGGTGGTCGTATCGCTTACTAACACTCGAACGGCATGCTTGTCTCGTCATTCAATGGCATAAAAAAAAAAGGTTTAAGACAATGTGATGAAACCTAAGACAGAAAAAGAAGGCGGTTTATATGAATTTTCCCTCTATCAAAGGTATCAAAATATGATCATGCATACATTTATAGAATCATATTAATGTGCGTAAAACGGACAACCATTGTAGCTTTATTTATGTGTGCGTTCATATCGACATGCCACGATACGGTTTGAGTATGCGTATTGTACATTCAATGTAGTAGTGACAATGAAAGTGACAGAATTTTTTCTTCGCGTTCACGGGCACATGGCGCATCCGTTCTGGATGGTCTAAGTGAGACTATCCCGCCCTCACACCGGCCACTACAACTCCTGTAAGCCAGGATCAATAATGGCACGCATTTTATGACACCAAGCGGTGAAGCTCGGCGAGTCTCAGGGAACACTAGTATGTCTTTATCCCGCAACGAAATTAAACAAATAGAAAGATAGGGAAGAGTTGTAAATTTTAATTGTCCACTTCCGGAGGGAAGTGCTTTGCTATGGAGATAGCAAAGCGGGAGACAAAATAATGAACTAAGGAGGCATTTTAACCTCAAGTATAGGGACGTTTACAACTAGAAAAGCCAGTTGTAAAGCACCACGGATAAAAATTAAATTAAAGGGTTCTATCATTTGAGCTGTTAATTTTGATTCCAATAATAGGCATGGCAAAAACGCCGGAAAGCTAGGAAATCCCGTCTAGTCTCTACAAGGTCCATGTAGTATACAGCCCCGGATGTTATTTGCATACTATCTAACATTATGTTACGCTCATCATGCCAAAGACTACACTCCCAAAGTACATGATGAGCGGACTGTTCATATTCGCAACCAGGTGTAGAGCATGGACACACAGGAGAATCAAGCAGCCTAAATGAGAACAGTTTACCCCTAAAATTACCATGGCCGGTAAGGAATTGCGATACACAATGATCTATTTCTAACCAAGTTTTAGTTAGGCGATCGCGAACGCACGGAAGGTATTTATATAAATGACGTCCTTTCGAATATGCGTCCCACCTACATGGTCTAAGTATGAAATGATTTTTTGTCTCCTCACAAAGAATTTAATTAAAATTAATCGGTACCTAGGCTTCAAAACTCACGTATTCGGCCTATCCCAATATTACACAATGCCGGCACGTTGTCCACTGTCGCTATAAATTACATCGGTTTATGAGTTGGGGTGTCTTGTCAGAGGGTGGGGTGGTGTCATTTTTTACGTCAAGGGTGATATGAACTCGAGTTACAATGCCTTAGTTTTGTGTTAATGTTGATTTCGCACGGATATAATGTGTTTTCAACCAAAAAGCAATAGTTCAGTAAGCCAGACTATTAAAAAACAAAGATAAAACTTTTTGCGTCGTAAAATTTCGTTTCCAATTTCCAAAGGAAACTTCTTTATCCCCAAATATGCGGATCGACGCGGCTGAAGACGAAAAATCTACTGAGAGGATTTTTTTTAGTCCACCAGCTTGGTAGACTTCACAATTAACATACCTTCGAAATTCTTACGTAAAAATTTTACTTGAAAGCGAAAGCGAATTATTTTTATCTCATTTACTACCATTTTATATCAGGTGGCTAATTCTCGAATCGGAATAACCGAATCCGAATATCTCGAAACCGAACGAATCAACACCCCAGACGGGGGTGACACGCCATCATTATCGTAAATAACTGCACAAGGGTGCTGTGTGGGGGATACGTATGCTTTCTATTCTCATGTAAGTTATTGGTAGATTGTGAAATTATTGATTTGACATTATCGAGTGATTGTACAACTTTTGCTTAACTAAATTCTGTTGTTATACCAATGAAGTTACTATTTATATTCATTGATGTATTAGGTTTTTTAATACATCAATGTTTATATTTAGTTGTTTTACAAATTGAAATTATTGTAACTTTAAACTAATGTTTAATACATCCTTTAGTTTTAGAGATCTGTGTATTTAATTCAAAAGGCATTGCGATTCACTTGCATTCGAAACTATTTTATGAAACCTCTTTCCCGGTAACAATATAATTACCAATTACATTGTCATGAACTTCATTGTCATGATTTTTCTATTCAGTATCAGCGGAGTCTGGAATTTGTGCCCGATATGGCGATAGGCTCGCTCTCTATCACATCACATGGGACGGAACACACACGGCGAAAAGTGGGTGCACTAGTTGCGCCTCTGCCTAACCCTTCGGGGATAAAAGGCGTGAGTGTGTGTCTGTGTGTGTGAATTTATATTAGGATCCCGTTTAAGGCACTTATGTCGAATGCAGCCTGAAGCATGCCAAGTTCCGACCTACCTTACCATATGTACGTTGGGCAACTCTAAATAGCAACTAATTGGAACTATTGCAGTGACGAGTTTACTATTACACTATCTATTCGAAAGTCTCTATCCAGTTGGCAACAACATATTTATATGAAATGAAATGAAATCATTTATTCGAATCCATAAAATGTTAAACATTGCTTAGATTCAGTCAATTTTTACTCTACCACAAGTTCGGAAGGCAGTTTCCACCAGAGAAGAACGGGCAAGAAACTCTAGGCTTGCTCTTTTCAAAATTAGTTCAGTGGTATAAATTAGATACAGTGTATAATATATATATGTGTGTCCTGTGAGATATATATATATACAATATATATCACAAGACCTCAACAAGTGACGGTTTGCTGTTGCGTGTAAACTCTCGAGTGAAATTTCCAAGAATCAAATACCTCAGGATTGCCTAATTCCTATTTCCTTTAAGGCTGGTGATGCATCCACGAATTTACTGTTGTTATGACTCGTATGAAATCTCTCCAAAATTAAGTCACGAGGTCTTAGAAAATCAAGTAAAATTCTAAACTCTAAATGTACCCCCAAATATTTGTCCCCTATCTGAGCTGAACCTGTTTTACAGGTTTCAAGTAAATTTTATTTGACAGATATCGTATTTAAACAGCTAAGACCGTACTAATTTTATTACCATTTATTTGGGAGCATAGATTAGAGTGTGACTTTTGTATTTGGTCGGCTTATACATTTATGTGACAAGTAACATTTCGCACCTTTAGGATGAAAACGACACAATTCAAAAAACTCTAAAATTGAGTTGTCGTCATAAAATTACTTAAAACGAAATTTTCAATACAACAATAGTTCAAACACCACCATATTCAAGCGCGAAAAGGACAAAACTATTATATCGATCCCTTTTTATTATATTTTATAAAAAAGGGACCAGTTTTAAGTCATTTTATGGCGAAAACCCAATTTTTTATTTTTTTGAATTGCGTCGTTTTCTTCCTAAAGGTGCGATTTATGAGTTGTGAAACAGGATAATTTCACCAATAGGTATCTTATTTAACGGCCGATATTTAATCGCGCATTAAAATTAACGCAAATGTTAAAGAACGCCTAGTTAAGGATGATAATCACCCGTTAGGGCATGGTGGGACACTCAAAAACCTTAACAGTCCGTTAAAACAGTTAACAGGCTGTTAAAGTAACTAACAAAGCATGCATAAATTAAGCCTTAATGTCTTTAAAGCCTTTGTCTGCCTAATTTTGCTATTAGTTTACCATTCACCTTTACAATTTTAGATCACATTTCATAATCTTACCTTCACGACTGTCTCTCTGTAATTCTATATTTCGGCAGTATTTTGGGGTCTTCTTTTGATAAGGAGGTAAAAATAAAAGAATGTATAATTTTTTTTATATATTTAGAACAAGAAATGTATAGTTACAACCATTGAGGATTTTACATATCATATTGTAAAACCTATTGTATAAAGTGAAGAAGAATGACGTTTCAATATTTTTTTTTTGTATTTATTTATTATACAAATTAATTATAGACACATAAATTACGTGGAAAATATTATTCGAATACTTAAAAATCAGGCAAGAAATCGCTACAGATTTAAATATTCGGTTATTAAATGCTTAATTTTAGGAATGAGTATTTTCGAAACCGTCTATCCATAAAAGAAATATAGCGTGCGTGGAACTTCCAATAGCATTATTGAAAATTCCACTCACGCCTACAAACCATCTTAAATTATACAGAACAACATTTAAACGACAAGAGACGCTCTGAAACCGTTTACTGTCAGCGAATCAAAAATATCCCATTTTTTTACTAGCCCCCAACGTCAGACACCTTGAGCTTAGCCACGATCTGTCAGAACCTCTTGGACGTTTCCATCTAACATAAATAGTGTTCGTAATTTTACTTTATTTAAAGAACACAATGCCGACGCAAAACTAATATCAGTTGACAACGGCCGCCCTGGAGGCGCTTATTCCATTGCGTAACGCTTCACCGAGAATAATTCAACTGGGTTTTCTATAAGCGTAGCGCTCTTTGCGCTTCTCCCAGAATTATTCCAATACTTAAAGCGGAAATGTCCAAGAATGTCACAGTTCCAGCGCTCTCTTATGGACTACTGTTTTGTTGTGCAACATAATATTTTTTCACATAAGCTATAGAGGTATTATTTAAAACGACACAATAATTATATAGAAATACCTATGTTTTAGGTACATTAATAACTAAATCGGTTAATACCACCAACACATAGACACCTACCGCTTAATTTTATTAATAATTCATAAAAAGACAAAAACGAAATTTCATTAACATTGACATGCGTTTGAGAACCGGAAGATCATTTTTTTGTATTTTTTTTTATTTTTTTGTCTATACTTTTATAAAATACGTTTTGTATCAAAGTGGAGTCAGCTAGCAAAAACAAGGAAAATGGCTGACCTTTTTATTTTATTATTTATTTATTTTTTTATAAATATCATTGCTTTTTCTAGTACATAACTTTGGAGTCGGTAAAATACTTACTGAATACTTATTTTTTGAGATTCTTATCTTACGATGCATTTTACTAATTTATCCACTATGCTTAATCCAAGTCGGACTGGATGATTTGGTTTGGTCATGCTCGGGTCTATGTGCCTTAGTCAAAACTACGAGAGGACCATTTTCGACCTATCACGCTATATCAATGACAGATTTGATGTATCATACTGGCTTTTCTCGATATCATCTCGACGGATGGTTTTGGTGTTTATCAATAAAATTTCCTTTGCACTTCTTTTTCTCCTCTGCAAGGTTTCTGATGTCAGGGGGTATATCGTACCTACGTAAAATCCGTATATAAATTCTGAACGTTTTAAAAACGAGCATTTTCTTTTTTAAAGAATTATATTTTGGATCTAGTAATAGTACGAATAAACCACCCGTGTTATAAATGTAATGATACACCGAATCTATCACTAATGGCATTTAGGCGTGATGTCGAAACTTTCATATGTCTGTACATCGTTTTATATATATGTGCTAACAGTACTAGGATTATCACATACTACTCTGCAATCGATTGGTTCCCATTGAGTAAGATATTAAATCGATTAATCGACTAAATGTAGCTAGCGATTTTATAATTGGAGAAAACATGGCATGCACTAGTGACCATGAATAGCGGGACGTATCATATTTGGCATTGTTTATTGACGAGTAATTTAAAACACCCTAAATGAATCTATGATGTGCAATGCCTACAATGGAACAAGTATGAAATGTTTCACACGTAAATGATACATTTTGTGGGACCTATCACAATTGGTAGGTACAATTAACGAGTGATTAAATTACTCCTATATTAATTTTGTAACACACTCGACCTATCATAACTGGCACATGTGACTTATCAATAAGTTATCCAAAATAGTGTGTTTGGTCCCAAGACGTGCGGGACTAATCACACTTGCACTAATGACACGCCGATGTTTGGCTTCACTTTAAAGCGTGATATGTGGCTTTTGAATTGACACTTTATTATACAATAGTAACTATTGTAGTCTGTTGACTACGAATACAATACTACGTACTGTTATCTTTAATTTCATGTGATTGATAGTGTTGTAGCATAGTGCGCTGTATCACTGATATAAATATAGTGTTGTGCCTTTATCGATATGCATTCGTTATGACTTAATCGACAATAGTGCTGTGCTTAACTCGACTATGCAACGTGCCATTGACAGTTGAGTGCATTAATGTGTAAAAGATTATGCCTCAGTTAACGGGTGTAGTGTATTATGCCAAAGTCAATCGTGTATAAGTATAGTTATTGATAAGTGTAGTGATGTCAGAGGTGATAGTGCTGTTATTAGTAGTAGTTAGTAGTGTAAACGCCCTAGTCGATAATCGATATACAAAATGGCAACCAACATTGCATTTAGAGGAATCAACACCGAAACGAATACTAGTAAATAGACAGTGAAATTGATATCATATGATATTTTACGTTTAAATTCGAAACTATTGGTTATAATATATTTTTTTATTTATAATTCGCTTACCCGAAGCCTGGACCGTTGCCGTTTGATGTTCATTTACGTGTTTATTGAAAAATTTGTTATTTACCCCCCATTCTATTTAGGCTCATCCGGGGAAAACTGGACTTTCACTGTCTATAGGAGGGGTGGCTGTGCTGGTTTTTGGGATTTAGAATCTTAGTGCCTGCGATATAGACTCAATTTTCATTGTTGTTATAGTGAACAATACTTATTAAGTCCTATCAAGCTTATTCATTATTTAAAAGCCCGCAATCTGCGAGACAGATTTGCACTAGTTTCTCGTCCAAAAAGGGAGTCCCAATGTTCAGCACAACGCACCATAATTAGGTGACGATGATCAAAGAATAGCTACAAGGTTTCAAAGGCTGTATATATAATATTTACAAACAAACATCTCCAAAATACACGAGGAAGTACGGTATGAGCAAATTCTATTATAATACAGCCTTTAAGTAGCGGAGTGCACACTAAACATTTCAAGTAAATAGTAACAATTAGTCGATGTTTCGTTTTATTACACTGGTATATCTCTATCGATTGTAAAATCGATTTTAAATTCATTCGTAATCGTAATGGTTAACTGTATTAGAATCAATGACTTTATGATTAGTTAAACGTATTGTATATGCTATTAAAAAGTTTGATGTAAAATATTGTAGATTCGATTCTGAAAAACGGTATTACAGTTTCCATTTAACATTATTTTAATACTATTGATCGATTAATACAATCAATATTGTAAAATCGATTTTACAATTATTCGAAACGTCGTTAAAATCGATATATTGAGCACAGACCGACGTTTGATGTTACAGAAATACGTCCACGTGTAAAGGGTACCTTATTTTATGGAAGATTTATTTCTCCTTTGTGTCTTATGGAATAGCGAGTGCTACGATCGCTTTTATTTGTGCTGCGATCGAGTTAGCCATTCTTATATATCACACGTTCACAGGGCTGCCGGGTAATGGAAGAGGTCCACTCATAATCGTTATCGTTTCTCTTTAGAAATTCCGTTACTTTGGTATGTACCCTGGATGTTTATTTATTTATTTTAAACTTTATATACAGTAAATGTATACAGGTGGACTTAATGCCTGAGGCATTCTCTAACAGTCAACCTTTGGGTGATGCGGAGATGAGACAAAGTGGGTGTATATAAAACATAAATAAGACAAAACATATACTATACATACATAAATACATAATATACATACTAAAATACATGAATACCTACATAAATACATATGTTGTATGTATGTATGTGTAACGGATGTTCTTATGTTCTTCAAAGGCACCTCTAAGTTATCTGTTTCATCTCATTGTCTGACATTATCAGTAAATAGCCAGATATTTTGAAGATTTTCTCCTCAAAATAGTAGCACTTTCCACTGCCTGGCAACCCTACTTCACATACACTATTTCCTACCATTTCTGACGGACAATCCACGCAACATATTTTCAATTGATTTACTTATTAATTATGGGCTATTAACCGTCTTTGTACGGATGATCACGTATTCCGATCGAGGGACACGGAAACCAACGATTCTTATGAAAAGCACGTCTAGGGAAGGCATGTGCTAATACAATACACACGCATGATATTACATCAAATATTGCTTCTATGTTAATTATTATACATTAATATTATCGGTGCCAGGACATCGCGTTATCCGAGACCTGATGTGGACAGATTTTCCTCAATTCGTCTGTCAGAGATCTCTGCTAAACGCCTAATTATTTGGCCGCTTTAAGACCTAGCAGCTAGTCAGTTGCAGTTCTAGCTTTGAGCAACATTACACCCCGTAAATTTCTTTTGAAGAAATTTAACTCATCACGCATTTTCAACCCGGAATCCCGACGACAAAAGTCATTATTTTTTTTCCGTGTCCCAAGATACCACTTATCTCATTATTCATTATTTTACCTTTAATTTTAGATCAATCGTCACGTGTTATTTTTTAAACTTTACTTTTTTGCTAATTTCACAGCCACATTCAATTAGCCTATGCGTTTTAGTATTGTTTCTGTGTTGCCAATTATTTTTTTTCACTATAATTAGTATTTTTTCATAAAAAATGCATTAAAACACCTTTCAAAAAGTAGCAGTTATGCTATTGGTAATTTTTGATTGTCCCTTCCATGGGGTTCGACAAAAGTAGCAACCACAACCCTAACGTAGATTTTGTAGATTTATCGGGCCAGCGGAGTTTTACTCGCTGCTACGTTTTGTACAATTTTTATCACATATCATTCCGCAAATAAATGTCTGCAACGGTTAGATAAAAATTGTAAAATTAATTTTATTATTAGCAACCCAGTGTACAAATGTCAAATACGTTTAAAAATGGAAATCGAATTTATAACCATTTGACAATTTAACTCGTAAATATTCTCGGGACACCACTCTCTCTTTAAAAAATTATATATTCGGAATATTTGCAATATTATTTAAAAATTAATTACTTTCATTCATAAATCGCTCAAAATTGTATTTTATATTAATCTAACAGTTTTTATCCAGTCTTTAAACGTCAAATTTTAATGGTTAGATATCGAAATATTGAATTATTTTCTAGACTTCTGATGTTCGATAGAATAGTACACTGGCTAGCAATTTTTGCAACGGGTAAATCTCCGACGGCGTAGTTGATGGAACGTTTCCTTGCAATCCCTTAAAACTATGAAGATATGATTTACAGTATTTTTAAATATACATATAAAAATATTAGAGTTAACGTGTTCGGTTTAACACTCACAATATTTATTGCTTCACCAGTTTACTTTACTAAACGGACATTGTCCTCTATTCTATTGAGCACTATTTTACCGAAAGACGCCAGGATGGCCATTTTCTGGAATTTCGGGATATTTTAACCGAGTTTTAAGGGAGATGTATTCGATATTAAATCGGATGGTAGGTTTTGGAAAAAAAAAATATTTCTTCTTAGTTCTTTTGCAAAAAGTGGCCACCCTGGTAATGGGCCAATGAAACGTTCCCCCAACCGGCATCACCTAACCATAGCCTTAACACAACGTCCAAAATATTTGCATTTTGATACATTTTATTTATTATCTAAAAAGTCGATGAGTTAAACGATTTGGTGTTTTATGTTTCGATCATAGACGCGTGGCCGCGCCATTTTTATCCATAGACAAAACAAAATTACACAACTTTCTTTAAGCAAAAAAAACTTTGCAAGTCCACCCATCCTTAGATTAATTGCCCGTTACATTTCTCTAATAAATAAATCAATTCGTCTTACAATATTACGATGCAAAGACGATCTATAAATATCGATAAAAACTGCAACATTATAGTGTCGTAATTTTTATCGATATCGACAAATCTTTCGCTTCGCACCGCCAAATTATACAATACACACCTACATAAATACAATGAAAAATACAAGAAAATTGCACGTAAATTAATGATAGATAATATAATGTACTTAATTAAGAAATTATTATTAAACTACACCCAACATTATGGTAACTTCAACTATTCAAAATATTATAATATTACATATTATTATACCAAAAATTTTAAGTTAGGTGTTTTGGCAGCCATTGTATGCATTCGTAAATCTAACCCCAATACATTAGGCTAGATTATTATGTTGGTATCATGACTAGAACTTGGTAATATATTTTGACACCATAACTTAAAGCAGTATGTAGGCTTCGACATCATTGACTAGATAAATAAACAAAACACCTAACTCCAAAACATGAAAAAACACAATTACACAAAATGACTAGAATAGTTGAATTTTTTGCTGAATATTTAAACAACATAAAATAACAACTATACCCCATTAACCTAACGTACTACATTAAGACGTTTAGCCAAAATTGTGCTTAGCAACATGCCCTAAGCCGTGTGGCCTAACCCCCTAAGGGTGGACAGCAGTCCCCGAAATCACCGTTGCGACTTTACCTAACAATTTTGACGTCCAGCCAAAACATTTCGAACGTTCGAGAATTTTTCTAAATCAAATACACCTAATAGTTTACCTACATTACTCGGAGGACTCTATATCGTACAAGTCAACAATTTAATGTGAAAACTGAGTTATAACGCTTCACGGGATGATTCCTCCGACTAAAATACGCGGGCAAAGTCGCGGCCGAACACTAAATGGAAAGCATAAGCTGTCGAAACGAAGCAATTTTATATTTTAACGTGACGTTGGTAAATCAAGCGAGTATTTTTTAAATTTCTCCTCAACGTTGGTAGAAAACTTCGCGCAGTGAGGCGGATAAATGATCAATTTTACAATAAAAATGTAATTAGACTCATCATTTGACTCGCATGCCGACAATACTCCAAGAACATTTATTTAATATATTTCTTTTAATTAAATTACTGCCTATTAGTTATTGCACGTATTACATTAATAAATATATAAATACTTGTAAATTTATTCTCCATCTTTGGTATGAAATGACCTATTATATCTGAATTGTTACAAAACTGATTTTTTATATTATAAGTATATAGTTTTTTTTTTTACAAAAATCGTAGGGTCGGTAGGACGGCACGATAGTTATTCTATGCAACTTCGATGTTCATATAGGTCTTTACCGGATGTGTGTTGCGTGTTAGACGCGGCGATTAATTATTTTTATCTTCCTATATACAAATTTCCATTTAGACTAAGACAATTAAAGCCTACTTCGAATAGACGCGGGTCGCATCCATCCATACATTTAAATATAGCAGGTACCGATTTTATGTCTAAATAACGGGTTCCCGAGGGACGCCCTTAGACTAGTGCACCATAGTTTCTTAAGGACTCTACCTATTCTGACCTCGGCGTAGTCGAGTTCCGGCCGTGTCCCGCGCTGGGTGGGGTTGGTGCGGGGCGGGGCCCGCGACCCGGCGGGGTGGTTCGGCAGCCACCCGACGCCACGCCTCCCCGCCACGCCGCGCTCCCCGCCCGGGCTCGCAGCCCAGAGCTAGCTCCATCGATTTTCCTCCCGGGCCCCCCGCGCCCGCACCCGTCCTCCCCGTGTACCTCCGCGGCCTATTTTAGACCCGTTCATGTGTCAAATCCTATGTTACAAAGGGCCTCAGCTTCCGGGCCGGGCACCGCTTGCCGCTCGCCCCGGCCCCGCCGCTACCCCACAGCTTCGCCGCTTATTCACCGTTTTTTAAAATTTTATCAAAACCTATCACAGTTTTTGATTAGTTTTTTTCATCCTTAATTTTAATATAAATGATTTAAAATATACGTATAGATAATAATATATTTTTTTCTCATCCAATCTTTAACAATATAACTATGTCAGCGGACGGGGCGGCCGAGCCGCCGCGGAGCCGCCGCCGCCGCCGCATCCTGAGCGAATGAGATAAAGGATATTTGGCATAACGTCGAGTACTAGCACACGGCCCTTACATTATGTTACAGCACTAAACACGATATGATCGCATACAAACATTGGAGCACGTAGCATTTTAGGCTATTATTGCTAAAATTTTATTAATTTTTATTCGTAAACTATTTTCTCGTTTACCACAACCGTTCATAAGCGAAGTTATACATCATTATTTGCTATTGACTATGATCAATATGTTCGGTTTATAGACTGGCCTGGAGAGCATCACATGCTTCGGTTCTAAAGTATTATTGCTTGGCCGCGGCCGCCCGGGAACCGCTGCCTGCCGCGCGTGCGCGCCGAGATCCACCGCCATTTTGTATTCCTTCTGAAAACACTTAACCCAATTCGGCGGCGTACTCGCGGTGGGCGACGATGAACAAAGGGCGGCCGACGCCACAACTACACAATACACGTACAAAATACGCCGGGAACCGGCGGCGTCTAATATCGGGAAGACAGATTCCTATCTGTGTCCGGCTCGAACTTGCTGGACAATGGGCCGCTGTCGCATAAAATCGTTTGTATGTATGGGTGCGAGCCTGCCGTGCCGTCCTAGCGTCCAGCTAGGCCGATCCCTCTGCGATCTTAGATTGTCTTGATCTTGTTAGTCTTGAAGCTGACTTGCAGCACTCTGTTGCCGAGCGTGTAGCCATTGAGCGACTGGATGGCAACCACGGCCTCGTCGTAGTTGGTCATGGTAATGAACCCGTAGCCCTTGCACTTGTTGGTCTGCAAATCGCGTATCACCTTGACGCTTTGCACGGCGCCGAAAGGGCCGAATAGCTGCCAGAGCACGTTCTCCTCGGTCTCGGGCGCCAAGTTGTACACGAAAATGCACCACTCGGAACCAACGGCGCCGGGCAGCACGCCACCCAGCAGCTCGCCCGCCAGCGGGCTGTAGCGTTGCAGACCCTTGTTGATAGCTAACAGAGACTTGCCTGAGCTGAAGCGGCCGAGCGGCGCCGGGAAGCGCAGCGCGGCCGGCAGGTACGCCGCCAGCGGCGCCAGCGCCTTGCCGTTGTTGCTTGGGTTGTTGGCGAACTTGACGGTGATGGGCTCGGTGGCGCCCTTAGGTACGGTGCCGTTCAGCTCCTGGATGGCGCGCTCGGCCTCCACGCGCTGATCGAAGCGGATGAAGCCGACGCCTTTGGACAGGCCTTGTTCTCCGCCGTTGAAAGGCCGCCCGCCAGAGTTCTCACAGAGGATCCGCGACGTAATAATGCGTCCGTACGGACTGAACAGCCGTTCGAGTTCGGCCTGTGTCATCGTTTTGGGTAGCCCGGAGACGTACAGGTTGGCGCCCTTGATGGCCTCGCTGCTTGGCCGCGCGTATGACACTTTGATGGTCTTGTTCTGCAGCCGCAGCCCGTTGAGTGTGGCGATGGCCTTCTCGGCATCCTCCGGCCGGTGGTAGTTGACAAACGCATAGCCGAGGCTCTGGCCGCCGCCGTGCAAGGCGTGATTGAGCGCGTCCGGGAACGCGGCGCCCTTGTTCCTGATCAGCTTGCACGATTCCACTTCGCCGATACTCGAGAACAGGCTCCGGATCTCCTCCTGCGTCATGCTCTGAGGCAGGTAGTTGATGATGAGGTTTGTCTTGGACTCCTCGCCGGAGCCGTTCTGCTGCTCGCCGTCACCCTTCGACATGGTGGCGGAAAATAAACGGAAAGAACGAAAGGGAAACGAAAAACGCGGTAAAATAAAACGGCACGACCGTCAAGGGAGCGCGCGCGAACCGGTCTGGCGGGGTGTCGGACCGAGGGCTGCGCATGACACACCCTATCGACCCGCGCTTACATAACCAGGTTCGTTCACCCCCCGCGTTGGAATAGTGTCCGAAAAAACCAGATACCACCCCGGCACGATCGATCGGCCCGGGAAGCGGCCGCCTCCGTAACTGGGTTCCGCTCGCCCGCCTCCCCGCGCACCCTGCAACCCCCCGCACACCCGACCCGGCCACGCACCGCTCGCTCGTTTGTCGTAACTTACTTCACTGATTTTTGGACCAATTTTAATTTTACGTCTTCAATTTATTATTTTCGTACGATAATATTTGTTAATTTTATTTACAAAAATGTGTTTATTATTCAAAACAATTGCATTCTAACTTCCAATAGAATACCTGTTTCGTTGTTTTTCATTCAAATCTGTTATGTGTTTAGTTCTTATTTTAAATTTGTCAATGTTGTTCCATTCCTAACATAAATTTCCTTATTCAAAATAATATTTTTATTTTATAAGTCAATAAGCAATTCAATAAGTCAATTATTCGGTTCAAAGTGTTCATCAAACGTAATTTAGCTTTGTACATGAAACTGCATATAGGGTGTCCGGCGGTACCTAACAAAACAGGTAGATAGGGGGTCTGGGGGTTATTGAAAGCGCCCCCGTCCACGATTTCAATAGTTTCGAGTGAAGCGTTTTCCATTGACCGCGCTGCTCGGAAAAGGGATTATTGGACGGACTTTTTTATTACCGCTATTTGTAGAGCATACTTAGCCGGTTTTATTTTGGTATCTAAAATCTACCTTAGGTCTTTGATAATAAAGCATTCATTGTTGTCGACTAATTTTGCGTGATCTACAAAATAGCATCTTTTCAAGAGACGTATCTACGCTAATATTAAAGATACGACTTTTTTATTATGGTCCTAACTTTGGACGTAGATAATTATTTCTGAAAGTATGGATGCTTTCATTTAAAACAATTGGTCACAAAAATTATTCAACTTGAGGTCTTTGAGTATAATGACCACGTTTGCGACTTAGCCTGTGTTATTTCATCCGAAGTCAAGTAAAGTAAACGGTCTTATTACACTGGACAATCGCGCAGCTACTTCCCCTCGCTGTAAATTCGCTTGCGATTCACCAGTGTCATAAGAGCCTTCATTTTACCTAACCCCGGATGAAACAAAGCGATTTAGTTCGCGTGAGTTACAACAATAATTGGATTGTAAAATAATACGTAATGGTCTTTATGAGTTGTGATAACGGTCACTGTAAAACGGGTCGTGAGTTCGATACCGAGATTGAGCATTCTTTTGGAGTAGTAAGTAGTAGGAGTCTTTTGGAGTTTGCCTTTGCTATTTCGGGAATAGACTATTCAAATTGACATTCTATTAAGCTTAGTAGAAAATGGTACTTATGAGAAATATTAGAATACAAGAGAGGCTTGATCGGAGGGAAGTAATTTTATATTAATAATAATAATTAATTTAATATTTAGTACTTAATTACTAAAACTTAAATTTAATTAGTTTAAATTAGATTGCCTCGGTGTCGTGGTTGTATTACGGTACGACTGCAATGCTGAGGTCTCGGGTTCGATCCCCGGGTCGGGCACAGTGGTATTGGATTTTTCTATTCAGTATCAGCCTGGAGTCTGGAATTTGTGCCCAATATGGCGATAGGCTCGCCCCCTATCACATCATGGGACGGAATGCGCACGGCGAAAAATGGGTGTACTAATTACGCCTCTGCGCAACTGTACCTATCCATTCAGAGATAAAAGCGTGAGTGTGATGTGATAACAATAAAAGACCTACGCTGAGTTTCTTGGTGCTTCTTCTCAGGTCAGTGGGTTTTTCCGAAGCACTGGTAGAATCTTTTAGACGATAAAAAACATTGTAAAAAATGACGAGTAAAAGGGCCTAATTACTTAATAAATTATTTGAATTTTAATTAGAATTTTAATTAGAATTTTGTGTATATGTTCGGTTATGGTAAAACCCGAACACGCTACGTATTTTGGTGCCTACGTTGCACATATTATTATTGCTTAATGATGCGTACATACTTAATGTAAAAACAGTGCACTACGTATAACCGTCGCGATCGGGTGCACCACCGTTAACATAACATTTGTAACAACATTATGTCTAATATTTGTATTTAACAATTATAAACATTTAAACAACATTTAATTCGTGAATTAATTAACTACCCCAATCCGGACACCCTTCATTTTGGTCCTTCGAGCCTAGGACCTCGCGCGTCGTCAGATAACAGTGTCTAGTTTCGGCGTATGAGGTGAACATTTTTGAACTGGTGTGACATTTAGTGTGGAAGGATTGTGGTGACAACAAAAGTCGAAAACATCGTAGTTCAGTCGACGTTGCCGCAGCATCTAGTAAGACAACTAACAACGACATAAGAAGACATTCAAGTAAGATCTTTCCTTTATTTTACTTTAACATACGCCATGTCGCTTCTTGATATGCAGTATGAACTTTTTACTGAACTTAAGAGAAAGTGGGAAAATTATAACAAGGACGGTAGAGAGCGGAAAAGCAACCCTGAATACTTCAAAAAGCATTACAATAACCTGGAAGAACTGTGGAAAAAGATCCAATTCAACAATGATCAGCTTTGTATGGAAATAAGCCAAGTAGATGATTATTTCACCCAAAAATATTTCGATCAAGCAAAAGAAATTTATAAAGCGTATAACAAGGCTATAGCTGCTGGTTATAGCCGATTAACTTCTAATCCCAGCATTACTTTCGACGAGGAAAAGCCCGTGTGTGGTACAAGCAAAGAACAATATAAGGAAGCTACGGTCTCCGGTCAATCCCAAACTACATTGCATCAAGACCAACTAGACGAAGAAAAAGATGCCACCCACGAACAGGCACAAGGAACATTTTTAAAACAACAAGGCAATTTCAGTAAACTAGATGAGTCACTGCGTAAACAACAGGCGAATTTTAGAGCATTTAACAGAACAGTCTCGGAAATAGATGTAGAAAACCTCTCAGAGAAATGGGAATTTGAAGATGCCTTGAAAACGCTTGGAACACGTTGGCAGGCAATTGATAACCTTCACCTAGATATCGATTGCGAATTAAACGGAAGAGATTTAGGATATGAAGCCACGTTTGTGAAATACGAACATCAGTATAATACATTGAAAAAAGCAATAAACAAAAAGATGTGGTCAGTGTCATATAGGGAACAGACAACCCCTCAAGTAGATATCCCTAATTTTAGCGGCAACTTTGATAAATGGACATCGTTGGTCCTTCTTCCGACAGTCGTGAAGTGAACATCGTACTTAATTTACTCGTAAAATTTATTGATTTTAACTGTTTACAAGTAGTTCTCAGTGCAAGTAATGTGCATAATTAATAAATTAGATCCCTATACACACGTACGTGTGAGTTGAGAAAGACATAATTTACCAATTATAAGTGTTTTCGTCGAAATTCTAGTAAACATAACAAAAACATTGACTAAAGTGCTAAAGAACTGCAGTGATTTACTAAAACGCGTAAGTGACGCGATCTACACGGCGCTTACGACCTTTTTCTCGCAAGCTATTGTATCGGCTTACTACTGAGCGCGGACTATTATATTTTTTCTTGGCGGTACTAAGATATTTTTGTTTGTTGTTATAAAACAACAATGCCTCTCAAGCGCACACCTCCGCATAAATCTCCTTTGGAAGACATCGAGAAGTCAGTTCCTCGTGGTATCCCACAATCAGGCTCAACTCCAAACCTCAACGAAATGGACTGTGAAAATATTTCAAACCGCTTCAAACGTAAGCGCCTCCAGGATAACTCATCACTTATGGACGAGTTTCGTGCACTTCTGTCCGCGAACTCAGCCCAGTCAGATAGTAAATTTGCAGATATACAAGTTGCAATCCGTGAGATTATTACACAAAATACGGAAATAAAGGAAACTATTACACATATTTCCAATCAGTATGATGACATAATGGTTAAACTAGCGAATCTGGAATCTGAGCGTGCAGCGGATCGCCGTTATATTCAACAGCTCGAACAGAAGCTAGAAAATATCGAACGTACGCAACTTTCAACTACTATTGAACTGAAGAACATACCTAAAAAACCCACAGAAACGAAAGAAGACCTCCAAAAAATTGTGATTGAAGTATCGAACATCCTGGATGCACCAATCCAATGCCATGAAATCAAGGATATTTTTCGCATGGGTAAAAAAGATGTGTCACCTATTATAATAGATTTTCTCAGCGTTGCAGCGAAAGAAAAAGTCATAAAAAAATCAAGACAATTCAAAAACAAACTTAATACGACTCATCTTAAATTAGATGGCCCAGCTAAGCCTGTATTTATCACTGAGCGTTTGACTACGAAGGCGCAACGTATCTACTATCACGCACGTAACTTTGCAAAAGAAAGGGGATTTAAGTACTGTTGGACGTCATTCGGAAAAATTTTTCTACGACAGGATGATGGCAAAAAGCACTATATAATTAACTGTGAAGCGGATCTTAATAGTGTTCCTGTTCTATGACTAAGACAGGACTATGTTCTCCAATATCATATGCTTATAATAGTTGTTTATGTACCTATTTTTAAGAGCACACATAATTCACTAACTATAACCCACCACAGTTTACTCCACTCCATACACAAACCAAACAAAATAATTTTTAACATTATCACACAAAAAGAGGTAAACTACTTACAAAGTTCTAATATTACTGAAGCTAAATTAATTATTGAAAAAAGGATTCCCTTCCTAAAAAACATTTTATCTGAAGCCAATGTAAAATCACTAGAACTATTATATTGTGACAATATTCTCCAATACCTTTAATAATGTCTAACTTAATTGAAGAGTTTACGAAGGAATTAGATGAGTTAAAAGTTGCGTCAGCGTATGCTTGTGATACGGAAACATGTAACAGACTAACACGAGAATCCCCGACTATTTTAAACATTGTTACCCAAAATATCCGTAGCATTTATAAAAACACAGACAGTCTTGTAATACAGTTATCCAGATTTAAATTTGAGACTGATGTACTTATTTTGACAGAATGCTGGCTTAGCGATGGCAAGTCTATTCCTGCTTTAGAGGGATATGTATACTTTCATTCCACAAAAAGTTATAATAAATGTGATGGCATAGTCATTTACGTAAAAAAAACGATTAAATGTTCTGTTTCGGAACCAAAACACGCAGGTGGAAACTTTCTTTTGTTAAAAATAGAACCTAATATATTTATTCTAGCCACTTATAGATCGCCATCTTTTACTTGCACAGACACATTTCTTAATACGATCGAAAACATTATGCGTCCGCTAAATAAATCCAAATCAATTATTATTTTAACTGGTGACGTAAATATTGATATCAAGACGAACAATACTGATAAAAATAGTGCCTCCTACCTTAACTTGACTGCCGAACTGGGACTGTTAGCAGCGCATCTATTTCCTACTAGATTAAACAACTGTTTGGATCACGTCATGTTGAAAACATTTTTACCAGCGTCAGTGTTTGTTATTGAGTCCACAATAACAGATCATAGTCTTGTGCTGCTTAGTCTTTCCCTTAATCGCAGTAAATATACCACGCCTCAAAATAATATCATCAAAATTGACTATGATGCATGTGTTCAATATCTGGAAAAAACTGATTTTTCTTTTATTAAATCCACAACTTCCGCAGAAGAAGCTACAACCTTATTTGTCTCACACCTATTAACCGCTATAGAACTTTACTCTAAACCATGCAACATACCGTGTAAAAAACGAATAATTAAACCATGGTTATCACCTGGTTTACTACGCTGCATACGGCACAGAGATAAGTTACATCGTAAAGTTAAAAATAATCCAAATAATAACATTTTAGAAGTATCCTACAAACGCTACCGTAATTTTTGTAATTCCCTTATTAAAAAACTCAAACGCAATTACGAAAAATCAATACTTGAAAGTGCGAAAAATAATAAAGAAAAGTGGAGTGCTATAAAATCTATAATAAACAGTAAAAAATCAAAAACTACAGCGTCAGAACTTATAAATGACAAAAAATTAAGTATTATGGAAGTAAACGACTATTTCTCAAACATAGGCAAGAATCTGGCTAATGAAATAACACAATGTAGTCCTAATAATGTCCCCCCCCACGATTATAATATAGTAGACTCTATGGTGCTACTTTCCCCCGACGAAGCCGAGATTGAATCCCTAATTAATGGACTTAAAACCAATTGTGCCACTGGTTGGGACTCTATTCCAGCAAAGTTATTAAAACTGTCTAAACACGTTATTGTCCCAAATTTGACTATACTAATTGACCTATGTTTTGATCAAGGAGTATTTCCATCTGTTTTTAAAAAATCTCTCATAACGCCTATTCACAAGCATGGGGATCGGCATTGTGTCGATAATTATCGACCAATTTCGGTATTAACATCACTGTCAAAAGTTCTGGAAAAGGCTCTAAACAATCGTTTAATGAAATACTTAGAACACAACAGTATTCTATCAAAAAATCAATTTGGGTTTAGATCAGAAAGAAGCACAGAGGATGCCGTAAGCCAATTAATAAGCTACGTCACCAATCAGATTGACTGCAAAAAGAAATGTTTAGGCATCTTCTTGGATTTGGCTAAAGCGTTCGATACGGTTTCGATCCCCAGACTTGTAAATAAACTTTATAAAATCGGAATCAGAGGTAACGTTCTCAAAATTTTTAAAGATTTTTTAACAGATCGTAAACAAAAAGTCAAAATAGGCGAACACATAAGTCCAGAAGCAACAGTGACCTTTGGAGTCCCACAGGGCAGTATACTCGGCCCAAGTCTTTTCTTGATATATATTGATGAGCTGTGCCAAAAATCTCTAACCAGCGGCAAGATATTTACCTACGCTGATGACACAGCTTTAATATTTTGTGGAGAGACCTGGGAAGAAGTTAGAGCAATCACAGAGCTTGGGCTGTATAATGTTAGTAACTGGCTGAAAGATAACACTCTTACGTTAAATATAGAAAAGACGAAATTTATACAGTTCAATATTGCAAAATCCTCTCCGCAGGACATTGCCATCAGGATTCATTCTTGTAACTTCACTTCTAAAAGTGTTAACTGTTGTTGTCTCCCCATTACCAAAACTACTCACATAAAATATCTCGGTATCGTCATTGATGAACACATACGCTGGCGCAATCACATCGAACTTATTGTATCGCGAGTTAGGAAACTTATTTGGGTCTTTAAGAACATAAGACATGCTGCAGACCTTAACCTTCTTCGCACTGTTTATTTTGCATTGGCACAATCTGTAATCGGATACTGTATTGGGGTATGGGGCGGAGCCTGTAAGTCATACATGATACATTTAGAAAAAGCACAACGATCTTTATTAAAAGTAATGACATTCAGCCCCTTCAGATTTCCGACCAGGTCCCTTTACAGAAAATGTGAAGTCCTGACGGTCAGGCAGCTGTATATTTTCCAACTGATCCTAAAACAACACAAAATTACCCCAGTCGACAGTAATCATCATAGACCAAAGAGAACCATCACTAGTATATGTCTACTTCCTAAATTTCGTACAGCATTTGCCAAACGTCAACAACCTTTCATGTCAATATTTTTATACAATAAAATTAATAAAAAGATTAACATTAACCCCCTAACAATACGTGAAGTAAAATTGAAATGTAAAAATTGGCTGCAACTTTTAGATTACGAACAAACGGAACTGTTAGTACAGTAACAATATTATAAACGCAAATATATCATATTACGTATTAAGTTTCCTCATGCCTCTAAATCTACTTTGATTCATACACACACATACTCACCTCCCCTTCGATACACACAAACTCTCACTTACACACACTCACTCACACACATGCACACACTAACAAAATTTCTCCTTTGATCTTTTTTATGTTTATAATTTATTATTCCTCACTTAAGAAATTGTTACCTAAGGAAGAGGACACTGACTTCTGTAACACAGGTTTATACCTAGCTCAGAAGTCAGGGGACTTGATTATAATTGTTAAAATTTGTGGAAAATAAATTATTATTATTATTATTATTATTATTATTATTATTATCGTTTAAAGATTTATTTATGGATGCAATACACAATAACGCAACAATGCCTGACTCGCAGAAGATGCAAATTTTGAAAACAAAGGTGAGAGGAGAAGCGGAGAGACTCATTCAACATCTGTATATTAGTTCCGAAAATTATGCGTCATGTTGGAAAATTTTAAACAACCGCTACGATAACATAAAATTAATTTTTACATCGCACATGAATATTCTCTTCGGCTTACCTAGCATTCAACATAACTCGTTTACTCAGATTAAAAACATGCATGACGTAACCATAGTAACATTAAATGCTATTAAAAATCTAGGGGTGGACATAGAAACATGGGATCCAATATTGGTTCATCTCTTATCACAAAAATTAGACTCGGATACATACACAGAATACCAAAAATCCTTAAAAAGACCACGTGACCTACCGTTGCTAAAAGAGCTTTTGGACTTTTTGGAAAATCTATTCACGAATTTAGAAACAACATACAAGAAGAAACATCAAGCGGTTCCACAAAAATCAACCCAGCATTATTCGCAACAACCGAACATACATTTTCAACCGCATAGCAAAAAATCTACACATGGTTATAAGACACCAAATTCCACCGAAAATAGGCCAGTGGCGAAATCGTACAATGTGACTGGTTTTTCTTGCCCACTCTGCAAAAATGACCACGGTATATACAACTGTAAATCATTTTTACAATTAGCTGACGATAATAAATTGAAGACGGTCAAAAAACTTAGCATTTGTATAAATTGTCTATTCTCACATAAAGGCAATGAATGTCATTCTCAAAAAACATGCCGTAAATGTACAGGTAAACACAACACATTGCTTCATGATGCCCTAGAAAAATCGAGTTCATCACGAGATAGAGTCGCCAGTACGTCTCACGTGTCACAGGAAAATTACTCAGAGATACTCTTAGCAACCGCTCAGCTTAAGGTTTTAGGAGTCGATGGAACATATTATAACATGCGAGCTTTAATTGACCAAGGCTCTCAAATATCTCTAATTACAGAACGAGCTGCACAAATCCTCGGTACTAAAAGAGAAAATTGTAACGGCTTAATATACGGCGTTGGTCAGCAACAAAACAACTGCAAAGGCAAAATTAACATAACATGCGCTTCTCGATACAATAACTACACATTCAGCGCAGAAGTAATCATTATGAATCATTTAATCAAAAGTCTGCCTAACAAAACATTTAATAAACCGGATTGGCATTACCTTCAAAACATTAACCTCGCCGATCCTGAATTTTACATAAGTCGCCCGGTAGATCTATTACTAGGAGCCGATGTATATCCGAGTATAATACTAAACGGTATTATAAAGGGTGATGAATTAACACAGCCTATGGCCCAACAAACACAACTAGGTTGGATACTTTGTGGAAATACAACAGCGTTTCAGTGTAATGTCATCCTGAATAACATTGAAGACATAAAACAATTCTGGGAGATAGAAGATATCACAGAGCCAGAGAACATGTCAGTGGAAGATATCCAATGTGTAACTTACTTCCAAGAAACCACAACAAGAACAGAGGAAGGACGTTACGTGGTACGCCTACCTTTAAAACCAAATATTTATGTCCAAGTTGATTTTTCACAGCTGAAAAAGACCGTAAGCCCGATTATTTGATTTAAATTCCAATTGTATAACATTACGTATTAGTATTACTGAGAAAAAGGGTCTTGACAGACAACAAAGTGATCCTATAAGGGTTCCTTTCGAAGGTCGGAACCCTAAAAAGAAATTGAATAGATGCAAATATGGTGTAGGGGGCAAACGAGCATACGGTTCACCTGTAAGTGATCACCGCCGCCTATGAACATCTGCAATACCAGGGGGCATAGAGATGCGTTACCGGCCTTTTAGGTGAGAATACGCTCTTTGTTTGAAGGTCGCCAGGTCGTATTTGTCCGGAAATTCTGCTGGCGGCAATTGGTTCCATAGATTTGTAGTACGTGATAAAAAATGTCGGTAGAAACGTACTGTGGTGAATTGCCAACCACCGAGGTGATGTAGATGCAATATCGGAGTTTTGCCGCGTTGTACGGTGATTGAACTCAGCAGCAGGGATAATTCTGAACAATTCTTCAGAGCACTCCCCGTGGTAAACGCGATAGAGAATGCAGAGCGATGCTACATCTCTACGTAAAGCCAAAGGATGAAGCCGATCGGAAAGAATACGGTCGTCGACGATACGAGCTGCCCGACGTTGAATGCGGTCAAAAGGGAGAAGCTGGTACTGGGGAGCTCCTGCCTAAAGATGGGAGCAATATTCTATGTGGGGCCGAACCTGCACCTTATAAAGTTGCAGGTGATGGCCCGACGTGAAATACCGTTTCGATCTGTTGAGCACATCAAGCTTCTTTGAGGCCAATTTGGCCTTATCCTCTAGGTGACCATGGAACTGAACGTCACTCGATATGTCGACACCAAGAATTCCGATACTGGCTGTGGCGGTCAGAGGAGTGCCTTGGAATTGAGGCGAAACGACAAATGGTGATTTTTTTTGCGGTAAACGCACAAACTTGTGTCTTAGTGGGGTTGAATTGTACCAAGTTGTGTCGGCCCCAATCCAAACCTCCGGACAGTAAGGTTTCGATTTCAGACAAAAGTTTGTTTCGGCACTCGTTGATGTTTTCCTGAGAGATACTCGGATTACTCGGCCGGTATACAACTCTTATTTATCCCAAGCATTATGAGTCCACTGCACTACACTCATCGCCTAAAACATTCGATGATAAGGATAGGTATAGATATCTACGTATATATATAATATATATAAATACTAAATAAGCAATGAGGCAGCTTACCTTTTTTCGTCTCTACTTTGTTAACAGTTTTTTTTTGTATTGTTCGATTGATCGACATAAAAATATTATGAAATTTTGTCCACCTTTAACGTATAGTTCAAAATGATATTTGGTATATAACACCTTTGGTTTATAAGACCTAACAACTAATCTCTCAGAGTGACGATCGCAGTTTCTAATGCAAAATAGCTATTTATACAACAGCTATTTATATGAGCGATCGTATCGCTTACCATCAGGCGAGCAGCTTGCTCGTTATTAAGTTATAAGGTAGTATGATTAATGACCATTAATGTTTTCGATTATTTTTTGTGTCGTAATGCAAAAACCTATTACGATATTTTGTTAGTATTTTAAAATTTTTAGTATGTTGCAATTGAATCACAGGTTTTTCTTTATTTTACTTCTGGGAATGTCTAATGACGATTTTAAAATTCCATCCAAGGCCCTCCATTTATAACAATGTTTTTTATAAACGTTCATTTTAAGTGTATTTTTAAGCAAAATAAAATTACATACATCTTAAAATTTTCAAAATTAGGACTTCTAAATTATATGATTTATTGCAAAGGCCTAGTTTTTGGGAGTACTATCCTACATAAACATTGTATTTAAAAATATCTTGGTTAGAATTTTAAGCCCGCTTTCGGACATGTTCTTTATATGAAGAAGTTATCTTGGGGCCGTTCAAGCACTATGACGTAATCACCATAGGGGTGGGGGGTCCACACTTTGCTTATTTCGGATGACATGGGGGACGACGGGGTCTCAACAGTGATTACGTTAGATTTATTTTTTTATAAACAAATAACTATAAAGATTTTAAACAGATTTTGCAAATATTATACCTATGCTTTCGTAAGCTTAGGACAGTGGGAGGGATTACAACTTTGCTTACTGTTACTAACAAGATGGATTGGGTGTTTAAAATACAAATATTCTGCTTACAAAATACTTGAACGGGTCCTTTGAACTACTGGTCCAATTTTGTAAAGTCTCTTTCTAATAGAAAGCTCACTGGGTAATGTAGGATATTTTTTATCTCGAAAAGGGATTTTGATTCGAGCATAACTGCGAGCAAAAGCTAATTATTTACAAAAAAAATCTACTTTCACTAAATTAGTCTGATTATACGTAGTTACTAGTTACTCATTCTTAGGGAACATGGTCGAGGAAGGCCACAACCCGCTCACTAGTTGAGAAAGCCCATGTTCAGTAGTGGACAGTAAATAATACAGAACTGGTATTATTTATAAAAGTATATAATATTTAAGAAATAAATAAAATATATTGAGGTCAAAGCTTATATCCTCCATTCGAGAGCTGTATGATGATTTTCCTTTGTAAAATTCCATTTCAGCACAAACGTATTTGAGGTACAAATTGAAGGGAGGTGTGGGAGGTATAAAGCGCAGGTAACGAGAGGCAAAAGAGATATAGCGGAAACTAAGGAAGTTAGATTACTTATACTACGGACATGAGACGGAGAATGTATTACCTCCTTATACCCACTTTTACCGTGTACTTGAACGTATGCAAGTGGGGGCTGTGAGCGTAGCAGAAATATTTCGCCTTGCAAAGGTTAAAAAAGATATGCTAGGGTGACAGCCAACTTTCCCTCTTGACAGAGGCATTGCTAAAAGAAAGAGAAGTAATAATAATGGCTTTAACTTATAATAATGGTATTAGAACTTAACTTACCGAGATGAATTCTAGCATACGAGAATTTACCTAATGTTTTAATTATTTTTTTGTCCTAACTCCAAATATTATGTGGTGTAACTGTACAACGCTTTTACGTCTAAAATAGCTTCGCTGAGTTTCCCTAGATATTGCGCAGGGCTGTCGAGGAAATAAGAAAATTACATTTTTCACACTGAGAAATTACGTAATGGAAAATTCTAGATGTGGAGTTATTGTCTTCTTATAATAAGTATAATGTGAAAAGAAAATAGGCTTAACATCAATATATGAAATAAAACACTATGCAATGAAATAAAATACTTCGAGCTATATTATTAAACCAATCTCGCCTTTGAACTAAAAAAAAATCTTAAGCTTAATGATTACTGATACTGGTGGTTGGTCTCTCATATGTAAGAGTCCGTCTGGGTGGGTACCACGCAATGTTTATTTCTACCGCCAAGCAGCAGTGTGCATGCACTGTTGTGTTTCGTTTTGAAGGACATTGTAGCCAGTGTAACTACCGGACATAATGAGACTTAACATCTTATGTCTCAGGATGACGAGCGCAGTGGAATGCCACACAGTACTTTGTTAGTCAAGGTGCTGGAGGGTGTCGCTAATGTTTATGGGTGGTCGTATCGCTTACCATCAGGCGAACGGCATGCTCGTCTCGTCATTCAAAGCAATAAAACAAATTAAGCGTCTCTTGTCAGTTGAGTCATGAGTGGGCGCTGTTTAATATATAAAAGTCATCAGTCAAAATACGTGACATACTGTAACTTAAGATGTCACGTGAGCTGTAGTTGATATGTGCTTGTTAAACAGCGACTATCTTAAGGTAATCGATCATCTTAAGATGCTGACTAACTTGACAGTGTCTCTGCTAGTACTTCAGAGCAAATCTATTATTCCCTTAAGGCGGTATTTATAAATCTATCTCAAGTTAGAGTAAAATCTCAAGTAGATATTTAATGTATTGAACTATTTATTAAACCAAGCTTAAGCTGTCATTTAAGAGCTCGTTCTTAGCTGAGTAAACGCTGTTACATAAACAACACATAGCTGTTAAAATCCGACATATATTGTAATTTAAGATGTCATTGAGCTGATGTTAATATGGATTTATTAAACAGCGTCTATCTAAAGATGCTGACCTTAATTTGACAGCGTCACAGCTGATATTGTACTTCAGGGCTATATTGAGTTGCATCTATTAATACTAGTCTTTGATTAATTATATACCTAGATAGACACTGAACGTTTCAAACTCGTCGAAAAAAATAGAGGCCAACTTTTACCCACTAAATGAGTTCGAGTGAACTAATTTTTGTTGTTTTCCATGGATATAATTTTCTCCCCATTTTAATAGAAACCATATAATAACTGATATCATTATGCGCGCACACAAGGATACGCAGAATGATGCAGCGATAGCGTATGACACAGCTGTAACGCATACTAGCTTAAGAAAAGTTGGCCTGTTTGTTTTAGTTTTATTGCAGCGCGTCACTCTTTCTAGGTATATAATTAATCAAAGATACTAGTATTAAGTGAGTGAAACCCAATGAAAATGTCGACGAGCAAGAAATATATCCCTTGATGATCGGCACAATTATGCCGTATAGATAAAGTGACATAACATAACATCACACCATTGCCCCCCGAGGCAATTCTTGTGCTTTGGGTCTTCACACCCAATGCACGCCCATGCGCGGGGGGACATTAGTCGCGGGCCGAGGCACACAGTTCAGTGTGTATACCTCTTGGTTGTAAAACACATTGAGGCCTAAAAGGGCCCGCGAACATTTCCTGGCACCCTCTCTTTCCACCCATCCTGCGAACCTTCCTCCCTTCCCCCACCTTCCCATCCATACTCCTCTCCACTTCCTTCCCAGGCCCCTGCAGTCGTCAAGCCGGGGGACTCCAGTATCCCATTCGCAGGTTTCCCCCGGTGTTGACTGCAGGATCGCCTACCTAAAAAACATCACACCATTTCCAGGGGAAGGGTAGAGGTGTAACACATTCACATTTCAGCAGCTATGTTAGGTCCTAAGTAATAGGTAGCGAAATAGCTGAAGTAAACCCATTAGCAGGACTCTGTTGTTCTATCTTTGAATTTAAATATCAGCTCTTGTTGTTGACTGCCTCAGTGGCGTAGTTGTATTACGGTACGGCAATTCTGAGGTCTCGGGTTCGATCCCCGGGTCGGGCAAAGTGATATTGGGTTTTTCTGTTCAGTATCTGCTCGGAGTCTGGAATTTGTGGCCGATATGGCGATAGGCTCGCCCCCTATCACATCATGGGACGGAATATGCACGGCGAAAAGTGGGTGCATTAGTTGTGCCTCTGCCTACCCCTTCGGGGATAAAAGGCGTGAGTGTATGTAGGAACATCAACAGTTTACACATAACAAACATTGCTTTACTTTCTTATTATATAATTAAGTGTTATTCTAATGCGCTTACCAAATAATTTTCTTGTCGTCTCTACCAATCGAGTAACTATTTCGTATACCAGGCTTAAAAATACCTAATTCAATATCAATTCAACCGAAATAAACGTAACAAGCCCTAAAATCGATTATGACCCCAGCAAACCCCACACAGCAGACAATTAAAACAATTTCTCTCAGATAAAGCAACCCTAATAAAACAAAGGGAAGCCAGGGTAATTTATATGGTAATATCTTGTATTATTCACTTTTTGTTGTACCGATGCCCACCTTTAATATAGGTTGTGTACGTTTATATATTTTTTTACGTAAAAATGCCTGGTGGCGTAGTTGTATTACGGTACGACTGCAGTGCTGAGGTCTCGGGTTCGATCTCAGAACAAATTGATATTGGATTTTTCGCCTCAATATCAGCCCGGAGTCTGAAATTTGTGCCCGATATGGCGATAAGCTCGCCCCTTATCACATCATAGGACTGAATACGCACGGCGAAGTGGGTGTACTAGTTGCGCTTCTGCCTACCTCTTCGAGGATAAAAGGCGTGAGAGTATGTGTGTGTGTTTAAATATCTTTTATACCTCCAATATCTTGTTCAACAATGAACGATGAACGACGGATGTCCACAAGTCTAAAATCTAGACCCACACCTCGGACTTTTCGAAGTTATGTGTGTATTGTTTATCAATTATCGTTCGCTATAACGCTGAAGGAAAACAAAGGAAAACTACATACCTGACAAATGTCCTAAAAACAATTTCGAATGTATGTCTAGTCCGCCAACCCGTACTAGAACAACGTGGTAGAAGGTCTAAACCCTCTCAGTAGAGGAGGCCAGTGGTCAGCAGTGGGCTGTATTATTAGTATCCAAATTATACTAGCGGTACTACTGGCGATAGCCTAGTTGGGAGTGGAACGGACTGCCGAGACGAATGTCCGCAGGTTCAAAACTCAAGGGCACGCACCTCTGACTTTCCTAAAAAGTTATGTGTGTATTCTTTGTAAATTATCGCTCGCTTTAACGGTAAAGGAAATACATCGTGAGAAAACCTGCATACCTCAGAAATTATCTAGAAGAACTTCGATGGTATGTGACGTCTGCCAACCCGTACTAGACCAGCGTGGTAGAAGGCCTAAACCCTCAAATTCAAATTCAAATAATTTATTAAGTAATTAGGCCCCTAAAGGCACTTTTACACGTCCTTTTTTACAATGTTTTTATCGTCTAAAAGATTCTACCAGTGCTTCGGAAAAACCCACTGACCTGAGAAGAAGCACCAAGAAACTCAGCGTAGGTCTTTTATTGTTATATTTCTTTTTTTATTTACCTCTCAGTAGCAGGCCCAGTGCTCAGTAGTGGGCAGTATATAATACAGTACTGGTATTATTAGTACCCAAAGTACACAGACTGTGTCCGAGTTGTCATTGCGTTAAAAGCTTTCTCTTTGATATTTGGGGACCGTTGAATGTAAATTAATTAGTCCCTCCACGCTTCGGAAGGCATCTAAGCCGACCGTCCCTTAAATATTCATAGTATCGTCATAATATACTATACTTGTATGCTTGTAATCTTGTATATCTAAGTTCTTTTGAGTAGGTTTTATATAGAACTAGGTGTTTCTTACGGCTTCGCCCGCCAAAAATACCATTATTTCCCATGGGACTAAAGTACCGGGATAAAAAGTAGCCTATGGGTTAATTTTTGTACCAAAGAAAGTGTTGGAGTCCACTTTTTATGGGTGCTGGGCCTCAAAATCTAAACAGGCTCAAACTTTAAGGACATTAAAGAGGCAAAATATGGAATTTTTCTCCAGAATATTTAGCGGGATTTGCAAAAAAGTTGACATTTTTATTTCACTCTATCTTTATGGAAAATGTGTCTAAAGCGGAAGTAACAAGGTCGCTTATTCACTGGTTGTCAATACAGGAAAATGTTACCAGTACCTTTCTAGCGTATTAAAGCATTTTCCACTCTAAACTTAAGTAATAAAGTTGAGAATTCATCGTGCGTGTTTTTTAATGGAATTGATAAATCTTATAAGTAAAAGCATGTGAAATTCTACTTTACCACGAAAAGGATAGAGTTGATAATGTTACAAAAGTATACTGACACGCGCTGGGGACTGATTTCGATTGTTCTTTCTGGTGTTTCCGAGGTTAGTGACTTTGTTTCCATTGTAACAACACCTCGAACAGATACTACTTTATTCAGTAAAGTAATAAGGTCAGAGGGCACTATTCCGTCTATGGTTTACAGATTTTTTTATTGCTTCTGAATGACGAGACGAGCTTGTCACTCGCCTGATGGTAAGCGATACAACCGTCCATACCCAGTAGCAACACCATACAGAACTTTTAATTACAAAGTACTGCATGGCACTCCACTGCGCTCGTCACCCTGAGACATAAGATGTTAAGTCTCATAATGCCCAGTAATTACGCTGGCTAGAATGTCCTTCAAACCGGAATACAACAGTACATGCACACTGCTTGGCGGTAGAAATAAACGATGCAGTGGTACCTACCCAGACGGCCCGTCGCATACGAGAGACCTACCATCAGTAGATTTGATAGCTGTGTAGATGAAAGCGTCAAATAATTCCTTATTTACCTATAGCTATCAAAGCTGTCCTTCGATTAGAAGTTGTAGAAAAACCTTAAGTGAATTTTTTATTCCAGAGCACTTTATAGTTTAGAGAAAATTATGACGTTTATTAATTATCGTAAAGATTATTGTTTATTTCTAAATTTATAAAACACTGATTCTAACTATTATAGTTATTCGAAAGGCCAACTATTTTTCTTATTTGAGTAAAAATATTATGACTGTAGACCTAATAGTTTAATTATGAAGTTAAGTCATTGTAGCCAGTGTAACTACTGGACATAATGAGACTTAACATCTTATGTCTCAGGATGACGAGCGCAGTGGAATGCCGCACAGTACTTTGTAACTCAAGGTGCTGTACGGTGTTGCTACTGTTTATGGGTGGTCGTATCGCTTACCATCAGGCGAACGGCATGCTCATCTCGTCATTCATTGCCATAAAAAAAACGTAAAGTCAACGTTCATAAAAAAATTACAAACATCTAAATAACTTTAAACAGTTCAATTTCGGGCAACATACATGGAGGGTTAAATCGGTGCACATTGAGGTCCTCTATTGACCTGCTTCAGTTGAACACTGTATCGTGATACACCTGTATACATAGTATCACAATGTCACTTGATAGTGACATGTTATTTACAATTCACACTTCAAACACTAATGTGGCAAAATATTTCCTGATTTTTTTTAATTTATTTAATTAAGTATTTTGCAATTTCAAATTTAACTCCATATGTTAATGAATGAAAACCACTGCGGTTTATATGTATGCTATGAGTTTACAAATTAACATCAGTGGGCTTAGAATGTGACACGAAGACGCAACTCGTAAAACGATGTCGTTTAATTTTGATGTTTGTGATTGATCGAGAGACCAATACGTTAGTCAAATGTTAGTCTCTCAACCAATCCCAATAAGACGAAACGGAGACGTGACGTGTTTTTTTGTCACATTCTAAGCCCACAGAATATCTCCCGCGGTATAATGGACTCGAGCCAAGATAGCCACCCCACGAAACACCCCTCCAACCCCTACGTGTCACAGTAAAGAGGTCAACGACATCGGCCTACGTTTAGGAACTCTCTTACGCACCGATGCGGAAAGTAGGTTACGTAAGATATCTTAATTCATAAGAATGAGTTTGGAATTTTGACTTTATCTAAGTATAATAAAGAAGAAAAAACCGAAAGAAAGTCCGTCGAATTTATTAGGCTAGTGCCTATATTAATATTCCGGTTGCGTAGTACGAATGCAGTGGTTTCGTGTTCGAACCCCGGACTGTTCGAATCCGAGATCTAGATCCGAGAGAAGAATAGTTATACCCAATAACAATTAAGCCACTATTAGAAAAAAAATATCTTAATACGAAAAAAGTGCTATAGAATTTTCCAATATCTCTACTAGGATTTAGGAATAAGTATTACTCGCAATTCTGACTGTGTCCAAGTAATTCCCATTATAAAAGTCCTATTGAGTCCTCTCCCTAGTTAAAAAGTAGAGTACTGTATCGTGTCATATCATCATAATCATCAGCCACATGACGTCCACTGCTGAACATAGGCCTCCCCTAAAGATTTCCAGACGGATATAAAACATAATATGATGTTATCCACGAAATGGCCTGTGTGCCAAATGACGTCCAAATTCGTTCCGCGCGGCGGTGTCTGCCACTATTACTTACATCCATAAATTCTTCATCCTCATTTTTTATATTATTAAGATAAAAAAATCTAAGAAAACAATTCAATCTAAAAGTCTGTTTAGGATAATGTATGTATACTCATCAACAAATTATTTACAATTTTTTAGGTCCTACTATTGTGTAGCACAATAATTACTCCCAAAATTACAATTATTTTTGATGCAGATAATATGGATTACCTTTAAAATGTAAACATACGCTCTTAAAATGGCTTTGTCGAAAAAAACTGTCGTTACTAATGGAATATAAAAGAAGAAGATTAAAAAATCGAGTACTTAATCCAAAATATTTTGTACAATTGTTACAGAGCATTTGTCAGTTGTATTGTACGTAATGGAAATTAGTTTTAATATGAAAACGGTGTAACGCTATCTGTTCGGGAGTCGAACCCCAACTCGCTGCCCTACGACTACAAGGGTTTTTAATATTCCTTGGAATAATTTACCAGGGTTGATATGTTACACAGAGCACTGTATTACAGAGGCAACTCTATTCAAGATTGAAATATTTAGCTGGAGGGGACTGGAATTTGTGCCCGACATTGCAGATATGGCAATAGGCTCGCCCCCTACCTCATCATGTCATGTAACGGAAACCAAAAACAAAAGTGGGTGCACTGGTTGCACCTCTGCGTACCTCGTCGGGGATAAAGGCGTAATGTGTGTATAAATTTAAGCGTCAGAAGTTATTAATCTTATTCAATTCTCGCAAATTAAATTAATCGTAATTTCGCTTGCAAGAATCAATTAAATAACTAACAATACTAAACAAATTAATTACAATATAAAAATAAAGACTTATTGAAAGAACTACGCACAAATTCTTAATAACATTATTAATAAACTTTGAAACGCCATATACTTCGAAGCAACTATACCATGTCAGGTAGTATCTTAAAGGAAGTACCGTCTATTCGTGACCTGGGGGTATACGTAGACTCAAAATTAAAATTTACTACGCATATAGACAATATACTCAATGCAGCTAATAGGTCTCTAGGGTTTGTTCTTCGAAGTAGCAAAGAATTTAAAAATGTCTCTACCACAATGTTACTGGATAACTGCTATGTAAGAAGCAAACTGGAATACTGCTGCGCTATATGGTCACCAAGTTGTAAGATACATATCGATAGAATAGAAAGTGTTCAAAAGAAATTACTTAAGCACCTAGCTTATCGAAAACTCGTTCCTAAGAATATACATGCTTATAAGGACAAATTAACTTTTTTCAAAATGCGGTCTCTGAGTTCTAGAAGAGAAATACTAAGCATGGTGTATCTACACAAAATATTAAATAGTCAAATTGACAGTTCAAAGGCGTTAAGCAAATTTGCTCTTAATGTCCCTTTGCGTCCATCTCGCAAACCTCCCCCTACTCTTCATGTCCGCCGATATAGAACCAACATAGGTAAGCACTCTCCTATACCTCGACTGTCTACATTATATAATCAGCTATCGAAGAAAATTACTAAGCTTGACATATTTCATGATTCACTATACGCATTTAGGAAAACTCTTTTAGGTGACATTGATTAACTTGGACCCTAACATTCTGATAAATCTATTATTTTTGTCTTGTTCCTTATAATATTTAATTGAGTAATTATATCGTAAAATTATATTATGCACGTTGTGGTTGCCTGTAGTCTGAGTTACAATTACTTAGTTTTATTTTCTGATTGTTATTATTATGTTTGTGTTATTGTAAACTTTGTTGGCAATCCTCAAATAATAAAATAAAAAATAAAATAAATAAAATATAAGTGTCTATTTCGCATTACACTACAGCTAGCACATATTGCAGGGAGCCGAGCACGCGCCCAAATGTCATGTGCGGATTTTATACCGCTCGCTCATTATGGAGACAGACTTTATTTCAACATTTCATTTATTCATAACTTCTGCCCAAATTTTTTTTTGAAGTGAATACTTCTTTAGCGGCGTTGAGCACTTTTCTTGGGATGGGTATTCTATGATGAAACACACGTCACGTCTTTATCCCCGACGGGGTAGGCAGCAGTGCAAACAGGACACCCAGTTTGCGACAGGCGTGTTCCGTCCCATGATATGATAGGGGGCGAGCTTTAACATATCGGGCATACAATCCAGACTCTGGAATGATACTAAGCCGAAAAACCCAATATCACTTTGCCTGATCTGGGATTCGAACCCAGAACCTCAGACCGCTGTCGTACCGCGCACGTATGACGTAATACAACTACTCCACCGACGGAGTCAAATTGTGCTGTCAAGGGATATACATCTCTAGTTAATTGACACAATCCTTAGACAGTAGACTTCACTTAAAAATTGGTGCAGTGAGTCGTCATGTTAAAAAAAAGTTCCTCTCCACACAAAGCAACCACTTAGTTAGTGGGACGGCAGAGTTATAATTAGTTTACGCACTGACTCCCCTCCCCCCGTTGCCCGGGAAACAGACCCCTCTCATAGGGTACTGTACATTTCTATAAAAAGCATCCGCCTTGATTTACAATAGGCATTATAAATTCTAAAATCAAAGGTCTAAGGTTGAAATTCAATAGAACCGTCATAATTTCGAATCGATCAAGGGTCAGTTTTAATTCCAATGAACCTGGTAGGCAATAATGATAGGTAACTACCTATATAGTAGGTTTTAGAGGGTCTGTCTGGTAAGGTACCAGCTTAATGTCTATTTTTACCAAAAAGATTGCGTTATTAACCAACTTCTTTTATAATGATTTCTTTCTTTACGCGAATATTCAGAATTGAAATAACACTACTTTTTCCGCAGTAAATTTGTTTATTTTTGAAGTGAAAACTTCTTTAGCGGCGTTGAGCACTTTTGGGATGGGTATAAAATGTTAAGGTCGCGTCAGGATCACGTGAGCGATCGAAAATGCGTAGGAGGTTTTACCATCCCTAACTAATATGAACCTTAAACACAATGCGCAGAAGCTATAATTCTTAAACGTTTACATTTTTTTTACTTTATTAAAACCATCGCTTACTAAAATGAACCTTAAATACAATGCGTAGAAGCTATAATTCTTAAACGAATACATTTTTATTTATTTCCCCAGCGTTGGCACGGCACAAGTACAAAAGAGCATAACATTCATTATTCAAATTTTGATGTATAAAGAAATAGTGAAATTGACATTTTCGTGCACCATAGCGTAATAAATAAATATTGTAATTTAAGCACATAAATGCTAGTACTTTTATACTGATAAATAAAGCAATTCGTGCGAAATTATTCCCTAACCATTCCAAAATATTCAAAAATGCACAACGTTAATGTTCCAGTTGTCACTTTTAATTTTTTACAGAGGTAGTCAGTTATATATAAAAAAAGAACATGAAATTACTTTTATTTGCCATAGTCTCTTTTATCTCTTTTATGCCTAACAAATGTACTTAAAATAATACATCAAACTTGCTTCTGGCGTTTTGAGGGTTCAACCCTATATGATTAGTGTTTTAAAATGAGGGGCACTTGATTAAAAATGTATCCAAGTATGAAGGGGACTCGAGGTGTGTGTTCCGTAGTTTTTTTTAAGACTAGGAAAATTTCTGGAATAAAAGTTCTACTATGTTCTTTTCTGTGATGAAGATTATAAATTATGTTGACCAAGACATGGTTTAGTATCTATAGGTATGTCAACTTTCATTCAAATACTTTGAGCATTTCCTACGTTGACTTCTGACAAACCTCGCAACTTCTATACAAACTTAATTTATATTATTATACACATAGTATCACGCTTCTTTCCATGCCTACGTTATAACTTATAAAGCACTAGTTTTTGCTCGCGGCACCGGCCATATGAAAAAGTTTTTCCGAGATAAAAGGCCCTCGAACTATCTCCATACCAAAGGACATGACCTAAAACGGGCCTAATATTCCAACCAAGATACTTTCTATAAATTTGGATAGTACTCCCAAAAACTAGGCCTTTTCAATAAATCGTATAATTTCAAAGTCCCCCGATTAAATCTCAAATTTATGTAATTTTATAAACTACACTTAATATGAACGTTTTAAAAAAAAGTACGGGTTGCACTCCGGGAGTGCCGGCAGAAGTGAAAATTTGAACATGAACGTTGTGAATTTTTGAATATTTTGGAATGGTTAGGGAATAATTTCGCATGAATTGCTTTATTTATCAGTATAAAAGTACTAGCATTTATAGGGTTAAATACAATATTTATTTATTGCGCTATCGTCCAGGATTGAGTGTCGCCATCTAGCAGTATTATTGGGCGTCATCTGTTAATTGTCGATACCTCTGCACTTCGATGTCCGATGGATGAGTGTCGGGTCATCTAGTTGACTACTTAATGTAGTAGTTCCCAGCCAATATTGATAGGCGGTGGTCATCACAACCAAAGTAGAATGAAACAAAATTTGAAAAAAGAATGTTACGTTCTTTTGTACTCGTGCCGTGCCAACGCTGGGGAAATAGCTTCTACGCAATGTATTTAAGGTTCATATTAGTAAGGGATGGTTTTAATGACGTTAATAAATAAAAATGCACTCGTTTCAAGAATTGTAGCTTCTACGCATTATATTTAAGGTTCATATTAGTAAAACCTCCGCATGCATTTTCGTCAGATTCGGTCACGTGATCCTCACGCGAGTACGCGAGTTTAACATTTTATACCCATCCCAAGCAAAGTGCTCAACGCCGCTAAAGAAGTTCACACTTCAAAAAGTTAGTTATAAATGGAGGGGTCTAAAAATAGTTTTTTAATGGATCCAAGATCCATATTTTTACTCCTATAATATCCATAAAGTTTGAGCCTAGTTGAATTTTAGGCTCAGCACCCATACAAAAAGCGGACATCTCCTTTCATGGAAATAAGTTCAGTAGTTCCAGAGATTACTATCTATAAAGAAACTTTACCTCTTTATAATATGAATGTACTCGCCTGTGTGACTGCCTCGGTGGCGTAGTTGTATTACGTTATGACTGCAAGGCTGAGGTCTCGGGTTCGATCCCCGGGTCGGGCAAAGTGATATTGGATTTTTCTATTCAGTATCAGCCCGGAGTCTGGAATTTGTGCCCGGTATGGCGATAGGCTCGCCCCCTATCACATCATGGGACGGAATACGCTTGGCGAAAAGTGGGTGCACTAGTTGCGCCTCTGCCTACCCCTTCGGGGATAAAAGGCGTGAGCATGCGTAATATCAGTGTAGATTGTTTAGAAAGCAACACCTCTACTATATGCTTTTCAATCTAAATCAAAGATACCACCACGGGGTTCTACCTTACGGTACCCTAATACTGCACCCCTAAACCCTTCTATGCAACTACATAGAGTTGATTATCCTTTGGCATATCCAGCCCCATTTTGAACGACAGTAAAACAGCGCAAAAGATTTATATGGGTCAATTTGTAACAGTGTCAATTTTATTTTAAAAAATGACAACTGGCAATTATATTCGCAAGGATTTGAACAGTTTCTTCTGAAGATAAAATTGCTTTTGTGTCTTTTTTGTTTGTTTTATAATGAAAGATTTCCTTAATTGTAACCCCGCGCCGCTACTTTATAATATGCCTTGAAGCCGCGACCTATTGACAAATCCAACACTGGCGAAAACAACGGATTTGCATAGAATTTGGTACGAAACTTGAATCCGGAAAACGTATATAATACGTTAGGTGCTTTTTTGTCACCAATTTTCATGCCGTCCAAGTCAAGTAAACGCTTCTGTATAACAATAAAGATATTACTTTATCCTCAGACTTAGTGCTTAAACGGGTAAACTGCAGCTGAATATTTCAAATCATCTGAATATTTTCAATCATTTTTATAAGCTGTAAACAATTTATAGTGGTGTGAGCTACATGCCAGTTATGGTTGCCTACTCAGGAGCACGGAATTTAGATAATGTATATATTTTTTTGTTTCTTTTGTAACTGTGTATGGTGTGTGCTTCTCGGCAGACGTGTTACCGTGACGCCGCGCCGTCGAGGTCGCCACTGTGGTGTGTGCTTGAGGGAGAAATAAATAATAATAATAATACTGGACATAATGAGACTTAACATCTTATGTCTCAGGATGACGAGCGCAGTGGAATGCCACACAGTACTTTGTAAGTCAAGGTGCTGGATGGTGTTGCTACTGTTTATGGGTGGTCGTATCGCTTACCATCAGGCGAACGGCATGCTCGTCTCGTCATTCAATGCAATAAAAAAAATAAAAAAAACCAACAAGTCTCAACTGTCAACTGTGTATATTATTTCAACCAACTTATATTCATACTTTACCGATCTTACATAAATACATGGCGTATGCATTTCATACATAAATGTCCCCAGACTGTGCATCTTCTTTTGGCAATCCTAAAATAAATAAGTAAGTAATTCATCTGGGTAATCACATCTTAAAATACATGTTTGTATGCTTTTATTTACTTTTATCTTTGGGGGAGGCCTATGTTCAGCAGTGGACGTCATATGGCTGATGATGATGATGAAGATGATTTACTATAATATGGTTAATCTAAGTTTCTGCCAGGAATAGGGTCCATGTCTTACTCTTTCACAGCTTGTGCTATATAAAATAGTGGGCATTATTTCTAAAACGTATAAATAGATTGTGAATAAGCAATGTACATGGAATTCCCTGAAATAAACGTCGGTTTATTTAAGGAATTATCTGACAAACTCTATCTATATTTTATGTGACAAAATATGCAAAAATATCGCAACAAATTCTCAGATAGAATGTGTCACTATTTAAACAAGTCAACCTACAAAAGTCACCTGTATTTTAGAATTTTCAATGACGGTGCAATCGGTACGAGATCCACAAACCGTCATACAATGGAATTCTCCTAAAAACTGTAATCCCACTGACTCAGTGATCTATATTTTCGATCGAATCAATTCGTATATTTAGTGCGTACTCGTAACGCTTGCACTTTTGGCAAGCGACTCTTCCTTGTGGCCGAGTAGTTGCATAAATATATCCAAGCCCTCATCTGAAAGTAAACTGTTTGCTCCGACAATAAAGTCCAGTTCAACTTGACGCGAATATGATGACATTTGAAACATCACACGCGAATATTTGTAGACCAGAATAATACAGACAAACAAATCGGTCAGACCGCTTCTGATTTTAGATTTGCGCGGACGTGGAAGTAACTTTACCTCGAAAATGAATGCGAAAAAAAATAAAAACAAAAAGGCCAACAAGCAGCCCAACCCAACACCACCACAAAAAGAAGAACCAGAGAAAACACAGGAAAAAAATGAAAGTGAGTTAAGTGATCGAGCGGATATAATTAGTGATGTAGTACCTGAACCGGATATTGAAATACCAAAAAAACCAAAGAGAAATCGAGGTAAGAAAAAGAAGCAAGATAGAGAAGATGACGATAAGAATGAAGAAAAAACCCCAGAACTAGTTAAAGTGACAGATAATAAAAGTGAAACTCCTGATGCTGACGTTAAAATTAATATTATCGAAGCGAAACTGCAAACCGTATCCAAACCCATTGAAGATATCCCCATCCCTGTAGGTGAACCAGTCAAAGGTGAATTTGAAGTGCAAATAATAGAAAATATACAAAAAACCGAACCGTTTGAGCATGAAGCAACACATTCTAAGAAGAAGAGCAAGAAAAAGAAACGGCATGACTCAGATAGAAGTGATAAGAGTGGAGATGCACTATCTTGTACTGCTGCATTTCATAAATTATTGGATGTCTCCGACGAAAAACCTACGCATGGATCAGAGGACATAGAGGGTGAAAATGTGGACGAAAAATGTATAGAAGATATCGTTTTGGCAGCTACAGATGAAAAGGGACCTGACATAATTGCAGATGATATTGTGCTACATGAAACTGAAACACGTGTAGAAATAACACCTGATGTACAACAACAATGTGAAGTTAAAAAGAAAAAGAATAAAAAAGACAAGAAGCATCTACCTAAAAGAGAAGAAAGTGATGTTCCGATTCCAATAGAATCCCCTAAAAGTTTTGAACCTTTATGTGATACAGAAATATCTGTTGAAATGATTGAAGATCTAAATCAAATTACTAATATTCAAGACCAATCACAAAAAGATATTACACAGGTGCTATGTCCAGAAAATATTGTATTAGATATTAAGTCTGAAAACATATATGAAGATCTAATAAAGACAGGCAATGTCCAAGTTTTAACAGAAAAAGATAATGTGGAAATAATTCCTAAAGATGTTAATTTAGAAACTGGTAAAACTGATAAAGAAAGTCCTAAACCAAAAGCAAAAATAGCCAAGCCAGTAGATAAAAAACGAAAGGGTAAGCATGAGCCTACTGACATTTTAATGAGTGAAGACAGTAGTTCAATGCATGAACCGCTCATTTTGGAACAACCTTCTACGGTAGTAAAAACGCCTGAAGAACCAGATATTACCCAAATACAAAATATTATAATCGATACTACAAAATTAAAAGAACCATTAGAACCCACACAGCATTTGATAACTGATATCGGCGAATGCATGAAATCAAAAGAAAACAATAAATTAGACACTATCGCTATTGAAGAAAGGCTGGATCAAAAAGAAGCACAACTTACAGATAAAACAACACTAGAAGCAAATGAAAATAAACCTATAGTACAACATAACGTAGAAAAGCAGAAAAATACAACTACCGATAGCAAAACGGGTAAGAAAAAACGTAAACTCCTAAAAATGCCTATACCCATCCCAGTCGTAGTCGAGCCTATTACATCTTTAGAAGAAATGGCAACAGAGTTAAACAAAGAAGGAAAAGAAGAAATTGGTGATGTCGAATCCATATTTGAAACTTTGGTTCCAACAGACATAGAAGTGAAAACAACTGACAATAATCCGAACGAAATTCTTGAATTGAAAGTAGAAGCTCATGATGATATTTTGGATGCAATTCCTAAGACTACTGAAAAGCCTGAAGAACAATGGATAAAACCAAAAAGAAGAGGAAAGAAATCGCTCAAAATGCCACCGACTCCTGGGGTTAGGGACGAACAATTTAATTTAAATACAGAAACAAAACCTGCAGAACACGCAAAAGAACCTGAAGTAACTGTGCAACAATCGTCAATCGAAACTTTAGAAATCAGAAGTGTCAAAGCAGACGATTCTGAATGCTCACCTTGTGACGTCACTCCAGACATCGTGTATCCTCGATCAACAAGCCAACTTAATATAGATAATAACAATAATATGGTAATTCGCGAAATATCTTTGCCAGACACATTGAATATCCCTGTAGGATTAACTACACCTTTGATTCAAGGGTCGGGAGAAACTCCAATAGGAACTCCAGTAATGTTATCTTCGTTCAAGATAACTGAAATAGAAAGCCCGACAGAAAAAACTGATTTGAAATCAAAAGTGATAGAAGTAAATCAAGATATGGAAGAATTGAGATTATCAATAGAAAGGTCGTTGGCCGAGTTAACAGCATTGGAAAAAGGTGAACAAGAAGTAGAGAAACAACATGAAGATACACATAAAAGTGGAGTTGATCTCACTGCTTCTGAAAAAGAAATCCCGAAACAAGACGATGTTCAAATAACTAAAAAGGAATCGACTGACGTGCAAATAAACCCTGAGCATACACCACGAGCTGCAGAAGAAATTCCCAAAGAAACAAAAGGGATTGCACCGCTTGCAGTACAGGAAGATGACAAAGATCTAGAAATACCCAAAGACTCCACCGAAAGCCAAGCGAAAAAAGAAGAAAAGCCACCAGAAAAGACACAATGCGCTGAACCGCCACCAATATGTCCAGCAAGAAGAGATAACAAAGGTAAAGGAAAAAAACGAAAAGGTAAACAAGAAGCTTATCAACCATCTTCTACACAAACTTCTACTGAAGCTTCAAAAGACAAGAGAGAACAAAAGACTGAACAAAAGACAGAGACTAAAGAACAAAGTAAACAAGAGACTAAGCAAAAAGACGATGAAGTAATGCCAAGCAATGAAGATGTGAATACTTCAGATCCGATTACGGATGTAGATTATGACCCAATAGAAAATTTCGAAGACGCTTTGGGTTCAAGTCCTGATGACGTTGACGTTAATAAAACTTTCGAAACGATATTAAGCGAAGTAACAGATTATCGTCAAAAAGAACTGGCATCAAATAAACCTGATATAAATATTACAGCACCCGAGGAGGATTTTCGGCAAGACAAGGTACCCCAGCCAAAAAACTTGCTAGGCCATCCAAATATTCCTGTATCATCGAATAAGGACGACTTCAAAAAGGAAAAACATAAAAAGTTGAATACTAAACAGGCTCAAGTGAAAATAAAGGATACTAATGATATAGAATGTAAGAGAGAGTCAAAGCAGTCCCAAACTAAAAGCAGAAAGGCATCAAAAGACTTCCTTTTGAAGAACTCAACTGAAGACGGAGATTTTATTTATAAATACAGTTTTCGTAAGGTTTTCTTGCAGAATACGTGCCACGTGTGCGCTAAGGAGTTGTCTTCTGTACGAGTTCCGTGCAATTTTTGCAATTTGCTATTCTATTGCAGTATAAAGCACAAGGATGAAGACTGGCCACAGCACCAAGCGCTGTGCTTCGCTATTTCGACCATCGTTCATCTTAAAGGTGAGTTAACATAACTTTTGAGACCCTAATAGAATACTCTGCTTTATGCAAATTACAAGAGTTTCTTTTTACATTGGCTTCTGCTTCCCTAAGTAAGCCCTATTATTAATCCGCTACAATTCTTTTCAGTCTCACTGTCTATTTTTTCGACATGTATTAGCTTTTATCATTTGATCCAGGATTTTATACTGCCTGCTCCTTCCGTATAACGTATGCTAAGCTCTTTTTAGCCTCGTGTTGTACTTTTTTAAGGATAAAAAAATAGCCTATATTATAATAATACAAATTTTTGTCTATCCGTGTACCAAACATCCAAAATTAAATTTTTTGTTATTGATTAACGTTTTGGCAAACATATTTACTAACTTTCACATTTATATCTTTTAGAATCCTATATTTACAACTTCTATTACAGATCAGAAACACATCTACGCCGAAGCGAAGAACATTACAGGACAGAACTATCGTCTCCTGAGGATGCAGATGATACTGTCTTGTGAGAAGGTCCTAAAGAGAAGGCTTGTGCCCTGGGAGCAGGAGGCACTCCTGTACCCTAGAATTTGCGCTGATGTCAGATGTCGGGAATGGAGGCAGTCGAGACTTAAGGACTGTGAGGGATGCGGACAGGTAAGTTCTGATAACTGATTATGGGGCAAGTGGCGCGCTTGGCGGACTACTTATAAACAGAAGCAACACCTTTCATAACTTTGAACTACATACGTTTTATGCTCTTCATCTTGAGATATTGAATGCTTTGTCTTACTAGCTTTTGCTCGCGGCTTGGCCCGCTTGAAAGAGTTTTTCCGGGTTGAACGGCTATATATTTTCGAGATTTTATTTCGAGATAAAAAAGTAATATACATAATAACTCCTAGGGTCTCAAACTATCGTCACAGCAAGTTTCATCGAAATCCTTTCAGTAGGTTTTGAGTTTATCGTGTTCAGACAGACACACCGATACGGGGGCGGTTGCTTTATAATATGTTAGCATTTAAAGATTTACGCATTTTATACACGTTCTTATTAATGATTAAGTTATAGCGCTGAAGATATACCAAAATCTCCATAATTAGATATTATTATGATGTTAACGTATGGTAGCAAGCACTATGAAAATATTATGTACCTACACAACGTACTTTACTGGTGGTAGGTCTCTCATATGTAAAAGTCCGTCTGGGTGGGTACCACCGCAATGTCTATTTCTACCGCCAAGCAGCAGTGTGCATGCACTGTTGTGTTTTGGTTTGAAGGACATTGTAGCCATTATAACTACTGGACATAATGAGACTTAACAGCTTATGTCTCGGGATGACGAGCGCGGGGAATTCCACACAGTAGGTACTTTGTAAGTCAAGGTGCTGGATGGTGTTGCTACTGCTGGGTGGTCGTATCGCTTACCATCAGGCGAACGGCACGCTCGTCTCGTCATTCGATGCAATAAAAAAAAAAACCTAGCGCGGTTGAGGAAATATTTTCTTTAGCTCGATGTGTTTTTTTTACTCGGGCGGCCTAGGTTAAGTGAATCCTCTACTCCTGAAGGTCAGTAAAGTGGCTTCCAGATAGAATATCGACTAACTAGAGACGATAATCCCTCGCCAGTGGACACAACAGGGTAGTTGACAACTTTTTTAATACATTTATGAAAAAATCTATCCAAAATCTAACGCAAAAATAATTTTCAAAATTGAGGCAAAAATTAGTAAGTTATAAAGCTTTGAAATTTGGTGGAAGGGGTAGTTGTTAAATAACAGTAATATTACACTGTGACGTCACCGAAAGTCGCCGGCCACAACGCTGCGTGCGTGCGAAAGAGATAGCGCGATATCCCACGTCCCCACTTTTGCTCACAACAATAATTCAAATATGAATAATTCCTTTATTTTTCAACCAATTTTGATGCTGATTTCACAGAAGAATTTCTTTTTCGTATTATTTTCTGTTACATATAAAATAATTTACATTGTCAAACATAAGAAACTACCCTATTACGTCTGTTTGAAAACGGTTACACAAGCCGATCCAGAAATGCAACACGCTCACGTGGACTACTATAGCGAGTTTCACAAGTTCGTCGGTATCCAGGTAGATAGAAATATCCTACCACATGTAAATGAAATATTTACTGCCGATTACCTTCGATTGGGCTAACGAACCGTAAACAACGATGAACTCGATTAACACATTCGGCTTTAGTATTTGGGTGAGTGCCCGCACATAGCAGCTAAATATTCCAAGAGCCATACGTCTGTATTATCATTTGTCTTGGTCCCTGTCGACAAGAAACATCTTTGCCAAGAGAATGCATATTCTGGCACTCAAGTGGCTATTGCAAAAGTAACAGATAATCTGTATAACTTAAATCTTATCTTACTTACAAATCTAATTTTTGGCATTGAAGTTCTAAATTCAATTATAAATATACTAAAAAGGATTTGTTATTTGCCCTAATTGTTACGACCTGTATGACGCCTCTTAGTGCAAATATTATTTGTATTTAAACTCTTAAGTGAGGTCAAGCGGCATTATGTTAAAAAAAACACACGTAAAGCTACCTGACTTGCGAATCGAACCCAGTAATTCCCGGTCTACAGCCCGCCATATGTGGTGTAAGAAAGAGCCCAAACATTAAAAATAATTTGATGTACTTGTGATCATTTTTCAGATATCCTACTGCGCCAACAGTCTCGACCATTTACCATTGTCCCACCAACGTTGGTGCAAATCCTACGCCTTGTACCAGAAGTTGGTCACATACCAGCAAATCAAGGGACGACTGGAGCCAAAGTTGCCTACCAAGGTGATGACGGGGGACTACGAAATACCGGAGAAGATTAATGAGGTGCTAGCTTCTATGTATGAGGAGGAAATTGGTGAGTATGACTTTTCTCTGAGAATAGTATCACCCGGAACTTCTTTATCACTCAATAATAATATCAAAATAAACATGTGACAGACCCCAAAAAATAAGTAGGTATGTACATAAACTCAATGCCAGTTACTATCGAGCTTAAAATAATTGTCTTATACTGGCATGCACTTTCATTTATAGAATGGAAAATTTTCAAGCACATTTATTGCCTGCCCCGAAGGACTACTCCATAAATTTAATAGTTATGCTAGAATTACTCCAAAGATGTGACACACTTAACCAACATACCTTTTACGAACAAAACAAACGATGATCATTTGATTGTCCACTGCTAAACGTAGATGTCTCCCAAAGATCAAACCGATCTGTCGAAAGCGTGCATTCATTAAAAAAAAAACACACTTCTATTTTCAGATATGAACGACATACAATACGCGGCATTGACCCAGATAGCCACAGCGCCTTTGACTGTGGCCTATGGTCACCAGTTATATCGGAAAATCAGCAAACCTTCCACCAATGGCATGTTAAAGGTATGAAGTTTTTGAGACGCGGGAGAACAACCCCCACCTCTCTTATTCCCCCGGTTCCCCTAAAGGAAAGTAAAGCTGATTCTATTAGAGTGCATTTTAGGAAACGATATTCTTAAAAAAAAATATTGTCTGAGGCTCCATTCCATTATAAAGGAAATTGCAAACAACGTAGTTACTTGCTTCAATTATTGTTATTGAATACGACGATTAGTCGGAGGAGAATAAACCTTTACTTTATTATTACAGAAGTCATCATTCGTCATCCACGTGTTAGGAGCTGAACTCCAGTTCGAAGCCGACGTTCTGAACAAATGGGAGGTGTTCTTCCTCCACCTTCGACCTGACGTGACCGAGCTGGTTGTGGTCCTGATCAGCAGCAACCTTAACCCTGGCAATTTGCCTTTGGAATTGCTTGGAAAGATTCGGTAATTGGCAACGAATATTTCGAATATTTCATATCAGGATTTGGATAAGACGTGCTGGGCTGGAATGAGTGGTGCGAAAGTAAACAGGCTTATTACCAATAATAGACGAATATAAAAACATGGTGACGATATTCTTGATTGGACTTGATGATAATTCAGTATGGTCTATCAACTAAGTCTAGGGTTACGCTGGCTTACAAAACATAAATCTCATTTCCAGATTATGTGACAATTGCAATCAGAACAAACGCCGTGTGATCTTCAGCTTTCAAGATAAGCTATCCTACCAAGAGTACAGGACCAGTGATGACTTCATATACCCAGATATAGGTAAGCTGACTACTGTTTTTAGGCAAAATGACCCTAGAGACTCTTGGAAACTACCTTTAAAAGCCTCATTAGGACAAACAATGTCAAAGTATTCTTAGAGCTGTTTAGTTTAATCAATTGTCAGTGACATCACCTGTATCATGCTGTGATCGAAAGTATATCATGATCCAAATCGAATCTAAATCTATCTAGTATAGATAATTGCACAAATAAATCATAGCGATATTGTAATATGGGAGCCTATTGCAAATTTTTTATCCAATTCCATTTAAAAATTTACATCGAACAAACAGCATCACCGACTTTTACATAATATTATAAGGATTATAAACTACAATACCTCATTGGCTAAGTAAAAGCATATATGGGATATGGACTGGATGGTCACGGATTTGTGTCCAGGTCGAGCTTTTGTGTGGGTCATTTAACAGGATTTGTCCTGATCTTACATATCAGACGCCCGGTTGTAAAGATTAAATCAAATACTTTCTGAAATATTAATGATTTTTGTTTAACAGGCTGTCATAATTATTATCTCAGATTATCATCTCTCATTTATCGGTAATCTTTCTTTCCATTCCACTTACCATCAGGTATAGTAGAGTATCACGCGGACTCCACATGGGACGGGCAGGAAGAAATAAAAAATACCCCATTTTCAGTATGCGCCTTCAACGCCAGCATCAACCGCTCCTCCTATTACCCCAAAGACCAGTGGCCAGGGATCGTCACATCGGTGATGAGGCTCCGATCTCCGTTCCTCATCACCTCTCACACCCCCACGGAGCTGCACCGCGACCTGATCAAGGTTAAGGAGTGCGGTGAAGTAAAGGTAATGATTGAGCCTCAGAAGAACTCGTTCGCCAGCGTCCGGCCTGACAGAAACTTCATAACTGATGATGAAACTCCTTTGCTGTTTAAAAATCAATGTTTCGTAGTTTTATGTGGTGTTTAGCTTGAGTAAATGATTTTCAGTTTTATTTATGGGCTTTTGTCTTCTGCCTTTATCTTGTGTCCTTTACTTATCGGTAGTTTTGGACATAAAAATATTTCTCAAAAAAAATTACGTGTGCGCAACGCCTTATATATACCGCAAGTTAAACCAACTCAAGAACTTTATGACGTAACAAAATAAAAGTTATAAAAAAACAAATACACAATAAAAATTTATTATTAAAAATATTCACAATTACATAATACATTCTCTATTCGTATTTACAATACATATAACAATTAATACTATATCACAGATAAACCGACTGTTAGTCACATATAGCTTAAGCATGTACTAAACTATTGTCGATATATCGATAAAACATACAATACTGAAATGAGACGGCCTATGACCTAATTTGTAGCTATATGCAGGGATCAACTGTAAAAAGAGACTTGTTTTACTAGTAAATACACTTTGAAAAGGATTTAGATTTTAAATCTGACATATCTCAATCAATGTCCTATCTAGAAAATTATTCTGACACTTAATAAAGGAAAAAAGCAATGAGAGGTGTCAAGGGACACCCGGATGGAACGAAGTTCCTTTCGATTAATTAGTGAAGGAATTGTAATAAAATTTTATTTATATAACAGAGTGTGTATATATATATAAATATTTTCCTATTTCCGTTCCAATACATAAGTTTCTAGAGAAAAAAACAAATAAATACGTGTGGCACTCGGAGACTACCGCGGTAAAGCTATTGCATAGCATTTTTATCACAAATTTTGATTGACTAAACACAAATTTGATCTTACGCTTACCACGTAAAGTAGATTTTTAAACGCGAGCAAAGCACGTTTAGTCTTGTTATTGATAAATGTCAGTAGTAGTAAAGTAGAATAAATCAACAAAATTTGAAAAAAGAATGTTACGTTCAATTCTTTTGTACTCGTGCCGTGCCAACGCTGGGGAAATAGCTTCTACGCAATGTATTTAAGGTTCATATTAGATTAGTAAGAAATGGTTTTAATGACTTTAATAAATAAAATAAATAAATATATACTCGTTTCAAGAATTATAGCTTCTACGCATTGTATTTAAGGTTCATATTAGATTAGTAAGAAATGGTTTTAATGACTTTAATAAATAAAATAAATAAATATATACTCGTTTCAAGAATTATAGCTTCTACGCATTGTATTTAAGGTTCATATTAGTAAGATAATAGAAAAAAGTGTCGTGACATCTTTCCGTCCAGCCCCCTTTCACAACGCGCGATAAGGAACTTCGTTCCAATAGACCTCGAATTACCACTTATAAACGAAGTAAAAAGCTACATAATTGCTAAATCTATCGATATAGCGACAATATAAACGAACTAGCACATCCCGAAGACGGCACATAGACACTTAACCACAGAATAAAAATAAAACACGCATAAATAATGATAATGTTTGAACGGCACGCTGACCCGAGTCCCCGCACCAGTCACCTAAAAGAGATAGTTATATACATACACACACAGGAAAGAAAGAGATAGAAGAATAGAATCCAAGATACAAAGATAGCTGACGTAAAAAATGTGCGATTTGAAAAGCTTGCAAATTATAGTTTGGAGTTTGGACTTCGTAATCGACATTGTGTTGATTTTATCACAAAAGCACACATAAAGTTGGTGTTATTTACATAGTATTGTGGCAGGCAGTACAGGCAATACAGACATTACAGACTTGCATGGGTATCGCCTACCTAGTAATCTTTTTTACTAAAAAAGATTTCCATATCCTTATAATTGCACATCTGATGATATGGTGGTTAAAATAAATTACACACACACACTCACGCCTTTTATCCCTGAAGGAGTAGGCAGAGGCGCAATTATTATAGTGCACACACTTTTCGCCGTGCGTATTCCGTCCCATGATGTGATAGGGGGCGAGCCTATCGCCATATCGGGCACAAATTCCAGACTCCGGGCTGATACTGAACTTAAAACACAATTCCACTTTGCCCGATCCGGGAATCGAAGCCAAAACCTCAGAATTGCAGTCATATCGTAATACAACTAAGCTACGCCACCGAGGCAGTTTTATAAATTAGTGCAGTAGTAAAACTGTCTCGACATAATGGAGCACTATGCACCTCTAAAGTAGATACGGACTAAGCTTTACCTACGCAGACATGTTTAGAACAATTCATTCTAAATATAAAAAGAATGTGAAGTCTGTCAACCCTCACTTGGCCAGGGTCATGTCCGAAATCCTCTCATCTGTAGAGGAGGCTCGTGCCCAACTTTGGACTAGTAGGTATCTATGTAATACAGGCCTGGCATTATTTCAAAACATTTTATTAATGTTAAAGAAATCCGACGAACATCGAAATTATTTGGAGCTGGTGATTTTAAAAATTAACTTATCATCTGCAATTTTAACTAGCCAATCATTCAACTTTGTAAAACCTAGTAATATTGAAACAGTTATTTATTAGTAGCAGTTTTTAATATGTTGAATGATTAGGTAAGAATCAGACACAAGAGCCAAGTAGAGTATTGTCGTAAATCATCTTGATAATGATATTTAAATTATAATCTAGCCTCCTTACATACCTTTGTATGGTTTAAGTTATATTACGGATTATATATTTTTTATCAAATTAGGACAAATAATTTGAAGTGCACTGGATGTCACTGGGAGAAGAGTGAGATGATCATAGACTTATCTCTAATTTCACTGGTTATAGTGTCACTATTCAAATTAGAGATTCGGTAGGCAACGGCTTGGCTCGGTAGGCAACGGCTTGGCTGTGCCTCTGGCATTGCTTTAGTCCATGGGCGGCGGATGCTGCTTACCATCAGGCGGACCGCTCGCTCGTTTGCCTACGAAGGCAATAAAAAAAAAAAAAAAAAAAAAAAAGATTACACACAATGTGTGATATTCACTGACAATCTGGTGAGAATAAAACTGGTGGCTCTCTCTAATGATGAATATCAATAACAAGATGAATTCACGTAGTAGAAATGCGATAGTAAGGCCTTAGTTGCACCAGGCAAAGAGTTCGCAACGGTAGTAAAGGCGTTAAACGTTTACTAGATTACTTAGCACGTTTATGAAGCACAGCGCTGTAAGTTTGTTTTCGAAACACAACATAAGGCTGTAGCCAAGATGCCACTCTACAATCGTTAACGCTAATGTTATATTTATTATATCAGAATGACATATCCTAGCGATAAATTTACATGATACATACATGACAGAAGCGTAACTAGTGCACTCACTTTTCGCCGTGCGTGATAGGGGAATGGCGAGGCGAGCCTATGGCCATATCGGGCACAAATTCCAGACTCTGGGCTGATACTGAGTAGAAAACCCAATATTATTTTGCCCGACCCGGGGATCGAACCCGAGACCTCAGCATTGCAGTCGTACCGTAATACAACTACGCCATCGAGGTATAGACTATCGTAGGATATGTCATTCCTATACATTTTCTGTATTCTATTAGCAATAACGCTTGTAGGAAAGCATCATGGCTACGACCGCTGTAATTGTCGCGTTAACTAGTAAATCTACACACTTTGATAATTTTATTTTTTTCCATTCGCATAAGTAATTAATTGCTGCTACACTTGCTTCCGACATTAAAAGGTCACCAGTTGCCAATTGTTTTAATGTACCCCTTATTTAATTCGCGTCAGGTACTTTAATATTCATAAAAAAAGCGGCTACAAATAAAAATGTGTGGCAAGTACCAATTTAGTATATCGTAGCGCCGCCCTTGTAGGCATTGGAAACTATTTGCCCGATACAACTGCGGTTGTATTAATAAAGCAAAAGAAAAACATATACCTTAAAGTACATAGACATTAACCTGGTCTAGTTCTGTCGTGGGGGAAGCAGCTGATTCCGATCCTTCCTTAGTATCGAAATCGTTACTTTCTGTAGTATCATTTCTATTATCGATAGTAAACGTTGAATTGCTTATACTGTTTGCATCTTCAGAACTCTCCGGGTTATCCAGAAATGTGTCTTGATTAAAGAATTGTGTATTTTCTGTATCATTTTTGGTGATACTATTAATTTCAGATCCAGGTTGTGTATCCGTATCAATATTTGCATATTCATCATCTATGGTTTGCATAATATCAGCATCAGATGTTTCTATTGTTTCTAATTTGTCAGTTTGCTCTAAACTCTCCAGGTATAAATTTTCCACTTCAGTTTTCTCTGTAGAATATGAAGTTCTTAAATTCTCTGAAGTAGTTGTTTCTGAAATGCCTCTTTGTTCATTTTTAAAGGATTGTGTTGGAAATAATTCTTCCCGTTTTAGATTATCAGAGTTATTTTCTGTTGTAGAGTCGGATATTTCATTTTGATTACTTTGAGATGACTTGGTGATTAAATATTCTTCGCTAAATATTTTATCGGACGATTCTTCAGAACTATGAGTAGATTCTGTAGTTGAGATTTCTATATTATTAATACCTTTAGTAACAAACTTAGCAACTAAATCTTCAGTACTATGGGAATTGTACTCTTCTGAGTATTCTTTGAAATTATTTATAGATTCTGTGGAAATTCCTTCTGTAGACAATATGGATGAATATTTTTTTTGTAATTCCGTAGTGGAAAGTTCTATAGTAGATGTTGTTGATATGTGTTTTTCATCATATGGTTTAAATTCTGTAGATGATGGGTTCGATATTATTTCTATATTTTTCGAATTATCTTGTTGTGTCACATATTCTGTACTCAAACTCTTTGTATCATCTTTGAGATCAATAGATTCTGTCGTTTCTTTTGATATATCTGTGGCCACGTGAGGTCTTTGTAATTTTGATATCGAAAATTCAGTGCTGGTTGTTTGTGATGTTTCTAGATCCGGAGGGAAATCTGTAGAAGCTTTAGTTGAAACAATATCTTGTGCATTTTGTTTGCTTTGAAGGAATTTTGTAACAAAATTTTCTGAGCTAGACTTTATTGTTTCTGTTTGACTATTATCTAATAATTCTGTAGGCAAAGATTCTGTACTCAAGAATATATTTGTTACATTTTTACTTTGAACTATACCAGTATTTACATCTACGGGTTGACTAGTATCTTTATCATGGCTTTGTTTATTTGTTGTAATATCAATAAATGGTAGTCCTTTCTTTTCGTTTTTAGTCACATTATGCTCCTCGATCAAAGTATTCAAAATGATCTCCATAAGTAAACTGTCATTAATATTTGGTACAGTTTGGTTAATTTTGTTATATTGTGAACCTTTTCTTTTAATTTCCTCTTCAACGTAGTTTTCAATATCCTGTGTGTAGTTTTCTGGTGGAACCCAATCGAATTCTGGATCTGTAATATTCGTTAACAACTCTGGTTTTCTCGTTGTTATCCTTTCGCCTGGTATATGTGTCATTTCGTCCCTTATCTTCGTTGATGGTCTGGTATACGCTGCTATGGCAGGACCTAAGGTGTTTTCTAAATAGTGTTTCAGGTTCTTGCATTTGCTCACTGTATTTACATCTTTTGAACTTCCCCATATGATGAAGCCTGAGGCGTTTGATTTATATAGAGTTTCTAATGCTGTTTTCAGGTCCTCCTGGAAAAGCAAAACGAAATTAGTTATTCAATAGAAGTTAACACGAAAAGTACATGGCGGACATCGTCAGTTAATTAGATTTATCATTTTGTATTACATCGTAGCTGAAAAAAATATTTTGCTAATCCGGGCATCCTAAACTTTAAACAAACAGTACGGAAAAACAGCACTCTGCTTGCCATGAAAGTGGTACACTACTCACAATAAAACAAATGGCAATACAAACCTCGCTGAAATATCCTCCCTCTCTGTACCGGAACCAGAAGTAAGGTAGCACTGGAGTGTTTTTCCACCTGACCCTCTCAGCCTCTTTCATCCTGCCGCGGATGAGGCCTGCCAGCTGGGTGGAGGTGAGCTCCCGCGAACTGTAGATTGAAGGGTAGAGTGCTGTGCTCTCCGACCAAAGCCAGTGCGTGCTGGAAATACGGAAAATGTTTTTTTACGGACACCGCAAACTGACTCCATTATTGAAAGTATCGTTTGATGAGAGATATTTTCCGCCTAGTAAGTGGAGTGACATCAGACCGAGTGTCGATTGATCAGATATTATCTCGCACCAGTCGACACAGTTGTGCCAGTTCGAATCCGGATATACACAGACAGAACGGAACGCATTATTATCTGAAGGACATTGTAGCTAGTGTATTTATTGTACTGTATGGGACTATAGGGACTAATGTCTCAGGGTTACGAGTGCAGTGTCACGTAATGATTTTTGATTCAAAGTCCTGGATAGTGTTGCTACAGTTTGTAGGCAATCATGATATTTACGTTTCGGTTTTCGTCATACAATTTGAAGAAAAAATCGATTTCACCTGGCAATTATCTACAAGTCAAGTGGATGTGAAGTTTTATAACGTCTAATATTATGCTTATTATTTCATAAAATAATTTTATCGTAAATAAATATTACCTTTATAATTATACACCGTAAACAATGCGTAGGATAAATTTGCATAAAATACAATGTAATTGTGAATTGTCGTGACAAATTGTAAATAACAATATGTAATGCGTAATATATTGATATGGCCACGGCATCGCTCACTTATCAGTTAGGTACTAATGCATATTTTCCTGAATCAGGATATTGTCATCGCTAAGACTTACAATAATTTTACAATGATATCTCAGCCAAGAGGCTGGTGGGTGGATACATTGTATTCACGACTGTATAGCGAACATTTGGTGAGAGATTCAAAGTCAGGTAACACACACTGTAAAGATTTTTAACACTATTTTCCCGGGACTAGATCCTTTATAGTATAATGTCAGACAGACCGTTTGTAAAAACTATGAAAAGTATTTCCGCAACATGCTTCCAAGTGTGTTATACTAATCCCACTGTGGAACTGAAAAAAGACTAATGGTGGACTAAGGTCTCCCAGTTTTATAGCAGAAGGGTTAAACGAGCAACCAGGTCACCTGATGGTAATCCTAGCCAATAAACATCCGCAATACCAGCGAGACCATTAACCCGATACCGGCTTTTGAGACATGAATAGGCTCTTTTCTCGAAAGACTCTAAAGCGTATCAGTCTCCATAATACAGGAAGCCCGAGCCCAGGAGAAGAACGGCCATATAGAGCTGATAATCTAGGAATTGGTGTAAGGTTTCTACGCGATACCGGCCTTTGAGACAGGAATAGGCTTTTTACCTGAAGGACTCTAAAGCGTATCGGTCCCGATAGTTGAGGAAGCTTGTGCTCAGAAATGGAACAATATAAAGTACAGTACATATATTATAAAGTAGAAGTCTTTACCGGTCATTCTCTTCAGGGACTTTATCAGCGCACGATTCTCTCATCTTATTATTCGCCATGTTGAAACAGTACGGGAACCCATAGTATCCCCAGAGGGCGTTGGGCCGCATCTGCTTTGCAATGGAGACTGTGGTCTGCATGAATTCGCGCGCAGCATCTTCGAAACGTTGTTTCGCCTGGAAAATACCATGTACAATTTTTTCATTAATAGTCAAGGTAATTCGAAAAATAATGTGCAATCGACACTCTCAGAACTAAAGTGACATGTCTCAAAAGTTGTGTTCTTTTCTGGTTCTGCAGTAAACCGAATCTCAAATATATTTTCTGATGCTTTGTATTTATAATAATCATCATCCTGAACCAGGATGTCCCACAAAATACTTATATTGCATGTCCACTACTAAAAATAAGCCTTCTAAAGATTTCTAGACTGATTTTATTAATTGTTCACAATTATTATAATTATTTGTTGAGTTGGATCAATGTAGTTAGTTTTGAAGAGATTTTTGTATTTCATGGTGTCCTCTATCAAGCGAACATCTTACTTCTTGTTCTTACTACTATCATAAATTCCCATCCCAGATATACACAATCTACTGGTGGTAGTTCTCTCATTTGTAAGAGTCCGTCTGGGTGGGTACCACCGCAATGTCTGTTTCTACCGCCAAACAGCAGTGTGCATGCACTGTTGTGTTTCGTTTTGAAGGACATTGTAGCCAGTGTAACTACAGGACATAGTGAGACTTAACATGTTATGTCTCAGGATGACGAGCGCAGTGGAATGCCACACAGTACTTTGTAAGTCAAGGTGCTGGATGGTGTTGCTATTGTTTATGGGTGGTCGTATCACTTACCATCAGGCGAACGGCATGCTCGTCTCGTCATTCAATGCCATAAAAAAAAACCACGGTATTAATTTATGTACAAAGGCAACAATAATATTATGAAGTAAACAAGTGAATCATATCAGTTTTGCGGTGGAACTCTTGTTAAAAATTAGCAAGAAATAACCAACGTTTTCTTACAAACATGACGCATGTCTGTGACGCAATGGGTGATACTCAGGGGTAATGAATCAACCATGGAACGAGAGGCCGGGAGTTACACATTCGAAATGGACACAAAATTGTGAACGAAATTATTTGTTTCTATTTCTGATATTATACTACCCAAGACTTGTATTATAAAGCTCAGAAATATGTGTGACTGTTGGTTATTTTTAACCGCCTTCAAAAAAGGAGGTTCTGTATTCGACCCGTATGTATGGATGGGGTTTTCGTTATTCGAATGTATATTTTTCAGGGAAGGTTTTAGTATATAATTTATTAGGATTTGATGAAGATCTTCGGAGATAGACAATGGAATCTTCAATAATGATCCGCGAATGCTGCAATCGTATATCGATGATGTATTGTTTACATCATTTCATAATTAACTAACAAAAAAGCAATAAATAAAAACTTTTTAACAACAAATAAAACCGACTTCAAAACCACTAAAAACCAAAACATAATTTAACTTTATATACGCTTAGTATAATATACGTATATTTGGAGTCGATGCCTAATTTACTATATAGACGAAGACGAACGATTCCTTTGGGCTTCTGAAAATCATGGCGTAAATATATAAGTTGATAGCAAGACTAGAAACTTTAATTGTTTTGTAATTCTTTCACGTTAATTGCTTCGTAATTCATACATTTGGTCTTTATCCGCGCATATACAGGGTGTCCCATAAGATGATGATAAGGCATCAAGGGGAAGATGAACTACAACGGCACGAATAAAAAACAGACCTATGTATGGTAGTTCCCAAATTATAGTAAGTCGTCATAGTTAGGTCTTCCCGTAATGCCTGTTTATCGTCATCTTCTGGGACACCCTGTACAGTCATGTCCGGTTGACTGTCATCATCATCATCGTCAACCACATGAAGACCACTTCTGAACAAAGGCCTCACCGGCTGACTATACGTTGCGTTTATTCCAAACACACACAAAATAACACAAACACTCACGCCTTTTATTCCCAAAGGGTTAGGCAGAGACACAAGTAGTGCACGGTGCACTGCCTTTTTGCCGTGCGTATTACGTCCCATGATGTGATAGGGGGCAAGACTATCGCCATATGAGGCACAAAAGACATGTCCAAAAACGAGCCTAAAATTCTAACCAAGACAGTTTATTATATTTGAATAGAACTCCAAAAAACTAGCCTTTTACAATAAATTGTTTAATTTTAAAGACTCCGATTCTGAGATTTATGTAATTTTATTTTGCTTAAAAACTACATTTAATATGAACTTTTAAAAAAAAGTTAGTTATGAACGGAGGGGTCTAAATATTTTTTTTTAATGGGTCCAAGTTCCATATTTTGCCCCTTTAATATCCCTTAAGTTTGAGCCTGGTTAGATTTTGAGGCGCAGCACCCATACAAAAAGCGGACATCTTTCAGAATCCGGGCTGATACTTAGTAATAACAATCCAATATCACTTTGCCCGACCCGGGGATCGAGCCTTAGCCCTGCAGTCGTATAGTAATACAACTACGCCACCGAGGCAGTTATTCCAAAGCTCAAGAATAAAGGCGATATGTAAACCGCTATGAAACTAGGTTCTTGTCCAATAAGTGTTGCAATAACGGACAGATAACTCATGTTATCTCGCTTTTTAATTAGGGCAGCGCGCTTAATAAAGGGACAGCTTGGAGCCCGTTTGCAATGTAATTAATTATCGTTTAGTAAAATAGTACAATTGACTGAAGGAATTTAAGGACTTATGAATTTTACTATCTTCCTTCATAAAAATTACCTACTAGTATACTGAATGCGAAAGTATGTTATACTCTTTGATTAATTATATATCTCGATAGAGTGACGCGCTGCAATGAAACTAAAACAAACAGGCCAACTTTTCTTAAGCTAGTATGCGTGACAGCTGTCATACGCTATCGCTGCATCATTCTGCGTATCCTTGTGTGCGCGCAGAATGATGCCAGTTATTACATGTTTTCTATTAAAACGAGGAGAAAATTATGTCCATGAAAAACAACAAAAAATAATTCACTCGAACTCATTTAGTGGGGAACAGTACGCCTCTATTTTTTTCGACGTGTTTGAAACGTTCAGTGGCTATCTAGATATATAATTAATCAGACGTTAAACTGTTTAATGTTAAATTATTTTTAACTTGATAAAATGGCAGATCATAACTATCATTTATTATGAATAAACTTTAGTGTCGTGTTTTTACAATATTAATTTTTCTTTGCTATTCGCACAAAATCTTCATTTATTTTGTGAAAAGTTGGTGAAATACGTCGTGAATGACGAAATTGAAATAATCTATGGATAGAACTCTCAATCTAGCATAGCAAGATAGACGTAACAATCAAAAGCGAGCACAAATCAGCGATTGATGGGCGTAAGTATTTAGGGCACTCTGGTTGCACAACGAATATATTTATAATTGTGCCCAGTTACTGTGAATTCAATGGCAGTGGCTGACTGATGTTTTGTATGTGTCACGGCTCCACCTGCCTTAAAGTTGATTATATTACATCAGCCCTGTATTATATTGTCCCACTGTTGAGTACCGGCCTCCTCTACTACTGAGAGGGTTTAGGCTTTGTCCACCACGCTGGCTTAGTGCGGGTTGGCAGACTTCACATACCTTCGAAATTCTTATAGAGAACTCAGGTATTTATTCCCCTATTTGATTTGAATAAAACAAAGTCTATATAATGTCCCTAATATTTTTTTTCACCTGTGAAAACTGCATGAAATTCCGTTCAGTAATGTCGGAGATGTGCGTTAACAAACAAAAGAGAAAAACAGATGTCATAAAGACAGAAAATAATCCAAAAAAATCGCTTTGTTGTGTTCTATTACTCATTTTTAGTCACCCCATTTCTTTTTTACACGCTTTATATTAGCTTCACTTGTATGTTTGTATGTAGGTTTGTATGTTTGTATGTATGTTTGTATGTTTGTATGTTTGTAACTCTGCGACTCCGACTCCGACCCCTTTAGGCGCGATTTTGACCCACTTTAAACGGTCAGATTTTATTCAATCTTTGTAGGTTTGTCGAGGACCGATAACAATACACTAATTTGATAAGATTATGCCATTATTCAATTTGCAAAATGAGATTTTTGTCAATTTATATATTTTTTAGTGACATTTGTTGGACAATAGTAGAACAGAACTAAAAAATTAAAAATAAATAATAGTTTAAAAAAAACTAAAAATCACGATTTGTAGAAAATCCAACTAAAAAATAGAAAATAAATTTGAATTAAGAATAGTGTAAGTAAGAAAAATATGTATTTTATTGTAAAAAAGCGTGGGGTGGATGGTGACAATAGTTATAAATATTTTATTGACAGATAATATGAGTAGAAGTATTATATATCATTTTAATAATATCTAAAAAACCACCCCACGCGTTTTTACAATAAAATACATTTTTTTCTTATTTACACTATACTTAATTCAAATTTATTTTCTATTTTTTAGTTGGATTTTCTATAAAGCGTGTTTTCTAGTTTTTTTTTATTACTATTCTTTCAACATACAGACACACCGGATCTACGGTCTTATTTTATGTAAGTATAAATAACTTACTATTCCGGCACAGTATTTTTTATTTTATTTCTTATTCCCTTGTTTTTTTTATGTGTATAATTATAATATGTTGTACCTATACTAGAGTTTCAACTACTAAATCAGCATCGAAATCTGTTCAGCCATTTTTATGCGACGCGCGAACACATTAACTTACTGTTTTGTACTTATATATTATGAAATACGACAGTCCGGTCGATGCATTTCGCAGAAATCACTATAATTAGTCATTTTGTCGAGGGTACTTAAATGCATTCCTTAATCGGAATTTGTTACGTCATTTCTTCTCCGGCAATACACAATTGTAAAAAGTAGTTTCTGCTCGACATTCAATCCGCGTTCCAAATGCACATTGGCCCTATTTTCGTGAATAAATGTGAAGATCGCAGCGATAGTGTGCGATAGCCTAGTTGAGAATGGAACAGTCAGTTGAGATGAATGGCCGCAGGTTCAAAACCCAAGGCACACACCTGACTTTCAAAGTGACGTGTGTATTTTTTATCAATTATTATTCACTTTTGCTGTAAAGGAAAATATCGTGAAGAAACTTACATACCTGAGAATTCTCCAAAAAGAATTTTGAGCGTATATGAAGTCTGCCCACCCGCACTAGGCCAGCGTGATGGACTAAAGCCTTATTATAAGGATGGTCGTAAAATTTTGTTAAAACCACATCCACACTAGAAATTCTATGAAGAACTCACTTCAGCCTGGATCCACTGCTTTGGCCACCACCAGTGGAGTTTCTTCTCTATCTCGATGGATATGTCCTTGTACGGGACCAGCACTCCGAAGTTCTGTCGGAAGACCGGACGCCAAGACTCGAAGTCGATGATTCCGACTCCTGGAATGATTTGGAAATTGCTTAAGTCTCTTTTTAAACTATTATAACGAGTACTGATTTTGATGTTCGTTAGTCTGCTCGGAATATAATGTAGATTTCTTTACGACGCTGCGGCTATTAGGCTCTGCACAGACGTTATAACTGTTGCTTCAGATGATTATTATCAGCCTGTATCAATCCACCGCCGTATGTAGAGATCTCTCTCAAAGCACGATACTGAACCTACATAAGAGTATATAGAAGGGGGCCAGGTGGTCCATGCTCATCCCAGAATTGCTTGCTGCCCACCCATTTTGAGGCAACCTACTACTACTATTATTACTTATTTATTTTTAATACAACTAAATTTAGTCTGGGATACAAGCCTCCCCTGGAAAATGACTCTTGTTACGCCCATGGAATCATCATCCAATATGTTTCCCTATCTGCCACAAACCATTTTAGGTAGAGCGTCACTGTTTTCCTAAACTACGCCATAAACCCTACTTAAAATAAAAATTAAGTAAATTTAAATAACCCCCGACACAAAAACCTCTAAAAAGTAATAGAATAAAAGTGTCTTTGACGTTTAAGTACCTAGTATTAGTGTGACCCAAGCGTCGTCGCGTCGGCGGACCGCGAAAGAAGTATTTTCATCTCCGTGGTGCGGAGTTCGGTCCCCGGACGCGAGGACGCTTGGGTCCCAATATTATTAGGTACTTAAACGACAAAGACACTTTTATTATTTTACTTTTTAGAGGTTGTTTTTTGTCGGGGGCTATTTAAGTTTTAATTCAAACTTTTTAAATTACTATAATCTGCATCATGAGTCCTTGATAATCAACTATCTAACACATACTCGTTGAGACCATTCTTATGAGCCCACACACGCTATATCTGCTATAAGTTGCTAAAGAGTTGGGTATTCCGCAGATTACTTGATGCTGCAGCATCAGTACAACGTTTGCAAGTCTTAAAAGTATTGCCGAATTCACAGTACACCACATTTTAAATCAATCGGAATTGTGAAAATTGGAAATGAGCTGATAATCTTCAAACGACTGAACAAATCTTCATAAATTATAGCTAACAAGCATCTCGATCACATCAGTTTTCAAACAAAAAAAATGCGTCAAAATCGCTCCATTCGTTTGAGAGCTACGATGCCACAGACAGAAATACAGATACACAGATACACACCCTAAACTTATAAAACCCCTCTTTTTTGTCGGAGGTTAATTACAGCAACGAGCTGTCAACATTTCATTTACAACTTATGTATCTGTCAGTTGCTTCAAATAAATTGCTAAATGAAACTTATGAATCTTTAATTTGTGTAAGCCGTTCGTGATCGTGCAACAAGTCTCCGTCTGCGCGGCGCCTTACTATTCAAACCTTATGGTTTCCAACAGTCATTACACCAATTAAAACCAAATTAAAATTTAGCATAAATATTTATTCTAGACGGTGTTGTAAACATTTCCTACAAACAAAAACAACTGCAATACATTTGCAATTGTTTATGCATTGCCCAAACAATGTAGACATAAAACAATATCAGTGCATCAGTCCCATCTGGTTTGTATTAAATAATAAACACAATTTTAACGCATTTCACATGGTGTTTAGATTAAATATTTACATTAAATCTAATTACATCAGTTGTGATTGCTAATGGGTTAAAAGACAAGCTAAAAGTTTTATTATAATTGCGCAAATTCCTTTGGTTATTGTTGGAGACTGGAGTTGCAGTTAAGAAATTTGTTCCAGTTTGATGGACATTATAGCCAGTATTACACTGACAAGTGCTTACGCCTCATTATTTAAAACAAGCTATATGTAAAGTTTTCCTAACCATAGTACTACCATCTGGTGATATCTTATCCCCCTCTAATGTAGGGTCGATGCAACATAATTTAACGCATGTTGTAAAAGCCAAACAAGTTTTTACGAATGGCCGTTGCCAATCCCATCTTAGTCAAAGACAAGCAAATCCTGTTAGAAAACAAATTGAAGTGTAGCCAGACCTCAAATCAAACCCGAGACTTCCTAATCAGCCTATACCACTAGACCTATTCTCAGCTCATACCCAACCTTGATAAATGCAAGCAAGTGCCATTATTAGACATTTATAAATAAATAGTGGATCAAGTTTACCCGCATATGGTCAAGGATAGTCAGATGCTAGATAAACTGCATTCCTATCTAAGATTAACTTTATTTCATGGTTACATAACTGCGATATTTATCGCCATTGTGAGAAGCGATGGTCATTGGTTATTATCTACTTAATAAGCTTAACAAATATTTAAAATAGTGTTTGTAATTTTGTTTTTTTTTTAATTTATTTAAATGCCAAGACGAGCGTTCGCCTGATGGTAAGCGATACGACCACCCATAAACAGTAGCAACACCATACAGAACTTTGAATTACAAAGTACTGCGTGGCACTCCACTGCGCTCGTCGCCCTGAGACATTAGTCTCATAATGCCCAGTAATTACGCTGGCTTAAATGTCCTTCGAACCAGAACACAACAGTACTTGCACACTGCTGCTTGGCGGTAGAAATAGACATTACGATAGCACCTACCCAGGCGGCCCCTCGCATACGAGAGACCTAACACCAGTAACATAAATTGTAATGTCTTAGTTTTTGATAAATAATTTTATAATTATTTATACCTACCTAATGCCTGTATAAATTACCAAACTATAAATTGTATTCAAATTAATGTTAGTGGTTCTGCCCACGGCTCCATGCATGTTAGCTTTATGCCACTTATGAAATCTTATGTACTCTGTTGCTTTTCATAAAACAGTTAGAACTTTACATTTTCTAATGTGTCTTTTAATGTGTGCCAAATTTCATCCTAATCCATTTAGCTTATACATCGCTAACAAGCATCCAACCATCACTGACTTTCACATCCTGCTAATAAATGTAAAGATGTTAGATGTTAACACTGCTTTTGGAAAATGCACTTTACTGACTTTCACACACTCGACATTCGGGATCAGTTGACAACTGATTTAATTATAAATTATAACTAGCATTGCGCGCGGCTCGGCCCGCGTGGAAAAGTTTTCCGGGATAAAAAGTAGTCTGTAGCACTCAGGAGTAATGTAGCTTCCTATTAGTGAAAGAATTTTCAAAATCGGTCCAGTAGTTCCTAAGATTAGCGCGTTCAAACAAACAAACAAACAAACAAACTCTTCAGCTTTATATAATAGTATAGATTCTAAAAGCCTATATAGCCTATATATAGCACTCAGGAGTAATCTAGCTTCCTATTGGTGAAAGAATTTTCAAAATCGGTTCAGTAGTTTTTTTTTTTTTTATTGCATTGAATGACGAGACGAGCATGCCGTTCGCCTGATGGTAAGCGATACGACCACCCATAAACAGTAGCAACACCATACAGAACTTTGAATTACAAAGTACTGCGTGGCACTCCACTGCGCTCGTCACCCTGAGACATTAGTCTCATAATGCCCAGTAATTACGCTGGCTAAAATGCCTTTCGAACCGAAAAATAACAGTGTTTGCACACTGATGCTTGGCGGTAGAAATAGACATTGCGGTGGTACCCACCCAGACGGCCTCTTACATAATGAGAGACCTACCACCAGTAGAGCTCAGTTCCTGAGATTAACGCGTTTCACCAAATAAACAAACTCTTCAGCTTTATATAATAGTATAGATGAAATATTTGTCTTCAGTGTGGTCAGTCGCATGCGACATTTTATGTAGGTCATCCCAGGTATAGTTGCACCATGTAAGTGAATTTTTTCGAGTTAAAAATTAGCCTAATAATTACCCAGGATATGGTCTATCTGTGCAAAATATTTCATCCAAATCCGGAGCGTTTACGTTTACTTCTAACATTCAAACAAAAATACAAACATTTTAAATATTCGTAACATTATTCCATTTAATGTCCACATTCAAATTTCATGTCAGACTAGGTGTTATTCGCGGCTTCGCCTGCGTGAAAAGCCTTTCCCGCTACAAAAGTTCTTAAACCACAGTACGAAGCCAGCGCCATCTACTTAAAGAATCAGATTAAAAGGTTCCATTATTTTCCATGGGAGCAAATTACCGGGATAAAAAGTACCATCAACCCGTACACCAAATTTCATCAAAATACGTTTAGTCATTTCTGAGTTTACTTCTAACAAAAATCCAAACATTTTCACAAACTTTCGCATTTATAATATTAGGAAGAGTTAAAATTAAAACCACTTTTCGTACATGGGGAACAACGGGGAGACTGAACCATCTTTTCCCTGAGGGTTTAAGGGCGGGTGGTCGGTTAATCCGAGCAAAAAGCTCGAGTCAGAGAAAAAACTGAAAGTAAGAGTTAGACTATGACATAGTCCATTTTATAAGAATTACCCTCCTAGTCTATAATATTACCGAGCAAAACAATGGACAAGATTCCGCATGACCTTGTAATGCCAACGCTCTAATTGCTCCATGTGTGAACAGCCCACGCGGTTCTGTTCCGGAATGACACGCTATGATCAATCAGATGGAAGCGTTAGAATTTATAAGACTATATACTTATCCATCATGGAATACACACACTCACGCTTTTACTTTGCCTCTGCCTTCACGGTAGGCAGAGGCGCAACTAGTGCACCCACTTTTCGCCGTGCGTATTCCGTCCCATGATGTGATAGGGGGCGAGCCTATCGCCGTATCGGGCACAAATTCCAGATTCCGGGCTGATGCAGAATAGAAAAACCCAATATCACTTTACCCGACCCCGAGACCTCAGTTTTGCAGTCGTACAGTCATGGAATGGATCGAGAAATTGTGACCATCAATTTTATTTCTGCCTATCTTTGGTGAATACGGTGAATCCAACCAATTTTGCTCTGTTGTTTACGTCCTCTTTACCTAATCGCACGTTCTGGGTAATTATTATGTATTCTATTAATTGTAAGTAATGTTTCTGTTTTTTATGTATGCGTTTTATATGCTTGTATGATTGATAAAAGGCTGCCACCCTGCACTGTGCCAGCGTGGTGGACTAAGGCCTAAAACCTTCAGCAGTAGAAGAGACATGTGCAGTAGGCAGTATATAATACGGAGCTGGTATTATTATTATTATTTATTGGAGATACTGTGCTTAGCAAAAGTGTTTTCAAAATCGGTTTAGTAATTCCAAAGATGGAAATTTAAACGGAACCAAATGAGCTTTATTGTTAGTGTACTATCCAATGATATATTAATAAAAATATGTAGATACGGCACCTATACCGTACTCGGCTCTCAAAAACGGCACATTATCCCACACATAGTTAATTTAATATTACAAAAACAAACTATAATATGACACGTGAAAGTATAACGGCATATCATAACTCTCGTTATTATCGTATAGAAAATTTTATCGAACATTCTTTAGACGTCTAACTTCGACAGATTCTGTCACGATACTAAGGCCGATTGTGCTAATTAGCTCCATTTTTGTGTGCCATTTGGAGACTGTTTATAACGCATCTACACCTTTCTCTTTAAACATCATTGGTACCATCACCAAATTTGGTGCTAGTACACTTTATCAAGATAAAACGCCCATTTTTCACATTTTACCAAGCAGATGCGATTGTTTCGGATGTACAGTCAGAAGCATAAATATCTGTACAAAATCAACATTTCAAATCGCCTATATACGCGTTAAGTTAAACCTAAACCTTTTTCTTTGTTTGAAGTAAAGTAAATCTCTTTTATTTTATTCTTGTGTAGAGAAAAAAAAGATTAGTAAGAGCAAAAAAGTATGTAGGCGATTTTAAATTTTGAATTTGTTCAGCTACTTTTATGGTGGTGACTGTACAAAGGAAGCAGCAGATAACTCTTATTGTCTACTTTAGTTGTAAATTGCATGTTGAACATTAAGGTGGTCTAGCATACACTTTTCTGACTGTACATAATATAGATGTCACGAGACACGATCTATAACTGAACGGAAATACTATTAGCGAGTTGTGATAGTGAATGGATAACCTCTGCCACCCCTTCCGAGACACAAGCGTGACGTTAGTGCCATTAAATCTACGAATTCAATGGTTATCGTGTGAATATTGTCTGTTATCAGTTTGAGTTAGTTTTTTTCCGTTATTTACACGGAATGGAATTCTTTGAGTTCATTTGATTATTATTTTGAATTGATGTTATTTATAAAATAAATTGATTTATGTTGGTCTTCTCGACAGCTTTCAGTAGAATGATGATACTACTTTTATGGACCCCACTGCACCTGATAGTTAATAGTATGCGAAGAGGAGTTTGACAGGGTATCGACTGACGAGCGATGAATTATTCTTCGTCAGTCGACACAATTATGCCGGCCTGTTTGATCCGGATATACACGGGCTGATCCCGGAACGCGGCACACTTACGTGGGCCAGTATAGCGGGTTTTAACACTACGTACGGTGGTCGCTATCCGGGCGGATACATAATACATCCAGCATATTTCTACGACTTAAGAAAAATAATTGACCCAATCTTTGATTAATTATATACCTAGATAGACACTGAATGTATCAAACGCGTCGAAAAAAATAGAGGCGAACTGTTCCCCACTAAATGAGTTCGAGTTCATTATTTTTTGTTGTTTTTCATGGATATAATTTTCTCCCCGTTTTAATAGAAACCATGTAATAACTGGTATCATTATGCGCGCACACAAGGATACGCAGAATGATGCAGCGATAGCGTATGACACGGCTGTCACGCAGACTAGCTTAAGAAAAGTTGGCCTGTTTGTTTTAGTTTCATTGCAGCGCGTCTCTCTATCTAGGTATATAATTAATCAAAGGACCAATTATTGTTATTTCAGTAGTAAACAATTATGCGTAACATATGATCAATGTAATGCGATATGACCTTTAGTAGGTCACACTACGTAACAATGACTCATGAGACTCGTTGACTGTGCTCGTTGCGAGGAAAATACTAATACATTTTGGTAATACTTAATTGTGATTCAATTTCAAGCACAAAATACCACGAAACGTTGCGCGCTTGTCACCCTAACATTCTAGATATTAAATTTCAAATTAAGAGTATTTGCAAGGCTACATTGCCCTTTAAAATCTACCTAAAAATTCTCTATAAGAATTTCGCGGGTATGTGAAGTCTGCCAACCCACACTAGGCCAACGTGGTGGACCAAGGCCTGAACCCTCTCAGTAGAGGAGGCCCGTTCTCAGCAGTGGGCAGTATATAATACAGTATATAATAATATTATTATTACGTCCTTCAAACCAGAACACAATAGTGCTTGTAAAATGTTTAACGGCAACAAGATATATTGAAATGGGATAAAAAGGAATCACGGAAATAGACGCACAGTTTTCAGAGAAATCAGTGTACATACATAAAAAAAATATAAACACACGAATTTAGAACCTCTGCCTTTTTCGGAAGTCGGTTAAAAATAGACATTTGGTGGTATGATCCCGGCCAGGATCACGCATACGCAACACCTTTTACTGGTGGTAGGTCTCTCGTATGCGAGGGGCCACCTGGGTAGGTATCACCGCAATGTCTATTTCAATCGCCAAGCAGCAGTGTGCATCCACTGTTGTAATCCGGTTTGAAGGAAATTGTAGCAAGCGTAATTACTGAGCATTATGAGACTTATCATCTAATGTCTCTGGGTGACGAGCGCAGCGGAATGCCACGCTGTACTTTGTAATTAAATGTTCTGTATGGTGTTGCTACTGATTATGGGCGGTCGTATCGCTTACCATCAGGCGAGTGGCATGCTCGTCTCGTCATTCAGGAGCAAAAACAAAAACGTACTGTTAGATATGCCATTATTACCTACCGCGGAAATTAGCATCCGGTATACTCTGCTCCAAAACACTCTTAAATGTCTCCAAATGGAGTTCCAAATTCCCTTCTTGCGGGACTCCTCCATTCCTAAACTTGAACTTTCCACTGGTCTCATTCTTCAAGAGAGCCGGGAACAAACCCGGATCGTACAGGATCGAAATTTCTTCTCCACGAAAACTGTCGTTCGCATTTTGAAGTATACCATAATTTTCGTATAGGCTTTGGAATGGTATTTTCTTTGACTTGCATTGCATCGTTGGGACATTCCAGTAGACACTGAATGATCTTTCCTGGTCTTCTAAACGGTCTTCTGGCATCTCTATTACGTAGTAACTGGAACAATAGAAAAATACACTAATATATAATCACATAATCCTAGTTTCTTCATAGTGAGTAGCAGGTAATCATCAAGTTTTAATGCCAGTACATAAAATCGCTTGCGTGTGGATCGAGAGATCCTTGGTCCATCCCCAGTTCAGCCTACATTTTGCTAGAGATATTCTAATAGGACCTGTCAAAAGCGGCCTGCATCCATCGTGTTCCTGCGACCGTTATCAAGTCGTCTGTCCACCTTGCAGGAAGTCTTTAGTGGAGGCCTGTGTGCAGCAGTGGACGGCGTGTGGCTGATGGTAGACATGCTTACCAATTACTTTCGGGGGGAAAACGAGAGTATCAATACCGTTTAGCCCGTGGTGAAATGCAGGTAATGGCTCATCGGTGTTACGATTCAGTGTTAGGTTGTCTAGGAATAACGACATCCGATAGACCATTATGCTGGACCGAGTTCCTAACAATATATACACCCTACATCGTCATTCCAACCAAAAACTGTCGCTTTTCGGCGCTTTGGAACAGCTACGGGCACCTGTAGCGAAGAGGGCCCTGACTATTCCTGATGCACCCTTACTCCGAGATGAATCTGTCTCCGTCATGAAGTACTACAGAACTATCTTACTAGTTGATGGGGTTGCAAATGCTGCTTAGAGACAAAAATAGACTAGAGCACCAGCTCTACCAGGTTACCAACCCACCCAAATATGTACATTGCACACAAGATATATATACAGGGGCTTTCCGAAAACATAACCCCTACTACATAAATCCCTACTAACTAGCATAAAGTTAAGGGTACCTATTTCAAGTTTTAAAAGTCAAAGGCAACAATCGATGTAACATTATAAGACCTCATGGTTTCATCCGTGGTCTGGTAAAGCTAAGGGACTTATCACACTGGCGAATTGCAAGAGGATTCACATCGAGGCGCGCTCATCTATTGTAATAAGACCGTTAACTTTACTTGACCACGTTTGAAACAACGGCGCCTTAGTGTAAATGCAAATTAATTCGCCCGAATAGCTGGTACCTTCCAACAATGTTTGATGTCATAAAAGCGAACAAACACTCTTTATTGGTAGACAAACAGACATAATCCTCGGTTCTATATATAGCTAGGGTCTTACAGATAAAGTTCAAGGTTGCTTATATTATTACATGTATAGCATCACGCTTTTCTGCTTTTTTAGGGATAAGCAAGAGTGTCACACCTATTTCGCCAGCTTTATTTGTTCCTAGTAAAAGGGGGCGAGACTATTACCTTTTAAGGGGTACAATTTCAGACACGGACTAACACAGCAGAAAATCCTACATCACCTTACTTGACCCGAGAATTAAACTCGAGACTTCAACAACGCAGGCACACTGCGTACCTACGTAATACAACTAAGCTACCTAAGGTTTTTTTATTGCAGTTGAAGGATGATACGGGGATGCCGCCTCATGGTAAGCGATACGACCACCCATAAACAGTAGGAACACCATAAAGAACTTTGACTTACAAAGTACTACGCACTCCACTGCGCTCGTCATCCTGCGAAAGGTGTTAAATCTCATAATATACATATATATACATATTCACTCACGGCTTTTATCCCCGATGGGGTAGGCAGAGGCACAACTAGTGCACCCACTTTTCGCCATGCATATTCCGTCCCATGATAGGGGGCGAACCTATCGACATATCGGGCACAAATTCCAGACTCCGGGCTGATACAGAGTAGAAAAACCCAATATTACGCCAACAAGGCAGTCTCATAATGCCCAATAATTATGATGGTAACAATGTCTTTTAAAGCCTAAGTAGTCCTTGTTTGCATTATAACACTGCCTTATCAATACCGCAGCTATTAAACTGCCCTTCTACCTCTGACATATTATTAAGACTTTTAATAATACAACGTGTCCTGCAAATACTTTCATAGCATTTTGTCGTATGGGATTCATCTTTGGTGAAATGCTGCAGATATTAATACAGTATTTGTATTACAAAAGAGAGCTATTAGAGCTATTTATTGTCTTGAACCCCGTGTTTCTCTTAGAGAAAAGTTTAAAGAGATAAACATTCTTACCGTAATATCGCAATTTATGTAACATTTATGAAAATCTTTTGTATGTGAGGAAAAATATCGCACGTTTTGATCAAATATGCGATGTTCATAATATAAATACTAGGAATAAACATAAATATGTGATACATGCTACTCGTCTCCATAAAATTTGTCATTTTTTTGTTGGTCAATGTGTACGTTTATTCAATAAACTTCCTAAGCATAATATTGTAAATCTACCAATAAAAAAAAAACTATAAAAGACCGCCTCAGTAAAAAAAGCTTACTATCGTATATGCTACAAATGCTTGAGATAAAATTGCTCAGATTCACTCATATGTTATACATTGTTTTTAACAGACTTCCAGAAGGAGGAGCTTCTCAATTCGTGTGTTTGTATTTTTTTATGTATGTACACTGATTTCTCGGAAAATTGAGGGAGTTTCTTGCGCCGCACCGCTTCTTCTTCACAGCAATGGCACGTTCCGAAGCGGTGGTAGATTCTTAACGATTTAAAAGGGCTTTGGAAAAGGACAATTTAAACAAAGATTATTTGACTTTGACTTTGAAAAACCAGAATACAACAGTGTTTGTACAGTCAACGACAAAAATATTTGAACAAACTCATAACTTCAAATCTGGAGATATGGATTATGATAGTTTATTAATTTTGGTTGTACTATACTAGACGCTGTCAACCTGTTGCCCAGAAATACTGTACTATTCTTTCAGTAACTTTAGCAACTGTCAGTCTAAGGAGTGTAGTGTTTCTCTTCAACAAATTGACGTCAACGCGACGCCTTGTTGTAAGTTTTATTCGTCATAATTAAGTGACCGCACCTATGCCCTTCGCGTGTCACAGACACCCAAGCAATTCTCACGAAAATATACCGCCATTAACCTAAATGAGATACCAAATAGGTTATAAAGCTTTGGGCTATCTGGTTGATGCTTTTTCGATACATCGACCTACTAAGACCTACTGATATTATAAAGAAAGATCATAATAATAGAAAAACCCAATATCACTTTGCCCGACCCGGGGATCGAACCCAAAAACTTTCCAATTTAAATTAATAATATACCTAAGTACAATCAGCCACATAAGTAGCTGAACAAATTCAAAATATCTAATAGCCTATACGTGTCCAGTTCAATTAAATCTTTTTTTTTCTTTGTGTGAAGTAAAGTAAATCCCTTTTATTTTATTTGAAGTTTTGAGTTTGTTCAGCTACTTATGTTGCTGACTGTACATTAGTCTAAACTCTAAACCAAGGCGATAAAACGTACAGACAAACGCCTTGTAGTTGCGCAATCTGACACTTAATTTTAATAAATGGGTTACATCATAGTCTAAGAGAGGTCAACAAACAGCCATAATGGTTATTGGCAAAAAACATGAGACAGATGAAGTGATAAATTTGCGCATGTGGCCTTCTTAATCACGTGGAAGCTTGTCTCCCGCGTGGAAATATTTGGTTGAGCCTGTCAAATTATAAATATAGTGTAAAGTAATTACTTGGGAATGAATATATAAGTTATTAAAGTTACAGGTTAAACGATCATAATATATACCTAAATATAAGGAAACGCAACCTTTAAAGGCCCACTTAATTTTAAAATCTTCATAAAATCTTTTATGTATAAATATAAAGAAATACCTTTGATTAAATTGCAACATATTATTAAATGTGGTAATAAACTAACAAAAAATCGTATTCTTTGCATTACAATACAAAAAATATCGAAAAGAATGGATGGTGGGCCATATTAGGAAGCGGGCTATCTTCGGACTACTACTATCCACCTTTAGGAATATGGAACTCTTCCTGAATATATACCTACCAAAATACGATCTATTTTTGCATGAGATCATTGTTCTGTTCAGTATGAAGACATTGTATTGTGTAATTACACGAATATTTGGCACAGTCGGGAATCGATCCCCGATCCCATTTTCAATGCAATCTTCATCCAGTGTACCACTGCCCTTCAAAAAACATTATATGACCGACAAATAAATGTGTCATTTATATAATTACAATTTTATACAAGTCGGAACTGAACCCGTGACCTTGTGAACACACGTACCACTTACCGTCGAGTAAGCGGTAGTAAACCGCGAATGTATCAGCGGTTTTAGCGATACCACGTGTTTATAAACTCAGTTACACTCACGCAAAGACATTAAACAGTATAGTTATAGACCGGACATCAGGCCCAAATTTTTCGTCCCAAAGTTATTACCCATTGGTAATAAAATCTGACACATCCATGTGACAAGATGTCTCGGCATGCTTATATTTTGTAAAGAAAACAATATTTTGGAAGAAATTAGAAAATATACAAATTTTCACATTACGATCATCTCCAAGTGTGTTTTAATGCATTTTACATAGATTTTTTGCTATTTCACGGTAGATTGAGTTACTGACGAACAGGCTCAAAATTTTTGTATGACAATTTTCCCAATGTCCGCTCTATATAATCTTAAAACTCTTTGCATTCGCGGTATATGTGCATTATCTATACTAATATTATGAATTCGAAAGTTTGGATAGACGTTTGTCACTCAATCACGTCACAACGGCTGAACGGATCTTGATGAAAGGCACAGAGATAGATTATAGTCTTGAATAGCATGTAGGCTACTTTTTATCCCGGGAAAATATATAGCGGGATTTTTATCCCGACAAAACTTTTCACACGGGCGGAACCGTGAGCAAAAGCCAGTTTTCAATCAGTATAGTGTCCATGGGCGTATATTAGAGGGGTGGGGGTTTGGGGATCCGGACCCTTAGCTTACAACAATAATAATGCGTGCCACAAAACAGTACCTACACACTATGCCTATGTGCACTTCTAACATACATCCAAACTTCGCATTTATAAAATTTCTTTGGTTGGGGGCATACGGTGTCATGTGGCGGCAAAAACCCACGCACGCCATTGATTTTCTAGGACCCCCCTATGTAAGAGCTATACCTACGCCCGTGATAGTGTCCCACTACTGGGCACGGACTAAGAAGAGTTTAGAGTTTACATCCATATAGGATGTATGTAGGATTTTTATATCCGCCTGGATGCGATCACCGTGCACAAGGTAAAACCCGCCATATTGACCCACGTTCCGGGGTCAGCCTGTATATACCCAATTACGGACAGGCCGGCATTAGACTGACGAGACATATCTTTCGTCTGTCGATACTCTGAAACATTTGTACCATCAGATTCCGTGCCATAAAAACCTCCGTTCCTTGCGTAGAATTCTCAAGTATCAATTTCCTGAGTGACGTCATACGCTTGTCAGTATAATCTACTGAATGTGACCTACATTTTGCAAATCAATAGGAAAGTGCACCGTACCTATTTATAAAGTACAACGCGTCACGTAAACATACGTGTATAGTATTTGATAGAGTATTTTCTATTTTATTTGGATTGGATTTTATTTACTATTCAGTATCGGTCCGGAGTCTGAAATTTGCGACCGATATGGCGATAGGCTTGCCGCCATCATGGGACGGAATACGCACGGCAAAAAGAGGGTGCACTAGTTGCGCTTCTGCCTACCCCTTCGGAGATAAAAGGCGTGTGTATGGATTGGATTTGTATTCAACAAAACTTCTAATAGGATGAACGTTAAAAGGATTTTAACAGTGGTATTATGTTATACAGTAAAAAAGAGCTACAATTTGACTAGGAAGTAACACATTCGTCATTTAAAACATGATCATCAACCACAGAATTTCCACTGATGAACATAGTATCGTATAATAGTACCATATTATTATATACTGCCCACTGCTGAGCATGGACCATCTACTGAGAGGGTTTAGGCCTTAGTCCACCACGCTGGACTAGTGTACTGTGTAGGCAGACTTCATACCCTCGAAATTCTTATGGACAATAAACACAGGCCTCCTCAAAAGGTTTGCAGAACCTGTTGGAACCGGTCTGCATTTTAAAACTTATGGATTACTAAAATATTAGGAGCCACTGTAAATATACATACTTGCATATTGCAAAAAATCCATTGTATACTATTGTTAGCTGTGTGCCTTTTTATACATACATAAAATATGATGTTGTTTATGTATGTAATAAGATAAATGGTTTAAATTATCATCTATAAGGGTATACATTGGCCTATTTGATAACCAAATTTTGTCCAAGCTATTTTCGCCATGATGTAATGGGAACAAGCCTAGGATGTTTTTTTTATGGCATTGAATGACGAGACGAGCATGCCGTTCGCTTGATGGTAAGCGATACGACCACCCATAAACAGTAGCAACATCATCCACCACCTTGATTTACAAAGTACTGTGTGGCATTCCATTGCGCTCGTCATCCTGAGACATAAGATGTTAAGTCTGATTATGTCCAGTAGTTACACTGGCTACAATGTCCTTCAAACCGAAACACAACAGTGCATACACACTGCTGCTTGGCGGTACAAATAGACATTGGGGTAGTAGCCACCCAGACGGACTCTTAAATATGAGAGCAGAGAGACCTACCACCAGTGGTAGCCTTGCATCGCCATAAAATACAAATTCCTATCCTGGTCATTTACTTAACCTATATATTTGTTCCGATCGTAACTAGATTTTCGTACAATAATAATTTTAAAACTGTTTAATTATTTAGTAACTTAGTATCGACAGTTCTGTGTAAAAAACGAGCTCTTAAAATGATGAGATTTAGGCGTGGCGGTCGGGTTTACGACGACCTCTGTTACAAAGGACGAGCATACCAGACGGTACACATATGTATACACTATACGTATTACAAAGCATATTTGCAAACTATAAAATGTGCCTCAATCGTTTCGCAGCAACAAAATTGTAATATAAACAAACAAATTAATTTGATACTACTTTTGTTCGGGATATGAATTTATGCGATATTTCTATATTATCCCCGTTTGTCACGTCAGGATCGGATATAGACTCAACAAAGTCAGAGCCTCGGTTGTGCCTCAGGTAACCCTGTGCAATCGGTTTTGCCCCAGTTTCAAAGATATTCATCATCATCACCCAAATGACGATGATGTCGAGGAACACCGAATGTGATCATAAATGGATATAACTATTAACATTACATAACTCCTATGCCGTTATCTAAAACCCTGAAGAAACTAGAAAGTAGACCACTGCACTACTAAGAAAGTGAATTGTATTTACCTAAGCGACGCTTATCACTCGATAACAAAAGAGTATTGCAGTTGAATCATATACGAAGAAATAAATTACACCAGTCTTCCATACTTGAGAAAGTGTTAAGTAAGAACATAGAAGCAAGAAATATCTTTGGGAAAGAGGTAACGTACTTAGATTATGAGATTCGTAACATGGTAGACAGGTTGAGCAACTATTTATGGGAATTTTTCAGTTAATAGACCAATCTATAAACAACTAATTTTACAAAATTAGCCCAGTAAGTGAGGCTAACAGTGGCAGACTTAGGGGGGCTTTACAAGGGGTCTCACGCTTGCACAAGGGGCTTCATGCGGTCCCTTAGCTGAGTACACTTTTTTAGGTCACCACCCTTTAACTAAATCATCTTCCCACGAAATTGTTGAAATCTGGACCTTTGTTTTGCTCTCGGAGCTTCGAACCTGTTAAGTCAGCCACTGGCTGGAGCTAAACTTAAAATAGATACTTTAAATTAAATTAAATTTAAATATTGTATGCCCGATATAGCCAAACACCTTTCAAACTTCCTTATTTATAATCATATACACATCGCACCTTTAGAATGAAAACGACACAATTCAAAGAAATCGAAGATTGAGTTATCGTAAAAAAAATACTTAAAACTGTACCTTTTATAAAAAAATATAATAAAAAAGGACCGATATAATAGTTTTGTCCTCTTCCCACTTGAATATGGCTGTGTTTAAACTATTGTTGTATTGAGAACTTCGTTTTAAGTAATTTTACGACGATAACTCAATTTTTCATTTTTTTGGATTGTGTCGTTTTCCTTCTAAAGGTGCGACATACATACATAGCATCGCGCCTTTTTCTCTTTTCAAGGGTAGACAGAGGTGTATCACACCCATATTTCGCCAGCTACGTTAGATCCCTTGTAATAGGGGGCGGGCCTATTGCCATTTACTGGTCACATTTCCTGACTCCGGGCTGATACAGAGTAGAAAAATCCAATAGCACTCTGCTCGACCCCGGAATCGATTTGTAATCATACTATGAACTATCTTCATCTAAGTGCTGATTTGTGTCATTTGATCTTACTCATAGCTTACTGAAAAGCGGCGATAGCCTAGTTGGGAGTGGAACGGACTGCCGAGACGAATGTCCGCAGGTTCAAAACCCAAGGGCACACACCTCTGACTTTTCTAAAAAGTTATGTGTGTATTCTTTGTGAATTATCGCTCGCTTTAACCACGGTAAAATTATCTTCTGTGTCAGTACACAAAGCACAGTTGCTTTGACGGTGAAGGAAAACATCGTGAGGATACCTGCATACCTGAGAAGTTCTCTGAATTTCGAAGGTATGTGAAGCCCGCCAACCCGCACTAGGCCAGCGTGGTGGACCCTCTCAGTTGTAGAGGAGGCCTGTGCTCAGCAGTTGGCAGTATATAATACAGGGCTGGTATGGGTATGGGGATAGCTGTTTTGTCTTCTTGGTGGTAGCTTTGTATTGAAAGTTAAATTATTCTGACTTACTGATAGTCAGGCGACTGCCTATGACCTGCCTGACTGTCAGTCGGTCAGTGAAAATAATAGAAGGTCCTTTTATTCTAGCTTATCCATAAAAGGATCATAATAGAAGTCTTAATTTGCATGAAACTAGAATGGGGAAAGTTAGCCCAAACCGCATGTAACTTTCTTTTTGAAAATCATATCTCGCCTGACTCGTTTCTTACTTTCACTTTTATTTTATTTTGATTGATGGTCATGTCTAGATTTAATGATTAACATAAGTTTTGTTACTTGTAATCGTTGTACCGGTCTTAACCACTTTCGCCATGGTTCTAAAGGTTAATTACAGGGCAAGCTAGATTTGGTTTTATATTTCTGAGTATGATCTTTAACTTAAGATACACACACATACACTCACGCGCTTTATCCCCGCAGTGGTATTCAGAGGCGCAACTAGTGCACCCACTTTTTGCCCTGCGTATTCCGTCCCATGATGTGATAGGGGGCGAGCCTATCGCCATAACGGGAACATTTCAGACTCCGAGATACTGAGTAGAAAATTCCAATATCACTTTGCCCGACCCTGCGATCGAACACAAGACCTCAGCGTTGCTGTAATACACACCACCGGGGCAGTCAATCTTAACATATATCATATACTTATACTAATATATATAATATTATTGCATATATATTATAGTATTATTGTATTATATATTATGTTTTATATAATTTAGATTGTAAATATGTCACGTATTCAAAGTTTATTCATATTTTTTGTTATTTCTTATAATATACAATTATATCTACGTATTTTTATATACACCTGCTTCTTCTCATCTCTACTTCACCCAAAGGTAGACTGGTAGATAATGCCTAAGGCATTAAGTCCGCCCATGTACATGATTGTATATAAAGTTAAATAAATAAATAAATAATATGATAAATGCGGATGTTTGCAAAAATGTTTGGAGGTTTGTATCTATGCTTATTATAAGTAAACTCGGAAACCGCTAAGCTAATATGAATGAAATTTGGTATACGGATAGACCATGTCTTAGATTGATACTTAGTCTACCTTTTATCCCGGTAATTTGCTCCTCTAGAAAATATTTTGATCTGATTTATTATTAAAAATAGAGGGCGCTAGTACGAATCACGCAATGGATTGGTACAGTTTCAAGTACTTTTGAGCATTGTCTGTTACAATTCTGTGACTTGGTCATAGACGTATAAAGAGGGGAGGCCGGGTGGACCGTGCTCACCACAAGGATTTTAAAGTAGCCAACTACTACTATACTTAATTGTTTGAATGTTTTTTTTAGTCTAGGACACTGCCCCATCCTCCGGGACAATGACTCTAGCTACCCCAATGGGGTTGGTGCTAAGAGGACCAATATCAACCCCTTTGCATCTGCTAATTAAAATAGAAACAATCAATATGTTAGTTGTGTATTATATATAAAGATTGATGAAGGTAGAGGAAGCGAAAGTGGTGTGCCAGAATCGAGCAAAGTGGCAAGCCATGGTCTCTGCCTACCCCTATGGGATAGAGGCGTGATACTATGTATGTATGTATGTATTTTAGTATTTACTGTTGATCTTTTGCCAGTTTAACATAATACTCTATATTAGATATTTTGCCAAATAAATATTTTAGACAAGAATGTACTTCGGTCCTTCTAACACCAAACAAGGAATTAGTTAAGTAATTAATAGTCATTTCGATCTAAATTTTGTTTGTGTGGTGCTCTATAAAAATACAACGATAAAACATTGCTTAATTTTTTATTCAAATATCACCTTTATAATATTGTATTTAGGGCAAAGCATTTGAATAACAAATTTCTTTGTTTAAACCTTGTTTACAAAGAATGGTGATTTAATGCGTCGTAATTTTTAATGTATGGGTTTTTTAGGATCAACATTTTCCCATTTCCGTTATACTTTCCTGACACAGAACTATGTCAAGTTAACTATAAAAACAAGATCAAATTATACCTTTCCTTGCTTCCTTAAATTATTTCTTATATTATTATTTAAATATAATATTTACATAGGTTGACTTTAAGGCCCGAAAACACAAAATTACTTAGCTAAGTACGGAGCAATATTCTATACTAATATTATAAAGCTGAAGAGTTTGTTTGTTTGAACGCGCTAATCTCAGGAACTACTGGACCGATTTAGAAAATTCTTTCACTAATAGGAAGCTACATTACTCCTGAGTGCTATAGGCTACTTTTATCACGGAAAACTTTACCACGCAGGCGGAGCCGCGCGCCATGCTAGTAAATCATAAATTGAGTCCTCAAATGTCAAACATGGCCATCTCCATATATTTTTGAGTTTAGGATTTCATGTTTTTAAAAAGCTTGTAGTACCTACATAAAATAAGTCAAAAATTCAAACAACCTGAACTAGACTGCCTCGGTGGCGTGGTTGTATTACGGTACGACTGCAATGCTGAGGTCTCGGGTTCGATCCCCGGGTCGGGCAAAATTATATTGGATTTTTTTATTCAGTATCAGGCTGGAGTCTGCAATTTGTGTCCGATATGGCGATAGGATCGCCCCCCATCACATCATGGGACGGAAATCACGGAATACGCACGGCAAAAAGTGGGTGCACCAGTTGCGCCTCTGCCTACCCCTTCGGGGATAAAAGGCGTGAGTATGCGTATACTAATGCGTAAATTCAAACATATCCCATGTCCATATCAACGCTAGAACATTATAAAACTTGATCGCTAGGTATTTCTTATTTTGGTACAAACTTGATCATCTCTGCAAACGAATATGTGCGATTCTGCGCTTTTAGGTGTCATGTATGAAATTTATCGACTCAATTAGACACTATACAAAGTTTTGTCGGTGTCTAGTTTTGAAAACAAGTTAATCTGACGAAGGTTACAAAAGCACTGCATTTGTCACCCTAACGCAGTCCGAATCCCAGGAACGACACTGCCTACAATGATCCTTATAAGAACGAGAACAGTCTTTGTTAAAATCTTATATCTTATGACTTATCTATATCTTTAATATATATAAATCTCGTGTCACAATGTTTGTCCTCAATGGACTCCTAAACCACTTAACCGATTATAATAAAATTCGCACACCATGTGCAGTTCGATCCAACTTGAGAGATAGGATAGTTTAAATCTCAAATTATAGTCGCAATTTTAATTTATTGCTAATTATTTGTCTGATGTCGATACCTTTCGACTGGGTTGAGTAAGTAATCAATAGATGGCGCTGCTATGAATGATTCTAACAGATGTCGATACCTTTCGACTGGGTTGAGTAAGTAATCAATAGATGGCGCTGCTATGGTAAATCTACGAACGTGTCATATAAGCTACATTTTAAGCGGGACTTTTATACCGGGAAAACTCATTCACGCGGGCGGAGCCGCGGGCAAAAGCTAGTCTTATATATAAAATTCTCGTGTCACAATGTTCGTTCCCATACTCCTCCGAAACGGCTGAACAGATTTTGATGAAATTTTATATTCACACTTGGTAGGTCTGAGAATAGGTTGTTATCTATTTTTCATCCCCCTAAGTGATAAGGGTTGTTCACCCTTAACATTTTTTTTTTAATTTTTGGACAACATTTTTTGTTTTTATTTTTCTATAATAGGGCATTAAAAAATACATACAACCCTAAATTTTCATTATCAACCCCTTTTATACCCCCAATTATGATCAACCCCTATTTTTAATAGCCATTTTAGTAATTTAATAACTTCTCGATTTCGATGAAATTTGGCACACGGGTAGATTATGTCCTGGATTAACATAAAGCGGGACTTTTATACCGGGAAAACTCATTCACGCGGGCGGAGCCGCGGGCAACAGCTAGTAATATATAAAAGAGAGTTGTGTTAGTTACACCATTTATAACTCGAGAACGGCGGAACCGATTATAATATTCTTTGATTTTTTGGATTTGTTTCCGTTCCGAATAGCAGAATAACTATGAAAATATGGAAAAAGTTCACGATCAAGGAAATTCATTTTCCCATAATTTTTATTTGTAATTTAAAAAAATGAACATTTAATTCATTTGAGTATTCATTTTACCTCAATAAAAATTCAATTCAATTTAGCTAATTACCACAAAATTTATTGATTCATAAAGCAATAAATCTAAAATGATTATGCAGTCAATGACCAGCATTGAAAATACAGACGCACAAAAAATACATAGGTGGTATAAGGAAATACAAATCTTAGTAATATTAATACGATTTCTAAAAATGTGTGTTAGAAGTAAACGCAAAAAACGCTGAACGGATTTGGATGACATTTGGCATTCGACATTCGTATAGTACTACTAGCTTTTGCCCGCGGCTCCGCCCGCGTTAAAAAGTTTTTCCAGGACAAAAGTCCCGCTTTATATTTTCCCGGGATAAAAAGTAGCCTATATTAATCCAGGGCATGGTCTACCCGTGTGCCAAAGGAGGTGTCCGCTTCTTGTATGGGTGATGGGCCTCAAAATCTAACCAGGCTCAAACTTTAGGGACATTAAAGGGGCAAAATATGGAACTTAGATCCATAAAAAAATATTTTTAGACCGCTCCATTCCTAACTAACTTTTTTAAAACGTTCATACTAAGTGTAGTTTTTAAGCAAAATAAAATAACATAAATCTCAAAATCGGAGGCCTTTAAAATTAAACGATATATTGTAAAAGGCTAATTTTTAGTAGTTCTATCCAAATATATAAAAACTTTCTTGGTGAGAAGTTTAGGCCCGTTTTTGGACATGTCCTTTCATCAAAATCCATTCAGTAGTTTTTGCGTGAAAAAGTAACAAACATACATTCTTACAAACTTTCGCGTTTATAATATTAGTAGGATGTCTCGGATTAACGAATAGCCTATTTTTAATCCCGGAGAAGTAGGACTTTTATGCCAGGAAAGGTCATTCACGCGGGCGAAGTCGCGGGCAACACCTTGTAATGATATAGTAAATAAACAATCCGATTTAGTTTGTTTATTTAGAAATTGAGCAAGCAGTTTTAGCATAGGTTAGTGTCAGTCTATAAACAAATTACATGTAAACATTTGAAAACTCAATATCAAACGTATCGATTTTTCAGTAAGCAAAAATCACCTTTGAGTTTTATGATTTCATTGAACTTCCTTAGTCGAGCGCGTTTGAGTTGGCCAAACGACTTTCAGCTGTATTACAAATTATTACAGTCTGATTTACTTCGTTGATGGCTTGCTCTACATTTTTGCGCTGATTCATCGCATCTCATCAGTTGCTTGGCAACGCGTGCGTAAACACTACCGCTTTGTTTGTGTTCTTTGTTTGCTTTCACTTAAGGTCGGAGGTAAGTCGACACGGATTTAAGTCGGATAAGAGTTAAGTCGAGAGCACTATAAGTCACGGCCATCTTTTAATATGTCGTAAAAATCGCCAAGTCAATCTAAATGGTGGTAGGTCTTTCACTATGTAAGAGGCCGTTTGGGTGGGTACCACCGCAATGTCTATTTCTACCGCCAAGCAACAGTGTGCATGCACTGTTGTGTTTCGGTTTGAAGGACATTGTAGCCAGTATAACTACTGGACATAATGAGACTTAACATCTTATGTCTCAGGATGACGAGCGCAGTGGAATGCCACACAGTACTTTGTAAGTCAAGGTGCTGGTGTTGCTACCGTTTATGGGTGGTCGTATCGCTCACCATCAGGCGAACGGCATGCTCGTCTCGTCATTCAATGCAATAAAAAAAAATGAGGGTTCAGTAAAATTGCGATTTAATACACGAATCATTGCGTGCGATTATTTCAAGAAACAATTGTTATTTCTTGAAACAATCGCACGCAATTATTGCTCAAAAAGGACATGCGACATGAACATGCGCAATGGCAAGACAATTTTCGCCCGCACGTATACGAGTCTTTTGACAGATATTAAAAAACAATTATTGCTCGCAATTTTTGCATCGTCTAAATGAGGCTTAAACCGCGAATCGCTAAACAATTGATGATTTAGACTGATTAAATAGTTTACAAGTGGACGATAGCCTAGTTGGGAATGGAACGGTCTGCCGAAACAATGTCCGCAGGTTCAAAACCCAAGGCACACACGTCTGACTTTTCGAAGTTACGTGTGTATTGTTTATCAGTTATCGTTCGCTTTAACGGTGAAGGAAAACATCGTGAGGAAACCTACATACTTGAGAATTCTCCGTAAGAATTTCGAACGTATGTGAAATCTGCCAACCCGCACTAGGCCAGTGTGGTGGACTAAGTCCTAATCCCTCTCAGTAGTAGAGGAGGCCCGTGCTCAGCAGTAGGCAGTATATAATACAGGGCTGATTGCATTGCATTGCAAATAGTTTACTGATGTTGATAAAGATGGCGGTATAATAAATGACATTAACAATTCCAGCAATCACGCAGCCAGGATACGAAGGAAAATATTTCTTAAGGCTGTGAAGGCGACCGTCATGGTAAATTAGCACGAACATGTTCATTGTCTCAGTCGGTGTTAGTGGCGAACACAGGTGTACATGGCGATCATCTACGTAAGTAATATTGGGTTTACTGTTCAGTATTGAATTAGGTCATTATCATCAGCCGGGTCATACTATGGTACAGTCAGCCACATAAGTAGCTAAACAAATTTCAACGTTTAATTGAAACATTTTTATTTTTTGTGTGAAGTAAATCCCCTTCATTTTATTACTGTGAAGAGAAAATTTGGTAATAACACAAAAGGGTCAACAATCATGAGTCCGATAAAAAGCTGGTGAGACCTTTTTTTCGCAGTGAACAACACGTTATGGCTACCATCGCTGGGGGGTGAGTGGAACAGTTATTTTGGTTTCACCGGTCTTACAGCTCAATGTTTACACTCAAGAGTAGGCAATAAAGCATCGAGCGAGTTTTGGGCCGAGTCCCTATTCCCTAACACTATCTACACCCTACAATGGTATACTAACAAAAAACAGTGGTAGCCTTCTTCGACGCAAGCGAGACAACCCCGGGAGGCTCATGGGGCTTATCAAAGCTAGACATTACCTCTCTGCCTAGCCTTAGAAAGGAAAAAAGCTTAATGATATGTATTTAATATTTAGTCGGGATTAAATCGCGAACACTAGGTTAAGTGGCGATCATACCGACGCTTGAAAGGCAATAATATCTAAGCGACATTTAGCAAATTTTTCAGTAGAGCGTTTTAAAGTTTTGATTTTGACAAAAAAAATCATAACTAATTAACTATTTGCTGCATAAAAATAATTGTAACTGTTTGAGGAACCTCTTAATTTTTGACGTTTTTTGAGTTAAATTAACAGCCCTGACGATTATAAATTAAAAAGTTAACGTCGCTTAGTTAAAAATGACCTAAATTTACAAACAGGTAAAATTATCTAAATGGATCATCTTATGAATACCGTAACAAGTAAATTTAATGAAATACAAATATTTTAAAATGCGCAGTAGGTAAAAATCATATAAGGATATCTAAACATATTAATAAAATCAAGTAAAAATATCTACAGCTAAATTATTGGGTCACACGATCGTGGAAAAACATAAATACGTGCATAATATTGTAAATCTTGTTGTTCCTACAAACATTGAACTATTTAATAATCAGTCAATTTTAATAATAATCAACATTTTATTGATAGATAAACATACTTACATCCAAAATATAGCATAATGATATAGAATTTGTTAATAGCCAACACTTATTTCTTTAGAGGGAGTTCCTCGCCTCAAATATACGATGAGCGGAAGGACATACAAAATTGCCTTATCTGAATATTTACAACGGCTTGCTTAAATATCTCTGTGTAAGCGTAACTCGAAAGCAATAATAATATAATTTATTAATTGTGTTAGAAACTCGTAATTTTCTCTCTAAATTTATTTTTGCTGAAAGTACATACATACGTACACACCCACGCCCTTAACCCATAGGGGTAGACAAAGACTATTGAGCACCACATTCTACGATCTTAACATACGTCTCCCACAAAGGTTTTTCATAGTACTTCGCAAAGACAAGTAAGTGTGTATAGTGTATACCAAAATGAAAAAGAGAGTTCAGGAAATAGTTAAGCAAAAGAAAGAAAAAGGAACTAGACCACAAACTTTCTCGTGAACCCAAAGCAAACCTTTCACTATTCTGGAAACAAATACGGTTGATCAGGGGAGAGACGGGAACTTCAAAGATAGGAGTCATCAGAAATGAAGATGGAAGGGTGTTTAGAAATAAAAGGGAAGTATTGCTTGGAAGTCCTACTTCAAAAGACTTTTTAAATGAGGCGAAGGAGATGTCGCAGGTGGTTAAGAGGCTACAGACCTGGCTTACTCGCAAAACGAGGCTAATAATGAGATTACGGAAAATGGAATAGTGAATGCGATGAAAAGTATGAGGTTAGGCAAGGCTGCTGGGTGTAACCGTTAAAATGCTGAGGTACGGCAAAGGCGTAGTAGCAAAATTGTTATGGCTACTTTTTAATATGTGGTGCAAAACCATTATTATATCCATTTTCAAGGAGAAAGGGTCACAACAAGAATATAAAAACCACCGCAGAATAAGCCTTCCCTGTGCTTCCAGAAAATTGTATGCCAAGGTCCTCATTAAGAGAGTGATTAATGAGACTGAAAAAAAAGTGTGGAATGTCCAAGCAGGTTTTAGAAGAGGAATGGGTTACACACATCAAGTCTTTTACATAAGGTGCATAGCGAAAGAACATTTGGCTAAGTCCAAAAAAGTCTTTTATACCTTCGTAAACTTGGAAAAGGCTTATGATCGTATGCTGAGGAATGAACTGTTGTTAACATTGTCTATAATATATGGGATTGAGAGTCACCTGGTGAGGACTTTGAAGTCTCTGTACGAGAACATCGACGGGAGAGCTGCAAGGCACGAAAATTATGTGAATGATGTCTTTAACCAGAAGGGAATGAAAATAAATGTGAGCAAGACAAAAGTGGTTGTGATAGAAAAAGGTCTGGGCACGTGGAGAGGATGAATTCAAGACAGGTCACGAAAGGTTAAATACCTTTCGTAAGCTTTCCAGCTAATGTGGATGGTACGGCTGGAAGAGGGCACCCAACGAGAGCGTGCATTTATCAAATAAATTATCTCCAAAAAGGGTAGGTCAGGATTAGCCTCAACCGGCAAAAAAGTATACGAAGAGAATAGGTAAAATTGGAATTAAATTATTATTAACATATTTTAATACATAATAATGCAACATAAATATATTTATTACAAAAATAAATGTTATTAAAATTATAAAAGTCTATTTATTTGTAAAAAAACTCACCATATCTACGTAAAATTGAGGCAAAATCATTAAAACGTCGGACGGCTGTCCTCTCTTAGCGACAACCGATACGCGCCGTACACGATCGCGCGCATATACAAATGACACTTTCAAAACACTAGGTGGTTCGCAAGCGGGTGTATTTACTTTATTATGTACAGGTAAATATCTCTTAGCAATAAGTATAATCACCTGAACATACCCGGTAAAATTATCTATGCGACATCACTGAAGTTAAAGGTTGTCAAGTAAAAATATGTAAGTATAAAAAATAGAACTTATATTATTCAGGTAAAATTATCTAACCGACTAATAATTATTTATTTTATTTTAGGTAAAATTGTATAAATGTACTATTAACAAAATATTTTATTAAGCTGAAAATATCTAAGCACATAAATATGGAGAGTATGGATCCAGGTAAAAATATATCTATGCCAAAGCTATAATTTTTTTGTGTAGGTAATAAACAACTAATTAAAGAGCGAGCAGTTTTTTATTTCAAGTAAACATATATTAATGCAAAACAGTAATATCATGATTTCATGTAAAACACACTAAGTTCAAAATCAATTTCCTTAAGTGTACCAACTACTGTAAATCCAAAAAGTCGTAAAAATGTTGGCGGTAAGTGAGAAAAAAAAAGTGAAATTTACCGGAATCATCTAGTATCTAACCGCCAAAAAATCTGGCGATTCCAAATATGTATATAACTCATTTTAGGTATTTTTGTCGCTTAGATATTATTGCCTTTCAAGCGTCGATACGTATTTGAGTGAACGCTCTTGAAAACGTTTGAAATAATTCCAGTTTGTTTACTCATCCCGTCAATGTTAAGATTGCATTAGTTTGTTTTATTTTTAAAAATTGGGCCAAGATCAATTATTGATAATTATTCGTGGGATAGATAGATTACAAATACCTATAGAGAGCCGGAACTTTCTAGATGCTAATCGCTTTTAACAGATCGGTCTGGAAATCATCAGCTGGTGGAATAATTAGTAATCCAGAAGCGGCGATAGCCTAGTTGGGAGTGGAACAAACTGCCAAGCGTCTTCGCCCAAGACGAATGTCCGCGGGTTCAAAACCAAAGGACACGCACGTCTGACTTTTCTAAAAAAGTTATGTGTGTATTCTGTGTGAAAATTTATCGCTCGCTTTAACAGTGAAGAAATCCGTGAGGAAACCTGCATTCTTGAAAAGATCTCTATAAGAATTTCGAAGGTATGTGAAGTCTGCCAACCCGCACTAGGCCAGCGTGGTGGATTAAGGCCTTAACCCTCTCAGTTGAGGAGGCCCGTGCTCAGCAGTGGGCAGTATAATACAGGGCTGGTATGGTATGCTATATCCGGTTCAAATAGGCCAGCATATTTTTTTCAGTTGGCAAGGGATTATCATCTCTCTTCAGCCGATACTTCATCTCAAGTCTGGATGCCACGCCGGTTACCATCAGGTGCATGGGGTCACTTTGTCGTGCCCGTAAAAAAAGGGCAATGTCTATGGTCAGCAGTAGATTTCCTATAACTAAAGATCATTTAGATGAAAATTCTAGAACAAACAAGTAAATAAATAAATAAATAAAACCTCCTAGCCAATTTCGGCCACGGCGACAATCTCAACGGAGATCAGCCAGGTACGCAGGAGATATTATAGTGCACAAGTGTGTGCGCAATACACAGTTGCACTCGCTATTCCTTCACTCTCATAGTTCGGTGAAACGAACAAGTAATAGATCACCGTCCACGATTATCCTAAATATTATAGCTGAAGTAAACCCCATCTTTACTATGATTGGAAGTGAAAAATACTAACTCCTCTCTATCTTTCTATTTCACTAAATTTCGACTCAGTGTCATAAAATGCGTGCCACTGTCAATACTTACAAGAATTGCCACTGCAACTGCTGTTAGGATTGCAACTGCCACTTCAGTTGTGAGGGCGGCATAGTCACCCGATTTTTTCTAGGGGCAAGGGCCATAGTATGCAGAATGCCAATCATCATCATCAGCTACATGACGTACTGAACATAGGCCTTCCCTTAAGATTTCCAGACGGACCTTTCAAAAGCGGCCACCGTGTCCCTGTGACCTTTGTCAATGTATCAGAAAGCCAATGTAAAGCTTAATTTTATTCTAGCACGTCAAAATTACCTCAATTCACCTGATGCTAAGTGAAGTAACGTCTAAGGAAAATATAGATCAGTAAGGGTCATTATCCCTTGACGAGTGGCAATATACCTACCCGCCTAATTGCTTCATCACGTAGTCAGCATATGACTATAGTATTAGAACATTTTAAAATAACTTTTTGTTTTCTTCACAAAAATAAAATAAACGGAAAAGAAAAAAAATCAATTAAACTTAACGCATATAGGTGATTTGATATTCTGAAATTGTACAGCTACTTATGTATGACTACGTCCAATTGAAAAAAGAAAGTCCGTACCAAGAAGGAATCTCACTAATGAGATCCAGCATCTAGTCTCTTATGACCAATTGCTACACAGGATTTTTACTACTAAGTACCGATGCATAGCGAATATGGACCAAACAGAATCAAGTTTGACAAGTTTGATACTTACAGATGATTTATCCTGATCATAGGCGTATAAAGGGGGGACTGGGTGGTCCGTGCCCACCTCAGAATTGACCCACAGGATTTGATACATCCTACTATGAATTTAAACGACCAAAATTATCAAAACTGGCAGTACTCAGTCATTTTATTTTTTTTGTCTAATATACTGGCGCCACCTGGAAAATTTCTCCAGTTACGCCCATCATCCTGATTGGTCGATTCTTACCATTAACGCATAGTTACCGGTTAGATAGTTTATTGGTATTAGTCATTATTAACGTGTTCCACTAGGCATAATGTCAACGACTCGTCATTAGCCAATGTGCCAAGAACAAAGAACTCGGATGTACAAAATTAGATTTTACACAAAAATATTTTTAAATTACAAGGAATTGTAATGATCAAAATGGTATTTTCCACTTCAGGTCAGAGAGGCTCGTGGGTGTTATTCGCAAGTATTTTGTGGAAAGGACTGCTCGGTGGCTTAGTTGTATCACGGTACGACTGCAGTGTTGAGGTCACGAGTTCGATCCCCGAGTCGGGCAAATGATATTGAGTTTTTCTACTTAGTATCAGCCCGGAGTCTGGAATTTGTGCCCGATAGGGCGATAGGCTTACCCCCCATAACATTATGGGACGGAAGACACATGGCGAAAATCAGGTGCACAAGTTAAACCTTTGCCTACCTCTTCGGAGATGGAAAGGCGTGAAAGACTGTGTGTATGAAATAAAAACCAGGAAAAAATCCACTATGTAATCTTATTGCTATAATATTAAGTATATTTTACCTTATTTGTAATTCTGTAACAGGAAATGCAATGAATATTTGGTTGCTAAGATACAAAAAGTAACTCAGAGACGTAATCAAGATACATATTTGGGGGTTACGTACCTGATTTCAATTTAATAAGTAAAATTTTATGAGTTTATTTTCAAGTTAACATGATAAAACCATAATAAATATTTATGTGCAGTACCTACCTAGTAAATATTACAATTTACATACAGGTAAGTAATGTTCTCAATAGTTTACAGCGGAATTAATCCCGAATAAACATAAATATTTTCGTTGTAGGTTTCCTCACGATGTTTTTCTTCACCGTTAAAGTGAACGATAATTAATAAACAATACACACGTAACTTCGAAAAGTCAGAGGTGTGTACCTTGGGTTTTGAACCTCCGGACATTGTCTCGGCAGACCGTTCCATTCCCAACTAGGCTATCGTCCATTCTGATCATTATCAACGTTAAAATTGATCACTGTATATCATTATTTTTATGATTTAATACAATTATAAACATTCAATATTCATAAAGATACATAGCATCACGCCTTTTTCCCTTTTCAGGGGTTGGCAGATGTGCATCACACCCATATTTCGTCCGCTATGTTAGGTCCCATGTAATAGGGGGCGGGCATTGCCTTTTACCGGGCACATTTTCACAGTCCGGACTGATACTGATTACAACACAATATCACTTTGGCCGACCCGGGATCGAACCCGAGATCTCAGCATTGCAGTCGTAACACAACTACGCCACCGAGGCAGTTAATACAATTATAATCAATCAAAATTCATAATAATATCATTACACACAATTCACGCCCACATTAAATCCTGGTTACGGCCCTATGCGTAACCCTTCCGAATATTTTCACGTGGCGCCAGGGGGGCTAAAGTCTGCCTATTTTGCTAATGCAAGTGAAATTAAATATCGCTCGTATGCGACGTAGAAAACAATTGTTTGTAAACAAACTTACAAACTGGTTTGTAGTTAGTTCAGTATTTAGTTTTGCATCGTGCAGTCCCGAGTTCCATTTATTTATTTATTTATTAGCACTTTATACAACTAATGTACAGGCGGACTTTATGCCGTAGGCATTCTCTATCAGTCAACCTTAAGGTGGTGCAGAGATAATCATGGTAGGTGCATCAAACGGTATATTAAAAATACAGTGTTTAACTTCATAAATAAGACATATAAACATAAATACAAGACACATACACAAACAATAATACATAAGAAGTATAAAAAATATATATATAGGTACACATATGAGGAATAAAAATAAATAAGTATAATATTACATGCCATATAATATATAATATATTGTAATTAAAGTGGTGACATTTACAGGTTAAAAAAGCTTTTAAGAGTAAACTATCAATCGGAAATTTTTAATGTACCACGACTACGTCATTTTTATTATTTAAAAATACATTCAAAAGTTGTACACACAAGTAAACAATTGCAAATAATATATATTTATATGATGCTAAATTTTGTAAGAAAAAAGATGCCCAGTAAATCATAAAAATATTTGGAAAATCAAAATAAAAATACTGTCATAAAAAAAATTGATACCTGAATATGAAAAGAAATATATCCTTCCGAAAAAAGTATTCAAATTACAATCAATCATGTTCAGTTTTTTTTATTATTATAAATTTCATTTCGTAAAAAGAAACAAAAAAACTCACTTATTATCATCGCACTTGACAGCGCATCCCGCTAGTATGACAAACAGCAAACATTTCATTTTCACTCATAAAACTTTAATAATCACTCTAAAAACAACAAAGTTATAATACTTTGACATCGGTGTATATTTTCGTTTTGTGAACGCGCGCGACTTCCCCCGTTCGTGGTTTAGAGGCGACTGACTCGCGTACCCAACTTACAGAAGATATATGGTCGGATATAAGTTTGCAAACTTTGATAACCATACTCCTTAGGCCCTGTCATCCCACTTGAGATAGAGAACGTACCCAGCTTTTTACGGGTGAAAGGGACTATTTTGAGTTTGAAGAGATTCAAGCAATTACTTTTGGTATTACATTTACCTGACCGGAATGACTTTATCAAAGAAAATTACTCAGAAGAACAAAATCTCAAACCATGAACAAGTTAAGAAATACAGAGATTACATAAATATATATACATGTAAATTACATATTATCTTGTTAAGTATGTATTTTCATATAATACAAATTAATAATTGTAGATAATTACATCCACATTATTAAATATATCATGTAAGATACGTTGTCAAGATTCATAAGCTCATAACGCTCACTGTTGAATAAATATATCTCTAATAGAGGTACGTCTATAACTTTACTAGCCATAACTCAACAAAACCTATAACAAGTCAAGATTCAAGAAGTAAGGCTGTTCAACGAAAAGTGTAAAATGTCTTGATGCACATCATCGGAAATGATCGGGTTCGATTCCTGGGTCGGGCAAAGTGATATTGGGTGTTTCCACTCAGTAAATCGCTATAGGACCGCCCCTATAACATGTGACTTAATATAGCTGGCGTAATTTGGGTTTGATACACCTCTGCCTATATATGAATAGGGAAAGAGGCGTGATGCTATAAATGTATATACCCTGCTGATGATGATAACTGCCTCATATGCGTATCCCTTATCAGACAGTCGACTTCCCCGTCTCTACATTCATAGATATAAAAAGCACCGAAGTCTATCTTCTCAATACGAAGTTCTTTTCAGACGCTATAATTAATTAATGAATTTTTAAAACAAGAAAACTATCACCGAACAACAATCCTGGAGATTATGAGTCCTAATAAAAAGATTTTTAATACCAAAATAAGATTACCAAAAGATCGAAATCAATGGTGACCTAAGACGGAGTAAAGGGCATTGAGTCTCCAAACATAAATCATTATATCAAAACAATTCACCAATTTTAATTGTTAACTGCTTTTGAAATAATTGCCACTCCAAAAGGCAATTGTTTCTCAGAATTGTTTGGACATCTAATATTTTCCGAGTATTTTTAATTATTGCGCTGTAGGAGTTAAGAGTCAAAAACCTCATTTTTTATAGCATAGGGTCAAAAGTGCACGTGGATCATCTGATGGTAAGCATGGTCATCAGCGGCTATGGGCAAAATTCCCTAGAAATCATTGATGTGCATCATTATAGGTTCTTAACAATATGCTTCTAACTATTATTAAATTGCGGAAGATGGGCGCCACAGTTGCCAAACATGTTGCAGTTAAGATTTGGTTGTTTTACGACCGGCCGTCTGTTTGAAATCAACTGCCTTTGGAGGATCTCGAACCGGACAAATCAAGTTAGAAAAAACTACACTTGTTTCCCGACCGAGGTCCAAGATCCATGTAGATTGCTAGGCCGGCCATTTATACTACCAATTTAGGATCTTAATAGTAACCATTTTGAATGAGTTACTTAAATACTCTAGACATTATTTTCTTTTAAACTCCATTTAATACAAAGAATTTACAAAATATTAATAAGTAGTATTTATTAGAAGGGGAATCCCATAAGATTCCCTTTCAACTGGTAAATTGATGCTGATTGTTTTATATCAAAGAATGAAATAAGAAGATATAGTTCAAGAATGAACACAGAAGAATCATGTAAGTGCAGCCGGCCTCATACATTTGGGCTTCTGTTTAAGTCACAACACGAAACGCAACAGAGAGACATCGTTTTCTGTTTAAGACTGTAGTAATACCCCGGTCCAACCATCTCAGTCCTGCTATAGACATATAAAAAAGTTACTACTTCTTTGTGCCTGAATAATAAAAGCTGTATATTTCTGCTATAGTTATACAATTTCTTGTCTCCCTTCCTCTGGTGTTGAATGTCATCCAATATGTAAAGGCAAATTACACTTTCTTTTCATTTATTATGTAACTGTATGCAATTCAAAATGAATCCTCAAACGTATTACGCAATTGTGTTGCCTTGAAAGTCAATGACATATAATATCATTTGTAGAATATCGGGAGTCAACAATGGTGTTTTGTTGTTTCCCGTAAATACGTGACGTGCTTACACACTGGGTGCACGCGCCGTGTGCATCAAAGGGATAGGCAGGGCTGAATCTAGGACTTTATAGTAACAGCCTCGCAAATAATTACGTGAGTCAACTGTGTAATCGAAATTCTTTCGCCAATTTATTACAGATTACGGGTGTCATATTTATTTTTGCATAAACCGTTAAGTGTGTAAATAGATCACCTGTGGGCTTAGAATGTGACACAAAGACGCAACTCGTAAAACGATGTCGTTTAATTTTGATGTTTGTGATTGATCGAGAGATCAATACGTCAGTCAAGTGTTAGTCTCTCAACCAATCCCAATAAGACGAAACGGAGTCGTGACGTGTTTTTTTGTCACATTCTAAGCCCACTGATGTTAAGTAATATCTACTGCCTGTATTATACACTACCAATTTCAAAACAATCTTGGATGCGAATCCGACCTTAAAGCAAAGGAAAATCGAAAAAAAGAGGTTTGGGGGTTTTTGATTAATAATTATTTCCATTATAAATTAAAAACAAAATATTTAAAAACTGCCGCGGTGGCGTAGTTGTATTACGGTACGCCTGCAACGCTGAGGTCTCGGGTTCGATCCCCGGATCGGGCAAAGTGATATTGGATTTTTCTATTCAGTATCGGCCCGGAGTCTGGAATTTGTGCCAGATATGGCGATAGGCTCGCCCCCTATCACATCATGGGACAGAATACGCACGGCGAAAAGTGGGTCCATTAATTGCGCCTCTGGCTACTCCTTCGGGGATAAAAGGCGTGAGTGTGTGTGTATTTAAAAACACGAATGTTTTCTATATTCGGTTGTGAATTTCAGATGAGAGTCTGTCTATGAAGATACCAGAGCTTTATTTCAATGGGCGGTCAGGGGGCCCGTTGTGCCGTTGAGTCCGTGCCTGATTGTATGTCCAGTTTAATGTGACACAATGCCCATGACAACGTGAATACAAATATCTTATCAAAACTCATATAAGTTGAATTGCAATACGTGTGCATACTATATCATCACGGTTGAGTTCATGAAAGAGAGGCTGAATGTGTTATTAATACTTGCTTTTTATCCCTTTATGAATTAATTCCCTAAATTTATTGTCTATGGGAACTTATCAAAATATCATCACACACACACACACTCACACGCCTTTTATCCCCGAAGGGGTAGGCAGAGGCGCAACTAGGCAACCACTTTTCCGTTGTACCGTCCCATGATGTGATAGGGGGCAAGCCTACCGCCATATCTGGCACAAATTCCAGACTCCGGGCTGATACTGAATAGAAAAACTCAATATCACTTTGCCCGACCCGGGGATCGAACCCGAGACCTCAGCGTTGCAGTTGTACCGTAATACAACTACGCCACCGAGGCAGTCAAATATATCAAAGATATTTTAATTCCGCAGACGATAAAAAAATAACGATATATAATATGTTTTCCAACAATGTCATAGAACTTCATTTTTTTTTTATATGTAACAATAAATACTGTATACTATCTATAAATAACATAATAGACACAATTTAATTATAGAACATGTGTGAATCTGAGCAACCCTTTGAGACTATCTTGAAGATAGAAATGCTTGGGATTAGGTTGCTCCTTAGAGCATTTAGTTAAATGTTAAATGCTGTAAGGAGCAACCTAATCCCAGCATTTGTATCTTCAAGATAGTCTCTTATACTCTAATAACCTTTTTTGCAAAGACGTTCTTTGACAGTATAGACATCAAACATACATGATGCATCTGTCGATCTAATTGACTCTTAAATCGCTGGTATAGATGTAATTGAATCGATCAGGATTACTCATTCGATGAGTAATTGCAACATTTCCGGCATATTGCTGCGCTAGGCTATTTACTATGCGTTTCGCAACATATATTTAGTATCACGGCTTTTTCCTTTTAGGCGTAGGCAGAGGCATTATCACGCTCACATTTCGGCAAGTATGTTAGATATGTAATAGATGGCGGTCTATTGCCATTTACTGGATACAATTCTGGAATAGGGTAGTTTCCTATTTTTTTCTTTTTGAAGTGAAAACTTCTTTAGCGGCGTTATGCACTTTTGGGATGGGTATAAAACGTTAAACTCGCGTCAGGATCGCGTGACCCCGATCGAATGCGTAGGAGGTTGTACCATCCCTTAACATTGCGGGTGGTCAGTCTCCTGCAGTCGTAGACGCCAAAGGTGTGCTATAGAATTCGGGGGCTTCTTAGCCCCCTCATTTAGAGAGGGGCCGCAATGCGGCATTGCGCAGGGCGGTTCCGTGCAGCTATCTTAGTGCAACAAGATACCCCGGGGCCGTCCCGTATGCACCGAAGGAGGCCACCGCGGGTTTTGGTTGGTATGCCGGTGTAGGGTGTACATAGTGTTAGGGACTCGGTCCAATGCTCGTTCGGATGATGCTATACTCCCGAGCGTCGACATTGGGCCGTAAGATCGTTGAAACCAACATAACCATTCCACTCACCCCACAGTGGTTGTAGCGATAACGCGTTTTTCCCCGCGATAAAAAAAACCCTTACTAATATGAACCTTAAATACAATGCGTAGAAGCTATAATTCTTAAACTTGTACATTTTTATTTATTTGCTTCATTAAAACCATCCCTTACTAATATGAACCTTAAATGAACCTTAAATACAACGCGTAGAAGCTATAATTCTTAAACGACTACATTTTTATTTATTTCCCCAGCGTTGGTACGGCACGAGTACAAAAGAGCGTAACATTCTTTTTTTTCTTATTGCATTGAATGACGAGACGAGCATCCCATTCGCCTGATGCTAAGCGATACGACCACCCATAAACAGTAGAAACACCATTCAGCACCCTTGAGTTACAAAGTACTGTGTGGCATTCCACTGCGTTCGTCATCCTGAGACATAAGATGTTAAGTCTCATGTCCAGTAGTTACACTGGCTACAATGTCCTTCAAACCGAAACACAACAGTGCATGCACACTGCTGCTTGGCGGTAGAAATAGACATTGCGGTGGTACCCACCCAGACGGACTCTTACATAATGAGAGACCTACCACCAGTATACTATATAAAACATAAAATAAACAAAAACGTAATTTTTTTGTGATATCAGAATCAAAATTGGCTGAAAAATATAGCAGTTATTCACTTTTGCAATATTGTTGTGAGCGAAGGTGGAGGCGTGGGGCTATAGTGCTATCTCTTTCGTACGCACGCAGCGATATGGCTGGTGACACTCGGTGACGTCACAGTCCACAGAACAATATGCTTGTTATATTTCTGTGTCACAGTCTTATATTACTGTTATTTGACAACTACCCCTGTCACCAAATTTCAAATCGTTGTAACTTTTTTAATTTGAAAAATCTTTTTCCATATTTTTTTGGATAGCATACGTTTTTGATAAACATATTTAAAGAAAGTAACCAACTACCCTATTGTGTTAGCCTTGAGACTGGATTAAGGGCTGATACTGAACTGAAAAATCCAATGTCACTCGTAATACTTATAACAGTTAAAATTATTCTTCAAATTAGCAATACAGAGCTTTGGTCTTATTGACTGTGGATCGCGATGTAGTGCATTCGATTCCCAGGTCGGATATAATGGGTTTTCTAAATGGTATGGCAGCTTACATGGACAATGGATGGAAGGACCTGGAGTTTGATACCCAGAGAGGAGAACGATGTATAGGTTTTCCAATAAGATAAGGACGAGAGCATCCATGATTATTTTGTAATTCTCTAAATCATTGCTTTGAGCGGTAGAGATCTTTTATGATCAATATTATTTGATCAACACAGTTGTATAAACATCATTAACCGGCAATAAACAACTCTTACAAGCCATAACAAAATGTAAATAAATTAACACCTTGAACCATTGATATGTAAAAAAAAACCCTAACACATCAATGCCTTGAACTAAAGAGCATTATAATACTACGGAAACCTTGAACTAATAAATTTTATTACTGAAGTCGATTTCCGCTAGGAAATTCTTTCCATAGATAATAAACGAAAATTGCAATATCCTCAATTTGTTACATCAATTAACCTCCTTATTGAAATACGTTTTTGCTGTCAAGGTGTACTAGGCTGTTCATGGCATAACACGAAAGAAAAGAGATAATTTATTTTTATCAACTACTAGCGACTTGCCCCGGTTTCGCACGAGTATCACTTGTAATTTTCTATAGACAGATGACGATAAAAAAAACCGGACTAGTGCGAGTTGGACTTGCGTACCGAGGGTTTTGTACAAGCTTATAGGTAAGGTATCTAAGTATAATAAAAGTTCAAAGATCGCCAAAATTAATTATAAATTAATCAAATTTAACAAGTTTGTGAATTCGCTATTTTTGTTATGGTAGTACATATTTACAGTTTCCAGATTTTTTCCTTAACATGTGCTGTAAGTCTTACAGCACATGTTAAGGAAGCAAGGTCTTACAGTGTAAGACCTTGCTTCCTTCCAAATTCCATTATTCTAAGTCAACGGGAAGTTCCCTATAGGTTTTGATTCCCTTGCGAAATCGCAAAATATGCAAAAATATGCAACATAAACGGTCATATCTTTTGATCGCGTTGACTTACAAGTTTGATTTTTTTACAGCTTAATGACACCGTAGACCCGAGCATTTGGTATAAATTTCAACTTAATAATTTTAAGCGTTCCTGAGAACACGGGCGTAGCTTTCACATGGGGGGTCCTACGATATAAAAATGTTAGTGGCGTGGGTTCTTGCCTTGCATGACACCATATAGAAGCTAAGGGGGGTCCGGATCCCCAAAATGTCAGCGGTCAGTGGCGTAGCGTGGTTTATTTTAAGCTAGGGGGGGGAGCCTAAACCCCCCACCGCCTATGCCTGATAAAAATGGTCTTGATAGACAGACGGATAACAAAATGATCCTATGAGGGTGCCTTTTTTCCTTTTGAGATACGGAACCCTAAATATTTTCAAAAACGAAACACATCGCTACCATACTTCACAGGTTCGCTCGCTGGGCTAATCTGAAGATAAATTAATTAAAATGGCTCCAGCCGTTTTGGTGTACATAGGGAACAAATATACACTGGTGATAGGTCTCTCATATGCGAGGGGCCACATCGTCTGGGTATGTACCACCAAAGCAGCAGTGTGTATGCACTGTTGTGTTCCGGTTTGAAGGACATTGTAGCCAGTGTAATTACTGGGCATTATGAGACTTAACATCTTATGTCTCAGGGTGACGAGCGCAGAGGAGTGCCACATAGTACCTACTTTGCAATTCAAAGTTACGTGCGGCGTTGCTACTGTCTATGGGCGATCGTATCGCTTACAACCAGGCAAACGGCATGCTAAAAGAAAAAAAAAATTATTTTTATGTACATAATTAGGAACTTGCTTTCGTTATAGCCCGCGTGATAGTCCTATCTTGGAATGTAAGGTCTACGAACAATAGTCCGGGATAAAGTTGCCTATCTTAATCCAAGTCTTGATCCATCTATGCAGTATGTACCATCTATCAATATCCCAATAAATGCCATGCTTATTGAGTTTACGTCATTACATCGAAAATCTTTAATTTGCGCATTTTAAGTAGAATTCCAGTGGTTAACACGCTTGGACTATAATTTGGAACAGAACTTGCTTATAACATAAATGAACAATAAAAAAGGACTTGTAAATTCAGCTCTAAAGAGGTTGCATACCTTATCGTACAGAGCTAAATAATAAATCATATTCAGATAAAACAAAACTGCAAATTACATCATATAACTTCATCAATCATAATTAACTCAATCTAAGCGTTGGCGCAACCAATTGTCTCCGGCTGGCGGCAACTTTACACTTTACCATCAAAACAATCTCTATTTCTATGACGGTAAATCATACATTCGTGTAACAGACTGCAAAGATAACGTGGATTTTATAAAAGATTTCTTTAAGTTATGTTAAGGATAAAATTACAAAAGCGTGTGTAATTCAAGATGGCAGCTCCGCGTCTAAGTTATTTATAATTATGTGCCCATAGACAATCTTACTGAAGAGGACGACTGGCCAGCCTGGAATACAAGTAGAGGTACCTACCTACATTGACTATTGAAACTCTAGTTTATTTGTCTCTGATTGAAACATTAGACACACGCGAAGTGATGCATCCTACCCCGTTATTATCTATGACAGTGTTAACTCGTAACTCGGCCGCGTTACTTTAACTTCGTGTAGTTAGTGTTAAATTGTATTCTGTATGCCAATTCCCATAGTGATAAACGCGATGAGTTACAATACGCGCTTGTTACGAGCGGTGAGAATAACGTGTGTCATAGAGAATAAGGGGACTGTACAGTCAGAAGCATAAATATCTGTACAAAATCAACATTTCAAATCGTCTATATACGCGTTAAGTTAAACTGAAACCTTTTTTTCTTTGTTTGAAGTAAAGTAAATCTCTTTTATTTAATTTTTGTGACGTTAAAAAAAGATTAGTAAGAAAAAAAAAGTATGTAGGCGATTTGAAATTTTGAATTTGTTCAGCTACTTATGCTGGTGACTGTACATTTATAATACCACACACACTCTCACGCCTTCATGCCCAAAGGAGTAGGCAGAGGCACAACTCGTGCACCCGCTTTTCGCCATTCGTATTCCAGCCCATGATGTGATAGAGGGCGAGTCTATCGCCATATCGAGCACAAATTCCAGACGCCGAGCTGATACTTCAGAAAAACCCCACTACCTACGGCAAGTGGCAACATAAATACTTTTGGGTGTTGTTTGTATGTTATACTTATGTATGAATGCACGGTTGTTAGAAGTAGGTAAACGCCTAAACCACGCAATGTAACAATGAATAGTACTTATACAATAAGAAAACTGTAGCAATGTTTGTTATGTGTAAACTGTTGATGTTCCTATGAATAATAAATAAATGTTTTTTTATGTACCCAGGATACTGAAAAGCGCACAATTGAGCTGTTATACAAGAAAAGGACTTTTATAAGCGATGACGGGAGCAAAATCAAGCAAATCCAGTAATACTGGGATCCTTGCGAAATTGCAATATGGCTAATGCAACTAGACTAACTGTGGTTACAAGTAATCATGGTCTTTTAAACTGCACTGCATTTCCAACCGAGTGCATGAAGATTTTTTTTTGTAGCATTGAATGACGAGACCAGCATGCCGTTCGCCTGATGGTAAGCGATACGACCGCCCATAAACAGAAGTGTCACCATACAGCACCTTGAGTTACAAAGTACTGTGTGGCGTTCCACTGCGCTCGTCATCCTGAGACATAAGATGTTAAGTCTCATTATGTCCAATAGTTACACTGGCTACAATGTCCTTCAAACCGAAACACAACAGTGCATACTCTCACATAGGTCTCTCGTATGCGAGGGGCCACATCGTCTGGGTATGTACCACCAAAGCAGCAGTGTGTATGCACTGTTGTGTTTCGGTTCGAAGGATATTGTAGCCAGTATAATTACTGGACATTATGAGACTTAACATCTAATGTCTCAGGATGACGAGCGCAGTGGAATGCCACACAGTAGGTATTATTGAGGATTTTTTTTGTTGTAATGTACCAATGGATTAATGGGTTGATGAACAAGTAGATACTATAGGTACATACCTATGTACCTATATTATAATATATATGTATATACACTCACGCCTTTATTCCCAAGAGGGTAAGCAGAGGCGCAACTAGTGCACCCACTTTTCGCAGTGCGTATTCCTTCCCATGATGTGATATGGGGCGAGTCTATCACCATATCAGGTACAAGTTCCAGACTCCGGGCTGATACGGAATATAAAAACCCCATATCACTTTGCCCGACCCGGGGATCGAACCCGAGACTTCATTGCAGTCGTACCGTAATACAATTACTACGCCACTGAAGCAGTCTAAGTAGATACTATAGAGGTACTTTGGTTTAGCTAAGTGCTAATGTGAGGTTATATCTAGTATCCGCCCGAATAGCGACCACCAAGGTGTTAAAACCAGTTTTTTTTCTTTTTTACGATATAGGCGGCAAACGAGCATACGGTTCACCTGATGGTAAGTGATCACCGCCGCCCATGAACATCTGTAATACCAGGGGGCACAGAGATGCGTTGCCGGCCTTTTAGGTGGGAATAGTGGCCACGTAAGTCGCGTTCCGGGATCAGCCTGTGTATATCCGATTCACACATAGTATAGTATCACGCCTCTATCCCATAGGGATAGGCAGAGACTATGGATTGCCGCTTTGCTCGATTCTGGCACACTACTTTCGCTTCCTCTACCTTTTGTTGAAGGTATATGAAGTCTGCCATCCCGCTCTAGGCCAGCGTGGTGGGCTAAGGCCTAAACCCTCTCAGTACAGGAGGCCCGTGCTCAGCCGTGGGCTGTATATAGGGCTGGTATGGTAGATCATCCAACAATTTGCTCCATCAATCCGTCAATCAACTTTCCTGACACCTTGACCTAAGGTAGTGGGTCAATTAGTGAATTGAATATGTACCAGATTGATCGCGTAATGGCCCACTTAGGAATCCGTAGAAGTGTAACTTATTACTAAAATAAAATGACAGTTTTATTATTGACTTATTTAATTATCTTCATCTCGCCATATGGTTACCAACCTCGCACAGGAAGGGTTCGTTGCCTACGACTGTAAAAAAATATTTGCTCAAATAACTCCATTTGTGTACAGTCAGCAGCATAAGTAGCTGAACAAATGCAAAATTTCAAAACTGATTTTTATTTCTTTGTGTGAAACAAAAAAAATAGCTTTTATTTTATTTTTGTAAAGAGAAAATAAAATTGGTAAAAACACAAAAGTGTATAGGCGTTTTGAAATTTTGAATTTATTCAGCCACTTGTGTGGCTGACTGTACAGTCAGCAGCATAAGTAGCTGAACAAAATTAAAATTTCAAATCGCCTACATACGCGTTCAGTTAAACTGGAACATTTTTTTCTTCGTTTGAAGTAAAGTAAATCCCTTTTATTTTATTTTTGTGAAGAGAAAAAAAAAATTAGTAAGAACACAAAAGTATGTAGGCAATATGAAATAATAAATTTGTTCAGCTACTTATGCTGTTGACTGTACATAGATTTTGTCCACACGTGTTAGTGACATTCTCTAAAAATTAAGCAGTTAAAACGGTATGATTTTTTTTTGTTTCCATAGTAAAGACATCGGTTTCGATAGCTATAAAATTGTTGAACTGGGATGCATATAGTATAAAGATCACAAATAAAACTTAAGCCATTTAAAAAAATCACATAATTTACAATTTACCCAAAAAAAAAGATTTGATGGCTATCAATCTGATTCCTTACAAGGACCTCTGCACCAAGAAGATAGAAAATTACAAATAATCTAAAATTTTCCTTAAATTTAGAACAAAATAAGACTTAACCTCAAACAAGCTTAAGATCAATCTATACTAATATTATAAAGAGGAAACATTTGTATGTTTCTAACGAATAAACTCAAAAACTACTGAACGGATTTCGATGAAATTTGGCAGACGGGTAGATCATATCCTGGATTAACATATGGGCTACTTTTTATCCCGGAAAAACGTTTTCACGCGGGCGAAGCCGCGAGCAAAAGTCTATATTATAATAAAGGGAGAACTCCACTGCGAAAGAACATATTTTTATTTTTAAAACTTTCCATAAATAGATATAAATATTACCATGCAATGTTTTAACGTGTTCCCTTAGCTTCTTGATAGAGTTCTGTTTTTCTTGACATATACGGCATGTGTAATGATAATCGACGATCTGCAACACCAACAATTATGTAACATTTTGTCTATTAGATTACCATATTCAGAATGAGATTAATATATTCAGAATAAACCATAACGTTCTGAAAACGAACATTATGACCACAGTGTGACTAATGCATTCAGAAACTACATCCCCAGCACGAATTTACGCTTATCGTATCGTTAACATAATAGTTTCGTTTAAGTTAATTTTTGTATAGAAATTTTATCAGCGCCCCGGTGAGCGTATTTGGAACTAAAATACGACAGCGTGAACATTGCGCGCGTGGAAACTTCCGAATAGTGAATCGAGTAACCATAGACAAGCATGTGTCAAAATGTACTGGTGTAATCTACTGGTGGTAGGTCTCTCATTATGTAAGAGGCCGTCTGGGTGGGTACCACCGCAATGTCTATTTCACACAGTACTTTGTAACTCAAGATGCTGTATGGTGTTACTACTGTTTATGGGCGGTCGTATCGCTTACCATCAGGCGAACGGCATGCTCGTCTCGTCATTGAATGCCAACAAAAAAAAAACGGGATAGGATTCGATTCTGCCCAAGTCGACACCAGCCTTAATACGAACCTCGGACAACGCAGCAGACATAACGTGTTTGTAACGCTGCACCTCACTCTCTGAATGTGTCTTGAAATGTGTCAATAAGCTGTGAACTGTCACATAAGTACGGGCGCACACGGGACACACTATAGACTCTGGAAAAAATTATCATATATTAATTTTCTGTCTTTACCTGATTATAAGTGAGTGGCGTACACATAGAGTGTTGATTGATGAGACATGATTATCCTTCGTCAGTTGACTAAGAGGATAGTTGACTAATTTATTTTAATACATTCATCAAATATGTATGTCATCCAAAATGTAACAGAAAAGAATTTTCAAAATCCACGCAATCACAAGTCAATTATAAAGATTTTGTATTCGGTGGAAGGGGTAACTGTTTAATAGCACTGTGACGTCACAGTGTCACGTCTATAACGCTGAGCGCTTGAGAGAGATAGCCGATACCCTAATACCTAATGAGACTGGTCGCAAGTTCAGCTAGTTTCAAAGGACATGTCCAAAAACGGGTCTAAAATTCTAAACGAGTTACTTTATATATATTTGGATAGTACTCCTAAAAACTAGACCTTTGCAATAAATCGTATAATTTTAAAGTTCTCCGATGTTGAGATTTGTGTAATTGTATTTTGCCGATAAACTACACTTAAGTAATATGAACGTTTTTAAAAAGTTAGTTATAAATGGAGGGGTCTAAAAATATTTTATAATGGGTCCAACATCCTCATTTTTGGCCCTTTAATATCCATATAGTTTGAACCTGGTTGAATTTTGAGGCCCAGCACCCATACCAAAAGCGGACATCTCCTTTGCGGAACTCAGCTTACCATGTTTGTTTACAAGTCGCTTGCAGAAGTCAAATTCAAGTTTATTCCTGAACAAAACCCTACTGAAAAGTAAAAATACGAAGATATCAATAGCGACTTACTTTTATTGGCTTTCTTGGCTCCCCGCCATGAGGTCTGGAAGCAATGTGCACAGACCTTGCAGCAAGCTAACTCTTTCATAAACATTTTGGAGTCTTCATCGTCTTTCTCTTGAGTTTGTTCCGTACCGTCATTACTGTCTGAGCTTTTACTGTGGAATATTTTTAAATTTATTTATTTATATATATTTATTTATTTTACATAAATACATACACACGCCCTCTAACCCCGAAGAGGTAGGCAGAGGCCAACTAGTGCACCCACTTTTCACCCTATTACCTCCCATAATATTATAGGGGCGAGCCTATCGCCATATCGGTAACAAATTCCAGACTCTGGTCTGATACTGAGTAGAAAAACACAATATCACTTTGCCCAACCCGGGGATTGATCCCTAGACCTCAGCATTACAGTACCGTAATACAACTAGGCCACCGAGGCAGTTAGTTATTTGTGGTTTAAAATAAGTATGTAATATAAAGAAATTTATTTAACTTTTTGTAATGTTCCTATTGACGTTTAACTACTGTAAAGGAAAATTTTCCCAAAATTATCTCCCCTGGTGGTTTTTAAGATATATTTTTTTTAAATCTTGAATTTTCATGTTTATTGAACCACTGCTTTATAGTATGCGTGGTACTTGATAGTATATATATTGCTTCTAAATACTTGAAAATTATTGTGTATGTGGTTTGTGATAATTACTTATGACTTATTGTCATTAGACAAAATAGTACCTTCTTTGCAAAAAATGGTAGCAACCAATACTATTAAATAATCTTTAACCATTATTAAATTCTGTGGCACAGCGCAGGTTTCTGCCACTCAGGGCGGACTCAATGTTTGCCACCTCAAGGAACCAGGCAAGAACCAAAAAAAAATCGCGCCCCATTTTTCCCATGACCTTTTTTTTCACTCCCAAGTGTGTGTTTATAGTATGTTTTATTTTACGCATTTTGATATGTATTTCTGACTGAAACTGTGATGTTGCCGCTGTGATGAATTCACACTTTTAACTCTATAGTTTAAGTGTTATTAAGGCATGCTAAATTAAATTTCTTTTTATATTTATTTTGTTCATAACTTACATTTTCTTATTTTAGATGTATGGTCCAAGTAACTTACTGTAAAGTGTTTTTTCAAGACCATTATGTTGTTTAACTTTGTAACACATTGTCAAAATAACCTTATATGAACAGTTACAAATTTTTCAAGCTATCTTTTAAATAAACACAAATACCCCTAGAAAATAGCCTCATTAGATACTTAGGGTAAGGAATAATGTCTTAAAGAAACACGAGTTATAAAAACATATTACCAATTATCGTACATCATGTAGACCGATGAAATGGCTTCCCTTGGTTTATATGCCACCAAGGCCTCGCCATCTTTGTGGTCCTCCTTTGTTAGTATTACCTGGAATTATTTTTTTTATGTTATAGTGTTATTATGCATGTATCCAACATTGTTGCCAACATTCATGCTTTTTACTAGTACAATTTTTCCTTATAAATTATAAAATATTTGATGTATTTAGTTACAATAATAGTCATTCTATAAAAATACTGGAAATATACAGTAAATATTTTTGAATTAATAAATAAAAATGCCATTTTAGCAAAAAGTGCAAAATGTTGGTCACATCCTACTAATATTATTCTTCATAAAAAGGCTTGATAGGATGGTATACCACACACAAGTGTGGCATACCATCCTATCATACTTATACATATAAGTAAGTAATCTTTTAAGCAGCTCATATATAACCTTTTTAATGCTTTTTTGATTATCAACAAATGGTTTTAATCTTTTAATATAGTCTAATCATCTTTGATTTATGTGCATATTCAATGATGATGATGTAGAAATGATCACAGACACACCACATTTTTTTTTATTGCATTGAATGACGAGACAAGCATTACGTTTGCCTGATGGTAAGCGATACGACCACCTATAACCAGTAGCAACACCAACCAGCACCTTGAGTTACAAAGTACTGCGCTCGTCATCCTGAGTCATAAGATGTTAAGACTCAGTATGTCCAGTAGTTACACTGGCTGCAATGTCCTTTAAACCGAAACATAACATTGCATGCACACTGCTGCACATTTGCCCATCATATGAATTTTAGACTAAACACTCCTCTCTCTTTCCTAATTTTCCTACTTTTCGTCTAAGGTCAACAGTTCATCTATGATTCTTTTGTTATTGTAGACATTTTTGTGGATATAATAAATCAACTGTGCATTAGAAATAATAATTTAAAACAACTAAAAAACACGCTTTATAGAAAATCCAACTAAAAATAGAAAATAAATTTGAATTAAGAATAGTGTAAATAAGAAAAAGTGTATTTATTGTAAAAAAAGCGTTTAAGATATTATCAAAATGATATATAATACTTCTACTCATATTATCTGTCAATAAAATATTTATAACTATTGACACCATGCGCCCCACGCTTTTTTGTACAATAAAATACACTTTTTCTTATTTACACTATTCTTAATTCAAATTTATTTTCTATTTTTAGTTGGATTTTCTATAAAGCGTGTTTTTTAGTTGTTTTAAACTATTATTTATTTTAAATTTTTTAGTTCTGTTCTACTATTGTCCAACAGATGGCACTAAAAACGAAAGCGCCATCTGTTGGACAAGTAGGATTTTTTTATGCATAAGAGTAGCCAGTTTAGTTGTAATTCTACTATGGTCCAACAGATGTCACTAAAAATAAATCGCGCCCAAAGGAGTTACAAACATACATTGGATTTGGATACATACAAGTGAAGCGTGTAAAAAAATGTATAAAAAACTGAACCTACCTCATCAATGACATGGAACGCTCTAGTTTTCCGTGATGACATCATCACTGCATTCAGAACCTTTTTCTCCTTATATTTGGGCAGCACACACTGAAATATCTCAGACTTTTTGTCACCATCTTCATTTTCAACACTAGTCTTGCTCCAAATTGTAGTTTCCACTTTTCCTGTAAGATTTTTTTATATATTTATGTCAATGGCAAGCCACTTGCATATACAACAACCAAAAAATTCAGAGACATAACATTAAAATGTTAAGGCTTACAGGGCCCAGTAATTAAACTGGCTATAATGTCCTTTAAACGGGAAACAGTATTACACATTGCTGCTTCGTGGCAGAAATAGACTTTGTAGGGGTACATCCCATCCCATCCCAAACGGGCCACAATCGACAGAGTAGAAAATATGTTTTTCTATGCAACATGACAATGAAAACTAACCAGACTGCTTATTCATAACATTCCTGAGCACAACACTCCTCACAGAACTCTTTGTTTCGCCCCGCTCTGGCCGCAGCATCGTGTCGCAGTGCTTAAAATGTTCCAGACAAACATTATTCCACACTTTCAACCTCTTTAGATCATTCTCCTCTTGCCTCAAAGCCTTGACGGGAAGACACAGTGGATCATCATAATCAGGTATTCGGATATTCAGTTTTTTTCGTATAGCGAGTTGTTCTTCAGTAGACAAAAGTTGGTTCTCTTTAATTATTTTCTTTATACTTTTCAAATTTGGAACGTTCATTTCGCGCTCTACTTTAAATGGCCTCTTCACTCCAAGGCGTCTTTTCTTGATTTTAGGACTAGGAGGACTTGGGGGAACGTAATCTTCGCTCGGATCATAGTCGGAATCGTCGTCTTTCTTTCTTTTTCGTCTCTTCTCTGGCCGTTCTACGAGTAAAGGAGTCTCTTTAGCTACAACAAGCTCTGGCACACTCGGAGTTTGAAAGCATTGTTGTACGATTTCGGCGTCTTCGTCTAGGTACTCTATCTCACAGTCAGCGTCTCCCATTTTATTATATATATTGGATTGTTATGTATCAAGTAGTTAAAAAACTTAATTTGCAGTGTTTTCCAGTAAACATAATGAACGAAAATGACTTATGACTACTGTAAAGTGTGAATTGACATTTGTCAGGGGAAATGGGAATGCAGATTGCAGATAATCAAAAGTCAGAACTCAGAAATGTCAAACTAGCAATAGTGCTACACTCGTTGTCATGGAATTATTATGTCGATACTACGGACAATCGCAGAAACTATCTACTTGGTAAATACTCAAAGAAACTAATATTTAATATTATTATTTCCATGGTTGCACATTTCATAACAAAGAATTCAAGGCTCAGTGTTCCCATTACACCATTACACTGATGAATTGACGGCGCGTAAAGTGTTTTCCTGAGACATAAGATGTTAAGTCTCATTATGTCCAGTAGTTACACTCGCTACAATTCACCACTTCACCACTTACTAGGTACTTATCCAGAGTAATTATAATGACCTCCAGAGTACTGCTTCTGTTGATTTCTTTTCGGGATCTGTCCCTTGTCTCAAAAAACAAGTGCTGCGGCCATATTTGTCAAATAAGTAATAAATTCCAAAATTTTATATGTATTGATGTTTAATTTTTTTTTTATTTTGTATTACTTTTTTGTTGTTACATATAATCTTCAGCTATGCTATTTTAAAATAAGTTTATGTTTGTTATGTGAGAGTCTTTAATTTGATATGCAACCAATTTAATTATTTTATCTCTACAAATGCTGTTTCACACCTGTAATTGGTGAGTAGACTAGTCCTTAATATTGTATAATTTCAATTAAGAATGTTCAGTCTATAAACTGTTGGTGTGCCATTGTAAATAAATAAATAAATGTCCTTCAAACTGAAACACAACAGTGCATGCACACTGCTGCTTGGCGGTAGAAATGTACATTGCGGTGGTACCCACCCAGACGGACTCTTACATATGCGAGACCTACCACCAGTCAACATACATTATTATATTTATATTGCTGTGGTCTGTAACAGCTATATACTTAACAATGAATTTTGCCACATTCCCCAAACTCCATTTATTTCAATTCATCTTTATCATGCGTAAGTAGCATATTACTTAATGGCTTTTGCCCGCGACTTCGCCAGCGTGAAAGAGTTTTTCCAGGATAAAAGTCCCGCTATATACTTTTCCGGGATAAAAAGTAGTCTGTATATATTTTGTCGGGATAAAAGTAGCCTATGTCCTTACCAGGGTCTCAAACTATTTCCATACTAAAATTTATCGAAAAACGTTCAGTAGCTTTTGAATTTATCGCAATCAGATAGACAGACGCTACCGGAGACTTTGTTTTATAATATGTAAAGAATAAGGATATACCTACTCTATGCATATCACGTAATGACAATTATATCAAGGGCTATTGCTGATAGGGGGGATTTCCGTTAGCTTTTACTTATATGACTATCTTATCCGTTAAAATAGCCATCTTCATAAGTATATAATTATCAAAACATAGGTATCTAATGTTTCTCGAAATAGGCTCGTCCGTTTTGAATATTTGTATTAAGGTATCTTTAACTGAACCATAAACTGAAAATGAACAATATGATTTCATTATATATCTAAACCTAGCTGGTTTAAAACCAACTTTGGAAACAATTATATCGTTTGTAACGCCCAACTAGATATCTAATTAACTTCTAAAAAATCTAAAGTAGGTGCATTCCGGTATCGAGACATTATAAACTATAATGCATTGAGTGATGCATTTACTAGTCGGGCTGTAGGGGCCGGTCTTTAGAAAGTAGAAACGCATTACATCGGTTCGTAACGGGTGAAAAATGAAAATTCAATATAAAATAATATAAAGGAGGCAGATTTTGGGATTGAAAATAAAAATATCATGCCTACTCATTTTTAATTAACATATTAAGTACGGTCAGCCCCAAATGAATATATACACGGATGAACACCAAATGTATAAATAATAAAGTAATTAATAATATGGATGTATGGACGATAGCCTAGTTGGAAATGGAACGGTCTGCGGAGACAATGTCTGGAGGTTCAAAAATGAAAACCCAAGGCACACACCTCTGACTTTTCGAAGCTACATGTGTAATGTGTATAAAGGAATATAATGCTATCTATTTGATTCGCAACCAACCTGCTAATCTAATCTCACCAATTCTAGTACCTGCGAACTATAAATTTTTGATCGCTATCATTGAACTGTAATGCATCGACATAAATAACATTGTAACTACAAAGAAAAAAATCTTATCAAATACCAAAACACAATACATTTGTTATGTTTATTGCTTTGTTTATATTGATTCCGGATATACTCACTTATTTCAGATCCTTATTCGCTTTCATTTCATTCGCTTTTTCACTTATATCAGATCAGAGAGATATTTATCCATAGCTTAGCCAGTTAACATAATTATGCCGATCGCCGACCTATTAGAAACCTGCAAGGGTTGATTCCGAAATTGATTGACACATTTATGCGGGCCAATTTTTTTTTGTTTTTATCGCGGGGAAAAACGCGTTATCGCTACCACCACTGTGGGGTGAGTGGAATGGTTATGTTGGTTTCACCGATCTTACGGCGCAATGCAGACATTCGGGAGTATAACATCATCCGAGCGAGCATTGGACCGAGTCCCTAACACTATGTACACCCTACATCGGCATACCAACCAAAACCCGCGGTGGCCTTCTTCGGCGCATACGGGACGGCCCCGGGGTATCTTGTTGCACGAAGATAGCTGCACGGAGCCGTCCCGGCGCAATGCCGTATTATGGCCCCTCTCTAAATGAGGGGGGCTAAGAAGCCCCCGACCTCTAAAGCACGCCTTTGGCGTCTACGACTGCAGGAGACCGACCACCCGCAATGTCGTCCACCTCGGAGTCGCATAAATTGGAGTAGCAGCCCCCCACTGCTCGCCCCGCGACTCTCTCAAACCCCATTTAGTCGCCTCTTACGACAGGCAGGGGATGCCGTGGCGGAATTCTCTAGATGCCCCCAGACCACAGGGCACACATTTATGCGGGCCATGCTTCGATCAACAATACGGGCCATGACGGGCTTAACATCTTGTGTACCGTGGTCGCTAGCCTACCACTACCATTGGCACTATTCTTAAGGAATATAACGTCTTCCGTGTCCTAAATTGTACGTACCAATTGACGTCATATTGATTGATATTATCACTTTGCTATAAAAATTGTATTAAGCGTATACTGCACACTGCTGAGCATGGGTCTCCTCTACTACTGAGAGGGTTTAGGCCTTAGTCCACAAGCTGGCCTAGTGCGGGTTGACAGACTTCACTACACTCGAAATTCTTTTGAAAAAGTCTCAAGTAGATATTATGTACTTTTTCTCGCGGCGTTTGCCTTCACTGTTAATGATAAAACTGCATCGACTTTCTGATTCACGATAAAGGTTATTACACACAGGCCCTGCAAAGTCCTGTATAGATTTTAGTTTATCCGAGGGTCCTGCTGGATCCTGGCTCAGCGGACTATGTTTTAAAATTATTGTCCAAACATATGTAAAAATAGCAAAAAAAGATTTTGGTAGATTAATAACATCTACCAAACGTGCACAGAGCCTCCTGAAAACAGTCTTCCATAAAATTGTACCACAAATGGTAAGCAACCTATATATATAAGTAATCTATATATTAATACGTAAAGAAACATTAAAGAAAAATCTTTGTCCCCTTTTAAAGCACATTGCGCGCTCGAAGGATTATGAGATTTGAGTTGTTTAATGTACAATCAGCCAGAAAGTAGCTGAACAAATTCAAAATTTCAAATTGCCTACACACTATTTTGTTTTTACCAATCTTTTTTTTCTCTTCACAAAAATAAAATAAAAGCTTTTTACTTTACTTCACACAAAGAAAAAAAATATTTCAATTAAACTTAAGGCGTACCTATAGGCGATTTTAAATTTTGGATTTGTTCAGCTACTTATGTAGCTGACTGTACATACATTTTATTTTCTATACTCCTTAGAAAATAAAATGTATGTATATTATGTGTTACAAATACATATTATAAATATCAAATTCGACAGTTGAATTTTGAGCACCGGACGACCACAACTTTTATCCTGAGAAAATATATTGCGGGACTTTTATTACAGAAAAACAGATACTAGGTATGGCAGAAAGAAATTAAAGCATATTGTGTTCTACTACCGAAGCGCAGCTGGGACGGGTCGCTAGTATGAAATAAACCAAACCAGGAGTTTTCCTTCCTCATAATGATATACGTACAGGAACCTAAATACACATTTCCACATTTGTAACTTCATGACTGCAAAAACTTTCGTTATCAATAATAATCCTTTTAGGGAATAAATATTTAAAATCATTTCTTTCTGGAGCACTAGCTCATCTTGACAACTTTTAAAGACTTTTTAAAGTCATTATGTCCATAATTTGAATATTTTAGATTCTCGAGTGTTATATGTTTTCTCAAGCCTGCCAAATGCCTGAAAGACCGTCGGTTCTCTGTTTACCCAGTCGATATCCGCCTGCCTCTATTTTGCGGTCCAAACATTATGTAGCGCTATATAGCACATTTTAAGATAATTTATCAACGGCTAGATAGTTGATTACATTTTTCGAATTGCCTGGTGATAACATTATACTACATAAATTGTGTACTGATCATAATTGTATTATTTATGATGATAATGGCATGTTTACTATCATTGGGTAAAAATACTTATAAAAACCCCTATTAATGATATATCGTCACCATTTTCCTGTAATCGGTATATTTCAGATATTATGTATAATGATTCATTTTAAACAGCAACTGCTTGGAAAACTAACGTGTGTTTAACTTAAGTCAAAATGTGTGGGTGTTTAATTGTGTTAGGACAAGTTGTGGTTTGCTTAGCAAATTTCGTTGTGTTGGTTTGTATTTTTATGTGACTACTAATTCAAACAAAAAAAACATTTTTGACTGCCTCGGTGGCGTAGTTGTATTACGGTACGACTGCAAGGCTGAGGTCTCGGTTTCGATCCCCGGGTCGGGCAAAGTGATATTGGATTTTTCTATTCAGTATCAGCCCGGAGTCTGAAATTTGTGCCCGATATGGCGATAGGCTCACCCCCTATCACATCATGGGACGGAATACGCTTGGCGAAAAGTGGGTGCACTAGTTGCGCCTGTGCCTACCCCTTCGGGGATAAAAGGCGTGAGCATGCGTATGCATGCGTATTTTAGAGTGATGTCTCGTCATTTAATTGCACTATATAAAACGTAAACAGAAATATGTTTCTATGAATTATAATATCTATCTCACAATATTTCATTTATTATACGAACAACTATTAATAAGACTACTTGTTGTTCAAAAAATACATTTCTTTAAAATTCGTATCAAAATTTAAATATGCACTATATAATTTCCTGACAGACATTCAGATGTATTGCCTACGATAATAATAATGTTATTTTTAGGCCCTAGGTTTACTAACAACGGGAGTAGGGGTCCTAATCAAGTATGCTGGCGATTCAGTTGAGGAGCTACAATCAAATTTTGATCTGGACTTATCTGGCATGAACACTATAATAATAGTGTTTATAGTGGCTGGCATAGCAATATTTGTGCTTGGTATGACTGGATGCATCGGAGCTTCTTGCAACGTCATATGGTGCTTGATCTTGGTGAGTCTAAACTATATTATAGCAGCTTACTTGGGGATTAATCCGCAAGACTTCTACTACTATATTTCTTACTGAGTGTACGAATGTCTGTAATTTACATAAGGAGTATCGGGACTTTAAAATGGTCATTGAATGCGTTTATGTTTCAGAACGCCTCAGCATTTGTTATTCTTGCCGCTGGGACAATATTTCTTCTAATCCTGGTTATACAGTTTTTGATGGAAAGTAAATTATTTATCAATGATACACTAACAAATATATTCAACAACAATGCCACTCAAAATGGAACTTTCCACGGTATTGAGGTTTTGGTAGGTTTTATTTTTTGATTTTGGTGTTTGTGTATTTCTTTATGTGTAGATTTGTAAGAGTATCAGGTTTTCGCGGTCGGGTAAAAGCATTTTCCTCTTCTTATTCTGCTGTGCCTATCCCTCTCTTTTGTGGGGTCGATGTTAACTAACTAACTATACTGATGAATATCCTTGGTGCTAGCTCTTCCACGCGTAAAAGAAAATGGATCGTTATCCGGCTCATCCCTCTCATTTCCAGATCGAATCTCGGAGCGTTTTAAGATCATAGTTAAAACTACGGCTACTTTTGCAGTTCTTTTATCGAGAAAGCTGATTCAAGCACATTTTTTTAGTTAGAATGCTGTGGTGTCAACGGAACGGATTCGTATATTGATGCTGGGATGCCCATCCCACCTACATGTTGTACAAACAATACAGAGGTGATTGATGATCTCCTTCCTCCCGGCACTAACATAACCTGCCATAGCATTGGTTGCGCCCCGGTACTCACAGATTACATTGAAAAGTATGGAGATATTGTCAGAAGTGTTTTGATAGCAATTGTCTGTGTAGAGGTTAGTATGCTTCAGTAATCCCATTACCCCCACTAAAATTTTCTGTTCTTTATTATTATTATTACAGCATTGATTGACTCAATGGTGTTTTTGAATTGCATGCATTCGCCTCGGCCGAGCATGATTTTATTAGGATTGTCTATTCAGTCTCGGGCTGGTGTACGGATTTATGCCCGACAATAGGAAACTACAAAAAAATAAGATTTTTTGCCCTTGCTATCTAGTAGAGGTATTTAGGGGGGAAGGGGCATTCATAACTTCTAAGTGGTTATGAAGAGTGGCCGTATTGTAAAGCACCATTCTAATTTCTTTCCAAATAAGTACCTACTTTATCTACAATCTAAGTCTTTTCCATTCTCTCAAAATTACTCTCGTCTCTTTGTGCTAAATCTATTTACCTAGATGGGTAGGTATATCCTTTTAACTCAAATTGGTATCAAAATATTTAAAAAATCTTGTATTTCAGATTGCGACAGTAGTTTGTGATATTCTCATCGCTTCTTCCAAGAAGAAAAACAAAACATTTTGAAGCAAGACAGATATTATTGTAAAGCAAGTTGACTAGAATTTACGGGGAACCGTTATATTTATTCCCACGTAGATTAAAAATAACAGTTCCTTTGAATCTCTTAACAATCTCAATTCGATTCTTCGAAACCTGTGAGTTTTATTCATCTTGTTCCACTCAACATAGTTTAATGATTGACCGTTTCTTCGGGAGCTTGCGATGGATCACACAACATTAACAAATACCGGATTATTATAGACGTTGTTGCTACTTGCTCATGCTCAGCCTCGTGTTTTTTTTTTTTTTCTTTTTTTTTTTATAATGGCATTTGTGTTCACATTTTGCCAATGTCAAGTTTGGTTTGTATATTTTATTATCTGTAGTATGTCGAAGTAAAGCAGTGGCTACCTTACCAAGACTTTATCGAGGAGTTTTGGCGGCAACAAAAAAACCACTTGATTAGCACAATTATTTCAATTCACTTCATTTGAGCTCTTTAATAGAACTATATTGGATAATATACCACCATAATTATGCAATATAACACTAAGTATCACCAAAATAATGAATTAAAACAAGAACACCTCATGACACTTCCAAGTTCCCGCCAAAACTCCCAGCCTCGTGTTCAGCGAGATGTTACGACGTCTGCGGCCACAGCATAATAAATCCACAACTTTGTAAACCATAAACAACGGACATTATTTCCGATTCTTATTATTATAATAAATGCTTTAAGAAACATGCGTTCTTATTCCGTTGCTAAATAAATATTGCTAGAAAAGTTCAAAAGACTTATAGACAGAATAGATGATGCAATTTTACACAAGATTTATATATAACTGGGTGTTAGTCGCGGAAAGCCTTTCCCGCTACCAAATTCCCTAAAACACAGTACGACGCCAGTGCCATCTACTTAAAGAAGCAGATTAAAAATATCAATTATTTCCTATGAGATCATAGATCTAATATTACCGGGATAAAAAGTAGCATATGTGTTAATGCAGGACATGGCTTACCCGTTTGCCAAATGTCATCCTAAACCATTTAGTTGTTTCTGCGTTTATTTCTAAAAAACCTATAAACATCCAAACATTTTCACAAACATTCGTATTTATAATATTAGTAATAGTAAGATAAAAAGTCAGATAATATTAGGTCTTTACCTATGAAATTGCCGTTTAGTATACAGAAAGTTAGTCACTATTTATAAATATTTTTTATTTCTATCAATAAAAATATGCACCCATGCTATCGATGCATCTCTCTCAGCGCAGCGGTAATTTTTCGATGCCTTTCTTGAAGAAGTCATGTGTACGGGAGCCTACAAACTCTTCAAAGGCATTTTGTACTGTCTCTCGGATATTAGACAGAAATCTTACAACAGACGGTCTCCATGCTAGTGGAGTTAGGGTTGGAAGTTTTGCGTCATCCACCGTAGGCTCAAAGTACTCACCAGTTATTGCGCCAGCAGACTTATACTTTTTCAAAAATTTATTATCACTGCGCTGGCAGAGATGCATGGGTGCATATTTGATTAATAGAAAAAAAATATTTATAAAAAAATGACTAACTTTCTGTACACTAAACGACAATTTCATAGATAAATACCTAATAGTAAGATACTAACACTGTATTCAAAAATTGTCCTACTGCTAGGTAAGGGCCTTCCTACTAACGGCTGGTCTCAATAATTTACTATCATTTTTCTGGAATTTAATATCTAACTCGACAGTAAAAGTTACGCTAACTGTTATTACTGTTCCAATATCAATTCATAACTATCTTAGTTTTAAGAAAACACAGGTAACCACCAAAAGTAAGCATTTTAACTGTTTGTTACCTGTTAGAAAGTTATTAAGACTGGCCGTTAGAGAATTTAAATCTATATAATTAATCAAAGTTTAAATCTTTGTTCACCGCGCTACCGTTGTTAGTCCACAGATTTTTTTACAGAGAATTCTAAAGTCGATATATGCGTTCCATTACGATGTTATAGCGGGTAGTGGTATTCACAAATATTATCTATTCAAATTATCGAAAAGTCAGAGTCACGTGCCTTATTTGTGGCTCGGGTGGGTTCGAACCTGCTACCTCAGCAGTCGGTTCTAAGCCCCCTTTTTGTATTGCGCATAGAAAGTGCCATATGACTAACACCCAACGCGTTGTCTACCTGCCTCGTGTACGGAACATAGCGAAAATGTATGGCTTCTACTAACGAGCGACTGGTAGGATACCTGTGAGCTTAGAATGTGACACAAAGACGCAACTCGTAAAACGATGTCGTTTAATTTTGATTTTGATGCTTGTGATTGATCGAGAGACCAATACGTCAGTCAAGTGTTAGTCTCTCAACCAATCCCAATAAGACGAAACGGAGACGTGACGTGTTTTTTTGTCACATTCTAAGCGCACTGTACAATTGAAACTGACATTCTTATTATGAGTTTAATTCAAAATAACAATTATTTTAAGTTATTTACTACGATAAATAATCGCCTACACTGTGACACACTAGTAAATGTGTATATAATCTATGGGATTACAGGTCTGTAGCCTTTACTTTTTTTATTTTTAACCAGTCTGTGGTATTCTTCGTAAAACAATATGTCGGACAAGTTGGTATTTTTCGTAAATTATTATTTTTCTGCGAATAAAACAAGTAACTTGCGTGCATTTTACTGTGAATGTGTCTTTTATTGATCTAGTTACATTTTTACTTACAAATAGTTGTGTAAATTACATATTTGTATGTTTGTAAAACGACGCCTCAGTGCGTAGTGAAAATCAATGACATATTTATTGATTCCTTGCAGTGAAGATTTGTTAGGCGACGACCTGGGAGACCAGAGTCTTGCTGATTATAACCTTGGGAACGAGGAAGAAGAGCAGTTGTTGGCGGATGACTACGACACAGCCCCGCAAAATGTGCCGACATCCCTGGGACCTCATTATGAAGCAGAAATACCACCGGAATATCAAACGCACAGCATGGAATATAGCCAAGTAAGTTGTTAGTCTGACAAAGAATCTAATAATGCATAGTACATATGCTTACGCCTAAAAAACTGTTTGCCAGAGACACAATTAGTGCGTCCATGTTCGCTTATTTCCTTTTATGATACGATGGGTGGAACGCTTTTTGTTAAATCGACACAAATACAAAAATCAACAAATGAAATGAAGTAGAAACTTTCTTAAAGCCGAGGGTCTTTTTATGTGTTACCCATTGCATTGATGTGCGAGCATTGTTGTGTTCTAATTTGAAAAACATTGTAGGCCAATATTATTACTAGTCATTATATTTATATGAACTTTTTGTGTAACGTTGGCACCATTCTGATGGATAAACAGTCATTTCTAGATATGAGGTGAAAGTAATGAAAGGTTTGGTTCTGTTTGGGTAAGCAGTGATCACTTTCAGGGTCACATGAACAAACAAGAGTCCTATTTGCTTGTTTTCCCCTTCTATTATAAAAATGGAAACATAGGAGTCAATAATGATTTATTATGTCTATGCCAAGTTTTGAAAAAAAGAAAAAACTATTTAGCAAACTTTTATCATCATAAAGTTGTTTAAATTTAACACCCGATGTTTCGAAGACTTTACACAACCTTTAACATCATGGGGCAGACGAAACGTCAGCAGTATATATTAAAAAAAAAAAATGTTAAAATCTTTAAAATAGTTTTATTCAAAGGAGTTAATACTGATTTTTCTTTGTTTGCAGCCAATTCCGTACCAGCCTGTTGTGGAGACGGAGTGTGTGGTTCCCAACATAACTGTAGAGGTTCCAAACCCACAGCCTGATATTCCACACTGCACATACGCTCCATACGAGCCTGTATATGAGCCAGAAAGGACTGTACCACCAGCTATTGTAAGTATCTTACTAATATTATAAACTAGCTTTGGCCCGCGGTTCTGTCTCCGTTAAAAAGTTTTTCCAGGATAAAGCCCCGCTTTATATTTTCCTGGGATGAATAGTAGCCTATGTGCTGATCCAGGACATGTATGTATGTCTAATGGGGACGTATGCAGTCGCACAGACAGGTGATCAGTTCACTTCCTTGGGAACTATTTCACCCTTAGTCCCAGTTTGGGTGGAGCTGCCACTTTCGCTTTGGTTCGGTTCGCTTCGCAGGTATCATTCCCAGGGGCCGCATTCACCATAGGGAGTTTCGGCTGTGGCACAGCTAGACCTTGGAGGCATCGTGGCTCCCTTCCAGGTGTGAACCTTCCAGGTCACCGATCTCTGCCCAGCACCGCCTTCCACTGAGGGTCCCGCCACTTTGACCTTGAATGATCATTGCAGCAGGAGCCAACAGGGGGGCAGCGCTCAGCCTATGCGGTGAGGGCCACACAGGCTGCCAGGCCCAGTCTGCCCACATACTCTCCCACCCCCCAGGCGGCGTCCCCCAGTCCGACATAGCGTCGCTCCCCTTTCCTTGGCTATTCGTGACAGTCTCCATCCTGAAGCACTGGTTTTACTGGTGCTCCTGCAGTATGCCCCCTTCTACTCTTACAAACCTTTTTGTTGCCTTGTATGTATGTCTAATGGGGACGTATGCAGTCGCACAGACGGGTGATCAGTTCACTTCCTTGGGAACCATTTCACCCTTAGTCCCAGTTTGGGTGGAGCTGCCACTTTCGCTTTGGTTCGGTTCGCTTCGCAGGTATCATTTCCAGGGGCCGCATTCACCATAGGGAGTTTCGGCTGTGGCACAGCTAGACCTTGGAGGCATCGTGGCTCCCTTCCAGGTGTGAACCTTCCAGGTTGCCGATCTCTGCCCAGCACCGCCTTCCACTGAGGGTCCCGCCACTTTGACCGTGAACGATCATTGCAGCAGGAGCCAACAGGGGGGCAGCGCTCAGCCTATGCGGTGAGGGCCACACAGGCTGCCAGGTCCAGTCTGCCCACATACTCTCCCACCCCCCAGGCGGCGTCCCCCAGTCTGACATAGCGTCGCTCCCCTTTCCTTGGCTATTCGTGACAGTCTCCATCCTGAAGCACTGGTTTTACTGGTGCTCCTGCAGTATGCCCCCTTCTACTCTTACAAACCTTTTTGTTGCCTTACTGTACCTTATTATGTCTCCTAGCTTTACCTCCTGTAGTTGTGCTATTTCCAGTCTGTCTGTTCCCAGTATCTCCCATCTTGGCAGAGAGTACATTGAGCACTCTGCCAGAAAGTGGATGCTGGTCTCCTCTTCTCCGCATTCTGGACACGAGGCGTCTTCGGTCTTACCTATTATTTTTAAGTGCCTGTTCAGCGTACCGTGTCCAGTCATGATTCCTATAATGGTTCTTATGTCCTCCTTCCTGTATTGGAGTAGGCTTCTTGTTTTCTTCTGGTCTAGCGTCTTGATGAAGATTTTAGATTGGCGACAGCCCTTCATGTCTCTCCATCTGACGTTGGTTTCTGTAGCTATCTTCCTGCTGATTACTCCCTTCGTGACTTTTGCCGGTATAGGTAAGTACGGCTCCGGCCCTATGAATGTTTCATCAGCTCCCTCTCTTGCTAGCTCATCGGCCTTCTCATTTCCTGTGGTTCCTTGATGGCCAGGTACCCAGGCGACGATGACCTCTTTGTCGGCTGCTAGTGTGTTCAGTTTGCTTTTGCATTCTTTCACTAGTGCCGACGTTGTCTCTGGTTTGTCAAGTGCCTTTAAGGCTGCTTGACTATCACTATAAATCAGTATTGTGCTGATTTGAATGGGCTCACGTTAGTCCGCTATCCGTTTGATGATAAGCGATGATGCGGCCTAAGGTGAAGCACGCTTGCCCAGAAGAAACCGATTCATTCGTGACTTGCAGTGTCCCAAATTGGATCTATGCGAAAATAAACAAACTTATTATTACTTATTCTTACAAACTTTAGTGTTTATAATATTAGTAGGATGCAAAAAATTGTGAAAATGGGATGTTACAAGTAAACAAATAAACAATAGAACGGATTTGGATGAACTTGGGTAGGTCATATACTTTTTATCCCAGTAATTTGCTCCTATGGGAAACATTGGATTTTTACACTTACATACTGTGTTTTGGGGACTTTTGCAGCAGGAAAAGCTTTTCATGCAAGCAAAGCCGTGAGCAACACCTAGTATTAAATATGTCACAAACTATGTTGAATACTTAAACAGGAGGAACATAAACAACTTTAATATATTCTATGTAGGAAATGTTTTTCCATACACTTCAATGTGTAATGTCCAATTCCTGTATTATTTATAATTTAAACTATATTTGTTTTAGCCAGCGGCACCAATAGAATCACCGCAAATAGTACCTTCAGAGTTGAACCCACCCATTCTAAGTAAGTATACAAAATTTTGGATCCTTGTGTTTCTTTTTTGAGGAATTAGATGGCAAACAAATTGGTTACTTGATGTTAAGTTAAGATTCGAACAGGCAGAAAATAGTCTCACCTGACGAAGGATCATAATCTTTCGTCAGTTGACACTATCCGGACCCCACTCAGCTTTCCATCAGGTGCAGTGTGGTCATTTTGACGTCATCCAGCACCTTGACTTACAAAGTACTGTGTGGCATTGCACTGCACTTGTCATCCTGAGACATAAGATGTTAAGTCTCATTATGTCCAGTGGTTACATAGGCTCGAAACACAACAGTGCATTCTCACTGCTAATTGGTGGTAGAAATAGCCCACCATGGCCCACCCGGCATACGCCTATGCGATAATGATTTTTGCCTATGCCAGCTGTACAATGGGACCCTATGATTATGTTCAGATGGAGACCTGGCCGTACGTGACAGGTTCATATCGGAACGGCCACCAGGGTCACAGCGCCTACCACAAATCAGAGATATACCTGATTCACTTGGTATGTAATTTTCTCTTATATAAATCATATATACTTATATTATGAATGCAAAAGTAACTACTAACTCTATCTCTTTGTCACGCATGATGATGATGTGTAATTTGTGTTTAGATAAAGTGGTGGTGCCACGGGGTCGAGGACGCGGCGGCTGGATGCCTCGACACAGACACCGTGTGTTACACAGGGTGAGTTTGTAATAAGTAATACTAATAATGCCACCTGCAAGGTGGACAGACGACTTGATGAAGGTCGCAGGAACACGCTGGATGCAGGCTGCTTCTGACAAGTCCGTCTGGAAATCTTTAGGGGAGGTTTATGTTGAACAGTGGACGTCATGTGGCTGACGATGATGATGATGAATCATTTCATTGGTCTAGTCCAGGGATGGTGAACCGCGTAACTAACATTGGTATATACGGGTGTGTTTTTTTAGGTAACAGTTGAAACTAAATATGTCGATTATTATTATTATTATTATCATAGAACTCAATTTGGCTATTTTCGTTAGAGACGCGGTATTTTGGTGATAGTTCCGCGATATTGTATTATCCCCGATGATCGGTTTATACGCCATTTAAAAAAAATGCTTGTATAGTCCCATTCAGGGCTGACCTGAGCTATTCATGCGCTTTCTTGATGTTTTTGGTCCCAAGTTTTTGTGGTATAACTATAAATTTCTCACTCACTTTCTCGCGTGCCAACATCATATAAAGTTTAGTCCTAGTTTTAAATTATGGTAGTATATTCCGCCAAGCGTACGACTTGCTCGTCTCGCAATTCAGTTCCATAAATAAGGAAATATTGTTTTCTTTCAGGCCAACTACAATCCAAGGATGTCATTCCAACCGCCACAAATGCACATGCGTTCAGATCTACCACCGATGCGCCAAGAGATGCGACCGAAACTGCATCCGGACATGCTGCCGGATATGTTGCCGGTCGGTCCGGAGATTTCACCGGATCGGCCGGTTGTTCCTGAGTTGATGCAGTTCCGGCCGCAATTCCCACCGTTCCAATACAGACCGAATATGGAGGAGAGGCCGACATTTTCGGCTAACGTTAGGCCGAATTTCGAGCCACGTCGTATGTTCCCCTATCAAAGACCGTATCAGCCATATCCGCTGCCTAGGGAGATGGGACCGAACCCTGGCATACCGCAGGTGGGTCCAGCTATTTATTATATGTATAGACAAGCATTCGCTCACGGCTCCACCCGCGTAAAAAAAGTTTTTCGGCACAAAGTCCTGGTTTATATTTTCCCAGGATAAAAAGTAGCACTCAAGAGTAATGTAGCTTCCTATTAGTGAAAAAAATTTCAGAATCGTTTCAGTCCAGAGATTACCTTCTACAAACCTACAAACAAACTTTTCCTCTTTATAATATTAGTGTAGATGTAAACAATGTGGAATAATTACAATAGGTAACATAAAACTCATTATTTTTAGGTGACAATACGTCAAACTTTGCCTATCGGCGTGCCGGACAAACCGAAGGAGCCGGAAGTCCGGATGCTGCCGGTACAGTTGCCGCCGAACTTGCCGCCCGGCGGACTGGCCGGAAAAAAGGTCCTCATCAATCCGCATTTTAAAGGAAACTTCCAACCGCCTGTTGAAGGTATGTTAAAAGCTGGCGTTCGTCGTAAGACATTATTCTACTCACTAAGTGTCCCCAGTATTACACACTACTTTATAGACTACAATTTATTTGAATAAATCGTGTACTTACGGCCTATTTTAATAAACGATCCCAATCTATGACTGGATCAATGGTAAGGATAAACCAATCAAAATAAGTTTGAAGGCATATCAAACAAACTTCATTGTGATTGGTCCATTTTCGCTGTAGATTTGAATTTCGAAGTTTACGATTAGGTTTATTTAAATTGGCCGTTATGCCCAGCGTCGACTAGGCTAGCCGAGGCGAATAGAATCGAGTCGCATTAAAATTCGTCGCTATGCATTAACCCCGCGCATCTATATATGGAATGTAAGGCCGCACTACAGTTAACCGCACGTGGACTTTAGCCGCGTCATTTTGTGATTCAGTCACGGGAAAATACCGCCAGTGTGTTCGCTTGTATTGACGCCTTTGAATCACCAAAAGACGCGGCTAAAATCCACGCGCGGTTAACCGTAGTACGGCCTGAGGCTAAACGTAAAGAAAGTACTTTGTACCGCTTTTTAAGCACAATGCGCGCACGGTGTTGAGATTTAGCGAAATTAAAGTTCATAATATAGAGAAGTGACTAATAATATAGTTGACTGCCTCGGTGGCGTAGTTGTATTACGGTACGACTGCAATGCTTGTCTTGGGTTCGATCCCCAGGTCGGGCAGTGATATTGGATTTTTCTATTCAGTACCAGCCCGGAGTCTGGAATTTGACCTCGATATGGCGATAGGCTCGTCCCCAATCACATCATGGGACGGAATATGCACGGCGAAAAGTGGGTGCATTAGTTGCGCCTCTGCCTAACTCCTTTGGGGGTAAAAGGTGTGAGTGTATGTATGTATGCATGTGTGTATGTATGTAATATAGAGGAGTGGAAAAAAAGAACGCATAATACATTAAATCCGATGGTCGAATTTCGTCCACTGGAAGATCTAAGTCCAAGTATACGAAGTTGCGGCCACAGCTATAAATGCGTTTCGATTTGGCGCGTTTCGATTCTGCTCAAGTCGAGGCCATTCCTTAGACCTACACTTAGAATACAAAGTGAGCTACTATTTTTTAATGTCCCAGGGCTGCCAACCTACATACCAACAAGAATATCCAAATCGCCACCCATCAGTCCCACGCTAGAGAGCAAATTCGGTAATTAGTTTAAGATCAATGCGTTTGTGGAAACGGGCATGGTTTTTATAACAATTGTCATAAATTGGTTTGGTATCATTCTTGAGTGTTGTACCATATAACTTACTAAGACATCTAGAGATGAGAGGATTAAAGTCATAATGTACCAGCCCCCTTATTCTCTAAGACTCACGTTATTTTTACCGCTCGTAACAAGCGCTTAACGTATCCATCGCGTTTATCACTATGGAAATTGGCATACAGAGTACCATTTGACGCTAATTACACGAAGTTAACGCGACCGCGTTACAAGTTAGTACTGTCATAGAGAATAGCAGGGCTGGATGATGAGCGCGGTCCTATGTAGTTCAGTGCTTATAGTGTGGCTTCTGATTATGCAACTCATTTGTCCCACCTCTCAGTGTAACGGATGTAATTAAAATTATTATTCCTTTTTATCCATTGTCATATAATCTATACTAATATTATAAAGCTGAAGAGTTTGTTGGTTTGAATACCCTAATCTCAGGAACTACTGGACCGATTTTGAAAAATCTTTCACTAATAGGAAGCTACATTACTCCTGAGTGCTATAGGCTACTTTTTATCTCGGAAAACGTTTCCACGCGGGCGGAGCCGCGCGCAATGCTAGTATAATATAATGGTTGCAACTGTCTACATGTAATTTTATGTGTAGCATAAGTTGTATACACAATTCAGTCGTTAGAAGAAAAACGAAAATATTTTATGACAATGTTTAGATTCACATTGGTTAACAAAGCATAAAGTGAGAGTATTATAAATGTGTCTTTATTGGCATATTTAAAGAAGAATAAGATTAATGGCGTTCCCGTTTTCACAAACACAATAGAATAAAACTATGTACGCATGGTGTAGTGTGGTATGCACGTAGCATTACAAAATTATTTCAATGCACTGTTTAGTTTGAAATTTTTGGATAATAATATCTTCTTTTTTGCCTATTTAGTGTTTGTGTGTTGCTTTTATTCTGCAAATTTCAGTTTGTTTATTGTTTAAACAAATATAACAAGATTATCAGTGATATCATTTTATTAAAAACAATTATTTCAAAATAATATATATTTAAGAGCAATATTCAATATTAGCATCTATGTACAAGCCGAAAAGATTGCCAATTTACATTTTTTTTTTCTTGAAAAAAGTTAGCTTTGCCTCTATTCTAACTCCTTATTAATTTTTTTTAGTTTTATTTTTTTTTATTTTATAATATTTTTATAGTCCCCATCTTTCTGGCCACCCTTCAGTTTGAGGTTGTCCCTACCTCACCCGGCACTGTAATTCGTGATACCGAGCGAACTTGCTGAACTTCATTCAGCAATTTAGTTAGTACTTCACCTCATTATCACCCATTCTCTATGTCTAGTGTCACTTTTATCTCTGAAAACCGCTATCACGCTGCTTGTGACTATTTTCAGCTTGGTCAAAAAGGTTGGGCACAGTTAGAATTATTATTATGTGCGATTAATACCTTAGGGCCTTACTAATAAACGCTGTATGCGCCTGTGATATATATTTTTGACCTCTAAACTAAATATCAAAGCCTAGAAAAACGAAACATAAACGAAACACTTATACAGAAATATACTTTTATTAGATTTTAATTTATTACTTGATGTTTTAGTTAGGTATTTTTGTTTATAGGTCCAATAAAAGATATAGACGATGCAGCGGAGAGGTTTATAGCTGAACAGAGGAACGCTTTGGCCAGAGCTGCTAGCAGGAAGTTTAGTCGACGATCACCACTCAGGTGAGGATTTTAAGGAACCAGTCCTGAGCCTGTAGCCAAGATGATTTTCTACAAGCATTAAAGTTTACTGGTGGTAGGTCTCTCATGTAAGAGCCTGTCTGGGTGGGTACCACCGCAATGTCTATTTCTACCGCCAAGCAGTAGTGTGCATGCATTGTTGTGTTTCGGTTTGAAAGACATTGTAGCCAGTGTAACTACTGGTCATGATAAGACTTAACATCTTATGTCTCAGGATGACGAGCGCAGTGAAATGCCACACAGTACTTTGTAAGTCAAGGTGCTGGATGGTGTTGGTACTGTTTATGGGTGGTCGTATCGATTACCATCAGGCGAACGGCATGCTCGTCTCGTCATTCAATGCAATAAAAAAAAAGACAATCATATGACAAGTCTAGTGCAAGGATACGTCATTCCCATACATTTTTTTCTATTCTATTGGAGTTAACACTTGTAGAAAAGAATCTTGGCTACAGCTGTTGTATTATATATTGTCCCATTGCTGAGCGTAAATCTCTACTAATGAGAGGGTTTAGATCTTAGTTACCATACTATACCATATCATACCAGCCCTGTATTATATACTGCCCACTGCTGAGCACGGGCCTCCTCTACTACTGAGAGGGGTTAGGCCTTAGTCCACCACGCTGGCCTAGTGCGGGTTGGCAGACTTCACATACCCTCGAAATTCAGAGAACTTCTCAGGTATGCAGGATTTCTCACGATGTTTTCCTTCACCGTTAAAGCGAGCGATAATTCACAAAGAATACACACATAACTTTTTAGAAAATTCAGAGGTGTGTGCCCTTGGGTTTTGAACCTGCGGACATTCGTCTCGGCAGTCCGTACCACTCCCAACTAGGCTATCGCCGTTAGATCTTAGTTAGATAACACAAATTAATTAGGTCACTTTTGATCTGGAAAAAGTACAAAAGTCACAGTGGGACTTTTATCCTCGGAAACGTTTTTCACGTTGGCGAAGCAGGGAACAATAACTAGTGGAATATTAAAATCCCTATAAATTGCAACAATCGAAAACTAATCTCTGACTTCAACCTACTAAAATATATTTTTTGCAGGTTCATAGAGAACACGACCATAGAGATAGAGAATGACCTGGCCAGCAGGGCGGTGAGGCGACGCAGCGAAGACGACGATCTCCTGCGCAGACAGGAGGAGTTCATCAACGCGAACCGGGCTGGATTGAGACGGAGGTAAAGCACAGGACACTGTGACGTCACATTACAAAAATGAACCAACCCAAATGTCAAAATTTTCGTATTCAAAATTTATTCAAATTGGTTCATTGTAATGATACAGAATTATGTAAGTGAAGGCGATGAACGCATTCTTTGCGATTGCTGTCATCAAGACCGATCAAAATAGAAGCGTTTTGAAACCTGTGCTAATTTGCTGCTATAATTAGACTAACTAATTAGGCTCATCATCACTACATGAATGCACAAGGAAGGCGGCCATCAGAGAAGAGTGGCGGCGTGTTGTGAAGCTTGCCACCAACACCTGAAGAGATGACCACGACCACTCTGTCAAGAGTGATACCGATAAAAGAGAAGAATTAGACTAAGCCTACGAGCGCACTATGGTTTTCGCCCGCAGATGGCTGTTTTCGCTACCGCAAAATCACTTAACTATAGTGCGGCCTTAAACTAATACTCATATGAAGAGCACAGGCAAATAACATGGAATGTCACAAATTTTAATAGTTATCTTTTTATAGAATCATATCTTTGTCTATGGTAATTTGAATTCCAATCATTAGAATTTAAAAAAAAGTTAACAGATGGCGCCGAAAATGCAGTTTTTTTATGGCCAAAACGAAAAGAACTGGGAATGTCCATAAAAATAATATACTCTCTCTCTCGTCTCAATAAAAATAATAATAATATACTTTTAATCTTTCAATATATTTTTCTCAAAATTCATTAATTAAGATATTCCCTGTTATTTGTCTGTGCCCATCATATACTTCAGCCCTGTGTCTAATTAACTCGTTGTTTGGTGCAGGATGCGATCCCCGTCCCCCGCGCGTCGCTCCCCGTCGCCACGCGTGAGTCCCGAACGACGCGCCCGCCCAGAACCGCCCAGACACTACGACGAGGCAAGTACTTTTTTTTATTTCCGGGATGAAAGTCCCGCTTTATATTATCCCGGGATAAAAGTGGCCTATGTTACTCGCCGATAACGTAGCTTTATATTGGTGAAAGAATGTTTTAAAATCGGTCCAATGGTTTCTGAGTTCATTCGTTGCAAACATACAAAAATAGCACTAAAGCACGTAAAGCCGTTGGTCCTGCGCGTGATCTCTCTCCGGTCATGTCTGCCGTCTCACCGGACTATGAGAGTGAAGGAATAGCGAGTGCACCTGTGTATTGCGCACACACTTGTGCACTATAATATCTCATGCGTACCTGGCTGATCTCCGTTGAAGAGGATTACATTTTTTACAAAAATACAAATCTTTCCTCTTTATAAGTATAGATTCGGGCACGAGAATGTGACCCTACTGCACCTAATGGTACTTGGAGTGGAATCCAGATAGTGTCTACTGACGAGAGATGTTTACCTCTAGCAAATTTTGAAGCTTGCAGAACTTGTGGCAAATCGTTGTGTAGAATTATTATATTGCCGCTAGTGTGAACGAGTCCTTAAGTTCTTGCTAAATATATTGCTGAGAGAACTTGCTTTACAATTGTTGAATTTACCAACAGGAAAGTGAATACAAGCGTCGTCTGAGAGAACAGGAGAGCTTGAGGGAGCGAGTGTTGCGAGCTAAAGAGGTTCGCAGGAGGAAGAATGCTGTCGCACTGCACAATAAGTTACAGGAGAGGTTAGTTTAGTTGTATGAAGAGATCCGTAGAAGAACGAACATAGCCTAGCGGATTAGCAAGCTAAAGTGGCAGTGGGTAGGGCACATAAAACTGACAACAGCTCGTAGAACTGACAACAGATGGGGTAGAAAAGTTCTCGAGTGGAGGCCACGTATTGGCAAGCGGAAGTGGGACGTCCTCCTACAAGGTGGACAGACGACCTTTTAAAGGTCACCGGAACCCGCTGGATGCAGGCCGCTTCTGACAGGTTGGTCTGGAAATCTTTGCGGGAGTCCTATGTTCAGCAGTGGACTTCTAAAGGCTGAAGAAGAAGTTTAGTTATAGTTTTTTAGTGTACTATAAATAATATTTTATAGTTTTGTACTATACAGGGTGTTGGTGAAAGTAAGTTTGTTTTAAATGTAAATGTTTTTAAAAGTCACGAGTACAGATTAGGAACATAAGACAGTAAGAGAGGAAAGGGGGATTGATTCATGTTGTAGCCTATGGTTTCTTTTTATAAATTATTTTTAAGCGATTTCTGAAACATGCTTAATGTAGACAACCTTTGATGACCATCAATAAGTCAAAACTGAAAATTACCTCTATAATATTACTTACAGAGAAAGAGAGCCTCTTGAAAAAGAGAAGGAAAAAGAACCCCCGAAACCGGACAGACCGGAGGAGTCCAAACCGGAACCGGTCGTCGACAAACCGTCTAGCACCGAGCCAGAACCGAAACCGGACACTACGCGGAAGTCACCTGAGAAACCGGACAAACCGGAGAAATATGAGAAGCCGGCCAAACCGGAGAAAATTAAAGAGCGGTCACCGATCAGGAAAGAGGAAAGCGCCGAAGTCAATTCTACATGTGGTGAGTGTACTTTGTTTATTCGCAAAAATAGTAAGAGGTGCAAAGAGAAAAAGAAAGTTCTATTAGTGACCACCGTTTTCAACATAATCGCACCTTTAGAACGCAAACCACGCAATTCAAACAAATAGAAAATTGAGTTATCTTTATAAAATGACTTAAAACAGGTCCCTTTTTATAAAAATACAGTAAAAATGGGACTGATATAACAGTTTTGTCCTGCTCCTGCTTGAATATGGCTGTGTTTGAAGTATTGTTGTATTGAGAACTTCGTTTTAAGTAATTTTATGACGAAAAATCCATTTTCGATTTTTTTGAATTGTGTCGTTTTCGTTCTAAAGGTGCGAATTATTAATAAACTATATTTTTAAACGGTAATCCGGCCCCTAGCTAAAGCCGCATCCCTTGTAATCCAACAAGCCTATGGCAGACATCTTCGTCAATACACAATTACATAGTACACATACATAGAATCTAACTTTTTTATAAGTTCGTAATTTGTCGGATTTCAAGGTACTCCTTTTCTAAAAAGTTCCCGACTACAGAGGGTCTTTGGCAGTACCCTGTAGCCCGGCAATTTCAACAATCCGACACCATCTTACAAAACGTTTGTCCGATTACAGCGGGTCTACTGCATTATTTTTTTATAAATGACTTATTCTGATTGGTTGATGCTTGATCGGATCGAAAATTAAGGTTGGGTTTTATTGAAAACGGCCGTAAGTCTACGTTGTCTGCCTGACGGTCTTTTGAATCGAGATACCTTACCAATCGTTGAGGGTTTGCAGACTTACACTTGGCAAAGCAGCAATCCATTCACTGCTGTTCAAATCTCGACCACATGGTAAAGTGTATAGGTGTCATTTCAGAGTCGCTGACGCCGCCGCGCGAGGTGGCCCTCACGCCGCCGCTGCCCGATGACGATGACGACCTGGACCTCATCCTGGGCGACATTGACGGCATACTCAGCGACGACGATGACTCGGGCCGGTTCAAACAGAAGTCTGTCAAGTAAGTTATCATATAATATAGTACAGTCAGCAGCATAAGTAGATGAACAAATTCAAAATTTCAATTTGCCTACATACTTTTTTGTTCTTGTTTTTCTCTTCACAAAAATAAAATAAAAAGGTATTTACTTTACTCCAAACGAAGAAAAAATATTTCAGTTTAACTTAATGCGTATATAAGCGATTTGAACTTTTTGATTTTGTACAGATATTTATGCTGCTGACTGTACACTATGTAGGTATGTTTTTTATGCGTTATTTCGCCTCCACCATACCATACCAGCCCTGTATTATATACTGGCCACTGCTGAGCACGGGCCTCCTCTACTACTGAGAGGGTTTAGGCCTTAGTCCACCACGCTGGCCTAGTGCGGGTTGGCAGACTTCACATACCCTGGAAATTCAGAAAACTTCTCAGGTATGCAGGTTTCCCCGCGCTGTTTTCCTTCACCGTTAAAGCGAGCGATAATTCGCCACCACCATACTTCACGCATGCTCACGCCTTTTATCCACGAAGGGGTAGGCAGAGGCACAACTAGTGCACCCACTTTTCGCCAAGCGTATTCCGTCCCATGATGTGATAGGGGGCGAGCCTAACGCCATATCGGGCACAAATTCGAGACTCCGGGCTGATACTGAATAGAAAAATCCAATATCACTTTGCCCGACCCGGGGATCGAACCCGAGACCTCAGCCTTGCAGTCGTACTGTAATACAACTACGCCACCGAGGCAGTCATACCATACTTCACCTTATTGCTAAATTAACATTGACACCCATATCTCAATATTAGCCAATCACAGCTCCCCTATACGCATTGCGAAGGCTGCCATGCCAAAAGCAGTGAGAAACAAACTAACAACCGTGACCACAAACAATACAGAAGAAGAACAACCCTAGAGTTTCTTGCCCGTTCTTCTCTGGTGGAAACTGCTTTCCGAACTGGTGGTGGAGTAAACATTGACTGAATCTAAGTAATGTTTAACATTGTATGCATTCGAATAAATTATTTCATTTCATTTCATAAAAAGTGGACGCACAGTTCGCCCAAAGGCATTGTGTCGGCAATTTCATAGTATTCTTTGGATTTGTTCAGCTTTGTTTACACAACTGAAGTTGAGTTGTATCTATGTAACTATTATTGTAACTATGTAAGTGCACGTACGTATGTGTCACACCATGCCTCCCATATACAGGGTCATTTTGACATTGCGTTAATAAATGAAATCACATGCTTATCTCGTCGAAAATAACGCTTTCCATTAAGTTATTTTAACCATAGACTAAAATAAAAAAGTGTAAGTTTCAAACAAAATAAATATCAATAAAAAGTAACTAAGTTTACACGACCTTATGCCACTACTACTGCTCTGAGATAATTCGTCGCAGTGGCAACATTATACTTTCATTCAGAAATACACTTTCGCACACACCGTATTCGCACTAAACTACGAAATGATCAAAAAAATCGAAAACTACGACCGGGTTTTTTTTTTTTTTTTTTTTTTTTTTTTTATTATATTTATTTATTTACTACAATCTGTCTCCTTTGTGGGACATTCAGCAGTATGTTGGTTGGTGCTATCGGTGACGCGCTCGGTATGTGGCCTGTGTCACATCCTCATTGTTAAAACAGTAGCTGTGTTTACTGTGATTGTATTAAATCTTGAGGTATTTTACGCTTCAAACGTCGCGCTTTGTTGTGATTTGCCATGAGTGGCCGGGCCAGAGTATTTGGGTGTCTTTCGATGCGCTCTTTATAGGTTCTGGTATGTCGTACAATTTCCTGTTTCACAGTGGGCAGGCGTAGATCACGGTGTAATAATTCGTTGGGTACGAACCAGGGGGCATTGGTTATCATGCGAAGTGCTTTATTTTGAAACCTTTGTATGATTTCAATGTTTGAATGGGATGCAGTACCCCACAGTTGAATTCCATACGTCCAGACGGGCTTTAGTATCGCCTTGTACAGAAGTGTTTTGTTTTCGAGAGACAGTTGAGACTTTCGTCCAATGAGCCAGTAAAGTTTTCGCGTTTGGATACCAAGTTGCTTTCTCTTAGTGAAAATGTGTTTTTGCCAGGTAAGTCTTTTGTCCAAGTGCAATCCAAGGTATCTCATATGATCTGCCTGCGGGACCGCAATGTTGTTAAGTGTGACTGGAGGACAAGAGCCTCTTCTTAAGGTAAAAGTTACGTTGACTGATTTTGTTTCATTTGCTTTTATCCGCCACTTTTTGAGCCAGTGGGATATGTCATTTAGTCCTTTTTGGAGTATTTGTGAGGCTATTTTTGGGTCGCTATGTGTAGCTAGAATGGCGGTATCGTCAGCAAAGGTTCCAGTGATTAAGGATTCAGATGTCGGCAGATCCGCGGTGAAAAGTAAGTAGAGTATGGGACCCAGTACGCTGCCCTGCGGAACTCCTGCTTTTATAGGGCATAGATCAGACATTGCTTCCCCTTGTTGCACTATGAAATGGCGCTGTTGGAGAAATGATTTTAATATTCCATAAAGGTGATCTGGTAGCCCACTTTTCAGTTTGAATAGCAATCCTTCATGCCACACGCGGTCAAACGCTTGAGATATGTCCAAGAATGCACTGGCGCAGTAAGATTTACCTTCTAATGATTCCATAATATGTTTTGTTAGTCTGTGTACTTGGTCGATAGTGGCATGCTTACTGCGAAATCCAAACTGGTGATCAGGAAGTAGCTCCTTCTCTTTGAGAATAGGCAAGATTCGTTGTAGCAGTAGAGATTCGTATATTTTGGATGGAATAGGTAACAGACTTATGGGCCTATACGATTTTGTTTCTTCAGGTTGTTTCTCTAGTTTCAACAGCATTACAATTTGTGCGACCTTCCACTCCAGGGGAAAGAACTGCAACATTATACTTTCATTCAGAAATACACTTTCGCACACACCGTATTCGCACTAAACTACGAAATGATCAAAAAATTCGAAAACTACGACCGGGATTTTTGGCAATAATATTCGTTATTCATGGATGATTTTTGCCAAGATGTTAGAAGAGGTAAAGGCGAATACGTGGTTTCATTTAGTAATGCAATGTAAAAATGACCCTGTATAAGCGATGTACGCCTTTGTTTAACTAGGACGTCTGACAAATTATTACTGTTACCATCTAAGTACTCCGCTGTATATACGTACTCTGAAGTCTTGAATATAAACCTTTACAAGTGCCATCTCTGGAGTTTTAATTAAAGTACTTCAAGCTAGAGCTCACATACTCCCATACTCAGCAAGCTCTACATATCTCAATATTAGTCAATCACAGCGCCCCTAAGCCTACGCACTGGCTGTCCTGCGAAGGCTGTCATGCCGTAAGCACTGGCTGTCAGAAACAGTTTTATTATCACACCATTGCTCCATACTTAGCCAGTGTAACTACAGGACATAGTGAGACTTAACATCTTATGTCTCAGGATGACGAGCGCAGTGGAATACCACACAGTACTTTGTAACTCAAGGTGCTGGATGGTGTTGCTACTGTTTATGGGTGGTCGTATCGTTTACCATCAGGCGATCGGCATGCTCGTCTCGTTATTCAATGCCATAAAAAAAAATACTTAGCTAAGTAACGGTTGTGACTATGGAGCTGTAACAGCTGGGTATATATATATATATATATTTTTCAGATCGGAGCCGGTCAAGAGCACAACGAAACCGTCGGTAGATTTGAGAAGCAAATTGCCTCCGAAATCGTCCTACACCAGTGATGCGAAAAAATCGCAACGACAAAAAATCGTGTTCAACGAAAATGAAGACAGGAAGAAAAAAGGTGAACACTTTTCATAAGGCTATAATTATGGACTAAACTATTTAAACACGACACGATTTCACGGACCGATTCTGATCGTACAGTTTAGTCGTTTTGAGGTTTCGAAACTTAAGGAAATCCTGAAACAAATTTATCAAACTGTACATTTTAACTGTACGTTAATGATATTAGTCAATTTATTAATGCGAGTTTAAAAATGACCAAAGTAATTTCTATTGCAGAGAAATCTCCTGCCAGAAAGGCCATAGTGAGCTCAACAAAGAATGATGACAGTGACATCGCTGATAAAAAACAGGTGAGATCGATAAAAAATTAAAATTACATAATAAATTAATGAAGAAAAGGCTTTGCCCGCGGTTCCATCTGCATTTACATGAGAATAAACTTACTATGTCATAAACCGGAATATTTTGCCTGAATGTAGCTTATATGTTAATCTTTATTCAAGACAGTGTGCCAAATTTCATTTAAACCCATTCAGCGGCATATGGCTTACAAACCTCCCAAAAATCCGCACAAACTTTTTTATTAAAATAACTTAAGTATAATATAAAAAAGGCAGTTTTTTTTGCAGATGCCGCAAAAAAATGACACGTCAGCGCAAAAGAACAGACAGAGAATTGTATTTGACAAAGAGGTAACATTTTTTAAATTGCTCAAGTATTAAATCATATCAACCAAATCTTGAGTTATCATAATAGTTTAATTTTAATAATACATAACGTAAAAGGTCCACTCGGGCGGAACCGCGAGCAATAGCTATTCTTCTCAATGTAATAAATGGGAAAGTATAATTTTTTTTTTGCATTCACAGGAGAAACAAAGAGAGGAAACTGAACGCAAATTCGCTAACCGCCGCGTAATACTCCAACGGCGTGTCACGCAGAAGGAGAAAATTCGTGCGGAAACGGACCCTACTCAGCCGACATTAGGCATATTCAGCAGGGCCGTCCGCACTGCCGTGCGTGGGAGTGACGAACCCCGCGTCGAACTCGCCGACGACGATGACGAGGCCCCTGCGAAGGGTGCACGGCTCCCTACCTCGGCCATCGCCGCCGTGATGAATCTGCCACCCGGCATAACCGATACAAGGCTCAAGACACTCGCCGGCAACGATGTGCAGGTAACGTTTTAATGTAGGCTTTGATTGTATGTATTTAATAAGGTCGTATGTGTGGTGTTTCTAATGTTGTTTCGATATTAGTGAATTCCTTTTGAAGATGCCAAATTTACTATATTAAAATAATGGGTTACATATGACACGTGAGGGGTAACGACGTAGGTAGGTAGGTAGACGATAGGTGAGTCATGACATAACGGACACTACACAACGATGTAGGTGCGTTAGATGATCGGTGATAAATGACATAACAGAAACTACACTATTATGTAGGTGCGTTAGGTGATCGGTGAGGCATGACATGACAGACACTACACTATGCTGTAGGTGCGTTAGGCGATCGGTTAATCATGACATAACAGACACTACACTATGATGTAGGTGCGTTAGGTGATCGATGAGTCATGACATAACAGACACTACACTATGATATAGAGGAGTGAGGTGGTCGATGAGTCATGACATGACAGAAACTACACTAGCATGTAGGTGCGTTAGGTGATCGGTGAGTCATGACATAACAGACACTACACTATGATGTAGGTGCTTTAGGTGATCGGTGAGTCATCACATAACAGACACTACACTATGATGTAGGTGCTTTAGGTGATCGGTGAGTCATGACATAACAGACACTACACTATGATATAAGTGCGTGAGGTGGTCGATGAGAAATGACATGACAGAAACTACACTATTATGTAGGTGCGTTAGGTGATCGTGAGTCATGACATAACAGACACTACACTATGATGTAGGTGCGTTAGGTGATCGGTGAGGCATGACATGACAGACACTACACTATGCTGTAGGTGCGTTAGACGATCGGTGAATCATGACATAACAGACACTACACTATGATGTAGGTGCGTTAGGTGGTCGGTGCGTCATGACATGACAGACACTACACTATATTGTAGGTGCTTTAGGTGATCGGTGAGTCATGACATAACAGACACTACACTATGATATAGGTGCGTGAGGTGGTCGATGAGTCATGAAATAACAGACACTACACTATGATGTAGGTGCGTTAGGTGATCGGTGAGGCATGACATGACAGACACTACACTATGCTGTAGGTGCGTTAGACGATCGGTGAATCATGACATAACAGACACTACACTATGATGTAGGTGCGTTAGGTGGTCGGTGCGTCATGACATGACAGACACTACACTATAATGTAGGTGCTTTAGGTGATCGGTGAGTCATGACATAACAGACACTACACTATGATATAGGTGCGTGAGGTGGTCGATGAGTCATGAAATAACAGACACTACACTATGATGTAGGTGCGTTAGGTGATCGGTGAGGCATGACATGACAGACACTACACTATGCTGTAGGTGCGTTAGACGATCGGTGAATCATGACATAACAGGCACTACACTATGATGTAGGTGTGTTAGGTGATCGGTGCGTCATGACATGACAGGCACTACACTATGATGTAGGTGCGTGAGGTGGTCGATGAGTCATGACATAACAGACTACTACGCAATACATAAATATTATACATATAACGATGTTAAACAAGTTTGATAATTAATACATAATAAGTCTAAGATACATAAAATACGGCACTTCACAACGGTATAGTTCTCAGTAGGCTACATGATGGTTAGTGATCGAGACTATCCCGCCCTCAAACCCGCCACTACAACTCTTTTAAGCCAGGATCAGTAATGGCACGCATTTTATGACACCAAGCGGTGAGATTCGGCGAGTCTCAGGTAACACTAATCTGTCTTTATCCCGCAACGAAATGAATCAAATAGAAAGATAGGGAGATGGTTAGTGATTATGAGCATCCACAAAATTTATTCTAAAATATTAATAGAACTCATCTGAATACATAAAAAATAATCAATTAAAATTTGCCCGCGTTGCAACCTCATTAATTAGTCCTAATGCATAATATCGCCTATGTTACAAGTCTCAACTAATTATTTCCGAATATCGATACAAGATGACTGCAAAATAAAATTTTACATTTGGAACAGATCATTTACTTAGATTTTTGACTTAAATGGCCGTTACGAGTCATTTGACGTCTTAAGGTGCAGTTCCATGGATTATTATACGTGTAATTGAAAGTTCTCGATTGTGTTTAAAATAATTCGAATATTGATTTTCGAAAAACATATGAAACGTCACACATCGATTTAATTAAAATTTAGATTAATATACAACAAATCTGTGATAAGATACTGTGATATTTATTTATTTATGTTATTTTATTATTTGATATAACAAAAGATCTTTTCAGTAGTATTTTTTTTATTAGACTATTAAGAAAGGATGAGATGATAGACAAATTTAAAGTGCGAATAAATTGTGACTGACTTAATTATGTCAAGAATGTAGAGTTTTTATAAATTAGTTCATGGATTTCTCATGATTAGGGGAGATACTGCCATGCTATTCTAACACGGGCAGCGACCATATAGCCACTAGACTTCGAATAACAGGCGATCGGTCTCCGGAATCACATAATATGTGGGCTTAAAATGTGGCAAAAAACGCAACTCGTAAGACGATGTCGTTTAATTTTGATGTTTGTGATTGATCGAGAGATCAATACGTCAGTCACGTGTTAGTCTCTCAACCAATCCCAATAAAACGAAACGGAGTCGTGTCGTGTTATTTTTGCCACATTCTAAGCCCACTGACTATTAGATCAGATGTAGCGTGTCGTTCAATATCTTCAAGTCAGTTGTGAACAAAATTGTGTGCCGTAAACACTTCAACATTATTGATTTATTAATATTACAATCGCCCCTTGCGCAAAGCAGTGGTGTTAAAAACAAACAGACTTCGGGTTTTCAGAAAAGTAGCATTACATTTCATATTTATGTCAATAATTTGACTTAATCCACACCACCATACCAGCCCTGTATGATATACTGCCCACTGCTGAGCACGGGCCTCCTTTACAACTGAGAGGGTTTAGGCCTTAGTCCGCCACGCTGGCCTAGTGCGGGTTGGCAAAATTCACATACCTTCGAAATTCACAGAACTTCTCAGGTATGCAGGTTTCCTCACGATGTTTTCCTTCACCGTTAAAGCACCGTTAAAACACACATAACATTTTTAGAAAAGTCAGAGGTGTATGCCCTTGGGTTTTGAACCTGCGGACACTCGTCTCGGCAGTCCGTTCCACTCCCAACTAGGCTATCGCCGCTTCTTAATCCTACTTAATCAATCCATATTTAATAATTATCGAAAAACATTTTATACCGGCCATTTTGTGTTTAAAACTTTAGCACTGAGGCCTCTCAAATTATATTTGCATTTCTTTCTAGCTTAAGTTCATTTTATGCTATCTCTATTGCTTAGTTGTTTAGCATTAAATGAAAAGTGACGCACCCAATAAAAGTAGTGGTTTTTATGGCTACGTAAAACGTAATGATGTTGGCAGGCCCAATTGTAATGCAGTACTCCCTTCCTCAAACCTCAGGTACTGTGACAGAGTTTGAAGAAAAATATTGGGCACTAGCTTTTGCGCGCGGCTCCGCCCGCGTGGAAAAGTTTTTCCGGGATAAAAAGTAGCCTATAGCACTCAGGAGTAATGTAGCTTCCTATTAGTGAAAGAATTTTCTAAATCTGTCCAGTAGTTCCTGAGATTAGCGCGTTCAAACAAACAAACAAACAAACTCTTCAGCTTTATATATTAGTATAGATTAGTTATCTAGGGGCTATGTAGTCGCTGAACATGGGCTTTGAAACACTTTACATACAGGTGAAATGCTTGTGATTTTACAATTTTGTGTATGGTACTCAACACAATATCTACTTTATGAAATTAAAACAAACTAGTCAATATAAAAGTTTAAAAAAATTAAAATATTTAAACAAAAACATCTCTAGTCATGTTAATTTGAAAGTGATCATTTTACTTTAGATTTAATTATAAAGTGTCATGCGTTTTTGAATCCTACTGAAAAGGTCTTTATAAAATGCAAAGTTATTTATACACGAGAAACTTGAAAGTAATCTCAGTTTTTTTAATTAATTAATAATAAACATATTTATAAATGTGTTTTACACCTATATAACTAAGCTGTTAATTATAATATCAAATTTATCGTTCTTTTTATTGGAATATACAAGAAAGTATAAATTTTGATTGTAGTCTTCGATTGAAAAATATTTTTATTTGTTTCTGGATATCTGGTTTTATATAAATAATAAATCACTTTGCATCACACCAAAATAATGCACATTTATTTCATAATACAATGATTTATTCTGTGATATATATCCACGTTGAAAAGTATGTATAACCTTGTTTTAGTATGTATTTTATTGTATAGGAATAAAAAAATTAAAAATGAGAACAAAATAATTTCTTGTTATATATTTAATCAAAATTATAGTCATTTAAGTACTTAAAGTGCCCATTTGTTTTTCAGTATTATTTGTATCAATTTATTCCTATATTAATAAAAGTATAATGATATATTTTATTATTACAATATTTGTCTTCCAATTGAACATTTTGCGTTCGAAATTAAGTACTATTATTCTATTTAAATCTGTACTTATGCCGTACTGTAAGAGATTTGGGCGTTTATCTAATTTTAGTGCATGTTTTATTCACATGTTAGAGTACAATTCCAACATGGTTTTATGGATTATTAAAGTTTTATTTTGGATTACATTGTATGCTATTGTATTTGAGATTTTTTATCGTTAATTATTTGTTCATATTTGAGACGGGGTTTTTAGCCGCCGCAGTGGCGCCCAACGTGGGGCCAGCAACGTTACATATTGTAATTGTATTCTTTTATTACAAGGAAAAGTTTTAGTAAGTATAAATAATGCATAAAATGTGATTTTATGTCCAATTAATATTTCAGAAGTGATAAAAAAAGAATACATTTCTTCGTGATTACAAATTCTAATTAATGTTTATATGTTGTGTAATGTGTATTAATAATTACCAAAGCATATTTTCAGATATTCATTGATAGAATTTCTTATTATTTTATGGATGAATAAAAATAAAAGGTTGATGTACTGTGTACACATTCTGCTCACATTCACTGGCTTACTAAACATTTTTCCTTGTTGGAGATTTATTGTATTAAAATAAATTAATGTCAGTGGTACTCAAAATGCGTTCACACCGCTCTCGTCAAAGTGTAGGCAATTGATCTCATTTTGGGAACCATTGGTTTAGTTGAAGCAATAATGTATACTCCGATAAGTGGTGTAACTTTTTTTTGTAATATCTTTTGGTATTTTTTGTATTGTTTGACGTATATTAATTCTTTGTCACTGGCCAAATGTTTGTGAACACGTCCTATTTTGTACTGACCACTGACGTACGTTTATGTGTAATGTTCCATACAAACTGTATTTGTATGATGACCAAAAGGAGTGTGCATTTATTGTGACTTCCAACGATGCGTTCTTAACAGGAAATGCACCTTTGTAAGATTTCGTCCTCAATTCATTGTAAATTTCAAGCGTGTCTCCACTTCAGGGGTATATTTTATTGCCTGTAAAGATAAGTACAAAGGATGGCCTGAAAAACACCCCGGATTAAATGTTCCAGAGTTTGGTACTGGACAAAGAAGAGCGCAGTGCTAGGATCACTTTCAAAACACCGAACGCAGCCGAAAACTTCAAGAGAAAGTTCAATAACAAAATGGTTGCCGCGAGCCGATTGACTGTCACGCTACGTTAATATAGTAAACGGGGGCTCCCAAAGATTGTGGTCGTCGCCCCCTGGCACGGATTTGCGAGGACTGTTTTATTGTCGTAAATATTTCGAGGCTTTATGACAAGCTTGATACACAGCGCCTCTTGAAAAGGGTCGATACAATATGTTTTGTATAAATGCAACATTAACGTCCATTTTGGCAGTAACACCTATGCATTTGGGATCCTCTGATTCCTGGACCACAATTGTGCTTGTTAACACGGGTTAATGTAAAACTTCTTTAGTATAAGGAATTTTAAATTACATCTAGGTGTGTGTACCGAGTTTTTAAAGGTGTTATAAAATGCCCATTTTTAACATATTAGTAAAAATATTCTTTTAAGTGTAATTTAGTTTACCTCATGTTACATGTGGAACGTTTTAGGTTTTACCGCTACAGAAGTTGATTAATTTCAATATGTCTGATTTCGTGCAAATTTTTTTGTGTTATGTCGTAAGAACCGATCGATAATTGTTACTTTTGTTCTAAATTTTCATGTTTTGTGCATTGACGCATTGTTGATCGACACTATTAATATCGAAAAGATATAAAGAATAAGTCAATTTGCCATTCAATTGAAAATAATGGTATCAATAATGATCTAAAGTTCACACGTGGTTTTAGAAAATTGGGGTATATTTTCGTTTCCTTTTTTGGCTTAAAATTTTAAGACGTTCAACGGACAAACAATAGAGGCCGAGTACACAATAACATGTCAAGAACGGAGGGAAAAATATAAAGCAACAGGTTTGAAATCATAGCTTGCTATGAAATATATCCATAGAGCATTAGATACGCTCATGTTATAGTTGTTTGGAAAGGAAAAATGTATAACGCGTTAGGCCCTAAGGTTTTTGACCTAAAAGGGCAGTACAGTTGAATTTAGTTACACAGTTCTTTGTCCTACGATCAGCAGTGGGTTAATTTCGTTTGATATTGCTTTAAGGGCTGTTTACGAGATGTTGTTATTTTCTAAGAATTATAAACCAACAAGAATTGAAATTAGTTGTTAATTGAAAAAAGTTTTAGCACCATTGTGATGCTTTTGGCTTGTCTTCTCTGTATTAAGACTATTTCTGTCTGTTATTATAATGTGTTTTAATGCAATATGTATTTTAGAACGCTAACATAAGATTCACATTGTTTGGATATTTAATAGAGATTTTCGATAAAGAAACACTATATTACTGTATAGTTCTTAATAATTAATCGCTTGACATTGCTATACATTTCATCTTATAAGGTGAGATTTTAAAAATTGTAACTTGTTTTAACGTCTGCATAATAAAGGTACTGTCAATTTAGTCTCCAATAATACTTGTAATTAGCCCAAATATCAAGCTTATTTAATGATTTGACTGTAATGTGATAATTTTTGACATCTACCCCCATTTTGATTTTTAATTAACCTTACCAATGTAATACGTGATTTTGGTGCGATATTTATAAAGGGAAATTAAGACACACTGAAATATCAAGATCAGAATATCTCAATAATCGGGTCAAAGAGAGTATATGTTGGTTTAGAGTTTGTAAGATGAAAGTTACAATATTGATACCTTAGATCTATCCAAAGCTGAAAAAGTTCTTAAGTCAATGCGAATAGATGTCAAAAATGATTGCAATTTACGTTAATTATGTCGCATCAACGTACACGCTATGTTCTGTATAAATTCGTAGTCAGCATGTATCTTGAAAAAATAGTGTCGTCTCGCTCTCTCCTATTGAAATATATTCGCCTTGGGATAACAAGGTTCTATCTGTCGGAATAATAAAGAGTCGGATAATGCCCTGTTGCGCCAAGGCAACATGTGTTTCTTTCTCTAAATTATATGTATTTTAATGTATTGAGATTTTAGACGATCAATGAACACATTTTTTAGTATTAAGATGTTTAACTGCCAGGTTTTATTGCTAAATAGTAAAAATTAATAATAATGTAGTAGGGTCAGTTATAAAATTATGGCAAAGTGGTTCTATGCCTGAGAATTTTAATAACAGTAGAAATGTCAATCGATGATAGCGTAGTTGGCCTCCAATAAACGCGCTTATTTCGTCGCCAGAGTTAAAGAAACAGGTATGTTCATAAAAAAATTTTTTTGCCATATTATTTTCATGACGTTTTGTATAATAAGTCAACTATTAATTATAAAAAAAACTTTGTATAAGTCTGAAAATTATCATTCTTAGCGACATCGGTTTTTGTAGTCGGGATTTTGTTGACTTTTAATTAAATCATTTTTTCGTGTCTTGTAAGTTGTCATTTTTTTACCATCTCTGGACGAATTAGCAACAATTATTTCAGTCATTGGGTGTAACTGATTCGATTTTTCACCAGGTGAATATTTTTTATTTGGGCTGTAGCCACTTTGCCGTGATTACGAATTAAAAATTAAAATGTAACTATGGACAGAAAAATTTAAAGCGTTTTTGTTTTTTAATCGACTTCATCTATCACAAAAGGAAAAATACATCTTAGTTCTATAATTCTAACATTATTGTAAGTGTTGTTATACCATATTTACATTATAACTAAACATAAATGTACAAGTACAGTGTGGTCAAGAAAATATTGTCATTTAGCAATTGGCAGAAATTTCATTATAAAGCCATTTCTAATATTTCTTTCTTGTATGACTGTCTGCTCTGACTTTGACTTTATTCGCATAAAAAAACTTATTTTTGTATTTTTTTTTATTTAATAAGACTGACAGGAATTATTTTACCCATTTAAGATAAAAAAAACTGTTAGGAAGGTGTCCTAAATATTATAGTTCGGCCGACATTGTAAAGATCCATGATTGAAAATTTTCCCGCCTTTAGTCGTTTGATTACACTGCAATTCTATTCAGAACACACGTATACAGATAAAATAACTTGATGTTGTTTTAGATTTAGTTATAGTTACATAAATGTAAATGAGATTTATCTTTTTACCTAAAAAAAATATGAAGTATGTCAAATATTTTTCAACAAAAATGTATGATTTTAGTCTCATCGATAGTATATAGCAATAACTTTAATACCAATTATTGTGAAACCTCATAATAATTAGAAATGTCAATTCAGTATGAACATGTGTTAAAAAAATACTGAAACTAATTTCCGTTCTCCACGTCCTTCATGAAGTTAGAAATTTATTATTGTCAACTAGTGTTAACTATTATATACCGCAATTTAGCAAAAGGATAGTAAGAGTATAAAGATAGGAACTTACCTTTTAATTTCATTCTAAATTTCACAAGGCACGCCTCTTTTTAAATTGATCGTTCTAAAATTGTATTTACCCTAAAATGTTCATTTTGTGACAGACTTTTTTTTTACAAAAAATGAATACAATTGTTTGTCTATAGACTCGATTTGTGTCCCGATATGAGCTACTGTCGAGTTTTATTTTTGAATAAAGTATAACTTGCGTATTGTTCCCGCGAATGTAAAGGTGTTTAATTCGTAAGAAATTAAATGTTTCATTTACGGATAACTAAGTTTTTAAACTATCAATATAAAACCGTATTTAAAAATAAACCTTGTCTCGTAATACGTTACACAGGTAAGCGTTTTTACAATAGATACAGAAAGTTTGGAACTTGAAGTTGGTATTGTTATTTGCTGCTACATAAAAGTGACAGCCATAGTTATAATTCCAGAATTGAGTTTATCTTCCGTTTAAGCGTTTACCTAAGTCAATATAAATTGTCTTTAAATATCGATATATCAGAAAAAAATATCAATTATAAATAATTATTAACGAATGTTAAAAAAGCACCTTTTTCAGTATGTTGCTCTTATAAAAAAATGTGTTTAAAAAAGGAAAGTTATCTATTTTTATTACCTATTGACTCGAAATTAAATATTTCTGACTTACTCCACTTTGGAACGGATGTGTCGATATTTAAGAAAGAAACTTAGTTTTTGTTATATCTACAAATTATGTTACGGTCATGTTAGACGTACTTTTACTATACGTATATTAGTGAAGTAGTGTGAAAAGTTTGGGTTTTATTTCTAAAACTTGTTTGCAGAATAAAACTATTCAATTATAAAAATGGTTCAAAGCGAATTATAAAAAAAATACGCTTGGAAAGTCTCTAATATACTATTCTCCAATGAAGCTTTATAAATGAAAAGCTAATTTGTAACAATCCTTTCTAATTAACCGATGTCCAAAAAGAAGGAGGTTCTCAATACGTGTGTTTGTAAGTCTTTTTCTTCTTATATATTATACTTAAATATTGAGGAAGGCTGAAGTAAGCCGTGGTGGTAATTTAAATAGTATTCTAAAATCCGTGTCTTTTGGTTAACGCATAAATATGTCTGAACAGACTATAACGCAGATGAAACTGCGAAGCAACAATCGAAATATCGAAAACACGATTTAAACATTTAATCATTGAGGAATAATATGAAAAATAATATGCATAAAGCTTAGTTAGCTAGCTAGTTTTATGAAATAAAATCCAAATTTAGTACATTTCTAAATAAATAGCATTTACCACTGTTTTAAAGCGTTTTAACTAATAAATAAAAGGCTGAATCGTGAATTACCTACAATAGAAGACTTAAAATAAATACGTGCATTACACGCCGTTTACTTCCACAAAATTAAACTGATTAACGTATCAAAACGATATTGTACATACTTCCGCATGAGGCTTTGCGATTGGTGCATTTCCAGAACTCGAAAAAGCCAATCAAATTACTTTTTCAATTCCCAAAACCGTTAACCTTCATCTTCGTTTATTCGAAATTTAAAAAATAATGCACTATTGTAGGTAATTCGATTTTATTCTTAAAAATATAGCTATTTGTATGGGCTTGATTGTCTTAGATACATAGTTATGCTTATACAAATAAATATGTCTATAGATATGAATTGGTTTCCTTGTACCTTTTTACGAGATCTCAAAATAAATACAGTGGATCGGGAGTTTTAAACTGTGTTTCAATAATAGTCGTATAAAATACCCTTTTGTATTAGTTTTAAGGTCTGTTTTCAGATACATATTTGTGGGGATAAAAAACAAATTGTGTTGTATATTGTAAACGTTTGTTTTATTGTGTATTATGTAAGAAATTGTGTTACATATTAATTTTATAACCGCCTTACCGACTTTTGTATACGTCTGTAATAGTTATTCAGTGTTCTGTCTCGCTTTGTTGAATGACATGTACCGTCAGAGGAAACGAGACAGAACTTTGTATATCTATGCCACGTATGCAGCGCTTATTAGAAAGGCTCTAAGTGTGTAACGTAACATGGTTTGGTTTTTATCGGCGTAAATGTGTCGTTAATTGTGTTATGAATTCGTACAAAATAACAAGACTGAACATTTCTAACGATCGTTGTCTGTTTAATATTTAGACAAATAACGATAATCTCTATGGGCTTTTACAAAATGATATTGTTTATAATTCAAGTCAAAAATGACGTGAGCCCATAGACGTATGTATTAGTCTTTCCAAAATACAATATTCTTAAATGAATGGTGAAAAATTTTGGTTCAACCAAAATATATTTTTGCAATTCGCGTTTTATGCAACGAAAAGACTGAATAATATATCAATAAATAAAAATACTTGAAATCAATTAGATTGTTTTATTTTCAATACATATTTTTTTAGATACAATTTTTTTTAATTAATAATTTATATATATGACCGCAGGCTATCTGCATAACAAAATGTCATTATTTTTATACATCATTGGTACCCAAGACACTCAATTTGGAGTTGGTGGCAAATATGTCACAACATGGCCGATAATCCCATTCTTGATCGGTCATATTGAACATAAAAACAAAAAACAATTGGCCTATAGCTTAGCAGCGTGTGAAATAGACAATAATAAGGTACCAAGTCCCTGTATACATAAAAATTTTAAATGAGATTTAAAACGTCAAATAAATATCTAATAGGGCATTGCAAAGTTAATATACCTCCTGGGAAAGTTTACAACTCACCACACAAAAAGGCCTTCAAGTCGTTGCTGATTGGCTAAATACCAATCTATTAACATTAAATGCTTCCAAGACAAATTATATCTGCTTTCATAAATCGGCATCTTCAGCCCCGCCAGCACAACTTTCCTTGGCAATACACTCATGCCCAACAATTGATACTTTAGGTCCAACTCTTCCTTGTAACTGTCCGAAAATCTCTAGAACTACTTCCACTAAATATTTAGGCATAATTATTGACGAAAAATTATCCTTCAAAGAACACATTTCCACCACTGCAGCCCGTGTCAGGAAACTAATGTACACATTCAAAATTCTTCGAAACATAGCAAGCCCCAACCTTCTGAAAAGTATTTATTTCTCCTTATGCCAATCTATCCTCTCGTACTGCATATTGGCATGGGGCGGAGCAGCCACCTCACACCTACTTGGCTTGGAGAGAGCGCAGAGGGCCGTCATTAAGGTCATACTAAAAAGACACTTCCGGTTCCCCACAGACCTCCTTTTTAGGGAATTCGAGGTTCTAAGCATCAGAAGACTTTTCATTCTTAGGGCACTTCTTGAATGCCACAGAGAAGCTCCTTCCATCCAAGAATTTAATACCATAGCTGCAAAGCGAAAATTTATTATACCAGTTCCTCCGGTTCAAACTGTTTTCGCTCGTCGCTTTAGCTTCTATTTGAAATCATATTTATATAACAAATACAATAAAATACATAAAATCTACAAACTAAACTATTGGGAAGCTAAACATAATATCACAAAAGAATTGCTAAATTGGTCCTACTCACACACTGAAGACTTTATGAAAAGCATGAACTAAGTTTAATATCGTGGTCAGTTATTTTACTTGATTGCATGGATTTTATCTTCTATTCAAGTTATTATTAGCTTTAATCTGAGCCTTTTTAGTAGTCTTTTTTTTTTTTTTTTATATTGTATTAAACACGGCACACCTGTCCAAAATGCCACTCCTATGTAATTCACTCTACGAAACAGGCAGTGCCTAGTGTAGAGTGATTTGTTATATTTACCCGTGTAATCCTGATACTTTGGAAATAAATTATTATTATTATTATTATTATATAAGACCTGTAACAAATTTGTCCCAAGTTATGGACGGAACAGATAAATTTGGCACAAAATAATATTTTAGATGAAATCTAATATTTTCTTTTTTCCAACTATACAGTGTTAGCAGGAATTACATTTGTAAGCTTTACTTACATAAATTACTTACGTAAGTTGTACAACTTACGTAACTGGTAAATATACGCAAAAAATAAACTTTTATTCTGTAACCAGCTCACAAAGTTGTCTATAAATACATTTTTAGTATCTTACGCACGTAATTTACTTTTGTAATACTTACAAACGTAACACCCGCCCAGCGACTATATAACCTCTAGACTCCTAATAACAGACGATCCGCTTCGGGCAACACATCTGACAAGAAGATCCAATGTAGCTTACCGTTCAAAATCTTCAAGTCAGTTGCGCCTACAACTGTGAGCCGTAAATACTTCCGTGTTGGCGAATGAATAAATATTGCAATGGCCCCATGCACAATACGATGGTGTGGTAAAAATAGCCATAATTCAAATTTTCAAAAAAATGGCATTACATTTCACAGGTATGTCAATAATGACACATAATCATATTTTATTTAAAATTTTACGGAGTTCATCTTATACCGGCCAAGCATTGAGGCCCGCGCCATCTTATTATATTTGCATCTCTTTCCGACGAAAGTACTTTTAAATTGTCTATTTCGTTTTGTTGTTGAACATTATAAGTAAGTGATGCACCAAAAGGATTTGTCGATAGTTATATCGATAAAATTAATATTAGGATTATTTTTTATTTTATTGTTTGTTGATTGTACCGATTGTTTTGAGTTATTATTTGTGTTATTCCTACAAGCCAGCCCAAATATTCTTGTTAATATCGATGAGGCTTACTTAGCGCCATCTGTCATTCGTCAACATAAATAACTTCGTACCTTTTGAAATACGAACGATAGTTAAATTATTTGGATATTGTTCATATAAAAATACTAAAATCGCGATTAAAAAATGGGAGGGTGGGGGTAGGAGGGTGAAAATTTGGGAAATAGGTATTAAAATATTAAAAAAAAACACTGGATAGGGATACCCTAATCACCTAGCGACCAATGACCAATTCCCATACCTACAAAATTTATATAAAAAATATCATAAATATCGATCGAGTCGGAGGCGTGCGACAAACACCGTGACACGAGATTTTTATATATTAGATTAACTTTATTATACTTGATATTGGCATACATCATAGAATAAATAAAAAATAAGAAGAAGAATGCCATCAGTATTTATTTTAATTAAATAGGTACCTTGACAGATTTTTTATTTCTTTTGTGCTTTAACAGAAATATTTTTAGATTATAATATGTTACTTACTTTGAGTAAAAAGACGTTTAATAAATAATTATATTACTATATATTATTATATTAAATAAAAGTAATATCGATAAAAAATCGTGTCTTAATTTAACTTGTTCCATCCCTAAGCTATGTTTCCAGCCAATCGTAATGCAGTACCCCGCTTCCTCATACCTCAGGTAGTTGACAGAATTAATTTGAAGAGAAATATTGAACATTAGGAGTCTAGGGGTTATATAGTCGCTGCACCCGCCTTACACGGATTAGTAACTATTCTTACGATTTCAATAAAAAATTACGTAGGCTCTTTATTGCACTTTTACTATTGTATAGATCTATCTATAAACAGGCTTTGGGAAAAGACTAACAAACATTGGAATATCAATAATTCTTAATTTCTTATGTTATTCGTTATAAACACCTGTAGAGTGTAGACATTAATATATAGTTAATTTGAATTTTAGTATTATATGAGGTATTCGTTTCTAAAGATACATTTCGTTGACTTTTTTATTTTTTTCATCTTAATTCTTAAATATAAATCTCTTAAGCACTAACTGGGTGTTTAAGGAGTCTGGACCACGTCCAAATATATTAATCTCATAATTCTAATTCTGAGTATATTTTCTCAATGCTTTTTCCGATTTAGGGCTGATTTTTAAATAGAGATTAATGTTAACAATGAAATAAATTATGACTGAGTATAAAAGTGAGACAAATAATTTGGATACAACTTCTTTTAATTTATTCTTATTGTATTTACGAAAAAAAAATATCACCCCTAATTATCATGGATAGCACCGTTCTTTCAATATTCCAATCAAAATCAATAAAAGCATCGTGCATCAACGGGCAAAGTATCAAAATCGCCCCCAATTTTAGAATGCCCAAATCTGTTCCCACTCTAAAGGTAATGTATGGCCTTGTAAAACTACATAATTTACAAAATATTTTTAGAAATTACGCCAATTTATTTCAAATCCGTAAACATTAAAATATTTCTGAACAAACCAACAATAAAAAATAATTATTGTTTTATTTGGAAGTAATTTCTCTTTTGTGTATTTTTTAATAAACAAAATTAAATTATGAGTGACGGTCTTGCATACACAGTTGGGCATTCCCCAAATATATTTCGCACTTGTACAGGCCTAAAACTCATAATTATTTCTGTATGATTGGAAGGTTGCGATGTTGAAATACGCTGGCATTGCTTCCGTGATTCTCTTGTACTGCTCCGTGTAGTCTTCAGGGTGGAAGATCTTGTGCGAATGGTGAGAGAAGTCCATTATGGGACGAGACTGGAGCGCTAGGGGCACCTGGGAAATTTAGTTTAAGAATACGTACAGTCAGCAGCATAAGTATCTGTACATAATCAAAATTTCAAATCCCCTATATACGCGTTAAGTTAACCATCCACCATACCAGCCCTGTATTATATACTGCCCACTGCTGAGCACGGGCCTCCTCTACAACTGAGACGATTTAGGCCTTAGTCCAACCACGCTGGCCTAATGCAGGTTGGCAGACTTCACATACCTACGAAAGTCACATAGACGATTTCTAAGGTATGCAGGTTTCCTCACGATGTTTCCCTTCACCGTTAAAGCAAGCAATAATTTACAACACACAACTTTTTAGTCAGCGGTGCATTGGGTTTTGAACCTGCGGACCATCGTCCATTCGTTCCACTCCGAACTAAGCTATCGCCGCTAATACAAACCTAGGTTACGCTACAAAAATAGTACTTACAATAAATGTAGCGCTGAACACAACGGGCTGTACTACAGCACTGTACGTCGCCGTGGACTGGTATATCACGTACACTGGCCTATTCTGGTGGTAGAAGGTGGGCACGGCGGGGGAGCCTAGCGTCCACGACGTCAGGTTGATGTTGTCTCGCGGCCATATCGTGTAGAGGTTGTGGTTCGCACCTGGAAAGGTTCAGAACAGAACAGCTGATAGCGTAATGTTTGCAATATTGAGCCTTTGCTGGAAAAACATCGTAACCGACATTTCGAACTTATTACAAAATTTCAGTGTTTGCGTATTTTAAGCCAGTTTCGGTTTTTTGAACAAATGTCGTTTAGGTCGATGAGTCTTACAACCATCTATGTGTATCATTATACTATTTGTTTCCCAAGAAATAAACTTGTACATCGAGAGGTGAAAGCCTATTTGGCTTAAGCGACATTTTTTGGGATATTAAGTTATATATATATATATATATATATATATTTGGAATCAGTATCTTTTTCTGACTCTAAATATATTTATAACTTTATATCGCAAAAAAATGTCGCTTAAGCAAAATAGCCTTTCACCTTCGATATGATCGCATGATCTATCTGCTATAAAAATCTTACCAATCATAGTAAATGTGACAGTGCAAGTTTCCCCCAAGCAGTTGCGAGCGACATCCGCGGCCGCTGGAGGAGAGAACGGCGCCGGCGGGTCCGTGTACAAGAACAGACCTCGGGATCTGGGGAAAAAAAATACTACAGTAAACGCTTAGACCATCTATACACGACGTGTCGTGTGCTTATTCCGGCGAACAAAAAAATCTGTCACTTATTTCATTCTCTTCTTTGTTTTTCCACAAATTTGGGGTGATTTTGACGCCAAGGGTTGAAATTTGGAGGCAATGTTTGGAGATACTATTGGGGGTAAGAAATTGGCTGATTCAGAGCGGTAAGGCACTGTATTGCTTGTGAAAATTACTGTTTTAGGTGAACAAGAACGAGACGAAGATTTTTTTGTTATCACGCCCTCTAGTATTTTTAGGGATTTTCAAACATATAGGGGTTTCTTAACTCAGTTTAGGAATATTACAAAGCAAACATCTAACAACACCGGTTGTATATCGTTGGTACAGTCAGCCACATAACTACCTGTACAAAGTGAAAATTACAAATCGGCTATACGCGTTAAGTTTAATTCAAACTATTTTTCCTTGACGTGAAGTAAGCTCAATCTCTTTTACATTTATATTTTTGTGAAGAGAAAAAGAATGGTTTTAGCCCTAAAGTGTATAGCCGATTTGAAATTTTGAATTCGTCCAGCTACTTTGGCTGACCGTGCATGTTTTACTGGTGGTAGGTCTCTCATATGTAAGAGTCCGTCTGGGTGGGTACCACCGCAATGTCTACTTCTACCGCCAAGTAGTCGTGTGCATGCACTGTTGTGTTTCAATTTGAAGGACATTGTAGCCAGTGTAACTACTGGACATAATCAGACTTAACACCTTATGTCTCAGGATGACGAGCACAGTGGAATGCCACACAGTACTTTGTAACTCAAGGTGCTGGATGGTGTTGCTACTGTTTATGGGTGGTCGTATCGCTTACCATCAGGCGAACGGCATGCTCGTCTCGTCATTCAATGCCATAAAAATAAATGTTGAGAGAAAAAAGAATGGTATTAACCTTAAAGTATATACCCGATTTGAATTGGTCCAGCTACTTTGGATGACCTTACAAATATACTCACAGCTGCCTCCCGAACGGAGCCCGGAACAGCGGCAGGTTGCAGTACACTTGCCGCTCGCAGTCTGTCGTGAAGTTGGTCCGTGTGTTGAGGTTGATCCCGGCCGCGCTGAGTGCCGGGATCACGGAGTGCGTGTTGTACACATCCCACCGGGACACGAATATGCCTGAAGTTCGCTCCGTTTGCTCGCCTTGGGAATTGTATGAAGTTATCTGCGAATGCTAGGGACAGTAATGTTTAGATTAATAAGCGATTTCCGAATCGTGATTTACAACTATCACACATCAGACCTTTATCCACAAAAGGATAGGCAGAGGTGTAAACACCCACCTCTCATAAAATACATCCCGTACTATGTTATAGAGGGCGATCTTAGGCTCGAAAGACGATAGCACTATATCGGGTACAAATTGCCCACTCCGGGCTGATACTGAGCAGAATATATCAGCGAAATTACTGGACTCTATGAGACTTATGGCCAGTTTCACAGGTGTCAAGTAAATTTTAATTGTCAGTTATCGATTTAAACAGCCAACCCGCACTAGGCCAGCGTGGTGGACTAAGGCCTTACCCCTCTCAGTAGTAGAGGAGGCCCGTGCTCAGCAGTGGGCAGTATATAATACACGGCTGGTATGATGTATTAAACAGCAAGTGCGGATAATACTCATTTTATCGACATTTATTTGGGAACATAGATTAGAGTGTGAATTTTTCATTTGGTCAGCTTACACATTTATGTAACGAGTAGCATTTATCATCAGTTATGTATGGTGTTGCTACTGTTTATGGGTGGTTGTGTCGCTTCACTACCATCAGGCGAGCGGCATGCTCGTCTCGTCATTCAGAAACAGTTAAAAATAGCTGCCCGACCTAGGATTCAAACCCGGGACCTCAGAGTGGTGTACCGCGTACGTAATACAACTACGCCACGAAATATACTCACAAACCAATAGTGCCTCTGGGTTGAGGGTCCATCATCCTGGTAAGGGCTGAACGGGATGAACATCAGCACCAAGCTAGTCACTCCCACTACACTCAGCACGGCCCACAAGTACTTCCGCGAGAACAGCAGTTCGATTCCGGACTGGGGACAATAATAATAATAAAACTTCTGGCAACACATACAAACTTGTTCATAAACTACCTCATACGTAATTATTTCTAACTAGCTGTTGCCCGCGGCTTCGCTCGCGTGAATGAGTTTTCCCGGGATAAAAGTCCCGCTTTATATTTTCCCGGGATAAAAAGTAGCATATGTGTTAATTCAGGACATAATCTACCAGTGTGCCAAATTTCATCGAAATCAGTTTAGTAGTTTTTGCGTGAAAGAGTAACAAACATCCATACATCCAGACATCCATACATACATACTTACAAACTTTCGCGTTTATAATATTATAAGTAGGATGTTTGGTTACTTTTAAATTATAAATACCAAAGTTAGAAAAGATGTTTGGATATTAGCAACTCACGCATAAAACGCTGAACGGATTTTGTTGAAATTTGGCACGCCGATAGACCAAATACTGAATTTAGATAAACAAGGTAACTGTTGCGAGTGGAGGGTAGTAGAATCTTTTTCACCGACATCAAAAAGTCGAAAAATACGAAGCAGCATTTCCAGAAAGTGGACGATAGCCTAGTTGGGAATGGAACGGTCTGCCGAGACAATGTCCGGAGGTTCAAAACCCAAGGCACACACCTCTGACTTTTCGAAGTTACGTATGTATTGTTTATCAGTTATCGTTCGCTTTAACGGTGAAGGAAAACATTGTGAGGAAACCTACATACCTGAGAATTTTCCATAAGAATTTCGAGGGTATGTTAAGTCTGCCAACCTGCACTAGGCCAGCGTGGTGGACTAAGGCCTAACCCCTCTCGGTAGTAGAGGAGGCCCGTGCTCAGCAGCGGGCAATATATAATACAGGGCTGATTGCATTGCATTTCCGGACAGATACGACCTGGCGACCTTAAAAAATAGAGCGTATTTACCTAAAACGCCGGCAACGCATCTCTATGCCCCCTGATATTGCAGATGTTCCTGAACGGTGGTGATCACTTACCATCAGGTGAGCCGTATGCTCGTTTGCCTCCTATATCATAAAAAAAGTTACTCAATCAGTCGAGCAATTTTTTTTATTATAGTATGTAGCTTACCACAGTGCAACAGACTAGTGCAGCTAACCCGACGTTGATCATGGCTATGGTGTAGTCCGGGGTGTCTGTAGTCGACCTGCCCATCACCGGGAGTAATAGCGCGTCGAACCGCAGCACCAGGGTCAGCATGAACATCGACGATGGGAGGGAGAAAACCACCTCCATTAATAAGTGTTGCCAGGCTGTAAAATACAATATTTATTAACCAATCAACTTCGATATGGGTATCATTTAAACAATGTACTGGGTAGTAGGTGGCAGATCTCTCGTTTAGAAGGGCCTGTGTTAAGGGGACGAGTGCAGTGCAATGCCATGCAGTACTTTGTGATCCAAAGCGTGTTGTCGCTTATGTTAATGAGTAGTCATGTCGCTTAGGACCAAGCGTGCCGCTTCCTTTTTTCGAAAACAATAAAAATAGTATCATTTTCAGCCTTTGGAAGCCTACTACTTCTAGAATCTAGACCAATCCAAAAATAATATACATACACACACACACACACTCACGCCTTTTATCCCCGAAGGGGTAGGCAGGGGCGCAACTAGTGCACCCACTTTTCGCCGTGCGTATTACGTCCCATGATGTGATAGGGGGCGAGCCTATCGCTATATCGGGTACAAATTCCAGACTCCGGGCTGATACTGAATTTAAAAAACCCAATATCACTTTGCCCGACCCGGGAATCGAACCCAAGACCTCAGCATTGCAGTCACACCGTAATACAACTACGCCACCGAGGCAGGCAAAAATAATATACATTTATAAAAATACTTGCCTTGCAACCTAACATACCGCACGACGCTAAGCGACACTAATGACATAAGCGCCATGACGGTAAGTGGGGTCGACACCGCGTACCGCACGTTGATGAGACTCGGGACGCAGCACAAAAGTAGTAACACTATAGCCATGATGAGACGCGTCGCCGCCATGGCTTGCAGTGTTCGGATACTTCGGTTAAAGCCACTCTGAAAATATACCATAAATAAAATAGAATAAAATGCATACCGACGGTAGAAATTTCTAATGCAAGAGACAAAGTAAAGTCGATGACTTTACAGGCGAGCCAAAAAACAAAATTCTACTATTCACTACTTTTTTGTCTATTAAAATGCTTTCCAGACATTTCTAGACAATTTTTTTTTTTTTAGTGGATTGTTTGACGAGACGAGCATGCCGTTCGCCTGATGGTAAGCGACACGACCACCCATAAACAGTAGCAACGCCATCCAGCACCTTGAGTTACAAAGTACTGTGTGGCATTCCACTGCGCTCGTCATCCTGAGACATAAGATGTTAAGTCTCATTATGTCCAGTAGTTACACTGGCTACAATGTCCTTCCAACCGAAACACAACAGGGCATGCACACTGCTGCTTGGTAGAAATAGACATTGCGGTGGTACCCACCCAGACGGACTCTTACATATGAGAGACCTACCACCAGTAAAAGATTCTTTTAAAATTCACTTACGCAAAGTAAAATTAAGTTTAAACGCTTTTTGCCTAAATGACTCAGAATTGTTTAACTTTGTCATCTATGCTAATATTATAAGAGGAATGATTAGATTTTTTGTTTGTGATTGTATTACGGTACGACTGCAATGATGAGCCTTGTGTTCGATCCCCAGGTCGGGCAAAATTATATTGAGTTTCTCTAATCAGTATCAGCCGGGAGTTTGGAATTTGTGCCCGATATGGCGATAGGCTCGCCCCTTACAAAATGGGATGGAATACGCACGGCGAAAAGTGGGTGCACTTGTTTCGCCTCTGCCTACCCCTTCGGGGATAAAAGGCGTGTGTGTAATGACTAAAATTCTTTACCGTTTTGGTCCTCCATGCGTCGTAAGCCTGTGACACTGCGATTGCAGTCAACAGATACGGGACCCAGTATAGAGGGAAAACTAGCCATGGCAAAGTTAGGTACCTGAAAATAACAAAATAAGTAGATTAATTGATCAATACAAAGTTGTTATGTTAAAAGGGAATTGGAGTCGCACTTCTTACAAAATATATGGAGAAAGTTTTTTGTTATTTCTGACCTTCAAACTACTGAAAACTCTAATGGACTCATAGAGCCTTTGATCCTTATAAGCATCAGGATCGATTGGCATCAAAACTTTTTTATCTTTATATTGGCTTTTTCCTTGCTGACTGTACTTTTTTTGAAAATCTGTGAATGCAGATATTAATTTCTTCAAAAATTATGGACAGTCTCCTCAGAAAGTTTCTTGTAGCTACAGCGGCTAAGGTAGCTAGTTGCCTTTGCTACCCCATCTCAAAAATCCACCCTGTATATTTACGAATTAAGGAATAAGAATTATTTATATAGTCTCAATCATAATATCGTGTTTTAACGTAGCTAATTTTCTTTGATATCACGTTTATTGAAATAGGGCTAACGCTGTCCTTTCACTGTAGTTTCACACTTCGCAAACTAGATGGCGCCACCGCTGTTTTGCATCGCGCTATAACTATTCGCGGCAAAACAATAAGGTCTGGGTTATCTTGTTTCCATTTTACCTATATATTTATCAATTATATTATAACAATTTTTATAGTGTGACTTCAGTCACATACGTAACTCTCTAATAAACTTGTGATGCGACTCGAGTACGATTTTATGACTCTATTCACTAGAGTAATATTAGTGCGTCACTCGAGTTGTACTCGAGTTGACTATTTACACACCCTGTAACTCGAGTAAGATTTGTTTAAATATTTTGAAACTAGCTTTTGCTCGCGGCTGCGCCCGCGTGAAAAGTTTTTCCGGTATAAGGGTCCCGCTTTATATTTTCCCGGGATAAAAAGTTTCTGTTTGTCTGTCTCTTTTTCTGTTTGATTGTTACTACACATCTCTGAAACTATTTCGATGAAATTTGGCACACAGTTAGATCCAGATCATGGATTAATACAAATAAAATACTTTTAACACAAATACTTGCATAGGAAATTGTTCACTTGCTACGTTAAAATAAGAACCATAATTGCATTTGCGGACGACGACGCCTGAGCGCGGACGCGGTGTTGCGAGAGAGTAGCCAGGTAAAATACTTTCAAGTCTTGCAAGTATTTCGGGTCGGCACGTGTACTTGCAAGTAAATACCTGGTGTAAAAACCTGGTCGCGTAAATACACACCATCCCTAGACTAGTTATTTTATAAGTAAGACGGTATATCTTTCTGCCCCCTTATTTTCATTTGACACGAGTTAAGTTAACTCGTAACGCGGCCGCGTCACGTTAACTTCGTGTAATTAACGTTTTATAAATTGTATTCTGAATGCCAATTTCCATAGTGATAAGAGCGATGAGTTACGTTACGCGCTTGTTACGAGCAGTGAAAATAACGTGGGTCATAGAGAATAAGGCGGCTGGTGTCATGGCCGGACCTTTTAAGTTTGAAACGACTTAAAAAAAGATTTAATTATACTACACCATCATCGGATCACTTTACATAGCACACACTAACATACAAGTTTTTCAAATTCAAATCATTTATTCAGTAATTAGGCCCCTAAGGGCACTTTTACACGTCATTTTTTACAATGTTTTTATTATCTAAAAGATTCTACCAATGCTTCGGAAAATCCCACTGATCTGAGAAGAAGCACCAAGAAACTCAGCGTAGGTCTTTTATTGTTATATATTTTTTTTATATATATTGTTAGGAACTGAAGCGATTTTTATTTAAATAAAAATATCTAACACTGATTTTACAGCAATATATTTAACAGAAATACTTTCACAAAAATATAAGACTACAACAGAGCCAAGACAGAGACCGAAAGAGCGCGAGTGGGCGCGACTGAACGTGAATGCACGCGTACATCGTACGGCACCCTTTTTATAAACCCAACTGTCACTTCCACTACTAGTTCGATATCACAAATAACCTCACAAAATATTTAAATGCTAACAATATATATTTTACAAATTGCAAGTAACAATATAAATTCAATTATTACTTATGTCAAAAAAAAAGAAAAGAAATTAGAAATCGTAATACAATGGTACAATTATGCAAGTCAATGACAGGTACATACACAGCATTATCAAGACGGTATAAACAGCTGAGTTAGCTATAACAATACTTATTACGGGACAAGTAATAACTAGAAAAAGTGAGTACGTCAATAACAAAAAGATGAAAACCAAAGTAAGAACCAAATTCAAATATTGTGACTATTGACTACAAATTCGTCACAGTAACTGCACTTTCTAGTTTTTGTTGAATTACATTGTGATTAGAAGTATTTAGAAGATTAGAGGTTCTCAATATGTGTTTGCATTTTTTTAAATGTGTTTACAGCATTGATTTAAAGCTATTACTTTGAGATTTGCGGACCGAGTAGTGTGATTCCTCTTTTATTTATTAAAGAAAGTTGTCACTGTGGTCCCCTCACAAGATTTATGTATTTTCAGTTATTGTTTTTTAAATCGGTGCCCGCAATGTTAAGTTATTAAAAATAATCAAATGACAATATACACGTCACACAAAAGCAAATATAACAAAACAATTTTCACTTATAATACATACAATAGTACGACGACAATATACGTATACTAACGAAAGAAAAAAGCCTTATTTTTTGGCCAGGATCTTGATCTCATACACCTAGATTTTTATGTCTGGAGGCACATGAAAATTTTGGTGTACGGTACTTCACCTGTACCTACACGCGATGAACTGATTTAAGGAATAATTATGCAGATGAGCAGACAACAAGTAGTTTATTTCTTAGAATTACTCAAAGATTATTACGCTACAGAATAAGCAACAGGATCGATTGGCATCAAAAAAGTTTTTGCATGAATTGCTTTTTACTTGCTGACTGTACATTGTTTCAAAATCTGTGAATGTAGATATTAATGTCTTCAAAAATGATAGACAGTCTCAGCAGAAATTTTTCTTGTAGCTACAGCTGCAATTGCTGCCCCATCTCAAAAATCCACCCTGTATATTTACGAATTGAGGAATAAGAATTATTTATATATTCTCAATCATTATTTCGTGTTTTAACGTAGTTAATTTTACTTTGATATCACGTTTATGGAAATAGGCCTAACGCTGTCCTTTCACTGTAGTTTCACACTTCGCAAACTAGATGGCGCCACCGCTGTTTTGTATCGCGCTATAACTATTCGCGGCGAAACATTAAGGTCTAAGTTATCTCATATCCGTTATACCCATATATTTATTAATTATAAAAGCAATTTTTGGAGTGTGACTTCAGTCACATACGTTAAATATATAGGACATAAGCATAGGGTTCAAACTTCAAAGGACAATGGCGAAAACGTATTTATAAAAAAACTATGCGTTTAGAAATTCCATACTTGGTAATCTCAATATAATTATTTTGTATGATTTTACAGCATACCAACTTTAGTCGTATAAGTTGCAAAAATTAATAAAAAAACTTAATTGACTTTTTTTGTAATGTGTCACGGCCATTTTTTATGAATGGCATAGGACCTTTTAGGCTAACAAAACATCATTATCATGGTCTCTAAAAATTGCAAAAATATATCTGACAAAAAAATGTTCATTAGGAATAACAACAAAGATCTCAGCTTTCTTGCTACATGTTTATTACTATGTATATTCTATTCTATACATTCTTACCAGCTGCCTTTTGGCTGTATAGTTACGGTCATTGCTTATCTCATTTTAGAAAAAAATGCTATTTGCATATTTATATTGCCGTCATTTCGTTTCTAGCATGTTATTTTGTAAAATGTGTGATAATATATTGTGTTGATTGAAAGTAATGGTCGAGCAACCGTACTGTAGGTTGCTGCGCTCATGCCATGACAGTTGTCTGGTATTTGGGACGGGCCAGTCGCCTGACATCAAGGCAATATATCTGCCCCGGCAGAATTTTCAGATCAGATATTTATCAGAGAGAATGATTATGAAGAAGATGAATAAACATAAAAAAAAACAAGTGTTTTATTTTTCTCCAGAACTCGTTTTTATTTAAAAAGAAATCCCGAAATATAGGACTTAGGGTCTGAACGTATTTTCTCCCAATAGTTCCAATAGTTTCAGAGTTTATTAAAATAAACAAATCAGCTATTTCCTATAGTAGTAAAGATAAAAAATGTTTTGATATATACCTAAGCTTGTATAGCTGAGGTAGGTGCATGCCGCGCGCTAGTATGCCGTGTGGCGGATCACCTTCTCCATGTTTAGTGAAATGTTAGGTTCGAATGTGGTAAGAGAGGGCCTCACTTGAGAATAAACAGATTACCAAACATTTTGAGTTTCATTATTTATATCATTGTGTAAAAATCAATTCATAAATGTCAACTAAATCATAACCTCAAAATCTTTAAAATGAAAAATCTTTAGTTCTAGACTTTTTTCACTAATAATCTTGATACATAATTGTTTGGGAATTGCTGTTGAATTGTTATATATTTTTTTTACTTCTAAACGCTACACATTTACATCAACTAAAATCATGTATGGAGACCTGCCATTGTCCTTTGGTACGTGAATTCTCCCAGTGACGTAGATAGCTGTTAAGAAAAGTTTTTTGGAATTTCAACCCGTAAGGGGGTGAAAAGGAGGATGTTTTTAGGGACCTATCTATAACTTCGAAACTAGCCATGGTAGGGGTTAGGCGTGAGTCATAACAGGCAAAATTAGATACTTGTTACATCTGTTCCAGTTACATTGAAATAACAGTTCCAAAATCCTGTTACAAAATAACAGGTTGTTACTTATTACTATATAGTGACTATTAGAACTTGTTACCGTTTGTGTTTTGATTGTACCAAAAAAGTAGTTAACAGGTCATTATTGGAAACTGGTTATCTCTTTCTTACTCATAGGAATATCACATGTAAGACTAGACAGAAGCTTCAAAACTGTAAATCAAAATCCGTCTGTCGAGCCGCGGTCGTAGCTCACTTCGAAAATTAAACAAAATGAACGCAGCACCAGTGGTTTCACCTTGTCATTTGGAGTTTACCCTAGATTTTAGAAGAGATATCCCTGAAATTCCTCAGATTTAAAAAAAATACCTATATGAGCGAACATTATTATAACGAACTGATCCTCCTTTTGGAAGTCGGTTAAAAATGGCGTTTCACTTATTTAATAACGGAAAATAGGTACTCTAAACCTGGATCAACTTTTATATCGTCTAAAAACGATCCTTGCAACTGGCAATAGAAAAATTAACATGATAAATTTGATTTAATAGATAACATTTACAACAAATCGGTTGAATTTCCTTCAATAAATATAAATTGAGTGGTAAATATTAGTAAAAAAAAAATTAAACCTTAAGCTTGATTTTACCCCAAATTTCCCTAAATCTCTTTCTATGGCAAAAAATCCCTTACAAAATTAGGCCATTTCCCCTCAAAAAGGAATAAATCCCTCAAAGTGGAAACACTGACAACTACGCAAAAATGCTCGCCACACTGTTGCGGTCCAATCCGCCTATAATCGATGCTGAACATAACTGGCTGTCACTTTAACATATGTTATCTCTTTCTTACTAAGAGGAATGTCGCAAGTAAGACTAGAGAGAAGCTTGTGACAAAAGGTATAGAACGTTTTGTTATCATAACAAACTGGAACATATGGAACTGTCCATAACAGATTGTCACTAGTAACAGATGTTATCTCTTTCTTATTAATGAAAATGTCTTAAGCAAGAATAAAGAGAAGCTTGTTATTTTGTGTAAAGGAACTTTTGGACCGAAAATTTTGGTCACTTTGTGAGGTGTGGAACTGGAACTGCTTTTTTCAATTTGTTCGAAACAGTTATCGATTGCTATTTGTTTATAACTGTTATAAATAACTGTTACGATAAATACGCCTCACTCCTAGTAGGGGTGCCAAAGTGTTATAATTAGATATTTTTTTATTGCTTCGAATGACGAGACGAGCGTGCCGTTCGCCTGATGGTAAGCGATAAGACCACCCATAAATAGTAGCAACACCATTTAGCACCTTGAGTTACAAGGTACTGTGTGGCATTCCACTGCGCTCGTCATCCTGACACATAAGATGTTAAGTCTCATTATGTCCACTAGTTACTATCTATAGGTTTGTTACTATCGATAACCGAGAGGCAGTTCGAAATTAAAATTATTTTTATTATAAGTACTGAAAATTTTACCCTTTTCGTAAGCATGCTCAAAACTTTGAATGGGCATAACGTAACACTTTTTGTAGATGGAGACTTGAAAACTTGCATGCATGACCCTGGCGATGAGTAAATTTACCAAATTCAAGCATTTTTGAAACTACGATTTTTTGAGGTAAAAATTTAAAAAATCAATTGTGTACTAAATTGCAATAGCTCCAAAATCACTTCGAATCAGAATCCGTACCTTTGGTATTTGTAGTTGATACCCCAAGGAAAAATTATGTATTATCAAAAAGTCTGTATATTGAGGGTAGACAGAGATATATCGTATTTTCGAAAATCATGATAACATGACAATGACATCTTATGTCTCAGGATGACGAGCGCAGTGGAATGCCACACAGTACTTTGTAAGTCAAGGTGCTGGATGGTGTTGCTACTGTTTATGGGTGGTCGTATTGCTTACCATCAGGCGAACGGCATGCTCGTCTCGTCATTCAATGCAATAAATAAAAAAAAAAAAAAAAAAAACTTGAAAACTACTTGAGTAAGAGAGCGCCGAAAATTAGTATATAAGCTCTTTGTAACTTATAGTAAGGGATTTGTTAATAAAAATGTAAACCTCTAGATGTTGTACGTAAAAATAGACTTGTAAGTGTTGTAAAAATTCTTCGGCGCGTGACAACCTTAATATTCAAGTTCGACGTTCAACGAAAATCAGTACTTACTTCACCTTTTAATAATAGGCAAGCAGACGTATATATTGGCGTTTTTAAAAATGTGTATGTCAAAACCATAAAAAGTTGTAAATTACTGGGCAACATTTAAAGGTAGGGTCCCATAAATAAGGAATCAAAATCTTAGGAGCAGAACTCAAAAAATACTTTTAGCGTTTTTGTAAATGCCAGATATTTCCTGAAAAAATATTTTTATCACTCTAATTAGAGTAGGTCTTATAACCCTATATTTACATACATAATATTTTAATTGTTTACGAAAACACTTATATAACTAACATTTATTTAAAAACAGAAGCTTAAATATAAAATTTCACGTCTCTACTTTCAAAAATGACGAAATTCCCATACAAAACTTATTGACATCCTTAGAGGATGTTTTTCCAAAACCACCGACGCGACTGGCGTTTATCTATGAAGATAAATCGCAAATACCGGTAATACCATATAACGCCAAGAATGATAGTTTCATATAAAAAAACTGTCGAGTGTGAAGCATAAAACTCATTGATGTAGGCGTAAGCAACACGTATCAAATTGACGTTCTGCCACACGCACACAAGTGTGCAAATAATGTTGCTAGTGGTATCAGATTTTCCCCAAAACCTTAAGTCATTATTTAATTAGGATTATTTAATTATGGAATTATTATTATTATCCACATTTACCTTTGCCTCCATTCTAGTTTTATGATGATATGAATGAATGCCTTTATTTATATGTCAATAATGTCAAATGTCACTGGTTCTATTCTATTACAGTTCTTTTGCGAGTCATAGTAAAAAAAGGCAGCATCACTATTCAACCGTATAATTGACGTCAATTGAAGCTTACTGCTTATGTCAGCTGAAAATAAGACGAAATTAAAAGTTAAAATTATAAATGAAAACTTCATAATTTCGAAAAAGAAAAGATAGGTGTCCTTAATTTAGATCTGTTTTCAATTAAAACAATAATATAAGCTTGTTAAAATTTTGAAATGACGATTAAAATCAAATCAACAGAAAAATTATATTTTCCTAATACTGGCAACACAATGTCAAAGCATGCAAAAGTATCAATTAAATAAGTTAATTTTAGAAACATATTAATTTTAGAATATGAACATCAACATTCGGGGTATCAACTTTCTTTTTTTTGGCAACATTTTGATATAATGTCGTCTATCAAAATTTTGAATTATTGTTTTTGCTTTAGCTATTATTTTATGTCAAAATATTAAATTAATCGTAATAATTGCATGTGAAATGTTATGTTACAAGGTTCCTTAAGATTATCCGAGATACTTTGACATCAGTTTATAGCAAAAACCATCATTTTAAAATAAAATATAGAGAGCTGCTAGCGCTACGATTCGGCTTTGAGCACTGACGCGGGCTGTTCGGTAACTAAGCCAAATAGCTTAGTTTTACTTGCCTCACTAAGCGTGTATGTTCACGGTTTCTATGTGTTTTTATTCTAAGGGTAATACGGTTTATAATGGTTGTCCAAATAAATAAATAAATTATCATCCTTTGAATTGGTTTTGTTGTTCACGCGAACGATGTTGCGGGCAACTGCTTATCTAAGTATATAAGTTCAATAGTTCGGCAAATTTAATAAATTAATAAAATTAAAAAAGTTTGTAATAGTAAATTCGCTTTTTTTGTTATTAAAGTACATAATATTTACGGTTAGCATTTTTTCTTTTACTTTTAGCTGTAAGACCTTGCTTCTTATCAAATTTTGATAATTCTAGGTCAACGGGAAGAGTGCCCTATAGGTTTTCATTCGCGTTGACTTACAAGTTTGATATTTTCACAGCGGAAAGAGACCGTAGACCCGAGTAGTATCTATACATAATATAAAATGCTTTATCCTGACTGACTGACTGACGGATCAAGGCACAGCCTAAACCGCTGATCGTAGAGAACAGAAACTTGGAGGGTATGTTGTTGTGAGACTGTCCATCATTTTTGAAGACATTGATATCTGCATTCACAGATTTTGAAAATAATGTACAGTCAGCAAGATGGTGGGCAATTTCTGCAAAAACTTTTTTCGATTCCAATCGATCCTGTTGCTTATAAGGATCAAAAGAATCTATGGGACCATTAAAGGTGTCAGTACTTTTAAGGTCAGAAATTACAAAAAACTTTCTCCGTATATTTTGTAGGAATTTCCAATTAGCATTCTAAAATTCCAATTAGCTTTTAAATATAACAAAACTTTGTATTTATAAATTAATCTACAAATATTAATAGAAATCTATTCAGATATTAATGTCTTCAATAATGATAGACAGTCTCCTCAGAAAGTTTTCTTGTAGCTACAGCTGCAATTGCTGCCCCATCTCAAAAAGCCACCCTGTATATTTACGAATTGAGGAATAAGAATTATTTATATATTCTCAATCATTATTCCGTGTTTTAACGTAGTTAATTTTACTTTGATATTACGTTTATTGAAATAGGCCTAACGCTGTCCTTTCACTGTAGTTTCACAATTCGCAAACTAGATGGCGCCACCGCTGTTTTGCATCGCGCTATAACTATTCGCGGCGAAACAATAAGGTCTGAGTTATCATTTTAACGTTATTCCCTGAAATTTGTTAAAAATAATAGAACAATTTTTGAAGTGTGGCTTTTGTCACATACGTTATACTTATGAACTCTTAGTTCGTACCGCATACGTATCAACGTTGGATGTATGTTTGTATCTGAAACTTTGAACATGATTTTGATTTATGACCCCCTTCAAAACGTCGGATTAAATCGAAATTTGGCATTCTTATCTAGGACCGATGACAATTCAATTATCAATATTTTAAACTAAAAAATGAAAACTAATCATTTTAAAAACACGCTTTATAAGAAATCCAACTAAAAAATAGAAAGTAATTTTTAATAAATTTTAATTAAGAATAGTGTAAATAAGAAAAACAATTATTTTTGTAATAAAAGCGTGGGGTGTATGATGTAAATAGTTATAAATATTTTACTGACAGATATTTGTAGAAGGATTATCATTTTGATAATATCTTAAAAAGCACCCCACGCTTTTTTTACAATAAAATACATTTTTTTATTATTTATTCGTATTATTTTCTGTTACATATAAAATAATTTACAAAATAGAACATAGGAAACTACCCTATTCTGCGTCAAAAACGTGAGCTGTGGTAATCTATGTTTTCTACCTACCCCCATGAGACACAGACGTGATATACATAAACAAATAATAACCTCTTAAGAAAAACCATTTCCAACAGGCTTACCTCATCTGCGTGGTAGTAGCGACCATGATGAGTGTCAGTATGACTACCGGCACGACGCCAGCGACCATGGCCGCCAGCCGTCCCAATACCGCGTACATTAACTCGTGGATTGTGGACGTCCCTGGAACAGTCATACCGTGGTCGTCCAGTGTCCGAAATGATGCGATTTTCACTATCATTTAGATAATTTCGGGACCATGATAAAATTAATAATTTTAATCCACATTTAATTATAAGTGGTAGGGGCAAGCGGCGATAGTCTAGTGGGGAATGGAATGAACTGTTCATATGAATATCTGCAGGTTTAAAATCCAAGGGTATACCTCTGACTTTTCTAAAAAGTTATGTGTGGTGAAGGAAAACATAGTGAGGAAACCTGCATACCTGGAAAGTTTTCTGAATTTCGAGGGTATGTGAAGTCTGCCAACCCGCACTAGGCCAGCGTGGTGGACTAAGGCCTAACCCCTCTCAGTAGTAGAGGAGGCCCGTGCTCAGCAGTGGGCAGTATATAATACAGGGCTGGTATGATGATGATTATGAAACTTATTATCTCGAGGGTTGAAAGGATATTTGGCTTAAGCGGCATTTTTTTGCGATAAAATGTTATATATACGCATACGCATACTCACGCCTTTTATCCCCGAAGGGGTAGGCAGAGGCGCAACTAGTGCACCCACTTTTCGCCGTGCGTATTCCGTCCCATGATGTGATAGGGGGCGAGCCTATCGCCATACCGGGCACAAATTCCAGACTCCGGGCTTATACTGAATAGAAAAATCCAATATCACTTTGCCCGACCCGGGGATCGAACCCGAGACCTCAGCCTTGCAGTCGTACCGTAATACAACTACGCCACCGAGGCAGTCCAAATATATATGATAATATCCCAAAAAAGTGTCGCTTAAGCCAAATAGCCTTTCACCCCTCGATCTAGTTTCTCACGGTACAGTCAGCAGCATAAGTAGCTGACCAAACTCAAAATTTTAAATTGCCTACATACTTTTGTAATCTTACTAATCTTCTTTTTCTCTTCACAAAAATAAAATAAAAGAGATGTTCTTTACTTGAAACGAAGAAAAAATGTTTCAGTTTAACTAAAAGCGTATTTAGGCGATTTGAAATTTTGATTTTGTCCAGATACTTATGCTGCTGACTGTACAGTGTCATGCAGGAATGAATAAGATACTCACGAGGTCCCACAAGCCATACGTAGTACGCGACACTGGCCAGTGCGAACAGGGCCACGAATACGTCAACAGCGTACGAAGCCGCGTACGAGTACGTCACTAAGAACCAATTCAAGAAATCGTAGTACACCGCTGCTGTTGGGGTTGCCTGCAACAAAATATATCTATAATAAAAATGAAAAATAGCAAAATATTTTTTTTTTATAGCATAGACTGACGAGACGAGCATGCCGTTCGCCTGATGGTAAGCGATACGACCACCCATAAACAGTAGCAACACCATCCAGCACCTTGAGTTAATGTTGAGTTACAAAGTACTGTGTGGCATTCCACTGCGCTCGACATCCTGAGACATAAGATGTTAAGTATCATTATCTCCAGTAGTTACACTGGGTACAATGCCCTTCAAACCGAAACACAACAGTGCATGCACACTGTTGCTTGGCGGTAGAAATAGAAATAAAATGTGTTGGTAAGCGCATAACTCAACAACGCCTGGACCAATTTGGCAAATACTTTTTTTTAAATGTTCGTTGAAGTCCAAGGGTGGTTTTTACGGCGAGAAACATTCGAATAATTGCCGGTAAAACCCATTTTTCCCATAAAATTAAAACTAAAATGTTAATTAAGGTTTTCTAACTAAAATGTAGAGTCAATTTGAACTTTAATACCATACCATAAAGTTTAAGTGTTAGTGGAGAGGTTCTGGGAAGGCAAAACAATTGAGTGACGTTAGTAAATCTAAAATTAAATTAAATTAAATATGAAATTGTAATTTTCATTGTGATTTTTAGTGACTATTAAAAGAATTTTTATTAACTTTCTTTTATCGTTTTTTATCTTATTAGCCGACCCGGCGTCCCGAATAGCAGAATAAGTATAAAAAAAAAATCGACTGTTAGGCGGTACGAAGTTCGCCGGGTCAGCTAGATACAGCATTCAAAAATACATACAACCCTAAATTTTTACCTTTCTACGATGAACTCCTATTTTATTAATAACTTTTAATCCCGGTCCGTAACTGATTGCAAAATAACGTTTGCGGGTTCAGCTAGTTGAGTATAAAATATTACAGTAAAAAAATATTTTAGGTACAGAGGTTTTATATTATTTTTTTTATTTATTTATTTCTGATTTATTTTATATGGAATATATTGGAAAAAATGTTAAGGGAAACTCGTTACACAAATAAATACCTATCCAACTCTCTTAAAAAACCGCGATAAAATCCGCAAAATAGTTTTATTTCAATGTCTAACATTCGCGTAAATATAAGAAGTCATTATACAACTCTGTTTTAAAATTATAACATTCCTTCGTGAAGCAGCGACCAGCCTATTTATATGTCAAGCTTCACACACTCACACAAAGAGAGAGAGTGAGACACACACACAAATAAAGAAAGACACACACACACACATGCTGTCACCTTTATATTATAGTAGGATCCATACCGTTCCCTGTAATTCCTCCATGTCGGCTAAGTCCGCCACTAACGGCAGCAGCATATTCCCGGCCCATTGTAACACTCCCTCATGTAACACCTCCGGCGCGTCGTATCGCGTGTGATACACGCTGCCCCACTTAGTGAACGCTATGTCGATACCTACGGATTTAATATTGATAATCTGGGATTTTACTGGTGGTAGGTCTCTCATATGTAAGAGTCCGTCTGGGTGGGTACCGCCGCAATGTGTTTCTATCGCCAAGCAGCAGTGTGCATGCGCTGTTGTGTTTCGGTTTGGAGGACATTGTAGCCAGTGTAACTACTGGACATAATGAGACTTAACATCTTATGTCTCAGAATGACGAGTGCAGTGGAATGCGACACAGTACTTTGTAACTCAAGGTGCTGGATGGTGTTGGTACTGTTTATGGGTGGTCGTATCGCTTACCATCAGGCGAACGGCAGGCTCGTCTCGTCATTAAATGCCAAAAAAAAAAAACAAAAAAGTGGACTAATGTTTGTTCTGGAATTAGCGTATGTATAGGTATGCGCTAGCGATTTAAGGAACTTTGGAAAAAGAAAACTTAAATAAAGATAATTTGAATTTGACTTTATACCATCCAAATTGGTCTCGACGTTTACTTCTAGAAAACATTACAGCATCCTTACTAACTTGCGCATTCAATAAATATGTATAGTAGGATTGTAAAAATAGTAGCAACCGTAGAACCGTATGGTAGAATAGTAGGACAAAAGGAATGGTAAGATAGTAGAAGATAGTACGAAAGTAGGAAATAGGATAGGGTAATATCAACTAGTATAGCCTTTGCCGTACTTAAATAAAAAAATAACTTACCGTGAAACTTTCCAAAGTCCCTCCATATCCTGAAATCCGTGTCCGATGGTATGATCCCTGTTGAGAAAAGGAACTCGCCGAGACCCTGAGCGTTGGGTCTGTACACTGTCCGTTTATACGCATTGAGGAGCCGAGGGTCTGTTACCTGGACAAAATGAATGGGGTAGTTCAGTCATTGAATTTTAACAGGGGTAAATATGCCTTTTATAAAAATACAAAAAAAAAACATATCTTTATCCCCTAAGAGGTAGGCAGGGTTCAACCAGGGCACCCACTTTGGGCTAAATGTGTTCCGTCCCATGATGTGATAGGGGGCCAGCCTATCGCCATATTGGGTACAAATTCTAGCCTCCTGGTTTTTGCTGTTGGATATTGAGCAGAAAAACCCAAAATCAGTGCCCGACCCGGTATTTGAACTCGGGACCTCAGAGCGGTGTCGTGCCGCGCACTACAAGTACGCCACTAAGGCAGTCATAAAATTAGTACAGTAAACACATTAATAGTCAATTATAATTGTCAGTATAAGTTTTATTTTATTTTCCGAAGTAAGCCCAATTAGGGCATATAATTAAGGAATTTCAATCTAGATTATAGTTAGTAAATTGTCTGTATTATTTACTTTTGATTGAATTCTGTGTTATGCCTTTTATTTGCAAATAATAATAATAAAAAAAATAGTATAGTATATTACTACTGTCTGCAGATTACTCCTGTTATGCGATTAGAGATAACTTGCTTGATTTGAGTTTCAGTTTTATGGCTGGGCCAAGAGCCTGACGCTCCAAGCGAATTCACTTTGCACTGCAAGCGTCATAAGCAAGTGTACAATTCTACATATATATACGTACATATGTTTTTGCCACTTAATGCTGACGGTCCCAGCATAAAGCGTCATAAGCAAATGTACGATTCTACATATAGATTCGTACACATGTTTTTGACACTAAATGCTGAGGGTCCCAGCATAAAGCGTCATAAGCAAATGTACGATTCTACATATAGATTCGTACACATGTTTTTGACACTAAATGCTGAGGGTCCCAGCATAAAGCGTCATAAGCAAATGTACGATTCTACATATAGATTCGTACACATGTTTTTGACACTAAATGCTGAGGGTCCCAGCATAAAGCGTCATAAGCAAATGTACGATTCTACATATAGATTCGTACACATGTTTTTGACACTAAATGCTGACGGTCCCAGCATAAAGCGTCATAAGCAAATGTACGATTCTACATATAGATTCGTACACATGTTTTTGACACTAAATGCTGACGGTCCCAGCATAAAGCGTCATAAGCAAATGTACGATTCTACATATAGATTCGTACATATGTTTTTGACACTTAATGCTGACGGTCCCAGCATAAAGCGTCATAAGCAAATGTACGATTCTACATATATATTCGTACATATGTTTTTTCCACTTAGTGCTAACGCTTCCAGCATACAGCGAATTCGCTTGGAGCGTCAGGCTCCTGGTCGTCGGGTTACGTTGCTTTAGTTTGTAATTATTTCTATTTAAATTTCACTCCTTTTCATCCCCTAGAGTACTGTTCACTTCGTTTTATCTATAAGTGCTCTCCTAAGTTTCACCCTTTTCCACTATACCTTTGGTACTTACTTGAAATATAGTCGCTTTGCCATTCATCCCGGCAGAGTCCAGATTTATAACAGTGGTGATCCCGTGAGCCCACGGATGCTGGAGGAAGGCGTGGCTTGCCTGAAAAAATAATTTATGTTCAAAAAACACTCAGTGGGCTTAGAATGTGACAAAAAAAACACGACAAGACTCCGTTTCGTTTTATTTAAGTGTGTGTTCTGTGGCACATGGCGAGTAGGGGGTTAAACGGACTTTTACCTTGGCGGAGTCGCCTGAAGGATGAAGTTATAAATAAAAATGTATTATAAAACATCAGCTGAATCGGCAAGCTTGCCTCCTATATTATAAAAAAGAACTATTTATTAAAAATAAATACCTGTAGCGGATTTTCTTCAGCGCCGTTAAAAAGAAAAACCAAATTGTTCTTAAACTTTCTTGTTCGTCTCGACAATCTGTTCAGCGTTTCGGCCATTGTAGCACAAAATACCACATTATCTGATGCACCTAGGAGACAAAAACAAAATCCGTTAGTTTTTTTTTTTTTGGTGTATGGATCAAAATATCGAAATCTCGTATTAAGGTAGATGGATGAAACGCCGGATAGCGAACACCGTGCACAAGGTAAACCCGCCATAGTGGCCCGCGTAAGTGTACCGCGGTCCGGTATTAGCCGACGTATATTCGGCTACCAACACGCCGAATTGTATCAACTGGCGAGGGGTAGTCATCTTTCGTCAATCTGTACTGAATCTGGACTTCACGAATCATTAGGTGCAGTGTTTTGTCGGGCACGTGTAAAAAAATCAGGCTCTTTCTTTCGCGCACACCGTAATTCTTGATGACGTCACGTGCCTGTAATGAGCGTGTTTTCTGTTTTTTGGCACTTACCTCTGTCAAATTTCAAAGGGTTCTAATTTGATGATTTTAAACGGATTTTAATCCTTCTTTCTGTGTTAGAATTTATATTACCTAAATAATTTGCCAAGGAAAAGAACAAAAATATATTAACTACCATATTGAAAAAGTATATTTACCTAAAGCGTACGGCACGGAGTCATAGTGACAGTTGATGAGTATAGAAGTGCGCGTGGTTCCGTTGGTTTCGAACCCGCTCTCTCCCTCTAAAACAGCGATTATGTTAGACGCGTTGTCGTAGCGGTTCACTATGCCGTTGAGATTGTAGTCGCCTGAGGACAAAAGTATATAGATGTAGGTACACATTATTTTGCCGTTCTTCTTCGGGTGGTCAACATTTAGTTAAATCGGGGACCTTTTTTGCTCCATCCAAAGCTTCGTGCCGGCAAGGCCACCACTGCGTGATGCTATATATTTACCTGAAGCGAACTGCCAATCGGTCCGTATGTTTGACGAGTTGGCGGCTATGCCATCCAACATCGCCTTCAAGTCAGCAGTCTTGTTCAGATGGTATGATGTACCTGCTACCCGGGCGTCATTGCCTAGTATCTCGTGGAAGTACCTCCAAGCCGACTCTTCGCTGAAGGCATCTGAACTCTGGGAAAAAACATATATCTTTGAGCCTGCATTCTTAGTTTTGAGTGGTTCCCTTTAATGTATTGAAGAATGCAGAGACAGATATAAAAAAATATGTATTTTTGCAATTGAATAAGGACTTAGACCATTCACTCACGGGGATATCCAAAAGAGGCGACGCGTCTGATAAGCAACTCGAAGTTTTGTTACGGGGTGAATCGCCTCGAGGAAACTAGTCTGCCAAGCTGGTCCAATTGGTAATTATTGAGTCAATCAAGTAATGTAAAGTTTCGTACGCGTGCCCTGCCAGTCGCTCGTAAGTAGGCGCCATACAATTTATGGTCGCGTCACTTTTGAATGTTAATACCTACTTATACTGATAAAACTTATTATTCAAATAAATATATTAAAACTATGTATTGCTCGCGGTTTCACCTGCGTGCCTGACTTTTCAGGTAAAACAGTTCCACTGTGCACTTTCCGAATCACAAAATAGTCTATATTTAAGGCCAGGACTTGCATCTCTGTGCCAAATACATAAATCCGTTCCGAGGTTTATGGTCATCTAAGAGTCTTCACATCTTTCAAATTAAGAATATTAGTAGGGGAACAGTGGCATTAAAGGGCTGGGTTATGACGAATTCCCTATCAATTACTCGTTAGTGATTTCAGTCTGATACTGAGCCGATAAACCTAATATCACTTTGCCCGACCCGGGATTCGAACCCGGAACCCGAGAGCGGTGCTGTACCGCGCACGCAATGCAACTACTGACTGAATGACTGTCTTGGTGGCGCAAGGCAGTTATTGTCTATTTATTCCTGTCTCAAAATCCATGCTCTTTTGTGCCACTCTTCCCTTACAGGATACATACTTCTCTGGCCACGGCAGCATCTTCAATGACAGCGGGCATGTCATCTTCAACCAGTTGCGTGAAGAAGCCGAGCAGAAGGTATACCCCTAATAACACTATTAGGAGACTGCTCGGCACCTAAAATTCAGAGATATTTTTTATTTTTGTACACATATTTTTGACACGGTCTGGATACCGAATTGTGGCGAACAATAGAGAAATAAATAGAATTTTATCTTTTTCCTCGGCAGATCCAATATGATACTTGAGACTGTTGTCCGTTTTAGGAAATGTCGGGTTTAGCAGTAATTTTTAATCAACGTTATTACCCATGATACGAACTTACCCGAATTAAAAATACCCTTGGCAAAGAGCGATGAAATCACATTGTGTTAGCATATTATATGTAGATGAAAAAAGACTTATGTCTCGGTCTTTCTCACTGGGCCATAGAGGCTATCAATATATCATAGTTTGTAAGTAAAGTTCAAAAGGTTTCAACGTATACAAGTTAATTGTTTTAATTCAGAGAAAGAAAGAAAAGAAAAAAAAATCCTCCAAATACTTACCACGTACAGTCAGCCAGATAATTAGCTGAACGAATTAAATTTTTCTAATCGCCTAAACGCGTTAACTTTAATTGAAACTTTATTCTTTGTGTGAAGTAAAGTGGAATACCTTTATTTTATTTTAGTGAAAACAAAAAAATGCAATTTGAGGTTTTTAATTTTGTTCAGCTACTTATGTGGCTGACTGTACCTACCAATAGTTTAAATACAACAACGGTTAAAAAGCATAGAAATTTATAACATACAAAGCATAACAATAGGCACAAATGCATTATTAAAACGAACAGTACTTACGTGATAGTGAAGATAACTAAGGTTAGTGTAGTGTATCAGCTATTGACTTTATGGTACTGAAGTTAGTATGAAAATGACGAATCAGCCCCCTTATTCTCTATGACAGTGTTAAGTCGTAACGCGCCTGCGTTACGTTAACTTCGTGTATTTACCGTTAAATGGTATTCTGTATGCCAATTTCCATAGTGATAAACGCGATGAGTTACGTTACGCGCTTGTTAGGAGCGGTGAAAATAACGTGTGTCATAGAGAGTAAGGGGCCAGTTTAACATTTTTTGTTGACATACTATATTATTACTAGAATTATTTTTGAGCAAGCTCTCCAATTTCCAACTTTAAGAGTCTATATTTAGATAAATACTCTGAACTCTGAAGTATTAAGTAGTTATTATTTAGTAAGTTTAGTTTTGGTTGTTCTCGTTAAGTAATTAGTATTCCGTGTTTTGCCAAATTAGGCCACCTTGTGACTAGTTTCTTCCTAACTTTACTGGTGGTAGGATATCTTGTAACTACTCGGATAGCGACCACCGTACACCAGCCCCTTTATTCTCTATGACAGTGTAAACTCGTAACGCGCCCGCGTTACGTTAACTTCGTGTATTTACCGTTAAATGGTATTCTGTATGCCAATATCCATAGTGATAAACGCGATGAGTTACGTTACGCGCTTGTTAGGAGCGGTGAAAATAACGTGTCATAGAGAATAGGGGGGCAGGTGTTAAACTCCGCCATAGTGGCCCACGTAAGTGTGTCGCGTTCCGGAATCAGACTGTGTATATGCAGTTCAAACAGGCCGGCATACTTGTGTCTGGCGAACAATAATCAACTCTCATCAGTCGACACTCTATCTGGACTCCTCTGCGCTTACCACCAGACTCATACTCAAAATCTTCTTTATTTAAATAGTCTTTCACAAGCTCTTTTGAATCGTCATGAATCTACCACCGCTTCGGAACGTGTTATCGATGTGAAGAAGAAGCGGCGCATAAAACTCCTTCAGGAACACGACCTGTCAAAATGATTATATTTTTTCCAACAGTTTCACTGAAATTGTTACTGGTGGTAGGTCTCTCATATGTAAGAGTCCGCCTGGGTGGGTACCACTGCAATGTCTATTTCTACCGCCAAGCAGCAGTGTGTATGCACTGTTGTGTTTCGGTTTGAAGGGCATTGTAGCCAGTGTAACCACAGGACATAGTGAAACTTACATCTTATGTCTCAGGATGACGAGCGCAGTGGAATGCCACACGGTACTTTATAACTCAAGGTGCTGGATGGTGTTGCTACTGTTTATGAGTGGTCGTATCGCTTACCATCAGGCAAACGACATGCTTGTCTCGTCATTCAATGCCATATTTTTTTTTAAATAGTATTTTCTTTAATGTGCAGTGTGGTCACTTTGAGATGCCCGTATAAAAACTAGCTTAATTCATATGCACTGTGTACTCCCTTATCCTCCCATGGTACTATATACATCACGCCTTTTCCCTTTTCAAGGGTAAGCAGATGTGAAACTGCCACATAACGCCATGTTAGGTCACATGTAATAGGAGCCTACTGCCTTTTACCAGACACAACTTCAGACATACAGAGCAGAAAACCCAATTATGCCAGACCCGGGGATCGAACCCGAGACCTCATCGACAGTCAACCAACTACGCCACTGAGTGTCTATGGTATTACTATTCCAAGTTTGCAATAACATCATGTCATTTCATGAACACATTAAGTTATTAAACTCCATTGGAATCTATGCATAGTCCACAATCTCTAGATAAAATCTACTATCAGAGTGATAAGGTACTTGCAAACAGATAAACATGATTTACGATAATAGCCCCGCCCTTTTGTTTCGAAATTAACCCATAAACGCCCGCTTATATATAGCTATAAGCTAATTTCCTTATATAAATGGACACCGATGTCCATCGCGAGCGTTCAGGGATTACACATTGAAACCAGTGATGGGCAAACATGTGGTATGGATACCCTGTAGGTTTACTAATAAATTTTAATATTAGGTATTAATCATTGTAATTTTGTTCTCTTCAAATTATAAATATACTGTGAGGAATACCTACTGAAAATATTTTTATTTTTACCTACATCAGAAACAATTCGGTATGTCCAGAATCAATTCAAAATTAGTTCTTTGTGGAAAACAAAAAATATTCGATTTAAGTGAGTTAATTACACATTAATACATTTTGTGCTTTAATTTACATCAATTAAAACTGCTTCCAATTATAATAAACAATATCAAAGCGTATCCCAAAGACAAACACATCAAACGACGCAAACATTCAAAAATCCCAGTAAATATAATTTCCCAATAGCGACATATCGTCGGGGATGGTGCAAAACCACGTAACTAGCATTGATAAATACCGCGTAAGTGAAAGAAAAAAGTATAGCATTATCAATCATAAGTTTAATGTCGTAAGTATCAATTTCAATTAAACTTTTTTCGTCACTTACGCGGTATTTACCAATTACTTTTTTTTTTGTGGGACGCAAGTGGACGATAGCCTAGTTGGGAATGGAACGGTCCGCCGAGACAATGTCCGGAGGTTCAAACCCAAGGCACACACCTCTGACTTTTCGTAGTTACGTGTGTATTGTATATCAATTATCGTTCGCTTTAACGGTGAAGGAAAACATCGTTAGGAAATATGCACACCTGAGAAGTTCTCTGAATTTCGAAGGTATATGAAGTCCGCCAACCCGCACTAGGCCAGCGTGGTGGACTAAGGCCTAACCCCTCTCAGTAGTAGAGGAGGCCCGTGCTCAGCAGTGGGCAGAATATAATACAGCGCTGATTGCATGCACTATCCCCGACTATATTATGTACCCAATGCAGACATGTTCCCGTGTTCTAGTAAAAAACTTACTGATTTTACAGGTTCATACAAATGTTTCCCTTTTCTAGTTAACTCGTATACCACCTAAAATAATAGAAAATACAAAAATAAATATAATTTTCCAAAACAGATCTAAATGCAAAATCATAATTCGTGAAGTCTGCCAACCCGAATAAGTCAGCGTGGTGGACTAAGGCCTAAACCCTCTCAGTAGTAGGGAAGGCCCGTTTCTAGCAGTGGAATCGTATAGTAGAGCTGGTTTTATAATCTTAATATATATAAATCTCGTGTCACAATGTTTGTCCTCAATGGACTCCTAAACCACTTAACCGATTATAATAAAATTCGCACACCATGTGCAGTTCGATCCAACTTGAGAGATAGGATAGTTTAAATCTCAAATTATAGTCGCAATTTTAATTTATTGCTAATTATTTGTCTGTTATTATTTGACAGTCCCAATTATCTTAACTCCAAATGATTCTAACAGATTTCGATACCTTTCGACTGGGTTGAGTAAGTAATCAATAGATGGCGCTGCTATGAATGATTCTAACAGATGTCGATACCTTTCGACTGGGTTGAGTAAGTAATCAATAGATGGCGCTGCTATGGTAAATCTACGAACGTGTCATATAAGCTACATTTTAAGCGGGACTTTTATACCGGGAAAACTCATTCACGCGGGCGGAGCCGCGGGCAAAAGCTAGTTATCCTATAAATACTCGCATTTACAACATTCGGTTTTTTTGACGAAGGCAAAATTAATACTTAATAAAACCTCATAAAGACTACTTTCAGTTTAAGATTGCGCAAGAAAATTGTTAAAGACAAAACTATTTTCATTTTGCCCTTAACTGATACTATGAATGATTGTATTTACTATTTTCTAGTCTGTAGTAATTAATCAAATGTAATACCTAGAATTATGCAGGAATGTAGGAATGATAAGATTAGTAAATTAGCACAAAGATTATAAATAGGACATGTTCGACTAGACATGACATGACTCATGTTCTTTGAAAAAGAACGATGCAACTTCTTCAATAATGGCTAGCGTCGACCAGGCTCGTCCAGAGTCACATCGAATCGAAATTCGAGTGGCGCTTATCCGCCCGCTATCTTAGACAATATAAAAAGGACGCGGCTTGTATGGTCTTTCCTTTCTGCTACAGTATTAGAGCAGATGCTCATGCACACATTTAAAGAAACTGTTTGAGTGTGCATAAAATAGACAAGTGTTGAAGATTTATTTACGTGTGCGTTCATAACGACACAAAGCGGTATGTGTATAGCATTTTCTATGTAGAAGTGTCAGATTTTTTTTTTGCGGCAATATGCACATGGCGTCCGTTCTAGATGGTATCTTGCTATAAGTTTACTATGAAACTGTGTCTTATGAACGCGCAGAGAGTCGAGAAGGATCACCGGCGCTCGAATATATCCGATTCGATTAAACGCATTTCTGCTCTAGTCGACGCCAGACTTAACAGTGACTAACACTATTGGAGAAGTTAGTTGAATAAAAAGATTGTACTGAAAATACCATTATGAATGATGAAGTAATGATCATTCAAAATATTTAGAATAACACCATGTCACTTACCTTAGTGATAATAGTAAATCTAAGCAATAAATTAGAGATTTTAAACTAATTCATTATCAAGTATCAAATTTGCTCCTTTACATTTGTGATATGAACTGTAGGATAATGATAACAAATGACATGCAAATGATATTGTGTTGGATACAATACTAGTTTCATCAAACTTTACTTTTTATGCGGATCCTTAGGGACCAAGATACAAGGCTTCAACAAAAGCTGAACTTTAAATATAAGTTATCTGAAAAGATATTATTACTTGGTCACAAGTAGTATAGGGACTTTTACAGAAGTTATATGTCACGAACACTTCAATATTAAATACAATGAAATTTGTACAGTCAGCAGCATAAGTAGCTGAACAAATTCAAAATTTCAAATTGCCTACATTATTTTCTGTTCTTACTAATCTTTTTTTTCTCTTCCAAAAATAAAATAAAAGAGATTCACTTTACTTCAAACGAAGAGAAAAATGTTTCAGTTTAACTTAACGCATATATAGGCGATTTGAAATTTTGATTTTGTACAGATACTTATGCTGCTGACTGTACAATTAGTATTTACATCAAGTTGATAACAAATAGAATTAAAAACTCCATAGCAATGCTAGTGCGATTTTCAAACGAATTAATTCAAAAGCAGTCCATATCTCTATATTGGTCTCTACTAGAACTCAAGGAAAAGTCACTCTTCTAGAGTTATTAATTAAGTTCACAAAATCAATGAATATTGTATGCTAAAAAGCGTGATAAATGAATAGAAATGGTATATTAACCCGTTGCCAGGGCTTTTCGTCGTGATCGGCTTGGTTCTCGTCTGTAGGAACGCCTGTGTATGATGGCATGACATCCTGAAAAATAAAACATTGACACATTAATATTCTCCATTAGTATCTGACATATTCTTCATGTTGACAATTCTTCATAAATAGTTATTCAATACCAACAGCCAATAATAAGCCCTCATTCCAATGTCAAAATATTTATTTTGCTTAAGAACCACACTTAATATGAACGTTTTTAATAAAGTTCGTTGTAAATGGAGGGCTCTAACAATTTTTTTTTAATGGATCCAAGTTCCATATTTTTCCCCTTTAATATCAGCACCCAACAAAAAGCGGACATCTCATTTGTTTCAATGTCAAACATTCGCGTAAACATAAGAAATCTTAAGCATTTTTTATGTAATTTTCGGGGATTTGTTCAATGTTCATACTTCCCGTTGCGTTGCTGTTGCCTCCTGGGTTTAAAGGATCGGTAGCTAGTCAATAGTCAATACTATATGTGTGTAAGAACTATATTGGACCCCCCAGAGGAGGTTGACGCCTTACAGAAACCAATTCCGTTAACCAATTCCTTTATGCAACGAGTTTGATAGTATTTGTGAGATGCTCGCATTTTTACATTTTTAAAAGTGGACGATAGCCTAGTTGGGAATGGAACGGTCTGCCGAGACAATGTCCGGAGGTTCGAAACCCAAGGCACACACCTCTGACTTTTCGAAGTTATGTGTGTATTGTTTATCAATTATCGCTCGCTTTAACGGTGAAGGAAAACATCGTGAGGAAACCTACATACCTGAGAATTCTCGAAAAGAATTTCGAGGGTATGTGAAGTCTGCCAATCCGCACTAGGCCAGCGTGGTGGACTAAGGCCTAAACCCTCTTAGTAGTAGAGGAGGCCCGTGCTCAGCAGTGGGCAGCATATAATATAGGGCTGGTATTATTATTATATATTATCGCATTTTAGTGGTAAAGGGCAAGTGAAAGACTTTAGTATTCAAACAGACCGGCAAACTTGTGTCGACTGGCAAGGGGTCCACCCTCTACCTGGAGCCCACTCCGCTTACCATCGGGTGCAGTGGGGTCACTTAGCGTGCATATACAAAAAAAAAGAAATCGCCACATACAATTTTATGTGTAACAATACTGAATATTGTAAATTGCTTTATGACAGCCTTGTTATTTATTGTTTATACTTTGTTATTGTTATCGTGTCATTGACATTGTTGTTCTGGGACGCTATGTCAATATATTATGCAATGAGAACATAATAATATGCACTTAATTACAGTCAGGTAATTTGAGATTTTGCAGAAATCCTACTATTATAAACGCGAAAGTTTGTAAGTATGGATGTCTGGATGTCGCGCCTTCACCCGCGTGTAAAAGTTTTTCCGGGATAAAAGTCCCGCTTTTTATTTCCAGAGATAAAAAAGTAGCCTTTATGTTTATCCAGGACATGATCCACCCGTGTGCCAGATTTCATTGAAATCCGTTCAGTAATTTTGGAGATGTGCAGTAACAAACACACAGAAAAACAGACAGACAGAAAAGAATTACAAGAATCGCTGACTTTTGTTCCATTACTCTTCTTTAGTCACCCCCTTTCTTTTTTTCACATTTCTTTAAATGTACAGACACACCGGTCCTACTTATTTATTATATGTAGATTAACAAAATCTACAAGTAAACTAGTACACACTAGTTCATCATGTTAATTCATCAGATTAATCACCTAGTATTAAACTTAACTTGGCCTTATTATGATTTTATGGTGATATATGACGAGACTTATGATTATCGTTATTTCATGTCATCGATTGCGATTGCCTGATATATTAATTAAACATCGAATTCATGAGGTTTATTTGGATTAAGAGGTTTTTATCATTTTCACCGTTTCTGATTTGACGTGCCGGCAAAGTGTAGGATTTGATAAAAAATATCTACACCTACGTTATAGGGAGCGTGCACGAACTATAGGTGGCAGCACAAAATCGACACAAGAGCCACATGTGGATAAAAAAAGAAACTTTTCAATAATATAATTTATTTATATATTCTTTTAATATGACAAAAACAATAAATAATGGGTTCTGGCTGAATATTATTGATACCCAGCGTGGCTAGAATATGCGTTTATTAGATGGGAGCTAGTTATTTTTATGTTATTGAAGCAAAATTAGGAGGTTATGTTCCCTTAATTACAGATTTGTTTGTATTGAACATTATCTTTAAAACTTCTTTATTTTACAAGCTTTTATTTAACTTGCAATGTATGTAACTATGTTTGTTCGGGTGGATTCTCGCAAGTCATTTTTGAAGCAGTTACCTTCAACCGATTGTGCTGACATTTTGCATACTTACGTTTAGTTGGATAGCGCTATGAATTACCAGTGATTTAGAGACCTTGGGGACGGGTGAAGCCGCGTGAAAACCACATAATTTGAAATAAAAACTAAAACTTCATTCCTCCAAGATGTTAATTGGCAAAAACTAACTGACAGTTATTGAAACCCCTCCAATGACCAATCACAGGAAACGGCTGCAGGAGAATTTCTAGTCCATTATCGAAATAACACGCAAAAATAACGTGGGTATACAATAATTTTACATTATCTAATGCTGCCAAATTGCTAATGCCATAATAACATAAATATATTACTGCGATAAGCCGTGACCCGTGGCTATTCGTGGAGACCATCCTAAGAAACTCATACACGCGGGCGGAGCCGCGAGCAAGTCTAGTATCGTATAAAAAGACTGTTAGATGTAATTAAATATTATATTTGCATAGCCTTATTGAATTCGAGTCAACTATTCCACAGTACAGATATATATTCTATTCATTATGACTAATCGTTACTTTTTATATTATTTTTATTTGAAAGGTCGGCAAATGATCATGTGGGTTAAGTTATTTCAACCACCCGTAAATTCATATTCACACACTCGCACTCTCTCTCTCTCTCTCTCTCTCTCTCTCTCTCTCTCACACACACACACACACATACACACAAACACACAATCTCAAAAAATAAGGCTGCGCTGTCTTAAAGGAAAGAAAATATACTTAGGAACAAGATTTCGTTTGGACCTCCGGTAATCTTATTTAACACAACAAACAAAATATAACCAGCAATATGAAGTTCTCTTTTGAATTCAATAATATCGTTTTATTACACAATAGATAATTTTAATCTGGTATAAATTAGCTTCAGTTTGCTAGATTATTTTATTTAAAAACCAGTGATTAAATTTATGAAGTAAAATCGGTGTCTTAAAGGCATCTTAAAGGCTTAAGCCGCGGTCAGTTTTAAGTTTAATCACCGTGTCGTCGGCGCCCACTGAATATTCTAGACTAGGTGTTGCACGTGACTACGGCCGCGTGAGACAAACTGAAATTTAAATCTGATTATTTTGAAATTATCAAGTAGGTACGTAGTGATAGTTTATATTAATCAAGGACTTCTATCTACAAGTATGCTAACTTCTATCCATACCCGTTCACTACAGTACCGGCACGCTATGTTTGCCGTTTTGACGTTTGTCCACTCATCAAGTTTCGTATTCATAACTACGTTGAAGGAGCTAATTGCTGTACATTATTGTCAATAGTGACGTGCAGTAAAATTTATTGCAATGTACAATTTTACGACAAACTCGGCATTTGTTTTCCGAAATTGGTAATATAAAAAAAATATCTAATACTGCCTCGGTGGCGTAGTTGTATTACGGTACGAATGCAATGCTGAAGTCTCGGGTTCGTTCCCGGGTCGGGGAAAGTGATATCGTATTTTTCTATTCAGGATCAGCCGGGAGTCTGCGCCTCTGCTTACACCTTCGGGGAGAAAAGGCGTGAGTATGCGTATGCGAAATCTAATACGATCGTCACTTATAGGATCGCTGGCTAGTATATTTTTTAGACAAAGAATTGAGATTTCGCCTCACTATTTTAATCTGTCAAAACGGTCAACATGCGTGTCGCTATATTAATTTTATATTATAAATAGGATAGTTTGTGAAGATGTTTTGGATGTTAGTCAAGAACAAGTAACCGCTGAATGAATTTAGATGTAAATTGACGTACAGCTACACCAAATCCTAGATTAACATACAGGCTACTTTATTTATCAGGAAAAAAATTCACGTAGTTCGACGTTCAAGCAATAAGAACAATAAAATTATTCCAAGGTCCAAAGCAACTAATCTCATGACAACACAATATGTAACATCGAATTGAATGTCGAAGGTAATTTTATCAATGCAGTAAAATATGGTTTTATGTGAATTACAATAAAGCAATATAGATACGTACTTAAGTAATAAAGATACTGTTAATAACAGATAATATAGTCCTTTTAAAAGTTACATTTAGGATTGCGTTTGTCAAAGGACGCAATTTTTTAGATGTCAGGGGATGGTTAGTGTAAAGTTAAATCCAAGTATGTGGGGTCGCAACCATATCCCGCGGCCGCCATCTTGGAAAATGGGTTGCAGATGGTTTTCATGGTTTATTTGGCAAACTATTGATAGCACAAATATTGGTAAAACATTTTCCGTTGCAAATTAAATTCTATACAACTTTGGCTAATAACTTTTAGTCGTAGAACCAAACACAACAAAGTTATAAAGGCACACACACACACACACTCACGCCTTGTATCCCCGAAAGGGTAGGCAGGGGCGCAACTAGTTACCCCGCTTTTCACCGTGCGTATTCCGTTCCATGATGTGATAGGGGGCGAGCCTATCGCCATATTGGGCACAAATTCCAGACGCCGGCTGATCCTGAATTTAAAACTATACTCCATCGGTTTAGGTATTTAACTAATTGTAAACAAATCATAAATAAGGTATTTTACCTGTCCATTTCTCTTTACATTATATTATTATTTACAGCCCGGAGTCTAGAAATATTCCCGGGAAATGGCAATAGGCCCGCCCCCTATTACATGGAACCTAACATAGCTGGCGAAATGTGGCTGCGATACACCTCTTTCCTCACCTGAAACGGCAGCCATCTCAGCAGACAATGAGAGTGAAGGAACAGAGAGTGCACCTGCATATTGCCATACACTTGTGCCATATACGGTGAGACTTAGGTTCTGAGAAAGATTTTTCATGTAGACATAAGCAACAACACTTAATATAACATAGAATTGCTGTGCTATAGTAGGAGTCACAATATGGTAGTTTCCTATGTTTGATTTTGTAAATTATTTTATATGTAACAGAAAATAATACGAAAAAGAAATTCTTCTGTGAAATCAGCATCAAAATTGGTTGAAATATAAAGCAGTTATTCATATTTGAAATATTGTTGTGAGCAAAAGTGGGGATGTGGCGGGGATATCGCGCTATCTCTTTCGCACGCACGCAGCGTTATGGACGGCGACTCTCGGTGACGTCACAGTGTAATATTACTGTTATTTGACAAGTACCCCTTCCACCAAATTTAAAACTTTATAACTTACTAATTATTGACCCAATATTGAAAATTATTTTTCCGTTAGATTTTGGATGGTATACATTTTTGATAAAGGTATTAAAAAAGAAGTAATCAACTACCCTATGATTGTGTGTTTTTCAATTATACAAAGAGAATATTTCTTATAAAATTGTCACCCATAAAGTACAAGTACTAAGTATATTGATAATATTGATAGTAGGTTATTATTTAAGAGGTAAAGGAGATGTCCGCTTTTTGTATGGGTGCTGGGCCTCAAAACCTAACCAGACTCAAACTTTAGTGATATTAAAGGGGCAAAATATGGAACTTGGATCCATTAGAAAAATATTTTTAGACCCCTCCATTCATAAGTAACTTTTTTCAAGACATTCATATTAAGTGTAGTTTTTAAGCAAAATAAAATTACATAAATCTCACAATCTGAGGTCATTCAAATTAAATGATTTATTGTAAAAGACTAGTTTTTAGGAGTTCTATCCAAATATATATAAACTGTCTTGGTGATCCATTTGGACATATCCTTTAGTGAGTTTCAATGTAAGACGCAATCTTGATAACTACTGATGCAAATCAATTTTTTGTTTTCTCTATTGGAGCTATATAAGCAGTTCTGATTGAATTATTTGACTATTATAGGGTTAGTATAAATCAAGTGATCTTCGGAAAAGGTTCTTTAGTATTAGTGTAATTTTTGAGGTCATATTGGCCAATTAGAAAAACTCAGTGGGTAGCATGCAAAAGCTCCTCAGGCTAAGTATGGCTGAGCTAGATTATCCAATATCTATGAGTACTTTAGTTAAATTTCATCCCAGGAACCAATGATTAATTAATTATAATATAAGATCAATTTAATAACTTTTATTTCATCATAATATCTTGACTATTTACTATTACTAGCAGTCATCCAGTGGTTGAAATTTGTCTGCCGAATTTAATATATTTGTAACACAGTATATTATACATCAATTTCATTTTTCTGTACTTCTCTATGAATTTTAATTATGCTAATCTCACATTCCTCCATGTGCACATTGTGCTTAATCCTTCAACGCCCGCGGTGGACACCAGTGTCCATTAATATGAGGAAATTAGGTTATAGCTATATATAAGCGGGCGTTGACGGCTAATAAAGTACAAGATACAAAGTTTTTATTCACATAGTAGATGTTGCTCGCGGCTTCGTCCGCATGAAAAAGAAAGAAAGAAAGAAGAAGTTTATTATTGGTACAATATTGCACACAACACAAACACATCTCACATTATAAAGTAGAAAAATAAAAGACTTTCCCGCTACAAAAGTCCATAAAACGCCAGCGTGATCTATTTAATAATTAGATAAGAAAAGTCTATTATTCCCATGGGAACAAATTACCATTATAAAAAGTAGCCCAGTTAATTCAGGGCATATACCTGTGTGCCAAATTTCATGTAAATCAGTTCAGCTGTTGCTACGTTTACTCTTAACAAACATACAAAGTATTGTATTTCTAATATTAGTGAGATTTTGAACTATCGTACTATCGTATTTCTAATTTGTTGATATAAAAGAGATATCGTCAATTTTAAGGAGTTTTGCCCTGCAGATCTTATAGTTTTCCAATAGTGAATACGCATCAATACAAAAAATATAGGTAAGTCTTTCTGAAACTAACTTTATAACGTTATTTCTGCGAAATTGAATCATTGAATAAAATTCAATGATTTTCTCAACATGTTGGATGTTGAATGTTTTAAACTTTAAACAATTAAATCATATAATATGTGGCCCTGCAAATTAAATTTATTTACTTATACAATAAAAACATACCAATTCAACTCCTCTTTTCCTCTTAAATTTCTCACTTTCATTGATATTTCCGCTCATTTTTATTATTTACACTTGTTAACATAAATTCGCAATAATATTATACGTAAACCACACTTGGCAACTTTTTGTAAACTTATCTTCATACTTTGACGCAAGTCCGGCCGGCGGCAGATTTATTACTTGACAGTTGACAGCTGTTATCACTTTTTTTTTTTTTTTTTTTTATAATGGCATTTGTTTTCACATTTTGCCAATGTCAAGTTTGGTTTGTATATTTTATTATCTGCAGTATGTCGAAGTAAAGCAGTGGCTACCTTACCAAGACTTTATCGAGGAGTTTTGGCGGCAACAGAAAAAACACTTGATTAGCACAATTATTTCAATTCACTTCATTTGAGCTCTTTAATAGAACTATATTGGATAATATACCACCATAATTATGCAATATAACACTAAATATCACCAAAATAATGAATTAAAACAAGAGCACCTCATGACACTTCCAAGTTCCCGCCAAAACTCCTTTATGGCACTTGTGTTCACATTTTGCCAACGTCAAGTTTGGGTTGTCTTTTTTTAATATCTGTAGTATCAAGTATGTCGAAGTAAAGCAGTGGCTACCTTACCAAGTCTTTATCGAGGAGTTTGGCGGCAACAAAAAAAAACACATGGTTAACACGATTATTTCAATTCACTTCATTTGAGCTCTTTAATAGAACTATATTGGATAATATACAACCATAATTATGCCATATAACACTAAGTATCACCAAAATAATGAATTAAAACAAGAGCACCTCATGTCACTTCCAAGTTCCCGCCAAAACTCCCTGTTATCACTTGACCGAAAAAAAAGCGCGGGAACGTCTAAAAGAAAAGGCGCAATTTTTTTAATTTATTTATTAAAAATAACTTTTAAACTATTAAAGTATAAATAATTGTACATATTTATATCTTGATACCTAAAGAAGAGATTTGTCCAAGATGGGGGGGACAAGGAAGCGTAAAAAAAAAGATGAGCCAGGGGGTGATGAGGCAGAGTTGGAGGCGAGCGATTCTTCATCTCAAAAATCCTTGGATATCGTGGATAAGTATAAAACGTTCCAAATACCGAATTATCAAAGACTGTATGCAGAAAATACAGGTAATGTTGAATTCATTGTATTTTTAGAAAGTATTGAAAACAATAAACCACTGGGGGACAGAGATATGATGTCTCTAGCAAACAACCTGAAAAGATATAATAAAGGCATAAAACAACTAGTGCGCATGAATAAGTATAAGGTGGGCGCTATTTTTGACAGTGCCACACTTGCAAATGCTGCATTATCAAACAAAAAGTTTCTAGACATGAATAAGCTTAAAGCCAGTATACCGGCTGCAGCTACCGAGGCTACAGGTGTTATTCATCATGTTCCGAGTAACTTATCAAACGAGCAAATCTATACTGCATTAACAACAACAAAAAACATCATTTCAATACGTAGAATCATGAGAAGAATCAAAAATGTTGACAACACCTTTAATTTACAACCCACTAAAACTATATGTATTACATTTTCCTGTCAAACTTTACCAGACAGTGTTGATCTTAATAGCTGGCGATTTGAGATCTCACCATACATACCTCCAGTCAAACAGTGTTTGCGTTGTCTCCGGTATGGCCATTTAGCTAAATTTTGCAAGAACTCAGAAAAATGTTCAATCTGTACTGGCAGTCACAATTTTAAGAATTGCACTATTGCTCCAACTAATGCTTGTTGTATTCATTGCAAAGGAAACCATATTGCTATTTCATCAGAGTGCCCTGTAAAACAAGATAAAATTAAACAGAACAAAGAAAAGTTAATTAAAAGATCATTTGTGGATGTTGTCAATGAAAAATCATTTCCTTCACTAGGTGGCAGGAAAAAAAGTCCTAATGAACTATTTATATCACTTTTAGACTCTGATCACTTTCTGAAAGTACTAGTTGATTCAGTTATAAAAATTATCACCATGAGCAAAGCAAATGAAACTAGCATCTGTAGTAAAACTATCAAAGAATTTCTCATCCAAAACATACAAGAACAAAAAGCCTCCTCTTAATTTTTTTTTCTCTCTTTTATGGATTATATAAATATTGTACAATGGAATGCCCAGAGTTTAATGAGTAATCGATATATTTTTTCACATTTTCTTTATGAGAAAAGCATTCATATTGCCATTATATGTGAGACCTGGTTTAAGCCACATCATCATATTAGTTTTAAAAATTATGAGATGGTGAGATTAGACAGTGGCAACGATCATAACGGCGTTGCTATTTTAGTACACAAAAGCCTTAATTTTAAGAAATTAGACACTTTTAGCGATAACTCCATTCAAAATAGCGCAATTCGTTTATATTATGGTAATAATAAGGAACTGACCATAGTATCTCTTTACAGCCCCAAACTATGTTCTCCACCTTTCTCTAAACATAAACTGAATAACCTAATTCAAAGTCTACCTGAGCCCTTGCTTATTGCTGGAGACTTTAATGCCTTACACCATAGCTGGGGTTGCATGACTTCTGATACTCGTGGATCTGAAGTATTAGAATGTATAGATGATAATTTGTTAGTAATTTTGAATGATGGTCAAATGACAACAGTAGGTTCTCATAAATGGCGACAAAATGCGCTTGATCTTACAATAGTTTCTCCTGATCTTGCAGATTCTTGCGATTGGTCTGTGCATGATGACCCTCTAGGAAGCTATCACTTACCTGTAATAACAAAAGTTTTTGTTAGAAATGTTTCTGGTAACAAACAAACTTTATTACCTGATAGTAAGCAATATCCTCAACAACATAACTATCGTAAAATTAATTGGGATACATTTAGAACCGTTACAGATAGTTTGCTGCATAATTTCCATTATAACAAAGAAAACCCTTTAAAATCATATGAAGAATTAATGAGTCTGTTAGATACAGCTATTCAGTTGTCTATGTCAATTGGGCTTGGCCCTAACTCTCAAAGTCACTCTAGCACTTATTGTACTCAAAATAGAAGACCTCTACCTTGGTGGAATGCCCGGTGTGCTTCTGCTGTTGAACAGGCCAAACATGCATATGTAAACTTCAGATGTAAGTCAACTGAATCCAATTATTTACATTTCAAAAAGTTGCAAGCTATTAAAAAGTTGACCTTGAAACAAGAAAGGCAAAAAAGTTGGGAAAATCTTTGTGAAAGTTTTAACAGAACTACTCCTTTATCTAGAATATGGTACTACATGAAAATTTTTAAAAACGTACATACAAGCTATAACTCCTGTAACAGATTAGATTGGATTTTTGATTTTATTAGAAAATACACACCTTCCACTGTTGAGGCTGAATTAAACTTAAATAATAACTTCATTACTGCTTCCAGTTCTGATTATCTTACAAAATCATTTACTTTTGCAGAATTCAATTCAGCCATTTCCTCTAGACGTGATACAGCCTTTGGCCTCGACGGAATCCCATATAAAGTCCTTAAACATTTATCAAATAATTCAAAACATGTTTTGTTAAATATATACAATCTGTTGTGGAATAATTCAATCATTCCTTCAAGTTGGAAAATTGATTGCTTAGTACCAATTTTAAAGCCCAATAAAGAGAAAGAACTTGCTGATTCTTATAGGCCAATAGCTTTAACTTCATGCATGGGAAAAATATTTGAACAGTTGTTAAAACAAAGAATAGAATTTTTTATAGAAAGTAATCATATTTTACCATCAAACCAGTTTGGATTCCGCAAAGGTCGTTCTTGTCGTGAAAGTATTTCTCACTTACATTTTGATGTTTTTAATGCATTCAAGAACAATGAAGTTCTAATAGGTATTTTCTTTGACATTGTTGGAGCATTTAATAACGTCAATCATCATATATTAGCTTCTGAATTATTGACCATTGGTATTCCTGAAAAAATCGTGAAATGGATTTTTGACTTTTTACATGGTAGAATGGTGTATGTCAAATTTCAAAATCAACTTATTGGACCTAGAATGACTTTCAAAGGTGTGTGTCAAGGAGGAATTTTAAGCCCTCTAATATTCATATTGTATATTTATAAACTTAATTTAATATTAGGTTCAGATGTTAGAAATTTACAATTTGCTGATGATCTTGTTATTTATACATCAGGGTCTAATGTAAATGTCATAGTTCAAACCCTTAATGCAGCTTTGACTAAGCTTCACAATTACTTTAAATATCTCAATCTTGATATTAATATTGACAAAACCAAAATGGTGGTATTTAACAAAATTCGTCCCTTTAAAGTTAAACTATTTTATGATCAAAGAGAAATTCCACAAGTGTCTGAAGTTAAATTTTTAGGGGTAATTTTGACTAATAATCTTTCATGGAAAAAATATGTTGATTATATTATCGGAAGGGCAGGTAAGGCATTCAATATTTTAAAATCACTTGCAAGAACATCTTGGGGTGCTGATCCAAAAATTTTGCTCATGTATAAATCACTTGTCCGTAGTCACTTTGAATATGGATTTCTGTGTTTTGCATCTAATGACAAACTTGTTCAGAAATTGGATATTTTGCAAAATAAAAATCTCAGATTAGTTACTGGTGCTATGAGGACGACCCCTATAAATTCATTACAAGTAGAGTGCAATACTCCTCCTTTGTTATACAGATTCAAATATCTAAAATATTGTTTTCTTCTCAAATTATTATCTATGGATAATAATTTATTATTGAGAAAATTTCAACATTTTCATAGTCAATGTTCCCTTGTTTCCACTACTAATGTACCTTATGTACTTCATGATTTTTCATTTATGATTCACCTTGATCAAAAATATAAAATTCATAGACCTGAGAACTGGGCTTGCTATTCTGACAGTTATGAAAGCAAATTTACTTCTATACAAATAAATATAAATAGTAATATGAAGCATAAAGAAGAGGTAAACAATGTTTTAGCCGAATATAATGAATATAGAAGAATATTTACTGATGGTTCCAAGTCGAGAAATGTATCGATGGCGTTCTACATTCCTCATCTACGTTTTGGATTTGGTCGCAAACTCCCGTGTGAGTTGAGTATCTTCTCCGCTGAGGCTTTGGCAATATTATTCGCATTGCAATATATTGGTCAAGCAAATGATCAACGTTGGCTCGTTATAACGGATAGCATGAGTGTTCTATGTGCCTTACAGAGTAATAACTTAGACTGTAAAATTAATTACATTATATACAACATCAAGACTCGTTGGTTTCAATTGAAGAATCAAGGCAAAGAAGTACAATTCCTTTGGACACCTGCGCACGTGGGAGTAATAGGAAACGAACAAGTTGATTTTTTAGCTAAGTCAATTGTTGACAGTGACAGTGTGACAGCTGTTGATGAAGTTGCCATACCATTCTCGGACTTAAAGTTATTAGTAAGAGAGTCTATTCTTAATGAATGGAAAGAATATTGGTTGAATACAATAAAGATAAAAGGTACTTATTATGCAGCAATCAATAGTAATGTGGGAAAGTGTCCTTGGTTTTGTAGATCCAAATTCAACATGCAACGAAAATTTTACACTATATTGAACAGACTTCGATTTGGACATGGTCGTTTTAAAGCCCATCTTGGGGTCTAGACAAAAACCCTTTTCTGTTAGCGTTTACACTTACGGAAAGATCAAAATGTATGGAAGTGACATATACTCCAGACAAGTCACGTGACTGCTGCAAAACTTGGTAGACAAAATTTTGTATTCCGCACGTGGAATGGAGCGTTAGCGATAGCGTGTCGTCCAAAGCGTCGAACGGAAAAAAATTCATACAAATGGTAGACAAGTGTCATTTTTGACAGCCGAAACTGCTCTTTAGCGACGCTGTGTCACGCTTTCTTTATCAACACTTCTCGACCTCACGCTACGGCTATAAATTAGTATTTTCAATAAGATATTTAGTGATAATTATTGCTTTTTACATAATTAAACATAGTTTAAGAACACTGTGAGCCACTAATAACGAAATATCATTGGAAAGACGTCGAACAAGAATATATCGCTGTGAAATGGAATCAATTTCAGAGATGCAGGAATTGGAGTTTATTAGTAGTTTTAGAATAAGTAAAGAATGTATCTTTAAACATAAGAACCATATACCGAAAGTTAAGAATTTGCTCTACAAAAAATTCCATCCCTTACAGCGCAAGTACCAACTTAATAAGAGAATTATTGAAAACGTTAGTTATGCATTTATGAGTGATATTTATAGGTAGGAATTTATCGACACAAGTAAGTCATAATCAAATCAAAAAATATCATAATAAACCCACCTTTTCATAAAATCTAACAATTAAGTGAATTGTTCAGAGCTTGCAAGTAGTCTAAGATTAGATTTTGGGTGATAATTTAATCCCCTCTTGAAAAAATTTACTTTAAATTTCTAAAAAAACTGGAACGTGTCAATTTGCTTGCACAAAATAACAATATTTTGACAACCTCTCACGCTATACCATAGAGTAACTTATAGAATTTCATGCATCTATCCGCACGACGCTGCGGAATGGGCGTCTGGCGTGCAGTGGGTACTTTGTCTACCAATTTGGTCACGCTAACGTTTAAGCGTTAGCGTTTGACGTTTATGCGTTAGCGTGTACGGATAACGCCACGCTTGGTTTTTGTCTAGGCCCCCTTAACAGAATGCGCATTATTTTGTCCCCCATATGCACAGATTGCGATCAGAATGTTGAACAAACAATGAATCATATAATGTTTGAATGCTCTGCCTTCAATATACAAAGAATTATATTTATTGATAAATTAATTAACATCTACGACAAATCTGAGCTTGTCCCGCGCTCCATGGAAGAAATACTTAAAAGACCAGAAGCATACAAAGCTATTTATGAATATATATGCAATACGGTAATAGATATTTAGGGAAAAATAAATGAATTTGATAGAAGTCTAATGACTTGGCTTCGGCCTGAAAACTAAATGAATGAAAACTACAAAAATAAAATGAGGAAAATATAATGAAGACTTGGCTTTTGCCTAAATATAAGACTAACATGGATTTACAATATTATGAAGACTTGGCTTCGGCCTGAAAACTAAATGAATGAAAACTATAAAAAATAAAATGAGGGAAAAAATATGATGAAGACTTGGCTCTTGCCTAAATATAAGACTAACATGGATTTACAATATTATGAAGACTTGGCTTCGGCCTGAAAACTAAATGAATGAAAACTATAAAAAATAAAATGAGGGAAAAAATATGATGAAGACTTGGTTCTTGCCTAAATATAAGACTAACATGGATTTACAATATTATGAAGACTTGGCTTAGGCCTTAAAATGCAAAGAATTGCATATCTGAATACTACTTATGACGAGGCTGTATGGGCTTGAACCTTTTGCCTTCCCAAAATAAAGGGAAAATTAAAAAAAAAAAAAAAAAAAAATTGACCGTTACTATCATTGTATTTTTTAAATGCTGGCACAGGACATTATATTCATACATACTACATGCTGAACTAATATTAATAACAGATTTAAATGATTATAAATTCTAATGCAACCGAAAAAACGATTCTGCAATATGAACTTAAAGTATTTATATTATGAGTTATAAATATAATATGTAATATTTGCACATGTAATTTCATATAAGTGCTGCCATCTATAGAGTTTCTATAAAAGTTAAAAAAAGGTCCTCCTTTTGTGGTTCCTAAAATGTTAGATGACGCTTTTATAAATGTACAAAAAAAAATTCAGTTTTCCACTCTAGTTTATTTGTCTCTGTTTTCCACCATTATCGTGAGGTAAAACCGCTTTATAGAAAAAGGTGCACAAACTATAGGTGGCACCACAAAACCGACACAAGTGCCGCCGACCTCAACGCACGTACCTACACACTCGCTTCACATCTAGCGACCGATACCTACGGTTCTCAAAGTTTTGTTCTCAGTTATTCCTAGTTTGTGATTTTTCGCTGGCCTAATGTTTAAGTGCAAGCGCTGTGAATCCGAATTCAGGGATGGAGTGCTCTGTTCCGTATGCCTTAGTCACTACGACTTCCCATGTGCTGGAATTACCGAATCAGGATGGCGCAAGCTTGGAGATCGGAAATCTACATGGAGATGCTCAAGCTGCAAAGCAACAAGCCCACGATCGTCGAAACTCACGCCTGCATGCATGGACAGCATTCTCTCCGAGTTAAAATTATTATCAGCCCAAACTGCTGCCATTCCAGACATCGTAGAGAACATGAAGAAAATTCAACTGGAATTAGCAGAACTCAAATCTATAAAGGATGATCTTAAAAATGTTAAGACTTCTGTCGAATACGCGCACCAATCAATAGCTGAACTGTCAGCAAAAGTAACTGATCTGAGCTCAGAAGTGGACTCCATTAAGAATACTAAAGACGATATCGCATCCCTGCGCAACCAATTGGCGAAACTAAATAGACTTCATCAGGAGAACGACCAAAAACTCAGGCAGAATAATATAGAGATCAAAGGAGTACCAATGTCAAATTCGGAAAATCTGTTCACAGTTATCTCCAAGATAGGCGAACGAATTAATATAAATCTACCCAAGGAACAAATCAACTATATCGCAAGAGTGCCGATGCGGAATGACAATCATAACAAGACTATCATCTGCTGTATTCATAATAGGTATCTTAAAGAAGATTTCGTAGCAGCCGCCAAGAAATGTAAATTAACAGCCGCAGACCTTGGCCTATCTAGCAGTAACATGATTTTCGTCAACGACCACCTGACGGTTGAAAACAAGATTCTGTTGAACAAGACCAAACTACTTGCAAAAGATCGAGGGTTCTCCTTCGTCTGGATAAAGAACTGTAAAATATTAGTAAGAAAAAATCCTACATCACCAGTCCTATCGATACAAACAGAAGAGGACCTAAAAAAGTATTTTTTTTAATGTTTACTATATTTAATATTTCATTTAAACTAATTTTTAGAAAGTTTGAGAATCGCGCTCATAATTTTTTTGCATTGTTTTCAAGCACCTGGTTCTATTGTTCTCGAATGACTCGAAACAATGGGACGGCTTCGCCGTTAATGCTACCGCATAAACGAACTCTATTTATAACTCGCTTAAGTCGCTATTTGCTTGCTCCTCGTGCCATATTTTTGTTAATAATTATTACTGCTACCCATCTTTTTTTTGTCTTCGTTTTGCTGGTGCCTTACATTGATTCTATTGAATTATTATTGTCTTTATTACTTTCCAATGACGCCAATTAGCTTTTATTACCAAAATGTGCGGGGACTGCGGACGAAAACATCCACCTTTTATAGAAATTTGTGCTTGAATTCTTTTGATGTTATTTGCTTGACCGAGACTTGGCTTATAGATGGCATTAAAGATTGCGAGCTATTTGATGATCGGTACTTAATATGGAGGCGTGATCGAAACTATAATAACACGCATCAAATTTTGGGGGGTGGTGTTTTAATTGCAGTTCGGCGGGACCTGGCAGCTGAATCTCATTACGACTGGTGCTCGTCTGCAGAAGACATCTGGATTTCGATAACATTATCCCATAAAAAACCTAAAATATTATATAAAATGCATATATGCGTTGTTTACATATGCAGTCAAAATCTTGGTAACTCTTTGTCCACGCAACTGCTACAGTTCTCAAATAATCTAACAAATATTTTTCTAAAAAATCCTGCTGACAAATTCATCGTTTTGGGCGATTTCAATCTCCCCAACATTAACTGGTCTCTCTCAAATAACGACCACTTTTTGGAGCCCAGTAATATTAACGGCCCAAATCAACATATTTTATTTGATAACATTAATCTATGCAATCTACTTCAATATAATTCGTGTCTCAATTGCAATAACAAACTACTCGACTTGGTCTTTTCAAACAGCAAAACACTAGTTAGTCCCTGTTGCGATCCCTTGGTACCAGAAGATCCTCATCACAAAGCCATTTGTGTGTCGACTGATTTCGTCCAACTGCACACACTGCACTCTTTGCCACATACAAAATACCTATACAATCGTGGTGATTTTGGTGCAATTACCTCAGAGCTAGACCAAGTTGACTGGCAGGGGGAATTTAAGTATAAATCACTCGAAGAAGCAACGGGCTATTTCTATTCAATCTTGAGCAATTTACATTCTATTTATATTCCTTCAAAGACAGTCGTTTCTCAATCCAAATATCCTGCCTGGTATAACAAAACACTAATTAAAACTCTCAAAGAAAAAGCGAAATTCCACTTTAAATACAAAAAGTACCATAACACATCAGACTACACATCTTTTGCACTGCTCAGAGATAGAGCTAAAACCCTTGAAAGTGAAAGTTTCTCTAAATACATTGAAAGAATTGAAAATAACATAGCGAAAAATCCTAAAGCTTTTTGGTCTTATATAAATAGTAAAAAAAAAAGCAATTCTTATCCTACAACTTTAAAATACGGGCAGATGTCTTCTAAAGATGGTGAACAAATATGTAATATGTTTAGTGATTATTTCAGCTCTAATTTTCTGCCGCGCATCAACAGCGCCAACGATTCGACCTCTCAAGAGTTCCCACAAATTTCTAATTATTTTAAAGACTGTACCACAGACATTGGATCAGTCATTATACAAAATAACGAATTATTCAAACTACTCGCTACAACTAACCTGAATAAATCTTCCGGCCCAGATAATATAGCCCCTTGTTTTATAGTAAAATGTGCTAAAAGTCTTACCGTGCCACTGTCCCTTCTATTTCAAAGATCCCTAAGGGAAGGATTGATTCCTAAAATCTGGAAGACTACCTTCATAACTCCAATTCATAAAAAAGGGCCCAAAGATGAAGTCGTTAATTACAGACCTATTTCAAAACTATGCATATTCGCTAAAATATTGGAAAGAATCGTATATAGACAATTATATTCTAGCCTGAAACACACTTTCAGCGATCACCAACATGGTTTCCTCAACGGGCGTTCTACCACTTCCAACCTCATTGTGTGTTGCGATTACCTATTACAGTCAATGTCCGAACGCCACCAGGTTGACATAATATATACCGATTACTGCAAAGCTTTTGACAGAATCGACCATGTGATCTTATTACGCAAGCTCTCAGCTATAGGTATCAGAGGAAATCTCTACCGATGGTTCTCGTCATACATCGATAATAGATGCCAAACTGTCGTTCTTAATGGTTTCTCATCTAGAGCAGCATTTGTCCCATCTGGAGTTCCTCAAGGGTCGCTGCTGGCTCCCTTACTATTCACAATCTTTATAAGTGATATATCAGAATGTTTTAGTCACTCAAAAATAATCTTATACGCCGATGACATGAAAATTCTATCCCGCATTGCAACTGAAGCCGATTCTATTGCTCTCCAATCTGATCTTAATAGATTCTCAAATTATTGTATCTTGAACAAGTTAGAATTAAATGTATCGAAATGTTATGTGTGCACCTTCACCCGCAAACACAACCCTTTCAATTTCACATACACACTCAATGGGACTATACTGGAAAGAGTTAATCTGATAAAAGACCTTGGCATAACTTTTGACTCTAAACTTCTCTTTGATGCTCATATCTCTAACATTGTAAAAAAAGCATCTCAAGCACTAGGATTTGTAATGAGATTATCTTCTCAATTCATGAGCATTAAAACGATCAAAATCCTGTATTGTGCTTTCGTCCGCAGTCATCTCGAATACTCCTCACAGGTGTGGAATCCAAACTACAAGGTTTATATAAACAGAATTGAGAGTATTCAAAAAAAGTTTTTAAGATTTCTTCAGTATCGCTCTAAAACATACCTTCCCAATTATATAAGTCGCTGTAAGAAATTCCACTTGCTACCTCTTCAGGAGCGGAGGCGTATCGCTGATCTAGCCTACCTGTTTGCTATAGCAAACGGTAAGGTCGATTGTCCCGAGCTTCTAGGTGAATTGGGGATTCGGACGCACCCCAATTTTGTGAGGTGTCCGAGATTGCTTAATATCCCCCGCGCAAACACAAATTACTGCAAAAATTCCTTTCTCAAAAGAGCCAGCAATCAGTTTAACAATATAATGTATGATATGGACTTAGATATTTTTTGTACAAGTATTCCAAAACTTAAAAAGATTATGAGCGATGCATTCTTCCTCTGAGTTCGGTTCTATGCGTTGTTTAACTTAAATAAATATATTTTAAACGGTTGAATTTTATATAATATATAACAATTTCTTAATATCTTGACTCTAGAGTGTACCTAACCTATCAGTGAAAACTTTTAATTGGCCTTTTGTCACTATTATAATCTTATATATTAACATTTGTATTAGCTGTAAGTTTTCTACAACCAATAAAATAAAAATAAAATAAAACAATAAAAAAAATATTTCAGACCTATAATGTAATTTGTATATTTTTTAATACGACATAAATTAGGAAATATGTGTTGCAGCCGATTATTATTGATACGCAGCGAGGACTCATTATGCTAAAACTATGCACAGACGATCGGATTTGGTACGGCCGTACCACGAATCCGGTACGCCACCGGACCACATCCGATCGTGTGGCGCACGGTACGGTGTGTACATTATTATTATTATTGTCAGTATGTTTGGTTCGGTCGCTTACACATCGGATTTGGTGCGCTCCGTACCGAATCCGGTCGTCTGGATGACGCACCGTACTGACTAGGTACCGTTCGGCGGTTCAGTCGCTATTCAACCTTCGCACGCGCAGCATGTTATCTGTCGTCACAATGGGTTCCGAGCGCGATATTGTAAGCGGGAACAAAATTATAATGTGGTCGAAGATATACACGAAAATGATCACCATCTAATCTTTAATTAGTCACATATTTCTGTCCTGTGTTCTAAAGGCAAGAAGCAAGCAAGCAAGCAAGCAAGCATGCAAGCAAGCAAGCAAGCAAGCAAGCAAGCAAGCAAGAAAGCAAGCAAGCAAGCAAGCAAGAAAGCAAGCAAGCAAGCAAGCAAGCAAGCAAGCAAGCAAGCAAGCAAGCAAGCAAGCAAGCAAGCAAGCAAGCAAGCAAGCAATCAAGCAAGCAAGCAAGCAAGCAATCAAGCAATCAATCAAGCAAGCAAGCAAGCAATCAAGCAAGCAAGCAAGGAAGGAGGGAGGATTAGGTTTAGGTTTCGGATTAAGTTTAGGTTTAGTTTAAGGTTTGGGTTTGGATTAGGTTAGGTTAGGTTTAGGATTATGTTAGGTATAGGTTTACATTTAGGTTAAGGTTTAAGTTGAGGTTTAGGTTTGGGTTTGCGTTTAGGTTCGGGTTTGGGTTTGGGTTTGGGTTTGGGTTTGGGTATGGGTTTGGGTTTGGGTTTGGGTATGGGTTTGGGTTTGGGGTATAGGTTTGGGTTTGGGTTTCGATTGGGTTTGGGTTTGGGTTTGGGATTGGCATTGGGTATGGGTTTAGATTTACGTTTAGGTTTAATCAGAGTTAAATTTATCAGAGTTGTTTGCGTACTACTTTGTATTTTTATTTACCTCCTATTTTATACTATTCTCTTTTTTGGGAGTCCTATGTCCATCTTATTTGTTTAGATCTTAACTCATTCTCTCTTTCTGGGGATCATCCATCCATCCTCTTATTTCCATTTGTTTTTTTTTCTTTTCAGGTTTTCCCTATTCTTATTTTATTTATCTTTATATAGATATTTCGAACGCTAGGGGATGGAGGGAAGCTGCGTCTGCCACGGTCTCTAGGGCTGCCCTCGAGTCGCTCAAGATGCTACACTGCACTGCCCCCTCCTCACCACCTCCTCCATCGCGCGATGCAGGGCCAGCAGTTCTGCCTGGTAGACGGTGCAGAAGGACTCAAGTTGATTTTTTTTCTGTTTTCGTTTCCGAGGCGTTCAACGAAATGGTGATCGCCGCCCCAATCTTTCCATTGATTTAGCTGCCATCTCTGTATATTATGAGGCCCTGGTTTGTAGCTTGATTCACCTCTGCACCGTCAAGCAAGCACTTGTACCACTCTGTGCTCCGCCGTGCCGGGTGTTCAAGGCTTCCGAAGGCCTCAGGCCGTTTCACCTCACGATCCCTTATCATCCTCCGTAGGTTTAGGTTGTTTAGGCTTAGGTTTAGGTGTCACCTTTTATTTTTCATTTTAAGTATAAGTTACTTAAACGAAACCATTACGTTAACTATACGATAGCGCGTAAATTCGTGCTCGAAGTACTGGTGTTGGCACACTTTAAAAACATTGCGTATATTATTTTTTTAAACATAGACCTTGATCAATTAAAATTTTAAGGGTACCTTCAGATTTCTCTGTAGGTATGAAGGGATGCCTTAAGACTCGCTAAGACGTATCTATTATTGCATGTCAATAATCATACGCAATTATTGCTTAAAAAGTTGCCCCGACTGAATGCGCAATAGTTAGGCAATTTCGCCCGCGTTGACGGAAATACGAGACCTTTGAGAGATAAAAGTTACATTTTTTTTAAGCTATTGCATAGCTTCTATCGCGGGCCTTGAGCGTGGAGACCGAATCCAGAAATTCCGTAACGAAAATAACCTGACATCTTTTTTATCTTACTAATATGAACCTTAAATACAATGCGTAGAAGCTATAATTCTTGAAACGAGTATACTTTTAAGCTATTGCATAGCTTCTATCCGGGCCTTGAGCGTGGAGACCCAATCCAGAAATTCCGTAACGAAAATAACCTCACATCTTTTTTATCTTACTAATGTGAACCTTAAATACAATGCGTAGAAGCTATAATTCTTGAAACAAGTATATTTTTATTTATTTTATTTATTAAAGTCATTAAAACCATTTCTTACTAATCTAATATGAACCTTAAATACATTGCGTAGAAGCTATTTCCCCAGCGTTGGCACGGCACGAGTACAAAAGAATCGAACGTAACATTCTTTTTTCAAATTTTGATTTATTCTGCTTTGGTTGTGATGACCATTGCATTTCTGACATTTATCAATAACAAGACTAAACGTGCGTTGCTCACGTTTAAAAATCTACTTTATGTGGTAAGCGTAAGATCGAATTTGTGTTTAGTCAATTAAAATTTGTGATAAAAAATGCTATGCAATAGCTTTACCGCGGCAGTCTCCGAGTGTTGTTTTGTAGTGGTTTTGAAGTCGGTTTTATTTTTTGTTAATTACCCCTATTTCTTAGTCTTCATCAGTTAATTCCCCGTTAGTAGAATACATTATAAGATGCCTAACTACGTAAACTTTAGAGAATTTATCAAGATAAATTATGAAAGACTTACCTAAGCAATACAAGCCATTTAAGGAAAATTATATACAATCAATACCTACTACTATTTTACTGGTGGTAGGTCTCTCATATGAAAGAGTCCGTCTGGGTGGGTACCACCGCAATTTCGATTTTTATCGCCAAGCAGCATTGTGCATGCACTGTTGTGTTTCGATTTAAAGGACATTGTAGCCAGTGTAACTACTGGACATAATGAGACTTAACATCTTATGTCTCAGGATGACGAGCGCAGTGGAATGCCACACAGTACTTTGTAGGTCAAGGTGCTCGATGGTGTTGCTACTGTTTATGGGTGGTCGTATCGCCTACCATCAGGGAACGGCATGCTCATCTCGTCATTGAACGCAATAAAAAAACCTACGTTGGTGGATAACGATTGTTGTGTTATTTATTGCACTTCGTATACAATCAATGTAGGTACATTCACCCAATTTGGTGCTAGTTCACTTACTCACGATGCGCAAGCGACTTATTTGGAACGTTAAGGTGGTCGAGCATATACTTTTCTGACTGTACATAGGCCGACTTAATTGCGTAGGCATTCTCTACCAGTCAATCTGTTATTCTATTAGTTAATCATTCAATCACTAATAAAGGAATAAAATCACGTGATACGTATTCAATATTATAATTATTATTATGCTCACAATGCTAAGTACAGTGTATTTTACCTACATAATAAATTAACATCTGGTAATCTCTATAAAGTTAGCATATTTTGAATTATACATCAGTTGTAACAACAATTTATGTATGGGAATACAGTTGTAATATTATTGTAGATTTTTATTTATACCGCCATCTATTAGCTATCTATAAAACTTCATAACGCCATCTGTCCAACGCGGTAAATGTTCCACATTCAAAATTTGTAAAAGGAATCATTGTAGTTAGTGAATTAATAATATCTATGGATTTTATTCCCAATCATAAAATGTTGCCAGTTTTTACAAAAGAGTATGTAATACGTGTTGTATAAAGAAATCTTACAGTACTAAGCAATGACGATTATTTACATTTAAAATACCCAAAAACTTACAAAATGACTGGTTTTTAATCTACACAGAATTCAGGCATTCTTACACGATAAATTGATTTATAAATCAACTGTTTCATTATGTATCGAGAAAAATACATATATATTTCAGTATATAGATCGGGGTTCTATTAATTTATCTTATTTATCATCAGATAAACGTATTTTTCATTTTCAATGTATTCACAATACAATGACATAAAATCGTTTTACTGAGCATAGAAAACAGTTGATTCTACAGTCAATCTACAATTTATAATGCTAACATTAAGTACAATAACTTGATAATTTTTACAATCATATTTACATATATTTATATACATATACGTCGCTAACAGATCTCGATATATTTATTTAATTATCTCTATTCCAGCATTTTGATTGAAATTATAAATTATGAATATTTTGAAAAACTTGTAAACTATTCTGCGGTCATGTTTTATTTCTAATAAATAATCTCACAAATAATTGTTACATTTGTTAAGAAAATAATATTTAAATCAAATATTTATTTTTCTAAAATCGGAATAACATTCAGCACTTATTTTAGAATATACTAAAATCATTTAAATTAGCCAGAATAGAAAGTATTAAATATTTAAAACTAATAAACTAATGGTAAACATCACAAAACTATACATCAAAATTATTATAACAATTTGCGGGGCGCTCGTTCCAATCTGATTAGTTGATTGATTTAGTTTTTTAGTTGTTAATACATTAACGGCCTTATTCATAACCAGTATATAAACATATATTAGTTATGGAATGTTTTGTCTTCTTCGAACGAATGTTGAATTGAGTTTGAAGGAAGAAGACAAAACATTCTATAACTAAAATAGGTTTATAAACTGTTTATGAATAAGGTGGTTAGTATTTGTGCGCAATTTACAATTAAAAACACACTTGCTATTTTAAACTGGCTGTTGGATTGAAAGGTCTACAACATTGAGAGGTATTAAAAATAAAATGCAGGATTTTTTTCCTTTATCAATATAGGTATTTACTATAATACTTCTGACGTGTTAAATTCACAGACAGCACTAACAAACATATAAAAGCTGGTGCATTTCATAGGTACATTTCATTTAACATTAAGTCGATACTCGAAATTCGAACCCATTAACGACGCATTAAAACTATCAGTATCGATTTTTAGATAACGAAACATTAATTCTTGCACTACAGGTTTTCACCATCAATTCGAATAATCCAATAATACCAGTAGCGCCCTCTAGTACTAGCGTGTCAAGTGATAGTTGTTGACTCCGATTAATAGAGGGCGTTAGGTGAGACGGCACTAGGGCGAAGGTGGCAGACTGTCATCGCTCTCCAGGTACGTGACGTAGTTGTCTTCTCCTCCATGAGGGGGTCGCGGAGGGGGGAGCGATGGCACATCATAGCCATGCATCTGAAAAAAAAAACATCAAATAACTATCTGGATCTGATGGTAAGTTAGTATGCTTCAAATGATAAAGATAGTTTAGATTCTAGAATAATTTATTATGTAGTGTAGGTACTGGTGACTAAAATAGCAAGACATACCTACTGGTGGTAGGTCTCTCATATGTAAGAGTGCGTCTGGGTAGGTACCACCGCAATGTCTATTTCTACCGCCAAGCAGCAGTGTGCCTGTCATGTTGTGTTTCGGTTTGAAGGACATTGTAGCCAGTGTAACTAATGAACATAATGAGACTTAACATCTTATGTCTCAGGATGACGAGCGAAGTGGAATGCCACACAGTACTTTGTAACTCAAGGTGCTGGATGGTGTTGCTACTGTTTATGGGTGGTCGTATCGCTTACCATCAGGCGAACGGCATGCTCGTCTCGTCATTCGATGCTATAAAAAAAAAAACATGGATCTAGCGACTAGACAATAATTTATCTGACCTTATTTTTTATTACACAGACTGGCACACGATTACCTAAGGTACCTACTGTCAACAGTGTAGACGAATATCTTTACACCGTGGCCTTTGATTAATTATATACCTAGATAGAGTGACGCGCTGCTATGAAACTAAAACAAACAGGCCAACTTTTCTTAAGCTAGTATGCGTGACAGCTGTGTCATACGCTATCGCTGCATTATTCTGCGTATCCTTGTGTGCGCGCATAATGATACCAGTTATTACATGGTTTCTATTAAAACGGGTAGAAAATTATATCCATGAAAAACAACAAAAATTATTCACTCGAACTCATTTAGTGGGGAACAGTTTGCCTCTATTTTTTTCGACGCGTTTCAAACGTTCAGTGTCTTATCTAGGTATATAATTAATCAAAGACCGTGGCTTTACTACTTAGCAGCTCTACAGCAATGATACAGATTTCTATTATTTATTTCATTTGTAATCAGGACTATAGTTCTAAAATGTAATATTTAACCGACTGTCAAAGTTGGGTAATGTTTTTACATAAAATGGAGCCATTAAATTCGTCTCAGTGGGAATGCCATAGGGTATAGGACACAGGTATATTATTACCTAGTTCAATTCAATTTAATATCCACAATTCAAAGTGATACTGGGTTTTTCTACTCAGTATCAGCCCGGAGTCTGGAATTTGTGCCCGATATGGCGATAGGCTCGCCCCCTATCACATCATGGGACGGAATACGCACGGCGAAAAGTGGGTGTACTAGTTGCACCTCTGCCTACCCCTTCGGGGATAACGGGCGTGTGTGTGTGTGATCCTCAATCCCTTACCTGACTAACCAACTGCTGAAAAGCAGCGCTGTGATGAGGGGCTCTATCTAGGTCAGCATGGAGGGCGAAGTCCGACAGGGCCTTCCACGGGGGCTGGTAGGCCGTCACCTCCAACGCCAGGGACCCTGCAGGCTCGTGGCGTACGGGGGACCCTGCGACTAGGGGCACCCCCATCGACATGTACCCCAAGCGACGACCTTCCTGTGAAAAATGAAGTATTATTTGGTGTGGGTGGGGACTAATATGCAAATTCCTTGGGGGAGTACAGTCTGATATTGACAAAATTGATAGCAAGTAAAGCAAGTAAAATCGTCGTATAGAAGTTATCTAAATAAAATAAAAAAAAAAATACTTTACTCATATATACCGGTCATAGTTAATATGTTCATGATTTATCCTTTAAATTCTGATATTGAAAAAACAGCGCTTAACAAATTATAATAGGTAGGTAAATGATAGACATTTCAAATCTACTGAAAGATGGGTATTGAAGGGTTTATAATAAAAAAAACAATGGTGTTTGGGATACACGTGATAACTCTCAAAGTGAATTACAATAACTTACAGAATAACTACAATTAAATGAGTTACATTTTTATCAATATTTTTGGACGCGAATACAGGTGTACCGGATTATAAACTAATGAACCAGTATCGGCCACGGCGGCCAATCTCAACGGAGATCAGCCAGGTACGCAGGATATATTATAGTGTACGAGTGTGTGCGCAATACACAGGTGCACTCGCTATTCCTTCACTCTCATAGTCCTGTGAGACGGCGATCCGACATGACCGGAGAGAGATCAGGCGCACGGCCAACGGCTTTACGTGATTTCCGAGGCATGGGGGTATCACACCGCCAACTTCCTGACTCCGAGCTGCGACTGGGTAATTTTTAAGATGGAAAAACCCAGTCACAATATTTTTGGCTCGATCCGGGATTCGAACCCAGGACCTCAGCGCGCAAATCGTACTCGTAACGCGTACGCAATACAACTACGCCACCGAGGTAACTAATGAAATAATTTATTCGAACCCACAAAATGCTATGTATTATTTAGATTCCGTCAATATTAACTCTACCACTAGTTCGGAAAGCAGTTCTCACCTGAGACGAACGGGCGAGATACTTAAGTGTGAAAGAAATTCAAGCAAAATGATTTTTGTACCTAAGATGTCGCCCCTAGATATTTGGAAATAGGTTAAAAACATTTTCCCCGTAAGTACACAGAAATTGAGGTGCAGGAGTGGCGATAGCCAAGTTGGGCGTGGAACGGGCTACCGAGACGAATGTCCGTAGGTTCAAAACCCAAGGGCACGCACCTCTGTCTTTTCTAAATATTTGTGTATGTATTCTTTGTGAATTATCGCTCGCTTTAACGGTGAAGGAAAAACATCGTGAGGAAACCGGCATACCTGAGAAGTTTTCTATAAGAATTTCGAAGGTATGTGAAGTCTGCCAACCCGCACTAGGCCAACGTGGTAGACTAGGGCCTAAACCCTCTCAGTTGTAGAGGAGGTCAGTACTCAGCAGTGGGCAGTATATAATACAGGGCTGGTACCATACCATTATGATACACGGAAAAATTCTTTAATGTCTCATACCTGTATTCACGCCTCAGAATATAGACACTTGATATAAATTATTTTACTAAAATATCATCAACTTAAGACTAAATACAATTTCAGAGTTATCACGCACACCAACCACCATCATATTTATAATCATATTCACATACATCAAAGCTCATCACCTTTTCCTGCTGCATCTGCATCTTGAGCTGGATGGTCTTCTTCTTGTCCTTGCAGCGTTTGTTCTGGAACCATACCCGGATCACGCGCGGACTGAGCCCGGTCATCTCTACCAGCTGTTCTTTCATTAGTGCGTCAGGCCGCGGATTTGCTGCGTAGCATGTTCTGTAAAATAAATTCTATTGTAGATACTAGTGGTCGACCGTCGAATTCAATATACTTATACGGCCGATCGCAACAACTTCATCATCATCATCATCGTCAGCCACATGACGTCCACTGCTGAACATAGGCCTCTCCCAAAGATTTCCAGACGGACTTGTCAAAAGCGGTCTGCATCCAGCGTGTTCCTGCGACCTTTATCAAGTCGTCTGTCCACTTTACAGGTGGATGACCGACGCTGCGCTTGCCAGTACGTGGCCTCCACTCGAGAACATTTTACCCCATCTGCCGTCAGTTCTTCGAACTATGTGCCCTGCCCACTGCCACTTCAGCTTGCTAATCCGCTGGGCTATGTCAGTGACTTTCGTTCTTCTACGGATCTCCTCATTTCTGATTCGAGCGCGTAGAGAAACACCTAGCATCAACAACTGACTAACATTTAACTGGAGTTTGGTGTAACTCGATAATAAAAGTTACGCTAACTGCTGTTTCAATATCAATTCTTATCTTAGTTTTTAGAAACACAGATAATCGCCCAAAGTAAGCATTGTAACTGTTTGTTATCTTTTTGTGAGTAATTGAGACTGGTCATTATTTGTAACACGTTTTATTTTATTTTTCTGCACTCCTTTATATGAACTTTAATTATGTTATATCTGATATTCCTCCGCGCGCGCAATGTGTCTTGTGTATTAAGAAATCTATGGCAGTGCTTCCCAAACTATGTGGGTCGCAAGGGAATATTGGGTGGGCCCTGAGATTTTGATTTTTTTATGGTATTGAATGACGAGACGAGCATGCCGTTCGCCTGATGGTAAGCGATACGACCACCCATAAACAGTAGCAGCACCATCTAGCACTTTGAGTTACAAAGTAATTCCACTGCGCTCGTCATCCTGAGACATAAGATGTTAAGTCTCACTATGTCCTGTGGTTACACTGGCTTCAATTTCCTTCAAACCGAAACACAACAGTGCATGAACACTGCTGCTTGGCGGTAGAAATAGACATTGCGGTGGTACCCACCCAGACGGACTCTTACATATGAGAAACCTACCACCAGTAAAATAGAACAATATATCAACCGACCGACACAACAGCCGGGTGGCCAATGATGGACGAGAAAAGAAACAAAATTCTCGAAAAAGGTATTAAAAATTACTTCATGACAGTTAAGATTCGAGGTCGAGAATTTGGAAGTTTTTGTTAGGTGGGTCGCGGCTCATTCAACTTGGAACCACTGCTCTATGGCAATGTGTGTTAAAAGGGGTACAAAGATTTTTTCATGTAAATATAGATTATAGGTAGCTAGGTCTTGCTTGTAGCTTTACCCAAATGAAAAAGTTACCCCTATATTAAAATGTCATCTTTAAACTTTTTTGGATTATGAAGTATATTAAAGATATGTCTATATGCCTAAATTTAATCTAAATCAACACATTTAGTTTTTACGGCGTTTTCTTCTAACATGCATCCAAATCGGCAGTTTTTCGACAGCTACCTAAATATTAATCCACGAAATGGTTTGTGTTTGCCTTACCAAAACCTTCCAGCGGCTTATTGAAATAAAAATTCACAAATGACATTTTAATAAACTGGAATTCCTTACCTAAGCGTATGTAGTTGTTTCTCGTTGAGAACCGTGCGTACTCTGGTAGGCTTGCCGTCTGCGGCGGCGGTGGTCCGTGCCCGGCCGCTCTTATGGGAGCCAGACTCGCTGCCCGAATCTGGAAGGTAGATATCATGAGGGTTACAAAGTGATATTGGATTTTTCTATTCAGTCTATCTATATAATCTCTCGGAGCCTGCAATTTGTGCCCGATATGGCGATATGCTCGCCCCCTATTCCATGGGTTGGAATACGCACGGCTAAAAGTGGGAGCATTCAGGGATAAAAGGCGCGAGTGTGTGGGTATCATAAATACGTTGCTTGGTGGAGACTATTTTGCACACACACAAACACTATAGTCTGACGCTAGATTACGCGATCCGAACATTCATTCTGTTCAGCTCAACTGTGCTGCAATCCGTACACCTGACTTTAGTGTGGCTTCAATATTGATTAAAATGATCTAGCGCTGTATGTTTTAAGTTTGCTTAAACTACATAATTAATTTTTTTGCGCTGCAGCGGGTTTTTTTTATAAACCAATGGCTGCAGCGAACTTTCGTTCGAAATCGAGTATTTTGAACAAATTGTTTTCATGGACATTTGTGCCTATCGATAGAGTATACGTCGATGGGCGTATGAAAAAAAATATTGAAGATATTTGAACACAGGGGTAGGCAGAGGTGCACAGGGATAGCTAATGACATACCTCTGGTAATATTATAATCGCAAATGTTGGTTTTGCCTTCTTTCGCGTGGTTATAGATCGAAATATTTAATTTATAGATATTGTATGAGCGAAATAGTCATAGAGTTTTTTGTACCGTAAAAAGGGAACTTGAATACATCCGAAGTCGCGTTTAAATCATATGTTTTTCTATAATAACAATGTTTTTTATGTTATCAATGAATGTAACCAATAATCTCGCAACAATCTTTAAGCTTAACCGTAATAACCATAAAGTAAAGTAAAATTGTAAAGTGCGCATTACCTAGACCATCCCTCTATAGAAATAATAATTATATAAAAGTATTTTTATGTTAATTGTAAGCAGACAGTAGATACCTAATAAATTTTTGCATGCCGTTGAAACGATAAAACATGTTGCACATATCTATAAATCTATACATCTATACATATAAATTAAATTGGAGTGTCTGTTTGTAATACTGAAATAACCGTTTTTTACTACATGTATATGTAGCGGAGCTACTTTTTATTTTATATAAGTCGTCAATTTAATTACATAAAAATGATGTCTAAAATAACTTCTAAATTTATACCTAGACTTATTCTAAATTTATGTCTAAACTTATAATTTAACTTACATCTAGACTTATACAAAAATAATAATTAAAACTGTATGTACAAATACACTAACAAAAAATAATAAATCGGAATTGTGTAAATAATATAAATTAATTAGCGTCAACAAACACTTGTACGGGTTGACGCAATTTTCATATTAGATGGCTAGCGGGTGACGTAGTGGCCGACCGGTTCAGCGGGCGCCGAGCGACGGCCGGCGCGGCGCACGCGCAGGTAGCCACGGTGTGCAAACCAGTCAGCACTCAACCGGCCCCGACGCGAGACGCTTGACGCTTGCATTTTATACACGCTATCTCGTAGCTCGATTTTATGTTCGCTGTTTTCTTTGGCTTTAAATTCGTAACTGTTACTTTATCTATCGCTCTCTTCTCCTTCTATTTGTGTTTGTGGAAAATAAACTCTTGTGTGATCGTGACTGGACTGATTTTATTTTAACGACCCGGCAAAACTCATTACGGACTCCGATCATTACTCGCACTTTTCCCTACATTGGTGACCCCGAGAAGAACAGCAGTATGAGCGACAGCAGTACTGACACGCCAGGCACAGCCCGTTCACAAGATGGCGGCCATGTCACGCGCCGAATCAAGCGTACGCGCCCATCTCCGGGATCTGCACGTCATGATGACGTCGATGTTGACGTACGACCGGCGCCTAGACCGAAATACAACCTCAAGGTACCGCCATTCTCCCCGGAGGACCCTGAAATCTGGTTCGCGCTATTGGAGGGTCAATTTGCGAACTATAATATCACTGATGACGCCACTAAATTTACGCAGGTTACCATTAACCTAGACTTGGTGCACGCGAAAGCGGTAAAAGACGTCATCGTGAAACCTCCAGCTCAGAACCAGTACCAGAAAATAAAGACGGAGCTGATTCGCCGGTTGTCTGCTTCGCACGAAAAGAAGGTGAGGCAGTTGCTGACTCACGAGGAGCTAGGCGACCGCAAACCGTCCCAGTTCCTGCGACACCTGCAGGACCTCGCCGGACCCTCAGTCCCGGCGGATTTCATCCGGACGATCTGGTGCCAGCGCCTGCCCAGTAACGTGCAGACGGTGTTGGCTTCTCAGCCGTCGCTGTCTCCAGAGCAGCTTGCCGACCTCGCCGACAACATCCAGGAGATCGTCGCGCCGTGCAATGTTGCTGCGACGTCGCGCAATGCTCCCTCCGGTAGCCAGTCGAGCGAGATCGCCGAGTTGAGGAAGATGGTGGAGAAGCTGGCGCTGAAGGTGGACGAGAACAACCGTGCGTCCCATTGCTGCGCAGGAAGTTCCCGATCTCGGCGAGGTGCTTCCCCACGTCACCGTTCCAGGTACCGCCAGCGGGCAAATTCAAGATCAAGGTCGCGGTCAAGGTCGAACTACCGTAAATTCCCGCTGTGCTGGTACCATTTCAAGTTCGGCGACAAGGCGACTAATTGTGTCAAGCCATGTGACTATCCCAACTCGGGAAAATAGTAGGGCAGTCTGTTATGGCGACCGACGCCTGCCCTTCTAGTGGTCGCTTATTTGTGACGGATACTCGTAGTGGAGTGCAGTTTTTAATTGACACTGGTAGTGACGTCTCTGTCTACCCCCGTACAATCGCCAAGGAATGTCGCGAAAAAACTAATTTTGATTTGTGTGCCGCCAATGGTTCCATCATTAGTACCTACGGCTACACAAACATGTTACTAAACATAGGGTTGCGTCGCGACTTTCCTTGGCAATTTATTGTAGCTGACGTAACGCGGGCGATAATAGGTGTAGATTTCTTATCTCACTACAACTTGATCGTAGACGTTAAAAACCAACGGCTCGTCGACGGTTATACTACGCTCGCCACCGCGGCTTCACTCGTACATTGTTTTGATGTGTCTTCGGTGAAGGTTATGACTGGTGACTCGGCATATCACGCTATACTAGCACAATACCCCGAGATCACCCGACCTCCTGGCACTAACAACACAGCCACTAAACACCACACACTACACTACATCCGTACCACACCTGGACCTCCCGAATCTTGCGCACCGCGTAGGCTTGCGCCTGATAGATTAAAAATTGCCAGGGCAGAGTTCGAGGCAATGTTGCAGATGGGCACGTGCAGACCGTCAGAGTCTCCGTGGGCATCTCCACTACACCTCGCGCCCAAGAAAAATGGTTGGCGACCCTGCGGAGACTATCGCAGGTTAAACGCACGTACCGTCCCGGACAAATACCCTATCCGCAACATCCAGGATTTCTCGCACAGTCTTGCCGATTGCACGGTCTTTAGCACTTTGGACCTAGCTAGGGCCTATAATCAGGTACCCGTCAATCCGTCCGATGTGGCCAAAACAGCCATAACAACACCTTTCGGCCTATACGAATTTCCGTATATGACGTTTGGTCTTCGCAACGCTGGCCAGACATTCCAGCGGTTTATCGACGAGGTGTTGCGAGGGCTAGACTTCATATACTGCTACATCGACGACATTTTAATTTTTTCATCGGACCTGGAGACCCACGAGAAACACCTGCATGAGGTATTTGGTAGGTTACGGGAGTATGGGGTAGTATTAAACCCAGGTAAGTGTGTGTTCGGCGTCCCAAACGTCAACTTTTTGGGTTTTGAGATCTCCGCGGACGGCACCAAACCTCTGCCTGAGAAGGTGGAGGCCATTAAAAAATACCCTCAGCCCAAGACCGTCAAGGAGTTGCGGAGGTTCTTGGGCATGCTAAATTTTTACCGCAGGTTCATCCCGGATGCAGCCCAACACCAGACGCCCCTGAACGCACTCCTGACGGGCTCGGTAAAGGGCTCGCAGCCGATCACCTTCGACAGGAAGGAACTCGAGGCCTTCGAAGCGTGCAAACAGGGTCTATGCCAAGCTGCTATGTTGGCACACCCTGACAGCAACGCGCAGCTGGCCCTCGTAACGGACGCCTCCGATACGGCGATGGGGGCGGTATTACAGCAGTTGAAGTCAGGTACGTGGCAACCCCTCGCGTCCTTTTCGAGGAAGTTGAGCCCCACGCAGATGAAGTACTCGCCATATGACCGTGAACTCTTGGCTATTTATGAGTCAGTCAAGCATTTCAGGCATATGGTTGAGGCGCGTGAGTTCATCATTTACACCGACCACAAACCGCTTACGTTCGCCTTCACTTCTAGGAAGGAAAATTGTTCGCCCAGGCAGTTCCGCCATTTAGATTTTATAGCGCAGTTTTCCACGGACATCAGGCACATTTCTGGCAAGGATAACGTGGTTGCTGACCCCTTGTCCAGAATCGAAGAAATCGTGCAACCAATTCAACCTGATGCGTTAGCAACCGCCCAAATTAATGACCCAGAGTTGAAGCAGCTTCTGGAAGGTTTCACGTCACTGCGACTCTGCAAGGTGAAACTGCCTGGTACGGACACCGCCTTGTATTGCGACGTAAGCGGCACATCCCCTCGACCGTATGTTGCCAAAACCTGCAGGCGACAAATTTTCGAATCACTTCACTGTTTGAGCCACCCCGGAGCCAGAACATCGGTAAGGCTGGTAAGTGACCGATACGTGTGGCCTGGCATCCGCAAGGACTGCCGCGAGTGGGCTCGCAGCTGCTTGGCATGCCAACGCTCGAAGGTCACGAGGCATGTTTTTGCCCCCTTAGGGACTTATGACGTACCACGGGGCAGATTTCAGGTGGTCCACATTGACCTAGTCGGCCCCTTGCCACTCTCATCAGGTTATCGGTATTGTCTCACCGCCATCGATCGTTTTACACGTTGGCCTGAGGCAATACCTATCGCTGATATCACAGCTGAGACAGTGGCGAAGGCACTTTTGAGCGGGTGGATCTCGCGTTTTGGTTGCCCAGTCAAAATAGTGACTGACAGAGGACGACAGTTTGAGTCATCTTTGTTTAAGGTACTGTCACAAACCATTGGTTTTACCCATAAGCGCACTACGGCGTACCACCCTGCATCTAACGGCATGGTGGAAAGATTCCACAGGCAGCTTAAAGCTGCCATAACCTGCCATGCTGATAGCAGTTGGGTGGAGTCACTCCCGTTAGTGTTGCTTGGGATTAGGACAGCCTACAAAGATGACCTCAGAACGTCGTCCGCTGACTTGGTATATGGCGAGCCATTGCGCCTTCCAGGAGATTTTTTCCTCCCTCCTGACAACGAGCCATACGATATGACGGACTATGCAGGTCGTTTACGTTCGATGGTAAGTAGGGTCACACCCCCACCAGCGTCACGTCACGGGAACAATCGATCCCCATTTATTTTTAAGGACCTGGCTACATCTTCCCACGTCTTCCTGCGCGATGACACTGTAGCTGGTTCCCTTAAACCTGCCTACACAGGACCTCATGAAGTCCTACAGAGAGGTGATAAAGTGTTCAAGATCGTGTCAAACGGTAAGACTGTCACTGTGTCCATAGATAGGCTAAAACCGGCCTACCTGTTGCGTGATTCACAAACACACACACATACCGAAAACACACAACCTAACACTCACACCTCACAAACAAACATCACTCACAATCATACATCACGCACACACATTCATACTCCTACATGCACCCCACATCAAAATAACCCTGGTACCGAAGATCACATCAAAACTACGAGGTCGGGACGTAGAGTAAGATTTCCCGACTATTATCGCCCGTAGGACGGTCTCAAGGGGGGGGTGGTGTAGCGGAGCTACTTTTTATTTTATATAAGTCGTCAATTTAATTACATAAAAATGATGTCTAAAATAACTTCTAAATTTATACCTAGACTTATTCTAAATTTATGTCTAAACTTATAATTTAACTTACATCTAGACTTATACAAAAATAATAATTAAAACTGTATGTACAAATACACTAACAAAAAATAATAAATCGGAATTGTGTAAATAATATAAATTAATTAGCGTCAACAAACACTTGTACGGGTTGACGCAATTTTCATATTAGATGGCTAGCGGGTGACGTAGTGGCCGACCGGTTCAGCGGGCGCCGAGCGACGGCCGGCGCGGCGCACGCGCAGGTAGCCACGGTGTGCAAACCAGTCAGCACTCAACCGGCCCCGACGCGAGACGCTTGACGCTTGCATTTTATACACGCTATCTCGTAGCTCGATTTTATGTTCGCTGTTTTCTTTGGCTTTAAATTCGTAACTGTTACTTTATCTATCGCTCTCTTCTCCTTCTATTTGTGTTTGTGGAAAATAAACTCTTGTGTGATCGTGACTGGACTGATTTTATTTTAACGACCCGGCAAAACTCATTACGGACTCCGATCATTACTCGCACTTTTCCCTACATATATATGAATATATATACGGTACATACACCAAAATACCACTTTTTTCAATTTTTGTCTGTCTGTCTATCTGTCTGTCTGTTTGTTCCGGCTAATCTCTGAAATGGCTGGACCGATTTTGACGGGACTTTTATTGGCAAGTAGCTAATGTAATAAGGAGTAACTTAGGCTACTTTTTATCTCGGGAAAATATAAAGCGGGACTTTTATCCCGTGAAAACTCATTCACGCGGGCGAAGCCGCGGGCAACAGCTAGTCTATACTAATATTATAAAGCTGAAGAGTTTGTTTGTTTGTTTGCACGCACTAATCTCAGGAACTACTGGACCGATTTTGAAAATTCTTTCACTAATAGGAAGCTACATTACTCCTGAGTGCCATAGGCTACTTTTTATCCCGGAAAAAATTTCCACGCGGGCGGAGCCGCGCGCAAATGCTACTTATGTATAAATACATCTATATTATGTTTAACATCTTTGTTACACACCATGTTTATAGCGAAATCAATTTATTTGATTTTATTTGACTTAAATTTGTCGAAAAACGTGACTTAGATTCTTTATTATATTCGCTTCAGTAATCCGTAATTTCAACAAGCGTATAATGTCTCCTTAATTTCGTGTCTTAATCCACAACAATCAAAGATAAAACTTACGCAATCAACCCTGACCGTTCATAATTAGCCCAAAGGGGTAAAATAATAATGCGAGGGGTGCGCAAGTCCACTTAATCCTCATTTCACACCCCCGTAATCCAGATGGACATTGGAAATTCCTTGTTAATTATTAAACACATAATTTTACCCTGATGTGTTATGGGTTAAGGGGGAGTTCGCGTGTTGAGTATTATATTAAAGGGGAGTCCCTTGACTTTAAAGTTGTTGATCAAATATCTAGTGGACGTTAGATTTTGATCAGTAATAACTAAAAAGCGTTGTCTATGGTTGCAAAATGTGGCCTGTGAATTAGAAAGTGTTGGGTCCGAGTGTCTGTTTGGGTAGTTTGTGTGGGTTTTTCTAATGCTATTAGCTTGCTTTTGATTTGAAAGAAGCTGGTTACCAGGTGTAATAAGTAAGCTTATTATTTCTATTAAATTGCGGGTGAAAGTTTGTTGTAAATCTCTAAATGTTTCACTGCCTCGGTGACGTAGTTGTATTCCGAACGAGACACGACACTGGTCTGACGTCCAGGGTGCGAAGCCCGAGTCGGGTAAAGTGATATTGGATTTTCTGCTTAGTATTAGGAGTCAAGATTCTGTGCCCGATATGGCAATAGGCTCGCCTACTATCCCATCATTGGATGGACTACACAAGGCGAAAAATGGGTGACCTGGTTGCACCTCTGACCTCTGCCTACTCCTTTGGGGCGTGATGTGTGTTAGTTTTTTTTAGTAATATAGACATCAAGATTTATGACATAGCTGTGCCTTCACCTATTATAATGATTGTCTATTCGTAAGTTAAACATGCAATTATCTTAGAAAATCAACTATACCTAGAAATCTATACTAATATATAAAGCTGAAGAGTTTTTTTTGTTTGTTTGAACGCGCTAATCTCAGGAACTACTGAATCAATTTTGAAAATTCTTTCACTAATAGGAAGCTACATTACTCCTGAGTGCTATAGGCTACTTTTTATCCCGGGAAAACTTTCCACGTGGGCGGAGCCGCGCGCAATGCTAGTGTAAACATAAAATCGTTAACTTTATCATTACTAACATATTTGAAGTAACCTCGATTTTAACGTTACTAATATTCTAAAAACAAGTTACGCGATAAACTACGCCGATATCTATGATTTTGTTCCGAAGTTATGACTCACTGTTCTTACTTAAACTTTTTTTAATTACGATAAAAGAACATAACGAAAATGTCACACGGCGCGGCGTTATCAAAGCGTCGGTCGCTTTGGCGGCGGACATCAAAGCGTTATCTGCCAATCACGGCATGATCGCGAATAGATTATCGATAGACACTCGAATGTTCGTAGATGTATCGATATGCGATAACAGCACTAATCGTCGGTGTTTGCGATAAACTGACAAATATTGGAAGAGATAGCCGGCGGCGATGTGGCGCTACCTAAGCTTTCCCCAGACAGGTACGTGATCTCAAGAGCTATGCTGTACTACTTTTGTCTACAGGATGAATGAGGTCAACAGGAACCACTGTCATACAGGAAACTTATGTGAAACAACAGCATTTTTTCTTTAGAATCGTTCGATCCACTTTATTCGTAATAATATAATTAATTGTAAGCGGCTTGGGGATGACATACTCGCTAACTGTCTGTGCCTGCGGCGTCGTGTGCCGGGTCGGCCACGTCCCTGCAACATGGTTGAGGAGGCCGATGGCTGGCACATGCGTCATACTCGTGAACGGGTGCTGCTTGTGTGGACTGGTCTGCCCATTTCGCTTACTATATCGATATACTAATAGTTAATATTTTGTGAAATTTTAGATTATTAAATTATTTCATGATTCCTGAGATGGGGACGCACTTATATGGTAATTGTGTATCATTTGCAAGTTAATAAATAAATGAACTGCTCTAAACACAATATAAAACTAAATGTGTTTTAGAACTGATTTTGAAAAAGAGCAACACTAAAGTGTCTTGCCTGTTCTTCGAATGGAAACAGCTTTCCGAGCTGGTGGTAGAGTAATTTACTAAATCTAAATAATGTTTAACATTGTATGGATTGAAAATAAATTTATTTTGTTTGATACATTTCGTGAGATATCCAGAGTCATAAAGAACCCAAATCCCTGTTCATCCTTTAAGTCCAGCATCCATGACCCTTGGTCGATTGACTACGGAAATCTTAATGATTGTTTAAGTAGTGATGGTCACCTAATGGTGAGTGATTGTCGCCGTCCATAAAAACCCACGACACCAAAGGAATCATCGACATCGCCACCCTTTGAGGTCGGAATAAGTTTTTAAAGGGTCCTTATAAGCTGATAATAAAAAAATCACGCATATCGCCTAACAAATCTCGGAGTAATCGTTGTGCATTCAAAAAAATAGCACGAATTAGGAACTTCATTTTTCGAAATCGGTTAAAATACTCACCCGACATAGAGCCCAGCTCGTGCGGATGGTGCGAGTTGTTGTTGCTAAGTGTTGTGTTGTTGTTGCTCTCCGCATTGCCACTACTAGCACCGCTTGTGTTTGCACTCTGTGGACAATAATTTCCGTGGTCATTGTTTCGAAATTCGAAATTTAATTTTTTTTGTGATCATTGTTTCGAAATTCAAATTCTAGATTATTGTATATGATGCTGTTCTATTGTTTTCTTAAATTCAAACACAAGGATTTTGTTTTTTTATAATAGTTTATTAGCTGCTTCATGTTTTCTTTTCCAAAGATGTCCGCTTTTTGAATGGGTGCTGGGCCTTAAAATCTAACCAGATTCAACTTTAGGGATATTAAAGGGGCAAAAATATGAATCTTGGATCCATTAAAAAAATATTATTAGACCCCTCCATTTATAACTAACTTTTTTTAAATGTTCATATTAAGTGTCGTTTTTAAGCAAAATAAAATTAAATAAATCTCATAATAGGATTTCTTTAAAATTAAACGATTTATTGTAAAAGGCTAGTTTTAGGAGTTCTTTCTAAATATATGTAAAGTATCATGGTTAGAATTTTTGGACCGTTTTTGGACAAGTCCTTTGAATGCAAAAATTTTGTTTATTTTTTCTATAGTTATTTTACCATCCCCAATTTCCTTTTACTATTAATATCATAATTTGGTACCATAAATAAGAATCTAATTAAAACTACGTAGAAGTACCCACAGACATTTTTTTCAACGCCCGAAAATTTAAGATTCATTAATTTTCTTCGCAAGAACAGCACTAAATATAATTTATATAAATAGTAGTAATATTGGCATTACCTTTTCTAAAACGTCGTGATCTTCTCTACAATACAAGGCCCCGCCCTCTCTTAAAGCGAATTCGTCGCCTGAGGAAAACACAAATTAGCACATTAGTAACCAAATACCCATATTTACTTAGATATTACCTAATATACTAAAATATAATACTGCCTCGGTGGCGTAGTTGTATTACGGCACGACTGCAATGCTGAGGTCTCGTGTTCGATTCCAGGGCCGGGCAAAGTGATATTGGGTTTTTCTACTCAATATCAGCCTAAAGTCTAAAAATGTGTCCGGTAAATGGCAATAGGTTCGCTCCATTACATGGGACCTAATGTAGCTGGCAAAATGTTAGTGTGATACAACTCTTTACTGGTGGTAGGTCTCTCATATGTAAGAGTCCGTCTGGGTGGGTACCACCGCAATGTCTATTTCTACCGCCAAGCAGCAGTGTGCATGCAGTTTGTTTCGGTTTGAAGGACATTGTAGCCAGTGTAACTACTGGACATACTGAGACTTAACATAATATATCTAAGGATGACGAGCGCAGTGGAATGCTACACAGTACTTCGTAACTCAAGTTGCTGGATGGTGTTGCTACTGTTTATGGGTGGTCGTATCGCTTACCATCATGCCAACGGCGAGCTCGTCTCGTCATACGATGTACTCCTGAAAAGAGAAAAAGGCGTGCTATGTATGTATGTATGTATGAAAAGTGGAACCCGCTCTCACCTGGTATAAGCTGTCTCGCGCACGCACAACACCTGAAGCAGTCTATGTGGTATATTTTCGTCTTCGCTCTCATGACGAAGTCGTTTTTGCTGAACGACGATCCACATTTGTCGCATTTTGTTCCGAATAACCTGCCGGCAAAATAAAAACAATACAGCAAATGTAGGTGTAACACCGATTAACTGTTTCTAAAGCTAGAATCATGGGCGAGGTCATTTTCTAGGGTGTCAGGTCAAAGACCAATAAAAACAAAGTTAGTTCTTAATTAATTGACGTATAGACTTTAAATTTTTGCCAATAATAATGTTTAGTAAGCTATTACATTTTTCCAGTGTTTTTTTTTTCGGTACATTATTTTTAAATGCCTCACCAGTCTGGAGTGAGCACGGATCAACTGGGCAATGTTATGACACTTAACATTTTATATCTTAGGATGACAAGCGCTGTACATTGGATAGGCAGAAAAAGCATTATAACTCAATGTTGTGTAGTAAAAACTTTCAAAATTAAATCACGACTGCCTCGGTGGCGTAGTTTGAAATGCTGTGGTCTCGGGCTCGATCCCCGGGTCGGGCAAAGTGATATTGGGTTTTTCTAGTCAGTATCAGCCCGGAGTCTGGAATTTGTGCCCGAAATGGCGATAGGCTCGCCCCCTATCACATCATGGGTCGGAATACGCTTGGCGAAAAGTGGGTGCACTAGTTGCACATCTGCCCACTCCTCCGGGGATAACGGGCGTGTGTGTGTGTGTATAAAAATCATACTATTATTCCAACTTGAAAACACAACTAACAAGAAAGCAATCAGCATATAAAAATGAAACACAAAACATTTTGTTACCACTAACTCCCGATAAAGGTGAGTAAAAATAAATAGGCGGCCCCCAACGGTCCTATCTGACTTAACCCTACCTATAGCTCATGCTTTTAGCGAGATTGGTAGGGTGGCGACCCCCGGGGTGGGGGCAGAACACTTAGAGGTAACTCCATGATGTTTTTAGGGGTTTTAAAAGCTATTTTCGGGGGATGAAAAGATATATTCCTTTTTTTATAAGTTTTTTCGCGTTTGATTATTTTATTTGCGTTTTTTAATTTCGTTTAAGGTTTATGAGTGTTATTATTTATATTTATTGAAAAAGACCCTTTTTAGGGTAGGTAGGAGTGTAACTTAACGGCAGTTATGTCAGGTCTCATAATGGGTTCCATCAGGGTCATTGTACATACACTCGGGGATGTATGTACGTCAGAAATGTCCCTGAAATGGAATGGATTGGTGTACAGACCTCTCCGCTGTTGTGGAAGCCAGTTGGATTCGATGTACCGACGGACTGTTTAGACAGTACTCCGCAGTGGCTGTTCCGGTAGCGATCTGAGGTAATGCCTTATGGTACCCCGGAACCGCCTCTAATGCGTCGACGAAGGTTACCGCGGGATTTTAGTCGGTACGCCGGCGTGCAAAGCATGCCGGTAACCTCGACATACCCGCCTCAGATCTTCGGTCTGACGCGGGATGTTTAAGTGATTTCCCCGCGACAAAAAAAAGGTCTCATGTCAAAGATTCTCTGATACAAGTATATTCAAAGGATGTTTTACTGTAAAAATTATACGCAACCTATAAAATTAGAAAAAGATGGGTCGTTCTTCAGCAGAATTATGTGATCCGGGATAAAAATAAGAACATAGCATTTAAAGATAATGTAGATACCAAACAGTGTAAAAAAATCAAAATCCGGTCAGTAGTTTCAAAAAATGTTATTTACGAAACATGAATGACATTTAATACTTAGAACATCATTTTAAGCAGCCTTCACGTTGTACGTTGTAACTGGAAACGGACAATTTTCTCAAACGACAAACTGAGCATAGAACAATGTTTTTATAACACAGTTGCCATTTTAATCCGACGTATTATGTTGTTCTATTCGTTGCTCTCGACTCCATTGGTGTGAAAGAACTTTTTCTAGATATAATTCCCATTGAGTTTCCGGGATAATAAGCCTATGTATTAATCCATGTCATGGTCTATGTGTTTGCCAAATTTAATCCAAATCCGTATAGCGGTTTTGGCTTTTTCAAAATCTTTTGCATTTACCTATTAGTAATAATAAGTAACAAGTTAATTGAAAATAGCTTATTTCTGTATACAAATACAATAATATTGAATATAAATTTCAAGCAAATTACTAAAAACAAAATAACGTATTTACCAGTCGTACTTAACTTTAATTTTTGCGTACCGCAAACTAGACTAGACATCTTGGGATACGAGAAAAAATTAAATACAACACTGTTTTTCGTTGCTTGATGACCAATAACAGAAATAAAGAATGAGTAAACTAACAAAATCAAATAAAATACGTACAAATTAGGTAGAAGCAAGATGAGTGTCGCATGCAACCGACTATATATTGCATGTATACTGTCGTATGTGAACGCAATGTCTTACACTGATTATAAAAGTTTTTTCCGACATATTTCGTATTAGACATAAATCTCCATTCCGTGTGACTTATCTTCTAGCGTTTATATCTTGCCGGTGTTCCGACTCTACATAGCATTCGATATTAATTGATTTTGGACTGTATTATATGTATCCCTGATCGATTTCTCGTTATCATTTTGTAAGGATAATAAGATAAAATCATACGATTTAATCATACACTAATCAGTTTTTAATCGGACTAATGATTCTAGATTGATTTTTATCTATAAATGATCCGAAAAATATTATATCTGGTTTATTTTGCTTTCACATTTGATAAGAACATTATTTTACATATTATGAAATAATTTTAAGTTAAATATAATTTTAAATAAGAATGACATAAAAGTGTTTTTTGTAAGTTAAGGCGGCAAGTTTCTTTTGTACCTAGCTTACATGACGAGAGAAATAGACAAAATTTTAAATACAAAAAAATCACAAATATTTCTCCTTCAAAATATACATTTAAGGCCAATTATATTCGTTTTTTTTATTAATAAATTTTATGAAAATGTTACGAGGACTCGACTACGTTTAAGTTGTACCCTGAGCATTATAGACTTATAACTCGAGAAGGGTGAAAGTTATGTGATTTCCAATGCTTGATGACAACGTGCATCAATATATTGCATTTAAAAAGCAAATCGGTTGGATAGAACGGCTGGCGTACGCGTAATAGATTTAATTATTTTAAATTAATGATATTTAGAACTCGGAAAGTTGTTGCCGTACAATATCGGATCAGATTATCGTTAAGATTTATCGATAACGTTATCTATTATGCAGGTATTTTGGCGCCATGTCATTACAGGCCTATTTTGGAATGTCTGGTGTTCGCAATCCTTGTTACGGTAATGAACAGATGTTTATCCATATGATTCTACCGTGTGACAAGGCGTATGATATAATATTTATTTATTATTAGTTTTTGCCCGCGGCTCCGCCCGCATGAATGAGTTTTCTGGGGTAACAGTAGCCTATAGCACTCAGGAGTAATGTAGCTTCTTATTGGTGAAAGAATTTTCAAAATCGGTCAAGTAGTTCCAGAGATTAGACCCTACAAACTCACAAACTTTTCCACTTTATAATCTATACACACATATAAATAAAATTGGAGTGTCTGTTTGTAATATTGAAATAACCGTTTTTTACTACATGTATATGAATATATATACGGTACATACACCAAAATATCATTTTTTACAATTTTTGTCTGTCTGTCTGCCTGTCCTGTTTGTCCCGGCTAATCTCTGAAATGGCTGGACCGATTTTGACGGGACTTTTATTGGCAGGTAGCTGATGTAATAAGGAGTAACTTAGGCTACTTTTTATCCCGGGAAAATATAAAGCGGGACTTTTATCCCGGGAAAACTCATTCACGCGGGCGGAGCCGCGGGCAACAGCTAGCTATAATATAAGTATAGATGTCTGATATACAGTCGAGGGACCTGTTTAAACCTACCACAATTCTTACACACACACATATTCACTCACGCCCTTTATCCCCGAAGGGGTAGGCAGAGGCGCAACTAGTGTACCCGCTTTCGCCGTGCATATTCCGTCCCATGATATGATAGGGGGCGAACATATCGCCATATCGGGCACAAATTCCAGACTCCGGGCTGTTACTGAATAGAAAAACCCAATATCACTTTACCCGACCCGAGGATCGAACCCGAGACCTCAGCTTTGCAGTCGTACTGTAGTCTACTGCCGCCAAGGCACCACAATTCTTGCTTGCATGTAATAAAAATACACGCAAAAAAATATGATAAATGACAGACTAAACCTAAAGAAACCTAAAAAAAAGATACTTACATGCAATCAGCCCTGTATTATATACTGCCCACTGCTGAGCACGGGCCTCCTCTACTACTGAGAGGCGTTAGGCCTTAGTCCACCACGCTGGCCTAGTGCGGGTTGGCAGACTTCACACACCCTCGAATTTCTTATAGAGAATTCTCAGGTGTGTAGGTTTCCTCACGATGTTTTCCTTCACCGTTAACTTGAACGATAATCGATAAACAATACACACGTAACTTCGAAAAGTCAGAGGTGTGTGCCTTGGGTTTTGAACCTCCGGACATTGCCTCGACAGACCGTTCCACTCCCAACTAGGCTATCGTCCACTGATACATACATACATAGGGTGTTAAAATCATTAACTTCCTTGCTTCGTCGTAGTCGGGTGAAAAGACTCCCAACGTGTGTACCCTTGTGCTAGCTACTAGTTCGACTTATCATATCGGTCATTACTTAGAAATATGACCTTAAGTATGATCCGTTTTCTTTTCATACTTCAAACTTGGCTCAGAAAGGTGTGCTAGGTGCTAAAATTCACGTACAAAAATAAGGTCATATATTTTATACATATTTGGGACGAGAATCGAACACTGAATACCATCCTTAAGCAGTTCCTTCGACTTATCATACATACCTACTGTATAGTGGCACGATGCCGATAACCTTCACCGAATATTTAATGAGAACTTATTTTGTAGACTTTTTATATTATTAATTTTGAAACTACGCAATAAAATATCAACCATTTATTAAAACTGTGTGTTGGTCACATAAATTTGTTTTTTTTGTCGATATACATTTATGTTTTTCATTATGATAAATATTAATTAACAGTTGAAAGGCATACCGACTGCTATATAAAGTAATAAACATTTTTATTTACCGTAATTACACGCATTTGAACTGGTTTTTATAACACACGCTTATAATAATTATAATTCGGAAAAACCTACTACGAAAAAAACCCCTCTCAGTAGTAGAGGAGGCCCGTGCTCAGCAGTGGGCAGTATATATAATACAGGGCTGGTATGGTGGTGGTACTACGAAATCACATCATGACTTTATATAAAATTGTTATTACTGAAAGAGTAAGCAGGAACACGCTGGATGCAGGCTGCTTTTGACAGGTCCGTCTGGAAATCTTTGGGGAGGGCCTATGTTCAGCAGTGGACGTCATGTGGCTGATGATGATGAAGCACGTGTAATGATACGCTGAAGAACACCACGTACATAGGGTTAGGGACTCGGTCCAATGCTCGCTCGGATGATGCTATACTCCCGAGTGTCGATAATGGGCCGTAAGACTGTGTGAAACCAACATAAACGTTCCACTCACTCAGGTGTTAGAGATAACGCGGTTCTCACGAAAAGGCACATGTAACGAGACTATACCTAGCATCCACCACTGCAACTCCTGTAAGCCAGGATTAGCAGTGGCACGCATTGGACACCGATCAGTGAAGCTCGGCGAGTCTCTGGGAGCACTTATTACTCTTAACCCGCAACGAAATTAATCAAATAGAAGTATGGGAAGGAGCTGCATATATTTGCCACTGCACTATTTTTTTTACGGAAATGGCCACTACACGTCATTGTAACAAGTGCTATATCGAAACGAAAAAGCGTTTACGAATATAATATTTTTTTAATAAGGCCGATGAATCGTACTTCGTCTCGATGGATAGTCTAATTGTGTCGAAAAATTAATGAGGATAATATTTTTAAAAATTACATTACCTACTTGGAGCTTTTTAATAATATCTTATTTTCTTATAAAATTTTATATAATTATAGACATTTTTTAATTCGAGAGGATGCATAGAAATTTTGTGAACATATACTTAACATTTTTCGATAAATTAAAATATCATTTGGCTGAAACAGCAAATAGAATATAACATTAAATATGTATTTCATTTAAAATCAACCCTAAATTATACAATTCAAAAATCGACGAAGATATTTCGGTACTGAAACAACTGTAAAAGGAGACGGGGCCGTGGTATCGCATTACGCTAATTGCAGGGCGTAAGGGCGGCATTTGGAGGTGTAGCTTACTCTGCGGTTCTGTTGGGTTTAAAACGAAGTAATATTGCTGTCTATGGCTCTTCCATAGACAGTTTTTTTTTTCTCTATGATTTTACAACGGGTTCATAAGTTCACAGATGAAGTGTTTCACATCGGGGTGTCCATTCTAGAAAGCACTTAAACGCTTGTAGTCGCTAAGAAAAACTATTTAAAAATAATTAACTACTATCATTATAACTCGTTCACAAATTACGTTAGTAATTATCAACTATACGATGACTGAAAAATTAGCCCTGTAATGCAGTAGGATACGTAAAATAAACAAAACTTTCAATTGTGCGTAATATAGCGCTGGAATAGATCATGTGAAAACAAATAATTTTGTCTGTTTATTGAAAATGAAAACATCCTTAGGAAGCCGACGTCCGTAATTAACGACTTCCTACTTTAACTGTTTACTTTTAGTTCATTATCAGTAATTGTTTTAAGGTTTGTACACCCCCCTTATATACGCCCATGGCTTGATCTTAAAGATATTGCAATAATCTAGTGGTAAAGCGAAGACATTCATGTCTCGACCAGGATTATACCAATGTAGTTTTGCGGAGATTTCTTAGGTTCGATTCTTCGGTATTCATTTATGTTTTTCGCAAAAGACGTGAGTTGCTTTAATGTAAGTTGAGACTATGGTTCTAATATTATGAATATGCGAAGCAGCAGTGTGCATGCATTGTTGTGTTTCGGTTTGAAGGAAATTGTAACCAGTGTAACTACTGAACATAATGAGACTTAACATCTTATATCTCAATATGACGAGTGCAGTGGAATGCCAAATAGTAACTACTTTGTAACTTAAGGTGCTGCTAGGTGTTGCTACTGTTTATGGGGGGTCGTATCGCTTACCATCAGGCGAACGGCATGCTCGTCTCGTCATTCAATGCAATAAAAAGAAAAAAAAACATATATAGATTATTTTTCAAACCTTATTCAAGGGAGTTTGGTATTCAGATCATGTAACCTATTAAATAATAGTTTAAAGCAAAAGACAGGGTCTTCTGAAGATAGGATTTACCATGATTTCGTAGTTCAATAAGCCGACGTGATTCTGATAAGTAAAGAGTATGGGGCTTAATATCAAAATTCTCCAAAACACAATATATATTATAATAAACAATAGTACTATAATCTCTGATAAGATTAAGTAAAATCCGCCTAATGCACATGTCATCTATAGTTTTTATTACGTAAATAAATACTCGAAATAAAAAAAAGAAGTAATAGAAAACCTGCTTATCCGGCCGGGTGTAAACCGAAACAAACATTACCATAGACATATCAAGTTGCCGCCGCCCGCCGCGCTGTCAAACTGACGTTTGTTTTGGCGCCAAAATACATAATGCCCGACCGAGGCGGCTTGTTTTCTCATCGGCACATCACAGATACGACGCACAATTATAACCCGTGCGTTTAAAAACAACATCCGAGCGGACGCAATCGAAACTAACCTCTAAACCTATCTGTGTAAGAAACGTCACACATCACATGTTAGTTTGACAGCTGTCACGTTTATTTTGTCCATGCGTAATACTATATTTCTGCCGCGAGAAATGGAAGGGTGAAAAGGTAAACACGAGAGTTATTTTAGTGAATCCATCTACGTAGCCCGGAGTTTGTGTAAAAAATGGCGCCAGTTCGTTTGTGATTGACGTCCGCTTATGAAATACCTTTTTGGCTATCCGTTGTGTAAACATTGGATATAAAGTGCCGATGTTGACTTTTCTTCCGTTATTCCCTATGCTTGGTATTTCTTTTTAGTCTATGGTATTAATAGACAACTTGAATACAAGTGCAAAGCGTGTATAACCAGTCAATTACTGCCAGGGACACATGCTTATTGTAAACTTGATATTCTTGTCTTGAAAAAAGGAAAAAGATCTATGGACATAAATAAAATATCGAAGTGATGTTTTATTTCTTTGTCGGTTTGTTCATATCACTAAAAACGACATACTTATTCGGATATTTAAATATGATGTCCATAACTTTACAAAACTATACAATAATTTTAATCAAACACGTCCTTTCCGATTCAATTTTAATACAAATGGTTTAGAGAAATTTTGAACACAAGCAAATCTGCGGGAAAACTGTAGCTGTAATTAAAAATAATTATACGGCTGAGTTGGACACGAACACGCGATGTCTGCATGACGTTATAAAAAATTGCATGACATACAGACTAGACAGGTGGAGTCAAAATATTTAATTCCAACAGATCTTGCAGACAATGTAAACCAACTGATATGGCATTTTTATAATTCCTTCAGCGTTTTTCGTTTTACTTAACTTTGTACATAGTCTCTACATACCTATAATGTGAAAGATTGTGAAGACGATAGCATGTTTGTTATAATTGAATAACTGACTTTTCAATCATTAGATAAAAGTTATTCCTAGAGTAACAAACATGAATAAAAATAAAATGACAGTTGTATAAATGGAGTTCAATCGTCTCACTTTTATTCAGTCAGGTTATAATTTAATAATAATAGAACTGCCTCGGTGGCGTAGTTGTATTACGGTGTGACTGCAATACTGAGGTCTTGGGTTAGATTCCCGGGTCGGACAAAGTGATATTGGGTTTTTTAAATTCAGTATCAGCTCGGAGTCTGGAATTTGTGCCCGATATGGCGATAGGCTCGCCCCCTATCACATCATGGGACGGAATACGCGCGGCGAAAAGTGGGTGCACTAGTTGTGCCTCTGCCTACCCCTTCGGGGATGAAAGGCGTGAGTGTGAGTGTATGTAATATAATAGAATGATTTTCAAACATAATGACGATAGAAAAACCGCCCGATGTCACTGGAAGTAGGCACACTAGAGATAGAAAGATTTAGAGTCCTGGACCTTGCCTTTGCTCGCACCCACGATTATTCTGAAAAAAATTATGTGGGTGGGTGGGAGATTTTTTATGCAACAAAATAAGAAAACGGGCATGCTGGTCGCCTGACGGTAGGCATGATTACCTAAAATATTAGCAATATAAAATACGTTGAGTTTCAAAGCACTGCATGGCATTGTATTGCGCTCGGCACTCTGAGACATTAGATGCTATGTGTTATCAGCGACCATGCAAGTCGCTGTGTCTGATACATCTCAACCCAGGCGTAGCGCTGGATCTTGCAGCCCGGGGCAAATTTAACAAGAAAAAGGAACAATAAATAAAAATCACTCGTCAAATTTGGTTAAGGTTTTATGTTATACATTTTGCCGCCCTCCGGACCCGCGCCCCATAGACGCTACGCCACTCTCTCAACCTAGCCAGTCTCGTTCATAAGAGACGTGCTACATAGAATTAAAGCCAAACTTACCTAGTATAATCCCGTTTGCAATAAGTCTTCCCGTCTCTAACGAAGCAAGTGCAGGATTCATCCAGGAACTGGCGGCATTCCTGGCACTTGAGGCAGGCGGCGTGCCACTCGAGGTCCGGCGCCACCCGCAGGATGTACTGGTCGTGGATCTGACCCCCGCAGCCCACGCACAGGGATAGCCGGAGTTTTTCTGTGGACGAAAATGTTGTAAATACTAACAACGTATAGATGGGTAGTGATTAGGTACAAAACTATTACGCATACGCATACTCACGCCTTTTATCCCGAAGGGGTAGGCAGAGGCGCAACTAGTGCACCCACTTTTCGCCGTGCGTATTCCGTCCCATGATGCGATAGGGGTCGAGCCTATCGCCATATCGGGCACACATACCAGACTCCGGGCTGATACTGAATAGAAAAATCCAATATCACTTTGCCCGACCCGGGGATCGAACCCGAGACCTCAGCATTGCAGTCGTACCGTATACAACTACGCCACCGAAGCAGTCAACATTATTTGTGGTCCAAAATGTATAAAACGCAAACAAAAGATCAATGGAGTATTTGATGGAAGGTTTTTATGAACGATTTTTTACAGAATGACGAGCCGAGAAAACTCGTCTAACGGTAAGCGTAAGGACTGCTAAGAAACAGACTCGACATTAAAGACACTTTAAATTACGCAAAATTATACGTTCCCTAAGACCACACATCTTTTATAGATAGGTATCACGATTTGTTCTTGTAGTTTTTGACTTTGTTTTGTAGACTTTGTAGTTTAGCTTTCCCAAACCCAATACAGTAGGCAAGCCACTGTTAAGTAGGTGGATGTTATTTCTTAATTCTTACGCCCACTGGCTTTAAATCTACTTTTGCGAACTGTTCAGATAAGTACTCTTTTACTGCATAAGTCGACAATTGAGAAGTGGTTCACCAGATGCTAACGTTTCGAAACGACTTTAATCTGTCCCATATGTTAGGTATCGCTGTTTTGGGCATACATTTCTAGTAAGTAACTCTTGTTTCCAAAAATCGAATCGAACTCGGAACACTTCGGTTCGATAACCTATGTCGCGTGTGACCTTATAACCTTATCAGAAATATAGGTATTTATAAAAATGCGTGCATAACTTATCAAATACATCTGCTAAGACTATGACGTCACAACCAGTCTGTACATCCGCAAAACGCACCGAGTCACATTATAAAATGAATTATGAATATGTTACTCGGAGCAAATCGATAATCTGTAGGCGTGGCACGTGAGGCCGCGCCCTGCCGCGCCGTTCCTCTCGCCGTACCTCTCTGTCACTCCCGTGGGAGGCGTGAGGATGTTCGAAATTCGAATGCGAGTATTTTTTTACCATAAAAGAGTGAGGTAAACAAGTTGAAAATTAATAGACATGTACGTGACTTTTTGATAATTATGGTAATTCAGTTTATAAAACTTGAGTAGAACTGGTTATAAGTTATAACAGCCGTTCCTTGTAGATAGTGGGTGTGTACTAGCACCCTATAATCTAAGTAATAGATGCGAAGGTTTCTGAAGATGGTGTTCTTTAGTAAACACTGAATTGCTAAACGGACTTGGATGGAATTTGGCACACAGATACTTAGATAGCGGACTTTTATCCCTGGAAAGGGCTTTCTGGCGGGCGGAACACGAATAAAACCCGGTAATTCCTTTTTTGGCCTTGCTTGACTCGCTGCCTCGTGTCTGGATGTGTCAGGGACAGATAGCGAGAAAATTGTAATTTAAACATATTTATAATAACATTTTTTTACAATGAAAATATATATTTTTGAGCCTATTCCTATATGAATAGCATTAGAAAAGATCTTAAGACTTTTTTTAACATTGAAATAGTAATTGTATTTGGTTGATATTATAACGTAGAAAATAATATTAAGCATGTTTTACACCTATTCGTAAACGCGCACAAAATCACACACCTACTTTACAATAAAAAGTCGCCCGACTAAAAATCGTCCGTACAAGTCCTAATTACGGGCCGGCGTCTCAAAGGAATAATTAAGTTTTTATCTGTCTCCTCCCGCGCCCCGCCGCGCCCCGCCACACCCCGCCGTGTAGCGCGCACTTGCTTCTTTCATTAATTAACCGATAAATTTAATGGCATTTTATGGGGCTTGATTAATCGAGTTTGAGTCGCAGATTTTTGAATTTGGAACGCTGAAAGTTGAGAACGGCCAGTGACACTGGCAGACGATCTAAAACAAAAAATTTAAAAAGCGGTAAGACGGGGTGAATAGGTCTGGGGATAAACAAAAGATCGCAATTATTACTAGATAATTAAGTATCTAAAATATAAATTTTTGTTTCCGTTTTGGAAGTAGACTTCATTAATTTAATCGTATGTGGATTACAGCTAAATTGAATTATCAGGGAATAATTTTCGACATAAACTCCTCCCCATTTTCACCAGACGTCTACCAGTAGAGTCCATAGACAAAGAGTAGGGTTTAGGGAATCTACCTACTATATTACAAAGATAAACGACGTGGACATTTTCCCGGTATCTTCGACATACCCATCTAGTCGCCGTGGACTGACGCGGTATTATAAACCGATTACCCCACAAAAAGAGGTTATTCTACCCGTGTGCCAAAAAAATCCTGTAATCTTTTCCTATTAGGAAGCTTCAGTATCCCTGAGTATTATGGCCTACTTTTTTTCTCGGGAAAAGGTGTTAGCCCGGGCGGAGCCGCGAGCAAAAACCAGTAATAAGATAATGAAATTGAACATTTTTAAAACCGAAAATATTTTATGCATATATGATAGTATATTTATAAGTATCTCTCCGCAATTGGTGTTTTGTAAAAACATTATTTATAAACTTGACCCAGCTATGTTAAATGAAAACATATAATTATTATGTTACATACATACATACACACTCACGCCCTTATCCCATAGGGTTAGGCAGAGACTATTGAGCGCGACATGCTACGATCTTGACACACCTCTTTCGCTTCTTCAACATTCATAGTTCTTTTCATACATTTTCGTCGGTTAAGGGTACTCCTGACCTGCCCTTTCCGCAATTGCTGTTTTGTAAAAATATTATTTATAAACTCGAACTAGCTGTGGTAAATGAAAAAATATAATTATTATATTAAGTTTCAGAATCTATAACTTCTCATGTTATATGTCATAAATGGGTAAGTTTGTGAAAATATTTGGATGTTTTCATAATATTTGGAGTAACCGCAAATGGATTTGGACGAATTTTTTGGCACACCGGTAGTAATAGAAATAGAAATCATTTATTGTAGAATGTAGGTACTTAATATACAGGTGGTTATTATACATAAATAACCTCTTTTTGTGGGGTAATCGGTTTATAATACCTATTAGTAAGATAAGGCTAGCTTTTCCTTGGGCCTCGCCAAAAAAGTCACATAAATAAATTTCCGATATAAAAAGTGGTTCTTTTGGTTCAAGTTTATTTCGAACTAAATTTCATCAAAATCGATTTCTAATAGTTGCTTCGTGTAAGCGTAACATAGAGCCTCCCGATTCACAAGTAATTCCGCTAGACCAAAGCATTTTACTTACGAATTATTTCTTTTAAAAGTGGCAAGTTCAAACGGTGGCCAAGGCACTTAACCAGAACCTGACAATAGTGTTGAAAATACTAAAACATACAAAAAGGTAATTAATTTTAATTATACTCAAACAATGTATGCATTAATACCGCATTAATACTGAATTTAAAATTAAAATGCAGGTTCGGACTTGGGTTTTGTGTGTGGGGGTCACGATCACTAGTTTACATGCATGTTGATTATACCGATGAACAATCTTTCAAGATAAGTTAGATTTTATTGTTTATTGCCATTGATTAATAAAAGAACCCTTATAAATCAATGTTTATTGCAATGAAAATGGTATTTGTTTATGATTATAAATGGGGAATCTTAAATATTATAATCATTATGTAGCGTTTTAAAAATCTCATGGAAATATAATAATATTAAAATATTGTAGATTATTTTAAAAAGCATTCTTTGTTATTTCTTTTATAACACGAGAAGTTATTGATTCTAAAACCTAAAATAATAATTATATCTTTTAATTTAACATAGCTAGTTCAATTTTATAAATAATGTTTTTACAAAACACGAATTGCGGAGAGATACATTAAAAAATACTAACATAAATGCAGAAAATATTTTAAGTTGTAAAAAATGTTCAGTTTCATTATCTTTTTACTGGTTTATGCTCGCGGCTCCGCCCGGGTTAACACCTGTTCCCGAGTAAGGACGTCGCCAAGGGGGGGCAGGGAAGGGCAGCTGCCCCCCCCTAGAAATTCTAAAACGTTGCCAAATGCCAATTATTTATAAGCTTTAGATGTAAGGCTCGTATTATAAGTGAAAGTGAAGCTTCATGTGTATATCAATTTTTAGATTTCACTATTTATAATTTTTCATTAACATGTCACCAATTATTAACAGTCATTTAGAATCAAATATTTTATATCAACCTTTTTTAATATACTTAATCCGTACCTAGTAAAGTACTGTGGCAATATTCAGTCTTCAAAGGACCGACCAATTATTTACATTATTTTACGATTATTGATAATAAAAAATGCATTATCGTAATGATATTTATGCACTGACTTTCTACATTTTAGTGGCGAAAGTTTTGTGGATGAATTAAGCGCATAACGTAGATTAAATACAGATATTTCTTTTTCAAATTGCGTAGAATAATAATAGTTACTTAAAGAACTTGGTGCGAAATACAATATCGTAATTCTACCAAGAAAGATTGTGTAGATGTGACTGGTAGGTTTCTCTTATGGCGTGATAGGGGGCAATCCTATCGCCATATTAGGAACAAATTCCAGACTCCGGACATACTGAGAATAACCAATAATATACCTGACCCGGGACCTAAGAGCGGTGGTCGTATCCAGGACTGGATTAAGAATGTCGGGGCCCCTAGGCATAGCCCCCTTAGGCCCCATTTTCTCTTTCCTGGCATATTAAAATATTTTTTTCTACCACAACCTAATTAACCGACTGCAAAAAAATAAGATTTTTTTACAACTTAATATATGCTCCAAAATGTATTGAAATTTAATGTAAAATATAATCAAGTCAAAAAATATTGTGGATGAAAAAGTGGACGATAGCCTAGTTGGGAATGGAACGGTCAAACGAGACAATGTCCGCAGGTTCAAAACCCAAGGCCCACTCCTCTGACTTTTCGAAGTTACGTGTGTATTGTTTATCAATTATCGTTCGCTTTAACGGTGAAGGAAAACATCGTGAGGAAACCTACATACCTGAGAATTCTTAAAAAAAAAAAGATAAAGAATTTGGAGGGTATGTAAAGTCTGCCAACCCGTACTAGGCCAGCGTGGTGGACTAAAACCTAACCCCTCTCAGTAGTAGAGGAGGCCCGTGCTCAGCAGTGGGCAGTATATAATACAGGGCTGATTGCATTACACAATAATATTGTCATCGGGTAACGGGTTTATTATATACGAATCCTTAAATAATATTACATATTTTTTTTCTCTTGACGAAGGGATGTCGGCAGTTGCCTTATGTGCCCATAGGGTAATCCGGCCATGGTCGCGCACGCAACAGAACTACGCCACCGTCGCGAGTCCACCTGCTAATGAGATTACCATTTATAAATCGAAGAACGCCTGTCTTGGATGCCTAAAATGCCGGATTTTCCAGAAAAATACTTGTCTAAAGTAAAAAGAAGCATGTAATAAAAGACAATTGTCAATAATGATAAGGGTCGATTTCACCGCTTGTTGATAAATGCTACTTGTCACATAAATGAATAATCCGACCAAATACAAGTCACACTCCAATCCATACTCAAAATCTAAAGTGAGTACTATCTGCATAAACTGTCTAATACGATAACTGGCCCTAGGTATTTATTAATCTTTTTTGTTTTTTATTCAAGATAAAGATCGATATTTTTAAGGACATCATTTATTTAAAATTCTAGTGTCATACTATACCGCACGTCTGTCTAACCCCTGATGATACTTGCCGAGAACACACAAATAGTCCCGAATGCGAATGTGTAAGCTAATCCGACTGTATTCGGTACTCATAATAGGGAAGTTTCCTATGTTCTATTTTGTACGTTATTTTATATGTAACAGAAAATAATACGAAAGAGAAATTCTTCTGTGAAATCAGCATCAAAATTGGTTGAAAAATAAATTATATTCACATTTGAAATATTGTCGTGAGTAAAAGTGGGGGCGAGGTGGGTATATCGCGCTATCTCTTTCGCACTTTCGCACGCACTTAGCGTGATGGCCGGTGACACCCGATGACATCACAGTCTGATATTACTGTTATTTGACAATTACCTTGTTGGCATACATTTTTGATAAATGTTTAAAAAAAGTAGTCAACTAGCCTATTCGTAGTCGGTATTCGGTATTCGGTATTCGTGCACGAATTATTCGCAAATTTATTCTCCAATAGTCTAAGGGTCGATTTCACCGCTTGCTGATAAACGCTGTTTGTCACATAAATGTATAAGCCGACCAAAATCAAAAGTCATCTAATCTATGCTTGAAGATTAGAGTGTGGCTTTTGTGTTTGGTCGGCTTATACAAAATGCGGCAAACGCATGTCATATAAATTATCATTAAATTTGCTTTCCACCTCTTGAATGATGTGTGTTTACATTTAATATTAATGTTATAAATAATTTAACGTAATTACATAGCTGCAACAGTGTACAGTGTGCAGTTAATCTGCGAATACCGTCATGGTTAGTGAACCCAACACAAAGCATGGAGATCACATGATAATATTTAATTGTCTTTTGAGTTTACTAACCTTTTTGGTTGAATATCAATTAAGAAGTCGCATTATATCTGAATAGTTTGTTTAGTTTGCACACGCTAATTTCTGGAAATAATATTTTGATTTAGTAAACGAAGCTGCGTTATCACTGATTTGTTCAGTTACATATGTGGCTGACTGTACACAGCTGATCCTGGAGCGCGACAAACTTACGTGAGCAACTATGACGTGTATTATGCTTGTGTACGGTGTTCGCTATGGTGCCGGCAAATAGTAAATAAAAAATAGTCCGATAGAAAAAGCGATGGTAAGCAATACGACCGCCTATAAACAGTAGCAACACCATACAGACCACAGACTTACGCCTTTTATCCCCGAAGGGGTAGGCAGAGGCGCAACTAGTGAACCCACTTTTCGCCGTGCGTATTCCGTCCCACGATGTGATAGGCTCCCTATCGCCATATCGGGCACAAATTCCAGACTCCGGGCTGATAGTGAGTATAAAAACTCAAAATCACTTTCCCCGACCCGGGGATCGAACCCGAGACCCCAACATCGCAGTCGTACCTAAATACAACTAAGTCACCAACACCATACAGAACTTTAAAATTACAAAGCACTGCGTGGCACTCCATTCCGCTCGTCACCTTGAGACATAAGATGTTAAGATTCACAATGCCCAGTAACTACGCTGTCTATAATGTCGTTCACACCGGAACACAACAGTGCATGCACACTGCTGCTTAGCGGTAAATATAGACATTGAGGTGGTACCAATTATCGTTCGCTATAACGGTGAAGGAAAACATCGTGAGGAAACCTACATACCTGAGAATTCTCCATAAGAATTTCGAGGGTATGTGAAGTCTGCCAACCCGCACTAGGCCAGCGTGGTGGTCTAAGGCCTAAACCCTCTCAATAGTAGAGGAGGCCCGTGCTCAGCAGTGGGCAGTATAGCATACAGGGCTGGTGTGTGTGTGTGAGGTGGTACCTACCCAGACGGCCCCTCGCATACGAGAGACCTACCACCAGTAATTACCTTCGGGAATCGACCTTAATACCTCAGTTTCTATTCACAGCCGCAAAACAAAGAAGTATGCAATTACAAAGGCGACATGCCAAACAGGTACTAGCTAGTATATGACCTTACATAGTACTCGATCAGTAGTCACAGTATACAATATATATTTTAGTGGTGCTACCCCCGCGAGATAACAGGGCCGTGTAGCGGCGTCTTTGAGACACGCTCTTTGCCGGTGCCGCCTCTGATTTTCTTATTGGGTGTAGGGTTGTCGCGTGGTTAATTTTATTTAAATTTTTAGGTAGTTGTTTTTATATAAGTTTAATAATGGAATTTGATGATAATTTTTTCGTATTTTTTTGTTCTAATTGTTTGTTTCTTTAGAGCCGGGATATAAAGTTTCATTTAATAATAATATAGTAATAAAGGTTAATAAGTATTGTATGATTCTTCATCGTTTTTTTTTGTCAAAAGACACCATTTAAAAAACATAGAAATAATTAATCAAAAATAAAGAACGCCAGATTAAATAAAATTTTATAAATTGACGAACAAAGTAAAATTTAATTACATTTAGTGATATCACCAATTTTATATGAATATACCAACCGTTAGGGGGTTTTTTGGGCTTGATATCTATAAATTGCCTAATTGGAATATTATTATGTATTTTTAAGTTTATGGCCACATACCGAGGTCTTGCCAGTAACCCCGAGTGTCTGAATTTATTTCCCATGGCCTTATTGCGATCAAGCTTATCGCGATACATACATTTGACTTTACAGAAGTCTAAAATACCATTGTAGTTGTTTATATTAAAAGTCAAATAACGACAAATCTCTCTATTCTTCTTATAAAATCATTTATTTATAGAACAAAAATTAAATAACTAAAAACCTCTAAAAATAGACACAGCCCTAACATCGGACACTGGGCGGCGTACATTATTGACACAATAAATTCTAACGCACGCGTTTTTGAAACCAGCCTCGCTCACGCACACACGCAGGGAGACGCGACCGCACACACACAGGGGAACAGACCGCACACCCGCGCAGTGGCACGTTACGCACACTGACGCGGCTACGTTACTGGGTTGCTACATTCATCCCGACTCCTACAAACTACCCCATCTATATATTATTGGTTAAAATTAATAAAATGTGAATAATCCATAGTCCATACTTACAATATAGGTATTAAATGCGAAAGTAACTGTATCTATCTGTCTGTTACGCTTTCACGGCTGAACCACTAAACAGATTTTGATTAATTTTGGTAGATCCTGGGAAGGACATAGGCTATATTTTATCCCGGGAAAATATATACTGAGACGTTTATCCAGGAAAAACCTTTAACGCGGGCGGTACCCCGAGATCGAGTTAGTAGATTGTATTTAGTAAAAAGTCTATGTATTATTTGTGTTTGATTTAATTCTATGTTAGGCAAACTTTTTATAATGTTTTTACTAAAAATGCTTACTGTATGGGCGTTAAGATATACAATCATTTACCAGTATATCTTAAGAGAAGTAAAATTAACGAATTTAAAAATATATTAATGAAAATACTTTTAGATAAACTCTACTACAATGTTAATGACTTTTTAAATGATAAGAATATTGACGATAAGGTAATAAATACATTAATTATAGACTGAAATTTCAAATGTTTAATATTTAGCTAATATTATGTGACATGGCGCTATGGATAATATGTATATTAAATTTAATAAAATAAAATTGACATGTAAGAACTATAGGTATAAGATAATAATAATATATTTTTTGACATAATAATATCATACGGGTATATAACTTTGAAAAAACAATTAATTAAATATTACAATGTAAGAAAACTATAAATTTATACATTTTATTAAAAATATCTAGTTTTAAATATTTGCACGTCAATGATGACAGAGTGTGTGATTCGGATTTTATTGTACCATCTATTTATTGTAACCACATTCTAGCAAATAAATTTTCATTTCATTTCATTTCATTTCATAAAATTGTAAAAAAACGACGGTTGAATTCTGAGTTAGGTACAAGTTTAAAAAAAGAAACATAAAACCAAAATAAGTCATTAGTAAGCATTTCAAACAAACTTTATACTGATTGGTCCATTTTCGCTATGAGCCATCGGAAGCAGATAAGAATCGGCTTTCGGTCATAATTTGCGGTATAATTAGCTTTGTGCCGTCAGAATATTATTTTTTAAATAGCCGAAGATGCCAAATAAGGATCTCTATGATAACCATCTGTAATCGTTTTGAATAAATATCATTTTTTATAGAATTTATTAGGTAAAAAATGGTGAATATAAATTAAACGGGCACCAAGAAATTCTTCAATAATAGTTTATTCTCAGGGGCTTTCGTATCTTGCGGGAAAAAGTAAATGATGCAAATAGCCTTTGTTATTTGCTTCCTGTTTGTGAGAAAATGTTGTTCAATCATTTCATTATTTTTATAATGACACCTGCAACTGAATTTTCAAACTTTATCCTACTATAAGTAGGTACTGTGGTCTTATACATATAGCTTCATTATATTGTATTTTATGAATAAAGTATTACTTTATATTTAATTGTAAATCCATCTCTAAAATTATAATTACTTACAATTTTCAACTATGTACCCCATTTTTTTGCATCGATAAGAATTCTAAATTATATCAATTTCTATTATCATTTTTCCTAATTTTAGGTTCTACATATTTATGTATTTTGTAGACCTTTTTTAATTCTACCTCATATCAATTTCAGCTATCCTTTCCCCAATTTTAGGGTAATATTATACCTGGTAACCCGCGCGCACACCTTCACAGCCCGCTAAATGACGTAAGTGACCATTTCCGGGTCGGATTATGGTTTTATTGAGTGTCGAGTGTAAACACAGTATTACGGCACACTTGCCTAAATATCTTCGTTTTAAAACAACTAATTTGTCTTGGTTTATTGTACCTAAGGTCTTGATTGCTAGAAAGCTCTATGGCAATTTATATTTGGAATAAAATTAGAGTTGGCAGACGTAAAAATTAAGTTAAATACTTTTTACAGTAATATTTGAGTGTCATGTGAACAGGGGGACGTTAAAACCGAGCGTTAAAATCTTTACGTTTTAAGGATAAGATGTAGAGCTATCTACTCTCTGAAAAGTCTGATATGCTAATGAAATATGAATCAAAATAGTTCCAGCCATTGATAAACGTGAACAGAAATTAATTAATAAGGTGTCATTTGGTTTTGATAAGGCAAAGCAATATGAGATTCGCCAAAGCTTTTATTACTAAAATCACAGAGTTCAATTTTGTTTATTTTTATAAATAATGAGACTGGGCCCTTTGCCGTATCGGGTACAAATTCCAATCACGACCAATGTCCCGTTTTCATGTTTTTTTATTTTTTTATTCTACACTCGACTTTGCTTATGTGTTTCCGATCAGATTTATTTAATTATTTTTATAATTCAGTTTACTGCCTACACTTCTACTGATTCTGGTGATTTGAACTTACAGGATACCGAAAATAAAGAAATCAATAAACAAAAAATAACAAAGCAAAATCCTTTAAAACACGAATTCCATTTACTAATAACTGAATAAATATATTAACTTCTGAACTTAGAAGACATAAATGTCACAATCGTATGACAAAAAATAACACAACACTACAGAATAAAGCCCAAAAGGGTGAAGGGGCTACGCGATTATCACCCGTAAGGGCGTGCATGTTGGTTTTGTACCGATATTTGTAAAGGATCCAAGGAAATTAGCGGGTCCTACCGGCGGCAGACTTTAAAGGTTAGGTTACGTTAAGTGATAGTTTGGTTAAATTTAACAAAAACTGGTTAAACCGAACGGTCATTGTGGACTCCTAAGGTAAGTCATGTTTGTCGAAGATTAACAAGTTAAAATTTGTCAGTAAGAAACTTAGTTAAACTGGCGCCACGGGTGCTTTTGAGCTCGCCGACGCGGTGTCGTGTGGGCTTGATACCTACTAGCCTTAGGAACCTGGGCTTTACTGTGGTCTTGTTTCATAAGCTGTCGAAACTCGAAACAGCCGTGGCAATGTCTCCTGATCATTACGACCCGCAAACGCAATAATGGTGCGCAAAAAAAATATTGATGGGTACGAGGAGTAAAAAACAGGCCATTATGGTGTCGACATAGACAAAAAAATGAAGGTATATAGCAATCTTGTCTATGCTATCGTGCCAGTGGCGTGACTATAGGATGGGATGACGGCAAAATGCCAGGGACTCCCGGCTTCAGGGGGGCCCTGACCCCGAGAATTCTAAAAAAAGCTCTCCGGATTTCGCACTGGTTAGGGTGCATTCCATAAATTTTTCCACGGACCTTCAAGGTAGTAGTTTCCCACTGTATCATGTTTAGTTGAAGAGTTTGTTCGAACTCTTCTATCTATATTTCGGTTCGAGTCCGAAAATCCTACTAATATTATAAACGCGAAATTTTGTAAGTATGGATGTACATGTATGTTTGTTATTCTTTCACGCAAAAACTACTGAACAGATTTCGATGAAATTTGGCACACGGGTAGATCATGTCCTGGATTAACACATAGGCTACTTTTTATCCCGGGAAAATATAAAGCGGGACTTTAATCCCGGAAAAACTTTTTGCCACGGGCTGACCCTAGTTCATAATAATGTATAAAAAGTTAGGTACATCCCTGACTGTTATTAGTTTTTTGAAACCTACAACACATTTTTTTACGTGTAGTCATTGCAAATGAATTCCCAAATGATTTTTACCGCGGGAATAAAATGTTACGAGTCATCTGAGTACGTTATCGACGAGTAATTGGTTTCATCTCGGTATGAGAACGCTACTGTGGCGTGAGGCCACGAAATGAGCGTATATAGTCGAGCATAAGCTGAGCGGGGAGCTGTAATCAGTGTTACAATAATGCGCTAATGAAAATAATAAAAACTTGTGTGCAAGTGTTGCCAGGAGAAGCAGATGACAATATCAAGGGATGATTAGTAATTAATTACGGACTTTTCGATGATACCATTTGCAAAATGTTACCTATTTTTCAACAGCGAATAGACGATTCTACTGGAGTTTCAATAAGGAAATAGTATACGTATTACATATTATATAGCTGACATTTTACAATGAACGAATTGAAGATGTACTGAACCTTCAGTAGCTTCACTAGCCGCATGGAATGCGCTGTTATAATGTTATCCCTTCACATCGTTTTTTAGGCAGTGGTGACATCACAGTCTAGCTGTGCCCTTCTGCAGATGTATCTCAACGATTCTGTCTCCTTTTCTACTATAATAAAAATCTTACATCGCTCCACAATACTCGCGTTTCCCCTGGCCCACCTTAAGATCAAGATAAAAACACTTTCTGAATCATTTTGACGTCTATATTCCGTATCGAACGCCATCTGGGATATTTCAAAAACGATAACACTCGTCCGTGAAATAAGTTATTAAAGGTTTGGATTCAAGGATGTAATCATCCAGGGAAGCTAATTTTGTATCGGATTGATGGCAGAGGAAGACAGTATGCAATACCAGCGCATTCAGATTAGTCTATGGTATACATTATACTAGCTTTTGTTCGCGGCTTCGCACACACACACACACACACACACACTCACGCCTTCGTCACGGCTTCGCCCATGTAAATGGAGAAAAAGTAACCTAAAGTATTTAGGGATGATGTAGCTTTGTATTCGTGAAAGATTTTGTAAAATCTAACTAATTAATTTAAAAAATTAAGGCTATAAAAAATAGATATAAAGTTTAGTTTTATGTTTATATTAAGGACTAAGGCCTAACCCCTCTCAGTAGTAGAGGAGGCCCGTGCTCAGCAGTGGCCAGTATATAATACAGGGCTGATTGCATTGATTGCATTTATATTAAATACAAATACTAATAAAAAAACTTTGTACCCTTTTTTAAGAATATTGGCGCAAAGGAGTGTGAGATTTATTTATTAAAGTTCATATAGAGGGCAGAAAAATATAATTTACCAATTCCATTGAATTTTGACCAATGGACGGCCACTATAAATAATTATACTTATATATGATGGAATGTTATTCCCCTGGCATGATGGCTCTGCATTGGACGTTAATTGCAATGCAGTCCAAGGCCCAAAATCCAAAATGACCAATAATGATTTCATTGAACTGAAAACAATAGAGATCATTAAAAAGTTGGTCGGTGTATTTTATGTTTATTTTTTAGTTCCCTGAATATACTTAAGTTATACACACACACACACACACTCACGCCTTTTATCCCCGAAGGGATACGCAGAGGCGCAATGAATGCACCCACTTTTCGCCGTGCGTATTCTGTCTCATGATGTGATAGGGTCGAGCCTATCGCCATATCGGGCACAAGTTCCAGACTCCGGGCTGATACTGAATAGAAAAATTCAATATCACTTTGTCCGACCCTGGGATCGAACCCAAGACCTCAGCATTGCAGTCGTACCGTAATACAACTACGCCACCGAGGCAGTCAAAGTCGAGGCCTTAAGTTATAATAATAACTATATTAATATATTGTTTTTAATCATGAGTGGCTAAGACAAAGGTATGAGGCTGAATTCTTATGAATATTAGGGTACTATTATTTTTTTATTCTAAGGTTCACATTGTCATAAAACCCTTTTTACAGTAGCCCGGGATCTGTCAAGTTTTTTTAATCTCTCGTATTAAGGCGCGGGCACACTGGGCTTAAGTTATTTGTCGGTGTAATAAAATTATTTAGTGGGTCTATGGTTGTTGCTACTGTTTTCTATTAAAAAGATATTTTATATTGAAATATATTTCTTTTTCACATTATCCTCGGCAATTCACAATAAACATGAGAAAGATTATTTGAATGAACAAAACTTTGAGTTTAATTTACTCGGTACTTTCCTTTTACAACTAAATTGTTATAAATAATTTTGATATTTATTTTTTCTCTTCAAAGGCGAATGAGATGTAGGTATGTACCTGCATTGAACATTTCAATAATTAGATATTTAATTAAAGTTTGTATTCTTCTTTTTTATCAACTATAAGGATTTATTTTATGAACGTTATTCAATATTTTTTTAAAAATTGGCATTGTGTAATGTCTATAATTGAAATATATTACCGGTTCAAAAAGTTTTTATAACATTTAAAGCTAAACTTACAATGTAACATAAATATTTTACTTAACTCGCGCTCAGTGCACAACCAGTACATGTTAAGCCCCTGCCAGCCCGTATAATGCGACGCATGAAGATATTAAAGGCTTGACGTCTCCGACGATCGACTTACCCAACCACATAGTTATCAGATGTGTGGAGTCGGCAAGCTCATTATTATTACTTATTCTACCTATCATACCAGCCCTGTATTATATACTGGCCACTGCTTCTCTATTGAGAGGGTTTAGGCCTTAATCCACCATGCTGGCCTAGTGCGGGCTGCATTTACACATCTCCGATTTTTTTACAGAGAATTTATTCATTCGATTTCCTTAAAATCAATTAATATATACATCGAAAATTCAGAGGTGCCTTAGAGACGGGGTTTTTTTTTTTTTTTTTTTTATTGCATTGAATGACGAGACGAGACGCCTGATAGTAAGCGATACGACCACCCATAAACAGTAGCAACACCATCCAGCACCTTGACTTACAAAGTACTGAGTGGCATTCCACTGCACTCGTCATCCTGAGACATAAGATGTTAAGTCTCATTATGTCCGGTAGTTATACTGGCTACAATGTCCTTCAAACCGAAACACAACAGTGCATGCACACTGTTGCTTGGCGGTAGAAATAGACATTGCGGTGGTACCCACCCAGACGGCCTCTTACATAATGAGAGACCTACCACCAGTGCAAATGGGGTCCTTTGCAACTTGCGACTCGACTGTTCCTTTAACTCTCCAATCGAAGCCTTGAAATAAAATGTAGACTAAATTAAACTTTAATTTAATCGCACGAGGTTGGTCAATCGATTCCCCGTGAGCATGATATCAGACAGGCGGCTGGACGTAAAAACTTAGTCGAATCTGACAGTCAACAATCACAGGAACAAATGGCTTATGGCTGCGCATGCGCCTTCGCCACTACAGAACGCATGATTGGCCGCTCAGTCGCTCTGGCTCTTTCTACAGTACTGACGTAAAGGAAAGACTTGATTGGCTGTACAGTCGTCTTGCCTTTTATTAAAGTCAATTTTGTGATGGTATTCTCTATGTTGAGGCTTCTAAGACTAAACGGAGATATGAACTAGAGAGTCAGTAGCTATAATATTAGGAGTAGCAGTGTAGAAGCTTCTAAAAATGAGCTGTTTATCTATTAGCGAATGGCTGTTTAGGTCCACGGTTGGATCTCGCTTTACATATACTTAACCGACTTTTAAAAAAGGAGGTTATAAATTCCTCGAGTATTTTTTTGTTCAAAAAGATTTTGATTTGATCTTCTTTACTAGTATATCTATCGACTCGACATCTGTCACAAAGCCTAAGTCGAGCCTTTATCTATCTTGGGAATACAGACATGAAATAATTTTGTACATTTAGAATTAAAATTTATCTACCTTACCAAGACCAAAGCCGTCGTGAGGTCACTGGCCATATTGTCTCATTGATTTATGACCCTCGGTGCCCACTTGACGTGTTTGGGTTTTTATTACATTCGGAAGTGGCCATGTGGTCATTTTTTTTGAGTGGCGCCAAAGAGAAATTGAGTGGCAAGACTGAGTTTAAACAATGCAAGTTTTTGTCAAGTTTGCAAGGGTTTCTAATTATTCATAGACTAGATTTGTTTATGCAGCTGCCCGTCAACGCCCGCTTATATATAGCTATAAGCTAATTTCCTTATATAAATGGACACCGGTGTCCACAGCGGGCGTCTAAGGACTACGCTTGATTTAGCTATTGGTGTTGCTTGCTTCTGTAGTGGAGTTTTCCCAAAATAATAGTCCCACTCTCTTATCTTAACTTCATGAAGGGTGAAATAGTTCCAATGAGGCGAACTGATCACCCGTCTGTGCGACTGCATACGTCCCCAATATATTTTTTTATTTTTTTTTATTTCATTGAATGACGAGACGAGCATGCCGTTCGCCTGATGGTAAGCGATACGACCACCCATAAACAGTAGCAACACCATCCAGCACCTTGACTGACAAAGTACTGAGTGGCATTCCACTGCGCTCGTCATCCTGAGACATAAGATGTTAAGTCTCATTATGTCCAGTAGTTATACTGGCTACAATGTCCTTCAAACCGAAACGCAACAGTGCATGCACACTGTTGCTTGGCGGTAGAAATAGACATTGCGGTGGTACCCACCCAGACGGCCTCTTACATAATGAGAGACCTACCACCAGTAAAACCCCATCTCCATATCTTAACTCCATGGTCCCATTGTGTCATATTTTTGATGTAAAATGACCTATAGGTATATTATCCTAGGACATGATTTTTCTATGTGCCTTTCATGCAAATCAATTCGGTGGTTTTTGACTTTACTCGTACGAAACATGACATTTTTACAAACCTTCGTATTTATAAAACTAGTAGTTAGTATTTGCCTATAAGATCTCTTATGTCGTTATAGGTTGGAAATACTTCAATAATAATGAATCTGCCTACCTTCTCCAAAGAGTGATTATAGACCAGCTACTAACCTATAAACCAGAGGTCAGTCTTCCCTCTCTCTCGCACACCGGATACGAGTCGCGACGACCGTCGGTGACAAATAAAATGGCGCCTGGGAAGTTTTTTTTTTCGAAAAGAGGCCAAAAAAGTACGCCCAGCCGACGGAGTAGTTTAGTCAAAACATTTTTTTCGAGTGTCAAATTTCTACTGACAGTTAATTATGGTGTCCTTTGTTGGGGAAAGTGTTAATAGAATTTAAAAGTGATTTTAATGTTATTATGTTTAGTGCTTATAAATGTGATAAATTGGCTTCTAATTGTTGAGAAAAACTGACTGCCTCAGTGGCGTAGTTGTATTACGGTACGACTGCAAGGCTGAGGTCTCGGGTTCGATCCCCGGGTTGGGCAAAGTGATATTGGATTTTTCTATTCAGTATCAGCCCGGAGTCTGGAATTTGTGCCCGGTATGGCGATAGGCTCGCCCCCTATCACATCATGGGACGGAATACGCTTGGCGAAAAGTGGGTGCACTAGTTGCGCCTCTGCCTACCCCTTCGGGGATAAAAGGCGTGAGTATGTGTGTGTGTGTGTGTAATTGTTGAGAAAAAATGATCTCTATAATATTAATTAGTGAAGAAAAAACGTTAGACCCCTTTTTAAGCACATTCCGCGCACAAGGAGTGTGAGATTTGGCAAAATTAAGTTCATAATATAGAGAAGTGAAGAAAAATAAAATTAATGTACACAAATTCATAATATATTCATATAATTCATGTGTTACAAATACACATTCATTTCGATAACAGGGCAAGCACTATTATAATTATTAATTTATTACTATTCCAAATATAATAATGTCCAATAGGCATTCCGATTTCAGGATAACTTTCATAATCTCTGTAAAATAGATACCTCATATTTAGTATCATATTATTGTCGATAGATTTAACACTAATTTCTAGAAAATTAGTAATTATAAATAGTTTTTAAACCATTCTTAATGATTCATCATTGTTCTTTTAATCTAAAGAAGACCGGCCTATTGACAACCTACTTCCAATCTTCCATCACACACGAAATTAAATTGTAATAAAATTTATTACAAGAGCTTACATATAAATTAGATATACGCTATGTAGTTTATGAATGTAGCCTGAGCATAATATCATCTAATAGCCTACTAATTCATTTTTGACTTATTTAAGAACTATCCTAATCACAAGAAATTAATCATCAAATTATAGACTCATAACTTTTGTCCGAACGTCAATCTTAATTTGCCAAAATAGCGTCTAATTTTGACATCTGTCAAATTATTTGACAGCTCCATTGTAGGCGGGCTTTTTCTGACATAATGTGGACCGGTGACAATGCGATTTTTTCTCAAAATTCCTTTGTAACATCTCTATTGTTTATGAGTAATTTGAGAAATATTTTGCTTCAAACAAAGATTGTTGGCGCCTTTGGTTTTTTGTTGTTTTAAGCCTGACAGGTTGATGATAAGGTAGACTATTGATGTCAATATTTTGGGTATTATTGCATTAAATTGTGCAGAAATTTCGGTTATAATTTGCAAATAATTTCATAACTCGTCAAGTTTGAATTATGATTGGCAATTTAAGTATTTATAAATGTTATAGGCATCTATTAGTGATTTACCTGATGCAATATTTTAAGAGATCATTATTTCAAAGTGGTTCCGCCATAATGATTCCACATTTAACAATAAAACGCAATTATTGGTTGGCAGCCTAATCCTTGTCCTTAGTTCCCTTTCCGCACCTCTTTCTCCCTTACTCTTGCACGCCTACCTATCTGTGTCTCGCGCGCACCGCGCCGAACAAGCTGCGCGAGTGCCACACTACACTTCCGAAAACGCCGCCGCCGCAGCCACATTAATGGCTGTCTAATGATTCGCTAATCCGCTTTAATTTGGTGCATAACTCGCATAAAACGCACATGTAACGCTAATTGAACTGCTGAATGACCAGTGCTTGGTGTTGGTGACGTTATTTCGTGTGTGAATCAAGCCCTTTTGCGTGCGCGTCGTATATCTACAGCGACGCCATCGCCGGGACCGCGTGCGCCGCCTGATGCAGAATCGTCAAGGTAAGGCGTGCATATAATTTCCTTATACCGCCAACCCAACTACTCCTCCGCGAACCAGCCCCTCCGAAGGGGACCCCTAAAATACAGTCCACAAACGCCAGGGTCATTGTTGGCCCAACGCACCGAGCCTTAGGACTCGGCCGGGACAGTTTCGACTGTCCCATTTAATTCCCCCGCTTCTCTCTTTTTCCCTTTTTTATTTCGGAGGCCCATTACGTGGCGCCTCCACAAAGACTTATTCATCTTGAATTAAGAAAAAATTAAACATTTCATGCAATTTTTCATTCCCGACATAATAAATCGAGATTTTAGAAACATTATTCATTTTTCAATTCGCTTTTGTTTTGAATTTATTGATAACTACAAACTACATTCTGTATGAAAACGTATCGCATACTAAACTCTCATTAACCTGTCATTTAATTTACAACGTTGTGTAAATAAACGCAACGTTGTAAATACATTGTTATATTCTGAATTAACTTAGAAATAATAACATACGTAATGCAGTGCGGTTTGTTTATCGTTATTGCTATTAATGTTCGCACAGGTTATTTGAGATTATGTTGGTAATAAAATACATAAACATCTCCTACGTTTATTTTATTTATTATCTTAAGTAACACAGACTCATTTGGTTATATTTATGTTAGTAAGGCAACGGAGAGACAATTGACAATAATGTGTCCACTACTGCACTCCTCATGGCAGAGCATGCATCCTGCAGCAGTGGTTCACATAGGCACAGTCTAGCCTATTAGCAAACATGTTCAAATTGTTGGTGCTGGTCCTCACACGGCACCAGTGACCCACAACGTTTACGCTTCGTGGCGTAAAAGCATTAATACATACATTAATATTTAATTTAATTATTACAATAGTTTCAATTAGTTTGTTACATATTGTCGGCAGCTGACAAAGTATCTACTGAGCGATATTCTATAATAAAGTGCTTGCATTTCCTGTGTTTTTAAAAAGAGAAATCAGTTTTTTTTATAAAAGTTTGTAAGTTTGGTTCCAGAGGACAATCTGTGACATTAAGTACTTGTTTGATTAAGAAAATTAATTTTCTAATAAGCTACATCTCTTGTTAAATTCATATTTAAAGATCACTACGTATTGCTGTCAAATTTTGTATATTTCCCTTACAAAATTCACGTTCATTACCCTCATTTAAAAATTCTCAATTTAATTGTAAATATCCAAAATCTCAAAAAAGGGCTTAAGATACGAAGCTTTAATCTCATATCGAGTTGGTCCCATAAAGGACCTATAATCGAAAAAAGGAACAAAAGCCCTCTTATCTCAGTCGGCGCCAGCGGGAGCGTGTTACCTTTTTTCCTTACGGAGACAAAAAAGAATCTCCGTGGATCGTCGTAATTGACGGAATTTACGCGTGCGATAAGGGAAGGGTTCACAACTGGTTTCAGTTGGATTTTTTTCGAAATTCGGTCAGATGACGCTGGCTACCGCCAAAATATTGTACAAATAATAAGCTTGCTACACCCGGGAATCGAACCGGCTAAAATCTGTAAAAAATAACATTCAAAAATCACATTTATGACATCAATCGATAGGGTCAATCATAAGGATCAACATTTCTAATATGAGTTCGCAGCTCCATCTGAAACGACGCAGAAATAGTTTCACCGTGCTACAGGGATAAAAAAATATGTAGATATCTACTACCGAAATTTAGTCACCAAGCCGTTGGGTTATTCGAAGTAACATCACGCATTAAGTAAAAGTTCGCATGTCCCATAACTCGAAACGTACTGAGGGGGCTCAGACACTTTCCTCTAGATCAGGGGCGCGTCAGGGACGATGGCAGAGACACAAGCTATTTTACCAAGTCTCACTTGTTTAGCGAAAAACAGCAATCAACGTGATTTTTTTGATTAATTAACAAATATTTTGTCCTGGGAACAAGTTTGTGGATAGACGATGCATTGCTGATAAACGCTATTTGTCACATCAATGTATGTATAAGCCGACCAACACAAAAGTCACACTCATCTAGGAGCATAGATAGGTGAAATCGGCCCTTAGACTTTTAAAGGATACTTATGTCCGCTTTTTGTATGAGTGCTGGGCCTAAAAACTAACCAAACTCACTTTATGGACATTAAAGGTGCAAAAATATGGATCTTGGATACATTAAAAAAGTATTTTTAGACCCCTCCATTTATAACTTACTTTTTTATAAACGTTCCTCTTAACTGTAGTTTTTAAGCAAAATAAAATTACATAAATCTCAAAATCGGAGGACTTTAAAATTACACGATTTATTGTAAAGGCCTAGTTTTTGGGAGTACTATCCAAATATGTATAAAGTATCTTGGTTATAATTTTAAGCCCGTTTTTGGACATGCCCTTCAGAAGATACCTACTCATTTCTTTCTTTAAAACTGGCCACTAGAAAGAATGAAGGCAGTGTCACACTAAAAAAAGTAAAAAAAAAACAAAAAGCTTATTACACATCCGTTCTTTGATCGCGCCGAGTGATTTATCCTGTACAAGGAGCTTCCGAGTGTGTGGTTTTTTTAATTAGGTCGGCACCGGCGTATTAACATTCTTTTAAGGTATAAAATGTATCGATTGAATGTACTAATTTCCTTTAGAATGTTAGATATTCAAGGTGTGTCGCCTATGCTTTGACTTGGATTATAAAGGTAGATACGAAGGTGTTATGTATAGATGTTATATGACCAACTAGGTTTGGCGTGCGGCTCCACCCACGTGACAAAGTTTTTCCGGAATAAGAAGTATATGTCTCAAACTATCTCTATACCAAATTTCATCGAAATCTGTTCAGTGTTTCAGCCTTGAAAGCGTATCAGACAGACGTTACTTTCGTATCTATATAATATATAGAAGCGAAAGGTCACTCATTCAACCACTCATCACGAAATCTCAGAAACTACAAGTGTTAGGAGTCTCAAATTTGACATGAGGGTTCCTTTTAGGACGTAGGTGCTCATCAAGACGGGACTTTGCAAAATTCAACCCCTAAGGGGGTGAAAAGGGGTGGCAAAGTTAGTATAGTATAAAATAAAGTCACCCGCCACGTTTCTACACTATAAACTCAGAACTACCGGACGGATTTCGATGAAATTTGGTATGGAGATAGTTCGAAACCCTGGAAAGGTTTTAGGCTACTTTTTATCCCGGAAAAATAAAAAGCGGGACTTTTATCCCAGGAAAAACTTTTGTGCGTGCGAAGCCGCGGGCATAGCTACTTATAATATGCTAGCTTTTGCCTGCGGCTCCGCCCGTGCAAAAAGTTTTTCCGGGATAAAAAGTAGCCTATGTGTTAATCCAGGATATGATCCAAACGTGTGTTAAATTTCATCAAAATCCGTTCAGTAGTTTTTGCGTGAAAGAGTAACAAACATCCATACATCCATACTTACAAACTTTCGCGTTTATAATATTAGTAGGAAGTGTGGATGGCAGATACACAATAATAAACGCTACCGCCCTGTTTGCAGCAAAAATGGAGCAATCAGGATAAACTGATATTCCTACTGATGAGTTATTTGATAGGTTTATTCTTACCGTTAACGAATAATTAACGGCTGGGTTAGTTTAGTTGTCGAAGGAGAGCAAAGCTTCGCTGATCCCTATGGTGTAGATTTGTAGGCGGACCTATTGTTTGCCACTCTATTATAAAAAAGGAACTCACATCACACCTTTGTCCCTGAAGGGATAGGCAGAGGTGCAACTAGAGCAAAAATTTCAGATGGAAATCCCAATATCTCTTTGCCCGATTTGAACCGGAGACCTCGTAGCAGAAATCTTAACGCGTACGTAATATAACCACGCCACCGTTGGAGTCTACTGCTGTAGAAACGTCAAATAAAGTCAATGGCGGTCACTCACTATGAACCACATGATAAAGTGGAAATTGGTAGTTTGCAAAATGGTAGAGTCAAGCCGGCTCGACTGGGGTAATACCATCTCACAGTATATCAACTTGCAGAGAGAGCTTGCTGCGTTTCGTATGTGGGACGTGAAGGTTTGTGGAATTACCGGTATGATATAACGTGTTTATAAAAACAAATGAAAGTAAACCTTGGGTTAAAAATAATTTGGTATATTATTTATTCAATGCTCATCTATTATTAAGTATTAATTTCGTCAACGGAATATGGGCGAAGGTTATTTGTATATGAAATTAGTCTTATTAAGAACAGTTTCATTTAGTTAATGTAGTTATTTAATATACTTAAGAATGAAAGCCGATTACGTGCTCAGTTCGATTTCCAATTAACATAATTTAAATATTTTTTTACTTTTTAGATATAAAAAACATCATTCGCTAGAGTGTTTTTATTAATTACTAGCTGTTGCCCGCGGTTCCGCCCGCGTGAATGAGTTTTCCGGGGATAAAAGTCCCGCTTTATATTTTCCCGGGATAAAAAGTAGCCTAAGTTACTCCTTATTACATCAGCTACCTGCCAATAAAAGTCCCGTTAAAATCGGTCCAGCCATTTCAGAGATTAGCCGGAACAAACAGACAGACAGACAGACAGAAAAACAGACAAAAATTGTAAAATTGTTATTTTGATGTATGTACCGTATATATATGTAGTAAAAAACGGTTATTTCAATATTACAAACAGACACTCCAATTTTATTTATATGTATAGATGTATAGATTTAACATTACTCTCTCTAGTAATCGACTGATGAAGATATCCATTAACTAAATGGAACAAATGTTCTACGAATATAATTAATCTTACTTAATATTATAAATGCGAACGTTTGTGAAAATGTTTGGATGTTTGTTAGAAGGAAACGCAGAAACTACTGAACGGATTTGGATGAAATTTGGCACACGAGTAGACCATATCCTGGATTAACACATAGGCTACTTTTTACCCCGGTAATTTGCTTCCATGGGAAATAATGGAACTTTTTAATCATATTTTTTAAATAGATGGCGCTGGTGTCGTACTGTGTTTTAGGGACTTGTAGCGGGAAAGGCTTCTCACGCAGGCGAAGCCGCGAGCAACACCTAGTTATATATAAAACTAGTTTTTGCCCGCGGCTCCGCCCGCGTGAATCAGTTTTCCCGGGATAAAAGTCCCTCTTTATATTTTCCCGGGATAAAAAGTAGCCTATGTGTTAATCCAGGACATCTACCCGTGTGCCAAATTTCATCGAAATCCGTTCAGTAGTTTTTGCGTGAAAGAGTAGCAAACATCCATACATCCATACTTACAAACTTTCGCGTTTATAATATTATATAGTAGGATAGAGTAACGTTTGATAAGAGATGATTATCCCTTGTCAAATAGTTATACCCTAATTTCGGAAAGCTACATTTACGTGGTCTTCTATGGTTTTGCATCTTGTATACAGTTTGCTATCCAAGCAGAAATATACTACTTAGACCATCTAGAAAGGATACGCCATGTGTCTTTCAAAAAAATTCTGTCACTTTCTGTGTCACTACTACATTTAAACTAAAATACGAATAGTGAAACCACATTGTGTCGATGTGAACGCACACATAAATAAATCTTCAACGCTTGTCCGTTTTACGCACACTAATATAATTCTATAAACGTGTGCATGATCATTTGATCTTTGACTGAAGAAAAGATCATACAAGCCGCATCCTTAATATATTGTCTAAGATATACTACCATGAAAAGTTACTGTAAAACTTGGTATTTCGAAACTGATGAAATGGACCTCACGGGTAATTTGTCGTACATATAAAAAGTTTCATTTATAACCCAGACCACCGCGGGTTTATTATTCTGTGATCTCTGGACTCAGTAGCCAATCTCGCACCTCTAGTGTTGCGTGTTGCCATTGGGTACGACACAAAAAACTGGACGGGATTCGGTTTATGACTCGGCGTTGTATTACGACTGCTGTGATAATCTCGAATTAAATTCCCGGGGAATGTAATGATAGGTTTCAATATGTACTTGAGACTTAACATTCAGGGAGAAATGTGGGTATTATTTCTGCCTAACCTTGAAACGGGAAAAAGTTGACGACAAAAAGTGCGCCTACGCTTTGCCTTCACTGGATTTGGTAAATAATTTTAAGGATGATTTATTGAGTGTTGCCATTCGTAACAAGCGGAACCAACGGCTTTACACGCTCCGCAAAGCGTAAAATTAGGGCTAAATGCTAATCTAACATGTAAAAACCAGTTATACTCTATGTCCTGTGATAGGGTTAATGTGTCTACTATTTGTAAAAGAATTTCGGTTCAAAAACTGCAAGTCAGTGGCCTGAGATTGCAATTTGTGCTATAGGCCGACAAGTTCCTCCTTATGGCATGAGACGCATGCAAAGATAAAGTACATGTACATTACTTTTGGTAGGTATGTCTCTCGTATGCAAGGGAAGGTATACTCACAATGTCTATTTCTACCACCAAGCAGCACAGCACGAGCGCAGTGAAGCACCACGAGATAGTATAATAGGACTAATATCTAGTTAGGACATTATAGCCAGCGTAAATACTGGGAATTATGAGACTTAACATCTAATGTCTTGGGTGACGAGCGCAGTGGAGTACCACGTAGTACTTTATAATTAAAAGTTCTGTATGGTGTTACTACTGGTTATGGGCGGTCGTATCGTTTAGCATCAGGCGAGCGGCATGCTCGTGGCATCATTCAGTAGCAATCAAAAATAAATAAATATAAATTGGATATCGAACGAAAAATTTATCGTCTTTTTAATATATTTGCAATTTACTTTAAAATTCTTAAATCTAAGTCTACGCAGACGAAATTGTAGGCACAGCTAGTTATATTATCGTATCCATCTAGTACTTCCAGCCCTAATAAAACTTAATAACCCATTAATATACGTTGATGTTAATTATGAATAATATAGGGTATTAACTCAAGGTGACCGACTTCGACCGCGCCACTTAGGAGTGAACAAAAATAAGTAATGTTTTAATAGTTTTACCGATCCCACAAAAAAGTTACCACTTGTTAGGTTAGTACAGTAATTAGTAAAAATAATATAATAGATGTAAGTTTTAGAGTTTGTTTATAGGTTAATGGAAGTATTGATTGTATTTTAAGAACTTCTTAGGCGCTACGCCTTAATTGAAAAGTACGCATGCTCACGCCTTTTATCCCCGAAGGGGTAGGCAGAGGCGCAACTAGTGCACCCACTTTTCGCCAAGCGTATTCCGTCCCATGATGTGATAGGGGGCGAGCCTATCGCCATATCGGGCACAAATTCCAGACTCCGAGCTGATACTGAATAGAAAAATCCAATACCACTTTGCCCGACCCGGGGATCGAACCCGAGACCTCAGCCTTGCAGTCGTACCGTAATACAACTACGCCACCGAGGCAGAAAAGTATACTGGCCTTTTCATTGTGAAGACATTATTAATGAATATTATGAGACGTAACATCCTACTAATGTATGGATGTATGGATTTCTGGGTGTATGGATGTTTGTTACTCTTTCACGCAAAAACTACTAAACGGATTTCGATGAAATTTGTCACACGGGTAGATTATGTCCTGGATTAACACATAGACTACTTTTTATCCTAGGAAAATATAAATCGGGACTTTTATCCAGGGAAAACTCATTCACGCGGGCGGAGCCGCGGGCAAAAGCTCGTATTAAATATGAAAATGATCTGATAATGCCACACAAAGCTTTGTAATTCAATGTTACTACTTAGTTGACTTTATGGATAATAGTGGTGCTTGTTATGTGAGCTTACTTATTCTCTTTCAATAAAATTATAACATAACATGACGTTTTCTTCCCTTTTTAACGGTAAACAGAGATGTAACACAACTTTACGAGGTATATTAGATCCCATATAATAGAGAGCGAACCTTACCATTTGAGCACAATTCCAGTCCTGACATCGAGAAGAAAAACCCACTGCGACCCGGGAGGCGAACCAGAGACTTCAATATACTGCATCTTTAAAACTACTACACCGAGCCGAATAGAACAATAAAATCGACACGCACAATGGAGAGCCGCACGCGCGTGTCGGCTCTTATGATCGACGTATTACCAATTTACTGCGCTTTATGGGTAGTATAAACCCTTTTACCTAGTGTGTGGGTGTTTGATCATGACGGATATCTCCTCGACTGCCTCAATGGCGTAGTTGTATTACGGTATGACTGCAATGCTGAGGTCTCGGGTTCGATCCCGGGTCGGACAAAGTGATATTGGGTTTTTTTATTCAGTATCAGCCCGGAGTCTGGAATTTGTGCCCGATATGGCGATAGGCTCGCCCCCTATCACATCATGAGACGGAATACGCACGGCGAAAAGTGGGTGCATTAGTTGCACCTCAGCCTACCCCTTCGGGGATAAAAGGCGTGAGTGTGTGTGAATATCTCCTAAAGGGATAGGAAGGGAGTGTATACATTTCACATTTTATCTTACTATAATATATCTTACTTATTAATATAAATGCGTATGTTTGTGAAAATGTTTGGATTTCTGTATGTTTGTTAGAATGCAGAAACAACTGAACGGATTTGGATGAAATTTGGCACACGGGTAGGTCATGTCCTGGATTAACACATAGGCTACATTTTATCTGATTTTTATCTGAACTATTTAATCTGATTTTTCTAAATAGATGGCGGTAGTGTTGTACTGTCAAGATAAGCGCTATATCGTCAATAATTTCGGGTAACTCAGTAGTATGTCGAATCGAGAAGTAACACAAATGTTACACCTTACATTCTAACCTTATTCAAATCAAATCATTTATTTGAAAATGTAGGTACATATTTTACAATAGTTAAAGGACATGTCCAAAAACGGGCCTGAAATTCTAAACAAGACAATTTATATATATTTGGATAGAACTCCTGAAAACTAACCTTTTGCAATAAATCGTTTAATTTTAAAGACCTCCGATTTTGAGATTTATGTAATTTTGTTTGGCTTGAAAACTACACTTAATATGAACGTTTTTAAAAAAGTTGGTTATGAATGGAGGGGTCTAAAAATATTATTTTAATAGATCTAAGTTCCATATTTTGCCCTTTTAATATCCCTAAAGTTTGAGCCCTGTTAGATTTTGAGGCCCAGCACTCATACAAAAAGCGGACATCTCCTTTAGTTCGCTGCCTTTTACTTAATACAAAAGTACACGAAAGGGTTTTAAATTAATTTTAGATTATTAAACCATATTCTGAACCCAGATCTAATATTTATAATTTGTGACTCCAAGAATTCATCAACAGAGTACATTTATGGATGAGGATTTTTTTATTGAACAGTATCTATATAAAGGAGACAAAGTGATTTACTGGTGGTAGGTCTCTCATATGTAAGAGTCCGTCTGGGTGGGTACCACCGCAATGTCTATTTCTACCGCCAAGCAGCAGTGTGCATGCACTGTTGTGTTTCGGATTGAAGGACATTGTAGCCAGTGTAACTACTGGACATAGTGAGACTTAACATCTTATGTCTCAGGATGACGAGCGCAGTGAAACGCCACCAGTACTTTGTAACTCAATGTGCTGGATGGTGTTGCTACTGTTTATGGGTGGTCGTATCGCTTACCATCAGGCGAACGGCATGCTCGTCTCGTCATTCAATGCCATAAAAAAAGTACAAAAAATCTGCGGCCAGTACCTATCTTAGTGTAGACATGTCTATAAGCCGCATGATCTTTATTTCTCTAATATTGGTCTGTTACCATTAACTTGACAGATGACTAGGAATGGTTCTGTATCTATGTATATTTTCAATTCGTCTTTCTTTTGTCACCACTGAACATAAGCCTCTCCCAAATATAATAGGCCAATCCAAAGCCTGCATCAATGCATTTTGTCGTCAAATACTTTGCGACAGTCGTCAATTACTTACCTGATGAAAACCTACTATAGTGACCCATCTAAGTGTCGCCTATCGGGATCAATATGTCGCACCTTTAGAACGAAAACGACACAATTCAAAATGATCGAAATTTGAGTTATCGTCATAAAATTACTTAAAACGAAGTTCACAATGAAACAATAGTTCAAACACAGCCATATTCGAGCGGGAACAGGACAAAACTGTTATATCGGTCCCTTTTTATTATATTTTAATAAGAACTATACCAGTTTTAAGTAATTTTATGACGATAACTCAAATTTCGATCATTTTGAATTGTGTTGTTTTCGTTCTAAAGATGCGATGTCTATATTCGGTTTCGAACACGTATATTATAACGGTGAAGGAAAACATCGTGAGGAAACCTACATACCTGTTTTTTCATACCTGAGAATTCTCCATAAGAATTTCGAAGGTATGTGAAGTCTGCCAACCCGCACTAGGCTGGCGTGGTGGACTAACCCCTCTCAGTAGTAGAGGAGGCCCGTGCTCAGCAGTGGACAATATTTAGGTAATACAGGGTTGATTGCATTGCATTCCATTATATTAACTAGGGGAATAATCATCATTCGTCAATCAATGGCGGATCTAGAGCGGTCATTGGGATTATGACCTCCACCTCCCCAGGGCTGGGTCTAAGTGCCTACTGATATTTTTTTATAATCGATTTCGAGATCCTGAGTCCTCACTAGACATCGACTATATGACCTCGCCCCTGACTTAAAAGCTGGATGCGCCTTTATCGTCCGTCACTCCAGTCTCCACCTACCATCAGGTGCAGCGGAGTCTTACCCAGGTCAAAGACAAAACTGATGACGATTCAAAACGTTTCTTCCTAAAGCGTAATAGACATTTGTACGCAATTTAAATTCAATTCCTCCATGTTCACCTACATAGCACCTTCCAACCGTGTACAACATTGCATAAACACGTCCATTTGTAATTGATAAACCTTTGGCTATATCTTTTAGGAGTTACGTTTTGTAGAAATACAAGAATATATGAGATAAGAGAATGTATGTAAATTTACTTGAAGACGCAACTTTATATGGATTTTAAATTTAGAATAATTGTTCCTATGACCGTATTTTGTCGGTAAACGATTGGTATCCGACAATCGTAGATATGTCATAGAACTATCCGATTTTAAGCGAACAATATTATAAATAATTAAAAATTAAATAATGACTGCCTCGGTGGCATAGTTGTATTACGGTATGACTGCAATGCTGAGGTCTCGGGTTCGATCCCCGGGTCGGGCAAAGTGATATTGGGTTTTTCTATTCAGTACCTATCAGCCCGGAGTCTCACTCGCCCCCTATCACATCATGGGACGGAATACGCACGGCGAAAAGTGGGTGCAACTAGTTGCGCCTCTGCTTACCCCTTCGGGGATACAAGGTGTGTTTGTGTGTAAATAACGAGATGATTGCTTGTCTAATTGCGCCATCTCTACAAAACTCGAAGATGTTTAGATGATTGGAAGTAAAAGTAGAAAACGCTTATAGTTTTAATACACAGCCAGGACGTTTCCGGACCGACAGGCATTTCCGGAAATTATCGTCCGGTCCCGGAATCTTTCAGTCGAACGTAACCGCGAGAAACAGTATAAAAAATAAAATTCTGACCGCACGCAACATTTCTCAAGCCTAAGAAATAAGTAGCTAAATAAACAATCAATAAACAAACACACATTTTAACGAAAAGCTACTTTCCACAATATTTACCTCTTAGCGAGTTGCAAGGATGGGTTTTATTGCCGTTAGGGATACAACTATACCGGACAATCCGTAATTTATGCAGTTTCAAATGCGAAAGGTCGGTTAACGAATGTGGGAGTGAGTTCCTGGCTGTGCAGGTCAACCCGTAGTAATTTAAAAATGGAATGAATCAGCTTGTTCCGGCCTTTACCGGATTTTTCAAATTAATTTATGAAAATAATCGGCTTAAATACAACCAAGTTAATTTTCGGCCTTACCATACATACATTAATAGCATCACGCTGTTTCCCTTTTCAGAGGTAAGCACAGGTGCACCACACTTACATTTCGCAAGCTATGTTAGGCCATGCACTAGGGGCGGGCCTATTACGGCCTGAGACTGAGTAGGAAAACCCAATATCACTAAGCCCGACCCGGAAATTGAATTGAAATAAAACGTATAATTTTAAAACACAAGCAAAAACTTTAATTTTTCTTTGAATAGTTAAATAGATCACCTAGTGGCAATAAATTACTATTATGGACGTCACAATTGCATAATGGCTTAGATTAATTGTCAAGAAATGGAATGAATTTAATAAGGAGGATGATTTTAATATTAATAGCCACATCTCAAAAGCAACGATATAAATTTATATACGACTTTACAAATCAGTTAACTTTAAAAAAATCTAAATTTATTTGGGAATATTTAAAATCCTGGTAAATACACAAAGCCACCGAAAAACCGGTAAAATCTCCGGAATTGCCACATCCCTCGCAAGTTTCGCTGGTAAAGCGTTAAGTAGATATACAAATTGCATATTGCGAATACTGTTAAACCTTTAAAATATCTTTATGTACGTTTGAATGCTTTGTGAGGAAAATTACTGGACTCTCGTTGAGTGGTACTGTGCGTATACTCAACCGTATTGACAACATCACCTCATGGGCATAGTTAAAGTTATTCCACGGTGGGTTGTGACCCAAACATAAAAATACAACCTCATTGTAGAATATTTGATAACTTTCATACTTTAAAAATACTGGAGTGGAGACCGCGTCTTGGCAAACGTAGCGTGGGACGCCCTCTGGCCAGATGGCGGGACGACTTGCACAAGAGGGCCGGCAGCGACTGGATGCATAAAGCAGCAGACCGGGCTCTGTGGCGTATCTTGGGAGAGGCCTATGTCCAGCAGTGGACTGCAACGGGCTGATGATGATGATGATACTTTAAAAATCGAACTAAATCTTGTGTTTGGATTTTATCGCAGTTTACAAACCCCGTGACGATGAAGGCTGCAAAGCTTTCGTAATTTCGCGAGTAAAACTGAAAGACCGCGATAAATTTCGAAAACTAGTTTATTTCGAAGTATAAAAATCTTTAGTAAGTAAGCTCACAGTGGACATGGCAGCATAGGATTAGTATTTCTGTTTTCTTTTTACTATTTAATTACACAGAGGTGAAGTCGCATTACAATGGTAACTAATCACAGCGTCCTCTTTTACGCTATGATTATGCGCGGTAACTTCTTATCCACCACCCAATGAAAATCAGTGTAGTGTTGTGGTGCAAACAACATTATTATAACTGAATGGTCACCTACCCATCACAGCCACGACTAGCCATTGCTATTATTAATTGTTATTTTATGTCAATTGTATCTGTTTGTGTTGCGACTGTGAAAAATAAACCTTTTTTCTTTCTTTCTTCTTTATAGAAAGCACTGAGAAAATACTAACCACCTTATAAATGTTGTAGACGCATGTAATAGTTACTCAGTGTTTTGTCTTGCTTAGTTAAATGACATTTAGCGTCAGAGGAAGTGAGATAAAACGTTGTATTACTAGAGGTATACAGCGCTCATTAGTAAGGCCCTTAGAATGTATTTAGCATAGCATAAGCGGCGATAGCCTAGTTGGTAATGGAACGAATTGCCGAGACGAATGTCCGCAGTTTAAAAACCCAATGGCACACCTCTGACTTTTCTAAAAAGTTATGTGTGTATTCTTTGTGAATTATCGCTCGCTTTAACGGTGAAAGAAAACATTGTGAGGAAACCTGCATACCTGAGAAGTTCTCTGAATTTCGAAGGTATGTGAAGTCCGCCAACCCACACTAGGCCAGCGGGCTTAAGCCTTAGTCCACCAGGACTAAGGCTTAAGCCCCCTGAGCTATAGAGGAGACCCGTGCTCAGCAGTGGGCAGTATATAATACAGGGCTGATTGCATTACATGAAACTTAACACCTTGTCTCAGGGTGACAAGCGCAGTGGAGTGTACTTTGTAGTTATAAGTTCAGTGCGGTGTTGCTACTGTTTATGGGCGGTCGTGTCGCTTACCAACAGGCGAACGGCATGCTCTTCTCTTCATTCAATTACAATAAAAAGGCCTTCAAAGTATCGAAATACTACTCACGTGAAACATGATTTTACAATTAATTATAATTGACGTAATGGAAATCTGCCAACCCCGTATGTACATAATCGCAATAATATACGATAAATAATGTTTCTTTGCACGTCATGTTAGTGATATTATAACTAAATACGCATTGATATATAAATCTTACATATCAATGGAAATATGAAATGAACGTGAGAAACTAATAATTTCAGCTTGCTGTACCAATTTCGATGTGGTTCTACGTACGATGACGGTAATTAGGGAAAAATATTTAATAGTATCTAAAAGCTTGCGATTATTAAATGCATGTATATAAGGACATAACAACATGACATCGAAATGTGCTAATATATTTAATAGAATTCTTAATATTGACTGACAGCGCACAGCTTCATCCGCGTGGTCTAGAAATATGACATTATCACTAGAATAGGTAAATTATATCGATAAAAATGTTTACTTCGTCGAAAAAACATGATAGTCATGTCAGTAATGGCTTTTTTTGGCAAAGTAATGACGCTCTTAGGTCCTATTTTAGCGTCGTTTGTGTTGTGGTAAGTCTTAGGCATTTATCTTACGCGACCGAAGCGCTGCAGTCGCGCGGTAAATTTGAAGGCCCTTACAACCTTGAGCAGTATCTTTTAAAACTAATGATCAAACATGTTAATTCGTAAGTGGCCACATTAGTTTATCCTTAAGGATAGAAATATACAAAAAAAAAAAAAATGATATGCTGTGAAGCCTGCCAACCCGCAATAGGCCAGCGTGGTGGACTTAGGGCTAAAACCTCTCAATAGTAGAGGAGGCCCGTGCTCAGCAGTGGGCAGTATATAATACACGGCTGGTATGGTATGGTATGATGAGGATAGAAATGGTGTAGACGGGTATTTTGTGCGTAGTTTGGTTGTTTAGCGGCGTGCGGCGTTACAACCATGGAGCTATAACTGCTGCTCTAAGATAACAGTTTCGAATCCCGAGTCGGGCAAAATGATATCAGGTTTTCTGCTCAGTATCAGTCCAGAGTCTATAATTGTGTCTGATAAATGGCGATTGACTCGTTCCCTATTAGGTAACATAGCTGGAATATTGGTGAGATACACCTTACCTACCCCTGAAGGGAAGAAGCTTCTAAACCGTGGAAGTAAAGCCTTTCAAGTTACGATAGCACCACACTATGGCTTTTAGTGCCTGCTACAACAAAGAAGGCGTTTGTCAGTTCTATGAAACGGTGTATAGGAAAGATATCATATAAATAACTGCTCCCAGTTTTAAAAAAATGAGATATATATTGAGGTATCTGGAAGATAGATCATTTTGGGATATTCCAGCAAAATTCCAGGCTCCCAGTCCGTCCGTCTGATACGTGATCTATTATTGTATACTCAGCCTTACTACCCTTAAGCTTTCCAAAAGATCTAACTGTTTAAAAACACACCTAATTTCTCAGAACTGGAATTTGTACGATACTGTGATTGACGCGGACTTAACAACGAAGTGTTTTGCCTACCTTTATAGATATAAGACGAGCAAGCTGTTTGTTATAAATCTATTTTTTACCAGGAGTTACTAGGCAAAAATTTATAAATTTCCGTCAGAAAGTACCAGGAAAGAATAAGACGCAGAATCATCAAGAATGGTTTTTAAAACAATGATATAAATCTTGAGTGCCACCCCTACTGGTTGCGCTTGCATTAGCAAAAATAATAGCCGTGGCACCCCTAGTTTGTAAATCAATCACCCTCTGCACTTTGCGGGATTAGGTTTTGATGGCTCCTTACTGTTTTTATTTTTCGAGGAAAAATAACATTAGGTTTTATAAAATCATCATTTCTATGGTTAGATTTAGTTGTAATTTCATTGTAGAAAAAATAAAACAAAATGTAAGCTTAGATCAATTTCGACTTTTTAATGTATAAAAATATTTTCTTTGGCATAGAAATAGAAATATATTATAAACTTCAGATATATTCTTGTTATTTAATCTTGTATTTAAACTTATTTTTGCATGCATGCCATGCAATCAGCCCTGTATTATATACTTGCCCACTGCTGAGCACGGGCCTCCTCTACTACTGAGAAGGTTTTTTTCTTTTTTTTAATATATTTACAAGTGTTTAACTTTGTATTGGGGTAAGGTATGGAGAAAAAAATCATTTTTACATATTTTAAATGCAAGTTACAGTCGAGACGTTTAAAAGAGTTTACTAAAAATTTTCTATTTCATATGAGTATTACAAAAACAAAAACAAAAAAGAACATGTAGTTGAAGTAAACTCTTTACTTGACTTAAAATACTATATTTAAAAAAAGTGACCTCTTTTCAACATTTGCATCGGCTGGGATATGATTTATTTATTTTAGGAAGGCTTACAGCCTAATAACAAGGACGAATAAACGAAATTAATTAAACTTATTGCTAATTACAAGCGTCCACCAATTTTATATAAAACATATTAAAATAAAAACGCATTCAAAGCTTTAAATCTAGGATGACATTAGCAGTTAAACTAGTAAAACATGTTTTTGTCCTAAGGTAAAAAAAACATAAACACTAATCAATATATATTGAAAAGTATTTTATTTTTTAATTTTACTAATATTATAAACGCGAAAGTTTGTAAGTATGGATGTATGGATGTTTGTTACTCTTTCACGCAAAAACTGCGTAACAGATTTCGGTGAAATTTGGCGCACGGATAGATTATGTCCTGGATTAACACATAGGCTACTTTTTATTTTTAAAACTCATTCACGCGGGCGGAGCCGCGGAGTTAATTTTATAATTCAAGTGTTGTCTAGCCTGCTTTAGTTTTTATAATCTAACTAGACGTTTCTCACGGCTTCGCCCGCCTTATAGCCCTTTCCCGGTACAAAAGTACCTAAACACTACGACGCTAGCGCCATATTCTATGTAAAAATCAGACTAAAAAATGCCATTATAGGTATCCCATAGGAGCAAATTACCGGGATAAAAATTAGTCTATGTGTTAATACTGGACATGATCTAACCGTGTGCCAAATGTTATCTAAATTCGTTTAATAATTTCTGCGTTTACTTCTAAAAACCATACAAAAATCCAAACATTTTCTCAATCTTTCGCGTTTATAATATCAATTGTCCACAGATTTGCAGCCCCGCCCGCCTATATCTGATTAATAAGCTTGTATCTCAAAACCAAATTTATGTTGATGCAAACAAATGTATGTTACATTTATTTATGCGCCATAAAATCTTTATTATTGAAAATTACTTAACCGTGAGTCCTTTTCAGAGATAATGATTTGAAAATACACTGATAAATGTCAAAAATTTCCTACAGTTACATATTTTTGCATTTTAAATCCATTTTTAATTAATTTAATATCATCTAAATTAACATAAATCTACATAAATCTTAATTTATCTATACTAATATATTAAGCTGAAGAGTTTGTTTGTTTGTTTGTTTGTTTGAACGCGCTAATCTCAGGAACTACTGGACCGATTTTGAAAATTCTTTCACTAATAGGAAGCTACATTATTCCTGAGTGCTATAGGCTACTTTTTATCCCGGAAAAACTTTTCCACGCGGGCGGAGCCGCGCGCAATGCTAGTTTTATATAAAATCATTTGTTTATTTTAATTATTTCTGCGAATGCAATGAAATGCTGGACGTATTAAAATAAAATAATGTTTTTTTTAGGTCTGTTCGTGTTTTATGTAATAACAATAACTCTTATTATGATTAGAATTAAACTTCTTATTATGACTTTAGATAGAGTTTCCCAGGCCTAATTATTTATTTATCTTAAACATGTTTTACACATCTAAAATACTATGACCACATTGTATTGACCAAAATTGATTATAAAAATATAGTTTATGATATTATTTACAAATATGTCTTCGAAATAAAAAATAAAAATTGCGGTTTTTGTTTTTAAAACACAATATACATTTGAGCCTAAACAAGACATATTTTTCTTATGCAATAAAAAGGCAAGAACCTTATAAAAAAAAAAAAAAATTCCAAAACTAATACTGGCCAACAACATGCAAACAACTAACAACGACTGTGATTGCTATGCAGGCAATCGTTACTCCTAATGGTAAATCATAATCCGATGCGAAATTAATGATATTTTTCTTTTGTGTTATATTTTATCTACTCTTCCAAAGAAGTCCTTCGTATTAAAATAAAAATATCATTATAACTAAATGTAGATGTATTTAGGATATCTCAAAACCACAGGGCAATTATGTAGAGTCAGTAGAGACAACTCAAATTACTTATAAAGTGAATATTATAGCTTTTTAAAAGACAATAGTCGGCCTATACGGTACAATTGTCATAAAACTTCAATAAATGTACAATCAGAGTCGATACTCCATTCAGACAAAGGAAATTGAGCTTTAATCGATATTGGTCAACGACAAAACCCATTTTGAGGCTAAAAACACTCACTTGGCATCATTTCGACGTGTGATGAAGTATCCATGATGTTGTGATGATGGATCATGTCTGGTGGGGACTGCACGAGCGCCCCACCACCACCGCTGGCCATCACCATCCCTGTTGAACAATGGTGTCCACTAAACAGTCCCTACACTCACAAACACAACACTACAGTTAACACTAACACGTCATAATTTTTTTGTAAAAAAAAAAACTAAAAACGTCCCACATACGTCCGGACACGTCGGCCTTCCAGCCCGTACTACCGTAAAAGATGTATTAATTCTATAGAACGACCCTAAAGCGCATGAGCAGACCGTCCCACTCTACCATTGGTTCGAGTTTAGAACGCCTTTTGAAATGCTCGCCGCTGATTGGACGGTAGCTTTCCATTTTCCCGCCCAAATGATCGGATGCCCGGCAAAATGGCGCCCCCCTGTAGCCTTCCGAATGGTTTTTTCGATATTTTTTTCTCTTTGCGCGCCCGTAAAAAATAATCCGGTCCAACATAATGAGTATGATTTATGATTTTCGATTCGGTTTTTTAATGTTTTTGCTTCGTTTGTGTTTTATGAAGGGCCTGTCGAGATTTTCTTTATATCACATTCATGGCTGTTTTAAATCGTCCGATATGTTAATTGTACCTACCTGTGTATTGACTATATTATATACGTTTATACAGTACGTGACTCATGTTTGCGGACCTGATGATTAAACCGACAAAGCAATTGCAACTGATTACAGTCAGTTACCTTTTTGGTTTGGATTCTTAATGTACCGTTAGAGTTGTTATTTCTTTTGACATTTGTAAAATATTATAATCTACTGTGTATTTTACTTTTTCCGTGTGTTTTATTCACATATTGATATTATAAAAGTAATGTTCCAATAAATATTTAAACACTGTATCATAATATGTCCTAAAATAAATAAAAACTGTCTCATAGTACTCTATCAGATATTGTTACATCTAATAGTATTTTAATTGCTGAAATAGTGTTGTCCTTAGAATAATAACACATAGAAACCGTGAACATACACGCTTAGTGAGGCAAGTAAAACTAGGCTAAATTAGCCTAGTAACCAAACATCCCGCGTCAGTGCTCAAGGCCGAATCGTAGCGCTATCAGCTCTCGATATTTTATTTTAAAATGATGGTTTGTGCAATAAACTGATGTCACAGTATCTCGGATAATTTTAAGAAACATTGTAACATAACATTTCACATGCAATTATTACGATTAATCTAATATTTTGACATAAAGTAATAGCTAAAGCAAAAACAATAATTCAAAAATTTTATAGACGCCATTATATCAAAATGTTGCCAAAAAAAAAGAAAATTGATACCCCAAATGTTGATGTTCATATTCTAAAATTAATATATTTCTAAAATTAACTTATTTAATTGGTACCTTTGCATGCTTTGGAATTGTGTTGCCAGTATTATGAAAATAATATTTTTCTGTTGAGTTGATTTTAATTGACATTTCAAATTTTAACAAGCTTATATTATTATTTTAAATGAAAATAGTTCTAAAATAAGGACACCTGTATCTTTTCTTTTTTAGAAATTATGAAGTTATCATTTATAATTTTAACTTTTTTTTTTCTTTTTTTCAGCAGACGTAAGCACTAAGCTTCAAATGACGTCAATTATACGGTTGAATGGGGAATGGTGATGCTGCCTTTTTTACTATGATTCGCAAAAAAACCGTAATAAAATAGAACCATATACATTTGATATTATTGACATAAATAAAGGCATTCATTCATATCATCATCATAAAACTAGAATGGAGGCAAAGATGAATACCGCATTCAACCGTTTAATTCACGTCATCAACGTAATTTGTTTTTAATTTGGTACTGTTTTGGTCATTCTAAGGGATTTATTTTATTATTTTTTATTTCAGATTTTTATCATTATAATTAAGGATAAAGTAATCCCTTACTGTGAACAATAATAATAATTCCATAATTAAATAATCCTAATTAAATAATGACTTAAGGTTTTGGGGAACATCCGATACCACTAGCAACATTATTTGCACCCTTGTGTGCGTGTGGCAAAACGTCAATACGTGTGGCCTACGCCTACATCAATGAGTTTTATGCTTCACACTTGACAGTTTTTTGATATGAAACTATCATTCTTGGTGTTATTATTCTATGGTGTTGTCTGTTAGTGTTCAATTGATAGACTAAGTACTTAGGTTTTTTCTATTGTTTTAAAGATTGTGGCTCATGCTATGATTCCTTATAACCAGAGTTACAATGACATAAGTGACAATAGCTATAAATACGTGTATTTTAAAAGAACTATTGTAAACTCCGTTAGCAATCCTTCACTAATAAATAAATAAATAAATTACTACATGGAAGGTAAATCGTAAAAATATATAAGTTGCAGAAATGGAGTAAAATTGAAATAAAACGACTTTATTTTCGCGGCTTTGTTTAATTTTTATCCAATCATTAGCTTTTCGGACAACCAACATCTCAGTCCGCCCCGTGATCATGAAGGCTGTAAAATCTCTCAAACGTCGGTAGTAAAAAATAAACTAATTCATCGCGAAAAAATTCGTAAAGTATTATTTCAATGTCGAACATTCGCGTATATATAAGAAAATTTTATTTTTATTTTTTTTAATTGTATTACTTTTTTTGTATTATAATCTTCAGCTATGCCATTTTTAATTAAGTTTATGTTTGTTATGTGAGAGTCCTTAATTTAATACTTTTCACCTCTCCTCGCCCGTGTCGACTTAGGTACAGCTAGTGACAGATATTCAATTATTACTGGCAAAAATTGCTTCGTCTAAATGAGGCTTTATCTGACATACAGAAGGATGAATTATCTCCGAAACGAATATCTCGTTAAACCACATATTTACAAAATTATTGTACTTTGACATTTATAATTGTCAAGGAACTGAATTTGTGGTAACTAAGGTCAATGGATAGTTTATTTATTTATTTCTACTTTAGTACACCAACAGCATATATATTCAAAAATCATGAAAAATAACTTTCTATCATTATATCACAGGCCGATATATATGCCCATTACAGATATACGCATCTATTGTACAAAAACTACATGTTTCAGTGAAAAAAAAACAAATAAAAAATTAAAATATAGTAGAAACATATAGATAGTTTGTTTTATTTTGTCAAATAGCTGTGCCTAGAATGTTTCTGTGTGGACTGATGTATCTCAGAGTGTTATGCCCCTCCCGATACACCTCTAACACAGAACACTCGAGACACGTGTGGCCAGTCTCCCCCGTGTGTCCATCTGTCCCCGACTTACCCCATACGTTACACGAAATAAAGCTTTATATTTTTCATTTCTTAGATACTAGACATTTGCTCGCGGCTCCGCCGCGTTTATGAGTTTTTCCGGGATAAAAGTCCCGCTTTATATTTCCCGGGATAAAAAGTAGCCTATGTTACTCGCTGATAATGTGACTTTATATTGGTGAAAGAATTTTTAAAATCGGTCCATTAGGTTTTGAGTTTATTCGTTGCAAATGATATAACCATCCAGATGGCATGAGATAACCATCTACTGCCATTCCATACTCTATCTGGACGGCATTGCGCGTACCATCAGGCGAGGTGCAGTCACGTTGTCGTGCCCGAATAAAAAAATAAAAAAAAAACATACAAAAATACAAATGTTTCCATTTTATAATATTACTGTAGATTGAACAAAATTAAAATACTGAGCAAATAATAAATCATTCGAAATACTTTATTTTGAAATTCGTCGTCATATTGAACTCTACATAAATATTAAATACACACAAACGCCTTTTATCAGTAAAGAGGTAGGCAGAGGCGAAACTAGTGCGCCTACTTTTCGCCGTATTTCGTCCAGTGATGTGATAGAGACGAGCCCATCGCCACACGATCATCAGCCCGTTGCAGTCCACTGCTGGACGTAGGCCTCTCCCAAGATACGCCACAGAGCCCGGTCTGCTGCTATATGCATCCAGTCGCTGCCGGCCCTCTTGTGCAAGTCGTCCCGCCATCTGGACAAAGGGCGTTCCACGCTACGTTTGCCAAGACGCGGTCTTCACTCCAGAACATGCTTAGGTACTCCAGCGGATCGCTTACTCGCCATATCAGGGACAATTCTAGACACCGCGCTGATAACTGAGAAAAACACAATATAAATATTACAGAAACAAACCTCATTTTAAATTATCATTTACTTACATACCAAGGACTCAAGTTTCTTTTGTTTAACTATAGTAATAACAATATTATTAGTCATAATTGTATACTCAGTCGTAATTACAGCACTTACCTTGTTTTTTATGCGATTCTTATGAATTACAAATAAAAATACATGGTTTCCTGCATGTTTTTTTATTATGATTAACATTTTAATTGAAAATGGAGATAAAACACTGATTAAGTTGATCATTTATTAAATATATCTTAATTCTTAATCTTACTATAGGGGCCGTTCAAGTATTACGTGAACAGTAAAGGGGGTGGGGGTCCATGCTTTGTTTATCATCGATGATATGGCGGCCGGGGGGTCTCAACAGTGATTACGTCAGCAATATATATATTTTTTTCATACATAAATAACAATAATAAAATTTGAATAGATTTTGTAAATCTATACTAATATTATAAAGCTGAAGAGTTTGTTTGAACGCGCTAATCTCAGGAACTACTGGACCGATTTTGAAAACTCTTTCACTAATAGGAAGCTACATTACTCCTGAGTGTTATAGGCTACTTTTTATCTTGGAAAAACTTTTCCACGCGGGCGGAGCCGCGCGCAATATTAGATATTATACCTAATACCTACGCTTAGGGTTTACGTAAGCATAGAAGGGGGTAAGAACTATGTTTACTTTTTCTGACAAAGGGACGGGGGCGAGGGGGTAAAAAAATACTAAAACTCTTTTTACGTAACACATGAACGGCCCCATAACCAATATTCCTTTACTCACTCGAGAATCGAATCTGAGATATCAAAATCACGAAACTACGCCACTGAGGCAAACGGACAAAACATAGTTACAATTTACAATACAAGTATTACGTCATCACAATTAGTCACAACCTTTCTTCATACTAAACCCTTGTACCTAATTAAATTTTCAACGTGTGAGGCTACAAAAAAATTGGCGCCGAAACTTAGCGCCGAAAAGTCATTAGAGACGAAGAGCATAGATAAGTGTGGATAACGTTATCTATGGAACTTCGCAGATGTGCCGATTACACTTTGTTTTAAGTGTAGCTTAAAAATAACTATCGGTTTTAGGAAGGAAGTAAACCATCTGCGGATTTTTTTAGCTGTCATGTGTAAAAGATTGTCCAGGATAAATCTAGTTGCATTTTCTTTGTCCTGCAAAATATAACTTAATTAAAAACTAAGATTCGTCGTGTAACGTGAATAAAGATTATTAATTTAATTTTTTATATAAATTACTATAAAATGGTATTCATATTTTTTTGTATTATACTTAATTATTTTACAATATATCTAAACTATAAAAAATTTAGTCCATATTTGATAAGCAGGTTGTATACTACATGAAAACCAGATTTGAAATCCAATAGAATTAATTTTATTTGGAATTAAAATTTGGAAAACTTAATTTTTTTTTTATTGCTATTGAATGACGAGACGAGCATGTAGTTCGCCTGATGGTAAGCGATACGACCACCCATAAACAGTAGCAACACCATCCAGCACCTTCGGTTACAAAGTACTGTGTGGCATTCCACTGCGCTCGTCATACTGAGACGTAAGATGTTAAGTCTCATTATGTCCAGTAGTGAAAAATTCTTTGTGAGTTATCGCTCGCTTTAACAGTGAAGGAAAACATCGTGAGGAAACCTGCATACCTGAGAAGTTCTCTGAATTTCGAAGATACGTGAAGTCTGCCAACCCGCACTAGGCGAGCGTGGTGGACTAAGGCCTTAACCCTCTCAGTTGTAGAGGAGGCCCGTGCTCAGCAGTGGGCAGTACATAATACAGGGCTGGTATGGTATGGTATGGTATGTCCAGTAGTGACACTGGCTACAATGTCCTTCAACCTGAAACACAACATTGCATGCACACTGCTGCTTGGCGGTAGAAATAGACATTGCGGTGGTACCCACCCAGATGGACTCTTACATATGAGAGACCTACCACCAGTTCTCAATTCATAAAAATAACGCGTTATATTTTTTGCATCCTTTTTTTTCATGATATAAGGGGCAACATTAATATTCCATTTAAATAAATAGCCCATATACATAATGATTCTTTGGTTATATTGTTACGCCTTCACGTCACATTCTCGTGATACCTACAAGTAAAACATGTAAAGCAGAAGGTATTTTTTTTTCAACTAACAAACATATCTTCAGAATTCGATTCGATCTCTTCGTTTTTTTAGGTAAAATTAAGAAGTCTGAATACAAAAAGATATTTTTTTATCTTTAGATAAAAATTTATCGTTTTATTTTCAAGTCCATTTTTTTAAAATATGTCAATAAATATGTAGTTTTACAAAACGAGAAACATTAAAATATTTGATGACTGAATTTATTATCATGTTAAGTTGTTAATCCTTAATTAGAATGGCAATTGAACATTGACTACTTTTGTTCGTGGCTTCACCCGCGTGAAAGAGTTTTTACGCACGCATGCTCACGCCTTTTATCCCCGAAGGGGTAGGCAGAGGCTCAACTAGTGCACCCACTTTTCGCCAAGCGTATTCCGTCCCATGATGTGATAGGGGGCGAGCCTATCGCTATATCGGGCACAAATTCCAGACTCCGGGCTGATACTGAATAGAAAAATCCAATATCACTTTGCCCGACCCGGGGATCGAACCCGAGACCTCAGCCTTGCAGTCATACCGTAATACAACTACGCCACCGAGGCACTCAGAAAGAGATTTTACGAGATAAAATTCCCGATACATATTTTCCCGCGATAATAAGTAGCCTAAAACCTTTCTAGGGTTTTAAACTGTCTCCATACAAAATTTCATTGAAATCCGGTCAGTAGTTTTTGAGTTAATCGCGCACAGAGGCGGTGGGCGACCTTGATTTATACTATGTATAGATAAGGATTTTAATATCTCGCTAAAGTGACGTTTACATTAGCAAGAAGACTTGCAGAAGTTATCTTCCGCAATCGATTTATTATGCGTAACAGCAGGCTGAATTCTGTAAATTTTGAAGCAGAATGAGCCGCGACTCTCGTGTGTATTGGATTATTGAATAATTGCAGGTAAAGTAAACGCTTCTGGAAAATCTCGTGCGATATTGCTGCGAGAACTTGCTAGTCTAAACATAGCTTAAGCAGTCATGTGTTCTAGTAAGTAATATTAATTTACCCGAGAAATTCTCGCTTCCATCAAACGTCGACTAGCGGAAGTTGGGGTCGGCAGGAAACGGAAACAGGCCGGAAGCCGCTGACCGGACGGATGTGACGTAGACATCTTATTGATTGTGGGTAACTCATTTTTAGGGCAAGAATACTTGAGATACATGAGACGTTTAATGTCTCAGGGTAATGAGCTCGAAACAGTGGTCCATAGTTAAAATTTCTGGATGCTATTGCTTATATTTATGGGTGTCGTTATGTATGGTTATCAATGTTTTATGTATGTACCGTGGGGGTTAGCAAGCGACCTACTTTCGACTCTCTTTTTGAGACAATCGGTTAAAAAAAACTCCGAAGAAGTAAATTTAGAAATCTTATTACAATCCATAGAATAGACAAAATTTAATTTACTATTGAATTAATTATTTCATCAATTAATGCTCGTGGCATTTAAAATAAATATACATCTAACCAATGGTCTTTACTTACTTGCTTTGTTGCCATAATATAATGCGTCTTATCAGTATTGGCATAACTAACATGTCTATACAAACTAAAGCTTTCATTGCTCCTCATGTGGCGCGTCTGTACCTGAAACTATATTAAAAATTGCAGTTAAATGACGAGACGAGCATGCCGCTCACCTGACGGTAAGTGATACGACCGCCCATAAACAGTAGCAACACCTTACAGAACTTTGTATCACAAAGTACTGCGTGGCACTCCACTGCGCTAGTCACCCTGAGACATAAGATTTTAAGTCTTATAATACCCAGTAATTACGCTGGCTATAATGTCCTTTAAACTGGAACATAGCAGTGCATGCACACTGCTGCTTGGCGGTAGAAATAGACATTGCGGTGGTACCTACCCAGACCAGTAAAAACTAATCTATACTTTACTAGTCCCGCGACATTGCAACAAGCCGCGCGTCATTGCATGATGAAGCTAACATATAAAGATGCCTCTAACTTCAGCTAACTGTAGCACGATCTAATTGAGTTAGAATAACGTGTTTACAGAGATGTTATGGGTGGTTGGAGATCCTTAAAAGCAAGGAAAAGCCGTAGGTGTTGGTGTTTAGGTCGACTTTACAATAACATAGAAGTAATACTCAAAATCAATAACCTACTGACCGAATTCAAGAGTGGAGATATTGTGTTCTTTTATTCACAATCATTTTTAATTATTTTTAAGTATATGATTTATAACGCAAAGAAACACAAATCACGCCTTTTATCCTCAAAAGGGTAAGCAGAGGTGCAACTAGGGCACGTATTGTTCGTCATGTGTGTTCCGTTTTAATGGGATAGGGGCGAGCCTATCGCCATATCTACAAATTCCTCACTCCGGGCTGATACTGAACAAAACCCAATATTACTTTGTGTGGATTTCGAACCTGATACCTTAAAGCGGTGGTCGTAACCTAAAGATCTCCAGATGGAACTGTCAAAAGCAGCCTGCATCCAGCGTCTTCCTGCGACCTTTATCAAGTCGTCTGTGCACCTTGCAGGTGGACGTCCAACACTGCGCTTGCCGGCACGTGAGCTCCAAGGTTAATGCTATCAATAAAAATATCTACCTACCAACTTAAAATCCTTTCAGCTCAGTAACTTCTGGTATTCGTTTCCTCAAATCATAAAATCTTAATATACAGAACCCTCAGCCATCGGTCTGCCCGTTCAAACGTGTTAATTAAAACAACCAGTTATCAACTATTTTGAATTGTGTAGTTTGTCGTGATCGGCTTGTTGTTCTCATACCTGAGTAATTATCATGTAATGCCTATTTAGGCCATGAGTTCGATATTTAGGCGAGTTAGGTAAATCAATTAGGGTATTTTATTATGTTAGATTTTGACAATTATTCCATACGTTCACTCAGCGAGCTATGGAGAGGGCTATGTTAGGTGTTTTTCTACGTGATCGAATCAGAAATGAGGAGATCCGTAGAAGAACGAAAGTCACTGACATAGCCCAGCGGATTAGCAAGCTGAAGTGGCAGTGGGCAGGCCACATAGTTCGAAGAACTGACGGCAGATGGGGCAAAAGGTTCTCGAGAGAGGCCACGTACTGGCAAGCGCAGCGTCGGCCGTCCACCTGCAAGGTGGACAGACGACTTGATAAAGGTCGCAGGAACACGCTGGATGCAGGCCGTTTTTGACAGGTCCGTCTGGAAATCTTTAGGGGAGGCCTATGTTCAGCAGTGGACGTCGTGTGGCTGATGATTATGATGATGATAGCGAGCTAACTCTTTCTCTCGCACGCATCGTTTTACCTGATGACGTCAACTACCTATCATTGTCTCTTTTAATTATTTGTCATTTAGCCCTTCCATCAGATTTCTAATATTTATCTAATTATATATTGTCTAGTTGATTTTTTACCGGATTTTGATCGTGCTTTTTGTGTTCGTAAATTTTTTATATACTTAATAAAAAATATGAGTAAAATAGCCTACTGGAATCATTGAATGTTGGGTGTTTTTTGTTACATAATAGTTCATGCCTTTATCCCTTAAAAGTATTCGCTGACATTGCGAGTCATGTATTAAGTGATGAGCAAAATCGCAGTAGTATGGGTGGCGTTATTACTGTTTAAAAAAAATTCAGCAGTCGCTACAGTTATGCCTTACTCTTATTGAATGTAGATAAGTCGACCACAGACCACTATATTACATATACGCAACGCTACCATCCTTCACACAGAAAATAAATATTATGTCAAAAGCGACAAAATGTCCGGATTATGTCCACTCAACAAAAAATCGTAAGTCCATCAAGAAGACCGACAAAAGAGCAGCCGACGTCACAAAACTCCATTGTCATCGTCGAAAAAACGTGAAAGATCACATTAAAACCTCCTTTGTCAAAATAGACCGTGATTTAACACTCCGATTGGCGCCATTAGATCTAAAGATATTATCTTAAAGTAGTTTTCAATCTAATGGTACCAATAATCGTTCATCTGAGAGGCTAAAGGCCTTGAGCTTTCATCCGCTACCTTCAGCTCGATCCACCAGTCCGCGCGTCACACACTACGCTCCCTATACGTGGTCTCACAACACTCGCTCCTGAGTTCTCATCCACTACCTTCAGCTGGTCGTTCCACCGGCCCTCACCTCACACACTACACTCCCTGTACATGGTCTCACAACACTCGCTCCTGAGCTCTCATCCACTACCTTCAGCTCGTCGCTCCACCGGCCCGCGCGTCACACACTACGCTCCCTGTACGTGGTCTCACATCACTCGCTCCTGAGCTCTCATCCACTACCTTCAGCTCGTCGCTGCACCGGCCCGCGCGTCACACACTACGCTCCCTATACGTTCACAACACTCGCTCCTGAGCTCTCATCCACTACCTTCAGCTCCTCGCTTCACCGGCCCGCGCGTCACACACTACGCTCCCCATACGTGGTTTCCGAGTAGCTCTCATCCTCTCCGCGTCAGTACGCATCGCCCCCGTATAAGCCCGGGCACGTAGCGCATTACGTTTGCCCCTACACTCAGCCCCGGGGCGGATTATTCGCCCGCGCCGCGTTTGATGCGATTAGTCTTAAATCTGATCCCGCTGGCCGCTTTGCCAGTGTTGGGTTACTTTATAAAAAGCTTGTTTGTTGACGTGTGTTTTTGTACTGCACATAAAGTTGGCTTACTTGTCTAGTGTTTGCTACGGAAGCATCGGAATGAAAAATCAAGACGTGATTCGTTCTGAAATCTTAAAGGAATGAATAATGTATTTAAAATTTGTTGTCGTGAATAAACGTTTTATTGATTTGTTTTTGGACCGATTCTGATGTTACAAATCCTTGCTAATATTTTAAAGACGAGTGTTTGTTGGTTTATCTTTGTTTCACGAAGCAACAGAGTTGTACGATGAATCGTATTGTTTTCCGTAGATTATTAAACAGGGAATGATACAGGTTACGTTTTACCTCATTTAATGAAAGGTAACCTACGGGATTTTTCTTCCGAGAAAGAACTATTATGCAGGAGACGTGACGAGCCAAAGCTAGTTCGCCATAAATATTGAATGCCATGTTTTACGTATTCTAATGTCGTTATTTTAATTATTAATACTTATATTAATATCATAAACTCTATAGTTTAAAGTTCACTAAATATCTTTAAATCACGAAAGTCCTGACTAAATCAAGGTAAACAAGAAAAATAAACGTTTTAGATAAAACGAATAATATTTTAAAGAAAATAAAGTAAACTCAAGAAAATAAATCGATTTATGAACATTATAAAACGTTTGTGATTCATGGTCATAATCAGCATTTAGGTAATTTTAGCCTTATGCAAATCTCTGAAAGCTAAAAGATTTCAATTCAATTTTGGGAATATGTAGACACGAAATACGTTTTGTTTTCCAGGGACACGCTGGAGGCCGCTTTCAACAGGTCCATCTGGATATCTTTAAGGGAGCCCTATGTACAGCAGTGGACGTCATGTGACTGATGATGATGAAATAATATGTTTGGTTCATACCCACCAGTTTGAAAGATAGAATAATTTTAGCCCCGATAGGTGTTAGTGTCTATTTCTTCCGCCAAGCAGCAGTGTGTATGCACTGGTATGTTTCTGTTTGAAGGACATTGTAGCCAGTGTAACTACTGGACATAATGAGACTTAACATCTTATGTCTCAGGATGACGAGTGCAGTGAAATGCCATACAGTACTTTGTAACTCAAGGTGCTGAATGGTGTTGCTACTGTTTATGGGTGGTCGTATCGCCATCAGGCGAACGGCTTGATGGTATATAGCTTACCATCAAGCCGTTCGTCGACCTTCTCGTCATTCGTCTCGTCATTCAATGCTATAAAAAAAGTGTTATCGAGATCTAAAAAGCTAAAAGGTAGTTCACATAAAATGCGGTCTAGAAAGCGGTCTGTGGCAATACAACGTCAACCACCACTAGTAATAATTAATCAAAAGAGTCAAGAAAACAATACATTCAACAATTAGTCAACTACCACTTCGAATTACATTACCCAGTAGCGCGTTTTTTCTGGACCAGTCGCTTGTCCCACTTTGTCCCGTAACACCGCGGCACAATGCAGTGGCAAAAAGGCGGGCTGTCAGTACGATTCCTTCACTCCGGCCATGCGAATAAGCGGGTTACAGTGCCAGCAGTACGCACTAGAATCTTTGGACGCTGCGTTTTTGAGGGTAAAAAGGTTGAGACGAATATATTAAAATGTAGGTAAGTAGTTATATTAACGTGTTTGAGAATGTAGTAGATAATTTAAATATCGAATAAATATGTTTATTCCGAATTTTACGGAATTTATCGCATTATATTTTGCATCTTGAAGATATTGGCGTGTTTTCAAACTAATTAACAGTGACAGTACTAAGAATTACAAACCTTGACTATGTTTAAAAAATCTTATAATTTAATTATATCAATGGTAATTACTGATATTATCGCCATTTAATTTTGCAATAATCAAAACACAAATACATATTTTGACGTTTAAAAAAACGCCGCGTTTTTCGATCAAGTCAGAATCACTAATCCGCTACACCCATCAGCGTACTATCGCCTCCAAAGAATGTTGCCCTTTTCTTACGCTTTTATTTGTCATACGTGCGTAGAATAAGGACATTGTGAGAGTCAAGCGGAGCGGAAAGCGGGGCTAATGTGCTCTGAGCTTTATTTATTTGAGTGGTCGCAAATGTGTTAGGAATTAGGGTACTTACGTTCAGTAGGTTTTGTGATTTTTTTCTTACTTTTTTCTGGACTAAAAGTATTTTTATATGACGTGATCCGCGTATGTATGGAGTTCCTTTTAAGCTGTAAGATCCTTGTGTCGTGCATTCACTGTTTGGCGTTAGCATAGGCTGGCAAACGAGAAAATGGAACACCTAGAGTGGTCACATTACCAGAAGAAACATTTATGATGGCGGCAAAAGTTGACAATGTCGCATAACAATGGTATACGAATAGTTTGTATCCAACATTAAGATAATCAAAATGTTTTCTCCTATGAACAATGTAGCACAAGAGATCAACAACCCCACCCCAAGAACTGAAATAAATTATAGATCAAACAAGCCTCAACGCGGATATCGAACTGTCCCGATTCTACAGCCCACCAACCATGCAATTAAAATTGTTAAAAAACATCCAAAAATATTACCAAAATGCCGCTAGCTTACTCCATATGGTCAACAAGTAGCACTAGATAACACTAATGCAAAATATTACCGTCTGTTTGTCCACACTTCAGTAGTGCGACAAGAGAATTACTATATCAGATAATATATCTCTATTTACACAACTCTATCTATGGATTATTTATTTATGGAAGTAAAAGTTATGGTGGACATATGGTAATGTTATTAAGCAATAATCCACTGCGCTGCGCACCGCATTATGCACAGCAGTGCGGAGAGCTTTAGTCTACTGCAGCACGCATAACAGCAGTCGCCTATATGCCGCGTCAGTGACAGGGCGGAGAGCGCTCGTCTACTGCAACACGCATAACAGCAGTCGCCTATATGCCGCGTCAGTGACAGGAGGGAGAGCGCTCGTCTACTGCAGCACGCATAACAGCAGTCGCCTATATGCCGTGTCAGTAACAGCGTGAAGAGCGCTCGTCTACTAAATAATAGGTAGTCCCTTCCTAGCCGAATTTCGGCCACGGTGGCCAATTTCAACGGAGATCATCCAGGTACGCTGGAGATAGTAGAGTGCACAAGTATGTGCGCAATACAACAAGTGTGTGCACAATACACTAGTGCACTCGCTACTCCTGCACTATCATAGTCCTGTCAGAGAGAGATCAGGCGCAGGACCAACGGCTTTACGTGCTTTCCGAGGCACGGGGGTATCACACCTGTGTTCCTGACTCCAAGCTGCGACCGAGTAATTTTTAATATGTAAAATCCCTGTCACAATGTTTTTGGCAAGACCCGAGATTCGAAACCAGGACCTCAGCGCGCTAATCGTTCTCGTACCGCGTACGCAATACAACTACGCCACCGAGGCAGTCAACTCGTCAACTGCACTACACATAACAGCGTGGCTTTCCGCGGCGTTAAGGCAGCGCGCAGAGCGTTCATCTATTCTACCCACATTACTATAGCCTATTATAAACGTTGTTTAACCCATTACTTTACTGCACTATACGTAGGCAATAAAGACGATACGCCATATAATTTAATGCGTACACTAGAACAAAAAGCACTCGAAAACGAAGATAACACGTTGTTTACAAAACGTTACTGATACGAACTCGCTTCGAGTGTTATCATTTATCATTGGACTACAGTTTATCAAAGTTAGGGAGAGGAATCTTCACGCGTGGTTTAGGGTGGGCAGAGTTGTATCTTATTAGAATGTTCCTAATTATACCTCTCATTAGATTAAGTTATTAAAAAATATTTTCTATTGTAACAGTCCGGTTTAATTTTGTCAAAAAATATAACCCAGTGTGTTCCTTTTCCGGTAAAAAGTATCTTATACCGTATACGTTAATCCAGGACATAGTCTAAGTGCCAAAAAAGATGTCCGCTTTTTGTATGGGTGCTGGGCCTCAAAATCTAAGCAGGCTCAAACTTAAGGGATATTAAAGGGGCAAGAATTTCATTTGCTGGAGCAATAGATCTTAGATCCCTTAAACAAAATATTTGTAGACACCTCCATTTAAAACTGACTTTTTAAAAACGTTCAGATTCAGTGAAGTTTTCAAGCAAAATAAAATTCTCAGAATCAGAGGACTTTAAAATTAAACGATTTATTGTAAAGGCCTAGTTTTGGGAGTACTATCCAAATATCTATACCTACTAATATTATAAAGCTGAAGAGTTTGTTTGTTTGAACGCACTAATCTCAGGAACTACTGGACCGATTTTGAAAATTCTTTCACTAATAGGAAGCTACATTACTCTTGAGTTTATTCCGGAAAAAGATTTTTATTCCGGAAAAACTTTTTAACGCGGGCGGAGCTGCGAGCGATACTAGTATAATATAAAGAATCTTGGTTAGAATTTTAAGTCCGTTTTTGGGCATGTCCTTTAATCAAAATTTTTGGGATTTTTACGTCCAAATATGGTAACAAACTTTCGCTTTTATATTAGTAGATGGACATAATATAATAAACATATTAGTCACCACTATGCAATGCAATGCAATCATCCCTGTATTCAGAGATGTTCAAGATACTTCATAAAAGTATCTGACATACAAGTTACAAGATACTTGTAAATAAAGGATTTGAGATACCAGATACAAGATACTTTTGAAAATGGTATCTAAATACTAGATACAAAATACATATCTTCTAAATACTTTTTTCAAATAAGATACCTTTTGAAATTATTTATGTATAGCCTTGAATGACGAGACGAGCATGCCGTCCGCCTGATGGTAAGCGATACGACCACCCATAAACAGTAGCAACAACATCCAGCACCTTGAGTTACAAAGTACTGTGTGGCATTCCACTGCGCTCGTCATCCTGAGACATAAGATGTTAAGTCTCATTATGTCCCGTAGTTACACTGGCTACAATGTCCTTCAAACCGAAACACAACAGTGCATGCAAATTGCTGCTTGGCGGTAGAAATAGACATTGCGGTGGTGGTCTCTCATATGAAAGAGTCCGTCTGGGTGGTCCGTCAAACAATGCCATAAAAAAATTCAAATGTTGAACGTTTTAGATTTTAGAAGCTCCGAGTTTATTAAAAAATATGAGTAAAAAGTATTAAAATTAGGTTCTGCTGATTTAATAAAGTTCATTGAGATTTATCGGAATCAGGAGACACACTGAAAATCAAAATTATAATGCTGAGTTTAGACTAGCAAGTTCTCTCAGCAATATGATGCGCAATAACTTTCAGATGCGTTTACACTAGCGGCAATATTTCTTTAGCAACACGCTTTTGCAAGTGGTCCACCAAGTTAACTGGCGCAACTTCTTGCAAAACTGTTTACATTACTCGACGAATATTTATTGCTTGCCATGTTTTTTTTTCATAAAATTGAATGACAACGCACGCAATCCTTTCGCCTAAATTTTATGAATCTAATATAATGTTGGTTGGATGGTGATTGTATTTAAAATAATCGTCTTAAAAGTACCAACATGAGACAGAATTATGAATTATAAAGCACTGCGTGGCATTCCACTGTGCTTATCAGCCTGAGTCATAAGATGTTAAGTCTTATGATGCCCAGTAATTACGTTGGCTACAATGTACTTCAAGCAGGAAGACAATAGTGCATGTATACTACTGCTGGGCGGCAAAAATAGACATATCGGTCAAACTACAAACTTATAACTTGGCAGTATAGTCTTTGAGACCTTAGCTGCTTCAGAATGGAACAAATATAAAAAAACGTTAGCTACTAGCTCAGCAAGTTGAAACTTTTATCTGCACGCAGAATAAACTGCAAGTTCTCGTGCAAGTTGCACAAATGGTGTTTACACATGCGACTTGCCAGAAGTCCTGCAAGCTTCAAAATGTTGCAGAAGTCAGCTTGCCGTGACTGTTTACACGGTAAAAATAGCTTACGCAACATAACTTCTGCAAGTTTTCTTGCTAATGTAAACCCCGCTTAAGACTCAATGCCCTCATGTTTTCAAAAGAAGACAGAAACCAGTTGAATACAATGTTTGGTTAACCAATTATAGCATGTGCTTTTTACACAAACAAATCAAGAATGTTACGTGTTGATTATTTAAACCATGCAAGTCATATATTGCTTCAATTTAATTGTATGCAACAGGCAAGAAACTTGCAACGTGTATATGGGCCTTAAATGAGCCGTTAATGTAAAAAATGCATAGATAATTAGTAAAAGTATCTTAGCAAATTAAGTATTTATAAAATACTAAGATACTAAAAAATTGTATCTAAATACAAGATACAAAATAAAAATTGAAAAAGTATCTTAGATACAAGATACTAAATACGTATTTTGTATCTTGTATCTGTATTTCAGATACTTGTATCTAGATAAATCACATCTCTGCCTGTATTATATACTGTCCACTGCTGAGCACAGGCCTTCTCTACTACTTATGGCCGGTTTCTGAAGTACTATTGACGGCAGTTTATCTATCCGTTAGCGCTATTGGTTCGATAACCCATGATATTGCGTTTCTGAACCACGCACTGCAAGATAAACTCAGCTTAAATTTACTTTAACTTAACTGGCCAATTTTTGCCGTTTATCTGTTCCATAACTATTTGACGTGTCATTTTGTCAAAAACGACGGCAACTTGTTAGATATTATTTACAATATAGAGGAACATAATTGATACCGCCAATAACAACAGTTTCAGTTGTGTTATAAATTCTCAAATTCTAAATAAAACGACATAAAACACAAATTAGCAAACTAGTGCTAACATGACATAAGACATTTTGTTAAATTGTTTGACTTTTTTTTTAATTCGGCAATGATGTCATTCATCAGCCAGAGACAAATAACAAATTACCACAAAATAAAACTAAAATAATGTTTAGGCGTTGATCCATGTTAAAATGAGTTATTATTGTATATAAAATAATTATCACTTACGAATTTTTGTAATAAAATCCATTTTAAAGTCAACTGCTAAAAAAGAGCCATCTAGTAGCAAAATAAGGAACTGGTTGTCGGCTTCATAGTTATCGAATGCTTCATTATATGTTCAGAAACACAGTGAAAGTCAACCGACGTTTATGTAAAGTTTAACTTTAATGGATCAATAGTTGTTGAAAGTTTAACTGGGAGATTCAGAAATCGGGCATGAGTGGGTTAAGGCCTTAGTCCACCACGCTGGCCTAGTGCGGGTTGGCAGACTTCACATACCCTCGAGATTCTTATGGAGAATTCTCAGGTATGTAGGTTTCCTCACGATGTTTTCCTTCACCGTTAAAGCGAACGATAATTGATAAACAATACACACATAACTTCGAAAAGTCAGAGGTGTGCCTTGGGTTTTGAACCTCCGGACATTGTCTCGGCAGACCGTTCCATTCCTAACTAGGCTATCGTCCGCTTAACCACTAACTGTGAGAATATGGGCCATGTGTTATCAGTACAAAGGTCGATTTGTTTGTCACTTACAAGTGGCTTGAGACCGGTCGATTCAGCGATAACGTAGCCAATAAGAAATTCTTATTGGATGTCGGCTTTTTGGGCTAGTGGCAATACTTAGGCTGTGTATCACGAGGTAGTGAGTTTGATTCCCAGGTATAACATACGTTATACCGCTACATACGTCAATCGATACTGCGACTAGGTTATTCGTGATTGGAATTTCTGCCCGATATAGAAGAACGATTGATCATGTATGGCAAGATTACTTATGATTATTATTGGCACATTAGTAGAAATAGTACAAAAAATATACACACAAAAAATATGGTGTAAGATTTTCTAGTACAAAATGGGTCGGACAATATAATAGTAAATTATTTAATAATTGTGTCTTTGCCCACCCCTTTGCAGGCAAGGCGGATATATATAGTGAATTGTGTGTACTAGATCTGTTTCTGCCCACCCTTTCGTGGACAAGGCTTTATGCGTAAATGGATTCTTATTAGTTTTTGTATTTGATTCATGTGATTGCAGCGCGCCATTTCACATATTTCAGTTTGGTGATTAATTCGAAATATGATTGATTGACAAATAATTACAAATAAATGAATAATGTCATAAAAACCGGCCCGATATGAACTAAAATAACTTTTTATTACATTGTGTCCTCGCTAACACAGAAACGTTCCATTAATTCATATTTCTATGAAAAAGTAACGATCAGTACATAATGACTTTATTTATTTATACTTATTGGTAGGTCTTTCGTATGCGAGGAGTAGGTACACCGATGTCTGTCTACAGTTAAGCAGCTCTGTTTTCCTGTTCACTGTTCATATCAAATCGTAATAAAATTATTTTACTGGAAAAATTATTGGATGTCCGTTAGCCTAAACATAATTAATTCTTACAAGAAATTGCTACCATGTGTATTGTCAATTCTTATTACATAATAAAATTCATTTAGTCCGAAATAGTCTAGATATATATTATTATAAATCTCAGCGCCACTTAAAATTCTCAACTACATGAACAATATAAAAGCATTTTAAATTCAACGATCATTCATAGACAATAGCTATTAAATTATAAAAGAGACTAAATATTTAAAGCATCTCAAAACTACGCTTAATAAGTCATTTGGAGGAATGTTGTTAATTTTTTACGCCACTCCCACCGGCCGGAGCCGCACAATAAATCTGCCGGACACGCGACGACGCGACGCACTTTTTGTCCATTTTTTTTTCGTCTACACATTTGGCTCAGAGACAACCGGAAGCTTGTTGAAAATTTTATAAATCACTTTAGAGACAACTACTTTAGAGAGTGAAGTAATAAAATACCACGATGAGCTGAAGGTAGTGGATGAGAGCTGAGGAGCGAGTGTTGTGAGACCACATACATAGAGCGTAGTGTGTGATGCGCGGGCCGGTGGAGCGACGAGCTGAAGGTAGTGGATGAGAGCTCAGGAGCGAGTGTTGTGAGACCACGTACAGAGAGCGTAGTGTGTGACGCGCAGGCCGATGGAGAGACGAGCTGAAGGTAGTGGATGAGAGCTCAGGAGCGAGTGTTGTGAGACCACGTACAGAGAGCGTAGTGTGTGACGCGCGCCGGTGGAGCGACGAGCTAAAGGTAGTGGATGAGAGCTCAGGAGCGAGTGTTGTGAGACCACATACAGAGACGGTAGTGTGTGACGCGTGGGCCGGTGGAGCGGCGAGCTGAAGGTATTGGATGAGAGCTCAGGAGCGAGTGTTGTGAGACCACGAACAGGGAGCGTAGTGTGTGACGCGCGGGGCGGTGGAGCGAGGAGCTGAAGGTAGTGGATGAGAGCTAAGTTATTTGACACTATTGAACTTACAATTGTGAAAAGACAAACGTTATTTAAAACATCATTAAGTCACCAGACGCGGTACTAATAATAAAAATAATTGTATACGAACAGACGGGGCGACATTCCGTGCCGGCGACGCGGTTATCGGTGAAATAAATTTACCCAGACCTTTAGTGTCCTTGTGAGCTCATGTTGTCCTGATACTGTGTACCTTTTTAAGGGACAAAAAAAAGAATTCCAAAAATGTCAACCGAACGTGGTCATCCTTCGCGCCATATCTCGGTACCTTCTTGTAATGGGTTCAAATCACGAGTAATTTTCGGATTAGTTTTACAACGAGTTTTTTTTTGTCTCTCTCTTGTTCTTATCTTTGTGTTTATATTATGCAAAGTATCTTTAAACGTTTACGTAAGGTCACGCCATTTTTTCCAAATAGGTAAGCAGAAATCATTGTTTTTTTCATGTATTATTTAAGTATAACTGGATCACCTTATGACTAAATGTGTTCTTCATTGGTGGTCAATTAAAATTAACGTTCTTATTCCACTGGACGAGCGCGCAGCGACTTCGAATCGCTGTGAATTTGCTAGCAATTCGCCAGTCTGATAAAAGCTTTTAGTTTACCTGACCACAGATAAAATAACCCGAACATAGTAATGCAACAAAAATCATGGTTAACAACCGCCCATAAACACCCACATTGCCATATACCCGATACCCGTTGCCATAGGTGATAGGACTTGCGAGATACCTACATACTAAAAGTTAAAACTAACCTCGAAAAACCTAATCATCACTGCAAAAAAAATCGAAATATAAATTGATATAAATGAAGTGCTTATAAAAGGTACAGTCATTGTTCCATTATTTTTTATGTTTAAGGGGCGATTTTATTCCCATAGAGGTTATTTTGGGGTCATAAAAGGGATACAAAAAATTGTTTTTGCTTCAACAAAATTAATTTTACATTCGCAGTGACGTAGCAGCTTAAAATTACATTATCGCCTCTAGTAATTATGATCCGTAATATTCTGGATTCAACAGATAGACAGAATTTTAAGTACTGGGGTATTATAAATGATAAAGTTTGTGAAGGTATTAGTTTGTTAGATGCAAACGTAGAAATCGAAGAATAGGGTTAAATGTGACACACAAACAGATGACAATTGCCTCGGTGGCGTTATTGTATGTATGCGACGTACGACTTCAGGTCTCGCGTTCGAATCCCGGGTTGAGCAAAATTATATTATTGTTTTTTTATGAGTATCAGCCCAGAATCTGAATTTGTGACCTATATGGTGATAGGCTCGCCCTCTATCAAATCATGGGAAGTAGCACACAATGCGAAAAGTGGGTGCACCTCTGCCTCCTCCTTATGGAATAAACGCGTGATGTGTGTTTGTTTTGTTCGTGAGATAATAATGTCATATAATTGTATATAATATGTAGTATGTTTTAGTATTTGTCTCGAAATAGTCGGCTATGGAACATTTATACTTTAAACTTGCGGATTCCAACAATTCTAATTGTAAAACTTCAGTTAATTAATTTAGCAATTAAATGAAGTTTACAATAATTGTAACAAACTGTTGACAGCTTGTTGCTGCCATTTGTGTTGTGTTTCTCTTACAAGTTGACATCTACACTCTATAATTTAAAGATGAAAAATTGACATTTCGAAAAGGGTACAAAACTTAAATGTGATGTGTAGTAGAATATCAAAAAAAATCTACTATCGTCGATATAGTGTATTATAGTGTATGGGATTATTAAGCTGAATTGGCAGTGAGCTGGCCATCTGTCGAAGATCGAACGAATCGCTGGGATACACGAGTTCTTGAGAGGAGACTACAAGCCGGCAAGCGTAGTGCAGGTCGCAGTCCAGCTAGATGAAGTGATGATTTGTAAAAGGTCGCTGGCAGAAACTGGAGACGACAGGTTGAAGAACGAGTGAAATGGCGTGTATTGGAAGCATGTCCAGCAGTGTCCTCCAGCTAGGTGAAGTGACGATTTGTGAAAGGTCGTTGGCAAAAGCTGAAGGTGATAGGCCGAGTGAAATAGGGTGTATTCGGGGAAGCATATCCAACAGTAGACTAAAATATACGCTGATTATGAAGTGTATAGGTATAGGTACAAAAAGGATTTTGACATCGGTTCCGTGGCCCAGAAACAAACTTTACCTGTTTAATAATAATGGATATGAAAAAACCTTGTTCTGTCCATCCTACCCCATTTTAATATTCATTGTACTCACGTCAAAAATTATGAATTAATTTTGCGATAGTAAGCAAATGAGGTTATAATAATGGATTTATAAAAAGGGTTGTTTGTTCATCCTTTTGTTGTGAATGATAATGCAAAAAGTTGTTTATATTGAACGAACAAATATACCAAGTCGAATAAGATTTTTAGTACCCTATTATTTTATGAACTTGATACTTGAATGCCTATTGAAAATAATAGCTAACACCAAAATTTACATTTTTATAAGGCAGGTAAAACTTTTTATTTACACCAGGTTATTGGTATTTCTTTTTACTAAGAACGAGTTTATTAACTGTAGAAGTAAAAGTAATAGCTAAAGTCTACTGTCTGTTTTATTTTATTTATATTTTTTCCCGTTTTGTATTATTGTCTACATTTAATTAGCAATATAAAGCTTTTTAACTCATATTACGCAACTCGCCTAGTTTGGGTACCCCTAGTTTATGGTTTATAATATATATTACATACATACATACATAAACTCACGCCTTCCTCCCATTGGGGTAGGCAGAGACTATGGAGCGCCAAGTGCTACGATCCAAGCATACCTCTTTCACTTCTTCTACAGTCATTAGTCTCTTCATACATGCTCGTCGGTTACGAGAACTCCTTATTTGGCCCTTCCTTAGGAGGTCGCCAATTTGGTCCATGAAGGTACGTCTAGGACGTCCCCGTCCGATGCTACCACTCACTTTCGCGACATAGATTTCTTTCGTTCCTCTTCTTTCATCCATCCCTTCAATGTGGCCAAACCACCGAAGCATTTCTTTCTCGATCCTAGTTACTACATCCTCTTTCAATCCACATTTTCTCTTATCACGCTATTCCTTACTCTATCACTTACTTTCAGCCCACACATACTTCTCAAAGCTCTCATCTCCACTGCATTTACCTTACTTACATGCTTGTTTTGCCACACCCACGACTCACTTCCATACATCAGTGTTGGCGCCAAGACTCCTTGGTGAATAGCTAACCGAGCGTTATTCGAAATATTTTTGTTATTCATAATCGAATATAAGGCGCCATTAACACTATTTCCCATTTTTACTCTTCTTTCTATATCTCCGTCACACTTTCCGTCTCTAGTGAACATGCATCCTAAATATACAAATTCGTTCACTTGTTCCACTCTTTCATCTCCTATCATAATCTTGCACTCGGTTCTCGATTCATCCCTCTCCATAACCATTACTTTTGTCTTTTTTACATTCACTTTCATACCTTTTCTCTCAAATTCCTCATTCATAATATTAACCATTTGTTGTAACTCGCACACCGACGATGTAAGGAGTACTTGATCGTCGGCGTACAAGAGACACTTAAACACTGATCCTCCCATTCTTAATCCACAAACAGACTCTCTCAAATTGGTCAAACAATTAAATTATAATATATATTTTTTCTTGTAATTTTATTTACCATACCAGCCCTGTATTATATACTGCTCACTGCTGAGCATGGGCCTCCTCTACTACTGAGAGGGGTTAGGCTAAATTTTATTTATTTGTTTGTTATTTGTATGTCTGATTTCAATAAAAAAAAAACAATTTGGAAGTAAAAGCCATAATGACTATTAACGAATAATTCGCCGAATAAATATGACTTGAATTATGAGTAACGAACACACCCGAAAAAGCTGTTTATACACTAGTATTTATGAATGTTGTCTGTACTTGGCAAGTATCTAAATCAGGGATAAGAGTTGTCACAACACAAACATCATAATTTAGGAAAAGTAACAGTAAATTTTACAGACTGTCAATGAAGAAAGTGGCCTTTAGAATGCGAACTACTACCTTTACAACTGCGTGACTTCAATAATACACCAACATTTTTTAACTCAAAAATACCTGACCTAGAAATAGAACCTAGAACTTTACAATTCACGACTCAATATTTTAAAGTACTAAGCACACTACGGCTGTAAAAGCCAAAGGCTAGAGTCAATAAAAAAATCACTCACCCTAATACGAAAGGGGTCAATCGAACAAAATCAGTCCACGAATGAATATATTATTTATTTATACATTATACTATAATTAATATTCATATAGGTGATTGTGAAAAAAACTTGCTTTGATGCGTCAGTCAAGCCACCCCTGCTAAGGGGTTGTGTAGTTTTGATACTTGATGTTTTGAAAGTAAGCTTTGTTGTTTTTTAGTATGTTGCGGATTTTTTTATATTTTTCCTAAAAACATGAATTGTTTTAGGTCTAGTGTTATTGTCGTGGATAAATGTTAGGTAATCATTATGGACATTGGAAAGAAGGTATTTTTTGGGTAAAAACAGGAAAAATTAATAGAATTAAACTATTCTATTAATTTCATTATTGATAGATCTAATAAATCTACAGATGTATTTTTTATATATTAAAAATAAAATGCCTTTTTTGTCCTATTTCGGTTTTATACCCACTAAGTTTTAGTAAAAGTATTTTAGTGTGTTATATACATTAAACCAAGCAGTCTAAGATCGGGTTTTTTCAACAGTACTTATCTTTTTGTCAGGGTCTTATTAAGCTGGACGCGCTCGCAGCACCTGGAGCACTCAAAGCTCTGCGAGCACGTCCAGCTTAATAAGACCCTGACAAAAAGATAACTACAGTTGAAAGAACCCGGTCTTAGAGTGCTTAGTTTATTTTGTACGTCATACTAGTCACTCAAAGCTCTGCGAGCGCGTCCAGCTTAATAAGACCCTGACAAAAGATAACTACAGTTGAAAAAACGGGGCCTAAGTATCAAAACCGCCAGATCCTCACTCCCGTCTCTACGCAGCATATGGCCGCTCTACCCGCTCTATGGCGCACGCATCATTACATTTATTTGCAAATGTATGCGATTTATTCAATTACGCCTCATTATGGCGTTTTTTAAATGTAGTAATAAACTGTTATGTAGAGATTTCAGTAATCGATCGTGATTTTCTAAATATTTATCTTATAACGGTGTCAATCTTGGCTGGCTACATTCATTTCATTGATAAGTTTACGCTTGTATCCATAGAGAGTTAGGCAGAGAAGACACTAGTACCTAAAATCCGACGCCATATTTTTAACTGAGTTCAAAAAAAGAGGCTCTGTATTCGACCTGCATGTATAATATTATGTATGTAAGTGTGTAAGTCCGCAATTTTCTCAAAAACTACTGATCCCATTTGAATGGGGTTTTCACATATTTGACTGCTGTTAGGTCTCTCATATGTAAGAGTCCGTCTGGGTGGGTACCACCGCAATGTCTATTTCTACCGCCAAGCAGCAGTGTGCTTGCACTGTTGTGTTTCGGTTTTTAGGACATTGTAGCCAGTGTAACTACTGGACATAATGAGACTTAACATCTTATGTCTCAGGATGACGGCGCAGTGGAATGCCACACAGTACTTTGTAACTCAAGGTGTTGGATGATGTTGCTACTGTTTATGGGCGGTCATATCGCTTACCATCAGGCGAACGGCATGCTCGTCTCGTCATTCAATGCCATAAAAAATATATATTCCAAACGTGGACAACTCAACGTCATTCAAATAAAAAAAACAGTAAAATGTTTTTCTACCCGGGCGTCAAATCCTTAATATTACGGTCCGCGCCTCAATGAGGACAACCACTAGACCTATGAGGCGATTACAGTTGCAGCAGATGATGTGTGGTCAAAATATTAACATTCCAAGTCAAAACAAAAACTCACGGGTATTAAAATTATTAAATGATTTATTTACAAAGTAACCGTTACAACCCAGCTGGCCTGTGACACGTGCCATATTCTCCTGGGAATGTTAGTATACCATTAAAAACACCCGAAATATGGGCATAACGACCGGTGACATAATTTGTAAAAGTTATCCTTACTAACATAAATTCAAAGGTTGTTGAATATTTAATTTTTGTTGCAAATGAAAACAAAAACCGCTAAACAGATTTGGATGTTTAATATATAAAGTACTTACTTTTATTCTAGGAAAGTATGTGCATAGCGGGAGTATAAATCTAAGAAACGTTTTTTTACACTGCCGTAGAGAAAAGATTGATAAAAGTAGAGGAAGTGACAGTAGTGTGCCAGAATAGAGCAAAGTAGCAATCCGTATTCTCTGCCTACCCCTATGGGATAGAGGCGTGATACTATGTATGTAGTGATTACTGGTGGTAGATCTCTCATTATGTAAGAGGCCGTCTGGGTGGGTACCACCGCAATGTCTATTTCTACCGCCAAGCAACAGTGTGCATGCACTGTTGTGTTTCGGTTTGAAGGACATTGTAGCCAGTATAAATACTGGACATAATGAGACTTAACATCTTATATCTCAGGATGACGAGCGCAGTGGAATGCCACACAGTACTTTGTAAGTCAAGGTACTGGATGGTGTTGCTACTGTTTATGGGTGGTCGTATCGCTTACCATCAGGCGAACGGCATGCTCATCTCGTCATTCAATGCAATAAAAAAAAAAACACACTAGCCCTAGTATCTCAAGATGTCTGTTTTAGTGTTTACAAATTTCCAATCCCTCCCTATCCTATTTGATTAATTTAGTTGCAGGTTAAGACTAATTAGTGCTCCCAGAGACTCGCCGAGCTTCACCGCTCGATATCATGAAATGCGCAACGCCGATCCTGGTTTATACGAGTAGCAGTGGTGGGTGTGAGGGATGGATAGTCTCGTACAGAAGACATGGTCTATCTTTGTCTCAAAAACCAAATCCATTCAGCGATTTACTGGTGGTAGGTGTCCCGTATGCGAGGTTTGGCTGGGTAGGTACGACCGCAATGTCTATTTCTACCGCCAAGCAATAGTGCGCATGCACTGTTGTGTTCGGGTTGAAGGACATTGTAGCCAGCGTAATTACTGAGCATTATGAGACTTACCATCTTATGTCTCAGGGTGACGAGCGCAGCGGAGTGCCACGGAGTACTTTGTAATTAAATTTTTTGTATAGTGTTGCTACTGTTTATAGGCGTATTGCTTACCATCAGGAGAGCAACATGCTCGTCTCATAATACAATAGAAATAAAAAAAATCACTCAGAGATTTACTTAAAGCAAACATAAAACTTCCACATTCATAGTAAAATAGATCGAGAATACCAGGGCATCATGAATTATATTTAGTAGTTTCAATAAAACGAGGATTCCACACCCCCGCACCCCAAATCATTTTAATCAAAAGTCATGAGTGTGAAACACAAATAAGGGAACCGTTTTCCCATAACGATAATGAAACATGCCGACAAAAAACATGATTTTTGTATTAAAGGGAAATTGTAATTATCGGCCAGTGATTTTATGGAAACAGTTGATTATTTTTACGTAAACACGAGGGGTTATTTGTGACGTCATTTGTTAGTAGTTATTGTGAGTAGAATCTGTCATAATTTATAGTAGAAGTTGTTGTTGATTCACAAAATTTTGGAACTACTAATTTGATAAAGAAGCGAGTCTCTTATGAGAGGTGCTTGAATATAGAATTTACCTAATGATAATGGTTTCTACAGCGATAATCGTCGTGACAATGCCACGCAGGGTTTTGGTATCCAAATTTCAAGTGGTTTTACTACAGCTACCCTTTATGATTTTACTATCGAGCTCACTTCTTAATCCGTAGTGAAATCTGAACTTAAGTGGGAATGTCGGTGAAGCGAACTGCACTCACTTACAAATAAGTGAGATCTTACGTATATCTCGCTAATCGGTATTCTGTAGACAAAGAGTTCTAAGATTATAAGAACGGACTTTGGGAAAAATTTCTTACAAAAATTTTGAGCCTGTTCGTAATGCGCAAATTGGCATACTTCCTTCCAAAATATTGCTTTCTGTACAAAATTTGCGCATAACGAGACGTCTTGTCACACGGATGTGTCAGATAAGACAGCGATTTATTACCAATGGGTAACAACTTTTTGACGAATTTGGGCCTGATGTCCGGTCTATAACCATACTGTTTAATGGCTTTGTCTGTAAACAACGATTTCGATTTTCATACTGGCGTTATGTTATAATCTTACCTGGTATTTCGATGTCACCTCACGCTTACACCCATAGTCACAAACAATACTAAAAGGACCCATATTGCCCCCGAACTCATAGTGTCTTTAATTTAATAGTTTTCTTTGATCTTGTTCAGCTTTGTTTATCTGACAGTCAAATGAAACAACATATTTTAATATTAGCCAATCACAGCGCCCCTTTTCCTACGCACTGCGAAATCTATCATGCCGAATGCACTGGGAATGGGCTTATTATCATAACATTGGGCAGTCCTTAGCTAAATAACGTTTGTGAACACGGGCCTTACTTTGTTTTTATGGAATTGCACCACTGTTTATGAGCGATGCTGACTCTTTCCACTAGGCGAGCGTCTCCGTCGTCACATCCTTCGCTTCAATGTAAAATGAACATAGCCTTGCTTATTGTTGCTACTTGCATTTTGTATCGTAGTAGAATAATTATTGTTTAGGTGCTGTCTAAATAAATTATTTCCTTACACTCCATAGAAGTTTTTACAATAGTGTTGAATGTCGGGATAGATTTATTACGGACTTGGGGTATAAAACTAATAATTAGCCGTCAATTCATAGGACACATTAACCGAACCGTGCACTCGCATATTGTTCCCGAAATGATGAAGTTCGAGCGAATGAGTCGAATGGGGTTCCGTAGTAATATAATTTACTCGTTGGTTTGGGATCGTTGTAAGGTTATTATAAATACGAAAAAGGTTCTGCTCACGGAAAAGACCTTCAGCAAAATAAAATTTTGGTGTGGAGTTTTCAGGGATAAAAACTAGTCTATCTGCTTGCCATACTTCATGGGAATCCATGCAATACCTAGTTTCTACGTTTAGTTTTAGCAAATGTCCCAACATATTCACAAATTATCGCATAAATATTTAAAGTAAAACTAACCTAACCTAATCTAAACCGGTTGAGACTCCTGTGGATTGCGTTACAAATTACTACTTTTCCAATCCTAGGAACCTAGGCGTATAGAATATTCTAAAGGATCCCTAAACCTGACCGCATAGCTCCATCCGGCATTAAGTAATCAACACAAAACATGAAAATGGCTGCCTCGCCACGTGTCTGCGTTGCGCCGGCGCGTGCCTCTAATGGGGGGCATTGTGCCCATCCCAGCGTCGGAAATGCGGAGCTTACCTTAATGTGTCATCGGGGTTATGGGGCAAATTTTGAATGGAAAATATTGGATTTATAGGTATCTTCCTTAGTCTTGTATAGTTGTGAGCGCCACTCAATAGTTAAGTCAGCTGCCAGACAAAATTAATGTCTGTGACTATTAAAATTGTTTTTTTTATTTCTTGATACAATTCTTAGATAATTTGAAATAACAAAAAAATACAAACACGAATTGATAACCTCCTCCTTTTGGAAGTCGGTTAATAACATTAGTCGCAATTTAATAACTTCAGTAGCAATAAATGTCACTATAGGTACCTAATATAAGTTATTTCTTAATTCTCGCTAAAATTTATGTTGTCTTCTATTTAAATGACTTCTTTAATTATGTTTTTTTTATGGCATTCAATGACGAGACGTGCATGCAGTTCGCCTGATGGTAAGCGATACTACCCATAAACAGTAGCAACACCTTCCAGCACCTTGAGTTACAAAGTACTGTGTGGCATTCCATTGCGCTCGTCATCTTGAGACATAGGATGTTAAGGCTCATTATGTCCAGTAGTTACACTGGCTACAATGTCCTTCAAAGCGAAACACAACAATGCATGCACACTGCTGCTTAGCGGTAGAAATAGACATTGCGGTGGTACCCACCCAGACGGACTCTTACATATGACAGACCAGGTAAAGGTTATGTTTACAATGGAAAATTATTTCTTAACATATTCAAATTTTACCCTATTCTTCTTATGTTTGCAATAGTTTCATATTATTTACATCCTGAAAACAAAAAAAACTGCCCTTTGCCGTAGAATATAAAATAAAATTACAATCAAAAAGACTGCAAAAAATCAGTCACGTGCGTGTCTATGGTCCCAATAAATAGCGATGAAATGTTTCCCGCTGTTTTTTATGATTAATGGTTACCCAAATGCTTCCGGTTCCGGATGGGAAACGTTTTAGGGATCTGCGGTTATGTTGGTGTTATTAATCGATTTAATCCTGAATATTGATAAAAAATTGGATGAGAAAACAGTTTCTTATAAAAATATACGTTATTTAACCATTTTAACCTGCGACTGCGTAGGGGACGTAGATGTATTACGGTACGACTTCAATGCTGAGCCTCGGGTTCGATCCCCGGGTCAGGCAAAGTGATATTGGATTTTTCTATTCAGTATCAGCCCGGAGTCTGAAATTTGTGCCCGATATGGCGATAGGCTCACCCCCTATCACATCATGGGACGGAATACGCACGGCGATAAGTGGGTGCACTAGTTGCGCCTCTGCCTACCCCTCTAGGGATAAAAGGCGTGAGTGTGTGTGTTTGTGTATTTAAGCTGCGTATTTATTTTATATCACTAGGTTCAAATACTGTAGTGAAACTGCAACCGCAGTACTGTGTTTGTTCGGGAGTCCCGTCTGCCGCTACGCGTCAAAACAAGTGACGTCCTGCCGCGCGACATTTGCCGCCGTGTGTCGGAAACGGTCTCGTACAATTTCATACTGCATAATAGTGCCGTCTGCCGTCATGGCACATGCTATTGCCGTCTGCCGCGTTCTGCGGAATCACAGCTTTAGGTACACGTCTACATAGTAAACAAATAAATAAGTCTAGATTTTTATCTCCAGTGAAATAGACTAAGGTACAAATAGGTCTAACGTAGCCTGCCACCCCTTTGGCCACAAATTCTAAAAGCAACATGAGTGATAAAGAAATAGATGAAAAACAAGCCTTAAAGATTCCTTACTCAATCTAGATATCTCCTTTTAACAAAAGCGATTCTCACTCCCGCAATTGGAAACAGTTAACTGTTTAACAGGATTCATTCCGTAAGCAATGAAGCATTTACAAAAGACGTAAAGCAGTGTAGCCTAACCATATAATTAAAAACATATCCGCTTACACCGTTCAGTTAAAAGTATTTGCTTGTTTTCTGCTGTCCATTGTCTAACTAGTGTTTGAATGGACAATAACCTTTACGAGGTCAGTTCATGTTTGATGTTTTTAAATTGTTGACCCCCTTGGTGGCGTAGTTGTATTGTGTGTATACCGCTCTGGGTCCCGGGTTCGAATCCCGAGTCGGGTAAAGTAATATAAGGTTTTTCAGTGGGACGTTGTTTTACGGGACGGAACACAACACATATGGGGACAATTGGGTGCCCTGGTTGCACCTTTGCCTACCCCTGCGGGAATGAAGGCGTGATGTGTGTTGTATGTTTTGTCTTTTAGTTGATATGGCGAAATTCCTTTGCCATTTTATGCACAATGACTTACTTAATATCATTATGTTTAGCGCTAAACACATTTAAAACCTCGTGCTATCACTATCATCCATAAGGAGTTGACACAGACAGCACTAAGAATAACTCTATTTACCGGTAATCATATTTTGTGAGGCCAACCCGTCCCAGGTCAGCGTGGTGGACTAAGGCCTAACCCCTCTCAGTAGTAGAGGAGGCCCGTGCTCAGCAGTGGGCATTATATAATTCAGGGCTGGTATGATATGGTATATTTAGTAAGGAAGACCGAGGAGGCTTTTGCCAAAATTAGGCAAACACACCACACACAAGTTGTCGGTGTCACCGACTCCCAAGAATTGTAAGTATAAGTTATGAAAAATTCCTTTATTTTAAAAGTTCTTTTTTATACATTTTTACATATTACATATATACATAATATCACCTCCGTTGGCGAGGCTCAAGACCCAAGCCACCGGTGATTAGGGATTCGAAGTGACTAAATTGATTATTATTATTATATTTAGAGAGCCAGCCTTATTAAGGCCCCGTTTTTTCAACCGTGTGTATCTTTTTGTGCCGCTTTTATTAAGCTGGATGCGCTCGCAGCACCTCACGCCTCAGGCCCGGCGCACTCGAAGCTGTGCGAGCGCGTCTAGCTTAATAACACCGAGGATTACGGATGAAAAAACTCGGGCTTAGCCCCATAATACACGGTAAATACAACGATAGCCTACTACCCTACAATAACTACTTACATCGCCTCGTGTAATAATCTCGAAGCATCTAACCATCATTCCATATTCCGAGCTGGTACTGAGCAAAAAACCCGATATCATTTTGCACGACCCGCATCCGAAACCATAATTTCTTACTGAACCTTTAATCTAAAGCCACGGCATATGGTCTACGAAACATAATTTTCAATATACATTACACTTAACAGGATTTTCTTAATTCTGCACCCTCGTAATAAGTTGTTAATAAAAATGACAAACAGGGAGTCGAACCGGCACTTCGCGGCTTAGCGGTCGATCTGTCACGGCATTAGCACCCACTACGATTTATGGCATAAGCCGATAGAGAAAATTATTTTAATGCACCGCAAGAGGGAACCAAGAATTTTTGTTACAATTTTGTTCACAGCTCGCTTGGTTATCTCCTATCGCATCCTGGCCTAAGTCATCTGGATCCGAAATTAATTTCCAAGTATGAGTGCAATATCATGCAGAAGTTTATAATTCTTACTGGGGAGTATTACTTCTAATTATAGGTAGTTGCGCAACCAAACGAATATGACTTCTATAGTCATTGGGTTGTATAAAACTGTTTATTGCAATAATACAGTATGTTTTACTGTAATAATTATTTTATATCAGTAAAACCTGTCACCTACTACCATTGGGAGGGTGGGGGGACGTTTAGGCTCCGCCCCGGGATATACAGCGCTATCCTAATGGTATACCGGTCATACAGTGAAAGACTACGCCATCTTTGTTATACTTACCTGGGTCTTTGAAGAGTCGGGTATTATATTTTTAATTTGTATTGATTAGTGCGATTACAATTAACTAATTACACTTCAATAACTTACGTCTATTTGCTTACGAGTAAAATTTTCATCATCATGCAAAAAAAAATATTAAACATATTATCAATTACATAATTTATTTCTGTCGCCAAACAAGGTGTATCATTATGTTAAGTTTAATGGACATTGTAACCAATGTAATTACAGAGATGATACATAACTTCTAATACAGTATTGTTATTGTTTTCAATCCTGCTGCTAAACATCTGAATCGTGGCTTGCTCCTATCATTATATTGTAAAAATTATGTCGACTATCAAGAGACTATGCATTTTTATTTATGTCTACTTTCTAACTCTTGTTAATCATTTCACAAAATTTTATTAATTGCCTTGTAGTCGAAGCAGTACTACATACCGCCGTCCCCCAATATTATAAAACTCATGAATATGTGTTGTAGCAGAAAATCACGCGGTCTGTCGTTGTATTGAAAAAAACACCCAACCAGGGTGCATTAGGAAAATTGGATGTAAGTAAACATTGAAATTAATGCGCGGGGACGGAGCTAGGACCCTGTAGAATAACTTATTGTAAAAATAATACTTTCAGTAGAATACAACGTCGCAGTGTCCGTGTTTAAAGTGAACTAATTTAAATAGGAACGCGAATTTTGTAGGCAGTGATTACCAGGCAAAGGAATTGCCCGCCAATCAGTAGTGTAAAGTACCTGCTTTGATACAGGAGTTATCTCTATATCCATATTATCTACAAACTATCTTTATACTAACTCCAGTGGAGTCAGCGTAATACCGATTTTCGCTCAAGACTTTAAAAGGATACATTTTTACATCTACTGCAAGGCAAAGTGTCCTTCCTGCACTTGACGTAAGTATTCCAACTAACCTGTGTTAGAGAACTGTACACAATGTATTGCACGACCTAAGACATCAAATTGATAGAACTCTATAATATTTAGAATTTATTCCTCCCTCTAAATCCGCCCCTTAGACAAATAACATCCGATTACGAATGCACCGCAGTGCGTTTGTACAAGTCCGTGCCACGTGGTGCAATGTGGGGGAATTGATGATCACTGTACATTTGAAATATAGAAAAATTGAAAGTCTACGCAAACTAGTGGTAGGTCTCTCATATGTAAGAGTCCGTCTGGGTGGGTACCACCGCAGTGTCTATTTCTACCGCCAAACAGTGTGCATGCACTGTTGTGTTTTGGTTTGAAGGACATTGTAGCCAGTGTAACTACTGGACATAATGAGACTTAATATCTTATGTCTCAGGATGACGAGCGCAGTGGAATGCCACACAGTACTTTGTAACTCAAGGTGCTGGATGGTGTTACTACTGTTTATGGGCGGTCGTATCGCACCATCAGGCGAACGTCATGCTCGTCTCGTCATTCAATGTCTCAAAAAAAAATGTCTTAATATAGGCTAGAGATAGCGGTCCTGGGTACAACTCTAGGGGCGGGATTAATAAATCAACCTCACATTTGAGTAAAATCTCAAGTAGACATTAAATTTATTGAACTATTTAATAAACCAAGCTTAAGCTGTCATTTAAGAACTCGTTCTTAGCTGAGTAAACGCTGTTACATAGACAACACTTAGCTGTCGAAATCCGTTAGGTACATATTGTAACTTAAGATGTCATTTGCGATGATGTTAATATGGGTTTATTAAATAGCGACTATCTTAAGATGCTAACCATCATTTAGCGTTATTCAGCGTGAGAGCTGATATCGCACTTCAGAACCATATTTAGTTATAATAATTCGACCCTAGGAAGGGCAAATTTTGTGTGGGGTATTTAAAGCAAGATTTCTTTACAATGCATTTAACATTTTATTTTATTGAGGTCTAGGCCAGCGTGGTGGACTAAGGCCTAAACCCTCTCAGTTGTAGAGGAGGCCCGTGCTCAGCAGTAGGCAGTATATGATACAGGGCTGATTGCATTGCATTGAGGAAATAGAAACAGTTGTACATCAAACACGAGTAAATAAGCACAAACATAAAATTGTGTACAACGTGCTACGTTCTTCACTGAATATAAACTAAATATATATACATACATACACACACTCACGCCTTTTATCCCCGAACTGCCCCGAAGTGGTAGGCCGAGGCGCAACTAATGCACCCACTTTTCGCCGTGCGTATTCCGTCCCATGATGTGATAGGGGGCGAGCCTATCGCCATATCCGGCACAAACTCCAGACTTATACTGAATAGAAAATCCAATATCACTTTGCCCGATCCGGGGATCGAACCCGAGACCTCAGCATTGCAGTCGTACCGTAATACAATTATGCCACCGAGGCAGTCCTAACTAAATATAATTTTCAAATATGAACGAATACAATAATTTATAGGTACTTAATTATTGTCATTCCCTGCAGTACTGCAGAAATAGACAAAATAGAACTCACCCACACGAAAGACTTGTTTAGTAAACGATTTTTTTTTACCAATGAGTCACAAAATTCAACATGGCCGTTTTTTGACATTTAAATTTGGTCGAAATTAACGGTTTTCCGTCATTAAGATACGTATGAAGTTATTTATAGGTAACTATTAGTGTGGGGCGTGCCTTCCGTGTCTCTACGCCTTCACTTTAACTTTAACTTGTTCATTTGCGGCCAAACTTAACTATAAATCGATGCTTAACGTAACTTATGTAATTGTATTTACTTGCGACTTTTCCGCTTAAGAAATTATAGTACGACATTTTTTTGTTGCAGAGAAAAATTCTACTATGAAACCGGCAACTGTTTAACTTGTTGTTCAGCATACTTACCTACTTACATAGCATTACATCCTTTTCTATGACAAAATTGGAAATTAGAAAAAGACTTTCTGCATAGCTCATTCGGTGCTGATGTTAAAGGAAAGTCATTCCATAATATTATGTCAAATTTATTTAAATGTACTTCTTATTTCTAAATAAATCATATGTATGAAGATACCCTATTATTTTGAAAGTAAGTGTAACAAAATTCAAAGGGAGCGGTGTGAACAATTACCTTAAAAGCCCCACCCATAGGCGAGTTTGCTGGTGTAAAATTAATAACACTGGTCGTTGCCTTTGGCTGCTAGATTACATTAAATACTGTTTTTGTAGCCATCGGTTCCAATTTTGAAAACTGCTGAAAGTGTAAAGGGATATTGACGTCATGATTTCAACAAAGTCACGACTTCATTCCTTCTAGGGGTGAGCAGATGTAGTGTGTACTACATGGTATTTCAGCCCCATGAAGTAATAGTAACGGACTGCCGAGACGAATGTCCGCAGGATCAAAACCCAAGGACACGCACCTCTGACTTTCTAAAAAGTTGTGTGTGTATCCTTTGTGAATTATCGGTCGCTTTAACAGTCAAGAAAAACATCGTGAGGAAACCTGCATATATGAGAAGTTCTCTATAAGAATTTCGAAGGTATGTGAAGTCTGCCAACCCGCACTGGGCCAGCGTGGTGGACTAAGGCCTAACCCCTCTCAGTAGTAGAGGAGGCCCGTGCTCAGCAGTGGCCAGTATATAATACCGGGCTGGTATGATATGGTATGGAAGTAATAGCCGTTCCTATCGGCATAGTATATAGGTAATTATCAATGATATTTAAAGAAAAAGGTGTAGATTAGTTATACACAGTCTGCAAGTGGCACGCTAAAATTGATTAACACAATCGACCTTAGTTTCGTGTTAGAATCTGTTGAAGTTACGACATCTAGAGAATGTTCGATATCGTTGAAAATGAAAATTATAATATGCCGTAATACTTACACGTGTCATATTATAGTTTGTTATTGTAATATTAAGTTAACTATGTGCGCGATAATGCGTCGTTTTTTAAAGCCGAGTTCAGTTTAAGTGCCGTATATACACCTTTTTATTAAAATATGTAATAATGCGTCATACTCGTGAACGGGTGCTGCTTGTGTGGACTGGTCTGCCCTTTTCGCTTACTATATATAAGTATTGGGTGTATATCTTAAACTTAGATTAATAACGACAACTTGAAGATTTCAGATCAAATTATTACATGATTCCTGAGATAGTTATGCACTCGTGTTGGATTTAAATTTTTATTACCTATTTTGCGAGTATATAAATGAACTGCTCTAAACATAAGTAAACAAATACTGAATTGCATATTTTTTTTTTCGCTACATAATGCATTGTATTTTATACCTTGAACTGATTTTGAAAAGAGCAACACTAGAGTTTCTTGCCCGTTCTTCTCTAGTGAGAACTGCTTTCCGAACTGGTGGTACAGTTAATATTGACGGAATCTAAATAATGTATAACATTTTATGGGTTCGAATAAATTATTTCATTTCATTTCAAAATATCATTGGTAATTAAATAGATATGTTTCAAACTCAAAGAAAGAAGATCAAAAACTAAATTACTTGTTTATAATACAGGTGTCGTCCAAAGTATTCTTAAAATAATTGAATATGCTATTTTTTTAAACTGCAAACAAACTCTTAATTTTTATTTTATTTATAAACATGAAAATATTTTTTGAGTCAACGTTATACATTGCAAGGTAACTGTTGCGTATGAATATATCAATATTAAAACCTGAGTTATTACATTAGAAAATTCTAAATTAGTAAACTACAAATTTAATATGTCCAAATTAGAACATATTAGTTTTTGCCAATTTTGAAACAGTCCGTTATACATACAAGGAAATACATCATATCTGTGCTTTAGAAACATATTTTTCATTTTTTCTAAAATCTCCTGTCTATTTACAACGCTTTCTATGAAGAAATCTAGAGCATTCTCATCGGTTCCTTTTACACTAGTATTTATTGCTTCTTCTAGAAGATTCTGGAAGTCTTCTGATAGAAATAGATTCTCCAAATCATCTCGAAGCTTCACATGGTTTAGATAGAACGGGCATTTTAAAGTATGCACAGCTGTGTGGTAAAGTAAATTTTCTTCGCAATCGATGGAGGTTGTGTTTGGCTGGCAATATTTCTTTATGTCATTCATAGGCTGAAAATTTTTGATATTAATAAAAAAATAAATACCCAAAATAAGTCCTAAGTTTTTTCGGTGGGTAACGGCTTGCCTGTGACTCTGGTAAAGTTATAGTCCATGGGTGGCGAGAGCCCATGACCATCACGTGGATCTCTTGTACATTTGCCTACTTTGGAAATAAAAAAGTGTCATATCTATATCAATCTTATTTTACTACTACGATTCGTTCACGGATCCGTCCGCCTAAGTGTCTTGCATACATTTTACGTGGATATCATTTCCATAATCATTTTTATATTACTAAGGAAATACACAAATACATTCCGGTCTTCCTCACTCAAACTCAAAATAAATATCTCTATTTATATCATGACAATAGATTGGTTCACCGCCAAGAATTACTCTCTTGGTCCCCATGACCATGAAGGCTACAAAGTCTTCGAAACGTCGGGAGAAAATATAAATTACCGCGATAAAATCCGTTAAATAGTTTACTTCATTTACCTATTTGTAGAATCAAATTCATGACGCAGAAAATGTAGGAATATTATCTACTAATATCATATCCACGTAATTATTTTCTGTCCATCAAGGAGACAACTTACCTGATCTATTATCGCTCTAATCAGATCCAAATCCCGCCTCACGTCAGCCGCTATGACATCAGCTGGCTCCTTTAGCTGCTTCTTGATTTTTTTTAAGACCTTCTGAAGAGTTACGGCGGATGTCCTAACATAACGTATAATTGATTGGGCTATTATTGAGAATGTTCTTCGGTGTGGATTGCAGGCGTTATTTGTTATGGGTCCAGCTCTGAAAATAAATTTATGAATATTTAATTTTGAACAGGCCGGCATAATTGTCTCGACTGGCGAGAGATATCATTCCGATCCAGTCGATACTCTCTCTCTGACCGACACACTTTTCAGTAAACTTGCAAAAAAAATTACTGCGTTTTATCGGCACTTCGACTACACGAAAGATCCGGAATTTCTACTACGTAGTTTCCCAGGATAAAAATAACCTATACGTTTATCCAAGAGATGGTATTTTTGTCAAATTTCATCCAAAAATCAAATCCACTCAGCGTTATACTTTGACTCATGGGCGTAGTTAATTTTGCTGCCAGTGTTCTAGACTAAAAAAAAAATAGCTGTACTTAAAGATTTAAAAAAATTATTCGTTTTGTAAATTTATCGTTGTAGTAGGCAGCTACAAAAGCCTTTAAGTGGGCACCACGCATTTCTGGGGTGGGCACGGACCCCCCTCAATATACGCCTATTCTTTTACTCCTAACAAACATCCAAAAATCTCCACAAACTTTCGCTTTTATATTAGTAACTAGTAAGATTGTGTACTCCGGCCGTCCACCTGTAAGGTGGACAGACGACTTGATAAAGGTCGCAGGAACATGCTGGATGCAGGCCACTCTTGACAGGTCCGTCTGGAAATCTTTGGGGGAGGCCTGTGTTCAGCAGTGGACGTCATGTGGTTGATGATGATGATGAAGATTGTGTACTCACAAACGCTCGTATATGAAGTCCAGTGTAATTAATAGATTATCATTCCTCGCCCACAAATTGTTTGTGGGATTAAATTCAAACATATTTGCCATCACTCCAAATGGATATACTGCTAGCAGTACAAGTAAAATCATCCTGAAAATACACTTAGTCTTAAGAAAGGCTCAAAAGAAAACGTTTTACACATTATTACTTTTGTAGGAAGGGGCTACTGGTTAAAGATATTTTCATATTTTTTTATTGTTAAATTAATGTAGGCAAGATAAATATAGATATATTTATACTGTAGGTCCTAGTCTATCTGCCTTTCATTCAAATCCTTTCAGCGGTTTATGCGTGAATCTACCAAGCATCTATACATACAAATATTCATACACTTTATTATATAAGTAATAAATAGGATAATTACTACAATACTCCTAGTAAGGAAATGCACCTCACACATTTTGAGATTAGATGTTAAGTCTCAATTAGCCAGTAACAAGGTACAACGTCTAACGTCAACGTCTCCCCTCTCCTTTCCTGACCAGAACCACGCGTGCTGGCGTGCGAAGCAGCTTGATGGTGAAAACCATTACGACCCGAACCATTAGGTTCCATAATTCATTCTTCTGTCGCACCATCAGGCTGTGGAATAGTTTGCCGGCACACGTGTTCCCTCCTTCCTACAATCCTGGGTCCTTCCGCCGTAGCGTGAAGAAGCAGCTGGTCAGGCCGGCATGATTGTGTCGAATGGCACGGGATAATCGTCCAATGCCATTCGATTCTCTGTTTGGACTGCCCCGTGCTTACCATGAGGTGCGGTGCAGTCACTATGCCGAGCTTTTATAAAAAAAAAAAAAATGGCTTGTTTTACAACTTCTGAATAAATGCTACGCGTCACATAAATGTATAAGCCGACCAAATACAAATGTCACACTCTAATCTATGCTCCCAAGGAAATGGTAGTAAAATGAGTACTATCTACATTACCTATTTAACATGATAATTGTCACATAAAATTCACTTAAAATTTGCGACACAGGCTCTTACAATTGGTGTGCAAAAGTCCTCAAGCGCTGTTGATAAAAAAAATATAAACTACACTAAATTTAGATAATAATTACCACTTAGGTACATTAACTCACTTTATTTACAAAACACTGTATTTTTATATTTTAGGAAGCAAACGCGAAGATATCAAGAGCGAAGTTAAACACTATTCTAATAATTATGTTCGGTTATTATCCGATAAAGTAACCTACAAAATTCGTCGCAGTCGGTTAATAATTAGATCTGCTGATTATCTGGGTATTGACTATTTATATTATTAATCGAAAAAGCGAGTAACAAATGGGTCACGTAATGCATAATATTCAGAAATGTTAACTCTCGGAGGATATCTTTTTTAATTACAGTTTATTTTGTTCTAATTTGAAGGAAAGGAGATGTCCGCTTTTTGTATGGGTGCTCAAAATCCAACCAGACTCAAACTTTAGAGATATTAAAGGGGCAAATATAGATCTTGAATCCATTAAAAAATATTTTTAGTCCCCTTCATTTATAAAAAACTTTTTTAAAAACGTTCATATTATGTGTAGTTTTTAAGCAAAATAAAATTACAAAAATCTCAAAATCGGATGTGTTTAGTCTTTAGTTCTATCCAAATATATATAAACTGTCTTGATTAGACTTTTAGTCCCGTTTTTGGACATGTCCTTTTGTTATGCAAATTCTTAAAACCTAAATTATGAGTTATTCTGAGTGTGACGAGTGCGTTGCAATTCTAATGCCTCATTTACACTAACTTGACGAATAAATATGGATATGAATGGGTATCGAATACACCCGAATAACACACACCTATTCATGACTATTTGTAGTCAACAAGTATCTAAATCAGGAGTTATACTATGTAGATAACTATGGTTTATATTAGATAAGAGGTAGACAACTAAAACTCGCAATCTGTAAATTTAAATTGTCCTATTAAGGCCGTTTGCATACACTACAATATGTAAATACCTTTGTCTTTTTGGTCGTGATGGTTTTAATACGTCATTTCCTTTACATACATTCAATTTCAAGAATGTAAATAAGTGCGTACGGAACTTTTTTCATTCGATTTGTATGACACATCTATAATTTTTGATATATCATTACGTAGAGCTCCGTAATTAAAAGCGATAGTGTTTCTGGTCAATATATTTAGATCATGGACGTTACCACCGAGTGATCGGCTTGACTCGTCAAGTTATTAAAAAAAAGAGTCCCCAAATAAGAGAATGGAATAGCAATTTATAACGCGAAATGCTTATAAAAAAATCATTCCTTCGGGTTCATGCTTACTCCGACCAAATTTCTTAAAAATCAGTAGTTTTGTATAGTAACAGATAGAATTACTTTCGCATTTATATTAGTATGGATATAGATATACTATAAACTATGAACATCGCTTGTTTCCAAACAGTAGAGTTCATTAAAGTCGCACGTAAGGTCGGCGCGTGCGCATTCGTCACGGGGTCCGTTCACACGCCTCCGGGGTTAGCGATTCGACGCGGTGCTGTGTGACCAGGACAGTACGATTGGAAGTATGCTCTGCTTTTGCCTGTGGTAAAGGCTCTTAACTATAACATTTGTTGACTCGATTTATTGTTGCTCGCAAAATTTTCTTTATCCTGGTCTTATCGTCCTCTAATATGGGGTCAGTGCACTCCAAAGTATTGCTCGGCCTAGGTATCCAATCCTCGATCTCTCAGTTCTGTCTTTATAATTATGCTTGTAAACCTGTTCAGCAATTAATTGTAAACAAATATTTTTATTTTTTATATAGAGTCGATTGCAGGTTTCTTTTTTGATTTAGCAGAAAATAAATCACCAGTAGGTACGACCGAAACATAAATATGTCAGCAATTCCAAAGATGTAATTTGTATTTGCAAGTAGAGTAACATCCAGACCGCTGTGCACCAAAACAAGCGGGGTACAACAATATGGTCGCAAATTAAGTTCTCACGGAACCAAAATCTACTTTAATTATACATCTTCACGCTTTAACCACTTGCGGGGGGATGGTTGACACTTCATTAATAAACAAAACTCTATGAGCATTTTTTATAAACCAGAAACCTTGATAAACGAAAATAATATACAAAATGGTCGAAATTGTAATATTATCTAAGAAAATTCCTTAATATCTTTTCTTTTTTTCTTTATACCTCCAACGTGAGGTCGGCCCAACACACTTTCATAAAGATGTTTTAGAATTTCACTTTGCTTTTAATACAGGCCAATTAAAAAAAACAATTGTTGGCAACTTGGCATTCGCATTAAAGTCCACAGACGATAAACGAAGGAGGCGACGACACGCACCACGCTATCACTATTATATGTATTTAATTATTGCTTTTTGACATTGATATATAACGATTTTATATATCAATGCTTTTTGACCATTTTTTACGTCTTATCTCGATGATCACACGCAAGTCAAGTTGCTTGCATCACCTTATGTTTAAGTTTTTTGACACTCGAAATGCTTTTAGCGGCGCGGTACCCTAAAAATTGCCTGTCAAAATATTGTCGGCCACATCAAGGGTGGAACTGTACTGGTGAACACACAAGTATTATCAAAGGGCTTTAAAATTCTCAATCAAGTTCTATTGATTGAAGGCCCACTATTTTTAGTCGGGCTGAAGTTACTTCAACCCCCTACGCCCTTTTCGCTTTTTTTTGTTCAAAGTGAAGGCATCCTGTAGATGTACTTGTCTATACTCTATATATAGACCACCCATAAACAGTAGCAACACCATTCAGCACCTTAAGTTACAAAGTACTGTGTGGCATTCTACTGCGCTCGTCATCCTGAGACATAAGATGTTAAGTCTCATTATGTCCAGTAGTTACACTGGCTACAAGGTCTTTCAAACCGCAACACAACAGTGCATGTACTGCTTGGCGGTAGAAATAGACAGTGCGGTGGTGCCCACCCAGACGGACTCTTACATATGAGAGACCTACCACCAGTGAATGAAATGAAATTAAAGCGGGATTTTTATCCCGGAAAACTATAAAACGCTATATATGAAATAAAATTGATTAGTAATAATTATAAACCATTTATTGCTCACAACACATAATTCATTAAAAAAGAATAACACAATTCAACATTATAACTATTCAAAATACAACAAACACAAATGAAAACGATGAACTACTTATAACATTTCGTGCGTGCCAGTACTAAGTTTAAAATTACCCCCGTTTCCTCCGAGGGTGATTCGGCAGAAAAAGCTTTTAGTGTACATCACAATACTATATTTTAACACAAAATTAGAGTTATTTCCCTTTGTTCGTGGCTAATTTGCCCAATGATTTGATGAATCTTCGTGACCAATTGGCTGCACATTAGAACCCTTCGACTGTAATGGTATTTTGGTCTGATCGGTGTTGTCATATGAAAAAAATGTCTTTTTTAGTTTTCGATTGTGAAAGTATTTTCCGAATAAAGTCTTAGAGGAACTGTGCATTTTTGATAAAAAAAATTGCCTATGGCTCTGGACTATAAAGTAGGTATCTCTGTGCAAATAATTTTAAAATAATCATGTTTTATTTAAATAACTGTAGGCATGCTATTTATGCATTTCTTTGTAGACATACACATAAAGCTCAAAATAACGTTATAATAGTCTTTGCATTGCTTTGAACTATACCTACTCAAAATCGAGTGACCACCAGCCTCCTTTACGTAGTAAAATGGCAGTTTTTTTTTATAATTATGGCGGTCGATATAAACAATAGGTACCATTTCTATAAAATCATATACCACTATATCCAAAAGCATATTTATAAATTCTCATGCCGATAAGAATCAAGCTCAAGACAATGGTAAAGAAACGCCGCCCATCTTTTGAGAACAATGGCCGCCAATGTGTCAGATTTGACAGCTGATAAAGTTTATACGTGCTTTGTTTTAAGATATTAATCCTATTGCAGGATTTGCACGGTATAAGAGTAAATTATTGAAGTGAAACTTGTTTATCGACGTACGGGAGAAGTCTATGTTAAAAAAAATCGCCACACGAAAATCGTCATATTTTCTGTCACTTTGGACCGTCACGGCGCCGTATTCTAGGGTCATTATTTTTAATACTAGCTGCCACGACTTAGAACGCGTAGATAAATTATTGGATAGCAGATTTTAATGAAAGAAAACCAAAAATACTCTTAGTTATTCTTCATCTATCTATCTGTGAAACTTCATGAAAATCCGTGCAATAGTTTCGGAGATGTTCAAGCAAATAGAAATACAGACAGAGAGAAAATAATTACAAAAATCGCTGATTTGCGTTCTATTGCTCTTCTTTTGTCACCCCTTACTTTTTTATTAAGACCGGGTTCTGCTGTTTCATTATATGTATAGATAATGAAGAGGTGCTTATGTCATAACCAACCGCAATTTAAAGATTCGAAATTATCCTTATTGGAACGTTTGCATGTAATACGCGAACAACTATTAGCTGCCTTTTTTGTTCATACTGGTCTGAATCTTGCTCTTAGGTCTGAACACGCCATGTCTCTCACACAATATGTTAATGTAAAATAATGTGTATGTAATATGTGTCTACGGGAAAAGTTTTTTCTTCGATTTGTTAGTCTAACCCTAACGACAGATCTATAATACAATAATAATACCAGCCCTGTATTATATACCGACCCACTGCTCGGCACGAGCCTCCTCTAGTACTGCGAGTCAGTCCACGACAATGGGCTAGTGCGGGTTGGCAGACTTAACATACCTTCAAACTTCTTTTAAAGAAATTCTCAGGTATACAGGTTTGCTCACGGTGTTTTCCTTCAAGCAAGCGATAATTCACACAAATACACACATGCCTAACTTAAGACAAGCCAAAGGTGCGTGCTCTTGGATTTTGAATCTGCGGAATCTATACTTAAATATATTACTTTTTCAATATCATTGGGTAATCATCAGTGTAAACACGTTCAAAATAAAAGGTTTTAGTTGAACATCTTCGTAGATTACATTTATAAATAATATTGGCCATTGCTCACGTTTTTGCTCCATTGAAAGCCTTATCCCAACATAAATTTCCCACTCTATATTTTTCTGGGTCTATCTATATTTTAAATTTTATCTAAGTTATCGAGCAGTATACTTACAAACATCAAATTATTTTCGATAAGATGTATTTTTTTATGTAAAAAAATCACTCAGTCTTTGTATAGACCTAACAGATAATTGAACTCAGATCTTTTCGGTTTAAATACGCTCTCGCTAGGCCAATGTCACTATCTTTAGACATGTACTGACATTTTTATTCTTGGCAAAACTAAAATTAGTTACTGAAACAACCTATTTCACATTTATTAAAATTATCAAATATGCATATCAAAATCACGATCCCCTCTAAACCTTGAAAGCCCTTTTTCACGAAATCCCTTGTCAGTTAATTTTAAACTTTATTTTGTACTATTAAAGCGGAGATTAAATATTTTGGTGCCAAAAACTTCCGTGACCCACGCTATCACCTTGGGTGGGGCCACGCCTTTTTCTTACGTGCAACTAATGGGGCCTCCCCATTGGCTGGTAAAGTGCCGCGTGCGCAGCGTGGCTCGAAATAGAACCGCGGTCAGGAGTGATAGTTCACGGGAACTGGGTTCTGTATGTAAGCGAGGTATAAGCAATTTTTACCGTGAAACCAATCACGGCACGTTGACTTCTGCAAATTTTTATACTTACAGTATTTGCAGCAAATTGCATGTGTATCAATCAATCAGCCTGTCGCCGCCCACTGCTGAACGTAGGCCTCCCCAAGTGAGCACCAACCGTCTCATGTATATAGAACTATTGAAATATTGCTGCTAGTGTAATCGCATCCGAAATTTCTTGCGCAATTAATTAGTGCAAGAACTTGCTAGTTAAACTTAGCATTAACGAGCCATGTCTGTGCTCGTTCAGTATATTTAGGAAACTTATTAACGGATTTAGATGCAATACACATATATTTTTTATCATAGTAGAGGACAGCAAACCCATGTGGGTGCCTGATGTTACGTGATCATAATTATCCACAATATGAAGAAAAGACTCAGTGCTAGACTTAAAGAAAAATAATAAAGACTTTGAGTCCAGAAATTTCTCTCACCACACGAAACGCAAAAACCACTATTTTTACGTTGGTTTTCTGTGCGACATCGGTATTAATTGAACTAGCAAATTCACCCAGCTCGAAAGCAATACGAGCCCTGTATTAAATACTGCCCACTGCTGAGCACGGGCCTCCTCTACTGAGAGGGTTCAGGCCTTAGTAAGCAAGAAATATAAATTAAAAAACCTGTTACCGTCTCCTCAATAAGTGCATAAGCCCCCTGCAACACGGAACCCCAAAAATCAGTTTATTTGTAAACACCTTTAAAAATATTTCGACAGCCATTTTTAATAAAAAGTAAACGAAGGCGAGTAAGTGGATCTCTCAGCGGACCCCATTACGAATCCATCAATTTGAACGAAGCTTTTACGCGATCTCTGAATATCATTGTTTATGAATATAAAAGTGTTTTTATGATTTTGTTATGATACACGCTGATTCCGGAATAAAAGGTAATCTATCTTCAGTCGGCGTCAGATTAAACGTCTGACAGTCTGACGTGCTCCTCAGTAACGTTACAATGCGACGTTTGTATTACATATTACGAGACTATCCCGCCCTCACACCCGCCACTGCAACTCCTGTAAGCCAGGATACGCAGTGGCACGCATTTAATGACACCGAGCGGTGAAGCTCGGCGAGTCTCTGACAGCACTAATTAGTCTCATCCCGCGACGAAGTTAATGGAAGAATAGGGAGGAGTTAGAAATATATTTTTTCATAATAATTTTGTATTAATAATAATAATAATAATAATAATAAATAAGCCTTTTTATTTCTCATTTTTTTTTTTACATGCAGTTTAATATTTACATTTTAAGTTCATGCAGTATCAAAATATATTTTTTAAAATTGAAGATTAGATTATGATTTATTACCATTAAATTTATGATGTGGTTTAATTTTTTTTTTTAATTTTTTTTTTTTTTTTTTTTTCAATTATTAATTCGAAATTTTAAATGGAGTTACATACATAAATAAGTTTTGATCTAATTAAAATGAGAACCCCTCTATAGGGTAAAGGCCTCCTCCAATTTATTCCATAGGTTTCTGTCTTTTGCCTTTGTATGCCATTCATCTCCTGCTGTGTCTCTGATATCATCGACCCACCTTCTTGACGGTCTTCCTCGTTTTCTCTTTCCTATGGGTCCTTTCCATAGTACGGCTTGTCGTGTCCACCGGGCATCCTCTACTCGGGCTACATGGCCTGCCCATTTCCATTTTAGTTTCATAGAGTGGAGTAAGAAATCTATTAGACTTGTTTTTTTCCTTATTGTGGTATGGCGTACTTTATCTTTCTTTCGAATGCGTAGGATGGATCTTTCCATGGCTGCTTGGCATATTCTTATTTTTTCTTTAACGTGTTTTGTGTATGTCCAGGTTTGGGAGCCATATGTTAGACATGGAAGGATGGCAATATCCATTACTTTCTTCTTCTCCGAAAGTGTAAAGTTTCCTTTCATTATTTCTCTATGAGCCCAGAATTTTTGCCATGATATATTTATTCTTCTTTTGACTTCTTCCAAGTTGTTGTTTTGGTGAAATGATACCTGTTTTCCTAGGTAAATGTAGGTATCTACGTATTCAAGCTTTTCGCTTCCTATCTTTATTGGTGGTTTTGAAGAATTGGTCATCAGTTTAGTTTTTTGTAGATTCATTTCTAATCCCACATATGCGCTTTCTACCTGTAGGTGATGTATCATTTGTTCCAGTTGCGAGCTTGATTCTGAGAATAATATTATATCGTCGGCAAAGCGCAAATGGCTGAGGTGTTTTCTATTTATTTTTATACCAACATTTGTCCAGGCAAGTTTTTTAAATATAGTCTCTAATACGGCGATGAAAAGCTTGGGGGATAAAGGGTCACCTTGCTTTACTCCTCTTTTAATTTTTATTTCTGGGCCGCTTGTTTCCAAGGTGACTCTACTCATGCTCCTTTCATATATGTTTTTTATTATATTACAGTATGTTTCATCTATATCATTGTCCTGTAGTGTCTCCCATATTGACATGTGTGAGATAGAGTCGAATGCTTTTTGATAATCAATAAAGGCCAGGTAAAGAGGTCTTTGAAATTCTTTGTATTTCCCTATTATGCTCTCTAGTGTTTGAATATGGTCGACGGTTGAGTAACCTCTGCGAAAACCTGCTTGCTCTACCGGCTGCTTTTCGTCAATTTTTGCAGATATTCGGCTTAAAATGCATTGTGAGAATAGTTTGTAGAGGCTAGGTAGTAAGCTGATGGGTCGGTAGTTGCCTATGTTTTTGGGGTCCCCCTTCTTGTACAGTAATATAATATTTGATTTGGTCCATTGTTCGGGAACTCTCTGCTCTTTGTTGATCATATTAAATAATAAGGTTATAATTGGTACCAGCAGTACTCTTGCCAGTTTTAATGCTTCGTTTGTGATACCGTCTGGACCCGGACTCTTGTATGATTTCAATCTCTTAATTTCGAAGTCTATTTCTGCTACGTTCCAATCGATGTTAGTTTTGTTTTTTGAGTGGAAAATTATGTTTTCGGAGTTTTTGAAGTGGTTTTTTTGATCATAGAGGTTTACATAGAAATTTGTTGCTATTTTGAGAATGTTTTCTCTATTAGTTGTTGGCGTAGAGCTTTCTGATAAGCTTGGTATCCAAGTTTTGTGTGTGCGGAGTTCTTTATATGCACGCTTACAGCTTCCACTAGTCATTAAATGTTTCTCTATTATTTTTGACCTATAGATATTGTAGTCATTTCTGATAGATTTGTTAGTTATTTTGTATAATGAGCTAAGTTTTTTCTTGTCTTCGCGGCTTTTTGGTTTGAGAGATTGCAATTCGTGGCGTCTTTTTATTAGATTTAGAGATTTTTCGGTGAGGATCTTGTTTATTTTGTGTTTATTGATTTCTTTATCTGTTTTGATACTTTCCAGTAGGCATTTTTCTAGTTTATTGTACAAATTTTGAACAGTATTTGTTTCTTCCATATTTATAGATTTTATATTTTCTTGTAATTTCTCAAGGTAATAACTAGCTTCATTTAGATTTTCTAGAGTAAATATACGGGTTTTGTACTTTAGACGACTCTTTTTCATTTGTGTTACTGATATTTTTGACCTAACCAATCTATGGTCAGATGGAAACATGATGTTATTTAAAACATGGACATCTTGGAAACGGTTTGGAAAGTTTGTGAGTATGTAGTCTATTTCGTTCATAGTTGCCTGTACTTGTTACTTGTATTACATATGCAAAATTATTGGGGATCAATTAATTGTGGAATAATGTTTGATGTGATTGATAAGGTCATGGCTCATAAGTCATAGCTTATGAATGCTGTAGACTGATTCTCTTTTCTTCCACGTGGTCACATCACACAACATATTATATTCCTGTGTTCTGTAGGTCAGACCTTCAGAGTTCCGACGACTGCTTTTAAAGTTTCTGCCCTGGAATTTTCTGAATTTGATAATTAATAACAAGCCACGTGTAAAATTCAAAAACAAAGTCAGAATACTTCGCAATAAAATATTTTATAAAAAAGAAGAATTCGTAGTTCTATGAAGGTAGAATTCAGAACCGGCCAATTTTGAAAATTGTTAGCGATTTCTTATAGCTCTCAAATTCAAATTCAAATTCAAATCATTTATTCAGTAATTAGGCCCCTAAGGGCACTTTTACACGTCATTTTTACAGTGTTTTTATCATCTAAAGATTCTACCAGTGCTTCGGAAAAGCCCACTGACCTGAGAAGAAGCACCAAGAAACTCAGCGTAGGTCTTTTATTATAATTTTTTTTATATATATTTTTTACAAATTGCAAGTACAATATAAAACACAATTTAATTATAGAACATGTGTGAATCTGAGCAACCTAATCCCAAGCATTTGTATCTTCAAGATAGTCTCTTATACTGTAATAACCTTTTTTGCAAAGACGTTCTTTGACAGTAGTTTTAAATTTTTTTATTGGAAGATTAACAATATGCATAGGAAGTTTATTGAAGAAGCGTACGCATAGACCAACAAAAGAATTCAGGGAAGGCATGCAGTTCTCATAATCTAACTATCTCTGTAGTTCGTGGGCCTAGAGTTGCGGAGTGGCGATGATGCCAAGATGCTCATGTAGATATTAAGACTTGTATATATATATTTTTATTGCAAATAAATATGTTTCTACAGTCTACCATTTAGGGAGAATTCACCCCCATAAGGAGCATTGATAACTTACCATCTAAATTGCCTAAAAAAGGCAGGAAGAGCCAGCATCCATACACGATACGTGCATTCCCCGTTTGGCACTGGGTAGGGAGCGTGAGACGCGTTCGCTCCCATACGTTCAAAGCGGCCGCGCGGCGCCACGGTTTTTTACAGTTCCGAACGTTGATAAGATATCAACGTCACGTAGGGAGGACGGTACGCTGTGTTTTGAAGTGTTTTATGTTTTAGAATTTAAATTATATTGTAAAACACTGTTAGGGGTACTTCAGTACGTATAAAATTCTACAACAACATCATCAATGCGTTCTATAGTTTCTATAAAACCTGAAAAGAGCAACTCAGTCATGGATTGTTCATTTTTTCTCAATTATCGAGGTGGATTTATATACTGTTCTTGTTTTTTCGAATACAAGTTACCGAATAAATAAGAAGTATGTAGGTATACCACCATTTTATTCAATAACACTGAGCAGCCTTAGCTATCGTCGTGTGCCGGGTCGGTCACTTCCCTGCAACATGGTTGAGGAGGCCGATGGCTGGCACATGCGTCATATTCGTGAACGGGTGCTGCTTGCGTGGACTGGTCTGCTCTGTTTGATGGTTGACTCTATTTTTTACTTAAAATTAAACATGTAGCTGGTTATTTGACTTAGGTACTCTCCGTTAATTTTCGCATTTAATATCCATCTTTGAAATTGAATTTATATTGTTACATGCCATTTGTAAAATATATATATAATATGAAAAAAAAAATATTACAATTAAAGACCTACGCTGAGTTTCTTGGTGCTTCTTCTCAGGTCAGTGGGCTTTTCCGAAGCACTGGTAGAATCTTTAGATGATAAAAAATTGTAAAAATGACGTGTAAAAGTGCCCTTAGGGGCCTAATTACTTAATAAATGATTTGAATTTGAATATACCAGTGAAAAAAAAATAGTTCATAATTCAATTGCATTCTCAAGATTTCACCTTAACTCTTTATTAAATTTAACATTAAGTGGACATATTAAGACGCATATTTAGCGCGTTCTATGAAATTGTGCCGGATATTGTGATAGACTCGCCCCCCATCACATCATGGGACGGAAGACACAGGCGAAACGTCGGCACTAGATACCTCTGCGTACTCCTTTAGGCAGAAACGGCGTGTGTGTGTGTGTATTCAGCGCGCTTACCATACTATCCCGCGCTACACGGTGCGAGCACTCGGCGTATGCGCGTGACGCCAAGTGCTTTTCAAACAGCGGCTCCTGGTTTTAGAGTGGAGAGCGCCTTTATAAACGCCGGCCGCGTCTGTGAGAAAAAACACGATCGACTCTTCAGAGTTCATACTGATTATCAAAGTTAATACCTATGTAAAATATGAATACTGACGTTGAAAGAATAAGTGATAAATACATACATATGATAACTCAACTAATACCTAATTATTAAATAAATAAAATAAATACTTTCTAACCTAATTTTGGCCACGAGAGCCAATTCCAACGTAGATCAGCCAGCTACGCAGTAGATATTTTAGTGCATAAGTGAGTGCGCATTACACAGGTGCACTCTTTGTTCCTTCGCTCTCATAGTGCGGTGAGACGGCAATTCGAAATGACCGGAGACAGATCTGGCGCAGGACCGACTGCTTTACATGCTTTCCAAAGCACGGGATTCACCGCCAACTTCCTGACTCCGAGCTGTGACTGAGTTATTATCCCGACAGAAAAACAATGTAGTCTTTTTTTGGCTCAATCCATAATTCGAGCCCGGTACCTCAGAGCGGTGTCGTACCGCACAAACAATACAACGACGCCACTAAGGCAGCCACTGAGCCATGCGACATCTGGTGGTCTTAAAATCGTAGTTCCAAATCGAAAATTATCTCATCCCTCACATATTGAAACTTTAATCAATTTTCAAGTATTTGCTATCGGAAGTAATAAGATTCAAATTCGGTTTAATATCGCCGCGTCGGAACTGGCCACTTGGCGCCCATTTGCATCTAGAGCTCACAAACAAAGCGTTTGGATTGTGCCTTATTGTTTTTGGAATTGTTCGTTTTAGGTTAGGTTTTTTAGGTTTAGGAGGAAAGTGACTTTTACTCATTAAAAGGGGGGTAAACAGAGTCAAACAATCATTTAAAGTTAGAACAGCTTACTGAGGTGTAGAAATATAAAACTAGTAGGAGTTAATTTATGTCTTAATGGTGAAGAAAAACATCGTGAGGAATATATATCTGAGAATTCATATGTATGTGAATTTTGCCAAATCGCACTAGGCCACCATGGCGGATTAAGGCACTTTAGTAGGTATCTTTATACATTGGCAGCTGAACTTTACAGACTGGTTGGTCAAAGAAGATTAAACCCTAAAGACTAAGTATTTGTGATTTATTATATTGCACAAAAATATCAGTGGTTTGCAATAGGTATGATACGCCATTAAACCTATCATAGAACAAAAATAGTAAAAAAAAATTATCTCATTATTTTGCCTACCTTTACAAATATAACGACATAATTATAATGTTTTCACATGCCCAAATAAAGTAGCGAAGCTTCATGGTCAAACAAAAATATATTACGCCTTGATCTACATACTAATTATACGTGAACAATATCATACATACAATCTCCTGACTGACTGACTGACAGCAAACTGTACAACAGTAACAACGCCATTTTATTTATTTACGAGTTTTTGCCCGCGGCTCCGCCCGCGTGAATGAGTTTTCCCGGGATAAAAGTCCCGCTTTATATTTTCACGGGATAAAAAGTAGCCTATACGTTAATCCAGGACATGATCTACCCGTGTGCCAAACATCCATACATCCATACTTACAAACTTTTGCGTTTATAATATTAATAGGATTGATTTAAGGATCACCAACATGACATACATTAATATTAGTAATTACAAGTTACACCATACAATACTCTTAATTTAAATGTTGCTATAATTATAGGCGACCACGACATGGAAGAAACGAGATTAAAGTGATTTGAATTACAAACTCAACAATATAACAATTTTAGTATGCAATATTAATTTTCTCAATTTTTTTATTTTTCTTTTGAATTACAAAGAACTACAGAGGAGATGTACGCTTTTTGTGTGGGGTTTGGGCCTCAAAATCTAACCAGGCTCAACCTTTATAGATAATTAAAGGGGCAAAAATATGGATCTTGGATACATAAAAATTTTTTTAGACCCCTCCAATTATAACTGACTTTTAAAAAACGTTCGTTATATAATTACGTAAATCTCAAATCGGAGGACTTCAAAATTATATGATTTATTGTAAAGGCCCAGTTTTTGAGAGTACTATCCAAAAATGCTGCCTTGGTGGCGTAGTTGTATTACGGTATGACTGCAATGCTGAGGTCTTGGGTTCGATTCCCGGGTCGGGCAAAGTGATATTGGGTTTTAAATTCAATATCAGGCCGGAGTCTGGAATTTGTGCCCGATATGGCGATAGGCTCGCCCCTATCACATCATGGGACGGAATACACACGGCGAAAAGTGGGTGCACTAGTTGCGCCTCTGCCTTCCCGTTCGGGGATAAAAGGTGTGAGTGTGTGTGTGTGTATCCAAAAATATATAAAGTACCTATCTTGGTTAGAATTTTAAGCCTATCTTTGGACATGTCCTTTCACTAAAAAGTGACGTCATGCTACTAAATTCGTACATCTCTGCCCACCCTAAAGATGATAGCGTAAATGACAACAGTTGTTTAACAAGCAACTGAGCACGCGATCACATATGGCGGGCTGTTAACATAGTTTAGGGTGCTTTCATAATGCCAATCGTGTTTTAGGTGATAAAAATGAAAGAGTTCGTGATAGAAATCGTATTTTAGTTAAAAAAGTGAGAGATAGTGTTACAACGTACGGTTTCCGCTTCCAGCAAGTCATATAAATAAGATCTGTTTATTTAATTATATAATAATTGATTTAGAATTACAAGCTGCAAGGCTCTGTCTTCTGTTACCAGCACGTTTTATAAATAATTCCTACCTCATTATACAATATTTATAATCTTATATTTAATTAATACTGGCTGTATTTGATATTTTATGATATAGAATGTTTTTGAATCATAATGTGACGTGGCGAGGAATAATGTTTTAAAACAGAACACTCTTGATGTATTGAGAGAATACAATAAATATTGTAAATGCTGTGCCTATTAGTTTTCTTCACCAACAATATCCAGCAGTCTTTCTGTGCATCCCGTTCTCTATTTCAATAGGTACCTATATGATGACACTACTGCGCTCGTTAACCTGTTTTTTTTTTGGGTAGGCGATCCTGCAGTCAATACCGGGGGAAACCTACGAATGGGATACTGGAGTCCCCCGGCTTAACGACTGCAGGGGCCTGGGAAGGAAGTGGAAGAGGAAGATGGAAGGGAAAGTGGGAGAAGGGAGGAAGGTTCCCAGGATGGGCGGAAAGAGAAGGGGGTGCCAGGAAATGTTCGCGGGCCCTTTTAGGCCTCAAGTGTTATCCAACCAAGAGTTATACACACTGAACTGTGTGCCTCGACCCGTGGCTAATGTCCCCCCGCGCATGGGCGTGCATTGGGTGTGAAGACCCAGCGCACAAGAAAACCTAAGATATTGGTCAAGTCTCATTGTACTGAGTATGATATTCTTAATATTATCATATACCAACCCTGTATTATATACCTACTGTCTCGCGCTGGGTTAGGGCCGGAACCCTCTCAGTTGTAGTTTTCTGCCACTCTCATAGTCCACCACCTTAGATTTTTTTATTACATTTAATTACCTTAGAAATTCTTATAAATAACTTCTCAGGTAAGCAGGTTTCCTCACGAGGTATTCCTTCACCGTTAAAGTGAGCGATAATTCAGAAAGAATACACTCATAATATTCATAATTTTCATAGCGGTATTGCTTAGACTATACTGCAGCAATAAGCTGAATGAGGGTTCCCGTTGTTGGCTTCAAAACTTGAATTTTGTAACTTTTATATATATTTTCTTTATTAATTGTGTAAGTTGTTCCAACAATAAATCACCTATCTTTCATCTTTCTATCTTTCATAACTTTTTTAGAAAAGTCAGAGGTGGCGTGCCCATCGGTTTTGAACCTACGGACATTCGTCTCGGCAGTCCGTTCCACTCCCAACTAGGCTACCGCCGCTTTTCATCGCTTCGTATTATAATTACTCTATTTTTATTATCCGAGCTACCGTAGGCACCTTGATGATCACCTGATTTTTATTTCACTGGCCACAGTGTCTTGGAAATTAAACATTTTTTTTATGAAAAATAAAAGTGTTGTTTTTATAGATTTGGTAAGAGTATCGCGATCTAATGCAACGTCTTCAATTATTGTACTAATTAAATCGGCATCGTGTGTATAAATACGTGAAGTACTTTGTAGCCATCTGTAAGCATACTGCGCGCATGGATTGTGAGATTTGGCTTATTAAAGTTCATAGAGGAGTTCAGATTTTTTTTATTTATGAATTGCGTTCGGATTTGAACCAATGAGCGACCACTAGTTATTATTTTTACTTAGATTATTGAACTTCACTTCATGAAGTTATTGTATTTTATCTCCTTTACTGTATACACTGACTGTCCCCGGAATGAGTCTTTATTTTGGCTTTTTCATGTATATTGTACAGGGTGCAGGAGTCAATATCCAGTCAGGTATAAAATATAATTATGCAAACACATATAAGAGAAAGTGCCAAAAGTGGGTGCACTAGTTACGACTCTGACTACCCCTTTGGGAATAAAAGGCGTGTATATGATGTACATATTGTACATTTACATTGTATTTGTCCCGATTCTGTCTTGGCACTTTAAACAGATAATATCATTAGAACAACATGGTTTCGTGAAATTAAGATCCGCCGCCACTAACTTATTTTCCTTCGTTGGAGATCTTGCAGAGGGGATTGATCATGGGCAATCTATAGATTCAATATACACCGACTTCAGTAAAGCTTTCGACAAGGTGAATCACAAACTACTCATTTATAAACTGTACCTGTCTGGCATAGACGGAGATTTTTTGAATTGGTGCAAGTCGTATTTAAGTGATAGAAAATCGTTGGTTGTTTTGGGAGGTCATACGTCTAAACCTTTTACCACGCTGTCTGGAGTTCCTCAAGGTTCTCACTTGGGACCCCTATTCTTCAATTTGTTTATTAACGATATTAAGCATTGTTTCCGGAATTCTAAGTTTTATATGTTTGCTGACGATCTGAAGTTTTTCAGGCCAGTCTTGTCAGAGGGGGATGCACAACTGCTTCAGGGTGACTTAAACAATCTAACAAAATGGTGTCTTCTTAATGGTATGGTTTTAAATATCGATAAATGCCACGTAATTCGGTTCACAAGAAGAAAATTTCTTACGCCGCGTACCTATTACATAAATTCGAAAGTACTAGCTGAAGTAGATAATGTTCGGGACCTGGGAATTATAATTGATAGTAAACTGCGGTTCAATTTGCACATCGACAATGTCGTAAAGAAAAGCTTTAGAGCTTTGGGATTCGTGCTGCGCAACTGCAAAGGTTTTAAACAAATTTCCACCAAGATTGCGATTTATACTGCCCTCGTACGCAGCATTCTAGAATACTGCAGCATCGTGTGGAATCCACATTACGATGTTTATAATAAACGTTTGGAGAGTGTCCAGAAGCGGTTCTTAGGGCATTTGACTTTTAATCATAATTTAGCAAATAAACTGCCTTCTTATAATGATAGACTACGATATTTTAGATTGGCATCTCTCCATTATCGGAGAAAACTACTCGATGGTATGTTTTTATATAAATTATTTAACAACTTAATTGACACCCCTTATCTACTGTCTAAATTAAATCTACGTGTACCTAGTAGACGTGTGAGACAATGCAATAAATTTACCCCTTTTGTGTTAAACGCTGCCCAAACGAATCTGGGTCATTATTCTCCAATGAATAGGATTTTAGGCAATTACAATACACTCTATAATACCAAGATTGATTGTGGGGAAAATAATGATATATTGGGCAAACAGATTGATATATTTTCGAATAGTCTTCAAAGCTTTAAAATAAACTTGAAATTGTTAGTCAGTAAGGCACATTCATCTTATATTTGATGTTAGTAATTTCTTATTCCTATCTCAAAAACTGTAAGAATAAAATAACTAACTTTAACTAACTATTTGTACTTTTATCTTAATAGTAATAGTAACAGTTATATAGTGTAGTATTATAATGTATTATTTCTATTTTAGTGTGTTCCTGTAGAAATATGTTAATATTCATTAGCTGCTGTCTGTTCAAGCTTGCCATTTGTACCTATAATTAAGGTGGCATCTACAGTGTTTAATTTGGCGTTGTGTTCTTATGACTGTAATGGTGTTCACTTTGTTGGTGCAATAAATAAATAAATAAATAAATAAAAAATATAAGAGACACACCTAGTTATTTATCTTCGCAGTAACCCAATACGTTTTGACCCTCTACCTGACACCTAATCTGGCATTACCGGGCACAGAAGGCCCAATCAACTAATTGCCATATAATCCCCCTGCAAGGGTTAAATCTCGAAACACTGCGCAACAAGGATTGGCTTTTTGTACCCTAAGGCTAATAACCCTTTCACGTTTTGGATTTTATGTACCAATGCTTGCCGTTTTACGCACTTTATCTGTTGTCTTTGGGCTGATTTTTCAATCATTATATTAATTATAAAACTTATGCATGAAGTTAACCATTAATTAGGCACCGACTCCAAATATATGTACATACTAGCTTTTGCCCGCGGCTCCGCCCGCGTGAATGAGTTTTCCCGGTATAAAAGTCCCGCTTAAAATGTAGCTTATATGACACGTTCGTAGATTTACCATAGCAGCGCCATCTATTGATTACTTACTCAACCCAGTCGAAAGGTATCGACATCTGTTAGAATCATTTGGAGTTAAGATAATTGTGACTGTCAAATAATAACAGACAAATAATTAGCAATAAATTAAAATTGCGACTATAATTTGAGATTTAAACTATCCTATCTCTCAAGTTGGATCGAACTGCACATGGTGTGCGAATTTTATTATAATCGATTAAGTGGTTTAGGAGTCCATTGAGGACAAACATTGTGACACGAGATTTATATATATTAAGATATACTAAGCGAATATAAAATTAAATTATTTTTTTTGGTTTGTAGTGGTTTTGAAGTCGGTTTTATTTTTCTGTAAAAATATTTTATTTATTGCTTTATTGTTAGTTAATTATGTAACGGTGTAAACAATACATCATCGAGATACGATAGTAGCATTCGCGGGTCATCTGCTGTTAGGTATTGAAGATTCCATTGTCTATCTTCGAAGATCTTCATCAAATCCTAATAAATTATATACTTAAACCTTCCCTGGAAAATATACATTTGAATAACGAAAACCCCATCCAAATCGGATCAATATTTTTTGAGAAACTCGCGGCCATAGAAACTTACATACATACATATATTTGGATCGAATGCAGAACCTCCTTTTTTGAAGTCAGTTAAAAAATCATAGGACATCGTTATACTCTACAAATTTGCAATGCCTCTTTAGGTTAATTCCAAATTTGAACTTGTATAACCCCAAGTAAAATAGCTCACCAAATGACCCCCGGTAAGTACCAAATGTCATCTAATAACATAGTCATTAATGTAATAACATACAGACAGACAGGGTGCATTTGATTAATTATTATTTATGGATGATTGATTTATAGCTAACGCAATCGAGGTAAAAGCTATTTTCTTGTTAGTTATATATTTATGTGGTCGGTACTCGTCTAACTCGGCAGCAAGTAGCATACATGAGGTCTGAGAAATTTTCTACATGACTTTTTGCTTCTGATTTCTCCCACATAAAAATAATGGGGCTAAAGTCTGAGTTGCCTAAAGCAATGAAGAATAACTTGCCTTACTATTCGTGAAAGATTTTTTTATCGAAGCAATCAGACATAGACGCGTTCAAGTTTGTATTACCTACTTATTATTATTTTTATAGAGTTTGTTATTATGTTTACGCCAACGATAGACATTGAAATAAACATAGTATTCGGATTTTATCGTGGTATTTTAAATATATTTATCTCTTGGCGCAACGTTTCGAAAAATTTGCAGCTTTCACGGTCACTGAGCGGACTGAGGTCATACAAATAATTAAGCAGAACTCAAAAGACTAACTGTCGGATCTCAAGACACTATTCAAGCGGATTAGATATTTAACTGGATCAGACCTTTAAGAGCTAATATTTATATTTTATTTTTATCTTATATCATTGAAAGACGACCTCAGTCCGCCTCGTAACCATAAAAGCTCCAAAGCTTTGATACGTCGGGAGAAAAATATAGTTAAAAAAGCAATGAGAGGTGTCAAGGGACACCCGGATGGAACGAAGTTCCTTTCGATTAATTAGTGAAGGAATTGTAATAAAATTTTATTTATATAACAGAGTGTGTATATATGTAAATATATAAATATTTTCCTATTTCCGTTCCAATACATAAGTTTCTAGAGAAAAAAACAAATAAATACGTGTGGCACTCGGAGACTACCGCGGTAAAGCTATTGCATAGCATTTTTATCACAAATTTTGATTGACTAAACACAAATTCGATCTTACGCTTACCACATAAAGTAGATTTTTAAAAGCGAGCAAAGCACGTTCAGTCTTGTTATTGATAAATGTCAGAAGAAAAAATAATGTTACGTTCAATTCTTTTGTACTCGTGCCGTGCCAACGCTGGGGAAATAGCTTCTACGCAATGTATTTAAGGTTCATATAAGATTAGTAAGAATGACTTTAATAAATAAAATAAATAAAAATATACTCGTTTCAAGAATTATAGCTTCTACGCATTGTATTTAAGGTTCATATTAGTAAGATAATAGAAAAAAGTGTCGTGACAACTTTCCGTCCAGCCCCCTTTCACAACGCGCGATAAGGAACTTCGTTCCAAAACCATTAGTTATTTCATTGTATATTACAAAAGAAAAAAAAACTAAGCGCAAATCATTTGTATTTGAAATTACTATAATTTATATTGCACTTTAAACGTAAACAAATTAAACAAAATATTTTCTGGAAATGAATATCATCATACTGTATTATATTTCCATGAACAAAGTTGACCTTAGTCATAAAAGGTGTAGTACATGTTACTTTCTAGTTAGGAGCTCGGGTACGTTATAATTTTATTACACAAACACAGATGCGTCCCCCCCTTGCCACCCCGCGCCCCCTCTCCGCCGAAATCTGCAAAGTACTGAGTGCGTTAAGTGTGTAGTGCGCCGTCTGTATGCGACGAATTTATGGAGACGATGTTACAATGAGTCGAGTATGGTTATGATGCAGGCCGCTTTTGATAGGTCTGTCTGGAAATCTTTAGGAGAGGCCTATGTTCAGCAGTGAACTTTATGTAGCTCATGATGAGTGTAGTTCAGGATGTTATGGTTTTTAGAGGGGTTTAAAGATTCTTTCAGCATATATTTAGATCGAATACTAGGTTTTGGATGTGGTCACATAATGAGAACTTTATTTATTTCATTATGTTCAAAACACATTCTTATTATGTATGACGTGGTTCTTGATGTGTCTTTAAATACTTATTAAACGTTTGCGTTTAAGGAATCATTATTTATTTTTGACGTGATACAAATATTGAAATATGATATAGTCAAATGTATTCAATGAAAACACAAAGTTCTAATTCAGAGCAGGAAATATTAAAGCATAGAAATAGTTAAAATATTCGTCGTAACCAGCCCACCCCGGTTCTAACCAAGGGGAAGCCATCATCGTCAATCAGAAACTAACATAAATATGCTTTTACCGTGCCTCCTGCGCCCTCCGCACTCCAAGAGTGCCGCGAGGGTGCAAATGTACCTCAATGTATACATTACGTGGGGACCGCGTCAAATTTTTACTCTCTCTGTCTTTTAATACTATGAAATTAAACATTTTTCATATACATTACAATCTACACGACTCAGCGGGGACCAACACGCCTTTAAAAGCTTCTCGTAAGTTGGAAATTAGGAAAGATTCAGAGACCTCGTACAGGGAGCGTAGTGTGTGACGCGCGGGCCGGTGGAGCGTCGAACTAAAGGTAGTGGATGAGAGCTCAGGAGCGAGTGTTGTGAGACGACGTACAGGGAGCGTAGTGTGTGACGCGCGGGCCGGTGGAGCGACGAGCTGAAGGTAGCGGATGAGAGCTCAGTTGAGAGTGTAGTGAGATCACGTACAGAGAGCGTAGTGCGTGACGCGCGAGCCGGTGGAGCGACGAGCTGAAGTTTGTGGATGAAAGATCAGGATCGAGTGTTGTGAGACCATGCACAAGGAGCGTAGAGTGACCCGCGGGCCGGTGGAGCGACGAGTTGAAAGTAGTGGATGAGAGCTCAGGAGCGGGTGTAGTGAGACCACGTACATAGAGCGTAGTGTGTGACGCGCGGGCCGGTGGAGCGACGAGCTGAAGGTAGTGGATGAGAGCTCTGGAGCGAGTGTTGTGAGACCACGTACAGGGAGCGTAGTGTGTGATGTGCGGGCCGGTGGAGCGACGAGCTGAAGGTAGTGGATGAGAGCTCAGGAGCGAGTGTTGTGAGACCACGTACAGGGAGCGTAGTGTGTGACGTGCGGGCCGGTGGAGCGACGAGCTGAAGGTAGTGGATGAGAGCTCTGGAGCGAGTGTTGTGAGACCACGTACAGGGAGCGTAGTGTGTGACGCGCGGGCTGGTGGAGCGACGAGCTGAAGGTAGTGGATGAGAGCTCAGGAGAGTGTTGTGAGGCCACGTTAGGGGTGCGTCATGTAATTTACGCCCCCTAACCATACGCCACAAAGTAATTAACTTGGTATGCACTGACAGTGCGTTTAAAAGTTAATCTTCATATAATAGTGATTGTCCGTGCGTGGGGTGTGACGTCAGCGGCCAGGTGCCGCCATTTAGGATGGGCGAGGGTAACACACGGTTAGCATGCATAGCTAGCAGCTTTTTTATCGGTGACTTATTACGTATTGATTACATTGAACTAGTGTATTGAATCCTTTATAGTCATTAAGACCTAGGTCGAATAAGACCTTTCAAGAGACATAAATCAGTTCCCTTAGTAATAACACTTATTACCGACCCACAATTATAAACACTTTTTGGGATTACTATATTATTTGAATATGTCAGTTCCAGTTCGAAGATAAAATACCGATTTGTTAATCTACAAAAACTATTCAAACTCTGTTTGCAGAACATAACGGTTGTCCTTTAGTAGACCATCGTTTTTCGTAGAACTTAGCATTAATTAAAAAGCCATGATTAATACCAGCGTTGTTGTGCGTTCTTCCAGCCCGTATGTCTCACATACAGGGTGCGTTGTTTATTTTCCCTGCGCGTGTCACGTGATATGTTTGGCCGCGAGTCCGTGTGTCATATTACAATTGTTTGCACAGATGATGCGTTGTTTGGACTTGCAGAATTCTGCTTCAAAGCTAATATTGTGGGATGTTTAGATCTGCCACGTACAGTACGGTCGCTCAGCTATGAACGGCTAAAGGTGGTATAAATATCCTATAAACAGTTTTAGCAAAGGTTGACGCGATTGCTTACAAGGTACAGCTAAGACACTCTTGCTCATTTCTCTATTAAAATAAGAACACTAGAGGTAGGTGTGACACCTTTATTCCCGAAGGGGTCGGCAGAGGAAAACTAGTGCACCCGCGTTTCATCATGTGTGTTCCGTCCCACAATGTGATAGGGGGCGAGTATATCGTCATATCGAGCACAAATTCCAGACTCCGGGCTGACACTGAACAGAAAATCCAAATGGCTTTTCCCGATCCGGGATTTCGAGGCGCACGGAATACAACTACGCCACTGAGGCAGTTCACAATATTTCACATTTAATATTATCGCACATCCTGTATAGCGAGTGGCAGACGACGCCGCGCGTCCATCTAGTTAATTACAGAGGGAGTCGCGTGCGCGGTCACTCACACCCTCTGCTTAACTCCTGTCAAATTTTATTTTAATGCACTGGACACGCAAAGGAACATTCGACATAATGCCACGATTAAACGAACGAAAAACAAAAAATGACATGGAGAAATCTGTTGCCTACTAGTTTTACAACATGAAGAGCAACCCGCTCTGAGTATCGTAATCCTACTAATATTATAAACGCGAAAGTGTGTAAGTATGGATGTATGGATGTCTGGATGTATGGGTGTATGGATGTTTGTTACTCTTTCACGCAAAAACTACTGAACGGATTTCGATGAAATTTGGCATACGGGTAGATTATGTCCTGGATTAACACATAGGCTATTTTTTATCCCGGGAAAATATAAAGCGGGATTTTTATCCTCATTCACGGGGGCGGAGCCGCGGGCAAAAGCTCGTTGCTAATAAAAAGTAGTAATACCAAGAAAATTTAATTACGGTGGTTGGGCAATATCCATTTCTTTCGCCAAATAGTGTTGTGCAACGTGTAAGAAAGAAATATTTATTGCTAGTACAATTTTAAATACACGTGTCAATGTTTGGTTATTAGTATGTGTTTTTATAACGTAAGGGACAATCGAGAGTTTTTACTAGAGCTGTTTTTTTCCTTATCAATTATAAATCATTATAGTATATTTGCAGTATTTAGTTACAAAAATAACTATTCTATAAAGTACTGGAAAAATACCATACGTATTTTAGAATACATAAAAAATACCGTTTTAGTCAAAAGTGCGAAATGCTCGTTACGATGTTTTTCCTGAAAAGGCTCGAAATTAAGTGAGCTACATCGTCAATTTCTCGAGTGGAGACCACGTACTGGCAAGCGCAGCGTCGGCCGTTCACCTGCAAGGTGGACAGACGACTTGATAAAGGTCGCAGGAACACGCTGGAAGCAGGCCGCTTTTGACAGTTCCGTCTGGAAACCTTTGGGGGAGGCCTATGTTCAGCAGTTTACGTCATGAGGCTGATGATGATGATGATTATGAGCTACATCATCTACAAACATTGAACACTAGTGGAATCGTAGAAGCGCTGTCTTAAAGGAAAGGAATGGGCAGGGGTGTTTAGGCATCCGGAGATCTCAAGAAATACACCGGCAAACTGTCATTTCTCGTTGGTTTTCTGTGAGAGTAATACTAGCCCATCGAACTGGCTAATGATTTAGACAGATATCCAGTGTGACTCTGCCACTCTGTTTCGAAAACGATTTCTGTTTATCCGACTTCAAAAAAGAAGGTTCTGTATTTAATTTACTTTAAATTTGTATGGGGTTTTCGTTATTAGATGCTAAAATACTGTTTAGAATAACATTGTGCAGGCTTTGGCGTCAAGTTTTGGCCAACATTGGCCGCTATATCGTCACACTATCACACAATACTGATCAATATAAATAAAAACCATGAACAGATGACCATGGAAAAATCCATTTATTTCAGACCTCGAACTTCATATATTTTATTGGCCATGATCGGTCTTTTTATTTTGGTTAGTAACCAATATAAGTTGAACCCTCAATACCTCAGTTTTGTGTGAGACAGTGGATCTGTAATCTGGTTATTTATCTACCCTTAAAATCTTACCGGCCCATATGTACGATAATAATCTACATGGATGTCAGTAATTAGATGATACAGTAATAAAATCATTGGCGGGGGTCGTAATCATCTCATCTTTTCATTTCCCTTTGTAAGTAATTATTGGGTTAGTCATTTTAGGCGAGTATTACATTTGTAAGGTTTACTTGTAGAAATTACGTACGTAAGTTGTTATTAAGCTAACTGTAGCTTAATAACAACTTACGTTGCGCGGCTGATCCTTCCTTTTAGCCACTGGGCTAAAAGGAAGGATCAGCCGCGCAAAGTAAGTAGGTACGTTAGTAACTGTAACTTACGAAGTTGAAATTAGTTAATTGTTCGTAATTAACTTACGCATTTAAAACATACAAATGGAAAGCCCTTATGGCATAAATATATATTAATAAACAGATAAACGGCGACAGCCTGGATGGGACTGGAACGGATTGCCGAGACGAATGTCCGCAGGTTCAAAACCCAAGGGCACGCACCTCTGACGTTTTTTAAAAAGTTATGTGTGTATTCTTTGTGAATTATCGCTCGCTTTAACGGTGAACGAAAACATCGTGACGAAACCTGCATACCTGAGAAGTTCTCTATAAGAATTTCGAATGTATATGAAGTCTGCCAACCCACGCTTGACCAGCTTGATGGACTAAGGCCTAAACCCTCCAGTAATAGAGGATCGTGTTCAGCAATGGTCAGTAGGTATATATTAATTTTAGCATCTGCCAAACATTGAATTACAAATTACTCTGAAAGCCTATACTACTGAAACCATGATCTTATATTTAATCTTCTTTTTTCTATTTAAGTTTACAGTCGCCACGCGCCGGCAATAAGTAACAGATACCCGTTATCGGTAACATTTTGTATTCGCCCCTTATCTTGTTACAGTAACTTATGTAAGCTGCCTTGAACACGGGTACTAGTTTACTTAACACAAGATTTACAAATTACTATAATATTGGTTAACAGCTGTCTTACAGTGACTTTTACATGAACTGTAAATGTTATTAGTAAAAGTAATATATTTACCCGTAGCTGATATGAGAAATGTGTTTCTTAATTTTAGTAACATCTGAAACACCACAACACTTACGGAATTTAGACAAAGATACAGCAAAATCAACAGCCAAAAGAGATGTCCGCTTTTTGTATGGGCGCTGGGCCTCAAAATCTAACCAGGCTCAAACTTTAGGGATATCAAAGGGGCAAAATATGGAACTTGGATCCATGAAAAATATATATTTAGACCCCTCCATTCATAACTAACATTTTTAAAAAAGTTCATATTAAGTATAGTTTTTAAGCAAAATAAAATTACATTAATCTCAAAATCGGAGGACTTTAAAATTAAACAATTTATTGTAAAACGTTAGTTTTTTAGGAGTTCTATCCAAATGTATATAAATTGTCTTGGTTACTTTTAGGGCCGTTTTTAGACATGTCCTTTGTGGTAAAACAAATTTAACAATATTAAAGGACATTTCACCGCTTGCTGATAAATGCTACTCGTCACATAAATGTATAAGCCGACCAAATACAAAAGTGACACTCTAATCTATGCTCCCAAATAAATGGTAATAAAATGAATACTATCTACATTAGCTGTCTAATGCAATAACTGCCAGATAAAAGGACATGTCCAAAAACGGACTTAAAATTCTAACCAAGATACTTTATAGGTACTAACATAACCTAATAAACGCAAAAGTTTGTAAGAATGTATGGATGTGTGGAATGTGGATGTTTGTTACTCTTTCAAGCGAAAACTACTGAACGGATTTCGATGAAATTTGGCATACGGGTAGATCATATCCTGGATTAACACATAGGCTACTTTTTATCTTGGGAAAATATAAAGCGGGACTTTTATCCCGGAAGAACTTTTTGACGCGGGCGCCGCCGCGGGCAAAAGCTAGTACTATATATTTGGATAGTACTCTCATAAACTAGGCCTTTGCAATAAATCGTATAATTTTAAAGTCCTCCGGTTTTGAGATTTATGTGATATTATTTGCTTAAAAGCTACACACTTAATATGAACGTTTTTAAAAAAGTTAGTTAAAACGGAGGGGGTTAAAAATATGTTTTTAATGGATCCAAGATCCATATTTTGTCCCTTTAATATCCATACAGTTTGAGCCTGGTTAGATTTTGAGACCCAGCACCCATACAAAAAGGGCCTGTTTTACAGATTTTAAGTAAAGGAGATGTCTTTACTTAAAATCTGTAAAACAGGCCCTTATAATTTTTGACGTTATTTAGGTTGTAAGGGGCAATGAAGAAACTGATTTTATCATCTATAAGAAATAAAATCTTATCTCATTAATATTATAAATTACTAATCTTCTGCTCGGGGCTCCGCCCGCGTGAAAAAGTTTTCCGGGATAAAAATATTTTCCTGGCATAAAAAGTAGCCTATAGCAGGAATAATCTAGCTTCCTATTAGTGAAAGAATTTTCAAAATCGGTCCAGTAGTTTTTGAGTTTATCCATTACAAACAAACAAACAAACAAACATTCAAATCTTTCCTCTTTATATGAAATGTAATGAAATCATTTATTCGAATCCATAAAATGTTACACATTACTTAGATTCAGTTAATTTTTACTCTACAACCAGTTCGGAAAGCAGTTTCCACCAGAGAAGAGCGGGCAAGAAACTCTAGGGTTGCTCTTTTCAAAATCAATTCATTCATATATTCAAAATAATATTAGTACCTTTTTTTTATGGTATAGGGGGCAAACGAGCATACGGTTCACCTGATGGTAAGTGATCACCGCCGCCCATGAACATCTGCAATACCAGGGGGCACAGAGATGCGTTGCCGGCCTTTTAGGTGGGAATACGCTCTTTTTTTTAAGGTCGCCAGGTCGTATCTGTCCGGAAATGCTGCTGGCGGCAATTGGTTCCATAGTTTAGTAGTACGTGGTAAAAAATGACGGCTAAAACGTACAGTGGTGGATTGCCAACCTTCGAGGTGATGTGGATGGAATTTGGAGTTCTGCCGCGAAGTACGGTGATGGAACTCAGCAGCAGGGATAAGTCCGAACAATTCTTCAGAGCACTCCCGGTGGTAAATGCGATAGAGAATGCAGAGCGATGCTACATCTCTACGCAAAGCCAAAGGATCAAGCGTAAATTACCTATAGATATATGCGAAAGTTTGTGAAAATGTTTGTATGTAAGTATGCAATTATATTAGAAGTAAACACAGAAGCAACTAAACAGATTTGGATGAAATTTCACACATGAGTAGATAATGTCCTGGAAGAACACATAGGCTACTTCTTGTCCCATTAATTTGCTCCCATAGAAAATAATAGATATTTTTAATCTGATTATTTAAGTAGATGGCGCTGGCACCGTACTGTGTTTTGGGGACTATTGTAGCGGGAAAGGCACACCTAGTCTATATATTTATTTATAACAGTAATCTAAGACACAACTAAAACAGTACACACGGTTAGTTCCGTCCAAAGGTCGGCCGTGAAACGATATAAAAATAAAATAATATATTAGTTCACGAAGCGAAAGCTTTTAGCGGCGGCGGGAGGGACGGGGCTACGAGAGGGAACCACGAAACTATTGACTCTATGTAGATTTATATTTATTATGGCTCAGTCCTTTTTAAATTGTACTTGATTTTGATGCAAATCTTTTAGAGATCTTTACAATCTTTCCCGCATTTTATCCCGGAAGAGTAAGCAGAGGCGTAACTAACGCGAACACTTTTCACCATATGTATCCCATGATGTGATACGGGGTTAGCCTATGGTTATATTGGACACAAATTCAAGACTTCGGGCTGATACTGAGCAGAAAATCCTTTTTTTATTCGAAACCGAAACTTCAGCACCAGCTTTCTACCATGCACGCAATAAGTACTACGCCATCGAGTCGGTCAGATTTTTTTGATTTTTTGCTTCCTTTCTATACTCCACAGGAAATTTACATCAGTAGTATATTCAAAATGTAATAAATTATCTATGTATATAACTTTAACAAAATATCTAAAACGCAGTTATTACCACGTTTCGGGATACTAACTACTACTGACGGGAAAATAGTCACCTATTCCGGTTTATCCAGTCCAGTCCAGTTTATCCGGTCCAGCATGTCAAGCTGGCATAATTCTGGTGACCATCGAGGACAAATGAGAGATGGCATACTCTCATTTTCGACACTCGATTCTCGATATTATATACAAGGTGTTGCTCGCGGCTACGGTCGCGTGAAAAGCCTTTCCCGCTACAAAAGTCCCTAAAACACAGTACGATACCAGCGCCATCTACTTAAGGAATCAGATGAAAAATATTATTTTTTTCCCATGGGAGCAAAATACCGGGATTAAAAGTAGCCTATGTGTTAATCCAAGATATGATCTACCCGTGTGCCAAATTTCATCCAAATCCGTTCAGTTGTTTCTGCGTTTAGTTCTAACAAACATCCAAATACACAAACATCAAAAAAAATCACAAACTTTCGCATTTATAATATTAGTAAGATTTTAGACTACAAATCACTGGACCATAAGGTTTAGTGTAGCTGTTATTACTTTTTTGCTAAGATAAATACTTTACCAATACAGCCGCATTATCCATCTTGCATAATGTCGTCCACGTAGTAAGATTTTACAAGGTCGCCAGTCACGCCGCTACTATCATTCCAAAATTAAACTCCGTGGAGACGTCTTATAAAAAAAAACCTTTTGGCTTTACGTGATAGCTTCGCGATAAAATAAAGTCTAAAATTTTCTAAATAAATTATCGACAAAACTCTTGTTCAATACGGTTTAGCCCTTTTAAATATTAGTCTGGTTAAACAAATAAAAAAATAATCCAAAATTGTTTCAAAATTTTTGGGAACGAGAGAGACGCAAGTGGACGTGCGTCGCTGCATGCGACTATTGGTCTACTGGATGCTTCGGAAAATGAATTTATTTTGTAATCACCGAGAGATCAATGTCATGAAATGATGGTTAATTAGCTGCAATGTAAATAATGTAATTTTTTTTAAAAGAACTACAGCAGCTTGTGTTCGTGGCTCCAATCATTTTAAAGTCCGTTCTCTGGAATCCAAGATAGCCCCAAATATATTTTTTAATTGTACCGCTGCTCAAATAAGAAAGGAAGAATAAACTATTCAGCTTTATAAATTCACAAATAGAAATCATTCTTTAAAATTTTATCAAATTCGTAATACATGAGCTTGTCCTTTTGCCTACTCTGCACAAGAAAATAGTTTTACGAATTTTGAACATAAGCGATATTAGTACAATAAACTTGTAACTCTAACGGACATTTGAGCAAACAGACAAAATTTTCCAAACATGTTTTTTTACGTTCTGTCACTTATTCCTCGCATCTCTCGGGTTAACTTTTACAAAAATATTTACAAGTAAATATCTACGGTTTTATTATAATACTAGCGGCCCTCCCCGGCTTCGTACAGGTAGCAAAGCATAGTATTATATGCCTGCATTTATTTTTTTGTCGTACAAGATATTTAGTAATTATACACATAAACCTTCCTCTTGAATCACTCTGCCCATTGGAGAAAAACGTATGAGAATCCGTTCGGTAGTTTCTGAGTTTATCGCCTTTAAACAAACAGACGCGATGGGGGGGACTTTGTTTTATAATATGTAGCGATGTAAGGACATATCCCTAAAAATAAAAAGATAAAAGTAGCCTGTCCTTCCCTGGATCTTAAACTATCTTCGTACTTATTTTCTCGCAGCTCCACCCGCAAGAAAATATTTTCCGGGATAAAAGTCCCGATTTATTTTTCCCTGGATAAGACGTAGCATAGGTCCTTCCCGGGGTCTTAAACTGTCTCCCTACCAAATTTCATCGAAATCGGTTCAGTGGTTTCGCCCTGAAAGCTCCATTCATGAGAAAAAAAATCAGAGTTAAAAGTCCCGGTTTGAAGTTTTCCGTGATATAAAGTAGCCTTTGTTACTCAGGGATAATGTAACATTCTAATGGTGAAAGGACTATTGAAATTGGTTCAGTAGTTTTTGAATTTATTCGTTACAAACATACAAAAATACCAATCTTTCCTCTTTATAATATTATGTATAGGTTACTGGTCCATTCATTTCATGTTCTTTATTTAAAAGCAGATTGACGTTAGGCGTATAATAATATAACCGTACCGCACCATGAAACGGTAGTTCCCTCACGAGCTTAATGGCTGGGCGGTTAGCGTCTCAAGTGACGGTTTGAATCTCTGTGGCTGAATATTTTATTTTACGTTAGAATATTTCGCCGAGAAATGTCTATGTAACTATTCAATTGAATATAGTTAGTACAATTAAAAAGATAAAACCCGGCACCATATCTGTACACCTAGGTTATTTATACCATAATTTATGTTGTTTATTTTTTAAATACCCGTCACATAATATGTAAACGTACAAGCCCTCTACTTTTGGCGGTTAAAACTTTATTTTAAATATCGAACATATAGAGGACGTAGAATTACTGAGTAAGCAATTGTCGACATCTTTTGAATATGTAACTCTAAGACCGGGTTTTTTCAACTGTTGTTACGGTAATCATCGGTGTTATTAAGCTGGACGCGCTCGCAGAGCTTCGAGTGGTCCAGGTGCTGCGAGCGCGTCCACCTTAATAAGACCCTTACAAAAAGATAATTACAGTTCAAAAAACGGGACCTAAGGCCGTGTATAGATTAGCAATCAGTTCCAGCAGGAATATATTGAGCAGGACGCGTTTACTCTAGCGGAAACATCTTAATAAGCCTTTACAAATGCGTGTAGCCGCAAGCCGTGCGAACTCCAAAAAAGTCAACTTGACGAGACTGTTTACACGGTAAAAATAGGTTGCGGAAGATACCTTCTCCAAGTTTTCTTGCTAATGTAAACGCCGCTTAACAACTGAAAGGCGAAATATTTTTAACCATCGACTTTAATTTGGTTATGGAACTGTAAAAACCGACTAAACGAAAAGCGAGACTTTTATAACCTTTTTACGATTTTTTCTATTACAATGACGATAACTTCAGTATTACGGCATTAGCACACATGAACGGCGATGAATGGGACAATTTTAAAGAAACTCGCCCCGGTCGAGTGGAAAATCGCTTCCGATGACGCGGTTTAAATGGAAGCATATTACTTATTCAACTGTGTTCAAGTATTTAACAATAGAAATATTTTATATTCTGTCGTATTTTTGAGTTATGAAATAAAATTCAAATGGTATTCGTATAAATAGTCCACGCAGAACTCACATTAGTCTGCACCATGGTCCGCTGGTCCAGGTTGTTACTATGAAGGTGCTATAGGCAATTGTTTTACTCAGTCTTCATAATTAGTGGTGGTGTTGACTTGCCGTCAGGTCACAAGCTCGTGTCTAATATTCTGGAATGCAAAGACTTATATGTTCATATTTTTTAAGAAGAAAATAACAGGCAGAAACGAATTATTCTAACTAAAGGGTACCTACTCGCGGATTTTGAATAATATCTATAGACTTTTTACGTGCAAATATTCCCTGACAGAATGTACTTCCTGGCAGTAACTGTTATGCAAAATAGTTTTCGGTAATCGGTATTGTGTTGTGGAAAGATCAAAATAAAATTATTTATAAAATTCACATAAAATCTTAACGGTGAACAGCTTATTCAGTCGAAAATCTAACATCCCATCCTCCTACCGAAATCTGTCACTAAAGTTGCATGAAAGCATTTTAAACAAAATGTAAAAGGATCATAACTCGTGGGCCACTTAAGGCAACGACGTAAATTTGTCTGATCAAAGCTTGGTTTTGTTTTATAGTTACATTCAAATATGTTAATGAAATTTAAAATAAATTTGTTTACATTGTGAAGAATCGCTTTTGGCTTGGGCTTTTAAAATATATTGGCAGAACGGGCTGTATGATCTGCGATTCCTTTGCCCACTTTGTAAATCAATGAAACATTTTAGCGGGAAATGGGAATACTGATAGAATAGTCGTCGTTTATTTCGATCGTGTTCAAAAATAGAAAAATTTATGTTTTCTATTAGAGCAGTCAGTGTTTGTTGTGCGCATTTTTTTATAAACAGTGTTGAGAAACGATGAAATAAATGGATTTATTGAATTTTACTTACTTACGAAGAATTAACAAATTTTGTATTACAATAAATACAATATAATAATATTATCGAAAATAAATTCCGTCTCATCTTCAGTCTTGAAAGTAGGTACAAAATATTCGATAGAAGTATGACATATTTCGTGTGGAAACCTGCATACCTCAGAAGTTCTCTATAAGAATTTCGAAGGTGTGTGAAGTCTGCCAACCCGCAATAGGCCAGCGTGGTGGTCTAAGGGCTAAACCCTCTCAGTAGTAGAGGAGGCCCGTGCTCAGCTGTGGCCAGTATATAATACAGCGCTGGTACGGTATAGTATGACATAATATTCCATCTTAATACCAATCCTATATTATATTTTATACAGGACTTGGTACCATCCATCGTATACATAGAAAGGTCTCCAGCCAGCCATAGACTCCCAGACTTGTTCTGGCGAGTCACGTTCTGGGCTCAAGCTATGCTTATCCAGTAAGACAGAGCATCGAGGGTCGCTATTCCTAACGTATTGATGGTCAAGCCTACATTTCCCTTACTGCATCAGGTGAGTCCTTGACAGAATACGAATATACTTATTTGACTTTAGTAAAAGTCAGTAGTAGAGGATGCCCGTGCTCAGCAGTGGGCAGTATATAATTCAGGGCTGATTTCATTGCATTGCAAAAGTCAAAAGCGTAGTAATATCCATGTTTTAGATCATTTTTGATATATATTGTTTCTGCAATTTTTAGTGCAATGGCATTAGATATTTATAATCTGCCTTTTGGTTAGTTCCACCAGTCCTCTATGACCGCCATCAAATTCCTAAATGAGAATAAATAAAACACCAAAATACTGTTACACAATTAACATATTTATTCGGCACTTTACACGAAAATACACGTGAGGTTACATGAAACAAATAGCTCGACTGAACCAAATCACAGATTCACAATACGTGCGGCGCTCCACTGGGAAAGCGGGGGTGTCTTGACGCGCAGTTGGAAAGAATGTACCGCAACATAACACGCAACATCGCTCATTGATGTTACCAACGAAAAAAAAAACATTCCGCGTTGCCCAATGTAGTGGCATTGCATTACGCATCAAGCAATACATAGTTTACATAGCATATTTGATATATTAAATTAAAACATTACTTGTGATAAATCAAATCATCAATGGTTAAGTACCTATAAAAAAATATCCATTTCAAGCTGTACTTATATTACGATAAACAACATTTAATAAATATTGCTCTAAATTGTGTTTGAAGTTTTTATCTGGAACGCGTTGTTATTTTTATAACGCGTATTTATTTTTATCAAAATATGAGAGACTTAGGAATATCAATCCATAGATAGAGAGAGAAATAAAAAATATGCTAATGGGCCGGAATTCTAGTTAAGTTGGTAACATCAAAGTGCAATGTGCTGGTAAAATACCCATGCCTACTATAATTACTAAATACAGTTCCTCTATACATGTGAAAATATATTATCTCAAAACTGTTTTATAACAAACTTGAATTTCCAGCCAAAACTGAAATGCCTTGCTTTTTTTAAATACAACAGTAAGCCCCAATCACCGGAAATACCAACTACAACCGTTTTAAAATATAATGTTTCAAGCTAAAGGCTTCAAAATGAAAGTAAGTTAAGGGTCATAGTTACCAAATTATAACCGTTAAAGTAAGTCAGAAACCTAAAAGATTTTTCTGACCATAGAGTTATTCACTAACTAATAGGAAAAGAAATAAATAATTGTTAGAAAATGAACAAGCGCTCTTGACACCCCTACTTTTTTACACCAGAAGATAACCGAAGAGACTATAGTGTCACTACTCACCTAAATTTAATAAACGAACTAAAATATATTACGTTTGCTTTTTTTATATAAGATTAATAATAAAATAATAATAATCAGTCAGTCGGTTGCCGCCGACCTCAACGCACGTACCTACACACTCGCTTCACATCTAGCGACCGATACCTACGGTTCTCAAAGTTTTGTTCTCAGTTATTCCTAGTTTGTGATTTTTCGCTGGCCTAATGTTTAAGTGCAAGCGCTGTGAATCCGAATTCAGGGATGGAGTGCTCTGTTCCGTATGCCTTAGTCACTACGACTTCCCATGTGCTGGAATTACCGAATCAGGATGGCGCAAGCTTGGAGATCGGAAATCTACATGGAGATGCTCAAGCTGCAAAGCATCAAGCCCACGATCGTCGAAACTCACGCCTGCATGCATGGACAGCATTCTCTCCGAGTTAAAATTATTATCAGCCCAAACTGCTGCCATTCCAGACATCGTAGAGAACATGAAGAAAATTCAACTGGAATTAGCAGAACTCAAATCTATAAAGGATGATCTTAAAAATGTTAAGACTTCTGTCGAATACGCGCACCAATCAATAGCTGAACTGTCAGCAAAAGTAACTGATCTGAGCTCAGAAGTGGACTCCATTAAGAATACTAAAGACGATATCGCATCCCTGCGCAACCAATTGGCGAAACTAAATAGACTTCATCAGGAGAACGACCAAAAACTCAGGCAGAATAATATAGAGATCAAAGGAGTACCAATGTCAAATTCGGAAAATCTGTTCACAGTTATCTCCAAGATAGGCGAACGAATTAATATAAATCTACCCAAGGAACAAATCAACTATATCGCAAGAGTGCCGATGCGGAATGACAATCATAACAAGACTATCATCTGCTGTATTCATAATAGGTATCTTAAAGAAGATTTCGTAGCAGCCGCCAAGAAATGTAAATTAACAGCCGCAGACCTTGGCCTATCTAGCAGTAACATGATTTTCGTCAACGACCACCTGACGGTTGAAAACAAGATTCTGTTGAACAAGACCAAACTACTTGCAAAAGATCGAGGGTTCTCCTTCGTCTGGATAAAGAACTGTAAAATATTAGTAAGAAAAAATCCTACATCACCAGTCCTATCGATACAAACAGAAGAGGACCTAAAAAAGTATTTTTTTTAATGTTTACTATATTTAATATTTCATTTAAACTAATTTTTAGAAAGTTTGAGAATCGCGCTCATAATTTTTTTGCATTGTTTTCAAGCACCTGGTTCTATTGTTCTCGAATGACTCGAAACAATGGGACGGCTTCGCCGCTAATGCTACCGCATAAACGAACTCTATTTATAACTCGCTTAAGTCGCTATTTGCTTGCTCCTCGTGCCATATTTTTGTTAATAATTATTACTGCTACCCATCTTTTTTTTGTCTTCGTTTTGCTGGTGCCTTACATTGATTCTATTGAATTATTATTGTCTTTATTACTTTCCAATGACGCCAATTAGCTTTTATTACCAAAATGTGCGGGGACTGCGGACGAAAACATCCACCTTTTATAGAAATTTGTGCTTGAATTCTTTTGATGTTATTTGCTTGACCGAGACTTGGCTTATAGATGGCATTAAAGATTGCGAGCTATTTGATGATCGGTACTTAATATGGAGGCGTGATCGAAACTATAATAACACGCATCAAATTTTGGGGGGTGGTGTTTTAATTGCAGTTCGGCGGGACCTGGCAGCTGAATCTCATTACGACTGGTGCTCGTCTGCAGAAGACATCTGGATTTCGATAACATTATCCCATAAAAAACCTAAAATATTATATAAAATGCATATATGCGTTGTTTACATATGCAGTCAAAATCTTGGTCACTCTTTGTCCACGCAACTGCTACAGTTCTCAAATAATTTTACTGGTGGTAGGTCTCTCATTATGTAAGAGGCCGTCTGGGTGGGTACCACCGCAATGTCTATTTCTACCGCCAAGCAACAGTGTGCATGCACTGTTGTGTTTCGGTTTGAAGGACATTGTAGCCAGTATAACTACTGGACATAATGAGACTTAACATCTTATGTCTCAGGGTGACGAGCGCAGTGGAATGCCACACAGTACTTTGTTAGTCAAGGTGCTGGATGGTGTTGCTACTGTTTATGGGTGGTCGTATCGCTTACCATCAGGCGAACGGCATGCTCGTCTCGTCATTAAATGCAATAAAAAAAAAAAAAAAAAAAAAAAAAAAAAAAAAAAAAATAATCTAACAAATATTTTTCTAAAAAATCCTGCTGACAAATTCATCGTTTTGGGCGATTTCAATCTCCCCAACATTAACTGGTCTCTCTCAAATAACGACCACTTTTTGGAGCCCAGTAATATTAACGGCCCAAATCAACATATTTTATTTGATAACATTAATCTATGCAATCTACTTCAATATAATTCGTGTCTCAATTGCAATAACAAACTACTCGACTTGGTCTTTTCAAACAGCAAAACACTAGTTAGTCCCTGTTGCGATCCCTTGGTACCAGAAGATCCTCATCACAAAGCCATTTGTGTGTCGACTGATTTCGTCCAACTGCACACACTGCACTCTTTGCCACATACAAAATACCTATACAATCGTGGTGATTTTGGTGCAATTACCTCAGAACTAGACCAAGTTGACTGGCAGGGGGAATTTAAGTATAAATCACTCGAAGAAGCAACGGGCTATTTCTATTCAATCTTGAGCAATTTACATTCTATTTATATTCCTTCAAAGACAGTCGTTTCTCAATCCAAATATCCTGCCTGGTATAACAAAACACTAATTAAAACTCTCAAAGAAAAAGCGAAATTCCACTTTAAATACAAAAAGTACCATAACACATCAGACTACACATCTTTTGCACTGCTCAGAGATAGAGCTAAAACCCTTGAAAGTGAAAGTTTCTCTAAATACATTGAAAGAATTGAAAATAACATAGCGAAAAATCCTAAAGCTTTTTGGTCTTATATAAATAGTAAAAAAAAAAGCAATTCTTATCCTACAACTTTAAAATACGGGCAGATGTCTTCTAAAGATGGTGAACAAATATGTAATATGTTTAGTGATTATTTCAGCTCTAATTTTCTGCCGCGCATCAACAGCGCCAACGATTCGACCTCTCAAGAGTTCCCACAAATTTCTAATTATTTTAAAGACTGTACCACAGACATTGGATCAGTCATTATACAAAATAACGAATTATTCAAACTACTCGCTACAACTAACCTGAATAAATCTTCCGGCCCAGATAATATAGCCCCTTGTTTTATAGCAAAATGTGCTAAAAGTCTTACCGTGCCACTGTCCCTTCTATTTCAAAGATCCCTAAGGGAAGGATTGATTCCTAAAATCTGGAAGACTGCCTTCATAACTCCAATTCATAAAAAAGGGCCCAAAGATGAAGTCGTTAATTACAGACCTATTTCGAAACTATGCATATTCGCTAAAATATTGGAAAGAATCGTATATAGACAATTATATTCTAGCCTGAAACACACTTTCAGCGATCACCAACATGGTTTCCTCAACGGGCGTTCTACCACTTCCAACCTCATTGTGTGTTGCGATTACCTATTACAGTCAATGTCCGAACGCCACCAGGTTGACGTAATATATACCGATTACTGCAAAGCTTTTGACAGAATTGACCATGTGATCTTATTACGCAAGCTCTCAGCTATAGGTATCAGAGGAAATCTCTACCGATGGTTCTCGTCATACATCGATAATAGATGCCAAACTGTCGTTCTTAATGGTTTCTCATCTAGAGCAGCATTTGTCCCATCTGGAGTTCCTCAAGGGTCGCTGCTGGCTCCCTTACTATTCACAATCTTTATAAGTGATATATCAGAATGTTTTAGTCACTCAAAAATAATCTTATACGCCGATGACATGAAAATTCTATCCCGCATTGCAACTGAAGCCGATTCTATTGCTCTCCAATCTGATCTTAATAGATTCTCAAATTATTGTATCTTGAACAAGTTAGAATTAAATGTATCGAAATGTTATGTGTGCACCTTCACCCGCAAACACAACCCTTTCAATTTCACATACACACTCAATGGGACTATACTGGAAAGAGTTAATCTGATAAAAGACCTTGGCATAACTTTTGACTCTAAACTTCTCTTTGATGCTCATATCTCTAACATTGTAAAAAAAGCATCTCAAGCACTAGGATTTGTAATGAGATTATCTTCTCAATTCATGAGCATTAAAACGATCAAAATCCTGTATTGTGCTTTCGTCCGCAGTCATCTCGAATACTCCTCACAGGTGTGGAATCCAAACTACAAGGTTTATATAAACAGAATTGAGAGTATTCAAAAAAAGTTTTTAAGATTTCTTCAGTATCGCTCTAAAACATACCTTCCCAATTATATAAGTCGCTGTAAGAAATTCCACTTGCTACCTCTTCAGGAGCGGAGGCGTATCGCTGATCTAGCCTACCTGTTTGCTATAGCAAACGGTAAGGTCGATTGTCCCGAGCTTCTAGGTGAATTGGGGATTCGGACGCACCCCAATTTTGTGAGGTGTCCGAGATTGCTTAATATCCCCCGCGCAAACACAAATTACTGCAAAAATTCCTTTCTCAAAAGAGCCAGCAATCAGTTTAACAATATAATGTATGATATGGACTTAGATATTTTTTGTACAAGTATTCCAAAACTTAAAAAGATTATGAGCGATGCATTCTTCCTCTGAGTTCGGTTCTATGCGTTGTTTAACTTAAATAAATATATTTTAAACGGTTGAATTTTATATAATATATAACAATTTCTTAATATCTTGACTCTAGAGTGTACCTAACCTATCAGTGAAAACTTTTAATTGGCCTTTTGTCACTATTATAATCTTATATATTAACATTTGTATTAGCTGTAAGTTTTCTACAACCAATAAAATAAAAATAAAATAAAATAAAATAAAATAAAATAAAAATAAAATAAAAATAAAATAAAAATAATAATAATAAAAATATACAATATAAAAATCACAGTTTTAGTAATAGTCCAATGTTATCACAAGAACTGAAAATAAAGAAAGAAATCATTTAGCCGTTGATTTTGTAACGGAAAGTAAATTTGATATTTTTTTTTGTTTGTAACGAATGTACATTTTCTACTATTTAAGCCATCACATTTCAGTCTAGGGTGTCGCAGAAGACGAATACAGACTATCAGGTGGCAATGTCTTAGGGTCACGTTCACCATTCTACTAATAATTAAAAATGTCATCTATTATCCCGAAACTAAAATAATAGATATAGGGCATCTTTAACATCACAGAGTCGGTATGATAGCTCGGAGCTGGTATAAGACAACTAATACACCCCAAGAATCAATAATTGCCTTTGTTACCATCCTTTTTCGAAAGTATGAACCAATTACGCTCCAAGAGTCCTTACGTCATCTTTTTTTCCATATAAACCGAAAAAAATATCCGTGTATCAAACGTTACAAACCTTAGCAAGATGTTTCTAATCAAAATGTATAAATTAAAGTAAAACTTCTACAGCAAGTCTTATTTGTAAATAGCCCTATTTAAATCATCAGTCTAGAAGTGACAGTTTTATATGCTGAACATCGCATTGTGAATAAACTGCGGAAAAAATCCTCAGAGTTCTTGACGTGGCCGATAAACTCGAGGAAATTTACTTGTGACAGTTCAGTCTTGTTGATATTAGAGATGAAAGACACAGATGCACAGACTGACGTCAGCAAAAACTATCGAGTCTTTGAAAGACACCAAGTAGAAGTACACAATATCAATCATAGTAGTAGTACTCAACTATTCCATCAAGTATAGAAGTTTTACTTCTAGGGTATTGTAGCTCTTAAATAAAGAATAAAAATATATATTGCGTTTGTATAAAAAAACTTAAATTGATTTCTGCGTAACAGCTGTGTTGCAAATGAGAATTTACGCATTGATGTTGGCGTATTTTTTGACAAGTGATAAATAAAAACTAAAATAAGCATTGTACGAGTATATTAAAATAAAATATTGTTAATTGATATTGTGCGGATTGGTATGCATCGTTGCAAACACTTTGCAACTATCAACACACATCAAAACTACCGGTGCGTATTCGCTTCTATCAATGCGTATATTCGCAGGTATCAATGCGAAACGCAACATGACTATTTTGCATCAAGTAAGTCAGCCCCATAAATGGCTAAACAAAATCAAAACTTCAAATCGCCTCTACGCTTTTAGTTTAATTGAAACATTTTTTTTCTTTATGTGAAGTGAAGTTAATCTGATTTATTTTATTTTTGTGAAGGGAAAACGAAAATCGGTAAGAACACAAAAGTGTAGAGGCGATTTGAAGTTTTGAATTTGTTCAGCTACTTATGTAGCTGACTGTACATACAGCGCATGAACAACACTCATTGAGAACGTTCCGTCGTAAGCATAAATTTTAAAGGCCCTTTATAATACCTTGAGTAGTTATATTATTCTGAAGGCACAATTGACATATTTTAAAAATATTGATACGCGCGAATTTTTTATATCCTATAAATTTAACTGCCTCACAATCAAGGAAATATTATCGCATGTAATGGCTGGCACAATTTTAATAGCGTTCTTCGAAAATGTAAGACGTGTTAGTATATTCCCAATTGTACCTTCAAATATCAGATATAAACACAAACGTTCATACATTTAAAACTAAGTATACAGTGAGTCGCAATGTCAGTCATCCATAATCATTTAAAATTTTAACATATGTTGCGGGCTATGTAGAACCAGTTTTTTTGGAGAAATCCTATATCATACCTTAGCTGTAATAAGAATTCTTAAGCTCTTGAAATTCGAAATTTAAAAATCCTGCCGGCTTTATTATCATATCGAATTTTAAATTAGTTTTTTTTTTGCTGGCAATATACCTGTATCCGCACGGATAACGACCACAGTACACAAATATAATAACACACACACACACTCACGCCCGTTATCCCCGAAGGGGTAGGCAGAGGTGCAACTAGTGCACCCACTTTTCGCCGTCCGTATTCCGTCCCATGATGTGATAGGGGCGAGCCTATCGCCATATCGGGCACAAATTCCAGACTCCGGGCTGATACTGAGTAGAAAAACCTAGTATCACTTTGCCTGACCCGGGGATCGAACCCGAGACCTCAGCATTGTAGTCGTACCGTAATACAACTACGCCACCGAAATATAATAACCCGCCATAATATCCCACGTAAGTGTGTGGTTTCAATCAGGCCGGCATAATTGTGTCGACTGGCTTGGGCGGATCATCTCCACTAACCATCAGGTGCAGTGGGCGACTTTACTATGCCCGTATTTAATCAACATATATCTAATTTGACTGTGACCTGGTTACGAAAAGGCATTAAATAGCTTCATGACTAGAGTTCAATATTAATATAATCACGGATATAAATGTCATAAATTTTGCGGAAAAAGTCCACTACGATTTATATACGCCAAGAGTTACATATAATACTAGCTTTTGCGCGCGGCTCCGCCCGCGTGGAAAAGTTTTTCACGGATAAAAAGTAGCCTATAGCACTCAGGAGTAATATAGCTGCCTATTAGTGAAAGAATTTTCAAAATCGGTCCAGTAGTTCCTGAGATTAGCGCATTCAAACAAACAAACTCTTCAGCTTTATAATATTAGTATAGATAATACGGAGTGATATTTGAAATTATCTATCTTACAATAGAACCTGAATATTCACAGTTTACAAAAACATGTTCATTATAAAGATATTTTGGTTATAATTATTTATTAAGTGCCAATATTACAATAATGCTAAACTAAATTTTTCCACGAATTTCACAAACTGATATTATTTAAAAGCAGTAAAATAGTCTTGAGTATACAGGTATTAGAATTGATTCAATATTTTTTCTTTTAAATACTCATGGATTTAATAAATACACATGGTTTAAATAAAAAGTTATCTTGGGGCATCTAGAAATTTTCCAAAAAAACTGATCCTACTAAACATTTATTTTACCGTGCTAAAAATATATTATTTTTCGATTACATGTAACACAAAAAAGAAATCGAGTGATTACGAGTGAAAAGCTATGCTATATATCAGAAGTGTATAGTTTTTTTTTTACTAACAGTTGTAGAAAAATAGCTAGTTAAAAGTTTCCCAAAAGTCATTTTGTAAGGGGGAAAAAAATAATAATCTCCTGAATTTCTAATACGTTAAGCATTTCTTCATACATTTCTAAGAGATCGGATTATACGCAATATGCAATCGTTTTTGCATAGTTTCTTACCTCAATTAAGTCAGCAGTCCTTTTGAGGACTACTCAAAATAGAGTGCCAATACGTTTAAAAAAACACACACGACCTCCCACCGAAATTCTAACCAGATTAAGGCCTAATTCACCATTCTCTGTCAGTAACTTTAACAGCCTGTTAACTCTTAGCGGACTGTCAAGGTTTTTAAATGTCCCACCATGCACTAACAGGTCATTATCTTCCTTAACTACGCGTTCTTTCATGGGACGCGCGACACTTTAACATTCGCGTTAATTTTAATATCCGATTAACTAACGCCTGTTAAATAAGAAATTGGTGAAATTGGACCTAAGCATTGCTTAATTTCGAGACCTTACCGTTTCGTACCCCATAAAACTACATTATAAGATACATTTTAAAATGATTGTTAATTGAAATTTTTTTAGGGCAATGCGAATACGCAGCACTCCGACCTCCCTGTTAGTCTTAGTCCCTTTTGTGTTTAATTCTAAGTGTGTTCATTTCTTACCGCCCTTCTTGTTCCTTCCCTGTTTAATCACTTGGACCAACTTCACCTTCTGAGCGTCCGGACTTTTCATGTATTCGTCTAGCATCTGGTACAAGAAAATGATTATATTAGATGTCACTAAAGCTTAATTTAGACGAGTCAATTGTTGCTAGAAATAATTGTACGCAATTATTGAACACCGTTTGAACATGTACAGTCAGCAGCATAAGTAGGTGAACAAATTCAAAATTTCAAATTGCCTACACACTTTTGTATTCTTACTAATCTTTTTTTTCTCTTCGCAAAAATAAAATAAAAGGTATTTACTTTACTTCAAACGAAGAAAAAAATATTTCAGTTTAACGTAACGCGTATATAGGCGATTTGAAATTTTGATTTTATACAGATATTTATGCTGCTGACTGTACAATAGCAATTCTCGCCCGCGTTGACGTACAGTCAGTCCCAAAAGTAATTGAACAATTTAAAAACTTCAAAACAATACACTTTTGTGTTCACACCATTCTTTTCTTCTACAAAAATAAAATACGGCATTCACTTAACTTCACACAAAGAAAAAAATGTTTCATTTAAACACGTAAAGGCTAAATTAGAAATTTGTTCAGCTACTTATGTGGCTGACTACGAGACATATTCGAAATACGAATATTTGCGCACGATTGTTGAAATGAAAACAATAATTTCTCCGTCTAAATGACGCTTAATATTATACAATACCGATTTGCTTTGATTAATTATATACCTAGATAGAGTGACGCGCTGCAATGAAACTAAAACAAACAGGCCAACTTTTCTTAAGCTAATGCGTGACAGCTTATCATACGCTATCGCTGCATCATTCTTCGTATCCTTGTGTGCGCGCATAATTATACCAGTTATTACATTGTTTCTATTAAAATGGGGAGATAATTATATCCATGAAAAACAACAAAAAAAAAATTCACTCGAACTCATTCAGCGGGGAACAGTTTGCCTCTATTTTTTTCGACGCGTTTGAAACGTTCAGTGTCTATCTAGGTATATAATTAATCAAAGCCAATTTGTTAAGAGTTTTAGATGTTTGTTAGCAGTAAACAAATACGAAATAAATAATAAATATACACTGCTAAATGGAATTAGCACACACATCGGCCATATCGATATATTATAGGCTACTTTTTATCCTGGCAAAGTATATAGTGGCATTTTTCTGGAAAAGGTCTCACACCTAATTGTCAATTATGACTTTGTGGTGTTTTTACAATGATAGACATTGATGGGCTTCGTAATCATATATTAATCACTTAATATAATTTTAAGACAAGACACAAATTGAACAATAATTGCAGCCATTCTACGAGTCGAGTGTTGTCATATTGGCACTCACGATAAGGCTCAATGCACACATGTCATTTTATAGAATAAGGAGTAGTTTACAATAAGCCAAGTCGAGCAAAATAGCATTTTCCGAAACTTATTACATAACATCCATCTCGTTCAGTTCATTAGAGACAACATGTGAAACATTTACAAAGACCAACATCTATGGACCTGGTTCGAATCATTCCGTTGATCAGTTCATACCGACAGCTTCCCATAAACGCTCGTTTAGCGGCCACTTCACTCCAAACATTTAATTAGCAAGCCTCGCTTGACCACAGATGAGGCGTCTTGTTCGTTCCAATTAACACAGCAGTTTTAAATATGTGAACCGAACGGAATGAATGAAGTTTTATGAACTCGATTGAGTGGTCACTATGATTTTATGATCGACCAAGAATATATCAGTACGTAACAAATAGTCTATTAATATTTTCTTGCGTCTTGTAAAAACAGCAAAACGAAAATGCATATCTCACTGTTGTTTTATGCGAAACTGTAGTAAATATTACAGGCCATTAAATTGGCCAAACAATGTTACTATGTAGCCTTGTACGGTGTACCTACTTTACTTTCTTAGGCATAGCTACAGTTTATCAATAGTTACCATTGTCATAATACTCTAGGATTATACAAGTTTCATAATCACAACAAAATAGAATAGACATAATTGATAATTACGATATTCAATTACATTTTGTTGCATTGCATGTGAATGAGTGGCACACACACACACACACACACGCACACACACAGACGCACGCACGCACGGCGCACGCACGCACGCACGGGCACACTCACACACGCACGCACATACAGAATTTAATTACAATTAACATTAATTAGTGTGCACAAGTTTTATGGCGGTTATCATAATTACCGTTTAATTCCTAACCAGAAATGAAGACTTACCTCAACGCTAAGCTCCGAAGCAATAGCTGCGGCGGCGCTGGGTCTGTCGGACAGCGCCACCAGCGTCGGCAGCAGCGCGTGACAATGCGCCTTCGACACCAGCCAGTTGGCGGGCAAAGTGCACAGCGTCTTGATCACGCTCCAACCGTCGCAGATCGTCTCCTGGTGGGATTGAGTTTCATGTAGACGTACATTCAGTTTCAAATGAATGAATACGTTGACAGTTAGTTAGATATAATTATTTATTCTGATTCATGCAGTTTGTCTTTATTCATTTATACATTTATTTGAGACTGACTGTGCTATTGAATTCCTAGATATAATATCGACCAACGAGACTTTAAGTCCCTCGAGGTTCATCGCAATTACATCGGTTTAAATTATTGGATGGTTATGCTTGGTTTTGGAACGCGGTTCATCTAATCGAAACACTATGGCAGATTTTTCAACATGTTGTGTACGATGATTATAACCCAGTCGGATAAAAACCAAGTACTCTCCAATCAGCAAACTCATCACTTTTATTATAACTAAACAAACTATCACAATTAATCATCAAAATCGACCCAATGAAAATATTTTATTTATTTACTTTCTTACAAAATAGAAGATTACAGCTCCTTAATTACTAATTACAAGTAAGTTAACCTTGATGTATAATATATTTGTGTCTACTATGGCATCTGGTGCTGAAAAAGTTTTGTGGCCTGTATTTCAGGACAATTAATTTTTAGTACTCATATTGCTAGTCAGTATTAAAAATTAACACATAACAAGTTAGCTACTTAACGGCAATCCAAAAATAATAAAGAACCAAGAACGTTAAATGTTAACTAATGGAAAGTGGCACTTAGCTCCCGAGTTCAGGACGTAAAACAACGTTCCCACGGGATCAGGTGGGCCAGTCTAAGGAAACGACCCGGGGGCCGTTACTGCAGTTCCCACTTCGGACATCGAACGAATAATTTATACAATGTGTTGTGAATAACTTATGTTATGGAATCAATTAGTTTGGGGACACCTGTGCTTTGGATACTGTTGTAAATTGGATGGGGGTCGAGCGAGAGGAAGAAAATAGGTTATAAGATCTAGAGTTTCTGCTACCGTAAACGTTTGAAACTTGCTTTTAACTGACGACTTCGGTCAAATAATAGTAATTTTAAGGATTTTTTTATAGAACCTCTCACTGGTGGTAGGTCTCTCATTATGTAAGAGGCCGTCTGGGTGGGTACCACCGCAATGTCTATTTCTACCGCCAAGCAACAGTGTGCATGCACTGTTGTGTTTCGGTTTGAAGGACATTGTAGCCAGTATAACTACTGGACATAATGAGACTTAACATCTTATGTCTCAGGATGACGAGCGCAGTGGAATGCCACTCAGTACTTTGTCAGTCAAGGTGCTGGATGGTGTTGCTACTGTTTATGGGTGGTCGTATCGCTTACCATCAGGCGAACGGCATGCTCGTCTCGTCATTCAATGCAATAAAAAATAAATTAAAAAAAAAGAACCCTTAAATATATTTGGTATGAAAGACAGCTTACTCCTTAAAGTCATTTGCCTGTGGAGAGCCCATCAACATCAATACGATGTTCGAAACTTATATGTAATTTGCAGAGCATCGCGCAAACTGTGCTACAGATAATGTCATCCACGATGACGCGCTCCAATAATGTTTCTAATCGCTTTCAGTCCATTTGTAACGTTCCGCTCGTATTTTAGTTCTATCAATAAACACTTATTAGGTCTATGAGTGCACTTGCATACTACAATAAAAAATATAAGCCTACTAACCCCGCAAAACTACCGCTCAAATATTTAAGGCGCGCGTCATAATGTATGGCATTATCTATACCGTGTTTCATGATTGATTAATGGTTGACCAGTGAGTGCTTGCTATCGCCCTCCTAAGGGATTATCTCTTTACCTACCAACATCCCAACACATCCCTTTACATCCAGGGATTATATATGAAAAGCTAGATTTTCCTCGATAGTTATGACTTATGACGTATTCCCGAGAACTCTTCTCTCAGTTTTGGGATATCAAAATTCTTCCAAAAAGGGTGTCAACATGGCCTAAGGATTTAACAGCAATATTTTATAACGCCACTGCATTCTTAGAATCGAACTTTCTAGAAAGGCAATGTCCGTTTGGTTCTCATGCGGGTGCACACCTGCGCCCACCACGTGTCCACGACCGGTAACCGACTTAACACAATTATCGACTGCACTGGACACTGGACATGTTTAATCGATTGCTTTTTTTGTGCGACCAGTTGTTTGTTGGTAAAAATGTCAATATCATAACCTGCTTGTTTGTACAAGCTATTCGAAACGGCTGAATAGATTTCGATGACACTTTTATTGGCAAGAAAATATTCAAAACAGCCGAACGGATTATGGCAGGAGTTTCATAGGTAAGAAGAGACGTTTTCAGAGAGTTATCTAGTCAACAGTAAATCCCGGAAAACTACTTTCACTTAGGAGATACCGTGGGCAAAACTGCCATATAATAAAATACGTTCCCAGAAAGAGTAAAGTCAACCCAGCTACGTTACCATTATTAACTTCTGCAAACTCACACCACTGACGGTCACCTTATCGAACCACTAGCAAACTTATAATATAATAATAATAATACCATCCGTGTATTAAATACTGCCCACTGCTGAGCACGGGCCTCCTCTACTACTGAGAGGAGTTAGGCCTTAGTCCACCACGCTGGCCTAGTGCGGATTGGCAGACTTCACATACCCTCGAAATTCTTATCGACAATTCTCAGGTACCTACCAAACTTAACCTAGGTTAATAGCTACGCGTTCTCACCACAATGCGTACTAAACATACTGTAATCATCATAAACATTCGTTATAATAAACAAATAACTACAATTTCTAACAAACTTACAACAGCAATGCTGGTTTTCTGATTAAGGATATTTGTATATACCCCAATAGGGACTACAGAGCACGAAGTCTAATTAAAAAAAAAACTTTATTCATCACGTAGGCGAACATAGTTGCACTTATGATAAGTCAAGATACATTAAACTAATACTAAAAATTATTACAAAAAGTCATTTATATAACTACAGACATTTTTATAGGGAGTAAAATCAATCAAAAATAAATAAAGAAGCCAAGCTCGGGCTGGCAGGAAAGAGGAGATAAAGAAAACTATGAATCATTCTTATTAAAAATAATGGTAGGAACGCGTCGCGATCCTCACCGGTGAGGACAATACGGAGACCCAGACCCTAGCCTAGCTAACCTACCATAAAACCGTGTAAAACCCAGTATACTAGTCAACGTAAAACGCATTTCGGGATCAGCCTGTGTATATTCGATCAGGCCGGTTTTATGTAAATAGGTGGGTACCACCGCAATGTCTATTTCTACCGCCAAGCAACAGTGTGCATGCACTGTTGTGTTTCGGTTTGAAGGACATTGTAGCCAGTGTAACTACTGGACATAATGAGATTTAACATCTTATGTCTCAGGAGGACGAGTGCAGTGGAATGCCACACAGTACTTTGTAAGTCAAGGTGCTGGATGGTGTTGCTACTGTTTATGGGTGGTCGTATCGCTTACCATCAGGCGAACGGCATGCTCGTCTCGTCATTCAATGCTATTAAAAAAAATATGATGATAGATAACATCTCTCGCCAATTCAACGCCACTCCTACAATCTTGTGCACTGTCACTTGGCCGTGCTAATAGTTGCACCACTTACCTGTAACTGCGGGTTGTTGACCACAACAAAGCCGACCAGCACGATCAGATCCAGCACCATCGCTTCAGACAGGGTCTGATCCAGCCGCTGGTTACTCAGACCTGGTGGAAACATATGTCTTGGTGATATGCAACGCCGATTAATACACACACTCAAGCCTTTTATCGCCGAAGAGGTGGGCAGAGACGCAACTCTTGCGTCAACTTTTATTTTTCATGTGTATTCCGTCCCATTATATTGTGAGCCTATCGCCATATCAGATTTATTGAGCTATCGGGTTACGTTAAGGAGTAAAGCTTCGATTTCCTAAAATAGGTCTTACGACTAACGGTAAGCAAGCCAGGAAAAGTAGACATAGACAAGGTAGACATCGGGTGACCGCTGGGCAGTGTACCTTTGTTCATACCCTACAGCGGCATACCAACCAAAACCCCGCGGTCGCAATTTTCAATACATCAGGAAGAACAACAGGTTTATCTTGCAAGTGCCTAGTTCTAACTCAACCGCCCCTGCAGTCTGGTATCCCCACCAGTATTATAATTACTGTAAAATTCAAGAGTGAATACGAACGAAACTGGTTACTGGCACCATGATTAAAGCTATTAATATATTTTAATATGTTTTAATAATTTATATTTTACAGAAATTTATGTACTTAAGTTTTATAAATAAGGCAAAAGTAGCTAACGTGGGTTAATCTGCATGATCTACGGTACTTACGCAGCGCAGTGGTCCTTGGCGCCTCCTTATCATTGGGCGCGTGCTGCGTCAGTAGTCTCGCCACAGCTGCTCTAAACTCTAGCGGCCAACCGCCTTCACCGAATGCGTCCTGTTGGCGAAGTAAAACATTTTAATTGCGATGTGGTATATGCGGAGTAAAAGACAAGAAAACCTAGAGAGCTTAAGAGTGAAGAGTAGAAGATCGGCACTGATAGATTGGAAGAGTCGACTGCAACTTATAGGAAAGAACCTAAAACTTCTTAGTCAAGCTTCTCTAGTGTAACATTTGATAAAACACGTTCTAAAGTCGCACATACGAGAGGTCTAGAATCCAATCCATGATAAGGCAGTGCATCTACAATCAAGTCTGTCTCTTCTATAATCAAGTTCTACTCTCATAATTCAGATTAGAATTAAACAATCTGTAAGATAGAATAAATCTCTCAACCCCTCAACCGCACTGACCACAAATAAATGCGAAATCACAACTACCCTCTCCGGACACGCGAGCCAACCGGCCGTGACGGAGCGAATGCGATTCCGGACTGGCCGGGAAGAAGTCACGAACTCGCTGATTGTGTTACCAGCCAAGTCGGTACCCTTGATTCACATTCGACACGCACACTTGATGAGGATTTGATTTAGATCTTGTTTCTTCGGCGAGATCTGTGATTCGCCTAATGGGGTTTCTTATGTACCTACCACAAGTAACTAGTGCTGTGAATGCTAAAGCCCTTGTTTCAATCCTGGTGAAGTAAAGTTAACGTTGTTACACTTTTTCGCGGATAAAGTGACTTATTACTACCGCCCAACCTTCTAGGGGGGTGACTGAACGGGTACGTTGGGTTCACCGTGCCTTACGACCCGACGTTGAGCCGCCCGGAGAGATGGAACCATCGGTCGACCGCCGGGCCGAGTCCCTAACGTATGTACAACGCACAGCATTCCAACCAAAACTCCGCAGTGGCCATCTTCGCGCATTAGGGACGGCTGCGGGCTTCCTCTGACGGAAGTGTCTAAGTTGTCCGCAAAGCGTTGTTACACTGGAAGAGCGTGCAGCGCCACCTCGCTGTGAATTCGTTTGCAATTAGCCAGTGTAATAAGATACTTAACTTTACCTAACCACAGATCCAACGACCCGGCCTAAGTCGCTCACTTGATGGTGAGCTCTACGGCTGCCCATAGACAATACACCACAATATCCTTTAGAACCTATTTAGACGGCGTATTTTAAACGCAGTCTTTACGATCTTAGCACTCACATTTCGTATATAAAAGTATACAATTTCACATTAATTCGCATTTATTAGGCGTATTAGTTGCATTTGAAGTTTGAATCTGTTTGTTGCATAGGCTCCATCGCAAATCGCACACTAATCCTAGGCCTGTTTGAAAAACGTATTTTATGGATGGGCCACCGATATTTCCGGTCCCGGTAACCTGCATCTTAAGATGCCGATTTCAAGTAAATTGCATCTTACTAAATCCAGGGCGAATCACAAATCAGTCCCTACAAGTTTGCGTGTCGGACGGACGTCGAGCGTGCAACCGCGTCCCTGGACGTAACTAAATCACGGAGTTCGTGACCTCATCCCGATCACTCCGGAATCACTCCGCATTTACTACGACACGGTCAGTTTGAGATTAAAAGAAGACTGAGTGCTTGTGTGGTACACAATAATGTAATCCTTAGTCATGTTAAAATTAGGTGTAATTGTTTGTATAGAAATTTGGATGTTTGTAAGACTATTTTACTACTATTCTTAATTATAAAGTCTACCCCGGTATTTTGTACCCGTGAGTGATTTAGGGCTTTTGGAGCGAGAAAAGCTTTTCACGGCGACGAAGCCGCGAGCAACACCTAGTCATGCATAATCTTTTGAATTGGCTTTGGATGAATTTTGACACAAAAATAGATCAGTGTTATATATTATAGTGGCTTATAGTTTACTTTTGAACAGAACGTAATGCAGGCTACGTTTATCATCAGTCACAAAAAATGCAGAAACGGAACAATAGCTATAAATTTTTGTAGGTATCACGAAAATCTCATATGACTCAAAACAATCAATAAATTATTGCAAAGATCAAACCCGCGGCCCATCGTTTCACAGTCAACTCATCACTGCGCCACGAAAGCTTTGAAATGTCAAATTAAGCAACCATACGATACTAAAAATGTATCCAATCAATGATCATGCACGACAAACATATCACTAGACAAAAACCCACACCCAACCATTATTTAATTATATCTACACAAAGATGAGTACACAAACAGACAGACACGGCCCCAACTGAACGCATCTGCGACGGTTGCTAATAAACTCATAATTATGTTTATAATCTATTACTCGGAGCGTAGTGGGCACGGCAAACAAGTCGCGGTCTTTGCGGGGATAGTCGCGGGATACTGCGATCCCAGGATCCCGGAATATTAAAAAAAAACGTTTTATCGTTTTGTGAAAAGTTAGTGTGTAAAATTCTCTCAAACTTTTACATACATCGATATCATTGATCCGATTGAGTTGCTTATAAGTATTCGAAAATACGTCAAAGAACAATGATTATATTGTTTAACTTATAATACTGCTGTTCGAAGTATTAGGATTAGCCAGTTCAATTACAGGCATTATTAGTTTCTCCACTTTTTAACACATAAAATTAGTATAATTATAAAACCCAATATAAACGTAATAATATAATTGCCACAATTTGTTGTGTAAAAACATGCTCACAACACAATTTTTGCTAGTTGGACATCGCCTAATCCCGGTCCGCTGGCCAATCCCGCACGTTCGCATCCCTACAATTCCCGCGGGTGTGCAATTATTCATGCCGTAAAATGGATCCTCTAGTACACAGACATCAAAGTTTCGATACACACGGGACTCAAACCCGCGCGAGGGAGCGAGTCAAGTTTGAGCATTGTGTGGTTTTTATTACCGCTAACAGTGTTCAGAACAGTTAATAAAAAACTGTAAATAACGATTGTTGTGGTCAAGATTGTTTTGGTTTGGTTTATTCGTAATTGGCATTTTCGAATGTAGGTATTGCGTACCAGTGGCATCTAGAGGTATTTATGTAAAGCGAAGTAAGAGTATTAATTTTGATTTTGGTGTCTGGCATTTTCAGTATAAAAGTATTAGTTTTAAAATATAAATATTACGTCTCTGTCACATACTTCATCGTCATCATTATCATCAGCCACATGACGTCCACTGCTGAACATAGACCTACCCTAAAGATACTTATTGAACACAAACTATATTTTCATACAATTCTTGTATCAGTAACTAAAAGGTAATTTATGGTTGCACAAAACCCAGACTATCACACCTATCACATCATGGGACGTAATACGGACGGCGAAAAGTGGGTGCACTAGTTGCACCTCTGCCTACCCCTCCGGGGATAAAAGGCGTGAGTATGCGTATGTATAAAACCCAGACTCAAAACTTATATTTGCGAATAACACAAACATTTGTCTCCAAGCAGACTCGGTCATCGAACTTTGATCGGGCCGAATTATTGGACGTTTGTGGTATATATATATAAGCCACACAGTACTTTGTAGCTCAAGGTGCTGGTTGGTGTTGCTACTGTTTATGGGTGGTCATATCGCTTACCATCAGGCGAACGGCATGCTCGTCTCGACATTCAATGCGACAAAAAAAAACTTCACATACTAACCAAATCATTCCATTGGTCAAAACGTATCTGCCATCAACCTATCATAAGATGGTGCAAAAGACCATATTAATATTAAGCTATCTACCCTTTTCAGGATAGACAGAGGTGTGATCATATTCAAATTATGCCAGCTATGCGTATTCCTTTTAGTAGACCTAATGCCGTTTACCGGTCAATACTTTTCGAGCCGGTACAACTCAATATTCTGCGATACATACTGAGCGGACACACCCAACATCTCTTTACCCGGAGACCGAAACCGTGACATCACCGCGGCAACGGACTACAACCACGCCACCGAGGATCAAATGGTATCTTCCAACAACCAAGCTAAAAATGGTTCAAAAGAAACCATAGGCTAATCCATTAACGAATTGCAAGGACCGCCGTATCGACCCGGCCCTCTCGGGACCATTACGAGGTACTCCGGCCGGGGGACAATCGATACGCCAATAAAATGGTACTCTGATAAAAAATTACTTGGCGTATAAATAGAAATTGCAGGAATATCTTCTCAAGACGGGGTGAACTTCAAACAGTCGTAAAAAGTAACTCAAATTCTGCAAAATGCTTATAAAACGCCCCAAAACAGACACATTACCACCTGAATGCTTAATTATAAAGAACTCCGAAGTGCTATATTGCACTCGTCACCCTTAAACATTAATGAGTCTCACGATGGTCAATAATTATACTCCACTTACATTAGGAAAAACATCGTGAGGAAACCTGCATACCTGAGAAGTTCTCTATAAGAATTTAGAAGGTATGTGAAGTCTGTCAGCCCGCACTAGGCCAGCGTGGTGGACTAAGTCCTAATCCCTCTGTTGTAGAGGAGGCCTGTGCGAGCAGTGCGCAATATATAATACAGGGCTGGTATGGTGGTACTATCAGGGACACTGGGTTCAATTGGCCTCTTTTTTGATAGCTTTGAATGACGAGACGAGCATGCCGTTCGCCTGATGGTAAGCGATACGACCACCCATAAACAGTAGCAACACCATTCAGCACCTTGAGTTACAAAGTACTGTGTGACATTCCGCTGCGCTCGTCATCCTGAGACATAAGATGTTAAGTCTCATTATGTCCAGTAGTTACACTGGCTACAATGTCCTTCATACCGAAACACAACAGTGCATGCACAATGCTGCTTGGCGGTAGAAATAGACATTGCGGTGGTACCAAACCAGACGGACTCTTACATATGAGAGACCTGCAATCAATGCAATACAATCAGCCCTGTATTATATACTACCCACTGCTGAGCACGGGCCTCCTCTACTACTGAGAGACCTACCACCAGCAAAGTTTCTTTTTATAATATATGCCTTACGCATATATTATAAAAAGGAAATATTGGAACCAACTTATCTCCTCCCCTGTTCCGAAACTTGGGACCCCCTCCCCCTTCAAAACCCACGTACGGCCCGTATTGGTTACAAAGTCTATATAAGAGAAGTGCCAATACATTATTGAACGCTATTTAACAAAAGCCTATGGAGGGGTGAAGAGTAAATTCTTTCCATCAGTATTGAATCCGTGTCGTGTAACCGTCGCGGTGTATCGATCCCGCTTCTCTTGGGAACGTCCATTATCGTATCCGATATCCGCGCAAACAGCGCGCCGTGCGGCACAATCGCGGATATCGAAACCGTGGAATAAGGGGGGTATAGAACCCGCTATAGATGAATCGGGGAAGTAACTATTATCCTGTCGCTACTAATAATTGATAGTGATAAAAGGCAAATCACAAACAAAAAAATCCACAATTAAAATGAGATAAGTATGTACATTTCTTTGCCAATATTACACAGAAGTAAAGTTCGTTACTTTGGAATTTGGATGCATGGGGTAATCTCTGGAATTGTTGATCTAACACTGAATATCCTTTTACTATGAGGAATCTAATATATCTCTGAACGATATAGATTTCTATCTATCTTAATATATATAAATCTCGTGTCACAATGTTTGTCCTCAATGGACTCCTAAACCACTTAACCGATTATAATAAAATTCGCACACCATGTGCAGTTCGATCCAACTTGAGAGAAAGGATAGTTTAAATCTCAAATTATAGTCGCAATTTTAATTTATTGCTAATTATTTGTCTGTTATTATTTGACAGTCACAATTATCTGTTAACTCCAAATGATTCTAACAGATGTCGATACCTTTCGACTGGGTTGAGTAAGTAATCAATAGATGGCGCTGCTATGGTAAATCTACGAACGTGTCATATAAGCTACGGGTAGATTATGTATACTTTTTATACCGGGAAAATATAAAGCGGGACTTTTATACCGGGAAAACTCATTCACGCGGGCGGAGCCGCGGGCAAAAGCTAGTACTAATATATAAAGCTGAAGAGTTTGTTTGTTTGTTTAAACGCGCTAATCTCAGGAACTACTGGACCGATTTTGAAAATTCTTTCGCTAATAGGAAGCTACATTACTTCTGAGTGCTATAGGCTACTTTTTATCCCGGAAAAACTTTTCCACGCGGGCGGAGCCGCGCGCAATGCTAGTTTAAATATAAAAAAACTCACATATACGTTGGTTGATACAAACGATCACTTGACAAACGAATTTATAACCAAACTAATCAAAGCACAAAGACTAAACTCCAAACATTCCTTTTGAAATCATTGGTCTATCCCGTGAGACCGCGAGAGAACAAATTAATAAGTCTGTACAAATAGTACAGAGTATCTGTGAAGTGAATGGGCGCGTGCCCGCGCAACAGTCAGAAGGATGGACGCGCTGTAGTGTAGTTGGATGTTCAGAATTTATTTTGCACAACTGAATGAGATTAAAATATGCCGTCCTAGTTTTTGTCCGCGGGTCCGTCCGCGTTAATAAGTTTTTCCGGGATAAGTCATATGTGGTATTCCAGACTATAATTTATTTCTGTGCCAAATTTCATCCAGATCCAGTAAGAAACATCCATGCATTTCACATTTTTAATAGTATGTAGTTAAAATAAACAGTAACATTAATCAGGAATGCGAATTACAAATGAATATGACACCATGAGACTATCTATTCTATATTCTATTGAACCGCTTTTGAAATTAGTTCGGTCATTTTAGACATTATAACAAACAAACTAACATACTTTACTCATTTATACTTTGAGTATAGACTGAACTGTGTGTATTCTTTGTGAATTATCGCTCGCTTTAACGGTGAAGGAAAACATCGTGAGGAAACCTGCATATCTGAGAAGTTCTCTATAGGAATTTCGAAGGTATGTGAAGTCTGCCAACCCGCACTAGGCCAGCGCGATGGACTAAGGCCTAAACCCTCTCAGTAGTAGAGGAGGCCCGTGCTCAGCAGTGGGCAGTATATAATACAGGGCTGGTATGGTATGGTGGTATAGACTGAAAGTATTGAACGGTCTTGCTAGCTGGTGATGTTTATCAACGAACGGCCGTAAGACTGTGTGAAACCAACATAACCGTTCCTCTTACCCCCCAGTAGTGGTAGCGATAACGCTGTTTTTCCCCCCGAAAAAAAGAGCGTTAATTGTCCTCCCACGATGTTTCCTCAACGCTATGACTTATCCTTCTTCAAACGAGGCTTAAAAATCAGTTTTATACTGTAGGCAGCGGCTTAGCTGTGGCCTTAGCATTGCTGACGGCCTTGGACGACGGTAACCACTTACCATCAGGTGGGCTATTAGCTCGTCTGCCTACGAAGGCAATCAAAAAAAATCATACCACACATTTTGTATCGTAAACTACCCTCATTTCTACATCACTATCTGCAGATCTGTGTACGACATTGAGGACGCGTGCGCGTGTTTGTTTGTTTGCTTCAGTGGCCGATGTTTGTCCAAACATTTGAGACAATCACCCCAAGTAATACCCCCCCAAGTATTAATGCGAACGTGTGGAACTATTCTCGTTAAATAATCGCTGTAGATTAGTGTATACAAAAAAATATATATCTATGACAATTAAAAAAATTAAAACCAAAAATTACAATACGAAGGATTGCCTTGCCCAATGACAGGGATATTTTTTTTGCCGCCATATTACAGTAAAACTTATTTGACACGCATAGCCAATAGCCACAATCGGTGTTGCCAGGTATCCTGTTGATAACAGGTGACCCGTTTTTCACTCCCCTCAAAACATCTCCACAAGTTCCCTGAGCGGGACATCGAAACGTGTCTCATCTAAATACTTGTAATTTAAGAAAAGGCTATCGGTAAACAAAGTTGCATATAGCGCCTAAAATGAAGGAGCACTAGATAGTAATGAACTAATAAACAATAAGACACCAATTGCTCTTTTGAGTCCCGGTATTTAAAAAAAAAATATATGGCAACACCACCTCAAATATTTTATATTTATCTCAGAATTTAGATATATTGTACCTGGCAACACCGTCCACAATATCTTCCCTCATTGGAGAACGCGGCGCGTCCTGTTTGCGTGGAACAAACACGGCTCGATGGTACCGCCGCTAATTAAGGAGCGCGCAAACACCGCCGCTGCTGACGGTACCCAATTACACGTATACACCCGTGCGGAATCGTGTGGGGCTTTTTATGAACACTGTATTTGGTAGAGCATTGCTTGAATACAGTTGGAACGTTGTGATTGTCGATGTTCAAAAATGGACATTATTTTAGAAGAACAATAACGTTTCCAACTTCAACTATAGAAAAAATTTATGCTAGCCTGCAATAGTGGAACTATAGGTACTTATGCCTAATGCACTATAACCTTCGTGGGTCTGCCTGCATGAAAGTCTTCACTCCATTTTGCCGTAGTATAAATAACTTATACTTCAATCTAGGAAAGAGGAATTAGTCTATGTGCGTCGAAGTTCATCCAAATCTATTCAATGATTTCCACGTTACCAAATATTAGAAGACCTAAACATTTAAAGGCACAATCTTTCACTATCTCACCTGCACAATCTGATGGTCCAGCTCTGCCAGGGCCCGCAGCAGATGCGCGGTTCGAGCAGCGCGTACGAACCCGCCGCCGTGCGCGAGCCCCGCGCCCGACGCGAACAGCATGCAGAACTCCGCGCGGGAGCCACACACGCTTGTACCAAGAGCGCAACGCAGGGATTGAATCGCTGAGGCACGCTCAGATCCCTGGGAAGGACAAGTTTATTTGTTTATCAAGCAGGAATATGAATTCTAACCAGAGCGTTTAATATGAACTTCCTTAAAATGACGTAAATTTTTTCTGATGTCCGATTATAATGAAACATAGCCTATATTCTGTTCTGTCCATCGGTGAAAACTACATGAAAATCCGTTCAGTAGTTTCGGAGATGTGCGCTAACAAACAGAAAAACCTACAGGCTGGAAATAATTGTGTATTCTTAAAGTCGCTGATTTGTGTTCCAAAACTCTTCTTTAGTCACGGCCTATTTTATTAATTTTATTTCAACGTATAGACATACCGATTTCTGCAGTTTCATTGTATGTATAGATTGTTTAGAAAACTTTCATATTAGTTAGATACACTAATACCAGTTGAAACATAGTAAATACAGTGAAACCTGGTTAATTGGGATCTCAATGGACCAAACATTTTGTACCATTTAAGGAGGTTTTCATTTATCCAGTTTCCCAATTAGACAGGTTTAAAATTATAGTTGTGTCCTTTACAGAGGCCTCCACTAATAGAGGTCGAAATATACCGTTATTCCATTTATAGAGGTGGAAATGTTAATAAAAATGCGTATTTTTGGTGTTATGAATTAAGTATAGGTATGTAAACGTGTCGAAACCTGTCCCAACCTGATAAAATGTCTCACTTATACAGTGAATTGACATACTGAGTCCCAATCATAGAGGTAAACATTGAAAAAATCTTAGAAGTCAAATCTCATTTAACCAGGTTCGAAAAGTCCCATTAACAGAGGTAATTCGATGAGAAAGTCTCGGGACCTTATTGGAATTCTCAATTATAGAGGTTTCTCACTTATCTACGTCCCACTTAACCAGGTTTCACTGTATAATCTTTTACCTTCTCAATTAAACCACGATTCCAATAAACAATGTACGACTGCAAGGCTGAGGTCTCGGGTTCGATCCCCGGGTCGGGCAAAGTGATATTGGATTTTTCTATTCAGTATCAGCCCGGAGTCTGGAATTTGTGCCCGGTATGGCGATAGGCTCGCCCCCTATCACATCATGGGACGGAATACGCTTGGCGAAAAGTGGGTGCACTAGTTGCGCCTCTGCCTACCCCTTCGGGGATAAAAAGCGTGAGCATGCGTACATGCGTCCAATAAACGATCCGAATATAACTGAATTCATGAATCAATCAAAATAATTGCCCGCAACGTGCCAAATAACTTTTATTCTAATTGGTCTACATAATTTCCATACTGACCACATTGCCATTTTTTTTTGCAGTTAAATGACAAGACGAGCATGCGGTTCGCCTGATGGTAAGCGATACGACCGCCCATAAACAGTAGCAACGTCGCACAGAACCCTAAATTACAAAGTACTGTGGGGCACTCCACAGCGCTCGTCACCCTGAGACATAAGATGTTAAGTCTCATAACGCCCAGTAATTACTCTGGCTACAATGTCTTGCACACTGCTGCTTGGCGGTAGAAATAGACATTGCGGTGGTACCCACCCAGACGGCCTCTTACATAATATGAGAGACCTATCACCAGTAAAATACCATAATATATCACAATACTTAGTTTGTATGGGCGATTTTGTTTTCCTTTTCAATCCAATAAGGATTGACTTCTATTTTATATCATACACAATCAAGTGATGAATTCAATCAAAATCCTGATCAATATACTCACGATATCGATGACGCAGGGGTGGCAGAGATCAGCGCAGACCGTGAGCAATGTCTGAACACTTTCCCGGGCCTCGCCAGCCTTCTCTGCCCGGGATATACACCCACAAAGGCACAAGTAACTGTAACAATAATAAAGTTTTAATTAAACGACCGTCGTAAAACAGCAATCAAAAATGTATTAACAGAAATAATATTTCCGTATAAAGAAACGATTATAACACTTAACCTGTATGTTGTTACAATTTTATGTTCTCTTAACCAGAAGTGTGAACGTTGGTAATATAAATATGGCGAAATAACGTGTAAATGTAATTTTAAGGCAAGTGTACATGTAATAAGAATGTATTAAGCTGTTATAAAATTATATCTAATCAAAGATTTTATCTTTAGTTAAGTTAGTGAACTGTTATTCGAATGAATATTGATTATTACATTGCCTTACTGTTGTAACAGATAAAGAATAAATAAGAATACCCCCCACACAAACACCCTATTTTTATTCCGACTTCATAACGTAACTCCCAAGAGATAGCCACTCGATCCTAACAAACCGCGCTGCGAGCACAAACTTAAATATTGCATCCTAATCATATTTAAATTGAATGAAAACTTCCTCTTAACCGGACCGCTGGCAAATCCGAATGAAAAGCAAACAACACTTAGCGTTGGCTCCACACGAAAACAAACCCGCCCAGATTGGATTATGTTGTACTAGCTCACCGCCCGCGGGCAAACTCCCGTCCACTCGCCAAATATCTATCTTCAGCTCGGCGCTCCACTGGCCCGCGCGGCACACACTACGCTTCCTGTACGTGGTCTCACAACAATCGCTCCTGAGCTCTCATCCACTACCTTCAGCTCGTCGCTCCACCGGCCCGCGCGTCACACACTACGCTCCCTGCACGTGGTCTCACAACACTCGCTCCTGAGCTCTCATCCATTACTTTCAGTTCGACGCTCCACCGGCCCGCGCGTCACACACTACGCTCCCTGTACGTGGTCTCACAACACTCGCTCCTGAGCTCTCATCCACTACCTTCAGCTCGTCGCTCCACCGGCCCGCGCGTCACACACTACGCTCCCTGCACGTGGTCTCACAACACTCGCTCCTGAGCTCTCATCCATTACTTTCAGTTCGACGCTCCACCGGCCCGCGCGTCACACACTACGCTCCCTGTACGTGGTCTCACAACACTCGCTCCTGAGCTCTCATCCACTACCTTCAGCTCGTCGCTCCACCGGCCCGCGCGTCACACACTACGCTCTCTGTATGTGGTCTCACAACACTCGCTCCTGAGCTCTCATCCACTACCTTCAGCTCGTCGCTACACCGGCCCGCGCGTCACACACTACGCTCCCTGTACGTGGTCTAATACTCGCCCCTAAGATCACTCACTCTACTTTCAGTTTCAGCTAACATTATAACCAGATTATTTTTTGCTTAAAATTAAAATTTCCTCCCGGAATCCGTTAAGCGTACAGCAAAAAGAAAAAAGTAAAAATTTGGCAAATGAAAAATCTCGCAGTGCAAGCATCTTTGGCGGCCCGCCCGCGCCCTGTTCAATTATATCTTAAGTAAATATTTGCGCTGATTGTACTTGAGTACAATAAGTTCAGCGGTTTTCAATCTGAGCGACCTCACGCCAATTTTGAAAGTAATGTATAAATTATTTATTAAATGATCTTCGATTGGTTCTGTCTAAGAAGCCACATACATCATATAAGGCTTTTATATTATTTTTTGACTAACATAACTGGCGGACTTGCTCGGCATCTAATGTAGACTTTTATGGTTTAAAATTCTACGAAATCAAAGCTCAATTAAAATTCATACACATATTTTTCTTCCTCAATATTAAAGACTTTCTAATTTGTATAGTGGAAGGTCTCATTCATTCCTTTGTTTTAGAACTTAACTTTAAGAAACGCTGACCCGAAGTCTCAGCGAGGGTTGTTACCGGTTCCCGTTGGCAGAATCAACATTTAATCTATGCAGTAAGCGGCATAAGACGGGCAAAATTGGACGAACGTCTGGTAACGTCTCACTCAATGTTATTCCAACCAACTCCTTTAAACTACTAGACAAATCAAGGATTAACTTGGATTAGTAAGACCGTTTATATTGCAATAGCATTATAGACAAATGTATAAGAATCTTACTTTGGTTATGCAAGATTTCAATATTCCTAAATTCAAATTATAAAAATGCACGTTTACTAACTACTACTTATCATTTGCTTTCGGCAGCCAAAATATTAAACATTTTTTGATGAAATTACCCTTATTATTTTCAATTTGTTCGAAAAGATATCATTTAAAATAATATACTTTTCTTTAGACGTATTTCTTTTACATAGTATGGTTACCCACTTAGTGATAATCAAGTCAACATTACCTGATCAGAAATCATTCAACCTTTTTAAACCCAAAATCCTGTTTGCATCAGACTGCTGTCATCAATCGTTACCAGTTCAATACCATTGTGTCCAGCCATGCTATCTAGAAGTGCATTTTCGAAATATTTCGGTCCATTTCATACGGACCAATTAAAATCGTAACACAACCAAATGCTTCAATTATCAAACTGTTCTATAAAAAAGGCTGTTTAAAAAACATGGCGCCGGCGGCACGCAAAGAATTTCAAACTTCGAACTAGCTCTCGCCGCTCTCCTATTGGTCAGTTAGAGCAATGGATTTATTTTCCGTTCCGCAATTGGTTGTTAAACTTTATCCGCTACAAGATAAAGATGGGAGTTTTGGCGGGAACTTGGAAGTGTCATGAGGTGCTCTTGTTTTAATTCATTATTTTGGTGATACTTAGTGTTATATTGCTTAATTATGGTGGTATATTATCCAATATAGTTCTATTAAAGAGCTCAAATGAAGTGAATTGAAATAATCGTGCTAATCAAGTGTTTTTTTGTTGCCGCCAAAACTCCTCGATAAAGTCTTGGTAAGGTAGCCACTGCTTTACTTCGACATACTACAGATAATAAAAAAGACAACTCAAACTTGACATTGGCAAAATGTGAATACAAATGCCATTAAAAAAAAAAAAAAAAAAAAAGATATAGGTGTATTTATGTGTAGGAATATATTTGTATGGTCAGTAGAGGGAAGACCTCCGAGCCGCGACATGTTCTGATAGTGTTATCTTAAACATTTCTAGTTTCAGAGACATGGATGCAATTTTAATAGTCTTTGAGAACGCCTTTGAGATTTTCTCATATTACAAGGTTTTTTGTGATTCAGATAGTTCGATCGTTTAGACATGTGAGAATATTTTATGCTAAGTTATCGTTAACAACATTATCAATTATTAAACGCAAGTAAGAAAGTCAATCCTAACGGTTAAATACGGTTAATTTCGACTGCGTAATCAACTTGTAGTATAGATTTCTCGTAAACCACTGAAAATTTGGTTTGGTTATAATGCCTATCCTGCATGCTTATGATACCGGCAGTAACACATTCGTCATATATATGATACTATGCACATTAGGAATTTTATTTTAAATTTGTCAACGAACTCATAACACATTAACGCTACTCTTTTTCCATCGGGGGTTAAAAAAAGAAAAATTGCTTAGAAAATCTTCCTGCATTTCGAGGTTCAAAGCATTGGGTCGCATTGATTCCTATTCGGAGATATACTACTTCATAGTAGACAAATGTAAACGAACATTAAAATACAATTAGAAGCAATTAATGAAAAGTTAAATCCCCTCATATGAGTTTAAAAAAAAACATTACTGACTAGATAAATTACTTGTTTGGCTGTTCTGAAAAACACAAGAATCTAGAAGAAGCGTGGTACGTCCCCGGGTGAGATTTTTAAGAGTGCAAAGCTTTTGGACTCATGAATCTCCGATAGTTAAAACCTCAACAATCTAGATCAGTTTTCTTTGTGGCAGTGGACTATCAAAGTCAAGGTTCACTAAGGCAGACAAAACCATCTCTACCACTACCACTTACCGAGTCGCACCCATCCGAAATGTTTACTAAACAAAATGTGAATATAGGAAAAAATCAAAACATCCATACCTTCACAAAGTGAACTATAAATCTATGGCGCGTCACTATTTGCGGGTCAGTGGTTACGTGTGTAATGTAATGTAGTGATTTAAATCTATTTTCATAAATAATACTCTGGATACAGGGTGTTAAGATTTATTTTCAATTAAACTTGCGGTTTCGGTTGCAGAACCTTCAATACTTTTGTGTTCCGGTAATGAACAGTTATGAACAAAGACATTAAACAGTATAGCCATAGACCGGACATCAGGACAAAATTTTTCGTCCAAAAGTTTATTCCAAATGGTAATAAGTCACTGTCTTATCTGACAAGGCCGTGTACCAAGACGTCTCGGTATGCTTATTTTGTAACGAAAACAATATTTGGTAGGAAATAAGCCAATTTACGTATTACGACCATGTCAAAGTATATTCTAATGAATTTTACATAGGTATTTTGTTATTTCACGGTAGATTGAGTTACTGACGAACAGTCTCAAAATTTTTATATGACAATTTTCCCATGTCCGCTCTATACAGGGAATCTTAGAACTCTTTGGTTATGAAGGAGATGATTAACTACATGTTTACGTTTCTTTCTCAACCTCGTATCTCTGTCATTTCAAATATTATAATTTTAACTTGTATTCTAAAATTAGGAATGCAAAACGGTACTAAACATATATTAACAATAGTACATGTGCCTAAAATGAAATCAAAACTCATTTTTATCACAAACAACAAAAACGACAATAAACTATTTAGAGTGCACTCACGCCTTACAATAAATCTTTAAAACATCTACAAATCCTCGCACCATTTATCACCTCTAAAACACGGTAACCCCAAAAATTACGCGCACCCTATACAACCGTATAGTTGGCGCCGATGATTCATTGCGTGCGCGGGCGCGGGCCAATCACGCCGCGTTCTAAATTCGAACGCGCTAATGGAAAGGCGAGCTTACGAGATGTGCCTGCGCATCCTTGTACGATGGTGTTGCCACGTTATAATAGAATATAGAATATTGGGGAACTATAAGGTATTAAAATTATTATTAGACCTTTACTTCAATGTGCAATAGCTAGAACTTAATATTTCGCTACACCATAATCCTTAATTGGTTTAATAACAGCATATATTAAACCCCTTTTAACGTAAAACGTTGTTGGCAATTATAATCAGTGATTACATTGAAAAGAATGAATACACGTATTTCTTTTTAAGTCATTCTATGGTGCACTATTCGTACCGCTGAGAAGATATAAAATTGTCCTTTTTTGTATTTTTTACTCCCGTAATAATATTTATTACTGTTAGATAAAACATAAAAAGAAACGAATACCCAATTATTGCACCAGAAACAAACACACTTTTACCGAATGTAACATAAACACAAATTGATACGAAAATAGCAGCCGATAAAACATCAAACTGCTATTTTTGTGCATCAATCTAAATTCCATTTTTAAAACCTGCAATATTTCATATCCATTACGCGCATTTAAAAATAATAAACCGGCTAATTGCGACCACACATCTGGCAACACACAAAGAAAGCACTCAACGCGCTGAACAATTTATGGCTCCTTTAAAATGTTTTCGTTCTTAATTTCAGTTAGATAAAGTGTGCCGCGCGCGTGTTTCGGCGCCTTTGCCGCGCGCGTGATGTACGCGTCAAACCGTCGCTCTTTGACGACTGAGTGACCAGGATAACATGGTCTGTAAGAGTTCGGGAAGTGATGTGCAAATGTAGATAAAGATGAAAGATTTGTATGTTTGTACCGAATAAACTCAAAAACTACTGGACCGATTTCAAAAATTCTTTCACCATTAAAATGCTACATTATGCCTGAGTAAATGTGTATCCCGGGAAAATATAAAACGGAACTTTTATCCAGGAAAAACGTTTTCACGTGGGCGGAACAATGATTTATAAGACAGAAATTATATTTGGCCAGCTTCGCCCGTGTAAAAGAGGTTTTGCGGGATAAACATTCCGCTATATATTTTCCCGGCATAGAAAGTAACCTATGTCCTTCCTAGGGTCTCAAACTATGTCCATACCAAATATAGAAATCCGCTCCGTAGTTTATTAGATTATCGCTTTCAGACGGACATACAGGTTACGGACGAGGTGAGGAACTTTGTGTTTTAATAAAATGAATGGATAAGGATAATTTTTGCGCGTATATGCACCTATCCTAGTTAAATGGTATTCATTTTAAACGGTGTCAATTTTAAATGGAACTTCCGAGTGCATGACTTATTAAGATCGCTCAAGCGATATTTTCGATAAATTTGATTTGAAATATCGATTAATCTTTTACAGCCTCACTTACTCTGTAATGCATCAGAGCCTCTTAAAATTCATTCATTACTCATTAGACTGCTTAACATAATATAAAAAAAATAGTCCCATCAAATCTTCTAGAGTTACCACGCACAAACCGCGACAAATCTCACGGTTCAACGTAAACCGGTCGCGTAAACTCAACTCGAAGCATCCGAAACACTCGTGGAACTTTAATTCAGTATTTTGAATTTATTTTAATTGTGCCCACCGCCGGCCGGTAATGGAAGGAAGCCGTCCACGCGTGTTTGTTTTGACTTGCTATCACTCTGGGTTCCGACTGAGTTTTGTCGCTCACGTTTTGTTTACGGACAGGATGTGTTGAATATGGAAATCCGATGGAGTTTATAGATGATGCGGCCCATTCGGGAACTGAATGAACGTCGCTAAGACTAAATTAATTTATTGAAATTAAATTCGTGCCTATTTAATTCTTTCATAATGAATTAGTATTCAGCTAGACTCCCGAATACTTTTTCAGAGATTTCGTATACTATAATCTAAAATAGACAGAAATATTAAAATCTTAATGAAGCAGCTTAAACGTCTTTTAAATCTGGTGGAAATAGCATGCATCAAATGACATAAAAGATTTACGCCAATAAGGTTCGTTCCCAACTTCTGAGTAAATGCTACTCGTCACATAAATGTGGACCAAATACAGAAGTCACATTCTAATAGATTTGTATTAAAATAATATTAATAACGCTATTTATCGATTGTTTGGTGAACTCATTGATGTAACATTGACTAAAAGGTTGTATATTCTTTATAAAAAAAAACTGCATTCGTTCGTTCCCGCCTAAAAAGCGAGTTGTAATAATACATTCTATTCATGCTCCCAAATAAATGGTAATAAAATTAGTACTATCTACATCAGTGGTTTAATACAATAACTGTTAAATAAAATTGTCTTGAAACAGGCCCTAATTGTTGCTCGAATGCAGTGGTTCCAAGGTTGACTGGATGGCGACCCTCCTAACAAAAACTTCCAAATTCTACTCACTTCTTGGCTATCATAAAGTCATTTTTATTACTCAATTACATCAAAGGGAAGTTTTTTCAATGATACTATTAGTTACTTTCTCTTCCATCACTGGCCGTCATCCATACAATTTTTCAGGGTCCGTCCAATATACCTACCCACGCGACCTACCAGTGGGTCGAGACTCGAGATCCATAGTTTGGGAAACGTTCCTCTAAGGCATCAACTACGCAACGATTTACAACGCATTCGAAGTCCTAACAAAGTTACACTGGATAATGAGATGCATGGAAACCAGTGACCTCACACAGAATATTACTATAGATTGGACAATAAAGAATTGTTTATTTTTTATTTTTTTATGGCATTGAATGACGAGACGAGCATGCCGCTCGCCTGATGGTAAGCGATACGACCGTCCATAAACAGTAGCAACACCATCCAGCACCTTGAGTTACAAAGTACTGCGTGGCATTCCAGTGCGCTCGTCATCCTGATACATAACATGTTACGTCTCATTATGTCCAGTAGTTACACTGGCTACAATGTCCTTCAAACCGAAACACAGCAGTGCATGTACATAGCTGCTTGGCGGTAGAAATAGACATTGCGGTGGTACCTACCCACCCAGACGGACTATTACATATGAGAGACCTACCACCAGTGAATTCTAATTAAAATAGTCTTAGAATTCTTAGAATTATATATTAAAAATAGTCGAAAGTGAGTACATAACGCAAGTGCGCAACAGGTGCACCATTAAACCCCATTAATGGCGCTACACCATCAACCAAACGGGGCGCCGGTTCACATTAACCGACTGTGAGATTTAACCGACATCTTAATGTCGTTCGGATTAAAAATTCTAATTTTGACGAACATATCACCACTTTTAGAACAACACAATTCTCCAATTTGTTTAATTTGAATACGTTGGCTAATGACTGCGTCTAACTGCGCATCGGCCTCTTACTGATAAAATTAAAAAGAAAGAGATGTATTTGATAAGATTGAAGTGTTAGGTGTTTTTCCAACAATTTTATTAATCATAAATTCACATATGAATTAATTGATTTAATTTATTGTTTTTGAATGTGGTATTCCTTGTTTCTTGTTTTTTTTTGTACCCGGATCTAATCTCTTAGACAAGTGCGCTCTTTGTCGCTTCAGTCAAGAATATTCTGAAAATGCTATTCAAAGCTGGATCCGCGTTTAGGCAAGCGGTCGTCGTGCTCAATTGCCTACAATTTCCCATAATACTTAAGGTACTTACATTTCTATTCAGAAGTGGCAATATTTATCAAATAATTAATCATATACTTCGTGCACCTTATTCTGCCCCATATCATTATTTTTCCGTTTTCTCTTATGTCCATCCCATCGTTATCTGTAAGAGATTGCCTTGTGCGATAAGACCGCCATTTGTACTTTTTTTTTCTCGTCTTGTTTTATGATTTAAGTCTCTGGTGTACAATAAAGTATTAATAAATAAATAAATACAGTGATTGTCTATCCTACTTATAAATTTATATTACGATTACTGTGAAATTTTCTGAACATCTTCGTATGTTTAGATTTCATTTGTCGCTTAAAAATAAACTCAATAACCGGCAAATAAATTTATTTCGTGATTATTTCACACATATACCAAGTCCTGGATTACCATAAACTTTTCGTACTGAAAAAACACACAGATATTCTGGCAAAGAATTCACGAGGAAAAAACGGCGACTCTAGCAAAATTACAGCTACCATCGAAAGAAACAACTCTCAATGTTCATTATAGACTACAATACATTCATTCTGCCGCTACAAGAAAATAAAATTAACCAATGCCCCTCATAAAGACATCTTTGCTTTAACTATAATAAAACGCAAATTCAAATGTATTCAATAAATACAAAGCTCACGCGCCCCTTGTACAAAAAACAGATTTAACAAAACGTGCATCAGCATTGTGATGGGGACTCTGAATGCAGTGTGCGAATTAAATTATTATTGTTGATTGAATTGTAACGAATTGAGTGTGAGCGATTATCGTATAATCCGTGTAAGATATTCATTGGTCAAAAGAGAGGCATTAGACATAAGAGAATGAGAGGTAATAAGAGATATCGTTTTTGCACTGTCGTAACTTCATGCACACACACAAACACACGCAATCCCTTTTATCCTTGAAGGGGTAGGCAGAGGCGCAACTAGTGCACCCATTTTTCGCCGTGCGTATTCCGTCCCATGATGGGATAGGGGGCGAGCCTATCGCCGTATCGGGCACAGATTCTAGACTCCAGGCTGATACTGAATAGAAAAACCCTGTATCACTTTGCCCGACCCAGGATCGAACCGGAGACCTCAGTATTGTAGTCGCAAATACAACTACGCCACCGAGGCATTCAAGTTGTGGCAACTTGAAGCACGTTGGTGTTATCCTGAAAGGTCGGTAAGGACTTATAGTTCTCATATTGTCATCAGATGACCGTGTACGACACCCAATATTACCTTACATGGGATTCGAACTTAAGACGTCCCGGTCCATATTTTATGTAGCCACTCAGCCAAGTAGACCTCTGATCTACACGCGCCACCAACAATAAAAACATAGGTATCTGAAGACTTGCTTTCTACCACAAACACACAAACTTCGTAAATTACGATTAAATTTCCGTATACCTCAAGGATTTGAACAATCCTCACGCATGCGCCTGTAGCGTTAGGCGGGCGGAGCCGGGTAATCTGGCTAAGTGATTCCCGGCGAGTAAGTAATGCTTTGATAAATGAAATTAAATCGCACAAACAAGTGCGTGAGCCGGCCCGCGGGCTGTACGCACCCCTAGCCCGACGAGCCGAATACACGATAGTGATGTGACTTTATCGATATATCAATGTTGTTTTAGATTTTCATCGCAAAATTAGCTATGGTTTTAGGCGATTTCGTTAAAGTATAAGTGAGTATAAAGGTCAATTTATAACATGCCGTTATGACATTAATGTCTGCGTGAATGAGCTGTAAAATGCAAGGTATTCATTTAAGATTCTCTTGATCTTAGCTTAGCTTTAAATGAAATTCCTACATGAAATTACTTTGGCTACTAGCACCAGACATCTTTCTTCTGAATTTCATATTTAACTTCTGAATGATTACTACATCGCACCTACACAACATTTCAAATTGATTAATTAAACAACTATCGATAGAATACAACAATTTAAACTCCAATAATCCCAACACTACGAAACTTCGCAAAAAGAACATCGCGTTTCGACATGTGCGCGACAATCTGTCGTTGTAAAACGACCTCTCTCTACATCGTCCGTCTCTGTCTAACGTCAATTGTTTAAAATTTTGCGTCCTTGTCTAGCGCCCTCAGTTTCCACCCCGCCAGAGCCTGTCTCGAGCGCTCAGCGATAATAGACGGAATCTATTGGATTTCGTCTTGTCCAATACTGTTAGATTCAATGTGCGAAATGCCATATGATACCAACGAACTGTGATGAAAAGGCAAGTTGAAAACGAGGAATGTTAGATTTCTATCTTTATAATGGTCAACAAATATCTGAATGGCACCATTTTTATAGCAAATCCTACTAATATTATAAATGCGAAAATTTGTAAGTATAGATGTTTGTTACTCTTTCACGCAAAAAATACTGAACCGATTTCGATGAAATTTTGCATACGGATAGATCATGACCTGGATTAACACATAGGCTTCTTTTTATCCCGGGATAAAAAGTAGCCATTGTTATAATAATAATAATACCAGCCCTGTATTATATACTGCCCACTGCTGAGCACGGGCCTCCTCTACTACCGAGAGGGGTTAGGCCTTAGTCCACCACGCTGGCCTAGTGCGGATTGGCAGACTTCACATACCCTCGAAATTCCTATCGAGAATTCTCAGGTATGTAGGTTTCCTCACGATGTTTTCCTTCACCGTTAAAGCGAACGATAATTGATACACAATACACACATAACTTCGAAAAGTCAGAGGTGTGTGCCTTGGGTTTCGAACCTCCGGACATTGTCTCGGCAGACCGTTCCATTCCCAACTAGGCTATCGTCCACCAGCCATTGTTACTCAGGGATAATGTAGCATCCTATGGTGAGAATTTTTAAAAATTGGTCCAGTAGTTATTGAGTTTATTCATTACAAATACAAATATTTCCTCTTTATAATATTAGTATAGATGTCATCCACGATGACGCGCTCCAATAATGTTTCTAATCCCTTTCAGTCCATTTGCAACCTTCCACTGGTGTCTTAGTTATATCAATATACGCTTATAATGTCTATGAGTGCACTCGCACACTACAATGAGAAATCCAAGCTCTCTAACCCCGTAATACCCGCGCCCAACAAATGGTGGGGCGCATCATCGTGTATGCCAACTCGCACTAGATCAGCGTGGTGGACTAAGGCCTAAACCCTCTCAGTAGAGGAGACACGAGCTCAGCAGTGGGCAGTATATAATACAGGGCTCGTATTCGTGGATGGCATTATCTATACAGGCATGAGATTGGTTCACCTGATGATGATGAAATAACATTCACACAGCGAAAACATCTATGGACCCTCTATCTTTATGAGGGATAAACGTGAATTGAGAATCATAGACTTATACTAGTTGGCTACATGCGAGATCTATCTACAGAGGCAGTAGTCAAGATGCCTCTCTACAATTGTTAGCGCTAACGTTATGTATGGCAAGGACATATCGTAGCGATAGACTCATCGAGGGGACATGTCATTTCCATACATTTGTTCTGCTTTCTATTAATGATTGTAGAAAGGCATCTTGGCTACGACCCCTGGAATTCCAACACAAAGTGCGTTATTATTACCAATGTCATAAATAAATTCAATATCTTCAGACTATGAGTTTTCTGCCTCAGGCAGAAGCAATACGATGAAGCAATTTGGATGGATTGACAAAAATATCAAAACTGGTGGTAGGTATCTCATACGTAAGACTCCGTCTGGGCGGGTACCACCGCAATTTCTATTTCTACCGCCAAGCAGCAGTGTGCATGCACTGTTGTGTTTCGGTTTGAAGGACATTGTAGTCAGTGTAACTATTGAACATAATGGGACTTAACATCTTATATTGTAACCATAGTACTTAGGTACATTATTGTATATAGATAATATGTTTACATCTATTGTGCTCGTTTTAATATAAGCTCCGATGGGGTTGACATGTCCATATGGATAAAAACCCCGAAATAAATTTAGATTAAAAAAAAAAAAAACATCTTATATCTCGGGATGACGAGCGCAGTGGAATCCCACACAGTACTTTGTAACTCAAGGTGCTGTATGGTGTTGCTACTGTTTATGGGCGGTCTTACACTTACCATCAGGCGAACGACATGCTTGTCTCGTCATCCAATAAAAAAAAAACAACCTCCTAAATCGCCCCAATCCTGAGTTCTATGCTTGGCAGTGTCAATATTGCACTAACCGAGACCCAAACTCAAACTACGTCACATAACATTAATAAATCACATTTGCATTAATCTGTTGAAATCACATCCACCCGGCAGAAATCCGCGAGTAGAATTTCACCCCCAATTGAAGACAAGTGCGCTACGTCCCACGCCGGGAACCGAACCCGCGGCGTGAAACACACCTGGTGGCTCTCACGGCACTTAGTGTCAAGTAGAGGGCTCGGGGCGGTGACGAGGTTTTGATTTATTAAGAGTACATTTTGGTCTAGTGAGTGCTAGGCAGCTTAGCCCCAAGTCTGGGTTACTTTCCATGTCGGGCTACTAAAAATGATTTTTTTCCAAGACGTAAACCGTGAGGTTACGTCGAGTTGAGGTCTATATTCGACTAAAATTATTTGTGAGTTTTTCAGTACGTTAAAATCACCCTAGTCGCCCGCAATTAGAATTTGTAAATCTTGGATTAACACGATATACTTTTTGTATACTTAATTTTCTTCCATCGGTAATAATTCGATGTTATAAACTGTTTTTTTTTTAAATAGCTATGGATAATATTTATATTAAATTTAATAAAATAAAATTGACATGTAAGAACTATAGGTATAAGATAATAATAATATATTTTTAGACATAATAATATCGTACGGGTATACAGGGTCATTTTGACTTGCGTTAATAAATGAACTCACATATCTCGTCGAAAATAACGCTTTCCATTAAGTTATTTTAACCATAGATGTAAAATAAAAAGGTGTAAATTTCTAACAAAATAAATATCAATAAAAAGTAACTTTAAGTTTACACGACATTATGCCACTGCTACTGCTCTAAGATAATTCGTCGCAGCGGCAACATTGTACTTTCATTCGGAAATACACTTTCACACACACCATATTCGCACTAAACTACGAAATGATCAAAAAATTTGAAAACTACAACCGGTATTTTGGCAATAATATTCGTTATTCATGGATGATTTTTGGCAAGATGTTCGAAGAGGTAAAGCCGAATATGTGGTTTCATTTAGTAATGCAATGTAAAAATGACCCTGTATAACTTAGAAAAAACAATTAATTAAATATTACAATGTAATGAAAACTATAAATTAAGAAGAAGAAGAAGAATCATTGTTTTAGAATGTCTCAATTTGACACGGTTTTTTAAGTCGATATTTGTTATATTATTCTACTTAAAAAAAAAAAAAAATGTAAACAGAAAACTATTCGACTTTTAAAAATATCTAGTTTTAAATATTTGCACGTCAATGATGACAGAGTGTGATATTCTGATTTTATTGTACCATCTATTTATTGTAATCACATTCTAGCAAATAAATTTCCATTCATTCATTCATTCATTCATTCATTGATTCATAGATGACGCTGGCGTAGTACAGTGGTTCAGCAACATTTGGGAAAGGCTTTTCAAGCGGGCAAAGCCGCGAACACCTATAATTAAATAAAGCGGACACAATAATTACAGTCGCGTGGCGCAAATGTGGTTTTCGTGTAGTCGCATGGGAGTGCATCGTCCCCCGCGACGTCTGTCCGTCACGGGCCATGATACCGCTGTCAAGGGAGTTGACGAAAAAATTCGCCCACTTTCACATGTGCGTGGGTAATCGATACGGTGAAGGGTATTGGGTGTGTTGTCGAAATATTTTAATAAACTAGGTGTTGATTGCTCGGTAGGTGACTGTGAGGTGACTGCCTCGGTAGCGTAGTTGTATTTACGATATGACTGCAATGCTGAGGTCTTGGGTTTGATTCCCGGGTCGGGCAAATTGATATTGAGCGTTTTTTAAATTAAGTATCAGCCCGGAGTCTGGAATTTGTGCCCGATATGGCGATAGGCTCGCCCCCTATCACATCATGGGACCGAATACGCACGGTGAAAAGTTGGTGCACTTGTTGCACCTCTGCCTACCCCTTCGGGGATAAAAGGCGTGAGTGTATGTGTGTGTTGATTGCTTCGCGTGAAATCCCGCTAAAAACGCACCGAATCACTATAGAACCGAATATCTATAATGCCATTTGCACGACGTTATAAAAATAAATAAAAAATCTGTTTTTTTTTATTATTTCCCATGGAAGCAACTTATCGGGATAAAAAGTAGACTACGTGTTAATCCAGGACATGGTCTACCCGTTTGCCAAATTTCATCCAAATCCATTCAGCTGTGTCTGCGTTTACTTCTAACAAACATCAAAACCTGTTCACAAACGTTCGCATTCATTATCAGTAAGATAAAATAAGATAATATTTATAATCTCTAGGTAAAAAGTACAGTTCAGTGTCTTCTATTCTAATGATAGAAATGGTATAGCTGTTGTTAATTGTCTGTCTAGACGCAACTAGCCCATCATTTTTTTTTTTTTGGGATTACAAACAGCTGCACAACAAAATTTACAAACAATAGTATCTATCAACATTTACATATATATGCAGCCCACACCATTATCCACAGTTTACTAAAAAGAAAACAACAACAACAAAACAAAACAACATCATGGTGTAGTTTATCAAAAGTCCTCTAATTTCTGACCACAACTTGGCCGTTGATCGCTTCAAGATTTCAAATAGCCCTTCAAGCACTTATTTCTAGTAATCTTCAGTCGCCCTATACAATAAAATGAAATAACGCTCAATACAAGTGTTATACGCCACAACAGCGGGGCGAGGTACAACAACGCAGCGGGCGGCGCCGCGGGGCGTCGATATAGACGTCACGGTGGGCTCTAATGTACAGAGTTCGCGTTTTAATTGATTTGATTTATCGCACAGTAAACATGGTTAGAAGCTTAGATTGTGAATAAAAATGACAGAAAATTAAGTAAACCTACCTACGCGTTAGAAAAAGATAGCGCAATAATACTACGCACCCACTCATGCTCATTACAATATTTATAACTAGCTTTTGCTCGTGGCTCCGCCTGCGTGGAGTTTTCAGGATAAAAGTCTTGCTATATATTTTCCTGACATAAAATATCTGAGTCCTTCCCAGGGTCCCAAGCTATTTCCATACCAAATTTCATCTAAATCGGTTCAAAAGTTCCATAGATTACTTCCTACAAACTAACAAACTTACAAACTTTTCCCCTTTACATTAGTGTAGATAAGGATATTCCTAGTGGGCCTGGCAGACATTGTCTTGCTACAAACTGTTCTACGTATACGGCATTTGATATAGAGACTATCGTTCATATTTTTAGATCTCGACAACAACGCCACATATCAGTTCTAAATCTCGCCCTATTTAAAGCTGGAAACAACAAAACAAATTCACAAGTAATAAAACCAGTGGTCTAAACAATACTGCTTCGTAGCAGAAATAGACATTACTGTAGTACTTATAGAACCACCCAGTAAACTTCAAAACCGACCGATCTTATACATTAAAAAAACCCCTACAAACCAAGCTTGAACAACTAAGGCCGTTTCGCATTATTTTGATTGCTTTAGCGTACTCTATGCGCATATGGCGTCAAAGCGTGCTCAATTATATGATTAATAAAATCATGCGCAATGATCCGTCCGGTTTAATCATACGTGAGTGTTTATTTTTTTGGGGGGAGGAGTGCCTTTTTTGGTCATATGTGACGATTTTAGATGGGCATTATGCACGATTTCTGTGGCGTGTTGATGTTGCACTGTGCCTTTTGACTGGGATGGTGACAGCAGATTTTGAACTTGGCGTCCTTCAATCAGAGCGTAAATAAGAAACTAAGCAGGCCGGCATAACTGTACCGACCGTCCGTGGAAGATATCTCTTACTGATGTAATTGGAACGCAACCATATTATGTAGATTCATAAATTGTATATAGTCTGTGGTCAGTGGTTATGACGCTGTGCGCTTCCCGCCAAAACTCTCTCTCTGTGGTCTCCGGTTTAGTAAAATGTACCATTGCTAAACTTTAAACAAATTAAATAGTTATTGAAGCAAATGTAATTTCTGTTATATATCCACAACCCTACATGGTAGCAGAGCGTGGTTGGTGGATAAAGAAAAATTACATTCCGGCAAGATGGGACCTAATAATATGTTTCACCTTGAAAAGTTGACGGGAAGAGAAAACTTCGCAACATGGAAGTTCAGTATGAAAACATATTTAGAGCATGAGGGCTTATGGGATTGTGTGTGTCCGAAATCCGAAGAACCCGTTGACCATGCTAAGGATATAAAAGCAAAAGCTAAGTTAATTTTGTTGTTGGATACACAATTATATGTTCACATTGAAGATTGTCAAACGGCCAAAGAAGTTTGGGACAACTTAAAGAAATCCTTCGATGATAACGGATTGACCAGAAGAGTTGGATTGCTTAAGAATTTGATCAACACATCACTAGAAACAAGTAACAATGTTGAAGATTACTTGAGTAAAATAATGAGCACAGCACACAAATTAAGAAATATAGGCTTTGAGGTGAATGATGAGTGGTTAGGCACATTGATGTTGGCAGGCCTTCCTGACTTGTATAAGCCTATGATAATGGCACTTGAGAGTTCAGGAACAAAAGTGAGCGCTGATCTTATCAAAACTAAACTTTTACAAGAAATTAGAACACCTGAATCAAATGCTGCTTTTTATTCACATTCAAGAAAACCTAACCAACGCAAGTTTAAGCCAGCTTATAATCAAGCCAACTCAGTCAAATCTAAAGGACCAAGATGTTATGTGTGTAATAGGTATGGTCATTTTGCTCGTGATTGCCAGAATCCAAAGAATACAAAAAGAGAAATAAAAAAGGAAGAAAGTACAAAGTTTGTGGCAGCTTTTTCAGCGACAGATAGTCAGGTGAGTGACAAATGGTATATAGACTCTGGTGCATCGATGCACATGTCCGGCCGAAGAGAATGGATGTACAACGTCACCGAGCCATCAGTCAAAACTATCACTGTAGCTAACAAGGAGCCATTGCCAGTACTGGGAGCTGGGAGTATTAACATTGATATTTCTGAGAGTGATAAAATACAGGTTAATAATGTGCTATATGTTCCAGGGTTGGCAGCCAACTTGCTTTCTGTGAGTACTATTGTTAAAAATGGTTGCAAAATAGTATTTAATGATAAAGGATGCAATATTTATAATGGAAATGGTAAGATGATATGTTCAGCAACACTAACAAATAATCTCTATGTTTTAAATACCAAAATGGATGTCAGTACACATCTCAGTACAAATGATGAAGACCAGAATGATGTTAATCTATGGCATCTGCGGATGGGCCACTTGAACTTTTCAAGTGTGATGAAATTACCCAGTTGTTCTGATGGTGTTACATTAAGTGAAATGAAGAAAGTAGCTACAGGATGCACAACTTGTCAAGAAGGTAAACAAACAAGATTGCCATTTAATCATGTTGGTACCAGAGCAACAGGTCCATTGCAACTTATCCATTCTGACTTATGTGGACCGATGGAACATCTGTCATATGGAGGTATGAGATACTTTATTACTTTTGTGGACGACTATACCAGATTTGTACATGTCTATTTTCTCAAAGATAAGTCAAACATTTTAAAAGTTTTTAAAGATTATAAAGCAAGAGTAGAAAATGAATTAAATTCCAAAATTAAAACAATAAGAACTGACAATGGGACGGAATATTGTAATGATATTTTTGATAGTTTTTTGGCAAGTCATGGCATAATTCATCAGACCTCTACACCTTACACACCTCAGCATAACGGTGTAGCTGAAAGATTTAACAGAACCCTTGTTGAACGAGCTCGTTGTATGATATTTTATGCTAACTTAGATAAGCCTATTTGGGCTGAAGCCATAGCTACAGCAGCGTACATAGTTAACCGCTCCCCAACTAAAGCATTACAGGACATATCCCCATATGAGATGTGGACTGGTAAAAAGCCTAACCTGTCCCATATGAAAATTTTTGGCTCTATGGCTATGATGTTTATACCTAAAGAAAAACGTATGAAGTGGGATAAAAAATCACTTAAAACAATATTCGTAGGCTACTGTGACAACACTAAAGGATACCGGTTGATGGATCCAAAGACACACAAAATCACCAAGAGCAGAGATGTTATTTTCTATGAAAAAAATAACTGCTTAGTAATGCCTGACAAAAACAATGTTTCAGTTAATGTGCCTGCTGATGAGTGTACAGAAGTCATCAACCCTGAACATCACACCAGTGCAGAGCAATCGGATGTCAAAGCAATCGCTCCACAATCATTCCGAGACTCTAATGAAGATTCAAATGTGACTGGAGCAGGTAATGGGAGCTCAAGTGACTACCAATCTGACTCAGATGAATCTTACCAACCGCCAAGGTATGTAAGACAGAATGTTACCAGTAATGTGACGCTCAGGTCAAAAAAACAAGGTCAGGACGAATATGAGGATAGCAGAAGTACTCATCTTTGTTTTTTGTCAAACCATTCAGACCCACAAACTGTTGATGAGGCATTATCATCACCTCATGCAAATGAATGGGTTAAGGCAATGGATCAGGAATATAGTTCCTTAATTAAAAACCGTACATGGAACCTAGTGAGTTTACCTCCGCACAAAAAGGCTTTGCCATGCAGATGGATTTTCAGGACCAAAACAGACCAAACAGGAAACATAATTAAATATAAGGCGAGGCTAGTAGTGAAAGGCTATGCCCAGAAAAGGGGAATTGATTATGAAGAAGTCTTCTCACCTGTGGTAAGATATACATCTATTCGGTATTTATTTGCCCTGGCTGCTAAATATGATCTTGAAGTAGAGCAAATGGACGCCATTTCTGCCTTTTTACAAGGAGAAATTGATACAGAGATATACATGCAGCAACCAGAAATGTACATCAAGCAGGAAGGTCAGGTGTGTCACTTACAAAAGTCTCTTTATGGCCTCAAGCAGGCAAGTAGACTATGGAACTTAAAATTAAGTAATGTTGTGAAAGAAATTGGTATGAAGCAATCTAAAACTGATCCATGTGTTTACTATGATATTGAGAAAAAGGCATTTATCACAGTATGGGTCGATGATATATTATTATTTACTTCTGACAAGGAAATGATGCATATATTAAAGGAAAAGATGCAACAAAATTTTAATATGACAGATTTAGGCAAGGTTAGCCAATGTGTGGGACTTACTGTCACCAGAAACAAAGGTTCTATTATGTTGGACCAAGAGAGGTACATCACTGAATCTTTAATAAGATTTCAAATGTCAAATTGTAAGGCAGTTAAGACTCCTTTTGAAGTGGGACTTAAGTTTGTCAATGATTCACAAGAAGAAACTCTGAGTTGTCCATATCAACAAGCCATTGGATGTTTGCTTTATATAGCACAGGGAACCAGACCAGACATATCCTTTGCTGTGAATGCATTAAGCAGATATAACAAGGAACCGAAGTCTGAGCACTGGATGGCATTGAAAAGAGTGTTTCGGTACTTGCAAGGTACCAAAAGCTTTAAATTGATATATACCAAAGAGGGTGCAAACAATATCACAGGATACTGTGACGCAGATTGGGCGAGTGACGCCCGTGATCGTAAGTCGTGCACAGGTTACGTTTTTGTTTTGCAGGGAGGTGCAATTTCCTGGGGGTCTCGCAAGCAACAAACTGTGGCTCTGTCTACGGCTGAGGCGGAATACATGGCCATGTCCGCTGCTGCACAAGAGGCTCTCTGGCTGCAACAGCTGCAGAGGGAACTGGGCCAGCAACCACAGCATGAAGATACCATCACCATCTTCAGTGACAATCAAAGCGCTATTAAGCTTAGCATAAATGATAGTTATTTGCCTAGATCCAAACATATTGATATTAGATATCATTTTTTGAAAGATCATGTCAATAACTTTAACTTAAAATTTTGCTATGTAAAGGGTAACTCAAATTAGACTACCTGTCAAACAGAACTCAAAAAGTCAAATTGGACCAGCATGTTAGTGATGAAGTAGGAATATCTTTTGGTGTCCCTCAAGGTAGTATCCTAGGGCCTACTTTATTTTTAATTTACATAAATGACCTGTGTAATATGAACATTACACATGCAAAAATATTTTCCTATGCCGATGATACTGCTATCGTTTTCACTGGAGCATCCTGGAAAAACATGAAAAGTAACACCGAAAATGGTATGACTCAGGTTGCAAAGTGGCTTAGAAACAATCTCCTCACTTTAAACACATCTAAAACAAATTACATTTGCTTTAGCATCAACAACCGCACACAACCTGATCAAGACTTTAACATTAAAATACACTCTTGTGATAGTGAAATAAATTATCAATGTACCTGCCCCATATTAACTAAAGTAAATCAAACTAAATACCTAGGCATCATGATAGACCAAAGGCTATCTTGGTATCCCCAAATTGAGTTGATTTCACTGAGATTAAGAAAATTCAATTGGATGTTCACCACTCTTAGACACGTAGTACCACAGAATAAACATAATCCAAATATCCTTTTAAATAGAATATATATAGCGTTAGTGCAATCGATAATAATATATTGTATACCGGTATGGGGTGGAGCCCTAAAAACTCGTTTCCTTGAAGCTGAGCGAGCTCAAAGAGCTCTGATTAAAATTATGTACTTTAAAAAGCGTTATCATCGTACGGAAAGTATATATCATATCAGTGATCTAATGTCAGTTCGGAAGTTATATATCCTACATACTATACTGAAATTTCACAGGACATTAATTTTCAATCCTGTAATTCCTAAAAGGAGAAAACACGAAGTTGTACAAGTCCCTAAAACAAAAACTGCATTTGCGAATATACAATTTAAAAAACGTTCTACCTATCTATATAATAAGATAAACAAAGAAATTAACCTTTATACTAAAACATACCGGGAGTGTAAAAGTAGTCTAATTATATGGTTAAAAATATTAAACTATAACGAAACTGAGTCCCTCTAAAACAAATAATTTTCAGATTGTGATGACAACAAAAAAGATTCACGTGTTATACAAAACAATTCCTCTTAATCACACACACATCACACACACACACACACACACACACACACACACACACACACACAAACACACATACACACACTACACAACACAACTATATTTTTAGTAATTACTAATTACATATTAATAGATATGGAAGAGCGTAGTCTCCTAGCACAGGCATTCTTTATGCTTAAAAGGAGATTACCGTAATTAGCTAATAAGGAAAAACTGTGTAATAGTGAATAAAGATATTTTTATTTTTTATTTTTATTTATTAATTTAGCTGATATTTTAACAAAGGCTGTTAGTAGAGATAAGCATTATTTTTGTGTTCGTAATATGGGGTTGTTGCGTTCTGGGGAGGGTGATGTAATTGGAACGCAACCATATTATGTAGATTCATAAATTGTATATAGTCTGTGGTCAGTGGTTATGACGCTGTGCGCTTCCCGCCAAAACTCTCTCTCTGTGGTCTCCGGTTTAGTAAAATGTACCATTGCTAAACTTTAAACAAATTAAATAGTTATTGAAGCAAATGTAATTTCTGTTATATATCCACAACCCTACACTTACCGGTCGACATTTTTTGAGATACACTTCACTTCCATACCATCAGGTGCAGTGAGGCTACTATGCCTTCGATAAGGATATAATAGGATTCTTATATATATTTATATAAGTATTTAATTGATTCCTTTTTGTAGTCTATTGTAACGTTGCCACTTCTATTATTCCACTTTAATGGTTTTCTTTACGCACCTACTTACTGATATCTCTGCACTACCCTGTCAGGTTGACTGGTAGAGAATGCCTACGGCATTCAGTCCGCCTATACACCTTGTATAAAGTGTTAAATTAAATAAATAAGGTACCAATCAGTAACAAGGCCAACGTGGTGGAGTAAGATCTAAACTCTCAGTACTGGAGGAGCCCCGTGCCCACTCATGGCTCAGTAATGAAAATAGTTAGAATATTGTTGTAAGACGTAAGTGTAAAAAATTAAGCAAACCTATAAAATCAGTTTATCAATATAAAATTTAACATAGTTCAGAACCCATATATTCAAGAAACAGTTAAAAAAAAAATTGTGGATAAGGTGTATTATAATTTAACAGAGTTTTTACTGGAGCATTAATGATTTAATTTTATTTAATTATCCAAAATGACTTTTAATATTTTTCTTTTAAAATCTTAATTTTAATATTGACCTATTAGCATCCTGTGATTGGCATTTTTTTAATTATTTTTTGTTTTTAATTTTATTATGTTAATAATTGTGACATAGTATTTAAATTCAATAATTTAATTTTGTATACCATTTTTTGGTTAAATATGGCTGCTCTAAATAATTTTAAGTATTAACATCTGTTTTACCCATATTTGCAAAATAAATATATCTTTATCTTCGTTATCTTTAACCCGCTCTGGATATTACCCTGTATGTAAGATCAAAAAATGACCCAAAGACCCTAAAGAATCGTTAATTCTCAAAACTCATCGAAATCCCAAAAAAAAACACGCACTACCACGCGTTGCGGCCGTGCCGTAACCTCAAGGGTCTCCGTTCGAGGCCCGTTCCGTCCCTAAGGCCCTATACACACCGCACGTGTCTTGCAAATTCAAACCAATAATATTTTGAAAATCCAATATTGAATTTTCCACCTTATTTCGTGAGTACTACGGTCGCAATAACGATGTATAGATTATTTTCTGATTATGAGTTGTCACGTGTCGTATAATTGCTGGAATTTGTGTTAGAAGTAATTTAATTATCTAATGACAGCCCTTTTTTGTTACTGAGAAATCCCTCAATATCGACTCGATGGGGATTATGCGATATTATTTCTGCGTATCATAATATGTAGGCCGTTTTGTACCCAATATTGATAACAGAGTTTAGCCGAGATGGGACCATTATCTTATTTGATGTAAAATAAAATACTTGCTTGCCATTTGTGCGAGCATAAACCAATTGGACTGCCTCGGTGGCGTTGTTGTATTACGGTACGACTGCAATGCTGAGGTTTCGGGTTCGATGCTCGGGTCGGGCAAGTGATATTTGGTTTTTCTATTCAGTATTAGCCCGGAGTCTGGAGTTTATGACCGATAGGGAGAAAGGCTCGCGCCCTATCACATCATAGGACGGAATATGCACGACGAAAGTGGGTGCACTAGTTGTACCTCTGCCTTCCCTTTCGGGGATAAAAGGCGTGAGTGTGTATGAACCAATTGAACTTACAACAGTTCCATTCAAAACTATTATCTTTTCACAGTAAATAAATGACCAAAAATCTAGACAAAACAAAGGACAGATGAACTGTACAAACAGGAGTAACGCCCTCCCCCGTATAAAAACATTTAAATGACATTATAATGCACCGTGCAGCGACGCGCCGACAAAACAAACACGATCCCAGTGCGATTATCGGTTTTATTCACATGCGCGAAGGTGAGATACAGACACGGCGTTTAAACGCCTGAAGAAGCGTTTATCGCAAGCATTATTGACGAAGGTGTTAGTATTATCAGTGATGTTGGGGCGCTATAAAAAGACGGCACCCAAACGTCTTTTGGAACGATTATTTTTAATAGGCAAAGGTGTAAACATTATTGAATGAAGCCTATATTTGTGATAATCAATACAAAAAATAAGCTAAATAAATACAAATCTAGATTAAACTCTAAGGACAGATGAACTGTACAAACAGGAGTAACGCCCTCCCCCGTATAAAAACATTTAAATGACATTATAATGCACCGTGCAGCGACGCGCCGACAAAACAAACACGATCCCAGTGCGATTATCAGTTTTATTCACATGTGCGGTGGCGTTAGGGTTCATACAGACACCGCGTTTGTACATACATCAAGCGTTGAGACGCCTTCGAAATTTGTGCTAGTGATCTTAGGTAAACGTCATGAATTTCGTATATTTTGTTATAATAATAAAGCCTTTTCTTTTCAATTTAAGAATTACAATATCGCTGATTACGTACATAGTAATCTCGAAATGTGTAAGTCAATATTAAATAGTAAGCTTGAATAACGACTTATCAGTCTAATCCACAACTCAATGTACTTATAATTAAGAAACTAATACGCACGCCTAAGTCTATGCCCGAAACATAATGTTGTCAAAGTACTCAAGAATAATATAGCTTCCAATTACCAAAAAAATAATTCCCATACTTCTCCAATAACTCCAGAATAAAATCTTTAATACAAACTCTCAAAATTACAATATACAGAAACGCGACATCTGTGCGTACCCTAAACCCAAACTATCCACTAACCGTCACCTGCGATTAAACCGAGCGCGCATCATTGACAACGCACAAATTGTGAACCACCCCAGCAGGGGCGGTCACCCCTTCGAGTCCCGGGGATGTTATTCAATAAACATTGTTTCTTATTATGATAAAAAACACTTCGTGACAGATGCATCATGAGTTACGGGATCATGTTTAAGTAGTATGAATGACATGGAGGAAATTTTGTTTATGTAAATACTAGCAGGACGTTTTTGAAGTCTGGAAATCTTAAGGGGAGGCCTAAGTTCAGCAGTGGACTTCTTGTGGCTGATGATGATGAAGAAGATGGCTTTTGAGTGTGAGTGAAAAAATTTCCCGGAGGGTTACAGGAAGGTGTGTACTGGTGTTTATTTAGATTTAAACATTAATGTCTTTTTTATACACAGGCATTTTTACATTGCATTACTAAATGAATCCACATATTCGTCTTTACCTCTTCTAACATCTTGCCAAAAATCATCCATGAATAACGAATATTATTGCCAAAAATCCCGGTTGTAGCTTTCAATTTTTTTTGATCATTTCGTAGTTTAGTGCGAATATGGGGTATGCGAAAGAGTATTTCTGAATTAAAGTATAATGTTGCCGCTGCGACGAATTATCTTAGAGCAGTAGTAGTGGCATTAGGGCGTGTCAACTTAAAGTTACTTTTTATTGATATTTATTTTGTTCGAAACTTACACTTTTTTATTTTACGTCTATGGTTAAAATAACTTAATGGAAACTGTTATTTTTGACGAGATAAGTATGTGATTTCATTTTTTAACGCAATGTCAAAATGACCCTGTATATTTCATTTTTGTTTACTTGTAATTTGTTTTGTCGTTTTGTCATGGTGTTGTGCGAATAAATGTTTTGTATTCGTATAAATGTTTTTTTTTTTTGGGAAAAAATTTGTACCACGCTACAAGGCATTAGGCAGGGTGAAAGTGTTTAGACGGAATCCTAAAGAAAACGTATTTTTTTTGTTTGATTAAAAAGTAGCCTTAGTCACTCTTGGGCGTAATAACTATGTCTTTGAAAAAATCTATTACATCTATAAGACCATATGCGTAAAAGAAGACCAGACAAACAAACAAGTTTTTGCTTATAATAGTACGGATAGGAAGTGGACATCCCCTCTAATTTATCAGACTAACTTAGTCTAATTTACAAATGTAATAATATAATACTTGTTATAAATTATTAAAATCAACCACTATTTACATTAATAATTAATTGAAAAATAATGTTTGTAAAGCCCTAATCGAATTTTTTTAATAAATTTAAAATGTCCTCTTCATGAGGACACGCGTCGGCTCACTGATAGCGATTTGGTCATCAATTTTATAACCAGTGAATGGATAAAACTTTATGGAGATTTAAAAAAAACATTACTTTAAGGTTTAATTATGTATTAATTCAGAATAAGTTCAAAAAATATCTCTAAACCCCTGGAAATCATACTCAACTTAATAATTAAATACCTCGGAAACCACAAATACCAAATGGCAATAGACTGTACCACTTAAATAGGTCCGCAATCGCATGAATTTTGATTACAAAAGAACATAATTATACTGGTCATTATAATAAACGTACACCTCATACATAAAGTTTGTGGAAAAAAGCTCTTCGCGAAAAACCCGCCCGCAGTGACGCCAAACACGCGGGGGCGAGCTCGCGCCGCGGGACACTGGCCGTTTTCATTTTCAAATTAACGGCGACTTTTTAATTTCGGAATTGGTGGGCGGAGCGTCCCGATTGGATGCCCGGCGACATGCTGTCTAATTATAAAGCAGCTCATTGGCTTTCTGCCATTCGAATTAATGGGGGGATTCTATTTTCAAATTTCAAGAGATTTATTCCTTTGTTCGCGGCAACGTTGATTGAAACGACGGCGATGTTTACACGCTCGTTGTGGGACCAATCATTAATATATGACCATCTCGTGTCCTACGCACAGTACTATGGAAAGTTAGACAGAAAAGTCAATAGTAGCAACACCAATCAGTTTGGATTTCAAAGTATTCAAGCCACTGCTTTACCTGCCGAGTGAAGGCTAATACCAACGAGAAGATACGATATTTGTCTTGCCTTGCCATCGGTGTCGATGGCCTAGTTGGTCGAGTTATGGCAAGTGCCAACGTGTTTGGAACTCATTTCGCGTAGCTTTTCACAACTCGCACTCGGTCGAGATCACTGGTCTCACTTATACATAAAAACTAACAGCGCAGAACGTGTGGGTGCAGCTCCAGCAAACTGGTCTATATTGGCCGCTTGCATTGACTTGCCAAACGTCTAGAGTCTAGACTGTAGCGCTCGCCTTGTATCGATTTGCCCACGCACGCGTTGACCTAAGCTCGAACAACATGTATAGTCGCCATAAGACTAGATAAGCCTCATTTTGGCCACTTATAATTGCACTACAATATCCTTCAAACCGCAACATAGCCCGCACTAGGCCAGCGTGGTGGACTAAGGCCTAAACCCTCTCAGTTGTAGAGGAGGCCCGTGCTCAGCAGTGGCCAGTATATAATACAGGGCTGGTATGGTGGTGGCAACATAACCGCTTACACTTTAACTCAACCACTAACAGACAGAACCCGGCATACTACAGAAGTACCTTCACAAAACTCAAACCTAGCACATAAAAACCGACCCTCCCATTAAGAGCTAAATTACAACAAAAAGCCTACGCCACTACCAGTAAAATCACCTTTCTCGACATAGCAAATCACTCAAACCCAATCAACGATAGCACCCTTAGCAGTAACAGGCACTTCGGAATCGAATTAACCACCCGATACTATTATCCCTTTGTGCGTAACACTCTAATGTAGTTATGCACTCGATACTGAGAGCTCGAGATGTTTCGTATCGTTTGAAATCATCGATTTGGCTCTCAAGTTAGGAGCAATTAATACCGTGAAGAACAATCGAGGCGTAGTAGAAAGATGTAGAGTCATATTTTTCGTTACATTTATACTTTATTCATCACGTAGGCGAACACAGTTGCACTTATGATAAGTCAAGATACATTAAATTGATTATAATAATTATTATTAATATAAAAAGTCATAACTACAGACATTTTTATTGGGAGTAAAATCAATGATGAAAAATAAGCAAAAAGAGCCAGCTCGGGCTGGCAGGAAAGGGGATAAAAAAAGCTAATAACTGTGAAAGTAACTCTATCTGTTACGCTTTCACGGCTGAAATACTGAACTGATTTCGATGAAATTTGGTGTGGAAATAGTTTGAAACTATAGGAAGAATAGACTAGTTTTCTATCCCGAGAAAATATAAAGCGGGACGTTTATCCAAACTTTTTCACGGGAGTTGGAGCCGCGAGTGATTTATTAAAGTCACGCGCTTATACCCGAAGGCGTAGGCAGAATTATCACGACAGCATACATCTACCGACCTCCAAAACAATTTGCAACCGTGAGGTATAAACCCAGTCAGGCTACTGAGCCAATCATACCTGACACAAAATATATTCGAAATCCAAAAAACACCGCGAATTTAACTCTATCAGTTGCCCGAACTGGGAATCGAACAAAACTACGTCAGCAAAACAAGCGACACAATCAATTACATTCCGCTAGATTTATTTCACTAACCATATGTACCTTCTGTTAGTTTACTGTACACCCCTTTGTCCCTTAAACCGATAAATCTCGAAAGTAAATCGATAATGTCCCGTAATCTGGCCAATATAGATGTCGCGCGACCCTCGCATCACGAGAATTAACTATTGTCAGGGGAAACTGTACAGAGGGCATTATGTGTCAATGAATGTGGATACACGTAAAATTTCTCATTAATATTCTACTATTTTAGAACTGACTCAAACGGCGATAGCCTAGTTGGGAGTGGAACGCACTGCCGAGACGAATGTCCGCAGGTTCAAAACCCAAGGGCACACACTTCTTGACTTTTCTAAAAAGTTATGTATGTATTCTTTGTGAATTATCGCTCGCTTTAACGGTGAAGGAAAACATCGTGAGGAAACCTGCATATCTGAGAAGTACCGTAATTTCGATGGTATTTAAAGTCTGCCAACCCGCACTAGCGTGGTGGGCTAAGGTCTAAACCCTCTCAGTTGTAGAGGAGGCCCGTGCTCAGCAGTGGGCAATGTATAATACAGGGCTGGTATAGTATGGTAAGAACTGACTAGGAGTTGCCCGCGGCTTCGCCCGCGTGAGAAGCCTTTCCCGCTACAAAAGTCTCTAAAAACACAGTACGACGCCAGCGCCATCTACTTAAGGAATCACATTAAAATTTCCTTTATGTCACATGGGAGCAAATTACCGGGATAAAAAGTGACCTATGTGTTAATCCAGGATATGACCTACTCGTGTGCCAAATTTCATCCAAATCCGTTTAGTTGTTTCTGCGATTTCTTCTAACACACATCCAAACATTTTCACAAACTTTCATATTAGTAAGAAGTAAGATAAGATCTAGATTTTGCTCGCGGCTCCACCCGCGTGAAAGAGTCTTTCCAGGATAAAAGTGACCTGTGTCCTTTCCAGGGTCTCAAATTATCTCCGTACCTCTCACATTGTTTCAATGAAATCCGTGCGATAGTTTTTCACTTCATCGAGTTGACAGACAGACGCGTCGGAGGACTTTGTTTTATAATATGTAATGATGTAGTCTGTGAATATGTTTATCAAGCATAATCACGAAATGCTTTATCTCGTGGTTATTAGCACGCAACCAAACGCGACAAATAAAATCTTTGTACATCTATATAGACATGTACAGTCAGCAGCATAAGTAGCTGAACAAATTCAAAACTTCAAATTGCCTACACACTTTTGTGTTCTACTAATCTTTTTTTTCTCCTCACAAAAATAAAATAAATGATTTACTTAAAAAAAAGTTTCAGATTAACTTAACGCGTATATAGGTAATTTGAAATTTTGGTTTTGTTCAGCTACTTATGCTGCTGACTGTACCTACATTTCGAATAATGATTTTAAAGGGAGAACGGATTTTAAAGCGAATTTAATTGGTAAGAATATTTATTTATTTATTACTTTATTGTACACCAAAAGATATTGTTAACATAGTAAGGGCAGAGAGGTGGTACAATTGGCGGTCTTATCACTCGAGGCAATCTCTTACAGACAACCAACTATTCTATGCAAATTTTTCTCACAGAAACGGTTTATTAACTCATTTCAACAAAAAGCTTGAGTTAAACTTACAAAAATAAATATGACAACTAAAACTTCCATAATTCATTCCATAACTCCAAATTTCTTCCTCTGCCGTCCCACTAAAAAGCGTAAATTCCTAATCAATCAGGACGTACAATAAACAGGGTAAGTTGGGGGCATATGGGCACAAAGGCGCGGGCAAAGTTGTCGCACATGCTCACTGCTCGCATGGCGCGCGACATTTCAATGAACTCACTCGAAATGCACTTGTTTTCATAATGTACAATGGCGGCGGCCGAGTGTGAATAAATAAATAAAAACACAGTCAATGGCGTACGTGAATCGCTTAAATCTAGTGAACTGTGAACTGGGATGTCCTTGATTTAATTACAAGGTATTGTAATGTATTCTCTGTATCACGGTTAAGGTTTTTGTCATTTCTGTAGTAAAAACAGCTCTACAAAGTGGTGGTTGAGCTGGCTACAATGTCCTTCAAACAGGAACACAACAGTGGATGCACACTGCTGCTTGGCGGTAGAAATGGACATTGCGATGGTACCTACCTAGACGGCCCCTCGCATACGAGAGACCTACCACCAGTAAATCTATCTTCTCATGAGGAGCATAGTGCTATAGCATGAATTCTTTGAGCAAAAATTCTGGGTTGTTACTACTTTTTCTTACGTCATGTAGTTATTTAAACTCAAAACCAAGCCGTAGGAATACTCAGCTCTTAAAAAAATCAGCCAAATATCGACATTGACGTCACCGAAAACGCCAACCAACGTCATAGAAAAACAATACACTCGCACGCGTCGCATTATTGCTATTGAAATGTTGACGCGTTTACCCAGCCGTGTGCAGGGGACCCGTTGTTGGTATCAAGCATTTTTTTTTTAATTAAACCTGATGCATTGATAGGGTGTTCGGTGATTGTTCGCGTATTGTCAGGTGAATTCGTGACAAGTGACGGGTGAAGACGGGGGACATTAGTAATACTGATTGTCATTTTTAGTGATTGGTTTTTAGCGGGGTTGCGGATTGCACTTTTCAATCGACACTGATTGCTACAGATTACAAATGCTCGATAGTATATTTATCATCGAATATGTTTTTATCGAATCGATATTATAATCCATATCAAAAATATCGCAAAAAAAAATTACATTACTCATAAAATACCAATGATAACACTACACAAAGCCTCGAACGCCTCCAAACGCGTTCTACGAAACGGCACGTATGATTAGAGAGCACTCAAGTGTCATTTTAGTAAACATAGCGATATTGGTGGTTGCGTCCCCGCCCTCCCCACCCCGCAGACGCGGGGGCGCGGCGAAGCATTAAGCAAATTAGATTAGAACCGTATCTATCGCGATCTACACGAGGGTAGTTTGTAGTTTCATTTGTTACCCGAGTTTATTTATGAAAAGAATATCGACTTAAAAAAACATTGAAGTCATTGTGAAGCAGGTTCTGCTCGCGGTTGAACGCGTTACTATTAAGAAGTAAGTTAACATTTCTTCAAGATAATTTGTTATTTTTTAATCACGATCAGAATTAGGTTGCAATTCGAAACACTACGTCAAATCCTCAAGAACCATGCTGTAAAATGGTGTATTTTATTGAGCCAATATTAGCGTAGTCAGATGGATAAAGACGCACTAGCAGGTTCTAGGAGTATCCTACGATATTAGGAAAAAGTACACAAGGCGTAAAACCCCAGTAGCTCGTGTATATCCCGTTCTGGGATCAGTCTGTGTACATCAATTCGAACTGGCCAGCATAATCGTGCCGGCTGACGAGGGAAAATCATCTTTCGTTAATAGATACTCTACCTCGGGCCATAGTCAAGATGCTTTTCGACAATTAACGCCAACGTTATGTATAAGAATGATACATGAGATAAGACTTATGGATAGGATGTGTCATTCTCATACATTTTTTATGTTTTGTATAGCATTAACGATTATAGAAAGGAATCTTGGCTACAGCCCCTTGTCGCCACTCGTACCATCAGGTGCGATGGCGTCACTTCGCCGTGTCTGTCACGCAACGCATTTTCCACCTCTAGTACTATCCTTAATTTCATCACTTGCCGGTTGACATTTATCCTTGGGCTTCACTTAACACCAGGTGCAGTGAAGTTACTTTGCCGCTAGCTATAGTACCGGCACGCTATGATGGCGGTTTTGACACACTACATAACTTTTTAACAAAAAATAAAACCGACTTCAAAACCACTACAAACCAATAAAAATAATTAAACTTTATATACGTATATTTGGAGTCGGTGCCTTTTGAGAAAATCGCGGCCATACAAACTTACATACATACATACGGGTCGAATACAGAACCTCCTTTTTTTGAACTCGGATAAAAGTGAGGTGAAAGCTCATTTTTGAAATTTCAAATTTCGAAAATTATTTGCAGAGTTGTGTCGTAAAAGTATACATTCCATAAATTTTACTGCACGTCACTATGGACAATAATGTTTAGCAATTAGCTCTTTCAACGTAGTTATGAATTAATACGAAACTTGATGAGCGGACAAACGGCAAAACGGCCATCATAGCGTGCCGGTACTATAATTATTAAAAAAAAAGCCACTCACCTGATGAGCGTGTGTGCTCTGTTCCTCAAGGCGGCTAGTTGTTCCAGGTCTCCCGTCATCCTCTTCTCTTCATACAGCCTGGTGGAGCACAGCACCGAGTCCAACGCGACTGAGAGACAGTCGCTCAGTTGCTTCGCTAGCTCCATCTCTTTGGGGTCCGATTGGAGGTCTTTCTCCTGTGAAAATTATAGAAGTGTAAAAATCATATAGTACTAGTATCGCTCGCGGCTCCGCCCGCGTGAAAAAGTTTTTCCAGGATAAAAAGCCTATAGCACTCAGGAGTAATGTAGCTTCCTATTAGTGAAAGAATTTTCAAAATCGATTAAGTAGTTCCTGAGATTAGCTTGTTCAACAAAACATACAAACTCTTCAGCTTTATAATCTAGTATAGAAGTATAGATTAGCATATAAGTAAATTAGAGTCAATGTGAGTACTAACATTTATTTTCGCAAATAGTGTACGATTATTTTTGTTCGGAGGACATTTTAGCCTTGGTTAATTTTTTGCCAATACGTGACTATTCTGCAGCCTAACAGCTGTGTGCAAGTATGTTCAGCCGTTGACATTTAAGGAAAATTGATTACTGGGCATCACGAGACTGGATGAGCGCGCAACAGCGTCGTCACGCTGTGAATTCGCTTGCAATTTGCCAGTGTGATATGAGCCTTAAAATGAGCCAAGATGACGACTACAGCGCAGGAACATACATTATGCCACGGTTAATCATAAAGTACCATGATGACTGGGCTGCTGATCCACAGAAATCATACGTAACAACTTTAAGTTTTTTTTAAGAGTTTTTTAACTTTAAGAGTTGCAGTGGCGGGTGTGAGAGCGGGACAGTGTCTACCTTTACTGTTGCCATTCGTAAGACCAGTCAGCCGAAAGCATAGACTATAAGATCAACAATGCGTCAGGGATTCATGGATGGTAATTTTTCTACCATGCTGGAAAGTCGAAGCAAGTAGCTCTGGAAATCTCAATGACATTACAAAATACATCAAAAGCTAACCCCTGAATCAGATACTTCCCCAGTACAGACAAATGTCACAAATAAGATTTGATGCTCATAATATATAGTTATATTTATTTGCCAAGTTATTCGACGAATTATTCGCCAATAGTCTAAATGAGGCATTACTTGATGGACATTGTTCCCAGAGTAATTACTGAACATTATGAGACTTTACATCTAATGTCTCATAATGATTCCTTACGTTTACGCGAATGTTAGACATTGAAATTAAACTATTAAAACGGATTTTATCGCGGTTTTTTATTTTATTTTCTCCCGACGTTTCGAAGGCTTTGCAGCACTTCGTGGTCACGGGGCGGACTGATTACCTTATGTAAGAGGAGTCCCCGACAAGATTGGCTACATCCTGAAGCGTGCTTCTATAAAAACTTATTTTAAGCCGCCTAAGAAGATTAGTAAATTTTTACCACCTGTCAAGTGCCATATACCTCTACAAGAACCGGGCAAATACAAGATAGATTGCGACTGTGGCCTCTCTTATATTGGACAAACAAAAAGACATATAGGGACCCGCGTAAAAGAACATATAGCTGACGTTAAACACCGACGCTCTACGAAGTCTGCAGTAGCAGAACACTCTGAAGAAGGCTCCAACCATTACCTTAGATTCGACAAGCCACAAATCCTTGCCAAAGAACACCGATTCCTGCCTAGGATGATCCGCGAGGCTATTGAGATCAAAAAACATCCTAATTTCAATAGAGAAGATGGTTGGAAACTTGCACAAGCCTGGGACCCGGTAATACATCTAATTAAATCGGGCCCCAAAAGACCTGCTGCCAGACCTCAAGACATTGTGAGCTCTTACTGCGTAGACCGGACCGCAAACAATGATGAACATCTTTAAATTGTATAATTGTAAATTGAAGGTAGATTTGTAACACTAACTTTTCGGACCACCAACACCTCAGTCCGCCCCGTGACCACGAAGTGCTGCAAAGCCTTCGAAACGTCGGGAGAAAATAAAATAAAAAACCGCGATAAAATCCGTTTTAATAGTTTAATTTCAATATCTAATGTCTCAGATGACGAACGCAGCGGAGTGCCACGCAGTACTATGTAAAAGTTCTGTATGGCGTTGCTACTGTTTATGGGCGTTCGTATCGTTTACAATCAGGCGGTCGGCATGCCCGTCTCGCCATTCAGAATCAATAAAAAATTACAATGCCACTACGATACAGCCCAAAATACACTGTTCAAAATGACCATCGGGTACTTTCCTTACACCTATAAAGCGCTTTACGCTTAGACCGTTTATACCCTTAGCCATCTTGTCATAGCAACTTGTCTGCGATACACAACGCCAGTGATATAGCGCTTTAGAGCCACAGATAAACGTCACGAAGAGCGTCGAGCGCCCGGACTAGCAGCTGGGCGGGACGGGCGCAGTGGTGCGTTCGTACTGGACAGTTACTGCCGGGACAGTTGGTGGGCGAGTAGATTTTTAGATAATGAGACGAACATGTTCAATGTTGATATTGTGGCGTAGAGTAGAATTTTGATTTACAAATGTAATGTCTCATAATTTTTCCAATGTGAGAGATGAGTGAGAGACAATGTAGAGTATGGAATACTAAACCACCCTACGGTTGACTGGTAGAGAATGCCTACGGCATTAAGTCCGCATATGTACATTGATTGTATACGAATTGCATAAAATAAATAAAATATATTTATATGTCAGGTTATAACATGTATTACAGCAAAACGTGAAAATGTAAGCAAATAACACATTTTAACGGGCTTACAATGTTGGTAAAATGTAAAACAAGTCCTATGTAAAATTCTACAGTTCGTACATAAAAAAGATAAGATAATTCAATTACCATCTACATCTCCTTACAAAAGAGGGAGGTCCTACTTAGTTACGTATTCCATTAGTAATACAGTTCTAAAGGTTAATACAATCGGTGTGTCAGTAGATAGCACAATTCTAATAAAGAATCAAATTAAGCTACCTTTTTACTCTCAAATCAGCAGATACCAAAGCCGTCGACCTCGACATAATTCTTATAATATTATTTTCGTTTTATACATTCATAACGGGCTAATACGACTTAAAGTACCCGCGGACGCATAAACATACCAATAAAAAAAACTCAGACCACGCAACACCAACGTTACATTTTACGCGGTAACAATAAAAATTGGAATTTTAATCTCGCAACAGTTCCGCGACGTCTTCCTTTATTGTTTCCCAATTAATATGCATAAATTGGAACGCGCGGGCCGCCCGGCGGCCATGTTAATTGCCCCTTATCACCGACGCCATCTTGCTTTTTTTCTTCCTTAGGGCCAGTAAATCTAATAGTTTATGAGGGACCGGAGAGATAACATCTCAGGCCGAGTTTTGCAACTTTTTTGGGCTTGGTTTTTGATAAGTTCTCGACTTTATCTGACGCTTTGTGCGGCGATGACGCGGACTTTTAGCGCAGAGGATATTTCAATTAAGTTAATGTGACACAAATGGTCCATGGTACTGTAAAGGGTTTACTGTGGTGGTATTATTTTAAAATAAAATTGTAGATTTATATCTAAAGCGTGACTAAACGATTTCTTTCACCATAATAATAATTTATAACACTTATCGGAAACAAACATAACATATGTAAATGTCATCAGATATTTGCTTTCTCACAGACGCTAGACGTGTTGTTATAAAATCCTAATTATTACTAAAATGATATTTCACACTACTTAACACCGAATCAAAATTATTACAGATAAGTTGAAAGGATAAATACAGATCGATCTATCCAGTAACAGGCTATATGTAAAACATAAAGACATTTAGACATACTCTGATTCATTAACTTATCGCAGTAATTTGGTAAGAAAACAGATTTTGATATTTTTATAAAAAAAAGGAACTCATGAGTGCTAAGCAAGTGGATTACATGGAGGCAAGTAATGATTGGCACCCATTTACATAATTGATGCCAGAGAAGCAGTGGATATGACACCTACTTTTATAATAGGACTATGTTATTTTTTCAAACGTTTCCAAATCGCATTAGTATATATTAATATCGCAAGCAACAACTTTCCTGTTACATTCAAATCGATAAACCAACATCTTGATTTTTTTTAACATAAATTCGGCAAACAACTTAAATGATTTTATTTGAATCTCATTAATTACCATTAAGCCCAGATGGAACGCATCCATTACGCGAACATAAAGAACTAACGCATGAATCATATAATATAACCTTCTGCCAATATTACTCTTTTATCAGTGTCAAGTTAATTCATATCAATTAAAAATATTCATGGAAGAGGCCGGGTAGCCGGCTGCGCAGTGACAGGTTGATTTCTGTATAGATTATATATTATTGTGTTATGTCGCACAAAATGATTGTGGGACGATACGGGGTATATTTTTTTATTTAAGTTTAATTTTAGCACGTACAGGTGAACATTATGCCAAAACAATTCTCTACCAGACAACCTAGTCAGTATATCTTGTATCCCATACTGCCTAGGTGGCGTAGTTGTATTACGATACGACTGCAATGCCTCAGCATTGCATGGTGACAATAGTTATAAATATTTTATTGACAGATAATATGAGTAGAAGTATTATATATCATTTTGATAATATATTAAAAAGGACCCCACGCTTTTTTTACAATAAAATACATTTTTTTCTTATTTACACTATTCTTAATTCAAATTTATTTTCTATTTTTTAGTTGGGTTTTCTATAAAGCATGTTTTTTAGTTTTTTTTTAAACTATTATTTATTATTCGTACTGGTTTAAATAAGTCATGTCTTTCACACGACATGTCGATGCAGTGAAATGTAAATGAATTTGTATGTGTGGGTACAAAACACTTTTTTCATTTGATTTACACTTTGTAATATCATTGATAGACTACTGCTCGCGGCTCCGCCCGCGTGAAAAAGTTTTTCCGGGATAAAAAGTAACCTATAGCACTCAGGAGTAATGTAGCTTCCTATTAGTGAAAAAAATTTCAATATCGGTCCAGTAGTTTTTGGGTTAATCCATTACAAACAAACAATCAAATCTTTCCTCTACAATATTAGTATAGTTAACCAAATAACACACATATCTAGTTCAAGTAGATAGGTACAATGACAGTAAAATCTGACCGCAGCGATCGTTGGCTAATTAGCGATACCGCAATACGTTCGCATATCGAAAGCTATAAAAAAAAACGTTACCTTTACGACACGGTAGCGGGACAAGTCGGTAATACCGGGTGTTTTTATTAACTCACAAAAAGCGCATTGTAAAATGATTGCATCAAGTTTTCGGAACGCGATACTGTGAGAATGTATTGTGAGAGTTGTGAGATATTTGTATTGATTTGACCTAAACAAATATGTTAAATTTTATGTAGAACATTTTTCAATAGAATTTATCGATGTGTGTAACAAACTTGAACTTATTTACGCACTTATTATGAAGTTTTAAGGAATACACGACTCTATATTTTAAACTAGACTGCTCGCGGCTCCGCCCGCGTGAAAAAGTTTAACCTATAGCACTCAGGAGTAATGTAGCTTCCTATTAGTGAAATAATTTTCAAAATTGGTCCAGTAGTTTTTGAGTTTATCCATTACAAACAAAGAAAACTTTCCTCTTTATTATTAGTATTCAATTATATTATTATTAGTAGCCAAGTTGGGAATGGAACGGTCTGCCGAGACAATGTCCGCAGGTTCAAAACCCAAGGCACACACCTCTGAGTTTTCGAAGTTACGTGTGTATTATTTATCAATTATCGTTCGCTTTAACGGTGAAGGAAAACATCGTGAGGAAACCTACATACCTGAGAATTCTCCATAAGAATCTCGAGGGTATGTGAAGTCTGCCAACCCGCACTAGGCCAGCGTGGTGGACTAAGGCCTAACCCCTCTCAGTAGTAGAGGAGGCCTGTGCTCAGCAGTGGGCAATATATAATACAGGGCTGATGATGATGATGATTAGTATTCCATAACACCAAGCGTATTCTATTAATACTCATTTCAATAACAATATTTATTTACATAAATACAAATGCAGAGTTTTGGCGGGAACTTGGAAGTGTCATGAGGTGCTCTTGTTTTAATACATTATTTTGGTGATATTTAGTGTTATATTGCATAATTATGGTGGTATATTATCCAATATAGTTCTATTAAAGAGCTCAAATGAAGTGAATTGAAATAATTGTGCTAATCAAGTGTTTTTTTTGTTGCTGCCAAAACTCCTCGATAAAGTCTTGGTAAGGTAGCCACTGCTTTACTTCGACATACTACAAATAATAAAATAGACAAACCAAACATGACATTGGCAAAATGTGAACACAAAAATCATTATAAAAAAAAAATACAAATGTAAACTAAAAAAACTGTAAATACAAAAAATCGAGAAGTTTATGATAACTGATGTACAATCTATAAATAATAATTACGACTACTAATGTGCACTGTACAGTCAGACCATTTATTTCTAATAAAATCAAACTTTATAATATTATAATTTATAGTGATACATCGATTCCCTTTACCCTACTAACCTTATAGGCTTGTACTAAGCAAGTCGAGTAAACTTTATCAATAATGGTACTATCCTAATACTAGGCAAGTGTAGTGCACAGTGTGAACGAGCGTCGGGCGTGCATTAGCGTTGCTTTTAGGGCGCCCACCCACTCACACAGCTACCGACCGCCGTAACGCACAGGGCTGTCACAAACTAATACTAACAAAATATTCAGTTGTCACAAAATTAGACGTGAAAAGTGGTCTACTGACGGAAGGGGAAAGAAAATTGTCTCCTCAAAATTCAAATAGTTATACTTACCCTGTTTTACAACATTATAGACCGTAGGTTATATTCATATAACTCACACCTAACTTTATGATCGGTCTAATTTAGGCACGTCATTTGCCCTAGGCCCTGTCACCATTTAGTCTCTAAAATAAATACCATAAATTTTCCATCGTCTTGACTTATTTCAGACCTATCATAACAGTCTTACATAGAGGTTCGACCTATGACTACTTCGAAATTCTAAGTTAGCTGATGCATTATTTTTTCTCGCGACAAAACGCTTTATCTCGACCACCATTAGGAAGTGAATGGAACGGCTATGGCGATTTCGCCTGTCGTACGACCCAACGTCGACGTTGGGAGTTTAGCATCATCCGAGCGAGCATTGGACCGAGTCCCTAACTCTATGTCCACCCTTAACCGGCAAACCAACCAAAACCCGCGGCCAGCTTCTTTAGCACATACGAAACGGCCCGAGGATATTTTGTTGCACTAATATAGATGCGCGGGACCGTCCCTACATAGTTAGCTGCCCTGTAAATCAAACCTTAAACCTCACATTTCACTCTCCAAATCACCACTAGACCATTGAACTAGTATAATACAATTTCTCCGGCGTGACAACCCTACGTCGTCCCGCAGTCATTTGTCAGGGGCGCGGCGAGTGAGAGCACACCTTCATATTTATACACGTATATAGACGATAGTACTGACGTCATAGTACTTAGTCGTGTTATAGCGAACAGAAGCTACCCAACTTGTGGAAGAAATCCAAATATTTTTATAGCTGTTTGTTATTAACATCTACAACTGGACAGGACCAATGAATCATTGAGACAGCAGGTACAGCCCAGACCGGCAATAATCCTGGCAACAGTCGAGAGACGCGTAGGTACAATCGCCCAATTTGGTGCTAGTACACTTTCTCAAGTTAAAACTCACATTTTTCATAATTTACCAAGAAGGTGCGATCGCTTCGGAGATGTACAAAGGAAACAGCAGATAACTCTTACTGTCTACTTTAGTTGTAAGTTGCATGTTGCCGACAGACGACGTGTAAGCGACTTGTTTAGAATCGGTGGTCGAGCGTTCACTCTCTGATTGTACAGTCAGCAGCATAAGTAGCTGAACAAATTCAAAATTTCAAATTGCCTACATACTTTTTTGTTCTTACTAATCATTTCTTTCTATTCACAAAAATAAAAGAAAAGAGATTTACTTTACTTCAAACAAAGAAAAACAATGTTTCAGTTTAACTAAATGCGTATATGAGTTATTTGAAATTTTGATTTTGTACAGATATTTATGCTGCTGACTGTACATCTCTCGATCGTCAATATTATCTGGCCTACGCCCTACGCAATACCTTAGTGGCATGGATATGACAAATTAAGAAATGATAATAACAACTATAATTAGTAGTAATAAAAACAGCTCTGAACATATCAAGACAGCAAAAGATAGAAATCGCCACTAACCTTTTTTTCACATAGAAATTGCAACTACCGCTACCACCCAGCCTAAGAGATGATTGGGCGGTTCCGTTGTAAGGTCGGGTGTTTAGGAGAGAAATGAAACGATTGAAGTTCGAGAATACACTAACTATATTGTTATTAAGACACCTTAATAGCTTATTACTACTACATCACACTGTTGATAATATCATCGATTTGGTTGTCAGTTAAAAGAGACTTCAAACATTATAGACCAGAAAATACAACGCAATCTTGATTAACATGAGGCAGAAAAGAAGACAGCAGAAGAGATCTCTAGTGATGTTATCACGAACGAAAGTGTAGAAGCGATACTGAATATCAGACCAAGTATACGTATAGGCTGCCAAGTATCGGCAGCTCAAAAAAGAAGTCACGACCCCCACAAATTCTCTTAATGCATCACTGTGCAACGTTTTTGCCCTTTTTTGTCAACGACCAAAACTTAACCCTAACTCAATCTCGGACTTACATCGTAAAATAAATCATGAAAGGCCAAAACGTACCCAAAGGCTGATTGAAAGGATCACATCAAAATTAAGTGAGCGAAAAAACTGACGTTTTCGCTGTGATTGGCAAAGTTTGGAATGGAGAGGGTAGGGTTAGATATACATACTCGTAAAAAACAATAACCCTTTTGTTGAGGCAGTTGGGTGTAAAATTACCTAACGGGCACATTTTGGTAATGTATTACATTGAGAGATTATTTTAAAGGAACTGAATTATTTGAAAAACAAGTAACTCAACTGATGGTAATTACCAAAATAAAAAAGTATCAATACCAATTTGAAGTTAAAACTAATAATCAATTTATGGCATCAAACTGTTTTATAAAGCTCATAACGACCAGTGATTTTATGTGTCGATTTTTCACGTATCCGAAAAACAGAGCTACAATAATTAAAATACAACAAAGTTTGATTTATATTATATTATTTATTTTTCATAAAAGCTATCATACCAGCCCCATCTATGTCGCGTTATGAATAAACAAAAGTTCGTCGCAATGCCGAGAGATGGCGGTTTTTTCGAAACATGCTGTCTAGTTTGTAGACGACTTAATGTGTAGCTTACAATACTTAAACTAGATGGCGTTACACCTAAATTATATAATACTTTCGAGACAAATGAAGACTGTCAGTAAAACTATGTAATGAGACTAATATGAAATTGCACCATCCCCAGTAATTATAAACTATACTTTTTGTCCCGTGAATAGAATTTTATAACGCAAGCTTAAGCAGGGTTTCGAATTTAGATTAGCAAGAAAACTTGCAGAAGTCCAATCTTCAAGGTTTTGCACAATATCGCAAAGCGAACTTGCTAGTCTAGACACGATTTTACGCAGTAGCCGATTGACGTAGTTCATAATATTGGTAAAAGATGGCGTTGTATCTAAAGTTGTCAGCAGTATACTTATGTCAAGTGCATAATGATATCAAATTGTGAAAATATGATAAAGCTGAAAATATTGCTTTTTTTTGTTCTTTTAAACGCACTAAACTAGAACTGCAGCTCCGATTCTGCAAATTATTTCACTAACAAACATCTGTATCCTTGGTGCTACAGGCTACCCTATCTTTATATATATATATGTCGAAGATAGCTGGTACTACGATAATTTCTTCCATGACGTAGGACGGATAACGCAGCGAGTTCGTCACGAGACAGGCCAATCCAATGTTCTCTCTTGCGCTCCCGCTCGATCACTGATCATTTTTCTTGAGAGCTAGACCTTATATAGGCCTCAGGTGACATTTCAATTGTCAAACTAGTTTGGCTAGTCCAGTGGCGACCTCACTCAAGCTTCTCGCTTGACGTTTCCGTTAATAATCATTCGAATGTGGTGCCATCTGTTGTCAGTTGTTACAAACTTATTTTATTTTAGTGAAGCGCCATCTATTTGTCTCCGACACGGCCATCCTGCGACACACACGTCCCCGTGTGTTACTCTGATTGACACAAAGCACAATCATCTTCAAAAGAATACTCCAGGCACACACTACAATACAGTTGATAGAATGTCAAAATTGCTGAAGGTCCATCTTCAACTTAAGTCTCGATTAGGCATCAAACTCTACTGTCAACAATATCATCACTTGCTAACTTTACCAGACAATTTCAAACGTCACTAAACGCTCAGACATTGTTCCTTCATCAAGCACAATCCTCTCAGGACATGACTTCATCGGGCGTTCTACTACCCACTTGTGCCACCAAGCACAAGTCTCCCGGGATATGCCTCCATCATGCGTTCCCCACTAGGACACGCAACAACGAGTTTTCCATTTTCGTGCCACGACTCTCGCAGCCAACCAGCGTATTGCTGTCTCGATAACCCTCTAGTGGATCGTGACTCCCACTTGCGTGTCCATCCCGTGGATCGCATCTTACAAACGCATATCCATCTCGTGGAGCACTATATAGTATGATCTCTACAAACCACAGCCTCGACCAGTGCCAAACGCAAGCCGCAACCCACGGACTATTAGAGTTGCCTCGAGAGACACCGAATTTCCACTGGGCCACGACTACACAATAGTATTAGCACGGTCGAGCGAAATAAAGTTGATAGAGTCCTTACCCGAGCTTCTACCAGAACCAAAATTCACTCATCACTATTACCGAACTCGCCACTGTCACCACACTTATCATGAAGAATAAAATCAATTAACACTTATTACTACGGTGATATAAAATTATTTCTATAGTCATCCTAGTGACCATAATCAACACTAAAACAATCATTCCTGTGAGCATAATTGACTCGCCAACAGAGTCATCCCTGTGACCGACACATGCGCCACGCGTCAACTCTGTGACCGTGTGCACAGGTTACCATAGTAAGTTAATTTACTTATCCCAATTTTTTATTAGTTGCACGTTTTCATGAGTACAACCACACTTATTATAATCTTTCCAATGGCTTATCTTGTTTCCACAAACAAGGATCACTATACTGCCAACGATTAGTCTCATTTACTCAAAGAACAATAACTGCACTAAGCGCCGCTCCAACGGCTCGTCACCCCCATACCTCAACACACTTCATCGTACCAACAGGTCATCTCGCCTTGCGCACCAACGCAAAGAACACATCACCGCGTGAACGGCCCAAGTCATCTATGCATCTACGCAAATGAGAATAATACACCGCCACACCAACGGCTTATCTTGCTTGCACCCACATGTAAACATCTCCGCACCAACTGTTCATCTTGCTTGCACACCAATGCAGACATCTCCGCACCAACGGCTGATCTTGCCTGCACACAAATGTGAACATCTCCGCACCAACGCTTCATCTTGCTTGCACACCAATGCAAACATCTCCGCACCAGCGGTTCATCTTGCTTGAACACAAATGCAAACACCGCCGCATCAACGGCTCATCTTGCCTGCACACCAATGCAAAGATCTCCGCACCAACGGTTCATCTTGCTTGCACACCAATGCAAACATCTTCGCACCAACGGTTCATCTTGCTTGCACACCAATGCAAACATCTCCGCACCGACAGTTCATTTAGCTTGCACACCAATGCAAACATCGCCGCACCAACGGCTCATCTTGCTAGCGCACTAACGCGACAAGGATAACACATCGCCGCAACAACGGCTCATCTTGCTAGCGCACTAACGCGACAAGGATAACACATCGCCGCAACAACGGCTCATCTTGCTAGCGCACCAACGCAACAAGGATAACACATCGCCGCACCAACGGCTCATCTTGCTAGCGCACCAACGCAACAAGGATAACACATCGCCGCACCAACGGCTCATCTTGCTAGCGCACCAACGCAACAAGGATAACACATCGCCGCACCAACGGCTCATCTTGCTAGCGCACCAACGCAACAAGGATAACACATCGCCGCACCAACGGCTCATCTTGCTAGCGCACCAACGCAACAAGGATAACACATCGCCGCACCAACGGCTCATCTTGCTAGCGCGCCAACGCAACAAGGATAACACATCGCCGCACCAACGGCTCATCTTGCTAGCGCACCAACGCAACAAGGATAACACATCGCCGCACCAACGGCTCATCTTGCTAGCGCACCAACGCAACAAGGATAACACATCGCCGCACCAACGGCTCATCTTGCTAGCGCACCAACGCAACAAGGATAACACATCACCCTCAAAATGCCCCCTCACCATCACCTCCCAGTGTCACGTGGTGAGAAGAAATGACGGTTAACTCTTCGGCAACACAGCCGTCCGTAAATGATCAAACTGAATACAACTCAATAGTTATTTAAGTGAAGTGAGTGTCATTGACGATCTGTGGAGATCTTCTCTCGGAAGCTGCTCACCAGCTGCATTACACCGCACACCGTCCTACCGAAACGGACATGTCACACGCGGCACTGCCAGCAGTGATTTCCAATATCTGCAATCAGAAAATAAACACAGCAGCATTACAAGGCTCGGCCCATTCTGACTTTACATTAAGACTCGTGTCAGACTTTCTAAACAGCCATCCCATTGCTACAACAGGGAAATCTACCTGCGATGTAAGTTGGACATCATCTCGATTCTCAAGTCATGAACCAGTCATTTACCAAATGGTAAAATGAGATTCCAATACTTGCAACGGGTACAGGAAAATAATAGAAACTAGAACCCTCAAACCAGGGTTACGGGTGATACGATACCAAACATCTTGTATCACCGCAGCTAAGATCCACCAACGGATCCCACAGAGGCTCTTCAGTAGTCACAGTTTATGCAGTTTTCTAACCTGCAAGGATCTTCAGTTCTGCAATCAAAAATATCACAACAGCGTCAAACCGTTCACCCTATCCTAGACTTTAGTCAAGTCTCATCAATCTTTGAGCAGAAATTCAGTAGTCATCTTAACATGACAACCTCAAAATTATCGCACGTAGCGCTCTTAATCCAAAATTTTGAACAGTGCAGTATTGCGATTCGAAGCTTTGACCAAGGAAGGCCAGCACTCCTTCAAACCGAACACTATACCTTCACCTAGATCACTTTTGTCAACCAAGGCCATGTACAGTCATTGTTTACTACAACAGGTATTTTCTTTCTCCAAGGCCTTAAGTTTAAGGACGGCTCTATACCCACAATAACCACGAATTACTCGTTAATCCATGTCTGCACATGCCCCCTGTTAAACAAGATCTCACTATTTGCAAACCAAGAAATAAAAAGAAACCAGAACCCTCACACAAGGGTAATGGGTAATACGATACCAGATTTCCTCTACTGATGCAATCACGGATGTCCCTGTCAGTCCTGTCACTATCAACACCACGGTGCTTGTCACACCATAAACGGCACGCCTTCAGGAACGTTTCAGCACTAGTTTCCCAATTGCCGTACATGTAGACACCATTGCCAACAACCCTGTCTAAGGTAGAATATATCCTCACAGCTAAGAAGACGATGGCCATGTTACACATAGCGTCCACTTTTATTCACATTGTAGGCTAGTTCTTATTCAGATATTAGCGCAATTTCTTTCTTCACGTAAATTGCGGGTAGTCAAATATCTCCATCGTACGATGTATTCCACATAGCGTACATATGTAGTGAGCACAATCCATTTCTGTGGGCATAGATTGTTTATCCCACTTCTGATGTCGAAGATAGCTGGTACTACGATAATTTCTTCCATGACGTAGGACGGATAACGCAGCGAGTTCGTCACGAGACAGGCCAATCCAATGTTCTCTCTTGCGCTCCCGCTCGATCACTGATCATTTTTCTTGAGAGCTAGACCTTATATAGGCCTCAGGTGACATTTCAATTGTCAAACTAGTTTGGCTAGTCCAGTGGCGACCTCACTCAAGCTTCTCGCTTGACGTTTCCGTTAATAATCATTCGAATGTGGTGCCATCTGTTGTCAGTTGTTACAAACTTATTTTATTTTAGTGAAGCGCCATCTATTTGTCTCCGACATATAATTCTTCTGTGCGTGTGGATATCACTGAACTCTTATTAAACGGCTGGAACAATTTTAATGAAATTTTTTGTGTGTCTTCAGGTGGATTCGAGAATGGTTTTTTTTTTTTTTATATTGTTTTTTTTTTTTTTAATTTAAAAAAAAAAAAAATAGTTTATTCATCACGTAGGCGAACATAATTGCACTTATGATAAGTCAAGATACATTCAATTAATAATAATAATTATTACAAAAAGTCACTTATATAACTACAGACATTTTTATAGGGAGTAAAATCAATGAAAAATAAATAATGAAGCCAAGCTCGGGCTGGCAGGAAAGAGAAGATAAAAATAAAATAAAAAAAAGAAAATCATTTTTATAATAATAAAATAATGGAAGGAACGCGTCGCGATCCTCACCGGTGAGGACACTACAGGCCCTAACCTAGCTAACCTACCAGCCTTTCACTAGCTACCTAAGCGATGACTACCCGAAGAAGAAAGGCAGAAAGAAACTCCGGGCTTACTTTTTTGTCATCATTTGTCCATTGAATCTTTATAATATTCTTTTTTTTCAAGTCTTTTGCATACAAAGTCAGATTAGTTATATAAGCTAATGCACACACATCACCGTTAAATTGAGATAAAATCCAATTGAAGGAATTTAAAAAACACTAAACTCTACACCTAAAAAAAAAAAAAAAAATCATAATTAGAGAAGAGAACACAAATAAATAATTATAATTAAACGGTGTACAGAGTGCATACGCCTACATTTACAAACATAATTTTTGAATTTTATTTGGTTTTCGAGCAATACGCACAATTTAAATAATTTATAATTTTAAAGGCAAGCGCAACACAATGATCGGTCGGTCGTCATTAACATTAAATGATTATATATTAACGCGAGGATAATTATAATTGAGGTATATATATGAATGTCAAATAAAGATTTAATATTAATTATAATGTCAATATTGTAGATGAGTACACATGACATTTTATGCAATTATCTTCTAATATGTGTTAACATGGTTGGCCATGGTGTGCAGGACCAATTTTCCAAACTGTCTGATCATCAAGGTAATCCGATACATTATAATACCCCTTAGACATTAACTCGCGCTTAACGTAACACTTGAATTTGTGTCCGGGTAGATTAGTTATTTCGGAGGGAAGTTTATTATAAAATTTTATTCCATTTGCTAAATATGATTTACTTGTTTTACAGAGCCTAAAATTTGGAACAACTAGTTTATTCTTATTTCTAGTGTTCAGACAGTGCAAGTCACTGTTTTTCATAAAAGTACTAAGGTTTTTGCGAACATACATAATATTCTGAAAAATGTATTCGGCCGGCAAAGTCAGTATATTGACCTCTTTAAACAGTTGTCTAAGAGAATCGCGAGAGCGAAGGTTATAAATAGCACGAATCGCTCGCTTCTGTAAGATAAAAATGGTCTGCAGATCTGCAGCAGAACCCCACAGAAGACTGCAATATGACATAATGCTGTGGAAGTAAGCAAAATATACCAACCTCGCCGTAGCCACATCAGTTAGATGTCTAATTTTCCTAATAGCAAAGACGGCAGAACTCAATTTGCTTGCAATTCTTTGAATATGGGGTCCCCATTGCAATTTATTATCGACTGAAACCCCCAGGAAGACCGTTGAGGGTACTAATTCTAGTTTATTCCCGTCTAAATCAATGTTTACTTCATTTTTATTGTTAAGTAACGAGAAACGGACACACTTAGTTTTTGCCGCATTTAGAAGTAAATTATTAGCAGAAAACCAGTCGGAAATCAATCTAAGTACTTTATTTGGCTCTGTAAGATTCTCTTCCCTTCTATTTATCTTAAATATTATCGAAGTGTCGTCAGCGAATAACACAACTTCAGCCATATTGTTAACCATGTAGGGAAGGTCATTTATATAGACTAAAAATAAAAAAGGACCCAAAATGGATCCTTGGGGAACCCCAATCCTAACTAAGGAGCCTGCGGAGAAGACGTTGTCGATAAATACTTGTTGTTTCCGATCTGATAAATATGAAGATATTAGATTTAGCGCGTTTCCCCTAATACCATAATAACGAAGTTTTAAAATTAGGGTGCTGTGATCGACGCAATCGAATGCTTTGGAAAGATCACAAAACACCCCTAGAGCATCCTGTGATCCCTCCCAGGCATCCAACACTGCTTTAACTAAAGCACGTCCAGCATCTTGTGTAGACCTGCCTTTTGTAAATCCAAATTGCCTATCGTGTAATATTCTATTTTTATTAAAGAATACCAGCATTTGATTAAGCAATATTTTCTCGAATACTTTACTTAAAGCTGGTAAAATAGAAATAGGCCTATAATTTGAAGGAGTGTTTGAGCAACCTGCTTTAAAAATTGGCACTACTTTACTTATCTTCATAAGATCAGGAAATATGCCGTCCCTAATGCAGGAATTAAAGATATTAGCAAGGATTGGGGCGATGCTAACTATTACTGACTGCAACGCTTTAACAGACAAACCCCAAAGATCTTCAGTGCTTTTCATGTGTAGGCTCTTAAACACTTTTATTATATCATATTGTGTAACAAAATCAAATCTGAAATTCGGTATTGATAAATCTACATTGTGTTTTAAAAACGACTCAGCTGCTCCTGGTGAGGATGGCAGACATTTTGTCGTTTCAAACGGTATGTTAGTAAAAAAATGTTCAAAGTAATTAGCTGTAATATTTTTATCTGAAACTAGTTCGTCATTAATGTTCAATACAATCTTGTCATAAGACTTAGTTTTGCCAGTTTCAGTATTAATAATTTTCCAAGTTGTTTTAATTTTATTGTCAGAGTTTTTAATATTACTACTAATATAAGCAGCCTTAGCATACTTACATACACTTTTAAAAATATTAGAGTATGATCTTACGTAATTAGTAAATTTGACATCAGGTGTAAAGGACCTTCTGTCATATAATTCGTAAAGAACATCTCTACTACGCCTTATACCTTTTGTTGCCCAAGCACTGAATGATATTTTATTTTTTAGTGGTACTGATTTTACACCACATGTTTTATTAAATACATGTGTAATACTGTTTAATAATGTTTCAAACATATTGTTTGGGTGGTCTGAGTCGCAAGTCAGCATAGGTAACACAGAGTTAAGTCTAGTGCTAAATTTCTGCAAATGATGTTGAGATAGGGGTCTAAATTTAATAATGTTTTTTTTATTTTTATTTTCTTCACAATTAAGTTTGACCATTTGACAGGTGTGGTCTGAGCGAACCCCGGCTAATAATTCTTTATAATTAAGTTTAAAATTTGTAATAATATTATCAATACAAGTAGCCGAAGTTGAAGTTAGTCTAGTTGGCTCTAAAAAGTGACAGTTAAGATTAAAAGATTGAAGCAAAGTCAAAAATAAACTTTTGTCTGTGGAATCTATCAGTAAATCTATATTAAAGTCACCACAGACTAAAATCTTCCTATTCATTTTAAGTTTTTTAAGAATATCCTCCATTTTAGAAATGAAAGTTAATATGTTTGCTGTAGGAGGCCTATATACGCATAATATGATATAATCTCCGGTCTCTGCACAGGCAATCTCACATACTCGTTCAACAGAAAGTTTTGTTATATCATGTCTTTCCTTGTATAGGACACCATCCTTGATGAGGATCATGGTGCCTCCACCTTCTGCTGAAATCCTAATGAACGAGCTGGCAACTCTGTAACCATTAACACTAAATGCCATTCTATCTGGTTTCAACCATGTCTCCGTAAAACACAAAATATCAACATTATATTTTTCTACAAATAATTCAATGTCAAGGATTTTGCCAGAGAAACGATTTATGTTTTGATGAGTTAATATTAATAACATGTCATCTTTCTCTGTTGTCACACTTAATCGTTTAAAGTATTGACTACAATTGTATTAGTAGTACTACTAAAACATGTAGTAATTGAGGACTTCGTCATACTACTTATGACTGTCTTAATATTATAAGCTAACAATGTAGCAATGCAATGTCTACAAGTCTTTGTCAGATACACTGTATCCCTAGTCAAATTATAGCTACATTTTCCAATAAAATTATTGACATCCAAAAACATAAATTTATCACTATAATGATTAACTAAAAAGTGCATCTGTTTATTAAGTGTATGGATATGATTATTTACCCTATCAGACACATTTGATATATAAGGAAATGCACAAAGTATAATTTTTTGACAATTTAGGCTCATCATAGAGGCTATACTACTTGAAATATCATTTTTGGTTAAATTACAACTATTCCCTACTAATATTGCAATACAGGACTCAGGAGTATATGTCTTGCTAACTACTTGTTTTATAACCTCTTTATAGAGCATTCCTGGAAAGCAGTAACTCATAGCGGAGTGCTCTAGACTATTGCTAAGAGATGTCCCAAAGCCTTTTCCTATACTGTCGGAGAACACACGGGTTTAGATTAACAATTGGATCCAGTAGGTGGCGCTGTACTCGGATTCTAAGATTTTATTTCCTTTTTAAGGCAGAACAACGTCTGTCGGGGCCGCTAGTACCCAGTAAATGTTTAATAAAATAATATAGTATGACTCACGAGCTGGTTGGCGAGTATCCTGGCGATGTGTACGGGCGCGGCGGCGGCCAGCAGGCGCGACGCGGCGGGCGCCACGCGCGACACCACCTGCACCGCGGTCCACAACGACCTGCACACACACACAACACTCATCACCCGACCCTACAAACCAATTATTAAATGACTAGCTTTTGCTCGCGGCTCCGCCCGCGTTAAAAACTTTTTCCGGGATAAAAGTCTTGCTGTATATTTTCCCGGGATAAAAAGTAGCATATGTGTTAATCCAGGACATGGTCTACCCGTGTGCCAAATTTCATCGAAATCCGTTCAGTAGTTTTTGCGTGGAAGAGTAACAAACATAAATCCATACATACATTCATACAAACTGTCGCGTTTATAATATTAATAGGATTCCTGAGAGGGTTGTACACTGGAATTTAAAACTTATTATTATGCAAGTAAATATATGAACTGCAATAAACAAAATCTACATGTATTTCTTTTTTTTATTGTACACTGTACCTAATCTATGCCTTTGAACTGATTTTGAAAAAAAAACAACACTAGAGTTTCTTGCCCGTTCTTCTCTGGTGAAAACTGCTTTCCGAACTGGTTGTAGAGTAAAAATTTACTGAATCTAAGTAATGTTTAACATTTCATGGATTCGAATAAATGATTTCATTTCATTTCATCTTCACCACTACCAAAGACATTAAACTGTTTAATGTCTTTGGTAGTAATGAAGATGAAATGGAATGTTTAATTTAAACAGTTATAGACCACACATCAGGACCAAATTTTTCATCCAAAATTTATTACCAATTTGATAATACGTCGCTGTCTTATCTGACACGTCCGTGTGATCGCTCGTCAGTCGACGCTCTATCTAGACCTCTCTTCGATTACAGTCAGGTGCAGTGTCGTACCCTACTTTGTCGTAACCTTATAAAAACAACAATTTAAAAAATTAAAAGGGATGTATGTATGTACTCACTTTGTACTGAACTGTACAGCTAAATCCTCCTTCTCGGACGCGACGGCCAACAACTGCCCCAAAACTTGGAGACCCTGCGCTTTTTGGAACGTGGTCTTATCCTGCAAAGTCTGGAACAATGCAAAACACTTTAAATTTCCCAAAAACTTGACGTTAAAAATCGACCTCAAATCATAAGCCTTACCATAACATTAATGAGAATCCGACATTAATTAGAGTATTGAGAATAAAATAATAATAATCTTACACTGCACAAAATAAAACTTCCAAGTAAATATCGATACATGCAATATCGATTCAAAATCCACGATTATCGATATTATTCGCATCCTAATAAAAAAACTTCATACAATATTCATTTATTAATCAATTTATCATAACTAACCTTATCAAACTTATCCATCATTCGGTGCAGTTCATTCAAGTTCTTCTCCAGTAACGGCATATCCGCCACTGCCCTTGGTTTCTTCTCCTTTCCACTCCCTTTACTCATATCACTGAGCGAACTGCACACCGACTCAGCCTTGCATAACTTCCTGCTATTTTTCTTCTTCTCTTTCTTTTTCCCTTCATCTCTCTTCAACTCTTCTTCGAAGCCGTTGATGACTCGTTTTTCCGTTTCGGTTTCAAGGAGTGGCGCGATGGCGTTTGATATTTGGTTGAGCACTTTTATCAGCTTGGCCGGTGGGTGGACGTCCGGAGAGTCTTCTACTGGAACGACGTCGACGCTTCTAGAATGAGAATATTGAGTGCGAATCGAAGTGAGTTAATAAGAATAAAAAAATGTTTAAAGTAATTTCTTCTACACTTTATAGCTTGAATGTCCCGTGTACTACACAGTGGCGTAGCGTAGGTTCTTGCAGCCCCCAAGTCGCCAAAAAACTCGTTTCAACAAATAAGTCACGCTATACCATAATACTCCCCCGTCACCAAAAAAAAAAAAAATGGTATTTTACGCTTTTTGCTGCCCCTCTAAATGTGCCACCGGGACGGACGCTACGCTACTGGTACAACAATCAAAATAAAATCTAAGTCAAGTAATAATTTTATAGTTGAGTTTGAGTTTTTAAAGGAATCAGTAGATAAAATGTTCCAACGGAATTGTCGACGCTTAATAATTTACTATCAAACGACATAAAATACTCACGCGGCAAGTAACTTCTGCCTGACTTTCCTCGCTTTCTTCTTAATTGCTTTCTGCTTCTCTCGCTCTTTCCTTTCCTGTTCCATTCTCTGCGCAGCTTCCTCTATCTCCTTCTGTTCTTTGGACGCTTGGTCGTGACTCTCTGATGTTGTCTGGAATTACGACGAGAATTTTAGAATATTCATGACTTTTCACTTGTCAGTTTTTTTTTTAATAAATCAATAATTGTCTCCCTTTTATAATGTATAGCAGGTTTATAATTTATTTCATGGATATATTAAGTCGAGTCGCTACTATTGACCGATCGGTGGTGAAGTTCTAAGGCGCAACGGACACGGCACTCGAATTGTAATCAATACTACAAAGTACACAAGAAATATGATATATGTACTAAATCTTATATATAAAATTCTCGTGTCACAATGTTCGTTCCCGTACTCCTCCGAAACGGCTGAACCGATATTGATGAAATTTTATATTCATGCTTTGTAGGTCTGAGAATAGGTTGTTATCTATTTTTCATCCCCCTAAGTGATAAGGGTGGTCCACCCCTAAATTTATTTTTTTATTTTTGGAAAGAAGTTCCTTATTGCGCGTTGTGAAAGGGGGCTGGACGGAAAAGTTGTCACGACACTTTTTTCTATTATCTTACTAATATGAACCTTAAATACAATGCGTAGAAGCTATAATTCTTGAAAGAGTATATTTTTATTTATTTTATTTATTAAAGTAATTAAAACCATTTCTTACTAATCTAATATGAACCTTAAATACATTGCGTAGAAGCTATTTCCCCAGCGTTGGCACGGCACGAGTACAAAAGAATCGAACGAACATACTTTTTTAAAATTTTGTTGATTTATTCTACTTTGGTTACTGACATTTATCAATAACAAGACTAAACGTGCTTTGCTCGCGTTTAAAAATCTACTTTATGTGGTAAGCGTAAGATCGAATTTGTGTTTAGTCAATCAAAATTTGTTATAAAAATGCTATGCAATAGCTTTACCGCGGTAGTCTCCGAGTGCCACACGTATTTATTTGTTTTATTCTCTAGAAACGTATGTATTGGAACGGAAATAGGAAAATATTTATATATTTATATATATACACACTCTGTTATATAAATAAAATTTTATTACAATTCCTTCACTAAATAATCGAAAGGGACTTCGTTCCATCCGGGTGTCCCGTGACACCTCTTGTAGGCGAACGGCCATTTAATTACGCGCGATGTTCGGATTGCGGGCGAGAGTGTTCGACGAAGCGCCCCGCGCCCCGCACCTGTGTTGCTATGCCGGGCAGCGGAGCGCCCGCGGCGGCGCGTGACGCCAAGTTAGTTGCGACACATACACCGACGAATGCGTACACGCGCTCGTTGCACGCTCTCCCCCGCGACCGCGCCTCGTGTAACAATTATGTTATATCGCGAAATAGAATTATTTAGTTCCCTCGAAATAATATGTAATTTTGATTCTTCGTAAATATACCGCTCTTTCATCCGCTACGTTTCCATTTTATTTATCCGGCCTCGAACATCCCTTACACCTCTCATTGCTTTTTTTTTAGATACATTTTTTTGTTTTTATTTTTTTAAGATACAGCATTAATAAATATATACAACCCTACATTTTCAACCCTCTACGATCAACCCCTATTTTTTAATAACCATTTTAGTAATTTAATAACTTCGATTTCGATGAAATTTGGCACACGGGTAGATTATGTCCTGGATTAACATAAAGCGGGACTTTTATACCGGGAAAACTCATTCACGCGGGCGGAGCCGCGGGCAACAGCTATAATTACTATAAATGAGTAAAGAACAAATCGCATGGATAACACATTGAATATATTATTTTGTGAGAGAAGGATAAATCTATACTAATATTATAAAGAGGAATGGTTTGTAGGGGCTAATCTCTGGAACTACTGAACTGATTTTGAAAATTCTTCCACAAATAAGAAGGTACATTACTCCTGAGTGCTAAAGGTTTTTTATCCCGCGAAAATATATAGCGGGAATTTTATCCCAGAAAAACTCTTTCACGCGCACGAAGCCGCGAGCAAAAGCTAATTATATATAAATAAACACCTTAGTATAGACAAGCATCAAACATTTTCACCAAAAAATTACCACAGAAAATGCAACCATATTATACAATGCATATAATCACAAAATTCGATTACACAACATTAACTACGTCGTGTATTTACAAAAGTATATTTCAACTCACCGGCTGTCGAGGTCCCGTCGCCTTCTCCCTGATGGCCTGCAGATGCGACTCCAGTCTCTGCTGGCTCGCATCCTGCTTGTCTCGGATGCGGGATCTGAGCGCATCCGCTTCTAACTCAGCCGCTGCGGCCAGTGCTGACAGACGCGACTTCACGCCTTCAGCCTGTTACCAATTGCATAAGATTTATATTGATGACTCTAATTTCATACTAATAACGCACAGAACAGAGAAAGAGAGTAGAAATAGTAAGTGGGCGTTACCTTTTATCCACTAGTTAGAAATGCAGTACATACTCACTGTTTGAGCGGTCTCAGTCGTCATTGCGCATTGTCAAAGCTTCAATAGTTAGAAAAAATAATTAAAAATATTAAAATGCCCTATTGTGCTATTCTGGAATGCAGAAATGAAAAATGTGTCCCACGGAGGTATTTCGTACCATCGGTAAGTAATATTTTCTGGTTTATTATTATTTCATTGAAAAATGTATATTGATTTTCTATGTCAAATGTGGCACAATAATTACAATTTAAAATGTTCCTTATTGCTTCCTACATATGGTTAATTTTCGCAAACGAAAATCTGTTGTTCTAGAATGATTTGTCACTAATTCCTAATGTCACCGCTACTCAATTAGTGCATGCATGGTCGATAAGATATTATCGATAATTATTAATTTTTCTCTGAAGCTCTATGTTATACAAAAAAATAACAAAAGTTATATGATGCATGATCCGCTTGTGATGCATAGCTATGGTTGCCATAATTCATTTATGTAACAATACAAGATTTTTTATTTTCAGTGTTCCAAAAGATCCATTTATAAAGGAAAGATGGATCAATGCTACGGGAAGGTTAAATTGGTTTCCTTCCAAATTTTCTGTAATATGTTCAGAACATTTTATAGAAGATGACGTAATTAAAAAAAAAAGTGGACATAAATATTTAAAAGCGAATGCAGAACCGAATCCTGAATCAGAAATGAATCCTAGCTAGACCGATTTATCGCCCCCGAAACCCGCTGCACACTAAATTTCATGAAAATCGTTGGAGCCGTTTCCGAGATTCAGATATTTATTTATATATATATATATATATATATATATATATATATATATATATATATGCTCGTTTAAATATATAAGATAAAAATTCATCGTTTTTTTAAGTTATACTACTTTTGGCGCGTTAGGGAAAAATGATGAGAGTAAATTATTACGATGCGCGCGCACACCGTCACGAAAAACCGACACCCTGAAGTTAGCTATAGTAAACATTTTAGTTTTGAATTTTGAACGTAGAATAAGGCGAAAGATAATTAAAAAGATTTTTATCTTGTTACGCCAAAGAAGTTTAACTTCTAACGCGTGTTCATAAGTACACACAAACTTTTTATCTCCTCTTTCCTGCCAGCCCGAGCTTGGCTTCTTTATTTATTTTTCATTGATTTTGTTCCCTATAAAAATGACAGTAGTTATATAAGTGACTTTTTGTAATAATAGTAATTATTAATTAAATGTATCTTGACTTATCATAAGTGCAACTATGTTCGCCTACGTGATGAATAAACTATTTTATTTTATTTATTAATAGATTAAAATATAAAATAATCAAAATATAAGTTTTGTTTTATTGCTTTTGCATGACGAGACGAGCATGTCGCTCGCCTGATGGCAAGCGATACGACCACTCCTAAACAGTACAAACACCATACAGTTTGGAACTACTGCAGTTACGCCAAGACATTGCCTCACTTTGTGTATTCAATCGTCCGTATCTCGATGAGTGCTCTGAATAAATGTGTAACCTATCCTCACACTTCCTTGGGAGAACCACGCGTGCTGGCTTGCGAAACCACTGCTAAGTGATTTCTTCTATCTCAGCCCGTATCAAAAGGTTAAGAAGTTCGTAGTTTTGCTATTAAACTGGAACAGTTTGCCGGCATGAATGTTTTAATGTCTTATGATATGGGTCCTTAAAATGGAGCGTAAAGAAGCAATTAGCAGGCCGGCATAATTGTGCCGACTGTCAAAGGGTATTTTCTTCCTTTGCCGGTTGACATTTTCCTAAGACTTCACTCTACTTAACCCCAGCAGTGAAATCACTATGATAAGTATATATAGTCATTATAATTTATTGCAAAATAGCTATATTAGCTGTGTAGCTGATATATGTAATTTAACACACGTATCTACAGTATTGAAATTCTAAATTAGGAATTTGAAATCTAGCCTTAATTTTAAAATAAATTTTAATTTACCGAGTTAAAATTTTGTTCAAACCAACAACTTTTCCAGTGCTTATCCAATTAATATAATTTTGTGATAAGTCCATTTCATTTATTAATGTTATTTATGATTTTTAGTTATAAAACAAACACCATCGATAAGTTTACAAAAAGGTATCGTATGTGTTAGAGTTGTGGATTTGTCACGATGTGATTTTAATAATTAGGCCACTAGTAGAATTGAGCCAACTTTATTTAAATAAACCGTAACCTTTTACATAACTAAAAACATCTCAGTGGGAGGCCATGACAGTAAAGACAAAAGAACTTAACTAAAAAACAATAGATGGCGTTACGTTCGCCATTATAAAGATCAAAGAGTATAACATTTACCATAGATTACAACACACCTCCTTAAATTTATAATCTTGATCTTTTACATAAATTATACTGTTATAAACATAATATCCTGTATATACTAAAATAATCTTAACTCTGACCTATTTCTCAAAAATTTGGTTTTATCTAGACTTTTAGTTAACATGTCTGCTAAGTTAAATCTTGAATCAATTTTTACAATATCAATTATGCCCTTTTCATAATTTTCATTAATATAATGATATTGCACTTCAATGTGCTTTGAATTCTTTGTAAAGTTGCCGTATTTAGCAATCGAAATTGCACCTGAATTATCTTCATACAGTTTTATTGGTTTATCAAATTTAACATTGAATGATTCAATTAACAAGTTTCTAATGAAGAGAACTTCTGTCACTGCTTCTGACATAGCAGTATATTCTGCAAAGGTTGAACACTTAGTTACTGTACTTTGTTTATGTGTTTTCCAAAAAATTAAGTTTTCAAATAATCTAATTACAAAACCTGTTGTAGATTTTCTATCTACATTATCTCCTGCATAGTCAGAGTCTACCATACAATCTAATATTTCAGTGCTTACATTATCATAGTATGTTAACTTTAAATCCTTAGTCTTGTACAAATATTTTAAAATTCTTAAGGCATATTTGTAATGTGTGCGGTCATAACAGCTTTGAAAACGACTTAAGTAGTTTACACTATACGCTATATCTGGCCTAGTGCCTGTACTAATATACAATAATTCACCTATTATATTTCTATACTTTATACTATCATCTACTTCTCTAGCTTGTTCTAATTTTAAGTTTGTTTCCATTGGAGTGTCATATAGCTTAGTATTTTCCAGATTATATTTTACAGCCAAAGATTCAATATATTTTGTTTGACTTAAAGTCATTATATTTCTATCATCACTATAATCAATATCTATACCAATATAAATTTTAATTTTTCCTAAGTCTTTCATAGCAAATCTTTCCATTAAACCAGTTTTTACCTTTTCTATTTTATCTCTATCTTTACAACAAATTAGAAGATCATCAACAAATATTAGTATATATATTGGATCTTTGCTTGATCTATTTACATATAGACAGTAATCATAGTTACTTCTAACAAAATTCAACTTTTTAATAAATTTATTGAAACAATCATACCATACTCTAGGGCTTTCCCTGAGACCGTAGAGTGCCTTTTGCAATTTGTAAACTTTATTATCTTTAGTTTCATAACCTTTTGGTTGATTTATAAACACTTCTGATTTTACATAACCGTTTAGAAACGCTGTCTCAACATCCATTTGTTCTATGAATAAATTATTTTTACAACTGTATGATAATAAAATTTTCAATGTTTGCATTTTTCCTACTGGTGAATAAACATTATCAAAATATTCCTTTTGCTGAAACCCTCGTACTACTAATCTAGCTTTATATGCATTATTACTTTTCTTTTTAAAGACCCACTTGACATCAATGACCCGTTTGTCTTTTGGCCGTTCAACAATTTGCCATGTGTTATTTTTGTTTAAGCTATTTATTTCTGAGTCCATTGCTATTTGCCATTGTTTATAATCGTGGCAGTTCATTGCCTCCTCAAATGTATTTGGGGCATTTGCATCAATGAAATTTACATAAATAAAATGTGATACTGGGTTACCATACCTAGAAACAGGATTTATCTTTCTTTTTGACTTTGTTTTTTCTATTAAGAGTTCATCCCCATTGTTAATTAAATTATCATTGTTAACAGGATCTTCCATAGCATTATTAGAACTAGTTTCGTCTGCATCTACAAAGTCTTCATCAATGTCAGTTTTAAATATTTCATTGTTTATATTAGAAGTTTTATTTTCCAAATCCCTATCCTTTTCATCATCAAATTTTTCTAAACAAATTAATTGAGTATTTTCTTCAACTACCTGTACATGTCTAGCATTAATTATTCTGTTATTTAATAAAACCCTATAACCATTTTCATTATAACCTACTAGTACTCCAAGTTGGGCTTTATCATCCCATTTACTTTTTCTTAAAACTTCTGGAACCCTGACATAAACTCTACTTCCATAAATCTTTAAATGCTCTACATTAGGTTTAATACCGAAAAATATTTCGTAAGGAGTTTTATTATCTACTGTATTAGCAATTGTTCGATTTTTTAAATATGCTGCTGTTTTTATAACTTCAGGCCAATACCTTCTGTGAATTTTAGCTTCTCTCATTAAGCATCTGCCTATGTCCATAGCAGATCTATTATACCTTTCCGCTACTCCATTTAATTCATGGACGTAGGGTGGACATGGTAATAACTCTATTCCCTTTTGTCTAATGAAATTATAAACATCTCGATTTAAATATTCTTTCCCATTATCGCACTGTAATTTCTTGACTCTCTTATTAAATTTATTTTCAACTAAATTAACAAACTCTATAAAACAATTTGCAGTTTCTGCTTTGCTTTTAATACAAAAAATTCTTGTACATTTGCTATAGTCGTCAATAAATGACAAAAAATATTTTTCTCCACCATACCCAGTAGTGTTATGTGGACCGTTTAAATCAGTATGAATCAATTCTAAAATTTCAGTAGTCTTGGTTCTATTATTTCGGAACGGTACATTAGCCATTTTGCTTTCAATACAATTAGAACATTTCATTTCCGTTTTTTCAATCTTATCTGGCAAACCTTCTACTAATTTATTATTTATCAACTTATTTAAATATTGAAAATTTACATGACCAAGTGCCCTATGCCATTTCTCTTTATTTGTTAATTTTATTGAACTAACATACATTTTATTATCATCAATTTTTGACAGAAAACTTTTTATATAATACAAATTGTCTATTTTGTTGGCCACAACTATTAATTCTCTTGATAGATTATAAATTTTTGCATTCTCATTTCTTGCTACTATTGTGCAATTTTTTGTTATTCTTGAAAAACTTAACAAATTTTGCTTAATACCTTTTACAAAATAAACATTTTTTAGATCAATGTGTTTTTCAGTATAATAATTTTTGAAATAAATTTTGACAGTACCTACTTTGGTTGCTTTTAATATTTTACCATCTGGCAATCTCACATCAATAGGAATTTTTAAATCTACATGATTATGAAAAAATGTATCATTCTTTATAATATGATCAGTACACCCACTATCTAACAACCAATTAATTTCACTATTATTGTCATATTCCCCTTCGCTACACCCCGTTACCTGATTTACTTCTGGATGACATACTTGAGCTGTCCATGACTCTGTTGCAAAGCCATCTTGGTGAGTGCTTGACGACTCACCTCTGGGAAGACCTTGACCTCTTCCTCGGTTACGACCTCGGTAAAATCCACCCCTGTTGTAACCTCTCTGAAATCCTCGCTGGCGTTGACTGGTTGAATATCTTCCTTGGTAGCTTGGTTGTCTTGGGCTATTTCTCTGAACGTGCCAACAGTCCTTCTTGAGATGGCCAGTCTTGCCACAGTTAAAACATTGTGCTTGAGTTTTTGTTGCAAACATACTCATATTACTTTTCTTTTCTGTGTCACTTGTCATATTTTTCTCTTTAATTTTAGACTTTACATAATCTACTGTTCTTTGTTCTTCTGGAATCACATCAATGAAATCTCCAATATAACTATAAGTTGGAGGTAAAGCTCTCAGCAAGTATCTCATCTTCTCGGGTTCATCTATTTTTCCACCAGCCACTTTAAACTCATTTGTTGCTTTCTCGAAGTCAATAAAAAAATCTTCTATTGTATTATAATTGTTTAGTTTAATCTCTTCAATTTTTCCTCTACATATTATTTGCATAGCAGTAGACTTTGTTAAATACATTTTGTCAAACTTTTTCATCATTTCATAAGCTGTTATACATTCAGCAATATACTCCAATTGTTTGTCTGAAATTGTGCTCATTATGATAGTCCTTGCTTTTAAATCCATTTTATTCCAATCCGCTTCTTTCTTTTCATACTTTACAGGCATTTCGCAAATGGCGGCCTCGTTACATTCTTTGTACTCTAACAACGTTAATAGTCTCAATTTCCAGCTTGAATAATTGATGCCATCAAATATAGGCATCATTATATCTTCTATTTTTGCTTGTTTTGCCATTTTAGTGATGATAGCGTGTATAATAATCTTGACTCCTTACACGTAACACGAGGCGTAAAAAACTTTCTACGTGGCCCTTATTTTTGATCTACAACGATCACTACAACACTTATTAACCACGCTCTGCTACCATGTGGGAGTTGTGGATTTGTGACGATGTGATTTTAATAATTAGGCCACTAGTAGAATTGAGCCAACTTTATTTAAATAAACCGTAACCTTTTACATAACTAAAAACATCTCAGTGGGAGGCCATGACAGTAAAGACAAAAGAACTTAACTAAAAAACAATAGATGGCGTTACGTTCGCCATTATAAAGATCAAAGAGTATAACATTTACCATAGATTACAACAGTATGGGTGCAACACTATTTCCGACATGCTAGCGCACTGTGTGTCATTCAATAACATCTCTTATTTCAAAGAGTATAAGAGGTTTTATGATAAACGCCATCTAGCGTGGAATAGCGGTATTACAACGAATTAAAATCAAAATTTCACACACAAGAAAAAATGTCCTATGAACTCGTGTTGATTTTTATAATATGAATTTTATGCAATGGTAATAACGTTTAATTTATTGCAAATTATTTTGTGTTATAAGTTTTATTGCGATTGCTCATTTCGGCCAATCATAATGAAGAGATGATAGTATGTGAATAATATGCATGTGTGAGTTTGGCGACACTGGTTTTCTTAGTAAATTGATGCTATTGTCTCTCCATCTTATATCTATTCTCCATGTAATAACGTAAATTTTTATTTCATACGGCGGCGTAGTGCAGCAAGCTCGCCACGCGTGTTGTGTGGTGGCGCGGTGTGAGGTACCTTCTCCCTGGCGGCGTGGTGCAGCAGGCTCGGCACGCGTGTAGTGTGGTGGCGCGGTGTGAGGTACCTTCTCCCTGGCGGCGTGGTGCAGCAGGCTCGGCACGCGTGTTGTGTGGTGGCGCGGTGTGAGGTACCTTCTCCCTGGCGGCGTGGTGCAGCAGGCTCGGCACGCGTGTAGTGTGGTGGCGCGGTGTGAGGTACCTTCCCCCTGGCGGCGTGGTGCAGCAGGCTCGCCGCGCGTGTAGTGTGGTGGCGCGGTGTGAGGTACCTTCTCCCTGGCGGCGTGGTGCAGCAGGCTCGGCACGCGTGTAGTGTGGTGGCGCGGTGTGAGGTACCTTCTCCCTGGCGGCGTGGTGCAGCAGGCTCGGCACGCGTGTAGTGTGGTGGCGCGGTGTGAGGTACCTTCTCCCTGGCGGCGTGGTGCAGCAGGCTCGGCACGCGTGTAGTGTGGTGGCGCGGTGTGAGGTACCTTCTCCCTGGCGGCGTGGTGCAGCAGGCTCGGCACGCGTGTAGTGTGGTGGCGCGGTGTGAGGTACCTTCTCCCTGGCGGCGTGGTGCAGCAGGCTCGGCACGCGTGTAGTGTGGTGGCGCGGTGTGAGTTACCTTCTCCCTGGCGGCGTGGTGCAGCAGGCTCGGCACGCGTGTAGTGTGGTGGCGCGGTGTGAGTTACCTTCTCCCTGGCGGCGTGGTGCAGCAGGCTCGGCACGCGTGTAGTGTGGTGGCGCGGTGTGAGGTACCTTCTCCCTGGCGGCGTGGTGCAGCAGGCTCGGCACGCGTGTAGTGTGGTGGCGCGGTGTGAGGTACCTTCTCCCTGGCGGCGTGGTGCAGCAGGCTCGCCGCGCGTGTAGTGTGGTGGCGCGGTGTGAGGTACCTTCTCCCTGGCGGCGTGGTGCAGCAGGCTCGGCACGCGTGTAGTGTGGTGGCGCGGTGTGAGGTACCTTCTCCCTGGCGGCGTGGTGCAGCAGGCTCGGCACGCGTGTAGTGTGGTGGCGCGGTGTGAGGTACCTTCTCCCTGGCGGCGTGGTGCAGCAGGCTCGGCACGCGTGTAGTGTGGTGGCGCGGTGTGAGTTACCTTCTCCCTGGCGGCGTGGTGCAGCAGGCTCGGCACGCGTGTAGTGTGGTGGCGCGGTGTGAGTTACCTTCTCCCTGGCGGCGTGGTGCAGCAGGCTCGGCACGCGTGTAGTGTGGTGGCGCGGTGTGAGGTACCTTCTCCCTGGCGGCGTGGTGCAGCAGGCTCGGCACGCGTGTAGTGTGGTGGCGCGGTGTGAGGTACCTTCTCCCTGGCGGCGTGGTGCAGCAGGCTCGCCGCGCGTGTAGTGTGGTGGCGCGGTGTGAGGTACCTTCTCCCTGGCGGCGTGGTGCAGCAGGCTCGGCACGCGTGTAGTGTGGTGGCGCGGTGTGAGGTACCTTCTCCCTGGCGGCGTGGTGCAGCAGGCTCGGCACGCGTGTAGTGTGGTGGCGCGGTGTGAGGTACCTTCTCCCTGGCGGCGTGGTGCAGCAGGCTCGCCGCGCGTGTAGTGTGGTGGCGCGGTGTGAGGTACCTTCTCCCTGGCGGCGTGGTGCAGCAGGCTCGGCACGCGTGTAGTGTGGTGGCGCGGTGTGAGGTACCTTCTCCCTGGCGGCGTGGTGCAGCAGGCTCGCCGCGCGTGTAGTGTGGTGGCGCGGTGTGAGGTACCTTCTCCCTGGCGGCGTGGTGCAGCAGGCTCGGCACGCGTGTAGTGTGGTGGCGCGGTGTGAGGTACCTTCTCCCTGGCGGCGTGGTGCAGCAGGCTCGCCGCGCGTGTAGTGTGGTGGCGCGGTGTGAGGTACCTTCTCCCTGGCGGCGTGGTGCAGCAGGCTCGGCACGCGTGTAGTGTGGTGGCGCGGTGTGAGGTACCTTCTCCCTGGCGGCGTGGTGCAGCAGGCTCGGCACGCGTGTAGTGTGGTGGCGCGGTGTGAGGTACCTTCTCCCTGGCGGCGTGGTGCAGCAGGCTCGGCACGCGTGTAGTGTGGTGGCGCGGTGTGAGGTACCTTCTCCCTGGCGGCGTGGTGCAGCAGGCTCGGCACGCGTGTAGTGTGGTGGCGCGGTGTGAGGTACCTTCTCCCTGGCGGCGTGGTGCAGCAGGCTCGCCGCGCGTGTAGTGTGGTGGCGCGGTGTGAGGTACCTTCTCCCTGGCGGCGTGGTGCAGCAGGCTCGGCACGCGTGTAGTGTGGTGGCGCGGTGTGAGGTACCTTCTCCCTGGCGGCGTGGTGCAGCAGGCTCGCCGCGCGTGTAGTGTGGTGGCGCGGTGTGAGGTACCTTCTCCCTGGCGGCGTGGTGCAGCAGGCTCGGCACGCGTGTAGTGTGGTGGCGCGGTGTGAGGTACCTTCTCCCTGGCGGCGTGGTGCAGCAGGCTCGCCGCGCGTGTAGTGTGGTGGCGCGGTGTGAGGTACCTTCTCCCTGGCGGCGTGGTGCAGCAGGCTCGGCACGCGTGTAGTGTGGTGGCGCGGTGTGAGGTACCTTCTCCCTGGCGGCGTGGTGCCGCTCGCGCTGGGTGCGCTCGCGCAGCTGCCGCGTGCGCGCGTCCCGCTCGCGGCGCCGCTGCAGTAAGCTCGCGACCCGCAGCCGCCGCGCCGCCTCGAGCGCCTGCCGCCGCGCGCCCACGGCCGCCTCGCGCGCCGCCTTCAGCTCCTGACACAAACCACGCGTGTCAACCAGGGGCGACCACCGACGTCATGATAACACATGTACAATCAGACAATCAGCAGCATAAGTAGATGAACAAATTCAAAATTTCAAATTTCCTACATTCTTTTGTGTTCTTACTAATCTTGTTTTTCTCTTCACAAAAATAAAATAAAAGGTATTTACTTTACTTCAAACGAGGATAAAAATATTTTAGTTTAACTTAATGCGTATATATGCGATTTGAAATTTTGATTTTGTACAGATATTTATGCTGCTGACTGTTCATTATGTTATCATGATGATGACGTGAGTAAATAGCCCAATATGGAGAGTAGCTCTAAATTATAATAAGATTGCCTCCAAGTTAAGACATCCATCTAAATAAACCAACTGTATTACAAATACTAACAAACGTCATCTTCCCCAAGTATCCTTTTTCTTTTATACCATAAATAATTCAAAATTCTGTTTGTCTGTCTGAACGCGATAAACTCAAAAACTACCGAACGGATTTTGATGAAATTTGAATGGAGATAATTTGGTACCCTGGGAAGGTTATAGGCTCCTTTTTATCCCGGAAAATCGTTTCACACGTGCAGAGCCATCACGGGCACACCAGTGAACCGATTTCGATGAAATTTGGTATGGAAATAGTTTATACTTTTTATCCCTGGAAAATATTAACCGGGAATTTTATCCCGGCAATAATCTTGATTGAAACCACGAGCAATTTATTATGAAGATAGTTTAAGGCCCTGGGAAGGACAAAGCCAACTTTTTATCCCGGAATAACATACCGGGATTTTGTCACGGAAAATCCTTTCTCGCGAGTGGAATCTCGAGCAAATAAGAATGCCGATAGTTTGAGACCCAGGGAAGGATATAGGCTTCTTTTTATCCTGGAATAAAATACCAAGATTTTTCCGGAAACCGGAAAATCATTTTACGCGAGGGGAACCTCGAGAAAATAGGTATACAGATAGTTTCAGGCCCAGGAAAGGATATAGGCTACTTTTATTCCGGAATAACATACCGGGATTTTTTCCGGGAAATCGTTTTACGGGAAGGGAACCTCGAGAAAATAAGTATGCAGGTAGTTTGAGACCCAAGGAAAGACATAGGGTACTTCTTATCCCGGAAAATATGAACCGGGACATTTATCCCAGAAAATTGTTTTCTGCGATTGGAACCGAGCGAAAATAAGAACGGAGATAGTTTGACGCCTAGGGAAGGATATAGGCTACTTTTGATCCCGGAATAACATACCGGGATTTTTTCCGGAAAATCGTTTTCTGCGATTAGAACCGCGAGAAAATAAGTATGGAGATAGTTTGAGACCCAAGGAAGGACATAGGCTGCTTTTTAATCCCGGAATAACATACCGGGATTTTTTTCCGGAAAACCGTTTTCTGCGATTAGAACCGCGAGAAAATAAGTATGGGGATAGTTTGATACCCAAGGAAGGACATAAGCTGCTTTTTAATCCCGGAATAACATACCGGGATTTTTTTCCGGAAAATCGTTTTCTGCGATTAGAGCCGCGAGAAAATAAGTATGGAGATAGTTTGAGACCCAAGGAATGACATAGGCTACTTTTTATCCCGGGAAAGTGTATAGCGGGACTTTTGTCCCGGAAAATGAAGTGCGCTAAAACAGATAACATGGCAGAAAAATTTGAAAGTATATTATGTTGTACTACCGAGGCGAAGCCGGGACAAGTTGCTAGTCCGATATAAAACAGGCCGGCATAATTGTGTCGACTGGCCAGGAATAACCGTTTTTCGTCAATCAATACCATCTGGACCCTTACCATAAAGTGCATTGGGGTCATTTTACCATGCCTGTATAGTAAAACATACCAGTTTGTCGAGTCTCTCCCGCCTCATCTGCCGCAGGCGAGTGTTCTGCGAGCGGCACTGGTCGAGGAACTCGTGTCTTCGGTTCTCGGCCTCCAGCTGTTTAATGAACGCGATCTCGCGCAGTTTCTCCTCTTCGTCGTGGGCTTTGCGAACTATGTCCTGTTGAAAAATGTATGGATAGAGGAAAACGTATGGAACGGTCTGACGAGACAATGTCCGGAGGTTCAAAACCCAAGGCACATACCTCTGACTTTTCGAAGTTACGTGTGTATTGTTTATCAATTAATTATCGTTCGCTTTAACGGTGAAGGAAAACATCGTGAGGAAACCTACATACCTGAGAATTGTCCATAAGAATTCCGAGTGTATGTGAAGTCTGCCAACCCGCACTAGGCCAGCGTGGTGGACAAAGGCCTAAACCCTCTCAGTAGTAGAGGAGGCCCGTGCTCAGCAGTGGGCAATATATAATACAGGGCTGGTATGGTATGGTAGAGAAATGATGTAGCCAGTGCCATTAATGTGTATTAAAAGACTTTTCCAATATTTCAGGATGACGAGCGCACTAAAATACCATAGTGTATTTTATAACTAAGTGATGATTTAAGATTTTTTCCGGTGGCCCACCTTCCGCCCTTCCCATTTTCTATTATTTGTGGCATGGGTGGTTATAGATGGTCGTGATGATGAGGTAACCATCAGGCAACCCCAGCTCTGCTATTAACAGAGAATCGATTTAACGGTTTAATTCTTCCTCTAAGTTAATTCCGGTGCTTAACAAGATGCTATTAGTAAGCTAATGAACAGCACTTGTTTCTACTCCGAATTAGAGTGTAAAGTCAATTTTATTTACCTTTAAATGTTGATCTCGATTTTCAGCTGCTTTTGCCAAACGTCTCTCCATTCGCAATCTCTTTTCTTCTATTAGTTGGTTTTTGGCAACCTGAATAATATGAATAATACAAAGTATTTGATATAGACAAGGCTATTATCCTGCGAATGCTCTGTAATTGATGATAATAAATTATGACAGTATCTTAAAATTAAAAAACATTTTGTTGATTACGTCAGTTTGAATTTTAAATTTTAAGGGCCATCCCTAAATTCATTCACACGAATTGCATGATTTTTGGGGCCCCATCACATGCTTGTCACAGACGGCTACATTTAAGGAATGATACACATGGAAACCTGGTTATACAAACCTTGACTTCCTCAACCCTGGCTAGCAGCTGGTGGATCTTCTTGGCCCTCTCCGTCTGATACTCGAGCCTCTGTCTCTCTGCCCTGGCCTGCTTGGCTTGCAGTCTCCGTAAAGCGTCCTGCAAGCTGCCGCGCCGTTTGATACCCTGGGACAGCTTCGCGTGGAGTTGTTGTGCTCGACCTTGTAATAGAAAGATCTTAGCCACCATCATGGGCATACCCAGGGGAGGCAGGGGAGGTCTGCTGGACTTACATAGAAAATTCTTGATTTTTCTCCTGGACCAAAAGCTGGTTAGCACCTTCCCCACTTCTACGTAAGAACTAATAGTTAATTCTTATATTATACGATCAAATACAAAATATAAACTACGCTCTCAAAGAAATGGTAAACAAATGAACATTATCTATATTAGCTGTCTTGCCATATATCTACTTGATCGAAATTAAGATCTTGACCTATAGGCAATAGATTATGGTAGAACAATACTTTTCTTGCCCTCTTCAGCTAAATTAGTAGCCCGAGTTCGATTCCCAGCCTTTCTTCAAATCTGCTAACAATAACGATTGACGGTAACTTACTCGCTTCATGCAGAAAAAAAACAATTCTCACCCGGATCCCTAGCCACCAAAGCCTCCAAGACGACTAAAGTGTCCACCCGCTCTGCCCAGGACATGCCAGCCAGTGCGGTCTCGTACTGATCCTCAAGACTGGCAGCTAGAGACGTCAGGTTCTCGCTGGACTGCCTAGATGTTGCTGACCGGTCTTCGCAAAGGATCTCCGCATCTGTCTGTTGAGAGAATCTCGATTGCATTTGTAGATACCGAAACATAACATTACTAACTGGTGGTAGGTCTCTCATATGTAAGAGTCCGTCTGAGTGGGTACCACTGCAATGTCTATTTCTACCGCCAAGCAGCAGTGTAAATGCACTGTTGTGTTTCGGTTTGAAGGATATTATAGCCACTGTAACTACTGGACATAATGGGACTTAACATCTTATGTCTCAGGATGACGATCGCAGTGGAATGCCACACGGTACTTTGTAACTCAAGGTGCTGGATGGTGTTGCTACTGTTTATGGGCGGTCGTATAGCTTACCATCAGGCGAACGGCATGCTCGTCTCGTCATACAATGACAAAAAATAAACACTAATAGCTTTCACTTGTTGTATTTCCAGACCGATATTATTTAGGGACTTTTAAGAAAATAACTTATTCCTACACCATGAGCCAACAATGTATCGATATATTGATTGTGGATGTTTATGGTTGATGCTGATAACTTACTGGAAAGGAATTTACTTACTTTCAACAACTGGATAACTGCTTAAACTTAAACCTTACTGTTATTCATGTCCCGGGTAAATCGTTTTAAATAGCCAACACAAATGTTGCTTGACTTTATAACAGCTACTATTAGGCGTACATTAAGCTCCACGTCTTCAAAATGTATTAAAGACTTACGGGTTGGTTTTAACAATACGACAAAATCACCATCATATGGCCTGACTGAATGAGATAAGGATTAGAAATAAGAATTAGAAATAATTGCAATATATCTTACCTCAGTGTCATCAGTTTCCGTGTCCAAATCGATATCAGAAACTTGCTGCAGCTCCATGATCTGTCTGTTCAACAAATCTTCTTCCTCGCATAGCTTCCTCTGGTCTTCTTCAGATTGAAAATCTAACGCCAAACTTATCTTTCTCTCATTCTCTTCAATCTGTGACGTCATTTCCGCGATTTCCGACATTTCCGACGGATCACACGCTCTTAAAAGCTCGTTATCGTCCAACATAGGATCGTCTTCATCAAGATATTTAAAAGTAAACTTGAATTCTTCTTTCCATTTGTCGAAGTCAAAAGGGTCTTTAGTTCTCTCCTGCGACCGAGCGAGACCAATGGGCAGACTTTCCAGAGAAGAATGCAATCTATTTTTAGTCAAGTCATTCTCATCGTTTTCGTTTAGTTTATCAGATTTTAATGGGTCGTCTTTCGACCGTGTCTTCAAGCCGGTCACATCAGACTTCTGCCGAATCATTGCCGGATCCTTTTGCTTCGGCTCTTTTTCTTTCTCCTTCTCGGTGGCCACGACTTGAACCACCTTTTCCGGCTTATTTTGAGGCTGTTCTGATTTAGCCCTATCTGGATTTGGTGCTATGATTGGCTTCGATTCCTGTTTGGGAGATTCGATCATGTTTAGGGTAGGCAAACTAGTTGTGGCTGACGGTTGGTGGAAACGATTGGCCCAGTGTGACCGTCCTTGCTTTTTCGACTCGCGGCTCAACCTTTTAGACTTAACCGTGAGCCAACCCTCATTGTCACTTTTATTTACGTTTAATACTTCGATTGAGTTGGTGACATCTTGACCTTCTTCAGGCACTAATGTTTTAAGACTTTCACTTGATTCAATCCGTGATAAGTCAATCTGAGTGACTATCGTATCAGAACTGCTATATTCGTCACAATCTTTTATTTTCTCCAAAGCTGGATTAATGTTTTCTTTTTTATCCCCTTTGTCATTAATCTTTAAAGAAGTAGGCCTGGGAGGTCGTTTCTTTATATCAACTTTAAGTGGAGGTTTACCGTCGCCTGATGCCATTTGGGGCCTGTTTATGGGCTTTTTTGATACCGGTTTGCTAGCTGGCGTGTCGAACAGGCTTGTCCTGCCCGTGGTTAAATTGAACGGATAGCTGCACTTATTAGTTTGGTTTCGTTTAGGCACGCGTTGTGTTTTGGGAGCTGTTGATGGTCGCATATCTACAGCCGTTTTGCTTCTAGTCAAGTTAGTTAGTCGAGTCGGTGTTTTAGTTTCTACCTTAGCTATAGCTGTAGTAGGCTGTTTGGGTTTAGCAGCTGCTTGAGAATACGCCGGCCTCTTTGGCTCGGGCTTTTTTGCTTCTTCTTTCTTTGTGTCATCCTTATTTTCTGCATCTTTGGTGCTCTCGAGCAATTTAGCTTCAATTTTCGGATGTAGTTCTTTTTTCTCCTCTTTTACGTTCGGAATGCTGTTTCCGATAAAAATTGGTAGTATTTCCTTTTCATTAGAATTCTCATCACATATTTTTATGGTTTCTAACTCTGCCTTGATCTTAGTTTTATCTTTGTTAATAGTTTTAATATGGTTAGATATTTTTTCACCATTTACAATACTTTCAATTATTATAGTCTCATTTTCCGATTTAGGCGAACTTTCACTTGAAACATCAGCGAAGTTATCCTCTGATTTAACTGGAGAATTCTCTGAATTAGTTCCTTTCTCGTCGGAATAAGCTGTTTTGTCTTTACCTCCAGGAGTTTTTATAGAGTCTTCAATCATTTGAACTGCGATTTTGATCTCTTCTTTGATATTATAGTCTCCGTTCACCATATGCTTGATCTCTGAATGAATTTCCTTGTCATTATTGATCATATTGTCGTTCTTTACGCCATTTTCAATCAGTTGTTTGGCAAGAAATTCGTTTTCCATAGCGTCTAGCTTCGCAATAGTCGCTTTAGCTTGCGAAGAGAGTTCTTCCTTAGGTTTTGTGTCCTGATTTATGCGTTTTGAAGACTTTATTATCACTGGCTTAGGACAAACATTAGGATACTCTTTGGCTTTGCCAATTTCAACGTTTTTTATTAAAGGGCCTTTCTCGTCGTCATTTTTTCTGTCAATAATTAATTCTTCTATATTATTCTCAACATTATTCTCTTCAACAAGCTCTTTAACTTCCTTCTCCTTGATATCAGAAAGTCTAGAAGTTTCCTTAACCATTTTCGGTTCAGGTTTAGTGGCAATTTTGGATGAAATTTTGCTACTAAAGAATTCGATATTCGCCTTTGGACTAGAGCTATGGCCAGTGATCCTTGGACTTATCTTGCCACTGCCTGGACTAGCTTTGCCGGTTAAATTCGGGCTATTCTTACCACTTGGCGTGTTGTGGCCAGAGAGGCATGGACTATTTTTTCCAGAAACAGACGGTGAACTTTTTACAGAGTGCGTGCGTCGGGATTCGGGCCTTACAAAATCAGTCTTTCTTATCTCCCATGCCAGACTCTGTGGCCTCTGGGGCGGGGGAGTATTATCGTACTCCCACTTCAGCCTAAACCATTCGCCTAGGGCTTTAAAATCACGTGTGTAATTCTCCAAAACTAATATAACTTCTTGGCACTCGTTTAAGTTCTCGTGAGCTTCAACTGTGTTGTAAATTTCACCGATCTGTTAATGACAACACAATTATCACATGTTATCAATATCTAAAATTAGCCAAGTTTAATATAAACAAAAACTAAAATGAATGTTTTGAAACAATAACTAAAATGTAATATTGCTCTGTAAATAGTTGTATGTACAATCACCCAATTTGGTGCTAGTACACTTTCTCAAGATAAAACACCAATTTTTCATACTTTACCAATAGGTGCGATCATTTCGGAGATGTACAAAGAAAACAGCAGATATCTCTTATTGACTACTTTAGTTGTAAGTTGCATGTTGCTGACAGGTGACGCGCAAGAGATTTATTTAGAACCTTAAGGTGGTCGAGCATACACTTTTTCGATTGTACAGCATGAATGGACGAAATAACATTCTCCTACAATTCAGCGGGAATCAGCAGCTTGTCTCCTTCAGTTTGTGATCATAGACAGAATGCCGGAGGCATAAACTTCAAAAAATTCCTCATCGGGATCCGCTTGGAGTTCATGGGCGGTAAACATTTACCATCTTCTCTCATTGCCGTCACCACAAACATCATCCCATACTCCCACTACAGTAATATTTATGTACTTACAGCACGTTGTAGGTCGCCAAACAGCAGCGCCCAGTAGCGTGCCCTGAGCTCCGAGCGCTTGTCCCGGCCGGCGGAGGCAGACCGCAGCCTGGTGGAGGGCCGCGGAGCCGCGCGGCGCAGAGGCGCCGACGAGCGCGGAGGCTTTCGCGCCACGCGGGCTGTGTGGTCAATGACATTCAGCTAATTAGTTCTTTTATATACGTTCTAGACGACTATTAGACGACTTGATAAAGGTCGCAGGAGCGCGCTGGATGCAGGCCGCTTTTGACAGGTCCGTCTGGAAATCTTTGGGGGAGGCCTATGTTGAGCAGTGGAGGTCGTGTGGCTGATGATGATAAATATACGTTCTCGGCAAAGTGACCCCAGTGGTAATTGGAGTAGGTACAGATAAGAGTGTCTGTAAATGGGTTGGCTTTTCTTACCTAACTAAGAAAAAAAGTATTTCTTTACCATTTGCATTTTAACCAGATATAAAATTTAAATTTAAGTAAAGTTTTATATCTTCTTTGAACATTTCAAATAGTTTCTTTGTGTGAAGTGATCGAAAATATTTTTAAAAATGATTCACTTTTCGCAGTATCTCGGACAGATATTAGTAACACTTTCGTGTTCTATATTTTCCTGTATAAAAATGCTATATAACAAGCGACAAGTTAAACTTTAAGCATAACTTTGCATCAGACATTAGTCATGCGCTTGTAACTTCCTATATTTAGACAAAATGAGTAATCACACATCTGGACAAATAGTTTACTTACAGCGAGACAATTACTTCATACTAATTACCGTTCGCAAAATCCAACATGCAGTTTGCGTTAGATAGTCTTATTTGGTCGATATTAAATAAACTTGAACAATACCTCTGGATCGATCGTAGTAATGGACCAATCAGATTAATGCACTTAACGTAACCGTAATTAATTAATTACTAACTTTTGCTCGCGGCTCCATCTGCATGAAAAATGGAAGAACATCGTAACAAACATTTCGCACTTTTTAGGTACTAGAGCGACTTGTTCCTTTTTTATTACAAAAGACAAATTGCACACACACATACTCACTCACGCCTTTTATCCCCGAAGGCAGAGGCATCACTAGTGCACCTACTTTTCGTCGTGCGTATTCCGTCCCATGATGTGATAGGGGGCGAGCCTATCGCCATATCGGGCACAAATTCCAGACTCCGGGCTGATACTGAATAGAAAAATCCAATATCACTTTGCCCGACCCGGGGATCGAACCCAAGACTTCAGCATTGTAGTCGTACCGTACTACAACTACGCGACCGAGGCAGTCTAAAAGACCAATTGTATGTTCACAATACAGCATAAAATTTGTGATCCGTGTAAACTTTTGTTATTACGAATCACCAAAATTTTGAGTTCACGAGTAAATAAAAACATGGAAATGAAAACCATAGTTGGTATAGAATATCATTGTGAATAAATTATTTGTTTACGCTGTCTGCAACTTTTATAGACAGTGACGCGCCTTTGCTATTCCCACTTCGGGAGCTGATCTAAATCCAGTTACATTGTATTGATTTATGCAACCCTCCAGTACATCTCTATCGATGCTTATTTTCGTACTGCATATATCGATCTAATGGCGGTCTTGAACTCTGATTATTGGTTCAGAAAATGAGTCAGCAAAAATCAAGTGAAATAATAACATTTACGACATAAAAATAGTTGCACGGTCGCCTTTGAAATAGATAATGCAGCATGACAATCAGTATAACAAGTATAGTATGACACCATGTTAAAAAATCGTTTAAGGTCCTTTTGACCTCAAATATATTGAGACTGTACATATCAACACAAAGATGGGAACCTGTCTCGAGTCATGGGTAATAGCAGCAGTAAGAGATTTTCATTCCTACAAAACCCAAATCCTGGGAACTGCAATCTCCTATGTATTAAATTATTTGTGCAACTATTTTTCTTGTTACATATTTAAAAATGATTACATTTTAAGAATGATACAAACATTTATCTTTGTGAAGAATCAAACCTGTTGCCATTCGCTTAAAAGCCACTCTTTGGGCGTTACCCACTACGCCAAGAATTGAAAAGTGATAAAAAATTGACATCTAATCAACAAAATTAAATATATTTATTTACAACTACACTATACACCAAAAGATATTGTATTGAGCATAATAAAGGCAGAGATGTAAATTGTGGTATCTGACTAAACTGTACTAAATGTTAGAGCTTCTCCCACAAATTTAAAGTTTGATACAGATATTGCTCTTTGCATCAATAATGTGTTATCTAGAATAGAGAATCTTGTAGACTTATCGTGTTATGAAAGCAAAGAGGCGAATTATACATAAAGGCAAGTACAAATTAAGGATCAATTTTCTTGATAGAGCAGTAATTATCTTATAATATATATAAATCTCATGTCACAATGTTTGTCCTCAATGGACTCCTAAACCACTTAACCGATTATAATAAAATTCGCACACCATGTGCAGTTCGATCCAACTTGAGAGATAGGATAGTTTAAATCTCAAATTATACTCGCAATTTTAATTTATTGCTAATTATTTGTCTGTTATTATTTGACAGTCACAATTATCTTAACTCCAAATGATTCTAACAGATGTCGATACCTTTCGACTGGGTTGAGTAAGTAATCAATAGATGGCGCTGCTATGAATGATTCTAACAGATGTCGATACCTTTCGACTGGGTTGAGTAAGTAATCAATAGATGGCGCTGCTATGGTAAATCTACGAACGTGTCATATAAGCTACATTTTAAGCGGGACTTTTATACCGGGAAAACTCATTCACGCGGGCGGAGCCGCGGGCAAAAGCTAGTCTTCCATATAACCTTGACTCAACATGGAATCACCACAATACATTTCTCAAAAATGTTATATTGACTATTCGTGACTAGCTAGCTTGCTTCATCAACCTTTCTGAAGGGATTGAATACTAGAATACCTTAGAACTCAGACAATGTATTAACAAGCTAGGAACCCAACAGCACTTAAATCAGCCCATAATAAATGATGCCATTAGGTGACTAGACTTCTGTATCCCGCTTTGCTATGGAGCTTTGCTCACTCCCTATGATTCTATTTGATTAATTTAATTGCTGTTTAATGACAGATTAGTGTTCCCTGAAACTCGTCAACCTTCACTGCTCAGTGTCATAAAATGCGTCCTGCTGCTAATCCTGGCTTACAGGAGTTGCAGTGGTAAGAGGGCAGGATAGTCTCTTAAAGGTGACTAGACCAAGGTGATTGTGTGAAGTGATAATACATAGCAGATAATAGTAATTTTAAAATACACATTAACAAGTACCGCATATCGCACCTTTAGTACGAAAACAACATTATTCATAAAAATCCGATATTGAGTTATCATCATAAAATTACTTAAAACTGTTCCCTTTTTATAAAAATATAATAAAAAAGGGACCTATATAACAGTTTTGTCCTGTTGCCGCTTGAATATGGCTGTGTTTAAACTATTGTTGTATTGAGAACTTCGTTTAAGTCATTTTATGATACCTCAATTTTTGTTTTTTTTTTTATTGTGTCGTTTTCGTTCTAAATGTGCAATACTAGCTATAATATAGTCTGTCAGATAACGGGGTAGCAAATCATAAGTATCCAAGGGACCAGCTGTTATAATAGACATTGCTATACACATTATTGAATAAATGCAGTTAAGTTACTGTGGAGGTTAAAAATATATCTTGATTCAATGCACATAAAACCAGCAATTAAAAATTTTAATAGACAACAATAATTAGCTTTTTACCTACATACTCAATTTAGAAATTCATAATTTTTGACCAGCAGTTCAATTCAATATGTTTTCTTTTCAATTGTTGAATGCATTCTAACAAGATTTCGCTGCTTTGCATGAATAACCGCACAATGTATGTCTAATGGGGACGTATGCAGTCGCACAGACGGGTGATCAGTTCACTTCCTTGGGAACTATTTCACCCTTAGTCCCAGTAACCGCACAACACAAAATTTTTAAATTTGAGTTTTATAACACCATACAATCCATAATATTATTATAATATTTTATGGTAAATAAAACTCAAAGTCACATCGGCAAAAAAGGTGCAGGTATGACAAAATGTCTTTATGTCATCGGTTGATTTTCGGTGCAATTTTTGGAGAAAAATTAACAAACCGATTAAAAGCCAATTACATCAAAAAAGATTTTTTAAAATTTTCAAATGGCTATCCTGTAAAATTTGCTTTCTTGGGATTGTGTGGTTATTCATGCAAAGCAGCGATTTATAGAACATCAAGAAAGCTCTGTCAAACTATTTAAAACAAAGTAATTTGGAATTTAAACTATTTTTCAAATAATGTACATACACTCGAGCATTATGGTATTACATAGGTTTTAATCTTCTTTACCTTCAATTTGTTATAAGGCCCCATTGTGAACACACACATTATAGGCAAGTAAAGAACTATAAAAATATAATCATTCCATATTCACCGTGTATAACCCGTACAAAACGGATAAATGAATAACAAGGAGGCTAAAATAGTCGTATTTTCAAAGTGAAACATCACCGCCTACGAACAAATATATATATTTTAATACGTATGTTTTAATAATTAAAAAGTGGAATTACCCGGCGTGTCGACCGCCACATGGAACGCTACGAGGTTCCTCGCCTCCCTGCCTTCCTCTTGGACAAGCTGCCGCACCTCTTCCATGCCAATTCAAGGGAATAAAATAATTTTCCAAAGAAAACAAAACGCAACAACCGTGGACATAACGCACATATGTTGCACGTGTATTGAACTAATATTTATACTTCAACGGGTGGGATAAGATTAAAGATATCATGAGAAAGCTAATTGGTGATGATTTTGAGTGCTAATTGATAATTAAATAGAATTAGCTCAAAAAATAATTTGTACGATTATTTTCATAACAATTCGCGTTTTGACAGATCCGTTTATAAATGTTGCTGTGTGTGATTACTTTGCTTTCACTTCTTGTAGTAGAAACTAGTAGTAATATGTACATTTAAAAACTTTAAAAAATATTAAATAAAGTATGAATTAATAATACTTAAATCTTTTTTATTGCAACAAAATCATAAATCGACAAATTTTAATAACATGCTACAGTAATAAGTGCACTTTAAGTATTATAAAATCACATAGGTATTTTACTTAAGTATACAATTTCGTGACATTTATTAAATTAAAAATATATAAAATTAAAAATAATAAGTAGCAAGAAAGCAACATCATTTTGAAAATAATAATGTATTTTTAATCTATGACCATAATTTCGAAGATTTGGCTATTAATATGCTTGCAACATCACCTTCTTTTCGTTGTCAAGCAAGATGGCGGATCAGGTACGTGCAGAATTTCTTGGTAAAATATTTAAAAATAAGTGTAAAAACTAGTGAAATTTCATTAGAAGTGCTATTTAATTTTTAACAAATATGACGATGCTATTTTTGTGTGAAGAAAATATGTGCTTTTACAAAAAAATGTATTACAAACTGTGCACGTGGGATTTCGGCATTCGTGGATAGTTTTTCGCAAAGAAATAATATACACGGCATTATTTAGGATGTGAAAACCTATGCGATGCGGAAAAAGTGATAAATTTTCTATATTATGTGAAATATTTGCAATTTTGTCGTAAATATCTTCATGTGTTCTCTACGAGATTTGTAAGGGCAATAACCTAGCAATGGCTTCAGTTAAAGTTCTTTCCAAAACAAATTTGTTGTTCTAAAACTATCATAAAAAAATATATGTTTTAATTAAATGATGTACAATTAATGAATAGGTTATGTTTACTACCAGTTTTCATAAGAGGTTATGTCGGATCTTCAACAAACAAACAAAAAGTTTTTAGTCTCTCATTTTATGAACAAAGTTATCGAAATTTAAAAGAAATTATTAACAAAATATTTTTATTTCTCACTCAAACGCACACTAGCTAAATCATAGCTTTAAAAAAACTACTACCTAATTCTAGTATTATACCTACTAAATATAGAAACGCTGTAGTAGTTCACTCATAACTACAAAAAATTTGCTGTCTTTTCTTCACTCCTTGTTTCTCCATACTAGCTGTCCTGTATTCTCATTTCTAATAAAACAACGATATCATAACAATCACAATAATTTCATTCCTGTGCAACAGCATACCTTATCACAATTTAGTAGTTTTAGGGCCGATTTCACCTCTTTCTGATAAATGCTACTTGGCACATAAATGTAAAAGGCAACCAAAGCAAAAGTCATCTTCCAATCTATGCTCATATAAAATGAGTACTATCTACATTAGCTGTTTAATCCTTCAACTCCCGTGGTGGACACCGGTGTCCATTTAGATAAGGAAATTAGCTTATAACTATATATAAGCGGGCGTTGATGGGTTTATATGATAACTGTCAAATAAAATTAACTTAAAACCTGTGAAACTGGCCCTAAATAATTTTGTAATTTAGTAGTACTATTTGACACTTGTTATACCAATTAAAAATTTGCAGACGGAACGTTCATTCCAAAAGCAGCCAACAGTGTTCTTAAACCGCAAGAAGGGAATCGGTGTCAAACGTAGCCGTAAACCACTGAGGTACCACAAAGATGTGGGACTCGGTTTTAAAACACCGCGAGAGGTAAATGCATGGTGTGAAAGTACTAATTAGCATTTTTTTTTGTTTTCCGTAGACAGAGAAAGCGTTTCAGAAACAATTGACCGTCTTCCTGAACAGGAAGGGGGGCATGAAAAGGAAGGACATGCGACACAGTAAAAATGTCGGCCTAGGTTTCAAGACGCCTCGTGAGGTCTGTTTTTCGGTTTTTATGGTGGTGGGAAGGGACGCTGGTGCTGGTGCAAGAAGGTTGCGTTGTTCGATGGTCAATTTGCAATGAATTATGGGCTATGCATGTTATAATTGTCGAAAATATTTACCCAACCCATAATCCATTGTATTACTGTCCATAAATTACTCGGTGCTTGCTTTAATATGTTCGCTTAAAGCTTCAATGGTCAAGAGGAATTTTATTTATGTGTGCATTAGAACAATTTGGTCTAATGCGGTCTATCAGGGGGTGGTTGTCAGGCAAATTTGTTTTTGTCTGTGAAGAACTTTTTATGCAGTAAAACATCTTAATCATTAACATAGCTTACTATGTATTTATGAGCTATGTGTTTTGGGGACTGCAAAGTTAAGATCTTGCAGCTTCTCATTTTACAAATGGGTCATGTTACAGTCATAGTTCAATTAAAAACCATAAACCACAGTTGGCTTCAATATTAAATGAATCATGCATTTAAACCGTCAACGCCCGTGGTGGACACCGGTGTCTGGGTATATAGGGCAACCACGTATATATCTATATACATAGCGGGTGTTGATGGGTTAAAGATTTAACTATAATATTAGAAATGTTCATGTAAAAAGTTCTTTACAATGCAACAACCATTGTCAAGACAATCAAATTGTATAATAACCAAGATATATGTATTAACACTGTATTTTTATATAATATTATGTTTAATGGTTATCCAAAAGGACTTACTACTACTAATTATATCACTCAATAAAAAATTAACACCATATTTATAAGTCAGTTATTATTTTTTTCAATGGGATTATAATTTATAAGTGTTGAAATTCAATATTGAATTATCTTACATTTTATAGTAGTATGCCCGCGGCTCCGCCCGCGTGATAAAAAGTATTTCGCGTTTTTCCGGGATAAAAAGTAGCCTATAGCACTCAGGAGTAATGTAGCTTCCTATTAGTGAAAGAATTTTCAAAATCGATCCAGTAGTTCCTGAGATTAGCGCGTTCAAACAAACAAACAAACTCTTCAGCTTTATATATTAGTATAGATATATAGTATTTTATAGTAAAGCAGATACTTAAGCAGAAATGCAACTGGTGATCTTTATGGTTTGTGCAAACTATTGGATTTATATCCCAAGATATAATTGCAATGTAACATTGTTTTCAACTCTTTTAAAACCATATGAGTGATGTAATTTTTGGACGCTTTACAAGGTCAAAGGTTCTTCTACTGGAAGATTTTTATCTTGGCTGAAAGGTGTATATTAAATACAAGCATTTGCTAACATGATTTCATTTAAAATGTATAACACCTCATCAATTCATTAGTTATTAAGATGAATACTTCAATCATTGCTTACAATTATATTGGAAAAAGCACAAGTGGAATAAGGGCAAATGGAACAAAAAAAAATTTTTTCACCTTTCCTAACACTTCAATACCCGCAATAAATATTACATCAAGCTATAGAGAGATACAATATACCAAATTTTATGTATTTGTTAAATAGATTTTGAGTTATACAGTCTTCAAAAGTAACTTCAAATGGTGTATGTAAAATTGGACTAGGCTGCTGTCTCTCCAGTTCCCTTTTCTTGGCTTTACTGACGCGCTGCCGCGTTTCTAGATACTGTTGAGCAGCTAATATCACATTAACTTCAAGTGTATTGTGTTGTCTATTGTAACTCTCACCTATGTGAAGTTTTGTCACTCACTTGCAGACTCTCTTATAGCTTGATGTATATATACTTTCAAGTACTGTATCATGGTGATTGGTAAATGGAACCAATATGATAATTATTAAAATTCAAGACTTATAGATTTTTCATAAAAATATAGTATTTTACAAGGTGTTTGTAACATGATGATACCCACACGACGGTCTTCTGAAATACTATATGACGAAGATTGTGTTTCTAACCCAAACTCTGATTACAACACCAGTGAAAATATCTCTTAATTTTAAGAAAATATTGAGAAGTTTATTACCTATAAATTTTCGATAAAAATCGTGAATTTAATAGAACGACATTATTCATGAATTTGATAATTTACCAATGCCAAATATTGAACCACAATCACAAAAACAGATTACAATAATCAGCCTAACAAAGAATTATGTCAATCCATTTTCAACTACACCAAAAACTAATCAATTTCACCAAAACTATCAACCCATTCCAGGCGATCGAAGGCACGTACATCGACAAGAAGTGCCCGTTCACCGGAAACGTGTCGATCCGCGGTCGCATCCTCACCGGCGTCGTGCAGAAGATGAAGATGCAGCGCACGATCGTCATCCGCCGCGACTACCTCCACTACCTGCCCAAATACAACAGATTCGAGAAGAGACACAGGAACATGTCTGTGCATCTGTCGCCTTGTTTCAGGTGAGATTGTTGTGATGTACTTAATAAAGATTGTAGAGGGGGGAGGCTCCTGTTCTGTTGAAGCGCTCCTTTTTCTGCACTTAACCCGTTCAAGGTCAGGCCATTGTGCGTGATGTGCCAGCTAAAGGTCTAAGTAACCCAAATCCTTCTAGCTGTGCAGTATCTTCCTAGTTACTCCACAAGCCTCTCGTAATAACCCCTGTGTACCAAGGATTTCAGCCCGTTGAGCAGCTAGGGGGACTAAAAAAATCACATACCGCCGTTTTCAATGAACAATCCCAATCTCTTTTTCTACCTATCGCGAAAATACACCAATCGGAACAAAGGTTTTTGACATGCTTACAAATGACTAATTTTGATGGGTTGATTCCCGAGATTTATTCGAAGATTAAGATTGAGATTGTTTATTGAAAACGGCCATTAATGTTTTAAAACCAAATTAAAGATTTTTTTAAATATGTTATACATATTATGATGATACTCACACGACGGTCTTCTGACAACCATGTGACGAAGAACGTGTTCTAACCCAAACTCTGACTTATAAATCTGACCACATACTCCACGAATAGCCTGCACTCGTACTAAAGCTAATATTACCTTGCAGAGACGTGGAAACCGGAGATATTGTCACCATCGGCGAATGCAGGCCGCTCTCCAAGACCGTCAGGTTCAATGTATTGAAGGTTTCCAAAGGCAAGGGATCCAAGAAATCCTTCAAGAAATTCTAATAAACTTATGTTATAAGTAGTTCTGTGGTTTTATTTAAATTGTAACAGCTTCGGTCGGTGTTTTACCACAGGTTAAGCTTAATCATCGTTATCATACGTACATCTATGAGCTCGATACATAAATTCATCTTGTGATGTAGTTTCTCGTCGAATTAACCAAATTTTAATTTATAGTATTCATAATTATTGCCAATAAACAGCATTACGCCTTTTTCCATTGCAAAGGTAGACAGAGGCATGAGGCATAACACACATTTCGCCAACGATGCTAAGTCTCGTAATAGGAGGCGGGCTAATAGGGATTTCATTTTAATAAGGTTAGCTATCTTGGAAGAGTTATCTTTAGTTTTAATGAGATTTTTGAAGTCAGGTAGGCCATTTGTAAAGTATCAATAAGCCGCATACGGGCTCGGCGGACCGCTGGTTGAGTATAGGTAGGGCTGCCATCAAATGATGGCGTCGGCATTTTAGGTAAATTGCCGACGCCGGATAAACACTGCAATAATACCGGACATTTGGGCGAAATATGGGTTTTTCCCCAGACACCTCTGAAAAAACAATTTTTTGCCACAATAATAAAAACGTAATAATTTTGTCATATTACGCTTATTTATAAAAAAAATGTATTTTCCCTGACAACAAAAGTGTTCTTTTTAAAAACCCTTAAAATTTGAAATTAAATTGTTCGTTAAATTGAAAACAAATGCCTATTGAAAAACCACTTACTGAAATGTAGAATGTATCTCGTACTCTTAGCAAATAAGTTGTAGTTCCTAGTTCAAAGCGCCAGTATACCTATCTAAAACCTTCGCTTTACCTACTAAAGACGCCTTGGGAAAACTCATGGGTGCTGATCTATTATTTACATCCAGATTGACATTGATGCATGTCCTATGAAGAAACCTATATTTAACGTAGATCGATACATCGTAATACACGTATTACTATTCGGTATTTTGTGGTAATACCTGAAAAAGAAATCATTGTATTCAGGTCTAAGCCTATTATAGGTAGGTAAGTATTTTACATGGAAAATAATACTCTATGCGAGATATCATTGGAGAAGTAAACCTAATTGCAGGCATTAAGTAGCGTTAAAAGCGTTCTCGTTGAATTTTACTGTTGCAAAATATTTGGATCTACCTTGAAGCCCGAAGGAAGGATATTACGTATTACCTGGGTCAAGTATATCAATATGATCTAAATTCTAAGACCAAGGTACTCAATGTGCTAAGTGCTTACATTGCCATCTATGACAATTTTGCCGCTCTAAATTATCAGTATTAAAAACATGTCATATAATTTTAAAATGTAATGGAAGATTAAATGGAAGGCACATGCTTGTTCTGTAGATACTGCTTTTTGTAATTAATTACATTAAATTTATTAAAAATGGTATGTACTTAATATATCTACTATTAAAAAAAAAACGGGTTGCACTCCGGGAGTACCGGCAGAAGTGAAAACTTGAACATTAACGTTGTGCATTTTTGTATATTTTGGAATGGTTAGGGAATAATTTCGCACGAATTGCTTTATTTATCAGTATAAAAGTACTAGCATCTATGTGGTTAAATACAATATTTATTTATTGCTCTATCGTAATGGATGTATTAAAAAACCCAAGATGCACAGTTTCTTGCAAATAACACATCAATAAGTGTCGTCGATAAGTCAAACTAAAATAGCCTCCTCCTTTTGGAAGTTGGTTAAAAAGAAACAATTACAAATTTTGATTGACTAAACACAAATTCGATTTTATGCCTACCACATAAAGTAGATTTTTAAACGCGAGCAACGCACGTTTAGTCTGGTTTTTGATAAATGTCAATGGTCATCACAACCAAAGTAGGAAAAATCAAAATATGAAAAAAGAATGTTACGTTCTTTTGTACTCGTGCCGTGACAACGCTGGGGAAATAGCTTCTACGCAATGTGTTTAAGGTTCATATTAGTAAGGGATGGTAAAACCTCCGCATGCATTTTCGTCAGAATTCGGTCACGTGATCCTGACGCGAGTACGCGAGTTTAACATTTTATACTCATCCGAAAAAGTGCTCAACGCCGCTAAAGAAGTTTTCACTTCAAAAAATTAAGCGGGTTTCGAATAGAGAAACGCAACAGAGAATGTTGGATTTTAGTAACTAGTAACCCTGAATTCTAAATTCCTTATTAGTGATGCGACTCGAGTAAGATTTTATCACTCGAGTAATTTCAATATGTCACTCGAATTGTACTTGTGTTTTCGAGTCACTCGAGTTTACTATTTACACACCATGTAACTCGAGTACGCATACGCATATTCACGCCTTTAACCCCGAAGGGGTAGGCAGAGGCGCAACTAGTGCACACACTTTTCGCCGTGCGTATTCCGTCCCATGATGTGATAGGGGGCGAGCGTATCGCCATATCGGGCACAAATTTCGGACTCCGAGCTGATACTGATTAGAAAAATCAAATAGCACTTTGCCCGACCCGGGGATCGAATCCGAGACCTCAGCATTGCAGTCGTACCGTAATACAACTACGCCACCGAGGCACTCGAGTAAGATTTGTTGATAATTTTTGAACAAAGTTCCTTATCGCGCGTTGTGAAAGGGGGCTGGACGGAAAAGTTGTCACGACACTTTTTGCTATTATCTTACTAATATGAACCTTAAATACAATGCGTAGAAGCTATAATTCTTGAAACGAGTATACTTTTATTTATTTTATTTATTAAAGTCATTAAAACCATTTCTTACTAATCTAATATGAACCTTAAATACATTGCGTAGAAGCTATTTCCCCAGCGTTGGCACGGCACGAGTACAAAAGAATCGAACGTAACATTCTTTTTTCAAATTTTGTTGATTTATTCTACTTTGGTTACTGACATTTATCAATAACAAGACTAAACGTGCTTTGCTCGCGTTTAAAAATCTACTTTATGTGGTAAGCGTAAGATGGAATTTGTGTTTAGTCAATCAAAATTTGTGATAAAAATGCTATGCAATACCTTTACCGCGGCAGTCCCCGAGTGCCACACGTATTTATTTGTTTTTTTCTCTAGAAACTTATGTATTGGAACGGAAATAGGAAAATATTTATATATATACACACTCTGTTATATAAATAAAATTTTATTACAATTCCTTCACTAATTAATCGAAAGGAACTTCGTTCCATCCGGGTGTCCCTTGACACCTTTCATTGCTTTTTTAAATACCTTTATTTAATTACTAATATGTCGGAAGATGAATTAATATACAAAATAATAGCTAGGTATTCTCCACTTGTTAAATTGAATTTTGCCAAGCTATAACACATGAAAAATATCAAATAGCCATAAAAAATTCAAAATGGCAGCAACACAGAGTACTTTTTTTATATAGGCAGTAAAGCAATAACGTTCATGTTTCAGACAGGGACTACTGAATTAGCGACTTCTAGTGAATTTTAGCGCTCACCGAGGCTACTTAGTGCGCCGAGTTGACTAGGAAACTAGAGTGCAAAAGGATTCGAGTAAAAAAAATCACTACAGTATGAGTTTCACAATTCACTCAGTCACTCGAGTAAAAACAGGACTCGAGTCTCATCACTATCCCTTATTCCATTTCCAACAAAAACATGTCCGACATTTCATCGTGACCTGTGTGATTACATTATCAAAGTAATAGGTGTACATTACAAACGATATGATATCATTTTTCTCGAAACTCTCCCTGAACAACACGCCAAAACCACCTGTGGAGATCGCCAAGCCAGCTTATATGGACAAAAGTGCGACATTAGAGGAGCTAGGCTACAGGGATGAGAATGACTTGAGAGAAACAATTTACGGTTTGTTTTGAGTAAATAATCGGGATTTGAACAATTTTATGGACTATTTTGTGTGAATAACGTGTGCTGTGGTGTTTTCTAGACTTTTTGCGGACGATACGGGACCCAGAAAAGCCGAGTACTCTCGAAGATTTGAAGGTGGTTTACGAAGAAGGTATCTTTGTGAAGGAACCCACTGCTGACAAAGTTCCTGTGGTGCGAGTGGAATATAACCCGACAGTGCCTCATTGCTCGTTGGCCACGCTTATTGGGCTCTGTATAAGGATCAAGATTTTGAGGTCAATCCATCATCCAGTGAAGCTTGACGTGTATATAAAGAAAGGAGCGCATACTACAGAGGATGAGAGTAAGTAGTAAATCATATCTAAATCTATGCTTAGTTTCCGTGTGCTATTTATTTCGCAAGTAATAAAATATTACTTGATAATGTCTAAATTAGTACAGAGAAAGTTTCTGTGGGCCCATATGGTACAATTCTTAAACATTATATTTACTACATTATAAATGTATCAATTGCATAGTAAGATGCACAGTGTTACCTAATCTTAATTTCAATAGAATTTGTCTAAATTACAAAAAAAACTTAGGTCTTCAATAAACTTTAAGATATTTTATTTTTATTTATTTGTTATGGTACACCAACAGCATATATATTTATAAATGATGAAAAGAACATTCTATCATTATATCACAGGCCGATATATATGCCCATTACAGATATACGCATCTATTGTATAACAATTACATGTTTCAGTGAAAAAAGAAAACAAAAATAAATTAAAATTCTAATACAAACTATAATAAATTATGTAGGAGGACTGCAGAAAGTCATTAAATTTTCTTCAAAAATTTGATATTTATCGCCAAAAATACCCAGTTCCTCAATTTTGCTACTGAAGTCGTTGTATTCGATACACATGCGTGTAATAGGATTTTGCAATCCAAGGTTTTTCCAATGCAATCCAATTTACTGGTGGTAGGTCTCTCATTAATGTAAGAGGCCGTCTGGGTGGGTACCACCGCAATGTCTATTTCTACTGCCAAGCATCAGTGTGCATGCACTGTTGTGTTTCGGTTTGAAGGACATTGTAGCCAGTATAACTACTGGACATAATGAGACTTAACATCTTATGTCTCAGGATGACGAGCGCAGTGGAATGCCACACAGTATTAGTAACTCAAGGTGCTGGATGGTTTTACTACTGTTTATGGGTGGTTGCATCGCTTACCATCAGGCGAACGGCATGCTCGTCTCGTCATCCAATCTCGTTTCACACTAGGAATCAAAAGGAAGATGAAAAAATGAGGGATTATATAGCTCAGTTACGGAAATTAAGTATATATTGCAATTTTGTGGATCTAAATCGCACTTTAAGAGATAGATTGGTGTGTGGAATATTGTATAAGGATATTCAAAAAAAAAATGTTACAACAAAGTCAGTTATCATTTGAACAAGCTTGTGAAATTGCCCTGTCTTATGAAACGGCAAACATAGATTCAAATATAATTGTACAAACTACCCCAACCTCCTGCATTCCAGAACAGGACATGGGGGAGCCTATGGAAGTAAATAAGGTGGCAAGTAAACAAAATTCGTACATGGTACATAAATCGAATTGTTTTCGTTGTGGTAAGTCACATAATGGGCAATGTAAATTTCGCTGGAGTAAATGTTTTCATTGTGGGAGAATAGGACATATAGAAGCGGCTTGTTTAGTGAAATCAAAAGGAACAAATAAACAGATCGCTGAATGTAATGGATTGTATGAGGTAGGCATTAACAGTATCAGACAAGATAAAATAGATCCATTCGTTATTAAATTATGGTTGAATGGTACAGAATTACTAATGGAAGTGGATTCAGGCTGCCCATACACCATTGTTAATGAGAACACAGCCAGACTCATATGGAATAGAAAATTACCTAAATTAGAAATAGCTGATATCGGATTAAAGTCATATACTGATGGAAAGTTAATGTTACTAGGGGAAACCACAGTTAATGTTAAATATAAGGATAAGAGCCAAAATATGAAGATACTTATAGCAAAAGGTAACGGCTCAAGTCTTATAGGTAGAAATTGGTTTTCTAATTTGGGAATAATTATTCATGGATTAAACAATATTAAGATGAGTTCAGATGACAAAGCCAAAACTTCTTTATTATTAAATAAATATAAACAGGTGTTTGAGAGAGTTTTAGGGAAATATACAGGACCGGTGGTGAATATAACACCAATTGAAGGAACAGTACCAAGATTTATAAAGTGTAGACCCATACCATTTGCTATAAGAGAAAGAGTCTTCAAGGAAATAGATAGATTAGTAAAAGAAGATGTACTTGAACCAATAGCACACTCTGAATGGGCCACACCTATAGTCCCAGTTTTAAAGTCAAATGGTGGGGTAAGATTATGTGGAGACTATCGATCCACAGTTAATGCAGTTACAAACACTGACACATATCCATTGCCTACATTTAATGAAGCATTTGCGGAACTGCAAGGGTGGGTAATATTCTCTAAGATTGATTTGGAACAAGCATATACACAGGTGGCTGTGGATGATCAAACTGCAACTCTATTAACCTTGAATACCCCTAAAGGTCTTTACAAAATGAAACGCTTGGCTTTCGGTGTTAAAGCATGCCCAGGAATATTTCAAAGGCTGATGACCTCATTACTAGCTGACATCAAGGGGATCGCAATTCTATTAGATGATATACTTATATGTGGCAACAACATAAATCAACATAATGAAAGGCTAGAACAGGTATTGCAGAGATTAAAAAAAGCTGGCCTTAAAGTTAACCGAGAAAAATGTATGTTTACAGTGCCAAAAGTTACATTCCTGGGATATGTTGTAGATGAGTCTGGTATACATCCTAGTAAAGAGAAGATTAATTGCATTGAAAAGACAGAAGCACCTAGGAATATTAAAGAATTACAGGCATTCTTAGGGTTACTTAATTTTTATGATAGATTTTTACCACATAAAGCCACAATAGCTGAGCCTTTATACCGGTTATTAGAAAGAGAGTCTAAATGGAGATGGAACAAGGAACATCACACTGCTTTTGAAACCTTAAAGTCAATGCTGTCTAGTGATGATACTTTAGTTCACTATGATAGCAAGAGAAAGCTAATAATGTCGTGTGATGCATCGCAATTTGGACTTGGAGCGGTTCTGGAACATGAGATGGATGATGGAACATTGAGACCAGTCATGTTTGCATCAAGGACAATGAACGTGCATGAGCGAAATTATGCTCAAATAGACAAAGAAGCTGCATCCATAGTTTTTGGGTTAAAGAAATTCCACCAATATATAAGTGGTCGAAAAGTAATTATAAAAACAGATCATAAGCCATTATTGGGTATTTTTGGACCAGGAAAGCCAATTCCCAACATAATTTCACCCAGGATGTTGAGATGGGCATTATTATTGAATTCATATGATTATGAGATTCAATATGTGCAGGGTAAGAGTTTGGGTAATCCAGATGCCTTAAGTCGTTGGCCAGCAGTGGAGGCGACTACCAAAGATAAGTGTCCAGGAGTACTTTTGATAGAAGAGACCCCACTAGAATTAGAATTTACAGCAAGAGAAGTGACAAGATTTACAGGGAAAGATAAAATATTAAGTAAAGTATTATATTGGATAAGAAATGGATGGCCCACCAAGGTAGAGGAAGATTATAAATTATTTTGGCTGCGGATAAATGAGTTATCGGAGTATAATAATTGTATATTATGGGGTAATAGGGTGGTCATACCTGAAAACATGCGGAAACAAATTCTGGAAGAATTACATAGAAACCATGATGGTATAGTCATCACAAAGGCCTTAGCCAGGAGCTATTTTTGGTGGCCTGCAATGGATAAACAAATAGAAAAAATTTTAATATATGCGCAGAGAATAGAAATATGCCAACCCAAATCACACATCATTGGGTACAAACCCATAAACCTTGGTCTAGGTTGCATATTGATTATGCTGGACCATTTCAAGGAAAATACTTTTTGATACTGGTAGACGCTTATTCTAAATGGCCAGAAGTAAAGATAGTCAAGGACCTGAGTAGTACTACTTTGATCAGCACATTGAGAGATATTTTCACAGAGCAAGGGCTACCTGACACTATTGTGAGTGATAATGGCAGAAGTTTTACATCTGACGAGTTTAAAAAATACCTGAAGAGTTATGGCATTAGACAAATTTTGATTGCTCCCTACCATCCAGCATCAAATGGACAGGCTGAACGTACAGTTCAAACAATAAAGAATAAGCTGAAGAAGATAACATCTGAACCTTGACATATACGGCTGCCTAAAATACTATATGGGCTACGGGCTACCCCTAATAGCGTGAATGAAAAAACTCCGGCTGAACTATTGAACAGCCGCCGGTTTAGAACTAAATTTGATTATCTTAACCCCTTATCTTTTAAAAGCAAGAAAACATTCAGTGCTGAGGAGAAAAATGAGAGGTTGAAGATACGATCTTTCAGTATTGGACAATCAGTATATGTCCGGAATTATGGTAAAGGGCCTAAATGGTTGCCAGGAATAGTAGAAAAGAAGGTAGGAGTTTGCAGATACTTGGTGCGGTGGAATGGGAAAATGTTGTTACGACATATTAATCAGATGCATGTCAGAGAAATTAATGATGGACAGAACTCAGAAAAAATGCTAGACACAGACCAAACTATAGACAATAGCGATGAAGATGGTGAGGTGGATATACCGTCACCAAGAAAATGGGCTGACATTATTGGAGTATCAGGGCCACAAGACTTAGTTCTACCTAACAATACAGGAGAACTGACACGGAATAAAAGGGCACTTTCAACCTCACCACTATCAGATGTATCGAAGAAGATTAAATCCGGGAGGCATTATAGCCTTGAAGATAGCTTAGAAGACGAAGATGATGAAATTTATACAGAATAGCCATAGCCAAGTTGTCATTTTCATACTACAAAATAATTAATAAATACCCATAGTTTAATAATTAACAATATAGACAGTAAAAAATAAAACAAAAAGACTTTATTTAGTGTTACACAGTTAGGAGTGATAAAAGTGGACTTTGAGGGGCAGAACTATCTAAAGGGGAAGGCATGTTATGCATGAAATGGGGGGTAGATAAAAAACAGTTAGTCTGGATGTGCCCATGAAGAAGCGAGTGTGCATCTGCAATAATTACGTGATTTATGTGAGTACATAACACTGTGTATGTTGGTTGCTACCGGGATGGATACAAATATCTTACCATCAGTGAACCTTATATGAATTTTCGAATAACTGAATAACTTATAATAGCTATTAGTGCATTTAATGAAAAAATAAACAAGATTTTATCTATTAATGAGTGTCAAGCTTGCATAATTTTATCTAGAGGACGCTCAGATCATATGATTAGGTCTAGGTTAAGGGTGAAACTAGGGCTCCTCCTCATTATATGAATAAAGAGGCAATATTATTTGCAATATGACTTATTGCAATTAATATTTTTTTTATTATGTTCCTATACTAAAATATGGCATAGGCTTTTTAGCATATAACATCAATTTTATCTGTGTCTGCAAATCATTACCAGTCATTAAACAAGTTTTACCATAGACATCCCTACATCTAGTATTTTATGAGCGCCACATTAATAATTAAAAAAAAACATTATACACATCTTATGTTTGTGTATTGATAAGTACACATGCACTGACGATTCGTCAAGATTATTTAATCTTTTAAAGCACCAGATAGTGAGTCTCTTATTTTATCGGTCAAAGATTATCATCCATGGCTATTGAGATTTTTTAAATAAAAATATCAACGTATTTGTTGTAAAATGGAACCGGAACAGTCCGATACTGTACTCAAAGCCTATGTAAATGCTGACCTGACACTAAAACAACAGTATAAAAAAAATTGAATATAACCAAAAAATCATGAGGATTTCCTCATAAAATTTAATTTCAAATATTTTAATCTACCTACATAAGTGGTCATGATAAGACTAGACCGGCATTAGACCAGCATGGTTGACAAATGGCTTGATACTTCTCTTTATTTGCACCTAACAATAGTATAATTTATTGCATGCTGATAATGTAATATAAAAAAATAAAAAAATATATTATTGGGGTGTTTTAAGTTAACAAACACCGGGTTTCGGGCGCCAGGCAGAGCAATCTCACAAGACTACTATTGCCGATTTACTAAACAAAATAAGCCAGATAATAGTCAGTCGGCGCATTAGCTTTTGATCTTAGGGGAGTGGAAAATTAAAACCAAATTAGTTTAATTAATTAGGCTATATTTCCGTAGACACTGTTACATTCATATATATTATAATTATGATTATTTATAGATGTTTTGATCTTATTATTTATCCCAAATTTACAATTAGTTCTAAACCAAGATCTGTCATTAGTGCACTCTTTGTGATTACGCAAATATCACTGGATAATCCAGTCCACGTTCGCTGAAGGCGTTCTAACAATTAAAAGGTACATACCTCATGGCAACAAAAAGGTTACCTCTAACATACTCATAGCGAGATTCAGAAGAATTATCCTCTTGCAATGAAGTAGCCAGACAGCAAGCCAGTTAACAATCCATGCAGGCCTCTTCACAAGATGGCGGATCTGCAGCCAAAGCGCAGATAATCCGACCAAGCAGATTGCAGAACATGCGATAAATTTCCAAGCAAATACGTAGTAAAACGTAGATAAATCCAAAACGTAACGTAAACCGTAACTAAAACGTAAACGTAATCCAAAACTAAACCAAACGTAACGACCGCAGAGCTGAAACAATATCATTACTTTAGTAATGGCTACAGCTGCGTGATTCACAATTTAATCAATATTTTATTAAAAGCAAAGTTTTACGAACCGGCCGTTTATTAAAAATTCTCGAATTCAGCCGAAACAATGGTGCTTGAGTTCAGCAACCAACTGCAAAGAGCACGACAACGTTAATTCATCAACTCGTGTTAACGTCACCAACGTTATATTCAAAATTTCGGAATAAATGGACTCACCATAAAAATAACACCGCACCACTTTGGTTTGTATGTTCTAATATCAAACTAAGCCATTGTAGGCTTTAAATGAAAGTTAAAATACCGGATCACTTTAGATTTTCACATAGCGATCTTGACTCTCGAGCAAATGGAAGGAAAGTGACGTTTTTAGAGACGTCCCGCCGAAATGACACTCGCGCGCACTAGAGATGTGACGTTCAAAATCGTTAAATCAGACTAAAGGTCTGTATTATCTGTGGTAACATAATAAATATGTTACATCACATACTTTCCCAAAAAATAAAAGAACAAAGTTCTTTTATGAACTTGAAATTTAAGATAAAATCCGAATAATTAAAAATGAGAAAATGCTAAATTAAGTTTTTTGAAATTCTAGGAAAATAGCCAACCTTATACTATCTTTATAAAATAAATTGATAAACTTGTAAAAGAAGATCATGCAAGTCAACTTCCAAGTCATCAATGAAAATTATTAACATACAGTTAATCAAGACATCTTCTTCCTGACTAAAAGTCCTTAACTAAATTACACATCTAACATAACCACCAGTTGAGATTAGCTAAACAAAATTGTCGCTAACTCTAACCTTTACGAAAACCAACTTATTCAAACCTAGGAGATTAGTTAGACAAAACTGTCACTAACTCATAATACCTACTCCAAACCGTTATAGTAAATTCTGAGATTAGTTAGACAAAATAGTCACTAACTCGTAATACATCTACTCTTCCAACTCTCTTCTAAGAAAACAGTTAGGCTATTTAGCCACCGTCTCACCTACACAACTCAACACACATCTACCCTTCCAACTTTCTTCTAAGAAAACAGTTAGGCTATTTAGCCACCGTCTCACCTATACAACTCAACACACATCTATATCAGTTAGGGAAAATTCCGCTGATCTAAAACTCAAAAACATTGTGAAGCGAAGCGTACTTCTCAAAAGTGAAGCATCAAGGAAGAATGTTTCCTATAATAGAAAATGACATTCCGCGGTCAGCACAACTCTACTCCGACTTTCTGAACGCGAAAGCATTGCAAAAATATCATATTACGATCGGCACAACTCTACTCCGAACTTCCGAACGCAATAGATAAAATTGTGACCAGTCCAAATATCTGAGAGCAAAACATCTCACAAAAGAAACACAATTATTAGGGCCGACACACTCCGACTTTTCGTACCTAATAATGTGGGAACAAAGGTAACTTAAGCATAAGCTAAAGTTCAAAAATTGTTTGTCTGCCTCAAGTGAGCACAGCACAAACTTTGGTCTGAGACAAAAGTACACAGAGCAAAACCAAAAGGTCTGATGCTGGTGCATACAGAGCTTACATAAGTAGATATATCTAACTACTTCTAAAATTGTTACAAAATATATATTTGTAAAAACAGAGAAGACAAAAAGAAAATATGTATGTATTTTCCTTAAACAATAATTATGTACAAAACGACAACATCTTTGTACAACAAAATATAAAATAGATATAAGATCTATTTCAGTTGGGAATTGAGCTAATGAATAACTCCTTGTAAGAACATAGCTGTTTTATTTATTCCAAAATGTCCTAAAAATCTTTAGTAGAAAATAAGTATAGAATTCTATATTATGACAAAAAGTTTCCTAACATACATCTCTTTCAATGGACCAACCACAGACATGCTATCTTCTAATCCATCCACAAACAGTGTCCTGCTTCAGTCAAAATACACAATTCAAAACTTTAATTCAAAGAAATACCAAGTTTTAATTTAATATTTAATTATGTCTTTGACATGGTAACGACCAGTATAGCCTTTAGCCAAGTCTTTCAAAACATAAACGTTATCAGAAACTTTTTCTAAAACTTCACATTTTATAAATTTAGGAGCAAGTTTCGCCGAAAAATATGCCGGGGCATTAGAATGTACAAAACTACGTTTCCAACAAATATCACCAACCGAAAGAGAAATGACTTTCCTTCCTTTATTATAATAAGAAGCGTTACGCTTATAGGCTTTTAATAAATTCGTTTGCACCTTAGCGTAAACTTCACTCAACGAATTTAATGAATAAGCATAACAATTACGACTACCTAACTCAAGCTGCGCTAAATCATCAATCGATCCACTGAATCGATGAAGAGATGAGTCAAAAATAAGTTCACGACCAAACATGAGATAATTGGGCGTAAAATCAGTTGCTAAATTAACGTTATTATTGAGAGCAAGTTGTACATGTGGGAGAAAGTTTGACCAAGACCTATGGTCATCCTTAACATAGCAGGATATACAAAATTCTATAACTTTGTTATAACGCTCTACGGGATTGTTTTGAGGAGTGTATAGAGTGTTGTAAAATATTTTCGTTATATTATAGCTTTTTAAGAAATTCACGAACGCTTTATTAGTAAATTGAGAAGCATTATCAAGAATGAATGACTGGGGAGTTCCAAATTTAAGAAATATTTCTTTCTCAAGAATTTTACAAATAATTCTAGTAGTAGCATTTTTCATGGGGAAAATCCAACAGTATTTAGTGAAAACATCTACAATTGAAAGAATGTAACGATAACCGGAATAACATATATTATCAATAAAGAATTTCAAATAAGGTCTAGTATCTTTAGGAGTTGAAAAGAGAATAGGAGCAGAACTATGAATTTTAAAGAAAACTTTTAAATAATCTAACCAATCAGAAAATTCTTTTCTTCTAGTATTGTCACCAGGTGCGTATGAAGATTTAGCAACAAAATTGGAAAATTTATTTTTTAAGTTTAAATAGGAATTTAAGTTTATAATTTTTAATAGCCATTGATACACTAGGCGATTTCTTAGAAATCCGTGATCGATGGAAACAAATTAGTTTTTCTTTTGATGGGGGCAAAGAATCTTTAATATGAGATAAAGTTATCAAATCCCTAGTATCAGGTAAAACATTTGAAATTTCAGGAGCAACAGAAGGTACCAAATTCTCCCTAGTCTCGAAAAGACCATCCGTCTGAGTCTCGGCATCCATATTTGAAATCTCAAAGTAAACTCACAATAATCTGAATTAAAACTTCTCTAGAATGCAATTAAGTAACCACGAGTAAGATATCAATAATTTTTTTGAAAAAGTTTAAAAATGTTGTAAAATTGTTATATTAAACTTTAAGAAATTATATTGTTTAAGTTTAAAGAGTGCAGTATTGACTTACAAAATTGTAATATTAAATTAATTACAATGTTTTAATATTATCAATAATAAATGGGAACAGGTTTCCCGGCTTAACAGAATTAACTTATGTTAACCGTGATCTAAAGTTTTAACACAGAAATATAAGTGTTATATTTAAGTAATAACAACATTAGTTGACTTGACACTGTCTTAATCATTATACACAGAAAGTATATTATGAGGTTAGAATAATGTTTAACTGAATCTACAGGTTAATTTTAAACACAAATGTTAAGTAACATTATAAGATCTACAAAGTCAGAAACTATTATACATACATGAACTGTTGTGCTGATAACGCCTTTCTCGAAGTAGTTGTTTTTATTTAGAGCTATGATTCTATACAATGCAAAGGAAAAGTACACAGTAACCCCGTCACATCCCGAACGTTATAATATGCAAATTATGCATTTTGCAATCACAAGCAATATTATTTATGGTCAAATTATTAAATATTAATCAATGACTTTATATAAAAGTCTCAAAAGCTAGAAATAAGCATGAACATGAACAGCAAATGGAGTTCTTAATAAATCCCTGCATAAGTGTCAGTCAACAATTAAGCTAGTTGCTTATATTATACAACATGCTAATAGCGTCAATAAAGCTACAGCTATTATGTACTCACAATTATTAGAGTGCAATAATGACCTAAAATATGACAGTATCTACTCAAGTCCCTGAGCGTACAGCGCCAATTGTAATATAAAAAAATAAAAAAATATATTATTGGGGTGTTTTAAGTTAACAAACACCGGGTTTCGGGCGCCAGGCAGAGCAATCTCACAAGACTACTATTGCCGATTTACTAAACAAAATAAGCCAGATAATAGTCAGTCGGCGCATTAGCTTTTGATCTTAGGGGAGTGGAAAATTAAAACCAAATTAGTTTAATTAATTAGGCTATATTTCCGTAGACACTGTTACATTCATATATATTATAATTATGATTATTTATAGATGTTTTGATCTTATTATTTATCCCAAATTTACAATTAGTTCTAAACCAAGATCTGTCATTAGTGCACTCTTTGTGATTACGCAAATATCACTGGATAATCCAGTCCACGTTCGCTGAAGGCGTTCTAACAATTAAAAGGTACATACCTCATGGCAACAAAAAGGTTACCTCTAACATACTCATAGCGAGATTCAGAAGAATTATCCTCTTGCAATGAAGTAGCCAGACAGCAAGCCAGTTAACAATCCATGCAGGCCTCTTCACAAGATGGCGGATCTGCAGCCAAAGCGCAGATAATCCGACCAAGCAGATTGCAGAACATGCGATAAATTTCCAAGCAAATACGTAGTAAAACGTAGATAAATCCAAAACGTAACGTAAACCGTAACTAAAACGTAAACGTAATCCAAAACTAAACCAAACGTAACGACCGCAGAGCTGAAACAATATCATTACTTTAGTAATGGCTACAGCTGCGTGATTCACAATTTAATCAATATTTTATTAAAAGCAAAGTTTTACGAACCGGCCGTTTATTAAAAATTCTCGAATTCAGCCGAAACAATGGTGCTTGAGTTCAGCAACCAACTGCAAAGAGCACGACAACGTTAATTCATCAACTCGTGTTAACGTCACCAACGTTATATTCAAAATTTCGGAATAAATGGACTCACCATAAAAATAACACCGCACCACTTTGGTTTGTATGTTCTAATATCAAACTAAGCCATTGTAGGCTTTAAATGAAAGTTAAAATACCGGATCACTTTAGATTTTCACATAGCGATCTTGACTCTCGAGCAAATGGAAGGAAAGTGACGTTTTTAGAGACGTCCCGCCGAAATGACACTCGCGCGCACTAGAGATGTGACGTTCAAAATCGTTAAATCAGACTAAAGGTCTGTATTATCTGTGGTAACATAATAAATATGTTACAATAAACAACTGAAGTTTTGAATTTGTATATTGATTTCAAACTTGGAAAAAAGTGTATAAAAAATAAGCTTTTGTATAATCTTTCTACTAAAGAAAATAGTTTTCTTACGCAAATCATCACATTAGTGAAAGATAACTGAGTTCAAACAGATCATGTAACTGTAATATAAACACTTGACCTACAGTTATTTATATCTTTCTAATATTGTAAATCACTTAACATTAATAGTTGTTGACTGCCTCGGTGGCGTAGTTGTATTACGGTACGACTGCAAGGCTGAGGTCTCGGGTTCGATCCCCGGGTCGGGCAAAGTGATATTGGATTTTTCTATTCAGTATCAGCCCGGAGTCTGGAATTTGTGCCCGGTATGGCGATAGGCTCGCCCCCTATCACATCATGGGACGGAATACGCTTGGCGAAAAGTGGGTGCACTAGTTGCACCTCTGCCTACCCCTTCGGGGATAAAAGGCGTGAGCATGCGCGTAATAGTTATTACAGGTAATTTATGATCATTAATAACTTTGTTATAAAGAGGAAAGTTTGTATTTTTGTATGTTTGTAATGAATAAACTCAAAAACTACTGGACCTATTTTAAAAATACTTTCACCAATATAAAGCTACATTATCCGCGCGTAACATAGGCTACATCAATGAATTTCTTTTGTACATGCTGCTCATATACATGATTTTATTATTACATCCCAAGATTCCAATAAATATGAACCTAAAATTTTGACTTCCGTTTTATTATCTACACAAGTATTTTTCTGATGTAAACAACGCATTCGTTGAATACTAATGACAATTAGAAAATAGCTTTAGTTGTTTACAAGTTTGAGCAGCTATTACACAATAAAATTTACATTACCTTGACATGTTTGTGTAAAGGTCACAATTACGACTGTACTGATTAGGTTTAATTTACACACGTCATCGTACATTGCTCTCTAATTAGGAAACCTGCTGGACCAGCCTTGTGATCAAATATCGTCAGTCATTATATGACGTTATGAGATGCTGTCCGAAAGTTATCCTTAAAAATGAGGTGATGGTCTAAATGGTTGAATAATCGTCTCTAAAACAGTCTCGATTAAGGCATATTTCAAACAATCAAAATTATGAAAAATATGTGTACCAGACATAGGTAATACATATACAGCTGTAAACGTAGTTATTGACACGAATTTGTTGCATCATGGGTAAAAAAAAGGGCCAGCTATTCTGTTCAGTAACTAGGTATCTTAATGAGACAAGTTCCATTTGGTTGCAGTCGAACATTCCCATTCTTGATTCCCGTACCCTTTTAATCGATTCAGAGTACGAGACATACCGTAGATTACAGCTTTTACCTTGGCAGGATATGGCAGTTAGGAATCTTGTTTTGCGACACACATCAAAGAGATTCTAAACCACCCGAGTGCCGAAAAGTCCCCGTGACCTGCAGTACTTATTTCCTTTTGCACATTGTTTCGCTCTTCTGTACTCTTAATCTGTCGATGTAATGTTCATTTTACTTGGACTTTCTTTCAATATTATTTCACATTTGTGTCATCATCATCATCATCAGCCACACGACGTCCACTGCTGAACATAGGCCTCCCCTAAAGATTTCCAGACGGACCTGTCAAAAGTGGCCTGCATCCAGCGTGTTCCTGCGACCTTTATCAAGTTGTCTGTCCACCTTGCAGATGGACGGCCGACGCTGCGCTTGCCAGTACGTGGCCTCCACTCGAGAACCTTTTTTTGTGTGTGTATTGTAAATTGTAATTGTGTCGGAAGTGAAAACGATTCTTTATTTGGTTATCGTTGGCGAGAACGACAAGCATAAATGACATGGACTAATGCCTATCAGTTGACGTCATGTTGTCTGCGTAGTCATACGGAATGTAACATGTTAACTGTAACAATGGATTGATAGGCCGTGAACGCTGCTGAAATGAAACTTGTAAGACAGTTTTTTTATCACAAATGTATGATGAAGTATAAACGTGTCATTTCAGAATTAAGATACCAAAAATATCTTACATTATTGGGACAATTTGGTGTTTTTATCCTCAGTTTTTTTGTCTTTTATGGAAAGATCGTTTAAATGCGTTATTGTACATTGTACAGCCAGATATTGTATTGCAAGGAAAACAGTCGAATTGCTTAAAAAATACCAATATTTTTTATCGTTCTCCGTTGCTTGTTATTGTTGATACAGCTGAATGATTATGTTATGAAGTAGGAACCGTGTGGAATTATTAATGTCGCCCCAAAATTAATACATGTGTAATTGTAAAAAAACTACTAGTCATTGTTTATGCATTACTAATTGCTATTCGAATTTCGTAGTCTCGCAAAATGATTTATATTATTGAGGAGTATCACAAAATTGAAAATAAAGTTTTTTGTGGGACCACAAGGAATGTGTTTTTTTAAGAACAAAATATAAATTAAGCCCATCTGCCTATAGATCTCACGGTAATCGGTGTACATACAAACGCATCAAATTATAATTTACGCATGGATGAAGTCGTCTAAAAATGTACCTGCATGGAACTTTCTACCTGTTTAGTGGAAGCTTTGTGATCTCGTCAGGATGACAGGTCGAACATGATACGCATCACGTTTCGTTTACTCTTGTCTTTTATGTTACTAAGTTATTAAAAAAGTCTTGTGTTCTAAAGACTGCCTCGGTGGCGTAGTTGTATTACGGTACGACTGCAATGCTGAGGTCTCGGTTTCGATTCCCGGGTCGGGTAAAGTGATATTGAGTTTTTCTTCTCCGTATCAGTCCGGAGTGTGGAATTTGTGCCCGATATGGCGATAGGGTCGCCCCCTATCACATCATGGGACGGAATACGTATGACGAAAAGTGGGTGCGCTAGTTGCCCCTCTGTCTACCCCTTCGGAGATAAAAGGCGTAAGTGTGTGTGTTTGTCTTGTGTACTTGATCTGCTAGAATACACTTCGAGTACAATATTATTAAATATGCCTTTCAAGTTAAAGACTGGATGCTTTTAGTGTAAACACAATGTTAACATATTTTTATGTAATAATTGATATCGCAATGTCTGCACTTTTGATAACAACACTCATTTTCTATAATTATGCTTACATAAGCAATTAGCAGAGTGCATTGCGACATAATGTTGACATAAAATACGTTTACCTATAGATACGTTATAGTTATAATATCATCAATCAACCGCAGATGTGCCTATGCAACGTTTCTATCTTTATCTAGGTTCATAATATGTATTTATCAGTATTACTGTTTTTAGATAAGGTTTTAAAGTATTTTTGAAACTTAGGTTCCAAATTGAAATTAAAATCAATTACGTGAGAACTAAATTGTTCAAATTTTAAAACCGTATTAAATGTGCTAACGGTTGCAATACATATCGCACCTTTAGGACGAAAACGACACAATTCAAAAAAATCGAAAATTGAGATATCGTCACAAAATTACTTAAAACGAAATTTTCAATACAACAATAGTTCAAACACTGCCATATTCAAGCGGGAAAAGGACAAAACTATTATATCGGTCCCTTTTTTATTATATTTTCATAAAAAAGGGACCAGTTATAAGTCATTTTACGACGGTAACCCAATTTTTGATTTTTTTGAATTGCGTCGTTTCCGTCCTAAAGGTGCGATATATTGAACAGAATATATTCAGATAAAAATATTTTTTTATAATTAAGTCATTGAGATTGCCTCGTCAACGAGAATAATATAAAGTGATGTTTAAAATAATAAATAGATGCGCCTTATTTTGAACATTATAAAAATGAATATTTTCTTTTGTTTCAGTCAACAAACAGATCAACGACAAAGAGAGAATCGCCGCCGCCATGGAGAATCCAAATCTAAGGAACCTAGTCGAAAACTGCATAGCTGACGAGGAATAACAAGAAAATCTAATTATAACAACAGACATGGCGCCCGAAGTGGCGTTTTCTAACATTAACGACAAGAATGAATTTACTAAGTTCACCAAGTTCTTAGCTTATAAAGGTGTTCAAGTCATTGTGGAATCTAGGAAGGGCGTAAAAATAGATCCTAATAGCAAACCACGATCATCGGACACTGATTGGTTCAATCTTCAAATACCAGACTCTCCAGAGGTTAACCAGGCGACAAAGAATGCCTTGCCATCAGACAAAGTGTTGGAGATTATCAAAGCCCAACTGCACGTGGAAATATCAGTACAAACTGAGGATGGCGATGAAATGGTTTTGGAATTATGGACGCTTGAACTTGACGAAACTCAGTTCGATACTTCAGTTAAAGCCACTAACACGGTATACTTCAGAATGGGAATTTTACTCAAGTCACTTATAACTATAACTAGAATTACACCAGCTTATCACTTGTCGAGGAAGCAAAGGACAGAGTCATTCACAATATTCTATAGAGTGTATAATGGAGAACCAAAAGTAAAAGCGCTTGGAGAATCAGTAAAGAAAATTCAAGCTGGAATGCTTAAAACTCCGCTGGGAGGGATAATATTCTCTGTGGCTTACCGCACAAACTTCTCCATTTCACCGAACAGATCGGAGAAAGACAAAACATTGCTTCTGAAGAGTGATCATTTCGAACTGAGTCCCAAGCATGTGATATTCGAATCCAAGAAAAAGAAAGACGAAAAAAAAGAATTCAAACCTCTAAAACCTGTTGATTTGAATAAGCCACTTCGATTAGCTGCGTTTGTAGACGAGGATGTTGTCAAACAGGCCTTCGATGATTTCATGGAAAAAATGCCGATACCCAAACACCGAGTGATTCGCAGAGAGAGAAGTCCAGAAAACGATAAGCCGATAGTGTCCAAGAGTACGCAGGATTTAGACGCTTCTGTGACGTCAAAGAGCCCGACATCAATGGAAATGCCACCTAAGAAGTTTACAGGCTTTCGCAATGAAAACGAACCTCCATTGAAACTCCTCCATTTCCCATTTGCGGATAATCATCCGATAAGAGAACTGGCCGAGTTTTACAAGGAGTTCTTTAACGCTCCCCATTTGAAGTTGGCTGATGATTTAAGCCTGAATACGGGGAGTGCTGAATCAGTTAAAGAGGTAATAGAGATAACAACCGAAGATCTATCGAAAGATCTCGAATTGTATGAGAACTCGGTTTTGGAGTTTGATGAGCTTTTGGCTGATATGTGCCGCTCGGCTGAGTGGAGTGGGAACTAGTGTTTAGTCGGAATGAGAGATGGATGGAAGAAAATTTTGACAATTCTATAGACACTTACTGCTGGCCAGTGGCTTCGGATGTCTAAGTTTCCACAACATTGTATATATAGATGTTTTATTTACTAGCAGGCGTTTATCACGTGTTCCTCGCCTTTAGAAGTTTCTTGCCCTTATAAAGTACCTTGGTGAATCGACGCATACGCCTCTACGAATACATTAGACGTAAAACCTCATCTATTTCCTCATAGAATTATGTGATATCTTCAGAAATAATATGTGATATGAAAGTGCGGTTTATAGGACGTTGGTTTTAGGAAATGTCAAAAACCTGTCAGATTGTATGACTTTTCCAAACAGTGTAAATAAGTGGTGAATATGGGAAGATTTTGAATAAATTATGAATTATTTAGACTGAACTTTGTTTTATCTATACTTAGCTTTTAATGTTTTTTTTTTCTGTTGTCGCACAAGCCGACGCTAATATAGTAGATTAGATATTCCCTTAGTCGATGTTGGACTAAGATCGATGGAAAGCGATTTCATAGTTTGAATGTCATCGCTTGCTGTGTTTATGTAATCAACCTGTTGTAATATAGGTCAGTTAATAAATAAGTCCATAACATGGCTAATTTTACTACGATGCTCAGTTGAAATCCTTACTATAATATTTTTCATTCACTATTATACTGACAGACAAACTTTATGATACTGAGGGCGCCGAAGACAATCGGTAAATAATTCAAATAGGCAAAGGAAGAGCAATGTATACCCTGCCAGATAAAAAGCGAGTAATAATATTTAAAGTTATTTCTCAACTAGCTTTTACCTGCGGCTCCGCCCGCGGTATAAAGTTTTTCCGGGATCAAAGTCCCGCTTTATATTTTTCCGGGATAAAAAGTAGCCTATGTGTTAATCCAGGACATGATCTACCCGTGTGCCAAATTTCATCGAAATCCGTTCCGTAGTTTTTGCGTGAAAGAGTAACAACCATACATCCATACATTCTTACAAAATTTCGCGATTATAATATTAAAGTAGGATTACTTAGTAGGATATATCCAGATTGGCGGGAACAATGCAGTTGGGTATTTGACTACCAAATTAATAATTATAACTACAAATGTTTCAGCGTGTTTGGGAAACGCTCATAATTCTGTTTATGGGTGGTCGTATCGCTTACCATCAGGCGAACGGCATGCTCGTCTCGTCATTCAAAGCAATAAAAAAAAAATTGGTCGAATTTAAACTGTAGTCTTTTATAAATTAGATTAAAATTCAACCGCACCTACCTTATAGATGATTATAGTGTGTGTAGTATATCATTTTTTTACGTTCCTATTATGATTTTTTAAACACAGAACCGGGCTCGGTGGTAGGTCTAGGAGGCTTAGCCCCTCTCGATAACATGTGGGTTGACCTCCGACATCTCCAAGTTTACTTTATCCTTTCTTAAAAACTATCTACAGTACAATATTTTAACGCCCATTCCTATAATTATGGGTATTCCTATAATAAAAAAATCTAGTTCACTAGGTCAAGCCCACAAAAAATCTTGGATCCACTACTAATGGGGCTAGTAATTTTAGCCGTAAGATTGTGGTAAATGTATGTACGTTTCCCTGCTTAGTGCAATCTTATTAACTGTGTCGCAGCCCCGATCCACCTTGCATTATTGGTCAGTATCTTTGGCTGGGCTGAGTAGTTTTCAGATATTTAAATTGTAATACGCCGTAGTGGGTGTGATGACGTAACTATCTCCAGACTGTCGGCAACATATAGAAAATAGTTATATTAGTTACGAATAAAGACTGTCAAAATGTGTAGTACAGTCGCCTGCAATAAAATTTGTATTTTTTGACAGTATTAATTTTATTTGTACCCAGCATTAAAACGAGCAAATCATGCCATATTATGTACGTTATATTCTTCATCAACAGCCAGAGGATATCCCCTGTTGAAAATAGGCCTACCCTAAAGATTCCCAGTACAACCTGTACATTCTTGTCAACATGGATGTCAATAGTATGACAATTGATAAGATTGTTAAATATCGTGCGTGTATTGCAGGCGATTGTACAACTAAGATTATAACCTCTGCTCAAAAGGTTAAGATTCAAAGTGGTAGGTACCGCCTTTATTCACTTGTTATTCTTACACAAAATTAACAAAAATATGTAGACAAAATCAAACAGTATCTATTCACCTAAACCGCCATATTGAATTTACCCTTTTGTGCATTTTGATAAGCCGGGTATCAAAACACGTAAATTTTAACAGAAAATAAGTGATTTTCTTGTAAATAAGGTCACTGTCGTTATAATATTTATATAGACCCGGCTTTAGAAATATTCAAAATAACAATGTATATATCGTTACATATCTTGGTTTTATAAGTGTGGTTTTGTAATGGTCAAGTACCTTATTGGAAAAGACTGATTTGATTATGTATAATGGGTGTACATCATTTTAATAAATTATATTTCTGTGTATTTTATATTCATTAATATAGCGATATTTTAATTGCACTGTGGGCTTAGAATGTGACAATAAACACGTCACGACTCCGTTTTGTCTTATTGGGATTGGTTGAGAGACGAAGATGTGACTGACGTCTCTCGATCAATCACAAACATCAAAATTAAACGACATCGACTTACGAGTTGCGTCTTTGTGTCACATTTTAAGCCCGCTGTACTGTTTTTTGTCTAAGGGCCACGTCACACTACAAAAAAAAATAACTGGCGATTTTCCATATTCAAACTAGACATTACGTGACTAATGTTACCGGAATTTCATGGTAGAAAATCAGCTACATGATTATAAGGCGAGGCCCTAGACTTCGTTCCTTCGCACGAGAGACTGCTCCAGCTCTTTCTTGCGGGGTGTGTTTGTTTGTTCCTTTATGCTGGCACTACATTGGCACTTGTCAAAGTGTTTGTGCCTTTTGGACGAGCAATATTGACTCTTTACGCACAAAGTTATATTGGATTGGCCAAATAACACAAATATTCGCTCATATTCGCCAAGTGTGGTGCCACCATTACGATTATTATGTGTTATTACTTATAACAAATGTGTAACATATATGTCTACTACTTTACATATTTCTTTGTTTAGAATTTCGTTAAAATATCGATAGGTTTACAATGGTTCCCAAATAACTCAGTTTTCTATTACTTGCGATTTTGAAGATGGTTGCGATGTAACTTACCCAATGTTTCATTATGTTCACCTTGCATCAGGTGTAGAATTAACGGATTTTAGGTAAGGGGATAACAATAAATTTGGGAACCAGTGGCTTCGTACATCATATATGTTTGTTAAATATTGATATGTTTTTGTATGGCAAACTTGTTTAAGCTGTTTTTTTTTTAATTATATTATCGCCAAAGTTTGGAAGCCAGTGTCAGTTCCTTTTTATACTACAAACAATTAGTTATTTATTTAAATGGCATACAGTTCATAGTTAAATACGAGTTCTTTAACCCTGTATTTTCTCTGAATTTTGATCAAAACTTTACTGGTAACCCGTTACAACGTATTTGTTTACTCAAAGGAAGGAAAACTCGAGAAAACAGGGGCCGTGGCAACGCAATTTTACAATCGTTAACACTAATAAAAAATTAAATGCAAATAATATAAATTATCGAGCCTCGAGGATTAATTTATCTCGAATACTAACTATACTTTAGAATGTCCTTCTCTCCAATCGGTATTCGGCATAATGTCTACCAAGTTACCAACAACTTGAACTGTAATCCATTTGATTCACGTTAACTTCATTCCTATTTAATGTACAAATACTTTTGCAATTAAGCTTTATTCATATCTAAAGCTTATATTATTTATAGCGGTGTATTATTTACAAAAAAACAAGAAAACTCCCTAGGGTGGTCGCCCACGGTGCTTTTTGCAGCGATACTGTTGATCGTTTCCTAGACGCGCTTCTGTACTATCGCTAAGCGCGCGTTAGAGTTTAGACGCGTTTGCAACTGTCGACGGAGTCCATCTTGCAAAGAGCATTATAATATACTACGCCATCTTGCAACTGTAGCGTTCACATTGATTCCTGTAGCGAAGTTGCGTCGCTAGTCGCTACAGCTGCGCGCCTGTCAGTGACAACATCACGATTCGCGGTCGTTTTGCAATTGCATCGCTGCAAAAAGGTGCCGTGGCCCCGTGGGCGACCTTCCTTAGGCGTAAGCATAAAAGAGATTTATACTTAAATATAAAATAAATAAATATGGTAAAGTACAGAATACCTGTGAAAGCTATGTGATGTTTTGAATCTTTTAACAAATATCAATCTTGAAAGAAATATTTAAACACAGATGTATTTAGTATTAGTATATTCGCAGTTCAATGCTATGAATTTATTTTTAATTTTATATAGATACGTAATAGTGTCTATCATAATGTAATAGACTATGATATAAATAAATAATTTTAAAATTAACGATATCTGTTTTATTATTCTTACTTTTTTTACTTCCCCTGCATGAATGTTTGTACCTATGCACAAGCCTCCTTGGATCGTAAGGCCGAGGCCCGTAGCCCGCATTGAGCGCGCTTTACGTCGCCTCTGCTATGAAATGATAGTAAAAAGTGATGTAGGTAGTCTTTATTCGTTAGGATTTAATATTGTTTATCCGGTTGCAGCCTTAACTTATTCTTTATGCGGTTCCGGGAAGAAGCAAAAAAAAGGACCTCATCTAAAGCAATGTGCGAGGCCCCTCGTGTAAGTGCGAGACTCTGTATAGCAGAGACAAATAAATTAGATCAGTGCTTCCCAAACTATGGGTCGCGACCGGCCACCAGTGGGTCGCAAGAGAATATTGGGTGGGCCCTGAGAAATAGAACAATATATCAATCGACCGACATAACAGCCGGGTAGCCAATGTTGGACGAGAAAAGAAACAAAATTCTCGCAAAAGGGTATTAACAAATTACTTCATGACAGCCAAGAGGTGGGTCCAGAATTTGAATGTTTTTGTTAGGTGGGTCGCGGGCCGCGGCTCAATGAACTTTGGGAACCACAGAACTAGATGTGTGGAACGCTTAGATTAGATTACTTTCTTTATTCATTGGTGGAACGAGGCCTCGGGGGCCCGGGCGGTTGCCCGATCTCTTTTCGAATTCAGATTTTTGATTACGTTCAGAAATCTGAAAGGTTTTCAAAGCAACTCACATGAATGCGTATTTTTGATACTTAGATGTAAAATTGATAGATAATTTTAATTATCATAATGTTTCTTAATTTTATATAATCGAAACAATAAAATTAATGATATTACAATATAGATCCCTGGATAGCTTTGATTTTTATAGCTATATTTACCCTGCTTTCGAACGCAACATCTGTTCGAAATATATCCTATATGTCATGTACATAATGTTATTTTATTTGTAGATCATTATTATTATACATTTAAAAATAAATGAGAAGTAATTTTAAAACCCCTTATAGCTTATTTAATTTAAGGTACATATTCTATAGATATTGTGACCATTTTTGTTCTATAAATTATTACGTTTTGCTCAGATGGGCATTGGTGTAAAATTGCATGATTGTAGTCTTCAGAACGCACTTTATTATTTGCCAAACTGTCAACTGTAACGCGTCTATTTACCAAACAAAAACTGTTTTACTTTATAAAACACATAAGATGCTGTGATACGTTTACAAATGTGATAAACACAAATTAAGTTATTGCATAAGTCATAATAACTGGACTTTGTAAGGATCAAAAATATAACCTAAAAGTGTAGCAAAATGTTTTCGATTTGCCGGCAAACGCACCCGGCCACCGGCGTGGAGCATGCGGTGAATTGCTGCTTTTTCAACAATGAGGAGACGTGCCTGGTTACTGCGGGGGCGAATATTATCAAGGTATTTCGACTGCTGCCGGAGGGTCATACCAAGGAAGTAAATGCTGGTAGGTATTTGAAGATTATACTCTAAAATGTTCTTTATTACTTACTTGGGCTAGTGGCAAATGTGCTATAGGACCTTTACTCACCTTCGTTCACATTATATAATAAAAATTCTATCTACAGCCTAAACTAATGGCTTGGTTATACATTTCTTTGATTAACAAAATGCAAGTTACTTTGACAAGTCCATCTGGGAATCTTTAGGGGAGGATTATGTTCAGCAGTGGACCTCATGTCATTATCCAATGATGATGGCAAAATACATTTAATCTAATCTATCCAAAACAATGTTTTTTTTTAAATACAAGTTTATATTATCGGAGCTAGAAAAACAAGACTATAAGCTAGACAATAATTGTTAACAAAAATAAAAAGAACAATTCCATTTCAGCTGGTCAACCAATACCACCAAAAATGAAGCTAGAATGTTTAGCCACGTACCCCCTGTGGGGCATCGTCATGTCCATGGCGGCCGTGAAGTGTCCCAGCGCGGGACGTGATCTCTTACTAGTATCCTTCAGGGAAGCCAAGCTGTCAGTACTACAGTACGATCCTCAGACTAACAATCTCATTACGTTAAGCATGCATTACTTCGAAGAGGATGATATGAAGGTGAGTCTGGATTTAATTATGTAATGGTAAACTAGAATAAATAAAAAGTATTTTTTTGTTAAAAAAAAGGTTTTATTTAAATGCTCTATAAAGAAAAAATAAACTTTAAATTTAATGAAACTTTGTTTAATACTACGTAGAGATAAAAGCTTGGTGCATGATTTACTTTTGTCAAGATCAAGTTGCATAATTATTGTATTATCTACACAATTAAATCTTGCGACAAGCTTTTATCTCTAAACCCACACAGTACATTGCTATTTGTGAGATTTTGTTCCGTATGCTATAAAAACGACAATAGTTTAATGGCTGAATAATCATGAAAGGGTGAATAGTGCTGAAACTTGTCTATCGATTTTTAAACAGATAGATCACATTAAATAATTCATTGTAACCATTGTTGCCGCTATTAACCCATTTTATGCCAAAACACCAGACCATTCATTTATTTTAACAAGTATTCTTCTGATTTCTTATGTTTACGCGAATGCTTGGCATTGAATAAAAGAAATTATTGATTTTTAGTCATTAATTTGTTTTTTACTCTTGATGTTTTGAAGTTTTTACAGCCTTCAGGTGGGAGGGCTACATTCTGTCTATAATGAACAGAAAATCATGAAAATTGCATGGTGCATTGTAGAATTTACAAATCTTTACAGGGAGGTTGGACAACCCATCCTCACATACCATGGATCAGGGTGGACCCTGAATGCAGGTGTGCGGTGATGTTATTGTATGGCAAGAAGTTGGCTGTGCTGCCGTTCAGGAAGGACATAACATCAGAAGACGGTGATCCATTGGAGGCTAAACCGTTGATGGATATTAAGAACGTAAGTATTATTTTTTTATTGTTGTAAATAAAGAGTTAGTTACAATGGACGGAGAGGCTACAGAATTATAGGTATGATTGAGATTAAATATCAGCAATTTTAGTATAGGGGTGTTTTTTAAAAAAATGCTACTTTTTTCAATTACTCTATGTATTTTTTTTTTTGTTGTTTTGTAAAAGTTTTTGCACTAAGAACTAATATTAACTGTTATTACATCCATTTGCCCTAAATATAAATAACAATAAAATCTTTAGTTATCACAATTAATCATAGTTTATATGCCAAATGAAATGACAATGACTGCCTCGGTGGCGTAGTTGTATTGCGTACGCGTTACGAGTACGATTTGCGCGCTGAGGTCCTGGGTTCGAATCCTGGGTCGGGCCAAAAACATTGTGACTGGGTTTTTCCATCTTAAAAATTACTCAGTCGCAGCCCGGAGTCAGGAAGTTGGCGGTGTCATACCCCCGTGCCTCGGAAAGCACGTAAAGCCGTTGGTCCTGTGCCTGAGCTCTCTCCGGTCATGTTGGATTGCCGTCTCACCGGACTATGAGAGTGAAGGAACAGTGAGTGCACTTATGTATTGCACACACACTTGTGCACTATAATATCTCCTGGCTGATCTCCGTTGAGATTGGCCGCTGTGGCCGAAATCGGCTAGAAAGGGATTATTATATGTCAAATACTGTGACATACGTAAGTGACGAAAAAGCTTTGATACTTATTATTCTAAACTTATGTCTGATAATACTATTTTTTTGTCACTTACTCGTTATTGTACTCTCTGGTATAGTCTATCCCCTACAATTAGTAGAATCTTAACAGCTTCTTAACTTCCCTTAATGTTTCCCTCAGCCCAATCAAACAGTAGCGCGCGCGCCGACGCTCGCTTCCTACGTCATCGTGCTCAAAGACCTGGACGAAAAGATAGACAATGTCGTAGACATACAGTTCCTGCATGGGTACTATGAACCCACACTTTTACTCCTGTATGAACCTGTCAGGACATTTCCCGGGTGAGTTATGTGTTTATGATTGCCTGGTATGTTATGGTACTTATTCTTACATACATACATACATAGTGTCACGCCTCTGTCCCATAGGGGTAGGCAGATACTATGGATTGCCACTTTGCTTGATTCTGGTACACTACTTTCGCTTCCTCTACCTTCATCAATCTTTTCATGCATTCCCGCCGGTTCAAGATATTTTTTTACTTTTGAGGAATAGTGCGCCCGAACGCATAGTGTTTGCAATTTCATAGTTCTGACAGCCTTCTCAGAAGTTGTATTTCAATATTATCCAATTACAGAACCCCTATGCCTATGCATTGCAAAAGCTGTCATCCCGAAGATGGAGAAACAGACTTATTATGGTAGTGTTGCTCAGTATAAGTAACAATTGTGAATTCGGGCTTTAGTATTACGACAAAAACTGTGTATACCTGGATTTTTGAGATGAAGTACAAAGACAAGTACCTTAACCTCTGTAGTTAGAAGAAAACTTTTCTAAGAGATTGTCCATCTTTTTAATGACATTAAGATCTGCATTCACAGATTTTGAAAATATGTACTGTCAGCAAGATATGGCCAATTTATGCAAAAATTTAATTGATGCCAATCGATCCTGCTGCTTATAAGGATTAAAGGCCTATGGGACCATAAGACGTTTTCAGTACTTTGAAGTTCAGAAATTGCAATAAAAATAAAACGAGAGGGCTTTCGATCACACGATTAAAGTAAAACTTCTTTAGCTCCATCTATATGTATGTATGTATTTTTATATATATATGTTTATATATGTATATATGTATAATATATGCATGTACATACATATATACACTCGTAACTCTCTATCGTCACTAACTTATATCTCCCTCTCAACTTCCGTTCGCCTCGCCCGATCACAATTTTCGTAACGCTCTCGTCACGCCTTCACCAGCTTACTCCCCAAGTAAAGCGTGCATAAGGAAGTTTTACTTCAAAAATCCATATTGTGAGAAATGCCAGTTGGATTTGCTTTGAGACAACAACACTTTGTATGGGTTGATATATCGTTTTTACTTCCAGTCGTACAGCGGTCCGTAACGACACGTGCGCGATGGCGGGCGTGAGTTTGAACATGTCGGCGCGCGTGCACCCCGTCATCTGGGCCACCGGCGGGCTGCCATTCGACTGCATACAGGCCGTGCCCGTCTCCAAACCGCTCGGTAATGTCACAGATTATAAAATAACAGCCTGACACATAAAAATTTATATAAAATAATGCGACAAAATGACTGCTCCTTTTATAAACGACTTCAAAAAAGAAGGAGGTTCTCATTTCGATGTGTATTTTTTTTATGTTCGTTACCTCAGAACTTCGTCGTATTTATATTAACCGATTTGGAAAATTATTTTCTTACTTGAAAGGCTTTTATATTGGTCTCATAGAATTTCTATCAAAATAGGTTCAGCAGTTTGGTTTTTAAATCAAAATAACTGGAATTAGTAAGTCGTCCAAGTAAACGAAATTGCGAATTGTATTATTATTATATTCAGTTGTGTTTTTGCATTGGATTCTGTCCTATCTGATCCGTTTGGTAGAAATTTTATACCTCTTTTTAACCGACTTCCAAAAGGAGGAGGTTATCAATTCGTGTGTTTGTATTTTTTTTTTATAACTATCTTTTTTTAACCACTAATAAGATGTGATTTTGTTTGAAGGTAAGGTATATCAAAATGTCATATCTACATAAAATCAGACGTACCATTTACATCTGTTGAATAAGTCAAGCATAATTTTTTTACTACATTTACTACATGAGACATCAAACCTTTATGAATTCTGTTATTGTTTACACATGTTTTTGTTTTGTTTTATTTTCTATAATAATAAATGTTACAATTAACGGCGAAATGTAACTGCTCACATCTCCAATTTATTCATCACGTAGTTTTAGTCGTGGGAACCTATTATTAAGACCTCAATTGTTACTCTCTCTATAGTTATTAAGCTATTATCTGTTGGTTCTTGAAAATAAATAAATAAAAAAAAAAAAAAAAAAAAAAATAATCAGAAAGTATAGTATAAATTGTTTTTTTTATGCAGGTGGATGCCTCATCTTAGCCGTTAACTCTATGATATATTTGAACCAGTCGGTGCCGCCTTACGGCGTATCACTCAACAGTGTTGCTACACACACCACAAACTTTCCACTTAGTAAGTATTTTTAGCAATAAATACTACATTTGGGGGCAAAAACTACATTTAGCGGTATTTAATATATGTGGTAGAAGCGACGATAGCCTAGTTGGGAATGGAACGGTCTGCCGAGACAATGTCCGGAGGTTCAAAACCTAAGGCACACACCTATGACTTTTCGAAGTTACGTGTGTATTGTTATCAATTATCGTTTGCTTTAACGGTGAAAGAAAACATCGTGAGGAAACCTGCATACCTGAGAAGTTCTCTGCATTTCGAAGGTATGTAAAGTCCGCCAACCCGCACTAGGCCAGCGTGGTGGACTAAGGCCTAAACCCCTCTCAGTAGTAGAGGAGGCCCGTGCTCAGCAGTGGGCAATATATAATACAGGGCTGATTGCATTGCATTGCATTGCAATGTATGTGGAGGTAGAAGAGACAAAATTAAGGGGGGTGAAATTCGAAAAGTAGCATGGTTTAGGGGTCGATAATGCTTGTCACTTTGGTGGTGATAATAGGCATAAAATAAGGGTGGCCACTGGGTGAGGGCTGGATAGTGCTGTTCCTCCGCATAGGTCAACTATAATAGACACATTGCTAGAATATGGGGTGGTACCTTTGATGTAAAAGATTCCAAGATTAGGAGGCGAAATATGGCATATACAAATTACATATTTACTATACAACTAGACTTCTGCTCGCGGCGCCGCCCGCGTGAAATTTTTTCCGGGATAAAAGTCCCGCTTTATATTTTTCCTGGATAAAAAGTAGCCTATGTTACTCGCTGGTAATGTAGCTTTACATTGGTGAAAGATTTTTACAAATCGGTCAAGTAGTTTCGGAGGCTATTCATTGCAAACAAACAAACAATAAAATATTTCCTCTTTATAATATTAGTATAGAAATATATACACTCTATTTTTCCTACTTAAAAGTCTATGCAACAATTGTCTGGAAGAAATCGCCAATAGCGATAAAACCGCCATTTCTACTTCTTGTTTAGTTTCTATTATATATTTGTTTCTCCACTTTGCCTTAAATGTATAATATATGCATAAAAAATTACATCAATACAATAGGACTGCCTCGGTGGCGTAGTTGTATTAACAGTACGACTGCAAGGCTGAGGTCTCGGGTTCGATCCCCGGGTCGGGCAAAGTGATATTGGATTTTTCTATTCTGTATCAGCCCGGAGTCTGGAATTTGTGCCCGATATGGCGATAGGCTCACCCCCTATCACATCATGGGAAGGAATACGCTTGGCGAAAAGTGGGTGCACTAGTTGCGCCTCTGCCTACCCCTTCGGGGATAAAAGGCGTGAGCATGCGTAAAAAATTACATGACCAAATCAACACAACAGGGATACAGGAAGGCTCCTGCGTGACCCTGGACGGCGCTCGCGTGGCTCCCCTGGGTGAGGGTCGGTTCGCACTGTCCCTCCGTGGAGGTCAGCTATACGTAGCCACATTGTTAGCCGACTCCGTCAGGTCTGTGAGGAGCTTCCACCTGGATCGCGCTGCTGCGTCGGTGCTGACTTCTTGTGTGAGTATAAATCAATTACTATTATTATCACTACTATGATTATCATTAAGTAGTTAAAGTTCGCTTTTCATAACTACTGGTGGTAGGTTTCTCATTATGTAAGAGGCCGTCTGGGTGGGTACCACCGCAATGTCTATTTCTACCGCCAAGCATCAGTTTGCATGCACTGTTGTGTTTCGGTTTGAAGGACATTGTAGCCAGTACAACTACTGGACATAATGAGACTTAACATCTTATGTCTCAGGATGACGAGCGTAGTGGAATGCCACACAGTACTTTGTAACTCAAGGTGCTGGATGGTGCTGGTACTGTTTATGGGTGTTCGTATCGCTTACCATCAGGCGAACGCCATGCTCGTCTCGTCATTCAATGCAATAATAAAAAAAAAAAAAACCTTTCTGTTATGACTTATTGTAGTAGAAAAGGGTTATAAATATTATAGTCTGTGGTCTGGTCCTAAAGGGATTATATCAACAGGGCCGGATTAAGAATTTCGGGGCCCCTAAGCATTGCCCTCTTGGGGCTCACTTTACCCTTTCCTAACTTACTAAAATATTTTTTTTTATCATAAATACATTAACCGACTGCAAAAAAAAATACTATTATTTTTTAATTAACTTAAAATATGGTTCAAACAATTGAAATATAATGTAAAAGATAATCAAGGCAATAATATTGTCAACTGGTAACAGGTTTATTCAATTCGCATCTATAAATATAATTTTCACATTTTTTTTCTCTTGCCGGGCCCCTAGGCAGCCTTGCCTAATTTGCCTTAAGGCTAATCCGGCCCTGTATATCAATATTCCTTACGTTCGCCCTTCTAACGGCAGCACACAGAAGCATCCATAGTCAGCTAATCAAACTGTACTTATTAATTTACAGATGTGTGTGTTAGAAGAAGACTTTTTGTTCCTCGGGTCACGTCTCGGTAACTCTCTTCTCCTGCGAGTGACGGAGAGGGAGAACAGAATGCTGTTCTCTGTCGACAAGCCGCTAGAAGCCACTGTGGATCTCACTGTTTCTGAAACTGGTAAGTTAAGTTAACTTAACTTGAGTTAAATAGAATCGCATTTATTTTGTACTAGATGTAGCTTGTGGCTTTTTTTATGGCATTGAATGACGAGACGAGCATGCCGTTCGCCTGATGGTAAGCGATACGACCATAAACAGTAGCAACACCATACCTTGAGTTACCCTTGGCTTCCCCTTTCCCGCTATAAAAGTATTAATCATTGTGGTAATCCATAGCGCCATCCGTATGATTAAAATCCAAATATTTCCTACGGGAGAAAATTACTGGGATAAAAAGTAGTCAATATGTTATTCCCGGACCGTCTGTGTGGAAACAAATTCCAATTCCTGAATAGCCTATATGTTAATCTAGGACATGGTCTATGCATGTGTAAAATTTCGTCCAAATCCGTTCAGCGGCTTCTGCGTTTATTTCTAGTAATTACGCTGGCTACAATGATCTTCACACCTGAACAAAACAGTGCATGCACATTTTTCGCGGTACAAATGGACATTCCCCCTCATACGAGAGACCTACCACCAGTTGTTTGTTTTTACCAGATCCAGAAACCGAACTCACCCCACTGCCCCCCAAAGAGGTCCAGAAGGAGACCCTGGACCCTGCCGCTAAGAAACGCCGCCTCGACACCATCAGCGACTGCGTGGCGTCCAACGTGATAGAGATAAGTGATAAGGACGAGCTGGAGGTATACGGGAGCGACATCAGGACTTCTACGCAGCTCACTAGCTATGTGTTTGAGGTTAGTGTTTATTTATTCATTAAATCAGTTGTTCCCAAAATTGAATGGTTCGTGGCCCACCTAATAAACACTTCTAAAATCTGGACTCACCTCTCGGCTGTCGTGAAGTCATTTTTAACCGACTTCAAAAAAGGAGGTTCTGTTTAATACCTTTTTCGATAATTTTAGTTACTTTTCTCGTCTATCATTGGCCATCCTCCTGTTGTGTAGGTCGGTTGATATATTGTTCTATTTATCAGGGCTCACCCAATATTCCTTTGCGACCCACTGGTGGGCGCGACCCATAGTGTGGGAAGCGCTGCATTAGATCTTTTTATCCAGTTTCATTCAATAGCGGCGATAGCCTAGTTGGGAGTGGAACGGACTGCGCGGGACGAATGTCCGCAGGTTCACATCAAAAAGGGTACACACCTCTGACTTTTCTAAAAAGTTATGTATGTATTCTTTGTGAATTATCGCTCGCTTTAACGGTGAAGGAAAACATCGTGAGGAAACCTGCATACCTGAGAAGTTTTCTGAATTTCGAAGGTATGTGAAGTCCGCCAACCCTCACTAGGCCAGCGTGGTGGACTAAGGCCTGACCCCTCTCAGTAGTAGAGGAGGCCTGTGCTCAGCAGTGGGCAGTATATAATACAGGGCTGGTATGGTATGGTATGGTATCCAGTTTCATACAAACCGGTATATTGTGTCGACTGTCGAGACATATCATTTTTTTTTCTAGTCGTCGACACTGTCTAGATTCTAGGCCCCATAACACCATCATGGGCATCGTGACCTATTTATCAGGACCTTATAAAAAAAATCTGCAGTCGATAAGTAATAAGGGGTCGTCCATTAATCACGTGAGGCTCGAAAGGTGGAGAGGAAGGGCGGGAGGGAGGTGGTGTTCGGCAAAAAGCACGAAATATCACCAGGATGTAGTGAAATATCACGTGTATTTATCTTTCGTTGCAATGGACGACCCCTTACTATAGGAACTGATTTCCTACCGTACTTGTATTGCGGTACGATTGTCATGCTATCGCCTCTGGTTCGATCCCGGATCGGGTAAAGTGATATTGGGTTGAAATCGTCTGGAAATGTTGGTAATAATTAAAGATTTCTTCAATTTTTCCTCTATTCGTTCAGAAAGTAGTTTCCACCAGAGAAAAGCGGGCAAGAAACTGGTGTTGTTCTTTACAAATTCAGAAGGTATAAAATATAGTGCGTAATACAGATGTAACACGACCATTCTTCCTCTCAGGTGTGCGACTCCCTCCTCAACATCTGTCCCATCGGTGACGTGTCTATGGGCGAGCCACAGTTAGTAGCGGAGGACTCACGCGGGGACTCCCCTCACATAGAGCTGGTGGCGTGCAGCGGCCGCGGGAAGAACGGGGCTCTTACTGTACTCCAAAGATCCGTTAGACCTCAGCTTATTACCGCCTTCAATCTGCCTGGTGAGTTGACGTATAATGTATCCGGCTTGAAGGATCAAGATGGCTGCCATTATTAATTACATAGATTTAGTATATTTCATAAATAATATTGTTAATTGTTTTATTAATTTCTACTATAGTAATAATTTAAGTATTATGTTTCTGTCATTTGTTAATCTGTGTTTATAATTAAATCTAACAAAAAAAAAACCATACATGTAAAGTTGTTCATGCTACGTTTAAAAGACTGAAATGGTCGATTCACTCATTTATATTACACTACCATTTTTTTAAATAACCTGTTAGGACGTCTACGAATCCGGTTCATGCTTCGGGTGCAAGTTATCGGTAGTGTTGTAACTTGCAGGCTGTATCGACATGTGGTCGGTGCTGGGCGAGTGTGCGGACGGCACGCGCGAGACGGACGGCACGCACGCGTACCTCATACTCACGCAGGAGGACTCCACCATGGTCAGTAGTCGGGGATTTTTTCTTTTTTCAGGTACGCGATCCTGCAGTCAACACCGGGGAAACCTGCGAATGGGATACTGGAGTCTCCCGGCTTGACGACTGCAGGGGCCTGGGAGGGGAGTGGAGGAGGAATATGGAAGGGAAGATGGGGGGAAGGGAGGTAGGTTCCCAGGATGGGCGGAAAGAGAAGGAGCCAGGAAATGTTCGCGGGCCCTTTTAGGCCTCAATGTGTTATCCAACCAAGAGGTATACACACTGAACTGTGTGCCTCGGCCCGCGACTAATGTTCCCCCGCGCATGGGCGTGCATTGGGTGTGAAGACCCAGCGCACAAGAATTGCCTCGGGGGGCGAGTAGTCGGGGATTACCCTGATATTATATATGACAGAGGAGAAGATCTAGAACTATTATAAAAAGGGGTGATGTCAGCTCTGCCGACATCACAGGGTTCCACCTCATCATCTTAGAACTCTATTATTTGTTAATTTTGTATTACCTGCTATAACTACTTTTTTTTTTTTTTTTTTTTTTTTTTTATTACACTTTGTACACATGGTATACAGGCGGACTTAATGCCATGGGCATTCTCTCCCAGTCAACCTTAGGGTGGTGTAGAGAGGGACGGAGGCAGGTGCAATAAATAATAATAATAAAGAGATATATAAACAATTTTAAAAACACTGTTAACCGAGTCCTTATCTTTTATGGTAGTCGTAGTGTAAGCACCCAAGATACAGGCTTTAAGCCTAGTTTGGGTACTACAAGCAAACTGTAAGGTTAATTGTATTTTGAATAAAGATTTTTTTTTTATTATCATCATCTTCCATGATGAGAGTAAAACTGCAACTTGTCCTTCACCTTTTATTTCTGGATGCTCCAAACTTATTTACGGAGCTCCGCACAATTAAAAGGTTCGCAAGAGATTCTCCGCTTCAAACGCGAGGCGCCCTATTTATACCAACGATTTGACATCTCGACTGGTTTTTGCATGATTATTATTCTGTTTATTATATTTCATTTCATTTCAAGATACACGACGCTCCCACATATATAGTATTTTTATTTTATGCTAGTATTTGAGCCGTCCCGTATGCGCCGAAGAAGGTTACCGCGGGTTTTGGTTGGTATGCCGTTGTAGGGTGGATAGTTTTTTATTTTTTTTATTGCATTGAATAACGAGACGAGCATGCCGTTCGCCTGATAGTAAGCGATACGACCACCTATAAACAGTAGCAACACCATCCAGCACTTACTTACTTACTGTGTGGCATTCCACTGCGCTCGTCATCATGAGACATAAGATGTTAAGTCTCATTATGTCCAGTAGTCATACTGGCTACAATGTCCTTCAAACCGAAACACAACAGTGTATGCACTGTTGCTTGGCGGTAGAAATAGACATTGCGATGGTACCCACCCAGACCGCCTCTTACATAATGAGAGACCTACCACCAGTAAAGTAGTATATAGGGACTCGGTCCAATGCTTGCTCGGATGATGCTATGATGATACTCGACATGGGTCGTAAGACCGGTGAAACCAACATAACCGTTCCATGTACCCCCAGTGGTGGTAACGATAACGCGTTTTGCTCCCGCAAAAAAAAGGCTGATATACAGAGTGTTTATTTTATGCTATAAGTTATAAAATCAATGGCGCTCGTTCAGTGAGAACCAACAGTATGTTTACCACGTAACAATGGTGAAATTGACATTTGATATATTTTGTTTAACAGTAACCACTTCAAAAATCGTATAATTTTAGAACCTACTGAATAGTTTTGGTAATCAGCAAAAAATATACTTTTTTATTTCCGTATGGATTGTTGCCTAATTTTTCTTGTGACACCTTATAAGGGCTGTAGACGACATGAATTAAATTTCCAGGCCTGATAAGATTTTGCGTGAATTATCTAAGATTTGTCCCATACTGTATCTACCAGTAGGGGTTGACGTCAGAAAATCGCGCGGCCGTAAAAACTAAGCCATGTAATTTCTGCAGTATTTTTGCGTCGACCCCACATTGGAGTGATAACAGCTGGTGAAGAAGTGTGGATTTCATAAAAAATACAAACACATGAATTATGTGCCTACTTTTTTGCAGTCGGTTAAAAACATGATATTCCCAGGTACTACAAACCGGCCAAGAGATCAACGAGGTGGACAACTCTGGTTTCATGACTAGCGCTCCGACAGTGTTCGCGGGCAACCTGGGCAACTCCAAGTTCATGGTGCAGGTCACCACCGTCGCCATCAGGCTCATCAAGAGTGAGTGTTGACATATCGAAAAATCATTGGTTATTAGGACAAGTGTTGACCATAGACATAGACAGATTAGACGTTCCTATCTAGATGTTAAATACAGCTTGTGTGAGAGAGATGAAGCGATCATGCTGTCCTTAGAGTTTAGAAAAGAAGCATGTATTGGTTGCATAGTTGCTGCTATAGACAAGTAATTATAGAATTACTGTGAGACTGCCTATTCTATGATTGATTGTCTGAATGAGGGAACGAATGAACGAACGATTGAATGACAAAATATTTACTACAATATCGACCAATACAATTATGGGTGTCCTCGCCTATCAACCAATGTAATATTGGGTGTGGAGTTTTTGGCGGGAACTTGGAATTGTCATGAGGTGCTCTTGTTTTAATTCATTATTTTGGTGATACTTAGTGTTATATTGCATAATTATGGTGGTATATTATCCAGGTGGTATATTATAGTTCTATGAAAGAGCTCAAATGAAGTGAATTGAAATAATTGTGCTAATCAAGTGTTTTTTTTGTCACCGCCAAAACTCCTCGATAAAGTCTTGGTAAGGTAGCCACTGCTTTACTTCGACATACTTCAGATAATAAAATATACAAACCAAACTTGACATTGGCAAAATGTGAACACAAATGCCATTATAAAAAAAAATAAAAAATATTGGGTGTTTCCCCCACAGACGGTGTCCAAATCCAATCCATCCAGTTGGAGTGGACCGCGCAGTACGCGTCCACGGCGGACCCGTACCTGTGCGTGGTGTCCAGCTGCGGCCGCGTCATCGTACTCGCTCTCAGGGAGTTCAAATCCAAAGACGGACAGGTGAATACCTCAATAGTCCTACTAATATTATAAACGCGAAAGTTTGTAAGAATGTATGGATGTCTGTTACTCTTTCACACAAAAACTACTGAACGGATTTCGATGAAATTTGACACACGGGTAGATCATGTCCTGGATTAAAACATAGGGAAAAAAACAAAGCGTGACTTTTACCCCGGAAAAAATTATTCACGCGGGCGGAGCCGCAGGCAAAAGCTAGTTGTTCATATTTTATAGTATCACCAATGAGTGTTTGTTTTGTATCAGCTTACCGACATTTTTTTTAGTTTACCGACTTGCTTGTTTGATAAGTATGCAATTAGTCTTGTGATTGTTTCACAGCTGTATCAATCGAATTATTAATTAAAGCTTGTTTCAAACAAAAAAAAAATATTTTTTATTTTTATTTTATTGTAGTACAGGAAACAAACAGTAGAATATACACAAACAAATCAATACAAAGCAACTTAACACATAATACCAAAAAAGTTTCCAACATCTAAAAAGAACTGTTATATGTCTCGTCGGCAGAAAAGTAGCCTTATTTTGTCACAAGACTATCAACACAAATGAATAATGAGGAGTTAAATATTAAATACAGAATTTCTTAACTTATAAAGACTGGATATTAATATGTAACTTAAAATATGCAGGAAAAACATCAAAATATGATAGGGGGTGAGCCGGGCACAAATTCTAGACTCCGAGCTGATGTTGAGTAGTAAAATCCAATATCACTTTATTTATTACTAGACTTTTGCTTGCGGTTGCGTCCGCGGGATGAGCTTTTTAGGGATAAAAAGAAGCCTTTATGTTAATCCAGGATATGATCTACCCGTGTGTAAAATTTCATCGAAATCCGTTCACTAGTTTCGGAGATGTGCAGTAACAAACAAATAGACAGACAGAAAATAATTATTTTTTATTTTATTTTATTATTTGAGGATTGCCAACAAAGTTTACAACAACACAAACATAATAATAACAATCAGAAAATAAAACTAATTGTAACTCAGACTACATAAGAATCTCTGTGGGCTTAGAATGTGACAAAAAAAACACGTCACGTCTCCGTTTCGTCTTATTGGGATTGGTTGAGAGACTGACGTATTGGTCTCTCGATCAATCACAAACATCAAAATTAAACGACATCGTCTTACGAGTTGCGTCTTCGTGTCACATTCTAAGCCCACTGATTTGTTTTCCATTACTTTTCTTTAGTCGCCTCTTTTGTTTATCAGTTTTGTTTAAATGCACAGACACACTACTACTGCTTTGTGGTGTGTATAGATTTGTGCAATATTTGAAGTGCTAATGCCCCCCCCCTGTGTGCCCGCAGGCGAGCGGCCGGCTGGCCCCGACGCGGCAGGCGCTGCCCCCGCGCCCCCGCGTGCGCGCCGCGGCGCCCTTCCGCGACCTCGGCGGGCTGCTCGCCAACCACGACGCCGCCACGGTACCACTACACCACATTCTTTTCTTTTTTTTTTTTTATGGCATTGAATGACGAGACGAGCATGCCGTTCGCCTGATGGTAAGCGATACGACCACCCATAAACAGTAGCAACACCATCCAGCACCTTGACTTACAAAGTACTGTGTGGCATTACACTGCGCTCGTCATCCTGAGTCATAAGATGTTAAGTCTCATTATGTCCTGTAGTTACACTGGCTAGAATGTCCTTCAAACCGAAACACAACAGTGCATGCACACTGTTGCTTGGCGGTAGAAATAGACATTGCGGTGGTACCCACCCAGACGGCCTCTTACATTATTAGAGACCTACCACCAGTAAGTCTCAGCCGATATTGCACTTCAGGGCGAATTGAGTTGCATTTATTCCATCCTAGGTAAAAGGAGAGTTCACCGGTAAAGTGAAAGGCAAGAACGTGAAAGCGGAAGGTTTCAAGCCTGGAGCGGTTTACGAGCTGAATGATGAAGACGAGCTGCTTTACGGAGGAGATCAGACGCCCGCCTCTATGGCTAGCGTGAGTATTATATAGGGTGTTGTAAAAACGTGGGGAATAAAATTAAACAACGAAAATTTCATTTATATCTTTTCTTTTTTTTAACCGACTTCCAAAAGGAGGAGGTTATTTAAAATTATGAAATTCTTTATTTGAATACGTGGGCAATTAAATAGCTCGTTTGAAAACTTAATACAATAAAAATTGTATCAAATCAACTACTGATACAATATAAACTTACGCCTTTATCCCATAAGCGCTAGGCAGAAACCACTGCACTGCCCAGTACTAATGATGCAAAACTGTAATAAAAACAAGCAATTCTTACGGCCTTCCCAAATACATGATTTCAATATTGCAGATAATGTTAGCGGAACAATCCAAGAACCCAGGAGTGCCGAAGCGGATGTCGCGCTGGTGGAAGAAGTACCTCGCGGAGGTGAAGCCCACTTACTGGCTGTTCTGCGTGAGGACCAACGGGAATCTGGAGATATACTCGTTGCCCGAGATGAGACTCAGTTTCCTTGTGAGGGACGCCTGTGGAGGGCATAGAGTGAGTATGTTAGAGATAGATTTTGAGTATTTTTTTGCTTGCAATGCAATGCAATCGGCCCTGTATTATATACTGCCCACTGCTGAGCACGGGCCTCCTCTACTACTGAGAGGGTTTAGGCCTTAGTCCACCACGCTGGCCTAGTGCGGGTTGGCGGACTTCACACACCTTCGAAATTCAGAGAACTTCTCAGGTATGTAGGTTTCCTCACGATGTTTTCCTTCACCGTTAAAGCGAACGATAATTGATAAACAATGCACACGTAACTACGAAAGTCAGAGGTGTGTGCCTTGGGTTTGAACCTCCGGACATTGTCTCGGCAGACCGTTCCATTCCCAACTAGGCTATCGTCCACTTATACTTATTTTTTTGCTTGCTAACTGAAAAACTCATGAAAGTGGTCTCTGAATGATAGTGAATTTGAAGAATCAAATCATTAATATTATAACGATAATGTAGGATGTAATACGGAAATATTAATGAACACGAGAATTTCATCTTTGCAGTTAAATTTACATCAACACCTTATTTAATAAAATTTTAAATCCTCTATTATGAGAACATCCTGTATAACAGATCCTAGCTGACAGCCTGGAGTCTGTACCGATACCAGCGAATCCCACGGAAGACGAGGACCTCAACGCTCCCTCCAACAACGCTGATGTGGAGAAACTTAAGGAGTTGTGCGTGGTGGGATTAGGGCACAAGGGCTCCAGGGTGCTGATGATAATGCGCTGCGAGGACCAAATCATGTTCTATCAGGTGGGTGATAAGGTTTATTATTCCTTGTGCACTTTCTACTTGAAAACAAATTTTGGCCATGATATTTCCAGCCAAGTATAGTTTTGGTATATTGAAGAAAACTTTTAACCTAAAGGCTGCCAGAGCACCAGTGATTTTTTTATAGTTACATATACAGTATGGAGGGCAGAGGTAAGGAGAACGACCTTATATGGGGAACAAGTTGAAAAAGAGATTGACCGAGAGACCAATACGACAGTCACGTGTTAGTCTCTCAACCAATCCCAATAAAACGAAACGGAGTCGTGACGTGTTTTTGTCACATTCCAAGCCCACAGAATGGCGCTGGCGTAGATACAGGGTGTATAGTAGCAGTTGTAGACGGATTGAAATGTGCAGAGCTAAAAGTGTGTGTACTTATGTACACGCGTTAGAAATTATACTTATTTGGCGTAACAAGATAAAAATCTTAAAAAAAAAAATATCTTTCGCCTTATTCTACGTTCAAAATTAAAAAATGTTGACTATAGCTAACTTCAGGGTGTCGGTTTTTAGTGACGGTGTGCGCGCGCATCGTAAAAATTTACTCTCATCATTTTTCCCTAGGGCGCCAAAAGAAGTATAACTTCAAAAATAATACCTTTGGTCGCTAGTGTTGTTAGTGACAGTATACAATCTTCACGCAATTTACGTAGTCCAAAATATTTTTGGAAATATAACGTATAACTTTTTTTAATTTAGCCTGTTGCTATTGTATCGTCACCTTAATTTAACGCATTTCGACGGACACTTTTCATACAAAGAGATCTTTCTTGCCTTTACCCTAGGCCGCGCATAACTACTCACTGATATTAGCGCCATCTCTTATGGAACTGTGGGACTATCCGCGTGTCGAAAATTCTGGAAACATTTGAGTGTTCCCGACCCGGAATCGGGATTTTATTAAATGTAACATTATATATTGTCTCCAGGCGTACAAATACCCCCGAGGCAACCTGAAGATCCGTTTCTCCCGTCTGAACCTGTTGTTCCCGTTCGGGTACATCCCGAGCGTTGTGAACACGTCTGAGGACGGACACGAGGTCGCAGCGTTGAAGGAAAACGTGCGGCAGATTAGATATTTCAGTGAGTTATTTATTGAATAGTTTATAGAAATTCAAATGTTATTATGAGTATGCAAGTAAATTTAAAAACCTTTCCTCTTATGCATGGTATACTGAGGATTGATATCATTTTGTGGGGGTAATCATTCCAATTTAAAACCTTCAAATAAATTCTCGGTTAAAACCTATTTAAAATTAATATATTTTTACCTTTGCTCGCGTCAGAGATTTTTAATTTTGTCCATTATGCACAGATAGCCCAAGTTCTAGAATAACATAAATACAGGGCCGGTCGTAGATATTCGGGTGCTAGGGGCGATTTTTTTTTTTCATCGAATATACGCTGTATCGTCGATGGATTGTATGATTTGATTGAAGCATTGTGGTTGTGTTGTGAAGTGTGTGGTTGTGTTGTGATGTGTCTGGTTGAATTGTGACGTGTGTGGTTGTGTTGTGATGTGTATGGTTGTGATGTGACGTGTGTGTTTGTGTGGTGACGCGTGTGGTTATATTGTGACGCGTGTGGTTGTATTATGATGGGTGTGGTTGTATTGTGACGTGTGTGTTTGTGTTGTGAGGTGACAGGTGTGAGGCGCGTGGTGGTGTAGTGAGGTGAGTGGTTGTGTTGTGACGTGTGCGGTGGTGTAGTGAGATGAGCGGTTGCGTGTCGGTTGCAGCCAACGTGTGCGGGTGGTCGGGGGTGGCGCTGTGCGGCGCGTCGCCGGCGCTGGTGCTGGTGGGCGCGCGCGGCGAGGCGCGGCTGCACGCGCTGCACGAGCCCGCCGCGCTGCACGCGCTCGCGCCCTTCAACAACGACAACTGCCCGCACGGACTGCTCTACTACAACGACAAGGTACCACTACACTACACTACACTACACTATACATACGTGGCGCTGGTGCTGGTGGGCGCGCGCGGCGAGGCGCGGCTGCACGCGCTGCACGAGCCCGCCGCGCTGCACGCGCTCGCGCCCTTCAACAACGACAACTGCCCGCACGGACTGCTCTACTACAACGACAAGGTACCACTACACTACACTACACTATACATACGCGCATACACCGACTACGCACGCGCTCACACGTTCACACATGCGTGGCCCCCATCACATCATGGGACGGAATATGCACGGCGAAAAGTGAGTGCACTAGTTGCGCCTCTGCCTACCCTTCTGGGGATAAAAGGCGTGAAGTATGCTTTACTTCACACAAACAAATAAAAAATACGTGTGGCACTCGGAGACTGCCGCGGTAAAGCTATTGCATAGCATTTTTTATCACAAATTTTGATTGACTAAACACAAATTCGATCTTACGCTTACCACATAAAATAGATTTTTAAACGCGAGTAACGCACGTTTAGTCTTGTTATTGATAAATGTCAGAAATGCAATGGTCATCACAATCAAAGTATAATAAATCAAAATTTGAAAAAAGAATGTTACGTTCGATTCTTTTGTACTCGTGCCGTGCCAACGCTGGGGAAATAGCTTCTACGCAATGTATTTAAGGTTCATATTAGATTAGTAAGAAATGGTTTTAATGACTTTAATAAATAAAATAAATAAAAATATACTCGTTACAAGAATTATAGCTTCTACGCATTGTATTTAAGGTTCATATTAGTAAGATAAAAAAGATGTCAGGTTATTTTCGTTACGGAATTTCTGGATTCGGTCTCCACGCTCAAGGCCCGCGATAGAAGCTATGCAATAGCTTAAAAAACATGTTTCAATTAAACTTAACGCGAATAAGCGATTTAAAATTTTGATTATGTTCAGTTACTTATGTGGCTGACTGTACATTCATTGATTCACTTGAATGTCTAAAAACGTAATTAAAATGTAATATTTCTCAGCTCTATTAATCTTGATAAAAGTTGATTTAATTTTAGTGATTTTTTTTAAGTGGCCACCTCTTATACTTGGAAAAGCTCCGCGAGCTGCAAGCTGCGAACACCTGATGTACAGTCAGCAGCATAAATATCTGTACAAAATCAAAATTTCAAATCGCCTATATACGCGTTAAGTTAAACTGAAACACTTTTTTCTTGGTTTGAAGTAAAGTAAATCTCTTATATTTTATTTTTGTGAAGAGAAAAAAAAGATTAGTAAGAACACAAAAGTGTGTAGGCAATTTGAAATTTTGATTTGTTCAGCTACTTATGCTGCTGACTGTACACTAGGTACACAAATATACACACACGTATACACATTGTACTCATAAATATTTTCTTATGAAAGATTTCAATAAACGATCCAATTTTTACCTTCGAATCGATAGTAAAAACAGAAAAATCAGAATAAAGTTTAATATGCTTACAAATAACTTATTTTGATTATTTTATTCAAATTGATCTGAAGTGTGCGCTGGTATCATTATTAGGGTACTTGAGTATTTTTTAAAAATAAATTTATCAAAAATGTATGCCATCCAAAACCTAACGGAAAAAGATTTTTCAGAATCAGCGCAATAATAAGTAAGTTATAAAGCTTTGAAGTTTGGTGGAAGGGGAAATTGTCAAATAAGAGTAATACCAGACTGTGACGTCATCGTGTGTTACCGGCCATAACGCTGCGTGCGTGTGAAAGAGATAGTGTGCTATCCCTGCCACGTCCCCACTTTTGCTCACCACAATATTTCAAATATGAATAATTGCTTTATTTTTCAACCAAATTTGATGCAGATTTCACAGAAAAAAATCTTTTTCGTATTATTTTCAGTTACAAAAAAATAACTAGCTGACCCAGCAAACGTTGTTTTGCCATATAAATTCTTTTCGAGATTATTTTAGTAAAAAAAGGAATAATTGATCAGTTTCCCGACCGGGGTTAAAAGTTATTAAATTACTAATATCGCTATTAAAAAATAGGGGATGATGGAAGAAGTTAGAAAATTTAGGGTTGTATGCATTTTTTAATGCCACATCATAAAGAATAAATAAACAAATCTGTCCGAAAAATAAAAAAAATTTTTTTGGGGTGGGCCACCCTTATCACTTAGGGGGATGAAAAATAGATAACAACCTATTTTCAGACCTACTAAGTGTGAATATAAAATTTCATCAAAATCGGTTCAGCGGTTTCGGAGGAGTATGGTAACAAACACCGAGACACGATTTTTTTGTAGATATAGATGTACAAAATCAGACATAGGAAACTACCCTATTGAAACTAGTCTTTAAAATTTAGATACTAAGGCAAGTAATTATTTGCAGTCAGAGCTTCGTATCTGCACGCTGCCGACGCACTTGTCGTACGACGCGTGGTGGCCCGTGCGCAAGGTCCCCATACGTATGACGCCGCACTTCGTCACATTCCACTTGGAGTCCAAGACCTACTGCCTCGTGGCGTCTACCCAGCAGCCCACCACGTCGTACTACAAGTTCAACGGGGAGGATAAGGAGAAATCGGCTGAGAATAAGGGAGATAGGTGAGAGGTTCAATTAACTTACTTCTTACTAATATTAATAATTCGAAAGTTTGTGAAAATATTTGGATGTTTGTTAGAAGGAAACGCAGAGACAACTGAACGGATTTGGATGAAATTTAGCACACGGGTTGGCCATGTTCTGGATTAACATACAGCGTGTAAAAGACAGCCTACCGAAATTTTTAAAGTAAAGTAGTATTTTATGCCTATATTAAAATAAAGATATCCGTGTGTACCGGATATGTGTGCATAACAATGTCATAATTCTTGAGACAGCAATGTATGCGATCCATTGCGTAGTTATCGAAATCTACCTACAGTAGCCGGCGCGGGGCACTGCGCGAATAGGTTCTTAGGTTAAAGCACCGCGGCGTGATACGAGGATTAACACAACTCAACTCGACAAAATACTGTCGACGGCACTGTCCACTTTACGATTATATTCCATTGGGCTTACCTACATCAAGTCCTCTCGCTTCTAATGAGATAAGGTTCGAAGTGGCCGCCACCAACTCGTTCGCAGATACGAGCCCGTCGTAGCGTCTCAGCATGAAGCCGGAACATAAAGCTGGGGTCACGAACACATTCTGTATGCAGTTTCGCAAAAACTCCTAAAATACGTTCTCGCATTTCTTCTGCGGTATTGCACTCACTAGTAAATACACTCTCTTTTACATAGCCCCAAAGAAAAAAATCTAAAGGTGTCAGGTCTGGGGAACGAGCTGGCCAAAAGTGAGGACCGAATCGGCCAATCCAGCGATCATGGAAAGTGTCGTTCAGTAACTGTCGCACGGGGAGTACCACGTGTGGGGGAGCGCCGTCGTGTTGATACCAAGTGTTGCGCAACTGGACCAACGGAATATCTTCAAGAATCTCTTCCAAATCCGTCCGTAGAAACTCATGATAAAGGCGGCCGGTCATTCGTTCAGGAAAGAATATGGGCCCAAGAATTTTGTCGTTGTAAATACCGGCCCACACATTTACACTCCACCTTGTTTGAAATCCTGTTTCTTGGATGGCAAAAGGATTTTCGTGTGCCCATATGTGGGAATTGCGTCTGTTCCACATCCCATTCCTCGTGAATGTGGACTCATCAGTCCATATCACGTTCGCAGCAAAGTTGGGAATTGCGCGATGCGGGTCTTGGAACCAACGGCAGTACGACACACGTCGACTTCTGTCAGCGAAGAGCAGTGCTTGTGCCTTGTGAATGTGATATGCTCGCTGCTGGTCTCTACGTATCACTTTATGCACAGTCGAATGCGACAATCTAGATGTGTAACGGTTACGTATCACACGAGCCGCCGTTCGTGTTCCCAACCGTGGGTTTGCGTGTATTACAGCCAGAATGTGGTTTTCCGTACGACTTCTTATGGGTCTTCCAGACCCTTCTTGTCTGGGTACAACCGGCTGGTTATCTAAAATACGTTGATACGCCCGAGTAATTACACGGCTATCTGTTGGGTGCCGAGCACTAGGATACTTTTCTACGTAAAGTCGAAGAGCTCGTTGCGCATTACCTCGAGCCTCACCGTAACACATTATCATTTGTCCATATTCATGTGCACTGAAATTGTTAAGGTATTCACTATTCCGCTCACGAGACATTTTAATAAAATCACTTATTTTTCCTGGAAATCCTGAAAAAAGAAAAAACACAAAAACCACAAATTCTCGTTCGTAACGTTACGAAAACTTACGATCCGCACAAGACGAAAGGCGCGTTGGAACTAACAATTATTAACAAACAAACCGCCGCACTACCCGCCAGGGGCCAAAAGTAGGTACTTGCGAGTCGCACGCGGCACGCGTCGCTCAAAGAAATTACTTAGACCTATAACATTTGGATCGGTCATTTTCATTAAATTTATTTGCGTCGTGAAGTACGAATAATTTGCTGGATTCATGTTTGGGCATTTACTAAATAGGATTCCCTGTTTCGTCACAAAGAAAAAAAAAATTGCTTAGTGCATCCAAGTTTTGTAAAGATGTGGTATGTGTGGTCACATTTACGAGTTTTGGAAAATTGTGATATTCCTTCACAGTTAATACTAGCTAACAAAATCTTTTTTTTTTTAAACACCTACAACTGATAAGCACAGTAAATACTTTTCTAATGTTAAATAAAAAAAATTAAAAGAACAGGAGGGCTTACTTTAGTCCTAATAAAAATCATTATTTCATTATTCTTTCATAAAAACACAACTTCGCGTTCATAATTAATGAATTGACGAGTGGAATTAAATAAGTCCAATCCACATTTTCTATAATCCGAAATTCGCAACGCTCGTCGCTCGTAGTCAAAGTACGCCGCGCGCGTCGGCGCGCCTTTGGGCCGGCGCGGCGGCCGGCCGCCCGGCGCGGCGCAGCGAGGCCATTGCACGCGGCGCGCGTGGCGCTGTATACCTATTTCAAAACAGCTGACTGGGGGCGCGTGCGTACATTTTATCTTTTCTACATACATTTCTGTTATTATGAAAATAATGTACTTCTTGTTATTTTAATAAGTGGGGTTGTGTTAGTGAATAGTATCGATATTATTGCGTTATCATTGAAAAAAATTTACAAAAATTCATGAAAAGACCGACGAAAAATTCAAACGCAGGGGTATCAGAATCATGTACTGAACACCTGGTATCAGTTTTCGGTAGGCTGTCTTTTACACCCTTTATAGGGTATTTTTTTTATTCCGGTGATTTGCTCTCATGGGAAATAATGGATATTTTTAATCGGATTCTTTAAGTAGATGGCGCTGACGTCGTACTGTATTTTTGGGACTTTTGTAGCGGGAAAGGCTTTTCACGCGGGCGAAGCCGTGAGCAACCCCTAGTTCTTGATATTATATTGCAAGTTGCAACAACCTGTATTTAGGCTGCTGTAGTCATTTTTTTAGGATATTTGTATCCGCCTGTATAGCGACCACCGTACACAAGGTACCGACCATAGTGGCCCATCTAAGTGTGCCGCGTTCCGGGATCAGTCTGTGTATATATGGTTCACACAGGCCGGCATAATTGTGTCGTCTGACGAGGGATAATCTCTATTCAGTCGACACTACTTGGACCTCGCTCCGATTACCATCAAGTCTAGTGGAGTCACTATGCTCGTATCAAAAAAATAACATTCAAAACGGGGGATATTTGGACCTACTTAGCCAGTGTAACTACTGGACATAATGAGACTTAACATCTTATGTCTCAGGATGACGAGCGCAGTGGAATGCCACACAGTACTTTGTAACTCAAGGTGCTGGATGGTGTTGCTACTGTTTATGGGTGTTCGTATCGCTTACCATCAGGCGAACGGCATGCTCGTCTCGTCATTCAATGCATTAAAAAAAATATACGCAAATGGGAACCATTCCACACCAAAATATTTTCTACTAGTTTATGTTTAAAATATTTTTGTAGTACAACTAGTTCGTTGATATGAAATGTTTGGCATTTTATTAAAGTATCAACTGAGGTATTTGGACAATTAACTCTATATGAATATATTACATCTGCTATTAATTGTGACAATTTTTTTATGGCCACGTCAAATTTTATGGGCTTGTGGGTTGGCTTTTTGCGTATGTTGGTCCAGTTATCTTCCCCCCTTCTGGATATACCCATGGATAGTATGGTATGTTTTTCTATTCCAGGTTCCCATACCCAATGCAGGATCGTTTCTCGGTGATGCTGTTCTCTCCCGTGTCCTGGGAGATCATCCCGAACACCAAAATAGAGCTTGAAGAATGGGAACACGTCACTTGTCTGAAAAACGTCTCCCTGTCTTATGAAGGGACCAGGTAATTTTATTTATAAATACTGATGATTGCAGTGTTGCCAGGTTTATTTTCTGTAATACCCCCAATCTGAGCTATGAAACCACCCTAAATATAGAGTTTTAGAATAAATCCCCCCAAAAGTAACTAAGGACGCGACCAAAAAATCTCTAATTTTCTTCCAAAAAGAGTACGTTCTACAATACATACAGGTATTTTCAATCTGGAACGGTTAATTTCCAACTTCCAATAAACCCCCTAAATATTGTTTGTCCCCAAATGTTTGCCTATGGCGATTAAATGCCTCCAAATTTTGGGACAGCTGTGAATGATTGTAGTCCATGTAAAAAAAAACAAAAATTGCACATTTATATTATTGTGAGTAATATGAATGAATGAAAATAATAATTAAGTACTTTACCGGTGTTTTAATTCACAGTACTTTAAAAAAACGTAAATAATTCTGGGATTTTTTATTTTACGAAAATTGAATGTTTTCTTCTCAGATCTGGACTAAGAGGATACATTGCGATAGGAACAAATTATAACTACAGCGAAGATATTACGTCGCGAGGCAGGGTATGTATCATAGAAATATAGATATTCCACTTATTCTTGTACAGTCAGCCACAAAAGTAGCTGAACAAATTAAAAACTTCAAAACGCTTCTGCACGTTCACTCCAGTTGAAATATTCTTTTTTCTTTATCTAAAATAAAGTTAATCCTGTGAAATTTATTTTAGTTAAGCAAAAACAATAGTTGATACTGACGTAAAAGTTTAAACACGATTTGAAATTTTAAATTTGTTCAATTACTTATGTGGCTGACTGTACCTTTTTAACACGCTTTTATTTATAAATGTTTGTGTTCATCCCAGTGTATATAAATGTTTTCCTTGCTTTTTTTCTTAAACGCGGATACCGCAGTGATCGAAGTTATTACCTCTAAGTACCCAGAATTTTTTGCCAAGCGACCCATGATGTGATAGGGGGCGAGCCAGTTCCCATATCGGACACAAATTCCAGACTTCGGGCCGATATTGAGCAGTAAAACCCAATAGAACTTTGTCCGACCAATTCGAACTCAAACCCCAGAGCGGTATCTAACCTCGCACGCAATGGGTGCATTGCGTGCGAGGTTAGATACTCCGAAGTAGATTTTTTTAATATGTATTTTTTCTATTGTTTTATACCTCCTTCTTCTATTAACCTATATAAAAACTGCACCTATATATTACTGACTGCCTCGGTAGCGTAGTTGTATTGCGTACGTGTTACGACTTACGAGTACGATTTGCGCGCTGAGGTCCTGGGTTCGAATCCCGGGTCGAGCCAAAAATACTGTGACTGGGTTTTTCCATCTTAAAAATTACTCAGTCGCAGCTCGGAGTCAGGAAGTTGTCGGTGTGATACCCCCGTGCCTCGGAAATCACGTAAAGCCGTTGGTCCTGCGCCTGATCTCTCTCCGGTCATGTCGGATTGCCGTCTCACCGGACTATGAGAGTGAAGATATAGCGAGTGGCACCTGTGTACTGCGCACACACTTGTGCACTATAATATCTCCTGCGTACCTGGCTGATCTCCGTTGAGATCGGCCGCCGTGGCCGAAACTGGCTAGGAGGATTACATAAAAACTGCAACAAAAAAAATGTTATGAAATTTTCTAGATAATAATCTACGACATCATCGACGTGGTACCGGAACCCGGTCAGCCGTTGACCAAGAATCGTTTCAAGGAAATCTACGCGAAAGAGCAGAAGGGACCGGTGACCGCGTTAACGCAAGTGCTGGGGTACCTCATATCCGCCGTGGGACAAAAGGTAATTGAACTTAACAGGCTGTTTCATTATTTTATTATTTATTAGCTTTTGCCCGCGGCTCCGTTCGCGTGAATGAGTTTTCCCAGGATAAAAGTCCCGCTTTACATTTTCCCGGGGTAAAAAGTAGCCTATGTGTTAATCCAGGACATAATCTACCCGTGTGCCAAATTTCATCGAAATCCTAGTTTTATAATATTTGTTTTATCTGGCCAATTTACAACATCAGCTATATAAATAAAAAACACAATGATATTGCTTTGGTCATAAGGTGCAAATATATTAACAATAACGTTATTATCGCACCGGAAATTCGAGGCCAAGACACTAAATGTGACTTTTCATTTATTTTCTGTTCGCACGGAGGGTTTTTGTTTTATTATTCAACGCACTTATTCCTAAGGTGTTTTAGTTGCATTTTACTGGTAGGTCTCTCATATGTAAGAGTCCGTCTGGGTAGGTATCACCGCAATGTCTATTTCTACCGCCAAGCAGCAGTGTGCATGCACTGTTGTGTTTCGGTTTGAAGGACATTGTAGCCAGTGTAACTACTGGACATAGTGAGACTTAAAATCTTATGTCTCGGGATGACGAGCGCAGTGGAATGCCACACAGTACTTTGTAACTCAAGGTGCTGGATGGTGTTGCTACTGTTTATGGGTGTTCGTATCGTTTACCATCAGGCGAACGGCATGCTCGTCTCGTCATTCAATGCCAAAAAAAAGTACTTATTATATAACTTATTTGCTCTTATTTTGTTGAACAGTTTAGAAAAGAAATAAAATTGACAAGGTTATTTTTTATATAATTAACTAGGTCTTGCTAGTGTCTTAGATTGCGTGAATGAGTTTTCCCGGGATAAAAAGTACCCCATGCCCTTCCCAGGGTCTCAAACTATCTCAATACTAAGTTTTATCGATATCTGATAGTTTTGAGTTTATCGCATTCAGACAATTACACGGCGAAGGGCTTTGTTTTATAATTTGTAAGGATTTATTTTTGATTCAAATCCTTTCCTTTACAGATATACATATGGCAACTCAAAGACAACGACCTGGTGGGCGTGGCGTTCATAGACACGCAGATCTACGTACACCGGATGTTGGCCATAAAGAACCTGATATTAGTGGCGGATGTGTATAAGTCCATCTCTCTGTTGCGGTATCAAGCGAAACACAGGACGCTGTCTCTAGTTTCCAGAGATTTGAGGTTTGCGCAGGTATATAAACATACATACATAGTATCACGCCTCTATCCCATAGGGGTAGACAGAGACTATGGATTGCTACTTTGCTCGAATCTGGCACACTACTTTCGCTTCCTCTACCTTCATCAATCTTTTCATGCACTCCCGTCGGTTCAGGGTACCTTTGGCCTGGCCTTTACTCAAAATGTCAGATATCTGACATTCGAAGGTCCCGTGCGGTCGACCCCTGCCGGCCTTTCCATCCACACTCGCCTTATATATACCTTACATTAGTCGGCTTATATAGGTATACAAAACAAAACACACATCGCGCCTTGATCCTCGAAGAGGTAGGCAATAGTAGTAGGTAGTGCTTATATCGGAAACTAATTGCAGACTCCGGTCTGATATTGGGTAGAAAAACCCAATGTCACTTTGCCTGACTCGGGAATCACACCCGGTTCCTCAAAGTGGTATCATTCCGCAAACACAATACAACTATGGCACAGTTATGCTGCGTGCACAAGTCGACCAAGCAGTTTTATACTGTTTGCATAAGTCGACCAAATAGTTATTGTACCACGTGCATAAGTCGACCAAATAGTTATGGTACCGCGTGCACAAGTCGACCAAACAGTTATACTGCGTACATAAGTCGACCCAACAGTATACTGCGTGCGTAACTAGCCTTAAAAAGATATGCCTTTTCAGATATACGAGATGGAATTTATGGTGGACAACACGAATCTAGGATTCCTAGTCAGTGAGGCTGAGGGCAACTTTGCCATGTTCATGTATCAACCGCAGGCCAGGGAGAGCTACGGAGGTAAGTTAGGCATAAGTGGCTGAATGTAACTCATATTTTAGATCTGTATATAGGTTGTGTAAAAAAGAGGTATTTTATTATTTTATTTTAGGATGAGGAGGATTTTTATTATGCCTACTATGTCATGTATTTTTTATAGAATTTATCGATCTTAGTACACTGTAAAAAGAAACCAGCGACAAAATTAATATTTTATAGCATTTCATTGAAAAATATAGTACCGATAGAATAAAAAGATTTTATATTAAATTTTTTAGTTCATTACAATTTTAAAATATTAGGTGAGTGTTGTTTAAATATATAAAAAAAACTATCGTGCCCAACAAATTGTACCTGTTTCATCCTTGCACGTATATAATGCCGGCACAATAAAAGCAACTGGCAATGGTTGTAGGCCAGCGTCTGATCCGCAAGAGCGACTTCCACCTCGGGCAGCAGGTGCACGCCATGTTCCGCATCAACGCGAGGCAGGTGCCCAACGCGAACTGCAGGAAACACGTCACCATGTATAGTGAGTTATTTCTAATTTTTTTTTCTTACTACTATCTATACTAATATTATAAAGCTGAAGAGTTTGTTTGTTTGTTTGAACGCGCTAATCTCAGGAAATACTGGACCGATTTTGAAAATTCTTTCACTAATAGGAAGCTTTTTTACTCCTGAGTGCTATAGGCTACTTTTTATCTCGGAAAAATGTTTTTATCCCGGAAAAACTTTTTCACGCGGGCGGACCCGCGAGCACCTACTAGTTTGATATAAACTGCCTCGGTGTCCTAGTTGTATTACGGTACGACTGCAATGCTGAGGTCCCGGCTTCGAGCCCCGGGCAAAATGATATCGGATTTTTCTATTCAGTATCAGCACGGAGTCTGGAATTTGTGCCCGATATGGCAATAGGCTCGCCCCCTACCACATTTACTGGCGGTAGGTCTCTCATTATGTAAGAGGCCGTCTGGGTGGGTACCACCGCAATGTCTAATTCTACCGCCAAGCAACAGTGTGCATGCACTGTTGTGTTTCGGTTTGAAGGATATTGTACCCAGTATAACTACTGGACATAATGAGACTTAACATCTTATGTCTCAGGATGACGAGCGCAGTGGAATGCCACACAGTACTTTGTAACTCAAGGTGCTGGATGGTGTTGCTACTGTTTATGGGTGGTCGTATCGCTTACCATCAGGCGAATGGCATGCTCGTTTCGTCATTCAACGCTATAAAAAAAACATCATGGGCCGGAATACGCACGGCGAAAAGTGGGTACACTAGTTGCGCCTCTGCCTACCCCTTGGGGGATAAACAGACGTAAGTATGCGTATGCGTCTCTCCGTTCCAAACTACCCACATATTAACTCGACTTGTATCTCCCAACAGCGACGCTAGATGGCGGCATAGGGTACGTGCTGCCCATCACTGAAAAGATGTATCGGCGGTTGCTGATGTTGCAGAACGTCATGAACAACTACTGCTGTCATATAGCTGGACTCAACCCGAGGGCGTTTAGGTATTTTTGCTTATAATCATTTACACAAGTGAAATTTATCGATTAAAATAATCGATTTAAGCCTTTTTAATGTCTTAATTCACTATGTAACTTGTATATGTTTTGGGAAATTAAATTTCAATATACTGTATAAAGTTTATATGCGCTACAATTATATCAGCGAGTGACTATAGTGAGGTCTTGGGCTCGAATCCCGGGTTAGGCAAAGTGATATCGAGTTTTAATCAATATCAGCCCGGAGTCTGGAAATGGGTCCGGTAAATACTAATAGGCCCGCCTGTTACATGGGACCTACCATAGTTCACAAAATGGGGGTATGTTACACCTTTGCCTACCCCCAAAGTGGGATAAAGGCGTGATGCTATGTATATATGTCTATGTATTGGCATAGGGCACTGGAATGTAAGCGACTGGCGAGCTCCGCGGATAACCAAGCGCTGTTAACACTGACGCTCTTCGTATCGACAGACTGCTATAATATGTAATAACAGGCCTCCTATCGCTGGAATACTCCTAATAAATATATATATAAAGTGAACATAATCTGTTATATGGTGGACATAACCTGTTATATTGTGAACATAACTTGTTATATGGTGAACATAACCTGTTATTGTAAACATAACGTGCTATATGGTGGACTTAACCCGTTATATGGTGGACATAACCTGTTATATGGTTGACATAACCTGTTATATGGTGGACATAACCTGTTATATGGTTGACATAACCTGTTATAATGTGGTGATATGTTGTGCAGGACATACAAGTGCAGCCGGCGGACGCTGAGCGGCGGCGCGGCGCGCGGCGTGCTGGACGGAGACCTGGTCGCGCTGTACGCCACCATGCCCAACTACGAGAAACAAGACGTAAGGACACACACGTGTTAATTGCTTATTGTAAGAAGACATCACCACCATACCAGCCCTGTATTAGATACTGCCCACTGCTGAGCACGGGCCTCCTCTACTATTGAGAGGGTTTAGGTTTTCGTCTACCACGCTGGCCTGGGATGGGTTGTAAGAAGTTATTAAACGATAATAAAAAAAAAAACAAAATTAGTGAGTTTTTGATAATTAATAAAGTTGATGTATTTTTCTTTTATGTATTGCCTCTGAAGGTAGATGAGCTGACGACCCACCTGATGGTAAGTGGTCGCTTTCGCCCACGGACGTCAGCAATGTTAGGGGCACAAGCCGTTACCTATCGTAAAAGAAACATTTTAATATGTCAAAAGAACCTGCTAAATGTAGGCCGCTTCTAACCGGTTGGTATAGAAATCATGTGTGTACGTGTGGGGGTTAGCTTATATGACTATTCCGACAAAACACTTTAATCCGTTTTAGTGTCCATTTCATTTTATTTTTTATTACAGATTGCAAAGAAAATCGGCACAAGGGTCGAAGAGATTATGGCGGACCTGTGCGAGATAGACAGAGTGACTGCTCATTTTTAATTTAGTTTCCGCAAAGGCTGAGACCGTACAGTCAAATGGGGTACACGTGAATAAAGGGATGCAAATGATTATACTTATAGAATTCATTTCCCAAATATAAAAGCAAATTTTTTATCTGATTAATCCTTACATAATTATAAAAGAAAGTCCCCCACCGCGGCTGTCTCAACGCGATAAACTCAACAACTACCGAACGGATTTCGATGAAATTTGGTATGGTGATGGTTTGAGAACCTGGGAATGATATAGGCTACATTTTATACCGAAAAATATATTGTGGGTCTTTTATACCGGTAAAACTTGCACGCGGGCAAATCCGCGAGCAAAATCTAATTAAATAAGTGAATACATAAATTGGCAATATTTGAGTTTTAAATACGAGGTATAATCATAGGAGTTCTACCTCGTTTCACCCCTTTATTCCTGTTCACCCCACTTGACTTTATAGATAGTACAGCGCGGCAAAGCATTTTTGAAGTAAAATTTCATCAAATAACCTTAGAGCTGAATTTCCAATCATCAGATGAAAGTTAGCCTTTGAATAAATTACATACCATCTGAATATGAGGGCTAAAGGGTTCTTGATAAAGTTCCAGATAACTATCTGTCATATAACGCTATCTAACAAATATATCTAACACATTACTAGCGACTTATTCTGTAAGATATGTCTATCCGAGACCCGTGAAACCTTTGTGGTGTATAAGTTTCGAATAGCCTATCAGGGACTTTATCAGCATGTGGTTAAATAGGCCCTAAAAGTATTGAATTATTTTATGAACATTGGTGGGACTCTTTTGTAGTGTATTTTATGCTAAATAACTTTTATCTAAGTAATGATTATGAAGTCAGTCCTTAGTTTTGTTATTTTTTAGAGTAGTTTGGTTATGAAGCGCTACTGATCGAACATGAACTCTATGCCTATTAAAATAAGGTTTATTATAGAAAATGATTTGCCGTTTTGCATTATCGTTTTACTGAACGTCAGTTCTTATTATTTTGTAAATAAATTTTGAATTTATTGGTTGTTTTATTTGAACCCATAGATCAATAAACGCACCTCAGTCGTGAATTTCATCAACAGCAAGAGTCGATGCCTACAGATCATTTCTTTTGATTGGTTTATTAACCCCCCACAGAAAAAGAGGGGTGTTATAAGTTTAGGGTGTTTATCTGTGTATCTGTATGTCTGCCTGTGGCATTGTAGCTCTCAAACGAATGGACCAATTTTGACGCGGTTTTTTTTGTTTGAAAGCTGATGTAATCGAATTGGTTCTTAGCTATAATTTGTGAAGATCTGTTCAGGCGTTGGATGATAATCAGCTCATTTCCAACATTCACAAGTCCGATTAATTTTAAATATCTGCAGCATCAAGTAGTCTGCGGGATACTCAACTCCTTAACAACTTATAGCAGATATAGCGTGTCTGGGTTTATAAGGATTTTCTCATCGAGTAGGTGTTAGATAGTTGATTATCAAGGACCCGTGATGGAAAATAAAGTAATTTAAAAAGGTTGAAGTAAAAATTAAATAAAATTAAAATGATTCCCGCCACAAAAAACCTCTTAAAAGTAAAATAATAAAAGTGTCTTTGTCGTTTAAGTACCTAGTAATAGTTTTACCCAAGTGTCCTCTTGTTGGGAGACCGCTAAAGAAGTATTTTCATCTCCCTGGTCCCTATTTCGGTACAGTGTTTTAGGGACTTGTAGCAGGAATGCTTTTTACGTGGGCGAAGCTGCCAGCAACACCTAGTTTGATCTAAATATCCTTTTCAGTTTACCACCCGTTATACTGTATTGGTGCGACTTCAGTGCTGAGGTCGCGGGTTCGATCCCCGGGTCAAGTAAATATTGTTTTATTACATCAGTCTGGAGTCTGGAATTTGTGCCCGATATAACGATAGTCGCTCCTTATTAAAATGTGTGGAATGATATACATCTGACAAAATTTGAGTGCATTAGTTCCGTCTCTGCCTACCACTTCGGGGATAAAAGGCGTGAGTATGTACAGTACGAACATGGCAATAAGTGAGTGTGTACTACGGGCAAAACACACTACTTGTATCTTTGTGCTAGGTCAGGGCTGACAAATGCGTTTATAATTATTCTCATTTCCGTTAGAGAAGATTACACTTAATAACTTCCGAGTCTTGCGAATTGTAAGTAATAAGGTTCATAAAGAGTGGTGTATGTATAGGGAGACATGACGGCAAAATGCCACGGGTCCCTGGCTTAAGAGGGCTCCTGACTCTAAAAGAGGACCGTTCAGGAGAAATTTAAAAAATCGCCGCCATATTTTGCACCGGGCCCTATTCCATGAATTTGCCAAGGGTTTTCACAGTTATAGTTATGCCACTGTTCATAAATAGATGTTATTTTAGGTATTTATGATGAGAGAGTAACTATGGCTCAAAGAGCAGTTGTACTCAAGCTTTTATTTATAATGGTCACGAGTTAGAGTAATTTTCCAGGGGTGGGCAGTGTCAAGCAAAAAAATAAATTACTTCTGTATAAGTACTTGTATTTTTGATAATATTGGTTGTTTTAATCATTTATAGTACTGAGTAGCAGAATATTGACTAAAGTCCAATTTCATCAATTTCTTAAATAACCAACGTTAGACCAGACATTAAAATTAACACGAATGTTTAATTATCGGGAGTGCCATGAAAGAACGCCTAGTTGAGGAAGATAATCACCTGTTGCATAATGGGATACTCAAAAACCTTGACAGCCCGTTAAGAGTCTTAACATGCTGTAAAATCCTCTCAGTAGTAGAGGCCCCTGCTCAGCAGTGGGACAGTAGGTACCTATGTAATACAGGGCTCTATAGTATTACATTATATAGTAACTACTTAATAGAGCATGGTGAAATTAAGTCTATAGAGACTTAATTTAATGATGTAGGTAAATATGAAGTTTATCTAAGATTTTTTTGTACAGGTAATTAAATTTTGAGCCCGTTCAGCTGACCGCTGTCTCGTTATTTAACTGTAAATATAAAACCTTTAGTACCGCACGCGACGATTGACTGGAATCAAATACCGAGTCGGCTGAAAAAAACTCGTACTGACGTAATACGTGTCGTACGTAACACTAAATAACAACGCCTTTTACCGGAAGGCAGGTGTTGCGAGCAGTGTACAATATCAGACATTAGCAGAAAAAAATGGTTTATGAAAGTGTAAGTACTCACCGATTATTTTGTACTAAGTAGGTACATTTAATTGACTTTTAGTTCTGTGTCTGTGTTTTAGAACTGTGAGCTCCTGTAAAATTGCGAGCCAAGCTAAGTAACAAACAAATTTACGAAAAAAGTGTTAAATTCAAATGAGGCACCGACACATTTTTTTGTTTGTAGTGGTTTTTGTAGTAGGTAAGTAGGTTTTATTTTTATATTTAATTTAAGTAACTATGATTCTCGGGTTTAAAGCATAATTTATATCATGACCCTGTGACCCCCATTATTTTCATGGTTGGATAGTAAAAAAAATCATTTAAATTAATTTGTTGTTCTCCATGGACTTTATTCTAAAAGTTTAATAGCGCGAGTTACAACATTAAAGCATTTACGGTACTTTAATAGCGTTCATTGTTTCACAGATTATTATTTAGACAATGCACTCCAATCGCAAAGGCGATCAAAACGCTCGCCGTAACCAATTGTGTCGAATAATGCACACTATTACTTAGAAAGAATTTTGATTTCGTATTTAATTAATCGATGAGTTATAGAACATGAAAACAGGCTCGCCCCTTGTCACATCATGGGACGGAATATGCACGGCGAAAAGTGGGTGCACTAGCTACGCCCCGGCTTACCTCCTTCGGGGATAAAAGGCGTGTTTAAAATCAGTTACTGCACTAATGGTTACCAATAACTGTCAAAGGAATTTGAAAGCATTAAAGTCCTAAAGGGATTTGAATTAGGAAAAGAAGAAAATTGGCATTTGGGCCTCGGAAAATATAATTATGTTACCATTGTAAATGCAATAGCAGGTGGTAGGTTGAGTGGCGGCTACATAGAGACATGGGCGTAGCTTGAGTAATTTTACGAGGGGGAGTGTCCTAGAATAAAAGAAGACTTCTGTGTTCATGCAGATGAGTGGACTTAGAATGTGGCAAAAAGACGCAACTCGTAAGACGATCGTTTAATTTTGATGTTTGTGATTGATCGAGAGACCAATACGTCAGTCACGTGTTAGTCTCTCAACCAATCCCAATAAAACGAAAAGGAGTCGTGTCGTGTTTTTTTGTCACATTCAAAGCCCAAAGGTAATTTTAGTCGTTTTAAAATTTATGGTAGTAGTAGGCTGTGTCAAAATCCTGTGGGGTGGGCACCACGCAATTCTGGGTTTTGGCCATGCTCCCCCCCCCCCCTCCCCCCACTCTATATATACGCCTATGGATAGAGAAGAATTTGAGAGAGATTAGGTATTCCTCACCAGTAATATTTATACTGAAAGTGCATTTATTTCTTCAATAATTATGAATGGATGGTGATCACTTAAAATCACATGATCATTTGCTCGTTTCCTGGCTTATGCCATAAAAGGTTTTTTTATATCATTATGACAAGTATGTCCGTCTCCGCATGGGAACCGAACCCACTATCTCCTGTTCAGTTAAGTACATGCTGCACGTAGACAATGACTTAATTATGTGAAAGGTATTATGAATGGACTGCTATAATAACACGCAATTTGCGACCAATGGGTTTGCAGATTACACGCGGATGTGAAGAAAATATGTCGCCCTCAAACCACTGCAACTCTTGTGAACCAGGTTTGACAGAACGCTTTTTAGAAACCACGGTTCTGAAGCCTTGCTGGTGCGTTTCTTATCTATACTAATATTATAAAACTAAAGAGTTTGTTTGTTTGAACGCGCTAATCTAAGGAACTACTGGACCGATTTTGAAAAGTCTTTCACTAATAGGAAGCTACATTACTCCTGAGTGCTATAGGCTACTTTTTATCCCGGAGATACTTTTCCACGCAGGCGGAGCCGCGCGCAATGCTAGTTGTTCATATTACTGAAAGTTTATAATCTCCTTTCATCCTATTTAAAGGTCGTCAACGCACCTAGGGCTTAGGGCTTGTTCAAATTATGTTTTTTTTTCTACCCGCGTATCTGGTACACTTAACAACCTGTGCTTGTTCAATGACAGCCTTAGCCAACGCTAGGGTCAGGGCGGCAGATGTTTGCGAGAGGCCTTTTTTCCTTGTACCTTTCTCAGCCGCAGCCCCGGGCGGGAGCTAAAAAAAAATGGTCCCGATTACAACGATTTTCGTAGTTAAGATGTTTAAGATGCGATGGTATATAGGTTGGTGACCTAAGAAAAATGGTCTTCAATTGGACGCGCGAGGCCCCCGTAAGGGCGCATCTGCTTGTTTTTTTTTTTTAGTTTATTTAAGGCACACACAGAACACAATCAAAAACATATAATAATGACTATAGCTAGGGTTAGTACGTAATCTAGATTGCACTCCAAAATTTGTGCCCAAATCATGACTACTACCTACATATGATGTGTTAATATTTAATTATTTATTTATTTATTTAATATGTTATTTTTTGACTGCATAACAACACAGAATACAGAATAGTACTTTACAACAGCTTGATATCGTGTTCTATATTCAATCTATATTATAAAGCATCTTTAAAATTTTGAGGTGTTGCTAAAAACATTTTTTCTAATAAAATTAAGTAAATATTATGTCTAGACATACATAAAAATAAGCACCTTAATATATGTACGTGAAAATCTAAATCACTATGACAGTTGCCAGAATTCGATTCTTTCTAAGCTTATTAAACGTAACAACCGTGAAAAATTGCCGGAACTAAATCGAATTCATTGAAAACAGTAGGCGCTAAAAAGTGAAAATAAGTAGGAACCTAGTTTTAACTTTTGACGATGGGTATGCATTTTTTGGTTGTATAACTTTATTCCTAGACTAAAAAAAAACGATTATTAGCATCGGGCTTAATTGTTTTTGGCGTTTGATAGAAAGTCACATTTACTTTCTTATATCCGAGCATGTGATTAAAGCCGCATTTAGACGAGTCAATTGTTGCTAGAAATAACCTAGAAATAATGTCTATTTCTACCGCCAAGCAGCAGTGTGCATGCACTGTTGTGTTTCGGTTTGAAGGATATTGTAGCCAGTGTAACTACGGGACATAATGAGACTTAACATCTTATGTCTCAGGATGACGAGCGCAGTGGAATGCCACACAGTACTTTGTAACTCAAGGTGCTGGATGGTGTTGCTACTGTTTATGGGCGGTCGTATCGCTTACCATCATGCGTACGGCATGCTCGTCTCGTCATTCAATGCCAAAAAAAACCCGTACGCTATTATTGAAGCCCGTCTGAACATGCGCAATGGCGAGACAATACTCCCCCGCGTTGATGTACAGCCAGCCATGTGGCTACTTATGTAAGTAGTGGAACAAATTCAAAACTTCAAATCCCCTATACAGGGTCATTTTGACATTGCGTTAATAAATGAAATCACATACTTATCTCGTCGAAAATAACGCTTTCCATTAAGTTATTTTAACCATAGATTTAAAATAAAAAAGTGTAAATATCTAACAAAATAAATATCAATAAAAAGTAACTTTAAGTTTACACGACATTATGCCACTGCTACTGCTCTAAGATAATTCGTCGCAGCGGCAACATTGTACTTTCATTCAGGAATACACTTTCACACACACCATATTCGCACTAAACTACGAAATGATCAAAAAATTTGAAAACGGGATTTTTGGCAATAATATTCGTTATTCATGGATGATTTTTGGCAAGATGTTCGAAGAGGTAAAGCCGAATATATGGTTTCATTTAGTAATGCAATGTAAAAATGACCCTGTATACTTGTTTGTTCTTACTAATTTTTATTTCTCTTTACAAAAATAAAATAAAAGGTTTTTACTACACAAATAAATTCAATTAAACTTAACTTGAACTTGGAATTTTGTATTTTTCAGCTCCTTATGCTGACTGTAGATCGAGGCTTACAAAAGATATTGAAAAAACGAATATTGCTAGCAATCTTTGCGTACAATTGTTGAAAGCAATGCTATCGCGCTTTAAATTACGCTTAATGCTATGTGAGTAGCTATTGATTCATAACCATCGGAAATAAATCGTAATATCTAAGACCAGATTGCTTAGTACCTACAGATGACATTCACTTTAATCAACCAAACAAAACCAAAACAACAATTCCACATACCTAGAATGGCTGGAAGTCCGGTATAATCTTCGTATATTTCCTGTAAGAAAAGTTTTCAGATAAGTTATAGCTCCAAATTAGGTTACACTTTAAACTATGTTAAAATCTATATAAGGAAATATAATTATGTAATTTGTAATACTAGGTCAACGTGATTAGGGAAGATTTATTAAAAACCGCGAAAGTGTATTGAGGCCGTAACAAAAGAAATTGTATCGAAAGAAAATTACATTTTATGTACTTAATTATTTTTTACGTCTATCGACAGACTGCCCCAGTGGCGTAGTTGTATTACGGTACGACTACAATGCTGGGGTTCGTTCCTCGGGTCGGGCAAAGTGATATTGGATTTTTCTATTCAGTATCAGCTCGGAGTCTGGAATTTGTGCCCGACATGGTTATAAGCTCGCCCCCTATCACATCATGGGTCGGAATACGCATGGCGAAAAGTGTGTGCAGTAGTTGCGCTTCTGCCTACCATTTCGGGGACAAAAAGCGTGAGTGTATGTATGTGTGTATCGACAGACTTTTGTACTGTTTTTTGTCGATACATCTCTCATCGACTTTATATATATTTTGACAACATTGTACTGTTAGTTTGGATGCAGGCCGCTTTTGACAGGTTCGTCTGGAAATCTTTAGGGGAGGCCTATGTTCAGCAGTGGACGTCATTTGGCTGATGATGATGATGATGATGTACAGTCAGTTTTGACTTTGTTTCGCTATTTTTATAGCTGAATGTACTTTTCACCACTCAGGCCGAGAAGAGACCCACTGCCATGACAGGATAAAAAGCAAAATATTTGATTATTCGTATTATAAATATGTATTTATCACCGTTGTTACTGTTTTCCCTATTTTTATCACCAAGACGCAGTTTTGCACGCTATAATAGATACTAGAGTACGCCCACTGTCAACCGCAATTTAAAAATGTTATTTTTTTCCTTCTCTACTATTAATTATGCAAAATCCCATCCTATTCCGTGCACGCAATGTGCTAAAAGGGGTATAAAGGTTTTTTTTAAGTATTAATATAGATATATATAGGATTGCCTTCCAGGGAATCGAACCCCAAACCTCTAAGGGATCTCTGCTCAAGTGCGTTTCGACCATCTTACTAATATTATAAATGCGAAAATTTGCGAAATGTTTGTATGTTTGTTAGAAGTAAACGCAGAAACAACTAAACGGATTTGGATGAATTTTAGCACATAGTTAGATCATGTCCTACTTTTTATCCCAGTTATTTGCTATGGAAAATAAAGGATATTTTTAATCTGATTCTTTAAATAGATGGCGCCATCGTCGTACCGTGTTTTAGGGACTTTTGTGGAAAGGCTTTTCACGCGGACGAAGCCGCGAGCAACACCTAGTTGGTAGTAAACTTCACATTAAATCAATTTTACAGTCGCAACTGACCCACCAGCCAAATCACTGGCCCAGTATAAGCACGGACCAAATGTTTTATTTTTCAGTCTGTGACATAATTGACCAGAACTGCGCGACCACTTTCTATGTACAGTTTGGAGAGAGTCGTGGCTCAAGACATACTGGACGCAATGTAGAGCGTGGATGAACAAAAAGACATCTATTTAGACGATTTATGTAGAGGTTCTGCATTTAAATATTATTTACATACATAGCATCACGACTTTTCCCTTTTCAGGATTATGCAGAGGCGTATCACACACAAATTTCGCTAGCTATGTTGGGTCCCATGGTAAAAGGGGGCGAACCTATTGCCATTTACCGAGCACATTTCCAGACTCCAAACTGATACTGAGTAGAAAAACCCAATAGGTATCACTTTTGACCGACCGGGAATCGAACCAAATCAAATCTTCTATGTCGTTATATAGCTCTCTCTATGCGAGAGTCCGCCTGAGCAGGTACTTTGGTATTGTCTACTTATGCCGCCATGCGAATCTATATCTAATTATTCTGTTCTACTTCAAAGTTCTGAGTGTGTTGTGAACTTAACACCAGGCAAGTTACTTGCTTGATATTCATTCATTTATATAAAAAATACTCAGTATTTCATGATAAAATGTGGCGATAAATAAATCATTGCCTAGCTTTAAACAAGCATCAAATAATTGATTGCAGAAAATAGTAAAAATAAAAGATTTTTTCCAGAATTCGTTCCCGATATTGTGATAGGTTCGCCCCCTATCACATCATGGGATTGGATACGCACGGCGCAAAGCGGGTGCATTAATTGCGCCTCTATCTACTCCTTCGGGGATAAAAGGCGTGAGTGTGTGTCAGCGACCATAGAGGCTATATGGTATGTATGCACAATTACCCAATCTGGTGCTCGTACACGTTCTCAAGATAAAACGCCCCCTTTTCATATTTTACAAAGCAGATGCGATCGTCTCGGAGATGTACAAAGGAAACAGCAGATAATTTTTATTGTCTACTTTAGTTGTAAGTAGCATGTTGCTGACAGGTGACGCGCAAGAGATTTATTTAGAACCTTAAGCTGTCGAGCATACACTTTTCTGTATGTTCATTTGAATTGCTCCTACTGGGAGTCACAAATCTTGATGGATTTAAGCCAAAGTATGCTGCCCATGAAGCAATAGAGTAGTTCCCTATGTTTGATTTTGTAAATTATTTTACATGTTTAACAGAAAATAATACGAAAAACAAATTCTTCTGTGAAATCAGCATCAGAATTGGTTGAAAAATGAAGCAGTTATTCATGTTTGAAATATTGTTGTGAGCAAAAGTGGGGACGTGGAGGGGATATTGCGCTATCCTTTTTCGCACGCATGCGTTATGGCCGGGGACTCACAGTCAGTGTAATATTACTGTTATTTGACAACTACCCCTTCCACCAAATTTCAAAGCTTTATAACTAACTAATTATCGCCCCAATTTTGAAAAATATTTTTCCATTAGATTTTGGATGGCATTCTTAATAAAATTATTTAAAAAAAGTGGTCAACTAACCTATTGAATGATACATACACACGTGCTTGTTTGCTGATGGCACTGAAAAATATATGTAACTCATGAAAAATATTCTAAAAGATTGAATAACTTCATGGATTTGGATGAATTTTGCTACATAAATAGACAGGTCTTGGAATTAGCGTATAGGTTGTCGTATAGGGTTTCGTTGGACCTTTTTTATTTGAAAAGAGTTTAACGCGTGCGAAGTTCGACCAATAGAATTAAATCAACAAAGGTAGATGATTAAGGTTCTTAATCACAAACGTTACTTAGCTAAGTACGGAGCAATGCTATGATAATTTATTTTCTCAAAAGCCATGAAATCGATGACACTGTGCGTTCGGACCCACTGTAAGTCGTCATAGTATTGTTTGTGAATAAGGGTGTAAATCCATCTAATATCGTGTAGCCAAGTACATTACACTATAACTACCGTAAAGGTTCATTTAACATGATACGGAACCCTAAAACCGCGTCAAATCCGCTTCCACCTACTTCCGAGCGCCTGTCACTTCACTATAAAACAGTGGGTGATCGGATTGTGTCATCACAACCAGCCAAGAGTACCGAGAGACGCCATCAAAATGTGTTCAGCAATTTTATACGTTAGTTCATTTTGTGTTTGTGATGTGATAGTGATTGTGGTTTGATAAAAAGCTTTAAATGTATCAATAATGTGATAGATATTATATAATTACCTATATTTGATAGTGGATGGAAAACCTTCAAAAAGATGTTCGCTTTTTGTATGGGTCTTGGGCCTCAAAATCTAACCAGGCTCAATCTTTAGGGATATTAATGGGACAGAATATGGATCTTGGATCCATTAAAAATATATTTTTAGACCCCCTATTTATGACCAACTTTTTAAAAATATTCATTTTAAGTGTAGTTTTTAAGCAAAATAAAATTACATAAATCTTAAAATCGGAGGGTTTTAAAATTAAACGATTTATTGTAAAAGGCTAGTTTTTAGGAGTTCTATCCATAGATAATTAAATAAACTGTCTTGGTTAGAATTTCAGGCCCGTTTTTTAACATGCCCTTTGTGTATGTGATAGAATGATACAAAAAATATTTTTGAAATTGTGAGCGGTTTAGTTCCAATTTAAGTATACAGATGGCGTTAAATTTAAAGTAAAATTAGCGTAAACCATAAAGGCTACGTGTAAACTAAATAAGTACATAGTATTGCATTTAGATGGCGCTGTACTTAAATTATTCATTTTATTTCAAAGTTCCGTAATTGGGGTTATGGACGTTTGTGCAATGCGTTAAAAATGAACAATAATACTACTGAGTGCAATAATATTAAAGAAGAATGCTAAAACATTAAGTTACATACGTAGCCTTTCAAAGAATATTAATTAACTTGAGTATTGACTTCTAGATTACCAGCAGCTTCTTGGTGGCATCAGCGCTGGCTGACCAATCACAATGGACGCCCTACGCCAACCTCCAGGCATTTCTTCCCCAGCAGGACCAACAAGTAAGTTCCAGAAGTTTTTATTAGTAGAGAAGGTAAACAAGCAAAGAGATCACTTGATGTTAACCGTCTATAAACACCCATTGTATAAGTGAAATCGAAAGGCTAAAAAGGTAGCGGAACGGTTATGTTGGTTTCACTGATATTAGGGCCCAATGCTGACACTCGGTACCGGGAGTATAGCATCATTCGAGCGAGCATTGGACTGAGTCCCTGACCACCGGCATACCGACCAAAACCCGCGGTGGCCTTCTTCGGCGCATATGAGACGGCCCTGAGGTATCTTTTACTAAGCATATATTCTACTACCACCACTTTTATCTATTTTGGAGGGCCTTAAATCATTTTGGTTAATTATTTACAGTTGTTAGTCGCTTGCTTAGGCTCGTCTGTGGAATAAGAGTTTGTCAGTTCGATTACCAGAAAAGAGAAATAGAAATTTCCACCAAGGTTAAAAATAATAAATAAAATCGTAATCGTAAGTCGTCGACTCCCCCCCAACCTAAGCCCAATGCTAAGCTTATAAGCCGTGGAAGTACTTCCTTGACACAGTAGCAATGTACGGCGTTAAGTATTTTTTTAAATAGGAATTTAAGTCATTTTTTAGAATCGAAGTATGAATGGAGAAACCTTAACATTATTTTCTACAGAAACACTCACTATCTCAAGAATTCTTAAGTTTGTTATTGTAAAGTACGGTATTTGAAAGAATTGCTGGAAATTTCTCGCGTAGCTACTCTACTTTTACGCGTTCCTAACCCTTTCGAATGGTGATTCGAGCATTTTGAAGAAAGGTATTGGCTACGTGACATTAATACTAACACATTAATAATGTTCGGATTGATGAATGTAGTTTGTTTTGTCAATTACTTAACAGTGTCTTCCTTCATGGTTCATGGGCTATGATATACTTCCTTTCAACATTCAGAATCGTAAATATTTGCGGATTATACGGACTTTCCCTGAGATTTATTCGCTCATAACTGTTCCCTTTCTGACTTGAAAAGGTCTCTTGCGTCAGCGTTGTCGTCCAATAATACAAACTTTACAACAAATACCCTTCCTCGATTTGTTGTAGACCGGTAAAAACACACATCACGCCATCATTCCCGAAGGGGTAGGCAGAGGCGCAGTAAGAGTACACACTTTTCGCCATATGTGTTCCGTCCCAAGTTTTGACAGGGCACAAGCCTCGGTCATCAGTCACAAATTCCAGACTCCGGGCTGATACGGAGTTGAAAACCTTAATATCTTACACGACCAGGGATTCGAACCTGGGACCTCATACCGTTAGGTAACACTTTTTATAATATAGTGAACAGACGAACAAAAGTGTCACCTAATGGTTTCTAATCTCCGTTATCAGAACAATTATTGGTGCAGTATTATAAAACTAGACATTTACCAAAAATCCACTAAACTACACCAGTAACATGACATTAATGTATAAAAGAAATTCATGAACGCTTTTATGAATGGGCTTCGAAATAAAGAGATTTGTTTACGGACGCGCGGTTCCGAAATTTCGAAGGGAACATTTACACAACAATGCAGTTTTGCTTTGTTGGTAACTTACGAGATAATTTGGGTAAAGGGTCGTTTGTACTAATATGTCGTCACTATGCATAGAGTCGGTGTCCGAAAATATTATGGTAATTTTCGTACAGTATTTTATATACTAGTGTACTAAGTTCACGTAACACTTTTCCACAGTAAAATTTAGCCTAAAATTGTAATGGTGCAAATACTAACTAAAACAGAAATTATTTTATTTATTATAAAGATTTTTATAAAACCGAGGTCGAGGGATCAGCTCGCGATAAAATTAAATAACGCAAAATTACACTAATTAAAATGTAAAACTGTAATTTGCACTTAAACTGTACTTTGGGAGAATCTATTTTCGAGGCCCAAATGCTATTAAAATTTAAATAGGATTATAGAGAACTTTTGTAAAAATATAAATCTTCGCTAAACAAGTAAACTTTTGAAAATAATTTGCATTTTATAATACTTAGCGCTGTTGGTTTGCTCTATCCAACCCTGAGCTTAATTATTAACCGGGCCAGACAGACATCGTTCTGTCTAGACTTTATGATTACGTTAATGGAATTGTAGCATCATAATTAGAAAAACTTTTGAATATTGTGTTGTGAGACCACGGATAGGGAGCGTAGTTTGTGACGCGCGGGCCGGTGGAGCGACGAGCTGAACGTAGTGAGTGGATGAGAGCTCAGGAGAGAGTGTTGTGAGACCATTTACAGGGAGCGTAGTGTGTGACGCGCGGGCCGGTGGAGCGACGAGCTGAAGGTAGTGAGTGGATGAGAGCTCAGGAGAGAGTGTTGTGAGACCATTTACAGGGAGCGTAGTGTGTGACGCGCGGGCTGGTGGAGCGACGAGCTGAAGGTAGTGAATGAGAGCTCAGGAGCGAGTGTTACCGGAAATTTCCAAATAATAAAACAGGCATATAGTTTTGTCGGGATACTGTAGGATTTTAAAACACTAAAATTGTAATGTGTTCTGCGTCTAAGAAAGAATATAAAACATTAAAAACAAGATTAGGAAATAGGAGTTTGGCCGTATATTGAAGTGCTTATTGTGTCTCGAAGTAATTTTGTTTGTTTAGAATATAATACACAATTTACGATCGGTGTTAGTCTGAGTTCGTGAGTGACTCTTTAACTCGCCAATTTTCTGTTGTATGGTTGTTTTGTTAAAATAACTTTCAAGACACAAAACATAACTAAAAAGTTTAAATACTAGGCGCTGCGGAGACCATTATGTTGCAACAGACAAACGACAAAGGCCGACAACAACCTGTCATTATTCTTCCTTCTAAGTTCATTAAACTTTGGCAATTGAAGCAAATATATACCTACTTATCAACCGTTAATAAGTGACGCAAATAAACAAAAATATATTCTGATTCATGCAACTGAAATAGACGGCAATGATTTTCGTGACGTACGATTTTTGTTCTTTTCGTACTTTCGCCTAGCGTGTGACATAACAAGTTATATAATTGTAAAATGCTATATTTTCTGGTCGAAACTGTTGCAATCTAGGCCATTGAAAGCGAGTCTATATTCTATTAGTTTTTTTGTGCTCGGCAATCGGTACAATCTATTTCTTTGTGAAAGATTAATGGAGTTTTAATTTGTTAACGTATTGATTATATTATGAAAGTGTAGGTTATATTTTTTTTTATCAATTATTTGTTTTATTATTGTACCATTGTCGGATTACTTTCTTAAATACTCTTTTGATTATTTTTTGAAAGTACTAAGTAAAACTCGCGGCTTTACCCGCGGACAATGTTTCCTGTTTATGTTTTATTGCATACTTTTCTAGCAGCCTTGATGTTAACCTAGGATATGGTGGCATACAAAAACTTTTACGCCAAGTAGTAGTAGCCAACTTCAAAAATAATAAAAAAATATGTGTATTCCAACTCATAATTTGATAGGGAGCCGCCACACTATTGCCATTCCGAGCATAAATGCAAAACTACGGGCTGTTTCAAAAATTCAGTAAAATTATATTTCTTTGTCAAAAGTTTGTTAAAAATGTTTGGATGTTTGTTAAAAGCAGATGAAATCGGCACACGGGCAGATCATGTCCTGGATTAACACATAGGCTACTTTTTTTCCTGATAATAGGCTCCCATGGGAAATAATAGATGTTTTTATTCTGATTTATTAAGTAGATGGCGCTGGCGTCGTACTGTGTTTTAGAGACTTTTGTAGCGGGAAAGGCTTCTCACGCGGGCGAAGCCACGTGCGAGAGCTAGTTAATAGGACTTTTATTTATTTATGCCGTTGGTTTTTTTTTTTTTGCAAGTAAGTTTACCTTAATAGATAATGACCTGACCTCGGAATGCGATTCGACGAACTTCTATTTATTTATTTATTAAACACAAAACAAAAACACAAAGCAGGTTACAATCAACTACGCTTCAAACATAATATATAAAACAAATTGACGGGTTTTGTTATGTATGGAGGGTCAATGTCCGTATATATTTCGCGTCATCACAGTAGATTATAGTACCTAATAGAATTGGTCCAAGTAATAAGATTGTATAAATTATAGTTATGAGTGTCGACGCACGAATCTTTTTTACAAAATATGGTGGTAGGTCTCTCATTATGTAAGAGGCCGTCTGGGTGGGTACCACCGCAATGTCTATTTCTACCGCCAAACAACAGTGTGCATGCACTGTTGTGTTTCGGTTTGAAGGACATTGTAGCCAGTACGTATAACTTCTGGACATAATGAGACTTAACATCTTATGTCTCAGGATGACGAGCGCAGTGGAATGCCACACAGTACTTTGTAACTCAAGGTGCTGGATGGTGTTGCTACTGTTTATGGGTGGTCGTATCGCTTACCATCAGCGAACGGCATGCTCGTCTCGTCGTTCAATGCTATAAAAAAAAAAAATTGAAACCTTTCGATACTCAGACTATGCTTAAACGACAACACCAGTAACCCTATTTTCTTCCACAGGTACAAGCAAGTGAATACGCCGACTTTGGCGGGCAACTGGAGCATAGCGATGCTGGCGGCTTCGGAGGTCACAGCTTCGGCGTTGGCACCGACTTCGGAAGTCTAGGGGGTGGTCACGGCTTCGGAGGTCACGATATCCAAGCCCACAGCTACCCCGTCCATCAGCACGTCGAAGAAGAAAACCCGGAACCAATCAAACACTACAAAGAAGTAGTAGTCCCTGTTCCTAAGAATGTAGAGTTCAAAATCAATCAACCGATAATAATCCCGGTACCTCACCATGTGCCGATCCAAATTCCGGTGCCGAAGGCCGTAGTTATTCCGGTGGTGAAGGAAGTTTCCGTTCCGGTGGAGAAGTCGGTGCCTTACCCAGTGGAGAAGATCGTTCATGTACCGAAAATTAAAGAAGTTCCTTTTGAAGTGGTGAAGCATATTATTGTCCCGGTACTTAAGCCCTTCCCATTCAAAGTGCCAGTCCATGAAACGATCATCCACACAAAAAAGGGCTCTCACAAGATATAAATAACATTTAAATTCGATGTAATGTTAGCTGTTTAATTTTATGAATTTGTTTATAGTTCTCCACCGTTGTCTGTTGTTGGAATGTGATGTGTGATTTGTTCAAAGAATTATGATTAGGCGTGTAAATTCGTTGTTGTGTTTGTTGTTATTTGTTATACAACACGCAATCTAGTCATCTCTTTCAGTATTTATGTGGGGGTTAAGGGGTAGTGCAGACTGCAGGTATTACAGTTTTATAACCAAATGAATGGTGGTATCAATGTGCCAATTTTGTCTTTGTGTATTGGACAGTTATTATAATGGCCAAAAATAAAAAAATATTGCAATTAGCCGAACATTTGCGACTAGTGACGTGAAGTGGTATAGTACACGTAGTTAAAACGAGTCGGTCAAGAAATGCCCACCTTTGCACTTTATTTGCGCAGACGCAGCAATGTGCGTACTAAAAACGATTCTTAAGTCGTGTGCATAAGCCCTGAATCCCTGGAGATGACTAGATGCGTGTTCTATATTTTACTGTGAATGTTTCTTGTTATTTAGTTTGTAGGAATAAATATTTTATGATTATAATTACTGTTTTTTTGTTCAAGCCTGTTTTTAATAGAATAAGTTAGTTTACACACACATACATACTCACTCCTTTTATGCCCGAAGGGGTAAGCAGAGGCGCCACTAGTGCACCCACTTTTCGCCGTATTCATATATTCCGTCCGATGATGCGATAGGGGGCGAGCCCATCGCCATATCGGGCATAAATTCCAGACTCCGGGCTGATACTCATAAAAAAAAACACAATATAATCTTGCCCGACCCGGGGATCGGCATTATAGTCGTACCATAATACAACTACGGCACTGAGGCAGTTTTTAATAGAATAAGTTAGTTTAGTATTACAGAATTTGATTAAAATTACTTTTTTCTATTACATCTATTCCTAGCATCTTAAAAATATTGTTTTACCCATTAATATGTAATGTTTTCCCAAAATCATTATTGCACATTAACAGCACATGTGGACGATAGTCTAGTTGAGAATGGAACTGTCTGCCGAGACAATGTCCGGAGGTTCAAACCCAAGGCACACACCTCTGACTTTTTGAAGTTACGTGTGTATTGTTTATCAATTATCGTTCGCTTTTACGGTGCAGGAAAAACATCGTGAGGAAACCTACATACTTGAGAATTCTCCATAAGAATTTCGAGGGTATGTGAAGTCTGCCAACCCGCACTAGGCCAGCGTGGTGGACTAAGGCCTGAACCCTCTCAGTAGTAGAAGAGACCCGTGCTCAGCAGTGGGCAATATATAATACAGGGCTGATTGCATTTGATTGCAACAACACATCACATATTACGCTTTATTACTTCCATAGCTACTCACGTTGATGTGGACAAGGTGCCTTTATATAGAAACAAAAAAATGGTATGACTTCATATCCTAGCGATAACTCTGTCTAAGACCTGTATTGTATTGGTTTTGTGAAACCTTATGTGGGTTCGAGTATTAGTCAGAAAAACTGACATTCTAAATATTTAAACAAAATTTGAATGTCAGTATTTTTGTTTCTACCGCTAAGTAGCAGTGTGCATGCACTGTGTTCCGATTTGAAGGACATTGTAGCCAGTGTAATTACTGGGCATTATGAGACTTAACATATAATGTCTCAGGGTGACGAGCGCAGTGGAGTGCCACGCAGTACTTTGTAATTAAAAGTTCTGTATGGTGTTGGTACTGTTTATGGGCGGTCGTATCGCTTACCATCAGGCGAGCGGCATACTCTCGTCATTCAACTGCAATAACAAAAGCTTTTGGGTAAGGTGATAATGTGATTTCTTTAAGTATTTCTGAAGTTCATTGACCCAAAATATCAGTTTCCGGTTCCGTGTGTCTTATTTCCGGTAATTAATCATTATTGCTCTTTACAGGTGATTAAAAAAGTCACGATCATGTCCTTTCTTTACAAAGGAGAGTAAGATAAATCATTTAAAATATACTATTTATGTATATAAAGGTACAATCCATACTTATAAATGCAAAAGTAGCTTTGTCTGTCTGTTACGCTTTTACGTTTTAACCACTGAACCCATTTCAATTGAATTTGATATGGAGATAGTTTGAGACCCTGAGGACATAGGCAACTTTTGATCTCGGGAAAATGAATAGTGGAACTTATATTTCTGAAAACCATTTTCTCGCGGACAGAGCCACGGGAAAAAGCTAGTGTAATATAAAACAATATTGCCTTCTTATTTGTGGGAACGGATTCCTATTGAGATTCACCTGTAGGCCAAACGAAAATCTAGTGAAAATATAGAGAATAATTACACACACACACACACACACACATTCACGCCTATCCTCGAAGAGGTACAGGCGCAACTAGTGCACTTAATTTTGGCCGTGTGTCCCATGATGTGATAGGGGGCAACTTTATCGTCATAATATTATAGGGTACAAAAACTAAACTCCAGACTCCAGAAAAATTAAGACGAAAAACCCAATATCACTTTGTCTTCTTGGTTTAATGGTAACGTGTTAGGTTAGGTTCAATTCGCAAGTCGAGCATGTTACGCAACGTGGGAAATGAACGCATATTTTGGCGTTTATATAACACAATTTGCTTAAGATTTGACACGGAGAAAAAGGCGTATTTGGTTTTGTGTAACGTAAAAATACACGTTATTGTGAAGATTTCTGGTATTGTTGGGTTTACGGGATGGTAAACCCCATTTAATGGGTGGTATTAGTATTAGGTGTTTCTATTCAGTATCAGCCCGGAGTCTGGAAATGTACCTGGTCAATGGCAATAGGCCCGCCCCCAATTTTATGGGACCTAACGAAGCTGGAGAAATGTGGGTATTATACACCTCTGCCTACCCCTGAAAAGGGAAAAAGGCGTGATGCTATGTATGTATGTATGTAGTTACGGGAGGTGAAACTTAACCACGGTAATATTATACTATGACTTAACATTGACCTTGCGCTAAGTTAGCCGTTGAAAAAATCTTGTTTATATAATTCAAGAGATGTGCATAAGTAATACTATTGTTTTTAAATCTTTATATTATTACCTAAGATCCGTGTTCGAAGAATATATTCCTGTTTATCCTTATTCTTTTAAAAATACCAGTGACGTACTAATTATAAATAATTGGGCCCTTTATTTGCGTGAAGGAAGTCATTAAATAAGACGTCATCTCTCGAGTCACGTGTAATAAATATTGTGCTAATAATAAACATAAAAAAATACTATATTGACATTATGGCCATATTGTTTGGCGTTATGGAAATTGAGAAACAGGTTTAATTAGCAGATCTAGTGCCTCCCAGGGTTTTTTTTCTTGAAAAACAAGTTGGCCGGCATTAGAATTTATCTCAAACGATTGGTGAATCGTATACCATTACAAAATATGCGAAACATAGTTATTGTGTTATGTTTTTATTACTTAACTGATGTATAGGTTTATAATTTATATATGATAGCTGTTGCCCGCGGCTCCGCCCGCGTGTATGAGTTTTCCCGGGACAAAAAGTAGCCTAAGTTACTCCTTATTACATCAGCTACCTGCCAATAAGAATCACGTCAAAATCGGTCCAGCCATTTCAGAGATTAGCCGGAAACTGCAGACAGACAGACAGACAGACAAAAATTGTAAAAATGTTATTTTGGTGTATGCATATACATACATACATTTATATACATGTAGTGAAAAATATTTGTTATTTCAATATTACAAACAGACACTCCAATTTTATTTATATGTATAGATAGCCGGAATACTAAGAAATATTTTTATCGCTTAAGGTTTTTTCTGCGATCGGAGACGCTAGGAAGAATTATTATAATAGATGTAATAAAAATACTAATAGGTTTCCGTAATTTTTATCTATGTCTTAGGTATATAATAATTGTAATTGTATCCACGTATTAACTTACATCTTTCATCGTGTTAATTTGTGATAAAACAAAAATCTGGGGGTCACGTTCACACCTTCTCTTTATTATGTCTCTGGATTTTGTGTGGTAAATACATAACACAGGTTATTTAATTTTAGACTGAGGTCGCTAGGACCCTAAAATAAGTCTTTTATTTTTTTTCCGTGAAATAATAACTGCCTATATTACTTTTATGACGAAATCATAAGATTTTGTGCACGTTTCTTGGATATACTCGTAATTTTTATTAGTAGACTGACCTATAAAAAAAATGCGCCTATCAATATTCAGATGAAACATATCAGGTTGTTTTTATACAAGTGCTAGCTTATGCTCCCGGTTTCGCCTGCGTGAAAGTGTTTTTCCGGTATAAAAAGTAGCCTATGTGCTTCCTAGGGTCTCAAATACTTCCATAACTTTGATGGAAATCCATTGGGTAGTTTTTAAGTTTATCGCGTTCAGACAGACAGACAGATGCGGCGGGGGACTTTGTTTTATAATATATAGGATTTGCAAGCGGATTCATGTGAGATTTAGGTTTATTATCCTGGGAAATTACATAGTGGAACTCTTATCCCGGGAGAGGTCTTTTACGCGAACGCAGTCATTCAACAGCCAAATTAATAAATTGAATAAATTCGAACAATTGCATGAATTACATGACATAATTCGAATAATGAATCAAATAATCGATTGCTTGCGGCTCCGCTTGAAAAGCCTTAAATAACTGTGGCCGAATAAAATATCCGATTGTAAATTATAATATTTCCGACGGGACCAAATTGCAATGTAATGCAATGCAATTAGCCCTGTATTATATACTGCCCACTGCTGTGCACGGGCCTCTTCTACTACTGAGACTCCACCACGCTGGCCTAGTGCGGGTTGGCAGACTTCACATACCTTCAAAATTGTTATAGAGAACTTCTCAGGTATGCAGGTTTCCCACGAGGAAATTCTAGGGGAGCAAATTACAGGCATAAAAAGGAGACTACACGTTAATTCCAGACATGGCCTATTAGTGTTTCAAATCCGTTTAAAGCTGTTAATACGTTTACGTTTTTTTTTATTGCATTGAATGACGAGACGAGCATGCCGTTCGCTTGATGGTAAGCGATACGACGACCCATAAACAGTAGTATCACCATCCAGCACTTTGAGTTACAAAGTCCTGTGTGGTATTCCACTGCGCTCGTCATCCTGAGACATAAGATGTTAAGTCTCATTATGTCCAGTAGTTACACTGGCTGCAATGTCCTTCAAACCGAAACACAACAGTGCATGCACACTGCTGCTTGGCGATAGAACTATTTCTATCTGATAGACATTGCGGTGGTACCCACCCAGACGGACTCTTACATATGAGATACCTACCACCAGTAGACTTACTTGTAATAAACATCCGAACATTTTCACATTCGCACTTATTAATCGATACTGCGATACAATACTTATTATACTTTCGAAAACAATATTTTTGAAAATCATCGTTTAGAAGAAAATATATTTTTTATGGATATTTCGTTACAATGTTGTCAAAACAAGATTAACAGGAGATACTCGTTTTCGTATACATAAAAACGTATGTAATGTACTTACTTAGCTTAGCTAGCAAATTAAATAAGGCACGGACTCCAAATAAATTATAATTATTATGTACAAATAAAGTTAAATTACTTTTTGTTTGTAGTAATTATTAAAGATAGTTACATTTATTATTAAAAAGATTTTTTGCTTACGTAATAATATTATCTATGTTTAAAACAATGCATAGATTTACGATCACAACAATCGCGGGTCATTTGCTGTTAATAAAGAGTTCAATTGTCTCTCTCCAAAGATATACATCAGATCCTAATATATTACATTATATTACAACATTCCCTGAAAAAAGTACTTTTTAAAAACGAAAACCGCATCCAAATAGAATCAGTCATTTTTGGGAAAATCGCGGCTATACAAACTTACATATTATATACATACATAAGAGTCGAATACAAATCCTCCTTTTGAAGTCGATTAAATAACATTATATTATTCGACGCAATATTTTTGCTTGGTACCTACGAAACCATAACGACTTGATCATAACTGCAATATAAGTTCAACCTTGTTATATTACGAAAATATAATTTGCGTCGTGATATACATGAGTCTATTTAGACATTTCTAAGAGGGGCCGTGACCCACGTTGTGCGTTAGGTCCTCAAACTAAATGCATACCCATGCGTTGGGAGACATTTGATGTGGACCGAGACACGCTGTTTACGGTTACTTCATGGTAGTTTAACACATTGAGCCCTAAAGGGCCGCGCGAAGATTTTTTCGCCCGTTTCCCCTCCATCCATCTAGGGAACTTTCCTTTCTTCCAAAACTTCCCATCCCCAAACCTTTTCTTGGGCTGTTGCGTCATTAGGCAAGTTATAGCTCGTAAACTTTCAGCCAGGACCGCAGCAGGATGAAACTGCAGTCGCTTCATAAAAAAGCACGCACTGCTGAGACGGGCACGGACCCCCCACCTCTTTATTAGCGACTATGATTACAAGGATCTTGAAAGAGTACGTCCGAGATGTAAATGGAGGAAAAAAAATGTAAACAGACTCGTTGGCGTTTCATTTATTATACTTTTAGCTTTTGTCACGACTTCACCACTTCACCCGCATCAAAGAGTTATTCCAGGACAAAAATCCTGCTATATCGCAGCTTTAGACGAAAACGACACAATTAAAAAAATTAAAAAATTGAGTTGTCGTCATAAAATTACTTAAAACTCAATACAACAATAGTTCAAACACCGCCATATTCAAGCAGGAAAAGGACTAAACTATTATATCGGTCCCTTTTTTATTATATTTTCATAAAAAAGGGACCAGTTTTAAGTAATTTTATACCGATAAACCATTTTTTTTAATTGCGTCGTTTTCGTCCTAAAGGTGCGATATTTTTCTTCCCTGGGTGTCAACCAATTATCTCCATACCAAATTACATGTCCGAAAACGGGCCTAAAGTTCTACCCAAGATAGTTTATTTATATTTAGATAGTACCTACTCCCAAAAACTAGGACTTTGCAATAATTTGTATAATTTTAAAGTCCTCCGATTTTGAGATTTATGTCATTTTATTTTGCTCAAATATATAAGTTTTAAAAAGTACGCTATAAGTGGAGGGGCCATATTTTTTTTTACGCATGCTCGCGCGCATGCTCACGCCTTTTATCCCCGAAGGGGTAGGCAGAGCCGCAACTAGTGCACCCACTTTTCGCCAAGCGGATTCCGTCCCCTGATGTGATAGGGGGCGAGCCTATCGCCATATCGGGCACAAATTCCAGACTCCGGGCTGATACTGAATAGAAAAATCCAATATCACCTTTGCCCGACCCGGGGATCGAACCCGAGACCACAGCCTTGCAGTCGTACCGTAATACAACTACGCCACCGAGGCAGTCAGTCAGGCAGTATTTTTTTTTAATGGATTCTATATCCATATTTTTGTCCCTTTAATATCCATAAAGTTTGAGCGTGGTTACACTTTGAGGCCCAGCACCCATACAAAAAGCGGACATATTATCGAAATCCGTCCAGTAGCTTTCGAGTTTATTGCGCACAGAGGCAGCGGGGGACTTTGCTTTACAATAGGTAAGGTTGTAATACATCCCGTCTTGCTTAAAAATCTTAATAAAATCTTGTTTTTAAAGGATACAATTATATACCTATTTTAACCACATAGCTAAAAAATATGTTAATTCGGCATTATAAAATTATAATAGCTACCTATAAAATGTTTTGACGTCATAAGTAGAGTGAGTCAGTCGCAGACTTCGTCGTTTTGTCGACAGGAAATATTACACTGAGAGCGGTTTTTTTTTATATGCCCGTATAGGCAGACGAGCTAGCCGCCCGCATGATAGTAAGCGGCCACCGCTACTCATGGACTCGGCGATGCCAGGGACACAGACAAGCCACTGCCTACCGTAGGGACAATACTGTTTTTGAGCCTCGTTTGAAATTACTAAAGGTTTTCCATCAAATAAGTTATCATCATCATCGGCTTTTAGCAGTCCACTGCTGGACATAGACCTCCTCCAATACGCACCATTTTACCCTGTCTTCGGCTTGTCACATACAGTTCCTGCCAGCGACCTTACGCAAATTGTCCCTTCACCTAGCTGGTGGGCGCCCTACACTATGCTTGCCGACTCGTGGTCTTCACCCAAGAACTCGTTTGCTCCAGCGGTTATCGGTTCTTCGACAGTTATTACCTGCCTATAGCAAAAGCATATCCATTCTCCATTTTATTAAATAAGTAATGCATCCTATGTTATGTATAAATAGGTTTTTATTTATTTGTGTGTGTTGTACTTTAGTTATAAATAACTTTATTCCGCCATTGAAAAATTAGCTCCTCATAAAACTGTCAGTTTTCAAACTTATTTCTGCAAATGCGGTCTGCCACCCTGCATTAGGCCAGCGTGGTGGACTAAGGCCTAAACCCTCTCAGTAGCGGAGGCGCGTGCTCAGCAGTGAGACTGTAAATGATACAGGGCTGCCATTATTATGGAATCAATCGCTCCGAACTGTTCCAATTTTAAAAATTATATTAGTACTAGCTGACCCCGTAAACGTTGTTTTGCCATCAGTTACCGATCGGGATTAAAAGTTATTAATAAAATAGGGGTTGATCGTAGATTTATGTTTGTATTTTAGAATGCTGTATTATAAAAAAATAAAAACAAAAAAAAAATATAAAAAATAAAAAAACAGTTAAGGGGTGGACCACCCTTAACATCTATGAAACGGGTATGAAAAATGGATGTTGACCGATTTTCAGACCTCGATATGCACACTAAATTTCATGAAAATCGATCGAGCCGTTTCGGAGGAGTTTGGCAACAAACACCGCAACACGAGAATTTTATATACAGTTTAATATTCCTGAGAAAGTGGAAAATTATAATTCCAACTCCTCTGTATCCTTCTATTTGATTAATTTAATTGCGGGCTTAGACTAATTAGTACTCACAGAGATTCGCCGAGCTTCACCGCTCTTCAACCATTGCTGTTGCAGGCTTACCGGAGTTCAGTAGTTGGTGTGACGGCGGAATATCACAATATATAATTATATATATATTTAATTTTATAATATACATTTTTCTGTAGGTCTCTCATATGTAAGAGTCCGCCTGGGTGGGTACCCCGCAATGTCTAGTTCTACCGCCAAGCAGCAGTGTGCATGCACTGTTGTGTTTCGGTTTGAAGGACATTGTAGCCAGTGTAACTACAGGACATAGTGAGACTTAACATCTTATGTCTCAGGATGATGAGCGCAGTGGAATGCCACACAGTACTTTGTAACTCAAGGTGCTGGATGGTGTTGCTACTGTTTATGGGTGGTCGTATCGCTTACCATCAGGCGAACGGCATGCTCATCTCGTCATTCAATGCCATAAAAAAAAACTTAGTTACGAATTGATAAAAGACGAATGTCCTATATTTATTATCATGGTTTAAGATAATTATATCCCCACCAAATTTGGTCTTAATAATATTTATTTATTTATTTGTACTTCATACAAAACATGTAAAGGCTGACTTAATGCCGTAGACATTTTCTACCAGTCAACCTGGAATGGTGCAGAGAAAAAAACATAGTAGGTGCACGAAACAAATTTGGATCATAGTGTCGATTCAATTAAAATAGTAATATTAGGTAAACACTACGTCAAGAAATACACTAATATATTTTTGGTAATACTTATAATAGCAATAAATATATGTCTCGAGATTTAGTTTTCCCCCCTTTAGCTTCCCTAAGCTAGTGGTTAATACATATGAATATGCCATATTTATACTCAAGGTACCTGGTACATCTAAATTAAATTTCACCATAATCGGTTCAACGGTTTATTTTTTTTCCCCATTTAACCTTCTTATTTAGTGGGTAATAAAATACTGAATGTCATATTTATTTTCAAGTTTCAAGATATCCCCAAAATAAATTTAAATACAATTGGTTCAGCGTTTATTTATTTATTTATTGTTATAAGGTACACCAACAGCACTACATATTATAACATTATAAAACAGTAAAACAATAAGGTACAACATCTGATATGTGTGCTACTCATAGTTGTACACAGCATTCACCACAGACAACATACTTAAATTAAAAAATTAAAACATAATATTGACAAGATAGAGGATAATATGAAGTACTTAAATTTTGACATTATTGAGTAATTATTGTATGTATTATAAATAATTTGGTTACAACACTAAACGTAAAAAATAGGCAACAGGAAAGGCTACAGAGTTAGCGAGTATGGTCCAGATCTAATTACGTTCAAATTAATTATTGAGATAATCCAGCATCTTACCTCTAAATACTTTAAAAGAATCATTAAATATATCTATATCTATATCTGGTTCTAGACGAATAGGAGGTGGCAGGTAAATGGCACATATTGCTAATTTATAGTTATTTAATTCAATTGTGACCCACAGATCTTCATTGTCAGTTTCCTGATATTCATCCGCGTAGATGGCAGGTTACGTGATACAGCAATCATTACTCCACCTCCGTCCCTCTTCGAAGCCCCGTCCAACATTCTGTCTCTACGATAAACTGTATACCTAGAATCTATAAATTCATATTGGAGTTAAGCCACGTTTCTGTGAAAACAATCACTTGATAATTACATAAAGAAATATTTTTTAGTACATCATTTGTCTTGGTCCTAAGACCACGGATATTTTGGTAATATAAATCGAATGTTACGACAAAAACTACCACAACTCGTAACAACTAATTAACGATTTACCAGTTTATATAATTAAATTAAGACTATTAATATTACGGATAAGCAAGGCTTGGGATGATTTGTTTTTTCTGACATAAATATGGCCGTTACGAATCCAAGTAAATTTATATGACAATTCTTTGGCTTTTATACGTGCTGCAGCATGCAGAGCTTTATTTGATGGCGTTAAATGTTCAGAAACGTACACTGGCGTGCGAGGACCTCCTATACCCAGATGTTGTGTGTTAAGCTTCTCTTGAGAATTCGTTTTGTTGTATTTGATTACAGCATCAAGGACCTCATCCCGTTGGCGAGGACTGCGGAGCTTTACTATGACAGAACGGAGTTTCGGGTTTTCTTTATTCATTTTTGCAACACGGGATACAAATAAAATATCATTATCATCAACGCCACTCTTGACTGTTTTTAAAAGTTGACCCATAGTGGATATTAGTTTTTCATTTTTATGTTCAGGTATCCCATTGACTTCTATATTATTTTGCCGCATATGTTGTTCAACCAAATGTAGTCTGCCAGTAAGATCCTTAATTGTTGTTTTCAGATTTTCGTTGTCTTTTTGTAGGTCGGCGACAATTGTATTTGACTGGGTTAAGCTGGCCTTCATATCTGCGTATTGCTGATTGAAATAGTTCATCGCTTCGCGAAAATCGTGTATTTGGCCTACTATATGCTTTAGTTCATTTGTAACTAACTCTTTAATTGAGGCCAAAATTTCCTGTTTTAAAATTTCGCGTAATCGCGTTTCAGTAACATAACCGTCACTTTCAGAAAAAGAAGGTCCCTGCTTTTGCTTGATGCGCATGGTAACATTGGCGTCACAATCCTCTTTAACAATGGGTGTGACAGGTGAATAGGTGCTATGACATACTGGTGGACAATCTGCAATTGACTTATTGTTACGACATTGCATGCATTTCCATGAATTTGTCTGTTGTTTATCCATCAGATGAAAGCGCTTAGAAGGTATATTGGCGCAGAGAATATCGTACTTCGAATGACAGCTAGAGCATCCTAGGACGTCTTTTCCTTGTATTGCGAGTTTACATTTTATACATATACTAGGAGTCGGTGCCATTGTAGAATATACTTCTATTTTAATAATATTATAAAGCTACTTTAGTGGCAATAACAAGATTTTGCGTTTGAGGAAGATAATAATATTGCACGCAGCGTCTATTGCAGCGGTAAAGCGATGACGCGTTCATGCAGCGAAGTGAGTTGTAGGTGTGTGCGTGAGAAGCGGGCCGCCCGCGAGTTGTCGTAGGTCAGGGAAGCGGCCGTTGCAAGAATATTTTTAAAAGTTTTTCTGTGGTTACTCACGATTAATAGCTCAGTTTGCTAGTCCAAAACTACCACTGAATAGCTTGTTCGATAATCTTTACTATAGTACCGTACACTTCACAAGTAATTCACTTTTAAGATATTCTTTTCTTAAATGTTGACGGAGCAAAATTAAACTGTGTTGTCTTTACAAGTGAGCCGATTACAGCGTTTTAATATCTCTCTCCTTTTACCCTTCTAATTTTGGGGTTAGTGAAAAAATAACATTTCATACTAATTTTCAAGGTTCAAGATATCCCCATACAGTGCAATACAATCGGAGCAACTGTATTATCTCCCCTCTTTTAACCTCCTTAGTTAAGGGTTATAAAAATAATATCCCATAGTTATCTTTTAGGTATTAGATAACCCAATACCAAATCTCATTACAATTGATTCAGGAGTTTAGTTTTCCCCCCTTTTATCCCCTTTATTCAGAAGTAAAGAAAATAATTAACATCCCATATTTATTTTCCAGGCCTATGATATTCCCATACCAAATTTATTTACAATCGGTACAACGGGTTCATTTCTCCCCGTTTTACCCTCTTAATTATGGGCTAATAACATAAATAATATGTTATGTGTGTGTTCTAGGTTCGAGATATCTCCATATCAAATTTCTTTACAATGGGTTCAGCGGTTTAGTTTCTCTCTCCTTTTAACCACCTTAAATAGGAGATAATAAGAAAATTAATATCCCATATTTGTTTTCAACGTTCAAGATATCCCAATACCGAATTTTATTATAATCGGTTCAACGGTTTGCCATCTCCCCCTTCTAATCCCATAAGTTTGGGGTTGATAAAAATTAAAAGAGCTCATACTATCTAAATCCAAAATTTCATCCAAATCGGACGAAGCGTTCCGAGAAACCAATTACATATATATATGTCGGAGACAGCGTCGGCCGATAGGTATACGTAGGCACACATAATAAAAGTCACAAACGAATTATCTGTTCAACTCACTATTTATTGTTCGTTGATCAATTGTTACGTTATCAAATGTTCACAGAGTACAATACCACGTCAGGATTCACTATTAACTTTACTTATTATAACACATTGATAATTGAGACGATTACTTAACCAAACTTCTCAACAATAATCGACTCACCTAGTAACAACCCGAATTAACATAGTAACTGCTTAACTTAGCACTGACCGATATTAAAACCACCATAGTTACTACTTAGTATCGAACTGCACTGAACTAGTTGCTTCATATGATTAGGCACCCTTTTTATACACCCAACTGTCGCTCCCACTACCAGTTTGACATCTAGACTAGTTTTTTCACGATTATTATTTTATCTTACCCGACGTTATATATTCAGACACCCTCAATGGGATTAATAAAAAGGAATTACCCGACACGGCCATTCTGACAATACACACGTCCTCGTGTGTTACTCTGAATGACACAAAGTATGATCATCACGCAAACTTAACTACACTCTTCAAAAACAATGTAGACAAAAAAAAATGGCTGAAGGTCCATCTCATTAATCAAACCAAATAATCCTAATCAATTAAGCCCTGCATGTTACCTCTCATATGCGAACCCCCACGGGAACGCCGAGCCTCTCCCGGACTCTATGGTTTCCTCAGAAACCCGACCTCCGCCAGAGTTGACTGCTTACCGCGTACTCACGCTCGACCCCACTTAAAAGTAGGCAGCGATTTTTACTGAGCTACGGCTACACGACAACCTCTGGTACGGTCCACTCCAGATCAACATGCAAACTTAATTACTATCTCTACTACTTGTCTCTGCTTTAATTTCATCGATTATGTCAAAACTTAACCTTCAAGCATTTTTCGCTAATGCAAATTTCATAAAATCATGAAAATTTAACACTTCAACTTAATGAAAATTTAAAATTCCAATTATAGTACAAGAACCCAACCGAAATTTCAATTAAAACTTAGGAATGAATATCACAGCGAATGTAAAATTATTTCTGTAGTCATACCCCTGACCATAATCGACAGGCTAAGAAAGTCACCACTGTGACCATGTGCACAAATAACTATAGTCAGTCGCTTGTATTGTCCAAAGGTTAAGGAAAAGCTCGCAATAGTGTCTCTCTAGTTAAAAGGAATTTAAGAAACAAATTAATTTTAAAATTCAGTTAGATCACGTATAGTGACATGGACCTCCTGACATGTGATAGTTCTCTTACGTACATTTGTTACAAAATAGACAGCACCCCCAAAACGCCCTTCCTCCATCACCTCCTAGTATCATAGCCAGAGAGAAGAAGTGACGGTAACAAACTCTCATGATACAGCTGTCAAATAGTTACTAAGACAGTATACAATGCAAACAATTCTTATCTAAGCGGAGAACAGTGCCATTGACGATCAGCAGCGATTTCCCCTGGGAAGCGGCTCAGTAGCTGCACTGCACACAGTCCTCGAACCGGACCAGACACGTCAAACGCGGCACCACCAACAGCGATTTCCAATGTCTGCAAACAGAAAATATACGCAGCAGCATCAAATCGCTCGGCCATTCCTGGCCTAAACCAGACAAATTCAAGGGAACAGAAGGATTTTAAAATTACAATTAGTAGACGAATGTGTTTATTGCTTAACCTGCGGCATACTGACAAAACTTAGACGGTTGCCAAGCGTTTTGTACTCGGATCAATCTTTAAATTTGCAAAAAAATAAAAACTTCAGACTATAAAAAAAACTCACTAACAAAATAATGAGACATGGCAGAATGAAAACTTCTCACCCGAGTGCAAGAATCTTCCTTGCGGAGCTGCAAACTTATAAAGGGCCACCCTAAAATTGACAGCATTCAAACGTCAATTGACGATCAATAGAGACCTTCCCTTTGTAGGTGCTTACTAGCTACAGTGATCGGCTCAGCACTCACAGTACGCGCCGTATAGAACTTCTCAGGACCTCGCGACGGCAACAGGGACTAAAGAGTACAGCACCCGCAAGAGTACCTTCGGAGGCGGGTTGACTCCTACCTATAGCATAGTAGGTTAGACATGTCCTTTACCCAATATGCATTGAAAAATGCACCTGCCAGGCCAACGCTCGACATCCGTGCCACTCCAAATATAGTGGAGTGCGCAGTCCCATGTCCGCGCAACCTGAACCGTGTCATTCTGCGCCTTTCCGCATTTGCGCAGCTTAGAGCGCGCCGTTCCGCGCCTTTCCGCATCTGCGCATCCACACACCCTGGAATGCGTATCCGCACACCCTGGAGCGCGTACCCGCACACCCCTGGAGCGCGTACCCACACTCCCTGGAGCGCGTATCCGCACGGCATGGACCGCGCATCTTTGCACAGCCTGAAGTACACTGGTCTGCACTGAGCACACACTACGCAGATCTCTGTTCCTGAAAGCCAAGAAAAACAAAAACAACAACACACCGTTCGGCCTATTTTGACCTTTGATTAAGATTCCTCCTTATGCTACTACAATGACTACTTCAGTTATTCTTGATTTCATCTGTACCGAATTTGCTACAATGACCCTTAGGCCCAGTGGGTGATCACGTTGTAGTCTCGCGATACACAGGCCACTCATAGCAAACAGATTGTAATGTATTGACTATTCTTACAATATAAGACTGGTGGAAGTACGGCTATAGACTATGCATGTGTAATAGTGATATCAAACGCATGCTCACGCCTTTTATCCCGGAAGGGGTAGGCAGAGGCGCAACTAGTGCACCCACTTTTCGCCAAGCGTATTCCGTCCCATAATGTGATAGGGGGCGAGCCTATCGCCATATCCGGCACAAATTCCAGACTCCGGGCTGATACTGAATAGAAAAATCCAATATCACTTTGCCCGACCCGGGGATCGAACCCGAGACCTCAGCCTTGCAGTCGTACCGTAATACAACTACGCCACCGAGGCAGTCAAATAGAGATCGAGATATCAAAACTATTGAAATTAAAAGTTTTACCAATTGGGACCATGTAGGTACAGTATTTCTTGCCCAAATTGCCATTTAACGCAATATCTTTAAACCTAGTAAGTACTCGAAAGTGAAACGCCACGGCTATTATATCTGGACGGCATTCTCATTGCTACAACAAGCAAATCCACTTGTGAAGTGGTGTGGGCAGAATCTCCAGTCACCACCACATGGTAAAACGAGATCCCAACATTTGCGGAGATTACGGAGAAATAAAGGAAACCATAACCCTCAAACAAGGGTTACGAGTGATACGATACCAAATCCTCCTATATCACCGCAGTTAACGTCAGATCCACCAAAGGATCCCACAGAGGCTCTTCAGGAGTCACAGTTTACGGAGTCTTGTAACTCTGAATACATTAAGTACTCCCTGCTAGGATCTTCAGTTCCTGCAATCAAAAATATCACAACAGCATCAAACCGTTCACCCTATCCTGGACTTTAATCAAGTCTCGCATCAATCTTTGAGCAGGAGTTCAGTAGTCATCTTAACACGAGGACAACTTTAAAATTATCGCACGACTCGCTCTTAATCCAAAATTTTAAACAGTACAGTGTTGCGATCCGAAACCTTGACTAAGAAAGGCCAGCAGTCCTTCAGACCGAACACTGTACACCTAGATCACTTTTGTCACCCAAGGCCATGTACAGTCATTGTTTACTACAACTGGTATTTTTCTCCAAGTCCTTAAGTTTAGGGACGGCTCTGTACCAACAATAACCACAAAATGGTCGTTAATCCATGTCTGCACATGCCCTGTTAAACAAGATCTCAATATTTGTAAAGGTTACCAAGAAATAAAAGAAACCAGAACCCTCAAACAAGGGTTATGGGTCATACGATACCAGACTTCCTCTACCGCTGCAGTAAGCCTCATATCTGTCGTCACAGATAGCCACACGTGATACGCGATGCAGCAGTTAGCATCAACCAGTACTAGGCAATCGTGTAGTCACGTTGCCCGGGACACCAACTACGACGTATGGTGCGTCGCACGTCGTACGTCGGCAGCACATCTACCGGAACGTTTGCACACCAACAGGAACGTTTGAGCACCAACAGGAACGTTTGAACACCAACAGGAACGTTTGAACACTAACAGTTTGGTCGCGGTACACAACAGTTTGATCGCGGTACACACGCAGATCCTTATTCATTTGAAGCCGTAAGCAGATGACGTCAGAAATAAACATGCGATGGCTATGTTTCACACGTGTCCACTTTTATTCACGTTGTAGTCTAGTTCTTATTCAGATATTACTCAGCGCAATTTCTTTCTTCACGTAAATTGCGGGTAGTCAAATATGTCCATCGTACGATGTATTCCACATAGCGTACATATGTAGTGAGCACAATCTATTTCTGTGGGCATTGATTGTTTATCCCAATTCTGATGTCGGAGACAGCGTCGGCCGATAGGTATACGTAGGCACACATAATAAAAGTCACAAACGAATTATCTGTTCAACTCACTATTTATTGTTCGTTGATCAATTGTTACGTTATCAAATGTTCACAGAGTACAATACCACGTCAGGATTCACTATTAACTTTACTTATTATAACACATTGATAATTGAGACGATTACTTAACCAAACTTCTCAACAATAATCGACTCACCTAGTAACAACCCGAATTAACATAGTAACTGCTTAACTTAGCACTGACCGATATTAAAACCACCATAGTTACTACTTAGTATCGAACTGCACTGAACTAGTTGCTTCATATGATTAGGCACCCTTTTTATACACCCAACTGTCGCTCCCACTACCAGTTTGACATCTAGACTAGTTTTTTTCACGATTATTATTTTATCTTACCCGACGTTATATATTCAGACACCCTCAATGGGATTAATAAAAAGGAATTACCCGACATATATATATACAAGTTTAGCGCGTTTAAATAAGAGAGTGATTAGTTTAGTGTATAGGACTGCCTCGGTGGCGTAGTTGTATTACGGTACAACTGCAATGCTGAGTATTGGGTTCGATCCCGGGTCGGGCAAAGTGACATTGGGTTTTCTATTTAGTATCAGCCCGGAGTCTGGAATTTGTGACCGATATGGCGATAGGCTAGCCCCTATCACATCATGGGATAGAATATGCGCGGCGAAGAGTGGGTGCACTAGTTGCGCCTCTGCCTACCCCTTCGGGGATTAAAGTCGTGAGTGTGTGTGTGTGTATAAGTATTTTAATCACTCTATTTTTGAGTGACAAAGCAAAATCTAGTGGAGCAATAAACTCCACTAGATTTTGCGCGTTCAAAAGTCTTTCCGTGATAAAAGTCCCGCTTTATATTTTCCTATAGTAATGTAGCTTCCTATTAGTTAGAATTTTCAAAATTGGTTCAATAGTTCCAGAGATTATATCCTATGAACCTACAACCAAAGTCTCAAACTTTTCCTCTTTATATTACTAGCATTGACAATTCGCTGCAACAATTAAAATTACGAAGGTAATAAAAAACAGAAAAAAACAAATAAACAAGTTCAGATTTGCGTATACTGCCTCTGACTGGGGTTTAACCATTACGTAGGTAACCTTAAATAAACTTTAAACCTCATCTGTCTAAATTTATACCACGAAGTGTACCGTATAAGGTCCAAAAAATATTTATACTCTGCAAGCGTAAGCTGTTATCTATAATATAAACCATCGAAATTCAAATGATCTTACTTATAATTTGTACTAATATTATAAAAAGGAAAAGTTTGTGAGTTGGTTTGTAGGGGCTAATCTCTGGAACTACTGAACCGATTTTGAAAAATATTTCACTTATAGCAAGCTACATTACTCCTGAGTACATTTTAACCCGGGAAAACATAAAGCGGGACTTTGGTCCTGGTAAAGTTTTCACGCGGCGGAACCGCGGCAAAAGCTATATTATAAATGCATAAGTTTGGATGTGTGCTAGCTAAACAATCACGAGAGAACGACTGAACAGATATGGATGAAATTTGGCACATACATAGATTATCATCTGGAAAAGCCCATACACTACTTTTTATCCCAAGAAAATAAAGAACTGGTTGTTCATCCCGGAAAAACTTTTTCACGCGGGTGGATCTGTAAGCAATACCTAGTATTATAAATGCGAATGCTTGTGAAAATATTTGGATTTTTGATAGAAGTTTACTGGTAGGTCTCTTGTATGCAAGGGGCCGTCTGGGAAGGTACCACCGCAATGTCTATTTCTACCGCTAAGCATCAGTGAAAAGCTCTCCTGTGTTTCGGATCTAAGGACAATGTAGCCAGCGTAATTACTGGGCAGTATGAGACTTAATATCTAATGTCTCAGAGTGACGAGTGCAGTGGAGTGCCATGCAGTACTTCGTAATTCAACTTTTTATGAGCGGTCGTAACGCCTACCATCAGGCGATCGGCATGCTCGTCTCGTCATTTAAATGCAAAAAAAGAAGTAAACTCAGAAATTAATTTGCTTCCATGGAAAATATTTGAATATTTTAAGTAGATGGCACTGTCGTCACTCAGGTGGCGCTATATAGTGCTAATGATATAGGATTTTTTGTAGTGGAAACGCGGGTAAAGTCGCGAGCAACACATAGTTTCTAATAAAGCTGAGATAGTTTGTTTAAACGTACTCATTTCTGGAAATACCTACAGATCTGATATCAAATATTATTCTTTCACTAATATGAAGCTACATTGTGACTGACTGCCGCACTCAAGAACATGACTAAATTTTAATGATCATACACACACTTCTTCTTCTTCGTCCATCATGACTGAAGGTCGTGCCCGCTTTGGTAAGCCTTGGTGGTGGCGCTGACAAGCTGCTTCCACTCCACCCTGTCTTGTGCCTGTCGCAGAGCATCCGTGACTCCCCATGACCTCTCTGATGGTGTCAGACCATCGGGTAGGTGCTCGGTCTCTAGGTCTTTTGCCATCTACACTACCCACCACAACCAGCTTATCCAGGTTGTCTGACTGCCTTCGTGCTACATGGGCAAAGTACGAGAGGATCCGATACACACACAGGCACACGCAAATGTGCTTACACACGCACACACCTTTTTAACCGATTTCCTATTCCTAAGTTTCAGACAGAAGCGCAACTATGCACTTTGGCTGTATTCCGTCCAACGATATGTTATTTTTTGATTACTTTTATTTCTGCATATGGTCAGTGAATTTAAAGTTTTACAAAAGCCAGCATTTTAGTAAAAATCCTGACGATAGTAAAAAAATTAGGATAAATGATCTTTAAAGTTCATTGACGCTGAGTGTTGCAGTTAGTGTTATTTTTTACTTTTTATATTGGAAAATAACTTTAAAGTATACTTAACTTCACGGAGAATGTTTTCTTACTTGATCTTTTCAATGTCTTTGTGAGGGTGGCACGACAAAATATTTCAAGCATGCTGTAGAAGGTAATTGGTGTCTCCTGATCGGAGCTAACCCTGGAAGATCTAGTACCAAACACCTGCGGATCACTGTTCTCTGTACAAATATATCAAAGATCAATAAACTGCCTTCACAATGACTCGGTATTCAGTTTGTTCACACCAATAAGCTGCTCGACTTGTCTCGAGTTTTAAAGTTCAAATTAAAAATCCATACCGGAAAAATAAAATCAAAGGTAACGGAACCATTGATTGTTCACCTTATTTAAAATTTTCATAAAATCTTTCTATGCAGGAATATAAAGAAAAACATTTTAATAAATTGCAACACACATCCTTACCAATATTATAAATGCGAAAGTAACTCTGTCTGTCTGTCTGTCGCGCTTTCACGTCAAAACTACTGAACCGATTGAGATGAAATTTGGTAGGGAGATAGTTTAAGATTCTGGCAAGGACGTAGGCTACTTCTTATCCCTGGAAAATATATACCAGGACTTTTATCCCGGAAATGCATTTTGTGCGAGTGGAACCACAAGAAAATGCACGTATTACTACTTTTATCCCGGAAAAACATAAACCGGGAATAATATCCCGGATTTGTTTTTCTCGCGAGTGGAGTCGTCATGGCCAAACCACTGAACCGATTTCGATCAAATTTGGTAGGGAGATAGTTTAAGACCCTGAGAAGGACCTAGACTACTTCTTATCCCGGGAATAACAAACTTGGACTTTTATCCCGAAAAATATTTTCTTGCGGATGAAACTGCTAACAAGTTTATATAATATACTGCTATAGTTTGAGACCCAGGGAAAGACATGGGCTACCTTTTATTCCGGAAAAATATAACTAGGACTTTAAACACGGAAAATCGTTTCTTTTGGGTGGAACTGCGAAAAAATAAGTATGAAGATAGTTTGAGACCGAGGGAAGGACATAGGCTACTGCTTATCCCGGAAAAATATAAACCGGGACTTTTATCCCGAAAAATATTTTGTTGCGGGTGGAACCGTGAGAGAATAAGTATGGGGATAGCTTGAGATCCAGGGAAGGATAGGCCACTTTTATCTTTTTATTTTTAAGGATATGTCCTTACATCACTACATATTATAAAACGAAGTCCCCCCATCGCATCTGTTTGTCTGAACGCGATTTACTCAAAAACTACCTAACGGATTTTCATACGTTTTTCACCAATGGACGGAGTGATTCAAGAGGAAGGATTATGTGTATCATATATTATAAACTCGAAAGTTTGTATGTATGGATGTATGTTTGTTACTCTTTCAAGCAAAAACTGCTGAACGGATTTCTATGAAATTTGTCAAACGGGTAGCTCATGTCCTGGATTAACACATAGGCTACTTTTTATCCTGGGAAAATATAAAGAGGGACTTTTATCCCGGAAAAACTTATTCACGCGGGCGGAGCCGCGGTCAAAAGCTATTATTTAATAATAAAGAAACTAACAAAAAAATCGTAGTGTGTTTTTGCATTACAGCACCAGAAAAAACAACGAAAACATGGATGGTGGGCTATGTTAGGAATGTGAGTGCTCAACATGGCCCGTAATATTATAGTAACGTAAGTATGTATGCTAACGACATTTAAGTATCACTTTCTTCTTTTAATGTATTGAAATACAGTTATATTAGAAAAAAAATACGTGTGGCACTCGGAGACTGCCACGGTAAAGCTATTGCATTTTTTATCACAAATTTTGATTGACTAAACACAAATTCGATCTTACGCTTACCACATAAAGTAGATTTTTAAACGCGAGCAAAGCACGTTTAGTCTTGTTATTGATAAATGTCAGTAACCAAAGTAGAATAAATCAACAAAATTTGAAAAAAGAATGTTACGTTCGATTCTTTTGTACTCGTGACGTGCCAACGCTGGGGAAATAGCTTCTACGCAATGTATTTAAGGTTCATATTAGATTAGTAAGAAATGGTTTTAATGACTTTAATAAATAAAATAAATAAAAATATACTCGTTTCAAGAATTATAGCTTGTACGCATTGTATTTAAGGTTCATATTAGTAAGATAAAAAAGATGTCAGGTTATTTTCGTTACGGAATTTCTGGATTCGGTCTCCACGCACAAGGCCCGCGATAGAAGTTATGCAATAGCTTAAAAAACTAGTGCAGAACAAAAAAAAACCTATGAAAACCTTGAGCTGTGGCTTATACTAAAAGTATCCAACATAAAAATTGTACGGACACAAAAAAAATCTCACTGATTAAGAAAACTTCACACATAATTATAAGTGAAACAACATAATATTTGGCAACAATAAATGGGATGAATATTCTGTAAAATTGATTTTATGTTTGTTTGGGAAACTTGTGGTGGGCCATGATTGGAATACTTCACCTGAGTTTAGTAAAGCTTGTGATAATATAACAGTAGGCAAAAAACAATAAAGATATGTTTGTTTGGGAAACTTCTGGTGGGCCATGATTGGAATACTTCACCTGAGTTTTGTTAACCTTGTGAAAATATAACAAAAAGCAAAAAACAATAAAAATTACCCATGATTCAATGTCAACGAGACTAGGTATCTTGGTTTAGCAGTAAAAACAACACAAAATAGGTACGTACATTTTTTTTTTTTTTAATAAAACAATTTACTTCAAGGAAGTAATAACTCGGCCACTGTCTTGACGCACTACAGAAAAAATGTCAGCTATTTTTAACCTCCGACAGAAAAGACGAGTGTTATAAGTCTAAGTACTGGTGGTAGGTCTCTCATTATGTAAGAGGCCGTCTGGGTGGGTACCACCGCAATGTCTATTTCTACCGCCAAGCAACAGTGTGCATGCACTGTTGTGTTTCGGTTTGAAGGACATTGTAGCCAGTATAACTACTGGACATAATGAGACTTAACATCTTATGTCTCAGGATGACGAGCGCAGTGGAATGCCACTCAATACTTTGTCAGTCAAGGTGCTGGATGGTGTTGCTACTGTTTATGGGTGGTCGTATCGCTTACCATCAGGCGAACGGCATGCTCGTCTCGTCATTCAATGCAATAAAAAAAAATAAAAAAAAAAGTCTAGGGTGTGTATCTGTATGTCTGTCTGTGGCATCGTAGCTCTCAAACAAATAGGCCAACTATGACGCGTTGTTTTGTTGTTTTAAAGCTGATGTGATCGAGATAGTTCTTAGTCATAATTTATGAAATCTGTTCAGGTGTTTCAAGATTATCAGTGCATTTCTAACTTTCACAAGTTCGATTGATTTAAAAGTATGTGTATTATGACTTCGCCGATATTTTTAAGTCATGGTAACCTTAAGCTGATGCTGCAGTATCAAATAGTCTGCAGGATAACCCAACTCTCCAGCAACTTATAGCAGATATAGCGTGTAGCTCATAAGAATGGTCTCAATGAGTAGGTACCTATTAGATAGTTGATTATCAACGTCTCATTGAATAGAATATAGTAATATAAAAAAAATATAATAAAAATTAATTTAAAAATTTAAATTACCCCTGCCCATTGATATATAACCCATGACACTAAAAAACCAACGGGTTGCACTCCGGGAGTGCCGGCTGAAGTGAAAACTTGAACATTAACGTTGTGCAATTTTGAATATTTTGGAATGGTTAGGGAATAATTTCGCACGAATTGCTTTATTTATCAGTATAAAAGTACTAGCATTTATGTGGTTAAATACAATATTTATTTATTGCGCTATCGTACACAAAAATGACAATTTCAGTATTTCTTCGTCACTTTAAAAAAAAAAAAAAAAAATTACGATTTCCTTTGCCCATTCGAAAAAACTGAATGAGTGGCAGTTATTGCGAAATCGATACTTCATTAACCGATACACAATTCATTGCTTATAAATCAAAATTTGAAAAAAGTATGTTACGCTCTTTTGTACCTACGCGTGCCGTTGCAACGCTGGTGAAATAAATAAAAATGTACTCGTTTAAGCATTATAGCTTCTACGCATTGTATTTAAGGGTCATATTAGTAAGTGATGGTAAAACCTCCTAAGCATTTTCGATCAGAGTCACGTGTCCTGACGCGAGTTTAACATTTTATGTACCCATCCCAAAAAGTGCTCAACGCTAAAGAAGTTTTCACTTCAAAAACCCCTCTAAAAAGTAAAAAAATAAAAGTGTCTTTGTTTCTCGTTTAAGTACCTAGTAATCGACTCAAGCATCAAAATCAAATATTACTAGGTACTTAAACGACACACAAAGACACTTTAATTTTTTTACTATTTAGTAAGTTTTTGTGTCGGGTTCTGTTTAATTTTTTTATTTATTTTTTCAACATAGCAGTCTTTATAATCAACCTCAGACGCAATTTTGTATTTGGTTGCAGAAGTATAAACTAACATAATTTCGAAACAGTTTGGTAAAGTTTTACTAGGATTTTTGAAAACTGGGCAATGTTAGGAATCGGGCTATGTTCGGTAACACTTATTATTTTGTATTTTAGCCCCTAAAAACTCACAAACTTTTCCTTTTTATAATATTACTAGGTGTTGCTCGTGGCATCGCCCGCATGAAAAGCCTTTCCCGCAACAAAAGTCCCTAAAGCACTGTAGCGACGTAAAGCGCCACCTGTACGACGCCAGTGTCATCTATTCAAAAATTCCATTGTTACCCATGGAAGCAATTGACCGGGATAAAAAGTAGCCTATGTGTTAATCCATGACATGGTCTATCCGGGTGCCCAATTACATCCAAATCCGTTCAGCTGTTTCTGCGTTTACTTCTAACAAACATTCAAATATCCAAACGTCCAAGCATTTTCACCAATGTTCGCATTTATAAGTGCGAGTAAGAAGTAAGATTAGTAAAGATAGGTGAGACAAGTAAACTGCGAGTTGTGACAAACCACGCCAAATGTGTTGTACACACGTTGGCACGATCGACACCAAGAGATGGCAAGGCAAGACAAGTATACTCCCTAAACGGTATTGGCCTTCACTTGGGAAAGCTCGGCCAACGTGTATTGTCGGCTGTACACTTAAGCTACCCCTGAAAAGGGAGAAAGGTTTGATGCTATATATGTATGTGGTTAGTGACGTCACAACCGCAGTCCCTAGTCGGCAGTCACTTCCTTCTTGTTAAACTGCGCTTTTCATACGATGTTTTTTGAAAGCGAAGTTTTAACAATTCCAAGGTTAATGAAATAGGTACGAATCTAGGAGTCCGGAGAGTAACCGGTTTTTTCACTGTTCAAACCGGAATTGGATTAATTGAATTTCCTTTTTTAAAGATTTACCACCACCACCATACCCTGTATTATATACTGCCCACTGCTGAGCACGGACCTCATCTACTACTGAGAGGGTTTAGACCTTAGTCCACCACACTGGCCTAGTGCTGGTTGGCAGACTTCGTATACCTTCGAAATTCTTATGGAGAACTTCTCGGGTATGAAGGTTTCCTCACGATATTTTTCCTTCATCGTTAAAGCGAGTGATAATTTAATTCACAACGAATATCCACATAACTTTAGAAAATTCAGAGGTGCGTGCCCTTGGGTTTTGAACCTGCGGACATTCGCCTCGGTAGTCCGTTCTACTCCCAACTAGGCTATCGCCGCTTATATAGATTTACATTAGGGTAGATTTGCCAAGGGTGTTTTCTTTTCGCTGACAACATTTTTTTTTTATTGATATGAATGACGAGACGAGCATGCTGTTCGCCTGATGGTAAGCGATACGACCACCCATAAACAGTAGTAACACCATCCAACACCTTGACTTACAAAGTACTGTGTGGCATTCCACTGCACTCGTCATCCTGAGACATAAGATGTTAAGTCTCATTATGTCCAGTAGTTACACTGGACAAACCGAAACACATCAGTGCATGCACACTGCTGCTTGGCGGTAGAAAAATAAATTGCGGTGGTACCCACCCAGACGGCCTCTTACGTATGAGAGACCTACCACCAGTAAAAGTGATGCCAATGCACCTGATGGTAACCCGAGAGGGGTCCAGATAGAAAGACCACTGACGAGATGATGAGCCCTCGACAGTCGATACAATTATGCCGGCCTGTTTGAGCCGGATATACACAGACTGATCCCGGAACACGACACACTTCACCGGGCCACTATGGCGGATATCAGCACCTTATGTACGGTGGTGGATATCCGTGCGGATATAAAACATGTCCTATTACCAGCAAGATTTATTCTATGGTAATTACAGAACGCTCAATAACCGGTAACAAAATAACCGGTTACTCTCCGGACTCTTAGATTCTTACCTATTCCATTAACCTTGGAATTGTTAAAACTTCGCTTACAAAAAACATCGTATGAAAGGCGCAGTTTAACAAGAAGGAAGTGACTGCCGACTAGGGACAGTAGGGACTGCGGTTGTGACGTCACTAACCACATACATATATAGCATCAAACCTTTCTCCCTTCTCAGGGGTAGAATAAGTGTAAAGCCGACAATACACGTTGGCCGAGGTTTCCCAAGTGAAGGCCAATACCGTTTAGGGAGTATACTTGTCTTGCCTTGCCATCTCTTGGTGCCGATTGTGCCAACGCGTGTACTCATTTGGCGTGGTTTGTCACAACTCGAAGTCGCGATCACTTGTCTCACTTATCTATACTAATGTTACTTCTTACTAATATTATTAATGCGAAAGTTTGTGAAAATGTTTGTATGTTTGGATGTTTGTTAGAAGTAAACGCAGAGTATGTCAAGGTATGTGAAGCCGAAGGCCAGCGTGATGGACTAAGGCCTAACCCCTCTCAGTAGTAGAGGAGGCCCGTGCTCAGCAGTGGGCAGTATGATATAATACAGGACTGTTTGCATTGCATTGCAACGCAGAAACAGCCGAACGGATTTGGATGAAATTTAACACACACGTAGACCATGTCATAGATTAACACATAGGCTACTTTTTATCTAGGTCATTTGCTCCTATGGAAAATAATGGATTTATTTAAATAGATGACGCTGGCGTCGTACCTTTGGTGCTGTACATCGCTACAGTGTTATATGAACTTTTGTAGCGGGAAGGGCTTTTCACGCGGGCGATGCCGCGGGTAACACCTAGTAATATTATAAAAAGGAATAGTTTATGAATTTGTAGGGGCTAATCTGCGGGCACTTCAGCAGCGATTTTGAAATTTCTTTCACTTATAAGAAGCTACATTACTTCTGAGTGCCGTTACTTTTATCCCGGTTTTTTTTTCTTTATGGCATAGAATGACGAGACGAGCATGCCGTTCGCCTGATGGTAAGCGATACGACCGCCCATAAACAGTAGTAGCACCATACAGCACCTTGAGTTACAAAGTACTGTGTGGCATTCCAATGCGCTCGCCATCCTGAGACATAAGATGTTAAGTCTCATTATGTCCAGTAGTTACACTAGCTACAATGTCCTTCAAACCGAAACACAACAGTGCATGCACACTGCTGCTTGGCGGTAGAAATAGACATTGCGGTGGTACCCACCCAGACGGTCTCTTACATATGAGAGACCTACCACCAGTAAAATAACCAGTAATATTTATCCCAGGAAAACTTGTCCACGCGGGCGGTACCGCGGGTAAAAGCTAGTACACAATAAAAACTGACAGCATACTGCGCAGAATGTGACACAAAACTCGACTTTATAGGCTGTTTGTACTGGTTTTCTTCTAACTTACCAAAAGTATAGACGCCAAAGACGGTAGCTCTCAGTAGCTCTCGTCTTATATTTATTTACAATAAAGCCCTAAATACGCTGTCAACTCAGGGTGTCAGCTATTTAAATCTATTACTCTATAGTATATAATCTATTACTACTAAAATAAAATAAATAATTTATAATTAAATATAAGTATAAAACTATAAATTCATTATTGTTAATAGAATTAATTGAGAAGAACTAAAAATTATATCATTACCTAACTTTAACCGTTACTATATTCATATAAGTTGTAGCAAGTTTTTTTAAGTAAATATTTTTTGAAGTTATACTTCTTTTGGCGCGTTAGGGAAAAATTAAGAGAGTAAATTTTTACAATGCGCGCGCACACTGTCATGAAAAACCAACACCCTGAAGTTAGCTATAGTCAACATTTTAGTTTTGAATTTTGAACGTAGAATAAGGCGAAAGATATTGAAGTTATACTTCTTTTGGCGCGTTATTTAAAAAGATTTTGATCTTGTTACGCCAAAGAATTATAACTTCTAACGCGTGTACATAAGTCAAGAAGCTTAAGAAGCTTTGGGTATAAGCTTCTTGACATAAGTACACACACACTTTTTTTACTTTGTTTTTAAATCCATTAATTTTATTTTCTGTTCTAATTATCTCTGGAACATTATTATAAATGTGTGCCGCTCTGTAGTATGGACTATTTTTGTACATGGTAATTTTTGGCTCAGGTAAAATTTAATTATGTTTTCACCTTTCATTTTTATTAAATTCAAAATATGAGGGGTTTATTCTAACAAACAGAGCTAATTCGTAGATGTAAATGCAGGGGAGAGTAAGTATGTTATGATTTTTAAAGTATGGTCGGCAGCTATCTAATTGTGAAATATTAAAAAGAATACGTAGACATTTTTTTTGCAATATAAATATATCGTGTGCATCTGTACTATGTCGCCACAGGATCACTCCGTATCGAAGCCAAGCGTATGCATAGGCATGTAATAATTTGCCGACGCCCGAATTTTTTTTCCATGGTTTCACAATCATGCATTTTGAAAGAAAGAAAGAAAGAAAGAAAGAATGAAAGAAAAGAACATTTATTGGCTATTTGTTCACATTGTTTACTATGATTGCAATGTAAAGGGTGTTGGGGAAGGTGAGGTTCCGTTATTTGATACGATGCTCAAATGTGCAACAATAGTTACTTATGCTTGTATTGGCCTAAACTCAGCCACCATGTATAGCCGGCATTAGCGTTTTGAAAATATTTAATGATCTATTTGTGCTGTTAAATAGCGAGGCGCACTATTTAGGGCCAGTTTCACCAGTTCCAGATAACTATCTGGCCTTAGAATAATAACACATAGAAACCGTGAACATACACGCTTAGTGAGGCAAGTAAAACTAGGCTAAATTAGCCTAGTAACCAAACATCCCGCGTCAGTGCTCAAGGCCGAATCGTAGCGCTAGCAGCTCTCGATATTTTATTTTAAAATGATGGTTTGTGCAATAAACTGATGTCACAGTATCTCGGATAATTTTAAGAAACATTGTAACATAACATTTCACATGCAATTATTACGATTAATCTAATATTTTGACATAAAATAATAGCTAAAGCAAAAACAATAATTCAAAAATTTTATAGATGCCATTATATCAAAATGTTGCCAAAAAAAAAGAAAATTGATACGCCAAATGTTGATGTTCAAATTCTAAAATTAATATATTTCTAAAATTAATTTATTTAATTGGTACCTTTGCATGCTTTGGAATTGTGTTCCCAGTATTATGAAAATAATTTTTTTCTGTTGAGTTGATTTTAATTGACATTTCAAATTTTAACAAGCTTATATTATTATTTTAAATGAAAATAGTTCTAAAATAAGGACACCTGTATCTTTTCTTTTTTAGAAATTATGAAGTTATCATTTATAATTTATAATTTTAACTTTTTTTTTTCTTTTTTTCAGCAGACGTAAGCACTAAGCTTCAAATGACGTCAATTATACGGTTGAATGGTGAATGGTGATGCTGCCTTTTTTACTATGATTCGCAAAAAAACCGTAATAAAATAGAACCAGATACATTTGATATTATTGACATAAATAAAGGCATTCATTCATATCATCATCATAAAACTAGAATGGAGGCAAAGGTAAATACCGCATTCAACCGTTTAATTCACGTCATCAACGTAATTTGTTTTTAATTTGGTACTGTTTTGGTCATTCTAAGGGATTTATTTTATTATTTTTTATTTCAGATTTTTATCATTATAATTAAGGATAAAGTAATCCCTTACTGTGAACAATAATAATAATTCCATAATTAAATAATCCTAATTAAATAATGACTTAAGGTTTTGGGGAACATCCGATACCACTAGCAACATTATTTGCACCCTTGTGTGCGTGTGGCAGAACGTCAATACGTGTGGCCTACGCCTACATCAATGAATTTTATGCTTCACACTTGACAGTTTTTTGATATGAAACTATCATTCTTGGCGTTTCCGTCTGTCCGTTGGTCCGTCTGTCATGACCCTTTTTCTCAGGAAAGCGTAGAGATATCAAGTTGAAAGGACATGTCCAAAAACGGGCCTGAAATTTTAAACAAGATAATTTATATATATTTGGATAGAACTCTTGAAAACTAACCTTATGCAATAAATCGTTTAATTTTAAAGACCTTCGATTTTGAGATTTATGTAATTTTGTTTGGCTTGAAAACTACACTTAATATGAACGTCTTTAAAAAAGTTAGTTATTAAGGGAGGGGTCTAAAAATTTTTTTTTAATGGATCTAAGTTCCATATTTTGCCCCTTTAATATCCCTAAAGTTTGAGCCTTGTTAGATTTTGAGGCCCAGCACCCATACAAAAAGCGGACATCTCCTTTATATTAAATACCATCGAAATCCGTTCAGTAGTTTCGGAGATGTGCAGTAACAAATAAACAGAAAAACAGACGGACAGGCAGACAGACAGAAAAGAATGATAAAAATCGCTGATTTGTTTTCCATGGGGGGGTGAGCTACGTATCAATAGTGGAACCTCGCCCCCCGACATCCCACAATTGGTAAAACACGCTATAGCATCACATAAACAATAAATGTAACCATTTTAAAAATCAATTTAATAAAAGTATACCGAGGAATCTCAAGCACCTTACCTACGAAATTGTTTAAATCGGTGACCTATTTTTTTTTGTTTTCCGCCAGGGTCCTCTTGCCTAGCCGGCACTAGGCGTCATCATGGCAATATTTCCTCAGTTTAGTGAAACAAGGAGTCCATTACCATCCACGAATCCCGGATCCAGCTGATTGAACAGAAAATTCCAACATTACTACCCTCCACGGTCTTCGAACTCCATATCTCACGGTAGTCGTATCGTCATGTCACGGAGGCAGTTCGATTGTTAAAGGAGATGTCCGCTTTTTGTATGGGTGCTGGGCCTCAAAATCTAACCAGGCTCAAACTTTGGGGATATTAAAGAGGCAAAATATGGAATTCAGATCCATTAAAAAAAAATTTTTAGACCCCTCCATTCATAACTAACTTTTTAAAAACTTTCATATTATGTGTAGTTTTCAAGCCAAACAAAATTACATAAATCTCAAAATCGGAGGTCTCAAAAATTCAATGATTTATTGCGAAAGGCTAGTTTTCAGGAGTTCTATCCAAATATATAAATTTTCTTGTTTAGAATTTCAGGCCCGTTTTTGGACGTGTCCTTTGTCATATTGATACTTTTTGCACCACCTGTATATGCTAGCGTAAATTACTTTCCGCATGTATCGTTCATATTATAGGTAAGTTTGGAACTGAGTCGCAGATCAGAAGTTCGCCGCAATGGCTCCGGATTGTGTGCGTGGGTGCTTGTCCTTATATTTTTGTAAGTAATTATTTTTATACGTGCTTTTGGTGTTATATATATGTAAAATAAATATTTTAATCATATAATAAATAAAACATTTTTAATTGTAATTTATTATATTAAAATATAAAACATGTAGGTATATTTTTGGAGTCGAAAACATCTTAGGAATACTTAAATATTTTATTTCCGCTATTCTATAGATTTTGTGCTATCTTATTTTAAATCGATTCTCCAATGAGATAATTATAATAATAAAATTAAAACGATATAGTAATATTCAACCGATAAATAAATAAAATTGTGTAACATTGTAAAAAAAAACGCAAAATAATATTGTGGATTATATTCGTAACAGTGTTTTTAATACAAAAAAAATGAAGCGAAACGTTGCATATAAATTAAATAAAAGGAACATATATTTTCTTAAAAAAATGGTTATGACTTGTGGACAATAATATCTCCTCTAATCACACTATGAATTAGAAGTCTTTATCCGTTATAACCGTTTATTGTTCCTATAAATAAAAAAAAAAAAAAAAAAAAGTCTGGTAAACATTATCATAACAGTTCTAACTGAGCCTCAGTGTTACCAGTGATTGTACAATGATTTGTTTATACAGTAGACTTCTGCCCATACCTTGGCGTTACAAGCGTGATTCTACATTGTGACTAGTTAATAAACCATAAAAGAAGAACCAATATGATTGCGGACAATTTAAAACATTTATTAAATATAATTGCCTCGGTGGCGTAGTTGTATTACGGTACGACTGCAATGCTGAGGTCTCGGGTTCGATCCCCGGGTCGGGCATAGTGATATTGGGTTTTTCTACTCAGTATCAGTCCGGAGTTTGGAATTTGTGCCCGATATAGCCATAGGCTCGCCCCCTATCACATCATAGGACGGAATACGCACGGCGAAAAGTGGGGCACTAGTTGCACCTCTGCCTACCCCTTCGGGGATGACGGGCGTGAGTGTGTATGTTGTAAATATAATTGTTAAGAAGAACCAAAGATTTTGACGTGATTTACGGTTTTGTTTTGGAAATCGCTTTCCGGGATTAGCCGGTGTACATACACTTATGCTCGGTTTCTGAAGTATTGTTATCGGCAGTTTATCTATTCGTTAGCGCTATACGTTCGATAAACCATGAACTGCGTTTTTGAAGAGCACACTGCAAGATTAACACAGCTTAAACTTACTTTAACTTAATTGGCCAATTCTTGTCATTTATCTGTTCCATAACTATTTCCAATGCAATGCAATCAGCCCTGTATTATATAATGCTCACTGCTGAGCACGGGCCTCCTCTACTACTGAGAGGGTTTTAGGCCTTAGTCCACCACGCTGGCCTAGTGCCGGTTGGCGGACCTCACATACCTTCGAAATTCAGAGAACGTCTCAGGTATGCAGGTTTCCTCACGATGTTTTCCTTCACCTATAAGATAAGATAATTGATAAACAATACACACGTAACTACGAAAAGTCAGAGGTGTGTGCCTTGGGTTTGAACCTCCGGACATTGTCTCGGCAGACCGTTCCATTCCCAACTAGGCTATCGTCCACTTAACTATTTGACGTGTCATTTTGAGACAAACGACGTCAACTTGTAAGATATTAGTGACAATTTAGAGGAACATAATCGATACGGCCAATCACAACCGTTTCAGTAGTATTATAAACTCTCAAAATCTAAATAAAACGATATATGCTTGATTTTTGAAGTACTGTTATCGGCAGTTTATCTATTCGTTAGCGCCATTGGTTGGATAACCCATGAAACTGCGTTTCTGAACCACGCACTGCAAGATAAACTCGGCTTAAACGTACTTTAATTTAACTCGCCAATGTTTGTCGTTTGTCTGTTCCATAACTATTTGACGTGGTATTTTGAGACAAACCTACATCAACTTATTAGTTACAATATAGAGGACCATTTAAATCGATATGGCCAATCATAACAATTTCAGTAGTATTAATAATAAGTTCTAAATGTAACGAAAACACAAATGCGCAAACTAGTGACATTTTGTTCAACTATTTGTCAATTTTTGTTATTCGGCAATGATGTCATTCATCAGCCAAATTAAAATAATGTTTAGGAATTTTTAAGCGACTTCCAAAAAAGGAGGAGGTTCTCGATTCGTGTGTTTGTATGTTTTTTTCATAGATTGACGAGACGAGCATGCCTTTCGCCTGATGGTAAGCGGTACGACCACCCATAAACAATAGCAACACCATCCAGCACCTTGAGTTACAAAGTACTGTGTGGCATTCCACTGCGCTCGTCATCCTGAGACATAAGATGTTAAGTCTCATTATGTCCAGTAGTTACACTGGCTACAATGTCTCCTTCAAACCGAAACACAACAGTGAATGCACACTGCTGCTTGGCGGTAGAAATAAACATTGCGGTGGAACCCACCCAGACGGACTCTTACATATGACAGACCTACCACCAGTAACATATGGCAGACCTACTACCAGTAATTTTCTTTTTATGTATGTACACTGATTCCTCTGAAAATTGTGAGCCTATATTCTTGATTCCTTTTATATTTAGTAGCTTAGGATCTTGAATTAGTCCCATTTCAATATATCATGTTTTAGGGTTCATCATTACATCGTTTTATTCGAGGCAAAAACATCCGAGAAAACTTTGGCAGTCAATAAATACTATCACCCATCGTAAAAATACTTCAACATATCTGCATTACTGAATACCTATTCTAGTCCCCAGGAATCAATTAATTTTTGTAACAATCACTTTGCTACCGTGGGTGAAAAATATGCTAATAAAATCCTGGATGAAACTTCTTCTACAGGCGCCTCATTAGCTCATAACATCTCCTGCTTAGAGTCCCCAGTCAACTCCTTCGTCTTTGAGCCAACTGATATTTTCGAAGTGGATGCTATAATTTCGAGCCTTACCTCACACAGGGCACCGGGAATAGATGGCATACTAATAATCTAATTAAAACTGTAAAATCCTATATCGTTGAACCTCTGATGTTAATTATTAATTAAAGCTTTTCCACTGGAATAGTTCCAGACGACTGGAAACTTGCAGTGGTAATACCAATACATAAGTTGGGGTCAACCGTATCCCCTAACAATTTTCGCCCCATCTCTTTGCTATCAACCTTTTCTAAGGTTTTATAAAGAATAGTTAATCGGAAGCTAATACATTACCTAGAAAATAATAATCTTCCATGAAACAGTCAATACGGTTTTCATGCATGCCAAATGACTACAAAAAAATCAGGCACCAACTCCAAAGATTCATTCATTGTACATAAATATAATCACACGAATGGCAGTATATAAAATATTGGTAGTACTAGCTTTTGCCCGCGGCTTCGCATGCATTGAAGAGTTTTTCCTGTATAAAAGTCACTTTATATACAAACTATCACGCACAGAAGAATTATATATATAATTCTCCACTTTGTTATGCATGTATTATACATATAAACCATCCTCTTGATCACTCTATCTATTAAAAAAAACCGCATCAAAATCCGTTGCGTAGTTTTAAAGATCTAAACATACATAGGGACAGACAGACAGACAGACAGCGGGAAGTGACTTTGTTTTATACTATGTAGTGATCTTAATTTCCTTATAGCCCATGAGCAATGTATGTTATTTTTACATTATAGTGGTTTTTGAACTCAGTGCTATTTTTTGTTAAAAAGTTTTTTTGAATATAAAATAATTATTAGTTACGAATTTCAGGAATAAAATCCATTTTAAAGTAGCCCGTTAAAAAGAGCCATCTAGTAGCAAAATAAGGAACTGGTCGTCGGTTTTATAGTTATCGAACGCTTCATTATGTGTTATGTTCAGAAACACAGTGGAAATTAGCCGACGTGTATCTTAAGATTAACTTTATTGGATCAATAGTTATTAAAGGTTTAACAGATTCAGAAATCAGGCAACAAATTCGCAAACTATAATTCTGACCAACTTAGCCGGTATGACAATTTATTGACACTTCACGGAACACTATGTGTAGGGAAGAGAACAAAAAATCGGTTGCTCCAAATAAACGACGTCGACGTCGAAGTCGTTTATTTGGAGCAACCGATTTTTTGGAATGCAATCGATTTTATATTCAAGAATTTTATTATCGTATGTAAAAAGAGTTAGATTATAATTAAATTTTACATATTACAATCAGTTTTTTTTTATTACAGTAGTTAGTCGTTTATTTTGATATTCCGATAAAATTTCACGATTATCCTTTCATTACTTTAAAATTGGTTATTAGTCAGTACAAATAAATAATAACGAGTTTGTACTGAAAATAAAATAACAAATATAGTGCTACGGTTTAAATTATTTAATTTGGAGATCTTCGTTTTCTTTCTTCGGGTATGAAATGTGTAATGACTGTAGAAGAAGCGAAAGAGGTATGCTTGGATCGTAGCACTTGGCGCTCCATAGTCTCTGCCTACCCCAATGGGAGAAAGGCGTGAGTTTATGTATGTATGTGTGATGAAATGTGTAGTATATTTTAAAAATATTTAACGCATTGTTCAAATTTTTTGTCAAATTTACTTCAACATAATTTTTTTATTAACAGCAGTGTTTTTATTTACATCTAAAGTTTCGTTTTTTTCAGTAATCGGTTACGTGTGGTTGCCAAGCGATTTAAAACTTTCCCAACACTACGCTCATAAACTGCAGTACCTATACAACATTGTAAAAGCGTCCCTTTGATATAAGAGTAAAGATTATATTATTATTATTATTTTTTAAATTTGTGTTCATATAAGTTACATAAGTATGATACTCTTTGTTATAATGTGTGGAAAACATCATAAGTATTTGTTAGACGTTCTCACAAAGTTATCGCGTCGCGAAAAAATTGAATTGTCACACCGGCGAGCTTAGTTTATCACAACTATAGTGCTAGTGTGACATAGGACATTTTTTTTTTTTTTTTTTATATAATGGCATTTGTATTCACATTTTGCCAATGTCAAGTTTGGTTTGTCTATTTTATTATCTGTAGTATGTCGAAGTAAAGCAGTGGCTACCTTACCAAGACTTTATCGAGGAGTTTTGGCGGCAACAAAAAAAACACTTGATTAGCACAATTATTTCAATTCACTTCATTTGAGCTCTTTAATAGAACTATATTGGATAATATACCACCATAATTATGCAATATAACACTAAATATCACCAAAATAATTAATTAAAACAAGAGCACCTCATGACACTTCCAAGTTCCCGCCAAAACTCCATAGGACATTTTGTTGAACTGTTTGACGTTTTTTTTTTATTCGGCAATGATGTCATTCGTCAGCCAGTAATAAATAACAAATTAACACAAAATAAAATTAAAATTATATTTAGTCGTTGATCTATGTTAAAATAAGTTATAATAATAAGCCTATAGCAGTCTGCAGTACTTAATGTAGCTTCCTTTTAGTGAAAGAATTTTCAAAATCGGGTCCGTAGTTCTAAAGATTACTTCCTACAAACAAACTCACAAAGTTTTTTCTTTATAATTTATACTTGTGATATTATAAAGCTGAAGGATTTGTTTGTTTGTTTGTTTAATTGAATGCGCTAATCTCAGGAACTACATTACTCCTGAGTGCTATAGGCTACTTTTATCCCGGAAAAACTTTTCCACGCGGGCGGAGCCGCGCGCAATGCTAGTTTAACTATAAAAGAATAAAATCACACGAATTGAAAATTATAAAAAAGTACAAACACACGAATTTACAATTTCCTCGTTTTTTGGGCGTTAAAAAAGAACAAGAGATAATATGCGTTATTTAATAATTAAAGGCTAATTTGACATGATATTTTTGATTATTTTTATTTTGATATGAGAAGTTCGTGAAATGAGGAAACAAGTTTTAAGTGATTGTAGATCGGTATTGTGAACCTTGAGGGTTTAACGGCCTCTTGTTAAGCTAACTGAGACGAGCTTGCTGCTCCCTTGAGGGTAAGGGCTACTACTACCTAGAACTATGACTAGTTCTAAAAAGGATGTCAAAGAACTAAGATGTTGTTGCGGCTCCGTCCGCGTTCACATTTCCCGAGATACAAATTATACAACAATATTAACATTCGTATTTACACACACACACACACACACACGAACACACACACACACAAACACACACACACGCCGTATTCCGTATCATGATGTGATAGGGCGTGAGCCTATCGCCATATCGGGCATAAATTCCAGGCTCCGGACTGATACTAAGTAGAACAACCCAATATCACTTTGCCCGACCCGGGGATCGAACCCGAGACCTCAGCACTTCAGTCGTATCTTAATTCAATTACGCCACCGAGGCAGTCTTCAACTCTGTCCTGTGCAAGCTAAGTTAGGTGTAGAAACTCATATCTCGGTACTTACGGTAATAACGTTCTTCATGAACGAGACGACGTGGTTGCAGTAATAGTATTGGACGCTCTCTAAAACACCATCGCATTGTCTATTTCCGAACGCACTGATTTGTTCTCGTTGGAGGGATGTAGCCAGTGCAGAGGGTCCTTAGGGCCAGAACGGGTTGTCCCGTTCTGGCCATCCACCTGCAAGGTGGACAGACGACTTGATTAAGGTCGCAGGAACACGCTGGATGCAGGCCGCTTTTGACAAGTCCGTCTGGAAATCTTTAGAGGAGGCCTATGTTCAGCAGTGGATGTCATGTGGCTGATGATGATGATGATGATGAATATTATGTGTGCTATGATCTAACGAGGGCCTCGCGCGGTGCCTTAGTTGAGGACTTTTTTTTGCTCACCATCCCTTTAACCGCCAAATTCAGTCTAACCTAAACCACCTTCAGATCACTTTAAAATCGAGTATTTTTTTAATTCTCTCTTACCGTGCCTCACGCCGGCTAAGGTTATTTAAAAACTATATAATGCAAATGTAGAATGCCTCGCATTATTTTCTCCAAACAAGTTGTTTTTATTTGTTTACCAGCATCCGAACGATCGGTTTTCCTCATTCACTTTATAAAGCCCATACTGATTGTAACTTGACCTTTAATGACTCAAAAATCCCGGCGTTGAAGTTGTACGAACAATTGTAGTTCAGGGTCTTTCAATGCGCCGATCAGTAAAATTATGGTAATTTTTTTTATGCCGTTGAATGACGAGACGAGCGTGCCGTTCGCCTGATGGTAAACGATACGACCACCCATAAACAGTAGCAACACCATCCAGCACCTTGACTTACAAAGTACTGTGTGGATATTTCCACTACGCTCGTCATCCTGAGACATAAGATGTTAAGTATCATTATGTCCAGTAGTTACACTGGCTACAATGTCCTTCAAACCGAAACACAACAGTGCATGCACACTGCTGCTTGGCGTAAGAAATAGACATTGCTGTGGTACCCACCCAGACGGACTCTTACATATGAGAGACCTACCTACCTACCTATCTAATACCACCAGTAATTCTAAAAATAGAAAGGATATGTCAATAAACTTCGTAATATAGTTCAGTGAATAATGGTCCATCATAATGAACGGCAGTCGGAATTTACAAGGCATGCCAGGGATAAGGGTATTTTTATAGGTTGGATATTATTGCAACTAAATACAGCAAAGGTATCATGCATCTTATAGAATTAATAAAAATCCCTCTCTAGTAAAAAAAATCGAAATGTCGCTCATGATATTATTCCTGAGAAGCGTCGATACATTATAGCTTAAGTGCTGCCTTATTCGAGTTTGTGGATTTCATTGATTCGAATTTCGAAATGTCGAAAACAAAAGACGGTTGTCTTTAAATCGCTTTCATCGAGGTGACATGGCGATGTGTGTTTTGACTTTTCATGGCCGCAGGGAAAATGGCGCACGCATTTTATATTCGTTGAAATGACGTACGGCGTCATCACGTTGACAAGTTTTTTTTGTTGTTGTCGATGCGGGGATGAACCTAAGTCCTCAGTACTATAGTCGTATCACCCCGATTAAAATAACTTACTATATTGTTGAATATCTTTGTTTTCCTTACAAAATTTAAGAATACCGAGATGTCTTGTCACACGGACATGTTCTTTACTGTTTAATGTCTTTGAAAAAATATGCAAATATTTAATGATTCCTTATGTTTACGCGAATGTGCGTAAACATAAGTGCGTAATCTATACTATTATATAAAGCTGAAGAGTTTGTTTGTTTGTTTGAACGCGCTAATCTCAGGAACTACTGGACCGATTTTAAAAAATGTTTCACTAATAGAAAGCTACATTACTCCTGAGTGCTATAGGCTACTTTAACATTGCGTTAATAAATGAAATCACATACTTATCTGATATCTCGTCGAAAATAACGCTTTCCATTAAGTTATTTTAACCATAGACGTAAAATAAAAAGGTGTAAGTTTCGAACAAAATAAATATCAATAAAAAGTAACTTTAAGTTTACACGCCCTAATGCCACTACTACTGCTCTAAGATAATTCGTCGCAGCGGCAACATTATACTTTAATTCAGAAATCCACTTTCACACACACCATATTCGCACTAAACTACGAAATGAACAAAAAATTTGAAAATTACAACCGGGATTTTTGGCAATAATATTCGTTATTCATAGATCATTTTTGGCAAGATGTTACAAGAGGTAAAGACGAATATGAACATGTTTGTTGATTTTAACTTCTGAGTTAGATACTACGAACGTTACTCAGAATTAATATTTATTCGTCAATGTACAAAATGAGGCACAAAATCTACACTATCCGCGACATTGACTTACATTTATATTAGGTTATACTTGCGGCTTCGCCTGTGAATGACCACATCCGGAATAAAAGTCCAAGTAAGAAATATTGCGGGATAAAAAGTCGTATGTATGAACTGACTGACTGCCTCGGTGGCGTTGTTGAATACCGTGCGCATGCGCAGTACGACCACCGCTTTTAGATCCTGGGTTTGAATTCCGCGTTGGGCAAAGTGATATTGGGTTTTTCTACTCAGTATCAGCCTGAAGTGTCGAATTTGTGCTCGATATGGCGATCACATCATGGAACACGCTTGGTGAAAACTGGATGCTCTGGTTGTACCTCTGTCTACCCCTTCAGGGATAAAGGTGTAATGGGTGTGTAAACTCCGAAAGGTAAGACTATAAATAAGTTTTTATATACCCACTAGCACGTAATTTGATTCTTTTTTAATTGGTAGGTATTTCGCTTTTTCCACCGAGTAAAATACCTCGATTAATAAATAAAGAAGTGGATAAGGTGAAAAAAGTGAAGTACGAGTGACTTACCTACGCTCACGATAAAAATAACTAGTAAGTAGTTTCGTAGGCTAGGTTATCCTACTTACTTAATGTACTTAGCTGCGTACACACACAAACACACAAGGGGTAGGCAGAGGCGCAACTAATGCACCCACTTTTCGCCGTGCGTATTCCGTCCCATGATGTGATAGGGGGCGAGCTTATCGCCATATCGGGCACAAATTCCAGACTCCGGGCTGATACTGAATAGAAAAACCCAATATCACTTTGCCCGACCCGGGGATGGAACCCAAGACCTCAGCTTTGCAGTCGTACCGTAATACAACTACGCCACCTAGGCAGTAAGGTCATTATAATTAAATGGTAAAATAAATTGCAGTCCGATATTGTATTGTATCTTTTGCGATCGACATTACGATAGTCTATAATACTAGTTAAGTATCGGTTTTTCCGTATTACGTGCATAAATTAATAATTCTGCATGGCAAAATTATTTTGCGGTTACACTCGCGTGTTGGGGGAAGTTTCCATAATTACGATGGAAAGAAACTAGTTTTTTTTTTAACTTAGCTCGGCAAAGTGACTTCACCGCACCTGATGTTAAGCGAAGTGAAGTCCAAAAAAATGTCAACCAGCAAGGGATAAGATTATCCCTTAACGGTCGACACAATTATGCCGGCCTGCTAATTGCTTCTTCACGCTCCGCTTGAAGGACCCCATGTTGTAAGACGGAGGGAACACGTGTGCCGGCAAACTGTTCCACAGCTTAATGGTACAGCTAAAGTATGAATTTCTGAACCTTTTGGTACGGGCCGGGATGGAGGAGACATGAGTAATAAAGGAACTTGTAAACGGAAGCATGAACAAAAACCACACTTTAAAATATTTCTTTTAAATAATACTATCTAGCTATGCTATCTACGGATCGAGTAAACGATGAATAATTTAACGGAGTTTTGTAAATATTTTTATAAAATAATAATAAAGCCCCAGGAATTGATGGCATTAGGGCCATTGACATAAAAATGATTTGTTCGAAAATAAATTCAGTAATCACGAATCTAATTAATCTATGCATACAGACAGGCAAATATCCATCGCCACTTAAGACGGGAATTGTAAGACCGGTTCATAAAAAAGGAAGCCGGATGGATTACAACAATTATAGACCAATATTATTATAATATTATAATTATACTGCCCACGATTGACAAAATAATTGAAAAATACATAAGTAAACAAATATACGAATTCTACGACAAAAACAATATACTAACTGACAAACAATTTGGTTTTCAGCTGAAAAAAAACACCACCATGCTTTTATCTGCGTTAACTGATAGTATACACAATATATATCCCTTTCTAGCCGATTTCGGCCACGGCGGCCAATCTCAACGGGGATCAGCCAGGTACGCAGGAGATATTATAGTGCACAAGTGTGTGCGCAATACACAGGTGCACTCGCTATTCCTTTACTCTCATAGTCCGGTGAGACGGCAATCCGACATGACCGGAGAGAGATCAGGCGCAGGACCAACGGCTTTACGTGCTTTCCGAGGCACGGGGGTATCACACCGCCAACTTCCTGACTCCGAGCTGCGACTGAGTAATTTTTAAGATGGAAAAACCCAGTCACAATGTTTTTTGCCCGACCCAGGATTCAAACCCAGGACCTCAGCGCACACACACGGATACACAATCACCTCAATGAAAAACGGCACGTTTTAGTAGTTTTTATAGATTATAGCAAGGCTTTCGATACACTCCGACATGACAGGCTTATAGAGTGCCTAAAAGATAGCGGTATTAGAGGAGAACTGCTGGATTGGAGCGAAAACTACCTTGATAAGAGAAAGTACGTGATTAAAGTCTGTGGCTCGATTAGTAATACATCCCGGGTAACTGAAGGCACAGCGCAAGGTTCTGTACTAGGACCCCTACATTACCTTACATATGTGAATAGCCTGCCAAATATTATAAAAAAATTTGAAATTTATCAATACGCAGATGATAGCCTAGTTGGGAATGGAACGGACTGCCGAGACGAATGTCCGCTGGTTCAAAACCCAAGGGCACACACCTCTGACTTTTCTAAAAAGTTATGTGTGTATTCTTTGTGAATTATCGCTAGCTTTAACGGTGAAGGAAAACATCGTGAGGAAACCTGCGTACCTGAGAAGTTCTCTGAATTTCGAAGGTATGTGAAGTCTGCCAACCCGCACTAGGCCAGCGTGGTGGACTAAGGCCTAAACCCTCTCAGTAGTAGAGGAGGCCCGTGCTCAGCAGTGGGCAGTATATAATACAGGGCTGGTATTATTATTATTATATTTATCCATAGTGTATCGAAGCCTTGTTATCTGCATTTAAGCTTTAACTACAATGTCATCATAATGGCATATTATTGCTCATCATCTGAATATTTCTTGCCATACTATACCTTCAATAGACGAACTATGCGGCACTGCTATGTAGTACATTCTAGAACGGTCGTTGATTCCATTAGCAGTTTTATTCAAGATTACGTGTCCTATCTTATTGTATCTATATTAATATTATAAAGAGCAAAGATTTGATTCATTGTTTGTATGTTTGCATTGAATAGGCTGCGAAACTACTGGACGGATTTGAAAAATTCTTTCACCACTATAAAGCTACATTATCAGCGAATAACATAGGTTACTTTTATCCCGGGAAAATATAAAGCGAGACTTTTATCCCGGAAAACTCATTCACGCGGGCGGAGCCGCGAGCAGAAGTCTAGTAGTCTAATAATATTATTTTGTTTCAGTTCTGTCAATTGTGACAGCAAGTTATGCAGGGCACAGCATATTAGACAATGGAAATAGGAAAAGTGCAGAAATTGACTCGCTTATACAAGATCTGCAGCAGGAAAAATGGGAACAAGAGGATGTTCCCTGTGTCCAAGCAGTAACGGAAATGTTATATGGAGTCAAAAACTCGACATTATGGGCAACCTGGAGTAAGTATTCTAAGTATAGTAAAAGTATATTGTAACATGTACAGGCAGAAAAGTGTGTGACGCGTGAGCCGGCGGAGCGACGAGCTGAAGGTAGTGGATGAGAGCTCAGTGGATGAGAGCTCAAGAGCGAGATCACGTACAGGGAGCGTAGTGTGTGACGCGCGGGCCGGTGGAGCGACGAGCTGAAGGTAGTGGATGAGAGCTCAAGAGCGAGATCACGTACAGGGAGCGTAGTGTGTGACGCGCGGGCCGGTGGAGCGACGAGTTGAAGGTAGTGGATAGGTGCTGAGGAGTGAGTGTTGTGGTACCACGTACGGGGAGTGTAGTGTGTAATTGATTGTAAATTATTTATGAAAGTAGTGTCGAACTTACCTGTAATTTAGAAGCATACACTTAAATGTTAATTATCTTTTCCACATAATGTTAAAGTCTTGTATGTATTTTTAGTTGGTAAGGCTTTACTAATAAATAAATAAATAAATAAACGCGAGGGCCGGTGGAGCGAGTTATTAATGCATCCTCTTTGTTTCCAGTATGGGACTCGATGCAGCGGCCGACAGGAGCGCTCTACGCATCTCGCTACCATTTAGGGAACTTCGACCAGTGTCTAAATCCCCCTTGGAAAGGAACGCATCAGCACTTACGCACTCAACATTGTCTTGTGGAGGTGTCCTTCACTGACGCGGAGCCGAATCGGTGGACAAAAGACCCTGATCCTTATGACACTACCAAAAATTATCTTAATGTAAGTTTTTTTGGTACGACAAATTGACTGCCTCTGATGGTAAATGTATTTCACTTTGAGTATATAAATTCATTCCTCGCCATTCGATAAAATGTTCAAAACTGGATATAGACAAGGCTGGAATGTGATTATCTTACGTGGTCAGTTTGAGTATATATTGGCGACAGTTGATTCCTCGGCATTCTATAAAATGTTCAAAACTGGATATAAACAGGGCTGGAATATTATTCACTTAAGTGGGCCTCTACGGCGAATTCTACAATTTTTGTTAACGATGATCAATGTGCGGGTACACCTGCCTTTGATTAATTATATGCCTAGATAGACACTGAACGTTTCAAACGCGTCGGAAAAAATAGAGGCGAACTGTTCGCCACTAAATGAGTTCGAGTGAATTATTTTTTGTTGTTTTTCATGGATATAATTATCTCCCGGTTTTAATAGAAAACCTGTAATAACTGATATCATTATGCGCGCACACAAGGATACGCAGAATGATGCAGCGATAGCGTATGACACAGCTGTCACGCAACTAGCTTGAGAAAAGTTGGCCTGTTTGTTTTAGTTCCATTGCAGCGCGTCACTCTATCTAGGTATATAATTAATCAAAGCTACCAGCAACCTTTATACTGGTAAACTACATAGTTTACCCAAGCAGGTGAAGTTACGCGCAGTAAACAATTACTTAAACAGAACAGTGTCTGGTACAGTATGATACAGACAGACAAAATTTAACATGATCTTTTCTTAAGAGTTCTGTTTTTTTTTAATTATTTTAATATTCATACATTTTAGACCACTTCAAAGTACTGGAGGCATCTTAACAAGGCTACCCTAGGGGTCTGTGTGCCAGAGATTTGCAGTCGTCGCGCATCGTCCACACTAGCGCTGCTGATGATGCAAGGCAGTCATCTCCCAGGACCTCGCGATCCTACAGTGCTGTCCTGTCAGAAGGGAGACACACATCAGTATTCTACACAGCTCTATATTTATGTGTAAGTTAGTTTTTGAACTCTTGAACGAGAACGTGATTATGTTTGTAAGTACATACAGTTCGCGCGCGAGCTCCGAGGTATCTTAAGTAACGTCGATGTCATGACTTAATGCTGGAACTTAGTCGATATTACGTTCTCGATGTAGGTAAGGTTAAGCGGCGAAAGTGCGGAAATATATTATTTATTTTTATATTATTCAATGGAAATAAATTATTTTGTGTTGAATGAAAATGTAAAATGAATAAGTAATTTTAGAATATTTGGTATTTTGGGGTTACAACTTATGGTAATTTAAGCAACTCAAAATAATAAAAAAACGTAATACTCCTAGCCAGTTTCGCCCACGGCGGCTAATCTCAACGGAGATCAGCCAGGTACGCAGGAGACATTATAGTGCACAAGTGTGTGCGCAATACACAGGTGCACTCGCTATTCCTTCACTCTCATAGTCCGGTGAGACGGCAATCCGACATGACCGGAGAGAGATCAGGCGCAGGACCAACGGCTTTACATGCTTTCCGAGGCATGGGGGTATCATACCGCCAACTTCCTGACCCCGAGCTGTGTCTGAATAATTTTTAAGATGGAAAAACCCAAACACAATATTTTTGGCTCGACCCGGGATCTCGGATCCGAAACCAGGACCTCATCGCGCAAATCGTACTCGTAACGCGTACGCAATACAACTACGCCACCGAGGTAGTCAACTCAAAATAACTTATGCAGTAACGAGTTACCAAGCACCAGGGGGTGACAACTTCAACTCACTTGTATGGTCAAAGAAATATCTGTTTATTACGGGTATGATTTTGAGGGCCGTCTTTGCCCGAAGAACCCGGTCGCCCGACTAAAAAACGTTTTTTGGGGGCTAGATAGAGAACCGCCCCGCCATGCCACCTCATGTACGCCGCCACAGAAGTCTCATAATTATAATTATTATACAATGGACTATATTTTTGCACTATCAAAATACAAACTTGTAGAGTTTGTCACTCTATTTGTTGGCTAAAGTATCTGTAATTAACTAACTAGAAAACCTCTTCAGGCAGAGTTTGGCCGATGCTGTTCATTTATAGCGGTTAGACTTAGATTTTTATATAGGACAGCATTTAAGTTGCCAAGGACTTCTTCCGATAGTGAACTCGGAAAAGAGTTACTCTGTTTAATAATTATTTTACAGCACGATTAGCAATTACCTATTGGAATCAGCACTAGTGAAAAAGATTTTACTGGTGGTAGGTCTCTCATATGTGAGAGTCCGTCTGGGTGGGTACCACCGCAATGTCTATTTCTACCGCCAAGCAGCAGTGTGCATGCACTGTTGTGTTTCGGTTTGAAGGACATTGTAGCCAGTGTAACTACTGTACAGTGTAATAATGCCATAAAAAAGGTAAAATATGCAGCAACGCAAAAAAAGCATTTTGTACATTTGCATATGTATACATTCAAATACATATAATCCCATTTCTAAATTATTGTATTTCAAATCAGAACCAGTATTGGCATAATATTGTTTTAACTAATGAATGATTGGTTTCAGATTAACGTTCGCTACATTATACACGTGGGCTGTATTCGTCTCGCTATTCCCAGAATATGTTCCCACTATCTATTGGGGTAAGTGTTCCATTATGCATTTTGTAATGTAAGGTAGCCTGGTTATCCAAGACATGGTATGGTAGTTTTGATATAATTTAACGATCGTTAAGTTATCTATACTCATATATAAAGCTGAAGAGTTTGTTTGTTTGAACGCGCTAATCTCAGGAACTACTGGGCCGATTTTGAAAATTGACAACATTTAATTTTTTTAATGCACTCAAATGTTTTTACTATATGATACTTGATCTAAAATTATGAGACCCATATTTTTTCTTTTTTCATAATTCAGATATTTTCATTAATGATTTTCACTTTGAATTTTGTTATATTCTAAAGCGTCGTAAGCACCAAATGACGTCATATACACGGCTCAAGACGTAATAGCCTTTGCTTTACAATACAAAAAAGAACTGACAAGTGACAACTCGACAACAACTTCTGTAATCTGTCATCCAGTTGGCGATATACGATATACCCAGTACTCTGTACTTACATATCTACGTAAATAGTATGAATAGCCAGGAAACTACTTCATTCGACCGTATGTATGACGTCATCTATCATTTTTCGGTTATAATTTTTTTCTCCAAAATTAAGTGGATGGCGCTAGTGCCACGAGTAACAATAGCTCCGCGCAATTCAAATTAATATATTGTGTTAATCTACATTATAACCGTAAATAAACAGTTTATCTTAATTAATATAGTCCAAATACCGAGCACAAGTGTTATCTCCGTGTTATCTTCACAAGTGGTGCTTATATAACACCAGTTTTAAACCCAGTGCATAACTAAATGCTCAAAGTCAGTGAAGTTTAGAATTGAACTTAAAACAGCTACGACGTACAGAAAAAGTGATTACGGTGCTCAAAATACATAGTACTTTGTTAATAAACAGTGATTCAAATAAACAGTTAACAAATTAATGTGAAATTGTGATGTATGGGTAGATTTTAAAAAATTTAAATAATAGCATCTTTCAACCGCCAAAACTCTCAAAGGACAACATATCAGAACACTAATTTTGTTCAATTTAATCAGACGCGTTTGGCCTAGTGCTCCGGTGAGGGGATGCGTTTGCGCATCGGAATCACGAGGTCGGGTGTTCAAGTCCTCCTACTGAATTTCGTTTTTTGAATGTTTTAAAAAGTGCTTGGGAACATTTCAAATTTAAAAGATTTTAAAACGAAAAAATATTAAACTCACCTATAGTCACCGGAGAGAAAAAAAAAAAAAAAAAAAAAAATACTTCCACTGATACAACATGGCTACTGTTAACAAGTGCGCTGCATGTCGAACAAATATCAAGACGAAGGAATTTGTGATTTGTTCCGTGTGTGAACTCAAATACGATCTTCAATGCGCAAATTTAACCGACAAAAGATTCTTTAACACATCCGACAAAGAACAGAAGCGTACCTGGAAATGTCCTTCATGCCGCAATAAAACACCAAAGATTAACACACGCCTCACAACTCTGAATGACTCACCTGAGTCGGCCGACTACGCTAATGTGACAATCAGGTCCTCCAAGCAACAATTATCAAAATCGATTTGTCTTGATTCCATCACAAGCTTAGATGACATCAGGGATATTGTAAAACAGGAGTTCAATAGCATAGTCAACAAACAAGTAACCACAGAACTTAAAGCAATAAAACAGGAAATGTCAAGTTTTAGAGAAGCAATGGAATTCTTCAATAGACAGTATGAAGACCTTAAAAACGTAGTGGAAGAAAAATCAGCTGTTATATGCAAACTTGAAACCGACAATGCCTCGCTTCAATCTACAGTTACTGATCTATCTAATCGACTATGCGCAGCCGAACAACATATGAGGGAATCTAATTTGGAAATTAATGGAATTCCGGAGCATCGCACTGAAAATCTAGTCAATACTGTGATTCAACTATCAAGATCCATTGACAACCCAGTGAGTGAAGATGATATTCTTCGAACCACACGTGTAGCAAAACTTATGAAGCAGACTGACAAGCCTCGTACTGTTATAGTAAAAATGCGCAGTGCACGCCTTCGAGACTCCATACTTGCTGCAGTCATTAGGTTCAACAAGAAGAACGCGTCTGACAAGTTGAACTCACATCACTTAGGACTAGCTGGAACTCGAACACCTGTTTTCGTTGCTGAACATTTGACTCCTACCAATAAAGCGCTGCACGCTGCCACGCGTAAAAAATGCAAAGATATGAACTTCAAATTCGTTTGGGTTCGTAACGGACATATTTATGTTCGCAAGGACGAGTCATGTAGTGCAATTACTATTCGTAATATGGACAGTTTGAAGCTCATAACTTAATCAATCTTGTTACCTTGTTTTTCAATTCTATTTTACGTAAAAGTTATGATATGTTATTGTTTTAAAATTCAGTTCTCTCAATATCTATTACCAGAACGTTCGAGGTATTCGGACGAAGACGAATAATATTTACACGAATGTGCTGCAATCCAACTACCATATTATAGCATTTACAGAAACTTGGCTGAACTTAAACATAAAAGATGGTGAATTTATTGATAAAAGGTACACTGTGTACCGCCGCGATCGCTCAAGCGTTGTCAACTCAAAAAAGAATGGAGGTGGAGTTCTTCTGGCCCTGGATCATAGCATCCCTTCCACTCGTGTTGTAACTTGGGAGAGTGACTGCGAGGATCTATGGGTTATTGCTGACCTAAATTTCACAAACTCTGTTAAAAAAGTCGCAATCTGCGTTGTATACCTACCTCCTCCAATACATTTAACAACTCTCAATAAGTTTATTGACAATGTAAACAAAGTCATGGCTGCTTTTAATAATGTTTTAATTGTAGGTGATTTTAATTTAGGCTTTATTACATGGTCATCTAGCAACGAATATGCTTACACTGTACCAAGTAATTACAACAACTCTTTAGGATATCCATTTATTGATTTTATGTCTCTGAATAATCTTTATCAGTTTAATAATATAATTAATGCAAATAATAGAACATTAGACTTAGTCCTCAGCAATTTACCGAATATAGTGGTAGAAAAATCAACTGACCCCCTTTGCAATGTTGATATTCATCACCCCTGTGTAACTGTGTGTATAAATTTCTTGAAATCAAATCAATCACTGAATAACAAAAGCAATAATTTAAATTATTTTAAAGCCGATTACACAAATATTAAGGCCGAGTTGAAACATACAGACTGGATTGCAGCATTTTCTGTTTGTAATGACGTCGACGCGATTGTATCAGTGTTTTACGAATATATCAATGACATTATTAATAAATATGTACCGAAACATAAAAATAATAAACAAAAATATCCACCCTGGTTTAGTTACGCACTAATAAAGAGACTTTCAGAGAAAAATAAGTTAAGGAAACAATATCGCAAATACAATAACCCTCGTGACTTAATTTCTTTTGAGATTGTTCGGAGTTACTGTAAAAATCTATACAAATCCTGTCACTCTCGTCATATCGCGACTACCGAAGATACTTTGACAAAAAATCCAAGATATTTCTGGAGCTATCTTAAAGGCAAAAAAAAAAATTTTTCTGCCTTTCCTACGTGTGTCCGTAATGAAAATAATGCCGCAAATACCGGTCCTGAAATCGCGAATATTTTTGCTCAGCAGTTTACATCATCTCATAGTCGTACTGATCACGCTATAACAAACAACATTAATTATAGTAATAATCTTAGAAATAATAATAGTTTAAGTGATATACATATAACGGAACGAGAAACACTTAAAAAAATAAAACAACTAGACTCATTCAAAGGTGCTGGTCCGGACAAAATACCTACTGTATTTGTAAAGCGATGTGGATCTGTATTGACGCTGCCATTAACTTATATTTTTAATAAGTCTCTTAAGGATGGAATTTTCCCGGGTGAATGGAAGAAGGCGAGAGTTGTTCCGCTACATAAAAAAGGCAGTCAAAACGAAGCTAAGAACTATCGTCCTATAGCAATTCTGTCCTGCTTCTCTAAACTTTTTGAGTCACTTGTCTGTTCTTTATTATCACGTCATAATATTGATCCACTCTTATCGCCTAACCAACATGGCTTTCGAGTTGGCCACTCCACTATAACCAATCTAACTTCATATGTCACTGACATATCATGTGAACTCGACCAGGGCCGTGAAGTAGACGCTATCTATACAGATTTTACCAGCGCCTTTGATAGAGTTAATCACTCGTTATTACTGAAGAAATTGGAGCATTATGGTATACAAGGATCCCTACTCCATTGGTTTCGGTCTTATTTAGCGAAGAGACTCAATTATGTTGTGGCTAACGGTTTCACTTCTCATGAATATTGCGCAGTTTCTGGAGTACCACAGGGATCCCATCTTGGTCCAATTTTATTTTCTATATTCATCAACGACATTGTTTCCGTTATACACCACTGTAAATGCTTGTTATTCGCTGACGACCTAAAAATGTACAAAACAATTCACACACTAAATGATACAAAGGAAATTCAAGATGATTTACATCGAATCCAAGATTGGTGCACTAGCAATTCGATGGAACTTAACCCACATAAATGTTTTCATATAAAATTTACAAAGAAGAAAAGCTCCATACATTCAAGTTACATGATAAACCATACAGGGTTAGTCACAGTCAACGAAATCAAAGACCTCGGCGTGGTAATCGATAAGGAACTTCGATTTTCAGCGCATGTTGATTCAATTGTTAAAAAGTCTGCACAAATGTTTGGTTTTTTAAAGCGTAACACAAGGGACTTCAAGCATGTAAGAACAAAGATCGTTATATACAATGCTATAGTGCGCAGTCATTTAGAATATGGCAGTTCAATTTGGAATCCGTTCTATAGTATACATTCTCAACGAGTAGAAAATATTCAGCGAGCCTTCACAAGACATTTAGCATTTCATTCATCTGGCATAAGTCATCGCAGTAGCTATAGATCACGTTTGGCATTTTTCAAAATGAACTCATTAGCTGATCGACGTAAAATAAGTGACATAGTATTTCTGTACAAATTGCTTAATGGCTTGATTAACAACAGTGATATCCTTAATCAAATCCACCTAACGGTCCCACACAGATTGCCCAGGCAACCCATTACAAAAACTTTTCATATACCACGTGTTCGCACCAACATTGGACTTAATTCGCCAATAACTAGAATGTGCAATGAATACAATGTTCTTAATTCTAAGCGCCCTGGTCTTGATATATTTGGTACATCGCTGCATAAGTTTAGAAGGGAAGCACTGACCCACTTGCTCGACAAATTAGAATAGTTGATTGTTTCTGTTACTTTAATTTATATTTTAATATTATTATTGTATGTTTTTTTTCTTCTTAGTTAATTAGTATTTTTTTTTATTTCTGATTCATAATATTGTATAATAATGTTACTTGTGTTATGTGAATGCTGTACATACTTTTAATAGGCATGTGCATCAGAATTGTTTATTTTGTATAATGGTGTTATTGGAAATTTTATTAATGCATATGCTGCTGGTGTGTCATTGAATAAAAAAAAAAATAAAAAAAAAAAAAAAAAAAAAAAGTATTAAAATAAATACTTAAAAATATAATCGTATTCAGAATTGAAAAATTAAGTAACGGTATTTTTGTTTTAGGCACGTTCAGATTTTGAAATTTTATCAATTCTTTCACTAATAGGAAGCTACATTAGTCCTGAGTGCTATAGGCTACTTTTTATCCCGGAAAAACTTTTCCACGCGAGCGGAGCCGCGCGAAATGCTAGTAGTAAAATAAATGTCAAAAATCAGACGAAATTCAGAGCGTATTGACAATCGGGGGGTATTAATAAATCAATCTCACGTTTGAGCAAAATTTCAAGTATACATTTAATGTATTGAACCCAAACTTAAGCTGTAGTTTAAGAGCTTGTTCTCAGCTAAATAAGCGCTGTTATACAAACTTAGCTATCAAATCCGTCACATATTCTAACTTAAGATATCATTGGAGCTGATGTTAATATGGGTTTATTAAATACTATCTTAAGATGCTGACCTTAATTTGACAGCGTCTCAGCTGATATCGCACTTCAGAGCCAAACTGAGTTGCATCTATTAATACGGCCCTTAAATTGCATTGCTAGGATTTTATTTAACTTTACTACGAGACTACAAAGGTTGTAGCGAAGACGCCTTTCTACAAACGTTAACGCTAGTATAAAACAAACAATGTATCATCATCATCATCATCAGCCCGTTGTAGTCCACTGCTGGACATAGGCCTCTTCCAAGATACGCCACAGAGCCTGGTCTGCTGCTTTATGCATCCAGTCGCTACCGGCCCTCTTGTCGTACAAGGCGACTAATGTCTAAGCCAGAACATCTGAAGCTTCCGTAGACCAGAGAAAGGGCAGCAGCGTTTTCTGGTATGCTCCTTTCACTGCGATCACCAATCCACGTACCCAGCGTGGCGATTTAGGGCATTACCTCCCAATGTTGGGCACACAAACAATATATGACAATGACGTATTCCTACGATAGACTTATCGATCGGATATGTCATTCGCATACATTTTTTGTTTTCTATTAGCATTAACGCTTGCAGAAAAGCATCTTTGCTACGCTGCCTACTCTTGGTGCCCTTATGTGCGCTCCCTATGTGCCTTTCATCGAAATCCATTTAGCAGTTTATGTGTTCTCACAAAAACTTGATAATAGCATATTCTGAGATATAAGGACTTGTATTTGAGACTTAAATTAGGATCAGATTTGTGACAATTTGTTGTTTAAAAATTGAAGTGTAAAAATGACTATTTTATTTCCTCACCGTAATTCCGAGGCCAAAATATACTTTAAATCGATTCCTATAGCGTCGATTTTTTAAATGACCTTACATTTTTCCCTTCCGTATTTTGCAACTTTAATTCAGAAACCTTGATGGAAGCTGAAGGCTAAAGATGAACGTACTAGGTTGCCTTTATGACGTGCTAGTAATTTCTAGGTAGAGTTGAACTACTGTTAATCGACAGGTAAAGGCACGAAGGGCAGTTAAAGGACCCGTCTCACAAGTTTTGATTTTTATTTAAGAGTTATCGCATTAAATAGCGAATGTAGATAGTACATTTTTATTACCATCAATTTGAGAGCATAGATTAGAGCGTGGCTTTTGTTTATTGCTTTGAATGACGAGACGAGCATGCCGTTCGCCTGATGGTAAGCGATACGACCACCCATAAACAGTAGAAACACCATCCAGCACCTTGAGTTATAAAGTACTGTGTGGCATTCCACTGCGCTCGTCATCCTGAGACATAAGATGTTAAGTCTCATTATGTCCAGTAGTTACACTGGCTACAATGTCCTTCAAACCGAAACACAACAGTGAATGCACACTGCTGCTTGTCGGTAGAAATAGACATTGCGGTGGTACCCACCCAGACGGACTCTTACATATGAGAGACTTACCACCTAGACACTACAAAAAGTCACTTAAATAACTACAGACACTTTTATAGCGAGTAAAATCAATGAATAATGAATAAAGAAGCGAAGCTCGTGCTGGCAGGAAAGAGGAGATAAGAATTTTATATGAATGCTGTTAATCTTCGGCGTAGTGGCTACTACGCCTTGTCTATACAAACGGAATAATTCAAAATGTTGCTTCAGTTTCAGAAGTAAGAAAAGCCTTCGATATGAAGCGGAATTGGATGAAGCTGTTTGTAGTTTCAAACAGGGAGTTGAAGTCCGTCCACGGGATTCGATGTTTCAGCTCCTGCCTTATTATATGCTCTCATTACATATATTACTCTAACTTGACACCGATTTTCAACGGACTGCAATTGGAAAAGGTAAGATTTTTTTAAAGATCTGTGTCCTCTGTGAACTGTGTCCTATACTCCTCGCACGAGTTAGCGCATTATCGTATCCAGCAGAGTCCTAAGGGCGGTATTAATAAATCAATCTCAAGTTTGAGTTACATCTCAAGTAGACATAATGTATTAATAGTTCCATACATTATGTCTAATTAATAATCTAATTGATAATCTAATTTTAGAGAATTCACTGCAACTGAGGTGGTAACTGTTAGATGTAAATAAGATCTTCATCGTCATCATTGGTTGCACATTGTATTAAAAATAATATCATATTGTTCTTTCTCGTAGTTCCTATAATATAAGTACAATTTTAACATGATTTGTAGTAGGTACTTAGTAGGAAGTCCTAAAGAGTTGACGTTAGAATGGTTATCAAGTAAACCAACGCATTATTGCGTGAAAGGATATGTATCTAATGGAAATGGAATAAAGATAAATGATAATGATGAACTTGATGATGCTGATGATGAAATATTTTAACGATAGATTTGTTGGTGGTAGGGAGTTTTATCGGCCCGGATAGCTCCGTACACAACGCACCTTTACAACAAAAACGACACAATTCAAAACAATCGAAAATTGAGTTATCGTCATAAAATGACTTAAAACTGGTCCCTTTTTCATAAAAATATAATAAAAAAGGCCCGATATAACAGTTTGGTCCTTTGCCCACTTGAATATGGCTGTGTTTGAACGATTCTTGTATTGAGAGCTTCGTTTTAAGTCATTTTATGAAGATAACTCAATTTTCGATTTTTTGGAGTTGTGTCGTTTTCGTTCTAAAGGTGCGACAAGGTGTAAAACTCATAGTGGCCAACGTTAGTGTCGCGTGCCGGGATCAGCCGGCATATCCGGGTTCAAATAGGCATACTTGTGTCGACTGGTTGAGATAAATATCTCTCAGTGAACACTATCTAGAACCTTAGCATCAGGTGCACTAGGGTCATATTACCGTGACGGTATAATTCTTAACTGACGAGGTTAAAACATCTCTCGTCTCTCGATTGTGGACTCTACTCCATTTAAAATTAGGTGCATTGGGGTCACTTTGCTTTGCGCGTACCTATAACAAAGTCTTTTTTTCAGGATTTAAACGGTTTAGTGGGCATGTTTATATTCCATATAGATTTGATTGTGGACACATTCTTCGCGATCTCCGGAATGCTTCTGATAAATGGTCTGATATCGGGAAAGAGGACGAACCTGGTGGAAGGTCTCGTCAAAAGATATATAAGGTAATTTTCTGTTTGTAATTTCATGTTTTTATTTTTACCCGAATTTAGAAGAAGGTTACTCAAATGAAAAAGTAGAATATGACCGGGTTTTTTAACTGTGGTTAGGGTAATCCTCGGTGTTATTAAGCTGGACGCGCTCGCAGCGCCTCATACGTAACGCGTCACGCGTCACGCCTCACAACCCACGCCGGCGCACTCGCAGCTCTGCGAGCGCGTCCAGCTTAATAAGACACGGAGAAAAAGATAACTACAGTTGAAAAAATGGGGCCTATATTGCTCGTGTTACCTTTGTTGTGGCTGTGACATTTTTAAGTGTCCTATTTGTTTTCCTGCATAGTTACCTCACTTCGAAATAAACACTCGTGAAATAAACATATTTTTACTTTTTACTCAACTTTATTAATTACTACAACATTTTTTTATGTTTACGCAAATGTTTGACATTGAAATAAAACTGCTTAACAAAAATATTACGGATGCTATTAATTTTTAAGCCGTAACCATGAAGTCAACCTCCAAAGGTTGAGTTCAAAAATTAAATATCGTATCGCATGAAAATCTGTTAATTAGTTTTATTTCGATTCCTTATTAGGCCGAATAGAATAAATAATAAGTTAAATTAGAATTATTGGTTTGTAGTGGTTTAAAAGTTTGTTTAAATGTTATTAAAATTGATAACAGTGACTGCCTTGGTGGTGTAGTTATATTGCGTACGTGGTACTACACCTCTCTGAGGTCCCGGGTTCGACTCCCAGGTCGGAAAAAGTAATAGCGGGTTTATCAACTCAATATCAGCCCGGAGTTTGGAATTTGTACCCTATATGGCAAAAGGCCCGACCCCAACTACATGGAACCTAACACAGCTGGCAAATGTGGGTGATTTACACCTTTGTCTAACCCTGAAAAGGGAAAAAGTCATGATACTCTGTATGTATGAATTTAAACTATAAAATTCCATTCCATTCCAGGATAGTCGGTCCTTTGGCTGTGATGGTGTACTATTTCTCGTGGGTGCACGAGCATGTCGGCAGTGGCCCAGTGTGGGAGCTAGCGAGCAGAGAGCAGCGCGAGGTCTGCCACGAGAACTGGTGGGCGACGCTACTCATGGTCAATAATTATGTTAATGAAGACAGAATTGTAAGTATTTGTATAGAACTAGGTTCTGCTCGCGGCTTTGCCCGCGTTTAAAGCTTTATCCTCTACAAAAGTCCTTAAAACACCGTACGACGTCAGCGCTTCCATGAGAGTAAATTACCTTGATATGAAGTAATTACTGGACATAATGAGACTTAGTATATTATGTCTCAGGATGACGAGCGCAGTGGAATGCCACATAGTACTTTGTAACTCAAGGTGCTGGATGGTGTTGCTACTGTTTATGGGTGGTCGTATCGCTTACCATCAGGCGAACGGCATGCTCGTCTCGTCATTCAAAAAACCATAAAAAAATCAACATGATTCTAACGATTTGATCCGCGAGCATAGTGTAAAATGAAACGAAAAATGTTTTTTTCCAGTGTCACACAGTCTCATGGTACCTGTCGTGTGACTTCCAGCTGGCAATTTTTGGCACCTTACTCTTTTATATATATCAGAGAGATCCTAAAACAGGAAAAATATTGATAGGCGGAGCCGCCGTCGCAGCTATACTTATACCTAGCATAGTGACGTATTATTACAAAATGCCGCCTCTATTCTTCCATGGGATGCAGTAAGTTTTTTTATAATTTAGTAGCTTAGACATTGTAGGTACTCGACTGCCTCGGTGGCGTAGTTGTATTACGGTACGACTGCATTGCTGTGGTCTCGGGTTCGATCCCCGGTTCGGGCAAAGTGATATTTTATTTTTCTAATCAGTATCAGCTCGGAGTCTGGAATTTGTGCCCGACATGGCGATAGGCTCGCCCCCTATCACATCATGTGACGAAATACGCACGGCGAAAAGTGGGTTGCACTAGTTACGCTTCTGCCTACCCATCCGGGGATAAAAAGGCGTGAGTATTATAGGTACACTTAGTCACATAAGCAGCTGAACAAATTCAAAACTTTAAATCGGGAATTCATTTTTGTGTTCTTTCCAAAAAAAAATATCTTAATAATAATAAAATGAAAATGATTTAATTTACTTCACAAAAATAAATAAAATGTATCTTTTAACTGAACGCGTATAGGCGATTGGAAACTTTGAATTTGTTCAAACTCATGTGGCTGACTGCACTGTCAGACCACCTTCTACGTAAACCGCTATGGTATATACCTACTATCTACCTTGATTCCAGTGACGTAGTTGCAACAGTTGATGTCATTTCTGCTTCAAAAACTATTCTTATTTGTTACGAACAGCTGCCTATCTCATATCATACCCTCTGTGGATTTAGTCTTGCGCCTGATTAAATATAAAAGCAAAGACATTAAACGGTATAGTTATAGACCGGACATCAGGACCAAATTTTTCGTCCAAAAGTTATTACCAATATAATAAGTCGCTGTCTTATCTGACATGTCAGTGTAACTAGACGTCTCGGTATGCTTAAATTTTGTAAAGAAAACAATATTTTGGAAGTAAATGTGCCAATATACGCATTACGACCACGTCAAAGTATGTTCTAATGAATTTTACATAGGTATTTTTTTATTTCATGGTAGATTGAGTTACTGATGAACAGGATCAAAATGTTTGTATGACAATTTTCCCAATGTCCGCTCTATATTATCTTAGAACTCTTTGTATAGAAGCAATATATTGTAGATAAATTGTAACATTATTATCCAAAAGATTATTAGGAGCCTCATAAGTAATTTTGAGAAAATGTCGGTAGGATTTTTTTATTTGTTCTTGATCATTGGGGTGCTCATCATCTTCACGTTAGGTGGAAATCTGTCCTTATCGTAGTCCACTATGCGGTCATCGCAACTCACTGTTTCAAGCACACTGTAAAAAGGATTTAGTTTGCGTGACGCCTGACAATTTTACAAGAGCAATAACTAACACACTAAAGTGATTATTATGTTTCCTACAGGGAGCTAGTAAATTTCAAGACTGACCAAGTATTCCTGAAGCGTTATATCAAGGCCCATTGCAGAGCGGCTGCTTATATGGTGGGAATGTATGCTGGCTACATATTCTCTGTGTACAAGCCTGAGGAGAACAGGAATAAATTCTCTAAGGTGAGGTAAATTGAAGATTTTTTAGGTAGTGTGCTAGTTCAGTTTGTCGTTGATAGTCTTGTATTTATGTTACCTAGGACACACGCATGTGACAAAAGAGATTCTTTTGCTCCCAGCTCGGCCTGGTGCAAGAATTTTCCTGGTATAAAAGCCACACACAAAATGCCCGATTCATATATACTATTGTAATCTTTAACCTAAGTCATTGGTAAAAATGAATCAATCAAAATTAAGTCAACAGTATGTCAAACTTTATCTTGATTGGTCCATTTTCGCTGAAAATCCAACGGTAGCGGTTAGGATCGATTACAGGATTTGTTACTCTATCTGTGTATGATTTAACCTATCTAAATCTGTTCAGCGATACGGCGCTTACTTCTAACAAACACCTAATCAGTTTTATAAATCACATCTATATTTTGTAAATAAATGCGTGATAATACCGTCCAGAAGTGGACGATAGCCTAGTTGGGAATGGAACGGTCTGCCGAGATAATGTCCACAGGTTCAAAACCCAAGGCACACACCTCTGTCTTTTCGGAGTTACGTGTGTATTATTTATCAATTATCGTTCGCTTTAACGGTGACGGAAAACATCGTGAGGAAACCTGCATATCTGAGAATTTCTCTATAGGAATTTCGAAGGTATATGAAGTCTGCCAACCCGCATTAGGCCAGCGTGGTGGACTAAGGCCTAAACCCTCTCAGTTGTAGAAGAGGCCCGTGCTCAGCAGTGGGCAGTATATAATACGGGGCTGGTATGGTATGGTAATACCGTCCATCTGTACTTCTTCTTTAGCCTACTTTATTGTATATCTATTTTTCTTCTTTGCTTATAATCAATAAAGATGTAATAAACATACATCATTTTCAGAGGTAGGAAGAGGTGTATCATACCAAATTTTCGCCAGCTATGTCAGGTCCCATGTAATAGGGGCAGGCCTATTGCTATTGATAAAAATAAAATAAATGATTTTGGTTATCCCGAACAGAGTCTCTCCATCCTCGGCTTCCTGGTAGCCTTCTCCACCATGGTAACGGTATACCGAGGCGGTGGGCTGATGCTGCACCGAGAGTACAACGCGCTGGAGGCGGCCGCGTTCGTCGCCTTCAATAGAGCGACTTGGGCGTTCGCTGTCTGCTGCCTTATAGCTATTTGCGAGTATGGCACGCTGCGTAAGTACCTGTGGACTGAGGTTCGATTCCCTTTAGTATTTTGTGTGAAATATTTTTTTTATATCTGATATGAAAATATCAAGTCGATTTTGCTTCATGCTTGAAAAAGTGTATATGAGGTATCAAACAGGCCGGCATAATTGTTTTTACTGGCGAGGGGTAATCAACTCTCGTCAGTTGACACCCTATCTGGACCCTAGACCACATTTTTTTTAATGCATTGAATGACGAGACGAGCCTGCCGTTCGCCTGATGGCCTGACGCCACATATCATCAGTGGGGTCACTTTGCCACTGTTTCTACGCAAAATGCAAACAAGCCTCAATCCAGCGTCCATTGCCGATAGCGGCGATAGCCTAGTTGGGAGTGGAACGGACTGCCGAGACGAATGTTCGCAGGTTCAAAACACAAGGGCACACACCTCTGACTTTTCTAAAAAGTGATGTGTGTATTCTATGTGAATTATCGCTCGCTTTAACGGTGAAGGAAAACATCGTGAGGAAACCTGCATACCTGAGAAGTTTTCTGAATTTCGAAGGTATGTGAAGTCTGCCAACCCGCACTAGGCCAGCGTGGTGGACTAAGGCCTTAACCCTCTCAGTTGTAGAGGAGGCCCGTGCTCAGCAGTGGGCAGTATATAATACAGGGTTGGTATGGTATGTTATGATATGGTGTCGATAGCGTGCGCATGACGTGCGGTTTACGTGGACAGTAGGCCTAAGGAACGAGCGCCATTATTAAAATATTCTTATAGCGCATAATCATAAGCCGTTTCGTTCCAGCACTGATCAGCACATACCTGAAGTGGGACTTCTTCGTGCCGCTCAGTCGGTTGAGTTACTGTCTCTACTTATTGCACATGCCAGTTGTGTACTACAGCATCCATGGAGCCAGGACTGGCTTGAGATACGACTTTTTGGATATGGTGAGTGGGACCTGGGGTTGTAGCTACGCTGCCTTTTTACATACCATATTCTTTCTACATAGGCACCCTAGAATATTTAAGGCTGATTTTACAACATGCTGATAAATTCCTTATGACAAATGAACACCTCTCAGTAGTAGAGGAGGCCCGTGTCCAGCAGTGGGCAGAGTATATAATGTAATAAAAAAAGTATATAATTGGGAACACATCCGCCATATAAACCTAAATTTTGGTTTCACCGGCCTCGAATTGAAATATTTGCTAGAAAAAGTCGCTAGTAATGTGTCAATTTATGTTAGATAGCGTTATAATCAGAAAGTCATCTGGAACTTAACAGGAACCTGTGAAACGGCCCTTATAGAGAAAACGCAGTTAATAAAACAAATTAGAATCCGATCTATTCCTCCCGAGATTCCTTACATACAAACACACAAAAAATACCTTTATGATGTAAGCATTTAATGTCGGTTTTCCAATTTTCAGGCGATACACGGCTTTGGTATATGGTTGGTAACAAATTGGTTAAGCGTAGGCCTATATCTCGTCGTGGAGGCGCCGATCTCCAACCTATCCTGTCACCTATTTAAAAGGTTAGTTCGTTTTTTTTTAAACACACACACACACTCATGCCTTTTATCCCCGAGGGGTAGGCAGAGGTACAACTAATGCACCCACTTTTCGCCGTGCATATTCCGTCCCATGATGTGATAGGGGGCGAGCCTATCGCCATATCGGGCACAAATTCCAGACTCCAGGCTGATACTGATTTTAAAACCCAATATCACTTTGGCCGACACGGGAATCGAATCCAAGACCTCAGCATTACAGTCATACCGTAATACAACTACGCCACCGAGGCAGTTTTTTAAACATGGTACAAATTATACAGCGTTTGCTCGGCGATTCTGCAATAAGGCGTAAGTGAAGAGAAATGCCAAATTGAGATATATAAAAGGCAAAGTAAACAGCGACACTTACAGTCTTACTTCTAAAATAACTAGTCTGCTCTTAAGCAATGTTTAACTTTTGACACACACGATCAGCTGTAGGGCAAAACCCGCCATCTTGCCATTAAAGTAGGTTTAAACTAGACTGCGGCGATGTTTAATTTTGACAGTTATTTAAGCAATGCTTAACCACCTCTTAACGCTAAAACAAGTTTATAATTACGACTGTTAATGTTTTAACGTTTTTGGTCGCTACTGCATCACAAGACGAGCATGCCGCTCGCCTGATCGTAAGCGACACTAGGTACCCATAAACAGAAGTAACACAGTACTTTTGATTATAAAGTAGATACTGCGTGGCACTCCACTGCGCTCGTCACACTGAGACAATATTTGTTACGTCTCATAATGCCCAGTAATCACGCTGGCTACAATGTCCTTCAAACCGAAAAACAACAGTGCACACTGCTACCTGGCTATACAAATAGACATTCCGGCATATACAAGTACTCGACACTGTGTGATGTGTCTCAGGGTGACGAGCGCAGTAGAGTGCCACGCAGAGCTTTGTAATTAAACTTCTGTATGGTGATGCTACTGTTTATGGGCATTCGTATTGTGTAGATCAGGAGAGCAGCATGCTCGTTCCGTTATTTAAGTGCAATAAAACATAAATACGTTTTTTTTTCAGACCCACGGCGCAGCCAGTAACAAATGGAAAGGCAGAAGTCAACGGCAATCACACGTACAAAATAAAATCAACGTAGAATAAATACATTATTTAAATAATCGTGTTTTATTTTACGAATACACTTATGAAACTTTGTATTTTAAGTTTGACTAGGTGTCACTTACGGCTTCTCCCGCGTAAAAGACATTTCATCATCATCATCATCAGCCAGATGACGTCCACTGTTGAACATAGGCCTTCCCTAAAGATTAGCAAGCTGAAGTGGCAGTGGGTAAGGCACGTAGTTCGGAGTTCTCGAGTGGAAATCACGTGCTGGCAAGTGCAGCGACGGCCGTCCACCTGCAAGATGGACAGACGACTTGATAAAGGTCGCAGGAACACGCTGGATGCGGGCCGCTTTTGACAGATCCGTCTGGAAATCTTCAGGGGAGGCCTAAAAGACATTTAGCGGAATTATTTTTTCTGTGATATTCCTGGATGGCGAAAAGTGGGTGCACTATAGTTGCGCCTCTGCCCACCACTTCGGGAATTAATGATATTGCGTGATGGGTGTATATATGTATATTATATACTCAGTGTAAACACATGAAAACACCGAAACCGCTGAACGGATTTTGATGAAATTTGGGAAACTTAATAGACCATATCCTGGATTAACATAAGGCTTTTTACTTAGTACACAGTGTGTCGTTTATTAATCGACTTCAAATATGAGGTTCTGTATTCGACCCGTATGTATTTTCGATAAATGTCCTTCACATAGCCGAAGCCGCGAGCAACACCTAGTATCTCTAGCCATCCCATAGGAAAATTGTGATTACAAATGGCACAACGATCTATTGTTACAAAAGATGTCAACTAGTGCCATATATGGCAATCTTATGGCACATTGAATAATGTTTCGATCAGGACAGTCGCAGATCGGAATACGTAAGAACAGCGTGTGTAGTGAATATATTGAGACTCCTTTGCTGTAAGTACTTAGTAATCTATGTTATACCTAAAGCTGTTGTTTGAACGTTCAAATTATGAAACTATTGCTGCGATTCCATTCTTTTCCTCATAAAAAGCTGCATAATCCCTCAGTGCTGCAAAGTAGGCACTGCTTGTTATCCTAGAAGGCATTTACGCAGGCAAAGCCGCGTTTACAAGCTAGTGATTAAATATGTGACTCATGGCCAAGCATTTCATATAATGAGTTCTTATTACGCGAATGTTCGACATTGAAATAAAACTTGATGGTTTTTTCGCGAAAAATTGTTTATTACCGTTTTGAAAGCCTGCCTTGGTGCCGTAGTTGTACTACTAGCGCTGTATGACATTGCTCTGAAGTCCTGGGTTCCAATCCCAGGTCCGATAATAATATTGGAAGTAGTATCAACGCGGAGTCTGAAATTTGTGCCCGATATTGCGATAGGCTCGTCTCCTATCACATCTTGGAATACACACGGCTAAAAGCGTGTGAATTAGTTGTGCCTCAGCCTACCCTTTCCGTGATAAAGGCGTGGGATGTGTCTCGAAAAGTTGGCAGCCTTTATGGTCACTGGACAAATTGGTATTACTCTTACATAATTATAAAGATAATGACGATTAAATAAATAAAAAAACCATTAACAAATCTTTACCGTCCTATAATGCAAAGAACATTTATATAATACTACGGAAACTATAATTGTTAATATTGTTTTCGCATGCCTTTGATAATTGTTTTTTTATATCGTATCATATAACGAGTAATTTTGCTCGCTTCATGGTGTCCAGTGACTGTAAATAGTAGCATATTGCCATTTGCAACCTTAGGGTCGTATCATTACATCAATCTCACTCTAGAGTAAAATCTCAAGTAGACATTTACAGTGTTATTACAAAAAATACTTTAGACGCAGTTTTAACACGTGTTTAGCTAAACAGTGTCTAATTCTAAACACCCGTCTAAACCCTCTATGTGCCTGTCATGCCTTTCAGTGTGCGTCAAAGATTGAAGACAACCATCGGCTTGTGTTTAAATATAAACAATGTCTAAACCAGTGCTTAAACATGAATTTGTAATAGAAGAATTTTTAGGTACGTGTTCATCGCGTGTTTAACATTTTTGTAACAACACTGTTAGGGCCACTTGCACGTTTCTGGGTTAGCTTAATAACCTCGGAGCTAACTGCTAACTCAGGGTTAAATAAATAATTTACCTTGCGCTATCAAAAATTAGGAGTAAACCTAGGGTTAATTTCTAAATATTTAACCCACCGATGCGGGTGGGTTAAGTCGCTAACATTGGTTTAGTCGCTTGCATTGAGGCTATGTTCCGCTGTATAATATTCTATTTTGTGATGTGTTTAGTTAAAATATTGAAATGACCAATGATTCTTTATTCTCTGATGAGAAGAAGTATTGAGTATATTAGTTCAAGCTTCTATTACAGAAGGGTCGAAGAACGGTTTGATTATTATAATTCACAAAGGGACAAAGAGTGTCATAGAAGATTTCGACTTAAAAAGAAAGCGTGCTCTATTAACTAAACAAAATGAAATATAAATTGCAGTACTCACACAATAATATGTGAGTTACATAGTTTTATATATATTTTTGGGTACCAATATAAGTAATCTATTAGATATTATTATGTAATTTTCTAAGCCAGCTTGCAATTTTATCATAAATGTTAGTATTTCAGAGGTAGGTACAAAGTATTTTTTTTTTCATTGGGGCTTTATCACTCATGAATAAATTATTATGTGCACTAAGGTTTTATGCTACTGGAAGCCAGCTATTGACTTGCGTGCACGAATCTACAGTGTAACTGATACCATAGCCAGGTTTTATAAGGAATTTATATCTCTGCCAAGGACTGAAGAAGAGCAAAGACAAGCTACAACGATTTTTTATCAAATATCTTCCTTTCCACCTGTTTTAGGAGCAATAGACTGGACACATATAATATATTTATTTGTCATTAATTACTTGTTACTAAAATGTTTTGTCGTGTGAATACTATTGCATAGTACTTTACTTGCATAGCTACGTCAGTCACATTTTTGAATTTCGCTACTATATCACAAAGAAGCATATTATACTAGGTTTGATATTAGGGGCAAGTAAATGCAGTTCTTTATCCGTTTCTATAAAAACAAATTATTTCAACACTTTCTAAACATACACAAAACTACAGAAGTGAAGTGACACGAAATAATACGATTAAAATAAAACGTCATTAACTGTCATAAACTGAAGCACATAAAAGAAAGCCTAATATACATTGTACTGTTGTGTAGACATAAAAGTTTAGTTTTTTATTTATTCATTCATCTTTAGTCGGATTACAGTAGAAACGAATACACATTTTAATGTTGACAGCTAAAAAAGAAGAAATGTCAGGTTTGTTAACCCAGTGTTATTTTTAGGTGTGCAAGGCGCAACGAGAGTTAAAATTTAATTATCTAACCTCGAGTTTACAAACTCTGCATTTGCTTATTTAACCCGAGTATCGCGCGCAAGTGGGCCTTAATGTATTTAACTATTTAATAAACTAAGCCCTAGCTGTCATTTAAGAGCTTGTTCTCAGCTGTTACATAAAAAACTCAGCTGTCAAAATGCGTCACGTATTGTCATTTGAGCTGCTGTTAATGTGGGTTTTTTAAATAGCGACTAAGACCTTAATTTTAGAGCGTCTTAGCTGATATCGCACTTCAAAGCGAAACTGAGGTGCATTTATTAATACGGGCCTTGAATTCGAAAGTTATTATAATATTATAATTTGTTGTATTCACTATGCTTGTCACTTAGAAATCTTCCATAATAATTGCTAGTCACATTTCCTAGATTATATGAAGAGTCTCGTGTACGACATGACTACTACCAAATTCACATACAATATCAATACGCTATCATCATCATCATCATCCTCAAGTATTTGGAAGTCCACTGCTGAACGTGGGCCTACCCCAATGATTTCTAAGACTAGCTTTTAGAAGCCTGCATGCGAGTTCTTGCGAGCTTAACGACGTTAGCAATCTTAATCTGTTATTAATTTTCAGGTAAACAATTACTATAAAAATGAAGTTAAATCTATCATCGATGAAGTTGATAATCAAGCTTCTCATTCTACTCATATTATTTGTGATAATATACATGATATCAATAGTATTATACAGCGCGAGATATTGGCCGGACATCTACAATTATGTAAACGCAAACATAACCATAAAACGTATTCCAACTATATCAGAACTAAATCTCACAGAAATCGAGGTAGTGTACACTACAGACTACACTACAAATGGTTACGATTATACTACAGACTCCTCTGAGGTTAATAAACGAGAAGTGGAGGTAGAAGAAGTGAAGGATTATAGTGAACTGCCGACTAGAAGTGTTATAGTTGACTACGTTTTTGATGTCGAAGAAAGTACGAAGTATATAAAAGATATTATAGATGAGAGTGAGCTGGTGAAAGATGTTCAACTGGTCACTGGAGGACATAAGGTGTTTGATAAGGTATGTTTTTTTTATGCAATCCTACTAATGTTATAAACCCGAAAGTTTGTAAGTATGGATGTATGGATGTCTGAATGTCTGGATGTATGGATGTTTGTTACTCTTTCACGCAAAAACCACTGAACGATTTCGATGAAATTTGTCACACGGGTAGATTATGTCCTGGATTAACCCATAGGCTACTTTTTATCCCGGGAAAATATATAGCGGGACTTTTATCCCGGGAAAACTCATTCACGCGGGCGAACCCGCAGGCAAAAGCTAGTTGAAGATAATTTATGAAACAACGACAAAAATTATGGTAAGCATCACAACCGACCATCGAGAGTAGCACTCTCAAAACTTTGAATTTGACGTTGAAGACTAAGATACTTATAATCCAGAAAAAAAACGCATAACTCCTGTGACACCTATATTTCCAGTTAAGACACATACAGACCCACAATCAAAATTTAGTATTACAATTAACAAACAAAAACATCAGCAATCAGAACTTAGAACGAGGAATTTCAACAAAAATGCTTAATCCAAAACATCAAGTTTATCTTAGTTAATGAACTTAATTGGCTGCTGGGTAGCGAACAATTGTAAAACAAGATCTTATGCTATTTACAATAGAATTAAATATCTCTTGGCTATAGAACTTTGAAACGAGTAATTTTTTACGGCTGCCTGATTTTCGTCTTTAGCGGAGTTTATTTTAAACTAAGTGTTGCTTAATGCGTATGGCTTCGCTCATGTGATACAGAAACTATATACATCTATATATATAAAAGCAAAAGGTCACTCATTCACTCATCACGAAATCTCAGAATACTAGTGCTAGGAGTATCAAATTTTGCATGGGGGTTTCTTTTAGGACGTAGGTGCTCATTAAGATGGGATTTTGTGAAATTCAACCCTTAAGGGGGTAAAAAGGGTTGTACGCGATAAACTCAATAAGTACCGAACGGATTCGACGAAATTTTGGTATGGAGATAGTTCAAGACCCTGGGAAGGTTTGTGGCTACTTTTTATCTCGGGAAAATGTGTAGCGGCACTTTTATCCAGGAAAAACTCTTTCCTGCGGGCGAAGCCGCGAGAAAAAGCTCGTTATATACATAATATAATAAACGATATGTCTGTATTTAAATGAAGAAGTCGGAACACAACTACTACTTACTAAGCTAGATATAAATAGATATAAAACAAACTAAGCCCTTGAGCCTTCATGTTAACGTTTTCCGTTAAACTAACAAGTTTAACCTTCATCGTAACGATGCTCATTACTTTGTATTGTTACATCACTATTAGTTAAAAGGTCAAGTTATTATGTTTAAGGAAAATATAAATAACGCATGCTCACGCCTTTTATCCCCGAAGGGGTAGGCAGATGCGCAACTAGGGCACCCACTTTTCGCTAAGCGTATTCCGTCCCATGATGTGATAGGGGGCGAGCCTATCGCCATATCGGGCACAAATTCCAGACTCCGGGCTGATACTGAATAGAAAAATCCAATATCACCTTTGCCCGACCCGGGGATCGAACCTGAGACCTCAGCCTTGCAGTCGTACCGTAATACAAATACGCCACCGAGGCAGTCTATTGAAAATATAAATAATCGGCTATTTTTGTTTCTTTATAGGAATAAATTTGCCATATAGTCATCTTCTTTTAGGTTTAAGGCTCCATTGTTTCAGCGGTGTAATGTTACTCAAAAACGTAACTTCATATTTGACTATTTTCATATACGGTTTCAAGTTCCGGCCTAAATCGTCCTATGAAAATTAAAAACAGATATATCGCACCTTTAGAACGAAAACGACACAATTCAAAACAATTGAAAATTGAGTTATCGTCATAAAATGACTTAAAACTGGTCCCTTTTCTATAAAAATGTAATAAAAAAGGCCCGATATAACAGTGGTCCTTTTCCCGCTTGATTATGGCGGTGTTTGAACTATTGTTGTATTGAGAACTTCGTTTTAAGTAATTTTATGAAGACAACTCAATTTTGGATTTTTTTAAATTGTGTCGTTTCGTTCTAAAGGTGCGATATATAGACGTTAAATTAAATAATCTTATTTAATATTATAATTGCGAAAGTTTGTGAAAATGTTCAGATGTTTGTTAGAAGTAAACGCAGAAACAACTGAATGGATTTGGATGAAATTTGGCACACGGCTAGGTCATGGCCTGGATTAACACATACGGTAATTTTTATCCCGGTAATTTGCTGCCGTGGGAAGTAATAGATATTTTTAATCTCATTCTTTAAGTATATGGCGCTGGCGTCGTACTGTGTTTTTGGGACTTTTGTAGTGGGAAAGGCGATTCACGCGGGCGAAGCCACGTGCATATAAAATTATGTAGTGGAGCTGTAGCGGTAAAAATGAAAACAATGGAATGAAAAAACATTGATGCCCTCTTGGATAGCGCCATATTGACCCTGTGTATTTGACTGTAAAGTGTGAGGTTGTAGGTTCAAATCCAGTGTTAGATAACTCTATATTCTATGGGAGTTTCGAGTTGGAAAAAATTTACCTAAGTTGTGTATTGTAAAGGGTTTATTGTTGCGATAACAAAAAAAATGAAACTTGTGCCTGACACGGTGATACGGTTTATCATATCATGGCACAGATAACCTCAACAATTGTAGTACTAACTGCGCTTTTCTTTCTTTGGACAATAAAGCGCCACGAATCAATGATATTTTGTAACTTAAATAAGAATACCATCGAAAATAAAATAAAAAAGTTCCTACGCCATTCCACAATCGAGTAACTCAAAAACCGCAATCGATACGACGTAATTACTGGACTCTAATTGGTCACAGAATGGAGCACGGATTTCCCGTTCTTTATCACCCAAGTTGTAAAGGTTCCTTGGATGACAACTGTCAGATATTTTTTTTTAAATCGTAAACCTTTTCAACCAAATTGAAAAGGCTTTCGTGTGTTTTTATATTTATTTATTTACTTAATGACACACCAACAGTTTATAGACTAAACATTCTTAATTGAAATTATACAATATTAAGGACTAGTCTACTCACCAATTACAGGTGTGCAACAGCATTCGTAAATTGGTTACATATCAAATTAAAGACTCTCACATAACAAACATAAACTTAATTATAAATAGCATAGCGGAAGATTATATCTAACAACAAAAAAGTAATACAAAATAAAAAACAAAAATAAAAAAAAATACATATAAAATTTTGGAATTTATTACTTATTTGACAAATATGGCTGCAGCACTTGTTTTTGAGACAAAGGACAGATCCCGAAAAGACATCAACAGAAACAGTACTCTGGAGATCATTATAATTAATCTGGATCCTTGTAAGTGGTGAAAACTTCCCCACATTAGATTTATGTCGGCGCGTTCGGAACGTTGTTCAACCTTTATTCATAAATATTTACTATATGTTTAACCTATGGTAAATTTTTTAACCGACGTCAAAAGGTTACATAATTCGTCGTAATTTGTTGTTCATTCTTTTTTTTTTAACTATTTTGTTCGATTTGCAATCGTAAGTTCTCTGGACATAATATGTATCTTGGATTTACTCTTTGGGAATTATTGGTTTCAAAGTTCCTCTTATAGTATCAAAGACTACGTCATTAGTATATCTTAAACGACTCTGCATTTCATTTAAAACTGCGCTTAGTTCTCGTGAGTGCCACTCCCATAAGAACCCAGTAATCACCACGTCCTTTGAGCTTAGGAGTATGTTTTTCTGCTCAGTATCAGTATCAATTTTTCGGCTAAGTAATTGAAAAAACATTAAAGTCTATTTCACTCAAAATTCAATGTCTGCAAAGAAATTGCTTACATTTATTTTAATAACGTTTTTAATAAATTAGGTAATTTGTGGTTAAAAGGTTCATAAAAAATCATTTCTTTAAAAAGTATTTTAGAATCTAGACAAAGTGCGCCAATTTTTGATAAATCTTGCCACACTAGTCAAGTACAATTTTTTTGCAGTATAAGGTATCAAACTAGTAGTCGCATTACTCTAATATATCGGTTAGTCAGGTGTTCCTCCTGATGCCATTTTATCGTCACATTGTGGGACAACCTGTATATAAAAATAAATGTGTGTATGTACGGACTCGAAAATGGTTGGAGCGATATTAAAGTAATCAGATTTGCCCAGCGGATCCTGATCCAGCAGCAGCGACCGGATCAATAACTTATTTTTGGATTTCGACAAATGTGTGTCGTCGGCACAAACAGCATCTGGCTAATTATAATAGGTGCTATCCGTGCGAAGCCGGGACGGAACGCTACTAATTTTAATTCGTCCGTGCAAAGCCTACTAAGCTATACATCTATACATATCTATATCATACATACATACATACATACATACATACATACATACATACATACATATAAATAAAATTGGATGTAATATTGAAATAACCGTTTTTTACTGCATGTATATGAATATATATACGGTACATACACCAAAATAAATTTTTTTTCAATTTTTGTCTGTCTGTCTGTCTGTTTGTTCCAGCTAATCTCTGAAATGGCTGGACCGATTTTGACGGGACTTTTATTGGCAGGTAGCTGATGTAATAAGGAGTAACTTAGGCTGCTTTTTATCCCGGGAAAATATAAAGCGGGACTTTTATCCCGGGAAAACTCATTCACGCGGGCGGAGCCGCGGGCAACAGCTAGTTAAATAAATAAATACAATTCGGCGGTGTATACAATCAGTTCCATCACTACAATACGAAAGATTTATGTCACGTATGATGGCATTTGTATATTACCAGAAATATGAGAATATAAGATACTAGTTTTTTTTATTGCGTTGAATGACGAGACGAGCGTGCCGTTCGCCTGATGGTAAGCGGTACGACCACCCATAAAAGTTGTTGTTGTTTATGGCTCCACTCGTGTCAAAACTTTTCCCGGTATAAACTTCCTAATATGTATTTATCCGGGTCAAGAAGTAGCCTATATGATAATCCAGGACTTGCTCTATCCATACCATACCATATCAGCCCTGTATTATATACTGCCCACTGCTGGTCACGGGCCTCCTCTACTACTGAGAGGGTTAAGGCCTTAGTCCTCCACGCTGGCCTAGTGCGGGTTGGCGGACTTCACATACCTTCGAAATTCAGAGAACTTCTCAGGTATGCAGGTTTCCTCACGATGTTTTCCTTCACCGTTAAAGCGAGCGATAATACACAAAGAATACACACACAACTTTTTAGAAAAGTCAGAGGTGTGAATTGTGGACTTGCTCCAGTTGCTCTATCCCTTTGTCAAATTTCATCCAAATCCGTTCAGTGGTTTCTACGTTCACTTCTAACATACTTCCAAATATCTTCACAAACTTTGGCATTCATAATATAAGTAAGATACATTATAATTATTATATTACACAGTTTTTTAGTATTTGAACGTCTATTATATTTTAATTGGTGTTCTTCAGTGGATTTGAATACAGTAAAGTTAGTTATAGTAACTCAATAGGAAGTACTGTCTGCTAGGTTTAGTGGTCACGTCTTATGTTCCGTAACGTCGCAGGTTTGATGCTTAGGTCCTACCATATCAAATTGATGTGGTTTTGTAGATTTTAAACATAGATAGGGTTTGTTCAAATATCGGCCGATTTTTGATTCAACACAATATAAAAGTTATTCATAGAATAAAATATAATACAAGTTAATAAATTGCAGTTATATATAGGTAAAAAAATAGGTCAATGGTGTGATTTACTAGGCAAAAATTAGTTATGTCAACGCTTCCCAAACTGTGGGTCGCGTACCCACTAGTGGGTCGCTAGAAAATGTTGGGTGGGCCCTAATAAATATAACAATACATCAACGAACCAGGCCAACAGCCGGGCGGCCTATGATAGACGAGAAAAATAACTAAAATTCTCGAAAAATGTATTAAAATTACTTCACAACAGCCAAGAGGTGAGTCCAGAATTTTGAAGTTTTCGTTTGGTGGGAATACAGCCCGGTCAACTTTGGGAACTAAATATAAAAACTATATACTATTTTTACTATATTTTTATAATACTATTTTTCGATTATTTATTCAACGTTACCTTACTGCTATTACACTGTAACATTGTATGAGGTCATCCAAATTGAAGATTTTATCGGCAAACAAACGAATATAGAACTTAAACCTTACGCAGGTAGATTAAAATTGAAATTTCGTGTTCATTCTTTGCGATGTATCAAAAAATATGTTTTTTTACAACCAGATAGACAACGACGCTCTTGAAATGATGTACCGTGTAGTGTTTACTTTGTTCATAGTTTTTTCAAATGTGGAGTCGGTGAGAGATTGTTCGTATGTTTCGTGTATAGCAGACTTTTTGCAAACATTTTTTTCTCGTGACACCATTTCCAACGACACTCAAAATATAAAAGAAATTAAAGTGGGTGAATTAAAAAATATATTTAGTGATCTAACGGACTTAATTGAACGGCAGAAGAATAAAAGTGATGTTGTGTTAAAAGACTACGGTAAAACGCAGGTTTTCGTCAAGTATGTGACTTTTAATGATGATAATAATCATGATTTTAAAGGAGCTACACCTGTTACCATCGTAAAAAATAATAATTATGATTCATATGAAGATAACTTTGGTTCAAATGAAGAAAGCAAGGAGACAGAAATGAATACTGACTTAAATTCTAATTCAATGGAACAAATAACTGAAAAGAACAAAGAAGAACAAAAGACAAAAAGCATAGAAATTATAGATGTAATAGAACTAAATTCGGTTAATTTTGAAAAATCTTTAGGTGATTTAAGGACTAATGAGATTTACGAAGACGTAGATGTTATATATTATGACGATAATTCCACTGATTATCCTATAATAGACTATATAGAAATATATAAAGATACAACGAATGAAGAGAACTTCTTCGTACCTACAGAACCTGCGATATCCAATGAAGTAATTAAATCTAATAAATTTGCCGAAGTAAAAGATTTTGCAAACGAAACTATTGTAAGTAAAACTGTTATCAATTTAATCAAAGATCAATTTATTGATGAAGAGTTCAAACAAAAGTGAAAGGGGTGCATGAATAAGATATTATTCTTTATTAAAATTCTTAAATTAAAAACAATTAATACACATTTGAAAGTCAAAGCCTTGGCAGGGTTCGACAGTGATTTTCATGTCACCAATCCGTTCATTCTAGTAATGTAAAAAGTAAACAACATATTTTTTTATGTTTTCACCATTCAGATTCTAAATATTTCAGCGTAACATTCCACATCTGCACCCACAATAGCTGTTAAAAAGCTGGTCGCAGCTATCCGTCATTGGTACAATACGGAATTGTTTTTGGAGCGCCCTACGGCGGCATGATTGATTCGGGAGTGCGTCTGTTATCCACAGCGAGCGTTCTGTTTCGCGTTCCGTTGTTAAAACGAAGTGTAGCAGTTTTTGGATATAGCTCGTAATTTTATATTGATAACGTAGGAAAAGTCGGCTTGTATGTTGTTTTTTTAGTTCCATAACACACAGTGTGTGTGATGGGAATGAGTACATAGCTTGTTAATAAACTTTTGATAGATCTTTTATGTTGATAAAATAATAGGTTTGTCGATACGTGTATCTAGAAAAAAATACTAAAGATGGGTATAGATCCAAAGTTTTATGTAACGTTTGTCAGGAGGTGCAGTTTTTTTTATGGATTATTGGTATACATATTATGTTATCGAAGCGAATGCCAAACTACTGTAAAGTATTCATCACGCCTTTATTAGTAGGAAGAGTTGTAACAGGGCATCCACATTTGGCCATGTGTTTCATTTTTGAACCATTAGCTGTTAATATGACAAAACTGCATCTCAATACTGCAAGTATTCTTAACTTCTCCTCCTTAACTAAATCCAATAGATATAATACAAGTATACAGAACCTTTAACTATACAGTACTTGGTTTTATTTTATTGTGAGCTGTGACGAAATGCCTGAACTTTATGGCAGCTCCGTGTAGCCCAATAGCGGCGGTCACTGAACATAATAAAATCTCTTACCTATAGTTTCCTCCTCACGTGCTTTCTTTCGTAGTTTCGAATTTAAATGACTATATTTTCCGGCTTATCTAATTTCATATATTTCGAAAGCCTAAATGACCTTTTCTAATGCCTATAACTTTTCTTTACGGAGAAGTAGAAATACCATCAAAGAATTTCGGGAGTCCTAACTCAACCCTTCCCCTTATAATAATATCAGCATTGTATCATATACTGCCCACTAATAGCACGGGCCTCCTGTACTACCGAGAAGGTTTAGGCCTTACTCCACCACCCTGGCCCAATATGGGTTGGCAGATTTCACATATCTTCGAAATTCTTATGGAGAATTTCCGGATATTAAGGTCTCCTCACGATTTTAGTGCACCGTGAAAGTTATCTATAATTCATAAACAATACACATGTAACTGGTTAAAGAGTTGGAGTGCCTAAAGCGTTCGGCCGAACGTCCTGTGTGGTCAGAAAAGCAGACTCGCGTCAGGCTACTGACTGTAATGTCATACCAAAAAAAAACATGTAACTACGAAAAGTTAAAGGTGTGATTGGTTTTGACTACCTCGGTGGCGTTGTATTACGGTACGACTGCAATGCTGAGGTCTCGGATTCGATCCCCGGGTCGGGCAAAATGATATTGGATTTTTCTATTCAGTATCAGCCCGGAGTCTGGAATTTGTGCCCGATATGGCGATGGGCTCGCCCCCTATCACACCATGGGATGGAATAGGCACGGCGAAATGTGGGTGCATTAATTGCGCCTCTGCCTACCCCTTCGGGGATAAAAGGCGTGAGTGGGTGTGTGTGGTTTTGAATCAGCTGACATTCGTCTCGGCAGTCCGTCCCAGCAGCGCACTCAGGATATCTAGGATTCTTTAGTATGTATCTCAGCGGTGAAATCACTTAACATCAGGTGACCCACTTATGGTTAAGTTTTAACAAATAAAACCAAAATATATCCACGTTCAGTGTAGATATCACGCGATGCTATCAATCATTATGACGGAGGTCAATACCGAATATGCTATACGGATGCGGTAATGTAGACGACAATCAAATTAGCAATGTATTGTTTGCACCGCCTTGAGCTAATAGAGACTATTTATGTAGATGTGCCTGTAATATGGACGGATAAATAGATAAATGACTGCCTCGGTGGCGTAGTTGTATTACGGTACGACTGCAGTGCTGAGATAGCGGGTTCAATCCCTGGGTCAGGCTAAATTATATTGGGTTTTTTTTCTCAATATCAGCCCGGAGTCTGAATTTGTGCCCGATATGGTGATACGCTCGCCCCCTATCACATCATTGGATGAAATACGCACGGCAAAAAGGGGGTGCAGTTGTTGCGCCTCTGCCTACCCCTTCGGGATAAAAGGCGTGAGTGTGTGTGTGTGTCTTACTTTGTTATCGAATAACGACAAGCGTGATATACAGTGAGTGTAGCTCGCTTCACCGACATTCTTACTTTGTGGCGCTAGTGTAGGTTTCATTGACATTTCCATACTCTGGGTTGATAATGAGTAGAAAAATCCAATATCACTTTTCCCGACTGGGGAATTAAACCCGCGACCTTAGCACTGCAGTCATACCGTAAAACAACTACGCCAAAGAGGCAGTCTCACTCCTTGCTGACTCATAATCTGCAAAAGCATTTTTTTAAACAGTCAGTCCCATAATGAACTTTTCTCAATACTCCATCTCAAAAGTTCACCATTAAGAACCCAATAAACTGTTAATATCTTATCCATGTATCGTAGATCACAGGCACAAATCCTCACGAGATCTCCGTTCGGTAATTATGAAGAAAAACTATTCGTTATCCTCCACTACGATTACAAATAGATTAACCTCGCGGTACGTTTTCTTGTCTGTTTTTATGACATTAAGGTCAACTGCGAACAGTAAGGGGTTTAGAAAACAAAAAAACCAGACTAGTGCGAGTTGGACTCGCGTACCGAGGGTTCCGACAAACTTGTAGGTCAGGTATTTTAAGTATCGCTCGATGGTTTCATCTCTCCGGGCGGCTCCACGCCGCGCGGGTCGTAAGGCACGATGACAACAAAACCGCTCAGTCGCCCCCTTGAAGGCTGGGCGGTAGTAATAAGGCACTTTTTCCGCGAAAAAGGTATCTAAGTATATACGTTCAATAGGTCGCCAAAGTTAATTAATTAATTAATCAAATTTAAAGAGTTTGTAAATTCCCTTTTTTTGTTATTAAAATCCATAATTTCGGTTTTCAGATTTTTCTCTTTACATGTGCTGTAAGAACTTGTTTCTTGCCAAATTTCATGATTCTAGGTCTACAGGATGTAACCCATAGCTTTTGATTCCCTTGGGAAATCGCAAAATATGCGACATAAACGGTCATATTTTTTTTTCTTTATTTGGAAAACTACAGAAAAAACATAACACTTATAAATTAAAAAAAATTAAACAACACATTATCCACAACAGTTTCCACAGATTACAATATCATGTAAACAAAATAAAAAACCAAAAATCACAATGGTGGCGCGGCGCGCTATAAGCACGCACCCAGAAACCAATAACTAAAATTCTTAAAGTTGCTCATATACAATTAAATTTACTCATAATATTTTTTTTGTACTGGGATAGAGAGAGGTGATATCAATGCAGTCAGTATCCACAGATGTGATATTATTGTACAATCGACAAGCTCTTTTAATAAATATGTTCATGCCATAGTTTGTCTTCGTAGTACCGATATGAAACAAAAACTTTTTACTTGCACTTAGACGGGGACAACAGAAACATACCAAGTAGGTAAGGGGAGTCAACTTGATTCCTAATGATTTTATATAAGAAAATAAGGTCGCGCTCTGAGCGCCTGGACTTTAAACTTAATAACCCATGTTCCAACTGAGCGTCATGACGATTACGCCGTTGGAGATGCTTGATATTTTTTTCTTGGATACGCTCCACTTTCCTTATATATGTGTCATATCGAGGATTCCAATTGATCGCTTTTGATCGCGTTGACTTACAAGTTGGATTTTTTCACAGATGAAAGAGACCCAAGTATTTGATATAAATTTCTACTTGACATGTCTACGCGTTCCTGAGAAAAAGGGTCTTGACAGACCGAGAGACAGACAGACAGACAGACAGACGGACAGACGGACAAAAAGTGATCCTATAAGGATTTCTTTCTTATTTTGAGGTATGGAACCCTAAAAATGACTTAGGACCGATTTCACCGCTTGCTGGTAAATGCTACGCGTCACATAAATGTATAAGCCGACCAAATACAAAAGCCACACTCTAATCTACACTCCCTAATGAATGGTAATAAAATGAGGACTCTAAATTAGCTGTTTAATATTTTTAATACGTCAATGGTTTAATACGATAATCTTTAAATAAACTTTACTTAAAACTTGTCAAACAGGCCCTAAGTATCTTACTATGTTATTACTTCTTAATAAAGTTATGCAGAGGTTTGTGATATTTGTAAATAGTGAATTTGAATTCCTGAATGGATTTGGATAAATTTAGCACACAGATAGATAATAATCCTAAAATTTTATACATGTTACTTATAGGGAACGTGCACGTCGTAAGCACTGCCATCTAGTGGCGCAATCTGACTCATTTTCAGCCCATCGATACTTGGCATTGACGTACAATATTCATTAAAAGGATGAAAAATAGCATTTAATTTGTTGATAATGTATCGCTGTGTATCAGGATGCTCCAAAACATAAAAATAAACAAATAAAATGGTGTGAAATTATATATTTTTTCCAAGAATAGTACCTAAGTACTTACATTGCATGGTTATGTGAAAATCGACAAAAATTATAAAAGCTGTATAAAACATACATAATTTATGAGTTCCAAAAGCATTCAGAAAGTTTAGTTACGTAATTTATAAAAATAAATATGTTTTGAAGATAATATTCAATACAAAAAAAATCTGTATTTAAGGGAACATAACCTCCTAATTTTGCTTAAGTAACTAGCTCCCATCTAAAAAAAAGCATATTCTGGACACGCTGGGTATCAGTAACATTCGACCGGAACACATATTTTATCATTTTTGTCATATTAAAAGAATATATAAACAAATTATTGTGCTTGTTCTAGTTTCTTTTTTTATCCACCTGTGGCTCTTGTGTCGATTTTGTGTTGCCCCCTAGAGTTCGTGCACGTTCCTTATTATCTCGGGAAAATTCACAATGAGACTTATTTTAGGGAAAGGTTTTAAGCAGGGTTTTAATTCGCAAGAAAACTTGCATTATTTCCTTTAAACAATCACAGCAAGCAACTTCCGCAAATGAATCTTACAGTACCTGTGGCAAGTGTGTATAGAATTATAGAGATATTGCCGCTAGTGTAAACACATCTGGAATATCTTAAGCAATATATTGCTGCGAGAACTTGCACTAAAATTTGCTTTACACAAAGACAGAGCCGTAAACAACACTTAGTTTAAAATAATACACATTTAATAGGACAAATACACGCAACCCGAAATTACTTAAATAGAACGAGTAAATTGTTTGATGTGTAAACATTTGACTAACCCGTCTATAATTAACACTTGAACTGTTGCGGAGGGTTACTATGAAAGATTTTATTATGAACATATATTAAACACTCCCCTGGCGGCCTTGTCAGTCTTGTTCAGAGTCAACCGATGTACATGCAGCAAATCAAGCACATGTCTATGAACCGTCAAAAGACGTAGGTCGTCAGAAACGGGGAATGGCGAACGCTCCCGGTACGATTGGCATGTCGTGCGTGACCGATGTCGACAAGCGTCAAATTCCCCTGCCTACCAGTATAAAACAAAAAATAATTGCGCTTTACACAGGGTCATTTAGACATTGCGTTAATAAGGTAAAAAAAAAACAGGCAATAAAGGAAGTGCGAATTCTTTTAGGTACATACCTAAACATAGACATGTCATATTAGGGCATGTCAAATTAAATTTGCTTTGTTGATATATATTTTGTTCGAAACTTATACTTTTTTATTACAATTTATACATCATATAACTAACTGTAAAGTATTATTTTCAAGTAGATAAGTAGTTATGCGATTCTATTTAGTAACGCAATGTTAAAATGACACTATACGGGAAAGAAATTATTAAAACGCAAACAAAGAAGTTTGCTGTGTCATGCTTAAGAATTAAACTTTTTAAGGACGGTTCCTTAATTAAAGGAGATGTCCGCTTTTTGTTTGGGTGCTGAGCCTCAAAATCAAACCAGGCTCTAACTTTAGGGATATTAAAGGGGCAAAATATGGAACTTGGATCCATTAAAAAAATATTTTTAGACGCCTCCAATCATAACTATCTTTTTAAGAACGGTCATATTAAGTGCAGTTTTTAAATAAAATAACATAAATCTCAAAGTCGGAGGTCTTTAAATGAAACGATTTATTGTAAAAGGCTAGTTTTTAGGTCTATCCAAATATATATAAACTGTCTAAGTTAGAATTTCTGGCCCGTTTTTGGACATGTCCTTTAACATTGTTTTCGTATAATTGTATTTACTTAGCGTGGTTAGCATCGACACCAAAAAAAACAGAAAAAAATAAAGCTCAAAGTCTTACATCTAACTTTCATAGTAGGTAAGCATAGCCCGGCCTATACAAATATCTTAATTTCAGCAGCCGACCTGAAAGCAATTATCTACTTCAAATATTTACAGCACCTTTGATAAGAAATGAACATGACGTGTTTCATGGCTTTGCGTTCAATACTACAAGTTGTTTATATTGGGTTCTATCTAAAGGGTTCTTCTGTACATACAAAAAAAAAAAAAAAAATTTGGGAATAAAAACTTTTTCCAAATTATGGTTTTATTTCTTAAATCCACCTGCTTTTTAATCTGTGCGTAATAAAAAAGGCTATTTTAAATAGTTAAAATCATGTAGGTTGTAAGTAACAATTTTTCTATACTTTGGTATTCTGATTGCCATAAAATGCACCATAATGTTCTCAACATTTTGCTTTTTGCTGCTATCAAGTTCTTGACGTACAAAGGTGAAATGTAACACGCGCCTTATTACATCAAAGATAAAGAAACTCTGAACTTTCAATCCTAATTTATAAAAAATACTTTTATTTCCCGCCCTTTTGAACGCCATAATCGCTGTAATTGTTTATTCACAACCATAAACAGCAATCCAAAATGGCGGATGGGCGGGAAATTAGAATTTTTTAATTTTAATATGAGCCCTCACCGTTCCGCGTAAATTATGGATTGTGCGAGGGTAAAATAATGGGCATTTTAAATTTTTTATTGCGGCTCAAATAACTGGAATTAATGTGTTGTAAAATGTGCCAGCGTGATTACTGGAGAGGTTGTAAAAATCTGTTATTTTATGTCAAAAATCTTATCTTATTAATATTACAAATGGATTAACACATATGCTACTTTTATTCCCGGTAATTTGCTCCCATGGGAAATTAATTAAATAGATGGCGCTGGTGTGTTACAGGTTGCGCTATGAATCGTTTTGGAGACTTTTATAGCGAGAAAGGCTTTTCACGAGTGAAGCCGCGAGCAACACCTAGTAATAAATAATAATATTTACGTATATTACAGTTTTTATTTAATACACCGTTTTATTTGCCGTATTTGATATTGTTAGTGCTTATAACTTATTAATCTAGTCTTGGTATGGTTAGTTATCTTCTTGTGATGTGGATACCGTTTGGGTGAAGGCCTCCTCTTTCTCCTTCCATAAATTCCTATCTCTAGCGAGGTTCGTCCAATCTTGCCCTGTTTTTATAGCAATATCATCAGCCCACCGTTTTGTTCGTCTGCCAACATTTATTTTACCTAATGGCCCTTTCCAACATGTAATTTTTTATGGTCCATCTATTGTCTTTACACCTCGACATATGACCAGCCCATTGCCATTATAATTTTTACGCACTAACACGACTAACACACATTTATAATGTACAAATATTATGATGTGGAAATAAAAAAGGCTTAATAAATAAATAATAAAAAATTGATATTAAATATACTATTGGAATGACGTAAATATTCTGTGAGGACGTAATCGGTACGCAATGCTGTGCCTAATGGATCGAGAAGATTTCCTCACTTTATAAAGAAAATATTTTCCCGGGATAAAAAGTAGCTCTCTGGAGTAATGTAGCTTCCTATTAGTGAAAGAATTTTCAAAATCGGTCTAGTAGTTTTTGAGTTTATCCATTACAAACAAACAAACAATCAAATCTTTCCTCTTTATAATACTAGTGTAGATAGAAAAATAAATCCTACTGTTACAACATATGTGAAAGCTTGTTACTTAATCACGTTTCACGTATCGAATTGTGATATTTTTGATACTTTCTAAGTGTTTTATTCGTGTTTTTGGATAATTTATGCGGGTACTATTACTACTATAAGTCTTTTTGATATAATTCTTTCCTATTTCCAGGCAGCCGTCACAAAAAGTAATATGGAGGATGAAAATCTCATTAGCGTTGTCTCCTGGATAGCGACAATATTTGTGAAGAACGACCAGAAAAATGGCCAATTCGATTACTACTGCGATGGTGCTTTGTTGTCGAATAAAGCTGTTCTTACCGGTAAGTGGTACGAAATCAGTGATCGTCATCTATGATATTTTTTTTCAAGCCTCATATGTATCCTACTGCTGAGTCAAGGCCCTTTTTTTTATCGCGTGAAAAAACGCCTTATCGCTACCACCACTGTGGTGTGAGTGGGATGGTTATCTTGGTTTCACCGATCTATCGGCCTAATGTCGACACTCGGGAGTGTAACATCATCCGAGCGAGCATTGAACCGAGTCCCTAACACTATATACACCCTACATCGGAATACCAACCAAAACCCGCGGTGGCCTTCTTCGGCGCATACGGGACGGCCCCGGGGTATCTTGTTGCACGTAGATAGCTGCACGGAACCGTCCCTGCGCAATGCCGTATTACGGCCCCTCTTTAAATGAGTGGGGCTAAGAAGAAGCCCCCGACCTCCAAAGCACGCCTTTGGCGTCTACGACTGCAGGAGACCGACCACCCGCAATGTCGTCCACCTCGGAGTCGCATATATTGGAGTCCCCTTTTTTCTTCCGATTTCTTCGATATTCCGCTACATCTTTCCAGTCTGCTTGGAATGCGTCCAGGTCGTCTCTCCATCGCTTCCTTGGTCGTCCACGTTTTCTGCGACCATTTGTTGGGATCCAATCCGTAGTTAGTTTGGCCCAGCGTTCCGGATGCATTCGAATTACGTGACCCGCCCAGTTCCACTTTAGTGACGCAACCTTCTCTCGAAGCTCGAAGCTCTTCCAAGAATTTTCAATCCTTCTTGTAATTTCCAGATCCTGTCTATTCTTGAAAGATACTATCTGGCCCAAGTATAGATATTCGTCGACATAGTCTCTGATATAATATTTATTATTATATACTTACTGTCCCACTTCCGGGCACGGGCCTCCTCTACTACTGAAAGGGTTTAGGCCTTAGTTCACCACGCTGGCTTAGTGCGGGTTGTCAGACTTCACATACCTTCAAAACTCTTATGGAGAATTTCTCAGGTATGCGTTACAGTTAAAGCAAGTTGTAATCCACAAAAAATACATACATAACTTTAGAAAAGTCAGAGGTGTGCCCTTGGGTTTTGAACTTGCGACAGTTTCTCCGAAATTGGATATCGCCGCTATATTCGTCATCTCATTATACTTAAACGATAAGTACTACGATACGAAAAATTGATTATTGCCAAATAATTTTCGAGTTAAACCCCTTGTTTTATGATTTAATTATGTGTTAAAGTTTTACAGCAAATCGTGAATTCTTACAATAGCTGGAATATTTGCCCGATATGGCGATAGGTTCGCCCCCTATCACGTCATGGGACGGAACACATATGGCGAAAATTGGGTGCCCTGGTTGCACTTCTGCCTAACTTTTTGGGGATAAAGGCGTTATGTGTGTTTGTTTTGTTTTGTAGATTCTTGAAAATAAAATTTGTGTGAATCTTAGCTCGCGACTCTCCCTCTTTAGTTGAGGCCTGCAGTGGACGTCTAAAGGCATTTGATGATGATACTACTTGCGTAAAAGTTTTTTTAAATAAGTCAGTTTCTGGCTCTTAAACTATGCCGAACCATTTCTCCATTCCTGCGTGTAAGAAGAAACAACCAACACACTTTATGTATGTTGATAAAGATACACAAAACGCATGACTTAATTTACAAATCAGCGATTGAAAGATTTTCATTTCTTTCGCATAAAGTTTCGAGATTCCCCTCATTTCAAATGTCTCTGGTAAAAAACGAGAATGATTAAAAAGAAGTAAAAGACAATTGTCTGACACCTCGCAATTCCGGGGAGCGTCTCGGCGGAATTAAAATTACGTCAAAGGGAGGATTTGGTGTCCCGTATTAGGAGTCAATCGGTGTCTCCTTTATTAGATTTTGATCTTCCTTCAATATTAATTTTGATTTTTGCTGTTTCCAGGTATACTTGTAAAGTCTTATAGCTTTATTGTTTTTTTATATTAGCCTATGATGGTCAAAGGCTTTTCCAAGGTTCTTCCATGTATCAAAATTCTACGTTTCTAATAGTGAACCATTATTTTCACATATTTTTTTTCATCATGCAAATGAGACAATACTAATCTTGATGTACACTAGTTCTATCTGTGCCTGCCACTCCAAAAATACATATGATACGTTGATATTATTCGTTTTTTCTATGCACGGTAAAGTGACTCCACTGCACGGATGATAAGTGCATTGGGTCCGGATGGAGCACCGATTGAAGAGAAATGATTATTCTTCATCAATTGATATAATCAGCTCGTGTATGCTGTCGCGGTGGCGTAGTTGTATTACGGTATGACTGCAATGCTGAGGTCTCAGGTTCGATTCCCGGGTCGTCCAAAGTGATATTGGGTTTTAAATTCAGTATCCGCCTGGAATTTGCACCCGATATGACGATAACCTCCTTAGCACATCATGGGACGGAATACGCACGGCGAAAAGTGGGCGCACTAGTTGCGTCTCTGCCTAGCCTACGAAGGGGTCTTCGGGGATAAAATGCGTGAGAGTATGTGTTTTTATTACCGTTTTTTTTTATTTCTCTATTTAGCTTGTAATTTGTTTGTGTCATGGTGTTCTCCGAATAAATGTTTTTATATTGGTACAGTTACTAAGAACTACCTACCGAACCCTCGACAATAATACTTTTCACTCTTGGACATTTTTTCTTCCTCCGCAGTGGCAAGGCAGCTGGAGTACTAATTCGATTACTCCCCCCCTACATCCGCCTTCTGTCTACGACTAACGACATTTCCGGTTGCATGATAATTATTTATTAACTGCTTTTCAATCAGATTTTAACCTTAAGTGTAGAGAAAATTAGCGAGGAATTTCTGAGACTAAGTTAACTGTAATATGCAAGATTCTAGTGGATAATTATACGCTATTTTTGGAAGACTTCTTCTTGGTAGATGTTCAATTTTATCAATTTATAATAATTATTCCATAATGTAAATCAGAAGTTAATAATCTTGATGAGACGTACACTGGTTCTATCTGTACCTGCCCCTCCTAAATAGGTGTGATAAATTTATATCTATATATTTAAAGAAAAGGTCTGATCACGAAATCTCAGACACTACAAGTGCAAGGAGTTTAAAATTTTGCATGGGGTTTCCTTTTAGGATGTAGGTGCTCACTAAGACGGGATTTTGCGAAATTCAACCCCTAAGGGGGTAAAAAGGGGTGGCAAAGTTTGTATAGTACAGTAAAGTCCCTTGCCGCGTTTGTGCGCGATAAATACACACGCGAATTTCTATGAAATTTGGTATGGCGATAGTTCGAGACCCTGGGAAGGTTTTAGGTTACTTTTTATCTCAGGAAAACGTATAGCACGACTTTTATCCTGGATAAATTCTTTCTTGCGGGCCAAGCCGCGCGTAAACGCTAGTATATTATAAGTCCATGTTATTTTTTTTAGGTGCTCGATGCGTCACTATCAACAATTCGACGGTTAACCCAGAAGCTATCCTGGTCGTAGTTGGAAAGAAGGCTTTGAGTGGAACGGGAACAAATGAAAAGACCTATAGGGTAAGTTTCATTTATTACCTCAAAGATTAATCCCCCCCCCTACCCTATTCTAGCGGAGCCGTCTGTGTATAAATCCTTTCTTATCGAGTAAAATTTGGTGCAAATTTTATTATAATCTAGGTCTTGCATTGTACGCTACTTGGTTTTTTGAGGACCCATTTTTCAACTAGATATAAAATTTATCCATCAACAAATTATAACCTGACTGATTTCAGAAGTCAGACAGTTAACCTATTTCATCCTTACAAGTTCTATTTTTAATTTGTTTGTGTAGTATTTTATAATTTGACCCTATGAATAACTTACCTGTATGAAAATCAGGTCGTATATTTATCAAGACATTGGCAAATATATCAAAAAACTTACTAATACAAATTTAATTGCATTTATATCCGTTACTAAAAGAGAAGCATGTCTCTAGTCACAGTACCGGATAAAACTCGTAATCGCATAATTATGCATACGAATTGTAATTTCTTCTTTAATATTTGTCACTCTTATGTATTTTACTATGAGACCTTTACTAACTAAAATAAATGCATACATTAAATACGTTTTAAATAAATTAAATATGACTCCCATAAGTCAAGTTTAGCCTTGTTTGAGAGACATTGCAAAATAATGTGTTGGTATAAAACACCTATTGTCACAATAAGTTTATTTCATTTCACACACACACACACACACACATACACTCACGGCTTATATCCCGAACGGGTGACGAAAGAGGCGCATCTAGTGCAGCCACTTTCCACCGTGCGTATTCCGTCTCATGATGTGATAGGCGGCGAGCCTATCGCCATAACGTGCACAAATTCCAAACTCCAGCCTGATACTGAATGGAAAAATCCAATATCACTGCCCGACCCGGGGATGGAATTCGATACCTCAGTACCGTAATAAAACTACGCCACCGAGGCAGTCAGTATTTCATTTCATATTTTTACGTTTTCAGATAATAAAAGTAATTCCACACGACAATTTCACGAATGAAGATCCAGTGGCGAACGATTTAGCAATACTCGTGCTAGAGGAACTAGCTATGTACAGCATTGATGTTAAACCAGCAAACATCAGCCTGGAGATGGATTTTGATGCTATTGTAGAAAAAACTGCTGTAAGTTGGCACGCTTTTTTTACAATAAAATATTTTTTTTTCTTATTTACACTATTCTTAATTTAAATTTATTTTCTATTTTTAGTTGGATTTTATGTAAAGCGTGTTTTTTAGTTTTTTTAAACTATTATTTATTTTTAGTTTTTTAGTTCTGTTCTACTATTGTCCAACATATGTCACTAATAATATATATAAATTGACAAAAATCTCATTTTGCAAATTGAATAATGACATAATTAGTGTATTGTTATCGGTCCTCGACAAATCTACAAAGTTTGAATAAAATCTGACCGTTTAAAGTGGGTCAAAATCGCGCCTAAAGGAGTCGGTTACAAACATACATACATACATACAAGTGAAGCTAATATAAAGCGTGTAAAAATAGACATTTCCTGGTATCTACCCCGGTGACCTCCCACATACGAGAGACCTACCAGCATACGATACATATATGTAATAGTTTTGCATATACTAGTTTGATTGTAGATATGTCTCAATTAAAAACTATATATCCTTGATTATTTCTCAATTATTTTTGGTTTTCAGACAACCGCCTGGGCGTATACAGGAGTTTTAACTTTTGTGTTCTTTGAAAAAGTACAGAACAAGACGTGTAGAAATACTGACTTCGTTGAGAATACCATGTGTGGCACTTATGGTTTTGGTAAGATGCTATTATCACTAAACATTATAAGACAATTCCTTTCACCGCGTCTGTGTGTCTGTCTGAACACGATAGACTCAAAAACTACTGAATGGATTTCGATGAAATTTGGTATGGATATAATTTGAGACCCTGGGTAGGATCTGGCTTTTTATCCCGAGAAAATATATGGTGGGACTTTTATCTCGTAAAAACTCATTCACACGGGTAAAGCCGCGACTGAAAGCTAGCAATTTAATATAATTAAACGATCATGAGTTTTATAAGTATACATATTATTTAGTGGTATCTATGATTTGATTTCAAGAAATCCTTTTGAACAGGGTTTAAAAAAAATCTAGAATAATATTTATGTAATATGCGCATGACATACCCTTTTACAACAATAAAAAAGTAAACAAGGAGCATAACTTGCAGACTAAAATATAATAAGAACTTAACAAATTACAGTTTGAATTAATGAAAATAAGTATATTTTGTTTAATATCATACTGGTCCGTTGTTTCAGGCTTACCTCTATGCCCAAGCTACGGAGGTTTGTTCGTAGCAAAACGGGGCGATCAGTGGCATCTGCAAGGAATAATGTACGGGGACCCTGTAGAAAGAGGACTCTGCTTTAGCAGGGATGTTACATACACGAGTCTCAAAAAATATGTAGGGTGGATTGATGATACTGTTAATAAAAATATGTAGATGAATTTGAGTTTTTTTTCGTAATAGCACCTAATGAACGAAAAATAAGAAAGTGGATATTGAGAGACCACGTACAAAGAGCGTAGTATGTGACGTGCGGGCCGGTGGAGCAACGAGTTGAAGGTAGTGGATGAGAGGTCGGGAGCGAGTGTTGTGAGACCACGTACAGGGCACGAAGTATGTGACGCGCGGGCTGGTGGAGCGACGAGCTGAAGGTAGTGGATGAGAGCTCAGGAGCGAGTGTTGTGAGACTATGTACAGGGAGCGTAGTGTGTGACGCGTGGGCCGGTGGAGCGACGAGCTGAAGGTAGTGGATTAGGGCTCATGAGAAATCAGGAACCAATCACGAATGGAGAGCGTGGTCAATTCTAGCAGCAATCGTTTTGTATTAATTAAATACGTAGATCAGTAGGTACAGGAAAAACCTACTAATGATTCAAGTTTAATAATGTAAATTATAGTGTTATATAACATTATTATTGTGTAATAGACTCGTGATCATCGACGCAATTATGACGTGAAGTTATTATAACCTTTACTTGACTGATGACAGTTGAGTCTGTGAATTGAAATCGTGACTTGAAACTATACAAGATAAAAAGTTAAACCTGACTATTATCACAAAAAAGAGTGTATAATTATCAGTAATTAAGATGGCGCTAGTAGTACGACATTCACGGGTGTTCTAATCATTCGCCGAGCGTTCACTAAATTGAAGTTTACTTAGAAAATATTATACATACCTATGTTATTAACTGGTGGTAGGTCTCTCATATGTAAGAGTCCGTCTGGGTGGGTACCACCGCAATGTCTATTTCTACCGCCAAGCAGCAGTGTGCATGCACTGTTGTGTTTCGGTTTGAAGGACATTGTAGCCAGTGTAACTACTGGACATAATGAGACTTAACATCTTATGTCTCAGGATGACGAGCGCAGTGGAATGCCTCACAGTACTTTGTAACTCAAGGTGCTGTATGGTGTTACTACTGTTTATGGGCGGTCGTATCGCTTACCATCAGGCGAACGGCATGCTCGTCTCGTCATTAAATGCCTAAAAAAAAATGTTCATGCCTGTCACATAGAATAACTGGCTCAGTTAAGAGTAGCTGCAACAAAATTAATCAGTTTATTGTTAAGTTGCAGCAACTGAAATCTAAGGGCCGTATTAATATATGCAACTTAATTTCGCTCTGAAGTGCGATATCAGCTGAGACGCTGTGAAATGATGGTTAGCATCTTAATATCTTGAGCCACTATGGGGTTAATGGCATTGCCCTTGATTTATTTAAATCATACTTAAGCAATAGGGTACAAAGTGTTGATGTCAATGGAAAACGATCTCCTGGTTCTATTGTTACCTTGGAAGTACCACAAGGCTCAATTCTTGGACCTTTTCTTTTTCTAATTTATATAAATGACACCTTATTTCATAAGGGATAATTGTGAAGTAGTGTTGTTTGCAGATGATACTTCCTTATTATTTAAAATAAGTCGACATCAAGCAATTCTTGACGATGTAAGCAATACTCTCTCATAAATAGTGCATTGGTTCAGCGTTAACAATTTATAATTACATATATACACTCACGCCTTTAATCCCCGAAGGGGTAGGCAGAGGCGCAACTAGTGCACCCACTTTTCGCCGTTATTCCGTCCCATGATGTGATAGGGGGCGAGCCTATCGCGATATCGGGCACAAATTCCAGACTCCGGGCTGACACTGAATTTTAAAAAACCCAATATCACTGCCCGACCCGGGAATCGAACCCAAGACCTCAGCATTGCAGTCATACCGTAATACAACTACGCCACCGAGGCAGTAATTTATAATTAAATAGTGAAAAAACGAAATGTATAAAATTCGTCACACCTAATGTCAAAAAAGTTAACGCTAACATTTTTATAAATAGTGACGAGTTGAGCCTTGTGGATACAACCAAATTCTTGGGTATCACATTGGACTTTAAACTTCAGTGGGGTCCTCATATATGTGTGCTAGCTAAAAAGCTGAGCGCCGCAGTTTTTGCAGTGAGCAGGATACGCCAATTAACTGACATTGAAACAGCAAAATTGGTCTATTTTGCTTACTTTCATAGTTTGATGAGTTTTGGAATTTTGCTGTGGGGTGGTGCTGCTGACATTAATACTATATTTGTTCTTCAAAAGCGAGCTATAAGATCTATCTACAATTAAAAGAAACAAATTCAAAGAAACAAATATAATGACAGTAGCATCACAATTTATATTCGCTAATTTAATGTACGTATATAAGAATATAGAAAACTTTCCAAAAGTTTGCGATATCCATGGCTTAAATACTAGAAGCAAAAATAATCTAGTTAATCATAAAACAAGGCTCCAAAAAATCAGCAAATCTTTTAAGGGTTACTGTATACATTTTTATAACAAAGTTCCCGCTGAAATTAAGTGTTTAAAACATTGGTAAATTCCAAACAACTATTAAGCGAAAGTTATGTAATAAAGCTTATTACAAGATTTCAGAATACATAGAGGATAAAAAAGCCTGGGATTAAATTTTTTCATGTGATTTTCTTTGGAATCATGTCTTTCGTTTCAATAAAGTTTCTTTGTTTCCATCTGTGAGCGGCTTGGGTATGACATACTCCTTAACTGTCTGTGCCTGCGGCGGCGTCGTGTGGCGGGTCGGCCACTTCCCTGTAATATGGTTAAGGAGGCCGATGGCTGGCACATGCGTCATACTCGTGAACGAGTGCTGCTTGTGTCGACTGGTCTGCCCTTTTCGCTTACTATATCTAAGTATTAGGGGTATATCTTGAACTTAGATTAATAGCGACATCTTGAAGATTTCAGATCAAATTATTACATGATTCCTGAGATAGTTATGCACTAGTGTTGGAATTTAAAATTTATTACCTATTTTGCGAGTATATAAATAAACTGCTCTAAACAAAAGTTAACAAATACCGAATTGTATTTTTTTTTCTCTACATAATGCCTTGTATTTTATACCTTGAACTGATTTTGAAAAGAGCAACACTAGAGTTTCTTGCCCGTTCTTCTGTAGTGAGAACTGCTTTCCGAACTGGTGGTAGAGTTAATATTGACGGAATCTAAATAATGTATAACATTTTATGGGTTCGAATAAATTATTTCATTTCATTATTTCATTTCAATGTAGTCGCTATTTAATAAACCCATATTAACAGCAGCTCAAATTACATCTTAAGTCACAATATGTGATTGATTTTGGCAGCTGAGTTTTGTTTTGTAACAGCGCTTACTCAACTGAAAACGAGCTCTTGAATAACAGCTCAAGTTTGGTGTATTAAATAGTTCAATTCATGAAATGTCTACTTTAGATGTTACTCAAACATGAGATTGATTTATCAATATCGCCCTAAATATTGACATGTATATGCCACCGTTTTGTATCTGGTTGGTACAAGTTGGCACCGACTGTGCTCCATAGAGTAATATCTCTTTGGAATAAGAACCATAAGAGTATTAAATACAATATACTACCTCTATCGTATACTGATAGGCTTATTTCCTTATTACTAGCGCCTCACAATCGTCCATTATCTTATATCCTTATTTACTAGTGTCGCGACAAATCCTTATTGCGAGCAATAGGTTATTTATTACTGAGCGAATGCTTCCTAGGTCTTCGAGTTCATTTATCATAGGTTGATTAGATTTTCGGACGAGCACTGGCAACTTTTCTCAATTTGGAATTAGCTGTTAATTCTCGTAACCTTCACTTACAATATTAATTTAATTAATTATTAATTAATTAATTTTTACTTAATTCAGTACAATATTCACCCTTTATAATTTTTAAAAAATATTTGATAAATCACTTTTGTTATGAAAATAAAATTACTTAACGTATTTTTTCCCCACCAATTTATTTTTCTCGGGGTGGTGATGTGAGGACACCTACGTCCGCCCCGTGACCATGAAGGCTATATAGTCTACCAAACGTATGGAGTAAACATTAAACAAATTGATCGCGAAAAAATTCACTGAGTTGTTTTATTTCAATGTTAATATAAGAATTCATTACTTTTCTTATTCATAATTCAGGACAACGGTGATTAGCGCTTTCTTGAAGAGGCCATATATAGTCTTTGATGAACAATTTCAGGTCTTTGATATGTACCAATATAATTACAATTTGGCTTTGCTCCAAATTCTTGATTAATGTCGAAATAGGTAACTAGGTCGGTATTTGATAGATATATGAAAATATATATTATGTTTCAATCAGCCTATCGTCGTCCACAGAACATAGGCCTCCCCAACTAAGCGTGACCCATCCCGGTCATGAGCAGCCTGCATCAATCCGCTACCCGCCTTCTTTTTCCAGTCGTCGGTCCATCGTGCAGCAGGGCGTCCTACACTACGCCTGCCTAATCGCGGTCTCCACTCCAGCACGTGTCTGCTTGATTGGCCGTCCGTCCATCTGCAGACATGGCCTTGGCATCATGTTGTGTGTAGTTTCTCAAAGGAGATGTCCGCTTTTTGTATGTAAGATGGGCCTCAAAATCTAACCAGGCTCTAACTTAATGGATATTAAAAGTGCAAAAATATGGATCTTGGAACCATTAAAAATATATTTTTAGTCCCTTCCATTTATAACTAACTTTTTTAAATACGTTTATAGTAAGTGTAGTTATTAAGCAAAATAAAATTACATAAATCTCGAAATCGAGGACTTTAAAATAATACGATTTACTGCAAAGGCCTAGGTTTTGGGAGTACTATCCATATGTATATAAAGTATCTTGGTTAGAATTATAAGCCTGTTTTTTGACATGCCCTTTCAACTTCTCTCTATCTCATGTCAACGTAGAGTCGGCGCATCATACTTTTTCATGTTCATGTAGAAATAGATTTGGCTTCGTTTTTATGCCCGGTTGCTTTTCTATCGTCGTCTCCTTGTAAGATTTTGTTCACATAAATTATTTCCCGACCTGGTATTTGAACTTAAGACTTGTATTACTCATATTCGTCTCCACAATACTAAGGAGGTGATGTTCAATAGACACCACTGTTTTATCTAATTCTGCTGCCGAGCAGAGTGTAAGCTCTGTTGAGTCTCGAATAGAGTATCTTGAAATAGAAAACTGATATCTCAAGATGACCAGCACAAGCGACACAGAGAGAGAATAACTCAAACTTCATGGCGCAGGTGGGCGCAGTGAGCTCAAAAGTTAACTTCATTAATCTTTAATGCATAAATCAAAAAGTGTACCTTAATAATCATTGAAGCGTAAAATTATAAAATCAAATGAAGTTAATAATACATTTCCCAATCATTAATCAGCTTCTTGGAAATATTGCTTCTGTTTACTCACTGCCATAGTGTCATCAGACTTGCACGTGTAAAACAACGGGGCTTAAACAAGATTTTCCATTAGTAAAATGTGATATACATACGTCGGATATATGACGCATTGATTGGTTATTCATTGCAGAGCCCCGTTTTACATCCTGCTATAATATATGGCTGGGGATGCGCACACGCATACAAAATACGGTGTATGTTTCATTTATTCAAGAACCTATCGACTACGTCAATGGGCGGAGGGACGAGCGATTTTTATGCGATTAAAAGTCGAGTGGCGACGTACCACATGAGGTGAATATTAAATTCGTTATGCTTGGGAATATATTTTGTGTATTTGATTTTTCTGAATACGACTATAATATTTTCGCTACATTATTGCTCCTCGGCCCAATAGTAAAAAAAAAACATAAATTATGTATGTTAAATAAACCATTTTAAAGATTTCCTCACCTTTTTAATATGCTGAATCCTATTAATAATATTTACTTAAGAAACTTAATAGTTATAGGAACTGTGTCATAGGTAATAAAAACTTCCAATAAGCCTCAAGCAATCTTTATACTTATCACGACAAAACAATTGTATTGCAATTAAAAGTCGCCCGTACACGCCCAAAGTCTGACAAAGCAATCATCGCCTCATTACCGGACCGATAGGTTTAAAAAACAATAGCATGTCCCCGAAGCTCAGTACTCATCCAGTCTCACAATGTGGTGGCGGTATCTGACTTTCTGTCTCCTCGTGACCTTGATCCTGTTCATCGTCATCAGTTGCATCCAAGGTCGGCCTGTCCTTCACCTTTTCTTCCACCGCTGCTGTACGGAAGACATTGAAAATGACCAGGTTATCTTCGAGAATTTAGGAGACAACTTCTTAAGGGAGAGACTTGTTGGGGACGAGAGTATATTTGGAGGTAACAACAGTTATGAAGAAGTGGAGGTAGTGGAAATATGGAAAATAATCAACGTCCATGATCCTGGGACGAGGAATTTTACTGATGTTGAGAGCACTACTGAAGATTTTAGATGAAGAAGAGACCGATGAAGTAATTGGAGAGATTTGTAGACAATGTCACGCCCTAGGACTTAGGAAGAAAGAAGTAGAGTTTGGAAGTGTTAGAAAGTGACAAGGCTGAATTAATGTTATGAGATTATTTTATGTGATGTGTGTATTTATGTTGTAAACAAATGTAAGTTATAATATACTACGTAGATAAACGTCATGAATAATGTTAATGTGTTTATATTTGATCTTATAAAAAAATTATAGTAGTCGTAGGCTGCCTCAAAATCCTTGGAGTGGGCACCAAGAGATTCTGGGGTGGGCACGGACCATGGATTACAAGGATAATTCCTACACTACTATAATATGAACGGTGATTTTTACTTTTTTGATATCTTGCTGTTTCGCTTGTGTAAGAATTTCTTCTTGTTTTTAAGTTAATTTGAAGTAATCATTATTTATTTTATTTGTATTTTGATAGAGTATAATACTATTGATAGAACTACATTAATTATATTTTTTACTAGTATTGCTCGCGGCTCCGCCCGCGTGGAAAACGTTTTTCCGGGATAAAAAGTACCCTATAGCACTCAGTAGTAATGTAGCTTCCTATGAGTGAAAGAAGAACAAAATCGGTCCAATTGTTCCTGAGATTAGCGCGTTCAAACAAACAAACAAACTTTTCAGCTTTATAATTTATTTATTTATTAGGTTTTCCAGCAGACTTAACATTACGATTACAATAAATAAAAAAAATATTATAACTTATAGCTATAATGTAAGCCCAAGTTAGGAAAACTCAACATGTATAATACAACATAATATTAGTATAGATAGTAAAGATGTATGTTTGTGGTAAGTAAACACAAAATTGCTGAACGTATTAGAGGAATATTAGGACTTGTTTTCCGAGGAAGTATTCAAACAGACAGCCAACAAAACTAAGTTTTTTTTTTTTTTTTTTTTTTATTGCTTTGAATGACGAGACGAGCATGCCGTTCGCCTGATGGTAAGCGATACGACAACCCATAAACAGTAGCAACACCATCCAGTACCTTGACTGACAAAATACTGAGTGGCATTCCACTGCGTTCGTCATCCTGAGACATAAGATGTTAAGTCTCATTATGTCCAGTAGTTATACTGGCTACAATATCCTTCAAACCGAAACACAACAGTGCATGCACACTGTTGCTTGGCGGTAGAAATAGACATTGCGGTGGTACCCACCCAGACGGCCTCTTACATAATGAGAGACCTACCACCAGTTTATATTAGGATATGGCTAGATCATAGAGCATTGTCTATTGATACAATAAACAAGTCATTAAGTTACAGTGACGTCAATACTACGTTGCATAATTTGATCGCTTGTTATATAAACAAGTTCTTATATCAATGACCAGCTGTTTATTTTACTTTTCGCGATACAATGTAGTAAACATTATTTTTGAAAACCTGCTAATTAAAATAGCAAACATTTTTAAAGCTTTTCGTGTATTTTACTGAAAAATAAAGAGACAGACTGACGGAAGTCTTAAAACTGTAGTCAGATGTGTGACGAACCAATAAATTAAGAGAACTTATGTAATAGTTTATTTCCATGTTACAGACAGGTGCTTAAATGTTATAATCTAGAGTTTGCTCGCAGCGACGCCCACGAAAAAGTCTTACCGGGATAAAATTCACATCTTTATACTTGTTTAGGATATAATTAATCTATAATACCTATGTCAATCACGGCGATAGCCTAGTTGGGAGTGGAACGGACTACCGAGAGGAATGTCCGCAGGTTCAAACCTAAGGGCACCTCTGACTGTTCTAAAAAGTTATATGTGTATTGTTTGTGAATTATCGCTCGCTTTAATGGTCAAGGAAAAACGTCTTGAGGAAACCTGCATATCTGGGAAGTTCTCTGAATTTTGAAGTTATGTGAAGTCTACTAACCCGCACTAGGCCAGCGTGGTGCACTTAGGCCTAAACCCTCTCAGTTGTAGAGGAGGGCCGTGTTCAGCAGTGGGCAGTATACAGGGCTTGTATGGTATAATGCCTATGTCAATCCAGGATTTAGTCTGTCTGTGACAACCATTCAAATGCGCAGAGGTTTCTGTGTTTGCTTCTAACATCCTAAATACTTTACTACCTTTCGCATTCTTAGGGCTTATTTCACAACTTTCAAGCGAAGGAGATGTCTGTTTTTTTGTATGGGGGCTGGGCCTCAAAATCTAAGCAGGCTCTAACTTTATGGATATTAAAGGGCAAAAATATGGATCTTGGATTCGGCAAAAAATATTTTTAGAGCCGTCCCCTTATAACTAACTTTTTTAATTGCGTTCACTTTAATTGTGGTTTTTAAGCAAATTAAAATTACATAAATCTCAAAATCGGAGGACTTATAATTATACGATTTATTGCAATGGCTTTGTTTTTGGGAGTACTATGAACTATCCAAATATACATATAACTATAAATTATCTTGGTTAGAATTTTAAGCCCGTTTTTGGATAAATCCTTTTATTTGACAGTCATCGTATTAAATAAAGCTAATGTAGATAGTACTCATTTTATTACCATTTATTTGGGAGTATAGATTAGTCTGCGGAGCCGCGAGCATCGCGTAGTTTAATTTAAAGTACTACAAAACATTACACCTGCTTGTTATTTGGGTAAAAAATGTTTTCATCTTGCAGCATCCGCAAGCCAAATACCATCACTTTAAAAGGTCCCAACATTGTAGGGCTTCGATACTGAAGTGCCGTGGAGCGATGAGCGTGTGTTACAACTTTCGACAATTTGCTTGAGTGTTTCGTACAGTGCTGACCAAATTTATGTTTTATTTCACCTTGTTTTTATAGGTCAAGGATTTTATCTTAGAAGGGATAAGTAGAGACGAAATGAGGACCTAATTTTTGCCTTTTGCCAGTCTACCTTTTACCAAATTACTATTCAATGCGACGATTTTAATAAAAATGTAAGTGCCCTGACAATTAGTGATATCTCCAATTGCTTATGAATAGTCACTATGATACCATAAAAATTCTTATGATTTTTTATGGTATCATCAAAATTCCACCAAATATATCATAATTATATACCATATATAATTTTTATGGTATCATCGCAAAGGAAGGTAAGTAACATCGGATTGTCCATTTCTGGCGCTAAGAAGTTCATATTATGTTTTCTAGATTTCAAAGACTTTGTATCAAGTGAAATTACTGGCCACTATACTTAGGTTAAATTTGAGAATAACGAACGTATTTAAGCGCAAACATCAGTGTTTATGGGCGTTTACCATCTTCTAAATTCGCTCATCTCATAATTCTATTAAATAAATAACGAGATGCCACTTTTCCTGTCTTGCACTGCACACCTGTGCCAAGATGTTTACTACAGAAAGTTTCCGTATAATATCCGGTAGATGCTTCTTTTCAATGTCTTCTAGAGGTATTAAGTAATTGTTTTAAATTAATGAAGTAAAATCTCAAATGGCGCCTTAAGTTTACTGTATATATGACTAGGCTTCTGCTCACGGCTCCGCCCGCGTGAAACAGTTTTTCCGGGATAAAAAGCAGCTTATAGCACTCAGGAGTAATGTAGCTTGCTATTGAAAGTCCTTCTTCCTATTCCTAGTGAAAGAATTTTCAAAATCGGTCCAGTAGTTTTTGAGTTTATCCATTACAAACAAACAAATCATATAAAAGTTATCCACAGGATAAAATATAACCCAGGCGAATAAAACAATACAGTGGTGTAGATAGCGTAGTATTATTTGACATCTATACTCAACTAGGCTGTACAGTCAGCCATATAATTAGCTGTGCACATTTGTATTCTGAGCAATATTTTATACAAAAATAAAATTAATGAGACTTATTTTACTTCGAACAGAGGAAAGAAAATATTTCAATTAAATTTAACGTGTAGAAGCGATTTGAAGATTTGAATTTATTCAGTTACTTATGTGGCTGACTGTACATATTTGGACTTAACTTTTATTAGATGATAGTAAAATCAGTTTTAAAGATATAAAACTGAGATCATGGTTTAAGATATCGGAATATAACAATATGAAATATATATTAAAGAAACAAATCATTTATAATACTTTTTTGTGACCATTTTGCGAAGCTCCGTTAGTTACTGTTTCGATTTCCTTTGGTGGTGTTCTGAAAAAAGAAAAGAAAGTTTTACTCTTTGTATCTATCACACAGTCGAGCTTAAGACCTTTGTCTGACAGGGCCAACATGTTTTCGAGGAGGTGATTTTCTGTATCTTCATAATCTTCATAATGTCTATTTCTACCGCCAAGCAACAGTGTGCATGCACTGTTGTGTTTCGGTTTGAAGGATATTGTAGCCAGTATAACTACTGGACATAATGAGACTTAACATCTTATGTCTCAGGATGACGAGCGCAGTGGAATGCCACTCAGTATTTTGTCAGTCAAGGTGCTGGATGGTGTTGTTACTGTTTATGGGTGGTCGTATCGCTTACCATCAGGCGAACGGCATGCTCGTCTCGTCATTCAAAGCAATAAAAAAAAAAAAAATCTTCAAGTCATGAGTGAATAGGTTAGGCAAGAATGCTCCACCGTAGACCACATCACCACTTACCACCGGGCGAGATAGTAGCCAAACGCAAGTCTATCTTACATTATACTATCTATCTATACATATAATAAAGCAGTAGAACCGGTGTGTCTGTACATTGAAAGAAATGTAATAAAAAAGGAGGTGACTAAAGAAGAGGAATGGAAACAAATCAGCGATTTTTATAATTATTTTCTGTCTGTCTGTTTTTATGTTTGTTTGCGCACACCTCTGAAACTTCTGGACGGATTTCGAAGAAATTTGGTATGGAGATAGTTTGAGACCCTGAGAAGGGCATAGGCTACCTTTCATCCCACAAAAAACTCTTTCACACGGGCGACACTGCGAGCAAATGCTAGTCATATTATAAATGCGAAAGTTTGTGAAAATCTGTGGATGTTTGCTAGAAGTAAACGCAGAAACAACTAAACGGATTTGGATGAAATTTGGCACACGGGTAGGTCATGTCCTGGATTAACACACGGTACTTTTTAATCCCGGTGATTTGCTCCCATGGGAAATAATGGATATTTTAATCTGATTCTTTAAGTAGATGGCGCTGGCGTCGTGTTGCGTTTTACGGACATGTAGCAGGAAAGGCTTTTCATGCGGGCGAAGCCGCGAGCAACACCTAATACTATACAGGAACGTAAACTCACGCCCTTTCACCAACGTGATGAGCAGAAGCAACTAGTATGTTATAAAAATGATGTAAAAGTGCAAATCCATCACATGCCATCACTGCCACCCATAAAAATCCACTTAGTGGTAAGATCTTTGTGTGACCACCATAGACAAGGTGTAAAACTCAAACGCCACTATGGTTATAGTGGCGTAAGACTCGTTCTGGAGCTCACCTGTGTATACCCGGTTTGAAAAAGGAAGGCATAATCGACTAGCGCGGGATTACGATCTCTCATCTGTCGACACTCATGACTGCCTCGGTGGCGCAGTTGTACTGTACGACTGCTATGCTGAGGTCTCGGGTTCAATCCCCGGGTCGGGCAGAGAGATTGAATTAGATGGCGGTAGGCTCGCCTCCTATTACATCATAGGACGGAATACGCACGGCGAAAAGTGGGTGCATTAGTTGCGCCTCTGTCTACAACTTCGGAGATAAAAGGCGTGACTGTGTATGTATAATATGTAATATGTCAGTCGACACTAAATAGAGTCTGGAACACCCTCCACCCACCATCATGCGCAGTGGAGTCACCTTGCCTTAACCGTTTAAAAAAAACACATTAATCTTTTTCAAGCAGAAATGCAGGGTTGTGCAACTAGTGCACCCACTTTTCGCCAAGCGTACTCCGTCCCTTGATGTGATAGGGGGCGAGCCTATCGTCATATCGGGCACAAATTCCAGACACCGGGCTGATACTGAGCACAAACACGCAATATCACGTTTTCCTTTTAAAGGGGATGGAAATTGCCAAAACACAAATAACTTCGAAAAGTCCGTGGAATGTGCCTTGGGTTTTGAACCTGCTAGAGGCGCTTACGTTTGTTACATCATCATCATCAGCCACATGTAGTCCACTGCTGAACATAGGCCTCCTCTAAAGATTTCCAGACGGACCTGTCTAAAGCAGCCTGCATCCTGCGACCTTAAATCCTCATTTAGACGCATCAATTATTGCTATTTCAATTATTGCTTTAAAAAGTTACTTCGTCTGAATATGCTCAATGGCGAGGCAGTTCTCGTCCGCGTCGACGTATACAAGTCTTTTGACAACGTGCTATATTTGCTAGCAATAATTTCCCCGTCTAAATATGTGTTTACACTACATCTATTTTGGTTTACTTACTTGTTAAATAATATTATATCGTTGAAGATATTGTAAAGCGGCGCTTCCACCACCAACCAAACGAACAAACTGGCTATGCAAGTTACCACGGTAATGCCACAGGCGATTATGAACTGAAAATATTAAACATTAAGATACATTTTTGTATAACGTATACTGTATACGTGTATTTGGGTATGTACTACCGTACTATTTATTACTTTCGTTAAGCAACAGTATGCAAAGATGTGTTTTGGTTTGAAGAACATTGTGGCTAGCGGAATTACTGGCCATTATGAGACACCTCATGTCCAAGGGTGACGAGCGCAGTGGAGTGCACTTTGTAATTCAAAGTTGTGGTGTTGCTTGCTATGGGTAGGGGAATCGCGTACCATCAGGCAAGCGGCATGTATCAACAGTAATAAAAAAAGGTCGTGGAATTAGTGCATTTACTCAGAAATTCTAAAACAGGCCCTTAGATCAGTGCCGTAGCGTGGGATCTTGCCGCCCGTGGTGGACCTAAAAATGGCCGCCTCAAGGCACCGAAAAAATAATGTCAATTTCATAATTCAAGTCGGTCAAATAAGAGTCACGCGCAGCCCCGCTCCCTAGCCACTACTACATATGGCAACAAAGTTTTGTTTCACACATTTGGCCGCCTAGGGGGCGGCCAGGGGCGGGCCGCCCTATAATATTGTGCAGGTTCTTTTTATAACATTGATTTACATTTTATTTTTTTAAGTATTTGACTTGATTACTTAATATACGACAGTATACTTACATGTACAAGATGACTATAATTCATAGGAGCTCTCGTGGAAAATAACAAATGTTGTAGGAACAAGCTATGAAGTAAGTAGATCCCGTAGGATAACCTCCCCAGGGGCCGGAACAACGACCAACTCAGAAAGTCATTGATTATGGCTGCAAAAGAAAGGTTGATTGCTTTAAAAGTTACCTAATTGAAGATGAACATGATTATTTATTAATTGTAGAAGGCAAACTGGTAAATAGTCAACTTGGTAGTGTATATCACCGCGAGTGATGAAAATGCTCAATACCAAAAGAAAAAAATAACAACCTTCTTGAAAGAATTGCATTATGGTTCTTAGATAAAAGAATTTTGAAGCTTTATCATTTATGCGTTTTTTTTCTCGGTTAAATGATCCCACTGCACTTGATGGTGACTGAGTAGGGTCCAAATAAAGTGTCGAATGAGATGATTATCTCTCGCCAGTCAACAGAATTATGTCGGCCTGTTTGAATATATAATGGTAAAGAAGCTAAATTTACTTACGAAGATCGCCATAAACGCAAATTCCGACTATACTGCACACAGCAAAAGCCCACAAGACTCTGTCCATTGCAACAGAAACAGACGCTGCTAAAGCGCTATATTCTCTGCCATAAAATATTGACCCCAAACTCAATGTGAATAGCATCAATGATATCGCTAAGACGATTGCTGTGAATGACCAAATCTGTAACAAAAACATTAAGTATGTTTGGTTGTTAGGTTTGCTATGGAAAGAGCTGTGCTCGGAGTCTCTCTGAAGGACAAAATTCGGAACGAAGCGATCCGTTAGAGAACCAAGGTGACCCACATAACTCTGAAAGTTAGCAGGTTGAAGTGGCAATGGGCTGGCCACATATGTCGCAGAACAGATAACCGCTGGAGTAAGCATGTTCTGGAGTAGAGACCGCGACTTCGCGCCGCGAAACGTAACGTGGGACGCTCTCTGGCGAGATGGCGGGTCGACTTGCACAAAAGGGCCGGCAACGACTGGATGCATAAAGCAGCAGACCGGGCTCTGTGACGTACCTTGGGAGAGGCCCATGTTCAGCAGTGGACTGCAACGGGCTGATGATGATGATGATGATGTTTGGTCTTTTACTTCTGTACCACTAGCAGGAGTAGCAGGAAATATAAAGAACTGCGCAAGTATCCGTATTGTGTCGTTTAAGCATGTCTCTATAGTCGTTAGACGATACTATACATCAAATAAGCGATTCGTGCTCCCGATTCCCATACACACACTGTTCTATGGCTAAATGATATACTACGAAGTCTCCACGCGCGCAATATTCATGCTGCCGTATTTAAGTTCCAAATACGCTCACGGATACCGATTTTCATCAAAATCAAACCAATCGACACTATAAATTAACGTATATAACGCAAATATTCATGCTAGAGGTACTGAATTCGGTCCGTATACGTCACTCATATCGGTATCTAAATTCTGGTTTTCAATTCTTACCTTTGGTATAACTTTTTTATATTTTTCTCGATTGAATGTCGTTATAAGGTATCCCGCTGCCATTCCCACCATGTAAGATCCTCCTCTACTATATGTCTTCCCGTAAACGTAATCTATACTTGAAATCGCTCTTAAATGAAGGAAGTCCCTGTAACATATTTTGACTGTAAGGCATTTTTAATATAGGCATAGGGATGAAATGAAATGAATGAAATGAAATGAAATTTATTATTACAAGTTAAAATTTAACAAATAAATACTCTTACAGATGTACAGTCAGCAGCATAAGTAGATGAACAAATTCAAAATTTCAAATTGCCTACATACTTTTGTGTTCTTACTAATCTTATTTTTCTCTTCACAAAAATAAAATAAAAGGTATTTACTTTATTTCATACGAAGAAAACAATATTTCAGTTTAAATTAATGCGTATATAGGCGATTTGAAAATTTGATTTTGTACAGATATTTATGCTGCTGACTGTACAAGAAATCAACTACTACACAATATATATATATATATATATATATATATATATATATAAATATATATATTTTTATTTTATTTAGAGTATGCCATTAACGGCTGTACTAGTATTAACTGTGTCACAGCCGTCAGCGTCCTTCACCCTAAGCAGTTTAATATAATTAAATGATGCATTTAATTGTAAAAGTACATGTAGTTATATTAGCCGTTATACAAAAACAAACTCATAAGTAATAAATCATAAAATGTTTATATTACCACAATACAAGTAGGTACATGATACATATTTATTTATTATTTAGGGATTTAGGGATGGGGCATGAGTTCTTATCCAGCTGTTAAGAGACTACTGATGATATAGCAAAGCTATTTGGCCTATGCCTGATATGGGCCATATAGTAATTTAGGTCAGACGAGTTTGTGAGGGTCAACCGATTAAGTTGGGTGACAAGATGCGGGATGAATCAAAAATTGCAAAATGTCACATGTAGGATGACGTGTTGGAACTTGGAGTACTTGCAAAACCCGACATTTCCTAATACGGACAAAACAGCCTGAAGTATCCCCGAAGAGGTAGGCAGAGGCGCAACTAGTGCACCCACTTTTCGTCATGCGTATTTTGTCCCATGATGTGATAGGTGGGGAGCCTAACGCCATATCGGGCACAAATTCCAGACTCCGGGCTGATACTGATTAGAAAAACCCAATATCATTTTACCGGACCCGGGGATCGAACCATTGCAGTCGTCCAAGTACGCCACCGAGGCAGTCTACTACAGTACTATTTTTTGAAGTGCTTAAATTATTTTTTAATCACAGTTTAATAGTAATCTTGAAACAAGAGGATTACCTCGTGATATGGCATTACCTCAACGCACTCCATTTATATAAAAATGTTAAATTGTGAGACTATTCTAACGCAAAACTAAAAATATTATACAAATTGCATATCGTCGGGGATAGTAAGTGGTAAATACCGCGTAAGTGACGATTTCTTTAAAAATGAAATTGATACTAATTCACTTAGCTTATGATTGATAATATTAAAATTATTTTTTATTTACGCGGTATTTACCAATGCTTGCTGTATTGCACTACTCCCAACGATATGTGATATCACTACAGAGGGAGCTGTTGCATAAATATGACCATTTGTGACTCTGACTCCAAAACATGAAATTAATGAGACGTAATTTATGGATGGTCCCATAGAAGGAGTGTGAGCGATCTTAGGAGAAGAAATACTCACTGCGCAGTAAATAGTATGACAGGGTTCAACCTATACCAGTAAGTCAAAAATCCTGGTATCAGAACGGCCAGCAGGCTAATGATTCCGTAGACTAGAAGACCGTTTCTTTTGTTTTTTCTGTAGACGTAGAATATGAATGTACAGGCGATGGTTAATTGGAAGTCGCAAGATATGTACCAGCTGACAATTAAACACTGAAAAGAGAAAAACTTAAGTGTATTTTTAAACTCGAGCATCTCGATTGCCTGGGTCCGTAACCAAGATGCCTTTTAAAAGCTTTTATTTAACTTGCAATCTCTTACAATGTATGTGGCGGAATCTTGCAAGTCAATTTTGAAGTAGTTACCTTCAACCGATTGTGTGGAAATTTTGAAACACGTTCAGTTTGGGTGACAATGCATTGTTAGTTAAGTGACGTCATTCTGCATCTAATATGGCGGACGGCCCAAGATGATGGACTAGTTATTTTTTGTGCACGTCCATAAGATGGTTATCAATTGAATGGGTTTGCTGAGAAGAATACAAAAAAAATGAATTCTCTCTAAATCCAATATGGCGGACGACCCAAGATAGTGGACTAGTTATTTTTTACGCACTCCTATAATATGGGTATCAAATGAAAGGGCTTGCTAAAAATAGTTCGATAAATAACTAAAAAGTAAAAAACAAATAAGCCAGCTCGGGCTGGCAGGAAACGGGATATAAAAAAGAGATCATTTTATTAAAATAATGGGAGGAACGCGTCGCGATCCTCACCCGTGAGGACACTACAGGCCCTAGCCTAGCTAACCTACCAGCCTTTCACTAGCTACCTAAGCGATGACGACCCGAAGAAGAAAGACAGAAAGAAACTCCGGGGTTACTTTTTTTGTCATCAATTGTTCATTGTTTCTTTCTCTTTTTTTTTCAATACTTTTGTGCTGTATACAGTCAGATTAGTTATAATATAAGCTAATGCACGCGCATCACCGTTGAAATGAGATTAAATCCAAATGAAGGGATTTAGGGAATACCTGGACAGGCACAAAAAAAAATAACGGTGTACAACGTGCATTCGCCTACCTTTACAAAATTATTTTTGTTGTATTGCTTTTCCTACTTTCTTAATAAAATTGAACTTATAAAGGCAAGCGCAACAAAATGATCGGTCGGTCGTCTTCCCTAAATTTATATTATATGAATGAGAGAATATTTATAATTGTAGTATTTTATTTATTTTATTTTCAACTTTATATACAGTAAATGTATACAGGTGGACTTAATGCCTGAGGCATTCTCTAACAGTCAACCTTTGGGTGATGCGGAGATGAGACAAAGTGGGTGTATATAAAACATAAATAAGACAAAACATATACTATACATACATAAATACATAATATACATACTAAAACACATGAATACCTACATAAATACAAATATACTAATTACTAGTAGTACTTAGGTTACATACCTAATAGTCACAGAAGATTTAAAATTATTGTAATGTCAATATTAAAGATAGATACAGATGAGACCTGCGTTATTCCTGCTGCATATCAATGATCTACTTAAGCCCGGTACTTTTGGCTACGCAGATGACAGCACAGTGGTAGAATACTACAGTTCTAATGCACGAACCAGTGGAGTACAAGTCCAGTTCCTCAGGGAGGCCATGATAGAACGCATGAACTTGTCCTTAAAGGCAGTCTCCGATTGGGGCAATGCCAACCTGGTCAAGTTTAATGCTAGTAAGACCCAGGCTTGTCTATTCTCCGCTAAACGGAGTCCTTTCCAACTGACTCCTACTTTCAGAGATGTGTCCGTTCCGATAACTGACCACCTTGATATTCTGGGCGTTACCTTATCTTCATCTCTCAATTTTGGCTCCTATATTGAGAGTAAAGCTCAAGTGGCGGCCAAAAAGCTGGCTATCCTTGCGAAGGTGAGACGGTACTTTACGCCGGGACAGCTGCTTGATCTGTATCAAGCGCAAGTCCGGTCCTGCATGGAGTACTGTTCTCATCTTTGGGATGGATCCGCCAAGTACCAACTTGAGGCATTGGAGGCAATCGAGAGGCGCGCCAGGAGACTCATTGGCAAAGATTCTCTAGCTGACGCAAGGCTTCAGAGCCTTGAGCACCGACGAAAAGTCGCTAGTTTATCGGTTTTTTACCGGATACATTTCGGCGAGTGTGCCTTGGAATTGCACAATCTAATTCCCCCAACCCCTTTTTATCATCGGACGACAAGAGACACAGCGAAGCGACATCGTTACATTGTTGATATTCCGCCAGTGCGCACGAAGCGATTTGCTTCTACATTTATCATGCGCACCGCTAAAGAGTGGAACTCGTTGCCGGAGTCTGTATTTCCCGATAGCTATAACCTGGGTATTTTTAAGTCACGAGTGAATAGGTATCTTCTAGGCAAGCGTGCTCCATCGTAGACCTCATCATCACTTACCATCAGGTGAGATAGTGGTCATACGCAAGCCTATCGGTAGTAAAAAAAAAAAAAAAAAAAAAAAAAATGAGACACTTTATGCAATCAATCACTAGTAAGTGTTAACAGGGTTGGCCATGGTGTCCGCAATGCGGCATCGCGCAGGGGCGGTTCCGTGCAGCTATCTTCGTGCAACAAGATACCCCGGGGCCGTCCCGTAGGCGCCGAAGAACGCCACCGCGGGTTTTGGTTGGTATGCCGGTGTAGGGTGTACATAGTGTTAGGGACTCGGTCCAATGCTCGCTCGAATGAGGCCATACTCCCGAGTGTCGACATTGGGCCGTTAGATCGGTGAAACCAACATAACCATCCACTCACCCCCCAGTGGTGGTAGCGATAACGCGTTTGTTCCCCGCGAGAAAAAAAAAAAAAAAAAAAGGGTTGGCGTTGGTGTGCAGGACCACTTCTCCAAGCCGTCTTATCATCGAGGTAATCCGCTACATTATAATACGCCCTAGACATTAACTCGCGCCTAACATAACACTTGAACTTGTGTCCGGGCAAATCGGCTACTTCGGAAGGAAGTTTATTGTAAAATTTAATGCTATTCGCTAAGTATGATTTACTAGTTTTACAGACCCTACAATTTGGAACAACTACTTTATTCTTATTTCTAGTGTTCCGACAGTGCAAGTCACTGTTTTTCATAAAAGTACTAAGGTTTTTGCGGACATACATAATATTCCGGAAAATGTATTCGGCCAGCAAAGTCAGTCAGAGAGGTGGACTGACCAGATAAAAGCGGCAGTAAATGGCTCATCATCACTACTTCAATGCACGAGGAAGGCGGTCACCAGAGAAGAGTGGCGGCGTGTTGTGAAGCTTGCCACCAACACCTGAAGTGATGACCACGACCACTCTGTCAAGAGTGATACCGACAAAGAAGAAGAGCAAAGTCAGTATATTAGCCTCCTTAAACAGTTCCCTAAGGGAATCACGAGATCGAAGGTTGTTAATAGCGCGAATCGCTCGTTTCTGTAAGACAAAAATGGTCTGCAGATCTGCAGCAGAACCCCACAGGAGAATGCAATATGTCATAATCCTGTGGAAGTAAGCAAAATATACTAACCTTGCCGTAGCCACGTCAGTTAAATGTCTGATCTTTCTAATAAGAAGATGGCAGAAGTCAATTTACTCGAAATTCTCTGAATATGGGGTCCTCATTGCAATTTATTATCTACTGAAACCCCGAGGAAAACCGTTGAGGGAACTAATTCTAGTTTGTTTCCATCTAAATCAATATTTGGTTCATTTTTATTACTCAGTAGCGAGAATCGGACACATTTAGTTTTTGCCGCATTTAATAGTAAATTGTTAGCTGAAAACCAGTTAGAAATCAAACTAAGTACTTTATTGGGCTCCACAAAATTTTGTTCCCTTCTATTTATCTTAAAAATTAACGAGGTCTCTGATGTAGTATTATTCGCAGATGCGAATAATACTACATCAGCCATATTGTTAATCATGTAAGGCAGGTCATTAATGTATACTAAAAATAAGAATGGACCCAAAATCGATCCTTGAGGAACCCCAATCCTAACTGCGGACCCTACAGAGGAGACATTAACACTAAATACTTTTTGTTTGCGGCCTGATAAATATGAAGATATTAGTTTAAGCCCTACTCCTCTAATACCATAATGTTGTAGCTTTAAAATGAGGGTACTGTGATCGACGCAATCGAACGCCTTAGAAAGATCACAAAATACCCTAAAGCATCGTGTGATCCCTCCCAGGCATCCAACACAGCTTTTACCAATGCACATCCAGCATCTTGCGTGGACCTACCCTTTGTAAAACCGAATTGCCTGTCATGTAAGATCCTATATTTATTAAAGTGAATAGATAAAAGTCGCCTATAATCCAAGATTGACGTCTATCTGTGTTTTTATGCCATTCAGCGGTTACTTCTGACAATACATCTTTCGTATTAAATGAGATACTTACAATTTCCTTAACGCTGGTGTTCATCATCAGCAAACATCTCCACCAAGATTTTACGCATAAATTCTGTTCGGATTCAGCAAATCTGCGCCATAGCGGGCCCTGGCCGGCATCGCCTGATACAGCAGTCATGAAGAACATTGCCACTGCTAACGCCCCTACTAACCTGGGTAGAATATCGCGAGACTTTGATTTAGCTCCTGAACATAGGTTACTATACAATTTCAGCTTAGCTACTAAAAACTAGTATTATGATAGAATCTGCTCTTAGATTTTGCATTTGGTGAGCCACGTATTTATATTGTCCAGGGTCTGCGCCTTTCAAACACAACAATTCGTTCCATTTATGTGATAATCATGAAACTAGTTCCATTCCTATTCACTCCTCAATCCTCATTGACCCCATTTGATTCAAATATTTTGCAAATACGTATGTACCTAACGTATCGTTTGCAGAGCAATTTCGCTAAGTTCTGCGGTTTATCTGGCTTGGCAGAAAGCAGACTTGCAGTATAACAAAGACCAGAGAAGGCGAAAAAGGTGTCCACGATCAAATCCATGTGTTGGGCTATGCCAAGCGATGTCCCTGTATCCTGAAATAAAAGAGGATAGTCAGAGATTATAAGAGAAGCGAGTATATAAATGAACTGCTCTAAACAAAACTTAACAAATACTGAATTGTATTTTTTTTCTCTACATAATGCATTGTATTTTATACCTTGAACTGATTTTGAAAAGAGCAACACTAGAGTTTCTTGCCCGTTCTTCTCTAGTGAGAACTGCTTTCCGAACTGGTGGTAGAGTTAATATTGACGGAATCTAAATAATGTATAACATTTTATGGGTTCGAATAAATTATTTCATTTCATTTCATTTCATTTCAAGCACTTTTCAGTAGTGATCTCCTTTGATAGTATTATTATTGAGACTTACTATTTGTAAGTTACGGTTAGGCGGCGATTCTCTATAGTCCATCGATAGATGAATTGATCGATGATTTATTATGGATTATCATCCATGAATTCGTATTTTTAAACTGCAAGATATCATTTTCTGCAAGATAGATCCTAATACCTGATAATGGATTGCAGTTAAATCAAAAAGCTTATATTAACTTGCCCTGGCACTTTATTGGTGGTAGGACGTAGTTGTAACACACTGGATAGCGATCACCGTACAAAAATTGTTTAAAGCCGCCATAGTGGCCCACGTAAGGGTACTGCGTTCCGGGATCAGCCTGTGTTTATCCGATTCAAACAAACCGGCATAATTGTGTCGTCTGATGAGAGATAATTGCGATCAGTCGACACTCTATCTGGACCTCTCTCCGCTTACTATCAGGTGCAGTGGAGTCACTTTACCAGATCGTATAAAAAAAATACAACTTCGTAATTCATAGCTCCTGATTGCATGCAGCATTTAAAATAGCGATCCGTCAGAGAACCAAGGTAACCGACATAGCTCTGAGAGTTAGCAGGTTGAAGTGGCAATGGGCTGGTCACATATGTTGCAGAACAGAAAACCGCTGGAGCAAGCGTGTTATGGAGTGGAGACCGCGTCTTGGCAAACGTAGCGTGGGACGCCCTCTGGCGAGATGGCGGGACGACTTGCACAAGAGGGCCGGCAGCGACTGGATGCATAAAGCAGCAGACCGGGCTCTGTCGCGTACCTTAGGAGAGGCCTATGTCCAGCAGTGGACTGCAAGGAGCTGATGATGATGATGATGATGATTTAAAAATATTACCTTATCAAAATCCAATGAGTTGATTAATCCATTACGAACAGAAAACATGTAGACATGCACCCATACCACACAAAAAGAGGTCAGAAACCTTATGCCATTCATGGCTGATATCTCTGAGCCTTGCACGGCGAATAATGATGCGTAGTTAGTTTTAAGGCAGAATGATTTCACTACCTTCGCCGCTGTAAAAAGACATTTAAGTTTAGGCGGGAATTATTAATATTTGCTTTCGATAAACTTTACTATAGTCTTTTGTAAATAAAGATGGATGTAGGCTTGTAATCTAAAAATTCGACAAAGGACGCATAGTTTTAAAGAAGAATGCTTAGGTAATACTGGGCACATTTAACTTATTTGAAGATTTTTTTAGAAGCTTTTAATCTAGGACACAAACCTTATAAACTTTCATAGTAAGATTTATTATTTACAACCGGATTTTGTTAAATCTTTCTGGGCGTCATTCTAGTCTTCAATATTGATAAAAATATACTATTAGTAGAAAAAAATAACAATTAACTTACCAAAAGTATGTGATGTTTGAGCGTTGTTTTCACCATAATACGTCAATGTGATTGCAGTTACTAGCAAAATAAGCATCATGGTGCTGAAAAAATTAGATTACGACGTAGGTTATAACGAGCATAGATATAGGCCCGATCCCTTTTTTATGATATAGGGGGCAAACGAGCATACGGTTCACCTGATGGTAAGTGATCACCGCCGCTCATGAACATCTTCAATACCAGGGGCACAGAGATGCGTTGCCGGGCTTTTAGGTGGGAATACGATCTTTTTTTGAAGGTCGTATCCCTTAATTATCCCTACCGCTAACCACGCGTTAATGGTAGGAATAAAGCAATCAATAAAGTTTCCTTTTTTTCTCGGGATCAGTACAAACATTAGGATTGTTTATGGATTTGGGCTGTTATATTCATATAAAATATATAATAACTTTAACTCACAAAAACACGCGAGCTCCGAACCCGTAGTTTCTAACTTCGCCCGCTAGATGGCAGTAGTTGACAGTAACCACAGGGTCTTCAGACATCACAACCAGATGGGAATTCTGTGCCATCACCTTGCCTATAGTTGATACAGACCCCATCGAACATTGACTTGGCAGGCATAGACCCCAGCTGATTGTGTTCATGTGCCTTCCACGCATTGATTTCGTCTGCGAAGAAAAAGAATACCTATTCAATAACATCTAATGTCTCAGAGTGACGAGCACATTGCCTGTAGTCATAAACAACACGAGACGCGAGCAAAAAAAACTCTAATTTAAAAAATAAACTTAGCTAAGGTGGGTTTTTGTGGGTCATGACTCATCAGAGTGGTGATCTTGTAAAAAATGGTCAGACTAGGCACCGCGCAAGGCTCCGGGAGATTGGCTCGCTGCCACTCACCGCCTCCTAATGGGCAGTCGTGTCACTTACCATCAGGCGAGCTGATTGCTCCTTTTATTATTAATTAGACTTCTGCACGCGGCTCCGCCCGCGTGAATGAGTTTTTGCGGGATAAAAGTCCCGTTTTATATTTCCCCGGGATAAAAAGTAGCCTATGTTACTTGCTGATAATGTAGCTTTACATTGGTGAAAGAATTTTCAAATCGGTCCAGTAGTTTCGGAGCCTATTCAATGCAAACAAACAAACAAATCTTTCCTCTTTATAATATTAGTATAGACTACATTTTTTTTAAATTACTTGCAAAAAATTATACTTATACTTGGTCGTTATAAATGTAACCACGTATTTGTTTATCGATTTATATTTACACATTTTTTATTAACTGCCTCGGTGGCGTAGTTGTATTACGGTACGACTGCAAGGCTGAGGTCTCGGGTTCGATCCCCGGGTCGGGCAAAGTGATATTGGATTTTTTTCTATTCAGTATCAGCCCGGAGCCTGGAATTTGTGCCCGGTATGGTGATAGGCTCGCCCCCTATCACATCATGGGACGGAATACGCTTGGCGAAAAGTGGGTGCACTAGTTGCGCCTCTGCCTACCCCTTCGGGGATAAAAGGCGTGAGCATGCGTATGCGTATTTTTTATTAACTCCCGACAGAAAAAAGAGGGGTGTTTAGGGTGTGTATCTGTGTATCTGTATGTCTGTCTGTGGCATCGTAGCTCTCAAACGAATGGACCAATCATGACGCGGTTTGTTTGAAAGCTGATATGATCGCAACGGTTCTTAGCTATAATTTATGAAGATCTGTTCAGGCGTTTGAAGATGATCAGCTCATGTACAATTTAAAAAGCCCGATTGAATGTATATTTGGTGTACTGTGACTTCGGCAATATTTTTAAACATGAGCTAATGCTGCAGCATCAAGTAGTCTGCGGGATACCCAACTCCTTAGCAACTTATAGCAGATATAACGTGTTGGGCTCATAAGGATGGTCTCATCGAGTAGGTGTTAGATAGTTGATTATCAAGGACCCGTGATGGAGAATAAAATAATTTAAAAAGTTTGAAATAAAAAATATTTTTTATTTATTTCCCCAGCATTAAAGAAATAGTAAAACTTTCATTTTTGTGTACGATAGCGCAATAAAAAAATATTGTTTTTAACCACATAAATGCTAGTACTTTTATAGTGATAAATAAAACAATTCGTGCGAAATTATTCCCTAACCATTCCAAAATATTCAAAAATGCACAACGTTAATGTTCAAGTTTTCACTTCTGCCGGCACTCCCGGATTGCAACCCGTTCTTTTTATTTTTTAATCTCATTCTTTAGGTAGATGGCGCAGGCGTCGTACCATGTTGTTGGGATTTATGTAACGGGAAAGGCTTTCAACGCGGGCGAAGCCGCGAGCAACACCTAGTATATATATATATTTACATAAATCTTTTAGTTTTAGCGTTGGACGCGGACAGACCATTTGATAAAGGTCGCAGGAACACGCTGGATGCAGGCCACTTTGGACAGGTCTATCTTGAAATCTTTAGGGGAGGCCTATGTTCAGCAGTGGACATCATGTGGCTGATAATGATAATGATGACGATCTTTTAGTAACATTAATATAATGATTACTCACATTAATATAAGTAGTGGCTGTCTCATAAGGTTCAAAATAGCTTCTCCCTTTAAGCAATTTGCCCTCAGATAGTTGGAAGTCCAGAAGACAGTATTGCGGGCGGAGTTCAGGGTAGTTCTTCAGCCAGGGGGGGTTGAGGCACTGGTCAAAATTCCCCAAATGGTGTTGCAGACCGTATAGAGTTCCCATGGGGCGTTGGTTCGAATCCCACACTGGAAGTAATATCTTTGTAATATCATTCCTAATTACGACTAGATGAACTGTCGTTATCGTGTACGATAGCCTAGTTGGGAATGGAACGGACTGCCGGGACAAAGGTCAGCAAGCTCAAAACCAAAGGCAACTATGACTTTTCGAAGATATTAGATATTAGATATTAGATTATATTGATTAAAACACTTACACCACTACTACTCTAAGAGACTTCGTCGCAGCGGCAACACTCAGTCAAAACACACTTTCAGTCAAAAATATATTCACGCACATGCCATATTCGCACTAAACTAAAAAATGATAAAAAAATCAGGAAGGATTTTTTGTGAAAATATTCGTTATTCATGGATGGTTTCTGGCACAATATTAGCAGAGCTATTAGGTAAAGACGAGTACAATGCTATTCAAATAAGAATAGGATCTTTAAAATCTTCTTTTTGAAATTGATTGTACATCGCTTTTGGAGAAAATTAGTTTAAGGGTGCCTTTTAGGTATCCTAGATCTAAAATAACACCGCTAGTCCCACCTTTTCGTAGCACTGTCACAGGTACAAATTCTCCAATAAGTCGATTGAGCAGACTATATAATAATTACTATGACATCATAGACATCAACTACCAAAGTCTCGTCAATTTTCGAAAATGCATACTGGAGGATGTTGATGGTGCTGGCATTGTTGCTGGTGGTAGATTTATTTAAATCATTCGTTTAACTCTAGACTGTACGCTTCCTTGTTGTTTCTACTTTTTAATTTAGTTTACTGTTTTAATTTATGTTTTTGCACAACCTTTGTAATCGTCAATTAGTTTTAAGTTACAACCTTATTATTAATGCAAGCTGTGTTTACCTATAAGTTGGTTTGTCACTTTTAGATTAACTATGTATTAAGAAATCCAATATGATGTAATACTGTGGAAACCGTTGGTAGACCTAATAAAATAAATAAATAAAAAACTAAAAAATAAAATAAAATCTTCAATGACCTTTATGTGTCTAATGTCACTCAAAAAGTTCAAAATTTGCATAGAAAACTTATTAGCATATCAATAACGGTTTATTTTGTTTTGTCTAATTGACTCTTACATCAAATTTAAATAATAATAATAATAATACCAGCCCTGTATTAAATACTGCCCACTGCTGAGCACGGGCCTCCTCTACTACAAATTTAAATAAAAAAAGTTATTGCTAAATTAGCTTAATATAATATTTAATTACTTAGACGTCACAATATGGCGCAAAGTCGATCCTATTCTTATTTGAATCGCATTGTATGTGGTTTCATTTATTAAAGCAATGTCAAAATGACCCTGGACAATATCACTAGCTTTTGCCCGCGGCTCCGCCCGTGTGAATAAGTTTTCCCGGGATAAAAGTCCCGCTTAATATTTTCCCGGAATAAAAATTAGCCTATGTGTTAATCCAGGATATGATCGAATTGATGAAATTTCATCGAAATCCGTTAAGTTGTTTTTGCGTGAAAGAGTAACAAACATACATACATCCATACATACATTCTTAGAAACTTTCACGTTTTTAATATTAGTCAAATTAAGAGAATGACGTACATTTATTGGTAACTGCTGAGCGCTTTTAAATAAATAACCATCGGTCAGTTTCTGCATTGAGAGCAATTTACTGTTACTTCTGCATAAATGATGACGTATGTGTTGAGCAAACTTTCATGGTTTCTACTTTGACAAAGTATTTGTTGTGGCAGTTCTTATGGTTTTTACTTAAGCGATGTTTGTCTTTTGGCAATTCTTTCAATTCAGCTATTACATTTAATTTGACAGGTTACAAACTGGTTGTATGAGTAATGTACACTATCGGTAAGATCCAAGTACTTACTCCATGTAGCCCATAGCGTAGAGTTACGTACGCCTTCCAACATCGCCACCATAGCTTTGAAGCAAGGTTTCTCATCTTCGCGCCATTTCTCTTCTGTCACTGCTTTTAACAATGCATCTATTTCAGGTACCCTTCTTTTAACTTCCACATTGTCGTTGAGAACTCCTTTTGCTGCAAAAAAGTATGTGTTTTTGCTTAATGATTTCTTATGTTGTGACTGCCTCGTGACCATGAGGACTGCAGTGTAAAAGGAGCGAAAATACCGTTATTTTATTATATATTTATTTATTTATTTATTTATTTAGGACCATCAACAGAGATTACAATAAACAAATTACATTAATTTATATCCTGTTATGGTTACATTATCATTGTATCTCTAATAACAGATGGACACAACATGAGTTATACAATCACAATATTTCACAATATTTTAGTAAAGTGTTAAAAGTGAAACAAAATTATTTATCGTGACAAGGTCTAAAATTAGAAACAAAATAACAAAGTTTATAATTTGAAGAATTAAAATAATAATAAAAAAAAAACAACAATACAACAGACATTATAGTTATAAATTATTTCAGAATTATCATAATATTAAATTATTTTATTAAGGTGTTTAGAGAATGTGCGAGAACTATTAGTTATTAAGTCCAAGTCTACCAATTTACTCGCATACTTATTATATAATCTACCTATGCGTGCGATAGGAGCATTTCTACCTAAGTTTGTTCTAAATTTTGTGATATTAAATAGTGGAGCCGGATGACGTGGAGGTCTACGAGGTACATTGAAGTTCAATTTATTTAAAATATGTGGGTTATCAATATGATTGTGAAAAACTTTATATAGAAATTTAAGATCTAATATAATCCTTCTATTATAAAGTGGTTTCATTTTAAGATAAATTAGTCGATCGGAGTAGGATTTAACACCTTTTGGTATATGAAATCGATAGGCTAGATGCCTCACAAGTCTTTTTTGTATTCTTTCAATACGGTTGCTATGAACTTGGTATCCTGGCGACCAGACCTGACAACAATATTCTAATTTGCTCCTAACATAAGCATTGTACAACAACAGAATAGTTGAAATTTGTTTGAAATCTTTAGAATGCCTGAGCACGAATCCCAGAGACCTATAAGCCGAATTAACAATATTATCAATATGCGTCTTAAATTGTAATTTACTATCAATCGATATACCAAGGTCCCGAATCGTGGAGACTTCGTTTAACAGCGTATTGGATATTACGTACGAGCTACCTATTACATCTCGTTTCCTTGTGAATTTGATATGAAGGCATTTTGAGGCATTAAGAAACATTTTATTTTTGTTACACCATTCAGTCAATTTATTTAGGTCCTTTTGTAAAAGAATTGTATCTGCAGGGTTTTTAATATTTTTGATAATTTTTAAATCATCTGCGTACAAATACACTTTTGAAAATTGAAAGATTTCGGGTAAGTCATTGATAAAAATGTTAAAAAGTAGGGGTCCAAGATTAGAGCCCTGAGGGACACCAGAAGTTGACACAAAGGGATCAGAATGGCTGCTGTTTATCGCTACGATAGACTTTCGATTGTTCAGATACGATTGACACCAAGAAAGTAATGGATTAGATACACCGAGGAGGTTTAGTTTATCAATCAATATCGCATGATTAACTTTGTCAAAAGCCTTCGAGAAATCAGTATAGACGGCGTCAACTTGTACGTTATTATCTACGGAATTAATTATATCAGAAATAAAACAGATCAGATTAGTTGTAGTGGATTTTTTTTTCAAAAAACCATGCTGATATTGTGATATATAGTTCTTGACGTAATCAAAAATTAGGGGATAAACCAACGACTCGAAAACCTTAGACATAGTGCACAAAATAGAAATAGGACGATAGTTAGAGATTTGGTCCTGTTTACCACTTTTAAATACTGGGACTATTCTTGCTTGCTTCCAATTATTTGGGAAACATCCTAACTTTAACGAAGTGTTATATATAATTGATAATGGTCTGCATAAGGAGGAAGCACATTTAAACAAAAAAAAATGGGGGGATATTATCGGGTCCAGCGCTTTGATGGATTTCAAGTCTTTTTAGTTTTTTAAATATTTGTTTTTCTGAAATATCAATGTTGAGCATCTGTATTTTATGGGAGTCAGTATGACCGAGGTCGATACAGCTATCTTGTTTTTCGAATACATTGGAGAAATGCAATGCGAAGAGATCGCAAATTTCTTTCGTGGTGTTTCCTTTTATGTCATTAAGGTACATTGTGGACGGGAATGTTGACTTTGTTTGACGCATATTTTTTAGATGTGTCCAGAAATATTTTGGGTGATTACTTATTTCGGATTCTATAGTTCTGATATATGTACAATAACACGCAGATATTAATTTTTCACAATCAGAACGTAGATATTGGAATTCTACATAATCTAAAGGATTTTTAAACTTTTTGTATCGGCTATGGAATTTTGCTTTTTGTTTAAGAAGATATATTAGATTGGAATTGAACCATACCGGATAACTTTTGTTAGAACGGCGGGTTTTAGGAACGAATTTTTTATTATTTTATTTAATATAGTATAGAATTTATTGATCATTTCATTTATGTTATTATTATATGTGTACAGCTCCTCCACCCAGTTTATCGTATCTAATGTTTCTATTATTTTATAATAGTCAGCTTTAAAAAAGTTTAATGATTTATTAGAAAAATGATGGATGTCTGTAGATTTCATTACACTAAAAATAATTTCTAGAGGTGGATGGTAGCTGTCGATTTGACGTAAGGGATTTGGACATTCTGTGATTTGAAGATTTTCAGTATTACACAGTACTAAGTCTAATATCCTTGTTTTATTATTAGACACATGGTTAAATTGTTTAAGGTTATTGTAAGTTAAACAATCTGAAAAGCGAGTTATAAGGTTATTATCGGTCACATTAACAATATCAAGACCTTCATAATTATTACGGCTTTCCCATGATATACAACCAAGGTTAAAGTCTCCACATATAATTGTATAATTAGAGGAGTGTTTTTCTATGATTTTATTTGTATTATCAATAAATGTTTCAAGTTTAGTTAAAGTAACTGGTGGAGGTAGATATACAACACATATTTTAACAGTCATCCGCTGGTTCGCTACTCTTATGATAAAAGAAATCCATAAATCCTCACATTCGCTATCCCACTCTAGTCTTCTCTGTGCTGAGATTATATTAGATATTGCAATAAGAACCCCACCGCCCCGTCCATTACCTTCTCTGTCTCGTCTATAAACAGTATAACGAGAGTCAAATATTTCTGAGTCAAAGACTGTGTTATTTAACCATGTTTCAGTAAGTATAATCAAGTCATAATTATTATTTAAAACCTGTAACCGGACATCGGAAGTATGAGATCGAAGTCCGCGCACATTCTGGTAATACATATTAATAGGATAGAATTTTGATAAGAAATAGTACCAACACTTGCATAATTAATGGATAACAAAACAAAATTAAAAAAAAAAATAGAAAACAGATTATAAGACACAGTTATTCTAGTGTTTCTAAGGCTTTAGAACTATTTATCATTATGTATTTGGAGTCTTCTGTTTTCCGCATATATATTCTTCCAGATTTAATCCAAATGAATTTATAGTGCTTCTCCTTTCCCTTCTTGCGCGCTTCAGCATGGAGAGCCTTCATAGTAGGTGACAAGTGCTCTTGAACATATAAAGGTTGAGGGGTACCTGCTATGCCGATATGGCTAGTGTTGAGCTTGGAATTGTTGTCTTTTGCTTTCTTGTTGTAGGTAATTACAGCGGCTAAGAAGCTATCGCGCACACGCGGGGAACTGAACTTGGTAAGGATAGAGCGAGGGCGGGGACTCGAAGTGTTAAATTTTGCCAGTCTTGTGCAAAGGTGGATATCGGATTCCTCGATCTTGCATTTAGTTGTGTGGGCTATTTGCCTTACGACTGATGGAAGGTTTTCAGACTTGTGTTCTGGAACACAGTGTATTTCAACATTGGTACTTCGGTTGTGTTGTTCCATTAATGTCAGCCTCGAGTTCAAATCGTTGATCGTATTTTTAAGTTGCTGGTTTTCAGACTGGAGATGAGTCATTAATTCAGTTTTAATTGAGAGTTGGTTTCTAATTTCCTCATATTGTTGCTCAATAAAATTCATCGCAGTAGTCATCTCATCCATCTGTCTCAACATCTCTTCATTTTTGCTATCGATCTTGGCACATATAGACAATTGAAATTCTGTCATGATTGAGCTAAGCTCTTCCCGTACAATACATCTAAGCTTGTCCTGCACTACATCTGAAGAAATGAAATCTGGAGACGAGGTATTCCCCATTGCGCTAATTGTAGTAGTACGTGGAGTAGGCTGGTGAGAGATGTCACGAATTGAGTTACTAACAGTTTCCAGACTTTTAAGACATTTCGAACATTCCCAGTTGCGTTTGTATTCTTCAGAAACATCTTTGTATACTTGGTTTGTGTGTGTGCATGCGAAATGATATCTTGCATTACAAACATTACATATGAGGAGGCCACTTTGGGTATGGCGCGAACAACACACAAATTTTTTCGCCGTACTGCTCATATTATTATTCAAAAATGCACTGAATGCACCGAGCTAGCGCAAATGAGATTAGACACTAGGTCGTGCCGTTAAGGATTAATATAGATTGCTACATACGCTGCATACGCGGACTGCAATATCCACCGACCAATGACGACCACCGACAATACATGGCGCAGTCGTTATACGAAGCTACGTGCATAAGAATTGGATTTCGTCGGGAGATTATAGAAATAATCACAGATCGATTTTGTCAGTTGGTATAAAACCGCATGGCGGAGGAACGCAAAGAACCAATCGAAAAAATGGCACAAGTAGAATTCAAGATGCCTCCAGCGCTGGCACTCGATATTGTCGAAGATCTTCTTCCGAGATGGAAAAAATTCAAACAACAATTCAAAATTTTCCTCACAGCGGCCGGATTTGATAAAATATCTGAGAACAGAAAAGCAGCAATGCTGCTAAACTGTATAGGACCCGAAGCACAAGATTTATACATTAATTTACTACAGAAAGATGAAGAATCTCCAAAATACGAGAAAGTACTCGAAGCGTTTGATGAATATTGTTCACCAAAACAAAATGATGTGATAAATACATTTAACTTCAATAACAGAATACAAGAAGATGGTGAAAGTTTTGATAGTTTTTACTCCAATATTTTTTTATATTGGAGTAAAAATTTGTAATTTTAAAGACTTAGAAGACAGGATGTTAAGAGACAGAATAGTCATGGGCATTAGGGACAAACATATACAGCAGAAGCTCTTAGAAATAAATGACCTAACATTAGACAATGCAGTGAACAAGTGCAGAGCAGCGGAGCTGTCAAGAGAACATGCCAGAGCCATACAGAAGCAGACTGAGGAACAATCATTGAATGTCAATACCATATACAACCGGCAAGGACACAACTCTAATAATAATAAAGAAGTTAAGTATAATAATAATAATTTGAGTAGGAATAAAGAATTTAGGAACAATTTCAGTAGAAACTTTTATCATTGTTTAAAATGTAGTCGAACACATGGCCCGAGACAGTGCCCTGCTTATGGAAAAACTTGTAATAATTGTAAAAAAATAAATCATTTTGCTACAGGATGTAAGAATAAAAGTGTACATGAGTTAGAAAAGATTGAGGTTATAAAAGATAATAATTTAGTACAAGACTTATGACTAGATAAAGTATGTCATTCGATAGGCAATAATATTAAAAATAATGAGTGGTTAGAAATCATTAAGGTGGAAAACCAAAGTATACAATTCAAATGTGATACTGGTTCACAAGTTAATGTCCTATCATTAAATGAATTAAAGAAAATAGTCTGTGATGATAACCCTAAGTGGTCTGAGACTAATATCATATTAGAGGCTTTTGGGGGCACTAGGATTAAACCACTTGGGAAAAGAATATTAATGATAATAAATAAGGGTGAAAAAATTAAGACTGAATTCATAATAATAAAAGAGATTGTAAAACCTATTTTAGGTTTGGATATATTGTTGAAGTTAGAATTACTAAATAATAATATTAATAGCATAGACAGCGTAAGCAAGAAAGACAATTTAAAAAAAGACATAATTATTAATAAATATGCAAAACTGTTTCAGGGAATTGGTGAATTTAAAACACCATTGGAGCTACACATTCAGGCGGGAGCAAAGCCAGTAGTTAAGCCACCACGACGAGTCCCACTTGCGTTAATGGATCGTCTGGCAGCTAAGCTCAAAAGCCTTGTGGAACAACATATTATTGAGAAGGTAGAACATCCAAAATCTTTTGTAAGCCATTTAGTTATAATAGAAAAAAGTGATGGTAACTTGAGAATTTGTTTAGATCCTAGGGAATTAAATAAGGAACTAATTAGAGAATATCATCTCATTCCCACTTTGGAAGAATTAATTGGCAAATTAAATAATAAATCTATTTTTTCAGTATTAGATTTATCGGATGGTTTTTATAACATTAAACTTGATCTATATCTGCACTGTATATATTATTAATTATTATTTCAAATTTTTTTACTTTTTTTATGGCATTTAAGGACAAGACGAGCATGCCGTTCGCCTGATGGTAAGATGGTGGATACGATCACCCATAAACAGTAGCAACACCATCCAGCACCTTGAGTTACAAAGTACTGTGTGCCATTCCACTGCGCTCGTCATCCTGAGACATAAGATGTTAAGTCTCATTATGTCCAGTAGTTACAGTGGCTACAATGTCCTTCAAACCGAAACACAACAATGCATGCACACTGCTGCTTGGCGGTAGAAATAGACATTGCGGTGGTACCCACGCAGACGGACTCTTACATACGAGAGACCGAGATACGAGAGAGATAAGTCTGTCGCTAAGGTAATATGTCATTCCCATACATTTTTTTTTATTTATATTAATTATATTTACGTTAACAACTGTAGAAAGTCATTTTGTGTGCGGCCCCAGATCGTGCAACAAAAAATTTTGAGATTTTTTATGGAGATAAAAATTACGTTCGTTTAAAAAAATATGAACCCAACGATATTATTTTGCAATGGGACCACTTTGCGAACTGCCTTTAACAAATAAAAAAAGAATCATGCAATTCGGTTCACAAATATTAAAGCAGTGTATATACATACACATGATTTGTCAATTTCCTCTTTTTTTGAAAGTCGAAAATTTTAATTGTAGTGATTAGAAGGCTGAAACTAAGTAAAGAAGTTTCCCTTTATGATAAAGGAATAAGGCAGGATATTTAGGAAATGAATCGCCAAATGGTGAATGGGGGTAAAATGTATATGGACAAACAGGCCTCAAGCAACAAAGGTTATAAGACCATGATTCCATTAAAGGTTTTTGTTTTCTTGCTTATTGATTTTTGCTATATACAACCCATAATATTACGAAAGCAAAAAAATATTAAACAGTGCTTAATAACATTTATATTATTTTGTACACGGTAACATATTGTTTTAAATAATAGTATTTTAATTTACTGTCTTAATTTAATATAAAACAATTAACTATTATAACTATAATTTATTTTAAAAATAAATCTAATCGAGAATTGAAATTAATTTAATCTTAAACTTATGTATTATAGCTAAATACACACAATTAAAAAATTCGCGGACTACAAATAACTTAAATTCACTCACCAAGTAAAACGATTAAAACTGCAATCTTCATATTATCCTTTCTTTAAAAATAAAATATTTGAACAGCATACGTGATTTCGTATGGAAATACTGACGCGAACTTGTTTTTCCTTCTTATTTTTCCGTATATTAATATTGTAGTAACTCTGACCAAACACTACGCCAATCGACGTGACTACGCAAATAACTCTCATGAATTTCATAGATTTCTAGTCTCTATATTTATAAAAGTACTAGGTGTTGCTGGCGGCTTCGCCCGCGTGAAAAGCATTTCCTGCTACAAAAATCCCTACGACACAGAACGATTCCAGCGCCATCTACCTAAGAAATTAGGTAAAAAATAACCATTACTCCCCATGGAAGCAAATTACTAAAAATTTCTCGAGTCCAAACTTAATCGTATACTATACCTTAACTTAAACGTATTATGTACTGCCCAGCAATAGCACGGGCCTCCTCTACTACTGAGAGGGGTTAGGCCTTAGTCCACCACGCTGGCCTAGTGCGGGTTGGCAGACTGCACATACCCTCAAATTTTTTATGGAGAATTCTCAGGTATGTAGGTTTCCTCACGATATTTTCCTTCACCGTTACAGCGCACAATAATTAACAAACAATACACACGAACTTCGAAAAGTCAGAGGTGTGTGTCTTGGGTTTTGAACCTCCGGACATTGTCTCGGCAGACCGTTCCATTCCCAACTAGGCTATCATCCACTTCTATTGGGCACTTACTACCCTCCATTCCTTTCTATTCGAGCGGCAGCGCATTCAGTATTCTTGAGAACATAGAGTGGTGAAGTGGTGAACTTCACACTGGGTAACCCACTTATGGTTAAGTTTTAACAAACAAAATCATAATATTTCCACGTTCAGTGAAGATATTAAGCGATGCTATCAATCATTATGACGGAGGTCAACACCAAATACGTGATACGGATGCAGTTGTACAGACGACAATTAAATTAGCAATGTATTGTTTGCACCGCCTTGAGGTAATAGAGACTATTTATGTACACGCACCTATAAAATGGATGGATAAATACATAAATGACTGCCTCGGTGACGTAGTTGTATTTCAGTATGACTGCAATACTGAGGTCTCGGGTTCGAACCGGGTGGGGTAAAGTGGTATTGCATTTTTCTATTCAGTATCAGCCCGGAGTCTGGAATTTGTGCCCGATATGGCGATGCGCTCGCCCCCTATCACATTATGGGACGGAATGCATACGGCGAAAAGTGGGTGCATTATTAGCGCCTCTGTCTACCCCTTCGGGGATAAAAGGCGTGAGTGTGTGTGTATTTAAGTATAATACAGTTTTTATTTAATATTTACATCCTTCTATTCGACGTAATTGATATTGAATATACTATTGGAATGACCTAAATATTCTGTGAGGACGTAAACGGTACGCAATGCTGTGCCAAATGGATCGAGAAGATTTCCTCACTTTATAAAGAATGGGAAAATAAATCCTACTGTTACAAAATATGTGAAAGCTTGTTATCTCATCACGTTTCACGTATGTATGTGATTTCATGATACCTTCTGATGGTTTTTTCATGATTTTGGATAATTTATGTGGGTACTATAAGACTTTTTAATATTATACTTTCCTATTTCCAGGCAGCCGTCACATGAAGCAATACCTATGGAGGATGAAAATCTGGCTAGCGTTGTCTCCTGGATAGCGACAATGTTTGGGAAGAACGACCAGAAAAACGTCTAGTTCGATAACTACTGCGATGGTGCTTTGTTGTCGAATAAAACTGTTCTTAGCGGTAAGTGGTAGGAAATCAGTGATGATCATCAATGATATAATAATACCAGCCCTGTATTATATACTGTCCCACTGCTGGGCAACGGGCCTCTTCTACTACTGACAGGGTTTAGGCTTTAGTCCACCACGCTCACGCCCAGTTCGGGTTAGCAGACTTCGTGAGAGGACCACCTTGCAGAAGTAGGCCACCGCACGCCATAACCTCTGGCTGCCGACCATGGAAGCGACCAGGTCGGTCGGCAGTGAGAGGTCTCCTCCGACGACTGCTCTGAGAGCGCTGCACTCCTTGTCCCAGGCTGGGGCAAAACTCCAATGTGTGCTGGTCCGTATCCAGCCGGCAGTTGTCACAATGATGACATACAGACGACACCTCTGCGCCTACTATTCGACATAGTTATTCACCGAAGCAGTCATGCTCGGTAAGTACCTGTGTCAAGCGAAACGTAGCCGGGCTATGCAATGGCGCCTGTCCGCCCCCCGAGGCAATTCTTGTGCTTTGGGTCTTCACACCCAATGCACGCCCATGCGCGGGGGAACATTAGTCGCGGGCCGAGGCACACAGTCAGTGTGTATACCTCTTGGTTGCATAACACATTGAGGCCTAAAAGGGCCCGCGAACATTTCCTGGCACCCTTTTCCTTTCCGCCCATCCTGAGAACCTTTCTCCACTCCCCACCTTTCCTTCCATCATCCTTTTCCGCTTCCTTCCCAGGCCCCTGCAGTCGTCAAGCCGGGGGACTCCAGTATCCCATTCGCAGGTTTCCCTCGGTGTTGACTGCAGGATCGCCTACCGAAAAAAAAAAAAAATGGCGCCTGTCCAGCCATGCAGCAAAACCAAGCGCACTACCGCGACGACCCTGAGCCCCGCTGTCGCGGCCTCCAGCCCGAGACGCCACTCCTCCACGTAGGCTCGTTGTAGGGAGGCCTTCATGGTCTCCACCTCCTTCAGGGCAGGAGGCTGCCCTCGTCCAGACGCCTCCTCCCGCCAATGAAAAGCATCGAAGAGGGCGTCCAGATCCCAAGGCAGGAAACCGGTCAACAAGCTAGCCGCCTCGAATGAAACTGTGCGGTACGCCCTGATCGCCCGCTGCGCCAAAACTCTGTGGGTTGCGCAAGACAGCGATGCAGCGGTCGTTCAAGGAGTGCTTTGGAAGTTGAGAAGCTGGTTTGGAATGACGTAGGTAAGATACACGCCGGGGTAGGAGCGAAGAGACGGGAGCGGGTCTGGCTAGAGTGACGTATTGGCACCGTATTGATTACTGTATAAAAAACAATACTCGGTTCCAATGCGTAAGTGTGATTTTCGCTATCCGATTCATATAAATTCCGTTTTAAATGTAATAACAACAAAAAAAATTAAATTTTATTTAATAATAATAATTATACACACATCTATGGCAATATAAAATTTTGGGGCGACAGAAATCCTGTAGGTATCTCCTAAAAATCAATCTCCATAATAGAAAAAAAAAATTGTAACAATTTTTTACACTGGGCTTATTGTCGTAACTGTTTTATTTTTGAAAGTTTGGTATTGTTCTCTATTAACAGCATTTTTTATAAACAATATAACTAGAAAAAAATCAATGCCGTATCTTATTTATTTTCGTCATAAGAAGACGAGACATAGACCATTAGACGCGGCTTTTTTTCTGATCTATAATCTATACTACTTTAAGTACTATACTATTATATAAAGCTGAAGAGTTTGTTTGTTTGTTTGAACGCGCTAATCTCAGGAACTACTGGACTGATTTTGAAAATTCTTTCACTAATAGGAAGCTACATTACTCCTGAGTGCTACTGATAGGCTACTTTTTATCCCGGAAAACTTTTCCACGCGGGCGGAACCGCGCGCAATGCTAGTATTATATATAGTTAGAAACAGAAGCCATTTTGATTTAAATAAAAACGATTTATTTCTGTTTTTACATTAACACATTTATCACTGGTTTTACATAAACACATTTAACAGAAATACTTTTACAAAGATATCAGCAACTAACCGACCAGCATGAAAGTCAATGATCAACTTACTGAACTGCTACTAAGACTCAGCACGAATGAGCAGAATGAGCCGGAATGAGCCACAATGAGAATGCACATCGATACGGCAGCCTTTTTATACACCCAACTGCCACTTCCACTTTTAGTTTGACATTTCGACTGGTTTTCATAACTTGTCAGTACGCTACAAATACCCTCACAAAACTTTTATCCTAACTCGGCCTCTCCTGACGGGAGTCCGTCCTCGGGCTCCATCTTCTAGCTCTGAAGATCAGTCTCCAGAATTGGCAATGAAGTCGCCGAAATTTCTTCACTCCCCACGACGCTGCATGGTGCAGCAGGCTCTTCACTCTGCGTTCCGGACGTGCTTGGTTGATGCTCGCAGACGCCACCAGGTGTTTAGTTTTCAGAAGACTGCGTCGCTAGGAGCGCCAGCCTCCTCAAGCTCATCATTTGCATCTGCGTACAAAAAGAACCAAAGCACAAAAACATATCCAAAAAGATAACAAAATAAAGTAAGACAGCTCGTATGACATGAGAAAAATTACTCAATAGTTCAACGTAATAAAATCTAAGCACAACGGATATAAAACATCTTGATATCTGTACCAACCACCTGAGGCAGGACCCGTCGGGGGAGTGCCTCTCACGACTCGTTAGAGGTCTACGTGCACTTACGTGAGACATAGCTTTGCGTGTGTGAATCGGTCCCACATAAAAACATGCTTCAACCCAACCTCTCAATATAAGACAAACGATGTTTGCCAAACAAACACGTCACACATCAGCGGCCTGTTCGTGACATGTACTACGGCGTATTACACGGCTCCAGGACCACATGTCCGAGCAATTCTCGACAGTGTCCGAGCACACAAATAAAACACAACCACCCAAAGTACGTCCCATGTACTAGGATCACATGCCCGATCACACTCCAAAGCAGTATCCAATAACATGAAACCATACCTCACTTGAAGTGTATCCGTCGATCAGGATAGCATGTCTGACATAAAACAAAAACTATACTGACCGCAAGACAAAACTTCCCTTAAACGTGTTTACCCCTCAAGAAACTTTAAAAACATTTCCATAAAAACTTTAGTCATACAAAATTAGACAGCACCCAAATAAGTTTTTCCGCAATCACCTGATATCCGTGCCACTCTAAGCATAGTGGAGCGCGTCGTTCCGCATTCGCGCAGCCTGCAGCGCACCGCATCGCCACGAGCGCGCAGTTCTGCAGCACAGCCAGAGGCGTGCAGTACCGCAGCGCTAGGAGCGCGCAGTTCAGCAGCGCCAGGAGCGCGCAGTTCAGCAGCGCCAGGAGCGCGCAGTTCAGCAGCGCCAGGAGCGCGCAGTTCAGCAGCGCCAGGAGCGCGCAGTTCAGCAGCGCCAAGAGCGCGCAGTTCAGCAGCGCCAAGAGCGCGCAGTTCAGCAGCGCCAAGAGCGCGCAGTTCAGCAGCGCCAGGAGCGCGCAGTTCAGCAGCGCCCGGAGCGCGCAGTTCAGCAGCGCCAGGAGCGCGCAGTTCAGCAACGCACCGCATCGCCAAGAGCGCGCAGTTCAGCAACGCCAAGAGCGCGCAGTTCTCCAGCGCAGCCAGAGGCACGCGTATCCGCACGCACAGGAGCGCGTACCCGCACGCCCTCGAGCGCGTATCCGCACAGCATGGACCGCGCGTCTCCGCACAGCATGGAGTACGCTGCTCCGCACAGCATGGACCGCGCGTCTCCGCACAGCATGGAGTACGCTGCTCCGCACAGCATGGAGTACGCTGCTCCGCACAGCATGGAGTACGCTGCTCCGCACAGCATGGAGTACGCTGCTCTGCACTGGGCACACACTACACAGATCTCTTGTTCCTGCAAGCAAAGAAAAACCAAAACAGAAACACACCGTTCGGCCTATTCTGACCTTTGATTAAGATTCGCATCAAACTTTGACTAGGAATTCAGTAGTTCATCTTAACATGAGGACAACCTCAAAATTATCGCTTGACTCGCTCTTAATCCAAAACTTTAAACAGTACAGTGTTGCGATCCGAAACCTTGACCAAGAAAGGCCAGCAGTCCTTCAGACCGAACACTGTGCACCTAGATCACTTTTTGGCAACCAAGGCCATGTACAGTCATTGTTTACTACAACAGATTTTTTTTTTTTCCAAGTCCTTAAATTTAGTGACGGCTCTGTACTAATCATAAACACGAATTGCTCATTAATCCATGTCTGCACATGCCCTGTTAAAGTTACCAAGAAATAAAAGAAACCAGAACCCTCAAGCAAGGGTTATGGGTCATACGATACCAGACTTCCTTTACCGCTGCAGTAAGCATCATATCTGTCGTCACAGATAGCCACACGTGATTCGCGATGCAGCAGTTAGCATCAACCAGTACTAGGCAATCATGTAGTCACCCTGCCCGGGACATCCACTATGACGCACCATACGGCAGCACATCTGCCGGAACGCTTGAGCACCAATAGGAACGTTTGTACACCAACAGGAACGTTTGCACACCGGCAGGAACGTTTGAACACCGGCAGGAACGTTTGAACACCGGCAGGAGCGTTTGAGCACCGACAGGAACGTTTGAACACTAACAGGAACGTTTGAACACCAACAGTTTAATCGCGGTACACAAACAGTTTGATCGCGGTACACCAACAGTTTGATCACGGTACACACGCAGATCCTTGTTCATTTGAAGCGGTATGCACATGACTTCAGAAATGAACATGCGATGGCTATGTTTCACACTTGTCCACTTTAATCCACGTTGTAGTCTAGTTCTTATTCCGATATTACTCAGCGCAATTTCTTTTTTCACGTAAATTGCGGGTAGTCAAATATCTCCATCGTACGATGTATTCCACATAGCGTACATATGTAGTGAGCACAATCTATTTCTGTGGGCATTGATTGTTTATCCCACTTCTGAAGTTAGAAACAGAAGCCATTTTGATTTAAATAAAAACGATTTATTTCTGTTTTTACATTAACACATTTATCACTGGTTTTACATAAACACATTTAACAGAAATACTTTTACAAAGATATCAGCAACTAACCGACCAGCATGAAAGTCAATGATCAACTTACTGAACTGCTACTAAGACTCAGCACGAATGAGCAGAATGAGCCGGAATGAGCCACAATGAGAATGCACATCGATACGGCAGCCTTTTTATACACCCAACTGCCACTTCCACTTTTAGTTTGACATTTCGACTGGTTTTCATAACTTGTCAGTACGCTACAAATACCCTCACAAAACTTTTATCCTAACTATATAATATATGATATTTCCGTTTTCTAACGTCGATATATATGGTATATTTTTTACAGGGTAGACCATGCAGTAAAGTATAGGCTTTACAATCAGATAAAAGGATCCATAGGATAAAATATAGCACAAGCGCATAAAAAAATAAAAAGGTTTATTTTTTTAAAAAAAGAAGCTGTTATTTAAACGCTCTAAAAAGAAAAAAAAAACTTTAAACTGAATCAAACTTTGTTTATTACTATGTAGAGATAAAACCATGTCGCGAGATTTACTTTTGCCAAGATCAAGTTACATAATTATTGTATTATCTACACAAGTAAATCTCGCGACAAGCTTTAATCTCTACATAGTTAAACAAAGTTTGATTCAGTTTAAAGTTTTTTTTTTCTTTTTATAGCATTTAAATAAAAGCTTGTTTTTGAAGAGTTGTTTTACTTTTAATTTATTTTTTACTTTTTAGTTATTATTCGAGTTATTCTCAGCAAGCCCTTTCATTTGATACCCATATTATAGCAGTGCGTAAACCGCTATCTTGGGTCGTCCGCCATATTGGATTTAGAGAGGTCATTTTATTTTTTGTATCCTTCTCAGCTATTATGGACTCGCACAAATATAACTAGTTAGTTTGATTTGTTTATTTGTTATTTCCACTTTGCCTTAGATGTACAATAAAGAGTTTATAAAAAAATAAATAAACTAGTCCATCATCTGGGGCCGTCCGCCATATTGGATTCAGAATGACGTCAGTTAGCTCGCAATGCATTGTCGCCCAAACTGAACGTGTTTGCAAAATTTCAGCCCAATCGGTTGCGGGTAACTGCTTCAAAATTGACTTGCAAGATTCCACCCAAACAAACATACATACGTTTCAAATTAAATAAAAGCTTTTAAAAATGTAGTGCTGTAGATAACTTAGTATTATTTGACATCTACATTCATCTCCTAACTGCCTCGGTGGCGTAGTTGTATTACGGTACGCCTGCAATGCTGAGGTATCGGGTTCGATCCCCGGGTTGGGCAAAGTGATATTGGATTTTTCTATTTAGTATCAGCCGGAGTCTGGTATTTGAGCCCTATATGGCGATAGGCACGCCCCCTATCACATCATGGGACGGAATACGCGAGGCGAAAAGTGGGTGCACAAGTTGCGCCGCTGCCTAACCAGTCGGAGATAAAAGGCGTGAGTATGCGTATATTCATCTAGGTTGTACAGTCAGCCACATTAGTAGCTGAACAAATTTAAAACTTCAAACCGTTGATACACGTTTGTATTCATTAATTGTATAATTTTTTTTCATCACAAAAATAAAATTAAAGGGACTTACCTTACTTCATGCAAAGAAAAGAAAATGTTTCAATTAAACTTATCGTGTAGAGGTGATTTGAAGTTTTGAATTTATTCAGTTACTTATGTGTTTGACTATACATATTTTGACTTAACTTTTATTTGATGATTGTAAAATCAGTTTTAATGATATTAACCTAAGATTCTGGTTAAAGAAAACGCAATATAACAAAATTAAATATTATATTATAGAAACAAATCATTTATAATACTTTTTTATGACCATTTTGCGAAGATTCGTTAGTTACTGCTTCGATTTTCTTTTGTGGTGTTCTGAAAAAAGAAAGAAAGTGTTAAGCTTTGATTAATTATATACCTAGATAGACACTGAACGTTTCAAACGCGTCGAAAAAAATAGAGGCCAACAGTTGTCCAGTAAATGAGTTCGAGTGAATTATTTTTTGTTGTTTTTCATGGATATAATTTTCTCCCCATTTTAATAGAAACCATGTAACGCGCATAATGATACCAGTTATGGTATCATTATGCGCGCACACAAGGATACGCAGAATGATGCAGCGATAGCGTATGACAAAGCTGTCACGCATACTAGCTTAAGAAAAGTTGGCCTGTTTGTTTTAGGTTCATTGCAGCGCGTCACTCTATCTAGGTTTATAATTTATCAAAGGTGTTAAGTACTGTTTGTAGAGGCGAGCTTAAAGACCTTTGCTTGGCAGGGCCAACATGTTTTAGAAGAGGTGATCTTTTTCATAATCTTCAAGTCACGAGTGAATAGGTATCTAGGCACGCGTGACTACCGTAGACCACATCACCACTTACCATCGGGCGAGATAGTGGTCAAACGCAAGTCTATCTTACATCTGACTATCTATCTATACATATAATAAAGCAGTAGAACAACCGGTGTGTCTGTACATTTAATGAAAAATAATAAAAAACTAAGGGGACGACTAAAGAAGAGTAGTAAAACACAAATCACCGATTTTTTTCCCGTCTGTCTGTCTGTTTTTCTGTTTGTTTGTTAGCGCTTCTCTGCTTTTTACTCCGGCAATTTGCTCCCATAGGAAATAATAGATATTTGAATCTGATTCTTTAAGTAGATGGCGTTGGCGTCGTATTGTGTTTTAGAGACTTTTTTTAGCGGGAAGACTTTTCACGCGGGCGAAGTCGCGAGCAACACCAACTACGTCACGCCCTTCCACCAAAGTGGTGAGCAGAAGCAACTAGTCTATATATATAAAATCGAAAGGTCACTCACTCACTCACTCACTTAATCACTCAATCACTCGCTCACTCACTCACTCATCACTACTCCGTCTGTCTGTCTGTCAAGACCCTTTTTTCTCAGGAACGCATAGTGATATCAAGTTAAAATTTATATCAAATACTCGGGTCTACGGTGTCTTTCAGCTGTGAAAAAATCAAGCTTGTAAGTCAACGCAATCAAAATATGTGACCGTTTATGTCGCTTGTTATACAATTTCGCAAGGGAATCAAAACCTATAGGGTACCTCCCGCTGACCTAGTACATGTAAAGGGAAAAATCTGAGAACCGTAAATATGTACTTTAATAAAGAAAAGGCGAATAAATAAACTTTTTAAATTTGATTTATTTATTAATTAATTTTTGCGAACTATCGAACTTATACACTTATATAGATGCCTTACCTACAAGTTTGTCGGAACCCTCGGCACGCGAGTCCAACTCGCACTAGTCCGGTTTTTATTTTGTTACAGAAAAAAGTTATTTGGGCTTCCAAGAATTTAACTATTCTTTATATGAAACTTATTATAGAAGAAAGTTATTTTGGTTTCCAAGAATTTGACTATTCTTTCCCCGAATGGATAGGCAGAGATGCAATCATGGCATTTACTGTTCGCCATGTGTGATACGGGGCGAGCATATCGCCATATCAGGTACAAATTTCCGCCTCCAGGCTAATACTGAGCAGGAACACGCAAAATGAAATTTGTAATATTGGCAAAAAAACACACGTAACTTCAAAAAGTCAGAGGTGTGCCTTTGGTTTTGAACCTGCGGACCTTTGTCTCGGCAGTACGTTCCACTGCCAACTACGCTAAAGGCGCTTACGTTTGTTTCATCATCATCATCATCATGAAGTCCTCTGCCGAACCTATGTTCAGCAGGGGAGGCCTATGCCTCCCCTATAGATTTCCAGACTGACCTGTCAAAAGCAGCCTGCATCCAGCGTATTCCTGCGACTTTAAATCCTCGTTTAGACGCATCAGTTATAGCTGTTGTAATTATTGCTTTAAAAGGTTACCTCGTCTGAATATGCTCAATGGCGAGGCAGTTTTCGTCCGCGTCGACGTATGCGAGTCTTTTGACAATGTGCGATAATTGCTAGCAATAATTTCTCCGTCTAAATATGGGTTTATATTACATCTACGTTGGTTTACTTACCTGTTAAATAATATTATATCGTTGAAGATATTGTTAAGGGGCGCTTCCACCACCAACCAGACGAACAAACTGGCTATGCAAGTTACTACGGTAATGCCACAGATGATTATGAACTGAAAATGTTAAACATTAAGATACATTTTTGTATAACTTGTAGGTAGGTGTATACGTGTATTTGGATAGGTACTTTACGTTAAGCAACAATGTGAAAATATGTTTTTGGTTTGAAGAACATTGGGGCCAGCGGAATTACAGGGCATTATGAGACTTAACACCTCATGTCTCAGCGTGACGAGCGCAGTGGAGTGCACTTTGTAATTCACAGTTCTGTATAGTGTTGCTTTTGTTTATGGTATTTTGTAATGCTAAATTTACAAGGAAGTTCTTGCAGCAATATATCATGCAGGTTTTTATAATATCGATTTTCATTTTATTTAACTTGATTACTTAAGGTTATATAGGATAATATACTTACATACATAAGATGATTATAATTCATAGGAGCTCTCGTAGAAAATAATAACTGTTGTAGGAACAAACAATGAAGTAAGTAGATGCCGTAGGATAACCTCCCCAGGGGCCGGAACAGCGACCAACTTAGAAAGTCATTGATTATGGCTGCAAAAGAAAGATTGATTGCTTTAAAAGTTACCTAACCGAAGATGAACATGATTATTAATTAATTGTACAAGGCAAACTGGTAAATATTCGACTTGGTAGTGTATATCACGAGTGATGAAAATGCTCAATACCAAAAGAAAAAAAACTTGTGAGGTGTCAAGGGACACCCGGATTGAACGAAGTTCCTTTCGATTAATTAGTGAAGGAATTGTAATAAAATTTTATTTATATAACAGAGTGTGTATATATATAAATATATAAATATTTTCCTATTTCCGTTCCAATACATAAGTTTCTAGAGAAAAAAACAAATAAATACGTGTGGCACTCGGAGACTGCCGCGGTAAAGCTATTGCATAGCATTTTTATCACAAATTTTGATTGACTAAACACAAATTCGATCTTACGCTTACCACATAAAGTAGATTTTTAAACGCGAGCAAAGCACGTTTAGTCTTGTTATTGATAAATGTCAGTAACCAAAGTAGAATAAATCAACAAAATTTGAAAAAATAATGTTACGTTCGATTCTTTTGTACTCGTGCCGTGCCAACGCTGGGGAAATAGCTTCTACGCAATGTATTTAAGGTTCATATTAGATTAGTAAGAAATGGTTTTAATGACTTTAATAAATAAAATAAATAAAAATATACTCGTTTCAAGAATTATAGCTTCTACACATTGTATTTAAGGTTCATATTAGTAAGATAATAGCAAAAAGTGACAACTTTTCCCTTGGTTTTTTCGTCCAGCCCCCTTTCACAACGCGCGATAAGGAACTTCGTTCCAAAAGAAAACAACATAAACCTACTTGAAAGAATTGCATTATGGTTCTTAGATAAAAGAATTTTGAAACTTTAAAAGCGATCCCACTGCATTTTATGGTAACTGAGTAGGGTCCAAATAGTGTGTCGAATGTCGGCAGATGATTACCTCTCGCCAGTCAACAGAATTATGTCAGCCTGTTTGAATTTATGATGACGTTGTCTCTTCTACATTGTTCCAATGGTAAAGAAGCTGATTTTACTTACGTAGATCGCCATAAACGCAAATTCCGACTATACTGCACACACCAAAAGCCCACAAGACTCTGTCCATTGCAGCAGAAATAGACACTTCGAAAGCCCTATATTCTCTGTCATAAAATATTGTCCCCAAACTCAATGTGAATATCATTAATGACATTGCTAAGACGATTGCTGTGAATGACCAAATCTGTAACAAAAGCATTAAGTGTGTTTGGTCTTTTACTTCTGTACCACTAGCATGAAATATAAAGAATTGCGCAAGTATTCGTGTTGTGTTGTTTAAGTATTTCTCTACAGTCGTCAGACGATACTATACCTCAAATAAGCGTTTTGTGCCCCCGATTCCCACACACACACTGTTCTATGGCTAAATGATAAACTATACGAAGTCTCCACGCGCGCAATATTCATGCCGTATTTAGGTTCCAACTACGCTTACAGGGCACTGATTTCCATACACAAATCAACTCAATGGACACTATAACTTAACGTATATAACGCAAATACTACTGGTGGTAGGTCTCTCATTATTTAAGAGGCCGTCTGGGTGGGTACCACCGCAATGTCTATTTCTACCGCCAAGCAACAGTGTGCATACACTGTTGTGTTTCAGTTTGAAGGACATTGTAGCCAGTATAACTACTGGACATAATGAGACTTAACATCTTATGTCTCAGGATGACGAGCGCAGTGGAATGCCAAACAGTACTTTGTAAGTCTAGGTGCTGGATGGTGTTGCTACTGTTTATGGGTGGTCGTATCGCTTACCATCAGGCGAACGGCATGCTCGTCTCGTCATCCAATGCAATAAAAAAAAAAAAAAATCATGCTAGAGGTACTGAATTCGGTCCGTATACGTCACTCATAGCGGTATCTAAATTCTGGTTCTCAATTCTTACCTTTGGTATTACTTTTTTATATTTTTCTCGATTGAATGTCGTTATGAGGTATCCCGCTGCCATCCCCACCATGTAAGATCCTCCTCTACTATATGTCTTCACGTAAACGTAATCTAAACTTGGAATCGCTCTTAAAAGAACGAAGTCCCTGTAACATAATATTTTGTCTGTAAGGCATTTTTACTACATATATATTTATTGCATTGAATGACGATACGAGCTTGCCGTTCGCCTGATGGTAAGCGATACGACCACCCATAAATAGTAGCAACACCATCCAGCACCATGAGTTACAAAGTACTGTGTGGCATTCCACTGCGCTCGTCATCCTGAGACATAAGATGTTAAGTCTCATTATATCCAGCAGTTACATTGACTACAACGTCTTTCAAACCGAAACACAATAGTGCATGCACACTGCTGCTTGGCGGTAGATATAGACATTGCGGTGGTACCCACCCAGATGGCCTCTTACATATGAGAGACCTACCACCAGTGGAATAGTAGTGGATAAAGGCATAGGGATAGGACGTGAGTTCTTATCCAGTTGTTAAGAGATTACTGATTATATAGTAATGCGATTTGGCACAAGCCTGATATGGGCCACATATTAAGTTAGGTCAGACGAGTTTGTAGGGGTCAGAAAAGTTAAAAATTGTTGGGTGACAAGACGCGGGATGAATAAAAAATTGCGTGATGTCACAGATTGGGTGTGTTTGAACTTGGAGTACTTGCTAAACCCGACAACATTTCCTAATACGGACAAAACAGCCCGAAGTACTATTTTTACACACACCTTTTATCCCCGAAGGGGTAGGCCTCTGCCTACTGTGCAACTAGTGCGCCCACATTTCGTCCCATGATGTGATAGGGGGCGAGCCCATCGCCTTATCGGGCACAAATTTCAAACTCCAGGCTGATACTGATTAGAAAAACCCAATATAATTTTCCCAGACCCGGGGATCGAACCCGAGGCCTCAGCATTGCAGTCGTACCGTAATAACACAACTACGCCACCAAGGCAGTCTACTACAGTCATTGATGTATTAAAAAACCCTTGTATAAGAATGTTAAAATTGTGAGGCTATTGTAACGAAAAACTAAAAATATTGCACAAATTGCATGTCATGTGGGGATAGTGCAAAAGCGCGTATCTAGCACTGGTAAGTGGTAAATACCGCGTAAGTGACAAAAAAAGGTTAATTGAAATTGATACTTACGGCACGAAACTAAACACACTATGATGGATTATAATACTATATTTATTTTTACTTACGCGGTATTTACCAATGCTAGTTGTATTGCAGTATCCCCAAAGATATGTGATATCACTACAGAGGGAGCTGTTGCATAAATATGACCATTTGTGACTATGACTCCAAAACATGAAATTTATGGATGGCCCTATAGAAGGAGTATGGGCGATCTTAGGAGAAGAAATACTCACTGCGCAGTAAATAGTATGACAGGTTTCAACCTATACCAGTAGGTCAAAAATCCTGGTATGAGAACGGCCATCAGGCTAATGATTCCGTAGACTAGAAGGCCGTTTTTTTTGTTTTTTCTGTAGACGTAGAATATAAATGTGCAGGCGATGGTCAAATGGAAGTCGCAAGATATGTACCAGCTGACAATTAAACACTGAAAAAGAGACAAACTTAAGTGTGTTTTTAAGCTCGAGCATTTCGATTGCCTGTGGCTGTACCCAAGATGCTTTTTTACATTAACGCTTGTAGAAAGCACCTTGGTTTGTACAAAGCAGCAAAGCTCAAGTATTTGTGTTCAAAATGAAAGAGCATTGTATGTACAAACAACACACACATCACGCCGTTATCCTCAAAGGGTTAGGCAGAGCTGCAACCATGCCTTGGTTGCAGCCAGCCAATTTTTCGGCAAATGTGTTTCAACCATGATGTGATAGGGGGCAAACCTATCACCTAATCGGTCACTAATTCCAGACTCCGGGCTGATACTGAGCAGAAAAACCCAATAGTAGCCAGTATAAAAGTTCGTCAAACTCCCACTATGGACTTTTCCGAGATAAAAGTAGCCTACAATCCATGATGGACGTCTATATTTGTGTTTTTATGGCATTTAGCGGTTACTTCTGACAATACATCTTTCATATTAAATGAGATACTTACCATTTCCTTAGCGCTGGTGTTCATCATCAGCAGACATCGCCACCAAGACTTTACGCATAAATTCTGTTCGGATTCAGAAAATCTGCTCCATAGCGGGCCCTTACCGGCATCGCCTGATACAGCAGTCATGAAGAACATTGCCACTGCTAACGCCCCTACTAACCTGGGTAGAATATCACGAGACTTTAATTTAGCTCCTGAGCATAGGTTAGTATAAAATTTCAGCTTTGCGACTACAAACAAGTAGTTATGGTAGAATCTGCTCTAAGATTTTGCATTTAGTGAGCCACGTATTTATATTGTCCAGGGTCTGCGCCTTTCAAACAAAACAATTCGTTCCATTTATGTGATAAACATGAAACTTGTTCCATTCCTATTCACTCCTGAATCCTCATTGACCCCATTTGACTCGAATATTTTGCAAATACATACCTAACGTATCGTTTGCAGAGCAACTTCGCTAAGTTCTGCGGTTTATCTGGTTTGGCAGAAAGCAGACTTGCAGTATAAAGAAGACCAGAGAAGGCAAAAAATGTGTCCACGATCAAATCCATGTGGTGGAGAATTATGCCGAAGGATGCCCCTGCATCCTGTAATAAAAGAGAATACAAAGGCAGATATTAAAAAAGTGGTAGGAACTCAATTTTTCTGGTTGTAGTTCTCTTGTATGCGTGGGCCAACCTGGGTAGCTATCACCGCAATATCTATTTCCACCGCCAAGCAGTAGTATGTGCACTATTGTATTCCGGTTTGAAGGACATTGTAGCCAGTGTAATAACTGGGCATTATGAGACTTAACATTTTATGTCGTCTAACGAGTGCAGTGGAGTGCCACGCAATAATTTGTCATTCATAGTTATGTGTGACCTTGTTACTGTTTATGGGCGGTCGTATCGTTTACCATCTAGTGAACGGCATGCTCGTCTCGTCATTTATCTCCAATAAAAAAAGAAGAGATTTTACAAGTGCAAACTATAAGATTAGTACTTTTCAGTAGGAGCCTTTTTTGTGAGTATTATTATTGAGATTTGATATTTGTAAGTTACTCGGATAGGTTAAGGGGCGATTCTCTATGATCCACCCATCATCCATGAACTTGCATTTGTCTACTGCAGGATATAATTATAAGAATATCTTTGAAAGTCCACTGTAATAATAAGTACAGATTCTAATTCCAGACAATTGATCTGCACTTAACGTGGGACGTCCTCCTACAAGATGGACAGACAACCTTGTAATGGTCGCAGGAACCCGCTGGACGCAGGCTGCTTCTGACAGGTTGTTCTGGAAATCTTTGGGGGAGGCCTATGTTCAGCAGTGGACTTCTAAGGGCTGAAGAAGAAGAAGAAGATCTGCACTTGAATCAAAAAGCTTATATTGACTTGCCCTGGCACTTTTTTGGAGGTAGGACATATTGTGTTACCCACCGGATAGCGATCTCCGTACATAAATCGTTTAAAGCCGCCATAGTGGCCCATGTAAGGGTGCTCCGTTCCGGGATCAGCCTGTGTATATAACATTCAAACAGGCCGGCATAATTGTGCCGTCTGACGAGGGATAATCGCTCATCTGGGCCCCTCTCCACTTACCACCAGGTGCAGCGGAGTCACTTTACCAGCCCGTATACATAAAATACAACTTCGTAATTTATAGCTCCTGATCGTATGCACCATTTAAAAAATATTACCTTATCAATATCCAATGAGTTGATTAATCCAGTATTAACAGAAAATATGTAGACATGCGCCCATATCACACAAAAAGAGCTCAGAAACCTTATGCCATTCATGGCGGATATCTCTGAGCCTTGCACGGTGAATAATGAGGCGTAGTTGGTTTTAAGGCAGAATGATTTCACTACCTTCGCCGCTGCAAAATGACATTTAAGTTTAGGCGGGAATTTTGAGATTTGCTTTCGATTTTACTATTGTTTGTTGTAAATAAAGATGGGTGCAGTCTTATAAAAATTCAATAAAAAACGCATAGTTTTATAGAAGACACTGCTTAATACTTGGCATATTTGAATATTTTTAGTAGCTATTAATTTAGGACATAAACACACAAACCTCATAAACTTTCGTAGTAAGATTTATTATTTACAACTGGATTTTGTTAAATGTTTCTGAGCTTTATTTTAGTCTTCAATATTGATAAAAAATACCATTAGTAGAAAAAAAATAACATATAAAGGTAAAACACTTACCAAAAGTATGTGATGTTTGAGCGTTGTTTTTACCATAATACGTCAATGTGATTGCAGTTATTAGCAAAATAAGCATCATGGTGCTGAAAAAAATAGATTACGACGTAGGTTATAACGAGGATAGATATAGGCCCGATCCCTTAATTATCCCTACCGCTAACCACGCGTTAATGGTAGGAATAAAGCAATCAATAAAGTTTATTTTTTTCTCGGGATCAGTACAAACATTAGGATTGTTTATGGATTTGGTCTGTTATATTCATATAAAATGTATAATAACTTAGAATAATAACACATAGAAACCGTGAACATACACGCTTAGTGAGGCAAGTAAAACTAGGCTAAATTAGCCTAGTAACCAAACATCCCGCGTCAGTGCTCAAGGCCGAATCGTAGCGCTATCAGCTCTCGATATTTTATTTTAAAATGATGGTTTGTGCAATAAAGTCATCTCAGTCAGTCGTGGGACCTTTGCATGGTCGGACGTGTGTTGAAGTTATTACTTACAATTATCATTGCATTTTGAACTCTCTAATTACGCTGTTAAGTACTAATTTCCCGCGCAAGAGATTGTAAAAATATCGTTCATACGTGAGAAGGCGCATCATTACTACTCTGTCATACACTTGTTCGTGCATACTCGGGACGCTTCGACACATTGAGTAAACGAGATAGTGATACTCGGCGCTCTCGCTTTGTTATCGCTTCTTTGCTATACTCACTAAGGTGCTGTGTAATCTTGCTGCATTATTACCCACTTTCTTAATAATGAATGTACGAAGAAGCCCTCCCAGTGAATTATCCGGATCGCAGCCAAATTTACCAAAATCTCGAGATGATCCCACGCTTAATGTGAAACAAAGGAGAAGAAAACAAGTCGAGTGCCTTTGCAATTACCAAGAAACTATGCAAGATTTTGAAAACAAAATAATGGATGGTATTAAATCGACCCTCGAAACCCAAAATCAACAAATCAAAGGCACTCTGAATGCACTACGTGAGGATATAAATTCATTTAAAAATGAGATTTGCACCATGAACCATAATATAGAGAAGCTCTCGTCGGAACAAATTATCATTAAAAATGATATCTCCCAGTTGAAATCGTCATATGCAATTCAAGACAGTAAGACGCACTCCGTTACGAATGACGATACGATAAATTATATCGCTTCTCTTAAGCTTTGCCCTACTATTAAAAGACAGTTTTACAAGGCCAACTATGATTTAATAAAGGCAGCACTTATTTCTATTGACTGGGAAAATATTTTGAATACCATGACTGATGTTGACTCCATGACTAATTATTTCTATGATGTTCTTGATAATGTTATTGATAAATATGTACCGGTCTGCTATCTAAATAAAAAGCACAAATATCCACCTTGGTATACCCTACCTTTAATAAAATTGTCAAAAGAAAAAAGTAAATTTCACAAAAAATGGAAAAAATACGGTAACCGTTGCGACTACGTTACCTTCTCCACCTTGAGAAACAGATTTAAAAAAATGGAAGTGGATTGTTATAATATGTTTATTGTACACTCTGAAGAAAATATTAAAACACATCCCAAATTGTTCTGGTCATTCGTGAAATCAAAAAATTTGCCTAACGATATTCCTGACAAGATGCTTTATAAAGGAAAAATTCTCACTGGTGGCAGTGACATCTGCACAGCCTTTAATCAATATTTTAACTCTGTCTTTGTATCGTCTCAATACTCTTTTCGTAATGTCAATACACCTTCAGTTGTCGACATTAACTCTGTTAACATTGATTTTGAATCTGTTTTTAAAGAATTAAAGCACATAAACACTAATAAGGGTGCGGGTCCCGATAATATTCATCCCATCCTAATTTCTAAATGCGCTGATGCTCTCGCAGTACCAGTTACAATAATCTTTCGTGTTTCAATTAGAACTGGAGTGTTTCCAAGTAAATGGAAACAGTCTTTAATAACGCCTATCCCTAAGAATAATAGGAAAGATATTATTACTGAATATAGACCGATTTCTAAGTTATGTGTTCTAGGTAAGGTGCTCGAGAAAATGGTTACTTCCTTTATTTCACTTGCTGTTCGCAACCACTTATCGTCGCAACAACATGGTTTCTATAAACATCGCAGTGTGGATACTAATATGATTAATTTTACTGACTTTCTGGCGGATGCCATGGATAATAATTTTCAGGTCGATGTTGTGTACACAGATTTTTCAAAAGCATTTGATAAAATTAATCATGACATGCTTATTGAAAAACTAGCCAATGCCGGTGTACACGGCAATCTTCTAAGATGGATACAATCTTACATTAAAAACAGAAGTCAAGCGGTATGTGTAAAGGGTTACTCTTCGCAATTCCTCCCCGTGCCGTCCGGGGTCCCTCAAGGGTCACATTTAGGGCCCTTACTATTCTTACTTTACATTAATGATATAGGGTACGTTTTTAAACATAGTAATTATTTATTATATGCTGATGATACTAAATTATTTACAGTAATTAAATCCATCGACGATTGTATTAAGCTCCAAAATGACTTGTTTTCCTTACAACGTTATTGTGAAGAGAATCAACTGTTCCTCAACGTAGACAAATGTCATATTGTATCATATACCCGTAAATTTAATCAAATACTTTTCGAATATAGTATCAATGATACTGTCCTTAAACGAGTCTCCACCATTAGAGACCTGGGGTTAATAATGGACTCAAAATTAACTTTTAACAATCATATTGACCACATAGTAGCTACCGCATTTCGTAGTTTAGGATTCATTCTCAGAATTAGTAAGCCGTTTAAAACTGCAATTACCCTCAAAGTTCTTTATTTCTCTTTTGTCCGATCAATTCTAGACTTCTGTAGCACCGTTTGGAGCCCTTGCTTTAAAAAACACATAAATAGAATCGAAAAAGTACAGAAGAAATTTTTGAAGTCACTTAACTATCGCGTTAACGGAGTAGATGAATCATAATATATGATGATGCCCTGCATAGACATAAATTCCTAAGTCTTTACAATAGGCGTAAAATGTTCGATATTATTTTTCTTTTCAAAGTTTTAAATTCGTTGATCGATTCCTCGACACTTCTGGCCAAGATATCTTTTATAGCAGGTGCTCGTCTTCCTATACGCTCCTCGCGCTCATTGCCACTTTTTGTTCCTCCACGATTTCATAAAACATACACACTAAACACCTTTTTATATCGTTCCACCAGCACATACAATGAAGAGTTTTCTAACATCGACATTTTTAATATCACCCTCAAAGGTTTAAAATTAAAATTACAACAAGCGATGACTACTGGCTAAGTTTTTCCTACGATCTTGTAATAAAATATAACTCGCCTATATACCTTAACCACTAACTATTTGAAACATTTCTCGACTATGTAAAGTTCCAAATTTAACTAATACTAAATCTAAGATACTAACGATTCGGCACTGTAGGTCTATTGTATTAGGTTGTTAATTGTTACATAACTAAGTTTGTAAGAATATGACTGTTTGATGCCTAAATAAAGGAAAAAAAAAAAAAAAAAAAAAAAAATAAACTGATGTCACAGTATCTCGGATAATTTTAAGAAACATTGTAACATAACATTTCACATGCAATTATTACGATTAATCTAATATTTTGACATAAAATAATAGCTAAAGCAAAAACAATAATTCAAAAATTTTATAGACGCCATTATATCAAAATGTTGCCAAAAAAAAAGAAAATTGATACCCCAAATGTTGATGTTCATATTCTAAAATTAATATATTTCTAAAATTAACTTATTTAATTGGTACCTTTGCATGCTTTGGAATTGTGTTGCCAGTATTATGAAAATAATATTTTTCTGTTGAGTTGATTTTAATTGACATTTCAAATTTTAACAAGCTTATATTATTATTTTAAATGAAAATAGTTCTAAAATAAGGACACCTGTATCTTTTCTTTTTTAGAAATTATGAAGTTATCATTTATAATTTTAACTTTTTTTTTTTCTTTTTTTCAGCAGACGTAAGCACTAAGCTTCAAATGACGTCAATTATACGGTTGAATGGTGAATGGTGATGCTGCCTTTTTTAATATGCACTGCCTCGGTGGCGTAGTTGTATTGCGTACGCGTTACGAGTACAATTTGTGCGCTGAGGTCCTGGGTTCGAATCCTGGGTCGGGCCAAAAAAACATTGTGACTGGGTTTTTCCATCTTTAAAATTACTCAGTCGCAGCTCGGAGTCAGGAAGTTGGCGGTGTGATACCCCCGTGCCTCGGAAAGCACGTAAAGCCGTTGGTCCAGCGCCTGATCTCTCTCCGGTCATGTCGGATTGCCGTCTCACCGGACTATGAGAGTAAAGGAATAGCGAGTGCACCTGTGTATTGCGCACACACTTGTGCACTATAATATCTCCTGCGTATCTGGCTGATCTCTGTTGAGATTGGCCGCCGTGGCCGAAATCGGCTAGAAAGAGTATATTTTATTTTATTTTACTATGATTCGCAAAAGAACCGTAATAAAATAGAACCAGATACATTTGATATTATTGACATAAATAAAGGCATTCATTCATATCATCATCATAAAACTAGAATGGAGGCAAAGGTAAATACCGCATTCAACCGTTTAATTCACGTCATCAACGTAATTTGTTTTTAATTTGGTACTGTTTTGGTCATTCTAAGGGATTTATTTTATTATTTTTTATTTCAGATTTTTATCATTATAATTAAGGATAAAGTAATCCCTTACTGTGAACAATAATAATAATTCCATAATTAAATAATCCTAATTAAATAATGACTTAAGGTTTTGGGGAACATCCGATACCACTAGCAACATTATTTGCACCCTTGTGTGCGTGTGGCAGAACGTCAATACGTGTGGCCTACGCCTACATCAATGAGTTTTATGCTTCACACTTGACAGTTTTTTGATATGAAACTATCATTCTTGGCGTTATTATTCTATGTATAATAACTTTAACTCACAAAAACACGCGAGCTCCGAACCCGTAGTTTCTAACTTCACCCGCTAGATGGCAGTAGTTGACAGTAACCGCGAGGTCTTCAGACATCACAACCAGATGGGAATTTTGTGCCATCACCTTGCCTATAGTTGATACAGACCCCATCGAACATTGACTTGGCAGGCATAGACCCCAGCTGATTGTGTTCATGTGCCTTCCACGCATTGATTTCGTCTGCGAAGAAAAAGAATATTCAATAACATCTAATGTCTCAGGGTGACGAGCACATTGCCTGTAGTCATAAACAACACGAGGCTCCGGGCGCAAAAAAACTCTGATTTAAAAAATAAACCTAGCTAAGATGGGTTTTCGTCGGTCATCACTAATCAGGGTGGTGCTTTTGTAAAAAAAATGGTCAGACTAGGAACCGCGCAAGGCTCCGGGAGATTGTTTGGCTCGCCGCCCCCCACCGCCTCCTAATGGGCAGTCGTGTCACTTACATTCAGGCGACCGGATTGCTCGTTTTATTATTAACTACATTTTTTAAAATTTATTTCGAATAATTATACTTATACTGGGACATTTTGACATTGCGTTTATAAATGATACCACATAGGTTATTGGATTTATTTTGTTCGAAAGTAACACATTTTTGAAGTGAAAACTTATTTAGCGGCGTTGAGCACTTTTGGGATGGGTATAAAATGTTAAACTCACGTCAGGATCACGTGACCCTGATCGAATGCGTAGGAGGTTTTTCCATCCCTTACGAATATGAACCTTAAATACAATGCGTAGAAGCTATAACTCTTAAACGAATACATTTTTATTTATTTCCCCAGCGTTGGTACGGCACGAGTACAAAAGAGCGTAACAGTCTTTTTTCAAATTTTGATTTATAAATTAATAGTGAAATTGTCATTTTTGTGTACGATAGGGCAATAAATAAATATTGTATTTAACCACATAAATGCTAGTACTTTTATACTGATAAATAAAGCAATTCGTGCGAAATTATTCCCTAACCATTCCAAAATATTCAGAAATGCACAACGTTAATGTTCAAGTCTTCACTTCTGCCGGCACTCCCGGAGTGCAACCCGTTCTTTTTTTTATTTTACAGCTATGGTTCGAATAACTTTTTATAAATATATTCGAGAAGATAAGTATGTGGTCCCATTTATTAAATTTTTGTCGAACTTGATAACTTCTGGGAAGGGTTCTTCATGATGTTTTATTTATTTGGCATCATGAAATTATATCACCGATAAACCTTGTAAATTCATTGACCTTTTATAAATGGAAATGTGAATGACCTTTATTGCCTTCGTAATACTCTTTATAGTAATGTAGTGGCCCAAACAACGTTCACAAAAGTTAAAGTTCAAATCGAGACCCGGTTATGTGAGTAGTCTGAGTATGTAAAGCTAATTTTATTAAATTAAATATTTAAATATAAATCAATCGTGGCGCACTGAAGCTCAATGTCTGGCCGGAGCTGAAGCCGATTACAGTAATACCTGATTAAGTAGGCAGTAGATATGTAAGAAACCTGTGCAGTCTGCTACTGATAATTACAACGAGGTCCTATGTTTACATTGAAATACCTTTTACTAGGAATTTCAAATCTTGTCAATTGAGATTTGATTTCTTAGATATTTCGTTTTTTACTTATATAATTGGGACTTGGTAGCTCAATAGCCTGTAAGTAAGATTTTTTTTCGGGTTTGATCAGGTTGTTATAAATATTAGGATTTCTTCTGCAGACTTGCGATCTCTATCGGGCCCCTTTTTTAATAAAACAACTCGCCCATTTGAGAAACTGGGTAAATGAAAAGGCTTTATAATAGTTAAAAATCTTAGGTCTCTCAAGATCACTTGAGTTGTAACTGTATTTGGTGATTGTTATTATTATTTCTTTATGTTTATCTCTACATGGTATTAAAACAAAGTTTGATTCAATTTGAAGTTTTCTTTTTAGAGCATTTAAATAAAAGCTTGTAATTGTTTTTTACTTTTTAGTTATATTTCGAGTCTCTTTTTTTTTTTCAAACCACTTAACCGATTTCGATGAAATTTGGTAGGGAGATAGTTTAAGACCTTGGGAAGGACCTAGGCTATTTCTTATCCCGGAAAAAAGAACCGGGACTTTTATCCCGAAAAATATTTTCTTGTGGGTGGAACCGTAAACAAATAAGTATGGAGATAGTTTGATACGCAGGGAAGGACATGGGCTACTGTTTATCCCGGAAGAATATAAACCGGGACTTTCATCCCAAAAAATATTTTTGCGTGTGGAACCGCGAGAGGATAAGTATGGAGATAGTTTGAGATTCAGGGAAGGACAGGCTATTTTTTATTTTTTAAGAATATGTCCTTACATTAAACGCGGCGATAGCCTAGTTGGGAGTGGAACGGACTGCCGAGACGAATGTCCGCAGGTTCAAAACCCAAGGGCATGCACCTCTGACTATTCTAAAAAGTTATGTGTGTATTCTTTGTGAATTATCGCTCGCTTTAACGGTGAAGGAAAACATCGTGAGGAAACCTGCATAACTGAGAAGTTCTCTATAGGAATTTCGAAGGTATGTGTAGTCTACCAACCCGCACTACGCCAACGTGGTGGACTAGGGCCTAAACCCTCTCAGTAGTAGAGGAGACCCGTGGTCAGCAGTGGGCAGTATATAATACAGGGCTGGTATGGTCTGGTATGGTCCTTACATCACTACATATTATAAAACAAAGTCCCCCCATCGATGTGTTTGTCTGAACGCGATATACTCAAAAATTACCCAACGGATTTTCATACGTTTTTCACCAATGGGCGGAGTGATTCAAGAGGAATGTTTATGTATAATTATAATTCATAAATATTTTGTACGACAGAAAAAGAAATGTAGGTACTATGTAGGCATATAATATTATGCTTTGCTACCTGTGCGAAGCCGGGGCGGGCCGCTAGTAATCCATATTTTGAATACAGGAATTATATGTCTTAAGTTTCCGAATATTTAATAAAAGTTTCCTGATTATGTTTGTTATGTTTTTTCTTGTAAATTTTAAGTTTAATATTTTTGTCATATTACTTAGTGTTTTTGTTCAGTTCGTGTCCCAATGTCAAATTATTTGATTTTTTGGTCCCTAATGCTTTTGTTAAGTACGAGTGTTTTTTGTGCTCATTACTTAGTTCTACTCGGCAGTCCTTAGTAATAAATATATCTTTTAGTTTTACTGTTGGATGTCCACCTACAAGGTGGACAGATCATTTGACAAAGGTCGCAGGAACACGCTGGATGCAGGCCACTTTGGACAGGTCTATCTTGAAATCTTTAGGGGAGGCCTATGTTCAGCAGTGGACATCAGGTTATTTTTTTTTATGGCATTGAATGACGAGACGAGCATGCCGATCGCCTGATGGTAAGCGGTACGAACACCCATAAACAGAACATCATCCAGCACCTTGAGTTACAAAGTCCTGTGTGGCATTCCACTGCGCTCGTCATCCTGAGACATAAGATGTTAAGTCTCACTATGTCCTGTAGTTACACTGGCTACAATGTCCTTCAAACCGAAACACAACAGTGCATGCACACTGCAGCTTGGCGGTAAATATAGTGGCTGTCATCATCGTGGAAATCATGTGGCTGATAATTTTTTTATTTTTATTTATGATTACACTAAGTTATAACATCAAATTACATAATAATAATGATAATGATGACTCACATTAATATAAGTGGTGGCTGTCTCATAAGGTTCAAAATAGCTTCTCCCTTTAAGCAATTTGCCCTCAGATAGTTGGAAGTCCAGTAGACAGTATTGCGGGCGGAGTTCAGGGTAGTTCTTCAGCCAGGGGGGGTTGAGGCACTGGTCAAAATTCCCCAAATGGTGTTGCAGGCCGTATAGAGTTCCCATGGGGCGTTGGTTCGAATCCCACACTAGAAGTAATATCTTTGTAATATCATTCCTAGATACGACTAGATGAACTCTCGTTATCGTGCACGATAGCCTAGTTGGTAATGGAACGGACTGCCGGGACGAAGGTCAGCAAGCCCAAAACCAAAGGCAACTCTGCCTTTTGAAGATATTAGATACGTGTTTATTGATCAAAATACCACTACTACTCTAAGATACTTCTTCGCAGCGACAACATTTAGTCAGAACACATTTTCAGTCAAAAATATTTAAGCACATGCCATATTCGCAATAAACTACAAAATGACAAAAAAATCAGAAAAGCAAAACTGGGTTTTTTTTGGGAAAATATACGTTATTCATAGATGATTTCTGGCACAGTGTTCTAGCAGAGGTAAAGACGAGTACGAGGTTTCACTTATTAAAGCAATGTCCAAATGACCCTGTATGTTATTTCGCAATTTCTTTCAATTCAGCTGTTACGTTTAATTTCACAGGTCACAAAGTGACTGGCTGTATGAGTAATATACACTATTGGTAAGATCCAAGTACTTACTCCACGTAGCCCATAGCGTAGAGTTTCGTACGCCTTCCAACATCGCCACCATAGCTTTGAAGCAAGGTTTCTCATCTTCGCGCCATTTCTCTTCTGTCACTGCTTTTAACAATGCATCTATTTCAGGTATCCCTCTTTGAACTTCCACATTGTCGTTGAGAACACCTTTTGCTGCATCAAAACCACATGGTTTTAGACTATAACAAAATCTGGACTAATTTATAACAACCTTTTTATCTGGAAGAGAATGCTGATTTTAAACCAGGAAAGGTATTTCGCACGGGCGGAACTGGAAGCGACATGCATTCATAGCATCACTTTTTTTCCCTTTTTAGGGGTAAGCAGAGGTGTAACACACCCATATATCACCAGATAAGTTAGATGTAGGTAATAGGGTGCAGGCGTATTGCTATTTACTGGGTACATTTCCAGACTCCGGGCTTTGACTTACTTTTTATACCGGAAAACCTCTTTCACGCGGCCGAAGCCGTGAACAAAAGCATTTAAATAAATAAAAGTTCGTGTGGTGTTGTTACTGTTATTGAATATTTTTTCGTTAATATCAGGCGAGCGGCTTCCTCGTTTCCCCATTCATGAATTGTTCAATAAATAAAATCACTGACTGCCTCGGTGGCGTAGTTGTATTACGGTACGCCTGCAATGCTGAGGTCTCTGGTTCGATCCCCGGGTCAGGCAAAGTGATATTGGGTTTTAAATTCAGTACGAGCCCGGAGCCTGAAATTTGTGCCCGATATGGGGATAGGTTTTGTTTAGAGCAGTTCAATTACATACTCGCAAAATAGGTAATAAATTTTAAATTCCAAAACAAGTGCATAACCCTCTCAGGAATCATATAATAATTTCCTATGAAATTTTTCAAGATGCCGTTATTAATCTAAGTTCAAGATATTCCCCTAATATTTGGATATAGTAAGCGAAAAGGGCAGACCAGTCCACAGTAGCAACACCATACAGAACTTTTAATTACAATGTACTGCGTGGCACTCCGCTCTCGTCACCCTGAGACTTTAGATGTGAAGTCTCACAATGCCCAGTAATTAAGCTAATGTATAAGTATGAAGACGAAATAGATTGTTCGGTGCCGCCATATCCTTTGCACGCTGGCCGATCTTCGACACTCACGATTTTTTTGTTTGCTTATAATAAAATATGTTTATTATAATTATGGTCGTTGACTTAGAATTTAATATTACACTGATGTTTTTAATAACTTTACCGGTTTTTAAATAGGCAAAAATAGAACTTGACGCACATTACCTCGGCGCATTAACATTAGCTACTATTTTTTTTTATTGTAGACAACTTTTTTAGCTGGTTACGGTAATGCGATATATGTAAAAAAGCCAATACTTTGTACAGAAATTATAATAATATTAGAGCTGACATATCCCTTTGTTTTTCTTGACAAGGTAGCAAAATATTTCCGAAGGCGAATTATGTGCATGAATTTTATCCGAAAAAATTGGAAATAGAGCCAATATTCCAATATTCGATAGCCGATTTATTATTGACGATTGCTCGCGGCGCCGCACGCGTGAATAGGCTTTTCACGGGATAAAAGTCCCGCTTTATATATTTCCGGGATACAAAAGCGTATATTCTGCCTAGGATCTCAAAATATCTCCATACCAAATTTCATCGAAATCCGTTCAGTAGTTTCGCAGATGTGCAGTAACAAACAAACAGAAAAACATACAAAACTATTATAAAAATCGATGATTTGTGTTCAATTACTCTTCCTTCTCTGAAGTTCTCTGAATGTTGAAGGTATGTAAAGTCCGCCAACACCCGCACTAGGCCAGCGTGGTGGACTAAGGCCTTAAAACCCTCTCAGTAGTAGAGGAGGCCCGTGCTCAGCAGCTCAATAATACAGGGCTGGTATGGTGGTATGGTGGTACTATTCCTTAGTCACCCCCTTTCTCTTTTATCACATTTCTTTCAATATACAGACACACCAGGATCTACTGCTTTACTATAGTATAGATAATAGCGCAGTTATAAGTGCAATAAAGGATTAATTACGGTGCATAAAAATATTTTTTTGCAAAGAATTAAATAAGATAGGTGAAAGGAATTCTACATGCATCAAGTTACTAGGAAATTATGCAGAAAAATAAAATATTTTTGTCGGAATATTCCTATATTTCCATAGTGATTTTTAAACCATTTTGATTCAACCTCATTTTATTGAAAAACTGACTTACAATTTTATAATATCTATGACTCAGAAAAGGTGATTCTAAGAAAAGTGTCAGAACAATTTATGATGAGTGGATGTTCTACAATTTTGTTTGACCTATTTTTATGATAAAGCTGAAAGCTTTATTGAAACATCCAAGAAACCCATACAAACTTTGACTTTGAATATTTTTGCACACGGAGGATCGAGGACCTTCATATTCTATTTATAATAATTATGGAAAACTAGAGTCAGGGGCTCATTTCTAACAAATAATATTTTATTTTTCTTACGTTGCGTGGCACTCCACTGCGCTCGTCATCCTGAGATAATGAATGTTAAGTCTCATAATACCCAGTAATTACCCTGGCTACAATGTCCTTCAAACCGGAAAACAACAGTGCATACACTGCTGCTTGGCGGTAGAAAAAGACATTGCGGTGGTACCCACCCAGATGGCAATAAAGGTTAATTTCTTTGTTTATTATCGCTTGCTTTAACGGTGAAGGAAAACATCGTCAGGAAACCTGGGCCTACTAATGGTAGGTCTCTCGTATTGGAGGTGCCATTAGTAGGCCCAGGTTTCCTGACGATGTTTTCCTTCACCGTTAAAGCAAGCGATAATAAACAAAGAAATTAACCTTTATACTAAAACATACCGGGAGTGTAAAAGTAATCTAATTACATGATTAAACATATTAAATTATTACGAAACTGAGTCCCTCTTAAACAAATAATTTTCAGATTGTAATGACAACAAAAAACTTTCACGTGATATACAAAACAACTAGCTTTTGCCCGCGGCTCCGCCCGCGTGAATGAGTTTTCCCGGTATAAAAGTCCCGCTTAAAATGTAGCTTATATGACACGTTCGTAGATTTACCATAGCAGCGCCATCTATTGATTACTTACTCAACCCAGTCGAAAGGTATCGACATCTGTTAGAATCATTCATAGCAGCGCCATCTATTGATTACTTACTCAACCCAGTCGAAAGGTATCGACATCTGTTAGAATCATTTGGAGTTAAGATAATTGTGACTGTCAAATAATAACAGACAAATAATTAGCAATAAATTAAAATTGCGACTATAATTTAAGATTTAAACTATCCTATCTCTCAAGTTGGATCGAACTGCACATGGTGTGCGAATTTTATTATAATCGGTTAAGTGGTTTAGGAGTCCATTGAGGACAAACATTGTGACACGAGATTTATATATATTAAGATTTCTCTTAATCACACACACACACACACACAAACACAACTATATTTTTAGTAATTACTAATTACATATAATAGATATGGAAGGGCGTAGTCTCCTAGCACAGGCATTCTTTATGCTTAAAAGGAGATTACCGCAATGAGGTAATAAGGAAAAACTGTGTAATAATGAATAAAGATATTTTCATTTTTTATTTTTAATTCATAAAGATTACACTCATAACTTTAGAAAAGGCAGATGTGCGTGCCCTTGGGTTTAGTACGTGCAGACATTCGTCCGTTCCACTCCCAACTGGGCTATCGCCGCATCTTATGAAATAAGCAATGATTCAACAAACAATTTCGCAATATAAAATGTCTTCATCAACTAATTAACTAAGTACATGAGAGCAATTACGAGAAGTCACGAAGGCTTTTAATATGCTAATGTAGTTATTAATTATTATACTTACGTAGTTATATTAACAAGCTTATCAACATACAATGGTTGATAATTATGGTTTAATGGAAAATTATGGTTGGACAACGGGTTCAGCCAAACGTATCGAAAAATGAGTCGCTAAGATATTTCATTCCCATACATTTTTTGTAAGCGTTAACCATTGTAGAAAGAAATTTTGTGTGCCGCCCTAGGTCGTGCAATAAACCTTTTTGAGAAATTTTGTTGAGATAAAACTATATTTGCCAAAAAAAATTATGAACCCAACGATATTATATTGCGATGGGACCACTTTACGAACTGCCTTTAACAAATAAAAAAAGAATCTTGTAATTCAGTTTACAAATTTTAGAGCAATCGGCATAAATACAGAAAAATACATACGAATAGACAATGTCCTCTTTTTTTTGGAAGTCAAAAATTTGAATTGTAGTGATTAGAAGGTTGAAAGTTAGTACAGAAGCTTCCTTTTATTTCCTTTTATAAAGGAATATGGCAGGATATTTCGAAAATGAATGGTCAATGGGGGTAAATTTATATAGATAAACAGGCCTCAAGCAACAACTGTGGAGGAGTGGCGTCTCAGGCTGGAGGCCCCGTCAGCGGGGCTCAGGGTCGTCACGGCAGTGCGTCCAGTTTTTGCCGAATGGTTAGACAGACGCCACGGTGCGGCAACGTTTCGCCTGACACAGGTACTCACCGGGCATGGCTGTTTCGGTGAGTACTTGTGTCGGATAGTACGCAAAGAGGTGTCGGCCGTGTGTCACCACTGTGACAACTGCCCGCTGGATACGGCCCAGCATACATTAGAGTTTTGTCCAGCCTGGGACGAGGAGCGCAGTGCTCTCAAAACAGTCGTCGGAGGAGACCTCTCGCTGCCCGCCGTGGTCGCTTCCATGGTCGGCAGCCAGAGGTCCTGGCGTGCGGTGACCCACTTCTGCGAGGTGGTCTTCTTGCAGAAGGAGAGTGCCGAGAGGGATCGGGAGCGTGAAGATCCTTCCCGCCGCCAGAGGAGACGTAGGAGGCGCCGGGTGGACGACTGACCGGCGTCTCCCGCCCTGTGGTTTGGGGGCGTTTAGAGAATTCCACCACGGTATCCCCTGCCTGTCCGCCGCAAGATAATATGTGTGCCCCCCACAAGAGGAGACGGGCTGCATTAAGCAGCACCGCGCAGGGGCGGTTGCGGACGACAACTTAGACACTTTTCGTCCGAGGAAGCCCGCAGCCGTTCCTAAATGCGCCGAAAGAAGGGAAAAAAAAAAGGCCTCAAGCAACAAAGGTTATAAGACAATTATTGCTTTAAAGTTATTTATTTACTTGCTTATTGATTTTTGCTACACATAACTCATAGTATATTATCACGAAGGCAAAAAAAAATAACGGGTTGCACTCCGGAAGTGCCGGCAGAAGTGAAAACTTGAACATTAACGTTGTGCATTTTTGAATGTTTTGGAATGGTTAGGGAATAATTTCGCACGAATTGCTTTATTTATCAGTATAAAGTACTAGCATTTATGTGGTTAAATACAATATTTATTTATTGCGCTATCGTACACAAAAATGACAATTTCACTATTTCTTTATAAATACAAATTTGAAAAAAGAATGTTACGCTCTTTTGTACTCGTGCCGTGCCAGCGCTGGGGAAATAAATAAAAATGTATTCGTTTAAGAATTATAGCTTCTACGCAATGTATTTAAGGTCCATATTAATAAGGGATGGTTTTAATGACGTTATTAAATAAAATGCACTCGTTTCAAGAATTATAGCTTTTACGGATTGTATTTAAGGTTCATATGAGTAAGGGATGGTAAAACCAAGTACGCATATTCGATCGGTCACGTGATCCTGATGCGAGTTTAACATTTTATACCCATCCCAAAAGTGCTCAACGCCGCTAAAGAAGTTTTCACTTCAAAAATAATATTAAGCAGTGCTTAATAACCTTAATATTATTTTATACACAGTAACATATTGAGTTGTACGATATTATTTTAATTTACTCTCCTAAATTAATATTAAATAAGTATAATTTATTTAAAAAAAAAATATTCCTATTATCAAAACAATTAACAATTAATTCAACAAGAGATGTAGCATAAACTAGATTAAGTTTTTGTGTACCTACATCTACATCATCCGTCATAATATGTAGTTATTGCTAAATAGAAATGGTTTATTAATATACAATTAAATTAAAGCAATATAAAAAATATTATTTAACTGAGAATTGAAATAATTAATCTTAAACTAATGTAATATAGCTAAACACTGACAAATAACAAAATCGCGGAATATAACTCAAATTCACTCACCAAGTAAAATGATTAAAACTGCAATCTTCATATTATACCCTCTTTAAAAAGAAACTATTTGAACAGCACACGTGCTTACGGATAGAAATACTGACGCGAACTTGTTTTTCCTTCTTATTTTACCGCATATTAATATTGTAAGTAACTCTGACCACACACCACGCCATTCGACGTGACTACGCGAATGACTCGCATGAATTTCGAAAATTTCTAATCTCTATATTTATAAAAATATGTATGTACCCTATGGATTTCAAAACGCCTTAACCGATTTTAAAGAAATTATTTAATCTTCAGATTAACCCAGCGGACAATTCTGTTATGTTTTGATTTTTTCTTGCTTTTTGGCAATTTTATGGCATCATTGACACAGTGCAGTACGAAGCGGCGAACGCCTAGTTGGGAGTGGAACGGACTGCCGAGACGAATGTCCGTAGGTTCAAAACCCAAGGGCACGCACCTCTGACGTTTTTAAAAAGTTATGTGTGTATAGTTTGTGAATTAACGCTCGCTTTAACGGCGAAGGAAAAACATCGTGAGGAAACCCGCATACCTGAGGTGTTCTCCATAAGTCTCCGTTTGTCTAAATTGTATTTCTTTCTTAACTGAAATAAACTTAGTGGTTTACATTTTTCAGATTAGCTTTTGTTCGCGGCTTTGCCCGCGTGAAATAGTTTTACTGGGATAAAATTCACAATATATATTTTCCCGCCATAAAAAGTAGTCTATGTCCTTTCAAGGGTCTAAATTATCTCCACATCAAGTTTCATCGAAATCCTACTATGCTATGCAAACTTAGTTACGGTTTGTGTCCCAAGGTTTTCTTGAGCTTATCTATTATTATATATATATATATATATATATATAAATGAATCCTTATTTACCTTGGTCACGGCATCACGCGTGAACGGCTGGACCAATTTCGTTAATTTGACGTGTTTGTTATTGTCAGGAGAAGGTTCTTATGAATGAAATACTTAAGGAAATTACGTGGAAAATTAGAAAATTTAAGAATACTTAACCACCATATTAAAAATACAACTTTAGCGCGTTTGACAATATAAACTTTTTTAATTCAACCTTATGGCGTTTGACATAACATTGACAGAATGCGTGCTGCAAATATCGTCAAAGAGGTTATATATATAATTCTTCTGTGCGTGTGTATGTCACTGAACTCCTCCTAAACGGCTGGACCGATTTTAATGACTTTTTGTGTGTCTTCAGGTGGATTCGAGAATGGTTTAGATTAACAATTGGATCCAGTAGGTGGCGCTGTACTCGAGTTCTAGGATTTAATTTCCTTTTTAGGGCAGGACAACGTCTGTCGGGGCCGGTAGTATAAAATATAAATTTTAATATTGTGTCGCACCGTCGCGTATCACCAGTGTGTTGAGTGCATGTAATGGGTAAGTACGAAGGTCGCAAGATCATTACAAAAGTTGACTAAGACGATCCAAGTAAGAACTACCGTAAAATGAGATGAACTGACGTGGCACGGTGCGGGTTACTTTATTTTTAACCGACTTCCAAAAAATGAGGTTCAATATTCGACCCGTATGTATGTATGTAAGTTTGTATGTCCGCGATGTTCTCAAAATCTACTGATCCGATGTGGATGGGGTTTTCTTTAACCAAATGTATATTTTTCAGGGAAGGTTTTAGTATATAATTTTAATATGTAAGTAGGTATTATTAGACCTTATTATTTACAACATATTTGTAAAGGACATGTCCAAAGACGGGCTTAAGATGTTAAGCAAGATACTTTTTATACATTTGGATAGTACTCCCAAAAACTAGGCCTTTGCAATACCTAAATCGTTTAATTTTAAAGTCCTCCGATTTTGAGGTTTACGTAATTTAATTTTGCTTAAAAACTACACTTTAAATGAACGTTTATATAAAAGTTTGCTATAAATGGAGGGGTTTAAAAATATTTTTTTGATGGATCCAAGATCTATATTTTTGCCTCTTTCATATCCATAAAGTTTGAGCCTGGTTAGATTACTGGTACTTACTGGCGGTAGGTCTCTCATACGTAAGAGTCCGTCTGGGTGGGTACCACCGCAATATCTATTTCTACCGCCAAGCAGCCGTGTGCATGCACTGTTGTGTTTCGGTTTGAAGGACATTGTAGCCAGTGTAACTACAGGACATAGTGAGACTTAACATCTTATGTCTCAGGATGACGAGCGCAGTGGAATGCCACACAGCACTTTGTAACTCAAGTTGTTGGATGGTGTTGCTACTGTTTATGGGTGGGCGTATCGCTTACCATCAGGCGAACGGCATGCTCGTCTCGTCATTCAATGCCAAAAAAAAAAAAAAAAAGATCCATCACTTTTTCGCAAATTCCAATTCGCCAACATAGTCCTGAATTTCATATCGTTGCCATTAGATCGGTTAATGTTTCCTATATTTCAATTTACATTCCTCATCCTGATGCCCATATCATTTCTGAGCTAAATTCTATTCTTTCGTCTATTACTGGTCCATTAATTGTGTTAGGCGATTTTAATTGCCGTCATAGCCTTTGGGGATCCCAATGTGATGATCCCTCTTCATATTTCTTACTTGACTTAGAGTCTCCCCTTCCCAAAATATAAGTATTCCTGATCATTCTTTCGCTTCTCCTTCCCTAGTATCGATTCTTTCCTGGTCTGTTCTTTCAGATTCATATGGTAGTGATCATTTCCCTATAATAATCACTGCTTCCAATTCCTATTCTCCTACTCCTCCTCTCCCTCCGCTTCAGAAATATTGCCTTGTACAAGCTGATTGGTAAAAAATTCTCTTCTTCTTTAGACCTGAAAGTTCAATCTCTTCCCCAAATTAACTCTGTTAACGCTTTATCCCTTTATGAAGCTTTTGTCATTTGCCTGTTACAAGCAGCTGATCAGTATTCCTTTGAAAAATTCGGCCTGTATTTTTATTCCTTCTCCGCCTTGGTGGGATTCTGAGTGTTCTGAAAGCATCCGTTGTCGTAAAGAACCTGAAAAATCTTTCGCAGCTTCCCCTACTATGTCAATTTTTTTGGAATTCAAGAACATTTCAGCTCGTACCTGTCGTCTGCTCGTTAAAAAGAAGACACTAGGTTGGTTAAATTTCGGTGAATCATTATCCCCTCGTTCTCCTGCTTCGCCGGTCTTAAAGAAAATTAAAGCTTTCCGTAGAGCTTGTGATGATCATTCTTCAACGATCTCTTCGAATTCGGACCAACAACACCTCAGTCCGCCCCGTGACCACGAAGTACTGCAAAGCCTTCGAAACGTCGGGAGAAAAATTAAATAAAAAACCGCTATAAAATCCGTTTATAATAGTTTAATTTCAATGGGATTGTTGAGTTTTACCAGGGTTTGATTCGGGGAAGGTCTTTCGTGCGGAGCACGGAGCAAAACGTAGTTATTATACAGGCGCGGCAAAGCAACCCCCCTGTACCTGTATCTGATAAAATGTGGGGTGGTGTCCAAAGGCCCTATACAATATGCATTTTTAGAATCTTCATAAAATAATCGCTAATAGAAAATATGGGAGACATATCCTTGCGGTAGCCTTATGTATGGGAAATGTCAATTCCATATTTTTCTATTAGGGTTAACCGTTGTTGAGACATCTTGGTAAAGTCTTCGGGCGGAGAGATGATCCTACTCCAATTGATACAATTTACAAATATCCTATCATCTACGATTTAACCTTAGTTATGTTGTTTGCTAGATACTTCCAGGATAAAAATATTTTCCTGGGATAAAAAGTACCCTATAACACTCAGGAGTAATGTAGATTCCTGTTATTGAAAGAATTTTCAAAATCGGTTCAGTAGTTCCTGAGATTAGCGCGTTCAACCAAACAAACAAACTCTTCAACTTTATAATATTGGTGTAGATCTAACCTGGGTATTTTTGGATTGGCTTAAAAACCTATCCATCCTAACCTTCTCTGCGGAGTCTGGCAATTATCCCCGATATGGCAATAGGCTTGCTCTCTATCACATCATGGTACGGAACACACATGGCGAAAAGTGGGTGCCTTGGTTGTACCTTTGTCTACCGAGATTATGGCGAAAATCATCCATGAAAAACTAATATTTTTACCAAAAATCTTAATATTACTTCCTGAGTTTTTATCATTTTGTAGTTTAGTGGGAATATGGCGTGTGCGTGGGTGTTTTTCTGCCTCAAACTGTAATGTTGCCGCTGCGACGACGACTCTCAGAGTAGTAGGGCATGTAAAGTAAAAGTTACTTTTTATTGATATTTATTTTGGGTAAAAAAAAAAAAAACTTTATTCATCACGTAGGCGAACATAGTTGCACTTATGATAAGTCAAGATACATTAAATTGATCATATTTATAATTATTATTAATACCAAAGGCCACTTATATAACTACCGACATTTTTATTGGAAGTAAAATCAATGATGAGAAATAAACAAAAACAAAAAAAGCCAGCTCGGGCTGGCAGGAAAGGGGATATAAAAAAGAGATCATTTTTATTAAAATAATAATGGGAGGAACGCGTCGCGATCCTCACCGGTGAGGACACTACAGGCCCTAGCCTAACTAATCTACCAGCCTTTCACTAGCTACCTAAGCGATGACGACCCGAAGAAGAAAGGCAGAAAGAAACTCGGGCTTACTTTTTTGTCATCAATTGTTCATTGTTAGAATCTTACAATTTTTTATTTAAGATCTATGGTTCAAATAACTTAACGGAAAGTGTTATTTCCAAGGAGATAAGTTTGGGGTTTCGTTTAGTAACGCAATGTCAAAATAAAAACTTTTAACAAAAAATAGCACCGATTCCAAATCCCACTATAAGGAAAAATATTACTTGTGCTTTGCTTATTTATGGGTTATAAGGAAATTTTAATAATACCAATATTATATACACTGCCATTCGTGTGATTATATTAATGTACAATGAATAAATCTTTGGAGTGCCTGATTTTTCGTAATATTTGGCACTCGACTAGTATTTTTTATTCCTTCTTCTGTTAAGTAACTAGTTTATATTACAATTTAATGTTTGTTTTATAAGAATATTTTTATTTATTTATATATACGTATACAGCTCTTGTATGACGCGTTGATTTACACTTAGGTACACGATTTTTTTATGACCGGCACTGACTCCAAATAATTATCCATTGTACATTAATATAATCACACGAATGGCAGTGTACATAATATTGGTATTATTAAAATTTCCTTATAACCCATAAGCAAAGCACAAGTAATGTTTTTTCCTTATAGTGGGATTTGAAGTCGGTGCTATTTATTGTTAAAAGTTTTTATTTTTCACTTTTTAGTAAATAGGTGATGCAATAAAGAGATACATATTATAATTGTTGCTATCATATAAGAAAATTTTGTAATTTATTATAATAGGTGGAATTCCCAAAGCTGTCTTGATTCAACATGTTGATGATCAAACAATAGATACAAGCCTAGAAATACTAGCTCTCGAATAAAAGACTTGAAAGTGAAAGAGTTTCCATATCATTTACATCGACATATAAAACTCTTTAATTAAAACTGACAACTCCAAATTTTAAAAAGTAATAATTCTGACAAATTTCTTACGTCAATATAATGTACCTACTGCACAGAACAATAACGTGCTTTAGTTATTGTTCTGTGACCTACTGTTTAAATTTATTTCAGCACGCAATTACATATATCATAAAATTGATTTGAAATTAAATAAAGATACTAGTGTGTTTATGAATTAAAGGAGGTATAAGACAGGTTCGTCTGGAAATCTTTGGGGGAGGCCCATGTTCAGCAGTGGAAATTATTCATACAGGTTCTCTCTTCTGTGTCTGCTGATAATGATAATTATGAAGATGAAGACAAATAACTTAAGGATACATTAACCAAAAAAAATGTACCAGTCCCTTTGGAAAATAATAAAATTTTTCATTTTTATTTCAGAAAATTATATTTAGTTATTATGTAACACGGAATTCTACAGAAAAGGTGCTAGACTTAGAATAATAACACATAGAACCCGCGTACATGCACGCTTAGTGAGGCAAGTAAAACTAAGCCATTTGGCTTAGTTTGCGAACAGCCCGCGTCAGTGCTCAAGGTCGAATCGTAGCGCTAGCAGCTCTCGATATTTTATTTTAATATGACTGTTTGTGCAATAAACGGATGTCACAGTACCTCGGATAATCATAAGAAGCATGGTAACATAACATTTCACATGTAAGTATTACGTTTAATCTAATATTTTGACATAAAATAGTCGACAAAGCAAAAATAATGTTTCATAATTTTTACAGACGACATTATATCAAAATGTTGCCAACAAAATGAAAATTGTAACCCCAAAGTTTGATGTCCATGTTCTAAAATTAACTTATTTAATTGGTACTTCTGCATGCTTTGACCTTGTGTTTCCACACTCCTCCACGTCGACTCGATGTAGGGAGGCCTTCATGGTCTCCACCTCCTTCAGGGCAGGACGTTTCCCACGTCCAGACGCCTCCAACCGCCAATGAAATAGGGCGTCCAGATCCCAAGGCAGGAAATCGGCCAACAAGCAAGCCGCCTCGAACGAAACTGTGCGGTACACCCTGATCGCCCGCTGCGCCAAAACTCTATGAGTTGCGCAATAGAGCGATGTAGTAGCCGTTCAAGGAATGTATTGGAAGTCGAGAAGCTTTTTTGAGCATGCCGTCTAGAGTGAGAGACCACCCATAACCAGTAGCAACACCATCCAGCACCTTGAGTTACAAAGTACTGTGTGGCATTCCACTGCGCTCGTTATCCTGAGACATAAGATGTTAATTCTCATTATGTCCAGTAGTTACACTGGCTACAATGTCCTTCAAACCGAAACACAACAGTTCATGCACACTGCTGCTTGGCGGTAGAAAAAGTTCATGCTCTTACATATGAGAGACCTGCCACCAGTAAAGCTGGTTTGGAATGGAGTAGGTAAGAAACACGCCGGGGTAGGAGCGAAGTGACGGGAGCGGGTCTGGTTAGAGTAACGTAATGACACCGTATTGATCACTGTATAAAAAACAATACTCTGTTCCTATGACGTAAGTGGGATTTTCGCTATCCGATTCAAGGTTTTAAATGTATTAACTATTCAATAATTATACACACATCTCTGGTAACGTAAAATTTTTGGGCGACAGAACTGCTGTGTCTCCAAAAAATCAATCTCCATAATAGAAAAATAATGTAGTAACATTTTTTTACACTGGGCGTATTGTCGTATCTGTATTATTTTTAAAAGTTGCGTATTTTTCTCAATTTACATCATTTTTTTTATTAACTGTAGAAAAACTAGAGAACAGTCGATGCCGTATCTTAATTTTTTTTCGTCATAAGAATCTCACGACAAACTTTTATCTCTATATAGTATTAAACAAAGATTGATTTAATTTAAAGTTGTTTTTTTCTTTTTAAAGCATTTAAATAAAAGCTTGTTTTTAAATATTTTTTTTTACTTTTTAGTTATTTTTCGAGTTATTCTCAGCAAGCCCTTTCATTTGATACCCATATTATGAACGAGCACAAAAAATAACTAGTCCATCATCTTGGGCCGCCCGCCAAATTGGATTCAGAATGTCGTCACTTAGCTAACAATGCATTGTCACCGAAACTGAACGTGTTTTCAAAATTTCAACACAATCGGTTAAGGGTAACAAAAATAACAAAAATAACTTGCAAGATTCCACCCAAACAAATATACATACATTTCAATTTAAATAAAAGCTTTTAAAAATGTATTGGTGTAGGTAGATAACGTAGTATTATTTGACATCTATATTCATCTACTGACTGCCTCGGTGGCGTAGTTGTATTACAGTACGACTGCAATCTCGGGTGCGATCCCCGGGTCAGGCAAAGTGATATTGGATTTTTCTATTTAGTATCAGGCGGAGTCTGGAATTTGTGCCCGATATGGCGATAGGCTCGCCCCCTATCACATCATGGGACGGAATACGCACGGCGAAAAGTGGGTGCACTAGTTGCGCCTCTGCCTACCCCTTCGGGGATAAAAGGCGTGAGTATGCGTATATTCATCTAGGTTGTACAGTCAGCAGCATAAGTAGCTGAACAAATTCAAAATTTCAAATTGCCTACATACTTTGTGTTGTTACTAACCTTTTTTTCTCTTCACAAAAATAAAATAAAAGACACATTTACTTTACTACAAAGAAGAAAACAATGTTTCAGTTTAACTTAACGCGTATAGGTATAGGCGATTTGAAATTTTGATTTTGTTCAGATACTTATGCTGCTGACTGTACATATTTTGACTTAACTTTTATTTAACGATTGTTAAATCAGTTTTAATTTTATTAACCTAAGATTCTGGTTAAAGAAAACGCAATATAACAAAATTTTATATTAAGTATATTAAAGAAACAAATCATTTATAATACTTTTTTATGACCATTTTGCGAAGCTCCGCTAGTGACTGCTTCGGTTTTTTTCTGTGGTGTTCTGAAAAAAGAAAAGAAAGTGTTAAGTACTCTTTCTATTTATCGAACAATCGAGCTTAAAGACTTTTGTCTGACAGGGCCAATATGTTTTAGAGGTGGTGATCTTCTTCATCTTCATAATCTTCAAGTCACGAGTGAATAGGTATCTAGGCACGCGTGGCCACCCAAGACCACATCATCACTTACCACCGGGCGAGATAGTGGTCAAACGCAAGTCTATCTTACATCTTACCATCTATCTATACATATCGACGGTTAACGGCCAAAACGTCGTAAGCGACATTTTTTACGAAATAGAGTTATATATACCGTTAGAATCGGCTTTTTTTTCTCCGTCGTTTGGTCTAAGTTTCATGACGCTACAAGAATTTTTTTGTCGCTTAAGCGGGTACAAATTTAGGGCAATACCATTAAATTTGTCGTCGTAAACGACGGACTTATTTGTGTTTTTTTTTATTATGGTAGTTGGACGAAAACAGTTCTTCAAAATTGACAGTTATGCTATTTAGGCTTTATGTAAAATATTGTTTCTTGCACGTTAACCTGTTTAGGCTGGAAACATTTTTTACAAATAAATAGATTACTCCAATTTTGCTTACATATTCTTGGTCTAAATTTCTGCTTAGGACATTAGGTCTCATTCTTAGAAAAAAATAATTTTCATTTAATACGTTTAGACCGAATTTTCAAGACTTTATTTGGCGTTTAGTCCTTTTTTTTCGAGTCCCTATGTCAATTATCCATGACGTTTAATATAAATCGCTCAAACAAACCTCACCTAAAATATTGTCGCTTATCCTTTTTTTTCCCCCCGATAAATTTTAACAGAATGGTGGTTAGATAAAAAGGTAAAACGAAAATTAATAGTTAACCCAATTCGAATAAATCTAATCGTGAAGAATTTGGCGATTGGCTTGTCCAACAAAAATGAAACTCTTTCACTCGTTTGAATCAAATGGGGTCATAGTTGAACAGCGAACATCCAGTGCTCACACGACTACGGCATAAGCACCACATGTGCGCGTGAGTCATTTTGGCACGCGGTCTTGTGTCTACGTAAACTGTTAAAAAGGTAAGTTCATAGTTTGTCTTATTGATAATAATTGTATGTAAGTATTGCCATTTATTTATTTAGATATAAATCACACATAATGTCAATATGAGTGGTTAAGTGCGTATACGCTATATTAGTTTTTGAATGCTTTATTTGTTAGGTAGCTTTGCTATGCTTTGATTTGGTTGTGATCATCATTATTTTAGCTAGACAACGAAATATAAGTGTATGTATACTGTATCTTTAGAACAGGTGGTAACAGGTAGCGCAACTTGATGAAGACTAAGATTACTCCATGTTCAGGGGATCACGACCCTCAGCACTGAGGAAAACGATGCAAGGAGGAGGAGGAGGAGATACAATTTTCCTGTGTTACTGTAACGATTTTATTGAGATAAAAAACATTCTGCTAGGAAGCTTATTCACTCATTTTGAACGCTTTAGTGTATTGGTGATGTAATGTCATTATTGTATTGCGGTACAACTCTCATGCTCAGCTCTCGGATTCGATTCCTGGGTCGAGTAAAATAATATTTTGATTTTATGCTCAGTATCAGCCTGGTAAATGGCAATTGACTCGCCCCCTATTACATGGGACCTAACATAGCTGGGTGAAAAATTGCTGTGAGAACACCTCTGCCTACCTTCGAATGTAAGTAAGTATGTATACTATTGTATATGTGCCTATATACCTCGCTATTACATAGTATTAGTGACGTCTTGAAAAACACTTGATTAGTAATTGGTAGATTGTTAGGACACCTTATCTTCTAGTCCTGAAGAGCATCCTTGATGTTTCAGCACTTGTTAGATTGTGATATTGTACCTATTATATAATACTATACAATATTATATAGACAAAACTTAAACGACAAAGACTCTTTTATTATTTTACTTTTTAAAGATTTTTGTGTCGGGGGTTATTTTAATTTTTATTTCAAACTTTTTAAATTACTTTATTCTCCATCATGGGGCCTTGATAATCAACTATCTAACACTTACTCGATGAGACCATCCTTATGAGACCAAACACGCTATATCTGCTATAAGTTGCTAAGGAGTTGGGTATCCCGCAGAATACTTGATGCTGCAGCATCAGCTCATGTTTAAAAATATTGCCGAAGTCACAGTACACCAAATTTAAATTTAATCGGGCTTTTTAAATTGGAAACGAGCAGATAATCTTCAAACGCCTGAACAGATCTTCATAAATTATAGCTAAGAACCATCGTGATCATATCAGCTTTCAAACAAAAAAAAAAACGCGTCTAGATTGGTCTATACGTTTGAGAGCTACGATGCGCCAGACAGACATACAGATACACATCCTAAACTTATAACAACCCGCTATTGTGTCGGGGGTTAAAAATTTAAGTACTTATATCATAATGTATCGCTTTGGATAGTTATCTGTAGTAGTATTAATATAGGTATATACCTAATTAGTTTAGTTACATACACCCATTTAGTACGTAAACCCATAGAGTATAGATGTTGCGCGACTTCATCCGCGTGTAAGACATTTCACGGTGTAAAAATCCTACTGTGTACTTTTCACTGTAGCTATCCATAGCGTTATCGGTACGACGCCATCAACATCACTGCCTCGGTGGCGTAGTTGTATTACGGTACGACTGCAATGCTGAGGTCTCGGGTTCGATCCCCGGGTCGGGCAAAGTGATATTGGACTTTTCTATTTAGTATCAGCCCGGAGTCTGGAATTTGTGCCCGATATGGCGATAGGCTCGCCCCCTATCACATCATGGGACGGAATACGCTCGGCGAAAAGTGGGTGCACTAGTTGCGCCTCTGCCTACCCCTTCCGGGATGAAAGGCGTGAGTATGCGTATGCCATCAACATCAATTACTATACTCAGATAAAAAAAAAAAACAAATATTGCCTACGAGTGCAATTAACCATGATTAAAAGTAGCATAACATACGCTAATCTGATATGGTCTATGTCTGTGCCATATATTATGCAAATCCATTCAGCAGTTTGTTTCTCACAAACATCCAATTTCATACAAACTTTCGCATTAATATTAATAATTATTATTATATTATAGTAAGACAAGATTTTTCCGTTTCAGGCAGCCCATTTTGTCTCAAAAACATGGTGCCGGACATTATCGGCAAAGCATTACATAAATCAAACATATGCCTCCATACTCGAAGAAAACTTTATTTCGATAATCTAGAGAAAATAAAGACTGATTTAAGAAAAACAATATTTTTTTTATATCCCAGGTCTCTGGGTGTAGATCCTATGGAATTATGGTTATTTTATAAGAAAATCACACAAAGTGCTTTCTTGTTTTTTAAGGAGCTGAATGTAAGTTTTATAAACTGTTCATTTATTACAATTTCCCTGTCTGTTTGTCACTACCCAAGAGTCGGTTATATGATATTTCGTGCTACTTGATAAACAAAAAAACTCACAGTATGCTCTTTTTCCATCATTTAAACAAAATGAAAAAGGCAGTAACATCATTTAGGCTGGAAGAGGATCAGTGAGTTGTTTCATTTACGACGTTCTTCCTGTTAGTAAAATCAGGTACATTTGAGGGTAAGCGACAGTAAATAGTGTTAAAACGGTGATTTATATTAATTTAACAATGCAGTTTTGAAGAAAACCATTTAAAAGCTATATGGTTAAAATTTGAAACTTTTGGAATCAAAGGAAAAATTTATATGATTTTTTTTCGGTTATTTTCAACTTTAAATCACTCTCCTGTAAAATTTGTAAAGTGGCGGTTATCCCCTTTTGGCCGTTAACCGTCGATATAATAAAGCAGTAAAACCGGTGTGTCTGTACATTGAAAGAGATGTGTTAAAAAAGAAAGGGGGTGACTAAAGAGGAGGAATGGAAACAAATCAGCGATTTTTATAATTCTTTTCTGTCTGTCTTTTTTCTGTTTGTTTGCGCACACCTCTGAAACTTCTGGACGGATTTCGAAGAAATTTGGTATGGAGATAGTTCGAGACCCTGAGAAGGGCATAGGCTACCTTTCATCCCACAAAAAACTCTTTCACACGGGCGACGCCGCGAGCTAAAGCTAGTAATATTATAAATGCGAAAGTTTGTGAAAATCTGTGGATGTTTGCTAGAAGTAAACGCAGAAACAACTAAACGAATTTGGATGAAATTTGGCACACGGGTAGGTCAGGTCCTGGATCAACACTCGGTACTTTTTTATTCCGGTAATTTGCTCCCATGGGAAATAATGGATATTTTAATCTGATTCTTTAAGTAGATGGCGCTGGCGTCGTATTGGGTTTTACGGACTTGTAGCGGGAAAGGCTTTTCATGCGAGCGAAACCGCGAGCAACACCTAGTACTATACAGGACCGTAAACTCTACTACCCTAGACAAGGTAAAACCAACCATAGTGGCGTAAGACTCGTTCTGGAGCTCGCCTGTGTATACTCGGATTTAAATAGAAAGGCATATTCGACTGTCGAGGGATCACCATCTTTCATCTGTCGACACTCATGCATGCCTCGGTGGCCCAGTTGTATTACGGTACGACTGCTATGCTAAGGTCTCGGGTTCGATCCCCAGGTCGGGCAGTGATATTGGATTTTTCTATTCAATATCAGCCCGGAGTCTGGAATCTGTGCCCGTTATGGGGATAGGCTCGCCTCCTATTACATCATAGGACGGAATACGCACGGCGAAAAGTGGGTGCATTAGTTGCGCCTCTGCCTCCCCATTCGAGGATAAAAGGCGTGAGTATGCGTTAAACTTGTGGACCTTTGTCTCGACAGTACGTTCCACTGCCATCTAGGCTAAAGGCGCGTACATTTGATTCATCATCATCCTCAGTCACATGAAGTCCACTGCTAAATATAGGCCTCCCTTAAAGATTCCCAGACGGATCTGTCTAAAGCAGCCTGCATCCAGCGTATTCCTGCGACCTTAAATCCTCATTTAGACGCATCAATTATTGCTATTGCAATTATTGCTTTAAAAAGTTACTTCGTCTGAATATGCTCAATGGCGAGGCAGTTCTCGTCCGCGTCGACGTTTACTTGTACGACGTATACTACGACGTACTATAAAGTCTTTTGACAACGTGCTATATTTGCTAGCAATAATTTCCCCGTCTAAATATGTGTTTACACTACATCTATTTTGGTTTACTTACTTGTTAAATAATAATATTATATCGTTGAAGATATTGTAAAGCGGCGCTTCCACCACCAACCAGACTAACACACTGGCTATGCAAGTTACCACGGTAATGCCACAGGTGATTATGAACTGAAAATATTAAACATTAAGATACATTTTTGTATAACGTATACTGTATACGTGTATTTGGGTATGTACTACCGTACTATTTATTACTTTCGTTAAGCAACAGTATGCAAAGATGTGTTTTGGTTTGAAGAACATTGTGGCTAGCGGAATTACTGGCCATTATGAGACACCTCACGTCCAAGGGTGACGAGCGCAGTGGAGTGCACTTTGTAATTCAAAGTTCTGTGGTGTTGCTTGCTATGGGTAGGGGAATCGCGTACCACCAGGCAAGCGGCATGTATCAACAGTAATAAAAAAAGGTCATGGAATTAGAGCATTTACTCAGAAATGCTAAAACAGGCCCTTAGATCAGTGCCGTAGCGTGGGTTCTTGCCGCCCGTGGTGGACCTAAAAAGGGCCGCCTCAAGGCACAGGGCGAAATAAAAAATAATGGCAATTTCATAATTCAAGTCGGTCAAATAAGAGTCACGCGCAGCCCCGCTCCCTAGCTACATATGGCAAAAAAGTTTTGTTTTACGCATTTGGCCGCCTAGGGGGCGACCAGGGGCGGGCCGCCCAATAATATTGTGCAGGTTCTTTTTATAATATTGATTTACATTTTATTTTTTGAAGTATTTGACTTGATTACTTAATATACGACAGTATACTTACATGTACAAAATGACTATAATTCATAGGAGCTCTCGTGGAAAATAACAAATGTTGTAGGAACAAGCTATGAAGTAAGTAGATCCCGTAGGATAACCTCCCTAGGGGCCGGAACAACGACCAACTCAGAAAGTCATTGATTATGGCTGCAAAAGAAAGGTTGATTGCTTTAAAAGTTACCTAATTGAAGATGAACATGATTATTTATTAATTGTAGAAGGCAAACTGGTAAATAGTCAACTTGGTAGTGTATATCACCGCGAGTGATGAAAATGCTCAATACCAAAAGAAAAAAATAACAACCTTCTTGAAAGAATTGCATTATGGTTCTTAGATAAAAGAATTTTGAAGCTTTATCATTTATGCGTTTTTTTTTTCTCGGCAAAGTGATCCCACTGCACTTGATGGTAACTGAGTAGAGTCCAAATAAAGTGTCGAATGAAATGATTATCTCTCGCCAGTCAACAGAATTATGTCGGCCTGTTTGAATATATAATGGTAAAGAAGCTAAATTTACTTACGAAGATCGCCATAAACGCAAATTCCGACTATACTGCACACAGCAAAAGCCCACAAGACTCTGTCCATTGCAACAGAAACAGACGCTTCTAAAGCGCTATATTCTCTGCCATAAAATATTGACCCCAAACTCAATGTGAATAGCATCAATGATATCGCTAAGACGATTGCTGTGAATGACCAAATCTGTAACAAAAACATTAAGTATGTTTGGTTGTTAGGTTTGCTATGGAAAGAGCTGTGCTCGGAGTCTCTCTGAAGGACAAAATTCGGAACGAAGCGATCCGTCAGAGAACCAAGGTGACCGACATAGCTCTGAAAGTTAGCAGGTTGAAGTGGCAATGGGCTGGCCACATATGTCGCAGAACAGATAACCGCTCGAGTAAGCGTGTTCTGGAGTAGAGACCGCGTCTTCGCACCGCGAAACGTAACGTGGGACGCCCTCTAGCGAGATGGCGGGACGACTTGCACAAAAGGGCCGGGAACGACTGGATGCATAAAGCAGCAGACCGAGCTCTGTGACGTACCTTGGGAGAGGCCTTTGTTCAGCAGTGGACTGCAACGGGCTGATGATGATGATGTTTGGTCTTTTAATTCTTTACCACTAGCAGGAGTAGCAGGAAATATAAAGAATTGCGCAAGTATTCGTATTGTGTCGTTTAAGTATGTCTCTACAGTCGTTAGACGATACTATACATCAAATAAGCGATTTGTGCTCCCGAGTCCCATACACACACTGTTCTATGGCTAAATGATATACTACGAAGTCTCCACGCGCGCAATATTCATGCTGCCGTATTTAAGTTCCAAATACGCTCACAGATACCGATTTCCATCAAAATCAACTCAATCGACTCTATAACTTAACGTATATAACGCAAATATTTATGCTAGAGGTACTGAATTCGGTCCGTATACGTCACTCATATCGGTATCTAAATTCTGGTTCTCAATTCTTACCTTTGGTATAACTTTTTTATATTTTTCTCGATTGAATGTCGTTATGAGGTATCCTGCTGCCATTCCCACCATGTAAGATCCTCCTCTACTATATGTCTTCCCGTAAACGTAATCTATACTTGAAATCGCTCTTAAATTAAGGAAGTCCCTGTAACATATTTTGACTGTAAGGCATTTTTAATATAGGCATAGGGATGGGGCATGAGTTCTTATCCAGCTGTTAAGAGACTACTGATGATATAGCAAAGCTATTTGGCCTATGCCTGATATGGGCCATATAGTAATTTAGGTCAGACGAGTTTGTGAGGGTCAACCGATTAAGTTGGGTGACAAGATGCGGGATGAATCAAAAATTGCAAAATGTCACATGTAGGATGACGTGTTGGAACTTGGAGTACTTGCAAAACCCGACATTTCCTAATACGGACAAAACAGCCTGAAGTATCCCCGAAGAGGTAGGCAGAGGCGCAACTAGTGCACCCACTTTTCGTCGTGCGTATTTCGTCCCATGATGTGATAGGTGGAGAGCCTAACGCCAAATCGGGCACAAATTCCAGACTCTGGGCTGATACTGATTAGAAAAACCCAATATCATTTTACCGGACCCGGGGATCGAATCATTGCAGTCGTCCAAGTAAGCCACCGAGGCAGTCTACTACAGTACTATTTTTTGAAGTGCTTAAATTATTTAAATTACAGTTTAATAGTAATCTTGAAATAAGAGGATTACCTCGTGATATGGCATTACCTCAACGCACTCCATTTGTATAAAAATGTTAAATTGTGAGACTATTCTTACGAAAAACTAAAAATATTATACAAATTGCATATCGTCGGGGATAGTAAGTGGTAAATACCGCGAAAGTGACGATTTTTTTTAAATTGAAATTGATACTACTTTACTGATGGTTGGTCTCTCATTATGTAAGAGGCCGTCTGGGTGGGTACCACCACAATGTCTATTTCTACTGCCAAGCAACAGTGTGCATGCACTGTTGTGTTTCGGTTTGAAGGACATTGTAGCCAGTATAACTACTGGACATAATGAGACTTAACATCTTATGTCTCAGGATGACGAGCGCAGTGGAATGCCACACAGTACTTTATAAGTCAAGGTGCTAGATGGTGTTGCTACTGTTTATGGGTGGTCGTATCGCTTACCATCAGGCGAACGGCATGCTCGTCTCGTCATTCAATGCAATAAAAAAAAAAAACTAATTCACTAAACTTATGATTGATAATTCTAAAATTATTTTTTACCTACGCGGTATTTACCAAAGCTTGCTGTATTGCACTACCCCCAACGATATGTGATATCACTACAGAGGGAGCTGTTGCATAAATATGACCATTTGTGACTGACTTCAAAACATGAAATTAATGAGACGTAATTTATGGATGGTCCCATAGAAGGAGTGTGAGCGATCTTAGGAGAAGAAATACTCACTGCGCAGTAAATAGTATGACAGGGTTAAACCTATACCAGTAAGTCAAAAATCCTGGTATCAGAACGGCCAGCAGGCTAATGATTCCGTAGACTAGAAGACCGTTTCTTTTGTTTTTTCTGTATACGTAGAATATGAATGTACAAGCGATGGTCCATTGGAAGTCGCAAGATATGTACCAGCTGACAATTAAACACTGAAAAAGAGAAAAAATTAAGTGTATGTTTAAACTCGAGCATCTCGATTGCCTGGGGCCGTAACCAAGATACCTTTTAAAAGTTTTTATTTAACTTGCAATCTCTTGCAATGTATGTACCTATGCTTGTTCGGGTGGAATCTTGCAAGTCAATTTTGAAGCAGTTACACGCAACCGATTGTGTCGAAATTTTTAAAACACGTTCAGTTTGGGTGACAATGCATTGTTAGTTAAGTGACGTCATTCTGAATCCAATATGGCGGACGGCCCAAGATGATGGAGTAGTTATTTTTTGTGAACGTCCATAATATGGATATCAAATGAAAGGGTTTGCTGAGAAGAATACAAAAAAATGAATTCTCTCTAAATCAAATATGGCGGACGACCCAAGATAGCGGACTAGTTATTTTTTACGCACTCCTATAATATGGGTATCAAATGAAAGGGCTTGTTGAAAATAACTAAAAAGTAAAAAAAAATATTAAGAAACAAGCTTTTATTTAAATGCTCTAAAAAGAAAAACACTTTAAATTGAATAGAACTTTGTTTAGTACTATTTAAGGATAAAAGCTTGTCGCGAGATTTAATTGTGTAGATGATAAATAAATAATAATAGTACATTCTACATAGTATTAAAAAACGTTTGATTGAATTTAAAGTATTTTTTATTCTTTTTAGAGCATTTAAATAAAAGCTTGTTTTTAAAAAAAAAGAATACTTTTATTTATTTTTTACTTCTTTTTTACATTAACGCTTGTAGAAAAGCACCTTGGTTTCTCCTACAAAGCAGCAAAGTTCAAGTATTTGTGTCCAAAATGAAAGAGCATTATGTACAAACAACACACACATCACGCCTTTATCCTCAAAGGGGTAGGCAGAGCTGCAACCAGGGCACCAATTTTTCGGCAAATGTGTGTCAACCATGACGTGATAGGGGGCAAACCTATTGCCATATCGGTCACTAATTCTGGACTCCCGGCTGATACTGAGCAAAAAACCAGATATTAGCCAGTATAAAAGTTCGTGAAACTTCCACTATGGACTTTTCCGAGATAAAAGTCGCCTATAATCCAAGATAGACGTCTATCTTTGTGTTTTTATGGCATTTAGCGGTTACTTCTAACAGTATATATTTCGTATTAAATGAGATACTTACCATTTCCTTAGCGCTGGTGTTCATCATCAGCAAACATCGCCACCAAGACTTTACGCATAAATTCTGTTCGGATTCAGCAAATCTGCTCCATAGCGGGCCCTGACCGGCATCGCCTGATACAGCAGTCAAGAAGAACAATGCCACTGCTAACGCCCCTACTAACCTGGGTAGAATATCGCGAGACTTTAATTTAGCTCCTGAACATAGGTTACTATAAAATTTCAGCATTGCGACTACAAACAAGTAGTTATGGTAGAATCTGCTCTAAGATTTTGCATTTAGTGAGCCAAAAGAAGAAGAAAGAAAGAAAGAAAAAATCATCTATTGTCGCAGCAGCCACGCATTCATATTGTCCAGGGTCTGCGCATTTCAAACACAACAATTCGATCTATCTGTGTGATAATCTTGAAACCAGTTCTATTTATTCCTATTTCCTCATTGACCCCATTTGACTCGAATATTTTGCAAATACATACCTAACGTATCGTTTGCAGAGCAACTTCGCTAAGTTCTGCGGTTTATCTGGCTTGGCAGAAAGCAGACTTGCAGTATAAAGAAGACCAGAGAAGGCAAAAAATGTGTCCACGATCAAATCCATGTGGTGGAGAACTATGCCGAAGGATGTCCCTGCATCCTGTAATAAAAGAGAATAGAAAGGCACATATTAAAAAAGTAGTAGAATCTCAATTTTTCTGGTGGTAGGTCTCGTGTATGCGTGGGCCTACCTGGGTAGCTATCACCGCAATATCTATTTCCACCGCCAAGCAGTAGTATGTGCACTATTGTATTCCGGTTTGAAGGACATTGTAGCCAGTGTAATAACTGGGCATTATGAGACTTAACATTTTATGTCGTCTGACGAGTGCAGTGGAGTGCCACGCAATAATTTGTAATTCATAGTTATTTGCGGCCTTGTTACTGTTTTTGGGTGGTCGTGTCGTTTACCATCTGGTGAACGGCATGCTCGTCTCGTCATTTAACTCCAATAAAAAAAGAAGAGATGTTAGAAGTGCAAACTATAAGATTAGTACTTTTCAGTAGAAACCTTTTTTGAGAGTATTATTTTAGAGATTTGATATTTGTAAGTTACTCCGATAGGTTAAGGGGCGATTCTCTATGATCCATCCATCATCCATGAACTTGCATTTGTCTACTGCAGGATGTAATTATAAGAATATCTTTGAAGGCCCACTGTAATAATAAGTACAGATTCTAACTCCAGACAATTGATCTGCACTTAACCTGGGACGTCCTCCTATAAGACGGACAGATGACCTTATAATGGTCGCAGGAACCCGCTGGATGCAGGCCGCTTCTGACAGGTTGTTCTGGTAATCTTTGGGGGAGGCCTATGTTCAGCAGTGGACTTCTAAAGGTTGAAGAAGAAGAAGAAGATCTGCACTTGAATCAAAAAGCTTATATTGACTTGCCCTGGCACTTTTTTGGAGGTAGGACATATCTTGTTACCCACTGGATAGCGATCTCCGTACATAAATCGTTTAAAGCCGCTATAGTGGCCCATGTAAGGGTGCTCCGTTCCGGGATCAGCCTGTGTATATCACATTCAAACAGGCCGGCATAATTGTGCCGTCTGACGAGGGATAATCGCTCATCTGGGCCCCTCTCCACTTACCACCAGGTGCAGCGGAGTCACTTTACCAGCCCGTATAAAAAAATACAACTTCGTAATTTATAGCTCCTGATCGTATGCACCATTTAAAAAATATTACCTTATCAATATCCAATGAGTTGATTAATCCAGTACTAACAGAAAATATGTAGACATGCGCCCATATCACACAAAAAGAGCTCAAAAACCTTATGCCACTCATGGCGGATATCTCTGAGCCTTGCACGGTGAATAATGAGGCGTAGTTGGTTTTAAGGCAGAATGATTTCACTACCTTCGCCGCTGCAAAATGACATTTAAGTTTAGGCGGGAATTTTGAGATTTGCTTTCGACTTTACTATTGTTTGTTGTAAATCAAGATGGGTGCAGTCTTATAAAAATTCAATAAAAAACGCATAGTTTTAAAGAAGACACTGCTTAATACTTGGCATATTTGAATATTTTTAGTAGCTATTAATTTAGGACATAAACACACAAACCTCATAAACTTTCGTAGTAAGATTTATTATTTACAACTGGATTTTGTTAAATGTTTCTGAGCTTTATTTTAGTCTTCAATATTGATAAAAAATACCATTAGTAGAAAAAAAATAACAATTAAATGTAAAACACTTACCAAAAGTATGTGATGTTTGAGCGTTGTTGTTACCATAATACGTCAATGTGATTGCAGTTATTAGCAAAATAAGCATCATGGTGCTGAAAAAAATAGATTACGACGTAGGTTATAACGAGGATAGATATAGGCCCGATCCCTTAATTATCCCTACCGCTAACCACGCGTTAATGGTAGGAATAAAGCAATCAATAAAGTTTATTTTTTTCTCGGGATCAGTACAAACATTAGGATTGTTTATGGATTTGGGCTGTTATATTCATATAAAATGTATAATAACTTTAACTCACAAAAACACGCGAGCTCCGAACCCGTAGTTTCTAACTTCACCCGCTAGATGGCAGTAGTTGACAGTAACCGCGAGGTCTTCAGACATCACAACCAGATGGAAATTTTGTGCCATCACCTTGCCTATAGTTGATACAGACCCCATCGAACATTGACTTGGCAGGCATAGACCCCAGCTGATTGTGTTCATGTGCCTTCCACGCATTGATTTCGTCTGCGAAGAAAAAGAATATTCAATAACATCTAATGTCTCAGGGTGGCGAGCACATTGCCTGTAGTCATAAACAACACGAGGCTCCGGGCGAGAGCAAAAAAACTCTGATTTAAAAAATAAACCTAGCTAAGATGGGTTTTTGTCGGTCATTACTAATCAGGGTGGTGATTTTGTAAAAAAAATGGTCAGACTAGGAACCGCGCAAGGCTCCGGGAGATTGTTTGGCTCGCCGCCCCCCACCGCCTCCTAATGGGCAGTCGTGTCACTTACATTCAGGCGAGCGGATTGCTCGTTTTATTATTAACTACATTTTTTAAAATTTATTTCGAATAATTATACTTATACTGGGACATTTTGACATTGCGTTTATAAATGATAACCACATAGGTTATTGGATTTATTTTGTTCGAAAGTAACACATTTTTGAAGTGAAAACTTATTTAGCGGCGTTAAGCACTTTTGGGATGGCTATAAAATGTTAAACTCACGTCAGGATCACGTGACCCCGATCGAATGCGTAGGAGGTTTTTCCATCCCTTACGAATATGAATCTTAAATACAATGCGTAGAAGCTATAACTCTTAAACGAATACATTTTTATTTATTTCCCCAGCGTTGGTACGGCACGAGTACAAAAGAGCGTAACAGTCTTTTTTCAAATTTTGATTTATAAAGAAATAGTGAAATTGTCATTTTTGTGTACGATAGGGCAATAAATAAATATTGTATTTAACCACATAAATGCTAGTACTTTTATACTGATAAATAAAGCAATTCGTGCGAAATTATTCCCTAACCATTCCATAATATTCAGAAATGCACAACGTTAATGTTCAAGTCTTCACTTCTGCCGGCACTCCCGGGCTAGTGCAACCCGTTCTTTTTTTTATTTTACAGCTATGGTTCGAAAACTTTTTATAAATATATTCGAGAAGATAAGTATGTGGTCCCATTTATTATATTTTTGTCGAACTTGATAACTTCTGGGAAGGGTTCTTCATGATGTTTTATTTATTTGGCATCATGAAATTATATCACCGATAAACCTTGTAAATTCATTGACCTTTTATAAATGGAAATGTGAATGACCTTTATTGCCTTCGTAATACTCTTTATAGTAATGTAGTGGCCCAAACCACCTTCACAAAAGTTAAAGTTCAAATCGAGACCCGGTTATGTGAGTAGTCTGAGTATGTAAAGCTAATTTTATTAAATTATATATTTTAATATAAATCAATCGTGTCGCACTGAAGGTCAATGTCTGGCCGGAGCTGAAGCCGATTACAGTAACACCTGATTAAGTAGGCAGTAGATATGTAAGAAACCTTTGCAGTCTGCTACTGATAATTGCAACGAGGTCCTACTTTTACATTGAAATACCTGTTACTGGGAGTTTCAAATCTTGTCAATTGAGATTTGATTTTTTAGATTTTTCGATTTTTACTTCTATAATTGGGATTTGGTAGCTCAATAGCCTGTAAGTAAGATTTTGTTTCGGGTTTGATCAGGTTGTTATAAATATTAGGATTTCTTCTGCAGACTTGCGATCTCTATCGGGCCCCTTTTTTAATAAAACAACTCGCCCATTTGAGAAACTGGGTAAATGAAAAGGCTTTATAATAGTTAAAAATCTTAGGTCTCTCAAGATCACTTGAGTTGTAACTGTATTTGGTGATTGTTATTATTATTTCTTTATGTTTAGCTCTACATGGTATTAAACAAAGTTTGATTCAATTTGAAGTTTTCTTTTTAGAGCATTTAAATAAAAGCTTGTAATTGTTTTTTACTTTTTAGTTATATTTCGAGTCTCTTTTTTTTTTCAAACCACTTAACCGATTTCGATGAAATTTGGTAGGGAGATAGTTTAAGACCTTGGGAAGGACCTAGGCTATTTCTTATCCCGGAAAAAAGAACCAGGACTTTTATCCCGAAAAATATTTTCTTGTGGGTGGAACCGTAAACAAATAAGTATGGAGATAGTTTGATACGCAGGGAAGGACATGGGCTACTGTTTATCCCGGAAGAATATAAACCGGGACTTTCATCCCAAAAAATATTTTTGCGTGTGGAACCGCGAGAGGATAAGTATGGAGATAGTTTGAGATTCAGGGAAGGACAGGCTATTTTTTATTTTTTAAGAATATGTCCTTACATTAAACGCGGCGATAGCCTAGTTGGGAGTGGAACGGACTGCCGAGACGAATGTCCGCAGGTTCAAAACCCAAGGGCATGCACCTCTGACTATTCTAAAAAGTTATGTGTGTATTCTTTGTGAATTATCGCTCGCTTTAACGGTGAAGGAAAACATCGTGAGGAAACCTGCATAACTGAGAATTTCTCTATAGGAATTTCGAAGGTATGTGTAGTCTACCAACCCGCACTACGCCAACGTGGTGGACTAGGGCCTAAACCCTCTCAGTAGTAGAGGAGACCCGTGGTCAGCAGTGGGCAGTATATAATACAGGGCTGGTATGGTCTGGTATGGTCCTTACATCACTACATATTATAAAACAAAGTCCCCCCATCGATGTGTTTGTCTGAACGCGATATACTCAAAAATTACCCAACGGATTTTCATACGTTTTTCACCAATGGGCGGAGTGATTCAAGAGGAATGTTTATGTATAATTATAATTCATAAATATTTTGTACGACAGAAAAAGAAATGTAGGTACTATGTAGGCATATAATATTATGCTTTGCTACCTGTGCGAAGCCGGGGCGGGCCGCTAGTAATCCATATTTTGAATACAGGAATTATATGTCTTAAGTTTCCGAATATTTAATAAAAGTTTCCTGATTATGTTTGTTATGTTTTTTCTTGTAAATTTTAAGTTTAATATTTTTGTCATATTACTTAGTGTTTTTGTTCAGTTCGTGTCCCAATGTCAAATTATTTGATTTTTTGGTCCCTAATGCTTTTGTTAAGTACGAGTGTTTTTTGTGCTCATTACTTAGTTCTACTCGGCAGTCCTTAGTAATAAATATATCTTTTAGTTTTACTGTTGGATGTCCACCTACAAGGTGGAAAGATCATTTGACAAAGGTCGCAGGAACACGCTGGATGCAGGCCACTTTGGACAGGTCTATCTTGAAATCTTTAGGGGAGGCCTATGTTCAGCAGTGGACATCAGGTTATTTTTTTTTATGGCATTGAATGACGAGACGAGCATGCCGATCGCCTGATGGTAAGTGGTACGACCACCCATAAACAGTAACATTAATATAATGATGACTCACATTAATATAAGTGGTGGCTGTCTCATAAGGTTCAAAATAGCTTCTCCCTTTAAGCAATTTGCCCTCAGATAGTTGGAAGTCCAGTAGACAGTATTGCGGGCGGAGTTCAGGGTAGTTCTTCAGCCAGGGGGGGTTGAGGCACTGGTCAAAATTCCCCAAATGGTGTTGCAGGCCGTATAGAGTTCCCATGGGGCGTTGGTTCGAATCCCACACTAGAAGTAATATCTTTGTAATATCATTCCTAGATACGACTAGATGAACTCTCGTTATCGTGCACGATAGCCTAGTTGGTAATGGAACGGACTGCCGGGACGAAGGTCAGCAAGCCCAAAACCAAAGGCAACTCTGCCTTTTGAAGATATTAGATACGTGTTTATTGATCAAAATACCACTACTACTCTAAGAGACTTCTTCGCAGCGACAACATTTAGTCAGAACACATTTTCAGTCAAAAATATTTAAGCACATGCCATATTCGCAATAAACTACAAAATGACAAAAAAATCAGAAAAGCAAAACTGGGTTTTTTTGGGAAAATATACGTTATTCATAGATGATTTCTGGCACAGTGTTCTAGCAGAGGTAAAGACGAGTACGAGGTTTCACCTATTAAAGCAATGTCCAAATGACCCTGTATGTTATTTCGCAATTTCTTTCAATTCAGCTGTTACATTCAATTTCACAGGTTACAAAGTGACTGGCTGTATGAGTAATATACACTATTGGTAAGATCCAAGTACTTACTCCACGTAGCCCATAGCGTAGAGTTTCGTACGCCTTCCAACATCGCCACCATAGCTTTGAAGCAAGGTTTCTCATCTTCGCGCCATTTCTCTTCTGTCACTGCTTTTAACAATGCATCTATTTCAGGTATCCCTCTTTGAACTTCCACATTGTCGTTGAGAACACCTTTTGCTGCAACAAAACCACATGGTTTTAGACTATAACAAAATCTGGACTAATTTATAACAACCTTTTTATCTGGAAGAGAATGCTGATTTTAAACCAGGAAAGGTCTTTCGCACGGGCGGAACTGGAAGCGACATGCATTCATAGCATCACTTTTTTTCCCTTTTTAGGGATAAGCAGAGGTGTAACACACCCATATATCACCAGATAAGTTAGATGTAATAGGGTGCAGGCGTATTGCTATTTACTGGGTACATTTTCAGACTCCGGGCTTTGACTTACTTTTTATACCGGAAAACCTCTTTCACGCGGCCGAAGCCGTGAACAAAAGCATTTAAATAAATAAAAGTTCGTGTGGTGTTGTTACTGTTATTGAATATTTTTTCGTTAATATCAGGCGAGCGGCTTCCTCGTTTCCCCATTCATGAATTGTTCAATAAATAAAATCACTGACTGCCTCGGTGGCGTAGTTGTATTACGGTACGCCTGCAATGCTGAGGTCTCTGGTTCGATCCCCGGGCCAGGCAAAGTGATATTGGGTTTTAAATTCAGTACGAGCCCGGAGCCTGAAATTTGTGCCCGATATGGGGATAGGTTTTGTTTAGAGCAGTTCAATTACATACTCGCAAAATAGGTAATAAATTTTAAATTCCAAAACAAGTGCATAACCCTCTCATGAATCATATAATAATTTCCTATGAAATTTTTCAAGATGCCGTTATTAATCTAAGTTCAAGATATACCCCTAATATTTGGATATAGTAAGCGAAAAGGGCAGACCAGTCCACAGTAGCAACACCATACAGAACTTTTAATTACAAAGTACTGCGTGGCACTCCGCTCTCGTCACCCTGAGACTTTAGATGTGAAGTCTCACAATGCCCAATAATTAAGCTAATGTATAAGTATGAAGACGAAATAGATTGTTCGGTGCCGCCATATCCTTCGCACGCTGGCCGATCTTCGACACTCACTATTTTTTTGTTTGCTTATAATAAAATATGTTTATTATAATTATGGTCGTTGACCTAGACTTTAATATTACACTGATGTTTTAAATAACTTTACCGGTTTTTAAATAGGCAAAAATAGAACTTGACGCACATTACCTTGGCGCATTAACATTAGGTACTATTTCTTTTATTGTAGACAACTTTTTTAGCTGGTTACGGTAATGCGATATACATAAAAAAGCCAATACTTTGTAAAGAAATTATAATAATATTAGAGCTGACATATCCCTTTGTTTTTCTTGACAAGGTAGCAAAATATTTCCGAAGGCGAATTATGTGCATGAATTTTATCCGAAAAAATTGAAATTGAGCCAATATTCCAATATTCGATAGCCGATTTATTATTGACGATTGCTCGCGGCGCCGCACGCGTGAATAGGCTTTTCACGGGATAAAAGTCCCGCTTTATATATTTCCGCGATAAAAAAGCGTATATTCTGCCTAGGATCTCAAAATATCTCCATACCAAATTTCATCGAAATCCGTTCAGTAGTTTCGCAGATGTGCAGTAACAAACAAACAGAAAAACATACAAAACTATTATAATAATCGATGATTTGTGTTCAATTACTCTTCCTTCTCTGAAGTTCTCTGAATTTCGAAGGTATGTGAAGTCCGCCAACCCGCTATAGGCCAGCGTGGTGGACTAAGGCCTAAACCCTCTCAGTAGTAGAGGAGGCCCGTGCTCAGCAGTGGGCAGTATATAATACAGGGCTGGTATGGTGGTACTCTTCCTTAGTCACCCCCTTTCTCTTTTATCACATTTCTTTTAATGTACAGACACACCAGCATCTACTGCTTTACTATAGTATAGATAATGGCGCAGTTATAAGTGCAATGGACATTGATGTATTAAAAAACCCTACATCAATGGCAATAGAGGATTAATTACGGTGCATAAAATTATTTTTTTGCAAAGAATTAAATAAGATAGGTGAAACGAATTCTACATGCATCAAGTTATTAGGAAATTATGCAGAGAAATAAAATATTTTTGTCGGAATATTCCTATATTTCCATAGTGATTTTTAAACCATTTTGATTCAACCTCATATTATTGAAAAGCCGACTATTACTTATAATATCTATGACTCAGAAAAGGTGATTTTAAGAAAAGTGTTGGAACAATTTATGATGATTGGATGTTCTACAATTTTGTTTGACCTATTTTTATGATAAAGCTAACCGCTTTGTTGAAACATCCAAGAAACCCATACAAACTTTGACTTTGAATATTTTTGCACACGGATGATCGAGGACCTTCACATTTTATTTATAATATAGTTCCCAACATTCGTACCAATTTTAAGCTTTATGCGTTTTTTTTTAAGCTTACTACTATTTTTCGAGCTTACTTGACCCGCTAGACGTATACAAAGTTAATTAGTACGGTGGTTAAAAAAGGTTGGTAAAACTATAGTCTCAAAACTATATATATACTCAAAATGAGAGACCATAGAAGAAACACATACACTCCTACCTTTCTTCCTAAAGGGTGTACACCTGTGTTATTGCCTTCACATTTATCCGTCTCTTATCGGACAAAAATTTTGGTCCCAGTATTTAAATCGATATCAATTATTTACTGTATCTTCCCAAACAGGGAATGAACCTATTGCCTCACGATTCACAATCCAAGCCGCTGGACCAATATGTCAAACGTATAAACTAATATATAATATAATTTTAGCCCTGTATTATACAGGTGAATTTTTCAAGTGGGCGTGAATGGCGAAATCCGAAACTATGAGGAATTGCGTAAAAAGCTCAAAGGAGTCTCGGGGCCGATTTTTTGAATACTAAAACAAAACTGCATCATTGGATTTTTAAAAAATCAATATACGTAGCCGGGAATCGAACTCGTTGATTTTGAAAAAAAAAAGAACACTCTATATCATTTCACCATTCGATAGTATCGCTAACAATTATCAAATCCTAGCAATTAATTACATAATATGGAAAACTAGAGTCAGGGGCTCATTTCTAACAAATAATATTTTAATTTTCTTACGTTGCGTGGCACTCCACTGCGCTCGTCATCCTGAGATAATGAATGTTAAGTCTCATAATACCCAGTAATTACCCTGGCTACAATGTCCTTCAAACCGGAAAACAACAGTGCATACACTGCTGCTTGGCGGTAGAAAAAGACATTGCGGTGGTACCCACCCAGATGGCAATAAAGGTTAATTTCTTTGTTTATTATCGCTTGCTTTAACGGTGAAGGAAAACATCGTCAGGAAACCTGGGCCTACTAATGGTAGGTCTCTCGTATTGGAGGTGCCATTAGTAGGCCCAGGTTTCCTGACGATGTTTTCCTTCACCGTTAAAGCAAGCGATAATAAACAAAGAAATTAACCTTTATACTAAAACATACCGGGAGTGTAAAAGTAATCTAATTACATGATTAAACATATTAAATTATTACGAAACTGAGTCCCTCTTAAACAAATAATTTTCAGATTGTAATGACAACAAAAAACTTTCACGTGATATACAAAACAACTAGCTTTTGCCCGCGGCTCCGCCCGCGTGAATGAGTTTTCCCGGTATAAAAGTCCCGCTTAAAATGTAGCTTATATGACACGTTCGTAGATTTACCATAGCAGCGCCATCTATTGATTACTTACTCAACCCAGTCGAAAGGTATCGACATCTGTTAGAATCATTCATAGCAGCGCCATCTATTGATTATTTACTCAACCCAGTCGAAAGGTATCGACATCTGTTAGAATCATTTGGAGTTAAGATAATTGTGACTGTCAAATAATAACAGACAAATAATTAGCAATAAATTAAAATTGCGACTATAATTTGAGATTTAAACTATCCTATCTCTCAAGTTGGATCGAACTGCACATGGTGTGCGAATTTTATTATAATCGGTTAAGTGGTTTAGGAGTCCATTGAGGACAAACATTGTGACACGAGATTTATATATATTAAGATTTCTCTTAATCACACACACACACACACAAACACAACTATATTTTTAGTAATTACTAATTACATATAATAGATATGGAAGGGCGTAGTCTCCTAGCACAGGCATTCTTTATGCTTAAAAGGAGATTACCGCAATGAGGTAATAAGGAAAAACTGTGTAATAATGAATAAAGATATTTTCATTTTTTATTTTTAATTCATAAAGATTACACTCATAACTTTAGAAAAGGCAGATGTGCGTGCCCTTGGGTTTAGTACGTGCAGACATTCGTCCGTTCCACTCCCAACTGGGCTATCGCCGCATCTTATGAAATAAGCAATGATTCAACAAACAATTTCGCAATATAAAATGTCTTCATCAACTAATTAACTAAGTACATGAGAGCAATTACGAGAAGTCACGAAGGCTTTTAATATGCTAATGTAGTTATTAATTATTATACTTACGTAGTTATATTAACAAGCTTATCAACATACAATGGTTGATAATTATGGTTTAATGGAAAATTATGGCTGGACAACGGGTTCAGCCAAACGTATCGAAAAATGAGTCGCTAAGATATTTCATTCCCATACATTTTTTGTAAGCGTTAACCATTGTAGAAAGAAATTTTGTGTGCCGCCCTAGGTCGTGCAATAAACCTTTTTGAGAAATTTTGTTGAGATAAAACTATATTTGCCAAAAAAAATTATGAACCCAACGATATTATATTGCGATGGGACGGACCACTTTACGAACTGCCTTTAACAAATAAAAAAAGAATCTTGTAAGTCAGTTTACAAATTTTAGAGCAATCGGCATAAATACAGAAAAATACATACGAATAGACAATGTCCTCTTTTTTTTGGAAGTCAAAAATTTGAATTGTAGTGATTAGAAGGTTGAAAGTTAGTACAGAAGTTTCCTTTTATTTCCTTTTATAAAGGAATATGGCAGGATATTTCGAAAATGAATGGTGAATGGGGGTAAATTTATATAGATAAACAGGCCTCAAGCAACAACTGTGGAGGAGTGGCGTCTCAGGCTGGAGGCCCCGTCAGCGGGGTTCAGGGTCGTCACGGCAGTGCGTCCAGTCTTTGCCGAATGGTTAGACAGACGCCACGGTGCGGCAACGTTTCGCCTGACACAGGTACTCACCGGGCATGGCTGTTTCGGTGAGTACTTGTGTCGGATAGTACGCAAAGAGGTGTCGGCCGTGTGTCACCACTGTGACAACTGCCCGCTGGATACGGCCCAGCATACATTAGAGTTTTGTCCAGCCTGGGACGAGGAGCGCAGTGCTCTCAAAACAGTCGTCGGAGGAGACCTCTCGCTGCCCGCCGTGGTCGCTTCCATGGTCGGCAGCCAGAGGTCCTGGCGTGCGGTGACCCACTTCTGCGAGGTGGTCTTCTTGCAGAAGGAGAGTGCCGAGAGGGATCGGGAGCGTGAAGATCCTTCCCGCCGCCAGAGGAGACGTAGGAGGCGCCGGGTGGACGACTGACCGGCGTCTCCCGCCCTGTGGTTTGGGGGCGTTTAGAGAATTCCACCACGGTATCCCCTGCCTGTCCGCCGCAAGATAATATGTGTGCCCCCCACAAGAGGAGACGGGCTGCATTAAGCAGCACCGCGCAGGGGCGGTTGCGGACGACAACTTAGACACTTTTCGTCCGAGGAAGCCCGCAGCCGTTCCTAAATGCGCCGAAAGAAGGGAAAAAAAAAAGGCCTCAAGCAACAAAGGTTATAAGACAATTATTGCTTTAAAGTTATTTATTTACTTGCTTATTGATTTTTGCTACACATAACTCATAGTATATTATCACGAAGGCAAAAAAAAATAACGGGTTGCACTCCGGAAGTGCCGGCAGAAGTGAAAACTTGAACATTAACGTTGTGCATTTTTGAATGTTTTGGAATGGTTAGGGAATAATTTCGCACGAATTGCTTTATTTATCAGTATAAAGTACTAGCATTTATGTGGTTAAATACAATATTTATTTATTGCGCTATCGTACACAAAAATGACAATTTCACTATTTCTTTATAAATACAAATTTGAAAAAAGAATGTTACGCTCTTTTGTACTCGTGCCGTGCCAGCGCTGGGGAAATAAATAAAAATGTATTCGTTTAAGAATTATAGCTTCTACGCAATGTATTTAAGGTCCATATTAATAAGGGATGGTTTTAATGACGTTATTAAATAAAATGCACTCGTTTCAAGAATTATAGCTTTTACGGATTGTATTTAAGGTTCATATGAGTAAGGGATGGTAAAACCAAGTACGCATATTCGATCGGTCACGTGATCCTGATGCGAGTTTAACATTTTATACCCATCCCAAAAGTGCTCAACGCCGCTAAAGAAGTTTTCACTTCAAAAATAATATTAAGCAGTGCTTAATAACCTTAATATTATTTTATACACAGTAACATATTGAGTTGTACGATATTATTTTAATTTACTCTCCTAAATTAATATTAAATAAGTATAATTTATTTAAAAAAAAAATATTCCTATTATCAAAACAATTAACAATTAATTCAACAAGAGATGTAGCATAAACTAGATTAAGTTTTTGTGTACCTACATCTACATCATCCGTCATAATATGTAGTTATTGCTAAATAGAAATGGTTTATTAATATACAATTAAATTAAAGCAATATAAAAAATATTATTTAACTGAGAATTGAAATAATTAATCTTAAACTAATGTAATATAGCTAAACACTGACAAATAACAAAATCGCGGAATATAACTCAAATTCACTCACCAAGTAAAATGATTAAAACTGCAATCTTCATATTATACCCTCTTTAAAAAGAAACTATTTGAACAGCACACGTGCTTACGGATAGAAATACTGACGCGAACTTGTTTTTCCTTCTTATTTTACCGCATATTAATATTGTAAGTAACTCTGACCACACACCACGCCATTCGACGTGACTACGCGAATGACTCGCATGAATTTCGAAAATTTCTAATCTCTATATTTATAAAAATATGTATGTACCCTATGGATTTCAAAACGCCTTAACCGATTTTAAAGAAATTATTTAATCTTCAGATTAACCCAGCGGACAATTCTGTTATGTTTTGATTTTTTCTTGCTTTTTGGCAATTTTATGGCATCATTGACACAGTGCAGTACGAAGCGGCGAACGCCTAGTTGGGAGTGGAACGGACTGCCGAGACGAATGTCCGTAGGTTCAAAACCCAAGGGCACGCACCTCTGACGTTTTTAAAAAGTTATGTGTGTATAGTTTGTGAATTAACGCTCGCTTTAACGGCGAAGGAAAAACATCGTGAGGAAACCCGCATACCTGAGGTGTTCTCCATAAGTCTCCGTTTGTCTAAATTGTATTTCTTTCTTAACTGAAATAAACTTAGTGGTTTACATTTTTCAGATTAGCTTTTGTTCGCGGCTTTGCCCGCGTGAAATAGTTTTACTGGGATAAAATTCACAATATATATTTTCCCGCCATAAAAAGTAGTCTATGTCCTTTCAAGGGTCTAAATTATCTCCACATCAAGTTTCATCGAAATCCTACTATGCTATGCAAACTTAGTTACGGTTTGTGTCCCAAGGTTTTCTTGAGCTTATCTATTATTATATATATATATATATATATATATAAATGAATCCTTATTTACCTTGGTCACGGCATCACGCGTGAACGGCTGGACCAATTTCGTTAATTTGACGTGTTTGTTATTGTCAGGAGAAGGTTCTTATGAATGAAATACTTAAGGAAATTACGTGGAAAATTAGAAAATTTAAGAATACTTAACCACCATATTAAAAATACAACTTTAGCGCGTTTGACAATATAAACTTTTTTAATTCAACCTTATGGCGTTTGACATAACATTGACAGAATGCGTGCTGCAAATATCGTCAAAGAGGTTATATATATAATTCTTCTGTGCGTGTGTATGTCACTGAACTCCTCCTAAACGGCTGGACCGATTTTAATGACTTTTTGTGTGTCTTCAGGTGGATTCGAGAATGGTTTAGATTAACAATTGGATCCAGTAGGTGGCGCTGTACTCGAGTTCTAGGATTTAATTTCCTTTTTAGGGCAGGACAACGTCTGTCGGGGCCGGTAGTATAAAATATAAATTTTAATATTGTGTCGCACCGTCGCGTATCACCAGTGTGTTGAGTGCATGTAATGGGTAAGTACGAAGGTCGCAAGATCATTACAAAAGTTGACTAAGACGATCCAAGTAAGAACTACCGTAAAATGAGATGAACTGACGTGGCACGGTGCGGGTTACTTTATTTTTAACCGACTTCCAAAAAATGAGGTTCAATATTCGACCCGTATGTATGTATGTAAGTTTGTATGTCCGCGATGTTCTCAAAATCTACTGATCCGATGTGGATGGGGTTTTCTTTAACCAAATGTATATTTTTCAGGGAAGGTTTTAGTATATAATTTTAATATGTAAGTAGGTATTATTAGACCTTATTATTTACAACATATTTGTAAAGGACATGTCCAAAGACGGGCTTAAAATGTTAAGCAAGATACTTTTTATACATTTGGATAGTACTCCCAAAAACTAGGCCTTTGCAATACCTAAATCGTTTAATTTTAAAGTCCTCCGATTTTGAGGTTTACGTAATTTAATTTTGCTTAAAAACTACACTTTAAATGAACGTTTATATAAAAGTTTGCTATAAATGGAGGGGTTTAAAAATATTTTTTTGATGGATCCAAGATCTATATTTTTGCCTCTTTCATATCCATAAAGTTTGAGCCTGGTTAGATTACTGGTACTTACTGGCGGTAGGTCTCTCATACGTAAGAGTCCGTCTGGGTGGGTACCACCGCAATATCTATTTCTACCGCCAAGCAGCCGTGTGCATGCACTGTTGTGTTTCGGTTTGAAGGACATTGTAGCCAGTGTAACTACAGGACATAGTGAGACTTAACATCTTATGTCTCAGGATGACGAGCGCAGTGGAATGCCACACAGCACTTTGTAACTCAAGTTGTTGGATGGTGTTGCTACTGTTTATGGGTGGGCGTATCGCTTACCATCAGGCGAACGGCATGCTCGTCTCGTCATTCAATGCCAAAAAAAAAAAAAAAAAGATCCATCACTTTTTCGCAAATTCCAATTCGCCAACATAGTCCTGAATTTCATATCGTTGCCATTAGATCGGTTAATGTTTCCTATATTTCAATTTACATTCCTCATCCTGATGCCCATATCATTTCTGAGCTAAATTCTATTCTTTCGTCTATTACTGGTCCATTAATTGTGTTAGGCGATTTTAATTGCCGTCATAGCCTTTGGGGATCCCAATGTGATGATCCCTCTTCATATTTCTTACTTGACTTAGAGTCTCCCCTTCCCAAAATATAAGTATTCCTGATCATTCTTTCGCTTCTCCTTCCCTAGTATCGATTCTTTCCTGGTCTGTTCTTTCAGATTCATATGGTAGTGATCATTTCCCTATAATAATCACTGCTTCCAATTCCTATTCTCCTACTCCTCCTCTCCCTCCGCTTCAGAAATATTGCCTTGTACAAGCTGATTGGTAAAAAATTCTCTTCTTCTTTAGACCTGAAAGTTCAATCTCTTCCCCAAATTAACTCTGTTAACGCTTTATCCCTTTATGAAGCTTTTGTCATTTGCCTGTTACAAGCAGCTGATCAGTATTCCTTTGAAAAATTCGGCCTGTATTTTTATTCCTTCTCCGCCTTGGTGGGATTCTGAGTGTTCTGAAAGCATCCGTTGTCGTAAAGAACCTGAAAAATCTTTCGCAGCTTCCCCTACTATGTCAATTTTTTTGGAATTCAAGAACATTTCAGCTCGTACCTGTCGTCTGCTCGTTAAAAAGAAGACACTAGGTTGGTTAAATTTCGGTGAATCATTATCCCCTCGTTCTCCTGCTTCGCCGGTCTTAAAGAAAATTAAAGCTTTCCGTAGAGCTTGTGATGATCATTCTTCAACGATCTCTTCGAATTCGGACCAACAACACCTCAGTCCGCCCCGTGACCACGAAGTACTGCAAAGCCTTCGAAACGTCGGGAGAAAAATTAAATAAAAAACCGCTATAAAATCCGTTTATAATAGTTTAATTTCAATGGGATTGTTGAGTTTTACCAGGGTTTGATTCGGGGAAGGTCTTTCGTGCGGAGCACGGAGCAAAACGTAGTTATTATACAGGCGCGGCAAAGCAACCCCCCTGTACCTGTATCTGATAAAATGTGGGGTGGTGTCCAAAGGCCCTATACAATATGCATTTTTAGAATCTTCATAAAATAATCGCTAATAGAAAATATGGGAGACATATCCTTGCGGTAGCCTTATGTATGGGAAATGTCAATTCCATATTTTTCTATTAGGGTTAACCGTTGTTGAGACATCTTGGTAAAGTCTTCGGGCGGAGAGATGATCCTACTCCAATTGATACAATTTACAAATATCCTATCATCTACGATTTAACCTTAGTTATGTTGTTTGCTAGATACTTCCAGGATAAAAATATTTTCCTGGGATAAAAAGTACCCTATAACACTCAGGAGTAATGTAGATTCCTGTTATTGAAAGAATTTTCAAAATCGGTTCAGTAGTTCCTGAGATTAGCGCGTTCAACCAAACAAACAAACTCTTCAACTTTATAATATTGGTGTAGATCTAACCTGGGTATTTTTGGATTGGCTTAAAAACCTATCCATCCTAACCTTCTCTGCGGAGTCTGGCAATTATCCCCGATATGGCAATAGGCTTGCTCTCTATCACATCATGGTACGGAACACACATGGCGAAAAGTGGGTGCCTTGGTTGTACCTTTGTCTACCGAGATTATGGCGAAAATCATCCATGAAAAACTAATATTTTTACCAAAAATCTTAATATTACTTCCTGAGTTTTTATCATTTTGTAGTTTAGTGGGAATATGGCGTGTGCGTGGGTGTTTTTCTGCCTCAAACTGTAATGTTGCCGCTGCGACGACGACTCTCAGAGTAGTAGGGCATGTAAAGTAAAAGTTACTTTTTATTGATATTTATTTTGGGTAAAAAAAAAAAAAACTTTATTCATCACGTAGGCGAACATAGTTGCACTTATGATAAGTCAAGATACATTAAATTGATCATATTTATAATTATTATTAATACCAAAGGCCACTTATATAACTACCGACATTTTTATTGGAAGTAAAATCAATGATGAGAAATAAACAAAAACAAAAAAAGCCAGCTCGGGCTGGCAGGAAAGGGGATATAAAAAAGAGATCATTTTTATTAAAATAATAATGGGAGGAACGCGTCGCGATCCTCACCGGTGAGGACACTACAGGCCCTAGCCTAACTAATCTACCAGCCTTTCACTAGCTACCTAAGCGATGACGACCCGAAGAAGAAAGGCAGAAAGAAACTCGGGCTTACTTTTTTGTCATCAATTGTTCATTGTTAGAATCTTACAATTTTTTATTTAAGATCTATGGTTCAAATAACTTAACGGAAAGTGTTATTTCCAAGGAGATAAGTTTGGGGTTTCGTTTAGTAACGCAATGTCAAAATAAAAACTTTTAACAAAAAATAGCACCGATTCCAAATCCCACTATAAGGAAAAATATTACTTGTGCTTTGCTTATTTATGGGTTATAAGGAAATTTTAATAATACCAATATTATATACACTGCCATTCGTGTGATTATATTAATGTACAATGAATAAATCTTTGGAGTGCCTGATTTTTTGTAATATTTGGCACTCGACTAGTATTTTTTATTCCTTCTTCTGTTAAGTAACTAGTTTATATTACAATTTAATGTTTGTTTTATAAGAATATTTTTATTTATTTATATATACGTATACAGCTCTTGTATGACGCGTTGATTTACACTTAGGTACACGATTTTTTTATGACCGGCACTGACTCCAAATAATTATCCATTGTACATTAATATAATCACACGAATGGCAGTGTACATAATATTGGTATTATTAAAATTTCCTTATAACCCATAAGCAAAGCACAAGTAATGTTTTTTCCTTATAGTGGGATTTGAAGTCGGTGCTATTTATTGTTAAAAGTTTTTATTTTTCACTTTTTAGTAAATAGGTGATGCAATAAAGAGATACATATTATAATTGTTGCTATCATATAAGAAAATTTTGTAATTTATTATAATAGGTGGAATTCCCAAAGCTGTCTTGATTCAACATGTTGATGATCAAACAATAGATACAAGCCTAGAAATACTAGCTCTCGAATAAAAGACTTGAAAGTGAAAGAGTTTCCATATCATTTACATCGACATATAAAACTCTTTAATTAAAACTGACAACTCCAAATTTTAAAAAGTAATAATTCTGACAAATTTCTTACGTCAATATAATGTACCTACTGCACAGAACAATAACGTGCTTTAGTTATTGTTCTGTGACCTACTGTTTAAATTTATTTCAGCACGCAATTACATATATCATAAAATTGATTTGAAATTAAATAAAGATACTAGTGTGTTTATGAATTAAAGGAGGTATAAGACAGGTTCGTCTGGAAATCTTTGGGGGAGGCCCATGTTCAGCAGTGGAAATTATTCATACAGGTTCTCTCTTCTGTGTCTGCTGATAATGATAATTATGAAGATGAAGACAAATAACTTAAGGATACATTAACCAAAAAAAATGTACCAGTCCCTTTGGAAAATAATAAAATTTTTCATTTTTATTTCAGAAAATTATATTTAGTTATTATGTAACACGGAATTCTACAGAAAAGGTGCTAGACTTAGAATAATAACACATAGAACCCGCGTACATGCACGCTTAGTGAGGCAAGTAAAACTAAGCCATTTGGCTTAGTTTGCGAACAGCCCGCGTCAGTGCTCAAGGTCGAATCGTAGCGCTAGCAGCTCTCGATATTTTATTTTAATATGACTGTTTGTGCAATAAACGGATGTCACAGTACCTCGGATAATCATAAGAAGCATGGTAACATAACATTTCACATGTAAGTATTACGTTTAATCTAATATTTTGACATAAAATAGTCGACAAAGCAAAAATAATGTTTCATAATTTTTACAGACGACATTATATCAAAATGTTGCCAACAAAATGAAAATTGTAACCCCAAAGTTTGATGTCCATGTTCTAAAATTAACTTATTTAATTGGTACTTCTGCATGCTTTGACCTTGTGTTTCCACACTCCTCCACGTCGACTCGATGTAGGGAGGCCTTCATGGTCTCCACCTCCTTCAGGGCAGGACGTTTCCCACGTCCAGACGCCTCCAACCGCCAATGAAATAGGGCGTCCAGATCCCAAGGCAGGAAATCGGCCAACAAGCAAGCCGCCTCGAACGAAACTGTGCGGTACACCCTGATCGCCCGCTGCGCCAAAACTCTATGAGTTGCGCAATAGAGCGATGTAGTAGCCGTTCAAGGAATGTATTGGAAGTCGAGAAGCTTTTTTGAGCATGCCGTCTAGAGTGAGAGACCACCCATAACCAGTAGCAACACCATCCAGCACCTTGAGTTACAAAGTACTGTGTGGCATTCCACTGCGCTCGTTATCCTGAGACATAAGATGTTAATTCTCATTATGTCCAGTAGTTACACTGGCTACAATGTCCTTCAAACCGAAACACAACAGTTCATGCACACTGCTGCTTGGCGGTAGAAAAAGTTCATGCTCTTACATATGAGAGACCTGCCACCAGTAAAGCTGGTTTGGAATGGAGTAGGTAAGAAACACGCCGGGGTAGGAGCGAAGTGACGGGAGCGGGTCTGGTTAGAGTAACGTAATGACACCGTATTGATCACTGTATAAAAAACAATACTCTGTTCCTATGACGTAAGTGGGATTTTCGCTATCCGATTCAAGGTTTTAAATGTATTAACTATTCAATAATTATACACACATCTCTGGTAACGTAAAATTTTTGGGCGACAGAACTGCTGTGTCTCCAAAAAATCAATCTCCATAATAGAAAAATAATGTAGTAACATTTTTTTACACTGGGCGTATTGTCGTATCTGTATTATTTTTAAAAGTTGCGTATTTTTCTCAATTTACATCATTTTTTTTATTAACTGTAGAAAAACTAGAGAACAGTCGATGCCGTATCTTAATTTTTTTTCGTCATAAGAATCTCACGACAAACTTTTATCTCTATATAGTATTAAACAAAGATTGATTTAATTTAAAGTTGTTTTTTTCTTTTTAAAGCATTTAAATAAAAGCTTGTTTTTAAATTTTTTTTTTTACTTTTTAGTTATTTTTCGAGTTATTCTCAGCAAGCCCTTTCATTTGATACCCATATTATGAACGAGCACAAAAAATAACTAGTCCATCATCTTGGGCCGCCCGCCAAATTGGATTCAGAATGTCGTCACTTAGCTAACAATGCATTGTCACCGAAACTGAACGTGTTTTCAAAATTTCAACACAATCGGTTAAGGGTAACAAAAATAACAAAAATAACTTGCAAGATTCCACCCAAACAAATATACATACATTTCAATTTAAATAAAAGCTTTTAAAAATGTATTGGTGTAGATAACGTAGTATTATTTGACATCTATATTCATCTACTGACTGCCTCGGTGGCGTAGTTGTATTACAGTACGACTGCAATCTCGGGTGCGATCCCCGGGTCAGGCAAAGTGATATTGGATTTTTCTATTTAGTATCAGGCGGAGTCTGGAATTTGTGCCCGATATGGCGATAGGCTCGCCCCCTATCACATCATGGGACGGAATACGCACGGCGAAAAGTGGGTGCACTAGTTGCGCCTCTGCCTACCCCTTCGGGGATAAAAGGCGTGAGTATGCGTATATTCATCTAGGTTGTACAGTCAGCAGCATAAGTAGCTGAACAAATTCAAAATTTCAAATTGCCTACATACTTTGTGTTGTTACTAACCTTTTTTTCTCTTCACAAAAATAAAATAAAAGACACATTTACTTTACTACAAAGAAGAAAAAAATGTTTCAGTTTAACTTAACGCGTATAGGTATAGGCGATTTGAAATTTTGATTTTGTTCAGATACTTATGCTGCTGACTGTACATATTTTGACTTAACTTTTATTTAACGATTGTTAAATCAGTTTTAATTTTATTAACCTAAGATTCTGGTTAAAGAAAACGCAATATAACAAAATTTTATATTAAGTATATTAAAGAAACAAATCATTTATAATACTTTTTTATGACCATTTTGCGAAGCTCCGCTAGTGACTGCTTCGGTTTTTTTCTGTGGTGTTCTGAAAAAAGAAAAGAAAGTGTTAAGTACTCTTTCTATTTATCGAACAATCGAGCTTAAAGACTTTTGTCTGACAGGGCCAATATGTTTTAGAGGTGGTGATCTTCTTCATCTTCATAATCTTCAAGTCACGAGTGAATAGGTATCTAGGCACGCGTGGCCACCCAAGACCACATCATCACTTACCACCGGGCGAGATAGTGGTCAAACGCAAGTCTATCTTACATCTTACCATCTATCTATACATATAATAAAGCAGTAAAACCGGTGTGTCTGTACATTGAAAGAGATGTGTTAAAAAAGAAAGGGGGTGACTAAAGAGGAGGAATGGAAACAAATCAGCGATTTTTATAATTCTTTTCTGTCTGTCTTTTTTCTGTTTGTTTGCGCACACCTCTGAAACTTCTGGACGGATTTCGAAGAAATTTGGTATGGAGATAGTTCGAGACCCTGAGAAGGGCATAGGCTACCTTTCATCCCACAAAAAACTCTTTCACACGGGCGACGCCGCGAGCTAAAGCTAGTAATATTATAAATGCGAAAGTTTGTGAAAATCTGTGGATGTTTGCTAGAAGTAAACGCAGAAACAACTAAACGAATTTGGATGAAATTTGGCACACGGGTAGGTCAGGTCCTGGATCAACACTCGGTACTTTTTTATTCCGGTAATTTGCTCCCATGGGAAATAATGGATATTTTAATCTGATTCTTTAAGTAGATGGCGCTGGCGTCGTATTGGGTTTTACGGACTTGTAGCGGGAAAGGCTTTTCATGCGAGCGAAACCGCGAGCAACACCTAGTACTATACAGGACCGTAAACTCTACTACCCTAGACAAGGTAAAACCAACCATAGTGGCGTAAGACTCGTTCTGGAGCTCGCCTGTGTATACTCGGATTTAAATAGAAAGGCATATTCGACTGTCGAGGGATCACCATCTTTCATCTGTCGACACTCATGCATGCCTCGGTGGCCCAGTTGTATTACGGTACGACTGCTATGCTAAGGTCTCGGGTTCGATCCCCAGGTCGGGCAGTGATATTGGATTTTTCTATTCAATATCAGCCCGGAGTCTGGAATCTGTGCCCGTTATGGGGATAGGCTCGCCTCCTATTACATCATAGGACGGAATACGCACGGCGAAAAGTGGGTGCATTAGTTGCGCCTCTGCCTCCCCATTCGAGGATAAAAGGCGTGAGTATGCGTTAAACTTGTGGACCTTTGTCTCGACAGTACGTTCCACTGCCATCTAGGCTAAAGGCGCGTACATTTGATTCATCATCATCCTCAGTCACATGAAGTCCACTGCTAAATATAGGCCTCCCTTAAAGATTCCCAGACGGATCTGTCTAAAGCAGCCTGCATCCAGCGTATTCCTGCGACCTTAAATCCTCATTTAGACGCATCAATTATTGCTATTGCAATTATTGCTTTAAAAAGTTACTTCGTCTGAATATGCTCAATGGCGAGGCAGTTCTCGTCCGCGTCGACGTTTACTTGTACGACGTATACTACGACGTACTATAAAGTCTTTTGACAACGTGCTATATTTGCTAGCAATAATTTCCCCGTCTAAATATGTGTTTACACTACATCTATTTTGGTTTACTTACTTGTTAAATAATAATATTATATCGTTGAAGATATTGTAAAGCGGCGCTTCCACCACCAACCAGACTAACACACTGGCTATGCAAGTTACCACGGTAATGCCACAGGTGATTATGAACTGAAAATATTAAACATTAAGATACATTTTTGTATAACGTATACTGTATACGTGTATTTGGGTATGTACTACCGTACTATTTATTACTTTCGTTAAGCAACAGTATGCAAAGATGTGTTTTGGTTTGAAGAACATTGTGGCTAGCGGAATTACTGGCCATTATGAGACACCTCACGTCCAAGGGTGACGAGCGCAGTGGAGTGCACTTTGTAATTCAAAGTTCTGTGGTGTTGCTTGCTATGGGTAGGGGAATCGCGTACCACCAGGCAAGCGGCATGTATCAACAGTAATAAAAAAAGGTCATGGAATTAGAGCATTTACTCAGAAATGCTAAAACAGGCCCTTAGATCAGTGCCGTAGCGTGGGTTCTTGCCGCCCGTGGTGGACCTAAAAAGGGCCGCCTCAAGGCACAGGGCGAAATAAAAAATAATGGCAATTTCATAATTCAAGTCGGTCAAATAAGAGTCACGCGCAGCCCCGCTCCCTAGCTACATATGGCAAAAAAGTTTTGTTTTACGCATTTGGCCGCCTAGGGGGCGACCAGGGGCGGGCCGCCCAATAATATTGTGCAGGTTCTTTTTATAATATTGATTTACATTTTATTTTTTGAAGTATTTGACTTGATTACTTAATATACGACAGTATACTTACATGTACAAAATGACTATAATTCATAGGAGCTCTCGTGGAAAATAACAAATGTTGTAGGAACAAGCTATGAAGTAAGTAGATCCCGTAGGATAACCTCCCTAGGGGCCGGAACAACGACCAACTCAGAAAGTCATTGATTATGGCTGCAAAAGAAAGGTTGATTGCTTTAAAAGTTACCTAATTGAAGATGAACATGATTATTTATTAATTGTAGAAGGCAAACTGGTAAATAGTCAACTTGGTAGTGTATATCACCGCGAGTGATGAAAATGCTCAATACCAAAAGAAAAAAATAACAACCTTCTTGAAAGAATTGCATTATGGTTCTTAGATAAAAGAATTTTGAAGCTTTATCATTTATGCGTTTTTTTTTTCTCGGCAAAGTGATCCCACTGCACTTGATGGTAACTGAGTAGAGTCCAAATAAAGTGTCGAATGAAATGATTATCTCTCGCCAGTCAACAGAATTATGTCGGCCTGTTTGAATATATAATGGTAAAGAAGCTAAATTTACTTACGAAGATCGCCATAAACGCAAATTCCGACTATACTGCACACAGCAAAAGCCCACAAGACTCTGTCCATTGCAACAGAAACAGACGCTTCTAAAGCGCTATATTCTCTGCCATAAAATATTGACCCCAAACTCAATGTGAATAGCATCAATGATATCGCTAAGACGATTGCTGTGAATGACCAAATCTGTAACAAAAACATTAAGTATGTTTGGTTGTTAGGTTTGCTATGGAAAGAGCTGTGCTCGGAGTCTCTCTGAAGGACAAAATTCGGAACGAAGCGATCCGTCAGAGAACCAAGGTGACCGACATAGCTCTGAAAGTTAGCAGGTTGAAGTGGCAATGGGCTGGCCACATATGTCGCAGAACAGATAACCGCTCGAGTAAGCGTGTTCTGGAGTAGAGACCGCGTCTTCGCACCGCGAAACGTAACGTGGGACGCCCTCTAGCGAGATGGCGGGACGACTTGCACAAAAGGGCCGGGAACGACTGGATGCATAAAGCAGCAGACCGAGCTCTGTGACGTACCTTGGGAGAGGCCTTTGTTCAGCAGTGGACTGCAACGGGCTGATGATGATGATGTTTGGTCTTTTAATTCTTTACCACTAGCAGGAGTAGCAGGAAATATAAAGAATTGCGCAAGTATTCGTATTGTGTCGTTTAAGTATGTCTCTACAGTCGTTAGACGATACTATACATCAAATAAGCGATTTGTGCTCCCGAGTCCCATACACACACTGTTCTATGGCTAAATGATATACTACGAAGTCTCCACGCGCGCAATATTCATGCTGCCGTATTTAAGTTCCAAATACGCTCACAGATACCGATTTCCATCAAAATCAACTCAATCGACTCTATAACTTAACGTATATAACGCAAATATTTATGCTAGAGGTACTGAATTCGGTCCGTATACGTCACTCATATCGGTATCTAAATTCTGGTTCTCAATTCTTACCTTTGGTATAACTTTTTTATATTTTTCTCGATTGAATGTCGTTATGAGGTATCCTGCTGCCATTCCCACCATGTAAGATCCTCCTCTACTATATGTCTTCCCGTAAACGTAATCTATACTTGAAATCGCTCTTAAATTAAGGAAGTCCCTGTAACATATTTTGACTGTAAGGCATTTTTAATATAGGCATAGGGATGGGGCATGAGTTCTTATCCAGCTGTTAAGAGACTACTGATGATATAGCAAAGCTATTTGGCCTATGCCTGATATGGGCCATATAGTAATTTAGGTCAGACGAGTTTGTGAGGGTCAACCGATTAAGTTGGGTGACAAGATGCGGGATGAATCAAAAATTGCAAAATGTCACATGTAGGATGACGTGTTGGAACTTGGAGTACTTGCAAAACCCGACATTTCCTAATACGGACAAAACAGCCTGAAGTATCCCCGAAGAGGTAGGCAGAGGCGCAACTAGTGCACCCACTTTTCGTCGTGCGTATTTCGTCCCATGATGTGATAGGTGGAGAGCCTAACGCCAAATCGGGCACAAATTCCAGACTCTGGGCTGATACTGATTAGAAAAACCCAATATCATTTTACCGGACCCGGGGATCGAATCATTGCAGTCGTCCAAGTAAGCCACCGAGGCAGTCTACTACAGTACTATTTTTTGAAGTGCTTAAATTATTTAAATTACAGTTTAATAGTAATCTTGAAATAAGAGGATTACCTCGTGATATGGCATTACCTCAACGCACTCCATTTGTATAAAAATGTTAAATTGTGAGACTATTCTTACGAAAAACTAAAAATATTATACAAATTGCATATCGTCGGGGATAGTAAGTGGTAAATACCGCGAAAGTGACGATTTTTTTTAAATTGAAATTGATACTACTTTACTGATGGTTGGTCTCTCATTATGTAAGAGGCCGTCTGGGTGGGTACCACCACAATGTCTATTTCTACTGCCAAGCAACAGTGTGCATGCACTGTTGTGTTTCGGTTTGAAGGACATTGTAGCCAGTATAACTACTGGACATAATGAGACTTAACATCTTATGTCTCAGGATGACGAGCGCAGTGGAATGCCACACAGTACTTTATAAGTCAAGGTGCTAGATGGTGTTGCTACTGTTTATGGGTGGTCGTATCGCTTACCATCAGGCGAACGGCATGCTCGTCTCGTCATTCAATGCAATAAAAAAAAAAAACTAATTCACTAAACTTATGATTGATAATTCTAAAATTATTTTTTACCTACGCGGTATTTACCAAAGCTTGCTGTATTGCACTACCCCCAACGATATGTGATATCACTACAGAGGGAGCTGTTGCATAAATATGACCATTTGTGACTGACTTCAAAACATGAAATTAATGAGACGTAATTTATGGATGGTCCCATAGAAGGAGTGTGAGCGATCTTAGGAGAAGAAATACTCACTGCGCAGTAAATAGTATGACAGGGTTAAACCTATACCAGTAAGTCAAAAATCCTGGTATCAGAACGGCCAGCAGGCTAATGATTCCGTAGACTAGAAGACCGTTTCTTTTGTTTTTTCTGTATACGTAGAATATGAATGTACAAGCGATGGTCCATTGGAAGTCGCAAGATATGTACCAGCTGACAATTAAACACTGAAAAAGAGAAAAAATTAAGTGTATGTTTAAACTCGAGCATCTCGATTGCCTGGGGCCGTAACCAAGATACCTTTTAAAAGTTTTTATTTAACTTGCAATCTCTTGCAATGTATGTACCTATGCTTGTTCGGGTGGAATCTTGCAAGTCAATTTTGAAGCAGTTACACGCAACCGATTGTGTCGAAATTTTTAAAACACGTTCAGTTTGGGTGACAATGCATTGTTAGTTAAGTGACGTCATTCTGAATCCAATATGGCGGACGGCCCAAGATGATGGAGTAGTTATTTTTTGTGAACGTCCATAATATGGATATCAAATGAAAGGGTTTGCTGAGAAGAATACAAAAAAATGAATTCTCTCTAAATCAAATATGGCGGACGACCCAAGATAGCGGACTAGTTATTTTTTACGCACTCCTATAATATGGGTATCAAATGAAAGGGCTTGTTGAAAATAACTAAAAAGTAAAAAAAAATATTAAGAAACAAGCTTTTATTTAAATGCTCTAAAAAGAAAAACACTTTAAATTGAATAGAACTTTGTTTAGTACTATTTAAGGATAAAAGCTTGTCGCGAGATTTAATTGTGTAGATGATAAATAAATAATAATAGTACATTCTACATAGTATTAAAAAACGTTTGATTGAATTTAAAGTATTTTTTATTCTTTTTAGAGCATTTAAATAAAAGCTTGTTTTTAAAAAAAAAGAATACTTTTATTTATTTTTTACTTCTTTTTTACATTAACGCTTGTAGAAAAGCACCTTGGTTTCTCCTACAAAGCAGCAAAGTTCAAGTATTTGTGTCCAAAATGAAAGAGCATTATGTACAAACAACACACACATCACGCCTTTATCCTCAAAGGGGTAGGCAGAGCTGCAACCAGGGCACCAATTTTTCGGCAAATGTGTGTCAACCATGACGTGATAGGGGGCAAACCTATTGCCATATCGGTCACTAATTCTGGACTCCCGGCTGATACTGAGCAAAAAACCAGATATTAGCCAGTATAAAAGTTCGTGAAACTTCCACTATGGACTTTTCCGAGATAAAAGTCGCCTATAATCCAAGATAGACGTCTATCTTTGTGTTTTTATGGCATTTAGCGGTTACTTCTAACAGTATATATTTCGTATTAAATGAGATACTTACCATTTCCTTAGCGCTGGTGTTCATCATCAGCAAACATCGCCACCAAGACTTTACGCATAAATTCTGTTCGGATTCAGCAAATCTGCTCCATAGCGGGCCCTGACCGGCATCGCCTGATACAGCAGTCAAGAAGAACAATGCCACTGCTAACGCCCCTACTAACCTGGGTAGAATATCGCGAGACTTTAATTTAGCTCCTGAACATAGGTTACTATAAAATTTCAGCATTGCGACTACAAACAAGTAGTTATGGTAGAATCTGCTCTAAGATTTTGCATTTAGTGAGCCAAAAGAAGAAGAAAGAAAGAAAGAAAAAATCATCTATTGTCGCAGCAGCCACGCATTCATATTGTCCAGGGTCTGCGCATTTCAAACACAACAATTCGATCTATCTGTGTGATAATCTTGAAACCAGTTCTATTTATTCCTATTTCCTCATTGACCCCATTTGACTCGAATATTTTGCAAATACATACCTAACGTATCGTTTGCAGAGCAACTTCGCTAAGTTCTGCGGTTTATCTGGCTTGGCAGAAAGCAGACTTGCAGTATAAAGAAGACCAGAGAAGGCAAAAAATGTGTCCACGATCAAATCCATGTGGTGGAGAACTATGCCGAAGGATGTCCCTGCATCCTGTAATAAAAGAGAATAGAAAGGCACATATTAAAAAAGTAGTAGAATCTCAATTTTTCTGGTGGTAGGTCTCGTGTATGCGTGGGCCTACCTGGGTAGCTATCACCGCAATATCTATTTCCACCGCCAAGCAGTAGTATGTGCACTATTGTATTCCGGTTTGAAGGACATTGTAGCCAGTGTAATAACTGGGCATTATGAGACTTAACATTTTATGTCGTCTGACGAGTGCAGTGGAGTGCCACGCAATAATTTGTAATTCATAGTTATTTGCGGCCTTGTTACTGTTTTTGGGTGGTCGTGTCGTTTACCATCTGGTGAACGGCATGCTCGTCTCGTCATTTAACTCCAATAAAAAAAGAAGAGATGTTAGAAGTGCAAACTATAAGATTAGTACTTTTCAGTAGAAACCTTTTTTGAGAGTATTATTTTAGAGATTTGATATTTGTAAGTTACTCCGATAGGTTAAGGGGCGATTCTCTATGATCCATCCATCATCCATGAACTTGCATTTGTCTACTGCAGGATGTAATTATAAGAATATCTTTGAAGGCCCACTGTAATAATAAGTACAGATTCTAACTCCAGACAATTGATCTGCACTTAACCTGGGACGTCCTCCTATAAGACGGACAGATGACCTTATAATGGTCGCAGGAACCCGCTGGATGCAGGCCGCTTCTGACAGGTTGTTCTGGTAATCTTTGGGGGAGGCCTATGTTCAGCAGTGGACTTCTAAAGGTTGAAGAAGAAGAAGAAGATCTGCACTTGAATCAAAAAGCTTATATTGACTTGCCCTGGCACTTTTTTGGAGGTAGGACATATCTTGTTACCCACTGGATAGCGATCTCCGTACATAAATCGTTTAAAGCCGCTATAGTGGCCCATGTAAGGGTGCTCCGTTCCGGGATCAGCCTGTGTATATCACATTCAAACAGGCCGGCATAATTGTGCCGTCTGACGAGGGATAATCGCTCATCTGGGCCCCTCTCCACTTACCACCAGGTGCAGCGGAGTCACTTTACCAGCCCGTATAAAAAAATACAACTTCGTAATTTATAGCTCCTGATCGTATGCACCATTTAAAAAATATTACCTTATCAATATCCAATGAGTTGATTAATCCAGTACTAACAGAAAATATGTAGACATGCGCCCATATCACACAAAAAGAGCTCAAAAACCTTATGCCACTCATGGCGGATATCTCTGAGCCTTGCACGGTGAATAATGAGGCGTAGTTGGTTTTAAGGCAGAATGATTTCACTACCTTCGCCGCTGCAAAATGACATTTAAGTTTAGGCGGGAATTTTGAGATTTGCTTTCGACTTTACTATTGTTTGTTGTAAATCAAGATGGGTGCAGTCTTATAAAAATTCAATAAAAAACGCATAGTTTTAAAGAAGACACTGCTTAATACTTGGCATATTTGAATATTTTTAGTAGCTATTAATTTAGGACATAAACACACAAACCTCATAAACTTTCGTAGTAAGATTTATTATTTACAACTGGATTTTGTTAAATGTTTCTGAGCTTTATTTTAGTCTTCAATATTGATAAAAAATACCATTAGTAGAAAAAAAATAACAATTAAATGTAAAACACTTACCAAAAGTATGTGATGTTTGAGCGTTGTTGTTACCATAATACGTCAATGTGATTGCAGTTATTAGCAAAATAAGCATCATGGTGCTGAAAAAAATAGATTACGACGTAGGTTATAACGAGGATAGATATAGGCCCGATCCCTTAATTATCCCTACCGCTAACCACGCGTTAATGGTAGGAATAAAGCAATCAATAAAGTTTATTTTTTTCTCGGGATCAGTACAAACATTAGGATTGTTTATGGATTTGGGCTGTTATATTCATATAAAATGTATAATAACTTTAACTCACAAAAACACGCGAGCTCCGAACCCGTAGTTTCTAACTTCACCCGCTAGATGGCAGTAGTTGACAGTAACCGCGAGGTCTTCAGACATCACAACCAGATGGAAATTTTGTGCCATCACCTTGCCTATAGTTGATACAGACCCCATCGAACATTGACTTGGCAGGCATAGACCCCAGCTGATTGTGTTCATGTGCCTTCCACGCATTGATTTCGTCTGCGAAGAAAAAGAATATTCAATAACATCTAATGTCTCAGGGTGGCGAGCACATTGCCTGTAGTCATAAACAACACGAGGCTCCGGGCGAGAGCAAAAAAACTCTGATTTAAAAAATAAACCTAGCTAAGATGGGTTTTTGTCGGTCATTACTAATCAGGGTGGTGATTTTGTAAAAAAAATGGTCAGACTAGGAACCGCGCAAGGCTCCGGGAGATTGTTTGGCTCGCCGCCCCCCACCGCCTCCTAATGGGCAGTCGTGTCACTTACATTCAGGCGAGCGGATTGCTCGTTTTATTATTAACTACATTTTTTAAAATTTATTTCGAATAATTATACTTATACTGGGACATTTTGACATTGCGTTTATAAATGATAACCACATAGGTTATTGGATTTATTTTGTTCGAAAGTAACACATTTTTGAAGTGAAAACTTATTTAGCGGCGTTAAGCACTTTTGGGATGGCTATAAAATGTTAAACTCACGTCAGGATCACGTGACCCCGATCGAATGCGTAGGAGGTTTTTCCATCCCTTACGAATATGAATCTTAAATACAATGCGTAGAAGCTATAACTCTTAAACGAATACATTTTTATTTATTTCCCCAGCGTTGGTACGGCACGAGTACAAAAGAGCGTAACAGTCTTTTTTCAAATTTTGATTTATAAAGAAATAGTGAAATTGTCATTTTTGTGTACGATAGGGCAATAAATAAATATTGTATTTAACCACATAAATGCTAGTACTTTTATACTGATAAATAAAGCAATTCGTGCGAAATTATTCCCTAACCATTCCATAATATTCAGAAATGCACAACGTTAATGTTCAAGTCTTCACTTCTGCCGGCACTCCCGGGCTAGTGCAACCCGTTCTTTTTTTTATTTTACAGCTATGGTTCGAAAACTTTTTATAAATATATTCGAGAAGATAAGTATGTGGTCCCATTTATTATATTTTTGTCGAACTTGATAACTTCTGGGAAGGGTTCTTCATGATGTTTTATTTATTTGGCATCATGAAATTATATCACCGATAAACCTTGTAAATTCATTGACCTTTTATAAATGGAAATGTGAATGACCTTTATTGCCTTCGTAATACTCTTTATAGTAATGTAGTGGCCCAAACCACCTTCACAAAAGTTAAAGTTCAAATCGAGACCCGGTTATGTGAGTAGTCTGAGTATGTAAAGCTAATTTTATTAAATTATATATTTTAATATAAATCAATCGTGTCGCACTGAAGGTCAATGTCTGGCCGGAGCTGAAGCCGATTACAGTAACACCTGATTAAGTAGGCAGTAGATATGTAAGAAACCTTTGCAGTCTGCTACTGATAATTGCAACGAGGTCCTACTTTTACATTGAAATACCTGTTACTGGGAGTTTCAAATCTTGTCAATTGAGATTTGATTTTTTAGATTTTTCGATTTTTACTTCTATAATTGGGATTTGGTAGCTCAATAGCCTGTAAGTAAGATTTTGTTTCGGGTTTGATCAGGTTGTTATAAATATTAGGATTTCTTCTGCAGACTTGCGATCTCTATCGGGCCCCTTTTTTAATAAAACAACTCGCCCATTTGAGAAACTGGGTAAATGAAAAGGCTTTATAATAGTTAAAAATCTTAGGTCTCTCAAGATCACTTGAGTTGTAACTGTATTTGGTGATTGTTATTATTATTTCTTTATGTTTAGCTCTACATGGTATTAAACAAAGTTTGATTCAATTTGAAGTTTTCTTTTTAGAGCATTTAAATAAAAGCTTGTAATTGTTTTTTACTTTTTAGTTATATTTCGAGTCTCTTTTTTTTTTCAAACCACTTAACCGATTTCGATGAAATTTGGTAGGGAGATAGTTTAAGACCTTGGGAAGGACCTAGGCTATTTCTTATCCCGGAAAAAAGAACCAGGACTTTTATCCCGAAAAATATTTTCTTGTGGGTGGAACCGTAAACAAATAAGTATGGAGATAGTTTGATACGCAGGGAAGGACATGGGCTACTGTTTATCCCGGAAGAATATAAACCGGGACTTTCATCCCAAAAAATATTTTTGCGTGTGGAACCGCGAGAGGATAAGTATGGAGATAGTTTGAGATTCAGGGAAGGACAGGCTATTTTTTATTTTTTAAGAATATGTCCTTACATTAAACGCGGCGATAGCCTAGTTGGGAGTGGAACGGACTGCCGAGACGAATGTCCGCAGGTTCAAAACCCAAGGGCATGCACCTCTGACTATTCTAAAAAGTTATGTGTGTATTCTTTGTGAATTATCGCTCGCTTTAACGGTGAAGGAAAACATCGTGAGGAAACCTGCATAACTGAGAATTTCTCTATAGGAATTTCGAAGGTATGTGTAGTCTACCAACCCGCACTACGCCAACGTGGTGGACTAGGGCCTAAACCCTCTCAGTAGTAGAGGAGACCCGTGGTCAGCAGTGGGCAGTATATAATACAGGGCTGGTATGGTCTGGTATGGTCCTTACATCACTACATATTATAAAACAAAGTCCCCCCATCGATGTGTTTGTCTGAACGCGATATACTCAAAAATTACCCAACGGATTTTCATACGTTTTTCACCAATGGGCGGAGTGATTCAAGAGGAATGTTTATGTATAATTATAATTCATAAATATTTTGTACGACAGAAAAAGAAATGTAGGTACTATGTAGGCATATAATATTATGCTTTGCTACCTGTGCGAAGCCGGGGCGGGCCGCTAGTAATCCATATTTTGAATACAGGAATTATATGTCTTAAGTTTCCGAATATTTAATAAAAGTTTCCTGATTATGTTTGTTATGTTTTTTCTTGTAAATTTTAAGTTTAATATTTTTGTCATATTACTTAGTGTTTTTGTTCAGTTCGTGTCCCAATGTCAAATTATTTGATTTTTTGGTCCCTAATGCTTTTGTTAAGTACGAGTGTTTTTTGTGCTCATTACTTAGTTCTACTCGGCAGTCCTTAGTAATAAATATATCTTTTAGTTTTACTGTTGGATGTCCACCTACAAGGTGGAAAGATCATTTGACAAAGGTCGCAGGAACACGCTGGATGCAGGCCACTTTGGACAGGTCTATCTTGAAATCTTTAGGGGAGGCCTATGTTCAGCAGTGGACATCAGGTTATTTTTTTTTATGGCATTGAATGACGAGACGAGCATGCCGATCGCCTGATGGTAAGTGGTACGACCACCCATAAACAGTAACATTAATATAATGATGACTCACATTAATATAAGTGGTGGCTGTCTCATAAGGTTCAAAATAGCTTCTCCCTTTAAGCAATTTGCCCTCAGATAGTTGGAAGTCCAGTAGACAGTATTGCGGGCGGAGTTCAGGGTAGTTCTTCAGCCAGGGGGGGTTGAGGCACTGGTCAAAATTCCCCAAATGGTGTTGCAGGCCGTATAGAGTTCCCATGGGGCGTTGGTTCGAATCCCACACTAGAAGTAATATCTTTGTAATATCATTCCTAGATACGACTAGATGAACTCTCGTTATCGTGCACGATAGCCTAGTTGGTAATGGAACGGACTGCCGGGACGAAGGTCAGCAAGCCCAAAACCAAAGGCAACTCTGCCTTTTGAAGATATTAGATACGTGTTTATTGATCAAAATACCACTACTACTCTAAGAGACTTCTTCGCAGCGACAACATTTAGTCAGAACACATTTTCAGTCAAAAATATTTAAGCACATGCCATATTCGCAATAAACTACAAAATGACAAAAAAATCAGAAAAGCAAAACTGGGTTTTTTTGGGAAAATATACGTTATTCATAGATGATTTCTGGCACAGTGTTCTAGCAGAGGTAAAGACGAGTACGAGGTTTCACCTATTAAAGCAATGTCCAAATGACCCTGTATGTTATTTCGCAATTTCTTTCAATTCAGCTGTTACATTCAATTTCACAGGTTACAAAGTGACTGGCTGTATGAGTAATATACACTATTGGTAAGATCCAAGTACTTACTCCACGTAGCCCATAGCGTAGAGTTTCGTACGCCTTCCAACATCGCCACCATAGCTTTGAAGCAAGGTTTCTCATCTTCGCGCCATTTCTCTTCTGTCACTGCTTTTAACAATGCATCTATTTCAGGTATCCCTCTTTGAACTTCCACATTGTCGTTGAGAACACCTTTTGCTGCAACAAAACCACATGGTTTTAGACTATAACAAAATCTGGACTAATTTATAACAACCTTTTTATCTGGAAGAGAATGCTGATTTTAAACCAGGAAAGGTCTTTCGCACGGGCGGAACTGGAAGCGACATGCATTCATAGCATCACTTTTTTTCCCTTTTTAGGGATAAGCAGAGGTGTAACACACCCATATATCACCAGATAAGTTAGATGTAATAGGGTGCAGGCGTATTGCTATTTACTGGGTACATTTTCAGACTCCGGGCTTTGACTTACTTTTTATACCGGAAAACCTCTTTCACGCGGCCGAAGCCGTGAACAAAAGCATTTAAATAAATAAAAGTTCGTGTGGTGTTGTTACTGTTATTGAATATTTTTTCGTTAATATCAGGCGAGCGGCTTCCTCGTTTCCCCATTCATGAATTGTTCAATAAATAAAATCACTGACTGCCTCGGTGGCGTAGTTGTATTACGGTACGCCTGCAATGCTGAGGTCTCTGGTTCGATCCCCGGGCCAGGCAAAGTGATATTGGGTTTTAAATTCAGTACGAGCCCGGAGCCTGAAATTTGTGCCCGATATGGGGATAGGTTTTGTTTAGAGCAGTTCAATTACATACTCGCAAAATAGGTAATAAATTTTAAATTCCAAAACAAGTGCATAACCCTCTCATGAATCATATAATAATTTCCTATGAAATTTTTCAAGATGCCGTTATTAATCTAAGTTCAAGATATACCCCTAATATTTGGATATAGTAAGCGAAAAGGGCAGACCAGTCCACAGTAGCAACACCATACAGAACTTTTAATTACAAAGTACTGCGTGGCACTCCGCTCTCGTCACCCTGAGACTTTAGATGTGAAGTCTCACAATGCCCAATAATTAAGCTAATGTATAAGTATGAAGACGAAATAGATTGTTCGGTGCCGCCATATCCTTCGCACGCTGGCCGATCTTCGACACTCACTATTTTTTTGTTTGCTTATAATAAAATATGTTTATTATAATTATGGTCGTTGACCTAGACTTTAATATTACACTGATGTTTTAAATAACTTTACCGGTTTTTAAATAGGCAAAAATAGAACTTGACGCACATTACCTTGGCGCATTAACATTAGGTACTATTTCTTTTATTGTAGACAACTTTTTTAGCTGGTTACGGTAATGCGATATACATAAAAAAGCCAATACTTTGTAAAGAAATTATAATAATATTAGAGCTGACATATCCCTTTGTTTTTCTTGACAAGGTAGCAAAATATTTCCGAAGGCGAATTATGTGCATGAATTTTATCCGAAAAAATTGAAATTGAGCCAATATTCCAATATTCGATAGCCGATTTATTATTGACGATTGCTCGCGGCGCCGCACGCGTGAATAGGCTTTTCACGGGATAAAAGTCCCGCTTTATATATTTCCGCGATAAAAAAGCGTATATTCTGCCTAGGATCTCAAAATATCTCCATACCAAATTTCATCGAAATCCGTTCAGTAGTTTCGCAGATGTGCAGTAACAAACAAACAGAAAAACATACAAAACTATTATAATAATCGATGATTTGTGTTCAATTACTCTTCCTTCTCTGAAGTTCTCTGAATTTCGAAGGTATGTGAAGTCCGCCAACCCGCTATAGGCCAGCGTGGTGGACTAAGGCCTAAACCCTCTCAGTAGTAGAGGAGGCCCGTGCTCAGCAGTGGGCAGTATAATTATAATACAGGGCTGGTATGGTGGTACTCTTCCTTAGTCACCCCCTTTCTCTTTTATCACATTTCTTTTAATGTACAGACACACCAGCATCTACTGCTTTACTATAGTATAGATAATGGCGCAGTTATAAGTGCAATGGACATTGATGTATTAAAAAACCCTACATCAATGGCAATAGAAAGAAAGAAAGAAAGAAAGAATAATTTATTGTCACGGTACACGTTATACATAAAAAAAAAAAAGCAAACAAAGTACAATATAATATTCACCGCGACAACTAGGTGGCCATCTCAGCATAAGCTGTGCTATGGCAAACCAAAACACAGCACTGATTTTCAGTGGCCACCTAATGTACTGAACGTACGGGCGCCAAATCAGCCATAAACCACAAATATATTTTAATAAAAATTATAGTACTTGATGCGCGTCTACAACGGACAGGGGGCACCACGCCTATTGCGTCAGACGGCCAGCGCCCGAGTTTGCATGCAGACGCGCACCGGCGTAGTTTCATTTAAAGTGAATACAAGAAAAAAAAAAACACAATACATATAAGATAAATAACATTTTAACAATTTGGTACAATATTAACCTATCCTTAGTGGTACAAAAGCATTTAAGTTAAACACCTTTACATTCAGTAAGCAATCTTGACAAGTAATAAAAGTACAATAGAGGATTAATTACGGTGCATAAAATTATTTTTTTGCAAAGAATTAAATAAGATAGGTGAAACGAATTCTACATGCATCAAGTTATTAGGAAATTATGCAGAGAAATAAAATATTTTTTTGTCGGAATATTCCTATATTTCCATAGTGATTTTTAAACCATTTTGATTCAACCTCATATTATTGAAAAGCCGACTATTACTTATAATATCTATGACTCAGAAAAGGTGATTTTAAGAAAAGTGTTGGAACAATTTATGATGATTGGATGTTCTACAATTTTGTTTGACCTATTTTTATGATAAAGCTAACCGCTTTGTTGAAACATCCAAGAAACCCATACAAACTTTGACTTTGAATATTTTTGCACACGGATGATCGAGGACCTTCACATTTTATTTATAATATAGTTCCCAACATTCGTACCAATTTTAAGCTTTATGCGTTTATTTAAGCTTACTACTATTTTTCGAGCTTACTTGACCCGCTAGACGTATACAAAGTTAATTAGTAACCGTACTAATTAACTTTGTATACGTCTACCGGGTTAAAAAAGGTTGGTAAAACTATAGTCTCAAAACTATATATATACTCAAAATGAGAGACCGTAGAAGAAACACATACACTCCTACCTTTCTTCCTAAAGGGTGTACACCTGTGTTATTGCCTTCACATTTATCCGTCTCTTATCGGACAAAAATTTTAGTCCCAGTATTTAAATCGATATCAATTATTTACTGTATCTTCCCAAACAGGGAATGAACCTATTGCCTCACGATTCACAATCCAAGCCGCTGGACCAATATGTCAAACGTATAAACTAATATATAATATAATTTTAGCCCTGTATTATACAGGTGAATTTTTCAAGTGGGCGTGAATGGCGAAATCCGAAACTATGAGGAATTGCGTAAAAAGCTCAAAGGAGTCTCGGGGCCGATTTTTTGAATACTAAAACAAAACTGCATCATTGGATTTTTAAAAAATCAATATACGTAGCCGGGAATCGAACTAGTTGATTTTGAAAAAAAAAAGAACACACTATATCATTTCACCATTCGATAGTATCGCTAACAATTATCAAATCCTAGCAATTAATTACATATGGAAAACTAGAGTCGGGGACTCATTTCTAACAAATAATATTTTAATTTTCTTACGTTGCGTGGCACTCCACTGCGCTCGTCATCCTGAGATAATGAATGTTAAGTCTCATAATACCCAGTAATTACCCTGGCTACAATGTCCTTTAAACCGGAATACAACAGTACATACACTGCTGCTTGGCGGTAGAAAAAGACATTGCGGTGGTACTCACCCAGATGGCACCTCGCATACGAGAGACCTACCATTAGTAGGCCCAGGTTTCCTGACGATGTTTTCCTTCACCGTTAAAGCAAGCGATAATAAACAAAGAAATTAACCTTTATACTAAAACATACCGGGAGTGTAAAAGTAATCTAATTATATGGTTAAACATATTAAATTATAACGAAACTGAGTCCCTCTTAAACAAATAATTTTCAGATTGTAATGACAACAAAAAACTTTCACGTGATATACAAAACAATTTCTCTTAATCACACACACACACACACACACACACACACACAAACAACTATATTTTTAGTAATTACTAATTACATGTAATAGATATGGAAGGGCGTAGTCTCCTAGCACAGGCATTCTTTATGCTTAAAAGGAGATTACCGCAATGAGCTAATAAGGAAAAACTGTGTAATAATGAATAAAGATATTTTTATTTTTTATTTTTAATTCACAAAGATTACACACATAACTTTAGAAAAGGCAGATGTGCGTGCCCTTGGGTTTAGTACGTACAGACATTCGTCCGTTCCACTCCCAACTGGGCTATCGCCGCATCTTATGAAATAAACAATGATTCAATAAACAATTTCGCAATATAAAATGTCTTCATCAACTAATTAACTAAGTACATGAGAGCAATTACGAGAAGTCACGAAGACTTTTTAATATGCTAATGTAGTTATTAATTATTATATTTACGTAGTTATATTAACAAGCTTATCAACTTACAATGGTTGATAATTATGGTTTAATGGAAAATTATGGTTGGACAACGGGTTCAGCCAAACGTATCGAAAAATGTGTCGCTAAGATATTTCATTCCCATACATTTTTTGTAAGCGTTAACCATTGTAGAAAGAAATTTTGTGTGCCGCCCTAGGTCGTGCAATAAACATTTTTGAGATTTTTTTTGAGATAAAACTATATTTGCCAAAAAAATTATGAACCCAACGATATTATATTGCGATGGGACCACTTTACGAACTGCCTTTAACAAATAAAAAAGAATCTTGTAATTCAGTTTTACAAATTTTAGAGCAATCGGCGTAAATACAAAAAAAATACATACGAATAGACAATTTCCTTTTTTTTTTGGAAGTCAAAAATTTGAATTGTAGTGATTAGAAGGTTGAAAGTTAGTACAGAAGTTTCCTTTTATTTCCTTTTATAAAGGAATATGGCAGGATATTTCGAAAATGAATGGTAAATTTATATAGACAAACAGGCCTCAAGCAACAAAGGTTATAAGACAATGATTGCTTTAAAGTTATTTATTTACTTGCTTATTGATTTTTGCTACACATAACTCATAGTATATTATTATCACGAAGGCAAAAAAAATAACGGGTTGCACTCCGGAAGTGCCGGCAGAAGTGAAAACTTGAACATTAACGTTGTGCGTTTTTGAATATTTTGGAATGGTTAGGGAATAATTTCACACGAATTGCTTTATTTATCAGTATAAAAGTACTAGCATTTATGTGGTTAAATACAATATTTATTTATTGCGCTATCGTACACAAAAATGACAATTTAACTATCTTAATATATATAAATCTCGTGTCACAATGTTTGTCCTCAATGGACTCCTAAACCACTTAACCGATTATAATAAAATTCGCACACCATGTGCAGTTCGATCCAACTTGAGAGATAGGATAGTTTAAATCTCAAATTATAGTCGCAATTTTAATTTATTGCTAATTATTTGTCTGTTATTATTTGACAGTCACAATTATCTGTTAACTCCAAATGATTCTAACAGATGTCGATACCTTTCGACTGGGTTGAGTAAGTAATCAATAGATGGCGCTGCTATGAATGATTCTAACAGATGTCGATACCTTTCGACTGGGTTGAGTAAGTAATCAATAGATGGCGCTGCTATGGTAAATCTACGAACGTGTCATATAAGCTACATTTTAAGCGGGACTTTTATACCGGGAAAACTCATTCACGCGGGCGGAGCCGCGGGCAAAAGCTAGTTTCTTTATAAATAAATTTTTGAAAAAGAATGTTACGCTCTTTTGTACTCGTTCCATGCCAACGTTGGGGAAATAAATAAATATGTAGTCGTTTAAGAATTATAGCTTCTACGCAATGTATTTAAGGTTCATATTAGTAAGGAATGGTTTTAATGACGTTAATAAATAAAAATGCACTCGTTTCTAGAATTATAGCTTCTACGGATTGTATTTAAGGTTCATATTAGTAAGGGATGGTAAAACCTCCTACGCATTTTCAATCGGTCACGTGATCCTGATGCGAGTTTAACATTTTATACCCATCCCAAAAGTGCTCAACGCCGCTAAAAATGTTTTCACTTCAAAAATAATATATCCAATGCTTAATAACCTTAATATTATTTTGTACACATGTAACATATGACAGTAACATATGTAACATTGAACAATATTATTTTAATTTACTCTCTTAATTTAATATTAAATTAATATAATTTATTTAAAAACATATTTTTGTTATTTATTTCTATTATTAAAACAATTAACAATTAATTTAACAAGAGATGTAGCATAAACTAGATTAAGTTTTTGTGTACATCTACATCATCCGTCATAAAGTGTAATTATTGCTAAACAGAACAGGTTCATTAATATACAATTAAATAAAAGCTATATTATTTAACTGAGAATTGAAATAAATAATCTTAAACTAATGTAATATAGCTAACAAAATCGCGGAATATAACTCAAATTCACTCACCAAGTAAAATGATTAAAACTGCAATCTTCATATTATACCTTCTTTAAAAAGAAACTATTTGAACAGCACACGTGCTTACGGATAGAAATACTGACGCGAACTTGGTTTTCCTTCTTATTTTACCGCATATTAATATTGTAATTTGTATGTAACTCTGACCACACACCACGCCATTCGACGTGACTACGCGAATGACTCGCATGAATTTCAAAAATTTCTAATCTCTATATTTATGAAAATATGTATGTACCCTATGGATTTCAAAACGCCTAAACCGATTTTAAAGAAATTATTTAATCTTTAGATTAACCCAGCGGACAATTCTGTTATGTTTTGATTTTTGGCAATTTTATGGCATCATTGACACAGTGCAGTACGAAGCGGCGAACGCCTAGTTGGGAGTGGAACGGACTGCCGAGACGAATGTCCGTAGGTTCAAAACCCAAGGGCACGCACCTCTGACGTTTCTAAAAAGTTATGTGTGTATTGTTTGTGAATTAATGCTCGCTTTAACGGCGAAGGAAAAACATCGTGAGGAAACCCGCATACCTGAGGTGTTCTCCATAAGTCTCCGTTTGTCTAATTTGTATTTCTTTCTTAACTGAAATAAACTTAGGGGTTTATTTTTTTCAGATTAGCTTTTGTTCGCGGCTTTGCCCGCGTGAAATAGTTTTACTGGGATAAAATTCACAATATATATTTTCCCGGGATAAAAAGTAGTCTATGTCCTTTCAAGGGTCTAAATTATCTCCACATCAAGTTTCATCGAAATCCTACTATGCTATTCAAACTGAGTTACGATTTGTTTCCCAAGGTTTTCTTGAGCTCATCTATTATTATTATTATTATATATAAATGAATCCCTATTTACCTTGGTCACGGCATGACGCGTGAACGGCTGGACCGATTTCGTTATTTTTGACGTGTTTGTTATTATCAGGAGAAGGTTCTTATGAAAGAAATACTTAAGAAAATTGCGTGGAAAATTAAAAAAATTAAGAATACTTAACCACCATATTAAAAATACAACTTTAGCGCGTTTGACAATATAAACTTTTTTAATTCAACTTTATGGCGTTTGACATAACATTGACAGAATGCGTGCTGCAAATATCGTCAAAGAGGTTATATATACAATTCTTCTGTGCGTGTGTATGTCACTGAACTCCTCCTAAACGGCTGGACCGATTTTAATGATTTTTTTGTGTGTCTTCAGGTGGATTCGAGAATAGTTTAGATTAACAATTGGATCCGGTAGGTGGCGCTGAACTCGAGTTCTAGGATTTTATTTCCTTTTTAGGGCAGGACAACGTCTGTCAGGGCCGCTAGTATAAAATAAAAATTTTAATATTGTGTCGCACCGTCGCGTATCACCAGTGTGTTGAGTGCATGTAATGGGTAAGTACGAAGGTCGCAAGATCATTACAAAAGTTGACTAAGACGATGCAAGTAAGAACTACCGTAAAATGAGATGAACAAGCCTTAATGGGACAAAAAAACTGTTTACATTGAAATAATTATTCATGTAAAGCTATTAATTTTAATCAATTAAAATTAATATTTCACTTAACTTACGAAAATAGGTACTTGCTTTAGTAATACTGCTTTATATACTTAATTTCAATCAAAATTACTATTCTTTTTTACGCCCTTCAATTTTATCATATTACTAGCATTGCGCGCGGCTCCACCCGCGTTAAAAAGTTTTTCCGGGATAAAGAGTAGCCTATAGCACTCAGGAGTAATATAGCTTCCTATTAGTGAAAGAATTTTCAAAATCGTTCAAGTAGTTCCTGAGATTAGCGCGTGCAAACAAACAAACAAACTCTTCAGCTTTATAATATTAGTATAGTAGTGGTTGCCTGCCTCAGAGGCGTAGTTATATTGCACGAGACGGCACCGCTTTGAGGTCCTGAGTTCAAAACTATAGATCGGGCAAAGTTATATTGGATTTTTCTGCTCAGTATCAGTCAGGATCCTGGAATATGTGCCCGATATGGCGACTCGCCCCCTATGACATTATAGTACGAATACTTGGCGAAAAGCAGGTACCCTGATTGCACCTCTGCCTATCCTAGAGGATAAAGGTGTAATTTGTTTGTTTTACCTCCGCCGAGGAAGCATAGAGATGTATCAAAGGCAAGTTTCATCCAGTTCATTCGTGATGTGCATACGCCCTTACACAAAATCAACGCTGTGCAATTGTTATTGTAATGTCGCTAATTGCGTCGTATTTATATTTACCCTGGGAGAAAGTTACCGTGATGAAAAGTAGCCTATGTTCTTCCTAGGATCTCAGGTTATCTCCATAAGAAATTTAATCTAAATCCGTTCTGAGGTTTTTGAGTTTATCGCGCTCAAACCGACTGACGTGGCGCGGTGCGGGTTACTTTATTTTTAACCGACTTCAAAAAAATGAGGTTCAATATTCGACCCGTATGTATATATGTAAGTTTGTATGTCCGCGATGTTCTCAAAATCTACTGACCCGATGTGGATGGGGTTTTCTTTAATCAAATGTATATTTTTCAGGGAAGGTTTTAGTATATAATTTTAATATGTAAGTAGGTATTATTAGACCTTATTATTTACAACATATTTGTAAAGGACATGTCCAAAGACGGGCTTAAAATGTTAAGCAAGATACTTTTTATACATTTGGATAGTACTCCCAAAAACTAGGCCTTTGCAATACCTAAATCGTTTAATTTCAAAGTCCTCCGATTTTGAGGTCTACGTAATTTTATTTTGCTTAAAAACTACACTTTAAATGAACGTTTATATAAAAGTTTGCTATAAATGGAGGGGTTTAAAAATATTTTTTTGATGGATCCAAGATCTATATTTTTGCCTCTTTCATATCCATAAAGTTTGAGCCTGGTTAGATTACTGGTACTTACTGGTGGTAGGTCTCTCATACGTAAGAGTCCGTCTGGGTGGGTACCACCGCAATGTCTATTTCTACCGCCAAGCAGCAGTGTGCATGCACTGTTGTGTTTCGGTTTGAAGGAAATTGTAGCCCGTGTAACTACAGGACATAGTGAGACTTAACATCTTATGTCTCAGGATGACGAGCGCAGTGGAATGCCACACAGTACTTTGTAACTCAAGGTGTTGGATGGTGTTGCTACTGTTTATGGGTGGTCGTATCGCTTACCATCAGGCGAACGGCATGCTCGTCTCGTCATTCAATGCCATAAAAAAAATATTTGGGGCCCAGCACCCATACAAAAAGCGGACATCTCCTTTGCAAAAAATCACTACACTATGTACTGACCTACAGGACTGCCTATATCTTAAGGTTTTCTGTATTATATTGCTTAATTATGTTCATACAGTATGTTTTTTTTTAGATGGATCAGTCAGGACAGCTACCTTAAGCACTGTAGCTATAAGAAATGTTTCTTACGAAACTGTCCATTATTTTTTAAGAAATTAAGATCTGCATTCACAGATTTTACAAAATATGTATTGTTAGTTAGATGCACTTTTGCAAAACATATATTGCCAATCGATCCTGTTGCTTCTAGGGATCAAAAGATTCTATGGGACCATTAGAGGTTTGAGTGCTTTAAAGATTATTGTCTAATCTTAGCTTTACTCCGTGTATCTGAACCTGTATTTATTTGAATTGTCAAATTGTAATTTTCATAAATGTGTCAATAGATGGTGTTATGTAAAAGTTACATCGCGATATCAAGATTCTCCTACCAATGTACTTAAGGTTCTGAAGTCAAGGAAATAAGTGTCTTTCTCGCAGACTAAGTTTTATTTTAATTCACTGCTGGATATTTTGGGGACGTTGAACAATTATAGATTGCAAAAAGCTTTCACAATTCATTTTGTCAGAAATGCGATTCCAATATGCTTTTAAACATTACAAAACTTTGTATTCAAGGTCGATTTATGTGCAAAAATGAAAAGAAACCTATTTAAGAGATGAAAATTTCACAAATCACATTGTTATTTGTGACATTTTTTATAAAAAATATAACTTCTTACCAAGTTTTAAAAAATCATGCTTTAAAAAACATGTAAATATTTACTTTTGTAGTGGTAATAAAGATGATCACTGTGTAACATAAAAATTTTCAAACCCCATACCCTAATTATTTTAGTAAAACATTAACTGATTGAAGGCTGTATGTTTTTTGTACCGTGGCCTACAAATCGTGTGTTAGACGAGTGCGCGTAGTGTTGCCAGTTTTCTAACCGCTCGTTTTGTTTTTCTGCAATAATAAATGCTACACCCGTAATAAAATTATGTCTGCGTGTGCAGTATTTGTAATAAAAATCGTTTTATTTGATGCGTAATTTTGAGAATTGTGAGTGGTCGTATTCTAATTTCGGTTATATAAATTTTTGTTCATCTCTGACTCGGATTGCAACCCTACCGGTGCACGACCTCCCCTCGGCCTCTTGCGTGGGAGCACCAAGCGTGTGAGCACGTAATTTCGTCGTCGGCTCGTATGTGCCCATAAATTACGAAGGCTTGGTCAAGGACCCCGCGGAGTGTTCGCTGTGATCAGCTGGAGCCGCTTTGCCGTCCTTTACGTGTCGATGACCCGATGACGGCAAGGAGCGTTTTGTTCTAGTGCACGTGAGTAGTGGTTGTCATTTCAATTCGCCGGTTTGTGCCGTTAGACCACGTTTTTATCCATTCACGTTCTTCGTTATAGGGCGAACATATCAGGAATCCTCCGCGGAAGTTGACAGGAGAACACTCGCCGGCCTGCCGACCTTGCGGGTTCTCTATTCCTTCCCGGTATGTTTTTTTATTACTAGCTTAGCGCGACCACTATAACTGTTGTTAATATTAAAGTATTGTGTACTAATCTGGAGCACTGTCCTTGTTCCAGGGGGTTTTTCCTCAGGGGTTGTTTTTCTTTTTCTTACATTTTCATTCTTCATTTCGTCTGTCGCGGGTAGACTCAAAACTGCCTGCATCACCAGAGAGGAGGCTATCTTCCCTAGTTGGTGGAAGCCTCAGTGATTCCTGACCCTGTATTGGAGGACCGAGGACACACTCTCAATGTTATTTTTGGGAAATTAGACAACTAAAGTATGTAAATTTATTATTTTGGGTCTGACACCCTATTTGTCAGTGGCGCCCTTATCCTAATTTAATTATTGTTTTAAATACAACACAAGTAACAAAGTGATAAAAGAACAGCTCTCCAGTAGGCTCACGTCCCGCTCTCCGACCTTAATTTATTAGCCGGAACCCGGTACTTTGTGATTTGTATTAAGTAGCAAGTAAGTAAGTGAACACAATATATGAATTTAAAGTCTGTGTACCGTTTTATTCCACCCACTTCTGCTACACCATACACACCATCGGGTCATACATGCAACAACTGTTAATAAAAGTTTCAATTAGATTTTTTGTTTTTATTTACCTAATAAAATTAAACGACAATAATAATTCAACATAACAAAACAGTATTTAAGTAAGTGAATCCTTGTTTGTGAACAGTCTTTTTCACCTTTACTATTATGAGAGACGTATCCATTTTATACGTCACCATTTTATTTTATATTCATCGTTTGAAATCTGGTAAAACTTAGAGAACCTTTTATAAATGTGATGTTCTCTCATCCACTACCTTCAGCTCGTCGCTCCACCGGCCCGCGCGTCACACACTACGCTCCCTGTACGTGGTCTCACAACAGTCGCTCCTGAGCTCTCATCCACTACCTTCAGCTCGTCGCTCCACCGGCCCGCGCGTCACACACTACGCTCCCTGTACGTGGTCTCACAACACTCGCTCCTGAGCTCTCATCCACTACCTTCAGCTCGTCGCTCCACCGGCCCGCGCGTCACACACTACGCTCCCTGTACGTGGTCTCACAACACTCGCTCCTGAGCTCTCATCCACTACCTTCAGCTCGTCGCTCCACCGGCCCGCGCGTCACACACTACGCTCCCTGTACGTGGCTCAAAGTAATAAACGGGTCAGACCCAGGAAGTCGAATGTATGAAAAAAAGAGTGGTTAATAAATCATGCAATTTTTGAAAAACAATTTGATGAAATTCTAGGATTGAAATGGTTTATTAAAATGTTGGAATTAAAGTACACATTATGGCAAAACTTGTTAAGTCAAAAACATCGAATTTCAATGGACTACGGATTAAAAACATCTATTTCTGGATGATCAGGAAGTGGATGATGTAGATCCTATAGGACAGTTCAGCTAACGGCAGGAATATTTTCCATCTCAGGAAATTGGTAATATATGGTGAAAAATATGTTATTATATATATGATATTATGTTGCTATACTAATAAGATAGCGAAAGAAACAAACATAATACTGGCAGTAATATTCCTCAATTTAGAGGAACCATTTGCCAGTAATAATAAATAAAAGAAAAGAAAAAAACAAACATAAAACACCCGATTTCTGGGAGGCCTACCTCTTCATATATCGCCAATGTACCAACTACACAGTTAAACTGTAAGTTCAGAAAAAAAAACTTAGGGCAAATATTAATCCATGAAATTGATTTGATATTGCTATATATGCTAGATATATATCGCCAAAGCCCAAATTAATTCTCAGTAAAGCTTAGCTAAGAGCCATTCCAGAAACTCAAAATGGGGTTTGTCAAATAATTTGACAGTTCTGCCTGCTAGCTTGTTGCTACAAAGATGATCATAGCAAAGTAGTTAATTATGCTAAATTAACAAGTAAAATGGTACCTAATAAGAGATTTAACAATTATATTGTTAGTTTTTATCAATCAGCCTTTCAGAAAGCGACCGTAAGGGTATCATATCTATACTTTTTAATATATAAAGCTGAAGAGTTTGTTTGTTTGAACGCGCTAATCTCAGGAACTACTAGACTGATTTTGAAAATTCTTTCACTAATAGGAAGCTACATTACTCCTGAGTGCTATAGGCTACTTTTTATTCCGGAAAAACTAGTAGTAAACGGAGCCGCGCGCAATGCTAGTTTATATATATAGCTGTTTATCGCGTTATTACCATCAAAATCAGCGTAAATACAACAATTTATATAATGCACAAAAATTAACTGCCATTATATTATTATACTCACTTAAGTACCATTTTCGGAAAATGCAATCAAGTCGCAAACTGCCATTGCCCATACAGAACTATTTAAAGCCATTGATATTGCTGATTCTAAAGGTTCATAATTACGATGCATGAAGAATGATTCAATACTCATTATAGACAATAATGAGACTATAGATACAATGCTTACGATGATTACGTGTGAAAAAAATATGACTTTTAGAGTTTCATAAATAGCAAATTTTATTTAAATTCGTCTATATCGGAGACCTCTTGTGTCCTGGCAATATTTTTTACACTGAAATAAACTGAAATTATTTTATTACAAAATGGCTAGTACTCGGCTAGCTTTCACATATCTTTTTCTTATATCCTTCATAAGGTTCTCGGGTCAATTTAGACCCATTTTGTCTTAAAACTGTCAGTATATTTTTTTGAAATATTGATAAAATAAATGATATATTATATTATGGTTGGTTTCATTATAAGAAATGGTAGGATATTTCGCAGGTACCAAACGAAGAAGTTACCATACAATGCTTTGGTACGCAGCACTCTTGAATATTGTAGCGTGATATGGAGGCCGCACTATGCTACTCATTCGCTGAGGCTAGAGCGGTTGCAGAAACGATTTCTTTGGCATCTGGCATACTCCTCAAACGCAGCTACCCGCAGAAGAGATTTTTCCTATTCTAGCATTCTTAAACAATTCAAAATGCACTCATTGGAAATACGCAGGGATGTTACAGATTTGGTTTTTCTTTTTAAAATATTAAGAAACCACGTAGACTGCCCACAACTTCTTAGCTGCATCAAATTCAGAATGCCAAAGAGATACCCTCGCAAACCGATACATCCCCTCGTGGCACCGTTTCGTAGGACTGTACTCGGTATAAACTCTCCAATCCCCAGAATGTGTAAATTATATAATGATTACAGCAACCAAATTGATATTTACTCAATGCCTTTAAATCATTTCCGAAAATGCTTGTTGGATGCAATATCGAAGTAGTTTTTTTTTTTATTATTATTATTATTTTTTCTTTTTAGTTCTCGATGTAGTTAAATAATAAACACCCCAATAATATTCATAATAGTATGTAAGCCCACCCACCGTACAATATATGTTTAACTAATATAAATTACTTTTCTAAAATGTTTGTTGGATTAGTAATGTCCGCCTGATAAAATTGTGCAATTAATCAGCTGTTATTGGAAATTGTATTTTTACATGTATTATTGTAACAATTGTGGCTGGATTTTTTAAATAAAATAAAAAAATAATAATAAATAATCACGGCATCAATGGTGTGAAAATCCCAGAACTTGAGACCTTGAAAATACCTAATTTAAATTTACGTCACAATAGGCAGGTATAATAAATATAAAAAATGAGATCTACTATCATCGTGAGAACTTAATTAGAAAAACCGACTGGTTTTAAAATTATAATTATAATTATCTTCATTATGATCTTTCAAAAAAAAAATATATGGGAACGAAGTTCGTTATTATTAAATGCAGCCACTTAATATGAAATGAAAATACTAATTTAAATGTTAGGTTCTGATTAAAATTATTGTTTTTGCATACGATTTCGTAGAGCTTCGGAATGTAACCATTGTATTGTAATTTTTATAGGACTGCCTCGGTGGCGTAGTTGTATTACGATATGACTGCAATGCTGAGGACTCGGGTTCGATCCCCGGGTCGGGCAAAGTGATATTGGAATTAAATTCAGTATCAGCCCGGGGAGTCTGGTATTTGTGCCCCGATATGGTGATAGGCTCGCCCCCTATCACTACATGGGACGGAATACGCACGGCGAAAAGTGGATGCACTAGTTGCGCGTCTGGCCCCCCCTTAATGATAAGATCACACAATACTTATATGGAATCATTATATTTGCTATTTGGGTCATATTCTCAGCAGCGACGGTGGTGTAATGGTCAGCATAGTTTTACCAGTGTTTGATTCGGGGAAGGTCTTTCGGGCGGAGCACGGAGCAAAACGTAGTTATTATACAGGCGCGGCAAAGCAACCCCACTGTACCTATACCTGATGGAATGTGGGGTGGTGTCCAAAGGCCCTATACAATATGCATTTTTAGAATCTTCATAAAATAATCGCTAATAGAACATATGGGAGACATATCCTTGCGATCATGGTTGCGATAGCCTTATGTATAGGAAATGTCAATTCCATATATTTTTTTTCTATTAGGGTTAACCGCTGTTAAGATATCTTGGTTAAGGCCCTTGATAAAATCGTCGGGCGAGAGATGATCCTACTCCAATCGATACAATTTACAAATATCCTATCATCTACGATTTTACCTTAGTTGTGTCTTTGTTAGATACTTCCCGGATAAAAACATTTTCCCGGGATAAGAAGTAGCCTATAGCACTCAGGAGTAATTTAGCTTCCTATTAGTGAAAGAATTTTCAAAATCGGTTCAGTAGTTCCTGAGATTAGCGCGTTCAACCAAACAAACAAACTCTTCAACTTTATAATATTGGTGTAGATCTAACCTGGGTATTTTTGGGTTGGCTTAAAAACCTATCCATCCTAACCTAACCTGCGGAGTCTGGAAATTATCCCCAATATGGCGATAGGCTCGCTCTCTATCACATCATGGTACGGAACACACAAGGCAAAAAGTGGGTGCCCTGGTTGTACCTCTGTCTACCGAGATTATGGCGAAAATCATCGATAAAAAACTAATATTTTTACCAAAAATCTTAATATTACTTCCTCAGAGTAGTAGGGCATGTAAACTAAAAGTTACTTTTTATTGATATGTATTTTGTTTAAAATAAAATAAAATACTTTATTCATCACGTAGGCGAACATAGTTGCACTTATGATAAGTCAAGATAAATTAAATTGATTATATTAATAGTAATTATGAATACCGAAGGTCACTTATATAACTATCGACATTGCTCTGTCGTACTGACGTCAGTTGGCACCACAGAATAGTTGGCACAAAGCCGTTTGACGTAATAACATGGCAGCTACTATTTCATGGTGTTAAAGAACAGGTTAATAAAACTGAAAACTTTGAAATAATTTATAAAAAATATTTTATTATTTTATGAACTAAAACTAACCTTTCCGACTGCTTTTTGCGTAAGGTATCTCAATAATATATTTTTAGATTTTTTCTCATATACAGTAAAATACCCTATTCACGCAAAAACTTTCTTGATGTCAAATGCCAATAGAATCTATTGCTTATAAGGATAAAACACTATATATGACCATTAGGGGTCTGAGTACTTTTAAGATCACAAATAAAGGCTTAATTGCTGTAAATGCCCGGTAGTTACCTCCCGTACGATTTTAGTTATCTGTTTTTATTTCAAACGTTAACTGGCGTCCTGTAGATGGTGCAATGGATTACTAAAGTTGGGCTAGCAATATATATTTTTGAATCTTCCTTATTTTTATTACATTTTTATATATACTAAAAATGATTTATCTAAAAAACAATATTTATCATTATTATAAGTTACTTATTTTTCTGTGAAAGTACTCAGCGCGACTTTTATACCAGAAAAGGCCGGCCAAAGCCGTGAACATCACCTAGTTAATAAATATTTTAGATTTAATTTGCATTTATAATAGGTACCTTGTAAGTTCATGTCTGTGTTAGGACGAATTAACTTCCTCTTTATTTGAAGTCTGTTATACACATCTAACGAATATATTTTAGAATCAACCTGTTTGTGTTACAGACCGTGTAAAAATGGGCATACATATTATGTGTCTCCAAAAACACACAGCATTGGGATGAAGAAAGCAATCATTTGATTCGGTTAATCTAAAGAGAATGTCAGTTCAATACATACCAGACTGTCAAATCTTGTCTCTTACTCTTTTACACCAGAAGGCGCTGCTCTGCTTTGGCGCGCGATTTTAGCTGTGAACTCATAGCGTCGTTTTGATTCGAACGTATCAGTTCGGTAAAGTTTTTAATTAAAGTAAAACTTTTCAAAACTGGATTTAAAACAGTGTTGATGTGATAAAAATGTGTTAAAGTGTGTGTTGTACACAGCATTGTATTTATTGGTAAGTTTTGGAGCCATTTAGTAAAGACGACACGCGAAATAGAAGCGCAAACAAAATAGGTACCGGTCAAGAATATGTTGCCTCGGATGGGGAACAAGTCACGACCTGAAGCTTATGCAAAATAGGTACCTGCAGGTCACCAATTTGTTGCCCCGGATGGGGAACAAGTCTAGAACCCAAGCTCATGCATATCGGATAGCATTGAGTGCTTCCTCATCCTTGAAATAAGGAGAGGGCATAGCTTCACTTTTATCTATTAAACGAGTACTTATTGGCGCAGGAACAGGCACAAACATGTGCGTAGGGTTCCGATCCGCGTGTCGACTCGCTAATGACTCAGGTTTTCGTAAATTATTCGTAAACTAATTTGCTCCAATTACCAAAATTATTTTAATATGTCCCTTCAAAACAAATATGTTACTTACATTGAACAATAATAGGTTTTATAATAGCTCCACATAACCTGTTATTAGGTACACCTATGGTGCCTTGGGACAATCTAGAATATAGTTAATGTGAAAATAAAGACATTCCATTCACCAATATAGAATAAACACAAAGTAAGCATATAAATCCCTTGTGGAAAGCTTAGCTACACCATGTTTTAGACCTAAATGTCAGTAATGTATTAAGACATTTTTTTATAAAATTAAAGGTTATTATTAAATTACTATTAGAATACTATGATTATATGTGGTAATATCTAGTAAAGTAGAACTAGCAATGATGCATATAGAATTGCAGTCCATAAATAAGTATAATCAATGATTAAAGCTCCAAGGCCACCTAAATTAGGCCTAACTTTTTTATTTGTAATTATTAAATAATAATAAAGATAGTTTCTGAGCTATAACAAAGTATGGGACTATTGTGTGCCCGCACATGATCAGATCTTAAACAAACCAATATATCAGATTATAGAATTACCTTACTGGATGATATACCAACTTTAAAACTGCCCGTGTAATTAATATAGAGGCACTACTGTCTATCTTACAGTAGCTTTGTGGATTTGTCATGTTAAAAGTTTTGTTTCTGCTAGTCTTCTTTTGTCACAATAACACCAATGATTGTCACCAGGTATATCAGGGAACTTCAGATGAGAAGGGTTTTAGCCTTTCAGGGTGGATTAGTAGATATATTAGCCCTCTGCCAATTATTCAAAAATAAAACAGATACTCAATTGCCACTTATTTGCACTCCAGACTTAGACCTCGTCTGAAGTACCTACCTAAGGACCAAGCTATATACCTAAGAATTCTATTAAAAAAAAAAAAAAAAAAAAAATGTGTGTTGTGAAGTTTGCAAACTAGCGCTAGACCAATCTGGTGGTCAAAGGCCTATAACCTCTCAGTAGCAGAGGAGGTCAATTCCCAGCAGTAGGATAATATATTTTTCATAACTAATATTATTATTAAATTGAATTTTACCTCTGAGAGAGATGTTAAAGACTTTCTCCTATATAGGTACTACTTCTTGAAGGTACATACATTCAAAAAGCAGTCATCAGGCCCCTTTTTATCTAAGCATTGCGGAAGTGCACTCTTTTGTTGGTTACTTATAACGGAGAGATTCTCCAGTTAACCTTCTTTTGAATTGGCCTGTCTTCAACTCCATGTACAATTTGCAGCGATTATGAACTGGGTTGTAGAAACCCTACACTAGAGAGGGACGCAAAGATGTATATGGGAATTATTTTCTCCTGGTTTTTCTCAGAAAAAATCCAAGCAGGCTGCAAAGGTCTCGGAGATGCTTGCAACCTTGAGGTCTTGGGTTTGGTATGTAAATTACCAATTAGAACAATATAACATTTTACAGCAAAATAGCTATATTCTAAATTGGCTTTGGACTTTATTAAGCAGGCATTAACCTTGCAAACCATGCAAGGGTCCAGCGGTGACTGTACTGTGAAATACTGTTGCAAGACACAGTTATTACCTTGAGAATTCACATGGGGAGACCAAATAATGATACTGCCCCACGGAGTACCTCAGGAACTTAAGCAGTGGTTTGATACAGTGGAGAGCAGTACAACTCCACTACGCAAGAGAAAAATAACATAAACTGAGAGCAGCTGCTCAAGAAATGCCCACATAATGTTCTAATGCTTTATGCTTAGTAGTAGTACCAGTAGTGGCCAGTACCTTGTTGCATAAAACCGCAACCAACTCGGACAAAAAAAAAAAAAAAAAAAAAAACTGACTTTAACCAATAGTTGTGTTAGTTGTATAAGGTGGCATTCACTCTAAATATGAAATTGACTTCATTGTTACTTGGTAGGTACCAAGCAGACTAAACAGTAATGCAAATCATCTCTGAAGAGATGGACGCATTATCTGCAATGGCACTTATTACCACCAGCCCCGGAGGCAACTTTTTATTAAAAAAAAAAAAAAAAAAAAAAAAAAAAAAAAAAAAAAAGGTGATCGTATTAGACGTGTAGGTCAAGTCAGAATATTTGCCACAAAATATACCACTATTGTACAGGCACGTAAACTCAATTTTTTTTTTTTTTTTTTTTAGCATGGGTTGGCAATATTTTTGCCAATGGGGGTTGCCTACCACCCATATAAACTTAAGGGTCCCTGCACAACTAAACTGTGCAGAAAGGATATATAATAGGACCTGAATTGACACAGTGTTCTCTAGCGCCTTGAACAGTAGGCGTAGTGGTAGTAGTAGGTACCTCACTAGTAAGTGAAAGCACTAACTTACCCAATTCAAATAATGAATCTGCGGAAGGTTCTTATTGATTAAACCTCACTAGTAAATGAGAACATTAACCTACATAATTCAAATCATAAACCGGCTAAAGGTTATTGATTAAAACTCACTAGCAAGTGAGAGCATTAACATGCATAATTCTAATCATAAACCTGCGGAAGGTTTTTACGGATTAAACCTCACTAGTAAGTGAGAGCATTAACATGCATAATTCAAATCATAAACCTGCGGAAGGTTGTCACTGATTAAACCTCACTAGTAAGTGAGAGCATTGACATGCATAATTCAAATAATAAAGCTGCAGAATTTCTTTTTGATTGAATCTCTAGTAAAGGAGAGCATTAAAATGCATAATTCTAATCACAATCCTGCGGAAGCTTGTTACTGATTAAACCGCAGTAGTAACTAAGAGCATTAACATGCATAATTCAAATAATGAATCTGCAGAAAGTTCTTTTTGATTGAATCTCACTCATAAGACAGCATTAATCACTATAATTCAAGTAATGAACCTGCTGAAGGTTCTTATTGATTGAACCTGCGGAAGGTTCCTATTGACTGAACCTGCGGAAGGCTATTATTTATTGAACCTGCGGAAGGTTCTTATTTATTGAACCTGCGGAAGGTTCTTATTTATTGAACCTGCGGAAGGTTCTTATTTATTGAACCTGCGGAAGGTTCTTATTTATTGAACCTGCGGAAGGTTCTTATTGATTGAACTTGCGGAATGTCCTTGACAAAATGTCTCATCAGGCAAAACTTGGGGGTGGAGCATATAGCTGTAGCTGTATATAGGAGAAGAGAAATCAGCTTTTTAAGGAAAATTGGTGTTTCACCACCTTATCCACCTTTAGTGTCCAATTAGAAAATTGTTAGTCTAGTGCAATAATAACAAATCAAAAGTCACAGGGTCTAGTCAAGATGTAGCTGGATTTTAATTTGCATACAGTACTATTTTATTGCACAAATTAATGGTGTTAGATTCTTCTGTAACTACTGTAGAAAAAGTTATCAAGGATCATCCAACAAATCCTAGATATTTTTTAATTTTCTCTAGATCACCTATCATAATTTTCAAACACATGATTTATTATAAATACCATTAGTATGTCATAACTAACTTCAGACTATGTATTTCACAACCTGATTCCCTTTTGGAACTGTTGGGAAAAAGATTGCCACACATGGAAGGCTCAAGCTGGTTCCTGGCCAAAAACGGGGTAAAGAACTAACAGCTGTGCCCAGACTATCAGCTAGTTGCTGAGTAGGCATCTACAGCCCATATTATAAACCCAGCTACTCATGTGAAAGAACTAACTATAGGTCTCATATATAGTGATGGTATAGTTAAAGGACATAAAATATTTTATTTTTTTATACCAGTCATAGAAACTGTTAAATCAGCATCAAAAACCAGAGTGGCTGGCTGGATAGGTTGCATTTTTTGGAAACAAATTACTATTCATGCATTTCTGTGTACCTAGTACTCTATCAAAGGTGGGATCAAGAGCATAGTTAATATGAATATTAAATGGAAGATATTTTGAAAAGAGCTAACTGGAAATCTAAAAGCTTTTTATTAAAAGTATCTTGTCAGGATATTTACAGACTCAGTGTTCAAACTGATGTTTTATTGTATGATAATTTTTAAAGTGATTCAATGTATGATTTTTGTTTTTTTATAAATTTGGATCTCATTTCTCTTGATACTCTTGTTTTGAGTTCATAAGATACTACTTAACTATAAAGTGTTTAAAATTTTATAATTGATGGTCTGATTTCTTAATATGACAAGTAACTAACAAGAGTTTTTAGTTATTTCAAAGTTTTCCTTTTGTTATTTTGTTTTATGGAGATTTCATAAACAATTCTAGAGGAAAAAATAGTACATTCACAAATCATGTGAATTATTTCTTTTTATATTCACATAGCGTCGATTGTATTACACCAGCAGATATCAAACAGGTCTTCATCCCAATGCTGTGTGTTTTTGGAGACACATAATAGAACTGTTTTGCATTAAAACAAAACAATTATTATGTGTTGAAGAAAACACACAGCATTAGTACAAGGATCTTGCTGGTGATGAAGACTTCTATGAGTTCACAGCTAAAATCGCGCGCCAAAGCAGAGCAGCGCCTTCTGGTGTAAAAGAGTAAGAGACAAGATTTGACAGTCTGGTATGTATTGAACTGACATTCTCTTTAGATTAACCGAATCAAATGATTGCTTTCTTCATCCCAATGCTGTGTGTTTTCTTCAACACATAATAATTGTTTTGTTTTAATGCAAAACAGTTCTATTATGCGCGAAAAAGATTACCACAGGTACTTTCGCAAAGTCGGGTAAAAAAAAAGTAAAACAAATAATTATTATTGAAATTATTTTGTTTTATTATTGAAATTGAATTAAAGTTGAATAGTAAATTTTATATACTATTGTTACGAACAACTTGAATTACAATTTACAAAAAGTGTGCGATGGCCGGGAATCGAACCCGGATCAACTGCTTGGAAGGCAACTATGCTGACCATTACACCACCATCGCGATAGTTGGCATTCCAGATTTGCGTATCTTAATAGACATTTATTCAATAACTTTATTTTTTTATGTCATAGTACCATCATTTATGACATAAAATCTATATATAATAAAATATAACAAGTAGATGTCTGTCCATTAAAGACATTATTGGTCTTTATTAGAGCAGCAGAAGACAAAACAACAGACTTTAAAAATTTTGTCCGTCCGTCTGTCCGTAATTATGTTTGTACACGCATCACGCAAAAACTACTGCATGGAATTGAATGCAGTTTTTACCAATTTATTGTTAGAAGTCAAACTTAAAATATCATTTTTATCTATACATACTACTTAATATCATAAACAGGTGAAGGTTGTTTTATGCCTGCCTTTGGTTATGCCTTGATGTACAGTCAGCCACATAAGTAGCTAAACAAATTCAAAATTTTAAATTGGTTTTGTAACTTTTGCGTCTTAATCAACAATCGTTTTTCCTTCATTACAATAAACTTGACGGGGTTGACTTTATTTTAGATAAAGAAAGAAGAATATTTTGACTGAAGTGAACGTGTAGAAGCGTTTTAAAGTTTTTCATTTGTTCAGCTACTTTTGTGGCTGACTGTACAATAAAGAGAGTAAAATAAATAAAAACAAATAAAAGTTTGTGAGTTTGTTTATAGGAAGTAATCTCTGGAAAGTGGAACTACGGAGTGATTTGATTGGTACTGATGATTGATTGAACGACAGATTTTAACTCGGAAAATATTCACGCAGACGGAGCCGAGAGCAAAAGCTAGCTAAACAATAAAGTTGAACACATCACTATCAGGTTTTAATGACCAGCCCCGACTCACACCGGCTTGTAGTTGGTTACGGGTGGGACCAAAGCCTGTTTCTGGAGAATAGAGGGTACAAAATTAAAGGGCGAGTGTCTAACACCCGTAGCTTTTATTTCCGCCCGAGATACAGACGTATTATTACAGCATTACTCGATACTTAACTAAGTAACGTTTGTGATTACGGCCTAACTTCAAACCGGCCATAACTTAGGCTGAGTTGTTTCATCCCTGGTCAGGGATAGTTAAGGATCACTGACGAATTTACAGCGAAGCGAAGGCGCCCGTCCAGTGTTTTTTTTATGGCATTGAGTCACGAGACGAGCATGCCGTTCGCCTGATGGTAAGCGATACGACCACCCATAAACAGTAGCAACACCATCCAGCACTGCGCTCGTCATCCTGAGACATAAGAAAGTCTCATTATCTCCAGTAGTTACACTGGCTACAATGTCCTTCAAACCGAAACACAACAGTGCATGCACACTGCTGCTTGGCGGTAGAAATAGACATTGCGGTGGTACCCACCCAGACGGACTCTTACATATGAGAGACCTACCACCAGTATAGTGTAATAAGACCGTGAACTTTACTTCCACGGATGTAACAACTTGGGCTTAGTGGCCGTCACACTGTGCGGTGGTCGCTGTCCACCAGCTACCAGCTGTAATAAAACAAGATATCTTTTGAATGTAACTGATACTTAATTCAGTAATTCATGATATACTTTGACGTGTCTTTGTGGAATTCGATATTCGTACACTTCCTACTTTACTTTGAAGTTTCAAGTTGACGCACTTTCCTGCTCAATGCTGCGGTAATGCGGAGTATGGTGTTTGGTGAATTGTCTAGATTTTGGAGGGGGGTGAGTTACGTATCCAATCGTGGAACCTCGCCCCCCTCCGACACCCATGCGAAATACATTTTTTGAAGTGAAAACTTCTTTAGCGGCGTTGAGCACTTTTGGGATGGGTATAAATTGTTAAACTTGCGTCAGGATCACGTGACCCTGATCGAAAATGCATAGGTGGTTTTACCATGCCTTACTAATATGAACCTTAAATATATAATAATAATATAATAATACCAGCCCTGTATTAAATACTGCCCACTGCTGAGCACGGGCCTCCTCTACAACTGAGAGGGGTTAGGCCTTAGTCCACCACGCTGGCCTAGTGCGGATTGGTAGACTTCACATACCCTCGAAATTCTTATCGAGAATTCTCCTTAAATATAATGCGTAGAAACTATAATTCTTAAACGTTTACATTTTTATTTATTTACTTCATTAAAACCATCCCTTACTAATATGAACTTTAAATACAATGCGTAGAAGCAATAATTATTGAAACGAGTGCATTTTTATTTATGAAGTCACTAATATGAACCTTAAATACATTGCGTAGAAGCTATTTCCCCAGCGTTGGCACGGCCCGAGTACGAAAGAACGTAACAGTCTTTTTTAAAATTTTGATTTATTCTACTTTGGTTGTGATGACCATTCCATTTCTGACATTTATCAAAAACCAGACTAAACGTGCGTTGCTCGCGTCTAAAAATCTACTTTATGTGGTAGGCGTAAGATCGAATTTGTGTTTAGAACTATCCAAAATATTCAAAAATGCACAACGTTAATGTTCAAGTTTTCACTTTTGTTGTTTCGGCATAGTAACCCCACCGCACATCATGGTAAGTGAAGTGGGATACAGATAGAGGTCCTATGATGTAATTAGTTGCGAATTAATGAACCCGTTGTGATATCTTAAAAATGTCTAGATAGCACGCATACTCACGCCTTTTATCCCCGAAGGGGTAGGCAGAGGCACAACTAGTGCATCCACTTTTCGCCGTGCGTATTCCGTCCTATGATATGATAGGGGCGAACCTATCGCCATATTGGGCACAAATTCTAGACTCCGGGCTGAACTAGAAAAATCCAATAACACTTTGCCCGACCCGGGGATCGAACCCGAGACCTCAGCATTGCAGTCGTGCCGTAGTTGTATTACGTACAACTACGCCACCGAGGCAGTCTAGATGGTGTCATAGGTCATTGGTCTTTCCTTCTTTTCTTACCAATGTGCCTTAGACAGAGAGTCATCATCATCATCAGCCACATGACGTCCACTGCTGAACACTGGTGGACACTTTACTGGTGATAGGTCTCTCATATGTAAGAGTCCGTCTGGGTGGGTACCACCGCAATGTCTATTTCTACCGCCAAGCAGGAGTGTGCATGCACTGTTGTATTTCGGTTTGAAGGACATTGTAGCCAGTGTAACTACTGGACATAAGACTAACATCTTATGTCTCAGGGTGACGAGCGCAGTGGAATGCCACACAGTACTTTGTACCTCAATGTGCTGAATAGTTTTGCTACTGTTTATGAGTGGTCGTATCGCTTACCATCAGGCGAAAGGCATGCCAGTCTAGTCATTCAAGGCAATAAAAAAAAACATAGGCCTCCCCTAAAAATTGCCAGACGGACCTGTCAAAAGCGGTCTGCATCCAGCGTGTTCCTGCGCTCTTTATCAAGTCTGTCCACCTTGCAGGAAAGTAGATAGTTGATACTTAAATATATGACTGCCTCCGTGGCGTCGTTGTAGTGTGTGCGTGTACGACACCACTCTGAGGTCCGAATTTCGAATCCCGGGTCGGGCCAAGTGGCTTTTACTGCTCTGTATCAGACTGGAGCTTAGAATTTGCGCCCGATATGGTGATAAGCTCTACCCTCTATCACATTATGGGACCTGAACACATAGAGAATAAAGAGTTCCCGTGTTGCATTTCAGCTTACCCCTTCGGGCATGGATGAGTGATGTGTATTTTTGTAAATGACTGTAAACTGCAGGTTTACCTGAACCCCAAATTAAAAAATAGTAATTATTTATGCGCACAATATACTGGGACGCACACAAACATTTATAACAAGATGTAAAAATATTACAAATGAAGGGTTCGGGCCACGTGTATCCCATGATACTGCCGAAAAGGTTTCAGATCAGCATAAATGCCAGGCAAGGTGTATCTGGGGATGGTTATCCATTGGACTAGAGACGCATTGTAATTTGTAATAGATTAATTAAACATAAAAAAAAACTAGGTTTTGCCCGCGGCTCCACCCGCGTGAACGAGTTTTTCGGGAGTAAAAGTCATGCTTTATATTTTAGGGGAAAAAAGTAGCTTATGTTAATCCCTGATAATGTAGCTTTATATTAGTGAACGAATTTTAAACATCGGTCCAGTAGTTTTTGAGTTTATCCATTACAAAAAAACAAACAAAAAATAAAGTCTTTCCTCTTTATATTATTAACACACACACACACGCCTTTTATCCCCGAACGGGTAGGCAGAGGCGCAACTAATGCACCCACTTTTCGCCGTGCGTATTCCGTCCTATGATGTGATAGGGGGCGAGCCTGTCGCTATATCGGGCACAAATTCCAGACTTCGGGCTGATACTGATTAGAAAAATCCAATATCACTTTGCCCGACCCGGGGATCGAACCCGAGAGAGACCCCATAATTGCAGTCGTATACCGTAATACAACTACGCCACCGAGGCTGTTTATAATATTAGTATAGATAAAAATAAATGGAAGCAAATTGATCACTTGATGGTAATTACAGTATAGTATAAACTATATACATAATGTCGACCAATTAGACATTCTAAGATTGACAGAATAATGCTGCCTTGTATTCACTTTAGACATTCTCCAAAATATCCTTTTTTTATTGCTACTACATTATTTTATGAAAGTTCCTTTGTGTGTTGTTACAAATATTTGAATATATCATTTATTGTTGTAACAATATCATATCTTAACTACAATACTATAAAGTACTTTACTGTGTTGGTATGTATTTTTGACTCTTTTCGACGATCTCAGCGTACTCTGCAATTTGTTTTCAAAACTAAGAATATTTATTTGCACGTTAAGGAATTATGAACATGCGTTTTATCTGTCTGTTTGTTCCTCTAAGCTAATCTTTCAGATAAATACCTACACACTTTTCGCGATTAGAGTTCCGACCCATAATGTGATAGGGACCGAACCTATTGCCATATCGGACATAAGTACCAGACTCCGGGTTGATACTGAGTAGAAAAATGCCTTATTCTTTACCCGATCCGGGATCGTACCCCAGGCTCCAAGCATTCAGCCGTACCATAATACAATTTCATCTCCGAGGCAGTCAAATGCATTCGGCCATATTTTACTAGTAAATATGTATATCGTACATTGGTATTGACAAATTCATGTCTCAATTCTCCGAAGAATTGGAACATACAAAAAATACCTTCTACTACTAAAGGAAATTGGGGCGACATCCCTGCTCTATTGACCGGTTAACCGGAAATCGGATGACGGTCGGATACGCCGGACGGCCGGCCACCGTCTCAACCGCAGTTATTGAACATCACCTATTCATCGCCGCTGATTACTACAATTTCCATTAAAGTTCTATGTTAACGAAATAGTGTTCGAAATTCGAATGAAGATTTGTGATTTTTTTTTACTAATTATTTGGCGTGGATAACTACCATATTTTACTTTGTCAACATTTTCTACTTTTGCTGATGAGAAGCAGTGTGCAAGCGCTAATGTGTTTCTATTAGAAGGACATATTCGATAATATAATTTTCCGTATCTCAAATCTTCAGCTCTTTGTTATGGATCAAAATAAAATAACAAATACGATAAAACTTAACAAGTGAACCGACAGATGATCCGACTATGCATGGAAGCCGGATTAAATGCGAATTACTGGCGCTTATGTACACAGTAACGCTTTGTGGCGAAAATTTGTTTGTATTCGATTTAATATTCATTGCTTAATTAAATTCCGAATTATTTTCATTAATTTTCACTTTGCGTTGGTGAAAATAGTGAGACCATTGGTAAACTGTACACATGACAGCATTCGGCTGTACGTGTCGGTGACAGCGCGTAGAACGCTCGTCTACAGCACTTTGTTTTTTTTTTCGCGGAGTAAGTGACCTATTACTACCGCCCAGCCTTTAAGGGGGGGGGGGGGCGACTGAGCGGTTATGTTGGGTTCACCGTGCCTTACGACCCGGCGCGGCGTTGAGCCGCCCGGAGAGATGTAACCATCGACCGCCGCGCCGGGCCGAGTCCCTAACCTATGTACAAATGCACGGCATACCAACCAAAACTCCGCGGTGGCCATCTTCGGCGCATTAGGGACGGCTGCGGGCTTCCTCTGACGGAAGTGTCTAAGTTGTCGTCCACAGCTGCCCCTGCGCGGTGTGCCCATCACAGGGATCGCTACAATCTATACTATCTATACTTATTATATAAAACTGAAGAGTTTGTTTGTTTGTTTGTTTGAACGCGCTAATCTCAGGAACTACGGGACCGATTTTGAAAATTCTTTCACTTATAGGAAGCTACATTACTCCTGAGTGCTATAGGCTACTTTTTATCCCGGAGAAACTTTTCCACGCGGGCGGAGCCGCGCGCAATGCTAGTGTGCTAATAAAACACATAGTTAAAGACGGACAGCCCCCTGCCACCCGGCTGCGACCCCCGGTGGCCCCTATTAGTGGCCTTTTACGACAGGCAGGGGATACAGTGGTGGAATTCTCCAAACGCCCCCAATCCACAGGTCGGAAGACACCGGTCAGTCGTCCACCCGGCGCCTCCTACGTCTCGTCTGGCGGCGGGAGGGATCTCCGCGCCTCCGATCCCTCTTGGTACTCTCCTTCTTCCGCGAGAGGACCACCTCACAGAAGTGTGCCACCGCACGCCAGGACCTCCGGCTGTCGACCATGGAAGCGACAACGGGCGGCAGCGAGAGGTCTCCTCCGATGATTGCTCTGAGAGCGCTGCGCTCCTCATCCCAGGCTGGGCAAAACTCTAACGTATGCTGGGCCGTATCCAGCTGGCAGTTGTCACAGTGGTGACACACTGCCGACACCTCCTACCCCACTACCCGCCACAAGTACTCACCGAAACAGCCATGCCCGGTGAGCACCTGTATCAGGTGAAACGTTGCCGCACCGTGGCGCCTGTCCAGCCATTCGGCAAAGACAGGACGCACTGCCGCGACGACCCTGAGCCCCGCTGACGGGGCCTCCAGCCTGAGACGCCACTCCTCCACGGCGGCTCGCCGTAGGGAGGCCCATGGCCTCATAGCCTCATGGCCTCCACCTCCTTCAGGGCCAGATGTTGCCCGCGACTGGACGCCTCCCGCTAATGAATCGTCTCTTGTACTGCATATAAATGCACTGCGTCGTGGGTTGCGTCAGTGGCAGCGCGGAGAACGTTCGTCTATTGTGCGATACATAAATGCACTATGTTGTACGCCGCGTCGGTGACAGCGCGGAGAATGCTCGTCTACTATACTGCATATCAATGCACTGTGTCGTGCGTCGCGTCGGTGTCACCGCGGAGAACGCTCGTCTACTGTGCTATACATAAATGCACTGTATTGTACGCCGCCTCGTCGATAGCGCGAAAATCGCTTGTCTGTTCCGCTAGATAACAGCATTCTGACATTCGTTTTGATTGGTTTAAATTTAATGTCATACATCAGGCAACACACAAAAGTATAAAAAATAGTGGGAATTAAAGTGGCACTCTCATTGTCGTAAACGTAAATGGGGCTGAAAATTGAGTGGGAATTAAAGCTCGAGTCGGAATGGACGGATGAAAACAAATAACACGATATTAAAAACATTGTGTGATGTACAGTCAGCAGCATAAATATCTGTACAAAATCAAAATTTAAAATCGCCGATATACGCATTAAGTGAAACTGAAATATTTTTTTCTTCGTTTGAAGTAAAGTAAACACCTTTTATTTTATTTTTGTGAAGAGAAAAATAAGATAAGTAAGAACACAAAAGTATGTAGGCAAATTGAAATTTAGAATTTGTTCATCTACTTATGCTGCTGACTGTACGTTCATTCGTTATTTTGGATCGTGATGATGGATATTTATAATGTGTCAGGGTAGTTTGTTTATAAAATTTGTATAAAATAATAAGAGAGTGAAATATAATATTTATTCACTGTCGAGGTAATTGTAGAAAGAGTTGAATGGATTTCTATCCATATTTCAGTATTTAAGTGAAATGTGAGTTAATATACGGGACAAAACTTAGTAAATACTGAGGCACAGTTCATAAAATGTCACGCAGACCACGTAGCGGCCAAAAGGCCCACCCCAATCCTCAGTCGATGTAATAAAATCGTTAATTTAATCCACACCAAACATAACATCATCTGGATAACCCAAAATTGGCTATTAAAATTCACCTACCGCCAATAATTGGACGGCCATCACTCGGGGCCACAAAACACGCGTTTAAAAACATGTCTCAACGCGTCCGCCCGCGTCCCCAATTACGTGTAACATCGATATTCCGGTGTTGTTTGATTTTACGCGTAAACTACAAGCGGCAGCGATTTTGTTCTAAAGTTTGGAAGAGCTATAAGTATTATATGCTCGGCTTATAAATACATGGTTGGTCTATCAAAATAGTTAAATACAGTCACTGAAGTACCATAAAAATGGCGCTATATTTTAAACTAGCTTTTGCTCGCGGCTTCGTCCCCGTTTTTTTTCTTGAAAAGCGCGTCAATGACTTTATTTTATAATATGTATGGAAGGATGTGGTTTACTCCCAAGGACGGTTTACAAGGGTGTTTTTACAACTAGGGCGATGGCTTGGTTTTATGACTAATTGACTTATCTCTCGGTAGGCGGCATTATTAATACTAATATTACCTATAAAGCTGAAGAGTTTGTTTGTTTGGTTGAACGCGCTAACCTCAGGAACGAATGAACCGATTAGGAAAATTATTTCACTAATAGTAAGCTACATTACTCCTGTGTGCTATAGGCTACTTTTTATCCCGGGAAAATATTTTTATCGCGGAAAAACTTTTTCACGTGGGCGGAGCCGCGACGACACCTAGTTTTGAATAATAGTAATTCTGCGATAAATCACAAGTCTATGGGTTAGATTTCATTGATATTTGCGGAAACACGTTCTTTGCCAGACCATTTAAATGAATACTCTATTCTCGTTCTCGACATCGATGTTACTAGAGCTAAGAATAAGTGATATTAAAAAAAACTAAATTATAGCTTATAAGCGAATGAAGACTATATTGAGCGTGTAAGGCTAAGAACTCACGAAGAGGTTTTCACCCGCACAGCCGCGGTTTCGGGCCCGCAATTCCTGTAGAATGCAAATATATATAGGCAGCTTAGAATCATTTACATGTCAGGAATGTAGATTGATATTACTGTCATTAGTAAACTGACTGATGTTGACTTACGGCCAGATTTTTATTGCAATGACAGTCATGGCTTATACTTAACAACGTTTTTGTTTTGGCAGTTCTTGTAGCTTTTACAATAGCTGTTAACTTTACGGTTTTTGAAGAAACTAACCGAGACATCTCACTGTTATTACGATAACGAGGGTCTCTTTTGACTTATCCCACCCAGCCAATAGAAATCTCCGGCCACCGTTTAATATTCATAGAGTAATTAATTTTGGTCAGCCACGGGACGCGGCCGGTGTTGATGCTCGTTTCCAGACCTCGGGAATATGGTATATCAGTGGATTGTAATTAGCGATTTTATTTGTATGATATGTATCGAGAACGAGAGAAAAGTAGCAGATATAATTAAATAGTGCTCCCAGATTTTACGTGAGACCCATTTGTGGTATAAATACTGTGGTTTTCCAGGATAAAAATAACTTATGTTATGATAATCCAGGATACCATTCAGCAACAATTTATCACAAAATAATCCCTTTACCAGAATGAGCAAGTCATATAATAACGTTTGTACGAACCTTGACATTTTTAACATTAGTTTTGCTTCCTTCAAAACATCCTTACTTAAAAACCTGTAACTAATAATTTATACATATTTTTCCCATAAACTAGACTGATCATTCCGAATTTTGGGTAATGTTACCAATTAACTGAATTGTTGTGTATAGTTGTAATGAGCTTCAGATTCATTTAGCTTTTTAATGTATTATAGATATATCATTTATTTAGTTGTAGTCTGTAACTGTACCCAATAAATTAAATAATAAATATCGCCCATTGAATAATAAACTGCAATAATTCAAAAAACATGTTTTTTGGGAAATCGCGTTTAAAGTTTCGCAACGCCGACTTGGTCGTAAAAAACATTTATTTCTTTAATATTAGACGCAATCTAGATATAATGGTAAATCTAATATATTGTCTATGAACTAACCTATCAAATGATATGTGTATGTAATTAGTATTCATTATAAATTAAAAGATACAGTACTTGTAAAAAGACACAAGTGACTTAGTTCGTTTTATGATTAAAATGCAACGTAGTATTTAAAATATCCTACAACATACAACCTATTAATGCATTTTATTATTAAGTAATAATTTATCAAGTTTAATTTATTATGGAATAATGCTTTTTTACTTTCTAAGAAGTTAAAATGTTAGATCTACTTTATAATGAACTTGTTTAATTTTAAATGAATTTAAAAAAAACTTTACAGGATTATAATAAAACAGTTTAATTGCTATATAAACCAGTCAGTAAAATGTAGCTTGGAAACCTATTACAGTTTACCCTTCTTTCAGTCTCAACATACAATTCTTATAAAAATAGTAATAATATCAAAAGAGATTCCAACATCTGTGAAAGTAAAAATTAGGTGCACAATTGGATACATTTGTCAATACCTAAAATTATAAATTCGAACATAGTTACACAACTATTGAAAAAAAAGAATCATAAAAAAATCTACTAAAATCAACTATCACAATTATTAATAATTATCGTAGGCATAAAATGAGATCAATCATAAATAAAATAGTATTTATCAAAGAATAAGTATCTTATTAGATTAATTAATATGAATATTTCTACAACATTGTGTTATAGAAATTTGTATAGTAAGTAGGGATTAACCCTTTCTTGAGGAGTTCTTTCAAATCCTTCTTCTTATTTTCACTTAATGTTTGATTTTCTGTATACGCTGGTTTTAGGTGAATCTCTCTCTCAGGTTTCATTTTCTTTCTTTTGTTTCTTACGTCTACTTCTATATAGGTTTGATCCTCGTATGAATTTTTATAGTAAAATGTAAAAGGATTTCCTTTAATCATTTTTAAATGTTTTATTTCATTCCAGTTTACTGGTTTTCCGTTAATATCTACACTAAAATTGTATCCCCAATCTTCTTGAAGTTCTTTAATATTGACAAATGAATCATAGGTAAATTCGTGTACATTTATGGCTGGCCTACTTTTTTTTGCAGATTTTATTAAAGTTATATACTGATCAGGAGTATAGATTGGACCTCCTTTTAATTTTTTTTTAATTTCCTTTTCAATGAGGCTGTGCACACTGTCTGCCTCATTCTGCGTGTGACCTCTTATGAGAAACTTATGGGTAATACTTTTAATGTTCAAATTTTGTACCGCATATAAATACATAGTTGCTATAAATTTATTTTTATTCTGGCCGCAACAGTTGTCGGAATAAAATATTACGTCCTTTCCTTCTTCACCACTGACCGCTGTACTGATTGTCTTTAAATAATCCCAAACACAAGAACCAATTTCTATGGCTCCCCTTTTAGCGTCAAACTCGGTCCAAAAGTAACAGTGGACGTTATCGTATGCACTCTTACAGTCTTTATTGTTAAGTTCTGTCAAAGTCAGTTTTTTTTTTTTTTTAATGCATTGAATGACGAGACGAGCATGCCGTTCGCCTGATGGTAAGTGATACGACCACCCATAAACAGTAGCAACACCATCCAGCACCCTGACCCACAAAGTACTGTGTGGCATTCCACTGATTATAACTGTTTAACTTTGATTTGTAGTAGAACGCCGATGTTTCTCCTCTAGGACAAGGCAAAACAGCTTCCAAGTCGTAAACTACAACTTTATTAACGGTGTTTGCATATTTTATTCTATCGTTCAATTTTTCTTTCCTACTTAATTCTTTCTCCTTCGAATGTGTTCTATACTAATCTCGTCACTCTCGCCCAATCTAGATATTGATGGATTTACATTTAGTTCCTGAGCTTGCTGGTCAGTAATGTTTGAAGAGGATAAGGTATCTGGCGCAGACGAATCAGAAGAGCTTGACGAGCTTGAAGATGATCGTATTGTCACTTTCATAGTCTGCTACAAGGTTTATTTTGGTTTCAGTGACAGGCGACAAGGAATCAGTTTCGTTGAGACACTCAGTTAGATTTATTTCTGCAAGTATCTGAAAATGTTAAGTAGGTAATTAATGACAATAAATTAAGTAAAACATTATTTTAGTAAATTAAATTACTAATAAAAGCACACGTCATCACGTAATCCACTTGAATCTTGAGCGATAAATTTGTCTAAAAACAGGTCGTTTTCAGTAACATTATGTAGTTCCTGGAACAAAACACAAAATATAGTTATACTATACTACATTAAACACAAACTTCATACGTAGTATTATCTACATAGAGAATATCAAAACAAAATAACTATGCAGGTACTCACTAAGAATGTAACTTCCTCAACAGATGGATTAAAAATATTTTCTTCTTCTAAATTATTTTGTATGCATTGCTGTAACATTGTCTGCGGGAAAAGAACATCGACATTAGTATGCATATACAATAAACAACTAAGATACAAGTATATACTTATACAATAGCTGCTTAGCACGGACTTGCGCTGACTAGCGCGATATAATACCTACTAACGACAGCGACACGTTCACCGTAGGTATTAGACAACGAGCCGTGATAATTATAAGATACTATATCTATACTAATATATAAAACTGAAGAGTTTGTTTGTTTGAACGCGTTAATCTCAGGAACTACTGGACCGATTTTGAAAATTCTTTCACTAATAGGAAGTTACATTACTCCTGAGTGCTATAGGCTACTTTTTGTCCCGGAAAAACTTTTCCACGCGAGCGGAGCCACGCGCAATGCTAGTTATAAGATACTTACAATGTCATTGTTGTGCTGTTTTACAGATTCTGACGAGCTTGAAGTCGTTTGTTCTGCACGACAAGCTCCAGGCTCTAAAGCCATGCTCAAAATTCTTTGACTTCTATGTGACATAATAACAACCTTTTGATATCTGATCAACCAAAAATGAAATAACTTAAAATAATGAAACAAACTTAGCTATTTTATTAATCAATAAAGTGCACCAATTCACAAAGTTAAACTCTGAATTTTAAACATTTAGTTAGAAATAGAACTATTTACTACTAATTTCGTATGTATCAACATCTTTTAAAAATAAAACGTATTAACTAGTAAAATTTCGTATGAAGTTTCATCGGGTTTGCACATAAAATGAATTAAGTCTAAATCTCGTCATAGAAAACAGCAATCGTTTATAAATAAAACGAAACAATTCTTAATAGTTCAGTTTTAAAATCAAATAAAAGGAAATTCAGCACTTACCTATTTGTAATAAAACGAAGTTTTGAGTATTAGGACACACATAAACACGTCACTCTTTTATCACAGCCGGCGCAACACTAAATTAAGCCGTTTTTTCAATACTGATCGGTCCGATTCGCCAAACAAAAAGAGGCGCAAGATCTTTTATCTCGCTCCCTGGCGTCCAAATGTAGCCGGAGTTGAATTGTGCCTATTCTTAACGTGGACATAATTCGTTTTATGAATAAATCTCGAAAACTCGGTTTTTTTAATTATTACGGTTTATTATTAAACAAGCGATATGGTCAATCACTATGCGAAACTTAGGGTGGTTTTAATAACTTAATCTCACGTTTTAGTAAAATATCAAGTAGACATTTAATACATAGAACTATGTATTTCACAAACCAAGCTTAAGCTGTCATTTAAGAGTTTGTCATTGAAGTAGAAAATTAATATATACAACTCCTCCCTATCTTTCTATTTGATTAATATCGTTGCGGCTTAAAGACAGGTTAGTGTTCCCTGAGACTCGCTGAGCTTCACCGCTCGGTGTCATAAAATCCGTGCCACTGCTGATCCTGGCTTACAGGAGTTGCAGTGGCGGGTGTGAGCCGTGAGGGCGGGATAGTCTCTACTGGACCTCTCAGAAACGATTGAAGGATTGAATGTTAGGTATTGTAAATTGCAAATTGATATGCACATGAATCTTTTCACTTGTAGTACGAGCCTTACATCGGCAGCGATTGTAATAATAACGGTACAGAGTCCAACGTGTAAAGCTTCACGAGTTATTGACTGTACAATAAATAAAAATTATAAATAATTGGCATTTGGTAACTTTTATGAATTTATAGGGGGGCAGCTGACCTCCCTGCCCCCCCTTGGCGACGCCCTTACTTTACAGCTGGGTGTCCGTTCCTAGCGGCGTCCCACAGGGCTCCTTGTTAGGTCCTTTACTTTTTATTATTTTTGTTCATGACATCGACACCTGTTTTCATTTCTCCAATCTATTATGCTTTGCCGATGATATGAAAATCTATATGAAACTTTCTTTGTCTGCGGATGCAGCCAATTTACAAACTGACCTAAATCGGCTTGAAAAATATTGTGCCCTCAATCAGCTAGATTTAAATGCAAGTAAGTGTTCAGTTGTAACATTTTCACGTAAGAGTAACATTTTCCTTACGGATTATGTACTTAAAGATCGAGTTTTGCAAAGGTCGACTGTGATAAGGGATCTGGGTGTTTACCATGATACCAAGCTCCTGTTTGAGACGCATATTGAAAACATTATATCTAAAGCTTCTAAAATGTTAGGATTTATAATGCGTAATTCAAGTTCTTTTTCCAAAGCTAAAACATTAAAAATTTTATACTGTACGTACGTACGCAGTCACCTTGAATATGCGTCACAAATATGGAATCCAATCTACAACACATATATATCTCGTATCGAAAATATTCAAAAAAGGTTTATAAAATTCCTGTGTTTTAAATTAAAATCGTATTACAGTTCTGATTTGTATCTGAGTCATTGTAAGAACCATCATCTACTACCGCTTTATAAAAGGCGTGAAATAGCCGACATAACCTATTTAGCAAAGGTTGCGTCTGGAGTTGTTGACTGCCCTGATCTTTTGGCTAAACTTAACTTTAATGTCCCCATTAGAACTCTAAGATTACCCTCTATGTTTCACATTAATCGAGCAAAGACTAATTATCGACGTAACTCATACTTGTTGCGCGCGTGCAATAACTTTAATGTAATTTCTAAGACTACTGATATAGACGTATTTAATACACATGTCACTAAAGTGCGATGTTTGCTTTCCGATACAGCGTTCTCATAACAATTTACTATAATTTTACGGATTACGTGTCACTTTTGCCGAGATGTAGTTCAATGAATTTAGCTGCTGTTTACGCGTAAGACTTAGATAGCTTGTTCATCACTTCGTTATATATTATGTTGTTATAAGTGAAGGCCTTTAATTGGGTAACTGTATTATAATATAGCTTCTAATTTTTGTTATTATGTAACCTGTAGGACTTCCGATTAAATAAATAAATAACGTCAGCGCGGCACCGTAATTCTATAACTAAGAATATTAAAGTAATCTTGTATATTATTGTACGCCATTATAATCGAACATACCTGTTGAAGAATCACAAATACCAGACAACATATTAATTTCCATACGCAATTAGATATGTAATATCTCTATTTTAGAACACGATTGTTAATTACAAAAGCAATTCCACGGCTTCCTATGTGAAATTACCTACCGATGTTACTATCACGCTGGGGAAACCGACGAGAGGGCAGGATATCCTTAATTGCTTTGAGGAAGACTTCACGGAAAGGAAATGATCCTACGGCTTCCTTATGTTTGTTTATAATCATCGATAAAAATATACATATAATAAATGCCGAGCTTTTCTACTGACAGGGTTCCGGCTTAAGTTCATGACACTGCAGTGGGGGTAAGTACACTTCACATATCAAATCTCAGTAGATGAGCGATCTGCGCGCTGTCACAAACGCAGCGTAAAGCCGACTTCTGTTGTGAGTTCTGCAGTAGACGAGCGCTTTGTGCGCTGCCACTGACGCGGCGTATAGCCGAGTGCTTGATATTATTTGTAGTTTAGTAGACGAGCGCTCTCCGCGCTGTCACTGACACGGCGTATAGCCGAATGCTGTTATGTGTAGTGCAGTAAACGAGCACTCTCCGCACTCTCGTCGAATATTCCTAAGGTTATTTAAAACTAGCTTTTGCCCTCGTATCCGCCCGCGTAAAAAAGTTTTTCCGGGATAAAAGTCCCGCTTTCTATTTTCCCGGGATAAAAAGTAGCCTATGTCTTAATCCAAGACATGATCTACCCGTGTGCCAAATTTCATCGAAATCCGTTCAGTAGTTTTTTGCGTGAAAGAGTAACCAACATACATCCATACATTCTTACAAACTTTCGCGTTTATAATATTAGTAGGATAAAAAAATTGTGTTATAATTTGCAAAAGATTTGTAATGTTATAAACAATAGATCTATACATATAATAAAGCAGTAGAACCGGTGTCTGTACACCGGTTATTTCTACCGCCAAGCGGCAGTGTGCATTCACTGTTGTGTTTCGGTTTGAAGGACATTGTAGCCAGTGTAACTACTGGACATAATGAGACTTAACATCTTATGTCTCAGGATGACGACCGCAGTGCAATGCCACACAGTACTTTGTAACTCAAGGTGCTGGATGGTGTTGCTACTGTGTATGGGTGGTCGTATCGCTTACCATCAGGCGAACGGCATGCTCGTCTCGTCATTCAATGCCATAAAAAAAAAACACCGGTTGTACTGTATAATACAATTAGCAATTGAAAAGTATTTAAACCGATCTCGACGATATTTCAGTATAATTAGATAGAATCTATCCTATTCTCCGAAATGTCCACCACAAGCTCGTTTTAATACTTAAATTTATTGATGTTTTGGCAACGGATTTAATAACAAACCACAAAATGGCTCTCGTGTAAACTGAATGAATTTATGTTTACGCTTCATTTTAGTTTGTTTATTGTGGGTGAAAAGTGGTGAAAATTGTGGGTGAAAAATCGAGCTACGTACAATGTTTTACCCACATCGGGTAATTAAACCTATATCTTGTCATTCCATGCGTGACTGAACTATGTCGTCCTCTGTCGTTTATAATGAGAGTAAACGAGATAATCCCGTCGTACGTTAGCGTTTGATTTCAAACGGTCACCAGATACGGTAATGAGACTTCTAATGAACGTATTATGTGGTACGAAAATCTTAGTTTCATTAGAAAAGTATCGTGTTATAGTTGGAGATATTGATATAATATGGAAATTGGTTTTAGTTTAGTTTAATGGCATTGAATGACGAGACGAGCATGCCGTTCGCCTGATGGTAAGCGGTGCGACCACCCATAAACAGTAGCAACACCATCCAGGACTTTAAGTTACAAAATACTGTGTGGCATTCTACTGCGCTCGAAACACCGCTTCTCATGAACACTCACGCTACGAGAGGAATTATGTGTATAGTACCTCTTCAAAGTGCCGCCTTTAAGGAGGAAACTGGGGTTTTGAAAGGGAGAGACGGCTATTTAGGTCCCCATCAATTTCACATAACAGTAAAGCACTAAGCAGGCACTAGGCCCAGGTTTCCTAAAAGCCGGTGGTACGCAACCGGTCGAGCCGGCAATCATCCAACAATATGGCGATAGGCTCGCCCTCTATCGCATCATGGGACGGAATACGCACGGCGAAAAGTGGGTGCACTAATTGCGCCTCTGCCTACCCTTCGGGGATAAAAGGCGTGAGTGTGTGTCGCTCTAAAAATTCTCAACTGTGATAAGCCTTTCTTTAAAATTAAATATTTACAAATCCCTCATCCTTGTGCCTGGTTATACAAAATATGCTCATTGAGATAAGGCGAGGGTGTTCATATGCCCCCCCCGTGCCGCCACTCATTACCCTCCCCACGCCCTTGTTTGAAGCAAAATTTTCTAGTCCACAGAATCTGATATTTTGCTATGAATAGTCTAAATAAATATAGGTTCTGTTTGAAACTAACTCAGACATATTTGCAAGTTCTTGGTGAATTATCGCTTGCTTAAACGATGAAGGAAAACGTTGTCAGTTAACCTGCATACCTGAGAAGTTATCTATAAGAATTTAATAGGTACGTGAAGTCTGCCAACCCGCACTAGGCCAGCGTGATGGACTAAGCCTAAACCCTCTCAGTAGAAGAGGCCCATGCTTAGCAGTGGGACAGTACTGAGGGACACGGCACGCATTGTGAGGAGATTCCTCACTTTGAATCCCTAACCACCGGTGGCTTGAGTCTTGAGCCTCGCCATCGGAGGGTGGTTAATTTTTTTATATTTTTATATGTATTTTTATAACTTATATATAAAAATGTAAAAAAGATATCTTTTAGAATAAAGGATGTTAAGATGAAAATATAAATAATAGATAATTTTAATTTTACACACAGAGGTAAAGACTATTATGTATTGTATTTCTTAAAGCAATGTCAAAATTACCCTGTAAGTATAATACAGGGTTGGAATTATTATAATTTATTTAAAAGTTATACTAGCTTGGCTAGAGACTACAGTATTATATCTATTTATTTATTTACATGTTTTAAATAGTCTCTGTTAAACGTCACGCAGACTTTGTTAGCTTGTTGCCGAGAAACACTTCATGATCGTCAACATTAACCTTTGCAACTCCATTTCTGAATATAGATCTCTCCTAAAGATTTCCAAACAAACCTGACTTATATTAGAAAATTATTATAACAATAGAAAATTTAACTTTTGCTATATTATTTGTGTATGGATTTTAAGTTTGCCACTGGTTGGCGTTTTATTAGTTTACCTATGCAACAGTCTTGTCAATGCACATGTGCAAGTTAATTAAAGTTCATAAGAAATTAGACAACAGTGCTTATTTTCTTGTTAAATGGTAACACCCAATAACTTTTTGAGTATAATTATTGCTATTAATAATTGATTGAATAATATTATTCTTAAGCCATCTAGACAACACACGATTTCCACCATCATGAAAACAATGTTGGTTGGTCGACTAGGGATTCAAACTTAGGACCACTCAGTTCATCCGCTGCCGCTACAACAGGAATTTAGTACAACTAAGCATATGGGTTTTACACCTCTGCCCACATCAAAATAGTGAAAAGTGTCGCTTTATAAACCAAAGAAATGATGAATTAAATTACATAATTAATTTCAAATTCCATTAAAAACTCTAACATAATACTTTTAGAAAAGTAATGTGTAATGTTTTTAGGAATCTTTTCACCTCCGCAGCTGCGAAAGACTCATTTGGCTCTAAAAGGCGTCCATTTGAGGCTCAAGGCACGTAAAAAGTCTAGTTTTTCTGCATAGTAAAGGCTGGTTTAGCATTTAGATTGCTTTGGATGCATTATGTGAACAGACGCTTTTAGATAAATAGGAAATTCTGTTATAATTTATGTTATTTTTTAAACACACATATACACTCACGGCTTTTATCCCCTCTGCCTACCCCTATTAGGGGTAGGCAGAGGCGCAGTTGCGCATTAGTTAATGCACCCACTTTCCGCCGTGTGTATTCCGTCCCATGATGTGATAGGGAGCGAGCCTATCACCATATCGGACACAAATTCCAGACTCCGGCCTCATACCGAATCGAAAAATCCAATATCAATTTACCCGACCCGAGAATCGAACCCGAGACCTCAGCATTGCAGTCGTACCGTAATACAATAACGCTACCGATGTAGTTATTTTTTAAAATTATGTTATTATAGTAGACTAGCTTTTGCTTACGTCTGCGGTCGCGTATCAGAGTTTTCCCAAGATAAAAAATCTATGTCTTTCCCAGGATCTCAAACTATCTCCATACCAAATTTTATCGAAATCCGTTCGGTAGTTTTTGAGTTTATCGCGTTCAGATAGACGGGGGGAGTCTTTGTTTTATAACATGTCATCATCATCATCATCATCAGCCACATGACGTCCACTGCTGAACACAGGCCTCCCCCAAAAATTTCCAGACGGACCTGTTATAACATGTAAGGATCTGATATTAACCGTTACCCTTAAATATCTATAATATCAGAGCAATAATCGGTGTGTTTTGTTTAAACTAAAATATATACAGAGGGAAAGTAACCCAAATCCAAGTGGCATCCACATAGAGTATCACTCACCAGTCGACATGATGCAAGCTTGTTCGAAAATAAACAAAATTCTCATGCCTTTCGATATGTTTATCTCACCTATGCCCGATTTCTGAATCTCCCAGTTAAACATTTAATAACTATTGATCCATTAAAGTTAAACCTAAGATAAACGTCGGTTGACTTTCACTGTGTTTCTGAACATATAATGAAGCATTCGATAACTATGAAGCCGACAACCAGTTCCTTGTTTTGCTACTAGATGGCTGTTTTTTAGCAGTCAACTTTAAAATTGATTTCATTACTAAAATTCGTAACTAATAATTATTTTATACGCAAAAATAACTTATTTTAACATAGATCAACGCCTAAACATTATTTTAATTTTATTTTGTGGTAATTTGTTATTTGTCTTTGACTGATGAACGACATCAATGCCGAATTGAAAAATAAAGCCAAACAGTTCAACAAAATGTCTTATGTCATGGTAGCACTAGTTTGCTAATTTGTGTTTTATGTCGTTTTATTTAGAATTTGAGAATTTATAACACTACTGAAACTGTTGTGATTGGCCGTATCAATTATGTTCCTCTATATTGTAAATAATATCTAACAAGTTGCCGTCGTTTGTTACAAAATGACACGTCAAATAGTTATGGAACAGATAAACGGCAAAAATTGGCCAGTTAAGTTAAAGTAAGTTTAAACTGAGTTTATCCTGCAATACGTGGTTCAGGAACGCAATTTCATGGGTTACTGAACCAATAGCGCTAACGGATAGATTAACTGCCGTGAATAGTACTTCAGAAAGCGGTCATTAGTCATTTTGTAAGTTAAAAGGACACGAATATTACATTTTCGTTTCTACCATAGATGGATGTGTTCCAGCGGTCAGTCAATCAGATGCCGGGTAACATGAAGCTACTATAAAGCCTACATATTGTGTCAACTTTAGCAACTGCCTGTTTCATAATAGTGCAGTGTTTCTGGATAAGTTGATAGCGTTCGCGCGGTACCTTACATACCACAGTTTTTTTTAGGTAGGTGATCCTGCAGTCAACACCGGGGGAATCCTGCGAATGGGGTACTGGAGTCCCCCGACTTGACGACTGCAGGGGCCTGGGAGGGGAGTGGAGGAGGAATATGGAAGGGAAGGTGGCGGAAGGGAGGAAGGTTCCCAGGATGGGCGGAAAGAGAGGGTGCCAGGAAATGTTCGCGGGCCCTTTTAGGCCTCAATGTGTTATCCAACCAAGAGGTATACACACTGAACTGTGTGCCTCGGCCCGCGACTAATGTCCCCCTGCGCATGGGCGTGCATTGGGTGTGAAGACCCGGCGCACAAGAATTGCCTCGGGGGGCTACATACCACAGTTTACTAGTAAAGCAACAACCACCGAATGCTGTAAAATGTTAATTAAATCCATAAATCTTTGTCCAACATAAATAAATTAAGCTAGATATAAAATTATGGATCTTTCTAATTAGTTTTTTGATTTAAATTATATTTTAAGTTAAATTGCTTTTTCAACTGGAGAGGCGCCAAAGTGACATTAGATATACGGGTCTCGGCTGCTACCTGTCTTTAGTTATTACTTAGCAATTTGTAAACTTTGTTTACTGAATATAGTTTCACACGCTTATAATATTGTATCCACTACCTTCAGCTCGTTGCTCCACCAGCCTGTGCGTCACACACTACGCTCCCTGTACGTGGTCTCACAACACTCGCTCCTGAGCTCTCATCCACTACTTTCAGCTCGTCGCTCCACCGGCCCGCGCGTCACACACTACGCTCCCTGTACGTGGTCTCACAACACTCGCTCCTGAGCTCTCATCCACTACTTTCAGCTCGTCGCTCCACCGGCCCGCGCGTCACACACTACGCTCCCTGTACGTGGTCTCACAATACTCACTCCTGAGCTCTCATCCACTACCTTCAGCTCGTCGCTCCACCAGCCCGCGCGTCACACACTACGCTCGCTGTATGTGGTCTCACAACACTCGCTCCTGAGCTCTCATCCACTACCTTCAGCTCGTCGCTCCACCGGCCCGCGCATCACACACTACGCTCCCTGTAGGTGGTTTCACAACACTCCATCCTGAGCTCTCATCCACTACCTTCAGCTCGTCGCTCCACCAGCCCGCGCGTCACACACTACGCTCCCTGTACGTGGTCTCACAACACTCGCTCCTGAGCTCTCATCCACTATCTTCCACACTACGCTCCCTATATGTGGTCTCACAATATTTCTCCCAACTTTTAATTAAAATAAAGGTGATTAAATACTTTATTTGCAATGAAATATTATTATGCTTCACACCTAACCACAGAATATGACTCGTAAATCCAATTTACGTGATGAAGCGTGAGCTCATCTTGTGTCTATTTTACCATAAAATCGATATTATAATTATGATTATATCTTCAGTTACATAGACGGTGAGCGATTAATAGAATAACCGGACTATTAATTCTCAATCCATCGGGAATAGACTTTATTTTGATACCACACTTGACGTATTTTGAAAACATTTTTTTATTCGAGATCATTTTTTGCCGCCAATAATCCTTAATTTTGTTTATTTTTTTATTTTGATGTACCCAGTGTCACTCTTACGACTAAGACAAATCTATTGATACCACTCACATAAAATACGACAAGCCGATTAGGCTGTAGGGCGTGCCAAAGAAATATACAAACATACATACATACATACTCGAAAAACATAACCCTCCTTCTTTCGCAGTCGGGTAAAAATAGAGGCGAACTGTTCCCCACTAAATGAGTTCGAGTGAATAATTTTTTGTTGTTTTTCATGGATATAATTATCTCCCCGTTTTAATATAAACTATGTAATAACTAGTATCATTATGCGCGCACACAAGGATACGCAGAATGATGCAGCGATAGCGTATGAGTTATGACACAGCTGTCACGCATACTAGCTTAAGAAAAGTTGGCCTGTTTGTTTTAGTTTCATTACAGAGTGTCACTCTATCTAGGTATATAATTAATCAAAGAACCCAATATCACTTTTCCCGACCTGAGAGCTCAGAGCAGTGTACCGCGCACGCTATATAACTCCGCCACCGAAACAGCAATCATACTAACTACAATTACTTTTACCAGTCAATAGAAGTATAAAAGTAAGCAGAACCTCTTTTTTAAAGTTTGTAAAAATTATATAACTCAAATCTAAATGTGTAGTACATTTATCACACCCAAGATCGATCGTAAATAATGTAATCTAACTTCGCAACTACAATAACTTATAAGCTACTTTAAATTCCCGGCTCCGCGAGATATCTAGATCGAGTTCCCCATCAAATTCCTTCTGGAATGCTCCACTTATGCCGTTAAACCCAGCCATCTGCAACTTCGCTAATCTAAAATGACAATTTAGTAATTTGAAACTTGATTATCTGTTCAATTTGACCATTTTATATTAAAGCTTGATAACTTTCCTGACCTGATAAGTAGATTAAAGTAATTAAAAAATATGGTCTGTCTTTGGGTTTGTTAGAATATTTGTTGTCGTGTTGCCATTTTGAAAGTAAAAAAACTTGAGAGGTGTCGAGGGACACCCGGATGGAACGAAGTTCCTTTCGATTAATTAGTGAAGGAATTGTAATAAAATTTTATTTATATAACAGAGTGTGTATATATATAAATATATAAATATTTTCCTATTTTCGTTCCAATACATAAGTTTCTAGAGAAAAAAAACAAATAAATACGTGTGGCACTCGGAGACTGCCGCGGTAAAGCTATTGCATAGCATTTTTATCACAAATTTTGATTGACTAAACACAAATTCGATCTTACGCTTACCACATAATGTAGATTTTTAAACGCGAGCAAAGCACGTTTAGTCTTGTTATTGATAAATGTCAGTAACCAAAGTAGAATAAATCAACAAAATTTGAAAAAAGAATGTTACGTTCGATTCTTTTGTACTCGTGCCGTGCCAACGCTGGGGAAATAGCTTCTACGCAATGTAATTAAGGTTCATATTAGATTAGTAAGAAATGGTTTTAATGACTTTAATAAATAAAATAAATAAAAGTATACTCGTTTCAAGAATTATAGCTTCTACGCATTGTATTTAAGGTTCATATTAGTAAGATAATAGCAAAAAGTGTCGTGACAACTTTTCATTTGTTTTTTCCGTCCAGCCCCCTTTCACAACGCGCGATAAGGAACTTCGTTCCAAAATTCTTTATGAAAATAAAAATGTGTACGTGGCTTTATGGTCTACAGTGAGTATTTATAATATGATTCAAGATGTCTTAGATTCTATTCCCAGGTTGTAGTCAACGCCGGTAAGTAGCTATAAGAATCCTACTTATATTATAAACGCGAAGTTTGTAAAAATAGATGTATGTATGTTTGTTACTCTTTCACGCAAAAACGATTGAACGGATTTCGATGAAATTTGGCACATGTAGGTAGATCATGTCTTGGATTAACACATACTTTTACCAGGCTACTTTTATCCCGGGAAAATATAAAGCGGGACTTTTATCCCGGAAAAACTCATTCGCGCGGGCGGAGCCGCGGGCAAAAGCTAGTAAGTTATAATATTATGAGTTTGCCAAACCTCACTAGGCCGGCGTGGTGGATTAGGGCCTAAACCCTCTCAGTAGAGGATATCGGTGCCCATTGGAACGATGATATAATCAAAGGCATTGGCTGGCGGTGACAGGGGGAGACTTACCCCTCCCCCTACATTCAACACAAGTTCATACTTTTGTATATACTTGTATTAAATTATTGGGATTACTTACATTGGGATTATTTCGGTTCCCCCCTGACTAATGCCCGATTTCTGAATCTCCCAGTTAAACTTTCAACAACTATTGATCCATTAAAGTTAAACTTAAGATAAACGTCGGTTGACTCTCACTGTGTTTTATAACATATAATGAAGCATTCGATAACTATGAAGCCGACAACCAGTTCCTTATTTTGCTACTAGATGGCTCTTTTTTAGCAGTTGACTTTAAAATGGATTTTATTACAAAAAATCGTAACTAATAATTATTTTATATACAATAAGAACTTATTTTAACATAGATCAACGCCTAAACATTATTTTAATTTTATTTTGTGGTAATTTGTTATTTGTCTCTGGCTGATGCATGACATCATTGCCGAATTAAAAAAAAAGTCAAACAATTCAACAAAATGTCTTATGTCATGTTAGCACTATTTTGCTAATTTGTGTTTTATGTCGTTTTATTTAGAATTTGAGAATTTATAACACTACTGAAACTGTTGTGATTGCCCGTATCAATTATGTTCCTCTATATTGTAAATAATATCTAACAAGTTGCCGTCGTTTGTGACAAAATGACACGTCAAATAGTTATGGAACAGATAAACGGCAAAAATTGGCCAGTTAAGTTAAAGTAAGTTTAAGCTGAGTTTATCTTGCAGTGCGTGGTTCAGAAACGCAATTTCATGGGTTATCGAACCAATAGCGCTAACGGATAGATAAACTGCCGTCAATAGTACTTCAGAAATTAGGCATTAAAATTATAAATTTTGTCACACCCCCAGCCCCCCTCCGAACTACATTGAAGGCTGGTAACGGTATTGCTAATATTAAATATTAAACTAAGAGAAAGGTACAACTCGCGGGTTCGCCTGCGTGGAACATCTTTCCTGCTATAAAATCCCCACTTTAAACTTTTCCTCTATAAAATAGTTCATATCTCGTTACCTACGTGTCATCCATCTAATCCTTTCAGCGGTTGTCTTGTTTACTTCAAGCATAGGGTTATTCGGGGCAACAGCACGCAGTGGGAAAAGTTCGCATGGTCAATATCTCGGAACCTATTGAGGGGGCTCAGACACTTTTTCGGCTAAATCAGGGGCGCGTCAGGGATGATGTCAGAGCCACAAGCTATTTTACCAAGCCTCACTTGTTTAGCGAAAAACGGTGATCAACGTGATTTTGTTGATTAGTTACCAATATTTTGTGCTGGGAAAAAAGTGTATGGCTAGACGGTGCATCAGTTTACAAAAGTCCGTTAATTATGTTAAGTTTACATGATTATTATAGTATTTATTTTAGTTATTATTCTGTCCTAGAAAATAAATGCGTCTCAACTAACGTGTGATTGTTTAAAATATTCCCTGTTTAAGTAAGAGTACGAGGTTAATAGTACGTACCCTGTTATAACTTCATTACAATGACCGCACGGTTTTTTCTTCTTCAAGCTGCAATTAAGTCGAATATTACTTGTAAAGATTTTTTTTTTTTTTTTTTTTTTTTTTTTTTTTTTATTGCATTTAATGACGAGACGAGCATGCCGTTCGCCTGATGGTAAGCGATACGACCACCCATAAACAGTAGCAACACCATCCAGCACCTTGACTAACAAACCTTTAGACCTTATACAGAAAAAAAAATCTCATTAAACACTCTGCGTAGTTTTACCCACATAACGGGTCAATAGTACGAATTTCTCCCGATGCACTTAAACATGTATTGCAAAAAAAACAATGAAGCAATGTACAAAAACTCATTAAATAATGAAAGTAGAATAAATTTACTTTACGTAGAGTGTTAAAACGTTTTTCAAGACACTATATTTTTGACTGTATAGACGATAGAAAAAAAAGTGCGTACTTTTAGGCCGAATGACCCTACGCATTTATAATAACAGTTAAAATACATGGTGGTAAGCAGAACACATCTGTGCACATGCGAGGCAATATTTAGTGAGTCCGCGGTCGAATGCGCGCCATATTTATTACATTACCAGATCCGTTTCCGTTTTAGTTTGATTTACACGCACGTTTCACTTGACCTATTTCTATAAGTTGCCCAAGAACGCAATGGTAATCAAATATTGGAATATTTTTTCTGTATGGCATAGTTTCCTTTCTATTATTATTGATGAAGGTTCTACTACATAGGTTTATTTGTACTATGTCAATGAAATCAACTGGTATTTTTGGTTTAGTTGGTCAATACTATGATAAATAGTGGGTAAATTGCTCAGAAATTGACTTACACCCTTTATAAAGCGTAGTATTCATGTAATGAAGAGTGAATGTTCACATTGTGTAGCATTTACGCAATTAGCAATGAACACTGATACGAATGAAATCGCAGATAATATGATCATACAATGGTCACCGTAAGATAAATAATTTCCACAACCCATAAATATCCGCAGTACCAGGAATCATGGATACACTGTTGTTTTAAACGAACAGAAAGGAATAGGAATAAGGGGACAGGTCTTTGGGACACCGAAATAATGTTCGCAATACGAAACGCAACAGCAAACTTGCACTTCATTTTGGTTTTATGTGAGATAGTCAATGATGCTTCTAACAGGTTGATTTGGAAATCTTTGGGGGAGGCCTATGTTCAGCAGTGGACTTCTAAAGGCTGAAGAAGAAGTAGCCAATGATGTTTAAAGAAAAAGGTGCAGATGCGATGTAAACAGTCTGCAAGTGGCACGCAAAAATTGAGCTAATCTGCACAATCGACATTAGTTTCGTGTCAGAATCTGTTGAAGTTTGTTGTCTAAAGAATGTTCGATAAAATGTTTTAAATGATAATAATGAGATATTGCTATGCCGTGATTTTCACGTGTCATATCATAGTTTGTTATTATAATATTAACTATGTGTGCGATAATGTTTTTGAAAGCAGATTGCTGTATAGGTGCCGATCTACACTTTTCTTTCTAATATCATTGGAGATAGTGGTACTTTCCTGAGCGGCATATTCATGCTAAGAAAAATATGTCAACAGTGTTGCTCTTCCACTTCTAAATGAAACAGACTACTATGTTGCTGATAGTATGATACCTGTACCACACCGATATCAACCATAAATAGCGGGTTTTATACACGGCGCAAAATCCCTAAAAATACTATGATCGTTGCATTTTTTGTTAATTATTAATAATTTATTTATTTGTATCAAAAACATTACAGTAACATAGTTGCTAACTACAGTTTTTGACAGTAACAACAGCATTGCGCGGTATGAACAGTCCTTTAAATCGTTTATTTTCAAAATAATAGACTTTTGAATGGCACCATGATAACTGATGTATTTTTTCCGAAGCATAACATTCCCTATCGTAAACAGACCTTTAACTTGTTTATTTTTAACATAATAACTCAGTTTATATCGCAGAAATATGAATTCCACAGGAGAGCCCGCAATAAAGTTTGCTAGATGCATCCAATTTCTCAGCCATGCAGGTACAGATGTCTAAACATTTTTCATGACCTCAACAAATATTAATACGGGATATGTTAGTGTTATGAGTTTTTTTGTACTAGTGTTTTGCGACATGGAATATAAAAATACAGGTCTTGTACATTGAGAATTTTTGGAAGTATATTCTTCTGGAGTATAGGCTGCAAGGTAGTTCTTGCTTTCATTTGGTATACGCATTACGCACACATTCACGCCTTTTATCCTAGAATCAAGCATCAGGAAATCAGCGCTTCAGTTTACGCTGTAGCATAAAGCTGAGCTGAATCCATTTTGGTTTTGGTGCGTTTCGTTTTCTAGTTTTTTAGTTTTTTAATTTAGTTTTTTCTTTGTTACTTTTTCTTTATTAGTTATTAGTTTTTTTTGTTATTACTAAAACCAAATAAATTATTTCTTTCTTTCTTTCTTTCTAGAAGGGGTAGAGAGAGCTGCAACTGTCACCCGCTTTTCTCCCGTGTGTTTCGTCCCATGATGTGATAGGGGACTAGCCTATCACTATATCGGCACAAATTCTATACTCCGGGCTAGTATTGAGCAGAAAAACTTAACACCACTTTTCGATTTCGAACTCGAGACCTCAGAGTCGATGGTCATTCCGCGCTCAAATTCCACTATGCTAACGAGGCTATCGATTTGTTTTCAATTTTGTTGTTTGTCCTTTATATGTTACAGCATAATAAAAAGAATATTCTCGAAAAAAGGAACTTCCAAATCATAATTTGTTCATTCGTTAGGGAGCTTTGGGCTATGAGGTCACAGACACGATACAAAATATTATGTTAAGTTAAAACAACCGTCTTTTTGAATCGAGGATTAAAAATAATACGTTTCTATAAAAACAGCTTGTTTCATTGTAAAACAAATCAATTAAGTCTGCTTTGGTAGTAAGTCCTCGTAAATATTGATTAGCAAGCTAAAGTGGCAGTGGGCAGGGCATATACACTCGCGAGCAAGTGAATCGACTCACCCCCTACGATCGCATTAAAAGTACTTTAAAGAAATAACGGTTGAATTTAAGTTCGCATAACATTGATATTTTTCGTAGCTTGATATTTTAACTCTACAATGACATTATTAGTATGAAAATCGGTTCAAAACTTTTTTGAATAATTTCATTTGAATGAAATGTAAGAAAAATGCTCTTTTGCGTATGCACGAGTTGCGGATCGCAATCGCCTATAAAAACCCCCGCAACCGGTTTAATGTTTTCAGTCGCTTATCTGAAGTTGACCTGAATACATCACTGCACATGCACTCAATTGTTATCACAAAATATGGATACCTCGCAAGAAGATGCCGCTCAAGTCTTTGCCCTATTACAACAGGGCCTGAGTCAACGAAAATCACTCGTCAGCTAAACTTGAGTCAGTCTGCTGTCTCAAGGATATACCGAAGGTTTCAAGAGACCGGTGCCTTCACTCGGAGACCAGATACCAGTCGGCGCAGGTGCACCTCTGAGACGGATGACCGCTTTATCGTCTCTACGTCACTGCGAAATCGCCGCCTCACCGGTGTCGAGAGCACCTGAATTGGACTATCGAGCAATGGCGGTCATTCCTGTTCACTGACGAGTACAGGGTGTGTCTGAATGGTAGTGATAGGAGATGCCAGGTATACAGGCGTCCAGGCGAGCGGTTTTCACAGTGCTGATTCGCTGAAACAGTCTCGTACTGCGCTGGTTCTTGTATGATGTGGGCTGGTAATTCCTTGGAACGAAAAACCAAGCTCGTTTTCGTGCTTGGGGGTAGCCGGGGAGGAGGCCTGACTGCCGAAAGGTACATCAGCGATATTTTCTTGGATCACGTGGGTCGTGTACAAAGAATTTATTGGGGAGAGATTCTTTCTCATGCACGTTAACGCTCGGTGTCACACTGTGCGTACCACTCGCCAAGTTTAGAAGAAGTTTGTATTCGGTCTATGCACTGGCCCGCGCTTAGTCCGGACATGAATCCCATTGAGCATTTATGGGACAAGCTCAAAAGAAGTATTAGAGTTAGAAATCCAGCATCTTCGAACATCGAGAAGCTCAGAACTGCATCATTAGAGGAGTGGGACGGGATTCCTCAGGACTTAATAAAAAAATTGATCAGATACATGAGGAACCGTATGCAAGCGGTTATTAAAGCTAGGGGGAGAAATACGAAATATTATTTTAATATTGTTTTATTTGGTTTGATTGTAATTTTCGCTTTTGTTTAAGTTTAAGTTTCTTAAATTTTTCAATTTCACACATTCATTTTTGGTACATTTTTTCAAATCATATTATTTAAAAAAGTACTGAACCGATTTTCATGATACTGACGTTTTTTTTAGTGCTCAAAGATCAAGCTTTAAAAAACTATATGATTTTCATACACTACATTACTCATATTTAAAAAAACTACTGTAAACGCAAACTTAGGAGGTGAGTCGATTCAGTTGCTCGCGAGTGTAGTTCGCAGAACTGTCGGCAAATGGGGCCAAAAAGTTCTCAATTTAAGACCACGTACCGGCAAGCACAGCATTGGATATCCAACTGCAAGGTGGACAGATGACTTAATACAGGTTGCAGGAAAACGCCGCAAGCAGGCCGCTATTGACAGGTCAGTCTGAAAATCTTTACGGGATGCCTATGTTCAGCAGTGGATTTCATGTGGCTGATGATGCTGATATATTGATGCGATATAAATTTAAACACAAAAAATACGGCGTACTGAGAATCTCCTCTTTTTTAATTCAGAATCAAAATAAAACGACAAAATTCTTGACACGAAACGAAATTTTCAGATTTTTTACTGTCGTCACCTTCCAGTAAATCCTCTTAGGTCGGCATATTTCGGTATATATTTTTATTTTCCTTTAATCGTTATAGAAGTCTTGTTAATATTATATTACTTATGCGATGTCTAGAACTATGATATTAGAATATCGTCTCGCATCGATAGCATTATATTGCTAAGTTTACTCATTACACAAATATTTGTTGCTATATCGACCAGAAATATCGTATTTCGAAGCCCGCTACGTGCCAATTGTCCGAAGATCATCAAATACCAGCCATGCGTTTTGAGCATGAACTATTATTGACAATGTCCATAACTGGAATCGATATGGACTTAATCCCTTATTCATGAACACTTATTGAGCGAATTTTAAGGGTTAATATTTTGCCGGGATATATTATGCTTATTCCACATCAAGTTAGGTGAATGTATTTATATAAAGTTCTTCTGTTCAAAAATATACTGCAACTATGTTATAAGATATTATGGGGTATATAAATCATTGTTAAACAAATACGCATACGCATACTCACGCCTTTTATCCCCGAAAGGGTAGGCAGAGGCAACTAGTGCACCCATTTTTCGCCGTGCGTGTTCCGTCCCATGATGTGATAGAGTGTGAACCTATCGCCATATCGGGCACAAATTCCAGACTCCGGGTTGATACTGAATAGAAAAATCCAATATCAGTTTACCCGACCCGGCGATTGAACCCGAGACCTCAGCATTGCAGTCGTACCGTAATACAACTACGCCACCGAGGCAGTCAGTAAGGCAATAAATACCGGGAATAAATAAAGATAAAGACATTCTTCTCAAAGACTTTTAATCTCAAACTGTCCGTGTATTTATAATAATCCCTTCCTAGCCGATTCCGGCCACGGCGGCCAATCTCAACGGAGATCAGCCAGGTGCGCACTGCGCAGGAGATATTATAGTGCACAAGTGTCTGCGCAATACACAAGTGCACTCACTATTCCTTCACTCTCATAGTCCGGTGAGACGGCAGTCCGACATGACCGGAGAGAGATCAGGCGCAGGACTAACGTGCTTTCCGAGGCACGGGGGTATCACACCCCCAACGTCCTGACTCCGAGCTGCGCCTGAGTTATTTTTTAAGATGGAAAAACCCAATCACAATGTTTTTGGCCCGACCCAGGATTCGAACCCAGGACCTAAGCGCGCAAATAGTACGAGCGTAACGCGTACGTAATACAACTACGCCACCGAGGCAGTCAAAAACACCGTGTATTTAACTACGTTAAGAATGAATGTACAATTAGCCCCTAAAACTGTACAGGCGTGATGTTGTATTATGGAATGGTGTGAACAATACAGATACACGATCGCAGCAATCGCGCGTCATTCGTTAGTTATTGAAGAGCTCAAATGTCTGTGTCCGAAGATCTTCATCAAATTCTAATATATTTAATACGTTTAAAACTTTCTTGAAGAATATAAATTTACGTTACGAAAGCCCGATCAAAATAGGATCAATAATTTTCGCGAAAATTGCTGGCATACATAATGTTGAATACAGAACCTGCTCTTTGTGGGTTAAAAATATTTAGCGCTCACCTAAGTTACCTAACGAACTCTACTCAAAATTGCCACACTTTCAGAACTTGCTTAGCGTTGTCTTTCGTAGTAAAGGGCTTTATTATATAAATATAATTGTGATACTATACTACCTTAGCAACAGGAATTCTTGCGCCATCATAATATTCTAGAAAGATAATTAAATTGTACTTATTAAGTTAATAAGAAGCTTCCAAGAAATGTTTTCATTTACAGTCTAAAGGAAAAATAATATTCAAACATCAAATGGGTTTCATTACAGAAACGGTTTACTTTCTATAAAGTCTACATTAAAATGTAAATGGTACAGCTACTGTATTAGTTTTGGACAACATGGATGGCCTTGAATGATAGAGACTTGTAAAAAACTTGTCTACTGGTGGTAGGTCTCTCATTATGTAAGAGGCCGTCTGGGTGGGTACCACCGCAATGTCTATTTCTACCGCCAAGCAACAGTGTGCATGCACTGTTGTGTTTCGGTTTGAAGGACATTGTAGCCAGTATAACTACTGGACATAATGAGACTTAACATCTTATGTCTCAGGGTGACGAGCGCAGTGGAATGCCACACAGTACTTTGTTAGTCAAGGTGCTGGATGGTGTTGCTACTGTTTATGGGTGGTCGTATCGCTTACCATCAGGCGAACGGCATGCTCGTCTCGTCATTAAATGCAATAAAAAAAAAAAAAAAAAAAAAAAAAAAAAAAAAAAAAAAAAAAAAAAATGCAGCAGCGTTATTGTGGGATACCGCAAGTCTTGCAAAGTTTCCCGAAGCCAAAGAATTGGATAGCAATACAGTTTTTTTTATTAATTTATTTATTATTATTTCAACCAATTACATTATAATGTTACATTTAAATTAATTACATTTGTCGCAATAAAAAATGATCTACTGATACCTCTGCTAGGAGAACCCGTGTTATATACAGTTATTGAATTCTAGGAGAATTAAGCAAGTACTCATATATATTTTCGTTGTATTTCTATATCTCTCATCTACCCTTGGCTTGCCACTCCATCGCGTCGAAATAATCTCATAGTCATTGCTGGAGCCTTAGATATGATGCGTTTATGCCTATCGATAAGTCTGTCGCTAGGTTATGTCATTGCCATATTTTTTTGTTGTCTATCAGCATTAACGATAGTAGAAATATTGTGTATGGCCGTTGAGATCTCATCAACTACTTTCCTTTGTACCACTCATTCAACGAATTTTCTCTTATATTTCCAAGCATTATCTCAAGCACCTCCCATTACCATGTAATTTAATGGTCAGTAAATCACACTTTTAAGATGTTTTTAACAAACATTTTCAAAGGAATACTTGAGAAAAGTTTTAATGGCCATTGGGATGAGGATTATGGCTTCTTGCAGGAGTAAATGCACTGGACAAGGCTTATTTATGTCCTTAATTTGTCGCCTTAGTAAGGGAAATGCTGTGAATTGATGTCTAGTTGGCAACATCAACTATATTTCTTTAAGTAGAAAGTCATTTTCTAGTTGCGGGTGAGTTTTTTTTTTTATTGCTTTGAATGACGAGACGAGCATGTCGTTCGTCTGATGGTAAGCGATACGATCACCCATAAACAGTAGCAACACCATCCAGCACCTTGACTTACAAAGTACTGTGTGGCATTCCTCTGCGCTCGTCATCCTGAGACATAAGATGTTAAGTCTCATTATGTCCTGTAGTAACACTGGCTAGAATGTCCTTCAAACCGAAACACAACAAGTAGTAAGTGAACGTATCGACTTAAGTTTTAAAATAATGAAGATAAAGAGTTTTACAATGTGCAATTTCGACCGCTGTATGACGAGGTGAGCACTATGCTCTCAAATATCTAGCAATACCATCCAAAATTTTGAATTAAAGGTACTGGAGTGAAGGTACTGGCACTGCGCTCGTTATAGATATGTATATAGATGTCGTCAAGCAACTTGATCCAGTCGGCGGAGCCTGGACGGAGTGCGAGAGGCAAAAGTTGCCTGATCAACCAAATGTTCAGCCGATACGTCGTAGCTCCGCGCTCCCTTCCTCGCGGACATTTGCAAGCGATGGGTCAAGTTGTTAGGTGATAGCTATCCTAAGACATTAGATGTGATAATAATCAACAATTACACTACAATGCTTTTCAAACTGATATACAACAGTGCGTGCACAGATTTACGGCAAAAATAAAAATTGATGTGGTACCTACGCAGACGGATACTGCCGGTGGATTTTGTTCAATTTATTCACTTAGTCCATGGACTAATCAAACTTCACCAACTGCGACTTTGGGAAACCAGAATCGACATTTTGATTAAACAAGTAGTGAATGCCGGCGAGTCTCCGAGACCACTTAATCGCAACAAATAAATCTAACAGAAAAATACGAGATAGAATATATCGGAGTGCATGGAAGATAGTAAGGAATGGTAGTGATTATTTTAATTATTTTAATCGGTGGCATATTTATGTTACATGGTACAACAGTGCTGAGGTCTTGAGTTCGATCCACGAGCTCGGGGATAACGACATCTTCTAGAGGACCTAGAGTCCTTAGCAAATCGTGTTGCTAATACCTCGCACACGCCCCCCGAGGCAATTCTTGTGCTTTGGGTCTTCACACCCAATACACGCCCATGCGCGGGGGGACATTAGTCGCGGGCCGAGGCACACAGTTCAGTGTGTATACCTCTTGGTTGTAAAACACATTGAGGCCTAAAAGGGCCCGCGAACATTTCCTGGTACCCTCTCTTTCCACCCATCCTGCGAACCTTCCTCCCTTCCCCCACCTTCCCATCCATACTCCTCTCCACTTCCTTCCCAGGCCCCTGCAGTCGTCAAGCCGGGGGACCCCAGTATCCCATTCGCAGGTTTCCCCCGGTGTTGACTGCAGGATCGCCTACCTAAAAAAAAAAAAAAATACCTCGCACTAAATATTGCCTGAACTAGCAAATCAAAGGATCAAAGGATCCCTAGCAACTATTTTACGCTACCACATTTGACCAAAATAACGTACACCTAAACTCTCTCTTTAATCATTGATTTTACTTCCAATTATATTTCAGACAGACCAAATAGTCTGGGATGGTAAAAATCAGCTGACTACAATATTTTAGGAGCAGCTGAACCCGAAGCAAAGCTAATGCATATAAATCTAAAATCTAAGATAGATTAAAAGGTATTGGTCCGGTTGGAGGAGATTCCTGTATTGCGCGATAGACCGTTAGGGGACAAACGAAAAACTCGTGATGGGGAGAATGATGGTGGGGCGAGAGTTGCAGCGGTATACATAGTGTGATATTTTTCTACATCGGCTGATTTCTTCTACATTGGACAAATAAAGTCTGTATGTGGGGTGAAACGTATTATGATAGGTTTGCCTATCACATAATTGCAAAAAAAGTTGGTAAAAAATGGACTAGTTCAGGCTGTGATTACTTCTTCGCAGAAGGGTGTATAATGGTATGATAAAAACGTAAATTAGTTAGGACGATAGAAAGCGTTACTGGTATTCCAAATTAGCATTCATTATTTACGAGATGTTAATAAAACTTTTTGTATATTAATATTTCGTGAACCTGAAAATAAAAAGCATATCAACCAGAATACCACTGCATCATAAATACCAACGTAAGGTGACAGTTTTCTGTGGCGTTTTCTGTCTTCGAAGCCTAAAAGTCTCTTCCCTATATTCTATTTCTTCTACACCGTCAGTGCATGATTCTTGCAGTATTGTGGGTGTCTTGTTTTATTGATGAAGGTCGTAAGAACACGCTGGATGCGGGCCGCTTTTGACAGATCCGTCTGGAAATCTTTAGGGGATGCCTATGTTCAGCAGTGGACGTCATGTGGCTGATGATGATGATGATTTTTTTTTGTGGCACATTTTGCCAATTTCAAGTTAGATGATGATTGTTTTATATAGACAATGCAAAGTAACCCCACTGCACCTGATGGTAATTGGAGGATCCAGGTGAAGTGACTGACGAGAGATGATTATCTTTCACCAGTCAACCACGGGCGTAGCTATAGCTTTGACATGGGGGTCTTACGATTTAAAAAAATTGCCATTGGTTCTTGCCTTGCATGACTACACCCCCCCGTCACGTAATATATTACAGTGTGGACATGTTTGGTAGCCCGATCATTTTAGAAGCTAAGGGGGGGTCCGGATCCCCAAAATGTCAGCTGTCAGTGGCGTAGCGTGGGTTATTGTAAGCTAAGGGGGGGTCCGGACGCCCTAAACCCCCCCCCCCCCCTTATATACGCCCATGGTCAACACAATTATGCTAGCCTGTTTGAACCGGATAAACACAGGCCGAATCCTGGAACGCGACACGCTTACCTGGGCCTCTATGGCTGGTTTGAACACCTTACGTACGGTAGTCGCTATTCGCTATTCGGACGGATACAAAAATATCCTTCCACCAGCATGGCCGGCGGAGATTACTTAACATCAGGTAACCTGCTTTCTCGATTTCCTATGCTATAAATTGAGACTAATAAAGGCAGGGTGGTTTTTATCAACAAAATACCCGCTAGCACTGGTACCGTAAAGGTGGGCTCACAAGAGGAACAATTCAGTTTCGTTCGTTATTCGGGCTCAGGCCGGCAGTCACCTGATTACGCGCTCCGATGGATCGTAGAGATGTGCTCATTTAATGACGATGAAATATTTATTCTATGTATTGGCTGTGATTAGTTTTGCGGTTTTGATACGCTTGAAACATTTTCCTTTAATGAAAGTTCCAATGTTCCATTACCAGGATAAAAATTGTTTTATTAATCCAAGACTTGGGCTATATGGAAGAAAGGAAGGTTTTAAAGGAACCAAGATGAAACCTCAGTTATGCACAATATTTACGTTTAAGAGGTGGTTAGTAAGGCGGTCATAAATATTAAAATATACTAAAAGGGTTGGGATGTTTGATACAAAATTGAAGTTGGTCTCATAAGTACCATCACTTTACTTATTTCTGCTTCCAATTGGCAGCGAGGAAGATTTCGGTTTTGGAGCACATTGCAAAGCAATGGAATACTGGGCATTACTAGAAATCCAACAGGGTGATGAATGCAGTAGGTATAGAACCCGTTGACAGTTTTACAATAAGAAGTCTTTATTAGTGTTCCTCTCGATTATAATTCATAGTTACAATCAGGTGAAGTAACGTATCTCGTCATATAACTTCAAAAAACATCGATTACTTTGTCGATATAATAAATCCACCTATCCCTAGAAGCATTCTGGCAAGTTTAAGTGAGCATTTGGTTCGCTGCCGACCTCTTCTGTACATCTGAATATCTATATCGTTAGGGTCCAATGTGTACGCTTTTTTACATTAACCCTCAAATGCAAATCGCTAACAATAGAACCGCTGCATCGTCGGCGAAATTACAGATGACTAAGGGATAAAGTCGAGAGAAGCGAACAGTAAATTGTGTGAAGCAAATTCTGTTTTGAACGTCTAAAATAAGCCAAGATTAACAAAATTTTATTAGAAATCTTACCTATGATATAAATCCCAAAGTGTATATTATGATTGCTAGTAAATGCAGAAACAGTTGGGCGGTTTTTGAGGTAATTGAGCATAAAGGTAGATGGATTAACAATTAAGATAAAGGCAACTTTTATACTAACGATGCAAACCTATGAGTACTTCTAGCATTTCCATATAATCTATGTCATAATGATAGTTTCCAAGGCTCTTTGAAATCAATGTGTTTCTAAGAAATTCAGTTAACACGTGTCTTTGAAAATACTGCAATATTTACATCATTATGCAGCTGAACGCGACGCCAAAGGCGTAAAATACGAAAGCACGAAATGTACTACTAAAAGATACTTGTTTGAGACAAAGCGACAGACGATCGCAGTTAGCTACGGTTCTAGTCATTGGTGGAATGGAGGCGGTTGCCATGACGACAGACGCAGAGCCACCGCGCCTGGACTCGGCATACGTCACTTACAGCAGTCATTTATCAAGATAATGCTAGATGAAAGTTTGAGACCACGGACTACCTCGGTAACGAGAGTAAATAGCGTAGTGAAAGCTGAACTTTGGGACGTATAACGTTCAGAGAGCGTAGTATGTCACGCACCAGCCGGTGGAGCGACGAGCTGAAGGTAATGGATGAGAGCTGAGGAGCAAGTGTTGTGAGACCACGTATATGGAGCGTAGTGTGTGACGCGCGGGCCGGTGGAGCGATGAGCTGAAGGTACAGGATGAGAGCTCAAGGCTATATCACCGTTGGGCAAATTAACCACTGGCATAAATGTGCCGCATCAATAAATTTATACTAAGTACACGAAACGCTTGTATTCCACCGAGGACCAAGGTACAGCGCAGCGGGCTTAAATAGCTGTTATTAGAACATGATACTGACGAGCTAACTGCGAAGGAAACATGGACTGACAAAGCAAATTTACGAAAATAGTAAAATGAAAACGGTGTAGCCGTGAATACAGTACTTTGTGAAACACAGTTTCAGTTAAATGTGAAATGAAATAGGAATTGTATAAAATTTCTATTCTTTGTGATATAGAATCGTTTATAAAGTTTTTTATGCTATAGGTTATTTAAAGTAGAAAAAGTGTTAGCATTATATTGTATTGACGTAATTTTTATATTTGTTTCTTATGATTTATGACACAATCCTTGTTCTGAAACGCATTACGTATATTCACGCCTTCTTAGGTTAGGCGGAGACGTAACAATACTTGCTAATCTTTGAGAAGTTTAACGTAGATCTCAGTGCAGAACTTTCGAACATGTAAAATCATAAGTTTCAGTAGAACTTGAATTCGCGAATATACTCCAATATTAAAAGGTCGATAGCGGGTTAAATGCATGATGTGGCATGATATTATGTTTTAAAACATATTATAATATTATATTCAATCATTTCGTATTTAGAAATAGTGAGATCGTCTAGGTTCAGAATTGGTGGTTTGTCTTTTAATTCTTCTTTTCTTCTAATCTTTTTTAATTCTGCTTTAACGGTGAAGGAAAAACATCGTGAGGAACCTGCATACCTGAAAAGTTCGTTATAAGAACTTCGAAGGTATGTGAAGTCTGCCAACTTGCATTAGACCAGCGTGGTGGACTAAGGCCTAACCCCTCTCAGTACTAGAGGAGGCCCGTGCTCAGCAGTGGGCAGTATATAATGTAGGGCTGGTATGTTTTTGGTGGTTTATTGTATAAATAGCTGTGAGCCACTCATATAAAATCAGTATAAGAGATTCTACGTAAACATAGCATCAAACCTTGTTCCTTTCACAGGTAAGCTAGCAGCGTTTTGAGTCCTTTCCAGGACAAAATGTAGCCAATCAACAAAATCCACTTTAAAATCAGTTCAATCGTTTATTGATTAAACTAAACAAACCAAAAACAAAATATGATAAAATGCATGCTTAAATTTCGGCATAACATTTAGAAAAAGCTTTATTTCACTATAACACACAGACAATTCAATTTGATTTATTTGTATAGATTGAGATAAATAATAATGATTCTGAAGTTGATGAAGGTTCAATTTAAATTGTCTCGGTTTTCGCATCCTACTCCAAACATCATCTTGCCGAGGCAATATTAATGATAGTTGTGACAGTGTTGTGAAGGCTCGAAAATAACCTTCCTTCCGAGACCTTGAATATTGTAGACTCAATAAAGCGCCTTTAATGTTCGGTAAATTTAATTGAAACCTTGTTTCCCGTGTAGTATACCAGCTTATAATAATAACCATCTGAACATTATTTTACTAGTTCTATTTAAAACTATTTATTGCAAACAAAATTAAAATATGGTTGGTTGCCATATTAGCGGAATAGTAAGTGAAATGTGTGAGAACATAAAACAGCACTTGACTATATAGTGTGTGTGAATCGACAGCACGAATCTCTTTTGCCGTATAGTATCGTCTAACAACAGTAAAGATATTTTAAATAAAAAAAAAAATATTAACTGACTCCCTATAACCCGGATATACGCCGCGTTAGTAACAGCGCGGAGAGCGCTAGTCCACTGCATCACACATTACAGCCATGTGCGTAGCTAGAGTAATGGAGGGGGGCAGTGTCCTAGATTAAGAAAATAAAATGAATTATGTTTACTATCAGATATGATAACTTTGGTCGTTTTAATAAATTATGGTAATCCTCCTAGCCAGTTTTGGCTACGGCGGGCAATCTCAAGGGAGATCAGCCAGGTACGCAGGTGATATTATAGCGAACAAGTGTGTACGCAATACACAGGTACACTCGCTATTCTTTCACTCTCATAGTCCGGTGAGACGGCAATCGGACATGACCCGAGAGAGATCAGGCGCAGGACCAACGGCTTTACGTGCTTTCCGAGGCACGGGGGTATCACACCGCCAACTTCCTGAGTTCGAGCTGCGACTGAGTAATTTTTAAGATGGAAAAACCCAGTCACAATGTTTTTGGCTCGACCTGGGATTCGAACTTAGGACCTCAGCGCGCAAATCATACTCGTAACGCGTACGCAATACAACTACGCCACCGAGGCAGTCAATAAATTATAGTAGTTGTATGATTCAAAATCCTGTGGATGGGTACCACACACATCTCACCCTTCCTCTTTATATATATGCCCATGATTACAGCAATCGGCTATAGGTATGCGTCGATGACAGCGCGGAGAGCGCTCATCTCTTTCCTCCACTACACACAATTAACTATGCTACGTAAACAGATGTTTATGACGGTATGGATATATAGATATTCCATACCATTGGATATTATATCATAAATCTACGTGATTCGGGTCATATAAGATATTACGTATATTAATATTATCGGGCTGGGTGGCCGCAGACTAGATGTCAGATTTCCAATTGTGAGCCCTCAATCAAAAGGCTAAGGGTAATGTGTAATGTGTGGCATGTTCGGATAGATTATTAAATGCCGTCTAAGAAATATTAACTATTATTATAACTATACATAATCATCGAACGTACTATATTTTGGATTGTTTTAAGAAATACACACGCATACTCACGCCTAAAGCCTCGTGCTGCATCCACTTTTCGCAGTGCGTATGTCGTCCCATGATGTGATAGGGGGCGAGCCTATCGCCAAATCGGGCAAAAATTACAGACTCCGGACTAATACTGAATAAAAAATCCCAATATCACTGCCCGACCCGGGGATCGAACACGAGCATTGCATACCATAATAAACTTCGCCATCGAGGCAATTTTCATACTAATATCCTCAAATTAACTTTATACATGAGAAAAATATAACCGCTCAATAAATAAGGGTTCGGTCTGAACATTTTTCCACCCCTGTTTATTATCATCTAGTTATTGCGTTTCACAGTAATATTTTATAGTAACAAACGCCGGGGAGGTTTTAATGATGCACCCTTTGAAAGGTTGTTATTTACGGATATTTTATTATCAACGGCCTGTATTGCTTCTAGGTTGGGGAGGGATTATCTATGTTATTCAAAGGTTAGTTTGAAGGGTATTGTAGCCAGTGCAATTACTGGGTATTATAAGACATATTAGAGTGGACGATGGCTTAGTTGGGAATGGAACGGTCTGCCGAGACAATGTCCGCAGGTTCAAAATCCAAGGCACACACCTCTGACTTTTCGAATTTACGTGTGTATTGTTTATCAATTATCGTTCGCTTTAACGGTGAAGGAAAACATCGTGAGGAAACCTACATACTTGAGAATTCTCCATAAGAATTTCGAGGGTAGGTGAAATGTGCCAACCCGCACTAGGCCAGCGTGGTGGACTAAGGCCTAACCCCTCTCAGTCGTAGAGGAGCCCGTGCTCAGCAGTGGGCAGTATACAGGGCTAATTGCATTGCATAAGACATCTTATGTTTCAAGGTGACGAGCGCAGTGAAATGCCATGCAGTACTTTGTATTTCAAAGCTCCAAAGGTTTATTCATTGCACATAAATATAATCACACGAATGGCAGTGTATATAATATTGGTAGTATTTAAATTTCCTTATAACCCATGAGCAAAGTATAAGTTATTTTTTACATTAGAGTGGTTTTTGAAGTCGGTTATATATTTTTTTTTAAGTTTTTATTAAAGTATTCATTCCCCAAGTGACTGAAGTTGGCAAAATGTGTAAAGCCTACTGTCCCCGTAAGCCGCACGTCAAGCACACGCTTTCCTCAATAGGGTAGCTAACTACTTTTTGAAAATAATTTTATCAAAAATGTATGACATCCTAAACCTAATGGTGGTAGGTCTCTCATATGTAAGAGTACATCTGGGTGGGTACCACCGCAATGCCTATTACTATCGCCAAGCAGCAGCGTGCATGCACTGTTGTGTTTCGGTTTGAAGGAAATTGTAGCCAGTGAAACTACTGGACATAATGAGACTTAACATCTTACGTCCCAGGATGACGAGCGCAGTGGAATGCCACACAGTACTTTGTAACTCAAGGTGCTGCATGGTGTTGCTACTGTTTATGGGCGGTCGTATCGCTTACCATCAGGTGAACGGCATGCTCGTCTCGTCATTCAATGCCATAAAAAAAAAGACAACATACACAGCCCTAAAATTCCACATACTCAATATTTACAACGCGTTTTTATTAAGTTTATTATAAGTCCCAGAAATTCGTAAGGTTCATCGTAATTCTCACATTTCAGTGTATCGAGATAATCCAATTTATTTAATTAACAATGTTCCGCGAAGTCCCTAAATCATTTCTCGGTATGAGTTACGTTAAAGATATAGGGCAAGGGTGGTGGTTGTAACAAAAACGTAACGTGTTTTTAATCGACTTAAAAAAGGGAGAACGTTTACAATTGGTCGGAATCTTTTATTTCTTCGGATGTTCCCCGATTACTCGAACACGCCTAGATCGATTCGCGAAATTATTTTTTTGTTTAAGAGGGTATACTTCCCATTGGCACCAAGTCAGGATCTGATGATGGGGTCCCAGAAAAATCGAGGGCCACCCTCAAATTTAATAGGGACGCATTATTATTTATTTTTATAAAACTATTCAAGTATTTGCGTCTGATCCTCATCATCTCATGTTGCTGAGCTGATGATGGAAAATAATACTCCTTAACTATTGGAAGTTAGTGGATAATTCTTGAACATTATAGACCGCTATTTATGTTGTACTTATGTTTCTTTGAGTTATTGAGGTGATCTGATGATGGAAGGTACAACTCCTTGTTAGTTAGGAGTTATTTAGTAGTGATTTTGCGTTGGGTTTTGTTCGGTCTATTTCTTACATAATATAGGAATATATACATAACATCACGCCTTTTTTTCAGGGGTATTCCGGGGCGTTACACCTCAGCGGGATAGTCGTACCGCGTGCGCAATACAACTACGCCAAGACAGTAGTACTACTATCGAGACGGTATATTTCTAACTAACACAAAAAAGCAAATACTAAAAAACGTTTTTACAAAAATTAAACCACCTTCAATAACCACTAAAGCAACTCTAAATACCATAAAAATATATTGAACATTACCTATATTCCGTGACTAATTTCAATTACTAGCTAGGCTAGATAAATTCATGAATAAACATACGATAGCACTACTTACATACTCGTTACCAATATTGGAGTCCGTGCCTAATTAAAATTGCTAGCTAAGCTAGAGAATGAATATACGAAACAATGTTTAATTATGTTACTTGTTCCTATCCGGAGCTGGGCGCTGTCAACTGCGACACAGTTAAACTAACTACTGCAGTTAGCAACTATCTATTGTACCTTTTTCATGTATGCTTTGTACCAAATAAAGATTATTATTATTATGCTGAAACTTTCCTGCACGAAATCACGGCACGAAGGCCGGTCCTTTTGGAAGGCTTGCGTGCTTGGATCCAACACGTGGAGGCTCCTTTAAGATACATTACTCTAGTTGGGGTGTGTACACCTTGGAGGTACTCTCTCTGTCTGTACTTATGGAGGAAATACAGCCAAAGACAGCGCCCGTAAGGTGCAAGGACTATTCCAGAGAAGATGGGAATTATACTGGGTCTATGGATGGGATCTAGCTGGACTGGTTGCTGGGTTATTGATTGAGACAACGGGACGCCTGCCAAATAAAATGTCTCAATCTTTTATAATCAAGGCAGACGGTGACTTGCCCTCCGCTAGATGGGTATCCCAAATGCGGCGTATGCCAAGGACGCAACATCGGTGCGGGTGGCTAAAGGGTGTCGAGAGGTGGGGCACCGATTTCACCATCGCGGGTCACTGAAGCGTCGCGGAGCGGGTTTCCTCGCTATTACGCAGATTGAGCACTTCCACCCTGGAGCTCAGATTCTTAGCTCTTGCGACTTCCACCCCTAGCCGGTCAGTTAAGGCAAGCCTCATGCCAAGGGTCAGGGAGTCTCAGTAGCCCCCACGGAATCGGGGTACGCGGTGTCACCACTCACCGTCGGCTCACAAAGCCGCCCCTGCGGAATTATTACAGTATCAACCCGGAGTCTGAAATTTGTGCCCGATGTGGCAATAAACTTGCCCTTTATCTCATCATAGAGCTAAATACACACGGCGAAAAGGGAGTGCACTAATTGCCTCTGCCTACCCTTTTTGGAATAAAAGGCGTGAGTATTTATATGTTAATCCAGGTCATAGTCGTTGCGTGCCAAATTCTATCCAAATCTACAGTAAACATAGACACTGCTGATCGGCGTCTGTGTTTTCACAAACTTCATAAACCTTCGCATTTATAATATTAGTTTTCTCTAGATAGTATGTCGGTTGACTAAAGTTGGCACATTTACAGTACTCACACTAATATATTTTTACACAGTGTGTAAAAAAAACATATAATTGAAGTATATGTCCCTTAATAACATCATCATCATCATCATCAGCCACATGACCTCCACTGCTCAACATAGGCCTCCCCTAAAAATTTCCAGATGGACCTGTGAAAAGCGGCCTGCATCCAGCGTGTTCCTGCGACTTTATCAAGTCGTCTTTCCACCTTGCAGGTGGACGGCTATGTCAGTGAATTTCGTTCTTCTACTAATCTCCTCATTTTTGATTCGTTCGCGTAGAGAAACCCCTAGCATAGCCCACTTCATAGCTCGCTGAGTGACTGTGAGTCGTCTTAGACGGCCCATAGTCATGCTATACTTTTTGACTTACGATGTGTGAGTATTGCGATGTCATGGCGACTGACTTTCGTACGCACACGGCAATGTTACCTATGGAGGATAGATATAAGATGTTTCCCAACGCACCTGATGGTAAACGGAGAGGGCCAGATAGAGTGTCGACTAAAGCGGTTATTATCCCTCGTCAGTCTTCACAATTATGACGGCTTTAGATAAGAACAGGCTGGTATGATGACTCCGGAACGTGGCACATTTCAGTGAGCCATTATATCTGGTTTTAACACCTTAGGTACGGTGGTCGCTATCCGGGCGGACATACAATATATTCTACCACCAGTAAAACGTTTATTCACAGACACTACACACGCACCACACGTGTATAGGATAGTTTAGGACTATGTTTGATTTGTAAACCATTACGTTAAGCAGAGTCAATACCATATTAATGGTACAATATTACAACAGAAAACAGAGATTAAGGATTTAGGAGTACTTTTTGATTCGAAATTAACATTCTTACCGCACATAGACAATATCATTAATAAATCATCTAGAATGCTTTTTTTTTTTTTTTTTTTTTTTTTGCGGAGAAAGTGACTTATTACTACCGCCCAGCCTTCAAGGGGGGCGACTGAGCGGTTATGTTGGGTTCACCGTGCCTTACGACCCGGCGTTGAGCCGCCCGGAGAGATGTAACCATCGGGCGACCGCCGGGCCGAGTCCCTAACCTATGTACAACGCACGGCATACCAACCAAAACTCCGCGGTGGCCATCTTCGGCGCATTAGGGACGGCTGTGGGCTTCCTCTGACGGAAGTGTCTAAGTTGTCGTCCGCAGCCGCCCCTGCGCGGTGCCGCCTAGTGCGGCCCGTCTCCTGTTTGGGGGGGCTCAGAAGCCCCCGCACACCGAAGGACGCTCTCAGCGTCAACGGCAACGTGAGGCCTACCAGCCACGCTGTCGTCCATCACAGGGATCGCAACAATGTGCCACTAAGAACACAAAATTAAAGACGGACAGCCCCCTGCCGCCCGCCTGCGACCCCCGGTGGCCCCTATTAGTCGCCTTTTACGACAGGCAGGGGATACCGTGGTGGAATTCTCCAAACGCCCCCAATCCACAGGGCGGATCATCTAGAATGCTAGGCTTTATCATACGACACGGTAGACTATTTCGCAACCCAACCACAAAAATTACCATTTACAACACTTACGTACGTAGTCACATTGAATATTGCTCTGTAGTTTGGTCGCCTCAATATAATGTGCATCAACTCAGAATAGAATGCATTCAGAAACGATTCCTGGGACACCTTACTTTTTCTTGTAAACTACACAAGCGGCTAGTATCATATAGTGATAAATTAAAACATTTTGGATTAGATAGTTTGTCCACTCGCAGAAAACTTCTTGACATGACGTTCCTCTATAAGGTATTAAGAAATGAAGTAGATTGTCCACCCCTTTTGAATTCATTCAGTTTGCGCGTTCCGCATCGTGGGCCTAGGCGTGCACTTGTTAACGCAGGTTTGTTGCATGTGCCGTCTGCCAGAGCAAACCTAAAACAATTCTCCACGATACCCCGATTGTCCAAAACATAATATTCTACTAGCTTTTGCCCGCGGCTCCGCCCGCGTGAATGAGTTTTCCCGGTATAAAAGACCCGCTTAAAATGTAGCTTATATGACACGTTCGTAGATTTACCATAGCAGCGCCATCTATTGATTACTTACTCAACCCAGTCGAAAGGTATCGACATCTGTTAGAATCATTCATAGCAGCGCCATCTATTGATTACTTACTCAACCCAGTCGAAAGGTATCGACATCTGTTAGAATCATTTGGAGTTAAGATAATTGTGACTGTCAAATAATAACAGACAAATAATTAGCAATAAATTAAAATTGCGACTATAATTTGAGATTTAAACTATCCTATCTCTCAAGTTGGATCGAACTGCACATGGTGTGCGAATTTTATTATAATCGGTTAAGTGGTTTAGGAGTCCATTGAGGACAAACATTGTGACACGAGATTTATATATATTAAGATTTGTGGGATGGTGGATGTGTTTGCTGATACATTGTCAAATTTCAAAAAAGTTGTTTTGACTTTGGTATAAAGTTTAAAGTAAAATAAAGTGAAGTAAAATATCTAATTGTACATGTTTCCCGAACTATATATATGATATTATATTGTATAATTTTCATTGCGTACTCATTCTCATTTCCTTTAATGTAATTTTCAATTTAATATACCCACTTATTACGTTAATTTCACAAAAAGCTAAAATAAATAAAAAAAATATTGTATAGCTAATATTAATACTGGTGTTACTTTTTTTTCAATGCATGCTGTGACACCTTAAAATGTTGTGCATTTATATATATTATTATTTTTCTTTTCTTATACTTAAGTTATAATGTAGCAACTACTGGATGTCCTAATAATAAATAAATAAATAAAAAATACGTGTGTCACTCGGAGACTGCCGCGGTAATGCTATTGCATAGCATTTTTTATCACAAATTTTGATTGACTAAACACAAATTCGATCTTACGCTTACCACATAAAGTAGATTTTTAAACGCGAGCAACACACGTTTAGTCTTGTTATTGATAAATGTCAGAAATGCAATGGTCATCACAACCAAAGTAGAATAAATCAAAATTTTAAAAAAGAATGTTACGTTCGATTCTTTTGTACTCGTGCCGTGCCAACACTGGGGAAATAGCTTCTACGCAATGTATTTAAGGTTCATATTAGATTAGTAAGAAATGGTTTCAATGACTTTAATAAATAAAATAAATAAAAATATACTCGTTTCAAGAATTATAGCTTCTACGCATTGTATTTAAGGTTCATATTAGTAAGATAAAAAGATGTCAGGTTATTTTCGTTACGGAATTTCTGGATTCGGTCTCCACGCTCAAGGCCCGCGATAGAAGCTATGCAATAGCTTAATAAATAAAATAAATAAAAATATACTCGTTTCAAGAATTATAGCTTCTACGCATTGTATTTAAGATTCATATTAGTAAGATAAAAAAGATGTGAGGTTATTTTCGTTACGAAATTTCTGGATTCGGTCTCCACGCTCAAGGCCCACGATAGAAGCTATGCAATAGCTTAATAAATAATAAATTATTTTATATGTAACAGAAAATAATACGAAAAAGAAATTCTTCTGTGAAATCGGCATCAAAATTGGTTGAAAAATAAAGCAGTTATTCATACTTGAAATATTTTTGTGAGCAAAAGTGGGGACGTGTAGGGGAAATCGCGCTATCTCTTTCGCACGCACGCAGCGTTATGGCCGGCGACTCTCCGTGACGTCACAGTGTAACATTACTGTTATTTGACAACTACCCCTTCCACCAAATTTCAAAGCTTTATAACTTACTAATTATTGACCCAATTTCGAAAATTATTTTTCCGTTAGATTTTGGATGGCATACGTTTTTGATAAATGTATTAAAAAACTAAGTCAACTACCCTATTGTTGTAAACACCAGCTGATAATCGAACTATAAAGGAAATTTAGAACGAAAACGACACAATTAAAAAAAAACGAAAATTGAATTATCTTCATAGCATGACTTAAAACGAAGTTCTCAATACAACAATAGTCCAAACACAGCCATATTCAAGCGGGAAAACGACCAAACTGTTATATCGGGTCTTTTTAATTATATTTTTATAGAAAAGGGACCAGTTTTAAGTAATTTTATGACGAAAACTCAATTTTCGATTGTTTTGAATTGTGTCGTTTTCGTTCTAAAGGTGCGATAAGTCGAGCGCGTGACAAGCGGTCATCGATGTAGTCTAACCGCATCCCTAGCAGACCACTCACTAGGAGCATGGGGAGTTACTTCCCTAACTTCTTTTAGGGACTTGTTATTGTGTTTTTTGTATACAAGCACGGAAATGAAAAGTGTTTACTTATGTTCCCTGTGTGATACCTCGGTAAACTCGACTTATACCTCACACTCTTTACAGTACAATTTCTGTATTTTTGTAATGTTACTAATATAAACGAAATTTCTTAAGATGTTTGAGTGATTTTAAAAAAAAGTGTGTGTGTACTTATGTACACGCGTTAGAAGTTATACTTCTTTGGCGTAACAAGATAAAAATCTTTTTACATAATGCGCCAAAAGAAGTATAACTTCAATATCTTTCGCCTTATTCTACGTTCAAAATTCAAAACTAAAATGTTGAGTATAGCTAGCTTCAGGGTGTCGGTTTTTCGTGACGGTGTGCGCGTGCATCGTAAATTACTCTCATCATTTTTCCCTAACGCGCCAAAGAAGTGTAACTTCACAATGAAATAACGCAGAAGAGATCAACGAACTCAGATGTACCATTTCCAGGGATAAAGTATGGGTACTTTTTATATGGGGAAAAATATAGATTCCTGGGTAAGACTTTCCTAGACTTTGCAGAACGCGGTCAACACCTTGTTTATCTTATCTTACTTAATCTATAAATGTCGTAAATATTTTTTTTGGCTACATGCCATTAGACCTTACCGTCTGAAACAAATCGGTATTTTCTTTGACTTACGCATGCTACGCACGCACGCATGCTCACGCCTTTTATCCCCGAAGGGGTAGGCAGAGGCGCAACTAGTGCACCCACTTTTCGCCAAGCGTATTCCATCCCATGATGTGATAGGGGGCGAGCCTATCGCCATACCGGGCACAAATTCCAGACTCCGGGCTGATACTGAATAGAAAAATCCAATATCACTTTGCCCGACCCGGGGATCGAACCCGAGACCTCAGCCTTGCAGTCGTACCGTAATACAACTACGCCACCGAGGCAGTCTTTGACTTAATTATTTAATTCAGTCCGTAAGCAAAAAATACTGCTGAACTTCGCTGAACGCTTCGGAAATCAAAAGCGAATAGACTCTCAAGAAACTTGAAGAGATGGTTTAATTTCCTGTATTACACACTGCCAGGCCCCGTCCAATTACAATTGAATTTACAAAATAAAAGGATCAATGAATTTCAAATGAATGCAAATGAACGTTCCCGGCTTGGCTTCCGGTTCGCTTGTATTGTGCCCACATCCGGTGCCGGATGGATAAATTATGATTTATGCATGTAAATAATATTTAGCATTAGCTTTGATAGTGTCTGCTGAGTATATAGATAGCTATAGTAATATTATAATAACCGCAGTGCGGAGAACTTTGTCTATTGCATGAAACATATCAGCAGGCGGCTGTACGCCACGGTGACAGCGTGCAGATACCTCGTCTACTCCACAAAAAATAACAGCATTTTGCCTTACGTTGCGTCAGTAGCGCGGAGATCTCTCGTCTACTGCAGCACTCAAATGTACGTGGCGCGAAGGCAGATATGTTATAAATTATCCGGTATTGTGAATGCCGAACGCTGGTTACTTCCGGTACATTACAGCACCTGATAAACCTCTAATAACTCAGGCCTGATAAAACACTGTTTAAGCGTCTATTCGGCAGTGCTGTACACCGTTATGCATAATCAATATAATAATTATTGTTTTGCATTATAAAATAATTACATAAATACAAATTGTTTCCTTATACCATAAACATAAATGAAAATTAATTAACATCATGTCCTAATAAACAGATTAAAAATCCAAGTATTTATTTGCAAACCTTTTTATATACCTTGGTTTCTACTAATGATGACTTTCCTAAAGCATGAACACTGGATGGCGCTTTACTGTATACATTGCGTACAATCAGCCTTCAACTAATCAAGCGCAATGTAATTAAATATTACACGATGGTGTGAGGGGCGTTTCAAGTTGATCCCGGGTTAGCGTCGGCGTTAATCCGCGGTTGGTGCGCCTTCAGATTTATAAGGGGCCTAAGTGGATGTGTGGAGAATTATTTAATTAACAATTTCACTATTTAAGCCTAACATCTCTAGAGGAATCTCGTAAAACGGTGCTTAGTTAAGATTGCAAATGAGAGCTCTGTAGCGAGCGCCGTGAGACCGCGTACAGGGAGCGTAGTGTGTGACGCGCGGGCCAGTGGAGCGACGAGCTGAAGGTAGTGGATGAGAGCTCAGTAGCGAGTGTTGTGAGACCACGTACAGGGAGCGTGGTGTGTGACGCGCGGGCCGGTGGAGCGACGAGCTGAAGGTAGTGGATGAGAGCTCAGTAGCGAGTGTTGTGAGACCACGTACAGGGAGCGTAGTGTTTGACGCGCGGGCCGGTGGAGCGACGAGCTGAAGGTAGTGGATGAGAGCTCAGTAGCGAGTGTTGTGAGACCACGTACAGGGAGCGTAGTGTTTGACGCGCAGGCCGGTGGAGCGACGAGCTGAAGGTAGTGGATGAGAGCTCAGTAGCGAGTGTTGTGAGACCACGTACAGGGAGCGTAGTGTGTGACGCGCGGGCCGGTGGAGCGACGAGCTGAAGGTAGTGGATGAGAGCTCAGTAGCGAGTGTTGTGAGACCACGTACAGGGAGCGTAGTGTGTGACGCGTGGGCCGGTGGAGCGACGAGCTGAAGGTAGTGGATGAGAGCTCAGTAGCGAGTGTTGTGAGACCACGTACAGGGAGCGTAGTGTGTGACGCGCGGGCCGGTGGAGTGACGAGCTGAAGGTAGTGGATGAGAGCTCAGTAGCGAGTGTTGTGAGACCACGTATACGAATTTATAAAGTAGTAAAATAGGAGTGAGAATGAAAATAACAATTATTTAAATTAAAAACATTTTAAAAATCGTAAAATTACGTTAAAGTAAAGCGTTTAAAAGAATATTCCAGTGGATTCCAGCTAAACATAGCTTGGTTTGCGGAGCTCAGTAGTTCGTTCTTTACCGGAACTAGTCGCTTGTTCATTTCGGTCAGTGAACCGAATATTTTGCGTCATTCGGTCGAATGAACTGAAAAGTTTGCTGCGTGCAATGTATGTAGGTTATTTTATAAGGGAAAATGTATATGTTTGTGAACAAATAACAATTTTAAATTCATGTTCTATGTTGTAATGTAAACTAAATCTTTCCATTAGGCATGATTGTCTCTCTAATGCCTTATACCAGATTTTTATATCAAAACTTTCTGCGCCTAATCATAATCATACGTATAATCATAATCAATCATACATCAAATCAATCATAATCATTTCTCGCCATCTTATGGGCCTTTCTACAACTTTCGGGTGGGTTATCTTGAATTGATAAACTCAAATTTTGTATACCAGGATAACGAACTAGAACTCCGCTGCTCAGCACAAGAACATCATTACGAATGAAGTGATATCAAGGTTGTAACGTCAGTACGTGAATAAAATGACTGAACTAGTTCATAGGCGTCTCCCAACACTAATGTCAGCGCTGAAATATCTAGGCCACTTTTAAACATATTACGCGGGTATTTTTCACCTCCCGTTGCTTTTCTATAACACGCCGAGTGGCTTCCACAAGATAAAATTGCGTTCAGCTGAAACATTGCACGAGTTTCACTTCAATATTATTTATTTATGGGAATTAATAAGCGCTTAATTCAACTTAGAAAATGTTTAATGACATAGAAAATCCTAATTAACCCACTGCTTTAGCCAGTTTGATAACCTATAATTATTATTTGAAATTGAAATAATTTGAAATGTAGCGACGATAGCCTAGTTGGGAATGGAACGGTCTGCCGAGACAATGTCCGGAGGTTCAAAACCCAAGGCACACACCTCTGACTTTTCGAAGTTACGTGTGTATTATTTATCAATTTATCGGTCGCTTTAACGGTGAAGGAAAACATCGTGAGGAAACCTACATACCTGAGAATTCTCCATAAGAATTTCGTAGGTATGTGAAGTCGGCCAACCCGCACTAGGCCAGCGTGGTGGACTAAGGCCTAACCCCTCTCAGTAGTAGAGGAGGCCCGTGCTCAGCAGTGGGCAGTATATAATACAGGGCTGATTGCATTATTTGAAATTGCGCATCCCTGCTCGCTTCACCAGGCGATAGCCGATATAACTTAATGATATAACTTAGCGTTTATCTGGTCTTACTAATATTATAAATGTATTTCTTTTCGTGTAAAAGTTTGGATGTTTGTAAGAATTAAACTCAGAAACCGCTGAACGGATTTGAATGCAATTTGGCACACGAATAGACCATGTCCTGGATTAACATATAGACTACTTATTATATCAATAATTTACTCCCCGGGGAATATATATTTGATAGTTTTAAAAGATGGGGCTGTCGTCGTTCAGATGTTACGTCCCTGAGCGGTTCACCAGGTGGTAATCAACATGCCTATTTATTAATTTAACAATCATAGGCCGATGCGATTTTTTTATCTGACTTACACACACACACCCACTCACGCTGTTATCCCCGAAGGGGTAGGCAGAAGTGCAACTAGTGCACCCACTTTTTGCCGTGAATATTCCGTCCCATGATGTGATAAGGGCGAGCCTACCACCATATCGGGCACAAAAATTCCAGACTCCGGGCTGATACTGAATAGAAAAACCCAATATCACTTTACCCGACCCGGGAATCGAACCCGAGACCTCAGCTTTGCAGTCCTATCGTAATACAACGACGCCACCAAGGCAGTAAGTTTATCTGACTTCTTATTTATAATGTAATGATAAATGCGAATGTTTGTGTAAATGTTTTGTTTGGATATTTGTTAAAAATAAACGTAGAAACTGCTGATCGGACTTGAATGAAATTTGTCAAACACATAGAGCATGTCCTGGAAAACATATTGACTACTTTTATCCCGGTACTTTGCCTGTGGTCAATATTTAATATTGTAGGCGCTATTTATATAGCGCCCTTAAATATTATTTTTTTTATAATGGCATTTGTGTTCACATTTTGCCAATGTCAAGTTTGGTTTGTCTATTTTATTATTTGTAATAAGTCGAAGTAAAGCAGTGGCTACCTTACCAAGACTTTATCGAGGAGTATTGGCAGCAACAAAAAAAAACACTTGATTAGCACAATTATTTCAATTCACTTCATTTGAGCTCTATAATAGAACTATATTGGATAATATACCACCATAATTATGCAATATAACACTAAATATCACCGAAATAATGAATTAAAACAAGAGCACCTCATGACACTTCCAAGTTCCCGCCAAAACTCCACCCTTAAATTATTATTAATTTAAGGACAATTGCAGTACAATAAGGCTTGTCACGCCTGCGAAGCCGCGAGCATCACCTACTACCGATATTATGACAAAATATTCGAACTGGCAGTAATCGCACCGGTAAGACTTTCCGATCGTTAACTTTTATCGAGACTATCGCCTCAGTGATACAATTATGTAAAAACACAGCCTGTAGTGAAGTTACTTTGAGATCTCAGGTGAAATTATGACATAACGTCAGTGTGACAATCGAATTCTTTGTTTAGAATACCGATTAGCATGATATTAGTAACATCTCATTTATAACACAAGGTGCTGGATGGTGTTGCTACATTTTATGGGTGGTCGTATCGCTTACGACCAGGCGAACGGCATGCTCGTCTTGTCATTCAATGCAATAAAAAAAACTTATGAGTGGGTGTAGTTCGCTTCACCGGCGTTCTCACCTCGTGGCGCTAGTGTTGATTTAACTGCGGATTAAGTGGGCTCGATGATGAGATCTTATAAAACAGCATAGCTGCTTTGCGCTGAGTCCGATAGGAAACACTATGTCATAACTCACAACATTGTTCATCGCATATAACTGCAATACTAAAGCCCGTTACTCACGGTATATTTATTATTTAAGATACTGGCACAATTTCACACAACGTTGCATTTCGAGGAAGAAAATGCATTCAAAAGACGCATAGTTTGCAGCGTCGGTGTTTCTTATTCATATATTCTATGCATTTGGTCAGTCGGTAGATTTGTATCTTTGGATGTAACAATATCTTCTAGGATTAGTTTTTTAGGCCAAGGTTTATTTTATAAATTTGCAATTTAACGCATACGAAATACATACATACATACTATCACGCCTCTGTCCCTTAGGGGTAGGCAGATACTATGGACTACCGCACTAACCGGCGGTGCATGAAAAGGTTGATGAAGGTAGAGGAAGCGAAAATAGTGACAGAATCGAGCAAAGTGGCAATCCATAGGGCTACCCCTATGGGACAGAGGCTACTAGGGAACCCGCTTTTAGCCAGATGTGTTCCGTCCCATGATGTGATAGGGGGCAAGCCTATCATCATATCGGCAGGTAACGTGGACTGTATAGTCACCCACAAAAGTAGCTGAACAAATTTAAAACTTCAAATTGCTTTACACGTTAAGATTAATTGTTTTTTTTCTTTGCGCGAAGTAAAGAAAATCACTATTTTTTATTTTTGATATGGCTCGATATGGCGATAGGTTCGCCCCCTATCACATCATGGGACGGAATACGCACGGCGAAAAGTGGGTGCACTAGTTCCGCCTCTGCCTACCCTTTCGGCACAGTATATTAGATGCAATGCAATGCAATCAGCCCTGTATTATATACTGCCCACTGCTGAGCACGGGCCTCCTCTACTACTGAGAGGGGTTAGGCCTTAGTCCACCACGCTGGCTTAGTGCGGGTTGGCAGACTTCACACATCTTCGAAATTCTTATAGAGAACTTCTCAGGTATGCAGGTTTCCTCACGATGTTTTCCTTCACCGTTAAAGCGAACGATAATTGATAAACAATACACACTTATATTAGATACCTATCTAATAGAGTGTAATTAGCATCGTAAACCTTTACTATGCTTTCGGGGATAAAAGGCGTGTGTGTGTGTGTGTGTGTGTGATTTATTTTTAAAAAAAGTAATTCATTAGAATACAAGCAGAGGTGATTTGAAATTTCGATTTTTTTCAGCTACTTACGTAGGTGAACATCTCGTTAATTTTTTCTTGATGAAAGTAGCTTATATGTTGTATATAATTATATTAAAAAGAGGAAAGATTTGATTGTTTGTTGGTTTGTTGGTAGTGGATAAACTCAAAAACTACTGGACCGATTTTGAAAATTCAGTAATAGGAAGCTACATTACTCCTAAGTGCTATAGGCTACTTTTTATTACAGGGTAAAGACAATATGACCTATCTATGTATACCACATTTCATTGAAAATATGGAAAAATATTCACAAATTTTCGCATTTACAACATTAGAAATATAAAATTTTGATTAAGGATTAAACCTGTAATTAATTTAGATAAAGTGTTGCAAACAGAACGACTAAGTCCTAGATTTACATAATATAGACTAGTACTTATTGAAATATACTTCTATACTAGGTCGCCCTTTTCGTGAAAGGTCACTGGGGCGAAGCCGCGACCAACTCTAGTATAAAAGTAAAGAATGAAACATCAAAATATGAACTAAACGCTGAATTCCATCCAGCTAATTACACCCTCGCCCCAATTCAGTGTAATGAAGTCATGAACTATTGTCGAGCGAAACACGATGCAGACCGAATGAAAGAGCAAGTGAACGAATGGGATGGTGTTTCCGGTGCGTTTTAATTAATCGCGGCTCGGCGCGGTGGCGGGTTAAAACGTTTCGTAGCTACATGTTTGGTTTGCAGAGTTAGATATTGTTAGAATGGGCGACATTTTTGTCGGTTGTGTTTTTGGTAGAGTTGGTATTGAGTGCTGTGTTACTTTTACTGTATAATAATAGCAAAGTGACTCATATAAGTCGAATTACAGATTTTCTTTACCACTTAATACTTTATGGTACCAGTTTTCGTAGTATAAAGTCATAATTATATTGATTACAATGCAGATTACCTAGCCAGGCCCCACGGGTGTTTCTTTTGTACTTGATTTATTGAAAAGCCCAAAGGAGCAACACTGCATCACAATTAAAACTATAGCATAAGGCGTCCCGGCGAAGTGTATATTATATTTTTAAACACTTTTTTATATAATATAATCGGATGTATTTCAGAACCAAACAAACTCACATTAGTTTAGGTACTTAAACACATCCTGAACCGAAAAACTGATTGCCACAGGATAAAAGGCGGAATGAATGTTACTCCATTAAAGTATTTCATACAAATCTTGTTGAGGTAAATCACATGTCATGACTTATTCTTGCTAAGTCTGTAAAGCTCTAAATAACACGAGACGGGCGTATCCGGCAAACGTTTAGTCTAGAGGCATAAATTCGCGCACCTTCCTCCACAGTACTCTTGGCAAATTATGAAGAAAATCCTCTTAACATTACCCGTTGATAATACGCTTCGTTTTAGCATTCCCTCGTTTGTTGAATGAAGGCTTACTACCGGAGCTCTCATCCACTACCTTCAGCTGGTCGCCCTCCGGCCCGCGCGTCACACATTACGCTCCTTGTACGTGGTCTCACAACACTCGCTCCTTAGCACTCATCCACTACTTTCAGCTGGTCGCTCCGCCGGCCCGCGCGTCATACACTGCGCTCCCTGTACGTGGTCTCTCAACACTCGCTCCTGAGCGCTCATCCATTACCTTCAGCTCGTCGCTCCACCGGCTCGCGCGTCACACATACGCTTCTTACAGGAAGTACGCCCGTACACGTGGTCTCAACATGTTTATCCAGTAAATAAAACTGGCAAATAAGTACTGTCGATGTGTGATTCATTGCGCGTCTCAGTTCATACATATTTATCCGCATGGCTTTAATGAAAGGGCTGAAAGTCATTAATCTCTCTTTGTTAGACGTGGATTAATACACTTTTGTTGTGTACCCTAGGTTGCGGGTTAGGGGCAGAACCGCACTCCACTGTGGCTAAGGGGAACATATTTGCAAATAGCTTTATTGAATGGACCGGCACTGTTCTTTAGAACTATGTTTGTAAGGTATCTTTGAGGTCTAGATTATAAAAAAAATAATTAAAATTAAAATACTTTAAAAAACTTTATTCTCCATCATCCTTGATATCAACTATCTAACACATACTCGATGAGACCATCTCCAAACACGCTATATCTGCTATAAGTTGCTAAGGAGTTGGGTATCCCGCAGACTACTTAATGCTGCAGCATCAGCTCATGTTTAAAAATATTGCCGAAGTCACAGTACACCAAATTCAAATTCAATCGGGCTTTTTAAATTGGATATGAGCTGATAATCTTCAAACGCCTGAACAGATCTTCATAAATTATAGCTAAGAACCATCGCGATCATATCAGCTTTCAAACCAAAAAGAACCGCATCAAGATTGGTCCATTCGTTTGAGAGCTACGATGCCACAGACAGACATACAGATACACACCCTAAACTTATAACACCTCGCTTTTATGTCAAGGGTTAAATATACCGTAAGATATATAAGATATACCGTGATTGAGGGGATAAAATATTTTTAAGAGCTTTTATGTCTATTGTAAGGAAAAGCTTCGCTAACCTTAAGGATTTCGGAACAATTCGTTATAACGCACCCCGTAGGTCAATACCCCATAAAATGCGAATGTGCAGGAATGGCTTTGAAAAATATTTTTATGAGATCCCTTTACGCCCCAATTCCAATCTCTAAAACTTTATTCCTTTGATTGAAATATAACTTTTAAAAAATATGCTTTTTCTCGATAATAAGCAAAATTTTTACCATACCATACCATACCAGCCCTGTATTATTTATACTGCCCACTGTTGAGCACGGGCCTCCTCTACTACTGAGAGAGTTTAGGCCTTGGTCCACTACGCTAGCCTAGTGTGGGTCGGTAGACTTCACATAACCTCGAAATTCTTATAGAGAACTTCTCGGGTATGCAGGTTTCGTCACGATGTTTTCCTTCACCGTTAAAGCGAGCGATAATTCACAAAGAATACACACATAACTTTTTAGAAAAGTCAGAGGTGCGTGCCATTGGGTTTTGAACCTGCGCACATTCGTCTCGGCAGTCCATTCCACTCCCAGCTGTGCTATCGCCGCAGCAGGAGCATAATTTTTGATTGTTACAACTTAGCACCAAACAAAATTCAGCTTCAGACATTTCTAGCTTTCCTAATTATTATAAAAAATACTAGCTTTGGAATCACGATTATGTTTACCCATATACCCAAGATGAGAATAAGCACTCAGATAATTATAAGTAGCATTTGTAATACCTACTTGAATCAATAATCTACAGACTGTCGAATCCCAAATTATATCTCTTTAAAACATTAATATAAATTGCGTAATTTTTTTAACTTTAACGTATATTTTGACCCCCAATCAAGTCCTAAGTCCGTCCCTTACAAGTCGCGTACTCTAGCCGCCGTGTTTGAGGACAAAATAGAATTTTGGCCAGTTAACAAATGCTACGCTGTAAAACAAGCGAGGTTTGGATTGATAGACAATTTGTTATTGGTTTTAGTTAAATAAGTATTTGTTAAATAAATATAGGGGTGATTTTTCAATGATCAGATAAACTATTATATTATTATTATATAAACATTATTTTTCTAAGCCCCTTGAATACCAACGTAGAAAGAGTTGAAATATTTATTTATAAAACTGATTTTTAGTTATTTTTTATTTCATTTTATTTAAAATAGAACTTTATTATCGACCAGACTTCTGCTTGCGGCTCCGCCCGCGTGAAAACGTTTTTCCGGGATAAAAATATTTTCCCGAGATAAAAAGTAGCCTATAGCAATCAGGAGTAATGTAGCTTCCTATTAGTGAAAGATTTTTTTAAATCGGTCCAGTAGTTTTTGATTTTATCCATTACAAACAAACAATCAAATCTTTCCTCTATCAATTCTTTATAATATTAGTATAGAAAACAGCCTTAAGTTATATTGTGTCTTTTTTTTATTGAATTGAATGACGAGACGAGCATGCCGTTTGCCTGATGGTAAGCGATACGAACACCCATAAACAGTAGCAACACCATCCAGAACCTTGAGTTACAAAGTGCTGTGTGGCATTCCACTGCGCTCGTCATCCTGAGACATAAGATGTTAAGTCTCATTATGCCCAGTCTGCCATGTGAACATAAAAATGACCCTATATTATATACTGACCCATTGTAGAGCACGGGTCTCCTCTACAGAGAAAGTTTAGGCCTTAGTCCATCGCGCTGGCCTATCAATAGAACTCTAGAATGTGTCCAATTTGAGTCTCGAAAATTTATTCGTTGGTTGACCATTAGAATAGAATATTTATTCATACAATATGTGGCACAGATATTCTGAACATTAGTGTTATAAATTGTGCCTTACACTGAAATAAAGACAGAGTTGATGAGACTTCAAAAGACCCCGGGCAGTCTACAATACACAGGCATTTTTAGTATTCCGCAGTCTCGTTGTAAAAACCAAACGTATTTCATTTTTAGGGTTCCGGACCTCAAAAGTAAAAAAGGGACCCTTATAGATCACTTTGTTGGCCGCCGTCCGTCTAGTGTCTGCAAAGACCCTTTTTCTCAGGAACGCCTAGAGATATCAAATCTAAATTTATATTAAATATATGGGTCTACGATCTCTTTCAGCTGTGAAAAAAAAACAAAATTGTAAGTCAACGCGATCACAAGATATGACCGTTTATGTCGCATATTTTGCAATTTCGCAAGAGAATCAAAACCTATAGGGAACTTCCTGTAGGCCTAGAATCATAAAATTTGGCAAGGTCTTACAGCACATGTAAAGGCAAAAATTTGAAAACTGTAAATATGTACTTTATTAACGAAAAAAAGCGAATTTACAAACTTTTTAAATTTGTTTAATTTATTAATTAATTTTGTCGAACTATTGAACGTATATACTTAGATACCTTACCTACAAGTTTGTCCGAACCCTCGGTACACGAGAGCAACTCGCACTTGTCCGGTTTTTATTAAAGGATAGAACGGTAATTATTCAATCAATTTGGTAAATCATTTATTGCTATCAATATTCACACACTCACACTCACGCCTTTTATCCCCGAAGGGGTAGGCATAGGCACAACTAGTGCACCTTTGGCGGCGAAAGGTCGTCGCCGCAGTAGAGGAACAGATGGTTGCGTTCCTCTATGGAAGGGGAAGATTCCCAGTCAAGCAGATGTTGCGCTTGACCGGCCGCGGCCCCTCCGATGGATCCTACTCGGAGGTGGTATATATACCGCGCTTCGCGCGAATATTGCTATCGCAATTCTGGATCGTTCAATGCCATCTGTTGTAGATTTTGGGCGTCATCTGCTAATCATCGATACCCGGTCATCTAGTTGACAATTTACTGAGGTAGTTCCCAGCCATGTTGATAGGTGGCGGTGTTGCTAATTATGCCGCCACACACCCACTTTCCGCCGTGCGTATTCCGTCCCATAATGTGATAGGGGTGAGCCTATCGCAATATCTGGCACAATTTCTAGACTCCGGGCTGATACTAATTATGATGAGACGAGCTTGCCGTTCGCCTGATGGTAAACGATGCGACCACCCATAAACAGTAGCAACACCATACAGCACCTTGAGTTACAAAATACTGTGTGGCAATCCACTGCGCTCGTCATCCTGAGACATAACATGTTAAGTCTCAGTATGTCCTATAGTTACACTTGCTACAATGTCCTTCAAACCGAAACACAATAGTGCATGCACACTGCTGCTTGTCGGTAGAAATAGACATTGCGGTGGTACCCATCCAGACGGTCTCTTACATATGAGAGACCTACCACCAGTAAAGGTACATAGCGCTTCGTAATTCAAAATTCTGTAAAACTATTACGTCGTGACCATATCACCAGCCTACGTATTTAAATGTACGGAACCAAACGCACATTACAGACAATTCTGCCCTTCCCTTAGACTAACTATACAAACAGTATCCGTCTGTCTGTGCAAGCCATTGTGGCCTCTAATGAGCATCTGTCCGTCACCCAGTCACTCAGTATTTAATAAATTGCTGACGGAAAGAGGTCGACTCCGTGACTTTTTATTTATGTTTTAAGATTATCTTAGCTCGGAATTTGTCACCTTTTGTCCTACGTCTATGATTATTTGTATGTTTTAGGTCCTATTTCACCGCTGGCTGATAAATGCTACTTGTCACATAAATGTATAAGCCGTCCAAATATAAAAGTCAAACTAATCTATGCTCTCAAATAAATGGTAATAAAGTAGCACCGACTTCAAAAACCACTATAATGTAAAATATAACTTATACTTTGATCTTGGGTTATAAGGAAATTTAAATACTACCAATGTAATATACACTGCCATTCGTGTGATTATAATATTTATGTTTTGGATGAGGGCAAGCCAAAGCAGACCTAAAAAAAATTCGCACCTCCGATACATATAAAATGTGCAACTATAAGAAAGAAAAGCAATATCTAAAAATAAAAATGACTACCCGTACCGGGATTCGAACCAGGGCCTCAAAACAATGTTCGAACCGTGTACGCAATACAACAACGCCATCGAGTCAACTAGTTACCTTTCGAAATTAGGTACCTTTATTTAAAAACAATTTTGACCCATCGCGACTTCTAAACGTAGTTCTTGTAAAGATAAACTATTTACATAGATTTTACCTGTATCAAGTAATTTTAAAAAAGTAAAAACACTACAATCATCATTATTATTGTTGCCGCACAAGTTTTGTTTAGAAATTTTCAAATTTCGTCACAGCTACTGTACCTATTTAATTGGACGAGATAATCAGGTTACAATTCGCTGTTTACCGAAATTATGAAATGAAATGAATGCATTTAACATATGTTTTTGTGAATTGGAATTACTTTTGATAACACTGATTAATTAAATCATTTTACTAGCCAGATGTATGTACCTACCTATTCCAAACACTTGTTTTGTCCGAGAATAATATGAAACACCAACAATACAACTTAATACGTAGTCGTATAACGTATTAGAGCATCCAATAAGACAATAAGTTTTGTTGTATACTGATCTAAATACCTTTTATGATTCTTCAGACACATTTCGCGCCATTCGCCAGCTCGTTAAAAGTTGTTTTTTCCATCATAACCTAACAAATTTAACTTATTCTCGCCGATAAAAACTTTCACACACTTTAAACTATTAAAAGAAATATATTCACTCATCTTTATTGTGCTTAAAAGTTTAAAATAACTCAAAAACCACTTAATAAACACAAATACTTCACAATGTAGATCGCCGGCTCAATCAAAACAAATAACTGATGTTGCCTAGTTGGAATCAAAATTACTCCACAAAATGAATGCTAAAATTTTGAAAAAAACTTATTGATAAATAAAATTATAGTACAATACCTTAAATAATTATAATCAGATATGTAATTTTAATTATATTATCACTAAAATCTTTAGATATTCATGATAAATAAAAAATACACATTAAAATAAGCAAAATAATGCAACCATATTAGAGGTAATTCTTTTAATTGGCAACCCTGTATTTTATACAGTATCTATGGATGCATTAAGCCTGGATTATTTTCTAGTACTGATTGCTATAGAAACTTACTATAGCTGTACGTATGTGGTATCAGTTTATCCATTAGTGCGAATGAGAAAAATATGTCGGCGAAAAGCCAGGTAAAACCCAACGAGAGAGAGAGTGATGAGTATATTTTGTGCGCATCTAGCTGTTTTGTATTAAATATGAAATGAGTGTACGGCGCGGATGTGGTTGTGTGTGTGTAGGTGTAGTGGTGTGTCTTTAGGTGCGCTCGAGGCGAACCGGTTCAGCGAACCTTAGCGCGGGAATTTTAAAACTTTAAAGAAAATTATTTCGAAGCCTTTTGTTACCGTAAAATGTTAGTCATTGTTTCATATTCGATTTTGAGTACTTAGGTAAATAATTTTAGGGCAAGCCAGGCTTTTCGGCTTCTATGAAAGGACCGCCACTGATATTTATGTGCAATGAATAAACCTTTGGAGTCGGTGCCTGATTTTTTGTACTATTTTGGCATGCGACTAGAATTTTTTATTTCATTCTTTTGTAAAGTACATAGTTCATATTACAAATTAATGTGTGTAATTTAAGAGTATTTTTTTAATAAACATATTTGTGTAGGCAGTTCGTTTTTTTATGACCGGCACCGACTATATATCTGTACTTATTATATAAAGCTGAAGAGTTTGTTTGTTTGAACGCGCTAATCTCAGGAACTACTGGACCGATTATGAAAATTCTTTCACTAATAGGAAGCTACATTAGTCCTGAGTGCTATAGGCTACTTTTTATCCCGGAAAAACTTTTCCACGCGGGCGGAGCCGCGCGCAATGCTAGTATATATAAATATATCTATACTAATATGATAAAGAGGAAAGATTTGTATTTTTGTATGTTTGACGCGAATAAACTCAAAAACTACTGGACCGATTTCAAAAGTTCTTTGAAATACTAGATACTGAGTATAAAAACCCAATATCACTTTGCCCAACCCGGGGATCGGACCCGAGACCTCAGTACTGCAGTCGTACTATAATACAACTACACGACCCAGGCAATCTACCGTTCCTGTAAAAAAATCAAACTATTAATTTATACCTTAGATATTAAATTGTTCTCAATCCTTATCGGCCTTGAACACGATCGTTAACAAAATCTGAATTTGAAACCATAATTTTACGTCGAATCATCACCTTTAACTACAATTTCATACTTCGTTATAAATCATATAGTTCGAGGGGACATTTTCACCGATTCATTACAGTGTGAGTTACGAGCGACGAGATTTTATCTCCTACCTAACTGGGTTTTGCACGCGGATTTGCCCGCTTGGAATTATTTATAACAAGGGTATACTGGTGGTGGTCTCTCATATGTAAGAGTCCGTCTGGGTGGACACCACCGCAATGTCTATTTCCACCGCCAAGCAGCAGTATGCATGCACTGTTGTGTTTAGGTTTGAAGGACATTGTAGCCAGTGTAACTACTGGACATAATGAAACTTAACATATCTTATGTCTCATGATGACGAGCGCAGTGGCATGCCACACAGTACTTTATAACGTATGGTGCTAGATGGTGTCGCTACTGTTGATGCCTAGCCGTATCGCTTACCATCAGGCGAACGGCATGCTCGTCTCGTCATTCAATGCAATAAAAAAGAATAACGAATATCATACCCAAGATGTTAAAACCCGCTATAGCGGCCCACGAAGTGACGCATTACGGAGTCAGCCTGTGTATATATAGTTCAAACAGGCAGGCATAATTATGTCGACTGGCGAGGCATAATCATCGCTCGTCAGTTCAAACTTTATTTGGACCCCATTCTGCTTACCATCAAGTGCAGTGGGCTTTGCCGTGCCAGTATAAAAAAATATTTTAAGGCCGGTTATCTTAATTCTAAGCTATTCCTATGACTGATTAGTTGTAATAGCACTTAGCTTGACAAACAAAATAGAGGTGGTCACCATCGACTTTGAATACACAATATATTGTCTATGTTCATTGTTCCTGTATTACAATTACAAGAATTGAACATTAACAAGGAGGTGATTTGTGATGTAAAATAATTTGCATCGCGCATAAACACAATACAAAAAGAATAATGGACGCGAGACGTGGCAGATTCAGAGTATTTAGGTTTCCACATATCTTATTTAATTGCACGATAGCCTATTTGGGAATAGAACGGACTGTTAAGAGGAAGGTCCGCAAACTCAAATTCAAAATTCTGTTCAAATGTATGTAATGTTTATCGATTATAATCGTTTGCTTTAATGGAGAAGGAAACCATCGTTAGGAAACTTGCATACATTTGAATTTCGAAGGTATGTGAGTGGCTCTGACCATATTATATCACATAGTTCTATGTTTTATAAAAGTCAATTACAGTAAGACCTTAAAACGGTCTGCGGTCTACGTTATTTGCCATCTTCTTTTTATTATCAAGCTGTTTTCTAAGACATCAAATATCTCATAACTTGTACCGCAACTTTATATTTTCTTCTGAGTTTAAAGGAAATTGCGTTAGCGTCGTTAATCACCGGATGTGACGTGAGCACGATGCTCACTTCCGGCCGCGGAGGCTTCGTCGCTAAGCTTTTGGAAAGTTTTCTTTGGAGTCCCTCACTATGGCTATAACATATTATGATAAGGGTTTTTAGAGACCTTACTCTTTTACCTCAGAATATAGTCGGGTTATTTTAAATATGGGAAGATGGTTAAGGAAACTTGAAGTTTATAAGAGGTGTATTAATGCTACTGCCTCGGTGGCGTAGTTGTATTACGGTACGACTGCAAGGCTGAGGTCTCGGGGTTCGATCCCCGGGTCGGGCAAAGTGATATTGGATTTTTCTATTCCGTATCAGCCCGGAGTCTGGAATTTGTGCCCGGTATGGCGATAGGCTCGCCCCCTATCACATCATGGGACGGAATACACTTGGCGAAAAGTGCGTGCACTAGTTGCGCCTCTGCCTACCCCTTCAGGGATAAAAGGCGTGAGCATGCGTATTAATGCTAGATGGAACCAAGCCTGTCTCTGTGGCGTATTTGTATTAAGGTACGACTGCTGTGAGTACTTGGGTTCGATCCCCAGGTCCGGCAAAGTGATATTGGAGTTTTCTCAGTATCAGCCAGGAGTTTAGAATTTATGCCTGATATGGCGCGATAGTTGGTGTACTAGCTACACTTCTGCCTACCCCTTTCGTGATAAAAGGCGTGTGAGTGTGTGTGTGTGGGTATGGCACCAAGCGTAATGTGTGATGGACGAGCCAGTGAAGTGAAGAGCTGATGGTAGTACACGAGGTTTCATACCTGGAGTCAACATCTACTGCAAAAGACAGCAAAATAAGTATCCAATTCAGAAAACCTAATAACAATAACAAAGCAACCACAATAGCAAACTCTTCTCCATTTACAAACTAAATTATGTGAAAAATGGCATAACAATCGCATCTCTATAATCAAATTTAGATATCTTCCGAAATTCCCCGGAGATAATCGGCTTTCCGGAAAATTGGAGTTCCCCCTCCAGCTTCCTTTCTGTGTAGTGAGTGATTAGCGTAATAAGCTTCCGAAGATTTACACTGTCCAGTGACATAATCTCCGAGGATTTTTTCACGACTTTTTCTAATTAATGACGAATAGGCAGGGATTAGCGAGTGGCGGATGATTTATCTTTTGTTTTTATTCGATGTAAGTGGGTTTTTTAATACATCAATGATGTAAGTATTACTTTTTTATATTTGATTGTAAAGGGCAGTTTCCGCGCTGTGTAGTGTGTTGTGCAACAGAAGAGGGCTCAGCGCTGTCAACCCAGCGTAGAATGCTGTCATTTGTACAGCAGTAAACGAGCATTCAACGTATGATAATGAATGTTTAGAAATGACACTCCATGTAATCCATATAAATTAAATATGTTTGCATTTCATACACGTAAGTACAGTTTAGTATTCATGAATATGTGATGTTATAATACAAGCCTTTAAATACGAAAACCTTCAAGGTTCCAAGCGGAGATACAACGCTAGAGGATTGGCATATTAATGAACTAAAATGGTGCAAAGTGAGTCTGTTTGCGAAGGAGTAATTTATACGTAAATATTGTGTTAATATAAATGTATTCCGCGAGGTCTGTTTTGAGGATTAGTCTTACATACGGTTTTACGCAAAATTAAATTGTATTTAATTATAAAATTGTAGTAGTTTTAGGGACTAACTACAATTATTCAGCTCAATTCAGCTTTTGTCCATAGAAAATATTAGTTTAGTATGGAGATGCGTACGCATCCGTTCAGCTCTCCGAGTCTATTCAGCTTTCGCTGCAAACAGGTATAAAAGGAGGACAAGTGTGTTTTTATCATGCGCATTCTAACGCCAGTGTTCAGCGCTGTTTTGCCGCGTAAAGCGCAGTTCCGCCGCGTACAGCACTCTTCCTCCGCGTTCAGCGCTGCACGCGGACTGTTCTCGACGACAAGTTGCAACTTGCAGAGATTGATACATATGATTTAAAATTATTACGCAATCTTTTTTTGTAGTTTAGTTGGGAATAGAACGGTCTGCCACGACAATGTCCGGTGGTTCAAAACCCAAGGCACACACCTCTGACTTTCGAAGTTACGTGCGTGTTGTTTATCAATTATCGTTCGTTTTAACGGTGAAGGAAAACATCGTGAGGAAACCTACATACCTGAGAATTCTCAACAAGAATTTCGAGGGTTTGTGAATTCTGCCAACCCGCACTAGGCCAGCGTGGTGAACTAAGGCCTATCCCCTCTCAGTAGAAGAGGAGGCCCGTGTTCAGTAGTGGGCAGTATATAATACAGGGCTGATTGCATTATTACGTTCCAGTTTTTCTATTTCTTCCGAAACAAGAGTAACGATAACAAAATCTAACATGGGCCTGTCCATGTCGAGTGCCAAATACTAAATGAAAGTAGTTTACCATGATCATTTAATCGCTTCTCAGTCATTCAGCGCTGTACGCGGAAGATTGAAGCAGAGATAGCACGATATGACGGCTTTCATAATCTTAGATGCTGTACGCTGCTGATAGAAGCTAAACTGTATAAGTGTAACCAAAATCGTCCAGCGAAACGCGAATGGAGCTGAATAAATGTAGTTAGTCCCTTAAGTGTTTTACTGGTGGTAGGTCTTTCATATACATGAGTCCGTCTGGGTGGGTACCACCGCAATGTCTATTTCTAACGCCAAGCAGCAGTGTGTATGCACTGTTGTGTGTCGGTTTGAAGGACATTGTAGCCAGTGTTACTACTGGAATAAGACTTAACACCTGATGTCTCAGGATGACGAGCGCAGTGGAATGCCACACAGTACTTTGTAACTCAAGGTGCTGGATGGTGTTGCTACTGTTTATGGGTGGTCGTATCACTTACCATCAGGCGAACGGCATCCTCGTCTCGTCATTCAATGCAATAAATTTCATTTCATTAATTACTAGTAATTAGCTTGACAAAGTGTAACGGTCGCATACAATGGAACCGAAGAATTTTGTATCGCTAATTTCAAATTCACACATACATTACGCTTTTATCCTCGAAGGGATAGGCAGATGTAGGTACAACTAGGGCATCCTTTTTCACCTATGTGTTTCCATGATGTGTTAAGTGGTGAGCGTGTCACCATATCGGGCACAAATACCAAATTCCGAGCTGATATTGAGCAGAAAAACATAATATCACTGTGCTCATCCCGGAATTCGATCCCGGGACCTCGGAGCGGTGTCCCACACGCGATACATACAACGCCACGGAAGCTGTCGAGCAAATCTTTTAATTTTACACGCTTTATATTAGCTTCACTTGTATGTTTGTAACTCCTTTGGACGCGATTTATTTTAGTGACATCTGTTGGACAATAGTAGAACAGGACTAATAAATTAAAAATAAATATGAATTAAGAATAGTGTAAATAAGAAAAATTATATTTTATTGTACAAAAAAGCGTGGGGCGCATGGTGTCAATAGTTATAAATATTTTATTTACAGATAATATGAGTAGAAGTATTATATATCATTTTCATAATATCTTAAAAATCACCCACGCTTTTTTTACAATAAAATACATTTTTCTCTTATTTACACTATTCTTAATTCAAATTTATTTTCTATTTTTTAGTTGGATTTTCTATAAAGCGTGTTTTTTAGTTGTTTTTATGACTATTATGATAATTATTATTATCTTTTATGTAATTGAATTTTCATTTTGAATGCAATTGCACACACACGCACTCACGCCCGTTATCCCCGAAGGGGTAGGCAGAGGTGCAACTAGTGCACCCACTTTTCGCCGTCCGTTGTCGGTCCCATGATGTGATAGGGGGCGAGCCTATCGCCACATCGGGCACAAATTCCAGACTCCGGGCTGATACTGAGTAGAAAAACCAAGTATCACTTTGCCTGACCCGGGGATCGAACCCGAGACCTCAGCATTGCAGTCGTACCGTAATACAACTACGCCACCGAGGCAGTCATGCAGTTGCATCTGAATTGTATACAATTGAAATAGGTGTTGGTGGCGGCTTTGCCCGCGTGCATAGCCTTTCCCGCTACAAAATCCCTCAAAAATTGTACGACACCAGCGCTATCTACTTAAATAATCAGATTCAAAATATTCATTATTTCCAATGGAAGCAAATTACCGGGATAAAAAGTAGCCTTCCAAATTTCATCCAAATCCATTTAGTTGTTCCTCCGTTTATTTCTAACAAACAAACGTCTAAGCGTCCAAACATTTTCATAAGCTTTCGCATTTATCATATTAGTAAGATGATGATGATTAGAGACTGATAATTTTACACAAGCCTTGAAATTATAACCTTCTCTAACCGAGACATAACTTATTAAGGTCCTATTTAACAATGTTCATGTAAATTTTGTTCGTCAGTTATCTTATTAAGCAGATAATGTACATAGTATTAATTTGATTATAATTTATTTGGGAGCATTGATAGACGACTTGATAAAGGTCGCGGGAACACGCTGGATGCAGGCCACTTTTCAGGTCCGTCTGGAAATCTTTAGGGGAGGCCTATGTTCAACAGTGGACATCATGTGACTGATGATGATGATGATGATTGAATATATTGTTACTTTTGTGTTTGGTCGGCTTATACATTTATCTGACGAGTAGCATTTTCTCCCTTCGCGGAACAGGCTCTCAGTCTTACAATATCAAAATCGGCTGAATGTATCAAAATGGTTGTTAACATCAAACAACAGTTCATACAAATTTCTTATAAAAAATAAATTAAAAATATAAATAACCGCCGATACAAAAAACCTTTAAAAAGAAAGAAAAAAAATTAAAGTAACTTTGTTTGTCGTTTAAGTACCTAGTAATATTTTGACCCAAGCGTCGTCGCGTCAGGGACCGAACTCCGGACCAGGGAGATGAAAATACTTCTTTAGCGGTCCTCACAAAAACAAATCGTCAAATTGGTTTATTCGTTTGAGATCTACGATGCCACAGACAGTCACACAAATACACACCATAAACTTATGACTATCCTATAACTTATGATTATCCTTTCTGTCGGGGGTTAAAAATGTGTGGTATCACACTGTCCTTCCATTTACGGAACCCCAAAACCAACTACAACGAATGAAGCAACAATAAACTAGACAACAAGTTCCTAGCTATAAATTTGGTATAACAGACCCTTTTTTCCCCATGGACGGCGAACTTTGGATCCGCATTAAAAGTTTCAAACGAGCCTACTAATTTACAGAGGTCGCAGATAAACAATAAAAAAGGACTGTCCTTTTTGTGTTTGGATTTTTTAAACCCTTCTGTAAGGATTTGTTGTGATGATAAATATAAAACATAATTAAGAGAAAATGTACTTTTGACGATGTTATAGCAGTATCCTTACATAATCACTATAAAACAAAGTGCCTCGATGGCGTAGTTGTATTGCGTACGCGTTACGAGTACGATTCACGCTGAGGTCCTGGATTCGAATCCCGGGTCAAGCTAAAAATATTGTGACTCGGTTTTTCCATCTTAAAAGTTACTCAGTCGCAGCTTGGCGGTGTGATACTCCCGTGCCTCGCGGAAAGCACGTAAAGCCGTTAGTCCTGCGCCTGATCTCTCTCCGGTCATGTCGGATTGCCGTCTCACCGGAATATGAGAGTGAAGGAATAGCGAGTGCACCTGTGTATTGCGCACACACTTGTGCACTATATTATCTCCTTTTTTTATCGCGGGGAAAAAACGCTTTATCGCTACCACCACTGGGGGGTGAGTGGAACGGTTATGTTGGTTTCACACAGTCTTGCGGCCCAATGTCGACACTCGGGAGTATAGCATCATCCGAGCGAGCATTGGACCGAGTCCCTAACACTATGTACACCCTACACCGGCATACCAACCAAAACCCGCTTTGGCCTTCTTCGGCGCCTACGGGACGGCCCCGGGGTATCTTGTTGCACAAAGATAGCTGCACAGGACCGCCCCAGCGCGATGCCGCATTGCGGCCCCTCTCTAAATGAGGAGGCTGAGAAGCCTCCAAACTCTAAAGCACGCCTTCGGCGTTTACGACTACGGGAGACCGACTACGCTCATTGTCGTCCACCTCAGAGTCGCTTACATTGAAGTAGTTGAGTGAACAGACCCCCACTGCTCACCCCGTGACTATCGCCAACCCCATTTAGTCGCCTCTTACGACAGGCGTCGATGTCGTGGCGGAATTCTTTAGATGCCCCCGAACCACAGGGCATACTATATTATCTCCTGCGTACCTGGCCGATCTCCGTTGAGATTGGCCGCCGTAGCCGAAATTGGCTAGGAGGATTTCATTTTCATAAAACAAACTCCTCCACCGCGCCTGTATGTCTGGACGCGATAAACTTAAAAACTACCGAACGGATTTCAATGAAATTTGGTATGGAGCTAGTTTGAGATCCTGGGAAGGATAAATTACTTTTAATGCCAGGAAAATATATAGCGGGCCTTTAGCGGAAAAACTTTTTCATGCGGACGAAGTCGCGAGCAAACGCTGGTTCCGTATTTATGTAGGACAATAAAACGACTATTATCTAATTAAGTTTCTTTAGAAGTTACTGAGTATTTTGTTTCAATTGTGTTTGTTCTATTTTTCTACAGTATACGTTAGTTCTTTCTTCTCGAACTTTGTAATTTGCCTTGTTTAATATGAAAGTGGCAGGATACCCACAAGATGGACAGACGTCATTAAATCATCTATGAACTGTTCCCTTACTGAATGCACACGCAGAGCCATAAGTAGAGAGAGATGGAGAAGTTTCGCTAGAGCTGCAACCAAATTTTCAGACGATCCATAACCACGACCACTCCGCCAGGAGTGTACGACTGAGACGAAGAATATGAAATTAGTATCTGGAAATGTAAAGCATTATTGACTATGGTGATGTGTGCTACTTTGATCTGAATGCAGATTTACTCAACAAACTCGACCGTCTTCTTAATAACTGCATTCGATTCGTTTATAATCTTCGTAAGTTTGATCACATCTCTTCTTACCGATCACAGTTAAAATGGCTTCCCATCCGTCAACGCCGTTCGTTGCGTGCGCTCACTACCGTCTTTTCTATTCTTACCTCTCCTACCCCTCCTTCTTATCTGTCTTCCAACTTTGTTTACCGCTGTGATACACATGATAGAAACCTGCGTTCGTCTAGCAATCTCCTTCTTAAGTGTCCTCCCCATAGCTCTGATTTCCTTCACTCTTCCTTCGCTATCCAATCCATCCTTCTCTGGAACGCACTCCCACTCGAAATCAGGTCGTGTACAACACGGGTGGCATTCAAAATGAGAGTTCGGCAATTACTCCTCGCCGAAGTAGCAGATTCTCCTCATTAGCTTATTAATATACGTATTTATTTATGTACGTAATTGTTTATGTATTTATTTTAAATAATTATTTATGTACACAGTTATATATGTAGCATATGTATATATACATATATTTTATTAAATAATTATAATTGTATATTTATTCTCATTTTTTTTTATTTTTTTTTTACATTATTTATAATTTATTTATAATTTTAGAGAGTCGATGCGTTCGAAATGTGGTGCTGGCGTCGCATGCTCGGCATCTCATGGATAGCTCATCGCACAAATGCATCCATCTTAAGTGAGCTCAAGCTGGAACGTCAACAGAGGCTATCCTCCGTCTGTCTGAGTCGGGTTCTAAAATATTTTGGACACATTGCGCGAAGGAAACCAGACAACTTGGAGAAGTTGGTGCTCACGGGTAAGCTCGAAGGCAAGCGACCAAGAGGGCGTAGACCGACGCGCTGGTCAGACCAGGTCGCCAACTCCCTAAATATGCCAATGAGCGTAGCGATGCACCAAGCCGAAAATCGCGCCTCGTGGAGAATACTGCTAAATGACTTTGGACGGGATCACGATCCTCAGCAATGAGGGGCCGACTGAAGAGAGAGATTTATAATTTACACCTGCCTCCGTCTCTCTGCACCTCCTTAAGGTCGACTGGGAGAAAATGCCCTTAGGCATTAAGTCCGCCTGTACTATACATGTACTATACCTGTACTGTACAAAGTGTAAATAAATAAATAAATAAATAAAGCAGTTTTAATATTATTAAGTTTTCGTCTGGATAGGTATCATTGCTTTTTCTATTCTACCTTCAAACAATGTGAAAAAAAAATTCAAATGATTACACAATATTTTGGTAAAATTTTTGTCATTATCTAAACATTGAAATGAAATGAAATGAAATAATTTATTCGAACCCATAAAATGTTATACATTATTTAGATTCCGTCAATATTAACTCTACCACCAGTTCGGAGAGCAGTTCTCACTAGAGAAGAACGGGCAAGAAACTCTAGTGTTTGTTGCTCTTTTCAAAATCAGTTCAAGGTATAAAGTACAGTGCATTATGTAGCGAAAAATACATTCACAAAGCACAACAAATCATTATGTTACCTGTATCATTCACTTTGTTACTTCAAACAGACTGTTCATACAAACACAGCTACGAAATCCTCTAAGCTAGACCACCTTATCTTGAATACGGTCTCAATAAAGGCTGACAGTTTAGACCTGCGTAAATACCTTTTGTTCGCATTGTTTGCGAGTTTGGTATTACTGTATAACACTGCTGTATGGAGACTTACTGGGAACGATAAAACATCCTTTATGGTACTTTAGTATTAGGTATTTAAAACCTTGTTCTCATGCAGGGAAATTATAAGGAAAGCGTTCATCTACTGCATTATATATAACAGCAGTCCACTGCGTGCAGCGTCGCATCGATGAAAGCGCGGAAAGCGATTGTTAACTGCACTACACAATGTATTATATATTATGTTGATAAGACGTCAATGACAGCGCGGACAGCACTTTTCTACTGCACTACAAATAACAGCACTCGGCCATACGCCGCGTCAGTGACAGCGCGGAGAGCGCTCGTCTCCTGCACTACACATAACAGCATTCGGCGACACGCCGCGGCGGAGACAGCGCGAAGAGCGCTCGTCTACTGCACTACACATAAAACGTAATAGTACATTATAGCACTCGTCGACTACACTACTCATACCACTTGACTATAATAGGCACGAAGGGGTGCGAATGAGCCGCGGGTTAAGTTACGCTACAGTGTGTATGTAAATGAGGGAAAGTCAAATTTCGGTACATTTAAATTTGAATGCTCGTCCCGAGTGGGTTATTGTTTATGCGGCCACTGTATTTTATGCATAAAACGGCCGCGTCTGTTGGAAGAACCTTTTATTAATGCTCGGTCCATGAGCTATGCGGTTAAGATATTTTTTTTATTCAGTAACTACGTCAGCATGATAACTCAGTGGGAATTGTTTTCTGTTGTCATAAATTTTCTTTTTTGGCGCCGCGCAGACCATTTATTGAGTTTAGTATATTCTGTCAGTTTCATACAGCTACTGATTCATATTGTGGTGTCTCGACAACAATTTGACAACATCTGCGCGACGCCTGAGTACGTTCTCTTTAACTTGAAATGTGGCTAACTTAATAAAAGCAGTCAAATACAGGAAAATAAAATATAAATTATAAATAATCGCCATTCCACTGTTTTTGAAGTTGGAATGTTTATAAAGTTTCTACAAAACAATATAAAACAAAATGGAACTTATAGTACATACCATTTTGACTCTTCCCATTTTACTCGTACAAAACCAAAAGTTTTTACGGAAGTGAAAATTATTGTATCAACAAAAACAAAAGCATTCAAGCTTCATTTACCCCAGCGATCCGAAATCCCTACAAAACATTCATAGCCAAAGATACGAGTTAACAAAAAGTCGTCTCTACCTCAGTCATTAGAAAGAAGAGACGGAAAAAGCATCTCTACAAAGAGTTGATAGGTCTATTGAGTTAATGAGAGTGGATGCGAGGGCTTTTTACTGTATTACGGCTTGCCACCTGTTATGGCCGGCCTTCCTTAAATATTTATTTGGAGCAACGTTTTTCGTACTCTACTTGTAGTTTTAGGCTTATATTTATAAAAAGTTAGTGATTTGAAATAATTCTTAGATTTTATGAACTTAGAATTTGCGTGGCTTATACATTTTCTGTTAAATACATTAGAATGTGGAAGCAAAACTAATGATAGAGATCCGGTAATACAAAATTATGTTAAATATTGCACAAATAATTATTTTGTAGTTTATGAAACTCACTTTTATACATATTTGCAATGCAATGCAATCAGACTATTATAACGGATTTTATCGCGGTTTTTTTATTTAATTTTAGGCAGAAAAATTAAATAAAAAACCGCGATAAAATCCGTTATAATAGTTTAATTTCAATGTTTAACATTCGCGTAAACATAAGGAATCATTATGCAATGCAATCAGCCCTGTATTATATACTGCCCACTGCTGAGCACGGGCCTCCTCTACTACTGAGAGGGGTTAGGCCTTAGTCCACCACGCTGGCCTAGTGCGCGTTGGCAAACTTCACACACCCTCGAAATTCATATGGAGAATTCTCAGGTATGTCGGTTTCCTCACGATGTTTTCCTTCACCGTTAAAGTGAACGATAATTGGTAAACAATACACACGTAACTTTGAAAAGTCAGAGGTGTGTGCCTTGGGTTTTGAACCTCCGGACATTGCCTTGGCAGACCGTTCTATTCCCAACTATTCTCTCGTCCACCATACATATTTAATCGACTTCATTTAATTCAATAAACGTATTTGTAAGAGAACACAATTTGTAGTGTTTTGCTAATGACTGAGCGCCTTGCGGCAAGTTAACTCTATTAAACGTAAATTACGTTCCGAGTCTTTATATATATATGTATGTATATGCTAAGTTACAATCAAAGGATTCTAATACACCGTAAATGTAGTTTAATACCTTATTACAAATTCGGAACTTTGTCAAAATGTTTGTTAGAAGTACCTAAACGCTAGATCCTCTGAACGGATGTGGGTACAATATGGCACAATGAGACCATGTTATGACTCGAATACATGCTTCTTATTGTCATGGTATGTGCGCAGTTCTAGTGGGATTCTATTCCAGGAAAGTACTCATGTGAACAAACCTGTGGAACAAACCCACAAGCAAAAGCTAGTTTAATATAATTATACCTGTTTTCTAAAAATCTTTTAAGCACACTGCAGTATAACAGATTATAATAACTATGAAAAAACGCGACAATTACTCCAATAAAAACTAATATCATAAAAACCCACGTATTTTTGTGAGATAATGAAATGGTTAAAATTAAAAGCTTTGTAACTTTTTAAGCTTTGACCTGCTTTCTGTTTTTGCTTGGTTTCATATTTTTGATAATATTTGACACTCGTTTTAAAGTCACGTTTTTATGAGAGATGAGGCTCTAATAATAATGAGTATGAATATTTTTGTAAGCAATGTAATTTTATTTCTGTAGTCATCGTGTACAGTACGAATTAGCTTCACTTTTATATGAATTATGGATTATTCAATATTAGTTTATTCACTTTCTCGTTTATCGGTCTATGTTTTTTTTTTATTTTGATGATGATACATATGATATGATTACATGATGCATAGTTCAGGAGACCTAGAACACAACATTCAGCACCGAATAGCAGCAGCATGGCTCAAGTGGCGAGAAGTTACAGGGATCACTTGTGACAAAAAGATGCCGGTTAAACTTAAAGGGCTTGTCTATAAGACCATCATAAGGCCTGTCTTCATGTACGGTAGTGAGACTTGGGCCGTCACACAGGGGCATGTTCATGCCATCAGTGTTGCTGAAATGAAGATGTTGAGATGGATGTGTGGCATCACAAAGATGGATAAGATCCGAAACGAGTATGTGCGCGGTAGTCTCGGAGTACGAAATATCGCGGACAAGCTGCAAGAAAACAGGCTGAGGTGGTATGGACATGTCAAAAGAAGACCACCTGATTACGTTGGCAACCAGGTACTGGAACTGTCCATTCCCGGAAAAAGACCAAGAGGGAGACCAAAAACTACATGGACAAATGTGTTGCAACGCGACATGGTGGCATGCAATGTTTCCGATGACGACGTCATCGATAGGGCGAAGTGGAAGAGAAAGGTGAAGAAGGCTGACCCCACCATCATGTGGGATGAATAGTCGGGAAGAGAGAGAGAGAGTTTTTTTTTTTATTTTATTTTTATTGCAATGAATGATGAGACGAGCATGCCGTTCGCCTGATGGTAAGCGATACGACCACCCATAAACAGTAGCAACACCATCCAGCACCTTGAGTTACAAAGTACTGTGTGGCATTCCACTGCGCTCGTCATCCTGAGATATAAGATGTTAAGTCTCATTATGCCCAGTAGTTATACTGGCTACAATGTCCTTCAAACCGAAACCCAACAGTGCATGCACACTGTTGCTATGCGGTAGAAATAGACATTGCGGTGGTACCCACCCAGACGGCCTCTTACATAATGAGAGACCTACCACCAGTAAAATTAAATAAATGTGTGCGGTATTTTTTTATAGAAACGTGTACTTATTTTAATTGCCTATATTAAAAATGGAACATGATTCTCTGGAAGCGACATACGTGTTAATTAACCAATGAGGCGATTCGTCAATATTTTTTTGCATAGTTTTATTTCCAGCCAGTAGCGCCAAACTAAAGATTATATAAAAGCTGAATGCAAAGCTATTGTCCGTATGTCGGAAACGTCAAGGGTAGGCGTCGACGTTTTGTTTAAATACTTTGAAACCAGCAAATGCCTCTACTATTTGTGTTAGGTCATAGAAATCGTTTTTTACTGTATATATATATGAAAAGATTAATGATTTGACTTTATTTACATAAATAGATAAATTGATAAATTTATTTAATTTTTTACTTTATTTAGTAAAACATGGATTTAAAATATGTGGTAGGGCTACGCTTAGTCAATTTAGCCTAGAGCAAGAAATAATCATCTCGATTTGGGTGCTGTCTGACAACAAATCGGTGTTAACTGACAGTTTTACTTGGACCTTTTGTACTGCCAGAGGGCCAAATCCCTTTATTCTCCTTAATCTTTGTTCTTCCTTAAAAGTAAGCAAAACCATAGAATTGGGAAACACTGGCCTCTTGTAATATCAAGAATTAAAAACCATTAAGGGCTTAGGAATTTCATAACCAAAAATGATGAATATTAATTGAATCAAATCTGAAAAAAATCATACACATTTCGGAACGTACGTGCCGAATTTAAAAATTATTGGAAATCAATTAGAAATTATTGCGACCGGCGGCATAACTCCATACAAATAGTAGGGGTAAATTTCTATAAAATTTCCATATAGATGGAAAAAGTCCGCCGTTTCGGTAACTTAGTTTTATTACTTAGTTCTACGGGAAGTGACCATACGTTAGTTGCCATTTTCAACACGTACAACTTTCAGTTAAAACTTAGTTTTAATGGATGCTCCTGACTGAGATAGTTACTGGTTCGTTTTAATTAAATCTCTTAGATACAAACGTTGAGTTTTTTTATCATACAGAAGGGTGAATCTTCGTCTACTGAATATTCTACAACAAGATTTATGTATATTTAACATTAAAATCTATTCCACTACTTATAACAGCACTCGGTTATACGCCCCCAGTTAGCAGTTCCGGCCCGCGTGCCGATGAAAGCAATGGATAGATTGGTGTATTACACCGCTAAAATCCCCTAATCGCTGATGTCTCAATCATCTTCCAACGACCGCCCTGAGCCGAGGCTCGTACCCCACTGAGGCGGTGTCCTCAGTTTGGTCGATTAAATGTAAAGGGTTGGAACGCCTAAAGCGTTCGCTCCAAAGTCCAGTGTGGTCAGAAATGCCGACACGCGTCAGGCTACTGACTGTAAAGTTATGCCAAAAAAACAGGTTTCACGCCGCGGCAGGTACAGCGCACAGAGCGCTCACCTACTCCACTACATATAACAGCACTTTGATATACGCCGGCTCAGTGACAGCGCGCAGACCGCTCATCTACTGCACTGCATATAACAACACTCGGCTATACGCCGGCTCAGTGACAGCGCGCAGAGCGCTCATCTACTGCACTGCATATAACAGCACTCGGCTATGCGCCGTGTCAGTGACAGCGCGCAGAGCGCTCATCTACTGCACTGCATATAATAGCACTCGGCAATGCGCCGTGTCAGTGACAGCGCGCAGAGCGCTTATCTACTGCACTGCATATAATAGCACTTGGCTATACGTCGGGTCAGTGACAGCTCGGAGAGCGCTCATCTACTGCACTGCAGATAATAGCAGTGGGCTATACGCCGCGTCAGTGACAGCGCAGAGAGCGCTCATCTACTACACTACATACAACAGTACTCGGTTGGGCACTGCGTCATTGACAGCGCGGTGACTGCTCGACTGCTCCACTAGACAGAAACTCGGTCATACCCAATAATATTATCAAGTCCTGTCTACTATACTTAATCTAGTATTAAGTACTAAAACCGTGTGAAATCCAGACTAAGACCCACGTATGGATAAAGGTATTAAAGTTTACAGCAACTTATCGCATAAGTTGCAACGGTATCGGAAACTTTTACCGGTTTGTTGAGATTTTTTTGTTCTCAAAGAGATATGACCGTGATAAAATGTTATTGCGGCCACTCCAGAACTTCTTTCAAAGTGGACAATTGTATTTTATTGTGTTGAAACAAAGATACATACTTATTTACAAAGAAAATTGTAAAGTATGTTTTCAAGTATTTTATCGTTAGGAATTCTGAACGTTGTAGTTTTAGCATTGTAAATTCTTTGTTGTTTTATGCTATTAAAATAATAGTTTGTGTGTTGATATTTGCAACTTTTAAAATATTTTTATAATATGCTTAGTTTGACCTTAGAATGTATAAGTCGCTTTCTTATTCTTATAAAGACTTGTGAAAGGGTCCCAAGGGATTAAATATATGATTTCCTTATTTGCGTACCCGAAAGTAAGGTAATTTATTTATTTATTTATTTATTGGTCCTTCACAGCTGACAAATTTTACACAATAAACTAAAATAAGAAATAACAGATACTATACGCCAATTACGAAGTACACATTCTTATACAAATTAATTTGCGAAAGTAGACACAAAAAATGTTACAAAGGATCTATAGATATGAATATGTTTGTGTGTGTGTGTGTGTGTGTGTGTGTGTGTTGAGTGCGTGCGTAAATACATGTTTGATTATGTTTAAAATTAAAAAGTTAAAGGTAATATGCTGTAACTGTCATCCTTGCAAGTCAGATCACTCCCGACGTTTCCCAGAATTTGGGTCTTCTAGGTATTGAAAACATTATGTATTTTTACTAAAATTCAATAGTCATCTCGATATAATTATCACATCATCCACTATCAGCATTAAAAACATAGATAGCATTACGCCTTAAATTCTCTTTTCATTGACCGCACCACCATATGGGATGTATAAAAAAAAAACTGATACAAAATTCCTGACTCTTCAACAGTGACGCAGTGGCCCAGCGAGTCTTTTGGATTAAAATAATAATGAATGTACAAAATGAGAGCACTACAAAAGACGAGTGTTTCTTGGTTTCGTAACCAGATAGTGTTTGTGGGTTGGGTTCTATTACTATTTATTCTCATTCTAAGTTCATTTTCTTGAGAGTTGCCAGTGAGTTTGCTGTATTTGATCGGTCAGTTACACAAGTTCCAGACCTCCGTTTACAGTTCAATATTTACTTACAATATTAAGACGCACTGCATTACGCTTAGTCATTACTGATCCGATAATCTTACTTACCAAATGAGGCGTAAAGCTGTCAAATATGCTGTTTTTGTGAGTGCTCTTACGCCCTTATTCACTGCCTCGGTGGCGTAGTTGTATTACGGTACGCCTGCAATGCTGAGGTCTCGGGTTCGATTCCCCGGTCGGGCAAAGTGATAATGGGTTTTTCTACTCAGTATCAGCCCGGAGCCTGGAATTTGTGCCCGATATGGCGTTGGACTCGCCCCCTATCACATCATGGGACGGAATACGCACGGCGAAATGTTGGTGCACTAGTTGCACCTCTGCCTACCCCTTCGGGGATAATGGGCGTGAGTGTGTGTGTGTGTGCTTCAGTTGTTGTTGTTGTTTTACTGGTAGTAGGTCTCTCACATGTAAGAGGCCATCTGGGCGGGTACCACCGCAATGTCTATTTCTACCGCCAAGCAGCAGTGTGCATACACTATTGTGTTTCGGGTTGAAGGAAATTGTAGCCAGTGTAACAACTGGACATAATGAGACTTAACATCTTAATATGTCTCAGGATGACGAGCGCAGTGGAATGCCACACAGTACTTTGTAACTCAAGGTGCTGGATGGTGTTGCAACTGTTTATGGGTGTTCGTATCACTTACCATCAGGCGAACGGCATGCTCGTCTCGTCATTAAATGCGATAAATTTGCACATTACAGCTGTAAGCATAACTGCGTACAGACGTGTTCTAGATATAATACAACCCGATTTACTAAAATATTCAAAATTGTCAGTGTATCTCAAAGTTTTCTTAACACAACTTACACGATGGAAACACGCAAGTGTGGTGCTTGTGGGGATTTGCTGTCTGAAGGAGTGAATTGCACGGCGTGTTCTCAAGTCTTGCACTTCCATTGCGCCGGCATAACAGAAGCTGGATTCAGAAAACTAGGTGATCGTAAACTTACCTGGCGGTGCCTTAAGTGCAAACAGTCATGTGCAGCTCAGCCGCCTAGCTCACCAAAGGTAGACGCTGAATCGCAGATGATTAAGGAAATAAGAGCACTTTCCAAGAAGCTGGCCCCGCTAGAGTCTCTTATGGATGAGGTGAAGTCTTTGCGTACTGAGATGACAAATTTAAAAGCACTCGTGAGTGAGTCAAATAAGTCTATACAAGACTTTAACACCACGGTCAAGGACTTGGAACAACGCGTTACCCTGATCGAAAATGCTCAGACTCAAATTAATGTCCTACAGTCGCAGGTAGAGAGATTGGAAGAAGAATCACATGATAAGGACCAATGGGCTAGAATGAATAATATTGAAATTAAAGGAGTAGAACAGACCCGGAATGAAAATTTGCTAGAAATATTATCACACATTGGAAATAAAATTCAATATCCTATTTTAAAGACAAATATCAACTTTATAACCCGTGTCCCAATACGAGATAAAGGAAACAATAAACCCATAATAGTCTGTTTTAATAACCGATACATAAAAGAAGATTTCATCGCGGCTGCTAGAATTGCTGCGAAATCAAACAATTTTACATCCAATTATTTTGGGCTACCAGGAAATCACAGGGTATTCATCAACGACCATCTGACCACGCGGAACAAGCTACTTCTGTCCAAAACGAAAAAGGTCGCTGCCGATAAACAATATCGATATGTCTGGGTAAAACATACAAAAATACATGTCAGAAAAAACGACACCTCGCCCATATTAGTAATAAAATCAGAAAAAGGCTTGCAGAAAATATTGTAACTTCTTTACAGTCTTTAATCATTCTTAATTTTGTTTTTTACTTTACGCTCAAAAAGTTTGGAAAGCGCTGCGATTGTAGTGCTAAGTGCGTATTTCTATTATTACTGTGTCATTGTTTTGTGTTCGAAAATGAATGTCTCAACTCTCCTGCCTTCATAATTAATGTGAGTTATGCCAGAAGCTATCATAATTGTATGTCAATAGAGTCCATGTTCTATTGCAGCTTATTGTCGTTTAGTGCGTATCATAATCTGTTCCAGTCACGCATTGAATCTTTTGTTTTTATACCTTGCCCATTTATAACGTACGCTCCGATAAGATACACCGCAAAACACTGTGCACATATTCTGTGCTCAGTGTATGATGTGTCTACCCACACTTATTGTAATAGTCTTGTTACATGCTACTTAATGATTCTATCTTATGGATGTTGTTCATTTATCGAGCGGGCTATACGGAACTTTTATAGATATTATTATTGTTTGGTAATTAGAATAATACATATAAATGCCATCGCTTAGTATTTATTACCAAAACGCGCGTGGACTCCGTACAAAAACGAATAATTTCTTCCGTAATGTCTGCCTGAATTCGTATGATGTGATCGTGATAACAGAAACCTGGTTAGTGGACAGCATAAATAGTTGCGAATTATTCGACGGAAGATATTTGGTGTGGAGGCGCGACCGCGATTATACCCATACTTTACAAAAACTAGGTGGTGGAGTTCTGATAGCAGTAAAAAAGGATTTGGTTGTAATGGAAAGGTGTGATTGGCGTAGCAGTGCAGAGGATATCTGGATTACCATTACTTTAAAAAAGTCAAGACCATCGGTAATTTATTCTATACATATTTGCGGACTGTACCTCTGCAAGGAAAATGCCGGTAATTCATTCAAAACACAACTATTGAATTTTACGAACAATTTAAATAATTTAATATCTTCACGTCCCCTCGACGTGTTCATAATAATAGGGGACTTTAATTTTGGTAACGAGGTCAAATGGTACAAATCGCCTGATGACCTCGAATTAGTACCTGAGGAAATATCTGATACTACACTTGTTGAATTCTTTGATTCCGTCAATACACATAGTTTGTCCCAATTCAACGGTATACGTAACGTAAACGGGAGGCTGCTAGACTTAGTTTTTTCCAACAGCACCTTAACTGTCGAAGAGATTGTTAATTCTCTGGCGGTGCCCGCTGATGCGCATCATAAGACTTTATATATTCAGGCCAATTTCGTCCAAATTCATATGCTACACGAAAATGCAATCAAGAAGTATATGTTTAATAAAGGTGACTATGAAGGCATAAAACATGCACTTAGTCAGTTGGATTGGGATAACTATTTATGTTCGGTGACGTTGGATGAGGCAGTTACGCGTTTTTATAAGAAAATATACGAGATTAGGGATCTATTCATTCCTTGCAAATCTATGCGACGGCAGTCACACCCTCCGTGGTACAATACCGCCCTGATAAAAATTTTAACGGAAAAACATAAGTACCATTCGAAATACAAAAGGTATGGTAACCTGTCTGATTATCATTCTTTCTCTCTGCTTAGAATGAGGGCAGTGGACTTGGAGCAAACCTGCTTTAATAATTATATAGATATTATTGAATCCTCTATTGTATCAAATCCGAGAATTTTTTGGTCGTATATTAAAAGTAAAAAAAGTTCTTTTGCTCTTCCGAATATAATGCGATACGGTGATATAGTAGCAGAAACGGGGCAGGACATAACCAATTTGTTTGCAGATTATTTCCATTCAACATTTCAACAACCGGACTCTAATCTTACAAGTTCGCATTACTTAAGTGACCATGATGTGACTACATCGATTTCTTCCGTCGAAATCTCTCCTGATAAAGTATTAAAGTTACTGAAATCCTTAGACATTACTAAATCGGGTGGTCCTGACTTAATTCCCCCTATTTTTATTGTAAATAGTGCTGAAAGTCTCGTGCAGCCGATCTGTACTCTATTTAAACGCTCCCTGGCAGCAGGTACAGTCCCAAAAATGTGGAAATCGGCATTTATTACCCCAGTTTTCAAAAGTGGGGACAAATCCGATGTAAGTAACTACCGTCCAATTTCCAAGTTATGTCTATTCTCAAAGATTTTAGAGAGGATAGTCCACGCCGAAATTTACTCCGTGCTAGCTACTTGGCTGGGAGATGAGCAGCATGGGTTTATCAGGGGACGCTCGACCTCATCTAATTTGGTCCTATTTAATGAGTACATTTCCGAACGTATGGATAGTCGCATTCAGGTGGACGTGATCTATACAGATTATACAAAATGTTTTACTCGTATAGATCATGTGGCACTCTTACGGAAGTTGATGCTTGCCGGCATACATGGAGATTTGTTGCGGTGGTTCGAATCATACATTGATAACAGAACACAGGCAGTAGTCTTGCATGGCTTCACTTCTCATTGGAAATTTGTGCCCTCAGGCGTACCGCAGGGATCAATTTTAGGACCACTGTTATTTACAGTATTTATTTCTGATGTGAAATTATGCTTCCTCAACTCCGAGGTACTGTTATATGCTGATGATATGAAAATCATGAAGCCTATATTCAGTGCCTCGGACGCAATCAAGCTGCAAAATGACCTTGATAGGTTCTCAGATTACTGTTGTTCTAACAAACTTCAACTTAATGTTTCCAAATGTTTTCACATCACTTTCTCCAGGTTGAAAAATAATATTAATACCAATTATACTTTTTACAATAATCCCATAAGCAAGGTAACTGAAATTAAGGATTTGGGTGTCATACACGACGGCAAACTATTATTTAACAAACATATAGAATATATGGTTAGGAAAGCAGCTAAATCCTTAGGATTCATAATGAGGACTGTTGCTTGTTTCCGAACACTGAAGCCTATAAAAATTGTATATTGCTCCTTTGTTCGTAGTCAATTGGAGTACGCGTCACAAGTTTGGAATCCACAATACAAAACATATATTGCTCGTATCGAGCAAATCCAAAAAAGATTCCTAAGATTTTTAGACTATAAAGCACAACAAGTTTCGTCCGACTACTATCATCGCTGTGAAAGGTATCACTTTCTTCCATTGGAATACAGGAGATGTATAAATGATATATGTTTCCTAATGAAATTATCCAGGGGATCTATTGACTGTCCTTTTCTTCTCTCAAAGTTATCGATGCGCACTAATCAACTAAGCTTTAGACAAAGACCATTAATATGCACACCTTCAGCAAATACAAATTATAGAACAAATTCATTTTTGATACGTAGCTCTAATAGTTTCAACGAATTACATGCAAATTTGGATATTGATTTATTTTGTACAACAATAAATACGGCTAAACACATATTAACAAAAGAATACTTCTCTACTCTAAGTTCACATTGAAATTATAATAAGTTTATTATGTTAATAACTATATTGTAGATACGCACAAAACATTTACTCAGATTTAAGTAAAGACTATTAATTGTTTACAATAATAAATAAGTACGTAAAAGATACACTGTAAAAAAAAAAAAAAAAAAAAAAAAAAAAAAAAAAAAAAAAAAAAAAAAAAAAAAAAAAATGCAGATCATAATTTATAATTAGTGGTAACAATGTTGTTTACAAATTGGTGGAGGCTTGTAATTAGCAATAAGTATAATTAATTTCTTTTATTCATCATTGTTATTAGTCTGTAAGCTTTCCTAAAATAATAAAAATAAAATAAATAAAATAAAATAAAAAAAAATGCTATACTCTTTTTGTTAATAGTTAAGTCGTTTTATGAACGCCGTGTTCACTACTTTTAGGACATACATGTATATAAATAAGTAGCAAGAGTGTGAGTAGAATTAAGTAAAATTGTATTGTCCGGTTTGTGAACCAAATAAAAAAAATAAAAAAACATTCGAAGACCCATAGTTATGTCTTGTGAAAGTCGAGAGTCATCTTCGCAGCTATAGAGGCTAACGATCACTAGAATACAACGCTATGCTTTATGTTAGTTTTCGCGAATAAGTCTTGCTTAGGAAAATTGAAACTCCTCACGAATTTGCAAGAATTTTTCTGTTTTTATTAAGTTTTACGTCTTGTTCGGTGTGATGCTATTTTTATTGTATTATTAAGATCTATTTTGTCTTATTTTGTATTGTACTTCTATGAGATAGGTAACTTGTATGCTGGAATCCGTTTTGATAGACAGATTTTGTGTATAACTGAGGAGTGTCATTTATAATTATTATCATTGCGTTATAGATTAAAGCATTGATAACTATTGATTGATTGATTGATTAAGTTGAAGCAACTGACAAATTATGATGTATGCGAAAATGTAGACCACAAACCTAGTTCAGCAGCAGATACTATCCACCACCACCATACCAGCCCTGTATTATATACTGCCCACTGCTGAGCACGGGCCTCCTCTACAACTGAGAGGCTTTAGGCCGTAGTCCACCACGCTGGCCTAGTGCGGGTTGGCAGACTTCACATACCTTCGAAATTCCTATAGAGAACTTCTCACTTTCTCAGATATGCAGGTTTCCTCACGATGTTTTCCTTCACCGTTAAAGTGAGCGATAATTCACAAAGAATACACACATGACTTTTTAGAAAAGTCAGAGGTGCGTGCCCTTTGGTTTTGAACCTGCGGTCATTTGTCCGGCAGTCCGTTCCACTACCAACTAGGCTATCTTTTTTAAACAAAATATTATAATAGTACCAAAATAATCTCCTATCATTTAGTTGATTATGAAAGCAAATTTAGAAACGCTATAAATCTCATAGTAATAATTTTAGTAATAGTGTTTGATAGATGAAAAATATTTTGCCTTCTCGAGAAGTTATCGACTTAATTGCCAATATATCCGAATCAAAAGCAACCTTCGTATACTTGACTTCGTATCAAGCATGATCATTCAAGTAGGTGCTTGAGTTATTTGACCTCATATATAGGGGCTCCATTATTAAATAGTTTATGAGTTCAAAAGTAATATTTGGAAATTGAATTTATATTCCGTAAAATAATTTATTGATTTATTAAATACTAGACTTCTGCTCGCGTTTTCGCCAGCGTGAAAAAGTTTTTCCAGGATAAAATGTAGCCTATGTGTTAATCCAGGATATGATCTACCCTTGTGCCAAATTTCATCGAAATCCGTTCAGTAGTTTTTGAGTTTATTCGTTACAAACACTTATTTACAAATATTTACTCTTTATAATTAATATTATACTAATGTATAGACTAGACGTTGCTCGCGGCTTCGTCCGCGTGAAAAGTCTTTCCTATTACAAAAGTCCCATTTTCACAAACTTCATATTATTATTAGTCATCATCAGCCACATGACGTCCACTGCTGAACATAGGCCTCCCCCAAAGATTTCCAGACGGACCTGTCAAAAGCGGCCTGCATCCAGCGTGTTCCTGCGACCTTTATCAAGTCGTCCGTCCACCTTGCAGGTGGACGGCCGACGCTGCGCTTGCCAGTACGTGGTCTCCACTCGAAACACCTAGCATAGCCCTCTCCATAGCTCGTTGAGTGACCGTGAGCCGTCTTAAGCGGCCCATAGTCAGAGGCCACGTCTCAGTGCCATATGTCATCACTGCTAACACACATTGATTGAAGACTTTTGTCTTCAGGCACTAAGGTATTTTGGACGAGAAGACCTTGCGTATTTTCCCAAACGCTGCCCAACCGAGCTGGATTCGACGATTAATCTCTTTCTCAAAGTTTGACTTGCCTAGTTGGACTACTTGACCTAAATAGACGTAGTCGTATTATTATTAGTAACATGATTTATTCAAAGTTACATTTTGTTCTAATTATAATTTACTAAATTATTTTCGTTCATTAAAAATTTTAGTCAAAGAATAAATGCACATAAATTAGAGTTATCATAACAGCACTCGGCTATAAGTCGCGTCAATGACAGCGCGGAGAACGTTTTTCTACTGCACTACACACAACAGCACTCGGCCCTATCTCGCGTCGGTGACAGCGCGGAGAACGCTTTTCTACTGCACTACACATAACAGCAATCGGCTCTATCCCGCGTCGGTGACAGCGCGGAGAACGCTTTTCTACCTCCGTTACACATAACAGCACTCAGCCCCACTCCGCGTCGGTGACAGCGCGGAGAACATTCTTTTACTGCACTACACATAACAACACTCAGCCCCACCTCGCGTCGGCGACAGCACGGAGAACACTCTTTTACCGCACTACACACAACAAAGCACAACTGCACTACGGAGAATATCCATAGCTTAGTATTTAATTAATCACTTAGACTGTCTGCAAGAGTAGCGGCACTCCTGAAACTTTGGCTACAGTAATCCGTCGCGTAAACAGATGTAGGGGTATCGAGAGGAGTTATGGAGTTTGAGTTAACTCGGCTATTCCCGATCGCTAAGTCTTCAGCCAAACATGAACAAAAGGTCCACAGATAAGCCAAAGTTGTTGTGTATAGGAATTGGTAGTTGAGCCGATATTGGTCGATATTGAATGTAAAAGTTACGTGCGCTGGTTACTTTGCCTCGTTAATCTGTTTGCTCGTTTTGTGTTTTAGAGAAAATATTTTTAATATGTGTTTAGAAAGGATCCTAATTCATGGTTGTTGTTACGCTTTCAAGGCTAAGCCGATTATGATGAAATTATGTATGTATGAATATATAAATTAAGCAACAGCTTCAAAACGAATTCCTTACGGGACAAGTCGGGAGCAAAAGCTAGTTTTACGTTAAACGCAGAAACAACTAAACGATTTTGAATAAAATTTGGCACACGAGTAGATCATATCCTGAATTAACACATAGGCTTCTTTTTATCCCGGTAATTTGCTCCCATGGGAAATAATGGATATTTTTTATCCGATTCTTTAAATAGATGGCGCTGGCGTCGTACTGTGTCTTAGAGTCTTTTGTGGCAAGAAAGGCTTTCCACGCGGGCGAAGCAAGCAAAACCGAGTGTTTCATAAATGGATAAAAATTTGTTCCATTCTCAACACTTGCTTACTCTATTCGGTCGCGAATATTCTATTCCAACTGAAGTGTTTTGTTATTTATTCTCTAGCTCATGCTTGACAAGACTAAGCTCAAGCTATATTTCGCCCATAACTTTTGTGAACAGCTCGCGGTAAAGTATTAGTTAAGATCTGTTTAAATCGGTTTTCTTATTGCAGAGATTAGATAAAAACATTAATTGTAAAAAAAATGCAGTGTCCATTTCTTCATCAAGTAGCAGTAGTATTGCGTTTTTTGGTCTTGAATGACGAGACGAGCATGCCGCTCGTCTGATGGTAAGCGATATGACCACCAATAAACAGTAGCAACACCATCCAGCACCTTGAGTTACAAAGTACTGTGTGGCATTCCACTTCGCTCGTCATCCTGAGACATAAGATGTTAAGTCTCATTATGTCCTGTAGTAACACTGGCTACAATGTCCTTCAAACCGAAACACAACAGTGCATGCACACTGCTGCTTGGCGGTAGAAATACACATTGCGGTGGTACCCACCCAGACGGACTCTTACATATGAGAGAATTGAGAGACCTACTGGTCATATCGCTTACCATCAGGCGAACGGCATGATCGTCTCGTCATTCAATGTCATAAAAAAAGAATATTACGTCATATGACATATGGGACAAAGTGGGTGTCGTGGTTGCACCGCTGCCTAACCCTTAGGGAATAAAATCGTGATGTGTGTGATATTGAAAAGCTCTTCGTGATGATGATTTATAATCAGCGCGTACCAATAGGAGAATTGTTTGTCCGGCTATTCAAATAGTTGTAAGAAAAACGTTCTCATAATATAAGTCACTTCATTTATCAAGAAACTTCTATGCAACTAATTGTTACCATTACATTACCGACTATAGTAAAACTTATTCCTTCAAACTTATGCATTAATCTCTATAAAATTGCGTCATTAGTGCAGACGGAATCGCTAATTGATTTTACATTTGACCAATTAGTTCAATAGTTTGTACTTAGGTTTCCATTGTCTCATATTGATTCGTTCCTTTCGAATGATTTTGTTTAGGAGCAATGTTTTGTGTGTCATGGTCTATTTGGTTGATAGAAGTATTTCTCAATAAAGGATTATCAAAAAGCAATATGTTCATGGAGACTGCAAACGACAGGGAAATATGGAATTCTTTGGAGGAGGCTTTTACACGAGGGGGTCCATGCAAACATGAATAGGATAATAATATTGTCCCATAAATTGTTACAATAATTGTTTTGCATGGAATTAAAATAAAGCTTTATTATAATATGTTCATGAATATTCTGGTCTTGTTAATTTTACACATCAAAATATAATACATTGCTCGTATGCAGACCTATACTATAAAAAATCAATACAAGTTCTTTCATATTTTTTTACTTCCAAGTTATTCGTCAGGATTCTCGCGTCATATGTAAAAAGTGGTAATCATATATCGGACTAAGGTCACGTAGAAGAAGATGGAATTGCTTAAAGTTTAAACAGAAATACAAAATCATCGGTAAGATTATCCGATCCATCAACTCTTTTGCTGTAGTAGAGGGGGCAAACAAGAAACCATTGTTCCTTCCCCTACTGATGAACCAAAATTAAACAATGAACGCGATTTGACCCTTTTTGGAGGGGTCAAAGTGGGTCACCTGATGGTAAGTGATCACCGCATAAACTACCACAATATCAGAGGGATTAATGATGCATAGCCGGCCTTGGACGATGCTGTTTTCTTGAAGCCCCTGAATCGTAGCAGTCGTATAGACACTAAGCAGAAGCTGGTTCGTTTGAAATCCAACCAAATGAAATAGTAAAAAAATATATTTAGCAATCAAGACAATCGGCCTACATTCTCAAAGTAAGAACATAATCTTTCATTTATAAAAGTTGTTTCACATATCAACTCAAAAGCCAATCAAATAGTCTAATTAACGCTATACAACAGTCCGTTTGAATAGGAATAGAGGTGAGATGTGAATAATTAGACCATGTTTAAAAGAAAACTTGTAATGATAGCATGCGCCCGCGCCGCCCAGACATTCACAGACACCATCTGCGCTGCTCCCAATCATTTTGAAGTTTTAATGTCCTGAAAATCGAATAGAATAGATTTCCACGTAATAGTTAATGAATAGATCTTAACAGTAAGGCGCTGCGCAGAGGTACTAACAATTTAGTTCTATTGACTAGCTATTTAGTTATAAAATTGACAGTTTCAAAATAATTGTATGATAACCAAATTGCTTTTATGTGTCTGGTACAACAGCTGACGACGTCTGAGCAGTGCTTAACTGAAGTATTAGTTTCGGCTAAATCCAGAATACTTTAACCTATTGAAATAAATCTGATAAATCAAAATTAATCCTACTAATATTATAAACGTGAAAGTTTGTAAGTATGGATGTTTGTTACTCTTTCACGCAAAAACTACTGAACGGATTTCGGTGAAATTTGGCACACGTGTAGATCATGTCCTGGATTAACACAAAGGCTACTTTTTATCCCGGGAAAATATAAGGCGGGACTTTTATCCCAGGAAAACTCATTCACGCGGTCGGAGCCGCGGGCAAAAGCTAGTATAACATACGTATCAAATAGTCCCACAAAAAGTTGGTAAAAGTTCTGAAGGATTAAGACCAATCCAAAGCGCAATGACTTGAAAACCGTAAAGTCAAAGATCACGAAACAATTAACAACTCAACTTGTGCACTAAAAGCTATCGATGAACAAACAACTCACGTACAGTGGTACACTATTGAATTTTGGTCACGTAAAATCTTTGTATTTTCTTACATCTCGTGTCTCTTATTCAGGGGCCCGTGGACGTCATTTTACGTCGTTTTTGTGATCGTTGCTGGAATAGAGGCAAAAGGCATGTTTTTAAGCTATTGCATAGCTTCTATCGCGGGCCTTGAGCGTGGAGACCGAATCCAGAAATTCCGTAACGAAAATAACCTGACATCTTTTTTATCTTACTAATATGAACCTTAAATACAATGCGTAGAAGCTATAATTCTTGAAACGAGTATATTTTTATTTATTTTATTTATTAAAGTCATTAAAACCATTTCTTACTAATCTAATATGAACCTTAAATACATTGCGTAGAAGCTATTTCCCCAGCGTTGGCACGGCACGAGTACAAAAGAATCGAACGTAACATTCTTTTTTCAAATTTTGATTTATTCTACTTTGGTTGTAATGACCATTGCATTTCTGACATTTATCCATAACAAGACTAAACGTGCGTTTCTCGCGTTTAAAAATCTACTTTATGTGGTAAACGTAAGATCGAATTTGTGTTTAGTCAATCAAAATTTGTGATAAAAAATGCTATGCAATAGCTTTACCGCGGCAGTCTCCGAGTGCCACACGTATTTTTTTAGAAATGAGTAGAATGGTTTGAAGTCGTAATTAACTATAACCTATGAAATAAATGCTTCACATATTAACTTTTAAATGCAGGGTTGGGTTACATCTCCTCTCGAGGAGTGCCCAGCCTGGGACCTACAACGCAGCGCTCTTAGAGCAGTCGTCGGAGGAGACCTCTCGCTGCCGGCCGTGGTGTCCGCCATGGTCGGCGGCTGGAGGTCATGGCGAGCTATGGCCTCCTTCTGTGAGTGCGTCATCTCACGGAAGGAGAGCGCCGAGCGGGATCGTGAGCAGAGCGATCCCGCCCGCAGCCAGAGGAGACGAAGGAGGCGTCGGGTGGACGACTGACCGGCGCCTCATGCCCTGTGGTTCGGGGGCATCTAAAGAATTCCGCCACGGCATCCCCTGCCTGTCGTAAGAGGCGACTAAATGGGGCTTAGAGAAAGTCGCGGGATGAGCAGTGAGGGGCTGTTCATTCCAAATCAAGTGACTTCGAGGTGGACGACAATGCGGGTGGTCGGTCTCCCGCTGTCGTAGACGCTATAAGCGTCCTTTAGAGTTTGGGGGCATCTGAGTCCTCTTGTATAGAGAAGGGCCGCAATGCGGCAGCGTGCAAGGGCGGTCCCGTGCAGATATCTTAGTGCAACAAGATACCCCGGGGCCGTCCTGTATGCGCTGAAGAAGGCCACCGCGGGTTTTGGTTGGTATGCCGGTGTAGGGTGTACATAGGGCTAGGGACTCGGTCCAATGCTCGCTTGGATGATGCTATACTCCCAAGGGTCGACATTGGACTGTAAGACCGGTGAAACCAACATAACCGTTCCACTGACCCCCCAGTGGTGGTAGCGATAACGCGTTTTTTCCCCGCGAAAAAAAAAAAAAAAAAAAAAAAAAAAGGTTGGGTTACATCTCACTATTGTAAATGTGAACGTTTGTGAAATTCGTAGATATTTGTTTGAAATAAACGTAGAAACCACTGAACGGATAGACAAAATTTGGTACACGGAATGAACCCCAAAATCCCCGTAAGTGTCCACGTTCAGAAATAAGAAACTAAGATGTTCACAAAAAAAAAGTGTGTGTGTGTACTTATGTATACGCGTTAGAAGTTATACTTCTTTGGCGTAACAAGATACAAATCTTTTTAAATAACGCACCAAAAGAAGTATAACTTCAATATCTTTCGCCCTATTCTACGTTCAAAATTCAAAACTAAAATGTTGACTATAGCTAACTTCAGGGAGTCGGTTATTCTACGTTCAAAATTCAAAACTAAAATGTTGACTATAGCTAACTTCAGGGTGTCGGTTATTCGTGACGGTGTGCGCGCGCATCGTAAAAATTTACTCTCATAATTTTTCCCTAACACGCCAAAAGAAGTATAAATTCAAAAATTTATCAAGAAATCTACAGAACCCTCAAACGTCAGCATAACCAGCCTTTAAGTCGTTTACTTATGAGGGTAGCTTTCGGGGGTCCGTAATAGACGTCTTGATACAGTTACGGGGCGAAATCCTCCGTCCGAGACCTTCGGCATCCATAGTCATATCTTTTGACAGCCCGGATGAGCGCCTTTGGCTTGTGGACTTTAAATTGTGGATTTACGTGCTGTGTTTTCTTTTTGATATATATACTTGATTCTGTAATGAGATTTTTTTATTGTGTGAGGAGATAGGCGTAAAATAAAGTCTTTAAGACACGTAAATATGCGCTATGGGCATACACTTTGATTAATTATATATGTGCTCAATATTTACCTAGCATGGTAATTCCTTTTTTGTCTCGGGAAAAAACGCGTTACCACCACTGGGGCGGTGCGTGGAACTGTTATGTTGATTTCATCGGTCTTACGGCACAATGTTGATTCGGGAGTATAGCAACATCCGAGCGAGCATTGGACCAAGTCCCAAACACTATGCACACCCTACACCGGCATACCAATCAAAATCCGCGGTGGCCTTCTTCGGCCCCAGGGTATCTAGCCGCACTAAGATAGTTGCGCGGAACCGTCCCTGCAGCATGGTAACCCTCCGCCCTCATAAAAGTGGTTTTGGCTCGTGATCTAGAAAATTTCCAAGTGATACAATATTTCCCCATACATAGAATTTAGATTTACGGTAGACGTGATAAGACGTTGTGATGATTTTATTCGAAAATTTGACGTTATTAAACGTTGCTAGGGCGACCGTGTTAGTACACTAATTGGCAATTAAAGTTTCAAAATGGGTTCAGCTGTTTTATTTATAGGACAGACTTGTTTCACAAACATTAAAATGAGCCTAGTCTCTTCAATTTAGTTTATTCGTATAATATTATAATCCCAATAAGTTTTCCTGTCCGTACCCTAAACCAATACGCGTCAGTTAACGTAACAAATTCGTACAATTCACGCTGGTCTTCCATCGAAAACTGTATCGATACAGAATTCTAACTCTCAGTCCCTTGTAGCCAGTTGTCGTGACAAAGATTTTTCTCTTCTGACCCTAGTTCGCTTAGTCCGGCGACTTGTAAGGAACACCGGGTGGAGAATCGTTCAGATTTTACCAAATCTTATTTGGTATTGTATAGAAATTCGGGTTTATAACTGAATTGTTTATGCTCGCGCCTCCGCCTGCGTTAACGCCCATTTCAGAATAAAATAAATTTACTGGTGGTAGGTCTCTCATATGTAAGAGTTCGTCTGAGTGGGCCCAACCGCAATGTCTATTTCTACCGCCAAGCAGCAATGTGCTTGCACTGTTGTGTTTCGGTTTGAAGGACATTGTAGCCAATGTAACTACTGGACATTATAAGACTTTACATTTTAAGTCTCAGGATGACGAGCGCAGTCGAATGCTACACAGTACTTTGTAACTCAAGGTGCTGGATGATGTTGCTCCTGTTTATGGGTGGTCGTATCGCTTCCAGTCAGGCGAACGGCATGCTCGTCTCGTTCATTCAACGCAATAAAAAAAAACAAAGCTCAGAGGTAATGCCACTTTCTGGTAGTGAAAGATTTTCAAAATCTTTTAAGTAGTATTTGAGTTTAACGATTACAAACATAGAAATTAGTTTAGATAAGACGAATTCTCAGGCATTGAGAGCTAATTATTCTATTATATATTTAAATAATAAATTTTGTTTGTTTCATCGATGTTTCATCTTTCAAGTTGTTTTTGGACAAAATCACAGGCATTGGAAAAAAATTGCAATAATGTCTAGATGTTTGTTGGAGACCGCGACCTGGTTGTGCACAGGCTTTGCTGAAGCCTATTTATGAGCTGCGGGAGCTGCTTAGAATCAGACATAAGGTTACTAATGATAAAAAATAGGAAAATATTTCATTCATACCTCAAAGACTGTTATAGCATCGGTGACCCTTCTGGTATTGTGAATGTTTATACCATACCAGCCCTGTATTATACTGCCCACTGCTGAGCACGGGCCTCCTCTACTACTGAGAGGGGTAAGGCCTTAGTTCACCACGCTGGCCTAGTGCGGGTTGGTAGATTTCACATAACTTCAAAATTATTTTTGGGCAATTCTCAGGTATGGAGGTTTCCTCACGACATTTTCCTTCACCGTTGAAGCCAATAATAATTGATAAGCCAAACTTCGAAAAATTAGAGGTGTGTGGCTTAGGTTTTAAAACTGCGGACATCCGTCTCGTCAGACCGTTCATTCCCAACTATGCTATCGTCCACTGGTAAATGTTTATGGGCGATGATAATTACCATCAGGTGACCCGCTTGTTTTTTTGCCCTGCCACGGGTCAAATTGTTCCCTTCGTTTAATTTAGGTTAACTCATCAGTAGGGGAAGAAACAATGGTTTTGCTCGCCCCAGGGAGTAGTGTAAAAACCATAAAAGCGTCTAAATCTAGAAATTCTTTGAACGTAGCACTTTTACAGGTTCAAAATATTTATCTTTTATTGTGTCCATCCAGAATAAAAGTGACAAAAAAAAAAACATTCAAATTGGACGGCGCCCGTCAAAACTACCGCAGATCATCCGGTTGACTGGACTGTTATGCACAGACCGTAGTGATGCGCCTGTGGTGTTATCGATAACTTAAAAATAAACTGAGTATTTAACGTCGAAGGCGTACAAAGTTGTAACTATCATCATGCCATAAATTGCAATATTTGGCATATCACGTTATTCTATTGCCACACCTGATAATCAAACTTAAAGCCTAAGTACGCTACCAATAAGCCAATGAGACGATCTTATACAATGCTTATTTTTACTATAAAAGAATGTCACAGTTTCTTTAATCCATGACTTTGTGGCCATGCCTCGATGGCGTAGTTGTAATGCGTACGCGTTACGAGTACGATTTGCGCGCTGAGGCCCTGGGTCCAAATCCCGGGTCGGGCCAAAAAAAAATTGTGACTGGGTTTTTTCATCTTAAAAATTAGTCAATCGCAGCTTGGAGTCAGGAAGATGGCGTTGTGATACCCCCGTGCCTCGGAAAGCACGTAAAGCCGTTGGTCCTGCGCCTGATCTCTCTCCGGTCATGTCGGATTGCCGTCTCACCGGACTATGAGAGTGAAGGAATAGCGAGTGCATTTATGTATTGCGCACACACTTGTGTATTGCGCAGACACTTTTGCACTATAATATCTCCTGCGTACCTGGCTGATCTCTGTTGAGATTGGCCGCCGTGGCCGAAATTGACTAGGAAGGGATTACTTTGTCAATTCCTGCAAATAAACAGTATTCGAAAACGCGTGTATAAAATCATATAGCTACGTTATATTATTGTTTTCAAAAAAAATGCTGGTACATCGATAAAAGAACTTAAAGTTATCTCATCACTAATATATCCGTTAATGGGCTGCGGTTAAATCCATTATCATTAATCACGATTGCATTCAAATTCTATCGATATACGACATTCCCATTACTAGTATGCGGGTTGTTATTCGATAAAATGCTTGTTATATCGGTTACTTGACGGTACAGGATTATCGTATTCTTGTTAAAATATTATCAAAGGCTCCTTTCCAGCGTCAGTTGTACCTTTTACTTATGGTTTTAAAGAAAGCATTTTATGTAATTTTATAAAGAGAATCTATACTTCATAATGAGGGGAGTAGATCGCTTGTTGGTAAGCGCTACGACTGCTTTTACTCCTTACCTATCCCCAGAATATCGAAAAAAAATTTAAGCGTATTTCAAAAGAGGTTTTGGATTATTTTTTACGATGGACCGTGTGTGGACACAAGCTTCTCTAGTACCAGGCAAATTGTGATACATCAATCTATTAAAGTATTTGTCCCACCTGGGATCACAACAAAATCTTCTAGATCTAGGGGATTTTAGATTATTTAAAAATACGCCCTAAGCTGCTTTTGTAATTCACATTTTATTATGTCAGAAGCACAAATAATCTGAAATTATTACCTAAATATCAACAAATCATATCTTTAATAGACATTTTTAAAACCCTAACTTAAGTATGCTAAAGCTTTAAATTAAATACACGACAAATTCAATTTACTCCTAATGATCAAATTTATTGCGACTGGCCGAATCCAAACCGAATGAAAAAGGTAAATCGCCAGCAAACCATGCGTTACAGGCGACTTCAAAGGTAATTTCGAATCGGTTAAGGATGTAAATGGATTAAACGAACAGAGCAAACATACGAGCGTTCCACAGCTTAAGCTTACAAATTTAAGTACCGATAAAGTTGGTCGTACAGTCAAATTATTTTGTTTAAGGAGAGTTACTCGTTATGCGTTTGTATGGGTTAAAAGCATCCTAGAATTAGGCTATGCTCTGTAGATAGAGTGGAGAGCGCTTGTTTACTGTTTACTAAGCGTAACAAATCACAAAACTTGACTATAAGCGATGTTGGGGATAGTTCGGAGAACGCTCATCTGCTGCCCTACACATAACAGCACTCGGCTAAACGCCGTGTTGAGCACAGCGCGTAGAGCGCACGTTTACGGTATAACGCATAAAAACACTTCGCTATACGCCGTGTCAGTGAAAACGCGGAAAGCGCTCATCTACTGCCCTACACATGACAGCACAAGGCTATAGGACGCGTCGGTGACAGCGCGGAGAGCGCTCGCCTACTTAACAGCATTCAGTTATACCACAGCTATACGTAGCGTCGCGTCAGTGACAGCACTGAGAGCGCTCATCTACTACGCTACATAACAGCATTAGGCTATATTCCACCTCGACAGCACAAGGTACTATAGTACGACTTGTTCACTACACATCGCTTGTCATTTAATTTCATTTAGACTATTGGCGAATAATTCATGTACGAATATGACTATAAATTATGAGTAACGAATACATCCCAATAATCTGTTTACGCACTCGCATTCGTGACTATTCGTCTATACTCGGCAAGTATATAAATAAGGGGTAAAATACAAAACGTTCTAGGTGCATCTAAGACTTTTCATTAAATCTAAAATCTTTCTAGAATCGCGGGGCATTTGTTTGCTTCTCTAGTTGATACAAGGTGAATTGATGTTCCTTACGTTTAAATCTCAAATGCGCTGCAAAGGTACGCTCCGTAAGAAACTTTGATTAAACAGTACTTACTGGGATTGCAGACTTAAGACTTATTTTTGTCTTGGAGCAATGTCCTGGGAATTCTTATTCCCCATGCTTTTAATCCTCGCTTACAAAAGACTATGATTAAGACCAGTGCTAATTATCTTTTGTTATAAGGAATCTGTCTAAAATATAGAGAAAACGTTTGCGTAATATTTCAAAACCAGTTTTAATCCATTTGTATTTGAATTGCTTTTGTAATGAATTAGACTTCTATCTTGAAATTTCATTATAATTTTAGATAAATTCTGTTGAAATTAAGATAATAAAAAACAAACTTTTCACAAAGTATTCCATTGAACACTAATCATACACTAAAGAATTACAAAAGCATTTTAAAGAAGCAGCGTAATCAAAATATTTCATTTCTTCAATGTACAAGATCTCTGAAATACGACGATATTTTCTACAAGATAGTTTTATACTTCACTGATTCCTATTAACTTTGTGACTAGTACACATTTTTCCCTAATAACAATTTAGTAGAAAACGTTCTCCTTTTTCTTTTATTAAGAGACAGACATAAATCATGGGTGCTTATTTCGAGTGACGATGTATAAATGGTATTTGGACGTCAATCTGTGTGCCTACTGTATTGAATTTTTCTATCAATGTAAATGAGGTTGGAAAAATCTCCAGGATATGATTAACCGTTTGCCAAATTTCATCTACATCTGTTCTGCGTTTACTTCTACTAAACATCCAAATATTTTTACAATTTCACATTTATCATATAAGTAAGATATGAAAGTCTGTCAAGATGTTTGTATTTTAGAAGTACACGAATAAACTAATGGGTTTGTATGTTATTTACCAGGCAAATAGACCAACTCCAAAGATTTTATTTCAGGTCCTTATAACATGATCATTGGTGTGACGAGCCATACAACCACCGACATACAATTTAAGGGAATGAATGACTACATATTGCAATCTGCTTTGTATTATATACTGCCTACTGCTGAGCACGGGCCTCTTCTACTACTGAGAGGGTTTAGGCCGTAGTCCAACATGCTGGCCTAGTGCAGGTTGGCAGACTTCAAATACCCTCGAAATTATTATGGAGAATTCTCAGGTATGTAGGTTTCCTCACGATGTTTTCCTTCACCGTTAAAGCGAACGATAAATACAGTCGTAACTTCGAAAAGTCATTGGTGTATGCCTTGGGTTTTGAACCTCCGGATATTGTCTCGGCAGACCGTTCCTTTCCCAACTAGGCTATCGTCCACTACATATTACTGCTATTGAAATAAATAATGTATATCATGCAAAATTATAATTATCTATTTGTTTCCCTTATGAACTTAAAATAGCTTTACCTTAAGGTTCAAAACCATACGTAGATACGTATGGTATTCTGCATTCATCTATATTATTGTCTTCTTCTTCAGCCTTTGGAAGTCCACTGCTGAACATAAGCCATCCCAAACATGTCCAGACCAACCCCTTAGAAGCGGCCCTAGCCGCGTTAATTATTGTCATAATTTATCAATCATCTTCTACGACTTCATTGAGACAAGAGTTATCCAGAGGATCAAATAAATTAAGCTATATGATCCATTTTTACCGCAGCTGTAAGCAATTGGCAAAATAACTTGCAGAAATACCTTCTGCAAGTGATTTTTACCTTGTAAACAGTCACAGCAAGCTGACTTCTGCAAATTTGGATGCTGGAATGGCGGCGAGTTGCATGTGTATAGAATTACTGGAATATTGCAGTGTAAACACACCTGGAAGTTTTTACGCAATAAATTGCTGAAAGAATTTGCTAGTTTCTAATCTTACCTTTACCAATTAGTCATATCGTATCAATCTCGAATCTCGCACTAACCCCGTATAATCTTGAATAAGAGCGCAAGCAAAATCTCATATCATATAACATAATGAAGCGTGGCACGTTATAGAATTACGCCGTCCCGTTGATTGCGAGATGGATAATGTAATAAAGAGCAATTATTTAATTAACAGTGTTTGCTGTTTTTCGTCTTGTTTGTACAATGTTTTGGCAACGAATAATTTTACAGTGAAAATACGATGAAAATTTGACATCTTTCTGACAAGTTAGTCTGGAAATCTTTGGGGGAGGCCTATGTCCAACAGTGGGATTCTGAAAGTCTTTTTGCCTTTTCAGTGGTAGGCAGAGATGTTATCACGCCCACATTTCGCCAGCTATATTAGGTGTCATGTAACAGGAGGCGAGCCTAATACCATTCACCAATTTTCTTTACTACTCACTTAGAAATATACCATATCCCAAAGGATTAGGGAGGGGAAGGAGATTTATTAGGCTTCTGGTATTCTCACCGACCGTACAGAAGACATCGGTAGTAGTTCATTCACGTTGCAGATTCATTGTCTATAGCGTCACTATACCTCTTATTACGTATCACTAGTGATAGGTCTCTTATATGAGTGTGACCTTCGGGGTAGGTACCATCGCAATGTCTATTTTACTGTTTTGTTCCGGTTTAAAGGACACTGTAGTCAGCGTAATTACTAGGCATTACGAGACTTAGATCGTCTCAAGGTGACGAGCACAGTGTTGCAGTACCTACTTTGTAATTCTAAGTTCTGTATGGCGTTGAAACTGTTTATGGTCGCATCACTTAGCTTCAAACGAGCAGTCGGCTCGATTCTCGGTCGATGCAGTAAGAAAAATATTTGTTATGTTTTGTTGGTATTTAGTTGCTTATTGACCTTGAATAAATTTCTTCTAAAATTTTAAGCCAACCCACGCCTGTATACATTTGGCACAAAAGCTCCACACTCATCACTAATATAAGCTTTTTACGAAATGACAAAAAAGCTCCCTCGAGCCAGCTTTTCATAAGTCGTAAAATGAAACTATATCCATGATATGGGTAAACAAAGAATTAGGACAAGGGTGCTATAAAAGTGGGATGTAAGACTAAGTTACGTTCGTGACTTGGTTTGCGATTACATTCTAATTTTGTACGATTAAATCGGACGGTTTTATTACTTATTAAGTGTTTCTCGCGGCTACGCCCGCGTGAAAAGCCTTCCTCTCTACTAAAGTCCCAAAAACACTATACGACGTCAGCGCCATCTAGTTACAAAAAAAACATTCCATTAATTCTCATATGAGCAAATTACCGGAATAAAAAGCCCACGTGTTAATCCAGGTCATGGTCAATCCGTGTGCCAAATTTTATTCAAATCCGTTTAGTATTTTCTGGGATTACATTCTTCTAGCATACATCCAAACATTCTCACAAACTTTCGCATTTATAATATTAAGAAGATTACAATGTACTTGAAATTATATTTCAATTTATTGCACTCGACAATTTTTGTTTACAAAAGGTGTTACAAATATCGCAATGAATACGTTTGTAAAATTCATTACGGTCGTTTATTAAAACATCTTTATTTGTGTATAGTATCGCTCGCGGCTCCGCCCGCATTAAGAAGTTTTTCCGGATAAAAATCTTTTCCCGGGATAAAGAGTAGCCTATAGCACTCAGGAGGAATGTAGCTTCCTATTAGTGAAAGAATTTTCAAAATCGGTCCAGTAGTTCCTGAGATTAGCGCGTTCAAACAAACAAACATGGCATTCCACTGCGCTCGCCATCCTGAGACATACGATGTTAAGTCTCATTATGTTCAGTATTTACACTGGCTACAATGTCCTTCAGCCCGAAATACAACAGTGCATGCACACTGCTGCTTGGCGGTAGAAATAGACATTGCGGTGGTATCCACCCAGACGGACTCTTAGATATGAGAGACCACCAGTCGACCTTCCCCTGAAAAGGGAAAAAGACGTGATGCTTTGTATGTATGTTCCAGATTTTTAAAGACAGCGAGAAATATATTTCGACGCTTGAAAGGCAATAATATCTAAGCGACAAAAATACCTAAAATGAGTTATATACATATTTGGAATCGCCAGATTTTTCTGCGTCGATTGATCCGGGTTTCGTAGCTCTAGGACAACTTTTTTGGCGGTTAGATACTAGATGATTCCGGTAAATTGCACTTTTTTTTTCTCACTTACCGCCAAAATTTTTACGACTTTTTGGATTTACAGTAGTTGGTACGCTTAAGGAAATTGATTTTGAACTTAGTGTGTTTTACATGAAATCATGATATTACTGTTTTGCATTAATATATGTTTACTTGAAATAAAAAACTGCTCGCTCTTTAATTAGTTGTTTATTACCTACACAAAAAACTATAACTTTGGCATAGATATAATTTTACCTGGATCCATACTCTCCATATTTATGTGCTTAGATATTTTCAGCTTAGTAAAATATTTTGTTAATAGTACATTTATACAATTTTACCTAAAATAAAATAAATAATTATTAGTCGGTTAGATAATTATACCTGAATAATATAAGTTCTATTTTTTATACTTAGATATTTTTACTCGACAACCTTTAACTTCAGTCATGTCGCATAGATAATTTTACCGGGTATGTTCAGGTGGTTATACTTATTGCTAAGAGATATTTACCTGTTCATACTAAAGTAAATACACCCGCTTGCGAACCACCTAGTGTTTTGAAAGTGTCATTTGTATATGCGCGCGATCGTGTACAGCGCGTATTGGTTGTCGCTAAGAGAGGACAGCCGTCCGACGTTTTTATGATTTTGCCTCAATTTTACGTAGGTATGGTGAGTTTTTTTACAAATAAATAGACTTTTATAATTTTAATAACATTTATTTTTGTAATAAATATATTTATGTTGCATTATTGTGTATTACAATATGTTAATATTAATTTAATTCCAATTTTGCCTATTCTCTCCGTATACTTTTTTGCCGGTTGAGGCTAATCCTGACCTACCCTTTTTGGAGATAATTTATTTGATAAATACACGCTCTCGTTGGGTGCCCTCTTCCAGCCGTACCATCCACATTAGCTCGAAAGCTTACGAAAGGTATTTAACCTTTCATGACCTGTCTTGAATCCATCCTCTCCACGTGCCCAGACCTCTTTCTATCACAACCACTTTTATCTTGCTCACATTAATTTTCATTCCCTTCTCTTTAAAGACATCATTCACATACTTTTTCGTGCCTTGCAGCTCTCCCGTCGATGTTCTCGTACAGAGACTTCAAAGTCCTCACTAGGTGACTCTCAATCCGATATATTAAAGACAATGTTAACAATCTCTGCACCACAGCGAGTGACGAGCGCAGTGGAATGCCACACAGTACTTTGTTAGTCAAGGTGCTGGATGGTGTTGCTACTGTTTATGGGTGGTCGTATCGCTTACCATCAGGCGAACGGCATGCTCGTCTCGTCATTAAATGCAATAAAAAAAAAAAAAAAAAAAAAAAAAAAAACACCCTAAGGTTGACTGGGAGAGAATGCCTACGGCATTAAGTCCGCCTTTATACATTTGTATATGAAGTGCTTAAATAAATAAATAAATAACAATGTTAGCAACAGTTCATTCCTCCGCATACGATCATAAGCCTTTTCCAAGTTTACGAAGGTATAAAAGACTTTTTTGGACTTAGCCAAATGTTCTTTCGCTATGCACGTTATGTAAAAGACTTGATGTGTGTAACCCATTCCTCTTCTAAAACCTGCTTGGACATTCCACACTTTTTTTTCAGGCTCATTAATCACTCTCTTAATGAGGACGGCATACAATTTACTGGCAGCACAGGGAAGGCTTATTCTGCGGTAGCTTTTATATTCTTGCTGTGAAAATTTCTTCTTGAAAATGGATATAATAATGGTTTTGCACCAGATATTAAAAAGTAGCCATAACAATTTTGCTACTACGCCTTTGCCGTATCTCAGCATTTTAACGGTTACACCCAACAGTCTTGCCTAACCTCATACTTTTCATCGCATTCACTATTCCATTTTCCGTAATCTCATTACTAGCCTCGTTTTGAGAGTAAGCCAGGTCTATAGCCTCTTAACCACCTGCTACATCCCCATCGCCTCATTTAAAAAGTCTTTTGAAGTAGGACTTCCAAGCAATACTTCCCTTTTATCTCTAAACACCCTTCCATCTTCATTTCTGATGACTCCTATCTTTGAAGTCCCCGACTCTCCCCTGAGCAACCATATTTGTTTCCAGAATAGTGAAAGGTTCGCTTTGGATTCACGAGAAGGTTTGTGGTCTAGTTCCTTTTTCTTTCTTTTGCTCAACTATTTCCTGAACTCTCTTTTTCATTTTGGTATACACTATACACACTTACTTGTCTTTGCGAAGTACTATGAAAAACCTTTGTGGAAGACGTATGTCAAGATCGTAGAATGTGGTGCTCAATAGTCTTTTTCTACCCCTGTGGGTTAAGGGCTTGGGTGTGTACGTATGTATTTGCTTTCAGCAAAAATAAATTTAGAGAGAAAATTATGAGTTTCCAACACAATGAATAAATTATAATATTATTGCTTTCGAGTTATGCTTACACAGAGATATTTAAGCAAGCCGTTGTAAATGTTCAGATAAGGCAATTTTGTATGTCCTTCCGCTCATCGTATATTTGAGGCGAGAAACTCCCTCCAAAGAAATAAGTGTTGGCTATTAACAAATTCTATATCATTATGCTATATTTTGGATGTAAGTATGTTTATCTAACAATAAAACGTTGAATATTATTAAAATTGACTGATTATTAAATAGTTCAATGTTTGTAGGAATAACAAGATTTACAATATTATGCACGTATTTATGTTTCTCCACGATCGTGTGACCCAATAATTTAGCTATAGATATTTTTACTCGATTTTATTAATATGTTTAGATATCCTTATATGATTTTTACCAACTGCGCATTTTCAAATATTTGTATTTCATTAAATTTACTTGTTACGGTATTCATAAGATGATCCATTTAGATGATTTTACCTGTTTGTAAATTTAGGTAATTTTTAACTAAGCGACGTTAACTTTTTAATTTATAATCTTCAGGGCTGTTAATTTAACTCAAAAAACGTCAAAAATTAAGAGGTTCCTAAAATAGTTACAATTATTTTTATGCGGCAAATGGTTAATTAGTTATGATTTTTTTTGTCAAAATCAAAACTTTAAAACGCTCTACTGAAAAATTTGCTAAATGTCGCTTAGATATTATTGCCTTTCAAGCGTCGATTTATTGTTCTTGCGTCTCTCTACGCTGGTTACGCTCACCACGTATATATTTATGTTAATACTCTGTGTTTTCATATTGAGTGATACGAAGACCGTTGCAGTTATTAGACGGCGTTCCATTTTCCTATGTTTTGCGTTGGCTGTATTCATAGTCTTTGTATAAACACTTTGTTTATGTTTGTGGATTCGATTGGGTCGTAAAATAATCGCCTCTTATTCTGCAAAGAAGATGGGATTGTATTTAAGAGTGTATACTTTTTACATAAGGATAAGTGTTCATTTTATCTGGTTTGATACAAAGATGTATTATTTTGCAAATTATTATTAATTAAGAATGAGGATATATTTCAAAGAATTATATGCTGACGTAAATAGGTATTTTTATTTTCTGTTACACCCATAAAGATTATTGTAATTTGAAAAATCTAAATTTAATAAAAAAAAAGCAATATTTTACAACATTTTTAATGCCTTTAGACGCACAGAGCAGTTACTCTGTTTCCTGGAATAAGCAACACGAATATCCATAAACAGTAATAACTAAGACCGGGTTTTTTCAACTGTAGTTATCTTTTTGTCGGGGTTGTATTAAGCTAGACGCGCTCACAGAGCTTGGAGTGCTCCAGGTGCTGCGAGCGCGTCCAGCTTAATAAGACCCTGACAAAAAGATTAAAGTTGAAAAAACGGGGCCTAATTCTCAATTATAAAATACGCCATACAGCATTAGCCATGCATTAATGTAGTATAAAACACCGACAACAATGTCCATATTCTAGATCATTCTAATGGTTACAGATTATGCCATCCACGATTACGCGTCACTACTTTTCCGAATCGCTTACACTTACAAGTGGGCTTATGCTTACCTTACATTTATGTTTTAGTTCTGTAACATACACACACACACTCACGCCTTTTATCCCCGAAGAGGCAGGCAGAGGCGCAACTAATGCACCCATTTTTCGCCGTGCGTATTCTGTTCCCGGGCACAAATTCCAGACTCCAGGCTGATACTGCATAAAAAAATTCAATACCACTTTGTCCGACCCGGGGATCGAACCCGAGACCTCAGCATTGCATTCGTACCATAATACAACTACGCCACCGAGGCAGTTCTGTAAATATACACTAAATATCTATGAGTACACACACCTATACTACATTGAATTATCGAAGTCCTCATAGCCCGCGTAATCCCGCTTAAAAATTGGTAGCGCGCATCTTCGTGGATGAAATTTTCTATACCTAGGCGATGTCATGCATAGAGGTGATAGAGTAAATAGATATACAAAATACTCTTTACTCTACTTATAAATTATTAAATAAACGATATTTTTAGATTAAAAAATAAATGGTTATACGTGAAAACTTGTCGGACTCACGCTGTGAAAATAGATTAACATTTAATAAAATTTATAACAGACCTTTTATTGGTTTGTTGAGGTAAGAAATATTTTTTATAGCAGAGATGGCGTGGCGCATGAAGATCCAGTTCTCATTAGATGATACATCAGGTATTCTTGTAAATAATGATAAGGTAGGAACATTGATGTATTAGGGTTTTTACATATCAATGGGTAGGAAGTGTAAATTTCAAGAAATGCAAAATGAAAAAAGTATTCATTCCTATGCTTCAAAAAATCTAATTCGTTTTTTGGCATAACAATAAAGATGGAAATTGTCTTGTCTACATCTGTCCTCATAAACCACAACTATTTTGTACAAATGACTCCAATTCATTAAGTTCGTAACTAATTTCAGACATAAATGCAAACGGGCAAAAGGGTTGTTGGCTACTTTTTTTAATACATCTATCAAAAATGTATGCCATCCAAAATCTAACGAAAAAATAATTTTCAAAATCGGGGCCATAATTAGTAAGTTATAAAGCTTTGAAATTTGGTGGAAGGGGTAGTTGTCAAATAACAGTAATATTACACTGTGACGTTACCGAGAGTCGCCGGCCCTAACGCTGCGTGCGTGCGAAAGAGATAGCGCGATATCCCCTCCACTTCCCCACTTTTGCTCACTACAATATTTCAAATATGAATAACTGCTTTATTATTCAACCAATTTGATGCTGATTTCACAAAATAATTTATTTTCGTATTATTTTCTGTCACACATAAAATAATTTACAAAATCAAACATAGGAAACAACATATTACACCCTGATTTGTTATAAATGCTGACAAAACTGACACTAAACAGACCAGCGTAATTGAGTCGACTGGCGAAAGTTACCATCTCTCGTCGCCCCCCGAGGCAATTCTTGTGCGCTGGATCTTCACACCCAATGCACGCCCATGCGCGGGGGGACATTAGGCATGGGCTGAGGCACACAGTCAGTGTGTATACCTCTTGGTTGTAAATCACATTGAGGCCTAAAAGGGCCCGCGACATTTCCTGGTACCCTCTCTTTCCGCACATCCTGGGAACCTTCCTCCCTTCCCCTACCTTCCCTTCCATATTCCTCACCCACGTCCCCCCCAGGCCCCTGCAGTCGTTAAGCCGGGGGACTCCAGTATTACATTCGCAGGTTTCCCCCGGTGTTGAATGCAGGATCGCCTACCTAAAACAAAAACCATCTCACGTCAGTCGACGCTCTATCTAGGCAGTAGAACTTACACTTTGAAATCAGGTGGAGAGGGGTCACTGCCGTTCCAGTTAAAACTAAAAACACAGCACTATAAATACGTTCCTTATAAGCATGCAAGGAATGCCGGCAAGTGGGACAAAGCATTTTTCATTGCGGCAAACATCGACAAATGAAATTTCCAACCGACTCGCAGCATTTATTAGTTTTATTTCGTGTTGAATTTTGGATTTTCGGACGGTTCTCGTGGCTTTTCATTTCGGATGTGGTAGATTTGTTAAAGCGGATGAGTTATTTGATGATGTATCTAGTCCTTTGTGTCTTATATTAAATGTATTTTATTATTAGGTTACAGTTTATGAGAGTGTTTCGATCATAATGTCACATAAGTTGTATGTTTTGTTAGTTTTAATATAATTATGTTACTTACATAATATTACCTATATATATATTGCATAGCATTGCGCGCGGAACTGCCCGCGTGGAAAAGGTTTTCCGGGATAAAAAGTAGCCCATAGCACTCGGGATTAATGTAGCTTCCTATTAGTGATTTTTTTTTTAAATCGGTCCAGTAGTTTCTGAGATTAGCGCGTTCAAACAAACAAACAAACTCTTCAGCTTTATATAATAGTATAGATTGGCACACCATCGACTTATTACCCGTATGTCTCCTGGATCTCTCATTGAAAATCAGCGCTGCTGTATTGGTTAGGCAGTACTGCAGCATGGAGCTGAATGAGGGTTCCCATTGTTGGTACAATATTATAATATTTTTTTTTGTTACTTTTTATTATGCAAACTTGTAATTTTTTTGTCCCAACAATAAAACATTTTCTTTCTTTCTTTCTTATATTGAGTTAGGGAAATCGAGAATTGATTTCAAAATTCGTTTTGGTTGTCTTGAGATAAATATTGAGGGTAAGCTGATGCCTGATAAATTTGGGAATTGACAACATTTCATTTTTTCAATATACTCAAATGTTTATACTAGATGATACTTGATCTAAAATTATGAGACCCATATTTTTTCTTTTTTCATACTTCAGATATTTTCATTCATGATTTTCACTTTGAATTTTGTCTTATTCTAAAGCGTCGTAAGCACCAAATGACGTCATATATACGGCTCAAGACGTAATAGCCTTTGCTTTGCAATACAAAAAACCGCCAAGTGGCAACTCAACAACAACTACTTTTGTAATTTGTCATTCAGTTGGCGACATACGATATACCCAGTACTCAGTACTTACATATCTACGTAAATAGTATGAATAGCCAGGAACCTACTTCATTCGACCGTATGTGTGACGTCATCAATCATTTTTCGGTTTTTATTTTTTATCTCCGAAATTAAGTATTAAAAAAAATATATAAAAATATAATCGTATTCAGAATTGAAAAATTAAGAAACGGTATTTTTGTTTTAGGCACGTTTAGATTTTGAAATGTTGTCAATTCTGTGAACTAATTGCGCCGCTGCTTATCCTTTCCGGTACGAAGAATATAAAAAAAAAACTAAATAATTCGAATTATTTTAACACTGTAATATTATTACAATCTTCATTAGCCACATGACGTCCACTGCTGAACATAGGCCTCCCCCAAAGATTTCCAGACGGACCTGTTAAAAGCGGCCTGAATCCAGCGTGTTCCTGCGACTTTTATCAAGTCGTCTGTCCACCTTGCAGGTGGACGGCCGACGCTGTGCTTGCCAGTACGTGGTCTCCACTCGAGAACCTTTTTACCCATCTGCTGCATATTATTATTATAACAATACTGTCAGGAATCAAAATAAGATATTTATACAGTATTCTTACTATGCTAAATGACATTAACCCGTCAACGCCCGCTTATATATAGTCATAGCTTTTGCACGCAGCTCCGCCCGCGTGGAAAAGTTTTTCCGGGATAAAAAGTAGCCTATAGCACTCAGGAGTAATGTAGCTTCCTATTAGTGAAAGAATTTTCAAAATCGGTCCTGTAGTTCCCGAGACTAGCGCGTTCAAACAAACTCTTCAGCTTTATAATATTAGTATAGAAGTATAGATAACCTTATTTCCTTATGTAAATGGACACCGGTGTCCATCGCGGGCGTTGAAGGATTAAATTAACGTTTTCAAGAATCAGCAATAAGTTATTAATAATTTGTTTTTACCATATTATGTTTTAAACAAGACTTATTACATCTGTTAGTGCTCAAACAGCAATAACAATTATTTTTTACTGATATCCCAAATTGCCCAAGCAAATAGCCTTGTTTCGGTACCGATGCTATTTTATTTTGTGATTGGCTTGTAATTTGTAACTATTATCATTGTTATTGTAAATAAAAAAACGTATTTTCAATAAAGTTATTAGTATAGAAAAACGTTTTTTTTGGCCTAAAGGTTCGCCTGATGGTAAGCGATACGACAACCCATAAACAGTAGCAACACTATCCAGAATCATCAGTTACAAAGTACTGTGTGGCATTCCACTGCGCTCAACATCCTGAGACATAAGATGTTAAAGCTCATTATGTCCAGTAGTTACACTGGCTACAATGTCCTTCATACCGAAACGCTGCTTGGCGGTAGAAATAGACATTGCGGTGGTACCCACCCAGTCGGACTCTTACATATGAGAGACCTACCACCAGTAAAGCTAGTTTCTGCATTGACAGAAACGGGTAAAATTACTGTTACTTTCGCCTAATCGCCAATCGCTAATTCGCCTTATGTCGTTTGTGTGTAATTTCTTATAGGTTTTACTTTAACTTTAGATTTCGTGGAGAAACATCTGAAAGTAAGCAAGGTGAGCCTCTTACTAATATTATAAATGCGAAAGTATGCGAAAAAGTTTGGATGTTTGTTAGAAGTAAACGCAGAAACAACTAAACAGATTTGGAAGAACTTTGGCATACGGGTAGATCATGTCCTTGATTAAAACATAGACTTTTTATCCCGGTAATTTTCTCCCATAGAAAATAATCCAAAATTTTATCTCGTTCTTTAAGTAAATGGTGCTGGCGTTGTGGCGTGCTGTGCGTGCACATACATAATATTCATATGATATGAGATAATGATACGGGAACGATTTATTAATGATAAAACAACAGTTTTGGTGAGTGCTTTAATTGCAACTGAATTGACATAATATATTTTGTATAATGCTAAGTGACATTTGCTTACGATGCTAAAATGAATCAAAACTAATGTGCGGTGACCCGTACAGGCGTCGCACTGTGTTTTTTTTTGTAGCGGGAAACGCTTTTCACCCGGGCGAAGCCGCTAGCAACACCTAATGCTATAATAATTATTAACGACGACACATCACGATTCACGCCTTTATCCCAAACGGCAGAGGAGCAACTAGGGCATCCATGTTTCACCATGTGTGTTCCGTCCCATGATGTGATAGCGAGCGAGCGTATCGCCATATCGCGCACATCCAAACTCCGAGTTGATATAGAGCAGAAAAACCCAATATAATTTTACCCGACCTGGCATTACGATTTTTTTTTTTTTCGCGGAGAAAGTGACTTATTACTACCGCCCAGCCTTCAAGGGGGGCTACTTAGCGGTTATGTTGGGTTCACCGTGCCTACGATTTATCTGGGATTGCGTAAGCAATACAACTACGCCACCGAGGCATTTATTAATGATAGTATAGACCGATTTCACCACTTACTGATAAAGTCTCTGATAGCCTATTCGGAACTTATCTGCCATACAAGTTCAGAGTGCTGTTGAGGCTGCCCCGATACTCCAGTGCATATGGGATGTTTGCGGAGGCGCACGTAGATTGCTTTTACGCCACGATGCGTAAACGTTGTGGGTCACTGGTGCGTCGACTGAGGGCCAGCACCAACAGCATTTTGAACATATTTGCAAATAGGCTAGACTGTGCCTATGTGAACCACTGCTGCAGGATGCATGCTCCGCCATGAGGAGTGCAATAGTGGACAGATTACTGTCAATTGTCTTTCCGTTGCCTTACTAACATAAATATAAGTATCTTTTACTAAACCAAATGAGTCTGTGTTACCTGAGATAATAATAATAAATAAAAATATAAATTACAACTTTTGGGTTCACAGGTAAATAGAAAATGTCTGGCAGAAAAATTCGTTAGTATTGTGTCAGACTTATTTGTTAGATAGCGTTATATGTCAGACCGTCAAGTATGTGATTAATTTCATATAGTTATCTGGAACTTTATCAGGAATCCGTGGAATTGTTCCAAATCTAGAAGCTATAATCTAGGAGCATAGATTACAGTGTGACTTTTTATTTCGGCTTATACATTTATGTGACAAGCGTTTATCAGCAAGCGGTAAAATTGGCCCTAAGTATTTAATACACCCAAGTGTTAAAATCTTGTTAAAGCATCTATCATTTACGCTAAATCTTAAATTGATTGGATTATTTAGATATCCTCTTCGAACTTATCAATTATAATACAAACAACTCCCAAATGGACTCAACCACGAAGTTATTACAATGATTTAATATTAATACATACAAATGAGCGAAAGCGACGTTAGCTAGAGGTAAGTGTTTACACTTTAGACAGGATGATTTATCATGGTGCACACGGATATGTAGTTCGACGAATGATATTGATACACTGACTATCATAATAAAATACCATACCATACCAGCCCTGTATTATATACTGCCCACTGCTGAGCACGGGCCTCCTCTACAACTGAGAAGGTTTAGGCCTTAGTCCACCACGCTGGCCTAGTGCGGGTTGGCAAACTTCACATACCTTCGAAATTCCTATAGAGAACTTCTCAGATATGCAGCTTTCCTCGCGATGTTTTCCTTCAACGTTAAAGCGAGCGATAATTCACAAATAATACACAGATAACTTTTTAGAAAAGTCAGAGGTCTTGGCAGTCTGTTCCACTCCCAACTAGGCTATCGCCGCTTAAACAAAATAAGCCGGCATAATTGTGTCGACTGACGAAGGATAGGTAGTCATCGCTTGTCAGTCTCCGTGCCGTGCCTGAAAAAAAAACACTCAGCGTAAACTTGTTTTTTTTTTATTGCAGTTGAATTACAATACGAGCAGGTCAGTGGATGGTAAGCGATACGGCCGACGATAAACAGTAGCAACACCATGCAGAGCTTTGGATTACAAAGTTCTGCGTGGCATTCCACTGCGCTCTACACTGTGAAACATAAGATGTTAAGTCTCATAATACCGGGTAATTAAGCTGGCTATAATGTCTTTAAAATTTGAATACAACAGTGCATGCACGCTGCTGCTTAACGGTAGAAATAGTCATTGCGGTGGTAGATATCCAGATGGGCCCTCGCATACGAGAGACCTGCCCGTAGTTGACACTGGTGGTAGGTCTCTCATATGTAAGAGTCCGTCTGGGTGGGTATCATCGCAATGTCTATTTCTACCGCCAAGCAGCAGTGTGCATGCACTATTGTGTTTCGGTTTGAAGGACATTGTAGCTAGTGTAACTACTGGACATTATGAGACTTTACATCTTATGTCTCAGGATGACGAACGCAGTGGAATGCCAAACAGTACTTTGTAACTGAAGGTGCTGGATGGTGTTGCTACTGTTTATGGGTGGTCGTATCGCTTACCATCAAGCGAACGGCATGCTCGTCTCGTCATTCAATTCCATAAAAAAAAGATGAATTGCTTTAATATGAGACTCTTGCTGGCTTGCAAAACGTAGCTTTGTATTCGCCATATCAAACAAAACATACGCAACATTTTGCAAGAGCTGCAATGCGGATTGCTTTGCGTCTACTGTATATACCTTTCTTATCTTCTTTTCCCTTTAAGCGAAGTGTGAGAGAGAAATTATAATAGATCTTATGCTAGTCAACTTTTTGGTTGGATTACGCTCACTGTAGGTATTGCAGCAACTTTGACAGGTATTAAAAATATATATATACTTGCTTTTGCCCGCGGCTCCGCCCGCGTGAATGAGTTTTCCCGGGATAAAAGTCCCGCTTTATATTTTCCCGGGATAAAAAGTAGCCTATGTGTTAATCTAGGACATAACCTACCCGTGTGCCATATTTCATCTAAATCCGTTTAGTAGTTTTTGCGTGAAAAGTTATTAAATTACTATTATCGCTATCAAAAAATAGGGGATGATGAAAAAAGGTAGAAAATTTAGGGTTGTATGTATTTTTAATGCCACATCATAAAAAAATTAAAAAAGAAATCTGTCTGAAAAATAAAAAATAAAATTGGGGTGGGCCACCCTTATCACTTAGGGGGATAAAAAATAGATAACAACCTATTCTCAGACCTACCAAGTGTGAATATAAAATTTCATCAAAATCGGTTCAGCCGTTTCAGAGGAGTATGGTAACAAATACTGTGACACGACATTTTTATAGATATAGATAGATATATGTTATAATTAATTTAATATTAGTTTTATTTTTTGTTTATACATTTTCCTTGATGTACAATAAAGTCTTAATAGATAAATAAATAAATAAAAATATAAAATGCACGATAACCGCACTTTCCGTATGTCAAATATGTTAATCACAGAGATTCAAACAAACGATTTAGTGAGGAAAAGTTTTGCAGCATCGGTACCAATGATTAATGATTTAAACATATAAGAAAGGCTTTATTCCCTCTTCGAGTTCCCGGATTCATCATCTTTTTATTTTCTACTTAATCGCGTTAGATATTTCCCTTGATTTCTGAGAAGTTAATGAAGTTTACACTTGTGTTAATCTGGTATGTATTTGCTTTTGATTTGTTTCAAGTTTGAACTGCTTTATATTCTCTAGTGAATGTGTAACTTCTGTGATGAGATTCATGTTCTAAGCTGTGCGATAATTCTAACTTCTTATTGTAAGAGGGTCGGTAACGTCAAACGTAAGTCACATTGACTCTGGAATAACTATTTTAATAATAACTTAGTGAACTGATTTTTTATCCCAAGTGTGCCTACAGAGAAAAAAAAGAAAGAAAAAGAAAACGAAAGAGAGTTAACTATCTAATTAATACCTGGAATAAATGAACTCCTAATTTCTCGTGTATATCTATACTAATATTATCATCATCATCATCAGCCACATGACGTCCACTGCTGAACATAGGCCTCCCCCAAAGATTTCCAGACGGACCTGTCAAAAGCGGCCTGCATCCAGCGTGTTCCTGCGACCTTTATCAAGTCGTCTGTCCACCTTGCAGGTGGACGGCCGACGCTGCGCTTGCCAGTACGCGGTCTCCACTCGAGAACCTTTTTGCCTAATCTGCCGTCAGTTCTTCGAACTAATATTATAAAGAGGAAAAATTTGATTGTTTGTTTGTAATGGATAAACTCATAACTACTGGACCGATTTTAAAATTGTTTCACTAATAAGAAGCTAAATTACTCCTGAGGGCTACTTTTAATCCCGGGAAATATTTTTATCCCGGAAAAACTTTTTCACGCGGGCGGAGCCGCGGGCAGAAGTCTAATATTAAATAAAACAACTAGAAAATATTTCTTAGTTTATTTTACTTCAAAAATATAAAGCATGCACATGAAAAGTAATGTTTTAAAAGGGTGAATTAGAATTTAATATTAATGGAAAACAAATTTATTCCAAAAAACATCACAGCTTGCATAAAATGCCTTGGGGCTTTGGGCAGCGACACTAGAGTTAAAAATAAACAACCTTTATTAAATTCATGTTAAGGGGTATCGTTTTAGCGCTGACGAGGAGAATGGCTCTATGTCATATATTATACCCTGTAGCTGAGCATTATTATGTGTAGTCCAATAGACGAGCATTCTCCACGCTGTCTCCGACGCGACGCGGCGTGTACCCGAGTGCTGTTATGTCTAGTGCAGTAGACGAGCGTTCTCCGCGCTGTCACCGACGTGTATAGCTGAGCGCTGTAATATAAAGCACAGTAAAGCGCCTCCATAATTTCCTCATCCAAAATTATCATTGTACAATATAACTTCCCCTTAACTGAAAAACAGGGTGTTTCGTTAATAAAAAACAACAGCTTCTTAAGAGCTTAACACAAATTTTAATAAGTGTTAAAAATGTCGTTTCACAAGGTGACTAGGGTTTACAGAGACGGGAGTTATTTTTTATGGGGTTTAAGACATGGGCGAAATTAAGTAGCTTTTATTTTGTTCTTACTGTCGTCCTTTGCACTTGACTGTTCCGTATTTGGACTTACTTTTAAACGTCATACGGTTGTTTTTCGCTTGGCAAAAAAATCTGTCGAATGATTAATTTAGTAATTTTTAGGTATTTGTCATGAAAAGCCTTGTTAAATGTATTCTGTTGCTTTTTTTTTATGGCATTGAATAACGAGACGAGCATGCCGTTCGCCTGATGGTAAGCGATACGACCACCATCAGCAACAGTTGATACAAAAGTAGCAACACCATCCAGCACTTTGAGTTACAAAGTACTGTGTGGCATTCCACTGCGCTCGTCATCCTGAGACATAAGTCTCACTATGTCCTGTAGTTACACTGGCTACAATGTCCTTCAAACCGAAACAGAACAGAGCATGCACACTGCTGGTTGGGGTAGAAATAGACATTGCGGTGGTACCCACCCAGACGGACTCTTACATATGAGAGACCTACCACCAGTAAAATTTGCCCTATATTCAGTATCAGTATTAGTGATTATGGAATTAGTTTCTTTCCAAGTTATAATATTGTAATATATAACATGGTGCGACTAAACATAATCTTACTTATATTATGAACTGGCTTTTGCTTGCGGCTCTTGCTATCTGCCCTGTATTATATACTGCCCACTGCTGAGCACGGGCCTCCTCTACTACTGAGAGGGGTTAAGACACCACGCTGGCCTAGTGCTGTTTGGCAGACTTCACATACCCTCGAAATTCTTATGAAGAATTCCCAGGTATGTAGGTTTCCTCAAGACGTTTTCCTTCACCATTAAACCGAACGATAATTGATAAATAATACACACGTAACTTCGAAAAGTCAGAGGTGTATGCCTTGGGTTTTGTACCTCCGGACATTGCCTCGGCAGACCGTTCCATCCCCAACTAGGCTATTGTCCACTTGCTCGCCGCTCAATCTGCGTGAAAAAGTTTTTCCGGGATAAAAGTCCCGCTTTATATTTTCCCGGGATAAAAAGTAGCCTATGTGTTAATCCAGGACATGATCTACCCGTGTGGCAAATTTTATCGAAATCCGTTTAGTTGTCTCTGCGTTTACTTCTAACTCAAACTCTACTTAATGCGTTTTTGATCTCGTTAATTTGCTTCCATGGGAAATAATGGATATTTGAAATTTGATTTTTTAAGTAGATGGTGCTGACGTCGTACTGTGTTTTAGGGATTTTTGTAGCACTTTTCACGCGGGCGATGCCGCAAGCAACATTCCTTCCTCATAAAATCGATCTGTAAGTCAGCGCGTAGTCGCTGTCCACTTGCTTCTAACAAATACAACAACAGCAACGCGTCTCTGTGTCCCCTGGTATTGCAGATGTTCATGGGCGGCGGTGATCACTTACCACCAGGTGAACCGTATGCTCGTTTGCCCCTATATTATTAAAAGAAAAGAAAACTCAACTTTTCACTGACACTTGCTTCAGTAATCTCAGCAACTCAAGTAGTGTAGTGTTTCTTACGGCGGTATTAATAAATCAATCTCAAGTTTGAGTTACATCTCAAGTATTGATAGTTCACTACATTATGTCTACTTAGCAACTAGTTTACATCTGCGCGAAGACATGTACCCAAAATCTTTATTGCACCCTTAAATGTATCTAAAACGAATCTTAAAAACCTATTAACACGTTAAAAATTACAAAAAGGATTTACCTAACATCATATTTTTATAAAAATTTGATACTCATGTATTGTAATTTAAATTTTTGTTATTATTAGTGGGCCTTATTCTGCTTCGTTTATAAATTTGTAGCCTCTTGTAAAGCTTCTAGGGTATTTTATTACAGGGTTGGTTTTCTGTAAATTGGCCGAAACGGGACGGCCTAGCCTATAAATCATGTCAGTGGGTAGATAAGGAGATGGTTTAAGTTATAATCGATTTGGTATGTTACGCAATTTTTTTTCAATCGCTAACGATTTCAATGACGATGCTCAATTGCAAAATTGCATCAGAATAAAGTTTGTTTTAGATGCTTAATACGAAATTAGCGATTATGGTTCGGATAAACTAAGCTGGCCGGTATGACAATTAAATTTTTTTCCCGACGCGATAACTCGGTGAGAGCGTCTACCCAAAAAAATCAAAACCGAGTCATGTCATACCGGCCAGATTAGTTTGTCCCTACTATAGTGTCGACTATTGAAATTAGTCGATCCTAGGTGTTGCTAGCGGTTCCCGCGTGAAAAAGCTTTCCCGCTATAAAAGGCTCCATAACACTTGAATGGTTTATAGCACCATCTTTAAAAAAATCAGGTTAAATATTTATTTTCGATGCAAATTACCGGTATAAAAAGTAGCCTATATACTAATCCAGGATGAAGTGGATTTCTCGTCTGCCAAATTTCATCCAAATCGGTTTAGCTGTTTCTAAGTTTACTTCTAACAAGCATCGAAACATTTTCACACTTTATCATTTATATTATTAGTAAGAAGTTAGATTACATCGATATAACAAAATATTAATGGTATGTTGAGACTTGCACAAGACAGCTTGCCGTGGATGTCTACGCGGTAAAAATTACTTGCGGAAACCGATTTCTGTAAGTTTTTTGCTTATATAAACCTCGCTTAAAACTAGTTATGAAATGCGACGCATAAAATATTGGTTTTCGTTGTAGATTTCAATACAAGGGTGACACCCACTGTTATCCGTCTTGGGTGATACTGGTTTTAGCCAGGTCCTTTTTTATACAAATTGATGAGACGGGCAAACCGTTTGTCCGATAAGCAACGCGACCCCATAAACAGTAGCAACACCAACCGAACTTTGAATTGTAAAGCGCTTCCTAGCATCACATACTTCGGGCCTTAAGATATTCAATATTAGGTCTCGTATTGCCTAGTAACTATACATGCTACAATGCCCAAATTACAACGCAATAGTGCTTGCACAATGTTGCTTGGCGGCAGAAATAAAATTACGTACTACTTACCCAGTTGGACTCTCGTATATGAGGGACCAATGCGAAATCGACAAAACGCACATCGGCATAAAAGGCAGAAATCCATATCTATACACTGTCATATTATAATCCTAAATAAAAATCACCCCCCCCCCCCCCCTCCTAAGCCTAAGAGGAGTGTGATATTTGCCGCAATTAAAGTTCATATAGTGAAGAAATACAGAAAAAATATAATTACGGACAAATTTCGGCCTATGGACGACCATAGACTGTGTATATCTAAAACCACTTATATGTATCACTCTTTTGCCGATGTACGAAAAATCCAAACTCGACATAAATCTCAAAACTTGCGCCAACGGGCAACTGTACGCAAGACCTCAGGGACCGCGTTAGACGATATGACACCAACAAGGCAGTTTAGATTTCTGTGGATTCAAACCTCTGAGATTATTTTATGGTCTTCAAGACTACTTATCAGAATTTATCTGTCAGCGTCTTGAAATAAAGACTGGATTCTCTATTCGGACGGATTACGTGTTTTTATTCGTCTTTTTATCCGACATCTGCGTTAGTGGCTGATTTCTTACGGTTTACGTAATTTTGACCTTTAGTAACATGAGGGTCGTTTGGCCCAAAGAAGTTTGCGTTCGTTAACACTGATGATTTAAGAATTGATGATTTATATACAATTGTAACTTTTTAAGATCTCTTGTTTTCCGAGGGTTATTTGACTCAAAAACTTATCGTTAATATTCTACTGTTTAATTTATGACTTACATAATACATTCAACTGCCTCGATGGCGTAGCTGTATTACGGAACAACTGCAAAACTGAGGTCTTGGGTTCGATCCCCGGGTTGGGCATAGTGTTATTGGGTTTTTCTATTCAGTATCAGCGCGGAATCTGGAATCTGTGACCGATATGGCGATAGGCTGGCCCCCTATCAAATCATGGGACGGAATACGCACGGCGAAAAGAGGGTGCACTAGTTGCGCCTCTGCCTACGCCTTCGGGGATAAAGGGCGTGTGTGTGTAACAGTGTATAATACATTTAACTACATATTATGTTCCTAAAGTGATACCGTACCTACAGATTACACATAACTCTCTTTCTAGAACGGTCGGGTAAGTAAAATATACACTTTAACAAGCATTAAAAAGTATTTTATTAAACTTATACGAATACAATTCTTATTCTTAATTGGCCAATAAGAAATCTTGAAACTCGGAAAAGGAATGAACTTACATATAACACATTAGGTATTGGAAATTGGAAAGGTAAATATTTTTCCATGTTGAAGCAAGAACGAAGTTTTAATTAGTATCAACTCGAAATGCCATGCCGGCTGGAGTGGATAGGCGACATACGGGAGGCTATCGCGGTGCTTGACGCTGGTTTTTCACGATAACTTCACGCTGCACATGATTGTAATACAAATGATAACGAGAAGAGGTCAGTATCCCTCGATGTATGTTATAATTATTTCTAGGTATTGATAAAGGTCGGAGGAACACGCTGGATGCGGGCCGCTTTTGACAGATCCGTCTTGAAATCTTTAGGGGAGGCCTATGTTCAGCAGTGGACGTCATGTGGCTCATGATGATGATGATGGTGATGACTTCTAGGTGTTGCTCGCAGCCTTGCTCGCATTTCAGGCGATTAAGCGTGTGAAGGTCCTGGCAGAGGAGGCCATATTACAAGGCGAGATTATGTTAGCGGTGTCTCTTGATATCGCTAACGCTTTTAACTCCTTGCCTTGGGATTGCATAAAAGATGCGTTGCAATACCATGGAGTGCCAACCTACCTCCGTCGCATTGTTGGGGCTTATTTGTCGGAAAGGAACATCATCTTTCCTGTCCGCGAGGGATGGAGCCAGCATGATATGGTATGCGGTGTTCCACAGGGATCGGTCTTAGGACCTCTCCTGTGGAACATCGGATACGATTGGGTGCTGCGAGGTGCATTTGCCTCTGGCATTAGCGTGGTTTGTTACGCTGATGACACTCTGGTCATTGCGCGGGGCAAAACCCACCGGGCGACTGCTGTATTGGCAACAGCTGGGGTCGCTCATGTTGTTGCAAGAATTCGGCGATTGGGACTCGAGGTGGCCCTTAACAAATCTGAGGCTGTGTGCTTTCACGGACCACGGAATGCGCCACCTCGTAATTCCCATATTACAGTGGGAGGCGCTCGTATCAGCATCCAGCCGACTATTAAGTATTTAGGCCTCGTCCTCGATAGCCGATGGAATTTCGTAGAACACTTCCGGCGGCTCGCCCCTAAGCTCATGAGCACCACAGCCGCGCTAGCGCGGCTTTTGCCTAACCTTAGAGGGCCTAACTCTGCCTGCCGGAAGCTCTACGCGGGGATCGTACGGTCTATGGCCCTATACGGGGCACCAGTATGGGCGGATCATCTGACATCCCGCAACATCGCAGTACTGCGGAGACCACAGAGGGCGATGGCTGTCAGGGCTGTCAGAGGATATCGCACGATCTCTTACGAGGCAGCCTCCCTTCTGGCTGGTTTTCCTCCCTGGGATTTGGAGGCGAAGACCCTTGCGTCATTGTATCAGTGGCGCAAGGAGGCGTTGGAACGAAACGTTCAACCAGCGCCCCGAGAGTTAGCTGCTGAAAGAACCCGGCTCCAACAAACCCTGGAGGCGGAATGGGAGCAACGCCTAGAGTGTCCCAGTTTTGGCGCCGTGACAATTGAAGCCATTCGGCCAACATTTGCGGAATGGCTTCGGAGACGGCATGGCATCCTGACCTTTAGAATGACACAGATGCTTTCGGGTCACGGCTGCTTCGGGAAGTATCTGTGTCGGATTCGTCGAAAGCCAACATCAGGATGTCATCATTGTGAGTGCGCCGAAGACTCGGCCCAGCACACTTTGGCTGTTTGTCCCGCATGGAACGCATCGCGCCAGAACTTAATCTCGACCATAGGCAGCAACTTGTCCCTTGCGACAGTTGTGGCAGCCATGGTTGAGAATGAAGATGGGTGGAACTCCGTTGCCTCGTTTTGCGAACAAGTCATGTCCGCAAAAGAGGCAGCGGAGAGAGAGAGGGAACGGTCCATTGGACTCCCCCCCCGTAGCAGACGTCGGAGAGACGACCTCCGACCTCCCTAAGCAGGCCGGCAGGTGGCGGGCAGGCATCCGGCTACTGGGAAAATAATGCCCAAGAGGCTGGCGTGCAGAATTACATACACGCCTATGATATTACCGAGGTTTTGTTCCTCGGACTACGAGAGGCTCTGGTCAAGAGCCAACTCCTGCGAGGGTTGCGGTTGCATGCTCATGCGCACCCCGCGACTTTCGATATAAGGGAGAGAGAGTAGAATGGCGGGGTTTTAGTCGGTAGGACGGTTTCGACCGGTGAGTCCGGCAGAAATCCGTAAAAGGATTTCCCCGTGTTAAAAAAAAAAAAAAAAAAAAAAAAAAGCCTTGCTCGCATGAATAGCCTTTCCGGTTATAAAAGTCCCTAAAACGATGTTACGATGTATAGCGCCACCTGTACGACACGAGCGTCATCTGTTTAAAAAATCCCACTATTTCACATGGGAGCAATTACTGGGATAAAAGTCTATGTGGTAATCGAGGATAAGGTCTACCTGTATGCCAAATTTTATTCAAGTTCGTTCAGCAGCTTCTGCGTTTATTTCTAACAAACATTCAAATATTTTCACAAACATTCGCATTTATAATATTAACAAAAATGAAGAAGATAGTAAGATTTATTTGTAGATCTCTCGTATGCGAGGGGCCATCTGAGTAAGTTCCACCACCGCAATGTCTATTTCTACTGCCAATTATCAGTGTGCATTCACCGTAGTCTTCTGTTTGAAGGATATTATAGCCAACGTAATTACTGAGCATTATGGGCGACCGTATCGCTTACCAACAGGCGAGCAGCAAGCTCGTCTCGTCATTTAGCTGAAAAATTAATATGCCTGTTCTAATAAATGAACATCCGCTGACTTCAGATCCCAAGTCTTCGAAACCTACTGCCATAGCTGGGTTTACACTTTGTACGGCGGTCACATCTAGTGGAGTATATAATTTACAAAATATTAATTAAATTCTTCTATCGTTTACTCGAAGATAATTGTTTAAGGTATAGAATAAAAAAATCCAAAGTTAAAACTTTCATCTATCTATACATATACAATGCTTTGTCCTGACTCCTGAATGACTGACTGAGGGATCAACGCACAGACTAAGCCGCTGATCGTAGAGACCTGAAACTTGGAGGGTGTATTCTTTGTATGACGTAGGCATCTGATAAGAAAGGATTTTCTGAAATTCTACCCCTAAGAGGGTAAAAAGGGTTGGCAAAGTTTGTACGCGATAAACTCAAAAACTACCGAACGGATTTCGACGAAATTTGGTATGGAGATAGTTCTCGTACTAAAACTGAAAACCTTTCCAGGGTCTCGACCCTGGGAAGGTTTTAGGCTACGTTTTATCCCAGGAAAATGTATAGCCGGAATTTATCCAGGAAACACTCTTTCGTGCGGGCGAAGCTAGCGAAGTGGCTAGTAGGTAAAATAACGGTTGACAGCTTAAGTACATTTATAGCGTTCTAAACCGCAATACGGATTCGTGTGTATACAACCGCTGTAGGAACCCGAGCGACGTTTTATTTATCGCCGCGTTCAGATTAGACGCGTTTATAAATTACACTATACATTTTTTAAGAGTCTGATGTTGATTTAATATACCCATCCCGGGGTTTAGTTAAGGGATTTGTTCTTTAACAGTTTTTCCTTCGTTGGATGGCGGTTTATAAAAATAGTTGTGTAACTAACGAATTAAATACTTGCCGAGTACTGACGAATAGTCAAGAATACGAGTGTGTAAGCTTTTTACCCGACTGCGAAAGAAGGAGGGTTATGTTTTTCGAGTGTATGTATTATGTATGTATTTTTTGTTTATTTTTTATCTATGGGTCGACAAAATGGCTTCACTGCACCTGATGATAAATTAAGTGAAGCCCAAAATATTGTCGACCGGCAAGTGATAAACATCCCTGGTCGGCCGGCACAATTATGCCGGCCTGCATCACGCTCCGCTTGTAGGACCCTAAGTTGTAGGAAGGAGGGAACACGTACTACAAGCTTATTCGAGTATTCGTTACTTATAATTCATAGTCATATTTGTGCACAAATTATTCGCTAAGTCATTCGCCAATAGCTTAATGAGGCATGGGACATTATGTCCGCATCCTTTAACTGATGAATGACGAGACGAGCTAGTCGCTCACTTAATGCTACATTCGGAAAAGTGTATGCTCGAGTGTAAGTGTAACCTTAAGGTTCTAAATAAGTCGCTTGCGCGTCGTCTGTCAGCAAAACGACAACTAAAGTAGGCAAATTGTTTTTTTTTTGTCGTGGAGAAAGTGACTTATTACTATTGCCCAGGATTATTATAATATTAGTAAGAAGTAATATTAAGTGTCTATACAGTTTTCTATAAAATTCTATAGCGGCTTACAAGCCCCACCTCAATTGACTTCAAGCCACTCAGCCCTCCCCACAGTATGTAAAATTCACAACACATTAAAAGTCGGTGAAACAATTTACAACACGTTTATAAAACGTCAAACTTTGGCCAACAAATGTGGAGGTAATGAGCTGTAGGCTTAACGGTTAAGGGGAAGTGTTTTATTATTTACAAACGTTAGAGAAAATTATTTAGTAGCAGGTTCGCAGCTCCGCCCGCATGATAGATCTTTTCCTGTGTATCATTTTGTACAATTCCGGGATATAATAAAGATTTAAACAAAACAAACACATAACGCCTATATCCTTGAAGGGGTAGGCAGAGGTGCAACCAGGGCAACTACTTAGACTGTGTGTTCCGTCGCATGATGTGATAGGGGACGAGCCTATTGCTGTACTGTCACAAATTGCAGACTCCGGGCTGATACTGAATAGAAAACCCAATATCACTTTGCACGACCCGGATTTGAACCCGGGACCTCAGATCTGTAGTAATATCGCGCACGCAATAATATATCTACGCCACCGAGGTAGTGATATAAAGAAACCTTATTAATTCAGGACATTGTTCTAAAATCCAATTAATATATAACATAATGTTAATCGGGATTTGGCTCCATTAAGCGAAATATATTTATGTTTTTCGAAACGAAAGCATCATAAAGATAAAAAAAACCATTTAATTGGAAACCAAAGTTTGCTACCACTAAATCAATTAAGCGATTATAAATCAATGCATTATCTGATACTTTCTTATCTATCTAGATTTCGGTTTCCACCAGAAAATGCTAATAATCTCCAAGTCTTGGAAATCATTTATTATCAAACAATACATTTCAAAAACGTGCCACGGTTTGAAGTGCAATTCTATGCAATCCGCCCTGTATTATATACTGCCCATTGCTGAGCATGAGCCTCTTCTACTATTCAGAGGGATAAGACCTTAGTCCACCACGATGGCCTTATGCGGGTTGGCAAACTTCACATAATTGCGAAACTACTGGTGGTAGGTCTCTCATTATGTAAGAGGCCGTCTGGGTGGGTACCACCGTAATGTCTATTTCTACCGCCAAGCAACAGTGTGCATGCACTGATGTGTTTCGGTTTGAAGGACATTGTAGCCAGTATAACTACTGGACATAATGAGACTTAACATCTTATGTCTCAGGATAACGAGCGCAGTCGAATGCCACACAGTACTTTGTGACTCAAGGTGCTGGATGGTGTTGCTACTGTTTATGTGTGGTCGTATCGCTTACCATCAGGTGAACGGCATACACGTCTCGTCATTCAAAGCAATAAAAAGAAAAAGGCAATCGTTCAGTTAGAACAAAATATATTTAGGGTTCAAAAGCAATTTAAAAATTATTTATTTTAGAGTTTATTGCCTCTTTCTGAGCTCATTAGGGACATTCAAAAAGATTGTCTGTGTTAGACAGCTTTATTACATTTTTAATTAATATTATAGCTAATAAAGATTTTTTAACAGACCCTCAAAAACAGATATTAAGTTGAACTCAAGAATGAACTTAGATCACCTCAAGAACTTAGTGCGGCTTATGTCTTCGTAATTCTAAATTCTTTGTAGTATTGCTACTGATTATAGACAGTCGCGGCGCTTACTATTAAACAAGATTTTGGCTCTTTTACTGGTATACGGCCGTTTTTAGTAAACGTTTCCAATCACTTTTTCGATCACGAAAATCGACCAATCAGAACAAAGTGTTTTTGACGTGCTGACAATTCTTACAAATGACGTATTTTGATTGGTCCATTCTCGAGAAGGGATCGAGGTTTAAAATTAGAATCGTTTATCGTAAACGGCCGATAGTTCTACATTTTCATTTGACCCTGGTTTTATGCTTGTATGTACCTTGCATATCAAACGTGTTCTGTTTTTGCATTGCCGCAAAATTTTAATAGGTGCAATAAATAAATCTTCCCTACCTTCTTACTGCATCAGTAGCATCGGTTATGGCTGCAGTGTCGAGGTTTCCTCGATCCGCGGGCCGGGTAGTCATATGGTTTTTCTGCTCAGAATCAGTCCGGAATCTAGAATAGTGTTCGGTAAACGGGAACAGACAAGGGACCTAACATAGCTGGTGAAAGGTAGGTGTGATACCACTACATAGGTATTTACCCCTGGAAAGTGACAAGGCGTAATACTAGGTACATATGTTACCCAAATCTCCCTTAAAACAACTATGAGAATCAAGAACCACAAAGGAACATACAATTATCCCAATATAAAGCACAAACTGTCCCTTAACAACTTCTAATAATTACAAAACTGATTCTATAATTTGCACGCGACGCGTTACGCCCATGATGGATCGGCGAGATCATTATGTTGTAAAGGGCTTCTTTTTATACTGTTATGTTGGTTACGAAAGTATGAAAGAAGAAACACATTGTAGAAGTGTGAAGAGAATGCTTGTGTCCTATATTTTCCTTTTTTCTTTGGGCACGGCAAATTGACCCCACTGCACCTGATGGCAAGCGGAGAGGAGTCCAGAGAGAATGTCGACTGGCGAAAGATGATTATCGGTCGTAAATCGACACAATGCTGTCAGCCTATTTGAACTGGATATACACAGGCTGATCGCGGAACACGAGTCACGTGGGCCACTATGGCGGGTGGGTATACTTTCATCATTGGCGTGGTGACCGGGGACCATGACGGCTCCTGTCAATTAACCCTATGCGTAGGTGCGTAAAAACGATTTCCGCTTAATTGTCACCACGCGAATGATCAAAGGTTAACACATTGTGTACGATGGTCGCTATCCTGGCGGATACGAAATATATTCTACCAACAGCAAAATCACTATTTGTGTAATGAAGAGTGAAGAAATATATTTTCTAAATGTATACGTCTGACTTTGAAGGTACTGCTTTTTTTTTATTGCATTTAATGACAAGACGGGCATTCGCCTTATGGTAAGCGATACGACAAACCCATAAACAGTAGCAACATCATCCAGCACCTTGACTTACAAAGTACTGTGCAGAATTCCACTGCGCTCATCATCCTGAGACATAATATGTTAAGTCTCATTATGTCCAGTAGTTACACTGACTACAATGTCCTTCAAACTTCCTGCTTCCTTTATTGCACTTAAATGACGAGACAAACATGGCGCTCGCCTAATGATAAATGATGCAACCGCTCATAAACAGTAGCAACACCACACAGAACTATGCATTACAAAATACTGCGTGGCACTCCACTACGCTTATCACCCTGAGACATAAGATCATAATGCCCAGTAATTACGCTGTCTACAATGTATTTCAAATAGGAACACAGTTGCATGCAAACTGATGCTTGGCTGCTTATTGTCTCATTGGAAACTTACGTGAAGGAATATTTTGCTCGTTTTTTGTTGCCTTTCGTATGTTTAATGAGAATTCCAACACTCTCACAATTTTACAATACTTGGCGGTAAAAAGACTGTCTCCGTGGCGTAGTTGTATTGTCTGCGCGGTACGACTACCGCTGTATGATTTCGGGTTCGAATCCTAGCAAAGTGATATGGGTTTGCTCAGTATCAGCTCATTAAATAGACCGCGAATATTAATTATGCCACTAGGACCTGCCCAGTATCTCGCATTCAAAAAACCTAGTAAAGGGTAAATATTTTCATCACAAGTCGAATAAAATCATACTATCTTAGGAATATTTTATCTTATTAATATTATAAATGCGAAATTTTGTGAAAATGTTTGGATGTTGGTTAGAAGTAAACGCAGAAACAACTAAACGGATTTGGATGAAATTTGTCACACGGGTAGGTATGATTAACATATAAGTACTTTTTATCCCCGTAATTTGATCCCATGGGAAATAATATATATTTTTAATCTGATTCTTTAAGTAGAAGAAGCGCTGGCGTCACCCTGTGTTTTAGGGACTTTTGTAGCGGAAAGCGTTTTGTAAGCGGCGATAGCCTAGTTGGGAGTAGAACAGACTGCCGAGACGAATGTCCGCAGGTTCAAAATCCAAGGGCACGCACCTCTGACTTTTCTAAAAAGTTTGTGTGTATTCTTTGTGAATTATCGCTCGCTTTAACGGTAAAGGAAATCATCGTGAGGAAACCTGCATACCTGAGAAGTTCTCTGAATTTCAAAGGTATTTGAAGTCCACCAACCCGCACTAGGCCAGCATAATGGACTAAGGCCTAACCCCTCTCAGTTGTAGAGGAGGCCCGTGCTCAGCAGTGGGCAGTATATAATACAGGGCTGGTATTGAGGTAGCGGAAAAGGCTTTTCACATGGACGAAGCCACGAGCAACAACTAGTACGTTATAAAATTATGATGTCTCCTTTAAAGTGTAATATGTAAATAGGGCTCGAACATATCCCAAGAATATTAAAGCGACCCTAAGGTCACAAACTTGGCTCCTGCGGGCACAATCGCAACCATTACGTTCACAAACTGGATGTAGGTATACGTAAATTTAACTTATTATTCTAGTGAGATTTGAACTAGCGAGTCAGTTATGAATAGATCAATAGCTGTGACTAACTATACTGTTGAATGTCTTTGGTTGTAACCTTGTTAGACATTTGTTTTCAACGAAAATAGAAGATTGAATTCCTCCTTATAATAGACATCTATCTATACATATACAGGGTCATTTTGACATTGCGTTACTAAATGAAACCACATACATATCTACTTATAAATAACAGTTTCCATTATGTTATTTTAACCATAGATGTAAAATAAAAAAGTGTAAGTTTCGAACAAAATAAATATCAATAAAAAGTAACTTTAAGTTTACACGCCCTAATGCCACTATTATTACTCTAGAAGGATTCGACGCTGCAGCAATATCACACTTTCAGTCAGAAAAACACTCACGCACACGCCATATTCGCACTAAACTACGAAATGATAAAAAAATCAGGAAAATAAAATATAGATTTATGGTGAAAATATTCGTTTCTCATGGATAATTTTTGACACGATGTTGCATGATGCAGAGGCAAAGACGAGTATGTGGTTTCATTTATTAACGCAATGTCAAAATTACCCTGTATAATAAAGCAGTAGAACCGGTGTGTCTGTACATTTAAAGAAATTTGAAAAAAAGAGAGGGGGTGACTAAAGCGTAATGGAACACAAATCAGCGATTTTTGTAATTCTTTTCTGTCTGTCTGTTTGTTTATTACTGCACATCTCCAAAATTACTGAACGGATTGCGGTGAAATTTGGAACACGGATAGATCATGTCCTGATTTAACATATAGGCTACTTTTTATCCCGGGAAAATAAAAAGATGGACTTTTATCCCGGTAAAAAAAACACGCCGGTGGAGCCGTGAGCATAAGCTAGTTGTATTATATGTCTGTAATGGCAAGTTTAGACTAATATTGCAATAATTATATAGCTACACGTGCGACTTGCTGCAAATCCTGCAAGCATCAAAATGTGAAGTGGGTTGCCATGATTGTTTACACGGCAAAAATTGCTTGCGGAAGTCATCTTCTACAAGTTTTCTTGCTAATTCATAACCCTCACTTATTATAATTATTCCGTGTCTATTTTCTTCGATGGCCGTTTTGACAGATTAAAATAGTAAGGTGAAATCTCAATTCATTATCGAAAAACGGCGGCGCGAGTTTGCTGGAGATAGAAGTTGTGCTGGCGAACGATCCTATAAGTGACGATCGTATCGTATTTTTTAAAATTCCGGATTTCAACAAACAAATGCCGAACTGTATCGTAAAATTATACATTCCAAATATTTTACTGCACGTCACTCTTGACAATAATGTTGGAGGCGCCACGTAATGGGCCTCCGAAATAAAAAAGGGAAAAGAGAAAGGCGGGGGAATTAAATGGGACAGTCGAAACTGTCCCGGCCGAGTCCTAAGGCTCGGTGCGTTGGGCCAACAATGACCCTGGCGTTTGTGGACTGTATTTTAGGATCCCCTTCGGAGGGGCTGGTTCGCGATGGGGAGTATTTGGGTTGGCAACCTATTGGGAAATTTTGGTGGGTAAAACACGCCTTACCTTGACGATTCTGCATCAGGCGGCGCACGCGGTCCCGGCGATGGCGTCGCTGTAGATATACGACGCGCACGCAAAAGGGCTTGATTCACACACGAAATAACGTCACCAACACCAAGCACGAGCATTCAGCAGTTCAATTAGCGTTACATGTGCGTTTTATGCGAGTTATGCACCAAATTAAAGCGGATTAGCGAATCATTAGACAGCCATTAATGTGGCTGCGGCGGCGGCGTTTACGGAAGTGTCGTGTGGCACTCGCGCAGCTTGTTCGGCGCGGTGCGCGCGAGACACAGATAGGTAGGCGTGCAAGAGTAAGGGAGAAAGAGGTGCGGAAAAGGGAACTAAGGACAAGGATTAGGCTGCCAACCAATAATTGCGTTTTATTGTTAAATGTGGAATCATTATGGCGGAACCAAATGTACTACAGCAGTCAGGTCCTTCAACGTAGTTATTTATTTATTTTTTCCTATCTGGCTCTGTCCTTTAGGACAATTTTGCCAATGTCAAGTGAGGCGGATACATGTACAGAAGAAATAAAATAAGACTACGCCAGATGACCAGACGAAACAGAAACAAACAACATGAACAAGATGCAGATAGAAACGTCGTTAAGAATTAATACGAAACTTCAAGAGTGGGCAAACGTCAAAATGGCCATTGTAGGGTGCCTGTACTATAATGCCATTTACAGTCAGAAGAATCGAAACAAAACAGTGGGACAAAGCAGTATCGTATTACTTAGGTACTTAATGAGTTTACGACGTCTGCACGATGCCTAACATGCCATACATGCATGACCACATTTTTTTTATTATCCATCCCATATACCCTAGGAATGGCAGAGAAAGATATATTAAATTACAGTATTATGCACAAGTCCTAACGCTCGAAACGCTCAAACTTGGCTTGTTAAGCGAAATAAGCGAATGTATATCAAATTCAAGGTAGGCTACTCCCGCAGTATATTAAAACGGGATTAACCCATCACGGGATTCTGGGCAACCCTGCGTTCACCTTGAGACATTCTTGTATGATACACACTGGTGTTATGTTTGGAGAACATTTGAGCCAAGGTTTGTGTTTGCCAAAAGATTTTGAAGGCAAAGTATTTACCAAACAATAGTAGGTATTATACGTACAGGATAAAAGTTTGGAATGAATTAAGCCAATATTTTTGTATTTGTCAAAGGCACTTGCAGACTTGATTATACTGTCAGATTTCTCCGACGCGTGCAATTCTTATAAACTTTACCAACCAATATGCTAAGTGCTATGATTTTTTTTTTAATATTTGTAAATACTTTGAAATCACACAGGTACGTACGTTGGAGGCATAGTTTGAACTTCGAACCTGTAACCTATGTCTTGGCAATCCGTTCTACTTCCCATTGAGCCACTAGGCCATCGCCGCTTTGTTGGCAGATATAGACAACTAGTTTTTGCTCGCCGTTTTGCTCACGCGAAAGAGTTTTTCCCAAATAAAATTCCCGCTATCTATTTTCCTGGGATAAAAAGTAGCCTGTGTGTTATTCCAGGCTATAATACATCTCTGTGCTTAATTGATTGAGACTGTAATTGCGTCATATTAGCATAGTTACTTTCGCAGTCATATTAGCATAGTTTACAATTAACGATTCTTCAAGCCCGTATGCCCCTTCTAAAGGCTTTACCCGATATAGTTGAATTTTACAGTTTATTAATTAACATCGCTACAGAGACTAATATTACAGCGACAAATAAAGGACTAGATGTATGAAATTATAGTAATGTATCATTATAGCATCGTGCCATTTCAGGGCAGGCAGAGGTGTAAGTAACACACCCAAAGAATGATGGCAAGTTTATACCTGAGTGTTTCAGTAAGCGTCTAAGTTTAAGATATGTAAAAACAAATATAATTTAAATAGCTAATATTTGTCACAGTTTTAGTTTTACTGTTAAAGGCCACAAAGTAATGTTTATAATTAAAAGTTAATCAATTGTACTTCCGGTTTCGTTATTTGTAGTGATATATAAAAAGTGTTGCCACTTGAGAATAAAAGCGGCTGAACGCGGTAGATATATTTATATATATACCATATTTTAATAGTAAAGAAGTGGTAATAATATGTAATAACTATTTTTTAATACTAATAATGTACTAAAATAAACAACACCAATCGCTTTTTTGCTATTAAGTGTCAAGTTCGCATAAAAGATTGTTCTATTACCCAACCTACTAAGGTAATTATAAAAAAAAATAGCAACCCAGCCGATGACAGCGAGCGTAACATTATGACGTTTATACTGTTTATTACTGTTTGTGTTTGCGAAACATGTTTGGAAATCGCAATGGCTGCAGTAAATCAAAATCTTCAGCAAATACTAATACTCTACAAGCTGGAACAAGCCAACTAGGCCATACTAATGTTTGTTTTTTATGTGGCTGTTCACTTGCACGATGGCAAAGTGATAAAGTATTGAAGGATAATCCCATTGACTTGCAGCAGACTATTATTCAGATAATTCAAAGCCAGAAAGAACCACAACAGGTGTGTAGTTCCATTTAATTTAAAAGTCTAAAAGATTACTTTATGTAATAATATTATGTGTTGGGGTTATTGGGCATTTAGGATTTTCATTTTTATTTAACCTGGTATGTTTTGTTCAATGGGTTACATTACATAACTGTAATTTTGTTTATTACTATGGACGCTTGTTTTAAAATATTTCCTTTATCTAGGACTGAATTTTGTACCAGATTTATACATCTTATTTCTGTCACACAGATAACATCTTCAGACTAAGTATGCCATGCTTGTTGGTTGCATACCAAACGGGAAGCTGTCCGTAATATTCAGTTTACCGAATTAAGATTACGCGATGGAGCAATAGATCAACATGAAGATGTTGATCATGTCCGGGGTGGATGCAGGGAGTTCAATAAAATAGAACCAACCCAGTGAGGACTCTTATGTTGTTGATGATGCCAGGGCATCAAGATCACAGAATATGGAGTCCAAAACAATATTATTACCTAACTGCAGAAGAGCGGCCAACACCGGTAACCACTGTTTATTTCCTGGCTGCCCAACTTTTGGTATTTTACAGAGTGTGACTGATAAATTATGAGCCATTTGTTTAAGAGTACATGGGATGAATTATATTAATCAGAAAATAGCACTAATGTATTTATTGTTGATCAAGTGCAACACATTTTTTAATTTGTGAATGCATTCAACCCTACATTAGATTTCGCAAAATGATGAGGAATAAATAAATTGTCAATAAATCTAGAGCTTGTTTTATTTGACCCAAAGCCTATCTATCAATGGAATTCCATTTTTTTTTACCTGAGATGGACCATGATAAATAAATATAATACATACATAGATATTTATGATTTATTGTGATGTAGATCACTATTTCAGAAATGAAGGTCTGGGTGTAGTTTAACATTGTAGAACTCAGCTATTAAATATTATTAGTATTTTTATGTCAAGTAACCATGATTCAAATAATTAGTACACATGACAACTTATTCTATTTAAGTAACAATTAAAGCTGTGTTCAAATAAATATTCTATTTCCAATTAGTAACAGAATTATAGTATGTTTGAGTGTTCAAAGTCAGTGACCTAGCAGTGGGAGTAGAGTAGCCCACCCTGAGTTACCAAAGAGCACTATACCTAATAGGACATCTGATGGAGCATGACATCCAATAAATAAAGTAGGCAAGTAAGTGCCTACTAGTATAAACATATACCTTGAACTCGATAAATGTGTTATAAATATACGAAAAGAATTACTAAAAAGCACTCTTTCCATTGTTGTCATTTTTTCACATGACTCATGAGTGGACACCATTAGAAAAATCATTAAGTAGTTAAGTATTCATATTTAAGATATATTATATGGTATTAAATAAATACAGTCTATATCTGCTGTCATATCTCATTGACAGATAACCTCTAACTATGAAAATTTTAAATAACGAATAAGATTTTTTTGTGGCCTCCTAATAGAAAGATTCTTTTTGATTTGGTTCAGGATAAGTATATTCTATAGTTCTTACATTTTTTCATTCCAAGACGCGTCAAATCGATATCAGGTAAAACGTTGTATGGAAACTTGCCATCATTCTTTAGTAATGTTACGTCCTATGTAAGTCTTAGCTCTGCTGCGTACTATGGAATAGCCTTTTATTTAAGGAAGGGTTTTGACATGTGCGGCATCGCACACACACACACACTCACGCCTTTTATCCCTGATAGGGTAGGCAAAGGTTGAACTAATGGACCCACTTTTCGCATTGCTTATTCCGTCCCATGACATGATAGGAGGCGAGCTTATCGCCATATCGGGCACAAATTGCAGACTCTGGGTTGATTCTGAATAGAAAAATCCAATATCTCATTGCCCGACCCGGGGATTCAACCCGAGACCTCAGCATTGCAGTCGTATCGTAATACAATTACGCTACTGAAGCAGTCATTACAAGCATCACCTAAATAATTTTACATGTTTGGAATATATAAAGTATTGTTTGCTAACAGGTATCAAACATTCCAAAACCATCATATAAACTAAGTTTTTCTCGCGGATTCGCCAGCGTGAAAGAGTTTTTCCGGGATTAAAATCCTAGGTAAACCTTCCCAGGGTCCCAAACTATCTCAATACCAAATTTCATCGAAATCCGGTCAGTAGTTTTTGAGTTTATCGCGTGCAGAGGCGGTGGGCGACTTTGTTTTATACTAGTAAGGATAAGGAAGGAAGGATAATGTTCTCTACTGGTTATAGACACTTTATACCAAGCTATATTTAATAACACAATTCATTATATTTGTTGATTTTTCATTAGATTTGTTTTGACGGCGTCGGTGGCGTAGTTGTGTTACGGTGCGGCTGCAATGCTGAGGTCTCGGGTTCGTTCCCCGGGTCGGGCAGGGTGATATTGGGTTTTTCTATTCAGTATCAGCCCGGAGTCTGGAGTGTGTGCCCGATATGCCGATGGGCTCGCCCCCTATCACATCATGGGACGGAATAAAAATGGCGAAAGGTGGGTGCATTAGTTGCGCCTCTGCCTACCCCTTCGGGGATAAAAGGCGTGAGTATGCGTAATTCATTATATTTGTTTATTTTTGTGTAACCAAGCGAGGAATTTCATTTGGTCACTTACTTCACATACCGACGAGAGGGTCTAAATTTTCATTAAATTCAATTTGCCCGATATTCAGGACGATTATTGGATGTTTAGTATGCCATCTCTTTCGCACGATGTGTAGAGACAAGGATAGAAATATGAAGAAATATATTGGACTGTTGACTTGTTTTTCTTTTTGCTCTAGGGAAATGAACTTTGGAGTGGATGTTAACGTCAATTTTTTTTTGTTTCTACATCAGGTTTTTTGGTGGTGAACGATAAATCGTGAATATTTTCAGAAGGTATTTTTTATGTGAGAGCTGATCTAACTTTTAATGGCTAATTTTTTTTAATTTTTTGAGTCGGGAGTATTATAGTGGGTTATTATTATTACTAGTTACTTACTATATTTTTAAAAATATATACCTATTTTTATTTGCTATTCAAGTAAAACAAAAAAGAAATCTGCAGCCAAACTGTAAATAGGAAGTTTGTTTTTATGCTTTGATATTTCTGCAGATCTGGTAATGTACAGTCAGCAGCATAAGTGGCTGAACAAATTCAAAATTTCAAATTGCCTACATACTTTTGTGTTCTTACTAATCTTTTTTTTTCTCTTCACAAAAATAAAATAAAAGAGATTTACTTTACTTCAAACGAAGAAAAAAATGATTCAGTTTAACTTAACGCATATATAGGCGATTTGAAATTTTGATTTTGTATAGATAATTATGCTGCTGACTGTACCTATGGATATTTTCTCAATACCACCGTATTTTCTAATTTTGGATTAGTTCTAGCAGTGTAAATAGTGGATCTATCATGATATCATAAGTTTGAGTTTTATTTGTGTAAACAATTTTTTTTTAATTCTAATCCTACTACAATTTATTGACAACTAGCTTTTGCGCGCGGCTACGCCCGCGTGAATGATTTTTTCCAGGGTAAAAAGTATGAAAGTTGTACGGTTTCACGTACATTTTTATTATATTATACTGATTACTTAAAGTGACTGCGACATAAATTTGGGCTGATGCGGTAATTATTTATAGCAAACCAAACCAATTTTAAAACACTGTGTTTCGAACAACTTTACCGAACACACGTCACGAGAAAATCACCTACTTGTCTCTGTAATATTAAAAATATACTACTTATACATCTGAAAGGAGACTTTTAACTTCAACTTAATCTTAACTTCAACAAACTATAACTTAGTGGATGTACAGGACAAATGAACTGTACATTAAATGGTCCTTCGAGCCGGATAGGTATTTAGTGCGATTGAATTCTCTACTTACGATAGCAAATCGGTTTGGCTGGCCTTCCACAAGCGGACCTCCCCAGTCAAATTGAGAAGGTGCACATATCGTAATTAGAGTGCGAACGTACTCAATACCAAGTGACCAACAAGATCGGACGAACATCCATAACGAAGACGTGCAACGAAGCCAACCTGAACAAGAATACTCCAGGTCTACAGCCGATCTTCGTGTTTTCGCACGTGTCCAACTACAATTACTTCTACGGTAAATTTTACTTACACAACTAACTGACAACTTGAAACTACTCAACATGGAACTACTGAACAAGCAACAAGAATATTTCGAAAACATAAAAACTTTGTGCACTAACTACAAAAAGGACAGTGAATCTAGGAAAACTGTGGATTACCTAGAAAAACGTTTATCGGCACTGGAAAAACTTTGGATTGATTTTCACGAACAACATGAAATACTGGTTGATGTAACGGAGAATAAAGATGTGATTGGTTACTTCTACAATGATGTCTATGGAAAAACAAAAGTGATGTATGAATCGACTAAACGAAGTATGATGAACTTATTGGTGTCTCATCAAGACCAAGACCAAAAATTAGATTTTGAATTAACTGGAATGCTGGAAGAAGTAAGTGACGACAAAACAAAAAAGCTCATGACTCAGCAGGAATGTAACTTTAAAGCTCTAGACAGAATAATGTCAAAAATAGACATTGAAACTATAACTGAAAGATGGGAATTCGAAGAACATCTCTCGCTTCTGAAGTCTAAGTGGGAATCTATTGACAAGGTACACTGGGAGCTAGAAATCGAACTCAAGGAAGGTAGCCTTAAAGAAGTGTATAGCAGAACATTTGACGATGTTGAAGAAAAATACGACAACATCAGAAGAATGTTGAACAAAAATATGTGGTCAAATAAGCATTATGAAGAATCCACACCAAAACTTGATATTCCCGTTTTCTCCGGAGACTACTCTCAATGGATGTCTTTCAAGAACATTTTTAGTGAAACCATCCACAACAATCCTTCCATGTCAAAATCGCAAAAAATGCAGCACCTGAAAACGAAAATCAAGGGTGAACCAGAACGCCTGATTCGGCATTTATCACTCAGTGCGAATAATTACGACTCGAGCTGGGAGATCCTTAGACATAGGTACGACAATCGCAGACTCCAATTTAATTCATTTATGAACACAATGCAGCGATTACCCGTCATTCAACAACCCAATGCGTACAACATAAAAAGAATGCATGACGACATTAAAGTAAGCCTGGATGGTCTCTCCAACATGGGCATAGATGTAACAAGCTGGGGGCCGATGATCGTATACTACATGTCTCAAAAACTGGACTCGACAAGTATCAACGAATTTGTCAAGGATATGCCAAACAAAAGGGAATTACCTAAACTACAGGAATTTATGTCATTTTTGGATACAAGATTTGTGGCTTACGAAACGGCAACTAACTGTCAAAAGAACTCTTCCAGTTTTCAAAAACCGTCATCCAACAAAGATTTTCAAAAACCAATTCAAAGGAAAAGCTACAACAACAACAGATATTTCAACATGCAGAACTATAGTAAAAACTCAACTTTGAATGAATCCAATAAGGAATTCTCAAAAACATTCCATACATCCTTTGGAAAATGCCCATTGTGCGATGGCGAGCACGTATTGATGAAATGTGATAAGTTCGTTAAACTCAACCACGCGCAACGGAATAAAACTGTTGCTAAGCTCCAAGTCTGCAAAAATTGTTTATACAGTCATGGAAACTCCGAATGTAGGTCATCAAACACATGTAAAGAATGTAACTTGAGACACCACACATTACTGCATAATAATGAAACTAAACCGAATTCGCAAAATGAAGACAATAATGCCAACTCTCGTCCTTCGACATCAAGTCAATCAAAGGCCGCATATCATTCATCAGAAAATAACACCGAAGTACTTTTAACTACTGTCCAAGTCAAGATACAAGCTGTGGATGGGTCCTATATTACATTGCGAGCGCTTTTGGATCAAGGTTCACAAATAAACTTGATCACCGAAAACGCCGCTCAACTTCTTCGACTGCCGCGAATGAAACTTAATGCTTCTGTATCCGGAGTGGGTTCTCTGTCTGGAAATTGTAAGGGATCAGTTCATCTCAATTGCAAGGCGATTCACTCCGAATATAAATTCGACACCCGAGCATTGGTATTGCGAAAACTAACAAACAACTTACCAAATTTCACTTTCGAAAAATATAACTGGAATCACTTACAGAACCTAAAGCTCGCCGACCCCGACTACAATGTGTCAAGATCGATTGACCTTCTACTTGGGGCAGATGTATATGCCGATATAATCTTGGATGGCGTAATGAAGGGCGATCCCCATTCTCCAATCGCACAGCAGACTCGTTTAGGTTGGATCCTGTGTGGCAAACTCAAAACTTTTAACTGTCACGCAACATTGATCGACTCCACTGATTTGTCCAAGTACTGGGAGAGCGAAGATATCGTCCAAAGTTCAGCGGATGTTAACCAAGATGATCAATGCGAAATATTTTACAAGGAAACAACAACAAGGGGTCCAGACGGTAAATACATCGTAAAAATGCCTATGGTGCAAAACTTTGACAAAAACCTCGGAAGATCTAAACCAGCGGCTATTTCACAATTTCTACAATTAGAAAAACGCCTAGGTAAAAATATGAAGCTCTGTACAATGTACAAAAATTTTGTCACTGAATACTTGGAACTACAACATATGAAGCTGTCACGGAGTCAAATTACATCAGGCGATAAGGAAACGGAATGTTACCTACCGCACCACGGGGTATTACGAGACAGTTCAACTACCACTAAGCTAAGGGTGGTTTTTAATGCGTCTCAGAAAACATCCAGCGGCAAAAGTTTGAACAATCTAATGGAAAAAGGACCTAATCTTCAAAAGGATATCCAAGAGCTCATTTTAAAGTGGAGAACTTATAAGTATGTCTTTACTGCTGACGTAGAGAAAATGTATAGGTGCATATGGATAGCCGAAGATCAACAACAACTTCAAAAAATCATATGGCGAAATTCCCCAAATGAAGCTTTGCAAGAATATGCCCTACGAACTGAAACTTACGGTACAAAATGCGCTCCGTGGCTGGCGATTAGAACACTCAAACAACTAGCTATCGACGACAGGCACAAATACCCCACCGCCTCAAAAATATTGGAAAATGAATTCTATGTCGATGACTTAATAAGCGGGCATAATTCACTCGATATGGCCAAAGAAATACAGAAGGAACTAACTCAATTACTTTGCGGTGGAGGTATGAACTTACGAAAATGGTCAAGCAACAGCCCTGAATTACTGAAACAAATAAATGAACAACAAATTTCAAAAACAACTTTCGATTTCAAGCACGATGAATCTATGAAAACACTCGGTCTGGGATGGAACTCTGAGTCTGATTCTTTCACTTTTAACTGGAAGCTGAAAGAAAACTCAAAAAGGGGCGTAACTAAACGCTCTTTACTGTCTCAAATATCTCAGCTATACGATCCACTGGGTTGGCTTTCACCAGTGACCATAACCGCAAAACTAATTTTTCAGCGGGTATGGGCACAGAAAATAGACTGGGATGAGCCCCTTCCAATCGAGATACAAGATGAGTGGCTAAAATTAAAAGGTCAATTACCACACTTAAAGGCCATAAAAATAAGAAGATGGATCGAATGTATTGATAACAACATTGAATTGCTTGGATTTAGCGATGCCAGCGAAAAGGCGTATTCGTGCGTTATTTACACGCGTACAATTAATGAATCAGGGCAAACTGTACTGAGTTTGTTGGTTGCAAAAACTAGGGTTGCGCCGCTCGCTCAAAAACTTTCTCTACCACGACTTGAACTCTGTGGTGCGTTACTATTGTCTCAGCTTATGAAGAAGGTCATTGATGCGTTAAAGGGATATAACATGACTATCTTGGCTTGGTGTGACTCCAAAGTGGTGCTGGCATGGATACAAGGAACTGGAACACAATGGGAGAGATACATCGAAAACAGAGTGCTGAAGATTAGACAAATAATTCAGCCATCACATTGGTCATACATTGAGTCGAAAAACAATCCCGCAGACTGCGCAACGAGGGGGTTATATCCTCATAAATTATTAAACAACGATCTTTGGTGGACAGGACCAGCTATTCTGCAAACCTTCAGTAGGAAAAAGCCAAGAGAGACACAAAACTGTTTATTTTCGACGAAAATTGGAGAAAACCAAACTGTACCAACTCTGCAACAAACAGAAAATAACATTATTTATAATTTATTACACAAACACAATACGATGACCCGAGTAGTTCGCGTCGTCGCTTGGATTTTGCGATTCCGCAAAAACAAACGGAACAACGACATGACAACAAGGAAACTTGATGCTAACCGGCACGCGCCTATGTATTGCATTAATGTCAGTGAACTCGATAATGCAATCATAATAATAACAAAGAATGTGCAAAGATATGAATTTGAAAAGGAACACAACTTACTATCGAAAAAGCAAGCCTTAACTAACAAAAGCAGCCTATACAAATTGAACCCCTATCTGGATGAAGACGGAATTATGCGAGTGGGCGGGAGGTTGAATAAAACCAACTTACCCCCTGGAACGAAAAACCCTATAATTGTATCAAGAAGAGGCAGACTAACGCAACTGCTGATCGACGAAGCTCACGTCGCAACTCTTCACGGCGGAGCTCGGCTCACGCTCGCCTACCTGCGGCAACGATATTGGATAGTAGGAGGCAACAGAGCTGTGAAAACGCAATTACATCGATGTGTACGCTGCCATCGATTCAAGTTAACAAACAATTATCAAGTTATGGCTGACCTTCCATCACAACGCGTCACTCCATCTCGGCCTTTCACTCATACGGGAGTAGATTATACCGGACACGTAGAAGTCAAACTAAACAAAGGAAAAGGCGTAAAAACCTCTAAGGGGTACATTGCGATTTTTATCTGCATGGCAACTAAAGCGGTACACATTGAACTTGTGTCGGACTTAGGCACTGAAACTTTTCTCGCCGCTTTTCAAAGGATGTGCTCAAGACGAGGTATACCAAAACATGTGTACTCGGACTGTGGAACCAACTTCATCGGAGCCTCAAAAATGCTCAACAACGAGTATGAAGCGTTCCAGAAAGAACTGCCATCCGAATTTTTCGACGAAATCAATAAGATGAGAGTGGAGTGGCACTTTAATGCGCCGTCCTGGCCGACTGCCGGCGGAATCTGGGAAGCTGCAGTACGCTCGATGAAGCACCACTTGCGCCGTGTCTTAGGAGATCAGAAACTGACTTATGAGGAATTCGCAACACTATTAACGAAAATAGAAGCCTGTATGAACTCAAGACCACTTTGTCCACTCACTGAAGATCCAGACGAATTCTTTAATTATTTGACTCCCGGTCATTTTCTTACAGGCAGTCCTACATTAACATTGCCATTATCTAACTATGAAGATGATCGGAACTTAGATCTACGTCGAAGGTGGCAATTAACTGAAAACATGTTCCAGCGATTTTGGAAAACCTGGTCGAGTGACTATTTAACATCACTTCAATCTCGCAGTAAATGGCAAAAATCAACTCCTAATCTCAAGGAAACAGACGTAGTCCTCGTGAAAGAAAATAACCTCCCGCCAGGAAAGTGGGCCATGGGTCGCGTAGTAGAAGTTCATCCCGGTGCAGATGGATACGTGCGAGTTGCAACTAACAAAACAAAACCTCAAGCAGGCATAATGAAACGGCCCATTACGAAACTATCGCTGCTACCGATCACCACTGAAAACATAATTAACGAAAACTCCAAGTCGACACTTTAGCGAGTGTTTCGTAGTCAACATTTCACGACGCACCGACGTATTGGCAAAGACAGCTTTATCAATATGTTCATATTTTTTTGTTTATCAATATTAACTGTAACTCAAGAAACTATATCGGATATTCAAATTACTAGCCTCGGAAATGATCGACCTGTTTACTACGACAAAATTGGGAAGATACAGCTGATTCACGACGAGTGGATACTATTAATGCACTATAATCTAACTACGTATTGGAGCGGTGTTCAAAAAATCGAGAGATATTTGCAAGACATTCAAAATCTCTGCAAAAAATTGGATTCAAGATATTGCGAGCCTATAATAAACCAGCTGCTACACGAAATGGAAATATTAAAGTACTATAACGACGCACTACTGGCCCCACACAAACATCTATCGACGCGCAATAAACGCGGATTAATCAACGGTGTGGGATACGCAGCTAACAGTTTATTTGGTATTTTGGATCAACGATTCGCTGAACAGTACCAGTCGGATATACTAAACTTGCAAAACAACGAAGACTATCTGCTGCAACTCGTGAAAAATCAAACTTCCATTGTGGAAATCGAGAATGAAATCTTAAAGAGAAGTGAAGTGAACATCAATCATCAACTAACAGTTATAAACAGCTTCATGAATCAGACTGAGATCAGGATGGCAAGCATTGAATCCGAAATCGAAATTGCCATGGCGGCTAGTTTCTTGAGTTCTGCTTCTCTCAATGCTCATTTATTGTTAACCACTTTGAAAAGATTTCAAGAAACGTTTTACTCCACACTAGTTAACATATATAATGGTCATATGGATATACATCTGTTAACTCCAGTCAACTTGATTAAACAGCTGGCTATGATCTCTGGAAAACTACCGAAAACACTAACTTTACCAGTCGAAAACTTTAGAGAAGAAATGCAAGATATCTACAAACTCATGTATGTGAAAGCTAGAGCTACCAACATTTTCTTCATGTTTGAGATTCATATTCCATTAACCAGTGACGAAGACTATGTGTTACACCGTGTTATACCTCTGCCAATGACAAATTCTGAAAGGGAAGACGAGACAAATACAGTTGTCATCTCATGCAAGTACATTGCTGTGAATCTTGAGAAGGAGACTTACGTCAGTTTGAATGAAAATGAGATCAATCAATGTATCCATCTCAGTACCAACAAACTATTCTGCAACTTAAATTTACCCATATATAACTTACAAAATAACAAAGCACCATGTGAAGCAAAATTATTAGGACATAAAATGACGTCACCATGTACAACAAGAAAAATGAAATGTGAAACCGCTTGGGTAGAATTGCACACAATAAACTCCTGGTTAGCTATGTGTTGTGACTCATGCTCATTACGAACAGTTTGCGATCGCGGGGACGTCAAATCTCACATAATCCATAAGTCATCTATAGTGTCAGTGAAAGAAGGATGTCTGCTACAAACGGAGGACTTAACGATTCGGTCTCACAACAACTACGCTAGCGATGCGAGAATAAACTACGATATGAAAGTTCCAATAATAAACAACTCAGTCAATGGAATAGTGACCATACATCGCGCTCCTGAACTAACCACGATCCATGACGAAGACATCTCAACCGTGGAGCATCAATTACGAGGTTTGACATATCAAGAACATCTTCCGACGTCACTTTCGAGTCACGACATTCACCAATACATCCTATGCTATTCTCTCGTGATATCTATTGCGGTTGTCATGATAGTATGGATAATAAGAAGACGAGGTTATTGCACAAGAAAAACATCATCCAGCATGGCTGAACGCAATCTACAGATAGTTGTCGAACAAAGCAGCAACAAAATAAGACAGACCACACCATTCCGATCCCAGTCTTTAAGAGGGCAGCCACGAGCGGAAAGGAAAGAGAAGCAATCAAGGGTTGCAGCGTCAGCGGTCGCGGCGGGCGGGAGTGACAACTCGCGCACATCACGAGACGCCAGTGGACCGTCGACCGACGTGGAATTTCATTTTTGATTGGTTTACTTTAATCTTTTTATACTTAATTTTAAAACTCTTTTTTGTATTTTTACTTGTACTTTATTTACTCAAATTTTATTTTTATGTACTGGTGATTTTCTTGTTTACCTTTAACTTTGTATCTTTTCGGGTTAGGAATATGTACGGTTTCACGTACATTTTTATTATATTATACTGATTACTTAAAGTGACTGCGACATAAATTTGGCTGATGCGGTAATTATTTATAGCAAACCAAACCAATTTTAAAACACTGTGTTTCGAACAACTTTACCGAACACACGTCACGAGAAAATCACCTACTTGTCTCTGTAATATTAAAAATATACTACTTATACATCTGAAAGGAGACTTTTAACTTCAACTTAATCTTAACTTCAACAAACTATAACTTAGTGGATGTACAGGACAAATGAACTGTACAAAAGTAAAAAAGTGAAAAAAGTAAAAAAGTGGACGATAGCCTATTTGGGAATGGAACGGTCTGCCGAGACAATGTCCGGAGGTTCAAACCCAAGGCACACACATCTGACTTTTCGAAGTTACGTGTGTATCGATTATCAATTATCGTTCGCTTTTACGGTGAAGGAAACCATCGTGAGGAAACCTACATACCTAAGAATTCTCTATAAGAATTTCGAGAATATGTGAAGTCTGCCAACCCGCACTAGGCCAGCGTGGTGGACTAAGGCCTGAACCCTCTCAGTAAGAGAGGAGGCCCGTGCTCAGCAGTGGGTAATATATAATACAGGGCTGATTGCATTGCATTGCATTGCCATTGCAAAAAGTATGATATGATCTACCCGTGTGCCAAATTTCATCGAAATCCGTTCAGTAGTTTTTGCGTGAAAGAGTAACAGACATCCATACATTCTTACAAACTTTCGCGTTTATAATATTAGTAGGATTTGAAATCATGCATCGAAAAAGCATAGTTCAATTATAAGGGAAGAAATAAGGCGATAACCATTTCTCGTGAGCCAAAACTCTATCTGGACTCCACTCAGCTGACTGTCAGGTGCAGTGGCTCCAAATAGCACGTATTAATAAAATCTTAGGTCGGAATGAACAAGTGGATCTGACGTCAAGTGATCTTTACCATAAACAGCCACAAGACCTATAAATTATTCATGACTTGCCAGTTTTAATACCAAAATAGATAGAAGGGTCATGGATGTTTGAGCTTCTAGAAACGTAGTATAAGTTGCACGTGTTACTAAAGGGTACATCTTTCGTAAGATAGGGGCCGTCTGGGTAGGTACCTTCGTAATATCTATTTTTACCGCCAAGCAACTATGTGCAGGCACTATTGTGTTCCAGTTTGAAGGACATTATATCCAGCGTAATTACTAGGCACTATGAGACTTCACACTTTGTACTTGGAATCTATAGAACAGTGGTTCCCAAAGTTGAATGAGCCGCCAAATTCTATACCCACCTCTCGGCTGTCATGAAGTAATTTTTAATACCTTTTCCGAGAATTTTGTTTCTTTTCTCGTCCATCATTGGCCACCCCGCTGTTGTGTCGGTCGGTTGATATATTCTTTCATTTCTCAGGGCCCACCCAATATTCCCTTGCCACCCACTGGTGGGTCACGACCCATAGTTTGGGAAGCATTGCTATAGAGTATTTCTACTGTTTATAGGCGGGCGTATCGCTTACCATCAGGTGAACGCCATGGTAGTCTCGGCACTCAAATGCACAAAAAAATCTTCTTTCTTCCCCTTAGGGATAAAGGCGATTACTAAAAGTATGCTTGGATATGAGTAGCAATTAATGGAAGCACGAGCGAGCGATTAAAGGGCACTTTTGCCAATTCTCATACAATTACATTCAAACGAGATTTCAAAGCGTCTGCATGTCTGTAATTATGAGTTGGAGTCTCAGCTCTAATTACTTCTAAAGATAGTCTCTTCTTGGAAGTAAGTTCATGCTAATGTATGTTGATTCCGTTTAAAATTTACTTGGAGGTTTCTTCGTATGAGAAATATTTTTAGATGGTTTTTCGTTCATTGTATTTCGTGGTATTTCGTTCAGATATCTGACATTCTAAGTAAAGGCCAGGTCAAAAATACCCTGAACCGGCGGGAGTGCATGAAAAGATTGATGAAGGTAGAGGAAGCGAAAGTGTTGTGCCAGAATCGAGCAAAGTGGCAATCCATGGTCTCTGCCTACCCCTATGGGATAGAGGCGTGATACTATGTATGTATGTATGTATGTTTTTCGTTAACTCCTGCCTACATTCTCTGCCGTGTAGAGGTGTAGAATCATTTACTGGAGATTAAAATTTTGCTTCTTAAAGTAAAGAGTACTGTCCTTTTAAGTGTCACGCTGTAGGTATATAATAATTGAATTTTATTCAGTGAAATTGGATATTTTTTGGGAACATGTGGAGATTCTGAGCGTTGTGCTCGTCATTAAGTTCAAATAAAAACATTATAGTGATAGAATGTTACAGAATCTTTAGTGATAACTTTTAGTTTTATGCACCATGAATTTGAGTTTTTAAGAGGCTCAACACGTGCTTTTCCTGTATGTGCTCATAGTCATCATCATAAAGTCAACTGGTCAACCTATGTTCAGTCTTCAGTCAGTCAGTCTTCCCTCAATTTCCAGACGGATCTGTCAAAAGCGGCCTAAGTAATATGTGTGCTTACTGCGTGTAAATATTACCTACACACACACTCACGCCTTTTATCCTCGCAAGGATAGGCAGAGGTGCAACTAATGCGCCCACTTTTCACAGGACGTATTCCGTTTCATGAAGTAATAGGGCGGAGCCTATCGCCATATCGGGCACAAATAGTACCTACATAATGTAAAAAAAATCTTTAAGAAAAAACAAAAAACCCGACTGCGTCAATATCTGCCATCTTTATTAAATTCTTTCAAGAACTGAAAAGATAGAAACAAGATTTTAGTTTAAATATTTTATTTTGGTTTTGAATAATATTAGTTGACAGTGTTTACAAACGCAGTCGGAGGCATCTGCTCACCCCGAGATTTTGTTGCTCTACCTATATCACCAACCAATGTCACTCTCACGACTAAGACGAATCTAGTGACACCTACACTCAAATAAAAATACGACAAGCCGGCTCTAGGTCGTGCCAAAGAAATAAACATACATACACACATACACTCGAAAAACATAACCCTCCTTCTTTCGCAGTCGGGTAAAAATACACGTCGAAGCACGTCATCTCTCTCTCTCTCTTTTAAAATACACCGTCTGTATGAACTCTCCAGTATTTAATTACAGGGTATTTTTAATATGAAACTGGCAGTAAAATAATACCAAACTAAAATGAAGCCAGAAATTAAATTTATAGTGAATGAAAATGGAACAAAAGAGCGTGGATCTGTTTGATTTTGGCTGTAGGCGTCAGGTGAACACGTTGGCAAAATGTAGAGGATTTCGGCGTCATTATCATTCAGTCTAGTATTCAATGTTTCTATCATATTTTTGTGGGCTCGTGGATTTTTGTTTTATTCAGGTGTAGTTTTTGAATTATTTGAAAAAATTACAGGCAGATAGGCTCACTCGTATCATATTATAGGACGGAATACGCACGGCGAAAAGTGGTTGCATTACTTGGGCCTCTGCCTACCCCTACGGGGATAAAAGGCGTGAGTATATGTGTGTCTGTTTAACCCTAAAACAACCCACAAGTGTCTTTCGGACACATTTCCACGTTGAGTTACAAATAAAACCTAAAGTATTTATTTTTACGAATAACCGCTTCATCTAATCTACCTCCGAAGATTACCGAATCTAAATGTGCAGAAAAAATATTGCACGTTGTGTGTGTGTGTGTGTGTGTGTGTGTGTGTGTGTGTAATAGGCGGATCATTTTTACTGTACAACGTAGTCGGGTAAATATATATGTTTGCATTCTTCAAAGAGCATACCATACCATACCAGCCCTGTATTATATACTGCCCACTGCTGAGCACGGGCCTCCTCTAAAACTGAGAGAGTATTTGCATTATATTACTACGACATACTCACTCGTTCACTTTTGACATTAAATTTAATTTACCTATATCCACCAAGAAATAATATTCAGGATTCAGATAGCATAATTCAACCCATTCATCCATCTATATCCTTAAGCTAAGTATATCCTAATAGAAATTATTTCTACCATCAATAAGTAGCACAATGCAATCCGCGACAACTTATGAAAATGAAAACTACTGGCAATTAAAACCGTCATAAATAAATCAATCAGAAGCAGTGTCGATGCTATAAATTAATGGGTATCGATTGTCCCGAGGGTGGGCAGAGATTAAACAGAACAGATATGATGCATAGTGCCCGTGGTAACGGCTTTTGTGTTCTAATGTTTCGTAATGGACATTAATTTTGTAGGGAGGCAAGCTACCTATTAAATAGCGGAACCTCCCCACCCCAACGTCCCCATTAGAATCAAAGCAAATAATATGAATAAAAACATAATTGTGAGAACATGGAAAAGAGGAAAGAAATGGATATTAATAGCAATAGTTTGTAAGTGGAGTAATGGTAGTCATTTTGAAATTGAACACTAGGATTTAGTGGTTGTGGAATGACAAAAAAATATGTCAAAGCAAGCAAGAGGCTATGGGATATTCCAAAAAAAAAATGACACGCGTGCGTTGGCTTATGCATCCTTTTTTATATTGCAGGATGTCCGTTAGAGCAAAGATGCAGTTTTTCACGTTCTGTCCTCTTCTAGCGTAGAGTATTTTAAATCTACGGGAGTAATGCAATATGGCTCGGCTCGACTGGGTTGGTACCACGTACTTATGTCTTAACTTTGTTTTGTGTGATTAATGAGATTGGTGAAGTTTCTAGGAATTCTCTCGATGAGGAAAAGTAAGAAGATACTGCATTTGCCAATTTGCACCTCATTTGTTATCAATACATAATATGTTATCGACTGTCTCGGTGGCGATGTTGTATTACGGTAAGACTGCAATACTGAGGTCTCGGGTTCGATCCCCGGGTCGGTCAAACTGCTATCGGGTTTTACTATTCAGTATCAGTCTAGAGTCTGGAATTTGTGCCCGATATGGCGATAGGCTCGCCCCCTATCACATCATAGGACGGAATACGATACGCACGGAAAAAAGTAGGTGCACTAGTTGTGCCTATGCGTACTCCTTCAGGGATAAAAGTGTATGTATGTTGTTATCAATATTTCCTAGACACTTGCAAACGGCAATTGGTTTTAAAGCATTACTTATGAGGTTGTAGAGGATATCAGTATTATGATCAAGCTAGACCCTTATGGTTTATGCAAACATGATTAAAGCAGCGTCTTTGAGCGAATCCTCTGGGGCTTTGATTATGACTTAATTACTGGAAGCAGGCAAAATTACTCGGAAAAACGAATCAATATTTATGAACTTGAGTCGGTTGTAGACCTAAACCCTTTTGTAATTGAATCCGGGTTTGTTCAGTAGGTTCCTTAAATTATTATTCTCATTTTTTATATTTGGGAATTATCAATAAATTGAATAATACTTAATCTTTTATAAATAACAATGAATAGATCCTTTGTATGTTTCCTTTAATAATATTCTTCTTCTTCTTCTTTAGCCTTTAGAAGTCCACTGCTGAACATAGGCCTCCCCCAAAGTTTAATAATAAGTTTATTGTCAAATAATATTCTTAGAGCCTATAATTATAAGTGCCTACATCATCTTCGCTTAGTGGCAGTCTATACAGCCTTTAAGCCAAGAATTTTCGGGGCCTTTGCTCGAAACTGTACTTCGCTAAGAAATTAACGTCACATGCAGGATGAAAACTTATCCAAATAGATATCTGAAACTTGCTTGATAAAGAGTGTCGTGATGATGCCATATTGGATTGGGATAAAATTAAGGGGAAAAGGAAGGAGGTTCCAATTGTAAGGATGTAATTTAAACTTCAATTTGCGCATTGCTTATCAGTAGAAGTAAAAACAGCAATCTTTATATCAAAAATGTATTGCAAAAGAAAAAAACACGGGTTACAATTATCAATATGTCCTTTAAACAACAATTTTCTTGCGACTATGGGGTAAAAGTGGACACCAGTCGGTGCAAAAAGACATGAAGTATGTATTTTCTCCTAAAAAACAATTTACTACAATAGGTTATTGCAGCAGAAAACACTGGATACTATCAGAACGTCATTTAGCATCATTTTGCAGAGTAGCTTAACAGTCTCACTAGACGAAGCTTATGCAAAAGGACATTCAACTAGAATTTGCACCAAACAATCGCACATCATGTCGCCTCTACATGAAACTCAATGAATCACAAAGAGTAATCTCGCCATTTCACTCGGGATAGTAAACTCTGGGGTTGACATTTCGTAGCAAAGCGAAGCAAAGGATTCATTTTGGTTTGATTTCTGTTTAACTATCGTACTTTGAGTTTTAGGATGTATTAAACGGTATGATAGTTCTTCGTACGGGATTTATGAGAAGGAATTTTAAGGTACAGATATAAACAAATTAACATTATATTTTGGTTTAGAAGAGGACGAACAGATGGTCCAATGTTAAGTGATCTCCATAGTTCATAACCACTGATGTTCCAAAATAATTTGGGCTTCCGGGTGGCTCATTTGCGAAGGTAGGTAATTAGTCGCATACAATTACACAGCTACATCTCGAGTGCATCGAATTCCAACTCTAAAGGAAAAGGTACATGATTGATAATTATTAGGCCAACTCAATTGTACTGACCATAAATCAAAATTATTCCAGAAACGTAAGAGCAATGCGGTTCTACTATCCTTTGTAATTCGAAGGTCTGAGGATATAACTGTTTAACAAGCGAACGAACTAGGGTAACTCTCACGAAATTATGCTCAGAATGTCGTTCGTATTTGTCTATTCCTATTGCACAACATGCACGATACTATTCATATATCCTTCTATTACAAAAATTATACCTTCGATATAACTTTAATCTATCAACTACATTTCAGTATTAAAATAAGGCGTGATTAAAATATACCAGTGGATCGTCAACCGTATTGTTTGCCATCTCATTCGCTCGCTGATTTATATTGAGTGTTTAATCACTTCTACGTCATTCTATCGGTTTGTATACGCGTACAACATTTTAACAAATTAATAATTAAATTGTAAAGGCCTTGAGGTAGGATCAACAGAATTTAACTCAATTTTCACCATATTTACGGTTCAGGGTGGTGAATGGAAGCTTTTGAAGGGAAATGTAATATACATAGGTTAGTCGGTCGTTTGTGTTGGTTTAGTTAATAGGAAATGGTATTGATTTTGTCTTAAAAGTGAGACATACATACATAGTATCACGCCTTTTTCCCGTTTCAACGGTAGGCAGAGGTGTATCAAACCCACATTTCGCCGGCTATGTTTAGTCCTATTTAATAGGAAGCGGGTCTATTGCCATTTACTGGACACATTTCCAAACAACGGGCTGATACTGAGTAGAAAAACTCAATACCACTGCCCGACTCGGAGATCTCAGCACTACGCTACAGAGACAGTCCATTGCAAAGTTAAACAATGCATAGAAATTGAAGCCATTGTAATTATTATTGGGCATTTTGAGCTTGATTTTCTCATAACGACAAACGCACTTCAGTGCTACATAGAACTTGTTATTCAAAGTCTAGGTCGTGCAACTACTGTTTCTCCTGTGTCACTTACAATGAGCGGTTTTCTGGTCTAGCCCTTTAAATGTAAAAAGAAGTCAAGCAGATACTCAGCCATAGCTAGTGGCGTAGCGTGAGTTCTTGCAAACAAAATCACAAAGCAAAATTTGTCGCCCCCAGTACGAAAATAAAATACTGAAAGTACTAGGTGCGTAGTCATAGTTTATCAATCAATGCACTTTAATGAACACATCGCATCGTACGTTCTTTTTACTTTTGTTGTTTCTTTTTTCCTCTTTTTATACTGCAACCAGTGTATTTTTAAGAAACAATACAAAGTGTAAAAATATAGTATGTGTACCTACTGCTCTGCTCGGGGAGTTATGAATGGTACAACGTCTGCCAGCGACGTAACTTCATCGAGCAATGTTTTTATTGGATAAAATATCTTTGATATTTTCAACAGAAATCGAAAAGTATACTTCAGTTTCCTGTTTCATCTCAGTTGTTACTGCTGGTAAGTATCATTATGAAGGGCTTATGAGTGAAGTACCTACAATAGATTACAATGTTTATTTTACGACTAGACTTTTGCTCGCAGATTCGCCCGCATGAAAAAGGTTTTTCGGGGATAAAAGTCCTGCTTTATATTTTCCCGGGATAAAATGTAGCCTATGTTACTAGGTGATAAGATAGCTTTATATTGGTGAAAGATTATCTTAAATCGGTCTATTACTTTTTAAGTTTAATCGTAATAAACATACAAATCTTTCCGTTTTATAATATTAGCGTAGATGAAGAAGGTAAACAAACGACGCTGAGGGATTAATGCTGTCCATAAATATTTGCCTACAGATGATAATTTGATATTTTTTCAGCATTTAATGGAAAAATAGGCTTTTTAATTATGGATACCTACTCATATTTTTTATGGTCTGCGCTTTAGAACTACCTAAAGCCAAAGCTAGCTCATCAAGCACCTATCAGAAGACAGAAAATTATTTTGAAATTGTAGTTACTTTCATATTGTCAAGTCCCGAATACCTGAATGTTAATTCCGCCTACATACTTCTTTGTATATAAATAAATAAATGTTAAGTAAGTATACACAATAACCTTTCTAAGTAAAGCTTCTTGATTAATATTTGAACATCAGAGAATTAATATTCACCGAATTATCATAACAGACTTAGCCATAAACCCGAATTGATGTTTGTTTAGGCTCTCTTGTGCAAACCAATCAAGTTTTGCAGTAAATTCTATACAAATATTTGCAGGAAAAATTTGTGCTTCTGATTTGATAGATTGATAGATGTTACTCGATTTGTTGTGGAATTTGTGACTAGAAATATAATTACGACGTTTTTAAAAATTTTAGCCTACGTCGGCGTGGAGGACGTCGGAGGAGGTCACCATGGTGGACTCAGATAAAACTCTCAGTAGTAGAGGCGGCCTGTTCTCAGCAGTGGGCAGTATATAATACAGGGCTGGCATTTTTTTATATTATAATTTTTTTTTAATATTGGGACTAGATGAGTACAATTTTTGATACAATTATGTTTTACAACTGAAAGAGCAGACGAGCGAGAAGCTCGCCTGATGATAACGACCAACCGCTGTTGCAAGACCTCTAAAAGTTTAAATTAAATGGCCCTGCGTGATTGAGACTATACCGCTTTCACACCAGCCACTGCAACACCTTTAAGGATTGGGACGCATTTTATGACACCGAGCGGTGAAGCTCAGCGAATCTCAGGAAGCAATAATCTGTCCAACACGCAACGATATTAATCAAACAGCAGGATGGAGAGGAGTTGGACATAATAATTGTACACTTTCCATAGCAATGCAGTAGACAAGATAATGAACTGAATAATGAACTGAAGAAGAACTGAAAGAAGGCATTTTAAACTGAAGAATGGACTTTTATGGTATTGTACTATGTTCTTTAACTTGCTATAGCAATTGTTCGAAGTCTTTCAAGTGGTATATAATATAACCATTCATTACATAACATACTGACGGAAACGGACTGCCACGGTGGCGTAGTTGTATTAAGACAACTGCAGTGCCGAGGTCTCGGGTACGATCCCCGAGTCGGGCAAAGTGATATTGGGTTTTTCTACTCAGTATCAGCTTGGAGTCTGGAATTTGCGCCCGATTTGGTAGTAGCCTCGCCCCCTATTACATCATGGGATGGAATACGCACGGCGAAAAGTGGGTGCACTAGTTGCGCTCCTGCCGAACCCCTTCCGGGGATAAGAGGTGAGAGTGTGTGTGTGTGTGTGTACATCACACAATATTATGAAAAAACCAAACTCATTTTTGATTGTACTGTAGGATGTTTTAAACAATTGTCAAATTTTGTGGAAATCAAATTGGTCCCTCTGTGCTTCCTATTATTTCGTAACAAACGTTGCGGGATTAATTCAAAATTCAAATTCAAAATTCTTTATTCGGATTATTAACAATATTGATCTTTGTTGACAAGGTTAACGAAAGCATCTACATTAGTGTACACTGTGTCGTAAATGCAAGCGCCCCCCTCCGTACGCAACTGGGCGCTCCAAATAAAGTCTTAGAAGTATAATAAAATAAGTACAAATTAAAAATAAAATAACCAAAATAAAAGTTTGTGTGTGTGTGTGTGTAGGTGTGTGTAGGTGTGTGTGTGTGTGTGTGTGTGTGTGTGTGTGTGTGTGTGTGTGTGTATGTATGTGTGTGTGTGTGCGTGTGTGTGTTTATGGTAAGATGTGTGTATGAGCATTTCCAATTAGCACCAAAGCTTAAGAAGATTTTCAGTTTCTGTATAATTAAGACCAAGCAACCATTGAGTAACCGATAACTTACATGCACGATATGTGCAGGGATATATAGTGAGAATTTTATTAATTTTGTTATATAAGCGAGGAGCTAGAAAAAGGAACTGTTGAGAAGAAAGAACCGTTCTACATGGTAAAGTTTCACAGACAATATCAGTTCTTCTTTTTGCAGAAGTAGTTATGTACGGTAGTTGGGAGTGGATACGAAGAACTGAGTGTAAAATAAAAATTTGTCTAACTGTTAAAACTTTAGTAAGAGCATATAATACGTCAGTGGGAAAAAGCATAGGCTTTGATGTCATAACCTTTAGAACACCTCTTTGTGCTCTCTCAAGTGTCAACATTTTTGAAATACCCGTACCTCCCCAAGCTGTAATGCAGTAAGATATAACGGATTTTACTAATGCATAGTAAACAGTTTTTAAAGTTGTTAGGTCTAGTACAGATCTAAGATTTCTAAAGACATACATCAGTTTTCTGAGCCTGTTCGCAGTAACTTTAATATGATCATGCCAAGACATGACATTGTCAATCCAAACACCAAGGTACCTTATTTTTGATGTAGCCACTATAAATTCACAAGAACAGTTAGATACGGAGTGACAGTCTGACTTATGAGCTTTAAGCGTAAATAATGAGGAGGGGAGTAAAGGAGATTTAATAGCAAACGGGATGAATTTTGTTTTTTCTGTATTTAACGTTAATAAATTACAACATAACCACTTTTTTACCGTGCATAAGGCAGATTCTGCCAGAGTTTTAGTATCTGCCCAACTGTCACCATGTATAAATAAAGCTGTATCATCTGCGTATGTAATTATTTGGCAGTTAGGTAAAGACAATTGGCATAGATCATTGATATAAATGTTAAAGAGAGTGGGGCCCAGAACGCTGCCTTGCGGCACCCCGAAATTGAGGGATTCGTCACTGCTTATCACATTATCGATTTTGACATACTGAGAACGGTCACTAAGGTAACTTTTAAACATATCAAGGGCAATACCTCTGATTCCTATGTGCTCAAGTTTTAAAATAAGTGTGGGAATACAAACAGTATCAAAAGCTTTTGATAAATCAAGGAAGATGCCAACTGTTTTGCGTTTATCATCCATATTTTTAGTAATTGTTTCAGTCAGTTTTAAAACAGCATCTTCCGTACATTTACCACTTCTGAAGCCATATTGATTGTTTGAAATTATATCATTCTTATCCAGAAAACTAAGAAGCCTATTATTCAACATCTTTTCTAGTATTTTAGATAATGTAGGCAGCACCGAAATGGGCCTGTAATTACTAACGTTATCATGTTCACCACTTTTGTGTATTGGATGAACAAGGCCCTTCTTAAACACCTTCGGGAATATACCACTAGTGAGGCATAGATTAAAAACATGAACAAGTACTGGTATCAGTGTATGTTTAGCAGCTTTAACTAGAGATGTAGGTATACCATCCCATCCACTAGCTGAAGTTTTTTTAAGATTATCTATAAGATATTCAACTTCTGTATTATCTGTAGTCAAGAGGGTCATTGAATTTATATTTGAAGGAGGTAGAAATTGTTTTATAATTACGTTACTCATTAAACTTTCATTACTTCCAGAAATTTTTGAGGCTAAGTTCTTTCCTATATTAGCAAAATAATTATTTATTGCATTTATTTCGCTAATAGGATCACTAGACTTATTTATCAGTTCAGAAGAGCTGTTATAAGTTTTACTAAGGTTGCTTACTTTTTTAATCAGGTCCCAAGTAGCTTTAGGATTTTTATTTACTTTTTTAAATTCTAAACGTTCATATTCCCTTTTGACTGTTTTAAGAAGATTGTTGCAGAAATTTCTGTAGCGGTAGTATATCGTTTTTGCTGTACTATTTTGAGGTTCTTTTTTAGTAGTCCGAAAGAGTTTATCCCTATGTCGTATACATCTTAGTAAACCGGGTGTCATCCACGGTTTAAGTAATTTTCTTTTACTGGGTATGGATACAGAATAAGTGTGACTTACTATAACGTCTGATAATGTTTTATACAGTAATGCGGCAGCTTGTATGGGATTATAACACGACAAGATACAAGAGTAATCAACCTTTTTAAGATCATCAACACAAGCTATTACATCAATACGTTTCGAGACGCAATTCATTTTCCGTGACTGAATTTTAGTATTTAGTATAAAGAGTACGGGTGCGTGATCAGTTATATAAGAATCAATAACCATCGTAGTAGCAAGATTTTTTGATTTTAACATAACATGATCAAGGCAACTGGAATTTCGCGTAGGAAGGGTGTGAGTTGGTATTAAAGCGTGAGATGAAAGCATATTTAAATATGTTTCGGAAGCAGGATCGTTGGTATCAAATGATATATTTATATTAATGTCTCCCATTATAACAATATTTTGATAATTACTTATAGAATGTAAAAGAGTATCTAATGATTTCAAAAAGTTATCAGCATTGTTAAATGATGGTGAACGATAAATTGCAATAAGTGCAGTATTTTTGTTTTTTAAAACTAAACAATTACCAGCAGGAAAAGGAGGTGTTTCAACCTCAAAGGATAGATTCTGTCTTACATAGGCTACAACCCCATCATTTTGATTTGTATGATTGGACATAAAAGAATTATAGCCGACTAGAATGGGGAGAAATGGGCATTTGCTCAACCAGCATTCAGATAAAATTATTATATCTATATCAATTTTAATCCTTTCCAGTAAAATTGAGAAATCGTTAAAATTATGGCTTATGCTTCTAATGTTGGTGTGTAATATATTAAAAGCACCATCAGTATATTCCATGTAAAGTTCACACTGTTCTGGGGTGCAGATGTATGTTTTTGAGATCCCGAATTCCTCAATTTCATTCAGCATATTTATACTATCCATAAATATATTTCAGGGAATAACAAGGTATAGATCTGAAAGGGGTATAACATAAAATTTGTGTGCTATGGACATTTTGGAAAGACGGTGAGTTTGTATGTGAATGTGTGTTAAGTGTGTTAGTTTTATATGTGTATGTGTGGGTGCAGTGTGAGCGTAAATGCATGGAGTGTAAATAATTCAATGCTAAAGCTAAGTTACAGGTATACAAATATTTCCTAATTTGAACCGTTTTACTTGGCTCAAACCTTAGGTCCTGGTAATTAAACAAGAGTATCCAAGTAACATCTAATGAATTGTAACATGAATAACATTTTAAATATAAATAAATGAAGTTATATATCTTATTTGTAATAGACAAACAATGATTACACTTGAGTTTTTTATATATTTGATAGTTATATAAAGCTAAGTAGCTTATTGTAGTGTTTAGTGATAAACAATTTGAATTGGATGTAATGAACCAATTGCCATAAAAACAATTATACATAGTTGGTATTCTAAGTTTTAGACAATAAGGCTGGATTATAAGCATGTTTGTAGGAGCAAAGAATAAATAAATTAGATAGCGGAATGCAGAAAAATAATTTAAATTAAATATGGTAAGTTCTAATCTATAACTTTGCCTGTTAAAGTTGGTTATATGCACTATAATTAAACAATATGGAAAACAACCACAATAATTGCAATAACAGTTAATCTGTGGTGAATACAACAGGTCGGAATGACAACAATAATATACAATGATTATGATGCAATACAGTCTATTTGTTGGCAAGTAATATCTAGTCATCAACATGGAACTTGAATACCATGCATTACAGAGTGAAAAATAATTTAAAGAACACAATTGAATTACAAACCAGTGTGTGATTTCCAAAAGTAGTCATGTTACAATTTTCAAGCCAATTTGAATGCTCGCAAATCATTTGGGCTTAATTTGAGGCTTCGTGTAATATATTCCTGGCCGTAAACGGTTGAGCCTTGAGGTCAACTATCTTTGAGGTCTTCATTTGGCAATCTGGTTTTATATATATTTGTTCTATGTTATGTTTCAATAAAATATGATCTTAGGCTTTGAATTCGTTTTAAGGAGAAGTGCCATGTTATTTTTACTGTAGAATAATATTTTAGTTGCATTGCATTGCAATCAGCCCTGTATTATATACTGCCCAGTGCTGAGCACGGGCCTCCTCTACTACTGAGAGGGGTTAGGCCTTAGTGCACCACGCTGGCCTAGTGCGGGTTAACAGACTTCACATACCATCGAAATTCTTATGGAGAACTTCTCAGATGTGCAGGTTTCCTCACGATGTTTTCCTTCACCGTTAAAGCGAGCGATAATTCACAAAGAATACACACATAACTTTTTTAGAAAAGTCAGAGGTGCGTGCCCTTGGGTTTTGAACCTGCGGACATTCGTCTCGGCAGTCCGTTCCACTCCCAACTGGGCTATCGCCGCCGCTCTACTGAACATATTTCAACAAAATTTGGTATAGAGATACTCTGAGACCCTGCGAAGGACATAGGCTACTTTTTATCAAGGGAAAATATATGACGAGACTTTTTTCTCGGAAAAATTCTTCTCACGAAGATGAAGCCGCGAACAACACTTAGTAACAAATAACAGCCTCCACTCTATTCCTCTTCGCAACTCTTACGACTGATACAGATTGACATACAGGGCACAGCTCAAATGGCTAATTAGTAATTACCCCAAAAGTTCAGCCTGTCTACCCTTTCTAATAATTGCAATGCAATCAGCCCTGTATTATATACTGCCCATTGCTGACCACGCTGACCTAGTGCGGGATGACAGACTTCACATATCCTCGATATTAATTCTAATAATTGTTTTTTTTAAATGATATTCTTTTCCCCATATACAATATTGTTCCAATAATAAACTTTTTTTTTTTAAAGATGATAGGCTACACGCTGATTTATGTTGATGTATGAAAAGTGATTTTGGCCACTAAGATAAATTATAAATGACCTTCCTTCTTCAAACGAGGGTTAAAAAAGTTTTTATGGCAGGCCTAGCTATGCCCCTGGGATTGCTGACGTCCATGGGCGACGCTATTTACTTACCATCAGGTGGGCCGTTAGCTCGTCTGCATTCGTAAGCATTAGAAAAATCAATTCTCAAACGAAACATCCATAATATCTCAGTGGATGCACAACTATACAACCATTACAAATTTTATCCATCTGAAATTGTCGCCGTTTCAATCAAGTTGTGACGGATTTATTCGCGTCGCCTTCCTTAATTACGCAGTTTTCGATTTTATTGCGATGTTCGAAACCTTGGGGGCGAAACCTGGTACAAACAATGGGATAGGGGCGAATAATAACAATTGTTTACGGATTCCACTTGAGTGTGTTTTCATGTTTTGTGGGCAACGACATTTATTCAACAATTGTGTGATCTGATTCACCAACATTTTGATAGGGGATGTAAAATCTCGAATAATACTATGACGAAAATTTTGGATGCAATGGATCTCTGATACGCATACGCACGCATAGTCACGCCTTTTATTCCCGGAGGGGTAGGCAGAGGCGCAACTAGGGCACCCACTTTTCGCCGAGCGTATTCCGTCCCATGATATGATAGGGGGCGAGCCTATCGCCATATCGGGCACAAATTCCAGACTCCGGGCTGATACTGAATAGAAAAATCCAATATCACTTTGCCCGCCCGGGGATCGAACCCGAGACCTTAGCATTGCAGTCTTACCGTAATACAACCTCGCAATCGAGGCAGAGGGTGCAACGGACCTCTGATAAATTTCTTTTATTGCTATATTTAAGACATTGCCATGAGTAATCGTAATCAGGTTTGGGGAGCGTTCAAGAGGATTTTTAAATCGAATATAAAGTAGAAAACGTGTACAACCGGTTTAAAGTATGTATGGGTAATAATTCAGTAACGGTCTCAAACTTAACCTTATACTGCATATAAGTGCCTCGGTGACATAGTGGCATTGCGTTCACTGTACAACTTACGATGTAAGATCTCAAGTTCGAATTCCGAGTCGGGTAAAATAATATCGGGTCTTTCTTCTCAGTGCCAACCCGAGCCTGGGTGAGTATGTATGCATAATGGTGTCTGAAGATTTACTAGGGATTATTGGAAGTGTATGAGTTTCTGCTGAGCCCGTTTAAAACTAAGGGCGATGTAGATGCAAAGCTAGATACTACCATAATCTATATACATTTTTCTAAACGCATAGTATTTTTTGAAATGTCATGTGGATGCGATGATAAACAAATATTCATCAGAGTTGTTACAACAATATACTTTATAATTGCATTGTTGATTTTATCGGCCTTACAACCCATTATTGACACCCGGGATAGCATCATCCGAGCGAGTATTGGGCCAAGTCCCTAGCCCTATAGTACAGTTAGCTACACAAGTACCTAGACAAATTCAAAACCCCAAATCAAACTTTTGTGTTCTTCACAAATTTTATTTTCCGTCAAAAAAAATAACATAATAGGGATTTATTTTACTTGACACAAAGAAAAAAACAATGTTTCAATTAAACTTTACGCTTATAGGCGACTTGATTTTATTTATTCAGCTACTTCTATGGCTGACTGTACATCTTATAATAACAAAACAACAAACCTATCAGGCATATACAAAAAAAGCAACCGCATTATCAGCTCTATATAAATCCGCATAAACTATCCCCCAGGGGGGAGCAAGTCGTTGGCACGTTAAATAGCGCTGCGGTCGCTTTATCACACCCTCGTACGTGTCGCTAAACATTTTTACAGCGCTTTGATGTACCGTTCAGGGTTTATTAAATAAAAAGTTAGATATGGCGTGGCGTTTGAACTTGATTGGGCTTGCTCGACTGAGGTTATATTAATAATCGACTCCATTCATCATCATCATCATCATCATCAGTCACATGAAGTCCACTGCTGAACATAGGCCTCCCCTAAAGATTTCCAGACGGACCAGTCAAAAGCGGCCTGCATCCAGCGAACCAATTAATTCCCATCTATTCTACAACAGTCTTTACACCTTTGGTGTTTCGCTATTTGATACTTAGTTCGCCCCCCTACTAATATGGAGTAATTAGTACTTTACCCGCAGCTTCACTGTACCTCTTTCGATATAGTCTAGTAATCAGAACTTAATAATTTAAAGGTACAGTCACTCACATAAGTAGCTGATCAAATTCAAAATTTCAAATCGCGTTAAGTTTAATTGAAACATTTTTTGCAGTAATTTTTAGTAAATACCTATCATTTTAATTTTGTGAAAAGAAAACAGATATTGCTAAGAACACAAAAATGTATAGGCGATTTTTGAAAAGTTGACGATGAAGTTTTGAAATTGGTATGTGGCTCACTGAACACACGGGTCACATTAAAAAATCAGTTACATTGTAGAACATTAAGTTAAATAAAGTTTTTGTAGAACTTTCCCCTTGTTCTGTATCACAATCATGTCATAGGGTTGTAACAACTTAAACTGGTTGTAAAGTTTTGGCTATCAGTTTGGCGTGGCATCAATTCTCTTTTAAAACTCTGGGTCACAGCTATTTTTCTCAGTACCATGAAGTTATAAGATAGAATGGAGGGCCCGAATGAATACTATTTTATCGACTTCAAGAAAGAGGTTCTGTATTCGACCCGTATGTATGTATCTTTGTATGTCCTCGATTTTCTCAAAAACTACTGACCCGTTTTGGATGTTATTTTTTTACACAATAAATGACGAAACTAGCAATCCGTTCGCCTGATGGGAAGTGACACGACTGCCTATTAACAGTAGCACCACTCGACCTTTGAATTACGAAGCACTTTTTAACTACTGGATATAATGAGACTTAACATCTTATGTCTCAGGATGACGAGCGCAGTGGAATGCCACACAGTACTTTGTAAGTCAAGGTGCTGGATGGTGTTGCTATTGTTTATGGGTGGTCGTATCGCTTACCATCAGGCGAACGGCATGCTCGTCTCGTCATTCAATGCTATAAAAAAAAGAAGAAAAGCACTGCATGGCATTGCTATTCACTCCTCACCAGTCTTTAGATGTTATTAAGTGCTGGTCGTAGGATATTTTTGTATATAAGGTGTTAAAACCCGCCATAGTATCCCACCACTGCCTCGGTGGCGTAGTTGTATTACGGTATGTCTGCAATGCTGAGCTCTCGGGTTCGATTCCCAGGTCGGGCAAAGTGATATTGGGTTTTAAATTTAGTATCAGCCTGGAGTCTGGTATTTGGGCGCGATATGGCGATAGGCTCGCCCCCATCACATCATGGGACGGAATTATTGTTGAAATTTATCCCAGAAAATTCTACAGGAGAACATAAAAGTAAGGATAGCTAAAGCACCAAGCCATTTTAGAAAATAGAAGTTCTTTTAAAGGTACTTCACATTGGAGTCAATTTAATTGCTTTTTCAAGTTCTTTGGTAAAAGTAATTAAAGGATTACAGTCCATAATAGAGTTCAGAAAATTTCTATTCGAGAAATACTGGGATTTTTTACTGTTTTTTACGACTAAATGAGGCAAGTTGTACGCCTTCCAGGTTAGAAATGATTTCTCGTCTCAACAGTGTCAGGAACAATTAGAATTTTAAAACACAATGTACAGTCAGCAGCATAAGTAGATAAACAAATTCAAAATTTCAAATTACCTACATACTTTTGTGTTCTTACTATACATTTTTTCTCTTCACAAAAATAAAATAAAAGGTATTTACTTTACTTCAAACGAAGAAAAAAATATTTCAGTTTAACTTAACGCGTATATAGGGGATTTGAATTTTGATTTTGTACAGATACTTATGCTGCTGACTGTACACAATGCAGTCTGCATTGTACTACATTTCGAACGTCACCATTTTGTTATGACTTTTGGTTCTTAACCAGTCAACGCCCGCTTATATATAGCTATAAGCTAATTTCCTTATATAAATGGACACCGGTGTCCACCGCGGGCGTCCAAGGATTAATTGCAATGGTTAATGGCCGGTATCCATCACGTACTAACATTTAACTGGAGTTCGATATCTAACTCGACAGTAAAGTTAACTAAACTTTTACTGCTGTTTCAAGATCAATTCTTATCTATCTTAGTTTTTAGAAACACAGATAACCACCAAAAGTAAGCTTGTAACTGTTTGTTAAAGTTATTGAGACCGGCTGTAAAATGTCCTATCAAATCGAAACTTAATATGTAATCATTGCACTATGAATATTTCTTGCTAGATGGTTGGCAATAAACAAAGCGGTTGTTCTAAAATTAAAGGGTTAATAAAATCTAATTAGATTTTTAAATTCTAAATACTACGTAGGTACTTACTTACTACGTACTTGACTGCCTCGTTGCGTAGTTGTATTACGGTACGACTGCAATGCTGAGGTCTCTGGTTCGATCACGAGGGTGGGGCAGTGATACTGGATTTTTCTATTCAGTATCAGCCCGGAGTCTGGAATTTGTGCCCGATATCGCGATAGGCTCGCCCACTATCACATTATGGGACGGAATACGCACGGCGAAAAATGGGTGCACTAGTTGCGCCTCTGCTTACCCCTTCGGGGATAAAAGGCGTGAGGATGTATGTGCGTGTAAATACTACGTCATTACGTAAACTCATATTATGGCATGTCAATCGTCACTTATTTTATTACGATTTTTTTATATTTTTTCGCATTTATGTCTCTTCCAATATGCATACATCTTTATCCCTGTTTGTCTGTTTGCTTATGAAACGACTTGTTAGTGATTTATACTGGCAATAGAAAAATGCCGCGTGTGCTTATTCCGCCCCTTTTTGTTGTGTAAATTCACGGGAACGAGGGCGGCATACTGATGAATTTGTGTTAGTTTTACGCAATATTTTGTTTTTTTTTGCTCGCGCGGGAATTGTTGGTCAATGTTTTGGTCGGATGTAGTAAAAGGCAAAACAGTGAGCTCTGTAAAACGCAGTCATTTGTGGAGTGCCTGTGAATGTAAGCGATTAGATGGCGGTAGTTCAACTACCGCCATCTAATCTAAGCTTCCCCTTGGTGTCTTAGAATATGATATAGAACCCGACACGAATAACCATGTCTGATTGTGATTGGCTGACAGATAGTCAGGTGACTCACGAGTTGGTCTGTCGACCAACCACAATCAGGCGACAGCAAGTTTGTCTCCGAGTATTGTGAGACCACGTATCTGGCAGTGCAGCACGTAGCCGATAAAGAAAGCCTATTCAAGAACTCAATTTCTTTGTATAGGCGATGATTTGGACCAATCCGGGATTTTATTAAGGGCTTAGCTGTTATCGAACGCGGATATTAAATTAATAAGGTGAAAGGGTCCGTAATCCGCCACAACCACATCTGACCAACATAGAGGATGAAACGCAATATCAAATATAATTTTCGGCTACAAATGGAGTCGGGATTTGGCCAACTATTTCGGGTTTAAGTAATTGGAAATCCTATCTCGGGCAGGTAAACAAACGTACCGTTTTGTCCGCGCAATATATTGGAGGCGAATTTATATTTTTTTGTTCGAGGAGCGGAACTAACGTTGGCTTTCTGGAATTCGTTTTTCGGTTTCGCTGTCCGCTGTTACGTACGTCTATTATACGTATCGAATTACAAGGTTTCAATTTTCATATTTTTTCAAGTTTGGCATGGGTTTTTTACTTTTTTACTCAATATTTTCTTTGTAATTGTAATAATTTAGTTGTGTGATGTGTCAAAGAATAAATAATGTTACGTAGTTGAACTATGAACTTTCGTTCTTCTACGGATCTCATTTCTGATTTAGTAAACCCAGGTATTAAATACAAGTAGGTACCTACCATTTTTTTTTTATCGATGGCTCGACAAAGTGGCTTCACTGCACCTGATGGTAAATGAAGTGAAGCTCAAAATAATGTCGACCGGCAAGAGAAACATCCCTGGTCGGTCGGCACAGTTATGTCGGCCTGCATAATTACTTCTTCACGCTCCGCTTGAAGGACCCTAGGTTGTAGGAAGGAGGGAACACGTAGGTACGCGGGCAAACTGTTCCCCAGCTTAATGGTGCGGCAGAAATATGAATTACCGAATTAGGTAGTAAGGTGTACCTACCTAACCTACTGTGTCATTCCGTGAAAAACTCCTCTTACATTGCCGCCAGCAATTTTCGCAAAAGATAAAACAAGTTAAAATATCTGAAAGAAAAGAAATAACGTGCGTGAAATTTAAGAGGAAAAAATCTTATCACCGTATGTACTTTGTCTTGACGTGCTACAAATGAGCGCCGAGCCCGCATACTTACGTATTTGTGGCAATAGTCATGTGAAGTTATCGATATAGGTACTTTAGGTGAGTTACTACGATATTTTCGAAAAGGTGATAAAACTGGTCTATAGATCGCCTACATTAAACGATGTAAAAGAGACAAAAAGAGTGCCCAGTAAATGGTAATAGGCATATAATTCCTTCCTAGCCGATTTCGGCTACGGCGGCCAATCTCAACGGAGATCAGCCAGGTGCGCAGGAGATATTATAGTGCACAGGTGTGTGCGCAATACACAAGTGCACTCACTATTCCTTCACTCTCATAGTCTGGTGAGACGGCAATCCGACATGACCGGAGAGATCAGGCGCAGGACCAACGGCTTTACGTGCTTTCCGAGGCACGGGGATATCACACCGCCAACTTCCTGATTCCGAGCTGCGACTGAGTAATTTTTAAGATGGAAAAACCCAGTCACAATGTTTTTGGCCCGACCCAGGATTCGAACCCAGGACCTCAGCGCGCAAATCGTACTCGTAACGCGTATGCAATACAACTACGCCACCGAGGCATATATATAACGGGGGGTTCAGGAGGTCCGGACCCCCCCCCTTAGCTTGCAATAAACCACGCTACGCCACTGACCGCTGACATTTTGGGGATTCGAACCCCCCCCTTAGCTTCATGTCCACACTCTAATATATTACGTGACACGAGGGGGGGTATACGGTGTCATGAACCCACGCCACTAAAATTTATGTCGTAGGACCCCCCCCTATGTGAAAGCTATATCTGCGCCCGTGGTAATAGGCCCGCCCCCGATTTTATGGGACTTAACATAGCTGGCGAAATGTGGGTATGATACACCTTTGCCTGTCCCTGAAAAGGGAAAAGGTATGATGGTATGTTCATGTTAAAAAAAGGCAAAGCTAATGTTTTTTTTATTGCATTGAATGACGAGACGAGTATGGCATTCGCCTGATGGTAAGCGATACGACCACCCATAAACAGTAGCAACACCATCCAGCACCTTGAATTACAAAGTTGAAAGTACTGTGTGCCATTCCACTGTGTTCGTCATCCTGAGACATAAGATGTTAAGTCTCATTATGTCCAGTAGTTACACTGGCTACAATGTCCTTCAAATCGGAACACAACAGTGCATGCAAACTGATGCTTGACGGTAGAAATAGACGACCAACTACCAACTCAAACGGCCCTTCGCATACGAGCCAGTACCTAAATCAACAATTTCAACTTCAATCTATGGTTATAGCAGGTATTTTGTTGCATTTATCGACATTTAAAATATCATCGACATCACTACAGCATTACCTGACACACGTGCCCGTATCGTTTACTGTGTCAGTCCTCTTTTGTTTCGCCGCACAAAAAAGGTATTAATCTTTCAAGATCCTGATAATAAGACAAAGCTTTGTTTCGCTGTGTTTTAAAACTAAGGTTTCTTTTAAACTTAGCCTTTTTGCTGAACTTTTCATATTTTGTAGCGGTTTTCACTCAGAATAAATAAAGCATATTCTGTGGGTTTTCACCTTTGAGATTCATCTAAATTATAAACTGCTGAACTCAAACATAATTTTTTTTTTATTAAACCATAATAACAAAGTTCTTAAACGATTGTAAGTATACCTACGTAATTTTGGGGCGGCGCCAAACAATCAATGGACAAAGATCACTAAATTACCTTGAATTTAAAGAACTCGCCGACTTACTTACATTAGTTTAATAACTTAGTCATTAAGGTTAAATAAAAAATGTTTATTATTTTGCTTTTCAGTTTTTTCGGCGGTTTAATTATTTTGTAAAAAAGTTTTTATTTTATATTTTTTTGTGGCTATGAACTATATGCTTATTTTTTAATACACAACTCAGCATTAAAATCTGTGTGTAAAAATAAATGACCTTTTTCCCACCTTTAGGGTAAGTAGTTTTTTTCCAAATTTACATGGGACCAATTTCGAGGTAGGTATACCCTATCCAATAAAAAAGAATTATTACAATCGGGCACAACAATCGGGCTACTCTATAAAAAGTTATGCGTGGTCATACATAAAAAAAATATACCTAAACGTCGACTTGAGATCCTCCCTACTTTTTTTCTCGTCGTTGGCTAAAAATAAGAGCCACCCGTATTTTCGACATCGGCATCGGCATTCGGCATACTCATATGAGGTTCTGGGGTTGAAAAAATATAACAATAATTAAAAATATTGTTTTAATTGACCGACATAAAAAATAATAATTATTAAATATAAAACTTACAAGATTTTAATGAATTTAATGAAAAATTAAATTTTGGCAGAAAAATAGTCTTACACAAAAATCGACCGTAAGTAGTAAATTTTAAATTATTTCTGTAGTCATACCTGTAACCATAATTGACATAGTATATCCACAGTCATCCCAGTGACACACACACACACGCACGAGTGATCATGTGCACCGGTTACGATAGCAAGTTGCTTATATTGTGCAAAGTTAAGGAAAATACACTATTGTGAAATAGTGTCTCCCTAAGTGAAAAAGATTTTAGAAACAAATCTAATTTTAAAATTCAGTTAGATCACGTATTATGATCATAAACATGGACTGGTGGTAGGTCTCTCATTATGACTGGTGGTAGGTCTCTCATTATGTAAGAGGCCGTCTGGGTGGGTACCACCGCAATGTCTATTTCTACCGCCAAGCAACAGTGTGCATGCACTGTTGTGTTTCGGTTTGAAGGACATTGTAGCCAGTATAACTACTGGACATAATGAGACTTAACATCTTATGTCTCAGGGTGACGAGCGCAGTGGAATGCCACACAGTACTTTGTTAGTCAAGGTGCTGGATGGTGTTGCTACTGTTTATGGGTGGTCGTATCGCTTACCATCAGGCGAACGGCATGCTCGTCTCGTCATTAAATGCAATAAAAAAAAAAAAAAAAAAAAAAAAAAAAAAAAAAAAAAAAAAAAACCTCCCGACATGTGATCGTTCTCTTACGTACGTTTTACAAGGCAGCACCCCCAAAACGCCCTTCCGCCATCACCTCCTATTATGGCGCCACAATTCGAAGGAGTCACTCTCCAAGTGTCCGAGTGTATTGGGATCCTCGGCGTCGAAATCTCGACAAAAGTTTAGGAGTAATTTGGAAGATAAAGCCAAACTGGCAAGTAAAAAGTTGGGCATCCTGAACAGAGCCAAGTGGTACTTCACGTCGGGTCATAGGTCTACAAAGCGCAAATCCGGCCCCACGTGGAGTACTGCTCTCATCTCTGGGCAGGTGCCCCAAAATACCAGCTCGACCCACTTGACTCCTTACAGCGCCGAGCTGTTCGAATCGTCTATGATGCCAATCTCCCGGACAAACTGGAGCCGTTAGGAGTTAGGACTGCGGAGAGACTTTGGGTCTCTCTGTGTGTTCTGTCGTTTGCTCCACGGGGAGTGCTCCGAGGAATTGTTTAAGATGGTACCATCGTCACCTTTCTACCATCGCACCACTCGGCACCGCAGTAGGGTTCATTCCAACCACCGGGAGACGTACCGATTTTTTTTTTGGGGTAGGCGGTCCTACAGTCAACACCGGGGGAAACCTGCGAATGGGATACTGGAGTCTCCCGGCTTGATGACTGCAGGGGCCTGGGAGGGGAGTGGAGGAGGAATATGTGGGCAGACTGGGCCTGGCAGCCTGTGCGTTCTTCAACGCACAAGCTGAGCGCAGCTCCCCTGTTGGCTCCTGCCGCAATGACCAATCAAGGTCAAAGTGGCGGGACTCTCAGTGGCGGGCAGTGCTGGGCAGAGATCGGCAACCTGAAAGGTGCACACCTGGAAGGCAGCCACGATGCATCTAAGGTCTAGCTGAGCCACAGCCGAAACTCCCTATAGTGAATGCGGCCTCTGGGCATGATACCGGCGAAGCGGGCCGACCCAAAGTGAAAGTGACAGCGGCAGCATCACCCAAACTGGGACCAAGGGTGAAATAGTTTCAATAAGGCGAACTGATTACCCGGATGTGCGACTGCATACGTCCCCACTAAACATACATACCAATACTTTTAATGTGAACTGGTAACATTATCAAACCCTGGTGTTAAGTGCTTATTGCCAATAAAAATAAATAGGGGTTTTGTAATTGGAAAAAAAAAATATGATCATTTTACTAATAATAATTTATTATAAACACAATCGCAATATTATTTGAAGGCATAATTTTCATTAATGAATTCACAGTACTTGCATAGACAAATTTTAATATTATAGAATATAATGGTACAAACATCCAATAAGCTATCATAAGTGACACAACTCATAAGACAATGTTGTATAGTTTTGATGTTGGTGGAATAGCTTCTTAGTCAAACTCGTCGCCAGTAATTAAAGAAGAAGAAGTTATATGTTTGTGATTGATCGAGAGACCAATACGTGAGTCACCTGTTAGTCTCTCAACTAACCTAATAAAACGAAACGGAGTTGTGTCGTGTTTTTATGCCACATTCAAAGCCCACAGATATTTTTAAGTAACATATTTTCCAAGAGCTCATAAGAATTATGTGGTTCAATTTGTTTGTAAAAAATAAACCATATAATAATTTTAGGATGAAGACTTTTATATTCCACATTGACTTAATACTGACTCAAATCTAAGTTTCAATGCAATAGAAGTAGACTTCTACAATATCTACAAGACAGGTCGAAGAGAATGGATATATACTAGGAAATAAAGCTCATATTTTAAAGCCCTAAGAATCAAGTTTATATGGTATAATAAGGTCCTAACAAGGTACTCTAAGCCATTATTTTATTAGTGATTCTATATCAGACCCCTTCCTAATTTTAGTAATTTTTCCCTGCATTTCTCTAGGAATACCATGTTTTTCAGTCAAATGTCGTCTCACCGTAACATTTTTTGTGTATGTTATGCCACATTTATTACACATATAGAGATACCTCCTCTCATGTATGTTGTTCTTATGAGCCAACATAGCACAATGACGATAAAACTTCTTCGGACAATGGGAGCATTGGAATGTCTTTTCAGTGTGGTACACAAGATGATTTCGGTAAATTGCTTTTCTACGGAAAGTCAGACCGCATTTTTCACAAGTGTATGGTCTTTCACCGGTGTGTAGACGAATGTGTTCAATTAAAGTTATTTTTCTTGCAGCTTTGAATGAACATTGATTACATTGAAGGTACGGACCAATGCCGTGGGTGGCTACTTGGTGTACGTTTAACTCACATTTTGTGGGAAATGCTTTAGCACATCCCTCACACATATATCTGCAGCCAGTGTGTCTCTGCATGTGACGGTCATATCTCAATCGATTTGATAACTGTAAGTTGCATACATTGCATTTAAAGTCTCTTTTAATGCGTCTTATGCCTCTTTTTGTAAACTTTTTGTATCTGTAGTTGTTGGCTGCAGTGTTAAAGTTATGCATGCCTGCATTTATTATTTTTTCTAATTTATTTAGTAGAGCGTCATCTGAATCATTGTTAGTTTCATCATAATTTGTCTTTGGGTGTGTAGCCTGTGTATTTGCAATATCATTGAGTGTATCTTGATCCCAATCTGAGTTGGAATCTTCATTCTCTTGTGTCTGTGAAGGTTTTAGTTCACTCTCATTTTGCTTTAGAATTATTTCATCAGTATTCTTGTCACAATTAAATTTTGTTCCTCCATTAGACTTACTGATACTCCTGGTGGGTGCACATTCTTCAGGAAAGTAATGTTTAAAAATGGTGTACTGACATATTAATTCTTTATGATCAATGTTTGTTGTACTATTGATTCTCATTAAGTTTTGAAGTTGCGAATCACTGTTTTCACACTTATATTTGAACATAATAGCTTGCTTTAGCAATGATAAACAGTTTTTACACATCATAACGGGTAATTTCTGGTCAATTGCAAGTTTAATGTTAGCAAAGGTAATCACAAACTTTCCGTAACAGCTAAGTCCGTCATCTGTCGAAGTATCAAACAAAGACACCATATTTTGATACGCTGAATGCGATAAACACACTCGACAAATGGATTTGTAGACTTCTTGATAGTTATCCATATTTATGCGAACTTTACTGTTACAATTAACATGAAAAATGAGAAATAAATAAAAATATTTTCTTTTGAAGTTTTTTTTTATGTCAATGTCAAAAAATATAAAAAAGCTGTTTCATAGAGTCTGTATCTTGTATGTTTGTTTTAAAAGATTTGTTTAACGCTTCCATATATTAAATATGCAAAAAGAATTAAATAAATTAATTTATTATACTTTTTTTTTATTTTCTGAATAAACAGAAGCATTTAGCAATCTTTTTGAGGGAACCCACAAAGCTGTATGAAACAGCTTCCTTTATAATTGTTGACATTGACGTAAAAAAAAACTTCAAGAGGACATATTTTTAGTTATTTCTCATTTATCATGTTGTAAACAATTAAGCTCGCATAAATATGGATAACTATCAAGAAGTCTATAAATCCATCTGTCGAGTGTGCTTATCGCATTCAGCGAATCAAAATATGGTGTCTTTATTTGATACTTCGACAGATGACGGACTTAGCTGTTACGGAAAGTTTGTGATTACGTTTGCTAACATTAAACTTTCAATTGACCATAAATTACCCGTTATGATGTGTAAAAACTGTTTATTATTGCTTAAGCAAGCTATTATGTTCAAATATAAGTGTGAAAACAGTGATTTGCAACTTCAAAACTTAATGAGAATCAATAGTACAACAAACATAGATCATAAAGAATTAATATGTCAGTACACCATTTTTAAACATTACTTTCCTGAAGAATGTGTACCCACTAGGAGTATTAGTAAGTCTAATGGAGGAACAAACTTTATTTATGTTAAGAACACTGATGAAATAATTTTAAAGCAAAATGAGAGTGAACCAAAACCTTTGCAGCGACAAGAGAATGAAGATTCCAACTCAGATTGGGGTCAAGATACCTCCAATGATATTCCAATTACTCAGGAAACACACCTAGAGACAAATTTCGATGGAACTAACAATGATTCAGATGATGAACTACTAAATAAATTAGAAAAAATAGTAAATGCAGACATGCATAACAGAAAACCCACAGCTAACAACAACAGATACAAAAAGTTGACAAAAAGAGTCAGAAAACGCATTAAAAGAGACTTTAAATGCAATGTATGCAACTTACAGTTATCAAGTCGATTGAGATATGACCGTCATATGCAGAGACACACTGGCTGCAGATTTATGTGCGAGGGATGTGCTAAAGCATTTCCCTCCAAATGTGAGTTAAACGCACACCAGGTTACATACCATGGCATCGGTCTGTACTTCCAATGTGATCAATGTTCATTCAAGGCTGTAAGCAAAATAACTTTAATTGAACACATTCGTATACACACCGGTGAAAGACCGTACACTTGTGAAAAATGTGGTCTCACTTTCCGTAGAAAAGCAATTTACCGAATTCATCTTCTATACCACGATGAAAAGAAATTCCAATGCTCCCATTGCCCAAAGAAGTTTTATCGTCGTGGTGATATGTTGGAACATAACAACAACATGCACGAGAGGAAGTATCTCTATATCTGTTCTGAATGTGGCATAACATACGCTAGAAATGTAACGGTGAGACGTCATTTGACTGAAAAACATGGTATTCCTAGAGAAATGCAAGGAAAAATTTCTAAAATTAGGAAGGGATCTGATAAGGAATCGCCAATAAAATAATACTTTATATGGCATTAACACTTAGATATGAGTCTGTGTTAAATAATGTGGTGTCTGAATGTCTGATACTTAAAAGTACTTCAAGCTGATTTTTTGCAAACAAGTAAAATACATACTCTTATGGACAACTGTAAAATAAAATAAAGTAATTTAAAAAGAAAGAAAAGATAAACCATTAAAATTAATTAATAGTAATGTGGATACTTATATGTAATATAATCATTATTTCTAAAACTATTAGTGACTGACATTTTATTAAATTTTTATTCTATGACACACTGTACCGGCATATTTCTATCTTTCATTTTTGTCTTATATAAATTCAATTTTGTTGAACAATTCTATGGACATTGTATATTTGTGTATGCTATAGTGGCAAAACATAGCGCACTTTTTACCATAACATATCAAGAACTGTATCTACCTATGTCAAAAAAATATTATTTGATTAAAAATATCTAAATTTTCATGGGACGCTGATTACTATGAATAAAAAATGTTTTCTTTTAACCAAATTATTATTTATGAGTTATTATTTATTTTATTAGAAACCTTATTTTCATGATGGAACAATATGAGCCTCAATATTATAATCATTATGATTGTGTTAGTGTGGATAGGGGGCAGCAAGAAATAGTTTTTTTTTTTTTTTTTATGGCATTGAATGACGAAGACTAGCATGCCGTTCGCCTGATGGTAAGCGATACGACCACCCATAAACAGCTGCAACACCATCCAGCACCTTGAGTTACAAAGAACTGTGTGGCATTCCACTACACTCGTGATCCTGAGACATAAGATTTTAAGTCTCACTATGTCCTGTAGTTCCACTGGCTACAATGTCCTTCAAACCGAAACACAACAATGCATTCACACTGTTGCTTGGCGGTAGGAATAGACATTGTGGTGGTACCCACCCAGCTGGTCTCTTACATATGAGAGACCTACCACCAGTAAATCTTGATCATGTTACAATTCCGAAGTATTAGGGGAAAGTGGAGTGGATTTGTGAGCGTGGTCAGTGGCACATTCTAACAATGGCTATAATATCTTTCGTACTATGCATAAATAACTACTGACGTATGTTTAGTGGTGACATGCAGTGGCACAGATGGGTGATCAGTTCACCTTGCTGGAACTATTTCACCCTGCTATTCATATTTATGTGTGTATGATTTTGCGCCGCCATTCCCTCGCGTAGTTTTATAGCTGTCCTCCAGTTCGGTGATGGGCCACGAGGAAATGTGTTTTTACGCCGCGTAAATAATTATTAAATCTAACTTATAATTTCATTTTCTGTACCCGAATTCATCCTAGACATAGAACAATAACGCCATTTTTTTATTCATCATCATCATCAGCCCGTTGCAGTCCACTGCTGGACATAGGCCTCTCCCAAGATACGCCACAGAGCCCGGGCTGCTGCTTTATGCATCCAGTCGCTGCCGGCACTCTTGTGCAAGTCGTCCCGCCATCTGGCCAGAGGGCGTCCCACGCTACGTTTGCCAAGACGCGGTCTCCACTCCAGAACACGCTTACTCCAGCGCTTATCTGCTCTGCGACATATGTGGCCAGCCCATTGCCACTTCAACCTACTAACTCTCAGAGCTATGTCGGTCACTTTGGTTCTCTAACGGATCACTTCGTTCCGAATGTTGTCCTTCAGAGATTTTTTTATTACAGGTTTTTAATTAAGTGTGTTAAAAAGAGATTCACAATTTTATTAAAATGTTTTCAATTTAAACAATGTATTTACTGTAGTTACATTGGCACCTGGATGGTAGGGCACATTTGTGAATAAAAATGTGTACCATGATATATAGCTACTTTGTAGTACACAGATCTTTTTTATTCATAATATGGAAATTATAATAAGTATGGGATAAAAAGTGGAAAATAAATATAGATAATTTTTTCCGAGGTCAGAGATACGGAATTAGGTCTTCAGTGCTTTCATGGTACAAAAGACCGGTAGTTCCGTATATGGGAAAAACGCTTCAGCTGCAACCTCCTTGCCTGACATCCATTCTAAGGTTCCCCCAAAAAATTTAACCTTTACACAAAATACCTGTTTTTCTCAAAACTTAACTCATATAAATATAACAGAGAAAGATGTCCTGGATAAATTGAAGAAAATTGACGCTTGTAAGGGCGCAGGGCCAGATAAAATACCCCCATTGTTTATAAAAAGATGTGCACATCAACTTAAATACCCACTCAAAGAAATATTTAATAAATCACTAGAATCTGGGATTTTTCCAAAGGAATGGAAAAAAGCACGTATAGTTCCTATATATAAAAAGGGTGATGTTGATAATGTTAAAAATTATAGACCAATATCAATACTGTCATCATTCTCAAAAATTTTTGAATCTATTATCTGCCCGACACTAAATAATCATACTAAGAACTTGATACGAAACGAACAACACGGTTTTCAAGTGAAAAAATCTGTTAACACCAATCTTGTTACATATATAACACCTATAATTGAAGCTGTAGATAATAAAGAACAAATAGATTCTGTATACACAGATTTTGCTAATGCATTTGATCGCGTCGACCACCAGCTTCTTTTACAAAAGCTATACTTTCAGTATGGTATCTGTGGTCGCCAATTAACCTGGTTTGCTTCATACCTAAAAGATCGCGAGCAATCTGTTGTGATAAATGGTTTTGAGTCTTCTACATACGTAGCTAATTCAGGAGTGCCACAAGGCTCTCACTTGGGACCAATCTTATTCCTACTTTTCATTAACGACATAACTGAAAGTATTCGCCATTGCCGATGTTCTCTTTTTGCTGATGACATGAAAATATATCGCACTATTGATTCGTTGGCAGATTCCAGTCTACTTCAATCAGACCTAAATAGAATTCACAAATGGTGTTGCGATAACAATATGTCTTTGAATGCCTCTAAATGCCAACACATACGATTCACAAAAAAAAGAAAGGTTATTCCTACTCGGTACTACATAAATAGCGAGGAAATTGTTACTGTTTCCCAAGTTCGCGATCTAGGCGTGATTTTGGATTCCAAATTAAACTTTATTTCTCATTTTGATCATATGATTAACAAAGCATCCAAAATGTTAGGATTTATAAAACGCAGCACGAAGGACTTCAAACTCATTTCCTCGAAAATAATATTATATAAAATGTTAGTAAGGAGCATATTAGAATTTGGCAGTGTTGTTTGGAATCCATTTTACACCTTACATAAAGAACGAATTGAATCTATTCAGAGGTCATTTACAAGGCATTTAGCGCACATTAGTCCCAATATTAACACCAGGTGCTCGTATGATGAAAGACTCTTGGTCTTTGGTTTGGACTCTCTATCGCAGCGTAGGCGCTTGTTTGACTTAATTTTCCTCCGGGGTATAATGAATGGATCATTGCCATGCCAGGATCTTTTGAATCGCATCGGTATTTGTGTTCCCAAATTGAATGCTCGTGTTAAATGTAAACTATTCTTTAAAGCCCCTCGTTGTAGGACAAACCTAGGACAGCAATCACCTGTAGTGAGATTAATTAACACATACAATGATTACCATAATTTATTAGATCTTGACATTTTTCATGACCCAGCCACAGCATTCAGAAACAAAGTACTTAAAAGCAAACATAAGCGTAAACCCGCATGTTAGCATGTTAAAATATCATTGTACCGACTTTTTTTTTTATTCTATCTTGACATTTATTTATATATAATATATATATATATATTTTTATTTTTATATTATTATTTTTTTTATTTTTTTTTTTTTTTTAAATACCGCAATTCTTTCATCATTGTCACGGTTGTTTCTGTTGTGTTTACATGACCTTATTGAGATTATTTTTCGTGTAATATTGAATTGTAGCGTCTGTTTCACTGTATGTGTATCTTATTTCTAATTAATGATATTGTAACAGCTTAAGGTAGTCTGACATATAAAATTAATGTTATATAAATGCTATGCATGTCTATAATTATTGTAAACGCTAGATTCTTATTCTTAATTATGCTAATGATATTCATGTTTGTGTTTGCAATGTTGATATGCTGAATAATAAATAAATAAATAAATAAATAAAAAAGACACATCGTGTAATCTTCCGGGACAAATAGTCATAGCTTAGGGTAAGGAAGGGTAATGCCGGTCACTTAAGATAAATCAACTTTTAATCAGTAAATAATCAACTTTTATTAAATAATCTGACAAAATATAAACTTAAAGTATTCTTCTAACGTAATCACAACCATTGAGATCAATATTCATTAAAATATTTGTACAATTCACTTTTTAAAAAAATATAGTTTTGACCGGTATTGCCAGATATAGCGGACAATTCCGGTCGGCAGGTTGGCAATACCGGTCTAGCGTTTTAGCGGCAAAAATCACAAACGTAGTCTTTGGGGGACTCAAAACCTGTGCACTGAGCATGAGCCTAACCCCCACACTGAATGCACCTGTACCAAAACTCGTTATTCTGGCCGTAGGTAATCATCACACAACATGCATTTGTTTTCTTCGTCTTTGACATCAATATCTTTGTCATCATCATACATATCAACCATATCAATGTCAGATTATGACGAAGATTGCTGGTTATTTTTATCTTTCTTTCGAACTCTTTTTTTCGCCTTTCTTTCTTTTTTCTTCTTTCTTAAAAGATTTAGCTGATCTTTTCGTTGCTGTCTTTTTTCCTACAGTTGTTTTAGGATCATTTTTTTCTTTTTTCTTTTCCCTAGTTGCTCTTCTTACTTCTTTTTCTTTCAAAGCTTCATTGTGTTTCAGTCTTTGTTGGAGAATTGTAAATGGGACGCCACAAGTTCGAGCTGCCTCTCTTATTGCTGTTCCATCTTCAACAATTTTTAATGCCCGTTTCAAATCATCTTGGTTCCATTTTACTTTCAATCCTTGGCTTCTTCTCCGAGTTCCCGACATCCTATAAAGAAAAATAAAATAGACCAAAAGTAATAAAACTGAAAAAAAAAACAATGATTGCGTTGCGTGTAATACCGGTCAGCGTGACCGGCATTAGCCGCCTGTACATTTTCTTAATTAACAATAATTATTTTAAAAACCCGTTACAAAGTGGTTGAAATTTATCATTACATGGATAACTAAATAACTTAGTAACTAAAACTGTCACTGTCAAAAGAAGAAACACAAAAATAATGACACTTACCACTTATATTCCGCGGCCAAATAATAACAAAACATGGGCGCGAAATAAATTGACTTGCGGTTCTCAACAACGCATGATCGCAACTGCGCGGGGGGTGGTGCGTTGGCGTCGGGAACACTCGCGCTACCCTCTATGTGTGTGTACGTGTGTGTAAACACTATTATTAGGAAGATAGTGTGGTGACCGGTATTGTCACCTGACCGGTAATACCCTACTTTACCCTATATGTTAATCCAGCCCATATTTGAAGCTTAGAATTTGTTAAGCTACATACAAATGGCTGGCTGAGTACATTTCGCACCTTTAGAACGAAAACGACACAATTAAAAAAAATCGGAAATTGAGTTATCGTCATATTTTATGACTGACTTAAAACTTGTCTATTTTTTATAAAAATATAATAAAAAATGCCTGATATAAAAAAGTTTGGCCCTTTTCCCGCTTGAATATAGCTGTGTTTGAGCTATTGTTGTATTGAGAACTTTGTTTTAAGTCATTTTATAACGCTAACTCAATTTTCGAATTTTTTGAATTGTGTCGTTTTCGTTCTAAAGGTGCGATTTTCCGACTTGTAGGAAAAAATAATGCCTGAACTTACTTCAATTGTATTCAACAATCCAAATAACTTAGCTATCCTGTAGGTAAACCCATATCAAATGCCGTACTTATCCGTTATAGGAAAACCTTTATGGAAATGTGCAACCTGTACGAATCCTGCCCACCTTCCCCTATATGATGCATTAAGGTCTTTGTTGATAGGTCCTACTTATTAAAAATGATTCGCTATTAAATATTTTTATTACATACTAGCTTTTGCCCGCGGCTCTGCCCGCGTGAACGAGTTTTCCCAGGATAATAGTCCCGCATTATATTTTCCCGAGATAAAAGTAGTCTATATGTTAATCCAGGACATAATCTACCCGTGTGCCAAATTTCATCGAAATCCGTTCAGTAGTGTTTGCGTGAAAGAGTAACAAACATCCATACTTACAAACTTTCGCGTTTATAATATTAGTAGGATTGTATTCTTTTTTCCTTTTAAAATTTTGTTGTAGTAGGTATGTACTGTGTAGGTAGGTACACTATATTAGTGTCTGTTTGAATAAAAAAATAAACGCTATAACATAGCGTACAGAAGCAGTACAAAATGCCTTTGAAGAGTTTGTAGGATCCCGTACACGTGACTTCTTCAAGAAGGGTATTGAAAAATTACCACTGCGCTGGCAGAGATGCATCGATAGCATAGGGCCTTAGCATAGGGCACATTTTGATTGATGGAATTAAAAATATTTATAAAATGTTGACTTTAACTTTATGTATGCTAAACGGCAATTTCATAGCTTAAGACATAATACATTAAAAGTATTTTAAATAAATTGTTTATAAAAGAAACCGTACCACCATACCAGCTCAGTATTATATAGGTACCTATCTACTTGCCCACTGCTGAGGACGGGTCTCTACAACTAAGAGGGTTTAGTAGGCTTTTTTAGTCTACCACGCTACCCTAGTGCGGCTTGGCAAAGTTGTAAAGGAAACAATTTTATCTTTTGTGGTACCTAACCCCGTTTAGCTCCCAGTATTTTAGTTTATTTATAGAAACTGAACACCGAGAGCGCCTAAAGATTTACCAAATAAAGAAAGGTCTCACGAGCTAGGGCCGGCGCTGGTCAGATGTAGGTAATTTGGCTTCGATAGTGTGTCATATTTTTTATTTTAGATGAATTGATTGCAAGTAAAATTTATTGATTAAGTAAGTTAGATTTGGTATTTTATAGCTACAAACAATGGCAATTCAAGTTACAATTGAAAATTAAAAAAAAATGACCTTAATTTTTTTTATCTCACAATATTATGAACAGTGAGTGATTGAATGAGACGGAAGACTGTGAGAGATCTTCAATACTTATATATTTTACAGATTCACATTTGAAAGATTGGCGTTCAGTTGTTCAGTTTACATTCATTCGTATCATTACCCGACTGCAAAAGAAGGAGGGTTATGTTTTTCGAGTGTATGTATGTTTGTATATTTCTTTGGTACGCCCTAGAGCCTAAACGGCTTGTCGTATTTTTATGTGAGTGGTGTCAATAGATTCGTCTTAGTCGTGAGAGTGACAATGGGTACATCAAAATTTAAAAAAAGAAAATTAAGGATCTTTGGCGGTAAAAAGTGATCTCAAAAAAATATACAAAATACATCGAGTGTCTGCCTCGGTGGCGTAGTTGTATTACGGTACGACTGCAAGGCTGAGGTCTCGGGTTCGATCCCCGGGTCGGGCAAAGTGATATTGGATTTTTCTATTCAGTATCAGCCCGGAGTCTGGAATTTGTGCCCGGTATGGCGATAGGCTCGCCCCCTATCACATCATGGGACGGAATACGCTTGGCGAAAAGTGGGTGCACTAGTAGCGCCTCTGCCTACCCCTTCGGGGATAAAAGGCGTGAGCATGCGTTTGCGCGTACATCGAGTGTGGTATCAAAATTTTAACGGTGATTACGAATATATATATAACTTATATGTTTTATTGGAGTTTGGAATAGGAAATGCTAATAAATCACATCACACTTCACACTAATAGGTAATATAAATGCGAAGTTTCTGTTCGTCTGTTACTTCTTCACGGTAAAACGGCTGTGACGGCCTTGGCTGAAATTTGCCACACAGGTAGTTCATAATCTGGATTAACACATAAGATACTTTTTATCCCGGTATTCCCGCGGGAACGAGTAAAACTGGATTAAATCTATTTCCTAAAGGTGCTTGATAACTAACAAGACGGAAATAATAAAAAAAAAAACCTTGACTGCGTCAATATCTGCCATCTTTATTATTAAATTTATTGAAGAACTGAAAAGATAGAAACATGATTTTAATTTGAATATTTTATTTTGAATAATCTTAATTGACAGTGTTTACGTAACGTGTTACATTTCCGGCAATTCAATAAGTACATCAAAGTGTCAATATATAGAATTATTGATAATCCAACTGGTTTCAGTTTACCGAAAGTGCTACATTTCCTTAGTCCGCGACTGGAAAAAAAAATGGCGGTACGAAGCTCGCCGGCTCAGCTATTTTGATATAAATTTCAACTTGATATTTCTACGCGTTCCTGAGAAAAAGGGTCTTGACAGACAGACAGATGGACGGACAACAAAGTGATCGTATTATTAAGGGTTGCTTTTTCTTTTCCGGAACTCTAAAAACCGGACAAGTGCAAGTTGGACTAGCGCAACGAAGGTTCCGAACAAACTTCACAAGTACCTAGGTACATTAAGAAAGCATCTCACATTATTGCTTTAATTAAAAGACAAACTAGGTTCAAACACGAACTTAACTTTGTCATTCGATCCCTGGACACGGTTTTTGCATCAACCGCAAATTATAAGTTTGTAATAGTAAATTCGCTTTTGTGTACTCAAGTACATATTTCTAGTTTTTTCCTTTATATGTGTTGTAAGACCTTGCTTCTTGCCAAATTTCATGATTCTAGGTCAATGGGAAGTAACTATAGGGAACGTGCACGTCGTAAGCACTGCCATCCAGTGGCGCAATTTGACTCATTTTCAGCCCATCGATACTTGGCATTGACGTACAATATTCATTAAAAGGATGAAAAATAACATTTAATTTGTTGATAATGTATCGCTGTGTATCTGGATGCTCCAAAACATAAAAATAAACAAATCAAATGGTGTGAAATTATATAATGTTCCCAAGAATAGTACCTAAGTACTTTACATTCCATGGTTATGTGAAAATCGACAAAAATAATAAAAGCTGTATAAAACCTACATAATTATGAGTTCCAAAAGCATTTAGAAATGTTTCGTTACGTAATTTATAAAAATAAATATGTTTTGAAGATAATATTCAGTACAAAAAAATCTGTAATTAAGGGAACATAACCTCCTAATTTTGCTTAAATAACTAGCTCCCATCTAAAAAAAGCATATTCGGGACACGTTGGGTATCATAACATTCGGCTGGAACACATATTTTATCATTTTTGTCATATTAAAAGAATATGTAAACAAATTATTGTTCTAGTGTTAGTTTCTTTTTAATCCACCTGTGGCTCTTGTCTCGATTTTGTGCTGCCCTCTATAGTTCGTGCACGCTCCCTATAGGTTTTGATTCGCTTCAAAAATTGAAATACTTTAAATTTAATTAACCCCTGACATAGACATAGGGTAGACAGAGGCGCAACTAGTGCACCTAAATTTCGCCATGAATATTCCGTCCCACGTCATCACCATTGCAATCTGTCAAAACGGTCATCATAGCGTGCCGGTATTATAGACATCGACTTGTTGATAGTATATCTCACCGTTAGGACGAAAACGAGACAATTTAAAAAAATCGAAAAATGAGCTATTGTCATAAAATTACTTAAAACGAAATTTTCAATACAACAATAGTTTAAATACCGTCATATACAAGCGGGAAAAGGACAAAACTATTATATCGGTCCCTTTTTTATTATATTTTCATAAAAAAGGGACCAGTTTTAAGTCATTTTATGACGATAATCCAATTTTTGATTTTTTTAAATTGTGTCGTTTTCGTCCTAAAGTTGCGATATGTCCTTCCCATACACTTTTCTGTTTTATATTGTTAGTGATTATAGGAATTGATCTTGGCATAGCATCTGGACTACAAAGGCTCACAACGGAACTCCTTTACGACATACAGCACGAATGTCTTAATAGAGTTTTCGCATTAACTCGAATGCTTGGGTAAAAGTTTATGTAAAGGATAAAACTAGCCACAGCACTCAGAGATAATGCAGCTTGAATACTAGTTTGACTTTCCAGGTGGCTACGTGCGTGGTAAGATCATCGGTCCAAGATCCCGGGTTCGAATTCCGCGTCGGGGAATGTGATATTGGTTTTTCTGATCGGTTTCAGCCCGGAGTCAAATTTGTGCCTGATATGGCGATAAGTTCGCCTCCTATCACATTATGTTAATTTAGGGAATCAAATAAAAAATCCAGAGGTTAGTGCATTCAATCGAACATTTACGCTTCGATTTTTCCGACGGCTTCACCCGTCTGAAAGTGTTTCATAATTTTCCGTGATAAAAAGATGGATTTGCTCAAATGCCACTGATTATTAAAACCTATGAATTAAAAAAAACAAGTATTTTTATTATAATATTTTTAGATAATAACTACAGGATTGGAGTCATTCAGTTCAAAAGTGCACACGCACTTTGGTTCGCGGCAGCCTAAACATCGATTTATTGCTATATTCAAAGTAAATTTATTATAGGTAGGTTAATTTTAGTAACGTCGATCGTCGTCGACTTCAGGAAAGATTATAAATACGTAGCATCACGCCTTTCCCTTTTCAGGGGTACGCAGAGGTATAACACATTTAGTCAGCTCCGTCATGTGATAAGGGGCGAGCCCAGCCATTTAACGGATACACTAGACATACAGTTTATATTGAGCAGACAAATCCAATATCACGTAACATGACCCGGTGATCGAACCCGAAACTGGCGTGGGAGTCATAGCTAAAAACAACTACTCCCCTAAGGCAGTTATGGTAATACTGGTGGTAGGTCTCTCATATGTGAGAGTCCGTCTGGGTGGGTACCACCGCAATGTCTATTTTACCGCCAAGCAGCAGTGTGCACGCACTGTTGCGTTTCGGTTTGAAGGACATTGTAGCCAATGTAATTACTGGACATAAAAAGACTTAACATCTTATGTCTCAGGATGACGAGCGCAGTGCAATACCACACAGTACTTTGTAACTCAAGGTACTGGATGGTGTTGCTACTGTTTATGAGTGGTCGTATCGCTTACCATCATGCGAACGGCATGCTCGTCTCCTCATTCAATGCCGTAAAAATAAAAAAAACTGTCGACGGTACATCACTACATATTATAAAGCAGTCACTCCGCCACGTCTATTTGTCTGACTGAACGCGATAAACACAAACCTACCAAACGGATTTTGATGAAATTTCGTATGGAGACCCTGGGAAGGCTATTATCCCGGGAACATATAAAGCGGGAATTTTATCCCGGAAAAACTGTATTACGCGGGCGAAGCCTCGCGGCTTCGGCTCGCTTCTACTAGCTTTGGCTCGTGCCAAAGCTAGTAGATGATAGACAGAAAAGCTGTATATTAAAGCCAAATCTCAACCAAGAAACACCAAACACTTCGCACCTTTAGAACGAAAACGACACAATTCAAAAAAGTCGAAAATTGAGTTATCTTCATAAAATGACTTAAAACGTAGTTCTCAATACAACAATAGTTCAAACACAGCCATATTCAAGTGGGAAAAGGACCAAACTATTATATCGGGACATTTTTATTACTTATATTTTTATAAAAAAAGGGACCATTTTTAAGTCATTTAATGACGATAACTCAACTTTTGATTGTTTTGAATTGTGTCGTTTTTGTTCTAAAGGAGCGACTTGTCGTTTTCACCTACCCGCCATTTTTGTCTCGGACGCATGCAACTTTTGTCAGTTTTGTGTGCCTTTCTTTGTTAAACGATTTTAATTTAATTGGACTACGATGTTAGGTGAAATGTTTTGTACGTTTAGCATTGGGCATCGAAATATTATTATTATTTTAGTTGAAGTGAAATATGGTTTCGTATTTTGGTTGTCATTGCTCGTTATTAGGAGTAATAAATAATTATAATACATTGAGAGCATAAAGATTAAGGAACTCTTGGGAGACGTTTAGGAACATTAATGGGACCCTTACACTCCTCAAGACCGCTGTAGCGTCCTCGCCGTCGAGGACCTCGCCGCGTCCCCCGGTGTCCCGACCCAGTTAGCAGTCCCGGCCCGCGTGCCGATGAAAACAATAGATAGATTGGTGTATTACACCGCTAAAATCCCCTAATCGCTAATGTCTCAATCATCTTCCAACGACCGCCCTGAGCCGAGGCTCGTACCCCGCTTAGGGGGTGCTCTCAGCGTGGTCGTTTAAATGTTAAGGGTTGGAGCGCCTAAAGCGTTCGCCCAAAAGTCCGGTGTGGTCAGAAAAGCCGACTCGCGTCAGGCTACTGACCGTAATGTCATAAAAAAAATTGGACCCTGTTACGCAGAAAAGATCCAACTGCCGCTTTTATACTTTTGAGTAAATGCAGTTTAAAGATTGACAGCGAATTTCAAAATAGTACTATGAAGTTACTGATTGAAAATTTTGTTGAGTAATAAAACATTACATGTATAGTCAGTCAGTACACCAGCAAAAGTAGCTGAACAAATTCAAATTGCCTACATACTTTTGTGTTCTTACTAATCTTTTTTTTTTCTTTCACAAAAATAAAATAAAAGAGATTTACTTTACTTCGAACGAAGAAAACAATGTTTCAGTTTAACTTAACGCGTATACAGGGGATTTGAAATTTTGATTTTGTTCAGCTACTTATGCTGCTGACTGTACACATTATTTTGAACGTAAAATATAATGCATGTTCGTATGAAGGATTTTTGTAATTACTAAAAATGTATCGTGGATTTTTTATGCAAAATACTAAAATATATTTTGGTTGATGACTGCTGGTAGCTTTTTACTAAGATAAAATAAATCAAAATATCATCAAACTACTTGGATCTTTTGTGCACATATGAAATTTGATTAGGATATTATGGCTATGTATTTAACTCGATTTCATAAAAAAATATTGGTTGGATCTTTTGTGCTTAACAGGGTCCAATTGCTCTTCCAAGCAACCCTTCAATAATTGTGTCAAGTCTTGCCAATTCCTCTTAGGCGCCACGCAGACGTTGTTAACTTGTCGACTGTTGTGGGCACCGGTGCACTAGGTACTTACAATGAAACTGAGTCCGCAGGTTCAAAACCCAAGGCATACACCTCTGACTTTTCGAAGTTAGGTGTGTATTGTTTATCAATTATCGTTCGCTTTAATGGTGAAGGAAAACATCGTGAGGAAATCTACATACTTGAGAATTCTCCATAAGAATTTCGATGGTATGTGAAGTCTGCCAACCCGCACTAGGCCAGCGTGGTGGACTAAGGCTTAACCCCTCTCAGTAGTAGAGGAGGCCCGTGCTCAGCAGTGGGCATAATATAATACAGGGCTGATTGCATTGCATTGCATAATATCACGAGAATTGTCGATAAAAGTAATTATGGTAAAAAAAACTATTACCATAACTTCCATATTACTATGCTTGTACCTATTTCAAGTTTGCACACTAAATAGCTGAAATCTCAAATAACTCATATCATTTGAATATGGAATATGTCGGAAACCTGATTTTGAGCTGATCTGCAGCAAATATGTGGATCTGCTAATATTTAATCTAGATTGATAGATAGTCTGGATATTAAGCTATTCATTCGTCTAACAGCTAAGTCGGTTTTATGCTCGAATTACTTACTGGAGAAAGTTATTATTGATAACACTAATGGCATAATCATTATGTTATCTGTAAGTATTTCTCGTCCATTTTACTTTATTCTTCAGTTTGTACATTTTCAAAAGCAATGCAATCTTCTCATATATCTTCTTTTGGTGATGAACTAATGTTAAAATTTTATGCAATTAGTCAAGTAAATTTGGATTTTTCTTAAGAGAAAATCTTTTAGGTAAATGCGAAGATCATTCGACCTCGACAGAGAGTCGAGGTAAATGAGACTTTAATACCTGATAAATTAAATTTATTTTCCAAAAAAAAAAATACTTTGTTCACTAAATAAACCCTTAAACATTCACAACCCAAATATAAGTGATTACACTGTCTACATAATGTTTAGGCAAAATACAACACTGGGGTCGAAACGACCAATCTTCAACTCCCCCAAAACAAAGCAACGTAAAACCATTACAGCAGCATTAATTACAACAATGTTTTAAACACAAAAGCCGGTTAAAAATTCCTGTCCATTTGTGCGTCAAAGGAAAGACAGTTAACCCTATTTCCTTAGAGCAAACGTTACAAGTAGGGGTCGCAATGGCCTGGGATTTAGCCCAGGTAAGCGACGTTGCGCCCAGGGGACGCGGCCTGCTATCATTCTATCGTAAAAATAAGGGTTAAGTTACAAGCTGAGGGCATTGGAAGGGTTATGCAGAGCGAATTGTGTGACGCGCGAGCTAGTAAAGCGACGAGCTGAAGGTAGCGGATAATGGCCCAGGAGCGAGTGATGTGAGACCACGTACAGGGAGCGTAGTATGTGACGCGCGGGTCGCTGGAGTGATGAGCTGAAGGTAGTGGTTGAGAGCTCAGGAGCGAGTGATGTGAGAGCACGTACGGGAAGCGTAGTGTGTGACGCGCGGGCCGTTTCAGCGACGAGCTGAAGGTAGTAGATGAGGGCTCAGGAGCAAGGGATGTGAGACCACGTACGGGGGGCGTAGTGTGTGACGCGCGGGATGGTGGAGCGACTATCTGAAGGTAGTGGTTGAGGGCTCAGGAGCGAGTGATGTGAGACCACGTACGGGAAGCGTAGTGTGTGACGCGCGGGCCGTTTCAGCGACGAGCTGAAGGTAGCAGATGAGGGCTCAGGAGCAAGGGATGTGAGACCACGTACGGGGGGCATAGTGTGTGACGCGCGGGCTGGTGGAGCGACTATCTGAAGGTAGTGGATGAGGGCTCAGGAGCGAGTGATGTGAGACCACGTACAGGGAGCGTAGTGCCTGACGCGCGGGACAGTGGAGCGACGAGCTAAAGGTAACAGAATCCTATAAAGTTTTAAACACAGATCGACAGAGCGAGTTTAAAAAAATAGAAACCTCATTTTGCTCTTCGCTTGTTCCATTTTTCAACGACAGATGTTCGCGTCTAGGGAAAATTATTTGAGTTCCTTTCCCTTAGACAGATTTTTGTGTTCAGCTTGCAGTAAAATGTGATGGGCTGGTAGTCGAGGTAAGGGTATTATGGAAATTAAAGGCTTTTTGCTTCGAATTTCTTTGACTTCCCTAAATCATAATTAATTGGTTAAGAACTTTTTCTTAGGTTGTCCGCCATCCGAAGTCGTTGTAGGTGGAATGAATATACTCGCCAGTAGTATGAGAAATTCTTCCGTGAAAATAAGAAACGAAAATATAGACACCATTTTGTTTTCCAGTCCTTTTAAAGTCTCAGATATCTCTTTGGTCCACTACAGCACTCTCACTGTAAAGTATGGGCTTAGTCCACCACGCTGGCCTAGTGCGGGTTGGCAGACTTCACATAAAATAAAATAAAATAAAATAAAAATAAAATCATTTATTGATCAAGTAGGCTTATAAAAAAGCACTTATGACAAGTCATGACAAGGTAGAGACAATAACAAAGGTACATATACCAATTAAATAATTTAAAGTACCTAGATTAAATAATGAACAACCAGCACGGGCTGATAGGTACAGAGGACACGGACATTGGGGACGGGAATAGGGCTAGGTAAGGAGAAGTGGAGCTGATATAAAAGAAAGGGAAGGAGTATCTTTACATTACGAGGAAAGGAAACGCCACGGTCCTCGCCGGCGAGGATAAAAAGGTCCTAGCCTAGCTAACCTACCAGCCTTTCACTAGCTACCTAAGCGATGACGACCCGAAGAAGAAAGGCAGAAAGAAACTCCGGGCTTAATTTTTTCGTCATCAATTGTCATGATTTTCTTCATTGTTTTTCAAATGTATATTTGACAGTATTATTATTACACAGGTTAATGTATGCATGGATGTAGCCCTAAGATATAAATAAAATACTATTTGGAAGCAACCAAATAAAAATATATTGGCGTTCATGATGCATTAACCCACGTTTACAAATCATTAATAGTAATAGATACCTATAGATCGGTCGTCACTATAATTAAACAATGTCAAAATGTCTAAAAAAATTGAACTTAAATGTCAAAAAAAAAAAAAAGTAAAAATATAATATTATGGACATAGCCATATAAATGTCATATTATAATATATTTTTTTTCATAGGCGTTCAATGTGAATGCTCAGTGCCTTGGTGCTGTGCCGGCAGGACTGATTCCAAATATCCTTATCATTTAAATAGTCTGTCACTTTATAGTAGCCTCTAGAAATCAATACACGTTTAACGTAAGGCTTAAATTGGATTTCAGGCAGATTTATTACTTCAGAAGGAAGCTTATTATAGAATTTAATGCAGTTGCCCATAAACGAATTACTTGTTTTACTCAATCTAAACTTTGGAACTGCAAGTTTGTTTTTGTTCCTTGTATTTATACAATGTATGTCACTGATTTTTATAAAGCTATCTAGATTTTTGCGGACATACATAATGTTTTGGAATATGTATTCAGCTGGCAAGGTTAGTATATTAATATCTTTAAAAAGGTCTCGAAGAGAATCGCGAGATTGCAAATCATAAATAGCGCGAACAGCTCTTTTCTGTAATATGAAAATAGTCTGCAGATCAGCTGCAGAACCCCATAGCAAAACACAGTACGACATAATACTATGAAGGTAAGCAAAATACACTAACCTGGCCGTCGCCACGTCTGTCAGTTGCCTAATCTTTCTAATGGCGAATACAGCGGAGCTTAATTTACCAGCTATTCTATGTATATGCGAACTCCACTGTAGCTTAGCATCAACTGTTATTCCAAGAAAGACAGTAGAAGGAACAAGATCTAAGACATTTCTATCTAATACAATATTAGAAACTTGTTCAGTATTGTTCACTAGGGAGAATTTAATACATTTGGTTTTCACCGCGTTCAAAAGTAGATTATTTGTGGAAAACCAGTCTGAAATGAAACCAAGTGTTTCATTAGGCTCTACAAAAGCCTCATCTTTCCTATTGATCTTAAAAATAAGTGACGTATCATCAGCAAATAAAACTACATCTGCTTTTTTATTTATCATGGAAGGTAAGTCATTTATATACACTAGGAATAAGAACGGTCCTAATATGGAACCCTGAGGTACCCCTATGCTAACTGGAGATCCTATAGAATTAATATTATCGATGTATACTTTTTGATGCCGGTCTGAAAGATATGATGATACCAATTGAAGTGCTCGACCCCGAATACCATAGAAATTAAGTTTCAAAATGAGTGTTCTGTGGTCAACGCAGTCGAATGCCTTGGAGAGATCACAAAAGACCCCCAAGGCATCCTGTGATCCCTCCCAGGACTCGAATACAGCTCTAACTAAAGCATGACCGGCATCTTGTGTAGACCGGCCCTGGGTAAAACCAAACTGCCTATTATGTAAAATCTCATTTTGATTAAAGTGCGACAGCATTTGTAGTAACATTAGTTTTTCAAAAATTTTGCTTAATGCTGGTAGTATGGATATCGGTCTGTAATTAGAAGGATTGTTTAAGCACCCTGATTTGAAAATTGGTACAACTTTACTTATTTTCATGAGGTCCGGAAATATGCCGTCTTTAATACAAAAATTGAAGATTTCCGCTAATATTGGGGCAATCCTATCACCGACTCTAAAGCTTTAACTGATAACCCCCAAACGTCTTCAGTGGTCTTTAGTTTTATGCTTCTAAACGCTTTGACAACATCGTAATTACTAACTACTTTAAATTCGAAATTGTGTTGCGAGCAATTGACATTACGCCTGAGCAGAAGTTCAGCGGCTTCAGGTGACGATGATAGACCTTTTGTAGTTTCAAAGGGAATGTTAGTGAAGTAGTTATCGAAAAAATTGGCAACGGTATTTTTATCAGAAACCAGTACGTCATTTATATTAAGAACGATTTCTTTGTCAGTCCTAATTTGGCCAGTTTCAGAATTAATTATTTTCCACGTTGTTTTTATTTTATTATCCGATTTTTTTATATTTTCACTAACGTAAGAAGCTTTAGCCAGTTTACACACTAATTTAAAAATTTTTGAGTATGTTCTTACATAATTAGCAAATTTGACATCCGGTGTAAAGGACCTTTTGTCATATAACATCGAAATTCAGAGAACTTCTCAGGTATGCAGGTTTCCTCACGATGTTTTCCTTCACCGTTAAAGCAAGCGATAATTCACAAAGAATACACACATAACTTTTTAGAAAATTCAGAGGTGTGTGCCCTTGGGTTTGAACCTGCGGACATTCGTCTCGATAGTCCGTTCCACTCCCAACTAGGCTATCGCCGCTTACAATATTATTTTTCTCAAGGAAAATATTCACAGACATCTTGGAAACAGTAATAATTGATAAATCCTCCGAGAATCGTCAAACATAGGATAAAACATTTTTATTTATGTAATACGTTATAAAAATATGGTGTAAGTACTGTTTACGTCTTTAAATAATATAATCTATAGGATTTACTATCCATAGCTATTTAAGGACTAGAAAATGGGAATGGTAGTTGTGCCATACAAAAAGTACACGAAGGGCATTATTTTCATATAAGAGTTTCTCGATTTATCATTACATCTAAAATGTATTTTTAAAACCATTGTATTAGTTTATTAGGGCATTTCACACAATCCTAATGCCAAAGCTAGGCTAACAATTTTAGCAGAAGAAATGAGGAATTTAGCAACTTTTATGATGCATTTAGATAAATAGTAGACTTGCCAGTTGGCAACACTGGTGATGAAAGCACTCGCTGGGTCGTGCAAGTCCAGCGAGCAAATATTAATAATTATTGACGTACTTCGAGACTATTCACAGTCGTTTTGCATCGTGCATGACCTTGGTTGGCTGTACGGCAAGATGGTACGTGAATAAGGTACTTTATGTCATAAACATAAATGGCACAATTTCAAATACTTTCTTGAATTCTATATTCAAAAAGGAATGTAATTGAGAGATCGAATATCAAAAATGTTCTTCGGAAGGAAACGGAAACGAATCTGTCAAGTCAGACGTTCGTAATGAAATGTAAAGGAAGTTGTAAACATTATTAAAATTATTTTATCGTGGGTTCTTTTTATTCCACTTTATATCGATAATTGTAGTATCGAAAGCGGGGTAGGAAATAGGTAATAAAATTGGATTTTGTTGGGACCATCTCGTCGCACATATTAAAACAAAAAAGCTATTACATGGCATTTATTATCACAAATTTTGATTGACTAAACACAAATTCGAACATACGCTTTCCACATAAAGTAGATTTTTAAACGCGAGCAACGCACGTTTAGTCTTGTTATTGATAAATGTCAGAAATGCAATGGTCATTACAACCAAAGTAAAATAAATCAAAATTTGAAAAAATAATGTTACGTTCGATTCTTTTGTACTCGTGCCGTGCCAACGCTGGGGAAATAGCTTCTACGCAATGTATTTAAGGTTCATATTAGATGAGTAAGAAATGGTTTTAATGACTTTAATAAATAAAAATATACTCGTTTCAAGAATTATAGCTTCTACGCATTGTATTTAAGGTTCATATTAGTAAGATAAAAAAGATGTGAGGTTATTTTCGTTACGGAATTTCTGGATTCGGTCTCCACGCTCAAGGCCCGCGATAGAAGCTATGCAATAGCTTAAAAAGAATCGATAGTAATATAGTGGGTTCCGGCCAGTTGCATTCTGCTGCCATCTGGCGCATATCAAGGAGGTAAGCCTAGTTTACAGTTAGTGGTTAACTTATGCCTACAGAAATAAAAACATGAAAAAACACTTCATTTTCATCTACATTTCAACCAAGAAGTAGTACATTTTAACCAAACCTCATTTAAACTTCGAAAAACTTAAATTTAACAGTTAAAACGAAACCGACTTTAATATCGAAGCCCCACTTTACCTAATTCCAATCCATGCTCTGCACATATACGTTTGCAACTTTGGTGAAGCGGTTGTTTATTAACAAACACTTGAGCTTGAGTGTAAACAAATGTTCAGCACTAACGGCGGTATAACCACTTGCTTTCACACGATCGTGAGCAAACTAATTTACTAGCTAGTAGTGGATGTGCTCGAATGAGATATTGTGATACGCAAGACGGTGAGTTGAAGGTGGACTACTTCAGAAGCTGCTATGAGATCAAGTACAGGGAGCGTAGTAGGTACGTGGCGTGCAGGCCGGTTGAGCGACGCGCTGGAGGAAGTGGATGCGAGCTCAGGATCGAGTGTTGTGAGACCACGTACAGGGAGCGTAGTGTTTGACGCGCGGGCCGGTGGAGCGACGAGCTGAAAGTAGTGGATGAGAGCTCAGGAGCGAGTGTTGTGAGACCACGTACAGGGAGCGTAGTGTGTGACGCGCGGGCCGGTGGAGCGACGAGCTGAAGGTAGTGGATGAGAGCTCAGGAGCGAATGTTGTGAGACCACGTACAGGGAGCGTAGTGTGTGACGCGCGAGCCGGTGGAACAATGAGCTGAAGGCAGTGGATGAGAGCTCAGGAGCGAGTGTTGTGAGACCACGTACAGGGAGCGTAGTGTGTGACGCGCGGGACGGTGGAGCGACGAGCTGAAAGTAGTGGATGGCAGCTCAGGAGCAAGTATTAGATCAAATAGGTACCGGGATCGTACTGTGTGAAGCGAGGGTCGATGAACTGAAAGTAGTAGTTACAAAATTTGACAGTGAACTGACAAAAATCCGGAACAAACAAATTATACTTCATTAATTAAATAAACAAAATGCCTCTCACTTCCTGACATCAAATTTCTTACAAAATACATTGCTTGAGAGCCAAAATGATATAAAATGTAATGTACCGTGCTTACATTTTCCCCACAAGATGCATTGTAATAAGTTTCTGGAGTTTTTCTTTTATTCTCTTGTTTGGTAATGGGAAAAAGTGTCGCCCAAACATCAGAGGAGTTTAATTTTCATGTTATTGACAAGTCATTGATTTGAGGAAGTATTTAAAGGAATGAGAATGAAAGGTTCTTTGTAAGAATTTTAACATAGTCCTTAATAAACATTGTTTTTGTTTTGTATTGCCCCTAAAAGTTATAATTAGATTCAAAAATTATAATTATGATTTACCTGGATCTATATTAGATTTGTTTCTCCTCGTCACTTAAATTATTCCTCTTTTTTCCATTTTAATATGTTTTATTACATAGCTGCAATGACGATATATAATTGTAACATGTACTATTCTTTAATTTTATCTTCAGTTAGATTAGAAACGTAATTAAAGCGAAGTCTTTATTACTTAACTTTATCATGGTTTTTAAACGACTTCCAAAAGGAAGAGGTTATCAATTCGTGTGTTTGTATTTTTTTTTTATGTATATACATTGATTTCTCTGAAAATTGGGAGCGTATTTCCTTGATTCCTTCTTTATTTAGTAAATAAGGGTCGCGAAGTGGTCCCATTTCAATATATCTTGGTATAGGGTTCATCATTCTATGGAACAGACTGAATAGACCTGAATCATATGAGTAATTTCATTCGACGATTTAAAAATGCCCTTACGAAAGTCTATTAGCAACGCATAAATTTGAGCTATTTTTTATTGAATAAAAGCATAATAAAAGATAATACATATGCATGGTGACCCTTTATACGAATAACAGGGACTTCCACTAGATGGTAAGTGATAAATAGGTATATAAAACCATTTATTTATTAAAAAAAGGAATAAATAGCAAAAAACGTAGATTTGTCATATTGCTATCAAAAACGAGTAGGCGCTTTTCGACAGATTCGATAGAATGTGGTTAGTATCTATCTATAGACTTCTAATGGACCTCAAAATATGATAAATATAAGCTGTTTAGTCTTGAGAACGAATATATTATGATGACTTGCAGGATGCTTTTAATAGGTACGTATATTAGTGTAATATGTGTGTGACGCAAAACGACATGCGAGTTTGCAATTCTACTAAAGGAAAGGAATGTTTAACTCCTAATTTAATAAATCTTTCATCATTGCTACATAATGGAGCATTCAGATTTTCACCTGATTTCAGGATCTACTAGAATCTATACCTTTTGATTTTGGTTTGCAAAGTCTAATCTAACTGCGTATGATGTTCTAGAGATTAGATTAACAACTCAACAGTGCGCATCAGGCTGTTCTACCCAAATAATGTAGTCGTTTATATTATAATACAGACCTGAGCTGTTGTCCTAGCGCGACACTACCCCGACGATCCTATAAGTTTACGTTCAGAGTAATAAGACCATTCTCAGCCTAATATGACTGCTACTGGTGGTAGGTCTCTCATATGTAAGAGGCCTTCTGGGTGGGTACCACCGCAATGTCTATTTCTACCGCCAAGCAGCAGTGTGCATGCACTATTGTTTCGGTTTGAAGGACATTGTAGCCAGTGTAACTACTGGACAAGAGACTTAACATCTTGTCTCAGAATGACGAGCGCAGTGTAATATTTTATTTTTTATTTATTTGTTTATATCAGGTAACAAAGGACCCATAACAGACATTTTATAATATTACAGACATTACTTAAAATACTAAATACAAACTTTTATCCGGCACTATATGGTAGATGTTGGTCACAACAGTGCCGGACATAAAAGCAATCTGGTTTATCCGCTATCATTTTAAGGACAGTGTTCGGACTGACCCGAATCCTGCGCACCAGAGACGCACACCTTTTTCGCATAATCGCGTAAAAGCAATCAGTGCGCGCCGCAGCAAACATACCCGAGGCGCTGCAGAAGCGGTGCAGTCCCAACACTGCCCTGAATGCATTATTAAATTAGTAATGCCACACAGTACTTTGTAACTCAAGGTACTGGATGGTGTTGCTAATGTTTATGGGTGGTTGTATCGCTTACCATCAGGCGAACGGCAAGTTCGTCTCGTCATTAAATTCATTAAAAAAAATATGACCGCTCCGCTCATTCTCGCGGTATGCGGTAAGAATAAATAAAACACTTCTAACAAAAAATATTTTATTTTTCAATACAAATTCAAATAGTATACCTAGAATGACTTGGATTTTCGTAGTATATATTATATCTACTCTTTGGACTTGGATTATACAGATACAAACCATGAGTTTTTCTAGCACCTTTTCTGTAAAATTCCGTGTTACATAATAATAAAATTTTCCTTCCTGGACTATTTTGCTTTAAAGCATAGATATAATTTTCTGAAATAAAAATGAAAACTATTATTATTTTTCAAAGGGGTCGGGTAAATTTTTTGAGAGAGCATCCTGAAGTTATTTGTCTTCATTATCGTCAAGATCATATCAGCGACACAGAAGAGAGAAAGCTGTATGAATAATGTCCACTGCTGAATATAGGCCTCCCGGCTCCCCTAAAGATTTCCAGACGAACCTGTCTTATACCTCCTTTAAACCATAAACACACTCATAAAAAAATGCCAGTCATAAAAAAATCGATCTGCCTACATAAATATTCCATACCATACCAGCCCTGTATTATATACTGCCCACTGCTGAGCACGAGCCTCCTCTACTACTGAGCGGGTTTTAGACCTTAGTCTACCACGCTGGCCTAGTGCGAAAGAATGAATTAGAAAATTCTAGTCGCATGCCCAATTAGTACAAAAAATCAGGCACCGACTCCAAAAGTTTATTAATTGCACATAAATATAATCACACGAATGGCAGTGTTTATAATATTGGTAGTATTTATATTTCCTTATAACCCATGAGCAAAGCATAAGTTATTTTTTACATTAGAGTGGTTTTTGAAGTCGGTTATATTTTTTTAAAAAAAGTTTTTATTTATTGAATAATTTCAAAAAAGAAGAATTGGAAGTAGGTGTAGCCATTGTAAAGTATTATAATCTCATACGTTACGATAAAGACCAAAATACAATGCCACTCAGTATTTAAGAATAAAAAAATCGGAGGATGTTGCTACTGGTTTGCATACTCAAACCCGAGGTGGTTGCACGTTTTGTCACTCATATATAGATAAATAATAATAAAATTGATGTTCGTAGGAATATTTCGGGACCGGCCACTGACGCGGAGAGAGCTGTAGGTAAATTTGTGATCTATAAAATAGAAACATTCACTTTTTTTTTTATTGCCTTCGAAGGCAGATGAGCTAACGGCCCACCTGATGATAAGTGGTAACCGTCGCCCATGGACGTCAGCAATGCCAAGGGCACAGCTAAGCCGCTGCCTACCGTAAAAAACTTTTTTTAAGCCACCTTTGAAGAAGGATAAGTCATAGCGCTGAGGAAACACCGTGGGAGGAAGTTCATTCCAGAGTGAACACGTACGCGGTAAAAATGATCTCTGGAAATGCACAGAGCTGGCAGTGGGCGTTACCAGGTGGAACGGATGAACTTTCCTCCGAGAACGGGTAGTCCGGTGGTAAAAAGAAGATGACGGTGTCATCTCGAAGACTCCCTCAGAGCACTTCCCGTGGAAGAGCCGATAGGTCCAACAGTTCTAAACCGTCCGAGAGCTTAGGATAGTCTATGATTCGAGCAGCACGCCTCTGTAAGGAGTCAAGTGGAAGCAATTGGTACTTGGGTGCCCCAGCGCATAGGTGCGAGCAGTACTCCACTACAGGCCGGATTTGTGATTTGTAAAGCAATAGTCTTTGTCCTGGTGTGAAGTACCGCTTAGCTCTATTAAGGACACCCAGTTTCCTTGAGGTTAATTTAGCCTTACTTTTCCTGTGACTCCCAAACTGGACACCGCTCAAGATCCTGACTCCAAGTATCTCGAGACTCTCGGAGATCTGCAGAGGAACTGCTTGGACTGTCATAACATAAACAAATAAATTCCTTAATACATCATATCTGATACCTTACGTTATTTTTTGAAGTCTAATCGCGCTCTAAGGTTATGACAAATGGCCAATTTAAGTGGAAACTACCATTAGGCGAAGAGTTATCATAATATCTTATATAATTTTGTAGCGTATAGCAAAGTCTTGTATTTGCTTTAAGATTGCTTGTATGTCTCTGAAGAACGTCTTATGATTAAGAAATTATTATATTTTTTCATAGATCATTTGAACATTGATCTCTTCATATTACAAAAATAAAATATATTTTAAAAGTTTAAAGGGACATCACAGATCTGTTCAAACGTTATGTAATATTATTATTCAACGAAATAAAACATTATTTAACACAACTACTTCGAGTTTCCACTCGTCCTTTTACCGCAGTTTTATTATATTTTCACATTATGTGACGACAACACACTATTAATCGTGGTTTTTCGCGAGCGACTATCATACATTGTTGTTATTTCATCCCGCGGCGGGGAGTGGGAAATTGATTTATTGCCGCGCCACGTCATACTCAACTTCCTGTACATTATACGCTTAGATTCTCATCCAATACCTTCAGCTCGTCGCTCCACCGGCCCGCGCTTCACACACTACGCTCCCTGTACGTGGTCTCACAACACTCGCTCCTGAGCTCTCATCCACTAACTTCAGCTCATGGCTCCACCGGCCCGTGCTTCACACACTATGCTCCCTGTACGTGGTCTTACTACACTCTCTCCTTAGCTCTCATCCAATACCTTCAGCTCGTGGCTCCACCGGCCCGCATTTCACACGCTATGCTCCCTGTACATGGTCTCACAACACTCGCTCCTGAGCTCTCATCCACTACCTCCAGCTCGTCGCTCCACCGGCCCGCGTTTCACACACTACGCTCCCTGTACGTGGTCTCACAACACTCGCTCCTGAGCTCTCATTCAATATCTTCAGCTTATCCGCTCAGCTGCTCCTGCGTCAAATAAAACCATCAAAACATGATTCCCATTCAGGATCAAGATTGAATTAAGTTCGTAATCAAAGACAAAATGGTTTTCTCCTTTACCCTACGACCCTATGGAAATTACCATTAAATGTAATGAGAATTGTTCGAAGATTTTCTAACGACACAGTTGCTAAGACAAAAAAGTGAAGGTTTTTCTTAATATTACCATTTGTAATAAAATACATTTACGTAAATAAAGCCACTTTTCTTTGTAGCGTATCATCCAGCAAGATTAGTTGGGGGCACGGAAGAACGGGTTCGTGTGGTCTATCATAGAAAATCCTTACGAAGTAGATAGTTTTGTTGTGTGTAAAGGCACTTTATTAACAATACCTAAATGTGGCTCGAAAAATAAGCTCTCCCCATCCCAATCCTTTGTGATATTCTTAAAGATCACCAAGCACGACTCGGGGAGCTTGTTAGTAATTATCAAGCTAAAGAAAAATGGTTTATGCACCTACATAAATAGCGTTCATTATTGATTAGATTTTTTGTAAGCCGATGTTATTTTTTACTTTCTTCCGTTTGAGATTTTTTTTGGAGCAGGCAGGTACCTATAATTATTTTTTTCTTAATCTTCATTTTGACACTGCATTTGATAATATAATTATTTCGTCGAGTTTCATTCATGAGGTGCTCTTGTTTTAATTCATTATTTTGGTGATATTTAGTGTTATATTACATAATTATGGTGGTATATTATCCAATATAGTTCTATTAAAGAGCTCAAATGAAGTGAATTGAAATAATTGTGCTAATCAAGTGTTTTTTCTGTTGCCGCCAAAACTCCTCGATAAAGTCTTGGTAAGGTAGCCACTGCTTTACTTTGACACACTACAGATAATAAAATATACAAACCAAACTTGACATTGGCAAAATGTGAACATAAACGCCATTATAAAAAAAAAAAAATATATTTCGTCAAACATTGAAAAGAACTATGAATTAAAGGTTTAAAAGAGCTTATACTCCAGTCGACTTAAATCATCTTAAATAATATGAAACTTTGTAATAGTCTCCGCGCGGCAAGATAAAATAATACATTAAGACTAGCATTTTTTTACTTTAATCGTTTATGATTTATGTTTTAAAATAGATGATTTGTGGTAACGTGACTATACAGAATATTAAAACAGTACATAGCTTATTTCAGACGTTTTATTAAATAATCGGAATGACTGCAATACAAATTAAAAGTATTATGAAATTAATATAACGATAAAGTTTGCAATTTTGTTTGCGGGTGATCTATAGAACAACCAAACTGCATCGGAAACTTCTTTCACAAATATAGAGCTACAAAATTGGGCCCACGTTGACGATTTCGAGATTTGACAGATATTCTACAAATAGACATTGATAGCGATAATGTCTATTTTTACTAGCAATCATGATAAATTGATCCATAAATTGGCTTATCGCGTCTACTTCTTGAATAAAGCAATGAAAATAAATATTAACTGAAATAAAACTAGTAATAAAAAATAGTTTTAAAAAACCTGGTTAAATTTCTCGATTCATATATAATAAAATCGGTCGTATTTATTATTCTAGTAAAGCACTTTTCTTCCAGCTATTAATTGAAGCTCAAGTAAGAGATTTAAGAAAATCGACTGTGTTATGGATTGACCCTACCGGTGTTCCTTCTACTATGCCCACAGTGACGTGACGTGCCTCTCTGATCGTTCCCGATCCATAACACCGCCTATATTATAATTTATGAATATATCAAAATTTCTATCGAGGCATATTTTCTCGCCTTTAACTTGCCCGATAAAATTTTGTTCGTCACGTATACGAAAATAAAAATTACTTTTTCATTCGGAGAAATTGTTTGGAATTCTTTATTCGCCTTGGTGTTTTTATTTGATCTTTGCATGAAAACTGGTACAGTATGTAAATTCGTCTATAGATTTATATTACTTATAATAATATTATATTGCTTAAAGAACGAAATCGCTTAATGAGCGTAAAAACGCACTGTGACTACTGACTACTAAAGACCGCTACATCATGTCTATCCCTTTCATGATTTTTGAACACACAAAATTATATAAAAATAATATACGCTTAAACTGTCATGGTGGTCTTTCCATTTGCAAATATGCCCGACTTTAAGCCTGGCCTTCTTTATTTATTTAATGACACACCATCAACCATCCACCAAATTTTACTGGTGGTAGTCTCGTATGTAAGAGTCCGTCTGGGTGAGTACCACCGTAATGTCTATTTCTACCGTCAAGCAGCAGTGTGCATACACTGTTGTGTTTCGGTTTGAAGGACATTGTAGCCAGTGTAACTACAGGACATAATGAGACTTAACATCTTATGTCTCAGGATGACGAGCGCAGTGGAATGCCTCACAGTACTTTGTAACTGAAGGTGCTGGATGGTGTTGCTACAGTTTATGGGTGGTCATATCGCTTACCATCAGGCGAACGGCATGCTCATTTCATAATTCAGCGACATAAAAAAAAACAACAGTTAATAGACTGCATTATGATTACTAGTTCATGATTAGAAGGGGTTATAGATTACAGCTACGAGTTGATCAGACCGCTTATAAATATCCACATTACTATAAAAATTACTCACTGCCTCGGTTGCGTACTTGTATTACGGTACGATTGCAATGGTGAGGTCTCGGGTTCGATCCCCGGGTCAGTCTCAGCCCGGAGTCTGGAATTTGTGCTCGATATGGCGATAGGCTCGCCCCCTATCACATCATGGGACGGAATACGCACGGCGAAAAGTGGGTGCACTAGTTGCACCTCTGTCTGCACCTTCGGGGATAAAGAGCGTGAGTGTGCATGAATGTATGTTAATGAAACTATGATCATTTTTTAGGAGCTAGAAAACGTACATTCCTGTCTATAATTATGTATTGTGAGATACGCAACAGATCTATTCGGGGAATGATATAACCCACGCCTACTACCTAATACCATATTCTATGAAAAGAAATATAATAAAAAAGAATGTTGTTTTTTCATTATATCACCTCCCACTTAATTTTGTTATTCATCTTTACAAAGGTCGGTTCGACATCAACTTAACGTGAGTTTGTGAAAGTTTCGTCAACAATTACATTTATTTTTAAGTATTTAGTGGTGTAACGTGGTTGGGGGTTGGTTTTAGGGGAGCGGCAAAATACGTCAAATAAATCCTGTTACAAAAACTTTTGTCTTAAGTACCAGTGGCTAGACGCGGTGACTTATTTGAATGATGTAATGAAATGACAATTTTGTCAGTATTACAATCAATGCAATAAATATATAATATATAATTGAGGTACCTACTCTAAAATACAATTTTATGACAAAGTAAAACCTTTTTTGATTCCTCTTGGCCCCTATTCGCTCCATAGCTTGTTAAATTATATTAAATGTTTGTTTAAATTATGTCTCACTTGGTACGATTGCCTGCTCTGCACTTAAATAACAAATACATACTTGCTAAATGTTTTTCTTTTAATAATTTATATAGGTACATAAACTTTTACACGCGACTAGTAAGTAATCTCAAAAAAGTGTAGGTATGTGTGTAAAAGTAGTCGTGTAGTGTAAACACTTTTTTCGTTTGACCTGTTATCTTAGAGCTCTTAACTTAAGCTTAGGGGTCTTAGAGCATTTAACACGGTAGGGTAGATATGGCATTTCTTTAGTTTTTGATTAAGCATTGTTTAGTACACCATAACTTAATTGTTTATATTTTTTTGTTTGCGCATACCAATATACTAATTAGATATAGATGGAAAACTATTTTAGCCTTACATTCGGTGGAATATATTTATAAAATAATTTATTATTTGTAAACGCCATTATAAAAGTTCATGGAATATAATCTTAGGCGACTTTAACGCAAAAATAGGTCAGCGACAAAATACAGATACTACCAATATTTTAGGACCATATGGATTAGGGTCTCGAAACGTCAGAGGTACTCGTCTCCTTCAGTTTGCAGTCTCACAAAACCTTTACATCACCAATAGCTTTTTCGATAAAAAACCAAAAAGAAGATGGACGTGGGTCTCACCTAACGGGTACACGAAAAATGAAATAGATTATATTTTAACTTCAGATCAGTCCATAATAAAAAATGTACAAGCAATAAATAGAATCAAATTTAATTCAGATCACAGACCCGTCAGATTGTCTATAAAACTCAATACAAAAATCTATCGCAAGAAAATAATAACTCAAATTAGAAAATTAAATAAAGAAACACTGATAAATAATAAACAGGAATTTTGTATAGAATTAGAAAATAGATTCAGTGTATTAGATATGGGAAGTGATGATGTCCAACAACAGTATGATAATATAGAAAATTGTATAAAACATGCGTGTAAAATAATAAAACAGACACCCCTTACGAAAAGAAAACTATCACGGGAAACTAAAATACTACTGGAAGAAAGATTAAAATTAAACAACAATAGAAACACTGAAGAATTCAAGACTAAGGACAGAAAAGTTAAACGAAATATTAGAAAAGACTTGAGACACTATAATAACACCCTCGTCCAGGCAGCAATAGAGAATAAAAGATCCTTAAAAATAGCAAAACATGGCATATCGCAATCGAAATCATGGATAACGTGCTTAAAAGATCAGAATGGAACAAAACATCAAAATAAGGAAAGAATTATGGGCATCTGTACTGACTTTTACAGATCCTTATACTCTGACCCACAAAATCATTCAACAATCAATCCTTATAACAATAATGTCTACTCTTGCCCTGAGACTATATCACCAATAACAGCTTTAGAAGTTCATACTGTTTTGAAATCTATGAAATATAACAGGGTACCTGGCGAGGATGGCATTAGCACTGAAATTATGAAAATTTTCGAACACAATTTACGACCGCACATTTGTAACCTTTTCAATTTAATTTTAAAAACCGGCATTTTTCCTGTAAATTTTTGTCACTCTAACATCATACTTCTTCATAAAAAAGGTGAAAAAAGTGATATTAGCAATTATAGACCAATCAGCCTGGTCTCACATTTATATAAGGCCTTCATAAAAGTCATCCACAATCGAATCGCAGAGCAGCTGGATCTAGAACAACCACCAGAACAAGCAGGATTTCGTAAGGGTCTTTCAACGACCGACCACCTTCATACCATAAACCAACTTATAGAGAAACATAACGAAAACAATATTCCCCTTTACCTGGCCTTTGTCGATTACACCAAAGCATTTGATAGCATTTCACATACCTCAATGTTTACTGCACTCCAAAATCAAAATATAGAACCAACTTACATAAGACTAATTGAAAATATCTATAAACACAGCACAGCATCTATAAAATTGGAAACAGTCGGCACAAAATTTTGTATAAAGAAGGGCGTGAAGCAGGGAGACCCGCTATCTCCCAAATTATTCACCAGCACCCTCGAAGGTGTTTTCAGGAAGCTGGCGGCTAGCTGGGATGGGCTGGGCATTGATGTCGGCGGAACCAGATTAACAAATCTGCGCTTTGCTGACGACATCGTTCTGTTCTCATCTTCAGCTTCTGGGCTACAGACCATGCTAGAAGATCTCAGCGATGCAAGCCTTGAGGTTGGACTTAAAATGAACATGACAAAGACCAAAGTCATGACGAACTACCGCAATGGTAAAATCACCGTGTATGGAGAAGAAATTCAGTATGTCAGCGAGTACGTCTATCTGGGCCAAATTGTCTCATTCGATGCGAGACAAGACCGCGAAATAGAGCAACGGACAAACAATGCCTGGCGAAGTTTTTGGTCCATGAAAGAGTTGCTTAAAGGTAATCTTCCAATGTACATTAAACGGAAGCTCCTGGATACTTGCATTCTTCCCATCATGACCTACGGTGCTCAAACCTGGTCTCTCACCAAACAACAAAAGTCCAGGCTCAAGGTTTGCCAACGGGCAATGGAGCGCAGCATTCTAGGTGTTAAGTTAACCGATCGCGTTCGAAACACCGATTTGCGCTCCAAAACTCAAATTACCGATGTAGCTCAGAAAGCCGCTAAGCTTAAATGGAACTGGGCTGGCCACATCAGTCGTATGCCTGACGAGCTATGGGCCAGGACTACCACTTTGTGGAGCCCTGACACTGGTCGTAGACGTAGAGGTAGACCAAAGAAGAGATGGCGGGATGAACTGGACTCATTTGACAGAGATTGGTTTAATGTAGCACAGCATCGCGATTCATGGAAGGATCTTGGGGAGGCCTTTGCCCAACATTGGGACATTATAGGCTAATACAATACAATACAAAACGCCATTGGTTTAATAATAAATAATAATAATAAAAATTGCAATACAGCAAACGCTTTTTACATATACAACTTCGAGAGACATTTACCGACATCCAAATATTTCGAGTATGAGGTATTTTTAAGCTCAACTGAATGACTTTGTTAGATATAATTTAAATTCGAATGATATAAATAAATTATGGGTGGACCAGCAATAAAACAGCCGTGTGGATTAAGAATTAAATCATTTTAGTAGAACAGACCTCTGCTCAGCAGTGTGACAGTAGAAATGTTATGATGAAATATTTCAAATCCTCACGATTTTAAACTTAAAGCTGGCATCAGTCCAATCGATTTAAAGGCACCTCCTTGAATGACTTTCTTTCTTCTCGAGAAATCGAACATAAATGTAGAAGATAAAACGGGTCTTCATGGCCCTAAACGACAGTTTAAAGTTTAAGGTATGATTCCATAGTAATAGTGGTTTTTGTAGCAGTCATTGTAAATGTGTTTCAGTAATCTGTGGATAGCGTTGTGGGTAGTACATTTATCTATCACTATATAATTTTAAAATCTGCAACAATTTATAATGCACTATTGATTATTATCCCTAAAAAAAGAAAAAGAAGTGGGTTCCTATCGCCAAGTGGATTCTATAAACACTGTTGTGTTCCTGATGGTCTATTTATTTATTTATAGGATCATCAACGTAATGTACAGTCAGAAGCATAAATATCTATACAAAATCAACATTTCAAATCGCCTATATACGCGTTAAGTTAAACTGAAACCTTTTTTTTTGTTTGAAGTAAACTAAATCTCTTTTATTTTATTTTTGTGAAAAGAAAATAAAGATTAGTAAGCACAAAAAAGTATGTAGGCGATTTGAAATTTTGAATTTGTTCAGCCACTTATGCTGGTGACTGTACATTGGCACAATCGAAAACATTAAAATACATATTATTAAGGCTAAATGTCATTACAAATTATAGATGATCACAGCATGCAAAGTTATGAACAACTCAATAAGTAACTTCTATAATTTTAAAATTTATAGTAAAAAATTAACACAAGAAGAAATCTAGTATAACATAGTTATATAAAATTACAATAGTGACAATGAAATTAGTTAAAAAGTTGTTAATTGATATTGAAAGTTTGAATAAATACTCCATTATCAAGGTTTTATAATAACAATATTTGCAGTCAAGCAGGAATCCAATGTGAAAACTTACTATTGTGTTCCGTTTTGAACGGCTTTATAGCCCATATAATCATTGTGCATTATGGGCCTAATATCTTATGTCTTAGGGTGACAATCGCAGTGCTCGGTATTGAAAGTTTGGGTTGTGATACTTACTATTAGACGAGCAGGTTGCTCGTCACGTTATCCAGTTATATATTTAAAAAAATAGCTACGTTCACTTTTAAATCATTCACGTTCTTGGTTTGTCTAAGTTGTGCTAAAAAAATGTATAGGAATTTTTTCCTTTAAAAATTAGTCCAGGATCCAGTTAGCGCACGATATTTAACTCTCTATTTGATCTATTTTCTTCTAAGAGGCAATATATAAATGAAAATTCAGTCTATAAGTTCGGAATAGTGTCTGCGGTCAAATCCTACTAGCGGTCTGCAACTGCGGTTTATCGCTGCGTTGAGTTCAAAACCGCACCTTAACTCTCGGTCAAGACGCGACGGAAACGATACGTTTATTTTATAAAACCGCTTACTGGTGTCCTGCTGAAATATTTCTCGATTTGAAAGCATTTATCAATTTATACTCTTTCTAAACTGGGTTGCTTTAGTGGCTTTATTTTACTTACTTGTGCCCGCAGTTTCGCTGAAGTAAAGACCGTATCTATGGCAAAATCAACACTAGGTACGGGAAAACGTAAAAGCCTATTAAAAGATAATTTTTTGAATGAAATTAGCAGTTCGTTTAAAAACATTGTCCGGCAATCGAGTAAGTGAACTAAGTAACATTTGTCAGTATAAGTATATAAGTTTTGGATGAATATACTTATTCGTAATGGAATATCAGCAATCTTACTTTACTATTACTGCCTCGGTGGCGTAGTTGTAATACGGTACGACTGCAATGCTGAGGTCTCTAGTTAGATCCCCGGGTCGGGCAAAGTGATATTGGGTTTTTCTACTCAATATCAGCCTGGAGTCCGGAATTTGTGCCCGATATGGCAATAGGCTCGCCCCCTATCACATCATGGGACGGAATACGCACGGCGAAAAGTGGGTGCACTAGTTGCACCTCTGCCTACCTCTTCGGGGATAACGGGTGTGAGTGTGTGTGTGTACTTTAATATTATAAATGCAAAAGTTTGTGGACGTCTTTCTCGCTACAAAAGTCCCTAAAATACAGTACGATGCCAGCGCCATCTACTTAAAGAATAAGATAAAAATCTATTATTTCCCAAGGGAGCAAATTACCGGGATAAAAAGTACCCTACTTGTAAGTTGATCTACCCGTGTGCCAAATATCAACCAAATCCGTTCAGTAGTTTCTACGTTGACTTCTAACAAACATACAAAATCAAAACATATTCACAAACTTTCGGATTTATAATATTAGTAAGAAGTAATATAAAATGATATTAGTAGGTAAGATAAGAAGTAAGATGTATGCTCTAAACGTCATTGAAGTCATGGCATACGTGGGACAAATTTGTCTTATCTTAAAACTTTCGATGCGATTTTTCGCGGGCGCTTGTCTTGCACATGGAACCGTACCTTTAACTGCTCCAAGTTTATTTTGTAAGGAAGTATTTTCATATTTGCCATTAGTGAAACATGTATTCTGCACGAATAAATACAATATTTATTTTTTATGCCGTTTCACGCTGTAGTTATTTTATAAAGCTTTTGATTAAGCTTATAAAATATTTTCACGAATGAAATAAGATCTTCAATTAAATCTTTTTCATTTTTGGAACGAAGTTCCTTATTGCGCGTTATGAAAGGGGGCTGTGGACTTAGAATGTGACACGAAGACGCAACTCCTAAAACGATGTCGTTTAATTTTGATGTTTGTGATTGATCGAGAGACCAATACGTCAGTCTCTCAACCAATCCCAATAAGACGAAACGGAGACGTGACGTGTTTTTTTTTTTGTCACATTCTAAGCCCACTGGACGGAAAAGTTGTCACGACTCTTTTTGCTATTATCTTACTAATATGAACCTTAAATACAATGCTTAGAAGCTATCATTCTTGAAACGAGTATATTTTTATTTATTAAAGTCATTAAAACCATTTCTTACTAATCTAATATGAACCTTTAATACATTGCGTAGAAGCTATTTCCCCAGCGTTGGCACGGCACGAGTAGGTACAAAAGAATCGAACGTAACATTCTTTTTTCAAATTTTGTTGATTTATTCTACTTTGGTTACTGACATTTATCAATAACAAGACTAAACGTGCTTTGCTCGCGTTTAAAAATCTACTTTATGTGGTAAGCGTAAGATCGAATTTGTGTTTAGTCAATCAAAATTTGTGATAAAAATGCTATGCAATAGCTTTACCGCGGCAGTCCCCGAGTGCCACACGTATTTATTTGTTTTTTTCTCTCGAAACTTATGTATTGGAACGGAAATAGGAAAATATTTATATATTTATATATATACACACTCTGTTATATAAATAAAATTTTATTACAATTCCTTCACTAATTAATCGAAAGGAACTTCGTTCCATCAGGGTGTCCCTTGACACCTCTCATTGCTTTTCTTATAACTGTTTTTTATGACCAGTGTCGTATTTCAAAAATAGAATGGTATTAATTGATAACGCGTAATGAATATTGCTGTTAAACGTAATTTTACGTCAGTGCGTAATCAAATTTTGTGACAGGGCCGTATTAATACTATTAATAGACCTAAGTTTCGCTCTGAATGCGATGTCACTTGATACGCTGTCAAATTAAAGTCAGCATCCTAAGATCGTTGTAATTCAATAAACACCATATCAAGAACGTTACTTGAAAGGCCTTGGTAGTGGTTACGTCAATATTTTTTTTGAGGTTTGAGGTTATTTTTTAAGGGCCGATTTCGACACTTGCTGATAAATGCTACTCGTCGCATAAATGTATAAGTCGACAAAATACAAAAGTGACAACATAATCTATGCTCAAAATCTAAGATGAGTACTGTTAATGGGACACAGCAATCAAAGACGAGCGCTGGGATTAGACTCATTTATTGACTCACGCAGTTTACGCGGGTACATAAAGATTATTTGACAAATATGTTCAATATCATACTGACATCTTTCTTCCTACAAAAACAAAAGGGAAAAAAAAGAACCTCACGTAATTGAACTGAAACATTAACAAATTTAACATAAGTAATACATTATAATTATCATTATTTCAATTCCGACAAATATGTTCAATATCATACTGACAAGTACCTACTACATTAGCTGTTTACCACGATAACTGACAAATAAACTTTACATAAAACATGTGAAACTGGCTCAAAATAGCGCAGACTCAGCTGATAACAAAAGTTCAAACAACATAGGTACAAGTTTTGTTTATTAAATAGTTCAGTATCTTAGATTTTTACTTAAGATCCTACTCAAGTGTGAGATTGCTTTATTAATTCGCCCTCAAAGACATCAAACAGTATAATTATAGACCGGACATCAGGCCCAAATTTTTCGTCCAAAAGTTATTACCCGTTGGTAATTAATACGTCGCTGTCTTATATGACACGTCCATGTGATAAGATGTCTCGGGATGCTTATATTTTGTAAAGAAAATGATGTTGGCATGCAGCTACACTATGTTTTGTAAGAAAATATACCAATTTGCACATTACGATCATGTCGAAGTGTGTTTTAATGCATTTTACATAGGTTTTTTGCTATTTCACGGTAGATTGAGTTACTGATGAACAGGCTCAAAATTTTTGTATGACAATTTTCCCATTGTCCGCTCTATATAATCTTGAACTCTTTGTTCGCCCCTAAGATTGTTGATTGAAATAATTATTCTTACTAACAAGGTATTTTCATACAGATAATTTACGAACCAAAAGACACAAATTACAATATTTACCCTAAACATAGCACATTTTCTGAATTTCGCGAAATTCCATTCCACGAACGCCCTTTAACGGTTATAAATAAAACACATCATAAAATGAACAGGTATTTTATATTCAATAATGAGCCACTTACATTCATAAATATATTATTTACATTTATTAACAATATGAGCTTGTATCACAATAATACTAAAGATATTTACAATGATTTTATAGTGATATACACTGAACAAAACTTCATTTAAACCTCTTTCAAATGTAGTTTATCCTCGCGCCATATTTTGAATACGAAAAAAGAACTACGTAGTTCCAAATACAAAAATTATAAAAATTTGTTTATGGTAGATTGGTAACGCATCGAATTAATTTTAACAACATCAGAACACGATTATTTTTGAATTTAATTGATTCAATAACACGTCAGATCTTACTAGATGTAAATATGGAAATGGATTGATCGTTGCAATCCACCTATGAATCTAATATGGACAGAAAAGTGTGGTGGGTCTCACCTGATGTCTGTATTTACCACCTTAAAGAAATTGGGATAAAAAAGGGAAGTGTGTTTCTGGAAATACTAATCGTACCTACGCGACGATTGCGTCGCAAGCAGTCACTTTACGATGCTTTTAGGAGAGACAATTGTGCTAAGTTTTAGGAATATTTAACTTAAAAAAACACTTCTGTAAACAAGACTGTGACCATAAAAAATAACTTTTATATTTATTACATTAGGACACAAATTCTAAATTGAAACGCAAGACGCTTCGCACAATAGCGAGACAATAGAATGGTCTTCTAAAAGAACAATTCAAAAAAGTTTATTGTGAAGAAAATCGACATTGAAGTTGTTTAGAGAGATTACTTAGTTCTTTTTCGATTCGTTTTTTTAGGAATAGCGTAAAATATAATGACAGAAAAGGTCGATTGCGGTTTTAATTTAAAAATACTGGCCATTTAAGGGTATACTGTATTAAACTCAATATCTCGAAGGCTGTAAAATGTTTACTTATTTTTAAATACGTTCTATTTTACGCTACTCTTAAAAAATATTGCGCCATTATAAATATTTTAAACAGAAGCATCGATATGTCATCCAATTAGGGACGTGTAATTAAAAAAATATTTTGCTAAAAATGCCATGTGAAAATGAAAAATACTTTTTACGCTCATAAACGAATTAATAAAAATATTTCATAACATTAATGATTACTAAATATTATAAGTTTGATTACAGATATTTTTATTTTATAAAATAAAAATACACGTTTATTACAATACGATAATTCTAAATATTGTAAAAATTTTAGCATTTTACAAAACAAAGTTTTTATTCCGTCCTCACTAATGTTGTTTATTTAAAAGTATCTTAAGCATTTTTGCGTGGAACAAATTTTATCAAATCGTATAAAATTGGACTAAGGCCTAAACCCTCTCAGTAGTAGAGGAGGCCCGTGCTCAGCAGTGGGCAGTATCTAATACAGGGCTGGTATTATTATATTATTATTATAAAATTGGAATTAGTAATGACATATAATTTTATATAACACAAGACTTATGTATTTTTCGGTTTTTCTACTCAGCATCGGCCCGGAGTCTGGAAATGTGCCCGGTAAATGCCAATAGGCCCGCTCCCTACTACATGGGACTTAACATAGCTGGCGAAATGTGTGTGATACACCTCTGCCTACCTTTAAAAAGGGAAAAAGGCGTGATGCTATGTACATACAAGATATGCCAGTCACTCGGTTTTATACTGATTCGGTGAGAGCGTGGACAGCGCATGTCTACTCAGCCCTCGGCTATAGCCGTGTCGGTGACAACGCGGAGCGCTCATCTACTACCACACTAAATTTATATACCTTCTGCTTTTACCATAAACCAACCTTCCAGATCATTTGCAGATATATTTTTCATCATAATCAGCCACGGGATGTCCCCCAAATACTGGACGTCCACTCCTGAGCAAGCAAACATTTCCAAGCCGAATATTCGTTTCCCACAAATAGTCTTTTTGAGTTACGTCACTTTAGTTGACTGCCTCGGTGGCGTAGTTGTATTACGGTACGACTGCAAGGCTGAGGTCTCGGGTTCGATCCCCGGGTCGGGCAAAGTGATATTGGATTTTTCTATTCAGTATCAGCCCGGAGTCTGGAATTTGTGCCCGATATGGCGATAGGCTCGCCCCCTATCACATCATGGGACGGAATACGCTTGGCGAAAAGTGGGTGCACTAGTTGCGCCCCTGCCTACCCCTTCGGGGATAAAAGGCGTGAGCATGCGTGCGTCACTTTAGTTCCGGTGACATAACAATACAAGGCTTTATACTGCACCGGCGTCAACACAAAAACGCACGTCTACCACACATTTCCTACCAGGAATGCTCATTTACTCCCGTGTGTTTATCAAAGACAATAGCTCACGACATTTCTTAATTACGCCCCAACAAAATCCCATTATTTAGACGATTATGTATAAACTTAATTAAAACAATAATATTTGCTGTAATGGCGCTCTGTGTAATGACACGCTAATGAGGCTACTCGTGACGGCGGAGTCCGTGGTTCTCAAACTTTTAAGTTGGACACAACTTTGCCATTGTTCATTGAAAGACTCTGAATTTAAAGATGTCCACTTTTTGTATGGGTGCTGGGCTTTAAAATCTAACCAGGCTCAAATATTAGGGATATTAAAGAGCCAAAATATGGAACTTGGATCCATTAAAAAATATTTCTAGGCCCCTCAATTTATAACTAACTTTTTAAAAACGTTCATTTTAAGTTTATAAGCTAAATAAAATTACATAAATCTCAGAATCGGAGGTCTTTAAAATTAAACAATTTATTGTAAAAGGCTAGTTTTTAAGAGTTCTATCCAAATATGCTGTCTTGGTTAGAATATTAGGCCTATTTTGGACATGTCCTTTAGAATGCTGATATTTACGTTATTAAAAAAATATTTTTAAAAGGCCATGATGTTAATCGTAATATTGTATCAATTTGGTTCGTTGACCGCATTTTAATAGAATATAGTATAATTGAGATTTTACTTGCGAATCCGCCCGCGTGGAAGTTGTTTCCTGGAACAAGATCCCCAGCGAGAACTTTTCCCGTACAAAAAATGGTAATCCAAAGTATAATATGTTAATGCAAGGCTCGGTGTATCTTCAAATATTTAAATCCATTGAGAAGTGTATACGCTTTTAAAAATACCTAAACATTCACAATTCATATTATATGGGTACCATTAAAGCTTTTTTTTATGATATAGGTGGCAACCGAGCATACGGTTCACCTGATGGTTAGTGATCACCACCGCCCATGAACAGATGAACCGTCAGAATATGTAATCAATACAATCTGGTGAATAAGGGCGCAAAACATCTTGATATATTTAATGTTTTTATGAGTAAAATGTCGAAACATATTCGTGAATAAATTTTGTCATATTTTTACTTTATAGTTAGGTAGATAATATTCTGTTCACATAACACGTTATGTATGTAATTGGTGAATGCTGAGTGTACCTGTTATTGGCATATATATCAGCCACATTAACCTTTAGCAGTGTTTGTGTATAATTGTATCAATATGTATGCTGTTGGTATACCTTAAATAAATAAATAAATAAATAAACATCTGCAATGCCAGGAGGCATAGAGATGCGTTGCCGGTAAGTCACTTATATTTACGAAGCGAAGCAAAAAGAAACCTTTAAAAACACAGACGTATACAAATTTTGACAGTAGAATAACTAATAGTGAAGAAGTGAAGCATTTAATAACCTTTTCTCCTTTGATCAATCCGATTTCTATCCATAAACTTGGCGTATTTTTCCCTTTCAATGGACGGGTAACTGGCTAACGATAAATCAGTCTGTTACGTGACATAGAATGGCAGGTTGTAATACAGCCCCGTGTTCCGCAATATGTATAGGATAGTTTTTGTAACTTGTTTTGACGTCAAACTACACTGTTTTTACTTGGATTGATATCATGGCTTTACGTGAAATTTTACTTACAAAATTGATATGAGATGTTTCGATTTTTTTTAGAATAAAGCGCATGAAAAGTTTAATGGATTTCGATTCAATTATAAATATAAATAGATGGTGGTAGGTCTCTCATATGTAAGAGTCTGTCTGGGTGCGTACCACCGCAAAGTCTATTTCTACCGCCAAGCAGCAGTGTGCATGCACCGTTGTGTTTTGGTTTGAAGGACAGTGTAGCCTGTGTAACTACTGGACATAATGAGACTTAACATCTTATGTCTCAGGATGACGAGCGCAGTGGAATGCCACATAGTACTTTGTAAGTCAAGGTGCTGGATGGTGTTGCTACTGTTTATGGGCGGTCGTATCGCTTACCACCAGGCGAACGGCATGCTCTTCTCATCATTCAATACATTAAAAAAAAAAGATAAACGTCCTGGATTAATATTTATATTACAAGAAGTTTACAGATGGACTTTTAACTTTTAAACGGGTGAAGCCGCGAGTATGAGCTAGTTGCATATGTTAGCTTATTTAAGTAGAATTTGAGGGAAAATAAAATAATACAGTTGCGTTTCCTAAGTAATTTTATCGGCAGCAGACTCAAACCATTCAGTTTACCAAATAAATAAAAAAAAAATCTTACTTGGAATATTAAATCATTCTATTCTCATATACTGGCATGTATTCATCATTAATCGTAATTTTTAAATCCATTATTACGTCTCCAAAAACATTTCAGCCCAGAAGAAATTTTATCAAAGGCGAGTTCTTTGAAGCCAAGTTGAGTGTGAAATCATTTTTCTAGTCTCAAAATACCTATCAAGCCATAAAACTTTGTATAGAGGCCTAATTCATTGAAGAAACTTTTAAAAGGGTTCTTTTGTGACATTTTTATTCGAAAATTTTGGATTAGGTCTCCGAACAAATTAAGTTATTATCTTTTTGAATTTCTGAATGATATAATGAAATTTATTGCCACTTTAAATTGTTAAAGTAAAACGGCATTGCCATTAATTGCCAAGTCTAATCTCTTGGTAAAGCCACTTATTATATTACGGGTCAGAAGGTAGATACTTTATGATGAAATATAGATAGCGGGGGATGAAGGTTCTTATAGAAATATTTTTAAATCACATAAACGTTTGTCTCTTTGGAGGAATCAGACATTTAGATATATTGATTTTTTAAAACCTACTCATCTTCTATGTCACATAGATACCACGAATTTTAAATGCATCCATCGATATTATTATATGATACAATGAACATAAGTCATAACATATGGTTAGTTACTATTATAGAAGAAAGTCATAGGAATTTTTATCAAGAGAAAATAAGATTTAGTAAAAATAGCCACGACTCAGAATTTGCTAACACACAAATTAACTTTTATATATGCCTTAAAAAATCTTCAATATAGAACTTTACAAGCTTGGAGCTATCAACATTTTACGACCATAATCCTTACCCTAATAAAGAAAAACATAAAATGTTGTTATTTAAATAATTTTTTTAAACACGACTTTATGACGCTTTCAAGAAAGCATATTACTTATTGTATTACGAAATAAATAAGTCTATATGAGTAAACGATTTTATGGCGTTTTATTATCTGCCTATGACACAACTTACTATGCTGTATATCTATAGATAGGCCGATAAAGTCACTTCGTGGTACTTTTCTGGGACACATTACTACCACGGTCGAACCAACTTATTCATTCTGTAGACAAATATATTTACAGGGTAGCGTTATAATAATCATAATCATGTTATTATCATATATCCAATTACCTTATAATTTTTCTTTGGAGTACCTAAGTTGTAAATACCTTTAAGAGGTAAACATAGACTCTATAACCTAACCTAATACTTTATTTAAGATAGTGGTACTGTGTATGTTTAATGGAGTTTCAAAATAAAATAAATAATAATAGCAGCCCTCTGTTATATACTGTACCACTGCTGGGCGTGCGCCTCCTCTACCATTGAGAGGGTTAAGGCCTATTTCACCACGCTGGCCTTGTGCGGGTGGGCAGACTTCACATACCTTTGAAATTCTCAAGGAAAATTCTCAGGTATGTATGTGTTCTCACGATGTTTTAGGAAACCTACATACCTGGGAATTATCCTCCTTTGCCGCTCTTCCTGGCTTTTTTGTGGCTTTACCACTCCTAAAATGAAATTTATTACTTGACTATATGAAACGATGTGTTTTTGTAGCCAAACAGCTATGCAAGTATCGTTGTGTAATTGAACAACATTTTAATAGGAGTTATTAATGAAATACAAAAAACTTAAGTACCATGGTGGCTATCCCAGTACAACGTCACCTAGTGTTTTATAATTAAGTTCTTCTGACTTGGCTGGAACCTGTGCTAATTACGACTTGATTGCAGCTAATTACGAGTTCTGGCATTTTTAGTTGTTCATTTACAATACCTTGGAGATAGCAGCTTTTTCATTGAATACCTTGTTAGAAAGAACCTTTTGAAATATCCTCATTAATTTATAAAAAAACGCACCTTTTCCTTAGACGAAGCCTTAGACCCTTAGACAAATAGCATAAATTTTCATACAAAAGTTTGACAATCGCTGACACTTTGTTCCACGCAAAAATCAGCTCTAAATCTGGATGTATAATGTACATGTTTAGTTCAACATTTGTTGGGTTGACATTTGTCACCGTAGCACCATGACAGTGGTGATGAGCAGCAGGCATTGGACGCGATGATCGGCGATGAAGCTTGGCGATGATGACTGCATGGCTGCTGGGTTTTCGCCTGTAACAAGGAAGTCAATCTTAGGAAAATGTGTTGGTAGCAGCTTTGTCTTATTACAATTGAGGGACGAGAAGAGCATGGCGCTCGCCTGATGGTAATCGATACACTTGCCCATAAACAATAGAAATACCACACTTCAAAGTACTGCGAGGCATTGCACTGCGCTCGTTACCTTGAGACATAAGGTGTTAAGCCTCATAATGCATATTAATTACGCTGGCTACAATTACCTTCAAACCGGAACAAAACAGTGCGTGCACAAAGTTGCTTGCGGTAGAAATAGACATTGCAGTGGTACCTACACAGGCAGCCCATTACATACGAGAAACCTACCACCAGAAAGAAGGCTTAGAAAACCCATGCCCAGTATTAAAGCCTCACTTTATATTTTACCTAACTAAACTGTATCTATCCGTAGTGATATCTGCTCGAAGACAGCGTATTTTTTTTAAATAAACAGAAAAGAGTCACATATTTCCCATGGGAGACAATTATCGGGATTAATAAAAAGTTGCCTATAATGCGTGAATGCCGCACGACGTGGCTCTAGATATGTACACTGTGACGTGAATATAAGTATGATGCTATGTATTAAAACATTAACAAGCAAAGAAATAAAAACACCTAGGTGGCGTAGTTCTCATACGACTGTAGTGCTGAGGTCTCGGGTTCGATTCTCGGGTCGGGCAAAGAGATATTGGGTATTTCTCAGGCTCAGCATCAACCCGAAGTCTGAAAATAGGCTCGGCAAATAGCAATAGGCCCTATTACATGGCATCTAACATGGCTGGCAAAATGTGGGTGAGATACACCTCTGCTTACCCCTTAAAAGGGAAAAAGGCGTGAAGCTATATATGTAAATATAAACATCCGAAAGCCTTAACAATGTTGATCATGATTCATGAATTACCATTCCAATATATACAAAATGAATAAAAAATATTTGGACAATTATTTTCTTTCAAGATGTTATTTACAATGTTCGGATATAAAATAAACTTAATTTGATATTCTAGACGGAATAACGGTCTGTCTTATTGTACGAATACTTAAAAAATTAAGGAAGAAATACGTAAAATATACTTTGCAGATGAAACAATACATTTTGTAAATTACTTATCATAACAAAATGATTTAAGACTCTCTAAAAATGTTTGTTAGAAGTAATCGCTAAGTGGCGAACAAATTCACCATTCTCGTGATTTACACACATACCCCTTTTATCCCCGAAGGGGTAGGGAGAGGCGCAACTAATGTACCCACTTTTCATCGTACGTATTCCGTCCCATGATGTTATAGAGGGCGAGCTTTTTACCATATCGGACATAAATTCCAAACTGCTGATTGCTGATTCCAAATTCCGGGCTGATACTGAGTAGAAAAATGCAATATCACTTTGTTCGAATCGGGGATTAACAAGCGACCAAGTGCAAGTTAGCCTAGTTGGGAATGGAACGGTCTCCCGAGACCAATGCCTGCAGATTCGAAACCCGAGGCACACACCTCTGACTTTTCGAAGTTACGTGTGTATTGTTTATAAATTATCGTCCGCTTTCACAGTGAAGGAAAACATCGTACGGGAACTTACATAGCTGAGAATTCTCCATAAGAATTTCGAGGGTAGGTATGTGAAGTCTGAACCAGCAATAGGCCGGCGTGTGGACTAAACCCCTAAAGTTCACAGTAAAGAAGGCCCCGTACCCAGCAGTGGGCAGTATATAACACAGGACTAGTATTATTATAACAAAGGAGCACAGCATTATTAGGCAAACACACAACTTCTGGTGGTAGGAAATCCTATGTATCCGCCCGGATAGCGACCACTGTAAAAAAACGGTGTTAAATCCGTCATAGTGGCCCACGATCGCGTTCCGGGATCAACTTGCGTATATCCGGTTCACATAGGCCGGCATAATTGTGTCGACTGGTGAGAGGTAATCATTTCTCATCAGTTGACACTCTCTCTGGATCCCTTCACATCAGGTGCAGTGGGATCACTCTGCCGAGCTAGTAAAACAAAAAAACAACGTGGTCATAAAATAGCCGCAGGTACGTACCATTAAATATATGGACGTAAATACTAGCAGGCACAGCGTTGTTGGGCACGCAGGTGTAGTTACCAGCATGGGAGACGCTGGCGGCTGGTATCAGTAAGTCAGAGAGTCTCTGCGCAGGGTCAGTGGTCACGTTGATGCCACGCTCCACGTCGTAGTTGATCATCCTGCTGTTGTGGTACCTGTGAAAGATGCTGCTTGAAGAAGGGTTTTGCAAGTAACAGTGTTGTACTTTATTTTTAAATAACGTCATTCCGTGGGGCTAGCGTAGGAGTTTTTAAGACAGACAATCAGTCTTCAACTGTCTTTGGTCAATCTAAGGAGAATTTAGTAAATTGACTTAGCATTAAGAAATTTAATTTCGTCGGACGAATCTAGTCTTAGGAAAATTTTATGAAATATCCACAGTATGTGTTGCCCCTGCAATTAGGAACCCAGGATCTCTCACAGCCATATATGCCCCCGCTAGATAAACGAGACGGTCAATCATTTTTATAATATTTTTTTCGGAAAAACAAAGTCACCAAATCTCGTTTGCCGTTATTAGGAATTATGATTATGAGGATGGAGAGTTTGTTTTGGTGATTACACTAATCTTTAGAACAAATAGTCCAATTCTGGAATTTCTTACACAGATAGCAAATTACATTACCCTCAAGTACCTACTACTGACTAACTTGTTTACGGACTTAGAAGATTCACAAGCAAATATAAGTTTAGAAAATACATACCAGAAAACAAAAGCTGGCGCCTCCGTCGTCTGCACCACTGAGCATTGGAGACGCAGCGTCGATCCTGGCTTCAGGTACTTCTCTGTGGGTCCTGAGATTTGCGCCCGGGCCTCTGTAAACAAAAATATTATGAGTATCATCATTATCATCATTTTCAGCCTATTAAAGTCGACTGCTTAACCTTCCTAAAAAATTCCAGACCAATCTGTTAGAAGCGGCCTGCTATCGAATTCTTGCAAACTTTCAATGAGTATCGCGCAATAGAAAATTGTTTTGTGCAGTAATACATGCTGATATTATGGACCAGTAACTCTGCCCGACTAGTTTCCTGGGTAAAAAGATAAGCCGATTTTGATGAAATTTAGTACGATGTAATCATGAACCCTAAGAAACGACACAAACAGGATTCCATGCGGGACAGGCGATGAGCAAAACATTGTACTGAATATAATTAAAACTTCTCTTGCTGGGCGATATTTATCTTGCACCACACTGAGCTTAATAATAGGTGAAGATAATAAATATAGCCCGTAGAACGTTGGACAGATAGACGGCGTAGTTTTTGTTGCTTCTAACTGGGTTATTACGTGTACGGAACCCTAAAAAGTGGTAAAATAACCATAACCGATTATAATATTAAAACTCTTTTCAGTAAAAAATGGCGCATAAAGTCACAAAAGAACAACACGCATTTCCACAGCTTTTAAATCTCAATTCAATCCTACGGTTTTCTTAAACAACATATTTATATGCAAATGACTTTTGACCCAGGCTCGTAACAGTCTCATAACCGTTCATAATCGGGAGCGGAGTTGGGGGCGGGTAGAGGGGGTATGACCTCCTTCAAGTTAATATGGATATGTGTTCTAGTTTTAAAACTATGAAATTGCTTGCTATAAATGTATGTAGTTTTCCGTTAATTTTAAGTAGCCTTTAGGAGTAAAGTATCTTGGAATAGACTTCTCACGATGATGAGCAAACTACGCAGTGTTTTGTGATTTAAGATTTAGGTGGTGATGCTGCTATGTAGTTTTAGGCAATAATTTCGTATACAATTAAACGAGTAACTTGTTTGACTCCTCATAAAAATCACATACGCATACACATACTCACGCCTTGTATCCCCGGAGGGGTAGGCAAAGGCGTAACTAGTGCACCCACTATTCGCCGTGGGTATTCCGTCCCGTGGTGTGATAGGGGGCGAGCCTATCGCTATATCGGGCACAAATTCCAAACTCCGAGCTAATATTGATTAGAAAAATCCAATATCACTTTTCCCGGCCAGGGGATCGAACCCGAGACCTCAGCATTGCAGTCATACCGTAATACAACTACGCCACCGAGGCAGTCGTAAAAATCGTCTCATAAAAACAGTGTGTATAATAACCGGATACATGGACAAATTATAATAATTAAGATATTATCAGAAGTCTCCGTAATCCGAACAATATTGCAAAAGCAATATACAGCTATATAATATAAAGCAAAAGATTTAAAATTAAAATATTCAATAACCAGGCAAAGCTATAAAAATTTAAATTTTGTCACTGTAGTCAATAAATAGTCTCGGATTACATTGTCAATATTGACGTCCAACTTGCACAATGGCTGCGAGTTTGATCGAGTTAGAATTCATTCCACAGCGACGATCAAATGTACGAACTAATGCAACTTTGTTAGACTATGGTTTGGGTTTAATCGAATTAAATAATTGTAAAATGTATTGAGATTATTTTTTATCTACTTATTTACATATCGAGTGTAAAATTGTTAAAGTTTGAATAAAAAAATATGTTAAAATAAAATTACATTTGTTGTACGCCAATAACTTAATAAGCTTTAAGTAGCTTCATATTTGACCAAAATAATTGCAATATAGTTTTTTTTTTATTTATTTGTTTGCGCCCGGCAGTTAATTTGTTATATAACCTAATAAATAAATAACACATCAAAAGAAGAACATCCATTCAAAACGGCTAGATCGTTTTTGATGTGGCTGTCATTAAAGATTCTTTGGAATGTAATGCTAAATTCCATTCAGGAAATACCGCGAACGGAAAGCTAGTATGTATGTCGTCTTATTAATGAGTGAAAAAAAAATAAAAGCTTTAGACAGACATTAAATAAAGTAGAATAATTAATTAGTATTCTTACTTCAAACATACTTACTACTATTTCAACGTCTGAAGGTCTCTAACTAACAGGCATACACTAAGTTTCAAGATCTAACAGTTTCTTGGAAACGTAAATTTAGCAAATGTATCTTGTAAATACGAATCTCATATCAATTTAGCCATTACGAAGACAAACATCTTAGTTGACTTAACTAGAGTGTTTGAATTTGCTAATATAACATTTAATGTAATAGAAATTTATAAGATAGCTCCAACTCTTGGCTCCGTCTGGGTGAAAGCTATTTGCGCCTCTGCCTACCCCTTCACGGATAATAGGCGTAAGTGTGTGTGTATTATCTCAATGACAAGCAGTTCGACGCCACGCAGTCCTTTGTATTTAAAAGTGTCGGTGATAATGCCATGTTCATGTGTCGTATGGCTTACCATCAGGCAAGGGCCTTGCTCTTCTTGTCGTTCATATTATACAGATTCATTTTGACATTGCGTTACTAAATGAAACCACATACTTATCTCCTTGAAAATAACAATTTCCAATAAGTTATTTTAACCATACATGTAAAATAAAAAAGCGTAAGTTTCAAACAAAATAAATATCAATAAAAAGTAACTTTAAATTAACACGCCCTAACGCCACTACTAATACTCTATGGGGATTCGTCGCTGCAGCAACATGAAACTTTCAGTCAGAAATTCACTCACGCACACGCCATATTCACACTAAACTACAAAATGATGAAAAAAAAGGAAAGTAAAATTGAGTTTTTTGGTGAAAATAATCGTTTCTCATGGATAATTTTTGGCATAGACGAGTATGTGGTTTCATTTATTAACGCAATTTCAAAATGACCCTGTATACAAAAAACCTATTTACACTTATAAATAGTTCTGCCTGTGTGAGCAAATCTCCGAAATAATTACAAAGATGTAATATTTCTTGGCATTAACAGTCTTACTTATAAAATAACTAGTCTGCTCTTAAAAGCAACGCTTAACTTTTGACACACACGATCAGCTGTAAGGAAAAACCCGCCATCTGTCCTTTTATGTAGGTTTAAATTAGACTGCGGCAATGTTTAATTTTGTCAGTTATTTAAGCAATGCTTAACCACCTCTTAACGCAAAATCAAGTATATAAGTAAGACTGTAAGAGAATATTTCGAAGAGTAAGGTAAAGTTAATTTATTATTTCCAAAAAGCTATACGGGAGTAGAATCAAGGCCAAAGCCTTTCGTAATATATTTTCAACTGTGTTTACTATTTTATACCTTCGTACACTTAAGATCATGTTATAACTCCCATATGAGTTTTCAATGCAGTATCAAAAGGCCCCCAGTATACTCCTAAGTCCGTCCCCAGCAGAGGCAAAGCGGATGAAGTGGCATAACCCGAATATAATTAAAATCCCTCTTTAGGCCACGTGCGGCCGTGACGGCTTTATTACAGATACATTTCTATTTTTAGTCTCTATTATGAAACATAACATTTTACGCTGCACGGCTTTTAAAGGACTTTTAATTGGCTTCTGAACGCTACAGAATTTTCATACTTATTTTCGTTTATTATTACTTCGTTTTTTGTTGGATTGGTGTAATTTTATGTGTTGCTTGGTTTTAAAGTTGATAGTAGTTTACTAATTTTTTTTTATAGCATCGAATGACGAGACGAGCATGCCGTTCGCCTGATGGTAAGCGATACGACCACCCATAAACAGTAGCAACACCATCCAGCACCTTGACTTACAAAGTACTGTGTGGCACTCCACTGCGCTCGTCATCCTGAGACATAAGATGTTAAGTCTCATTATCTCCAGTTGTTACACTGGCTGCAATGTCCTTCAAACCGAAACAGAACAGTGCATGCACACTGCTGCTTGGCGGTAGAAATAGCCTTTGCGCTGGTACCTACCCAGACGGACTCTTACATATGAGAGACCTACCACCAGTAGTACTAGTATTACAATTTTTCGTCAGGGTCGAAAGTGAAAAATAATCTTATCTTTCTTACTAATATAAATGCAAAAGTTGGCGAAAATGTTTGAAAATTTAAACGTCGTTCGGAAATTTTTACGTCGAAAATAGGAGAACGAAATTGTTTCAAAGTTTCAAATGATAATATCAAACTCATCAAATAACTGCCTCGATGGCGTAGTTATATTGAGTGCGCGGTACGACTTTAGCTCAGAGGTCTCGGATTCCAATTCACAGCCAGACAAAATTATATTTTTTTCTCATTGAGGTACGCCTAAACGCTTAAGCCTAAAAATAAATTCATCAACAGCGACAAACAAATTGGTTGACAAACAGAGGAGAAAAAATTAAAAATTGTTTTGTCTTTGCCTATTTAAGCCCGCTCAGTAGTAGAGGAGGCCCGTGCTCAGCAGTGAGCAGTATATAATACAGGGCTGGTATGGTATGGTATGGTGTTTATATAGATTGGGTTAATGTATTGTTCGGCATATCATTCAGTATGCCACGGATTTCGGACGATAAATGGCGATCGTTTGCCAAATTTCTACTATCCCTTGCATTGTTGTAAGCCAAGACCGACAGTATGCTGCGACGAGCTGTGAAGCTCTACAAGAAATAATACGTGGTATTAGGTATAGTAATTAATACACTGGTATTACTAAGCTGTATCCGGGAGGTCCTAATAGACTTTTTTTTTTAATACAGTGGTATTCATTTTGACGTGACATTAGGAAAAATGTATAGTAATACAAAATATAAAACGTAAAAGTGTTGTTTAATTTTATAAAATCAGACTAGATGTTTCCGCGATTCCTGCGTTTAAATATAAAACGAAATTTATAATACTACTAGGTGTTGCTCGCGGCGCTGCCCGCGTGAAAAACTATTCCACTACTATAGGACTTAAACCATGTATCGATCCTAGTACTATCCATACAACGCCAGTGCAGTCTATTCAAAAAAACAGATTACTTCAAATTCCGATCTCCTATTGGACCAAATTATCGGGACAAATATAGCCTATATGTTATCCAGTACTATTACTGTCTCGGTGGCGTAGTTGTATTACGGTATGACTGCAATGCTGAGGTCTCGGGATCGATCCCCGGGTCGGGCAAAGTGATTTTTTTCTAATCAGTATCAGCCCGGAGCCTGCACTTTGTGGCCGATATGGCGATAGGATCGCCCCCTATCACATAATGGAACGGAATACGCACGGCGAGAAGTGGGTGCACTATATGCGCCTCTGCCTACCCCAACGAGGATAAAAGGCGTGAGTATGTGTGTGTTAATCTAGGCTATGGTCTAACCGTGTGCCAAATTTCATCCAAATCCGTTTATTGGATTCTGTATTTACTTCTAACCGACATCTCTTCTCTTCTCGACACTCGCATTTATACTAAGATAATAAAGGTTAATACAACTGTCAACCGAAAATCAAGAAGTTCTCGAGTTATGTCATTTTGACTCCAAAGGCAAGTCTGTACAAAAGTTTTGCCCAAAGAGCATTTATATAGACTATTTTGTATTGCCATTGTTTTATTCACCGCACAAGTCACTGACAATATTAGGTGATTAGACCTATGATTAGACCCAAAGAGAATTATAATACTACTAAACTAGACCTATCAAAACTTGTCCGTGTCTTTTCCAACCTTGACATTGGCAAAAACATCGTCTGACAGCGATGGAGCCTAAAAATCAAAGACATTAAACAATATAGTTATAGTCCGGACATCATACAATTTTACTGGTGGTAGGTCTCTCATATGTAAGAGTCCGTCTGGGTGGGTACCACCGCAATGTCTATTTCTACCGCCAAGCAGCAGTGTGCATGCACTGTTGAGTTTCGGTTTGAAGGACATTGTAGCCAGTGTAACTACTGGACATAATGAGACTTAACATCTTATGTCTCAGGATGACGAGCGCAGTGGAATGCCACACAGTACTTTATAACTCAAGGTGCTGTATGGTGTTACTACTGTTTATAGGCGGTCGTATCGCTTATCATCAGGCGAACGGCATGCTCGTCTCGTCATTCAATGGCATAAAAAAAAATCAGGCCCAAATTTTTGGTCAAAAAGTTATTACCCATTGGTAATAATTCGCTGTCTCAAAGAGCATTATAATGCCCTGTCTTATCTGACATTTCCGTGTAACAAGACGTCTCGGTATGCTTACATTTTGTAAAGAAAACAATATTTTGGAAGGAAATATGTTAATATATGCATTACGACCATGTCAAAGTATGTTCTAATGAATTTTACATGTGTATTTTGTTATTTCACGGTAAATTGTGTTACTGACGAACAGGCTCAAAATGTTTGTATGACAATTTTCCCGATGTCCGCTTTATATGATCTTAAAACTCTTTGAATTGAATATTGTGGAAAGTTTTGCCCGCATAATAATTCACGGTAAAACGCGCTCGATAGAAGATTATCATTGCAAACGCAGTTGGAGCAAAACTAACACAGTATCAATTTTGTGCGGATTTCGCAACTTTCTACACGATATAACTGAAATTGTACGTTCCGAACGGATAATATTTGTGTTTGTACAGGTTTTTTGTGGACGGATTTGCTTTAAGCTTCGATATCGATGGTTTCTTTTTACGCGGTTTCATTGTACGCGATTTCGATTGATTTTTATGTAGGTCTCTCGTTTCAGCGAATTCGTATGGATTGTCTAGTATATTTTGTCAGTTTCAAACGCTAACCAGCTGTGTGCACGTATGGTTCTAATTTTAGTCAGTAAGTACTTGATAAAAGTCGCAGCAACACACTGGATACAGGCCGCTTTTGACAGGTCCGTTTGGAAATTTTTAGAGGACTGTGTTCAGCAGTGGAGGTCATGTGGCTGATGATGATGATGATTATAATGTGTATTGTGAGATAATTGCTCTTTCTAAGAGTGAACCTCTAAAGTGACAGGGTGACGAGCTTACAACACAAAGTACTGCATCGTCCTGCATTCGTCACTTTGTGACATTAGATGATATTCACAATTCTCTAGTAATTATACTGGCTACAATGTTTTTTGAACTAAAACACAACAGTACTTGCACGAAGTTATCTAGCAGCATAAATAGACATTGCATTGGTACCTACCCATTCCTGTCGCATACAAGAGTTATACCAAGTGTTTTACTAGTGGTAGGTCTCTCATATGCGAGGGGCCGACTGGGTAGGTACCACCGCAATGTCTTTTTCTCCCGCCAAGCAACAGTGGGCATGCACTGTTGTGTTCCAGTTTGAAGGAAATTGGATCCAGCATAGTTACTGGGCATTATAAGACTTAACCCTTTATGTCTCAGGATGACGAGCGCAGTAGAGTGCAACTCAGTATTATAGAATACAAGCTTTTGCCCGCGGCTCCGCCCGCCTTAAAAGGGTTTTCCGGGATAAAAGTCCCGCTTTATATTTTCCCGGGATAAAAAGTAGCCTATGTGTTAATCCAAGACGTGATCTACCCGTGTGCCAAATTTAATCAAAATCTGTTCAGTAGTTTTTGCGTGAAAGAGTAACAAACATCCATACATCCTGACATCCATTCTTACAAACTTTCACGTTTATAATATTATAGTAGGATAATATAATATTTGATATGTATTGCATGCACTAGATGTGACAACCTTTTTCCTCCTTTCTTTTAAATTCTACATTGGGTATGGTATTGCTACTGTTTAATAGGTGGTCGTAAATCTTACCATCTAGCAAGTGACATGCTCGTCTCGTCATTCAAAAGCAATAATAAAAGTACAATAATTTTGCGGTGACACGAAAAAGGAGTTTGTTTTATGGCAACTATATGTTGTGTGTAGGATTATCAGTAAGCTCCCGTATCCCTGAATCGTTCCTCGCTGTCTCGCTATAGTACCAGTTTGCGATGATATATTTTTATCGTATTTTTATGGTGCTAGACAGCCGCTTTGATGACTAAGTTTGTGGATTTGCTATGTATTTTATATCATCGGTAGGGGTTGACACCGACATCAAAAATATATAAATCCTGAAAAGGTAGGCAGAGGCGCAACTAATGCACACGCTTGTTTGTTTATAGATGATGCGATAGGGGGTGAACCGTGAATCATATCGGTTACAAATTCCAGACTCTATGCTGATATTGACCACATAAGCCCGAACCGGGATTCGAGCTCCGAGACTAAAGAGCGGTCGTACCGCTAACAGTACACCAAATTTTAAATCAATCGGACTTTTAAAAGTACGAAATAAGCTGATAATTTTTATACGCCAAAGTAGATCTTTATGAATTACTAGGTGTAAAGCCATTTTCACTACAAAAGTCCGTAAAACACAGTAGGTCCCTACGTCGACAGCGCCAACTACTAAAGAATCAGATTAAAAATATTATCCATTATTTTCCATGGGAGCAAATTACCTGCATAAAAAATTGACTATGTGTTAATCCAGGTCATGAGCTAACCGTGTGCCAAATTTCATCCATATCCGTGCAGTTATTTCTGCGTTTACTTCTAGCAAACATCAAAAATTTTCACAAACTTCCGCATCTATAATTAGTAAGAAGTAAGATAACTAAGAATCGTCACGATCAGCTTTCAAACAAAAAAAAAAACGCATCACAGTCGGTTCATTTATCTGGGAGCTACGATGTTACAGACAGACAAACAGAAACACAGATACACACCTTAAACTTAAAAATCCTCCTATGCGTCGGGTGTTAAAAAATACAAATATTCAGTTGCCACCACATTGACCAATTTTGAACTACTTCGATGATACTACTGCGGGCTGCTTTTGACAGATCCGTCTGGGAATCTTTAGGGGAGGCCTATGTTCAGCAGTGGACGTCATGTAGCTGATGATGACGATGGTGATGATGACGATGACGTACTCATACAACTCACGGCAGTTGAGGTTTTGGATCCCCGAGTCAAGCAAAATGTTTATCTCTTGGAATTTAGACCTACATTACTTACCCACAACATCTAGTCGTAGGAATATGCTTGTAGGCGGATGAGACGACACTTGACACTCGTAGATACCTGCGTCTCGTTTCTGAACGAATCTCACTTTTAAAGTCCAATCCTGAAACAATAAACCTGTGTGTAACACTGAAATTAAGTTTTAAGTTGTTCCAGCTTACATAATTTTATCGGAACAAAGTCTATGAACTTTTTTAAGATATAAAGTAAATTTCGCCGGGGTTACTACAATACGGTGGTATTAGCTCTGGTAATTTTTTTTTAAATATTTGTTTTTTTTAAAAGGTAATCAAGGCACTCTTTGTGAATTATAGCCGACGGCGCTTGGTGACGTCACAGCCTAGTATTGCTGTTATTTGACAGCTACCCCTGCCAACAAATTTCAAAGCTTTGTATCTCACTATTGCGCCAATTATGAAAATTCATTTTCCATTACATTTTGGATAGCATACATTTTTCATAATTGTATTTTTAAAAAGTAGAACTACCCTATTATGCCGGCCTGTGTGAGCCGGGTATATATAGGCTGATCCCGGAACGCAACACACTTACTTGGACTACTATGGTGGGCTTTACACCTTGTGTACGGTAGTAGCTATCCGGTCTAATACAAATATCTTACACAAGCTTTCGCCTGCGGCTCCACCCGCGTGAATGAGATTTTCCGGGGTAAAAGTCCCGCTTTGTATTTTCCCGGGATAAAAAGTAGACTATGTGTTAATCCAGGATATTATCTACCCGTGTGCCAAATTTCATCGAAATCCGTTCAGCAGTTTTTGCGTTAAAGAGTAACAAACATCCATACATCCAGACATCCATACTTACAAACTTTCGCGTTTATAATATTATTATTATATATATTATATTATATATATATATTATTATTATATTATTATTAGTAGGATTGATGATGCTAATAGGCCATTAATATAAGACCTTACCTCAGAATGCTGTAGGTGTATTGCTTGAAATCTCTGATCTGAGCTGTACGTTGTAAGGCCAACTGTCAGTAGGTGGTAGTCCTTTCTTCTGATCCACGAAACCTTGAACAAAGAAAAAAGGTAAGGACATTCCAAGGAACGTAGCATAAGTGAAACATACGCATACGTATACGCATACTAACGCTTTTTATCCCCGAAGGGGTAGTCATAGGCGCAACTAGTGCACCCACTTTTCGCCGTGCGTATTCCGTCCCATGATGTGATAGGGGGCGAGTCTATCGCCATATCAGGCACAAATTCCAGACTCCGGGCTGATACTGAATAGAAAAATCCAATATCACTTTGCCCGACCCGGGGATCAAATCCGAGACCTCAGCATTGAAGTCATACCGTAATACAACTACGCCACCGAGGCAGTCAAATAAGTGAAACATAATAAATATAATACATTAAACATTCAAACGTAATAAAAAAAACTTCTGCGCATATTTGTACTTCAAATAATATTACCATTACCACTTATAACTTAACAGGATTAAGGGCCAGTTTCACCGGTCCCTTAAAGTTCCAGATAACAATCTGACATCTAACGCTATCTAATAAATAAATCTGACACATTACTAGTGATTTTTATGCCAGATATTATTTTCTGATTTTATTGCCAGAAACCGAAAGTTATAGTTTATATGGCGGATAATTTTTGCAGGCTATCAGGGACTTTATCACCATGTGGTGAAATCGGCTCTATTCTTGTAAAAAACTAAACAGAATCATGTCTATTAAGAATGACAATTTGAGCGCTTTTTTAGGTCCGGGACGAAAAACGCTGCTTAGGTACTCTTTTTATGTCTTATTGCATCTTTTCCAAACGAATGAATCAATTTGAATGCGGTTTTCATATTTAAAACCTTTATTAGCTTAGTTTTTATAAATGTTGAGCTTTCTTTGTCTAGTGTCATACGTTGGGTTCGATTCCTAATTCATTTTGTTCGAGTTCTCTAACACCATTTGCCTGCAAACCAATAAACGTAAAAAAAATATTAATGTATTTTGAAAAAGAGGTCCACTGCACCTTGCCGTAAGTGATCCCGATGAAGTATCCAGACAGAGTACTTGACTAACGATTATCCATCTGGTGCAGTGGAGTCACATTGACATGCCCGCATAAAACAGATGAAAAGGTTAATTACTAATCTCCTAGCCAAAATTAAAGCCAGATGATAAATCAATACACAATTAGTACAGCCAAAACAGCGTTTACTCGACACAGGATAATTAATTCGCAAGGTTAAGCTACATCGCTTAATGCTCCGTGCAATTTATGTACGTTGTTAATTACAGGGGTTTTTGTTTCGTTCCTCCCGCCGAGTGTTTTGAGTTCCCTTTTGTTAGACTTAGTTATTTTAGTGTGTACATTGCCTATTCATTTTGCGTTTTGGTTGAAATGTTGTGAATTGTGTATAGTAGAATTTGGGGATAATTTTTAAAATCAAATATGGGGACTATTTCGACATAATAAAAATATTTAAACTTATATGTTTACTTGTATTATTAATGGTATTTTTGTAAACATAGAATGTAAAATATATTTTTTTCTTTTTGACTGACTCACTCAGTCATAAAAATACCACTTTTAAATGTCTCGAAAATTTTAGATAGAGCATCATGAGAAAATAGTAAAACGTTAAAATTTCTGAAATAATATTAAGAACATTTTTAAAGCTATGATTTAAGGATCCACAAAATGCCTTGGTATCGGTATCGTATTAATTTTAGTTTGGAATTATAAATTAAACGTATTATGAATTCAAACTAAGTAATTTTGTAATTCAAATTCACTTACTAAACTTTAGTTATAATAGTCAAAGTAACAAGTTTATAATTTACTTGGCCCATAAATATTTTGAGAAATTTCGTATTTCAAATACGAAATAACTGCCTCGGTGGCGTAGTTGTATTACGATACGACTGCAAGGCTGAGGTCTCGGGTTCGATCCCCGGGTCGGGCAAAGTGATATTGGATTTTTCTATTCAGTATCAGCCCGGAGTCTGAAATTTGTGCCTGGTATGGCGATAGGCTCGCCCCCTATCACATCATGGGACGGAATACCCTTGGCGAAAAGTGGGTGCACTAGTTGCGCCTCTGCCTACCCCTTCGGGGATAAAAGGCGTGAGCATGCGTGCGCAAATACGAAATAAGGTAAGAATTTTTTTTTTGTGTCTGATATTCTGCCAACAATTAGCTGCCATGGGTAAATCTTTATTTCAGAGAGCACAAGGAATCTATGACGAGAAACACCTGGGCGCCGAGCTGCAACATGTCAAGCGAGTACTGCGAGACAACAAGCTCAAAATTTTACGCCAACGTCACAGAAACCGAGTGAAACCAGCCACAGTTGATCGTGTCCCGGTTGTATTACCATATGTAAGAGGAGTCACCGACATGATTGGCTACATCTTGAAGCGTGCTTGAATCGAAACTTATTTCAAGCCGCCCAAAAAGATTTGTCAATTTTTACCACCTGTCAAGTGCCATATACAAGAACTACAAGAACCAGGCGTATACAAAATCTATTTTGCGGATTTTATCGCGGTTTTTTAATTAATATTTTCTCCCGACGTTTCGAAGGCTTTGCAGCACTTCGTGGTCACGGGGCGGACTGAGGTGTTGGTGGTCCGAAAAGTTAATGTTACAATATCTACCTTCATTTTTAATTATACAATTTTATTAAAATTATTTGTTAATGACGGTCCAATCTACGCAGAAAGAGCTCACAGTGTCTTAAGGTCTGGCAGTTGGTCTTTTGGGGTCCGATTTAATAAGATGTATAACTGGATCCCAGGCTTGTGCAAGCTTCCAACCATCTTCTCTATTGAAATTTGGATGTTTTTCAATTTCAATAGCCTCGCGAATCATCCTAGGTAGGAATCGGTGTTCTTTGGCAAGGATAGACATATTTTAGAAAAGTCAGAGGTATGTGCCTTGGGTTTTGAACCTGCGGACATTCGTCTCGGTAGTCCGTTTCACTCGAAACTAGGGTACCGCTGTTTAGATACTATAGAATACTTTATTCCGAGGAAGAACGTTTCAGACGACGCCGCGCGAAAACTATATACATAATTACTTTATAATATAATTTTATATCTTCTTTTTAATTATAGAACGTTAAAGCATGTATTCAACTTAATCTAAGTTACTTAAGTACTTTTAAGGTAATTAGACTAAAGAAAATGTAATTTAACTGTTAAAATCTATCTGTGGTGGCTCGTGATTGGCTTATTGTACATATTTATTTCTTATTTTCGATTATTGTTATAGTTAGCTGTGAGCCACCCAAATAAACTAAAACTAAATAATTATATTACTACTTTCCACCTTAAAATAATTTGCTAAACATCGAACGAATTCGTTTATTTTTTTCAACATTCGTTGAAAAGTCTGAGTGAATATTAATTACATATCATGTTTAATCAGGCTATTTTATGTAATTCTCGTATAAACTTCACTAATGAGTTCAAACTACAATGCAAAATGCAGATAATAGTTCAGATTATCCATTAAAATTACAAGAGCTTTTAATATACATGATACACTAACTTTGAATGAACAATGTTCTTGTTTGTTCAACGTTTATTAAAGGCAAAAAATAGTCTAGGAACTGGCTTTTGCTTGCCTTTCTGTATAAGTCTGTTTCCGTGATTGTAGTCTGTTACGTGTTTGCAATAAAGGTTCTTACAGTATAAGATATTATACTGGACAATAGCCTATTTGGGAATGGAACGGTCTGCCGAGACAATGTCCGCAGGTTCAAAACCCAAGGTACACACCTCTGACTTTTCGTAGTTACGTGTATATTGTTTATCAATTATCGTTCGCATTAACGGTGAAGGTAAACATCGTGAGGAAACCTACATACCTGAGAATTCTCCATAAGAATTTCGAGGGTATGTGAAGTCTGCCAACCCGCACTAAGTCAGCGTGGTGGACTAAGGCCTAACCCCTCTCAGGAGTAAAGGCGGCCCGTGCTCAGCAGTGGGTAGTATATAATACAGGGCTGATTGCATTGCATTGCAAGATATTATCTTGAAGATACAAATGCTTGGGATTAGGTTGCTCAGATTCACACATGTTCTATAATTAAATTGTGTGTATTATGTTATTTATTGATAGTATTTGTTGTTACAAGATAAAAAAAATATTGAGGTACTATGACATTGTTGGAAAAATATATATCATTTAGACGGATCGTGTTGCTGAGGGAGTTTATTGTGCGTTTAAAAAAAAACTGGCAAAATTTGTCATTAATCCGTACCTACCCTAAAGGAAACGGCGTGATGCTACACAGTAGAAATAATTTAACATTCATTACAACTCTGTAACGCAGATTGTGTGGGTGCGCCATGATTTGTGACGAGGCACGTGTGTTGTCACACTAATCCCCTAACACGGTTTTAGGCTCATAATGGCTCGGATTATTATACAAATTTGTAAAGATATACTACTATAGGCATGAGCATAGCCGGATTAGGCTATAAGCAAATTAAGCAGTTGATTATGGCATCAAGACGTGGAGGCCACCGGAAAAAAAATAGAGAAGTAAATATTCCTTTTCGAAATTGAAAATATTAAAAAATGAAAAAAGAACGACGATGCTCGATGCTTTATCAATATTATATAAAGGGTGAGATACTTATTGATGGGGGAAAGGGGAGGGGGTTGCACAGTTGCGGATTAGGGAATCAAATAGTAATCCGACAAAAATAAACATAGGCAAATATTTTCTGCAAGGTGAAAAAATTGCGTGTTGTCGCGAACCTAATTTGGAGTGAGATAGTGTTCAAGATACATGTAGCGTTAACTCAAAACTTTAAACTATTCTTTAAACTCTAAAGGATATGCGTAGTCTGTTCAAGCACATAGAATTCGATGCAACTATTTTCAAAATTACTCATGATTTCATTTATTGCCCGAACATTCACCATTGCAACTTCTCAAGCCAGGATTAATAGTAGAAATTGGCACGGATTTTGGAGCACCGAACTGTATCGTGAATTTACTAGTATTGCAGTCTCATTACTGATAATAGTGCAGTATAAAAATTAGGATAACATTCTCAGCTATTTATTGTTTGAATTATTACTTACACCATAGTTAATTTTAATATGATCATACTGAGAGACAGTATATAATACAGGGCAGACCTCACATCCTTAGAAGTCAGAATTCCAGGTTTCGTCACGATGTTATCCTTCATCATTAAATCGAACGATAATTGCTAAACACACATTTACGCCTTTTATCTCCGAAGGGGTAGACAGAGGCCCAATACTGAATAAAAAAATCTAACACCACTTTTTCCGACCCGGGACCGAGACCTCAGCATTGCAGTCGTACCGTAGTATAACTACGCCACCGAGGCAGTCAATTGCTAAACAATACACACATAACTTCGAAAAGTCAGGTGTGCCTTGGGATTTCATCCTGCGGGTCTTCCTTTCGACAGTCCGTTCCATTCCCAACCAAGCTATTGTGTTTATACTGCCGTTAATGTACACATGACTTCCTCGGTGGCGTAGTTGTATTGCGTACGCGTTACGATTACGATTTGCGCGCTGAGGTCCTGGGCTCGAATCCCGGGTCGAGACAAAAACATTTTGACTGGGTTTTTCTATCTTAAAAATTGCTCAGTGGCAGCTCGGAGTCAGGAAGTTGGCGGTGTGATACCCCCGTGCTTCGGAAAGCACGTAAAGCCGTTGGTCCTGCGCCTGATCTCTCTCCGATCATGTCGGATTGCCGTCTCACCGGACTAGAAGAGTGAAGGAATAGCGAGTGCACCTGTGTATTGCGCACACACTTGTGCAATATAATATCTCCTGCGTACCTGGCTGATCTCCGTTGAGATTGGCCGCCGTGGCCGCAACTGGCTAGGAGGATTACGTTGAAGTTATACTTCTTTTGGCGCGTTAGGGAAAAATGATGAGAGTAAATTTTTACGATGCGCGCGCACACCGTCACGAAAAACCGACACCCTGAAGTTAGCTATAGTCAACATTTTAGTTTTGAATTTTGAACGTAGAATAAGGCGAAAGATAATTTTTTAAAAAGATTTTTATCTTTTTATGCCAAAGAAGTATAACTTCTAACGCGTGTACATAAGTATATTTTAATATACACAGTTTTGGTAATAGACTCATCCCTATCACATGAAGGATATTAAATTATTACGCTTTGTCCAACTTTAAAGGTACACGTCTACCACATGCCTACAGTTTGTACTTCGTAATACATGTATTTCCTCAAATACCGGGCGCAAAAACCCTATATAACACAACATGTACTGTTAATGGCGGACCGTGCCGCAATTAAAGACGGAACATTTGGGCCTGGAATGAGTTTGCGTAAGAATTTTTATTTTCATCGCAGCTGTTTTTGGTTTATTTAGGTTCTCAAGTATTTAAGTTGTTTTGATTATGACGTAAAAAGAGTCGCAAACAAGTTGAGTGCATTTTCAAGAGTTAAGTTCTGTATAGGTTTTTACGAAAGAACTAATAAAACACGAATTAGGATTCTAGAAAGAAAAACAGGAAATTTTATTTCGACACAGCTGAAAATACGAATATAATATTATGGGCTAAGCATTGATATGGGCTAAGGGACTTACTATTCCGATCTTAAAATAATTTCAATTTTCGAATTTCGAAACACAGGCGTCACGAGCAAAGAGCAGACACCAATAAACAATTTCCAATTCGAGTTAATTTTTTAAATAAATGATGAATCTTTTGAATGTCACTTCATCCCATCCCCGGGGTGCTCTTAGGAAATTATATTACCAAATTAAATCAGGGGCTCATCCAAAATTTATCTCCGGAGAATTGATTTGGGTCAAAATATTCAAATATTTTATACTGCGTACACCCGGGGCCATTTCAAAAACATTATCGATAGACAAATATATTTTGAACTAGAGAGGATACGAATTCTTTTGTGTTAGTTGACAACAATAATAGCAGCCCTAAGACCTTAGACAAAAAGCCTTGAATGATAAGTCTATCACCAGTTTGTATCAATCCCAAACGCTTTTTGTTTTTTATTAGCGTTAAAAATTGTAGTAAGATATTTTGTCTGCGGTGTCTTTATTATTAACCCACCTACGGCTGGGCACGGATCTCCTCTACTAAACAGGATACGCTTTAAATAGACTACTTAATTCTAGTTTTTAGTGACAAAGAAGCATACTGGATTCAATTAAGAATACCGCGGATAAGCGACTTTGATGAGTTTTTGAACATTTTATGTCGAAACAATGTTTGTTATAAAATTTTGTATTAATTACTAACCACGTGACATCGTCTCTACACTATTTATTTCTAGCTTTTCCTGGTAAATATACTGACCCTAACTGGAAATACCGTGAACAACATGCATCTTTCATAGGTTTGCATAATAACTGCATAAAGACTAATTATCGACGTAACTCATACTTGTTGCGCGCGTGCAATAACTTTAATGTAATCTCTAAGACTACTGATATAGACGTATTTAATACACATGTCACTAAAGTGCGATGTTTGCTTTCCGATACAGCGTTCTCATAACAATTTACTATAATTTTACGGATTACGTGTCACTTTTGCCGATATGTAGTTCAATGAATTTAGCTGCTGTTTACGCGTAAGACTTAAATAGCTTGTTCATCACTTCGTGCATTATATATTATGTTGTTATAAGTGAAGGCCTTTAATTGGGTAACTGTATTATAATATAGCTTCTAATTTTTGTTATTATGTAACCTGTAGGACTTCCGATTAAATAAATAAATAAATAATGTTTTTCTTTTATTTATGCCAATGTTCGACTTTGAAATAAACGGTTTTTTTCTCGATAACTTTGTTTACTTTTTCTCTCGACGTTTCGAAGACTTAGGGCGATATTAATAAATCAATCTCAAGTTTAAGTTACATCTAAAGTAGTCATAATTTATTAATAGTTCAATACATTATGCCTACTTGAGATGTTACTCAAACTTGAGATTGATTTATTAATACCGCCCTTAACAACCTTCATGGTCACGGGGCGGACTGAGGTGTTGGTCGTGCGAAAGTTTATGTTACAATATCTACCAAAAAAAATTAATTCTACGATTTTTGAAACGTTGGTTGTAAAAATTAAACCAATTTATCGGGCAAAAATCCTTTAAGTAGTTTTATTTCAATATCAATATCTATGGTTGTAAAAAATCACACTAAGGACCGTATTAAAACCAAACTCACCTTTGAGTAGGATCTTAAGTAAGCTTTAAATATAGGTACTGAGTTATTTAACAACTAGACTTCTGCTCGCGGTTTCGCAGGCGTGAAAAAGTTTTTCCGGGACAAAAAGTATTATTGTGCCTATGCATTAATCCAGGACATGATCTACCCGTGTGCCAAATTTCATTGAAATTCGTTCAGTAATTTTTGAGTTTATTCGTTACAAATATACAAATCTTTCCTCTTTATAATGTTAGTATAGATTTAAACTCGAGGTGTTATTTGGACGCTTGTTGGCAGCTGAGTCGAGGCTGTTCATTAAATTAAACTCAGTCAATAAAATAAAATAAAAAATGCAACAGCGGCCAAGATCCGGCTTTCAAGTAATTTTTTTGATAAGTGTTTATTAAATATCGTCGATCTCAAGATTTAACTTGACAGCGTATCAACTGAAATCGTACTTTAGAGCGAAACTGAGTTAGATCTTTCAATATGGCCCTTAGTTATTCCTAGAACGCTGAGTAACCGCTACATAAAATCACTATTTTGATGTGTTTGCAACATATTGTGTACCACTGCTCTTTGATTAATTATATACCTAAATAGACACTGAACGTTTCAAACGCGTCGAAAAAAATAGAGGCCAACTGCTCTCCACTAAATGAGTTCGAGTGAATTCATTTTTGTTGTTTTTAATGGATATAATTTTCTCCCCGTTTTAATAGAAACCATGTTATAACTGTTATCATTGTGCGCGCAGACAAGGATACGCAAAATGATGCAGCGATAGCGTATTACACAGCTGTGACGCATACTAGCTTAAGAAAAGTTGGCCTGTTTGTTTTAGTTTAATTGTAGCGCGTCACTCTATCTAGGTATATAATTAATCAAAGCCACTGCTATCCGATCAAATACTAAGTTAATTCTCTATCTTGCCAATACTCGATTAAGGGTACATGTTGATTGTTCACACTTGAAACGGACATTCTATATTAGTACGTTGCGTTCATTCATCGCCAAGTCACGGAAGCCTGCCAGACAGCCTCACCAATCAATACCCGTGTTGGTCGTCGGCTACGGATTTAAACCTTTTAGGATATGTCGACTTAAGTACTTAAAGAATTAATAAATGCAACTCAAGTGCGATATCAGCTGAGATGCGGTCAAATTAAGTTCAACATCTTAAGATAGTCGCTATTTAATAAACCTACATTAACATGAGCTCAAATGACATCTTAGGTTACAATATGTGTCGGACTTTGACAGCTATGGGCGGTATTAATAAATGAATCTCAAGTTTGAGTTACATCTCAAGTAGACATACTGTATTGAACTATTCATACATTATGTCTACTTGAGTTGTAACTCAAACTTGAGATTGATTTATTAATACCGCCCTATGTTATGTTTGTGTAACAGCGCTTACTCAGCTGAGAACAAGCTCTTAAATGACAGGTACATCAAATGTCCACTTGAGATTTTACTCAAACGTGAGATTGAGGATAAGGAGTTCTCGTAACCGACGAGCATGTATGAAGAGACTCATGACTGTGGAAGAAGCGAAAGAGGTATGCTTGGATCGTAGCACTTGGCGCTCCATAGTCTCTGCCTACCCCAATGGGAGAAAGGCGTGAGTTTATGTATGTATGTATGTATGTGAGATTGATTTATTAATACCGCCCTAGTCTCGCAGAACACTGATATTAAATGCTACTTGATTGCTGAGTAATTAAAACCAAACACACAACATGCCTCTATATCCAAAAGGATAGACAGAGATTCATTCAATGCACCCACTTTCACCTATATTTTCCATCCCATGATGTGATAGGGGGCGAGCCTATTGCCATATCGGGCACCCGTCAGTCGACATACTATTTGCTTTGCTTCTTATTTGCCGCTCTTTGCTTACCATCAGGTGAAGTGTTAAAATATTCGAATAGTAACAAATATTTTTTGAAAGACTGCCTCGGTGGCGTAGTTGTATTACGGTATGACTCCGGTACTTGGGTCTCGGATTCGATCCCCGGGTCGGGGAAGTGATATTGAATTTTTCTATTCAGTATCAGCCCGGAGTCTGGAGTTTGTGCCCGATATGACGATAGGCTCGCCCCCTATCATATTATGGGACGGAATACTCACAGCGAAAACTGGGTGCATTATTTGCGCCTCTGCTTACCCCTTAGGCGATGAAAGGCGTAAGTGTATGTATTTTTTGAAAGGTGAAAAACACTACTCTCCCAAACATGTAAATTTTTAAACATGGTATTGAAGTAAACCGTCTCAGACGATTATACTATAATGCGTCAACCTACACTTTTATTCCAGAACATAGATTTTAAACTAAGTCTAGAATGAATACTTACACTGGTAAGACACGGAAGCCACCCAGCCAGACAGCCTTACGAATCGATTGAGGTAATTGCCATGCCAGATAAAAAGGTTTTATATTCTGTTTCTTTCGTCTATTCTGTGGAACGTGTCTGATTTGATATCGATTGGAGAATCTAGATTTAGTACCGTTGTAAAGGAAAGGATTTCTTGGAGACATCGTATTACTTTGAGAATTATAAGGTACTAGCTTTTGCTCGCGGCGTCGCCCGCGTGAAAGAGTTTTTGTGGGATAAAAAGTAGCCTATGTCCTTTCCAGGGTCTCAAATTATCTCCATACCAAATTTCAAAGAAATCCATCGAGTAGTTTCGGAGATGTGCAGTAACAAACAAACAGAAAAACAGACAGACAGAAAATAATTATAAAAATTGCTGGTTTATGATCCATTATTACTTCTCTTTTTTAGTCACCTCCTTTAGTTTTAATCACATTTCTTTCAATGTACAGTCAGCAGCATAAGTAGATGAACAAATTCAAAATTTCAAATTGCCTACATTGCCTTGCCTTTTGTGTTCTTAATAATGTTTTTTTCTCTTCGCAAAAATAAAATAAAAGGTATTTGCTTTACTTCAAACGAAGAAAAAAATATTTCAGTTTAACTTAACGCGTATATAGGCGATTTGAAATTTTGATTTTGTACAGATATTTATGCTGCTGACTGTACAGACACACCGGACTCTAATGCTTTATTATAGTAATGATTTTTAGTACTGAATATTGAATCCGGCCGGAGTCTGAAATTTGTGCCCGATATGGCTATAGGCTCGCCCCCTATCACATCATGGGCCGGAATACGCACGGCAAAAAGTGGGTGCATTTAGTGGCGCCTCTACCTACACCTTCGGGGATAAAAAGGCGTGAGTGTGTGTGTGTGTGAAAATTGAATCGGTGTGGAATCGCGGTAAGACTTCTGAGCTGAGGTCTTGGGTTTTGGTTCGAGTAAAGTGATAGTTTTTCAGTCTGGATTTTTGCACGTTAAATACAAACAGGCCGGCCCCCTATTACTTGTGACCTTTCACATCTGGCACAATGTGTGGGGTGTGATACATTTCCGCCTATGCTTAAAAGGGAAAAGCCCTGCCATGGTTCCTTTCCACTGGTTTCAGTCCACGTTTTATACGTCAATTGGTAGTTCAAATTGACTTTAAGTTAGTAAAAGAGGTCTTTAGATAAAGATCAAAGCCGCTCCAGTAGTATAAAGAAACCAAAACAAAAATTACTCCCATTCTCGTGCTTGCTTTTGAGTTCATACTCGGGATAAAAGTAAAAAAAAAAAGAATTGTGGCAAATTGAGTTACCAGTTTTGGAATCTGGCAAACAATTGCTTGTTCTTTGAAAGAACTTTTTGCCACTCAGCAGTACAACTTTCTGAGATTAGTGCGGTTAAATACTAAATCTAAGAATGTCTTCAACTTGAATAGTAAAAATACTACTAAAATCATGTTACACTTACTATTCCATCCCCAATATTCCTAATGATGCACGGCAGTAGCGCAGTAGAGCCAGTCTGTGATGTCACCACTGTGTTATTCTCTGTTCCAAACTGCTTCTCTGGTGTGTGGTACAAATCTTCTATAGGAGGGAAAGAGACTGTGAGCTCGTTCTGTTCTACTCGCACAGTCGTCGACGGAGCTGGTGATGATGGACCTGTTAACAAAGATATTGATGAAAAATTGCGATATTTTTCTACTAAAAAACAGAAGTCACTTAACTACACTGAGTGTTACGTGAAGTAAAGCCCAATGAAAGTATCTACAAAGGGGTTGGAAGCATTCCTTGATGGTCGGCTCAATTATGACGGCATTTTTTTTTTTTTTTTTTTTTTTTTTTTTATTGCATAGAATGACGAGACGAGCATGCCGTTCGCCTGATGGTAAGCGATACGACCACCCATAAACAGTAGCAATACCATCCAGCACTGACTTATAAAGTACTGTGTGGCATTCCATTGCGCTCGTCATCCTGAGACATAAGATGTTAAGTCTCATTATGTCCAGTAGTTACACTGGCTACAATGTCCTTCAAACCGAGACACAACAATGCATGCACACTGCTGCTTGGCGGTAGAAATAGACATTGCGGTGGTACCCACCCAGACGGACTCTTACATATGAGAGCCCTACCACCAGTGGCATGTCTTATTGTTACTTTAAGGTAGACAAGGGTCGCCTGATGGTTAATGAACATAATGAATAATCGCCCATAAACAACTAGAGTCAAAGATATTAAAACAAGAATGGGTTGCACTCCGGGAGTGCCGGCAGAAGTGAAAACTTGAACATTAACGTTGTGCATTTTTGAATATTTTGGAATGGTTAGGAAATAATTTCGCAAGAACTGCTTTATTTATCAGTATAAAAGTACTAGCATTTATGTGGTTAAAAACAATATTTATTTATTGCGCTATCGTACACAAAAACGAAAACTGCACAATTTCTTCGTCACTTTAAAAAAAAACATTTCTCTTGCCCATTTGAAAAAACAAAACTGAATGAGCGGCTGTTATTGCGACATCGATACTTCATTAACCGATACAAAATTCATTGCTTATAAATCAACATTTGAAAAAAGAATGTTACGCTCTTTTGTACTCGTGCCGTACCAAATCTGGGGAAATAAATAAAAATGTACTCGTTCAAGAATTATAGCTTCTACGCATTGTATTTAAGGTTCATATTACTAAGGGATGGTTTTAATGAAGTTAAAAAAGTCCTACGCATTTTCGATCAGGTCACGTGTCCTGGCGCGATTTTAACATTTTATACCCATCCCAAGAAAAGTGCTCAACGCCGCTAAAGAAGTTTTCACTTCAAAAATAAAAAAAATGAAGAGGTAGGTAGACAAGGGTCGCCTGATGTTTAGTGAACATAATGAATAATCGCCCATAAACAACTAGAGTCAAATATATAAAAAAAATGAAGAGGTCATTTCAAAGTGCCTGCCTCGGTTGCGTAGTTGTATTACGGTACGACTGCAAGGCTGAGGTCTCGGGTTCGATCCCCGGGTCGGGCAAAGTGATATTGGATTTTTCTATTCAGTATCAGCCCGGAGTCTGGAATTTGTGCCCGATATGGCGATAGGCTCGCCCCCTATCACATCATGGGACGGAATACGCTTGGCGAAAAGTGGGTGCACTTGTTGCGCCTCTGCCTACCCCTTCGAGGATAAGAGGCGTGAGCATGCGCATGCGTATTGCAAAGTGTTGATACCATGAAATAAAACCGTTAAAATATTTTAAGGTATTCTTATTTGCAAATATATTTAATTGCTCTATCCTCTTGATATTATTTTTCTACTTTAGGTCCAATTGACCCAATTATGAACAAAATCCAGAAACTGACATTTTTTTCGTTGCCCGCTTCACGTGAAATGCCCTAACTGTCAAATTAAATTTACTTGAAACCTGTGAAACTGGCCCTAAGTGTATTAAATAAATAAACGATGTTCATTTAATTTGAAAATTCTTTTTACATTATTTCTGCATTCATACTTTAAAGGTCGATTTAAAGTGAAGTTAAAATACTCCAAATGATTTGGTTTCATTTAGCTTACTTTAATTTACAATACTATGGAGGGTTTTTAGTTCATATAAATATAATTTAAGAAACTAAAATTAGCCCACTTCTATGAAAATAAAATTAAGCCAATTAGAAATAACTGAAATAAATATAAATTATAAATGACTGCCTCGGTGGCGAAGTTGTATTACGGTGCGACTGCAGCGCTGAGGTCTCAGGTTCGATCCCCGGATCGGGAAAAATTATATTGGGTTTTTATACTCAGTATCAGCCCGGAGTCTGGAATTTGTGCCCGATATGGTGATAGGGTCGCCCCCTATCACATCATGAGACGGAATACACACGGCAAAAAGTGGGTGCACTAGTTGCCCCTCTGCCTACCTCTACGGGGATAAAAGGCGTGAGTGTGTGTGTGTAGAAATAACCTTGAAAGACGTTTTCTTCTTACCTCTATTGATGTGCAATTTTGTAATTAATAGAATTTTTGTAATAAAAAGTTTAAGTCGTATGGGTGACGTTTTGCATTCATACTTTATTTTACTTTACATAAATGCAGTTGAAAAGTATCTGTCTAGAAAGCATCTTAATATGAAAAACAGTGAATTACAAAAACTTGCTTTGGCTCTCCTATAAAGTCGATGGTTATTCCTCATGACATTTATTTCCACCATCGGTAAGAAACGGATATAAGTTTAACAATATATGAGTTCACTAGTAACGACAGGTACTAGAGATTAATCGTGTTTTGTAAAACAAATGCCTTCTATAAGAAACTAGATAAAAAGCAATGAGAGGTGTCAAGGGACACCCGGATGGAACGAAGTTCCTTTCGATTAATTAGTGAAGGAATTGTAATAAAATTTTATTTATATAACAGAGTGTGTATATATATAAATATATAAATATTTTCCTATTTCCGTTCCAATATATAAGTTTCTAGAGAAAAAAAAAACAAATAAATACGTGTGGCACTCGGAGACTACCGCGGTATTGCTATTGCATAGCATTTTTATCACAAATTTTGATTGACTAAACACAAATTCGATCTTACGCTTACCACATAAAGAAGATTTTTAAACGCGAGCAAAGCACGTTTAGTCTTGTTATTGATAAATGTCAGTAACCAAAGTAGAATAAATCAACAAAATTTGAAAAAAGAATGTTACGTTCGATTCTTTTGTACTCGTGCCGTGCCAACGCTGGGGAAATAGCTTCTACGCAATGTATTTAAGGTTCATATTAGATTAGTAAGAAATGGTTTTAATGACTTTAATAAATAAAATAAATAAAAATATACTCGTTTCAAGAATTATAGCTTCTACGCATTGTATTTAAGGTTCATATTAGTAAGATAATAGCAAAAAGTGTCGTGACAACTTTTGAGATTTTTTTCCGTCCAGCCCTCTTTCACAACGCGCGATAAGGAACTTTGTTCCAAAAAAAATTGAAATTAAAGAAACCCCCGACACAAAACCTCTCTAAAAAGTAAAATTATAAAAGTGTCTTTGTCGTTTAAGTAAGTACCTAGTAATATTTTGACCCAAGCGTCGTCGCTTCGGAGGACCGCTAAAGAAGATTTTTGTGTCCGTGGTTAATTTAATTTTAATTTCAAACTTTTTAAATTACTTTATTCTCCATCATTATATTTAGATAGTTGATTATCAAGGCCCCAGCCTTGATAATCAACTATCTAACACCTACTCGATGAGACCATCGTTATGAGCCCAAACACACTATATCTGCTATAAGATGCTAAGGAGTTGGGTATCCCGCAGACTATTTGATGCTGCAGCATCTGCTCATGTTTAAAAATATTGCCGAAGTAACAGTCCACTAAATTTAAATTCAATCGGGCTTTTTAAATTGGAAATGAGCTGATAATCTTCAAACGCCTAAACAGATCTTCATAAATTATAGCTAAGAACCATCGCGATTACATCAACTTTCAAACAACAAAAAAACGCGTCAAAATTGGTACATTCGTTTGAGAGCTACGATGCCACAGACAGACGTACAGATACACACCCTAAACTTATAACACCCCTCTTTTTTTGTCGGGGGTTAAAAACCGCTGTTTACTCCCATAGTTCGTACCCAAAACAGTAAGACGAAAATTAAATAATTCATGGCTATTTATTTCAGAAACAGCTTGCAATAAGGACTCTCAAATTAAAACTCAACCGCAAAAATTACATAATTACGGCTGAAAAAACTTTATACGGTTTCAAAACTGCCGTTTTGAGTTTCACAAATTCAGACTACATTAAACGTGAAAAATATGTGAGCGGACGGGAATCGCCCTAAACCCCTAACTTTTGGTACGGTCAGCAAAAAAGTACACGTAAACAGCAGAGTTAACCTTAATTTTTACCATTTGCTGAATTTAGTCTGCACGTCCTCAAAAGTTGTTTCATATAGAGTTTTGGGAGCTCAGCTTAGAAGTAAATTTTACCATGTAACCTTTTTTGCTATCCCTCCACAGTTATTAAAATAGAATATTTCATATGTTATAGCTGCGTGTTAAACGCTACATTAACGTTTTATTACATTCTAGGTGTTAAATGAAAGTTCCATATATATATTTCTGGGATATAAAGTACCATATAAAATATATACTTAGTATAAATGAAAGAGTTCTAAGATTATATAGAGAGGACATTGGGAAAATTGTCATACAAAAATTTTGAGCCTGTTCGTCAGTAACTCAATCTACCGTGAAATAACAAAATACCTATGTAAAATTCATTAGAACATACTTTTACATGGTCCTAATGCGTAAATTGGCAAATTTCCTTCCAAAATATTGTCTTCTTTACAAAATTCAAGCATCCCGAGACGTCTTGTTACACTGATGTGTCAGATAAGAGAGCGACTTATTACCGATTGGTAATAACTTTTGGACAAATTTTTTTTTCTATAATTATATTGTTTAATGTTTTTGGTATAAATGATAATCCAGTATGATCATGATCAATCTATTCAACAGTTCTGCGTATACGTTTAAAATTATCCAAACATATTCTCCCAATTTCCCATCACTAGTAAGGTAACATAAGACGTGGTAGGTATCTTGTACGCGAGCGACCGTTTTGGTAGGTACCACTGAAATGTCTATTTCTACCGCCAAGCAACATTGTACATGCACTAATGTGTTCCGGCTTGAAGGACATTGTAGCCAGCGTAATTACTTGACCTTATGGAACTTAACATCTTATGTCTCATGGTGACGAGCGCAGTGCAGTGCCACGGAGTACTTTGTAATAGAAAGTTCTGTGCGACGTTGCTACTGTTTATGGACGGTTGTAACGCTTGCCAGTGGGCTAAGAATGTGGCCAGAATGCGCGACACGACTGCGTTTTCTTTTAATGGGATTGGTTGAGAGACTAACACGTGAATGACGTATTGGTCTGTCGATCAATCACAAACATCAAAATTAAATGACATCGACTTATGAGTTGCGTTTTGTTGGCCTACAGTCGAGTGGTATGCTCGCTTTGTCATTTATTCATTTATTCAATCTTTATTGGAGACCAATATAATAATAAATAACCTCCTCCTTTTGGAAGTCGTTTAAAAATGAGAAACAATAAACACATTGAGTATAAATTGCGGTGTTTTCACTCTAGGCAATACCTTCCAGACAACCATGAGATGTATATTAAACTTAGGAGAAATAGAGAACAGTTTAGCGAACAGAATAATAGTTTAACATACATACACAGTATCACGCCTCTATCTCATTGGGGTAGGCAGAGACTATGCATTACCAATTTGATTCTGGCATACTTCTCTCGCTTCCTCCACCTTCATAAATCTTTTCATGCATTCCCGCCGGTTCAGGGTACTTCTGACCTGGCTTTTATGAAGAATGTCAGACATCTGACATTCGAAGGTTCGGTTATCCGAACCCCCACCGGCTCTTCCATCTACATTCGCCTCATATATCCGCTTTGTCAATCTCCTATTATGCATCCTCTCCAAATGCCCAAACCATCTGAGCATACCCTTCTCAATCTTGGTTACTACATCGTCTGTCACTTCAGACATGTCCATCACCTTAGTATTCCGCACTCTATCACTCATAGTGACTCGACACACGTCTCTTAACGCTCTCAGAATAATAGTAATATATTTTAAGTTGTTTTATACCCACATACCCTCTCGCCTATTATCCCCGAAGGGGTAGGCAGAGGTGCAACTAGTGCACCCACTTTTCGCCGGGCGCATTCCGTCCCATGATGTGATGGGGGTGAGCCTATCGCCATATCAGGCACAAATTCCAGACTCCGTGCTGATACTGAATAGAAAAACTCAATATGACTGCCCGACCCGGGGATCGAACTCGAGACTCAGTATTGCAGTCGCACCATAATACAACTACGCCACCGAGGCAGCCAAGTTGTTTTATATTTGCCATTAACACGGATCAAGAACTTACCTCCACTTAAATCCGATCTAGAATCTGTTTTAATAAAGCGGTTTTACTAGCCATGAAGCTGCAACAAAAACTACCCTTGTGATAGGACATGACAAACGACCCGTAGCGATGTGTAGCGTTGGTGAGAGCAAAATGATAAATCGACTCCACTATTTTGTATGTTGTTTATTATTGACTGCCTCGCTGGCGTAGTTTTGCGTGCGTGGTACGACTATCGCATTGATGTCTCAGGTTCGGGTTGAAAAAAGTTATATTGGGTTTTTCTGCGCTCTATTATCCTGGAGTTTCGAATTTATGCCCAATATGGCGATAGGCTCCCATTGGAAAACACGATGAGAAGTGTGTGTACCAGTTACGCCTCTGTCTACCCCTTCAGGGATAAAAGGCATGTGTGTGTTTATTTTCGACAACATTTTTCTCGCGTCTCGTTTTTATACGGACTCGGTAACTCCACTACACCTGATAGTAAGTGAAGTGGCGTCGGGTATCGACTGACGATGGATGTTTATCGTATCAACACAATTATTCCAGCCTGTTCATCGGATCCCGGCTGCTCCCGAAACTCTATAACGGGTTAAAAACCTAATAAATAATCTGTATTATCTCTAATTATTCCGCTACATCGTTGGATAAATTAAAATATGAAGTATCTCCACAAATTAATGATAATATGATAGTCTATTGCCAAAAAATCGATACGATGGAATTGAGAAATTTCGATCGGAAGAAAGCTTTGTTTATTTAAAAAATATTTTCGTAAGTAAAATACAAATAGACATTACTTCTAAAAACATTGACTTGTTGCATATTTTTAAACGTAACTACCCACTGACGTTTAAAAAATTTCAACAAGTCAATGTAAACCTCATTAGAATCGATTCCGCTGATTTAGAGATTTAGAATAAAAAGCAAGGTACTAATATATTATGTAGTGTGTGTGCTTATTAACGGTAATCTGCCAACCCGCACTGAGCCAGCGTGGTGGACTAAGGCCTAAACCCTCTCAGTAGTAGAGGAGGCCCGTACTCAGCAGTGGGCAGTATATAATATAGGGCTGGTATGGTGGTGGTACCACGGTTGGGTAACGTAACACTTCTATGCCTATCCTCTACAAAAAATGATTATATTATACATAAACGAACAAAATTATATTTGATATTAAACAGGTTTTACATTTTCAAGTTTTACTAACGTAACATACGCGACTCGCACATACGCTGTAAGTCGCGGTAAATAAAGACATTTGTTACTTTAGCCAGCTTACCAAGTTACATTAGTAATTTTACGTGAGCTAACTTGAACATTTAGTAATTTACGTAAGTAACTTATTTAAAACTTACAAACGAAAAGCCTCTTATAAAAGCGTCATAATAAAGTAATTAGCCCGTAATTACTGCATCAAATATTGACGCCAGGAAAATGTAACCCTTAATTATCCTTAAAAAACAATGGAAAGGCTAAAAATACATGCATTTCGCATATTCAACCCTTTCAATGAAAATTGACAAGCGCTGGACATTGACTTGCTGCGGGCGAAATGTCCTCCATTTACGGCTTTTTATTTGTCGCATTTTGAACTTATCGGATAAATATTCAATATTGAAAAGTACAGTTTTATAGCCTGTTGTATTTTTCATGAATTTCTCTTCAAAGGGTTAGAGTGAAGTTTGTAATCATCAGTTACTAGCTTTTGCCTGCGGCTCCGTCCGCGTTAAAAAGTTTTTCCGTAATAAAAGTCCCGCTTTATATTTTTCCGGGATAAAAAGTAGCCCATGTGTTAATCCAGGACATGATCTACCCGTGTGCCAAATTTCATCGAAGTCCGTTCAGTAGAAATCCAGATAGAAATCTGGACCCACTTCCCTTACCATCAAGTGCAGTGGGGTCACTTTGCAGTGAAAAAAGAGTATTCCAGTCGATTTAGGCAAACTTAATTCAAAAGATAATCGATGGCAATTTTTTGGACGCTGAAAGTTTTTTTTTTTCGCCAATTAAAATATCTTATGGAGAATTCTCAGGCATGTAGGTTTCCGCACAATGTATTCCTTCACCGTTAAAGGGTGCTCGATCTCGAGGGTATGTGAAGTCTGCCAACCCGCACTAGGCCAGCGTGGTGGACTAAGGCCTAACCGCTCTCAGTAGTAAAGGAGGCCCGTGCTCAGCAGTGGGCAGTATCTAATACAGGGCTGATTGCATTGCATTGCAACTAAAATATCCACAAGAACTATGTATTTGACTTGCCCACCTAATTTGTGTCTATCCGGGCATACTTTGGCAAAACAACATAATTCGTTGCTTCATTACATGGCGAAAGAATAATAGACTAATTGAGTTTCACATTCATACATAAATGTTGTTACATAAATTCATTACTGCCTCGGTGGCATAGTTGTATTACGATAGGACTGCAATACTGAGGTATCGGGTTCGGTATCGGGAAGTGATATTGCGTTTTTCTATTCAATATCAGTCCAAGATGGGCTCGCCCCCTATCACATCATGCGAAGGAATATATACGGCGAAAAATGGGTGCACTAGTTGCGCCTCTGCCTACCCTTTCGGGGATAAAAGGCGTGAGAGTGTGTGTGTACATACACGTATTCGTTCTCAAAAAGCAAATCCGTTTTTGTGAACAAAACATTTTAGCATAGCGGTATTTTGAAACTGTAATCTCCGGAATATATTTTGAGTACGTTTGAACTCTTATAGTTCATTCGAAATCAATGCGTTAAAGTGGTTTGATTTATTTTCATTTAATTATCTGGTTATCTCATTAGAGATAACATACATATACATACATACACACTCACGCCCTTATCCCATAGGGGTAGGCAGAGGCTATTTAGCGCCACATGATATGATCTTGACACACCTCTTTCGCTTCTTCCACATTCATAGTTCTTTTCATACATTTTCGTTGGTTAAGGGTAGAGATAACATACTATGTTTTTGTTATGGTAAGTAGAAATTTGTTAGAGCACTTAAATCAACTGAAATGAACGTGTAAATCATAATACTTAAAACTGAATGACAAGACGAGGAAGCATTACACGGGCTACAATAATAGATAAAAGATATTGACATTTCGATTCCAAACCCAGACGGAACCTCGTATACGAGTAATCAACTTGTATGCTGTATATTATAGAAGTAATTTCACACTTTAATAATATAATCTGCTTTGAACATTTCGCGACGAAGGCCACGATTTTATAAATCGCTAATGGTCGGTAAAACTGATATCTGATATCTCTGCACTACCCTGTCAGGTTGACTGGTAGAGAATGCCTACGGCATTAAGTCCGCCTATACACCTTGTATAAAGTGTTAAATAAATAAATTAATAAATAAATAAAACTGATTAGAACTGAATTTTCTGTTATTCGTTCTTAGTTGCGCACTGACCCCCGTTTTCATAATTACGAGGAGCTCCAAGTCGCATGAGGGTGCTGAGAAGCCCCTACCACGAAATTAAACCTAACGATCTAAGGATCAGGAAACCGCTGGATGCAGGCCGCTACTAACAGGTTGGTCTGGAAATCTTTGGGGGAAGCCTATGTGCAGCAGTGACTACCAAAGGCTGAAGAAGAAGAAGGTCTAAGGATCCTGGTACCCACCTTCTCCGGCGCCGGTAACCGTGTGGATGAGCAGTACCACGACGCACAGGCACCTCTGTCCCTCCACAGTCATCGCTGTCGAGGGTTCAGCAACTGCGAACAAATTAAAGGCTTATTTCCAGCAGTTGACAAATGCAAAACATTGACTACGCTTCCCGAATTTTTTTATAATGATCTGTTGAGTACTGCAACATTAGGCATATTCATCTCAGCATCGTTTTTTTAATATAAAAGTGCATTTTATAAAATGGTTATTGAATGTTTAAGCTGTAGTGGGATTAGGAACGCACAAATTTAATATCAATGTGGACATAATTTAATTAAAGTGGACATCATTAATACCCAGGTAGATACCATTAAAACCAAGGTGGACATGGTTAATACCAAAGTGGACATCGTTAGTAATTATTTCATTTCAGCTTCGTTTCCTCGCTTCTTTGTTTAATCTTCTCTGTAGTAATTCTTCATCCGAAGCACGAACTCTTCACTCCAGTAAAGTTGAACATTAATTACTTTATATCCACCGTCTAGTCATTAATATACGTAAACTTTGTTACAGAGCTAGAGACGGCTTGTAAAGTATAAATTGCATAAGATCAATACGCGAGAAAGTTCGTTGCAAATAAGGACTAGTGTCGAGCCCGTATCACCAAGTTTGGCTTAAACAAAACTTAACCCCAGTTTAATGATTTACATTCGTGAAACTAACGGTAACAAATTTCATGCGGTATATGGAAATGAAGGATAAATAAATTTCCCTGTTCTAAAATTTATTCTTGAGTAGTTTGAGGTCATGTTTACTGGTGGTAGGTCTCTCATATGTGAGAGTCCGTCTGGGTGAGTACCACCGCAATGTCTATTTCTACCGCCAAGCAGCAGTGTGCATGCACTCTTGTGTTTCGATTTGAAGGACATTGTAGCCAGTGGAACTACAGGACATAGTGAGACTTAACACCTTATGTCTCAGGATGACGAGCGCAGTGGAATGCCACACAGTACTTTGTAACTCAAGATGCTGGATAGTGTTGCTACTGTTTATGGGTGGTCGTATCGCTTACTATCAAGCGAACGGCATGCTCGTCTCGTCATACAATACAATAAAAAAAAATAAAAAAAATATTAGTTGTTGATTAATTGTATAAAATATTATGATGTAATATTTATAGCATACTGAAATAAAGATTTATATATAATTTTGACAGATTGTGCTAAGGAAGTTTCTTGCGCCGCTTCTTCTTCACAGCGATAACAAATTCCGCAGCGGTGGTAGATTCATCACGATTTAAAAAAGCTTGTAAAAGACTATTTAAATAAAGAAAATTTCGAGTATCAGTTTGCTAATAGACCAAATAATAAATCTGCTAGTTCGAAACCGTTAAAGGTCAGCCTTACACCCACGGATCTTTCAGAAATCGGAATTGTGGGCGTATATGGATTGTGATAATTTAACAGATGAGCTACTTAAAGTGTACGTCGCTGCAAACCATTTTCAGTAAATTTGGATAAATAGTAATGAAAATTTGGTTGCGATTATTGGCATAATTGTAATCTAAAATTTAACTTCGGTTAAAAATATTGTAGAATTTCTGGTTTGGATAACAGTTCAATTAGTTTTTTTTAAATATAATATGATATTAAATTCTTTAACCCCTTGCGATTTTAGGGTGCATACCACAATCAATTAAGAATAATTTTCTAAACGCCGTTTAAGAATAAAAACTAGCGAACTGATAAGAGCAGTAAAACATTTGACTAAAACGATAGAACTCCAGAACAATTCTTTATAAAAAACTGATTTTTCCACGTAATTTTACTGAAACAATTTTTCATTTCAGTCTCCGGACATTCATTATCATGGCTCAACATTTTCATCTGCGTAACAAAGCGTGAGAGATTAATTAGTAACATACCGATTGTTTTTGCACGGTTATCTTGCGTTCCCTCCGACCGGTTTAAAATGGTAGAGGAATTAATTTTCGTGTATATTTTTTGTAATTAAAACGATATGGTCAAAGGTTTTATTAGCAGCTCATTCTACTGTGGCGGTTTAAAAGGGTCTTTTGTTTTTTTATCACGCATGTTTAACAATATGCGCTTGGGGTGTCGCTCCACCGGCCCGTGAGTCAGACATTTCGGTCTTTGTACGTGGTCTCACGACACACGCTCCTGAGCTCTCATCCGCTACATTCAGCTCGTCGCTCCACTGGCCCGCGCGTCGCACTCTACGTTCCTTCTAACGTGGTCTTACAACACTCGCTCCTGAGCTCTCATCCACTACCTACAACTCGTCGCTCCACCGGCCCGCGCGTCGCACACTACGTTCTTGTAAGGTGGTCACACAACACTCGCTCCTGAGCTCTCATCTACTACCTACAGCTCGTCGCACCACCGGCCCGCGCGTCACACACTACGCTCTCTGACGTGGTCTCGCAAACTTCAAGGTCATTTTCATTCATTCGCTTTTCATTTTTTCGTTCGTCATTTTGTTCATCACGCTCGCTCCTGATTTTTACACCACATCCATCAACGCTGCTCTAAGCTAATTTTTCGCATAATTGATGGTGTTCCAGAATTAACAATGCGAAGGTGCTTAAGCAACAAAGACAAGTAAGATCGCTCTTACAATGGAAGTTCGAGATCAAAACTGGGCTTCATTGTTAGTGCGTTTGACAGCTATTGTGTAGGAGCCATTTTCGATGGAAAATGTAAACTAGTTTGCACTTAATCTTTATTGTGACCGTATAAAGGCAATATCAGGCGTCGCATTGTGTCTGATATCATCGTATTTACTGTGTTTAGTTTTGTATTGTGCTGAAGTATTTGGGAAGATTGGTCTGTAGCATCGTATTCTTAATAGAAAATCTACATAATGTGTATGTTTGCTGAGCAATAAAATTGAAGTGTTTGCCTGTGATTTCGAAATAGAGAATTTCTTTTATTATTGTTAAATAATTTAAGCATGCTTTTTGTTTTCATTGTATGTCGTTTGTCTAGACTAATTTTCTGAACAGATTTACCACGACATAGATTGGTAGATATACAAAAGAAATAAGAAAAAAATATAAAACAATTTAATCTCAATTTAATCCCGTATTTGTTTCGTGCGTCTTAAGGCTAAAGAAGATTAAAAGCTTAATTGAATGTAGAAATTAAGTGTAGTACATAAACAAGTAACACAATTATCGTAAATCTTTATATATTATCTTTATGTGATGTAATAGTCAACATAAAACTAATATATTTGTATGCTGACGCAACGGCAAAGCATAGTGAACAAAATATTATGTATTCAATAACACCAGTAAACTACCTATGCTTACAAATAAAGAATTTGATTTGATTTGATTTAAATTAAGACTACTTGCTTATTGAAAAGAAGGAATAAAGGAAACACATAATATTACAAAGAAACTCAATAGTTTTAATTGATCTTAGTCCGCACTTTCTGTAATTTACCCAAATAAGGGCGCATATTTTGGAATACACTCTGGTTTTAATGTAAGTCTGTAAGTTATATGATAAAGGTCGCAGGAACACGCTGGATGCGGGCCGCTTTTGACAGGTCCGTCTGGAAATATTTGGGGGAGGCCTATGTTCAGCAGTGGACGTCATGTGGCTGATGATGATGATGATGATGATGAAGTTATATTATAGTATTTTCATGATCGTACTCTGTTTTGCGTCTTATTAAAATAAATAAATAAACTGAAATAACTAGCATTTAGTTTGTATTGTATATCCTATTATTAAATATTATATGAGTTTTTGTCCAGGGTTTTAAGTACACGACAGCCTATTTGGGCAGGAACGGACTGCTAAGACAAAGGGCTGCAAACCTAAAGTATGTAGTACGAGCTTTTGCCCGCGGATCCGCCCGCGTGAATGTGTTTTTCCGAGAATAAAGTCCCGCTTTATATTTTCCCGGGATAAAAAGTAGCCTATGTGTTAATCCAGGACATAATCTACTCGTGTGCCAAATTTCATCGAAATCCGTTCAGTAGTTTTTGCGTGAAAGAGTAACAAACATCCATACATCCAGACATCCATACTTACAAACTTTCGCGTTTATAATATTATTATATTATATTATATTATATATTATATTATATATTAGATATATATATATATTATTAGTAGGATGGAAGGGATGTAATAATGCAACTTAGGTAACTCTGCCTTCCCTTGGGAGACAAAGTCGTGACAAGTTTCTAGATCTTGTTTGATCTGCTCTTTGAATGACCTCTCCCACCATAAAATCTTATCTGTACACTTTTCTAAGATAACAGTAAAGTAATTCTAATCCAGGACATTATCTACCTGTATTCCAAATTTCATCTAAATATGTTTAGTTCCTGCTGCGTTTAATTTTTGTGCTGACCGCGAGGAAAGCTTTTATCGCTGCAAAGCTCACTTAAAATTTTAACGATTCATAGTCCCTCCTGAGCGTAGACAGCGCCATCTATTTAAAAAAAGAAACAGAATAATAATTGAATTAAAACTATTTCGCGGATTTTATCGCGATTTTTTAATTAATATTTTCTCCCGACGTTTCGAAGGCTTTGCAGCACTTCGTAGTCACGGGGCGGACTGAGGTGTTGATGGTCCGAAAAGTTAATGTTACAATATCTACCTTCATTTTATACTTCATTCATATTCTACATTAACTTTTCGGACCACCAACACCTCAGTCCGCCCCGTGACCACGAAGTGCTGCAAAGCCTTCGAAACTTCGGGAGAAAATATGAATTAAAAAACCGCGATAAAATCCGCAAAATAGTTTTATTTCAATTATTATTCTGTTAATAATAATTACTATATTTTCCCACGGGAGAAAATTGTCGAGATAAAAACCCTATGTGTTCATACTGGACATGTTCTCGACGTGTGCAAATTTCATCCTAATCCGTTCAGCTCTTTCTGCGCTTACTTCTAACAAACTTCACATTTTCACAAACTTTTACATTTATAATATTAATAAGCAAAAAATTGAAAAGTTAAGAATTATGGTCGATTACTGACTGAGATGCTCGCCTGTAAGGCACGTTTTGGGGATCATTTGGAGAAATATTATTACGAGTATCTTTAAAACCTATCACTTTTATAATTAACATACTCGCTGCTCTGCCCGTGTGGAAATTCGTTCGTATAATAAGTAGCCAATCGCTTTCATTGATACTGTCGTTTCTTATTACAGAAATAATTTTCGGAATTGAAGTAATAATACCGGAGATTACATTCTACAAGAAAGCAAACGTTACCTCATTATAAATTTATAGATATTGGTAAGCGTGGGATAAATGGTAATATTTATATCCCTTTCTGATTTATTTCCAATATTTTATTAATAATAATGTAATAATACCAGCTCTCTATTATATACTGCTAAGCACGGACCTGACTGTTTAGGCCTTAGTAACGCTGGCGGGTCGGTAAACTTCACATACCTTCGAAATTCTTACAAAGAACTTCTCAGGTATGCAGGTTTCCTCACGATGTTTTTCTTCACCGTTAAAGCAAGCGATAATTCACAAAGAATACACACATAACTTTTGAAAAGTCAGAGGTGCGTGCCCTTGGGTTTTGAACCTGCGGACATTCGTCTCGGTAGTCCGTTCCACTCCCAACTAGGCTATCGCCGATTAATAGTATTATATTAATATGAAGCTATATTTCCTTCATTATAACTATTAATGTATATATTTTTACCAGTAACTAGTGGATTGAACAAAAGTGAGCTGAACAGGCCGCCATATTAAGCTTGGCCCGGACCCAAAAAACTCTAATAACAAACAAATATTACTTCTATCAGAGTTGGACACAAAAAATATGTTATATTTTGTTCCTTACAAATAAAGGATTATGATCTGGGGTTAGCAGTTTTTTGCCACTGAATGTCGGGTTTCATAGTAGGAAAAGAAGATTATCGATTCGTCGTATTTTTTAAATGTTTGTATATGACCTTGAACTTCGTAGATGCAGAAGGGAACTTTTCAAAATCAAATAGCATTTTGATAATTATTTTTGTGTTAGTTTCAGTATGGCTTCAATATACTACTATATTAAAAATATTGGTGTAGGACCTTGAACATCGAAGAAGCAGCAGAGAACTCCTCAAAATCAAATAAGATGATAATACTTATATTTGTATTAGGTGCATTTGTGATACTGTTGCAGTACAAAAGCCGACTCTGTTTACAGCATCAACTGGCAAGCAAAATGCTTTCTTTCGAAACTAACGCTATCACCCGTATTCACAAACGATACTATGAGGACGCACAGTGCGCCCGAACGCATAGTATGGGCAATTTCATTGTTTTCTTTGGCCTTGTTTATATGAAAGCCAACTGAATCAAATTTTTATTTGGATATTATCCAATCACAGCGCCCCTTTGCTTACGCACTGCGAAGTCTGTCATGTCGAAAGCACTGAGAACAGACTTATTACCACAGCATTGGGCTGTCCTTAGCTAAGTAACGTTTGTGAATACGGGCGTATGTATCAACAAGTATAGCAGAGTAGTACCACATAATAGGGTTTGGCTGTCAATTACCGATGCAATACTAAATTGCTAATTCAGCCAGAAACCCGATTGCATGACGTTAATTCTACTAAGCGACGGTGTCTGTTTAATATTATCTCTAGGTTTGGATTTGCGAAGATAGCGGTAAGTAAGTAAAGTAATATAGTTACGTTATTTCATCAATCTTATATCTAACTAGCATTGCGCGCGGCTCCGCCCGCATGGAAAAGTTTTTCGGGATAAAAAGTAGCCTATAGCGTTCAGGAGTAATGTAGCTTCCTATTAGTGAAAGAATTTTCAAAATCGGTCTAGTAGTTCCTGAGATAAGCGCGTTCAAACAAACATACAAACAAACAAACTCTTCAGCTTTATATATTAGTACTAGCTTTTGCCCGCGGCTCCGCCCGCGTGAATGAGTTTTCCCGGTATAAAAGTCCCGCTTAAAATGTAGCTTATATGACACGTTCGTAGATTTACCATAGCAGCGCCATCTATTGATTACTTACTCAACCCAGTCGAAAGGTATCGACATCTGTTAGAATCATTTATAGCAGCGCCATCTATTGATTACTTACTCAACCCAGTCGAAAGGTATCGACATCTGTTAGAATCATTTGGAGTTAAGATAATTGTGACTGTCAAATAATAACAGACAAATAATTAGCAATAAATTAAAATTGCGACTATAATTTGAGATTTAAACTATCCTATCTCTCAAGTTGGATCGAACTGCACATGGTGTGCAAATTTTATTATAATCGGTTAAGTGGTTTGGGAGTCCATTGAGGACAAGCATTGTGACACGAGATTTATATATATTAAGATAGATATAGCCGGTTAAAAATAACGGGAATGCCAAATATGTCTTTATAAATATGTAAGTTATTTACTATAAAGTCTATAAACATAAATACATTAAGTTGCTCAATTTTATGATTTTTAATTTGAATAAGCTGAAAATCCTATTCTCGAACTACGACTTTCAAAACGTAACTATAATTTTTGTAATTTGATTAACCACACATTTAAAAACACATTTCACAATTTATTAAAATGTTTTTTTAAATTACAATTTCGACATTGCAAATGGAATACAACCAGCCCTGTATTAATAATGCCCACTGCTGAGCTCGGGCCTCCTATATTACTGAGAGGGTTTTAGGCCTTAGTCCACCACGCTGGCCTAGTGCGGGTTGGCAGACTTCGCATACCTTCGATATTCTTATAGAGAACTTCTGAAGTATGCAGGTTTCTTCATGAGGATGTTTTTCTTCACCGTTCAAGTTCAAGTGAATGATAATTGATAATCAATACACACGGACCTTCGAAAAGCCAGAGGTGTGTGCCTTAGGTTTTGAACCTCCGGACATTGTCTTGGCAGACTGTTCCATTCCCAACTAGGCTATCGTCCACTTCAATTTCTTTTCTACATTACTACATAGTATTTCATTATTTCAAGCTTATGGCTAGTTGAATTGTGGTACCGATCGAGTCAAATTCTAAAATGCCTAATTCCTACGACATACGATGTAAAATTACGCATACGGAGCAATCGCAGCTTGAACCACTTGGTGCATAGTGTGAGGATGCATGGGTACATGCTAGCTTCGAATAAAAAAAACCATTGTTAAACCGAAGTCAGTATGACGAATATGTAAACGGCCGAAAAGCGATACATTTGTTATTAGAAATCAACTAAGAGTCTGTTTGCCAAATTTCGTCATAGTACACTGCGTTTCCCGCATCTACTTCTTCGTGGAGGATTTTCATCAGAAAAATATAATTCTGAGTATAAATTGCTCCATCTAAATGATGCTTTATTCAGTTCATACCTATATCATTTTTAGACGTCTTTCTTAAAATATATAATACTAGGTGCTCGCGGCTTCGCCCGCGTGAATAGCCTTTCCCTCTATAAAAGTCCGTAAAACACAGAACGACGCCAGAGCCATCTACTAAAAGAATTAGATAAAAAATAACAATTATTTCCCATGGGAGTTAATTACCGCGACAATAAGTAGCCTGTGTGTTAATCCAGGACACGATCTACCCGTGTGCCAAATTTAATCCAAATTCGTTCAGTAGTGTCTCCGTTTACTTCTAACAAACATAGAAATGTCGAATCATTTTCACATATATAATATTAGTTAGATACACTATATATTGGTTTTATATACACACGATTAAATATATATAACCTAATATTCCATTTCGCTACCAGCCGTTTCTGTCCCACATCTCCAGTATTGTATTTCCTTACCCAAACATTTGCACTACTGTTCCGCGTGTGATACTGATTAAATACAGATCCTGTGTGCCTTTTCTAACTTGCGTCTCAGTGAAATGAGAAATCATATTACATTTCGAAGATAGCATCGTTAAAAGCTGTAGATATAGCGTATTATATATCTATTTAGCGACTGCCTCGGTGGCGTAGTTGTATTATGGTACGACTGCTATGCTGTGGTCTCGGGTTCGATCCCCGGGTCGGGCAAAATGATATTGGATTTTTCTAATCAGTATCAGCTCGTAGTCTGGAATTAGTGCCCGATATGGCGATAGGCTCGCCCCCTATCACATCATGGGACGGAATACGAACGGCGAAAAGTGGGTGCACTAGTTGCACCTTTGCCTACCCCTCCGGGGATATAAGGCGTGGGTATGCGTATATATATTTAATTCTGCTAAACATAAGACATTCAGGGTCTATTTCACGTCAAATTTCAAGTAAATTCTATTTAACAGTTATCGTATTAAACAGCTAATTAGTATTCATTTTATTACCATTCGTCCACCGGTGGACGGACGTCTTGATAAAGATCGCAGGAACACGCTGGATGCAGGCCGCTTTCAATAGGTCCATCTGGAAATCTTTAACGGAGGCCTATGATCAGCAGTGGACTACATGTTGGATGATGATGATGATTAATACCATTGATTTGCGAGGATGATTAGAATGTGATTTTTTTATTGGTTCGATTTATAAGTTTATGTAACAGGTCCTAAGGATATAATGATATTATGTAAAACTAGATTCTGCGCGTGAAAAATCTGTTCCAGGAATAAATGTACCATACAGCACTCGAAAATAGTATAACTTTCAAGTGAAAAAAGTTTCAGAATCGGATCAATGTTTTTAAAGATAGCCCTATACGTACAAATAAAACTTTGTTTCTTCAAAATAATATAATCAATATTCAAGAGTCACAATAGTCCCAAACACTTAGCTTATATTGTGGAAGTTCTCTCATCTGGAGACGCTGACTGAGTAGGTCTCAAAGGAATGTTTATTTCAACTGCCAAGCATCAGTGCGCATGCACAGTTGTATTTGAGTTTGAAGGACAAAGCTTTCATAGTGACACGTGATAGACACCAGCGCCATCTATTTAAAAAAAACATTATTTACCGGGATAAAAAGTAACAGATATTTTAATTCAGGACATGGTCTACCTGTTTGCCAAATTTAATCCAAATCCGTTCAGCTGTTTCTGCGTTTATTTTTAACAAATATACATTTTTTTCAAAAACTTTCGCATTTTCTATATTATAGTAGGGACAAACTAATCTGGCCGGTATGACATGACACGGTTTTGAATTTTTTGGGTAAACGTTCTCACAGAGTTATCGCGTCGGGAAAAAAATTGAATTGTCATACCGGCCAGCTTAGTTTGTCGGAACTATAGTTAGATACCTACTAAGATTATGAAACTTAGACCGGGTTTTTTCAACTGTAGTTATCTTTTTGTCAGAGTCTTATTAAGCTGGACGCGCTAGCAGACCTTCGAGTGCTCCATGTGCTGCGAGCGCGTCCAGCTTAATAACACTCTGACAAAAAGATGACTACACTTGAAAAAACGGGGACTTAAAAACGATCGTTTCATCCGTGGTCAAGTTAATGCTCTTATTACTTAATTCAGTATACATAGCGATTTGTATTGAAAGTCTTGCCTCTGCCTACCTCTCGGAGATAAAAGTCGTGACGTAAAAAATCTAAAAGCCTCTTCGAGAATCAGACGTAAGAGCAAAGAAAATACAAATAGCGAAGTCTCCTTAAGGATGATGCATGGTCGTGCAAAGCGTACATTGTTTTATTATTCCAAACGGCAAATGTAAGTAAGATACACGATGTGTTTGGAGATTGAATATGTTATCTGTATTTTTGCCAAGTTGGAAAAAAAGAAATTTGGTTACTTATGATTTTCTAATTAGGGTTGATTTTTCATTCATCGTATTACATATAATAAAAAAAATAGCAGAACCCGGTGTGTCTAAAAATAGGGCGACTAAAGAGTTTTAGAAAAACAATTCATCGATTTTTTTTCTGTCTGTTTTTCTTTTTGTTAGTGCACATCTCCGAAACTACTGAATGGATTTATCCATTATACCTCAGTAATATAATCTATAGTAAGTTATACTCTCGAGTGGAGACCACGTACTGGCAAGCGCAGCGTCGGCCGTCCACCTGCAAGGTGGACAGACGACTTGATAAGGGTCGCAGGAACACGCTGGATGCAGGCCGGTTTTGACAGGTCCGTCTGGAAATCTTTGGGGGAGGCCTGTGTTCAGCAGTGGACGTCATGTGGCTGATGATGATGAAGTTATACTCTAACTATAAATGTCAATCAAGAATACTTTTTTTTATTAAGTATAAGCGATGATTCTGCCAATATCGAAGTATGAAGAATACTTTTTATTAACGGGCTCACTTCGTTCCTGAATTTATTGATAAACCGAATCTCACTTTCCCAGACAAAGAGAATAACTGCCGCCAACAAATGTTATTACAAGAAATACGCCTCGTAAAATTTTATGCTTCTCTGTGACGTCTGTATGACGTCACAACAGCGTTCCCGTTTCTTGTTTTAATTGACGCGAAATGCATGACACACTTGGCTCTGTATGTGGTTTTATTTCAATGTATATGAATATTATTTGTTAGGATTGTGTTTTTTGCATTCAAATTATAAAGAATTAAGGCTGATTTTTCATTGATAGAAGTTATGAGACGAAAAAGAACTTCACTGCAACAAGGTTATCAGGAATTTGCTATTTTACATTGAAAAATGTGCCATATTAAAATATTTTCCATTGATTAACGAGTTTGGTAGATTGCTCGTCCAGTCCATTAAAATACCACATTTTCTTATACATGGTATAATTTAAATTTTAAACTTATGCTTGGCATTGTACTGCAGCGTTCCTTATACGGAAACATCAGTTAATAATAATAAATAAAAATACCAGCCATGTATTATATACTGTCCCACTGCTGGGCACGAGCCTCCTCTACTACTGAGAGGGGTTGGGCCTTAGGGGTCAGGGTACGGTTAGGTTGGCGGACTCCACATATTTCCGAAATTCTTATGGAGAACTTCTCAGGTATGTAGGTTTCCTCACCATGTTTTCCTTCACCGTTATAGCAATTATCTTTTGTGTCAATGTCTTTTAGTATCAATTATAAAAGCTACACTTCCTTCAAACTGAATACTAGCTTGCTTTTAAGGGCAACAGGATAACTATGATACTTAAAAATCTTATAGGAGAGATCTATGATCTACTACTTGAAAATCATCGTTATCAGCCACAGAATCCATTGCTGCATATGTGCCCTAAAGATTCCAACAGCGATCTGCATACACACTAAGAACCTTTCTGCGTACACTTCCTTTCACCTTAATCAGGTCGTTTTAACCATCATCACTAGCCATATTATGTTCACTACTAAACATTAGCCTACGATTCCCTGGCCGATTTTTTAGACCTACATTCACTTCCTGCGTCCTTTGTCAGCTGGTCTCTTCTTGCAGGACAAATGAAAATTCAAAAATAAACATTGTCGCTTCTCATCACTGAGCATAACAATTTAACGAGAGAGTTAAATTAAGTCTTCGCTAATTTATTCGCAGAGCTGGCAAGTGGCGCGTTGCCAGTTCCAAGCCACTGCTAATTGCAGGACTAAAATTTAATTACCTAAAGAATTTGTCGTGAAAAAAAGTTGAATAGTGGCTGTGTACATGGCTCATAATGTTTTCTTTAAAGGTTACTGAACGAAGGTTTCCCTAGTTTTGGTTTTTTGCTTTAACAGTAGCGCTATCAACAGTTCAGAAATTGTATGATAATAGTTATTAAAGAGTTCCTCGGAGTTCGATCTCCTAGAGAAGTCGACGTCAGATATGCTATTTTTCAAAAGCGAAGCTATTAGCACAAAGCATAAAACATACATTGCGTCAAATCCACATTGGCGTGCATACGCTGTTTTAATCACAAAATTCATAAGGCAAATGTTGCAGTTTAGCTTGTGCTAATCAGTGTAGTAGTTCCAAGCAGAGCTTCCGCCTCTCTTGATTTCAAAGGGGGCAGTATGGTGAACAACTGAACGATTATTATGTCCATTAATTGACTTTGTATTTCTCATTCCCTAACCCTGATCTTTGATATTATCATCATCCCATCTTCAATCTTTGGAAGCCTACTGCTGAGCATAGGCCTCCCCTAAATGTGTTTGATATATAATAAAATCAGCCCTATATTTTATACTGTCTCGATGCTGAGAACGGGCCTCCGCTCTTCTGAGAGAGTTTTAAGCCTTAGTCCACCACGCAGGCCTAGTGCGGGTTGGCAGAATTCACATATGTTTTTTATTGTATTGAGTGACGAGACGAGCACGCCGATCGCCTGATGGTAAGCGATACGACCACGCATAAACAGTAGCCACACCATGCAGCACCTTGAGTTACAAAGTACTGTGTGGCATTCCACTGCGCTCGTCATCCTGAGACATAAGATGTTAAGTCTCATTACGTCCAGTAGTTACACTGGCTACAATGTCCTTCAAATCGAAACACAACAGTGCATGCACACTGCTGCTTGGCAGTAGAAATAAACATTGTAGTGGTACCCACTCAGACGGACTCTTACATATGAGAGACCTACCACCAATATGACATACCTTCAAATTTCTAATTCTAAGATCTTGATAAACCAAAACTTAATCCCGATGCGAATTTCAGTTTGCGTGGCATTCTAAATAATCGTTTTTGGCAATCGCAACCGTCCCAAGAGACCTCTGTGTAGGAAATCCCAATGTTGTGTCTTATAAATAATACATGAACGTCGGCTTATCGACGGGGTTCGCGACGTGACGACTACACGATCGGAAACTGAATGGGGACGAACGGTGTTTATAGTGGATTTGTGGGATGCAAGATTCCTATATTTTACATTAGCACTAAATTTAAGATTTCTTCCCCACCGTTGAAATTAGGTATTTGAACAAAACTTTTTGTACTACGCTTGAATTTTTGTTTTAGTAACCCCAAATAAGTGTGTATTTTTGTTTGTTTTGTGGGATTCAACATTCCTTTTTTAGCGTTGATGTCATGTAGGTAGGTCGTAGAATATTTTTGCAATATGCTACTAAGAGGGTGTTCCGCGGACACATTGAAGTGGGCTCAGGATAAGCTCTATGTGAATAGGCTTCCGTTGCTTCAGAAAGCCGAAGTTTTGAAAAATCATAGGTAATCAGTACTTTTACTATCATCATCAGCAACATGAAGTCTATATGAAGTCAGCAGTTGAACACAGGTCTCATCTAAAAATATCCATACGGACCTGTCAAAAGCGACCTGCATCCAGCGTATTCCTGCGACCTTTATCGAGTTGACTGTCCTGTCCTGTAGGTGCTATTCTACTGTTACTACGCTATTATATTTTTTTAAAATGGTTAAGTGTGTATGTGGGAGATAGCCTTTTAAACTACACACACACACTCACGTCTTTTATTCCCAAAGGGGTAGGCAGAGGCGCAACTATTGCACCCACTTTTCGCCGTGCGTATTCCGTCTCATGATGTAATAGGGGGAGAGCCTATCGCCATATCGGGCACAAATTCCAGACTCCGGACTGATACTGAGTTTAAAACCCAAATATCACTTTGCCCGATCCGGGATTTGAACCCAAGACCTCAGCATTGCAGTCATATCGTAATACAACTATGCCACCGAGGCACCTCTTAAACTACTTATAAAAATATACTTCTTCTTCTTCAGCCTTTAGAAGTCCACTGCTGAACATAGGCCTCCCCCAAAGATTTCCAGACCAACCTGTCAGAAGCGGCCTGCATCCAGCGGGTTCCTGCGAAAAGCTAAATAATCACCATTAAAAAGGCAGCTTTAATCCCGAGACGGCCGTGACCCACAACGACGAAAAAAAATCCTCGCGAATCCCACACCTTCGCCGCCAGTCAATCGTAACCATTCAGCACATTCGTTTGTTATGCGACGTAGACAAAATGCTTCCTTTGTCAGCCTATACTTACAGACTAAACTCATTTATTAGCTTAGACTTAGATTAGGCTTTGATACCTAAAGTGGGCACAGATTTAGTGGCAGTTGTTTTTCTGACCTAAATAGGTCTTTGTTGTATAATTGTTTGTTTTGTACTTGTGAGGTTGAAGGTGACCGTGACGATAAATGTGTATTGTGGGATTAGGATTGTGAGAGGGTATACGTTTTATTTGGGAAAAACAAAATAATTTCAATTAAGTGTTTTCAGTTATCGTCTATAAATATTGGTTCATGGCATAGTGGGATGAATTTGTTGTAAATGAAAATCAAGGATTCCTAAATGAGAAAGTTAGATTTTTCTAACATGATTCGGGGTTCGATTACGTATAAGAGCGTTGACGTCAGCTAAGACGGACCGCTAATTCTTTTTTTATTGTAATGGCACGGCCATGATTCCCACTGCGACTGATGGTAAGCGGTGGAGTTCAAATAAAATGTCGACGGACTCTACACCTTTGCCTACCCCTTGGAGGATAAAGGCATGAGGCATATATAAATATGTATATAGGTACAGTCGGTCACAAAAGAAGATGGACAAATTCAAAACTTCAAACCACCTATACACGTTAAGTTTAATTAAACATTTTTTTCTCTTTGTTTGGAGTTAAAGCGTGGTTAAAGTAAATGGTTTATATTTTAAATTTATAAAGAAAAAATTATATGTTATTTCAATTTGTTCAGCTACTTATGTGGTTGACTGTACATATTATAATATATTATGTATAGAGTCTACTATGCCTGTTTGAATAATTAATTCAATTCAGCCATTATCTTCATTTATCCGTTCATCCTTATTTATCCCAGTATCCGAATCTATAAACCGAAACTACCACGAACGGAAATGCCTATTTATAACAACAATAATAATAAATTAGCAAACAAACAAACTATAAATAACAAACATAACAACGGGTAACACATCGCGTATTGCCAGACGAAAAAAGGTGATATAAATCGAGTGAAACGAAGTTGCCAGACTCTTCTTATTAACGAGATTGGGACGGCATTATGCTGTACGTTATGTAATAATTAGGTAAATGGTGACGTAGAAAGTAATGTTCTTTGAATTATCATAAAAAGGCTTTATCATAATTATTTTTATTCATATGACGTCAAATATACTGAAATTATTTGACGAGTTTTAGTTTAAAAGTCTTAAATAGACTAATTATATGTTGCTTCGGTGGTGTAGTTGTATTAAGGTAAGACTGCAGTTCTGAGGTCTCCGGTTCGATTCCCGGATCGGGCAAAGTGATATTGGGTTCTTTTACTCAGTATCAGCCGGCGGTTTGGAAATGTGCCCGGTAAATGGTATTGTAGACTGCCCCCTATTTCATGGGACCTTACATATCTGGTAAAATGTGGGCCTGATACACTTCTGCCTACCCCAGAAACGGGAAAAAGGCGTGATACTACGTATGTAATTATATGTTATTAAAAATATAGTGTTATGATCATAGTTCAAATGGACCTACTTATGATGTTTTCGATGGCTTGTTCCTTTCTGCATCGTGCGGACTCACAAATTAGCAGTTTCTTTATTATGTTTGCGATATAGTTCAAAGTGATCATATAAAAAAATTACAAAAATATTCCAGTCACTAAAATAAAGCGTGGCGACATTTATTTTAAGATATTCGAGTCTCATTTTAATCTTACATCTTACTTTATATTATAAATGAGAAATTTTGTGGAAACGTTTGGATTTTGATTAGACTAAAACGCAAAAGCAGCTGTACGGATTTGGATAAAATTTAGCACACGAGTAAATCATGTCCAGGATTAACATATTATAGACTAACTACACTTTAAATAAAATAAAAGAAATAATGGACTTCATTCATCTGATTAATTTTTAAAGTAGTTTATCAGAATTCACATATTATAATTTCTTATTCATAATTCCTAGGTATTTAGGTTTCCTCACGATGTTTGCTTTCACCATTGAAGCAATAGCCGGTACGTCGACAGAGGTGTGTGCCTTGGCTTTGAACCTGTAAACATTGTCAGCAGTCTGTTTCATTCCCAATTAGGCTATCGCTTAAAGCTAAAAGGTTATAAGTAAAATATTTATTATGTAAAGATAAAGTATTTTTCCTAAATATATACTATGGTTATTAATACGTTACTAAACCCAAATATTAAATTTGAGTATGTTAGTTTTTCTGAACGTTTTTTTTTGGAAATTGCTGAACCGATTGTGATGGCTTTTATTAGTTTCTGAAAGGCTAAACAGACAATGTCGTGCCTCTCATACAGGCAATTACATACAAGATGCTTACTTAGCAGCCATTACTCAGACTCTTACATAACCTGGGCTCTATTTAGAGTACTAAAACTACACACCAATTATCATAAAAATATCCCACAGTATCCGAAAACTACCAAAAATGTACGACCAATATCCGAAACATATTCAATGACTTGTTCTCTTATGCACACAGCGGTCCAGAGAAGTTGGCCCGTTCTTTATTATGTTTGCCAATCCGTATCGATCGGACGGACATCGTCCTCTGGGAGCGAACCAAATTATTCCTTCCACACAATTTACTCCCAATTTGACTGCAGACCTTTGCAAATTAATTTAATTATAATACTCGCTAAATTATATTATTGAACGAAATATTAGATTTATGTTGTTCCAGTAATTATTTCCAACGCAATGGAAGTGACAGAAAGAAATGTCAGAGTAATTATATTATAATTTAAAATAACCTCTGTTATTCTCGAAGTGTTAGGCAGAATAACTAGTACATTTATACATTATCGAGTCAAAGTAGCTCATGTAAGTGCGTCGCATTTAGGGGTCAGCCTATATTCTGTACTTTTTCTTCTGCCTTTGAAAGTCCTCTCCTGAACATAGGCCTCCCCCAAATATTTCCATGCCAACCTGTTAGAAGTGGCCTGCATCCAGTTGGTTTCGGCGACCTTTACGAGGTCGTCTATAGGAGGACGTGCAACGCTGCACTTGCCAGTATATGGTCTCCACTCGAGAACTTTTCCTTTTTTTATCTGTTGTCAGTTCTACGAGCTATGTGCCCTGCCCACTGCCACTTTAGCTTGCTAAGCTGCTGGGCTATGTCGTTGACTTTCGTTCTTCTACAGATCACCTCATTTCTGATTTGATCACCTAAAGAAACACCGAGCATTGCCCTCTCCATTGCTTGTATTCTGTACAGGCCAGCATAATTGTGTCGACTGGCAAATAATCGTCTCTCGTCAATCCACTCTATCTAGATGCTACTCGACTTGTCTTCAGGTACTGTGGAGTCACTTTGTAAGACACTGTCTTAATTTACAGTGACATAGTATTCTAAAAAGCAACAGATATTTATTCTAGCTTAGTTTCAAGCGTAGATAACTCTGCATATTATATAACAATTCGGTCAATATTTAATTCAGTAACAGATTCCAAAAAGGATTCGTCATACATTATTGAAAGCAGTGCAATGCAATGCAATCAGGTCTGTATTACATACTGCCCACTGCTGAGCACGGGCCTCCTCTACTACTGAGAGGATTTAGGCCTTAGCCCACCGCACTGGCCTAATGCGAGTTGGCAGACTGCACATACCTTCGAAATTCCTATAGAGAACTTCTCAGATATGCCGGTTTCCTCACGATGTTTTCCTTCACCGTTAAAGCGAGCGATAATTCACAAATAATACACACGTACCTTTTTAGAAAAGTCAGAGGTGCGTGCCCTTGGGTTTTGAACCTGCGGACATTCGTCTCGGCAGTCCGTTCCACTTCCAACTAGGCTATATATTGCTTGGGTATTGTTATGTTATGTTTTCCTTCACCGTTAAAGCAAACGATAATTTGTAAACAAACAAAGAAAGCAGTGCAGCAGACTTGTATTTGAAATTGTATTGAACTGTTATAGTTGGAGTACCTCGGTGGTTATATTGCGTACGTAATACGAATGAAGCGACGATAGCCAAGTCGGGAATGGAACGGTCTGCCGAGACAATGTCCGCAGGTTCAAAAACCCAAGGCACACACCTCTGAATTTTCGAAGTTACGTGTGTATTGTTTATCAATTATCGTTCGCTTTAACGGTGAAGGAAAACATCGTGAGGAAACCTACATACCTGAGAATTCTCCATAAGAATCTCGAGGGTATGTGAAGTCTGCCAACCCGCACTAGGCCAGCGTGGTGGACTAAGGCCTAACCCCTCTCAGTAGTAGAAGAGGCCTGTGCTCAGCAGTGGGCAATATATAATACAGGGCTGATGATGATGATGAATACGAATGATGTGCTGAGGTGCTAACGTCTCCCTCCCTGACCCTAAGGTCAGCTAATGGAGTACAGTGGGTTTTTCTGTGGCTCTAGAATTATGCAGCAATGGTATTGGTTCACCTTTTGGTCAATATAAATTTACATAGATGGCGAAATTTAGATGATGCAAGCAAAAGGTCCTATTCGACAACCAGGTTCAGGTTTATTATTAATCTTTCCTAAAAATCTCAATTTTTATTTCTTTCATCGTAGATGGCGAAATGTACGTAATGCAAGCAAAATATCCTGGGTTCGACATGTAGGTTCAGATTTAATTATCTTCCATAAAAATCCTATTTTTTATTTCCTTCATTGTAAAAAAAGAAAAAATACGCTTATTTCAAGCCGCTGTCAGAGTTAGGAGTAGGTACAAGTGTGCGCCACAAGTCACCTTGTAAAGGACTTTTTGAATTTAATTAAGTATTTCTTTATTTAAAATTTTCTGGAGGATGTGTGATGAAATATGTTACATGTTGATTTCAGTATAGTATGTTGCTATCGTCTTATATACACCCACATTGTTTCAACTCTGTGCTACTCGACTGTAGGCTAGTAAATAATGCCTCTTTCATTAAATCCACCCTTACAAAGATTTAAATAAAATAAGTATCCCATTCAGCGCCAAAAGTAGAATAACTAGTCTAATACATTGGATAAAAAGTAAGTGTTTTCGTCTCCCGTGCCAAACTCTTACATAATTCAAATCTTGGATTACAATTTATAGAAACACTCCAAATCAATTCGTTAGATAATCTAATCAGTGGATCAAGACAACAACAACAAGACAACGGTATCAATTTTTCAATTGCCCAACGAAAATACACTGAATTTTCAGTCAATATTTCTGAGTTTCAAACAATATCGGTGTTGAGAACTGAAATGTTTCGCCACTCGATATCTAGGACATGAAACTAGTGCAGGAAATTGGGTTTTCCATTTTCTAAAAATTCTTGATACGTGGACTTGTCACGTCTCGGGGTGCATCTATGTAAAAGGTTATTTGAAATTTTCCGTCCGTACAACGCTCACGATCAGGGTAGGGCTTGACGGTTCACTGATCCGGCATACTCCATTTTTATACATAAATTCGCTGCCCCACTGGCCCGCGCGGCACGTAATAGGCTCCCTGTATGTTGTCTCACAACACTCGCTCCTGAGCTCTCATTCTCTACCTTCAGCTCGTCACTCCAACGGCCCGCGCGTCACGCACTACGCTCCCTGTACGTGGTCTTACAACACTCGCTCCTGAGCTGTCATCCACTACCTTCAGCTCGTCACTCCACCGGCCCGCACGTCACACACTACGCTCCCTTTACGTGGTCTCACAGCACTCGCTCCTGAGCTCTCATTCACTTTTTAGTTCCAACTCATCGCTTCACCAACTCACGCATCACTATGCTTCGACATCATCTGACAGCCGCTCTTCAGATCATAGGAACCAGTTGTCAGCTCATCACATTTGCTATTACGAGCTGGCACGTTCATACGACCATCATAATATTTTCTAAATCAACACCCAAATGGAAAAGGAAGGAAGGTACGGTTATAAATTGAAGAGAATTACTTTTGTGCTGAGAATAGTAAGTATGGCCTCCAATGACAAGCCCCGGGCGAGCGGAAAACCTCTCGAATATTTTTTTCCTTAGTCCCTGCGGTTTTCTGTCTATCGGCATACACTTTACCAAGCCGCAGGATTCACACCGTCCGAGTATTTTTAATCAGCAAATTGCCGTTTAACTGAAAATTTACAAATTTTATAAAAAAATATTGATAGAATACCGTGAAAATTTTTCTCTATTTAAAACATTGGTTCATTTTTATATGTAAAAATAGAATAAATATTTTTTCGGCCATTTAACACTTCACCATTACAAATTAATTTTAAGGACAATTAACCACAAAAATAAATATGAAAATATTACAAGCATTCCCCTCTCACGACTAAAATCGTGTCGCCGCCGTCTCGGTTCATTCCCGTTTTATGTGAAACGCCCTGTCGTGACCTCTCAAGCGAATTGCAAAATTTAAGAGTCGAAACATCTTCGTTACATGAAATAAAAGGGAATGGGGAATAATTTTACTGCAAGATCTTGTCGAGTTCTTTTGATGTTATCAAGATTTTTATTCATATTTGTTTTAATTAAGGCTTTATTAAATATAATATATTAAATTAAATTGGTGCAAGAAAATAAAGGACTCAAGTACCAATTTCACTTTGAATTCAATATCGTAAGGTAATTCCATTTGAAGAGTTAGGTATAACAACTAGTGATGTCTACTACTTTATCGAGTCTATAATCTATGTCCGTCCTATGATGTGATAGCCAAGCTTATCACCATATCGGTGGCAATTACAATCACGGACAAATTCTGGCTTCTTTCGAGTAAGTCTGTTCTTCAGAAAACAAGTAGACCATAGCACTCAAATATAATATTGGTTTGTACTAGTGTTTTTTCATTAGTTTGATATACCGAGTGTTACTTATTAATGTAGTCGTACATATTTAGAATAAAATACTAATAGAACACACCATGCATAAAACAAATCATAAGATCAGGTTTGAAAAAACGGCCATAAATACTCATGCTAAAACTTAATATCCAGAAAAAAGATATAACACACGAAGCGTACCTAATGGTTACCCGCTTTGACGTATATATCAAGACAATGGATTGGTTTCACTGGCAAGGATGACTCCCTTAGAGAGAGATTTTTAGTTTCAGAGTTTAGCTCGAAACAATCAGTCGTTAGCTTTGTATGAGAACTGGGTTTTGATCGCGGTTCCGGCCGCGTGAAATAGTTTTTCCGGGATAAAAATTAGCTTAAAACCTTCCCAGGGTTTCAAAATATCTCCTATCAACTTTTATCTATCAAAATCCTTTCGGTAGGTTTTTTTTTATTGCATTGAATGACGAGACAAGCATGCCGTTCGCCTGATGGTAAGCGATACGACCACCCATAAACAGTAGCAACACCATCCAGCACCTTGACTTACAAAGTACTGTGTGGCATTCCACTGCGCTCGTCATCCTGAGACATAAATGTTAAGTCTCATTATGTCCAGTAGTTATACTGGCTACAATGTCCTTCAAACCGAAACACAACAGTGCATGCACTGTTGCTTGGCGGTAGAAATAGATATTTGAGTTTATAGCGTACAGAGGCGACGGACGACTTTGTTTTATACTATGTAAGGAAAGACTATAAATCATCATCATCAGCCACATGACGTCCACTGCTGAACATAGGCCTCCCTAAAGATTTCCAGACGGATCTGTCAAAAGCGGCCCGCATCCAGCGTGTTCCTGCGACCTTTATCAAGTCGTCTGTCCACCTTGCAGGTGGACGGCCGACGCTGCGCTTGCTAGTACGTGGCCTCCACTCGAGAAGAAAGACTATAAATACACATATATAATATGTTCTGTTCTTCTTCGGTATATCTATAAACAAAAGAGTAAAAGAAACCATGGAAGAATTGGTAATTCCTGGAGCATCACGAACACAGAAAAAACCCTACCGCCATAATCTCCTCAAAAGCTAAATTGCAAAAAAGTGACCAAGCAGAATCATTTAGGCAATAACCAAACCACTCAATTACGCAATTGGCTTTAGTCCAAAACCAAAAAAATCCGGTCATGCCTTATAAAGTTATTATAAGGCAATTCGTAAAATTCCAGTTTCCCTAATAAAAAATAAGCAATATCTTACCCGAAACGATTAACCCCATCGTTTATTTTTATGGGACAGGGTCCTGTGTACTTATACGAGAAATAAGTGTTGCAAAACCCCAGTTTTTATATCTATCCCGTGTTTTATGGATAGTAAAGTTGGAAATTTAATAAATAGGCTTTATTGCTTGTTTACCTACCATACCATACCAGCCATGCATTATATACTGCCGACTGCTGAGCACGGGCTTCCTCTACAACTGAGAGGGTTTAGGCCTTAGTCCACCACGCTGACCTAGTGCGGGTTGGCAGACTTCACATACCTTCGAAGTTCCTATAGAGAACTTCTCAAATATGCAGGTTTCCTCACGATGTTTTCCTTCACCGTTATAGCGAGCGATAATTCACAAATAATACACACATAACTTTTTAGAAAAGTCAGAGGTGCGTGCCCTTGGGTTTTGAACCTGCGGACATTCGTCTCGGCAGTCCGTTCCACTCCCAACTAGGCTATATATATTGCCTGCCTCGGTGGCGTAGTTGTAATGCGTACGCGTTACGAGTACGATTTGCACGCTGAAGGCCTGGGTTCGAATCCAGGTCGAGCCAAAAACATTGTGATTGGGTTTTTCCATCTTAAAAATTACTCAGTCGCAGCTCGGAGTCAGGAAGTTGGCGGTGTGATACCCCGGTGCTTTGGAAAGCACGTAAAGCCGTTGGTCTTGCGCCTGATCTCTCTCCGGTCATGTCGGATCGCCGTCTCACCGGACTATGAGAGTGAAGGAATAGCAAGTGCACTTGTGTATTGCGCACACATCTGTGCACTATAATATCTCCTGCGTACCTGGCTGATCTCTGTTGAGATTGGCCGCCGTGGCCGAATTCGGCTAGGAAGGGATTATATATATTGCTTGGGTATTGTTACAAAATTCCAACAGGGTTTTAATCAGTTCGGCTCTCTCGTTTGTGTTACCTGGACCTTTACATTTACTACTCAAACAGCCAAAAAAAATACGTGTGGCACTCGGAGACTGCCGCGGTAAAGCTATTGCATAGCATTTTTTATCACAAATTTTGATTGACTAAACACAAATTCGATCTTACGCTTACCACATAAAGTAGATTTTTAAACGCGAGCAACGCACGTTTAGTCTTGTTATTGATAAATGTCAGAAATGCAATGGTCATCACAACCGAGTAGAATAAATCAAAATTTGAAAAAAGAATGTTACGTTCGATTCTTTTGTACTCGTGCCGTGCCAACGCTGGGGAAATAGATTCTACACAATGTATTTAAGGTTCATATTAGATTAAGAAGAAATGGTTTTAATGACTTTAATAAATAAAATAAATAAAAATATACTCGTTTCAAGAATTATAGCTTCTAAGCATTGTATTTAAGGTTCATATTAGTAAGATAAAAAAGATGTCAGGTTATTTTCGTTACGGAATTTCTAGATTCGGTCTCCACGCTCAAGGCCCGCGATAGAAGCTATGCAATAGCTTAAAAATATTTTGTGTTTGAAAATGTGTCGAGTTTGTGTGGTTATGGTGCAAGGATCCATTACAACTGAGTTTGTTAAATTGAATTTGCATGTATCTGTCATGTTTTCGTAACAAATGTTTGATAATCCATCTTGTGGTAGGGCGCAAGGGTTTATTTATTTTAGTTAAGGACCTCCAACGAAGGATACACGACATATAATAAAAATAATGATGTAGCATTCTCACAATTTACAGTGTGACGTGCTTCTTTAATTATAAGAGACCACAGCATGCAACTTAAGTACTAGTACATCGGGAAAAAATGGATATTTGTTATAAATGTTATTTAGGCAGGTTAGGTTGTTAAACCTGTTTTGGGTCCGATCTCAGAACGAACAACCCGTCATTCTCAGTTTATCAGCCCTGAGTTTGGGATTGTGCTCTGAAATGTCAACAGATTCGCTTCTTATTATATATGACTTACCATACCAGTCGATTTATGGATGTAATACATCTCTGCTCTTCCGAGAATAGGAAAAAAACCGAGACACTTTGTATGCGCCGTCTACTTTATATAAAATTCCATCCGTTGTTTCTTCTTTAATAACGTAATCATAACCTGATAAAAATTCAATCTTACATCTCATGAATATCAAAATTTAATAAGCAAAACGTTGGATGCGAGAAAATTCAAAATAACAAACATTATAACCATAACTGCTTTGTTAATAGATGTCATTTTAGCAACAACGGACTGAGTGGTTGTTCATTTGAATCAAAGAGAAATAAACGTTAAGACAAAGGCTGGAGAATTGCTACTTAAGGACATTTAGGTAATAAGAAAGTAAATTTCGCATGCGACAAAAGTATTATGAGACAATTTCTAAATGCGCCAAGGGCTCAGACGTCATGATATCTTAATGCTAAGATGATCGTTTTGTCATTAAGGCTTCAGCTTATCGCTCCACCAGGCCTGGCAGTAAATACTACGGTTTCTGTACGTGATCTACTAATACTTGTTCTTTAGCTTTAATCTACCAAATGTAGATGTTTACCTCACATACCACTACTCTCTTGTCATGGTTTTAAAACAGTCACTCTTGAGCTCTCATCCACTACCTTCAGTTCGTCGCTCCACCGGCCCGCGCATCACACACTACGCTCTCTGTACGTGGTCTCACAACACTCGCTCCTGAACTCTCATCCACTACCTTCAGTTCGTCGCTCCACCGGCCCGCGCGTCACACACTATGCCCCCTGTACGTGGTCTCACAACACTCGCTCCTGAACTCTCACCCACCACCTTCAACTCATCGCTCCACCGAGTGCGCGTCACACACTACGCTCCTTGTGCATGGTCTCATTTGCTCTTGAACTATGACCACATTGATTCGCATCTTATTATTTCAGAACGACCCTCATAAATTAGATAGTATGAGTATTTGACTCAGCAAAATTTTCTTAATAAAGTTACTATTGAGACTTCTTTTTTATAACGAAAAAACTTGTTTCCCCAATCGGGGAAGTTTTCGATTTCGTTAGAGAACCTTCGGCGCAGATAAGAAATTTTAACTTTCCGAAATTTATTATCAGTCCGTTAAATTTATTATGTGGAAGGAAAAAGCGGGGAAAATTCAGGATTGAACTAATAATGGTGGCATCTAAAGTTATTTCTTTTATTTTAAATCGAATAAAATCCGCCGGTTCATGAACAGGGGAATACCAACGTTGAATGTTCTGCGAATGGAGTGGTTACTTAAATACTGCTGATTTATTTACGAGGATTTTGAGGTTGAGTTTGAGTTTTTGGAACGAAGTTCCTTATCGCGCGTTGTGAAAGGGGGCTGGACGGAAAAAATTCTCATGAAAAGTGTCACGACACTTTTTGCTATTATCTTACTAATATGAACCTTAAATACAATGCGTAGAAGCTATAATTCTTGAAACGAGTATATTTTTATTTATTCTATTTATTAAAGTCATTAAAACCATTTCTTACTAATCTAATATGAACCTTAAATACATTGCGTAGAAGCTATTTCCCCAGCGTTGGCACGGCACGAGTACAAAAGAATCGAACGTAACATTCTTTTTTCAAATTTTGTTGATTTATTCTACTTTGGTTACTGACATTTATCAATAACAAGACTAAACGTGCGTTGCTCGCGTTTAAAAATCTACTTTATGTGGTAAGCGTAAGATCGAATTTGTGTTTAGTCAATCAAAATTTGTGATAAAAATGCTATGCAATAGCTTTCCCGCGGCAGTCTCCGAGTGCCACACGTATTTATTTGTTTTTTTCTCTAGAAACTTATGTATTGGATCGGAAATAGGAAAATATTTATATATTTATATATATACACACTCTGTTATATAAATAAAATTTTATTACAATTCCTTCACTAATTAATCGAAAGGAACTTCGTTCCATCCGGGTGTCCCTTGACACCTCTTATTGCTTTTTTTTTATGGCATTGAATGACGAGACGAGCATGTCGTTCGCCTGATGGTAAGCGATACGACCGCCCATAAACAGTAGTAACACCATACAGCACCTTGAGTTACAAAGTACTGTGTGGCATTCCACTGCGCTCGTCATCCTGAGACATAACATGTTAAGTCTCATTATGTCCAGTAGTTACACTGGCTACAATGTCCTTCAAACCGAAACACAACAGTGCATGCACCCTGCTGCTTGGCGGTAGAAATAGACAATGCGGTGGTACCCACCCAGACGGACTCTTACATATGAGAGACCTACCATCAGTGATTCATTTATTAATACCGCCCATAGTCTCATATCTGAGAAGTTCTCCGGAATTCGAAGGTATGTGAAGTCTGCCAACCCGCACTAGGCCAGCGTGGTGGACTAAGGCCTAAACCCTCTCAATTGTAGAGGAGGCCCGTGCTCAACAGTGGGCAGTATATAATACAAGGCTAGTATAGTATGGTATAGTCTCATTAGAAGTTTACGTTAAAAGAGATGTCCGCTTGTTTTATGGGTGCTGGGCCTCAAAATCTAACTAGGCTCAAACTTTGCGGATATTCATCATCATCATCATCAGCCACGTGACGTCCACTGCTGAACATAGGCCTCCCCTAAAGATTTCCAGACGGACCTGTCAAAAGCGGCCTGCATCCAGCGTGTTCCTGCGACCTTTATCAAGTCGTCTGTCGACCATGCAGGTGGACGGCCGACGCTGCGCTTGCTAGTACGTTTGCGGATATTAAAGGGGCAAAAATATGGATTTTAGATCCTTTAAAAAATATTTTTAGACCCCTCCATTTATGATTAACTTTTTTAAAACCGTTCATTTTAAGTGTAGTTTTTAAGTAAAATAAAATTACATATATCTCAAAATCGGAGGAATTTAAAATAATACGATTTATTGCAAAGGCCTAGTTTATGGGAGTACTATCCAAATATGTATAAAGTATCTTGGTTTGAATTTTAAGCCTATTTTTGGACATGTCCTTTAAATAACTTATCGGTCAAAAGGCTAGATTGTTATTAAAATTATGTTTTACGTACAGTACACCATAATAAAACAAAAACATCTAGATATTTTTAAACAAACTTTCTACAATTTATACCGTAGAGATTCTTTCCTAAGATTAAACTTTTGCCTAGTTCAACATGGGTGTGGTAATGAAATTTGTCTCATTAAAATTTGTTTAGGCCTTTTTTCGTATCAGAGATGTAAGAAAACTAATTGGGTTCTTATTTCTGTTTTTATTATGTTTCAACGCTGGCGTAAAAAACTTTTTAGCTTTTTTTAACGTTTCGAAAGTTGAAAGTTATACCTTTTTGCGCCTTGGTAGATATATCACTGTTCCGTATATTAGAGCAAATTACTTTTGAGTTCGTTAACCACGAATAATAAAGAATTGCGCCAAGGATTTGCTTCAAGTAAATTAACTTTTAAGTAAGTTTTTCTCTATACTTTTTTACAATACATATGGTATGCAGCAGATGAGTTTACATGCAATTGAAATTCGAAAAACGTTCGAAATTCAAATAGTTCGAAGATCGAATTTAAATTTAGTCATGCAAACAACCGACGTTTCTAAGAAAAACAATTTCTAACAATTCGACATCGAAAAACATATAAAGGAAAGAAAACCAATCAACAATACTAAAGAGATTAGAGCAGACAGCCATACCACTGACTTCGCACAAAAGGTCGGAGCAATCCCTCAATAGTTCCATTGATGATCGAAAATAAATTACTTTATTGGGCCTTTCTTTGCCCGTTTCATCGACTTTTCTACACAATAAAACGAATTTAGTTCACTTGTACATTCATTTAGGCGGCGCGCAGATGCTGTGCCATTGCCGAGAATCATTACTGTTAAATTAATAGTTGCGACTTAAGTACCGGTCAGAGTATCAAAATGTACTTTTTCAACAATAGCATCGGTCGTGATTTGAAAGTGCATTTATGTATTTTATATTTCGATCGGGAAATACTTTGTGCCCGTTATTTAAGAGCTTTGTCCTATTGATTTCTTATGTTTAAGTGAATGTGAGGCATTGAAATAAAACGGCACATTCTACACGCATGCATACTCACGCCTTTAATCCCCAAAGGGGTAGGCATACGCGCAACTAGTGCACCCACTTTTCGCCGTGCGTATTCCGCCCAATGACGTGATGGGGGGGCGAGCTTATCGCCATATCGGGCATAAATTCCAGACTCCGTGCTGATACTGATTAAAATAAAACAATATCACTTTGCCCAACCCGGGATCGAACCCGAGACTTTCGTATTGCAGTCGTGCCGTAATACAACTACGCCACCGAGGTAGTCTCAGTCGCATTTTATTGAAGACTTTTTGGGACAAAAATAAACGTAGAAAAACCGCGATTAAATCAGAAAGCTAGTTTGATTTCAACGATTCGTCTTATTTGGAACCCTCAGAATGGAACGACTTTAGCTAGGCATCTTCTAAAAATTTAGCCAGCGTCATTAGCAATATCGTCTCTACTACATACGAGAAAAGGTATATTTTGCCGACGCCATTGGACCAGGACGGAAATTATAAGTAAGAAAGTTATTATAACTACCTTTACAAATATATCACGAGAGAAACAGTTTCTACCTACATTCGGGGAATATAAGCCATAAATATAGGTCCCACAAAGGCTCGATAAAATAGAATCTATTAAATCAAATTCAATAATTTAATGTAGACATACAAACATAGGCCATGAAGGATTTTACGTCAGATTTTAGCCCTCTGAAAATAGGGTATGATATTTTCAAAGCTGTGTGACGTTACTAAACCTAACCTTATTCTTACCAATCTATAGGTACTTATATTACCTATACTAATATTATAAAGCTAAACAGTTTGTTAGTTAGTTTGGTTGAACGCGCTAATCTCAGGAACTACTGAACCGATTTTGAAAATTCTTTCACCGATAGGAAGCTACGAGATACGTTTTATCTCGGGAAAATATTTTTCCCGCGGAGCCGCGAGCAATACCTACACACACACACCCCGAAGGGGTAGGCAGAGGCGCAACTAGTGCACCCACATTTCGCCGTGCGTATTCTGTACCATGATGTGATAGGGGTGAGCCTATCGCCATATAAGGCCACCGAGGCAGTCAAGCAAGTCAGTCAGCAACACCTACTAGTATATAAATGCGAAAGTTTGTGAAAATGTTTGGGTTTATTGCTTATATGTTGCGATGTTTGATAGAAGTAAACACAGAAATAACTAAACGGATTTTACCCACGGGTCGTCATCATCATCATCATCATCAGCCACACGACGTCCACTACTGAACATAGGTCTCCCCAAAGATTTCCAAACGGACCTGTCTAAAGCGGCTGCATCCAGCGTTCCATGTTGGATCCACCTTGCAGGTGGACAGACGACCACGACCACGGTACCACGGGTAGATTATTGGATTAACACATAGGCTACTTTTTATCCCTGCAATTTGCTCACATAGAAAACAATTGATATTTTTATCGGATTCTTTAAGTAGATGGCGCTGGCGTCGCGCTGGGTTTAAAGACTTTTGTAGCGGGAAAGGCGTTTCACTCGGCCGATGCCTAGCAACAACTAGTGTAATAAAATAATCGCACGGGTCATCAGATTCCAAATGGTTTCTTTTTTATTTTTGAAATTATTTTGATATCTTAATGTGCCAGGTTTTGGATGCCGTTCGTTTTTCATTAAAGTAAGCACTTAATAATGACACGTGTAACTTATTGCCTTTTGATAAAATCATTATCATCGTATTTCGACTCTTAATAAAGCTAGTGTTTGGAGAGCGGACTCAGGTTTTAAAAGTTATAAATGATGATAAAAATCATTGATCCCTCTCACACTCGTTATTGTTGCATACTTTGATGTTTTTTTCCTATTTGTTAAGTATTAACTAAATGAGTAGTTCCGTTCAGTGCATGCTGTGACTAGGGTTGCCAACATTTTTTTGTCTGAATATAGTATTGTTTAAAAAATCTATAAAATATATAGTACGCTTAAAAAAATATAGTATTTTATAGGAAGAATAAAAAGTATATTTATTACTCATTTATTTTTTATAAAATCTATATTTTTTTGCACTTATTTAACATAAAACTGGAATAAGCTTTATCGCAGTAAATTTTTAAGTTAATATAAATCAAAAGGTCATTGTTATTAAAGATATACTTGCTCTGTTTTTTTTTTAGTTTTATTCTTCGAATCGTCTTCTAGTCAAGTCAAAAAAACGAGACAATTTTATTTTATTATTTTGAGTGTTGCATATAAATATTGATCTATTGTACTGAAATATAGTATTTTTGCGTACTATATATTTCTTCAACAGTATATAGTACGGAGTCCCGAAATACAGTACAATACTATATATTATAGTGCGGTTGGCAACCCTAGCTGTGACGCCTGAAGGTAATGCCTTTAACACACGTGTTTTATTTGAATGTTTATTTAGTTATAAGTTTTATTGTAATTACCACTGGATGTCCTAATAAAATAAAATAAAATAAATAAATAAATAGTGTTTATCTTCCATTTTTTTTTATTTTCACACATCACGCTTTTTTCTCCGAAGGGATAGGCACTAGGCAGATGTGCAACCTGCGCACCAACTTTCCGCCAATTGTGTTCTGTCCCATAGTGTGCTAGGGGGCGAGCCTAACTCCACATTAGACATGAGCTCCAGACTTTGGAGCAAACACTGAGCAGGTAAACCCAATATCCCTTTTCCCGACCCGGGATCAGAACCCGGGAGCTCAGGGTGGTGTTGTATCGTGCAGGCAATACATTTACGCCACCGAGGCAGTTTTGCTTATTTAATTACAATAAATAATAACGTAACCTTCACAGGGAATAAACGTGTTTGCTACCTTAACTAACTAATCTTTGATTAATCAAAGCATGTAATATTCTGCTTCCTGAAAAAAAAAAACTTTAGCCATAGTGAAAAATACGGCATATAGTTTATAGAAAAATGTATTTCTATGAATAACATATTTCTATTTTTAATATTAGGTATATATTGTTTCATTGCTGCGTAAAAAGTAAAATCAATCATACTTTACTAGAGGTAGCATTTTGAGGGAGTACGTATTGCTAGAAACTGAAGCGATTTCGATTTAAATAAAAATATCTAACACTGATTTTACAGCAATACTTTCACAAAGAACACTAAGACGGAGCCAAGACTGAGACCGAAAGAGAGGCACGAATGAGAGTGCACATCTTTTTTTTTTTTTTTTTTTTTTTTTAACGCGGACCTAACGGCCAGTAGCCTGACGAGAGTCGGCTTTTCTGGCCACACCGGACTTTAGGGTGAGCGCTTTTGGCACTCGCAACCCTTTAATTTAGGTGACCATGCTGAGGGCAACCCACTAACGGGTTACGGACCTCGGCTCAGGACGGTCACTGGGAGAGGATGAGACATCAGCGATTAATGGGGAAGATTGGTTTTTAACCTAATCCTATCCGTTGCTTTCGTCGGCACGCGGGCCGGAACTGTTAGGGGGGTCGGGGGGGCGACGGGGAACGCGGCGAGGTCCTCGACGGCGAGGACGGAACTGCGGTCTTGTGGAGTGTGTGAGTTTCAAGAACTCGTTCTTACGGCGGATGGCCAGAGTGATATCGTCCTCTGGATCGGTTAAAACTGAACGCGGCCGTCTCCATTTGGCGCGGTCGAATGGAGTGTAAACGGACGCTTTGCGGATTAACGAACTAGGGTGATTTACCGCCCGATCGAAATAGCGTCTGCTGGTCGTTTGCATAAAATGCCTGATGGTCGGCATGTTGGTGTCCACGTGGAGGTTGCGATTGCGAACGTACCACGGGGCACCAAGAGCGTGTCGGAGAAATTTATTTTGCAGTACCTGCATACGCTTGAGACGAGCAGGCGGTATATGGGCGAATACGGGCGACGCGTATGTCATAATCGGCCTAATACACGTGGTAAAGATCCTAATCTTGTTGCGGATGGACATTTTACTGTTCCTATTTATGAGCCAATGTAGTTGACTCATCGCGAATGCGGCTCGCGCGCGTACCGCATTTACGTGTGGGATGAAGGTCAAACTCTGATCAAGGGTCACTCCTAAATACTTGGCTTTGGCCGTCCAGGGGATAACCTGGTTGGACATGCGGACTGAATGATGAGGCACATGGACTTTCCTTTTCAAAGTGAACAGGATAGCCTGGCTCTTTGTGGGGTTGACGGTGATTCGCCATTTGCGAAACCACTCACCGAGCTTGTCGGCGGCGGCCTGCAAATCGCGCACCACATCGTCGGGGTCTCTACGTGAGGCGTAGATTGCGGTGTCATCCGCGAAGAGCGCCAGATGGGCGTTTTTAGGTTGCGGGATATCGCTGGTGTACAGCGAGAAAAGAAAAGGGGAAAGAGCGGAGCCTTGCGGGACTCCGGCCGTAATGGTGTGTCGGGAAGAGAGAGTTCCCTCCACGCGATATTTGAAGCCGCGATTCGACAAAAAGTCTCGTATGATGTGCACGAGCTGAGTGGGCACGTTGAGCGTGTACAGCTTGAAAAGCAAGCCGTTGTGCCACACCCTGTCGAATGCTTTTTCAATATCGAAGAAAAGAGCACCGGTAGGCATGCCGCGTTGAAATTTGTCGTAAACGTGCTCCGTGATGCGAAGCACCTGGTTTACGCAACTGTGCCTAGAACGAAAACCAAACTGCTCCGGAGGGATCAGATGGTTGTTGTGGGCGACTATTTTGAGGCGGTCGAGGACGATCCGCTCGTAAAGTTTGCCTAGCGTACTAAGCAGGCTGATTGGCCTATAAGAGGACGGCTCTGATGCGGGTTTTCCCGGCTTGTGGATACCTATCACAACTGCCTCCTTCCAGACCTCTGGGAAGAGGCAGTTTTGAAACGCGGCGTTATATATAGATGTGAGAATTTGGACTAGATGCTCCGGAAGCATCTTGATCATACGGGTAGGGATCCCGTCGCCCCCGGGGGCTTTTCGTCTTTTGAGCGCCTTGATCAGAGCGATGACTTCTTCGATCGTCACCGGTGCAAGGGGATCGGGCGGCGGCGGGTCGACGTCCGGGTCGACATTGGCGTTTTGGTTTATCGGTCGCGGAGAGTGCACATCGATACGGCACCCTTTTTATACATCCAACTGTTACTTCCACTACTAGTTCGATATCACAAATACCCTCACAAAACATTTTATCCTAACATATATGTCACAGATGTATGTTTTATCCTATATAATTGTGATTTTATTATAATTAACGCAGTATTGATTCAGCATCGATAGCGTTATATATCGCAGTAGATATATCTAGAAATCTTATCCTGTCCGTATAGCATATATTTTTCTGGATAGCAACCACCTTAAATAGGGTGTAAAGCCCGTCATAACTCATAGGGCCGTATAATAGATGCCACTCCATTTCGCTCTCAAGTACAATATCAGCTGCGAAGCTGTCAAATTAGGGTCAGCGTCTCAAGATATAACATTCGCTCAAATGACCTCTTAAGTTGCAATATGTAATGGATTTTGACAGCTAAGTTTTGTTTATGTAACAGTGCTTACTCAGCTGAGGACAAGCTCTTAAATTACAGCTTAAGCTCGGTTTATTAAATAGTTTAATACATTAAATGTCTACTTTTCTTTTTATTGCATTGAATGACGAGACGATCATCCCGTTCGCCTGGTGGTAAGCGATATGACCACCCATAAACAGTAGAAACACCATCTAGCACATTGACTTACAAAGTACTGATGGCATTCCACTGCACTCGTCATCCTGAGACATAAGATGTTAAGTCTCATTATGTCCAGTAGTTATACTGGCTACAATATCCTTCAAACCAAAACACAACAGTGCATGCACACTGTTGCTTGGCGGTAGAAATAGACATTGCGGTGGTACCCACCCAGACGGCCTCTTACGTAATGAGAGACCTACCACCAGTAGCTACTAGTACTGGAGATTATACTCAAAAGTGATATTGGTTTATTATTACCGCCCATATTGGCCCACGTGTGTCGCGTTCCGGGATCAGCCTGTGTGTCTGGTTCGAATATTCATGATTAGGGTTGCCAGGCGTCCGGATAAAGCCGGACATAGTTAGGCTTTTTGAATGCATGTCCAGTCAGCAGCATAAGTAGCTGAGCAAATTCAAAATTTCAAATTGCCTACATACTTTTTTGTTATTACTAATCTTTTTTTTTCTCTTCACAAAAATAAAATTAATGAGATTTACTTTACTTCAAAAGAAGAAAATATGTTTCAGTTTAACTTAAAGCATATATAGGCGATTTGAAATTTTGATTTTGAACAGATACTTATGCTTTTTTTTATTTTTTTTTATTGCTTTGAATGACGAGACGAGCATGCCGTTCGCCTGATGGTAAGCGATACGACCACCCATAAACAGTAGCAACACCATCCAGCACCTTGACTGACAAAATACTGAGTGGCATTCCACTGCGCTCGTCATCCTGAGACATAAGATGTTAAGTCTCATTATGTCCAGTAGTTATACTGGCTACAATATCCTTCAAACCGAAACACAACAGTGCAGGCACACTGTTGCTTGGCGGTAGAAATAGACATTGCGGTGGTACCCACCCAGACGGCCTCTTACATAATGAGAGACCTACCACCAGTGCTGCTGACTGTCCGGCCAAACTACGGCTTGTCCGGCTTTTGCTAGGCTTTTTATATATGACCAGTGACTTTAGAGAGGCTGCAAAATGCGTAAAATTAAACGGCCATGGAAAAACACTTGGGAGCTAAAAAATCGTAACTAAGACACAAAATCCATAATGATTTAGGTTGTCTAGCCTTTTTACCCAAATGTCCAGCCAAACTGGCTGGTCTGTCCGGCTATTAGATTTGACGACCTGGCAACCCTATTCATGATTGTGTTGACTATTGAGGAGTTATCTCGTCATTCGATACTGTATCTGAACGCCAGTCCACTTATCAAGTCAAATGGAATCACTTTTCCCAGCACTACAAAATGGAGTTCACCGATCAACTAAAATTCTCCATTTATGCTTGAATGTCGAAACGTGAATGTTTGACATAATATTAACGCTCGCAACAATGCACTCGTGTCCGTAGTTCGCAACATATTCCATTTAGTTTTAAAACTATATGCTATAAGCTTATGTATGGAAGTGAATGTTGGGTTTGGCAAAAGAAGCACGAAAGTCGAATAAATGCTGTGGAAATGCGCTCCTTACGGAGTATATGTGGAGTCACCATTGCTGATCGCATGAGGAATAGTATGATAAGAGATCGATGTAAGTTGAAGGATGATGTGGTGACTAAGATTGAAAGAAGTATGCTGAGATGGTTTGGGCACGTAGAGAGGATGGATGAAAGACGGAACACAAAAGGTATTTATCGAGCGAATGTGGATGGTACGGCTGGAAGGGGACGCCCGAGGAGAACGTTCTCTGACCAAATAAATGATCTTCTCCGAAAAGGGCAGGTCAGGAGTACCCTTAACCGACGAAAATTTATGAAAAGAACTATGAATGTGGAAGAAGCGCAAGAGGTGTGTCAAGATCGTAGCATGTGGCGCTCAATAGTCTCTGCCTACCCCTATGGGATAAGGGCGTGAGTGTGTATGTATGTATGTATGTATGTTTTAAAACTAAATTGCACTTGTGGTGTAGGCGATACGCCACTGATTTAATATACCGTTTCGTCTAGCAGTAGTGCTGTGTTATTTCTTTTTAAATAGAAGGACTTTTGCGTTTAAAATAAATCGGATGGAAGTCGTGCTCGATTTTCAAAAGTTTATTTAAATTAATGACGCCATAGCTCTCTGTTATGTCTCTCCAAAGACATTAAACAGTATAATTATAGACCGGTCATCAGGCCCAAATTTGTCGTCCAAAAGTACTTAAAGTCGACTTATTACCCATTGGTAATAAGTCGCTGTCTTATCTGACACGTCTATGTGACGAGATGAAAACAATATTTTGGAAGAAAATATACCAATTTGCACATTACGATCATGTCGAAGTGTGTTTTAATGCATTTTACATAGGTATTTTGTTATTTCACGGTAGATTGAGTTACTGATGAACAGGCTCAAAACTTTTGTATGAAAATTTTCCCAATGTCCGCTCTATATAATCTTAGAACTCTTTGTGTCTCTCTAATATTTTCTATCATTTCGCCGCATTAGAAATTTATTTTTTAATTATATTTACTCATTTTGATTATCATATATTTAGTACTAGGTGTTGATCGCGGCATCGCCCGCGTCTCTAAAAGACAGTACGACGCTAGCACCATCTACTTAAAAAAATGATTAAAAACATCCATTATTTCCCATGGGAGCAAATTACCGGGATAAAAAGTAGCCTATGAAATCATCCAAGACATGATCTGCCCGTGTGCCCAATTTCATCCAAATTCGTTCAGTTATTTCTGCGTTTACTTCTAACAAACATCAATACATTTTCACAACCTTTCGAATCCTACTAATATTATAAACGCGAAAGTTTGTAAGTATGGATGTATGGATGTCTGGATGTATCGATGTTTGTTACTCTTTCACGCAAAAACTACTAAACCGATTTCATTTAAATTTGGCGCACGGGTAGATCATGTCCTGGATTAACACATAGGCTACTTTTTGTCCCGGGAAAATATAAAGCGGGACTTTTATCCCGGGAAAACTCATTCACGCGGGTGGAGCCGCGGGCAAAAGCTAGTTTAAAATATTAGTAAGATAAGATAATGGACAACGTGAGTCTTTTAAACCTAGACATTATAATGGTGACCACGGACGTAGCTATAGCTTTCACACAGGGGGGTCGGAGAATACCTACCAAAATGTCACTGGCGTAGCGTGGGTTCTCGCCGCCGCGTGACACAAAAATAACTTTATTTAAATAAATAAGTCACGTATACGCCCCCCCCCCCCGTCACCAAAAGTAAAAAAAAATACGCATTTTCAGGTTCAGTGGTGTTTTTGTATTGGATTTTGTTGGGTCTATTTCATCTGGGCATGAAAGAGTTTGTGACAGTGTTTGGATCTTTATTGGAAGTGCACATAGGCACATGTCTACAATTTGTCGCCCGCACTATTTTGGTTGTAAACTTTGATTAATTATATACCTAGATAGAGTGACGCGCTGCAATGAAACTAAAACAAACAGGCCAACTTTTCTTAAGCTAGTAGTTACAGCTGTGTCATACGCTATCGCTGCATCATTCTGCGTATCCTTGTGTGCGTGCATAATGATATCAGTTTTTATATGGTTTCTATTAAAACGGGGAAAAAATTATATCCATGAAAAACAACAAAAATTAGTTCACTCGTTCAACTTCAACTCATTTAGTGGGTAACAGTTGGCCTCTATTTTTTTCGACGAGTTTGAAACGTTTAGTGTCTATCTAGGTATATAATTAATCAAAGGTTGTAAATCTAAGCGGGAGGTCCGTACCCCCGATACACCCCCTTTATATACGCCCATGATGGTGACTGCTGCGTATCGGTAAACATACACAAATCCATAGTAGTCAGTACTAGGACCGCATAAACCTTATACAGTAAAATGAGGAGCTAACTTAAAGCCTATTATGTAGATCATCCAAACTTGTGTTTATGGAGCAGATTAAGAGATTTGATTGTTTACAACAGCGATTATATTCCGCGTTGGAAATTTATTGTCCCCAGTATAATCTTTAGTAGATGGGTTTAGTGAGATAATCGCTACCTCGAGAATTGCGAAGGTGAGTTGTGTATTTAATAGTAGTGGTCGCCCACTGGTCGAAATTCGACCACAATTCATAATTTAATTTTTCTGCACTCTATATGAACATGTGGCTGATGATGAGGATGATGATGGTGATATGAACTTTAATTATTATCTCACACTCCATGCGCACAATGTATTTTTTTTTATCTTTATTTAAAAGGAGTTTTGTCACAGGACTGCCTCGGTGGCGTAGTTGTATTGCGTACGCCTTACGTGTACGATTTGCGCGCTGAGGTCCTGGGTTCGAATCCTGGGTCGGGCCAAAAACATTGTGACTGGGTTTTTCCATCTTAAAAATTACTCAGTCGCAGCTCGGAGTCAGGAAGTTGGCGGTGTGATACCCCCGTGCCTCGGAAAGCACGTAAAGCCGTTGGTCCTGCGCCTGATCTCTCTCCGGTCATGTCGGATTGCCGTCTCACCGGACTATGAGAGTGAAGGAATAGTGAGTGCACCTGTGTATTGCGCACACACTTGTGCACTATAATATCTCCTGCGCACCTGGCTGATCTCCGTTGAGATTGGCCGCCGTGGCCGAAATCGGCTAGGAAGGGATTATTATTATTATTATTATGTCACCCCCATTGGTGCGAATAACACAATGTTCTAAATATGTCTAATTATAATATTAGCTTACAATAGGAGATAAGAATAAGTATAGTTTTATCAGCATCTTGGCATCCTCCGACAACGGGGAAGCCAAGATACTGTTACATATTCCTGTATTATAGTTATTTATAATCATGGAATCCTGCCTCAGAGCCTCGTTTCGAATACACTCCATCAACACATGGTATACGTCCTCTATTGTACCACACTCCGGACAGTTTGATGTGCTTGAAATTCCTAGCAAGAACTTAAATTTATTCGATGGAATGTGACCGGAGCGAAGCCTCATCAAACATATTACATCTTTCCTTTTCATTGGTTGACCTTCAAACCATGGATAACGAGGGGGCAGATTTTGAATAGTTTTGTACCAAATCCCTTTTGTACGTGAGCGTTCGTCAAAGTACTCATTCCATATTAGTTTGCAACTGATTTTAAATTCACTCAATATCTCATTGTGAGTTTGGAGACAATTATAAGGAATGCCGTCGCTTATGGCTTGTTTCGCTAATCGGTCTGCCTCCTCGTTACCAATAATACCAACATGAGACGGTATCGATTGAAGGGTTACCTCCTTATTTAACACACGAAGCTGACAAATCGAGTCTAGGATACTGTAGGATATCGAAGACCCTCGAATTCCCGAGGGTAACCGAGCCAAATGCAAAAGGGCACTTTTGGAATCCGACAAAATTATTAGTTTATTACTGTCCAAAGATGCACCATACGACAACGCTTCAGATATTGCAATGAGTTCACAATGCAGTATAGAAATGTTGGCACAGATATTTGACTGCATGCGAATATCCGTCTGCGGGTCGTAAAAAGCTACTCCACATCTATCCTTATCCTTTGACCCATCAGTGTACAGCTTACAGTATGAACTGTATTCTTTGTTTAGGTACTCCACATAGGCTTGACGCAATCTTACTGAGCTGATATTTTATTATTTTCTATATTATCGTTAATATTAACTCTGATTACATTTGATATATCAAAATAACTGACCCAGTGGCTTAAAGAAAAAGTTGGTAGAATAACATTTGATTGTAGTATATAATTACCATATTTCCTATGTATATCTATTAGCAGTGGCAATTTTTTATTTCTCCAATATGGACTTTGGCATAATTGGCTAAGGTCGTCAACAACTTTGACTGTTGTGTTATTTTTAATGGATCTATACCTAAGATAGAACTTAGAGGCTAGAAATCTTCTACGAATGGCTAGTGGTTGAAGACACAACTCACTCTCCATCACGTGGATAGGAGTGCTTTTAATAAATCCACCTATGACTCTCATTGCCTGGTTTTGGGCTTTATCTATTTTATATAGATGGCTTTTTATACTATTATCATACAAATAGCAACAATAATCCAATCTACTCCTTATAATCGAAATATATAGACGTCTAAGATGATTTGGATGGATGCCCCATTTCGAGCCAGCTAGGGTTTTAAAAATATTAAGAAACTTAAGTGTTTTTTCTCGTAACTCGTTTATGTGACGACCCCATTTTAGTCTCCTATTTAACCAAAAGCCAAGGTACTTAACACTCTCTACTTGTTGAATATTGTAATTATTTATATTAAGTATGATATTACGACTATAATTGTTTCTGGGATTTCCTCTAGTAAAGACGCATACTTTGGTTTTGTTCTGTGCAATCTGTAAACCAATATTTTCTATAGTATTATTAAAAGTATATAAAGCATCTTGAATATTGGTTGTAGCTTCATGGATATTATTTTTACTAGTATAAATTATAAAATCATCTGCGTATTGAGAAATGAAAACATTCCTCAAATCATTACCGATATTGAATAATAGAGGAGACAGGGATCTCCTTGTGGAATAAAAAGAAAAAGTACAATACTACGGTTGCTGAAACCCAGTTCCTCAAACCATTTCATACATTACAACAATTGACAATCACCCTTGTTATAGCCAGCAAATAGAATTGAAAGTTCCTCACACTCCCTTGCGGATGAATATAAAAATCCTCACGATGCAGCTGCGGTAACAATGAATGCATTACAGTTATCCATTTCAAACGGAAAAATACAGAATGTGTACTGGTTTTTAGCGAATGTCACGTTTTTTGGTTTTATCCTGGGCCTGATATTGGAGAGGTTGTTTTGATTCCATTGGTTTTATTGAAAAAATAGCTTTTGCTTGCGGCTTCGTCCACTTGAAAAAGTTTTTCCGGGATAAAAGTCCCGCTTTATATTTTCCCGAGATTAAAAGTAGCCGAAGTACGTTAAGTATTCTTTGAGTTTATCGCGTGCAGACAGACAGACAGACTTGGGGTTTTTTTTTGTATGTAGTGATGTAAGGAAGCTGACTGCCTCAGTGACGCAGTTGTATTGCGTGGTACGACACCGCTCTGAGGTTTTAATATTGGGTTTTTCTGTAGTATCAGCCCAGAGTCTGGAATTTACAATGCGATTCAATTAAGAATAGGAACGTCAATGACCTTTATGTGTCAAATGTCACTTGAAAAGTACGGTTTGAATAGAAAACTTATGAGCATATCAATAACGATTTATTTTATTTTGACTTATTGCCTCTTACATCAAACGGTCGTATCGCTTACCATCAGGCGAGCGGCATGCTCGTCTCGTCATTCGTATCTATGTTGTAAACATCCAAGTCCATCAGCCGTTTTTTTTCTTTCTAAAGCTTCCATAATTAAAAAAAAAACTATTTTATAATATAAAGTAATATGGTAGGAGGACTAATCTAGTATTAATAAGAGAAAATGTACGCTTAGTAAAGTTAATACTAAACTCGAACTCGAATAACCTCTAAGCTTTGCTGATACGAGACGAAGCGCTCTAACAACGTTTATTTCTTGTTCTGCAACATTAAAGTGCAGAGAATCATGAGACATAGTTTGCTTTTGAATAAAACATGAGACAGTGGCTTCTAAACTTTTGGGTCGCAGTCAAACTGTAAACTTTGTGGGTCTTAGAGGTAGTTAAAAGGTGATGACAGACAGGCCTTTGTTGCTATGATGACAGGAGGCTTAAGTGATTGAAGGGTTTGTAACCTCGACAAGGATATGTTGGAACCCTAAGCGTAATTAAAAATAAACCTAAATAATTTAAATAGTGGACGGTAGCCTAGTTGGGAATGGAACGGTCTGCCGAGACAATGTCTGGAGGTTTAATACCCAAGGCACACACCTCTGACTTTTCAAAGTTACGTGTGTATTGTGTATCAATTATCGTTCGCTTTAACGGTGAAGGAAAACATCGTGAGGAAACCTACATACCTGAGAATTCTCTATAAGAATCTCGAGGGTATGTGAAGTCTGCCAACCCGCACTAGGCTAGCGTGGTGGACTAAGGCCTAACCCCTCTCAGTAGTAGAGGAGGTCCGTGCTCAGCAGTGGGCTAATACAGGGCTGATTGCAAATTAAATAGAATATAGACTTTATGTGGCAGTTTCGATATTGGATTTTTATGTACATTAAATATACTGATTATTCTTCCTAAAGGAAATACAAAAGACCTTGAAATTTCTATTTACTGGTCAATGATTATAGGGCTATGTTTTGTTTGGGTTGGGCCACCCTTATCACTTAGGGGAATGAAAAATAGATAACAACCTATTCTCAGACCTACCAAGTGTGAAAATAAAATTTCTTCAAAGTCGGTTCAGCCGTTTCGGAGGAGTATGGTAACAAACACTGTGACACGAATTTTTTATATAATTATATAGATGGATTAATCAAAAATTAGTAGCACTGCGGTCGTCACCCTGACACTTTAAATGTATCATAATATTCACTAATTACTGACTACAATATCCTTCAAACTATAAAAAACCTGTATTTGGGTAAGTCACTTGACAGATATAGCAAGGCGGTCGTAGGTACTTATTCAAACTCATGAATATAAGAGACCCACCAAAATCACATCATGAAAAAAGTGGGTGCACTAGTTGCGCCTCTGCCTACCCCTTCGGGGATAAAAAGCGAGAGTGTGAATTTGAGAATCACTAGCTCATCCAGTTAGAACCATTTATGGGATTTGCGGTTTATCTTGTCTCTGTTTGCTTTATATGCAAAATGTATGCAAAAAAAATCCGATAGCAAAGGAAAATTAGATTTTGAGTATTCAAAATTCGGTAGCCTGAAAAGGTGTACAATAGAATTGAATATTAATTGGCTATGTCAATTTCGTTTGTTGTGTGTTTGCTTTTTAATCTGTATTTGTTTTTCGTTTAATAATAATATAATAATACCAGCCCTGTATTATAATATACTGTCCCACTGCTGGCCATGAGCGGGCCTGGTGCGGGTTGGTAGACTTCACATACCTTCGTAATTCTTATGGAGAACTTCTCAGGTAAATAGGTTTCCTTTCGATGTTTTCCTTCACCGTTAATGCAACTCATGCAAGTGATTATAATTAACAAAGAATACACACATAACTTTAGAAAAGTCAGAGGTGTGTGCCCTTGAGTGTTGAACCTGCGGACATTCGTCTCGGCAGTCCGTTTAACTCCCAACTAGGCTATCGCCGCTTCGTTTCGTTTATTTAATAGTAAGTTTTGGTAACAATGGTAAATTGTTTTTTTTATTTTATTTCATTGAATGACGACGGGCATGCCGTTCGACTGATGGTAAGCGATACGACCACCCATAAACAGTAGCAACACCATCCAGCACCTTGAGTTACAAAGTACTGTGTAAATAATAATAAAGTAATATAGACGAAATGTATTAAATGAATTGTCAATAAATGAGAGTATGTCACTGAACGGTCATCCAAATTATCTTTCTTCTTTCTTACTGAATAGTAAATCGACTGACCCCAATATAGTAGTCACTAAAAGTCATTAAGGTGCTATATACTATGCGGTGGTTAATATATTCAGGTACAAAATGAATTTTATACTCTGGCCAGTATATCGAGTGTCCCATAAATAACTACAGTTTTGATAATAATATAAAAAGTGATTAGATTTATTTAAAATTTGTTTATTGTTTAATAAACTATACTTTACTGAATAGATGGCGCTGGCGTCGTACTGTGTTTTAATGACTCCTAATATTAAATGACTTTCAAAACGAAAATTCTGTAAATCGCCACAACCAAAATCTAATATATAAAATTCTCATGTCACGGTGTTTGTAGTTAAACTCCTCTGAAACGGCTAGACCGATTCTCATGAAATTTTGTGTGCATATCGGGTAGGTCTGAGAATCGAACAACATCTATTTTTCATACCCCTAAATGTTAAGGGTAGTTCACCACCAATTTTTTATTTTAATTTTATAGAAATTTTTTTTTGTTTTTATTTTTTTATGATAAAAAATTAAAAAATACATAGAACCCAAAATTTTTAACCCTCTACGATCAACCCCTATTTTTTTAATAAATTTTAACCCCGGTCGGTAACTGATGGCTAAACAACGTTTGCGGGGTCACCTATCCCTTGGGCACGGCATCACGCGTGAACGGCTGGACCGATTTCGTTTTTTTTTTTATTTGTTTGTTATTGTCAGGAGAAGGTTCTTATGAAAGAAAAAAATAAGAAAACTGTGCGGAAAATTAGAAAATTTAAGAATACATAATCACCATATTAAAAATGTAACTTTAGCGCATTTGACAATATAGACTTTTTTAATTCAACCTTATGGCGTTTGACATAACATTGACATAATGCGTGCTGCAAATATCGTTAAAGAGGTTGTATGTATAATTCTTCTTTGCGTGTGTATGTCACTGGACTCCTAAACGGCTGGACCGATTTTAATGATTATTTTGGGTGTGTTCAGGTGGATTCGAGAATGGTTTAGATTAACACTTAGATTCGGTAGGTGGCGCTGTACTCGGGTTCTAGGATTTTATTTCTTTTTTAGGGCAGGACAACGTCTATCTTGTCCGCTATATATATATAAAAATTTCGTGTCACAGTGTTTATTACCATACTCCTCCGAAACGGCTGAACCGGTTTTGATGAAATTTTATATTCACACTTGGTAGGTCTGAGAATAGGTTGTTATCTATTTTTCATCCCCCAAAGTGATAAGGGTGGCCCAACCCAAATTATTTTTTTTATTTTTCGGACAGTTTTTTTTTATTTAGTGGCTTTCAAAAATACGTACAACCATAAATTTTCTACCTTCTTCCATCATTCTCTATCTTTTAATAGTGATATTAGTAATTTAATAACTTTTAAACCCGGTCGGTAACTGAACAATTTTTCTTTTTCTACTAACATAATCTAAAAAGAATTTATATGACAAAACAACGTTTGCCGGTTCAGCTAGTAAAAACATATAAATCTATGTATATAAAAGAGAGTTGTGTTAGTTACACCATTTATAACTCGAGTGTAGGTACTTTTTATAACTCGAATTATAATGTTCTTTGATTTTTGTATTTGTATCCGTTCCGAATAGCAGAATAACTATAAAGATATCAGAATAGTTCACGGTCAAGGAAATTATGAAGAAAATTCATTTACTCATACATTTAATGAGTAATTTCAAAAAATGAACATGGCGTCGTTTATTTTATCCTTGACAGCTGCTTCAGTTGCGCAGTCTCTATGGTGGTGCCAAAGAGTATATTATAATGTACGCTTAGCCGTTACGCGGTTAATTAGCATCTTCTTTGAGTTTTCACTAATTACCCGACTACTTTTTATTCAGTTTTCGACCGTATCTGTATTTGAATTTGTTTTAATTAATTTTCTACATACGATTTTTTCTAAAATGTTTGTTATTTACAATGCCGCGATTTAGAAGACCAAGATCAAGTCTTTTCTAATAAGTTAACACAACATTCATTGATTCTGAAGTGATAAGAAGTTCGCGGGTCCAGCTTGTTAACCATAAACTCATAACATAGACACACTTTCATTTTAAAATTTCCTCGTAATTACGTTCATTATGTTAATTTAAATTTATTCTCGCTGAATTTTCATTAAAGCTTTGAGTATACATAGCAAGATAATAGAATTACGGTATTTCTATATTAACAGTAGCTGTTAACTTAGTATTGTAATTATTAAATTAAGAAAGATAAAAGGATCAAGTCTAAGGGCTGTATTAATAAATCAATCTCATGTTTGAGTTAAATCTCAAGTAGACATTTACAGTCTTACTTATAGAAAATTCGCTAAGCTATGCTTAGTTGCGTCTTAACTAGTCTGCTCTTAATCAATGCTTAACTTTTGTTTTTTTTTACACATCAATGCTTTTGACAGTATTTACATGATCAGCTGTAATTTAAAACTCGCCATCTTGCCTTTTAAGAAGGTTTAAACTAGGCCACGGTGATGTTTAATGTTGACAGTTATTTAATTAAGCAATGCTTAAGCACCTCTTAACGCTAAAACAAGTTTATAAGTAAGACTGTTAATGTATTGAACTATTTAATAAACCAAGCTTAAGGTGTCTTAAGCTTGTTCTCAGCTGAGTAAGCGCTGTTACACAAACAAAACTTAGCTCTCAAAATCCGTCACCTATTGTAACTTGAGATGTCATTCGTGCTGATGTAATGTGAGTTTCTTAAATAGCGACTATCTTATGATGATAACCTTAAATTTGCAGCATCTCAGATGATATCGCACTTCAGAGCTATATTGAGTTGCATCTATTAATACGGCCCTTAGTGGTCTAAGGCGACGCTTAAGAGGGTCCGTCTGGGTAAGTACCACTGCAATATCTATTTTTGCCATCAAGAAGCAGTGTGAATGCATTGTGTTCCAGTATCAAGAACGGAGTGTTAGCGTCATCGGGCATTATAAGACTGCCAGTTCCATGACTGAGTGCTACTCGCCACATAAATGTATAAGCCGACCAAATACAAAGGTCACACTCTAATCTATGCTCCCAAATAATTGGTAATAAATCAGTACTATCTACATTAGCGATTTTATATAACTGTCAAATAAAATTTACTTTGAACTTGTGAAGCAGGCCCTTTACATTTATTATATCAGGATGATGAATGACGTGCCATGCAGTGCTTTGTGATGCGAAGATCTGCACGGTATTAATATTATGGATAGCTTACCATCAAGCAAGCTGTCTGCTCGTAATAGGGTAGTTGACTATATTTTTTATATACAATTATGAGAATGTATGCTATCCAAAATCTAATAGAAAATATTTTTCAAAATTGGCACAATAGTAAATAAGTTATAAAGCTTTGAAATTTGGTGAAAGGGGTGGCTGTCAAATAACAGCAATACTAGGATGTGACGTCACCAAGCAACATCGGCCATAACGCTGCCTGAGTGCGAAAGAGATAGCGCGATATCCCCGCCATGCCCCCACTTTTGCTCATAAGAATATTTCAAAATTGAATAACTGCTTTATTTTTCAATCGATTTTGATGCTGAGTTCACGGAAGAATTTCTTTTTCGTATTATTTCGTGTTACATCTAAAATAATGTACAAAATCAAACAAAGGAAAATACCCTATTAGGTTCTTAAATTGAAACACTAATTGTGTACTCTTTAGAGACCAAAACAAGGGAAGTATTGTTTAATCTATATTACTTTTTTATTTAGTATTGCATTCAATCTTCTGTTTTGTAGTAGGGGTTTGTCGGTGCAGGTTTATTTCTATTTCTACCGCCAAGCAGCAGTGTGTATTCACTGTTGTGCTCCGGTTTGAAGGACATTGTAGCCAGCGTGATTACTGGGCATTATTAGACTTAGCATCTTATGTCTTAGGGTGACGTGCGCAGTGGAGTGCCATGCAGTACTTTTTAATTCAAAGTTATGTACGGTGCTGCTACTGTTTATGGGCGGTCGTATCGCTTACCATCAGACAAATGGTATGCTTGTCTCGTAATTTAAATGCAATAAAAAATCGCCTAACATTAGGTAACATATCGCACCTTTAGAACGAAAACGACACACTTAAAAAAATCAAAAATTGAGTTATAGGTATAAACTGGTACCTTTTTTATAAAAATATAATAAAATGGGACCGATGTAACAGTTTTGTCCTGTTTCCGCTTGAATATGGCTGCATTTCAACTATTGTTGTATTGAGAACTTCGTTTTTAGTCATTTTATGACGATAACTGACCTGCTATTCTGAATTCGATTTATATTATTAGCTAACTGCAAAAGATGATCAAAAATAATAATTTCAATTTATGAAGAATATTTTTATCTGTCATTATTATTTTTACGAATACAAATACAATTACAAAACATTTATTCGCACGACACCATGACAAACAAATTAAAAGCACACAAAATGAAATAAAAAAATAAATAAAAAAAAAAACTTAAAAAATCCGAGTAAAATGTTTTCCTGTCAAACATTCAATTCAGTTCGAGCAATATAAATATTTGACATGAAATAAAATTTAAGTAGGAATATTAATATTCTAAAAGTGTATTTCAATGCAAACAAATCAAAAAGTATTCACCGACCAGACCGATCCCCACATGTAATTAAAACAATAGCTTAAACATAGACTGAAAAACACACCTAATAACATAGATAGCTAAAAATATACATTCGCTATATAAATTAAAACCGAATTAAGTTACGTCACAAAGCTCTTTGTGAATTCTCTAAAAGAGTACGTAAAGAAAAAAATGGCATACAGTAGGTAAAAAAACATTTCCACTTTGATGTTAAAATGGAATTGTAACAGCGATACGTATGTAAACCACACAAATGTAAAAGGACTTAAAATAAAAAACCTGAGCAAGTCTAAGCCGGACTCAACATGAAGGTTCCGTACCTCAATAAGTTTGTATACTGGAAAGAATTAAAAGCATGAGCATGTTGGATACTGCTGGGACTAAGGGTGAAATAGTTCCAATGAGGCGAACTGATCACCCGTCTATGCTGGATACTGGCCTCTTTTGACAGGTCCGTCTGGAAATCTTTAGGGTAGACCTATGTTCAGCAGTGGACTTCATGTGGGTTATGACGAAAATGATGATGATTACAAAGGATTTGACTTAGTCTATACGACCGGCGGTATGCCTGAAACCTACTCTCTGGAGGTTTTTAGCGCGGGAAAATCTGTTCAGACAACCCTTGTTGCCAAGGGAATTGAAACCGGAGCCTATAACACAAACCCTCCACAACTTTGCCGCGAAGCAGTAGCCAAATGCAACCAGGGCACCCAATTTTTACGGAGTGTATTCCGTCCCATGATGTGATATGGCAGCTTACCAATCAAGTTAATTTATAAGACCACTAGACGAAAGGGGCAGGAATATTCGCGACACAAGAAAATCTATCTATTTCCTATAAGCATAGTTGATTTTATCAATATTAAAACGATGTTTATAGATAAGTAGTTGTTGCTAGCGGCTTCGCACACGTGAAAAGCCTTTCCCGCTATAAAAGTCCCTTAGAAACATAGTGCGACGCCAGCGCCATCTATTCAGAAAATCTGATTAAAAACATCTATTATTTCCCATGGAAGCAAATTACCGAGATAAAAAGTAGTCTTTATCCAAGACATGATCTACCCGTGTGCCATATTTCATCCAAATCCGTTTAGCTTTTTCTGCGTTTACTTCTAACATTTTCACAAACTTTCGCATTTATAAGTAAGCTTTTGCTCGCGGCCCCGCACGTGAAAAAGCTTTTACGGGATAAAAGTCCCGCTTTATATTTTCCCGGCATGTATAGCCACTATTGTAGCTGCATAATTGGCAGGAGGACAGTCGGAAGCTGCGCTCATGTTATGACCATTATTTGGTATCTTGGATGGACTCGGCATCAAAGCAATATTATTCCACCTGCGCAGGTTTTAGATTGCATAATGATTCCAGAGGACATTGAAATAGAATAGATAATTGTACATAAACTATAAGAATGACTTTTATTTCAATTAAAAAAATTATGCTCTGAAACATATGAACCAAGAAAATATTCCCATCTGGAGTTGTTATGTACAAACTTTTCAGAATTGTATCATCTATTAAATGAGTAACTAACATATTATAATATGTTTTAAATGTATTTAATATATATTCATAATGATAGCCATGGTCATAATATGCCACTGCCCCTAATTGATTTCTTCTTACTGTTAGAATGTATAGTTTTGTTTCTGTAGGTGGCATACAACCACAGATATTACCTAAACATTACTAAATATGAATATTGTGTATTAAATACATTATAACAATATTATTTGTATTTTTTTTATTTAATAGATGATAAACATTAAATAGTTTGTACTTGCATAACAATTATAAATGATAATATTTTGCTTGTTTCATAGTTTTTAAAGCATAATTATTAGTAGTCAGGTTTTAATTTTTGAACTCACTTATTATTGAAATAATTTGGGAGTTATAATTTCATGATAAAGTATTTATTGGTTGAGCCCCATTTCATTTTTTATGTGTAGGTTTATTGTTTTACGTGTACCTAGGTAATATACCAAAAAAATATTCCCAATATTATCAGGTGCAAAACAGATGAACATACAATACATACCCATTAAAATCATAACAATGGAATAGCTATGTATTGAATTAAACACTTTTATGATATTTTAAACTCTTTTATTGTTTTATTTATTTATTTATTTATTTATTAGGTTTTCCAGCAGACTTAACACTACGATTACAATAAATTAAAAAATATTATAACTTATAGCTATAATGTAAGCCCAAGTTAGGAAAACTCAACAACTCAACTCAACTCATTCTTTTTTGTTTTATATATATGGGTATAGTGAGCGGCGACGATCGCTTATTGGAAAAGACCAGACTGCAAAGACGAAGTTACAGGTTCCAAATGCAGACCTCGCGCGACACACCTCTCAATTTTCATAATTTATTTGTGTATTGAGAATTTATCGATCGTTTCATGGATCGGAGTCGTCAAAATGCTGAAACATCCGTGATTGCATTTGGAGACGTATCTTAGTATCTAGCATCGATATATATGGTATCTAGAGTTTTGTACACATGAACATCCTTGAAGGCGCAGTCACAAGACGTTAAAGTCCCTGATGCAAAAATAATCCATAATGTTTTCTTTGATTTATTCTGCGAATTCACTTTTAGGTATATCACAGTAATTTACATGATAAAAATATTTTTAATACTATCGAAAAGTCTCTGGAACAAAACAATCCTACGCGGGCTACGGCTACTCATGACATCAGACATGACAGTTGATCCATTGACAAGTGACAACTGTCATCTTTACTTTTTTTGGGTGTGCGTTCCAATATACGAAGTTTTTTATTTTGAAAACGTTAATTACAACTAACTTTAAGTGTGATTATAGGTAAAACAAAATTACATAAATCTTAAAATCGGAGGTGTTTAAAATTAAACTATTTATTGTAAAAGGCTAGTTTTTAGGAGTTCTATCCAAATATATATAAACTTTCTTGTTTAAATTTTCAGGCCCGCTTTTGGACAAGTCCTTTACGAGCCTGAAAGACTGGGTCTATCTTTGTAATTAAATGAATTTTAGTATTGCATTTTTTAACCTGACACGTTAAAGAAATATTGGTCATGACGGTATTTAATTATGCATAATAGACCATGCAGTGGCGTAACATTGTGGCAAGACGGCAAAATACCACGGTCCCCTGGATTCAGAAGGCCTCTGACCTGAAGGAAAGAGGACTGTTCAAAAGAATCCAAAAAAAGGTCGCCGGGGTGCACTAGCGAGGGTTCCATGAATTTGCCACGGGCCTTCACGGGTGTTGTAGCGCCACTGAATCCATGTATCCTACAAGTATAGGCAACTAATAGCTAAATTACTTTGCATGATATTTAACTGGTGGTAGGCCTCTCATATGTAAGAGTCCGTCTGGGTGGGTACCACCGCAATGTCCATTTCTACCGCCAAGCAGCAGTGTGCATGCACTGTTATATTTCGGTTTAAAGGACATTGTAGCCAGTGTAACTACTGGACATAATGAGACTTAACATCTTAGTCTCAGGATGACTAGCGCAGTGGAATGCCACACAGTACTTTATAACTCAATGTGCTGGATGGTGTTGCTACTGTTTATGGGCGGTCGTATCGCTTACCATCAGGCGAACGGCATGCTCGTTTCGTCATTCAATGCCGTGTAATTAGTAGGCCATGTCATCATGAATTATCTAAACACACTCAAGAGTTTTACGTGTTCGCCTTCGCAGTCTTCCTACTTCCCCCTACAATTGGCTAGTGAATCAGTGTCTTCAAACGCTTAGGATCCATTCTCTAAGGGCCGTATTAATAGGTACAACTGAATTTCTATCTGAATTGCGGTATCAACTGAGACGCTGTCAAGTTAAGGTCAGCATCTTAAGATAATTGCTATTTAATAAACTTATATAAACATCAGCTCAAATTACATCTAAGTTACAATATGTGATGAATTTTGACAGTTAAGTTTTGTTTATGTAACATCGCTTACTCAGCTCAGAAAAGCGCTCAGAAAACAGCTTAAGCTTGGTTTATTCTTTGATTAATTATATACCTAGATAGACACTGAATGTTTCAAACGTGTCGAAAAAAATAGAGGCGAATTGTTCCCCGCTAAATGAGTTCCAATGAATTATTTTTTGGTGTTTTTCATGGATATAATTATGTCCCCGTTTTAATAGAAACCATGTAATAACTAGTATCATTATGCGCGCACGCAAGGATACGCAGAATGATGCAGCGATAGCGTATGACACAGCTGTCACGCTAGCTACTAGCTTAAGAAAAGTTGGCCTGTTTGTTTTAGTTTCATTGCAGCGCGTCGCTCTATCTAGGTATATAATTAATCAAAGGGCTTATTAAATAGTTCAATACATTAAATGTGTACTTTGTACTTGTACTCAAACGTGAGGCTGATTTATTAGTACCGCCCTAAGTTACAAATGTATTACACATCACAGCAAAAGGAATTATATTACTACACTAGCATTGCGCGCGGCTCCGCCCACGTGGAAAAGTTTTTCCGGGATAAAAAGTAGCCTATAGCACTCAGGAGTAATGTAGCTTCCTATTAGTGAAAGAATTTTCAAAATCAGTAAAGTAGTTCCTGAGATTAGCGCGTTCAAACAAACAAACTCTTCAGCTTTATAATATTAGTATAGGTTTCAATAGACCAACTCTGAAAATTTAATGCGAGTCATGGTCTCCACTCTGTTAAACAAGAAAGCACGTTACGTACGAATTGGTTACAATCGGGTACCTTTTTTTGCTCCCGAAAAATGAATAATTAGTTTCTTTTCATTACTTGATGTTGAATATTTTAACGTTTTTCATGAATATTTTAAGCACTCTTCATGCATATTTCGGGATTTTAAACTTGTATATTATAATCCGGTCTCAAGTCTAATTAATATCAACACTACGGCATTTCTGTACCCCGAATTTATGCACTGTCGTATAGTTAACGTAATGGTTTCGTTTAAGTAAATTTTTGTATGGGAATTTCAACAGCACCGCATTGAGCATATTTGGAATTAAAATACGGCAGCATGAACATTGCGTATGTAAACTTCAAATAGCAAACGTGTAACCATGGTTACGGTAAAATTAAAATGTACGGGAATCAAAGACATTAAACAGTATAGTTATAGACCGGACATTAGGCACAAATTTTTCGTCCAAAAGTTATTTATTAGCTATTGCCCGCGGCTCCGCCCACGTTAAAAAGTTTTTCCGGCAAAAAGTCCCGCTTTATATTTTCTCAGGATAAAAATGTGTTAATCCAGGACATGATCTACCCGTGTGCCAAATTTCATCGAAATCTGTTCAGTAGTTTTTGCGTGAAAAAGTGACAAAGATCCATATATCCATACATCCATACTTACAAACTTTCGCGTTTATAATATTAGTCGGAAGTAGCATTGGTAATCGCTGTCTTATCTGACCCGTCCATGTGAGAAGATATCTCGGCATGCTTATATTATGTAAAGAAAACAATATTTTGGACGTAAATATACCAATTTGCACATTACGATCATGTCGAAGTGTGTTTTAATGCATTTTACATGGGTTGCTTCTGTACTGCCTCGGTGGCGTCACATCATGAGATGGAATACGCACGGCGAAAAGTGGGTGCACTAGTTGCACCTCTGCCTACCCCTTCGGGGATAATGGGCGTGAGTGTGTGTGTATGTTTACATAGGTTTTTTGCTATTTCACGGTAGATTGCGTTACTGATGAACAGGCTCAAAATTTTTGTATGACAAATTTCTCAATGTCCGCTCTATACAGGGTCATTTTACATTGCGTTACTAAATGAAACCACATACTTATCTCCTTGAAAATAACACTTTCCATTAATTTATTTTAACAGATTTATTTAAATAGATGTATAATAAAAAAGGATAAGTATCAAACAAAATAAATATGAATAAAAGTAACTTTAAGTTTAAACGCCCTGATGCCACTACTACTCTAGAAGGACTCGTCGCTGGAGCAACATCACACTTTCAGTCAAATAAACACTCACCATCACGCCATATTCGCACTAAATTACAAAATTAAAAAAAAAACAGGAAATTAAAGTTGAGATTTTTGGTGAAAATACTCGTTTCTCATGGATGATATTTAGCACAATGTTAGCAAAGGCAAAGACGAGTATGTGGTTTCATTTTTTAACGCAATGTAAAAATGACCCTGTAATCTTAGAACTCTTTGCCGGTAATTGACAGTACGAATCTGCTTATTTTGACGTATAGTATTGTCAAAAAAATACGTAAACGTATTACTCGGTACGATTACTATACCAAATGCGTTAGTTCCTAGGGGTACTGAATTGTTGTTTTTATTGAAATACCGACAAGGAACATCTATATGTATCCCTCGGGAAATTTGTTCCCAGACTTCTCTCACTAAGGACTTGGCTATTGAATTCGCGTATAAGTAAGTAAAAAAGTTATTTTACACAAAGTAGTCATTACTTTGTGTAAAATGACAAAACAGATAATTTTAGAAGGTAAGTAGTAAGTGGTAGTGACTGCCTCGGTGGCGTAGTTGTATTACGGTTCGACTGCAATGCTGAGTTCCCGGGTCTGATCCCCGGGTCGGGCAAAGTGATATTGGATTTTTCTAATCAGTATCAGCTCGGAGTCTGGAATTTGTGCCCGATATGGCAATACGCTCGCCCCCTATCACATCATGGGACGGAATACGCACGGCGAAAAGTGCGTGCACTAGTTGCGCCTCTGCCTACCCCTCCGGGGATAAAAGGCGTGAGTATGCGTATGTGTGCGTAAGTAGTGGTAAAAACCGTGTGAAAATCAGTTCAGGAGTTTTTAAGTTTATCGCGTTCAGACAAACAGAAAGATGCAGCGGGGAACTTTATATTATGTAAGGATTGTCACTTCTAATAGGTTAGCGGAAACATCACTGCACAATACTTTGCCAAAAGACTTTATGAGAACTAACTATGCGTCACCTTGCACATGAAATGGTAAACGGAACATTCAAAAAAATATTCTGCCAATAAAAAAGGAATCTTTATGGTATCCTACATACAACGAACTTCGTAAACGAGATAACTTGGTGCTAAGATAAAAACGGATTCTTTCATTGCACCACAATCATATCAATGTGGAGTTAGTGCGCACTTTTCCAATCATCTGACGGAAATGAATTTGGCTTTGTTTTACGATCGGTCATCAAAAAATCATCCCCCTCTAGGGCAATTCAATCCCATTCAAATCGTGCCAGAAATTCTGCACAAAATTCCTCGAGTTAGGAAATCCAATCCAAAAATTTGTCCATAGTTACGCTGCCTATACCAGGAATACATACTAAGATAAGAGAATATCACTTCTAGAACTAAAATGACGCAAATGTAAAAATAGAAGGATAATTTATTTTTAACCAAATATTCCTTAAGTATTAATCATGCAAATTAAGATTCTAATGCATTTTTCTCGAAAGCGTGGTAGTAGCAATGACGTCATTGAAATTCTAAAAATACGATATGTAAATAAAACGGAATCGCCAAATTCAATAAGGTAGAAAGTTGTAAGCTATTCCCGATATACCAGGTGTGCATAAACGCGAGGCGCATTGATCATAAGTCGGAACATGATATACGAGCGGAATCCCTGCGGACCAAGCGGTCAGTTGGTAAATTGAGTCGGTAATGTATCGGTTTTAAGAAATAAAACATGTTTATGGTCGCGATGTGTGTTTCATTTTTGAATAGTGTGGGAGAGGTTTTGTTTCGATTAACAGCTTAGTATCTTGCTTTCGAATATAGTATTTTTTACTGCTGGTAAGTCTCTCATATGGAAGAGTCCGTCTGGGTGGGTACCAAGGTCTATTTCTACCGCCAAGCAGCAGTGTGCTACATCCAGTGTAACTACTTTACATAATGAGACCTAACATCTTATGCCTCAGGATGACGAGCGCAGTGGAATGCCTCACAGTACTTTGTAACTCAAGGTGTTGGATGGTGTTGCTACTGTTTATAGGCGGTCGTATCGCTTACCATCGAATGGCATGCTAGCCTCGTCATCAATGCAATAAAAAAAATATAGTGTCTGGGTTTTAACACGGCACACATTATCTTGGTTTTAAAGTAATCAATCTTATAGAATTTAGATTGTTGAATAGTAGTTGTAAATGATGAGTTTATGGTTTGATAAATGGGTTTTGTTATACATACGCTGCTTGCGGCTTTTTCCAGTCTTTTTCGAGCCTAAAATAAATGACTTTAATGAGAAAGTTCATAAAGATTCCGTATGTTTGTAAGATACTTCAATTATTGAATAGATTTGGGTAATACAGACAAAATGACTCTTAATTGATATAAATGTTAAAGACTACTTTTATTTCGAATAGTACTAGACTTAGGCCCGTATTCACAAACGATACTTAGCTAAGGACAGCGCAATGCTATGATAATAAATTCACAAACGATACTTAGCTAAGGATAGCGCAATGCTATGATAATAAGTCTGTTTTCGTTAACATTACTTGCATAAGTATAGAAGTAAACTGGCAAGCCATGCATTTCATAAACGATACTCAAGGGACTCTTTGCTGTGCGTTCCCATAGCATTGAATGGGGCTTTGTGATTGGTTAACATTGTAATGAAACTTCCTCGAGTAGATTGACAGAAAACATCAAACATTGACTTTGAAATTTCAATTTTGACGGAAATTATCAATAGGTATTAAAAATGACACGGATTTCAAATAGTAAAAATACATTACACACATGCGACATCACCGATAAATTCTTGGTAGAAGCCACAACACGAAAGAAGGAGACAACTTGTAAAATTTTTAGTTAAAATAATATTATGTTCGCATTTGCATTATGGACACAAGTTTCGCGCCTTTATTGAGTAAAAATCTCCTAAAATGTGGTAAGTATGATGTTTTCCACTTTGTTTCCTGGTTATATAATATATTACAATAATATAAAATGATAAGACGAATAACAGAAGTTGATTTCTTTTAGTTCAAAGAAGTTACCATATTTTACTTCTTCAGAGAGGGAATTAATCGTGGCTTTGATGCGGGAACGGCCTATTATTGAAGATACCGTACGCATGCTCAAAATATAGAGCCAAAGAAGAAGGCTTGGGATAAACTGACAATAGCTTATAATGCACAGTCGTATGTTACACCCAGGGACAATGTACAGTTGAAAAGATGTTGGGAAAATATAAAACTTATAGAAAGAAGGAGCTCTCTCAAGAGTCAATGAGTATGATGCGTATAGAAAAAATATTAGATTATAAAAACAGCTCCATGCTTTACAATTTAAAAAAAAATGGAAATAGAACGATAAAAAATACATCTTGAAAATTTAAATATATTTGTTTTATTTTATCCGACCAAATTAATTAAAAATGCTATGTTATAAATTATCTCCTGTATCGGAGCGCCTCGGTATGTAGGTATTATATAATTTATATTATTATCATTTATATCTTCGATAATGATGCCATTGGATGTACTAATCTAAACTATCTTTCACTAATAGGAAGCTACATTACTCCTGAGTGCTATAGGCTAATTTTTATCCCGGGAAAATATTTTTATCCCGGAACAACTTATTCATGCGGGTGAAGCCTCGAGCAATACTAGTATTGTATAAAATCGAAGTTGCTACAATCACATGGCACGTTGTTATGAGACTCGTAGCCAACTTTTTGGTCAAACAAGGATCGAATCCTCTTCGACTCCCCTATTGTACGTTCTACTGTGTTTCTAGTTTTTATGTTAGCTTTATTGTAATTTTCTTTGGAAATATTGCCTGGTTGTGATACTGTGAGATTTGAAAATCTCGATCACTTTTCTAGTGTTATTCGTTCTCTGTAGGTCTCTTTCAAGTATATAATCATCAAATTCTTTTTCGCTACTGCAGTCCATCGCAAGTTAACGGATCAAATCAAGAAAATCACACGCATTTAGAAACCTAACTTACGTGGTCTGTAAAACCCGGTGCTAGATTGACGTTTGTGTTGATTTGTCACACTATGCGTTGCGTAAAATAGCTCGCGAGCTCCTTTTGCTGTGCGGTCATTTTCCTAAATGCATACTGTCATTCTTCCCTTAAGTATTGTTTAAGAATAAGTTTGACGGACCCTGTGCGTTCGAGAATACTATGCGTCCTCGGGTTGAGTGTTTGGGCATGACAGCCTACGCACTGCGTAGGCCAAGGGGCGCTGTGATTGGCTAATATTGAGATATAACTTTACATCAGTTGGCTGTCAGATAAACAAAGCTGAACAAGGCCAAAGAAAACGATAAAACAACCGACACTATGCGTTCGGGAGCACTATGCGTCCTCTAAGTATTGTTTGTGAATACGGGTGTTAGACATCTAGCAGTGGAAGAAGAAATCTAGATAAATGTCAAGTAGGGCTTTTTATATAATTTGCGTAGGATTATTGAAGCTTGGTACACGTATGGTAACTATTAAAAACTTGTTTCTTTTATAGAGTTATTTTTTCCTCTTAATTCAACCCACGTGAGTTATTTTCGAAATAAATGGAATAAAATCTAAATAAGTTTATTTTATGTATGTTCTAAGAAAACACTGCTTTTTATGTAATTTGTAAAATAATTATTTATAGAACCTATTTACATCCACCTTTTTAAAACCTTTTTTGATTCGGTGGAAAGCCCGCTATTCATACCTTACTATATCTAACGAAAGAAAGTGCAAATAACGTATTCAATTAAACATCATTTGGAAATTAAAAAGAAAGCCATTGGCTTAAGCTATAGTTTAAGTTACTTTTATACCTAATATGTCAATGTTAATTTGCATTTAAGATTGTTAAGAAATATTAAGTAAGTAAGCAACTTCTTTACAAGAAAACTAAAATACTTATTCGTTCAAAATGCCGGAAAAAATGGGTCACCCTAACCATAATAGACCGACATAGGTCCCTTCCTTCCTTAAGGTAAAAGGCAGGCGTGATCTACCAGTACATTGTTAACTATTTTTATACTAAACTCATTTTAGTACAATGTTCATACACACATTCACTCACGCCTTTTATCCCCGAATGGGTAAGCAGGACGCAACTAATGCACCCACTTTTCGCCGTGCGTATTCCGTCCTATGATGTGACAGGGGCGAGCCTATCGCCATATCGGGCACAAATTCCAGACTGGGCTGACTATAAATATAAAAATCCAATATCACTTTGCCCGACCCGGGGATCGAACCCGACACCTCAGCATTGCAGTCGTGCCGTAATACAACTACGCCAAGAGGCAGTAAAAGAATCTAGTATAATATTTAATTTGGATTTGAATTATCTTTATTCATGGAAAGATCAAGAGGAATCACGATCAAAAGTCATTGCCTATCTTACTACGTCTCTTCATTCACTTTAATTAAAATATTACCATCTCACCTATGACGTCATGCATTAATTAGGTAAGGCGAATATTACACGAGATTAGTGGCGCCTCAAATAGAGATAAGGACCTTATTGTACTAAGGATATTATTGTGCGATATTGTATTCCAGTTATGGCATACATATAACTACTACTTGTATTCATATTATAAATAGCATTGACTTGACGCAGTGAAATTCAAATATTGTTCTAATATTATGTGTGAAAGTCTGTTCTGTGAATATATATAAAAGAAAGTCGTGTTAGTTACACTATTTAGCAGCATTTCCGGACAGATACGACCTGGCGACCTTCAAAAAAAGAGCGTATTCCCACCTAAAAGGCCGGCAACGCATCTGTGTGCCCCCTGGTATTGCAGATGTTCATGGGCGGCGGTGATCACTTACCATCAGGTGAACCGTATGCTCGTTTGCCCCCTATACCATAAAAAAAAAATTATAACTCAAGAACGGCTGCACCGATTTGGCTGAAAATTGGTGGGAGGTAGCTCAGAACCAGGAGACGGCCATAGGATTTTTTATCCCGGGAAAATATAAACCGGGCTTTAATCCCGAAATATCGTGTTCTGTGAGTATTGTGTTTCATTGAAATACTTAAATTTTTTATTTGAATTTCCTAATAAAATCCAATATCTGCTTATTTATTGCCGCTAAGGCGGAACAGAGTTCGTCGGGTCAGCTAGTTATGTGTGTTTGTTAGAATTAGGATATTGATAAGTCCGTCTGGAAATCTTTAGGGGAGGCCTATGTACAGCAGTGGACTCCATGTCACTGATGATGTTGACATATTAGATAGATCTTTTCCTTGATATTTTAAACAAAAAGTATTCAAATATAGTACAAACCCGCCCATTTTATTATGTACTTCTTATGATTATTGTCCCAATTCTGTTGTAAATTGTATACAATAAAGACTATAAAATGTCATTTTAACATTGCGTTATTAATATAAACCACACACTTATCTCGTTAAAAATAACACCTTCCTTTAAGTTATTTTCACCATAGACATAAAATAACAAAGTGTAAATTTCGAATAATTCCTATAAGCTATTTTAACCATAGATGAAAAATAAAAAAGTGTTTCGAACAAAATAAATCTTAATAAAATGTAACTTTAAGTTTACACGGCCTAATGCCACTACAACAGGATTCGTCGTAGCGGCAACATTCAATCAGAAAAACACTCACCCACACGCCATATTCGCACTAAACTACAAAATAATAAAAAAAACAGGAAAGTAAAATTTATATTTTTGGTGAAAACATTAGTTTTTCATTGATGATTTTTGGCATAATGTTAGCAGAGACAAAGACGAATATGTGGTTTTATTATTAACGCAATGTCTAAATAACTCTGTATAAAACGACAAAAAAACCCCTCATTCCTTTATTCTCAAATATGGTAGAGGTTTAACCAGGGCACCCCCTTTTTGCTATCTGTATTCCGTCCCACGATAGGGGGCGAGCGTATTGCCATATCAGGCAAATTCCAAAGCAGTAGAACTCACTATCACTTCATCGTGGGACTTGAATTCGGGGTCTTAGAACAGTGGTCGTCAAGTACAATTACGCCACCGAAGCATCAGGCATATTTATCTACTTTTTATCCCAGAAAAATGTATTCTCTAGTTTTTACTCGTGGAAAAGTCTTCAAGAGGAGCTTCTCGCAAAACCTACTTCATAACAAAGCACAAAGTACTTGTTTCTTAGCAGCAGTGGTATCCACCTACAAGGATTCTCAAAGACCTAAATGTTATTATAAATTCAAACATTTATTTTCCAATTACGGATAAATGTGTATTTAAAGAAAAGAAGTAAATTATTCGTGTTTTCCTCTTTCGGCTTTTTCTTCGAATTGCCTGTAGGCGTTTATATACGCCTGTTCCAAGAAAAGTATTTTCTAGAACCGAAACTTAAGGTTAAAGCCCTTATTTTATTTTATTTGTTTATGCCCATAAGTATTGGTTAATTATCTAATCCGACGTTAATACTATATTTTTACAGCGGCTTCGCTTGTACGAAACTCTATGAGATTAAAAGGCATCAAATAAAATTGAATACAAATATTTAAGGATGGAGGTTGTATCTTTTTAAAAGTGTTTTTTTCAAGTTCCTGCCGTTCGCCTGATGGTAAGCGATACGACCGCCTATAAACAGTAGCAACACCATCCAGCAACTTGCGTTACGAAGTACTATATGGCATTTCACTGCGCTCATCATCCTGAGACATTACATGTTAAGTCTCATTATGTCCAGTAATTACACTGGCAACAATGTCCTTCAAATCGAAACACAACAGTGCATGCACACTGTTGCTTGGCGGTAGAAATAGACATTGCGGTGGTACCCACCCAGACGGACTCTTACATATGAGAGACCTACCACCAGTAAAGTAATCTTCATAATTTCTAATTCCAGATCTTTGTGTATTTCGTCCAGCCCTCTTATTCTCTACGACAGTGTTAACTCGTAACGCGGCCGTGTTACATTAACTTCGTGTAATTAGCGTTAAATTGTATTCTGTACGCTAATTTCCATAGTGATAAACGCGATGATTTACGTTACGCGCTGGTGAACATGGGTGTCATAGAGAATAAGGGGGCAGGTCTATTGAGTAGTGATTTCTTATTTTTATGCGGATGTTAGACATCGAAATAATACTAGTTTTCTGATTTTATCACGGTTTCATAGGACCGTCAGTGTCTAATAATTTTGAAATCAAGTATAATTGTAAAATGTAGATGGATAATGGATATTGTAACTTTTACTTTTCGGACGACCAACACCTTAGTCCGCCCCGTGTGCAAAGTCTTTAAAACGTCGGGAGAAAATGAATAACCTAAAATATCGCGATAAAATCCGAAAACTAGTTTTATTTCGATGTCTATTGAGTAGCTTATGCGTTTACTTGTTATAAAACATTTCAAAGTCGAATATCGTAGTTTCTATTGTTCAATATAGAGAACACATGCCGAGCAAGCAGATAAACTAGAATCAAATTACTGTCAAAGTCTGGCCACCAATATTTGTGTAAGTTAAGCCGAAAATCGCAAATAGCTGTTTTTCGGGATTGGATTTTTATTTTTGGAATAAATATTACTTAGTATTAATGTTATTAGGACCAATTTCACCGCTTGCTGATAAATACTACGCGTCACATAAATGTATAAGCCGACCAAATACAATTCACACTCTAATCTATGCTCCCAAATGAATGGTAATAAAATGAGTACCATCTACATTAGCTGTTCAATATGATAGTAGTCCTTTAGTCATTTAAATTAATTAGTATTGAAACACCATGTCGATTCAACACACTATTTTCCTGGACAAAAAGTGCCCCTTGTGGATTCAACACACTATTTTTCGGGATAAAAAGTGCCCTAATACGGTTAATGGCATTACATGCGTGGCCAATTTCATCCAAATCTGCACAAAGCGGTTTCTTCGTTTACTTCTAATACAAGTTTAAGTGCAAACAGAAGATTTTCCTCGCGGCAAAAACAGGAAAAAAAATCCGGTATAAAATACTCGCTTTACATTATTTTCCCGGAATAAAAGTAGGATAATCTAACTCTGTAGCAAATTTTATCTAGAACCGTTAGTTCTAGCATGATTAAGTAACAAACATCAACATTTTCCCATTTATAGTATTAGTATATATTAAATATTAATTAATTAATTGATGTTAATTTTCTCATTTATTTGTATGATTTATGGCTGCAATGCTGAGGAACGGGTTTGACCCCCGGGTCGGGATAAGTGATATTGGATTTTAATCAGTATCAGCCCGGACTCTAAAATTTGTGCTCGATATGGCGATAGGCTCGCTACACATCATGGGATGGAATAAGCACGGCGAAAAGTGGTTGCATTAGTTGCGCCTCTGCCTACCCCTTCGGGGATAAAAGGCGTGAGTGTATGTGTGTTGTAAGATTTAAAAAAGATTGAGTAAAGAAGTTAAGTTATAATCTGTTATACGATTCACATCCTAAAAACTAGAAATATAATACTCAGAACTGAATTTGTGCCGCAAAATGCGGTAGAGTAGCATCGATTACACGAAATGAAAAGATTACCATAAATTTTGCCCATGCATGTTATAACATTGTTTATACCTTCAGTATTAATTTATTGTATTGTCTCATTAAATTAAAAAAAAAATAATTATTAGCTTTCAAGTGATGATTCTATCAAAAAAAAAAATACGCATATCGTCTAAAAATGGCCGTAACGCAATAATAATATTTATAAAGCTGATATGTAGCGTCTTTAAAGCCTAAAAGAATAATTTGGTATAAGTGTTAGGTACCTACATACTAATTAAATACCTACGTATTATATAAACTTAAGAGACATAATATTAGTGTGACATTGTGAGGGCACGAGACTATTCATAATTAAAAACAGCAATGCCATAATATATATAATATTATGTAAGTTCTTCTTTCAAATAATGTAATTAATTAAATGCTAAAAACTTTAATGTTATAAATGAAACGTCACACACATAAAATCACCCGCGAACTGTGACACTTATTTAAAAATGGCGGTTCATAGAAAAATATTCGATATTCAAAATTTAATCCGTTATGTAACACGAAGTTATAAATCGCGGTAAGATCGCGATTAACTTGTATGGGACTTTTCATGTAGTTTCTTATTATAATAGTTTTCGAGATGGGTTATGTCTTATGGAAAAATCAGAATTATTTTTACTCCGATTTAATCTACCGCATTTAATATACCACAGATAAAATAAATTCGGAGATTTTAGAGGCCAGTATTTTTCAGAAAATAAACACTTTTTCGTAATAAAATTTAAATGATTAAACACGTGACGTTCAAGTTTACAGTATTTAAAATAATCCTTTCAGAATTAAATCAAAGTTCTTAAAAAAACTTACCAAATTACTTTTCAACGCACATTTTTAACACTCGTCTAACAAAATTACTTTACACGAAATATCACTCACTTATAATTCACTTTCACTACACTGCATTTTTCACTTCGCGTATCTTGTATGAGGGGCGAACGCGACCATCCCCTAACCTTCCGACAGGCTTTCTGCCCCCACCCTCGCGGCATACGCGTGACGCTAGTACGCATGCGTGGAACCCTCAAGGCTGCAAATTGAAGATTTATTCCAACTGAATTGTATTTGCATTCGAGTATTTTTTGCTGTAATTGTTGACTTTTTTACGGCTAGGAACCATTTTTATGCCAATTTACTGGAATTCCACTTTAAAAACATTATTTTTAGTTATTACTTTTTAATAATATTCGTTGTATCGCTGGCTGGAAGTTCTGTTGCGTTTTTTAAATCTCCGTATCTGTTCAATGCTTATTAAGATACTGAAAATAAAATTTAACCAGTTCTATGACTTGATGATACTTTGTAAATTAATGTATGAATCAATTGTTTCAATAAATTAGCTCAAGTAGTCTTAAAAAATACATACTTATATGCACTCACGCCTTTCACCCCCGAAGAGGTAGGCAGAGGCGCAATTATGCACCCACTTTTTGCCGATCATATTCCGTCCCATGATGTGATAGGGGCGACCATATCGAGCACAAATTCCAGACTCCGGGCTGATACTAAATAGAAATATCCAATATCACTTTGCCCGACCCTGGTATTGAACCCGAGAGTATTGCAGTCGAACCGTACCGTACCGTATTAAAACAACGCCATCAAGGCAGTCTAAGAAACTTCACTTTCAAATTCCCTGGCTAAAATCAAATAGTAGTTAGTGTTGTTAAAATCTTATTTTTCCACATAAAAAAGGCTGTTTTGATACCGTTTAATTTTAACTCTGGAATATTTGTAATTCCATTTAATTTTTACTTCGTAGAATGTCTGGAAAACAGATTTTAGAGAAAAACGGACAATATTTTCAGACAATGTTGAATTCCCAAATAGTTAACCTTTATTATTATAATATAAATTCAGGAGGTTCTTCAGGTTGTTACATTTGCACGAAGGAGATGTCCGCTTTTTGTATGGTTGCTGGGCCTTAAAATCTAACCAGGCTCAAACTTTATGGATATTAAGGGGGCTAAAATATGGATCTTGGATCCAAAAAAACATTTTATTGTACCCCTCCATTTATAACTCTGACATATCGATAGCTTTGGATGCTAATCACGAAGTTCATTCTATATATACAGATTTCAGGAAGGCGTTCGATTTAGTGGATCATAATATACTCCTAAAAAAAATAGCTATCACGGGAATACACGGTTCATTATTGCGGTGGTGCGAGTCATACTCAAAGAACCGTTCACAATTAATAGCTATAAGAGGGTTCACATCCATCCAATTCACAGTACCGTCAGGAGTGCCTCAGGGTTCCCATTTGGGTCCCTTATTTTTCCTTGTCTTTATAAACGATATATGTGATAATATCGATTCCAAATGTAAATTGTTTGCGGACGACTTAAAACTATATCGTACTATAGAAACCGCAGCTGACATCAGAACTCTCCAATCTGATATAGACAAAATATTTGGGTGGTGTCAAGAAAATTGCATGCTCTTAAACTACGATAAATGTCATTTTATTAAATTCAGTCGGAAAAGAATGACTTATACACCGCAATACGTCATACACAATAATCCTCTTTCCGAAGTTGCTTATATTAAAGACTTAGGCGTAATATTTGACAACAAATTAAATTTTAGAAATCACTTTGACCGTATTATTAGCAAATCCTCTAAATTATCTGGCTTTATAGTTCGTGAAATGAAAATATTTAAGGAACCTCAAATAACAATATCTATTTACAATAGCATCATTCGGAGTATTTTGGAATATTGTAGCCCTGTCTGGAATCCATTTTACCAAGTGCACTCTAACAGAATAGAGATGGTCCAAAAGAGATTTCTATATCATTTGTTACTCGAACAATAAATGCCGCATTTTAAATTCATACGCTGAAAGAGTGGATCATTATAAGATGACCACTCTCAACGCACGTCGAAAAATTTCTGATCTCATGTTTTTATATAAACTACTACATGGTAAAATTGATTCACCCCCAACTTCTCCAATCAATAAATATAAACATCCCGCGTCCCTGTAGTCGCCTACGCAACCGAAAAACATTTGTATCTCCAAGTTGCCGGACTAATTTAGGTTCTAACTCGCCAATATGCAGAATAGTTTGTTTAGCAAATTCGATACGCAATGATCTCGATATTTTTCTTGGTTCGATGGCCTTCGTTAGAAAAAAATTAAAAACATTGTTTAAATAACTTTTTGCTTTCTTATTATAATACTTAAATTTATTGTTACCTTCTATCATCACTATGATTTTTAATTAAGTACCGTAAAATAATATGACACTGTAATATGCGCTAGCTGTATTCACATCAAGTAGATGTCAATAATTGATAAAGTTATCTTAAGAAGGATATTTTTTATGTTTATTTAGTTCTAAAATTGTACATCAGTTTTGTGAATCGAATAAAAAAAAATAACTAACTTTTTAATAAAGTTCATATTAAGTGTAGTTTTTAAGCAAAATCAACTTACCCAAATCTCAAAATCGGAGGACTTTAAAATTATACGATTTATTGCAAAGGCCTAGTTTTTGGGGGTACTATCCAAATATATATATCTTGGATAGAATTTAAAGCCCGTTTTTGGACATGTCCTTTTGGTCTTAAATCATCAGTAATACTTTCGCTATCGATAAGTCTAACGCTAGGATGTATCATTCTCATACATAACGGCTCATTATCGTAGCTTTTTTATAGGGGCATGGAAAATTGACCCCACTGCACTTGATAGCAAACTATAGATTAGATTTGATAGTAATTCACAAGAATATGAAGCTTCCTATCATAAATTCCATAGGCTTTTAAAATGACTGACCACTTTTTTTTATTGCTATCAATGAAGAGATGAGCATGCCGTTCGCCTGATGGTAAGCGATATGACCACCCATAAGCAGTAGTAACACCATCCAGCACCTTGAGTTACAAAGTAATGCGTGGCATTCCACTGCGCTTGTCATTATGAGACATAAGATGTTAAGGCTCATCCGAAACACAACAGTGCATGCACAATGCTAGACTCTAGACAATAACAAATTTACAAAGGTACATATACCAATTACATAATTTAAAGTACCTACATTAAATAATGAACAACCAGCACTGGCTGACATCGGGGACGGGAATAGGGCTAGGGAAGGAGAAGTGGAGCTGATATAATGAAAGGGAAGGAGTATCTTTACATTACGAGGAAAGGAAACGCCACGGTCCTCGCCGGCGAGGATAATAAAGGTCCTAGCCTAGCTAACCTACCAGCCATTCACTAGCTACCTCTGACGGACTGAGCCCAGTTAACTCAGCTCAGTCCATAACTTGAAACCGTCGTAATCTTACTTCTTGTCTATACTTATAATATTACTAGCAGCCCTGACATACGTTGTCCTGCCCAAAAAAGGAAATAAAAGGTACAGCGCGACCTACCGCATCCAATTGTTAATCTAAACCATTCTTGAAGCCACCTGAAGACACAAAAAAATTCATTAAAGTCGGTCCAGCCGTTTAGGAGTTCAGTGACATACACACGCACAGAAGAATTATATATATAAAGCTGAAGAGTTTGTTTGTTTGGTTGAACGCGCTAATCTCAGGAACTACAGAACCGATTTTGATAATTCTTTCACTAATAGGAAGCTACATTACTCCTGACTGCTATAGGCTACTTTTTACAACATAAATATTTTTATCCCGGAGCAATACTAGTCTTACTAATATTATAAATGTGAAAGCGTGTATAAAGGTTTGGATGTTTGCATGTTTGTTAGAAGTAAACGTAGAAACAACTAAACGAATTTGGATGACATTTGGCACACGGGTAGCTCTTGTCCTGGATTAACATATAGGCTACTTTTTATCCCCGTAATTTGCTCCTATGGCAAATAATACATATTTTAAGTCTGTTTCTTTAAGTAGATAGCGCTGGCGTCGTACGGTTTTTTAGGTTTTTTTTGTAGCGGGAAAGGCTTTTCATGCGGGCGAAGCCGTGATCAACACCTAGTCAAAAATAGACCATAAACAATATACGTTTGTAAGAGACGTGTAGAACTAGCAACTAAGCTTACGGGAATTACTGCGTCTTGTATCTTGTCACAGCTCCCGTGGGATCACTCGGAACTGTGGAATTAATGTCAAGTTGCAGATTATAATCTGTACGGAAAGTTTTAGTCATGATAATTTTCCGCAGTACATTAGTAATTTAAAATTTAGTTTTGCGACTCGGCCATAATTAATGAGAATTCTGTGAAGTTTTTTTTTATTACAATCACTGCGTGTTGAAGCATTGCGCGCATAACTGAAACATAGGATACTAAGGGCGGTATTAATAACATAATAATAACTCAATTTCGCTCTGAAGTGCGATATCAGCTGAGACGCTCTTAAATTAAGGTCGGTATCTTAAGATAGTCGCTATTTCATAAATCCAAATTAACAGCAGCTCAAGTGACATCTTAAGTGACATTGCAATCAGCCCTGTATTATATACTGGCCAACTGTTGAGCACGGGCCTCCTCTACTACTGAGAGGGGTTAGGCCTTAGTCCACCACGCTGGCCTAGTGCGGGTTGGCAGACTTCACATACCCTCATAATTCTTATGGAGAATTCTCAGGTATGTAGGCTTCCTCACAATGTTTTCCTTCACCGTTAAAGCGAACGATAATTGATAAACAATACACACGTAACTTCGAATAGTCAGAGGTGTGTGCCTTGGGTTTTGAACCTGCGGACATTGTCTCGGCAGACCGTTCCATTCCCAACCAGGCTATCGTCCACTTTAAGTGACATTATGTAACGGATTTTGACAGCAAAGTTTGTTTATTTAACAGCGCTTACTCAACTGAGAACAAACTCTCAAATGACAGCTTAAGCTTGGTTTATTAAAAAGTTCAATACACTAAATGTCTACTTGAGATTTTACTCAAACTTGAGATCGATTTATTAATACCAGCCTAAGATCGGGTTGTTTTATCCGTAGTCAGGTTAAGTTTAGGCTCTTATCACACTGGCGAATTGACGAATTGGCGAGGCGAAGGCGCTAAGAGGTTGTGCAGTATAATAAGTCTGTGAACTTTACTTAACCACGGGACAAACAACACGTGATGTCTGAAAATTCTCAGTAACAATAAGTTAAAGCTATGCTTCAATCCAGTATATAAGAGTACATTATTGCTTGGCGCTAGAAATAGACACTGCGGTAGTTGGTTGGTACCAATATTCTCGTATTCAAGAAACCTTTTACTTAATAATTGCCGATTCGCCTTATATAACTTGATGTGTAATAAATATTATTTTTTTTCAAAATAAACCCTAACCTTAATCTCACCATAAAATTTGCAAATCTTTTCACCACAGCCATTTTCTCTTATAAATCTTGGGTATACCGCGGGCGTTAGTATATGACAAAGTGCAGGATAGCACTGCACAGTCTTTGCCAATAAGGTTGAAACAGTGTACTACTGCTCCTCTCTCTAATATATGAGACGATATATTACTAAGACTGACTACAGGGCAGGGAGGAACAGTAATGTAGTGAATTTTTTTTACTAGGTATTACTTCGCACTCGTAAAACTCTTTTCTCGAGATAGACAGTACCCTGAAGCCAGTGGCGTAGCGTCGGTTCTTGCCGCCTGGGGTGGAACCAAAATTAGGACAAGGTAATGATTGAAAAAAAAAATTTTGATCTAATAAGCGCGTGCCCCCTAACCATTTAAATATGAGACAATACTGAAAATGTGTAAAAGGCACTGTTTTATTTAACGCATTTTGCCGCCCCCTAAAAGTGCTAGCCTACCCCCGGCCTCATCCACGCTACCTACTACCTGAAGCACTTGGCAAAAGTTAGCTTACTATTGATGTATTTTCAGAATTGGTAAAAATGGAATGGAATGGAATTGGAAAAAAAAAACAACTTAATTGCGTTGGAATATCATACACCGTTTAAATTTATTGGTAAACGAATACTTTATTTTACACCACTGACACGTAAATAATACAGTCAGCCACAAAAGTAGCTGAACAAAATAAAAACTTCAAAACGCTTCTACACGTGAACTCCAATCGAAATATTATTTTTTCTTTATCTAAAATAAAGTTAACCCCGTGAAGTTTATTTTAGTGAAGAGAAAACGATTCTTGAGTCAGACGCATAACTTTAAAGGCAATTTGAAATTTTGAATTTGTTCAACTACTTATGTGGCTGACTGTACAAACAGAAATACGTAAAAATGGCGGTTTTTTCGTTCAAGGCAATCTCTTACCAACAACTATGGGATGAGTATGAGAGAAAACAGTGAATATGGTGTAGCTAAAGGTACACATATATTATGTATTATATAAATTAAATAAGTAATATACAGTTGTACCTGTACTTAACTAAGAATTTAACACAAGTTTTTATTACAGATTAACAAAAAATAATTCAAACTTGTTCCGATGGAAGAAAATCTCCGAAAATCTATCACGAAACATGTCGATCATAAATATTGATGCTAACTTCCCATACTGCATCTCCCTATCTTATCTATGCAAAAATAATTTGATAAAAGTGGCCTTGTATGCATATTGCGTTCTAAACATTGTTATATGCAAGAAAATAAAGAAAGTGTTTCAGTGTAAATGTAATTTTATTTTTTACATTTGTCGAGCGTGCTTGAGAGCCAGTGTTTCTTTATATTGTTCTTATTAAAGCAGAGATAGTATCACTATCTAGTACTGGTGGTAGGTCTCTCATATGTAAGAGTCCGTCTGGGTGGGTACCACCGCAATGTCTATTTCTACCGCCAAGCAGCAGGGTGCATGCACAGTTGTGTTTCGGTTTGAAGGACATTGTAGCCAGTGTAACTACAGGACATAGTGAGACTTAACACCTTATGTCTCAGGATGACGAGCGCAGTGGAATGCCACACAGTACTTTGTAGCTCAAGGTACTGGATGGTGTTGCTACTGTTTATGGGTGGTCGTATCGCTTACCATCAGGCGAACGCCATGCTCGTCTCACCATTCAATGCAATAAAAAAAAAAAAAAAAAAAAAACAAAGAATTTAAATCCTACTAATACTATAAACGCGAAAGTTTGTAACAATGTATGGATGTATGTTTGTTACTCTTTCACGCAAAACTACTGAACGGATTTCGATGAAATTTGGCTCACGGGTAGATCATGCCTTGGATTAACACATAGGCTACTTTTTATTTAATCTTTTTAGACTTTTATCCCGGAAAAAAAATTTTACGCGGGGGGAGCCGCGGGCAAAAGCTAGTATGGAATAATTGTTTATTTTTTAAATTAGAACGCGTCTATATTCTCAAGCAGTATAATAAGAAATCGTCATCATCATAATATAAACCATAGGATATACACGGCTGAACATAAATTTAGGCGCAAATTGAGAGTTCAGAGTTAGTGTAGAGAAACTATAATATAATATTGACAAAAGTAATTCAACGGCTGAGCCGAAACAAAAAAACGTGGAATTATTTAGTATGTACAAAAAATATATATTGGGAAAACTTTTTAATAAAAATTAGCACCGACTTCAAAAACCACTATGAAAAAACATAACTTGTGCTTTGCTTGTGGGTTACAAGAAAATATTAATAATACCAATATTATATACACTGCCATTCGTGTGATTATATTAATGTACAATGAATAAATCTTTGGAGTCGGTGCCTGATTTTTTGTAATATTTGGCACTCGACTAGTATTTTTTATTTCATTATTCTGTTAAGTAACTAGTTCATATTACAATTTAATGTGTGTATTATAAGGATATTTTTATTTATATATTTGCGTATACAGCTCTTGTATGACGCGTTGGTTTACACTTACACGATTTTTTTATGACCGGCACCAAATGTTAATATAATATTATGCCAAATATTACAAAAAATCAGGCACCGACTCCAAATACTTATTCATTGTACATTAATATAATCACACGAATGGCAGTGTATATAATATTGGTATTATTAAACTTTCCTTATAACCCATAAGCAAAGCACAAGTTATTTTTTTCCTTATATTGGTTTTTGAAGTCGGTGCTATTTTTTGTTAAAAAGTTTTTATTTTTCACTTTTTAGTAAATAGGTGATGCAATAAAGAGTTACATATTATAATTATTGCTATCATATAAGAAAATTATGTAGTTTATTATAATAGGTGGAATTCCCAAAGCTGTCTTGATTCAATACGTTGATGATCAAACAATAGATACAAGCCTAGAAATACTAGCTCAAGAATAAAAGACTTGAAAGTGAAAGAGTTATTATATCATTTACATCGACATATAAAACTCTTTAATTAAAACTGACAACTCCAAATTTTAAAAACTAATACTCTGACAAATTTCTTATGTCAACCTACTGATTAAATTTATTTCAGCACGCAATTACATATATCATGTTTTTTTTTTTTTGACATGGCGACAACTTTTTATTTCTAAGAATTTATAATTATTGTTTTGTATCTGCTATTATTACTTGACATTGGCGAAATCACCGATAGTTAATCGGTGGAAACCATAATAAAAAGAAGAAGAAGAAGTACATATATCATGAAATTGATTTGAAATTAAATATAGATACTAGTGTGTTCATGAATTAAAGGAGGTATAAAACAGGTTCGTCTGGAAATCTTTAGGGGAGCCCATGTTCAGCAGTGAAAATTATTCATGCAGGTTCTCCCTTCTGTTTCTCTGCTGATAATGATAATTATGAAGATGAAGACAAATAACTTAAGGATACACTAACCAAAAAAATTGTACCAGTCCCTTCGGAAAATAATAAAAGCTTTCATTTTTATTTCAGAAAATTATATTTAAGCATGAGAAGGAAAATTTAGTTATTATGTTACACGGAATTCTACAGAAAAGGTGATAGAAAAATTCTCATGTTTTGTATCTATGTAATCCTAATCATTCTACGTATTTAAAAATAAAATACTTTTTGATGAAGTGTTTCATTTATTCTTACCGCATACCGCGAGTATGAGCGGAGCGATCATAGACTTAGAATGATCTTATGACTCTGAACGTAAACCTATAGGATCGTCGGGGTATTGTCACTGCAGGACAATCGTCGGGGTAGTATCACGCTAGGACAACAGCTCAGGTCTATATTATAATATAAATAAAAGACTCCCATCATTTGGTTAGAGCAGCCTAACTGTCACTGTTGAGCGGTTAATCTGATTTCTAGAAAATCATTAACACAGTTCCATTAGATTTTGGTTTGGGGTATACATTCCCCAAGTCTGTAGTAGATCCTGAAATCAGGTGGAAATTTGAATGCTCCCTTATGTGGCAATGATTAATGATTTATTAAATCAGGAATTAAACATCCTTTCCTTTAGTAGAATCACAAACTTGCATTGGACGTTTTGCGGCAAATACATATTAAGGTAATATACGTACCTATTAAAAGCATCCTGCTCGTCATCCTAATATATTCGTTCTCAAGACTATACAGCTCATATTTATCATACTTTGAAGTCCATTAGAAGCATATATTTACATATTATAGCGAGATGCTAACCACATTTTATCGAATTTGTCAAAAAGCGCCTACTCATTTTATGATAGCAATATGACAAATCTATGTTTTTTGCTATTTATTACTTTTTTATAAATAAATGGTTTCACATACCTATTTATCCCTTACCATCTAGTGGGAGTCCCTGTTATTCGTATAACGGGTCACGATGCATATGTATTATCTTTTATTATGCTTTTATTCAATAAAAACTAGCTCAAATTTATGCGTTACTAATAGACTTTCGTAAGGGCACTTTTAAGTAGTCGAATGAAATTACTCATATGATTCAGGTCTATTCAGTCTGTTCCATAAAATGATGAACCCTAAACCAAGATAATATATTGAAATGGGACCACTTCGCGACCCTTATTTACTAAATAAAGAAGGAATCAAGGAAATAGGCTCACAATTTTCAGAGAAATCAGTGTACACTACCTACTGGTGGTAGGTCTCTCATATGTAAGAGTCCGTCTGGGTGGGTACCACCGCAATGTCTATTTCCACCGCCAAGCAGCAGGGTGCATGCACTGTTGTGTTTCGGTTTGAAGGACATTGTACCCAGTGTAACTACTGGACATAATGAGACTTAACATCTTATGTCTCAGGATGACGATTGCAGTGGAATGCCACACAGTACTTTGTAACCCAAGGTGCTGGATGGTGTTGCTACCGTTCATGGGTGGTTGTATCGCTTACTATCAGGCGAACGGCATGCTCGTCTCGTCATTCAATGCCATAAATATATATATATATATATACAATCACACGGATTGAGAACCTCCTCCTTTTTTGGAAGTCGGTTAAAAACACCAACTACAGAAGAGATCATGAGATGCTGTCAGTTCAATCCATCACATTCGCACCAAGATGACATATACATTAGACGCAAAAAATCCTCTCACAAAATATCACATGTAATAATGGAAAGATCTAGACCAAATACAGTAGATATACGGATTTCTGTTTCACATTAATATCCTTTTGGATCTAAAATCTCGTTTAGAATCCGTCATATCCCCGTTTGCGTAATGGTGAGTTGAAAAGTGCTGGTAGGGAGAAGTTATTTTGTACCATATTAGATATGACTATTTGGCTACTTTGACTGCCTCGGTGGCGCAGTTGTTTAACAGTATGAATGCCATGCTGAGGATTCGGGTTCGATTAAGTAATATTGATTTGTTTATTTTCAACTAGCTTTTGCTCGCAACTCCGCCCGCGTGATAAAGTTTTTCCGCGTAAAAAAGTAGCCTTCGTCTAGGGCACGATCTACCCGTGTGTCAAATTTCATCGAAGTCCGTTCAGTAATTTTGGAGATGTGTAGTAACAAACAAACAGACATACAGGCAGACAGAAAAAATATGTAAATCACTGATTTGTGTTCCATTACTCTTCTTTAGTCACCCCCTTTTCTTTTTTATCACATTGCTTTCAATGTACAGACACACCGGTTCTAGTGCTTTATTATATCTACAGATATCTGCCTGGAGTCTTGTGCTTGGTAAAATAAAATAGGCTCGCTCTCTATTACATGGCACCAAATATTGTTGGCGAATTTTGGGAATGATAACACCTCTGCATACAACTGAAACGGCAAAAGGCATGCTATGTATATAAGAACTATCTTCATCGACCAACAAATGACAAACAATTTTATATTATAAAAAATAAAAAACATTTATATAAAAAACAACTATCTAAACTAACACATTGGTTATTGTTTACCATTAATTTAATTTATATTTGTTAGATTAATGTTATTCTCTCCTAACCTTATTATCAACCATATTACAGTGGTATAAGTTGTTACAATATCGACGCTTGAAAGGCAATAATATCTAAGCGACAAAAATACCTAAAATGAGTTATATATATATTTGGAATCGCCAGATTTTTCTGCGTCGATTGATCCAGGTTTCGTAGCTCTAGGACAACTTTTTTGGCGGTTAGATACTAGATGATTCCGGTAAATTTCACTTTTTTTTTCTCACTTACCGCCAAAATTTTTACGACTTTTTGGATTTACAGTAGTTGGTACGCTTAAGGAAATTGATTTTGAACTTAGTGTGTTTTACATGAACTCATGATATTACTGTTTTGCATTAATATATGTTTACTTGAAATAAAAAACTGCTCGCTCTTTAATTAGTTGTTTATTACCTACACAAAAAATTATAACTTTGGCATAGATATAATTTTACCTGGACCCATACTCTCCATATTTATGTGCTTAGATATTTTCAGCTTAATAAAATATTTTGTTAATAGTACATTTATACAATTTTACCTAAAATAAAATAAATAATTATTAGTCGGTTAGATAATTTTACCTGAATAATATAAGTTCTATTTTTTAAACTTAGATATTTTTACTTGACAACCTTTAACTTCAGTCATGTCGCATAGATAATTTTACCGGGTATGTTCAGGTGGTAATACTTATTGCTAAGAGATATTTACCTGTTCATATTAAAGTAAATACACCCGCTTGCGAACCACCTAGTGTTTTGTAAGTGTCATTTGTATATGCGCGCGATCCTGTACAGCGCGTATTGGTTGTCGCTAAGAGAGGACAGCCGTCCGACGTTTTTATGATTTTGCCTCAATTTTACGTAGATATGGTGAGTTTTTTACAAATAAATAGACTTTTATAATTTTAATAACATTTATTTTTGTAATAAATATATTTATGTTGCATTATTGTGTATTACAATATGTTAATAATAATTTAATTCCAATTTTCCCTATTCTCTCCGTATACTTTTTTGCCGGTTGAGGCTAATCCTGACCTACCCTTTTTGGAGATAATTTATTTGATAAATGCACGCTCTCGTTGGGTGCCCTCTTCCAGCCGTACCATCCACATTAGCTCGAAAGCTTACGAAAGATATTTAACCTTTCATGACCTGTCTTGAATCCATCCTCTCCACGTACCCAGACCTCTTTCTATCACAACCACTTTTATCTTGCTCACATTCATTTTCATTCCCTTCTCTTTAAAGACATCATTCACATAATTTTTCATGCCTTGTAGCTCTCCCGTCGATGTTCTCGTACAGAGACTTCAAAGTCCTCACCAGGTGACTCTCAATCCGATATATTAAAGACAATGTTAACAATCTCTGCACCACCCTAAGGTTGACTGGGAGAGAATGCCTACGGCATTAAGTCCGCCTTTATACATTTGTATATGAAGTGCTTAAATAAATAAATAAATAATAATGTTAACAACAGTTCATTCCTCAGCATACGATCATAAGCCTTTTCCAAGTTTACGAAGGTATAAAAGACTTTGTTGGACTTAGCCAAATGTTCTTTCGCTATGCACCTTATGTAAAAGACTTGATGTGTGTAACCCATTCCTCTTCTAAAACCTGCCTGGACATTCCACACTTTTTTTTCAGTCTCATTAATCACTCTCTTAATGAGGACCTTAGCATACAATTTACTGGCAGCACAGGGAAGGCTTATTCTGCGGTAGCTTTTATATTCTTGCTGTGAAAATTTCTTCTTGAAAATGGATATAATAATGGTTTTGCACCAGATATTAAAAAGTAGCCATAACAATTTTGCTACTACGCAATTGCCGTATCTCAGCATTTTAACGGTTACACCCAGCAGCCTTGCCTAACCTCATACTTTTCATCGCATTCACTATTCCATTTTCCGTAATCTCATTATTAGCCTCGTTTTGAGAGTAAGCCAGGTCTATAGCCTCTTAACCACCTGCTACATCCCCATCGCCTCATTGAAAAAGTCTTTTGAAGTAGGACTTCCAAGCAATACTTCCCTTTTATCTCTAAACACCCTTCCATCTTCATTTCTGATGACTCCTATCTTTGAAGTCCCCGACTCTCCCCTGATCAACCATATTTGTTTCCAGAATAGTGAAAGGTTCGCTTTGGATTAACGAGGTTTGTGGTCTAGTTCCTTTTTGTTTCTTTTGCTCAACTATTTCCTGAACTCTTTTTTTCATTTTGGTATACACTATACACACTTACTTGTCTTTGCGAAGTACTATGAAAAACCTTTGTGGAAGACTTATGTCAAGATCGTAGAATGTGGTGCTCAATAGTCTTTTTCTACCCCTGTGGGTTAAGGGCGTGGGTGTGTACGTATGTATTTGCTTTCAGCAAAAATAAATTTAGAGCGAAAATTATGAGTTTCCAACACAATGAATAAATTATAATATTATTGCTTTCGAGTTATGCTTACACAGAGATATTTAAGCAAGCCGTTGTAAATGTTCAGATAAGGCAATTTTGTATGTCCTTTCGCTCATCGTATATTTGAGGCGAGAAACTCCCTCCAAAGAAATAAGTGTTGGCTATTAACAAATTCTATATCATTATGCTATATTTTGGATGTAAGTATGTTTATCTAACAATAAAATGTTGATTATTATTAAAATTGACTGATTATTAAATAGTTCAATGTTTGTAGGAATAACAAGATTTACAATATTATGCACGTATTTATGTTTCTCCACGATCGTGTGACCCAATAATTTAGCTATAGATATTTTTACTCGATTTTATTAATATGTTTAGATATCCTTATATGATTTTTACCAACTGCGCATTTTCAAATATTTGTATTTCATTAAATTTACTTGTTACGGTATTCATAAGATGATCCATTTAGATGATTTTACCTGTTTGTAAATTTAGGTAATTTTTGACTAAGCGACGTTAACTTTTTAATTTATAATGTTCAGGGCTGTTAATTTAACTCAAAAAACGTCAAAAATTAAGAGATTCCTAAAACAGTTACAATTATTTTTATGCAGCAAATGGTTAATTAGTTATGATTTTTTTTGTCAAAATCAAAACTTTAAAACGCTCTACTGAAAAATTTGCTAAATGTCGCTTAGATATTATTGCCTTTCAAGCGTCGATATGTAAGTTGTGGTTGCCTATTTGAAGAGCACGGCATTTAGATAATGTTGCATATTTTATTTTTTGTATGTTTTGTAACGTGCGTCTTCTATTGGCAATCCTAAAATAAAATAAATAGATAAATAAAAATAAAAAATGGACTTTGAGTCGTTCGTTCGTTCATATAAGTAACAGTCTATGAAGGCAAGATTAAATATGAATCACTCGACTTCTGCTCGCGGCTCCGCCCGCGTGAAAAGTTTTCCCTGGATACAAGTATTTTCCCCGGATAAAAAGTAGCCTATACTCTATAGCACTCAGGAGTAATGTAGCTTCCTATTAGTGAAAGAATTTTCAAAATCGGTCCAGTAGTTTTTGAGTTTATCCATTACAAACAAACAAACAATCAAATCTTTCCTCTTTATAATATTAGTATAGGTAGATATGCAACAAAAAATACTTTTATTCACTTCATAAAATGTAAGTTTAAATAATAATGAGCTAAATCTCATAATTCTGAAAAATAAAACCAGCTATAATGCCCTTCAAATTGAACCACAATAGTAGTTACACAGTAATGCTACTTGGGACTATAATCCTTGCAACTGTACTTCTCGCTTACAAGAGATAAAATAAAATCAAGAAAACATCGCGAAAAGGAGAAAAGCAATGAGAGGTGTCAAGGGACACCCGGATGGAACGAAGTTCCTTTCGATTAATTAGTGAAGGAATTGTAATAAAATTTTATTTATATAACAGACTGTGTATATATATAAATATATAAATATTTTCCTATTTCCGTTCCAATACATAAGTTTCTAGAGAAAAAAACAAATAAATACGTGTGGCACTCGGAGACTACCGCGGTAAAGCTATTGCATAGCATTTTTATCACAAATTTTGATTGACTAAACACAAATTCAATCTTACGCTTACCACATAAAGTAGATTTTTAAACGCGAGCAAAGCACGTTTAGTCTTGTTATTGATAAATGTCAGTAACCAAAGTAGAATAAATCAACAAAATTTGAAAAAAGAATGTTACGTTCGATTCTTTTGTACTCGTGCCGTGCCAACGCTGGGGAAATAACTTCTACGCAATGTATTTAAGGTTCATTTTAGATTAGTAAGAAATGGTTTTAATGACTTTAATAAATAAAATAAATACAAATATACTCGTTTCAAGAATTATAGCTTCTACGCATTGTATTTAAGGTTCATATTAGTAAGATAATAGCAAAAAGTGTCGTGACAACTTTCCGTCCAGCCCCCTTTCACAACGCGCAATAAGGAACTTCGTTCCAAAAGAGGCAATTACAAATGTTATTGCTATAGATATATTAGATGGTTGGAAGAGAATTCCTGTAGCATTAAGTCTGCTTATTAGATTAGGTGTTGCTGGCGACTTCGTCCGCGTGAAAAGCCTTTTCCGCTACAAAGTCCCTAAAAATCTGACTATAAATGCCATTATATCTTAAAGGAGCACATTACCTAGATAAAAAGTAACCTATATGTTAATCCAGGATATGATCTACCCGTGCGCCAAATATCCAAAGCCGTTCATTAGTTTCTGCGTTCACTTCTAACAAACGTCCAAACATTTTCGCATTTATAATATTAGTAAGATTACATAAGATAAGAAAGTAAGAAGTAAGATGTAAGAGTAGAAATTTCTTAGGGATTTGCTAAGAAAATGGGCTTAGCGGCAAGAGATTCCGACGCGTACGCTGAGTTGCGATGTCGCCAGCGACCACACAGCCGCCGCTATCCGTATGATTCGCTATGTCAGGCATCCTTCCTAATCCCCCGTACATCTGTCTCACTCGCACGCCGCTGCCGCTCTCTGCTCGGCGCAAAACCGCACATCCTGCCACTTGGGCGGCGACTCGTGGCATGCTTGATTCTTCTCCATACATTTGTTGTAACCGCTCGCTAAGTCTGAGTCTAGTCACTAAGTCACCGCTGAGAGCGACAACTTCATGGCTCGACCCTAATGTTAATGCAGGCCGCCGCCGACAAGCTCGGTGAGTGGTTCCGCAAATGGCGAATCACCGTCAACCCCACAAAGAGCCAGGCTATCCTGTTCACTTTGAAAAGGAAAGTCCATGTGCCTCATCATTCAGTCCGCATGTCCAACCAGGTTATCCCCTGGACGGGCAAAGCCAAGTATTTAGGAGTGACCCTTGATCAGAGTTTGACCTTCATCCCACACGTAAATGCGGTACGCGCGCGAGCCGCATTCGCGATGAGTCAACTGCACTGGCTCATAAACAAAAACAGTAAAATGTCCATCCGCAACAAGATCAGGATCTTTACCACGTGTATTAGGCCGATAATGACATACGCGTCGCCCGTTTTCGCCCATATACCGCCTGCTCGTCTTAAGCGTATGCAGGTATTGCAAAATAAATTTCTCCGACACGCTCTTGGTGCCCCGTGGTACGTTCGCAATCGCAACCTCCACGTGGACACCAACATGCCGACCATCAGGCATTTTATGCAAACGACCAGCAGACGCTATTTCGATCGGGCGGTAAATCACCCTAGTTCGTTGATCCGCAAAGCGTCCGTTTACACTCCATTCGACCGCGCCAAATGGAGACGGCCGCGTTCAGTTTTAACCGATCCAGAGGACGATATCACTCTGGCCATCCGCCGTAAGAACGAGTTCTTGAAACTCACACACTCCACAAGACCGCAGTTCCGTCCTCGCCGTCGAGGACCTCGCCGCGTTCCCCGTCGCCCCCCCGACCCCCCTAACAGTTCCGGCCCGCGTGCCGACGTAAGCAACGGATAGGATTAGGTTAAAAACCAATCTTCCCCATTAATCGCTGATGTCTCATCCTCTCCCAGTGACCGTCCTGAGCCGAGGTCCGTAACCCGTTAGTGGGTTGCCCTCAGCGTGGTCACTTAAATTAAATTAAATTAAAGGGTTGCGAGTGCCTAAAGCGCTCACCCTAAAGTCCGGTGTGGCCAGAAAAGCCGACTCTCGTCAGGCTACTGGCCGTTAGGCCCGCGATAAAAAAAAAAAAAAAAAAATGTTAGAGCTGAATCGAATCATTATGGTAAAAATATCCATATAAATCGAAAAAAAAAAGTTTGTTGCCTTATTCCTGATCATAATGTGGAAATTATATGCTATTCTAAATAAATAATTTATGCTTTGCAATAAAATATTGCTGCTCACTTGAGGAGGCCTACGTTCAGCAGTGGACGGCGACAGGCTAATTGATTGATTAATTGAAAATAATGTTTTTTGTGTTGCTACTGTTTATGGATCTTCATATCACTTTCCACCAGGCAAGCGGCTTGCTCGTCTCGTCATTCATTCGGACAAAAAAACTATACTGGGAAGGAGATAATAAATAAATGCTATAAGTAAAACCTTCTCTCCGCGTTTGTACATCTGCTGCGTGCAAATGACAAGGTATTTAGCACGAGCACAAAATGAAGCTTTGTTGATAAATTCAGCCTTAATTGAGGTAAGAATGTAGGAAAGTTTTTTTTATGTCATTGAATGACGAGACGAGCTTGCCGTTCGCCTGATGGTAAGCGATACGACGACCTATGAACAGTAGCAACACCATCCAGCACCTTGAGTTACAAAGTACTGTGTGGCATTCCTCTGCGCTCGTCATCCTGAGACATAAGATTTTAAGTCTCACTATGTCCTGTAGTTACGCTGGCTACAATGTCCTTCAAACCGAAACACAACAGTGTTTCGCAGTTGCAGTGTGCACACTGCTGCTTGGCGGTAGAAATAGACATTGCGGTGGTACCCACCCTGACGGACTCTAACATATGAGAGACCTACCACTAGTTGTAAACGATCCCGAGGAGTTCGACATTGCAGCTGCGGCACCAGTGGTGACAAGGACCGCACAGTGCGCATACGTATAGCGCCTCCTAAAAATATATCGAAAACCTTTAATTTTTTTTCCTCTTCGCCTATTAAACAGATTTTAATCAATACAGCATAACTTCTTACTTTTGATTGGCTTTGAATAATATGTTTTTACTTTTTTTGCATATAGTGACACCAAGTCCTCATCCCTCTCTAATAATAGTCCTATTAATGAATTGTCCGTAGCGTTGTACGTTCATCTCTCGCGAAGGTATAGAAACGACTAAGGCCTAAGTACAGCCACGGCATGTGAAGTTTGCAGTCCATCTCAGAATAGAAATGCAGGCAACAAATTGGTCGACTGCAACCTTAGGCCGCAATTCCGCTTGCGGCTGCAGTGTCGGACTTGTACCGTTACGTACAAATATATACCTTATTGACACTAAATAGACGCTAATTATGGAGCAGGTGAAGGTCTAGGTAGTTGTGACAGACCAACTAAATATTTGAAGGCACAACTCAACAAAGGGGCAACTTTCACGAGATGAAATTAGAAAGTTCTCAGAAGTTTTATCGGATCTCTTTACGTGGCATTTATTATTTAATGTTTGTATTTGTTGGGTTCTCAGTGTGGTTTTACTTGATTTCAAAACTAAATTTTAAATCGATCAAATGCACTAATGTAGTACGGGAAAATAATTTTATGAATTCTTTAAGGCGAAAACTCTCTTAATAGTTATTTTTTTTATGGCATGAATGTCGAGACGAGCATGCCGTTCGCTTGATAGTAAGCGATACGACCGCCCATAAACAGTAGTAACACTATACAGCACCTTGAGCTACAAAGTACTGTGACATTCCACTGCGCTCGTCATCCTGAGACTTAAGATGTTAAGTCTCATTATATCCAGTAGTTACACTGGCTACAATGTCCTTCAAACCGAAACACAACAGTGCTGCTTGGCGGTAGAAATAGACACTATTAGAGAAGGCCTGTGCACTGCTATGGTACAGTGTTTTTGATTTATCTTTTTCTCGTCACCTTGCTTTGCTATGGAGGGAAGTGAATAATATTTCCGACTCCTCCCTATCTTTCTATTTGACTAATTTCGTTGCGAGTTGAAGACAGATCCAGTGTTCCCTGAGACTCGCCGAGTTTCACCACTCGGTGTCAAATGCGTGCCACTGCTGATCCTGGCTTACGGGAGTTGCATTGGCGGGTGAGGGTGGGATAGTATTTTCCGCGTTGTTCTACACACTAGTTTCAGCATATGGTAGAGTTATATATATTAGACTGTGGACAGGGAAAGTCTTGGGTTCAATATAGCAGACGCGACGGGACACTATTTGCTTGAAATTAGATATTCTAAAAGGTATTGAGGTTTCAGGCAGCCAGCCAACCATAAAACCTGAGCAAAATCTGCTAATGAATAGAAAACACGTGTTTCGACCCTTCCAATTGGGCAAGGTCAGGGTGATTAATCTTCTCCAAGGGGTAAGCAAAATTAAACTATTCAAACAGCAACGCCCACTTAATGTGTAATTTGTTCCCGAAAGCATCATAAAAGCTGAAGCTTTCAGTAGTATAAATATCGTGTTACGTATAAAATATCATTAATTACCTCGTAAGGGACTCCAACATAATTATGTAATAATTGTTGGGTATATGTCTTCTTGGAACGTTTAAGGGTGGCTGCAGAGTTACGACTTTTTTCGTATCCAATTGAGTAGGAAGTGACAAAAATTATGGGTCCAATATTGTTACGAAGCGTAGAGCAGTACAGTGACATCCATCGTCCAAAACCAATGATTTGAATTATGACTATAGCACCAATGTTTTGTCAAAGTGGTATTGGTAGTTACTTAATCATATAGCCATTTCTCGAAATCCATTTTAACAATGAATTTTAGTTAATGATTTATGAGATTGACACTTGATGTCTCTATCTACCTTTGATACATACAACACCAAAACAACTATTCACAGCACTAAAGCTTGGGTGTAGAGATAAAGTAGTTTATTACACTGAATCTTATTTAATCTGTTATCTTTAATTTCATATATACTGACACAGATACCAAAAAAATTACATAATACTGTCTGTGGTTACCCGTCTTTATTTGTAGCAGTTATCGACATGTTCTTCTTCTTCTTCTTCGGCCTATAGAAGGCCACTGCTGAACATAGGCCTCCCTCAAAGATTTTCAGACCAACCTGTCAGAAGCGGCCTGCATCCAGCGGGTTCCTGCGACCTTTACAAGGTCGTCTGTCCACCTTTATCGACATCTGGTGAACTTCAATTGATTATATACCTACTGTCCATACAATCAATATGTAACTAAAAATCTCGCAGACGCTCGCAAGCGACGAGCTTTACTAGAATCACACGTGCTTTCATAGAGTAATCGGAGACGTTTCTACCCGATCTTGTGGTTAATGAACGGTTAGTGTATTGTAGCCATTATTCAGTTCGGATATTTCTTTAGGTGCTGTTCGCTGCCACGTCCGTAATATCTTTACTGAAATAAAAGTGCTACTTTATAATTTTCTGGGATAAATTAGTCACACACTACGCCTTTATTCCTGAAGGAGTAGGCAGAGATGCAACTGAAACGCACTTTAAGCCAAGTGTGCTACGAGCCATAATGTGATGGAGGCGAGTCTATCGCCATATCAGGTACAAATTTCAGACTCTGGGCTGATACTGAGCAGATAAACCCAATATCACTACCTGATCCGGCATTCAAACCCAGATCCTCAGAGCGGTGTCGTGCTATGCATGGAATACAACTACGCCATCGAGGAAGCTTAGCTTGTATATTAACCTAGGACATAGTCTATCTGTTAAATTTGATCCAAAACCGTTCACCGGTTTGTACATTTAATTCTAACAAATATGGGTACTTGCATGTTCACAAACTTGCATCCTACTAATATTATAAACGCGAAAGTTTGTAAGAATGTATGGATGTATGGATGTTTGTTACTCTTTCACTCAAAAACTACTGAACGGATTTCGATAAAATTTGGCACACCGGTAGATCATGTCCTGGATTAACACATAGGCTACTACTAGATCAAAAGATATGACCGTTTATATCACATAAAAAGATGCCTATAGTACTCAGGAGTAATATAGCATTCTATTCGTGAAAGAATTTTCAAAATCAGTTCCGCAGTTCCTGAGATAAGCGCGTTCAACCAGACAAACAAACTCTTCAACTTTGTAATATTAAAGAATAAGTAGGGATCGAACGGCAAAACTAAGTTTGTCCTTTAACCTAGTTTGTCTATTAATTAGAGCAATAATGATAGATGCTTTCTTAATATACCTTTTTATGAAATTTGTCTGAAACGCTCGGTGCGCTATGCCTATTAAATTATGCACCGACTCCAATACGTATATACTAAGCGAATATAAAGTTAAATTTTTTTTTGGTTTGTATTGGTTTTGAAGTCGGTTTTATTTTTTGTTATAATCACTATCGTTTCGAAGTGTCACAATAAAAAATGTACAATGAATAATGCTTCTCCCAATTCCCAGTTTTTTTCCTAACCTCATGTCCAGCCTACACCCCTATTAACACTCCGGCTGCCCTCCGGGATAAATATTGCCTAATGAATGGCAGTTCCGACAGTCATCAAATCAATTACGGGTCTTTTGGATGTAACACGAACTGTAGCTTTGTTGTCGATTTATCTTAATGAGTTACAAGCGTTGGTTTCTATTGAAGCATTACTTCGTTTGATTTTCGAGGGATTTTAGATCTAACATTACCTATAGGTGATCTTTGACATTAATAGTTTTTCTAACAATTCAATTTGTATTGAATGTGTTTGTGAAGTTGTTTAGATTTTGAGGATTTGACACACAGTTAGACCCACAGAGACTGCGAACTGACTGCCTCGGTGGCGTAGTTGTATTACGGCATGACTGCAATGCTGAGGTTTCGGGTTCGATCGGGTCGGGCAGTGATATTGGATTTTTCTATTTAGTATCATCCCGAAGTCTGGAATTTGTGCCCAATATGGCGATAGGCTCGTCCCCTATCACATCATGGGACGGTATACGCACGGCGAAAAGTGGGTGCATTAGTTGCGCCTCTGCCTGCCACTTCGGGGATAAAAGGCGTAAGTGTGTGTGAGTATTAGGCAGAGGCGTAAGTAGTGTACCCACTTTTCGCCGTATATTCCTTCCCATGATGTGTTGGGCGCGAGCCCAATGCCGGATTAACTACGTAGCAAGAGTAGCAATTGCTACGGGCCCCGCGCGAAAGGGTAAACCCACTCATCTCTGCCTGAGCGTAATTTTTTGAGTGAAACTTGTTAAGATGTGGTACGTTAAATTTTTTTGATGTCACAAAACAAGACACTCGGTACCCGATTATTTCCTTGGCGTAAATAATTTAAATAACATCATACAGTAAACGCACAAGTTCTACAAAAAGTTGCTTGTATAAACGTGAAGAATTTCAGTCGGCCTGATAATCAGCTCTACAAAAAGTCTGCCGCATGAGCAAGCACTCTTACCCGACACTTAGTGTGGATGTGTAGCAGAATTGAAATGGCTCGATTTAAATTGTTAAAATTATCTATTGATTTGTAAAGTTAACAGTCTACATTATTTTTAGTATAATTTAGTAACCATATACCAAAAATCTATTTTCTAGAATATAAGTATACTGAGTTATAGAAGTTATGACTAAAAAAAAATTTTTATTACTTCAAGAGAGATTTCCTCCAATTTAATTTTTCATAAACATTTCGTAATCCTGATATAGTAGGATCATTACCAAATGCGTAAAAAGCAATGCATTCAATAAACTATTTCCAGAACAAAAGAAGTTTAAATTCTAGACGCGAGAGTCTCACGCGTGTTTTTTTTAAACTAATGATAGGTATCCTATCCCTTGTCGGTACAATGGGCACCCGGCCAATGCAAATTATTTGTGATCGAAGTTGGTAACACTGAAAAATTAACCGGGGATTCCCTGACATTGCCATTGAGAATCGTAACAAACAATCCGCCAATTAAAATAGAGTTTTTTTAGCTACCAAGCAATAAAAAATTGATGAATATTTTATTTTGTAAGTTTTAATCTTACTGCAATTTTTTTTTATCACTCTATACTTAAGAACCCATAGCAGATCAAGGGCTTTTTGAAAGAATTTGCTAAGGGCCCGCGCTTGCTTCATCCGGCACTGCGTGAGCCTATGACCATATCGCGGAGAAATTCACTTTACCCGACCAGGGATTTGAATCCAGGACCTGAGAGCAGTATCGTACAGCGCACGCAATACAACTACGCCACTGAGGCAGTCAGATAGATAGATTAGCCACTAGCCTCACTTATAATCTATATTTTTCACATCTATGACAGTCAATTTTAGTAGTATAAGATCGTATAGTTCATTTTCTACGTCAATGACTTCACCTTTCACACCTAAAACGGATTAAATGATCCCTACCGTTTAATATACTCAAATATCGTATTAAAATTCTGTGTTGTGAGATCGGAAACTAAGAACTTTGATCCCACAAAATTTAGGGGCGGGTGCCTGGAGACGAGTTGCCAAGTTTAAATTTACCCGTAGGGCATTGTTTGATATTTTAAACTATGTAAAGTATGGTAACAGGTCAGTTGAAACTGTCAGCTAACTCGGCGGCCATTGTGGTAATATGATATTTTCTTCAGAAATGTTTGATGATAATGGGTTTAAAGAAGAATTAGTTGTTTGTTATCGGTGCAGGGTCCATAGAACATGAATATAAAAGTTGGATTCATTCCTCATTTTTTTATGTGATCCTTGGCATGTTTTTCATAATGTCTTAAAAAAACAACAATAAATCTTCGATAACTGTACCTATGTTTCTCTCGATGAATAATCTGTACCCATAATAGATATTAAGCTAACCCGTCTGCCAACTGAAATGTAGGAATAGATTAATAAAGTAAATCAAATCCAATACAAGAATGTAATCAAATGCTATATTAAACTTATCATTGTCTGATTGTCTCCGATAAGTAAACGTGAAATGGAAATTGCGCCTTCGTTCAATCCCAGGGAGTAGCACGATACAAACTGAACCGACGTGGTTAGAATTTAATAAAAATCTGTTTTTCGTTGCGAAACCTAATTGGAAAAGAGCTACTGTCTGTCTAAAACAAGAGCGCAATTTAATAACGACTGTATCCAAAATTGTTAAGGTAGATTTTGGTTTGTGACGCTCCCCCATATAAACAAACGGTATTTGATGTATTTCCTCTTGCTGTGCTATGTTTCGTATTCACTAGACTATGATAAACATCAGCCAGCACTTGCTCAAACGGATTTCGAAAAAAATCATTACTATTTGCTTTAAACTCGCTAAAGAGTAGATTTTTAAAGCACGGATAATTTCTTAGATCTTGATACAAAAGTAATAACGGTAAGGGCAATGCGACTACGTTTTATATCAATAATCCTAATCATTACTTTGGGATGGACGTTGAAAAGAAACTAATTATAATGAAATTCGACATAGTTACTTATTTTGAATGAGTTATTGTTGGCATAGATCTGTAAGTAATGTTTGATATCGTTCATTGAAATCAGTTTATCCTTTTACAAATTAATGGAAACAAACGAACAGATAGAGAAGACGTGTTTAAGTTTTGATGACGTGTGAAAAGCCATAAGGAGCTTTTATATGGAAATCACAAATACATTCTTCATATCACAAAACGTTAAACCAGTGAGTTCACTTAACTTTTCAAAATTTCGCATTCATGACCACGAGTCAATATCAAATCCTTCCACAAACTTGCAACGCGATCGAATATTTGAAAAGTCGATTTTCGCGTTTGAAAAGTCGAAGGCATATGGTACGGCTCGCGTCACTGCAGTTGGCAGTACCAACGCTTTTTCAAACGTGACGCTTCCAACTTTACATAGTCGTTTCGCTTTTTTTTAAATTATTATATTTTGCAGAGACGAGTTTCATCCATCCGTGAGTTGAATCGTTGATTTGGCATTTTCGCTCTGCTGTGGTAAATATGAATTTTACATCACAATTGCATGTGGGCTAGCTGGATGTGTGCGGAATTTAGACAGTATTAAAATGTATAGTGTGTTGTAATTCAGCTTACATTTTGTTTTAAATTTTGTACCCTATTTGCTTGTTGGTTATTGGTACACCGCCATAGCGCGAACGCGTGTACAATTTAAGGTCGGCGTACCTTATGTAGCATGTAGCAGAAATGATTTAGTTTAGTTACGTCCCAACGCTTGTTTAACCTCAACCCGTTGATATCCAGTCCAGGGGCAAATCTCGCAATACGTTAACGATCGTTAAATATTATCGAAGCGATTATGCCGAAACTGGCAAGCCAATCTAAATGACAGTATCGTTATAATAGCGTCGGCAGGACGTTACGATATTTAACTTATCAAGACTGATGCCCCAGTGCAAATCTTGTTAAAAAACTCAGTGTTCTTATTATTAATATTTTTAAAGGTCAAGCGATCCCTTTGCGATCTTAATGATAAAACTACACGGAGAATACCCTTGATAAGATATGCTTTAGAGCGTGAACATTTTTTACGGTTCTACAGGTATTTTAGAAGTATTTTATATCTTTTGTACAATTATCTAAGCTCTCGACTATTTTTAAAAGGGTTAGCGGGTGGGCGGGTATTTTTTTTAAAGCTAACATAAAATCAGTTACTGCGTTGTATATTAGTGACCTATGTAGATAGTGAAACCGTAAACTTGGTTCGATTTTCTGGAGGGCTCATATTTTTTTTTGTATTAAATTATATACGCAATATACGGTACGACATTGGAATAAGTGAGCGGATGATCTTAGTACATAATTCTTCTTCGTAATCGTTTTCTTCATCACTAAAGGCCGCGTCCGTCTTGAAATGCTTTGATGCAGTCGATGACAAGCTGTTTCAATGCTCCCTATCTTCGACTTTCCTCAGGGCAGTGCTACTAGGAAGTCTTGTTATATGATCAGACCAGCGCGCAGCGAGTAGGTGATTGACATCGATTAGTACATAATAGAGCGCAGCAAATAATTGGTGCACTTCTACCTGCCCTTGACAATCACTGGTAGGTCTCTCATATGTAAAAGACCGTCTGGGTGGGTACCACCACAATGTCTATTTCTACCGCCAAGCAGTAGTGTGCATGCACTGTTGTGTTTCGGTTTGAAGGACATTGTAGCCTGTGTAACTACAGAATATAGTGAGACTTAACATCTTATGTCTCAGGATGACGAGCGCAGTGGAATGCCACACAGTACTTTGTAACTCAAGGTGCTGGATGGTGTTCTACTGTTTATGGGTGGTCGTATCGCTTACCATCAGGTGAACGGCACGCTCGTCTCGTCATTCAATACTATAAAAAAACGGCGAGAGCTTCAAACCTCTAATTTAATTACCTAAACTATTTGCTTTGTCGTAACATTATGGCGTTATACAAACATCTTGAATTTCATTTAAATAGTTTCACCCTACTGCGACATCAGACGGTCGATGACTCTAAACTCCACCCCTCTTTACTTCAGAGGTTGAAAACAAACACTTAATTTGCGAAACAAACAATATTTGAATCAAAACAATATAAACAATTTTCCAATTTTGCGCGAGGTGATTTATTTTTTCGTACATTTTCACAATTGACTTATGATTTTGTTTGTATGTCTCATGTCTCGGTTGACGTAGATTCTTTTATTCAAGGTAGACTAGGTGTTCCGTACTTATATTATTTTTATGCTTCAGGTAATAATACTACGGCATACAATTATTTAATTTATATAACGAATGGATCTGTATCTGCCACAAAATCCGAACGCATCTTAAGCAGCGACAAGTGCTGCCACCTCGAACGTGCAATACATACGCACTTCCTCTTCCGTAAAATGTACCGCTACGAACGCAACGTAGTTCTGTGCGCGCTGTGTCTTATATTCAAAATAATAAAAAATATTCCAAGAAAAAGCTAGTGATATGTGTGGTGCAGGGTAGGGCACATAGTTCGAAGAACTGACGGCAGATGGGGCAAAAAGGTTCTCGAGTGGAGACCACGTACCTACTGGCAAGCGCAGCGTCAGCCGTCCACCTGCAAGGTGGACAGACGACTTGATAAAGGTCGCAGGAACACGCTGGATGCGGGCCGCTTTTGACAGGTCCGTCTGGAAATCTTTGGGGGAGGCCTATGTTCAGCAGTGGACGTCATGTGGCTGATGATGATGACGATTATGATGTGTGGTGCAATACTTGGCGGCAATCAGCAACGTATGGCCATTCACCAGCACTGGGTACCCAGGGGAACGAGCGGTGATGCAGTTGCAGGTGAGTGGTAGATACAGTCCACAATTTAACACCATCCGAAGGTCTGGTCGATTTCCCATACACTAGGTATATCATTCCGCAAACAGACATTATAATATCTATGCAAATCTTAATGTCTCTCACTCCACGAAAGGTGGTCACAAAAGATACATACGCAACACTTTCGGATTTATAGTATTTTTAAAATATTTAGTGCAGACGATCGTTTTTGCGGTTATCGATTTTCAACACGGCCTAAGTCAAACAATAAGAGGTTATAGCGTGACCTTTCCTATACCTATTTTCTTATACCTACTTCTCTTAATGCTGATTTTTTGCCTTTTATTGACGAAACGAGCATGCCGGTCACCTGATGATAAGTGATATGACCACTCATAAGGCATAAACAGTAGCTAAACCATCCAGAACTTTAAATTACAAAGAACTGTTTGACACCCCACTGCGCTCGTCATCCTAAGACATAAGATCATAAGTCTCATAATGCCCAGTAATTACTTTAGCTACAATTTCCTTCGAACTGGAACACAGCAATCTATGCCACTGATGCTTGGTGGTAGAAATAGACAATGCGGTGGTACCGACCCAATCGGACACTTGCATACGAGATACCTACCAGTAAAAAAAAACAAAACTGCTTTCTTCTATTTATTTCTCGTCACCAAGAACTACCACCACTTTTGGTTCATCAACTTCATGATCCTTTCTAGGTTCTGTTCTCTCACGTCCTAAAATACCATTTTCTATTCCAAAATTCGGTCGATCATCGCTTGCGTTAGCTACGAATAGCTCTAAACTCAATTTAACCGCACGATCGCGCATGAAAGGTCAGCCCGCACCTTGACTGCGTCGGTCTGCAACTGGAATACTAAGTTATAAATGTTTACCGTTCGTATGTATCGAGTTTCTATATTGGTATTTCTCATGATTCTATTTATCAATATACTGAACGTTGGCCTTAGGATTACTAACTGTGTAGGATAGTGCTCTCCTTTTCGTCATTATTATTGGGATAATTAATAAACTAAGTATTGCTTGTCACTCGGTGATGAATGTTTAGGTCGGGTAGTTTTATATATGCGCGGTACGACATCGCTCTGAAGTCCTGGGTTCGAATCCCGGGTTGGGTAAAGTGATATTAGGTTTATCTGCTCAGAATCAGCCCGAAGTCCAGAGTTCCCTTACCACATCATGGGATGGAACACACTTTATATCCCTAAATAGCTTTCTACGGAGATAAGTCACTATGATGTGTCTACTGTCTTATGTACGATAGTATTTTTCAGGATCCTATCCTCAATACACCCAATTGAAAACTATATCTGGCCATAAATTTGTTTTAACTTCAAAAAAAGGAGGTTCTGTATCCGACCCGTATGTATGTATGTAAGTTTGTATGTCCGCCATTTTCTCAAAACTACCGATCCGATTTGGATAGGGTTTTCGTTATTCGAATGTATATTTTTCAGGGAAGGGTTTAGTAGGTATATAATTTATTAGGATCTGCTGAATATCTTCGGAGATAGACAATAACTAAGACCATATCACCCGCGAATGCTGAATCGTATATTTATGATGTGTTGACCTTTCCATAATTAACTAGCAAAAAATTAAAAAATAAAAACTTTATAACAAAAAATAAAACCGACTTCAAAACCACTACAAACCAAAAAATAATTTAACTTTATATACGTATATTTGGAATCGGTGTCTAATTTATATTATAATTAAAACAAAAATGCGAAATTTAAACGAAACATACAATGTGTTTATCCTCTTATAAACGGTTGTTATTATTGAGTCAGCTGAACTATTTCTAGCCTTCCATAGTTAAAACTGGAAATACTATAATAACTAGGAAAGGAGAACTTCTTAGAACCTTGGGCTTAGTGTTACAGAGATAATTTATGCATCATTTTATAGGTATAATAGAACCATTTACAAAAGAGAAAAATAAATACGTCTGTACAATGGGAGTAAATAAATAGTCGCTATAGAGTATAGGGTCAAAAACATTTTCTGTGAATAACTTTTTACACAACTTTTGACATAAAATGTTCACAGCACCTAATCATTGCCATCGGATTGCCATATAGATTAGTGAGCAGCTGGCTTAGATAATAACCAGATTCGAACTTATCCCATGCGATCGACGAGGAACATTAAAAAGTATAGTTACAAACCGGACATCAGGACCAAATTTTTCGTCCAAAAGTTATTACCAATTGGTAATAAGTCGCTGTCTTATCTACATGTCCGTGTAACAAGACGTCTCGGTAACCTTAAATTTTGTAAAGAAAACAATATTTTGGAAGGAAATATGCCACTGTACGCATTGCGACCATGTCAAAGTATATTCTAATGAATTTTACATAAGTATTTTGCTATTTCACGGCAGATTGAGTTACTGACGAACAGGCTCAAAATTTTTGTTTGACAATTTTCTCAATGTCCGCTCTATATAATCTTATTTATTTATATCTTAGGGCTACATCCATGCATACATTAACCCGCGTAATAATAATACTGTAAAATATACATTTAAAAAAAATGAAAATCATGACAATTGATGACGAAAAAACAAGCCCGGAGTTTCTTTCTGCCTTTCTTCTTCGGGTCGTCATCGCTTAGGTAGCTAGTGAAAGGCTGGTAGGTTAGCTAGGCTAGGACCTTTTTATCCTCGCCGGCGAGGACCGTGGCGTTTCCTTTCCTCGTAATGTAAAGATATTCCTTCCCTTTCTTTTATATCAGCTCCACTTCTCCTTACCTAGCCCTATTCCCGTCCCCAATGTCCGTGTCCTCTGTACCTATCAGCCCGTGCTGGTTGTCAATTATTTAATGTAGGTACTTTAAATTATTTAATTGGTATATGTACCTTTGTTATTCGTCTATACCTTGTCATGACTTGTCATAAGTGCTTTTTAATAAGCCTATTTAGTCAATAAATGATTTTATTTTATTTATTTATTTTATTAGAACTCTCTGACGAGGACTAATATAATCTCATTTACACTCTCGCGTGAGCAGTGAGACGAGTCACGAGGCGAACCATGAGACGAGACTGTAAATAGTGCGCTCGCGACTCGCCACGCGCCTCACCACGTGGCTCGCTGCGCTCGCCGGAAACAAATGAACCCACCGCGAGAATATAAACTTAAACTCGAATCACGCGACTTGCGAAGCGAACACGATACGAGCCTCGAGGCGAGGTGCGAAGTGAGAGTGTAAATGAGCCATAATAATATGTATTTCAATTTGACATTACTTCGGCAGCGCTGTACAGAGTTGCCAGTAAAATCAAATAAAATCGACCAGTATCGAATATCCTAAAAAGTGAAAATCTCCTTTTAGTTTAATGGTTTAATTACGAAAACATTATGTTTTTAATGTTGTAATAAAATCTAATATTTTTAATGGGACCATTGATGTATTAAAATAAGGGACTTCGTTACTAAAATGGGACACATAAAAATAGAAAAAGAATATTGATACATCGCACCTATAGGACGAAAACGTCGTAATTCAAAATCATTAAAAATTGGGTTATCGTTATAAAATGACTTAAAACTGGGCCCTTTTTATGAAAATATAATAAAAAAAGGGACCGATATAATAGTTTTGTCCTTTTCCCGCTTGAATATGGCGGTGTTTGAACTATTATTGTATTGAAAATTTCGTTTTAAGTAATTTTATGATGATAACTCAATTTTCGATTTTTTTTATTGTGTCGTTTTCGTCCTAAAGGTGCGACATGTTTCATAAGTGTACGGTTAAGCCCAATTTCGCCCGTCTCCTTTTACCGTTGAATTTAATATATTTCTAACAAATATACATACATTTTTATTTTCACTCCTTCTTTACATCAACTTTAATCATGCCAAATCTTACACTCCTCCAGGCACGCAATATTCTTAAAAAGGGACAGAAATATTTTCTTCACGTATTAATATACAGATAATATTATAATATATAGATAATAAACTTAAGTATAACAAAACATACTCTCATATAACATATCGACATAAAATATTTAATGAAAAAATATTTCTCGATTCCATTTACCCCACTCAAGATAGTTCGGTGTCGTTTACCACACCCCAATTCTCCCAAGACGTGCGCTTATCTGAAAACAAATTAACCAAGCCTCATCATACGACGTAGGTCGCATGTTGGGTAACCTCCATGTTGATATCGGATCATTTTCTGCCCCGTTGCCTTAGTTGTATGTTGGGGTGACGAACTGAAAAATGAGCTTACGTACACACACCCTTATCTTAAGGGTTATTAAGCTCGGATAATCCGGTGTGTAAATTCATTTATGTATTGGATCGATTAATGGATGTCTTTGAATATTTTTTTTTTTTTTTTTTTTTTATTGCATTTAATGACGAGACGAGCATGCCGTTCGCCTGATGGTAAGCGATACGACCACCCATAAACAGTAGCAACACCATCCAGCACCTTGACTAACAAAGTACTGTGTGGCATTCCACTGCGCTCGTCACCCTGAGACATAAGATGTTAAGTCTCATTATGTCCAGTAGTTATACTGGCTACAATGTCCTTCAAACCGAAACACAACAGTGAATGCACACTGTTGCTTGGCGGTAGAAATAGACATTGCGGTGGTACCCACCCAGACGGAGTGTTACATATGAGAGATCTACCACCAGTAAAAGTACAGTACAGTAGTATGTTCACGTATGTATGTTTTAATTAGTTGATGCATTTAAAAGGTGGTTTGACGCATTTGAATTTGTTTTAAAATAAATTTACATAAATTCCAAAAGCTCGGTCTGGAAATTATTGGACGAATAGTATTGGAAATCCTATGGTTGATAATGATTGATAGATTTGACATACCTTCGAAATTTGCGATGAATTCTCGGCTCTGGTTTGCTCACGATGTTCCTTTCACCGTCAATTTTTTATATGAACACATACATTTTCATAACAACATGTTATTCATCAGTCTGCTAAAAATAAAACCAGCTAACTACATTTCAGTTACAAAGAAAAACCTATTTGTGCCCAGAAGATTCTAGACAAAAGCACTTTTAAAATAAAGAAGCCACTGTTTACGATATTATATTGCGGAAAAAATATTACGAAAACTTTCTTAAATACATCGTCAAATATTCATGAACTGTTCATAACTCGTAATGGGGTGGCAAAGAGTTAGAATTTACAGAACCGATAGTAACACTAGTATTGCTCGCGGCTCCGACCGCGTGAAAAAGTTTTCCGGGATAAAACGTAGCCTATAGCACTCAGGAGTAATGTAGTTTCCTATTAGTGAAAGAATTTTTAAAATCGGTTCAGTATTCTTGTGATTAGCGCGTTCAACCAAACATACAAACAAACTCTTCAGCTTTATAATATTAATTATAGATAGTAAAGGTAAAGCAAGATGCAATAAACGAGCAAATAACTCGTCCGATAATGACTGTTACTACATTGCTAAAATAATGTGTTGTCGAAATTAAAGTAAGGAAATGGGAATTTTAGAGGGATTATTCAGATCTTCAGTAAAACCATACCAAAACACAAGAGGTTGCTAATTTATACCACTTCTTACCCGACTACGACGAAGCAAGGAGGTTAATGATTTAACAAATATAGTAGCAAATACAGGATCTTCAGAATAGATCTTCAGATAGATCTGCTCACGTTTCAAAACATTCAAACCAAAGTCTCGAATTTCAAAAAAGAATTTACCTACTAATAACTTATGTATCCATAATCTGCAGGGGCGGTTCCGTGCAGCTATCTTCGTGCAACAAGATACCCCGGGGCCGTCCCATAGGCGCCGAAGAAGGCCACCGCGGGTTTTGGTTGGTATATCGGTGTAGGGTGTAAATAGTGTTAGGGACTCGGTCCAATGCTCGCTCGGATGATGATATACTTCCGAGTCTCGACATTGGGCCGTAAGACTGTGTGAAACCAACATAACCGTTCCACTCACCCCCCATTGGTGGTAGCGATAAAACGTTTTTACCCGCTATAAATAAAAATCCATAATCTATAATATCTAATGTAAAGTTCACAAACCATTTGGCTGTACGAAGGCATTAACAAGATCGTTTCTCATCCCATCTATTTCAATTTTCTCCTGTTGGGTATAGTTAGGGTAATGTCTGTATTGTACTGTGCTTTTAAAGGTCGACCTAAGACGATTTCAGACCCTTAGTTGTGGACGAAAAGGGTCAAGTCTTTAGACTTTGAAGCCGACCTTTCGCACTGAAAACGACAAGCGATGGACAGCTAGTTATGTGTACTTATGGTATGACGGACACTGAAAATGACGTGAAATACTTAATTGCTGACGTGTTTAGTAAAGTTAGTTACATTAAAGATCTTTCAAATTCGGTTTTGCAGACACTGAAAATCAACGCTAAATAACAGCATTGCTGCCGCGTGTATTAAAATCAGTGTCAGTATTAGATGCCTTTAAGTATAATCATATTAATAACAGCCCTGTATTATAATACAGATCCATCTTTTTTTTTTATTTTTTTTTATTGCATTGAATGACTCGTCATTCGTCGCTCGTCTCGACGAGCATGCCGTTCGCCTGATGGTAAGCGATACGACCACCCATAAAGAGTAGCAACATCATCCAGCATCTTGACTTACAAAGTACTGTGTGGCATTCCACTGCGCTCGTCACCCTGAGACATAAGATGTTAAGTCTCATCATGTCCAGTAGTTATACTGGCTACAATGTCCTTCAAACCGAAACACAACAGTGCATGCACACTGTTGCTTGGCGGTAGAAATAGACATTGCGGTGGTACCCACCCAGACGGGCTCTTACATAATGATAGACCTACCACCAGTAAAATCTTCTCCATCTCTTTATTCTACGCCAATGGTCGGTGCTTTGATTACTTTTTTTAACCATGTTTCAACGTGATGCCAACTCAATAGTAGTAAAATTACTAATTAAATTATGTTTCAAAAAGTTTTGTTCAATATCTCTCATATCTCTTTCACTCCGACCGAGTTCTAACCAAAGCGGATTCTAAGTATCAATTTCCCAAAATTTGCGGTTCCTCTGAGTGTGAATAATGATTATTTAATTACATTAATTTTGTTCGTATTCTGTCCTAACTTTGAATAATTAGTTCAATGAAAAAGCGTGTAAAAGTACTGAATCGAATAAAGGAAATTACCGATATTGGACTGAAATAAAGTAATTATTTTACAACTTTATAACCAAAACCAGCGAGTTTTTAACCTCATAGTACATCTCGCAACAAACAAAAGTATCAACAGCGAAAAGTGCTTAGCACTGAGCTGCACTGTCATCTTGAGAAGTTAGATTTTAGGCCTCCTATAATCCTCTGATTACACTAGCTTTCTTTCAAAGCGAAACATTACTTGCACTTTTTCTTTGCACGGAAGAACACGCGAAGGTACCACACGTACGGGCCAAAATCTAGCAAACATGAAACCTATCATTTAATAGTAAGTAATAAAGTTAAATTATTTTTTGGCTTTCGTATATTTGTTTAACTTAGCTGGCAATTTAAATTAGACACTGTACGGGGTGTGGTGTCCGTACAAGGATTTACGTTTGGTTCGTAAATGTAAACGACTAAAGTTCGGGTAAAATATGGTTTATTCACACTGAACTAGTCTAAATGGTAATATGGTAATGATAATGAGGACACGCGAACTGGTTGACGATCGAACGTGAACTGATTGGTAAAATTAATACAATTAATGCGTGCAGCGTAAAGCGCTGACACAGCGCTGCGCGATGTAGGTTGCTTAAACCGTACATGCTCCCACAGCGAGAAAGAGAAGAGAATGATGGTGATGATGGTTATGAATGATGATGAGACAAGGTGATAGACAATATTACTTAGTCTACACTCTAGTGTCCTTATGGTTTGGAACTATTCACTTTATTGAAACGGTGTTTATAAAAACTAGGCGATGAGGATTTATTTACGCGGACACTAGGCACTGGTTTAGCGTAATTTGATTCACTCGCGCACATATTTTCATCACAATGCTCTACTTTTTCACATACAGTAGCACATTGATCACTGACACTATAATGAAACGCGGCGTTGGTTAGGCCGCGCAGTGCAGAGCGCGTAGGCAGCGCTGGCCCCGGTACCGCCGGCGCGGGGCCGGCGCCGTTCCCGACCGCCGCTGTAGATGCCGCCGCGCGCGGCTCGCCGGACTCGGTGCGCGCGCGCCACAGGCGCACGCCGTACGTTATGCTCACGACGCCCACGATGCCTATCAGCAAGTAGATCGCGACGTAGTGGTGCACGTCGTGGTATGAGATGTCACTTATTAAGCCTGTCTCCGATTTCAATTGCCTAACTTTAGTGCCTATGTTCTCTAGTTCTTTCTCATGACCACTGATTATTGGTTCCACTTCTGTGATTGGTACTGACATATCTTGGTTTAATACATTGTTAATAAGAGGTATTTCTATTTGTGTGACATCTGCACGTATGGTAACATTTTGAAGTACATTTTTCTGCGTCAAAATAGTAATATCGCTCCCCTTAATTATACAGTCGGTATCCAACCTTATTATACCAGAGTTAGTGAGGTGATCAGAAGTGATTTGGTCTTCACATATGATCCTTATTGAGAGTGGGTCGCAACAGAAGAACAGATAAGTATTTAAAATATTTAGCTGAGCCCACGAATCGTGACATGTCACCGATTTAGTCATACAAGGTTCTGTTTCCTGAGGTTTGAAACAGAAACTTTCATTAGTTTTCATGTGGTAAATTGGTTTCTGCAATGGACATATCTGTGTTGTGGCGTCAAAATGGATGCATTCCCGAAGATCCGTGTTCGATATTGATATATATAAATCCTTTCGTAAGTTGATTGCTACGTATGTTGACACTGGGACTAGGGTGACCATATTGTTGCCAACCTTTTTTGGTATTGGATGTATTTGGTAAAGCTCGTAATTATCTCTACTTACGAGAGGTATTTTTATCTCAAATATAAAATAACTGGCAGTCATTCTCGCTTTCACTTTTAATAAATGGTATATTTTTGGTAGTTCTGACGGTAGAATCTCTATTGGTATACTGGCTTCTTTGGGAAGTTTTCCTGAAATTAAGCTTAACTCGTTCAACAGTTGGTCGGGTTTTAAAAGATGTAAGTTGAATTTTCCGTAGGAAACCTCTGAGACAGTGTCTAGTAATACGTCCTGAATACCTTTTAAATTCATTAGTATACCATTAGCAGTCATTGCAGTCAGCAAAAACTCATTAGTACTTGTCATGTCCTGGACCTGACGATTCAGTTTGCCGGTATTATTTTCTAATTGGTTGAGGTAATGATTAAACATCTTGTGTTGCTTATCAATGGAAGATTTCATTCTTTTCAACACATTATATTCGGACTCTACTACTGAAGTTTGATTCTTCCAAAGCTTGGCTAGATGGTTTTGGTTTGTTCTTATTAGAGCGATGTCCTTGTTATATTGTTCAGCGAACTGGTCATCGAGTACACCGAATAGGCTATGTGCAATATTACCTACGCCGTTAATGAGTCCACGGCGACGTCGCGCGTGCTGTCTTGGGAACTGCTGACTCGACAACATGTTGTTGTAATGTTCCAACTCGGTGTAGCCGTGCCGTAATTGTAATACGATCGCCTCGCAATGTGCCTTTACAGTGCTATTCTCGCAATAGGAATCTAGATGGTTTATGAACTTAAGTAGTAATTTGTTTCCTTGCCAATACGGTTCTAAATCGTAGTAAGCTACTAGCTTCCATTCATCTCTTACAATATGTACTGTAGAGATTTGGTCAAAATAGAGACTTTGGTTGCTCTTTAAGGTTCTAACGTTGTATGAACATTGAGTTGGTGAAATAAAGAATGTAAACAACATAAGCACTAGAGTGATATAATGAAATATGCCCGTTTTTCTTTTTATCTTTGGTTTTGATGACTCGGCAGCTGCATAAGTAAGTTGGTCTTGTGGTTTCTCAGGCAAGCTCTGTGTGGAATCATCACTTATTGGTAAAAGAGATAATTTCACTATGGGTCTTTTAATGATTCCGTTTTTGGTTCGCACGGATACGACCCGAACTAGTCCATCTTTTCCGGGATGGAGCTCCACAATTCTACCCAGTGCCCATTTTCCGGGCGGTAGATTAGCGTCATGTATGAGGACGATATCTTTAACGTTCATATTTGGTTGTAAGCGTTGCCATTTAGACCGGGCATTCAACTGTGTTAGATATTCTGCGCGCCATCTCTTCCAAACATCTTGGTATATCTTTTGAGTGAGCTGCCATCTAGTGCGTTGATCTTTTTCGGTTTCAACAATGGTTAATGTTGGTCCACCCGATAGAAAATGTGCTGGTGTCAAGAAATCTAAGTCGTCTGGATCTTCACTAAGTGAGCATAGTGGTCTAGAGTTCAGACAACCTTCTATCTGAGCCAGTAAGGTAGAAAACTCTTCATATGTTAACTTTTGCTCTCCGATCACTCGTCTCAGATGGTATTTGAGACTCTTGACTGCTGCTTCCCAGAGCCCGCCAGCACTAGGCCATGAAGGTGCATTGAAATGCCACTCAATTTGCATGTTGGTTAATTCGATATAAAATTGGTCATCTATGATTGATTTGAGATTAATTAATTCTTCTTGCAACACTCGATCTGATTTTATGAAGTTTGTCCCGTTGTCACTATATAAGTGACCGGGAGCTCCCCGCCTGGCTGCGAACCTACGCAGCGCTGCTAAAAAAGCGGAAGAAGTGAGGTCAGAAACGAGTTCCAGGTGTATGGCCTTGGTTGCCATACAAACGAAAACTGAGATATAGCCTTTAGTGCATTTTATTCCTCGTCCCTTTGCAGACTTGACGTCTACAAAGCCTGTAAAATCTACTCCTGTGTGGTAAAATGGTCGAGTCACATTGGTTCTAGCTGCCGGCAAAGATCCCATCAACTGTTCGTGTTTGACAGGATTCTGTTTTCTACACACAACGCATTTTCGGAGCCTCTTTTTTACAGCACTATTTCCGCTAACTATCCAATATTGTTGACGTAACCAAGCTAGGGTCAAGCGTGCGCCTCCGTGGAAAGTCATTTTGTGTGCTTGGTCAATAAGAATGTTTGTTAAATGATGGTCATGTGGTAAAATGTAGGGATGTTTCATATTGTTCTGTATATCCGCGTTGGTGATGCGCCCGCCGACTCTCAATAAACCTTGTTCATCAATAAATGGTCTTAATTTCGCTAAAGTGCTTTTTGGATTTACTTGGTGGTGTTGGGTAATATAATTCATGTCCTCTGCAAACTCCAGTCTCTGGACATGTTTAATTAATATGTTACTCGCCTTTCTTAATTCTGTTATGGTTAAAAATATCGGCTTGTTATGGATACGTGACGTCATACGTAACGCCCAGGCTAACACCCGCGACGCTCGCGTAAAATCGCTGTGTTTGCCTAAAATGTAATCAATAACATCGTTTTCATATTTTATTATTGACATATGTACTTTTATTGGTTTTTTAACATCTTCATTTGTATCGTAAATATGATTTTTACTTAATTTTTTCTCATCGAACGATGACAGCCAAGCTGGTCCTTTCCACCAGATAGGGTGAGTAATTAGTTGGTCAGCGGTAATGCCTCGGCTGGCACAGTCAGCTGGATTCTCTTTTGACGAAACATAATCCCAGCAACTTGGTTTTATGATGTCTACAACTTGTTTTACTCTATTAGCGACGAAAGGTTTCCAGCGACTAATATCTCCGTTGAGCCATCCTAAAACTGCAGTTGAATCGGACCAACCAAATATTTTAATCTTGAAACGTGACAAGCATTGGTAAACGGTATTCATTAATTTGGACAATAAAACTGCTGCACATAATTCTAATCTTGGCAGTGAGACGGTTTTCTTAACTGGTACAATTCGAGACTTGGCAGATATAATGACAACTGATGATCCCTTCTTAGAAGGGGTATTCACCTTGCAATATATAACACAGGCATAAGCTTTTTCGGAGGCATCACAAAATCCGTGCAACTCTATGGTGTTTTTGGTGTCACACTGCAACCATCGCTGGATTTTAATATTATTAATATTCTTGATATCCTCCTCTATAGTTTTCCATTTAGAAATGATGTAATCTGGTAAGACATCATCCCACTGTAAATCTAGTTGCCAGACTTCTTGAAAAAGTAACTTAAGCTTTGTGGTAACGGGTGAAAGCCATCCAAGCGGGTCAAAGATTTTGGACATGTTAGAAAGCAAAATTCTTTTGGTAAATTTGTGCGATGGTTCTATCTTCAACTGGAACATGAAATGGTCTACCCGAGGATGCCACTGCAATCCTAAGGCTTTCGTTGACTCTTGGTGTTTAAATATGAATGTCTGGCCATTGGTGTTTGCTGATTCGTCTTCTTCCAATAGTTCTGGTTTATTGGATGACCACTTTCGGAGGTTGAATCCACCTGATTTTAAGAGGGCTATAAGATCTGCTTTTAAGTTTTTGGCAGATTCCAGATCGTGATGTCCGTGGAGAAGATCATCCATGTAGAAACTGGTATCCACAACTTCTGCTGCTTCTGGAAAATTTTGACCTTCATCTCGGGCCAATTGTTTTAGCGTCATCATCGCTAGAAATGGTGCGGCTTTGGTACCGTAAGTGACAGTGGCTAATTGGTATTCCCGTAGTGGTTGTTTCGGATCATCTCGCCATATAATTTTCTGAAGAGATTGATTTTCTTTATGAACAAGTATCTGCCGAAACATTTTCTCGATATCGGCAGTGAAGGCTATTTGGTATTGCCTCCATCTTATTATAAGTGACATCAAATCTTGTTGTAGATTTGGTCCTCGGTACATTAGGTCATTCAATGAATAACCCGTCGATGTTTCAGCTGACGCATTAAAGACGACGCGTGTCGTAGTGGTCGTTGACTCCGCTCGTATTACACAGTGGTGAGGTAAATATGCTTCAAGTGTCTGGTTACTTGTGCACTCAATCATATGGTTTAAATATATATATTCATGTATAAAATCTTTATAAGGCGTAGCAATCGACTTATTTTTTGCAAGTCTTCTTTCGAGTTGCCGAAATTGGGCTATTGCTTTGGTTTTAGACTCCCCCAATTTCTGTGTTACCTCTGGTTTGAGTGGTAATCGGACAACGTAACGTCCATCTGGTTGACGTGTTGTTTGTGACTGGTATTGTTGTATGCATTGGTAGTCCTCACTAGAAAGGTTTGTCGAATTGTCTGAGATATCCTCAATCTCCCAGAACTTGTGTATATCTTTTAAATCAATTACGACAACATTGCAGTAATTTTGAGTAGATTTTACTGTGCCGCTTATGATCCACCCTAGCTCCGTTTGTTGTGCTATTGGTTGAGATGCATCTCTACGGATAAGGCCAGGTAGAATTATTAATTCATATACGGCTACACTTAATATCAAATCGACAGGGCGGCTTTTATTGAAGTCCGGGTCTGCTAGTGGTAGGTTGTTAATTTGCGGCCAAAATGGTCTTGTAAATGAGCGATTTGGTAAATTGCTGACGACGTGTGTCATTACATATGCCTCTGTGTTGAAAGTATAGTTGTTGTATAGTGAGGATATCGTAAGCTTGATGACTCCCTTACTGTTGTTAGCTTTGTCGCCAACTCCTATTACAACACAGTTGCGTTTAGTCCGTGGTAGGCCTAATATTTGCGCAGCATTTTCCGTAATCAGCGACGATTCCGCACAAGGATCAACAAGAGCGCGCATCATGTGATCGCAGCCATCTCTGGCTTTAATTCTTATCATGGCTGTGGCTAGTAACTTAGGCATTGACTCCAATGGTGTGTTTGCGACACATACGCTCGATTGCTGAGTGCACTGCTTATCTTGCTGATTCTGGGTAGATGAAGATGGTGAGTAGGTAATATAGGCATTATGTAGCAATGTGTTATGTCGGTCATTGCAAAATCGACATGTTTTTACAGATGTGCAATCTTTGCCTATGTGATTGACTAGACAATTCTTGCATAAATTGTTTTTGTCAACTATTTGTCGACGATTCTCTGGTATAGATTCTAAAAATGCTTTACAGTGAAATAATGCATGATTGTTATTGCAAAGTACGCATTTTCTTTGCGTAGCAACTGTGGCCTGTTTAGTTGCTGAGTGATTAATTGCTGATTTATGTTGGAAAATTTTATTGTTATAATAATTATTCGGTGTTTTGTAGGTCACACGTTTTTGGTATTCATTATTCTGAGAACGTTGATGATTTGGCTTGAGTGCATCTTGTTTGCGTCCTGAGGTGTGCTTCACTTCTGGATCTTCCAACGATGTAAATTTTGTTTCTAAGAAAGCTAGAAACTCTTTTAAGTTTGGGAGGGCCTTGGAATCCGGCATCGCCTCAATATACTCCTGCTTTGTTTCGGAATCTAATTTCTGTGATAGAATATAAATGATGAGTGGATCCCATTGAATTATATCTACCCCCATTGCTTCTATAGAATTTAAGCACTCAGTGGCGGTATCATGCATGGTCTTGATGAGTGCCGCCGATTTATGTGGCATTGTCGGAATATTTAAAAGCATATGAACATGCGAGTTAAATATCAAGCGCAGATTATTGTATCTTTTGTTCAATATATCCCAACAAATTTGGTAATTGTCGGATTTAATGCGCAAATGCTGAACTAATCTTTCGGCTTCCCCTCTGAGTTTATTTTTCAACAATTGCATTTTTTGCGCATTTGGAAGGGAATTGTTTGTGTGAATGGCTTCGCAAAACAAATCTTTGAAGGATAACCATTGATGATAGTTGCCACTAAATACTGGTATATCCGTTTTTGGCGTAGATTTCTCCTTGTATGAGACCGACCACATTTTTCCGTTAACTAGCCTTTTCATTTGGTTATATTGTTTTTCATATTCGGAAAAAGTTAATTCGTACTCTTCGTTGTCAAGAAGAGCTTCACTGTCAATCTCCCAGTGCAAGCAATCGATTGCCGACCACCTCGACTGAATTGTTTTTAAAATATCTTCAAATTCCCACCGTTCAGAAGCTGTCTCGAGATCGATAGAATCTAACGTACGAGAAAAAGCTTTAAAATTGCTTTTTTGCTTTCGTAACATTTCTTCCACCCTGCTAGAATTACCTTGAGTGGTTGGGTGCAAGGTAAATGAACTATGGGAAGCACCTCCCACGCCAGGAGTAGTAGGAGTCTCCTGACGCTCGGAGGCTAATGGTATTGGTGTTGCCGGTTTAAGTAATGGTTTGTTTGGTTCAGTGGTCACATACTTTCTAATAAGCAACTTTATGTCATTATAAAAGTTAAGCGCTTTCTGGTAATAATTTTCTTTAAAATATTTATGGTTCATATCCTCGAATTCAGCACATAATCTGGTATGATTAGTCTGAAATTCATTCCAATAGGCATCTAAAGTATGAAGGCGTTTTTCTATGTAAGCTGGAGTCTTACGCTCCGGCCCATCTTTCTTGAAGTTAATGCAAAGGCTGTCCATCGCGGACATTATTTGCTCTTGCGTAGCCAAGATCTTCTCCATTGTGGCTGACATTGGTTAAATTAGGTATAAAAAGGAAAGATCTTACTCAGACACTGGCACGTGGCGACCTGGTTTCGTCCCGGAGAAGTTTTTCTGGTTCTGGTTGATTTGTCGTCGCCGGAATTGATGATCCGCTTGATACTGGTTACTGGTTAATGGTCTATGCACAAAACTGGTTACACCGCAAGTCTGAGACACTGACACGTGTACTATGGTGACACTCGCGTGGCAGGTCCCGCCGTTACGGAGGCTCGAAGGACCACGATGTACGGGGTGTGGTGTCCGTACAAGGATTTACGTTTGGTTCGTAAATGTAAACGACTAAAGTTCGGGTAAAATATGGTTTATTCACACTGAACTAGTCTAAATGGTAATATGGTAATGATAATGAGGACACGCGAACTGGTTGACGATCGAACGTGAACTGATTGGTAAAATTAATACAATTAATGCGTGCAGCGTAAAGCGCTGACACAGCGCTGCGCGATGTAGGTTGCTTAAACCGTACAGACACCGACTCTAAATATACGTATATAAAGTTTTTTTTTGGTTTGTAGTGGTTTTGAAGTCGGTTTTATTTTTTGGTAAAAAGTTTTTATTTATTGCTTTTTTTGTTACTTAAATAGGGAATAGTGTAAACAATAAATCACAGATATACGATTGCAGCATTCGCGGGTCATCTGCTGTTAGTTATTGAAAAGTTCCATCGTCTATATCCGAAGATCTTCATCAGATCCTAATAAATTATATACTAAAACCTTCCCTGAAAAATATACATTTGAATAACGAAAACGCCATCCAAATTGAATTAGTCATTTTTGAGAAAATCGCAGCCATACAAACATACATACGTACGTACGGGTCGAATACAGAACCTCCTTTTTTGAAGTCGGCTATTAAAATATATCACAAAGCTGCACACTCCCATCCACTACACGTGCATTTTATGTGTATATAGATGGTGGTAAGACTTACTATCATATTTCAAACACTTCCATTGGTAAGTACGAAACAGAACCCTATCAAATACACGATCAAAATCACTTAAACCCTTACCTAATAAAATGAATCCGCCCGTAGCTATTACTGATATAACTGTCGGCTATTAAACCAAGCAAGAAGCTTTTCAAATATTGAATCGACAACTCGATGAATAAAACATTTACTTTGTTCGTATTTAATTACTGATTTCATATTATATAACAGTGGTGGTAACAAGAAAGGTGGTAACTAAGGGGGAAGCTTCGGATTAATCCGTAACATCGACCAGGCAACACAAATATTTGTTTTGGTTAGCACAAAGCTTTTTAAGAGATTCTCAAAATGGATTCACAGACGTGATGAGGGTTGACAGACAATAAGAGCGAGTTTTGTGAGACCACGTACAGGGAGCGTAGTGTGTGACGTGCGGGCCGGTGGAGCGACGAGCTGAAGGTAGTGGATGAGAGCTCAGGAGTGAGTGTTGTGAGACCACGTACAAGGAGTGTAGTGTGTGACGCGCGGGCCGATGGAGCGACGAGCTGAAGGAATTACACGAAAGCATTATAGTAAATTTTGTATATTCATAGATGGAGTGTAGTGTCTAGCTGAAACAAAATATAATTTATCAAAATACATCCTTTGAAGATTCAAGAGCCCCATTCATAATAGAGTCTAACAACGAAGGGATTACGAGAGTGGCTCCCACTGAAACTGAAGCGTTTTTAATCAGATGTTAATGCGAAAGTATATTTGGTAATTCGAGTAAGTTTTCCGGATTAATTTGTTTTTGCTGCAATGTGGAAATTTCTGTTTAATTTTCGTGTTTGCTGTTTTGTGTGCACTGTTGATTGTTTTCGTAAAGAAATAATCTTGTTAATGATTCGTGATATCAGTTGGATTATCGGATGTACAATTAATGTATCAAAAGGAATTCTATAGAGATCAGTAAAATTTTATGTTTGTAATTTCGAAATATCTTTTTTTTTTCATCAGTACAAGTGTTATTTGGGAATATGTTACACTATACAGGTTTTTAAACGTTTCTCACTAATTTTGACAATATTTAATAGTCAGCTGGAAAGAAAGGTATAAAAGTTTTCAAAATTTTTAGTAAATCCATGAAATACTTTGTTAAAAGTTTTGTGTATCACAAAACAATTACAGGCAATTTTGGCAACAATTCTCATGTATTTTTTGTTGAAAACCATCTTATTAATTCCCTAACAGTTGTATTTAAATGAATTAATCACATTATTAACAGACTAAAAAAGTGTGTGTGTACTTATGTACACGCGTTAGAAATTATAATTCTTTGGCGTAACAAGATCAAAATCTTTTTTAAATTTTTTATCTTTCGCCTTATTCTACGTTCAAAATTCAAAAATGTTGACTATAGCTAACTTCAGGGTGTCGGTTTTTCGTGACGGTGTGCGCGCGCATCGTAAAAATTTACTCTCATCATTTTTCCCTAACGCGCCAAAAGAAGTATAAATTCAAAAAAAAAAGTCGCACTCACACTAACCACATTTAACGATACTAAATAATTTAAACGCACAGCTCTTCGTAAATATTTCTTTTAACTATTAAATGCCGAGTGCACTTCAAAGTAAGAGTTCGCATTAAGCACAGAAAAAGTCTTTTAAAACCGAGGTCTATATAACGTTTGACCTGAATAGAAGAAATATAAGGAATTTCAAAGGCGCTGCCATTTTTTCTGCAAATACTTAGGAGTCGATGTCGTTTACTTTACTAAGTAGGATTGGAAGCATTTTATTTTTATATTCTTGCTCGTTTTAATTGAGGAAATTGGCTGGGAAAGTAATGCAGTTGGTACTAAGTTATTTCATTTGAAAGGAAAATCTTTTTCCATAGTTCGTTACCTGAATTGAGTTTCAAGTGGTTCAACAACTGTAGCTCTGATTCAAGAAGTTCGGGATGATGTAATTTATTTAATATACTTCTATTGGGATCAATCTATTATCACGGACAGGACTATTGTTAATAAGCCTGATATTGTAATAGTAGATCGATTGGCGCGCCGAACGATACTTGTTGACGTCACTATTCCGCATGGCGATAACCTTGTTAAGGCCGAAAAGGACAAAATGTCTAAATATTTACATTTGGCTCACGAGGTTACCTACATGTGGGAGGTAGACTCCACAATTATTGTTCCGATTGTCGTTTCTGCTCCTGGGTTGATACCAAAGAGTCTCGACCAACACCTCCAGAGGCTCTCAATTGGTCGTTGGGCCAAGAGCCAGATGCAGAAAGCAGTACTTCTGGACACGGCACGCTTTGTGAGGAGATTCCTCACTTTGAATCCCTGACCATCGGTGGCTTGGGTCTTGAGCCTCGCCATCGGAGGGTGATTCTTTTTTTTATATTTTTATAATATGTATTAATGTTTTTTTTTAGTATATATATAAAATGTAAAAAAAGGAAAATTGAAAATAAAGAGACATGATACTTCTGTATTATTATATTACTGCTTGCAAATATTGATTTACATGTTAAACAAAATATTGGAGTCTAAACCACTCACTGCTTGCACGCAGTTACGTACGACAGTATATTGATTTTTAGATTTATTCCAAAATGAAAATGACTAAATGATTTATCGTTTTAATCTCCATAGCTAACCTCTGAATCGAATTTAACAAATTTGGACGTAATATGCGTGCATCATTGATGATATTGTATCTGCATCAACTTTTTTTGACTGTAGGAATGATTATTTTGTTAACATGCAATTTTTTGTCTGACCTACTACTAAGTCCACTGCTGGACATAAGGCCTCCCTTAAATATTTCCAGACATACCTACCAGTTACAAGCAACTTGTACCTAGCGGATTCTTCTGATAAGTATTTACAAGGTTCTCTGCCCACCTTTTAGAAGGAAGTGCAACGTTGTACTTGCCAATACTAAACCGACTATAAAGTATTAGTATAGCTCGCGGCTCCGCCCGCGTAAAAGAGATTTTTTGGGATAAAAATATTTTCCCGGGATAAAAAGTTGCCAATAGGACTGAGGAGTAATGTAGTTTACTGGTGGTAGGTCTCTCATATGTAAGAGTCTGTCTGGGAGGGTACCACCGCAATGTCTTTTTCTACCGCCAAGCAGCAGTGTGTACTGTTGTGTTTCGGTTTAAAGCACATCGTAGCCAGTTGTAACGTTGCTAGGAACGTTAACTCTCTTCGTAAACGGGCTACCGTTTACGTCAGTTTAACTACCAATCGAAACTGTTAATGTATCGTATTGGCTAGTTAAACTGTCACTAGTTTTGACGTACGTCTGAACGGCGCTCGTATAAATAAGCGTGTGTGGCGGCATAATTAGCAACACCGCCACCTATCAACATGGCTGGGAACTACCTCAGTAAATTGTCAACAAGATGACCGGGTATCGATGATTAGCAGATGACGCCCAAAATCTACAACAGATGGCATTGAACGATCCAGAATTGCGATAGCAATATTCGCGCGAAGCGCGGTATATATACCACCTCCGAGTAGGATCCATCGGAGGGGCCGCGGCCGGTCAGGCGCAACATCTGCCTGACTGGAAATCTTCCCCTTCCATAGAGGAACGCATCCATCTGTTCCTCTACAGCGGCGACGACCTTGTGCCGCTGAAGTGGTGACCCCGACGCTGAACATCATCGCACCGTCATCATCGAGTCCAACCGCACCTGCATCATCGTCGCAGCGCATCGCATCGCATCACATCGCATCGCCATCTGCCACTTCCTTTCCAGCCAGCCAGTCAACACTTCGCCCAGCCAGCCTAGCGTTCTCGCCGTTCAGGTTACCACACGCATGCTGCCTATGCAAGCCTGGTACCTTCGGCACTCCTGCACGGTCTTCGGCTCCATCGTCACGGCACAACTGCGCTACAGCCGAATCTTCTTCAGGCAGCTTTCGCCGGTTGTCGCGGTACAGCCACGTGACGCACCGAAGTCATCGCAGAGACGCAACACTCAGCTTCGCTTCAAAGGAGCTGACTACCCGCGCACAGCCCTGACTCACTAGGGCCAATTGCGCACGGTTCCGACTCACTGGGACCACTTCACCCCGACTCACTGGGGCAACAGCAACACCCCGACTCACTGGGGCAACTGCAACACCCCGACTCACTGGGGCAACGGCAACACCCCGACTCACTGGGGCATCAACTACACCCCGACTCACTGGGGCATCAACTACACCCCGACTCACTGGGGCATCAACTCTCTGGCACTGGCGCAAGCATTTACGACTGAACTTTCGACCTCCGGTCTCCGGGGGGGAGTGATGTGGCGGCATAATTAGCAACACCGCCACCTATCAACATGGCTGGGAACTACCTCAGTAAATTGTCAACAAGATGACCGGGTATCGATGATTAGCAGATGACGCCCAAAATCTACAACAGATGGCATTGAACGATCCAGAATTGCGATAGCAATATTCGCGCGAAGCGCGGTATATATACCACCTCCGAGTAGGATCCATCGGAGGGGCCGCGGCCGGTCAGGCGCAACATCTGCCTGATTGGGAATCTTCCCCTTCCATAGAGGAACGTAACCATCTGTTCCTCTACAGCGGCGACGCCCTTTCGCCGCTAAACGTGCAATGTCACGCGCGCCCTTTTTCTTACAATCTTCTTCGCCGTAGCAACACTACTACTAACTACGTGTTGCCACGTACATCGTTGTTCCCGCTGGGGTGAGTGTGCCAACGACTACTAACCGCTTCCAGGTATTCTGTGCATCTGGGCTCGTGAGCTATCACGAGTCACTGGCGCGGAATGTAAGCCTAGCTTGCATTCCGACCCGCTGGGATTCTGATTCCAGGTTTTTTTTCTACGGTGCGGCGTTGACCACCTTTTCGACGGCGTGGAGTGCTGACTCTATGCTCCGCTGGCGTCGGGAGTGCTGACCCCCGATCCCAGCCACGTGCTGACCGCCTTCTCCACGGTGCGGAGTGCTGACTCCGCCACGTGCACACCACCATCGTCGTCGCGGGTGCTGACCCCGACCACGTGCTCACCACTACCATCGCAGTCGGGTGTGCTAACCCCGACCACGTCACCACCGCTGCGCAGACCACGTGGCGCTACCATCTGCCCGGCGAGCTGCCGCCGGAGCTAGCCACGTGCATCAGCGTCGTGCCGTTCGCCTGAATCGGAGTCTCCGCAGGCCAGTGACTTGTTTGCATACCACCAGCAAACCGTACCGAGTGTAACGCGGAGGTGCAAAATAAAGCTCGTACCACGAACCTAAAACCCTGAGTTTCTCTTCTCTAACTACTACCTGCGGCGGAGCACGCCGCAGTTCGTACCGTAGAAAAAAAACCTGGAATCAGAATCCCAGCGGGTCGGAATGCAAGCTAGGCTTACATTCCGCGCCAGTGACTCGTGATAGCTCACGAGCCCAGATGCACAGAATACCTGGAAGCGGTTAGTAGTCGTTGGCACACTCACCCCAGCGGGAACAACGATGTACGTGGCAACACGTAGTTAGTAGTAGTGTTGCTACGGCGAAGAAGATTGTAAGAAAAAGGGCGCGCGTGACATTGCACGCTTATTTATACGAGCGCCGTTCAGACGTACGTCAAAACTAGTGACAGTTTAACTAGCCAATACGATACATTAACAGTTTCGATTGGTAGTTAAACTGACGTAAACGGTAGCCCGTTTACGAAGAGAGTTAACGTTCCTAGCAACGTTACACAGTGTAACTACTGGACATAATGAGATTTAACATCTTATGTCTCAGGATGACGAACGCAGTGGAATGCCACAAAGTACTTAAAAAAAACTTCCTATTAATGAAAGAATTTTTAAATTCGGTTCACTAGTTCCTGAGATTAGCGCGTTCAACCAAACAAATAAACAAACTCTTCAGCTTTATAATCGTAATATGATTAATGACCATGATAATAATATCAAATTACTTGAGAAAGTCTCGGTTACCTAGGTACTTATAATTGTACTAGCATTTCTCATCCCTATGGCCCGTACTAAGTGCGCATGCTTCCTGCATTCACTTTTTTTTTTTTTTTTTGTCCCTGACTATTCTGCCAGTAGCCTGACGAGGGTCGGCTTTTCTGGCCACACCGGTCTTTAGGGTGAACGCTGGTGCGCTCGCAACCCTGAATTTAAGCAACCATGCTGAGGGCAACCCACTAACGGGTTACGAGCCTCGGCTCAGGACGGTCGCTGAGGGGAGAATATGAGACATTCAACGATTAGGGGGGGGGAAGGATTTTTTTCCTAATCCTATCAGTTCGGGTTGTTTACATCGGCACCCGGGCCGGAACTGTCATGGGGGTCGGGAGGGCGACGGGGAACGCGGCGAGGTCCTCGACGGCGAGGACGGAACTGCGGTCTTGTGGAGTGTAAGAGTTTTAAAAACTCGTTTTTCTCACGAATTGCCAGAGTGATTTCGTCCTCTGGATCTGTCAAAACTGAACGCGGCCGTCTCCATTTGGCGCGGTCAAATGGAGTGTATATTGACGCTTTGCGGATGAGCGTATTGGTATGTTTTTCCGCCCGATCGAAATAGCGTTTGCTGATGTTCTGCATGAAGTGCTTGATGGTCGGCATGTTGGTGTCCACGTGGAGGTTGCGATTGCGAACGTACCACGGGGCACCAAGAGCGTATCTGAGAAATCTATTCTGCAACGTCTGCATACGCTTAAGTCGAGCGGGCGGTACGTGAGCGAATACGGGTGACGCGTACGTCATTATGGGCCTAATGCACGCGGTATATATCCTAATCTTGTTGCGGATGGACATTTTACTTTGTTTGTTTATGAGCCAATGCAATTGGCTCATCGCGAATGCGGCTCGCGCGCGTACCGCGTTTAAGTGTGGCAAGAAGGTCAACTTCTGATCAAGGATCACTCCTAAATATTTGGCTTTGTCCTTCCAGGGTATGACCTGGTCGGACATGCGGACTGAGGTGCGAGCCACTTGGGACCTCGTTTTCCGAGTGAAAAGGATGGCCTGGCTCTTGGTGGGGTTGACGGTGATTCGCCATTTGCGAAACCACTCACCGAGCTGGTCGGCGGCGGTCTGCAAAATGCGCACCACTTGGTCGGGGTCTCTACGTGAAGCGTAGATTGCTGTGTCGTCAGCGAAGAGCGCCAGATGGGCGTTCTTCGGTTTCGGGATGTCGCTGGTGTACAGCGAGAAAAGAAAGGGGGAGAGGGCGGAGCCTTGCGGGACTCCGGCCGTGATTGAGTGTCGGGAAGAAAGAGTTCCCTCCACGCGATATTTGAATCCACGATTCGACAGGAATTCTCGTATGATGTGCACGAGATGAGTGGGCACGTTGAGAGTGTACAGCTTGAAGAGCAAGCCGTTGTGCCACACCCTGTCGAATGCTTTTTCAATATCGAAAAAGATGGCGCCGGTTGGCATGCCGGCGCGGAATCTATCATGAACGTGCTCCGTGATGCGGAGCACCTGGTTGACACAACTGTGCCTGGTGCGAAAACCGAACTGTTCAGGGGGGATCAAATTATTATTGTGGGCGACAATTTTGAGGCGGTCGAGGACGATCCGCTCGTATATTTTGCCCAGAGTGCTAAGCAGGCTGATAGGCCTGTAGGAAGATGGCTCGAATGCGGGTTTTCCCGGCTTATGGATGCCTATCACAACTGCCTCCTTCCAGTCCTCTGGGAAGAGGCAGTTAAGAAACGCGGCGTTATAAATCGCGGTAAGGATCTTGACCAGATGCTCCGGGAGCATCTTGATCATGCGAGTGGGTATCCTATCGCCCCCGGGGGCCTTACGACGTTTGAGTGCCTTGATCAGATCGATGACTTCTTCGATTGTCACCGGTGCAAGGGGATCGGGCGGCGGCGGGTCGACGTCCGGGTCGACGTCGATGTAAATTATTTCGTTTGCGTTAGAGATCGGCGGTGGCCGGACCGCGTTCCTACTTTCGACGAGTGAATTAACCGCAACAAGATGGTCGTGGTCTACGGGTATCGTTGAGAGAGAACATTGAGACTCCAGACTGCAGGCCAGAAGTTCCGCTTTCTCGTCGTCATCGAACGCCGGCCGTTGATTCGGACGATTGAGCGGAGGCATGGAGGTCACATCGTTTCTCCTGAAGGAGCGACACAGTTGCCAAAAGGCCTGATGTGTCGGGTCGAGTTCTGCTAGGCGAGATTCCCATCTCGAATCGACGACCTCTTTTATGCGACGTCTAACCTCACGTTGGAGGTAGCGCGCAAGATGTCGTCGTTCCGGGGTGGGGCTCGTCGCGCAGGCTCTGAGCGTGGAGTTACGCAACCTCACCACCTCTCGCACGTCGTCGGGAAGTTGCCATTGACTGTGGACAGTCTCAGGCACCTTCTCGGAGCTTTCGCTCAGGACGTTTTGCAGGTGGTTGGTGAAGGAGCGTATCGCGCTGGTCGTCTCCTCAGGAGTCACGATGTTGGTCGGAATCGCGGAAAGATCTGTGGATGAGGTGTCCGCGAGTTTGGTGCCTAGGAGGCGCCAATTCGTTTTCACCTTCATCGGAACGTTAGGACCTGTGTCTGTTGGACAGTTTTGGGGGGCTAGATCTAGGATCACAGGTCTGTGGTCAGAGTCTAACTCTTGTAGCACTTGCATGGAACGCACGCGAAGGCTTACGTTCCTTACGAGCGCTATGTCGAGTATGTCGGGTCGGTACTCGTCGTCAACATGGCTATAGTGGGTAGGTTCGGAAGGAACCAGTATGCTCATATCTATTGTTTCAAGACAACTCTCCAGGGCGGCCCCTCTCCCAGAGGTCGAGTTGCAGCCCCAGAGAGTGTTCTTGGCGTTGAGGTCCCCCGCCAGAATGACGGAGTCCCCCATTTCCAATAGGGTCTTGAGCTCATCGGAGTGGAGCTCCTTAGAGGGCGAGAGATAGGCCGATATGATGGTGATCGGCGGATGTCCTGTCATAGCTAGCCTGCAAACTGAAGTCTCAATGTTCCTCAAGCTATCTGGGGGGTCTAGTGGTATGCAGTGCAGGGACCTTTTGTAATAAATGAGGGTGCCACCAAACGGGCCACTGGTACGATCGTTGCGTACCAGGTTGAAATTAGAGATATTGGGACTGCGATGGGCGGGTTTGAGGAACGTTTCCTGGATGAGGAAAACGTCTAAGTTATTTGTGCGGACAAAATCAGAGAGTTCGGCACGCTGGCCGCGAATACCATTTATGTTGAAAAACCCCACTCTGAGGGAGCGAGGTTTGGTCCGCTTAGGGGGATGCACCGCGCTGTTGTTCGCCATTTATGATGACGACTGAGGGCGCACGGCGTTGTTGATGGCCCAGTAAATTTTATTTTGCGTCAGGTAAATTTCCGCGAGGATTTCGTGCTCCTCGTCCTCAGAGCGGGCGAGGAGAGCGGAGAGTTCGACAATTTTGCCGTGGAGACGCATGATCTCCGGAGAACATAGGAGGGCGGAGACTGTTTCCGCAGAGTTGTTTGACGCCGGCGTCGTCGCCACCTGGCGGGTTTTGGGTTTGGGTTTGGGTTTAGTTGGTGTTGGCTGGGCTGCCTCTGAAGGAGGGGCCGCGGTAGCCGAAGGGGACGGATGAGGTGGTTTTGGAGTTGTGGCCGGGGTGGCGGGAGTGACTCCGCCGTGGGCCTTGAGACGGGGGTCCGGGCGTGCCGTGGGAGGGAACCACGGGTTACGCACCGGAGCAGGTGCCAGCTTGAAAGCTGGTGGGGCGGCCTGAGGGGCTAGAGCTTTAGGAGCTCTGGACTGTTTTTTGGGGGCCCTAGGGCACCCGCGGTAGTTGGCGGGGTGGCCCGTCTGTCTACAGTTAGTGCACGAAGGGGGCTCCGTGCACTGAGTCCTATCTTTGGGACGGGGGCACTCTAGTGTGCCATGTTCGCCGAGGCACTTGACGCACCTGGCGGGGAGGCGACAGCCACGGGAATTGTGGCCGTATTTTTGGCAGTTGTGACACTGCCCTACCTGACCTGATTTGTGAGGGGTTTCGACGGTGAAGCCGCCTAGCCCGGAGATATCCTTAATCTCGTAAAGACGTTTAACGTCGTCCGAGGATTGTAAGATGGCGAGAACCATCTCATATTGAATTCCCGGCCGGGAGGCACGGGACTGACGGTGCATCCTGTGCACCTCTAAGATTTTGATGCCCTTCTCAAGGAGGCCATCCTTGACTTCTTGGGCAGACATTTCTACGGGAATACCCCGGATGACGTAGCGGAAGCGACGTTCGTCCGGGAGAGCGAAGGTGAAATAATGATATTTCCTGGAATCCAGGAATTTGGTTAGCGCTCTGTGGTCCGCGATTGAGGCGGGCTGTAGAGCAAGAAGTTTGTGGATTTTATTCCACGAGTTGCTGGCGATGCTGATGTGCTGCCGGTGCAGCTCAGCGAAGACGTCCGGAATGGACATGTTGGCGGGCAACTGAAGGTTCAGTCGCGGGGGCTTTTTAGCCTTAGGTTGGGTTGGTGGCGGCGGTGGCGACGACGTCGACGCCGATGCGGGTGGCGCTGAAGGCTCGGACGGCGCTGAAGGCGCTGAAGGCGCAGAAGGCGCGGGGACACTATCGGCAGCGACCGCCCTTTTCTTCCTCCTCCCACGCTTCACAGCCGTGAAGCCATCGCCATCGGGTTCCGATGACGATTCTTCCGCCTGCGATTCGCAGGAGGAAGAAGAGGAAGGGACGGGACGCTTGAGGGAGCCCGTCGTAGTGGTCTCCATCGCAGAGTCGTCCGTGGTCTCGGTCGCTTGGCTAACGGCCGGGGCCTCGGACGACACTGGTGGGGACGGGGTCGTGGGTTCGGATAGCTGCTCCCTGACGTTATGGAGCAGCATGGACATGTAGTCCCTGAACTCTGAGTCCAGGACTACTAGTTTTCTTAGCGCAGCCTTCATCGCCGACAGCGTGATGCCGGGAGCGATGAAGGGTTCCGGATCCGTGGACGTGGAGCCGGCCATTTTTGTGGCTGGGTCCACGTCCATGGTTAAAATTTATTTATTTGGGGACCGCGTGTGCGTTCACTATCCCCGGGTGTGTTTTCCGCCTGTCAAAGAACGCACAAGAAACCAGGCGGCTATCACACAAACGTTCGGTCGCGGATCGCGGACGCGGTGAATGAATTTACTACGTCCCCGGGTGGGTGTGCCCGGGGGTGAGTGCGTGTGTGGCCCTCCTCGCCGGGTATAGGCGAGGGGGGGTGTACTTAAATTAGGTGTGCCCTAAGCTTGTACTCCCTTTTGCCAGTCTTATTGTGCAAAGAGGGTTCCTAACAGTCCGTGTACCGTAAGCGGTATTGGTCCGAGGACCGCACGCTCAACCGATACACGGGATGGATTTATGGGAAGGGTAAGGTAGGGAAGGCGATATGCGGCGGAAACTGTGGTGTGTCTCCACAGCCTCCAAACCCGCACCCGTCCGGCTTTGCTTTGCCCTGAAGGGGCGCAGCGCGTGGCCGGGTCACCGCTAGCTCGGCTTGTTCACACCGGTAGGTTAACCACCGAGCTAGCCCTGAAGGGGCAATAAAAACTTTCGACGTGAAGTTTGGGCGAAACCCTGTCCTGAGAAGGACGCGGTTTAGCCCGAAAAGCTTTCAGGTAGCAATAGGACAATAGTCCTATTGTTCCCTGTCGGCTTTGGCGTGTAGCGAGGTCGCTACGGTCCGACCGAGCAGGTACTCGGAGGGATTAAAGTGTCGGAGCTTACGCTACGACAACAATAGGTCCGTCCGAGACGGCTGCTCAAGACGGAATGTGGATGTCCTGCATTCACCTCGCACGCATCCTGATGTAAGGTTGCTAATGACGGCGTGTGGTGCTGAGTTTTAGATTTGTAGCAAACATCTTTCCAATTACATTCAATTATGTTTCCAAATCCGATGAAACCACACGCACAGATTCGAGCAGCTCGAGCCCTTCGCAACCACACGAATAGGTGCCGTATTCATCAGATTTATACACATCATTGATTATAATTATTGGATAGGTTACTTTTACATTTCGGAATGAGAATACGTTCAATTCTAAATTATACACACTGTCTCTGGTTCCCTACAAACTCTAATTAAACGAATAGTTTCCTCAGCTCTTCATTAAGTGCGTCAAATATGTTCGCGAAGGCGGACTTTTATGCTATTCAGAGCTCGTGTTGCGTGTTTTTGGGCACGGATCAGAAAGAGTAATAACGTAATTCTAGCTACCATTTCCGACGACCTATCAGGCCCATATTATAATTTCTGGTTGAAAATACACCGAAATAGAATCGTAAAAAAAAAATAAGTATTTTACAAAAACAAAAAACCCGACTGCCTCAATATCTGCCATCTTTATTAAATTCATTGAAGAACTGAAAAGATAGAAACAAGATTTTAATTTGAATATTTTATTTTGGTTTTGAATAATCTTAGTTGACAGTGTTCACAAACGCTGTCGGAGGCATAACACGCTCACTTCTCATAATTTGGTTGGTGATATAGGTAGAGCAACATAATCTGGGATTGAGCAGATGCCTCCGACTGCCTTTGTAAACACTGTCAACTAAGATTATTCAAAACCAAAATATAATATTCAAATTAAAATCTTGTTTCTATCTTTTCAGTTCTTCAATGAATTTCATAAAGATGGCAGATATTGAAGCAGTCGGGTTTTTTGTTTTTCTTAAATGTTTTTTTGTAACTAACATTATAAGTCCTTGTATTTGAAAATCAAATTTTATTATCATCTTAACGTCCTTTATTCTAAAAGTTATCTTTTTGACATTTTTATATGTGTACAAGTTATATAAATATTAAAAAATTAATCACCCTCCGATGGCGAGGCTCAAGACCCAAGTCACCAATGGTTGGGGATTCAAAGTGAGGGATCTCTGAATTATCATTATTATTAATCTTCGAAACAGAGAATGCCTTAAATTAATTTCATAAAGGTACAGATAATGAGGAACGGGCTTAAAACTTTGTAAAGGAACGCGTTGTTACAAAAGGTTTGCTTGAGAACGTCCTCTTGGCCTTCTTTCACAATGTGGGGTCGGCGCAATTCTTCGTTTTTTTAACTAATATGGTTTGGTTTGGTTTTTACTGCCGCCTACTTAAAGTCATCACTTTGAGGATTCAGTACAAGGGAAGTCATGGGTGTAAACCTACACCAAGTATTGCCTCCAATGGGTATTGAATTTAGGACCTTACGGTCCAGGAATATGGGACCTTATTACCCTACTAGGTCAAAAAATATACCTTCATTTTGAAAAATACTTTCAAAAACTTAGGGGCCACGGAGATGTTGCTGATGCAAAGGACTTGTGACATAGCAAATGTGTAAACGACACAAACGTAGCTCTAGTGCAATCACAGTGTCTGCGCAAAGCCTTATTTAACATTCATCCTTTCAATTATTTCTTCGAACAAAGCGTCTCCGAAGATTTTAAGCCATTGTACATTCACTACTTACACAGTATCCATGAAAGAGGTAAGAAGGAATATAAAGTTTTATTAGACTATCAAATATAGGAAATTCTGTAAGTAGCTATAAGAATCCGTAGCAGGAAATATGATAATATGATATTTTTATGGATGCTAAAAATATTTTTAAACGTTGTCGTAAATTCGGGGCTCGTAAACGTTTAAAAGTAATGGTTTTATTTTGGTTTAGGGATGTTTAATGGCTTTCATGGTGTTTCAATGTTATGTTCTATGCTTTGATTAATTATATACCTAGATAGAGTGACGCGCTACAATTAAATAAAACAAACAGGCCAACTTTTCTTAAGCTAGTATGCGTGACAGCTGTGTAATACGCTATCGCTGCATCATTCTGCGTATCCTTGTGTGTGCGCATAATGATAACAGTTATGACATGGTTTCTATTAAAACGGGGAGAAAATTATATCCATGAAAAACAACAAAAATGAATTCATTCGAACTCATTTAGTGAAAAACAATTGGCCTCTATTTTTTTCGACGCGTTTGAAACGTTCAGTGTCTATCTAGATTCTAGGTATACAATTAATCAAAGGTTCTATGGTCTTATTTGAGTTGGACTGTGGACTGGCAGGTCTTGGGTTAGAATTTCACGGATCATATTATGATATAACATCACGCCCTTTACCATTTTCAACAGGCAAAGTATCAAACTTATATCTCACCAGTCAAATCTTATGAAGTAACAAGATAACGGTATCATTTGTAATAATTTTCACAACTAACATTGTACAAGAAAAAAAAACAATAATAATCACTTTACCCGGTGATTGAACCTGAGACCTCAGCACGCAGTTCAAACCGCGTATGCAATACAACTACGCCACTGAAGCAATATCTTTTGCTGTTTAGTTCGTACACATATATATACGCACGTCTTTTATCCCCGACGAGCTAGGCGGGGGACAACTAGTACATCCACTATTTACCGGGTATATTCCGTACCATGATGAAATAGGGGGCGAGCCTATCGCCACATCAGGCACAAATACAGACTCCGAGCTAATATTGAGCTGAAATCCCGTTACCATTGCTCGACTTGGGATTTGAATCCGACACCTTACAGTAGTTGTACTGTACGCAATGCCATCAAAAACAAAACTTGTAAAAAAACACAAGTATCGCCACTCAGTTCTTCTACCGTAAAAAGTTATGAGATCCAAATAATACCAAGTTGAACCCTGTTCCCACGAATTTAGCACGAAGTCGATTGATCGGCTAATGTAAAACGAATTAATCGCCTCGAGGACTCGCAGACAGGATTTGGGGCCCATCAGAATAACCTTAGTATAAAGAAGTGCAGTCGACTGTTTACTTTTTATGGTGTACTAGGTTACGCGTGGCTGGAATGATTGATGGGTAGTCGTTTCGCTTACCAACAGGCGAGTTGGTTGCTCTTTTCGTCATTTATTTTTATCTAAAAAGAACTCGACAGCCTCGGTGGCGTAGTTGTATTGCGTGCGCAGTACGATACCGCTCCGGGGTCCTGGGTTCAATTCCCGCATCGAAAAAAGTGATATTGGGATTCTTAGTATCACCTTAACGAAAGAAGATTGACGGTTTCGAGATGTGGTGTTGGCGAAGGATGCTCCGTATTCCATGGACCGCCAAGAGGACAAACAAATCCATCCTCGAGCATCTACACATAAGAACCAGACTGTCAACGCTCTGTTGCCGAAGGATTCTCGGTTATTTTGGACATATTGCCCGCCGTCAGACAGATAGCCTTGACAAGTTGTTTGTGGTGGGAAAAGTAGAAGGAAAAAGACCTCGCGGTCGGACACCTAGCCGTTGGTCGGACCAAGTAACTGCCCTCACTGGATTGTCTGTTACGACTGCCTTAAGAGAAGCCGAAAACCGAACGAAATGGAAAAGTATAATAGATACAGCCACGAAGGCCTTTCAGGGACACGACCTTCAGTAATGAAGCACGCGACCAAGAAGAAGTATCACCTTGGAGGCGGGATTTGTTACCCGATATGGCGATAGGCTTGCCCCCGATCACATCATGGGACGGACCACACTTAGAGCTTATATAACTCTTATTCTATAAGCAATTTAATCCAGGACATAGATCTGTTTGCCAAGCATCTAAATCTGTTCAGCGGTTTCTTAGTTTACTTCTAACAAACGTTTAAACACCTTTACAAACTTTCGTACTATATTTGTAAGATTTAAAGGATCGCACAAAATGTTTCTGCAACATGCTTGAAGTGTGTTTCGCCTCGTGAAGTTATGATGACAGATCGTGTTGAGTTTCTTGTTCTTCATTGCGATAACACGTTTAGAAGCTGTAAATTTAGATTATTTTAAGGTATTTTTCCAGAGATTATATTAAAATGTTCTCTGTTTTGAATAGTTAGTATAGTGTTGCTATATTTTAATTTAGTTATTTACTAACATAATATTATATTTCTTTTTGTATTTTCTACTAACACTATGGGTCTTTGGTTACCCGAATAAACAAATATAAATAAAAAATAAATAAAATAGGATAAGGGCAGTTGAAAGACAAAGGGTAGATCTGATAAAGGACTAACAGGGTAGTTGACTACTTTTTAAAAAAACATTTATTAAAAATGTATGCCATCCAAAATGTTACGATTTTTTTAGAATTGGCGCAATAACAAGTAAGTTATGAAGCTTTGAAATTTGGTGGAAGGGATAGTTTTCAAATAACAGTGAAATCAGACTGTGACGTCACTGAGTGTCACCGGCCATAACGCTGCATGCGTGTGAAAGAGAAAGCGCGATGGTGGTGGGGACACCACGCCCCCAGTTTTGCTCTCAACAATATTTCAAATATAAATAATTTTAGAAAAAATTTGATGCTGATTTCACAGAAGAATCTCTTTTTCGTATTATTTTCTGTTACATCCTACTGATATTATAAACGCGAAAGTTTGTAAGTATGGATGTATGGATGTCTGGATGTCTGGATGTATCGATGTTTGTTACTCTTTCACGCAAAAACTACTAAACGGATTTCGATGAAATTTGGCACACCGGTAGATTATGTCCTGGATTAACATATAGGCTACTTTTTATCCCGGGAAAATATAAAGCGGGACTTTTATCCCGGGAAAACTCATTCACGCGGGCGGAGCCGCGGGCAAAAACTTGTATAAAATAATGAACAAAATCAACCATAGGAAACTACCCTATTGTGTCACTTAATAGTTAATGTAACATCACTATTACTGGCGATAATTTAGAAAATATTTGTCGTTTTAAAAATAAAAAACAAGGAGTGGTGCCGAAAATCAGACGTCTTAAAATTTGTAGACTTAAATTCAACCTAACATATTTTTCCTGTTACCGGACTTGCTGTAGACTGATTCAGTACAATATGGATTATAGTCACATTTATTATTATCATCAAGCGACGTTATCGATTTCTACAAATCTTTCTTCCCAATACAACTTCAAAGCTCCACCTTAAAAATACCACGAACTTATCTGATTAAAGTAAATTTCGAATCGTTTCTATATACAACTAAAAACCCTAGAAAATCCAAGAAAGAAATTGCAAAGAGCTCTTAAAAATACAGCCGAAGTAGGGTGAAATACGCTAAATGTAGCAACCCCTCCCACAAGTAATGCATGTCTGCGTTGTGAAATGCAAAACGGGCTTCACTTTATCCCGATTTCGTGATGGTATCAAACAGTAAATGCGGGCGTGGTGCTGCCAATGGCGGATTCTAAACCGCTCTGTTAGTCGTTGTTGTTGAGTAATGGTCTTAATCTCTAATCAGATCAGTGGTACGAATAATCATCAGCTATAGTATAATATGTCGACTGCTGAAGGAGTCCCAAAGATTTCTAGAACGACGTGTATAGGCCTACTTTCACAGTGTTCCGACCTTTGATGATAAGAATGAACCAACTAATCTTAATATTACTTAATTACTGTTTGTTCGTAAAAGAGTAATTGTGAATGTTGGTACATATTTATTTGGTAAGCACATAAGAATAGTACTTATATTATAAGAAAACTGAAGCAATGTTTGTTATGTGTAAACTGTTGATGTTTCTATGAATAATAAATAAACCAATAAAGAAATCATTTATTAGTCAAGCACTTCTGATTGGTCCATTTTTGCTGTCAATTAAGATCGTTTTAATCGGCTTTTATGGAGCTGTTTCTATCACGTTTTATGCTAATGTTCTATCGATTTAATTAAAGCAATTGCCGTTAGCTTTATAAAGATTTAAAATAAACTAAATATTTACAGCTCTTTATCGCCATTTTTATTGTTTCAACGTGAAAGCGTTTTGTAAATGGAGTCATAAGTTCATCAAAATCGCTCGTCGCATGCGCCACAGCCGTACGTTTTCAATGCAAATGTCCGCAGTTCGGAAGTTTGTGTTATCTTTCAGTTTTGCAAGGAGATTTAGGTGTTTGGTTCTTGCTTTTTGCTCGTTATGCTTGTTTACTGATGTTTTGTTTTCTCTTATCATTTTCAGGAACTGAACGTTCTAATTTCGTGTTTCTCTGAATCGATGTGTAAGCACTATTTTCTGTTTTGTTTGTGTTCTGAGTTAATTTAGTGTGTAGGAGATTTATTCATTTTGTAATTTATCCTATATATTACAAGAAGCGGCGATAGCCTAGTAGGGAGTGGAAGAAACTGCCGAGACGAATGTCCGCAGGTTCTAAACCCAAGGGCACGCACCTCTGACTTTTCTAAAAAGTTATGTGTATATTCTTTGTGAATTATCGCTCGCTTTAACGGTGTAGGAAAACATCGTGAGGAAACCTGCATAACTGAGAAGTTCTCTTTGGAATTTTGAAGTCTGCCAACCCGCACTAGAGCAGCGTGGTGGACGCCTGTCGCCTAAACCCTCTCAGTTGTAGAGGAGGCCCGTGCTCAGCAGTGGGCAGTGTATAATACAGGGCTGGTATGTTAGAAAGAAAGAAAGAAAAGAACATTTATTGCCACAGAATTATGCATATGCAACAACATCGAATACAAACAACAATATATATATCAAAAAACAACAAAATTTTATTAAAAAAAAACACAGAAGGTATACGTGAGTTGCACACCCACACCGTGGCAACTAGGAGGCCATCTCAGCATACGCTGTGTTATGACGATAGCCATAATACACAGCACTGGTTTTCAGTGGCCACCTAGAGCACCGCACAGACACAAGAAACAGTGCATAAGCCTACTACTCAATGAACACAAGCTTACAACTAACTAAATACAGAATACAGTGCTAGAATCTACATTAAAATGTGACAGTAATATAAAAAAAAAGAAATTAAATAAAAAAAAATGAAAACATAAAAACAAACAATCAATCAATTAGAAAATTATACCACTGCAAGAAGACTTTTGTGGCTATAACAGTACTTGTAATAACAAAACACAGTTGACAAAAATCACCATAACTAGGTGTAGTCGCCCGCTAGCAACTGCAAGAAATACCGCGGAAACCTATGGTCTGCATTAAGAAGGTACGTAAGTTCATAATATTTTATACAGTAATATATACACACATATATACACACATACATACATAAACATATATACATACATATGTAAGCAACATTAAATCCTGCCTGTGTGTATATAGGTAACAAGAATAATAATTTATGTTGTATGAAGTATAAGTAATGTTAAAAAATGATAAAAAAAAAAACAAAAATGATAATTCAGATGATTCCTTATAGCGAATTAGTTTGGATTTGCAATAAATGTTTTTTGTAATTAATTTTAATACTACATTTATTTTTTAGATCTCGTAAGGGAGGTGGTAGTGAATTCCAGCATTTGGTAGCCTGGAAGCGGAAGCTACCCCTAAATGCAGCCGTGCCATGTCGGGGAATTCGCAGCAGATGAGCGCAGGAGCGAGAAGCATATTTGTTAAAGTCTCGTGTCCACACTAGTTTGGAGTATAAATATAGTGGTACTTGAAATTTTATCACACCGAACATCAAGGAAGCGAGATGTAAGTGTCTCCTGTGCTTCATATTCAGTGTCTTGTGTCGATTTAAGACCGGTGTTATGTGGCTGCGTGAAGAGATGTCAAAGCAAAAGCGCATACAGGCATTTTGCACCCTTTGTATGAGGCGAGATGTTTTTGCAAGCAAACGGGGCCCGTATACTGAATCGGCATAATTAAATTTAGAGAGTATTAATGATTCTACCAATTTAATTCTCAAATCAGTACTTAAGTAATTTCGTATTTTGTAAATTATTTTTAGACGATAGAAACAGTTCCTAACTACATCCGCTATATGTTTTTCAAACCTTAACTGCTCATCCATAGTAAGACCAAGATTACGTGCTTCTGAAACTCGCAAAATTTTTTCCCCGCCAATTATAGGCATTGGACTTAATGCTGCCATTTTATAAATTTGACTTTTCGAACCCAAAATCATAAACTTTGTCGTTTTAGCATTTAAGATTAGAGCGTTAGATTTTGCCCCAGTATATACCCTGTCCAGATCGTGATTTAGAGCTAAATGCATGTCCTCTGGTTTGAAACATATATACATCTGAATATCATCGGCATATATATGATATTTACAATGCTGAAAACTACTGACAACATCAGCACAGTATATACTGAATAGTAAAGGGCCAAGGATGGAGCCTTGTGGTATGGTATTACAAAATTTAAGCCAATACTTTTCTGAATTATTTTGTATTATGCACGTTGTGGTTGCCTGTAGTCTGAGTTACAATTAGTTTCATTTTCTGATTGTTATTATTATGTTTGTATTATTATAAACTTTGTTGGCAATCCTCAAATAATAAAATAAAAATAAAATAATTGTAGTAAAAAAAGCCCGGACAATTGCGAGTTGTACTCGCGTACCGAGTTGTGTACGAACTTGTAGTAAGGGAAGTTCAATAGTTCGCCAAAATTAATTAACAAAATAATAAATTTTAAAAATTTTGTAAATTCGCTTTTTTTGTATATATTTGTAGTTTTTAGATTTTTTTCTATACATGTTGTGCTGTAAGACCTTGCTTCTAAGGGTCTTGACAGACAGACAGACCGACAGACAGACGGAAACCAATGTGATCCTATAAAGGTTCCTTTTTGCCTTTTGAGGTCCGGAACCCTAAAAATGCTTGGTAATGCCAAAATTGCATTCCGTAAGCCGTAAGCCGTATGTTAAACAATCTATTAAAGGGTTTTTCAGAAACGAGTTGATAATGTCTGCGCGGAGCCTAATAGTAACTTGTTATTTGGTTTACAAATCAGACAATAAAATAAAACTTAATCTAATAGGACTGATGTAAAACCATTACATGTCATTTTTATGTGTCCCAAGATAGACACTTCGGGTACTCGAATACCATACCATACCAGCCCTGTATAGGCACTGCCACTGCTGGGCACGGACCTCCTCTACAACTGAGAGGGTTTAGGCTTAAGTCCACAACGCTGGCCTAGTGCGGGTGTAACGTAGCGTTATTACTTTCTATTTGAAGTAATATTTTAATAATTCATTTTACTTTAGTCGATCATTTTATCGATTTCTTAGATCGCGCGTCGATGCCGGCGTAGACTTCCCTCGCCGCTCACGTCAGTCGTGTTCCACCATCGTAGCGAACGGACGTTATGTACCTATAAATCTCGCGACCGGTCTCCTATGTATGGCGGAGCGCGGCGCTCAGTTTACGGACGAATTGTGAAGTAGTTTTAGGCCGAACCTGTACTTACCTTTTTAAGTTATATGTAAATTAGTTTAAGTGGATTCTGTGTATCCTGTTTAGTTCGTTAATATATTGGTAACTTACGTGTTGTTTTAATTACCTCAGTTGTGTTGCATCTTAACGTGACACGGGTTAACAAGTTACTAGGTGTTAGAACCCATGAAAGTATCCCACGTAAGTGTGTCGGGTTCTGGGATCAGCCTGTGTATATCCACTTCAAACAGGCCTGCATAATTATGTCGACTGGCGGGGGCTTATCTCTCGTTAGTCAAGATTCTATGTGGACCAACTCCGCTTACCATTGGGTGCAGAGGAGTCACTTTGCCGTCCCCGTAAAAAATCTGCTAACGTCTCGCGTTCAACCCTTGTGATGGATAAAGTACTATTTCTGTTTTTTTTGTTATTGTATTGAATCACGAGACGAGCATGCCGTTCACCTGATGGTAAGCGATACGTCCACCCATAAACAGTAGCAACACCATCCAGCACCTTAAGTTACAAAGTACTGTGTGGCATTTCACTGCGCTCGTCATCCTGAGACATAAGATGTTAAGTCTCATTATGTCCAGTAGTTACACTGGCTACAATGTCCTTCAAACCGAAACACAACAGTGCATGCACACTTGGCGGTAGAAATAGACATTGCGGTGGTACCAACCCAGACGGACTCTTACATATGAGAGACTTACCACCAGTAAAAAATGTGTTTGGTATCAGCCCAGAATCTGAAATTGTAAATAAATTACTGTAGACGCAGGGCGCACCCTTTACATATAACTTAACATAGAGTAAATATTGACATGGTAAATCTCTACCTATCCCTGGGAATAAAGGGGTAATGTCTCACAATGTCAGCACGCGCACCCGAAACATATTACAAATCATCTCACGACGAAGGCTTAGAATAAATCCCGAGCAGATTTCAAGAAATGCATCTCTGAAATGCAACGGGCATCCCGAGATAACGTTATGCACGGAATCCCACCACGGGATTTATATCCCGGTCATTCACGGGATTTGCAACACGACCGTCCGCGCGTGCCTAGCACACCAAAATTGCAATATTTTGATACAAGATTGTGGGAATTATATTTTTAATTAATTCCATGACGCGAACGTTTTAGGTTGAAGAATGTAAATTTAAAAGCTTTGTAATGTGTATTTTTTGTTCCTTTATTTAAATGTGCTCTTGTGTGTGGAATAAAATTTTTATCTCTTGCTCCCTAATCCTTTCAAATCATAATGTCAATTAAAGGAAAAATAGCGGTTGTTCATACTAGTTATTCATAAGGATTCTCGTGTGACAGATCTACTTACCTAGTGTAACTAATACGGTATTGAGTCATTCCATTCTCGTAAATATCCTTGAATTTTATTACTTTACCTAGCATATGGTAGCGAACCAACGTAGAAATCTTTAAGACGAAAAGTAATAGCAGTACTCAGTAGTTCAAGTACTTAGATTTGTTTGCTTGTGCTTTCAAATAAACATACAAAAACTTATAATATCAGTATAAACATGATTATGAGTGAAACTGAAGGAAAGACGCAATCCGGAATCGCAGTAACTTCTTTTAACGTCGCAAAGTGTTTTTCGAATGTAAAAAAGTGGAGCGTTTCGAAATGCTTCGAAACTCCGTACAATGTAACAGCTATTTGGCTTCATTATGTGCTTCCGTATAATTTATGGCGCACGTTTTACTTATGGTGGCGTAGAATTGCGTTATAATTGCCGAGCTGGTTCGATTCCCGATCAAAGTGATATTGGTTAGTACTAGAATCTGATGCTCAATGGGCAAGCTGAGCCCCTACTTGGGGCCATATTTCTCTCATCAAATAGTATAGCCCTACTCCGTAAAGGAAATTGTAACTAATGTTTTTTCGAAGATTTAAATATATATTATACACATCACTCCTTTTTCCTTGAAGGTGTAGGCAGGGGTGCTACCAGAATCGCCGAGTGAGAACTGATGATCACGCAGACCAGGAGCGGCTGCTCTACGGCCTCTATAAAGATGCGAAGAGAACGCTGCGGGTGGCCGTTCATAGGGCCAAGGTCGCGGCAAGGAAGGAGTTCGTGGGGACTCTCGACAGAGACCCGTGGGGGCGCCCCTATCGCTTGGTGATGAATAAGCTTCGTCCAGCGGCGCCCCCGCTGTCGCAGAGTCTCCGGTCAGACCTTCTGGCCAATGTCGTCGCGGCCTTGTTCCCGGCCACCGTGGAAACCACTCCTCCACCGATGGCGCCACCTGACGTGGCGTCATCGTCCATCGAGAATTCGGCAAGGGATATCCCGGAGGTTTCGCCCGCGGAAATACGGGCGGCAGTGCTTCGGCTGCGGAGCAAAAACACGGCCCCGGGGCTCGACGGCATCCCCGGCAGAGCCTGGGTACTAGCCCTCGAGCATCTGGGCCCGAGGCTCCGCGGTTTGTTCACCGCTTGTCTGAAGCAGGGCGTCTTCCCGGAGCGTTGGAAAACCGGGAAGCTCGTCCTGCTGAAGAAGGAAGGACGACCCGCGGAGTCGCCGTCGGCCTACCGACCCATCGTGCTGCTCGACGAGGTCGCAAAACTCTTCGAGCGAATTATCCATGTTCGCCTCGTCGAGCACCTCGAGAGGGTCGGACCAGATTTGGCCGACAATCAGTTTGGGTTTCGTAGGGGACGTTCCACCGTCCACGCGATTCTGCGGGTGAAGTCACAGGCGGAGGATGCAGTGAGCGGGGGCAGAGTGGTGATTGCCGTTTCATTAGATATTGCGAATGCATTCAATACGCTGCCCTGGCCCTGCATCCACGAGGCACTGCGGTACCACGCGGTGCCACCCTATCTCCGGCGTCTGGTGCACGCGTATCTGTCGGACAGGGACGTGGTGTATCCGGGCGCCGACGGGTGGCACCGAAGAGCAATGTCGTGCGGTGTTCCACAGGGCTCGGTTTTAGGCCCTCTTCTGTGGAACATCGGGTACGACTGGGTGCTCCGTGGTGCTAACTTCTGGGATGTCGGCGTTACATGCTACGCCGACGATACACTGGTAACTGCAACTTCTACGACTTTCCAGGACGCCGCAATCTTGGCAGCGGCGGGCACCGGCCTAGTAGTAAGTCGGATCCGCCAGCTAGGTTTGAAGGTGGCTCTTGAGAAAACCGAGGCCATATGCTTTCATGGGCCTCGGAAAGGGCCACCAGCCGGTGCCCACATCATCGTGGAGGGGGTGCGGATTCCCATTGGCCAAAACATGAAATATCTGGGTTTAGTTTTAGATAGCCGGTGGAAATTTCGCATCCACTTCGAAAAGTTGAGGACGAAACTGTCCCGGGCAGCGGGCGCTCTATCTAGCCTGCTGCCCAACCTGGAAGGTCCTGGCATCCCTTGCCGAAGATTGTACCACGGAGTCGTGCGGTCCATAGCCTTGTACGGCAGTCCCGTTTGGGCCGTCTCCCTGGGTGACCGCTGCATCGCTCTCCTGCGTAACCCACAGAGAGTTGTGGCGCAGCGGGCGATCAGGGCGTACCGCACGGTCTCTTTCGAGGCGGCTTGCTTATTGGCCGGATTCCTGCCTTGGGATCTGGACGCCAAATCCCTCTCCGATGCCTTCCATTGGCGGGAGGAGGCGTTCAGTCGCGGGCAGCGTCCGGCCCTGAAGGAGGTGGAGGCCATGAGGGCCTCCCGACGTCAAGCCGCTGTGGAGAAGTGGCGTCTCAGGCTGGAGGCCCCGTCAGCGGGACTCAGGGTCGTCGCGGCAGTGCGTCCAGTCTTTGCCGAATGGTTAGACAGACGCCACGGTGCGGCAACGTTTCGCCTGACACAGGTACTCACCGGGCATGGCTGTTTCGGTGAGTACTTGTGTCGGATAGTACGCAAAGAGGTGTCGGCCGTGTGTCACCACTGTGACAACTGCCCGATGGATACGGCCCAGCATACATTAGAGTTTTGTCCAGCCTGGGACGAGGAGCGCAGTGCTCTCAGAACAGTCGTCGGAGGAGACCTCTCGCTGCCCGCCGTGGTCGCTGCCATGGTCGACAGTCGAGAGGCCTGGCGTGCGGTGGCCCACTTCTGCGAGGTGGTCCTCTCGCAGAAGGAGAGTGCCGAGAGGGATCGGGAGCGTGAAGATCCTTCCCGCCGCCAGAGGAGACGTAGGAGGCGCCGGGTGGACGACTGACCGGCGTCTCCCGCCCTGTGGTTTGGGGGCGATTGGAGAATTCCACCACGGTATCCCCTGCCTGTCGTAGGAGGCGACTAATAGGGGCCAGGGGGGGTTGGGGCGGTCGGCACGGGTGCTGTCCGCCGCAAGATAACATGTGTGCCCCCTACAAGAGGAGACGGGCTGCATTAAGCAGCACCGCGCAGGGGCGGTTGCGGACGACAACTTAGACACTTTTCGTCCGAGGAAGCCCGCAGCCGTCCCTAAATGCGCCGAAGAAGGGGAAAAAAAAAAAAAAAAAAAAAAGGGGTGCTACCAGAACACCTACTTTTCGCCAAGAGTGTTTCCGTCCCATGACGTGATAGGGGCGAGCCTGTTGGCATATCTGGCCTAAATTTCAGACTCCAGAATACTGGGCAGAAAAACATAATACAAAGTTTAAATATTTTACCGATTGCTAAAATTATATTAATACTAAGCAACATTATTCCCGAATGCTATATTTTTAATTCCGTAAATGGAGTTAAATACGGAAACCGAAGCTCGTTAAAAATGTAGTAAAACCTAGTTCTCGGTTCCACAAACCTATAACTTTGCAAAGTTCCTAGAATCCTATTGGTATCGGAAACAATCGGCATTTCCCACACTACAATCGATCGGTTCCGAGAACTTGGTATTTATACCCAATTATTTTGATATTTTTGTGTACCACAGGCTTTGATATTTTTTCATATTCAATTTTGTTCTCATGAAATTCTAGAGATAGCAGTCACTGTACACTTTCCGGGGTTAAATCTTACTATCTGTCTATTGTTGATCTGATGATTGTATCTATGGATGTTTGTTAAAAGTAAACGCAGATACAAGTAAACGGATTTGGATGATATTTAGCACATCGATAGATCATGTCCTGGATTAAACTATAAGCTACTTTTTACCCCGGTAATCTGCTCCCATGGGAAATAATGGATAATATTTTCTATGTGATTCGTTAAAGAGATGGCGCCAGCGAGGTACTGTGTTTTAGGGACTTTTAACTTCTCACGCGGGTGAAGTCAGGAGCCTATAAAACGAACCATCCAACGTTCAGCGGCTTATGCGTTTGGTCATATTTGTCAAATATCATAACTTACTTGCGCAGTCATGTTAGTATGATGAAATATAGGTGCATTATCTTCGAGGACAAAAGGCGTGCGTGTGTGTGTCTGTGTAAAATCAATCTATATTCTCTACACACTCTATACATTTGTTAAGCTTAAAATTATTTTCTTTCATTTTTACAGTGTAAAGGCGAAAAGGAACACAGCTAAACTATTTTTCCTGTAGTCAAATGAGCATAGAAATCTTTACGTGTGCCAATAAATACAAACGTATTCCTGATAGTGGCAAGGTAAGCCACTATGGTCCAAGAATTTCGTTCGAGGTTTCATTGCCTCTTTATTGAAAAATATCTTGTTTCTAGCGAATAGATGCTAACATTTTGTCCCTCAGCCGAGAGATAGCTAACTCGCTCATAAAATGTCTCCAAAATATCCCTTTTCCACGAAAAGACCTTCTAAATCTTAGGCTGTGGGCTCGCTAGAACAGTAAAGATGAGCGATTGGAGACTTTATATCGATGTGAAAAGGTTTACTGAAGTTTTGCCGCTAGCAAAGTCCGTGTTTGGTGTTGTAAACATATAATCTAAAATCGATGGCTTGCTAGTACAGTTTTGTATCTTAATATTTTTTCTTTCTCACGCTCAATCTGATCACTTTTTTCGTTTTGTTTGTAAGTTCCTTGCGCGTTATTAAGACACTAAAGAATTACACAGTTTTGAGAAGTTTGAACGGTTTTTCTCTAAATATAAGTGAAGCTAATTCTTATATTACCAGTACTTAAGTGTTGTAAGACCACGTACAGGGAGCGTAGTGTGTGATGCGCGGGCCGATGGAGCGACGAGCTGAAGGTAGTGGATGAGAGCTCAAGAGCAAGTATTGTGGAACCACGTACGGGGAGCGTAGTATGTGACGCGCGGGCTGGTGGAGCGACGAGCTGAAGGTAGTGGATGAGAGCTCAGGAGCGAGTGTTGTGAGACCACGTGCAGGGAGCGTAGTGTGTGACGCGCTGGCCGATGAAGCGAAGAGCTGAAGGTAGTGGATGAGAGCTCAGGAGCGAGTGTTGTGAGACCATGTATAGCGAGTTTAGTGTATGACGCGCGGGCTGACGTAACAACGAGTACAGCAGGGCCGCTATGTGTTGACCAATTTGAAGTTAGCCACAACTTCCGCTCTGTATCTGTCTAACCGGTAATCCTTAGTAACGATGGCCTTATCATCACTCGAGCCTAACTTCAAATATCCATGACCAAGTGGCCGTATTGTACAGTCAGCCATAAAAGTAGCTGAACAAATTCAAATCGCCTATATACTTTTGAGTTCCTACCATTTTCTTCTTCATGTATAGTCCTACATGTGTAGGAAACATAAAAACGGGAACTGAACAATAAATTTTATTGAATGTAGTTACGGACCAAATTGAATAGAATAGAATAAAACCACTAGTTACACTTTACGGTAACCTTTAGCGGTTAACTTCCAATCGACGCCTCCTGGGAAGCTGCCGACCATTTGCCGACGTTTCCTTTCGTTATTGCAAATTTAATCGGATTTCAAGCATAAAATGATTCCATTTAGAATATCATTTGGCTTAAGCTAAATTATTGGGCATTGACTCGCAGGTTAATTTGACGATTTATTGATAGGTATAATCCAGTATTTTGGTTTTTCTTGTTCTTTTGGGTAAATAAAAAAGAAGATTTATTTGAATATATGATTTATTCTTGAACCAGACCATTGTTTCATTCGGATTCATAGTTTAGCTTTCTATTGTAGACAAGTCTAGAAGCTCTATACTATACATAACAATGTAATTTGGATATACAACCGCCAAGCAGCAGTGTGCATGCACTGTTGTGTTTCAGTTTGAAGGACATTGTAGCCAGTGGAACTACTGGACATAATGAGACTTAATATCTTATGTCTCAGGATGACGAGCGCAGTGGAATGCCTTACAGTACTTTATAACTCAAGGTGCTGGGCGGTGTTGCTTTTGTTTATGGGTGGTCGTATCGCTTACCATCAGGCGAACGGCATGCTCGTCTCGTCATTCAATGCAATAAAAAAAATACAAGGTCGAACCAATACAGACTGAAAATAGAATTATTCATAGAAATACACCCAAAATGGAAAAAAAATCGTGGAAGGTTAGATCGCAACGAAACAGCTACACTTTAAAAATAGAAACCTATTTCAACATTTAAAAGCTTTTAACACGGCCGCGCCAATATTAGTGTTACGTGTATTAAAATTCATATAGAAATTCCTCGACACTCCATACGCAGTCATCCAATTAGTATCGTATCAGATAAAATTGAAAACGTAACTTAATGAATAAATTATGAGTTTACAAATGCGTACAAGGCTTATTAAAAATTTATTATTTTACAAATAACAACGCGGTATCTTTCTGATTGCAGTTTGTTATGTGTAGTGTAGTAGACGAGCGCTCTCCGCGCTGTCAACGACGCGACGTGCCGCGACATAGAGCCTAGCGGTGTTATGTGTAATGCAGTAGATGAGCGCTCTCTGCGCTGTCACCAACGCGCGTCGTCGTAGATCCGAGCGCTGTTATGTGTAGTGTAGTATATGAACATTCTGCGTGCTCTCATAAACGCGATTTACAGCCTATTGCTGTTTTGTATAGTGTTGTAGACGTACATTCTCCGCGCTGTCACCGACGCGATGCATATCTACAAGTGACTGAAGTGAATGGTAATAAACTGAATATCAGTTTTACTACAATTTTGATATAAAATAAACAGCTGATAGCGTCACTTAACGCACTACTCCCGAAAATTTAATCTACGCATTGTTCATGGATTGTACAATTTTTTTTACTAATATTTAGCCGAGTGCTTTTATTGTTAACTAAAATTTATGTTTTCGTAGTTCAAGCGTATTTTTGTTATACAAAGTAAAATGTAACTTTTTTCAATACCAAGCATTGTTATACTACCGTTTAATGAATTTTGGTTATAAAAATGAATTACGAAGAATATATTGAGTTGCCAGAGGGGTATTAAAATTAAATTTTTAACAATGTTGTTTGATCATAGTTATAATAACTTTTTGTAATTTGTAACGATGTCTAGATTTTATTAATTGGATAAAACTAGGCTGTAAATGTAATATCTGTTTATAACATGCCAGCAAAATATGAGCAATTAAATCAACTTATGTGACTGGTCACAGTTCACAAACACATACAATACCCAAAGGACTAATTGATGTGTTACCGGTCTTAAAGGACAGACAAGGAATAGGAGCGATTTGAGCCTCTGGAAATTTTAATGTACGAAACGCATGAAGCTTTCATTTGTCGTCTGAGAAATTGAGACTTACTGATGCTGTCGATGTGACCCAATAATATACGACAGTACTGTCTGTTACGACTAAAGCAATATTCAAATAAACCTTGTTTACGCATTTTATCGCGGTTTTTGTACTTATATTTCTCTCGACGTTCAGTCCGACCCGTGACCATGAAGTTTTCGGAACGTCACGCAAATTTTAAGTAAAAAAACCGCGATAAAATCTTCAAACTAGTTTTATTTCGATGTCTAACATTCGCGTTAACAAAATTATTAGACAAAATCAATCAACCTATTCTGATGAAATGCTGCACGGAGTAATCATCATCATCAGCCACAGAACGTCCACTGTTGAACATAGGTATCCCCTAAAGATTTTCAGACGGACCACGGAGTAAGCTTATAGCTTAAAAAATATACAAAAATACCTAGCCTATCTAAGTAGTTACTATCTAGAAATTTATAGGTCGTACTTATTGTCTATAGAAAAACTATTTTCTTTACAAACATAAATAAACTCCATTGTTTGCTTATAATTAAGCAGTAGGCTATTTCTTTGTAAACTGTTTAGACGGTTTTTGTTACATATCAATGGTTTAGACTAAAGAATTCGACACAATTTATTTTTTCGCTAATGGTTTGATCTTATAAATTAAAAAACGAAATGTGGGTTATAGGAGCCTGTGGTTTCCATTCTTTTATTAATATTGTGTCCTTCGAGAAGCAATTAAGAAAACCGGCAGATAGTCACTATCGAGTGCTGCAAAGCCTTTTTAACTGAATAACCCAGAATGAGTTGATACCAGATAGGTTGTAGTAAAAATGACAGTAGACAAATCCTGACTGAAATTTTAGTTACAAGAAAAGATCTTCGTGCAGAAGCTCGTCACGATAATACTTGTCACGATATTCACCGTTTCGCTTATATACACGGAAAAAAATTTTTGATTTTAAGATGAAGTTAAGGTTAAAACAATTCAAATTAATGGACTAACCTTTTCTTTGCTGTCAAGTGAATGGGAGTAGAAAATGTAAAGGTGCTACCACACAGAAGTTATATAACGTTACAGAATGTTTCGTAAAATTTGTTGTCTAACTTTTTTTAACAAATTGTAACAAAAGTTATAAATTGTTAGTGATGTTATACAACTTCATTTAATAAAATGTTATACAACTAATTACAACACGATATAACAAATTATTACTTTTGTTCTATAACATCATCCGATTGACAACGGGACGTGAGGGGAAGGGCGCGGGGAGGAGGTTTACAGTGTGCGTACTCTGTCACGTACACAGCCCTAGTCAGTTCATTCGATGCAGTGATGCCGCAGCACTACCAGCTTCCTTAATAGGCAGACCCAAACTGATGGTTACAGATTTACAGAATGCTATATGATGTTATACAACGAGTTGAACTAGTGTGGGAGCGCTTATAACATATAGTATTCTTAACATGTTGCAGCAAAATGTTACACGCTGTTGTAAAATGTTATCGTGCTACACAATATTTTACAACGCTCTATAACTGCTGTGTGGGAGCACCTTAACAGAGATAAAGCGGTCGTGCCACACTTAGGCCCGGTTGTTCTATCCGTGGTTAAGTAAAATTAAGGCTCTTATGAATTTTAAGCGAATTCACAGCAAGGCGAAGGCCCTGCGCGCTCGTCCAGTGTTATTAGACCAACACGGGCTTAGACTTACAGAATATCTACATACCAAAGACATTGGCTGCTATTTCATTTCAACTATACTAATATTATAATATAAAGAGGAAAAGTTTGTGAGTTTGCAGGTTTGTAGGGTTTAATCTCCAGAACTACTGAACCGATTTTGAAAATTATTTCACTAATAGGAAGCTACATTACTCCTGAATGATATAGGCTATATATAATTATTTCGGGAAATATAAGACTTCTATCCTGGAAAAACTTGGACGCGGGCGGAGTCGCGAGCAAAAACTAGTCACATATGAAGTTATAAGTTATAATCAACAAAATCACAGTACATTCGTCTCTCTGTACTTCGTGTTTGAGTAACTTATCTATATCTAATCACAGATTAAAAATATTCAGCTTAATCTCCATTAATATTAATTAAATTGCGTGTATGAAACTAATTTTCCTTCGGCGCGGGATCTCTTAATACTTCCTCGATTCAACGGAGTTTAGTCGACTGGAGCGGCATTATGCGTTTTACGAAGTGAGCAAGAAATTGAAAATGTGGGTATAATATTGTAGCTAAAGGAGCTCAAGGGCCTATTTAACATTGAGTAAACAAACTCGTATGCCTACTAATTTAAATTAGTAAAATATATTGTTAGGAACAGAAGTGATTTTGATTTAAATAAAAAAGATCTAATACTTATTTTACAGAAATACTTTAAAAAAGATATCACAAACCAACCGAACGGTACGAGCGTCAATGCTCAGCTGCTTCGATCTGTCAGACACTTAGTGTTTTATAGCAAAACATACAGGTCACGCCACAAATACCCACGCAAAGATATTTAATTGCTAACAATATTTCATCTTCGTAAATCACATATTGTTAAGAGGCCGTATCTAAAATTTCAACTATTTCTGTCAACTTTTCATCGTGATTATTCAAAAAATAAACTGATCTGATTAATTTGTAATACATCATCGGAAAGACTATTTCAACACTAATAAAATAAACGATCCACATTTTTCACATCTTTCTTTAAAATCAATCTATCCACCAAGTTCCAACGTCTGTTTCAGAAATTTTGTTGTGCGGAGACTCAAACATGTTGCCGTTTTCAATCAAAATCGTGCTTTAAACTAACGAAAATTACATTGTATTAGAGACTTTTGTAATAGGAAAGGCTTTTCATGCGGGCGATAACGCGAGCAACAACTAGTATAAGGTGACCAAATTAAGTCAGTCAGGGAGTAAAAGTACTACATTTATAACTATCATTAACTGTAGAATGTCATTATTACTTCAATTGTAAAACAGGCTCTAAATAGAATATTAATAATCGACATTGTTCTATTTTTTTTTTGTTTGGCGGGAACTTGGAAGTGTCATGAGGTGCTCTTGTTTTAATTCATCATTTTGGTGATACTGGTGGTATATTATCCAATATAGTTCTATTAAAGGGCTGAAATTAAGTAAATTGAAATAACCGTGCCAATCAAGTGTTTTTTTTGTTGCTTCCAAAACTCCTCGATAAAGTCTTGGTAAGGTAGCCACTGCTTTACTGCGATATACTGCAGATAATAAAAAAGACAACCAAAAATATCACTTATCCTAACTTGAATTTGGCAGAATGTACACACTATTGCCGTAAAAAAAATGTTCTTACTTCACTCTCGCATAAACCATCCCACATATAACTTTCTCTAGTGTTAATAAGAGCCCGTTGAGGTAGATAAGTCAGCCCTTGAGCCTTGTGACATGAAATTCGCCCACAATATCTTTGTACCTTTGTATAGGGTTCAAAGGGACGAGGGTATAATGAAATAAAAAATTGTGCAACTGAGTATCGTAGGTTCCTTGGCATTATAATGCGATTAATGTGAGTTTATTTCAAAGGGCTGATTTTACTACATGCTGATGAAGTTCTTGATAGGCTATTCGGAACTTTTTTGTATAAGCTACAACTTTTGGTCTCGACTCTCGAGTAGAAATATCTGGCAGAATAAGTAGCTAGGAATGTGTTAGATTACTTTTTAGATAATGTTATATGTCAGATAGTTATCTGGGACTTTATCAGGAACCGGTAAAACTGGCCCTTAATTTGAAAGCCTTTAACTTTAAATACAGACCAAAAAGACAGACAGCGCGGCAGGCATTTACATAGTTATGTAAACCCATCGGCGTCTTGAGGAACCCAAAAAATTACCTGGAATTTACATTGTAATAGAGGTAAACAATTGTGACGTCACTATTCCCTGAACCCGCATTATAGCGCAAACATATCTCCTCTTAAATATATTACGGTTGCCTTTCTATTAATAAATATCCTTGAGAATTCTGTTTGTGTCTTACGATGTTTGAAATTACATGTTAAACACAAGATACAGGCCACACCTAGTTTGGAAACATCTGGATTTTTTTTCATTTAAAATGATTCCTTTGAGATTTTGTTGCGTAATTTTTAAGTCTTTGTCAGCCTAGTTTTTAATAAACAATTTGAATTTGAAAATGATCTGTTGGTTCAGCAGATGAACCCGTCCATCAAGTTAAATGAGGTACGATTCTGCATTGAGATATATATTCTCAATTGCCGTTTTTAATCACTGATAAATAAAAGACGTGCTCCTAGTATAGCGTTTATTCTCCGACTGCCTTATCGACAATACCATACTTAGATGTAACACCTCCACCTTTAATTAAACCTTATATCTATAACTATACAAATATGGTTCACTATTATTATGTTCTTAATATTATAATAAAATTAATGTTTATGTTTTATAAACGATTTTGAACTTATTATGTTACACCGTTACACCTTACACAATAGTAAGTAAGTTATACAATGAAATACATACTACATAAAAATTATAGTTAATCTAATGGTTCTATGCCATATCTCTGGACCGGTTTTCGGGTTCTTAATGGGTACCTTCGTTCTGCCATGGATACCTCATTATGTATTTGTACATCCTGTACCTGGGGTACCGGTACTGAAGTTGTTGGTACGTTGTCTCTCAATAATATTTGTGATTGTTCTGTACATTCTACGCTTTTATTACATGAATCGCTTTCAGCTGTGGCTTTTGGCGAGTCAAGTAGCTGACTAGTCTTATTGGGGCTGTCTTCACTTTTGGTGGGCAAAGCAAGTGAACTACGAGATTGCTTATACCCTTTATCATGTGATGAAACTGTAGGTTTATCTAGTAACTCGTATCTCCGCCTCAATTGATCAACATGCCGATGTACCTCTGTTCCAAGGCTAGATCTGACTGAGTAGTCTGAACTGCCTAGATTCCTAATGATCTGTCCTGCGACCCATTTATCTGACCCGCGATAATTCCTAAACCATACTTTTTCCCCAGGTGCCCACTGACGGTGTGCCCCACCTGCTGCTTCCTCACTACGCACTTGTCGGTTTTGTACCCGTGCCATTCGGTCCGGTTTCAACGCGTCTAATCTCATTCGTAAATTTCTGCCTTGTAGAATTTTGGCTGGGCTTTCCCCTGTCGTATAATGTTCTGTATTTCTATATGCTAAAAGAAATCTACATAATGCAACGTCGACGTTTAAATTTTGTTTCAACGCTTTTTTTATTACGCGTTTACATATTTTTACAGCATTTTCTGCGGCCCCGTTCGATGCTGGGTGGTAGGGTGCACTAAAAATTTGTTCGATACCGTTTCTCTTTAAAAACGTTTTAAATTCTTCGCTACTAAAAGAAGTGCCGTTATCGCTTACTAACTGTCTAGGTATACCAAACTTAGACCAAACGTCTCGTAATACCGCTATGACTGCTTGTGACGTTGTGCTTTTCATATTAATAGCTTCAATCCACTTAGAACAAGAATCAATTATGACTAAATAAGTTAAACCTGCCATTGGTCCTAAGAAATCAATATGCAACCTTGACCAGGGTCGGCTAGGCCATGGCCAGGAATGTGGCGCTTGCTGTGGCGGTGCGTCGGCTACCGTAGCACATATTGTGCACGATCGGCACTCCGTTTCTATAGCTTCGTCGATGCCCGGCCACCAAACGTAACTTCTAGCTAAAGCCTTCGTTTTTACTAACCCCATATGCGAATCGTGTAATTCTTTGAGGACTTTATTTCGACATGTATATGGTATTACTAATCTGTGTCCCCACAACACACATCCCAGTTCAATATACAATTCATTTTTTCGATTAAAATACGGTTTAAATTCCTTAACGTCTACTTCAATAGGCCACCCGTCCTGGATAAAGCTCATGATGCGGCTTAATACAGGGTCGGATAAGGTTCCTTTTTTTAAAAGTTTATAGTCTAATAGCAGGGCTTCTGTTGCGAAATGTAAATATGTCTGCTCAGGCAATTCGTCCTCATTTACAGCTTCCTCTTTATGGGTTTTTATCAAGCGTGAGAGGATATCAGCAGTGTTTTGGTCGGTTTTTACGTACTCAATATTGAAGTCATATGCTGACAACTTAATTGCCCATCTTTGTAACCTACTGGCCGCTGTACAGGGGATACTGGTATTGGGGCTAAAAATGCTGACTAGCGGTTTATGGTCTGTACGAAGTGTAAATTTACGGCCATATAGATATTGGTTAAATTTATCTACAGCAAAAATAATGGCTAATGCCTCTTTATGAATTTGGCTATAATGTTTTTCGGCAGGTGTGAGCACCCTTGACGCATACGCGACGACTTGTTCGTGGTTATCACGATTACGCTGGGCCAATACTGCCCCCAAACCATGCGCGCTAGCATCGCATGTTACAATAGTTTCTAGAGACATATCGTAGTGTGCGAGTACATCTGTGCTACAAAGTAATTTTTTAATTTTTTTAAATGCTATGTTATGTTTAATAGCCCATTTGAATTGTTGCCCCTTTTTAAGTAAGTCATAAAGAGGACTCAAGTATGTGCTCATATTTTTGACAAACTTGCCATAATAGTTGACCATACCCAAAAATGATTTCAGTTCTGTAACATTATTAGGATGCGGCATCGAAATGATTGGTTTAATTTTTTCGCTGTTTACTTTGACCCCTTCCCTTCCTATTATAAACCCGAGATACTGTAGTTCATTGGTCAAAAAATCACACTTACTTCGTTTGATTTTAAGACCATTAAGCTCTAAAATTTCGAACACCTTATCTATGATATTTAAATGACTTTCTAAGTCTTTACTTTTTATTAAAATATCGTCATAAAATATGAGTACATTTGGCTCCTTCTTGAAAAGATTAATCATGATTCTTTGAAAAATACCAGGGCTGGAAGATAGGCCATACACTAATCGTTTATATTTAAATAAACCGCGATGTGTATTTATCACTGTGTAATCTCTAGAGCGTTCATCAAGTTCCAGTTGATTATAGGCTTGGGACAAATCTAACTTCGTGAACCACATATTACCACTAAGGTCGCTAAGCAGGTCATCTATCCTTGGAACAGGGTATCTGTCGATCATTAAAACAGGATTTAAAGTTACCTTATAGTCAGCACAAAGTCTAATGCCACCATCTGATTTATGTGCAATGACGAGTGGAGACGCCCAATCTGACCGCTCAACCGGCTCGATAACGCCCGCGCGGAGCATAGCATCCAGCTCCGCATCGACGCGTGTGCGCAGTGCGTATGGCACGGGGCGAGCCCGGCTGAACACTGGCTGAGCGCCCGGCCGCACGCACAGCTGTACCGGCCCCCCCGAGTACCGACCTAGGGTGCCGTCAAACAGCGACTTATGCCTGGAAATTATGTTATTTACAACATTATTTTTGTTATATTTTTCTTTTGATGTGTAATATATATTAAATTTAGGTATGACTATCTCAAGTTCGGCTAACCACTGACGGCCTAGCAAATTTGTAGTGCCATTGTCAAAAACGTACAAATCTAATTTTTTTCTAATATTTTGATACTGTACTTCCGTCTCAATATAGCCTAGAGGGTTTATAATGGAGCCGTCATAAAAAGTTAAGTTAATTCGACATGACTTCAACATAATATCGCTAAAATATTGATTGTAAACATTTTTGCTAATACATGATAATGGGGCTCCCGTATCTATTTCCATTCTCAATGGAATATTATTGACTAAGACTGAAATACGCACCGCCTTATACTTTGTTAAGGACATTTGATACATTGGTTCCTCGATGTCTACTTGACCATCCCCGTCCTCCGAACTGTGATCCGCTGCGGACTGCAGCTCCTCCGCGGACGCGCCCGGCTCCTGCACCCAATGCACGTCCATTGGCTTCTCTGCCGCCGCGGGCCCTCCGCGCCAGCGCCAACTGCGCCCTCCGCGCGTGTCCTGCACCGGCTGCCTGCCGCGTGCATGTGAGAAGCGACTACGCCCCCCGATGTTCCCCGCTGTATTTGTTTCCCATTTTATTCGCTCCGACGAACTATACGATTTTTTAGGACACACTCTTCGCAGGTGGCCCGTTTCTTGACAAGAACTACACTGAAATTCCTTATATCTGCAATCAAATTTCCGATGTCTTGAATCGCCACAGGCTGTACAAGAACGTATTTGTAGTTTATTCATGCTCTCGATTTTTGTCCCGTTCGTTATCTCGGTATTACACTTTTCTACCGCACCTGCATCTTTTTCTGCCAACTCGAGGGTAGTGGCTAAAGTAACCGCCTTCGAATAGTTCAAATTATCTTCGGCGAATAACCGTTGCCTTATAAATTCGCTTTTAAGTCCACACACAAACTGGTCGCGCAAATTATCTTCTAAAACTTGTTGAAAATTGCAAAATCTTGACAATTTTTTCAATTCGGCCACGTAATCCGCCATAGACTCCCCGGCTAATTGCCGTCTTTGACGGAACCTGTACCTCTCTGCCACTTCGGAAGGTTTTGGTTGTAAATGATCCTGTAGAAGACTCACAGCTTGTTCAAATTTAAGTGTTGATGGTTTTATTGGACTCGCTAAACTCGACAATAATTCGTATGTTTCCTCGCCCATCAATGATATAAGTGTCGGTAGTTTTAAGTCGTCCTCTATTTTATTCGCCTTGAAATACATTTCCATACGCTCCACATAAGCCACCCAGTTTCCAGATTTCACTTCAAACTGTTTAATCTTGCCGATAGACATCGTAAATAATAATATTTTCTTAAATTAACGGCACACACTATCCGAATTATCCTCGTCGCCACTGATAAATAAAAGACGTGCTCCTAGTATAGCGTTTATTCTCCGACTGCCTTATCGACAATACCATACTTAGATGTAACAATCACCCTTCCTTAAAAGGGATTCTTTACGGTTAACTGAAAGTAAAGTGGTGTGACGTTGGCCTATTTAACGTTCTAGTCGAGAGCAGCGTCGTGGAAACATGTTCAAACTTACAAGCTAGGATTAATTATATACCTAGATAGACACTGAACGTTTCAAACGCGTCGAAAAAAATAGAGGCGAACTGTTCCCCACTAAATGAGTTCGAGTGAATAATTTTTTGTTGTTTTTCATGGATATAATTGTCTCCGCATTTTAATGGAAACCATGTAATAACTGGTATCATTATGCGCGCACACAAGGATACGCAGAATGATGCAGCAATAGCGTATGACACAGCTGTCACGAATGCTAGCTTAAGAAAAGTTGGCCTGTTTGTTTTAGTATCATTGCAGCGCGTCACTCTATCTAGGTATATAATTAATCAAAGCTTACAAGTTAATTATCGTCATGTTTATATTCTGTATATAATTATTTGTAATTATAGTTTTTATCCTATTTCAAATCAATCCCACATCATTGATTTCTCAGATGTTACTATATCATCAGTTCCAATCGACCAATCAAAATATCAAACGGTCTCGTTCGCCAGACCAACGTGTCAACGATGATGAAATATGTAAACCGAACGATTGAAATTAAATAAATATAATTTTATCGCGAGCTTGCAGCTCCCGTTGAAAAAGTACACACCATCACGTATCCCTGTTGTTATGTAAATATGAAAATCTATCTGATATTCGGTCCAGGCTTTATAGTCGTCGATTTATGACCCAATAACAGCCTATTTATATCCCATTGTTAGGTAAAATCCACGCTTGAAACTACGAGGGAAATAAAAAAGGCTCGCGTTATTTTTGTAGTCCGATCACGCATCACGCTGAGTAATACCACACGTGATTCCGCTATACTTCTACTCGTTTTGGCGTGACAACGACGCTCGGTTACGTGACGTCAGAATATGCGCTACAGGATTTCCGCTCGTCGTTTCACCAGCGCGCGTCACATATTACTCTCCCAATGTGTGAACACAACACTCGCTACTGAGCTCTCATCCACTACCTTCAGCTCGTCGCTCCACCGGCCCGCGCGTCACACACTACGCTCCCTGTACGTGGTCTCGCAACACTCGCTCCTGAGCTCTCATCCACTACCTTCAGCTCTTCGCTCCACCGGCCCGCACGTCACACACTACGCTCCCTGTACGTGGTCTCACAACACTCGCTCCTGAGCTCTCATCTACTACCTTCAGCTTGTCGCTCCACCGGCCCGCGCGTCACACACTACGTTCCCTGTACGTGGTCTCACAACACTCGCTCCTGAGCTCTTATCCACTACCCTCAGCTCTTCGCTCCACCGGCCCGCGCGTCACACATTACGCTCCCTGTACGTGGTCTCACAACACTCATTTCTATTCATTCAACAACTTCGTTACGCTACCATTCATGAACTGCATTCGCTTACTGAGGCGATTCATCTTCCAAGAATCTGCTTAACATTTCAAGTGAATTTTTCCCTTTTAGTATATTTCTATGCAAATTTAATACTCAAATAGACGAAGTTTCGGCGGCGAGGTACAATTGCGGAAACAAACGGAGCACATTGGATGCGCTCCAGAATTTTAATTAATCTCACATGTAGTCCGCTTCAACTTTATCGTGCGAAAGGCTACGTGTATTGTGGAAAAGAACATTCTTTAAAACAAACTAAAGTTACGTCATTATGGAATATAAGTTCGTTTGCCGAAGGTAATTTTATAATTAGAGAACATGTTTCGGATTTGAATGGTCTGGTTTGTATAATGGTAGAGAAGTTTGCGTACCTTCGCTGTGCTAAATAATTTACGACTCCTCCTCCGATCTTTAGCATATTGAAAAGCCGTGATAGCCTAGTTGGGAGTGGAACGGTCTGCCGAGACGAAGTTCCGCAGGTTCAAAATCCAAGGACATACACCTCTGACTTTTGAATTATCGCTGACGTTAACGGTTACGGACTGCCTCGGTGGCGTAGTTGTATTACGGTACGACTGCAATGCTGAGGTCTCGGGTTCAATGCCCGGGTCGGGCAAAGTGATATTGGATTTTTCTATTCAGTATCAGCCCGGAGTCTGGAATTTGTAACCGATATGGCAATAGGTTCGCCCCCTATCACATCATGGGACGGAATACGCACGACGAAAAGTGGGTGCACTAATTGCGCCTCTGCCTACCCCTTCAGGGATAAAAGACGTGAGTATGCGTATAAGAACACTTTCGGCTAGTTGCACCAGTTCCTAATAAAGTTCTAGATACCTATCTGATGTATAATCATCATCATCATCATCAGCCACATGACGTCCACTATTGAACATAGGCCTCCCCCAAAGATTTCGACCTTTATCAAGTCGTCTGTAATCTGATGGTAATCTTTTTCTGTCAGATATTTTTATTCGAGAGACCTGTGAAACCAAAGTAGTACTTTATATGGCGGATAAGTCCCGAATAGGCCATCAGGGACTTATCAGCTTATAGTGAAATCGGCCCTAAAACAGGTAACCAAGATATTTGTTTGCTGGCCTCTAAAAATTCTTCCATGGAATGTACTAGAAAAACATATTAAAATATTAGGAGTTATTTAATTTTAGTAGCACTCAATTAAAACTTAATAATGAAGCAATTCGCAGGAAGGTTGTGCCAAATGGCATCATAGTAGAACGATACACGAGTTGGCAGAAATTAGTTGATATCTGGCACAGAACGGCCACTAGCATTATTAAACTGACTTAGCAATGCAGATTATTAAATAAATTGAACTGTCTTTTTGCTGCTCACTTTGGAGGGGTATGACGCCAATAAGGCTGAGAAAGTATTTGTTTTTAACATGAATGAAGCCTCGACCGTAGTATTCAAACTGGAATGCAACAGTGTTTGCACAGCGCACACTACTTCTTGGCGGTAGAAATAGACATTGCGGTGGTACATACCCGATTATTGTTGTTGTCTGTAACTCTAAGAACAACTTTTATTTAATTATTCAAATTAGCTCTTAATGCGATATAATTACAGCAATATATTAAACATATAATCAAATTGTTTTGACCGGTTATTAAAGCTGTAATATCGTTTGCCTACCCTACCTTGGTGAAAGCCTTTCAGCCAACAAGTTTGTTTGTTGTTCGAAACTCGTTAGGACTATCGGCATATGTGAGTTTGGGGACACAGGGCTAGGTTAGACGCGGAATAGTTTTTATGCAACTGAATAATGAGTCTCGGTGCCGTAGTCGTATTGTGTATGGCATCGACATCGCTTCGAGGGCACGGGTTAAAATCCCGGGTCGGGCAAAGTGGTGTTTTTCTGCTTAGTATCAGTCCTGAGTCTAGAATCTGAACCTGATTCATATAGACTCGCCCTTTATCATGGGAAGACCCCTTCGACGGTAGAGGCATGATAGTGTTTTGAACATATTGAGATTAACTATTAATTTTTTATTTCATTTGTTATAAATTTATTTTTTTCCTGCGAATGTTGATTCACACCTGTAATTGGTGAGTAGACAATAGACTCTATTGTATTGGAACAAAATAACTTTATGTAACAAGTTTCAGTCTATTAATTGTTGGTGTGCCATTAAATAAATAAAAAAAAAACATTCGACCGAAGGTAAAGACTGCGCCGTAAACAGCAACAATATCATTTAGGACTTCCATTACGCGAATGTTCGACATTGAAATAAAGTAACTTAACGGATTTTCAGACTGGACTGGAAGGCTGCAGTCTTTGATAATCGGGAGTAAAAATTAAATTTTATTGCCAAAAATTTCAATACCATCAATGAATTATAAATCTTTAGTTGTCGAACGGCAATGTTATCATAAGGTAACGTAATGTTTGTCTCTTTATTTATCGAGGCTAGTCTACGTAGATCAATAATTCGGCAAGCCCATCATTGGCAGGCAGGACATTCCAAATTTTTTGTCGACGGTAGCGTGCAAATGCTAAAAACCAATAAATGAAATTACACAAATTTATCTAAATGATGAAAGATCTCATATAAATGATACTAAAAACATTTATTCATGAAGCACTTTTCTGTAAAAAAATATACAGCATATCTGATCAAACTAAAAAGCAGTGTGTCCAGAACAGTAGAGTAATTGAGCGATACAGAGCACAGCAATCGCTCTAATTGGACCTTTGATTTTTGTTTTTCCCTTCACATTTTCACAATATTTTTCAAAAAGGTTTCACTCGATGCGAACTGTGAGGACAAATTAGAAGTTTCTATACATTCTTAACGAAGCAAATAACAGTCGCTAATGAGGTTAATGAGGTGGTAATCTAATTAATTTGTTTGGATGGGACTCCGATTCCAATCTAATTCGAGGTAAGAAATTTGTCTTTTCAAATGTTACTTCAAGGTTGTTTAATATTTGTAACTGCGAGATTAATTTCGCTAATAACAAGGTAAAGCTATCTAGTGTACTGTACAAATATTTTTATACTGTACTAATACACATGACATTAATTATGACTGATATTATAGTCTCTCATTAACTCAGTATAATACACTGCAAATAGCTTAATGCTACGCCTCGGAGTGTGGAGACCATTTGTCTCTGACTCTATAATGTATAACAGCACTACGCTGTGTAACACGTCAGTGACAGCGTGCAGAGCGCTTGTCTACTGCACTACACATAACAACACCGGGCTACACGCCGCGGAGTTGACAGCGAGTAGAGCGCTCGACTACTGCACTACACATAACACCGGGCTACCCGCTGCCTAGGTGACAGGGCGCAGAGCGCTCGACTACTGCACTACACATCGTTGTACTTGGTTATACGCTCACGTCGTGTAAAATGCTCTTCTACCGATTTGTACACAACAGCACTCAGCTATACGCTGCGTCGATAAGAACGCGAACCATTGTACAACATCTATAACGTAAAAATGTGTGTCGACGAGCCTTGATAAAAAATCAATTATGTTGAAAGCCCAAACGTGTTTCCAAGTTCTCATTGTGATAAACAAACAAAGAAAATGAAAGACAAATAGCTTCGGACAAATACCGCCGTATCTTAATGTAGAGAGATAAACAAGGATGGAATATTTGCAACATTGGCCTGGACAATTTACCGGATTTAACGTAATGTCGAGTGCCTTTCGATCGAGTTTCGTGTGATCGATTTCCATTCCTGCTCCTATCGTTTGAAAGTCATTTGCTTGATGACTTTTCATAAACACGATTGACAGTCGAGATGGGTTTTATACTTTATAGGCGTCTACAATGGCAGCATTCATGTTTTTTGTCTTCGTGTTCAAGACTGGACTATCTAATGTAGATTGGATTTGGACTTTTATTGGGTTTTAGTCATTATTACTTGTTTTATTAAATTTCATCCGAATGTATGTAATGTAATTCTCCTGGCCAGTTTCGGCCACGGCGGCCAATCTCAACGGAGATCAGCCTGGTACGCAGGAGATATTATAGTGCACAAGTGTGTGCGCAATACACAGGTGCACTCACTATTCCTTCACTCTCATAGTCCGATGAGACGGCAATCCGACATGACCGGAGAGAGATCAGGCGCAGGACCAACGGCTTTACGTGCTTTCCGAGGCACGGGGGTATCACACCGCCAACTTCCTGACTCAGAGCTGCGACTGAGTAATTTTTAAGATGGAAAAACCCAGTCACAATGTTTTTGGCTCGACCCGGGATTCGAACCCAGGACCCCAGCGCGCAAATCCGAATGTATATTGAGTTTCCAAATCTGTCCTTACGTGTTAAGCCTAAGAAATGAGTTAGGACATAGATTATCCAAACCCAAATACATTAAACAGTATAGTTATAGACCGGACATCAGCACCAAATTTTTCGTCCAAAAGTTAATATCAATTGGTAATAAGTCGCTGTCTTATCTGACATATCCGTGTAACAAGACCTCTCGATATGCTTAAATTTTCTAAAGAAAACAACATATTGGAAGGAAATATGCCAATATACGCATTACGACCATGTCAAAGTATGTTGTAATGAATTTTACATAGGTATTTTGTTATTTCACGGTAAATTGAGTTACTGATGAACAGGCTCAAAATTTTTGTACGACAATTTTCCCAATGTCCGCTCTATATAATCTTAGAACTCTTTGTCCAAATCACTATATTACTTAAAAAAATACGTGTGGCACTCGGAGACTGCCGCGGTAAAGCTATTGCATAGCATTTTTTATCACAAATTTTGATTCACGAAACACAAATTCGATCTAACGCTTACCACATAAAGTTGATTTTTAAACGCGAGCAACGCACGTTTAGTCTTGTTATTGATAAATGTCAGAAATGCAATGGCCATCACAACCAAAGTAGAATAAATCAAAATTTGAAAAAAGAATGTTCCGTTCGATTCTTTTGTACTCGTGCCGTGCCAACGCTGGGGAAATAGCTTCTACGCAATGTATTTAAGGTTCATATTAGATTAGTAATAAATGGTTTTAATGACTTTAACAAATAAAATAAATAAAAATATACTCGTTTCAAGAATTATAGCTTCTACGCATTGTATTTAAGGTTCATATTAGTAAGATAAAAAAGATGTCAGGTTATTTTCGTTACGGAATTTCTGGATTCGGTCTCCACGCTCAAGGCCCGCGATAGAAGCTATGCAATAGCTTAAAATAAATAATTAAGGTACACAAAAAACACAAAACATTTCGACATCTAGCACAAAAGTAGAATAAAATTAAAATCGCTTAACAAAGAAAGGCACTCTAAAATTCTCCTAAATAAGTTTGAGGAGTCCAGTATTTAAAATTGGCGTCACGTGACTAAATTTCTAAGGTAACAAATTTGTTTTAATGGTGGAAAAAAACTCTAATATCCACCAAAATAATCTTAAACTATCTTGAGCTAACTAGTCAGGTACTTTCTATTAAGCCTGAATCATTTCATCCTTGGTCAAATATAATTAGGTACTTATTTTACTGGCGAATTGCTAGCAAATTTACAGCGAGGCGAAGGCACAGTATAAATATATCTATATTTATACTTTGATATAGATATATTTAGATTTATATAGATAATCATACTTGTGCGTAGGCGCTGCGTGCTCGCTGCGCCTCAACCAGCTGAATTCGAAAACTAAAATATGCATTTAAAAAAAATTGCATACTACCACGGCTCACGGCGAAAATTGGGTGCACTTAGGTGCGCCTCTGCTTACCCCTTCGGGGGAAAAAAGGCGTGAGTGTGTGTGTGTGTGTGCAATCAACCTGACCGTCTTATTAAAACACAAACAATCATTAGGCGCTGTTGACGAGCTTACAATATTTTTCTGGCAAAGTGACATCCTGACTGCCTCGGTGGCGTAGTTGTTTTATTATTTAGTTCATTACGATTCGACTGCAATGCTGAGGTGTCGGGTTCGATCCCCAGGTCGGGTAAAGTGATACTGGCTTTTTATAATCAGTATCTGGAATTTGTGCCCGGACAATAAACTCGCCCCCTATCACATCATGGGACGGAGTCACTATAACGAAAAGCGGTTGCAGTAATCGCGCCTCTGCCTACCCCTTCAGGAATGCGAGTTAGAATAAAGATATTATGATTTTCATTATGTAAAACCACAAATTTTATCATCACCAACTTTGAAGTAATGTGGTTACAAACCCCGGATATATCAGTAGATCCAATTAAGCTCAATATTATCAACGAATTTGACTAACCGTTATTGTAATGTCGCGAATACGTGACGAGGAAACTACCGCTGATTTGTATTGATATCGGAATTCCGACGACGCTTAATAAATAAATAAATACGGTACAGTAAATGGATAGGAATGTTGTAAATCAAATTAATAAAGTTTTATATTAAGTATTTATTTTCTGTATTTTTTTAGTTTTTTTTTTATTGATGCATTGAATGACGAGACGAGCATGCCGTTCGCCTGATGGTAAACCATACGACCACCCATAAACAATAGCAACACCATAGAGCACCTTGAGTTACAAAGTACGGAGTGGCATTCCACTGCGCTCGTCATCCTGAGACATAAGATATTAAGTCTCATTATGTCCAGTAGTTATACTGGCTACAATGTCCTTTAAACCGAAACACAACAGTGCATGTACACTGCTGCTTGGCGGTAGAAATAGACATTGTGGTGGTACCCACCCAGACGGACTCTTACACATGAGAGACCTACCACCAGTAAATATATTATAATCGAGCAATACTATATTTACGATTTACATCGTAACAATTATTCGGAACGTGTATGGCATGCATCTAAATCAAATAATAATGCAGTTGTATCACCTTTGTTATTCTCCAAACAATACATTCGTTACGGACCTAGCAATGCATTATAATATTATTCGTTCATAAATTAATTTTAAATCAATAAACATTTTTTTATTAAAACTCTAGTGTGTATTTATTATACTGATTAGTGGACTATTATTTCAACTAAATGTATTAGTTTGGCAATTTAGTTGAAGCGACTGTAGGTTTCATAGTAATAGAAATATTGATTATTGACAGCTTGTTGACGCTATTTGTGTTATGAATTTGGTACTTCAAGTTGACAAAGTCTGCGCGGCGCCCAAGCTCAATCAATGACGGAATTAATATCCAAGAGATTTATGTGTAGATTACAAATTATCCATAAAAGGCGGAAAAAGTTTTCAAGAGTTGCGCGAATTTGTTAGTCTTTGGATCCGAGGGCTGTTAAGTTATAAACATTAGCATACATGCCATATTTCTTCATATATTGCTGGATTTACCCCCGCCCGTTTGGGGTGTGCTGGGATTGTCAGCGATAAGCGATTTACCTTTCCATATATCCAATAATATAATCAACAAGGTTAAAACCTTGCCAGCGGTCTAAATTTTCTCTCCTTAGGACAACATACGTGATTGGAGCATTTCGCCTGGTTTATGAATGGTATAGTAAGTTATTATTCCCGTGGCGTTCCTGTGGGACAGTATTACTACCTCAATCTAGCCAGCCTTAAGACAAATGTCTGTGACTCTACTAAGATATCTAGTCGTTTATCATATAAAATTAGCTGAATAGGTATCAACCCGCTATCCCCTACAAATCTGACCACGCCTAATATGTCTGTAGCATAGCTCTATTATTTTTATATTTGGTGGTTTGCTAAATGCGTATCAGTCCGCTACCCGCTGGTAATCTGACCACTGCTATGCGAAGCGACGGCAAACAAGTGCCTTACGGTTGTTTGTAGAAATATTTTAACTTATAACGGACCTTAACTGGAAGTGACAAAGTATGTTAGAAACAAGTCATTTACTTGAGACGTTGAGTTGTTGAGTTACTAGATATGGTATTATTTTTCCAAGCATATCATCTCATTGGCGGAGATATACTAGTTAGGAATGGAACAGACTCTCGAGAGCAAGTTCTGTGGAGATTAAATCTAAGACACTGTTAAGTTAATCATTTACTATGTGTTTCTAGACTTTGCGCATGCAGAAAACCTTTCCCGCTACAAAATCCGTAAATCACTGTAGCAATCCGTCATCGGAATGACGTCAGCGTCATCTACTTACTTATATAATCAGATTAAAAATTCAATTACTTCCCAAAGAAGAAAATTACCTATGTGTTAATCCAGTATATGTTCTATCCGTATGCCAAATTTCACTTAAATCCGTTCAAAGATGTATGCGTTTACTTCTAAAAAACATTCAAACATTTTCACAGATTTGCTTTTTTAATATAAGCACGATTAAGAAGTAAGATTCCTATGCCGTTTCCATACTTTGACATCTTTGTATAAACTCTCGAACAAATTCAAAGAATCCCGGCGCTGCGTTTGCAAGTTTCTTGAACTAACCTTACATTAATTAACTTCTAATAAACATTATGATAGAACGCACTTGTTCATAATCATGAAGTTCTATCAAAGACATTAAACAGTATAATTATATACCCTTTCTAGCCGATTTCGGCCACGGCGGCCAATCTCAACAGAGATCAGCCAGATACGCAGGAGATATTATAGTGCACAAGTGTGTGCGCAATACACAGGGTGCACTCGCTATTCCTTTACTCTCATAGTCCGGTGAGACGGCAATCCGACATGACCGGAGAGAGATCAGGCGCAGGACCAACGGCTTTACCTGCTTTCCGAGGCACGGGGGTATCACACCGCCAACTTCCTGACTCCGAGCTACGACTGAGTATTTTTTTTTTTAAGATGGAAAAACCCAGTCACAATGTTTTTGGCCCGACCCAGAATTCGAACACAGGACCTCAGCGCGCAAATTGTACTCGTAACGCGTACGCAATACAACTACGCCACCGAGGCAGTCATAATTATAGACCGGACATCGGGACCAAATTTTTCGACCAAAAGTTATTACCAATTGGTAATATGTCGCTGTCTTATCTGACATGTCCGTGTAACAAGACGTCTCGGTATGCTTAAATTATGTAAAGAAAACAATATTTTGGAAGGAAATATGCCGATATATGCATTACGACCATATCAAAGTATGTTCTAATGAATTTTACATAGGTATTTTATTATTTCACGGCAGATTGAGTTACTGGCGATCAGGCTCAACATTTTTGTATGCTATTTTCCCAATGTCCGCTCCATATAATCTTAGAACTCTTTGAGTTCTTTATACTTCTCTTGCTTACTACTGGTTCGGTGGGTTGTTGTGTTGTGTATGTGATGAAACTGTCAAGCTCAACTTTACTGGTGGTAGGTCTCTCATATGTAAGAGACCGTCTGGGTGGGTACCACCGCAATGTCTATTTCTACCACCAAGCAGTAGTGTGCATGCACTGTTGTGTTTCGGTTTGAAGGACATTGTAGCCAGTGTAACTACAGGACATAGTGAGACTTAACATCTTGTGTCTCAGGATGACGAGCGCAGTGGAATGCCACACAGTACTTTGTAACTCAAGGTGCTGGATGGTGTTGCTACTGTTTATGGGTGGTCGTATCGCTTACCATCAGGCGAACGGCATGCTCGTCTCATCATTCAATACCATAAAAAAAAAAGCTGAGGTCGTAAGTTCGATCGGTCGGGAAAAGTGAGTTTTCCGCCCACAGGCTGAAAATGTACCCGGTAACATACAATAGGCTTGCTATCTTTTTCTCTGTGGGTGTGACACACTCTGCCTATACCTGAAAAGGGACGAATGATGATGTGTACTTCCCTAGCAGCTAGTGTTCTAAGACGAATTGCCATTTGCACGAATTTGGGGAGCGTTGTTAGCAAATTAGCATATGTATTCTTGTTACTATAGTAAGAAAGTTTGCTATTTCATTTTCTACGTATGAAGATGCGGAACACGCGTCATATTCGTTTGCAAATTAGTATTAATACGGAAGACTTGGTCGCCTTTTATATTATCACTAGCATTGTGCGCGGCTTCGCCCGCGTGGAAAAGTTTTTCCGGGATAAAAAGTAGCCTATAGCACTTAGGAGTAATGTAGCTTCCTATTAGTGAAAGAATTTTCAAAATCGGTCCAGTAGTTCCTTAGATTAGCGCGTTCAAACAAACAAACAAACTCTTCAGCTTTATATATTAGTATAGATTCTTTCATTTTATTGAAAGAAAATATCACTGGAAATCTATATAATATTGGGTATATAACATAACTGTTCGTCATCTAAAAATCTTCCAACGTCCCTCCTCGCTCAACTAATTTAAACTCTTTCCTAAGAAAAATAAGGTTTAAATTATTAATTCCAAGAGCCACTATTACAATAGCTAGCTCAATATATTACTCACAGATCCTGAAGTAATGAATTAATCCTCTTTTATTACAAGATAAAAGGTAATCTTATCCCCTATTATTACGTCGTTACGATAATAAATAATTCAATCAAAAGACAGTCAGAACTTTGCCGGTAATTATTTTCCTAGACCTGTTGACTTGATTATACTGGGTAGGAAGGGAGTCTATGTTATAATCCAATTTGTATTTGGAAATGGAACGATTTTGGAATATTAAGTGATAGAGAATGAATTGGTATAGACAATGCCATCCACTATGACACGCCTCGCCATTTTCTGTGCCATTTTCAGTATCAGCGCGGAGTCTGGTTTTTTTTTTTTTTTTTATTGCCTTAGTAGGCAAACGAGCATGCGGTCCGCCTGATGGTAAGCAGATCCGCCGCCCATGGACTAAAGCAATGCCAGAGGCACAGCCAAGCCGTTGCCTACCGGGAGGAGAGCACTCTTTTTAAGCCTCGTTTAAAGAAGATATAGCGATATGCTCGCCCCCTATCACAATATAGGATGGAATACGCACGGAGAAAAGTGGGTGCACTAGTTGCGCCTCTGCGTACTCCTTCGGGAATAAAAGGCGTATTTGTGTCGAAAACATTAACGAAAGGTAGCACACAAGTGTGTACTGTAAGTAATTAGGGAAATTAGTTCAGTCTCTTAAGATTGTCACTATTAAATACATATCAACAGTTACTTGAAATCCTAGTCTTGGTAGTGATTACGTATTTTTTTAAATTTGATCACCGATTTTAATTTATTAAACAGTAGCGACTCAGTTTACTATAGTTGTTCAAATAACAGCAAAAAATTTGCTTATTAAATAGTTCAGTATCTTAAAAGTGTACTTAAGATGCTACTCAAAGGTGAGATTAGTGTATTAATAGCCCTTAGTCAAAATGTGTTTAATAATTGCTAGTATATAATCTCTCAAGACCGGGATGGTTGCCGTTTACTTGGGGAGGCCTACGTTCAGCAGTGGACGGCGACAGGCTTATTGATTCATTGATTGATTGATTGATTGATATAATCTCTTTGCCACAGATACTTTCTCATAAACGAAATCAAAGTATGGCAAAAATGTATTTATCTAAATCGCATTTAGATTTCAAGAGAATTATTTCTTGATACCTCTCAAATATTAAATACTTTATAAGTAAAATATGAATTCAATAATACAATCTTAATATAGGGTCAGATTGACCCTTAGGACACTTAAAACCCTTCAGATTTAATATTGTAAACGCTGATGCCAACTCTAATCTTGAACTAGCGTTTGCTTGTGGCTTTCTTCGCATACTGTATATGCCAATAATATCGGTGTCTTCTGAATTTATCGCGATAATTCTACGCGTCGTCAATGTTAACGCTTTATTAAATTCTAAAAACGTTAATTTCGTTGAATTGATCTGCTAACTGCTCGCAGAACTGATAAAAGATGGAGCAAAAAGTTATGAAGTAAATACCACCTACAAGCAAGCGCTGCATTGGACGTCCACCTACAAAGGTCAAGTAAAGGTCACAAGAACTCGCAGGATGCAGGCTTTTTACAGATTGGTCTGGAAATCGTTAGAGGCTTACGTGCAGCAGTCGACTTCCAACAATAAAAAGTGTTAATGATCATAGAACGCTAATTTGCCTCTAATATTTAAAGTATTTTTTTACACAATGACGAGAATAGTATGTCGTTCGACTGATATTGTTTTTACTTCCAATAAACAGTAGGAACACCATCGGAACTTTAATCACAAAGCACTGCGTTTCACTTTGTCGTACTGCGTTGCGCTCGTGAACGTGACAAATTCGATTTTAAGTCTTCAGAGGTTCATGATTATAAATTTGTATATCACTAAATAATAGCTAAGCTGGGTTTAACGGTGAAGAAAGATAGGATGAGGAAATCTACAAACCTGATAATACTTCATTGAGAATTACAAAGGTATATAAAGTCTGCTAACTCGCACTAGGCCAGCTGGAGTAAAGCCTTAACCTTCCCGGTATTTTAAATATTTATTAACCCCATTTAATTAAGCCCTCTTCAGTGACTCAATTTTCGTTTGTACATCGCAGAGGACCGAGCTACGTATCAAATAGCGAAACCTCGCCCCTACCCGACATCAATTGTGAAACACATGTAACTCAAAATCGTAAAGTATATTTACGTCTGTTAAATCATTAAAAAATATATACATATACACTCACGCCTTTTATCCCCGAAGAGGTAGGCAGAGGCACAACTGGTGCACCCACTTATCGCCATGCATATTCCGTCCCACGATGTGTTAGGGGGCGAGCCTATCGCCATATCGGGTACAAATTCCAAACTCCGGGCTGATACAGAGTAGAAAAACCCAATATCACTTTGCCCGACCCGGGGATCGAACCTGAGACCTTGACATTGCAGTCGTACCGTAATACAACTTTACTGGTGGTAGGTCTCTCACATGTAAGGGACCGTCTGGGTGGGTACCACCGCAATGTCTATTTCTACCGCCAAGCAGCAGTGTGCATGCACTGTTGTGTTTCGGTTTGAAGGACATTGTAGCCAGTGTAATTACAGGACATAGTGAGACTTAACATCTTATGTCTCAGGATGACGAGCGCAGTGGAATGCCCCACAGTACTTTGTAACTCAAGGTGCTGGATGGTGTTGCTACTGTTTATGGGTGGTCGTATCGCTTACCATCAGGCGAACGACATACTCGTCTCGTCATTCAATTCCATAAAAAAAAATACAACTACGCCACCAAGGCAGTTAAAAAATACCTTCTCGGTAATATAAGAGAAACGTTTCCAACATTAAGATAGTATATATAACAGGACTGATATTATTATTACTTATTAAATAAACTAAGAAGCAATGAATAAACCGAATAAGCCAACATTATACGTTAACGCCATTGGAAACCGATTGAAAATATTTTCTATTGGTCTACCACGATGTGCTTAGACGCAGACCAGTATTGATCAAACACATTTTTCGTACAGACTTTTAGTTAATATTGTTAAAAGTTCGGGTTTCAGGGCACTGGCCTATGAAAAGCACTTGGTATGCTAAATATTTATTTGCTTTTAAGAATACATTTTTATTTTAACTGGCACTTAGTTTGAAAGATCTTAGGGTTGATTCTTAGTTAGGACAATATTGAGATCTTTTATTACAATTTACCCAGGACTAAAATCATATAGAGCACTTCGGATAATGTCGTATAGACATACACACACACACTCACTCACGCCTTTTATCCCCGAAGAGGTAAGCAGAGGGGCAGCTAGTGCACCCACTTTCACCTTGCATATTCCATGCTATAGGGGGCAAGCCTTACGCCATATCGGTCACAAATTCCAGACTCCGGGCTGATACTGAATTTTAAAAACCCAATATCACTTTGCCCGATTTGGGGATCGAACCCGAGACCTCAGCATTGCAGTCGTACCGTAATACAACTACGCCACCGAGGCTGTCGTATAGACAAACACAATATTTTTCTTTTGCTTGAAAAAATATTGTGCTGACTTCGCCTTGGTTCAGAATAAGCTTATAGGGTACGTAGAAAAACGGAGAAGCCTAAATAATATATTAGAAAAAAAAACTACATTTAACAAAGAAAATATGAAATTACTTTTCTAGGCAACGTTACGAAATTGTCCAACAAATTTATTAAGGTATAAATCAAATCCGTCATTATACGAAATGATAATTATACGTGAACGTGGTGAAATAACACCTATATTATAATAAGATAGCGCAGTAGTGTCATTTCGGTCGTAATTAGTAGAGATGGGATATTATAACGATGTTTTTTTTATAAAAATCATTGGAAATGGGACAGCAGGGTAAGAATGAGTAACCTCTTAATTTTGAATTCGTTTTAAAATATTTTGCAAATGTGTTTGATTGATTTTAATTTCAAATAGTCTGTTATCATAAAAATAGGGTATAAGGCAACATATTATGCGAACGGTGCAAAAAATAATGTAAATAGAACTAAAATAAGAATAAATAAATAAGTCAATTAACAGTCAATCAATCCGACTGGTGGTAGGTCTCTCATATGTAAGAGTCCGTCTGGGTGGGTACCACCGCAATGTCTATTTCTACCGCCAAGTAGCAGTGTGTGCATGCACTGTTGTGTTTCAGTTTGAAGGACATTGTAGCCAGTGTAACTAGAGGACATAATGAGACTTAACATCTTATGTCTCAGGATGACGAGCGCAGTGGAATGCCACAAAGTACTTTGTTATTCAAGTTGCTGGATGGTGTTGCTACTGTTTATGGGTGGTCGTATCGCTTACCATCAGTCGAACGGCATGCTCGTCTCGTCATTCAACGCCATAAACAAAAAAACAACTTACAAAGCACGCATAGCTATGCACTGAGGTCGTCACTCTGACACGTTATTTGTTCTTATAATGCCCAGTAATTGGCTACAATATCCAAAAATATTGTATTTTGATACTGAAACATCACACCATTCTCTTGGAAATTCTTTTTCAATTTCATTTTAAATCGGCTAGTGAAGTACTGAACTAAAATAACTATAAAGGAGATGTCCGCTTTTTGTATGGGTGCTGGGCCTCAAAATCTAACCATGCTCAAACTTTAGGGATATTGATATTAGGGACATAAAGGGGCGAAATATGGAAATTAGACCCATTAAAAAAAATTCTAGACGCCTCCATTCATAAAAAACATTTAAAATGTTCATATTACGTGTAGTTTTCAATCAGAATAAAATTAAATAAATCTCAAAATAGGAGGTCATTAAAATTAAACGATTTATTGTAAAAGGCTAGTTTTTAGAAGTTCTTTCCCAATATATATTAACTGTCTTGGTTAGAATTTAAGGCCCGTTTTTTCACATGACGTTTTCTACTTTTTATCCTCCTTCAAAGATATTAGTTTTTGGTTATTATTTTTAATTTATATTTTGTATACTTGGCAAAAGCGACGAAAAATGGTATGATCGGTGTATGTTACGTGAATTGCCTATATCACTTAATTGGTACACTGGGATTTTACTGACCCGTTAGGTTCTATTTTTGATTCCTGTGGAAGGAAAATAATATTTTTATACTCCCCCATTTAAGCTACCTATGGATGGCATTATGTCCATTAGACGAATCACGAAAGGTCTCCTTGTAGAACCGTTGTTTTACTAATTGTGTATATATTCGGGTAAAATGCATTATATTATTTAAATAATTTTCACGTTTGAGTATAGTTTTCCCTTATCGATAAATGCAAACATCGAAATTTACCCATCCCTAAACTTTGATCGCAATTAAGCTGCGACGTAATACCACTATATAACACACTGAATCACGTATCCCGATAACAAAATGAAACTTTTGAAGAGGCTCGAAAACCCAGCGCGACCCCTGCTCGGGCCAAACGTTAAAGCCCTGCAATTTTGGGGGCTTTTACTTCCAAGAAGTGGACTCAAACGATATTTTTATCTCACCATGCATTTTCTTGTAACATTATTCACTTTCACAGAATGTGTTGACGTTTATTTCGTAAAATCAGATATGAATTTACTGCTAAATAATTTGAAAATAACTATGCTGGCTACTGTGAGCGTTTGTAAGGTTAATACTTTTTTGTACTGGCAAGAAAGATGGAGAGACATCATTGCTTACGTCACGCGGGCAGATCTGAATCAAAGGGACACGAAGGATGAAAAGAAATTGACGCTGATACGCAAATTTACACTCTATTGCAGGAAGATTACGTATTTATATTGGTTTTTGATGTACACCACGGTCGTGATTGTGGTCGCGCAGCCTTTGTTCAAGTACGCTTTGTCAAAGACCTACAGGTTTGTGTCTTTTCTATATCTTCTACCTTCTTTTTCCTGGGGTAAAACGCGTTATCGCTACCACCACTGGCGGGGTTAATGGAATGGTTATGTTGGTTTCACTGGTCTTACGGCCCACTGTCGTCGTCCGGGCGAATAGCCTAATCCGAGTGATCTTCTCTTCTAACAGTTTATAAGAAAGTATAAAAGACTCATCTGCTTTTTAACGTCATCTTTGAGATTAATCCAAATATGAACACATTGTTTTACAATGACACCACTTTTTTTTCGTAGACGTAAACCCTAGACGTAGTACCTAAGTTTTCACTCCATCTCGATCCACCAAAGATGTTTTCTGTAAATAGTCCGCTACCACTAGACCTTTAAACAACCAATTTATTTCAGAGAAAACGTAAGAGTTGGCAACGACACTTACCTCCAAGTTGTGAGCTCCTGGGTACCCTTCGACAAAAACACCATTCTAGGGTACATAATTGCCTCCATTTACCAGACATATGGCGCTGTCTATGGAGGGGGATGGATCACATCCTTCGATTCCAACGCCATGGTAACCATGGTATTCTTTAAAGCAGAGTTGGAGCTCTTGAGGATCGACAGCGCGAATATTTTTGGGGATGCTGGAAGACCAGTGAACAAGACCATATTTGTTCGAAGACTAAAGCATTGTCATCGAAGGCATGTGGATTTGGTGAAGTAAGTATTTATAGCATAAAGATTGAAGGGTGATTGTTGATTACAATCAGGGTCTCTGCGGCCACCTCGTTGTATTGTATTGCATGCCTGATAAGGCTAAAATTCTCAGGTTCAGGACCTGGGTTGGGTCATAATATTGAGTTTTTTTATCGGTTTCAGCTAGGGGTTGATAAAAGTCGTAGGAACACGCTGGATGCAGGCTGCTTTTCACAGGTCCATCTGGAAATCTTTAGGCGAGGCCTATGTTCAGCAATAGACGTTATGTGATGACATCTTGGCTAATGATGATGATCAGCTAGGGGTCTGGGATTATTCCCCGTAAATAGAAATAGTCTCGCCCTGTATCACCTAACATATAAGACGTAATATGGGTGTATTAAATTTCTGTTTACCAAAGTATTTATGACCTCATTGACATAAAAATAACTTTAACCCGCAAGATCTTCCTAAGTGGAGAAACTTTCGGAATCTTAAAACCACATCTCAAGTCGAAGATTAAATCGGCTAGCATTCCGTGTAAACTCGGCGCCTACACAGGGAAAGCAATAAAGCGCAAGTTCTAATGTTGCTTTAACAGTTTGGTTCATAAACAAAGTTTTATAGAGGAATCTCAAACCAACTTAGATTGACTTCTGCACTCACTAATTAAAACGATATCGTATTTTCCTGACTATGTTTAGAAAAGACATTAGAATTTTATCGTTTTAAATAATTTTATAAAGTAGTTAAGCGTTGGATCGCTGCTTCTAACAGTTTGGCCTGGAACTTTGGGGGTGGTGTATGTTCCACAGTTGACATCCTGTGGCTGATGATCATGATGATTATGCTGGCTTCACTTACCATCAATGTACTGGAGTCAATTTATCGTGTCCGTATACAACTTTGTGGGAATGCAAACAGACTTACACTTCGGGCAGAAATACTCAATACAGTTTAGTCCTACGCTACCCTAGAGACTACTTAGTATTGCTTGGAAGGTTCTGAATAGGTGATGTTTTTTCAGATACGCCCAACTGTTCGACGCTTGCCTGTCCCCAATTATGCTTTTGTACGTGTTTGTCTGTTCGGTGATGCTGTGTGTCACTGCGTATCAAATCACTGTAAGTAGACTATTGATATAATGGGGTGAATAGGAATCACAAAATAAATAAGAAAAGGAAATTTGATCGAAATACTAAATCAAGCAATTTTTAATATAGTCTAAATCAGCGGTCGGCAACGGACGGACCGCGGTCTATATCCGGACCGCGAAAGGTTGATCCTTGGACCGCCGAATATTTTTAAATATAACTACCTGCCTATTCAATTTAAATTACATTTTTATACAACTAGCTCTACATTCATTTAGTATTATGCGTTTTTTTTGGCCCTGGATACAAATTTTCAACAGGACCGGACCCGGTTAGAAAATGCTTGCCGACCCCTGGTCTAAATCTTCATTTTCGCTAAGAAAGTTTTTTTTTATGACTTTGAATGACGAGACGAGCATGCCGTTCGCCTGATGGTAAACGATACGATATAGTATAGCAGAACACACTCATGTGGTCCACTATGACGAGTTTTACATCTTGTATACAGTGGTCGCTATCCTGGCGGATAAAATTATTCAACCACCAGCAAACCACCAGTTCTTTTCACTTCAAGCATCATTTTAACCGCGTTGTATCTCACACTCCCTAAAAGGATTTCGGCGGAAAACATAAAGACTTTTTATGAACATATCCTTAATCCTAAAAATTACACAATGTGAAATTTATTCCGAAAGTTCACAAGCGGAGCCGCAAGCAATACCGAGTTCACAAGCACTGGAAAGCATTTAAAATCCTGCCAACTATTATGACATTACCGGACCACAATTTACACGTTCAAGCAAATTACATTGAAGCGATGTTCCCGGAGCGAATAACGGAAAATGATGCTGTAATATTGCACAGTTTTAAATAATATAAGTGCAGCGTCGGGCTCAAAATTTCAATTTTTAAATTCCTAATATAACGCCAGCTGACAATATATTTGCAGCTGTTTAAATCGTCGCACTAGCAGTGCCAATTGGTGAAAAAGCTAACATAATCTATACATTATTATAAAGAGGAGAAATTTGATTTTTGTTTGTAATGGATAAACTCAAAAACTACTGGACCGATTTAAAAAAAATCTTTCGCCAATATAAAGCTACATTATCAGTGAGTAAACTTTTTATCCCGGGAAAATGTAAAGCGGTACTTTTATCCCGGAAAAACTTAAAAAAAAAAAAAAAAAAAAATTAACTAATTTTTATTTTTTCAGCAAAATTATTATTATGAATAAAATACTTAATTCATCACGCAAGCGAACATAGTGGCATAAGTCATAACTTTAACCCTCTCAGTGGAGGAGGACCGTGTTCAGCAGTGGGCTGTATAATATAATACAGGGCTGGTATGGTGGTAGTAATGCTTATTATTAGTTAAGATACATGAGAATAATTATTACTGCAAAAGTTTGTAACTAGACATGTTATAATAGGAATAAAGGTGACGAAATAAGCACAAAAAGTAACTAAATAAGCCAGCTCGGGGTGAAAGGAAAGGGATAAAGTAATTATGCCTATGTTACAGTAAAAGTGATTTATACAAAATTATTAATAATTACCAGTCATTATTAGTAATTACCAAGATTCATGGTAGAAGAGATAAATAAGTCGCTTTTACCGGTAATTATTTATTATAATTAACCCATACATTCGGTAAATATAATACCTAAATGTTCAAAAATAATGTACGCCAAGCGCATCAACGAGATAGCTATAGTTTCCTAATGACACCCAATGTCACCTAATCATCTAGAACGTCTAAGGTCGCGTTTTTTCAAATCTAACAATTTGTTAAATTTAATGTAATCACCGATTTTGACGTTTCCGCGTATTTTCAGCCCTTGTTAGCTTACAATTGTTATAACAGCTTGTCAAATATTTGATCACCCAAGAATGAGCAATTAGCAAGATGGCCGCTGATTAACTCCCGTGCGAACAGCTGTTTTCGGTAATGACAGTTTTATATTTCTGTACATTTTTTTTATTTGTGTTACAAGGAACCGGCTAAGGTGAAACATGACCAGTGACCATACTGCCAAGTCATAAGTAAATTATTTCTGTACATTTGAGCCACGGGATGACGTTTATTAAACAGGGCGATGGAATAATATAATTATTATTATAGCCTACATATTATTTTTATAATAATATTACAAAAACTGGGAGTAAGCAAACACTTCTCAAAATATAGTAAATATGTACAATTATTATTTTACTCGCCTGTTCTCCTGCTTATTTAAGAAGTTCCATCTATCTCATGTAATAATCCGTATATCAACTTGTGAATCGCGAAAATATTATTTATCGACATAAGTACAAAGTTTTAGGTTAGATTTCAAGGTCATTGAACTATCATCTTTTTGTCTGAAGAATAGCATCATTTTAATTACTCTGTATTTGTAATAACATAGTGAGAATATAAATAACTCGCACTTATTTTGTGTTCAATTACAGTGAAAGTAATCAACACATCATTGTTAATATCTATATAATTTTATTTAATAACAGTCTGCAAGTTCTGAATTATGTGGTGAAAAGAAACACAGTACAACATGCTTGATAATTATTTAATAAAAGATCAAATACATCATTTCTACACTTAATTTTTTTTTTAAATGTACATAATACACGGCACTACAATTATTATGTACGGTAGCACGCAAGAGCCCGTAGTATGCCGCCCTGAAGCTTGTGGCGTAACCCTTCCTTCATGACTCATGTCAATGAATACGGTTTGAAGTCATGTGTTCCCTGTAGTGAATATCTACTACATAATACATTGGATTTTCGTTTCACAATCACGTAACAGTCTACACACTTGTTTCTTCCGATTCTTGTGTACTGAGTTTTAACAAATTGGGCAATTCTAAGCGACGTGATGAAGACAAGATACATAATTCAATGTACCTGAAAATGTAATATTTAAAGTACTCATATTAATACTACGCACATCGAAATTAAATTGTGATTGTAGTATTATTACAATCATAATATTAACGCGCACGAGCCCCGGTGAATGCTGGCGCATGCCGCTACTGCGAGTTGCTATTCCAAAGTCCAGCGGCCGCTTGGCGGAGTTTGTTCAGGCCGCCGCATCCCGCCATGTAACACGAACGCATTATAATATTTGAATATTACGCACAAACGATACAATATTTTTCATATTTCATAATACTATAATAATTATAATTTTATGTAATCATAAATTTGTCAAAGATATTTTCTTAAATCACATTATACGGCTTCGGATACAAGTCCTTTGAGTCAAACATTGACACATATGTAACATCCCCAAAGAAAATATTTTTTCCCCCGCTTTATTATACTGGCAATAAATTAACAAATGTTTACCTTTGACTATAGTGATAACATTAGTTGAAAAAACGCATTTGACAAATCCTCACCTAACAAATGTTAAATTGAAGAAATGTAACATTGATTTGACAAACGTTGAAAAAACGGGGCCTAAATCAATCATTTACTTAAGCAATTACTTTTACTGTTCATGAAACTGGTAATGACTGCCTCGGTGGCGTAGTTGTATTACGGTATGACTGCAATACTGAGGCTTCGGGTTCGATTTACGAGTCGAGCAAAGTGATATTGGGTTTTAAATTCAGTATCAGGCCGGAGTTAGGAATTTGTGCCCGATATGGCGATAGGCTCGCACCCTATCACATCATGGGACGGAATACGCACGGTGAAAAGTGGGTGCACTAGTTGCGAATCTGCCTACCCCTTTAGGGATAAAAGGCGCTAGTGTGTGTGTGTGTGTGTGTGTATGTATGTGTAAGTGTGTGTGTGTGTGTATGTATGTGTAAGTGTGTGTGTGTGTGTGTAGAACTGGTAATAAGACAGTTATACCTCTTTTACAGATTGAAACTAATCCTATGCAACGTTTCTTGACGACCGAATTCCTTGTGTTCGGTGTTGCACAACTCTTCATTTACTGTTGGCACAGCAACGATGTTCTTATTGCAGTAAGTATACGATAAAACGGGTGAATATGTAAGGGTCGATAAGGAAACTAGTTTTGTGATTACACTGATGGATCGGATGGATCAACTAATTTGTTCTTCAAACCTGCAGCTGAGAAATCTTTGCAATAATTTCGAATCCATACTAAGCCAGCGCGGCGTGTGGGAATAAAACCTAACGCATTTAGTGATAAAGAAGGCCCGTGCCAGTAGCAAGATAGTCTTTCAATAGTAGAGAAGGTAAACGATCAAGTCACACGTTTTTTTATGGCATTGAATGACGAGATGTGCATGCCGTCCGCCTGATGGTAAGCGATACGACCGCCCATAAGCAGTTGCAACACCATCCAGCACCTTGAGTTGCAAAGTATGTGTGGCATTCCACTGCGCTCGTCATCCTGAGACATCAGATGTTAAGTCTCATTATGTCCAGTAGTTACACTGGCTACATTGACATTCAAACCGAAACACTACAGTCCATGCACACTGCTGTTTAGCGGTAGAAATAGATATTGCGGTGGTACCCATCCAGACGGACTCTTACATATGAGAGACCTACCACCAGTAAAGTACTACCACCACTATATTTGATAGTCTCATTGCCGTCAAACTTCCACAATAACAAAAGAATCATTGATGCCTGGCCTTTGAATAGGCTTTATTTATACGAGGACGGCAAAGAGACCCCACTGCACCTGATGGTAAGCTGAGAGGACTCCAGATAGAGTGTCAACTAACAATTATTATCCCTCATCAGTTGACACAATTATGCCGGCCTTTTCCAACCGGCCGCTTTCAACAGCTCCGTCTAGAAATCTCTAGGGGAGGTCTATGTTTAGCAGTAAACTTCATATGGCTGATGATGATGATGATGTTTCAACCGGATATTAGACAGGCTGATCCCGGAACGCGGCACAGTCCCGGGCCACTATAGGGTTTTGATACCTCGCTTTCGGTATTCGCTACCACAACACTACCATCAGCAACTCGTATTTATAGCAGGTTTCCATTTCAGAGTGAAGCACTAATGAAAGGGCCATATGAAAGTACCTGGTGGTCGGGTCACACGAAGCATCGCAAAGACTTGTATATACTGATTTCCCAGTTCAAAAAGACTATTGTGTTCTCTGCCGGGCCTTTCGCGAAGTTGACACTCGCTACTTTTATAAGTGTAAGTATTACTACCTGGATGGCGTATGTACGACTGCGGTCTGAAGTCTCGGATTCGAATACGGGTACAGTAGTTTTAGGGTTTTCTATCCAAAAAGCCTGAAAGTTCGGTAAATGGTAATAGATTTGCCTCCTATTACATGGTATCAAAATATCTTGCAGAGTGTATGTCAAACCTCTGCCTTTTCTTGAAAAGGAAGAAAGTACTCCCCATAATTGTTATCAACCACAATCGAATCTAAGATCTTCTACAATCGTGCCTCATATAAAATACACCTCACCGAGGCAATCCACCTGATTCATTAACAAATTAAGATATAAACACACACACGCACCCGCCTTTAATCCCCGAAGGGGTAGATAGAGACGCAACTAGTTCACCCACTTTTCGCGGTGCGCATTCCGTCCCATGATGTGGTAGGGAGAGAGCCTATCGCCATATCGGGCACAAATTCCAGAGCGCAGCATAATATTAAGCAGAAGAATCCAATATTACTTAAACTACGTTATAGTAACGAGAAAAGTCGCGTAAAACACCAAGTGTTGTTAGATTTAGACAAGGGTCTCCAGTGACATACAATTACAAAGGCATTTCCGTTTTCAGATACTGAAAGGCGCCTACAGCTACTACACTATACTCAGCCAGTCACAAATGAAATAAGCTTCAACGAAAATTTATGTACCTTTGTGGTTCAACCTCTTTGTTTAGTTCACTTCACTTAATTAGATAATTAAAGGCTTATTTTTAAATCGATAGGTAAAGGTAAAACAAAATACACCAAATACACATGATTAACAGCTGTTTTATTAATATGATGATGCAAGACATGAGTAAACTTATGTTCCTAAAAATTCTACGTAATAATTCTGAAGATCGAAGTACAATTGTTTCCCTTGTTATAATTTATTTGATGAATCGATTCCAACACCTCGGAGATTAGATTTTAAAAATTCCTATTTAAGGTGCCGTACCTCAAAGTAACCCTTATAGGATCACTTTGGTCTCCGTATGTCTCTCAAGGCACTTTTTCTCAGTAACACGTAAATTTATTAAGTACAAACTTGGCAAGAAGCAATGTCTTACATATGTTAAATAAAAAATATAAAACCGTAAATATGTACTTCATATATATCTTATCTACAAGTTTGTACGGCATCCTCGGTGCGCGAGTCTAACTCGGACTTGTCTGGTTTTTTATTCTCCGTTTCTTCTTCTTCTTCAGCCTTTGGAAGTCCACTGTTGAATATAGGCCTCCCTCAAAGGTTTCCCGACCAACCAGTTAGAATCGGCCTGCATCCAGTGGGTTCCTGCGACCTTTACAAGGTCGTCTGTCCACCTTGTAGGAGGACGTCCCACGTTGCGCTTGCCAGTACGTCGTCTCCACTCGATACTCCGTTTAACAATATGAATACAGTTGCAAAAGTAAATAAATTATTCAGAAAAATAGTAGCAGTATCGAGAAAAAAAGGCTCTTCCTAAAAGGGCTTATCGACAAATAAAGCACATTCGGTAAAAGCCTTTTAACGTATTAAGGGCGTACGAGTCAAACACAAAAGTCTCATATCAAAGGGCAATCCCTCATTGTGCTTAGTTTGATGAATACCATCTTAATCCCATGCAAAGTATATAATTATGTATTATATATTTACCATGAAAAGCGAGTATCTTTTTGATATTAGAAACTAGCCTTTGATCAAGGCTTTTCTCTCATGAATAAGGTTTTCCGAGATAAAAGCCCCGCTGTATATTTTCTTGGGTTAAAAAGTGGCATATGTTCTTCCCAGGGTCTCAAATATTAACCATATGAAATTTAATAGAAATCCGTTTGGTAGTTTTTGAATATATCGCGTTCAGACAGACAAACGCGGCGCGGGACTGTGTTTTATAATATGCAAGGAAGTATGGATATGAATCTGTGTGTGATATCTAGATACAAACATTCGATGTCTAGATATTCGAATATTTGTAAGAAGTAAACGTAGAATTCATTGAACTGATCCGGATGAAATTTAGCACATAGACCGTCTCCTGGATTGACATAAAGGATGCTTTTTATTCCAAAAAACGTACATAGACTTCAATTCCAGGACAAGTCTTACACACTATAATAAACCGACTATCTAATTTTGTCTCTAAAACTACAATTATGATTATGTATTTTATTTCACAAATTGACACTAATTCTTTAGACATAATGTCGATTTCATCAGAATTACCCCGTCGCATATCAAACGATTAATAGTGGATGCACTAGTTGCGCCTCTGCCTACCTTCGGGGATAAATGGCATTTGTATACCCTAACCTACTCCCATTCTGATATTTATATAAGTTCCAACATGATTATGAAGGTTTTCATTTGAAACTTGATACGTGATTTGTCACAAAGCAGGCGGATGATTGATGCTGATGTATCGACGACTCAAAAGGCCCGCGAAGCCTACCTGACCCACCTTGGATAAGTATAGGGTTAACAACGGTTAACGTCACCTTCGGAATCCTAATTCTTAAAGTAATATGTTAATAAAAGTCTAGTTTTGACTACCTCTGTCTCGTGATTGTATTATTTTTTTAATTTTTTTTTTACGCGTTTCGACTGCGGTTCGAACGATAATAATAATAATTTAATAATAATAATAATAATTTATTTTCCAAAAATTAGACATCTTACAGAATTAACAACGATGTCCACACTAGGCTATGCCTGTATCGTGGACATCAAAAATACAGTTTAAAAAGGAAAGAAGAAGAAGAACGAAGTGATACTGTTTTTTCTGTTCAGTATAAAGACAATATATGGATGTATTGTACGATTCGCAAATGTGTGGGTTCGTGAAGTAAACACTATCAATTAACTAATATAACCTATATGGCAAATTATTATACGGGTATTTTTACTGGTATATTGTATGTATGTATTAACGTTTGTACGATTGTAAACTTATGTATAATACACATAGTATGTTTGACTCGTATATGTGCGTGTCATTTTAACGTCATTTAGTATTATCTTATGTATTATATATTATATTTTATCAGTATGTTATTAGTTTGCCCCACCTTTCTCTTTCCTTTTTTTTTTCTCCACAAAATCCGTCTGAAATATTATGTAAATTGAGTAGTTGTTATTGGCTAGCAAATTATTGTTAAAGTACTATTAGGATAAATTGTAAACAGCTGTTACTATTCTTAAATAAAAAAAAAAAAAAAAAAAAAAAAAAAAAAAAAAAAAAACAAGACCGCAATAAAGGTTATATTGCCACTTCTTGGTTGAGATTTTCCTTATAAATGCTTATTTATTATTTTATGCAGTGGTTATTACTATTTTTTTAAGGCATTGAATGACGAGACGAGCCTGCCGTTCGCCTGATGGTAAGCGATATGACCACCCATAAACAGTAGTAACACCATCCAGCACCTTGAGCTACAAAGTATTGTGTGGCATTCCACTGAGCTCGTTATCCTGAGACATAAGATGTTAACTCTCATTATGTCCTGTAGTTACTCTGGCTACAATGTCCTTCAAACCGAAACACTTCTTCTCTTCTTCTTCAGCCTTTAGAAGTCCACTGCTGAACATAGGCCTCCCCCGAAGATTTCCAGACCAACCTGTCAGAAGCGGCCTGCATCCAGCGGGTTCCTGCGACCTTCACAAGGTCGTCCGCCCACCTAGTAGGAGGACGTCCCACCGAAACACAACCATGTTTAAATATACATAAACCATGTTTTAGATCAACATATTTAATAGGCTACTTTTTATTCCCGACAAAGTATACAGTAGGATTATGCAGAGTAATGTCTTTTTTGCAGGTAAACTCGCGAAAAACACCTAGTTACTAAAAACATTATAACAAATAGCCTTCTGTGTGATAAATTTGTATCGCTCAATACAATCAATTTTAAGTGATTGGAAAACATTAATAAACAATATTTTATGCGAAGTCATCAAGTCTTGAGGATTAACAAATAATAGCTCATTTTGAATGATTTGTTAGATTTTCTGTTATAAATTACGCCGTCACTCCTACAGTATTTCAAATCTGACTTTTTTTTTTTTTTTTTTTTTTTGTTTTCGCGGAGAAAGTGACTTATTACTACCGCCCAGCCTTCAAGGGGGGCGACTGAGCGGTTATGTTGGGTTCACCGTGCCTTACGACCCGGCGTTGAGCCGCCCGGAGAGATGTAACCATCGGGCGACCGCCGGGCCGAGTCCCTAACCTATGTACAACGCACGGCATACCAACCAAAACTCCGCGGTGGCCATCTTCGGCGCATTAGGGACGGCTGTGGGCTTCCTCTGACGGAAGTGTCTAAGTTGTCATCCGCAGCCGCCCCTGCGCGGTGCCGCCTAATGCGGCCCGTCTCCTGTTTGGGGGGGGCTCAGAAGCCCCCGCACACCGAAGGACGCTCTCAGCGTCAACGGCAACGTGAGGCCTACCAGCCACGCTGTCGTCCATCACAGGGATCGCAACAATGTGCCACTAAGAACACAAAATTAAAGACGGACAGCCCCCTGCCGCCCGCCTGCGACCCCCGGTGGCCCCTATTAGTCGCCTTTTACGACAGGCAGGGGATACCGTGGTGGAATTCTTCAAACGCCCCCAATCCACAGGGCGGAAGACGCCGGTCAGTCGTACACCCGGCGCCTCCTACGTCTCGTCTGGCGGCGGGAGGGATCTCCGCGCCTCCGATCCCTCTCGGCACTCTCCTTCTGCGAGAGGACCACCTCACAGAAGTGTGCCACCGCACGCCAGGACCTCCGGCTGTCGACCATGGAAGCGACCACGGCCGGCAGCGAGAGGTCTCCTCCGACGACTGCTCTGAGAGCGCTGCGCTCCTCATCCCAGGCTGGGCAAAACTCTAACGTATGCTGGGCCGTATCCAGCGGGCAGTTGTCACAGTGGTGACACACGGCCGACACCTCCTTCCGCACTACCCGCCACAAGAACTCACCGAAGCAGCCATGCCCAGTGAGCACCTGCGACAGGCGAAACGTTGCCGCACCGTGGCGCCTGTCCAGCCATTCAGCAAAGACAGGACGCACTGCCGCGACGACCCTGAGCCCCGCTGTCGGGGCCTCCAGCCTGAGACGCCACTCCTCCACGGCGGCTCGCCGTAGGGAGGCCCTCATGGCCTCCACCTCCTTCAGGGCCGGATGTTGCCCGCGACTGGACGCCTCCTCCCGCCAATGAAAGACATCGGAGAGGGATTTGGCGTCCAGATCCCAGGGCAGGAATCCGGCCAACAAACAAGCCGCCTCGAAAGAGACCGTGCGGTACGCCCTGATCGCCCGCTGCGCCAAAGCTCTCTGCGGAGTGCGCAGGAGGGCGATGCAGGGGCGGTTCAGGGAGTCAGCCCAAACGGGGCTGCCATAGAGGGCCATGGACCGCACGACTCCGTGATATAACCTCCGGCAAGGGATGCCAGGACCTTCCAGGTTGGGCAGCAGGCTGGAAAGAGCGCCCGCTGCCCGAGACAGTTTCGTCCCCAGTTTCTTGAAATGGGCGCGGAATTTCCATCGGCTATCTAAGACTAAGCCTAGATATTTCATATCTTTGCCGATGGGAATCCGCACCCCCTCAACCACGATGTGGGCACCGGCCGGTGGCCCTCTCCGAGGCCCGTGGAAACAAATGGCCTCGGTTTTCTCGAGGGCCACCTTTAAACCCAACCGTCGAATCCGACTTACTACTTGGCCGGTGCCCACCGCCGCCAAGGTGGCGGCGTCCCGGAACGTCCTGGCGGTCGCTGTGACCAATGTGTCGTCGGCGATTTCAAATCTGACTGCTGTAATGAATTAACTCCAGCCATGATCTATCTGTGACCAGGCACCTACTGCATTTAGCTGGCAAAAATTTTGTACTATAATACAAAACACATTGGACATTCTACCCTATTTCTAGGGTGTACAGTTCGAAATGTATCGATAATCATATGGTGCGTATGGCTTTAGGTATTCAGGTCAACGTTGGACAGACGCCAACAACTAAAATCTGAAACTAAGCAATGTTTTAATCTGAATTATATTTTAAGCTAAAATAATTCCAGCTCATAAACTTTATGAGGTGGAAATATACATAAATTACGTCTGCGACTTAAGCATTTGGATAAATATTTCTTGTAGCATTAAAAAGGATTTATTGTGGAGTTTTTGGTCTACCATTAGTCATGCTTATCACTTTCATACAACGCTCCTTGTACGTGGTCTTACAACACTCGCTCCTGAGCTTTCATCCACTTCCTTCAGCTCGTCGCGCCACCGGCCCGCGCGTCTCACACTACGGTACCTGTGCATGGTCTCACAACACTCGCTCCTGAGCTCTCACCCACTACTTTCAGCTCGTCGCTCCGCCGGCCCGCACGTCACATACTACGCTCCTTGTACGTGGTCTTACAACACTCGCTCCTGACCTCTTATCCACTAACTTCAGCTCGTCGCTCCGCCAGCCCGTACGTTACATAGGTACTATGCTTCCTGTACGTCGTCTCACAACACTCACTTCTGACCTCTTATTCAAAACCTTTAGCTCCTCGCTCCACAGGCCCGTGCGCTACACATTACGCTCTTGAGCTCTCCCCCTTCTCATCGCATAAGTTGTCTCATAATTTAGCAAACGTGCCTAAGTACGCCCACGGTTATTTCCCAGTTTAAGTCACTTATGGAAACAAGTTTCAGGTCGTGACCTCTTCTGCATAAATAATATCTTGTATTTTTTACCGCCATCTTATAATTTTTCGATGTCAATCCTAATGAAAACGCAAGCGAGTGAGTCAATATTACTTTGACGTATCGGTAGTTTTTCTCGTGTTCTGTCTCGTTTCTAGTTATATTAGTGAATTATAAACAGATGTAATTAACTTATATTTTTTGATATAGACAACGATCTGCAAGCTGAGTTCTGTTATAATGTGAGGTGGATCTTAGATTTATGTTTTAGTGTTGCTCCTGTTTATAGACAGTCGCTTGTCATAAAACAAGTGCTTTTACTCATACATATGTGAAGTAAAATCTAGATGCACTTTCGTTATTATTCCTTGCCTTACAATTACCAACCTTAATTCAGCCTTTAAATTCTGAAGAACATTCTTTAGAAACTAAGATCGTATAAGGTGCAGAGGCCGATACAGCGCCTTTATTTAAGTAAACAAAACGTAGATTTGGGTCAAACTTTTTAATATAAAGTTACACGGAAGTCAAACGTCACGAGATGGCGTGCCGATCGGCCACCTGTCGTTGACTTTATGCCTGTCAAATGTCGTAAAAATCCAAGTCCCGATGTAAGCACTAAAAAGGAGTGGTGAAAACACGATGTCCTGATTCTGATGAATGATAATATAAAGTGTTGAATTGATCCTACTTATATTATTTTTTATGCGGTCATTGTACCTGATGATAAGAAGAGTACCTAGGGTCCATATAGATAGCTGACTGACGAGACATGACTATACCTCGCCGGCGGTTGCCCGATGGTTCCATCTCTCCGGGCGGCTCAACGTCGGGTCGTAAGGCATGGTGAACACAACATAACCGTTCAGTCGCCCCCCTTGAAGGCTGGGCGGCAGTCATAAGAAACTTTCACTGTTGCACTCCGGGAGTGCCGGCAGAAGTGAAAACTTGAACATTAACGTTGTGCATTTTTGAATATTTTGAAATGGTTAGGAAATAATTTCGCACAAATTGCTTTATTTAAAAGTACCAGCATGTATGTGGTTAAATACAATATTTATTTATTGCGCTATCGTACACAAAAATGACAATTTCACTATTTCTTTATAAATCAAAATTTGAAAAAATAATGTTGCGCTATTTTGTACTCGTACCGTGCAAACGCTGGGGAAATAAATCAAAATGTAGTCGTTTAAGAATTATAGCTTCTACGCATTGTATTTAAGGTGCATATTAGTAAGGGATGCTTTTAATGACGTTAATAAATAAAAATGCACTCGTTTCAAGAATTAGAGCTTCTACGCATTGTATTTAAGGTTCATATGAGTAAGGGATGGTTTTAATGAAGTAAATAAATAAAAATTAAAACGTTTAAGAATTATAGCTTCTACGCATTGTATTTAAGGTTCATATTAGTAAGGGATGGTAAAACCTCCGCATCAGTTTTTCGTCAGGATTGCGAGTTTAACATTTTATACCCATCCCAAAAGTGCTCAACGCCGCTTAAGAAGTTTTCACTTAAAAAAAAAGTCTACAAAATTATCCAGGCCTGTTTAAAACCCAATATACGCACTCTGATCCCGGATGGTGACACTTACGAGGGCTTCTATGGTTAATTTTACACAATTTTACATTTTCTGACAGGTTAGTTCGGAAATCTTTGGGGGAGGCCTATATACAGTAGTGGACTTCTAAAAGCTGAAGAAGAACAAGAAAGAGATACGGTGGTCACTATCTCGAGGGATAAAATTATCCTACCATCAGACATAAAATGCGAAAGTAGGTAAAAACTCAGGCTGTTCGAAGTAAACGCAGTAACCTTTAAATTTGTACGATATTTGGTACATTAATGTACTTAAACCTGGAATTACATAATACCTGCTACATTTAATCCTGAAATATATCACATTAGGAGTTTTATACTGGGAAGGAAATTGGGTTTTTCTATTCAGTATGAGCCTTGAGTCTGGAAATGTGCTCGGAAAATTAATATGGGTGCGATACACCTCTTCCTACCCCTGAAAAAGGGAAAAACGCGTGATGCTATATATGTATGAAAAATCTATTACATATTTGCCCGTGCAGGCAAATAAAAAAATGGCAACGGCCATAGAGCAAAATCATAACGTTTGTAGACGCCTCTGACATGAAGTTACCTTAAGCCTGCTTATTCAATCATCTGATAAAAGTTATTTATAGGATAAAATGATGAAAAAAAAACCTCTCCTAGCCAATTTCGGCCACGGCGGCCAATCTCAACGAAGATCAGCCAGGTGCGCAGGAGATATTATAGTGCACGAGTGTGTGCGCAATACACAGATGCACTCGCTATTCCTTCACTCACATAGTCCGGTGAGACGGCAATCCGACATGACCGGAGAGAGATCAGGCGCAGGATCAACGGCTTTACGTGCTTTCCGAGGCACGGGGGTATCCCACCGCCATCTTCCTGACTCCTAGCTGCGACTGAGTAATTTTTAAGATGAAAAACCAAATCACAATGTTTTTGGCTCGACTCGGGATTCGAGCCCAGGACCTCAACGCGCAAATCATACTCGTAACGCGTACGCGATAGAACTACGCCACCGAGGAAGTCTCTAGGATAAAATAAAACATGAACAAAACATAAATAACAGTTGTATGAATAAAATTGTTCCATTGTCTCGCTTTTCTATTCTGTCAGCTTATAATTTATCGGAAAAATAACTTTTAGGTATGTATGTATCCATTGAAACTTCAGCCCTTAGGGCCTGTATCACGTCTTTCAAGTTAATTTGACGACAACTAATGTAAATAGTACTCGTTTTATTGCCATTTATTTGGGAGCATATGTGTGTGACTTTTGTATTTGGTCGGCTTATACATTTATGTGACGAGAAGCATTTACTTAGTTGTGAAACATGGGCTTAGAGTTGTCGGCCGGCGATGAATCAAAGATTCCTAGTATTGTACATGTTTATGGGTGTTGATCAGTTACCTTCAGCTGACCCATTTGCTTATTGGGCCCCTATACTATAAAACAAAAACAGACATCAGCTTGTGTAATGTGTAATCCGGTTCACACAGGTCGGCATGATTGTTTCGACTGGCGAGGGGTAGTCATCTATCGTCAGTCAGCAATCTATCTAGTATCTGGGTCCCATTTCAGTCACCAGCAGGTGCAGTGGGAGAGCTATCACTTTGCTAAGCCAAAAAAAAAGTGTGTGTACTTATGTACACGCGTTAGAAGTTATACTTCTTTGGCGTAACAAGATAAAAATCTTTTTAAACAACGCGCCAAAAGAAGTATAACTTCAATATCTTTCGCCTTATTCTACGTTCAAAATTCAAAACTAAAATGTTGACTATAGCTAACTTCAGGGTGTCGGTTTTTCGTGACGGAATACGCGCGAATATAAAAATTTACACTCATCATTGATGTATTAAAAATAATACATCAATGACTCTCATCATTTTTCCCTAACGCGCCAAAAGAAGTATAACTTCAAAAAGGTTAATTTTCTTCCATTTGTTATGTATAAAAATGTATGTAATTTTCCAATATTTTCTTACTAAGTAACTCAAAATTTCATTTTGAAACTGAATTCTGGATTTATACAAACTACACTCAAAGAGCATTACGAATCGTCATGACTAAAATATTCATAGAATAGTTGCATCAGTGTTTTAATCATTCAAAAACACTAAATTCTGCTAATGGCTGAATATTTAATACATTAATGTTATAATTACTAAAGTGTTTGAAGGCGATAAGTTAATTAGTTAGGCGATTATTTAGGCTAATGCTTATTAGAAGTAAGCGCAGAAACTACTGAACTTATTTTGATAGTTAGCACACAAATATATCGAATAATTCACTTCAAAGCAATTTTAGTATACATTATAAGTTTTGTTAAAAAAGATTTTGAAGTGAGTGAATCCGCAAAACCTAGTTCTTAGTAAAATATCTATGATAGAAAAAGTTCGTTACTATTACAATATGTATGATTTATAATATGTTAGATAGCGTTATATGTCAGATGTTGATAGGTCTCTCATATGTGAGAGTGCGTCTGGGTGGGTGCCACCGCAATGTCTATTCCTACCGCCAAGGAGCAATGTTCATGCACTGTTGTGTTTCAGTTTGAAGGACATTGTAGCCAGTGTAACTACTGGAGATAATGAGACTAAACATTTTATGTCTCAGGATGAGCGCAGTGGAATGCCACACAGTACTTTGTAACTCAAGGTGCTGGATGGTGTTGCTACTGTTGATGGGTGGTCGTATCGCTTACAATCAGCCGAACGGAAAGCTTGTCTCGTCATTCAATAAAATAAAAAAAAAACTGTTTTCCTTCCCCGTTAAAGCAAACGATAATTGATAAACAATAAACACGTAACTTCGAAAAGTCAGAGGTGTGTGCCTTGGGTTTTGAACCTCCGAACATTGTCTCGGCAGACCGTTCCATTCGCAACTAGGTTATCATCCACTTATTTTTAATATCGTTTTAATAACGTTACATTATCGTCGCATCATTCAATATCAGTTTACAGCATTTTAATACGTACCCGGGAGTAATGTAAGTAAACAGGTAAACCTTGAAGAATGTGGCGCGTATCGATGTAATTTCATTCTCCACGTACATTATTTACTCAGAGTACCGATTGTCATGTCGTTTGCATAAAACATCTCGGTAACGTGTGATAAAATAAGATAGAATGAGACTTGTCGAAAGGTACTTTTGGTTCAGTTTTGGTTGTAGATCCCTTGGGATTGTTATCTAACGTAATAATAATATTGGGTTATGAATGTTGAAAAGTATAAATTAACTCTGATATGGAATTCATTTTATACAGTGAATATCATGGGCGTATATAAGAGGGGATTCTAAGGGGTCCGGACCCCCCTTAGCTTCTAAAATGATCGGGCTACCAAAGATGTCCACACTATAATGTATTACGTGACGGGTGGGGGGGAAGCCTGTATACGGTGTCATGCCAGGCATGAACCCATGCCACTAATATATCGTAGGACCCATGTGAAAGCTATAGCTACGCCCGTGGTGAATATGATTGAAGAAAAAATGTCGCTGGTATGAACTATTAATAAAATTGCTGAGAATTTAATAGTTTTTTTTTAAACCTGACAACATTATTAAATATACACCCTGGTAAGCCACAGTGACTCCACTGCACCTGATTGTAAGTGTAGTGACGTACAAACAAAGTCTCGATTGGTAAGAAATGTTAATCTCTCGACAGTCGATACAATCACCTGTCCATTTGGGAATCTTTATGAGAGGCATAAGTTCAGCAGTGGACTTCATGTGGTTGATGATGATGATGAGTCGACACAATTATTATGCCGACCTGAACTATACCGGATATACTCAGAATGATCCCGGAATGATATATAATTTCGTGGGCCGGTATCCGATCGGATATAAAATACTATACTATACCATAAACAGACAATAGAGAAAACTCAATTGGGTGGTCACTGCCTAATTTAAAAATGCTATTGACAAACACATTATACTCTAAAAGCAAAACCGGTGGTAAATTTGCTCTTAACTGATTATGCGTCACTGCCGTGGTGAGCCGACTAATTAGTCTGATGCCCAAAATTGGCTTGTAATTAAAACTTGTAATTTGTTTTAAACACAAACGATTTAGGGAAGCACTAATTTACAATTTCGATATATAAACATGGGAGTTTTGAGAAAGTTAATTATTTGATAAAGCAGCGAGGACTTAGTTGGGAATGCAACCGACTGCGGAGACGAAGGAACGCTGGATCGAAACCCAAGTAGCCTTTAATTTTTCCAAGTGAAGTATGTGCATTATTTGTCTACTATGGTTCGCTTTGACGGTGAAAGAAAACTGCGTGTAGCCCTACAAAGCTCAACTCGTATTACATGGAATCCAGCATAGCTGGCATATGAGGATCTCGAACGCGTCTACCCTTGAAAGGAAATAAGATACGATGTTATGGTGTATGGTATTATATTTAAATAAATAAATGACTTGACAGAGAAACAATTAGGTACCTACTAGATAAATTATATAACGTTAAGATTTGGGCACGACTAGGAACTCATGTTAAAGGAATAGAAGGTGAGTAATCTTAGATTATAATTCTCTACAAATATAATCGTGTGTTTGAAGACAATTTTATAATTGGAGATGCGAAAATCCAACCAATACGTTTAAAGATCACCTCCAAAAACGGAAAAGAATTTCAGACTAAAAGCCTAAACTACAAAATATATTAACGAGGCGTGAATTTTAAGAATAATTAGCCAGATTTAACTGACAAAGCGGCTTGTTTTTCCCTCTTTTTCCCGCCAAATCCCACCTTTTCCTCGGGATCTCGAAGGATTAACAAGGACTTTTGCCCGTTTTCAATGAATGCGTTTGGTACAATAATTTTTAGGTAAACATTAATAAGCGGCGCTGGACGAGGTGGAAAGACGAGACAAAGTTACGCAGGTTCAAAACTCACCCCTGACTTTTAGAAGTTACATCTGTATTTGTTAATTATCACTTGCTTCGCAGCACTTGTAATTAGACGAATTGATAAAGATCACAGAAAAACGCTTGTATCTACAAGCTGTTCTGAAATGTCCGCCTAGAAATATTTTGGATACAAAACGCAACAGCAAGCTTTCAATTCACCTTAGTTTTCTTTGAGACATATCCTATTACAATTATGTTTAGCATTTGATAAACTTCTGACTTATTTGAAATCTACTCGCCTTCTATCTTACAAAAAAAAAACACAATCCAATCTCTTCTAACTTATTCCACGTAATAAACGATTAGCTAGAAGATGCTATCGGTCTGCGTTAACATTTTGCAGTACGACGGATTCTAGGATTACATAACAACATGATCCTTGTCATCGATACGATTTCTTGCTTCGTTTATAATTGGTTCACTTGTTAGATTTTAAAAGTTCTTGTGGTATATTTAATATCCTATAGGATGTCAGTTCTTCCGTTTGTTTATCGGTTAGTGAGACAGCTATGAAACTAAAGACCAAGAGTTCGAGCACCGAAATATCAGTCAAGATCCAAAATATAAACATCTCCAAGATTTGGGTGAATAGTATGTAATACACCATATAGGAAAATATGTTTATAGGTTTGAAGGAAGGCATATGACAGATAGTCGTACGGATAGCATAATATAGCCAGGTTTATCGGGTACTGAATCTATAACCTGGCAACAGATCTTATTACTAAGTCTGTTTGTCTGTCTGAATCATAGAACTAGAACACGCTCTTTGTTAAATCTTTAATGGGCTGGTGTTTTGAATCGAGCTAACATTTTCGCAGAAAATCTATTATAGTGGATACCTTTACAAGTAGACTTAAAGACGAAATGTAAGAAACATGTAAAATGTAAGTGAAATTCAGACAACAGTTCAAGAAATATGTACGGCACCTCTGTGCAAGATTCTGTTTCGGACTTGCCCAGTTTTCTATTTAACAGCTGAACACAATGTACAAAAGTTTCAATTCAAACGAAAAAAACACATTTAAAACTTTTCATTCGTTTTAAAAGGAAAAATTAGGGAGTTTTATCAATTTGTCTTGTACCAACAAAAATACAAAAGTTCTTCGAGACAGTTCCAACAACTCTAATTAACCTGTAGGTCTTTCTGATAAAGGACTTTTGGGGTGTATACTATTTTTTTATATGTAGGTATGTGATGGTTACTTCATCTCGAGTAATCATCATCATCATCAGCCACATGACGTCCACTGCTGAACATAGGCCTTCCATCATCATAGGCAACTCGAGTAATGAACATATAATATTAGTGCCTCGGTCGCTTTGTTGTATTATGGTACGACTGCAATGCTGAGGTCTCGGGTTCGATCCCCGGGTCAGGCAATGATATTGGGTTTTTCTACTCAGTATCAGCCCAAAGTCTGGATTTTGTGCCCGATATGGCGATAGGCTCGCCCCCTATCACATCATGGGACGGAATACGCACGGCGGAAAGTGGGTGCACTAGATGCGCCTCTGCCAACCCCTTCGGGAATAAAGGGCGTGAGTGTGTGTTGTTGGTTTTAAAATCTATGTCATGTGGAAGATGGGGAAGAAAAATATAGCAAGGTAACTCCTACTACGCTGCTACTTATGCTTAAAACAAAGAAATTCAAAATGGCGGCCACTTTTTTTAAACCAATAGCCCTTAAATCAAGAAATATTTAAATGGCGGCCACTTTTATAAATTCTTTTTTTTTTTAATTAAGGCGCAAAACAGGTTACAATCATGACAATTTTATATAACGTACAGGTTTACATTAAAACTAGATTGCATTCCAAAATATGTGCCCTTATATGGGTAAATTACAGAAGGTGCGGACTAAGATCAATTAAAACTATTGAGTTGTATACAGTTAACAATAAAAATGAAACAAATAACAACAGTATGTGGGTAACTTACCAATAAATATTATTTTTTGTAGACCTCTTGAGAATGATCCAAATCTGCCATTCGCAACATCAATTCTCACATTAGATCTGCCTTTTGCACACAAACCAATGCCCAGATATCAATTTAAGGTCGATTGGCCGTAAAATAAAGAAATTCAAAATGGCGGCCACTTTTTTTATTCTGACAATGGATCAGTCTTTGATAACTAAATTTGTACCTAGATATCGATTTTGAGGTTAATTGGCCTTAAAACAAAGAAATTCAAAATGGCGGCCACTTTTTCAATTCTGACATTTGATCAAACTTTTGTAACCAAAGTCATACCTAGATATCAATTTTGAGGTCGATTGGCCTTAAAACAAAGAAATTCAAAATGGCGGCCGTTTATACCAATTCTAACATTGGCTCTTAATATTTTAGTGACTATTGAATATTGATTAAGCGTCCCTAGCTCTAGATTACGCAATAAATAAAATAAAATAAAAATAATATACACGTCGACTTGAGATCCTCCTCCGTTTTTTATTTGTAGGTTAAAAATGGAAAGTTTAAATCTATTTCAATGGCACTTACCTTTTTTTTTTTTGTTTATAAAATTTCTGTTAGGATCAAATTAAAACATTTAAAAAATAGGTGTAATACCCCATTGCTAAATCTGCAAGGTGGACAGACGACTTGATAAAGGTCGCAGGAACACGCTGGATGCGGGTCGCTTTTGACAGATCCATCTGGAAATCTTTAGGGGAGGCCTATGTTCAGCAGTGGACGTCACGTCGCTGATGATGATGAAAGTCGCTGAAGCAAGTTAATGCCTTCCAAAATCTAAACACTTCTAATGTTCATGTCATCAGTGGAACACTATTTTGCTAAAACAATTAAATACATAAGGTCTTAAGTAACACAAATGGATCAATCTGTTTCATTTCCTGATCCACTTCTTTCAAAACCACCCCAATACCTCTTTAAATCCGGGTATAAAACACCCAAAAAATAATGGCCCTTTTACCCCAACACGAAAAACTAAGATAGCGCAAACATCCCAATCCCGGGTGATATAACCGGTTCAAACGCATCTTAACCGGTTCAACGCTTGTCGATATCCGGATTATACGAATTTACGGTTTGACACTAACAAGGGTGAAATTTTCTGCACCGTCAACGTCGCGGGTCGATGGGACCTTACAAGGTTAATTGGTACAATTTTCTATTTTTTAGGTATTTGAAGGTTACATTTATCAATGTTTTTTTTTATATACATTGGTATTTTCCTACTATGGAGTTCCGTGTTCGATTACCCGTTGAGCAACTTCAGTAACTATACCGTAAAAGTCCGTGGCAAATTAGTCGCATGGAGCCCCTACTTGCATGAAAATCTATACCTATAAAGATATTTTCCAGCGACCTTTTATTAGATCCCATTAAACAAAGGAGATGTACGCTTTTTGTATGGGTGCTGGGCCTCGAAATCTAACCAGGTTCAAACTTTATGAATATTAAAGGGGCAAAATATGGACCTTTGATCCATTAAAAAAAATATTTTTAGACCCCACCATTTATATTTTTTTTAAAAACGTTCATTTTAAGTGTAGTTTTCAAGCAAAATAAAATTACATAAATTTCAAAATCGGAAGACTTTAAAATATAAGGTTTATTGCAAAAGCGTAGTTTTTGGGAGTACTATCCAGATATAATATAAGTACAAAGGAACGTGGTTAGAATTTTGGGCCCGTTTTTGGACATGTCCTTTACAAAATTTTGCCTTGTTACGTCACTGTTAATACTAGGATTTCTCAATACCAAACTAATAACGTCTGCAAGGCATCTCATTCCATTCCCTATGAAATTAAATACGTAAAACGATGTACAATCATGAAATATATTGCTTACATTTAGTAGAAATACAGAAAAAAAAAACTTATGAATGATGAATAAATTACGACTAAATAAAATCTATACATATATGAAAAGCAGTAGAACCGGTGTGTCTGCACATTTAAAGATATGTGACATAAAAGGGGGCGAATAAAGAAGAGTAATGGAACATAAATCATTTTTGTAATTCTTTTCTGTCTGTCTGTTTTTCTGTTTGATTGTTACTGCACATCTCCAAAATTAATGAACGGATTGCGATTAAATTTGGCACGCGGGTAGATCATGTCCTGGATTAACACATAGGCTAACACTTTTTATCCCGGAAAAACTTTTTCACGCGGGCGGAGCCGTGAGCAAAAGCTAGTATATCATAAAAAGCTAAGGAAAGTCCTCTGTTTACTTACTAATTAATCATAAATATTTCATCCTGAAGACGATGGCGGGATTTCTTAATAATTTCAAAGTAAAGCAATGCCTCGAAAGCGATAATTTACAACGGTCCTGCCGGCCCTATTTATTTGGGGTTTAAGTGTAAAAATTATAGCGATTTGAAAAAGTAATTACTCTGAAATGGATCATCTGTAGTTTTGTTATAAATTAAAATAAATCATTGTTTACCCGACTGCGAAAGAAGGATGGTTATGTTTTTCGAGTGTATGTATGTATATTTCTTTGGCACGCTCTAGAGCCTAAACGGCTTGTCGTATTTTTATGTGAGTGGTGTCAATAGATTTGTCTTAGTCGTGAGAGTGACACTGGGTACATCAAAATTAAAAAAAAAACAAAATTAAGGTATTTTGGCGGCAAAACGTAATCAAAAAATAAAATTATCAAATTAAAATCTTGTTCCTATCTTTTCAGTTCTTCAATGAATTTAATAAAGATGGCAGATATTGACGCAGTCGAGTTTTTTGTTTCTATTTTTTTATATTTTTTTATGTAAGTATTTTGTTCACACAAAAAGACATAATGGATGTATTTTACCAAGTCAGACGGAAAAATATGGCAGAAATAATGTTCCCATTGTTAAAAACACCATTTGTTAGCGCCTTAATGTTTTAGAATGTGGAATTCAGGACGACGCAAATCTCACTAAATTTTTTGAGTATGCTACGGTTTATTTGTTAACCTTATAATAAAACAAGCAACTTACTCGTCTCATTAAAAAAGCTTGCTTTCAATTTGCTTCATCTATTTAATTGTACCAACATCCAAAAACTTTTATTGCGTTTACTTTACTTGTATCGGTGATAATAATGTTATTGTTGTCTCTTTCTGTACCTCTCGCTCTAACTAACTTAGCTCATTTCGCAAATTTATATATATAAACTATGAAGTATTAAATATGGTTTAGCTTTCTCGTTATTGTTCATCAATTTTCGATTGACTTATGTTAGGTACGATTTATGATTACTCTTTCTTGTTTCACCGCAGTGTAAATAAATTCTATACTAAAAACCTTCCCTGAAAAATATACATTTGTATAACGAAAACCCCGTCCAAATCGGAATAGTAGTTTTTGAGAAAATCGCGGCCATACAAACTTACATACATACGGGTCGAATACAAATCCTCCTTTTTTTGAAGTCGGTTAAAAACGTAGTATGTTCACTCAAAACTAGGTATTAAGAATGAGGGAGCCAGGATGCTTACTTTTCCTGTGCGCTCCCAATACAACTCCGAACTTATATCCGGATAACAAAACACATATAATTATGTGATAATTTTGTGTGTTTTAGGGTTCCGGAGCTCGAAAAGAAAAAAGGAACTCTTATAAGATCACTTTGTTGCCTGTCTGTCTAGCAAAACCATTTTTCTCAGGTACGGGTAATTATATCAAGTTGAAATTCTCGGGAATTTGATATAAATTTCGACTTGATATCTTTTGTAGACCCGAGTCTACAATCTCTTTCAGCTGTGAAAAAATCAAACTCGCAAGTCAACACGATCAAAAGATATGACAGTTTATGTCGCATTTATGTTGCCCGACCTGGGAACCTAGAACATTAGCACAGCTAAAGTATATTAAATATAGTAATTATGAAAACTTGCTAGAGTTAATTACAATAACAATAAAAGAACATAAGAAATAATTTATATCCTCTTCAGAAGTATAAATATTATGAAATGAGAAGATCAAGCGATTTGTAACGGACGGACGAGACAGAAATAATAATTGTGTACATTTTAGTGAGGTGCCTCGATTTCCTTCGGGCTTCCGCACGAAAACGTTTATTTTAGTTCGAAAATGGAAACTGCATTTACACAAGGGATATATCGTTACAACTATCATTACACGAAATTTATATGCAGCATCTAATAATAACAATATAAAATAAGCTTAGCAATAATGTTGAGGAAATTATAAACTGTATTGCTTAAGAAATTAGTTGAAACTGCTGCCATTTTCCTAATGTTTGTAAAATAGCAATTTACAGCTCGTTGCCGCTATTTTGTTCCGTATGTCTGGTGCAGCGAAGTGGTGGCGTATGCATCTTTAAATGATATTGTTAATCATTCAGATATTTTAATCAAATGTAGTAATTCAATTCAAATGACCAAGCTAGTCTAGTGTTCGAAGTAAATAACCACAAAAGTTCTAGCTATTTGTGTAATAAAGTTAACAGTCCATGATTAAATTACGAAATCATCAATGTCGAAAATTGACCGAATATTTCAAAATCGAAGCTCTACAGGTAGCCTAAATCCGAAGACAATCTGAGGCGATACCTTCAGAAGTATTTTGTTTATATAGGGATAATCCTGTGGTATTGAGCGAATCCTGGAAAATTGGCTGTCCTGGCACGTGAATACCTTTTGTGGATGACTTTTATTAAATTTCCTTATATCTGCACGAGCTTTTCGGTCTTGTTGAGGATAAGGTTTTCAAGGGAATGTTTCCGAGGATTTGATATGAAAGTTTATATTTTAGGTTGTTCATAAGAATAGAATCCTTACCTATTATACTGTTTAGTGAAAACAACCATCCAGCTTGTTGTCCAAAAAATGCGGGGTAACTTATTCCCAGGGTTCTGCGCTCATTACTGCGACATTAATGTAAAGTATCATAATATCCAGTAATTAAACTGGCTACTATGACTGCGACCTGGAGTACATTGCATATTGTTGTTTGTTGTGTTTGGTGGCACAAACAGTCATAACTCTGGACAAACTTTAATACACTCAAAGAAGAGCAAACTGACTCAGCACCAGCAAGTAGTCTGGCATCCAGACATCGATAAACGTGAGTTGACTATCCTCAACACAATTATGCCTTTATACACAAAAACCTTTGACCTACTTGCTCGTGTGCCGTGAAAAATTGCCAGTAAAAGCGAAAATCGTCTTTACCCCAACCCTATCGTACCTCATATTTCAGTGTACCCACGATTGCGCTGTGTAAATTACTGTGCGAGATTGATTGTGGGCTCGCGTTCAGCTGATTGATAAGTTTCGAACGGCGCATTTACTGCGCCAATCAGCTGTATTTCACACTGTAGCTTGAATTAGCGCGTATCTAATTGGAGTTCAAAGTGACATTAATTGTCTACGGGCTCGTACACATAAACACGACACGACGTCGCACCGTCCCACGACGCGAAGCCGCTTCACGACGCGACGCCGCTTCACGACGCGACGCCGCTTCACGACGCGACGCCGCTTCACGACGCGACGCCGCTTCACGACGCGACGCCGCTTCACGACGCGACGCCGCTTCACGACGCGACGCCGCTTCACGACGCGACGCCGCTTCACGACGCGAAGCCGCTTCACGACGCGAAGCCGCTTCACGACGCGACGCCGCTTCACGACGCGACGCCGTATCGTGGAAATCTACGACGACAGTTAGGGCTTATACACATAAACACGACACGGCGTCGCGTCGTCCTACGACGCAACGCCGTGTCGTGTTTATGTGTATGAGCCCTACCTCTGTGTAGCAAATGCTAGAGTTTGCTTTTAATGTATTTTTTAAAATATTTTATTTATAGTAATGCATGTCTCTTTATATTTAAGGCCAAGCAGGTTGTTTTGCTACTTCTCTTATTTCATCATCATCATCATATCATCATGAAATCCACTGCTGGACATAGGACTTCCCTAAAGATTTCCAGACGGACCTATCAAAAGCGGCCTGCATTCAGCGTGTTCCTGATTAATAATACAATATTTGTATTATTTTGTTGTAATAGTAACATAAGTAGGTAGGTATGTAATTGTGCTTTTTTTAATAAATTATATTGATCTGAAATAATACATATAATAACAACAACATTAAAATATTCAAAGTTTGAAATCTAGTTTAACGCCTAAATCACTTTCTTATCAAGTTGTTACAAAACCAATTTAAACTTTACAGAGTCTTTGTGGGTATCTCCGCGCGCGTAATGGAGATGTGTGTTTGTTTACATTAACTTGCGAACCCTCCTCCATTATTTACATTACCGTCACTCTACACTCCAATATGTGGTCTCAGATAATTCACCCCTGAGCTCCCATCAACTACCTTCAGCTCATCGCTCCACCGGTCCGTGTGTCACAGACTACGCTCTCTGCAGTCGGTCTCACAACACTCGCTCGTGAGCTCTCATCCACTCCCTTCGGCTCGTCGCTCCACCGGCCCGCACGTCACACACTACGCTCCCTATACGTGGTCTCACAACACCCGCCCCTGAGCTCTCATCAACTACATTCAGCTCCTCGCTCCACCGGCCCGCGCGTCACACACTACACTCTCTGTACGTGTTCTCACAACACTCGCTCCTGAGCACTCATCCACTACCTCCAGCTCGTCGCTCCACCGGCCCGCACGTCACACACTACGCTCTCTGCACGCGGTCTCACAACACTCGCTCGTGAGCTCTCATCCACTACCTCCAGCTCGTCGCTCTACCGGCCCGCGCGTCACACACTACGCTCCCTATACGTGGTGTCACAACAGTCGCATCAGATTTCTGACTGCCGAAACAACCTACCCTTTATAATTAAGATAATATAATTTCATAATTAACTCTCGACTGCTTACGTAGACCATTGTTTGAAATATTTATTTTGACTAATTAATTGTGGGAGTTTTGTATAACGTAATGAATTATTCACAAAGTTTCGTTTACATTCCTAATAGAAACAGTTTTAGGTAGCATCTGCGGTAATTTATCTTTTAAAGTAATTCCATTTCTGAGACCCTTTTAGTTTCCTATTAAAATACAGTTAGAAAACGTTTCGATATCGCAATATACTTGTGATCACTGAAATATTTTATTTGTCTATTTTTTTTTTCAATATTTTATTTGGGTAAAGCACGGTTTAAAAAGATGCTAAGAATCCTACTAATATTATAAACGCGAAAGTTTGTAAGTATGGATGTTTGTTACTCTTTCACACAAAAACTACTAAACGGATTTCGATGAAATTTGGCACACGGGTAGATTATATCCTGGATTAACACATAGGCTACTTTTTATCCCGGGAAAATATAAAGCGGGACTTTTATCCCGGGAAAACTCATTCACGCGGGCGGAGCCGCGGGCAAAAGCTTGTAAATTATAATAGTACTTGCATGTACTTCTATAATGAAAAAGATTTATCGAAATTAAATTTCGATTAGGGATAAATGCTACTTCACGCCGGTTTTCGATAAAACTGCTATTCCACTGTCGAGCCGCCTCAATTACACCGTAAACCGAGTTTTACCACTTACAAATGGGTAGTGATTTAATTATATGGAAAAACCTCACCGCGGTTGAATTCCCATCGTCCCTGCCTCACTTCATTATCTACTTACAATAACCTAAAAACAACACAGGGACGTATTCAAGTATGATCTGAGGGGGTCATAAATACGTACCAGAATTCCGGTCATACTCACTGCATATCGATGAGATCACGAATATGTAGAAAATATAAATGATTGTGGGGAGAATTGGAGGGTGCCATCTAATTTTGCTGTTTCACCAATCCATATAGGGTGCCCGAACGGAAACCGGATAAATCCGGAATAATGTTATGCGGACGCCATGATGCATAGTTATTTTTCTACAGTAATACAACTCTGCTATATGAATATATTGTCTTGTTTTTTACTCTTCTACTGTTGAAGGGGTGTAGACTTTGGTCCACCATGCTGAAGTAGTAGGCTTTGGTTGATTTCTTGTATCTTCATTATCCTAATATTGTTAAACGATACATTACTTCGAAAGGTAAAAGCCTAGGGTTTTGAAATTGCAGACTTTTGTCTTGGTATTCCGTTTTATTTTTAGCTATATTGTTCACTAGCTTTTGCTCTCAGCTCCGCCCGCGTGATAAAGTTTTACCGAGATAAAACGTAGCCTATAGCATTTAGGAGTAATGTAGCTTCCTATTAGTGAAAGAATTTTCAAAATCGGTCCAGTAGTTCCTGAGATTAGCGCGTTAAAACAAACAAACAAACTCTTCAGCATAATATTAGTATAGATTTAAATGTCTAGTAATACGTGTCGATCAGTTTCTGCATAAAAGCTTTATAATTGAGTTTCTGCATTGATAGTTACGTCAAAGTTACTATTACTTTTGTCAAAATTATTTTATTTCATTTCGATGGCTGACAGCTGTCTATAAATCAATATGATAATAATAAACATAAAAATCTGTCTAAAGCTCTAATGGTATTCCCCAACTAATGTCAAATGTTTGAGTTATACTCAAGGTTATACTGTCTTTGTTGCCGTCGTTTTTTAGTTCACTTTGGGTTGAAAGTTAATCTAAAAAGGTTATGATATTATTTTAACGTCTACCCACTTGACATTGGCAAAATCACCGATGAAACGGTGAAGCCGTTTTTAAAAGAAGAAACATAAAAATCTAAATACCATCAGCCAATTACGATTGACGAGCCACATATATACATAAATTATATGACGTTTTTGTGAGGTAACTCTTGTAACTGGTACTTTAGCGATGTTTTTATTCTGGAAAATTTTATGACTTTTACTTAAGTTATTACTTTTGCTGTTCCTGCAGAAACTAGCTGTTGGTTAATTTTGAGAAGTATTTTCTAACAGGAGACGGGCCGCACTAGGCGGAACCGCGCAGGGGCGGTTGCGGACGACAACTTATACACTACTGTCAGAGGAAGCCCGCAGCCGTCCCTAGTGCGCCGAAGATGGCCACCGCGGAATATTATTTTCTGTTAATAAAAGTTTATCTTACTGTTCTCTTTTCACTGTGTTTTATATATGACTGCTGAGAATGTGGACCCATGCCGTCTGATATAAGGAAAAATGAGAGCTTATTATACACTCTCATTATAACACGTGTTAAATCTTGACTTTTCGTATCTTACTAATATTATAAATGCAAAAGTTTGTGAAAATGTTTGGATGTTTGTTAGAAGTAAACGCAGAAATAACACAATGGATTTAGGTGAAATTTAGCACACGGGTAGATCATATCCTGGGTTAACACATAGGCTACTTTTTATCCCGGTAGTTTCCTCCAATGGGAAATAATAGGTATTTTTAATCTGATTCTTTAAGTAGATGGCGCTGTCGTCGTGCTGTGTTTTAGGGATTTTTGTAGCGAGAAAGGCAATTTACGCGGGCGAAGCCGCAAGAAACACCTGATAGGGTAATAAAGTTAATAAGGACTAGAGTTGAATTTTATTTGGCCAAGTGAAAATCCTTGATTGACTCATGATATTGTGAACTGCAATAACTGGATATTTTTGTTGAACTAAATATTTACATATAGAATATTTATTTAAGTTATACAAAGGAAATTTCCTATCTTTATTCATTGACTCCTATATACAATATTACTGCAATAAAAAAACCCACAATCTCAATAAAAACGAATAAATTATTCAAATAATCGCGTTGTTATTACTCAGTGCTCGCAGAGCTTCATGAACGACTGCTATTAATACAAAATGAGCTCAAACGTGATGCATAACAAGATAATAATTGAAATGGCAATCATACGTTTAATGCATACCCGCGCGATAAGCATGACATTACAATGATGAGTTAATCTACCCCCGGAGAATACACTCTGAAAAGCAATCAGTCGCTCATTTATTTTCCAGATTTATGGCGTCAGTGAAAGGGACATTATTCTGCTATATAAGTATACGCCGCCTATATGACAGTCTAGGGAGCTCGGTTACTGCACTAAGCTAACAGCGCTTGGCTACGTGATACGTCGCGTTGTTGACAGTGCGGAAAGCGCGCTTCTATTGCACTACAGTCTACACCTAACAGCACTCGGATATATTATACCGCGTTGGTGACAACGCGGAAAGCACTCGTCTGCTGCACTACACATAACAGTACTCAGATATAGTATCTCTCGTCTATTGCACTACATATAACAGCATTCGACTATACGTCGCGTCGTTGACAGTGAGGAAAGCGCTCTTCTATTGCACTACAGTCTACACCTAACAGCACTCGGATATATTATACCGCGTTGGTGACAACGCGGAAAGCGCTCGTCTGCTGCACTACACATAACAGTACTCAGATATAGTATGTCTCGTCTACTGCACTACGCATAACAGCATTTGACTATACGCCGCGTCGATGACAGTGCGGAAAACGCTCGTCTATTACACGACAGTCTACACCTAACAGCACTCGGATATATTATGTCGCGTTGATAATATCGCGGACATCGCTCGTCTACTGCACTACACACTTTATACATAAAACGCCCATTCAGTGTACTATACAGTGCTTGACATACATATTAATGGCAAGGTCTAATTAGTAACAAAATAAAAAGGTCAGATTAAAAAAGGCAGAGTCTTTACTGTCACATTAATAATACAGCGTGACTTTTCACCTAAAAAATTAAGTAGCCGACGGACCTTAATAACATAAATAAAATGGCTATAATACGGTTATGAATGTCGCCTCTTGTATTTTTGGCTTAGTTTACATTGATTAGGCGATCGCGAATATCCTTTAATGAGGTTTCATCAACCCGTGGCGATCAATTATTTTTTAGATAGTATTTTTTTAAGACCGTGGGATTTAATAGCAATTTCCTTTTTTTATTGCATTGAATGACGAGACGAGCATGCTGTTCGTCTGGTGATAAGCGATACGACGACCCATAAACAGTAGCAACACCATCCAGCACCTTGAGTTACAAAGTACTGTGTGGCATTCCACTGCGCTCGTCATTCTTAGATATAAGATGTTAAGTCTCATTATGTCCAGTAGTTACACTGGCTACAATACCCTTCAAACCGAAATACAACATCTTATTCACCGAATCCGTCATCTATATTAAAGTAGTAATTATATCAGCTCAATGTGTTATATAAAGCCTACTGCTTAGCACGGGACTCCTTTACAACTGAGAGGGTTTAGGCCTTAGTCGACCACTCTGGCCTAGTGCGGGTTGGCAGACTTCACATACCTTCGAAATTTTTATAGACAACCTCTCAGGTATGTAGGTTTCCTCGCGATGTTTTCTTCGCTGTTAAAGCGTATAACTCACCAAGAATACACACATAAGTTAAGAAAAGTCACAGGTTAAGTACACAGTCACATAAGTTAAGAAAAGTCACAGGCCCTTGGTTTTTTAACCTGCGGACATTCGTCTCGGTAGTCCGTTCCACTCCCAACTAGGCTATCGCTGCTTATCTGCTTTTTTTTTGCGTCACTATTTTCGTTTCATCATCATCGACCAGGAACCAGAACCCAATACACTACAATAATATTAGTCTTAGTTTTAAATGCCGTGTCTACGTAATTGAAATTCTGGTAATTCAGAACCACTTAATTTTTCAACAAGTTTCTGGCTTGTTTCCAAATTGTAGTGTTTCTGTAGTAAAAATGTACTTATCGTTAGCTTACAATTTACGTACTTAATAATTTAAGCTGACGGTCCAGTGGAGATAATAATTGCTGGAGTGAAGACAGTAGAGATAAATTGGATCTTCATTTCAATACCAGTAATTAATACTACGCTAAGTCGATTTTTGACCCATTTCCGTTTTAAGGCAAAAAAAAGTATTTTTAATCTTTTAAGTGCTTTGCTCGTGGGTTCGCCCGCGTTATAACTTTTCCGGGATAACAGTCCCGCTATATATTTTCCTGGTATAAAAAACCTATGTCCTTCCCAGGGTCCCAAACTATCTCGATACCAAATTTTATAGAAATCCGTTCGGTAGTTTTTGAGTTTATGGGGTTCAGACAGACGTGGCGGGGGACTTGGTTTCATAACACGTAATGCCTCATTTGGACTTTTGGTGAATAATTTGCAGAATAACTTAGTGAATAAATAAATTATGACTATGAATTATGAGTAACGATTACATTCGATTAAGCTCTCTGTCTTTACTCGGCAAGTATTTAAATCAGGGGTGAGGATGCTAATAAAATATTAATTTACTTTTCTAAAAAAATTTAGAGTTTTCATTACACAAAACGCTCAGAAACTCTATATTATTATAAGGTAACTTATTTCCACTATAAAGTTGATATTATCGAGTTGACGCAGTGTTGATTGCCAGTATCGATTTTTGCAATCCAATTTCAAACTAAAGTTCTGTATTCGACCCAATCTAGTTATTTTCTTTACATATTTCGTCCCTTAAGATCCTCGCACCAATGAGACCTCACCCAAAAAGTCTATGGTAATCGGGTCACGTTCTGTCCTAATGGCTCTCTCATTAGTCTGTAAGGGCCATCACTCCTGTACGGTTGTACCTGGCCACTAATCTACTCTAATTGTTACGAAGATTTCTGCCGAAGATATTTTTTGATTCCGCTTTTTAGGTTACATTTTCTTTAACAGCGGTTGCTTTGTTCTATGAGTGCTCGTGAAGTACGCAATCTATTTAAACTTCATTACAATGAATTTAGTTATTGGATGAATTTAGAACTCTAAGATATCCTACAGTTGAGGTTCAATATTTTATGTAAACTTTGTGATCTGATACATCAATCTATAAATTACATCAATTCACACAAAAGTTACGTAATCTATATTATGCAAGATTATTTTAAAAAGGCAAGCGTTCTAAATTGTTACTAAACAAACTAACTTTTCGTAGCTTTGTATATCCGGTTGTGATTGAGGTATGTGGTTCGTTTTAGTATAAAAAATTAGCTGAAATCGCTCTATAATTTGAGCTTTTCCTTTCTTAAATTGTTTGAGTTGGGAAAGTAGGTGTTAATATTAAACTTGATTTTTAAATATTCGTCCATCTTCAAACAATACTTACTCACTCAAAACAAAGCGGAGCAGCACGGGACTTAAGTTTAATAAAGTAATATAAATAACTTTCTACGCTAAAATAAACGATTTGTGAACCTTCTTAATAATTCTAGTACAAGAAAAATCCCTATAGACCGGGCAGAGAATTAAATAAAACTGGGGAAATACTATGAAGACAAAATAAAATATTAAAATAAAAAACCTTACTTAAAATAATAATAATGCAAGAGCCTTCTTCATGAAAGGGTTTAGGCTCTAATCTACAATAAAAAGGCAGATAAAAACCTATAAATAATAATCATCATCATTGCGTATGGCGTATTATCCTGCATGGATCAAACCTCAATATCTAGTTGCCTCAACCAGTTAGCTGCGGCAGGCGTGAACTCATGAAGCTCAGCTATACCGCCGGGAAAACAGCGGAGCGGACATTCTGGTGGTAGGTCTCTCATTATGTAAGAGGCCGTCTGGGTGGGTACCACCGCAATGTCTATTTCTACCGCCAAGCAACAGTGTGCATGCACTGTTGTGTTTCGGTTTGAAGGACATTGTAGCCAGTATAACTACTGGACATAATGAGACTTAACATCTTATGTCTCAGGGTGACGAGCGCAGTGGAATGCCACACAGTACTTTGTTAGTCAAGGTGCTGGATGGTGTTGCTACTGTTTATGGGTGGTCGTATCGCTTACCATCAGGCGAACGGCATGCTCGTCTCGTCATTAAATGCAATAAAAAAAAAAAAAAAAAAAAAATTCATTCACCACATGGGAAAGGGTCTGGTCAGGTGCTCCGCAGTCGCATTGTGGTGACTCCCTCAATCCCCATTTGTGTAGGTGGTGGTTTGATTTTCCGTGGTTGACCCGAAATCGATTTAACCGGCTCCACGACTTTCGGTCAGCATTAAAAATAAATAATAATAATTAAATATCTCGGATCACCTGGTTAATTTGTTCAAGTTTCTACGGTATGCGCGAGGATACAAGGAAAATGAGGTAGTTTTGGTAAATATAACATGTTTGTCCCCGTGTAATGTATTGGACTTTGTCTGTAAGAATATTCATCAAGCAGCTCACCCCTATTAAGTCTTGAGCTGGCATAAAACCCAGTTAATGTTGTGCCACTACTTAAGCAGTTGAAGGTGAAATCGTTTGATTATAATAATTTTGTGATGTTGTATTTTCAATATAATATACTATATCAAATGTAAAAATAACGCTAACACTGCAAAGAAAAATGCTTATTTCGTAGTAGACCTCTTAATAATAACTGAAGCGAAAATTCCAGTGTAGATAAAAAACGAAATGCCTAAATGTAGTAAACTGTACTTGATTAAAGTCAGACCAGCTGTAAACCTTTGAATAATATCTATCTATACTATAACAACGTGTCTGTACATTGACAGAAATGTGATAAAAAAGAAAGAGGGTTATTAAAGAAGAGTAATGGAAAACAAGAATCAGCGATTTTTATAATGCTTTTCTGACTGTTTGTTTGTTACTGCACATCTCCGAAACTGCTAAACGGATTTCGATGAAATTTGGCACACGGGTAAATGCAATACAATCAGCGCTGTATTATATACTGCTCACTGCTGAGCACAGGCCTCCTCTACTACTGAGAGGAGTTAAGCCTTAGTCCACCACGCTGGCCTAATGCGGTTGCAGACTTCACTTACCCTCGAGATTTTTATAGAGAATTCTCAGGTATGTAGGTTTCCTCACGATGTTTTCCTTCACCGTTAAAGTGAACGATAATTGATAAACAATACACACGTAACTTCGAAAAGTCAGAGGTGTGTGCCTTGGGTTTTGAACCTCCGGACATTGTCTCGGCAGACCGTTCCATGCCCAACTAGGTTATCGTCCACACACGGATAAATAATGTCCTGGATTAACACAAAGGCTACTTTTTATCCCGGAAAAATAAAAAGCGGGACTTGTATCCCAGAAAAACCCCTTCACGCGGGCGAAGCCGCGAGAAAAACCACGTTGAAACATTAATAGGAATTTACAGGCCAAGATATCACGATCTCTCTTATGTGCTTACTAGCTTCTGCTTCACCCATCTTAGTGCAATGCAATGCAATCCTCTATTACTGTGAGGGGTTAGGCCTTAGTCCACCACGCTGGCCTCGTGCGGGTTGGCAGACTTCACATACCCTCGAAATTCTTATGGAGAATCCTCAGGTAGGTTTTCTCACGATGTTTTCCTTCACCGCTAAAGCGAACGATAATTGATAAACAATACACATAATTTCGAGAAGTCAGAGGTGTGTGCCTTGGGTTTTGAACCTGCGGTCATTGTCTCGGCAGACCGTTCCATTCCCAACTAGGCTATCGTCCACTTAACATAACGTAATACAACCCTTATTAGAACCTAGAATAAAAAGTAGCCTATGGCATTAGAAAAACGTTTAGTACTAGAATTTTTTATTTTTTTATTTTATAGCATAGAATGACGAGACGAGCATGCCGTTCGCCTGATGGTAAGCGATATGAACACACATAAACAGTACCAACACCATCCAGCACCTTGACTTACAAAGTACTGTGTGGCATTCCACTGCGCTCGTCATCCTGAGACATAAGATTTAAGTTAAGTGTCATTATGTCCAGTAGTTATACTGGATACAATGTCCTTCAAACCGAAACACAACAGTGCATGCACTGTTGCTTGGCGGTAGAAATAAGTTTCACATGTTTTTTATATATTTATTAGACGGTTATCGTATTAAGCAGCTAATGTAGATAGAACTAATTTATTATCATTCATTTGAGAGCATAGATTAAACTGTGAATTTTGTATTTGGTTGGCTTATACATTTATGTCACGACTAGCATTTATCAAGCGGACTTTTAAATTGATTTGGATGAAATTGAACATTTATAGAGCATTTTTATCACAGTGGGACCTTAATTCGGGACCGGGATATAAAAGGAACACAGCTGAAATTTTATTCACTTCAATTATATAAAAATAACACAGTGGAAATATTATTCTGATTTTTACAATAAAAAAAAATAAATTTTTTAAAGAATTAGTAAAGACGATTAATATCATGCCTATAAGTATTGTATCAGGGCTTTTACATGTAGACTAAAGCTTAAATCTACAAAAACAGCTTTCAGTCACAACTCGTTCATCATGCTTTGTTAACTTTTCAATTAATCTTATCTCTAAACAACGCGCTCTGAAGGTTTCATTTATTGTACAGTAACTGAATTATGGAAATTAGTTTAGGTCCAAAATTATAAGATTTTATCTAAGGTTTTAGTTTATCCTCAGAGGTAGGGTAATAAATGATAATGAATAGAATTTGGAGGTAGGTGGTATTTTTTTTTGGGAATTAACTGATATCAAAGAGTTCTAAGATTATTAGAGCGGACATTGGGAAAATTGTCATACAAAAATATTGAGACTGTTCGTCAGTAACTCAATCTACCGTGAAATAGCAAAACACCTTTGTAAAATGGATTAGAACATACTTTGACATGGTCGTAATGCGCAATTTGAAATATTTCCTTCAAAAATATTGTTTTCTTTCATTGATGTATTTTACTTTACAAAATTTAAGCATACCGAGACATGTCAGATAAGACAGCAATTTATTACCAACTAGCTTTTGCCTTTTGAAAGGGTTTTTCCCGGATAAAAGTTCCGCTATACATTTTAAAATGTAGCCTAAAACCTTCCCAGGGTCTCGAACTGTTTAACCTGCTACACCGAGTCTGCTGCAGAAAAATTAAGAAAATAGCTGATTATTTACGCGAACAGCAACAAAATAAAAGTACAAAATCCTCAATATTTCGAAAATGGTGACAGTTTTATAGAGGTAATCTTTTCATGTCTGGTAGAGCACATTTCAAGCTATCTTCCCTTTAAGTTTGTCGTAACTCGTAACATTTATGGCACACCCTGCATATATAGATTGGTAATAACTTTTGGATGAAAAATTTGGTCCTGATGTCCGATCTTTAAATAACTATTTTGTCTCATGTCTTTGACTGATATAGTAGGAGGTGAGTGCTAGAAGCTTCGTCCGCGTGTAAGTTTTTCCGGGATAAATCCACACCCCCTTTATACATTCCCGGGGAAAAAGTACCCTATGTCGTTCCCAAGGTCTCAAACTATCCCCATAATAAATTTCATCGCAATCCGTTCCGTAGTTTTTGAGTGTATCGCGGTCAGACAGACACAGCGGGGACTTTGTTTTATAATAAGTACGGATAAGATAACCAAATTACTATAAGAAACACCACGATTAAGGAACATACACATGTTTCCTAGCCAACTTATGAGGTATCACGAAGAGTCTTATCAAAGATTATAATATTAACGTGTTATACGACCAAGACACAAATACCTTTACCGAGCTTTATACAATTACTATGAAACTTAGAATTAGTTTAACTAAGTGGTTCACTAACCACTTTACTATTGATTGCCTGGTAATCCATTTATTCTCATAAAAATTGACAACGTCTGCGCGACACCTTAAAGCCGTTTCGAGATCTTACTACAGTTCTACGATAAATTTCCGATTTATCAAGTTAGTAATTTTAAGATGAAATAAAAAATTAAAGGACAAGATCAGAACACTCGTCAAAATCACTCAACAACGTCTGTGAAATAAAAAATTCGCACTCAAAACGATATCATAAAGAAATAATGGCGAAAAAACGTCTATCAATGGTGGAAATTAAAAAAATTGGTTGAGGCGGGCTTTTTTCTTCAAAAAGAAATCGGCGGCTCTTAGTTTAAGAAATGTCTCGCATTTAAGGGCAGGTGTAGGGTGTGCACGCTAGGTCAATCTAAGAGAATTCCTTTTTTAATTTTTAAGCATGTATATAAATGTGAACCTTTTAGAACCAGAAAGCAGATTTATATATATTTGTTTCTATTTTTATAGTAGGAGTACCTACAAGCATACATACATACATACACAGGCGTGACCTTTTATCCCCGGAAAGGTAGGCAGAGACGCAACTAATGCATCCATTTTTGGCTGCGAGTATTTCTGTACCATGATGTTATAGGGGGCGAGCCCATCGCCATATCGGGCATAAATTCCAGGCTCCGGGCTTATACTGAATAGAAAAATCCAATATAATTTGCCCGACCCGGGGATCAAACCCGAGACCTCAGCATTGCAGTCGTACCGTAATACAACTACGCCACCAAGGTAGTCTCTATACCCACAATTTAGATTAACACAGCATGGTGTGACACTGATCTTCTCACCCTAACAACGTTATAGCAAAATCCTAATCCTAAATAATAAGATCACACTGGCTTTAATATCGTTCAAATCAAAACAACAGTTACAAATTACTTAACGATTGCTTGAGGTGAAGTCGGTATAAATTACATTAAAGTTTATTGCAAAAACATTTTGATTTTTTGTTTTCATGATTGGCTAATTTTGACCCCCGCAGTGATCCAATACACACACACTCAGTCCACGAATATACGCTACCGCTAGAACAGAGGGTTAAAAATACTTACTGGTGGTAGGTCTCTCATTATGTAAGAGGCCGTCTGGGTGGGTACCACCGCAATGCCTATTTCTACCGCCAAGCAACAGTGCATGCACTGTTGTATTTCGGTTTGAAGGACATTGTAGCCAGTATAACTACTGGACATAATGAGACTTAACATCTTATGTCTCAGGATGACGAGTGCATTGGAATGCCACACAGTACTTTGTAAGACAAGTTGCTGGATGGTGTTGCTACTGTTTGTCGTATCGCTTACCATCAGGCGAACGGCATGCTCGTCTCGTCATTCTATGCTAAAAAAAAAATAAAAAAATAAAAAACTTTTCCGGACAAAAACAGAACTGACAACCACCCTACACACTAAACATGTCCGTGACAAACTTTTCATTGGGAAAAATCTTTTCAGAAAATTTGCCTAACTTAAAATGCCCTCGTTTTTCGTGATTTAGATTTGATAGTAGGTACTTTAATGTACTTTTCATTGATCGAAGGATAACGCAAAGACACGTAGTATTCAAATACTTTAATTAATTCAGTTTTATACGTTATTACGCCCGTACCTCTAATGTAATTCGTCTTAGTTTTAAGTGTCAGTTACATATTTCAATTTGATACAAGCGAATAAAAACGTCAGGAGGGCTAACTATATTTAATAGCTATAGATATGCCATACCCTAATATAAAACACGAAAACATATTTGGAACGCACACATAATATTTATTTTTATATTTCACTTTATTTATTTGTATGAAAGATGCTTAGAAAGAAATGAATTTTAAACCAGGACGAACAAATAAGATAGAGCGTTTATAATTTATGCGTAGTGAGCAAAGCGTGTTTTTTAGTTGTATTAAACTATTATTTATTTTATCTAGTTTCCTTAATTCATTTATCATTTCCATCAATCATTATTGCTATGCAATAGCTTTACCGCGGCAGTCTCCGAGTGCCACACGTATTTATAATTTATGCGCAGTGAGCATGTAGTAAGTGCAAACGTCCCACAGTGTGTTCTTCTTCTTCTTTTAAAAATGGCTCCATCCCAGTTGTGACACATAACAGTGGAGTTCAAATTGCGTGTGCTAATGGTTATCTTTGCATTTCAGCTCATTTATATGTATTTAATTTTCTACATGTGTTAATACATAGACTGAATATTATGAGATCATGTAGTAAAAATAAATAATGAAATTCTTATTTCTTTTATTTTTTTTATCTAGTTTCCTTAAATCATTAAACATTCAGTCATTCACTACATTACAAACGCCTCGAAACCCATCCCCTAAACTTCGCGATATCAGTGAACAGCCCATAGTGGTTTGGGTTGCATATAGGTCCATCCGTCCTGGCCACACTCATGGAGACGATTCCTCGGACGTACCACGCGCCGGGCACGTCTCCCGCGGCTTTTGACTCATCAGGAACGAAGATCATGAAGCCTCCACCACTGTCACCATTGCAGGCTGATGTTCCTGGGGGAGTTTAGGGTTTTAGAGATAGATTGCTTCATATAAATATGAGGTCAATTGGAAGAAATACAAGTAGGAAAGTGGATCAAGGCTGGTATCGCGCCAGGCAAAAAAAATGAGAAATAGTCTCCTCCATTGCGGACTAAAGACTTTTTAACTACCCGGGTATATGACATCTCTACATACTTTTTATTTTATTTTTTATACGTATGCTCACGCCTTTTATCCCCGAAGGGGTAGACAGAGGCGCAACTTGTGCACCCACTTTTCGCCGTGCGTATTCCGTCCCATGATGTGATAGGGGATGTTATTCTTAATTTTATATAAAAAACATATTGCAGTTATTAGTATAAATAATAATTTTATCTATCGAATAAAATCTAGTAGGCCCGATTATTCATTCATGAGATAAAAGTGATTTATCAAATAAATTATACTTTGGCTAAATCTAAAAGTGAAAAATTAAAGTATGTTCTTCATAGATACCTAGAATTTTAATCGCCGAATAACTTTTATGTAACAATAGAAAATGAGCCTACCATTAGTGTACCCCGCGCAGAATTTATGATCAGTAAGGAGTCGGGAAAAGAAGAGCGGGTTGCTCTTGATGCAATTAACCTCTGACACTTTGGGTAACTTCACCTGCTGCAGTTGGGGGGTGAGAGTATCACTGTTATCGAAACCCCAGCCGACCACCTGGAACCAACCAAATAAGTACATTGTATTTTTTCGCACAAATGAATTATGAGACGAGGAAGCCGATCACCTGATGGTAAGCGACACGATTACCCAAAACAAGTTGCACTACGTTCGTCGGCCTGAGGGCTGAGGCATTAAATGTCAATGCACAGTAATAGCTCTGATATATTATCTTTCGAAACGAAATACAACAGTACTAGTACAATGTTGCTTGGTGGAAGAAATAGGCATAAAGGAAGTTCCTATCCAGCCGGGCTCTCGATTACCAAAGACCTATCTAAAGTATCCTTTACTAGCCTTCTTAGTAGGAAACACTCACAGTTCCATATATCCTTGCTGGTGGTAGCCTCTTGTACGCCTCAACACTCCACAAACATGCTGGCTGAACATAATCATCGAAAATAGCCTCAGATTTCAATCTTACTAACGCTATATCATCATTTAAATTTCGGTATTCGAATGATTCGTGCACTATTATGTCTTGAACCTGAAAAGAGGAAGAATATAAACAGTGCTGTGTTTTTGACTAAAATCATAACACAGCTTATGCTGAGTTGGTCACCTAACTGTCGCGGCGTGGACTTAGGGTTGACGTGTTTTATATTTAAGTGCTTACTGTTATAATTTTGTGTTTTCAATTCTTTGCTCACTGCTGCGACAATAATTGTTTTTCTTTCTTTCTTTCTTTCAATATCAGGTCTATAAATACTGTTCCACTAGTGGACACTGGTTAGTATAATCTACCATACTGGCATATTGGAGGTTGGTACTGCACATATGGTCTCGGATTCGATACTTGTTCGAATACAGTAATATATTTTGGGATTTTCTACTCGACATCGAACCAAAATCTAAAATTGTTCCAAGTAAGCGGTAATTCGTTATTACATAGGATCATGGCTGAACATGTGGATGTTTTACATCTCTGCCTATCCCTGAATAGAGAAAATGCATTATACTATGTACCTATGTATATACAAAGACTGTAACTTACTTCTCTCTCTTGGGTTGCTATATCACCTCCAACCAAATTGTATTTTCCAAGAACTACGCTTATGCTGGAAGTGACTCGTGGTACTCCACGGATAGTTACACAATGGGCCGCTGAAATTTTTAAGAAAGCTCTACAGAACAATTACAAATTTTCATCATCATACCCAGACCTACCAGCTGTTGGAATCATATTTTCAACGACTGCCTGAGACTTTTATCAGTAGCTGTAGAAAAGATGCCTTTCTAGAGTCGTTAGCGCCAATAGAAAAAAAAATGAGAATTACATATACTAGCGATACACAGACATTGGGACATGTCATTCCCCTAGATAATTTAGTTATTAGCGCTACACGCCTTTTATCCCCGAAGGGGTAGGCAGAGGCGCAACTAGTGCACCCACTTTTCACTGTGCGTATTCCGTCCCATGATGTGGTAGGGGGCGAGCCTATCGCCATATCGGGCACAAATTCCAGACTCCGGGCTGATACTGAATAGAAAAATCCAATATCACTTTGCCCGACCCGGGGATCGAACCCGAGACCTCAGCATTGCAGTCATACCGTAATACAACTACGCCACCGAGGCAGGCATTAGTGTTAATGATTCTAGAAAGACAACTTGTCTATAGCCTCAGGTTTATCCACATTGCAGGAGGACGTCCAATGCTGCGCTTATAATTTACAGCAGCGACTTTATAGCCAGTCGCTAATTTACAGTTAATTTTGACAGCCAATAATAACAAATTGTATGCCTTTTCGGTCAGGAAATACAAGTTGTTCGAAATTTAAAAATACCTCTTATCTATAATATAAAAATGAATCGCAAAATGTGTTGGTAAGCGCATAACTCAATAACGCCTGGACCAATTTGGCCAATTCTTTTTTTAAATGTTCGTTGAAGTCCAAGGATGGTTTTTACGGCGAGAAAATTCGAATAATTGCCGGGAAAACCCTAAAAACAGCCCTTTTCTTTTTCCCATACAAACGTTTTCTAACTAAAATGTAGAGTCAATTTTAACTTTAATACCATACCATAAAGTATAAGTTTTAGTGGAGAGGTTCCGGGAAGACAAAACAATTGAGTGACGATAGTATCGTATAAATATTAATTTCAATATTTGTCAGTATTCATACGATGGTAACATTATTCAAAAAAAATGGTTTAGATTAACAATTGGATCCGGTAGGTGGCGCTGTACTCGGGTTCTAGGATTTTATTTCCTTTTAGGGCAGGACAACGTCTGTCGGGGCCACTAGTATGATGATAATTTTACTATTTTCGTCTTGTTTGAAGAATATTTATTATAATAGTAATTGTTATTAATGACATGAAACTTAAGATCTTATGATACAGAATGACGAGCGCAGTGCAGTCACGCATTGTTTTTATAAAACAATTAACATGCTGCTTTTTTAAGTGAGTTGTAAAATGTTATTTAGTGTAATTGCTATTTTGAATATAAAAGGTATCAAAGCTGGTAAAAATATAAAACAGAAAGATACTCATGGAGATCGATCACGGGAATTATTTATATTACTAAAATTCCGTTAATGCGATGTCAATCAAGTGAGCGCGCCTAATTATTCATAAATGTCTGTACCAAAAAGAAACTTACCATCAAATGTCTCTAGACAAAAACATTGCAATGCCAATCGAGAGTCAATATTCATTCAGTTTTTTTATTTTTTTATTGTATTGAATGACGAGACGAGCATACCGTTCGTCTGATGGTAAGCGATACGACCACCCATAAACAGTAGCAGCACCATTCAGCACGTTGAGTTACACAGTACTGAGTGGCATTCTACTGCGCTCGTCATCCTTAGACATAAGATGTTAAGTATCATTATGTCCAGTAGTTACACTGGCTACAATGTCCTTCAAACCGAAACACAACAGTGCATGCACACTGCTGCTTAGCGGTAGAAATAGGCATTGCGGTGGTACCCACCCTGACAGACTTTTACATATGAGAGACCTACCACCAGTAATGTTTCAGTTTTAGAAACAAAATATAATAAGAAATTTTCTTATGGATAATTGTGGCAGTTATCGGGCGAATGCCCTGTTCGTCTTGTCATCACTCGCATGGAAATCAATATCGTAACAGAAGTAGTTCGAGCGTTGGTCCTGACCTAATGATAACCTGGATGTTCTTTAAGATTGCATTAAGACTTAGGTATTGAATCGTGGTCTTTATGTATTATTATAGTAATATGTTTCATTGTTTAAATTACATCAGCAATAAATCTTTATTTCTTTTTTTGTCTAAATGATGATTCTGAATTCTAAGACTAGGGGTAGGCAAAGTTGCATCTCTGTTTGTTAATTGTTTTTCTTCCCTTTAAATGGTTGAAAACTCATTGCCAGCGGCCATTGATAATTTTATTTGGACAAACACTCTCGTGCTTCTTGGATCAAATTATAAATCTTTACATTATTAATTTGAGTAGATTAGGTACAAATAAAGATAATATTATAATGAAACAATTTCAATTACCTGTAAGCACCATAGATTTGGAAAGCAAGGTTCCTCCACATATGTACTTCAAAGAAGATAATTCTAAAACGTATAGGGCGGCGTGCCACGGCCAGTCCCCCGGTTTTGTAGGCTCCCCATTCACGATCAACCCTGTGTGCAAGACTTGACGTCTTCCGCAAGTCATATCAGCTACTTTCGCGGTACTTTCTGTTACTTCCGCAGTACTTTCTGCCGTGTTTCTATTCCCTTGAATCAGTCTGTTTAGGTAACCCTGAAATGAAGATGAGAAAAGAATTTATAATCCTTAGTCGCTATAAGGCCGCATTTACAATATTAGTAATATAGAAATATTATACTTACAGTTGTAGCATTCTTACAATACTCAACATTATTTATAACTAAACTCGTCAGATATGGCACTACTCCAATATTAACACCTTTGACTCTCAACGCTAGATCCTTCCCTTTCTGGAAGAATTTGATTTCAAACGAATTCGGCTCATCAAGGCTTCTTATTCTTGCTGAAATAGATTCACCTATTATCGGAACCTGAAAACAGTGTATGTTTCATTATGTCAAAGAAAAATATTATGTGACTTAGGAAAAAAATAGTAGTTATTTCTAGAGTTTAGATGTAAGATCATGGGCGGCTGATTCTGGGTTTCAAGAATGTTCATGCAAACATCAAGTAACTACGACGTTCCTTAGATGGGATAGTTTCCGACGAAATAAAAAAAAATAGTTTTTTTTTTGAATTGTCCTACCGGCCAGTAGCCTGACGCGAGTCGGCACGCAACCCTTGATCTAAGTAACCATGCTGAGGGCCACCCACTAACGGGTTACGAACCTCGGCTCAGAACGGTCACTGAGAGAGGATGAGACATCAACGATTAGTGGGGAAGGTTGGTGTTTAACCTAATCCTATCCATTTATTTTGTCGGCACTCCGGCCGGAACTGTTAGAAGGGCCGGTGTGGCGACGGGGAACGCGGCGAGGTCCTCGGCGGCAAGGACGGAACTTCGGTCGTGTGGAGTGTAGGAGTTTTAGGAACTCGTTCTTACTGCGAACGGCCAGAGTGATATCGTCCTCTGGATCGGTTAGAACTGAACGCGGCCGTCTCCACTGGCGCGGTCGAATGGAAGAAATAAAAAATCGTATGAGTATCCACATCTATGTAAAAATCATGAAACAGATACCAATTCAAAGATTCTGCTCAGTAACTCTTGGTTTTTTGAGGATTAAAAATCAACACTTACCACAGTAATATTTGCTCCAGAATCAAACTTCGCTAACATTTTGGTGTTTTTTGGAAACTCACCACCTACACGTAAAGAGTATTGGTTTTCTTCGGCGGGTGACAACCCTGTCACGTAGACGACCGTAATTTCTCCTTCACACGGTTTAACGAACAGTAATGGATCACCGACTATGCCCCAACCATCTGACGGTTTTTGGCATTTGATTAGTGTTATCAGGATCATAAGTATTAGGAACTTCATATTAGTTGAAATAGGACCTGTAACAAAATGATGTTTGATCTTTTGTATAATGAGGAGTTGTGACCTACAAGGAGTTGAGGTGTGGTAGACGGCAAAATTGAGGCAACTGGTGGTAGGTCTCTCATATGTAAGAGTCCGTCTGTGTGGGTACCACCGCAATGTCTATTTCTACCGGCAAACAGCAGTATGCATGCACTGTTGTGTTTCGGTTTGAAGGACACTGTAGCCAGTGTAACTACTGGACGTAATGAGACTTAACATCTTATGTCTCAGGATGACAAATGCCACACAGTACTTTTTAAGTCAAGGTGCTGATTGGTGTTGCTACTGTTTATGGGTGGTCGTATCGCTTACCATCAGGCGAAGGACAGGCTCGTCTCGTCATTCAATGCCATAAAAAAAGACAACTAATTTCTGCAATAAGCTTGAAAAAGTATGCCGTATCAACCCTATATTGGAGTGTCATTAAGAGTGGTAGAAGGAAATGAAAATGACGCCAATGTTCAAATTTTGGATCATAAGATTTACAGTTGTTGAACACTATGAAACAAGATCTAAATCATATCCTTAAATCCAATCAACAGCATTTTGGTAACTAAAGATCCTCTGTATCCACTTGGTTCTCATACAAGAAACCGTTACAAGTGTAGCATATTCCAAAACTTAAAAAATCATAGCTTTGGGTAGATTAAAAACTTGCCGAACTGTTGAGGGCAATCGTTTAAAAATAGAGATTACACATAATTGCAACTGAACAATGGAGATGTCCGCTTTTTGTATGGGTGTTGGGCCTCAAAATTTAACCAGGTCACACTTTATGGATATTAAAGGGGCAAAAAAATGAATCTTGGATCCATAAAAAAAATATGTTTTAGACACACACACACACACACTCACGCCTTTTATCCCCGAAGGGGTAGGCAGAGGCGCAACTAGTGCACCCACTTTTCGCCGTGCGTATTCCGTCCCATGATGTGATATAGGGCGAGCCTATCGCCATATCGGGCACAAATTCCAGACTCCGGGCTGATATTGAATAGAAAATCCAATATCACTTTGCGCGACCCGGGGATCGAACCCGAGAATGTTTTAGACCCCTTCATTTATAACAAACATTTTTAAAAACGTTGATAAGCAAAATAAAATTACATAAATCTCAGAATTGGAGGACTTTATACGAGGAATTATACGATTTATTTCTAAGGCCTAGTTGTTGGGAGTACTATCCAAATATAAAGTAACTTGGTTAGAATTTTGAGCCCGTTTTTGGACATGTACTTTTAGGGTTGTCAGATGTTCACGATAAAGTTGACACTGTGTACGTCATCAACAGCCACTGTTCTTGGTATTACCAAACTAGTAAGTGGATATAGGGGCTTTACCCCAGCAGTATTCAATTAAACCATGTATTTTCCTTATAGAAATAAAGCAACAGAAACCAACGTGGAATATTTATAATGCAGTATTTCCGGAAACCCAAGTCCCAAACTATCCTATGTACCCTTAGCTCCCGTTTTATATGTCCTTGTGTTGCATAATTGGGGATATGTATAAAAAGAATTGATTTGCCTCCCGGGCAAAAGTTAAGGTAATAGGACAAAAGTCATGAGTTATATATCCTTCCCGATCCCTGTTCCTCGCATTAAAGGCTTTGATGAATGCGGTTTTTTAACCGACATCTAAAAAAGGAGGAGGTTCTCATATGGGCTGTGAATATCATTCAATGTGTAGAGATTTATTCTTAAGGTCATTGCCCTGCACATATGTGCATAAATACGTACAAAAATACTTACGCATTTTTATATCAACAATATATCCAATCAAATTATTTAAAAAATCACAAGTACACAAGAAACATTAGAAATCACAATAAACACACTAATACCACTGTTTCGTATGCAAGCTTATGTTCTTTTGAGCTTGAACGTAGCAAGTTGTGATGAAACATGTTTGTTCAAACAAGTTTCAATATTTCTTGAATGTACATTGTAATCGATTATAATCGATTGTAAAAATAAATTTTAATCGATGTGATGTTTAACGAATTATAATTATAAGAGTAACCAAATATTTTATTTTTATTTCTCTTCTTTTTTTTTATTCAGAAATAAGTTTTTAGAATTGTAGAGTACTACTGGATATTTAAAAACTTCAAAATTTTAATGGAACTTTTACTTGTATTTGGATAGTTTGGTTGTCTGAAGTAACGAGTAGGCTAAATACTTATATTACTGGATTCGATTTTTTTATCAACACTGAAATATTTTATTAATAATCACAACTCGAATCGATATTTTTATTCTTACTCAGTAGGTTCCACGTGAAAAATAAAGATATGATTGTACATTTCTTTTTTAAATTACTTAATACCTTTTAAATAAAAAATACATAAAATTATTTATAAACTCCGTTCCGTTTGAATAATTCTTGATTGCCGTTGTTTATTGGTACCGTGATTGCATCTGTCCTGTTTTCCTTAACACTGACCTCTGACGTGATGGCATTCCGAGAAAATAAATGTTTTTAACATGTGTAATGTTTTGAAAGGTGCATTTACTTATCGGTAGACGGGAACGAGTTTTTTTATTATATTGAATGACGAGACGGGGAAGCTGCTTCCTTGAGGGACCATGACACGGCCCATAAAGTGAAGAAACTCAAACACAATAGCCCGCGCGCGCGCGCTCCTTTTAACCTCTAAGGGGTAAGCAGAGACGCAACTAATGCACCCACTTGTATCCGTGCGTATTCCGTTCCATGATGTGATAGGGGGCGAGCCTATCATATTGGGCACAAATTCCAGACTCCGGGCCGATACTGAATAGAAAAATCCAATATCACTTTGCCCGACCCGGGAATCGAACCCGACACCTCAGCAATCACCTTAGCTACTTACATAATAATATATATTATTTAATTAGACAAAATATCATCATGAACTGTTCGGGTGGAATCTTGCAAGTAAATTTTGAAGCAGTTACCCTCAACCGATTGTGTTGAATAATATCTTATCTTACTATATATAAATCTCGTGTCACAATGTTTGTCCTCAATGGACTCCTAAACCACTTAACCGATTATAATAAAATTCGCACACTATGTGCAGTTCGATCCAACTTGAGAGATAGGATAGTTTAAATCTCAAATTATAGTCGCAATTTTAATTTATTGCTAATTATTTGTCTGTTATTATTTGACAGTCACAATTATCTTAACTCCAAATGATTCTAACAGATGTCGATACCTTTCGAATGGGTTGAGTAAGTAATCAATAGATGGCGCTGCTATGAATGATTCTAACAGATGTCGATACCTTTCGACTGGGTTGAGTAAGTAATCAATAGATAGCGCTGCTATGGTAAATCTACGAACGTGTCATATAAGCTACATTTTAAGCGGGACTTTTATACCGGGAAAACTCATTCACGCGGGCGGAGCCGCGGGCAAAAGCTAGTATATATATAAAATAAGAATTTCATTTTTTAAATAATATCTTTTACAATCTCAAAACTAGAAAGAAACTCAAGTATCTTAGATTAAATTAAAATACTGTAGACGGGCAGCCCTATCGCGTGTTTACGTACCGCGCGGCTGTAGGTAATTATTTCAAGGAGAGGGCTGGAGTCATAATACTGCATAGATAATATTACCGTGACGCCGCTAAAGAAGTTTTCACTTCAAAAATACGGTTACAGTGTGTCATAGTCAGCTTACTTCTATTTGATATTGGTTTTGCACAAAGGAAAGGTTTTACATAAATGGTGAAGGGATACAGCATCCCTTGCTGTCAACATTTATCTTGCGCGTTACTTCATTTAACATCAGGTGCTATGAAACCACTCTGCCGTGATAGAATAAAGAGTGTCAAGAATGGCTTCATACGGAATATGCCTATATCCTCGGTGAATACACGCTGATGGATAATTATCAACATATCAGGTACAATTTCCAATCCATACAGGGGACTGGGGTGTTTATTAGCTGGTATTGAAAATTTTACAATCTAGAAGACCTTACATGAAATCATTATGTCACACTAGTTTTTGCCCCCGGCTCCGCCCGCGTGAATAAGTTTTCCCGGGATAAAAGTGCCACTTTATATTTTCCCGGAATAAAAAATAGCGCCGGGTGGACGACTGACCGGCGCCTCAGGCCCTGTGGTCCGAGGGCATTTAGGGAGTTCCACCACGGCATCCCCTGCCTATCTTAAGAGGCGACTAAATGGGGCTTAGAGAGAGTCGCGGGGCGAGCAGCGGGGGGCTGCTCAGTCTCCGAGGTGGACGACAATGCGGGTGGTCGGTCTCCCGATGTCGTAGACGCCAAAGGCGTCCTTTAGAGTTCGGGGGCATGTATAGAGAGGGGCCGCAACGGCATCGCGCAGAGACGGTCCCGTGCAGCTATCTTAATGCAACAAGATACCCCGGGGCCGTCTCGTATGCGCCGAAGAAGGCCACCGTGGATTTTGGTTGGTATACCGGTGTAGGGTGTACATAATGTTAGGGACTCAGTCCAATGCTCGTTCGGATGATGCTTTACGCCCGAGTGTCGACATTGGGCTGTAAGACTGTGTGAAACCAACATACGGGCTTTCTATCGCTTTTTTCATGAGTGAAATGAAATTTACAATTTCTAAAAATTTCGTTTAGCTTACTTACCAACTTTACCGATCTATTTCCTCGAATAAACTGTGATATTCTCCCGATATTTGCTCTTAACTTTTTAATGTCTCCTTCTATTCTTCTTTACCAATGAGTTTTTGTTGTTTAAATTGCTTACCATGCAGGTTTGTATTGTGTTCCCTAATTTTATACCCTAAACTTTCACTAATTACCAATGAACTGCAATATATGAATCATATTTATGTCAGAGTCTATAGAGAAATAACTTCCTAAAATTAATTTATTAAAAATATCTACATATTTATACAGTTCCTTGTTTTCTTTTAAACGTGGTAGTTTTGGGCGCTACAATACGTGGCGTACTGATGGGTCTGTTCCTGTATACTGAGTGAGTTCTGTATGTAATTAGTCTATAAGGTTTTCCTTTATTATGTCCGAATCAATGACTCCCGAGCGCGTCTCTCCTTCCAGTTGGGCCACTGATAGTATGTTAGGTATGCTTATTTGTGTAGATATTTATAAATAGATAAGCTCTTGCGTGGAATGTGTAATAGTGGATGCCTCTTGTATGGTGAGAGATGAAATACAAAGTGGTGTTTGCGCTGTAATATTAGTTATTTTTCGACTTACTATTGATTCAGTAGCGATTTGTGATCGTGAATATGATGATGAGTCAATGGTTTGTATTATAGAATTATCGCTTACTTCTTTATGTAATTTTTCAGCTACTTCTTTTTTTATAGTATTAATAACATCACTCGGTAACAATTTTTTTCTAAGTATCGTTCGTAGTTGGTCGCCTATTCTTTGTGCTGATACACTGATTTCGGGATATTGTAGTACAAATGCGTCGCATAACTTTTTGCAATGCATAGTTTTATCTGTATCTAATTTAGTTATGTAATAATATGTTCGCGTAATAAATAGGTTCATATCATCGCTGAGTTTCATGCGAACTCTTGGTTTGCCAGCTTTAGTGGTCGCAGGTTGATTGGCAAATGCCGCCTGCGAAACATCTTCAGCTGGGCTGACTGCTCTTCTTCTACTCCTATCGGCTGTAGTCCTTGAGTACATTCCCCTACCCCCCGCGACCTCGACTCCCGCCCAGCCGCTCAGCCGGGAGCCACTGGCTAGCTTGCTGTCACGCCCGTGGCAGCCCGTGTCACAGCTACAGACGTGCCTCGGCGATCGCCCCCAGACAGCGGCCCTAAACGTGATTTACTATTACGACTCTCCATATTAATGGGTTACCATAGCCTTTTTAGCCGCATAGGTTTTGTATGGTATGCGTTGCTCGCCCCCTACAGGGTTAGATATCGACTCGGGCGTAAAGGTTGGATTTTGGGGGGCTTATTATTATTATTGTATCTTTCTTGCGGGAAATCGCGGCACGAAGGCCGGCCCTTTTGGAAGGCTTGCGTGGGGATATGGATCCAACACGTAGAGGCCCCTTAAAGATACATTACTCTAGTTGGAGTGTGTACGCCTTGTAGGTACTCTCACTGTCTGTACTTATGGAGGAAATACAGCCAAAGACAGCGCCCGCAAGGTGCAAGAACTATTGCAGAGAAGATGGAAATTATACTAGGTCTATGGATGGGATCTAGCTGGACAGGTTGCTTGGCTATTGATTGAGACAATGAGACGCCTGCCAAGTAAAATGTCTCAATCATTTGTAATTAAGGCAGACGGTGACTTGCCCTCCCACTAGATGGGCATCCCAAAAAGTGGCGCATGCCAAGGACGCAACATCGGTGTAGGTGGCTAAAGGGTGTCGAGAGGTGTGCACCGATTTCACCATCGCGGGTCGCTGACGTGTCCCGGAGCGGGTTTCCTCGCTATTACGCAGCTTGAGCACTTCCACCCTGGAGCTCAGGTTCTTAGCTCTTGCGACTTCCACCCCTAACTGGCCAGTCAAGGCAAGCCAAGGGTCAGGGGGTCTCATTTAGCCCCCAGGGAATCGGGTTACGCGGTGTCGCCACTCACCGTCGGCTCGCCACAAAGCCGCCCCTGCGGGCTCATTATTATTATTATTATTGACTTGTGTGGAAGATACTTAGAAATAAATGACTTATTTAAACCAGTACGATCAAATAAGATAGAGTGTTTATAATTTATGCGTAGTGAGTATGTAGTGAGTACAAACGTATCACAGTGTGTTCTTCTTCTTCTTTTAAAAATGACTTCACCCAGTTGTGACACATAACAGTGGAGTCTTCAAATTGCGTGTGCTAATGGAATATCTTTGCATTTTAGCTCATTTATATGTATTTAATTTTCTACATGTGTTAATACATAGACTGAATATTATGAGATCATGTACTAAAAATAAATAATGAAATTCTTATTTCGTTTATTTTTTTTATCTAGTTTCCTTAAATCATTAAACATTCAGTCATTCACTACATTACAATCGCCTCGAAACCCATCCCCTAAACTTCGCGATATCAGTGAACAGCACATAGTGGTTTGGGTTGCATATAGGTCCATCCGTCCTGGCCACACTCATGGAGACGATTCCTCGGACGTACCACGCGCCAGGCACGTCTCCTGTGGCTCCTGACTCATCAGGAATGAAAATCATGAAGCCTCCACCACTGTCACCATTGCAAGCTGATGTTCCTGGGAGAGTTAAGGGTTTTAGAATAGATTGCCTCATACAAATATGGGGTCAATTGGAAGGATACAAGTAGGAAGGTGGATCAATGCCGGTATCGCGCCAGGCAAAAAGAATGAGAAATAGTCTCCTCCATTGCGGACTAAAGACTTTTTAACTACCCGGGTATATGACATCTCTACATACTTTTTATTTTATTTTTAATTATACAGGGTCATTTTTACATTGCATTACTAAATGAAACCACATATTCGTCTTTACCTCTTCTAACATCTTGCCAAAAATTATCCATGAATAACGAATATTATTGCCAAAAATCCCGGTAGGAGTTTTAAAATTTTTTTAACATTTCGTAGTTTAGTGCGAATATGGTTTGTGCGAAAGTGTATTTCTGAATGAAAGTATAATGTTGCCGCTGCGACGAATTATCTTAGAGCAGTAGTAGTGGCATAAGGTCATGTAAACTTAAAGTTACTTTTTATGAATATTTATTTTGTTCGAAACTTACACTTTTTTATTTTACATCTATGGTTAAAATAACTTAAGGGAAAGCGTTAGTTTTGATCAGATAAGTATGTAATTTCATTTATTAACGCAATGTCAAAATGACCCTGTATAAAAATATATTTCAGTTATTGTGGAAGCGTATAAATTATAATTTTATCTGTCGAATAAAATCTATTAAAGGCCCGATTATTCATTCATGAGATAAAAGTGATTTATCAAATAAATTATAACTTGATTAAATCCAAACGTGAAAATCGTATCTTCCTCATAGATACCTAGAATTTTAATCGCCGAATCAGTTTTATGTAACTATAAAAATGAGCCTTCCATTAGTGTACCCCGCGCAAAATTTACGATCAGTAAGAAGTTGGGAGAAGTACAGCGGGTTGCTCTTGATGCAATTAATCTCTGACACTTTGGGCAACTTCACCTGTTGCAGTTGGGGGGCGAGAGTATCACTGTTATCGAAACCCCAGCCGACCACCTGGAACCAACAAAATTAGTACATTGTATTTTTTCTCACAAATGAATTATGAGACGAGGAAGCCGACCACCTGACGGTAAGCGACACGATTATCCAAAACAAGTTGCACTACGTTCGTCGTACAGAGGGCTGAGGCATTAGATGTCAATGCACAGTAATAGCTCTGATATATTATCTTTCGAATCGAAATACAACAGTACTAGTACAATGTTGCTTGGTGGAAGAAATAGGCATAAAGGAAGTTCCTATCCAGCCGGGCTCTCGATTACCAAAGACCTATCAAAAGTATCCTTTACTAGCCTTCGCATACTCACGCCTTTTATCCCCGAAGGGGTAGGCAGAGGCGCAACTAATGCACCCACTTTTCGCCATTTTTATTCCGTCCCATGATGTGATAGGGGGCGAGCCTATCGCCATACCGGGCACAAATTCTAGACTCCGGGCTGATACTGAATAGAAAAACCCAATATCACTTTGCCCGATCCGGAGATCGAACCCGAGACCTCAGCATTGCAGTCGTACCGTAATACAACTACGCCACCGAGGCAGTCACTTACTAGCCTTCTTAGTAGGAAACACTCACAGTTCCATATATCCTTGCTGGTGATAGCCTCTTGGACGCCTCAACACTCCACAAACACGCTGGCTGTACATAATCATCGAAAATAGCTTCAGATTTCAATCTTACTAACGCTATATCATCATTTAAACGCCGGTATTCGAATGATTTGTGTACTATTATGTCTTGAACCTGAAAAGACAACGAATATCAGGTTTATACATACTGTTCCACTAGTTAGTACAATCTACCATACTGGCATATTGAAGTTTGGTACTACACATATGGTCTCGGATTCGATACTTGTTCGAATACAGTAATATATTTTGGGATAGTAATACATTATTCTACTCGATATCGAACCAAAATCTAAAATTGTTCTAAGTAAGCGGTAATGCGTTATTACATAGGATCATGGCTGAACAAAGCTGGCGAAATGTGGATTTTTTACATCTCTGCCTACCCCTGAATAGGGAAAATGCATTATACTATGTACCTATGTATATACAAACTCTGTAACTTACTTCTCTCTCTTGAGTGGCTATATCACCTCCAACCAGATTGTATTTTCCAAGAACTACGCTTATGCTGGAAGTGACTCGTGGTACTCCACGGATAGTTACACAATGGGCCGCTGAAATATTTAATAAAGCTCTACAGAAAAATTTAATTTCATCATCATACCCAGACCTACCAGTTGTTGGAATCATATCTTCAACGATTTCCTGAGACTTTTATCAGTAGCTGTAGAAAAGACGCCTTTCTAGAATCGTTTACACCAATAATAAAAAAAAAAGAATTACATATACTAGCGATACACATGCATTGGGGCATGTCATTCTCCTAGATATTTTTTGAAATTGCTGAAATGGTCAATAAAGCTCTACAGAAAAATTACAAATTTTCATCATCATACCCAGACCTACCAGCTGTTGGTATCATCATATCTTCATATCAATCATATCTTCAGGCTGTGCCGCAGGGTTCAATATTGGGTCCTTTGTTATTTGTAATTTATAGCGCTGATATTACCAGACAGATTAAAACACTGTAGATTCTACCTTTATGCAGATGATACTCAACTCTACGCATCTTTTCTTCCAAAGGATACATCATCCGCTGTTAGCCTAGTAAATGAAGATCTGAACAATATATATGACTGGTCCAATCGAAATTGTTTAGTCCTTAACCCAATAAAATCCAAATACATGTTAATTGGATCTAGGAAACAAGTACACGATATTGCTCAGTTTGACCCATGTATCGTTATAAACGGTACTAGAGTTGTGACAATAAATGAAGCTAGTTGATAGTCATTTGCGTTTTGGCCAACATGCACAAAAACTGGTAAAATATTGTTTTTATAGGTTAAAAAATCTATACAGAATACGCGAGTAATTAAATGTAGATGTACGAAAGTTGTTTTGCGAATCTCTGGTACTATCAGTGCTTAACTATGGTGATATTGTATATGGACCTTGCATGTTAGCATCCGCAGCCAGATATATCCAAAGAGTTCAAAATGCATGTGTTCGATATTGTTTCCATGTTCCCCCACAAGCGCATGTAACATATTTTTTAGACAACGCAAAGATTTTGAAAATGAGCTCTCGCTTGGACCTACATTTTGCTTCTTTACTTTTTAATATAATTAGATATAAGCAACCAGAGTACCTTTTCCGTAAACTAAACTGGTCTAGATCTGATATAAATCCCCGTCTTGGTATTAGACTCTTAACTTATACACATAAGACCGCAGCATTCATGGGCAGTTTTCGTTACCGCGCTACTAAGTGCTGGAATGTAATTCTGCCCTCCTCTACGGAATATCTTCTCCCTTAAATTCTTTTAACAAAAATTACAAACTTTTTATTTAGAGTAATTTATCTAATCTGTAACGAACACTGCCCCACATGTTTGAGTACCTACAGAGGAGCGAGTTGTAAAATGCCATTTAGTGTAATTGCTATTTTAAATATAATAGGTATCAAAGCTGGTAAAAATAAAAAACAGAAAGATACTCATGGAGATGGATCACGGGAATTATTCATATTACTAAAATCCCGTTAATGCTATGTCAATCAATTGAGCGCGCCTAATTATTCATAAATATGCACCCGATTATATGCAACATAAAAGACTTGATATATGCATGCAAATATGCATGTAAAACGCATGAAATACATACGAAAAGTAGCAGAATATGCAATATTAAATGATAAGTTTTAGTAACAAAAAAAAGAAAACTAAGTTTTAATTTTTTATTTCAAAGTCAGCATACTATAATTAGTAAAGTATCCATTGATATATGATAATTGGTCATCATCATCATCATCAGCCACATGACGTCCACTGCTGAACATAGGCCTCCCCCAAAGATTTCCAGACGGACCTGTCAAAAGCGGCCCGCATCCAGCGTGCTCCTGCTACCCTTATCAAGTCGTCTGCCCACCTTGCAGGTGGACGGCCGACGCTGCGCTTGCCAGTACGTGGTCTCCACTCGAGAACCTTTTTGCCCCATCTGCCGTCAGTTCTTCGAACTATGTGCCCTGCCCACTGCCACTTCAGCTTGCTAATCCGCTGGGCTATGTCAGTGACTTTCGTTCTTCTGCGGATCTCCTCATTTCTGATTCGATCGCGTAGAGAAACACCTAGCATAGCCCTCTCCATAGCTCGCTGAGTGACCGTGAGCCGTCTTAAGCGGCCCATAGTCAGAGGCCACGTCTCAGTGCCGTATGATAATTGGTACAGTAACATTATTTGATATTTTTGGAAACGTAAACAATCAAGTAGGTATTGTTCCGAATGTTCAGTAGTAAGTCTTCAGGCGCACGAAATATTTTTCTCACAAACTCGACAATAATTTCCGTCGTATGTAAATGTTCCAAGAAAGTCAGTTCCACGAAGACATACGTACTTTTTGAAGTGAAAACTTCTTTAGCGGCGTTGAGCAGTTTTGGGATGGGTATAAAATGCCTATGGTATGAGTGCCGGCAGAAGTGAAAACTTGAACATTAACGTTGTACATTTTTGAATATTTTGGAATGGTAAGTAAATAATTTCGCACGAATTGCTTTATTTATCAGTATAAAAGTACTAGCATTTATGTGGTTAAATACAATATTATTTATTGCGCTATCGTACACAAAAATGACAATTTCACTATTTCTTTCTAATCAAAATTTGAAAAAAGAATGTTACGCTCTTTTGTACTCGTGCCGTGCCAACGCTGGGGAAATAAATAAAAATGTAGTCGTATAAGGATTATAGCTTCTACGCATTGTATTTAAGGTTCATATTATATTAGTAAGGGATGGTTTTAATGACGTTAATAAATAAAAATTCACTCGTTTCGAGAATTATAGCTTCTACGCATTGTATTTAAGGTTCATATTAGTAAGGGATGGCAAAACCTACTGGTGGTAGGTCTCTCATTATGTAAGAGGCCGTCTGGGTGGGTACCACCGCAATGTCTATTTCTACCGCCAAGCAACAGTGTGCATGCACTGTTGTGTTTCGGTTTGAAGGACATTGTAGCCAGTATAACTACTGGACATAATGAGACTTAACATCTTATGTCTCAGGGTGACGAGCGCAGTGGAATGCCACACAGTACTTTGTTAGTCAAGGTGCTGGATGGTGTTGCTACTGTTTATGGGTGGTCGTATCGCTTACCATCAGGCGAACGGCATGCTCGTCTCGTCATTAAATGCAATAAAAAAAAAAAAAAAAAAAAAAAAAAACCTCCTACGCATTTTCGATTGGTCACGTGATCCTGACGCGAGCTTAACATTTTATACCCATCCCAAAAGTGCTCAACGCCGCTAAAGAAGTTTTCACTTCAAAAACTTAACATCAAATGTCTCAAGACGAAAACATTGCAATGCCAATCGAGAGTCAACATTCATTGAGAGTTTTAGTAACAAAATATAATAACTAATTTTCTTATGGATAATTGTGGCAGTTATCGGGCGAATGCCTTGCTCGTCTTGTCATCACTCGCATAGAAATCAATATCGCAATAGAAATAGTTCGAGCGTTGGTCCTGACCTAATGATGAACTGGATGTTCTTTAAAATTGCATTAAGGCTTAGTACTTGAATCTTGGTCTTTATGTATTTTTATAGTAGTACTAGCTGACCCGGTAAACGTTGTGTTGCCATATAAATTCTTTTTAGAGATTATTTTAGTAGAAAAAATTAATAAAAAGTAGTAAAATGATTATTGTAAACGTCACTACTACGATCGATGCACAAACAATACAATGACCGAAAACAGTAAAGGGAGTGAGAGAGGACTTATTGTGTAAGAGAGACAGATGATCGGCGCTTCGGTCTCATCCCTACTTCAAGCTGGTTACTGAATGAGAAGTGACACCAGCAGACGCCTAGCGGGAATAATTGATCAGAGATAATTGATCAGTTACCGACCGATTACTAATATCGTTATTAAAAAATAGGGGATGATGGAAGAAGGTAGAAAATTTAGGGTTGTATGTATTTTTTAGTGCCGCATCATAGAAAAAAAATCTCTGCGAAAAATAAAAAATAAAAATTTGGGGTGGGCCACCCTTATCGCTTAGGGGGATGAAAACCATATAACAAGCTATTCTTAGTAGCTACCAAGTCTGAATATAAAATTTCATCAAAATCGGTTCCGCCGTTTTGGAGTAGTATGGTAACAAACACTGTGACACGACATTTATATATATATAGGTTTTTTCATTGTTTAAAATTGCATTAGCAATGAATCTTTCTTTCTTTTTTTCTAAATTATGATAGCTGAATTCTAAGGCTGAGGGGTAGGCAAAGTTACATATCTGTTTGTTAATTGTTTTTCTTCGCTTTAAAGAGTTGAAAACACATTGCCAACGCCCATTGCTAATTTTATTTGGACAAACATGCTCGTGCTTCTTGGATCAAATCATAAATCTTTACATCATTAATTTGAGTAGATTAGGTACTAATGAAGATAATATTATAATGAAACAATTTCAATTACCTGTAAGCACCATAGATTTGGAAAGCAAGGTTCCTCCACATATATACTTCAAAGAAGATAGTTCTAAAACGAATATGGCGGCGTGCCACGGCCAGTCCCCCGGTTTTGTAGGCCCCCCATTCACAATCAACCCGGTGTGCAAGACTTGACGTCTTCCGCAAGTCATATCAGCTACGTTCGCGGTACTTTTTGTTACTACCGCAGTACTTTCAGCCTTGTTTCTATTCCCTTGAATCAGTCTGTTTAGGTAACCCTGAAAATTAAGAAGAGAGAAGAATTTATAATCCTTAGTCGTTATAAGGCCGAAATTTAAACGCCCTAACAAATTTTCGCATTTACAATATTAGTAATATAGCAATATTATACTTACAGTTGTAGCATTCTTACAATACTCCACATTATTTATAACTAAACTCGTCAGGCATGGCACTACTCCAATATTAACACCTTTGACTCTCAACGCTAGATCCTTGCCTTTCTGGAAAAAAATGATTTCAAACGAATTCGGCTCATCAAGGCTTCTTATTCTTGCTGAAATTGATTCACCTATTATCGGAACCTGAAAACAACAAATAGAATTAAGTGTATGTTTCATTATGTCACGGAAAAATATTATGCGACTTAGGAAAAAAAACAGTAGTTAGTTCTAGAGTCTAGGTGTAAGATCATGGGCGGCTGATGCTGGGTTTCAAAAATGTTCACCCAAACATCAGGTAACTACGCCGTTCTTTAGATGGGATAGTTTTCGACGAAGTAAAAAAAAAATCGTATGGCTATCTACATCTATGTAAACATCATGAAACAGATACCAATTCAAAGATTGTGCTCAGTAACTCTTGGTTTTTTGAGGATTAAAACTTAACACTTACCACAGTAACATTTGCTCCAGAATCAAACTTCGCTAGCATTTTGGTGTTTTTTGGAAACTCACCACCTACACGTAAAGAGTATTGGTTTTCTTCGGCGGGTGACAGCCCTGTCACGTAGATGACCGTAATTTCTCCTTCACAGGGTTTAACGAACAGTAATGGTTCACCGACTATGCCCCAACCATCTGACGGCTTTTGGCATTTGATTAGTAGTATCATAAGTATTAGGAACTTCATATTAGTTGAAATAGGACCTGTAACAAAACGATGTTGATCTATTGTATAATGAGGAGTTGTGATATCCAAGGGGTTGAGGTGTGGTAGATGGCAAAATTGAGGCAAATACTTTCTACAATAAACTTGTAAAAGTATTAATAGTTCAATACGTCATGATGTCTACTTGAGATGTAACTTAAACTTGAGATTGATTTATTAATACGGCCCTTACAGTTGCTGAACACTATGCAACAAGATTTAAATAATTTCCTTAAATACAATCAATAGCATTTTGGTAGCCAAAGATCCTCTGTATCCACTTGGTTTTCATGCAAGAAACCGTTACAAGTGTAGCATATTCCAAAACTTAAAATATCATAGCTTTTTTTCTTTATTGCATTGAATGACGAGACGAGCATACCGTTCGCCTGATGGCTAGCGGTACGACCACCCATAAACAGTAGCAATACCATCCAGCACCTTGAGTTACAAAGTACTGTGTGGCATTCCACTGCGATCGTCATCCTGAGACATAAGATGTTAAGTCTCATTATGTCCAGTAGTTACGCTGGCTACAATGTATTTCAAATCGAAACACGACAGTGCATGCACACTGCTGCTTAGCGGTAGCAATAGACATTGTGGTGGTACCCACCCAGACGGACTCTTACATATGAGAGACCTACCACCAGTCGGGTAGATTGGGTAGATTACAAACTTGCCGAACTATTGAGGGAAATCGTTTAAAAATAGAGATTGCACATAATTTCAACTGAACAAAGGAGATGTCCGCTTTTTGTATGGGTGCTGGGCCTCAAAATTTAAGCAGGTTCAAACTTTATGGATATTAAAGGGGCGAAAAAATTTATCTTGGATCCATAAAAAAATATATTTTTAGAACCCTTAATTTATCATCATCAGTCCACTGCTGGATATAGGCCTCTCCCAAGATACGCCACAGAGCCCGGTCTGCTGCTTTATGCATCCAGTCGCTGCCGGCCCTCTTGTGCAAGTCGTCCCGCCATCTGGCCAGAGGCATTCATTTATAACTAACTTTTTAAAAACTTTCATGATAAGTGTAGTTTTTAAGCAAATTAAAACTACATAAATCTCAGAATTGGAGGACTTTAAAATTATACGATGTATTTCAAAGGCCCAGTTGTTGGGAGCACTATCCAAATATATATAAAGTATCTTGGTTAGAATTATGAGCACGTTTTGGAACATGCCCTTTTAGGGTCGTCAGATGTGCCGGATAAAGTTGGGATCTGTGTACGTCATCAACAGCTACTGTTCTTGTTATTTCCAAACTAGTAAGTGGATATAGGGGCTTTTCCCCAGCAGTGTTCAATTAAACAATGTATATTTATCCCCGACAGAAAGAGCGGGGTGTTATAGGTTTAGGGTGTGTATCTGTATGACTGTCTGTGGCATCGTAACTCTCAAACGAATGGACCAATCTCGACGCGGTTTTTTTTGTTTGAAAGCTGATATAATCACGATGGTTCTTAGCTATAATTTATGAAGATCTGTTCAGGCGTTTGAAGATTATCAGCTCATTTCCAATTTAAAAAGCCCGATAGAATTTAAATTTGGTGTATTGTGACTTCGGAAATATGTTTAAAATTGAGCTGATGCTGCAGTATCAAATAGTCTGTGGGATATCCAACTCCTTAGCAACTTATAGCAGATATAGAGTGTTTGGGCTCATAAGGATGGTCTCATCGTGTTGGTGTTAGATAGTTGATTATTAAGGCCCCGTGATAGAGAATAAAGTAATTTAAAAAGTTTGAAAAAGATATTAAAATAACCCGCGACACAAAAAATCTCTAAAAGGTAAAATAATAAAAGTGTCTTTGTCGTTTAAGTACCTATTAATATTTTGACCCAAACGTCGTCGCGTCCGAGGACCACTAAAGAAGTATTTTCATCTCCCTGCTCCGGAGTTCGGTCCCCCGACGTGAGGACGCTTGGGTCAAAATATTACTGGGTACTGAAACAGCTAAGACACTTTTATTATTTTACTTTTTAGAGATTTTTTGTGTCGCGGGTTATTTTAATATTATCCTTATAGAAATAAAGCAACAGAAACCATCCTGGAATATTTTAAATCATGCAGTATTTCCGAAAACCCAAGTCCCAAACTAATAATAATTTAAAATTAATTATAATTTGTCTAAAAGTTAGAATAAAGTTGTTTAATTTCATGTATAACGTATAATTATATCACACAAGTGTTTGTGGAAATTTTAGACTACATTAAAGTGAATAAGACATTGCAACAACTCTGACCTGGCAGTGCTGTCAACGGACGGATTTTGAAAAGTTTTTTTTACTGGGGAGTATTGTATTTGATTATATTATTCAATAACTAATAAGCATTAGCCATAAGAAATAGAGATCAAGCTGTTACGGAGAATATAACCTCGTAACATACGTAAAAAATAACATTTCCGTACGTATTGTTCCCACTAGTGAAAATAAATATTCTTATTGAATAATTAAACTATTAAAACATTAAAGTAACAAATAATTCTTACAAACATAAGCTTTTATCCAGTTGAAAGTTGATATTGCAGCTTAACTCCAGAAGATCTATATTCATCTATAGGTCCCTACACAAGCTTAATTTTTTTTTTTTCTCAGTCACCAACACACGTCCGTGCCACCGCCATGATGACCCGTAAGGCTGTCGCTAAGGATGTAGAAATTAAACTTAAGTTGGCACTGCAGGAGCTCAAATCATCTAAAGAGCTCTGCAACCAACTGTTGGCTGAACGGGAAGAGAGTGAAGAGGAAATTGCCAAGATAGTCCACAGAAATTCAGCACTGAAGAGTGAACTTGCTGAACTCCATGCATCATATTTGGATGTTGTTACCCAAAGAGATGACTTGCAGGAGATAGTTCACTCTTTCCAGGATTGCAGTAACACTCATGAACGGGCCCTGAGTCGCATTTCAGAACTAGAAATGAGCCTCTGTGACGCTCATAAATCAATACAACTATTAGAATCCAACAAGGATATATCTGACCACAATGCCACACAGAACCTGTATGATGAACTGCTATCCAATAACGGTAGCAGATATACTCTCGATAATCACACTGACATGTATTCAAAACCAAAACCGGTTCAATTCAGTAGCCACAAAAAGCTCAAAAAGACTTAGGACAAGATTTTGGTTCAATGCTACATAATAGTATGAACAATCATAAAGTTATTAATAATTGCTATCCTGGAGCCAGTTACACTCAATTAGTAGATAATTTAAACCCGACCAATTTAGACCCATTGACAAAGGTTGTGCTGCTGTATGGAAATAGTTTAAATATAAACAAAAAGGAATTGATTCAATCTTTAGATAAGTTATTGACCATCCAACAGCAGTCTAAATGTAAGTTATTGTTATGTGCCTTGCCATATGGAAGTAACCTTTTTTTTTTTTTTTTTTTTTTTTTCGCGGAGAAAGTGACTTATTACTACCGCCCAGCCTTCAAGGGGGGGCAACTGAGCGGTTATGTTGGGTTCACCGTGCCTTACGTCCCGGCGTTGAGCCGCCCGGAGAGATGTAACCATCGGGCGACCGCCGGGCCGAGTCCCTAACCTATGTACAACGCACGGCATACCAACCAAAACTCCGCGGTGGCCATCTTCGGCGCATTAGGGACGGCTGCGGGCTTCCTCTGACGGGAGTGTCTAAGTTGTCGTCCGCAGCCGCCCCTGCGCGTTGCCGCCTAGTGCGGCCCGTCTCCTGTTGTGGGGGGGCTCAGGAGCCCCCACGCACCGAAGGACGCCCTCGGCGTCAATGGCAGCGTGAGGCCTACCAGCCACGCTGCCGTCCATCACAGGGATCGCTACAATGTGCTAATAGATCACAAAAATTAAAGACGGACAGCCCCCTGCCGCCCGCCTGCGACCCCCGGTGGCCCCTATTAGTCGCCTTTTACGACAGGCAGGGGATACCGTGGTGGAATTCTCCAAACGCCCCCAATCCACAGGGCGGAAGACGCCGGTCAGTCGTCCACCCGGCGCCTCCTACGTCTCGTCTGGCGGCGGGAGGGATCTCCACGCCTCCGATCCCTCTCGGCACTCTCCTTCCGCGAGAGGACCACCTCACAGAAGTGTGCCACCGCACGCCAGGACCTCCGGCTGTCTACCATGATATGGAAGTAACCTAACAGATACACAAAATAGGCACATATATGACCTTAACATGTATATACACAATTTGACATGTCGTCATAGTGACAATATTTTTTATTTTGACATTAATAAATTTATACAAAATTGTAAATTGACAAAAGATACTATGTATCTGCCAGTTAGATTTAAGAAGACAATAGCTACTTTGATAGCCTACAATATTAATATAAATATTAAGAATTGTAAATCTGGTATTAATATTAGTATTACTACTAATGCAGTTTTTGACACACCCAATAGTTTAAACTATTAGGTGAGACAACAGATAAGCAATTTGTTTTAACTTTAGCTCACCAAAATATACAGGGCTTATCTGGCAAACAACTAGAATTAGATTTATTTATAGAATATCATAACATTAATATTCTTTGTGTCACAGAGCATTGGCTACAGAATCTTGAGATGATATTTAATAACAGCCATTACTCTGTAAAAAGTGCGTTCATAAGAAAGACAGCAATACATGGTGGTTCATTAATCTTTGTAAATAACAATATTAAATGTAAGGAACGTACAGATATTTTGGAACTATCTATTGAGCGCACTGCTGAACTATCCTGTGTTGAGCTTGAGCAACATATTATAATTTGTGTGTACCGCCCACCGTTGAGCAATCTTAATGTATTTGAAGGTGTTATGGAAGATGCTCTAAAACGTATAGGTTCTAGTAATAAGCATATAATAGTATGTGGTGACTTTAATATTAATTTATTGGAACAGTCATCCTCAAAAGATAGACTGATTAATCTATTTATGTACTTTGGCTTGAAAAATTTATTTTGTGAGCCCACTAGAATCACAGCTACCACAGCAACTTGTCTGGATAACATTTTCTGCAGCTGTCCATGTCTGAGTAAAGCTAATTTGAGTGATTTAACATCTGACCACTGTGGTCAAAAAGCAGTATTTTGTGTCTCAAAACAGACCAAACCATCTAATATTACAATTAAAAGCAGACTGTTTACTGCTAATCGCTTAGATAAGTTTAAAGAAAGTATCTTTTCTAAAGTTAACAAAATAGAGTCAGAGGGCCATCCAAATAGGCTTTATGGTGAGCTTTTTAACTTAATAAATATAGAATTTAATAAGATATTTAAAACTAAATCAGTGAATAGGACAATAAAAACTAAGTTTTGTGATTGGGCTATTGTAGGTTTACATAGAAGTAGAGCTCGACTGTATGAGTTATATGGTATGAGGCGATATAAGCATGACCCGTCCTTTGTTACTTATGTTAAAAATTATTCTAAAGTATTCAAAAAGGCCTGTATTGCAGCAAAATCATTGTTCATAAGTAAAAAAATTGAAAAGTCATATAATAAGGTAAAAACAACTTGGGATATTATTAATTCCGAATCTGGACGGACTCAGCTACGCGATCATAATTTTGAACTGAATGTTGATAATAAAATCATCCGTGACAACGTTCACATAGCTGAATCTTTTAATAACTTTTTTGCTAGTATACCTATAACCACTACAAGTTCTTTGAATTCATGCCCATCTCAAGCTGAATTACTTTTAAAAAATAATATAAATGAGTGCTCGGTAACTTTTTGCTTTAAGCATATAAATCCTGGCCACATAGTAAATGTCTTTAAGTCGATTAACCAAAAAAAAACCTCTGATTTATGGGGAATTTCAGTCAGTTTATTTAGTAATATTATTCATATTATAGCTCCAAATCTAGCACTAATATTTAATAAATGCGTTGATGAGGGCAGTTTCCCAGACCTCATGAAATATAGTAAAATAATACCTTTGTTTAAAAGTGGTAATAAAAGTGACCCAAGTAATTTTAGGCCTATTTCTATATTACCGGCACTGAGTAAAATATTTGAAAAAATTATACTAGAACAAATATTACAACATTTTAAAACAAATAAATTATTGCACAGTCAACAATTTGGATTTAGTAAAGGTCGATCAACTACTGATGCTGGTGTTGCTCTTATACAACACATTTTTGATGCCTGGGAAAATTCGCAAAACGCAATTGGTATTTTTTGTGATTTGTCTAAAGCTTTCGATTGCGTTGAACATGCCACTCTATTGTGCAAACTCCGCCATTATGGCATTAGAGATACCGCTCTGAATTTAATAGCATCCTACCTTAGTAATAGATCACAGTGCGTCGATGTTAATGGAGTCCAGTCTTCTGGCTCCCCAGTGCGTATGGGGGTTCCACAAGGCTCGATTCTAGGTCCTTTTTTGTTTTTGATTTATATTAACGACTTGCCTTTCTTCGTTAGAGGTATGTGTGATATTGTGCTATTTGCTGATGATACCTCCCTTATATTTAAGATAGACCGTAAAAAATCAAACTTTGACGACGTAAATAGCGCACTGTCGCAAATCTTAGATTGGTTTACTACCAATAATCTCTTACTGAATACAAAGAAAACCAAATGTATTCGTTTCACGTTGCCTAACGTCCAAAATCAACAGTTGGATTTATTTTTAAACAATGAACCTTTGAAACCAGTCGATTCCACAGTATTCTTGGGAATAACATTGGACCCCAAACTTCAATGGAACACTCAAATTTCTTGCTTGGCGGGGAAACTCAGCTCAGCCGCGTTTGCAATACGCAAAGTGAGACAATTGACCAATGTCAACACTGCTAGGCTTGTCTATTTTAGTTATTTTCATAGTGTTATGTCCTATGGAATTTTGCTTTGGGGCAGAGCCGCTGACATTGAAACAATTTTTATCCTACAAAAAAGAGCCATAAGAGCTATTTATAACTTAGGGGCACGAGTTTCTCTTAGGGAACGCTTTAAAGAAATAGGCATCTTGACAGTTGCATCACAATACATTTTAGCTAATATTATGTATGTAAAACAAAATATTGAATATTTTAGTAAAAATAGTGATCATCATAATATTAACACTAGAAATAAAGATAAATTAACAGTGCCAGGTCATCGATTGCACAGGGTACGCTGTTCGTTTGTGGGATTGGGTATACAAATTTATAATATAATACCACCAACTGTCTTAAATTTACCTTTGAACAAATTTAAGCAATTTATAAAAAACAAGTTATTAAAAAAAAGTTACTATACTGTTGACGCGTATTTTGATGACAAAAATCCATGGGAATAGTTGCTCGCTACGCAAGGATAAGATCTATTGTATTTAGGATAAGTGATTTGTGAGAGATGGATATGTGCGACTTTCCCGGATAGTCCTAAGAGTATATTTTTTACATACTACGTTAGTCATTTGATATACTCCTTTGTTGCATCTAATTTTTCTTGGTTAGCCACAATCTGAGTAGTCTTGCTCGCTTTAACGTCTGTGCTTGCGGCGGCGTCGTGTGCCGGGTCGGTCACTTCCCTGCAACATGGTTGAGGAGGCCGATGGCTGGCACATGCGTCATATTCGTGAACGGGTGCTGCTTGCGTGGACTGGTCTGCTCTGTTTGATGGTTGACTCTATTGTTTACTTAATAAACATGTAGCTGGTTATTTGACTTAGGTACTCTCCGTTAATTTTCGCATTTCATATCCATCTTTGAAATTGAATATTTATTGTTACTAGCAATTTGTAAAATACATACATAAAAAAAAATATGAACATTAAAAGACCTACGCTGAGTTTCTTGGTGCTTCTTCTCAGGTCAGTGGGCTTTTCCGAAGCACTGGTAGAATCTTTTAGATGATAAAAACATTGTAAAAAATGACGTGTAAAAGTGCCCTTAGGGGCCTAATTACTTAATAAATGATTTGATTTGATTTGATATTCTATGTACCCTTAGCTCCCCTTTTATGCGTACTTGTGTTGCATAATTGGGGATACCTATAAAAAGAATTGATTTGCCTTCCGGGCAAAAGTTAAGGTTAGCATAGGACAAAAGTCATCAGTTATATCCTTCCTGATCCCAGTTCCTCGCATTAAAGGCTTTGATGCATGCGATTTTTTAACCGACTTCTAAAAAAGGAGGGGTTCTCATATGAGCTGTGAATACCATTGAATGTGTAGAGATTTATTCTTAAGGTCATTGCCCCGCACATATGTGCATAAATACGTACAAAAATACTTACGCATTTTTATACGAACAAAATATCCTATCAAATTATTCAAAAAAATCTCAAGTACACAAAAAACATCAAAAATCACAATAAACACACTCAATACCACTGTTTCGTATGCAAGCTAATGTTCTTTTGAGCTTGAACTTGGCAAGTTGTGATAGAACAAGTTTGTTGAAACAAGTTTCAGTATTTCTTGAATGTACATTGTAATCGATTATAATCGATTGTAAAAAGACATTTTAATCGATGTGATTTTTAATCAATTATAATTATAAGAGTAAATAAATATTTCATTTTTATTTCTCTTCAACATTTATTTACTTAATTTTTAACGTATATTCAGAAAAAAGTTTTTAGAATTGCCCATGAAATATTTAGAGTACTGGTTCTAAAAAAAACTTCTAAATTTTAATGGGACTTTTACTAGTATTTGGATAGTTTGGTTGTCTGAAGTAACGAGTACCTATAATATACTTATATTACTTGATTCGATTTTTTTATCAGCACTAAAATATTTAATTCATAATCACAACTCGAATCGATGTTTTTATTCTTACTCAGTAGGTTCCACGTGAAAAATATGATTGCACATTTCTTTTTTTAATTACTTAATTGAAACTTACTTTGAAAACAAAAAAAAATATAATATTATTTATAAACTCCGTTCTAACGTTTCAATAATTCTTGATTGCTGTTGTTTATTTGCAACGTGTTTGCAACTGTCTTGTTTTCCTAACACTGACCTCTGACGTGAATCGTGACGGCATTCAGAGAAAATAAATGTTTCTAACATGTGTAATGCTTTTGAATGAGTTTTTTTTATTATATTGAATGACGAGACAGGGAAGCTGCTCTCTTGGAGGACAATGACTGACTTGTGCACCCACTTTTCGCCTTGTGTACCCTAAATTTGTGCCCGCTTAAGCGACAAAAAAATTCTTGTAGCGTCATGAAACTTAGACCAAACGACGGAGAAAAAAAAGCCGATTCTAACTGTATATATAACTCTATTTCGTAAAAAAATGTCGCTTACGACGTTTTGGCCGTTAACCGTCGTTATGTATACAAGGAATTAATCTGGCAAAGCCGTTTCTCTGTAAAACCGTTCAAAAATGTACTTTTACTCACAAAAACATTGATCGTCATACAAATTCACATCGGGATTCCGTTCCGGGCATTTCACGTCACCTGTTCTCGCCAGGGAATCGAACCCGCTATTAATTCCCGTCAGCTCCTCATTTACATAACCGCCACCCGGATCCGCGACGGGAAATAAATCTATATGTATTTATAGCATTTATCGTATATCTTTTTCGTCCACTGTCGTCACGTTCGGCAACCGATTCATTTTATTTTGTACAATACATAGATACTACTTATTTATTCTATACTTATCATGGTTTTAAAGTTGCTGGTTGCAAGCCGCTTCTAACCAGTCGGTCTGGATATCTTCAGGGGAGGTCTAAGTTTATTAGTGAACTTCCTATGGCTGATAATGAAGATGAAGAGAAATAAAAATGTAGAATTATCTGTCTACAGCATAAATGGAACGTCTCAATAAACGTAGTAACAGAGTCGCACAGAAACAGCGTGGAGTGAAGTTGTTGCGTGTGGAGGTTGATATTCCTGGACAGCCAGATACCCTGTGGTATATAATAAAAAACGTGTTTTTATTAAGCTTCATCATCAGCCACATAAAGTCCACTGCTGAATAGGCCCCCCCTAAAAATTTCCAGCCGGACCTGACAAAAGCGGCCTGCTTCCAGCATCTTCCTGCGACCGCATCTTTGCAGGTGGACGTCTAACGCTGCTCTTGCCAGTATGTGGTCTCCTTTCGAGAACTTAAAAAATTTAAACAAATATTGCATTTGAAAATTGCACAGATATTTGCATTGCCTACGTAATTTAATTAACTGCTTTAGTGGCGTAGATTACGTGCGCGGTACGACACCGCTCTGAGGTCCCGGGTTCGAATTCCGGGTCGGGCAAAGTGATATTGGGTTTTCTGCTCTGTATCAGCCCGGAGTCTGAAATTTTTGCACGATAATTAGCGAATTATCGTGCAAAAATTTCAGACTCCGGTTCAGAATACTTAACGGTGAAGGAAAACCTCGTGAGGAAACCTGCATATCTGAGAAGTTCTCTATAGGAATTTTGAAGGCATGTGAAGCCTGCCAACCCGCACTAGGCCAGCGTGGTGGACTAAGGCCTTAAACCCTCTCAATAGTAGAGGAGGCGCGTGCTAAGTAGTGGGCTTTATATAATACAGGGCTGGTATGGTGGAATAATTCGTAGTAGTCTATATATCGCTTTTGACATGTCCATTTCGAAATGTTTAGGGGAGGCCTATGTTCAGAAGTAGACTTCATGTGGCTGATGATGATGATGATGATGATGGCTATAGGCTCGACTCCTATCACATCGTAGGACGGAAATACAGGACATAGTGAGACTTAAAATCTTGTGTCTCAAGATGACGAGCGCAGTGCAATGCCACACAGTGCTTTGTAACTCAAGGTGCTGGATGGTGTTGCTACTGTTTATGGGTGGTCGTATCACTTACCAGTAGGCGAACGGCATCCTCGTTTCGTCATTTAATTTCATAACAAAAAAGTGAAAACTTGAACATTAACGTTGTGCATTTTTGAATATTTTGGAATGGTTAGGGAATAATTTCGCACGAATTGCTTTATTTATCATTATAAAAGTACTAGCATTTATTTGGTTAAATACAATATTTATTTATTGCGCTATCGTACACAAAAATGACAACTTCACTATTTCTTTATAAATACAAATTTGAAAAAAGAATTTTACGCTATTTTGTACTCGTGCCGTGCCAACGTTGGGGAAATAAATAAAAATGTAGTCGTTTAAGAATTATAGCTTCTACGCATTGTATGTAAGGTTCATATTAGTAAGGGATGGTTTTAATGACGTTAATAAATAAAAATGGACTTGTTTCAAGAATTATAGCTTCTCCGCATTGTATTTAAGGTTCATATTAGTAAGGGATGGTAAAACCTCCGCATCAGTTTTTCGTCAGGATCGCAAGTTTAACATTTTATACCCATCCCAAAAGTGCTCAACGCCGCTAAAGAAGTTTTCACTTCAAAAATCTCTCACTCTTGTCAAAAAATGGGTGATCTGGTTGCATTCTGCCTACCCTTTCGGACATAAACGCGTTAGGCATGTGTTTTGTTTGTGTCAAGTCTGTGCCATCAAAGCCCAACTTTACAGAAATATGTCACCAAATAAACGTTATAACAAAATTTCTACTGGACAAAAACTCAAGAATTCAGCACCAAATTTTTCAATGCACCGCCATTTTGAATGGCATATCGGTGGCGTCACTTCAAAGAAAACTCGTTACTGGTACACATTGAATTTGGCCGGTCAAAGGCATGCCACACTACACTCGCCCTGCCCGACCAACTTTGCGCTTTTTGTCCAAGCTACTTGATATTTGTGTTTTTGGTGTAAGTTATAAGCTTTTATATAGCTAAATAAACTGTCAAAATATTGCGCCAAAACCATGGAGGTAGGAAATCACATAATAATTCCATGGCCAAGACAATGCAAAACAGCTACATCGCGTCACGTCGAGCAAATAAGAACTTAGGTAACATACTGAGGTAACATTATATATTATCAGTCTATTATAATAATAATAATAATAAATTGTTTATTTGCACAGAAAATATATGACATAAATAATGGGTGTTACCCTAGTTCCTGAACTAGCGTTAGCTGTATCTCAGGAACCAGTGTCTTCCCCTAACAATATACGTAGCTTTTTATACAAATAAACTCGCCTTATGTAATTAAACACATACAAAACTATGAATAAAGAAAATGTATTTTTATTAGGTGTGAAAGTATTGAGTGTGTTGTGTGTGTGTGTGAGTGAGTAGAGATGGTAAGCCTAGATTTTTACTGCATAATTATTAGCAAATTTTCTGTCTCCTCATATGAGAGTTTTAGAAGCCATAGAGAGACTTCTTTTTTAACAGCTATTCTGTTCATGTTATAAATTTTAATAATTTTATTAATTTTGTTGTACCTATAGAAACGGGCCAAACAAATTAGAACAAATTAGTCCTAATTGATAAATAAAGCAACTAGTATTTTTTATGTCGAGTGACAATCGGTTGTATTCGTTACAAAAATGATACTTACTAAATCGTAGATTTTATTGTGTTGGCGATAAAGTTGACGACACGTTTTGCTTTAGCTTATAGCCACTCGTTCTTACTTACTCATGTATAGAAAAATCTTAATTTATAAAACATCTAGATCTGGTCAGAATAAAATAAAAAAAAATTTTATATCTTTTTTTTATTTATTAATCGCTACCGTCTACAACTTGCACTATTATCAGCACATAGGAAAATCACCAAAAGTTTGGACACAGTCCAAAACACGTACCGCCGCGAGTTCGTAATGCATTTATTTTACATCGACAAACGTTATTCCCAAAAAAAACACGGTTACAGTGTATCATAGTCAGCTTACGTCTATCTGATATCGGGTTTGCACAAAGGAAAGCTTTTACATAAAATCGTGAAGGGCTATCAAGGGATACAGCATCCCTTGCTGGTCAACATTTATCTTGAGCGTAACTTCATTTAACATCAGGTGCTATGAAATCACCTTTCCGTGCTAGAATTAAAAGGGTCAAGAATGGCTTCATACGGAATACTCCTATATCCTCGGTGAATACAGGCCGATGGATGATTATCAACATATCAGGTCCAATTTCCAATACTAGAGTCATGAGTGTTATTCATTGGTATTGAACTTTTTATACTTTAGCCGACCTTACATGTAATCATGACCTCACATTTAACACAGCGGTAAAATTCACATAATATTAATAATTATAATTTGCAACAAAAGCACAAAGCTCCAAAAATCTTTCCATTGAAAGAAAGAAATTAAAACTGCATACCCATCAAACAGTGGTCAAAAACAAACAGAGCAACAAAGCCATACGCTGGATAATAGTAAATAAGTCCTGGCCTAATTCTAAAATACAATGGGAAGAATAAAACGCGGCAAAATTCACCCCATAACTCGAAGTATGCACCGTTGCGTAGATATGTAAGGCGTATGCATGCAATAAACCGTAAGGGGTAGTTTCTACCCCACTCACGTAGCCCATGACCGTCTCTATGACGCCATATTGTATGAATATTCAGTTGGCGCACGTAAGGACTTTTAATTAATCCTGTGGGGTAAAAAGGGTTATAATTTTCAAAATTCGAAATCATTAATTAATATTGATGATGATTTATGGGTATGGCTGGGTGCTTCTGGTTTTAGCGAAAAAATCCTACTAATATTATAAACGCGAAAGTTTGTAAGTATGGATTTGTATGGATGTATGGATGTCTGGATGTATGGATGTTTGTTACTCTTTCTCGCAAAAACTACTTAACGGTATTCGATGAAATTTGGCACACGGGTAGATTATATCCTGTATTAACACATAGGCTACTTTTTATCCCGGGAAGATATAAAGCGGGACTTTTATCCTGGGAAAACTCATTCACGCGGGCGGAGCCGCGGGCAAAAGCTAGTGTGCAAATATTTTTTGTTTTAAAGTGCAGAGTAGCGACTGTAATTTTAGATTTTTGAAGTGAAAACTTCTTTAGCGGCGTGGAGCACTTTTTTGGGATGGGTATAAAATGTTAAACTTGCGTACTCGCGTCAGGATCACGTGACCGAATTCTGACGAAAATGCATGCGGAGGTTTTACCATCCCTTACTAATATGAACCTTAAGTACATTGCGTAGAAGCTATTTCCCCAGCCTTGGCACGGTACGAGTGCAAAAGAACGTAACGTTCTTTTTTCAAATTTTAATTTATTCTACTTTGGTTGTGATGACCATTGACATTTATCAAAAACTAGACTAAACGTGCGTTGCTCGCGTTTAAAAACCTACTTTATGTGGTAGGCGTAAGATCGAATTTGTGGTTAGTCAAACAAAAATTGTAATTGTTTGTTTCTTTTTAACCGACTTCCAAAAGGAGGAGGTTATTTTAGTTTGACTTATCGACGACACTTATTGATGTGTTATTTGCAAGAAACTGTGCATCTTGGGTTTTTTAATACATCAATGACGATAGCGCAATAAATAAATATTGTATTTAACCACATAAATGCTAGTAGTTTTATACTGATAAATAAAGCAATTCGTGCGAAATTATTCCCTAACCATTCCAAAATATTCAAAAATGCACAACGTTAATGTTCAAGTTTTCACTTCTGCCGTCACTCCCGGAGTGCAACCCGTTCTTTTTTATTAGAATTGTGTTCCAAGGGTCAAAGTGCTGTGATGTATAATATTATATCTGTGTATCACTATTCTTAAAAAACGTTTACCATCAGAGACATCTTATCATGTGTTAAACTAAAAATCTTCGTAATCCTACCTCCTACTAATATTATAAACGCGAAAGTTTGTAAGTATGGATGTATGGATGATTGGATGTTTGTTACTCTTTCACGCAAATACTACTGAACGGATTTCAATGAAATTTGGCACACGGGTAGATTATGTCCTGGATTAACATATAGGCTACTTTTTAATGCGGGAAAATATAAAGCGAGGCTTTTATCCCGGGAAAACTCATACACGCGGGTGGAGCCGCGGGCAAAAGCTCGTATAAAATATTTACAGTTTTTAAAGTTGGGGTAAAAGTCACCGAACATCAGGAAGCTGGGATTTAATAAATTGTGCCATTTGCTGCGTGTGTAGCGAGAAGGAAAAACGTACATACATGGCTGAAGCGAGGAGTGGGTACCCCAACGATATTTTATAGTAAATTTGAAATAAAAAATTCATACGCGAAAAATTTATCGTCATTCAGTTTCAGTGGATTGTTTTATCTTTGTTCACTTAATAAGTATTTATATAAATTCACATTGAGTAGATTTTTTTAAATTAATTCAAACTTGTTTTGAATACCTTAGAAAATTAGATAATCTTGAGATTATCAGCTTTTATTGTAGACTACCAAATTACATATAGATAGTAATAAAGGTAAGCTAAGTAAAGTGCCAAATGTCTCGGTGGCGTAGTACCTTAAGACTATCACACTGAGGTCTCAGGTTCGAATCCAGGGTCGGGCAAAGTTATATTGGGTATTTTTATTCAGCCCGGAGTCTGGAAATGTGTCCGGTGAATGACAATAGGCCCACCGCCAATTACACATCCCTGAAGAAGGAATAATGCGTGGTGTCATATACTATGTAGATGGTATATTTGGCATCTCCTCTACATGGGAAATATAGCCGAAATTTCCCAAAGATGATAATACAACGCTTATTCTATATAGTATTTTTATACACAAGCGCCACGCACACGCTGAACACAAATGACAGTGACCTATCAATACTTCAATTTCAAAACTGACGCTGAATCAACTAATTGCTATTATCCAATTAAAAGACGTTTGCTGCCACGAAGCCAACAGCAAACCACGAAGCTATGAATATTTTGGAATCACTAGTTTAGAACTTATCTAAAATGATTTACGGTGACTAGCTTGTTAGTAACTTCCAACTTGGTAGGAACTTACTGCAATTAGCGTTCAAAGTCTACGTCTCTGATTGTGTAACTGAATTGATATTTTGATTTTCACCTTCTTAATGATTGAATATGAATGCAGGGCCACACATTGATGCAGCTAAATGGAATTCAAATTTTAGTTAATTTACGCATTACGACCATGACAAAGTATGTTCTAATGAATTTTAGATAGGTATTTTGTTATTTCACGCTAGATTGAGTTACTGACGAACCGGCTCAAAACTTTTGTATGACAATTTTCCCAATATCCGCTCTATATAATGTTAGAACTCTTGAGTTTAACAGAGAGTAATGTAACTCAGGAAGCCAACTACGGTAAATTTACGTCCTGTTACGGCCAAAATACTTCGATCTAACCCCAATATAAAAGCAGATGTTTCAACAAATATCCAATCCGTACCCAATGCGTTTCCGACGAAAAAATCAAGATCAACCATGAGGAAAAGCCCTTGATGGGACCAGCTGTAAACAAATATGTAACGAAAAACAAAAGATATAACTAATAAAGCAGAAGCATGTGTTGTGGATGCCATAACTTTGTATCGACGATGCGTAAAGATAAATGTATGACGTGGGACGCTGGGTGAGGTCACTGCTTTGCGTCTAGAAAATATTGGATGAGTGAGTAACGATTGTGTTTGGAATTGGATGGAGTGAATAATCTTATCTTAATATAATATATAATATTATAAATACGAGTTTGCAAAACATTTTTAATGTTTGTTAGAAATTAACGAGGACATAACTAAACGGATATGAATGAAATTTGGCAGACAGGTAGATTATGTCCGGCGTTAACATATTATAGGCTCTCATAATTTGCTCGCATGGAAAATAATGAATATTTTTAATCTGATTCTTTAAGTAGATGGCGCTGGCGTCGTACTGTGTTTTAGGGACTTTTGTAGCTGGAGAGGCTTTCAAAGCCGCGAGCAACACTTAGTATTATTATATCTTATTGTGCATGGACCTAATTAATGAGGTATCAAGCCATTAGTCCATGCAAAATGCATTGGTAGGTTCTATGTAGTTTCTTTTTCTTTTTGCTATGTAAATTAGATTTGCACCGTATCATTTTTTTTATGGAATTGAATGACGAGACGAGCATGCCGTTCGCCTGAAGGTAAGCGATACGACCACCCATAAACAGTAGCAACACCATCCAGCACCTTGAGTTACAGAGTACTGTTTGGCATTCCACTGCGCTCGTCATCCTGAGACATTAGATGTTAAGTCTCGCTATGTTGTTTCTTTAAAATTCTATTCTGGGTACACTCGATTATAGCAAATTCAATTCCAGACAATCTAGCAAAAACAATAATGGTTGACTATTAATCGTACACTGTTCGAGTCTTGTAATAAGCCGTGTATGGATGAAAGTGATGTCAGAGCATCAAACCAGCCTACCCCATTCGCCGCTTGGCTGTACCTTTTGGACGTATTTTTGAGTTAATAACATTTCCAACCTATTAAGTACTTGACTCGTTTATTGATTGAAATCTCAAGACCCATTTGAAAGGTCATTGGCTTGATTATAAATAACGAGCTATTGCCATTGGACATTGCAGGACTTGCAATCATCTCGTCAGTATTCTTCTGGCGTGAGGAGGCATCCCGTCTCGGGCAGAGACTAGCTCCGAGGGAGGTAACGGCCCAATTGGCCTCCATCCGCAGCGCAGCCGTGGAGGAGTGGCATACCAGGCTGGAGAGCCCGTGTGCGGGCTTGAGGACTGTCGCGGCAGTGCGACCTGTCTTCTTAAGCTGGCTAGACAGGCGCCACGGTGCGCCGACATTCCGTCTGACACAGGTGCTGACGGGCCACGGGTGTTTCGGCTCGTTTCTGTGTCGGATCGGGAAGGAGGAGTCCGCCGTGTGCCATCATTGTGGCAACGGCCGCGACGACACAGTCCAACACACTCTTGAGGAGTGCCCAGCCTGGGACCTACAACGCAGCGCTCTTAGAGCAGTCGTCGGAGGAGACCTCTCGCTGCCGGCCGTGGTGTCCGCCATGGTCGGTGGCTGGAGGTCATGGCGAGCGATGGCCTCCTTCTGTGAGTGCGTCATCTCGCGGAAGGAGAGCGCCGAGCGGGATCGTGAGCAGAACGATCCCGCCCGCAGCCAGAGGAGACGAAGGAGGCGTCGGGTGGACGACTGACCGGCGCCTCGTGCCCTGCGGTCCGGGGGCATCTAAAGAATTCCGCCACGGCATTCCTTGCCTGTCGTAAGAGGCGACTAATGGGGATTAAAGTGAGAATCGCGGAGCGAGCAGTGGGGGTCTGCTGGCTCGACTACTTATAATAGCGACTCCGAGGTGGACGACAATGCGGGTGGTCGGTCTCCTGCAGTCGTAGACGTCAAAAGCGTCCTGTAGAGCTCGGGGGCATCTTAGCCCCCTCATATAGAGATGGGCCGCAATGCGGCATCGCGCAGGGGCGGTTCCGTGCAGCTATCTTCGTGCAACAAGATACCCCGGGGCCGTCCCGAAGGCGCCGAAGAAGGCCACCGCGGGTTTTGGTTGGTATGCCGGTGTAGGGTGTACATAGTGTTAGGGACTCGGTCCAATGCTCGCTCGGATGATGCCATACTCCCGAGTGTCGACATTGGGCCGTTAGATCGGTGAAACCAACATAACCATCCACTCACCCCCCAGTGGTGGTAGCGATAACGCGTTTTTTCCCCGCGAGAAAAAAAAAAAAAAAAAAAAAAGGACTTGCAATCATACATATCATCATGCATAGCCCTTTTAGAGGTAGGCAGAGGTGTTATCACACGTTCCCATTTCGCCTTATATAGAGGGCGATTCTAGTCTCATTTACCAGTTACAATTTCAGAGGCCGGGTTGATAATCACCAGAAAAAATCAATATCAGTTTACTCGACCAAGGGATTGAACCCGAGACCTCAGCAGGGCATTCAGTCGCAAATTAGGATTGCATTATGCGAATAACTAGTTCCCATCTAAATTCAACAGTTCACCCAACCGCTGACCCAGATTGGTATTTTACGAATGTCTTTAAAGTGTTAAAGTGAAAATATTGATGAAATCGAGATTCGTCTTTAACCTTGTTTGCTTCAAGTAACATTTTGTTGAACACCGCGCTGATGTTAAGTTGCAGTTACGAATTGTCAAGTTTCCTTAAAACTGACAGTTGTTTCAACTAGACTGCTTAAATATTGTCAAGTGTTGGCTTCAACTAAATTGATTAAGCAATAAGGGTTATTTATATTCATATAATGTGATGGGTGATGCTCGCAGCTCCAACCGCAAGAAAGACATTTCCCGGTTCCAATGTGGTACACTTTCCGTAAAAAAAAAGTAACGTAATAATTCAGGGTATGATCTATCTGTACTGGTGGTAGGTCTCTCATTATGTAAGAGGCCGTCTGGATGGGTACCACCGCAATGTCTATTTCTACCGCCAAGCAACAGTGTGCATGCACTGTTGTGTTTCGGTTTGAAGGACATTGTAGCCAGTGTAACTACAGGACATAGTGAGACTTAACATCTTATGTCTCAGGGTGACGAGCGCAGTGGAATGCCACACAGTACTTTGTAACTCAAGGTGCTGGATGGTATTGCTACTGTTTATGGGCGGTCGTATCGCTTACCATCAGGCGAACGGCATGCTCACCTCGTCATTGAATACCATAAAAAAAAATAAAAAAAAAAACGTATACCAAATTTTCATCCTAGTTCATTCAGCGGTTTTCGCATTTACTTCTGTCATCCAAATATCTTCATAAACATTCACATTAATGTTAAGATGTATCAAAATCTACACACCTTAACGCGAAGTTACATCACGACCCGTCATAACTTCGACCCTCGTATTTTAAGTTTTCTCAGAGGCGTAACTTTTTCATTTGTTTCGTGAAATAGAAATTACACGAGAGATATAAACAGAAATTGTCTGAAATTTAAACGTAAAAGCAATACGACGTCTTGAACAGCTTCCATTATTTATCGATCACTTTTTAAATTAGAGTTGTTAGAAAATGTTATAAGTACTTGGAAATTCCATAATAATGATGTTTCGTCGAGCTGGAGATAATGGGTGGGAGCTCAGGAGCCAGTATCGTGAGATAACGTACAGCCAAATTGGAGCCAAAGTGTGTGACGCGCGGGCCGGTGGAGCGACTAGCTCAAGGTAGTGGATGAGAGCTAAAGAGCGAGTGTTGTAAGGCCACGTACAGGGAGGATAGTATGTGAAGCGCAGGCTGGTGGAGCGACGAGCTGAAGGTAGTGGATGAGAGCTAAGGCGCGAGTGTTGTAAGGCCACGTACAGGGAGAATAGTGTGTGACACGCGGGCTGGTGGAGCGACGAGCTGAAGGTAATGGATGAGAGCTAAGGAGCGAGTATTGTGAGATCACACACAGGGAGCGTGGTGTATGACGCGAGGGCCTGTGGAGCGACTAGCCTAAGCTAAAATGGCGAGACCGAAATGGCGCTAATTTGTAGAGCAACCAATAAAAAATTGTAAGTAAGAGTTCTATCATAAATTCATATCCCTAAGGTTAGTATAAATTAAAAGTTCGGCACAGGTGTCAAAAGATCAGTAGCTAGATTTATTAGTTCTCATAAGCCGGGGGTTTAAGTCGAACTATTATTTAGCTAGGCATTAAAATGCAGCCGGTGAAGTTATTCGGTGATGACGGCGTGCTAGATTTTCTATGAGTTATTGCAGTACTGGATGTGACACGAAACTCGAAACTTTGGCGTCTTGACATTCAATTGAAGAAATATATTGGTACTGAAATATTTGCAAAAGGGGACGTGCCTATGTTTTGTGTTAAATAAATATAAGGCCGGCAATGCATCTCTGTGCCCCCTGGTATTGCAGATGTTCATGGGCGGCGGTGATCACTTACCATCAGGTGTACCGTATGCTCGTTTGCCCCCTATATCATTAAAAAAAAAAAACCAGACTCCGTGCTGATATTGAATAGAAAAACCCAATATCAATTTGTTCGACTCGGGGATCGAACCCGAGACCAGCATTGCAGTCGTATCGTAATACAACTACGCCACCGATTGATACTATAGTGTACTAGCTTTTGCCCGCGGCTCCGCCCGCGTGAATGAGTTTTCCCGGGATAAAAGTCCCGCTTTATATTTTTCCGGGATAAAAAGTAGTAGTAGTGTTAATCCAGGACATAATCTACCCGTGTGCCAAATTTCATCGGAATCCGTTCAGTAGTTTTTGCGTCAAAAAGTAACAAACATCCATACATCAATACTTACAAACTTTCGCGTTTATAATAATAGTAGGATGAAGTTTGTAAAATATCTGTAGAACAAAATTGATTCAATTTAATCCGTAATAGTCGTATCTAGGCCAAACATTATGTCTGTCTGGAGTGAGCTAAGACGAAGTTCTTGAACGTGAAACTGCAGAACTGTGGTTTCAGTTTATACGTACACTTATACTTGCTAACAAAATTGTGTATGTATCCGAATTTGCTTGATTTAATTTGTATAATCGCCAACCCGCACTAGGCCAGCGTGATGGACTAAGGCCTAACCCCTCTCAGTAGAGGAGGCCCGTGCTCAGCAGTGGGCAGTATATAATACAGGGCTGATTGCATTGCATTGCAATTTGTAAAATCGATAGATGCGAGTATATTACAATATTAGTATTAATGTATGTGTATAACCTTGTTATGAGAGCATCATCAGACTTTAAACACGAAAACACCTATCGTTATCTTTTCAACTCTCTGGTACGCCCACAGGTGGAATACGCATGTATGATATGGGATCCATATTATGCTAAATACGATCTGAAAATTGAGAAAATTCAACGGAAATTCGTTAGAACCCTGCAATATAAATGCTATAATAAGAGACATAATATTATACCATATGAAGATTCACTCGCAAAGCACAGATTATTAACTCTGAAATCAAGACGCTTGTTGCTCCAGGCAATGATGCTCCATGGATTAATACATAATAAATTTGATTGTCCAGAATTAGTTAATAATATATTCTATGTTGTACCTAGGACTATAATAAGACGAGAAGCGCGCGTATACCCGCTCTTTGCTACAACTACGTGTCGTACAAATGCGGGTGAACGTGCGCCCCTTCATAGACTTGCTAAAATCTATAATGAATATTTTACTAACATAGATATATTCGCTGTAAGAAATTATGTATTTAAAAAACAAATTACAGATGCTTTAATGACGCACCAAAACACGTAAGGCGCATGTGCTTATACTGTTTTATTAATTTTTACTGTACCTTTATGAATTTATGTTATGTACTATAAGTAATCCGTGAAAACGTAGTGGAGTGTACACTAACCTAATCTTAAAGTAATTTTATTTGTTATATATCTGTACACTTGTTTGTTTTCCTAATAAAATAAAATAAAAAAATAAAATTAATTTAGGACTTTTGCTTGCGGCCCCGCCCGCGTGAAAAATGTTTTTCCGTGATGAAAGTCCTGCTTTATATTTTCCCGGGATAAAAGTAGCCTATTTTACTCACGGATAATGTGGCATTCTAATGGTGAAAGAACTGTATTAATCGTTCCAGTAGTTTTTGTGTTTATTCGTTACAAACATGTCATCGGGGATAGTGCAATACCGCGTAACTAACATTGGTAAATACCGCGTAAGTGAAAGAAAATAAGTATAGTATTATCAATCATAAGTTTAGTGTTGTATCAATTTAAATTAAACTTTTTTCGTCACTTACGCGGTATTTACCCGTGCTAGTTACGCGGTTTTGCACTATCCCCGACGATATAAAAATACAAATCTTTTAATTTAATAATATTAGTATAAGAAGTTTAGACTAGATAAATGTGATTTTTTCATATATACTTAGTTACAGGCCTTTTTCGATTTTCTATGATAGGAACGGCTGACCTACCTTGTTATAGAAGAGATACAGTCCGCGCGCAAGCTCCGTGTAATCTTATGGAATGTTGACGTAACTAATTAATGCAGTGATTTTGTCGATTTATCGATGTAGACATGTCACGCGCAGAGATGCGAAATATATATATTTTTTTATTTCCATAAGATATCTCAGGGCTCGCGCGCGAAACGTATTTACATGTTAATAACTTAAGGAATTATGACTTAACTATCCAGAATCTAAAACTGAGTAAATTTACTATTAAACTGTAACAAATATTAGCTAAAATAGTAAATTAATCATCATTAAATGGTTGCAATTAGTTGACCGTGTCTGCATCGCGCCATAAGAGCTAGGACTATATAATATGTGAATTTAAGGTATAAACACAATATATTTTAAACTTTCATACTTTTATGGTGATTAAAGAAACCACAGGCAAAACGGGACACAAAATAAGAGCGATAAATATATTTAAAATGAAATAAAACTGTTTTAAAGTTTGTTTTGTAACACCGGATGCTGCGAGCCGGAATCGGAACAGCAAAGTTTCCACTGGGGGTTGTTAGAGGGCTTGAAAAACCACTTAAAATTATGGTCATTTTTATATCTCGAGTTTTCGGTGCGTGGCGTTATGATTTACTTAATTTTTTCCACTAATCCAATACAATTCGAATATTGTTTATTTTAAAATCCATAGACCTAAAATCTAACCTTAAATTTATTTAATATTATTAGGTACTAATATTGCCCGTGGCTCCGACCGCGTGAAAAAGTTTTTCCGGGATAAAAATATTTTCCCGGTGTAGGGACAAATGGCAACGTTGCAGAACGTGGCATGTTCGCCGTTCGCTATCTGTCCACCAGTCGTTCTCCTTCCGTCGTAGTATTAACACCAGTCGTTCTCCTACTGTCGTAGTATTAACATGTGTCTTTCTGTATGTGTGTGACAATATAATGTGAATTAAGACAGTTTAGACTTTTATTGCTAAAGGACCTAAGAGTGTAACCCAAGTGCAAACACAGTCGTATAAATAGATACACTACCTCTACAACACACATAACATTATATAAATAACCCCCACAGCGGTGACGCATAACTACCCCACACCCGGGATAAAAAGTAGCCTATAGCACTCCGAAGTAATGTAGCTTCGTATTAGTGAAATAATTTTCAAAATCGGTCCGGTAGTTCCTGAGATTAGCGCGTTCAAACAAATAAACTCTTCAGCATTATAATATTAGTATAGATTTAGATCTTTGTCATGCAAAATTCCTTCTAAATATGCAAGCAGTATTGTGTTCCTTTTTGAATTAAATTGATATCGTTGACATGGAATATGCTACTTAACGTTTAACATGAGCGCGCATACTCACGCCTTTTATACCCGGAGGGGTAGGCAGAGGCGCAACTAGTGCACCCACTTTTCGCCGTGCGTATTCCGTCCCATGATGTGATAGGGGGCGAGCCGATCGTCATATCGGGCACAAATTCCAGACTCCGAGATGATACTAATTATAAAACCCAATATGGCTTTGCCCGACCCGGGAATCGAACCCAGGACCTCGGCATTGCAGTCGTACCGAAATACAACTACGCCACCGAGGCAGTAATACTGATGAGCATAAATTATAATATGATAGAGTGTCGATTACCACTGCAATAGTTTATAGGCTAGTTTCAAATTAACCAGATGATCTCGTCCTCATTGTATTATGATACCAAAGCTGCTAACATATACCTACTCGCTTATGCCTGCGGTTTCACCACGTTAACGCTCACTCCCGGGTTAAGTAGCCTTTAGCACTCAGGAGTAACATAATATCGTATTAGTAAAGGATTTTTGAAAATCTACTGGTGGTAGTTCTCTCATATGTAAGGGTCCGTCTGGGTGGGTACACCGCAATTTTTATTTCTACCGCCAAGCAGCAGTGTGCATGCACTGTTGCGTTTCGGTTTGAAGGATATTGTAGCCTATGTAACTATTGGAAATAATGAGACTTAACATCTCATGTCTCAGGATGACAAGCACAGTGGAATGCCTCACATTACTTTGTAACTCAAGGTGTTGGATGGTGTTGCTACTGTTTATGAGTGGTCGTATCGCTTACCACCAGACGAACGACATGCTCGCCTCGTCATTCAATGCAATTAAAAAAAACGCTTTTGTAGTTTCTGAGTTTTATACCCTACTAGATGTTGCTCGCCCCAAAACACAATACGACGTCAGCGCCATCTGCTTATGGAATTAGATAAATAATCTATTATTTTCCATGGGAGCAAATTACCGTGATAAAAAGTAGCTTTTGTGTTAATCCAGGACATGATCTACCCGTGTACCAAATTTCATTTAAATCCTTTCAGTAGTTTCTGCGTTAGTTCTAACAAACATCCAAGACCTGGGAATGGAACCCGGAGACCCTATCCAGCAATCGTATCGCAGTAAACTACGCCACCAAGAAAGTTGTTCAGTAAATTCACAAATAAAACAGTTGTACCTAAATATAAATATGGGGAGTCTACACTCGCACGCGGTTACCAGTCTTGGCTAACGATCACTTGACGGATACTCCCTCACAGAGCAAGGAGGCACTCTCCACAACAAAAACACTTTGAAGTTGTTGTTGCAGCAATTTGCGACTTTTTTATACACTACATTTATTTAGAACGTCTAGAATGAATGAGATGAAGTTTATTTTTTATTTTAACGAAGCTAAATTTCCGCTGTTTATTTTGTTTGCAGCCAATGCTGTTATGCGTAGTGCAGTAGACGAGCGCTCTTTGCACTGTTACTGACGCTAGTATGCTGTTATATGGAATGCAGTAGACGAGCCCCCGCCCTGTCTCCTATAAAGCATATGGCATCATCATTAGCCACATGATGTCTAATGCTGAACATAGGGCTCCCAAGAGATTTCCAGATGGACAAAAGTAAAAGTAGTAGTTATAGAATTTTAGCAAAGTATTATTATTTCATTATATATAATGCAATAGAGAGCACTCTATACGCTTTCATCGATGTGGCAAATAGCCGAGTATTATCTACTAGGTGGTGCTCGCGGCTTCGCCGGCGTGAACAGTCCCTAAAACACAGTATGACGCCAGCGCCGTCTACTTAAAGAAACAGATTAAAAATATCCATTATTTTCCATGGGAGCAAATTACCGGGATGAAAAGTAGCATATGTGTTAATCCAGGACACGACCTACCCGTTTGCCAAATTTCATCCAAATCCATTAAGTTGTTTCTTCGTTTACTTCTAACAATTATCTAGACATCCAATTATGTTCACAAACTTTCGCATTTATAATATTAGTATGATAAGAAGTAAGATAGTGAAGTAGAAGAGAGCTCTCATTACCGAAGCTTATAGCCGAGTGTTATGAATACCATAATAGAAGAGCAGTCTCAATATTCAAATTGTGCTTCATAAATCATAGCCCTGTGTATAAATTGTATATTGTGTAAAATTTTCCTGTCAAAAGTTCCTATTAAATAAAACCTGGGTGCATTCGTATTATAAAGCGAGTTGCCGGCTTTAAGAATGGGTGATTTGTCAACATTGACATGAATATGGCCCATCGAAGCCGGTAGAACCTTTTCAGAGCAAAATCAGTTTTAAATTTTCCTTTTGGAAAGATTTATTGCGTAGAATCTTAAGGTCGTATTTCGAATAAACTTTTGTTAGCTCGGATATTTTCTTTATATTTCATGATCGATCTAGTTCCATACATTTTGCTTTGTATTCTCCAGTGAGATTTATTTAGGCGGTACTAAATTTTGCTGACTTAGTTTGGTGCTTTTGTTATAGTCTTTTAAAGAGTCTAGTTTTTAAGCAGTTTGCGGTCAGATGAGTTTTTAATGGACATACTCGTTGGTTTAATGTATTCTAAGAATACTCTACGAATAATAGTTGATGGATAGGTATTGTTTGCGTTATATAATGTATACTTATTGTCTGCCTCGGTGGCGTAGTTGTATTGCATACGCGTTACGAGTACGATTTGCGCGCTGAGATCCTGGGTTTGAATCCTGGGTGGGGCCAAAAACATTGTGACCGGATTTTTCCATCTTAAAAATTACTCAGTCGCAGGTCGGAGTCAGGAAGTTGGCGGTGTGATACCCCCGTGCCTCGGAAAACACGTAAAGCCGTTGGTCCTGCGCCTGATCTCTCTCCGGTGACCGGTCATGTCGGATTGCCTTCTCATCGGACTATGAGAGTGAAGGAATAGTGAGTGCACTTGTGTATTGCGCACACACTTGTGCACTATAATGTCTCCTGCGTACCTGGCTAATCTCCGTTGAGATTGGCCGCCGTGGCCCAAATCGGCTAGGAAGGGATTATTATTACTTATTGACGATAATATAATGAAAGCCGCTCGCCTCATGATAATTATTGTGACGGCCTGAAAATAAGAGGAACATAACTTCTTCACCATCTTTTTCTTCTTCAGTAACATAACCCGATCCTTTAATAGCGAAGTACTACTTGTCACTACACGCCCATCATCCTCAGACATACGCTCGTCACGAGTGACAATAAGTCGAGAAAGACTGGCTGGTCCCAATGAGTTGTAAAAAAAAACAGAGTCACAAGTTCAGCCATTTCCATAGTGGTGGAGCACTGGGGATGATGATGATGATGGGGATCCCAATCACGGATGCTCTGCGACAGGCACAAGACAGGGTGGAGTGGAAGCAGCTTGTCAGCGCCACCACCAAGGCTTACCAAAGCGGGCACGACCTTCAGTCATGAAGGAAACGACGAAGAAGAAGAAGAAGGAGCACTATTAACATTATAAATGGAACTCACCCGGAATACCACGAGGGAACCACTGCCTCATAGAAAACCACCGTGAACTAATACATTTTCAAAAACCAAAACACCTTATCTTCTCCATTCCCTTATGCATTCCTTTGAAGCCGATAGGCCATTCATGGTCCTTCTGGTGTTGCGTGTTTAGGTGTGGTGGAGATCGCTAAACACGTTGGTCTTTTGCCAGTCTATTAATAAAAGATACATACAAAGCCCTACTGGTGGTAGGTCTCTACTATGTGAGAGGCCGCCTGGGTAGGTACCACCGCAATGTCTATTTCTACTGCCAAGCAGCAGTGTTGATGTACTGTTGTGTTCCGGTTTGAAGGACCAGCATAATTACTGGGCATTGTGAGACTTAACATTTTATGACTCAGGGTAACGCGTGCAGTGGAACGTCACGCAGTACTTTGTAATTCAAAGTTCTGTTTTGTGTTGCTAATCAACTTAAAAAATACTTACTTGCAAAATTGTTTGAATAAGCATAGAGATACTGTCATTGAATTATTTATTTATTTATTTCGGAAACAAACAGAACTAAGTATAACTAAAAATAAATGAATAAAAAAACATTAAGGTTCATAATCCAAAACAGTTTCCACTAATAGGCAATACAAACATAGAAGAAAGTAGACGAAAGTTAATTAACAATATATAAAAAAAATATTAAAATCTAAAAAAAACCAAGCGTACTTCATTAAAGGTAAAAAAAATATAATTAAAAGACGCAAACATCTAAATTATCTACACTACAAATTAAAGCTTTCCTGTAACTTTGTAGTGTTTGATAAAATATATCGATATCGGAGAGTAGAACAAATTTTTTATGCTTAACAGTAGCTCTGCTAATAAATATGTTAGATCCATAATTAGTTTTAGACGTTGGAGGTTGAAACAAACATGCCTTACGTGCACTAATCCGGGGACATTTGAATGTAATTTCACCTAAAAGATAAGGGTGTCAATAATGTTATTAATAATCTAATATATAAAATTCTCGTGTCGCGGTGTTTGTAGTTAAACTCCTCCGAAACGGTTCGACCGATTCTCATGAAATTTTGTGTGCATATCGGGTAGGTCTGAGAATCGGACGACATCTATTTTTCATCCCCCTAAATGTTAAGGGTAGTCCACCGCAATTTTTTTTTTTTTATTTTTTATGATACAGCATTAAAAAATACATACAACCCTCAATCCTCTACGATCAACGCCTATTTTTTAATACCTTTTAACCCCGGTCGGTAAATGATGGCTAAACAACGTTTGCGGGATCAGCTATCCCTTGGTCACGGCATCACGCGTGAACGGCTGGACCGAATTCGTTTATTTTTTAATGTGTTTGTTATTGTCAGGAGAAGGTTCTTATGAAAGAAAAAAATAAGAACACTGCGCGGAAAATTAGAAAATTTAAGAATACATAACTACCATATTAAAAATGGAACTTTAGCGCTTTTGACAATATAAACTTTTTAATTCAACCTTATGGCGTTTGACATAACATTGACATAATGCGTGCTAAAGAGGTTGTATATATAATTCTTCTTTGCGTGTGTATGTCACTGAACTCCTAAACGGCTGGACCGATTTTAATGATTTTTTTGTGTGTGTTCAGGTGGATTCGAGAATGGTTTAGATTAACACCTGGATCCGGTAGGTGGCGCTGTACTCCGATTCTAAGATTTTATTTCCTTTTTAGGGCAGGACAACTTCTTTTTGTGTCTTCGGGTGGATTCGAGAATGGTTTAGATTAACAATTGGATCTGGTAGATGGCGCTGTACTCGGGTTCTAGGATTTTATTTCCTTTTTAGGGCAGGTCAACATTTTTTGTGTGTCTTGAGGTGGATTAGAGAATGGCTTAGATTAACAATTGGATCCGGTAGATGGCGCTGTACTCGGGTTCTAGGATTTTATTTCCTTTTTAGGGCAGGTCAACATTTTTTGTGTGTTTTCAGGTGGATTAGAGAATGGCTTAGATTAATAATTTGATCCGGTAGGTGGCGCCGTACTCGGGTTCTAGAGTTTTATTTCTTTTTTAGGGCAGGACAACGTCTAGGTCTCGTCTCAGGGTCCGCTAGTAAGCTATAAGTTATAGGACAGCGGAAAAGGTACTGGATTTAATTACCTGGTCGGGCAATATACCTATAGAAAAACATGATAAGGTATTTTTCTCAAATAAGATCTCTAAGTAAAAAGAACCGTGAGAAAAATGTCTTCAAACATTTGTTATTGAAAAATAATACCAGCATAACATATAGATTCCCGCTGGAGAAAGTGAAAGATTACATTTTATACACTTATTTATAGCCTTTGATTGTAATGTTTCTATTGACCCATATATCATGCAAGTTTGCGTAAAATTGCATAAGAGAGTTGCAGCAGCGGGACACGCTATGTGCACTCGACTGTTGCCGAGTTTGCGGTTTTGCGAAATTATTGCTATATTGGTGATCATCTCTATTGACCCGCAAGTATATTGAGAATTTTTGCATACACTTATGTCTTTAACTCCGAAAGGTTAAGCAGAGGCGTAACTAGTGCACCGAATTTTGGCCATTATTCTACCCCAATATGCATATATCATCAGGCGATCAGACTAATTGTCTCAAAGTTCAGTTTTTATACAATTATCATAGGCATTTTGTTCCAGAGAAGTGTACCATAGGTCCGTTGAAGGAGGTTTCAGAAAGAAACGCAAGCGAAAGTTAGTTTTATATAAAAATAGTTGATCTTTAATCAATCTACGGTGCTCAAGAGACATAATTTTCGGAACTTCCCAATTAAAACTACAATTAGAATTTATTGTACTACAGCGGTATTCCAAATATTTTATAAAGTTTTTCTATATTCTTTCTAGTTGGTCAATATAAGTGCGATTTTGAGGATTCCAAGCAACAGATCCATATTCTAAAATAGATAGAGATAGAGATTATATAAGGAAATAAATAAAAAATTACAAGAAACTCAGGAAAAATCTATTTCATACGCCAAAATAACCGAGACGAACCTTTGCAATATGAAGAGGGTTAAATGTTGTAGGTAAAAATCCATTGGCACTTCGTCACAAAACAAAACCTCGATACTTAGGTAGGAAGGTACAACAAAATATTTGGATATAAAAGTTATAGACGATAAAAATATTACCCACCATAAACGTATATTAAGGAAACCACTAACCCAGCAAAAACCCTTGTTACAGGTCGTGACAACGATTCGGTGCCAACAAATAGTAACCACGGAATTAGTGAATAATCCAGGTATACTTCCCTATATGTTAGGTAATGTGAAGTTCCAGAAAACGGAACACGTATTTTTACACTATTATGAGTTAGATAAGCTTCATAAGTCTATTATTGGATTCATAACTGACTACGAGGGTGTAGGAAAAGCTCTGCAAGCTAGCGATTTTGGCCCAGTGCTACTCTCTAATGACCCTAATATTGCAGCTAATCTTCTTATTCGACTCCTTAGGGATGTGGTATCATATAATACAAGATTGTTTAATATGTCGTGTCGCACTAGATTACTCAAACCATGGATGACCATGGGATTATTAAGATGCATTCGGAACCGCGACATGATGCATAAAAGAGTTAAGTTCTCTCCGGAGAACGAAATATTAAATGCTACGTACCGTAGATACCGCAACTATTGTAACAGTATTCTAAAGAAAGTCAAAAGGGACCACGATAAAGCTGAAATTCAAAAGGCTGCCAGAAATAATAAAAAACTATGGGATGTTATTAAGAAGAATGCTCATCTATCTAAACCCCAAGATACAGCACAAGATCTTCTTAACATCTCTTTATCGCCGGATAAATCCGTACAATCAATAAACCAATACTTCGCCAATATTGGCAAAACTTTGGCACAAAAAATTTTAAATAACAGCGATCCACAAACCTCAATCAAGAACTTATACAATCCTATCACTCCCCCTAACTCATTTGTAATGCTTGACACGGATGAGGAAGAGGTTGAACGCATAATTATTTCGCTTAAATCCAGCAACACTGTAGGTTCTGATGGCATTCCCACAAAAGTATTAAAGTTGTTTAAACACCTATTGGTCACTCCCATAACTCATATTTGCAAACTTAGTCTCTCCCTGGGTATATTTCCCGATATTCTAAAGGAAACCTTAGTCATACCCATATTTAAGGCAGGAAATCGAAGCTGTGTAAACAACTATCGCCCAATTTCTATCTTACCTTCAGTTTCAAAAATATTAGAACGTATAATTCATTCCAGACTAACAAATTATCTAGAAAAAAACAATTTACTGGCTCCACAACAGTTTGGTTTTCGTGCGAACAGGTCAACGGCTGATGCTGTTCATGGCTTGACAGACTTCATTATTACCAAACTTGATAAAGGAAAGAAAGCTCTGGCTATATTCTTGGATTTGGCGAAGGCATTTGACACAGTCTCGAATCCACGTTTAATTGATAAATTATATCATCTAGGCATCAGGGGAACACAATTGGAATTATTTAAAAGTTATCTTAAAAAAAGAAGTCAACGAGTAAAAGTCAGCACACACATTAGCTCAAATTTGCCCATATCCTACGGCGTTCCACAGGGAAGTATACTAGGCCCAACTTTATTTTTGGCTTATATAAATGAATTGGTCCAAATACCACTTAATAATGGCAAAGTGATATCCTTTGCAGATGATACAGCTTTGATTTTCCATGGAGATAGTTGGGCTGAAACATTCTATCACGCCCAGAAAGGGCTTAACCTAGTGATGCAATGGCTTAGAGTCAATGTACTAACAATCAACACAGACAAAACTAACGTAGTCATGTTTACTATTCGCAACACTACTACACCGGTACAAAACACTTTATCCCTAACAGCTCATCATTGTATAACAAAATTAGATAGCCATTGCTCCTGTCCCAAATTAAATATTGTTCCGGTGGTGAAGTACTTGGGCATAATGATTGATAAAAATCTTAATTTTCAACATCATATTACACAAGTTACTTCTCGTGCTAGAAAATTAATATTTTTATTTAAGAAAATACGAAACATTGCTGATTTCAACGTGATTAAAATGGTTTATTTCGCTATGTGCCAATCAATATTTACATACTGCATTACTACCTGGGGTGGAACTTCAAAATCATCCTTATTGAAATTGGAAACCACACAACGAGCAATTCTAAAAGTAGCTACTTTTCGTCCCAAACTATTTTCTACGATCGAATTGTATAAATCATGGGAAGTGCTTACTATTCGCCAATTGTATATCCTTGACACCATTTTAAAAAAACATTCAACAATTAATGTATCCACTTCAACATTAAAAAACCGAAGATTTCATATTATTGCAACCAATAATCCTTTGAAAACCAGCTTTACTAAAAAATTCTTTTGCTTCATGGGTGCATATCTATATAACAAATACAATAAACATACTACAATTGGTACCTTAAATTATTATAGATGTAAAAAGGCGATCACAAAATGGCTCATGGGTATGAATTATTGGGAGACAGAAAATCTACTGGATGTCATGAGTTAATATCTATTTATCTAATGTAATCTCTGTAATGATTGTAATAAATATACTCAGACCGATTTAACCGACTTTAATAATTCCCCAATAAAAAGATGATACAGTGAGTGATATAGGCTACTCTCATCTAGGGAATAGACCTTATCGCACACGGAGTAATCCTTCATAATACTAAACATACACACACATACACACGCGCACTACAGACACACACACACATACACACACATACATACACACACACACACACATATTAGTTTATAATTTGAATTGTTTATCTAGCATAATAAGTTCCGAAGGTGGAGACCTGGTGACCTGTAACACAAGGCAATCTTAGATCAGGCACCAGTCTCCACAGGTTTTTATGTAATATTTTAATTTAATGGCTTTTGTAATTGTAAGATCTGTGGAGAAATAAATAAACTTATTATTATTATTATTTTCAGTTTATTTAATAAATTCTCAGCTTTTTTGCCGGTGTTAACTACATTTACGGGACAACGCCAAGTAAATGCAGTGTGGTGTATTGTTTTAGGGTGTGGGATACTTACTGGGCTATTTCGTTTTCATTAATTTGCATAAATTTTCTTACTATTCTGGTGGTATTTAATATTGCTGCTTTTTGTAGGGTTATAAAAACTGATTTATTTAAATTAAGTAATTCTAGACTTTTGTGTAGATGTTTGGGGATTACACCCGTTGTTGAAAGAACTATGGGCACTACGTAGACTTTCTCTTGTCTCCATATTCTTGCAACCTCGTCTTTTAATTCTGCATATTTATTGATTTTTTCAGCTATTGTTTTTTGAATGTTATGGGTGTTGGGAATGGCGATATCGATAAGGTAAGTAGTTTTTTTTGCTTTGTCTTGTAATGTGATGTCTGGCCTATTATAATGGATGGTTCTATCAGTAAGGATGGCGCGGTCATAATAGAGTTTGAATGAAGAATTTTCAATAACAGTTTCAGGGCTATATTTATAATACGGAGTGATTGTGTTCGAGACCAGCTTGTGTTTAAGGGCGAGCTTTTGATGAATGATGTTAGCGATCTGGTTGTGTCTGTGAGTGTAATCGGTTTGTGTTAGGCTTATGCATGCTCCAGTGATGTGTTGGATAGTCTCAGGTTGGATATGGCATCTTCGGCATTTGTCGTTGGTTACTGTGGGGTCTTTAATTATACATTTTCTGTAGTTTTTAGTGTTAATAACTTGATCCTGAATAGCTAATATAAAACCCTCTGTTTCAGGAAAGAGGTTACCAATTTTGAGCCACTTATTTGATGCTATCCTATCTATATGGGTTTGTTCTAAGTCATGGGGATGTCGACCATGTAATACTTTTTTCTTCCAATTTTCCATTTTGTGTTTATGGGCGTCACTGTTTATGGGATTCTCGGTATTTATTTCTTCATGCAGGTTTAAAGGGGTAAAGTTATGATCATTGTGCGATATGGCTTTGTGTATGTCGCTAGTGTGGGATTTTGTATGAAAGAATGTAGCTAGGTTGTTTAATTGTTTTTGCCAAAGATGACATATATCTATAAGGCCTCTGCCTCCTTCTTCTCTTTTGATTGTAAGTCTTTCTATTGCTGATTTTGGATGGTGATAATTATGTTTTGTGAGTGTAGTTCTTGTTTTTCTTTCTATCATTTCTATGTCTGTTTTGGACCATTTTATTATTCCGAATGAGTAGGTTAATATTGGGATTGCGTATGTATTAAGAGCCTTGACAAGGTGTTTTCCAGAGAGTTGTGTTTTGCATATGATATTGATCCTTCTCTGATATTCTGTGGATAAAGAGTTTTTGATATTTGTGTGGTCTAGTCCTTTTAGCTGTTTATATCCTAGGTATTTATATAAATCACTTGGTTCTAGCGCGGTAATGATATCTGAACTATTGAGTATATTATAATCACCGGGTCGTATTTTGCCTTTTATAATATGCACTGTTTTACATTTATCTAAGCCGAATTGCATGTTTATGTCTCTGCTAAAATTGGATGTTGTGTCTATTAGATTTTTCATATCTTTTTCGGATTTTGCGTATAATTTTATATCATCCATGTATATCAGGTGTGAGATGATCGTCTCATTAACGGAGTGTTTTAGATGATACCCGGCTCGACAATGATGCAGTTGGTGTGATAAAGGGTTTAACGCGAGGCAAAACCACAGAAGACTCAAGGAATCACCCTGATAGATTCCTTTTTTAATGTTTATTTGTCTTGTTACTATTGTATTACTATTGTTATTTAAATGTAGTCTGGTTTTCCAGTGTGTCATTACATGTTGTAGAAATTCTATTATGTTGTTATTTATTTTATATATTTTAAGTATTTGTATCAACCAGGAATGCGGAATACTATCAAAGGCTTTTTTGTAGTCTATATATGTGCAATGTAAGTTCCTCTTTTTAGTAATAGCGTGTTTGTGTATAGTAGAATCTATCACGAGCTGTTCCTTACATCCCATGTGTCCTTGCCTGCACCCTTTTTGTTCTTCTGCTATGATGTTATATTGTTCAATGTGTTTATTGATTTTGCGTGATATTACAGCTGTCAGGATCTTATATATTGTTGGAAGGCATGTAATTGGTCGATATTGCGAAGGTTGAGGACAGATTTTATTTTTTGGCAGCATATATGTTATTCCGGTAGCCATAAAATGTGGTACACTTTGTTGACCTAAAATGATATCTGTAAAATTTATTGCCATTGCTCTATGTAGTGCTGTTAGTTTTTTAAACCAGAAATTGTGTATTTTATCTATGCCAGGAGATTTCCAGTTATGTAGTCTACTTGAGATAAGGTTTATATCAGATTCTGTTACTTCAGTAAATTCCATTTCTTCTATTGTATTCCATTTTTCTTGTTCTTCTTTTATCCAATGTGCATTGTAGTTGTGTTGTGTTTCTTTCTCCCATATATCTGACCAAAATAACTCTATTTCTTCTTTTGTTGGTGTGTTTTCGGTATTATCAGTCTCTGTGTCCTTTTTCTTTGCTAAGTTTCGGTAGAAGGTTTTTTCACTACTAACAAATAGCATATTATCGTTTTTACGTTGTTGTGCTTTCTTATAACGTTTTAATCTTTGTACTTTTAGTGCTAGCTTTTGTTTTAGGGTGTCTAGATATTCTTCGGGTTTTTTATTATTATTTTCATGTCTAGTGTGGATCAATCTGTTTTTGAAAATTTCTTCAACTCTTTTCACTACTTTCTTTGATCTATTGTTATTAATGTATTGAGTAAGCCTGCCACAATCTGCTCTTAGTTTTTCTACATCCTTCTCTAATCTGTATTGCCAAGCTGGTTTATTGTTGTACCTTGATTTGTTTTGTCTGTTAGTGTATTCTATGATTTTGTAACCTAGTTCTTCTGATATTACTACGGCCGTGCAGTAGGTGATGGTGTGTATGTCTATAAGTTTTGTATCTTCAGTTAAAAAGTGTTCCAGTATTTTTTGGTTAAATAGTTGCAGTAATTCTGTAAGTTTAGGACTGTATTTTAGTTTTGGTAACTTTGGTCGAACTGCTGGATCTAACCCAGAGTATAGTGATAAAGTAGTTATGAATTTTTCTTGTATTTCTTGAATATATTGTGCATTTTTCGTAAGATTAACCTCCACTAAGGTTTCTATGTCGTTTTCTATTGTAATGCTAATTGTTTCAGTTTGTGTGGATATATTTGTCATTTGGGTTGTTCTATTATAATGGTTTTGTGTAAGTGATTGTGATTGTATTTGTGTATGTGTGTATTCTAAAGGTTGTCCTGATGGTGTTGATGATGCTTGATTGTGTGATATTGGGTGTTGTGAGTGATTTTGGTCATTGCCTGTTAAATATGTGGTGTCGGCAGTATCGTCATCCTCTATTTCGTCCTGTAATTGTTTTCTAACTTCTTCTTTTAGTTTGTTTAATATATTTTGTGGAAGTAATTTATTTCTTTCTATTGCTCTTCTCTGGTCTGATACTCGCTGCTCTGTAATTTTAATATCGGGGTACTGTTGTGAGAATCGTTCATGTAGCCGTTTTCTATAAATTGTCATGTCTGTTTCTAATTTTGTGATATAATAGTAAGTGCGCATAATAAATAGGTTTACATCCTTACTCCATGTCATGCGCACTCTAGGTTTTCCAGCTTTAGTGGACGTGGGTAAAAAGGCATTCGCCTCCCGCGCAACATCCAAAACTGAAATGGGGGTTTCTCTAACATTATTTGGGGAAAGTGATGATGTTCTTGATGGCGATGAACGAATTGATGGTACGTATGATGCAGTACTAGGGCTATATGGATTATCTGGGCTATTTGTTCTGTTGTCAGTCTGTATGTTAGTTTGATTGTTATCGGCTGTAGTATTTTCGGGTGACCCGACGGGAGTCCGCCTGCTCAACTCCTGGCCGCTGACGGACCGTATGCTGAAACACCCAGCGTCAGCTCCAGGTGTGCCCCGGCGATCGCCCCCGGGAAGCGGCCATCTCAGTTTCTTTTTCGAACGAGTCTCCATGTTAATGGGTTGCCAGTACCACGTTAGCCACGCCAGTAATTTCTCAATCGTGTGTCCGCCCCCTACGTGGGCCTGCTGGTCGGCCCGGACGTGTGGTTGGACTTCAGGGGGCTTATTATTATTATTATTATTATTATTATTATTATTAATGTAGAAGGTTATATTAGCTAGGTAGGTTAGCTAGGCTAGGGCCCGTAGTGTCCTCACGCGAGAGTCATCGAATGGTCATCGTCTCCGTACGGCATGGCATCTCGCAGAGGCTACCGCCCCCTTGCCCCTCATGACCGCCCACCACATCATACATGCACGCGCAATACTTAATACTTATTTGGCTAAAACACTAATACTTACATTTTAAATATCGCGATATCTTCTGAATGAAACGTCCGAATTGAATAATTCACAAAGTTCTAGAAAGGTATTGAATTCGTCTTGAATATGGAGTAATTTATTGTGATAAGGATTAGTACCAAGGTACAAAATAAAGAGTTCTTGAAGCGACGGCATTTTAATTTTTTATTTAAAGTAAAAGAAAACATTTATTGTGAGACAACTACAATAGTTAGACATATGGTTACGCGATATTTTTTGTAGACAATTATATGTTCTGCAAAGTGGTAGTACATTTTTTTGTTCTATAATCAATAGTTTTCGCAGCGCACGCCGTGTAAGGATTTTTTCGGGTCATTTTTTTACACCTTGGGTTACATTATTGGACTTTTGGTAAGGATCCCTAATTTTTTTTAAATATAATATAGCCTATAGCCTTCCTCGATAAATGTACTATCCAATACTGAAATATTTTTTCAAATCGGACCAGTGGTTCCTGAGATTAGCGCGTTCAAACAAAAAAACAAACATACTCTTCAGCTTTATATATTAACTAGCATTGCGCGCGGCTCCGCCCGCGTGGAAATGTTTTTCCGAGATAAAAAGTAGCCTATAGCACTCAGGAGTAATGTAGCTTCCTATTAGTGAAAGAATTTTCGAAATCGGTCCAGTAGTTCCTGAGATTAGCGCGTTCAAACAAACAAACAAACAAACAAACTCTTCAGCTTTATATATTAGTATAGATATAGATTAGAAACTTCTATTTCTTTTTATAAACTATCTGTAACTTATCACAGTGTATTAAGTTCAGAAAGTATAAACAACACGTTTACTACCTTATCGAAGTTATACGATAGAGTCGAATTAATAGTGGACGAATACACTGAGATAAGAGATTATTATGAAATTATAGAGTGTGGCTCTTATTATGTTAACTATATGGTTGTATTTTCTCTGAAGTTCCCCATAATGCATTCCGATTCATTTGCATCACCTTTTTCGACACCGACTTATAATAAAACTATATTAATTCCACCAAAACCATATCTGCTATTTAATGAAAATACCCATCACTATATGGATACCTTTAATAAATTATATTACTGCGCAGAAGGCGACATATCAGACACCTCTAAGACTACTGATTGTATATATCAACTGATACTAAAACAGGAAATATCGAACACCTGCCAATTCATTAATTTTAAAGCGAAAAGCGAGATAATACAGAAATTGGATGACTATCATTATATATTATCATTCATCAATCCTATAAGAGTGCAATTTTATTGCAACAAAGAGTCTTATCAGTCTCTTCATGGCACTCGCAATCAGCCCTGTATTATATACTGCCCACTGCTGAGCACGGGCCTCCTCTACTACTGAGAGGGGTTAGGCCTTAGTCCACCACGCTGGCCTAGTGCGGGTTGCCGGACTTCACATATCTTCGAAATTCAGAGAACTTTTCAGGTTATGCAGGTTTCCTCACGATGTTTTGCTTCACCGTTAAAGCGAACGATAATTGATAACAATACACACGTAACTTCGAAAAGTCAGAGGTGTGTGCCTTGGGTTTTGAACCTCCTGACATTGTCTCGGCAGACCGTTCCATTCCCAGCTAGGCTATCGTCGCTTCTTTTTCATGGCACTTATTTAATTGAAATACCACACGGATGCAGCATTTCTACAAATAAATACAATGTTAAGAATTATAGAAATAAAATAAAAGGGACACCGATAAAGTTGCTGTCATTTCCCTTATTAAACATCAGCATAAAACACGATGACAGACCGCTGCTCTTAGAGAATGTGCCATTGGACCAGATTCATAAATTGGAAGCATCAGTAGAGAAAGAAAATTATTTGAACCTAGACAAAATTCCATCTAATTATGATTATCATTATTGGACAGCACCAATATACATAATGATGATTATGTTATTATTGGCTTATTTTATTTACCGGTTGAAAACAAGAAAACCCGTCATAGATATTGTAGAAACCAGTGGATCGTCAAATATTCGTGGTCAACCCTTTTTCTCGGTAGAAGAAAGGGCTTCCAACTAGTGCGGGGGGTGTTATGACGAGTGTGTAAGTGTGTGCGTGCGACAGGAAGATGGACTCGAACTTAGTCTGTAGGACACGCTTGAACGTTAAGCACTTATTATTATGTATCATATTAAATGAAACGTTTAAGTCTACTTCGCTTTATTCTATCAAAAGCTCATACAATAAACATAACTCGTGACTAAATGTTAAAACGGTTGAATGCCGTATTTACCTTTGCCTCCATTATAGTTTTATGATGATGATATGAATACCTTTATTTATGTCAATGATTTCATATGTCACTGCTTCTATTTTATTACAATTTTTTTTTTGCGAATTATAGTAAACAAAGGCAGCATCATTATTCATCCGTATAATTGACGTCATTCGAAGCTTAGTGCTTACGTCTGTTGAAAATAAGACGAAATTATAAATGGAAACTACATCATTTCGAAAAGAAAAGAAAAAATACGGTGTCCTTATTATAGATCTATTGTCAAAGAATAATACAAGCATGATAAAAATTTGAAATGTCAATTAAAATCAAATCAAGAGAAACATAATATTTTCTTTATACTGGGAACACGATGTCAAAGCATGCAAAATTACCAATTAAATAAGTATATTTTAGAAATATATTAATTTTTGAACATAAACATCAGCATTTGCTGTAACAATTTTCCTTTTTTGGCAATATTTTGATAAAATGACGTCTATTAAAATGATTAATTATTGTTTTTGCTTTAGCCATTATTTTATGTCAAAATATTCGCTTAATTGTAATAATTACATGTGAAATGTTATGTTACAATGTTTCTTATGAGTATCCGAGATACTGTGACATCCGTTTATTGCATAAACCGTCATTTTAAAATAAAATATCGAGAGCTGCTAGCGCTACGATTTGACCTTGAGCACTGACGCGGGCTGTTCGGTGACTAAACCAAATAAATGGCTTAGTTTCACTTGTCGCACTAAACGTGCATGTTTTCAGGTTCTATAATATGTTATTTTTCTAAGAGTCTCGTCATTTAACTGCAATAAAAACAGAGCGGGTTGCACTCCGGGAGTGCCGGCAGAAGTGAAAACTTGAACATTAACGTTGTGCATTTTTTAATATTTTGGAATGGTTAGGGAATAATTTCACACGAATTGCTTTATTTATCAGTATAAAAGTACTAGCATTTATGTGGTTAAATACAATATTTATTTTTTGCGCTATCGTACACAAAAATGACAATTTCACTATTTCTTTATTAATCATAATTTGAAAAAAGAATGTTACGCTCTTTTGTACTCGTGCTGTGCCAAAGCTGGGGAAATAAATAAACATGTAGTCGTTTAAGAATTATAACTTCTACGCAATGTATTTAAGGTTCATATTAGTAAGGGATGGTTTTAATGAAGTAAATAAATAAAAATGTAAACGTTTAAGAATTATAGCTTCTACACATTGTATTTAAGGTTCATATTAGTAAGGGATAGTAAAACCTCCTACGCATTTTCGATCGGTCACGTAATCCTGATTTTTATTTTATCGCGGACCTATCTGCCAGTAGCCTGACGCGAGTCGGCTTTTCTGGCCACACCGGACATTAGGGTGAGCGCTTTAGGCGCTCGCAACCCTTTAATTTAAGCGACCATGCTGAGGGCAACCCACTAACGGGTTACGGACCTCGGCTCATGACGGTCACTGGGACAGGATGAGACATCAGCGATTAGTGGGGAAGATTAGTGTTTAACCTAATCCTATCCGTTGCTTTCGACGGTGAAGCCGCCTTAACCCGAAATGTCGCGAATTTCGAAAAGTCGCTTGACATCTGCGGGGATTGGATTATGGCGAGAACCATCTCATACTGCATCCCTGGTTGGGACGCACGGGATTGACGGTGCATGCGGTGCACCTCAAGGGCTGAGATGCCCTTTTCAAGAAGACCTACCTTGACCTCTTGGGCCGACATCTGAACGGGGATTCCGCGAATGACGTAGCGGTAGCGACGCTCATCCGGGAGGGCGTAGGTGAAATAATGGTAATTCCTGGAATCCAGGAATTTGGTTAAAGCTCTGTGGTCCGCTATTGAGGCGGGCTGCAGAGCGAGAAGCTTGTGGGTTTTATTCCACGAGTTGGACGCTATTGAGATGCACTGCCAGCGCAGCTCATCGAATATGACACAGATGGACATGTTGGGGGGAAACTGTAAGTTGAGGCGTGGGGGTTTTTTAGGCCCCTTAGGTGGTCATGGCGATGGCGACGACGTCGATGGCGACGACGTCGATGCCGATGCGGAAAGCGCTGAAGGCGTGGAGGGCGCTGACGGCACTGAGTTTAACATTTTATGCCCATCCCAAAAGTGCTCAACGCCGCTAAAGAAGTTTTCACTTAAAAAATAACCCATAAGAAATAAAATTGAAAATTCCATCAGTTTATTTTAAAACCAACATTTGCATCCAGTCCTGATATTTTAAAGCGGATAAAGGAAATATAAAAGGATTTTTTAACACAATCCTTGTATCGTGCAGTCAATTAGCAAAATGGGTTCATTTTATTCTGCGATTTATGTTCGTAAATAAACAATAGTATTTTTATCACAGCCAGAGTGTATGAATGGACTTGTTCAACAGAGGTTAAACCTTTTTCGTCGCTTGTTACTTCCTTGACGGTACGAGTCAAAGTTATTTTTGTAACTCTTATGGCTTTTTTTTAAATATGGCTTTGTTTTGGCAATTCCTATTGTGTTGCTTTAGCTGTTAGTTTTACATTTAAAGATCATGAATAGCTGTCCGTTGAAACAATATGATGTGAGAGCTTGTTTCGTCTCGCATGAGTGATTTTGAAGACCTAACATATTCCTTTCTAATTCATTTTTATTTAGCCGACATCGTACATAATATTAATATTTTATTTTTATTTTTATTTATTCGGAAATCTTACAGCTAGCTCATAATATAATTATAATGCAAAATAAAATTAAGAAGGCCATTTACAAGTTTTCACAAGTAAGATACTATTTATAATATTATACGTGACTAATGTGATTAGTTAAATGGGTTCAGTTCACAAAAATGCCTTGATTACCTTTTAGAAAAAACAATTAACATATGTTGAAATTAAACTATTATAACGGATTTTATCGCGGTATTTTATTTTATTTTCTCCCTACATTTCGAAGGCTTTGCAGCACTTCGTGGTCACGGGGCGGACTTTACATAACGGAATTAACATATGGTTGTCAAACATGGAGCTTAACAAACAAAAATATACAACAATTAAGAACCTGCCAACACGACATAAAAAGAAGCATACTAAATATTAAAAGGAAAGACAGAAAAAGTTTAGAAACAATAAGAAAACAAACAAAAGTCAATGATGTAATATACTGTATCAAAAAACTAAAATGGAAATGGGCAGGACACTAAGTAAGACACAAAAAAGACAAATGGGCCAAAGATGTGACAGAGTGGTGTCCAAGGTATAACAAAAGACGAAAAGGAAGACAGTACCGTAGATGGGAAGACGAAATAAGAAAAACAGCAGGATTCACTTGGAAAAAGAAAGCGCAAGACCGAATGATGTGGAAAGCTTTTGGGGAGGCCTATGCTGAAAAGCAAGACAATCTTTAAGCAATATGCTTTGTACTGGTGTCAATTTAAAAATAAAATAATATTTATTTATTTTAATAGTAAAGTTTAGTTATTAACATATCATAATGTAACTTTATAAGATTGTAAATGTAAGATTGTTAGTTAAATGGGTTCAGTTCACAAAAATGCCTTGATTACCTTGATGCCTTAATTTAGAAAAAAACAATTAAATCTAAAAACCAAAAAACCTGTCGCTCAACAGGCGTTTGACATGCTTAGCAGTTGTGTTAAATAAGTCTCAGTCTAAATCTACATTTATATTATACAATACCATAATTATCATGGAATTATATATATTTATGAGTAGTTGAAATCACTGAACACATTCGACTTACTTAAGACATTTATTTACCTTGTGGCGGCATAATTGACAACACCGCCACCTATCCACATGGCTGGGAACTACTACAACAATAGGTCAATTAGATGACCACTCATCGATCAGACATCGAAGTGGTATCGACGATTGACAGATGGCACCACACGATCGAGAATTGCGATAGCAATATTCGCGCAATGCGAAGCATATATACCACCTCCGATTAGGAACCTCCGGAGGGGCCGCGGCCGGTCAAGCGCAACATCTGCTTGACTGGGAATCTTCCCCTTCCATAGAGGAACGCAACCATCTGTTCCTCTACTGCGGCGACGCCCTTTCGCCGCCAAAGTGGTGACCCCCGACGCTGAACATCATCGCAACCTACAACCTCGAGTCCAGCTGCACCAGCATCATCATCGCTTCGCATCACAGCGCTTCGCATCGCATCGCATCGCCATCCACCACTTCCTTTCCAGCCAGCCAGTCAACACTTCGCTCAGCCAGCCTAGCGTTCTCGCCGTTCAGGTTACCACACGCATGCTGCCTATGCAAGCCTGGTACCTTCGGCACTCCTGCACGGTCTTCGGCTCCAACGTCACGGCACAACTGCGCTACAGCCAGATTCTTCTACGGGCAGCCTTCGCCGGTTGTCGCAGTATAGCCACGTGACGCACCGGATTCATCGCAGAGACGCTACTTCGATTCCAACGCGCGAATCGAACCTACTCTCAGTTCCGCCGACTCACTGGAGCTGACTACCCGCGCACAGCCCTGACTCACTAGGGCCAATTGCGCACGGTTCCGACTCACTGGGACCATCGACGACGACACCCCGACCTCGACCTCCGGTCTCCGGAGGGGAGTGATGTGGCGGCATAATTGACAACACCGCCACCTATCCACATGGCTGGGAACTACTACAACAATAGGTCAATTAGATGACCACTCATCGATCAGACATCGAAGTGGTATCGACGATTGACAGATGGCACCACACGATCGAGAATTGCGATAGCAATATTCGCGCAATGCGAAGCATATATACCACCTCCGATTAGGAACCATCGGAGGGGCCGCGGCCGGTCAAGCGCAACATCTGCTTGACTGGAAATCTTCCCCTTCCATAGAGGAACGCAACCATCTGTTCCTCTACTGCGGCGACGCCCTTTCGCCGCCAAAACCTAACAAACATAAAATATCAAATATGTCTTTAAATAATATAGTGAGAATGAGTTCATGCACTTGGGCTTAAAATATATTGAATTACCATAAAATTCTAAAGCTTGGTGGACCTCAAGGTATCATAAATTTTGTAACCACAATCTTAATATATAAAAGCCAAAACTCATTCCAACCAATGACGCGAGACTAAATAAACAATGGGACGGACGGACTGAGCCATTTTGGGGATCTTATACCCGCTTAACGCTTTGTCTCATATGGTTACGATAACAAAATGTCGTTAGTACGAAGTAAGTTAAATTGCAAATTTTTTGTATCATTCAGTTTTATACAAGAATAGTCTTTAAGAACAGCGGACAGGGTAACATTTATGTCGTCAGATTATCAGTTAATAATACCAAAAATATTCCTTTTAAACTCTTCACTATATCGAAGGCAATATTTCTTGTAAAGCAATAATTATAGTGAAATTGATAAACTTTACCAAAAAAAAAAATTGGGTGTCAACCCCCAAAACCCTGAATTAGGCATAACATCGCACTACAGCATCTGTAGCTCGAATTCATTTCGGTTTTTCTCGGACCCCCAGAATCCTTTACTACACCGTAAGTATTTTAACTGGCGGAGTAATCTCATCTAATGGCAGAAGTTCGCTCGTTAATGTCAAATAGCTGCGATTGTTATGTGGGGACCGGCCCCCTCGAACCGCTCCCGGCGTCAGGGCCTGAAGTGATGAGCGGTGGCGGGAGTATTTTGCTGATACTTTTTTTTGCAGAAAGATTAATGATGTTTTCGACCAGAATTCGATTTATTTATATATTTACCCTGGCTACAGAATATTCGTTTATTTTTACCTGACGGTTAACTATACAAGACTTGGTTTTAAGTAATCTGTATTCTACATAAAATGTAGTGGTGGCGTAGTTGTATTATGATACGACTGCAATGCTGAGGTCTCGGTATCGATTTCCAGGTCGAGAAAAGTGACATCGGGTTTTTGTACTCAGTATTAGCCTGGAGTCTGCAAATGTGCCCAGTAATGGCAATAGGCCCGCCCCTATTACATAGGACCTAACATATCTCGCGAAATGTGGGTGTGATGCACCTCTGCTTACCCCTGAAAAGGGAAAAAGGCGTGATGCTATGTATGTATGTATTACGACCATTGCGCGCGGCTCCACCCGCGTGGAAAAGTTTTTCCGGGATAAAAAGTAGCCTATAGCACTCAGGAGTAATGTAGCTTCCTATTAGTGAGTGAAAGAATTTTCAAAATAGGTCCAGTAGTTCCTGAGATTAGCGCCTTCAAACAAACAAACAAACTCATCAGCTTTATATATTAGTAAGTATAGATAATATGAACCAACGTTGCGTCTGCTGATAGGTGGCCAAAAGAATTTTGTAACTTAGCTCCCAATAAATTCTTCCAATTGGAAGCTAAGTTACAAAATCCAAATCCAAATAATCCTAGAAACTCACTAGTTTCTAGAGTTATTTGGATTGTACTTGATTAGATACGATACGTTCGATGGAGCAGACATGTGCTGGAGTGGAGACCGCGATCAGGTAAACGTAGTGTAGGACACCCTGGTGCACAATGGACTGACTTGAAAAAGGTGGCAGGAAGCGGATGGATGTTGCTCATGACCGGGATGGTTGGCGTTCACTTGGCGAGGTCTACGTTCAGCAATCGACGGCGACAGGCTAATTGACTTGAGATATGATACAATAGAATTGGTTTGTTTTTGTGGACAAAAACTTTGAATCGTTACCAGCATTATAAATGCGATAGTAACTATTTTACTCTTTTATGCCTTTACAGCTAAACCACTGAACGCGAATGAATTTTTCCGGGATAAAAGTCACCCTACATATTTTCCTATGATAAAAAGTATTTTTCAAAATCTGGTAAATTATTTAAATATCCTCAGTTCACGTCATCAAATTATAAAAATACCCCCGTCAACGCTCAAAACTTGCGGCACGCCAACGAATCTGCGCTGAAACCGACGAATTTGTGAGATTAAAACTCCCACCCAGCAATAGTTGTCTGTACCAAGGTCGGTACATAATACATATTGCTAATGCGAGATGGTTTTTAACGCCTAGTTCTACGCGACATGTTATTTAAGCGATGCTTTGATGAATGTGAAGGTGGTCGATAGAGAAAGTCTAAGACCGAACACAAAAACGGGAGATCGTTTCTTGATTAAATTCATATGCTCCATATATAGGGAAATAAATATGGATTATGGAGGGATATTTCAAGTCTCATGAGATTTCATTGACTATAAAAGCAAGTGCAACTACATTCCTATACTGGTGGTAGGTCTCTCATATGTAAGAGTCCGTCTGGGTGGGTACCACCGCAATGTCTATTTCTACCGTCAAGCAGCAGTGTGTATGCACTGTTGTATTTTGGTTTGAAGGACATTGTAGCCAGTGTAACTACTATTCATAATGAGACTTAACATTTTATGTCTCAGAATGACAAGCGCAGTGGAACCACACAGTACTTTGTAACTCAAGGTACTGGATGGTGTTGCTACTGTTAATGGGTGGTCGTATCGGTTACCATCAGGCGAACGGCATGCTCGTCTCGTCATTCAATACAAAAAAAAATATGTCTATTACTCTACTTTATTGTCTACTGTCTGTCTGTCTAAATATCCAATAGATTTTACGCATACGCTAATATTCATATTACACGCACATTCCTCTGAGCATAATATTCTTTGGTACGCGCCCGAGGCGAGATTTAAAATTAGTTGTAATTTTTTCCTCTTCCCCCGTTATAAAAAGAGCTTTCGCATCGCCTGAAGCTTTAAGGTGTGTTTACACGCGCTAGTTTTTTATTTTTACTAAATTTTACGCGTGTAGAGAGCATGGTGCATTTCTAATGATTAGATTTTCCACAATATGGCAGATGTAGGCTACTTTCGTCACATTACAAGATAAAATTTAATTTTTAATAAAATTACATTCGTGTATTTTTGTACATCGTAAGTATTTTGTTAAGAATGACTATTAATTGAGCTTTGAGTAAATTTCAGCATCTACAAAAAAACTTTTAAAGCAATTAAAATGTAAAACTTCAAATGAATACCAAGATAAAGATCAAGTTAATCTTGACTATAATAAGGCGCTACGCAGACGCTGTCAATTCGACAAAAAACACTACACAACAAACTGACTGTTGATTTAAAAATTTTACCTATTGTCCGTTTCATAATAGCATTAAACAAATTGCCAGCAATGCCGAAACTGTATGAATTGTGTAAATAAAACCTTGTTAAAATTCTCACTCAAATTTCTATTCACCCTCTCATGCAAACAAATCCGCACAACGATACACCGAGCATGACTAATTTTAAAAATAAGAGTTTATTTTCGGGCGTCGTGTGAAACAGTCTCTTTCGGTTCAGAACACAGAAAATTGGCAAAGTTTGAATGATGGCCGCGCTCGGAGATTTTTAGGACAGGACGTTCCTTTATTAACACGTTTTGTACGACCTAGATTTTATATTAATTATAAGCTTTCATCATATCCATCATAATCAGCCCGTTGCAGTCCATTGCTGGACATAGGCCTCTCCCAAGGTACGCCACAGAGCCTGGTCTGCTGCTTTATGCATCCAGTCGCTGCCGGCCCTCTTGTGCAAGTCGTCCCGCCATCTCGCCAGAGGGCGTTATAATCTTTATTAGAAATTTATGCTACGCATAGCAACATTGTAAATATTGATAGATTTGTTTTTATACGGGCACGGAAAAGTGATCCTACTGCATCTGATGGTAAGCGGAGAGGGCCCAGACAGTGTCGACTGATGAGATATGATTACCATTCACCTGTCGAAATAATTATGCCGGCCTGTTTGAACCGGATATACACAGGCTGATACCGGAACGCGGCAGACTTACGTGGACCATGGTGGGTTTAAAGAAAAGTGTGTGTGTACTTATGTACACGCGTTAGAAGTTATACTTCTTTTGCGTAACAAGATAAAAATCTTTTTTGAAGTTATACTTCTTTTGGCAAGTTAGGGAAAAATGATGAGAGTAAATTTTTACGATGCGCGCGCACACCGTCATGAAAACCCGACATCCTGAAGTTAGCTATAGTCAACATTTTAGTTTTGAATTTTGAACATAGAATAAGGCGAAAGATAAAATTTTGAAAAAGATTATTTTTAAATAACGCGCCAAAAGAAGTATAAATTCAATACCTTTCGCCTTGTTCTACGTTCACAATTCAAATCTAAAATGTTGACTATAGCTAACTTCAGGGTGTCGGTTTTTCGTGACGGTGTGCGCGCGCATCGTAAAAATTTACTCTCATCATTTTTCCCTAACGCGCCAAAAGAAGTATAACTTCAAAAAAACGTAATCCTAGCCATTTTCGGCAACGGCGGCCAATCTCAACGGAGATCAGCCAGGTACGCAGGAGATATTATAGTGCACAAGTATGTGCGCAATACACAAGTGTACTCACTATTCCTTCACTCTCATAGTCCGGTGAGACGGCAATCCGACATGATCGGAGAGAGATCAGGCGCAGGACCGAAGGCTTTACGTGCTTTTCGAGGCACGGGAGTATTATGGTGGGTTTAAATATCTTGGGGACGGTGGTAGCTATCTGGGCGGATACAAAATATAGTCTACTATCAAGACGCTTATTTCAATCAAATACAATACAAAAAAGATTTACTGGTGGTAGGTCTCTCATATGTGAGAGTCCGTCTGGGTGGGTACCACCGCAATGTCTATTTCTACCAAGCAGCAGTGTGCATGCACTGTTGTGTTTCGGTTTGAAGGACATTGTAGCCAGTGTAACTACTGGACATAATGAAACTTAACATCTTATGTCTCAGGATGACGAGCGCCGTGGAATGCCACACAGTAAGTACTTTGTAAGTCAAGGTGCTGGATGGTGTTGCTACTGTTTATGGGTGGTCGTATCGCTTACCATCAGGCGAACGGCAAGCTCGTCTCATCATTCAATGCAATAAAAAAAAAACATTGAAATAATCCAAAGTATCTTCTTAAGTTAGATTCATAAAGTGAAAACTTTGGAAATCCGTTGGTTTTGTTAAAATTAAAGCCAGTACCAGATATTTCAAACGTTGATTAGTAAAACAAGAATAAGCAGGAGATAGACGTTTTAGAGTAATTAGTATTTTCAAGGTTAAATTATTTCAAAGGGTTTTGGATTGTATTAAAATGATGCCTATATTTCGTTGAAAGTAATCTCACTTATATTATAAACTAGACTTCTGCTCGCGGCTCCGCCTGCGTGAATGAGTTTTTCCGGGATAAAAGTCCCGCTTTCTATTTCCCCGGGATAAAAAGTAGCCTATGTTACTCGCTGATAATGTAGCTTTATATTGGTGAAAGAATTTTTTAAATCGGTCTAGCAGTTTCGGAGCCTATTCAATGCCTACAAAGAAACAAACAATCAAATCTTTCCTCTTTATAATATTAGTATAGATGTGATTTTTGAAGATTTTTGGATGTTTGTTAGAAATAAACACAGGAACTGCTGTATGATTTTGGCTGAAATTTGACACAAGATAGGCTATGTCTTGGACTAACATAATATAGTTTTTTATTATCCTAGAATAGCACACAGTGGGATTTTTATTTTATTAATGATAATTTATTATTATTTATAATTCGATAGCCTAGTTGGGAATGGAACGGTCTGCCGAGACAATGTTCGGAGGTTCAAAACCCAAGGCACACACCTCTGAGTTTTCGAAGTTACGTGTGTATTGTTCTTCTTTTAAAAATGGCTCCACCGTTTCATCGGTGATTTTGCCAATGTCAAGTGGGTAGATGTTAAAGTGTGTATTGTTTATCAATTATCGTTCGCTTTAACGGTGAAGGAAACCATCGTGAGGAAACCTACATACCTGAGAATTCTCCATAAGAATTTCGAGGGTATGTGAAGTCTGCCAACCCGGACTAGGCCAGCGTGGTGGACTAAGGCCTAACCCCTCTCAGTAGTAGAGGAGGCCCGTGCTCAGCAGTGGGCAGTATATGTAATATAGGGCTGGTATGAATGATAATTTGGAGATATTTATCACTTAATTAATATTTAGGTTATCGTAATAAACCCCTTGGGATATTAAGTAATTACATATTTTCTAGACGAATTCATACAAAAAATCGACGGCACAAGTTGTAGAATAACTCTAACCAAGCTCTTTGTAATTAGCTCTCAAAGAAAATATTTTATAAAAAGATTAGTTTTTGCCTCAAGTCTGTTGAAAGATTATTAAATTACTGACGCGATCAATCATCTCGCGTAACGACCAAAAGATAGTTTTAGTGACAAAAAATAACGAATCTTATGATCACGCGCCCATGTCCTAGATAGGCAGAGAGGTATGTTCCCAGTATTTACCAAGCTTCTTCCATGGTGTAGTTGTATTGTGTGCATGTTACGACACCGCTTTGAAGTCCCTGTGTGCGAGAAGTTTACTTGTTGCACTCAAATCGACATAGTGGGCAATTAGCGTCTTTTCTTTCGACCCCAAAAGCAAGCGCAAAGATAGTACTTTCCCCGCATTCGTAATAAAAAACTATTTTTCGGATTTTATGGCGGTTTTTTAAATTATATTTTCTCCTAACGTTTCGAAGACTTTACAGCCTTCATGGGCACGGGGCGGACTGAGGTGTTGGTTGTCCAAAAAAGGAAATCTACCTACGAAAAATAGTTTTATTTCAATGTCTGACATTCGCGTGGACATAGAAATCAATATTGTCAAGTTTCATGAAAGCCCAAATAAATGCGGGTAGACAACAATCAAAGATATAAAGCGCCAGTTTCGCACACAGTTTGTATTTTCGCACAGTAAGTATTTTCGAACAACAACGTCTTGTTTCACGCTCAAAATATGGACCAATAAACAAACACTCCGACAAAACAGGAGAGGATTTAGTTATTTTTTAATTATTTCAAAATACCCCACATTGAATACATATTTTATATATCTCATTAGTCCCTACTAGCGGCTCCGCTCGTGTTGTGGTTCGTTTTAGGGATTAAAGTTATAAGCACTCGGAGATAATGTAGTTTTCAATTAGTAAGAATATTCAGAATAAGATATCGTTCATGAGGTTAACACGTATAAACTAAGAGATAAAACATTTCTTTGGCTTCATTTATTACTGTTGATCAGTGCTTTTACATATATGTGGTAGGTCTGTCGTATCCGAAGAGCCGTCTGGGTAGGTATCACAAAGTCTATTTTTACCGCCAAGCAGCTGTGTACATGCCTTATTATGTTTCGGTTTGAAGAACATTGTAGCCAGCGTAATTACTGGGCATTATGAGACTTAAAATGTAATGTTTTAGGGTGACGAGTGCAGCGGAGTGCCACGCAGTACTTTGTAATACAAAGTTCCGTATGATGTTGCTACTGTTTATGGGTCGTCGTATCGTTTACTAAACCATCAGGCGAACGGCATGCCCGTCTCTTCATACAGAAGCAATAAAAAAATATATGGGAAAATATTACTTAGTATTTGCATTGCGTATGTATTTAAGCGGGATTATAATGTTATGTATTAAAAACTAATAGTTATATAGATTAAAGAATTCACTGAAAAAAAAACAAAGCATGCAATATACTGCTCAGCGGCAGAAATAATACATACATAGACAGACTCACGCATAGTAAAAATGTATGATTTACGGCCAGTTTTTTTATTGTTACTTTTCCCTCATTAACGACATTAATTGTGTCATGGCATCTTTTATGGTGCTACTGTATCTGTTACTTCTACATTTACTACTTACGAAGAAACTGGCTATTAGTATTTTTGTACCCACAAAGAGGACATGGCCCCCACTTCTTCTAAATCCACCCCTGGAAACGCATCAAAGTATTCGTTTCCGCGAAGAAAAATATACACATTTTAACTCTTATAAACGTACTGGTTGTTTTGAAGATTTTTATTTTGACGAATTGTGGGTATTTGTCTATTCACGGGAAAGTATTTAACCACGTTATAGTTCTGTGGTTTTTAATGTATTTTGACGGGTTTTTCAATCAATCAATGATTTTGACAGGACATTTAGGGTAAAAAGTTGGATATTACCATTGATGTATTGGAATGGATATTACTATTGTATTTATATTACTATTGTACACAGAGACTGCCTTGCTGGCGTAGTTGTATTACGGTATGACTGCAATGCTGAGGTCTCGGATTCGATTGCCGGGAAAAGTGATATTGAGTTTTTCTATTCAGCACCAGCCCGGAGTCTAGAATTTATGTCCGATATAATGGCAATAGGCTCGCATCAAATCATGGGACGGAGTATGCACGGTGAAAAGTGGGTGAAATAGTTGCGCCTCTGCCTACACCTTCACCACAATGTAATTTGTATGTACGCTGAGGTGTAACTAACGCACCCACTTTACGCCAAGTATTTTCCATCCCATGATGTGATGTGGGGAGCCTTTCGCTATATTCAGCACAAATTCCAGACTCCGAACTGACATTGAGCAAAAAACCTGATATAATTTTGCCTGCCCTAGGATTTGAACCTGGAACCTCAGAGTGGTGTCATACCTCGCACGCGATACGCAACGCCACCGAAACACCGAGAGTAAAAGCATTAAATCGTTAAGTATGTTTATTCGAGTTCCTTCTCCACAGAGCTGCAATTAGTATCGGGGATTCCCCAATGTCTCATTAGCAAAACACTTGGTAATTGTTATAGCGAAACGTATTAATTATATTATGTTTACCATGTTCAAAGTCAATTCGAAATCTATTAAGGTGGGTAAATATCAATTGAGCACAATAGACCGAGCAATTTGAAACGCTGACTCGTTGATTTTGGGCCCATTTCTATTTATCGATGCTTTCGTGATAACCATTATTTCAACGAGTCAAGAGATTAACACAGTATCTTATTTTTCTTTTTTTGTTACCACGGCAAAGTGACAGGCATTTTAAAAGTCGACTACGTTTATTATAATTCTATTGAGTCCAAGTCAGCACAATATTATGAATCTATTTTTATTTTCTAACAGCGGCAAAGTGCCTGACACAGTATCTCATTTAAATAAATAATGTAACATAAAAATTTCCAAACCACATATCCTAATTATTTTAGTAAAACATTAACCGATTGAGGGCTGTATGTTTTTTGTACCGTGGCCTACAAATCGTGTGTTAGACGATGCGCGTAGTGTTGCCAGTTTTCTAACCGCTCGTTTTGTTTTTATGCAATAATAAATGCTACACACGTACTAAAATTATGTTTGCGTGTGCAGTATTTGTAATAAAATGAGTTGTATTTGTTGCGTTAATTGGAGAATTGTGAGTGGTCGTATTCTAATTTCGGTTATATAAATTTTTGTTCATCTCTGGTTCGGATTGTAACCCTACCGGTGAACGTCCTCTCCTCGACCTCTTGCGCGGGAGCACCAAGTGTGTGAGCACGTAATTTCGTCGTTGGCTAATATGTGCCCATAAATTACGAAGGCTTGGTCAAGGACCCCGCAGAGTGTTCGCCGTGATCAGCTGGGGCTTTGCCGTCCTATACGTGTCGATGACCCGATGACGGCAAGGAGCGTTTTGTTCTAGTGCACGTGATTAGTGGTTGTCATTTGAATTCGCCGGCTTGTGCTGTTAGAACACGTTTTTATCCATTCTCGTTCTTCGTTATAGGATGAACATATCAGGAATCCTTCGCGGAAGTTGACAGGAGAACACTCGCCGGCCTGCCGACCATGCGGGTTCTCTATTCCTTCCCGGTATGTTATTTTATTATTAGCTTAGCGCAACAACTATAACTGTTGTTAATATTAAAGTATTGTTTACTAATCTGGAACACTGTCCTTTTTTTTTTTTTTTTTCTCTCTTTGGCAAGGCGCGGTTTGCGCATCTGCCAGTGTCAAAGTTTTTGGAAGTTACATATATAATATTGTTTCTTTTTTATCCTCAGTAGTAGTAGTACTATGTCGAAGTAAAGCAGTGGCTACCTTACCAAGACTTTATCGAGGAGTTTTGGCGGCAACAAAACAAACACTTGACTAGCACAGTTATTTCAATTCACTTCATTTGAGCCCTTTAATAGAACTATATTGGATAATATACCACCATAATTATGCAATATAACACTAAGTATCACCAAAATAATGAATTAAAACAAGAGCACCTCATGACACTTCCAAGTTCCCGCCAAAACTCAACACTGTCCTTGTTCCAGGGGGTTTTTCCTCAGGGGTTGTTTGATTGTTTTCTAAAACATACATTTTCCTTCTTCATTTTGTCTATCGCGGGTAGACTCAAAACTGCCTGCATCATCAGAGAGGAGGCTAACTTCCCCTGTTGGTAGAAGTCTCAGTGATTCCTGACCCTGTATTGGAGGACCGAGGACACACTCTCAGTGGTATTATTTTTGGAAATTAGACAACAAAAGTATGTAAATTTATTATTTTGGGTCTGACACCCTATTTATGTCAGTGGCGCCCTTATCCTAATTTAATCATTGTTTTTAATATGATACAAGTAACAAAGTGATAAAAGAAAGCTCTCCAGTAGGCTCACGTCCCGCTCTCCGACCTTACTTTGTTAGCCGGAACCCGGTTCTTCTTTGTAATTTGCATTAAGTACACTTAAGTAGCAAGTAAGTGGATACAATATATGAATATAAAGTCTGTGTACCGTTTTATTCAACCCACTACTGCTACACCATACACACCATCGGGTTATACATGCAACAATAAATAATTGTTGATTAAATAAATAAATGCCAAACAGATCTGCATTTATTTGTATAAGGAAACCTACCATCCAGGACAGAATCCCAATTTGTTTATTTGTGCGGTAGGGTATTCTACATCCAATGTTTAAAATAAAAATCAGAAATGAAATAATAAAGACAAAGAAAATAACCAATTGCACAAATAATTTTAAAAGCGTATAATATATCTATTATCTACTAATATATCCAGCAACGTGGGACGCCCTCTGGCCAGATGGCGGGATGACTTGCTCAAGACGGCCGGAAGCGACTGGATGCATAAACCAGCAAATCGGCTCCGTGGCGTATCTTGGGAGAGACCTATGTCCAGCAGTGGACTGCAACGGGCTGATGATGATGATGATATCCAGCAATGTCAAAATCACAACCACCATGCACCGTTGAAGCCAGTATAAATGAAGAAAGAAGGCCGATACTACGTAACTCGACAGTGTGCTTAGAATGTGGCAAAACACGACGTTTCGTTACATTGGGATTGGTTGAGAGACTAACAAGTAACTGACGTGTTGGTCTCTCGATCAATCACAAACATCATCACCTTTCGAGTTGAGTTTTTCTGCTGGATTCGAAGGCCCACTGTTCATATATTTAGTCCGTTAGCAGTTGATGACGTCAGAGGCTTATGTTCTACTGTAACTAGTAATATATTAAATAAAATTCAACCTAATTTCGGAGAGGCAACCAGCGAGAGACCAGGACCAATAATAGTATAAACATATAATATAAACACTTCTGCTGAAACGGAAATCGAATTCGCAACCTCTATACAGAGAGTATACCGTATCCATAGTAAAACTTTGATAGCACAAGTTTCTATGCATCCTAAACAAGTTATCAATTACAGTCCCTTACCCTATCTTAATTCGTTTATTTAAATTTCCACGTTTCTATACAAAAGGCTGATATATAATATTATTAAACTAATAAATTATATAACGTTACGCCTGTAAGACGGGGGATAGGCAGTGTAGCTGGTACAGTTTGTTTTACACTTTTTATTAATTTTGTGATGTACTAATTGCATAATATGAAAACGAATTTGAAAATCAAACTAAATCGGTAGTACCAATGATGTTTAAAGAAAAAGGTGTAGATGCGTTATAAACAGTCCAAATGGAACCCTAAAATTGAGCCAATTAGCACAATTGGCCTTAGTATCGTGACAGAATATGTTGAAGTTAGACGTCTAAAGAATGTTGGATAACATTTTCTATATGATAATAATGAGAATTATGATATGCCGTAATACTTTTACGTGTCATATTATAGTTTGTTATTGTAATATTAAGTTAACTATGTGTGGGATAGTGTTGGGTAGGACATACAAGAGGCAGTACATTTGTCCCGTACATGACGTCAAAATGTAAGAGCGGCTCAAGATTATATAATGTACTACTTCAAATTTTATGTCGCGGCAGTCGCGAAGTCGCGTTATTCACTCTCCGTCTCAGTAAAAAATTAGGAGGAGGACAGAGAGGGAGCAAAACGAAAGCTACAAATGACAATAGTACGTCATTCTTCAATGAACATATCTAACGTTTGTACTCGTACCTTCAAACGTATCGCCGAGCTTCTGTAAGCCTCGCCTCATTTGAAGTAGGACATTGTACCTACTGGCTTAGGGCAAAAAAGAGGCTACTCTTACAAAATCTTTTTCATGTCGTGTCCTACCCAACACTAGTGTGGGATAATGTGCCGTTTTTGAGAGCCGAGTACAGTATAGGTGCCGTATCTACACATTTTTATTAAAATATCATTGGGTAGTACACTATATGCCAGGCCGCACTAGGCCAGCGTGGTGGACTAAGGCCTAAACCCTCTCAGTAGTAGAGGATGCCCGTGCTCAGCAGTGGGCAGTATTTAATACAGGGCTGGTATATGCTGGCCAGATGGTGGAACGTCTTGCACAAAAGACCGGCAGCGACTGGATGCATAAAGAAGCAGACCGGGCTCTGTGGCGTATCTTGGAAGAGGCCTATGTCCAACAGTTAACTGCAACGGGCTGATGATGATGATATATTTTGCGAGTATGAAATATGAACTGCTCAAAATAAAATAAAAAAAGCTTTTTTTCTTTATGTACTCTACTGTGGCTGCCTCGGTGGCGTAGTTGTATTACGGTACGACTGCAGTGCTGAGGTCTTGGGTTCGATGCCCGGGTCGGGCAAAGTGATATTGGGTTTTTCTACTCAGTATCAGCCCGGAGTCTGGAATTTGTGCCCGATATGGCGGTACGCTCGCCCCCTATCACATCATGGGACGGAATACGCACGGCGAAAAGTGGGTGCACTAGTTGCACCTCTGCCTAATCCTTCGGGGATAGCGGGCGTGATGGTGTGTGTGTACTGTACTTTAAACCATGAAATGATTTGGAAAAGAGCAACACTAGAGTTTCTTGCCCCTTCTATTCTGATGAGAACTGTTTTCTGAACAGGTGGTAGGATTAACATTGACGGAATATAAATGATCGTTAACATTTTATGGGTTTGAATAAATTATTTCATTTCAAATAGGTATACGATTACATGAGACATAATAAAATTGATAACGTATCCAACGTTTTTTTCTTGGGCATTACTATTTTAAACCACGATTTTCTCGTGGTTTCGCCCATCTCTGAGACTGACATTAAAAAATACTTTATGTGTTTGAACCTGAACAAAGCAAAGGCCATGATATGTTAATCCAGGGTTTAAGTGTGTAAACTTTTATTCAAATCTGTTCAGCGTTTGCTGCGTTTATTCACACACGTTCACATTTAAAATATTACCTATACAAAATACATTAATCAACACTGAAATCTATTATTAGTCATTAATTTAAAACGATATAATACTCATTCAGCTTGTCTGTCCAACTCAATTCACATAAGGGAGCACTCCGACAAATCAATTTAGTGAATTCCACGAAAATATAACTGGCAGAGGTTTGTTCACATGCTAACAACATTTAATTATTTTTTATCAGGTACATTTTATTTAACTATATTTATAATATGCCTTTCGCGTATCTATATATTATGTTATGCACCTTCCTTAGTCATCTCTGCACCATGTTATAATTTACTGAGTGAGGATACTCGCTAATCACGGTTTGGGCCTCAAAAGAAAAAGGTCTTCATTATATTTAATATGTATCTTTTATCGTTATCTCTATAATAAAGTGGGCAGTAAAGTGGATATAGATATATTTAATGATTCTTTTAAAGTATTTAGAGGTAAGATGCTGGATTATCTCAATAATTAATTTGAACGTAATTAGATCTGGACCATACTCGCTAACTCTGTGGCCTTTCCTGTTGCCTATTATTTACGTTTAGTGTTGTAACCAAATTATTTAAAATTATTTATAATACATACAATAATTACTCAATAATGCCAAAATTTAAATACTTCATATTATCCTCTATCTTGTCAATATTATGCTTTATTTTTTTAATTTAAGTATGTTGTCTGTGGTGTATGCTGTGTACACCTATGAGTAGCACACATATCAGATATTGTACCTTATTGTTTTACTGTTTTATAATGTTATAATATGTAGTGCTGTTGGTGTACCTTATAACAATAAATAAATAATATGTACTGCGGTTATTACTCGTTATCCAAGTAGTATGCAGTAGGTACTCATGACTACCAAGAATTCAGGGCTAATACACGATTATTAACATTTTATTATATGATGGCGGCGATAGCCTATTTGGAAATGGAACGGACTGCCGAGACGAATGTCCGCAAGTTCAAAACCCAAGGGCACGCATCTCTGACTTTTTAAAGAAGTTATGTCTGTATTTTTTGGGAAGTATCGTTTGCTTTAATTGTGAATATCGTGAGGAAATCTGCATACCTGAGATGTTGTCTATAATAATTTCAAAGGTATGTGAATTCTGCCAACTCGCACTAGGCCAGCGTGGTGGACTAAGGCCAAACCCTCTTAGTTGTAGAGGAGGCCCGTGCTCAACAGTGGACAGTAAGTATAAAATACAGTCTAGTATGGTATGGTACATGATTATTAATGGGCGATTTGCATTAAAGATATTATATGCTTATATAAGAATTATTTTGATTGGTCCATTAACGATTAGGACAGTTTATTGGAATTGGCCGTAAATGTATTTATAATACTGAATTTATCGTCACCGATTCGCACTCCGATAATCGTAGTCGTGTCGTCCCCTATGAACGCACATGCGTTATCTGTAGAGAATGATTTTGCTAAATCATATTACACTCCACATATCAACGCGTGAAGGTTCCCTGCCGGAAAGATAAGAGGATGCGGGCTTATCGCGTGTCTCGCTCTGATATGCGGCGCGAGACATAGGCGATAGCGAGATGGCAATATTTTTAGTGTGTTTATGCTTTGATTAATAAAAATTCTTCATGCAAATGATTTTGTTATATAGAAGTATCTATTTATAGCAAAAGGCATAAAACGGTAACTTGATGGTGTTATAATTTGGTGTTCGGGATATACTTCTGACTTTTCTTTGGATATTTAGAAGCTAAGGACTGATTTCCACGCTTGCTGATACTACATATAAGCCGAACAATACAAAAGGCACACTAATCTATGCTCCCTATAAATGGTAATAAAACGAGTACTATTTAAATTAGCTGTTTCATACGATAACTGTCAAACGAAATTTTCTTGAAATGTGTGAAACTGTCCCAAAATGTAAATATTTTATCTCGTACTTTGATGAGGTAAACATACCAGCCCTGTATTATATACTGCCCACTGCTGAGCACGGACCTCCTCTACAACTGAGAGGGTTAAGGCCTTAGTCCACCACGCTGGCCTAGTGCGATTTGGCGGACTTCACATACCTTCGAAATTCAGAGAACTTTTCAGGTATGCAGGTTTCCTCACGATGTTTTCCTTTAGCGTTAAAGCGAGCGATAATTCACAAAGAATACACACATAACTTTTTAGAAAAGTCAGAGGTGTGTGCTCTTGGGTTTTGAACCTGCGAACATTCGTCTCGGCAGTCCATTCCACTTCAAACTAGGCTATCGCCGTTTTTGTTTTTTTTTTTGAGGTAAACATAACAATCATGAGTTAATATTCATACTAAAGAGTTCTCTAGAATTTCAAAGATATAACGTGAGTACAACTTTACCCCATCGTGGCGAAAGGTCTTACTTCCCTGATTAATGGAAGATGCTCAGCCCTAGCTAAGAAACAATTCCGTACACAACTGAGAACATTATTCGACAGCTTAGAATTGCTAGATCACTGGACTTTACTTACGGTTTAGATTTCTAAAATATTTGATGCATAAAAGATACCTAGATTTTTTTTAAGAAATTCCTATTTATTCTATTATAATTGTCTAGATAGCGTGAGCGATAGCCTAGTTGGGAATGGAACGGTCTGCCGAGCCAATGTAAACCAGACAAACAGGAAATCCAAAAAAAGAAGGAAAGAATTAACTCAGTTAATAGTCTGTATTTCTAAATCCGTTGGCCGTCCACCTACAAGGTGGACAAACGACTTGATAAAGGTCGCAGGAACACGCTGGATGCAGGCTGCTTTTGACAGGCCCATCTGGAAATCTTTAGGGTAGGCCTATGTTCAGCAGTGGACGTCGTGTGGCTGATGATAATGATGATGATTTCTAAATCACAACACTGTAATGTTTAGGGCCTATTTCACAGGTTTTAAGTAAATTTTATTTGACAGGTATCGTATTAAACAGCTAATGTACATAGTACTCATTTTAAGTTTTGAGCATAGATTAGAGACACTTTTTTATTTGGTTGGTTTATACATTATGTTACGAATGGCGTTTATTAGCAAACAGTTAAATCGGCCCTTATTAGGTACCTATAGAATTAAAACTTGATACATCAACTTTTGACCTTTGGAACCTGGGTAAATATTGCGCGCATTACTTAGCAATAACTCAAAACTATGCGGTTCGGAACTTCGTAGTTTCGGTGGAAACAATCTGTTATAAAACAAACTAAGGCTCAAGTTCCAACACTTTTTGGACAAGGAAAACTAAAACTTAAAGAGGGTAGTGTAATATCGTATGATATTTTTTTTACACTGAATAATGAGGCGATTGAGCTGCTGACCTGATGATCAGCACCAAGATATATAAACAATATCAACAGCATTTCGAAATCTTTTTTTTAATTACATTGAGTGACGGGACGAGCATGCCGTTTGCCTGACGGTAAGCCGTACGACCACCCATAAACAGTAGCAACACCATTCAGCACCTTGAGTTACAAAGTATTGTGTGGCATTCCACTGCGCTCGTCATCCTGAGACATAAGATGTTAAGTCTCATTATGTCCAGTAGTTACACTGGCTACAATGTCCTTCAAATTGAAACACAACAGTGCATGTACATTGCTGCTTGGCGGTAGTAATAGACATTGCGGTAGTACCCACCCAGACGGACTCTTACATATGAGAGACCTACCACCAGTCAGTCAGTCCAAAATAGTGTATGCTTAAATATTATGAAGCAAAGCCCACCACCGTGTCTGCCTGTCTGAACGCTATTACTTCACCAATAGACGGAGATATTCAAGAAAATGGTTTATTAGTATATATTATACTTCTTACTAATTTACTCTTACTAATATTATAAAAGCGAAAGTTTTTAAAAATGTTTCGATATTTATGTTTGTTAGAAGTAAACGAAAAGTGGACGATAGCCTAGTTGGGAATGGAACGGTCTGCCGAGACAATGTCCGGAGGTTCAAAACCCAAGGCATACACCTCTGACTTTTCGAAGTTACGTGTGTATTGTTTATCAATTATTGTTCGCTTTAACGGTGAAGGAAAACATCGTGAGGAAACCTACATACCTGAGCATTCTCCATAAGAATCTCGAGGGTATGTGAAGTCTGCCAACCCGCACTAGGCCAGCGTGGTGAACTAAGGCCTAACCCCTCTCAGTAGTAGAGAAGGCCCGTGCTCAGTATATAATACAAGGCTGATAGCATAGCATAGCATAGCATAGAAGTAAACGCAGAAACTGTTGTTTGGCACACAGGTAGACCATGTTAGGCTACTTTTATCCCGATAATTTTATTATGCTCGAAAATAATGGTCATTTTTCATCAGATTTTTTAAATACATGGCGCTGCTGTTACATTGAAATTTGTATCGGGAAAGGTTTTTCACACGGACAAAACCGCGAGCAACACCTTACAATTAAATATTTCATTTACAAAGCGTTACAAAATACACTGAATAATAAAACTGTCAAAACGCTTTCTCCAGCAATATGGCGTCGATTCAGAGACATGCCGTCACACGTCTGTAAACACCTTAAATCAAAGGTAAACACTAAACATATTAGCAACGATGACACCAGTGGGCTTAGAATGTGGCAAAAAAACGCAACCCGTAAGACGATGTCGTTTAATTTTGATGTTTGTGACTGATCGAGAGACCGATACGTCACTCACGTGTTAGTCTTTCAACCAATCCCAATAAGACGAAACAGAGTCGTGTCGTGTTTTTTTAATACATTCTAAACCGACTGATACTTACAAACGTGTTACGTCTGCGAGAATTTCGCCACTCGAAACCATTTACAAACACGTGCTTCCAGCTAATAACAATTAAATTTTAATTTAGGTTTTTTGGTAAACATAATATTCAATACTTTTTTAAATATTACGAGCTTTTGTCCGCGGCTCCGCCCACGTGATTGCATTTTCCCGGCATAAAAGTTCCGCTTAAAATTTCCCAGATAAAAAATAGCCTATGTGTTAATCCAGGACATAATCTACCCGTGTGCCAAATTTCATCGAAATCCGTTCAGTAGTTTTTGCGTGAAAGAGTAAGAAACATCCATACAGCCAAACATCCAGACATCCATACATCCATACTTACAGACTTTCGCGTTTATAATATTAGTTGGATGTTATTGCAAATTGCTTTTAAATCCATAATCTACGCAGATGGATACAAATAAGTATTTTGCATACTGTCAAATAGCCCTACTGCCCTACACTTATGGTCGACACCAAACGCTATGAAATGCGTTCAAACTTCACAGCTCGTTTTATAACGCAATTATTAACTACACTCGTAAGAGTTACTCATAATTAGAAACTTACGTACGCTTCAATTAAACTCGTCTTCAGTTATAAAATGAGGTATTATTATAATTTACGAGCTTTTGCCCGCCGCTCCGCGCGCGTGAATGAGTTTTCCCGGGATAAAGTCCCGTTTTATATTTTACCGGGATAAAAAGTAGCCTATGTGTTAATTCAGGACATGATCTACTCGTGTGCCAAATTTCATCGAAATCCGTTCAGTAGTTTTTGCGTGAAAGAGTAACAAACATCCATACATTCATACTTACAAACTTTAGCGTTTATAATATTAGTAGGATTGTGTGGTTTGGGAATTAGGGGTAGTCTTACTTTCCTAACCTAGCATGAATGGGCTTTAAATCAAAAAGTTCTGTCTTCGATTCTCATGAGTGTTTTCTAACACAATTCGACCAAAATTGGCTAGCGGCCGATTCTTCTTCTTCAGCCTTTAGAAGTCCACTGCTGAACATAGGCCTCCCCCAAAGTTTTCCAGACCAACCTGTCAGAAGCGGCATCCATCCAGCGGCCGATTGGTGGAACCAAACTAAATGCTCTCTGTATCATGTTTAAAAAGTGTCTTGTGCCGAACGAACACTGCAGTAGGTTGAGATGAGGCATGAAAATTTATCCAAATGTAATTCGCTATAATGTATAAACAATTTGGAAGTAGACACAATAAATTATGAGGTTAATTATACTAATATTTTTTTCTCTAGAATTTATTTTTCCTACTGTTAATGCACCTATTTAAATAAATAAACAAATTTATACTTCTATATCTATACTAATATTATAAAGAGGAAAGATTTGTAATCTTGTATTTTTACGTTAGTAGCGAATAAACTCAAAACTACTGAACCGATTTTTTAACATTCTTTCTCAAATAAAGCTATATTATCAGCGAGTAACATAGGCTACTTTTGTCCCGGGAAAATATAAAGCGGGACTTTTATCCCGGAAAAACTCACGCGGGCGAAGCCGCCAGCAAAAACCTAGTGCGATTATGATGTTTGGATGTTTGTAAAAAATTACGCAGAAACCGCTGAACAAACGTCGATGAACCGCACACAGATAAATCATGTCCTAAGTTAATAAATATAGGCAAATTTTTATCCCAGGAAAGCACACACTTTATCCCCAGAAAGATCTTTCACAATAAAAATACCTGGAGATCGATAAAAACTGACCCTCATCTCTACAATATTTCAATTCTCGTCCTTCAATTCGCTAGCAAGTTCCTAATACATCCTAACTCGTTTGCCACGTGGATACCCATACAGGGCGCGGGTTCGCGAACTTTCTTCAGCCCACTCAGGAACTTCTTATACATATTCTATACAAATCTTCTATTACGTAAATGGGTAAAGTTTCTTATTTTCTTATTACGAACAAGGAATAAAGGATGGAATTATTTTATCGAATTGCGAAACCATATTTTTTCGTCGATAAAAATATATATTTGGTACAATGTAGTAAATCAAATCAAATCCTTATCGTGTGATTTTTGGTACAATAGTTGGTATTATTATGTTATTCTTTAGTTCCACAAAATCTACCCTATTGGGTGTAAACAATTATTTTATATGGCTACAAATTAAAAAAGATGTAGTTGACTTATAGATTACGGAAGTAATAGCTATTATAATAATGAAAGTTTAATGTCACAGTATTATAACGCTTATTTATTGCATCTCTAAGGTTGTCTTGGAAAGAACCCCTATAAGGCATCTCCGCTTGTTTGAAAAAAGAAGAAAATACTCATTGTTCTTTTTTTGATTGGCCGGTTGATCCTTGTGGTTAGTATAGTAAGCTAATCGATCGATAAACAATAGCAACACCATCCAGAACTATTAATATGACGTCACCTGTCAATTAAGCGGACATCGCTTTTACGCAGCGGCGCATAAGGTTCTAGTTAAAAAAAAAAAGTTGCAGTGTTGCCAGAAAAACGAATATTGACCGGTTAATTACAAAGTTCGCACAAACACCGCGCTCTTTACTGAGCAATATCAATTCCAACAATAGAGTTTAATAACGTGCAATATTTCACAAAATGGGCAAACGGAAACCGTATTTTAACCGTTATTTCACTGGTGGTAGGTCTCTCATTATGTAAGAGGCCGTCTGGGTGGGTACCACCGCAATGTCTATTTCTACCGCCAAGCAACAGTGTGCATGCACTGTTGTGTTTCGGTTTGAAGGACATTGTAGCCAGTATAACTACTGGACATAATGAGACTTAACATCTTATGTCTCAGGGTGACGAGCGCAGTGGAATGCCACACAGTACTTTGTTAGTCAAGGTGCTGGATGGTGTTGCTACTGTTTATGGGTGGTCGTATCGCTTACCATCAGGCGAACGGCATGCTCGTCTCGTCATTAAATGCAATAAAAAAAAAAAAAAAAAAAATACAAAAATGGATTGCATTGAAATTTATTGAAAATTTCGACGGCAGATTGAGTTCCATTCGACATGAGTATGTAGAGACCATTCCTATTATAAATCTGGAGATGCAGTGACGTCGATACGAAAATTTCGATAAAGCATTTCTATTTGTGAGATGGATTTTTGCGCTGAATATATTAAATGTTTTCTGTTTTTTTTTGGGCGTCAATGCTGTCAACTTGTCCGCAGTTAAATGGCGGCAACGGGCTGTCAGTTTATCGCTTTCATCACAGACATATTTATATAAAGCTGTGAAACTGATGTGTAATATAGTAATCTTAAGTGTAATACCTGACTGCCTCGGTGGCGTGGTTGTATTACGGTGCGACTGCAAGGCTGAGGTCTCGGGTTCGATCCCCGGGTCGGGCAGGGTGATGTTGGATTTTTCTATTCAGTATCAGTCCGGAGTCTGGAGTTTGTGCCCGGTATGGCGATGGGCTCGCCCCCTATCACATCATGGGACGGAATACGCTTGGCGAAGGGTGGGTGCACTGGTTGCGCCTCTGCCTACCCCTTCGGGGATAAAAGGCGTGAGCATGCGTAAGTGTAATATTCAAACTAATCTTCTGTTGATTAGTTTGGCAAGTAATCAACTGTCAGTGACATAATATGTCTGTGATACCGAAGTGGTGACAGTAAATTGCCGCCATTATGGTTATTGCGACAACTGACAGTGTCTGCAGCAGATCTTTGCTTATGGCATTTTAAACGGAGCGTCGTAAATATCCCGCTGTTTCCTGATTTTTAAAACACCAAATCTACCCGTGCATGAGACTTTACATGTTCCTCAGGGAAATACATTAGGAGCTTGTTTTGGGTTGAATTAATTTATTTACTCTACACTTGAGGTGAAACGAGATTTTCTTGTAAGTTTACGATTTATCTGCTGTTCCATTTCTTCAGGTTTTTTGTTGGGTAGGCGATCCTGCAGTCAACACCGGGGGAAACCTGCGAATGGGATACTGGAGTCCCCCGGCTTGACGACTGCAGGGGCCTGGGAGGGGAGTGGAGGAGGAATATGGAAGAGAAGGTGGGGGGGAGGGAGGAAGGTTCCCAGGATGGGCGGAAAGAGAGGGTACCAGGAAATGTTCGCGGGCCCTTTTAGGCCTCAATGTGATTTACAACCAAGAGGTATACACAGTGACTGTGTGCCTCGGCTCGCGACTAATGTCGCCTCGCGCATGGGCGTGTATTGGGTGTGAAGACCCAGCGCACAAGAATTGCCTCGGGGGCGCATTTCTTCAGGTTAAGAGTAGCTTATAAAGCATAAATGCCCAACTAATACTTGACTAGGGATTTTTTTTAAATACCGTTGAACACTAAAACAAGGAATGATGAAGTGACTAAACTCATTTTAGTTTCTTTTCCACACAAATAAATAACAAAACGATGAAGCTAACTCACCTGAAAGCAACAGTAGTAATACCATTATAATCACAAGGAGCTTGTGCATTGCGTTCGTCACCATGAGATATTAGATGTTAAGTCTCATAATTCGCAATAATTACAATATTTATTCAGGTGACTCGCTCGATCGTCTGCTACCTGCTAAGTTCTTTTACGCATACATACACACACACACACACTCACTCACGCCCTTTATCCCCGAAGGGGTAGGCAGAGGGGCAACTAGTGCACCCACTTTTTGCCGTGCGTATTCCGTCCCATGCTGTGATAGGGGGCGAGCCTATCGCCATATCGGGCACAAATTCCAGACTCCAGGCTGATACTGAATAGAAAAACCCAATATCACTTGGCCCGACCCGGGGATCGAACCCGAGACCTCAGCTTTGTAGTCGTACCGTAATACAACTACGCCACCGAGGCAGGTTAAGTTCTTTTATTGTAGTAAAGTGACGATATGAGCTTGCTGTTCGCCTGATGGTAACCGATACGACCACCCATAAACAGTAGCAACGCTGCACATAGCTTGGAATTACAAAGTACTGCATGACACTCAACTGCGTTTGTCACCCTGAATCATAAGTCAAATAATGCCCAGTAATTACGCTGGCTACAATGTCCTTTAAACCGGAACACAATAGTGCATACACACTGCTGCTTGGCGGTAGAAATAGACATTGCGGTGGTACCTCCCCAGCGGCCCCTCGCATACGAGAGACCTACCACCAGTAAGTAATATTTTAAGGTTTCATTCATCCCAAGTAAATATACCAACAGTTAAGCTTATCATGTCAACCAAATAACACTTAAAATACCACAAAGATGTTTTAAAACCCCACATTCCTCGTATGCGACGTAATATTCCCAATTAGGGACACACATTGAAAAATCCCGCGGGACCCTCGCGTCCCGTTTCATCCGTCGCATATAATTACACCCAAAGGAAATCTGGATTTTTTTATTCGTTGCCCGTTTTAAATCGTATTTTACAGGACTTTTGGGAGCGTCCTTGTATACCCAAGATTGTTTGTAATGTTATTTCTCATTTTGCAGTTAATCTCGAATTATAAGTGCGGGAAAGATCAGAATGAAGAAGCAGGCTTGGACATGAATTGATCAATATTATAACTTATTTTGCTTTCGAATGATAAATCCCAGCTTATTAGACCCACTACTGCAATGTTTATTACTGAAGCAAGCACGGTTGTGTTCCAACGTTGAAGGATAATATGGTGGTACAATATATACAACTGGTGGTAGGTCTCTCATATATAAGAGACCGTCTGGGTGGATACCACCGCAATGTCTATTTCTAGCGCCAAGCAGCAGTGTGCATGCACTGTTGTGTTTCGGTTTAAAGGGCATTGTAGCCAGTGTAACTACAGGATATAGTGAGACTTAACATCTTATGTCTCAGGATGACGAGCGCAGTGGTATGCCACACAGTACTTTGTAACTCAAGGTTTACCTATTTACAATATTTTTTTTTTGTTATTTACACTATTCTTTATTCAAATTTATTTTCTATTTTTTAGTTGTATTTTCTATAAAGCGTGTTTTTTAGTTGTTTTAAACTATTATTTATTTTTAATTTTTTAGTTCTGTTCTACTATTGTCCAACAGATGTCACTAAATAAACGAAAGCGCCATCTTGTGACAAGAAGGATTTTTTACGCATAAGAGTAGCCAGTTTAGTTGTAATTCTACTATGGTCCAACAGATGTCACTAAAATAAAAAATATATAAATTGACAAAAATATCATTTTGCAAATTGAATAATGACATAGTCTTATCAAATTAGTATATTTTTATCGGTCCTCGACAAACCTACAAAGTTTGAATAAAATCTGACCGTTTAAAGTGGGTCAAAATTGCGCCCAAAGGAGTCGGAGTCGGAGAGTTACAAACATACTAACATACAAACATACAAGTGAAGCTAATATAAAGCGTGTAATAAGCTCATCGGGGCGCTGGTCAAATTTCCATCTAATAATTTACTTAATCAAAACTACCCCGTAAATTCGTGCTAGGGATCAGTTAATGACACAACTTAGGTTTTCTGCAAGACAATAGTACTATTCTACTATGGCCATTCTTGCTGTATAAATGTCTACAGTGTGTCTCCACGTTTAATCTTCCGAGCAGTGATCCAGATTCCAAAAATATCTTAATATCATATCATCAAATATGATCTGTGAACCGTGTAATGTGATAATAGAACACTTGAGTGAGCTAATTAGTTACAATTGGATTCATACTCCAGATTATCATAAGAAAATTCTCGAATGAAATTAAATGAATATATTAAATACAAGGGTTTGCTCGCGGCTCCAAGTGGAGAATCTTCTCCGGAGTAAAAGTTTTCCAAGGGGTTTTCCAATTATTCCGGGGTAAACAAGAGCTTATAATGAGTTAATCCATGACATGGTTTTCGGTGCAATTTTCTTCCATATCATTTCAGTTGTTTCTGAGTTTACTTAGAACAGACATCCAAAAATCTTCACAAATTGTAACATTTTTGATATTAGTAAGAAGTAAGACTTTAAATTTTCATCTTTCTTAGATCTTAAAGTCAAGAAATATTAGCGAATACAATCCCGCGATTTCTCAGTATAATTTTACGTTGTTATTACTGGCAATATTTAGATATTTATCTCCTTCACTGCCTTTCATACTTCAAATAGCAATTACACTTAAAATTATATTTGCAGTAGATATTTCTTATATAATGTTTGTGTAATATATTAGACGAGTAAAGCGCTCGATTGGTAATTGCCTGGCCTCTATCTGTCGTTACCCACTAGTCCCCAGCAATGGTGGCATTTAACTCGTGTCTAACTTCAAGTCGCCCATGATCAAGCAGCCGTACTGTACCTACATAGACAAACTCTCACATACGAAAGACCCACCCTACTAACTTCCAAAATAGTCTATTATACGGTACCTTTATACTGCTATTGGTAAAGAAACCTAGCTTCTAAAGCTTTGCTATAGCATACCTAGCGATCAATGAAATTGCCGGAAGCCCAAGAACCGTTAAAGCCAACACACCCGTAATCTCTCTAGCGTCGGTGTATTGGCGCTTAGGGTCACTTACTATGTGACCCTTTTGATAATTTATACCTCCATTATATAGTTATATTAGAAGAATTATGAACTACAAAACTTTGTATTTCGTAGTTACTAAAATGATAAAGCACTGCATAAAGTCTAAAGACTTAAAGCTGGGATCAGTTGATCTCAAAGACATTGCACGAGGAATCCATAACAAGTCCATAATCCGCTAAAGTTATTTAAAATGAAACTTAAGATTAAGAACTGAAGACATCAGACAATGGAAGCATAGACTAAAAGTCTTTATAATAAAGTTTATTGTATGATAAATAAAATTTATTACGTCAAAGGAACAGCCCCTTTTATAATTTTATAGAATAGTAATTCAATTACTTACTGTATTTAATACAGGCGCACAAATATTTCCTTTATCCGTGCCTAAATTACTGTAATACCTCAAGTATAGTACTAGAGTTCGGATACGTTATCTCAAAACACCCGCTCCTTAGTTCTCATCCACTACCTTCAGCTCGTCGCTCCACCAGCCTGCGCGTCATACACTACGCTCCCTGTACATGGTCTCACAACACTCACTCCTGAGCTCTCGTCCACTACCTTCAGCTCGTCGCTCCACCAGCCTGCGCGTCTTACACTACGCTCCCTGTACATGGTCTCACAACACTCACTCCTGAGCTCTCATCCACTACCTTCAGCTCGTCGCTCCACCAGCCTGCGCGTCATACACTACGCTCCCTGTACATGGTCTCACAACACTCACTCCTGAGCTCTCATCCACTACCTTCAGCTCGTCGCTCCACCAGCCTGCGCGTCTTACACTACGCTCCCTGTACATGGTCTCACAACACTCACTCCTGAGCTCTCATCCACTACCTTCAGCTCGTCGCTCCACCAGCCTGCGCGTCATACACTACGCTCCCTGTACATGGTCTCACAACACTCACTCCTGAGCTCTCATCCACTACCTTCAGCTCGTCGCTCCACCAGCCTGCGCGTCTTACACTACGCTCCCTGTACATGGTCTCACAACACTCACTCCTGAGCTCTCATCCACTACCTTCAGCTCGTCGCTCCACCAGCCTGCGCGTCATACACTACGCTCCCTGTACATGGTCTCACAACACTCACTCCTGAGCTCTCATCCACTACCTTCAGCTCGTCGCTCCACCAGCCTGCGCGTCATACACTACGCTCCCTGTACATGGTCTCACAACACTCACTCCTGAGCTCTCATCCACTACCTTCAGCTCGTCGCTCCACCAGCCTGCGCGTCATACACTACGCTCCCTGTACATGGTCCCACAAAACTCACTCCTGAGCTCTCATCCACTACCTTCAGGTGTCGCGTGTCACACATTACGCTTCCTTCAATATGTATTATGTAGTCTCACAAACAGCGTCAGGTAAAACAATACGCTTCCGTGAACGTGACCTGCCTTCTTACTAACTCCAATAAAGTATTCAAAGTATCTCCTCAAACAAGAAAAACTACCACTATCAGTGTTGAGTATTGGAAACTTTTCCTCTACCTGTTTTAAAGTTGGGAATGTACCGAGCTTCGGAAACCAATAAACTTTTATTGTTAGTTACTAAACTGTAGTTAAATAAATTAGACTGTTTATAAATTGTATCCAATGTTTCGATAACCGTATAGTACAGTGAATAGGCGGTGTCATTGTCACGTGGTGTATTCAATATGTTGTACAGTCAGCAGCATAAGTAGCTGAACAAATTCAAATTTTCAAATTGCCTACATACTTTTGTGTTCTTACTAAGCGTTTTTTTCTCTTCACAAAAATAAAATAAAACAGATTTACTTTACTTCAAACGAAGAATAAAAAATCAGTTTAACTTAACGCATATTATATAGTATAGGCGATATAAAATTTTGATTTTGTACAGATACTTATGCTGCTGACTGTATAGTAGACGAGCATTCTGCGCGCTGTCACTAACGTGAACGGCGAATGATAATAAAATATTATGTATATATGAATTATTATAATCAAACAGTTACGTCTACTATAATTGAAGAAACCAATTTTTGAGTTTTATATTTTAAAAAGTCATCCACAAGGTATCAGTGGCCACCCGCCCTAACGTCACGTAGATTTACCTCAAATATCTCGGCGGCCAATCTGTGTGAAACTTTTAATACCACTTTTTCTCCGGTTACGCTTATCGTGTGACTGGGGCCCGTTAAGTTTGGCCTAAGTCCGGCTTAAGCGCGAGTTCTTAAGCCTTTAGTTATCTTGCGACTTCGTCGTAGTATTAAAACTTTGATGTAAATTGGACAAGGGTTGGAAGTTGCGTTATTCTTTGCGATTTCTATGTTTGCGTTAAACTTTCGGGTATGAAATGCTACATTAATATATTAATTAATTTACGAGCGTTGACGAGATATGGCCGTCGTTTTTCTCTGCTAAATGTGGATGAATAAATTTTATCCACTATGTAGAAAACGTGTTAAAAGGGTTTACAGAGCAGGGCTCTCGTGTTGCATGTTTGAGGCGACGATAATTGCTGGCCATGCAGTTTGCGCGTTAATTTATTTTTCTGAATTAGGAAAGAAATCTTAAAGGAGAAGTACATGATTATGAATTTATTTCTGTATTCTGAAGATAGCCAGTTAAGGTAATGTCTGGAGGATCTGTCTGGTTTAACTAATGTAAGGGGGGAGTAGTGTTTAGTAAGACTAAGAGTTTAGTACTAAACTCTTATCCTACTTACTGGTGGGCGCAGCCGCCTCTACACTATACTAGTATATATAACTAAGTACCTATACTGCGTTACATTTGTCACTCACACATACTTCACGCTACCGCAAACTTAACACTAAATTATATATGTGTCTCTACAGCCCGAGTTACAACTATGGTACTCCTTAATTGTTAATCTCTCATTTATTTATTTCATTACATTTGGTAATAAAAATTTACACTTAGCCCGGGTTTTTTTAACCGTGGTTAGTGTAATCCTCGGTGTTATTAAGCTGGACGCGCTCGCAGAGCTTCGAATACGCTGGCGCGGCGTGGGGCATGAGGCATGAAGCGTGAGGCGCTTTGAGCGCGTCCAGCTTTTTTTTATTTATTGCATAGAATGACGAGACGAGCATACCGTTCGCCTGATGGTAAGCGATACGACCACCCATAAACAGTAGCAACGCCATCCAGCACCTTGACTTACTAAGTACTGAGTGGCATTCCACTGCGCTCGTCATTCTGAGACATAAGATGTTAAGTCTCATTATGTCCAGTAGTTACACTGGCTACAATGTCCTTCAAACCGAAACACAACAGTGCATGCACACTGCTGCTTGGCGGTAGAAATATACAATGCGGTGGTACCCACCCAGACGGACTCTTACATATGAGAGACCTACCACCAGTAAAATAACACCCGGACAAAAAAAATAACCACGGGTGTGCTACAGAAGAATGGAGTAGAAATTAATAGAAGAGTACACACTCACACTCCTCACACTCACGCCTATTATTCCCGAAGGGGAAGGCAGAGGCGCAACTAGATTTAGGGGGCGAGCCTATTGACATATCGGGACATGTTCCAGAGGTTGATATTTTTTTTTAGCACGGGGAAATCCGTAAGCTGATACTGAGTAGAAAAAACCAATATCAATTTGCCCGACCCGGGGATCGAACCCGAGACTTCAGCACTACAGACGTACCGTAATACAACTACGTCACCGAAGCAGTAAATAGAAGGACTCATACTAAATATACAAAATCTGAACCTGGAACGGGACAACGCGATGTAACGTGATATTGTGAAATTCCCGATATTGCCAGCAACTATACCGGGAACTTCACAATAAGTACAGTGTTCATTCAGTCAGGTACAAGATCAATCTAAAAATTACAATCAATAAAAGCATAACGAAAATATTACAATACATTTAATAAACAACTTATGTTCAAAACCCAAGGGCACGCACCTCTGACTTTTCTAAAGTTATATTGTTTGTATTCTTTGTGAATTATCGCTTGCTTTAACGGTGAACGTAAACATCGTGAGGAAACCTGCATACCTGAGAAATTCTCTATAAGAATTTCGAAGGTATGTGAAGTCTACCAACCCTCACTAGGCCAGCGTGGTGGACTAAGGCCTAACCCCTCTCAGTAGTAGTGGAGGCCCGTGCCCAACAGTGGGCAGTATATAATACAGGGCTGGTAGTAGTAGTAATAAATAACTCGTAATAACATCATACAAACTGCTTTACGACGGTTAAAACACACAACAAACACACAGACATATACTCACGCCTTTTATATCCCCTTTCCTGCCAGCCTGAGCTGGATTTTTAGTTTTCATCATTGATTTCACTCTCAATAAAAATGTCGGTAGTTATATAAGTGAACTTTTGTATCAATAATAATTATTATAATCAATTTAATGTATCTTGACTTTTCATAAGTGCAACTATGTTCGCCTACGTGATGAATAAAGTATTGTATTTTATTTATGCCCGAAACGGTAGGCAGAGGCACAACTAATGCACTTTTCGCCGTGCGTATTCCGTCCCATGATGTGATAGAGGGCGAGCCTATCGCCATATCGGGCACAAATTCGACTCCGGGCTGATACTGAATAGAAAAATCAATTCTCACTTTGCCCGACCCGGGGATCGAACCCAAGACGTCAGGATTGCAGTCGTACGTAATACAACTACGCCACCGAGGCAGTCGGTTAATTAAACTAAGAATAAATCACCAATATGCAATATATCGCTAAAATAGTATTGGCCGATACAAGAAAAACATAGCATCATACATCTTTTTCATAAGTAATTGACGGAACGTGCAAATTGCTCGTCTGATGGCAAGAGACTGCGAAACACTGTAGAGAGAATTTTGAATTACAAAACAGTGTTTACATTTGGCCGTAGAGTGCCCCGGTGGCGTATTTGTATTGCGTATGCGGTACGACTGCTGTGCTAAGGTCTAGGGTTGGAAGTTGGAACCAACTACGAAGTACATGCATAGATAACATCACGCCGTTTTCCCCTTTCAAGGGTAGACAGAGGTGTATCACAAGCACATTTCACCAGGTATGTTAGGTCCCAATTAATAGGGGCAGGCCTAATGACATTTACCAAACATATTTTCAGACTCCGGGCTGATAATGAGTAGGAAAACCCAATGTCATTTTGTCCGACCCACGAATCGAACCCGAGACATCAGCACTGCAGTCATACCGTGATATACTACACCACCGAAGCAACATATCATCAGTTTATTTAAGACTCTGAAACTAAAACCCGACAAGGAATTTTAGTATAGTTGTCTCATGAATAGAAATATGATAAAAAAATTTTTTTCTATTTTAAAGAACATTACTTTCTACTGCCTGATTCGGTGATAGGGTGCGTCGATCAGGATTGCGACCACCGTACATAAGGTATCAAAACCCGCCACAGTGGCCCACGTAAGTGTGCCGCGTTCCAGGATCAGCCTGTGTATACCCGGTTCACACAGACCGGCATAATTATGTCGACTGACGCGGGATGATCATCGCTCGTCAATTGACACTCTATTTGGGCGCTTCTTTGCTTGCCATCAGGTACAGTTGGGTTACTTTTCCATGCCGTAGAAAAATGTTGTACAGTCAGCCACATAAGTAACTGAACAAATTCAAAATTTCAAATCGTGTTTAAACTTTTGCGTCAGTATTAACAATTGTTTTTTCTTCACTAAGATAAACTTCACAGGGTTAACTTTATTTTAGATAAAGAAAAAAGAATATTCCGACTGGAGTGAACGTGCAGAAGTGTTTTGAAGTTTTTAATTTGTTCAACTACTTTTATGGCTGACTCTACATGCCGAACTGTAGATACCTATGTAACACCTCTACTGGCTCTACCTACCCTCGGAAAAACAAAAGACTGATAATATGTAGGTACTTGACCATGAATACATGCATACTCTCCAAATTTATTCTAATATTATAAAGCTGAAGAGTTTGTTTGTTTGGTTGAACGCGCTAATCTCAGGAACTACCGAACCGATTTTGAAAATTCTTTTACTAATAGGAAGCTACATTACTCCTGAGTGCTATAGGCTACGTTTTATCTCGGTAAAACTTTATCACGCGGGCGGAGCTGAGAGCAATGCCATTTAGTCACCCATAAAAGATGCTTACAACGTTAAAGCTGGAAGTCCATCCTACGTATCTGTCAGTATTTCGGTTACCATCATACTAAAGCAGATTAATTCAGGAAGGCCCACCATAGCTCATAGGCGTAGCACTGTCAAATATATGCCGATGGATAAATGTTTCCATAGAGGATAGTTTGTCTCGCTCACTCGCGACTTTCCAATCTTCCGTCTTGCTCATACGACCTTCAGAGAGAAGTGTGGTGCAAATTACAAGCTTTCACTTGCGAAAATGGTTGAGTAGTTTTATGAATTGCAAATTATTTCGCTACAATGGGCGTTCTTGATGAATTGTTTTGTTGTTATTTGATTGGCATTGGTAGTGTTGTAAGGTATTTTATTTTCTAGTTAAATGTCTAGTTTAGTTATATTCTTTATTCGGTGGTTAACACACAAATATCGAGAGAGTATCTACGGAAAATATTTAGACGAAAAATACTTTGATAAGATGCTAGAGTAAGATTATTTAAATATCATCATCATCATCAACTTCAGCGTATGGAAGTCCACTGTTGAATACATTATGACCTCATTAAGGTCGAATATGGCCTATATTAGATCACTAATTGAACCTCTACTTACTACTTTTTAGAGCAGGGTTGATGACCGGTGAAACCAACATAACCGTTCCACTGACCCCCCAGTGGTGGTAGCGATAACGCGTTTTTTCCCCGCGAAGAAAAAAAAAAAAAAAAAAAAAAGGGTTGACTGCCTCGGTGGCGTAGTTGTATTACGGTACGACTGCAATGCTGAGGTCTCGGGTTCGATCCCCGTTCGGGCAAAGTTGTATTGGATTTTTCTATTCAGTATCAGCCCGGAGTCTGGAATTTGTGCCCGATATGACGATAGGCTCGCCCCCCATCACATGGGACGGAATACGCACTGCGAACAGTGGGTGCATTAATTGCGCCTCTCCCTACCCCTTCGGGGATAAAAGGCATGAGTGTGTGTGTGATATAATTTAATCCAACAGAAAGTAACACCATATTCATCTTATAACTTGGTACCGACACAATCCGCCGCGGTCACAGTAACAGTGAGTTACGTATGTTTACTCGGTCAAGTTTAATGTTTAGCTTTTTGTTGGTCTACACGAGTGTTTATATATGGTGCACGTAATATTGCCAGGGTCAGTGAGTGAGTAAATACCATTTATGTTAGCTATACTAATATTATAAATAGGAAAGATTTGTATGTAAGTTTTTTTATTTTTTTTTTAGCATAGAATGACGAGACGAGCATGCCGTTCGCCTGATGGTAAGCGATACGACCACCCATAAACAGTAGCAACACCATCCAGCAACTTGACTTACAAAGTACTATGTGGCATTCCACTGCGCTCGTCATCCTGAGACAAAAGATGTTAAGTATCATTATGTCCAGTAGTTATACTCGCTACAATGTCCTTCAAACCGAAACACAACAGTGCACGCACTGTTGCTTGGCGGTAGAAAAGTAGTAAGTATATTTGTAACGAATGAACTCAAAAACTACTGAACGGATTTCGATGAAATTTGGCACACGGGTAGATCATGTCCTGGATTAACACATAGGCTACTTTTTATCCCGGAAAAACTTTTTCACGCGGGGGAATATTTATAAAATAATAGCCTAGTTGGGAGTAGAACGGACTGCCGAGACGGATGTCCGCAGGTTCAAATCCCAAGGGCACCTCCGACTTTTCTAAAAACTTATGTCTGTATTCTTTGTGTATATCGCTCGCTTTAACGGTGAAGGAATACATCGTGAGGAAACCTGCATACCTTAGAAGTTCTATATAAGAATTTTGAAGGTATGTGAAGTTAGCCAACCCGCATTAGGCTAGCGGGGTGGACTAAGGCCTAAACCCTCTCAGTAGTAGAGGAGGCCCGTGCTCAGCAGTGGGCAGTATATAATACAGGGCTGGTATGGTATGGTATATTTAATATCAATTAATATGTGCAGTTAGTCTTACGATATATTATTTTACGCTACATGATTTAAATTTGTTAATATTAACTGCATTGTATGAATATACTTAATAAACTATTGGTTGATTTATACTGCGCTACACATAACAGCACTTGGCTATACTACGTCGGTGACAGCGTAGAGAGCGCTCGTTTACTGCACTACGCACCACAGCATTTGGCCTTACCATGTCGCTGACAGCGCAGAGAGCGCTCATTTACTGCATTACACACCACAGCATTCAGCCACACCTTGTCGGTGACAGCGCAGAGAGCGCTCGTCTACTGCACTACGCATCACAGCTTTCGGCCATACCATGTCGGTGACAGCGCAGAGAGCGCTCGTTTACTGCACTACGCACTACAGCATTCGGCCATACCATGTCGCTGACAGCGCAGAGAGCGCTCATTTACTGCATTACACACCACAGCATTCAGCTATACCTTGTCGCTGACAGCGCAGAGAGCGCTCATTTACTGCACTACGCACCACAGCATTTGGCCTTACCATGTCGCTGACAGCGCAGAGAGCGCTCATTTACTGCATTACACACCACAGCATTCAGCCACACTTTGTCGGTGACAGCGCAGAGAGCGCTCGTCTACTGCACTACGCATCACAGCTTTCGGCCATACCATGTCGCTGACAGCGCAGAGAGCGCTCATTTACTGCATTACACACCACAGCATTCAGCCATACCTTGTCGGTGACAGCGCAGAGAGCGCTCGTTTACTGCACTACGCATCACAGCTTTCGGCCATACCATGTCGGTGACAGCGCAGAGAGCGCTCGTTTACTGCACTACGCATATTATTCGGGTGTCTGCCAGCTTGACTACAACAAAGTGTGACTATGCACTGCGTATAATTATAAACACAGCATTGAAACAATAGCATTATTTAGCTTTCCAAGACCTTTGCGTAAAAAATATAATCCAAAAAAATGCTTCTTATTCGCGGAGTTAAGAAGATTTTGCAATACCACTGCCGTCTGTTTACTGAGATCACTTTAGCCTTGACGTAAGAAAAAAATATTTCCCTTGTTCAAATAAAAATGTGGAAATTTTCTAGACCGCGCTCGAGGTTTAATATATTCAGATGCCTATTTGTATATTTGTTTCCCAATAAAGCTACAGCTGACATCAGTTGGAATATATTTACAAGTTTTATTAGTAACTAGATGTGTCTCGCAGATTCGCCCGCGTGAAAAGCCTTTTCCGCTAGAAGTCCGTAAAACACAAAGAATCTAAAATATCCATTATTTCCCATGGGAGCAAATTACTGGGATAAAATGTAGCCTATGTGTTAATCTATGACATGATCTACCCGTGTGTCTAATTTCATTCTAATCCGTTTAGTTGTCTCTGCGTTTACTTCTAACAAACATACAAACATTTTCACAAACTTTCGCATTTGTAATATTAGTAAGAAGTAAAATATTACTTACATCTATACTAAATGTCGGTAGTTATATAAGTGACCATTAGTATTAATAATAATTATTAATATAATCAATTTAATGTATCTTGACTTATCATAAGTGCAACTATGTTCGCCTACGTGATGAATAAAGTATTTTTTTTATGAAGGTTTCCACACGATGTTTTCCTTCGCCGTTAAAGCGAATGATGATTGATAAACAATACACACGTAACTTCAAAAAGTCAGAGGTGTGTGCCTTGGGTTTTGAACCTCCGGACATTGTCTCGGTAGACCGTTCCATTCCCAACTAGGCTATCGTCCACTATATTTCATATTAACTCTTTTAAAATACAATAAATAGATTATCATTGTTAAATATTGTCCTATGGACATCTTACTTCTTAATAATTATGTTAATGTCTGCATATATTTTGTTAGAAGTAAACCCTGAACTGAAGTCTGCCAACCCGCACTAGTAGAGGTCTCTACTTAGTAGAGGTCAGTTTACCGGGTGGATTTTGAGATGAGGTAGTAAGGGCAGCTACCTTAACTGCTGTAGCTAGCCCCCCGAGGCAATTCTTGTACGCTAGGTCTTCACACCCAATACACGCCCATGCGCGAGGCTACATTAGTCGCGGGCCGAGGCACACAGTCACTGTGTATACCTCTTGGTTGTAAATCACATTGAGGCCTAAAAGGGCCCGCGAACATTACCTGGCACCCTCTCTTTCCGCCCATCCTGGGAACCTTCCTCCCTTCCCCCATCTACCCTTTCATATTCCTCTCCCACGTCCCCCCCAGGCCCCTGCAGTCGTTAAGCCGGGGGACTCCAGTATCCCATTCGCAGGTTTCCCCCGGTGTTGACTGCAGGATCGCCTACCTACAAAAAAAACTGCTGTAGCTACAAGAAAAGTTTCTTAAGACACTGCCCATCCTTTTTAAAACCATTGACATCTGTATTCACAGATTTTGATAAAAATATCCAGTCCACCAGAAAATTGACAATATATAACAATTGTTTTTGATGCCAATCAATTTGTTGCCTACGTGAGTCAAAAGACTATGGGACCATTAGAGGTTTGAGTTATTTTGAGGTCAGAAATCGCAACAAAATTTCTCCATACATTTTTCAAGTTTTCTCATTGCGGTCCCATCTCAAAAATCCATCCTCTATAATTCAATTTTACTTATTAACTCTGAACCGCTTGACGGATTTGGATGAAATTTGGCAAACATTTAGACCACGTCCTGCCTCCTATATATCACCATGGCTATGTGGGCATTGATAGTAGTGCAACTCAGTGGCCGGTCTACTACATCTAATTTAATAATTTGCAGTGACTACATAACTCAGTATATGTCCCAAAGACAACAAGTCGATGTGGTATATACAGATTATAGCAAGGCGTTCGATAGGATTAATCATTCGTTACTATTACAGAAATTATTAGCTGCCGGAATTAGAGGAAACCTCTACAGATGGTTCTGTTCTTATGTTGAGAATAGATGCCAGACCGTTGTCCTCAACGGTTATAGGTCTAAAGCATCCTACATACCATCTGGAGTCCCTCAGGGTTCGCTGTTAGCCCCATTACTTTTCACTATTTTCATAAATGATATTTCAGATTGTTTCCAAAACTCAAAAATCCTATTATACGCGGATGACATGAAAATATTATGTCCTATCTCTTCTGATAATGTTGCTCTGCAAGACGATTTAAATCGATTTTTTGATTATTGCTCCCTTAACAAACTAGACCTAAATATATCCAAATGTCACGTTTGTACCTACACTAGAAAACCCTACCCTATCTCCTTCAGTTACTTCCTTAATGGTTCATTAATTAAAAGAGTTAATTGTATAAGAGACCTCGGTATTACATTTGACTCCAAATTAATGTTTGACGATCATATTTCTAGCATGGTAATAAAAGCCTCAAGGGCATTGGGATTCGTAATTAGGCTCTCCTCTGAGTTTAGAAACATTAAAACGATGAAAATTTTATATTGTGCTTATGTCCGCAGTCACCTCGAATATTCTTCACAGGTTTGGAATCCAATTTACAACGTCTATGTTGATAGAATTGAAAACGTACAGAGGAAATTCTTAAGGTACATCCAATTTAGATCTTGTACATACCTACCAAATTATACTGCACGCTGTAAAAAATTTCACATGCTTCCACTACACGAAAGAAGACGCATAGCTGATTTGGTCTATCTTTTGAGCATTGTGAATGGTTCGGTCGACTGTCCGGAGTTATTGAGTAGGATAGGACTTCGTACGTATTCTTCTTACCTAAGAAAACCACTCCTATTAAATGTCCCTAATGTAGTCTCAAAATACCACCAGAACTCTTTTCTAATACGAGCCAGTAGATCTTTTAACACATTGGCGCATGTTTTAAATCTGGACCTATTTCATACTAGCATTCCTGAACTTAAGAGGAAAATGAGCAACACTTTTTTTTTTAATAAATAATATATAACGTGAGTGAGCAGCTCAAGATATCTCAAGATATCTTATTCTGTGCCCTTACTTTCAGCTGTTCATCTATGGTATCAGTACCTACCTATGTGTGAAAACTTGTCATTAGCCATCTGTACTTAAATCCATACAATATCTATATGTGTTAATTTTAGCTGTAAGTTTTCCTAATAATAATAAATAAATAAATAAATAAACTAATGCACCCACTTTTCACCAATAACTAATCCATCGTGTGATATGATGAAGGCAAGTTTATCGCCATATCGGACACAAATTCCAGACTCCGAGCTGATATTGAGTAAAAAAACCCGTTATCCCTCAAACCGGGGATCGAACCCGCGACCTCAGCACAACAGTACAACCATGCCACCAGTCAAAAATAGTCCAAGACAATCCGCAATCATAATGAGACAATATTTACTTTCGTTAAACATAAAGATGTTGTACCTTAATTTCGTAAGTTGAAGTACCAATCTAGTAATTGCGAAAATGCACGCTCGCCCGCAGTTAGTGCACGGACCTGCCAGCATGATGTTGTGGTACCTAGTTTTATGTGTCAGTACTGTGATAGCTCAAAACATCAGCGAGAGAGTACAAGGTATTTTAAACTTTAATAACTAGGAATAAAGACAAGTACCTTTGGATAATGTTTTTAAGGAAGGTCCGTTACGGTTGTTAATTTTGTAATGTTTACGGAATTTCATAAATGGAACGATCGAAAGTTCTATTTTAAAATTAGTGTAAACTATTTTGTTCGGCACTGGCTTTGGTCGCGGTTGCGCTTGCGCCGAAGTCTGTCCTTGGATAAATTAAAATAGTCTATAGTTTTCCGTCAGCGAAAGAATTTTGAGAATCGAATGTTTAAAAAATTATCCCCTTCATACAAACTTACTAATTTCTCTCTTAATAATATGATTATAGATCACGTCTTGTGGTATTTTATTCATATAAAAGCAAAGTGACTAATTCGTACAGCCACGAAAGTCATAAAAAATTATATGATAAAACCCAGTGCATTTTGCCTGACTTAAAGACAAAACGCGCGTAATTTTGTGCACATCTATGAGATTCTTTCTTATTTATTTATAACTATATTGTACACCAAAAGATATTGTATTAAGCATAATAAAGGCAGAGAAGTGGTTCCATTGGCAGTCTTATCACTCGAGGCAATCTCTTACAGACAACCATGGGATGGAAATAAGAGTAGTAGCGAAAAAGGGTTGTTTATGGCCGTCCATGTTAATTACTAATTTATCAAAAATAAAAAATAAACCAAATCAAAATATACGTAAGCACATAAATATATCTCTACATACATAAAAACTTAATATATACATACCTAATGTTTTATCCCCATCTATATAATTATTAATACTAATAAAGTAAATTACTGAACGTCAAAGCTAAGTTAATGAAGTCATTGATATTGTGACATTAAATTGGATACTAGCCCAAAAATTCCATTCCAAGAATTGGACGTAGTTATGCTGAAGGGAACTAACAAGATAAAAGTATCGATAAGAAACAATTTCTTAGAGCTACAGTAAAACTATTTAATAGATTTTTTTTATGGCATTGAATGACGAGACGGGCATGCCGTTCGCCTGATAGTAAGCGATACGACCGCCCATAAACAGTAGTAACACCATAAGGCACCTTGAGTTACAAAGTACTGTGTGGCATTCCACTGCGCTCGTCATCCTGAGACATAAGATGTTAAGTCTCAATATGTCCAGTAGTTACACTGGCTATAATGTCCTTCAAACCAAAACACAACAGCCCATACACACTGCTGCTTGGCGGTAGAAATAAAAATTGCGATAGTACCCACCCAGACGGACTCTTACATATGAGAGACCTACCACCAGTAGACCACGCACACCATACCCACGCATTTTATCCCCGAAGGAGTAGACAGAGGTGCAACTAGTGCACCCACTTTTCGCCGTGCGTATTCCGTTCCATGATGTGATAGGAGGCGAGCCTATCGCCATATCGGGCACAAATTCCAGACTCCAGGCAGATACTGATTAAAAAACCCAATATCACTTTGCTTGTGATCAGGGGATTGAACCCAGAACCTCAGCATTGCAGTCGTATCGTAATATAAACACGCCACCTAGGCAATATTATCTATTTTAGTGTAATAATATTAACGGTCCCGGAACCTTAACCAAGATGCCTTTCTACAATCGATGTTCGCTGAGCATAGGCCTGCTCTCATTAGAGAGTCTAGGGAGCAGATTTGACATATTATCTTCGTAATACCATACTATACCATACCAGACCTTTATTTTTTTATTTTTTTATGGCATTGAATGATCATGCCGTTCACCTGATAGTAAGCGATACGACCACCCATAAACAGTAGCAACACCATCCAGCACCTTGAGTTACAAAGTACTGTGTGGCATTCCACTGCGCTCGTCATCCTGTCATATATACTGCCCATTGTTGAGCACGGGCCTCCTCTACTACTGAGAGGGTGTAGGCTTTCGTAATACTTTTGTAGAATTTATTAACCTAGTACATCTTTTCAGCTTATAATCGTTGGTTCATAGTTACCTTTTTCTATACTAATAAAAAGGAAATATTGATTTTCGTTTGTAACGAATAAACTCAAAAACTACTGGACCAATTTTAAAAATTCTTTAGCCAATATAAGCGAGTAATATAGGCTACCTTTATCCCGAGAAAATATAAAGCGGGGCTTTTATCCCGGAAAAAAATATTTCCCCGTGCGGAGCGTCGAGCAAAAGTCTAGTATCAGATAAAACCGTTTAGATCGAGTGTTTTTACAGCATATTTAGGTGAATCTTAGCGTATGTATTGGATCCTTTTGGCATAATTACGTCTATTGGAGCGAGCGTAAACTACGCAGCGTATTATGACCAAATCCGCCAAATCCTACTTAAACGAATTGGCATTTAGCGAAGGAAAAGTTTAATGTTTATCCAAGCGAGGTATAATGTAAATACTAATAAAATATTTTTCGGTGCCTGCCTCAGTGGCGTAGTTGTATTACGGTATGACTGCAATGCTGAGGTCTCGGGTTCGATCCCCGGGTCGGGCAAAGTGATATTAGATTTTTCTATTCAGTATCAGCCCGGGGTCTGAAAATTGTGCCCGATATGGCGAAGGGCTCGTCCCCTATCATATCATGTGGCGGAATACGTACGGCGAAAAGCGGGTGCATTCATTGCGCCTCTGCCTACCCCCTCGGGGTTAAAAGGCGTGAGTGTGTGTATGTAAAAAAATATATTTTATTTTTTTATTGCATTTAAAGGCCGAGACGAGCATGCCCTTCACTTGATGATATGTGATACGACCGCCCATAAACAGTAGCAACACCATACATAACTTTGAATTACAAAGTACTGCGTGGAACTCCACTGCGCTCGTCACCCTGAGACATAAGATGTTAAGCCTCATAATGCCCAGTAATTACGCTGGCTACAGTGTCCTTCAAACCAGAACACAACAGTATGTGCTTTCTGCTGCTTCGTGGTAGATTTAGACATTGCGGTAGTACCTTAGCAGACAGCCCCTCGCATACGAAAGACCTACCACCGGTATTTAACACACTATATTTAAATAGCGACGATAGCCTAGATGGGAATGGAACGGTCTGCCGAGACAATGTCCGGAGGTTCAAAACCTAAGGCACACACACCTCTGACTTTTCGAAGTTACGTGTGTATTGTTATCAATTATCGTTCGCTTTAACGATGAAGGAAAACATCATGAGGAAACCTGCATACCTGAGAAGTTCTCTGAATTTCGAAGGTATGTGAAGTCCGCCAACCCGCACTAGGCCAGCGTGGTGGACTAAGGCCTAACCCCTCTCAGTAGTAGAGGAGGCCCGTGCTCAGCAGTGGGCAGTATATAATATAGGGCTGATTGCATTGCATCATTTAAATAAATACGCATCGATAGACACCTCACTTGTCAAAATCAGTGCAATATGAGCGACGCTAGAGTGGAACATATAATGGATACATACGTACATTGAGTGTTAAAATCATTACCCTAGCTAGCTTCGCCGTAGTCGGGTAAAAAGGCCTAGTTCAGTCAGGAGTTTGCAGTAATTGTATTCGGTAAATGGCATTAGGCTCCCCCTATTACATGGGATCTAATATAACTGGCGTAATGTAGGTGTGTTACATCTTTGTCTACCTTTGATATGGAAATAGCGTGATAGTATGCTATGTTATGATAGTCTAGTTGGGAATAGAACGGACCGCCGAAAGATACCGGGTTCAAAACCTATGGCACACCTCTCTTCGAAGTTACGTGTGTATTCGTCTAGCTCGCTTTGACGATGAAGGAAACAGAATAGAATACAGAATTTCGAAGGTAGATGAAGTCTGCCAATCCGGTTTATCCACTCAGTCGCCTCGAGTAAGCCAGTTCGCCAAGCTGCTCTAATTTGGCATCCTTAAGGGAGTAATACTTGCCGATGAAGCCTAAACCCTCTTAAAAGTGAACAGTGTCCTAGCAATGGTATACTATCCCAACATATTTTAGCTGTGTGTCTACCTGTCTGAACTCGATAAACTCAAAAACAACCGAACTGATTTCGATCAAATTTTGACATAGTTGAGAGTATGGGAAGAACATAGGCTATTTATCCCGGGAAAATATATAGCGTGACTTTTATCCCGGAAAAACTCTTTCACGCGGGTGGAGCTAGCAAAAGCCAGTTTATTACAAGGCTGACATTATTAAATAGCTAGGTGTTGTTGTGTGTTGTACCACTACAAAAGTCCCTAAAAACTGTAGCGATGTATAGCGCCACCTGGACGACGCCATTGTCATCTATTCCCATTATTTCCCATAGGAGCAAACTCCTCCCTGCGTCGATTCCCCAATGCTGGGGTTTGTGAGTCATCAGGGAATTAACTTTTCGAGCACGATGTTGTGCCAACTACTCCGGCTTTCAGCGACATGGATAGCTGTAGCGGCATTGATGTTGAGTGTGGTGCGGATTTGATCAGTCCAGCGCTTTGGGTTCCTGCCTCTCAGTCTCGTTCCATCCATTTTCCCGGTGATTATTATTTTTTAGAGATTATCACCGTGTGTGCGGTCGATATGACCAAAGAACTCAAACATTTAACGCAAACTACCAGAATAAGAAGTAGCCTATATGTTAATCCAGGACATAATCTACCCGTGTGCCAAATTACATCAAAATCAGTTCAGCCGCATTTACTTCCAGCAAACATTTTCTCTGCACTGCATTACAACTTTCGCGTTTATAACATTAATAAGATTATTTTCCCCCAAAAAGTCTTACGCGAAGCCGCGGGCTAAAACTAGCTATTTTATAAAATCCTAATATTAATAACTTGCTTTTGCGCGCGGCTCCGCCCGCGTGGAAAAGTTTTTACGGGTTAAAAAGTAGCCTATAGCACTCAGGAGTAATGTAGCTTCCTATTAGTGAAAGAATTTTTAAAATCGGTCCAGTAGTTCGTGAGGTTAGCGCGTTCAAACAAACAAACAAACAAACTCTTCAGCTTTATATATTAGTATAGATATAGTATAGATAATCCATAGTAAACTAGTTAGCCAGTTAATTATTAATATTACATAATTCATACTAACCAGATAATTAGAAATCATTTGTTAATTTCAAAATTTCTACTTCATACTATCAATTTGTAGTGTGAATATTATCCAAACCTTTTAGCATTAAATTAAAGATACTAGGTAGGTTTTCGTAATCGAGGCTGACTCAAAATATCTCAATGGACAAACATACTTACTTACATTTACTGGTGGTAGGTCTCTCATATGTGAGAGACCGTCTGGGTGGGTACCACCGCAATATCTATTTCTACAGCAAAGCAGCAGTGTACATGCACTTTTGTGTTTCGGTTTGAAGAACATTGTAGCCAGTGTAACTACTGGACATAGTGAGACTTAGCATCTTATGTCTCAGGATGACGAGCGCAGTGGAATGCCACACAGTACTTTGTAACTCAAGGTGCTGGATAAGGTTGCTACTGGTTATGGGTGATCGTATCGCTTACTATCAGGTAAAAAAAAAAAAAAAAAAAAAAAAAAAAGGTGTACGGCATGCTCGTCTCGTCATTCAATGCTATACATATATATATAATTATATATATATAGCCATACCAGCCCTGTATTATAATATACTGCCCACAACTGAGCACGGGCCTCCTATACTACTGAGAGCGTTTTAGGCCTTAATCCACCACGCTAGCATATATATAGCATCACGCCTTTTTCCTTTCTCAGGGGTAAGCAGAGAGGATATCACATCCAAATTTCGTCACTTATCGCTTTTGTCATTTACCGAGCGCGATTTCTGGTTCCTGGCTGATACTGAGTAGGAAACCTCAATGTCATTTTACCGGCCCTGGGGATCGAACCCGAGACCTCAGCTCAGCAGTCGTACCGCAATAAAACGACGCCACTGTGAAGTGTGAACTATATGTGTGCCTAGATAAATCACAAAACAAGCCACAAAGAGAGTCCATTATTGTTTTTTTTAACTAACAACCCACAAATATACACATACACACTTCCTTTGTCACCGAAGGGGTAGGCAGAGGCGCAACCAGTGCACGCACTATTCGCCGTGCGTATTCCGTCCCATGGTATGATAGGGGGCGTGCTTATCCAGCCATATCGGGCACAAATTCCAGACTCCGGTCTGATACTCAATAGACAAACCCAATATCACTTAGCTCGAACCCGGGGATCGATCCCGAGACCTCAGAATTGTAGTCGTACCGTAATACAACTACGCCACCGAGGCAGTCATAGTGTATATTTCATTGGCATATTTTAGGTAGGTATCAAACCCACAATCAAGGCAACTTCTAAACTAGTAAACCTATTAAACAGCATGCGGATGTTAGTAAAGCGAGAAATGCCAGCCTGCCAAGCGTTTAGTTTACGCAAGTGCATTTCGAAATGATCCAGACTTGGCCATATCGGGTTTACGGCGTGTACCTTTGTGTAACAGTTTTACTAAGTGCTCGATCTGGTATGCGATAGCGTATTTTCGTCGCCAAGCAACAGGACTATACTGTGTCGAATTGTAGGTACTGCAGCTTATCTATTTTTGCGGCCAAGCCGTGGTGTCTCGTAGTGTTTACTAATGCCCATTTTTTCATCAAGCCACAGTATGTGATATGTATTTTTTTATGCATTGAATAAAAATAAAAATAAAAATAAAATACTTTATTCATCACGTAGGCGAACATAGTTGCACTTATGATAAGTCAAGATACATTAAATTGATTATATTAATAATTATTATAAATACCAATGGTCACTTATATAACTACCGACATTTTTATTGGGAGTAAATCTATGATAAGAAATAAACAAAAACAAAAAAAACAGCTCGGGCTGGCAGGAAAGGGGATATAAAAAGGACATCATTTTATTAAAATAATGGGAGGAACGCGTCGCGATCCTCACCGGTGAGGACACTACAGGCCCTAGCCTAGCTAACCTACCAGCCTTTCACTAGCTACCTAAGCGATGACGACCCGAAGAAGAAAGGCAGAAAGAAACTCCGGGCTTACTTTTTTTGTCATCAATTGTTCATTGTTTCTTTCTCTTTTTTTTTTTCAATTCTTTTGTGCTGTCTTGAATGACGAGACGAGCATGCCGTTCGCCTGATGGTAAGCGATACGACCACCCATAAACAGTAGCAACACCACCCAGCCAGCACCTTGAGTTACAAAGTACTGTGTGGGATTCCACTGCGCTCGTCATCCTGAGACATAAGATGTTAAGTCTCACTATGTCCTGTAGTTACACTGGCTACAATATCCTTCAAACCGAAACAAAACAGTGCATGCACACTGCTGCTTGGCGATAGAAATAGACATTGCGCTGGTACGCACCCAGACGGACTCTTACATATGAGAGACCCACCACCAGTAAATTGTAAATTGCTACCCATTGCCAATGTAGTGGTATTTCCTCAACTGAACTCAATTATGAGAGATTATCTAAAAATCTTATTTTAGCCAACATATCTCTCTTATTGTTTATTGAAGGTCTCCCTATATTCAATTTGGTAAGAATATGTCAGCGGTGTGCTAGTTCGCGTTGATGACTTGCGATTTTCTGGTCTGTTGGCCGACAATTTGCTGGTTGCAAAAGATATCATACACCACATTCCTAAGAACATACAGCTCTATATTAAAAAAATAAACCCACGTTGAAACTGGTGGTAGGTCTTTCGTATGCGGGAGCCAGTCTGTGTAGGTACCACTGCAGTGTCTATTTCTACCGCCAAGCACCAGTGTACATGCACTTACATGTTCCGGTTTGAAGGACATTGTAGCTAGCGTAATTACTGGGCATTATGAGACTTAAATATTTTTTTTCGTGGGGAAAAATATCGTTATCGCTACCACCACTGGGGGGGGGGGGGGTGAGTCTTACAGCCCAATGTCGACACTCGGGAGTATGGCGTATATCATCCGAACGAGCATTGGACTAAGTCCCTAACATTATGTACACCCTACACCGGCATACCAACCAAAACCTGCGGTGGCCTTCTTCGGCGCATACGAGACGGCCCCGGGGTATCTTGTTGCACTAAGATAGCTGCACCGGACCGTCCCAGCGCGATGACGTTGCGGCCTATAGATCTCTATAAAAGGGGGCTAACATGCCCCCGAACACTAAAGGACGCCTTTGGCGTCTACGACAACGGGAGACCGACCACCCGCATTGTCGTCCACCTCGGAGTTGCTTAAATTGGACTGAGCAGCCCCCCGCTATTCGCCCAGTGACTCTCTCGAAGCCCCATTTAGTCGCCTCTTACGACAGGCAGGGGATGCCGTGGCGGCTCTCTAAATGCCCCTGGACCACAGGGCACAGACTTAACTTTACGTCTAAAGGTGACGAGCGCTGTGAAATGACACGCAGTACTTTGAAAATTACAGTTCTGTATAGTAATGCTACTGTATAAGAGCAGTCGTATTGCTTACTATCAAGCGGGCGACATGCTCGTCTCGTGAAAAGAATATGATTAATAGGTTACACAGAAACATAACTAATACACCAAAACTTCGCTGAATATTCGTACCATGATTATAGGGCTGATCCTATTGCCATTTCGTACACAAAATCCAACCCGGGGCAACACTTTAGAATAGAAAAAGAAAATGTTGCTCGGCTCGAAAGTTCGTACACTTGACGGTAAACCAAAGCGAATATATTAATATTAAATCAATGATTTATCTTACCCATAAAGAATTTTAATGCTCTCCACGGTTTACCATATTTCAATGAAAATTTACTTACAATATCGGCTTATTCCAGGATTAATTTTACAGTTTTAATCAGTGTAAGGTGCATTTCGGTTCATTTTGGTATTGAATTATATTTTTCGGTCAGTCATATATATATTGTTTCGTTGACATATTTATTTATAGTTGTATATTATGTATTCAGTAAACAATAAAACAATCTTTGACTTATATGCATTAAACCTAACGTGGTGGTGGTTCACCCACAGTTTTAGCAATTTGTTCAACAGTGGTAATTAAATTCTCCAATTTGTATTCCGGAATGCCATTAATTTCTAAGTTGCTTTCGCGCTGACTTTGTTCCACAAGACATAGCCGAGTATTAAGCTCTTTGGACAATGACAAAAGTTACACATTTTCAGATTGTATCCTTTCAATTACAGCATCTTTCTCATTAATAATGGTTTTTAAAGTTGCAAACTGTTGGTTGAAAAATGTCACCGAAGTATGAAATTCAGATATTTGTTCATTCAAATGTTTCAATTGGTCGGAAACAAGTTCTTTGATCTTAGCTTCAAGAAAAACACCAAGGTCATTTACGATGCCCCTTAATTTGTTTTCAGTGATGTAGTGTTCAGAAGTTATTTTACCAAGAGTGTTAATTTTTGTTCTTTTAGTGACATTCATGTCATCTTCGCTGAGGACTTCAGAATCACGAATGGTATTTGCATTTATAGTTTGTGTCTCGATTAATGGGGTATTGTTGTGACCACCCTTCGATTGACAACTGCGGCATCCGGTACATTTCCATGATAATTTCTTCTCAGGAGTCATGGCATGGAAACGTTTTTCTGTTAAATTTGCACAGAGGATATCATATTTTTAACGACAACTATAGCAGCTTAAAAATCCTTACTTTGTATGATATTACGACACACTGCACAACTGTTCATATTTGGTGCCATTCTGAAGTCAATGTTTTACTGATAATTATAATATAAGTCGTCTAACACGCAAAGCGATTCAAGCGCTGAATTATGCAGGCTGTTAACACGCACTGTGCGTGTGTGCGTAGCAGCGCGGGTTGTCGTAGGTCAGTGATAGTAGTCGTTAATAAATAATTTTAAAAGTTATCTTCTAATTACTCACGAACTATGGGGTGTATATGTATTGTTCAAGCACTGACACAAAGATCCATACACAAGGTTTCTGTTGATATAAAACACAGTCTTAAACAAGCACTTTAAACAATTTTTACAAGCAAAACACGACGGAGCAAATATCTACAGTGTTGTTTGTTAAGTGGCGTCTTTTTATCATCCATCCCAGTTATTAGCATAATGTTGATATGCTAATAACTGGGATGGCACGCTAATTTGGAAGTCATCATTGAATTATGTTATTAGTCATCATCAATACTTTATTCATTCATATTTATACTTGACGTATAATTAAAACAACATCGTAATTTCTAAAAAAAAGGTTCCCTTTTTTTCTTTATCTGGCTCTGTCCTTAAAAACAATTTTTCTAATGTCAACTGAGGCCGATACACGTACAAAAGAAATAAAAAATGACTATGCCAGATGACCAGACGAAACATAAGCAAACAACACTGTGAAACAACAATTGAGACGAATAACAACATGAACAAGATGCAAAAAGATGAACAACTAAAATTCCAAAAAGATGAAGAGAATAAGAAAAAGGAGAATGTGAAAGGAGGTTGTCAATACGTGCGTTTGTGTTTTTGAAGCAAAAGCTACGTTGTAGCAAAATATGAGAACATAAATACCTACAAATTATATATTTTGAATAGAGCGGTAATAAATTACACAATTTTATTGTGAATGATTTGGTACTTTCAATTAAGGTATTAAAATATTCATTCGATTTTGTAATGTAGTCAGACAAGTGTATGCTCGACCACCTTGAGGTTTTAAATTAGTCGCTTGCGCATCGTCTGTCAGCAACATGCAGCTTACAACTAAAGTAGACAAAAAAATCTATCTGCTGTTTCCTTTGTACATCTCCGAAACGATCGCACCATCTGGGTAAAATATGAAAAATGGGCGTTTTATCTTGAGAGAGTATACTAGCACCAAATTGGGTGATTGTACATTGAATTTCGAAAGTGTGTGAAGTCTTCCAACCCGCACAGAGCTGATGTGGCGGGCTAAACGTCGTAAATAGTGCCCAGAAGAGGTATATATCATACAGTTCTTGTTTTATTACACCAATAGTAGAAATTTAAAACTAATTATGACTACATCGATCAAGGCATGAAAGTATAGGATATCCAATTAACAGAAGGATGCCTGTGAAATACGTGTATTCGTGCGTTAAAATTATTCGTTGCACTGCCCCACCATAATACCTACTCCTGTAATTATCTATACTATAATATTATAAAGCTGAAGAGTTTGTTTGTTTGTTTGAACGCGCTAATCTCAGGAACTACTGGACCGATTTTGAAAATTCTTTCACTAATAGGAAGCTATATTACTCCTGAGTGCTATAGGCTACTTTTTATCCCGGAAAACTTTTCCACGCGGGTGGATCCGCGCGCAAATGCTAGTATAATATAATCTTCTATAATGCAAGCATTGATGCAAGAAATAAAATTTCATTGCCAGATATATAATGCAACAGATAGATTTTAATAAAAGAGCAAAGAGGTAAAAATTAAGTCACAAATGTTAGTTATAATATCTATAACTAGAAATTAAGTGACTGCCTTGGTGGTGTAGTTGTATTACGGTACGACTGCAATGCCAAGGTCCCGGGTTGGATCCTCTGGTTGGCCAAAGTGATATTGGGTTTTTCTACTCAGTATCAGCCCGGAGTCTGGAATATGTGCCCGATATGGCGATAGGACGATAGTGGATAGTGGATAGTGGACGATAGCCTAGTTGGGAATGGAACGGTCTGCCGAGACAATGTCCGGAGGTTCAAAACCCAAGGCATACACCTCTGACTTTTCGAAGTTACGTGTGTATTGTTTATCAATTACCGTTCGCTTTAACGGTGAAGGAAAACATCGTGAGGAAACCTACATACTTGAGAATTCTCCATAAGAATTTCGAGGGTATGTGAAGTCTGCCAACCCGCACTAGGCCAGCGAGGTGGACTAAGGCCTTAACCCCTCTCAGTTGTAGAGGAGGCTCGTGCTCAGCAGTGGGCAGTATATAATACAGGGCTGATTGCATGGCGATAGGCTCGCCCCCTATCACATCATGAGACGGAATACGCACGGCAAAGTCATCAAAACACATCGCTAGTTTTCAGTGGCGACCTAGAATATCGTCCGGACACCAAAGAAATATGATGACACATTAGTATGATGACGTGATGATCGCACTAAGCTGTAATCCATCATTAATTCATCCTAATAAATGCGACAGTAGCTATGTCTAGCCATCTGTCTATTACGTTGGGACGGCTGAACCACAAACACAAGCACAAAGGAGATGTCCGCTTTTTGTATGGGTGCTGGGCCTCAAAATCTAATCAGGCCCAAACTTTAGGTATATTAAAGGGGCAAAATAATGAACTTGAATCCATTAAAAAAAAAGTACCCCAGTTCATAACTAACTTTTTTTAAAACGTTCACATTAAGTGTAGCTTTTAAGCTAAATAAAATCTCAAAATCAGAGGTATTTAAAATTAAACGACTTATTGTAAAAGGCTAGTTTTTAGGAGTTCTATGCAAATATATATAAACCGTCTTGGTTAGAATTTTAGGCCCGTTTTTTGGACATGTCCTTAGGTATAGAGGTAGTTTCATATGTTACTTTTTATTCCGGGAAAATATATAGCCGGCCTACTCCGGAAAAACTCATACACGCGGGCTAAATTCTAGTTAAATTTAGTAAAAAAAAGTCGGCGCCCTGTCTGGTTACGATACAAGAAATAGAAGTTGAAGCCGGCTTCTAATCTACCAAGAAATAGACCGTGAAGTTCAATAAACATTGAAATATCGTAATTTGTCAAGGACATTGTAAAATACACAATATCAAACAGTTTGACCACAAAAAATGCGGATGCAATTTGCTAATTGACTGAAGTGCTTAGCACATAATATTTGAAACCTAAGTTTTAACAAGTCTATGTCAATAATATATTGTTTAGAATTAAAAACTGTTTATTGCCTTTGTATTCATATTTAAAATCACATTTTAATAATTGACATTTTCGCAAAATTCACACTAGGTTCATAAGAGGCAGAATTTATGATCTTACGTGCCTCAGAAATTATTCACTCTCAACTTAAAGACCTTTAAAAAACACTTTAAAAATCCTTAAGAGCTTGACTTTACGCGCCATATTTATTTGCAGATGACATACAAATATTTGACTACTACTCGATGCCAGCTCTGTCTGAGCTGGACGACTTCGACCTTTGTCTGAGAAAACCTGACGCGGTCTACTGCATCGTGGACATGGTTTTACTAGAGGATGACACGCCGTTGTATCAGTTTATAAAGGTACGTGTATATGTAATTTATTCAAAGCATAGTGACTGCGTGCAAGAAATATAAACAAATATCTACTTATCTTGTGTCCATATCCATACTATACCATACCAGCCCTGTATTAAATACTTCCCACTGCTAAGCATGGGCCTCCTCTACTACTGAGAGGGTTAACGGCTGAACCACTGAATCGATTTCAATGAAATTTGGAATGAAGGTAGTTTAAGATCCTGGAAAGGCCATATGCAAATTTTTTATCCCGAGAAAATGAGCGGGACTTTTATCTCGGAGAAACTTTTTGACGCGGACGGAGCCACGAGCAAATGCTAAATTCTAAATGATTTTATTTTGCTGCAATATCATTTATAAATATGTCTTATGCGATCCCATTGACTTCAGGGCAGATGATAGACGATTATTATTTTATAAACAGTCTTCCTAAACAACAATTTTTGTTCACAGAATTTCTCATCACTACCGTACAAGAACTACATGCACTCAAAGCTGCATCGAGGTGTCTGCGCGTCTCAAAACTGTGGTGTAAATATATCGTATGCTAATGCTTCGGAGTCCACTGCGGTAGCCCTCAAAGAATGTTTTAATGCTACAATCCACCAGGGATATGGGTTACAGGTATTATTTTTACTACCTCTAGTATTAACCTAAGTAAATCAAGTATATTGACAAGTTTCAGCACATTTAAGTATTCCGGTTAATTATTATTCTGATGAAAGTATAATATAACGTAATAAAACTAAGTCTCGATTAAAATGTGCCATTTCCTTAGTAATATTTTACAAGATGTAACACAACAGGCCGACCAACTGAAATAGGTCGATAGAGGACCTAAATAGGACCATTAATTCTCCATGAAAGCAGGCAGTTTTTTTATATATTATTAGAAAAAAAAAACATCAATAAAAGTATTTTTCCAACTCTACAGAATCTTTACAAATTATAAAGCTAGGTAAAGTGTTTTTGTAGTGGATAATGTCTGGAACTAATTGATATTTTCTAGTAATTATTTTCCATGTAAAAACTACAGTACCTTTGTCTCGCGGGAGATAGTGTGCTACACCTTATTTAGACATGAATATTTTTACCCGAAAAACAATATAACAGGCAAGACAGTGAAAATTAAATTAAATTTATCTCCAACAATATTCCAATTCTTTTTTGTTTTACACGTTATTAAGAAAAGTTAATTTGTCAGAAAACATACCAAGAAAGTTGCAATAGTTTGTGACTTGAGTTTGAAAATTCTTAATCGTTTACAAGAATCTGCTTTTAGACCAACAAAGTTGAAACTGGAATTTGGGATATAAATTACAATGATTTAATACGAATAATTGTCAAATTAGTTTAAGATTTATGATTCTACTTAGTTGAAGACTTAAGTTTTTAGACGCTCAATGTGGTGAAAGAATTTTCTGATAATACTAGTGTTCTAAAAATTACATTACGTCTACGCGATCGAGTGGAATGAAAAATATATAAAAGTGACTTAATTAGAACTGATGTTCATTATTTATATGAGCATGGCATGAATTCACTGCACCTGACGGTAAGTGAAGTAGCATTCAGGTAGAGCATAAATTGATGATACATTATCCCTCGCCAATGATTATAAATACGTTCACGCCTGTTTTAAACGGATACATACAAAATGATCCTGGAACTACACTTACATGTCCGCTTACTTCGCTAGATGTCCTCTAACGTAGTTACATTGCTCGTTAGAACGACATACAATTGCATTTTGAATAAGTCTACGGTAGTCAGAATTAGCATCTTCAATAAGTTTACGGTAGTCAGAACTGTGTCGCCGATCATTAAAAAAGAGACAAATGTCAGAAGCAGCAAAGGACATGTCCAAAAACTGGCCTGAAAATCTAAACAAGACAATTTATATATATTTGGATAGAACTCCTGAAAAGTAGCCTTTCGTAATAAATCATTTAATTTTAAAGACCTCCGATTTTGAGATTTATGTAATTTTGTTTGGCTTGAAAACTGCACTTAATATGAAAGTTTTAAAAAAAAAAATTATGAATGGAGGGGTTTAAAAATATTTTTATAATGGATCTAAGTTCCATATTTTGCCCCTTTAATATCCCCAAAGTTTGATCCTGGTTAGATTTTGAGGCCCAGCACCCATACAAAGAACGGACATCTCCTTTGGGCAGATCTTCAACACATCATGGAGCCCATTAGAGCTAGCCAACGTGGCTGGTCCAGCAATTTAGTCTGATCAAATTATATCCAATATCCTTCTAACACTCTTGACTCGGTGAGAGGCACCTGGCATTGTTATAGACACCGGGCGGCGGGAGCCACCTACCATCAGGTTAGCCAGGCGGACTGCTTCCTTATTTACTAAAACAATAAAAAAATATCTCTTAATTTTTTTTTTAGGTGGATACATTGTCTGTACGTTACTGCAAGACTCAAGCTGACAGTTTGCCTATAGACGCACTAGACCTGACAATTGGAGTGATTCTTCTTACAATTCTGTTGCTGAACTTCGGATGCTCAGCTTACCACTTCTTCTGGCCAGGGGAGAAAGATGAAGGTAAGGAATTTTTAATTGACGATAGTTTTTAGGTAATAAATGACGTGAAGAGCGAGCTGGTCACCCGATGGTAAGATGGTAACAATAAATAGTAGTACCATCAATAACTTTGACCTATAAAACTGTGAGTCACATACAAATCCACAAAGATGTAGACGCACAAAATTCGAAATTTCTCAGGCTTCACTTACTGCATTATCATGCGCGCGTAATAAGCTTTGAGAGTCTCAATATACATGCGACACGACCTTGACATTATCGTTTCCCTTATTTATTTTAGGGTATGATGTCAAGTGGAAATATATTTTTCTCGTTGTTTCAATTCTTTTTTCCGTAATCGTCTAAAAGTATCTCTATTATATATAAAAATAAATGTATGTATGTCCTATGAACTCAAAAACGGCTTGGGCATTTTTATTGAAATTTCTAGGTAATTCTCAAATCAACCCAGCGGGTTAACCTGTGAATTTTAGTAGTGATACGAACAACAAGAATATGTTTGTGCTTTTTGCCAATTTTGTGTTATTATCTGCATCTGGCTATAAATAATTTGTGCTACCCGTGCAAAGCCGTGGCAGGTTGTTAGTTATTTATATTTTTTTGTCCTAATATGACCTTTTATTATAGGAAACAAATACATGCTAGCGTTTTGCGTACAAAAAAATTGGAAAGCATTGAAACACGGTGGTAGCACTGACGGCGGACTCTTCAAATGCTTCCAAGCGCTAAGGTAAAAACTTTTATTAAACTTGCCAGCCTTTGCTCACGGCTTCTCTTGGACTGTGCACTTTTTCGACATGAAAAGTGTTACATGAATTCGACACTTTTGATATTGCCGTGTAGGAATTTTAAAGCAACTGATCTCTCTGAATATCAGGACGGTCTTGCTACACGACCGATATCGTTTCGTCATCGGTCCGATATCTAGTCTAACGATGATGAAGGTGGACAATTCCTCTTAAGATCAGTTTCTTAGGCCGACTCCTGCAAGGGTTCCGGTTTCATGCACACCCTGCGCACTCTGCGATCTGCGATATAAGGGAGAGAGTAGATTGGCGGGGCTTTAATCAGTAGGGGTGTTTTAAACCGTTATGCCTGGCAGAAATCCGCAAATGGATAATCAGTGCTAAGAAAAAAACGAAATATGAAAAGAACTATTTCTTCGTTGAGAATAACAGTCAAATTTGCTTTAATGACGTTTTGGTTTTGCAACGCTTGTCACCTTTACTTTAGCGATTACTTTTGCAGTTCATAAAGAAACTGACCATCAGTTTGCGAATCGTTCATAACGTTGTTATATCATTGTAACAGGTTTTACACCATGGTGATGATCCTGGGTCTGCACTCCATGATCTTCATTGGCTATGGGTACACCGCTAATCCAGAGTTTATTGAACATGTAAGTTACTTCATTTTTACACTGATTATTAAAAATGTTTGACGAATGATTGTTTTCTAAGGCTGTTGACAGACGGTCAAGTGTAATACTTTATATGATGATTATTAATGACATCCAGGTAATGAAGAAAAACTTTAGGTGACCAGGTGTTTCATTTAGTAGAGTGGGACTATGGACTCATATTATGTATAACTTAATACGAGCCAGTGCCATTTTAGTTAAGACTGTTGCCTGCGACTTTCCACGTGACCTACAGAAAAAGTTTAAAGAGTTGTTATACGCAGAACATCTCACCAAAGGTTCACCATTATTGAAGGAACGGTCTAGGAACGTATAGAGGACAAACACGAGACGGCTTCAGATAAAAAAAAATTAACATCAATATAATTATACGGCTGCTACACTGCGCGATGAATGAAAAGTTACACCTACTGGCCGTTCGCCTGTGTCAAAATATTTACTGAACAGGTTAATGGAAATGTATAGTCACTATATTTATGGCCAGTTTTCTACCTAGTCGACAACAATATGGCGTACCTTACTATTAGCATACATACGTCAACTAAACATTCCCAACGTTAATCCAATTACATGGTTTTAAATCCGATTCCAAATTCAAATGATTCGGTGTTGCCAACAACATCCAATATAATTCCTGTCACAATTAAAACTAATTGTTCTAATGAACTCATTTTGGACTGAATAACGTCATTATAAGTTAAATGGGATTTGAACACGTTTAATTAAGCTTGCAAATACGTTTTGTAATATCGTTATTAAACTGCTATCGCTATTAATGCTATTTTCTAAACAGGTTATTTAGTATTGGATTTCACTGGTGTCGTTTGACAAGTAATTTTGTTATAAAAGCTCTATTGCTATTGCCAAAAATTTTCCATTATCTATTTCAATAGAACTTTCATACTATGTAAAAAAAACTGATGTGTTGGATTAATGATTTCCAAGTTTAAAGTCTAAATAATTGAATCGCTCTTATACGTGACCTCTCTTAGCTGACAAAGTGTTTATTACACTTATGCCTACCCCAGAAAAGAAAAGGCATGATGCTAAGTAGTCTAGACAAGACATTATCATGTGCAAAGAAATAACTGCCTCTGACATTTAAAACAAAACCTGTAGTTGCGAGTATACCTTAATACAATGATGATGATGAATTAATATCTCTAGGGTTTTGAATGATAGTATACGTATCCTACGCTAACACTTCATGATAGCTTAATGACCCGCGATCCCAAATCTCTCGTCTTTACTCGGTGGTCGGTAAACAACGTCTGCCTTGTTTATTTCACAGGCCGGAGAACTAGCGAATAATGCAATTGTGATATGATTTTACCGAGACTGCATCCTCCTGGTTCAGGCTGCTGATCGTCAAAATATTTCTAATCGTTCTTACAACTTGAAATAACATATATTATGCAAAATATAAATCTGCAAAGCTATTGTAAAATATATTATTCCCTATAACCATCGAAAAGACCAATCAATAGACACCTCATTTTTCAAAATGAGACGCAACGTTAGATTCGACCATAAAATACATACATGCGAAGGATATTAAAATCATCACGCCTCTTAGCTTCGCCAGAATAGAACAATAATTTCTTTCTAATATTTTTCATGGAAGGGCGAAATATCACACATTATTTTGAGAAGTCCAATACCCGGTAAATGGTGCTAAAAATACAGATGGGAGCGGATGGAGACGGAATTACAATTAATAGAAATTACAATCGCGTGCTGGTATCAGCCTGTATATGTCCAGTTTACAGGTAGGCATTATGTAGATTGTCGAGGTAGAATCATCTTTCATCAGTCGATACTCTATTTGGAAGCCACTCAACTTCCCTGGTGCCCTGACAAAAATAAACCAAAGTAGGGAATGAAGAAGAAAATTCCAATTATTTGTTTTTGATAGGTACTTTTATAATGTCTATTTCTACCGCCAAGTAGCAGTGTGCAATGTGCATGCACTGTCATATTACGGTTTGAAGAACATTGTAACCAGCGTAATTACTGGGCATTATGAGACTTAACATCTAATGTCTCAGGGTGACGAGCGCAGTGGAGTGCCACGTAGTACTTTGTATTTAAAAGTTCTGTATGGTGTTGGTACTGTTTATGGGCGGTCATATCGCTTACAATCAGGTGAGAGGCATGCTCGTCTCGTCATTCAAATTAATAAAAAAATACTTTTGTATGTCAGTTGTGTGCGTGACAAAAAAATACTTTTCTTTCTTTGAATTAATTTTCATAAAATACCTATACATTTTAGTATTATTTCGAAGATAATGCTGTGCACATTTCCTGGCCCCAACTATTCTAAGCGGCCTAGATTGACCCACATAATAGTGTACTATCCGGTAGTGAATCACCTTAGGTCAAAGGACGTCTGGATAATCAACCTCTCAATAATCAATGTTACTCGGGGACGTGAAGGAATATAATGTAGTTGTGATTGCTATTGTGTGGTTAGGTTGTAATGATAAAGGGGTAGGCAGATGTACAAATCTAAGGTTCGTAGTGTCCTAGTAATTCAACATTATCCAGTGCCATACACCAAGGCATAGATATCATGCCTTTATCAATGAAGGGGTAGGCAGAGGTGCCACTAGGGTACCCACTTTACACCCCATGATGTGATAGGTGGTGAGCCTATCGCCATATAGAGCATAAATTCCAAACTTAGGGCTGATACTGAGCAGAAAAACCCAGTATCACTTTGTTCGACCCGGGATTCGAGCCCGAGACGCCAGACTGATGTCGTACGTACTTCGCACGCAACTAGGCCACTCAGGCAGTCCGACCCAGTGTCGCAAGCTCGATCTATTGCTAACTAGTTGACTTGCAACGTACTCAGTTATAATGGCAGGTAAATATATTTTTTTAAATAATATGTTTAATATTTGCGTGAGTATACGTGTTTCATATAATTCGCGATATTGTCAAAATATTATCCATGAAGCTCATGATCCTTAGCCATAAATTACCATGAAAATGCTCATAATTTACAAGCCTTACTTATTGGTCAACCGCTAATCGAGCTAACGGGTAACCAGAGGCGCAACTAGTGCACCCAATTTTCGCCGTGCGTATTCCGTCCCATGATGTGATAGGGGGCGAGCCTATCGCCATATCGGGAACAAATTCCAGACTTCGGGCAATATCACTTTGCCCGACCCGGGGATCGAACTCAAGACCTCAGCATTGCAGTCGTACCTACTGTAATATAACTACGCCACCGAGGCCGTCGCTAAGCAAGTAGTATAACGATTAAAATTGCAAATCGCGCACTTGAAATTTTTCAAGCAATTTTCGTGACTAAAACTTAACTCCGGTTGTTACGTTACATACCAGCCCTGTATTATATACTGCCCACTGCTGAGCACGGGCCTCCTCTACTAGTGAGAGGGGTTAGGCCTTAGTCCACCACGCTGGCCTAGTGCGGGTTGGCAGACTTCACATACCTTCGAAATGCAGAGAACTTCTCAGGTATGCAGGTTTCCTCACGATGTTTTCCTTCACCGTTAAAGCGAGCGATAATTCACAAAGAATACACACATAACATTTTTAGAAAAGTGAGAAGTGTATATATACCCTTGGGTTTTGAACCTGCGGACATTCGTCTCGGCAGTCCGTTCCACTCCCAACTAGGCTATCGCCGCTTGTTACGTTCCTTTATGAACAAATATTTTACCTAAAATCTGAATAAGTACTACGGAATTTTCTATTTTAATGCCAGCAGTGTGCATAACTGCAGTGCTACTGGTTTTAAGAATAGCTAGTGTACTGGGTATTATGAGATTTAACACCCTAAATCTCACGAGCAATGGAATACCAAGCACACAAAATTAGGGGGCAGGCACAGACACAAGTAGTGCACCTTTTTTCGCCAAAAGTATCACGCAGTGCTTTGTAACTAAAATTTCTCGCTTACCATAATCACAGCCATTTTTTTTTATTGCTGCAAAACGATGAGACGAGCAATCCGTCCGGCTTATACTAAGCGATACGACCGCCCATAAACAGTAGCAACTCCGCACATAACTTTTAATTACAAAGTACTGCATTGTAATCCACTGCGCTAGTCACCCTGTGACATAAAAGGTTCAGTATTATAATGCCCAGTACCTAATTACGCTGGCGACAAAGTCTTTGAAACCGGTACACAATAGTGCATACACACTGCTGCTTGGCGGTGGAAATGGAAATTACGATGGTACCTACCCAGACGGTCCCTCGCCTACAAGAGACCTACCACCAGTAACTATTAGTATATTATCACCATCAGACAAGAAACCAGCTTGTCTCATTCAGTTACGAAATGCATGTTTTTCATTTTATCGGCAAATATTTCTGCGAACTATTGCAATTGGTAATTTATTCCCAGAAATTATCTGTCGTAAAATAAGCAATTTATTTTATGGTATAATAGGAGTGATTTATTAAATGCATCGTGATATTATGTTCTTGTTTGTTGTGGTTTTTCCGAACGATAGAAAGTTTTGCTTGTATGAGTGTAATAGCAGTAAGAAATATAATACCGGATAAATTTTTGCGACCCGCGTCAAAATCAATCTATGCGTATAGCTACTAACACTTTAGGATTAGTTAAATAAATAGGGGAGAGGGTTGATGCTGTTATGATGTTTAGACTGGCGAAAGATAATCATCTCGCCTCATCTCTATCTGGACCTCATTCCGCTTACCATCAGGTGAAGTGGGGTCACGTAGCTGCGCCCGAAATTGAAATTCATACTCGATTCAGATAGAAAACTGTTCCTTACCATTAGTTCTCCATGAACTACCCAGGAGTCAGCCAATACTGACAAATAACACGGTGTGAATAATTTTTTTCTTAAATTGAACCTTCTTTACAGTCGTACGAAGATTTCTTCAAATCCCTTCTGTTTAACGCAAGAGTGATCGTCCAGATATTCTTCGTTATGGGTGGCTTCCTCATGGCTTACAAGATGATAGTGTATGCGGAAACGCACCCGTTCACACTGAGGACTATACCTATGGCTCTCGTTAATCGATGGTTAAGGTAAGATAAAGTTTATTAAAAATATCGATACGCCATATATATACAATACTAGCTTTTGCGCGCGGCTCCGCCCGCGTGGAAAAGGTTTTCCGGGATAAAAAGTAGCTTATAGCACTCAGGAGTAATGTAGCTTCCTATTAGTGAAAGAATTTTCACAATCGGTCCAGTAGTTCCTGAGATTAGCGCGTTCAAACAAACAAACAAACTCTTCAGCTTTATAATATTAGTATAGATTATAGTATAGACTAGTATTGCTCGCGGCTCCGCGGGCGTTAAAAAAGTTTTTCCGGGATAAAAGTAGCCTATAGCACTCAGGAGTAATGTAGCTTCCTATTAGTGAAAGAATTTTTAAAATCGGTTCAGTAGTTCCTGAGATTAGCGCGTTCAACCAAACAAACAATCAAACTCTTCAGCTTTATAATATTCAAGTATAGATAGGTAAATATATTAGTATATAATAATAGCTGACCCCGCAAACGTTGTTTTGCCATCAGTTACCGACCGGGGTTAAAAGTTATTAAAAAAAATAGGCGTTGATCGTAGAAAGGTAAAAATTTTGGGTTGTATGTATTTTTGAATACTGTATCATAAAAAAATAATATAAAATAAAAACAATAATAATACTTAATTCATCTCTACTCAGATTCAGAAAATTATTTTACTAATAAGAATCCATATTTAATACTAGCATTGCGCGCGGCTCCGCCCACGTGGAAAAGTTTTTCAGTGATAAAAAGTAGCCTATAGCACTCAGGAGTAATGTAGCTTCCTATTAGTGAAAGAATTTTCAAAATCGGTCAAGCAGTTCCTGAGATTAGCGCGTTCAAACAAACAAACTCTTCAGCTTTATATATTAGTATAGATTTCTTTTATCGCTTTTGTTTTTCCTTGTATATCAGTGTAAATAGAAATATGGGCTTAAGAAATGGTATTTCTTTTTTCTTGAGTGGATTACTTTTATCCCGGATATGGATTTTTTTCTCGTAAGTGGACTTGAGTGTATAATCATTGGAGTTTGAAAAATATTAAATCATTTGGAGCGGCAGCACGGCAGTGTCATAGGTTACAATTAATTCCTCTAGGACATGCACTTCTGGATTTTCGAGATTATGTGGATATCACATTATTACCCGGCTTCTTCTAAATATTACATAAATACACGGTCATTTTGAAATGGCGTTAATAAATTAAACCACAAACTTGTATTTACCTCTGCTAACCATCGTTCCAAAAATCATCCACGAATAACAAATATTTTCACCAAAAATCTCAAGTTTACTTTTCAAATTTTTTCATCATTTTGTAGTTTAGTTTGAATATTGTGTGTGCGTGAGTGTATCTCTGACTGAAAGTGTGATGTATCCGCTGCGACGAATTCTCTTAGAGTAATATTAGTGGCATCATGGCGTGTAAAATTTAAATACTTTTTATTTATATTTATTTTGTTCGAGACTTACACTTTTTTTTTATTTCACAACTGTGATTCGAATAACTTATTTTAGTGTTATTTTCAATTAGTAACGCAATATTAAAAGGACCCTGTATAGTGCTAGATTTTGTAATTAATAAAACCTATACCCGATTTAATAAGAAAGCTTACCAGATTAAAAAAAAAACATAACAACGTCTTTTCATTCATTATTCGTATAAAAAGTTATTTTCAAAAATTATAAAGTATTTTAAAGGTTTCAAGGATAACACACCTCACAATTCTTAACTTCTTTCTCTTTCAGACTGATGCCAGCAGTGCTGGTGGTGATGGGACTGGCGATGACATGGGTCCCGCATTTAGGATCGGGGCCGATGTGGGATGCGGTGGTAAAGCGAGAGAGAGACATGTGTCGCAGTAACTGGTGGCAGCTTGTCATACTGATGCCGAATCTGTTTCCCTTTGAGCATCTGTGTCTGCCGCAGGCTTGGTAAGTTAGTTCTATTTGGTAACTTCGTTGCGGGTTAAGGACTAATTAGTGCTCCCAGAGACTCGCTGAGCTTCACTGTTTGCTATCATAAAATGCGTAGCACTGCCGATCCTGGCTTACAGGAGCTGCAGTGAGGAGTGTAAGGGTTGTCTCGTAAGCTCGGTAAGTTAATGTCTTATAGTTGAGAGCCAAATGCAATCAGCCTTGTATTATATACTGCCTACTGCTGAGCATGGGCCTCCTCTACTATAGAAACGGGTTAGGCCTTAGTCCACCACGCTGGCCTAGTGGGGGTTGGCAGACTTCACATACTCTCTAAATTCTTATGGAGAATTCTCAGGTATGTAGGTTTCCTCACGATGTTTTCCTTCACCGTTAAAGAGAGAGAGAGCCAAATTAGGACTTGATATGGCTTTCCTCATCTATACCTACTGTTTGCACTAACAAGCACTCTACCGCGGATAGCAACTACAATATACATGGTGTATAACCTGCTATACCGACCCACGACTTGTTCCAGGACGTGTATATCCGTTTCCGAGCAGGCCGGCATAATTGTGTAGATAGGGGAGTGGTAATCACCCCCATAGATACTCTAACTAAACGTTATTCTACTTAGCATCCGATTCAGTTTAGGCACTTTGCCGTGGCCGTATAAGAAATACGCATACTCACGCCTTTTATCCCCGACGGGGTAGGCAGAGGCGCAACTAGTCCACCCACTTTTCGCAGTGCGTGTTCCGTCCCATGCTGTGATAGGGGGCGAGCCTACCGCCATATCGGGCACAAATTCCAGACTCCTGGCTGATACTGAATACAAAAATCCAATATCACTTTGCCCGGGGATTGAACCCGAGACCTCAGCATTGCAGTCGTACCGTAATACAACTACGCCACCGAGGCAGTCATAAGAAATAGCTCAATAAAATATTTAAGAAACACATCTACCTGTGAGAATTGAAGTCATTACTTTCAATTTCAATTAACTCCCTACCAAGCTACTTAGGACGCTAAATTGTTCGTTTTTGTCCATAAATTACCAAGTAACTCAATGATTACTTACTGCCACGCTTGAGTGGTTTATAGGCGCAACGCAAGGAAGCCGAGGGTTGCAAAATGTTGTGAATTATTGTTGCATTTCCGACACGGCTGATGACTTTGATGCAATTAATGAGACCTATAAAGGATGCAGGTGGACTGGTTCAATGGCGTTGTTGTATTTCACATTCTTTTAGGTCTCGATTTTGATTCCCTGGGTAAGTTATGTTATGGCCGCGTCACCACTCGGCGTCTCCCGCCGCTGTTCCACCTCCGAACACCACGAACAAATATGGTTAGGATTGCGCCTTTGTCGCGGGCCATACGATTGCTCAATACTATTTCCGAGAACGTTGATATATTTATCTGCAACCTGCAGGAATTCACAGAAGTGGCCTACAGGTGTATTGAGGTCAATAACAAATAACTTTGTACAACACCGCTTTAATAGATTTGTAATGGTTTTGTATATAATAATATGTATAAAAATATAAATAAAAAAAAATAAGTAAATAAATAAATGTTATGTGTTTTCCGCACAGTATCATCCTTGGGTCTGGATTTGATCTCGATATGTCGATAGTCTCGCCCCTATTAAATGAGACGGAATAGACACGGCGAAAAGTGTACTTCCAGACTATACACCGGCTAACCGTAAAATATGACAAACTAACTACTATTATAATATTAGTGTCAACAATTACCACTTACAATTCTGTCTAGTCATCTTTAACCAACAGTTAACCCAAATTCAAGTCAAATTGACCTTTACCCGCATCAAGATACGCATCGCACTGCCTTCTGGCGACAGAAAACGTGGAACTGCGAAAGTTACCGTAACTATGACCTCGAGATTCGAGATTTCACCTTCAAGGTCGAATTTTAGGACAGTTCTACTTCAAATGACCTTCGTGTTTAATGAATGAGTTTCTTCATGACTGTAAAAGTAATAGTTAAAGTAAAGTAACTGACTGATGCTATTATTTAAGATACTGACCCTAAGAGGAATAATATCTGTTATATATAGGGTAATTATATTTGATTTAATGCATTAGACTATATATAACTGCAAATAATATGAACAGAAGCCCTTCTGTAAACATTTAGATTTGGTTAAGAAATACAGCAGCAAATCATATTTCAAATATTGCAATGAAGACGAGTGGGCGCGTAGTGTGTATATCAGGATTTATCTTTCGTTCTGGTCCTTCGTAAATCCCGATGACCTCAAGTGCCTGTATTTCGTCACTATACTGTTTCTTTCTACCGAATTCCAAAGATTCTTAGATACCACTGGGTATCGTCCGTGGTACAATCAGGCAACTTATCGAATGTCTTAATCCTTATTATTTGTATAATGCCACTGATCTGTACCGAAGTAGTGTCTCTCTCTCATTTTAATTGACACAATATTGCTCAGTCCTATTTTCCTGAACAAACAAACTCGCTGTACCAAAGCAAACAACAAAGGTTTATGAAGAGATGGTTCCCTTTCGTAACAACCGTTTTGTATGTATAAGCTAATTAAATATTAATAAAGTAAATCATACATCTTGCATAAACTTCTTCTTGAGCATTGACTTCGGTGTTACTCGTGTATCTCCTCGCGTGTATGTTTATCAGAATAAAGGGCTCTTTTTCAACTTCTGAGGAAATGCTACGCGTACATAAATGTATGAGCCGACCAAATACAAAAGCCACCCTAATCTATGCTGCCAAATGAATGGTAATAAATGAGTACTATCTACATTAGTTCTTTAATACCACCATACCATACCAGCCCTGTATTATATACTGCCCATTGCTGAGCACGGGCCTCCTCTACAACCAAGAGGATTAAGGCCTTAGTCCACCACGCTGGCCTAGTGCGGGTTGGCAGACTTCACATACCTTCGAAATTCCTATAGAGAACTTCTCAGATATGCTGTTTAATACAATCACTGTAAAATAAAATTGACTTGAAACTTGTGGAATAGTCTCTTTAAGTACTATAACGGGATAAGATAAGCCTATGTGTTAATCCAGGACTTGGTCTATCTATATACCGAATTTCACCTAAATTTGTTAAGTTGTTTCTGCATTTTCTAACATTCAAACAACTGTTCAAACTTTCCCATTTAAATTAGTAAGTTTTTTTCAAAGTAAATTTTGGAGATGATAGATTACAATAATTAAAAAGGTATTTACTGTAATTATTATATATTCTAATGAATAAAGTATCCAAAAAAGAGTTTTTCTTAGTAGCACCATTGTGTATCTAAATAATCCATTTTAAATAAAGGTTGGTTTTATATACCGCATATACATGTACGGTAAAATGAATCTTATGCTAATGACCTTAGTGACCCTGGCAGTTGTGAAGATGTGGTCTATATGCAATCACCAAAGAAATATTTACACGAAGCCTAATATAAACACGTTGAACATCGTCAAACATCAAAATTTCGCGTGTGATTACGCAAAAGTTGCCGGAATGATATTGTCAAAGCAAATAAACCTTGGTTCAGTTACTCTAATAGCAGTTACGAAATATACAAGAGGGCAACTCAGCTTAAGTTGAAGTTAGCACTAAACTGTGATTGTGGTAGTACATATTTTATAACCGCCCAGATAGCGACTGTTCTGGGATCAGCCTGTTTATATCTGGGTCACACAGGCCGGCAAAATTGTGTCGACTGTGTTGACTGTGTGTGTCAACTCACGAGCGATAATCATTTCTCGTCAGTCGGCACTTTATCTGGATCCTTCTTCACTTACCATCAGCTGCAGTGGGTTCACTTTGCCAAGCCAGTTAAAAGAAGAAATCTAGCCTGTTTATCCGCTCCCTGATAAAGTTTCAGATAACTGAAAATGAAATCCTCCTAGCCAATTTCGGCCACGGCGGCCAATCTCGACGGAGATCAGCAAGGTACGCTGGAGATATTATAGTGCACAAGTGTGTGCGCAATAGGTACACAGGTGCTATCGCTATTCCTTCACTCTCATAGTCCGGTGAGACGGCAATCCGACATGACTGGAGAGAGATCAGGCGCAGGACCAATGGCTTACGTGCTTTCCGAGGCACGGGGGTATCACACTGCCAGTTTCCTGACTCCGAGCTGCGACTGAATAATTTTTAAGATGGAAAAACACAGTCACAATGATTTTGGCTTGACCCGGGATTCGAACCCAGGACCTCAGCGCGCAAATCGTACTCGTAACGCGTACGCAATACAATTACGCCATCGAGGCAAGCAACCTAGATAGCTATCTGACATATAACGCTATATAATCTGACACATTAATAGTAACTTTCTGCCAGTTATTTGTATTGGAGACTTGTGAAACCAAAAGTTATCGTTCATATGGCGGATAAATTCCGAATATGCAACCAGACTATATCAATCAGACTTTATCAGAATGTGGTGGAATCGGCCCTAATATTATAAATAAAATAAAACTATAACTGAACTATTGACTGCTTTGGTGGCGTAGGTTTATTGCGTGGGTGGTAAGACCACCACTTTGAGGTTGCGGGTTCGAATCCCGAGTCGGGCACTGAACTTGGGTTTTTCGGTTCAGTATCAGCTTGGAGTCTGGAATTTATCCCCGATATGGCGATAGCCTCGCCCCCTATCATGATATGGGACGGATAATACGGCAGAAAGTGGGTGCTCTAGTTGCACCTCTGCCTACCCCTTCGAGGATAAAGGCGTGATATGTGTTTGTTTTGTTTTTAAAACTATATTGATTTCTGAGAAAGAAGGAAGCAACGGTAAATATCATTACTTCAATAGTAAAAGTGCAAGTCGTATATCATATTCCGACATTAATTACTGGTCACGGTCCTCCTCTACTGCAAAGGGGGTAAGGTCTTAGTCTACATAGGAGAATCAGCTTGGCAGACTTCACATACATTAAAAATTGTTATATAAAATAAATTTATTGGTTTCTTTACGATATTTTCCTTTACCGTTAGAACAAGAGATAATCAACAAGGCTTACACACGTAACTAAGTTAGAGATGGCCTTGAGAACGAGGTGCGAACACTCAGTACGCTTCCAACAAGCATGGTGGGCTACCTACCGCTTTTTTTAGTAACTGTACTGACCATGAGACATAATTTACTAAAAATTACGGCATTTACAAACATACATACAATTTCTCACTTCGACCTTCTATTTTAGGGTTTAGCAATATGCCAAGCAAGAGTGACCTTTATGATCATACGCATAGAGTCAACGTTACCCAGGAGTAAAAGGATGCAGTTAAATCAATTTGAGACGCGTGGACAATTATAATGCATGAGACAATTTATGCCGGCACAGTGCGTGAAATTGGTTGTGTGGTGCAGTGATCATGCATGGCAAGGATATTGTACTGACAATAAATCAGTTGTGTTGTGTATTCAGTAAAGTCATGTAATTGGTAAATATAATTGTAAAAGGTAACGTAGGCGTTGCGCAGATGGCGTCAACTTTTTGCTGATAAATTCTATGACTTATGAGACAGCTATTTCAGCAACTTCAGAAGCTGTGGAAGCTGATTTGGGTAAAAAAAAATTACACTCAATAATAAAGTATATATTTAGAATTAAACTCAGTTATTGCATCTATATTTATCCTACTTCAATGTAAAGTTGGTGCAACTTCATCTAGCACGTTGCAGAAAAGATTTAGTTTTTAAGACTAGCCATTTGCTTGAATTCATCATCTTTGTGAGGATCCCGGCAACGATAAACAATCTGTGTCAATAAAAACGCACTCACTCTATCAGGTGCAGTGGAGTAACATTGCCATACGCGTTTAAAACAAGATGCTGCAACCAAAAAAAGAAAATGGTATTATCTTTAGAGACAACCCTATTATCTTTAGAGACAACCCTATTAGCTTTGTTATACTCCCATATATTATACCTTGTTCACACGAAATTATGTTCCAATTTTCTGTCTGAAACCAAGCCTTAATTGCATATTTTAACTTCTTGCGTGATTCCTAATTGTTTGGTCTAGGTCAGTTTATGCAACTAAAATTGTAATTTCATCAGAATAATATGTCACATGCAGTAAGTGGACCATATTATCTGTGATTTCATTTGTGTCTGCTACAGTCAATTAACAACAGTAGGACTTTACGATCGATAGCTTATGTCGAAACTGCCACACCTGTAAAATGTCTTTGGTTTGAATCTGAGGGCGGTATTAATAAATTAATCTCAAGTTTGAGTTACATCTCAAGTAGACATAATATATGGAACTATTAATACATTATGTATTAATTATATTAAGTCTGGAACTTGTGCCTGGTATGGCGATAGGCTCGCCCCCTATCACATCATGGGACGGAATACGCTTGGCGAAAAGTGGGTGCACTAGTTGCGCCTCTGCCTTCCCCTTCGGGGATAAAAGGCGTGAGCATGCGTATATAATACATTATGTCTACTTGAGATGTAACTCAAACTAGATATTGATTTATTAATACCGCCCTAATATCAGCTTTGTACATTATGCCATTAAAATGTATTGTTTCAGGTACCTCGGTACAGACACCCAACTGTTCCTGATAACACTGGTAGTCCTGCTTATTATATGGCGCTGGCCGAGGAGTGGAGTCCCTGTCCTATCAGTTGTGATGGTGATCAGTCTTCTGATACCCTTCCTTCAGAGTTACTTCATGAATCTACTGCCAATACGTGTCAGCATATTCCCTGAGTAAGTATAACTTTATTATAATAAATACGAAAATATATGTGAACCTCATGGTTCACATATATTTTCACACTACTTATAGCACATGCTAGAAGTAGTGAATGAGAGCTCAGGAGCGAGTGTTGTGAGACCACGTACAGGGAGCGTAGTGTGTGACGCGCGGGAGTAGTAAGGGATTCACCGATACTGGAGCAGGTTCGACGGCCGGACCGCGGCGCTCCGGCGGCTAGTCGCCGACGTTTTCGATTGCTCCAGATTCGGCCCGCGGCACCCGCGAATTAATCAGCGGATTACTTTAATACCTACCGCGAATTAATTTGATACCTACCGCGGATTAACTTGATACCTACCGCGGATTAATTTGATATCGACCGCGGATTAATTTGATAACACCCGCGAATAAAATTTATATCGTCCACGGAATCCATTTCATATCACCCGCGAGGTAGGTATGAACCACGAATTTGTTCATGGTCTACGGTTCCCTTAAGCTTGTACCTTTTCCCTGTTCGTTGTGCTTTTAACTTTCTACTTTCTATCGGCGATCCTTTTTTTATTTGAAGGATGCAAAGGTCTTTGTCGCGTATTTCTATTAACTCGTGTTTCTATGCAAAAGCCGTTTAAAATTACTTAATAGTTGCCCTTTACGCATTACGAGCATTGTTTATGATAGATAAAGCAACATTTTCCCTGTTTCGTTGTGTTTTAGACTTTCTACTTTCTATCGGCGACCCTTTTTTATTTGAAGGATGCAAAGGTCTTTGTCTCGTATTTCTATTAACTCGTGTTTCTACTTAAAAGCCGTTTAAAATTACTTAATAGTCACCCTTTACGCATTACGGGCATTGTTTATTATAGATAAAGCAATCGTTACAATACACCATACCTTTCTCAAATTCTAGGTAAAACCCTTTGGGTCTTCTCATTGTCATAATAATTACGGTTCCCATTATTCACATTACCTGATATTACGTATTCAACGGAACATTTAAGGTGAAAGTCGAAACATGTTGGATCTTGTCTGCAAGGAAACAATACTCCCTCTCCATATAAAAGACCGACTCAAAATCACATGGTATCGTATTCCACTCTGTGCTCTGCTCGAAGTGTGATCTCCAGTTGTTTGTAACAGTGAAGTGATAGTAAAATTGTGAAATAGTTAAATAGTGAAAGTGTTATAAAAATGAATGTAAGTACCTTTATATACTTTGATCTAAAAGTGTTGTAACCAGATGTTTCATTAATTGTTTATGCCATGTGTTGTCCACCAGGTTAATACATTTTAGCTATCTTTGATGTCTTATTAATTTATCATTGTTACTAATGTGTACATGTATACTTCGCATACCTATAAGTATTTATCATACAGTACTTACTTAACCGATAATTAAAACAGTTTCATTTCATTTTGTTACAGTTTTCTGAAAATACTTTCAAAAACTACTATTATGCTGAAGAAATCGACGAACCTAGTGATGAAGAAGGTACACTCGCCTTTAAAGTAAAAAAAGCTATAATAGCAAATAAAAGACCGATCGAATGCAACAGCATTGATGAGTTTTTCGAAAAACCAAAAAAGAAGAAGACAACAACAAGAAAGTCATCCAGTGTTGGTCGATCGACGAGCGGTGGTGTTTCATACATCCGATCAAACAGCGATGACAACAGTTCTGCATCACATCTCATAAAAATTGAGGTGTATGAAGTGAATAAAATAAAAAACATCGCACCGACGGAACATTGGAAACACGCTGATGTGCGAGTTAAATATTACGCAGAAAACGACAGTGATAAGAACTTGCAAAGTGTCAAGGACACTATATATAATATAACTAAACAGTTGGCTAGTAAGGACGATTGTGTGAAATATTTTATAGACACAGACAAATGAACAAAAGTGCCAGTGCGTGTCAATGTTTTAATATCATAACTTTAATCATATGCTTTGTACTACTATTATTGAAATAAGAAACTATTATTGTAATAACTGTACTTAAGAATCTACCTGTTTAAATTTAACTTACATTGTATTGTATTTAAACTTTGTACTCTTTTAAGTTACATACTTAATAGATTAATTTGTTTTTGATTCTAGAACTCTTTGTGAATTGTGTTATTGCTAAGTATTATTGTAAATAGTTATAAGTCTTTTTAGTGTTTTTTCATGCTCATGCTTACGATTGTAAAGTTATTGGGAACATTCATAAATTGTTTGGAAGAATTATAAGTATTGTATGGGGTTATTTATCTTCAATAAAGAAAAATCATTCATTCATTTTCATATTTCATTTATTCACCTCAAAACATGATTTAAATAAACCATTTAAAAACACATCATTGCATATTGTATTATCACTAAATAATACTTGAAAATCTTTGAGACTCTTACCATAGTATTTATAATACAGATACATTAAACAGTACTCTCCACAAACTATAGTAAAGTCATTTTGAATTCGACTTGTATTGTAATTCCACATTCTAGAATTTCTCGCTAAAAACATTCGGTGGTATCCTTGAGGTGGTCGACCGTATGAATCAAAGTACTGTCCAAAACCATTCTTATCTATGTGTATGGCGACCCAGTGAGAACCTGGTTTGTTATCAGAGTCTAAGTTGCTAACTACGTATGTAGGAGTTACCACATATATTGGTAGACGATTGGCTGCATATACATTATATTCAATACTTGGATCAATTTTCTTTAAGTAATTCTGTATTTCTATTGTATTCATTTTTATTCACCGTATCGCTGCAGAATCTTATCAGGTCGAATGATAAAGTGGTAATGTCTTATATAAGGTTAACAAGACACTATTATGGTACTTATCAGCCAAGTTGACTCTTGTTGTGGGGTTGCAAGGATTATAGTAAAACAAAGAACTTAATATTTTATGAATTCGTTTTATTGGTAACTTAAATCTAACAACAAATCTGAATTACATTATTCACGCTTAATCTAATCTTAAACAGTTAATTTTGTGTTCTTAACTACTATAATCTACTGAAATATTGCGGTTTTTATCTATTTCAATAACATTATCAAACTCCGCATAAACAATGCAATTAATAGTTTGTGATAAAGCTGTTTCAAAACGCACTTCTAATCTCACACTACCATGCTTTACAAGATTCCAATGACTTGCAGAGTTTGCTGATAAATCAGGTGTCAAATCAAACGCTAACATACAATACCCTTCAGCGTATTGTTCTCGGGATATCCCATTACCTTCATTGAGAAAGTGTATACCTGTTCCAGAAAACAATGTATGATATACTGAAGTAAAAATTTTGTTCTCAAATGAGGGTTGTAAAGCCTTTGATGGTATTTGTTGACCGTCTATATATAAACTAAAAGTATTGATGTCGTAATTTTGAAAGTTAAATGGGTTCTTAGTGAGGTTTCCATTGAAAGCAGCGTTATTTACAAATCCCACTATACACCTTTTAGGTAATTGTCCTAAGAAAATGTTATCTAAAGTTTTTCCTTGAACACCTGATGGTATTGTTAAAACTTTAACTTCAGCTCGAGTAATGGGGTATTTAGCTGTGGTAGAAGCTAAGACCTTTTGATGAGCAAGTAACACGCTGGGATTGATTCGTGCTCTACGAATAATCAAAGATGCATCCGTAATAGATACCTTTAATTTAAGGTCACCTGTAGAGGCCATGAGATTGAAATTTTCTCTAGAACGAATTAACTTAACACATATATCAACACCATTGATTAAAAATTTTTCTTGATTGAATAAATCACCATGTAAGTGACCAATCATTTCCATTTCTTTACTTTCACTAGATAATTCTTGCCTCTTAGTAAATCCTTTATTAGTATCATCGGTGGAATCCATTTTTCCAGCTGTATCTTCATACCATAAACCACAGGTGAGGTGAGATTTTTTTGCTGCAGGAGCATAGTTCAATAAGTTTTCTATATACGCACGATAAGCATGTGTGTTATTGGGTGGTGATACAAGTTTTTGATTTAAGTAGACATCAAGTTGACTGAAGAGTGAGTGCAACCAATTATTCACCGGAGCAACGACTGTAGATGCGGTTAGTTTGGTGTTATCTTGATTTACTATTTTCGCTTTCAAGTGAAGTAACGTATGAGATAAATCTATGTAGTCATCTCCTGCTCCAGGAATTTGAAATTCTATAGGACCATCATCGGCAAGAGATGAAATTGGTTTATAATGGATCCAAATTCCACTTTCAATGCTAGTTTGAGTTGACGGCAATGCAAACAAATCCAATTCGGACTTTATACATTCACAGGAATGACTATGTAAAAAAGACATTTTGATTAGTTGTTAGAAAATATATCCTTGATTTGTTTTTGAGTAATTTTTGATTTTTTTAGAGCTTTCACTTTCGCGGTCAACGACGGACTGACTCCAGGTAGACGTTTTCGTTTTGTTATATATCCGGATCCAGACATATTGATTTTATCTATTTTTTCATCAGCCTTGCGTTTTAAGTTGGAACCAACTTCTTTAAGACGTGCTTTTATTGAATCTTCCATTGGTCGCACACTAACCATATCTGTCAATAGACCAACACCAGCGCTCAATGCCTCTTTACCAACAGATCGAACACCGCTACATAATAATGGTAAAACTGACCTAAACAATCCCCCAAGAAAACTACCAATTCCATGTCCTTTTTGATAAGGCGCCCCTTTATATACCACCCCTATACCTGAACCAGCCTGATGAGAATAATAGCGTTGATAAGGACATATCATGTTGGAGCGTTCAAAATGCATTATAATTTTTTAAAATGTAGTTTAACACACACCGTTCCAAATTGAAATGGTATCTTTTGTCCGGTGCTTGACCTTATATCTATTTCAATGGTATCGAATTCTCTTCGCATTACCGATAAGTAATGAGGAGGTGAAAATACATGCATTTTATTGGCACCATAGATGTATTTTGAAGGATCTAATGGTATTACTCTCAGAAGAGGTGTCATTACATCACCTACAATTTGAGGTTCAACTATATCACAGTAAACGAATAGTTGAGATGGTAAACCTAAATGTAAATTAGCTGGACATTTAGCTAAATTCTTTTCAACAAGGTTTCTGTTTGGTTCAAATCCCAACTGTAAGCCTAGTTTAGGAGATAATGTTACAGATTTTATTGATTCGTCTAACACAGAAACAGAAACAAATTTAGATATATTATCGTAGCGGAATTTGATTTTTTCTCTTATATTATTTAATGCTGATAAAATATGGTTAATATTATCATAGTTTGTGGCAGGTATGTGAGTCTTATAATAAACTGTAGATAGTTTGTCTTCATTGGGCATTTTCATGATTTTTGTTATGTAAATAACATTCTCATGATCTTGAACAGTAAACATGGTGCATGGATATTGGAATTCAACGATTCCTACACACCATTCTCCATCCAATATTATGGGTTTGGGTAATTTTGTTGAAAAAATTGATGTTTTGTTCTCAGGAAAATATTCCATTGAGCTATTGCTAAGTAAAGTTAAATAAAAATCTTTAATCATATTTTTTTTAAACTGGAAGCTAAAATCCAACTATTAAATTTGTTTGGATAACCTTTCCACTTAACTAACACTTGTTGTCTGCTGCCAGAGTAACGTGAGCGAATTATTTTATCAATCTTGTGTTCAATGGTGGGGTCATAAATGACCTTTTGTAATTCTCGTTCATAAAACGTTCCTACTATCTCCTCACCATCTAAATCTTTTATAGTATAAACGGGCCACGGAGTACGTTCTATTATAGAAGAAATCACAAATATTTCATCGCTCCAATTAGATTCATAACCTTTTTGGAATACATGTTTATATTTAGTTATTCTGACATGGTCACCGACATGAAACATAGGTAGTATAGTTTTTGATGATTTTTCAGATTTTTCATATAAATTACTCCAAACTGTCATTATATTATTAGAATTAACATCTGAAGGACACATTTTAATACTAGAATGGAAACTATGATTGTAAGAGTGTATCAAATTCTGCAAAATATCAATATACTTATGTGTATTCTTGTGTGTAAAATAGCGCCACATCTTCATTTTTAGCGTTCTTTGAAATCTTTCTACAATGCTTGCTTTGATGTCTGGATTATTTGTCGTATAGTAATTTATGTTTTTTGTTTTAAAGTATCTTTGAACATCTTTCGATACAAATTCAGTGCCTTTATCAGATTGAATGTGAGTGGGTGTAGTATTAGCTTCATTAAATATACTGTCGAAACACTTTTTTACGGTTTCTGAATTTTTCTTTTTCAAGGGTCTAGCATATGCATATTTGCTAAAAACATCAATAACACAAAGAATGTAGTTGAAACCTTTATTATCTTTAGAATAAGTCCGCATGTCGCTTAAGTCAACTTGCCAAAGTTCATTGAGATTAGAGAGAACGTATTTGTTCCGAGCGAATTTTCTATGTACTGGTTTGTGGAGTGTATACGTAGATTGGGATTGCAACCAGTTTTTAACTTCTTCCTTTTTCATTTTACCTTTCATAGCTTTTGATAATTTGTCGATATTGCTATATCCAGCTGGGTGTGATACATCATAATAAATTTGATCTATTTCTAATAAGGGGTCCATTTTTCCCAATCAATCTTTTTCTTAATTTTATTTGCGTGTTTATCTTCGCTCGTTGGCGTCAAATATACCTCTGTGTTTTGTGGTGGTTGTTCTTCGATGGCTGTTTGAAGTTTAGCTATGTACTCACGTCTTTTTGGATTTCCAATATATGTTAAAGGTACTTTTAAATCCTTTAATGCTTTAGCAAATTTTTCCCAACCAGGTGGGTCGTTGTTTTTTAATGGTCGCAGTGTATCGCTTACTAAATCGATAATGTTACTGTTAGGAATCACTTCATTATCTACAATCACTGTGCCAGCATCATTCCAATAAATTTTGTTTTTATTTTGTGACACCGAATTCAATAACAACTCACCTTTTTTTACATATGTTTTTGGTATTAAATTTAAAATTTGTTTTGTTGAGTAGGAAGGTTTTTTTTCGAGTGTAAAACTTTCTTGTTGCTTCTCTTCATCACTCAGTGTCTGACTGACAACTACATCTTTATTCTTGATATCATTATTTATATTAAAAAATTTCCAGCTTTCAGATGTGGGTTTAATGTTATCGTCATTTGAAGTTATTATAGGGAGTTCAATGGGACGACGATCTTCTTCCATAAAGTGAAGATATCTTTGTAAAATTTGTAAGTATAATTTACACTTTTTTCGATCATCCATATTACTGTCGAGTATTTTTTCCATTTCACTATCTAAACGAGAGGTAGGATTTTCATTTCTTTTTTGATTTAACTTATCTATTAAGCTTGGATCAACTAACAGCATTTTTTTGGCGTGTTCCATTTTTAAACTAGTCCACTTATCAATCCACTCAAAATAGAACCCAATATAATCGGAAGAAATGCACCACCTTTTTGAACTATAATATTCTTTCTTATTTTATTTGTACTTTTACGTACCAATTTTCGTAGTAGATTTTTATACTTTTTTAGTTTACTCTTTGATTTTTCTTCAAGTTTTATATTTCCTTGTAAAACGTTATGAATACATTCACATATAAAATTAATTTCGTTTTCGTTACAGACTTTTAAAAGAGCTTGTTGATGTTTTGGTTTAAGTTTATAAAGAGCATTTAATAAGTGTTCATGCGTCTTTAAGCGTCGATCCATCATTTGTAAATGACGGGTATTGGTTGGTTCTTGACATATTTAAACTCTTTTGTGGGAATGTACACTGTAGAATGACCATCAGATGGAAATATCTTTGATTTAATTCGACACATGTCAAAAGTGTCTTGTTTTAGATCTATCATCAAATAGCCATGTGCTTCTTTTGTAGCATCTCTGTAAGCATCTTCTATGAATTTGCTATTTTCTGGTGATACTTGTCGTGCTAAGTAACGTATTTGAGTTTTATCACGTGGGTTTTTAAAATAAATTATGTAGTTTGAATTCAAAGAAATGTCTCTTTGTCCTTTACCTTGATGAAATAAATTTTGAGTAATGTAAAATACACTCAAGTTCCTATGATGACTACCTTTGGTAAATATGTCAACAATGCGACCATCAGATTCCCTCATGAGATCATCGATAATAATAAGGTTAGCTTCCTTTCCATCAAACATATTCAAATCTGGTATACCCTGATAATAGTTTACATTTGGTAAATTATATAAGGGCTGCATTTCATCAAAACACCAAGTAATTTGATGAAAATTTGTGTTGCACACCTCATTAATATGTTTAATAAAGTTTGTTACAAAATTAGACTTTCCACATCCACTTGGACCTGCAACTATGGCAGTAAAAGGATGATAAAAATGAAACATTTTTAAATGCACGTGTGAACTCGAAAAGCGTTTCGGAATGAATAAAACTAGAAGTTACGATTGAATGTATTATATTTGATTTTGTTTTATATACAAAGATTACATACACAAATACTTTGAAAAATGATCACATACAGTTCATAGCTGTTTTGAAAAATATTACAGTAAGAAAATTATTATAAAACAAAGTTAAATCAGGTATAACAAATAACTAACTACATACATTAAAATTTACATCTAATTTTTCATGATATTATACAAAACAGTTGTCATAGTAAAACAATAAAAAAAAAAAAAGATAGTACATAATAAAGACAGAACTTTAAGTTATTAAAAACCACAATTAAAACACACACACACACATTAACATACATATTTTCGTTGTACAGAAATCGTTGATAAAATCAAATGTCCTTTATTTTATAATGACCCCATGCAAGAGTATCTGTTGAATTTTCTATTAAATAACGTTTTGTGTCATTGTGTGATAAAGATATTTTATTAATTTTTTGTGTATATATAGCATGTTTAATTGATTTAAATCTTATCATTTCACTGTATTGCGTTTTCTTTTCATATAAACATGATTTATAATCGGTAAGACAAAAATTTTTTGTTACACTTTTGTTAATCCCTTTTGCTTTACATATACATTTATTCTGCACATCCATTGCATACATTTTAGAGCGAAGACCTACAAACTCTTTAAGAATTTTACCGTTATTTTCGTCTTTAAAAAAACCTAACCGTTTTTTATTCAATAATGGTAAACCATATTGATTATTTGGTGGATAGTCGGACGTATCAAAGTAGTTGACTAAATCAAGTTTTATATCAGCATAATAATTTTGCGTAAATATTTGATATATTAAGCTATCGGTATCAGTATATAGTAACTTAATATTATCTTGATATTTCATTTTCATATAATCGTAATGGAAATCGTATAGTAATGTTTTAGATATATCTAAAATACAAAAACCGAGGTAAATTGGTTTATTATATAAAACGTTAGTTTTATTTAATTGTATTGCAACTAAGCTCTCTGAGAATATAGATAAACTATGGAATTCTGGTCTTGCTATCAAAGATTGAGCACCTTGAGTTTTGCCACGATTTAACCAATGATTAATTAATTTGACATTAACTCGTTTTCTTACATTTTCCATTGTTTTACCAAAAACAGAATTATTCATAAGTTTAAAAAAATCTTTCTCAAAATCTGAAGTGGCTAATGAACGCATATGAGTATTCAAGTCTATGTAACTTTTCAACCACGCGGATTGTTCAAATTTTAAAATTCTATGTACTTTAACCAATCGGAGACCATTTTTTAAACATTGCTTAAGGTTTCTATAATGAATGACGTAATTTTTTTTATTTTTTAAATTTGGGATCAGTTTCCTATCTTTGCTGTTTCCTAAACATATGTTTTCTGGACAAAATGGAAAATCTGAATGAAAATCATGTAAATTTTTTGAATATTCTAAATCTACTTCCAAAATTAAACCATGTTTGGCATCATCGGCTATATTAAAATCTGTATTTATATCGACCCATTCAAATTTGCCTGTTGGGAGACATTGGGACATAGCCCAACCATAAAGGTTATTTGCGTCTAAGTACATCAAAAATGAAGATGGTTTATCTGAATCGTATTCCGACATAAACATGTTATTTGCCACTGCATGTCTATTGCTGCATTGTGATATACCCCCCCGAATATTATTCGCTATAAACGTAACCTTGTCGATATCTGTTAAAAGTTCCAAATTTATTTTGGTAAAATTTAACATAGCATCCCAACTTAAACCAGGTGCTGTATAATAGTGGGCAGGATCTAAACCGTATGTTTTAAGACAGACATCCCTAAAGTTTTCAAATATATCTGCTAACAACAATACATCTGTTTTTAAATACAGGTCTGAATATTCACCCATGTTTTTACAATTAAAATGATTCCACACGTCTTGAGCATGATGGTATTCACTTTCTGTAATGTGACTATCATTTAAAGAACTATAAAATGAATCGCGAGTGGGAAGAGAAGTTATTTTTAAAGAATCAAATGTAGTCATGTATTCGTATGGATAAACACCTTTTCTTATTAAACGTTTAAAATCTTCTTCACATGGATATTTTAATTTGAGTTCACGAAATTGTTCAAGTAATAAGTTCTGAGCTAATTTGTTAAGGCTACTTGACATAAATTTAAAAGAATCAAGAAATCGTAATTTTATAACTCTGTTATTGATTTGTAAAACTTTAGAAAAAGAAATATATTTTTCCTTGTTCTCAGGAATAAGTTCAATGTCACCTTTCTCGAAATCAAGACCATGCACTATGAAATGAGCGTCATAATTACTTAAATTATGTAAAAACACTGGCACAAAATTAGGAGCTTTGTATTTCTGTGAGCATACTCTATGAGCTACACCTTCATATGCACCAGTATGCCAATTATAAGATATTGTTCTATCCACGTTTAATTTAGTAGCACAAATGTAACAAGACTCACTTTGATTGATATTTATTTTATTTTCTTCAGTTAACGGTAATGGTGATTTGACAAAAGAATTCTTTTTACAAATATTTTCTAAATCTGCATAAATGAATTGCATAAATTTTAGCGCACAATCTTGCCCTGTATAAGACCTATATACTGAAAGATTATCATCATAAGAACATTTAACATAATACCCAAAACTATACGTTTCATGTTTTTGAATATTAACAGTTGATGATTGATTTGGATTGTTAGAACAACTCTCTATTGGTTTTAAAAATGCTTCAAAGTCAGCATACACAACGAATGGAACTCTTAATTTACGTTCATAGTTGTTAAATGAAATTTGGTTTGATGGTATTAATTCATTAAACCAGTTTCTTTTTCTATCGTTTTCCGATGGTAAATTTGTGCACACATTGAAACAGTCATTTTCTTGGTGTCGTTTTAAATTATCTAATGACGTGAAATTTAATAAACACCCATCACAAATATGAACTGCATGTTCAGAAGTCGATAACTGCTTAGATAATAATCTCGAGAGGTTTTTAATATAACAGAAATGACCTTTAGAACCTTGAGATATATACAATAAGTTTAAGTGAGTAGTTTTACGGTGTTTCGTAAAGTGTAATGGACCCACAACTTTATTTGATTTGCTTATTGAATCATATTGTAATCCAAAAACATTAATACTTATACTATTTAATTTTTCAAACTTATGGATGTCATTAATTTTTATAGGAAACGATAGGTTATCAAATTTTAGTTTGTTTTTGTGTATTATATAAGATGATACCCTATTGGAACTATGAGTAGCTGGAAATAATCCTGACAAAACTGCCCAACGAAAGCATTCGTGATCGTTATTTTGAACATTGATTACAGCTTTCTTATGTTTTATATCTAACGGTAGGTCTATGTATGAAGATCCACGCAATGGGTTAAATTTGTTGACATTCATATCCAAGTGATTTATTTTAACTAAACTCCATCCACTACCTTTTTTTTGGAAATTGGTCATTTTGTTTGTTATTTCGGTAATTATAGATGAGAAAATAATATCTTTGTCATCACCTTGACAAACAAGATAGTTTGAAATTTGAAAATCAAAAACATTGTGTAGATTTTTTGTTTCTTGTGTGAAATCCGCATTGAGAATAAAATTAACTTTTACAACAGAATATTCTAAGATAGATCGTTCTAGTAATGTATAAATTATTTTTTTAATATTTTGTAAAAATAATTCTGGTGATTCAAGCTGTGTATCAGAAACTAAACTAGATTTCACTCGATATGTAATAATTCTATTACCGAAAGCACTATCAATGAATTGAACATTAGGTAGATTATTGTCTCTTCTCATTAAATTATTTTTATGTTTATTGCTTTTATAGTGACTGGTTATATATTTTTTTGACACATATATGTGACACTCAGGACATTCAATTTTATCATTTTGCTGTTCTGTACTTACATTTAAAATGTTATCCAGCGACGATGTAGATGTCGAAGGAGCTTCAAGACGAATATTTTTTCTTCTCTTTAATGGATCCTCTTCAAACAATTCAGTTGGCGCTAATCTTTTCCTGCTGCCTTCTCCATTCTGCATAGATCTGATGGATAAGAAAACTGTTAAAAAAATGTTATCTCACGAAATAAATATGCTACTATGTTTCTATTATTTAAATAGATACTAACATTATTTGTTATTTACACTGCAAACAATATGCTTTCATTGATAATACACCATCAATATCATCCTCATCGGAATGAGTTTGTTTTGAGATTTTATGTCCACTACATGGTGTATAATAAGGAGAAATATCAGGATCTCCCAACATTGATTCTGGCAAAACATTTAATATATACCAAAACCGTATGAAACGATGATATTTATGTAAAATTATCTTTTTATCGAAACTCGCAATCTCACTCTGAGATAAACTAGAAACATCAAGTGAGTGGTACATTTTGGTTGCACTTCAATGTTAAAAATATAAACGGAAGAAACAAGTTGAATGATTGTGCAAGATGTTCGAACCATTATAAATACTTTAAGTGTATCCCCTCTTCATGGATTCCCAAAACATGTTGCAACTAGTCTTACAATAATAAAAAATGTTTTACTCACGTTTCAACTTGTCTTTGTTCCATTTTATCACAGAGCTCGTACAGTTCTTTGTCGTATTGCGATGACATCAGATCCATTGATTCGATGTTTTCGAGAAGTGCGACGAGTTCCATGTTGTATAAATCACAGCTTGTATCCATGGTAAGGAATGTCTCAGTATATTTTAAGTTATTTCAACGCTTATATACTACCGAAAACAATGTAATTACATTCTAAGCTATCCACTTTTTTCAAAACAATTTATGAATGTTCCCAATAACTTTACAATCGTAAGCATGAGCATGAAAAAACACTAAAAAGACTTATAACTATTTACAATAATACTTAGCAATAACACAATTCACAAAGAGTTCTAGAATCAAAAACAAATTAATCTATTAAGTATGTAACTTAAAAGAGTACAAAGTTTAAATACAATACAATGTAAGTTAAATTTAAACAGGTAGATTCTTAAGTACAGTTATTACAATAATAGTTTCTTATTTCAATAATAGTAGTACAAAGCATATGATTAAAGTTATGATATTAAAACATTGACACGCACTGGCACTTTTGTTCATTTGTCTGTGTCTATAAAATATTTCACACAATCGTCCTTACTAGCCAACTGTTTAGTTATATTATATATAGTGTCCTTGACACTTTGCAAGTTCTTATCACTGTCGTTTTCTACGTAATATTTAACTCGCACATCAGCGTGTTTCCAATGTTCCGTCGGTGCGATGTTTTTTATTTTATTCACTTCATACACCTCAATTTTTATGAGATGTGATGCAGAACTGTTGTCATCGCTGTTTGATCGGATGTATGAAACACCACCGCTCGTCGATCGACCAACACTGGATGACTTTCTTGTTGTTGTCTTCTTCTTTTTTGGTTTTTCGAAAAACTCATCAATGCTGTTGCATTCGATCGGTCTTTTATTTGCTATTATAGCTTTTTTTACTTTAAAGGCGAGTGTACCTTCTTCATCACTAGGTTCGTCGATTTCTTCAGCATAATAGTAGTTTTTGAAAGTATTTTCAGAAAACTGTAACAAAATGAAATGAAACTGTTTTAATTATCGGTTAAGTAAGTACTGTATGATAAATACTTATAGGTATGCGAAGTATACATGTACACATTAGTAACAATGATAAATTAATAAGACATCAAAGATAGCTAAAATGTATTAACCTGGTGGACAACACATGGCATAAACAATTAATGAAACATCTGGTTACAACACTTTTAGATCAAAGTATATAAAGGTACTTACATTCATTTTTATAACACTTTCACTATTTAACTATTTCACAATTTTACTATCACTTCACTGTTACAAACAACTGGAGATCACACTTCGAGCAGAGCACAGAGTGGAATACGATACCATGTGATTTTGAGTCGGTCTTTTATATGGAGAGGGAGTATTGTTTCCTTGCAGACAAGATCCAACATGTTTCGACTTTCACCTTAAATGTTCCGTTGAATACGTAATATCAGGTAATGTGAATAATGGGAACCGTAATTATTATGACAATGAGAAGACCCAAAGGGTTTTACCTAGAATTTGAGAAAGGTATGGTGTATTGTAACGATTGCTTTATCTATAATAAACAATGCCCGTAATGCGTAAAGGGTGACTATTAAGTAATTTTAAACGGCTTTTAAGTAGAAACACGAGTTAATAGAAATACGAGACAAAGACCTTTGCATCCTTCAAATAAAAAAGGGTCGCCGATAGAAAGTAGAAAGTCTAAAACACAACGAAACAGGGAAAATGTTGCTTTATCTATCATAAACAATGCTCGTAATGCGTAAAGGGCAACTATTAAGTAATTTTAAACGGCTTTTGCATAGAAACACGAGTTAATAGAAATACGCGACAAAGACCTTTGCATCCTTCAAATAAAAAAAGGATCGCCGATAGAAAGTAGAAAGTTAAAAGCACAACGAACAGGGAAAAGGTACAAGCTTAAGGGAACCGTAGACCATGAACAAATTCGTGGTTCATACCTACTGTAGTGTAATATGTTTAAATGTTTACTCTTGTATACTATAATTATGTTGCGCATCATGTAATATAAAATAGATGTAAGTCTCAAATATATCTAGTTATCAATCTGCAGTCGTTGAGTTCTTATTTACCTTGAAACCGAACCCCGCACCGTACATGGCGACCCTGCCAGAGGCGTCAGCCTAGGCGCCGCGAAGACGACACCTTAACCGTATAAGGCTGCATAGGGAATATTCCACACAATGGATCAAACAGTACTGATCTATTTTTTTCGTCGATTACTTGTGTGTATTCATCAAGATAAAAAATGGGAAAACAACAATCAAAAGAGGAGACGCTGATAATCCAAAATTCGGCTGGTGGTAATAACAACGCCACAACAGAAGAAATAAAATTTCACCTCAGTACGACCAATATTTTCCTAGCTACTATACTGGCGATTATACTGTTTGGGATATTAATCTTCATATATCGGCTCTGTAGAAAATGTCTTACAAAATGGGTAAATAACGAAATAAATCGTTCAACTATAAGAAGATCACTTTTTCGACGGCAAATTCAGCCTGGGGAGCCGAGCAGCGCGCATATGTATGCAGATAAAGTGTGAAGTGAAGTGTAGTGAAAGAAAAATAAATCAATAAAGTATAAAAAAAAAAAAAAAAAAAAAAGGTGAAATATATAATCATGTGTATCGGTATAAATTTTTTTTTGTGCGTCATGTAGAGTCGTGTTAATAATTATTACATATATATTATATTATAAAAATTCCGCCGTAAGTGATACTGGACTTTAAAATATATATTTTTTTCCGAAAGTAATGCTTAAATCAACATAGCAAATACGGAAGGTGCGCAAATTGAACTATGAACATTAAATATTCTTTTGCTAGGCGTACGAAAATAAATCTTAACGGAGTGATTATAATTGTATTTGTGTCATTATGAATCAGCTTATGAATAATTATAATATATGTCTTCTTTTAATTTGTGTAGTTAACACTGCATTATGGTGGTATGGTAAGTTATGGATATTATTTTAAATTTGTATAATGAATTAAAGAAAATTAGAGAGTATCTAATAAAAATTGGACCAAAAAGACGAAATGAAAAAATATTACAAAATAAATTAATTAATGTTAATGCGATATATAACCAATATGAGGTTTGGTTGATAGATTTTAAATGTAAGGTCAAGGAAAAATATTATGGTTCTGAGGATATTATATTAATAGAAAATTATTGTCGTAAATTTTTAGATTTGCATGAAAATATTTTGTTGTTGTGTGAAAAAAGTAAATTGAATAAAAATACAATTATGGAATCTTTTAGCCTAAAAACTGCATTAAATCTTTTACCTGTTATGACAAATGAGGAGTCGAATATAAAACAATTAATTAATAATATTCGATATTACAATTCTCTTTTAAAAGAAAATGTTTGTAAACAAAATTTGATTAAATTCGTGTTAGAAAGCAGATTATCTGAAGAAGCTAAGTTACGGTTAAAATCAGAATATTCAACAGTAAATGAATTAATTGATGACATGAAAAATGTGTTGCTGAGTAAAAAGGCCGCATCAGCAATCCAGAGTAGGCTACAACGAATTAAGCAGAATGAGAAATCAATTAATGATTACGGAAACGAAATTTCTAAATTGTTCGTAGATCTTACAATTTCGCAAGCCGATGGTAATGACCAATGCTACAATATTTTAAAGCCAATAAATGAGAAAATGGCAGTCAAACAATTCGCTGATGGCCTGCGAAATCGTAGGTTGAGCACTATTATTTCTGCTAGGAATTATAGCTCACTCAAGGATGCTGTTCAAGCTGCTCAGGACGAGGAAACTTCGACGACGGCTGAGAATGAAATTTTGGGTATGTACAGAAAACCGTATAATACTTTTTATAACAGGAGCCGTTCAAGCAACTATAGGAATCAGCGAGGAGGCAGAAATATGCGAACGTTCAGAGAGCCAACACAAGGGCATGGACGTCAGAATTTTTCCCGAGGCCACTGGACCCCAGGACGAGGACATAACTACAGGCAGCGCGGATCTCAAGGTAATTTTACAAACTCTTACCGTGGAAACCCAAGGATACGGAATGCACGTAATATAAATATGATTACTCATGCAAAAAATTCCGTAGAATCGGAAGGAACATCAAATCAGTTTTTTCGAGACTAATACTGAAAACTTTATTTTTTCTAGTGATAGTAACTGTTATATTTCATTATTTTCGTCCACTTATCAAAATGAAAAGCAATATTTCTTATTAGACACCGGAGCATCGTTGTCGGCTTACAAACATAAACATGCTCTCAAATATAACATTCCAATCCATATGGAGAACATAACAATAAAGGGATTAGGAGGCAAAGTCCAAGCAATAGGATACATTTATTTACCTTTGACTTTAGGAGATCTAACTATTCAGCACAAGTTTTATGTTTTTGATTCACTACCAATTAAATCTAATGGCATTTTAGGTCGTGATTTTCTTAGTAAATATAAAGCGCAATTAGATTTTGACAAAAATAATTTAACTTTGCAAACAACAACAAACATAATTTGTTTGCCAATAACGAATGATTGTGGTGTTAGTTTTCACTTACCTGCACGTAGTGAATCTATACACTACATACAAACAAGTTTTAATGAAGACTGTGTAGTATGTTCGAAAGAAATAAAAGAAGGAGTATTTTTAGCAAGTTCGCTGGCTACTCCTAAAGAAGGATTCATACCGATTAAAATATTAAATGTAAACGAAAATGATTTATCCTTAACTGACATAAATCTTGAAATTGAAAAACTTTCTAACTTCAATATTTGCGTATTTGATAAAATTAACCAGAATGCAGATAGAGTAAAAAAGCTGTTTCGATTACTACAGTTAGAACATTTAAACAATGAGGAACAGAAAACAATAGAAAATATATGCGCTAAGTATGCAGATATTTTCTTCTTAGCTGGGGACAAGTTGACCACTACAGATATATATACTCATAATATTACTATAAAACCAAATACTAATCCGATATTTTCTAAACAATACCGATTACCTATTTCGCAAAAGGATGAGATTAAGTTGCAAATAGATAAATTGTTGCAAGAGGGTATTATTGAACCTAGTAACAGCGAATGGTCGAGCCCTATATTATTGGTACCTAAAAAATCTAATTTACAAGGACCTCAAAAATGGAGATTAGTAGTTGACTATAGGAAACTAAATGATTGTATAGAGAACGATAAGTTTCCTTTACCAGACATAACCGAAATATTAGAGTCACTGACAGGAAGTATTTATTTCACACATTTAGATTTACACCAAGGTTATTACAATGTTAGTTTAGACGAAAGCAGTAAAAAATATACCGCCTTTTATTCGGGACAATATCAAATGACTCGAATGCCGATGGGACTAAAAACTAGCCCAAGTTCTTTTTCGAGAATGATTACAATGGCAATGACAGGTCTTAATTATGAAAAATGTTTAATTTATTTGGACGATTTAATTGTATTTGGTCGAAATCTAGATTCTCATAACAAAAACTTGCAGGATGTTTTAGAACGATTACGCACAGTTAACTTAAAATTAAATCCATCGAAGTGTGATTTCCTTAGAAAACAGATTCTTTATTTAGGACATGTTATTTCAAGCAACGGGATATTGCCTGACCCTGAAAAAATTAATGCTGTAAAAAATTACCCTTGCCCAAAAAACAAAGAAGAAGTAAAACGATTCGTAGCCTTTACAAACTATTACAGAAAATTTATTCCAAATTTCTCAGAAATTGCATATCCTTTAAATCAACTTAATAAAAAGAATATACCTTTTCAATGGAATCATCTATGTCAACAAGCTTTTGAAACTTTAAAACAATGTTTAATATCTTCACCTGTTTTAGACTACCCCGATTTTTCCGAAAACAATAAATTTACTGTTCAAACTGATGCGTCAAATAACGCATTAGGAGCAATTTTGTCAAATCAAAATGGAAAACCTGTAGTTTTTGCTAGCAGAACTCTAAATAAAGGCGAAAGGAATTATCCAGTAATTGAAAAAGAGTTGCTCGCAATAGTTTGGGCTGTCAAACATTTTCGACCTTATCTATTTGGGAGACCTTTTAAAATTGTTACGGACCACAAACCACTAGTATATTTATTCAACATGAAAGATCCTTCAAGTAGGCTCATGAAGTTTAGGCTAGCTTTAGAAGAATATGATTTTGAAGTAACATATGTCAGTGGTTCAAACAATGCAGCTGCAGATGCGTTGTCAAGAATCACTTCTGATGATTTAAAAGAGATGCATAAAAATGTAGTGAATGTAGTAACCAGAGCACAAGCGAAAAAATATAATTATCCTGATCCTTCGGTAGACAGAGTGTTAACTGACTTAAGGCCTGATCAACCAAAAGTCGTGAGCACTGACTGTAGACCGAAAGACTCAGTAGAATTGAAATTTATTAATTATGATGAATTGAAAAAATTAAAAATGTTGAAACTGGTTAGTCATGAAAATAAAATACTTTGCTATGTTAAAAGCAAAAGGACTATTTATGTAAAATTTTTAAACTCTCAATCCCAAATGACGCGAAGCGAATTTGTGAGGGAGCTAGATAAATTTTGTAATTATCTAAAATTAGAAGAAATATGCATATTAAAAAACAAAAATAACGATATATTTATAGACAAGTTATTAGCTGAAATTAGTAATATGAGAAATAGGTCTGGACCGCGTATAATTATTTTGAATGATGTAAAAATAATTGACAATAAAGATGATCAAAGAGTTATTCTTAACGACTTCCACCTCTTACCTAGTAGTGGCCATGCTGGTATGAGACGGATGTCAAATAATATAAAGAAATATTACTTTTGGCCTGGTATTGACAATGATGTTCAAGAATTTGTGAAACGCTGCGATAAATGCCAGCGACAAAAACATTCATTACCAATAAAAGAACCAATGACCATTACAAGTACAGCATGTACTGCGTTTGAAAAGATTTATTTAGACCTCGTAGGACCTTTAGACATTGATAATGAAAATTTTTCATATATTTTAACATTACAATGTGATTTAACAAAATACGTGGAGGCATATCCGTTGGGTTCCAAAAAATCGGAAGAAGTAGCTATAAGTTTAGTAAATAACTTTATTCTTAGATATGGAGTTCCCAAAGAAATAGCAACGGACAGGGGGAAGGAGTTTCTTTCAGAAGTATTTCAAGAGGTATGTAAGTTACTAAATATTAAACAGCTTAATTCTGCTGCATACCATCACCAATCAATAGGAGCTTTAGAAGTCGCACATAAAAATTTGAATGCTTTTTTACGCATTCAGACGAATAATCATCCTGATATGTGGAGTAAATGGCTTCCATTCTGGTGTTTTGGTTATAACACTACTGTACATTCGGAAACTCGGTACACTCCATACGAGTTAGAATGAATTAAAGTACCGTTTGCAACTTTCACAAAAAGAGGCGAGAGATAATCTTTTGAAAAGTAAATTAAGTCGAAAAATCAGATATGATAAATCTCTGAATTCTATAACATATAAGGAGAACGATTTAATATTAGTGAAGAATGAAACGCCTAATAATAAGTTTGATAATGTTTACATGGGTCCTTATAAGGTTATAAAAGAAATACCACCAAATGTAGAGGTAATTTATAAAAATGGTAAGAAAGATATTATACATAAGAATCGAACAAAACCGTATCATATCTAAAAATGTTTAAGTAGCATAAATATGTAAGAGGTTTTATGTAAGACTATAATCAATAAAAAAAAAAAAAAACTAAAAAAAAAAAAAAAAAAAAAAAAAAAAACATATATTCATTTTTTTTTTTTCATTAAGTGCGGTGATGTAGTGTAATATGTTTAAATGTTTACTCTTGTATACTATAATTATGTTGCGCATCATGTAATATAAAATAGATGTAAGTCTCAAATATATCTAGTTATCAATCTGCAGTCGTTGAGTTCTTATTTACCTTGAAACCGAACCCCGCACCGTACACTACCTCGCGGGTGATATGAAATGGATTCCGTGGACGATATAAATTTTATTCGCGGGTGTTATCAAATTAATCCGCGGTCGATATCAAATTAATCCGCGGTAGGTATCAAGTTAATCCGCGGTAGGTATCAAATTAATCCGCGGTAGGTATCAAATTAATTCGCGGTAGGTATTAAAGTAATCCGCGGATTAATTCGCGGATTAATTCGCGGGTGCCGCGGGCCGAATCTGGAGCAATCGAAAACGTCGGCGACCAGCCGCCGGAGCGCCGCGGTCCGGCCGTCGAACCTGCTCCAGTATCGGTGAATCCCTTACTACTCGCGGGCCGGTGGAGCGACGAGCTGAAGGTAGTGGATGAGAGCTCAGGAGCGAGTGTTGTGAGACCACGTACAGGGAGCGTAGTGTGTGACGCGCGGGCCGGTGGAGCGACGAGCTGAAGGTAGTGGATGAGAGCTCAGGAGCGAGTGTTGTGAGACCACGTACAGGGATCGTAGTGTGTGACGCGCGGGCCGGTGGAGCGACGAGCTGAAGGTAGTGGATGAGAGCTCAGGAGCGAGTATTGTGAGACCACGTTCAGGGATCGTAGTGAGTGACGCGCGGGCCGGTGGAGCGACGAGCTGAAGGTAGTGGATGAGAGCAAGTGTCGTTAGACCACATATGTATGGTGCTTGGTGTGCGCCGACCTAAAATTAGTAAATGAGAAATTAAACCTGAAAACAGTAAAAGTGAGAGATAACTGTATTAAATTGTTTCACTACTATTTTGTAAATAGGTAAACTCAAAACACCACTTTATTTACGAGCTCCAGTGTTGAACATACAAAAAGTAATAAACCATAATTAAACATCCCGAACAAAATGTCCGTGAACATTTTATATGAGAAAAGTTTTCGTATCCATTCGCCTAAATATTTATCTTTTTAACATAATTGTAAAGTTTGCACTTACTTTATTAAATTACTAGATATCTGCTCGCGGCTCCGCCCGCGTCAATTTTTTTTCCGGGATAAAAATATTTTAACCGTAATTTTTTTTTATTTTGATACCGCACTCGATTTATTTTGAAAACATTTTGTTTTTTGAGATTACTTTTTGCCGCCAAAAATGCTCAATTTTTTTTTTTTTATTTTGATGTACCCAGAGTCAGTCTCACGACTAAGACGAATCTATTGACATCGCTCACATAATAATACAATAAGTCGTTTAGGCTGTAGGGCGTGCCAAAGAAATATACAAACATACATACATACACTCGAAAAACTTAACTCTCCTTCTTTCGCAGTCGGGTAATAAAATGAGTGCTATCTAAATTAAAATTAATACGATGACTGTCAATCAAAATGTACTTGAGAGTTGTGAAACAGGTCCTAACTGTTTTATACGTAAACTGGCGGATAACATTTACTTGAAAATTGTGCAACAGACCTTTAACATTTCAATATCTCAGGATAAAGCGCGCAGTACAGAGCTAGCACAGCTTTGAAGTGCAGATGCCTGCGTAATTATGTTATTGGAGTAGCCTTTGCCTTTATTATCAGGAGATCTTGCTCATTTTGGTAGTCAGTTGACCAAAAACAGGTAACATAGCCATTGGGGTTTTAATGGTGATGAAAAAATATAAGTAAAAACTTTAATTTCAGATCTATAAGAGACATTTTCGGATACAACGATACGTTTTACCACGCCTACGTATCGGCCCAAGGCAATTGGGCTGGTTATCATCTAGGAGTACTAACAGCTTACTTCTACCGCAAGGCGCAGACCAAGAAATGGGATCTGGGCGGTTCTATCGTAAGTATTTTTTATAAAATCTGTGGTAGAACATTCCAGTCGGCTGAGTTTGACTGGGGTCTTACCGTATCATAAAATAGCAGCTAAGCAGTTTTGCTTCGTTCAAGCGGTGGGCAATATTGACATAGACGATAAATATTTTTAAGCAAATTAGATGTAGCCAGTCGCATGGACTAGAGTCAGAGGATTACGGGTTCATATTTTAAATCAAGGCTGTACTAAAGAGTGTGCGCAGTGTCTGTTTACCCACTTTAACGTAACATCTCCTTGGTGATAAAAACATACTAGCCAACAGTGTATACACACACACACTCACGCCTTTTATCCCCGAAGGGGTAGGCAGAGGCAACTAAATGCACCCACTTTTCGCCGTGCGTATTCCGTCCCATGATGTGATAGGGGGCGAGCCTATCGCCATATCGGGCATGAATTTCAGACTCCGAGCTGATACTGAATAGAAACATCCAATATCACTTTGCCCGACCCGGGGATCGAACCCGAAACCTCTGCATTGTAGTCGTACCGTAATATAACTACGCCACCGAGGCAGTCATTGCATAAATAAAATATTGATATCTTATTGCCACCATTTTGTACCTATATCAAATGCAAAAATCTTACGTCTGTGGACCGCTTAAGTATCTTTCTGGTTACAGATAATTAAACTCCTATTCATCGCGTCGATACCCATCGCTATGGGGTCAGTCTTCATGGGCTGGGACCTCCACCACAGAGAGGCTTCCGCCTTCGAGTCCGCCGTCTTCAACGCTTTCAATCAAAACTTCTTCGCTCTGGCCATCTGCGTTTTTGTCATCGGCTATTTCTATAGATGTAACCGTAAGTATTATGAAAGTAACATCAAGTGGGATAATTAAAAAGGTGGTGAATAGGTACCATGGTTTTGTTAAATGGCACACAATCCGTTTTGAAATCGGCCAGCGTCATTTTGTCGACTACAATCATCTTTCATCCGTCGACACTATCTAGGCTCTACTCCACTTACTATCAAATGCAGTGGGGTTGGCTGTGCCTGTATAATAAAGTCACTTGGGTAATATCCAATCGATAATTATTCAGTGAAATTTTGACAATAATCAAGCTTTAAACAGTTCAACGGTGGACAGACGACTTGATAAAGGTCGCAGGAACACGCTGGATGCAGGCCGCTTTTGACAGGTCCGTCTGGAAATCTTTAGGGGAGGCCTGTGTTGAGCAGTCGACGTCGTGTGGCTGATGATGATGATGATGAAACAGTTCAATCGATCTGTGTAATGCCAGCTTCAGAGATGAACCTATTAGACCGTACAATTATGGTAGACTTTGATATTTTAGGCGTATAATATATTGAAACTGATGTGATTTAAATGACTTCAAAAAAAGGAGGAGGTTCTTAATTTGTGTGTTTGTATTTTTTAAGTATTTACACTGAGAATTGTGAGCCTATTTTCATGATTCTTTGATTTTAGTCGAGTAGGTTCTCTAAATATCTTGTCACGCATGATGTTTGAAATCCAGACCTTTTGTAAATATTATCAAATAAAAATATGCTCAAGTTCAATAAGAAGCAAACTCAATGAAAAGAAAATATTTATTGAATCTAGAAAAAGTCCTTCATTATTTTTATTCAGTTTACTCAGCTTCGTTCGAAGTAGTTTTTTTACTGAAAATACAACTATTCTTGTCTGAGTTGGATTAAGCACAGTAAGAAAGAGATTTATGCGGGCTGTACACGGAAACTCAGCAAAACGTAATTTGGCTTGCATAGTTGAGATAGACGGCCTCGGTGGCGTTGTATTACAGTACGACTACAATGCTTAGGTCTCGGGTTCGTTCCTCTGGTCGGGTGCTGTTGGGTTTTTTCTATTCAGTATCAGCTCGGAGTCTAGAATTTGTGCCCGATATAGCTATAGGTTCGCCCTCTATCACATCATGGGATGGAATATGAACGGACCAAAGTGAGTGCACTAGTTGCGCCTCCGTCTACCCGTTCGAGGGTAAAAGGCGTGAGTGTTAATTTATATGGGTAGTTAAGCTATTTCATCATACTTGTGAGCAGATCGCAAACTATGCAAACGAAGCTATACTATGTGTAATTTTTTGCGCTACGCTAAGCTTAGTTTAACTTGGCTGTTTTCAGTCTGCAACCCGCATTAAGGCATTAATCATATTTTGTTTAAGGCCTGCTTTTCAACTTCTGAGTAAATTCCGTCACATAAATGTATCAGCCGACCAAATACTAGTCACACTCTATGCTCCCAAATAAATGGTAATAAAGTTAGCATCTACATTAGCTGTTTAAAACGATAACTGTCAAATAAAATCGACATCTGTGTAAGAGGCCCTTAGTCTCTTTTTACAAGCACAGCAAAGTCCACGGCTCTTTATAGTAAGAGGAGTGGCGCTCAATAAAGTTCCGACTGATGAAAGATTACCCATCGCTACTATAGCTGGCCAGTTCAAGATTTCCGGTTAGGTAAATAGATTTATGAACAATCTAATGAGGCAGTTTTTATTTTTATCTAAATCGATCTCGAGACTCCGTTGAGAATTTTTCGATATTCCTTATAGTTTAGGTTTTGGACATCCATGCTCACTAGAAAAACTCACCCTGTTTACAAGAGCTGATCGCGGAACGCGACACACGTGTGCCACTATTCTACATCTTATACACGGTGTTCGCTTTCTGGGGATACAAAATTACCATTTCTCACCAGCTCAATTGTCTTACAGCAATATACGTAGGCTCAGTAGAGTGGGGCCCGCTGCAGCCTCTAGGCAGGATGTCCTACTGCGCCATGCTGCTTCACGCTACAATCCTGAGGACCTATGGAGGGCAAATGCGGAGATCTTTCTACGCTACTGATTATACAGCGGTAATTATTTGTCATAATTCGAGAATTATACATAAATGACATACTTTAATACTCGATACTTCGGAAAAAATCCTAAGGCACTGCGCAAACGCAGCCAACTGTTGCACCAAACACGACAAAAAATGGCAGCAAGCTGTCAATATTTAAATTTTAAACACTCAATAAATTCAGTGAATGTTAGACAGGTGTTTTTGATTTCATTCGTGCGAGCATCACTTTTATTGAAAATAAGAACGGCAATAGAGCAAAGAAGCATGTAATGGGTTTACTTACCCAATATTCCTTGACGGCAATAAATCAGGTGAACCTAATAACCATGAAATTGATCATTTTGTGTTGAATTTCTGGTGCAAAGCATCTACGCGGCGCCTATGTCAATGAACAATGACAATCTTACAATGATATCCTCAATACTGCATTTTCCTTCTAGATTATGCTGTACGCTGGTATAGTCTGCTGGACATACCTCTTCGCGCTGCCTCTTTACCTCTTCGTAGAAGCACCAGCATGTCAACTGCAGAAACTCCTTCTGGGACCTAAAAGAAGACAGGCGGAGAAGCAAGACACAAACTCTAACCACGTCAAGCCTGGGATATCTACTGTCTCTGTTTCAACTGTTTCCACTCATATTTAATAGAGATACTGCCAGTATGGGGTTCTATCCTTGGTTAAAAGAGATATTGGGGTTTCTGCTCGATATTACCTTGAAAAGAATTGTGCCCGATAAATAGGATGTCCCTTTATTACATAGGACTTGACATCGTAGTAAATGTAACCCCTAAAAATTAAAAAGATGTTAGTGGGTAAGATCATATCTGGTATACTGCATTAATCCTTGTATATTATAAAATAAAGTACCCCGCCGCGTCCGTCTGTGTCTCTGTCTGAACGCGATAAACTCAAAAACTTCCCAACGGATTTCGACGAAATTTGGTACGCTGATAGTTTGAGACCCTGGGCAGGACATTGACATTTTAACCCAGGAGAATATATAGCGGGATTTATATCCCGGAAAAACTTATTCACTCTGGCGAAGCAGTGAACTAAAGCTAGTTTTGTATAAAACAGACACTATAGTTCGGACAAACTAAGCTGGCCGGTATGACAATTCAAATTTTTCCCGACGCGATAACTCTGTGAGAACGTCTAACCAAAAAATTCAAAACCGTGTCATGTCATACCGGCCAGTTTAGTTTGTCCCTACTATAGTAGCGTTTTTTTTAATTATTTGATTTACCAACGTTTGTATGTATCAATACTTGAATAAGAAACATGCAAAACATAGCATTTTATTGTAACAAAAAATTATAGGTAAATACATCATGCATCAATATGATATTACTCTAGCAAAGCGTTGCAATTTGATAATAAGCTTGTTCTAGTTTAGTGATTTTGAGGCTTAATTAGGATGCAGCCTTCCACCAAATTCTAAAACTATTAGACGTTATTTTAAGCCCCAATTCTGAAATTGAGTTTTGTAAACGCCGTAAATTAAACTTTAAATTGAATTTTCTCTATTGATTTTCAAGAGAATTTTAGTGACGAGAATGCAAATTTCCGCTGCAAAATGGCTTGGGTTATTTATAAAAACCAAAAACGTTACATTGCTACTAGTATAATAACCTTGTATGTAACTAATACCAACTTCCAACCACCTAAACAACAAAACGGGATAAATGGAATTAAGCGACGAAAAGAAACGAGACTTACATCCGTACTAACAAACAATACTATGAGAACGCACATTGCGCCCAAACGCATGGTGTTGGCAATTTCATAGTTTTCTTAAACTCTGTTAAGCTTTATTTACCTGACAGCCAACTGAGTGAAGTTGTATCTCAATTTTAGCCAATCACAGCGCGCCTGCCTACGTACTGCAAAGGCTGTCATGCCGAAAGCACCAAGAAACAGACCTATTATAAATTATTATAGCAATGTCCTGTTCTTAGCTAAGTAACGTTTGTAAATACGGGCTTTAGGTTGGCTTGCACTACTCCTATACTCCATCGGTTTAGGTATTTAATTAAATGTAAACAAAAAATGACATATGATTCCCGGATAGTCAACATTTTCTTGCAAAAGTATTTACGAAGAAGTTGTGTCAATGAAAATACGGCGTACAAATTCACTTTAGAAACAAAACAAATAACTAACCACAACTAATTTTCAAAAACAAAGCGAAAACTATGATAAATAAATAAATTTCTACAGTGCGGAAATGCATAGATAATTGGTGTCTAGTTAACCGATTAAATTGAATGGCGGTCAGTTTTATTGGCGTGCTACATGACAGTCGTACTCTCCAATTTTGTAGGGTTGTCTATTACGATCCATAGGAAAAACGTTTAGCGTGCCTGTCGTATTAGCTCTTTTACAGTTGACAGATCGAGATCCTTTATAAAAGTATTGTAATTTATAATAATTAATTGTGTTAGCGCTTATTACTGAATAACTATAACTTTATAATAACTCGACAACTTTAGTAAACGGGAATAATAGTGCTAAGTGTTGTGTAGGTTAAGAAGAAGTTTATTTTGGAATGACATATTGGAACGAAGTTCCTTATTGCGCGTTGTGAAAGGGGGCTGGACGGAAAGTTGTCACGACACTTTTTGCTATTATCTTACTAATATGAACCTTAAATACAATGCGTAGAAGCTATAATTCTTGAAACGAGTATATTTGTATTTATTTTATTTATTAAAGTCATGAAAACCATTTATTACTAATCTAAAATGAACCTTAAATACATTGCGTAGAAGCTATTTCCCCAGCGTTGGCACGGCACGAGTACAAAAGAATCGAACGTAACATTCTTTTTTCAAATTTTGTTGATTTATTCTACTTTGGTTACTGACATTTATCAATAACAAGACTAAACGTGCTTTGCTCGCGTTTAAAAATCTACTTTATGTGGTAAGCGTAAGATCGAATTTGTGTTTAGTCAATCAAAATTTGTGATAAAAATGCTATGCAATAGCTTTACCGCGGTAGTCACTGAGTGCCACACGTATTTATGTGTTTTTTTTTCTCTAGAAACTTATGTATTGGAACGGAAATAGGAAAATATTTATACATTTTCATATATACACACTCTGTTATATAAATAAAATTTTATTACAATTCCTTCACTAATTAATCGAAAGGAACTTCGTTCCATCCGGGTGTCCCTTGACACCTCTCATTTTTTTTGTAAAAAGCAATGGACAGGTAAAATACCTTATGTACGATTTGTTTACATTTAGTTAAATACCTAAACCGATGGAGTATAAATATTATTATGACGCTAAATATATTTAAAACATCTTGCTGTCACTGTCATCCATTAGGAGCTGACAAAGACAGCACTATGTTTACAATATATATATATATATTTTCTTTTTTTTATAATGGCATTTGTGTTCACATTTTGTCAATGTCAAGTTTGGTTTGTCTATTTTATTATCTGTAGTATGTCGAAGTTAAGCAGTGGCTACCTTACCAAGACTTTATCGAGGAGTTTCGGCGGCAACAAAAAAAACACTTGATTAGCACAATTATTTCAATTCACTTCATTTGAGCTCTTTAATAGAACTATATTGGATAATATACCACAATAATTATGCAATATAACACTAAGTATCACCAACATAATGAATTAAAACAAGAGCACCTCATGACACTTCCAAGTTCCCGCCAAAACTCCTACAATATAATTAGCATTAATCATATTTCGTAAGTCTTGTGCAAGCTTTAAATATTGATATCACAGATAAATTGAAATAGCTCCAATCCTTAATGTTTGATAAGATGTATGAACAAAGTACAAACAACAGGATATGAAGAATGTATCAACAAATTACGATCTTTGTTTTGTTGCTTTCGCCTTGAATCTAATCATCCCGTTGTAAATGATACCTTGATCTAATATATTATAAAGTCCAGTTTTGTACCAAAAATGATAATCTACCGATGAAATTAGCGCCATTTTATTTTGTCCTATATATACTTTACGACGACAACATACGTAAAAACAATAAAAATAGCCTTTACTTAACCACGGATTACCGGGTTAATACATATAATTAACATGATTTAACGCTAGGTGCAATAGTCACTTTGCCGTCTATGCATACAAAGCGGGTAGATCTCAATTTTGGTACAAGACTGGTGATCTAGAATACGCACTTTTATAGATATTTTCCTATGGGATTAGGAGATAATGAATTGTATATTACTAGTAATAAAATGTACATAGCCTTTGAAATATATACTTTTAAATATACTGGTGTTTTTAATTCCTACATTTTGGAGCTCTGTGTAAGAATGGGTATTTCGATGTTAGAGTTTTTTTTATCGCAGTTAAATGACGAGACGGCTGATGGTAAACGATACGACCGACCATAATCACGAGAAACAACTCAGTGGGCTTCGAATGTGACACAAAGACGCAACTCGTAAAACGATGTCATTTAATTTTGATGTTTGTGATTGATCGAGAGACCAATACGTCAGTCAAGTGTTAGTCTCTCAACCAATCCCAATAAGACGAAACGGAGACGTGACGTGTTTTTTTGTCACATTCTAAGCCCACTGAACTTTGAATTACGACGTACTGCGTGACAATTCACTGCGTACGTCACCCTGGGTTAAGTCTCATAATGATAACGTAACATATTAGGTAATATCCAATTATTTTCTAGATTCACCTCTATCTTTTCCTAAATAGTGATCCAAAAATAGAATTTCTTTTGTCAATTTTTCCAATTTAAAAATCTAAGACATCGTGGATAGAGCGAAGTGGGAAAGAAAAACAACGAAAGCTGACCTCGTTACCATGTGAGATCTATAACTTGGAAGAGAGAAAGAGAGGGAGGAAAAATCCAATACATCATTTATCTGTGTACCTCTCATCCAAATCCTTTCCACTTTTATTGCTGATTCATAAATAAACATAACAAACTTTCTCATTTATATTAGCAAGGATTCCTGGAAGTTTCCCCGTCGCTCAATATTGACATGGGTCGTTCCACGCATGTCCAAGTATCAAGTTTACCATAATCAAGTTCCTAACACGTGAATACCAAATTCCTACGACCAAGATCGTTAAGACGCTGTTACTAAGGTATTTACGTGAAACATTTTGGATTTGACACTTTCTTGTAGAGGAGTAAAGTCATCGTTGAAGAGTATTTATCATAATATTATTAACAGAACTAAACAAATTGAAATCTATAAAGAGACCAGTAACAGTGCAGCACGCGCGTGATTTTTTTGCATTGAGATTGTTTACAATCTTATTATAGTCATTATATTATAAGGTACCAATAATTTCGTCAGAGAAATATACTGCTTACGTGTGTATTTTAAGTGTAATATGACAATAATACAGACAGAGCCGCGGACAAATGTAATAATATTTATATTTTTATGCATTAAACACAAAATCTTCTCCTCAGTCGGACACTTGGCAGAGTGGTCGTGGTTGTCGCGATGGTAATACATGGAAAGATGTCAGCGTTGTCAGTCTTCTCGGCGATGTTCGTAGGTCTACTAAGGCTTCTCTATTTTTGTCGGTTAGTAGATCTGCGTGTACACTCTGTTGTTCAAGTCAGTCCAGCGAATGGGGGATATGCCTCTAGCTCTTTTTCCTTCTACCTGTCCTTGGACCACCAGTCTTTGATTATATTACGAATTAAAAAAAAATGCTGGACTGATAGTACCACAGTTAGGTAAATAGGGTTACAAGCTTGATATAAATTTATAATATTGTCCAGGATAGTGAGAAAAGCGCGTATCTAGTAAATACCCTGTAATTGACGAAAAAAGTTAATTTGAAATTGATACTTACGACACTAAACTTATGATTGATAATAGGTACTATATTTTTTATTTATGCGGTATTAACAATGTTAGTTACGCGATATTGCATTATCCCCGACATGTGAAGTTTGTGATTTATGAATCCTTGAGAATAAAGAGAATGTGCCATTTGTAGAAATCGATACTGTTATAAAACAAGTTTAAAATATGATTATCTTTGCTTAATTGTATTGTCTACACATATGTATAACGGGGTTATAAAAATAAGTAGTATTAGAAAATCTTATCTACAAATAGCGCCTACCAAAACACTCCGAGCAATGTGTCGCCTATTATCAAGATTGCTACAATGTGAGCACCTTAACAGAACTAAAGGGGTAAATTAATTAATCACAATGGTACGAGGGGGTTATACTGTGAATCGCCCGTCACATGGACGAAAACGGGCAGAACATACTGAGGACACGCCACGTTACTCTACGCACACGGCCAGGAAATTTTATACGGCGGGGCTACAATATATAACAAATAACGCTGCTTTGCAGGAATAACCGCACAATCGAAAATTTTTGAATTTGCGTTTTATAACACCATACAATCCATAATAGTCCATATTTTATGGTAAATAAAACTCACAGTCATATCGGCAAAAATGGCGCAGTGTTATGACAAAATGTCTTTATGTCATCGGTTGATTTTTGGAGAAAAATCGACAAACGGATTAAAAGCCGAGCACATAACAATCAGGATTTCAGCAAAACATTGATGAATGCTCTTTTGGTTAATACATTCTTTGATTATATATCTTCAATAAGTACAAAGTTACAAAAAAATAAAAAAATAAATTCAAATGGCTGTCCTGTAAAATTTGCTTTCTTGCGATTGTGTGGTTATTCATGCAAAGCAGCGATAGGCGCAAATTCGCACTTCGAACACTTTTAATCGGTGATTCACATTGGCAAGAATAAAACAGCAAATAACAGGATTTTAAAGAAGCGAAAGAATAGGAAATAGTCCTAAAAAGTCCACCACGCTGGCCTTCGGAAGGTTGATAGACTCCACAACTTACCTTTGATATTGTTAGGGTCGTATTCATCTCTTGCTGATAAATGCTATTATGATTAGAGTGTGACATCGTTTCATCACCTTATACATTTATGTGACAATTGACAAATAGCGTTTATTGGCAAGCGGTGAAATCTGAACTAAACCTAGGTTTTCTTACTATAGTTTTTTTTTACATTAGTATTTCAATTATAATATTTTTATTTATTAGACTGCCTCGGTGGCGTAGTTGTATTACGGTACGCCGGCAATGCTGAGGTGGCAGGTTCGAATCCCGGGTCGGGCAATGTGATATTGGAATTTTCTACTCAGTATCAGCCCAGAGTCTGGAATTTGTTCCCGATACTTATGGCAATAAGCTCGGAATATCACATCATGGGACGGAATACGCATGGCGAAAAGTGAGCGTACTAGTTGTGCCTCCGCATACGCCTTCGGGAATAAAAGTCATGAGTGTGCGTGCGTGCGTGTGTGTGTGTGGGCGACTGTGTCTTTGTGTGGTATAATATTTTCTTTGAAGTAGTATTGCCAATATAATACAGGCAATTACTATTTATATAATCCATCGACCGTCCCGTGACGTCATCTCAGTATTCCCAACCCGGAACGTAGACAGTGCAATAATTAGTTTATCAATTGACAATGAGAGATCTAACTGATACACGGGAGAGAATCACGCACCATCTCGACTGACTTGATGGACTGACGGGATTCTGATTGCTTGAACTCAGTTTGAAGAGAAACTTTTCGCAGCAATACAAAGGTCGAAACACTTAAACAAGAGTGTGGGTGATAGAAAACGGTCGAGGCAACTAAAAGTTTACTTATGTGGGATGAAGAAGAAGTCCTGGGTTCTATTTTTATATCGGGAATCTTTTTGTGTGGGGTTTTATAACATGCTTTACTCAGGGATGACTCCTCCAGAAAGGGATTGATGGCAGGCCAGTAATATTTCCGAATACTCCAAGTTCCTGTTTAATTAATTTCGTTGCGTGTTAATGACAGCTTAGCGTTCCCAGAGACTCGCCAAGGTTCACCGCTCGGTGTCATAAAATGCGTCCCACTGCAGTTCCTTACAGGAGTTGCAGGGGCGGGTGCAAGGCTGGAATAGTCTCTAGCTGTCAGTCTGGTGACAAGAGACGATATGTATCATTACTCGTCATAACATTTGGACGACACTTTATATATGTTATCAATAAATGTACCAAGTCCTACTAAAAAAATGAAAAAAAATTGATTGGTCAATTCTAGTTACAGTAAACTAAATTTTAAATCAATCGGAGTTGTGAAAGTTGGAAATGAGCTGATACTTTTCAAACGCCTGAACAGATCGTCATTAAATTATAACTAGAACCATCTCAATCCAACAGCTTTCAAACAAGAGAAATCAGTGTACATACATGAATAAAATACAAACACATGAATTGATAGTTGGATTTTGGAAGTCGGTTAAAAAAAGAAAACCGCGCCAAAATCGGTCCATTCCTTTGAGAGCTACGATGTCACAGAGTGACATATAGTTACACATATTATACAGATCCTAAACTTATAACACCGCTCCTTTTCTGTCAGGGTTAAAAAAATGCACATTAATTATAGTATCTTAAGTCAATTATCATAATTACTTGTATACAAGATTTTCAGTACGAAACCTAGTAATAATTAAATTATAAACCAATTCCGTATAAATTACTTGTTAGTTATAATAAGTTACATAATATACAAAGAAATTAATTAAGCAGATTTATGTTCTTCAATAATTTAATGTATTTTTAAAGGATTCCTCTTATTTTTGTTTGTGTCGAATTAAATAAAGCTTTATTCATATTACTTTAAGGTATCTATTTACCCTGATGCATTCACTTCTATGTCAATATATAATGGACAAGATGGACACAACCTAACGAGCTAGCCCACAATCCGCATACGGTCGATTCAAGGCAAATCTGTAAACGGCGGGCGGAGTTTAGACGCCGTGTTGTACACTGACGAGTAATCACGGGGAAATGTGTGTTTTTTGAAGTTATACTTCTTTTGGCGCGTTAGGGAAAAATTATGAGAGTAAATTTTTACGATGCGCGCGCACACCGACACCCTGAAGTTAGCTATAGTCAACATTTTAGTTTTGAATTTTGAACGTAGAATAAGGCGAAAGATATTGAAGTTATACTTCTTTTGGCGATTTATTTAAAAAGATTTTTTCTTGTTACGCCAAAGAAGTATAACTTCTAACGCGTGTACATAAATACACACACACACACTTTTTTTTATTGTTACTGTATGGCGAAACCAGCAGGCCGCTCGCCTGATGGTAAGCGCTACGATCATCTATAAACAGTAGGAACACCCTACAGAACTTAATTACAAAGTACTTCGTGGCACTCCACTGCGCTCGTCGCCTCGAGACATTAGATGTTAAGTATCATTATGCCCTGTAGTTACACTGGCTACAATATCCTTCAAACCGGAACACAACAGTGCATGCACACTACTGCTTAGCGGTAGAAATAGACATTGCGGTAGTACCTACCCAGACGGTCCCTCGCATACGTGAGACCTACCACCAGTAAAAATGTATTACGGTACTACTACAGTACTGAGCTTCGGGTTCAAGCTCAAACGTAAACGAAAGGACCAAACTGTTATATCATGCCTTTTTCATTATATTTTTATAAAAAAGGGACCAGTTTTAAGTCATTTTTATAAAAAAGGGACCAGTTTTAAGTCATTTTTAGACGATAACTAAATTTTCGATTGTTTTGAATTGTGTCGTTATCGTCCTAAAGGTGCGACATATTCAATAACTTTCTAATTTATTTAACAGAATTCGCTGTTAAAAACGGTGTGAGAGAATCCATCCCAGACGTCACGACAGCGACACTCTATAAATTATTGGAATCTCGGATAGGTGACCGCTCTAATTCGATCGATTGTCGACCGTCCACATTACGATATGTTTGCATACAATTTCGATTCATAGTAATTGTAGAATTGTTATTTTTAAATAAATAGAGAATGTACTAAGCAGTATTGGAAACTCTGTTGAGGAAAAAGCGATTGAGAGGCCAATAGATGCTATTTCTGTCTGTGATGAATACGACGCATGTGCAGAACTCATTCGCTATCACCTCATGATGTGCATTGATCAAAGTTCAAACAATACAACTTGCTCCCTTTATATTTAACAAAGAGTTCTAAGATTATACAGAGGGGACATTGGGAAAACTTTTCATACAAAAATTTTGAGCCTGTTCGTAAGGCACAAATTGGCATATTTCCTTCCAAAATATTGTTTTCTGTACAAAATTTGCGTATACCGAGACGTCTTGTCACATGGCTGTGTCAGATAACCGCGACTTATTACCTACGAGTAACAACTTTTGGACGAAAAATTTGGGCCTGATCCGGTCTATAACTATACTGATGTCTTTGATATTTACCGTACTTTTTGTCAATATTCACTTCTCAGGTGAATAAAATGCCCCGCAATCTCTTGTCAAATGTTCCAGAATGTCTTCACACAATTTGTTTTTTATTTTTCCGTGACAGGACAAAATAGATACTGCACGTCAAAGAGAAGAGAAACACTACGTTAGACTGCGCGTCTTGATGATAAACGCAGTATTATAGATATATTATGATTACGTCCAGGGAAAGACGCTGTATCCTCTCACGTGTGGCAGGTTAATGCCATTCTTGTTGAATATTCACAGACTTATTCCGAAACGCAATTCGTAACCCTTTTTCAACATAATTCGCTCAATTGCGATAACAATAACACTTTATCTATGTAAAATCAATGCTAAGCTGTGTCATTATTATCGCAAATTAGCGACATTATGTTCGGTATACTAAAATAATTCAAGCACAAAACATGACCCTTACAAAAACACTATAACTCCCAAACAAAGAAAGCACAATAAAACCAAATCCTAAACATCAACAATAGTTAAGACTAAACAGATGGCTTAAGCCCAAAACAAAAGCCACGTTGCAATAAACAGATTAGGTGGAATAAGCCACGCAAGACCGTTCAGACTTATTTATTTAAGGTGCATGAAATTAAGCCCGAAAAATCCCTTTGCGAGAACGTTTGTACCTTACTATTGGATTTCGTTCTTGGGGACATTTTATTAAGTTTTTTTTTAATGTGAATTTTGGATAATTGCCTTTTCGGATTCATGTTGTATGTTTGTCCCTTGCAAAGACATTAAAGAGTATACTTAGGTCCTTTGCGTTCTAAAACCCATTAGAGTTCTAAGCTAAGTTATTCATCCGATTGACATAAAATTTCGTCACTTGTTCTACGGATAAAAAATAATAGCCCGGAGTCTAGAAATGTGCTTGGTATATGACAATAGGCTTACCCCTTATCACTTGGAAACCAGTAAAGTTGACAAAAGGTGGGTCACACCTTTGCCTACCCTTGAAAGAGGGAAAAAGATATGTAAAAATATAAACTAAACTAAAACTTTGCTCGCGGCTTGACCCGCGTGAAATGTCTTTCGCGGGATAAGTAGCATCCTATGTTCTTTCTTATAGTTCAAGTTTACTCCATGCCAAATTTCATCAAAATCGGTTTAGTGGAGAAACCATGAAAGATACCGACATAGAACTTCCTACTAATATTATAAACGCGAAAGTTTGTACGTATGGATGTATGGATGTCTGGATTTATGGATGTTTGTTACTCTTACACGCAAAAACTACAGAACGGATTTCGATGGAATTTGGCACACGGGTAGATTATGTCCTGTATTAATACATAGCCTAATTTTTATCCCGGGAAAACTCATTCACGCGGGCGGAGCCGCGGGCAAAAGCTAGTTTATAATACTAAAGTATAGGTGTATAAAGATAAATAAAGCATTCAATTATGAGACAAAAATTACCAAGAACGCCCTCCGGTGGTACGTCGCTCATCCTGTGATAAAGTGTATGCCATAAAACTTGTCCGTAACGAGTGCTCTGTCGCTACCAAACGCGCCATTTATCCCGGCGTCTCCGGGAACGCGAAAAAAATCCCGGAACGTTTATTAAGACTGAGCGGGCCGGGTTTAAGTAACTTGGGTGTAACCTCGTTTCAAAGGTGAAAGTACTAAATTGGGTAGCAGTTTTGTCTATTATGCTGTCAAGCCGCAAGACCTTCTGGGTAATAATATAATATTGTTAGGTAATAATATTGTTTAGAGTTCTACCGTCAAGCAGCATGTGCACACAGTCTTCTAGTTTGAAGGCCATCATAATAAGCAATCGAACATTTTAAGATACTAATATCTCAGGGTGACGAGTATCATAGTTATTTTTGTTTCAAAGTGCCATATAGTGTTGCTACAGTCTATAAGCAATAGATAAATACAATCCGACGAGTAAATTGCTCGTCTCTTTAACGAACACCATGTAAAGGTACGTACACACCGCCTGACTTCTAAGACAAATAGTCCCAAGATTGAATTGCTCGTCTCTTTAACAAAACTGTATTTCATGTAAATTTCAACTTGATATCTTTCTACGCGTTCCTAAGAAAAGGGGTATTGACAGACAGACAGGCAGAGAGACAGACAGACGGACAACAAAGTGGTCCTATAAGGGTTCCATTTTTTTTGAGGTCCGGGACCTTAAAAAGACTACGCCAAACAAATGACGTGAAAAAGAAACTCATTGAGATAAAATACACCCAAAACTTATTAGAAATACGGAACATATTCCCAAAATTATGGAAACGGTTATCTGACCAAGAAAATGGTTTTGAATAACCATAAAATAAATAAAGGAACGTCTAAACGTCCGTATTCAAAGTAAAATGCAAATATTGCAGTGTATAAAGAAGATATATAAAACTGGCGATACCAATAAATGAGTCGGTCTCGATAGATATCGCTTGACCGAGCTATTCCCTTATTGAGAAGCTAAATGTTGTGGAGTCGAAATGTAAAACGACAAAGCAGCCTTTAGCTATTATTTCGCTAAACTTACTAATATAAAAATTATATATAACTTATTAATATGAAAATGTTACGCATACCATGGACAGCAAGACGCACCAACAAGTCTATTCTCGCCCAACTGAACATCACGACTAGGCTCTCTACAATATGCTACCACCGAGTGTTGAGTTATTTTGGCCACATTGCCCGAAGACAACCAGATAACTTGGACAAACTGCTAGTTGTAGGGAAAGTAGAAGGTAAAAGACCACGTGGGCGATCACCTACCCGCTGGTCTGACCAAATAAAGGCCATAACAGGACTTCGTATTGCCACTGCCCTGAGAAAAGCCGAAGATAGGGGGGCATGGAGACGGCTCGTCATCGACTCCATCAAAATATTTCAGGACGGACACGACCTTCAGTGATGAAGAATACGATTAAGGAAGGAAGGCTAATATAAAATCTTACTAATTTTACTGGTGGTAGGTCTCTCGTATGCGAGGGGCCGTCAGGTACATCCGCAATGTCTATTTCTAACGCCTAGCAGCAGTGTGCATGCACTGTTGTGTTCCGGTTTGGAGGATATTGTAGCCAGCGTAATTACTGGGCATTAGGAGACTTAGCTTATGTGTCGAGATGACGAGCGCACTGGGGTACCACGCAGTATTTGTTAATACTAAGTTCTGTATGGTGTTGCTATTTATGGAAACTTTCGCAGTTATAATCTTAGTAAGATTCCAATACATACACGCCGTCTCCACCTTTTGGAGCCAGAAAACGAGATCGAAGGCAACTCGCCGGCAAAAATATTCAAATTAGCGTTCCTCTGCTATATTTATTATATTTTTATACTAATAGCAGCTTTGACTTGCCTGTAATGAGCGAAAATAAAGATCCAATTCATGTCTTCATTTGCGAAGTATTTCATTTCACGCCATTAAAATGAGTGGAGAAATTGAGTTGGTAATATTTTTAGTTTTATTTTTTACTTGGAATAAAAATAAAAAGCGGCAGCCTAGTTGGGCGTCGGTTTTTCAATTATTTAATTTATAGGAAACTACGTTCGCCTGAGTGTTATATCATCATCATCATTGGCCTAATACATCTATTGTAGATGATTTAAACAGCGTCAACGGTTGGAAGTTGTTCTGAGACACTTTCTTTGATGGCTGTAGAGACCAATACGAGAAAGACAAAATCGGCCACACGACATACAGACATTATAATCAGCGTTCGCCCTGGATGATAAGGAGTTGCTAGCGCGTTCGTGTCGTTTTGCGCGTTTCTCTCTAGTGTTATAGGCTACTTTATATCGCTGGAAGGTGCGTTAACATGGATATAGCTGCAAGCAAAACCTAAAACCTAGTCCTTACCTACATAATATTTTAAACCAAAAACCCCTGTCGTATCTGGCTGTCTGAATGCGAAAAACCCAAAATCTAATGAAATGGATTTCATTAAAATTTGGTATGGAAATAATTTGAGATTTTTTTTTATTGCTTTGAATGACGAGACCTGCATGCCGTTCGCGTGATGGTAAACGATACGACCGCCCATAAACAGTAGCAACACCATCCAGCACCTTGAGTTACAAAGTATGTGGCATTCCACTGCGCTCGTCATCCTGAGACATAAGATGTTAAGTCTCATTATGTCCAGTAGTTACACTGGCTACAATGTCCTTCAAACCGAAACACAACAGTACATGCACACTGCTGTTTGGCTGTGTGGACTTACATGCAGAATGACGAGCAAAAGCTAGTTATCAAAAGTGTTTGGAAAGCCTTGTAAAAGAATCTTACTCTTACCAATTATGACAAATGTGAAAGATTTAAAAAAAATCTGAGTGTTTGGATGTTTGTTAGAAGTAGATACAGAAACAGCTGAACGGATTTGGATGAAATTTGACAAAGGGGTGGACCATATTCTGGATTATCACACAGGGTAATTTTTATCTCGGTAATTTACTCTCAAGGTTAATAATGGAATTTGTTAGATAGTGCTGGCGTCGTGGTGTCACTATTCGTCGCTAGTGTTTTAGGGTCTTTTGTAGCGGAAAAGGCTTTTCATGCGGACGAAGCCGCCAGAAAAACCTACTAATAAATAATTTGGGCTGAGTGTTACGTTTCCAAAGCATTAGCCTTCATATTAAGTGCCAGCATTTAGTCTATTTTTACCGCGTGTGTTCATTCCATTAACTTTCTCGGATCCTAAATAAAGGTTGACGTAAGAAGCAGAGTCGTAGCGTGTTTTATGAGAAATTAGCTGTGTGTGAGTAACGGAGTAGTTTAATATTATGTAAGAGTGTGTGTTTTTACTAGATGTTCACGGCTTCCTTCGTAAAAACAACCTTTCGCGCTACAAAAATCCCTAAATTCTTCCGAACTTTATAAGTTCTGAAGAACGCGGTAAGATAAACTTAGTGATGAGACAAGCAACCTACTCATCTGAGTTTACTCCTTGGACGCCCGCGGTGGACACCAGTGTCCATTTATATAAGGAAATTAGCTTATAGCTATATATAAGCGGGCGTTGACGGGTTAACGCTACGACTATTAATAGTAGAAACATCAGAACTTGGATAAAAGAACTACGTAAATCTGCACTGCATTCCTCTTTCTAAAACATAAATTTTAAGTAGTTGTAAATAATGGCAATGGCTGCCCTCAATCTGAAATATATTATAATTGTACAACTGCTTGGCAGAATAATTAATAAGTGATGCAATGGTACTAAATAAACTCAGTTAGGAGAGACCCAACACTTTGTAGTTTCTGTAGATCTCTATGTGTGTAATAGTATATATATGAACTGTAGACACCATCTAAATGTTACAAGCATTAGCTGTCTTCTTCTGCATAGTGATGCGACTCGAGTCGTGTTTTTACTCGAGTGAATTTGTCAAACTCGTACTCGAGTGAAAAAAATATTGACTCGAGTCCATTTGTGAGTAGTGAGTAGTGATAGTAGCCTCGGTGATTGCTAGAAATTACTAGAAGTCCCTAACTCACTAGTCGGTGTCTACGTCGCAAACATTATTGCTACCAATTTAACATTTTTATGGCTAATTCAACATTTTTCAGTGATAGAGCATGCAGAAATTCAATTTAACTAGTGAACAATAACAATTATATTGTATATTATTTAATCTTCCGGCATATTAGTAATTGTCATGAATATATTTACAAATATTTAAACAAATCTTACTCGAGTTACAGGGTGTGTAAATTGTCAACTCGAGTGACTCGAAAACTCGAGTACAACTCGAGTGATATACTGAAATTACTCGAGTAACTCGAGTCATAAAATCGTACTCGAGTCGCATCACTAGTTCTACATAGAAATAAAGAATATTTCGAAGTGTCCTTAAATATTTTTTGAGTTTCATCTCTATTAATTTCATAATGTGTCGCCATCTATTGTAGAAAAATAGTCAATTCTCTACGGTGTTTTCATTCCGAAGTAGATTCGATGTAACATTCATCCCACTTAATGTTACAAAAAGTATTTGGCCTAGGATTTGCAACTATAACCCTGCCAATGACATCATCCTCTGGATGCTTAAAAGTAATTTTAGGTGTATAATAATACTGTATCCTGTCAGTTTTGCTAGATTCCTCCGTGTGAGAATTCATTTATTTTTCCGGGCTAAATCCAGAAATATTACCGACATTATAACTATTATACATTCTTTCTCGTATACATCTGTACGATCCCATGAGATTATAGTTTGCAAACAAAACTACAGACAAATCTTATCAATCACACATGTGGTAGTTCGGAGTAAAATAATCTTACTAATTCAGAAGGGGAAAGTTTTCGGAAGTTTACAAATATATAATATTTTTACTTTGGAAATATTATCTGCAACCATGGTTTGATAAATATATTTAATTAAAGGTAAATAGTATGAAATAATTATAAATTAGTAAAGATTAAAAAACTTTTTAACAAAAAATAAACCGACTTCAAAACCACTACAAACCTAAAAATAATTTAGATTTATATTCGCTTAGTATATACGTATATTTGGAGTTAGTGCGTAATTTAAATTAAACAATGTTTTCGTATATTTGTTCGTGTATTTCTTTAGCTTAGCTGGGAATTTAAATTAAGCATCGACTACAAATATACGTATATACTAAGCGAATATAAATTTAAATAAATTTTTGGTTTGTAATGGTTTTGACGTCGGTTTATTTTTTGTTAAAAAGTTTTTATTTATTGCTTTTTTGTTAGGTATTTATGGAATTGTGTAAACAATACATCATAGATATATGATTGCAACATTGGCGAGTCATCTGCTGTTAGTTATTAAAGAGTTCCATTGTGTATCTCCGAAGATCTTCATCAGATCGTAATAAATTATATACTAAAACCTTCCCTCAAAAATATACATTTGAATAACGAAAACTCCATCCAAATCGGATCAGTAGTTTTTGAGAAACTCGCGGCCATATAAATTTACATACATACATACTATACATACATACGGATCAAATTCAGGACCTCCTTTTTTGAAGTTGGTTAAAAAATTACGCATATTGTAGATGGCCACTTAATACCCAAGTCATCGCGTAGCCGCAAGGAATTAATGACCTCTGCCATTCGTCACACAATAAAACATTTAACTGTCGATATTTTATTTTCATAGATACTTCTTCTTCAGTCTTTAGAAGTTCACTGCTGAACATGAGCCTCCCCTAAAGATACAATTAGTATGAAGTCTGAGCTAGTTTATTCAACTTACAAAGATGGCCAGTTATTGATCACCTAAAACTTCTGCTATTATATTATAATAAGCAGTCCTAAAAAATACTGCTGCAAAAGAAAGTATTTTGAACGTCTTTTGAAATAATTTCTTGGGTGGCTTATCTAGTTATTTCGTTCCTAGTCACATTACGTCGATACTTAACACTATCTTCCTTATTAGGTAAGACTGTAATTAAAGGGATTTCCTTCTTAACGTTTCAAATATCTTAATGTGTTCGACGTCGTAATGACCGTTATTTGAAAAGTACGTAGGCACTGAGAACTCGAGAGCGAGTGTTGTGAGACCACGTACAGGCAGCGTAGTGTGTGACGCGCGGGCTGGTGGAGCGACGAGCTGAAGGTAGTGGATGAGAGCTCAGGAGCGAGTGTTGTGAGACCACGTACAGGGAGCGTAGTGTGTGACGCGTGGGCCGGTGGAGCGACGAGCTGAAGGTAGTGGATGAGAGTTCAGGAGCGAATGTAGTGAGACCACGTACAGGGAGCGTAGTGTGTGACGTGCAGGCCGGTGGAGCGACGAGCTGAAGGTAGTGGATGAGAGTTCAGGAGCGAATGTAGTGAGACCACGTACAGGGAGCGTAGTGTATGACGTGCAGGCCGGTGGAGCGACGAGCTGAAGGTAGTGGATGAGAGCTCAGGAGCGAGTGTTAGAAGACACGTATAGGGTAGGACTAAAACAAAGCCGATACAAAACAAACTTAACTTGTAACAATTATGTAACAAATGTATTTAAGCCGCAGTTTGCTCCTAATTATTGGACGATCATTGCGGTCAAATCAAGTTAGAATTAGCATATTACGGGGGTTAATGCGGTTGTACCAATTTAGATTAGCTTTGTAGACTAATAGTCATAAAATCAGCAATATCGTTGCACTCCGTTCAATTGCACCAATTATAGTAGCTTATAACAATATATAGAGGGTACAGATTAAATGTAAATCATGTGTGCATAAGAATCAGGAAGATGAGACTGTTTAATCAACTAACTATAGATCCTCCCAGACGCTATCGTGTTGCAAGAAAATTATGACACAAACGAAATGTAAAATTCAAATATATTAGTAGTAAGGGATTCACCGATACTGGAGCAGGTTCGACGGCCGGTCCGCTCGCTCAGCTCGCGGCGCTCCGGCGGCTGATGGTCGACGTTTTCGATTGCTCCAGATTCGGCCCGCGGAACCCGCGAATAAATCCGCGGATTACTTTAATACCTACCGCGAATTAATTTGATACCTACCGCGGATTAATTTGATACCTACCGCGGATTAACTTGATACCTACCGCGGATTACTTTGATACCTACCGCGGATTAATTTGATATCGACCGCGGATTACTTTGATAACACCCGCGAATAAAAATTATATCGTCCGCGGAATCCGTTTCATATCACCCGCGAGGTAGGTATGAACCACGAATTTGTTCATGGTCTACGGTTCCCTTAAGCTTGTACCTTTTCCCTGTTCGTTGTGCTTTTAACTTTCTACTTTCTATCGGCGATCCTTTTTTTTATTTGAAGGATGCAGAGGTCTTTGTCGCGTATTTCTATTAACTCGTGTTTCTACGCAAAAGCCGTTTAAAATTACTTAATAGTTACCCTTTACGCATTACGAGCATTGTTTATGATAGATAAAGCAACATTTTCCCTGTTTCGTTGTGTTATTGACTTTCTACTTTCTATCGGCGACCCTTTTTTATTTGAAGGATGCAAAGGTCTTTGTCTCGTATTTCTATTAACTCGTGTTTCTACTTAAAAGCCGTTTAAAATTACTTAATAGTCGCCCTTTACGCATTACGGGCATTGTTTATTATAGATAAAGCAATCGTTACAATACACCATACCTTTCTCAAATTCTAGGTAAAACCCTTTGGGTCTTCTCATTGTCATAATAATTACGGTTCCCATTATTCACATTACCTGATATTACGTATTCAACGGAACATTTAAGGTGAAAGTCGAAACATGTTGGATCTTGTCTGCAAGGAAACAATACTCCCTCTCCATATAAAAGACCGACTCAAAATCACATGGTATCGTATTCCACTCTGTGCTCTGCTCGAAGTGTGATCTCCAGTTGTTTGTAACAGTGAAGTGATAGTAAAATTGTGAAATAGTTAAATAGTGAAAGTGTTATAAAAATGAATGTAAGTACCTTTATATACTTTGATCTAAAAGTGTTGTAACCAGATGTTTCATTAATTGTTTATGCCATGTGTTGTCCACCAGGTTAATACATTTTAGCTATCTTTGATGTCTTATTAATTTATCATTGTTACTAATGTGTACATGTATACTTCGCATACCTATAAGTATTAATCATACAGTACTTACTTAACCGATAATTAAAACAGTTTCATTTCATTTTGTTACAGTTTTCTGAAAATACTTACAAAAACTACTATTATGCTGAAGAAATCGACGAACCTAGTGATGAAGAAGGTACACTCGCTTTTAAAGTAAAAAAAGCGATAATAGCAAATAAAAGACCGATCGAAAGCAACAGCATTGATGAGTTCTTCGAAAAACCAAAAAAGAAGAAGACAACAACAAGAAAGTCATCCAGTGTTGGTCGATCGACGAGCGGGGGTGTTTCATACATCCGATCAAACAGCGATGACAACAGTTCTGCATCACATCTCATAAAAATTGAGGTGTATGAAGTGAATAAAATAAAAAACATCGCACCGACGGAACATTGGAAACACGCTGATGTGCGAGTCAAATATTACGCGGAAACCGACAGTGATAAGAACTTGCAAAGTGTTAAGGACACTATATACAATATAACTAAACAGTTGGCTAGTAAGGACGATTGTGTGAAATATTTTATAGACACAGACAAATGAACAAAAGTGCCAGTGCGTGTTAATGTTTTAATATCATAACTTTAATCATATGCTTTGTACTACTATTATTGAAATAAGAAACTATTATTGTAATAACTGTACTTAAGAATCTACCTGTTTAAATTTAACTTACATTGTATTGTATTTAAACTTTGTACTCTTTTAAGTTACATACTTAATAGATTAATTTGTTTTTGATTCTAGAACTCTTTGTGAATTGTGTTATTGCTAAGTATTATTGTAAATAGTTATAAGTCTTTTTAGTGTTTTTTCATGCTCATGCTTACGATTGTAAAGTTATTGGGAACATTCATAAATTGTTTGGAAGAATTATAAGTATTGTATGGGGTTATTAATCTTCAATAAAGAAAAATCATTCATTCATTTTCATATTTCATTTATTCACCTCAAAACATGATTTAAATAAACCATTTAAAAACACATCATTGTATATTGTATTATCACTAAATAATACTTGAAAATCTTTGAGACTCTTACCATAGTATTTATAATACAGATACATTAAACAGTACTCTCCACAAACTATAGTAAAGTCATTTTGAATTCGACTTGTATTGTAATTCCACATTCTAGAATTTCTCGCTAAAAACATTCGGTGGTATCCTTGAGGTGGTCGACCGTATGAATCAAAGTACTGTCCAAAACCATTCTTATCTATGTGTATGGCGACCCAGTGAGAACCTGGTTTGTTATCAGAGTCTAAGTTGCTAACTACGTATGTAGGAGTTACCACATATATTGGTAGACGATTGGCTGCATATACATTATATTCAATACTTGGATCAATTTTCTTTAAGTAATTCTGTATTTCTATTGTATTCATTTTTATTCACCGTATCGCTGCAGAATCTTATCAGGTCGAATGATAAAGTGGTAATGTCTTATATAAGGTTAACAAGACACTATTATGGTACTTATAAGCCAAGTTGACTCTTGTTGTGGGGTTGCAAGGATTATAGTAAAACAAAGAACTTAATATTTTGTGAATTCGTTTTATTGGTAACTTAAATCTAACAACAAATCTGAATTAAATTATTCACGCTTAATCTAATCTTAAACAGTTAATTTTGTGTTCTTAACTACTATAATCTACTGAAATATTGCGGTTTTTATCTATTTCAATAACATTATCAAACTCCGCATAAACAATGCAATTAATAGTTTGTGATAAAGCTGTTTCAAAACGCACTTCTAATCTCACACTACCATGCTTTACAAGATTCCAATGACTTGCAGAGTTTGCTGATAAATCAGGTGTCAAATCAAACGCTAACATACAATACCCTTCAGCGTATTGTTCTCGGGATATCCCATTACCTTCATTGAGAAAGTGTATACCTGTTCCAGAAAACAATGTATGATATACTGAAGTAAAAATTTTGTTCTCAAATGAGGGTTGTAAAGCCTTTGATGGTATTTGTTGACCGTCTATATATAAACTAAAAGTATTGATGTCGTAATTTTGAAAGTTAAATGGGTTCTTAGTGAGGTTTCCATTGAAAGCAGCGTTATTTACAAATCCCACTATACACCTTTTAGGTAATTGTCCTAAGAAAATGTTATCTAGAGTTTTTCCTTGAACACCTGATGGTATTGTTAAAACTTTAACTTCAGCTCGAGTAATGGGGTATTTAGCTGTGGTAGAAGCTAAGACCTTTTGATGAGCAAGTAACACGCTGGGATTGATTCGTGCTCTACGAATAATCAAAGATGCATCCGTAATAGATACCTTTAATTTAAGGTCACCTGTAGAGGCCATGAGATTGAAATTTTCTCTAGAACGAATTAACTTAACACATATATCAACACCATTGATTAAAAATTTTTCTTGATTGAATAAATCACCATGTAAGTGACCAATCATTTCCATTTCTTTACTTTCACTAGATAATTCTTGCCTCTTAGTAAATCCTTTATTAGTATCATCGGTGGAATCCATTTTTCCAGCTGTATCTTCATACCATAAACCACAGGTGAGGTGAGATTTTTTTGCTGCAGGAGCATAGTTCAATAAGTTTTCTATATACGCACGATAAGCATATGTGTTATTGGGTGGTGATACAAGTTTTTGATTTAAGTAGACATCAAGTTGACTGAAGAGTGAGTGCAACCAATTATTCACCGGAGCAACGACTGTAGATGCGGTTAGTTTGGTGTTATCTTGATTTACTATTTTCGCTTTCAAGTGAAGTAACGTATGAGATAAATCTATGTAGTCATCTCCTGCTCCAGGAATTTGAAATTCTATAGGACCATCATCGGCAAGAGATGAAATTGGTTTATAATGGATCCAAATTCCACTTTCAATGCTAGTTTGAGTTGACGGCAATGCAAACAAATCCAATTCGGACTTTATACATTCACAGGAATGACTATGTAAAAAAGACATTTTGATTAATTGCTAGAAAATATGTCCTTGATTTGCTTTTGAGTAATTTTTGATTTTTTTAGAGCTTTCACTTTCGCGGTCAACGACGTACTGACTCCAGGTAGACGTTTTCGTTTTGTTATATATCCGGATCCAGACATATTGATTTTATCTATTTTTTCATCAGCCTTGCGTTTTAAGTTGGAACCAACTTCTTTAAGACGTGCTTTTATTGAATCTTCCATTGGTCGCGCACTAACCATATCTGTCAATAGACCAACACCAGCGCTCAATGCCTCTTTACCAACAGATCGAACACCGCTACATAATAATGGTAAAACTGACCTAAACAATCCCCCAAGAAAACTACCAATTCCATGTCCTTTTTGATAAGGCGCCCCTTTATATACCACCCCTATACCTGAACCAGCCTGATGAGAATAATAGCGTTGATAAGGACATATCATGTTGGAGCGTTCAAAATGCATTATAATTTTTTAAAATGTAGTTTAACACACACCGTTCCAAATTGAAATGGTATCTTTTGTCCGGTGCTTGACCTTATATCTATTTCAATGGTATCGAATTCTCTTCGCATTACCGATAAGTAATGAGGAGGTGAAAATACATGCATTTTATTGGCACCATAGATGTATTTTGAAGGATCTAATGGTATTACTCTCAGAAGAGGTGTCATTACATCACCTACAATTTGAGGTTCAACTATATCACAGTAAACGAATAGTTGAGATGGTAACCCTAAATGTAAATTAGCTGGACATTTAGCTAAATTCTTTTCAACAAGGTTTCTGTTTGGTTCAAATCCCAACTGTAAGCCTAGTTTAGGAGATAATGTTACAGATTTTATTGATTCGTCTAACACAGAAACAGAAACAAATTTAGATATATTATCGTAGCGGAATTTGATTTTTTCTCTTATATTATTTAATGCTGATAAAATATGGTTAATATTATCATAGTTTGTGGCAGGTATGTGAGTCTTATAATAAACTGTAGATAGTTTGTCTTCATTGGGCATTTTCATGATTTTTGTTATGTAAATAACATTCTCATGATCTTGAACAGTAAACATGGTGCATGGATATTGGAATTCAACGATTCCTACACACCATTCTCCTTCCAATATTATGGGTTTGGGTAATTTTGTTGAAAAAATTGATGTTTTGTTCTCAGGAAAATATTCCATTGAACTATTGCTAAGTAAAGTTAAATAAAAATCTTTAATCATATTTTTTTTAAACTGGAAGCTAAAATCCAACTATTAAATTTGTTTGGATAACCTTTCCACTTAACTAACACTTGTTGTCTGCTGCCAGAATAACGAGAGCGAATTATTTTATCAATCTTGTGTTCAATGGTGGGGTCATAAATGACCTTTTGTAATTCTCGTTCATAAAACGTTCCTACTATCTCCTCACCATCTAAATCTTTTATAGTATAAACGGGCCACGGAGTACGTTCTATTATAGAAGAAATCACAAATATTTCATCGCTCCAATTAGATTCATAACCTTTTTGGAATACGTGTTTATATTTAGTTATTCTGACATGGTCACCGACATGAAACATAGGTAGTATAGTTTTTGATGATTTTTCAGATTTTTCATATAAATTACTCCAAACTGTCATTATATTATTAGAATTAACATCTGAAGGACACATTTTAATACTAGAATGGAAACTATGATTGTAAGAGTGTATCAAATTCTGCAAAATATCAATATATTTATGTGTATTCTTGTGTGTAAAATAGCGCCACATCTTCATTTTTAGCGTTCTTTGAAATCTTTCTACAATGCTTGCTTTGATGTCTGGATTATTTGTCGTATAGTAATTTATGTTTTTTGTTTTAAAGTATCTTTGAACATCTTTCGATACAAATTCAGTGCCTTTATCAGATTGAATGTGAGTGGGTGTAGTATTAGCTTCATTAAATATACTGTCGAAACACTTTTTTACGGTTTCTGAATTTTTCTTTTTCAAGGGTCTAGCATATGCATATTTGCTAAAAACATCAATAACACAAAGAATGTAGTTGAAACCTTTATTATCTTTAGAATAAGTCCGCATGTCGCTTAAGTCAGCTTGCCAAAGTTCATTGAGATTAGAGAGAACGTATTTGTTCCGAGCGAATTTTCTATGTACTGGTTTGTGGAGTGTATACGTAGATTGGGATTGCAACCAGTTTTTAACTTCTTCCTTTTTCATTTTACCTTTCATAGCTTTTGATAATTTGTCGATATTGCTATATCCAGCTGGGTGTGATACATCATAATAAATTTGATCTATTTCTAATAAGGGGTCCATTTTTCCCAATCAATCTTTTTCTTAATTTTATTTGCGTGTTTATCTTCGCTCGTTGGCGTCAAATATACCTCTGTGTTTTGTGGCGGTTGTTCTTCGATGGCTTTTTGAAGTCGAGCTATGTACTCACGTCTTTTTGGATTGCCAATATATGTTAAAGGTACTTTTAAATCGTTTAACGCTTTAGCAAATTTTTCCCAACCAGGTGGGTCGTTGTTTTTTAATGGTCGCAGTGTATCGCTTACTAAATCGATAATGTTACTGTTAGGAATCACTTCATTATCTACAATCACTGTGCCAGCATCATTCCAATAAATTTTGTTTTTATTTAGTGACACCGAATTCAACAACAACTCACCTTTTTTTACATATGTTTTTGGTATTAAATTTAAAATTTGTTTTGTTGAGTAGGAAGGTTTTTTTTCGAGTGTAAAACTTTCTTGTTGCTTCTCTTCATCACTCAGTGTCTGACTGACAACTACATCTTTATTCTTGATATCATTATTTATATTAAAAAATTTCCAGCTTTCAGATGTGGGTTTAATGTTATCGTCATTTGAAGTTATTATAGGGAGTTCAATGGGACGACGATCTTCTTCCATAAAGTGAAGATATCTTTGTAAAATTTGTAAGTATAATTTACACTTTTTTCGATCATCCATATTACTGTCGAGTATTTTTTCCATTTCACTATCTAAACGAGAGGTAGGATTTTCATTTCTTTTTTGATTTAACTTATCTATTAAGCTTGGATCAACTAACAGCATTTTTTTGGCGTGTTCCATTTTTAAACTAGTCCACTTATCAATCCACTCAAAATAGAACCCAATATAATCGGAAGAAATGCACCACCTTTTTGAACTATAATATTCTTTCTTATTTTATTTGTACTTTTACGTACCAATTTTCGTAGTAGATTTTTGTACTTTTTTAGTTTACTCTTTGATTTTTCTTCAAGTTTTATATTTCCTTGTAAAACGTTATGAATACATTCACATATAAAATTAATTTCGTTTTCGTTACAGACTTTTAAAAGAGCTTGTTGATGTTTTGGTTTAAGTTTATAAAGAGCATTTAATAAGTGTTCATGCGTCTTTAAGCGTCGATCCATCATTTGTAAATGACGGGTATTGGTTGGTTCTTGACATATTTAAACTCTTTTGTGGGAATGTACACTGTAGAATGACCATCAGATGGAAATATCTTTGATTTAATTCGACACATGTCAAAAGTGTCTTGTTTTAGATCTATCATCAAATAGCCATGTGCTTCTTTTGTAGCATCTCTGTAAGCATCTTCTATGAATTTGCTATTTTCTGGTGATACTTGCCGTGCTAAGTAACGTATTTGAGTTTTATCACGTGGGTTTTTAAAATAAATTATGTAGTTTGAATTCAAAGAAATGTCTCTTTGTCCTTTACCTTGATGAAATAAATTTTGAGTAATGTAAAATACACTCAAGTTCCTATGATGACTACCTTTGGTAAATATGTCAACAATGCGACCATCAGATTCCCTCATGAGATCGTCGATAATAATAAGGTTAGCTTCCTTTCCATCAAACATATTCAAATCTGGTATACCCTGATAATAGTTTACATTTGGTAAATTATATAAGGGCTGCATTTCATCAAAACACCAAGTAATTTGATGAAAATTGGTGTTGCACACCTCATTAATATGTTTAATAAAGTTTGTTACAAAATTAGACTTTCCACATCCACTTGGACCTGCAACTATGGCAGTAAAAGGATGATAAAAATGAAACATTTTTAAATACACGTGTGAACTCGAAAAGCGTTTCGGAATGAATAAAACTAGAAGTTACGATTGAATGTATTATATTTGATTTTGTTTTACATACAAAGATTACATATACAAATACTTTGAAAAATGATCACATACAGTTCATAGCTGTTTTGAAAAATATTACAGTAAGAAAATTATTATAAAATAAAGTTAAATCAGGTATAACAAATAACTAACTACATACATTAAAATTTACATCTAATTTTTCATGATATTATACAAAACAGTTGTCATAGTAAAACAATAAAAAAAAAAAAAGATAGTACATAATAAAGACAGAAACACACACACACACACACATTAACATACATATTTTCGTTGTACAGAAATCGTTGATAAAATCAAATGTCCTTTATTTTATAATGACCCCATGCAAGAGTATCTGTTGAATTTTCTATTAAATAACGTTTAGTGTCATTGTGTGATAAAGATATTTTATTAATTTTTTGTGTATATATAGCATGTTTAATTGATTTAAATCTTATCATTTCGCTGTATTGCGTTTTCTTTTCATATAAACATGATTTATAATCGGTAAGACAAAATTTTTTTGTTACACTTTTGTTAATCCCTTTTGCTTTACATATACATTTATTCTGCACATCCATTGCATACATTTTAGAGCGAAGACCTACAAACTCTTTAAGAATTTTACCGTTATTTTCGTCTTTAAAAAAACCTAACCGTTTTTTATTCAATAATGGTAAACCATATTGATTATTTGGTGGATAGTCGGACGTATCAAAGTAGTTGACTAAATCAAGTTTTATATCAGCATAATAATTTTGCGTAAATATTTGATATATTAAGCTATCGGTATCAGTATATAGTAACTTAATATTATCTTGATATTTTATTTTCATATAATCGTAATGGAAATCGTATAGTAATGTTTTAGATATATCTAAAATACAAAAACCGAGGTAAATTGGTTTATTATATAAAACGTTAGTTTTATTTAATTGTATTGCAACTAAGCTCTCTGAGAATATAGATAAACTATGGAATTCTGGTCTTGCTATCAAAGATTGAGCACCTTGAGTTTTGCCACGATTTAACCAATGATTAATTAATTTGACATTAACTCGTTTTCTTACATTTTCCATTGTTTTACCAAAAACAGAATTATTCATAAGTTTAAAAAAATCTTTCTCAAAATCTGAAGTGGCTAATGAACGCATATGAGTATTCAAGTCTATGTAACTTTTCAACCACGCGGATTGTTCAAATTTTAAAATTCTATGTACTTTAACCAATCGGAGACCATTTTTTAAACATTGTTTAAGGTTTCTATAATGAATGACGTAATTTTTTTTATTTTTTAAATTTGGGATCAGTTTCCTGTCTTTGCTGTTTCCTAAACATACGTTTTCTGGACAAAATGGAAAATCTGAATGAAAATCATGTAAATTTTTTGAATATTCTAAATCTACTTCCAATATTAAACCATGTCTGGCATCATCGGCTATATTAAAATCTGTATTTATATCGACCCATTCAAATTTGGCTGTTGGGAGACATTGGGACATAGCCCAACCATAAAGGTTATTTGCGTCTAAGTACATCAAAAATGAAGATGGTTTATCTGAATCGTATTCCGACATAAACATGTTATTTGCCACTGCATGTCTATTGCTGCATTGTGATATACCCCCCCGAATATTATTCGCTATAAACGTAACCTTGTCGATATCTGTTAAAAGTTCCAAATTTATTTTGGTAAAATTTAACATAGCATCCCAACTTAAACCAGGTGCTGTATAATAGTGGGCAGGATCTAAACCGTATGTTTTAAGACAGACATCCCTAAAGTTTTCAAATATATCTGCTAACAACAATACATCTGTTTTTAAATACAGGTCTGAATATTCACCCATGTTTTTACAATTAAAATGATTCCACACGTCTTGAGCATGATGGTATTCACTTTCTGTAATGTGACTATCATTTAAAGAACTATAAAATTGATCGCGAGTGGGAAGAGAAGTTATTTTTAAAGAATCAAATGTCGTCATGTATTCGTATGGATAAACACCTTTTCTTATTAAACGTTTAAAATCTTCTTCACATGGATATTTTAATTTGAGTTCACGAAATTGTTCAAGTAATAAGTTCTGAGCTAATTTGTTAAGGCTACTTGACATAAATTTAAAAGAATCAAGAAATCGTAATTTTATAACTCTGTTATTGATTTGTAAAACTTTAGAAAAAGAAATATATTTTTCCTTGTTCTCAGGAATAAGTTCAATGTCACCTTTCTCGAAATCAAGACCATGCACTATGAAATGAGCGTCATAATTACTTAAATTATGTAAAAACACTGGCACAAAATTAGGAGCTTTGTATTTCTGAGAGCATACTCTATGAGCTACACCTTCATATGCACCAGTATGCCAATTATATGATATTGTTCTATCCACGTTTAATTTAGTAGCACAAATGTAACAAGACTCACTTTGATTGATATTTATTTTATTTTCTTCAGTTAACGGTAATGGTGATTTGACAAAAGAATTCTTTTTACAAATATTTTCTAAATCTGCGTAAATGAATTGCATAAATTTTAGCGCACAATCTTGCCCTGTATAAGACCTATATACTGAAAGATTATCATCATAAGAACATTTAACATAATACCCAAAACTATACGTTTCATGTTTTTGGATATTAACAGTTGATGATTGATTTGGATTGTTAGAACAACTCTCTATTGGTTTTAAAAATGCTTCAAAGTCAGCATACACAACGAATGGAACTCTTAATTTACGTTCATAGTTGTTAAATGAAATTTGGTTTGATGGTATTAATTCATTAAACCAGTTTCTTTTTCTATCGTTTTCCGATGGTAAATTTGTACACACATTGAAACAGTCATTTTCTTGGTGTCGTTTTAAATTATCTAATGACGTGAAATTTAATAAACACCCATCACAAATATGAACTGCATGTTCAGAAGTCGATAACTGTTTAGATAATAATCTCGAGAGGTTTTTAATATAACAGAAATGACCTTTGGAACCTTGAGATATATACAATAAGTTTAAGTGAGTAATTTTACGGTGTTTCGTAAAGTGTAATGGACCCACAACTTTATTTGATTTGCTTATTGAATCATATTGTAATCCAAAAACATTAATACTTATACTATTTAATTTTTCAAACTTATGGATGTCATTAATTTTTATAGGAAACGATAGGTTATCAAATTTTAGTTTGTTTTTGTGTATTATATAAGATGATACCCTATTGGAACTATGAGTAGCTGGAAATAATCCTGACAAAACTGCCCAACGAAAGCATTCATGATCGTTATTTTGAACATTGATTACAGCTTTCTTATGTTTTATATCTAACGGTAGGTCTATGTATGAAGATCCACGCAATGGGTTAAATTTGTTGACATTCATATCCAAGTGATTTATTTTAACTAAACTCCATCCACTACCTTTTTTTTGGAAATTGGTCATTTTGTTTGTTATTTCGGTAATTATAGATGAGAAAATAATATCTTTGTCATCACCTTGACAAACAAGATAGTTTGAAATTTGAAAATCAAAAATATTGTGTAGATTTTTTGTTTCTTGTGTGTAATCCGCATTGAGAATAAAATTAACTTTTACAACAGAATATTCTAAGATAGATCGTTCTAGTAATGTATAAATTATTTTTTTAATATTTTGTAAAAATAATTCAGGTGATTCAAGCTGTGTATCAGAAACTAAACTAGATTGCACTCGATATGTAATAATTCTATTACCGAAAGCACTATCAATGAATTGAACATTAGGTAGATTATTATCTCGTCTAATTAAATTATTTTTATGTTTATTGCTCTTATAGTGACTGGTCATATATTTTTTTGACACATATATGTGACACTCAGGACATTCAATTTTATCATTATGCTGTTCTGTACTTACATTTAAAATGTTATCCAGCGACGATGTAGATGTCGAAGGAGCTTCAAGACGAATATTTTTTCTTCTCTTTAATGGATCCTCTTCATACAATTCAGTTGGCGCTAATCTTTTCCTGCTGCCTTCTCCATTCTGCATAGATCTGATGGATAAGAAAACTGTTAAAAAAATGTTATCTCACGAAATAAATATGCTATATTTCTATTATTTAAATAGATACTAACATTATTTGTTATTTACACTGCAAACAATATGCTTTCATTGATAATACACCATCAATATCATCCTCATCGGAATGAGTTTGTTTTGAGATTTTATGTCCACTACATGGTGTATAATAAGGAGAAATATCAGGATCTCCCAACATTGATTCTGGCAAAACATTTAATATATACCAAAACCGTATGAAACGATGATATTTATGTAAAATTATCTTTTTATCGAAACTCGCAATCTCACTCTGAGATAAACTAGAAATATCAAGTGAGTGGTACATTTTGGTTGCACTTCAATGTTAAAAATATAAACGGAAGAAACAAGTTGAATGATTGTGCAAGATGTTCGAACCATTATAAATACTTTAAGTGTATCCCCTCTTCATGGATTCCCAAAACATGTTGCAACTAGTCTTAACATAATAAAAAATGTTTTACTCACGTTTCGACTTGTCTTTGTTCCATTTTATCACAGAGCTCGTACAGTTCTTTGTCGTATTGCGATGACATCAGATCCATTGATTCGATGTTTTCGAGAAGTGCGACGAGTTCCATGTTGTATAAATCACAGCTTGTATCCATGGTAAGGAATGTCTCAGTATATTTTAAGTTATTTCAACGCTTATATACTACCCAAAACAATGTACCACAAATGTTACCTAACGTTACGGTACCACAATGTACAAATTAATCTATTAAGTATGTAACTTAAAAGAGTACAAAGTTTAAATACAATACAATGTAAGTTAAATTTAAACAGGTAGATTCTTAAGTACAGTTATTACAATAATAGTTTCTTATTTCAATAATAGTAGTACAAAGCATATGATTAAAGTTATGATATTAAAACATTAACACGCACTGGCACTTTTGTTCATTTGTCTGTGTCTATAAAATATTTCACACAATCGTCCTTACTAGCCAACTGTTTAGTTATATTGTATATAGTGTCCTTAACACTTTGCAAGTTCTTATCACTGTCGGTTTCCGCGTAATATTTGACTCGCACATCAGCGTGTTTCCAATGTTCCGTCGGTGCGATGTTTTTTATTTTATTCACTTCATACACCTCAATTTTTATGAGATGTGATGCAGAACTGTTGTCATCGCTGTTTGATCGGATGTATGAAACACCCCCGCTCGTCGATCGACCAACACTGGATGACTTTCTTGTTGTTGTCTTCTTCTTTTTTGGTTTTTCGAAGAACTCATCAATGCTGTTGCTTTCGATCGGTCTTTTATTTGCTATTATCGCTTTTTTTACTTTAAAAGCGAGTGTACCTTCTTCATCACTAGGTTCGTCGATTTCTTCAGCATAATAGTAGTTTTTGTAAGTATTTTCAGAAAACTGTAACAAAATGAAATGAAACTGTTTTAATTATCGGTTAAGTAAGTACTGTATGATAAATACTTATAGGTATGCGAAGTATACATGTAGACATTAGTAACAATGATAAATTAATAAGACATCAAAGATAGCTAAATTGTATTAACCTGGTGGACAACACATGGCATAAACAATTAATGAAACATCTGGTTACAACACTTTTAGATCAAAGTATATAAAGGTACTTACATTCATTTTTATAACACTTTCACTAATTAACTATTTCACAATTTTACTATCACTTCACTGTTACAAACAACTGGAGATCACACTTCGAGCAGAGCACAGAGTGGAATACGATACCATGTGATTTTGAGTCGGTCTTTTATATGGAGAGGGAGTATTGTTTCCTTGCAGACAAGATCCAACATGTTTCGACTTTCACCTTAAATGTTCCGTTGAATACGTAATATCAGGTAATGTGAATAATGGGAACCGTAATTATTATGACAATGAGAAGACCCAAAGGGTTTTACCTAGAATTTGAGAAAGGTATGGTGTATTGTAACGATTGCTTTATCTATAATAAACAATGCCCGTAATGCGTAAAGGGCGACTATTAAGTAATTTTAAACGGCTTTTAAGTAGAAACACGAGTTAATAGAAATACGAGACAAAGACCTTTGCATCCTTCAAATAAAAAAGGGTCGCCGATAGAAAGTAGAAAGTCAATAACACAACGAAACAGGGAAAATGTTGCTTTATCTATCATAAACAATGCTCGTAATGCGTAAAGGGTAACTATTAAGTAATTTTAAACGGCTTTTGCGTAGAAACACGAGTTAATAGAAATACGCGACAAAGACCTCTGCATCCTTCAAATAAAAAAAAGGATCGCCGATAGAAAGTAGAAAGTTAAAAGCACAACGAACAGGGAAAAGGTACAAGCTTAAGGGAACCGTAGACCATGAACAAATTCGTGGTTCATACCTACCTCGCGGGTGATATGAAACGGATTCCGCGGACGATATAATTTTTATTCGCGGGTGTTATCAAAGTAATCCGCGGTCGATATCAAATTAATCCGCGGTAGGTATCAAAGTAATCCGCGGTAGGTATCAAGTTAATCCGCGGTAGGTATCAAATTAATCCGCGGTAGGTATCAAATTAATTCGCGGTAGGTATTAAAGTAATCCGCGGATTTATTCGCGGGTTCCGCGGGCCGAATCTGGAGCAATCGAAAACGTCGACCATCAGCCGCCGGAGCGCCGCGAGCTGAGCGAGCGGACCGGCCGTCGAACCTGCTCCAGTATCGGTGAATCCCTTACTACTTATATTAACTAGGTGTTGCTCGCGGTTTCGCCCGCGTGAAAAGCCTTTTCCGCTACAAAAGTCCGAAAAGTACAGTACGACGCTAGCGCCATCTACTTAAAGAAACAGATTAAAAATATCCATCATTATCACGGGAGCAAATTACCGGGATAAAAAGTAGCCAATGTGTTAATCCAGGATATGGTCTAACCGTGTGCCAAATTTCATCCAAATCCGTTTAGTTGTTGCTGCGTTTACTTTTAATAAACAGCCAAACTTTTGCATTTATAATATTAGTAAGCCAAGAAGTAAGATAAGATAAATAAAGAAGTAAGATATCTCTTTTATATATAAGTTGGATATTTCGCTTACCGTTGAGATAGTGAATTGCTGATGTTACTTAGACTGTTCACTGTTAATCTAATCACTCTAAACTTAATCTATCTAAGTGTAAGACCTATAATCCAAATTAACTTTAACTTAAACTCACAAAAGTCGACTTTGCAAAGTAAACTTAAGAATTAACTGCTTACTAGTTTTACTTGTGTTGCTACTTTATTTAGAACAAATAAAGTATCTAGACTTTAAGTTAGTAATGTTGGAATTAAGAAAATGTTGATGTTTACTAAATTACTAAGTATCGCTCACGTGCCAATAGGCGCAACGGTTTTTTGAAGTGAAAACTTCTTTAGCGGCGTTGAGCACTTTTTTGAGATGGGTATAAAATGTTAAACTCGCATACTCGCGTCAGGATCACGTGACCGAATTCTGACGAAAGTGCATGCGGAGGTTTTACCATCCCTTACTAATATGAACCTTAAGTACAATGTGTAGAAGCTATAATTCTTGAAACGAGTGCATTTTTAGTTATTAACGTCATTAAAACCATCCCTTACTAATATGAACCTTAAATACCTTGCGTAGAAGCTAATTCCCCAGCGTTGGCACGGCACGAGTACAAAAGAACGTAACATTTTTTTTTCAAATTTTGATTTATTCTACTTTGGTTGTGATAACCATTGCATTTCTGACATTTATCAAAAACCAAGCTAAACGTGCGTTGCTCGCGTTTAAAAATCTACTTTATGTGGTAGGTGTAAGATCAAATTTTTGTTTAGTTAATCAAAATTTGTAGGTAATTGTTCCAAGTTTTCTGCCAGCACTCCCGGAGTGCAACCCGTTCTTTTTTATTTCTCCAAAATGGCAGCTAGAATTTACTCTACAACTTTGGTTTTGGCTAACTTTATATTATAAAACATTCAAAGGTCTTTTCACAATAAAAGTACGAACACTGCGACTTTCTGGATACCTAAAATAAATTACAGTTTAATTAAAGACTGTCTCGGTGGCGTAGTTGTATTACGGTACGACTGCAAGGCTGAGGTCTCGGGATCGATTCCCGGGTCGGGCAAAGTGATATTGGATTTTTCTATTCAGTATCAGCCCAGAGTCTGGAATTTGTGCCCGATATGGCGATAGGCTCGCCCCCTATCACATCATGGGACGGAATACGCTTGGCGAAAAGTGGGTGCACTAGTTGCGCCTCTGCCTACCCCTTAGGGGATAAAAGGCGTGAGCATGCATGCGTAAAATAAATTCTTAATTTACTTTTTATTCTTCAATCAAAGCACAGGTAAAAACATCCTTGTGTAAATTTCTAATCATAGTGAACCCGTTGTAAGTTCAGTCAGTATTTCCGATTCATTGGGCCTGAAACCAGCTAAGATCTTAACTCTAAAGGAGGTGTGGACAGCATTAAGCTTGTATAATTGGTAATAGTACGGCATATTCGTAATAAATGATGAGTACCAGATATTAACAGGTCAATGGCGCGCACACACATACACACAAACACACACACACACACACAGCTTGTATTCTTACTGTATTAAACACATTGTCAAATTTTAATTTTGCATCCTTAAATATAGATGATTGTTACTGTTATTGTAGGTCAAAGAAGTGAGAATCTGATGACCTGTAACACAGGCTTCGCCTACATCGGGCACCATTCTCTTTGATACACCTGTGTAATTTAATATTTTAGTAACACTTTAAGTGATGTGATGATGAGTGTGTATTAAATTAAATAATAAAATAATAATAAAAATTTCTACAACTGTAGGTGTTAGTTAGTGTATACACTACAGTAGGTATTTGACGATGTCTGCGCGACGCCCACATTCCATATTATAAAACGAAGCCCCCCGCCGCGTCTGTGTGTCTCTCTGTCTGAACGCGATAAACTCAGAAACTATCGAACGGATTTCGATGAAATGTGGCATGGGGATCAAAAAACTCACTCACGCGGGCGAATCCGCGTGCAAAAGCTAGTATACTTTTATTTACTTTCCCTCATAATACTGCACAAAACCTTCATCAATGAAAAAAAGATTAAAGGAAAAGAACCTTGCAATTGTCTTTGAAAGTACATTAAAATTCTTCCCTCGTTCTTCTGTACTGTTCATTTAATACATTGTGTTCAAACTCCGTGAAGTGAATTCAGTTTCGTAGTAATTGAACTACATCTGGCCTTTGAATTTCTCTGTGTATATCTAAAAGGATTGATATTATTGAAAGTTCTATTATCTCGTTAGTTTATCAAAAGCGTGAATGGACTGGGAATTAGGAGGTCCTGGGTTCGAACTACATTCATTCATTTATACTCAATCATTATTCTTTGTGTATTTTTCACTTCCTGAATACGATTCTATAAATTTCTGTAGATTAACAGACCCTGAATATAAAGTTTTGTTATATTTCAAAGCGAATTGGAACAGCATTACTTACATAATGTATGGAGAAAGGTTTTTGGTGATTTCTATCCTTGAAAGTACTCAAACCTTAAAGGGTTTCATAGAGTCTTTTGATCATTATAAGCAAACGGATTGATGGGTTCAAAATTTGCCTAAATTGCACATTTTTGCGCTAACAATATTTTTTCAAAATCTGTGACTGTATATTGCAATACTTTCAAAAATGATGGAAAGTCTCCTAAGAATCTCCTAAGAGTCTTTCCTGTAATTACAACGGTTAAGCTAGCTCATCGCAGTGCCCCATCTAAAAATCCACTCTGTGTATTACGCCAGTAGTACCTATCTATAAAGATATATTATAAGGCGACGAAAGTATATAATCCGCTGGAAGTACCATCAGTTACGGTTAACTTTATTTTTAAGGTCCGTTTGAATAATTATGACTGAATCTTAGCGTAAAACCGATAAAAACACCATTACTTACTTTCATTTATCTAGATTCGACAGCTTGGTCATTAATCTATAAAAATATACAAAATCTGCAACCATTATGCAAATGGTTTGATTTGCCAATATCTATATTACATCCAGCCTCAAAGGCATGTCTAGAATTGGGGTTACGATCGCACTAAGACCTAACGCATACTGACAGGACAGCACAATAAAGGATCTTCCGGAATCTTTTTATACGGGCATAATGACAGCTATTCAGTGGTATCCTTTATTACATACTTTTTTTTTTTTTTTTTTTTTTTTTTTTCGCGGAGAAAGTGACTTATTACTACCGCCCAGCCTTCAAGGGGGGGCGACTGAGCGGTTATGTTGGGTTCACCGTGCCTTACGTCCCGGCGTTGAGCCGCCCGGAGAGATGTAACCATCGGGCGACCGCCGGGCCGAGTCCCTAACCTATGTACAACGCACGGCATACCAACCAAAACTCCGCGGTGGCCATCTTCGGCGCATTAGGGACGGCTGCGGGCTTCCTCTGACGGGAGTGTCTAAGTTGTCGTCCGCAGCCGCCCCTGCGCGTTGCCGCCTAGTGCGGCCCCCGGTGGCCCCTATTAGTCGCCTTTTACGACAGGCAGGGGATACCGTGGTGGAATTCTCCAAACGCCCCCAATCCACAGGGCGGAAGACGCCGGTCAGTCGTCCACCCGGCGCCTCCTACGTCTCGTCTGGCGGCGGGAGGGATCTCCACGCCTCCGATCCCTCTCGGCACTCTCCTTCCGCGAGAGGACCACCTCACAGAAGTGTGCCACCGCACGCCAGGACCTCCGGCTGTCGACCATAGAAGCGACCACGGCCGGCAGCGAGAGGTCTCCTCCGACGACTGCTCTGAGAGCGCTGCGCTCCTCATCCCAGGCTGGGCAAAACTCTAACGTATGCTGGGCCGTATCCAGCGGGCAGTTGTCACAGTGGTGACACACGGCCGACACCTCCTTCCGCACTACCCGCCACAAGAACTCACCGAAGCAGCCATGCCCGGTGAGCACCTGCGTCAGGCGAAACGTTGCCGCACCGTGGCGCCTGTCCAGCCATTCGGCAAAGACAGGACGCACTGCCGTGACGACCCTGAGCCCCGCTGACGGGGCCTCCAGCCTGAGACGCCACTCCTCCACGGCGGCTCGCCGTAGGGAGGCCCTCATGGCCTCCACCTCCTTCAGGGCCGGACGTTGCCCGCGACTGGACGCCTCCTCCCGCCAATGAAAGACATCGGAGAGGGATTTGGCGTCCAGATCCCAGGGCAGGAATCCGGCCAACAAACAAGCCGCCTCGAAAGAGACCGTGCGGTACGCCCTGATCGCCCGCTGCGCCAAAGCTCTCTGCGGAGTGCGCAGGAGGGCGACGCAGGGGCGGTTCAGGGAGTCAGCCCAAACGGGGCTGCCATAGAGGGCCATGGACCGCACGACTCCGTGATATAACCTCCGGCAAGGGATGCCAGGACCTTCCAGGTTGGGCAGCAGGCTGGAAAGAGCGCCCGCTGCCCGAGACAGTTTCGTCCCCAGTTTCTTGAAATGGGCGCGGAATTTCCATCGGCTATCTAAGACTAAGCCTAGATATTTCATATCTTTGCCGATGGGAATCCGCACCCCCTCAACCACGATGTGGGCACCGGCCGGTGGCCCTCTCCGAGGCCCGTGGAAACAAATGGCCTCGGTTTTCTCGAGGGCCACCTTTAAACCCAACCGTCGAATCCGACTTACTACTTGGCCGGTGCCCACCGCCGCCAAGGTGGCGGCGTCCCGGAACGTCCTGGCGGTCGCTGTGACCAATGTGTCGTCGGCGTAGCACGTCACGCCGACGTCCCAAAGATTTGCACCACGGAGCACCCAGTCGTATCCGATGTTCCACAGGAGAGGGCCCAAAACCGAGCCCTGTGGAACACCGCACGACATCGCTCTTCGGTGCCACCCGTCGGCGCCCGGATACACAACGTCCCTGTCAGACAGGTACGCGTGCACCAGGCGCCGAAGATAGGGCGGCACCACGTGGTACCGCAGTGCCTCGTGAATGCAGGGCCAGGGCAGCGTGTTGAACGCGTTGGAGATGTCCAAGGACACCGCGACAACTACTCCGCCTCCGGCCACTGCATCCTCCGCCTGTGCCTTCACCCGCAGAATCGCGTGGATGGTGGAACGTCCCCTCCTAAAGCCAAATTGGCTGTCGGCCAGGTTCGGTCCGACCCTCTCGAGGTGCTCGACGAGGCGAGCATGGACGATGCGCTCGAAGAGTTTGGCGACCTCGTCGAGCAACACGATGGGCCGGTAGGCCGACGGCGACTCTGCGGGTCGTCCTTCCTTTTTAAGCAGGACGAGCTTCCCGGTTTTCCAACGCGCCGGGAAGACGCCCTGCTCCAAACAGGCGGTGAATAAACTGCGGAGCCTCGGACCCAGGTGCTCGAGGGCTAGCACCCAGGCTCTTCCGGGGATGCCGTCGAGCCCTGGGGCCGTGTTTTTGCTCCGCAGCCGAAGCACTACCGCCCGCATTTCTGCGGGCGAAACCTTTGGGATATCCCTTGCCGGATTCTCAATCGACGATGACGCCACATCCGGTGGCGACATCGGTGGAGGAGTGGTCTCCACGGTGGCCGGGAACAAGGCCGCAACGACGTTGGCCAGTAATTCTGGCCGGAGACTCTGCGACAGCGGGGGCGCCGCTGGGCGAAGCTTATTCATCACCATGCGATAGGGGCGCCCCCACGGGTCACCGTCGAGAGTCTCCAGAAACTCCTTGCGTGCCGCGACCTTGGCCCTGTGAACGGCCACCCGCAGCGCTCTCTTCGCCTCTTTGTAGAGGTCATAGAGCCGCCGCTCCTGGTCTGCGTGATCCTGTGTTCGAATTCGGCGACGGTGATGCCTGGCGTATCGACGGCGCGCAGCAACGCAAGACGTGCGCAACTGCGCCAGCTCCGCCGACCACCAGTACACCTGCCGCCGAGGCGAACGGCGGAGGGCCCGGGGCATGGCAGTGTCGCAAACGTCCGACATTGCCACCCCGAGCCACTCCGCCTCCTGCTCAACCCGTACCGGCCCGTCCGGCACGGGGAGCCACGACATCACCAGAGCGGCTAACTCTAGGGCCTCTTTATTGAGGCGACGCAACACCCACCGCGGGCCGTCCTGATTCGGGGCACTCGGTTCACCACCGGGCTGGATGCTCGCGGACCTGGAGACGTCGAACCTAATGTAACGGTGGTCCGACATCGTCTCCACGCCCGCGAGGACTCTCCATCCCCGGACACGGTGCGCAACGGCGGGACTTGCAAATGACAGATCAACTATGGACCCGCCGTTGTGCCGCACGCACGTGTGCACCGACCCCCTGTTCAGGACGACCAGGCCGACAGAGATCGCCCAGTCCTCCAGGACCCTACCGCGACCGCTCGTCGCCGGCGAACCCCAAGCTACAGACTTGGCGTTGAAGTCACCAGCGACGACTGCCGGGTAAGGTTGGCCTTGTTCCACTAGGGCCCCCAGCCGAACGAGAAAAGATTCGAATTCGGCGAGGGGTCTGTTGGGAGAAAAATATACTCCTACAACCCAAACGTCTCCCAACAGAGCCGCCACGCATCCCTGGTCCTTCGATATCTTTTCGAAGGGTGGGGAGCCAGCGGCACCCTGGGTGATTATGGCCACCAAACCGTCGTTGTCCCCGGCCCAGTTGTCACGGGGAGGGACAAAGTACGGCTCAGCGACCACGGCCACTTGCACCGACCACTCCGCCAGGCTTTGGGACAACAGGTCTTGGGCACTGGCGCAGTGATTGATGTTCGCCTGGAGGAACTTTAGGTCCATTATTGGGCGATCTCTTCAACACCTTCCATCTCAGCCTCTTGCGGTGGGCTTGCTACTTGCGGCTGGGTCGTGGCCACAGCAGCAGCAGCATTACGTCGCGAAGGGCGACGCCGGTTGCGGCGGGAGGAGGCGGGACACGCCTTCCCCCCGACTTGGTGCCCGGCGGGCTTGCCGGAGGCCGCACAGACCACGCAGTTCGGCGCAGCGCTGCACTCACGGGCCTTGTGGCCTGTCTGGCCGCAGCGGTAGCACAGCGCACTACGGTCTACTTCGCAGTCGCAGCGCTCCCGGACGTGCCCTGTCTCCAGGCACCGGTAGCAACGAAGGGGCCGCGCCTCGAGCACAGAAACTCGAGCCGCGACCCAGCCGATTAGTACACGGCCCGCCCCCCGCACTTTCTGGGCTGCCTTTATCGGCATCCGAACCCAAGCCGTGCTCACACCAGACCGGTCAGGACGGATTTGCCCTACCTTTACGGCCTCCAGCGCACACTCACCGGCCTTGGAGAGGGCCATTGCGACTGACTCAGGAGTGGCCGTGTAGTCCAGCTCCGTCAGCCGCAGTTCCGCATTTTTGATGGGCCGGGAGATCCGAACGTCCTCCGACCCATTGAAACACTCCCTCAGCCTTGCGGCGAGGGAGTCGGCCCTCTCATCCGAGTTGGCCCCGGGCACCTCGTACATTGGGGCACCCGTGGCTGCAAACTTCGGCCTCAGTCGTGTGATGTCAAGGCCGGCGAGGCTTACTTTATGCTGCGCCTCCGTCAAAACCTTGGCATATGTGAGTCCCTTCGTTACCGCCGCCGGCGTCAGGGATATCATGACGGCCGCGGACCGCGGTGGGCGGAGCTTGGGCTCGGCCCGGCGCGGTTGTTGCTGCTGACTTGCAGCCGGTGTCGCGTCGGCCCTGGGCTTCGTCTTCTTCTTGCCCACCACGACCGTCCATTCCCTGTCCAGGGACACTGGAGCCGGCGGTAGCGGGCGGGGCTTGCAGGGAGCTTGCTGCGCTGGGGGACTGGGTTTACTTTTCCCCCCCTTGCCTTTTGCCTTCGGATTGGGCGCCGGAGGAAGTGTGGGGGCCGGAACGACTCCCTTCTTCGCTTGCACCCCAGATGGTGCCGCCACGATGAATCGGGGCGGAGCACTGGAGGGACCGGCGATTGGGGTAAGGGTGGGAGGACTGGGTTGGGCTAATTCCTTGCTCTTACCTTTTCCCTTGCCCTTCCCTTTATCCGACAATTGGGGTTGACCCCGGACATAACCCCCCTGCACCGGAAGCTCCACTGTTTGGGCCCTGTTTTCATGGGCCAGAGGCGGTCTTTTGGCTGGTCCCATGAGCAGGGACTCCATCCTTGCCCGCACCCTTGCCTCTATCATTTCCAGCATGTCCTCGGTGGAGCTTTTGCTGGCGGCCGCCTCTAGGTCTTCGAGGCGGCGACGGAGGGAGGCATTCTCCTCTTGAAGCTGCTTAACTGCAGCCTCAAGGCGGGAGCTCTTTTCCCGCCACCTCTTCGCCTCGCCTTCAAAGCCGGTGACCGTGGTCTCTGCAGTCTTTGAGCGCGCCAGTGACCCGGCAGAGTGGAGCCGCTTCGGCACTAACTTCTCCGGCTTTTGGCGAGCCTCCGCACGCTTCGCGATGCGCTCCCTCTCCGCCTTCTTTGAGCTGCTCACCGAAGGCGGACCCGCTCTACCGCGAGCAACGGTCGCCCTTGTCTTCGATGCCGGCTCGTCCGTGTCGGTCGACAGGCTCCTCCAAAATCGCCCGCCTCTCACTGAAGAGCCACTATCGCTGGACTCTGAGTCCACGCACATGTCTTCAGTGAGCCTCACGCCCATCCTTTATTACATACTGATCCACTGCTAATCCGGAGCCCCTCTAGAACTAAGAGGATTTAGGCCTTAATTCATCACGCTGACCTAGGGGTGATTGGCAAACTTAAAAATTATTCGAAAATATCAGACATGTACACACCACACGATGTTTCCCTTCACCGTTGAAACGAGGATAATGAACAAAGAATACTCTCGTTATTTTAAAAATAAGCGTGACTCTTTTTTTTTTTTTTTTTTTTTTTTTTTTTTTTTTTTTTTTTTTTTTTTTGTCCCTGACTATTCTGCCAGTAGCCTGACGAGGGTCGGCTTTTCTGGCCACACCGGTCTTTAGGGTGAACGCTGGTGCGCTCGCAACCCTGAATTTAAGCAACCATGCTGAGGGCAACCCACTAACGGGTTACGAACCTCGGCTCAGGACGGTCGCTGAGGGGAGAATGAGACATTCAACGATTAGTGGGGGGGAAGGATTTTTACCTAATCCTATCAGTTCGGGTTGTTTACATCGGCACCCGGGCCGGAACTGTCATGAGGGTCGGGAGGGCGACGGGGAACGCGGCGAGGTCCTCGACGGCGAGGACGGAACTGCGGTCTTGTGGAGTGTAAGAGTTTTAAAAACTCGTTTTTCTCACGAATTGCCAGAGTGATTTCGTCCTCTGGATCTGTCAGAACTGAACGCGGCCGTCTCCATTTGGCGCGGTCAAATGGAGTATAAATTGACGCTTTGCGGATGAGCGTGTTGGTATGTTTTTCCGCCCGATCGAAATAGCGTTTGCTGATGTTCTGCATGAAGTGCTTGATGGTCGGCATGTTGGTGTCCACGTGGAGGTTGCGATTGCGAACGTACCACGGGGCACCAAGAGCGTATCTGAGAAATCTATTCTGCAACGTCTGCATACGCTTAAGTCGAGCGGGCGGTACGTGAGCGAATACGGGTGACGCGTACGTCATTATGGGCCTAATGCACGCGGTATATATCCTAATCTTGTTGCGGATGGACATTTTACTTTGTTTGTTTATGAGCCAATGCAATTGGCTCATCGCGAATGCGGCTCGCGCGCGTACCGCGTTTAAGTGTGGCAAGAAGGTCAACTTCTGATCAAGGATCACTCCTAGATATTTGGCTTTGTCCTTCCAGGGTATGACCTGGTCGGACATGTGGACTGAGGTGCGAGCCACTTGGGACCTCGTTTTCCGAGTGAAAAGGATGGCCTGGCTCTTGGTGGGGTTGACGGTGATTCGCCATTTGCGAAACCACTCACCGAGCTGGTCGGCGGCGGTCTGCAAAGTGCGCACCACTTGGTCAGGGTCTCTACGTGAGGCGTAGATCGCTGTGTCGTCAGCGAAGAGCGCCAGATGGGCGTTCTTCGGTTTCGGGATGTCGCTGGTGTACAGCGAGAAAAGAAAGGGTGAGAGGGCGGAGCCTTGCGGGACTCCGGCCGTGATGGAGTGTCGGGAGGAAAGAGTTCCCTCCACGCGATATTTGAATCCACGATTCGACAGGAATTCTCGTATGATGTGCACGAGATGAGTGGGCACGTTGAGAGTATACAGCTTGAAGAGCAAGCCGTTGTGCCACACCCTGTCGAATGCTTTTTCAATATCGAAAAAGAGAGCACCGGTTGGCATGCCGACGCGGAATCTATCATGAACGTGCTCCGTGATGCGGAGCACCTGATTGACACAACTGTGCCTGGTGCGAAAACCGAACTGTTCAGGAGGGATCAAATTATTATTGTGGGCTACGATTTTGAGGCGGTCGAGGACGATCCGCTCGTATAATTTGCCCAGCGTGCTGAGCAGGCTGATAGGCCTGTATGAAGACGGTTCGAATGCGGGTTTTCCCGGCTTGTGGATGCCTATCACCACTGCCTCTTTCCAGACCTCTGGGAAGAGGCAGTTAGAAAACGCGGCGTTATAAATTGATGTGAGGATTTTGACCAGATGCTCCGGGAGCATCTTGATCATGCGAGTGGGTATCCTATCGCCCCCGGGGGCCTTACGACGTTTGAGTGCCTTGATCAGATCGATGACTTCTTCGATTGTCACCGGTGCAAGGGGATCGGGCGGCGGCGGGTCGACGTCCGGGTCGACGTTGACGATATCGTTTGTCGGTCGCGAGTTAGAGATCGGCGGTGGCCGGACCGCGTTCCTACTTTCGACGAGTGAATTAACCGCAACAAGATGGTCGTGGTCTACTGGTATCGTTGAGAGAGAGCATTGAGACTCCAGACTGCAGGCCAGCAGTTCCGCTTTCTCGTCGTCATCAAACGCCGGCCGTTGATTCGGACGATTGAGCGGAGGCATGGAGGTCACATCGTTTCTCCTGAAGGAACGACACAGTTGCCAAAAGGCCTGATGTGTCGGGTCGAGTTCTGCTAGGCGAGATTCCCATCTCGAATCGACGACCTCTTTTATGCGACGTCTAACCTCACGTTGGAGGTAGCGCGCAAGATGTCGTCGTTCCGGGGTGGGGCTCGTCGCGCAGGCTCTGAGCGTGGAGTTACGCACCCTCACCACCCATCGCACGTCGTCGGGAAGTTGCCATTGACTGTGAACAGTCTCCGGCACCTTCTCGGAGCTTTCGCTCAGGACGTTTTGCAGGTGGTTGGTGAAGGAGCGTATCGCGTCGGTCGTTTCCTCAGGAGTCACGATGTTGGTCGGAATCGCGGAAAGATCTGTGGATGAGGTGTCCGCGAGTTTAGTGCCTAGTAGGCGCCAATTCGTTTTCACCTTCATCGGGACATTAGGACCTGTGTCTGTTGGACAGTTTTGGGGGACTAGATCTAGGATCACAGGTCTGTGGTCAGAGTCTAACTCTTGTAGCACTTGCATGGAACGCACGCGAAGGCTTACGTTCCTTACGAGCGCTATGTCGAGTATGTCGGGTCGGTGGTTGTCAACATGGCTATAGTGGGTAGGTTCAGAAGGAACCAGTATGCTCATATCTATTGTTTCAAGACAGCTCTCCAGGGCGGCACCTCTCCCAGTGGTCGAGTTGCAGCCCCAGAGAGTGTTCTTGGCGTTGAGGTCCCCCGCCAAAATGACGGAGTCCCCCATTTCCAATAGGGTCTTGAGCTCATCGGAGTGAAGCTCCTTAGAGGGCGAGAGATAGGCCGATATGATGGTGATCGGCGGATGTCCTGTCATAGCTAGCCTGCAAACTGAAGTCTCAATGTTCCTCAAGCTATCTGGGGGGTCTAGTGGTATGCAGTGCAGGGACCTTTTGTAATATATGAGGGTGCCACCAAACGGGCCGCTGGTACGATCGTTGCGTACCAGGTTGAAATTGGGGATATTGGGACTGCGATGGGCGGGTTTGAGGAACGTTTCCTGGATGAGGAAAACGTCTAAATTATTTGTGCGGACAAAATCAGAGAGTTCGGCACGCTGGCCGCGAATACCATTAATGTTGAAAAACCCCACTCTGAGGGAGCGAGGTTTGGTCCGCTTAGGGGGATGCACTGCGCTGTTGTTCGCCATTTATGATGACGACGGAAGGCGCACAGCGTTGTTGATAGCCCAGTAAATTTTATTCTGGGTCTGATAGATTTCTGCAAGGATTATATGCTCTTCGTCCCCAGAGCGGGAGAGGAGAGCGGAAAGTTCGGCTATTTTGCCGTGGAGACGCATGATCTCCGGAGAGCATAGGAGGGCGGAGACTGTTTCCGCCGAGTTGTCCGACGCCGGCGTCGTCGCCACCTGGCGGGTTGGAGGTTGGGGTTTGGATTTGGGTTTGGTTTTGGGTTGATTTGGCTGGGCTGCCTCCGAAGGGGGAGCCGCGGTAGCCGAAGAGGTCGAGTGAGAGGGTGATTGGGTTGTGGCCGGGGTGGCGGGAGTGACTCCGCTGTGGGCCTCAAGACGGGGGTCGGGGCGAGCCGTGGGTGGGAACCACGGGTTTCGCACCGGAGCAGGGGCCAGCCTAAAGGCTGGTGGTGCGGCCTGAGGGGCTGGAGCTTTAAGAGCTCTGGGCTGTTTTTTGGGGGCCCGAGGGCAACCGCGATAGTTGGCGGGGTGGCCCGTCTGCCTACAATTAGTGCACGAAGGGGGCTCCGTGCACTGGGTCCTATCCTTGGGACGGGGGCACTCTAGTGTGCCATGTTCGCCGAGGCACTTGACGCACCTGGCGGGGAGGCGACAGCCACGGGAGCTGTGGCCGTATTTCTGGCAGTTGTGACACTGCCCTACCTGTCCAGATTTGTGTGGGGTTTCGACGGTGAAGCCGCCTAGCCCCGAGATGTCTTTAATCTCAAAAAGACGTTTAACATCGTCTGAGGATTTTAAGATGGCGAGAACCATCTCGTACTGAATGCCCGGCCGGGAGGCACGGGATTGACGGTGCATCCTGTGCACCTCTAATACAGAAATGCCCTTCTCAAGGAGGCCATCCTTGACCTCTTGGGCAGACATTTGAACAGGAATCCCCCGGATGACGTAGCGGAAGCGACGTTCGTCCGGGAGAGCAAAGGTGAAATAATGATATTTCCTGGAATCCAGGAATTTGGTCAGCGCTCTGTGGTCCGCGATTGAGGCGGGCTGCAGAGCAAGAAGCTTGTGGATTTTATTCCACGAATTGGACGCGATGGCGATATGCTGCCGGCGCAGCTCAGCGAAGATGTCCGGAATGGACATGTTGGCGGGCAACTGAAGATTCAGCCGCGGGGGTTTTTTGTTCCCCTTAGGTTGGGTTGGTGGCGGCGGTGGCGACGACGTCGACGCCGATGCAGGGGGCGCTGGGGGCGCAGAAGGCGCAGAGGGTGAAGAAGGCGCGGGAGCGTTAATGCTCCTTTGCTTCTTCCTCCTGTTGCTCTTGACGGTCGTGAATCCGTCATCGTCGTGTTCCGACGCTGAGGATTCCGCCCGTGAGCCGCAGGAGGAAGAGGAAGGAGAGATGGGGCGTTTTACCGCGGTGGAGGCGGGGGTTGGGGCCATAGCTAAGTCAGGGTCCGTTTCCATATCGACGGACTCGACGGAGCCCTCCGAGGTCTCGGTCGTCCCGGAGGAGGTCGAGGTCTCGGTTGTTCCGGAGGAGGTCGAGATCCCGGATGACTCCGAGGTGTCCGACGATTCGGACGGTTCCCTGGCTTCGCGTGCCAAAGTTATTACATATTTGCGGACCTCTAGGTCCGATCGAAACAGTTCCTTGATTGTCTCCATCAACTCCTTTTTGGAGTAGATGGGGACAGTCGAGGACGCGGTAGTTGGGGCGCAATTTGCGGTTTCGGATAACCGCTCGGCACTAATGTCCATAGGCCCGGAGTCAGCCATTTTGGCGGCTGATACCGAGCCTATAGTTTTAATTTAGGGGGCCGCGTGTGCGTTCACTAACCCCGGGTGTGTTCCGCCTGTCAAACAACGCACAAGAAACCAGGCGGCTATCGCACAAACGTTCGGTCGCGGATCGCGGACGCGGAAAAAGATTGACTAAGTCCCCGGGTGGGAGTGCCCGGGGTTGAGTGCGTGTGTGGCCCTCCTCGCCGGGTATAGGCGAGGGGGGTTGTACTTATAAATAGATGTGCCCTAAGCTTGTATTCCCTTTTGCCAATCTTATTGTGCAAAAGGGTCCCTATCAATTCGTGTACCGTAAGCGGTATTGGTCCGAGGACCGCACGCTCAACCGATACACGGGATGGATTTATGGGAAGGGTAAGGTAGGGAAGGCGATATGCGGTGGAAACTGTGGTGTGTCTCCACAGCTTCCAAACCCGCACCCGTCCGGCTTTGCTTTGCCCTGAAGGGGCTCAGCGCGTGGCCGGGTCACCGCTAGCTCGGCTTGTTTACACCGGTAGGTTAACCACCGAGCTAGCCCTGAAGGGGCAATAAATACTTTAGACATGAGTTTGGGCGAAACCCTGTCCTGAGAAGGACGCGGTTTAGCCCGAAAAGCTTTCAGGTAGTCAATAGGACAATAGTCCTATTGTTCCCCGTCGGCTTTGACGCGTAGCGAGGTCGCTACTATCCGACCGAGCAGGTACCCGGAGGGAACAATGTGTGCCACAGCTGGCGCTATGGCAAACAATAGGTCCGTCCGAGTCGGCTGCTCAAGACGGAATGAAGCGTGACTCGAGTTTTGAACTTCCTTTAGGGGGAATCAGTAACCGTACCCAAGCCTTGTTTCATACCCACATCTATTGCAATTTGAACTACGAAGTCACAGTATTAGGGTATGTATCTAACCTGCCAATCTCTCCCGGCAGTGGGCGTCGGGCCTAAGCAATCAGCCTGTAGACTGTTTGCGTTAATTTGTCGCATGATGGTATTCGAATAGTTCACACTTCGCGACCCGTACGTGCATGCTCACTGGTTCATGCGATCATTGGATGTTTTGAAAGGCTGATTACTGTATCCCCAGTAGTATTAATGCACTGCCTGCTGTGCTGACTTCTCGGGCTCGATCTCTGGGTAAAGCGATAGTGGTTTTTTGCTTAGAATCATCACGGCATCTGAAATTGTGCGCAGTAAATGGCAATAGTCTTGCCTCTATGACATGAGACCTAACGTAACAAAACTATTTAATGATTTCTATATCACAAAATATAAGCCAATCATTTATTTATTTATTTAAAAAGGTACATCAACAGTACATGTTTATTCAATACTCTAATACATTTTACTTAGGCTTAAAACGAATACATGCACCAATTACAGATGTACAGTCAGCAGCATAAATATCTGTACAAAATCAAAATTTTGAATCGCCTATACACGCGTTAAGTTAAACTGAAATATTTTTTCTTCGTTTGAAGTAAAGTAAATACCTTTTATTTTATTTTTGTGAAGAGAAACTTAAGATTAGTAAGAACACAAAAGTATGTAGGCAATTTGAAATTTTGAATTTGTTCATCTACTTATGCTGCTGACTGTACACATCATTACTTAAAAAATATACAAAATATGATAGTACCGAGCTTAACCGCAGGAGGTACGGGTAAACAGTATAATATTACAAATGTTGATCAAAAGGAACGTCTACATTTGTTTTTGAAAATATTTAGGGAATCAAAAAATATGTCAATATATGCACTTTGGCACAGATTTCATTGTAGGTAGTGGATATTCTACGTATGGGCGAGTTATACCCAACATTTGTTCGGCTTTGTGGTAGGTGGAAGAGTTCAGTTCGCGGCTGTCTAGGCAGCCGGTATGTATCGACAACCCAAAGCGGTCTAGCAAATGCTCGCACTGAGAAAACCCATTAACACATCTGTATAAAAACATAAGGTCATGCTGTTTCCGTCGATTGCGTAACGAAATCATGTTAAAAAAAGAAAGACGAGTTTCATAAGGACATCGGTGTGAGATACCTTGTGAGGTAAACGCCAAGTGCTTCGTGAAAGCACGTTGTACTGATTCTATGCGCTGTGAATGCACTGAATAAAATGGATTCCACACGACACTTGCAAATTCTAAATGGCTACGAACCAAGCAATTAAAAAATAAAATTTTTGTTGAAGGTTGAAATATCTTTGCATTTCTCTTTACAAACGCTAACATCCGTGACGCAGCTCTAACGACCTCAGAGATATGACAAGTGAATTTTAATTTGCTGTCGAGGATTCATTAAACGCTTCATCAATAAAACTTTGATTTCCATCAGAAAATCAATGGATATTAAATTCTTCAAACATCTAGACCAGTGTTTTTCAACCTTTTTCATGACGCGACCCCTCTAGTATGAAAAATATTTTGGCGACCCACCCTCCCCCCGCCCTTGGCCTTTTTCAGGTATTTTTAGATGGCCTTCTAGATTTTTATTTTTTGTTAATTTGTAGTAACATACAAAAGCTGTATATTAACTTACAAAAAGTTTATCATTCAGTTGACATTTTCTTAATAAATATGAGGTAGTTTTCGTGACCTCTTGCGACCGTCCTATTGAGGCTTCGCAACCCCCCATGGGGTCGCGACCCACACGTTGAAAAACACTGATCTAGACGCTCAGAAAAGTTTACTAGAAAGTTGTTTGCTGCAGTGTGGATGCTGTATGAAGCAACAGTTTCTAAGTCTCGGCTTATGTGGATAACGTTTGTGTTACACGGTATGTAGGTTCCATCCTCGGAAGATTAGAGTCAACAGCTATGAAGATATGGTTGATAAAACGCTTCCTAGCTCTACATATGACATTATCTTTATACCTGGCACTTTTGTAATTTTAGTACTATTCTTTATAACAAAATTGCTCAATACTTGTTAAAAAAATGACATCCACAAGGCCATGGAGTTGAATTTTCGAAAAACATAGAAAGTGTTAGAATACCTCCTCGAATAAAAAAGAATCTATTTAAATATACACAGAAAGTCTGCAACCAGCAGTAGTATTCAAAATCAAATTCGAAATATCATGATCTACCAACTGAAACTCTCTACCAAGCCTTAAACGGCACGTGTCTCAGAAATTCTATCATTCTCTAAAATAGCAATCACCGTGTTCTTTCAGGCTTGATAATATTATTCTAAGGTTAATGAAATGTTCGATGGACGCTTCAAGTTTGGTAATTTTCCAAGCCGTAGATCTTTGATGTTGTCTATTTTATTTTAAATCATAATTTAACGTTGGAGATTTCTCATTACGGTGGAACCATTAATGAAATAAGACAGATTCGTACTTTGATTAAACTGCGTCAAAGAGTTCTCAACTATAGTCGTGGTTATATACGGCTTAAGATAGCGCGGAGACCGTTAATTTACTGTACTATTTAACCGACTTCATTATATAAAACATTGTGCCCGATATGGTGATAAGCTCGCCCTCTATCATATCATGGGGCGGATTAAGCACGGCGAAAATTGGGTGCACTAGTTGCATCTCCGCTTACCCTTTTGGGGATAAATGGCGGGAGTTTGTATGTATGTATTTATATAAAAACATTCGGTTCAGTAATAGCTTGGAATGTGCTCGTTTAATCCACTAAACATAACAGTATTCATCTATACGTGGCGTCAGCGACAGCGCGGAGACCGCTTATATACAGCACTACGCATAATAGAGTTCGGCTATGTGCTGCGTTGATGACAGCGCTCGTTTACAGTCGATGACTATCTTGCATTACCAGCAGTATTACAAAGCATGTATGTAATCCATCTCTCAAATAGCTTTTTTCACCAGAGTGGAATTTTTCAAATAAATACGCGCAGTAAATTTGTGCCCCACCAGAATGGGTTAGATGATGTTCATAAGTTTGGGAATTTAGATGTCCAACGCGGCACGTGACGTCGTTAAAGGGGACGTGAGCACTAGTTTAGTTAAGGGCGATTGCATAGCGACCCTTTACGGCAATCTACGGAATATTTCTATACTATTGGTTTATTTGGACCTTTAGGCTTAGGACGTAAGTGGTTTTAAGGCTAGTGATAGGATATATGTTGTATTGGATAGCGAAGACAGTACCCAAAGTGTTAAAACCCGATAGTGGCCTAGGTAACTGTGTCGCGTTCCGCGATCAGCCTGTGTTTATACGGTTGAAACAGGCCGGCATAATTGTTTCGACTGGCAAGGGACACTCATCGCTCGTCAGTTGACACTATTTGGACCCCACTCCGCTTACCATCAGTGGAGACGGGTAACTTTACCGTGCTTGTATAAATAAAAAAGACCGGTAAAATATAAAACAAATATTTGTTTCACTATTACTGTTAATATCCCATATTAATTATACGCTAGCCTCCCACTAGCATATCTGCACTACCCTAAGGTTGACTGGAAGAGAATGTCCGTGGCACTACGTCCGCTTGTATACCTTGTGTGAAAAGTATATTAAAAAATAAATACAATGATATAAGGACTTAACATAATATTAATACGTTTATTATGTGACTGGCGTTGGGTTTAATTAAGCCTTGTCAGTCGATACACTACCTGGGCCTATAGCCAAGATCCTTTTGCTTTGAGAAAATTTGTAAGTATGGATGTTTGTTACTATTTCACGCAAAAACTACTGAACGTATTTCAATGAAATTTGGCACATGGGTAGATCATGTCCTGGATTAACACATAGGCTACTTTTTATCCCGGGAAAACTCATTCACGCGGGCGGAGCCCCGGGCAAAAGCTAGTAGAAAATAATGTATTCGAATGGCATTATATCTTATCTGTCGATAAGATCTCAAGAGACAAGTCTAGCGCAAGTATACGTCATTCCCATACACTATACCCTACTACACTTACTATCAGATGCAGTGGCTTTACCGTGACCGAAAATAATAATAAATACCAGCCCTGTATTATATACTGTCCCACAGCTGGCAACGGGCCTTCTCAAATACTGAGATGGTGAGGCCTTAGTCCACCACGTTGGCCTAATGCGGGTTGGTAGACTTTACACACCTTCGAAATTTTTATGGAGACCTCCTTAAGTATGCAGGTTTCCTTACGACGTATCTCTTTACTGTTAAAGCAAGCGATAATTCACAAAGAATACACACATAATGTTTTAGACAAGTCAGAGATTCCCTTGCAGTTTGGACCTGCTCGTAATAAAAATGTATATTAACTTAAATTCAACTACATAATAACAGTTTGAATATACTGGAATAAGGTCTGCAAAATAACAATCCTTCTACACAATTGCTCCGACCTATACTTAATTATCTAAGTAATTTAAATATAATCTTATCAATTATAAAAAAAATGTATTTCCTGTTGCTCCTCACATCCCCTTCCGCCCTATCTACTTCAACTTTAGAAAGCTTTAAAAGCTCATTTACCTCGTTAAGCGCTCTATAAAAATCTAGAGGTAGTTAGAAAGAGATTAGATAAGGCTTTAATACCATAATTACTGTGTGAGATTATACTACGACCTGAGGATCAAGTTTTTAAGTACAACGGAGCATTATATGCTTTAATTATAATTAATGAAATATGATGCTACAGTAATTTGACCTACATGAAAATTTTCCATAGGAATTTCAAAGGTATGTAAAGTCTGCCAACCCACACTAGGCCAGCTTGGTAGACTAAGGCCTAAATCCTCTGAGTAGAGGAGGCCCGTGTTCAGCAGTGGGCAGTATATATTACAGGACTTAATATGAAGCAATTTGAAATAATATCAGATCCTTATTATACATACACTGCCCTATTGCTTGGGGGAGAGTTGCTTCAGGGACAAAGGGCGAAGAGTAATAACTTGTAGGGAGCTCGAAGAACTCGCGCGACGGAGTGGACGCTGTCTAGCAGATGCAAATTCACGCGAGAGTACCCCGAGATTAGGTCCCATATAATCGCCAGATTGGTTGGGTTTTGGGTTGGTGGTGGGTTTTCCCTATTGCTTGGCATGGGCCTATCGTATTACTGAGACAGTTTACGCCTTAGAACATGCTGGCCTAATACGGATGTAAAAGCACTGCAATATGTTATTAAGTTTGTCAATAAGTGAAAAATTATACTACCACTAGCTTTTGCCCGCGGCTCCGCCCGCGTGAATGAATTTTCCCGGTATAAAAGTCCCGCTTTATATTTTCCCGGTATAAAAAGTATACATAATCTACCCGTGTGCCAAATTTCATCGAAATCGAAAAGTTATTAAATTACTAAAATGGCTATTAAAAAATAGGGGTTGATCGTAGAGGGTTGAAAATTTAGGGTTGTATGTATTTTTTAATGTTGTATCATAAAAAATAAAAAAACAAAAAAAAATATCTAAAAAATAAAAAAAAAAATTTGGGGTGAACAACCCTTATCACTTAGGGGTATGAAAAATAGATGTTGGCCGATTCTCAGACCTACTCAATATGCTAACAAAATTTCATGAGAATCGGTCAAGCCGTTTCGGAGGAGTACGGGAACGAACATTGTGACACGAGAATTTTATATATAAGATGTATCACATCCACAGCTAAATATAACGAGTGCCGTGAATTCATAGAGAAAAATGAGGTAATTTGATTTCCGGATCAAGTCTTAGTAATCACTATTTTGTTCGGAGTCGGGTACTAATACTAAGTTCTTACTTCAACTTTCCACACTTCGTTCAACTTCAACGAGGTTGGAAGTAAAACAACTAAAACTACTCTCGTTACCTACGTTCATTAGAGATCAAAAATTCATTAAAACTGAATTGTAATTTCACCCTAGTATTTTTGAGCTCAAGTATTTTTCTTTCTAGGAAGAATGGGTAGACAAAGACCGTGGTACGTTGAGTTTTGCTCAATTACGACCAATAATGTAATTTAAATAATAAAAAAACACTCCTCGACATCTTTCAAGTTTTTTTTTTATTTCCACTTTACATCCAAATTGATCGTAGATCTTAACAAGTTTCGTGGTCTAACTATACTGCTGGATTAATCATACGAACAAATAAAACATAAATATCTTTTGAACAACATGTGAACGCAGCCTTATTCAAAGGTGTAGCTCAAATTTAGCATTTGAAATGACAATTTAGATCAAAATTTAACCGATGTCCAGCAGTAATATTTATGATATCTGTTATAAATTGGATGTATTCACAAGATCATTATAATAGAAAATGAAACCTAAGAGAATTAGTTTTTAAATTAATCTGACTCAGCAATTCTAATGCGTTTTTTTATTTTATTTAGTTGTATTCATTCTAAGGTAAAGTTTCTAGAGTTGAATAATATGAAAAGATTATCCATTCAATCACAAAAAAATATGTCTAAAAAATGCAAAAATAAGAGAAAGTTGTGAACTAAGTCTAAGGGCGGTATGAATAAATCAATCTCACGTCTGAGTAAAATCTCAAGTAGACATTTAATGTATTGAACTATTTAATAAACCAAGCTTAAGCTGTCATTTAAGAGCTTGTTCTCAGTAGAGTAATCGCTGCTACACAAACAAAACTTAGCTGTCAAAATCATCTTCAGTTATAATGTGTGATGGATTTATTTATACCACCCTAAGGCCCACTTGCGCGCGATACTCGGGTTAAATAAGCAAATGCAGAGTTTGTAAACTCGAGGTTAGATAATTAAATTTTAACTCTCTTTGCGCCTTGCACACCTTAAAATAACACTGGGTTAACAAACCTGACATTTCTTCTTTTTTAGCTGTCAATATTGAAATGTGTATTCGTTTCTATTGTAATCCGACTAAAGATGAATGAATAAACAAAAACTAAACTTTTATGCCTATATCTTTTACACAACAGTACAATGTATATTAGGCTTTCTTTTATGTGCTACAGTTTATGACAGTTAATGTCGTTTTATTTTAATCGTATTATTTCGTGTCACTTCACTTTTGTGGTTTTGGGTATGTTTAGAAAGTGTTGAAATAATTTGGTTTTAAAGAAACGGATAAAAAACTGCATTTATTTACCCCTAATTTCAAATCTAGTGATAATATGCTTATTTGTGATATAGTAGCGAAATTAAAAAATGTGACTGATGTAGCTATGCAAGTAAAGTACTATGCAATGGTATTCACACGACAAAACATTTTAGTAACATGTAATTAATGACAAATAAATATATTAATCTGTATATGTGTACAGTCTATTGCTCCTAAAACATGGAAAGGAAGAAATATGATAAACAATCTTTGTAGCTTGTCTCTGCTCTTCTTCAGTTCTTGGCAGAGTACCTTATACAACCTGGCTATGGCATCAGTTACACTGTAGATTCGTGCACGCAAGTCAATAGCTGGCTTCCAGTAGCATAAAACCGTAGTGCACATAATAATTTATTCATGAATGATAAAGCCCCAATGAAAAAAAAAACTTTGTACCTATCTCTGAAATTCTAACATTTATGATAAAATTGCAAGCTGGGTTAGAAAATTACAAAATAACATCTAATAGATTACTTATATTGGTACCCAAAAATATATATAAAATCATGTAACTCACATATTATTGTGTGAGTACTGCAATTTATATTTCATTTTATTTAGTAAATAGAGCACGCTTTCTTTTTTAAGTAGAAATCTTCTATGAAACTCTTTGTCCCTTTGTGAATTATAATAATCTGACCGTTCTTTGACCCTTCTGTAATAGAAGCTTGAACTAATATACTCAATACTTCTTCGTCATCATCAGAGAATAAAGAATCATTGGTCATTTCAATATTTTAACTAAACAAATCACAAAATAGAATATTATACAGCGTAACACAGCCCCAATGCTAGCGACTAACCCAGTGTTAGCGACTTAACCCACCCGCATCGGTGGGTTAAATGTTTAGAAATTAACCCTAGGTTTACTCCTAACTTTTGATAGCGCAAGGTAAATTATTTATTTAACCCTGAGTTAGCAGTTAACTCCGTTGTTATCAAGTTAACCCAGAAACGTGCAAGTGGCCCTAAGGAACTTAAATCATTACGAAGCGCTAGTGGCTTCATGACGTATATTTTTGAAATCGGTTAAAAGTAACCGCCACACAAAATCCGAACGGATAATCGCTGAAATCCTACGAAGATCCTGATTTATATTCTCCAGTCGTTTATCGTTAAAATCTAAGATAAAAGTGTCACTTAGTAACTTTAAACGTTCGAATAAATCGCTGAAGCGCTTGATTACAATTTATGGTGTCACGGACAACTATATGGAACGAACAATGTAGCCTAACGAGATATTTTGTACCGACCAAGTGGAATTCAAATTTAGACGGATGCAGTTGGAATACGGAATGTTCTGTAACTAAATTTGGGTGAAGATGAAAGGGACCTTGGGGTCAGGTTATCATATTCCAATATTATACCCACTTCGATTGATATTTTTAGATTAAATTCAAAATGATGTAAAAAATATTTATTACTAGACTTTTGCCCGCGGCTCCGCCCGCGTGAATGAGTTTTCCCGGGATAAAAGTCCCGCTTTATATTTCCCAGGATAAAAAGTAGCCTATATGTTAATCCAGGACATAATCTACCTGTGTGCCAAATTTCATCGAAATCCGTTTAGTAGTTTTTGCGTGAAAGAGTAACAAACATCCATACATCCAGACATCCATACTCACAAACTTTCGCGTTTATAATATTAATAGGATTTAGATACGTGTTGGATGTTTTAAGCCCGTTTAAAAGTATTGTTTTAAACTAGGTCATCTGGTTTTTTGTCATCCCCGTTGCCTTACTGCTAGGTAAAGATACCCCCATTTTATTTAAATTGATAATTTACGTGTGTCACTCTCTGACCTCTTATGTGTCAGCCAATAAACATTATAATAATCTTCTTAATCGTATTCTTCATCACTGAAGGTCGTGTCCGTCCTGAAATATTTTGATGGAGTCGATGATGAGCCGTCTCCATGCCCCCCTATCTTCGGCTTTTCTCAGGGCAGTGGCAATACGATGTCCTATTATGGCCTTTATTTGGTCAGAACAGCGGGTAGGTGATCGCCCACGTATATATAATAATAAGCAAACCAAATTTCGAATAAATAACTTTAATGATTGTGAGGAGTGCTTAATGCTAAAACTACTTATATAATATACATAATACCACAAACATTTTCTCATTAATGTATACAAACAATTGTACCATTTGAACAACCTTCCCTTTCCCAATATCTAACGAAAATCAATACTTTTTACCCCATTCCCAACTTACCCCAACCGCATCTGGTCGGTAAGGATTTATAACCGAACAACAATCGTAAAAACAGGGTGAGAAATAAAAACTACACGATAAAGCCCTTCGAGTTAGATTTGTTTAATGGGGTATTAATGCCCTAAAGGACATTAGGGGTAAACGGTAAGGGGTGAATGGTAGTAGAACAAATTGTGGTTTTATACAATGCGACAATAACGTAGAGCAATGCTATAATGATTTGAGGTTAGTCTATGCTAGCAAAATAAAAGGGTACTTAGGTAATTTACCTTATTTTTATGGTTCCGTACCTCAAAAAGGTATCCTTATAGGAAAACTTTGTCTGGGCTTTTTTAAGACGCTATCTTTGAAATCATTGAACACACATTCTTCCACCAATATAAACCTATACTATGCCAGATTACTAACCAAATGGATAACTTAAAGTATTGGAAAATGCAAAAACATTTACAAATTTGAATTGCGTTAGAATTGAATTTTATTGGCAATAAAGCAAACAAACAACTAAATCAAAACAAAAACTCGGATAGTAGTAGAAAATAATTAAATGCTAGTACGATGCAATCTGAAGGCATTTTTCTTTAAGACTTTAAAAGCTGTATTGTCAGGGTAGCAGACTCAATGGCGATTCAACTTCAGTGCTTGACGGAACAAGTATTTCTGGAACCGGCAGGGAACTAATTCGAAAGCTTTGAGTGATTACTGGGAATTTAGTTGGAGTTAGTTCCTGAGGTAAAAATTACATTTCATTTATTTCATTTTTAAGCTGGAGCAAATCTTGAGGAGTGATTTTTGTTTTAAATCTATTTGTTAAGAAGATTGTAGTTTCGTAATGGTTATTTGGAATATTGTTATATCTACTTGGCTATCTCTAATAGTTTGTAATAAAAGTGTCAATAATAATTTCTGTTTCAAACAACTTGATGATGATAGAGCTCAATTAGTGACCTGACGTGAACTTCCAATAGAAAGTACACTAAAAATCGTGCAATAAAAAATGCTCCTTCTGACTTTGAAATACGCACCCTATTATGAAAGATGCAAATTGCGATAAGTATTTAGTGGGTAGATAACGACGAATTAAGATAAGAAGGAATAAAATAAATGGTTTAACGGGTTTTTTAATACATCAATGGGTTTAACCCAAGTGCAAATATTCTCAACGAAATCAAATATTATTGTTCATGATTAAACCAAGTAGTAGCCGTGTGGCATTCACATTCTACTTTTATTATAAATTTAAAAGGGTTTTAAGATGTCTGTTTGTTTGTTTAGACGATAAGCATTAATACAGATAGATCAAATTCTGCAGGGTTATGTCGGTAATTTTTTTACTAGAAATGAGGGTAGTATCAGAAAAAAGAATTTCCACACGGGAAGAGCCGCGATAAAATAACTAGTATACAATACTTGACTACATTGCTGTATTTCTGCGTAATACAGTTTTACCATTTTAGCATTAAGATCATTGTAATAATAAGCAAAGTTGATTGCACGACTGACTACGCTCAATAAAAGATAAGAAGCACTCCCTAAACACTTCTAGCATAACAAGCGACGGCTTTCAATCAATATCAATGTAGGCAGTAAAAGTAAAGGATGGACTACAATGAAGCTCTTTGCTACTGTTCCAGTTAAGTTGGTGACACACTGGTAGAAGTCATTGAATTGTACGAATATGTGTAGTCGGCCAACGCATTGGGCCAGCGTGGTGGACTTTGACTAAACCCTCTTTGAAATAATCAAATGCTCAGCAGTCAGCAGCAACACGGGTCATAGTTCAGGGGTGGTATTATTGTCACCGGTTAAAAAGTGAAACTAGTTGCACAAATTCTTTAAGTCTAGGTAATTTTTACCCGACAATATAACTATGTAATAATGCATTTTTATTAGCAATTCGCTCGTCTGATGGAAGGCAACATGAATGTCCATAAACAATAGGTGCCATCCAGAACCTTGCGCACGTCTTCCAGATATGTAAGAATATTTGTTAAATCTCATAGTTTAGTTGCATAAAAACGAAGCCCAACGCTGAAGAAAAAAACATTTGGAGGATGGGACACCAAAAAAACGCCTCACAATCTACTTTCCTTTTTCGAATGTTAAAATCCTTCAATTCCACTTGTACAATGTTTATATTATTCAAAGTTTGCTCAGCTAAACCACGTTTCACTCGCCCATCTACATTTCAATAAAAATGCAATCACACATCCCATTTTCGAGACACTAAGCTTCATTTTCCTTTAAACGGTTTAGTACGTCTCAGCCTTTAAGGGAGAATAAATCCCGATTCAATACTAGTTTTAAGCTGACACAGCACCTTTATTCTCACAATATTCCCTTTAGCTATCCCGTTGCATCCCGTTTAGCTTCGCTTAGACGGAGCGAACGACTTTAGTGCAACAAATAAAATTGTTTACTATTCAAGACTAAGGCTTTATGAGACGTAACGTGTAATCTCTAGAATTTAGTACTTTGTAAAGCTTGATTAAGACAGATCTTTTATTGCTAGCAATTATTGAACCCCGTCTTAAAATTCGCAATGGCAAGGCAAGATCACAAGATCACCTGCGTTACCGTATTCGAGCCTTTTGAGAGAATAAATATTCAAAATAAGTATAATTATATAATTATTTCCAGCAATAATTGCTCCGACTAAATGTGGCATTATTGAAGTTCTAGGTAATGCTACTGTTTATGGGTTGTTGCGCTTATCAATAAACATTTTTTTTTAGAATACCTAATGCTTATGACGCACCTCGACAAGAAGAGATTCACAACACAAATCAGATTTTCAAATAAATACACAGGCTTATCTACACGATAAGCGGAATTTGCCTATGTCTATATCTAAAAAACGTTTTTTGTATTGTGACTCTTTTTAAATATCTGAGATAATATTTCTTCACTTTAGAGCATGAATAAAAATATTCCGACGAGTTGAGAACCTTCTCCTTTTTTTACGTCGGTTAAAAAGGCCAGCTCTTGTGCAATGAATGTAGAGTAACAGTTTGCTGTTTGCCTTTCATATGGTAAGGTAAATTTTCAGAAAAAACTACGCTAATATTATACTTCCAGATGATTAAGTTGCTTAAGCAATTCTCAATTTTTCAATGGTGTATGTTTGTTTTTTAGTTTGTGATAGCGTCTAGGGCAGCGGATTAACAAAAAAAAAAACAATACATAATACGGTGATAACAAGTTTATTCTCCGAAAATCAATATAACATTCATTTTTCATACGCAGTTAATAGAAAAAGTTCACAGTCAGCGAAGCCAATGAATATTTATAAGCCATAACACTTGTTATAACAATATGCCTAGTTTTGACACACAATATTTATTCCAAGTAGATTTTATCCGCAGCTTCGCTGTAGTAATATTTCATAGCTTCTGTGAAAAAAATGATTACATTACTGTTGAAAAATCTTTTACTCAAACGAAACGGCTCAATTGTTTGTTATTTTAGTCATAACCAAACATTTAGACAATCAAAAGTATGACTACTTAGATTCGAAATTCCCAGAAACTTTCAAACATCAGCAAAATAAAAAAATCCAATTGTGTTAAAATGTTTCGTCTAAGAGACAACGTGAAGATTTGAACAAATATGCGAGAAAACTAAAAATTTCTGAGAATTTTTGTGCACCGCATTCAGGACTCCAGATGCTAGGAGACGTCGAGTGCCATCCACATGCTTAAAAATATCCCACGAATGCATTTATACTTTCACAAAATATTTTATTAACAGTGCAAAATATTCTACATTCCATTTAGTTCTTCGAAGTCGAAATTTTGGAGAATTGCTACCGTATTTTCATTAACTTTTAATTCTTTATGATAGGAAACTACAAATATATCTGAAGTAAACGAAAATAAAGGTTCCAATTGATATAATGTTACTAATAGAATAATCAAATATTTAGGAGACTTTCAAAGAAAATGAAAGAATTTCGTGTTCCCAATAAAAAATATACACCTCAATAATGAGACAATCAAGCCACTGACGAGATGGTAATTGGTAAGCAACACAACTCATAAACAGTAGCATTATTAGCATAGTTACACACACACACTCACGCCTTTTATCCCCGAAGGGGTAGGCAGAGGCACAACTAGTGCACCCACTTTTCGCCGTGCGTATTTCGTCCCATGATGTGATAGGGGGAAAGTCTATCGCCATATCGGGCACAAATTCCAGACTCCGGGCTGATACTAAAAATAGAAAAATCCAATATCACTTTGCCCGAACCGGGGTTCAAGCCCGAGACCTCAGCATTGCAGTCGTAGCATAGTTAATCCTACTATAATATTATAAAAGCGAAAGTTTGTAAGTATGGATGTATGGATGTATGGATGTCTGGATGTGTGGATGTTTGTTACTCTTTCACGCAAAAACTACTGAACGGATATCGATGAAATTTGGCAAACGGGTAGATTATGTCCTGGATTAAAACATAGGCTACTTTTTATCCCGGGAAAATATAAAGCGGTACTTTTACCCCGGTAAAACTCATTCAGGCGGGCGGAGCCGCGGGCAAAAGCTCGTAAACAATAAGAACCCAGTCCCCTTAGAAATCCCCCAGAATCCATGGCGTCAAACACGTCACGAACGTGTCGTTCGATACTGATTGGCTGAGAGATCGACAAGTGACTCGTGCCTTTGTCTCTCGACCATTCACAATCAGACGACACGAACGTTCGTGTCGTATATTTGCTTTGCCACATTCTAGGGAATTTTCATTTACAAAGCATTGCGTGCACAGCGATCGTCAATCTGAGATAGTTGATCAGTCTCATAATCTTCTTACTTTCTCTTACTTATCTATACAAATACATTCCGACGGTTAACGGCCAAAAGGGGATAACCGCCACTTTACAAATTTTACAGGAGAGTGGTTTAAAGTTGAAAATAACCGAAAAAAAATCATATAAATTTTTCCTTTAATTCCAAAAGTTTCAAATTTTAACCATATAGCTTTTAAATGGTTTTCTTCAAAACTACATTGTTAAATTAATATAAATCACCGTTTTAACACTATTTAACAGGAAGAACGTCGTAAATGAAACAACTCACTGATCCTCTTCCAGCCTAAATGATGTTACTGCCTTTTTCATTTTGTTTAAATGATGGAAAAAGAGCATACTGTGAGTTTTTTTGTTTATCAAGTAGCACGAAATATCATATAACCGACTCTTGGGTAGTGACAAACAGACAGGGAAATTGTAATAAATGAACAGTTTATAAAACTTACATTCAGCTCCTTAAAAAACAAGAAAGCACTTTGTGTGATTTTCTTATAAAATAACCATAATTCCATAGGATCTACACCCAGAGACCTGGGATATAAAAAAAATATTGTTTTTCTTAAATCAGTCTTTATTTTCTCTAGATTATCGAAATAAAGTTTTCTTCGAGTACCTATGGAGGCATATGTTTGATTTATGTAATGCTTTGCCGATAATGTCCGGCACGATGTTTTTGAGACAGAATGGGCTGCCTGAAACGGAAAAATCTTGTCTTACTATAATATAATAATAATTATTAATATTAATGCGAAAGTTTGTATGAAATTGGATGTTTGTGAGAAATAAACACAAACTGCTGATTGGATTTGCATAATATATGGCACAGACATAGACCATATCAGATTAGCGTATGTTATGCTACTTTTAATCATGGTTAATTGCACTCGTAGGCAATATTTGTTTTTTTTTTATCTGAGTATAGTAATTGATGTTGATGGCATACGCATACTCACGCCTTTCATCCCGGAAGGGGTAGGCAAAGACGCAACTAATGCACCCACTATTCGCCGTGCGTATTCCGTCCTATGATGTGATAGGGGGCGAGCCTATCGCCATATCGGGCACAAATTCCAGACTCCGGGCTGATACTAAATAGAAAAGTCCAATATCACTTTGCCCGACCCGGGGATCGAACCCAAGACCTCAGCATTGCAGTCGTACCGTAATACAACTACGCCACCGAGGCAGTGATGTTGATAGCGTCGTACCGATAACGCTATGGATAGCTACAGTGAAAAGTACACAGTAGGATTTTTACACCGTGAAATGTCTTACACGCGGATGAAGTCGCGCAACATCTATACTCTATGGGTTTACGTACTAAATGGGTGTATGTAACTAAACTAATTAGGTATATACCTATATTAATACTACTACAGATAACTATCCAAAGCGATACATTATGATTTAAGTACTTAAATTTTTAACCCCCGACACAATAGCGGGTTGTTATAAGTTTAGGATGTGTATCTGTATGTCTGTCTGGCGCATCGTAGCTCTCAAACGTATAGACCAATCTAGACGCGGTTTTGTTTGAAAGCTGATATGATCACGATGGTTCTTAGCTATAATTTATGAAGATCTGTTCAGGCGTTTGAAGATTATCTGCTCGTTTCCAATTTAAAAAGCCCGATTAAATTTAAATTTGGTGTACTGTGACTTCGGCAATATTTTTAAACATGAGCTGATGCTGCAGCATCAAGTATTCTGCGGGATACCCAACTCCTTAGCAACTTATAGCAGATATAGCGTGTTTGGTGTCATAAGGATGGTCTCATCGAGTAAGTGTTAGATAGTTGATTATCAAGGCCCCATGATGGAGAATAAAGTAATTTAAAAAGTTTGAAATAAAAATTAAAATAACCCCCGACACAAAAATCTTTAAAAAGTAAAATAATAAAAGTGTCTTTGTCGTTTAAGTTTTGTCTATATAATATTGTATAGTATTATATAATAGGTACAATATCACAATCTAACAAGTGCTGAAACATCAAGGATGCTCTTCAGGACTAGAAGATAAGGTGTCCTAACAATCTACCAATTACTAATCAAGTGTTTTTCAAGACGTCACTAATACTATGTAATAGCGAGGTATATAGGCACATATACAATAGTATACATACTTACTTACATTCGAAGGTAGGCAGAGGTGTTCTCACAGCAATTTTTCACCCAGCTATGTTAGGTCCCATGTAATAGGGGGCGAGTCAATTGCCATTTACCAGGCTGATACTGAGCATAAAATCAAAATATTATTTTCCTCGACCCAGGAATCGAATCCGAGAGCTGAGCATGAGAGTTGTACCGCAATACAATAATGACATTACATCACCAATACACTAAAGCGTTCAAAATGAGTGAATAAGCTTCCTAGCAGAATGTTTTTTATCTCAATAAAATCGTTACAGTAACACAGGAAAATTGTATCTCCTCCTCCTCCTTGCATCGTTTTCCTCAGTGCTGAGGGTCGTGATCCCCTGAACATGGAGTAATCTTAGTCTTCATCAAGTTGCGCTACCTGTTACCACCTGTTCTAAAGATACAGTATACATACACTTATATTTCGTTTTCTAGCTAAAATAATGATGATCACAACCAAATCAAAGCATAGCAAAGCTACCTAACAAATAAAGCATTCAAAAACTAATATAGCGTATACGCATTTAACCACTCATATTGACATTATGTGTGATTTATATCTAAATAAATAAATGGCAATACTTACATGCAATTATTATCAATAAGACAAACTATGAACTTACCTTTTTAACAGTTTACGTAGACACAAGACCGCGTGCCAAAATGACTCACGCGCACATGTGGTGCTTATGCCGTAGTCGTGTGAGCACTGGATGTTCGCTGTTCAACTATAACCCCATTTGATTCAAACGAGTGAAAGAGTTTCATTTTTGTTGGACAAGCCAATCGCCAAATTCTTCACGATTAGATTTATTCGAATTGGGTTAACTATTAATTTTCGTTTTACCTTTTTATCTAACCACCATTCTGTTAAAATTTATCGGGGGGAAAAAAAAGGATAAGCGACAATATTTTAGGTGAGGTTTGTTTGAGCGATTTATATTAAGCGTCATGGATAATTGACATAGGGACTCGAAAAAAAAGGACTAAACGCCAAATAAAGTCTTGAAAATTCGGTCTAAACGTATTAAATGAAAATTATTTTTTTCTAAGAATGAGACCTAATGTCCTAAGCAGAAATTTAGACCAAGAATATGTAAGCAAAATTGGAGTAATCTATTTATTTGTAAAAAATGTTTCCAGCCCAAACAGGTTAACGTGCAAGAAACAATATTTTACATAAAGCCTAAATAGCATAACTGTCAATTTTGAAGAACTGTTTTCGTCCAACTACCATAATAAAAAAAAACACAAATAAGTCCGTCGTTTACGACGACAAATTTAATGGTATTGCCCTAAAGGACAATGGCGAAATCGTATTTATAAAAAAACTATGCGTTTAGAAATTCCTTACTTGGTAATCTCAATATAATTATTTTGTATGATTTTACAGCATGCCAACTTTAGTCGTATAAGTTGCATAAATTAATAAAAAAACTTAATTGACTTTTATTGTAATGTGTCGCGGCCATTTTTTATGAATGGCATAGGACCTTTTAGGCTACCAAAACATCATTATCAACAGGTCTCTAAAAATTGCAAAAATATATCTGACTAAAAAATGTTCATTAGGAATAACAACAAAGATTTCAGCTTTCTTGCTACCTGTTTATTACTATTTATATTCTATTCTATACATTCTTACCAGCTGCCTTTTGGCTGTATAGTTACGGTCATTGCTTATCTCATTTTAGAAAAAAAAGCTATTTCCGTCATTTCGTTTCTAGCATGTATTTTTGTAAAATGTGTGATAATATATTGTGTTGATTGAAAATAATGTACCTGGTCGAGCAAGCGTACTGTAAATTGCTGCGCTCATGCCATGACAGTTGTCTGGTATTTGGGATGGGCCAGTCGCCTGACATCAAGGCAATGTACCTGCCCCGGCAGAATTTTCCGATCAGATATTTATCAGAGAGAATGATTATGAAGAAGATGAATAAACATAAAAAAAACAAGTGTTTTATTTTTCTCCAGAACTCGTTTTTATTTAAAAAGAAATCCCGAAATATAGGACCTAGGGTCTGAACGTATTTTCTCCCAATAGTTCCAATAGTTTCAGAGTTTATAAAAATAAAACGAATCTACTATTTCCTATAGTAGTAAAGATAAAAAATGTTTTGATATATACCTAAGCTCATAGAATAATAACGCCAAGAATGATAGTTTCATATCAAAAAACTGTCAAGTGTGAAGCATAAAACTCATTGATGTAGGCGTAGGCCACACGTATTGACGTTCTGCCACACGCACACAAGGGTGCAAATAATGTTGCTAGTGGTATCGGATGTTCCCCAAAACCTTAAGTCATTATTTAATTAGGATTATTTAATTATGGAATTATTATTATTGTTCACAGTAAGCGATTACTTTATCCTTAATTATAATGATAAAAATCTGAAATAAAAAATAATAAAATAAATCCGTTAGAATGACCAAAACAGTACCAAATTAAAAACAAATTACGTTGATGACGTGAATTTTTTTTTTTTTTTTTTTTTTTTTTTTTTTTTTTTTTTTTTTTTTTTTTTTTTTTACAAGTTAAAATTTAACAAATAAATACTCTTACAGATGTACAAGAAATCAACTACTACACAATATATATATTTATATATATATTTTATTTTATTTAGAGTATGCCATTGACGGCTGTACTAGTATTAACTGTGTCACAGCCGTCAGCGTCCTTCACCCTAAGCAGTTTAATATAATTAAATGATGCATTTAATTGTAAAAGTACATGTAGTTATATTAGCCGTTATACAAAAACAAATTCATAAGTAATAAATAATAAAATGTTTATATTACCACAATACAAGTAGGTACATGATACATATTTATTTATTAGTGTTAGTGTGTGTGGTGTGAATATGTGTGTTTGTGTGTGTGTGTGTGTGTGCGTGTAGGAATGTGTGTGTGTGTGTGTAGTATGTTAGTAATTGCGTATAATTTGCTCAGTGTCATTATAATTTTTATTTAGGAGCCAATTTCGTGTTTTGTGCTTACATTTATTTAGGGTAAGGGGATAAATATAATTTTCAACGTTTGCAGTATTATATATAAGGTTACTATTCACGTAATATTGTCGGCGAGCAAGTGCCGTCCTATGAGGAATAATTGAGAAAATTCTGTTTCTATTTCGCTTTACTACCGGTTTAAAGTCCGTACTTTTGTGTTTACGAAGTATAATGGCTAAGATGAAAAGCTGACGAACCGTCAGTACGGCACACTCTTTGTAAAGGGTTGCAGTGTCATAACGACGAGGTTTTCCCAATATGACTTTTAAAATCCCTCTTTGGGCACGTTCTAGTGGCATTAGTGTAGTCTTACCAACTCCTCCCCATACAACAATACAGTACTGCAATAAACTCTGAGCTAGAGCATAGTACACGCAAAATAAGGTGTCACGATCTGCAGAGTTTCTGAGTTTTCTAAATATTGGTATCAATTTTCTTAATCGAGAGGTTAAGTTATGGATATGAGCAGACCAACTTAAAGAGCTATCTATGAGGAGCCCAAGGTATTTTAAGACATTGGTTTGGATAAGCCTGGGACACGAACAAAAGTTTTGTAGGTCGCAGGCGTGCGCCTTGATATCAAAGTCGGGAGGTAATTTTGGGTGGGGTTGGTGGGAAAAGGCAATATATCTTGTTTTGTCTACATTCAAGGTCAGTAGATTTACATTTAGCCAACTTATTACCTCTTTTAGCGCATTCTCTGTATGCTGTTTTGTCTCGGTCCAATCTCTTCCATTAACTATTAACACTGTATCGTCAGCATAAGTGATGATGGAGCAGTTAGGAAGAGATTTTTTACATAGGCTATTAATATACAGAAGAAAAAGAGTTGGGCCTAAGACACTACCTTGGGGCACACCAAAGTTCAGGGACGCCTCTTCACTTAGATGTTCTCCTATCTTGACGTTTTGAGTACGATTTGTAAGATAGGAGCGGAATATATCGAGAGCAATACCCCGTATACCAATAGATTCCATCTTAAAAAGGAGTAATGGAATAGAGACAGTATCGAAGGCCTTTGATAGATCAAGGAAAACGCCTATAACTTTCGAATTTCCATCAAGATGTCTTACAATAGTCTCGGTAAGCAATAAGGTTGCATCTTCAGTAGATTTACCTTTTATAAATCCAAATTGGTTGTCTGCAATTATATTGTTATGCTGAAGGTAAGATATTAGTCTATTATTGAGGAGTTTTTCGAGGATTTTTGATAAAACCGTTAGCACCGATATGGGTCTATAGTTTCCAACACTGACTTTTTCCCCACTTTTGTGTATAGGGTGAACTAGCGCTCTTTTAAATATATTTGGGAAAACTCCAGTTTTTAGACAAAGGTTACATAAAAATGTGATAGGTGTGATCAGACTTTGTTTGGAGGTTTTTATAACTCTAGTAGGTATGTTGTCAATGCCAGTAGCGGAATCGTTTTTAAGATTGGTAATAATAGCTTCAATTTCCTTGGGATCCGTGTCAAGTAATGCCATTGAGTCCTTCAACGTCGAAGATGTGTTATTATTACTTGTGTGATTATTTCTGTTTAGACGTTTGCATAGGATATTGTTGGCAAGAGTAACACCAATGTTAGCAAAATAATCATTGACTATGTTCAGGGACTCAGTAGCATCTTGAGTAAGATTAAGCAAGTCATTGGGCGGTGGTGAAGATCTTTTAAGGCTTACAATTTTATTAATAGTATTCCATGTACCTTTTGGATTTCCCTTGTTTTTATGAAATTCAGTTTTTTCGTAGGCAATTTTAAGCTTTTTCAAAAGATTATTGCAGAAATTGCGATATCTCGTGTACGTTACCTCAAGCGTTGCATTGTTAGGATGCTGTTTAACATTTTTATGTAATTTGTCCCTGTGTCTTATACAGCGAACCAGACCTGGAGTTATCCAGGGCTTGATGGGACGGTTGCGGTGAGGAATTATTATTCTTATGGAGTGAGCAAAAATAATGTCAGATATAATTTTTATTAAGAAATTGGCAGCTGTATTAGGGTCAGTAGCGTTGTAAAAGACACTAAAGTCGCTATTTGCAAGTTTTTGAGTAACTGATGAATAATCAATTTTTAGGTGGTTTGTTTTGGGCGAATGATGCTTTATCTTGCAATCCAAACAAAAAACAAGCGGCGCATGGTCTGTTATTAATGAATCCAATATGTACGTTGTAGCATGTCTGTCTGATCTAAGCATAACGTGGTCAATACAGCTCTCCTTACGCGTCGGTAAAAGGTGAGTAGCCATAAATCCGTGGTGCGCCATGAAATCTAGGTATTTATTGCTGTTAGGATCATTATTATCCGGTGATATATTGATATTAATATCACCTATTATTATCACGGATTTGATGCATTTTAGAGCTACAAGGCAAAGATCTAGACTATCACAGAAATTATTTATATTTTTTTGTGATGGTGATCGATAGATAGCCACGATAGCATATTCATCATTACTTGTTAATATGAGACAGCTTGAGTCAGATACTATCGGTTTCAATATACTGTGCTTAATTTCAGATTTTACGTATACAATAACTCCATCATTTTGGTTACAATAATTGGAGGAATAACATGTATATCCGTGTATGTCAGGTATTACCAATGACTTGCTCAGCCAACATTCTGTTAGAACTAGGATGTCACATTTAATACTAATTCTTTCCATGAAAACAGTAAGTTGATCAAAGTTACAACTTACACTACGAATGTTAGTGTGCATAATTGTTAGTGATTTACGGAATAAATCAATATTACAAGAAAGCTGTTCTGGAGAACAAACTACCGACTTTGCTATGTGCATAGAATCTATTTCATTTGTTAATATATCTGGCGGGAACATTGTTGCGATTATGTTTGATGTCGCTGCTCCAGAGATCTTGTAAGCGTTTGCTGATCAACGCTACACATATTATATGAAAATTTACGCATGCGCGCATGCTCACGCCTTTTATCATATATATGAAAATTTAATTTATATAAATAAGTAGCCAAGTATGTATAACATGTATGTAGTGAGTTATGAATTAATTCTGTATGTGGCAATATTTGAATAACAAACTTAAGATTATAAAACAAATAACTTAGAAAAAAAATACTTAATAAAATCATGCAGTAGGTATAAAAAGAGTGAGAAAAACGGTGCATAATTGCTAGTCACAGGTCGGGTTGTGGCAGGAGGTGAAGATCATTTTCCGTATCAATGCGGCGTGTTGGCGCACCTTCCTTCTTGCGGAGATACACTTTACCATTTGCGGTCCAGCAGAAAGCATAGTCATTTTTCTTGCTAAATTCACGAGCGTGGTAAAAAATCTTTCTGGCTTTTAGAGTGAGGCATTCCGTTATAAATACTGGAAGATGTGTTCCGCTTAGTTTTAAATCTCCTGTGTTCAGTTTTTTATTCTTACAGGTACGATTATATGTTTTAGTAGATGCCAAAAATTTCTCCTTCAAGGTAACGCTACAAAAATCAACTACTATCGGCCTATTTGATCCTTTAACTGGGTTAAGGCGGAAAATATCTCGGATCTGAGATACTTCAACAGGGGCACCAGTAGCAATCCCGACGTCTGTTATTATTTTTATTAGATCATCCTTAGTTTCGTTTTTCTGGAGAGGTATATTTCTTATTTCAACACTAGCTTGTTTTTGACATCTTTCCAAAGTTTCCACTTTTATCTCAAGTGCTTGTATTTGAGCTAAGTAAACTCTTCGTTCGTTTTCCATTTTATTTAATTTCTCTTTCATATCTTCATACTGTTTCGACATAAAGTCCATAGACTTCATTATTTCGCTGTTTTGCTTTTGTACGTCATTTATGCTACTTTGTAGGCCGTCTTGTTGGTTTTTGAAGGTAGCAAATGATTTTTTTATTTCCGACATGAAGGTATGCATCTCATCATCGTATTGGCGTTTGCGAGCCCGAGGTTTGTTTGTGACAAGGTTGATGTTTTCGTTGTCAGTATCCGTGGCCGGGGCCGAACTCTGATGGGCATCCGATTTAGCACTTTGTTGTGATGAGGTCGATGGGGGAGTTCTCTTAAGTGGCATTTTTATTTGCAAGATGCGCAAGAGCGGGTATTAGGAGAGCAGAAACAAACAAGTGGTCGGTTTACCTGACGTAGCGCTTCCTGGTAGTGCAGCTAATTAGATCACAGCGATTGGCTCTTGTTAGCGAGTGGGCGTGGTTTAAACAGGTCACAGCACAGGAGCACGAAGTCGGCTTGTTAACACGACTGTCTTTTTCTTCATGCGCTCCTAGTACTTATACTCGTAATTTATTTAGTTTAATTAAATTTTTAGAAATAATTTTTTTAAATAAAGTATAACCACATGCACGTCTACACTCTGTGACATCCAAGGGGGAAAGGGAAACGACGAATTAAACGGTTGAATGCGGTATTTACCTTTGCCTCCATTCTAGTTTTATGATGATGATATGAATGAATGCCTTTATTTATGTCAATAATATCAAATGTATCTGGTTCTATTTTATTACGTTTTTTTTGCGAATCATAGTAAAAAAGGCAGCGTCACCATTCACCATTCAACCGTATAATTGACGTCATTTGAAGCTTAGTGCTTACGTCTGCTGAAAAAAAGAAAAAAAAAGTTAAAATTATAAATGATAACTTCATAATTTCTAAAAAAGAAAAGATACAGGTGTCCTTATTTTAGAACTATTTTCGTTTAAAATAATAATATAAGCTTGTTAAAAGGACAATGGCGAAATCGTATTTATAAATAAATTATGCGTTTAGAAATTCCAAACATGGTAATCTCAATATAATTATTTTGTATGATTTTTCAGCATACTAACTTTAGTTGTACAAGTGTGTATAAGTTGCATAAATTATTAAAAAAACTTAATTGACTTTTTAGCAATGTGTTACGGCCATTTTTTATGAATGACATAAGATTATTTTGGGCTACCAAAACATCATTTTCATCAGGTCTCTAAAAATTGCAAAAAATATATCTGACTATAAAATGTTCATTAGGAATAACAACAAAGATTTCAGCTTTCTTACCACATTTTTTTTACTATGTATATTCTATTCTATACATTCTTACCAGCTGCCTGTTGGCTGTATAGTTACGGTCATTGCTTATATCATTTTAGAAAAAAAAGCTATTTCCGACATTTCGTTTCTGGCATGTAGTATTTTTGTAAAATGTGTGATAATATGTTTTGATTGAAAATACTGTACCTGGTCGAGCAACCGTACTGTAGTCTGTAGGTTGCTGCGCTCATACCATGACAGTTGTCTGGTATTTGGGTTGGGCCGTCAGACAAGGCAATGTATCTGCCCCGGGAGAATTTTTAGATGAGATATTTATCAGAGAGAATTATTATGAAGAAGATGAATAAACATAAAAAAAAAACAAATTGTGTTTTATTTTTTTTCAGAACTCGTTTTTATTTAATTGTTATTTCCCAAAGTCTAGGACTTAGGGTCTGAACGTATTTTTCCCAATAGTTTCAGAGTTTATTACAAAAAAAAAAACAAAGAAACCTTTACTATTTACTATAGTAGTATCTATAAATAAAAAATGATTTGATATATAAGCTTGTATAGCTGAGGAAGGTGCATGCCGCGCGCTAGTATGCCGTGTGGCAGATCACCCTTCTCCATGTTTAGTGAAATGTTAGGTTCGAATGTGATGAGGGAGGGTCTCGCTTGACAATAGACAGATTACCAAACATTTTATGAGTTTCATTATTCATATTATTATGTAAGAATCAATTCATAAATGTCAACTAAATCATAACCCCAAAATCTTTAAAATGAAAAATCTTTAGATTTAGACTTTTTTCACTAATAATCTTGATACATAATTGTTTAGGAATTGCTGCTGAATTGTTAAATATTTTTTTTACTTCTAAACGCTACACATTTACATCAACTAAAATGATGTATGGAGACCTGCCATTGTCCTTTGTGCCCGCTTAAGCGACAAAAAAAATCTTGTAGCGTAATGAAACTTAGACCAAACGACGGAGAAAAAAAAGCCGATTCTAACGGTATATATAACTCTATTTCGTAAAAAATGTCGCTTACGACGTTTTGGCCGTTAACCGTCGATTCATTTATTTTTATATAAATAAATGCAAATATTGTGAAAATATTTGGATATTTGTTAGAAGTAAACGAAGAAACTGCTGGACAGATATGGATGAAATGTCGCATACGGTTAGATCATGTACTGAAATTTCTATTGCTTTTATGTTGGTTGGTTTCCGTGGGAAATATATGCATATTTTATCTGATTTTTAAGTAGATGGCGCTGTTGTCGTATATATGATTCTATGAGTCGCTAGTGACATTTACAGCGGGGAAGGCTTTTCACGCGGGCAAAGCTAGCAACTACTAATAATTACAATTAAATTGCAATAATAATTACAGTCTACAGTCTATTTCTACCGCCAAGCAGCAGTGTGCATGCACTGTTGTGTTTCGGTTTGAATGACATTCTAGCCAGTGTAACTACTGGACATAATGAGACTTACTTAACATCTTTTGTCTCAGGTTGACGAGCGCAGTGGAATGCCACACACTACTTTGTAACTCAAGATGCTGGATGGTGTTGCTACTATTTATGGGTGGTCGTATCGCTTACCATCAGGCAAACGGCATGCGCGTCTCGTCATTCAATGCAATAAAAAAAAATCCTTCGAACTGATACTCCAAGACAACACTACTGCCTTGCGATAGAAGTAAACACTACAATGATACCTTCCCAGACAAATATGCGCCTATAAAAGTCCTCTAACCTTATCTATATTAATATTATAAAGAGCAAAGATTTTAAATTTTGTATGTTGGTAATGAATAAACTCAAAACTACTGGACCAATTTCAAAAATCACTATTAGAATGCTACATTATACATCAGTAATATAGGCTACTTTTTATCCTGGGAAAATATAATGTGGTACTTTTATCGAGGAAATACTTATCACGCGGGCGAAGCCGCGAGTAAAAGCTAGTTTTTTCCATAATTTATAAGTCTGTGTTCAAGTAATTGAAATTCTGCGTCCAATTCAAACTTAGAAATCGATAGCAGACAAAAATAGTCGAACATTGAACAGGTGGGATTGGAATGAATTAACCATTGTCCTAGTTGGAAAAGATAGTAATACTAATTGAGAACTCTGAGTGCTTGACAAGATTAATAAAATTGAGACTGTGCTATTGTGTCTGATAATATTACTCGTTGCTATTAAAGTGTTAGGTTGTAAAGATGATGTTTGTTAGTTTGACTGCCTCGGTGGCGTAGATGTATTCGAATCGAATCTCAGGTAAATTTATATTGGATTTTTCTTCTCAGTATCTTGGGATTTACGCCCGATATGGCGATAGGTTCTATAATACCATGGGACGGAACATACACACTTTGCGCCTTGTGCAAAATGACTGCTTTAGTTGCACCTGTAAGGTCGGGTGTTTAGGAGAGAAATGAAACGATTGAAGTTCGAGAAGACACTCCTTATATTGTTACTAAGACACCTTAATATATAGCTTATTACAACTACATCACAACCTCCGCATATTCCTTGGATGATAAAAACATGATGTGTGTTTGTAGTACAGGCAAAACTGCTGAATAGATTTAAATGGAATTTGATAGATAACCCTCTTATCTTTTTTCTGTGTGATAACCTCAATGAATATTTTACTTTGTATCCAGGAATAGTACACAGTGGCAGCTGTAGTCTGGGAAGGGATTTTCAAGGTGGTGCTTCAAGTAAAACCTATTGTGTATATCAAAATATAGGTTAGTCTGTGGGATTATTTAAAGACCTCTGAGTATGCTCGTCGAATAAAATTTAATCCTTGGACGCCCGCGGTGGACACCGGTGTCTATTTATATAAGGAAATTAGCTTATAGCTATATATAAGCGGGCGTTGACGGGTTAAGATATCTGTTGCTGCGTGAATTTACCTATCATCATCAGCCCGTTGCAGTCTACTGCTGGACATAGGCCTCTCCCAAGATACGTCTCAGAGCCCGGTCTGCTGCTTTATCCAGTCGCTGCCGGCCCTCTTGTGCAAGTCATCCCGCCATCTGGCCAGAGGGCGTCCCACGCTAAGTTTACCTATCATTCACTGACAATTAGATTTCATGACAATTATTTTCGCTTTTTGAAGTTATGTGTGGATTCTTTCTGAATGATCGCTATCGCTGTGGAGGAAAACATCGCGAGGCAAACAACATGTCTGAAAGTTCTCTAAAAATAATTTCGAAGCTATGTCAAATCTGCCAATCCACAATAGGCCAGCGTGGTGGACTAAGGCCCAAACCCTCTCAGTAGTAGAGGAGGCCCGTGCAGTGGGCAGTACCTATACAATACAGGGCTGGTATTATTATATCTTATCTTACTAATAATATTATAAATGCGAAAGTTTGTAAAAATGTTTGGTTTTTTTATATATTTGTTAGACATAAATGCAAAGATAATTGAACGGATTTGGATGAAATTTAGCACACGGGTAGATCATTTCCCAGATTAACACATGGGTTATTTTTTATCCCGGTAATTTAGTCTCAGGGGAAATAATAGAAATTTTTAATCAGATTTTTATAGAGATGGCGCTGGTGTCTTACAGTGTTTTAGGGACTTTTGTGGCGGGAAAGACTTGTAAAAACGGGCGAACACGCGAACAATATTTATACTATATAATTTCGGTATTCAAATGGGTAGGAGTTTACTATCGTTAACATAACACCACCGACCCTGGACGTAATACTACCATTAAATTCCTATCAAACTTGTAAAACTACACAATAAACTTTAAGTATGCTATAAAAGGAAATCCTGGACAATCAATCAGGCCGAATCAACAGGTTCGAGACAAGGGACTTGTCAAGAGGGCAGATAAAATGCGCCTCTCGAGACAAGTACATTCGAGATACATTTCATATTATTAGGCGAAGCGCAGACGCCTTTATTGTAGGTACAAAATGTCAGCAATGATGTGTATTTCATTCTCATATAACTTGTAGTTGTGCTTTGAACCAAAAGATTCTGGGTTCGGGCCTCAAATTTTTCGATTTTAAAAATCCAAACCCCTGGTAATTTTAGTATTTAATAACGATTTTTGTGATGTTACTTATTATCGTGCAATTTTTAAGTCTTTGTTTGAAATGTATTGCTCCGGTTTAGAATTTCTGCGTTATGGTGATACGCCCACCATTATAAAATCTTGTGACTGAACTCCGCTGGCTATAGATGCCAAGTTGCTTTACTATCCTTATCTTTACTTATACATCAGGGATATAGGAGAATACTTTAGAGTCTACATAAGCTAGATCTAGGTTTAATCTAGACGATCAAACGGGCCCCGCCACCGATCCATACTAGATCCGATCTCCACCCGTTCAATTTAAATATTTCACGAGTGCAGATTGAACAAACTCGTTTACCTACTGAAAAGAACCTTGTGGTACGTTGGTAAGGAGACGGACTTACTTACTTGATAAAAAAAATCTACGATTTTCTCTATATTTTTTTAGAAGGCACGAAGTATTGACCCGACTGTACCTATATATTATACCTATTATACGATAATAAACAGAGTAGGGTCCATATATAGTGTCGAAGGACTAGAGATTATTATCCCTGTTAGTCAACACAATAATTGCCCCGGCCTATTTGAATCGAATACACAGACTGATCCCGAAACGATATCAGTGTGCTTAGAATATGGCAAAAAACACGACACGACTCCGTTTCGTTTTATTGGGGTTGGTTGAGAAACAAACACGTGACTGACGTATTTGTGTCTTGATCAATCATAAACATCAAAATTAAACGACACTGGCTTACGCGCTGCGTTTTTTGGAGACATTCTAAGTACACTGATCTCTATCGGCTTTAAGTGATGAATGAAAACAGAAGGTGACTTGCTTGCTGGTAACTGGAAATATGCATTAAACGATTTCTGCTTACTACTGTTAATACTTCAACTAATACTACAAAAGTAACAGATATACGATGTTCGAGTGTTATACGACTTTAATGATAATAAATGTAAAGAGACACAGATAGATTATCCCGAATTAACATTTATGTCACTTTTAACCCCGAAACTTATACAGTGAGGCTTTTCATTGACGTAACGAATAACGTTAAAGCACTGCATGACATAATAATGTGATCGTATTCTTAAAATTTTAGATGATAAATCTCATATTGACAGCAATTACACTAACTTCATTGGCTTCCAATGATAAAGATACCTATGCATGCTGCATACTTAAATGTACTAGATTACAATAAACCTTTTTCCGTAGATATAAATAAACGAACCATTATAACTTCACCCCTAAAAATTATGACACCAAAAAGTTAAAAAAGCCGATTCCATAAAATAGCAACCATTGATATCTGAGCTAGCTATCTCGCTCCTTTTCTTCTTGTATAAAAAGAAGATAGCTTAATTAGACAATGAATTGCTTCCTAAAATTACTTCATGGAACTCGGGGAGCCTTCGAGGAAATGGGTACAAAAAAAGGTAATTTTATTCACCTATTTGAAGGGTATTATGTCTGACTTGCTTCTGCTTGACTTGCTTGCAGATTCGCGGGATTCATAAAGTACTTTCGCGGAATAACAGACCGGGTTAAAAGTACGCTTTTGGAATAAAAAGTAGTCCACACACACACACACTCACGCCTTTTTTTTACCCGCCAAGGGGTAGGCAGAGGCGCATCTAAGTGCACCCACTTTTCAGGCAGTCCATTCAAGCATATTACACGTTACTATGGTGTTATAATCTCTTGGCTAAAGCGGCTTTCACCCGAGCGATTAGGACCATTACTGAGGTGCATGCCAAAATAGATGTTTTGGCATGTAAGTGGAGTGAATTGGCAAAGATTTTGTTATTTATTCTATGTTATAATAATAATGTGCCTAATAATTAGTATTTATTAATTTTATGTTTTTTTTTGTTTTAATAATGTTTTTATTTTTGTTTTATAATGGTTTTTTAATTTTAGATTACTAATAGTTACCCCGCATTGTCGCCTTGGAAAATTTCTGTTATGGCTGTGTGTGAGATAATAAATAAATAAATAATTTGCAAAATCCGATCAATAGTTTCAGAGATTAATCTGTAGTCTGTAACTAAACTTTATTTTTATCCCGCAAGAAAAATCCAACTTATGGATACCTATCACGGTCAAGCCCCATATTAGCTACTCATCCCCATTCATACAAATTATTTCTGATAATAGTTTTTGCTCGCAGTTATTCTCGTTTTAGCATCCGTTTCCAAGATAAAACATTGATTTAAACATATAAACCTTCCTCTTGAATTACTCTGCAAAACTGTTGAAAATCCATGCGGTACTTTTCGAGTTTATCGCATTTAGACAAGCTCTGCGGTTTAGATAGACAAACGCGGCGGGGAGACTTTGTTTTATAATATGTAGTAATGTGAAATTTTTATGGATAGCAGGATGTCTCACCATAATGTCCCAATTTCCCCATTGCGTCCCCTTCAAACTAGTCTATTCATCTGAGTTATCTGTATTAGTGATAGCTCAAAGAATCCCATTTAGTTCTGATAAAGGAGTTGCGAGCCGGCAGAGAAAAACAACGATCCCTAGTGTCGTTGTAAAACATTATGTAATGTTAGGGACCCTGCACGATATAAAATTAAAAACACGACATGTGTGCGTTGTTTTTTGAAAAATATTCAGTGAGAGTTAAATGAAGTGATTAAATATATTTTTAGCATTACCTGTCTATTTATACAAACACACACTCACGCCCTTTATCCCCGAAGGGGCAGGCAGAGGCGCCACTTCTCGCCGTGCGTATTCCGTCCTATGATGTGGTAGGGGGAGAGCCTATCGCCATATCGTGTACAAATTCCAGACTTCTGGCTAATACTGAATAGAAAACTCAATATCACTTTGCCCAACTTGGGGATCGAACCCGAGACCCCAGCTTTGCAATTATACCGTAATATAACTACGCCACCGAGGCAGTCTATTTATTTGTGTTGGAAATTTATTTTTAATCATACTTTACTTCTTACTTATATTACAAATGCGAAAGTATATGAACGTGTTTGGAGGTTGCGATGTAACTAACTAAATGCCGTAACCGCTGAAAAGATTTGGATGAAAGTCACACAATATATAGACCATACCCTAGGTTAATATACATGCTACATAAAGCGGGCATCTGCAAGCAATGCCTATTTATTAATAATATGCTGTAAATAATGTCAATGAATGCTGGCCACATGATTAGGATTATTGCGCGCGAGTGGCCAGGTATTGCATTTTCCTAAAAACAGATTAATATTTCATTCGATACATTCTTCTTCTTCTTCTTCAGCCTTTAGAAGTCCACTACTGAACATAGGCCTCCCCCAAAGATTTTCAGACCAACCTGTCAGAAGCGGCCTGCATCCAGCGGGTTCCTGCGAAGGTCGTCTGTCCACCTTGTAGGAGGACGTCGTCCCAAGGAACGTCTTCGCTCGCCAACCCGCCTGCCAAGCGTGGCGAGTATTGGCAAAACCCCTCCAATGAAAGATAACACTATTCGATATATTGCTAAGGAAAAACTATTTTCGACGACATCCGCCATCTCATCTAATATCTCTCTTGCACATGTGTTAACTTGTCAAATTACGCCTTACATTTCGAAATAATATATCTGTAAAACACGACATCATGTTGGTGACGACTTCCCGCATTTGTCATAAAAAATACTTTACCTTTCGTCGCATGTAAAAAGTTCTTTAGTAAAGCCTTGTGATATAAACTTAAAGAAGCACGCTATTTAACCGTTCTCGGTAATTTATGAGCCCAATGAAACCCACGAGACCCGAGCAACTGCAATCTGTTCTTATTTTGTTGCTATCAACATATTAAGCGGATTTATCTTATGGGTCGTCAAGTAGAGTCCTGTGCCCAGCAGTGGGATGATAATAGTACACACACACTCACGCCTTTTAACTCCGAAGGCGTAGGCAGAGGCGCAACTAGTGCAGCCACTTTTTGCCGTGCGTATTCCGTCCCATGATGTGATAGGACACAAGCCCATCGCCATGTCGGACACAAATTCCAAGCTCCGGGGTGATAATATGAAATATAAAATATGATTACTGGTGGTAGGTCTCTCATATGTAAGAGTCCGTCTGGGTGGGTACCACCGCAATGTCTATTTCTACCGCCAAGCAGCAGTGTTCATGCACTGTTGTGTTTCGGTTTGAAGGACATTGTAGCCAGTGTAACTACTGGACATAATGAGACTTAACATCTTATGTCTCAGGATGACGAGCGCAGTGGAATGCCACACAGTGCTTTGTGACTCAGGGTGCTGGATGGTGTTGCTGTTGCTTGTGGGTGGTCGTGTCGCTTAACATCGGGCGAGCGGCATGCGCGTTTCGTCGTTGAACGCCATAAAAAATATAAAAAAATTGCTTGCCTCGGAGATCGAACCCGAGACCTTAGCATTGCAGTCGTACTGTAATACAACTACGATATCGAGGCAGTCTGATGTATCTGCCTATTCTACACTGAAGCTATGTCCATAAGAAAGCTGTTTAGCAACATAGTCTGTACAGTGTACGAACATTGTTGTTTCATTAGTCGTAAACGTGTTTTACATTTTCCGTACATTTAAACCTATCAGGATATATGGGGATAAAAACGTATGATAATAAAACTAAAGCATAAAATATCTCTGAAGGGTCCAGCTAAATTGACGGAAAGGGTTCATTTAGTTTAGTGGTAGGGTGTGATTTCTTTATTAGACACAAGATTTCCACTGTTAAACAAAGGTCTCCCCTAAAAGGTAATCATTTTCTAAACATGGAATTATTTTTAAGTTTAGCATTTGTCTTTAAAAAATGTATGTTTGGTTAGTACCTTTTTAATTAGAAGTAAAATAAATATCAACAGAAATAAAAATCATAATATTTCCTTATAGATACATAATTTACTTTTATTATATTCGATTAGAATTTACTTACATTAATTTCCAAATGACTAATGTAATGTTCATATCGGTGAAGATAATTTTAGTGGTAAATTAATGTGGTAAATACCAAATGTTATTAACAAACAAATAATTTGGGGTTATGCGGTTCAGAGCCTAATTGCCTGGAAATAAACAGACTTAGCAATAATTAAATAAACATAACATTGCAAAAGAGGAATTTACGAGGGCTTTAGAACTTTTTTCTTGTTTTTTCGTTGCAAGACCACATATTTTGAGCGTAGTGTGTGACGCGCGGGCTGGTGCAGCGACGAGCTGAACGTGTTGAATGAAAGCTCAGAAGCGAGTGTTGTAAGACTACGTACAGAACTCAGTTGTAAGGATAGTAAGATATCCTTAAGGTGCTACTAAATCTTCGGTACCTTAATCAAAAGAGTGGTGAAAAATAAGAAACAATCACGCTTGTTAAATTTTTTTAACAAGTTGTTCGTTTTAACATTGAAACCTGAGCACCAATATAAAAATCGCTCAAAATTTGATTACAGTTTTCACCGTCGAGTGGGATGTGAATTTAATAAAAACAACAGACCATCAAGTACAATCATTGGTTCTGTACAAAAGAAAATATTTTTGACTACATTTTCGTCGAAAAAGGTTGGACACAATTCAGTATTTATGCCATTAATATTTCGTTACATCAAGGCGTTACGTTTCAGAATTAACAATCAATTTCTTAAAAACATAAACTGTTCGTTTATTTTAAAACTAGCTGTTGCCCGCGGCTCCGCCCGCGTGAATGAGTTGTCCCGGGATAAAAGTCCCGCTTTATATTTTCCTGGGATAAAAAGTAGCCTAAGTTACTCCTTATTACATCAGCTACTTGCCAATAAAAGTCCCGTCTAAATCGGTCCAGCCATTTCAGAGATTAGCCGGAACAAACTTGTAACGGAAAAAAATTGTAAAAAGAAATATTTTGGTGTATGTACCGTATATATATTCATATACATGTAGTAAAAAACGGTTATTTCAATATTACAAACAGACACTCCAATTTTATTTATATGGTATAGATAACATGAACTTTTTGGATGGTGTACTGAGCACCATTCAATATACATATTTTTACATGTGATTTTTTTTATGCCTTTGTTAAATACATTTAAAAAATATTCATTTTTTATAAACATATTGCAATTTTATAAATTATATTATATTTTTAAGGAACAGGTTAATTTATTGCAAAATCTTTTTAAAATTAACACCTGAAGCAGAGAATTATACGTACATATTTGTCTATCAAATAATATAACTATCCATTCATGTCCCAAAACAAGTTGAGTACCTATAGATCAAAACTGTCCTTTTTCTTACATGAAAGCTTTAATAAAATATTATGCAGGGCTTTTCGAAACTAATCAAAAAGTTAGGATATTACTTTACGGGACCCTAGTAACCTGTTACGCTGGCTAATTCCCGCCAAGGCGGAAGTTTCCAGAAGAAATATTATTTTTTCCTTCGCAAGTAATATCTTGTTTCCATCGTTAATCATTTTGAAATGTTTATTTTTCGCAAAACGCCTATCATGCCACCAAATTCAAATTAAAGCAATGACACGTTTCCGATGGTTATTTGGATCAGTTATTCCAGGGTATTAGAATATAATAACGTGCCTTTTCATGGATAGGTAGAAGTGTATCATCAGATTTCGGGAACTATGTTAGGTCAAGGTGGGGCAGCATATTTTATTTTATTGTAGTAAAGGAAACAAACAGTATAATATAAACAAATAAATTAATACAAATTACTAAACACGTTATATCAAAAATGTTTCCGAAATTTAAATTTTAATATTGGCTTTTATCGGACACGATTCCAGAAACAATAATTATTTTTGACGCGCATATATTTTATTTTGTCAAAATCACAATAAATTAAAGTGCCACGCAGGCTTTGTCAACAGTTGCACCCGACACGTGACACAAAGTACTGGAACTGGTCAATATTAATTTTCATACATTTAATGTGACAGTGAATTCAATTAAAATGCTACACTACATTTTAATAGTGTGTTAATCCAGATTGTGGCTGCATTTTGTGGATTTGCTGGGCTTCTAAATAAAGAAACATCTTTATAAATGTACATAGTTTCCACACGTTCCTTCACACGTATTACTTGTATAATGTATAATAATAATAAATAATACCAGCCCTGTATTATATACTGCCCACTGCTGAGCACGGGCCTCCTCTACTACTGAGAGGGTTTAGGCCTTAGTCCACCACGCTGGCCTAGTGCGAGTTGGCAGACTTCACATACCCTCGAAATGATTATTGAGAATTCTCAGGTATGTAGGTTTCCTCACGATGTATTCCTTCACCGTTAAAGCGAACGATAATTGATAAACAATACACACATAACTTCGAAAAGTCAGAGGTGTGTGCCTTGGGTTTTGAACCTCCGGACATTGTCTCGGCAGACCGTTCCATTCCCAACTAGGCTATCGTCCACTTGTATATTACAATTTATTAATTTAAAAATGTCGGCAAGAGATATATTACTGTATAAATAGCTTTTACAATATAAGATTTAAGTTGAGCTCTAGATATTTTTTTTTCTACTGGAATCCGGAAGAAAAGTAAATGAAAGAAAATCAAGTTCATCCAACTGCAGCTAACTGGAGAGTTATTTAATAAATACTAAGTCGTTCTCAGCCTATTCACTCAGTGAATTCAATGTTTTCTTAAAAACACAGGTTTTGAGCGCAACAGCGTTAGCGCTGCAAAGTTATCTCGAATCTTATTTTAAGTAGATTAACGTTTGTACTTTCATAGCCGTGGTAACGGATTTGTAGTGTCATTAGCTGTCAATGGAATATGAACGCTAAATTTATCGATATAAGATTTTTATTCCTTTATAACGTGAGTAGGATGCTCATTTGGTAAACAGCTAGTCCGTTTACAAAGATATACAATGCACTGCATTAGTTCGTCTTTCTACCAGAGCTAAGATAAGCCACAAAGTATCAACAACAAGCTATCCTATTACTGGTTTTCATCAAATCTGTAGCTTACTATTCGAACACACATTTAAAGGATTGATTAGGTACCTTTCGCTACTAACCCTAAAACATTAGAACTTGAATGTTCAATAATTTCTGACTAATACAAAATACCCCAATGCCTGCTGCTTAAGGGCAGGTATAGACAAGACAAGTCAAGTTCTGGCTCTGGTTTATTCTGAAAGTTTTAAGATTACCTTTTTATCCAGAATCATCTTTTCGTCTTCATCTCACTCTACTAGTAAATTGTTTTAAAACCTGTTGCAAATAAAGATAACTTTGTTTTAAAGATTAGTTGCTTTTCTAACTTTAGATGCCTTCCTCAACTGCCTCGCTGCCGTGGTTGTATTTAGTACCGGTACGACCATCACTCCGAGCTCCGGTGTACGAATCCCGGGTCGGAAATAGTGATATTGACTTTTTCTGACAGTATCAGTATATTGTCTAGATTTTATGCCCGATATGGTAACAGGCTCGCCCTCTATCTCATCATGGGACAGAACACTCGGCGACCCGTGAGTCTACGCTTTCTTACTCTGTCTACGCTTTCGGGGAAAAAACGGCGTGAGGTGTCTTTATTTTGTCAGATACCTACCTAGCCCTGGGACAGTATATTGCAAAACTTAGTATTATTCGTCCTAGGAATTGAATCCCGTACCTCCATTACTCCTTAAGAAAGCGAAGTAACAGTAACAAAAATAATATTTCTCCTTCCCCACTCAACGTAAAATGACATCTCATATTGAAGACAGATAAAAGTCGCTCATTCTTCATTCGCTTCATAAGGTTTGCGATCGAACCATTTTTTGTTACAATAGGACCAAGTTTGACGTGAAGGCGTGTTTACTATATTTTTACCGAGTTCAAAAAAAAGAGGAGGTTCTCAATTCGTGTGTTTGATTTTTTTATGTATGTACACTGATTTCTGTAATGATTGTGAGCCAATTTCCGTGATTCCTTTTTTATTTAGTAAATTAGGGTCTCGAAATGGTCCTATTTTAATATACCTTTGTTTCGGGTGCATCATTTTATGAAACAGATTGAATAGACCTGAATCATACGAGTAATTTCGTTCGACGACTTAAAAGTGCCCTTACGAAAGTCGATTAGCAATGCATAAATTAATATAATACATATTATGCATGGAGACCGAATGCAAGGTGTACGAATACCAGAATACCATTTATTTATAAAAAACGTCGTAAATCGCGGAAATGTAGATTTGTCATATTACTATCATAAAATGATCAGGCGTTTCGACAGATTCGATAAAACGTGGTTAGTATCTAACTATAATATTTATCTATAGAATTCTAATATACTTCAAAATATGATAAATATGAGCTGTTTAGTTTTGAGAATGACTATATTAAGATGGCGAGTAGGTTTTCTAAAGGTACGTTTATTAATGTAATATATATGTGACGCAAAACGACCATGCAAGTTTGCGATTCTACTAAAGGAAAGGAATGTTTAACTCCTGATATAATAAATCATTAATCAAAGCTACATAATGGAGCATTCAAGTTTCCACCTGATTTCAAAATCTACTAGAAACTTGTGGATTCTATACCCCAAACCAAAATATAATCTAACTATAATCAAATATAATCAACTCAAATATAATAACAAAATTTAATCTAACAGTGAACATCAGCCTGCTCTACTCGAACCATGGAGACTTAAATAATATAATATAGACCCGATCTGTTGTCCTAACGTGAGACGTGTCCGTGTTACATAAAAAATATATATTCCTTCCTGGCTGACTATTTAACCCCCCACCGAAAAAGAGGGGTTTCATAAATTTAGAGTGAAATATAAAGTACACCCAAACCCAAATCCAAACCCAAACCCTAACCCAAACCCAAACCCAATCACAATCCCGAACCCAATCCTAAACCTAAACCTCAACCTAAACTTAAACCTAAACCTAAACCTAAACCTAAACCTAAATCCAAACCCAATCACAAACCCAAACCCAGACCCACACCCAAACTCAAACCCAATCCCAATCCCAATCCCAAACCCAAACCTAATCCAAAACCTCAACCTAAACCTTAGTCGCCTCTGCCTCGCCGTGCGTTTTCCGTCCCATGATGTGATAGGGGGTGAGCTTATCGTCATATCGGGCACAATCCGAAACCTTACAGAAAGTATATATTCTTTGAGGTTTATTCAGACCCATGTAAAAAGCAAAGAATGATGAACAGTGTTTTCTTCACTTAAAAAATAAAAAATAAAAATAAAAATAGTTTATTCATCACGTAGGCGAACATAGTTGCACTTATGATAAGTCAAGATACATTAAATTAATAATAATAATTATTACAAAAAGTCACTTATATAACTACAGACATTTTTATAGGGAGTAAAATCAATGAAAAATAAATAAAGAAGCCAAGCTCGGGCTGGCAGGAAAGAGAAGATAAAAATAAAATAAAAAAAGAAACAATCATTTTTATAATAATAAAATAATGGAAGGAACGCGTCGCGATCCTCACCGGTGAGGACACTACAGGCCCTAACCTAGCTAACCTACCAGCCTTTCACTAGCTACCTAAGCGATGACTACCCGAAGAAGAAAGGCAGAAAGAAACTCCGGACTTACTTTTTTGTCATCATTTGTCCATTGAATCTTTATAATATATTTTTTTTTCAAGTCTTTTGCATACAATGTCAGATTAGTTTTATAAGCTAATGCACACACATCACCTTTAAATTGAGATAAAATCTAATTGAAGGAATTGAAAAAACACTGAACTCTACACCTAAAAAAAAAATCATAATTAGAGAAGGGAACACAAATAAATAATTATAATTAAACGGTGTACAGAGTGCATACGCCTACATTTACAAACATAATTTTTGAATTTTATTTGGTTTTCGAGCAATACGCACAATTTAAATAATTTATAATTTTAAAGGCAAGCGCAACACAATGATCGGTCGGTCGTCATTAACATTAAATGGTTATATATTAACGCGAGGATAATTATAATTGAGGTATTTATATTATGAATGTCAAATAAAGATTTATTATTAATTATAATGTCAATATTGTAGATGAGCACACATGACATTTTATGCAATTATCTTCTAATATGTGTTAACTTGGTTGGCCATGGTGTGCAGGACCAATTTTCCAAACTGTCTGATCATCAAGGTAATCCGATACATTATAATACCCCTTAGACATTAACTCGCGCTTAACGTAACACTTGAATTTGTGTCCGGGTAGATTAGTTATTTCGGAGGGAAGTTTATTATAAAATTTAATTCCATTTGCTAAATATGATTTATTTGTTTTACAGAGCCTAAAATTTGGAACAACTAGTTTATTCTTATTTCTAGTGTTCAGACAGTGCAAGTCACTGGTTTTCATAAAAGTACTAAGGTTTTTGCGAACATACATAATATTCTGAAAAATGTATTCGGCCGGCAAAGTCAGTATATTGACCTCTTTAAACAGTTGTCTAAGAGAATCGTGAGAGCGAAGGTTATAAATAGCACGAATCGCTCGCTTCTGTAAGATAAAAATGGTCTGCAGATCTGCAGCAGAACCCCACAGAAGAATGCAATATGACATAATGCTGTGGAAGTAAGCAAAATACACCAACCTCGCCGTAGCCACGTCAGTTAGATGTCTAATTTTCCGAATAGCAAAGACGGCAGAACTCAATTTGCTTGCAATTCTTTGAATATGGGGTCCCCATTGCAATTTATTATCGACTGAAACCCCGAGGAAGACCGTTGAGGGTACTAATTCTAGTTTATTCCCGTCTAAATCAATGTTTACTTCATTTTTATTGTTAAGTAACGAGAAACGGACACATTTAGTTTTTGCTGCATTTAGAAGTAAATTATTAGCAGAAAACCAGTCGGAAATCAATCTAAGTACTTTATTTGGCTCTGTAAGATTCTCTTCCCTTCTCTTTATCTTAAATATTATCTAAGTGTCGTCAGCGAATAACACAACTTCAGCCATATTGTTAACTATGTAGGGAAGGTCATTTGACGACGACGCATGCTCACGCCTTTTATCCCCGAAGGGGTAGGCAGAGGCGCAACTAGTGCACCCACTTTTCGCCAAGCGTATTCCGTCCTATGATGTGATAGGGGGCGAGCCTATCGCCATATCGGGCCCAAATTTCAGACTCCGGGCTGATACTGAATAGAAAAATCAAATATCACTTTGACCGACCCGGGAATCGAACCCGAGACCTCAGCCTTGCAGTCGTACCATAATACAACTACGCCACCGAGGCAGTCTCCGAGGAAGGTCATTTAATTAGACTAAAAATAAAAAAGGACCCAAAATGGATCCTTGAGAAACCCCAATCCTAACTAAGGAACCTGCGGAGAAGACGTTGTCGATAAATACTTGTTGTTTCCGATCTGATAAATATGAAGATATTAGATTTAGCGCGTTTCCCCTAATACCATAATAACGAAGTTTTAAAATTAGGGTGCTGTGATCGACGCAATCGAATGCCTTGGAAAGATCACAAGACACCCCTAGAGCATCCTGTGATCCCTCCCAGGCATCCAACACTGCTTTAACTAAAGCACGTCCAGCATCTTGTGTAGACCTGCCTTTTGTAAATCCAAATTGCCTATCGTGTAATATTCTATTTTTATTAAAGAATACCAGCATTTGATTAAGCAATATTTTCTCAAATACTTTACTTAAAGCTGGTGACTTGACTGCCTCGGAGGCGTAGTTGTATTGCGTACGCGTTACGAGTACGATTTGCGCGCTGAGGTCCTGGGTTCGAATCCTGGGTTGGGCCAAAAACATTGTGACTGGGTTTTTCCATCTAAAAAAATTACTCAGTCGCAGCTCGGAGTCAGGAAGTTGGCGGTGTGATACCCCCGTGCCTCGGAAAGCACGTAAAGCCGTTGGTCCTGCGCCTGATCTCTCTCCGGTCATGTCGGATTGTCGTCTCACCGGACTATGAGAGCGAAGGAACAGTGAGTGCACTTGTGTATTGCGCACACACTTGTGCACTATAATATCTCCCGCGCACCTGGCTGATCTCCGTTGAGATGGGCCGCCGTGGCCGAAATCGGCTAGGAAAGGATTATTATTATTATTATTATTAAAGCTGGTAAAATAGAAATAGGCCTATAATTTGAAGGAGTGTATGAGCAACCTGCTTTAAAAATTGGCACTACTTTACTTATCGTCATAAGATCAGGAAATATGCCGTCCCTAATGCAGGAATTAAGGATATTAGCAAGGATTGGGGCGATGCTAACTATTACTGACTGCAACGCTTTAACAGACAAACCCCAAAGATCTTCAGTGCTTTTCATGTGTAGGCTCTTAAACACTTTTATTATATCATATTGTGTAACAAAATCAAATTTGAAATTCGGTATTGATAAATCTACATTGTGTTTTAAAAACGACTCAGCTGCTCCTGGTGAGGATGGCAGACATTTTGTCGTCTCAAACGGTATGTTAGTAAAAAAATGTTCAAAGTAATTAGCTGTAATATTTTTATACTTATATCGATCGACCAAAATACCTCACAAAATTAAGCACAGAGGCCAAGATTTACAAAGTTTTTTTCCATTATAGTTAATTATTTACTAATGGAGAAGAGTCACTTGTAAAAGAATAAACAGTATTGATATAAAACTACGGGGTACAAATCTGGGTTTTATTGTCCCGCTCCGCTTGTGGTTTACGAGCGTTGAATACACTGGCTGCTGGCCCTTCATGAGCGGCTTAAGGTATAACCTCTCAGCAATTTATTTTATTATTCGTTTTAAGGTGTCATATTAATCTTTAAATTATCTTCATTTGGCTTGTTCATTTATGATCAACACTAGTATTTAAATATTAAAAAACAGAAAAGGACGATAATAGTAATGTCACCGTCACCGTGATTCGGCATTTTATGACTATGAAAAAATACACGCTTTTACGGTCGTAGAAATCGTCTTCCAAAGAAGAAGTCCGCTTTTTGTATGGGTGCTGGGCCTCAAAATCTAACCAGGTTCAAACTTTGTGGATATTAAAGGGGCAAAAATATGGATCTTGAATCCATTAAAAAAAATTTTTGACCCCTCCATTTATAACTAACTTTTTTTAAAACGTTAATTTTAAGTGTAGTGTTGACAATAGCCTAGTTGGGGATAGCACGGTCTGCCGAGACAATGTCCGGAGGTTCAAAACCCAAGGTGTTTGCCTTACTCTGACTTTTCGAAGTTACGTGTGTATTGTTTATCAATTATCGTTCGCTTTAACGGTGAAGGAAAACACCGTGAGGAAACCTACATACCTGAGAATTCTCCATAAGAATTTCGAGGGTATGTGAAGTCTGCCAACACGCATTAGGCCAGCGTGGTGGACTAAGGCCTAACCCTTCTCAGTAGTAGAGGAGGTCCGTGCTCAGCATTGGGCAGTATATAATACAGGGCTGGTATGATGATGATGATGTAGTTTTTAGGCAAAATAAAATTAAATAAATCTCAAAATCGCAGGACTTTAAAATTATACTATTTATTGCAAAGGCTTAGTTTTGGGAGAATTATCCAAATATATATAAAGTATCTTGGTTAGAATTTTAAGCACGTTTTTGGGCTTGTACTTTATGATGCGATTTTCAACTTTGTGGATATTCACATGCAAAGCGGAAAGGGTGTGTGCAGTACGTAAAAATTCCACACCTAAGAGTTTGTTAAAAGCAATCGAAAAAATTTTAAAATTTTACGTTTTATGATTCGTTGAGTAAATATCTACAACCATGACTTCGTGTTCGGGCTGTCTTAGCAATATTCCATAGCATGCCACTGAGTAACGCTGTAACCTGTAGCGTTTACTATGATCTGTGAGATTTCTATAAGCCTAAACAACCTAACCTCTCAGCATCTCTGTTTCCTTCGTCGAAAGCTGGATTTGGTATCGCGGGTGGTGAATATCAGTTAGCATCAAACGACCCAATTGCTCGTTTACCAGTCTAATTCAACTTCACCAAAACAAAGCATCATAAATATCATTTCACAAAAGTGTTAACATCAAAACTCCATCCACTCATAACTTACCCCGCACACAATGCACAGAACAACAGTTGACCTTTTTGTCTAGTCTGACCAATAAAAAGGGTTTATGCGAAAACTTCTAGCACTGAAGTATTCTTATATTCTTTGGAGGACGCTTGGTCGTTTGCTTCACTCGTGACTTCGTATTTCAGATTTAGGGATGGGGACAGTCGATATTTAATTAAGACTTTCGATCTTCTCTAAAAGTAAGTATGCAACATCGATACATCTTGTTTTTTTTATACACAAATTAATCTTTATCAGAAAACTTCAGTTCAATTAAAGGTGTTGTTGAATTAATTAGGTTCAACAATATTAAACACTAATTTTGCTCGCTGCTTCGCTCATCCCAGTCATTGCCAGTAAAAAAAATACAATAACACATGCTCTTATTTTTTTTACCATCAAGGAAATTATCTCTATTCCTCACCAAAACCTCAAATTTTACACAATATGACACCCACAATGAGGATGCTTATTTGATCCCAAAACTTGATCCAAAGTCTTTATTGGTCAAAGGAATTAAGGAGAACTTTGTCGATATATCACAAGGCCTTATGCCACTCTCCACCAACAATTAATTGCTGGAACAAGTCACGTCTCGTTCTTGTTATTCAATAACGTAAGTTAAGGGTAATAAAGGTCCTTAAACTGTGACCCGAAATAGTTTCGTTATTATTAAGTGGTGTCGGATGCCGTACTTTTGACCTGGTAATTATTGGAATTGGGATTCGGGTGGTACAGTTGTGGGTCTGAATCTTCAGAATCGCTAGAGCAGTGCTTTTCGACCCCTAGGGTCGCATACTTACGTAGGGGGTTGCAGTCGTAAGGCAACTGTAATTAAAAAGCAAGGGTTATGGTTTTCTTACTGCCTGGGTGGCGTAGTTGTATTGCGTACGCGTTACGAGTACGATTTGCGCGCTAAGTTCCTGGGTTCAAATCCCGGGTCGAGCCAAAAAAACGTGTCTGGGTTTTTCCATCTTAAAAATTACTCAGTCGCAGCTCGGAGTCAAGAAGTTGGCGGTGTGATACCCCCGTGCCTTGGAAAGCACGTAAAGCTGTCCTGCGCCTGATCTCTCTCCGGTCATGTCGGATTGCCGTCTCACCGGACTGTCAGAATGTAGGAATAGCGAGTGCACTTGTGTATTGCGCACACGCTTGTGCACTATAATATCGCGAGCGTACCTGGCTGATCTCCGTTGAGATTGGCCACCGTGGCCGAAACTGGCTAGGAGGATTACGATATTTTTTTTACATTAATTCCTCTAATGATGCTTTTACTTTTGAATTGTAATAAAAAAAATTACAATCACACAGTATATATAGCTATATGATGGACTTGGCGGGTCGACAGATTTTTTATTTGTAAAAGGGTCACTTTTCAAAAAGGTTGAAAACTACCTCTAGAGGACCAGAGAGACCGAGTAAGATCAGATAAGCAATGAATTGAAGGTAGTGGATGGAAGCTTGAGAAATCTAAGACCATAATTAATAACCCAGTAGATATTTGTTCTGCATTTAATGAATTTTTCAAAAGAAACTTTAGTTTACCTTCACAAAATTATTCATCACCTTTAAATAATATCGACAGTTTACACTTGAATATAATACACGACATCTTAATTAGTCCAGAAGAAGTTCAAAAACAAATAAGCAATCTTGATATAAATAAGGGTGCCGGTTGTGACAATCTGACTCCTATATTTTTCATAAAGTGTGCCAAGGCATTGGCTGCACCAATTTCGTTGTTATTTAACAGATGTTTACATGATGGATATTTTCCGAATGCCTGGAAAATGGCCCATGTTATTCCTACTTACAAAAAAGGTCTGAAAACTTTGATTGAAAACTACCGGCCAATATCTATACTTAATGTTCTCAGTAAATTGTTAGAAAAAATTGTCCACGTAAAAGTATATCCTGTAATATCACTCTCAATTCCTCCCGAGCAACATGGATTTATAAAGGGAAGGTCAACAGCAACTAACCTAGGTACCTTTATTGACTACGTCGCTACTAACATGGACGGTGGGTCTCAGGTTGACGTGGTCTACACCGATTTTGAGAAAGCCTTTGATCGTGTAGATCACGTTATACTACTACGTAAGCTTTATGAGCTAGGTATTCGGGGGAATCTGCTGAGATGGATGGAGTCATATCTGCATAAACGATCTCAGGCAGTCATTATAGGCGGCTTTCGTTCTGACTTTATAGAAATCCCGTCTGGTATCCCACAAGGTTCCATTTTGGGACCTCTTCTATATGCAGCATATCTATATGATGTAGATAAATGCTTTCAGCACGCAAAATTTCTGATGTACGCTGACGATACAAAAATATTTATAAAAATTAAGGACACCTCAGACTGTATAAAACTCCAAAGTGACCTTGATCGACTTGGTGAATATTACGAATTAAACCGTATTGGTATAAATATTAGTAAATGTCACTATGTTTCTTTCACTCGAAAAAGAAGTCCCATATTATTTAATTACCAAATAAGTAAAATAAACATAAACAAACAACAATTAGTTAAAGATTTGGGAGTACTAATAGATGTTAAACTTACTTTCTCTGAACATATTGATGCTATAGTTCAAAAATCTTATAAATGCCTAGGATTTATCTTGCGAGTAAGTAAACCTTTTACAGACATAAGTTGTTTAAAATTACTTTATAACTCATACGTAAAAAGCATTCTTGAATATTGCAGTATTGTCTGGAACCCACATTATATAACGTACATCGGAAGTGTTGAAAGCATACAGCACAAATTTCTCAAACATCTTAATTATAGGAAACACAGATATTTTAACAGTTATAAAGATTCCTGTAGTTATCACAGACTCACTAGCCTGGAACACAGACGCACATTAATAGATATGGCTTTCTTACATGGTGTATGCAATGGACACATAGACTGCCTTTCTCTCACAAGTAAAATGCTACGTTTTTGCACTCCAAAACATCTCACACGAAACCCGAGCCTATTTGCTGTTCCTCACTCGTTTACTAATTACGCGCAAAATTCAATAGTAAGCCGGCTACAAGGAGTTTACAATAAGAGGTTTCTCGCAGCTGATATTTTTAATACTAGCAAAAATAAATTTAAATGTGAGGTTTTAAAAATCCTTCACGAAGACAATGTATAAATAAATAAAATAAATATATAAGCATAAATGTATAAATATATATATATATGGTGTTTATATTATATACTCACACACATATAAACACACACACACACACACTCGCACACATGCACATACACGTACACACACACACACATACATGCGCACACACACGCTCTTCAAAAATACTCTCTCACTTTTGACTGCCTGTTATTTGATTGTGTTAATAAAATGTAAATCCGTTATTGGCCGTAAGATATTTTTATCAGTTTGTATCACTCTAGTATTAAGGGCTGTGGATTTTAATAAACAATAAATAAATAAATAAATAAATAAATAAAAGAACAATAACTTTACATTACTCCACAAGATGTTCAACAACAAGCAATGAAAGTGAATAACTGAAAGCAATTAAAATACATTATTGGAACGTTCCAATAAAATATTTAACTACGGGCGGCAAATCCATGAATATTTATTCACAATAACTGTTTCATTACGAACCGATATTTCTGTTTGCTATAATTACTTGTCAATTAGTGATGGTAATGCGTATTTTGACCCAAAAGTATAATTTATTCTATGGCATTTTTATTGTTATCCAATGAAAATTAACTGCATGGTAAACGCCACTTTTATTGTTGATAGTGCAAGTTTATGATGAAATTCCTCTTAGCGGTTGAAATTTCGCTAGTTATATGCTCAGATTATACTGATTTCGCTTCTGTTATTAAATTCTTTGGATGAAATTAATATCATACGACATCCATGATGTGGGGGTGATTTTTAAAATGTTAATTATATAATAAATATGCTGATGGGTAAAACCGGCTATAATGGTCCGCGAAAGTGTGTCCCGTATGAGCCTCTATACATCTGATTTGAAACAGGCCGGCATAATTGTTCAACTGGCAGGGATCTCTCGTTGGTAACAATTCTATCAAGACCCAACTCCCTTACCATCGGATAACCACCGGTAAGCGGTGGTCGGTAGGACCACTTTCCGTAGACGTCATCAATAACTTTGCATTGCAGACTACAAGGCACCTGTGGTTTGTTGTGGTTGTCTCAAAATTGCTAATATTTTTCCTTCAAACTTTTTCAAATCGAACTACAATCAAAAAAAGTTATCTATTAACATGTCAATGAACTTTGATTTTGCCATTTAAGATCGATCCAAGGATAGCGATTGAAATCCTTATTGGTTTAGTAGCGATACATTATTGACGGCAGAAAAATATTTTCCAACCGAACTTAATAAAATAGGTTTTAAAAACGTCTAGCCAAATAGTCGGCCGGCAGCCAAAATAGTGATATAACGAGACCCAGGCACGTTAATATCGTCGGACTAGAAGACTAATCCGTTGTCAGAATTTGGGAGCTAGTTTTTTTGCGTTTTTATGCACATTCTAAATTTTAATTTAGAAATTGAGGATTGTAAAAATAGATCTTTTTATTGTTTAAAATATGATGAAAGACGGGAGTTACTACAGTGTAACCCACCCTAATCCAATGTGTGAATATGGTTTAACTTAGCCTCATTTGGCCATCAAATCGCAAGAGATGTTATCTTCCGTCCTGAAGTGCAAATCACACTAGAAAATTAATACATAATTCAAATTCTAGACTACCCAAAGCATTTATTCGTTTAGATCGTGAATACAAGTCTTAAAGTAAAACCAAGTATCAACTTTCTGTATCATTTCGTACGATGAGCGATCCAGATGATAAAATATCATCTTTCCCTAATCTATATGTCGGACGGGTATGGTATACGGGTATAGGTATGTTCGTCAGGTATGTTTGAAGTAGTAATCGTGCAAAATAGGTCGAGATGTCAAATTGTTGTGGTGACAGTTGCGTTCCGAGTATAAATAAGGCGCCTCGCCATTTGAAGAGTCAGTCTTAGTTTGGTGGTCGTTCAGTGTTCAACTAGATATCAAAAAGTCGCTATCCTAACTTAGTGGATACTATGCTAGTCCTGACAAAGTGATGAGTGACAAACAAATCATGAGTTGAAGAAATAAAGCGCAATTATGACTAGTACGAAGTATTCGCTACGTCTTTTGGCCCCAGTGAAATCATCGTCGACATATATAATAATAAGCCCTGTTTTATATACTGCCCACTGCTGAGGACGGGCCTCCTCTACGGGTTTAGTAACAGATTAGCAGACTTTATACACCTTCGGAATTCTTTTTTTCCCTAATCTCTACCTTTCCTTAAAAGCCGATAGCACATGCAGGATTCTTTTAGTAATGTGGGCATTTTACATAACTGCAGGCAACCCTCTTAATCATTTGCTAGCTTATGCTATAAAACCTCTACAACTCTGAACAGTGACCTGGTTACAACAAAACTTTTCAACCGAAAAACCGACACACTCAAATTTCACCTAGTTACCCAAAGATGCTTTAAGTACCCGAAAGTTAAGCGCAATAAAATATCCAGGTAAACGAACTTCCAAGGTGGCCAGGACGGATTTCGAAGGTCGGTAGATTGGGCCCCACGGTAAAATAAAAGTAATAAATAATATTAATATAATATAAAAGTTCATCATTGAGGTATTGAGCTAATTTTTATACAATAAATCACACAAATAGATCAAGCCCTGGATACTTTTATAAGCGATTTTTTACCTCGGGCAATGCATAATAGGATTTCGGTGGTAGTTCGGGAAGGGTCACGCAGGGGAAGTGGTGGGCTGTAGGTAGTTTTAGGCAAAATACTTATGTGTTACAGACCTTGTTACAAAAAAACTAAATTGAGTAAACTATCCCTTAAAGCCTTAGAGCATTTAGCTTAAAGCACGTTCTTTCGTCAATGTCTATATTATGGTTTAGATACCTTAGGCATGATTAGTATAAAATCTAAAATGAACAATTATGACATTTCAATAACTTCTTTCAAATGATATTCATTCGTAACACTGTCGCATAAGAAACCACCAAACCCCCATTACGTTCACGTAATGCTATACAGTAGCATATACAAACCCCCCATTGCTACCACCAAGTGCGCCCCCCAAAATAATGGTGTAAATTTCGCAATAACATCGTTTTATTGTGATAATAAACAAGATATTGTAAAGGGGGAAATTTAAGTGAAGAATATTTTACGAGGCAAAGGAACGACGTCATTCCGCCCCAAGTGATTACTTTATTGAAATGAAATGGGGGTAATTCGAAATTTTACTAATTGGCCTTCTTTTGATTAAATTTTGCTCGCGGCTTTAGCCGGAAACCGGTTTGTACCCACTAAAAAGTAAGTATCAGATCTTGAAACAGTCCTCACAAATATGTTCTAAGTAATAGAGTGGTCGAAACTTCGAACGAGCTACCTGAAGATGTAGTGTCAGGTAACAGCTCGGAATACCAAATACTGGTGGTAGGTCTCTCCTATGCCCCGCCCTGTGGTATGGGGGCATTTAAAGAATTCCACCATGGTATTCCCTGCCTGTCGTAAGAGGCGACTAAAAGGGAGCTAGTGGGAGTTGCGGCTGCGCAGCGGGGAATGCGCAGTCTCAAGTTGACGGCAGCACGGAATCATCGTGCTGCCATTAAAGAAAGGGACCTCTGAGTCCAAAGAGGCGAGCCGCGAAGCGGTATAGCGCGGTGACGGGTCCGGCGAATTCGGATGCATTCACGACCCCCCGGAACCGTCCCACATGCGCAGAAGCGGGCCACCGCGGGTTTTAGTCGGTATGCCGGCATAATTTGAGGGACCCGTTCCAGAGGTCATTTAGATGGCATCTGGGTCGGAACGCCGGTGAGTCCGACATAACTGTTCTTCCGCTCCCCAGGCTCAAGATAAGTATCCATAAGACGGATTTTTCCTGCGGGACAAAAAAAAAAAAAAAAAAAAAAAAGGTCTCTCCTATGCAAGGGGCCGCCTGGGTAGGTACCACCGCAATTTCTTTTTTTACCGCCAAGCAGCAATGTACAAGCACTGTTGTGTTTCGGTTTGAAGCACATTGTCAGCGTAACTGGGCATTATGAGACTCAACATCTTATGTCTCAGGGTGACGAGCGCAGTGAATTGCTACGCAGTACCCAGTTTGTAATTCAAAGTTATGTATGGCGTCGCTACTGTTTATGGGCGGTCGTATCGCTTACCACCAGGTAAATAGCATGATCGTCTCGTCATTTAAATGCAATAAAAAAAGCAAAATATGTTATATTCAAGAATATACATTACGAATTAAAAAAAATATTGGATAGAAATTAAAAGGATACAGGCGCTTCTTTAAGGCTGTGTTCAGTTTCTTACAACTGCTCGTCTGATAATAAATAAAGAACCCTATGTTCTTTCTTGGGGTACAATTTCATTCCGTACCAAATTATATTAATATCGGTTCTATTTTGGCGGTCAAGCGTAACAGAATGAGTTACTTGTGCATCGTTATAAGTATTGATATAATACCAGCCCTGTATTACATATTCCCACTGCTAGGTAGGGCCGCCTCTACTACCTAAAGAGTTGCTTTTCGAAGTGCGGGGCGCGACCCCTTAGGGAGGTATGACAACATATACAGGGCGGAGGGGATGGGAGTTGTCACAGGACAAGCGCGATAGTAACATCTTTCATCTCTCGGGAACATTACCTACTTTTTTCTGGATGAAATGTACTCTGTGTCCTTTTCTGTACTTATAATGTACAAAATTTTGTCATGATCGAATAAGTCATTAAGGTGTGAAAGCGTAACAAACATACTCGTTTCCATAATGTTAGTTAGGATACTTGGTGAACTCCTTGACCCCCTCTTCCTTACATGGAAGCGAAGGGGTGCGATGGCATTTCTACTTTAGGTAGTTGGGTGGCGTGGCAAAAATTACTAGAGAGTTCTGGCGTCCACCACGCTAGTCTAATGCAGGTTAACAGGCTACACGTAACTTCGAAATGGCAATGTGGTTATATTAAGTAAGTAGAAAGTAAGTATTCGTAGTATAATTAGAGCGCCAAATTAACTTCACCCGATATTAAGAGATATGAAGTCCAAGGAAAATGTCCAGCGGCCAGTAATGAAAGCATTTCTTGACGGTAGACATAATTAGGTTTTTTTTCTTAATTTATTTTTGATACAAGTCCTTCAGACGCATACTTGTTTCTTTTTTTATCCTCAGTAGTATGTCGAAGTAAAGCAGTGGCTACATTACCAAGACTTTATCGAGGAGTTTTGGCGGCAACAAAAAACACTTGATTAGAACAGTTATTTCAATTCACTTCATTTGAGCACTTTAATAGAACTATATTGGATAATATACCACCATAATTATGCAATATAACACTAAGTACCACCAAAATAATGAATTCACCTAATGACACTTCCAAGTTCCCGCCAAAACTCCACATAATTAGGTATGCAGGCAATATTGCTAATTAAACATATTGAACTCCTCTTTTGATTAAAATTATACAATCGCATCAAGTCTTATGAGAGCATAGTAGCAGTGCCGTATCAAGCCTATCCTGCGCCCGGTGCGAGCTTTTATAACTAAGCCCATGCATGATGCACTTAGTCCTGGTGTGGTCATTTCTGCGCCCCTATGGGGTCTACGCCCTGTGCCTGGGCCCAGCTGGCACCGCCCTAGTTACGGCACTGCATAGAAGGATATTTTTACATTCTTACAACGGCTTAGTGTCTCTATTGCATCTGATGGTGGGTGTTGTAGCGTCCTCATAGAGTGTCGACTGACGAGTGACGAAAGATGAATTCCTAGTTAGTTATGCCTTGTTATGCCACCCTGTTCGGAGCCGGATAGATACAGGTGATTCCGAAATGCGAAACACACACACACACACACACACACACACACGCCTTTTATCCCCGAAGGTAGGCAAAGGCGCAACTAGTGCACCCACTTTTCGCCGTGCGTATTCCGTCCTATGATGTTGAATTTGTGCCATATCGGGTACAAATTCCAGACTCCGGGCTGATACTGTTTGGAAATTCTCAATATCACTTTGCCGCACCCGGGATCGAATCCGAGACCCCAGCAGTGCAGTCGTACCGTAATAAACCTATGCCACCGAGGCAGTGACACTTGCGAATATGAGTTTCTGAATTCGATTATCAGACTGGACAAGTAATACATGTGTTTATAGGAACTGGCAAAATCTAACCTAATGATGCTGCACGTACTCCTAGCGACATCTATTAGTACACTCAAAATATATTTAAGCTACAATACGAAAGGAATACAGAACTTAAGTCTAAGTACCAGTGAAATGACAGCTAAATGAATACGAAGTTAGACGCTAGATGGCGCTATTCTCAATGTTATCTTTAAGTAAAGGAAAGGCATTTAAGAAAGATTAGCAATCGATACTATTTGAAAACAGAAATAAAATTGCGCAGATTGCGAGATATCATTTTTAAGCAATTTTGGGATTGTAATTACTGGAATACGAGATTTGATATTAATAATGTGTTTAGTCTTCGTTGGTTAATAGAAAAAAGATTTAGGTATGAATTTTAGAAATTTCTGTCTATATTGTTCACTATTTCAATTGATGTTAGCTGACATTTTCGAGACACATTCAATTCTGCTTACATAACAGAAACATATTTTCTGGATAAACAGGGTTCTACTTAACAATTTATTACATTGTCAAAGAGAACTCCCAAGGTGACAATACCTATTATAATATGTAAAAATTAAGTAATTAACTACGGCAATGCATTTAATAACGAAATTTGGATAACTTGGTGTATCTTTTAATTTTACCATACCATACCATACCAGCCCTTATTATATACTGCCCACTGCTGAGCACGGGCCTCTTCTACTACTGAGAGGGTGAAGGCCTTAGTCCGCCACGCTGGCCTAGTGCGGGTTGGCAGACTTCACATACCTTCGAAATTCAGAGAACTTCTCAAGTATTCGCTCCAATTAAACGGCTTTTCTAGTATTTCCTATTAGCAATTTTAACCTCTATTTGTTTACCCGCTGCCTTAATAAAACTAGCCTGTGTCCACAACTTTGTTTTCGCGAACTTATATCTCAGCCTGTTATGTCTCTGCCTATACATCATACCTCTCCCTATAACACAGAACACGCGCGTCGTGTGTGGCACGTCTCCCCGTACGGCCATCTGTCCCTGAATCGGCCTATGTTACACAGAATGAAGCTTAATATATTTTTTATTACATTTTGAATGCTGTGGTTGGTTTTAAGCGACGAGAATTTGTCCTTAAGAAATAAAAAAATGCTTTGCTTTCTGTTGTCTATTCTTCGGATCTTCCAGATATTTTCGACGTTAATAAATAAAACTGCACTCGTTTCAAGAATTATAACTTCTCCGCATTGTATTTAAGGTTCATATTAGTAAAACCTCCGCATGCATTGTCGTCAGATTCGGTCACGTGATCCTGACACTAGTACGCGAGTTTAACATTTTATACCCACCCGAAGAAAATTGCTCAACGCCGCTAAAGAAGTTTTCACTTCAAAAAAAGTAAATGTGGTACGGATTTAGATATTTGGCATACAGCTTATGTTCTTTTTAAACAATTCATCCATCCATTCATCCCGGGAAAGGGAAGCGCTATTTACACTACTTCATAATAATAAACGTAGGACATTTATCAATCGAAGATCAACAATAATATTGTAAATAGCAAGTGAATAAATACTTAGGTCCCGTTTTTACAACTGTAGTTATCTTGTTGTCCGGGTCTTATTAAGCTGGACGCGCTCGTAGCTCCTGGAGCACTCGAAGCTCAGCGAGCGCGTCCAGCTTAATAGCACCGAGGATTACCCTAACAACAGTTGAAAAAACCCGGTCTTAGAGCTAAAGGTATTCCCAGTAACGAGACATTTATTCCCACCCTAGTCGTTAACGCCGAAACCTATAACAAACTTAAAATAAAACTAATAATTATCATTTTATTTTATTCAGGTAAAAGAATTTCCTAGCAAATACTGATAAAACTAGCCCTTCAATATTCTCTCAAACATTTACTATCTATCACAACAGGATATCCATATAAGCATTTTATACCCGAAGGGTTAGGCAGAAGTACAACTAGGGCAATTACTCTACGCCGTGTGTTCCATCCCATGATGTTATGTCATATATAAAACTAAATGCATATACAAAAGTGACAGCGCCATCTATCGGCACACGACCAAACTACCTCATATAAGGAACTGAGCGTAACATTTTCCACTATTTTCCGTTACGTAAGGATCGCGGATTAACGCGACCCGCCGGTCGAAAAGAAAGCTTAACTGTTTGAAATTGCATCGGGCCGATATCGGTGGGTCAGCAACCGCGCCCTCTGTCAACCGGACAGGGAAATCAGTAGAGTCGACTTATTCTTACTCTCTCTCCTTAACTAATATTTATGACTAGACTTCTGCTCGCGGCTTCGCCCGCGTGAAAACGTTTTTCCGTGATAAAAAGTAGCCTACGTGTTAATCCAGGACATGATCTACCCGTGTGCCAAATTTCATCGAAATCCGTTCAGTAGTTTTTGAGTTTATTCGTTACAAACATACAAATATTTCTTCTTTATAATATTAGTATAGATATAGCATCCTTTGCTGGTCGATACTTTATTTGGGCTTCAATCTGATTAAAATCAGGTAAACTATCACTTTTCTGAATAATAAAAAAAGTTGGTAGAACGCGAAGACGCTTAAAGGTTTTACCGGTTGTAAGAAGGACTTAATCTTACTATCGTACTTTGCGAAGATCTGTAAAGATGTTTGGATGTTTGTAGAAGTTAAAGTAGAAACCAATTAATGGATTTGTATTAAATATGGCAGACGAATAAACCACGTTCTTACTTTTACGCCGTAAAAATTACACAGTAGGACTATTATTCAAGAAAGGTTTTTCTTACACCGACTCAAGGGCAGGTGGAGATAAATCGCGTTTATCCATATACTAGTAATGCTCGCAGCTCGGCCCGCGTGACAAAGGTTTTCCAGGATACATTTCTTTTTCTTGGATAAAAAGTAGTCTATAGCGCTCAGGAGTAATGTAGCTTCCTATTAGTGAAATAAATTTAATAATCGGTTCGGAAGTTGCTGAGATTAGCGCGTTCAACCAAACAAACAAACTCTTCAGCACACACACATACACACTCACGCCTTTTATCCCCGAAGGGGTAGGCAGAGGCGCAACTAGTGCACCCACTTTTCGCCGTGCGTATTCCGTCCCATGATGTGATGAACTCTTCGGCTTTATAATATTAGTATAGATTACCCCGAGACCTCTATAAATATCTCACAGGTGGGTAAAGTACTACCCAAAATTTTCAAAGGTTTGGAATTATTAACCGCTAGTGAATGGTCACAACAAGATGTTGTACTATTTTAGAAATAGTTTTCACCACAAACACGACTCCACAGCACTGTTGTTCCGGGAATATATTCCACGTAAGGCATCTGAATGCTCATTACTGCCTCCATATTGGCCGGGTCGTTATCTCAGAGCTGCAACGCACGACTTCTTTAATATACCTCGGACAGACTCTAATGGCCTGTGGTACTATGATAAAATATATTGAACATAAGTTTAGTTACAATCTTTGGGGGAGGCCTATGTTCAGCAGAGGACTGCTATATGCCGATGATGATGACCTCATGGTACGTGGAAAATACGACCGGATATAGACGCCATATTTTCCAACGTCTCTATGTAGGCTTACAAAATTACTTCTTCGTTCCCAGACAATAAGGGCCTTCACAAACCTGCCTCAACATAACCTTTATGAGAGTGCTCCTGTGTTTTACCTACAGTCGGTACGGTTAACTTTTGTCTGTCTGTGCATTTAATTGATGGAATTTTATCATTACATCCAAAATGGACTAGTTACTTATCTATAGTTTATATTGTTGAACAAATTCTGAACTAAACTTCTAATTCATTGGTTGTGGTTGGAGTTATAAAACATTTACCGCCTTGCTAATAAAAGTCTGTGATAGATATTCAGTGCTTTTGTCTTGTTTTGTTGAGTGACATTTACCGTTAGAGGAAGTGAGACAAAACATTGTATACTATGACATATGTACAGCGATTATTAGTAAGGCCCGCAGTGTATTGTCTATTGCTAGCAAACAATATTGCGTTAGCATTATAATATGCAATACAATAATGCTCCTAGTTCAGCCAATGTGTTCATTAACCGTTATGAGACTTACCACCTGACACCTGTAGTCTTAAGATACAGTGCACAGTTCAGGTCAATACTTTCTTGTTATTCACCGCTCACCAGGGTACCTAGTGGCCAATAAATGTTTTTTCTTTCTTTCTAATTCAAAGTTCCGATGTAACTACTGTTAATGGAAATTGAGGTGCTAAAATCAATCAACTAAAGACCAATTTTCCATGAACAATATTCATCGTTACCTTTAACCTGCTCCCAAGTAAATGATAATCAAATGAGTACTATCTAAATTGTATTATTGTAATTGTAGAGTATTGACTGCCTCGGTGGCGTGGTTGTATTGCGTACGCGTTACGAGTACGATTTGCGCGCTGAGGTCCTGGGTTCGAATCCCGGGTCGAGCCAAAAATATTGTGACTGGGTTTTTCCATCTTAAAAATTACTCAGTCGCAGCTCGGAGTCAGGAAGTTGGCGGTGTGATACCCCCGTGCCTCGGAAAGCACGTAAAGCCGTTGGTCCTGCTCCTGATCTCTCTCCGGTCATGTCGGATTACCGTCTCACCGGACTATGAGAGTGAAGGAATAGCGAGTGCACTTGTGTATTGCGCACACACTTGTGCACTATAATATCTCCTGCGTACCTGGCTGATCTCCGTTGAGATTGGCCGCCGTGGCCGAAACTGGCTTGGAGGATTAAATTAAATTACTATCTAAATTAGCTGTTTAAAACTTAGAGCATGGTTAAATGCCCAAAGGTTTGAAACAATCACTGTCAAATAAAATTTACTTAAGGCGTGCAAAACTGGCCCTTAATGTCGCCACACATTTGTAGTTAGAAATTAATATCGATAATTGAAACTGTCACTAGTGTTGTTTTCAGTATTTTGATTGGTTTAACCTTAACATTTATCTGAAGTTAGAAATTGTAATCATCTATTAAAATCATTGACTGCCTCGGTTGCCTGGTTGTATTGCGTGTGCGGTACATCTATCTTTCTGAGGTCTCGGGTTTGAATCCCGAGACAGGTAAAGTTATATTGGGTTTCTCCAATCAGTGTTAGCCCGATTCTTGAAATTAGTAAATGGCAATAGGCCCTCTCCCTATTACGTATGACCCAGCATAGCTGGTGAAATTTGTTTTTCACCTCTACCTACCCTGAAAAGGGAAAAGGCGTGATGCTATGAATGTACTACAAGCATCAGTTACTAGTTTGTTATTCTTTTAAAAATACTTAGTGTCAACAGTAAATAACAAGTGCAAAGTTGAAAGCTACGATCAAACTTTCCTACACTGTTAACAGTATAATGTTACAAAGTTTCCTGATTTAATGCTCCTAGTGGAGTTTTTAATAGCTAGTAAGTGGAAGTAGTTTTAGTCCTTATTTCCTTGATGTTTTAGTGTGTAGTTTATTTGGCCTCTAATGGGGGAAAGTCTGTTTTTTATAGTATTCGGTAATGATAATTAATGATACTCGAAACTTCTGGTTTTGAAATAGAGTTTGAGGAGTAAGAGAAGATGACGAGAAAAAGGAGGAAGGTTTCCAACATGAGAGCAGTGAAGAGGAAAAATATTTGCAAGCCTCTTTAGGGACCAACGTATGTATATACCGCGGATATACCAAGTAGTATACGTAAATAATTTTACGTCACACACGCACGTGCATCTGCCATAGAAAAAAAATCATTGCGTGCCTAGAAAGATATTCCGTCACGGTAGATGCCAGCTTTGGGTATCTCTTTTAGTAGCAAATATAAACTTGCAAGCACTGTTGTTTCCAATTTGAAGAACATTCTAGCCAATGTAATTATTGGACTTAAAATACAATATTTTTGATAAGCCGACACTTTCATAAAATTTTATGTCTCTCAATAATGTTTCCGATGTCCATTATGTACAATATAATATGCAATTAATATTTGACATGAAGGATTACCTTAATGTCATCTTTTTCTCAAGTGGTTCATATTACAAGTACGTATTCACACGCTGTTGCATCTTATTTAGTATATCTAAAACAATAATTCAAAACCCCGTGTGGACTATCTGTTAGATTAGCCATATTTGAATATGCAACTGTAACATTCTTAGTTCCTTCCTAGGCATATTTCAGACTAATTATTCCCTCATTAAAAGTCCACAAAGTTCATACAATGCAGTTAAAGTATGAATTCCACAAAGTTTGCCGCAGAAGGAGGAAAATACTTCAGACATTGTATACGGAACCCGGCTTGATAAACTGTTATAGTTACATGAGGTTTACGCTTCCATGAAAACCGCATAATAAAACAAAAAGCAATACGAATTCCAAAAGACATGTTTGGGTTGGAGGGTCAGTGTTACATGACGCTAAAATTTTTATAAGCTTTGTCTCAAATTATGGCCTGTGCTCTCATCCACTACCTTCAGCTCATCGCTCCACTGGCCCGCGCGTCACAAACTGCGCTCCCTGTACGTGGTCTCACAACACTCGCTCCTGAGCTCTCATCCACTACCTTCATCTCGTCGCTCCACTGACCCGCGCGTCACACACTACGGTCTACGCTCCCTGTACATGGTCTCACAACACTCGCTCCTGAGCTCTCATCCACTACCTTCATCTAGTCGCTCCACCGGCCCGCGCATCACACACTACGCTCACTGTACGTGGTCTCACAACACTCGTTCCTGAGCTCTCATCCATTATTTTCAGCTCATCGCTCCATCGGCCCGCGCGTCACACACTACGCTCCCTGTACGTGGTCTCACAACACTCGTTCCTGAGCTCTCATCCATTATTTTCAGCTCATCGCTCCATCGGCCCGCGCGTCACACACTACGCTCCCTGTACGTGGTCTCACAACACTCGTTCCTGAGCTCTCATCCATTATTTTCAGCTCATCGCTCCATCGGCCCGCGCGTCACACACTACGCTCCCTGTACGTGGTCTCACAACACTCGTTACTGAGCTCTCATCCATTATTTTCAGCTCATCGCTCCATCGGCCCGCGCGTCACTCACTATTCTCCCTGTACTTGATCTCACAACATATGTTCTTGAGCCCCGATCCCTTTGCGTCACTCCGTTCGTCCGCCCCATATAATCCGTGCCGAATACTTTTATTTTTCGCGTCTGTCACGTCCCTATCTTTGAAATTTTGAAACACCTTCGCGCTAAATCTTCGCGATACAAATTTCTTTTCGTAAAAGATTAATAGCGGTTTTCGCCGACAAATGTTTGCTAAATTGTTGTTCCATTGTTTCGTAAACTTCTATTAGCATAATGGAATTCTTAGGATGAATAGGTTTCGCTTAAAAATAGCACAATCACCTACTTTGACTACCTGAGTTTAGAAATAAGTTACGCGCTTTTGTCTGCGGCTCTTTATAAATTAGCCTATCTGGGTAACCATAAACAATGTATTGTCAGACTTGAGTTTAGAAATACCTACTCATCAAGATTTGTTTTCGAATGACTAATATGACAATGTCTATTTCTACCGCCAAGCAACAGTGTGCATTCACTATTGTGTTTCGGTTTGAAGGATATTGTAGCCAGTGTAACTACTGGACATAATGAGACTTAACATCTTATGTCTCAGGATGACGAGCGCAGTGGAATGCCACACAGTGCTTTGTAACTCAAGGTGCTGGATGGTGTTGCTACTGTTTATGGGTGGTCGCATCGCTTACCATCAAGCTAAACGGCATGTTCGTCTATTCAGTCAATTAAATAAAAAAAAAATTTAATGTATCATTTATTCTTATTCTTAATTTAAAAATGGCTTCACCGTTTCATCGGTGATTTTGCCAATCATTTATTCGAGTTTAAATATATTCGAGTAGTACTGCTAGATATAATGATATTAAAATTAATTTTGAATGCACAAAAATGCAGATATTTAATTTATGGTGGATAGTTTTTTTTTCAAATCATATGGAATCAAATAAAATTAAAAAATGCGGCAAAACCGCGTTCCTTAACTAGTAATCAACGCCAAATGACTTCAGTTAATTTTTATAGCGTGACTTCCACGGGGAGGGTGACAAGTCCAATGTCAATGAAGGTCACTGCTAAAAAAAGTTCGGAAATAACTTCGGTAATTTGGGAACTTCAATAAAAATGTAATGAAATTTTGAGTACAGCCAAAACGAGGTAAATGTGGATGCAACTCTTCTCATAATATTTTTTTTATACCCCACTGACCATCATGATTCAGATTCAGATTCAAATAATTTATTAAGTAATTAGGCCCCTAAGGGCACTTTTACACGTCATTTTTTCAATTTTTTATCATCTAAAGATTCTACCAGTGCTTTGGAAAAGCCCACTGACCTGAGAAGAAGCACCAAGAAACTCAGCGTAGGTCTTTAATTGTAATAATTTTTTTTTTGGTATGTGGGGTCCAGATAAAGTGCTGACTGATGAGTTGTTCATCCCAGTCGACACAATTATGCCGGTCTGTTTGTAACCGTTAAAACACACGTTTATGGCGGTCGCAATCTGGGCGGATATAAATAATATTATTACATGACGTTTCATTGATCTTCTAGAAGTCTAACAATACTCACAGGCGAAACCAACAAAGTACCGAAGGTGCGCTTAAATATGGATCTTATAGACTGGTTATTAAATGCTATATCAAACCAAACAAATATTCAAACATCTAATGATCTTCACAACCTTTTTCATATTAGTAAGATTAACCTATTTCCGAAAACAGACTTAAGTCCTTTCGTAAAAGAACTTTAGTATTCCTATTAATAGCTTAACACTAAACTTAGCTAACTAACTAACTATATCAGTATGGTAAAACAAAATACGCCTTCTACACAAAACCTCAAATTCGTGAATTGCGTGTGGCGAGCACATTATATTCTATTCCAAATAGTCAAGGGCGTTTAACTGCTGTGGGATTCTCGTCCTTATTGCATCAACAACTGTCCTGTTTACAGTGATTTTTCTTTGCTGTTTTTTGATTTTTATTGTCCCCAGATGTTATCGTTTATTCATATTTTTCACGCAATTTGAATTGTATAACACCTGACACGATGAAGGATGTCATTGGTTGCAATCAATGTATAAAGCCTCATTTAGACGAATTATTTCTTGCAATAATCGTAGGCAATTATTGCTTAACAATGTTACCTCGTCTGAACATGCGTAATGGCGACGCAATTCTCGCCCAAGTTAAAGTATAACTGAAGATACGAGTCCTTTGACAGATATTAAAAAATATATACCTACCGATAATTGCGTTCGATTATTGCTAGCTATTATTGCGTCTTGGCAAACGTAGCGTGGGACGCCGTCTGGCCAGATGGCGGGACGACTTGCACAAGAGGGCCGGCAGCGACTGGATGCATAAAGCAGCAGACCGGGCTCTGTGGCGTATCTTGGGAGAGGCCTATGTCCAGCAGTGGACTGCAACGGGCTGATGATGCTGATGATGATGATTATTGCTCCGTCTAAATGAAGCTTAAAAGGTAAATTCTCCTTGAATTCAGTTTTGTTACCTCATGAATGAGTTTGATTAGTATCACTGACTCGTAGGCACCGTGGATCGTGCAGCTACTTATGGGGCTGACTGTACACATATCATCTATTGCAAATTTATGACATAGAACTATCAGTATTCGAGAAAAAGACAATGGCCACACGATCGCTTTCTCTCACTTTTATACTCGTCTTCACTTGACAGCAAAGAAAACGAGTCTAAAATCTATAGATCTACATGTATTTTTTGTTTTTTTTGTTTTATGGCATTCAATGATGAGAGAATGACGAGACGAGCATGCCGTTCACCTGATGGTAAGCGATACGACCACCCATAAACAGTAGCAACACCATCCAGCACCTTGAGTTACAAAGTACTGTGTGGCATTCTACTGCGCTCGTCATCCTGAGACACAAGATGTTAAGTCTCACTATGTCCTGTAGTTGCACTGGCTACAATGTCCTTCAAACCGAAACACAGTAGTAAATACACACTGCATGTACTCTTGTATGTTTCAAAATTAAATATAGATAGAAAGGCGAAGGTTGTCATAGCATAAATCCTGTGAGCAAATACCCCACTAATGGTTACCAAACACGATATTTACTAATTAACATGATTAGGGTAGAATAATTCACAAACTTTTGTTACTGTTTGTTATTTCGATCTAGTTTCGAGTTCGTTCTATTTTGTAGATGTACAAGTTTTTGTAATTAAATCTTGTCGAAATTAAAACGAATATGTTTAGGTACAAAGGCACTTTTCAACCTTTTTAAAAAAATATAATAAGGTAGTTTCTTATTTTTGTTTTAGTTCATTATTTTATGTACAACTGAAAATAATACGAAACAGAAATTATTCTGCGAAACCAGCATTGAAATTGGTTGAAAAATAAAGTAATTATTCATATTTGAAATATTGTTGTGAGCACAGGTGGGTGCGTGGCATGGATATCGCGCTATTTCTTTTGCACGCACGCAGCGTTACGGCTGGTGACACTTGATGACGTCACAGTCTGATATTACTATGATTTGACAACTTCCCCTTCCACCAAATTTCAAAGCTTAAAAACTTACTTATTATTGCGCTCATATTGAAAAATCTTTTTCCTTTAGATTTTGACTAGCATACATTTTTGATAAATGTGTTTAAAAAAATTAATGTAAACTAGCCTATTGTGTGAATTATTTCACATTTGTATTTAGTTTGGTATCACTGATGGATAACTTTTATATTTTTATTGCATTTGAGTTTCTGGTGGTAAACAACACGACCGCCTATACTCAGGGCATGCATATTGTTGCATGGCGGTAGAAATGGACATTGCAGTAGTACCTAGCCAGCTACCCCACATACAAGAGACCTACTAAATAATTCTCGGTGTAATCGGACTGCCTCGATGGCGTAGTTGTATTACGGTACGACTGCAATGCTGAGGTCTCGGGTTCGATCCCCGGGTCAGGCAAAGTGATACTGGGTTTTTCTACTCAATATCAGCCTGGAGTCTGGAATTTGTGCCCGATATGGGCCCCCTATCACATCATGGGACGGAATACGCTTGGCGAAAAGTGGGTGCACTAGTTGCACCTCTGCCTACCCCTTCGGAGATAACGGGCGTGAGTACGTGTGTGTGTGTGTGTGTGTGTGTGTGTAATCGAAATTTTACACTCAATTACTGATGTTTGACATGTCTCCCATGACCTAATTGTACGCAAACACCTATGCAAGGTGCGGCTGGGAGCGGTCCAAATGTAGGTCGAATATCAAGTTAAGGACAGTGTGTCATATGCTACTAGATATAGTAAGTATCTATAACTTTATAAAGTTTGGAGGTAATCTCTGTACTATTGAACTGATTTTGAAAATTGTTTCATCCAAATCATAATTTAATTTAGAGTTAAATTCTTAATAGTAACAGAAGGAATTAAACTATATCCTTTTAGTAGTTACATTAAAGCGTATAGACTATTTCCCTGTCTCGGGTTCGATTCCCGGGACAGGGAAAGTGATATTGGGTTTTTCTTCTTCAAATAATAATACTATGTATTAATTACTGAATTTATTATTATTATTAAATACTAACTTCTGCTAGCTATGGTTATGTATAAGCTAAAGACCGTTCCAGAGATAGTAGCTAAGTTATAAGCTACTATTCAACATAGCTACTTTTCAGGAAATAATTTCCGGAATCATAAATACATACATACATACATAAACCCACGCCTTTCTCCCATTGGGGTAGGCAGAGGCTATGGAGCGCCAAGTGCTACGATCCAAGCAGACAGCTTCCTATAAGTCGTAGCTGTCCTATACATAAGATCTGGGTGAGACGAGTCATAAGTGCAATTAAATAGATAAATAGCATCACGCCTTTTTTCCATTTTCAGACAGAGGCAGAGGTGTATCATACCCACATTTAGCCAGCTATGTTAGGTCCCATGAAATAGGGGGCGGGCCTATTGCCATTTACCGAGCACATATCCAGAACAAAAACCCGAGACCTCAGCACTGCAGTCGTACCGTAATACAACTACGCCACCGAAGCAGTGAAAATAATAAACACACACACACACACTCACGCCTTTTATCCCCGAAGGAGTAAGCAGAGGCGCAACTAGTGCACCCACTTTTCGCCGTTATTCCGTCCCATGATGTGATAGGGGGCGAGCCTATCGCCATATCGGGCACAAATTCCAGACTCCGGGCTGATACTGAATAGAAAAACTCAATATCACTTTTTGCCCGACCCGGGGATCGAACTCGAGACCTCAGCATTACAGTCGTACCGTAATACAACTACGCCACCGAGGCAGTGAAAATAATAAACAATCATTCAAATACCCCAAAGGTGGCAAAATAACCTGTATTCATTAGAAATTACAGATTAACCCAATCTTCAGATCACAACCGTCTTAATTAAGGCTAGTGGCTACACCATAAAAACTAATCCAAGTTCTAACTAATAAACTCATCCTTTGAAACGAAAACAAAAGCTTTCTTTCCAAAACGCACTTCCTCTAAACAGTTGGTACAAGTTAACACCACAGCGTTGTTTTTCCAATTAGCAGTCTCCGAGTCGAGATAATGGGCAGGTGAGCTGTAGAACTATGCTGTGGATAGACAAGACAGTTTTTTTATTGCAGTTGAATGACGATACGGGCGTGCCGCTCGCATGATTGTAAGTGACACGAGTATCCATAATAGACTGCCTCGGTGGCGTAGTTGTATTGCATACGCGTTACGAGTACGATTTGCGCGCTGAGGTCCTAGGTTAAAATCCCGGGTCGGGCCAAAAATATTGTGACTGGGTTTTTCTATCTTAAAAAATTACTCAGTCACAGCTCGGAGTCAGGAAGTTGGCGGTGTGATACCCCCGTGCCTCGGAAAGCACGTAAAGCCGTTGGTCCTGCGCCTTTATCGGATCGCTATCGGATTGCCGTCTCACCGAACTAGGACAGTGAAGGAATAGCGAGTGCACTTGTGTATTGCGCACACACTTGTGCACTATAATATCTCCTGCGTACCTGGCTGCTCACCGTTAAGATTGGCCGCCGTGGCCGAAATCGGCTAGGAAGGGTTTTTTTACCCATAATAAGAGTAGCATCATACAGAACTTTGAGTTGTAAAGTACTGCGCGGTACTCCACTGTCCTCGACACCCTGAGAGATAAGATGTAAGTCTCAATGGCCAGTAATTACGCTGCCTACAATTTTCTTTAAGCAAGGACACAACAGACTTTGCGGTGAAATAGACGTTGCCGTGTTACGTAAACAGAAGGCCCCTCGCAAACGAGAGACCTACCACCTATAGACGGCGTAAAAGTTATTTTAAAAATAATTAAATCTCTCATGGGACAAAATAATCTTTGTAAAGAAAGTAACACGTTATAATGTATGCAATTTCAATAATTAACAAAAAATTATTTTAAATAAAATCAATAACTATCCAAATTAGTATTGTGCGAGCTAGATTACGTTAGTAAGTATTTAATATTTTGATTATTTTTGCAGAGATTATGAGACATTCGGTCTCACAAAAAATACAAAATAGTGACATGCATAGGTTTGCAATTCGTAGTTCTAGATGGTGTTGCTAGTTTTGACATTCTTGAAGACTTAATACATGATGGTTAATCATTTTCATTATTCAGTTATACAAAAAAGTACTGCAACGAACCTAAAAAAAATATATAATTTTCGTCCACTTCTAGTAGATTCTATGGTCATTTAAGTTCTCTTTTACTTTTAGTTTCTACAATCTATGTTTGCATATTCTCTGCGTTAGTTTTGTAAGGAATGGTGCACACAAGAAAAAGTAAATCCAAAATTTAAACTTAGTTTTTACTCAATCGCAACATTGCCACGCAAAATGTAAAAAAAATCTACTCGTAATTTAATATTTTATGTTTAAACGTAAGCGGCGATAGCCTAGTCGGGAGTGGAATGGACTGCCGAGACGAATGTCCGCAGGTTCAAAACCCAAGGGCACACACCTCTGACTTTTCTCAAAAGTTATGTGTTTATTCTTTGTGAATTATCGCTCGCTTTAACGGTGAAGGAAAACACCTGCATACCTGAGAAGTTCTCTGAATTTCGAAGGTATGTAAAGTCCGCCAACCCGCACTAGGCCAGTGTGGTGGACTAAGGCCTTAAACCCTCTCAGTTGTAGAGGAGGCCCGTGCTCAGCTGTGGGCAGTATATAATACAGGACTGGTATGGTAAGGTATGTTTAAACGTTGAAATGGTGGCTTATCTACGTACTAAATAATACAAAATTAATCGTCTTTATTTCATACTGTGCACTCCTCTATAACTGTGCACACTTAATGTGAGATATAAAGTATAAACGTTCTTATTTTGTAAGTACCCACAATTTTACCAAATATCCAGTAATATACTAATTCGAATTGTGCGTTCAACGAAAAATAAAAACACCTGAAATATCACTACACCCCCCCAACTGGTAATATTTCGTAATTTTTGCCCCCCCTTTCGAGCCTCAGGTGATTAATGGACGACCCCCAAATAAAATTAACCACCAGTATAACAGCCGCCTAACCAAGTTTACCACAAAGTAAAACTGCGTTGTTTATTTTCTATGGCTCTTAGATAAATATTCTTGACGCCAAGGGAAAAGAACTTGTGTGAATCACGAATGAGGTGCGATGACCCTGACTTGCGTAATCGTGGATGATTTGCACACGATTTCAATGACACATCCCAGTCGCTATCATATCCTACTAATATTATAAACGCGAAAGTTTGTAAGTATGGATGTCTGGATGTATGGATGTTTGTTACACTTTCACGCAAAAACTATTTAACGGAGTTCGATGAAATTTGGCACACGGGTGGATTATGTCCTAAATTAACACATAGGCTACTTTTTATCCCGGAAAAACTCATTCACGCGGGCGGAGCCGCGGGCAAAGGCTAGTTTGGGATATTTGCATCTATCTGCCTGGATGCCAACCATCATTTTATTTTCCAATTTTAAGCTATTGCATAGCTTTTATCGCGGGCCTTGAGCGTGGAGACCGAATCCAGAAATTCCGTAACGAAAATAACCTCACATCTTTTTTATCTTACTAATATGAACCTTAAATACAATGCGTAAAAGCCTTCTTGAAGAATTCTTGAAACGAGTATATTTTTATTTATTTTATTTATTAAAGTCATTAAAACCATTTCTTACTAATCTAATATGAACCTTAAATACATTGCGTAGAAGCTATTTCCCCAGCGTTGGCACGGCACGAGTACAAAAGAATTGAACGTAACATTCTTTTTTCAAATTTTGTTGATTTATTCTACTTTACTACTACTGACATTTATCAATAACAAGACTAAACGTGCTTTGCTCGCGTTTAAAAATCTACTTTATGTGGTAAGCGTAAGATCGAATTTGTGTTTAGTCAATCAAAATTTGTGATAAAAAATGCTATGCAATAGCTTAACCGCGGCAGTCTCCGAGTGCCACACGTATTTTTTTTTTCAGGCACGGCTGTGAGCGCACTGCACCGTATGGTAAGCGGAGAGGTCCAGATAGAGTGGGATTGATGAGTGACGATTATCCCGTGTCAGTCGACACAATTGCGCCTGCCTATTTGAACCAGATATCTATAGACATACATAACCCACTTTATCACGTTCCGGGATTATGTGTATTTCCAGTATCGAACAGGCCGGCATAATTGTGTCGAACTAATACTGTCGGAGTGATAATCATCATGGCCAGTGGATACTCTATCGGGTCCCTACGCCACTTATCTCTGTTTCTTTTATTTAGGGTCGACAACGCTCCCATAATCATGCTTTTGGAATTTGTGAGCAATGTGGATCACTCAATTTAACTTCAGACCTGCTTATTCGTCTGCCGGCCTATGCTACAAAATGCAGAAGAGGGAGAGAGAGCTATTGATTGCAAAAATAGAAATATTAAGTAAATCCAAGAGACACCAACTAGTCCACATACAAAGCGAAGATACAACCTCATGTTATAGATATTAATAGTTTGACAAAACTGAGACCTGGCACAAATATTCAGTAACACAGAGATCGAACCCAGAATCTCCTTGCTGCCGGCTCATGACCGCTACGACACGAGAGATACAAAATCGTAAAAAATATTGCTATTTAGTTTCGCTTGAATTTATTAAACACAAGTAATGCATCTTAACCACTAGCTTCACTGTATATCTAGTGTTACAGGGTTCAAAAACCCTTTATAAACTCAAAAGCTTTCTTTAAAAGTGTAAATTTATTCAAATTTGAAGGGATAAACGATGCTCACGCTTGCGTCCTTTTCTTTGACTCCGTTAGAGCGGAACACAGATACAACTATGTTATAGAGTGAGCGAGATAGACATATCATAGTCAACACCTGCCAGCAACTCGTTTAACAATAGCTACTTTTGATGCGCATGCGCACTTTTTTTACAACTCTTTTTAATGACTGACAAGAAAATATTTTTTGAGACGCTCGTGCAGAAAGTGACTGGCCATTTGTTAAATGACACTTGGGTTAGAATTGCAAGGATGCTCATTTCAAATGATGTAAATGTTAAATTAAATCAGCGAAAGACGGACATTTTGTTAATTACTTTGCTTTGGTAACTGGCAAATAAATTTGATGGGACCGTTGAAGTAATTTAAAAATTGGTTAACATTTTTTAAGCTCAATGACCACCCGTAACTACGCTTACCCCATGATTACCCATAGACAGTATCATCACCACGTTTAACTAACAAACAACATTCTGCAAGCATGGTGTGACAACATAATTGCATTGTCAAGGTGGTTCAGAATACTGGTAGAATCTTTAGATGATAAAAACACTGTAAAAATGACGTGTAAAAGTGCCCTTAGGGGCCTAATTACTGAATAAATGATTTGAATTTGAATTTGAATTTACAACAGGATTTCTACAATGTTGCTTAGTGGCAGAAAAATAAATTAAACGAACCATTTCGCATACGAGACAAATATCCATCCATCCAAACTTAAAGAAGGAAACATTTCAAAGAGGTAAGAACATGAATCTAATAAGTACGTATAATAAAAGAACACACACACACACACTCACGCCTTCCATCCCCGAAGGGGTAGGCACAACTAGTACACCCAATTTTTTCCGTGCGCATTCTAATTTTTTTTTCGTGTGCGAGTGATAGGGAGCGAGCCTATCGCCTTAACGGGCACAAATTCCAGACTCCGGGCTGATACGGAATTTAAAATACAATATTACTCTGCCCGACCCGGGAATCGTACCCGAGACCTCGGCATTGCAGTCATACCGTAATACAACTACGCCACCGAGGCAGTCTAATAAAAGAACAAGGAAAAAACAGTAAGTACCAATTCTAAGTATACCTGTGACGAGTACCTAGTCAGGTATTAAATGAGTGAGTACATTCCTTCACTCATTTATCAGTAAGAGTATAATATTTGCCATATAAAACGTTGATTTGAATATCCCTCAGTCTAAACATTATGCATCAATAAATATGCAAATTCTTTCGGACACGCTGTTTGAAATGACAAACCAATTTTAAGGTCTGATGAATTGCATGGAGGTCGGGGTCAAATTTGAATCAGATAACTTAATTAATTTGGATTTTATTTTTATAGAGCCTGGCAAACGTGCTCGGGGGGCGATTGATGTTAAATATCTCACTAGAAACATCCATAATTCTAGATGGACTGCCTCGGTCGTAGTTGTATTTAAGACTGCAGTGCTGAGGTCTCGGACTCGATCCCCGGGTCGGGCAAAATTATATTGGGTTTTTCTACGCAGTATCAGCCCGGAGTCTAGAATTGTGCCCGATATGGCGATAGGCTCGTCCCCTATCACATCAACGTCTCTGGGTACCCCTTCGAGGATAAAAGGCGTGATTGCATGTATGTATGTCTTTGTCCCAATATTTTCCTTCAACGTTAAAACAACCGACAAGTTAAAAATACACACGTAACTTCAGAGCCACAAGTGTGCTCCTTGGGTGTTGAACTGAACACACGTCACTTCGAATAGTTAGACGTCAGTTCCTTGCGTTTTGAACATGTGAACGTACATCTCAGTTGTCGGTTCCATTTCCAACTAAGCTATCATCGCTTAAGGGTTTTTTGGAACACCGGAAATCTCACTCTCTTCTTTGAGACTGTGGTATCTGTGAGGTGATAAAAATATATACCTAACAAACTGAACCAACAAGACTTATCAAACTTTTTAAAGTGAACAAGACGTTGGACCAAAGTAAATATCCTTAATTTTTTACACCTTTTTACAAGCGGTGTTTGAAGGTTAAAGTGGTGTACTTTCTAAATTCTTTGGCTCCTTGTTTTGAAAATGACGTTCATTTTTCAAATATTTGGATCCTTAAATACTTTTGGAGTGTTAAGTGACGTATATTACTTCTCATCTAATTCACTACCTGTCAGTAAAGTCTTGTAAAATATGTGTACTGTTTAACGGAACATAGAGAGTAGACACAAAAAAATATTTTGGTATAATTTATTTAAAATAACTTGAATTTGAAAATGGACTATCGGATTTATTTTAATTATATTTATTAATTTCGACTGCCTCGGTGGCGTAGTTGTATTGCGTACGCGTTACGAGTGCGATTTGCGCGCTGAGGTCCTCGGTTCGAATCCTGGGTCGAACCGAAAATATTGTGACTGTGTTTTTCTACCTTAAAAATTACTCAGTCGCAGCTCGGAATCAGGAAGTTGGCGACGTGATACCCCCGTGCCTCGGAAAGCACGTAAAGCCGTTGGTCCTGCGCCTGATCTCTCTCCGGTCATGTCGGTTTGGTCTCTCCGGACTATGAAAGTGAATAGCGAGTGCACCTATGTATTGCGCACACACTTGTGCACTATAATATCTCCTGCGTAGGCACCTGGCTGATCTCTGTCGAGATTGGCCGCCGTGGCCGAAATTGGCTAGGAGGATTTTATTCATTTTCATTTCATTTATTAATTCTAAAGAAGTAATTAAAACTAGTTTCTGAACCTTTGTGATTTCGGAACAAGGATTTATAAGGTTACAAGGTTACTTGCACGTTAACCGACGTGTTTTATATTTAACATTGTTATGCAATAAGGAACCAACCCACAAACTCATCAAACTTGAGTTAGTCATAAAAATATATCACCATTCTTATTAGCAGATTTATTATTTTTACTAGGTGTTGGTCGCGACTTCACCCGCGTGAAAAACCTTTCCCGCTACAAAAGTCCCCAAAACACAGTACGACGCCAGCGCCATCTACTTAAAGAATCATAATGATTTCCTTTGATTAATTATATACCTAGATAGACACTGAACGTTTCAAACGCGTCGAAAAAAATAGAGGCCAACAATTGTCCACTAAATGAGTTCGAGTGAATTATTTTTTGATATTTTTTATGGATATAATTTTCTCCCCATTTTCATAGAAACCATGTAATAACTGGTATCATTATGCGCGCACACAAGGATACGTAGAATGATGCAGCGATAGCGTATTACAAAGCTTTCACGCATACTAGCTTAAGAAAAGTTGGCCTGTTTGTTTTAGTTTCATTGTAGCGCGTCACTCTATCTAGGTTTATAATTTATCAAAGATGATTTCTTATGTTTAGGCGAATGTTAGACATTTAAATAAATCGTTTTATTTAAAGAATCATATTTAAAATATCCATTATTTTCCATGGGAGTAAATTACCGGGATAAAAAGTAGCGTATGTGTTAATCTAGGACATGTTTTACCCGTGTGCCAAATTTCATTCAAATCCGTTTAGTCGTTTCTGCCTATACTTCTTACAAACATACCAAGTAAGTAATTGAGATAACTGTCCAGGATACTTCATTTGTTTTATAAAATGTTCATACTAACAGACTAGTTTAAGAAAGAAATGTTTCAATTTAAACAAAAACTCAAGGAAATGGTCTGTTGTGAGTTGATTTCTATTTGTGTAAACATGTTCCATTTATGTCTCACTAGCTTCTGCCCGCGGTTCCGCCCGCGTTAAAAAGTTATCCGGAATAAAAGTCTCGCTTTATATTTCCCGGGATAAAAAGTAGTTTATGTGTTAATCCAGGACATAATCTACCCGTGTGCCAAATTTCATCGAAATCCGTTCAGCAGTTTTTGCGTGAAAGAGTAACGAATATCCATACATTCCTACAAACTTTCGCGTTTATAATATTAATAGGATGACTGAACTATTCTAAACCAATTTCGATAAGACTTTCATTTGCAAGTAGAGAAGTTTTCAGAAGCCTATATAGGCTGCAATATATCTCTATGAAGGACTTTATAAGACAGAACTGCGATCAAACGCTAGTGGTATTACCATACCATACCATACCAGCCCTGTATTATACTATACTGCCCACTGCTGAGCACGGGCCTCCTCTATAACTGAGAGGGTTAAGGCCTTAGTCCACCACGCTGGCCTAGTGCGTGTTGGCGGACTTCACATACCTTCGAAATTCAGAGAACTTCTCAGGTATGCAGGTTTCCTCACGATGTTTTCCTTCACCGTTAAAGCGAGCGATAATTCACAAAGAAGTGTTATTACGATCAAAGGAAAAGTCCCGACACGAAAAGCGGAAGTCAGATTCCAATACATAGGATCATGTTTCTTAGAATATACAATTGCAATAAGGATAAAGGTAAATAAAAGATACAAAAAGATAAGGTAGTAAAACGCAGTGGTATTTTGCTAAATGTTCTCCAAGTCCGTTCTTAATATTATGGGCCCTAAACATGTTTTCAGGACAACTAACAATAGGGCAGTAATAATTTAAACTCTACACAATATGCGGAGACCTGACCATAAATTAAGAAGGCTGTTAACTTCTTAATAAGTTTACCAAGTAACATATATTCAAAATTGATTATAGTACTCGGCAATATATAAATCGAGCTTTAGAATGAGAATGAGAATTGTGACAAAACGTCATAAAGTGAAGGAATAGACGACGCTCCAGACGTAGATAACCGATTATCTCCTTAAGTTACGTAAGAATAAAGATAATTTTCGATAGTTCGGAATCAGTAAGTTGTTGTGGGTTGCATTATTTCTATACAATACGGTCCAGTTTAAGTATAACTATTGCGGTAAGTTGTCAGTCTGCGCAGTGCTTAAAGAAACAAATTCATCATGAATCAACAAACAAATAAAGTTTCAAAGTAGTTTTATGACAATGATTTCATAGCTTAAAATCGCCATAAATATAAATGGATGTAGTCTTAAATCGGATACAAATTCTGTTGCAAAAATGACAGTCTGCGCAGAACCTAAGAGAAACAAAAGCATCATGAATCAACAAAGAAAACAATGAGTAAGAGGACGATGCACTTTGATTATTAAATTAAACATGTCAATGAATCGTTACATCGATTAATAAATTAACTTTTTATTACAAAGCGCGACCACGGAAGATGGCGCGGTCAGCCCAGTAAAACTAAAAAAGAAATAAAGGTGCACTGAGACCTAAATCGAACACAAAAAATGCCTCATGTGTTTAGTGGTCACGTAATCGTGTTATGAAGTTTTGGGTTTAATTGACGAGTAAAGCAACAAAGATTTGCGTGATTTGACTTGAGGAAATACAGTTGAATATCTTAGGGTTAGTATTTGTTTCCGATACGGTTATAGGCCTGCTGTAAATCATATCATGGGGTGTTTACCTATATCATGAAAACTCGGCAAGTGGTTGTAATAATTTCGTATGTACCATATAATTTGGGAGCAAACTTATAGGCTCATGCTTCTTAAGAAATATTTGTGACCAACTTACTTAATAAATGTTCTTGCTATCTTCACAATATGATATAGAGCTTATTAAGGCTCATATCTTTCTTCATTTGATCAACCACACGAAGCCCACTGCTGAACTTAGGCTTTCCCTAAAGATTTCCAGACAGACCTGTCCAAAGCGTTTTACTGGTGATAGGTCTCTCATATGTAAGAGTCCGTCTGGGTGGGTACTACCGCAATATCTATTTCAATCGCCAAGCAGCAGTGTGCATGCACTGTTGTGTTTCGGTTTGAATATTCTGTAGCCGTTGTAACTACTGGACATAATGAGACTTAACATCTTATGCCTCAGGATGACGAGCGCAGTGGAAAGCTAAACAGTACTTTGTAACTCAAGGTGCTGAATGGTGTTGCTACTGTTTATGGGTGGTCGTATCGCTTACCATCAGGCGAAAGGCATGCTCGTCTCGTCATTCAATGCAATAACAAAAAAGCGGCCTGGATCCAGGGTGTACTTGTGACCTTTATCAAATCGTCTGTCCACCTTGCAGGTGGACGTCCAACGCTGCGCTTGCCGGTATGTGGTCTCCATTCGAGAACTTGTTTGCCCCATCTGTCATTTCATCTATTCCAAGCAAATAGATGTGAAATCTACCCACATTAGACTGACACGATGGTGAATGCTTTAAAACTCACATCAATGGGCTTAGAATGTGGAAAAAAGACGCATCTCGCAAGACGATGTCGTTTAATTTTGATGTTTGTGATTGATCGAGAGATCAATATGTCAGTCACGTGTTAGTCTCTCAACCAATCTCAATGAGACAAAACGGAGTAGTGTCGTGTTTTTTTTTGCCAATTTCTAAGCCTTCTGGCCTGGTATGGTAACGAAAAATAATGCCTTCCTAAAAGATCGCCACAGATGCAGGTCTTCCATTATAGGATATAAGTGCTACGGCTTCTCCCGAGCCTCGCACGAATGAAACATCTTGGTACTTTTTCGCTAAGTATATAAAATTAAGACTAATATATTAAGACAGAAATCTGTCCATCATAATCGTCATCAGCTACACAAAGATCACTGCTGTGTTTTTTTGCCACATTCTAAGCCCACAGAAAGGGAATGGCCTTACAGTCTATTGAAAAAAACCTCCTAGCCGATTTCGGCCACGGCGGCCAATCTCAACGGACATCAGCCAGGTACGCAGGAGATATTATAGTGTACAAGTGTGTGCGCAATACACAGGTGCACTCTCTATTCCTTCAATCTCATAGTTCAGTGAGACGGCAATCCGACATGACCGGAGGAGAAAGATCAGGCGCAGGACCAACGGCTTTACGTGCTTTCCGAGGCACGGGGGTATCACACCGCCAACTTCCTGACTCCGAGCTGCGACTGAGTAATTTTTACGCATACGCGCGCGCATACGCATGCTCACGCCTGTTATCCCCGAAGGGGTAGGCAGAGGCGCAACTAGTGCACCCACTTTTCGCCAAGCGTATTCCGTCCCATGAAGTGATAGGGGGCGAGCCTATCGCCATATCGGGCACAAATTCCAGACTCCGGGCTGATACTGAATAGAAAAATCCAATATCACTTTGCCCGACCCGGGGATCGAACCCGAGATCTCAGCCTTGCAGTTGTACCGTAATACAAATACGCCACCGAGGCAGTCGTCACTAGTCGCAGAATATTATAAAATAGATATAATATAGAATGATATAGACTGATCCGTGTGAACAGAGACAAGTCATTAACAACAATCAATCATTATTGACACGAATTGAATAGGTTTTTACACGGATTTTTGAGATCATGCAATTTTGAAATAGTCATTTTTTTTATTTTGACTGAAAGCAATTTAAAACCTGAAATTAGTTTTGTAATTGACATGTATCATACATTTTTGTTATACGAAAATACATGTCAAGTCTATGTAATGCCTCTTTATTTCTTACGTCTAAGGTGTTGCGCACACGTCGAAACTTTCTGCATTAGACAGAAAATGGCACCAACGAAGTGTCAATATTTCGTTCTCATACGATTACTACAAAACCAGCTTCAACTAAGTTGCTAAATTGATTAGTCGTTTAGGCCGGATTATTTCATCCGTGATCAGGTTAAGGCTCTTACCACACTGGCGAAATGCAAGCGAATTCACAACGAGGTGAAGGCGCGCTCATTTAGTGTAATATATACATACATACTATCACTCCTCTGTCCCATAGGGGTAGGCAGAGACTATGGATAGCCTACTCTACCTTCATCAATCTTTTCATGCACTCCCGCCGGCTTAGGGTACTTTTGACCTGGCCTTTACTTAGAATGTCAGATATCTGACATTCGCAGGTTCAGTGCAGTCGACCACTGCCGGCCCTTTCATCGACACTCGCCTTATATATGCTCTTTGTCATTTTTCTATCATCCATTCTTTCCAAATGCCCAAACAACCCTCTTCATACCCATTGCATATCCTTCTCAATTTTGTTCACTACATCCTCTGTCACTCCAAACATGTCCAACACCATAGTATTCCGCACTCTATCACACACAGTCACCACACATGCTTCTTAACGCTCTCATTTCCACTGCTTTAATGTAACTTTCGTGCTTTTTCTGCCATACCCAGCTTTCACTACCCTACATCAGAGTTGGCAATAACACTCCTCTATAGACAGCCAGTCGTGCCTTTTTGGACACCTTCTGGCTACCCATGAAGGTGTGCAACGCTCTATTCACCCGATTACCTGCATTGTAACGTAGTGTAATAAGACCGTTAAATTTACTTGACTACGGATGAAACAATACAGGCTTGGTTGACAGCTAAAATCATTTGATTATATCACAAATTGTTTGTTGATGCCTATTTATACAGAATATCTAGTTCAATAGCTGCGTCTACGCGTCGCCTTATACTAGTTTATTTTTGTGGCCTCGCTTCATCACGTGTTTTTAATTTTTTTCCTACTAATGGTGCCACTAAAACCTTTTTAATGTAAAATAATGAATGCAAAAAATAACATATCCTCCATTAGTGTAGTTTTTAGAACATTTCTTATAGAAATTCGTGACTGAGGAACAATTATTGTAATTAATGGCGTATGCAAAAAAAAATTTAGAAATACGAAAATTGTTATAAAAATATTGGAAAGATAATGGTTTACCTTTTTGCACTTTTTTAATGTCTCAAGGTAAAGCAGTGACCTTATAGTTTTGTAGTGCAAAATAAAAGATAAAGAACTAAATCCTGCATTTTTGAGTCAGGATAAAACAGAAGGAATCAGGTCCTACGGCAGAGCATCTGGGTAGACCTGTAAAATCAAATCCACACATACTTAATGACTCTTAAACGAATGGATAGCAAAAACACAAAAAAAAATGTTTAAAACTTGATTTTCTTTATCTAAATTAAATATTTATTATTTACTTCAGCGTTTACAAAAAAAGTGGACGGGAATACAAATATTGTGACGTTAAAAATACATGGCTTTTCTCGACGATTGCCAGATTAGTGCTGGCCACTATAATTGGTTATACACCGGACCACCCCGTAACGCGACTCACCCGAACCAGGAATAATGATTATTTACTTAATTCACGTTGTAATATTCAATTAGAACGACAAAAAACAGAAAGGCCGTATAGTATCTAATTCTTTTCTAATATTCGAAGATTAATAAAAAATAACTAAGACATTTCACCTAATACATATTCAGTTGTGATATAACGCCCAAACTTCTTATTTTTTACAAAGGCATTCCGTTTTAGTTGTCATAATTTATTGCAAATTTATTATTCTTAACTAACACTATACAGTTTTAAATGCTAATCTAAAGTCTAAAAACATAGAAACTGTTTAACAATGGTCGCTTATTTTTTATATCAATATTGTGAATATCTCTCCCAATTATCAAGTTAATAGATTATTACTTAATGACTTTTTTATTAATGAATGACGAGATGAGCAAGCCCCTCTACCTGATGGCAACCATCACGAGCCATAAAAAAATACAACACCAACTGAAATTTTAATTACAACACTACGTTCTTCACTTGCACTACACTACATTCGTCACTCTGGGAAATTCAATTTTAAGTCTCATAATGCCCAGTAATTGCACTGGCTAAAAACCCTCTAAACCGGAACACAACAGTGCTTGCACAATACTGTTTGGTGATAGAAATGCACAATACATACCTAAATACACAAATTTCCTGTAACCTTGAACTAAAAAAAATTACAATTATTGTCATATTTCCGTCACATACGTTAATCTCAAAGGCTACAATGGATTACAAAGACCACCTACACCAAACCATATATGTTTAATGCAATAGAGACGGATTCCTTCACGTATACCGCCTCCCCTCTTTTTCATATAAGACACAGTCTTTTCGGGTCTATTTGGCAAGCTGAGTATAATTGGTATGCAGGTCTAAGGTCGGGTTTTATCATTCGTGGTAAGGTAAAGTTAAGGCTCTTATCACACTGGCGAATTGCAAGCGAATTCATAGCAAGGTGGAACCGGTGCGCGCTCGTCCAGTGTAATAAGACCGTTAGCTTTATTTGACCACGGATGAAACAACACAAGCTTACTCACGGTTAAGTATCCATTACAGAAAGCTGGTAAACGAGCAAACTGGTTAGTTAAAGGCTAGAAGAGTCCTGAGCGGTGTTATCGTTTTCTTCTTAAAAAGACAGTTCTTAATTCTCCATAAGAGTTTCGAGGGCATGTGAAGCCTGCCAACCCACACTAGGCCAGCGTGGTGGACTAAGGCCTAACCCCTCTCAGTAGTAGCGGAGGCCCGTGCTCAGCAGTGGGCAGTATATAATACAGGGCTAGTATTATTATATGTATAAAGACAATGATCCCACCGCAGCCACCTGATGGTAAGCGAAGTGAAGTCCCGATAGAATGTCGACTGAGAGATTATTATCCCTCAACACTCAGCAGTCAACACAATTATAAGAGCCTGTTTGAAAATGGGTATATCTAGGCTGATCCCGGAACACGATACACGTGGGCCAGTGTGGCGGGTATTACCTTATGTACGGTGATCGCTATCCGGGTGGAGACAAATGTCCCACCAGCAAAGATTTATAAAAAAGTAGAAATTAAGTGAGTGTATATTTTTTTAGTATCTGGTTATACAAAATTGCTCGAATTTGAAAATAATAATAAAGTCAACACAGTTCAGTGACTCGCCAATCGCAGTATTTATGGCGGTAATTAACATATTTCCTTTGCTATTGTAACAGAAAGAGATATTCTCATAAAACTAATTACTAATGCTTCAGCTTTATTATATCCAACTTGATGCATTCTTTCTTATTTTGCTTTAAATAAATCAAATGGTGTTTTGGAACAACCTTAGATCATAAATTATTATAAATATCATAATCAGTATTATAAGCATCAACTTTACTATTAATATAAAAAAGGCGTAAAGAAACTAAGACCTTCCTGACAGATTATATTTTCTCTAGCTAATAGTAGTTGACTTACTTGAGTTATACTGGTGGTAGGTCTCTCATATGTAAGAGTCCGTCTGGGTGGGTACCACCGCAATGTCTATTTCTACCGCCAAGCAGCAGTGTGTATGTACTGTTGTGATTCGGTTTGAAGGACATTGTAGTCAGTGTAACTACTGGACATAATGAGACTTAACATATTATGTCTCAGGATGACGAGCGCAGTGGAATGCCACACAGTACTTTGTAACTCAAAGTGCTGGATGGTGTTGCTACTGTTTATAGGTAGTCGTATGGCTTATCATCAGGCGAACGTCATGCTCGTCTCGACACTCAATACAATAAAAAAAAACACTTAATACTTGAACTAAATAGAGATTTATATCAGCTGACATAGTCTCTGTCGAGGTAGAATGAAATAGGAAATACAAAGGAGAAGAAGAAACATAAAACTTAAAGCAGTTCGATGCCATCGCATTATTTGCTTTCAACTTTATTAAATCATCCGCCATTTTGAAAAAGGACTGCAATCATTGAGAAGAATCAAGAATGTCAACCATTTAACGCTAAAGAACGCTGAAGAATAAAATGAAGTTCCAAGCACAGAGCTCCGAAGCTCATTGCTCAAACCGACTGAGTTTGAGTGAGTGAGAATAAAAAAAAAGACAGCCACTTTTGCCTAAAGCGAACCGGTCCGCGAACCAACTTCACTTGGTCGCATTTCATTACACGAAGGTCAACCAATGCTTTGGCCAAGTCAGACGGTACCGAGCTCTCGGACGGGACGCACGCGCGCGCTCTCGTCACCAAAAAAAATATTCACGTCACCAAAAAACACGGGACAACTTGTTTTTCACATAGAAACGTGTTTAAACAACCAACAGTGTATAATAACACATCGGAATACACTTTGTCTGTGTACAAAACAGGTTTTTTTCGACTCGTGATATCAGTAAAGTTGTAGAAAGTTTTGCATTAACAGATCTGTGCTTGTGTGTGTTGTGTTGTGTTGTATTAATAAGATTGAACATTTCGGGTAAGTACACGAATGTTTTCGCTAACGGATCTCTCGTCTCTGCATAGAATAATAATTGCATACAGATTCCAGTTACTGGAGTCGGTAACTCGATCTATCACTTTTTTAAAGCCACACAACCTTGCTCCGCTGCACGTATGTTCAATTTTTTATCTATTTTAACTTCGTCCAACTTTATAATGCACTTTCAACCTTATTACATTGTAATTGAGTTTTATAAAGTTTTTAATTCAATTGGAAAGACATGAAGGATGTGAAGTTACTAAAAAGAATAGTTTAAAAAACGACAGGCTAAGGCGACTGGCCAAAAAGCCGCAAACAATTGCATCACAGAATGCGTTGTTCTTCATAAAGTCCTGTCCTTTTTAATTTTCATAGACAAGATTATGGAAGAGTTTTGTTTTTATTGTACTGCTAGAGAAGCCAGTCTCTTGCCTGTCTCAACTTAAAAAAGTTGTTTATTTTTTGCCGTTAAAAGATCTTAATACAAAGCGTTGTAGCCTTTACAAGTTGATGCATTTAGTTGCCTCCGGATTTTATTGATTCAGCCATTTTTATGACTACGTTAATTAAGAAAAACGATCAAATATAAACGACCTCAGCGTTGACTTCGTTAAAACTTATAAAACTTTTTTAATTTATTCAACTTGGGCGTCACATAAAGGATTTTAAACAGTTATACAATCATGCAAATTGAGTAACTGTATCCTTACGTACAACGAGTTACATTCGTATTCACCACACGCAAAAGTTAACAGTCAAAGAAAAAGCGCCTGTCTTCTATATAAATGTGATATTATGAACCCTTAATTAAAACGGCAACACAATCGTCCATGGCAGAGTGTACACGCAGCGCTACTAACCGACAGAAATGGAGAAGCCTCAGTAGACCTACGAACATCGCCGAGAAGACTGACAACGCTGACATCGTTCCATGTATTGCCATCGCGACAACCACGACCACTCTGCCAAGAGTGTTCGACTGAAAAGAATATGAAGCCTTCGTCTGATACTACAAATGGCAGCAGTAAATATAGATCGGATAGTGATAGCAGAGAGCACTCTTTTGATGCACTATACATAAGAACAGTAAACTGTACATCGCGTCAGTCACGTCACTGGACAGTGTAGAGACCGAGAGAGCGCTCGTCTATTGCACTATAAATAACAGCAATCAGAAGTTTGATGAACCAGCAATATTGCGAAGAACGCACATCGACCGCACGGCATATAACAGCAATCGGCTATGTGCCACGTTGATGACAGCGCGTAGAGCTCTCGTCTACTGCACTACACATGACAGCACTCGGCTATACGTCGCACCCATAACAGCGCACAAAGCGCTCGTCTACTGCATTATAAATACACTCTACTATATGCCGTGTTAGTGACAGCAGCAGAGTCTACTGCACCACTGCCAAAACTGACTCCATGGATGGCCCAGCTGATATCTCATAAGTATTATTATCTACCTTGCATTGAGAAGTTTCTCATCATCCATTTACTATCAACCATCGCTACGAAAACATTTTTTGCAGTAAAACAAAGAAACATTATTAAGCAAATAAAACTGCAGTAAACTCATGATTGATACACGCATTGTAGCTGGTTTTGCATCCATCTCGAATAGGTCAGTTCGACCGGAATATTATGCTACTGGCAGAAAAACTACTTTAAATAAAAGCATTGTAGTTGCATTTTGAATGTTCAGCGAAATTATCGAAGACCCTAAATCTTTTTCTTTTATGCATATATCACCATTTGACTGCCTCGGTGGCGTAGTTGAATTGCGTACGCGTTACGAGTACGATTTGCGCGCTGAGGTCCTCGGTTCGAATCCCGGATCGAGCCAAAAACATTGTGACTGGGTTTTTCCATCTTAAAAATTACTCAGTCGCAGCTCGGAGTCAGGAAGTTGGCGGTGTGATACCCCCGTGCCTCGGAAAGCACGTAAAGCAGTTGGTCCTGCGCCTGATCTCTCTCCGGTCATGTCGGATTGCCGTCTCACCGGACTATGAGAGTGAAGAAATAGAGAGTGCACCTGTGTATTGCGCACACACTTGTGCACTATAATGTCTTCTGCGTACCTGGCTGATGTCCATTGAGATTGGCCGCCGTGGCCGAAATTGGCTAGGAGGATTTCATATCACCATTTTGTTTCTTATAAAGTTGGCAGTCACCCCTATTGGCGTTAATTGACATAATATTTTGCATCTGCCTAGACAGAGACTAGATGCAGCCCGTTTTTTAGGTCCGTCTGGAAATCTAGTAGAGCCCTATGTTCAGCAGTGATCTTCGTGTGCCTGATGACGATGATCATGGCCAGATACTAATGTATACTTAGCGAAAAAGTACCAAGATGTTTCATTCGTCCTAGGCCCGGGAGAAGACGTAGTACTTACATCCTATAATGGAAGACCTGTATCTGTGGCGATCTTTTAGGAAAGCAATATTTTTTTTCGTTACCATACCAGGTCAGTGGGTTTAGAAATTGTAAAAAAAACACGACACAACTCCGTTTCGTTTTATTGGGATTGGTTGAGAGACTAACACGTGACTGACTTAATGGTCTCTCGATCAATCACAAACATCAAAATTAAATGACATCGTCTTACGAGTTGCGATTTTTGCCACATTCTAAGCCCACTGCATCACTATCGAACAGATGGACACGGGCCTCACTCACTATAAAGGTTTTAGGTCTAATGCCTAATTTCTGAAAGGCTGATTAATCAAAAAAAAAATGACTAAAACACGGTCAAATCTCTTGTTAAGTGCCGTTTGAGTTGCTAAAAGCAAAATTAACTACTTTGATTTGATCATCGTGTCAGTTGACAGAGCTCTTAAAATTGATCACAGAATCTAATGTCACACGCTATATTCAGTTTCTAGAACGCATGTTACGCCGTGATCTTAAATTAAACTGATGTCAAATGCTTTGTCAAATTATTGGTGTTCATCGGCAAATTAACTATTAAAAATAAAAAGAAGTAAGTGGATGAAATTTAAATGTTTGTAATACATTACATATTTGTTTAAAAAGAGTTTTTGGCATTGATAAAATGTAATGAGTGCTAGAAATTTTGTTGCTTTTTGTTCTAGATACGTAGATATTATCATTAATCAACTTTCTTTCGGATATCTAGCAGTGATGATGAAAATCAAAATTTGCGAGTATTAAAACAAAAACACATCACGCCTTTATATCCCCGAAGGGGTAGGCAGGTGTATAACCAGGGCACCACTTATCTCATATTATGTGTTTCGTCCCATGATGTGGTAGGGGGCAGCCTATCGCCATATCAGCAGGAAAATTCCAATACCACTTTGCCCAACCTAGGATTCGTACTTGGGACACACACACTCGTAGGTACCACGCACACAATACCACTACGCCACCGGCTCAAGTACCTATTTTATTACATAAACTTTGGCTTTGATATTATTCTGAGATTTTATAAACAATTCGAAATACACAAAATTTAATGTCAGCTAAAACAGCTATTTTGATGTCGTGATATAAACATATTGGCACCTTTTGACAGTTGAGAATGAACTAATGAACGATATACTCAACAAAGTAATGAACGCAGCCCCAACGCAATAGAATGTTGATGTCACATCAAATTGATCATAGATTAGTATTTTTTTTTTGATAATGTTTCAGTAACCTACATTGATTTGACAGCGCAGTTAAATTAACCGAGGTGGTTAAACAAAACTTTGATCAGCCTTTCAGAAAACGGGCGTGTGTCCCGCGTTTTCGGTAGTCGAAATTTTGTAACTTGGATATTACATTCTACAAGGATAAATCAGATCTCCTACTATAATATCTACTCACTTCGTCATCAGCTAAGTAACTTGATAGCTACCTCTTACTTTAAAAAGAGCAAAATTCTGAGCCTTGAAGTCACTTCCACGCGATCAATTGCACTTTAATATTGACGGGTTAAAAAAAAGTCAACAAATATTCGAAAGCACATGTTTTCTATTTACTTATGAATCATTTGACCTTCAAAGTATGTAGGCGAAATGAAAAGTGATAAAACTGTGAAATTAACATTGATATATGGATTTATCGTGTTGATAATGAAATGGCCGTCAACCAAAAAAATAATTTTAGAGATAAATGATTAAATAGGTCACCTGGTGGTAAGTCATTTTCATTACCCACTTATAATTTCAGAAGAATCATGGACCTTAAAAGAAATGGCCTTACGCCTTTTATCCACGAAGAAGTTTTATGCCATTGAATGACGAGATGAGCATGCCGTTAGCCTGATGGTAAGCGATACGACCGCCCATAAACAGTAGCAACACCAACCAGCACCTTGACTTACAAAGTACTATGTGACATTCCACTGCGCTCGTCATCCTGAGACATAAGATGTTAAGTCTCATTATGTCCAGTAGTTACACTGCCTACAATGTGCTTCAAACCGAAACACAACAGTGCACAGTGCATGCACACTGCTGCTTGGCGGTAGAAGTAGACAGAGGCATAACTAGTGCCCCCATGTTTCGCTTTGAGTGTTCAATCGAGCTTATCGCCATATCGCACAGAGCCAGACTCCGGGCTGATAGTGAGAAAAAAACCCTAACATCACTCTGCTCGAATCTGAATTCGAACCCGAGACCTCAAAGCGAAAGTCATACCGCGCACGCAATATAACTACGCTACCGAGACATGCAAAGCTAGCCCATTAATGATGTACAGTCAGAAGCATAAATATCTGTACAAAATCAACATTTCAAATGGCCTATATACGCGTTAAGTTAAACATAAACCTTTTTTTCTTTGTTTAAAGTAAAGTAAATCTCTTTTATTTTATTTTTGTGAAGAGAAAAAAAATATTAGTAAGATAAAAAAAGTATGGAGGCGATTTGAAATTTTGAATTTGTTCAGCTACTTATGCTCGTGACTGTACATATAGAAATGTGAGCCAGATAAGTCCACCACTTTTAAAACATATTAAAAGCGGATCATTAACACTTATAATATTTAAAAAGCGTTTTCCCTATGAATAATTTACTACCCAGAATCTGGGTGCCACTTTCGATCGTTATGTTTCGAAGAAAACCTCTCAATATGATGAAATAAAAAACTAAAAACCATGTACGCTGGCTTGGTCCTAAAATGATTGGTGCTAATTAAAATTAAGGTGCTATTTCATACTGACTGTAGTGGTTGTGATAATGATTTAGAATGTTGATTTTATCGTAATGTTTGTATTTGTATACTAGAATACAGGTAATGTATGAAATATTATTCATTGTATACTTTGGCTAAGTGGACGATAGCCTAGTTGGGAATGGAACGGTCTGCCGAGACAATGTCCGGCGGTTCAAAACCCAAGGCACACACCTCTGATTTTTCGAAGTTATGTGTGTATTGTTTATCAATTATCGTTCGCTTTAACGGTGAAGGAAAACATCGTGAGGAAACCTACATACCTGAGAATTCTCGATAAGAATTTCGAGGGTATGTGAAGTCTGCCAATCCGCACTAGGCCAGCGTGGTGGACTAAGGCCTAACCCCTCTCAGTAGTAGAGGAGGCCCGTGCTCAGCAGTGGGCAGTATTTAATACAGGGCTGGTATTATTTATTATACTTTGGCTAGGCATTCTGTACAATACCGAATATGCAGCCGGTGATGTGTGTAAAAAGAGTTTTATGGTTAAAATATTTATTTTTGGCCTGTAAGTGTTCCGGCGTTACACAGTTCCAATCTAACCTAACCATACGAGGATTCGTATGACATAACTTTTAAAATCCCAAAGAGTAAGCCGAATACGTCGTAAAACCCCATATTATATGTTTTATTTGTCCAAGATTTTATAGGTACGTACTTACATCAACCAATCAGCCTGTCGCCGTCGACTGCTGAACGTAGACGTCCCCAAGTGGGCGCCAACCATCCCGATCTTACATAACTTTGATAAATACAGACCAAAATCTATTTACTTCACACATTGCCGGTGGTCCAGTAGTTATTCATTTATAATGTCTGAGTATTCTACACATTCCCTAGGTAAAGTATAGAATGCATTATTGTGACATACCTATATACCATGATCACAAGAAAATCGAATACAAAATATCCGCCAAATTGCGACTTATAATCGTAATCTTAAAAGACATTTTACAAAATCAGAATAAATCCTTGGACCACTTACTATAACTTTTATTAATTAGCTACAGCAATATCCAAGGTATTTGTGATTAATATTTAATTTACACTATTGGTGTAAATTAAATATTAATCACAAAACCGTTACGGTAATACCGTTAAATATTAAACTAATCGATTTAATTACATGGGTTTTTAATCGGTTTGCGGAATCGCAACTGGGCTTTAAGTTAATTTTGAAATGCGATTTGGATGAAAGGGCACCTTAATCTTACTTAATATTATAACCGCAAAAGTTTGTGGAAATGTTTGGATGTTCAAAGTAAACGTAAAAAACGCTGATGTGATTTGGATAAAATGTGGCTAATAACTAGATTTTCTGTCGAAAAAGTACAGTAAAGTTTATCTACGGGAGTGGAGCCACAAGCAACAATTAGTCAAATATAAAATATTGTAAAGTTCTTCTTTTGCATTCCTTTCAACAAACTATACTGACTCACTGTGACCACAAAATTCAAGGAATTTTTGCCCTCAGTGTATTAATAATAAAGTAAGAATTAGAATAACCTCATTTTCATTCACGCATGAAATAATTAATTCATCATTGACTTGTGGTAGAATTTTTCTGTACCTCAATCATTTATGACGTAGATAACTGTACTTTATTGACATGAGCAATCATTGGAGAATTTCAAATCTGAAAGGCAAATTTTAACCAAGTCAAAATTATTATTACTTAAATTAAATCTACTGCTATCTGGTAGAAAGGTACTGGATACATTATTTAGTACTTGATATTGCTCGTGTCATCAGTTGAATGGCCTTGTAGCCTCTATGTTAATCCAGGATATAGTCCATTCTCGCTCCAAATTTCATCCAAATCCGTTCTGTGTTCTGTGTTTATTTCTAGCATCCATCCATTTTTACAAATTTTCTCATTTATAACTTCAGTTAATTGGGTCGCAATGGTACAAGGTGAAATACGGATTTTCGGAGCTATAATGCGATTCAGGATCTCTCGCCACATCTATCTATTAGAGGTCTGGTGCACTCATGTGTTCTCCTCGGCAGATTTGACGTGATCAGTTCAGCGTATGACTGTCCTTCCAAGCAATTGATTGCTTTCAACCTTGCCCTGGACTACAAGTTGGTCATTATTAGCCACATGAATCCACAATGCCTCTTCTAAAGATTTCTGAAGGACTTGCGGCTTGCAAGTTTGTTTCCATTCAGCCCTGTATTATATACTGCCCACTGCTGAGCACGGGCCTCCTCTACTACTGAGAGGGGTTACGCCTTAGTCCACCACGCTGGCCTAGTGCGGGTTGGCAAGTTTGTTTACTGATGTTTATTGATCTCAACCATTCGTAAAGACACAATACCAGAAGAATCATAGATGCATTGTCGCCTTCAGGCAAAAGAACAGAGATTAGAGAAGAAGGGATATTTAATCTCTCTCACTTTACGAAACTTAACAAACTCTCACTTAGTTTTCTGCGTAATGATTCTACCTCAGTCGAGACAGTCTATAGATAAAGAAGCTTAGCCTAGTTTCCATAGCTAAGATATTTCATACTTGTTACATAGTTTGCAGTCTCCACTTAGGTCTTGGTTTGTGGCCGGCTTTATGGCCGGCTCGACTGAGGTAGACCCACTACTGAAATATCTACAGCGTGTATAGAAGTTAATGCCATTAATAAGAAGGTCCATCACTTGTATAATTTGATTTTCGTCAGGTCACAGATTGATTATACACATATCTACAACAAATTATATAGGATATTTTTTGTGTTAATGAATCGTTCTTATTAGATTTTGATACAAAAAAATACTTGTTTTTTAAACTCGAATGGTGACTAATGTTTCTATTTTGAGGTCACATTTTTTCTCTATTTGCATCTTGAGTCTTTCATATATTGGTATAATAATATTTTCGTCACGTATTCTTAATAGTTACAATACTAAATTAGGTTCTTTTAGTTTCGTGGAAGTCGATTTGTGAAGTATGAGGAACTGGGTTCGATGTTTGACAACCCGAATTTGTAAGAGTATATTATATTTATTAGTTATATTTTTTTTATTTATGTCTGATTTTGTTGTTCAGACGAGGACTTTGTATGGCTGATGATGATGATTTTACGATATTGCCACTTATTTCCTCAAAAGACAAAAATATATTAGGACTTTTCCACTGATTGCGTGTGCCACTCATTCGCACTTTTCTGCCTTCTTCATCAAAGATGAGAGTGATGACCACATATTGCAAAACTGTTGCCTTAATGTAATGAGTAACTTGGCCGATCACGATTCTACTAAGAATTTTGAGGTCTACTCATCTTAGTTCCGTATGACGCTATTGATTTTGCAGGTTAAAATATGCCTATTACATTAGGAATTAAGCTGTTTGACTCATTGGATATAAACCTGTATCAATTAAAGGTTATAGTTGAGTTCATAAGATATTTTTTCAAAGAAGTGATGACTCGAAATACTCATAGTAGTTCATAGGGTCCAGGTTTTTAGTTTTATACTAATATTTCTTGTCCAGGATTAGTCAAAGATCATTTTAGACACACATGCTCACGTATTTTATACCCGAAGGTGGGTTGCAGAGGTGCAATTAATGCACCCACTTTTCGCGGTGCGTAGTCCCATGATGTGATAGGGGGCGAGCCTATCGTCATATAAGGCAAAAATTCCAGACTCCAGGCTGATACTGAATAGAAAAATGAAATATCACTTTGCCCGACCTGAGATCGAACCCGAGAGCTCAGCATTGCAGTCATACCGTAATACAACTAAACCACCGAGGCAGTCAAAGATTATTTAATTTCTGGATTATTTTTATTTATCTAAATTATTTACAGTCCTGCCTCGGCTGCGTAGATGTATTGCGTCCGCAGTTCACCATTGCTCTGAGTATTAGCCCGAGTCTGGAGTTTGTTCCCGTTATAGGCTCATCCTTATCACATCTTGGGATGAAACACACATTGCGAAAAGCTGGTGCCTTGGTTGTACATCTGCCTTCCCCTTCAGGGAAAAAGGCGTGATGTGTTTTTTTTTGTGTTTTTTAGGGTTCCGGACCATAAAAGGAACCCTTATGGGATCAGATTGTCCGTCTATCTGTCTGTCAAGACCCTTTTTCTCAGGAACGCGTAGAGATTTTAAGTTGTAATTTAAATCAATAACTCGAACCTATGGTTTCTTTAAGCTGTGAATAAATCAAACTTGTAAGTCAACGCGATCAAAAGATATGGCCGTTTATGTCGCATATTTTGGAATTTCGCAAGGGAATCAAAATCTATAGGGAACTTATAATTATGAAATTTGGCAAGAAGCAAGTTCTTACAGTTCATGTAAAGGAAAATATCTGAAAACAGTAAATATTTACTTTAATAACAAAGAAAAGCGAATTTACAAACTTTTAAACTTGATTAATTTATTAATTAATTTTGGCGAACCATTGAACTTATATACTTAGATACCTTACCTATAAGTTTGTATGGAACCCTCGGTATGCGACTCCATCTCTCACTTGTCCGGTTTCTTTTTATTTACAGTCCATCAACTTGGAACACACCAAATTGTAATCAATGCAATGCAATCAGCCCTGTATTTGAAGTATCAAAGTGAACGATACAGGTAACATAATGATTTGTTGTGCTTTGTGAATGTTGAGATAATGACAAAGATTGTACCAAAATATTTAGTAATAATTTGAATTTTTTTTGCACATGCTTTGAATATAAAATAGAAAAAGCAATGATACCTACCCAGACGAAAACTTAATAATATTAAAACTGCTTTACATTTGCAATGCAATGCAATCAGCCCTGTATTTTACTGGTAGTAGGTCTCTCATTATGTAAGAGGCCGTCTGGGTGGGTACCACTGCAATGTCGATTTCTACTGCCAAGCAACAGTGTGCATGCACTGTTGTGTTTCGGTTTGTGGGACATTGTAGCCAGTATAACTACTGGACATAATGAGACTTAACATCTTATGTCTCAGGATGACGAGCAAAGTGGAATGCCACTCAGTACTTTGTAAGTCAAGGTGCTGAATGGTGTTGTTACTGTTTATGGGTGGTCGTATCGCTTACCATCAGGCGAACGGCATGCTCGTCTCGTCATTCAATGTAATAAAAAAAACACTGCCCGCTGCTAAGCACAGGCCCCCTCTACTACTGAGAGGGGTTAGGCCTTAGTCCACCACGCTGGCCTAGTGCGGGTGGGCGGACTTCATATACCCAAATACACCAAATTAGTTCCTATTAAGTCGAAATTCAAATTTGTAATATTTATGTGTCGCATATCTTAGATAGCTTAAATTACATCTTTGTTAACATTAATTAGTACCCATATAATACATTTTATAACAATCTATAACAAAGCACGGTCGGAAGTGATAAAGTTACCTAAATTATCCTAACGCTCACTTTCACCTCCATTTGTTTGCTATTCCAATCCCAGAAGATTTGGTGAAAGTGGATGACTTCGATCTTTATTCATGAATTCCTTCGAACCAGTATTTCTTTAAGTTCAGCTTTCTTTGGGCTTTAGTCTGATGATGTAATGAATTTTTGAATTGCACAAAATCTCTCCATCTATCCTAATATTATAAAGAGGAAAGATTTGATTGTTTGTTTGTATTACAATAAATTTAGATCTTCCGACTACATTATTAACTTGCATAATATCATATTTATATCACATCATGGAATGAATATCCAATGTGGGTGCAGTAATTGCGTCTCTGCCTAACATCTGATGTCTTTGGATGACCAGCTTTGTAACTCGAAGTTCTAGAAGTGTTGCCACTTTCTATTTATACAGAGACGTGAAAGTGACCCCACTGCATCTGATGGTAGGTGAAGTGGAGTCCAGTTAAAATATCGATTAACAAGAGATGATTATCCCCTCGGCAGTCTACAAAATTATAACAGCTGCTTGAATCGGATGCACCGGATGATCCCCGAGAGCAACATTTACGTAGGCCACTATGGCGGGTCTTACGTCTTGTGTACGTTGATTGCTATCCAGGCGGATTCAAGTATCTTACACTAGCAGTACGTTGGTACTGCTGATGGCAATCATATCGCTTCTTAATGTTTCATTTAATATATAATGAAAGTTTGGTTTTGTATCAAATGAGGCCCATTTACTCCGTTTTATGGCATTCTTATAATAAAATAAGTAAACAGTGACGTCATTGTATCGTAAAATTTCTTTGCCTCGAGCAAAGCGGAAATATTTAGCTCTATTAGCAAAGTTAAAAGGTCAATATTCATACGAAGAATAATAAACAAACATTTTGGTACATTAAATGCATATTTGGCTTCTACGGCTCGGTTGACGATGAGCTCTGAAATGAGAGGTCGCGTGTTCGATTTCTGGTATGAGGTAAATTATATGAGAAAGTACCTTGACTGCAATAAAATTCTTATTGTGTACTTTAGCGTTTAATGTAGTAGTTAAAACAGATCTTAAACCATCTGACATGTACCAAACATCCAAATTCATTGGTTTATTGACTTCTAACAAACTCATCAAAACACATTCACAGGTTTGCAATTTAAAAGTATTGGTAGGAAATAGTAGTATTGCAGATATTGCAATGAAAATAAATATTGCTAGATGTTATAGTGTTAACAGTAGAGATAAGAAAATATGTACTCACCTACTTTCTCATGTCTCTTATCAATTATATATCTCGAGAATTAAGTTTGCTTATACTTGTAATAAGATAACCTAAACGCTGCATTATATCATCTAATATATTATCTAAATGCCCCTTATTTTTACCTTTAACACTAGGAAACTTAATGGCAAAATGTAAACTTTTTAACTTTAAAATAAACTGACTTCACACATACTGTATTTGTATTGTAAAAGGCAGGCAAACGTGTATATGGGACTCCTGATGATAAGTTTTTTTTTTTTTTTTTTTTTTTTATTGCATTTAATGATGTCATTAAACTGTTAATGGACTCTGTCAGGAATCCTTTGGTATGCTTATGTATTATACCGCACTGATTTTTTTTATGGCATTGAATGACGAGACGAGCAAGCCGTTCGCCTGATGGTAAGCGATACGACCACCCTTAAACAGTACCAACACCATCCAGCACCTTGAGTTACAAGGTACTGTGTGGCATTCCACTGTGCTCGTCATCCTGAGACATAAGATCTTAAGTCTCACTATGTCCTGTAGTTACACTGGCTACAATGTCCTTCAAACCGAAACACAACAGTGCATGCACACTGCTGCTTGGCGGTAGAAATGGATATTGCGGCGGTACCCACCCAGACGGACTCTTACATATGAGAAACCTACCACCAGTAAAAAAATACTGTTGACTACAATTACTTTTCAGCGATATCCTTAGGTATGTGATAAGGAGTGAATTAGGAAGGATACCCTTAGGCTGTGTTTTTTCAACCACAATCCTTATCATTTGAATTTCAACTATATTTTCATAGCATTAGGTTATTTTACTATTCATCGACAGGTAATCCTCTGCCAGGTCCGATTAAGAAAGTATTCTACACAGCCCGACACGGGCCTCCAATCAATTACACAAAAGTGATATCCATTATCGATCTTTTTAAATTTAATTCCTGATTGAGAGACAATCTAAAATATTTTTTGATACAGTCCTGTGAAGATTAGTGCCTGTAATTAATCCTTGATAGTATACGGATTTTAGAAACATTTTTTTCTTCTAATGCGGCAAAGAGAATGGTCCTTATGTGAAATGTACTTTTTATTTTTATTTATTTAACGATAAAGCCCTAAATACCTTTTAGGGTGGCGGCGTTAATTTTTATAACTAAGTATAAAAATATAAATTCATTAAGATTAATTTAAATTCCATAACTTAATGTAAAGAAAAGCAAACCACTTGCTTAGCGATTACCATCACGATTGTCCATAAACGTAGCAATACCACACGAACTTTACACTGCAATCCTCACTCTGATACATAGACGTTAAGTCTCAATATCTCTTAATTCATGGTTTATAACCAGGATCCGCCTTTTTGCTACGATGCTTCCACTTCTCCCGATTTAAACCTGCTCTGTAAGAGCATTAGCTCTTATATCATCTTCAGAGCACCAAGCCAAGGTCTTTTGTAAGAAATTACCCCTGGCACAATCTGGCAAAGTCATCGCAACCGATACAAAAATTAAATTCGATACCAAACCTAACGCATAGGTATTTACGATATCTAATATAGAATTCGGTCAAGTGCTTATACCAGTTTCGTGTGTAAATAATGTTATCAGTGAAATAGGGCTATCGTTTGACACAAATTCTAAATAAACTGATCGGGTATCGACATTTGATAAGTGATAAGATATCAATGATGTGAAAAATTTTGAATGCGGCGCATTTTCTTTTAATTGGCGCCTCTTTTACTGATATGAAGTTATAATTCGTACACGGTGATAAATTCTGAGTTCTTTATTTGAAAAACGTGAGTTGTCTGATTGTAATTTACATACACAGTCACGCCATTTATCCCCGAAGCGATAGGCAGAGGCGCAACTAGTGCACCCTCTTTTCCCCGTGCACAAATTCCAGACTCAGGGATGATACTGAGCAGAAAAACCCAGTATCACTTTGCCGGACCCGGGCATCGAACCCGATAGCTCAGCATTGCAGTCGTACCGTAATACAACTATGCCACCAAGGCAGATTTTTTAAGGAATGAATTATTATTTTATGGGAGAGAGGAACGGAGTAAGGGTATGTTTTCAAAACGCAAAGATCCATGACCTTAAAGATCTATTTATCAACAGGAAAAATGGCACTGTCATACAGAAAAACAGCCTGAAGAGATATTTTGAGGCTACAAAAAATCTGTGTGACCGGATGGTAATATTCATGTATATTTATTCTGATATCAATGGCTTAATTAACTAGACCTTTAGTGGTACAGAACTAGTAATATTGTAACTTTGATTGATTTTTAATGACGTAAACTTATTTTGATAAGATTTGTAACGTTATCGATATGTTTTTATGACTAAACGTATCAGTAAATGCCAATTTTACTTCTATCCATAAAAAGACGATTAATGAAAAAGTTATCATTAACGCAATCATTGTTCTGACCAAGACCCAGATAAATCAAAAACAAGTCAGAATGAAATCAAAGAGTTAACTGATAAGGCGCCGCACAAACGCCATCAATGTTGCACCATACACACGAAACATTATTGTGGCAGCAAGTTCAACAATAACAAGTCAAAGCGACCAACCACTATTGCTTAATTTAGCAATTAAGTTGAAACAACTAGCAACTTACCATTTATTAGCTTCGTAGGGTACAGCCTACGTACCTGAGTACTAGGCGATCCTTTGGAAATAATCTTCACCCATGCACCTCGCATTAATCCCGATAATGACAAGCGTTTGAACATCGCAAACTAATATAACGGTACACCAATCAATTCTCACAGACGGCTTAATTGCGGCTAATTCACTGTTAAACCCAAAGCATTTACCATTAGTCAATGTTAAAACTTCGTACGGAATCTCAAATATGCTTTAATGTGTTCGGTAGGGGGCTGAGTGCGTCTCCGAGCGATTTGATAGAGAGGGATGGGCATATGGATTTGTGGGGAAGTGAAGAGGATAGATGATATCTAAATAAAAGGGCGCAAAACAATGCGGGGCAAATTTGCTACTTATAACATAGAAACATATGTACGACATGTTCTGCAACGCATGAATACAATAAATAAATAAATTTTGGCATGGCATTAAAGGGGATCTTACACGTAAAGGTTTGATTCTTGCTATACTAGATGTTTTTAATTTGTAAAAAAAAAACCGTAATAACTCTAAGTACTCCGTAGGATAGTGTTGTGACTTACAGTCAGATCATAAATTTTAGTATAATCACTATGCTCGTGCCAGGAATTAAAATATTTTACTGTGTATCTTTTCGGTTAGGGTTGAAGTTACTGACATCATCATTCATTCTTACATCATTTTATTAGCCTTGAAGTTTTTTCCTCAGGATGCCAAATTGACTACAATTTTCTACGTTTCTTTCCTTTGCGTAATTTTATTTGAATTGCTGATAATTTTCGACATAAAAAACGTAGTCACGAGCAACAGTTTAAATTATGCCTAAATCGTATCCTGATTTGAGCAAAAAGTAAAAACCATGAGTCTAAAATTTACAATTTATTGAATACTTTGAGATGGGTGAAGGTGAGAACTGGGATCTGTTTTTATTTCCAGACCTTAGTTTTTGAAAACAATAGGGGTTTTAATTATAATAGTTGTCTTCTTTTTTGCCTAGACCTTAATTATTGGGGAACAATGTGTTTTTGAATAGAGCTTTCAACAATTTGATGGACAGGTAGTGAAAAAAGGATTTTGGCATGTAACAAGGCTGTTTTTAACATCTGAAATGAAATAAACCTGTCTCCTAGCGGTATAAGCATCACGACTGTATTAAAATAGGAGCAACCGGAACCAAACTTTTGAATTATAATATTCTCATGAGATCTTGTCATCCTTGGACGATATTTCTGTTTTAAAGCCCAATTCAAGAATGGAAACCAGGACTTACCTTTTCCTACTGTTTAAGAATCTGCGTATGGTCATCAGCTACTAGATGTCCATTGATCTACTGAGCAGTTGGCATGGAAAAGATGGTTATCTTCTTTCCAAACCTGCAATCATTGTAAAGGAGATGTCCGCTTTTTGTATGGGTGCTGGGCTTCAAAATCTAACCAAGCCCAAACTTTAGGGATACATAAGGGGCGAAATATGGATCTTGGATCCGTTAAAAACATATTTTTAGACCCCTCCATGTATAACTTACTTTTTTAAAAGCGTTCATATTAAGTGTAGTTTTCAAGCAAAATAAAATTACATAAATCTCAAAATCGGAGGATTTCAAAATTAAACGATTTATTGTAAAAGGCTAGTTTTTAAGAGTTCTATCCAAATATATATAAACTGTCTTGTCTTATTTTAGGCCCATTTTTGGACATATCCACGTAAAGGTAGTTTAAGATTCAATTAAAATCGCTAACCGCTCCCGCAGTCACCACATCCAGCTCCCAAGCAAACGCGAGGGTAATTTCAATAATGTCCTACCATTGAGAAAAGAATAATTTATTTGCAGGAATTTACTTGTTGGTACCAGGATATTCCTGTCCGGATGGCAATTTATGCCCAGGCGCAGTTAAAAGCTGGTGGGAAGTTACTAATGATTTAACAGTTTATCAGATCATGTACCGTGGTTCAGGTTCCTTTTTTATGTGGAGTAACAGTAAAAGTAAAATAGTAGATCGGTATTCATTTCAAAGTTCCATATTGGAGGTGTGGTTTTTCTTGACTTTATAGCATCGTGATATTCAGTAAGGCATGACTTGATTCTTTTCTGTTTAGTAGAAGATTGTACCTTATGATATCAGTATTTTCTATAGAAGAGGAAAAGTTGATGTTAAGTGATCCTCATAAACACCGACAATTCCAATGGAATCATGGATGTGATTCCAATCTAAAAGGCATTAGGGAAGGGAGGACGGTGTTTGGATATTCATTGATGGTTCTTGCTGTTAATTTAATTCCTCTTAATCTACTTATACAATCATACACACACTCACGCATTTAATCCCCGAAGGAGTACCCTAGGTAGAGGCGCAACTAGTGCACCCACTTTTCACCGTATTCTCCCATGATGTGATACGGTGCGAGCCTATACTGAGCTGATACTGAGTAAAACCCAATATCACTTTGCTCGTCCCGGGGATCGAACTCGAGACCTGTGCCCTGCGGTCGTACCTTAACACAACTACGCCATTGAGGCAGTCACTTATAAAATCAGTAACTTACCTCCGAAGTCATTAAGTCAGAATAAAAATCGTGCCCACCTTATATAACGACAAATCAACTCATTAAATACAAATATTAATAACATTTAATATGAATAGCAAATAAATGTGGGCGTTGCCGTAGCAAGGGTACTATTGATTGATGCATCGGAACGTACAATGATGAATGACGGACCAAATGATCTCATTTGGCCTCCATCATTGTTTAAAGATGGAATGATTTTTTTTTTGATAAAATATTAAGCTTGTATTACACTGACAAATTTGAGGAACTGAATGTTCTATAAAGGAGAACATCCAGTTCCTCTAATAGCTATATAAAAGACCAACTTTTGCCCACGGCTCCGCCCGCGTGAATGAGTTTTCTCGGGATTAAAAGTAGCCTATGTGTTAATCCAGGACATAGTCTACCCGTGTGCCAAATTTCATCGAAATTCGTTCAGTAGTTTTTGGGTGAAAGAGTAACAAACATCCAAACATCCAGACATCCATACATCCATACTTACAAACTTTCGCGTTTATAATATTGGTAGGATACAGAGTATCTAGCTAAAGTGAAGGGACTGAAAGGTTCAGAGACGTCTGTGTTTTTATACTACTGAATAACTAGGTTGAGTAACGATTAATCGATGGTAAGCCCTAACTAGAACTGTCATACAGTAGTTATACCACCAGCACTTTTGACTGTGTTATTCTGAGACAGTTCAAGCCTCATGATACCTCGTAATGACATTGTTTCAATCCTATTGTTCATTATAACCGCTCGTTTTAAAGACGAATAAAGGAAATCTGGAGGAGAGGAGGAGGAGAAGTGGATGATAGCCTAGTTGGGAATGGAACGGTCTGCCGAGAGAATGTCCGAAGTTTCAAAACCCAAGGCACACACCTCTGACTTTTCGAAGTTATGTGTGTATTGTTTATCAATTATCGTTCGCTTTAACGGTGAAGGAAAACATCGTGAGGATTCTCGATAAGAAATTCGAGGGTATGTGAAGTCTGCCAATCCGCACTAGGCCAGCGTGGTGGACTAAGGTCTAAACCCTCTCAGTAGTAGAGGAGGCCCGTGCTCAGCAGTGGGCAGTATATAATATAGGGCTGGTATTATAAAGGAAATCTGAGAGTCTTTAAGGAGCACACAAATATCACGCCTTTTTCCCCGAAAGGATGCGCAGAGGTGCAACCAGGGCACCCACTTTTCAGCTGTTTGTTCCGTCTCACAATGTAATAGGGGGCGAGAGCTCTTTAACCCGTCAACGCCCGCTTATATATAGCTATAAGCTAATTTTCTTATATAAATTGACACCGGTGTCCACCGCGGGCGTCCAAGGATTACGGAGCATAGAATCAAAATATAATTAAGGTACCTACTGAGCAATGTGTTAAAGTTATTTTTTTTATGACAACTCATATATTTTGCTAAATATGATTTTTACCTACTTTTCATTCTCACTGAAGATTTATTGTAGTAATAAAATAGTGTAAGCCGATCTTAAAAATCATGTCTGGAAAGATTCCATACTTGAAACATAACTCATTGGCAACAAAAACTTTAAGCCTCTATCTGTTATTGGATCTCGCGAGCGCGTATTGTTATATGTCATATCTTACAACACTTTTTGTCGTTCCCATCTCATGGTAAGGCAAAAAAGGTGGATCCTTATTGTGAAGTAATGCAGAGTTAAATGATGCGTGTAGAGCTAATGTGTATTGTGGTAGTTAAAATCTCTCAGGATATGAAACTGAAGTGTATGCGAATTAAAATATTTATTGCGATAAAGAGCGCTCTCCGCGCTGTCACCAACGCTGCGTATAACAGAGTGCTGTTATGTGTAGTGCAGTAGCCGAGTGGTCTCCGCGCTGTCACTGACGCGACGCATAGCCGAGTGGTCTCCGCGCTGTCACCGACGCTACGCATAGCCAAGTGCTGTTATGTGTAGTGTAGTAGACGAGTGGTCTCCGCGCTGTCACTGACGCGACGCATAGCCGAGTGCTGTTATGTGTAGTGTAGTAGACGAGTGGTCTCCGCGCTGTCACCGACGCGACGCATAGCCAAGTGCTGTTATGTGTAGTGCAGTAGACAAGTGGTCTCCGCGCTGTCACCGACGCGCGAAGCGACGTATAGCCGAGTGCTGTTATGTGTGGTGCAGTGGACAAATTCTCTCCGCGCTGCCACCGATGCAGCGTATATAACCGAATGGAGCTGTTTTCTGTGCACTGTTTAATGTAACTTGCAGCCAAGCGTTATTATGAGTAGTGCAGTAGATGACCGCTCTGCCTCCTATATCACTTTTTAGTATAGCGCAATCGAGCGTTCTTAGTGTTATATTACTACTATGGCTTAGAAATGTGTGTATAATAGACATCGTCAACGGTATATCAATAGCTTTTTATTTAATCACAGACCTCACATTTCTTTGCATTGGTCGATTTTGTAATCATCGTAAACGCTAAGGTCATGTCGCAGGGTCAAAATGTCCATTAACCAATAACAGTACGGCGTGACGGTTACTGGCTTTTATATTAGTTACGGATTAACCGTTGTGCACGACCTTACACATTCGTTTGGTGATTTATGTGGATTGTCAAAAATATTTCTTTTATTTCGAGGGAATGACGGAATTGATTGTTAAAATTGTCTATTGCTTTTAGTCTGATAGCCTTAATTTGAAAAACATTTTTGCTGCTACGAAAAGCGAAACTATTACATCTTAACAACACCCGTTAGTTTTACTTTTAGCTTTTTATTTATATGAGCACGTAAGGAAAATATCGTGAGGAAACCTGCATACTTACCTGAAAATAAAAAAAAAGAAGGTATGGGAAGTCTGCCAACCCGAACTAGGCCAGCGTGGTGGACTCAGGCCTGAACCCTCTGAGTAGTAGAGGAGGCCCGTGCTCAGCAGTGGGCAGTATATAATACACGGCTGGTATGGTATGGAGCACGGCAAAGTGACACTACTACATGTGATGGTAAGCAAAGTGGAGTCCAGATAGTGTCGACTGATGACAGATAATTATTCCTATTCCCTTGCCAGTAGACACAATTATCCTTGCCCGTTTGAAACCTGATATACACAGGCTAATCCTGGAACGCGACGTACTTAATATAGGTTAGTATGGTGGGTTTACACCTTGTGTACATACACACACACGCCCATTATCCCCGAAGAGGTAGGCAGAGGTGAAACTAGTCCTCACTTTTCGCCGTGCGTATTCCATCCCGTGATGTGATAGGGGGCGAGCCTATCGCCATATCGGGCACAAATTCCAGACTCCGGGCTAATACTGAGTAGAAAACCCAATATGACTGCCCGACCCGGGGATCGAACCCGAGACCTCAGCATTGCAGTCGCACCGTAACACAACTACGCCACCGAGGCAGTTCTTGTGTACGGTGGTCATTATCCAGGAAAATACAGATATCATATCACCAGGACTTTCGTGAAAAACCCACAGGAATAAGTTGATTAACGACTTCAATTATGCATTAATACTGCTGTATAAAAACATGTCTACTTTTTTTTATACATCAAATGTGTTGTTCTTAAAGAATATTTAAACTAATGCTTTAGACTAGCTCTAGGCGTTGCATCTGCCTACCCATGTAACTTAGTTTGATGTATAAACAAAAGAACGTGGCGCCAGAAGTAATTAGTGGAAGACTTCATAAGTAATACAAACAAACAGACAAGACTTTCTCCGCAGTTCAAACCGAGATGATTAATTACTGCAACTAATGTTTTGTGTCTTTTTTCACAAACTCGCTTATAGAGGTACTGATCACGACTTTCTTCTTATCTTTGTTTGAAGGTATATAAATGACCAGTCCCATGACTAAGTGGTCACTACTTATGAAATTTTATTGGTAGGTCTCTCATATGTAAGGGGCCGTCTGGGTGGGTACCACCGCAATGTCTATTTCAACCGCCAAGCAGCAGTGTGCATGCACTGTTTTGTTTCGGTTTGAAGGACATTGTAGCTAGTGTAATTACTGGACATAATGAGACTTAACATCTTATATCTCAGGATGACGACCGCAGTGGAATACTTTGTAACTGAAGGTATTGAATGGTGTTGCTACTGATTATGGGTGGTCGTATCACTTACCATCATGCGAAGGGCATGCTCGTCTCGTCATTTGATGCAAAAAACAACTATATGCAAGAAGAATTGTGAATGAATTTCTGACTTTCGGTAACTTTTGGTTTAAATACTGAAATTATTTTTATCTAAAAAACAATTTACAAATTATAAAGTGATTTTTTAAGCAATTGAGAAATTGATTATCTTGTCTACTTATTAATTTATTTTTCTAAGGTCTGTAAGTTAAATGCCGAATCAGAAAAAAAAATCCCGTGAAAAGATCAGTATTCAGTAGAAAAAAACCATTTCTTTATTTTCTCCGGATGGGAATCGAACACGCTACTCGTCGAAGTGGACACTTAATGGAACGGTCCCATTATCTGACACTTTCACTACTTAGTTGCGCGTTTAGCGAGAGTATCAAAGACAAAAGAATGTTTTTTTTACCATTTGTACAAACTTTGTAGGTGTAACTTTAACTTTCGACGCAGTACATGTTGGTTTAAATTTGAACCCACATTTGCTCATAAAGTTTTTGTAAAGATATCATGCGTGCAAGAATGTAAATAGGACAAGTGACGGTTTTAAAATCACATCGATTTTCTCCATACAATAGAACGCAAATGTCAAGTAGGCCACTAATATACTGCCGCACATAACCACCTACAATACAAATAAATTATGAACGCATTGCCGGCCATAAAGAAAAGAGTTCGAGTCTCCGGAAAAGCTGTCACTGGTTGTTGCATGAGACATAGGCACAACCCCTGTCAAGCCAGTTCATTAATGCTACAAGCAAATAATATATCTGCAGATTCGCTACATCAGTTTAATTTTTCTTCTTATATTTTCTTATAAAATAATACATCTAAAATGTATCCAGCCTTATCCCCTACCTACCCACTACTACAATCCCCTACTGCTATTATCTACGCAGTTACCCGCGGGTCCACCCGCGTGTAAAAGTTTTTCCAGGATAAATATTTTCCCGGGATAAAAACTATAGCACTTTGGAGTAATGTAGCTTCCTAGTTTCATACAAACTTTGCCACCCCTTTTTACCTACTTAGCGGTTGAATTTTGAAAAATCCCGTCTTAGTGAGCACCTACGTCCTAAAAGGAACCCCCATGCAAAATTTGAGACTCCTAGTACTTGTAGTTTCTGAGATTTCGTGATAAGTGAGTGAGTGAGTGACCTTTCGCTTTTATATATATAGAGAGATCTATAGAGTGCTTTGTATGGATTAAATACAGCGCCATCTAGTATCAATAATCCGCAACTTATTTGCAATACAAATCGTACCAATGTTCATGCAATTTATGAGGTAGAAATTCTTGTACTAGACGAGCTACAATTACAAGGTTCTACCACACAAACTAAAATGTTTGCAATTTGCATTTGTTTCGCAAATCAAACCCCTGTCCTTTTTACCGACTTCAAAGAAAGGATATTCTGTATTCGACCCGTATGTATGCGTGATTGAATGTCCGCAGTTATCTCAAAAACTACTGATGCGATATGGATGGGGCTTTTGTTAATGTGATGAAGATTTTATGTTTTTTTTTTTTTTAAATCCAACTAGTTTTTTTAGTCTCTTTATAACTCGCCTGCATCAAAATTCTATCTTAATGTAAAGTCTAAGCTTGATCCTAAGGTCACTTTAAGACCTCAACCTCCCTCCCAATCAATTCTTCACGCTTATTCAAATCTCGGTTTTGATCAAAATATTTTTATCGTGTATAATGTTCACGCACGTTAACCGTAACATCAGACGCTATAGACTTCCTTTTAGTGATGCTAAGATTTGCATCGTCCGAAATATTATTTACTAGCTTTTGCTTCTGCTTTGCTCGTATTTTTTTTTAAGTAGGCGATCCTGCAGTCAACACCGGGGGAAACCTGCGAATGGGATACTGGAGTCCCCCGGCTTGACGACTGGGAGGGGATTGTAGGAGGAATATGGGAGGGAAGGTGGGGGGGAAGGGAGCAAGATTCCCAGGATGAGCGGAAAGAGAGGGTGCCAGGAAATGTTCGCGGGCCCTTTTAGGCCTCAATGTGTTTTACAACCAAGAGGTATACACACTGACTGTGTGCCTCGACCCGCGACTAATGTCCCCCCGCGCACGGGCGTGCATTGGGTGTGAAGACCCAGCGCACAAGAATTGCCTCGGGGGGCTGCTTTGCTCGTATTAGGTCTCCAGGAAATGTTCAGTGGGCTTTGAAAGTAGCAAAAAATCACGACACGAGTCCGTTTCGTTTTATTGGGATTGGTTGAGAGATTAACACGTGACTGACGTATTGGTCTCTCGATCAATCACACACATCAAAATTAAACGACATCGTCTTACGAGTTACGTTTTTTTGCCTCATTCTTAGGCCACAGATTGGTTGCTGTTCTTATTGTTTATGGGCGCTCATGACGCCTTCGTTAAGTCTTAGATATATAAAAAGTAATTTTTGGTAGTTTCATAGTAGATATAAGTAATTATTATGAGGGTTCTTAATCATTGTACAACATTAAAGCTAGCAAACTCCGGAACTACTCCGGGATAAAGCGAAATAAAAGATGTAAAATATTAAATAAGAAAGCAAAAACAAATTATACAAATACGTATAAGTTTCGAATATAATATTTCGCAAAACGCATCATTCTACTCGCAAAACTCATCCCATCACTGATCCAAACAAAAAGACGAACGATACCTCATAATTAAATTCTCGATGAAGAACCTGTAATTTGATGTCTTGCTCATATGATGGAAAAAATATGAAATTATAGGAAGCACGTATGTATCTTGAATACGCGGAAGATTGACTTTGTTTTTTTGATGTTTTTTCTTATTGAATGGAATTATTTGGTTATATGCCTTAGTCTAGAACTTGCCTAGATATAGTGAAGTGGGGGATTTTGAGTTCTATTCAACATTTCATATAATTTAATTTACCAAGACTTCTAATTCTTTCTACAGTTTTAAGCATGTTACCCTCCTCCCCACGTTAATCAAATAGACCTACTTTACATTTTTTTAAATACGTCACTAATGTAAGTGTGTATGATTCTTAAAAATATTCATTGGTTGACTTAAAAAGTGTTCAGCCCCTTTTAGGCGTACTTAGCTACCTTTTTAGATACCTTTCTAATACACTACATATTATCCTGTAGTAAATGATTGTTATAACAGTATTACATAATACCCCACAAAGACCTCTATTGAGAAATTTCTATATTCATTTATATTACCATCACACGTTACAAAGTACTTAATTCAACAGAACTATTGCCAACAAATAGTGTAATAGGAAAAGTTAACTTCAACGTAACATGAATATAAAACAGTGGATTACCTATAACTGTCTTAAAGTTGTTAATATTGTTTTATATAAAGCGTTCGTGTATAGTACTGCCGTGGTAATCGAGAGGGCAGTAAGTCAAAGGTGGCCAAATTTCTGAATTACTGCTATATCGAGTACCAGAGCAGTATTGTCCTATGCCTATGGAAAGGCTGGATTGATTGGTATTTAACGTATCTGGGGTTCACACATTATCGTTATTATACTACCCTTGTAATTGTTATAACAGTGAGTCAGCAATATGGCCACCTTTGACTCACTACCCTCTCGATAACCTCGGCAGAGTAGACCAGCGTTTTCCTCACTGTCACCGATACGGCGTATAGCTGAGTGCTGTTATGTGTAGTGCAGTGGAAAAACGCCCTCCGCGATGTCACCGACGCGACGCGATGTACAGCTGGGTGCTGTTATGTGTAGTGCAGTAGAAGAACGGCCTCCGCGCTATCACCAATGCGGCATATAGCCGATTGTTGATATTGTTAGTGCAGTAGAAGAACGCCCTCCGCACTGTCACCAACGCGGCGTATAGCCGATTGTTGATATTGTTAGTGCAGTAGAAGAGCGCTCTCCGCTTTGTCACTGACGCAGCATATAGCCAAGCAATGTTAAGCCGCATTTAGACGAGGCCATTTTCTTTTCTTGCCTGGTACGAGGCAATTCTTTTAAGAACATAAAAATGTTGCCCGATCTAAACAGGCTCAATAGCAAGGCAATCTAGCCCGCATTAACAGGCAAAGCTTGCTTCACAGCAGTAATCGTATACAAGTTTTTTGACAGATATTTAAAACAATTTGTACGATACTGTGTACTTTTTAGTGAAATAAAACTTCACTGAAGCCTTAGTAGACCTACGAACGTCGCCGAGAAGACTGGCAACGCTGACATCTTTCCATGTATTACCATCGCGACAACCACGACCACTCTGCCAAGAGTGTCCGACTGAGAAGAAGATTTTTTAGTTCTCGTCTACGTTTAATTAGTATAATGCGATAATCTCTTGACCATTATTAGCAATAATTCCGCACAATTCTCGCCTACAAACAATTGCTCCGTTTATATAAGCCTTTATGCTTGTAAGATTAATGGAATCATTGTGCTATATAAGAATCTAATCGTTTTAACAGCGTGGTATCTAAACTACAGTTATTTTATTGTTTCCATAATTTCGCAATACGATGGGTGCGTTTAGTTTTGTGATTTTCCCAAAATGATAATATATTAATTCCCATACATTGTTTATTTGTTTTAATTACATTGTGAATTCGTTGACTCTATGGTTTGATGTGAGTCAAGGATAGTTACGTAATAGTTAATTGTAGATCGATTGTCTGAGGAATGTTAATAAATGCAGTAGAATAAGAGAATTATTTAAATGGTTTTGAGTCTAATGCTATGGCCATAATGGGCCGGCTATGAATATTATGTTATTGAAGAACCAGTTATGCAGTAAATGTAATTACGTATTTTTTTTTCTGTTTACTAATTTAGTAATATCTTCAGATATTTATAGTCCATATGATTTTTTGGTCGTATGTAACGCAACGACAGAAGTCTACGAAAATCATCGCGACGGGTGCAAAGTAAAAGTTATCTGTAAAAGAGCTCTTTTGGAGATAACTCTTTTAAAAGTCGGTAGGTATTATTTTTCGTTCCTTGCATATGGTATAATATAATGTGAGCCCTATATTATATACTGTCTGACAGCTGGGCACGGGCCTCCTCTACTACTAAAAGGTTTCAGGCCTTAGACTAACACGCTGGCCTAGTGCGAGTTGGTAGACTTCACATACCTTCGAAATTCTTATAAAGAACTTCCCAGGTATGCAGGTTTCCTCGCGATGTTTTCACAGTTAAAGCAACCGGTAATTCACACATAACTTTAGAAAAGTCAGAGGATGAGGAAGATATGGCACGGTGACATATTACATAGATACATACACTCACGCCTTTTATCCCTGAAGGGATAGGCAGAGACGCAACTAGTGCACCCACTTTTCGCCGCGCGTATTCCATCCCATAATGTGATAGGGGGATCCTCCGGTCTGATACTGAATAGAAAAACTCAATATCACTTTTCCCGACCCGGGGATCGAACCCGAGACCTCAGCATTAAAGTCGTACCGAAATACAACTACGCCACCGAGACAGTCGACATATTATATTTGGCATACTGCTATAGCTATAGTGAACTCATATATAATAATGAGGCGATAAGTAATTACATACTACAAATATCATTAAGTAACCAAAAAAGCAACACGGTAGTAAAGTATTTTTTTTTTGTATTATAATTATATTAATATATTTCCTACCATTTGATTGTTAGTTCGTGAGTAAAGATGTTCCTACTTGGAAGTAATTTTTATGTGACCACAGTGAATATCGACTTAAGTTTGAATTAGATTTTTGTTAACGTAAAAATAAGACGAAAGATTTTGAGTACGGTAAAAAGAACTGTTAAAACATGTTTTTATAAAATAATCAAATTTAAATATTATTTTTTATGTATTTAAATAAATTCAATATACAAAAATAAATAGAAAAATCAACAAAAATACACATTGTCATTAATTTACATGCATAATGTATTTAAATCATATTATAAAGTTTTATACCATATTAATTTTAGTTTTTTCTTAAGATAAACACGTTTCCTACGTGAGGCGTTTTAATACCCAAGTCTATAGTTACAGCGGTTAACGTAAATGTACCGTGACGCCCCTAACCTTAACCGATCGGGTTAAAAACAAACGCGTGACTAATTGCTACATCTATGATCTCATCTGACTCTTCCCATAACAGCTTCCCATAGAAAAAGTGGCAATAAACATCTTAGTGAAGAATTTGAGATGTTTGTTATAAGAATACGCAGTAATGGTTGAACGGATTTAGATGAAATTTCGCACATAAATTGACCATGTTCTGGCGTAACATATAGGTATTTTTATCCCGGAAAGTATGTAGTAGGATTAGTACATGCAAAGGTCCATACTGCGATATGGACGATGTGGAGCTGCCAGTAATACTTAGCAAGTTCTATTGTTATAATATTATGAACATAAAGGAAATGATGCCGATTGCCGATCAATTGCTAACTCAGGACGATAAATTGGAAATACTCCAAATCTTTTGTTGCCCGACTGAAAAATGTACATAGAACCTCCTGGTTTACCTTTAGACCAAGGACCAGACTGATTTTTAATTACTAAATAATAATTTACCGTTGCAATTCCATATCTCATAAGTCACAAGTAGGGTTACCATATGACTTGCCTGCATTTGACAGGAATTTTACGGTTTAGAAAGGCGTGTGACCAGTACTGGTCTGAGACGGGCATTTTTGGGCAAGGGGTAACCAGAGGCGCAATGAATGCACCCACTTTTCGTCATGCGTATTCCGTCTCATGATGGGATAGGGGGCGAGCCTATTATTATTTCATCTTGAATAAAATAAAATATTACATTATATTTGACATCATTATCTACTATTTTTTACTTATTACCTACAGCTTTTTACTTAACAATTTTCTGGAAAATCATGTATTTAGGTACCCTAGACTGACATTTCTCCATTTATAAATGGTCACCCCAGTCACAAGTCAATCCATTAAACATTCAATATGACATATCGATTGACCAATAACTGACCAAAAGTAATCCAGTCAAGGTCGTTATCATCACGCTTTGTCGTAAGGGGACTGTCACTTACCGGTTGTAACAATGGTGAGACAATACATTCTCGTTTGGAGACCGATCAAAAATGTCATTCAGTAAATGAGTACCCGCTTGAGTTATATCTTGTCGAATATAATTTGACAGATGGCATTTCGTTGTGTTGTGATGGACTGGAGACTGAGAGGTTATGGGTTCATATCTCAAGGCGGGCATTAATTTGCTTTTATTATTCTTTGTTCCAAGATGTATTGTTTTTGTGCGTTATCCAAAAAGGTTATATGGTGTTTAGTTCTAACTGTTAATAATTTATAAATAAATATTGAATCTCAATTTATAAACAATATGAAAAAAAAGAAATTCGTTTTTGAAGGTAACTGAAGTCTGCTGACCAGCAATGGCCCAGCGTGGTAGGCTACGGCCTAAGCGCACACACACACATACACACACACACATATACACACGCGCACAAACCCACAGGCTTAGTACATATTATGCATACTATAAAATGTTTTTTATAATTTTGTAAGTAATACGTAAGTGATTACCCGTGACACAAGCGTAGCTTAGTGCAGGGATCTTATCAATAACTAGCATTGCGCGCGGCTCCGCCCGCGTGGAAAAGTTTTTCCGGGATAAAAAGTAGCCTATAGCACTCAGGAGTAATGTAGCTTCCTATTAGTGAAAGAATTTACAAAATCGGTCTAGTAGTTCCTGAGATTAGCGCGTTCAAACAAACAAACTCTTCAGCTTTATATATTAGTATAGAAGTATAGATAGATAGTATGGATTATGTAATTTGTAATTCATGAATAATAATTAATTTATATGATTAAATGAAATAAAGTATTTCGTGCATCATCATTAAAGAATTTTGTAGTCATACCATAACAAAGAGGCCGGTAGTGCGTTTTTGGAACAACCATTCCGTTAAGAGTGACAAGTGGGCGGACTTGAAGTCTTTACGTTCTATATACCTAAATACCGGACTATTGTTAACTATGTCGCAGTTATAAGTACATAAGTATTTGTCACCTTGGTCGAGTGGCAGAGGGTTGTGAATCAAAAGAACGCAGGTTTGATTCCCACGTAGAATAACATATTGTAGGGGGTTTTCCGGCAAACTCAGGAACATTTTGTGTCGATTTAGTTTTTACACTATTTTTCTAGGACTGGACCACCTAGAGAGGTCTGATGTCAGGCAAGCAGTTGGTGGTTTAAATAAGCTTCTTTAACATGCTTTTACACTAGTTTTAGCGCTTCACTTGGCGTTGAAATCGAACCCGAAAACTTAGCATCGTAATCATACCTTGCAACGCCACCAAAAGAGTCTAAATACATTATAATATAATTTATTTAAGATTAGTTTGTTTAATAGAAAGAAAATATTTATAATTTTTTTTTTTATTGCATTGAATGACGAGACGAGCATGCCGTTCGGCTGATGGTAAGCGATACGACCACCCATAAACAGTAGCAACACTATCCAGCACCTTGACTGACAAAGTACTGAGGGGCATTCCACTGCGCTCGTCATCCTGAGACATAAGATGTTAAGTCTCATTATGTCCAGTAGTTATACTGGCTACAATGTCCTTCAAACCGAAACACAACAGTGCATGCACACTGTTGCTTGGCGGTAGAAATAGACATTGCAGTGGTACCCACCCAGACGGCCTCTTACATAATGAGAGACCTACCACCAGTATAATGAGAGACCTACCACCAGTAATCTTGCACTACATCTTGCACTACAATAGTTAATTTATTTAAGTTTCGAAAATGTATGCAAATATTACTTAGTTCAGTCTAACGACAAAGCAAACAGCGTGAGGAATCTCTACTGTAAAAATGATTGACACAAAACCACTACACAAGATGATAACTAGAAATATAAATTACTTCTTATCTAAATTATTAATGGGTAAGTTATGTTTAATTGTTGAAGTTATACTTCTTTTGGCGCGTTAGGGAAAAATGATGAGAGTAAATTTTTACGTTGCGCGCGCACACCGTCACGAAAAACCGACACCCTGAAGTTAGCTATAGTCAACATTTTTGAATTTTGAACGTAGAATAAGGCGAAAAATAAAAATTTTAAAAAGATTTTTATCTTGTTACGCCAATGAAGTATAACTTCTAACGCGTGTACATAAGTACACACACACTTTTTTTTATACGTATACGGCAAAGTGACGCCCTGAACCTGATGATAAGCGCAGAGAGGTCCAGGTAGAGTGTCGAATGACGAGAGATGATTATCCCTCGTCAGTCGGCCTATTTGCACCGAATAGGCCATTTTAAAAGAAGAAGAAGAAACCTATTTTAGTTATCGAATGTTTTGTCTTCTTCGAACGAATTTTGAATTAAATTTGAAGGAAGAAGACAAAACATTCTATAACTAAAATAGGTTTATAAACTGTTTGTGAATAATTTCACAATAGTGTTGTTTAGAAATAAACATAGAAACATAAGAAGTCTTAAACTAATAAAGGTAACGTTGTCGCGCTTGAGTAACACCTAGGATTATTATAATAAAGGTAAACACTATTAAAATCTGCTTCAACAAATAGCTAATCCAAGCAACAATTGATTAGTTGACAGTAACTTCCAGTACAAGCGTCTGCGCGACATCTTCAAACGTTCATCAAACATTATATATTCAATACACGAACTTACACCAATAAACAAGTACTACATATAGAAAAAGTGTCTCCTTTCTCTCGGTATATGTCATCGGGTCAGTTCGCCTACGCCAGCTCAATGAGGTCACACCTATTGAGATACGTAAAAGCTATTGCCGACCTCGTAATTAATGCGATTAAAAACGAAACTGTTTTTAATTCGTGTCTTTGTTCGACTGACTGACTGACTGACTGCCTCGGTGGCGTAGTTGTATTACGGTACGACTGCAATGCTGAGGTCTCGGGCCGATCCCCGGGTCGGGCAGAGTGGTATTGGATTTTTCTATTCAGTATCAGCCCGAAATGGCGATAGGCTCGTCCCCTATCACATCATGGGACGGAATACGCACGGCGAAAAGTGGGTGCATTAATTACGCCTCTGCCTACCCCTTCGGGGATAAAAGGCGTGAGTGTGTATGTATGTATGCATGTACATGTAGTCTTATCTTACTAATATTATAATTGCAACTATTTGTGAAAGGTTTGGATGTTTGGATGTTTGTTAGAAGTAAACGCAGAAGCAACTTAACAGATTTGGATGAAATTTGGCGCACGGGTAGACCATGTCCTGGATTCAAACATAGGCTACTTTTTATCCCGATAACTTGCTCCCATGGGAAATAATGGATATTTTTAATCTCATTCTTTAAGTAGATGGCGCTGGTTTCGTACTGTGTTTTTGGGATTTTTGGGCTAATGTGTATTGTGGTAGTTAAAATCTCTCAGGATATGAAACTGAAGTGTATGCGAATTAAAATATTTATTGCGATAAAGAGCGCTCTCCGCGCTGTCACCGACGCGGCGTATACCCGAGTGCTGTTATGTGTAGTGCAGTAGACGAGTGCTCTCCGCACTGTCAACGACGCAGTATTTAGCCGAGTGCTGTTAAACATTATTGTTGCTGATATGATAGGCGGCTATATAGTAGCGCTGGCTGCTAGGCTTTTCTTTATCCGTTATTTTGTTTTTAGTAATGTCAGTTTGTAAAATAAATGGAATCCAAACGAACAAACTGAATATTATCACTAATTCTAAAGGGTACTATTACGATAAATAAGCTAGGTATCAGACGAGCGTTCTCTTCGCTGTCATACAGCGTACAACCAAAGCAATATTTAGTGCGACAGTCGAGCGTTCACGTCTACGCATAGCATTGACAGCGGACTGTCATTTGCCGAGCACTGTTATTACACATCGGTATTTAAGGAGTGTAGCATATTTTTATGTAACCACTATTAATGTGGGCCATAATTACAATCGAAACGCCAGGTGTACTAAGCACGGAGTGCAAGCTCGGCTATTTGAGTAATTACTATATTGTATAGACGCTGGATGTGACGGCCGTGATATCGCATTCTGAGCGTGCGGTCGTGCGACATCTTAAATAATAAATGGTTTGTTTTCGTTTGCAGAGTCGAATTAATACCGAAGTTATATACCATTTAATATATTTTTAACCAACTTTACAAAAACAAATTTAATTAGGCACCGACTCTAAAATTGGTAATCAATATGTAGGTAATCCTACTAATATTATAAACGCGAAAGTTTGTAAGTATGGATGTATGGATGTCTAGATGTATGGATGTTTGTTACTCTTTCACGCAAAAACTACTGAACGGATTTCGATGAAATTTGACACACGGGTAGATTATGTCCTGGATTAACATATAGGCTACTTTTTATCCCGGAGAAATATAAAGCGGGACTTTTATCCCGGGAAAACTTATTCATGCGGGCGGAGCCGCGGGCAAAAGCTGTTGTTGAATTATTTTTCAGTTTTTAGTGTTTTTTGAAGGCGCTTTAATTTTATGTAAAAAAGATTTTCCACTAATTAATATCCAACGCAGACGATAATATTTACCCTAAGGGTGTACAATATTGATTTAGAATAATTTATGGATTTGGCTTATATTTGATATACAAATAAATAATAGCCCGGAATTAATTTTAGGCTACATTTTATCCCTGAAAAATACTAGACTTTTATTCCCAAAAAGATATCTGAAATATATGTAGTCGTCGATAATATTCCAGAAACACAGATATGATATTAGCAATCGCAATCCGAAGACTTGAAAGTAACCCAATTGGGATAGTCTTATACATCATCATCATCATCAGCCCATTGCAGTCCACTGCTGGACATAGTCCTCTCCCAAGATACGCCACAGAGCCCGGTCTGTTGCTTTATGCATCCAGTCGCTGCCGGCCCTCTTGAGCACGTCATCCCGCCATCTCGCCAGAGGGCGTCCCACGCTACGTTTGCCAAGACGCGGCCTCCACTCCAGAACACGCTTACTCCAGCGGTTATCTATTCTGTGACTTATGTGGCCAGCCCATTGCCACTGGTGTTTACTGGTGGTAGTTCTCTCATATGTAAGAGACCGTCTGGGTGGGTACCACCGCAATGTCTATTTCTACCGCCAAGCAACAGTGCATGCACTGTTGTGTTTCGGTTTGAAGGACATTGTAGTCAGTGTAACTACTGGAGATAATGAGACTTAACATCTTATGTCTCAGGATGACGAGCGCAGTGGAATGCCACACAGTACTTTGTAACTCAAGGTGCTGTATGGTGTTACTACTGTTTATGGGCGGTCGTATCGATTACCATAAGGCGAACGGCATGCTCGTCTCGTCATTCTATGCCATAAAAAAAACATAGTAGTAAACAAATACTAGCTATCTTTATTACGTATATTATATAGTGATACGTAATGCCAAGACTGTGCGTCCGTTACCCTTTTTTCGTTTAATTTGTTAGGGTATAGCGTATCTATACTTTTTTAAAATCGATAAATAAAATAAAATAGATAAAAAAATATATAATAGATAAATATAAAAAATAAAAAAATTACAATTAGTCACATCCAGTGACTCTACGCGTATAACATCGGAATAATAATTATCGGTGGTAATTCGACCGCCATTGTGACCACGTGGCCCAAGTGGGGCACATTCACTTTCGAACGCGTGTGGTTCTACTTTGGGAGATTATGATGAGTCGTGGGTGTGTTGGCGGGAGAGAGATTGATTTTGAAGTGAAACTTCTTTATGGGAGAAATGTATGTTCAAAAGAATCGTCACATTTTCTGTCACTTTGGACCGTCACGGCGCTGTCTTCTAGGGTCATTATTTACGTATGAATGGTACATCTTATTTGTTTTTGGCAATTATAAATAATATGAAATTTAAAATGAGAAAATAATTATTTGTATAGATAGAGAAATGGAGGTGGACACTGGCGTAGTTGTATTATGGTACGACTGCAGTGCTAAGGTCTCGGGTTCGATTCCCGTGTCGGGCAATGTGATATTAGGTTTTTCTATTCAGTGTCAGCCTGGAGTCTGGAATTTGCGCCCGATATGGCGATAGCCTCGTCCCCTATCACATCATGGGTCGGAATATGCACGGCGATAATTGGTGGAATAGTTGCGCCTATACCTACCCTTTCGGGAATAAAAGGCGTGAGTGTGTATGTATGTTAAGCCTATCAACAGTCCTTAGCCTGATTGTTAGTCAATTTACCTCATGGTCATAACCCCACAAACGAGCGGGTCTATGCCCTTAACGCAACATAATTGTTATAATAACTTAATTATTTATTTGGACACAACTTGCATAAGTCTTAGTAAATACTGTTTTTGGCGCATGAGTTTTTATGGTGGCGTTTTGTAATAAATTAATTACAATGAAGTACTATACTGAGAAATGAGTGGATGTGTTTTAGACCGCAGCGGGGACCGGATAGAAAAATTATTGTTGACACAATACGGTTTTATTAATGAATCCGCTTGATGTTTCCTATAATAAAAACCTACTACACAGTTCTATGAGATAAAAGGTAACTTACATTAATCCAGAGTGTACATATCGTTAGGGACTCGGTTCAATGCTCGCTCGGATGATGTTATACTCCCGAGTGTCGAGATGGGGCCGTAAGATCGGTGAAACCAACGTAACCATTCCACTCACCCCACAGTGGTGGTAGCGATAACCAAATCGTATTCAAAATTTCATCCAAACCTATTTAATACTTTTTGGAAACACTAAGAAACAAAATTTCTTCAAACTTCATCAACTCTAATTTTTAGTAGAAGGGGTTTCTTGAAATCAATTTATAACCGTCTGCGCAACGCCTTATTTCACACCTTGTCTTTATTTATGCTTGTTATTGAAGGTGAAATAAAACTCAAAATTACTTGCAAATAATAACACCAAACACTTCAGCCAAACACTCACAAAAGACTTCGTACCGTATTTCCCAATAATTACAGTATTTATTTAAATGAACCAATTTGCTGTAATACGTTTTTTTGTTGCAGATACGAGCAATCATCCTCTACGTAAGTCTAATTATATGCTATTGATTTCTTTACTCGACCTTCATTTTAAACACTGTGTCAGCATATTATTATTGTAAGGCAATTTTAACTTACACTTCGTACCTAACCAGTTGCAACCCGACTGTAGTAAATAATAATACCAAACCTGTATTTCATAATGTCCCAGGGCGCGGGCCTCCTCTATTGCTAATAGGGTTTAGGCTTTCCTCCACCACGCTTGCCTAGTGTGGATTAGCAACTTCACATACCTTTGAAAATCTAATGCAGAATTCTCAGGTATGTAGATTTCCTCACAGTATTATACTTCACCATTAAAGCGAGCAATTGACAAAGAATACATAATAGAAAATTCAAAGACTGGTTTAGAACCTGCAACCTTTGTCTCGACAGTCGGTTCTATTACTAAGCTACCAAACTTGAGATCATCATTTCATAATCTATTACTCAAGAGGTGCTGTCAGTCATCTGTCCAAATTGCATACGAAATCACAATAGCGCGCCAAGTATATTATTAACATATTAAATCATTGCAAATCATTCTTAGCTGATTTCCTCTTGTCTTGAGAACGTCTTTTATCCTGACGAAATACTTATACAATTGAATGGTGTATTAAGACTAGGCCATGTGCGTGGGCGGTATGAAACTAAGTGACGAGACGAGCAAACGAATGATAGTAAGTGATACGACTGCCCATAATAACATCATCCACAACATTGAATTGCTAAATTGTAATCATTGAATAACTTACCAACGTTTTAGATCATCAAATTATTTCGTGATTCATGAGAGGGTTGTGCAATTGTATGACAAATAAAAATGTAGTATTTTGAAAGTAAATAAATGAGGTAAACGAAACAAAAAAGGATTTGTAAATTTTTTGAAAAAAATAATAATTTTGAAGAGCAACACTAAAGTTTCTTCTCCGTTTTTCTGTGGTAGAAACTGCTTTCCGAACTGGTAGATAAATTTTTTGATGTTATCTAAATACTGTTTACTGTTTCATGGATTGGATTCGAAGGTGGAAAGACGACTTGATAAATGTCGCAGGAAGACGCTGGATGCAGGCCGCTCTTGACAGGTCCGTCTGGAAATCTTTGGGGGAGGCCTATGTTCACCAGTGGACGTCATTGGCTGATGATGATAATGATGATGATTTCTTGGATTCAAAGAGGCTGTATGGTCGCTGATTCAATTTTTTTTTTCATTTTATTTTAAAAGTTCTGCGTAATACTAGGCTTCTCATAATGAAATATAGGATTTTAAGTCTCATAATACCTAGCAATTACACTAACTACAATGCTCTCTGAAATCAATTAAATGCTAATAATTGAAATTCAAGTCTATGATTTTGGAATAAAGATTTTTATGAGCGCTAGTTTCTCGCATTTTACTCAAAACTTAAGCATGCCTTTATATTATGTCCATTTGCTTGCCCCACCTTTTCTCCAGAAAGGCTGAACCAATCGTGATGAAACTTTATTCATAAATTTATCATTGAGTAATGTAGATTACAGTTTATCCCGGAAAAGATTTTTAAACAGTTGCAGTCGCGTATAACGGTTAGTTGCGAAATGATACGATGTCCTATTATAAATGGGTGTTGTACTGAGCGTCAAACACTACAAAGCGATGCAATGGTTTTGAAGCTCTGTGCAATATGTCGCAGGCAGTTTTTAAACTGTGGACGTTTCGTAAAAAGTCGCATTGTTTAGAAGAAAATAAATGTCAACGGTGAACGGTAGCGTTAAATTAAATTAGACGGTATTTTACATGCTCAAGAGTACAAAATAAATTTATAAAAATTTTCATCAGTGTTCCTTGTGACGTTTTCAACATTATTGTCTTGTAAATAAAAGAACTAAAAGCTTTCATAATATCTTACAAAAGAGACCCATGATGGATCTTGATCTATCATGAATCTCTTATAATGATCTTTATCTTGATAAAGTATATTAAAATATATTTATTAAGATTCTGTTAACAAATTAACCTAATTAATGTCATACAGTTAAATGTCTGTTGCAGTAATTAAGCGTTTATGATATAACATTTTTATCATAAAGCACATCTGTTGAGATAACTCAGATGGTTTCACTTTATGTAATGCTTGATTATAATCTTTACATTATGTATGAAGCTGTAGAAAGTATACATGTTTACAGCAGGAGGCATAATATTAATATGCAAACAACTTCAGTACACTACTGCGTGATAGAAGACTTATTTTTCTTAAGTGTAGCTACACTTACGTACGCCAAGTTTTCAGCTATATTATGTAAGGTATCGCGCAGACTTGCCTGCTTCTTGATAACAGTTAACAGTTAACAGCGTTTGGGCGCCGCCTAATGATACAAATTCAACACAGCTTTTGGATGCCCACAATTCCCAATAAATCGTAGAATCATGCTTTAATATTATTCTATAATTTAGCAATTAATTTTAACTAATCATAATAAAAGAAATACTTATAAATATGATTCAAATTCATATTAATAATTTTGTTTTGTCTGAAACTGGTTCAACGGGGTTCACTAGGCACGGTTGTGTATATAGGTACTATCACATCTATTTTACCCACCAAGCAGCATTGTTTAGTTTGTTTCAGAAACTTGACTTTACAGCAAAAGTTTGAATAAGCTTTTATACGACTTATCATAAAATGCCTGATACTCCACCGTCCAGCAACATAACATTTAGTCCCCGGCATAACAATTACGAGCATTGTATCGCAAGAAGGGCGGCGCGTGAAATTCGGCTCAGGAGAAAGTCTGACATTTACGCCACTAACTCACTTGCAATAGTAAAAGTAACAGGTTCGATGCTTAGTTAGGGTTTGATTTCTATAAGCTTACTGATAAACGCTGTGCACGTCTGAGTTATATTTTGTCTCGCTTCCTCTGACATTAAATGTAATTCAACATGAGAGACAAAAAAATATGGCATAGGTTGCGTGAAACATCTAATGTTAAGTAATCTCCATCGCGAATAAATACCTTCGATAACAGGAGAAACATGGAAGTTTCGACCCTAACGGCAAGGAATAAGGATTAGAGAGGGGAAAGGTCATGATGGTGATATAATTTTGGCAACACTACCTAAGACTGAATTATAAGACTCTAGGTGGCATTAAACTGTGGTAATCCTGAGGCAAATGTGTTATCTTATCTTACTAATATTATAAATGCGAAAGTTTGTGAAAATGTCTGGATGCTTGTATGTTTGTTAGAAGTAAACGCAAATTGCTGAACGGATTTGGATGAAATTTGGCACACAGGTAGATCATGTCCTAGATTAACACATAGGCCTGGTATTTTGCTCCCATGGGAAATAATGGAACTTTTCTATTTGATTTTTAAGTAGATGGCGCTGGCGTCGTAATAATACGACGTAAAACATAGGTTTTAGGGATTTTTGTAACGGGAAAGGCTTTTCACTCGAGCGAAGCCGCGAGCAACTCCTAGTAACTCATAATTCCCATAAATAAAAAGTTTTTTCCGTACAATATCAAGGAGTCATTGAACCATTTAGGAATTCCATAAGTCTTGGAAGTAAAGTACTATATTTTTTCGAAGAAATTTGAATTAATTTTGAACACCATAAACTCTGAATATTACTCAAGTACTCTTTCTCGGAAAGAAATATTTCTGCAAGCTCTGTTGTCTTTTTTTAAATACATTGTAGTTGAAGTAAATACTGGGTTTTATGGGATTTTTTACAACTGACAGGTGATATGAGAAGACTCGCGTGGTGGTAAATAACTGGGGCCATAAACAGTAGCAAAGTCACTCGAACTTAGAATAACCAAGTACAGCGCTCGCCATCTTGAGACTAGATGTTTAGTCTCACTATGCCCAAATACATTTGTATACGGGCTGGACAAAGTGACCCCACTGTACCTGGTGGTAGGTCTCTCATATGTAGAGTCCGTCTGGTTGGGTACCACCGCAAAGTCTATTTCTACCGCCAAGCAGCAGTGTGCATGCACTGTTGTGTTTTGGTTTGAAGGACATAGTAGCCAGTGTAACTACTGGATATAATGAGACTTAACATCTTATGTCTCAGGATAACGAGCGCAGTGGAATGTCAAACAGTACTTTGTAACCCAAAGTCCTGAATGGTGTTGCTACTGTTTATGGGGGTAGTACCGTTTACCACCAGGCGAACGGCATGCTCGTCTCGTCATTCAGAACAATAAAAATCTAAAAGTTTTCTACATGTTCGTTGGCTTGCTCGTACAATAAAAAAACAGGACAAGTGCGAGTTGGAATCGCGTACCAAGGGTTCCGACAATCTTGTAGGTAAGGTATATAAGTTCAATAATTTGCCAAAATTAATTAATAAATTAATAAAATTTATAAAGTTTGTAAATTCGCTTTTTAGTTATTAAATAACATATTTACGGTTATTAGATATTTTCCATTACATGTGCTGTAAGACCTTGCTTCTTGCTAAAGTTTATGATTCTAGGTCAACAGGAAGCACTCTATAGGTTTTGATTCCCTTGCGAAATCGCATAATATGCTACATAAACGGTGATATCTTTTGATCGCGTTCGCTTACAAGTTTAATTTTTTCACAGCTGAAAGAGACTATAGACCCAAGTATTTGATATAAATTTCAACTTGATATCTTTACGCCTTCCTGAGAAAAGGGTCTTGACAGACAGACAGACAGGCAGACAAGCGGACAACCAAGTGATCCTATAACGGTTCCCTTTTTTCCTTTTTATGTACGGACCCTAAAGTGATCCTGTAAGGGTTCCTTTTTTTCCTTTTTAGGTACGGACCCTAAAAATATCTGAATTTAAATTTTTTTTTTTTTATACTTGCATTAAGTTACGAAATACTTGTACGCTGGTGACTAACAAAATATTTGAGCGACCGTTACCCGATCTCAGTCATATTAAACCATAATTATTCATTCTGCACACACTTCGAGGGTTCAATGTACGTTACAACGGCTATCGAATACCTACACGTTCCAATAAATACATAGGATCGCGAATTTATCCCTTTTCAGGGGTAGAGGTGGGGGCGAGCCTATTAGCGTTTTCTGTGGAAAATTCTCATACCAAGCATTATAACTATAAATGAGCTGAGGGCTGAGAGATCTAGGGTTCGAATTCCAGGTCAGGCAACATTTTGTGTAATTTCATAACACCCTTCCAATGATTTTCTAAAAGTATAGATATGCCCTTTGATTAATTATATACCTAGATAGAGTGACGCGCTGCAATGAAACTAAAAAGCAGGCCAACTTTTCTTAAGCTAGTATGCGTGACAGCTGTGTCATACGCTATCGCTGCATGATTATACATATCCTTGTGTGCGCGCATAATGATACCAGTTATTACATGGTTTCTATTAAAACGGGGAGAATATTATATCCATGAAAAACCACATAAACAAATTCACTCGATCTCGTTTAGTGAGGAATAGTTCGCCCCTATTTTATTCGACGCGTTTGAAACGTTCAATGTCTATCTTGGTATATAATTAATCAAAGGATATGCCATACCCTAACAAATTAAACGAAAAAAGTGTTCACACATTCTTAAGATCACGTGTGTGAAAGAGTGGACGTATTTAAACCAATATGATCAATAAAGACGGTTAGTATTTGTCATTTAAGAGTAGTATATAAAATTATCCTAATTGGGCTACTTTTTAACCGACTTCCAAAAGGAGGAGGTTATCAATTCGTGTGTTTGTATTTTTTTTTTGAGTCTTCAGGTTGCGCGTGTTAATGACTATCTACCTTTTTGTTGTATGGAATATCATTGCACTCTTCATCCAAAATTGTATCCCCTCGATCCATAATCATGAGGCCGATGATACAACTATGCCATATCAATCAATGTGCGTGAAAATCTTGAACTGACTTCACATTATAGTGAATTGGTATAAGGAAGATAAATAGAAAAAATAATATAGTAATAATAGTACATTAGAAAAGACATATAAAAAATAACGGTTACTAAACTCATAACACAGCAGTGAATTGAATTAACGTAATAAAATTCAAACGGTCACAGAACAGGAAGAGTACAGAAGGTCTATAAATCAAAGATTGCATTTCTATTTGCATTATTCAATTCGTCTACTGTTATAACTTGGGTCTGACAGGCAATTGATGATCTACATGCTTTAACCTAAATATTTTCTACTGTATTTCAAAGATATGTACTTTACGACACAATTCTTATGTGAGTCACTAACTCCATAATATTAATCCATTCCATCATAATTATCATCAGCCACACGACGTCCACTGCTGAACATAGGCCTCCCCTAAAGATTTCCAGACGGACCTGTCATAACCGGCCTGCATCCAGCGCGTTCCTGCGACCTTTATCAAGTCGTCTGTCCACCTTGCAGGTGGACGGCCGACGCTGCGCTTGCCAATCCATTCCGTTGCAAACAATTTTTTAACAGTATTTTATGTATCGAATTGCAATTGACAGTAATAAGATAATCGCCATTCCTCGACTTGAAGCTCTTTTAGTGATTTTTTATCAACTCTTACCATAAAAATGCCCATAGTGACTCATTCCTGCAAATCGAGACTGTGTATATTCAGTAAGACAGGCCGACATAATTCTGGCCACCATCGCAACATCTTTATGTCCAACATTCTATTTATTATTTTTTTTGACCTGTCTACTACGGCCAGTAGCCTGACGCGAGTCGGCTTTTCTGGCCACACTGGACATTCGGGTGAACGCTTTAGGCGCTGGCAACCCTTGAATTAAGTGAATATGCACTAAGGGCAACCCACTAACGGGTTACGAACATTATATTCGGGTCACGATCAATGGCAGTACAAAATGGATTGATTGTGATCGTGTCATAACAAAGATGACTGAGACAAAATGGCGGTCTGCAAATTATGAACGAGCAATGCAAATATCTGCAACCGTAATTAAGCTGGAACGAGAGCGATATATCGATATCCCTTATTAGTATGGGGGTGCGGTCGCAGTGATAGCGAACAGCGATTGATATTGTAATCATTCGTGGTTAGACCTGATGTGAAGGCCACCGCGGATTTTGAATGGTATGGTTTTTTGTTACGAATGAGTATAGAAAATTGGTTTCTTAATTTTTACAATTGCAAGATGCGGTTTCGATTTAAGGGAAGAGGGGCGGGGCAAGGTTCCGCTATTTGATACGTAACTCACCCCCCCCGGATGGTTTGGTTAGACTTGATGTCCGAAATAATATCTAAAGAGGTGCATCTACGTAACGAGAGGCTTGCCTGTATAACATTGAGACTGGTGTTTTTCTTTTATATAATATGCCTTGTCTACCCATTAGATGATAATAATATCGCATCAAAGTATTATGATAGGTATTTACTTCGTTTATATGATTCTAAACGAAATTTAGGATAATAATTAAAAATTTAATTCGTCGATTATTTTAACACGCGTCACTTTTATTTATTTTATCTGCCTTTATGCCACTTCAAATCAGCATATGTTTTGAAACTTAACAGCATTACCAATTAAATTCACTTATTAAAAACAGCTCGTATATAAGAACTTCACGACGGAAGAACCAAAAAACAAAGCTAGCGTCCCTCGCTTTCACTCCGCCCGCACCCTAAACTCATAACCCTTAGTTACTGTAAGATATGAATGCGTAATCTCCGTGCATCGGTACATCGATTTTAAAAATTAGCTTACGGGCAAATCTAGATTGGGATTACCGTGGGATAATTGTGAGATACGCCGGTTTGTTTGTGGTATTCGTTTACGAATACTACTCGTCTCATCCGGCTGTCAAGATTGGTAAGTGTATAGACAGAATGATGCACCGTTAGATGTATCGGTAGATTGATCGATGGATCGAATCTATCGGATTTGTTGGGCGATTAGTGTTTACTATAAGAATACTAGAAATGGCACTATGGAATTGATACTTCAGCAACTTCACTGTTAGTTTAAGAGACACTTCTGAGTAAATTGTACTCGTCATATAAATGTATAAGTCGACCAAATTCAAAAGTCACACTCTAATCTATGCTTCTAAATAAATGGTAATAAAATGAGTACCTACTATCTACATTAACTGTTTCATACACTCTAATCTATGCTCCAATATTCATTCAAACAATAAGTGACGAATTTTACTTGAAACTTGTGAATAGGCCTTTATAGTTGTAATAGCGGTAACAAGATGACATTCAATGTAAACTTTTTATTATTCTAATTGACTGTGCGACTTATACCAAAAACATCATAATTACAAGCATTTCGTATAAAATGGCGTCTTTTTTTTGTCAACCTGTAAAGCAACAAATTCATTGCATTAAAAATATATTCAAGTCTAACCACAAGTCTTCGAACCATCAAAATCGAAATGTCTCAAACAAAAACTTGTATTTCCACGATCAAGACTAGTTAACGTTCATATAATGAAATGATAAGATCTATTTCTGTCTCCCATAGCGTGTTGTGTTTTTTGTTCATTAATTATAGCAGAAAGTAATTATAAATTTGACATCACATAAACACGCGATGTTATTACTAAAGATAATTTTCACTCTATTCTTAGGGAATAAGCGACATATTCCAACTATTAAAAGCGATGTTGATTTTGTCCGTCGGATTATGACGTAACAGCGACCTTATATCTATACTACATCTATACTAATATATAAAGCTGAAGAGTTTGTTTGTTTGTTTGAACGCGCTAATCTCAGGAACTACTGGATCGATTTTGAAACTTCTTTCACTAATAGGAAGCTACATTACTCCTGAGTGCTATAGGCTACTTTTTATCCCGGAAAAACTTTTCCACGCAGGCGGAGCCGCGCGCAAATGCTAGTTATGTATAAAAGTGTCGAAATATTTTGAAAATGTTTACCTTTTGATAAATACAGTAAACACCTAGTCACCATTCTAAACAAATCCAAAAATACGGTAATTTTTTTGGGGATTTTGACAACCATAAACTTCACAACGCCCAAGTCTATTTTGCAGATCAAATAAATATTTATCCCGATACTGAGAACGCAGGAGGCTTCGCAGGCATCCACATTAATGTTAAAAGAAACTAAATTTAAAATCCGGCTCACCATACAATAAATAAAAGTCCGATGAAATCTAAATAACCTGTAGTTAATCGAAGTTACATCCGATACAGAATAACGGGAGCTCAATAAAATAAATATAACTTGCAACAATATGAGATAAAGTTGAAAATAATATGATCTTGATAGTCAACGTCACCTCGACTTCTGACATTCATTACGTTTGTAATAATGTTACCTCATAATATAATAATTTAATCTGACCGCCTTTAATTAACATTGTAAAATTTTATGAATTTTCCTGGTAAGTTACCATGTGTTTTCGTTATTTAGGCTGAAACTAGGGCCTTCGCTTTTAATTGAGTGCTGTAATGTGTACCTAGTGCAGTAGACGAGCGCTCTACGCGCTGTCACCGAGGCGGCGTATAGCCATCAAGTGTAATGCAGAAGACGAGCACTCTCCTTGGTCCTTAAACTTGGTCTACAATACGAATAAAATATCAGTCATTGTAGGGGTTTAAACTCAGGTCAGAAAATTACGTTGGTATGGTAATGATAATTATTTTATGGTAATGTTAGAAAGGAATAATCAATTGTGTTTCTTTTATGATTTTTTATTGGGAATGACCTAATTTGGTATTTCTTTATATTTATAAATTTTTCTTCCTTTTTCTTTCTTTTCTTTATCCGCGCTGTCCATAAAGGACGCTGATTTACTGATAAATACATACATACATACATAGTATCACGCCTCTATCCCATAAGGGTAGGCAGAGACCATGGATTGCCACTTTGCTCGATTATTACTGATAAATGCCGTCACTAATATACATAATATTATATTTCGTGTAAGAATATTATGATTGTATACAGCAGTAGGCAAACTATTTCATTTAATAAACAGAGCGCGCAGTTATTCACAAATACTTTTAAATTTAAATGATGCCAAAATTTCAGCAATCACAAAACAATTATTCAAATTTCATAATTGGACGAATTATATCATAATTTGTACAAGAAAGAGATTAACGACTTACAAGTTTTAAATGTCGAGGTATTATTATGAAATGGTTTGTACGAGTTGCATTTCATTCAGGGACCTTCAAATATTTCAGTAATTTATATTCAGTAATGCATTGTTATGTTAATTTTACATTTAAAAATCTCCTCTTTTATTGAAGTTGGTTATAAATTAAACTGTAGTATCGGCTGATGTAATTTATCAGCTGATGTAAATTCTGAATTTTACTAAAGAACATAAACATGTAGCGGCAATAGCCTAGTTGGGAGTGGAACAGACTACCGGACGAAGGCTCGCAGGTTCAAATACCCAAGGGTACGCACCTCGAACTTTTCTAAAATGTGTATTCTCTGTGAATTATCGCTTGGTGTAACTGTGAAGGAAAACATCCTGAGGAAACCTGCATTACTGAGAAGTTCTCCATAATTATATCGAAGGTGTGTAAAGTATGCCAACCCGCACTAGGCCAGCGTGATAGACTGAGGCATAAACCCTGGTAAAACCCTTTTACTGGTGGTAGGTCTCTCATATGTAAGAGTCCGTACCACCGCAATGTCTATTTCTACCGCCAAGCAGCAGTGTGCATGCACTGTTGTGTTTCGGTTTGAAGGGCATTGTAGCCAGTGTAACTACAGGACATAGTGAGACTTAACATCTTATGTCTCAGGATGACGAGCGCAGTGGAATGTCACACAGTACTTTGTAACTCAAGGTGCTAGATGGTATTGCTACTGTTTATGGGTGGTCGTATCGCTTACCATCAGGCGAACGGCATGCTCGTCTCGTCATATAATGATATAAAAATAAAAAAAAACCCTCTCAGCAGAGGAGGCCCGTGCTCAGCAGTGGGCAGTATATAATACAGGCCTGATTGCAATGAATTGTTATACATTAATTTTATATTTAAGTATCTCCTCCTTTATTGAAGTTAGTTAAAAAGTATGGTGTAGTGACAACTGATATAACGTATTTCTAGATTTTGCTAAAGGACGTCCTGTTATTGACTGTCCTGACCTGACTGCCTTAGTTGTGTAGTATTTGTATTACGGTACGACTGGTGTGCTGAGGTCTTTGGTTCGGTCCCCGGGTCAAGCAAAGTGATATTGGATTTTTCTATTCAGCATCAGCCCGGAGTATGGAATTCGTGCCCTATATGGCGATAGGATCGCACCCTGTCACATCATGGGAAGTGGGTACATTAGTTGCGCCTGTGCCTACCCCTTCGGGGATAAAAGGCATGAACTTGTATGTATGTATGTACAGTCAGCCACAAAAGTAGCAGAACAAATTAAAAACTTCAAGACGCTTCTGCACGTTCACTCCAGTCGAAATATTCTTTTTTCTTTATCTACAATAAAGTTAACCCTGTGAAGCTTATTTTAGTGAAGAAAAATCAACTACTTGAAATTTTGATTTTGTTCAGTTACTTATGTGGCTGACTGTACACCTGTTAATACTCATACATTTTTTATTGACGTTTTTTTTCTTGCGTACCTTAAGCTGATGGTCTTGGCATTATCTTTGAATGATCTACCTACCACTTCATAATCGTTTGAAGATACCTAACACCAATTACATAATCCTCGCCGACTCATACAAATATGATGTAATAACAAATTGATTTCTGCGTCATGCAACATAGCTCCGTGACCCATTAATTGAATAAAAACTATATTTTTTGTATTCCTTAGTAAATTTAAAAATATATATTGCATAAACAATTGTATGATCCAAAAAATGTAAATGTAATGTTTATTTATTCTTCCTTGTTTTTTAGCACTAAGCTGTTAAATTTACCAAAATATATAAGCCTTTGCGTTTTCTGCCTTTAGGGTATAAAAGGGAACGAGATACTAATTCAATAAACTATCACCTCATTTGTCAAAATCGGTTCAATAGGAGCGACGCTAGAGTGTAACATAAAATGGATACATACATACATACTTACATACATACATAGTGTGTTAAAATCATTGCCCTTCCGGGCTACGCCGTAGTTGGGTAAAAGACAATTTTAGTGATTACAATTTATGCTAACACTATAACGTCGCATTGCCTTTTTTTTTCATTTATTTGTTAAGGGTTGTATTTCCAAACATCCTTCCTGCTTTATATGCATAACCAACATAACTATATGAGCCTAAAATATTGTGACTGGGTTTTTCCATCTTAAAAATTACTCAGTCGCAGCTCGGAGTCAGGAAGTTGGCGGTGTGATACCCCCGTACCTCGGAAAGCACGTAAAGCCGTTGGTCCTGCGCCTGATCTCTCTCCGGTCATGTCGGATTGCCGTCTCACCGGACTATGAGAGTAAAGGAATAGCGAGTGCACCCTGTGTATTGCGCACACACTTGTGCACTATAATATCTCCTGCGTATCTGGCTGATCTCTGTTGAGATTGGCCGCCGTGGCCGAAATCGGCTAGAAAGGGTATATATATATGAGCCTATGTTTAAGTTTAATTAACATTATTTTTGAAGTTATACTTCTTTTGGCGCATTAGGGCAACATGATGAGAGTAATTTTTTACGATGCCCGCGCACACCGTCACGTAAAACCGACACCCTGAAGTTAGCTATAGTCAACATTTTAGTTTTGAATTTTGAACGTAGAATAAGGCGAAACATATTGAAGTTATACTTCTTTTGGCGCGTTATTTAAAAAGATTTTTATCTTGTTACGCCAAAGAAGTATAACTTCTAACGCGTGTACATAAGTAGACACACACTTTTTTTTATTTTTGTGAAGAAAAACAAATGATTGTAAGAACACAAAGTGTAAATGGTACAGTCGATTAGAAGTTTTGCACTTATTCAGCTACTTATCTAGCTAACTGGACATCCTAAAAGGAATCTGTATAAAATTGAACTGAAACTGAAATTGACCGAACTTTCTAGATTCAAGAGATTTGATCTGGGCGTTATGAATCATTACTATTTAGCTTGACTAACTTCACTTCTAATTCAAGTTTTCACACATGTATTCTATAATCGTTCCGATCCGCGTATAAAACTCCACCGAATTCCAATCACGTCGACGCTCGGTCGACGCACCGTCGCCTTCGCTAATCGTTTGCTTTTTACGCTGCCCAATTAGGTCCGGCGTATACCAAGAGATAATATATTGTACATTTTAAAACTAACAACATTCATATAAATTTATATATTTTTTAAAGAAATATTTTATAATAAATTACTCTAACCATACTTGTATAAAAAAGTGCAGTTTTCGAACAAATTAAATAATAAGGAAGTAATTTACTCTACGAGAATTCGTCGGAGCGGTAACATCATAATATGAGATCACATTATACCGTCATAGATATGTTCACGCATGTTCATGTGCCTATAAACCACAGCGTGATCATAAAATTGACTGCCTCGGTGGCGTAATTGTATTGCGTACGCGTTAAGAGTACGATTCGCACGCTGAGGTCCTGGGTTCGAATCCCGGGTCGGGCCAAAAACATTGTGACTGGGTTTTTCTATCTTAAAAATTACTTAGTCACAGCTTGGAGTCAGGAAGTTGGCGGTGTGATACCCCCGTGCCTCGGAAAGTACGTAAAACCGTTGGTCCTGCGCCTAATCTCTCTCCGGTCATGTCGGATTGCCATCTCACCGAACTATGAGAGTGAAGGAATAGCGAGTGCACTTGTGTATTGCGCACACAGTTGTGCACTATAATATCTCCTGCATACCTGGCTGATCTTCGTTGAGATTGGCCGCCGTGGCTGAAATCAGCTAGGAAGGGATTTATTTATTTATAAAATTAGAAAACTAAAACTAGGATTTTTAGCAAAAATATTTGTTGTTTATGGATAATTTTTTGAAACGATGTAAGTCAAGCTAACATATAGTAATGCATCATTCACATACAATATTATGAGGACGTACAGTGCGCCGGAACACATGATGTTTGCAATTTCATAGTTTTCTTTCGCTTTGTTCAGCTTTACTAGCTTACAAAAACGGTTTCACTCACGTATTCTTGGTCAGAATCGCCGACCAGTTTGTATGTCTCGTGTAAGTTTTAATAATATTTTTGTTTAGCTTTGTTTATCTACCAGTCAAGTAAAGCAAAGTTGTATCTTAATATTAGCCAATAAAATCGCTCCTTTGACTACGCACGGCGAAGACTGTCATGCCGAAAACACTAAGAAACAAGCAGACTCATTATGATTATTTTTAATTATAATTGGTTCACAAAACTAGTAACAATAAATAAACTTTGGTAAACGTCAACACGAGATATATTACAAGTATATGCAACCTTATATAATATGTAAAACACAGCATACTTAAATTAGGATGACATTTTTATTTTAATACTATCACTTGGGAGATAAGATATTGTTATTAAGACTATTTGATGGTTTTAAACATATCATATCATCATTGCATTACGCCGTTCTTAGCTATGCAATGTTTATGAATACGACTGCCTCGGTGACGTAGTTGTATTACGGTACGACTTCAATGCCGAGGTCTCAGGATCGATCCCCGGGTCGGGCAAAGTGATATTGGATTTTTCTATTCATTATCAGCCCGGAGTCTGGAATTTGTGCCCGATATGACAATAAGCTCGCCCCTATCAAATTGTGGAATCACGGAATATACCCGGCGAAAAGTGGGTGCACCAGCTGCACCTCTGCCTACCTCTTCGGGGATAAAAGGCGTGAGTGTATATGTATAGGAATACGGCCCTTAGTCTATTTCGCAAAAAATATAGCTTATCCTTTTGGCTGATACGATATAAAAAGCTTTTACTGACCATAATGATGGTAAAACTGGTTCTAGTGACAAAATGAATTGTTAACGACCAAACTATGATCGATTGTTTACTATGAGAAAAAAATGTTTATGAAGAAATACTCTTGGAAATTTGCAGGATTTTTTAGTTTCGAAGCACGCTGAATTATCGTAATATAATTGTATCCAAAGATTTATTACCATAAAATAACATATAATAATATTTACACAAATATTTTGATATTTTTCCACAAACAGTTTTTTAATTATACTTTATAATAAACTTCTTCGACTTTCAGTAATAGAAACAACCGTTTCCGAACGTACCATTAAAACCATTTATTTATATACCATTGTACTAGGCCTGTCTGCATAAAAATACTTCCAACAAACGTCTTCACTAAATTTCGCATTTACATTAGTAAGAATTAGGAATAAAATAAAGATAGGAAAAGCAATATCTATACATAATATAATAAAGCAGTAGAACCAGTGTGTCTGTACATTTAAAGAAATGTGATAAAAAGAAAGAACAGTAATGGAAAAAAAAACAGCGATTTTTATAATTCTTTTCTGTCTGTTTTTTTGCTTTTTTGTTACTGCACATCTCCGAAACTACCGAACGGATTTCGAGACCCTAGAAAGGACATAGGCTTTTTATCCCTGGAAAATTTGAAGCGGGACTTTTATCCCGAAAAAACGTTTTTTAAAAAACTAGAAAATAAATAAATGTGAATTATTTATTTTTAGAACTCGGTACACCACAGTCTTAACTACCGAGTCAGTGATCAATCGCACCATTATTATGCACAAAAAGCTGCCCGTCAAACGTAGCGACTACCGACGTCTCATCTTGTCTGGTTTAGTAATATAGCAGTAGAAGCTCATTAGTCTAGAACTAATGTCGAAGACCTGGGTCATGCAAAAAAATTTTATTAATATACACAAAAGGTTCGGACTTGCAATATTACTATGTGACTTTTTTATTAACAGGAATCGCTTTTTAATTTTTAAAAGGAAAAATATATGGTAATATTTTGATATTTTATTTTATCTTAGTCATTGCAAAATAACACTGCAATTTTGAGGTACTATGACATTGTTGAAAAAAATATTATATATCATTTTGACAGATCGTGTTGCTGAGGGAGTTTCTTGCGCCGCTTCTTCTTCACAGGGATAACACGTAAATAAAATTGTGAGTTTGTTTGAGAGTCGTTTAAAGGTTTTTGGAACGAAGTTCCTTATTGCGCGTTGTGAAAGGGGGCTGGACGGAAAGTTGTCACGACACTTTTTTCTATTATCTTACTAATATGAACCTTAAATACAATGCGTAGAAGCTATAATTCTTAAAACGAGTATATTTTTATTTATTTTATTTATTAAAGTCATTAAAACCATTTCTTACTAATCTAATATGAACCTTAAATACATTGCGTAGAAGCTATTTCCCCAGCGTTGGCACGGCACGAGTACAAAAGAATTGAACGTAACATTCTTTTTTCAAATTTTGTTGATTTATTCTACTTTACTACTACTGACATTTATCAATAACAAGACTAAACGTGAGTTTTGGCGGGAACTTGGAAGTGTCATGAGGTGCTCTTGTTTTAATTCATTTTTTTGGTGATATTTAGTGTTATATTGCATAATTATGGTGGTATATTATCCAATATAGTTCTATTAAAGAGCTCAAATGAAGTGAATTGAAATAATTGTGCTAATCAAGTGTTTTTTCTGTTGCCGCCAAAACTCCTCGATAAAGTCTTGGTAAGGTAGCCACTGCTTTACTTCGACATACTACAGATAACAAAATATACAAACCAAACTTGACATTGGCAAAATGTGAACACAAATGCCATTATAAAAAAAAAAAAAAAAAGACTAAACGTGCTTTGCTCGCGTTTAAAAATCTACTTCATGTGGTAAGCGTAAGATCGAATTTGTGTTTAGTCAATCAAAATTTGTGATAAAAATGCTATGCAATAGCTTTACCGCGGTAGTCTCCGAGTGCCACACGTATTTATTTGTTTTTTTCTCTAGAAACTTATGTATTGGAACGGAAATAGGAAAATATTTATATATATACACACTCTGTTATATAAATAAAATTTTATTACAATTCCTTCACTAATTAATCGAAAGGAACTTCGTTCCATCCGGGTGTCCCTTGACACCTCTCATTGCTTTTTTTTATTCAATTTAGAAATTAAAATAGAAAGAAAAGAAAACATACAGAAGGTATGTTATAGCAACGCATCTGTGTGCCCCCTGGTATTGCAGATGTTCATGGGCGGCGGTGATCACTTACCATCAGGTGAACCGTATGCTCGTTTGCCCCCTATATCATAAAAGAAAAAAATAGCCCCAGAGAATTTCAGGTAACGATAGCACTTCTATTTCTATTATACTAGGTGTTGCTTGCGGCTTTTTTCCCGCTTTCAATTCAAATTTCTTTGCGGTAGAAAAGTCCTTAAAACTCAGTACGACACCAGCGCCACTTATTCAAAGAATCTGATTAAAAACATCCATTATTTCCCATAGGATCAAATTACCGGGATAAAATGTAGACCATGTGTTACTCCAGGACATTATCTACCCGTATGCCAAATTCCATCCAAATCCGTTTAGTTATTTCTGCGTTTACTTCTAACAAACATACAAACAACCTAACATTATTAAGTATATAATATTATTAAGTAAGGTAGGTATATAATTCATCTTTACAACGTAGTTTTTATCATCATTTCAGTCTATGCACCGACCGCGAAAAAAACGCTCGTTTTTGCGATTTTTTACGAACATACGATGATTGTCTTTAAATTAATATTTCTTGTACGAACCTTTCGTGCTTTTTTCTTTGATACATCACGATGTAATCAAATCGGATACAGTTACATCATCTATTGTTCCGAATGTTTTTCTTTAGATGCGTCGAATGTCGTGATATTAGATAAAAAATATTGATAATGGAGCAAAAAATAGTTTTGGTTAGAGCGCTCGGAGGCAAAAACTATGGAGTGCTCATAGTGAAACCGCCGTGTAATCTTTACGTTCGGAATTTGAATTTGAATGTTTTGTTCTGCGTTTAAATTTCAAATGTGTACCAATGAAAATGAATTACTAAATCTTGTCATTGACATAGTAGTGTAGTGTTTCTCGGCAAAATATAAGTCTGCTTGGTGACTTATTGTCTCTGGAATGCTCTTAGAAACAATATTTTAAATTAATTTGTTGACATGACAATTACATTTCTATAACAACAGTAATCACAATCGAAACACGAAAAACATTAGTGGCAGAATTACGTTTAGCTAACACAAAGCAATTTCAAACAGAACTTAAGAATTCGAGTCCCCAATCTCTGTTACAAAACAATTAAATATTTTACCATTACAGATCAATGAATCACGCAGAATGCTGTAGGACAAGAGCAAAGCCTGCTTGTCAGAGACAGATTAAAATCTCGCCAGAAATGCCGCTTTGACTTTCAACGGACTCTAATTTATTACTACAATCAAAACCAAATGTAATCCCTTCCAAAGTTGTTCGAACAATCGTTTGATAAAGCGCCGCGGAGGGTTTAATAAACTACGGTGCTTACATAGTGACAGTGACTGCGTCTATAATATGGCCTCTACAGCGTTTTGCACATACATCGCTTTGCGTGCGGTTTGATAGATATACGTATATATACTACATAATGTAACTCGTATAAATGTCGGACTATATACCCTTTCTAGCCGATTTCGGCCACGGCGGCCAATCTCAACAGAGATCAGCCAGATACGCAGGAGATATTATAGTGCACAAGTGTGTGCGCAATACACAGGGTGCACTCGCTATTCCTTTACTCTCATAGTCCGGTGAGACGGCAATCTGACATGACCGGAGAGAGATCAGGCGCAGGACCAACGGCTTTACGTGCTTTCCGAGGCACGGGGGTATCACACCGCCAACTTCCTGACTCCGAGCTGCGACTGAGTAATTTTTAAGATGGAAAAAAAAATGTCGGACTATTACACAGCTTAAACATAACAGTGTGAAGAGTGCTTCTCTACTGCATTACACATAACGGTAGTCAGTTGTACGTCGCTTCGGTGACAGCACGGAAAGCGCTCGTCTGCTGCACTATACATGACAGCACTCAGCTATAAGCGTTGATGAAGCGCTCGTCTAACTCTGTAATATCGAGCAGTAATGGCTATGCGGATAGCCCGTCTACATAATAATACTCAACCATATTTTCGTACCACGCCGTACGTTCAAAGCATATTAATTTGTGGGTGCATAATTAGCAACACCGCCACCCATCAACATGGCTGGGAACTACCTCAGTAAATTGTCAACTAGATGACCGGGTATCGATGATTAGCAGATGACGCCCAAAATCTACAACAGATGGCATTGAACGATCCAGAATTGCGATAGCAATATTCGCGCGAAGCGCGGTATATATACCACCTCCGAGTAGGATCCATCGGAGGGGCCGCGGCCGGTCAGGCGCAACATCTGCCTGACTGGAAATCTTCCCCTTCCATAGAGGAACGCATCCATCTGTTCCTCTACTGCGGCGAAGCCCTTTCGCCGCCAAAGTGGTGACCCCCGACGCTGAACATCATCGCAACCTACACCTCGAGTCCAGCTGAACCAGCATCATCATCGCTTCGCATCACAGCGTCTCGCATCGCATCGCACCGCCATCCGCCACTTCCTTTCCAGCCAGCCAGTCAACACTTCGCCCAGCCAGCCTAGCGTTCTCGCCATCAAGCTACCACATGCATGCTGCCTATGCACGCCTGGTACCTTCAGCACTCCTGCACTATCTTCGGCTCCAACGTCACGGCATAACTGCGCTACAGCCGGATCTTCACTACGGGCAGCTTTCGCCGGTTGTCGCGGTACAGCCACGTGACGCACCGAAGTCATCGCAGAGACGCAACACTCAGCTTCGCTTCAAAGGAGCTGACTACCCGCGCACAGCCCTGACTCACTAGGGCCAATTGCGCACGGTTCCGACTCACTGGGACCACTTCACCCCGACTCACTGGGGCATCAGCAACACCCCGACTCACTGGGGCAACTGCAACACCCCGACTCACTGGGGCAACTATACCACCCCGACTCACTGGGGCATCAACTACACCCCGACTCACTGGGGCATCAACTCTCTGGCACTGGCGCAAGCATTCACGACTGAACTTTCGACCTCCGGTCTCCGGGGGGGAGTGATGTGGGTGCATAATTAGCAACACCGCCACCTATCAACATGGCTGGGAACTACCTCAGTAAATTGTCAACTAGATGACCGGGTATCGATGATTAGCAGATGACGCCCAAAATCTACAACAGATGGCATTGAACGATCCAGAATTGCGATAGCAATATTCGCGCGAAGCGCGGTATATATACCACCTCCGAGTAGGATCCATCGGAGGGGCCGCGGCCGGTCAGGCGCAACATCTGCCTGACTGGAAATCTTCCCCTTCCATAGAGGAACGCATCCATCTGTTCCTCTACTGCGGCGAAGCCCTTTCGCCGCCAAAAATTAATCCTTTTACCGAGTTAACCTTAGGCATAAAGTATTCTAGAATATTCCAATATTGTTCTGGTAATGTTCGCTTTGTCTTTGTGGAATTAGTTGGCGCTTATCCAATCGCCTTCAAGACTCGTTTTCTTTATTCCAGTTAATAAGATAGGGAGTAGTATAATTTACATAGTAAATTGTGTCGTTTCGTCAGTCGACACAGTTCGTGATGTTATAAAGGAATTCCCCTTTGTTTTCTGGAAGGTTCCTCTTTGACTTTATCGTGATATAAAATATTATGAATATGTTTTTGTTTTGTAACATTTACTTAACTGATGAGTCCTTTTGGTTACATTTTTTCTGTTGTGTGGCACGAATCGACAACAAATTCTGAGAAATTTTATGTGTTTTAGAGTTTCATGCTGGTACTAAGCCAGGATGATAGCCTAGTTGGGAATGGAACGGTCTGCCGAGACAATGTCCGGAGGTTCAAAACCCAAGGCACACACCTCTGACATTACGAAGTTACGTGTATATTGTTTATCAATAATTATCGTTCACTTTAACGGTGAAGGAAAACATCGTGAGGAAAGCTACATACCTGAGAATTCTCCATATGAATCTTGAGGGTATGTGAAGTCTGCCAACCCGCACTAGACCAGCGTGGTGGACTAAGGCCTGACCCCTCTCTGTAGTAGAGGAGGCCCGTGCTCAGCAGTGGGCAGTATATAATACAGGGCTGATTGCATTGCATTGCACTAAGCCAGGTGCCATTATGATATACTAAGTGTTACTCGCGGCTCCGCCTTTCCCGGACTGTACACTTACTGAGATAAAAGCTATTTTAATTCTGAACGTGATCCATCCAAATCTGAACAGTAGTTTCTGCGTTTACTTTTCAACATATTTGCAAACTTACGCATCTTATTAGTAAGATTAGACTAATCAACCAATGAATATAGGTTTCATACAGCATATCTGCAACGTGTAGGAAGCGATAGATTGACCATAAATCGCTGTGGCAGGTCAAGGCTGAGTGCATGTCCATTGTGTCGACATTATCAGAAAACAAACGTTTGACATTTGTGCCGCAATTCATGAGATCTGACATTTTAATCTATATTTTGATAGATCAACAACGCATCTTAAATTATTATAAAAATGGATGAGCTTGCTATTATTAAATAATATCTGTATTGGTTAAATTTTCTAAGGTATTTAGACAAATAGAGTAAGAGAAGTATTAACGCCGTTGACCAGATCCCTATAGCAAAATAAGATAGCATTTTGACTTCCCGAGTATTAAGACATTTTCAGGGGTAAGCAGAGGTGTTGCTATACCCATTTTGCCAGCTATGTCAAGTCCTATGTAATATGGGCCGACGCTCTGCTATTTAACTGGCACTATTCTAGACTTGAGAGGTTGTACCTGCGTGATATCACTTAGCCCGACCTTGGAATCAAACCCGAAACCTCACACAATTGTCCCCCGGCAGCACTTCTCCACCAAGGCAATGAAACTTACACTCGAGAGTATAATCGTAATTTCTTTTATTACAAACTGTCCTACGTCATCCACTTTCACACGCAAATAATTCGCAAGGCAACATGAGATCGGGAATATCAAATTTTCAACGGTACGTTCCAGTTAGTATGCAATAGAGTGCAACTGGAGCTACTACTAACTGTTCTTGAGGTTTGCTTCGAATCTATTACGATATAACGACTCCCCCTCGACTGCCGTGTTGCGGGTTCAATCATCGGGTCGATGATGATAATAACATTGGGACTGTTATTGTTGTTACTATTGTGGTGCTCCTTTTTCCGCACTTAGCCCGGAGAAGGTCAGCCGTTGTGCGCATATGCCAGCTAGAAGTCTAGCCAGCCCAACTCCTTCCAGAGGCGCAGGGTCTTCCTGGTTCCTTCTAAGTGTTATTGGGATGTCAGACATGAGTGAGTGAAAAATCCTCCCTGCCTCTGATCACTCTACTTATTTCCTTTTGGAAGGCGGCTTTTACTTATCAGGGTTGGTGTACTTATCTTTCGTGACTATGTTCATTTTACTTTCATATTTACTTCTGCTACATGCCTTATTTTTCCCTAATGTATGTCGTCTGCCCGATATTCAGCAGTTGAAAACATTAAAGCTTTTATAAATAAAGTCGAGTATTCCTTGACCTAATTGACTGAGTACTTTCCAGTTTACCATCCATCCGTTCTATTGATTTATCGTCAAATTATGAATCATACAAAATCAACACATTTTTTAGCAAATATAAAAATAGTTTTGCTCTGATCAATCACTTTCCAAAACCTAAGCCGAACTATATCACGGATATAGATAAATCTATAAAAAATAGTACATCAATCGTAAATAATCCGATAATCCTCGCCCGCTTCGCTTATGAACTTACGCCGAGATAATTACGTTGCGTAAGTCTGACTAAGCCAAATTCCTCTATAAACCATTATTTAGATTTAGCTGATAACTACGAGCTTCTGATGATGGGAGTTGACTGCTTACTGTATCTCAAAATCACTTGTGGCCAAGTAATGAGAGGAAGCGGTTGATGAGAGGATTCCTAAGTAACGATCCATGGACGAGTCACAAAAATCTATACACGTGGAACTGATTGATTTTTTCGGTACCTACCTAAAATATAGTAAACCCAATTTAAATTATTTATGTAAAGAAAATTACACACAGATACACTGACCCCCCGATACACACTTTAAACTTGTAACACATCTATTTTTGCGTCAAAGGTTAGAAAAAGTTGATATTTTTTATATATATGTGTCTGACTGTACCTAAACCGCCTTAGCTTGTTCGGAGTTGTTCTGTGGTCGACTAATACATATTCCATAATGTCTTTCCCTGGCCTCAGTCGTCAAGTGGCAGGGTTCAAGATTCGATTCCCAGATCGTGCAACATTTTATCAGCTTTTCGTATCGAAAATACTAATCTATTGCTTGTCATTGTCTCCGATATAAATTCGTCGAAGTATGGGTGGCCATAGCGCCCTTCTTAACACTTCCAAATAATGTCTATTACAAATTAAAACCTACATTATCCTTGCATAATACTTTGTATGCCGGGAACGTACTGATGCAAACAAAGTCGCGGGCGAAACTTATACTATACTCATTTGCAAGCATTATACCTCCCCTATGCTATATTGCCTGCATTGCAATTTATTCAGTTCTTTGCCCTTTCACGCCAAGTTGCGTAGTTTGACACACAGTAACAAAGAAAGTTATAACTACAAAGGCAATCGAAAGTGTTCTGCGTTGCTATTAAACGCTTTCTAGTTGCGTGTGACAATTGCCGCAATTTATTCTCTCTGACATATACAACTTTGGCTTAATTTCAGGTTAGATTTTTTTTTATTAATTAATATATATATATTTAATACTTACTTACAAACAAAAATCAATTACCTGTTCTTATTTTTAAAATGATTTGTAAATATATTCAAAGAAAAAAGAGTTATCGCCTTCCATTTTTGTTAATTTTTTTAATTCGGAAATTGACGAGCATAACAGTGAAGCTGAGTTATCTACTTCTTTTTTCAACAGCGATATTTTTGCCTGACATTGAAACCGAACCTGAGTCCCCTGCCTAAACTCATAAACGCTTCCTGTACACCAGGAAAAATGATGATGATAGGTAGAAACCAGCATATATCGAGGATCTAAAATGTTCAATACCAAGAATTCCGAAATGTATCCGCATCGAATAAACTTGCGCAGGCGCCAGCGAATCCATTCCGATCACGATTATGTTTTTCCTTGAATCCGTTAACTTACGAGATTTTGAAATTCGCGACCGTTTTATACTGCATGTGGATCTTCGGCATGACTATTTGCAAGTGATGAAATTGTAACTGAGTGATTCTTAAGTCATGGACGTGCACCTATAAGATATATTATAGACGACATAATACAGGACGTTAGAAAACCCTGGATGCAGGCAGCTTTCATCAGAGCGCTCTGGAAATGTTTAGAAGAAGCTTTTGTTTAGCAGTGGGAATCCTATGGCCGAAGATTATAAATATGTTGTGAATTATTTTTCTAATCTTCTATCGATTTCTGAAATACTGTCAGTAATTAACGGTTTTAATTTCCAGAAATTTGAAAGAGATTAGACTGTTTTTAAAATGTGAGAGCTATATTGTAGTCATATTTATCACAATTTAAAGAAATGTGACAATTCCAATACATGCTGACAACATATCACACAATTTTATAAACTTGATGCTAACTTAACAGTTTATCTGATAAAATGAGGCCAAAGACACATGACCTATATGACACATCCTAAAAAAACTATCTACTTTTTGTGAATCGATCACATAAATCGATGCTTACTAAGAAATCTGACTCACAATATTGTTGGAACGCATAAGATATTTTTTTCTACAGTAATACTTTTACTTTTTTCAATCATTATTTAGCTGTGTCGTCTTTTTGTATGCGCTCGTATGAAGCTCTTGAACTAGTAATGTTTGTTTGATGATGATAAAGTAGGCTAGTTAATCATCCAGGACCTTTCTTAACCTGTGGTTAACAACTAACGACTGAGTGAATACCTTTGAGTGACGCACGGGGGCCGACGAACCTGCGTGGGCGAGGATACAGTGGTTTGTAACGCAGTTCCTTACAACTAAGGTAGTGTATGAGAGCCCTGGAGCGAGTATCGTAAGACCACTACAGGAGAACTTAGTGCATGACGCGTAGGCTGTTGGAGCGACAAGCCGAAGGTAGTGGAAGAGAGCTCGGGAGCGAGTATTTTGAGACCACGTACAGGGAGCGTAGTGGGTGACGCGCGGGCCGGTGGAGCGACGAGCTGAAGGTAGTGGATGAGAGCTCTGGAGTGAGTAATGTGAGACCACTACAGGAGAACGTAGTATGTGACGCGCGGGCCCGTGGAGCGACGAGCTGAAGGTAGTTGATGAGAGCTCAGGAGCGAGTGTTGTGAGAGACGATAGTGGATGAGAGCTCAAAAACATCTACCAGACCACATACAAGGATTATGATATATTACGGCTCAACTAAAAATCACATAACAAGGCCGTAAAATCCATTACCATATTTACGTAAAAGAGCAACGCATGGTTCATTAAATAGTCATTAGGCATAGTGCGTTTTAATTTGTCTTGTTGCGAGTAGTGATTTTTTCACTTAGTCCCAACGTTAACGGATGCTGCGTCTCGACTCTTGGGGCATACATTCCGAGGTCTATACGAGACGCTTGTATTACACGAATCATTTACACGTTGGAGATTAAGATGTGTGTACAAGATGATCCATTTTGTGTTTTTTTTGTTTTGGGATAAAGTTGTTGTATTGCGATTAAATAAATTCGTAAGCAATGGTTAGTCCAAAAATAAAGATAAATTTGGTTCATTTTTGGCGTTAAATTCATAGAACATAAATGGATTTACTCTACAAATATATTACTGATGGTAGGTCTGACTTATGGTATGGTCTATGGTCTGATTACTGGTGGTATGATTTTACTGGTGGTAGGTCTCTCATGTGTAAGAGTCCGTCTGGGTGGGTACCACCGCAATGTCTGTTTCTACCGCCAAGCAGCAGTGTGCATGCACTGCTGTGTTTCGGTTTGAAGGAAATTGTAGCCAGTGTAACTACTGGACATAATGAGACTTAACATCTTATGTCTCAGGATGACGAGCGCAGTGGAATTCCACTCAGTACTTTATAACTCAAGTGCTGGATGGTGCTGCTACTGTTTACGGGTGGTCGTATCGCTTACCATCAGGCGAACGGCATGGTCCTCTCATCATTCAATGTAATAATAAAAAATAAGTTAAAACTCAATGATAATACTTTCGTAGGATTAGTCCTATGATTAATACGATTTTTGCCTAATGTCACTCTAAAGTTTAGTTAAATTTCTGAAGGTTATTAAATATTTGAGTATTATGATCTACATATTTAATGTGATAACTAAAAGTTTGGATTCATTTAACTTTTGCATCAACCTGTATACTGATATTACTATTACTGTTAATGGCACATGTCTCGTCGTAATACCATCCGTTCCGCTAACTTGTAATAATTTTATGCATACTTGAATATCAAAGCGAGTTCCTGATCAACCTTCACGACCATACGATTAGTCGCATATGACCCCTGGAGCAAGGAGCTGAAGGTAGTGGATGAGAACTCAGGAGCGAGTGTTGTGAGACCACGTACAGGGAGCGTAGTGTGTGACGCGCGGGCCGATGGAGCGACGAATTGAATGCAGTGAGCGAATGAGACTTTAGTAGCGACAGTAAGACCTACAACGACCGTACTGCCACAATTACCTGAGAATAATACAGTGCGATGTCCTAAAGCCTATAATTCTAGAAAAGCTACAACCAATACATTTCCCCATTAAACTCAACATTGCGTGCACGTCGCGAGATGGCGTTGTCCATGCTCATGGTCGCGCATATTAATGTACCAAGTATTGTTATAAATAGCTTCGAAGAATATTAATTAGGAGATAGCATTTCTCGATACCATGAAAATCGGGTTCTCATGATGTCATAGGAAATACTGGGGTGATTGACTGCCGGCCCTTTGTTGCTTTGAGGGTCTGTTTAAGGTCTCTTTGAACTGCCGCTTCATATTTCACGCGGAAGTCATAAAAGTCGAAACCGTTGAAAAGTATCAATGGAAGCCATAATTGCGAGTGGTTAGTTATATTGTTCTGCGTGCAAAGTTTTTTAACAACTCCATGATGAGACGCGTTGTATTGAATGAGGCCAGGGTTGGTCTTAAATAATATAACTTTTAAAGTATACAGAAGCCTAAAGCCTAATTCATTGCATGTCTTCTTGGTCGAACAGCGATGTCTATTGCGACAAACCAACCTATGAAATGTCTATAGATCGGATAAAGATATTTTACTATCCATTTCAAAATATCTTGTTATTTCGCTCTGAATTAAATTTTTACCCAAAATGTCCATCTCGTATAATAATGACGACAGATTTATCTTATAATGAGATGAACATTTCTTAACTATGAATACACTTCCCTGTCCATCACTTGGTAACACGCGTGAAGTACATATAGCTTTTGACCACTAAACTTCCCAAATAAAGTAATAAAAGACGGAAAGAATAAAAGGAAGCCTTTGATACGTACCCAACACTTTTAATGAATTCCTCCATTCTACAAACAATGGGAGACGAGAGTAACGAACTTTCTACGGGCGTGGCTCGTGTGGGTTTAATGGCTCATGACTGATAATGACTAAGGTGATGCTACTACGAATCCTGGGATGGGAATTATTAAAATGTTATGTGACAGAATGATGTAGCAGATCACTTAGCACTTAGACGCTGTCAACTTAATTATCGGTTGCCCAGTTTAGAAATTAGTTAAAATAGCAGTTTCGTTTAATATTAAATTGAAATTTGTGTCCGATATGGCGATAGGCTCACCCCCTATCACATCATGGGATGGAATAACGGCGAAAAGCGGGTGCACTAGTTGCGCCTCTGCCTACCCCTTCGGGGATAAAAGGCGTAAGTATGTGTGTGTGTGTATTAATAGTAAACGAAATACTGGAGGCTGGTCGCTGCGATTCTAGTGCAACAAGTTGAGAGTGTCTATCCGACGCAACATGACTTGATGGCGTCACGGCTGTCTGTAAGCTTTAGCAAAATCACTTTGAATATTAAGGTCGGCATGGAACTGGAACTGTGCTTGTCACAATAAAATTATTAAGCGTCACATTAAATTTAAATATATATATATATATATATATTAACGTTGATTTAAGTATAACTTTTCTTCTAATCTTGGTCTTATATCGTTTCCACGGTTCTCTTTTTTATTTATTATTCTTCTATCTAATAAATTACCCTATATTTATCTTTTTTCACCATTATTGCCCATCATTTCCTTCACAATTCTGATATCGTTTGCGACAATCTATACCCAAGTATACGCATACATGTAACCGATGAATTTAAAATCTCGAGACATAAAGCCGTCCCGATCGTGACACGCGTTAGGCTGGATTTATAGACGGCCGTTTGACGCGTTTCCTTAATTCGCTGCGACTGTGTAGGGTTGACTGTTAGATTCTTTTGTTCTATAAGAAATTATTAAGAATAAAATGTTGGTAAGAAAGTTTAAAACATATTTATTACCATACCATACCAGCCGTGTATTATATACTGCCCACTGCTGAGCACACGCCTCCTCTACAACTGAGAGGGTTATTTATTATCTACTTGAAATGTCAATATTATACTGTTGGAAATAGGTTTGAATTCAAAAGAAACAACATTTTTCGAATAAATTTTAATTTATATTACAAAAGTTTAATGGAAACTAAGACGACATGATGCGAATATGAAAGATTGGGTAATAAATTCTTATATCAGTAATATCTGCTTACAGTATTTTATTTGTATTATACATTACAGTTTACATATGACTTCACTTATAAATTTTAAAAACAATTAATGTTATCAGTTTCCATAGGTTCTAGAAATATAAGACGTTTGAAAAGTTGAAAACAAAGGCATGACGTCATTTCACATCGACTTTGTATTTGGCCAAAAAAAAAACATAACACTTTCTAGGGTGGCAACCCTAGCTCACATCTAGTTTAGCACATTAATATGTGCGATGGGCGTCCCTCGCAGGACGTCCGCACGCTGTACCAACCCTTAAAAGGAAACGCGAGTGCCTCGTCACATATTAATGGTTTCGGACACTCACTGGATCGGGTGAGGTTAAGCTCTTAGACTGTATTTTGGCTAGGAGTTAGTCTATTCTGGGAATGATTACTCAGTACTATTTTTGGGCCGTAGTATTGCAGTAGGACATCCGCGCAGAGGTCTCGGGTTCGATCCTGTATTTTCAGCTCAATGTCAGCCTGATCTCTGGAATTTTTGGCCGACATGACCGCATGAAGGTCACTTATAACATCATGAGATGAAATACCAATACTTATGGAGAACAATGGGTGCACTAGTTGCGCCTCTGCCTACACTTTTTTTACCCCTTCCTTCCTTCGGGAATAATTGGGATTGGTGTGTGTTGTTTCTTCAAATGTGAGATATTTTAGCTAAACGTTTTTTATACGTAGGGTCACTTCTATACTTCAGAAAAGATGTTCAGGGTTCGTCAATTTTTTTTCAGTTTCGAGCTGTTTTTGAGTGTAAAGAATTTATTCTCATAAAAAGATACAGTTCACTTACAATGAGATATAAATAAAAATGGAATTATGTTTTAGTTTTGTATCCAGGCTGCTGGATAAACGATTTATCTAGATGTATATATTACGGCATGCACACATGTCTTTTAAGTTTATTTTTAAAAACTAATATGTTATTATATTCTTTTCATAAAGGAAAACTTATCAGAGGATGAATGTCAGCCGATAGAAGGTCTATAAACTCCAGTGCTAAAATAACGCTAGTCTCCAAACATTTCACAGCAATGAGACGGCCGGTATCTAGATAGAAATTCAAGTCTTTATTCCACGGTCAATTATGTGAAAGGTCTGAACGAAAGATAAATCCGATTATGTCATAATAATTCTACGGTCGTGGGAATTGTGTCTGATATCGCTAATCTTGAAATATTTCTGTACTTATAAGGAAAAGTGCACACTTGTTGCACAATGTTAAATTAGATCCAACATTCATTCTTAACGTAACCACTTTTTACCTACATGATAATTTCTTTGCAAAATATCTCATTTTAAAACCGACGTTCCGTCTCGTTGACGTCGGCTTTAGATATAATTTTCGACCTTATTTCTTACATGCCAAAACGTAAAGTCATTTGTCTGACCGAAAAAAAAATTAACTGGTATTGCTTTTATACTTTTAAACTTGTTTCTTGGGCAACAAAGTTTAAATTTACACAGCAGTTAATATTTTTGCGTAGGGTGACCGCCGAAGCGTAACGTCGCCCATTCATTACAAATGAAACATATGAGTGATCAAAATAATGTTGTAGGTCAACAAACTTTGCAAATTAAACTGAATTACATAAATTGAATGATATGGTTGTCCTTGAGTCGGGTTCTCACGGAGGTGTGTGCAGTGTCGACATGGCGTGGCTGTTATGTGTAGTGCAGTTAACGAATGCTCTCTGCGCTGTCACCGACGCAGCATATGGCCGGGTGCTGGTATGAGTTTTGCAGTAGACGAGCTCTCTCTGCGCTGTCACCGACGCGGCATATTGCCAAGTGTTGTTATGAGTAGGTAGTGCAGTAGGTAAGCTTTCCGTAGTATATATGATGCTCTTTAAGATTATGCGGTCTCCGCACTGTCACCGTCGCGATGTATCGCCGAATGCTGTTATGTGTAGAGCAGTCAACGAGTGCTCTCCACGCTGTCACCGAACGCGACCTATAGCCGAGTGTAATTATGTACAAAATTAATGTTTGCGGCATATTTTCCTCTTAATATATATTCGTGATTCGTATTTTTAATATTTATATTTGTTGAGGTCTTGTACTGTGAATATGCAATATTTACTTACATAATGTTTTTTTTGCAGGTATATTTACTGCCCGACTGTTGGAAGGTATGTAAATGGAAGATACCCACGTTATTTACTCTGCAATCTGCTTAATCGACAAAAATACTGCTAAATGCTAACTTAAACAACTATAGGATATATCCTAAAGAGCAGCATATCCCTCTATTGGAAGGATTAAATAAAAATATAATTATTCTCCTTATCTAGAATCCTGAGATATACTTTATAATCTAGCAGACTTAATTAACCAATCAATTTCCATCAATCAAAGAGATATATCGCTTTAACGGTGAAGGAATACATCGTGAGGAAACCTGCATGCCTGAGAATTTCTCTATAAGAATTTCGAAGGTAGTCTGCCAACCCGCACTAGGCTAGCGTGGTGGACTAAGGCCTAAACCCTCTCTGTAGTAGAGGAGGCCCGTGCTCAGCAGTGGGCAGATACAGGGCTGGTATGGTATGATAAAGAGCTACCTACATACAAATTCGCGGACGTTATTCTCATTTAAAGTAGTCATAAAACAAAAGAATTTGGTCAGCATTCCACCAAATCCTATGTTTACTGTTAGTATCAGCAATCAGTAACTGTTTATCATGGTCAGGACGAGTGTCCACGCGTTCCTACGATAGGATCGCTGGACCCGGTTTGGCTGTGCCGTTATTTTTACATGTTCCTGGTTTGGGAACCTGCCTCGGTAGCGTGGCGGAATACGCGAAAAGTGGGTACACTGGTAGCGGCTCTGTCTACCCTATCGATGATTAAACGCATGTGTGTTTGTGTGTGTGTGTGTATATGTGTCTCACTTCTTGTCTCTGTTTGTGTGTGTTATCCAATTTCCAAGTCGATCAATAAAATAGTGGAATTATTTATTAAAAAATATTACCGTTGTCTACCGTTCTCATAGCATTATACTACTTTAGTAGTTGTATTTCGTATACGATGGTTCGATTAGGTAGGTACCGCTATATCTATTCCTGCTGTCAAGCACTAGTATATACTGTTGAGTTCATTAGGCGAGCGGCTTGTTCGTCTTATCAATCGGTTATGTTTACATTACCGCAAAACTTAACAGTTTTTCAGCAACCAAAAAGGTAAATATGAATTTTAAAATGGCGTCCACGGCGGCTTTAACTTTAAAGGCAATATTGTAACTTTACGACTTTTAAATAATTTTTAAATGTACTCATATGCCTAGTTAGTTTACTATTAAAATGCTATAAATGTACTTCAAATATGTAGAAATAATTTTATATTAAATTTAATGTTGCCGAGAAATTCATTATTTAAAGTTAATGAGATCGGACACACTGACGTGCTTAAAAATAGTATACTAAGAATTTCAATACAAATTATTTTATTTATGTATTTAAAAAACAATCAAGTCAATTTACCAAAAGAGCGTAACCCTGCAAATAGGGTGTTGTTATTTTAATCCGCGTAGAAATGTTTTACTTGCATGGGGTAGGCAGAAATGCACATTAATGCTTATGTTAAGTGGGCATGTATACAAAACATAATGTCATGGCAATTGTAATGGCATCATTTGGACTTCGAATAATCTAATTCGTTTTCCATACATACATACATACATACATACATAAACTCACGCCTTTCTCCCATTGGGGTAGGCAGAGACTATGGAGCGCCAAGTGCTACGGTCCAAGCATTCCTCTTTCGCTTCTTCTACAGTCATCAGTCTCTTCATACATGCTCATCGGTTACGAGAACTCCTTATTTGGTCGTTTTCCATGACAAAAATAATCAAATCAAAATAAAATATACTCTGTGTCAATCAATAATAGCATATCTTTATAGTAATAAAATAATTCTTCATAACCCATTTCCTAAGATACCTCTATACCTCTTCAAGCATATTTTACCTCTATAGAATAAACAAGCTAATATATAAACACTAGACTAAAGTAGGCATCTGTAGAAATGCCACGGGGTCATCTCATCGCGACCTCACCTATTCAATATGTTGTGGATTGTACGGTGTATTTGTAAAATTCTTAGGATGACCTCCGACCTTCGGGCTGTAACTGTATAGGATAAGTAGCGGTCCCAAGGTCCAAAATGACATACCAAGTTATGTACTAAATTACACATCTTACTAATATTACGTTTTAGCAGCTTTTGCTCGTTCGCTCGCGTGAATGAGTTTTTTCGGAATAATATAATATAATAATAATAATACCAGCCCTATATTATATACTGCCCACTGCTGAGCACGGGCCTCCTCTACTACTGAGAGGGATTAAGCCTTAGTCCACCACGCTGGCCTAGTGCGGATTGGCAGACTTCACATACCCTCGAAATTCTTATCGAGAATTCTCAGGTATGTAGGTTTCCTCACGATGTTTTCCTTCACCGTTAAAGCGAACGATAATTGATAAACAATACACACATAACTTCGAAAAGTCAGAGGTGTGTGCCTTGGGTTTTGAACCTTCGGACATTGTCTCGGCAGACCGTTCCATTCCCAACTAGGCTATCGTCCACTTAAAGGAATAAAGGTTCCGCTATATACTTTTCCGGCATGAAAAGTAGCCTATGTTCTTTCTAGGGTTTTAAACTCTCTTCATTGATTTTTTGAGTTTATCACACTCAGACAGACAGACAGACGCGGCGGGGGACTTTGTTTTATAATATGTAATGATATGGAAAAGTTTGTGACGATGTTGGAATGTTAGAAGTAAACGCACAAACTGAATGGAATTGGATGAAATTTCGCACGTAGATAGATCATATCCTGCATTTATATATAAGCTAGGTACTAACATAGGTAAGCTGAGATCTACAATACTAGAGTAACCATAAGTTTTTTTTTTATGGCATTGAATGACGAGACGAGCATGCCGTTCGCCTGATGTTAAGCGATATGACCACCCATAAACAGTGGCAACACCATTCAGCACCTTGAGTTACAAAGTACTGTGTGGCATTCCACTGCGCTCGTCATCCTGAGACATAAGATGTTAAGTCTCATTATGTCCAGTACTTACACTGGCTACAATGTCCTTCAAACCCAAACACAACAGTGCATGAACACTGCTGCTTGTAACACTTAATTGCTTTTAATATCAGCCCTGCATTATATTATACTGTCCTAAGAAAGCCTTTTCTACTATTAAAAGGGTACAGACCTTAGTCCCCCATTCTGAGATAGGCTGCTATTTTATTAATAAAATTTAAATCTATTTTTAATGTTGAAAATTATCAACATCTACCATCAGGCGAACGGCATGCTCGTCTCGTCATTCAATGCAATAAAAAAAAAAAAAATCTGTTGGAGCTTTTAGTACTTAATTGTTTTATTCGGAAATAACTTTCGCATAGGCGAAGTCGCAAGTAAATTCTATTATGAATCAGACGAAGTATTTTGTTTTATAACACTAAGTACATTTTTACAAAGTATGTATAGTTGTATCGTCAAAGCTCCAAGGCTGTCGGCTAGTGACGATGGAATCCGCGTAGGCGACGCCGTCAGTGACATGTCGCGCCTCGGTAGTGTTTACACGTTCTCGATAAATTTGCTTTTTCTAGTGTCGATAAATTTTGCTGATCATTTTTAGGGATAAATTCTTGTAAAACATTTGGAGTGGTTCAAATTTTTTTCCGAGATATTTTGTATCGTGTTTTTTGAAGTGAAAACTTCTTTAGCGGCGTTGAGCACTTTTGGGATGGGTATAAAATGTTAAACTCGCGTCAGGATCACGTGACCCCGATCGAATGCGTAGGAGGTTTTACCATTCCTTACTTATATGAACCTTAAATACAATGCGTAGAAGCTATAATTCTTAAACGTGCACATTTTTATTTATTTGCTTCATTAAAACCATCCCTTACTAATGTGAACCCTAAATAAAACGCGTGGAAGCTATAATTCTTAAACGAGAAAATGTTTATTTATTTTCTTCATTAAAACCATCCCTTACTAATATGAACCTTAAATACAATGCTTAGAAGCTATAATTCTTAAACGACTACATTTTTATTTATTTCCCCGGGGTTGTTACGGCACGAGTGCAAAAGAGCGTAACACTATTTTTTCAAATTTTGATTTATAAAGAAATAGTGAAATTGACATTTTTGTGTACGATAGCACAATAAATAAATATTGTATTTAACCACATAAATGCAAGTACTTTTATACTGATAAATAAAGCAATTCGTGCGAAATTATTCCCTAACCATTCCAAAATATTCAGAAATGTACAACGTTAATGTTCAAGTTTTCACTTCTGCCCGCACTCCCGGAGTGCAACCCGTTCTTTTTTTATTTATTTTCTTATAGATTTATTGTACATCAAAAACAAAAATAGTTTTAGATAAGATTAAATTAATATTGAGGATTTTGAGAATGAAAAATAATAAAGTTACTGTTAATACGCGTTTTTATACCTATGCAAACTAAATCGCTCCCTCAAAATTTTAATGTTAAAAAAAGTTTTTTGTTAATTACTTACTTAAATATTTAAATCTCGAATATCCATATTTAATTTTTTTAACCGCTTCTTAAAAAAAGGCTACAAACACAATGCAGCCAAACATAATACTTATACACTAACGTATCTATACTAATATTATAAAGAGGAAAGATTTGATGTTTGTTTGTTTGTAATGGATAAACTCAAAAACTACTGGACTGATTTTGAAAATTCTTTCACTAATTGGAAGCTACATTACTCCTAAGTGCTGTAGGTTTCTTTTTATCCCGGAAAAACTATTACACGCGGGCGGAGCCGTCTACTTTAATATAAAACCCATTACTCGATCTCCAACAAAAAAGCAAAAACAATTCTATCTCGTCATTTATTCGCTATAAAGACGAATAATTTACAACACAGCCGCCTTAAGATTTGAAATAATAAATTAAAAGTGCAATATAATTTTATTTTGCCACGGAAAAGTCGTAAACATGTATTTACGACCGATCTAACGTCTTGTAAAATATAGATACGTGTTTATCTCCGCACTACACTAGCGATTAGTTTCTGTAGGTTGGGTCTCAGTGCATAATGCATTTGTGGATAAATGTTAATTTGAAAGTTGTTTTTTATAGCCTTTAGAGGTCGCAGGTCGTTACGAATTGGCGTAGTGTGTTGTGGGTCTTGTCTTTGACAAAGGATCATCCCTTTTCTCTTTCGGAGCTAGAGGTGTTATACCATTTTGCTAGGTACCTATTAGGTCCCATGAAATAGGAGCGAGCTTATTGCTATTTACAGGGCACTTCACACAACAGTTCCTGACCCGAGGATCGAACCTGAGACCTTAGCACGCCAGTTGCAACATATAACTACGCTTATTGTATGAAAACATGAAAGATTAATTAACCATAACAAATCGTACCGATTAATCGCATCGTATCATCAGTATTAAATCGTCACAGTATTTATAATTCATAATACTAATGCGCTGGGAACGATAGGCGTTGTCTTTTTAACTGTGCACTAACCCGATTTCATTACATACGCGTCATACTAAAATAAAAAGTGTCCGATAATGGTATTAACTTACGTGGGATAGGAGAGACGGGAACAAAAGTGCTATGAAAGGGTCAATCTTACTTTTTACTAATATTTTTTATGAATATGTTGGGATGTTTGTTAGAAGTAAATGCAGGAGCTCCTGTAGAGATTTGGTTGAAATTTAGCAGACCTATAGATCGTATAAAGGTTACTTCAACTTCTTCACGTTCTTTGTGTTAACAAAGGCTACTTTTTATTCTGGTAAAGTACTATTATTTACAAATTACTTTCAAGTAGGTGGAACTAATAGCAACATCTAGTAAATACATTATGTGGAAGTGTGTCCGCTTTTATCCATTTAAAACCACTAAACAATCGTAACTGAACTTTTTTCCCATTTTAACGACCTGTTTTCGCGGAACAATCTAAAAAACGGCTAAGCCGATGTTGAGCGAGTTTTCATATGCACAAAGAAGACTTTTCACAGAGCAATCTTAACGCTATCCTACATAGGACTCGTGCATATAACCCTTCTATATAACTCACTAGACTTCTGCTCGCGGCTTCGCTCGCGTGAAAACTTTTTCCTTGATAAAAATATTTTCCCGGGATAAAAAGTAGCATATGTGTTAATCCAGGACATGATCTACCCGTGTGCCAAATTTCATCTAAATCCGTTGAGTATTTTTTGAATTTATTCTTAACAAACATACATACAAATCTTTCATCTTTATAATATTAGTATAGATGAACAAGTCACTCGCGACCGCAAACATCGATAAAAAACAAATATTGGTATAAATCTACCATAGTGGTCCACTTAATTGTGTGACGTTCCGGGATCAGGCTGTATATTGCAGTGAGGTCAATTTGCCTGTATAAAAAATAACTATTTGCTGCTGCAATTTTGTCTAGTGTTAGGATAAAACGATTTGTGAGGGTATTTGTAACGACTGGGTATTTGTCTGACCAGTTATGAAAACCAGTCGAGATATCAAACTAGTAGTGGAAGTGACAGTTGCAGACAGTTGGGTGTGTAAAAAGGGTGCCGTATCGATATGCACGCTCTTTCGGTCTCAGTAGGCCCCAGTCGGTCTTAGTCGTAGTCTTAGTGGCAGTTTTACATTTACTCTCGTACCGGTCAGTCCATTGGTAATATCTTTGTTAAAGTATTTCTGTAAAATCAGTGGTAGATCTTTTTTATTTATATCAAAATCGCTTCTGTTTCTAACAGTAGTATATCTAGAACAAGTCGACAGTGACTTCGACAGCTTTAACATAACGTCCTTTATGAGTTTTGGCGGGAACTTGGAAGTGTCATGAGGTGCTCTTGTTTTAATTCATTATTTTGGAGATACTCAGTGTTATATTGCATAACTATGGTGGTATATTATCCAATATAGTTCTATTAAAGAGCTCAAATGAAGTGAATTGAAATAATTGTGCTAATCAAGTGTTTTTTTTGTTGCCGCCAAAACTCCTCGATAAAGTCTTGGTAAGGTAGCCACTGCTTTACTTCGACATACTACAGATAATAAAATAGACAAACCAAACTTGACATTGGCAAAATGTGAACACAAATGACATTATAAAAAAAATAAAAAAAAAATAAAAAAGTCCTTTATCGGAACAACGCACACAGCTCCAAAGAAATTCTTTCACAACTTGACCACGCGAGCGTACTAACTTGATTAGAATTTAAGTACCTAGCAGCGAGAGCGGTTTGAGTAATTGATGAAACCTTGAATTATTAAAACATAATTAAGTGACCATTGATTATGCTTGACGTATGCTTGATTGATAAGCTTTATTCGCTTTTACGAAGTTTGAAGGAATATAGTGAACTAGCACTATAGATGCGGTAGAAAATCCGCCGCTGTGGCTCAGTCGTTATATACTTCCTCGGCGGCGTAGTTATATTACGGTATGACTGTAGTACTGAGCTATCGGGTTCGATCCCCGGGTCAGGCAAAGTGGTATTGGGTTTTTCAACTCAGTATCAGCCCGGAGTCTGGATTTTGTGCGCGATATGGCGATACGCTCGCCCCCTATCACATCATGGGACGGAATACACACAGCGAAAAGTGGGTCCACTAGTTGCGCCTCTGCCTACCCCTTCGGGGTAAAAAGGCGTGAGTGTGCGTGTATATTATATACTAGAATAGCGCGCGGCTCCGCCCGCGTGGAAAAGTTTTTCCGGGATATAAAGTAGCCTATAGCACTCAGGAGTAATGTAGCTTCAGAGATTAGCGCGTTCAAACAAACAAACAAACAAACTCTTCAGCTTAATATATTAGTATAGATTTCGTGGTAACCCAGTGAGGTCAGCCAAATTTTGTTACCATCAAGAAAAATAATAATATGTCGTCAGTGAACGTTTTTTTCATTAATTGTTTTTTTTCGTAGTCCATTTTTTGTAGCACAGGCGCGCCTTTTAATTATTTGTTTTACTAGAAGTTTGTTACGATTTTTTTCCAGTCGTTAAATTTGGAGCTTTCATATCGTTTTTACACAAATGATGGATTGTCAGTGGCTTCAACTAAGCTGAACTAATCAATATTAATTAATTAACAGTCATTGAATTGATCAGTTTAGCTGCTAAACTAAACTTTTGCAACATAGTTTGTCAAACACGTTTGCGAGTCCCCTTAAAGAATCATTGAAAATTCCTTTCGAATAAATAGCAGCACCGCATAGTCTTTAATTAATCCTCAATAAAAACCAAATTAATCATCATGAATCCTTATTGAGCTTCGTCAAGTTCCGCGTAGGGTACAGTTACCTCCATAAAAGAGTACTTTGTAAGGACTAAGTATTACGTAGTCTCAATTACATACATAGTATATATATAAATAGCATCACGCCTTTTTCCCTTTTCAAGGATAGGCAGAGGTGTATTACACCCACAATTCGTCAGCTATGTTAGGTCCCATTTAATAGTCACATTTCCTGACTCCGGACTGATATTTAGTTGAAAACCCCAATATCACTTTAACCGACCCGAACCCGAGACCTCAGCCCTGCAGTCATACCGTAATACAACTACGCCACCGAGGCAGTATCAATTACGCGCGGTTAATATCAACATCACGCTATCGCTGATGGACTAGTCATCGCAATTTCGGTTCGTCAATTTTTTTATCCCATGAAATATTGGGGTCGGTGAAAATGTAACTAGCGATATTTCAAACCCGACAAAGTCCTTTTTTTATTATGATATAATTGGACATGAATTTATTTAGTTAAACTAAATTCCACAGACAAGCATTCATTCATTCATGGCATTCAAGCTCCGTTTTGTTTAATTTCAAAATGCTTTAACTGACATAATATTTAACTTTTTATATGCTGACTTCTTACGTTCACGCGAATGTTAAACATTGAAATTAAACTACTATTAGGCTTAAGAGTTAAGGCTGTAACACTTACTTTTCGGATCACGAACACCTCAGTCCACCCCGTGACCATGAAGAGCTGTAAACTTCGGAAGAAATATAAAATAAAAAACCGTTATAAAATCCATAATAGTAGTTTCATAAAAAAAATATGCTATCCAAACTGCCTTAAACTATTTCGTTTAATATAGATACAGACTGAAAGACCGATGTACTGTTATAGGTATCTACTATACCTCTACGTAGACAATCTAATATCTACCTCTACACACACACCGTCCTAATCCTTTCGGAAAATAGCTATCATTATACCTTTCCTAGATACCATGTTTAAAATATCTCGCTAAAAATATTGGAACACCAAGCTATCTCCGTTAACTGACACAGCCTGCGGGCTAATGTGTTCCGTGAAGACTCGTGACCCGCCGTACAGGTTCGATGCCCGGCGCGTACGCATTCTGTATTTATAGATGTGAGAGACGACTCTATGCTTCGTTTATCTCTATGTTTTATTGTGATTTCGCATAGAATTCGTATTTTAGTTGTATATTGGGGAGGGCTGGATGCAGGCCGCTTTTGACAGGTCCGTCTGGAAGTCTTTAGGGGAGGCCTATGATCAGCAGTGGACTTCATGTGGCTGGTGATGATGATGATTGGGGAGGGCTGTTTTCAGTAGTAGACTTCATGTGGATGATGATGATAGATCATTTTTGTGCAAAAAATACATATAATTCGGATGTAATCTTTTCAAGTCTGTGCATTAATGAAAGCCCATTAAATCCCTATCTATGTAAAGTGTGGGATTAAAGCTATGTGTAACTATTCAGTTAATTTTTATTCAATGACTAAAAGTTAATTTTAGAAACCCAGAAGAATTAACAAAAGATTAGAAATTGGGAAGAGGAGATTGTTTAGACCTACGAAAAATCCATACATTATACGAATTATTCTTGCGTATGTGTTTTTTTTTAATGTAATGATGCATATTTTTGGAAAAGATGGATGATAGGAGACTGACAAAGAGCATATATAAGGCCAGTGTGGATGGAAGAGCTTGCAAGGGTCGACCGCACCGAACCTTTGAATGTCATCTGACGTTCTAGGTAAAGGCCAGGTTAAAAGTACCCTGAACCGGCGGGAGTGCATGAAAAGATTGATGAAGGTAGAGGAAGCGAAAGTGGTGTGCCAGAATCGAGCAAAGTGGCAATCCATAGTCTCCGCCTACCCTTATGGGATAGAGGTGTGATATTATGTATGTATATTTTTTCGTATCTCTATTTCCATTGTAATACTGTCACTCCACGTCCATTCTATAATGAACAATTCACAAGATCTTGACATATATCCCCGATAGTAACAATTAACAAAGTCACATGTAGGTTTCGTAGAATTATATAACTTTATACTTTACGATGCGTCGTAAAAGGTAACAAATCATGTCAGAGTTTTATAGACGTCTTTGTGTGGTCTACTAACTGTGTCTTTGTTTATGAACCCTTTAATTTTGTCGAAGGCTGAGTAAAGAACACGTCATGTGATGGTTTGCACTTGGTGCTTAAGGACAAAAGTGCATATATATTGAAAAGAGGACAATTTGGAACATAATATTTTATTTTGTAAGTTTCTCAGTCTGTCTGAATCGATAGGAGTAGGCAGCGGTATACATCCTCTTTTCTGTTCCAATTTGAAGAACACCATGGTTAGTACACCTATTAGTAATTATCAGATCTGATATGCTCATGTAGAGTAGCACAGTGAAGGATCAAATGGATCTTAAAATGGATAAACTGATTTTATTATTATTATTATTATTTATCTTTGTAATTCAAATTTCGAAGGAGTAATATTTTTTACAACTTGATGATTACGTTATAACTTTGTACAAAAAACAGTTTCATTTTTAAAAATGTCAGTTGTATCGTATTACCCGTTATAAAACGTTCTCAATTTAAAAATACATACATTCACGCCTTTTTTCCCTGAAGGGTTAGGCATAGGTGCAGCTAGTGCACCTATTTGTCGCTTTGCCTGACTCGGGCATCAAACCCGAGACCTCAAAACTGCAGTCGTAGCGCAACACAACTGAGGCAGTCAATTTAAAAATAGTCACGGATAATACATACATTATCTATTTTGTCACTCATCTATCATGAGTTATCTAGTCCAACTTAGCTTCTTAGTTTATTTTTCTATCCTAATTTAATTCATGGTATAACCCATTGAAGTAAGCATTATCAGTTACGTTTAGTTAATTTTACCTTTGTTATCTCGTTAACACTTAATATTAATTCCGGAACACAAGTTCTCGGGTTACAATTATGTTAAAAAACTTCAAACATTTCTATATATAATGTATACCCGATGATAACCTGTTTTGTGTGTAATAAATAAAATAAATAAATAAATATCCCATTTTATTGACTCGGACTGAAACTTAGAGTACAGCGTATCCCGTAGTCGAAACGATATCCGAAACGCGGAAGATTTGCGACCTATAAAATAGTATTTACTATTGTTGTTCGTTCAGATCACTCGTGGGCCGCGACACCGCGGTACCTCCCACATAATGTAGGGGACGGTGTGCATTTGTGTTATTATTTTACAATAGAAATCGAAATTTAAATTTTTCGATTAGTAATACTGTGGGCTTAGAATGTGACAAAAAAACGTCATGACTCCGTTTCGTCTTATTGGGATTGGTTGAGAGACTAACACTTGACTGACGTATTGGTCTCTCGATCAATCACAAACATCAAAATTAAACGAATTCGTTTTACGAGTTGCGTCTTTGTGTCACATTCTAAGCCTACTGATTGATGAATTTAAAGTTCTGGTTCTAAGTATATGAACTTTCAAAAAATTATCAATTATAAATGAAGTATGTCAATGTTCATTTCTTTTAAATAAATAAAAAAAGAACTAAACCATTTTAAAATTAGGGCTTAGTGTCTCAAAATTGATCCTCAATTTAGAAAAATCGAAACTCAAACATTTTATAAGAAGTTCTTCGGTTCTTATGATGCTTCCAAATGCCATCAGATAGATGGCAACAGACAACGATTTTTTTCTTTCACATCAATATAGTGCATGATAACCAAATTGGAAACGTAATCACCTCTGACTTTCCATAGTTGCATGTTTATCAATTAATGTTCGCTTTAACGATGAAGAAAAACATCATGAGGAAACCCTACTTATGTGAAAATTCTCCATATAAATTTGGAAGGTATGTGAAGTCTGTCAACCCGCAATAGGCCAGCCTGGTGGATTAAAGTCTAAACCCTCACAATACTAGAGCAGGCCCGTGATCAAAATGGACAGTATACAATTTATTTGTTTAAAAAAAAAAAGTAAGAAATTGTATGTTGCTAACTAATGTAGTTAAAAAGATAACTATGTGGTAGCAATGTAGGGTTGGTATTATTATTATATTATATACCTACGAGCTTTTGCCCGCGTGAATTAGTTTTCCCGGGATAAAAGTCCCGTTTTATATTTTCCTGGGATAAAAAGTAGCCTATGTGTTAATCCAAGTCATAATCTACCGTCATAGTCATAGTCTAAATCCGTTCTGTAGTTTTTGCGTGAAAGAGTAACAAACATCCATACTTACAAACTTTCGCGTTTATAATATTAGTAGGATTGACGTCGAACATAATTCTCAAGTGTGTAGAAAGCCTAACGCCCAACATAATGTAGACAAAGGTGCTGATCATACCGTGTAAGGCTCGCATCGATCATTTCGTTTGTCTCCGTGACCTCACTTCCTGTGTTTCATAATTTTCACGATTTCTCTTATGTTGAAATCCTTTGGGATTTGGTTGGGATCGATTTAGAGTTGGGAATTTTTTGGAGATTTGGGTTTAAATAACAGTAATAGTATAATAGGATTTAGTGAAGAATTACTTTAAAAAGTAATTTAAATTAGACTTATGAATAAAATGACAGTTGTACCTATAAATAAAAATGTTCAGTTCCTTACTTTAACACTCACCCTGGTTATTATTTTTTGATTAATAAATGTTATCTGATGATTCAAAAATTAGCCCTAAATTAGCTTATGATTTATTTCATGGACAACTTTTGTTTGAGACAGTTGAAAAATCAGACCTAAATAAATTAATAGAAAATAAGTTATTCAGTACCGCCGATATTACGAAATTACAGATTGTTGTTCGTAATCTTGTTTAATAATATGAGTCCTATATAAAAATATTTAAATAATTGACTTTCCATCGTCCATACAAAAGATATCAACGCGCAACTTGGTAGAGCTGCACCAAAAAACAAACCTTCAAAGCTCTATATTTTTCTTGGCGCTAAATATCACGGTATCCCTGTATGATCAACAAATTATCGACCAAACAGTAGCGGTATTGTCGGAGTATTTACTTAACAAAAGCACCCTAAAGCTCAAATCACGGCCTCACACTTTCACACGTTACACAAATAGACGTAAGTCATTCATAAAACAACGTTCGACTGTCGATTCCGTAATTTGGAATGATAGGATAGCCTACTTTTACGCTAGTTTTTTTTTCTGAGTCTAGCATGCTATTAATATTATATTGACTAAAATCTAGAAGTCCAAGGTTCGATTTTCAACTCAGGCAGTAGTTTGAGTTAAATTTAAAGTAAGTTGACCTAAAAAAGTAAAGTAAAGTTCTCTATAGGAATTTCAAAGGTATGTGAAGTCTGCCAACCCGCACTAGGCCAGCGTGGTGGACTAAGGCCTAAACCCTCTCAGTTGTAAAGGAGGACCGTGCTCAGAAGTGGGCAGTATATAATACAGGGCTGGTATAGTGGTGGTGGTGGTGACCTAAAATTATGCATCGTACGTTTTGGAAACATGCGTGTATACGTGAACATTTCGTATTCACAAGTTCCGGTGTAAAATGATAAACAAAACATTTCTTAATAACGGAAAATTATAAACACAAAACAGTTCCATTCATTGTAATATTGTATTTACTCGACCTTACCAAATACATGAAAATCATTATCACAAATAAATTCGTGTAACGCGACCACTTCGAAGTCGTCACTTCCAGTTTTAAATAACACATCTTATGTCAGAGTGACAGACATTAGAAGGCCCAAACAACCCCTTCGCCTTTTAACCCTTACTCCTTTTTAATCCACGCTTGCAATTTTGAAACGCGAAAATAGTTTTCGAAACACTACAACTGCTTTACGCGATGCCCTTGGCAATAATTGATTTTCCGCGTTAAATAAGTAAAAATTAACTCATTTTGGCTTGACTGACAAATGGCCTAAATCGATATCATGGCCTTGAATATTTAGAGTGTGGAAATATTTTCGTGATTAAAAGTATCTTTGTCGCTGTTGATCTTGAAATGCAAAGTAACAAACACACTTCCTCTTATATTAATATAAAATATTCACAGGAGCATTTTATAATATTAAACAGTACCAGTGACTATAATAACTCAGTCGCGTTATACGTAAACGTCATATTACAAAACTTCTGTCAATTCTCACTTTCGCAAGACGAGTATTGTTCGCCGTTTCGCAACGACGACCTCTGGTGACGAAGAAATTACTGGAATCATTAGAACATTCGAGAATGACGTCACGATTAGATTTAGGGATAAATTTACCAAGTCACGTATACGTTATAGGCCATTTGTGTGTTTACCTATGTGAGGTTAGTCAGGTACTATCACGATACTTAGTTCTGTCGATAAGCAAATATTATTTTGCATTATGAGACTTACCAGATTCAAATATTATAAACAATTGTACTGGATATCACCCACCACCACCATACCAGCTCTATATGATGTACTGCCCACTGCTGAGCACGGGCCTGCTGTACAACTGAGAGGGTTTAGGCCTTAGATCACCACGCTGGCCTAGTGCAGGTTGGCAGACTTTACATACCTTCGAAATTATTTAAATAGGGAACTTCTCAGGTATGCAGGTTTTCTCGTGTTGTTTTCCTTCACCGTTAAAGCGAGCGATAATTCTCAAAGAATACACACATAACTTTTTAGAAAAATCAAAGTTGCGTGCCCTTGGGTTTTGAACCTGCGGATACTCGTCTCGGCAGTCCGTTCCAATCCCAACTATCCTATCGCCGCTTCTGATAGAAACAACTGCGTATAATGCTGTTTTTTTTATTGCAATTTAATAAAGAAACGAGCATGCTGCTCGCCTGATGGTAAGCCATACAAGCGCCCATAAACAGTAACACCTATACAATACAATACACAACTTTGAACTACAAAGTACTGCGTGGCAATCCACTACCCTGAAACATAAGAAAAGGTCTCATAATGCGGGCTACTGTACCAATTTGGAACACAATATTTCATTTACAATGCTGCTTAATGGTAGAAATAGCTAATGAATTGCTCGACAATTTAAAAATTATACCGGCCTAGAAATCAGACTCTAGAACTCAAGTACCCATAAAGCTATTAAGATCCGTTTTGAATGCTCATGCTGCTCGTAATACTTTAAGCCACAGTACCAACAGCTATTAGGAATCTAGTTTAAGTTTAATTAAAGATCCAAACCATCGTATCATCGCGACATAGAGGAAAGTTATTAATACGTTTATAAATCAATTATTTTGATTGTTTATTCGTGGATTAGTTTCCTAATTGAGATTGGGGATTTAGAAACATCGTCCTTTATCCTTAAAGATGTAGGCAGAAGTGCAACCAGATCCACCCACTTTTCCCCAAGTGTGTTCTGTCCCATGATGTCATAGGAGATGAGCCATATCGAGCGGAAATTTCAGGTTAATACTAAACAGAAAAATCCAAAATCGCTGGCCGACCTAGGATTCGAACCCAAAACCTCACAGCGGTGTCATACCGCGCACGTATGCAATAACCCCATCAAGGGAATCCCACCCTTTAAAATATCGGATCGAATACCGTATATGGAGGGGTTAAAGGCTATTAAAGCGACATTTTTTGTGATATAAAACTTAATATCCCAAATAAATGTCGCTTAATCCGAATAACCTTTCACCCCACGATATTGAAAATTGACTCTACATTCGACTCTACAAATCAGTTACTCAACATAGAAACAAGGAGTCTGATTAGCCATTAAGACCGACGTAACATTACGCGTGGTCCGTTGTGGCACAAATTTGACCTTTCGCCTACATATCGGTCAGTATCTCATTAACGGGACACTTGCTTGTGTGGTGCAAGTTAACGGATGTAGAGGGTCTTTTATATGATAAATTCAAAATTTGGTAAAGATATTGCAATGCAATGCAATCAACCCTGTATTATATATGGGCTTCCTCCATACTGAGAGGGGTAAGGGCTTAGTCCACCACGCTGGCCTAATGCGGGTTAGCAGACTTCACATACCTTCGAAATTCTTATGGAGAATTCTCAGGTATGTAAGTTTCCTCACGATGTTTTCTTTCACCGTTAAAGCGAACGATAATTGTAAAGATATTAATTGGATGTTTAAAAAAACGTATACTAGACACAGATACAAAAATCACTAAATAAATGTAGAGATTCCTAGCGCCATCTGTACAATGCCAGTGCCATGTATTTAAAAATTAAGTAATACCTACGAAAGCAAATAACTGGGATAAAAAGTCGTAAAAAGCCCGTATGTTAATCCGCGACATGGTCTATCAGTACGCCAAATTTCATCCAAATCCGTTCAGCAGTTACAGGATTTGCTTCTAACAGACATGCAAACAATCATCAACAAGTAAGTAATAAGATTAAGATTATATTTTCTGTCATAGAGTAAAATCTCGGAGAAACGGCCCCATTTATACCGTAAACAAATATCATTACAGCGTAATACACGTTAAAATAAAGACGAATTAAGTACCTCCTCCTTTTTTGAAGTCGATAGAAAATACCTTTATTTGCAACTAAACTCATTTAGAAAATATTGAATTTTAATAAATAATTCTCTGGTTATTTATAGTACTAAGTAATTATTTTACGTTTGTGTACAATTTAAATAACCGTATAAATTGTTATTCGAATAAAATACACCCATTTAACAATTTAAAATCCTCATCAATTTATAATAATTTATTTTCTCATAACAAATAATCTCGCGTCCACAATCCATGATTTGAGTCACCTAACATTGATTAATATCTCTCCGCCGTCTCCCGCATCTCGCAGCACAATCTAACTCGGTTCAAAGGCCCCAGTTACCGTGTTTACGTAACCTTAGTTACCGAACCGTTAAAACGTTAAGTCTCTTTAATTACATTACTACAGGATTCGGCTACAGCCTCCATGACAGATAGTTGATGGGACGGTTTGGTATATTGACAAAATAATAGATCTCTTTATTGTAGACATTGTTTATTTTTGAGTCGAGTGGCAGAAGTTCTCATAAGGTTAGCCGCTCCGATGAGAGGTGGACACAACACACTTTATCAAGCTTCTTGGATTTGGTTTAGCTTTATGACAGACTGCTTGATTGGTGGGTTGCTGCCTGATTGGTTTCAACCCGCTCGGATGATGCTATACTCCCGAGTGTAGACATTGGGCCGTAAGACCGTGTGAAACCAACATAACCGTTCCACTCACCCCCCAGTGGTGGTAGCGATAACGCGTTTTTACCCCGCGAAAAAAAAAAAAAGCCTAACTCCGGGATGGATACATACTGTACACTGTAGTAATCTAACTAATATTATAAATGTGTAAGTTTCTGGAAATGTTTGGATGTTTAGATGTTAGAAGTAAACGCAGAAACTACTAAATGGATTTCGATGAAATTTGGCACACGGGTAGATCATGTCCTGGATTAACATAGGGTGTTCTTTATACCGATAAGTTGCTCCCTTAGGAAATAATCGATATTTTTAATCTGCTTTTTAAGTAGATGGTCCTGGCGTCGGATTGTGTTTTAAGGGCTTTTGTAGTGGGAAAGGCTTTTCATGCGGGTGAAGCCGTGAGTAACACCTAGTACTTACTGGGTGTAAGATGGATACTCACTTTTTTTTATGGCAATGAATGACGAGACGAGCATGCCGTTCGCCTGATGGTAAGCCTTGAGTTACAAAGTACTGTACGGCATTCCACTGCGCTCGTCATCCTGAGACATAAGATGTTAAGTCTCACTATGTCCTGTAGTTACACTGGCTACAATGTCCTTCAAACCGAAACACAACAGTGCATGCACACTGCTGCTTGGCGGTAAACATAAAGTATAAAGTACTTTACTAGTACTTTATAGTAATTATTATAAAACAAAATCCCCCCACCGGGTCTGTCTGTCTTAACGCAATATAAGGAACTATCGGATGTACGTCGATAAAATTTGTTATGGAGATATTTTGAAACCCTGGGAAGGACTTAAAATTGTATACCGATAAAACATTTTCACATGAGCGAAGCCGCAAGCAAAAGTTAGTATATTATATATGGCATATTATCTATCATCATTCAGCAATATCCATCAACCATACAAAACTAGAGTTGCTATAAAACCTGAAGATAACTATCAATAACACTTAACTGCTCGGTTAAATATTAAACCGCTGGTTGGTAATTAACTGAGGCATCGTCGTCCGTGCGTGTCGCGGCCTGGTTTTCAGTTATGCACAATGTACTACATGATTAAACATCCTTTTGTATCCATTTGGTGTGATTACATCACGCTGTTATTTTACGAGGGTGGGCAGAGTGATGGGAATAACTCTAATTCTAAAACTTTTATGTTTTCTGGACTTACTACACTAGTATTCATTAAAATGTTCCAAAAATATAAAGCATAAATAGCAACGCACCTTTATCTCAGTTCAGAGGATTATTAGATGGAGATGCTTATTTATTCATTTTAAAAAGTATAGGTATGGTTAAGGTACCAACACTATAAGTACATATTGATACACACAATGCTTTTAAGTTATTGTGGCTTTTTTTCCGGTAGGCGATCCTGCAGTCAACACCGGAGGAAACCTGCGAATGGGATACTAGAGTCCCCCGGCTTGATGACTGCAGGGGCCTGGGAAGGAAGTGGAAAAGGATGATGCAAGGAAAGGTGGGGAATGGAGAAAGGTTCTCAGGATGGGTAGAAAGGGAAAGGGTGCCAGGAAATGTTCGCGGGCCCTTTTAGGCCTCAATGTGTTACACAACCAAGAGGTATACACACTGAACTGTGTGCCTCGGCCTGCGACTAATGTCCCCCCGAACATGGGCGTGCATTGGGTGTGAAGACCCAGCGCACAAGAATTTCCTCGGGGGGCAAGTTATTGTGGTTGAAACATACATACTTGTTAGCACACTCACTATGTTATGTACTATGGATGGGCCTATTTATCTACCATTTTCAGTTACCGGGTTGACACTGAATAAAAAAAAAAAAACCTAATATACCTTTTCCCAACCCGGGCATCGAGCCCAATACTTAAACCGTTTTACCGCAATACAACTTTACTACCGAGGCCGTTTGAGTTCTTTAAAAGTAATATTTTATAATTTTTGTTTCAGATATATCACACCGCGTTGATAAGTTTTCTACAATAGTTCGTTTATAAGGTAAACTACTGTAAATTTATTATTATTACTAGCATTTCCTCGCGAATTTGCCCGCGTGAAAAAAAAACCGGAATAAAAAAGAAAAAAGTACCCCAAGTATAATGAGATCCATTATAGTCTTATACCCCAAGTATAAGACTATAATGTATCTGTGTCAAATTTTATCCAAATCGGCTCAGCCGTTCTGACGTAATTAAATAACGAACATCCATACAATGTTTCGCATTTATAACTTAGTATGATTTATTAACTTTTTTCTTTATTCGTCTAGTAAACCGTGAGATTTTAGATTCAATTCCCAGAACTAGTAAAATTGTAATCAGTTTTTTTATTCGAATCCTGATTATATTTGCCTCATGGGTACTGAAATTTATGTGTAATTTGAAGACAGGGCCACTTTATAATACACAAAAGCTCGACGAAGTAATGGGCTAGTTGACACTTTTTTTTTTATTTATCAAAATAATATCCCATCTAAAATCTAACGGAAAAATAATTTTCAAAATCGGCGCAATAATAAGTATGTTATAAAGCTTTGGAATTTGGTAGAAGAGGCAATTGTCAAGCACCAGTAATATCAGGCTGTGACGTCACCGGGTGTCACCGGCCATAACGCTGCGTGCGTGCGAAAGAGATAGCGCGATATCCGCACCACGCCCCACTTTTACTCACGACAAATATCAAATGTGAATAACTGCTTTATTTTTCAACCAATTTTGATGACACGGAAGAATTTCTTTTGCGTATTATTTTTTGGTACATAAAAATAATTTACATAACCAAACATATGAAACTACCCTACTACCCTATTGTGTCGACTGACGAGAAGCAATCATCTCTCGTCTCTCTCTATCTGGACCTTCGCTAACCATCAGGTGCAGTGGGGTCACTTTGGATCCCCGTATCAAAAAACTAATGCACTTATTGTACCTCTGGCAGACCCTTCAAACAAAGAAAAAAAACATGATTATAAATAGTCCATCATCCGCTCTAAGATAATTTAGATCACTCACGGTACTATTAAATAAGGCCCGTTAAATACGAGTTCAATTAACGTTAAATTAGAGTCTCATCTCAATCAATCTAGAGTTGGTTTGTGGTGCGAGCGATAAGCGGGTAGAGATTTGAATATTTAATAAAATTAGATAGTTCATATAGAAAACTAGGTTTTGCTTGTGGCTCTGCCCGCGTAAAATACTTTACCTGGAATTAAAATTCCATTGTTTATTTTTAAGTATAAAGAGTTATTACGATTTCTAACCATTAATATATAAACATCTTTAGAAACTTTTATTAATTATTGAACACTTTGAACAGTAGGATGGTCATGATTGAATTAACACCAATACAATCAGAAAACATTAGCAACTATTTAATTCGATGATTTATTGAATTTTAGATACAGGCTTTTTAGATCATCCGGAACAGGCAAAAAATTAAAACAGTTCAAGGTTTCAATACCGTTCAAATGTAACAACTACAAGAAACTCTATATTTATAAATCATACGTCAACTTTATTTACCGATTTATATTTGTATATAAATCGCTTCAGTATTCAACTCAGGCGCATGCTAACTAAGCCATCCAGGAAGAAATTACCCGGCGCGACCACTCGGCCCCAGCACGCACGCAAAGTGTTAACATCTATCCACTACGCCGGCAATCTAGTTTTATTTTGACCCACTGGATCCCACAATCGAAATGTAAAATTGTTATTAGGCCTCTATAAAAAAGACGCTCACATCAACTATTTGTTAATTTACAATAATTTCCAGAAATCGAAAAGTGATAGTGATACTACGTACTATACAACTAATAACTAGTCCATCATCTTGGATTCAGAATGACGTCACTTAGCTAACAATGCATTGTCACCCAAACTGAACGTGTATGCAAAATTTCAACACAATCGGTTGAGGGTAACTGCTTCAAAATTGACTTGCAAGATCAACCCGAACAAACATACATACATACATTGCAAGTTAAATAAAAGCTTGTAAAAATTACGTCAATTAATTATTAAATTGATTATGATTTAATAAGTTGATTCTAACGGGAACTATCAGGATACAACTACGGACAAAACTTGTTATATTTTCCCAAACTAGGAAATAAGCCTGCCGCTTGACCAAAACAATACATACACGCCTTTTATTCTCTAAGGGGTAGGCAGAGGAGCAACTAGTGCACCCACTTTCGCCTGTTATTCCGTCCCATGATGTGATAGAGGGTGAGCCCGTCGCCATATCGGGCACAGACTCTAGACTCCGGGCTGATACTGAATAGAAAAAATACAATATTATTTTTCCCGACCCGGAGATCGAACCCGAGGCCTCAGCATTGCAGTCGTACCGTAATACAACTACGCCACCGAGGCAGTCAATCAATACACAAATAATTATTTATTACCATATTAATATAACGGACGTCTTCATAAAGGAGTTTAGTGGTGGTAATAAATCGTGGGGCCATCCCAGTCTAATAAGACGTGAAACTGGAAGGCTCGACGCACCGTTACTCAGGCACTAACTTGATGCGTTCGGGGATTTATAACCTGTAGACACTGTTGGCCCGGAGAAATGGTCAGTAGAATATTTACTTAGAAAAAAAAGATTTTTTTTTACTTTTTTGAAGGGTAGTTTAATGTTTTTAAAAGATTTGTATATTATCTTTTATATCGGAGATTTGATATAATAATTATGAATTTATGTTCCTCCAGCCTGTAACTTTGTTCATCATAGCGTGTCAGTTTAACGGCATGTTTATAAAATCTTTGTAAATTATTTCTTGCCTAAACCGTTATGAATGATGCAGGCATAAAATACAAAGTGTAGTATTATAGTGCAATATTCTTGTTGCCTTTTTTAGAACATTGAGTGACTTTTCCTTCCGGCAGTTTAATATCGATAATTACACTTTATGTTCGAATCAAAGCCCTTATCTTAACATTAGGAAAACAATAAACCCGTAAATCCCACGAGACAATTCAATATTTGCAAGAAGACATTCGCACATTCATTACAGTTCAAACACGCGAACTTCGTATTAACTATAATAATCCGTGTGCACCTTTTTCTTGTCTTTCACTATACGAACCCGACAGCGAGGTGAATGTCCTGCACTCGGGACCTAATTCAACGAAATTGTATGCGTGCGATCATGTGATTTCAGCCTTTTTTGCATATGAGTTTGGTGTACGGGTAGCCCATGGGAAATAATTTGAATAATATATAGGATATCCTGGTTTTGTACATTGAAATTTAAGTTATAATTCATAAGGGCTAAAGTTTAGTTTGTTGTATACTTAGTAAAGTGCGGCTAGTGTAGCAATGGGCTGAAGGTAGTAGATGACAGCTCAAAAGCAGTGTCGTGAGACCACGTACAGGGAGCGTAGTGTGTGACGCGCGGGCCGGTGGAGCGACGAGCTAAAGGTAGTGGATGAGAGCTCAGGAGTGAGTGTTGTGAGGCCACGTACAGGGAGGGTAGTGTGTGACGCGCGGGCCGGTGGAGCGACGAGCTAAAGGTAGTGGATGAGAGCTCAGGAGTGAGTGTTGTGAGGCCACGTACAGGGAGGGTAGTGTGTGACGCGCGGGCCGGTGGAGCGACGAGCTAAAGGTAGTGGATGAGAGCTCAGGAGTGAGTGTTGTGAGACCACGTACTGGGAGGGTAGTGTGTGACGCGCGGGCCGGTGGAGCGACGAGCTAAAGGTAGTGGATGAGAGCTCAGGAGTGAGTGTTGTGAGACCACGTACAGGGAGCGTAGTGTGTGACGCGCGGGCCGGTGGAGCGACGAACTGAAGGTAGTGGATGAGTGCTCAGGAGCGAGTGTTGTGAGACCACGTACAGTTAGCGTAGTGTGTGAGTCGAAGGCCGGTGGAGCGACAAGCTGAAGGTAGTGGATGAGAGCTCTGGAACAAGTACGACAACACGTTTCATGTATGACGGCCACTGAAGGTATCAAGTCACATAGACCGTAACAAAGCGTTCGCCTTGAAATCAAATTATTGTCTGATTGAAAGTTGTAAACCGAACCGTGTGCCCAAGGCTTGGGAATGGCCCTGCCATTTTTACCGTACAGGAAGACCAGTTGTAACCGGTCGCGAACGTGTCCAATACACGTCCCGCGGCTCGTCCGTGGAACGTGTTCCACTCGTACTCAGATAGACAGAAAATAAATATTGCGGTCGAATGAAGATATTTCATGTATATTTCCATCTAATTTGATTACTTTAATGCAAGAAGAGTATCGCGCTCATTATACTTTTATGGTAGGCAGAGCTATATCAAACCCACATGCTTCCTAAGTAATAGGGGGCGATCTTATTGCTGTTCGCCGGGCACGATCTCCCCCCCCCCCCCTGTACTGTATACCATCGCCAAGGTCTAATGTTCAGGTAATTTTTTATTCCGATTTGAAGGAAATTGAAGATTATTTATTACTGGATAATGAGACTTGTTATCTAATGTCTCCAGGCCCACATGCTCAAAATAAGCAGTACTTAGTTAATCAAAGCTCTAGGGAGTGTTGCAGCAACATAGGCAATTTTAATGCATCAAGCAAGTGGCTTGCTCGGTACTTCAATTGCAAAAAAGTAGACAAGAATACACAATCCTTGATACGCCTTTTACTAGTATAGTATGGGTGAAAGGAACTCAAAGGCCGACCCCTCCACCAATCAAAATAATCATTTTCGATACAGCATACATAATTTCATTTTAAAAATTTGATTATAGATTATTGAACAGCTTTTAAAAATAGGCGCGCTTCGAAATTGCCACGTCAAAAACAATCAATGCAACCGAATCAACTTGGTAAATAAAACTGGACCATAACTCAACAATATAAGCTTGAAAATTGATTGCTTATGACCCAGTGGTACACCATTAGATTTTTTGCATTCATCTAGTAAATTTAGTTTATATGCTAATGTATATAGCTGTAAAGGCATGCTTCATTACTTGTATTCCTGACCGTGACTGTTCGGCTGTGTGCTAAACAGAGCGAGTCAAATATGTTCATTAATCTACAGTTTTACACACAATTATCAAACACTGCACATCGGTTGGAAAATAGTGTTATTCTCGACCTTATCTTGTTGGCGTAAGGAGCGTCGAAAACATTAGAGTCATTGTAACACTTCCAAATTAAAGAAAGGTGCGAGTAAGTGTTGTTGATTTGTTAACTGTTCTCCCTGAGATGCCTTGTCATAACGCGCTCCTTGTTTGTGTTGTCATGGTCCTGAGCTCTCATCCACTACCTTCAGCTCGTCGCTCCACTGCACCGGCCCGCGCGTTATCAATACGCTCCCTGTACGGAGTCTCACAACACTCGCTCCTGAGCTCTCATCCCTACAAGATTATAGTTTTGTTCAGATACATTATACCATCTCTCTCGACAACTGAATTAACATAAGAATACAATTTCGTCATGTTCTAATTGGGCTGTAATTTTTTTTTGCTTCACTACTATAAATTCAACACTTTTACTTCAAATTTCGTAGAAACGTGCTACATTCTTTCACATTGATATTGCCTTTTCATTTTATTATAGAGACATTTAGGCAGTAGCTACGAAGACACAAACAACTTATTGCTCAGAAATATTACACTGCTTTGAAAGTGACTAATACTTCAGCAACCTTAGCAAGTTTGAGATTCATATTAGTTGTGTTTCTCGGCAACAAATTGATAGCGTCTGCGTGGAGCTTTATAGTTGAGAACACAGAACTTCATACAAGAGAAACCATATGGTAAGAGACTACATAGTTACTTTTTAGGTTCCGGACCTCAAGAGGAAAAAAGGAACCCTTATAGGACGAATTTGTTGTCTATCTGTCTGTCTGTCTGTTTATCTGTCAAGAACCTTTTCTCAGAAAAGCGTAGAGATATCACGTTGAAATTTATATCAAAAACTCGAGTCTACGGTCTCTTTCAGCTGTGAAAAAATCAAACTTGTAAGTCAACACGATCAATAGATATAACCATTTATGTCGCATATTTTGCGACTTCGTAATGGAATTAAAACCGGGTACTTCCCGTTGACCTAGAATCATGAAATTTGGCAAAAAGCAAGCTCTTATAGGACATGTAAAGGAACAAATGTGAAAACCGTAAATATGTACTTTAATAACAAAAAAAGCGAAATTACAAACTTTTAAATTTGATTACTTTATTAATTAATTTTGGCGAACTATTGAACTTATATACTTAGATACCTTACCTACAAGTTTGTCGGAACTCTCGGCACGCGAGTCCAACTCGTACTTGTTCCATTTTTTATGATCAGGGCACACAACCATCTCACTTCATTACCAAACCGGGATAACACAAGATCTATAAAATCCATGAGTCTATGGAATTCCCCAACCCCTCTCCAAATCCCAATCCTATACCTTTCTTTAAAAATTGTGAACCCACTCATAGCCAATGTTAACCATATAAAATTGGGTGAAACGCAAACTCGTTTGCTTATTGAGTAGAAATAAACAGTCTAAAACACGATGTACAAGCAATTTTTGACCTTATTTCGCTCATCTGAGGAATGCTGTATTAATGCACTAGTCTAAATCTAGTGACATATTGAAAGGTCGACGGATGCTACATAAAATTAATTATATTAATATGCAAAATGGTACTACTAAATGTGTAAATTTTAGGTGATCGTATTTTGATATTCAGATATTTGTACACACACACACTCACGCCTTTTATCCCCGAAGGGGTAGGCAGAGGCGCAACTAGTGGACCCACTTTTCACCGTGCGTATTCCGGCCCATGATGTGATGGGGGCGAGCCTATGGCCATATCGGGCACAAATTCTAGACTCCGGACTAAAACTGAATTTAAAACTCAATTATATTAATTAGATATTTGTAATCAATCAATTAATGTTTGGCATACAGATCAAACCCTGGACACACAGGATTTGGTGATAGGTCTTTCGTATGCGAGTGTCCGTCTAGGTGGGTACCACACCAATGTCTATTTCTGCCGTCAAGCAACAGTATCCATCCACTTATGTGTTTTGGTTTAAATAGCATTCCAGAGTAATTACTGGGTATTATGAGCCTTAACGCCTACCATCAGGTGAGAGGTATTCGAGACTTAATGAAATCACATGTATTTTAATCTAAAAAAAGGAATTTACACGAGCAAAACCGCGGCTTAAAGTCAGTTAACCATAAAACCGTATACGATAAATTAGCGAAAGCAATTACCCTGGCATCTCTCATAATTACGTCGTAAGCGTCGAGACCAAATTGGGCTAGATCAGGACAAATCAGCCGATCGTAAATCAGACTGAGCCATGGGAACTTTGTTTAGCGGGCCGGCGGACGATTCTCGGAAATTGGGGCTAGAGAAATGGCGGCACGGTGCGGTTAGTGAAATTTATACAGTGGTCTTTTTTTGTAAATGCCTCGGTAGCGTTTTAGTTATATTGCGTGCACAACACCGCTCGGAGGTCCCGGGTTTGAGTCCCAAGTCCGGCAATTTTTGCGGCATTCAGCCTGGTCTCAGGAATTTCGTTCGTTCAGGAAATCCGTTATGGCGATAGACTCGTCCACTATCACACCATGAGAGCACACAGACGAAAAGTGGGTGCCCTAGTTGCACCTCTGCCTACCCCTTCGGGGATAAAGGCGTGATGCTTGTGTGCCTTTTTTAAACAAAAGATTGACAATACGAACAAGCCAATCAAGTAGTTGTGAGCGATACTACTGATTACTTAAAGTAGGAAAACTACACAATCTTTGACTCCGTGGCACTGTACTCATCACCCTGAGACATTAAATGATAATGTCCAGCGATGGAACTGCTAGAAGTAACTGGGTGAGAGACGAGAGATAAATTTTCTACCCAATCCTATAATGATCACAGTTTTGTTAACCAAATTTAAAAAACATAGATTCTATTTTCGACGTTAGCGTGTATTTTATCATGCTTTGCTAAAAAATAACTTACGCGAAAATTAAAATAGATACAGAAACACGAAATACTATCCGCGCATCTAACCTCTCATTCCCTGGCCCCACCAACCTCTCCTTATTTGTCTACGAGCTATCCGATACAGCTAGATGCAATATTATCTACAGTACAATGGAGTCCAAACGTGACGGCGCAATCGTGACGATAAATGTAGAATATCATATTTTTACCCGATGATTCGACAACCTTTTTTTACCATTGTACGAATATTTATCTGATAAAAACCGCTGGTTTGAAAATGGAATTGTTTTTAACGTTGTTCGTGATTTTAAAACTTGCACGCGGGTTTCTCCGTTCGGGTTCATCACATTTGAATTCACTTGTAAATAATAAACTTCTTTCTTTCTTTCTTTCTTGTATGGCGGCTTGTATTGCTGAATAAAGTTGGTGTAAATTGATAGATTATCTCACTGCCCTATTTATTATAATTTAGAGCCTTTAGAATTCTGTCTGTGATAAATACATAATTGATCTCGGAGTCAAAAACTGCCCTGGTGGCGTAGTTATATTTATATTTTACTGGTGGTACGTCTCTCATTATGTAAGAGGCCGTCTGGGTGGGTACCAACGCAATGTCTATTTCTACCGCCAAGCAGCAGTGTGCATGCACTGTTGTGTTTCGGTTTAAAGGACATTGTAGCCAGTGTATCTACTGGACATAATGAGACTTAACATCTTATGTCTCAGAATGACGAGCGCAGTGGAATGCCACACAGTACTTTGTAAGTCAAGGTGCTGGATGGTGTTGCTATTGTTTATGGGTGGTCGTATCGCTTACCATCAGGCGCACGGCACGCTCGTCTCGTCATTCAATGCAATAAAAAAAAAAAAGTTACGACAGCAGTGCTGAGATCTCAGGTTTGACCCCCCAATTTGTGCCCAATAAGGTGATAGCCTTGCCCCCATCACCTCATGGGACGGAATACGCATGGCAAAAAGTGGGTGCACTAGTTGCGCCTCTGCCACCGCTTTGGGTATGAAAGGCGTGAGTGGTGCGTATTTGTGTGTGTTACTAAAAAGTCAAACGAAAACTAAATTCGTATAGGTTTCCGAGAGTTACACAAGAATTTTCTTTACCATTGAAGCCAACAATATCATAAATTCGAAAAGTCAGAGGTGCGTGACCCGGAATTGAACCTGAAACCTCAGTCTTGACAATCCTCATATTTTAAATGTTAAATCATACCATACATTTAATCATACCTCCTAAAATATTTTCTGACTAAATTAAGCATACTTTTTATAGTTCTTTAAGAAACTATAGATCACTACTGTGCTGACACTAATTTATTATCGAAGAATTTAATTTAGTGCATAACTTACTCTAAAGCGTTCTAGTTTTCATTGAATATATTGCACACATAAATAGGAGAGCACAAAATATTACCAAACTATGCAGATGACCGTATTTAATCAATCCATACATCCAATAGCATATTGCGTACTTAGTATTATATGCGAAAAATTACCTTTAAATAATAGACATAATGTAGGAAATTAAGCTTCGCGTGAGCACAATTAAGGTAAACCAAACTTAATAACTTCAAGACAGAATAACCTTTTGAACTGGACAGGTGTGCAAAGGTCGTGCAAGGTGTCCTGAGATCGAAAATAGGATAGCTTGATATCGGATGATTAAACACAATCCAGGGTCACCTTGACAATGAAAAAAACGACATACTTATCTTTTTGAAAACACTACAATAAGTTGAACCACGGATGTAAAATAGAAAGTTTGATTTTGGAACAAAATAAATATCAATAAATAGTAATTTTAATTTTACATGCCTTAAAGCCTAGGTAAGCCCTTAAGAAAAGTAATACCCAGATTTTGGTGAAAATATTCGTTATTCAATGATTTTTTGCACAATGTTAGCAAAGGTATAGACGAGTATAAGGTTTCATTTATTAATGGAATTTCAAAATGACACTGTACCTAAGATGGAGGTTTAGATCCTATATGGTATCCGAAAATATTTGTCGTGTTATAGGATTGTTAAGGTGCTGCGCAGACGTTGTTGGTGTGACACAAAATGGCGGAAATGAGGTGTCTTTTTTTATGGAACTGACAGCTACAACTTGTTAAATTTTATTAGTGAAAGAATTTTCGAAATCGGTGCAGTAGTTCCTGAGATTAGCGCGTTCAAACAAACAAACGCTTCAGCTTTATAATATTAGTATAGATATAATAAATGCGAGATTTCAGTTAAGACGCCCCTAGTTTAGATATATTACTGTAGCATCAGCCTTCATACCCAAATAAGGTCATTGTACACGAACAATGGCCGTTGATGTAACGTTACGCATCGACTGTTGCCCCTGCGCAACCACCAAGGACAGTATGTGGAGTAACGGCCTTTCGTAGGTCATCCTTACTTATGGTGGGGGAAAAATAATTATTAACACATATACACATACTCTTACACACACACCTTTAATTTTATTTTTATTTATTTGGAACAAAAAACAACTGTACAATATGTTCTTTAAAACTACGAGCTTATTATTAAGTAAGTACTAATTATTGTACAATCCACACCATTGCCCCATATTAAATTGTAAACTAAACAATAATCCACAAATCCACTTTTATAATATTTTAAACTACAAGTACATTATACTATATTATACAAGTACTGGTGAGCCAAATTATAGAGTATTGTAACCTTTTTTTTGACAAATAGTCTTAATTTATCAGTTTTAATATACTACTAGGAATTTTGTAAACAAATAAAACATAATTCTATGATCAAAAACCAAAATTTTCGGTTTGCTTATTGTCTGAACTATCTTATTTGTTTATTTTATACTCACATATAGTAAAATACCTTATTATGAATTAATTTAGTTCGAAATGGGCAGGCAAAATCGTAAATAGTTCAACCAGTTTCCGCCATGTGCATTCCATGATTTGAAAAGGGCCTCCCTTTTCATTTCCCTGTATCCATTTCGTACCATATCGAGCACAAATTCCAGACTCCATGCTAATAGTCAGCAAGAAAAATTTTAATTCATGTTACTCGACCCTGGAGATCGTACGCGAGACCCCAGCACTGTGTGAATAACCTTTTCCGGTATAAAAGTTCCGCTTTGTACTTTTCAGAAAAAAAAGTCCGCGTTATAATATTTTTTCTTATGATTTAAGCTTATTCCATACAAAATTTTATCACAATCGTTTTTATAGTTTAGTCATGAAAACTTAACAAACAGACAGAGTTATACATTTAATATAATATTACGTTAGTATGTATAGTCTGTACGGTTAATATTTATTACTTTCTGCATCGCTCAGGTAATCGCACTTCCGTCCCGTATCGCGGTTTTTTAACAAATTCTTACACATTTATGACATAACTGTGTATTTCCCACTCTATATTAGATAAGGTTTGCGCACACTATGTTATAGCAAGCTATGTATAAAAATTCTATCTCTATCACTATGTTCACGGGGGAACAAAACGTCACTTGCCAATTAAGCGGAAGTAATGTTTACGCGCCTACCCATAGGGTTCTAATAAGAAATTTGAAAAGATAGCTGTCGAACTGACATGGAATTTTGGCGGCGAAAGGGCGTCGCCGCAGTAGAGGAACAGATGGATGCGTTCCTCTATGGAAGAGGAAAATTCCCAGTCAAGCAGATGTTGCGCCTGACCGGCCGCGGCCCCTCCGATAGTTCCTACTCGGAGGTGGTATATATACCGCGCTTCGCGCGAATATTGCTGTCGCAATTCTGGATCGTGCAATGCCATCTGGTGTAGATTTTTGGGCGTCATCTGCTAATCGTCGATACCCGGTCATCTAGTAGACAATTACAATTTACTGTAGCAGTTCCCAGCCATGTTGATAGGTGGCGGTGTTGCCAATTATGCCGCCACAGAATGTTGAAAAGTTAAACCCCTGACCATTATTTTAACTTCTTCAACAAGTCTTTACCCTAGATCAAAGTGTCGTCAGCATAAAATATGTTACGAAAACGATTTGACTTAGTTTATTTTGCTGGTGGTGGGATATTTCGCACCTTTAGAACGAAAACGATACAATTATAAAAATTTAAAATTGAGTTATCTTCATAAAATGACTTAAAACGAAGTTCTCAATACAACAATAGTTCAAACACAGCCATATTTAAGTGGGAAAAGGACGAAACTGTTATATCGGGCATTTTTTTATTATATTTTTATAAAAAAGGGACCAGTTTTAAGTCATTTTATGACGATAACTCAATTTTCGATTGTTTTGAATTGTGACGTTTTCGTTCTAAAGATGCGATTTGTGTCCACCCCGATAGCGCCCACCGTATACAAGGTGTAAAACCCGCAATAGTGTCCCACGTAGGTGTATCGCGTTCCGGGTTCAGACTCATGTCAGTTCATGTCAACTATCGATAATCATCTCTCATAATCCGACACTCTATCTGGACCCAACCCCACTTACCATCAGGTAGTATACGAGACTATCCCGCCCTCAGGCCCCCCCACTGCAACTCCAGTAAGCCAGGATCGGCAGTGGCACGCATTTTATGACACCGAGTGGTGAAGCTCGGCGAGTCTCTGGGAGCACTAATTAGTCTTAACCCGCAACGAAGTTAATCAAATAGAAGAATAGCTAGGAGAGCTAGAAATATATTTTTTCCACTTTCCTCCATAGCAAAGCGGGAGACAAAATAATGAACTAAAAAAGTATTTTTAACCATAATTATTGAGACTTTTGCAACTGGAAAAACCAGATGTAAAGCATCACGGACAAAATTTAAAGGGTCCTATCATTTGAGCTGTTAGATTTGACTTCAATAATAGGTATGGCAGAAACGCCGGAATGCACGGAAATTGTGCCTAGTCTCCACAAGGTCCTACTGGTATTACTGGTGGTAGGTCTCTCATTATGTAAGAGGCCGTCTGGGTGGGTGCCACCGCAATGTCTATTTTTACCGCTAAGCAACAGTGTGCATGCACTGTTGTGTTTCGGTTTGAAGGACATTGTAGCCAGTATAACTACTGAACATAATGAGACTTAACATCTCATGTCTCAGGATGACGAGCGCAGTGGAATGCTAGTACTTTGTAAGTCAAGGTGCTGGATGGTGTTGCTACTGTTTATGGGTGGTCGTATCGCTTACCATCAGGTGAACGGCATGCTCGTCTCGTCATTCAATGCAAAAAAATAAAATAAAGGTCCATGTAGTATCTATACAACTCCAGATGTTATTTGCATACTATTCACATAATTTTGATCTCATTTTGCCGTCAGTAGGCGAACATGGAGACGCAGGCGAATCAACCAACCTAAAGGAGAATAATTTGCACTTAAAATTACTATGGCCTGTAAGGAATTGCGAGTGACAATGATCAATTTCGAGCCAAGATTTTGTAAGACGATCCCGAACAGAAAGAAAAAAATGATACAAATCAGGTAGTTAAGGCCACTTTGCTGTTCCCGCATAAAAAAAATGTTTAGATGACTAGTCATTCGTCTAAATTAAACCACGTTAAAAGATTCAATCCCGAAAAATACATAAGAACTCACTCCAAATAATACACCATCCAATTATACGCAGCACTAGACCAAGCACACATTCATTTTGTGTTACGAAAAACACTTTATACCATTTCTATCGCTTCATGCAAAGCGATGTAGCCATTTTAGTATGCCCAAACTTATAAGGCAGCGACCGCCAAATCACCGGCACTAACCCAAACATTTACGACTACCTGCGAATTTATATCAATAATACAGGTGTAAGGAAGTCGAAGTATCTCAACTACAGTTCGATTTAACAACGATATAAGTCAAGGCAAATGTGAATGTTGACGTAGGTCGCAATTAAATGGTTTTTGATTCGTCAGTAATAAGATTTTTTTATATCTAGTATTTTTGATGAGACAGTCGATGTATAAAGATAGGTTTGTATTATTCTGTCGACGTCTTTAAGGGACGTAACGTCAAAGAAAGGCATTATTTGGACTACATTATACTTACCAGAAGGACAACTGTAGGCACTGATAAAATAGTATATTTAAAAATGATCGTATTAAGTTAAGATCTATGTTCAATTATTTGTGCCTAATACATACGTATACGTTTAATATCTTGTTTATTTCCACTCATGAATTACTTTAGTGTTAAATTCTATATCATCCAATGTAAAGAATACAAATTTAATAAAAGTCGTATTCATATCAATAGATAAAACTAAACTATATTAACATTAAAGTCGTAAACAAAATTTTAACCGAGCCATTTCTACTATTTCAGATGTGACAAAACCCAACAATGGCAGCCACAGACGGCCAAGTTGTGGTCGCAGCCTCCCGCTGGTCCGACGAGGGCAGCTACCTTCGCGAGTTCGTCATCAAGAACCGACTACCCAACGTCGCCAAGATTATTAAGGGCCAATATGGCGGCCTTGGTGTCCCCACTCTCCCCAGCCCAGGGCTTCAGAGCACCGCCCTCCTCGTATCCGCCGGGAAAAGAAAGAAAATCATCGCCCAGGCCATAAAATTAAAGGAAGGAAGACGCATGGTCCCAGTTGGTCCCCGACTTGCTATACCAGACTCATATAAAGGCTATTTCGAACTGCTAAGCGAGGAAGGACGTGCCGTAAGATGCATAGAGACAGTAGCAGAACTCGCCAGAAGAAAATTAGATGACGGATGTTTGGTACGAGATCCTATCAGAGTGATTTGTGGTAAGACAGACTTAGATGGAAACGTCACTGCCGATGGAGCAAGAAATCTACCAGCAGGGGAAATCATAATGCCGCGAGGAGAGACATTTTTAGGCAAGAATAAGTACTTGAAATGCAACGATTCGAAAGGCGATCTTGTACTGCTAAGTTTGGATCAGAGGGGAAAGTTCTCTGCTGTAGCTAAAGAAGAGAATATAAGCGGAGTTCATACGGCTAAAACATTGCTGACTAAACGATTACCTATTACCGTAAGATTGGTACACGGAACCCCACCCCGCGGCCTAAAGAGCGCAAGTCATTTTGTGCCAGAACTAAGACTGCTATCCATGTTTGAAGAAGACCATGTTTTCGCACTCCCACTACAGAAAGAAGGCAACGCTTTAGTTACTTTACCATTGGCGGCGCCATTGAAAATGCAGAGATGTAAGAATGAAGAACAGATTAAGAATTTCATGGAATTTTCTAGACTAGTCGAGAAGTGCAGTCGCTTGTTGGTAGACGTGGTTGATAGAATGCATGTTCTAGAAGGGAAATTGGGTGATCCCAAACGGGTCTTAACTGGCCAACTACACGTCCCATCTATAGTAAAAACTGGGTACTTCCTTCGACGCAGTGCATCCTCAGATTCTGCTAACCAGCACAAACATTTACGACATCATCACATATACAGCAGTCATAGAGATGAGAACAGCATTCCTGACGAATATGATGAGATCGACCAGATTTACGACTACGTCAGAGGTTTTGCTCCACTGCCTAAGAATATCAAGGCGTCCTACTCAAATGAGTCGAAGCACGAATCCTCGCCTTCGTCTCCGGTCGCGACGCCAATCCACATGCCTCTGATAGCCGAAATCAAACCCGAACCGCCGCCCATCGAAACCATACCAACTAAGAAACCCTTAAACATCCAGAAAGCTGAGAAGAGAACTCGTAAATCAGTCGCGCCGAAGGAACCTCCGGTCACCGTCTACAAAGAGAAATGTTCCATCGCCCCAGCACCTAATTTACCTAAGCTGTACATCAAGAATAATGTGAATAACGGAAAGACCAAGATGGTATTCAGACAGAAAAGTAACTCACCGACGAAGGAAACGCCTAGTCCACTCGCTAGTCCAATAAAAGTAATCAAAGGTGACTCACCCATCTTCAATATACGCTACAAAAGTCTTTCGAACATTCACCAAGCGATGGAACTGGATGGAACGTTAGACTCCAGCCATTCTGGAGGCAGAACGTCTGGTGACTCGGGTAATGGACCTAAACTACCAGAAAAAAGGTCCAGGAAGCTCAGCAGGCCTAAATCGTTGACGAATTTAGTATGGGAACTGAAAGGCGGTCCCGTTGAAGAGAAACCAAAATGTAGGGTTAAACACGAAGGATACAAGAAGATGGGAAACAAGTTGTCGCTGGGAGCGCAGAAGAGAGTGCCGACGTTGTATCTTTAATTTCTTGGTGAGTATCTTCCTTTTACTTTCATCCCCTAGCACACATACACATACTGTTTTGAGACTCCCCAGCAAACAGCAACAAACGCCCCGTCAGCTGAGCACTGTTACCTACATAATATAATCCTTTGTATTACGCCACTTAATCTTAGACCTTTTCATACAAATAGCCCTTTCAATATGAAATCGAGTGGCTAATACCTACATTTCAATTACGGCATTGCGAATCTTTGTACATACGATGGCATATCACGATGCGAAAGCATTTGTTGATTTAAATTGCAAACTAAGATGAATCTTCAGTTGTATCTGCAGGAATGGCTAAGAATGTTATCGTGATCATCATAGGCTACTATTGCCGCTTTGTACTTATAGACTTTGTCTTGTTAGTTCTGTGAAGAATCTGCTCACAATTAGAAAATGAATATTGAGTTGCAATTTAATAAACTTTTTTAAATCAAAACAAATTATTTTAAGCTCGCCAGGTTTTACACAGGTGAACCGGACCTAAAGATTTTGGTATTTCATTGGATTTTTTATGCCTTTGAAGGCAGACGAGCTGACAGGCTACCTGGTGGTAAGTGGATACCGTGAAATGAAATGAAATATTGGAACTCGTTACAGCCATTTTGTGTTTGGTGCAGCAAATTAAGAGCATACTGATTTCATGGCCCCTTAACATGCGTTAGTGCATTGCTGCAAGCCCACGCGATATCTCATTAAATAAGTAATCTAAATATAATACATGGTATATGTATGGCCAGTACAATGGCGCTATAATATGTATATGAGGACCAAGTATACTCACTTTAAGCGAAAGTCGCGTGTCACCACAGATTATAATGTTTCGTGGAATGTTTTATTTTTCGTGCGAAATGAGGGTGAGGCGGCGCACCCAGCATTAGCGTATTAGATTCAATTAGCTAAATTGCTCCTGATGACGCCTTTCATATCAGCTGTTACGGAGTTTAGTTTTTAATTTTTTGCACAAGCCAGCGTAGTGTCTTTGCTTGACATTTATTAGACCTTAAATGGTTCTCGCGTATGCAAAAATCAAAAACAAAAGAAAAAGCGGCGTTAGCCTAGTTGGGAGTGGAACTGACTACCGAGACGAATGTCCGCAGGTTCAAAACCCAAGGGTACTAACCTCTGACTTTTCTAAAAAGTTATGTGTGTTATTTTGGTGAATTATCCCTCGCTTTAACGGGGAAGGAAAAACATTAGGGGAATCCTGCATACCTGAGAAGTTCTCTATAAGAATTTCGGAAGTATGTGAAGTCTGCCAACCCGCACTAGGCCAGCGTGGTGGACTAAAGCCTAAACCCTCTCAATTGTAGAGGAGGCTCGTGCTCAGCAGTGGGCAGTAAATACTACAGGGCTGGTATGGTATGGTATGGTATGGTATGCAAAAATCTATTCGTGAAGGTACCATACCAATGTTACACTCATGCAAATAAACGAAAATGACGTCAAAACGTTGCTAACTTTGTGTTAGGCACTTACAACATATTTGTAGTAAAATTCTTGCTTGTCTAGTAGTATAGATTATCATATTAAATAGCTAATGTAAATAGTACTCATTTTATTACCATTTATTTGGGGGTATGGATTAAAGTGTGACTTTTGTAATTGGTCGGCTTATACATTTATATGTCTTTAAAATGTATAATTTGTTACTATATTTAGGATCTTGTGGTTGTATTGCGTACGCGTTACGAGTACGGTTTGCGCGCTGAGGTCCTGGGTCCGAATCCCGGGTCGGGCCAAAAACATTGTGACTGGGTTCTTCCACCTTCAAAATTACTCTGAGTCAGGAAGTTGACGATGTGATACCCCCGTGCCTCGGAAAGCACGTAAAGCCTTTGGTCCTGCGCCTGATCTCTCTCCGGTCATGTCGGATTGCCGTCTCACCGGAATATGAGAGTGAAGGAATAGCGAGTGCACCTGTGTATTGCGCACACACTTGTGCATTATAATATCTCCTGCGTACCTGGCTGATCTCTGTTGAGATTGGCCGCCGTGGCTGAAATAGCCTAAGAAGGCATTTTAATAAAATTAGTACTATCTACATTGACTGTTTAACACTATAACAGTCAAATAAAATTTACTTATTAAATAGGTCCTTAACTTGTTAATATGCATTCTTAGCCCTTTGCTTTCGTTTCAATTAAAAATATACCTTAACGTATTTTTTTTATATTTCCAGGTCCACGAATGTCAAGACGACATAACGTCGGAGTCCACATCTACGATGGATACATACGAACAAACGAATTTATTACAGTATAGGTGACAGTCACCAGAGAATGTTCTAGTAAAACTACTTCAGAAACCGCACCACACATAGATCATAGTAATTCAGAATCGGAATTTCTTTGACTTCAAAGAAATATATTTCTAACATGATTTCTTATATTTACGCGAATGTTAGACATTGAAATAAAACTATTTGACGGATTTTATCGCTGTTATTTAATTTATATTTATCCCGACCTTTCGAAGACTACAAGTGTCCGCCCTGCAACCATGAAGGCTGTAAAGCTTTCGAAAAGTCGGTAAAAAATATAAATTAAAAAACCGCGATGGAATCCTTTTATTTCAATATATCCACCATTACATAATATAACAACATAATAATATGGAAGTTCTTAGGGGCCGTTGTTTTATCCGTGGTCTAGTAAAGTTAAGGGTCTTATCACACTAGCGAATTCACAGCGAGGCGTAGGCACTGCGCGGTTGTCTAGTATAGGAAACTTTACCTGACTTCAGATGAATCAAGGGGGCCTAAATCATGAAGCAGTTTCATACGTACCCATTGAATATATGTTAAAAAACTAAGGACATGTCCAAAAATGGGCCTAAAATTCTAACAAACACAGTTTATATATATTTGGATATAACTCCTAAAAACTAGTCCTTTACAATAAATAGTTTAATTTTAAAGACCTCCGATTTTGAGATTTATGTAATTTTATTTTCCTTACACTTATAATTAACGTTTTTAAAAAAGTTAGTTATAAATGGAAGAGTCTGAAAGTATTTTTTTAACGGATCCAAGATCCATATTTTGCCCCTTTGATATCCCTAAAGTTTGAGCCTGGTTAGATTTTGAGGCCCAGCATCCATACAAAAAGCGGACAACTCCTTTAATGAGATAAGCAAGTGATTGTTAAGAGCTATGACTGTCTATAGAAAGACTAATTAATTTAGAAGTATAGATATGCCATACCCTATCAAATCAATAGAAGTGTTCCACATGCACACACCATACCATACCAGCCCTGTATTATATACTGCCCACTGCTGAGCACGGGCCTCCTCTACTACTGAGAGGGTTTTAGGCCTTAGTCCACCACGCTGGTCTAGTGCGGGTTGGCGGACTTCACATACCTTCGAAATTCAGAGAACTTCTCAGGTATGCAGGTTTCCTCACGATGTTTTCCTTCACCGTTAAAGCGAGCGATAATTCACAAAGAATACACACATAACTTTTTAGAAAAGTCAGAGGTGTGTGCCCTTGGGTTTTGAACTGTCTCGGCAGTCCGTTCCACTCCCAACTAGGCTATCGCCAATTCACTATGCACACACACATTCTTGAAATTGTCATGTAAAAAAGTTGACGTATCTTAACGTCCAAAAATTACATGGGCAGTTGCTTCATTCAAATTGGATCAATAAATTTTCCACTGTTGCTTGACGACAGAAATAGACACAGAGTGGTACTTCCAGATAGCCTCTTACATCGAGCTACCTTTTAGGGAATAATGTAGAATACATTCAAGATGTATCACTATGTTGTGGTATTGTTTCTGAAGAAGTGTGCGGATTTTATTGGACTTTATTATTATCTTAAATTGATCATATAATTAATTTTGTCTTGATACATTGTACTTACAGTCAGCAATAAAATAGTTTACGAAATTCAAAACTTCAATTCTGTTATTGCTAACAGGACAGTCGAAATATGATTTCGATGACGTTGGCGGTTGTAAAAAATTTGCCGGCCTATCTCGGATGAAACCAGTAAGACATAGTTTTACTTTGGTTTTACTTGTAGTCGTTTGTGATTTTTATCTTCTACAACAGGAACATTTTAGAAGTCCAATAAAAGCTGCAATAACAATAAATACAATATATCCGTATCAAGATATATAAATATATTTCAGAATATCATAACGCGAAACGCAGGTCGCTGGTTTTCGTCGGATCCAAATTACGACTGTCAACTTTATTTTTTTAAATAATATAGTAATATTAGATTGTTACTTATTCGATTGTTTTCTAACACACTTCAGAAATTATCTAAAGCGGCATTTAAGTACGTTATATAAAATTTTACTTTTATGTATGTACAGTATTCTGCGTTCGCCGTTAAATCAACAACACGGAAATAAATATAAAAATATTTTTATATCTTGATATAAACCTGAATATGAGTTATTTAGTTTCAAGTCCAAAAATCGAATTCCTATTTCAAAAAGACGTTGCAAACTATTTGTGAATATTATTTTGAATTGAAACTAAGAACTCGACAAATGTTCCAATTTAAATATACGACAAAAACATAAGTTTTGATCTCTTAATTAATTATATAATGTGTATTTATGAATTGTAATGCCATATTAAAGATAATTTTCGGTGTTCTATCTTTAGATTTAAGTTGGCTATTACTTATAAGCCTATCATAGTCATCAGCCTATTTGAAAACAAGCATAGACAATAGAACAAACTTACCAATTAATGATCCGTCCGCCCAACAACCGCCGTTGTCAATAAATGATCCCAATTTTTATCCATAATCCGATTCCGAGAATAAACCAATCAAAATAAGTCATTTGTAAGCATGTCAAAAATACTTTGTTCGGATTGGTCCATTTAAAAAAAAGAACGATTGAGATAGTTTAAAACGGTAGTTAGATGCTATAGGGTAAATAGCATGCAACACAATAAAAAATGTAAACTTCAAAAAGTAGTCTTCTGTCAGATGATCATTGTCAACTCGAGCGTTGCTTGATATACAGACAAAAATCAAGTATGTCGTTTCGGTTAAAAATGTTTTCCCTTATCTATCTAGATTAGGTAGATAATACATTTTAGAATCTTTGTCTAATCACTTTAATTTTAAATTAAACTACAATGAAATAGTCTGATGATTATGAACGTTTTCATGTAAACTTACTTTTGAGTTCAACTAATTAAAAGTAGTCGTTTACATCTGTAAATTATCAGATAAAAATCGCATTAGCTAAATAAATACTTGTATTTCGAAGTTTAAAAATTACAAAAAAAAATAAGTTATATTTAAACCAAAAACGCGAGGTGCCTTATTATGAGTAAATTAATAGAAACTTCATGTTTTTGCTTACAATATCATATATTATATTAAGGTAATGCAGTCACAAAACGTTTTTAAAGTTTGACACTTGACCTCTGTTAAATTGACGCTGTCAACTTGACAGCGGATGTAAAGTTGTCACACCACATTTGTCTTTTAACTATGCATTTATATTTTTTTACAGTCTTTAGCATTAGTCTTTTAGAATTAAAATTAATAAACTTTTCCAATAAGCTTATACTAGACATCTTTTGGCCTCACGCTGGGTGTCTTCGCCTGCTTGTCTGTCATAGACAATAAGTAAACTCTTTCGAAAACGATAAACTTCTTGGATTTTCAAAATTCATTTGAATATTCGATATGTTTATCAATTAATCTATAGTTTTATTACCCAAATATCCAATAGAATAACATTCTTTATAATAGTTTTTTTATTGTCATTAGATGTAAGTTAATGTTGTCAAGTCTTGAACGATCTTGTAATACATTACAATATAAATAAACGAGAAAATTTAAGAAATATTGTTGTTTTTATTGTCTTTGCACTCTTATAAAATAGGTTCGTAATGAAAGGAGGTACAGAAAACGGATGTGGACAAAGATATTCACCAGTTATAATCTTAAAACTCTTTGGATGTGGACAATTTCTTTAGAGTTGAATAAAACATAGAAATCCCCGCGCCCCGCGTCTCAATAAATGAGGCCTAAGAGAATTCGTCAACGGCAACATCCCACTTGCTGTCAGAAATACACTCACGCAGATCAGAAAAGCAAAACCGTTTTTTTTTAATTCATGGGTGATTATTGGCACAATGTTAACTTGTTATACATCTGTGATGTTAACAGAGGTAAAGACAAGTATGTGATGTCAGTTATCAATGCAATGTCAAAATGACTTTATTATCTTACCGCCCAGAAATAAAAGAAATCGTCCTTGCAAAAAGACTTATTTCCATCAATTATAAAGCCGAACGACGACTCTACCATGTGAGAATACTAATTTTGCCTGTTTATATGTATTTTTCTTTGTCATTACGTATTTTATTCTCTCCGTGTAATAAAAATGCTTTGCGCAATATACAATAAACCCAATATAGGGCTATTTTGTTTGAAATAGACATTAAGTTTCTGTGTAACTCGAAATACATCTAAAGTTGAGTGGAAAAGGCATAAAATCCTTCTATAATTTACACTATTTCGCTATAAGTAATATGAAAATGGGATCATCATCATCATCATCATCAGCCCGTTGCAGTCCACTGCTGGACATAGGCCTCTCCCAAGATACGCCACAGAGCCCGGTCTGCTGCTTTATGCATCCAGTCACTGCTGGCCCTCTTGTGCAAGTTAGTAGGTTGAAGTGGCAATGGGCTGGCCACATATGTCGCAGAACAGATAACCGCTGGAATAAGCGTGTTCTGGAGTGGAGTCCACGTCTTGGCAAACGTAGCGTGGGACGCTGGCCAGATGGCGGGACGACTTGCACAAGAAAATCCTACTAATATTATAAACGCGAAAGTAAAGTATGGATGTATGGATGTATGGATGTCTGGATGTATGGATGTTTGTTACTCTTTCACGCTAAGACTACTGAATGGATTTCTATGAAATTTGGCACACAGGTAGATTATGTCCTGGATTAACACATAGGCTACTTTTTATCCCGGAAAAATATAAAGCGGGACTTTTATCCCGGGAAAATTCATTCACGCGGGCGGAGCCGCGGGCAAAAACTAGTGGGATATAAAACAGAAATGATCTACAATGCTGAAGCTCAGTAAATATCTTAGAACCCTCATAGTGCGAGATCCGGCTGCAGAATTAGTGCACTCATCGAGTGTTTGCTAAAAAACATTTTTTACGCATATTATGATTAGGTGAATATACATCTACCAGGTTGCCTAACATAAAGCTAATAAAAAGGAGCATAATATAGTAAAAGCTGTATAAAACATACATGTACGTATGAGTTCCAAAAGCATTTAGAAATGCCTCATTACATAATTTATAAAAATAAAGAAATTTTGAAGATAAGTTTCAATACAAACAAATCTGTAATTAAGAGAACATTATAACATCCTATATTTGCTTCAATAACAATAAAATAACTAGCTTCCATCTAAAAAAGCATATTCTGGCCACATTTTATCAATAATATTCGGCCGGAGCCCATATTTTATCATTTTTGTCATATTAAAAGAATATATAAATAAATTATTGTTCTAAAAAGTTTATTTTTTATCCACATGTGGCTCTTGTGTCGATCTTGTGCTGACACCTATAGTTCATGCACGTTTTCTATTACATCATGGGACGGAATAACGGCGAAAAGTGGTTGCACTACTTGCGCCCTCTGCCTCTGCCTACCTTCGTGGATAAAAGGCGTGTGTGTGTTAAGGCCACCCATTCTGATCCATAGAAACAAGAAACAAATATTTATTTGCATATGATATCTGGCGAGCTTAAATTTGTTGGTCGTCTAAGCGGTTAATTACTATTTTATGCAACAATAGATGGCTCTACAATAAATACGGGTTTGGCACTAACGTAATATTTTAATCTTTCGCTAGATGGCAGTTGTGTTTCCAGGATATCCGTATACAAATAGTTAATGCACCTACAGAATTACATTATTAACCTTAGAGAAATTAAAAAGACGAGGAAAACTATCTAAACATTAAAAAAGTCATAAAGAGTTTCTAGTGTACTTTTGAAAAAGTTTTTTTTCGTATTCCGTATTGTAATTCTAGAGTGTACAAGCTACCCCTGGTTTTAAGCAACGACCCGGGAAAAGGAAATTGGATGGGAAGTTTGGAAAGAAAGAGTGGGAGAAGAAAAAAAGTACCTAGGATGGGAGAAGTGGTAAAGGGTGGGGAAATATTCGCGAGCCTATTCAGGCCTCAATGGGTTACCAAAAGGTATACACAGTATACACTGGATTGTGTGCCTCAGTCCGCGGCAAATTCCATTTCATGTCCATGTTCCATTTCATTGCTGTGACCCGTGAAGACGTATGTGGAAGGTTTCTTCTCAGTGAATCCGTATAGGCAGTTTAAAATGTATTTTTGCTACAAGCAGAATTTGCAGCACCGTTGTGTTCTCGTTCAAAGGAAGTTACTATGACTAAATATTTGAGGTGTGAGAATGACGAATCTTGTTAGTCAATGAGAAATCGTGACGCTTAGAGTTTAGTGTACCTGTATAATGCCCTGCATTATGGACTTAGAATCTTTGTACTGTTTTGGGTAATCGTGTCGCTTAACATCAGGCGAGCAACTTGCTCGTCTCAACGTTCATTTATCATCATCTTTAACCTTTTAAAATCCACTGCTGAGCATAGGGCCCCAAAAGATTACCGTACAATGCTGTCAGAAGCGGTCTGCATGATTCCTTTCACTCACTCAAAAAAATCACTTCATAGCGTCTGTGCTCTGCATAAAATTCTTTAAATACTGTATAGATTTGTCACGTACAGTCACCCACAATAATCACATATCGTTTTTACTATTTATTAGTAACCCTGAATTTTGGTTTCGTCATGTAGAAAGTAGGATATACTTATGCAAGGCGTGTTTGGTTCAAGGTGACGCCGATAACGTGATGTGGGTCGTTAGTGTGAGATTATTGGGCAGGGTACGGAATTGGGAGGATGACCCCCATTTATATAATAGAAATGAGTTATATGATGATCGAGAAACGGAATTTGGACAATGACCACCGATTTATAGAAGGGCTTAGAAGTTACATAATGTTTGACGGACGGAGATGGGAGAATGACTTCAACCCCCATATTAATAAGGGTGTGGAAACGTAACGTAAACGTACATAGGTTAGATTTGAACGATAGTTCTGTACAACTAAATAAATTAATAACTGTACAACTAAGCAAATCGTTACCTCAGGGTACAATCAGTTGTAAGCGATAATAAATCAGCGTCTGTATAATATGATGCAATAATCCCCTAAAGATGCTAATGCAATTCTTGCTAGCAATAATCTCTCCGCCTAAATAAGACTTTAGGTAGCAACACCTACTGTTTATGGATAGTTCTTGTTACCATTTAGATACAAAATTTCTTAGTCATGAATGAACAAAATAATCATAAGGAGCCTGTATTATATACTGCCCACAGCTGAGCACGGGCCTCTTCTACTACTAAGAGGGTTTAGGCCTTAGTCCACCACGCTGGCCTAGTGCGGGTTGGCAGAGTTCACATACCTACCTTAGATAGATAGATACCTTCGAAATTATTTTTGGGGAATTCTCAGGTATGTAGGTTTCCAACGAAAACAAACAAAGTAAACAAACATTGATTTTCCAATTAAAATATATTCATTATCATACATTTGTATACGAAACAGATTGGGCCAAATTTTTCATTTTGTATATTTCGTGAATTGTATACAAAATACTCGACTTTGGCATGTTGATCTTGACCTAGTAAAGTAAAATTTTACGAAAATGTTTTAAACTATTTCCAATACATTATAATTAGGATTCTTACTTATGCATGGTTATTTAAGGTCAATTTACTCTTTAACTACTTACCCTTTGTAAGTGGAGATTAAAGTATTGCCCTAACTCATTACAGCGTTTATTATTGTCCTACAGACGAAATTAAACGCAATTCGCGTAATAGGCTAATAACATGAATAAAAAAACTTTTCCATAGCCCATAAATAAATAAAAGAAAAGCTTAAATAAACTTCTTATAGATTGATAAGGGGACCATAGATCAGTTATTTGAAACGATTTAAATAAAAAAAAATTGCTTGTATTTTATTAAATACAAGACTTCTGCTCGCGGCTCCGCCCGCTTTATATTTTCCCGGGATAAAAAGTAGCCGTAAAGAAATAATTTTTAAAATGGTTCCAGTAGTTTATGAGTTTATTTGTTACAAACATACAAAAATACAAAACCACCAAAATAAAAATCTTTCCTCTATAATATTAGTATAGATTAAATTAAGAGCGACAATAATACAGACAACTAAAAAAAGAATACCATACTGCATTGAACTAAAATAAAATCTTAATGAAAGATATTAATGTAATACCCATCCGAATAAACATAAAAAACTAAGGGCCTGTTTTTCACAACTTTTGAGTAAATACTCGTCACATAAATGTATAAGCCGACCAAATACAAAAGCCACACTCTAATCTATGCCCCCAAATAGATCGTAATATGAGTACTACATACATTAGCTGTTTAATACGCTAACTGTCAAATAAAAAATACTTTAATCTTATGAAACATGTCCTTAACCTCTTATACGCCAAAATATATAATTAACAATAGGAAACAGTGACATGATTTTAAGTAATTTCATTAATGCAACAAAGAATTTCGGTTTCATAATTCACTTCAAAATCTTTGAGTACTCATATAAGAATTAATACCTAATTAATGTAAGGGCACAAGGTTCAAAATAGAAGAGGTACAGGCGTCTGACTGACTCATAAAGAATTTCACTACGTTTTAGAATCCATTTTCGACATAACTTACTAGTATTTTTACACCTGGAAACCCCCTTATATGTTTCACCATCGACGTGTTTTGAATCTGAAGGTATCTTCCTTTATTTTGATTTAATACCAGAATCACAGATATAAGCAGATATTGATCAGTTCTCTACTCCAAGTGACATAATAAACCTTATTTATAGCTTCATATTTGATATAGAATTATTATCAATGTTGAAAACCAGCCCTATTTTATATACTACCCCACTGCTGAGACAGAGCCTCCTTTAGTAGGGTTTAGCGTTAACTTTAGACCATAGTCGATAGCCTGGCGCGTTTACAGTAAAGTTAGTTATTCTATGGTAAATAAGCATTCAATCCTCCTAAATGTCCTTCATCTCTTTTCTTCTGTTCGGCTAACCTCTCCTCATTATTGCCGTCGATACCAAGTCCTAGTCTTTCGATCAGTTTCTCCCCTTTATCCCCATTAAGGTCTACGAACTGCTTCCGTCTCTTCAGGGCCACGTCAGGGTCGAAGATCCAGTTCGTTGGCTGGTGGATGACGGGGTAGCCGATGACGTTCGTTCGCACGAGATCAGAAACAATGCCTGATGTTATTTGGGATGTAGTTAGATGAAGGCAGATGGTGAGGAGTGATATCTGGAATTGAAAGTGTTGAAGTTGTTTAAAAGTAAGTATTTAAGGTATAGGTGAAGCTGTAAACTCATAAATAGTACGCCTTTTCCTCTTTTCAGGGGTAGGCAGAAGTATAACATAGTCACATTCCAACCATGATTGGTGATGTACACATTGTCATTTACCAGGCACGTTTTAAATCCCAGGCTGGCTGAGCAGGAATAACAATATTTACCCAACCCGGGGTTCTATCCCGAGACTTCAGCCAGATATATGTAAGTACGCGTATCCTTACTGTATATTATAAAACAAAGTCCCCCGCCGCGTCTGTCTGTCTATCTGAGCGAGATAAACACAATAAACTACAGAACGGATTTCGATGAAGTTTGCTGTGGAGATAGTTTGACTGCCTCAGTGGCGTAGTTGTATTACGGTACGACTGCAATGCTGAGGTCTCGGGTTCGATCCCCGGGTCGGGCAAAGTGATTTTGAGGTTTTCTATTCAGTATCAGTCGGAGTCTGGAATTTTTGTCCGATATGGCGATAGGCTCGCCCCCTATCACATCATTCGACGGAATAACGGCAAAAAGTGAGTGCACTAGTTGCGTCTCTGCCTACCTAGTGTGTGTGTATAGTTTGAAACCCTAGAAAGGACATAAGAAGCACTATTTTTAACCCCGGAATAAGTATTTCACGCAGGCAAAGCCACGAGCATCCACGTAATTCAGAAATAAAGACCCAAACCCACCATTTCGACATTATATTTGCCGTGGATAAATTGTTTTGATACAAAATGATGTAACTTAAACGCAATTGTTCTGAGTAGTAAAAAAGTGGCACACGATACAGTCAAGAAATCATTAGTTCAGTAACTTATTATTACTATAAATACCAAGGTTTGTAAATGTGTTTGAACTAAACTCAGAAGCTAATTAACGAAAAGATGGCATACAGATACCTAGATCTGAATTAACATAATATTATAAGCTTCTTTTATACGAGAAATGTATACAAAAGGAATTATATACTTGGAAAAGTATCCCGGTATGAAAAAATAAAGTGGTTCAAACTGTTAATAGTTCAAGTGGTAGGTGATTGGTTACGCCACAGAATACTGAATAGTACTGATACACTAAATAATAATTATATAGTGACAAAAAAATATTTGTTCTCTAATCCGTGAGAACTGGGCTCAATTAACTCATTTTAATATTAAAACTGTTAGAAGGATCATGGTTCTAACATAGACGCCAGTCACGCAATGAATTAAAATTTCCATTCACTTCTTTCCAGAATACTTATTCAATTCAAAGTAAAAAAATATACATTTCGTATTACACCACGCAGAACAATTTTCAGATCTCCCACTTTTTTATAAAACACATTTTAAAAAAACTATTTTGAAACTTTTTGCACATCACATAATACTCACTATAACAATCTTCATATTTCCCGCTTAAAATCAAAATTCAAAAAAAGAACAATATGGCGAATAAGAATATAACCGTCCGCCTCTATCGAGCAACGCAACGCACTGAACCGGGTTGTTGCAAGTCAACTTTTACATTTAATATGGTCTATATTACTTAATACCATTATGAATATTACACCACCTATAGAGATGAATGTCATTATCGATTTATTTATTTTGATGGTATTTACACGTAGTTTTGGGAAGTATGATGTGGTAGCTATTTTAATGATTATGATGAATTCTTAGTAGTAATTAGTCATATTTCATTATTAGTATGAGTCACAAATATTTTAAGCCTGGGTGTTTGGGACCGAAAGAGTTTAATAGTTCTAAATATCAATGGTCTCAACAAAGGTTCGAAATCAGGAAGGGGAGTTGTTAGTACATAATAATTCTATATTTGAATATAATTATTTCTTAGACTATGAAAAGGAATTATAATCAAACTATTTAGACTGCGACTCAATAGCTATTTCACGGGATTTATTTTAATTTATACCAGAAAGTTGTTGAACGAGCTAATAAGTAATACGTGACATTCAGCCCGATTTATTTAGAGGTTCGAATAAAAACACTAACCTCGTTCGACAATCGGATAAAAAGAAGGATTAATAATCCAATTACCATCGATAACCCATTTGCTTGTACATAAGTACCGTCACTATATTGTTACGTCGACGTAAATTACTACTTTCCGACAAATTATATCTAGTTAAAAAACGATAAAACTGTATTATCGCCTCTTTTGTCTTGTGGCAGAATGAACGGATTGTCAACTGAAAAATTCTATTTGCATGACAAGCAACATTTTGTATGTTTTTTTTTAATCTTTAAGGAATTTGCGTGAACAATTTCGTTGAAAGTGTCTACTGGCCGGACATGAGAATGTTGCTGAAGGGATTTAGCTTCCTTTTTATACCGGACCAAACCATTTTAGATACACCTACGCGGTGATGCCTGACCTTGGAATCGAATTCTAGACTTCCAGTCCCCTATTTTAAGCGCTGCTACTAGACCAAAAGCGACAAGCATTAAAGTCCTATCGATTTAAAAATCATCGACACAATCCCATCTCTAATCCACAAAAACATCGCAACAACATACATTTTTACCAACATCTGTCTAATTTTATTGACCTCTGAAACTTATGCAACAGAAGAGGAAACAAAAAACTCTATGATTGGCAGTTGGCCTTAAAATGGCGATGGCTCAGTGGCGCCTCTTTTAACAGAATTCTGAAACTGCATACGACATAAGAATAAGCGATTGTTCCACAAATTCTGAGTAACTGCTTCTCGTCACATAAATATAAAACGACTGGTCTCTATCTACTATCATTTAACTGGAGTTTGATATCTTTTTTTTATTGTATTGAATGACGAGACGGGCATGCCGTTCGCCTGATAGTAAGCGACACGACCACCCAAAAACAGTAGCGACACCATTCAGCACCTTGAGTTACAAAGTACTGAGTAGCATTCCACTGCGCTCGTCATCCTGAGACATAAGATGTTAAGTTTCATTATGTCCAATAGTTACACTGGCTACAATGTCCTTCAAATCGAAACACAACAGTGCATGCACACTACTGCTTCGCGGTAGAAATAGACATTGCGGTGGTAACCAGGCGGACTCTTACATGTGAGAGTCCTACCACCAGAAAAATTACGCTTAATGTTCCTTTTTTTTATTTTATTACATTGAATGACGAGACGAGCATGCCGTTCGCCTGATGGTAAGCGATACGACCACCCATAGACAGTACCAACACCATCCAGCACCTTGAGTTACAAAGTACTGTGTGGCATTCCACTGCGCTCGTCATCCTGAGATATAAGATGTTAAGCCTCATTATGTCCAGTAGTTACACTGGCTACAATGTCCGTCAAACCGAAACGCAACAGTGCATGCACACTGCTGCTTGGCGGTAGAAATAGACATTGCGGTGGTACCCACCCAGACGGAAACTTACATATGAGAGACCTACCACCAGTAAATGCCACCGCCACCACTACTGTTACAATACCAATTTTTATCTATCTTAGTTTTTAGAAACACAGATAACCACCAAAAGTAAGTTTTTTAACTGTTTGTTATATATGTTAGCAAGTTACTGAAACCGGCCGTAAGCCGTCCAAATATAAAAGTTACAATCTACTATGCTCCCAAATAAATGGTGATCAAATGTGTTCTATCTACATTGGCTGTTGATAACTGTCAAATAAGACTTACTTAAAACTTCGAAAAAAGGCCCTTTCAAGGTACTCGAGGCTTATTTAACCTTAAGTGTGTCGCTAAACTGACCCTGGATAGTTTATACACTTTCAATATGGATTTAAACCAGATATTAATCGCAGCTCCGAGCGCGTAAGAACCTTTTCTATAAAGTTAAATTAGCGTGCCACTGTTAAACCAGCATATCATCTGTTTTGTGCTAAAATTCATCCAATCTAGCGATTTTTGTGTTTAGTAATCGTAAATAATATACCTACTCTTTTAAATTAAATATTAGCAAACTTTAACCATATTACGCCATACCTTTATTATATCATGGATTAGTTTAGCGTAACATGCGACAGACGATGAAGAGTGTACACTAATATCTCTACGTAAGCGTTTATGGATACATCGTTATGATCAAGTTTTCACTGAATAATTCGAAGAAATAAAACTTTAAGTCCCATCAAAAGTTATCGGAATTTCTCCTTATCTGATTGTATATAATATATGGCGATAGGTGCGCGCCGTATCACATCATGGGACGTAACTCACATGGCGAAAAATTTATGCCCTAGTTGCACCTCTGCCTACGACCTACCCCTGCGGAATTAAGCAAGGATGTATGTTCGATTTTTAAAATGATTATAATATTAAAAAAGAATAGAGCCACTTGTTTTTATTCTAACCTACAAGGACCTACACGATATTTCAATTAAGAATATTATATAATATGTTCAATATTTTATTGGTATTTTATTGATCCCCAGTTCTATAATTTTATTCTATTTCTTACTTTAAAAAAAACTCTATGTTCGAGGACTTACGCTACACTCCTTTGCCTGAAAAAAATATAAGTCAAACGCTACTTGATTGGTCGAAAGCGGACTGTTTTGCCGACGAAACTGCCAATAGAAATGGAGCGGAGAAAATCAATATTTCTAACAATTTGACAACACGTCTTTTTGTATTATTTTAATTAAATTAATAAGAAAATGATGCTTGAATATGATGAAGATTACTTTTTTGAGGAAGATAAAATGTAAGTTATTTGCGTGTTATAATAGATTGCTTTTTATTGTTTTGTTTCCATTTTTATTTCATTTTTGGTATCCTGTGTTTACAGTATGTTAGAATGTATTATAGTTATTTCAATAACAATATACTCTTTTTAGAGTATATTTTACCAATTTTGAAAATAATTGCCCAAAACATCAAAAATATTTATTTGCAATTTCTTTAACTAACTCTGAATTAGTGGATACCAAAATTATCATTTTAGTGTGCACACGAAACTCCAATTATTACTGAATACTGGAACCTTCAATTACCCTTCTATGCTAAATTAGTGGTTTTTGACATAAAACTTGAATGAAGGCCCTTGATGGTAGAGTCGATTTTATATCCATAAAAAAATATTTATTTTATTTGAACTATTTAACCCAACAAACAAATCCTTTTTTCTGATCCTGTGGATAAAAGACGACCAATCAGTTCTAAGAGTTGGTCAGTTTCAATGGTAGAGTTAAGATAGAGTCCTGCGTTAAACCCATATTACTGACTAGCTTTTGCGCGCGGCTCCGCCCGCGTGGAAACGTTTTTCCGGGATAAAAAGTAGCCTATAGCACTCAGGAGTAATGTAGCTTCCTATTAGTGAAAGAATTTTCAAAATCGGTCTAGTAGTTCCTGAGATTAGCGCGTTCAAACAAACAAACAAACTCTTCAGCTTTATAATATTGGTATAGATTGAAGCGCCACGATGGCACGTAAACAGAAGCAACACCATCCTGAATTTAGAATAACCAAACACAATGAATCATTGCACTATGCTCGTAATCGAGGACGTTTATTTTTATCTTTCCTAATTAGTTTTCAATATAGTTCTTTTTTATCTTTAACTCCTAATAAAAAACAGTAAAATTGAAGAGTCTTGTCATTTAAAAGTATACCACGTCACGGAGTTTCGTGCGCGCAAATCAATATTATTATCAGTTGCAACATCCTTTTGTGTTTCAGTTTATCTGTTTAGCTTCGAGTTGTGTGAACTGTTTGTTTAAATGTGGCAGCAAGGCAGTGATTATTTTATTTTCAACGACCCGAGAATAGACCCTTCGTACGTCATGGCGTATAACACTTTTGAAGATAAAATGTAATAATTATTTTTTTTCTTTTTTACTGCGGACATATGTTTATCGACACCTTACATCGTAACATGTTGAAATCGGTCATGTTTTGATATTCGGAACCATTTTTTTTTTTGGGTATCTAGCACAACGTTGCAATCAAGATGCCGGTTTACGTTTTGCCAGAATGTTTAACTTTTAAACATAAAATAATCAAAAGATTTTGGATATTTATTCAGGTTATTATAAAATAATATCTTTAATAAACACAAATAAACTGATTTAAATTTATATGTATTTTTTTGGTCGTTTCAAATTAAGTTAATATAATATTGCTTTTTTTATTTAGCAAAACCACGGAAGATATGTTCCATAACACGTTATTAATGCAAATAGATGAGAAGTAAGTTTTTTTCGTAAATAAAAGATATTATACTATTATATTTCTTTTCTTTTAATGATACGATTTTATTCAGTGCTACAATAACATTTGAAGAAGCGTTGAAACAAGTTGATGAGGTACAAATTTTCGAAGAGTAAGTATGGTGATTCAAATTCCATTTAAAACTGGTCTTTCAAAATTACATACTGCCATAAAACACAAATCTCACCTTTGTGACTATTGACTATAGGACAATTTTTACATGAATGTAATTTAGACCTTATCTTTCACGTAGCGTGATTCAGTTTGTCATCAAACGTGGGAGTATGTTATTATACATATTATCCATACTTTCAAAGTACCCCAGAATTTTCTCAACATATAACACCAATCTCCAAATGTTTTCCAAATTCAGTTTTAGTTTCAGCCAGTCTTAGTTTAAGCAGTATAAGTCTAGCTCTACCGGCTTAATCAATCAGACTATCGCCGTCCACTGCTGAACGTAGCCAGCCTATGTGAGCGCCAACCATCCCAGTCATGAGTAGCACCTATCCGCTACCCACCTTTTTCAAGTCAGGCCATCGTGCAGCAGGGCGTCCTACACTGCGTCTACCTAATCTCGGTTTCTCCAGCATCTGTCTGCTTCCTCAACCAAGATAATATTACTCAAAAAACAGAAATGTCACCTTTTCTTCTGCATCTCGTTTGGTCAAAAACACAACCATAGCACAAATATCTCCCCTCCCAGACCTCCTCTTCGAAACTCTACATCGAACTAGCAAAGTTCCCAAAATTTATCTAGTATGAAGCATGACCTCTTACTAGTACTATCAATTCAAGTTACTGACTTAAAATAAATTCAGGAAACTGAACAACGAAATATCAGATGGGAATGTCAGCCCGGACTGCGTTTACAATGATCTTCGACAAGAGCGATACATGATCTACCGGCAAGATCTCATGTGAGTTTGTTCAAAACTATGCAATATAGCTCAAGCATAATATGTACGCACATTTGCACATTTCAAGTTATCATGAATAGCGTAAACTCAGTTTTTTTGTTGTGTGTGTAGAAAAATAAATGGTTTGTAATTGAAGCTTGTGTTACATATATAACAGTAAACTAAAAAAATCTTAGTTTTAATCATTAATTAAAAAGTATCAGTTCTACACTATTGTGTCGTTCTAACCTAACCTAACCTAACTATTAATAAGCTAGATTTAAATAGACTTTTTGCACAATATCTAAGTATTTCTCACTTTATATTTCCAGATGCAGAATGTAGTGCAGCTAAAACATGCGTGAAATAAGCTCGTTAAATAAATAATAAAACAAATAATTACAGTTTTATTTAGTCCTAAATTAGCTCGATGTTAATGCTAGAAAATATTTTGTGCATTCAAATCTTTTTGTAATGTAAAAACTTACATTGTAGCATTTTTGAACCAATTTTAATTTCAAATCAATTTGAATAAGCTATAAGGGACGCTTTTTTAGATACTACTTTAATAATAACACAAGTCCTGTATTATATACACTGCTAATCACGGACCTCTACTACTGACAGGATTTAGGACCCTCTTTCAAAAATATTTAAATATAAAGACCTAGATCTTCCTAGTCTCTACCGAGTACTACGCTGAAACATCACAGTATGAAGCGAACCGATAAGCCTTGATATTTTTTTTTTTTTTCGGTAGGCGATCCTGCAGTCAACACCGGGGGAAACCTGCGAATGGGATACTGGAGTCCCCCGGCTTGACGACTGCAGGGGCCTGGGAAGGAAGCGGAAAAGGATGATGGAAGGAAAGGTGGGGAGCGGAGAAAGGCTCTCAGGATGGGCGGAAAGGAAAAGGGTGCCAGGAAATGTTCGCGGGCCCTTTTAGGCCTCAATGTGTTATACAACCAAGAGGTATACACACTGAACTGTGTGCCTCGGCCCGCGACTAATGTTCCCCCGCGCATGGGCGTGCATTGGGTGTGAAGACCCAAAGCACAAGAATTGCCTCGGGGGGGAAGCCTTGATATTAACACGACTAAATTGTAGAGGTTTTTCCAAATATATAATTATTAAGATTGATAAAATCATTCCCCAGTATTACGACCTTTACAGACTTGGAAAACGTGGAATTAGGTATATTAACCATTATGCATTTTTAACTATATTGTAAGATAGTAGTGATTTCTCGGCATAATATTAACGTTATCGAATCTCAAATTAAATAACGAAACAGTAATATGTTGCCTATTTCCAGGGGGATGACAGTGACGTCAGGGAGCGTGTCGTTGAATAAAGACGACAAGAACTTGATAGGCATCAGCATTGGTGGCGGGGCGCCGCTGTGTCCTTGCCTGTACATTGTCCAGGTAATTTGATTTGTTGAGGTTCTATAATCTATTACAATATTCAAAAGTTCCAAGCGTTAGTAATAAAGGTTTTTACTAAAATATACTTTCAAAATGAGTCGCTATTAATGTCACGTTAGATGTTAAATTGTACATTGCCCAATGTCCAGTAATAATACTAGCCATATCTTTTGAGCATTGCGAATGGTTCGGTCGACTGTCCGGAGTTATTGAGTAAGATAGGACTTCGTACGTATTCTTCTTACCTAAGAAAACCACTCCTGTTAAATATCCCTAATGTGATCTCAAAATACCATCAGAACTCTTTTCTAATACGAGCCAGTAGATCTTTTAATACATTGGCGCATGTTTTAAATTTGGACCTATTTCACACTAGCATTCCTGAACTTAAGAGGAAAATGAGCAACACTTTTTTTAATACATAATATATAACGTGAGTGAGTAGCTCAAGATTTATAAAATGGAATCTTTACTCACTCGTCGTAAGATATCAGATATTATGTTTTTATATAAACTTATACATTACCACGTGGACCTACCCGATTTTCTCGAACGTTTACAATTTGTTGTACCCCGTTGTAGCAGTCGACTTTGCAATCGTAAAAGTTTTTATCATCCTGATGCTAAAACAAACCTCGGCCAGCATTCTCCTATCTACCGTATGATCTCCGCGTGTAACAATATTCGTGGAGACTTAGATATATTCCGTCTTGATTCCATAGCCTCCTTTAAAAAAAAACTACATCTAATGTACGCACTATAAAGTTTAAGTAAGGAACACCATAACTTGTTTTTAACGTCATATAAATTAACTGACTTGTAAATGTAAACCCACTACGCATGTCGTGTTCGCATCTAGTAGGGTTCAATCTTATCACTGCTCACCTTGTCACTCATGTACCTAATGCTTAAGCTATTTGTAAGATGTACCCAGTTTTGTGAACCATAAAAAAAAAAAAAAAAAAAAAAAGATATCTTATTTTGTGCCCTTACTTTCAGCTGTTCATCTATTGTATCAGAACCTACCTATGTGTGAAAACTTGTCATTAGCCATCTGTACTTAACTTCATACAATATCTATAAGTGTTAATTTTAGCTGTAAGTTTTCCTTAATAATAAATAAATAAATAAATAATTTGTTTCAAACGGGCACACCATTGTGTATGCACACTGCTGCTTGACAGAACAGACGAAACAACATCAACAACACAAACCGACCTAGATAAACAATCGCTATCGGTTATTCCAAAGACTCGCAATAAATTATCCAGTTAACATTTATCTAACTTGAACTAAGACTTAATATAAATTTATAGATATTCGACAACACGCCAGCATCAAGAGAAGGAACATTGCAAAGCGGAGATGAGTTAGTGGGGGTCAACGGTCAGACAGTGAAGGGAAAGACGAAGGTGGAAGTCGCTAAAATGATACAGTCTGCTAAGGTAAGACTAAGGCATGCTTGTTTCACCCATAGTCAAGTAAAGTTAAGGGTCTTATTACACTGGACAAGTGTGCAGAGCCTTCGCCTCACTGTGCATTTGCTTACAAATCGCCAGTGTGATAAGACCCTTAACTTTACTTAACTACAAATGAAACGTTTACGGTTATCCTAACTAATAAACAGCCGATTTCAATACAGCCAATATCGCCATCCGTAACTTTGGTTTAATGGGAAGTATAAACCAATAAAAATTAGAAATTTGTTATATCAAACAAACTTTAATTTGATAAATGACTAAATTCCATTTCGCTGTCGATGTTGAAATTGTTCGTAAGATGCTGTAGGTTCATTCATACTGACAAATCACGGTAAACAAATAAAAATAAAAAACCAAATCGTTTTATTTTATAGGATGAAGTAACAATAAACTACAACAAGCTACACGCGGATCCGAAGCAGGGGAAGTCCTTAGATATAATAATGAAGAAGATGAAACATAGGCTGGTGGAGAACATGTCTTCAGGGGCAGCGGATGCTCTAGGCTTGTCTAGAGCTATACTGTGCAACGACACACTTGTGGCAAAACTGGATGAATTGAGAGAAACTGAGAGCACTTATAAAAGACTTGTGGAACATTCTAAAAGGTAGCAACGTGTATCACCGTCGGTTAAAATAGACTTCACTTCAATAAAAGTACATAATACAACTAATGAGATGGGCAATTTCTCCTCAACTAACGTAATGACTGCTGATAAACGATTGCAACACCACCCAAAAGTACAAATAATTGTACTCGCCCTAAATATGGAGCTTTCAGATCTAAGTTGTTGTTCCAGATTTTTTTCAACTGAAGCACAACAATATTTGCTCTGCGCAGGCAGGATGAAATAAAGGCGGTACCTACATATACCCAATCTTCCATACAAAAGACCTACTAAAATATTGATCAAAGATATATGTACGATGAAACCAAAGTTTTAACGCTCCTTGCCCAAGAGTTCCGTTTATATCTCAATTACCTTCATCAAAACATATTTCTTATTCCAGAATGCTAAAATCCTACTTCGATCTACTGCAAACGTACAAGGCTATGGGGGATATTTTTGCTGGTATAGGAGTGAAAGAGCCGCAAGCGAGGGCTTCTGAGGCGTTCTCGAGGTTCGGACAATACCATAGACAACTGGAGCGAGACGGTATCAAGATGCTGAAGACTTTGAAACCGGTAAGTAGCGTCTTCATATTATTGGTTACGACAAAATGGCAGACGCGAATTGTAGACTCTTTACTGTATAATATGAATGGACCTGACCTTAGTGATACTACTTCTGCAGATAACCAGTAACAGTTTGTTGGTGTCTCTTGAGTAGACAAGGAGAATATTAAAGACCTACTTACTAACATGGCGATTAATTAATACAGAAAAAATATCTAGCAGTTTTCCTGCTGTGTTTCTTGCAGTCTGTAAGATTGTCAGAGTGGTTAAAGTAACTTCACGTTGTATCCTCAAATAGCAATGTGCTGGAACTTATTTTACTGATATTTCCGTCCACAGATCCTTTCAGACATGGGAACTTACTTAAACAAAGCCATTCCTGACACAAAACTGACCATCAGAAAATACGCCGATACGAAATTCGAGTATTTGTCGTACTGCCTGAAAGTGAAGGAGATGGATGACGAAGAATATGGATATAATGCTCTACAGGAACCTCTGTATAGAGTGGAGACTGGAAATTATGAGTATAGGTAATTGGATAATACCAGACCTTGTGTTACTATGCTACTGCTGGGTGTGAGTGAGACCACTCCACTACTGAGACGTGTTAGGCTACAAATTAAATTGGGCGTGACTGTTTTTTAAGGCCGTGTAACTTAGGCTCGTAAAAATCTGTAAAATGCATTATATTTCAATGTAATATTTTATTCCGCAAATATCTGAACATTAATGAAATAAAACATTGAAACGACGATGGAATTTTCTTTCTCTATTTCTACAACTTATTATGGAAGAAATATCTACAAATAATAGATCGAATGCCGTTTCAGATTGATTCTACGATGCCGTCAAGACGCGAGAGCACGTTTTGCTCGTCTCAGATCTGATGTTCTGGTGAAACTGGAATTGTTAGAAAATAAAAAGGCGCAGGACGTCGCGTATCAACTGAGGAGGTTTATTCAAGGTCTTTCCGTGTATCACAAGTAAGTTCATAGTAAATTTCACTTTCACTAGGTTCCGTTTGAAAACCATACCATACCAGCCTATATTATATACTGCCCACTGCTGAGCACGGGCCTCCTCTACTACTGTGAGGGTTTAAGGCCTTAGTCTACCACGCTGGCCTAGTGCGGGTTGGCAAACTTAACATACCTTCGAATTTTTTTGAAAACCAATCCCAAACAAATCTAGGTTTGCTAAGATGCCAAAATTGCCTGATATTTATACTACCTTTGGTATATTTTCATTCTTTGCTCTGTTTTTAATGTGTGTCCCAACAAAAATGTGCCAATTAAATATACTTTGTTAAAGGGCGAATTAGAGAGGAACCATGTCGCCTGATGATAAGTGATTATAATCGATCGTAAATACCCATGGTTCCAGAAAAATCTTTGCATTAATGTCTTCAAAATGTTTCCTGGGTTTTTGACAATACGCAATTCAAAATTGTTGAACAATTACAAAACAATTGTATTTTTGCCTTCCCAGTGAATTTTGAGACCCTCAAAATTTTTTTTTGCAGCGAAACTGTGGAACAACTAAAGGAAAATTCGTCGCTTTTCCCAGTGGAAGTTGATTTGTCGCAAAACGCTTTTCAATATAAATCAACGGCTCAAATTATACAGGTGTGCCTTTCATTATTATATTTTAGGAGGCTTCATATAAACTTACTTGATAAATAAATCACAAAGAAATCAGCGAAGTATAATATCTCAAGGGTAATTTTATATACTAGTACATACATACATAGTATTACGTCTTTTTCCCTTTTCAGGGATAGGCAGAGGTGTGAGACACCCACATTTCGCCAGCTATGTTAGGTCCCATGCAAAAAAAAGGTCAAGGGGACGGGCCTATTGCCATTTACCGGGAACATTTCGAGACTCCGGGCTGATACTGAGTAGTAAACCCAATATCACTTTGCCGGACCAGAAATCGAACCCGAGACCTCAGCTCTGCAGTCGTACCGTAATACAACTACGCCACCGAGGCAGTTTTATAATATTTGTAATCCTAATGTGTATATTACTTAATGATCTGGGTAAAAGAAGACAAAAATTCTAATTGAAAAAAATCTTTGACTTCCATTTTTATAAACAAAAATCTTACACTACCTGCTTAGATTGCCAGACATTACTATCCTGTGGAAAGAATCCTGTAGAAAGAAGAAAATACTACATTATTCTAAAAAATAAAATAATAGCCTGAATTAAAACCAAGACTTCAATTAGTCAGAACTACAGATAAATAATATTATGTATCTACTTAACAAAAAATCTCATATTCTCAGGATAACCCAGACGATGACGAAGATATAGAATACGCAAAAGAAATCCAAGAATACCATGACATTGAAAAGGAACCTAAGCAAATAAACAGACGTCAGACGAAGGACGTGGACTCCACTGAATCGTCAGAACAACTTCTGCCAGGCATCGATACAGTTGACGTCAACACGTCAGATGTACCTGACGCAGACAGGTCTAATCTGACGTTACTGACCGAATTAGGCCTGGCTGATGCAGCGATGCCAATGGATAATGAGTTTGGAGAGTTCCAAAATGGCCTGAACTTTACGCAGAAAAATGATGTAGATGATGTTTTTGATAATTTGTTAAGTGGTTTGAGTATGAATAACTAAATATATGTTCTAAAAGGACTTTTATTTTTACTAGCTTTTACTCAAATAGAGCGAAGTAATCTTTTTTTTATGGCATTGAATTACGAGACGAGCATGCCGTTCACCTCATAGTAAGCGATACGACCACCCATAGACAGTACCAACACCATCCAGCACCTTGAGTTACAAAGTACTGTGTGGCATTCCACTGCGCTCGTCATCCTGAGACAATATGTTAAGCCTCATTATGTCCAGTAGTTACACTGGCTACAATGTCCTTCAAACCGAAACACAACAGTGCATACACACTGCTGCTTGGCGGTAGAAATAGACATTGCGGTGGTACCCACCCAGACGGACCCTTACATATGAGATACCTACCACCGGTATAATAATCTCCTACTTCTCTTAGTAGTGGGAATGGTACGTATAATAAAATAAAGATTACGTCAAAATATTATATTTTACATTTATAAATTACTAAAATAACATTACACGTCAGTCTTCCAACCAAATACTCCTAACTTATGTTTTTTTTTTTAGGTAGGCGTTCCTGCAGTCAACACCGGGGGAAATCTGCGAATGGGATACTGGAGTCCCCCGGCTTAACGACTGCAGGGGCCTGGGAGGAGAGTGGAGGAGGAATATGGAAGGGAAGGTGGGGGGAAGGGACGAAGGTTCCCAGGATGGGCGGAAAGAGAGGGTGCCAGGAAATGTTCGCGGGCCCTTTTAGGCTTCAATGTGTTTTTCAACCAAGAGGTATACACACTGAACTGTGTGCCTCGGCCCGCGACCAATGTCCCCCCGCGCATGGGCGTGCATTGGGTGTGAAGAGTAAGACCCAGCGCACAAGAATTGCCTCGTCGTTAACTTATGTTAGATTAATTTTTTTTAATCGATCATAAATAAAATGTTATTAAGAAACTTTACATTGAGCTTTTGGCCTTCTAAACGTAGGGTCTGAACTATGAAGTCATAGTAATTGGCGGTGGATGTACAAGATTAACTTATGAACATACATGAAAACAGGAGTTTAGAAAACATTAATTTACTAAAGCAATGTTTTACATAGTAAGGGACTGCTTTACATTTTGATACATTTTTTTACTAAGCTAGTGTCAATCATTTATAATGAATGAAAACAGTTTTCTAATGGATATAAGTATTAATCTCTATCTAAGAAAAAATTAAGCCCATGACAATATTAAATATTGTCAATAAATTATATGTGACATACTTATTGAAGATTTTTCATAAACCGCAGTTATTACTGCGTTTATTACACAATCTACAGCACTTTTAAAAAATCAACATTCTTATAATTAATAATGATCACTCATCCTATGAACAGGCCAAGGCACCGAATCAAAAGCCTCAACCACATAGCTCCCAGTAAGACCCTTAGCTTTCTCCAAATAAGATTTCACAGCATCCTTCTTCCCATGTATATGATTCAACCTATCTTGAATCCTCGGAATGATGTTCAGAAAGTCCAATTGCTTGATCTTGTCCAAGTCTATGTTTTCGGTGATTGTGTGAAGAGTTTGTGATGCATGATCCGAAACTGTTTGGAGTTTTAGTGTCGCCATCTGTTGGATTTTGGTTAAATCCAATGTAGCGTTTGTGGAGACGATGAGGAGGGTTATCTGTTGAGGAAGAAATCAGGTTTTAGAGCCCATGTCGTAATGTGCTGTTAGTTAAATATTTCAGGTATGATGTGGGATTAAGCTTTTACAAAAGAGCGCCTGACTGATGTCACTGGTGGTAGGTCTCTCATTATGTAAGAGGCCGTCTGGGTGGGTACCACCGCAATGTTTATTTCCAGCGCCAAGCAACAGTGCATGCACTGTTGTGTTTCGGTTTGAAGGACATTGTAGCCAGTGTAACTACAGGACATAGTGAGACTTAACATCTTATGTCTCAGGATGTCGAGCGCAGTGGAATGCCACGCAGTACTTTGTTACTCAAGGTGCTGGATTGTGTTGCTACTGTTTATGGGTGGTCGTATCGCTTACCATCAGGCGAACGGCATGCTCGTCTCGTCATTCTATGCATAAAAAAAAAAAAACCTCTTTTTGTGCTAAATCCTAATCATTCTTGGATCCTAATTTTATCCCTAGGGGCCTAGGAACAAAGAGTTCTAAGATTATATAGAGCGGACATTGGGAAAATTGTCATACAAAAATTATGGACCTGTTCATCAGTAACTCAATCTACCGTGAAATAGCAAAAAACCTATATAAAATGCATTAAAAAACACTTCGACGTGATTGTAATGCGCAAATTTGTATATTTTCTTCCAAAATATTGTTTTCTTTACAAAATTTAAGCAAACCTAGACGTCTTGTCGTATGGACGTGTTAAGTGAGACAGCGACTTATTAACAATTGATAATAACTTTTGGATGAAAAATTTGGTCGTGATGTCCGGTCTATAACTAACTATATTGTTTAATCTCTTTGCCTAGGAAGAATCTAAGAGCATCTGAGTTCACAGTCCATAATAATAATAATAATATATGCAATCTAACATCTGTCGTCAAACCAAAAAGACAATAACTACTCAATGGAATAATATTTCAATTTTTAAACTTTATAATTAAATTTAACATATTTTTTTTATAATCTATAATCGTTTAGGAGACTGGGAGAGAAAGCAATCTTAAATTTAACACTAATTAAAGCTATTTAATAATCGGGGAATAATTATTTAAACCTGCTTTTTTTATTATTAAAAGGGTAATTTATTTATTTTATTTATTAATCAAGGGGAGAAATAATTAATTATTACTTACCAACACAATAGTTCTCATCGTGTAAGGTGTGTTAGCGACTGAGCCGCCGTGCCCAAGGCCTGTTAGATTTAAAGTCGCGGTTGCAGAATTTGATTGATGGCCGGCGGGTTATTCTGATCTTTCCAATAATAAATACACTGAAGAAAAAAATATTTCACATACGAACATAGCGTCATTATTTTAGCATCAAGCTTTTCCCCTTTTCAGCGATAGGCAGAAATGTAACACACCCACATTTTGACGCTATTTTAGGTCTCATATAATATATATTATAGGGGGCGAGCCTAATTTCCCGCGCTCAATTCCAGACTCTGAGCTGATGCTGAATAGAAAATGCCAAAATTCTGACCCGAAATTCGAAAATACGTCAGAGCGACAATCGTGCTGCGTAAGCAATACAACTACGCCACCGAGAACACCGGGGTTAAACCATATTTGTAAACAGGTTGGCTTTATCAATGCGACATTAATTTTACACGTGGGTAGGGATAGTGACCAGTAATCGTAAAAATAATTGTAAATATAAAAATTAATCGTAGAACTGTCAAATAACAGAAAAGAGATGCGCGTGGTAGGCGTAACGTCACGTAGCTTAATGATGGGTGTACGAAAGAGATAGCAAGATTGCCCACTCTTTTCGATATTTAAATTTTTAATTACTGCCTTATTTTTCAACCAATCTTGATCATTTTACACCATTTCTTTTTCGCATTAATCTAGTAATGTCAGACAGAAAACTATGCTATTATCGTCGACTACAGAATACACCAGCAGGGGAAAGCTAGGCATTAGTTATTCATAATTTGTCCAAATTCAAGTCACATACAGTCGCCTAGCGAATAATAAGTGTGACAATGATTAATTGTAGTACACGTGTTACTTAATACATTGATTACATACGTTACGAGATAGATATGCTATTAAAATTAGCCAAGAGAGGGTACCTTGAAAAACTGTAGAGGGTCAAGAGAAAAATATTTAAATTTTAGATAAAACTAGTTCTAACTTTGAACCTTAGTTACTTACTAATACTAGTTGTTTATAGTAGGGACAAACTAATATGGCCGGTATGACATGACACGGTTTTGATTTTTTGGGTAGACGTTCTCACAGAGTTATCGCGTCGGGAAAAAAATTTAATTGTCATACCGGCCAGCTTAGTTTGTCCGAACTATAATTAGAAAAACTTTTGGGGATTGAAAAGATAGATAATTATTGTTTATTAAGGATAAATAGAATTAAATAAAAGAAATAAATTTAAAAACCCAAAAAGTATCGCTTATCCTGGATAGGGGGAACGAGAGTGGGGCATAAACACCCACATTAAAAAAAACCTAACCTAACCTTTTTTTGAATGAAGCACGATAAACTTTGACTACGGTTGAAACAGTTTTAACTGAATCTTATGGACAAAACGTGTTTTGTCTAGTTAGAACTAATAGACACATGCCTCATCCCTGATCGCTAGAGGAACATGGTCGTGGTGGCTGTGCTTGATTTTTTGGTAAATTGAGTAAAATTCAGGGTTTTATAATATGTATACATGAAAATGGGCATTACACAAAAAAAAATTGTCCCGAGTTTTAATTAAAAATTTTTTTTTTATCGAAGTCTGAAGATACAACTTAAGTTGGAATATAGTAATAAGAAAACCCTGAAATTTTCGCATAAACTTATATTTCTATCGAAGTATTTGCAATAAATTAAATGACTAAAACTTACGACCAGTTTATTCACTTATTTTAGTTATAGAATGTTTTGTCTTCTTCCTTCAAACTCAATTCAAAATTTATTCGAAGAAGACAAAAATCTCGATAACTAAAATAATAAGGCCGTTAGACGATATTAAAGTAAATGTTTTTAATACAAAAATCCAGTGTTGCCAGATTAGGCGACTTTTCGCCATTTAGGCTACCTCGGAGGGTGTCGGGGCGACCAAAAATTGTGAATGGCGACTGGTCGCCGTTTAGGCTACGCGAATGGCACTCAGTCGCCAATTTGGGCTACTTTGGTAAATTTGTGTTATAAACCTTGTTTTTGTCGGATTTGAGGATATTTTTAGCTTTGAGAGTACAAAACATGACAGAAATTGGAATTGGGCCCCTTTTTTTTTTTTTGCTCTTCGCGTCGGTGGCTGGGAGGTTTTTTTTTTTGCTCCTTCGCCTCTCCATATACGGTGCGGCGACTTCATAATGATTTTTCGGCGACTTCAACCGTCATACATCTGGCAACACTGCAAAAATCCCACCCAGTCGTTACAAACCAAAAATAAAACAAATAAATCTTAAAATAAAAATTTATTAAACCATATGCACAAATTATTACAGCTTAAAAATACTTATATATATCTGCGCTCAGTGCTGTCCGTATATAACCGCTCAATAATGGAAGTAATATAGAAAGCCCTATTATTCTAATGAAAATAGAGAATTAAATACGGGTCGAATACAGAACCTCCTTTTTTGAAGTCGGTTAAAGAAATTGCGTAACCTTCTTTTGAAGGCGGTTAAAATGTATTTAAACCGCGGTTTCATTGTGCAAGTACTTGCATATAGTAGAGGGGGAAATGGGCAAGTGAGTCACCTGATGGTAAGTGGTCACCACCCATAAACATCCAGGGTACTACGCATACGCACACTCACGCCTTTTATCCCTGGAGGGGTAGGCAGAGGCGCAACTAGTGCACCCACTTTTCGCCGTGCGTATTCCGTCCCATGATGTGATAGGGAGCGAGCCTATCGCCATATCGGGCACAAATTCCAGACTCCGAGCTGATACTGATTAGAACATAAAATTATCCACAATACTAAGAAACAGATACGATACCAATTGAAGTAGACATCCCACTTCAATTCGTCCTCGGCTAGTTTCTAGAAGTTCTCTAACTGCCGTTTCCAATAAACAATCCCAATCGCTTTTGTCGATCCATCGCGAAAATTGACCAATCAGTGGGCTTAGAATGTAACAAAAAAACACGTCACGTCTCCGTTTCGTCTTATTGGGATTGGTTGAGAGACTGACGTATTGGTCTCTCGATCAATCACAAACATCAAAATTAAACGACATCGTTTTACGAGTTGCGTCTTCGTGTCACATTCTAAGTCCACTGAAGTCATTATGTTTGACATGCTTACAAACGACTCATTTTGATTGGTTTATTCTCGACATCGGATCGAAGATTATCATTGAGATCGTTTATTGAAAGCGTAAATCGTATCTCGTAATCGTTGCACATAAGAGAATTTCTACCCATGACGAGCGACAATTACCCATTGCCAGTCGACACAATTATGCAGGCCTATTTTATATCGGATATACACAGGCTGATCCCGGAACGCGATTTACGTGGGCCACTATGGCTGGTTTTACCTAGTGTACGGGCGGATAAAATCCTACCACCACGAAACATAAGCCCCCTTATTCCCCACGACAATGTTAACTCGTAACGCGGCCGCGTTACGTTAACTTCGTGTTATTAGCGTTAAATGGTATTCTGTATGCCAATTTCCATAGTGATAAATGCGGTGAGTTACGTTATGATTGTTACGAACGGTGACTGCCTCGGTGGCGTAGTTGTATTACGGTACGACTGCAAGGCTGAGGTCTCGGGTTCGATCCCCGGGTCGGGCAAAGTGATATTGGATTTTCCTATTCAGTATCAGCCCGGAGTCTGGTATTTGTGCCCGGTATGGCGATAGGTTCGCCCCCTATCACATCATGGGACGGAATACGCTTGGCGAAAAGTGGGTGCACTAGTTGCGCCTCTGCCTACCCCTTCGGGGATAAAAGGCGTGAGCATGCATTTTATGCAAAATAACGTGTGTCGTAGATAATAAGGCTGGTGACACATTTACTCGACACTCATAGTAATCTCGGCTCAAAGGAACATTATCTCTCTATGTAATCCCTGACCGGCATTTTAAAATAATAAATCGACATAAACTTCTAACGTGTCTATTTTTCCTGTATTGCATCGGAGGTTTTTATTCTGAGAACGCTTTTCGAAGTTTTTACAGAACAAGATTTTTAAGACATTTTAAATTCCACGAGGATATTTTTTAACGCACATGTTATGTTAAATCTGATCTAGTAAATGAGTGCAAAGTGCTTTATAATACTAATCCTGAAGAAGTATTTTATTCATTTTATCAATATAACAACCAACAATTCGTGAATATTTCCAACCGCGAACCTTTCGCAGAATAGCGTTTATATTAAGAAAATTACTATAATTTTTTTTCGCCACGAATGTGACATATCGTCTGGGATAGTGCAATACCGCGTAAGTGATTTAACAAAAGTGTTGTATAATCAATGCTAAGTTTAGTGTAGTAAGGATCAATCTCAATTGGACTTTTTTTATCACTTACGCGGTATTGCACTATCCCCGACGATATCGTTTATGTTATTTGACCTTTTTTCTGTACACTTTGATTTTTCCATAACAAATTCCAGCTATTATGAATGTAACTTAATGTTAGTGTAAAAAATAAATTCAAAACGAATCTGCCATACGCTTTACGAATCCTATCAATATTTAGACTATATATAAGGCAGATTAAACGATCTGAAGCAATATTGACGTTAAATACATATTTATATGTCAGTTTGGTTTGACAGTGCTTATTTTACAGAGATTCTAAATTTTGAGCACAGTATTTCACGATATTTCAAATTGATTAGTGTTGTGAAACCATCGATAATTTTGTATCGATAAAAACATTGAAATAAGATACGGCACTAGATCCTACCCTACCACGCAGGCTCTTCGTAAATACAAATCAAAGTAAGTCGTTTGAAGAACTATTTTTCAAATTCTAACTTCAAAAAATATGCCCTTCAAGTTTGAAACAGGTTAGAACCACAAACACGTTGAAAATTCATAACTGGTTCGAAGGACCATTTGTCCAATTTCATTCTTAATTCAAAAGATAAGCCTTTGAGTTTGTTGTAAGTTGGAATCGTGTGGTTTATAGATAAGCACTGTCTAACAAAACGTATACTATACACAATTAACGCTACAAGTAAAAATATCACATGTTGTAAAGGCGCGGGTCTATGTCGCCCACGACTGCAGCTGGGCCAGCTCATCGTCATCCTCTGCGAAAAAAACGTTATTGTAAGTAGATACAGTATATTTTCGTGTAGCAACGACAAAAAAATTCCAATGATTATCGATAGCCAGTCGCTCGCCCGAAAACAACACTGTTGTAGCCAGCATAATTACTGGGCCTCATGAGACTCAACATTTTAAGATTCAGTGTAACGAACACAGTGAAGTGCCACGCAGAACATTGTAATTCCAAGTTCTGTGCAGTGTTATAACTATGGGCGTATCGCTTACTATCAGGCGAGCGGCATGCTCGTCTCATCACCCAACAGCAACAAAACTACAACTCACCAGTCTGCTTGGACTTGCTCGGCCTGGGCTTGTCGTGCACCAGCTCGGAGGCAGGCACGTCCGGCAGCTTGTCCGTCGGCACGTTGATGCCCAGCATTTCCTTGTCCAGATCCTCCTGGAACGGAAATTATCATGTGATTAAAAAAAATATCAAAGTGACTATGAACAGTTACCTTATCCACGCTTTTTCCTATTTTGGGTTGTTTCTATACCTTTAGTTTAAAAAAAAACATCACGCCTTTAGCTCTGAAGGGCTAGGCAGAGGCCAGGGCACTTTCTATTTGCCATGTGTGATAGGAGGGCAAGCCTATCGCCATATCGGGCACAAATTCTAGTCTCTTGGTTGATACTGAGTTGTAAACGTATGTCTTTGAATATTGTTTTACGTTAAAATAAATAAAAAATCAGTATTAATCCTGTATGATGGTATTGATGAATTAATGAATACATATTAATGGTTCCATGATAACGAGATCTGAGATGGCTAGGAGAAAGTACTTAATATTTTTTTGTATGAGGCAACAATTGGCCAAAAGTTTTTTTCTTTTTTTTTAGTGGCGTCCCCGCATACGCGATGATTCTGCCAATGTCGAAGTATGAGTCAAAACTTAAAATCAGTACATCAGAGTCGTGTCAAACGAAGAAAAGGTCTTGAACATTTTTAGACCCGAACCCTAATAATTAGTACATATATATTTTAGTATGTTAGGTAGGACAAAGAACAATAAAAAAGGGTGGGAGGGCGGAATGAATTAAGATTAATTAATTAAGTGGAATTAATTATTATAAGAAGCGGAGGAGTATCATAGATAAATATTGTTTATTTTTATAAATTTTGCCAGGATGTTAACATAATCAGGATGATCCAAAGTCAACAGGCAGTTCAAATTTGTAATTGAATTGTAATAAAATTTTATTTATATAACAGAGTGTGTATATATATAAATATATAAATATTTTCCTATTTCCGTTCCAATACATAAGTTTCTAGAGAAAAAAACAAATAAATACGTGTGGCACTCGGGGACTGCCGCGGTAAAGCTATTGCATAGCATTTATATCACAAATTTTGATTGACTAAACACAAATTCTATCTTACGCTTACCACATAAAGTAGATTTTTAAACGCGAGCAAAGCACGTTTAGTCTTGTTATTGATAAATGTCAGTAACCAAAGTAGAATAAATCAACAAAATTTGAAAAAAGAATGTTACGTTCGATTCTTTTGTACTCGTGCCGTGCCAACGCTGGGGAAATAGCTTCTACGCAATGTATTTAAGGTTCATATTAGATTAGTAAGAAATGGTTTTAATGACTTTCATAAATAAAATAAATAAAAATATACTCGTTTCAAGAATTATAGCTTCTACGCATTGTATTTAAGGTTCATATTAGTAAGATAATAGCAAAAAGTGTCGTGACAACTTTCCGTCCAGCCCCCTTTCACAACGCGCAATAAGGAACTTCGTTCCAATATGTCATAAATTGGAATATTATGTTTTGGACACGAGAAGAAAATGTGTTGGGCAGAACCCTCTTCCAGGCCACATTCACAAATGGAGTGATTGGCCAAAAGTTGTATTCGTGAGGACAAATGGTGGGCCTAATAAAACAAATAAATGAATGAATGAACGAATGAATGATACACTAACCTGTTCGAGCTCCTCAAGCTCTCGCTCAAGCTCGTCGTCGTCGATATCGTTGGGGAACGCGACGTTGTTGCTGATCGCTTCGGTGATCTCGCGCGAAATATCGTGCTGTTCCGCTATATCGTCCATTATGTCGTGCACCTTGTCTACATCACTGGAGAGAAATTTATTTTAATTTATACTAAATAAATGTTTCCGGGATAAAAAGTACCCTATAGAACTCGGGAGTAATGTAGCTTCCTATTAGTGAAAGAATTTTCAAAATCAGTTCAGTAGATCCAGATATTAGCCTCTAAAGACCTACAAACTCACAAACTTTTCCTCATTATAATATTGGTATAGATGTAGGCAGACTATGACCTAGGCATTGTTAATAGTTGTCTTTAGTTGATAAGGCAGTAGGTATACACAATGTTCTAGAGTCTAGACTAAATCACATATTGGATATATTATGATCTCTTGTATTTTATGGTATATCAATATGCATTAATCCTGTAGTGAATGTAGTGATTACTGTGTTACGACAGTGTCACAAAAAAGTTGTTGCATTCCATACAGAGATTAGGAGGTATAACTAAAACCCCAGTATTATTCGGCCTATCTATGCCTTTTTTATACGAATATATATGCAAAAAACCACTTGAAATACCTAAGTGACAATTTTAACTTACATTTAACCAACCTAAACCGACCTAAAGTGGACGATAGCCTAGTTGGGAATGAAACAGTGTGCCGAGACAATGTCCGGAGGTTCAAAACCCAAGGCACACACCTCTGATTTTGATGTTGTGTGTGTATTGTTTATCAATTATCGTTCGCTATAACGGTGAAGGAAAATATCGTGAGGAAACCTACATACCTGAGAATTCTCGATAAGAATTTCGAGGGTATGTGAAGTCTGCCAATCCGCACTAGGCCAGCATGGTGGATAAAGACCTAAACCCTCCCAGTAGTGGAGGAAGCGTCTGCTCAACAGTGGGCAGTATATAATATAGGGCTGGTATATTATATTTTTATTAAACCGACCCAGATAAACACCAATTCTATTTATACCATTTAAAACCCCTAACACCAATACTAACATGTCCTTATGAGCGAGTTTCATAGCGTTGGCCGCCTCCTTCATAGTGTTCAGTACTTGAGCATTGGTGTTGGCGCCCTCAAGTGCCTCCCGCTGCGCTTCTATCTGCGTGAGCGTACCATCAATCTGCGTGAGCTGCTTCTCATAACGCTTCTTGCGCTTGAGCGCCGCGATCGCCGCTGAAAAATATAGTTTAGAACATTCATAGAGGTTCTTGTTCCCAGATAGGTGATATCATATTGAGGGGTGAAAGGCTATTTGAAATGAGTGTGCCAGAATCAAATAATTGACAGTGCATACACTGCCTACCTATTGGATACATGCTTGATATTATGTATCTTCATACTAAACATAAAACCGGACAAGTGCAAGATGGACTCGTGTACAGAGGGTTCTGTACAAACTTGTATGTAACGTAATACAAGTTCAATAGTTCGCCAAAATTAATTAATAAATTAATCAAATTAAAAAGTTTATAATAGTTAATTCGGTTCTTTTTATTCTTAAAGTACATATTTAAGGTTTTCAGATTTTTTCCTTTACATTTGCTCTAAGACCATGCTTCTGCCAAATTTCGTGATTCTAGGTCAACAGGAAGTACGCTATAGGTTTTGATTCCCTTGCTTCATTCTCCTTTGATTGAAAATATGTGAAGATATGCGACATAAACGGTCATATCTTTTAATCGCGTTGAATTACAAGTTTGAATTTTTCACAGCTGAAAGAGACCATAGACCTGGATATTTGATATAAATTTCACCTTGATATTTCCATTCGTTCCTGTGAAAAAGGGTCTTGACAGACAGATAGACACATGGATAACAAAGTGATCCTATAAGGGTTCCTTCTTTCCTTTTGAGGTGCGGAACCCTAATTAATAAATCAACCCTACGGTTGACTGGAAGAGACCAACTATGACATTAAGTCCTCCTAAATACTTCTGTATCAGTGTATATAAAGTTTTTAAAATAATCACAGCAACATAATTACTTCTTACATTTCTAATAATAAGTGACAGCTCAATAGGTAACTCTATATGGTAATATTATCTGTCACAATCATAAAGTTACAATGCACACACATAATGAACATTGATTTCCTAATACATATTCACATTAAGAGGTTATAAGAACTGGGCAGATAAAAAAGACATAATTGTATGTATCAGTTTTGAAATAATCTTGTGCGTTTCATAAACTACCTTTTCCTGCAGTGCAATGCAAATAAGATATAGTTATAATATCTAACTATATTTTTTAAATATGATAATAATGTATTTATGCACTGTGGCCTGGGAGGTCCTGATTTTGATTCACGGGTAATGCAGCTCTTATGTTAAGTTCATACTAGCAAGTTTTTGCAGCAATAAATAAATATTTAAATTCTATACACATGCAAATACTGCTACTGCTACTGCTGCAGGTACTGAGAGTTAAAAAATTGACAAAGTTGGCATGCGGTGATTGTTTATATAGTGAAAATATTTGCAGAAGTCAACTTTGGCAAGTTTTATTGCTAATCAAAATGTTTAATAGATTTTCTTACTAATTTACTCATGATTTGATCTGCAGGGATGGTTAGGTGATCAGGCAGGCAACTGATCATAAAACAAAAGCAATTTATTTTCATAAAGAATAATTTTGTATGTCCTCCATACAATTTAAATGGATGTATAAGTTTTGTGGATGCAAACCGCTAGAGACAGAGAAAATGGCGAATGCTAAAGGAAGCCCTCTGTCAAAAAGACAAGCTTTAAAGAGGACTGCTGTGGAAGACAGTTACAAGTTTAAAAATACCATAAAAAAATGTACTCTCGTTTTAGGAAATAAAGGCTTTTTGATTGATAAGTTTTAAGGACCTGCATACCTTCTCAGAAGTAAGGTTTAATGAAACCTCTCTTTAGTACGTAAAAAAACGTAATCCTCATAGCCCGTTTTGGCTACGGCAGCCAATCTCAACGGAGATCAGCCAGGTACGCAGGAGATATTATAGTACACAAGTTAGTGCACAATACACAGGTGCACTCGCTATTCCTTCACTCTCATAGTCCGGTGAGACGGCAATAGAACATGACCGGAGAGAGATCAGGCACAGGACCAACGGCTTTACGTGCTTTCCAAGGCACAGGGGTATCACACCGCTAACTTCCTGACTCAGAGCTGCGACTGAGTAATTTTTAAGATGGAAAAACCCAGTCACAATGTTATTTTGGCTCGACCTAGGATTCGAATCCAGGACCTCAGCGTGCAAATCGTACTCATAAAGCATACGCATTACAACTACGCCACTGAGGCAGTCAAGTCAGTCTCTTTAGTATTGAACTCTTTACATAGGCCTATGCACATATATGGGACAATTTAAAGCATGGTAAAAATATAACAGTAACCACATAAAGCTGCCATTCAGATAGCATCTATCAACATAATATTTTAACCGTTAGGCTAACAATCATCTACATTAAATTACTGCAGTATTATATCAATGTTTGTAAAAATAAAACATTTTCAAAACTAGGACAATACGCCATTTCAACTTAAGCATTTTTTCCTGGTTGATTCTTATTGTCAACCAATTAACTTACAGTAAAAGACAAGATTGTTTATATTGTTTTTACTCTTAGAAGTGTGTGTCCTTCCCACGGGTGATATAAAATATTGGGCACACAGACATGACTAACACAAACAGCATAACAAGGACAGAACGAATCAACAAAGCTATAATGACTGCAACGCAAACACAATTTGATCCCAACAATGGATGAAATATATCGTCAAACTCACCGCGCTTATTCTTTGTGCCATTTTTCCTTGCTGTTTGTATCTCTAAATCGATTTTCTTTTCTAGAAACTCTTGTTTTTTGATGAGTAACTCCTCAGTCTCGCGTAATTTTTGTATCGCCTCATGTGTCGATGGACCCTTTTCTTCTTTTTTTCCACCGAATATTTTGCCTAAGAAACTCATTTTTTGATTTTAGAATGCTGTGAAACAGTAAATAATATGCTTTATCGCAAAATTATTAACTAATTACGCATACGAAACGAAAATTATTTCTTTTTGTAGAATATGCGTCATCCATTGACAATCGGAACATATGGTTTTTGGTTTTTGCACTGATAAATAATCAGGAATCCCCGATAAACAATTTTCAACGTAATAAATGTGCAGTATACTAATATGTTACTTTTTATCATGAAATTAAAATACAAGAAATATGTTAACCACTGATTTAAAAAATATATTAATTTGGAATTAATATTTACGTTCGTTACACTAATTCACTTTTCAAACGCACCGTGACTTAGAAAGCTGTTTTGTGTCAAAGTATTATCTCACTAAAGTTGATAGCTATGTCATTACATAATATTGCTGCTAATTCCTATGTGTACTAACTTTGTTGACATTATAATACGTTCGGTAACTTTATACGAATAATTTCTCAAGCGCCAACTGCATTATGTAATATTTATCTTTTATTTTGGAAAATACTTTCCCGTTTGCCCGATCGATAATTTAAACTATGCTTTATTTATATTATTATTTTTTAAATTAAATATCGTAATTTACTTTTTTAAAATATTCGGATTTATATTTACAAATGACTGCTAAAGACTGTCAATTAATGTCAACTGACATTGACAAGTGAAGTCAAGTGACCAGTGTACCCAGATTTAGCAAAATTCTGCTATTTTAGCAGAATTATATCTCGAATGCACACACCTCTGATTTTTCGAAGTTATGTGTGTATTGTTTATCAATTATCGTTCGCTTTAACGGTGAAGGAAAACATCGTGAGGAAACCTACATACCTGAGAATTCTCGATAAGAATTTCGAGGGTATGTGAAGTCTGCCAATCCGCACTAGGCCAGCGTGGTGGACTAAGGCCTAACCCCTCTCAGTAGTAGAGGAGGCCCGTGCTCAGCAGTGGGCAGTATTTAATACAGGCCTGGTATTATTATATATTATTATATATCTCGAATTATGAGCTTAACAGATTGTGTCGCAGATTAAAAAAGTTAGCAGTTTTTAGCAGAATCTTATAAAACCCCCGCAGTAAATTAGCATTACTAAATATTCACTAATTAACAGAGTTTTATGGGGCGGCTGACACTTTTGTAGGGCAAAATGTGCAAAATAATATATGTTATACTCATACACTAGGGACCTAAAAAATAAAAAAAAGGTCACCGTAAAAATGGGACGCGAAGGTACCAAATTTGGGTTAATTTATTAGCAATTTAGGCATTTATAACAAAAAATAAGATTTTGCCAAGCATTTAGCACAATCTTCAATTTAAATCTGGTCACCCTGCAAGTGATTCTCTACATTTTGACGTCTCCGTCCATTTCCAAGTTGTGTCATGTGTGTCGGTTTCCACCTGCGAATGAATTATTTTTTTTCTATAAAAGTACAGTGAACATAGTACAAAAACCATATCAGACGTGAAGCTTAGACATTAAATATGGTACGCGTAATCACTCAAGACACCTACGATGAGGTTGTAAAAGAAAATATGGAAGAATTCGACATGAGTCCAGAAGAAGCAATAAACGAAGCAATAGCACAATTTGAAGCACAAGTAAGATGTTTTATTTGTTTTTAAATTTATAATTAGACACATGACTACTAATTAATTTGTTTCAGTAGTTTTTTTCTATAAATTTTTAAGTAAGGAAATAATCATGTTGGTCATGATCAGGATTTTCGAAAAAAAATATTGCGAAGGAGACAATGTAACAGAAAATTCTTATTAATGAGGCTGAGTTGTGATACCCTTAATAACTCAGTCTTTCTCTGTGGTTATAAGCTCGAAATATATGAAAACGTGAATTGTGTGATGCCACTTAAAAATCTAAATATTTCTGTAAATTTATAATAGGTAGCTAATGTAGAGAGAAAATCTCCTCTAAATATATACCACTCCAGAAAATTCTTTACCACCACTTCGGAACAAGTTACCTCTGTGAAGACTCCTGTGGTGTCAAAACTCCATCAAAATATTATGTTCCCTAATTGTGCTTAGTTAAACATGGAAAATGGTGACCACTTACCATCAGGTGGACTGTTCATCAGCCTACAGAGGAAAGAGAAAAAGCAGTTAACCTCTTTTAAGCGGTGGTGGTTCTCTTTAACCTCGTGCCTGATAGGGTCCACGATTATATCATATGTCTATTTAATTGTAACATCTTTATGTATAGAAGAATTGTGGAGTGCAATAAACTTTGATTTGATTTAAGTTTGACTGTCATATATAAAGTTTGAATATCATACAAAACAACTTTCTTTTACTGTTAAAAGATTGTAAAAGTGTAATATAACCCACTTGTATGTTATAGTTGGCTGCTGTCATAAAATAATCCCTTCAGATGTTATGTAGCTTCCGAGTACATTAATGGCCTAAATTGTAAAGGGCCTGTGGAAAATGAATTGAATAACATGAAAAATCTGAACCTATATTGATTTTTTCCGATGACCTTTTCTTAGGTCCTGTAAAACCTTATTTTGCATAATTTAGGGCCCCCTGAAGGCAGGGTATTTTGCCTGTCATGCCAATGAATACATTAGCTGTTTATAATGCATAGTATGGAAGATTCTTTGTTAAATGCTGATCTAATGACTGATATCATCATCAGATGATGTCATATCATGATTTGTTGCATGGAATTATACATTATTATAGTTCAATCACGTGCATAATTAAATTTATTTGCAATGCAAACTGATCTCATTGATTGCCTCATTTTGAAATTAAAATCTTTACAGGTAGGTGTTATCCTTATTTACTATGAAACCAAGTCGCTGCAGCATCTGTCTAAACATATATACATACACTCACAACTTTTTATCTTTGAAGGGGTAGACAGAGGCGCAACTAATGCACCCACTTTTTGCATTGCATACTTGTATGTATGTATGTCTAATGGGGACGTATGCAGTCGCACAGACGGGTGATCAGTTCACTTCCTTGGGAACTATTTCACCCTTAGTCCCAGTTTGGGTGGAGCTGCCACTTTCGCTTTGGTTCGGTTCGCTTCGCAGGCATCGTTCCCAGGGGCCGCATTCACCATAGGGAGTTTCGGCTGTGGCACAGCTAGACCTTGGAGGCATCGTGGCTCCCTTCCAGGTGTGAACCTTCCAGGTTACCGATCTCTGCCCAGCACCGCCTTCCACTGAGGGTCCCGCCACTTTGACCTTGAATGATCATTGCAGCAGGAGCCAACAGGGGGGGCAGCGCTCAGCCTATGCGGTGAGGGCCACACAGGCTGCCAGGCCCAGTCTGCCCACATACTCTCCCACCCCCCAGGCGGCGTCCCCCAGTCCGACATAGCGTCGCTCCCCTTTCCTTGGCTATTCGTGACAGTCTCCATCCTGAAGCACTGGTTTTACTGGTGCTCCTGCAGTATGCCCCCTTCTACTCTTACAAACCTTTTTGTTGCCTTACTGTACCTTATTATGTCTCCTAGCTTTACCTCCTGTAGTTGTGCTATTTCCAGTCTGTCTGTTCCCAGTATCTCCCATCTTGGCAGAGAGTACATTGAGCACTCTGCCAGAAAGTGGATGCTGGTCTCCTCTTCTCCGCATTCTGGACACGAGGCGTCTTCGGTCTTACCTATTATTTTTAAGTGCCTGTTCAGCGTACCGTGTCCAGTCATGATTCCTATAATGGTTCTTATGTCCTCCTTCCTGAATTGGAGTAGGCTTCTTGTTTTCTTCTTGTCTAGCGTCTTGATGAAGATTTTAGATTGGCGACAGCCCTTCATGTCTCTCCATCTGACGTTTGTTTCTGTAGCTATCTTCCTGCTGATTACTCCCTTCGTGACTTTTGCCGGTATAGGTAAGTACGGCTCCGGTCCTATGAATGTTTCATCAGCTCCCTCTCTCGCTAGCTCATCGGCTTTCTCATTTCCTGTGGTTCCTTGATGGCCAGGTACCCAGGCGACGATGACCTCTTTGTCGGCTGCTAGTGTGTTCAGTTTGCTTTTGCATTCTTTCACTAGGGCCGACGTTGTCTCTGGTTTGTCAAGTGCCTTTAAGGCTGCTTGACTATCACTATAAATCAGTATTGTGCTGATTTCCTTATTGGTTATTTGCTTAGTACGATCAGCGCATTCCAGAATGGCCATTATTTCCGCCTGGAATACGCTCGCATATCTGCCTAGCTTTATTGTGCTTTCTTCTGTGTTGGGTGGCGTGGTTATAAATATTCCTGCCCCCGACAATCCTGTTGATTCCTTCCTGGATCCATCTGTGAAACATTCCACCGACTTATCATGGTCGTGTGGAAGTTCCCAGTTTTCTCTTTGTCCTATATGTATTCTGTATTTTTTGTCGAAGATCTTTTGTTTCTGAATTAGATCATTGTTTCCCAAGATCATCGACATTTTTCCTTGAATTGTATTGATTACATCTTTGTGTCCTTTGTTTGTGGAAGTAGTTTTCCACAGTCCATAGGACTTTAATCTGTAACATTGTTCTAATGCTCTCTTTTTAGCCTCCAGATCCAGCGGTATAAATCCTAGAATGATGTCTAGTGCCGCAGTTGGAGTAGTTCTTAGTGCACCTGTAGTCATAAGCCCAGCGAGTCTCTGTACCTGGGCTAGTTTCTTGTAATTTGCCTTTATGGTCGCCCTATGCCACCATACCAAGGCTCCGTACAGTAGTCTTGGGAGTATGATGGCCTTGTATATCCAGTAGGTTATATTCGGCTTCATACCCCAAGTCCTACCTATCGCTCTATTGCATTGCATCATCGCTATTTTAGCTTTTGTGCATTGCTGGCTTATGTGCGAATTGAACAGTAGTTTGTCATCCAGCACTACTCCTAAATATTTGATTTCTTTAACTATTTCTAAATTTCTGCCATCTATTACAATTGGTAACAGATCTTTGTTCTTCCTCTTTTTGGTAAACAGAACCACCTTAGTTTTGTCTGGATTGAGGTTTAGTCCTCGCTCCCTACACCACTGTAAGGCTATTCTAATTGCCATATTTAATCTACTGCACAACATATTGAGGTCCTGTCCCACTACTAGGATAACCCCATCATCGGAATACGCCTGCATGTATATGTGCCTGCGATTTATTTCCTTGATGAGGTCTTCCAGCAGCAGGCACCACATTAGGGGAGACAGGCAGCCCCCTTGCGGAAAGCCCCTGTTTGCCCTAACCGTGTACGTTATGTCACCTAGTTCAGCTGTTATTAATCTTTGACTCAGCATGTTCATAATCCAATTTCTTATTAGAGGATTGATGCCTTCTCTATTTAGTGAGGATTCTATCGCGTATGATGTCGCTTTGTCAAAGGCGCCCTCTACGTCGAAGAAACACCCAATTGCTGATTCTTTCCTCTCCAATGTGTTCTCGATTGTAGCCACCAGGTTGTGGAGAGCTGTCTCCGTGGACTTGTTCTCCATGTTTGCATGCTGATTTGCATGCAGTGGCTTGCTACCTCTTCCTATTTCTTCTCGTATGTGTCTATCTATTAGTTTCTCTAGTGCCTTTAATAAGAACGACGAGAGACTAATGCATCTAAATGATTTTGGATCTTGATATGTCTTCTTACCCGGCTTGGGTAGAAAGACAGCTCTTACTTTCCTCCAGCTTTCCGGTATATATCCAATTATTAGACATCCCATGTAGATTGCTAGAAGGTCCTCCTTGATATACTTGAGTGCATGTTGTAGCATCTTGGGAAAGATCCCATCCGGTCCTGCTGCCTTGTATGGCGCGAACGACGAGATGCTCCATCTTATTAGCTCTTCACTAACAACAGATTTCGTGGCATCACCGAGAACAATACTGGGCCCCCCCGTCACTTCACTCCTTGTGGGTTCCGTGCTCTCAGGGAAGTGGGCGCTCATCATTGTTCTCAGCACCACGTGGGGATCCGTTATCAGTTCGTTGTCTATTTTCAAACTCCCCAGTTTGCATGTCTTGTCGCTGGCTAAGGCTTTTACCAACCTTGCTGCTTCCGGATACTCCGTAATGGCAGCGCAGTAGGTGTTCCAGCTTTGCTTACTTTCCTTCCTGCACTTATTGCGCATTTTGTTTCTTTGTGCCCTGTATAGATCCCAGGTGGCGTCGTCGTTCTTTTTTAGCGCCACTCTGAGGGCACGTCTTGTTTTCTTCCTGTCCTTGCTTAATGCTTTTGTCCACCATGCCTGTCCCTTGCCGTTTGTCACCTCTCGGAGGGGGCATGCTTTGTGGTACGCTTCTTGCAGTGCTGTTTCCAGCTTTACTGCTCTGCTCTCTATATCTTCTGTACTAATATTGCCCTCAACCGGCATTTGAGTGTATTTTCCAATTTCATTGTGGAATAGCACCCAGTCCGTTTTCCGGGCATTTCGTACCTTGTGGTTTTCTATGTTGCTTTCTATCTGGAAGGTGATGATTGCATACTTACTGCTAGCATTATTAATTTAGAACACATCATTTGTAATAGAAAATTCTCCATATGCTGTACGCTTTTTTATTGCAGGGTGTAGACTTATCAAATATTATAAAGGACTTGGCATTGAGTTCCGGAGATGATCATCTGGTCTCAACAACTGTAGCAAAATTGAAAGAGATTTGGGAAAACAAACAACATGATTATAATGATCTGATGAAGGAATTTGATACATTGCAGGTATTTATGAGTTGATGAATTTTCTTATTAAAAGTAAGAGAAGTAAGGTTTATAAAAAGTATGATATACGAAGAGAATATAATAGAACAGGACAGAACTAGAATAAAATATAAGTCAGTGGTACTTTTTTTTCTAAAGAATACCTTTTTTAGTTTTATTAATTGCACTCAATACAACAGAAATCAATGAAGATTAGTCAGCAGTCAGTTATTAATCAGTCTGCATTTATTCTTACACAAAAAATAAAAAAATGAACACCTCTTACCATATCACTCCTTGTAATACTTCATCCTTACTTATACATACTTCTTTCTTCATTATTCACTGGTGGTAGGTCTATCATATGTAAGAGACTGTCTGGGTGGGTACCACCACAATGTCTATTTCTACCGCCAAGCAGCAGTGTGCATGCACTGTTGTGTTTCGGTTTGAAGGACATTGTAGCCAGTGTAACTACAGGACATAGTGAGACTTAACATCTTATGTCTCAGGATGACGATTGCAGTGGAATGCCACACAGTACCTACTTTGTAACTCAAGGTGCTGGATGGTGTTGCTTCTGATTATGGGTGGTTGTATCGCTTACCGTCAGGCGAACGGCATACTCGTCTCGTCATTCAATTCCATAAAAAAAAATAACAAAGGATTTCTATGAATGTCATTGTAAAAGCCACTAACACATTACCCTCATAGTACTATACATATGTTTTTTTAGTCCGAATGCACAAAAGACATAGCACGGCGAGTAAGAGCCAGTAAAGATGGCGCGTACAAAGTACTGATCACAATCTTGGACTCAAAACAAAGTAAACTCTTCCAAGAGTTGAGTGATCATGACCGGAGACTGATAGTGAAGGTGTTGGGCTGCCTGATAGCATTGATGGATATGCAGCCAGACCTTTTGGATCAGAAGGGTATCGATTTGATAAAAAAGTAAGTGTTTCATAAAGTGACAACATTTGTTCATTGTCATCGATTAGTGGCCGAATGTAAGAAAGAAAATTATGAAATTCATCTAAGATGCCTATCAACCCCTGTTAAGCTATATATTTTAGAGGAACTAAACGATGTTCCGTATTGGGACTGCTGAGACGAATGTCCGCAGGTTTTAACCCAAGCCATATACCTTGATGTTACGTATGTATTGTTTAATAATTATCATTCGCTTTAACGGTGAAGGAAAACGTAACCTACATACGTTAAAATTGCCCATATATCCGCCTGGATAGCGACCACGTACAGTTCTTCTTCTTCTTCTCCTCCTCCTCCTCCTCCTCCTCCTCCTTCTTCTTCTTCTTCTTCTTCTTCTTCTTCTTCCTCCTCTTCCTCCTCTTCCTCCTCTTCTTCGTCTTCTTCCTCTTCTTCCTCTTATTCCTCTTCCTCTTCTTCCTCTTCTTCCTCTTATTCCTCTTCCTCTTCTTCCTCTTCTTCCTCTTCTTCCTCTTCTTCTTCTTCTTCTTGCGCTGCCATTACATGGTCTCTACTCGAGAACTTTTCTACCCCATCTGTTGCCAATACAGAGCTCCAATTCTCTTGTTTCTTTTTTCAGTATACTCGATAACGTAGAAGACGAAGAAATATTAACGTCGACTCTGAAATGGACCGCTAACTGCTGTTTAAAACATGAGATGAATCGGCAAAAATTATTCGCCAAAAGTATTTCTGATAACCTCAAGTGTATGTTAAAGGTTACTGGGAATGTAAAGGTACGATTTATTAGATGGTTTATTGTATGCATTTGCATGTTGTTTTTTAAAGTGAAAACTTCTTTAGCGGTCTTGAGCACTTTTGGTATGGGTATAAAATGTTAAACTCGCGTCAGGATCACTTAAACTCGCGTCAGGATCACGTGACCCTGATCGAAAATGCGTAGGAGTTTTTCCCATCCCTTACTAATATGAACCTTAAATATAAAGCGTAGCTATAATTCTTAAACATTTACATTCTTATTTATTTACTTCATTAAAACCATCCGTTACTAATATGAGCTTTAAATACAATGCGTAGAAGTTATTTCCCCAGCGATGGCACGGCATGAGTACAAAAGAACGTAACATTATTTTTTCAAATTTTGATTTATTCTACTTTGGTTGTGATGACCATTGCATTTCTGACATTTATCAACATAAAACTAGACTAAACGTGCGTTGCTCGCGTTTAAAAATCTACTTTATGTGGCAGGCGTAAGATCGAATTTGTGTTTAGACCATTCCAAAATATTCAAAAATGCACAATGTTAATGTTCAAGTTTTCACTTCTGCCAGCACTCTCGGAGTGCAATCCGTTCTTTTTTCTGTTTATTAAGGGCTTTATCACATTTATAGTACCTAAATGTGCTGCCCTAGTCACATAAATTCTGAAATACTTAACATAGATAAATAATACAAGAGTAAAAAGAATTTGTGCTTAAATTCGGTATTGTCATTTCAGCCTTTTTGGGTCGATATTTGCTTCTTTATCTACATTTTATTATATTTTATTTTTAGTTACTGAGTGCAACCCTCGAAGTTATCAGGAAGTTGACCCTAGATGATGACATTAGAGTTGAATTTGGCAAAGCACATGACCATGCAAAGGAATTGGGTGCACACCTTTTGGTACCACTCACTAATTTATTAAAAGGTAAACCCATTAACAGTATACAATATACTTCGAACTATCCCATTCCAAGTGTTTTGCGACATAGGAATCAAACCCCAATCTTTCTTGATAAAATGGCCTTACTACCACTAAACTAGAGGGCAACTTTTCACTAGTATACATCTTTAATTGCCAAGTATGCCCCTCGCCTTGATGGAAAGCGATACGACCGCCCATATACACTAAGACCATACAAAACTTTGATTTATAAAGCACTGCGTGGCACTCCATTGCGTTCGTTACCTTGATACATAAGATCGGTCTCATAATGCTCAGTAATTACGCTAGCTACAATTTCCTTCAAATCGGAACACAACAGTGCATGCCCACTGCTGCTTGGCGGTAGAAATAGATATTGCGGCGGTACCTACCCAGACGGCCTCTCGCATACGAGAGACCTGTTACCAGTCAATACCAACAATAATACCATTACCGTACCAATTTACTGGTGGTAGGTCTCTCATTATGTAAGAGGCCGTCTGGGTGGGTACCACCGCAATGTCTATTTCTACCGCCAAGCAACAGTGCATGCACTGTTGTGTTTCGGTTTGAAGGACATTGTAGCCAGTATAACTACTGGACATAATGAGACTTAACATCTTATGTCTCAGGATGACGAGCGCAGTGGAATGCCACACAGTACTTTGTAAGACAAGTTGCTGGATGGTGTTGCTACTGTTTATGGGTGGTCGTATCGCTTACCATCAGGCGAACGGCATGCTCGTCTCGTCATTCTATGCTATAAAAAAAAAAAAAAAAAAAAAAACAATCATTTTCACTCATTTAATTAGTTTTATTTTGCCTCAAGTCTACAATAAAAATTATTTTGGTTAATTAAACTCGCTAATCCATAACGAACTCTATTCCTCCTACAGAGAACACAAAACCCCCGCTGGCTCCAGAGCTGATGCTAACAATGGCCGCATTGATAGTGCGTCACGAGTTGTGCAAAATGGTCGCCGATGCGGGATCTGATGTACTATTCACAGTGCTAGCTGATAATTATGAGAATGTTGCTGTTATACAACAGGCTAATAAATTGTAAGTTTTCATACATACATACATACATACATACGTACGTACGTACATGCATACATACGTACGTACATACAGTCAGAAAAGTGTATGCTCGACCACCTTGAGGTTCTAAATTAGTCGCCTGCGCGTCGTCTCTCAGCAATATGCAGCTTACAACTAAAGTAGACAATAAGTTATCTGCTGTTTCCTTTGTACATCTCCGAAATGATCACTGCTTGGTAAAATATGAAAAATGGGAGTTTTATCGCTTGCTTTAACGGTGAAGGAAAACATCGTGAGGAAACCTGCATACCTGAGCAGTTCTCTGAATTTCGAAGGTATTTGAAGTCTGCCAACCCGCGCTAGGCCAGCGTGGTGGACTAAGGCCTAACCCCTCTCAGTTGTAGAGGAGGCCCGTGCTCAGCAGTGGGCAGTATATAATACAGGGCTGGTATGGTATGGTATCTTGAGAGAGTGTACTAGCACCAAATTAGGTGATTGTACATACATTCACACATATAATTTTTTTTAAATAACCGAATGACGAGAAGCAAGCTACACATCCATACAAGGCACTGAATTCAGTGATATAATACAAATTAACACAAATGAATACAAATTAACCTTTTGATTAACATTTGAAGTAATTTAAAATATCGTCTATCTCCTTTGAATGCATGAAATAAAACAATATCGGATGTCTAAAATGTTTTATTGCATTAAAAATTACTTTTATGAAAACTACTGGAATTGTAAGAAAAGCATTCTGAATATAATTGAAACTACATTTAAAAGCCACACAATTTCTCCGCCGATTGGAAAAACGATCTCAAATACAAGCATCTCTGGTTGTCGATATGCAGAGATTTACTCTTCACCATAATTTCATTCTCCAATATCGATCTCTCGTGGATAAGTTCCGCTCTCAACTTCTCCGTTTCCAAAGACCGTTTCTGCAAAAGACTCATGCATTGATTCAAATCTCTCACCTCTTCGATCAGGCTTATCAAAGATCCTTCTCTGCAGTTTTCCACGTTTGGTCTCCAGTTCTTCGTGTTGAGCTTCGTATGAGCCACCTGTATTCTCTGGGATACCTTCATCATCTCTTCGTGTAGTGTTTCTAGGATGTTCTCCGTCTCCACGATCTTTTGTAGCGTCAGTAATAACTGATTTTCCAGTTCCGTTTTAACTTGTTCGGTTCTTGCTATCCTTTCGCTGAGTGCTTTGTTTACTTTGATGTCTTGGGAGCGAAGATCTCTTGCAGTATTTATGAGTATAGCGTCAACTTTAGCTCTTAGATTCTTGGAGTTTTCTATAGCTTTCTTAAACTGATCCAAAGCATTTACAGAGTAATGTTCCCACGTTTCAACGTTCGATTGACCCTCAGAAAGTCTCGTGGCGCCTGCAGAGTCTTTAACGTGTTCAGATTTAGTCTCCAAATTAGTATTAGCACTTTCGTACTTAAAAGCGAGATATTTATCGCTCCAATCTCTTTCGAGAGAATGTTTTGCAGCCACATTCACTTTCATTTGGTGTTCTATATCCGTTAATATATCTGTATGGAGTCGTTTGACGTTTTTTATCACAGCTGATTCTGTGAACAATTCCTCTTGAGGCACGTCGTATACTAAATCACTTTGCATTCTATTTCTTCGTAAATCGAGACATTCTTCAGTTATATATTCGGGTATTTTTAAAGTATCCATTGCGTTCTTGACTTGTTGTCTTTGGTTTTCAAGAACATTGATCTCTGCGTCGATATCAGCTATGGCTCTTTCTAATTCGGACTTCCAATAGTTAATGTGTCGCGTGCGATGCTTTAGTTGATCCGTGCTATCGCTAAAGTCATTGCACGCTGTCTGGTTTACCTTGATTATGCAGTTCTTTGTGATGGAGGTGTTGTCGTCAGTTGTTTTTATTATGTCGCCCTTTAGGACTCTTTGGTTGTGGTCGTGCCAGTTTATGAGAGTCGATAGGCCATGGTTCTTGTCTCCGTATGATAGGAAGTCTCCTCTTTCCGCTGAGCTCATGTTTTTTTGGTTAGTTTTTATGCGGCCACGGCAAAATGAATCCAATGTACACGATGGTAATTGAAGTGATGTCTAGTAAGATTATGGATCGAGGAGAGGTGATTATCTCTCATCGGTCTACACAATGCCAAAAAAAGATGGTTGAACTTGTTCTCAAGGTGGGAAGTACCAAAACTTAACTATTTGTATGAAGGCAGTCTTGCTTTGTTCGAGCAAGTAAAGATTTAACAGTTGCTATGGGATTGTTATTGGCAACAAAGATCGATAAATTTGCGTCGTAGTATTTCTCTTTTCAGAGGTGAGGTGCATCACAACAGGTATTTCGTCTGTTATGTTAGGTCGGTTTTAATCGAATTTACTAGTTGACAGTTTTCGGAAGAGTATTATACAAAATATCTGAGTATTTTGTATCTTTCATTTTATTTTTTTATTGCCTTAGTAGGCAAACGAGCGAGCGGTCCGCCTGATGGTAAGCAGCATCCGCCGCCCATGGACTAAAGCAATGCCAGAGGCACAGCTAAGCCGTTGCCTACCGGAATACCCTTATACCGTTTATAATTAACTTTTTCTCGAAAAAAAATAGTTTAATAGACAAAAACCACCTTTTCGAACTGGATTTCAAATATTATGCGAAAAACACTCGGTATCCGCGTTTCGGTTCGTGTAATCCACCAATAAAAATTCGCTATTTTATTTTTCAGAAATAAAATATCTTCAATTTGTATGAATGTAAAAAAAGGCATAATAATTATTGTTGTTTGCGTAAAAGTTATCAACTCAAATAGACGATTACATTAAATAATTCACTTACGAACTAATTCATAAACAGTTTATATAAACCTATTTTAGTTATGGAATGTTTTGTTTTCTTCCTTCAAACTCAATTCAAAATTCGTTCGAAAAACGAATCATTCGATAACTAAAATAGCTTTATAAACTGTTTATGAATAAAGCCGTTATTATACAACACTTAGGTGGTACTTTTAATTTTCAGAATAACAGCTTTAGCCGGCAACGATGATGTGAAAAGAGATCTCGTGAATAGCGGAATAGTGCCGGTTATGGTGTCTATATTGGCTAGACATTCGGTGAGTATTACTAACTAGTATTGCTCGCGGTTCCGGCTGCGTGAAAAAGGTTTTCCGGGTTAAAAAGTAGCCTATAGCACTCGTGAGTAATGTAGCTTCCTATTAGTGAAAGAATTTTCAAAATCGGTCCAGTAGTTCTTGAGATTAGCGCGGTCAACCAAACAAACAAACTATTCAGCTTTATAATATTAGTATAAATTATTCATTTATTTTGGGATAACAAACAGCTGCACAACATAATTTACAAACGATAGTAACTATCAACATTTACATAAATGCAGCCCACAACATTATCCACAGTATACTACAAAGAAAACAACAAATTCTTGTAGGTTGATACACAAAATAAAAAGAAAAGAAACATAAATGATAAACATATAGCAACTTTCTTCGCGTAGAATGTTATTACTAGGTGTCGCTTGCGGATTCCCCCGTGTGTGGTTTAAAGAGCCCACTGATTTTTCCTCCATCTACTTGGTGTAAAAAGTAATCTATTTGACCTGAGGATAATATACTATTTTAGAGTGACTCTCATTTGAGAATTACTTAAACACCATAACCTCATCTAGACTGAGTGTAATAGTGTCTAAGTAAGACGATGTTAATTCTATATATATAAAAGAAGGTCGTGTTAGTTACACTATTTATAACTCAAGAATGGCTGAACCGATTTGGCTGAAAATTGGTGGGGAGGTAGCTTAGAACCAGGAGACGGACATAGGATACTATTTATCCCGGGCAAATATAAACCGGGATTTTTATCCCGAAAAATCGTTTTTTGTGAGTATTGAGTTTCATTAAAATACTTAATTTTTTTATTTGTATTTCCTAATACAAATTTGAACTTAATAAAATCGAAAATCTGCTTATTTATTGCCTCTAAGGCGGAACAGAGTTCGCCGGGTCAGCTAGTAGAAGATAAAAGAAGGAAAATTGATAATCCAGACATGGTCTATCTGTGTGAGAAATTTCATCCAAATTCGTTCAGTGGTTTCTGCGTTTAGTTACAAACAGACATTCAAACATCTTCACAAACATTCGCATTTATAATATAAAAAAAAAATTAAAACAAGTTATATTTTTTTTATATTAAATACGGTTTTAATCTGTGATACACAGGATCAGTGTTATAATAATTATTGTTTTACACACATACATACATACATAGTATTACGTCTGTATCCCATAGGAGTAGGCAGAGACTATGGATTGCCACATCTTTTCATGCACTCCCGCCGGTTCAGGGTTTTTGTTGACATATTTTACACTATATTAAAATTAATTACTCATGTGTTCTATTCCTTATATGATAAAACAGTACTTTGTAAGTCAAGGTGCTGGATGGTGTTACTACTGTTTATGTATGGTCGTATCGCTTACCATCAGGCGAACGGCATGCTTGTCTCGTCATTCAATGCTATAAAAAAATAAAAAAACCTATTTTCCCAGAGCAACGCAACAGCAACAGCGTTAACCCTGAAATGCATAGCGGCTTTAACCCTCCGCGAGCCGACGCACAGCAAACAGTTCTTCGACAGCGGAGCTCCCGAAGTAATCGTGGATAGTATGAAGATACACCCGGATAACGCCAGTGTGCAGGTAAATACAACAAAAAATGTCGTTGAGCTGTCAATTTCGTTTCCAGAACTATGAAACTCAAAGCTGCTGCAACCAATCATCTGATTGGTTGACAATTGATTCTGACAAACTGAAGGAAAACCTGCCTGACGGCAATAAATTTTCTGTAAATTAGAGAAACTTTAATTCAGTAGCGTTGCGTGATTTTTATTATTTTTTTCCTATCCAGCACAAGGGATTTTTTGTTTCTTAACTCTTAAATTTTTTACATTTTCTCAAACTTAATACGCGTAGCGTCATTGGGGTGGGGGCACTTTTGGGCGCAGCAAATGCGTAAAATAAAACCGTTTCAAAACCTTTTTTCTCATGTACCAGGCTGGGGAAGGTAGCGCGTAACTTTTTAAATTATGAAATAAAATGACCATTTTGCGCCCGATTCCGAAATTTTGGGACCGCCATGTGCGACAAGAATCCACGCTACGCCACTGCTTTATTTCTGTCTATCCGACCAGTTGTTCATTAACGTAAGTTTTTTTTTTAGATTAAGGTACTAATATGCACACTAATACTATCTAAAAAAAAATACAGAAAAAAGGCTTTTGTAGAGGTACTAAGATGCACACAAAAATTACAGAAAAACGGCTGCTGGGCGATAAGGAACATGGTGGCGCGGTGTCGTGAACAAAACCCAAAATATCACGAGCTGGGAGTCGAAGCAATACTCAACCAGTCGTACGAGAAGTTCGGTCAAGACTTCGGCTTTGATATCAAGTCGGCGTTACGGGATTTGGAATGTGATGTGAAGTTAGATGAACAGTGGACTGGAAAAGGCGTTCAAATGAGCAATGACAGTTAAAAGGGCATTGCCAGGTTGCTGAGACGTATTCTCTGTATTTAAATGAAAAATCTGTATAGGTTTTAGTTCTAGCAACCTTTTTTAGGTCCCAAACTATTTGTTTACAAAAGCTGCCTTTAGTTCGTAAAAATACATATAAATTGGCAAAATTCAGTGTAAATTATTTTTGAATTGTAAAAGTATGTTAAATATTTCTGCATCTATTTAATATATTATCGTGTGTTAAAAATCCGTATACCTGGCAGCACTGTGTGATTACATCTATACACGGTAGTTTTGGCGGGAACTTGGAAGTGTCATGAGGTGCTCTTGTTTTAATTATTTTGGTGATACTTAGTGTTATATTGCATAATTATGGTGGTATATTATCCAATATAGTTCTATTAAAGGGCTCAAATGAAGTGAATTGAAATAATTGTGCTAATCAAGTGTTTTTTTGTTGCCGCCAAAACTCCTCGATAAAGTCTTGGTAAGGTAGCCATTGCTTTACTTCGACATACTACTGAGGATAAAAAAAAAACAAGTATGCGTCTGAAGGAATTGTATCCATAGACAAGAATAAATTAATTAAAAAAAAACAACATTTATACACATTGGGTGTTTCTTCGTATATGAGTGTTTGTGATTCATTCATCGAGATCTTTTTTTACAATTAAGAAGAGATACAAGATGTTTGTATGTACGCATTTTTTGCGACTATTAACTACATATACTTATACTCCATCTATTTCAATTTAAAATAACGCTTTATTTAACTGTGATTTATATGACGAAGCCTTATAGTACTGAAGTTAGGAGCAATGATTATTTTCATCACTCTGAATATAGTAACGTAATTGTGTTTGTATTCGTGGCTTTAATCCTGCTATTATTATAAACGTGAAAGTTTGTATGGATGTCTGGATGTTTGTTACTCTTTCACGCAAAATTTACTGAACGGATTTCGATGAAATTTTGCACACGGGTAGATTATGTCCTGCATTAACACATAAGTACAGTTTTATTCCGGGAAAATATAAAGCGGGACTTTTATCCCGGGAAAACATAAAGCGGGACTTTGATCCCGGGAAAACTCATTCACACAGGCGGAGCCGCGGGCAAAAGCTAGTAACGTAATAATTCCGATAGCTTTTGTTCGCGGCCTCGCCCGCGTGTATGAGTTCTTCCGGGATAAATTTCCATTTGCCTTTTCCAGGGTCTCAATTCTCAAACTATCTCCATACCAAAAAACATGTCCAAAAATGGGTTTAAAATTCTAACCAAAATACTTTATATATATTTGGATAGTACTCCCAAAACTAGGCCGTTGAAATAAATCGTATAATTTTAAAGTCTTCCGATTTTGAGATTTATATAATTTTGGTTTGTCTAAAAACTACGCTTAAAGTGCTCTTTATTAAAAAAAGCTAGTTATAAATGGAGGACATATTTTTTTATCGATCTGCATACTCACGCCTTTTATCCCCGGAGGGGTAGGCAGAGGTGCAACTAGTGCACCCACTATTCGCCGTGCGTATTCCGTCCCATGATGTGGTAGGGGGCGAGCCTATCGCCATATCGGGCACAACTTCCAGACTCCGAGCTGATACTGATTAGAAAAATCCAATATCACTGTCCGACCCGGGGATCGAACCCGTGACCTCAGCATTGCAGTCGTAGCGTAATACAACTACGCCACCGAGGCAGTCGATTTTTATCGATCCAAGATCCATATTTTTGCGCCTTTAATATTCATAAAGAGCTTGGTTAGATTTTGAGGCCCAGCACCCATATAAAAAACGGACATCTCCTTTAAATCGAGATCCGTTCGGTAGTTATTGAGTTTATTCAAATAGACGGTCGCGGCGAAGGAATTTGTTTTAAAATACGTAAGGATTGAAGCTTCTAATAGCCGATAACTAATGCACTAAGCCTAAAAGGACCACTTTTAAAAGCTTTATGTTTAACTAATGCTTTTGTTTATGTAACAGTATTTTTGGAGGTCCATATATTACGTTTATGTTGGGTTAAACTTATTCTGAGAATAAGAAAAGATAATTGCCACAAAAATATGTCAATAGGGATAACCAAAGTTGGCAATTCACTACCTACCAGACTTAGATTATTTTTGTTATACAGGGTCATTTTAACATTGCGTTGATAAATGAAATTACATACTTATCTCGTTGAAAATAACGCTTTCCATTAAGTTATTTGAACCATAGACGTTGATAAAAAGGAACTTTAAGTTGACACGCCCTAATGCCACTACTATTGCTCTAAGATAATTCGTCGCAGCGGCAACATTATACTTTCATTCAGAAATACACTTTTGCACACACCATATTCGCAGTAAATTACGAAATGATAAAAAAATTTGAAAACTACAACCGGGATTTTTGGCAATAATATTCGTTATTCATATATGATTTTTGGCAGGATGTCAGAAGAGATAAAGACGAATATGTGGTTTCATTTAGTAATGCAATGTAAAAATGACCCTGTATACTATAATAAGATTGCCAGCATCCAAACCGTTGTTAGTAGAAATATTTATATTATTTGTCTAGTTTTAAATCTGTAGTAAAATAATTGTTACTGGAAATTTTATTATAAGTAAAAATGTAAGGAACAATTCGTTCTTGCAGGTGCCGATGTTTGGTTAAATTACAGTTTACAAAAAAAATATTTAAAATGAATGGCGACAATAACAGGCCTGTTTCACAAGACTCAACCAAATTTGATTTGACAGTTATCGTATTAAACAGCTAATGCAGATAGTACGCATTACCATTTATTTGGGAGCATAGATTATTGTGACTTTTGTATTTGGTTGGCTTATATATTTACTGGTGGTAGGTCTCTCATATGTGAGAGTCCGTCTGGGTGGGTACCACCGCAATGTTTATTTCTACCGCCAAGCAGCAGTGTGCATGCACTGTTGTGTTTCGGTTTGAAGGACATTGTAGCCAGTGCAACTACTGGACATAATGAGACTTAACATTTTATGTCTCAGGATGATGAGCGCAGTGGAATGCTAAACAGTACTTTGTAACTCAAGTTGCTGGATGGTGATGCTACTGTTTATGGGTGGTTGTGTCGCTTACCATCAGGCGAACGGCATGCTCGTCTCGTCATTCGATGCAATAAAAAAAATGTGACGAGTAGCTTTAACTCAGAAGATGTGAAATAGGCCCTATCACTGAACACTAATTGTTAGTAATATTCTCAAAGAATATGCGAATTGTATATTTTCTATTATTAAATATAAATAAAATAAAATAAAATTAACTATAAGGAAGGAAAAACTAAAGGAAAATAAATATCTGCATGTCAATTAGCCGTATCGTATTTTGCAATTAGCAAGTGTATTGTCATAATTACCTCTCACGTAATATATGGATGGCCCTAAGTGCTAAAGTTTTGTAATAAAATTATTTATGCTATAAATTGTTTTTCTTTCCAAAGACCTTTTATTGTTCGTGTTGTTAATGTTTAGTGGTGTCCACCGTCCATAACCACCAATAATTTCAGAGTTCAGACGAATGAAGGCATCGTCTGCCGCACTAAAGGCCGTCTTCAAATAAACTATATTAATTTTCGACCTGTTACTGAGATTATTCTGTCACTGGCATAGATTAATTGCGTCGCTGATTTAAAACAATCAAAATTAAGCAATTTTTGAGCATGTCAAAAAAACTCCTTTGTGTGCTAAGAATGTGTTCAAAAAACACGACGCGACTTCGTTTCGTTTTATTTGGATTGGTTGAGAGACTAACACGTGACTGACGTAATGATCTCTCGCTCAATCAGAAATATCAAAATTAAAAGACAATGACGTACGAGTTGTGTTTATTTACTACATTCTAAGCACACTGATTGGTCCATTTAAGCAAGGGATTGAAAAAAGCGATTTGTTATAAAAGGCGGATAGAGGATAAAAAATAGTATTGGGATTAGGAAAGGCTGAAGATGTCCGATAGTTTTTTTTTTTTAGTAGGCGATCCTGCCGTCAACACCGGGGGAAACCTGCGAATGGGATACTGGAGTCCCCCGGCTTAACGACTGGAGGGGACGTGGGGGAGGAATATGCAAGGAAAGGTGGGGGACGGGAGGAAGGTTCCCGGGATGGGCGGAAAGAGAGGGTGCCAGGAAATGTTCGCGGGCCCTTTTAGGCCTCAATGTGTTTTACAACCAAGAGGTATACACACTGAACTGTGTGCCTCGGCCCGCGACTAATGTCCCCCCGCGCATGGGCGTGCATTGGGTGTGAAGACCCAGAGCACAAGAATTGCCTCGGGGGGTGTCCGATAGAGATTAGGAAGGTCTGATGGGTTTTGACTCGTCAACGCCCGCGGCGGACACCGGCGTCCGGGTATATAGGCGGGCGTTGCAGGGTTAAATATTAGAGATAAGGCAAGTTAGATAGAATTTCGTACGAAATCGTTATGAATCGTATTGACGTACTGTAAACACGTCAGTATAGAATCGAGATTGCCGTCGGTGGACGGTTTTTAAAACAATCTTGTACCACTGGGCCGATAGCAGTGTACACACAATCGTCACGTAGATCCGACCTCAGTCCGACAGAATCACGTCTCGATGACGGTGGACGAGCGTTATTAAATTGTGGGTAGGAAAATAAAATTTTAATATATAAAAAAGAGTCTATTATTCTAAATTAAATTTTAATATTTCGTTTGATCCATGGAAGGTATTCGTAGATATAAGTGTAGACTCCGGGTATGCCTGCCTGGCCACATTCGTTTGCGCCTGCGCCGACCAGTCCGATGATTTCGAATTTTCTCGTCTCCTTGTTTTCATACATGAGGGGACCTCCGGAGTCGCCTCTACAGGAGTCTTGACCTAAGACACCTCCGGCACAGATCTGTCCACTTCGAAAAACTATGTTTTCAACTCCTGGTATTTTTCGAATGGCTGCTTGGCATTGCTGTGGAAAAAATAGGTTCCTCGTGTAAATTCGTCTGAGGAGCTTTTATTTATTATCATCATCAGCTTTATTTATAGTGAAACTAGCTGACCCGGCAAACGTTGTTTTGCCATATAAATTCTTTTTAGAGATTATTTTAGTAGAAAAAAATGAATAATTGATCAGTTACCGACTGGGGTTAAAAGTTATTAAATTACTAATATCGCTATTAAAAAATAGGGGATGATGGAAGAAAGCAGAAAATTTAGGGCTGTATGTATTTTGAATGCCACATCATAAAAATAAATTTAAAAAAAACTGTCCGAAAAAAAATTTTTTTTTTTTTGGGTGGGCCCCCCTTATCGCTCAGGGGGATGAAAAATGGATAATAACCTATTCTCAGACCTACCAAGTGTGAATATAACATTTCATCAAAATCGGTTCAGCCGTTTCGGAGGAGTATGGTAACAAACACTGTGACACCAAATTTTTATAGATATAGTTGAATTTTTATTTAAGACTAATGAGCACATGTAGGTATACCTACATGGATTCGAACAGGAGGATTTTTTATCGAGTCGTGGCACAAGCATCTCTCGTCAATAAATAAGTACCTACTCTATCTGGAATCTGAATGCCGCTCTATTTTTCGGTGAAGTGGAGTCACCGTGCCGTACCCGTACAAAAATATGAGTCAATCAGAATCACTGAATTTAAACAATCGCGAAAAGTAGAGTGCGTACCCAATCTTTGGTGAGAACTACGTAATAGTAAGTATTTCTAGAGATTACGGCAACCTCAAATCGTGCCACGCAGGGATTTGTAACTAAAAGTTCGGGCGGTGTTGCTACTATGGCCATTACCATCCTTGAACCATTCTATTTTTTTTTATTGCCTTAGTTGGCAAACGAGCAAGCGGTCCGCCTGATGGTAAGCAGCATCCGCCGCCTATGGACTAAAGCAATGCCAGAGGCACACCCAAGCCGTTGCCTACCGGGAGGCGAGCACTCTTTTTAAACCTCGTTTAAAGGACAAGTCATAGCGCTCGGGTAACACCGATGCAGGGAGTTCATTCCAAAGCTACTACGGACGGATTGGACGTAGTACGGATGAACTCCACTGCGATGGCGAGTGGTGCGATGGTAAAAAGACGAGGCGGACACCATATTAAACAGTTCCTTAGAGCACTCCCATGGAAGAAGCGGTAGAATACACAGAGAGAACCAATATCTCTCCGCATACCCAGCGCCTCCATTCTGTCCGTGAGATTGGGATCATCGACGATGCGAAGTGTCCGTCGTTGTAAGGAGTCAAGTGGGTTAAGCATGTGTTTAGGGGACCCTGCCCAGAGGTGTGAGCAGTACTCCACGTGCGGTCGGACTTGCGCTTTATAAAGCGCCAGTCTGTGGCCGCACGTGAAGTACCGCTTGGCTCTGTTCAGGATTCCCAACTTTTTTCTGCCCAATTTGGCTTTGTCCTCCAAAAGACTCCTAAACGGACGTCACTCGCCATTTCGACGCGGAGGATCGCAATGCTATTCGACATATGGAGAGTAACTCCTTGGGACTATGGCGCCATGACGAATGGGTCTTTCTTGGCAGTGAACGCGCAAACTTGTGTCTTCGACGGGTTGAATTGAACGAGATTTCTTTCACCCTATTCAGAAGCCCGCCCCAGAGACCTTCCGACTTCAGACACAAGTTGTGACCGTCTTTCTTCGACTGTGCGCCGAGGAATATTCTGTTGGTCGATATATCGCGCATGACACGTGCTATCATCTGCATAGCAACGCATGTTGTCAATGGAATCCAACAACTTATTGATATGCAGAATGAAGAGCATGGGCGATAGCACCGAGCCTTGTGGAACACCAGCATTAAGGGATTTGGTCATAGAGCTGCAGCCGTCGACGACGACTTTAATACTCCGACCATCCAGGAAGCTGGCAATCCACTTGCAGAGTCCCTCGGGGATTCCATAAGATGGTAACTTCGCTAGAAGAGCTCTGTGCCTTACCCTGTTTTATCATTCAGTTCAATAAAAAATCTAGGATTGATACTTACATCTCTAACTACGTAAGGTACTTCCACGTGTAGCTTGATAGAACTTCGTCGATATATTTTAGCTGTGGTGTTTTCTATGTACCGACCCCATCCAGCGACGTAAAATGATAAATCTGCTGGCGGCGACAGCGAGTAATCGATCTTCGGCAGGCAAATGGGACGGATGAAGTCTGGAAATTAAAACATCAATAGCATAGGTATTTCAATTATTAAAACACCCATTAACTGGTTATGCACAATGTCTCTTGGTATTTTAAGTTTTATATGGTTTCTCCATCAGTGACGAGTAAAAGGTACAGATAGTGTAAGGTTCCTCGCAAATACAGGACTGGAATTATAACTAGGTGAGGATAATGTTGAGTTTCTTATGATCTGTGAGATTGTCGGAGGCTAAACAAATCTGTTGGGTGGAAGTAAACGTGTCATAATGAGCGCTACAGCACATTACCGATGCGCACACAGCTGTTGTCAGCCGCATGCTAGTATCGCTTATTTTTACACGTTTGGTGTGTAAAGCCGCACTAGCGTTTGTGTTTAGTACGCAGGAAAACTCCTTACGTGTGGTGTACAACACATATAGTAATTGAATGTTTTGTCGCCAGTGGCATAGCGTGGGTTACTACCGTCCGAGGCGGAATCAATGTGTTTGCCGCGCCACGGAAATCGGGCGTGAAGCTCCAGGCGCTACGAAAAATTTTTTGCGCCCCATTTTCCAGCGAGCTTTTTTTAACCTCCTGAGCGTATGTTCAAACGGCGCAAAAGTTTACATGTTTTAGGATTGTATTTAACGCATTTTGCCGCCTCCCCGCCGCCCAAACTACGCTTCACTGTTTGTCACGCTCTCAATGTGAATTCATGTTTAAACCTAAGAACCATAAGCTGTTATTACCTGTAAAAGGAGCATAGATCTTAAGCCTGATGAGTGCTATGTCGTGCCTCTTGTCAGGGTCGAACCTGTCGTACTCCGGATGAGGGATGATCTCCTCGATGGGTGCCTGAATCATGTCGTCAGTACAATCGGGGTCACCGAACTCGGACGGCACGCAATCAGGCCCTTTGTTAGTGATGTTGTATTCGCCGAGACGGACGAATTTACTGAAAAATATCAAATTTAATTAATCTCATATCAGAAAATTTATTCATTTCCTCATCCTTCTCTTATTAATATGTTGCCAAAAATATTCCAAAATCTAAATCATGCGTTTTTAATTTCATAGTCTGCGCCCGTCTGCTTGTTTGTCTGGGATAATCTGCTATACCTAATATCCCTACGCCTGAGCCGATTTAAACCAGATTTTAACTGGCATGCAGGATACTTTTCAGACAATTTATAAAATAAAGAACAAGTAGTCTAAAAACGAAGAAAGTATTTAAATACTTACGGAGTACCCTCATTGAGTATAGAGCCACTGACACAATGCGCAGCGGTGAGCACATATTTACCGCTAATAAGGGCGCCTCCACACATCAGCTTGGTTTTTTCTATCGGATGTTCGTATTCGATAATCACCAACCACGGATACTCGTTGATGGCGGTTGCGTTGCCACCTGATATAATAAACACACAACATTTGTGAGGGTATCCAGCTCAGAACAGAGCCATGTACGTGTTCTTAATTCTAGTATTCCTGGTTTTTAGGCAGACACTTCTAATCAATCAGCATTGTATTTTTTTTATACATCAATGCCTCCAACGCTCATAAACACCCACAATAGCATAATATTATGTTGTAGGTATTAGTAACCGAAATAAAAAAGGATGACGTTCTCAATTTGAAGTGTATGTATTTACGCCGATTACACCGAGACTCGTGACCGATTATGCGTAAATTATTTTTAGTCAGTAAAGGAAGTACTGGCGGTGGTCCCATTATAATAATATATAACACTAACCTATAATTTTGTTGCCTACTGTACTATCGATACCGCAGCAGTCCTCGTCGGGGTTGGGCGGCAGCGCCGTCACTTTCCTCTCGCACAGCGAATACAGCGGCTCCTGCAGGCGTGGCGCCGGTCCGCAGCACACGCTCGAGTCTTCAGGACCGGGGCAACTGGAATAATATTAAGTAACATGAAATCTGGACTGCCTCGGTGGCGTAGTTGTATTACGGTACGACTGCAATGCTGAGGTCTCGGGTTCGATTACCGGGTCGGGCAAAGTGATATTGAGTTTTTCTACTCAGTATCAGCCCGGAGTCTGGAATTTGTGCCCGATATGGCGATAGGCTCGCCCCGTATCACATCATGGGACGGAATACGCACGGCGAAAAGTGGGTGCACTAGTTGCACCTCTGCCTACCCCTTCAGGGATAACGGGCGTGAGTGTGTGTGTGTGTGTATGAAATCTGGATGAGTGGAACTAGACTTTACACTATAGAAATCATAATGCAAAAAACTTGTGACAGACAAACAAGCTACCTACTAAACCATCTAATGATAAGTGAACTCTGCCACCAATGAACTTTCGCACTACCAAAATAATATAGGAAATGAATAAATTTAGGAAAGGGAAGAGCTAGTTAGAGATAAATCTCGGGACCTGACACGGAGCACCTGACATATTTGAGCGGCTAGCACAAAAATATGTATAAAAAGCTTCTAAGCTTCTGGTTTGGTAAATTAGATAAACTTTACTGATTTTAAAAAATCTTTCATAGGAAGCTACATTCTCCTTGAACGCTATAGGTTCAAGGAGACTTTTTATAGGCCTGAACACAATCGTCGGTAGAACCACGAGAACAGTATAAAAAGCTTACATCGAAGCCTTGAGGTACTCCGATTTCACAGTATTGTTTGTTTCCTTCAGCAGTTCTGAGAGCACAGGACACGTGCGAATGTTGATGCACTGTCCTTCATTGGCGTCGGGCGTTATGCATGACAGCTTGCCTGTATTAGGACAGCAGACCTGCAAGCAAGTTGAATATTAATATAAGTTCCTTTGAATGGACATTGATGGCATCCTGTCTCATAGTTTTATTAGCTTACTAATATTAGGAACGGGCAGAACTACACGTCCTGGGTTGCGAAACCACAGCTTCGTGGTCTGTTCTATCCCGGCTCGAATCAAAAGTTTCGGTAATTGACAACATTTCATTCTTTCAATATACTCAAATGTTTATACTATATGATACTTGATCTAAAATTACGAGACCCATATTTTTTCTTTTTTCATACTTCAGATATTTTCATTCATGATTTTCACTTTGAATTTTGTCTTATTCTAAAGCGTCGTAAGCACCAAATGACGTCATATATACGGCTCAAGATGTCATAGCCTTTGCTTTGCAATACAAAAAACCGCCAAGTGGCAACTCAACTACAACTACTTTTGTAATTTGTCATCCAGTTGGCGATATACGATGTACCCAGTACTCAGTACTTACATATCTACGTAAATAGTATGAATAGCCAAGAAACTACTTCATTCGACCGTATGTGTGACGTCATCAATCATTTTTCGGTTTTTATTTTTTATCTCCGAAATTAAGTATTAAAAAAAAATATAAAATTATAATAGTATTCAGAATTGAAAAATTAAGAAATGGTATTTTTGTTTTAGGCACGTTTAGATTTTGAAATGTTGTCAATTCATATTTCTGCCCTATTACGCTGTGGAATAGCTTGCCATACGTGTTCACTCCTTCTTATAACTTAGAGTCCTTCAATCGGAGCGTGAAGAAATAATTAAGCAGGCCGGCATAATTATGCTGACCTTCCGGGGATGTTTATCTTTTGCCGGTCGACATGTTTTTGAGCTTCGCTTCACTTACCATCAGATACAATGAGGCGACGTAGCCGTGCTATTGATTAAAAAAACGGATAGTGGCGGTCTGAGGCGGCGGCGAACGTGGCAACTGTCTAGGGCCTCGCGCTTCAAAGGGTGTTGCGCTTGCAAGAGTCACATAGAGAAAATAACCCTCCTGCGGTAATCGGGTAAAAAGACCTCGTGAAGATCTACCACCTAAAGCTATCTGCTGCTAAATACGGATGTGAATATTGAAGATGAATGGACGTGTGAATTTTTTCAACTGAAGGGAGCAATCCAGTTGACTGATGATAACCGACACGGCCGCCCATAAGTCGCGACAGAACAAACACTTTGAATTATTAAGCACTGCTAGGCATTGCTCTGCAATTCTCATAATGTTAGTTACCGATGTTTCTTACCTTGGGTATTTTCCCTTCAAATCCACATTTAGAGGTTCTCAAGAAATGTTCGTCTTGCGATGTCCGGTTAGTTTTTCGGACTATTTTTTGTAGAATTTCGCACTCATAAAGGGATTTACAAATACCCTCATCTCCGTTAGGTGTTGAGCATTGTTCTGTAAAAACAAAATAGTTTTGCTTAGAAATTATAAATCCAACTTATACGCTGCTCTATTTACACCCAAACGTGATTTACTCCTGTGCTCCTTCATTTTTTCAATTTGCATAGCTCTACATCTTTTGTTCTAATTGAGGCGGTTGGTTTTGGTCTAAGAACTCGCCGGAACGCGCTGTTTCATTTGAACTTTTGCTCTATTATATTGGAGTTGTGAGAGAAGCTGTGAATATGCAGGCATCAGAGGTGATCTTCTGAGGTGGTTTGCTTCATATATCAGCAACAGATCCCAAGCTGTAGTACTAAATAATTATATATCTTCTTGGATTACCATTCCTAGTGGTGTTCCTCAGGGGTCCTTATTGGGCTCTCTATTGTTTACGATCTACATAAATGACATAGATTCCTGTTTTCAAACATCTCACCTTCTTTGCTTTGCAGATGATATGAAATTTTTTGCTAGTATAAAGTCGTGGGCTGATATGGATCTACTTCAGGCTGACTTGTCACGTTTATACGATTATTGTAAAATTAATATGCTTGATCTTAATCCGCAAAAATGTTCCGTCATCACATTTAGTCGCAAACATGCCAATCTTTTGACCAAATATAAACTCAATAATCAACTGTTACCTAGGTGTAATGTAGTGCGAGATTTGCGGGTATTACATGACTCTAAACTTATCTTCGATGAGCATACCTATTGATAAAATTGTGGCTAAAGCTTCTAAAGCGCTTGGATTTATTATGCGGTGTTCTACTGGTTTTACAAAAGCCAAAACTCTAAAGATTTTATACTGTACATTTGTTAGGAGTCACCTTGAATATGCTTCAAAGATTTGGAATCCCTCCTATGGAAGATATATTGAACGAATTGAGAATATACAAAAGAAGTTCATAAAATACCTATGCTATAAATTAAATTTCCTTACCACTCTGCAAACTATTTAAACATTTTTAAAAAGCTACATATTCTACCACTAATTAACCGCCGCAGAATTGCAGATGCTACACTTTTAATGAAGATTATGCGTAACGAAATTGATTGTACTGATCTACTGAAAAAACTCAAATTTAATGTCCCCATTAAAAGTATTAGATACAATCCCCCATTATATACTCCTAATGCATCTTCTAATTATAGGCAGAATTCATGCATAGTGCGATTAATTAGAGATTTCAATTATATTTGTAGAGAATACTAACTGGACCCATACTGTGCAAGTGTGTCAGTCACGGGAAGCAACTTAGTCATATTTTTTTTTTCAAACATGATTTAATTAGTCATTTTCAAATGTATATTGTAGTGCATGCCATTAAGTAATTCAAATATTACGTATTTGATGTTAGCGTAAAGCGCTCTCAAACTCTGTTTCTAAACTAATAACTAGCCGTGATAACCTATAATTGGATTTATATATCTATACTATTACTTATATTTTTTGTATACCATTGGTTGTTCTTGTAACAAATAAATAAATAAATATTCAACTTGATGCTCAATATGCGTTCAACTTCAGCTTTCGTAGGTACCTACTCACCTTTGATTAATTATTAATCAAAGGTGCTCACATTGGTTTATATTATCAATACCTACATTGCTGTGGATCAGCATGGGTCCTTTAGTTATTATGAACTATCTTTTGCTTAAAATCCGATTGACTTGCTCAATTTGAAGCTGGTTCATCCCCTAAGGGGTTCCCAAAATTTCCTCCTCAGTGCTCACTTATGTCTTTTGTGGTAATGAACAATAGCTAGTAATTAAAAATTAACTTTATTATTGATTATTAGCCGTTTTCGTCCTCCTGCAGGGCAAAGGCCTACCTATCAGCCTTCCATTTGACTTTAAAGCTTTTTGCGGCCAATGCTTTGAAATTTATTTATTCAAATAACGAAGAACTATTTAGATAAGAAATTGCAACCATCTTCACGTTTTTGTAATGCACTCTTTATTTGATGCCTGGGTGAAGCATGAATAATTTGAAAATGGAATAGGGAATCAGGATGCCGTACAAGGATAGTCTTTTGTTATTGATATTTGATTGTTTTCCTAATTATTCAATTAGTTAAAGAGTTCTAAGATTATATAGAATGGACATTGGGAAAAATGATATTCCAAAATTTTGAGCCATTTCATCAGTAACTCAATCTACCGTGAAATAGAAAAACACGTATGTAAAATGCATTATACTATATTACTTTACTATATAACATACTTTAAAATTATCGTAATGCGTAGATTGGCATATTTTCTTCCAAAATATTGTTTTCTTTACAAAATTTAGGCACACCGAGACGTCGTGTCACATGGACATGTTCTAGAAGACAGCGACTTATTACCAATTGGTAATAACTTTTGGATGAAAAAATTGCTCCTGATGTCCGGTCTATAACTAACTATAGGTACTGTTGAATGTATTTGGCCGTAACCTGCAAGGCTGAGGTCTCGGGTTCGATCCCCGGTTTGGGCAAAGTGATATTGGATTTTTCTATTCAGTATCAGCCCGGAGTCTGGAATTTGTGCCCGGTATGGCGATAGGCTCGCCCCCTATCACATCATGGGACGGAATACGCTTGGCGAAAAGTGGGTGCACTAGTTGCGCCTCTGCCTACCCCTTCGGGGATAAAAGGCGTGAGCATGCATGCGTTGTTTTTTAAATCCCAAAAATGAAAATATTGCTCCGCGGTGGTATGGAGAGAGATATCGACACCGATAAGTAGGTACCAAATCGATTTCCTCAGCAGCGAATGATAGATACATTACTGGTGGTAGGTCTCTCATATGTAAGAGTCCGCGATGTCTATTTCTACCGCCAAGCAGCAGTGTGCATGCACTGTTGTGTTTCAGTTTGAAGGACATTGTAGCCAGTGTAACTACAGGACATAGTGAGATTTAACATCTTATGTCTCAGGATGACGAGCGCAGTGGAATGCCACACAGTACCTACTTTGTAACTCAAGGCACTGGATGGTGTTGCTACTGTTTATGGGTGGTCGTATCACTTACCATCAGGCGAACGGCATGCTCGTCTCGTCATCCAAAGCCATAAAAAAATAAAAAATATAGATAGATAGATAATTTAAGAAATACTGGTAGTTGCAAAAGGCGGCAGCAACACACGTCAGGACAATTCCAATAGGGTAGTTGACTACATTTATCTTAAAAAAAAAATCAAAAATGTATGCCGCCCAAAATCTAAAGGAAAAAGTTTTTCCAAATTGGCGCAATAATAAGTACTTAAGTTATAAAGCTTTGAAATTTGGTAGAGGGGTAATTGTCAAATAACAGTAATATCACTGTGACGTCACCGAGTGTCAAATCGCTGCGTGCGTGCGAAAGAGATAGCGCGATATCCCCACCACCCCCCTTTTGTTCAAGACATTATTTCAAATATGAATAATTGCTTTATTTTTCAACCTTTGATGCTGATTTCAAATAATAGTTTCTTCTTCGTATTTTTTTCTGTTACATGAAAATAATGTAGAAACTAAGTACTACCCTATCTCGATGTAAGTGTTTAAACCTACTTCGAAGCATATACAAAAACTTCAAGCAGAGGTGCTACTCAGTCGCGGTATCACTTCTTTATAGAAAATACTTCTTTACATCAAGTAACATCTTTGCTATTGCATTTTTTACAGTTGATAAATCGCCGGAAGTCGTAATACACTTACCCCATGATTCCTAGTCTTATTTTGGATTCGTGTTTAGAAACGTATGTACCCAATATGCAGGGAGAGACACTTCTAGTCTATCAGGTAACAGACCTATTTGCTTTTCATCAAAAAATACTCCTTATGCAAAACCCACAAGCCTTTGGTTGCTAAGCTACTTTCTGTATTTAGAAATCAGGCCTGAGTATGTATGATTTAAGAATCTAGGCCGTGACCGTCTCTTGAGCTAAGAAGGATGAGATTTGTCTACTTATTTCCCACGCAAAGATCATCGGAGTTCAGAAATTGCCCTGTCTTCTTAAGGTCTAACGATTTACGCCTCATATTAATTTCAGAAACAAACCAAAATAATACAACCAGTACAGATAATTAGCAAACAGTTCTAAATCAAAGTTAAACAAGCGAGAAATTCAGAAAAATGATATAAGTATCATACTTACGTCCGCTTGCAAAGGCTATCCCGAAAACACAAAACACGAGAACAAAATGCATTATTGACACAGAACACGTCCGTCCAGGTCCACGGCCGGTTTACTCTGCGAGTGTGTCACACACGATCTTGTTTATGTAACAATATGTACAATGGTCTCAATTAAATCATTGACTAATGTTACTATGAGTAATATATTTTGTAGATTTTTGCAAATAGTTTTTATCCTATTTAAAGATATTGGCTGAACTAACTGGCATTATAATTTTTAGGAAAATAAAATCTCAAGTTTTCAAATTTGAAAATAGATTTTATGTTCCATTGTTTAAGTGTTCCATGTACGGTCTTACCCTATAAGCTTCTTGGTCTTACCTCATCGCACACAAATGCATGTGTTATTATTCTAAGTGCATAGGTATAGAATCCATAATTTTCTGCTTTTATTCAAATGAGAAACTGTTTTGCTTGGTTCACTAGATTTTAATAACAAATAAAAGAAGATTATTGACAAGTTCACTCAAAAACTGCAATCTGCCGTACCAACTTAGCTTTTGTGATAATGTTTCGATATACTAATTTGATAAGACGATAGATTGCTTTGACCATTCGTTGTACTTCTTAAATATTATATTTACTTTGAAAACACATGATGTCACCCACTTTTCGTTGCGAATCATATTCAAAATCTGCGATTCCATATAATATTTGAGACATTTTATAGAAAAACTAGCGACGCCATGTTGCTAACTTCAGTTATGGCTGTCAGTTGTGTTCATAGGTACTGGTTTATTTTCGAAAACTGGATATTTTGAAGGTTGCCGGACTGGTTAACGCGTAAATAAAATGAAAATCGCGTGATGTAACTGCAAGCTAGCTGCATCTAAGTGATTTTGTGGTAGGAGGTTAACAGTATTTTATACGGTTGTGATTGAAAATAATTATCTATACCTACTTAGGTGTTACTCGTGGATTAGCACACATGAAATACCTTCAGATAAAAAATGTAATACTCTCCTGGGATTTAAGTAACTGATGTTATCCCGGACATGGTCTATCTGATATGCTAAATTTAATTTAAATCTTTTTAACGGTTTTTGTGGTTTAATAATAGAAGCTCTGCATTATGTACTGCTCACTGTTGAGCAGGGACCTCCTCTACTACTGAGAGGGTTTAGGCCCTAGTCCACCACGCTAGTCTAGTGCGGGTTGGCAGACTTCACACGCCCTCGAATTTGTTATGGCGAATTCTCAGGTATGTAGGTTTCCTCACGATATTTTCCTTCACCGTTAAAGCGAATTCTTCCACTATCACTGGTGGTAGGTCTCTCATATGTGAGAGTCCGTCTGGGTGGGTACCACCGCAATGTTTATTTCTACCGCCAAGCAGCAGTGTGCATGCACTGTTGTGTTTCGGTTTGAAGGACATTGTAGCCAGTGTAACTACAGGACATAGTGAGACTTAACATCTTATGTCTCAGGATGACGAGCGCAGTGGAATGCCACACAGTACTTTGTAACTCAAGGTGCTGGATGGTGTTGCTACTGTTTATGGGTGGTCGTATCGCTTACGATCAGGCGAACGGCATGCTCGTCTCGTCATTCAATGCCATAAAAAAAGAAAAAAAAAACTAGGCCAGCGTGGTGGACTAAGGCCTAAACCCTCTCAGTAGTAGAGGAGGCACGTGCTCAGCAGTGGGCAGTATATAATACAGGGCTGATGGCATTGCATTTTATTTATTTATATTTGTTTATTCGGGTAACCAAAGACCCATAGTGTTAGTAGAAAATACAAAAAGAAATATAATATTATGTTAGTAAATACCTAATTAAAATATAACAAATTAATATGTGGTGCACCGCTGCCCCATTCCATGTGAAATGGCACAGCAACGAGCCACATAACAACAATCCAGCCTACTGGCAATCATTTGGAGAATGCTGTTGGGGCTGGCCTGCACCCTGCCCACCAGAGATGCACACCTCTTGCGCATTATTGTGTAGAAACAATCTACCTGGGCATCCGCAAACATCCCTGATGCACTACAGAAACGGGGCAACCCCACCAGCATTCTAAATGCATTGTTATATTGAACTCTAAGGGCGCTGTACGATCTTTGAGAGTATCTAGCCCAGAGGCTGCACGTGTAGAATGTTGAGCAATAGGCACGGAAGAGTGTAATTTTCACGTTAAGAGTGCATCGTGAAAACCTGCGAGCCAGCATGTTCGCTCTTACCGACAGCGCCCTCCGCTCTCGTTCAATATCCGCATCGTCATTAAGGTCGGGAGTCAGTATGTGACCAAGGTACTTAAATTTATACACCCTTCTCAATGGTATACCATTAAGCAAAACAGGTGGAACATTGTCAAGTTGTTTACTCCCAACGTTAAATACCATTATTTCTGATTTTTTACAGTTGTACGATAAGCCATGTAAAATCGAGTATTTCTCACACTTTGCAACTAGTTTTCTTAGACCACAAATAGACGCGCTCAGCAATACCATATCATCAGCGTAACTAATGTTATTGATACATACACCCTCTACGTAACAACCGACTCTTGTGTTGCTGAGCTCGGCAATGAGCTCGTTTAAATATATATTGAAGAGAGTAGGTGAACTAGCCTCCTTGCCTCACCCCGCAGTCCAATCCATATGATTGTGACAAAACCCCATCCCACCGCACATTATTTACCTGGTTTCCATACCAATACTTAAAGATGTTAATTAAATCTTTTGGTATGTGAAGTTTCTCTAATTTTTGCTATAATATATCGTATGAAACCAGATCAAATGCCTTCGAGAGGTCAAGAAAGCAGCCATACACAGGTGCCTCGCGAGTCGTAGGTATAGTAAGTGATCGCATGTTTCAGACATAAGACTGCACTTTCAGTTGACAATCCAGGTCTAAACCCGAATTGGTTATTGTGCAATGTTACATATTTGTTTAAATGTCTGTTTAACATGGCGTCCAAAACCTTTGAGATCACCGATGGCTAATGAAATGGGCCTGTAGTTACTGCTATTAGCAAGATCACTCTTATTTTTGGCTATGGGCACAACAACCGTACGAATCATATTACCGGGTAAGTAGCTATGGCCAATACAAAAACTGTACAACATCGCTAGAACTCTGGGTAAGTGAGGGCCGGCATACCGCAGATGCTCAATGGTGAGCCCGTCATGACCAGGAGACTTACCTCTTCGCATAGACCTTATAGCCTCCGCTACCTCCTCTGGTCTAAAATTAATCCCTAATACCATGCCAGTTTCCGCATTGATCACTGACCGAGACGGTCCCAATGGGGATTTTACGAAGAATTGTTCCTTAAAAAGATTGGCAACTCTCTCAGATTCACTTACACCATCATTTGCGTCACCGTCACCGTTGCATTGCAATATCGAAAAGACAATGCCTGAGTAAATCATGAAAATAACATCAGTTTGTTTACATTTACGCATTTTCTATTCAAATAAATACACAATGATGAAAAACCCGTTATACTGAATCATTTCGGTTCAGGTTTAGGGTCTGCTAAAGTTCTAGTATCTACATTATCATCTAATGTATATTACATAGCGTCATGCCTTTTTACATTTTCAGGGGAAGACAAAGGTATTGAAGCAGAAATAGTTAGGAATACACCCACTTCGCCAGTTTGTTGCGTCTCACTAATTCACAACCTAATTTATCCAAACCGGTGATCGAAACCGAGACTTCTGCATGCTAATCCTACCGCAATGCAACTACGCCACCGTAGCAGTCATGTCCATTGATGGCCTTAACCAACGCGAGACTCCAGACGGCAGATCCTTGCGAGTCCTTTTTGTGCCTCTTGTCAGTGGCGGAGTGAGGGTGAAAAAAAACGGTCCTCGATTTCAACATTTTGTTGGTGAGATGTTTGATGCGTTGGTAAACAGGGTGCTGAACAAAAAAAAAGGTACTCTAGAGGTAGAACTGACAAGTTCTCGAGTGAACCTCAGACCACGTACCGGCAAGTGCAGCGTTGGAAATCCTTCTACAAGGTGGACAGACGACCTCGGAAGGGTCGCAGGAACCCGCTCGATACCGACCGCTTCTAACAGATTGGTCTGGAAGTCTTGCAAAGGCTGAAGAAGAAGAAGCTATCTACTTGTTGTCAAGTTGAGACACAACTTGAGTAACTATCAGATTCATAGTAGTATAGTGTTGCTTAGCAACTAGTTGAAAGTGTCTGCGCGACTTCTTAGTAATTTTTATTTTTGTGACGGACAATTACTTCATTAGTAGGAATAGTGAAAGTCACGTCACAAATTCGTCAGTTTATTTCCTTACCATTTGGCTGGTTAACACACACATCACGTCTTTATTCTCGAAGGGGTAGGTAGGAATGCAACCAGGGCACCCACTTTCGCACAAGTGTGTTCCGTCCCAGGATGCGTTAGGGGCGAGCCGTACAGTGGTGGATTGCCAACCTCCGAGGTGATGTGGATGGAATTTAGAGTTCTGCCGCGATGTACGGTGATGGAACTCAGCAGCAGGGATAAGTCCGAACAATTCTTCAGAGCACTCCCCGTGGTAAATGCGTGGAGAAAAAACTTTGCAGCACATTACGCATACCGAGGATTGTGAGATTTGCATAGGCGTATACGTTACACGTTATACGTTACACCCCAGAATAGTTTAGTGCCCACCCCGAGGATTTTGAGGCAGCCTACTCCACTATATTTTTTTTAAAGGAACTTTAATTTTCATATCGACAAGGACACAGATTTTATTTTTTATGTCTGGTCCCTGTGAGACACTAGCGCCCCCTGGAAAATGACTCTAGCAACGCCAATAGAGATTTGGCATAATTAAAGTTCATTAGAGCATATTAGAGGTGCGTCGACGGTTGAATTTCGACCGCTGGACGACCACTAGTAGGTATAAGTCTTGAGAAAAGTTTTTACCCTTCATGAAACAGCTGGTTGTAAGAATTGCTCTAATTAACTTATTGTTAGTGTGTCCGTAGCTATCAGGGATTCGAACGTCACTAACTGCGGTCACATACTTGGTGCGTAATGTATTGAAACAACAGATATAATTGAGGAAATAATATGTGTTCGGTGCGTAAGTCATACAGTGGAAAATAATTATATAAATTCAAAGCGAATGCACTGGGATTTATATTTTTTAATTTCATTATAACATGAGGTAGGTACCCTTAATATTAAGTGACCTTCTTTGTCGATAAACAACTTTTTTCGCTGAGAAAGTGCTTTAGTTGCCACTACCGCCCAGCCTGAAGGGGCGGTGGGACGATTATGTTGAGATTGCCGGCCTTACGACCCGGCGTTGAGCCGCCCGGAGAAATGAAAAAGTCGGACGACTGAGTCCCTAGCACTATATACATCCCTATGCACGGCAATACCAACCAAATCTCCGGGGTGGCCATCTTCAGCGCATTTGGAACGGCTGCGTGTTCCTTCGACAAGAATTGCCTAGTCGTCCTCCACAACTGCCTGTGTGGCAGCGTGTAGTGCGGCGCGTGTCCGAATATTTGAGGGATAAGAAGCTCACGCATGACGCAGTGGCGTAGCTTAGGTTCTTGCCGCCCGGGTGGACCCGTTAATTTGCCTCCCCAAGGCACCAAAAAAAGGTTGTTTCAAATAAAGTCACGCGCGTCTTCACGATGTAGCAGGTAACCCAAGTTGTTGAGTAAGAAAAAGTTCAGCACTGGTTAAAAGTTTAAGAGCAGATTAGTCAAAACGTAGCTAAGCATAGTTTTGCGAAATCTTTATAAGTAAGACTGCTTATCAATATTCAATACGTCTCGCGCAAGGGTACGTCATTCCCATAAATTTATTTATTTTCTATTGGCGTTAACACTTGTAGAAAACAATCTTGGCTACAGGCCTAGGTACCTATATGTATATTATATCATATTGTTATGTATTGTTATGTATGTGGTTATGTGCATACGTTTCTAGAAATTAATGACATGTCGTGGTTGATGACGTTTGTCATTTCACATTTTTCCTCTTGCACCATTTCTTTGCGGTTTTGATATAGGATACTTTTTTTTTTAGTAGGCGATCCTGCAGTCAACACCGGGGGAAACCTGCTAATGGGATACTGGAGTCCCCCGGCTTGACGACTGCAGGGGCCTGGGAAGGAAGTGGAGAGGAGTATGGACGGGAAGGTGGGGGAAGGGAGGAAGGTTTCCAGGATGGGCGGAAAGAGAGGGTGCCAGGAAATGTTCGCGGGCCCTTTTAGGCCTCAATGTGTTATCCAACCAAGAGGTATACACACTGAACTGTGTGCCTCGGCCCGCGACTAATGTCCCCACGCGAATGGGCGTGCATTGGGTGTGAAGACCCAGCGCACAAGAATTGCTTCGGGGGGTGATATACATACTTAGGTATTAGATGCCCGCTTGGTCTAGCGGTAGTAGACCGGAAAGACGGGTTCGAATCCCGAATCGGGAAATGTAATATTGGGTTTTCTGCTCAGTATCAGCCCGGAGTCTGGAAGTGTACCTACTCGGGAAATGCCTCGCTTTCTGTTATGAGACCTAACATAGCTGGGAAAATGTAGATACACTTCTGCCTACACCTGAGAAGGGGAAAGGCGTGATATATTAAATATATCAAATATATGTACTTTGTTACTCAAGGTGCTGGATGGTGTTGTTACTGTTTATGGGTGGTCGTATCGCTTACCATCAGGCCAACGACATGCATGCAATGCTCGTCGCGCCATTCAATGCAATAAAAAAATAAAAATATCTGGGAGAATTCGGAGATACAATTTGGGATTTCCATCGTACGACATTACGTATCAGAGGTTAATTTAATCAATTATTTCCATCGACACCTAGCGTGTGCTGTGACCCTGGAGATATGGGAACACCCGTGCCGGGAAATATTACGGTAATTCCGGTTGTAATATGTACTTAAATCCATATACCTAAGATCATTGGCGTAGCTAGTCATTTTCAAGTGGGGGTGTCCTAGACTTAAAAAATAAAATGACTTCTGTGCACTTACCGATATAAAAATTGTATTGTTTTAAAAATTATAGTAGTAGTAGGCAGTCTCAAAATCGTTGGAGTGGGCACTGCCCACCCGGCCCCCCTCTTTATACGCCTATGCTGCCGTGCTAAGTGCAAAAGCGGTATTTCAAGGAACGCTAGTTTCGAGAAAAGTGAAGTTTTGTAAATTTAGTTTTCTTTTCATTCTTTGTAATTTGAGGTAAACTTGAAATAGGGGACTATTTCTTAAGGTTGTTTTACATGTTTAAAAAATATATCGCTATTTGGCTATATCTATCTATCTATATAAAAATTTCGTGTCACAGTGTTTGTTACCATACTCCTCCGAAAGGGCTGGACAGATTTTGATGAAATTTTATATTCACACTTGGTAGATCTGAGAATAGGTTGTTATCTATTTTCATCCCCCTTAGTGATAAGGATGGCCCACCTCAAATTTTTTTTTATTTTTCGGACAGAATTTTTTTAATTTTTTTATTTATGATGTTGCATTAAAAAGCATAGACAACCCTAAATTTTCTACCTTCTTCCATCATTTTTTAATAGCGATATTAGTAATTTAATAACTTTTCACGCAAAAACTACTGAACGGATTTCGATGAAATTTGGCACACGGGTAAATTATGTCCTGGATTAACACATAGCTACTTTTTATCCCGAGAAAATATAAATTGGGACATTCATCCCGGGAAAACTCATTCACGCGGGCGGAGCCGCGGGTAAAAGCAAGTTATTCATAAAAATCAAGTTTACGATAATTTTTGAGATACGCCTTTTGAGCTTAGCACGGCAGTATGCCTAAGATACGGTTAGCTATGTCTTGTTTCCCGCCTTTATCACCGAGCGGGTAGGCAACGGTGTAATCAGTGCAGCCCCTTTTCACCATGTGTCTCATCCCATGATGTGATTATCAGTGGTACAGTGTTTGATTTTTACCTAGTATACTGTAATCGTTTTTTTTTTTTTTAAATGGCATTTGTGTTCACATTTTGCCAATGTCAAGTTTGGTTTGTCTATTTTATTATCTGTAGTATGTCGAAGTAAGGCAGTGGCTACCTTACCAAGACTTAATCGAGGAGTTTTGGCAGCAACAAAAAAAACACTTGATTAGCACAATTATTTCAATTCACTTCATTTGACCTCTTTCATAGAAGTATATTGGATAATATACCACCATAATTATGCAATATAACACTAAATATAACCAAAATAATGAATTAAAACAAGAGCACCTCATGACACTTCCAAGTTCCCGCCAAAACTCTGTTATCGTTTTATAATTTACCGACATTTCTATTGAAGATTTCATCAAGGTAACACAAAATGAGGTCATAGTATGAAGTAGGTGTTAATAAACAGAATGAGTTTTTGGGAAAGTAGGTATAATGTTCCTACATTTGCATTTGTATCTATATGAACATTAGTAAATGGATATCCGGTATCTCTACGATCTCCGCCTTATCCGGTCTATTTTTAACTGTCAGGTCTATAGTAATATTCACATATAAAATGCCATATTTTCGTTATGTATGGAATTCATTTTCACATATTATTGGTATAAAATACTACAAGCTAAAATAAACACGTTTATTAATAGTTTAGTAATAAGTGCTCTGTGCTGTATAGTTACAGCTATTTTCCATACATAGACATCAGTAGTCAGTAGTAACTACCCACTCAAACGCACGAGTTAATTTGGCTCGTATTTACCGTGCGTTAACCTGACGTCAATACCTCTGGGGAATTTGTAAACATGGAAAATATCTCAGTAGTTACTATTTGTTACTGCACCCTTATTTCTAGGAAACCAGTCTCAGGTCGCGCTGAAGGAAAAATAACGGGAAAACAAATGAATGCACTAAATGTATTGTACCAAGTGCAATCCAGTTACGTCATAGCTAGGGTTCATGCGATGCGGCGATAGCGTAGTTGGGAGTGGAACGCACTGTCGAGACAAATGTCCGCAGGGTCAAACCCAATGGATGCGTACCTCTGATTTTTCTAAAAAGTTATACGTGTATTCTTTGTGAGTTATCGTTGCTTTAACGGTGAAGAAGAACATCGTGTGGAAACCTGCATACCTGACAAGATTTCTCTATAAGAATTTCGAAGGTATGTGAAGTCTGCCAACGAGCACTAGGCCAGCGTGGTGATCTAAGGCCTATACCTCCTCAGTAGTAGAGGAGGCCTGTGATCAGCAGTGGGCAGAATATAATACAGGGCTGGTATGGTGGTTTATAGGGTCCTTGAGCGTACACAGGGGCTTCAGGTAAGAGATAGAGCCAACAGCATACAATTTATCAGTCATCTTTGCATTCCAAATCTTTGGAGCACTTCACGGATCACAATCTAAGTACGTTGCCACTAAAATAATGAGGTGAAAATGGCGGCGAGTAGTGGATGGATACGAGCTGCTCGGAATTCAGTTAGGACGGGCAGGTACGTTTACAGTGGACGGGCGCAGCGATATGATGGACAATGGAACAATAAAGCGATGGATACCTAGCGTGAATATTTATTTATTGCTAGCAAAGACAGAGTGAGTTGCGCAGTTTGGATTTTTCTATTCAGTATCAGCCCGGAGTCTAACATTTGTGCCCGATATGGCAATAGGCTCGCCCCCTATCATATCATGGGACGGAATACGCACGGCGAAAAGTGGGTGCATTAATTGCGCGTTTGCCCACCCCTTCGGGGATAAAAGGCGTGAGTATGTGTGTATATCCATCTATCTATTTAAAAAATAATTCTGTGTGATGTGGCTGGAGTGATTTTAATGAAATTATTTTTCAGATAAGTTCAGCGGGTGATACCTACTTTGAAGTTTGATAGCGACCAGATAGTTACAACTTTTTAGGCTATTTGGTAATTTTGTGTCATCATCAGCATCTGGCTATACTTCGATAATTAGACTCGTGAGACTCCGGGGCGGCTCTAATAAGTGCGCTAAGCTATAAGCATTGCTAGACTGAGAAGCGCAGCGTAGTGCCATGCAGACTGCCGTTCTTAATTCAGCTTTTTTATTGCATTTTAATGACGAGACAAACATGCCGTTCGCCTGATGATAAGCTTTACGACAGCGGAGCCCATAATTGTAAAAAAATATATTTGGAAAATTTGCTATATTTAAAATATAAACTGTCTTTAGAGCCATCTATCTAATACAATGTGAACCATTTGCACAACTAGAAAGAAACTTAGTATTGTAACAAAATGTAAACATATATTACCGCTAGATGTCAGTATTCAATATAATTGATGACGTTGGAATATTAATCTTGATTGAAGGTCAAGTTCATTTGACGTACAGGCAGGTCATTTTATGGAATCACTTGAATATTACGCACAAAATTATCAATTCAAGTGCTTTGAATATTATTTTGTTACGTCACTGCGATTTTTACTTTTTTTGCATTTTGCAAAATATGACCTTGGACCAAGGTCACTGAAAGAATAAATGTTATCTAATAAAATTTTCCTCATTGATTACGTAGTAAATAGATATGAATGCTTTGTAAAATGACGTAGATACTACGTGTTTTTCTACTGAAAAAATTTACCTTGATTCTTCAAGGTCATAACCTTCAATCAAGGTCACTAAAATGTTTATATAAATGCTCGAAATTATTGATGAGTTATATCCTTGCCTCGAAATAATTGATTTATTTCATGAAATTCACCAAAATCCTTGCAAAAATCTGCCGACATTGAATTCAAAGGACACGTCCTTGCTTCAGGGTCGCGTGACCTTAGTCGCGGTCGCAGCAAGGCCGCCCGTGGGACCTTCAACCGAACCTTGAGGCGAGGCCATCAGTGACGCTTCCGGAAATTTTCGCGATATCAAGTGTGCAGATATTATCATGTTTTTTTGATAATGCTCTATTTTTAGTGAGTTTGTAGGAATGTATGATTTTTTCTTGCTTTTGAAACAGTTTTGCTTAAAACTATTAGTATTTCTAATTCGCTGTAATCATTAATGACTTTCTTGTCCGAATTTTTTTGTGCTGGTAAGTATTTTTTTCAAGATGGCCAAATTATTGGTAAACATTTGAAATTTAAAAATGTGTTAGAACTCCGTACTTATTGTGTTTTTGACGAGAGCATGATATAAATACACGTATATAAGTATATTATTGCTTTATTTTTATTATAATACATTATTATGACCAATATGACGTTGATACTACGCGTAATGCGACGTTGTCACTTCCAATGTAGTATGACGAGCGCCTTTGATTAATTATATACCTAGACACTGAACGTTTCAAACGCGTCGAAAAAAATAGAGGCGAATTGTTCCCCACTAAATGAGTTCGAGTGAATTATTTTTTGTTGTTTTTCATGGATATAATTTTCACCCCGTTTTAATACAAACCATGTAATAACTGGTATCATTATATAATGATTCCTTATGTTTACGCGAATGTTAGACATTGAAATTAAACTATTATAACGGATTTTATCGCGGTTTTTTATTTAATTTTTCTCCCGACGTTTCGAAGGCTTTGCAGCACTTCGTGGTCACGGGGCGGACTGAGGTGTTGGTGGTCCGAAAAGTTAGTGTTACAAATCTACCTTCAATTTACAATTATACAATTTAAAGATGTTAGTCATTGTTTGCGGTCCGGTCTACGCAGTGAGAGCTCACAATGTCTTGAGGTCTGGCAGCAGGTCTTTTGGGGCCCGATTTAATTAGATGTATGACCGGGTCCCAGGCTTGTGCAAGTTTCCAACCATCTTCTCTATTGAAATTAGGATGTTTTTTGATCTCAATAGCCTCGCGGATCATCCTAGGCAGGAATCGGTGTTCTTTGGCAAGGATTTGTGGCTTGTCGAATCTAAGGTAATGGTTGGAGCCTTCTTCTGAGTGTTCAGCTACTGCAGACTTCGTAGAGCGTTGGTGTTTAACGTCAGCTATATGTTCTTTTACGCGGGTCCCTATATGTCTTTTTGTTTGTCCAATATAAGAGAGGCCACAGTCGCAATCTATCTTGTATACGCCCGGTTCTTGTAGAGGTATATGGCACTTGACAGGTGGTAAAAATTGACTAATCTTCTTAGGCGGCTTAAAATAAGTTTTTATGGAAGCGCGCTTCAGGATGTAGCCAATCTTGTCGGTGACTCCTCTTACATAAGGTAATACAACTGGGACACGATCAACTGTGGCTGGTTTCACTCGGTCTCTGTGACGGCGGCGTGGAATTTGGAGCTTGTTGTCTCGCAGTACTTGCTTGACATGTTGCAGCTCAGCAGCCAGGTGTTTCTCGTCACAGATTCCTTGTGCTCTCTGAAACAAAGATTTGCCCACGGTAGCTAACTGTTTTGGATGGTGATGAGATTCACCGTTCAGGTATTTATCTGTATGGGTCGGTTTCCTATACACAGTGTGGCTTAGGGACTGATCAGGATTACGGATGACTAAAACATCTAAGAAAGCAAGAGAGTTATCCTGTTCCAACTCCATGGTAAATTGAATTTTATCATTAATGGAGTTGAGATGATTTAAAAATGCAGTTACTTTGTCAGATGGTAATATTGTGAAAGTATCATCTACGTACCGTTTGTAAAACCTTGGTGAGACCGGGGCTGTGTTCAGGGCTGTCTCCTCGAAGTCCTCCATGAAGATATCGGCGACTACTGGAGATACAGGTGAGCCCATCGCTACCCCCTCAACTTGTACATAGAACTGATCATTCCACAACATATAGCCAGATGTGAGGCAATGTTGGAGTAGTTCTGCATATTCAACAGGGATGTTATTTTCTGCTAACCTCTTAGAAACAATTTTAATGCAGTCTTGTACTGGTAAACTTGTGAAAAGTGACTGGACATCAAAACTGACCATTGTTTCATTGTCAGCTAATTTAAGGTGTTTAATGTCGCTGACAAATTGGTATGAATCCTTCACAGATGCTCTAGTGTTTCCTCTGAGTGGTGAAAGCACTTTAGCTACGTGCTGAGCCAGTCTGTAGGTTGGTGTGTCGATCTGGCTCACAATGGGACGCAGCGGAGCATTTGCCTTGTGAATCTTAGGTAACCCATACAGTTTAGGCGGTTTTGCACACGATGGAACGAGTAAGTCTACGTCTAGATTTAACTTATCGGAGTGATTCTTGATTAAAGAGCTAGTTGCCTTTAATATTTTGTTAGTCGGGTCTGTTTTGACTATTTTGTAAGTACTTACATCCGATAAAAGTTGTTCGATTTTGTTGTTATAATCCAACGTATCCATTACTACTGTCGCATTTCCTTTATCTGCACGGAGAATTATAATGTCCTTCATTGATCGCAAGTTCTTTAAAGCGATGTATTGATGTTTTGGGAGATTTGGTTTCGGCACTTTGTTTTGACGCAATACTGACGAAATGTCTTGGCGTATGGCCTCCGAATCTTCCTTTTTTAAATTATTTTTGAAGAGATTATTCTCAACGTTGCAGATAATATCTTCATACGGCATCCTTCGTGGTGTTACAGCAAAATTTAAGCCTCTCGATAAAACCTGAATTGCAGAGACAAATAAACTAGCTGAATTGTGATTTCATCCAATGTTTGTTTTGACAGATTTATGATCGCGCGTTGTTCATGGTTTACGCAAGAGTGTGTATGATCTATGGTCGCGCGCGTTCCATTCCTACACTCGGTGTTATTTAGTTTTTTGGTATTTGATTTTGATCGTAATTTGTCATATTTAGTTATGTGTTTATTTTTGCATTCATTATATTTAGATGTTTCGCGCCTATTAAGAATTTCAATGCAATTGTTAAAATCAAATCCTGATAAATCTGTCTTTAACTCATTGGATAAAATCTCAACACAATTATTTATGTAACTGAGGTCGGATCGAGTTTCGTGTATAGTAGCTCGTAACAGTTTTGTACTCGCCTGGTCTAGAATTTTAGCGCTCCCTCGTATGTTTTTCTTTGGTGATATCTTGACACACGTAGGAATGAGATTATGGTCACGGCATCTCTTCAAGAAATTCAAAGATGTACTGGTTCTTGCGCGCTTGGTTTTCAAATTCTCCAACCGGCGTATTTTGTTGGCAATTTCCAGTCCGTACTGGTTTGCATAATGATTCCTTATGTTTACGCGAATGTTAGACATTGAAATTAAACTATTATAACGGATTTTATCGCGGTTTTTTATTTAATTTTTCTCCCGACATTTCGTCAGTATTGCGTCAAAACAAAGTGCCGAAACCAAATCTCCCAAAACATCAATACATCGCTTTAAAGAACTTGCGATCAATGAAGGACATTATAATTCTCCGTGCAGATAAAGGAAATGCGACAGTAGTAATGGATACGTTGGATTATAACAACAAAATCGAACAACTTTTATCGGATGTAAGTACTTACAAAATAGTCAAAACAGACCCGACTAACAAAATATTAAAGGCAACTAGCTCTTTAATCAAGAATCACTCCGATAAGTTAAATCTAGACGTAGACTTACTCGTTCCATCGTGTGCAAAACCGCCTAAACTGTATGGGTTACCTAAGATTCACAAGGCAAATGCTCCGCTGCGTCCCATTGTGAGCCAGATCGACACACCAACCTACAGACTGGCTCAGCACGTAGCTAAAGTGCTTTCACCACTCAGAGGAAACACTAGAGCATCTGTGAAGGATTCATACCAATTTGTCAGCGACATTAAACACCTTAAATTAGCTGACAATGAAACAATGGTCAGTTTTGATGTCCAGTCACTTTTCACAAGTTTACCAGTACAAGACTGCATTAAAATTGTTTCTAAGAGGTTAGCAGAAAATAACATCCCTGTTGAATATGCAGAACTACTCCAACATTGCCTCACATCTGGCTATATGTTGTGGAATGATCAGTTCTATGTACAAGTTGAGGGGGGTAGCGATGGGCTCACCTGTATCTCCAGTAGTCGCCGATATCTTCATGGAGGACTTCGAGGAGACAGCCCTGAACACAGCCCCGGTCTCACCAAGGTTTTACAAACGGTACGTAGATGATACTTTCACAATATTACCATCTGACAAAGTAACTGCATTTTTAAATCATCTCAACTCCATTAATGATAAAATTCAATTTACCATGGAGTTGGAACAGGATAACTCTCTTGCTTTCTTAGATGTTTTAGTCATCCGTAATCCTGATCAGTCCCTAAGCCACACTGTGTATAGGAAACCGACCCATACAGATAAATACCTGAACGGTGAATCTCATCACCATCCAAAACAGTTAGCTACCGTGGGCAAATCTTTGTTTCAGAGAGCACAAGGAATCTGTGACGAGAAACACCTGGCTGCTGAGCTGCAACATGTCAAGCAAGTACTGCGAGACAACAAGCTCCAAATTCCACGCCGCCGTCACAGAGACCGAGTGAAACCAGCCACAGTTGATCGTGTCCCAGTTGTATTACCTTATGTAAGAGGAGTCACCGACAAGATTGGCTACATCCTGAAGCGCGCTTCCATAAAAACTTATTTTAAGCCGCCTAAGAAGATTAGTCAATTTTTACCACCTGTCAAGTGCCATATACCTCTACAAGAACCGGGCGTATACAAGATAGATTGCGACTGTGGCCTCTCTTATATTGGACAAACAAAAAGACATATAGGGACCCGCGTAAAAGAACATATAGCTGACGTTAAACACCAACGCTCTACGAAGTCTGCAGTAGCTGAACACTCAGAAGAAGGCTCCAACCATTACCTTAGATTCGACAAGCCACAAATCCTTGCCAAAGAACACCGATTCCTGCCTAGGATGATCCGCGAGGCTATTGAGATCAAAAAAATCCTAATTTCAATAGAGAAGATGGTTGGAAACTTGCACAAGCCTGGGACCCGGTCATACATCTAATTAAATCGGGCCCCAAAAGACCTGCTGCCAGACCTCAAGACATTGTGAGCTCTCACTGCGTAGACCGGACCGCAAACAATGACTAACATCTTTAAATTGTATAATTGTAAATTGAAGGTAGATTTGTAACACTAACTTTTCGGACCACCAACACCTCAGTCCGCCCCGTGACCACGAAGTGCTGCAAAGCCTTCGAAACGTCGGGAGAAAAATTAAATAAAAAACCGCGATAAAATCCGTTATAATAGTTTAATTTCAATGGTATCATTATGCGCGCACACAAAGATACGCCGAATGATGCAGCGATAACGTGTGACACAGCTGTCACGCATACTAGCTTAAGAAAAGTTGGCCTGTTTGTTTTAGTTTCATTAGTTAGTTTCATTTCAGCGCGTCACTCTATCTAGGTATATAATTAATCAAAAACGAGCGCATTTCAATGACTTGCAGAGCTTGTAGTATTTTACTTACTCTTCGCAGCTTTGTAATTCTTTCTGGGCAGTGTTACTACTACCTTAAGTATATGAACTTGCACATGTTCAGGCGAGTGACTTGCTCGTCCCGTCATTTTTGTACACAAATAATAGTTCCAATAAAACACTTGTTATAACAAATATTTATTACAAACAATACATTAAAAAATATACTTAACTTACGGTAACTGTCATGCATTTTAACAATTGTATAAAAATTTCATATCTATTAGGCCGTCATGAAGGGAAGGAAACAACTAAATGAATACAAATATCTACCCGCTTTTTATCTTTATTTTACTCGATTTTATTGAGGCATTATTTGAAAAGAAAGATTCCTTTGTCTACGTTTAGTTATTTTTGACCCTGGACGTGGCGTAGGAATTGTAATACAAGATTTGGAACCCATGCTTCTTAATATTTCTGGCTCATCGGAGTAATCCAAGATAAGTATTCTCTTTTTGAAAAGTTAAAAATTCATCTGCATAAGAATATATTTGTGATATTCTACTAATATTATAAACGCGAAAGTTGGTAAGAATGTATGGATATATGTTTGTTACTCTTTCACGCAAAAACTACTGAACGGATTTCGATGAAATTTGGCACACGGGTAGATTATGTCCTGGATTAAGACATAGACTACTTTTTATCCCGGGAAATATAAACCGGGACTTTTACCCCCGAAAACTCATTCACGCGGGAGGAGCCGCGGGCAAAGCTAGTTTGTGATATAAAAAAGTAAGTAATTGACTGATCCTACTGACACCTACTTGCTACTCTTGTTTATGCAACGAAGGTATGTGCAAACACTAGGCTATGGTTAGGGTTTGGTAGAAACCATCATTTTCACTTGGACATTGAAAGAAATAATTTTTACAACTAGTTACTTATCTGCCGTATTATTACTTATCTTATTTGACTGCCTCGGTGGCGTAGTTGTATTACGGTACGACTGTAATGCTGAGGTCTCGGGGTCGATCCCCGGGTCGAGCAAAGTGACATTAGGTTTTTCTACTCAGTATCAGCCCGGTGTCTGGAATTTGTGCCCGATATGGCGATAGGCTCGCCCCCTATCACATCATGGGACGGAATACGCACGGCGAAAAGTGGGTGTACAATTTGCGCCTCTGTCTACCCCTTCGGGGATAAAAGGCGTGAGTATGCGCGTGGGTTATTTGGCAAATTCAGTTTGGGACATCTTAAAGCATGAGTTCCAAATCCTGTTATCAGCTAATTTACAAAAGGCCTTAACAAAATGTCGCATGATTGTATTGTCTTAAGCACTGGTACGTCGCAGATGCATAATCTTCAAAATTATAATTAATTCTATACAAATAATTTAAATTAGGCACTATATATTTACTAGAAATATGATCGCCAGAATAATCACTTATAATACCACAAGAGCTTCAAAATTATCGGGTATTTTCCGATAGGTTCGTTGCAAACAAATGAAGGAGTTTTCAGGTTAAAAAATCACGAGCGCGAAGCGCGAGTGATTTTTCCTGAAAAACTTGACGACTTTATTTGTTTGCAGGGAACCTTGAGGGAAATACCAGATAATTTTGAAGCTCGTGTGGTATTCGGGGGATTATTTTTCCGTCCCAAATGTCGGCCAATAGAATTGCACCATGAGATGAAATGAACAGTCAACAAATAAGAATTTCATAATATATAGTAACTACCAGAGAAAATATTCAAAAAATTATCAGTATAATACCATGTAGGTTGTACCACGTGACGTCGAATGGTGCAATTCTATTGGTCGATATTTGGCTCGGAAAAATAATCAATATAAATAAATTCAATGTCAAAGAGAAGCTTCGCGAAGTCATTAGAAACAAGGAAGACATTTCGAAGCAATCAAAAAGAAAAGCAAAAGAAAAAACAAAAAGAACAATAACAAAAACTTAAATAAAGGCATCAATGAACTCCATTATAAAATTAAAATCTGAGAAAAAGCTTGAAAGTCTAATATTAAAACATAAGAAATATAAGCAATATCACCTATTTATGGAAACAGTGTATTATCTAGCGATACCTAACTATGACAGACAGGAATACACAGTGGCGGCGTAGCAGGGGTTGGTAAAATATGATAATATTTAAATCGAATGTTGGGATTACTTTCCCATATAATACTCTTTCGATTTTAATTGGCCATGCAAATGAGTTGAAGTTGTCACCCCTGGTGCTTGGTACCTTGTACCTTGGACTCCTCCTTACGCCGCTAGTGAGAATACATCTAGGACATTAAGAAGAATATAGACCAAAGAATCTACGAATTCATGTCTATGTACAATCTTGTCTCACTGCTGACGCTTATCATAAAAAAAGACTTAAACCTAGAGAAAAATCTAGTACAGGAAAGTAACAATTAATGTGACGACTCTATCTCTGAACGACGTTATAAATAACTGGCATCTTATATATGGTAATTGGCTAAGGTTTCCTTGAAGATGAAGTAAAGAAAGAATAAAGGAACTGCTGGTCTTATTGCGTTAGGAAGTCGTAAAGATCTTCTTTATCTTTCATAATATTGTAGTTTTTTTTAGTTGATAGCAGCTGTTATAGTTTCATTCAAAGCAAATCATGACTGTCGTGCAGCATTCGATACATCTCACAAAACACAAATAAAATCTATTACACAAATAAATATATTTTCTTGTTGCCATCATGTCTAAAATTGTAATAATTACTGTTTTACTTTTTAAACTGTAGTTAATTATAAACCTAATTTCAAAATAATTTCCCATCGTTATAATAAATCTGCAAGGTGGACAGACGACTTGATAAAGGTCGCAGGAACACGCTGGATGCAGGCCGCTATTGACGAGTCTGACTGGAAATATTTGGGGGAGGCCTATATTCAGCAATGGACGTCGTGTGGCTGATGATGTTGATGATGATGATAATAAAACGAGAATTTTTCACATGAAAACACAGAACATTTTCAATTGCATCAAGATTTACACTTAAACCTCAATAACTTTAACAAAACACGTTCCAATTCGTCATGACCCACCCAGCTATAGATACTAATACTCAATCCAAGCAGTAGAAAACACAACGATCTAGAATACTTCTTTCCTAAAGTTGAAACCAAACTGATCGCACTTAACTCGCAGAATCCTTGCCAACTGCGGAGGACCACAATAGAACACTGTCACCTTCCCCTTGTTCTGTTCTTGAAGTTGCTTGAACACTTTGTCCCAGTTTGGGCGGCCGGCGTTCGTGCGCGTCTTCAAACCTGTTATTAGGTCGCGTTTTTCCTGTAATGGGAATTGCTTTGAATATGAGTGTTGCTTAAGCTCCGGGTTTTTTTGTAGAGGGGGCAAATGAGCAAGTGATTCACCTGACGGTAAGTGATCACATCCTCCCATAATACCTTTGTTTAGGGGGTCTATGAAACCTCACAAACCTCTACTTTGTAAATGCATAATTAACTTCACCGAGATTGGATCCTCCAGTGGAGTTGAAATCAGTCAAATAGTTGATCAGAAAAACTAAGCTTAATCGTTTTTGCAATATGATAAAGAGCGTTGTTTTATGATATTGTACTGGCACCACAGTGACTTAGAACAAAGATGGAATGAACTGAAAAACATGACAATGATTATTCTTTGGAGTAATATCAACCCATACCTTTTCATGCAACAGATCCAGGGCCAGCTGCAAACCAACCGCCTTCATATCGGACTTCTGCAATGCACTGGTGATGTACATGTGCATGTCCAGAAACCGGTCCTGGCCATCCAGCTCCGCCTGTTCCATCTCCAGCTGGGAGAGCAGCGACACGAACCACTCGAACGAACGCTGCTCCCGATTTATCCAGAAGAAATCCACCTTGGGGAGTGGATGTATTATTAATAAGATAAATTCATTGTGATCTAGAAATGGTGATGATCAACGAAAACTTTATAATAATTGGTCTAGGGGATTATTTAGTGTTTATGGATGCAAAGTCACAGGTACAACCACAACCTCATAATATTTACTATTTTACAATGAAATGAACTTTCTAAAGTGGTTTGTCTATTTGTAAATTGGTGAAAAATGCTTCGTGAGTACTTTAATTCTGGGTATGTTTTTTACGAGTTTAGCATCTTCAGCGTAAAAAGATTTTACAATATACCTTAGAATAGGCGTTATTATTCTATGCAATATAATTATGTTTACAATAGTTGGGACTGTAATTGGGTGTAAGAGGTTTGAGTCCTCCTTAAGTAGTGGTATCCTAGCTGTAGGTAGTCGTTTTTTCAAACCAGAAGGATTATTTCACAAAACAAGTGTGTTCTCGTGAGATGTCGGAGGGGGGCAAGATTCCTTCGACACGTAGCTCGTCCCCTTACTCTATATGGGAACTATACCTTATTGAGCATATGCTGTGTGTGTACGCGAGATTCCTTCGACACGTATCTCGCCCCCCTTACCCTATATGACAATCCCCTACCTTATTGAGCGTGTCTCGCCCCCTTACCCTATATGACAGTCCCCCACCTTATGCCCCCCTTACTCTATAGTCCCCCTACCTTATTGAGCGTGCCTCGCCCCCCTTACCCTATAGTCCTCCTACCTTATTGAGCGTGTGGCGTGCGTGTGCCGCGGGCGCGCTGAAGGTGTGCCTGCAGGCGGGGCAGGCGAGGCGCGCGGCGCGGTGTCGCTGCGCGGCGGCCTGCAGGATGGACGCGAAGGGCGTGACGCCGATGCCGGCCGCCACCAGCGCCGCGTGCTGCGCGCTCCAGATGCGGGACGACGCCGCGCCGTACGGACCGTCCACGAACACCTGGCGAACGGGGGGGGGGGGGGGGGGGGGGGGCGGTGACTAATACTTCGCGACGGTTTTTTTTATTTATTTTGCACTTTATATACAAAAGTATACAGTGGGCTTAGAATGTGATACAAAGACGCAACTCGTAAAACGATGTCGTTTAATTTTGATGTTTGTGATTGATCGAGAGACCAATACGTCAGTCACTTGTTAGTCTCTCAACCAATCCCAATAAAACGAAACGGAGACGTGACGTGTTTTTTTTGTCACATTCTAAGCCCACTGTGGGCTATTTTGACATTACGTTAATAAATTAAGCCAAATACTCGTCTTTGCCTCTGTTAACGTTATGCCAAAAATCATCCATGAAAAACGAATATTTTCACCAAGAACACTCAATTTTACTTCCTTGATTTTTTCATCATTTTGCAATTTAGTGCGAAAATGGTGTATGCGTCAGTATTTTTCTGACTGAAAGTGTAATGTTGCCGCTGCGATGAATCCTCTTAGAGTAGTAATAGTGGCATTAGGGCGTGTAAACTTAAAGTAACATTTTATTGATATTTATTTTGTTCGAAAATTACACTTTTTTATTTTACACCTATGTTTAAAATAACTTAATGGAAAGTGTTATTTTTAACGAGATAAGCATATGGCTTCATTTAGTTACGCAATGTCAAAATGGCCCTGTATAGGCGAACTTAATGCCAAAGGCATTCTCTCCCAGTCAACCTGTGGGTGGTGCTGGGATAAATAAGGTAGGTGCAACAAGGTCACTTGATATAAACTAAACATACATATATAAACGTACATAAAAGTAAACATAGCAATTAATAAAAAATACCTATCTTGAATATATACATAATATAAGTAAAATTGTAAATACATAACATACAAATTACACTTACATAAATACATATGTAGGTATATAATATAATATTATTATAAATCGTACTCTTGTTTTAAAGGCAAACCGAGAGGTGCCCAATCTGATTTCTTTATTAAATGGAGACATTTTTGAGATGAGACAGTGATTAGCAGTGAATATTCGCGCCTGATGATTTTGATGCTATTGATTTGGGGATGTCTATGTTCAGCAGTAGGCACCTAGTGGATGATAATAATAATAAAAAGGCATACAATAAGCCTAATATTGTAATAATAGATCGATTGGCGCGCCGGGCAATACTTGTTGACGTCACCATTCCGCATGACTATAACCTTGTTAAGGCCGAAAAGCACAAAACGTCTAAATATTTAGATTTGGCACACGAGGTTACCCACATGTGGGAGGTAGACTCCACAATTATTGTTCCGATTGTCGTTTCTGCTCATGGGTTGATACCAAAGAGTCTCGACCAACACCTCCAGAGGCTCTCAATTGGTCGTTGGGCCAAGAGCCAGATGCAGAAAGCAGTACTTCTGGACACGGCACGCATTGTGAGGAGATTCCTCACTTTGAAGCCCTGACCACCGGTGGCTTGGGTCTTGAGCCTCGCCATCAGAGGGTGATTCACTTTTTTATATTTTTATAATATGTATTAATGTTTTTTTAGTGTATATATAAAAATATAAATAAATGAAAAATGAAAATAAAGAGACATAATGAAAAGGCATACAAAACACACAATACTGTTTTGAACTTTTTTTCCACTATCTTGCTTACCTCTAGTGGTTTCCCGATGGGATAGTTTGATAACGAGCTGTCGCAAGTGGAAGACTCGGAAGGACTGATGACGTTCACCGTGGGCGTGACCGCCTCTACATCTCTGTCAGGCGATATACTCTTTGACAATCTTCTTCTAGCTGGAGAGAAAAATTGTAGAAAGAATTGACCAATACACTCCAAAAGTAGAATCGATAACATAAAAAGAGTTGCAGTTGTATTAGCAGATTCTCGCTGGAATTGAATAAAATAGATCATATATAGGATACATTTGTAGTAATGTTAGCGTCATTGTTTTTTTTTTGTTTTTCGAAATCAACTCATCGGAAATATCAGTATTTGGTTGAAATTTGTAATCCGTATGCTTACTGCGTGTCATATGTTTTGTATTACACACAATAGGGTAGATGAGTACTTTTTAAAAAATACATTTATCAAAAATGTATGTCTTCTAAAAACTAGAGGAAAAAGATTTTTTAAAATACAAGCAATGATAAATGACTTATAAAGCTTTGAAGTTTGATGGAAGGGTCATCTGTCAGATAACGGAAACAGCAGAATGTGACGTCACCGAGAGTCGCTAGTCATAATGCTGCGTGCGTGTGAAAGAGATGACGCGATATTCCCACTACGCCCCCACTTTTGCTCACAACAATATTTCAAATATGAATAACAGCTTTAGTTGTCAACCAATTTTGATTCTGATTTTACAGAAGAATTTATTTTTCGTATTATTTTCTGTTACATTTAAAATAATGTTCTAAATCAAACATAGGAAACTACCCTATACCATAATAAGATCTGCAGATATTTCTATCGCGGTCTATGGTCTTGTGTTATTATATTATTGGCATGTTGTGTCGTATCGTGTCGAGTCACGTCATGTTGCATTATGGTCATGTTGTTTTGTATTTAATTTATACCTTGTTATGTCATTTGGTGCAAAGTCGCGTTATGTGAAGTCATGTAATTATGTCGTGTTGCAGTTTTAGTTTCGTGATTGTTAGCAATTTCGCTGGTGCAAAGTTCTGCACGGTGTTGCTACTGTTTATACGTCATCATGTCGCTTGACATTAGGCGAGTTGTTTATCGTTATTTGAATTAAACTATAATGATAAATTAAATTATCGTATCGTCTCTTATTACCATACCAGCCCTGTATTATATACTGGCCACTGCTGAGCACGGGCCTCCTCTACTACTGAGAGGGTTTAGGCCTTAGTTCACCACGCTGGTCTACTCCGGGTCGGCAGACTTCACATACCTTCGAAATTCAGAGAACTTCTCAGGTATGCAGGTTTCCTCACGATGTTTTCCTTCACCGTTAAAGCGAGCGATAATGCACAAAGAATACACACGTAACTTTATTTTTGTAAAGTCAAAAGTGTGTGCCCTTGGGTTTGGAACCTGCGGACATTGGTTTCGGCAGTCCGTTCCACTCCCAACTAGGCTATCGCCGCTAAACTATAATGATAAAATAAATAAAAAAACCGCGACAAGATCTGCAAAATAGTTTTATTTCACTGTCTAACATTCGCGTAAATATAAGAAATTATAATGATAAATGAAATCATCGTATCGTCTCTTGCATTGTACTGGTGGTAGGTCTCTCATATGTAAGAGTCCGTCCGGTCGGGTACTGGGTACCACCGCAATGTCCTATTTCTACAGCCAAGCAGCAGTGTGTATGGGCTGTTGTGTTTCGGTTTGAAGGACATTGTAGCCAGTGTAACTACAGGACATAGTGAGACTTAACATCTTATGTCTCAGGATGCCGAACGCAGTGGAATGCCACACAGTACTTTGTAACTCAAGGTGCTGGATGGTGTTGCTACTGTTTATGGGTGATCGTATCGCTTACCATCAGACGAACGGCATGCTCGTCTCGTCATCCAATGCCATAAAAAAAAAGAATATCACTCACCAGCAGCCAGTATGCTGTCACCAGAGCTCCTCCGATCCCCGCTGGGTGCCTTGAAGGCGATGATGAGGGGTTTGTTGCGCATGTAGCGGAAGGAGTGCGCGAGCGCGCGGTGCTGCGGGCGCGCGTGGTGTGCGAGCGAGCGCGCCGCCGGGCCCGAGCGCGCGCGAGACAGAGACAGAGAGTCGAAACTGCGCTCCGACTCACAGCGCATGAACTCGCGGAGACTGCACCACATAACTTTACATTGTAGTTTTGGCGGGAACTTGGAAGTGTCATGAGGTGCTCTTGTTTAATTCATTATTTTGGCGATACTTAGTGTTATATTGCATAATTATGGTGGTATATTATCCAATATAGTTCTATTAAAGAGCTCAAATGAAGTGAATTGAAATAATTGTGCTAATCAAGTGTTTTTTTTGTTGCCGCCAATACTCCTCGATAAAGTCTTGGTAAGGTAGCCACTGCTTTACTTCAATATACTACAGATAATAAAAAAATACTAACTTGACATTGGCAAAATCTGAACACAAGTGCCATAAAAAAAAACAACTTTACATTTGAAGGGCACGGGCAAATAACAGGGAATGTCCTAATTAATTAATTTTGAGAAAAAGCATTTTGCAAGTTTAAAAGTATATTACCTAACTTGAAATTGGGAAAATGTTCATACAATTGCCACAAAAAAAAAGTATATTATTTTTATTGACATTTCCAGTTCTTTTCGTTTTGGCCATAAACAAAACTGCATTTTAGGCGTCATCCGTTAACTTTTTTTAAATTCTAGTGAATGGAATTCAAAATACCATAGACAAAGATAATAATTATGATTCTATAAAAAATATTGAAATTTGTATCATTCAAGATAATAATTATGATTCTATAAAAAATATTGAAATTTGTATCATTCCCTGTTATTTGCCTGTGTCCTTCATTTATACTTTACTAGCATTTGCTCGCGGCTTTAGTGGAAAGAGTTTTTCGGGGATAAAAGTAGCCTATTTTACTCACTGATAATGTAGTTTAATATTGGTCAAAGATTTTTTTGAATCAGTCCTGTAGATTTTAAGTTTATCCAATACAAACAAAAAATCCAATCTTTCCTCTTTATAGTATTAGTATAGGTGTAAAGAAGTTATGCTCGCGTCTTGACCCGCGTGTAAGAGTTTTTCCAGGATAAAAGTACCGCTGTATATTTCCGCGGGACAAGCAGCCTAAAACCTTCCCAGTGTCTCAAACTATCTCCATATCATTCATCATCGTTTTTAAGTTTATTGCGTACAGAGGCGGCGGACGAATGTGTCTTATACTATGTAAGGGAGGGAAGAAGGATATAAGAAGGATACAGTAGGCAAATGTAGCTGAATCTAGAAATCAAATTTAAGATCTACTAGTTCACTATTAAGATTGAGTCGAAATATCTTTCCAACGGTCAAATTATTGTTAAAAATACCTCAGTTTTAACTTCTAATCTGGGAGTACTCACGCCAAAATCCTTTGCCTCTTCTTAATGTTCTTCTGCACGTCTGGCATCGAAATCGACTTCTCTAGATGTCGCTGCGGTGCAAGTAGTCCCGGGTTCAAGCTTTTGCACGATATCGGTGAAATTGCTATAATAATAAAGATTTATAACCAAAATCTAGTGCAAAGGAGTCTAGTTCAGCCTAGTACAACACATTTTAAATTGAATAGGCAGAAGCAGTAATATACCACACCAGCCCTGTATTATATACTGCCCACTGCTGAGCACGGGCCTCCTCTACTACTGAGAGGGGTTAGGCCTTAGTCCACCACGCTGGCCTAGTGCGGGTTGGCGGACTTGACATACCCTTGAAATTCAGAAAACTTCTCAGGTATGCAGGTTTCCTCACGATGTTTTCCTTCACCGTTAAAGCGAGCGATAATTCACAAAGAATACACACATAACATTTTTAGAAAAGTCAGATGCCCTTGGGGTTTTGTATCAGTTTACGGATTTCTGCCGGAGTCACCGGTGTAAACCGTCCTGCCGACTAAAACCCCGCCATTCTACTCTCTCTTCCTTATAGCGAAGTTCGCGGGGTGCGCATGTGCTTGCAACCGCAACCTTCGCAGATTCGTCTCGGCAGTCCGTTCCACTCCCAACTAGGGTATCGCCACTTAACATGAAGCAGTAATATGACAGTCCTAATATCACACTGTACCTATAGTGTAGCTGGTAACAGTTCACCCACGAGAGTTTTTATTTTATTAAGTCATTTAAGTCCACACTCCATAATAAAATGTGAAATCGGACCAGGGCTTACTATTGTATTTAATTCAAGTCGGAAAATGTATTACACATAATTTAGAACCTCGAGACTCTTGTTTGGTAAATCATAATCAGCTACTTATCACTTACGTCTTAAAGACTGCTTTGATTACCATCTTCAGTAGAGACTATCCCGCCCTCACACCCGCCACTGCAACTCCTGTAAGCCAGGATCAGCAGTGGCACGCATTTTATGACACCGAGCGGTGAAGCTCGGCGAGTCTCAGGGAACACTAATCTGTCTTAAACCCGCAACGAAATTAATCAAATAGAAAGATAGGGAGGAGTTGGAAATATTACCATCTTCAGTAGTCGTAATACCACCGCTTCCGCTGCCTTCTCTTATATACTTAGACAATTCATCAGCACTCCAAAAAATCTATTTTTTTAAAGCTATACTTGTAACATTACAATACCTTCAATGAGTGGACGATAGCTTAGTTAGGAATGGAACGGTCTGCTGAAACAATGTCCGGGGTTCAAAACCCAAGGCACACACCTCTGAATTTTCGAAGTTACGTGTGTATTGTTTATCAATTATCGTTCGCTTTGACGGTGAAGAAAAACATCGTGAGGAAAACTTCATACCTGAGAATTCTCCATAAGAATCTCAAAGGTATGTGAAGTCCGCCAACCCGCACTAGGCCAGCGTGGTGGACTAAGGCCTGAACCCTCTCAGTAGTAGAGGAGGCCCGTGCTCAGCAGTGGCCAGTATATAATACAGGGCTGATTGCAATAGATACCATCAATGTGTCCATTCTGATCTTCATTCTCTTTATCCTCATCGAGTTCAAAGCTCTCGTTAGTGTAGCTAGCTGGGGAGAAGTCAACTGATCTCTTCTTCGCGCTATTACCAGAACCTCGCCTTTTCAACTTCGCACTCAGGCTGGAGAGGGTTCGGGTGGCTTTCCTGTAGATAAAGCCTTAAAAATTACCATTCTTTACTACGATTGAATGAGTACCCATAATCAGTATCAATACTAGAGCTTAGAATAACAAATATGGTATCAGCATAATGTCAAAGAGGATTAATAAGAACAAAGAAAAGTTTTTGCCCGCGGCTCCGCCTGCGTGAATGAGTTTTCCCGGGGTAAAAGTCCCGCTTTATATTTTCCCGGGATAAAAAGTAGCCTATGTGTTAATCTAGGACATGATCTACCCGTGTGCCAAATTTCATCGAAATCCGTTCAGTAGTTTTTGCGTGAAAGAGTAACAAACATCCATACATCCGTATATCCATACTTAAAAACTTTCGCGTTTATAATATTAGTAGGTTTAAGGGATGTTTGTGCTTTAAGAAGCAGAGCGGTAAGAGTTTGGTCCCTATTGATGATAAGTGACCGCCATCTTTCATGTGCATTCATACCGCCAGAGTAAATATGACGAATTGAAAACCATTATAAATGAGAAATAGAAATTGGTGAAATGAAGGCTTTTTTATTTGCAGGTAATATTTATTTAGTACTTATGGTTGGAGTCTTCGATGGCTTTGTTGGGCATCTCATGTGCGTGCAGTCTCGCCTGTTCCTGTTCGAAGTACTTGTACAAGCGGCTCGTCCACTCGCCGACTGCTCGCACGTGGATCCACAGGTAGTCTGCAATTATGAACGCATTAGCGTGTCCTTTTTTGGTAAGTAATGAATTTTGGGGAAGAAACTGGTGAAGTTCTGGGTTTCCAACACAATGAATAAAGAAATAAGTAGGGTTCACTGTTCTAGCTGATAGGTGAGCAAACCTTTCAGATATATATAGTCATATCTACGGACTACGAGAAAGTCGACATTCATAATACCCAACGGTAAGAATTTTTTTTTTTAGCATTGAGTGACGAGACGAGCATGCCGTTCGCCTGATGGTAAGCAATACGATCACCCATAAACAGTAGCAACAGCATCCATTGAGTTACAAAGTACTGTGTGGCATTCCACTGCGCTCGTCATCCTGAGACATAAGATGTTAAGCCTCATTATGTCCAGTAGTTATACTGGCTACAATGTCCTTCAAACCGAAACACACTGTTGCTTGGCGGTAGAAATAGATACTGCGGTGGTACCCACCCAGACGGCCTCTTACATAATGAGAGACCTACCACCAGTAAATGTTCAGACTTTAGGTACACGTAGTTTTCAAATCCCACATCGTGGTCATCAGGGCAAAAACATAAACAAACGAGCATGAAGGCAAATTAGAATAATAAGAAATGAACATATTCCGCCATAAATGGGACAAGTTGGTAAAAAAATAGCCTCTGTTCATCAAACCAACATCTAACATAAAATAAATAAAAAATAAAATAAGATCATTTATTGATCAAGTAGGTTTATAAGAAGCACTTATGACAAGCCATGACAAGGTATAGACAATAACAAAGGTACATATAATACATATAAAGGTACAAATAATTTAAAGTACCTACATTAAATAATTGACAACCAGCACGGGCTGATAGGTACAGAGGACACCGACATTGGAGACGGGAATAGGGCTAGGTAAGGAGAAGTGGAGCTGATATAAAAGAAAGGGAAGGAATATCTTTACATTACGAGGAAAGGAAACGCCACGGTCTTCGCCGGCGAGGATAAAAAGGTCCTAGACTAGCTAACCTAATTAACATAATAAGAATCTTACGCCCCTGTAAGATACTGACCTTCCTGCTCCGGAGCACTGCTGATGGTAAACGGATGCCACTCGTAAGACGCTATAGCAGGGATGTTCAGGAACACGTAGTCTCCCGCGTGGAACTCGAAGTGGTTCGGCCGTTTGATGACCAAGTGAGTGACGCGGGAGGGAAGTAGGATACCTGATGATATGTAGGTTTTACCGCGCTCTGATCTGTAGAGAATAGAGATATTGTGTGTCCCGTTTCAGAGTTCCATGGAAAATTATGACAAAGAGAAAATACTAGAGGGTAGCCAGAAGTAACTGACATCTTTGAAATACATTCAGTTAGAATTGTTGCAAAATTATGATATGAGGAAGTCACTGATAATGAGACAGTAGTCTTATGAGACGCCTCACCATAAATTGTAGCAACGTTATTAAGAAATATGAAATGAGATTATATAATTATTTTGGACGTTTGAAGTAAATCTTCTTTACGCACGCTTGACTTGGGGAGTAAGCTGGTGAATGCGTTACGAAAAGTGTGATCAAGCGAGAAGAACGGAAGGTGAGAGGGAAATAAAAAGAGAGAGTTACGAGTGAATATATGTTGTACGAGAGTGCGTATATGTATATACATGTATATATCATACATATAGACATATATAAACATATATATTATTTGTATACATACATATAGATGGTGTTAAAGAAGTTTATTTCAGTCGTGTGGTTTAAGCACTCGTATTTTTTTCCTTTATATTACACAGTAGGACTCTCACAATACTCTTATCTCAATATCTATCAACCAAATTGCCCTAAATTACTTTATAATTATATCGTTAATAAAGCTACATGCTAACTAGTTAAAAAAGTTACCTCATCCAGGCGAGTCTCATGATCCTCTCGACTACGTATAGTGTGCCAGGCAGCACGAACCACTTCCAGAAGTTGGGCCCGTGGAAGATGAGCAGGAACCAGAACGGAACGTACAGGAGATGGGTCCAGTAGAATACCTGAGATTATACAGGAGTACATTTTAATTGTAAGTCGTGCAAAAGTAGGGTAGAATTTGTATAACAATTTTACACACACACACACACACACACACTCACGCCCGTTATGCCCGAAGGGGTAGGCAGAGGTGCAACTAGTGCACCCACTTTTCGCCGTGCGTATTCCGTCCCATCATGTGATTGGGGACGAGCCTATCGCCATGTTGGGCACAAATTCCAGACTCCGGGCTGATACTGAGAAAAAAAACTAATATCACTTTGGCGTTTACTTCTCAGTATCAGCCCGAGATCTCAGCATTGCAGTCGTACCGTAATACAACTACGCCACTGAGGCAGTCCACCATAATCATTTTATTTTATTTAAAACCGACTGTTGGTGTTGGTTTCGCTTTATTTATTTATTAATTTATTTATTTATTTTATTTATATCATAGTGTGTTATGTGTGTTAAAACCTGGAAAATATCGCATAATAATATAAAGAAATCTATGTACTGTCTGTTGGGTCATTTGACTACACAAGTTACTTTTTCACTAATTACCGTCACCAAGCAATCGTCGTTTATAATAGGATATCAGTGACGCTATAAAAGGAAAGAAAGAAACTGCTGCGTGCATTGATTAGCATATTAGCAACAATTGTTTTCGATCTATATTATACTGTGTACAGTCAGCAGCATTAGTAGCTGAACAAATTAAAATTTTCAAATTGCCTACATACTTTTGTGTTCTTACCTTTTTTTTTCTCTTTACATAAATACAATAAAAGAGATTTACTTTATTTCAGACGAAGAAAAAAATGTTTCAGTTTAACTTAACGCGTATATAAGCGACTTTAAATTTTGACTTTGTACAGATATTTATGCTGCTGACTGTACCAAATAAATAAATACCTCGAAGCTCCCCCCTCGCCTGACGCAGGGCTGACTGCACAGCAGCATGACGGCGAGGAGCAGGAGCAGCGCCACGCCGGTGGGGTTCGCCGCGCCTCCCACCAGACCGAACAGCCCCGGCCGCTGAGTCAGCAACCACTCGTACAGCGACCACTTCTTAGCATTCAATATTGGGTCGTTCACCACCACCATGCCTAGAGGAAACGCAGAAGGTTTAAAACTCTACCAAAAACCTCAAAAGAAACTTACTGGTGGTAGGTCTCTCATTATGTAAGAGGCCGTCTGGGTGGGTACCACCGCAATGTCTATTTCTACCGCCAAGCAACAGTGTGCATGCACTGTTGTGTTTCGGTTTGAAGGACATTGTAGCCAGTGTAACTACTGGACATAATGAGACTTAACATCTTATGTCTCAGGATGACGAGCGCAGTGGAATGCCACACAGTATTTTGTAACTCAAGGTGTTGGATGGTGTTGCTACTGTTTATGGGTGGTCGTATCGCTTACCATCAGGCGAACGGCATGCTCGTCTCGTCAGTCTATGCTATAAAAAAAAAAACTTATAAGATATGTTACTGGGCATTGGTTGTTTGTTGATAATGAACTAGATGCTAAACCGAATTCATTCTAAAACATATTTTGGACCTATAGTATAAAGGCAGACGGAAGGGAAGAATGCTTATTTAATTAATACTGTATTAACAAATAAGTAAATAATAATAAACAAGAACAAACCTAGGAAACTAGCCGAAAATGAATCATAAATAAATTTACAGCCAGTTTTTTTTATTGCGTTGGATGACGAGAAGAGCATGCCGCTCGCCTGATGGTAACCGATACGACCACCCATAAACAGTTGCAACACCGTCCAGCACCTTGACTTACAAAGTACTGTGTGGCATTCCACTGCGCTCGTCATCTTGAGACATAAGATGTTAAGTCTCACTATGTCCAGTAGTTACACTGGCTACAATGTCCTTCAAACCGAAACACAACAGTGCATGCACACTGCTGCTTGGCGGTAGAAATAGACATTGCGGTGGTACCCACCCAGACGGACACTAACATATGAGAGAAGATTCTACAACATACACTATTAAATGATACCATACCAGCCCTGAATTATATACTGCCCACTGTTGAGCACGGGCCTCTTCTACAACTGAGAGAAAAACAAAGAACATGACTTACTGAAATTACAAAGATGCATGACAGTATGCACCAAGCTGTAGACGCAGATGAGCATGCCAGTGACCTTGTGCAGGTAGATGTGGTGGTCGAGTGGCAGCACGGAGCTGAACCCCCGCACTCGGAGCTGCGTGATGCAGTAACGCAGCATCAGGACTAACACCCAGGCGCAGTTGAAGTTTAGACATTGACCTGTGCAGATTAGAGGTGATTTCTAAACTCTCGATAGATTAAATTGAGATTTTAGGATCAACAAGCTTTATTATTTCGGCGAGCCAATAATGCATGACAAGTATTTTGAGATTGGAGATAAAACATTTTGGTATTCAGATTTGAATAAGTTGAATTTTTGAATACCAATTTTTACCATAATATTAACCTTGTTAGGAGCCGGTTTACATTTTTTGCCGCAATAATACAAAAGAACATAAGGTTTTTGCATACAATTTTTGCTAATATGAAATTTCCTGGCGGACTAATTTCACCAATTGTCCTAAAACTTCATAAAAGTAATTACTTCTAAAACTTACCACAAGCTCTAGCAAGTATGACAAATCCGTTAGAATTCCTGTACTCATAACATCTGGAGACGAAGAGTCCGATGTTGACGAGAGAGAACACAGCTAGATACGCAAGGAACACGTAGTTATTCCTGAAGTAAGGGAGTGAGAGCTGGTACGGCTTGAGTTTCGCCAACTTCTGCCGGAGGGGCATCGGCTGCGGGTCCTGCTTTGGCGGGACCAGCCATCGATCTATGCTGGAAAGTGCAGTTTTGGAAATAATTATTTTTAAGTAAGTATTTTGAGGTCTTCAACGTGGTAAGTGAATTAGATGGCAAATGATCACCACAGATCACCATTTTAGAAGAATTTTCGAACAAAACTCGTTCTCGTTCCTGACCTTTGGAGATAGTGTCTTTTATTTTTTCGTTTTCCATGATAGCCATAACTGGTTATCCTGTTGCTAGAATTTACTATTATATGCTGTTTTATTTATGTGAGCTTAATTAACCTTTGTTTTGTTTTTCATCTCAATTCCACTCAGTGACTTTTTAAAAGCGAAATAATAACGTCAAGAGAAATAACCCTATAAAGAAATTCTACTAGTCTTACCTAATTGATAGATTTTCAAGAAGCCCTCCATGTTTTGCGAGCTGGTTTTTTAATGCCTCGTAGGTGATCTCGCCGCGGCCTTCAGTATCAGCATCCTCGAACATGGCAGTGGTGAGGTCTAGTAACTGTTCATCGCTGAATTGCATTCCGTTTTCTTCCATGCAGGCTCTCATCACATGCTGAAGCTCACGATGTTGGATCAGGCCGTCGCCTGAAAAATATTGCCGGTATTCGAAGAGTATGATATCACGAGACGAGTAATTAGCCCGCCTTAGCATCATTATTAAGACTAAGGAGCAACACATCCAGAATTATGAATAGCAAAACTACGATCTACATAGTACTGACTGACACCTATCTTTCTGGAATATTCGATAAAATCTCCTAATGCTCAGTAATTAAACTGGCTATAATATTCAGCAAACCGAAATAAAACATCCGAGCAATAGTGCTATCACTGTTGCTTGGCGACAAACATCGACAAAGCGAAGGATGAACTAGAACGAAAATATAAACGAAACAAATAACAGCCTAATCCTAGAATCCACAAACTCCATAGAGCATACCATCCAGATCGTAGACTTTGAACAGGAACCGTATCTTGTCGTCCGGGGTCTGACCGGCGAACCGATGCACCGCCGCGATGAACTCCTGCAGCGATATCGCGCCGGAATCATCCTCGTCGAATATTTGGAACACGCGCTCCGTAAAGAAGGGCTGTTGTATGTAAATGAAATGAAATAATATATTGGAACCTATAGAATGTTACACGGAAAACAGTTTCCAAAAAAGAAAAAGATTCGTTTCTGAAGACGTTTTCTTCTTCTTTCGTCATCAAACTTAAATTTTTTAGATTAATACGAAAAAAAAATACAAATGAACTAATAAGGGTTAGCAGTTATTTGCTATCAACTCCATATGGATAGCCAACAGGGTTTATATTTAAGGAAAGTTTTCTTTCAGATTTTACCACCAGCATGTTTGTTCTCTATGTCCTCTGAGGAATCAATAAATCAAACAGATAGTGTAGGTAGTTTATTAACGAGTCGAAAATATATTTCTATCGGGACTGAGTGTTAGGAAACTAAACGTTCCTCGTAAATTAAATAAAATTATATTCTGTTTTATCATTACTTTACATTATAGACTGCATTTCTAATTACCATGCTCTTTAATCGACATCAAATAGGTGGGCTTCAATTGGATTCCTAGACAGTGCCTAAATTAATTTTACAATACCCACGTTCTTGGAGACGACGATTTTCTTAAACTGTTCCCTGGTGATTTCTTTCTGATCCCCCACGGTCTCGCGGAACAACTGCTCCAGCCGGTCCACGCTCTGCTTGTCGAAGCCCACGCGTGGCCTGGACAACAAGTTAAAGTATAAATATGATATCACTACAGATGTGTTTGCATTATATCGTAATGAATAGAATTGAACGAAAAGTTGGAGAAGAGGTAAATTGGAAATGGACAATCCAAGTATGCATTAGACGTGAATGATGCTTTCTATGTATGTTTAAGACAGCGATATACAAAAAATCTTTTGCGGATTGATTTAGATTAAACTATTCAGTTCCAACTTTATTTCCTTCGTCTCAAATATAATCAAAACTGATAGACGATGGGTCTAATATAAATAAATAAATCCCCCTAACCAATTTCGGCCACGGCGGCCAATCTCAACGGAGATCAGCTAGTTATGCAGGAGATATTATAGTGTGCAGGGACGGTTCCGAGCAGCTATCTTAGTGCAGCAAGATACCCCGGGGCCGTTCCGCATGCGCCGAAGAAGGCCACCGCGGGTTTTGGTTGGTATGCCGGTGTAGAGTGCAATGCTCGCTCGGATGATGCTATACTCCCGAGTAACGACATCGGACCGTAAGACCGGTGAAACCAACATAACCGTTCCACTGACCCCCCGGTGGTGGCAGCGATATTGCGTTTTTCCCCACGAAAAAAAAATAAGGAGATTGCACAAGTGTGTGCGCAATATACAGGTGCACTCGCTATACCTTCACTCTCATAGTCCGGTGAGACGGCAATCCGACATGACCGGAGAGAGATCAGGCGCAGGACCAACGGCTTTACGTGCTTTCCGAGGCACGGGGGTATCACACCGACAACTTCCTGACTCCGAGCTGCGACTAATTTTTAAGAAGGGAAAACCCAATCACAATGTCCTTGGCTCGACCCAGGATTCGAACCCAGGACCTCAGCGCGCAAATCGTACTCGTATCGCGTATGCAATACAACTACGCCACCGAGGCAGTCGAGGGTCTAATATAACGTATAATGAAACCTATACCTGCTACTGCTAACTGTCGAGAGGAAATCCATTATTTCTTCGGCTGTCGCGAAACCATCACCGTCTGTGTCAACAACGCGGAATAGTTTCTTTGTTACCTGAAAAACAAAGTATCAACTCTAGTAAAATGTCTTGTAGGTTTTTTTTGGCCCGTTACAGCAGCGTGAATCAGATCAAAATTTAATAAAAGAAATCACAAGGATTGTGATTAGATATTGAAAGCATATATTATATACTTAGATAGTTCTATCTCTGATTACAGTATTCTCGAAATAGTTCACAACAGTAAATTTACATTGTTTGGTTACCCTTTGAAGAGCATTGTAGTTAAAGTAATTATCTATTAGGTATTCTAAAACCTCTATTGTAATCATGCAGAATGACGAGATCAATGACGCGCTTCGCAAAGGTTGCAGGTAGTATTGCTAATGTTTATGAGCTTTCGTAGCACTTCAGGCGAGTGACATTCTACATCTCATTAAAAAGTTCTATTATGAAAAAGAATATTAGCATCACGTCCAAAACATGCTGCCCCTATGTTCTTAAGATGTAGAGGAATAAAATGTATTATGAACTAAACACATACTCACAACTTTATTCTGCAGTATACTCCGAAAGTTGTCTAAGGAGATCACACCATTGCCGCAGAGCACATACGCCACACTTTCTACTTGCTCTACGAAATCTAGTTGTTTTTCTTCTCTGTAGCAAAGGAATAAAAGATCAGAGGTGCCAGTCAGGCAGCTATGCAGAATATGAAGCTCCATTGCTACAGATATTGATATACGCCGCTCTGTATTAAATACTGCCGGGTAGATATCAGTTTCCAGTTTAGGTTCGAATTCCTTTTTAAAAAATATTGTTTTTTTTCACACGATTTATATCGATGACAAAAACTCACCAAAATAATTCAAGAATTTAGAATAGTTCTTTACACGACAATAGGTCATTTCTAAGATTATACAAAATAATACTCACGTAAGCCGTTCTTTCAGGTATTCGATCCAATCCTCCTGCACCAGGTGGTTCTCTCTGCCCAAGTCAAACAAGCGGAAGATGCGTTCCAATAGATCCTGGAATATATTCGATATTACAGTAATGTATAATCGATTTCATGTCAATTCGAAACCTAAGAAATTATATTGTTAAAGATAGATGCATGTTGTAGATTTATTTATTTATTAACACTTTGTACAAATGTAAAGTACAGGAGGACTTAATGCCTAAGGGCATTTTCTCCCAGTCGACCTTAAGGTGGTGCAGAGAGACGGAGGCAGGTGTATATTATAAATAATGGAAATAATAACAAATATGAGAATAAATATATAATGATAAATATTATATTATTATTGTAGATCATTTTCTCGATTGAATAAGTTGGATTGTCTAAGGCATTACCACTGTTTCATTGAAATAGAAGTTACAGCTTCTCTGCTGTATATTTGCAATTAGTGTAATTACACTAGACCACTCTTTCATACCCTTTTCCCTTCACATCATAGATCGGCCACTCAGAAATCTTCTGGCGATATTGATGTGGAGATTAAATAGGTACTATCAAGTATCCATACAAAATACTTGATTTTGCTCGTGGCTTACCTGGCCTAACGTTAGTACCCATAACAAAAATCGATTCACGAGATATAAAGCAGAATATAGCAAAATAGTGATGAATGAAGCAATATAGCATAGCATTTATTTTTGAGGTCTTAAAATGTAGTGGTAAAAAAATATTCTTGGTTACTTATTTGCAGTGTGTCAAGGATATTAACCAACTTGACCCGACATGCAAGTATTTTTATGCCATAAGGTTACGACCTAAATTCCAAAACCTAAGACACGTTTAAGGGTCTGATAAAAATAAGCACTGTAAATATATTTTCATTTGCATTTTACTATGCTATTTTATTGGGTAAAGGTATCTTAACATCTATCTTCAGGGTAAGGTTAGGTTAGGTTAGGAAAGGATTTAAAAAATCTAAGCCTCCCAGCAGCTCAACGCGACTCTATTTCATAACATTTACATGGGAAATGCTTTCGTAAATAGGATGTAATCTAGATGGATTGAAGTTTCTAGGTTAGTATCCACTAGCTTCTTAAGTTGTATCTTGGAATAAAATAAAATAACCAATCTTGAGTTTTATTTACCAAGTTTTAAAAAACTTTTTTTTTTATTTGCTGCCACTATTCAAAACATAAAATAAAATAAATGATAATTTAGAAGAATTTGCATGGTAGGAGGCTGTGAAGAAGAAACTCCCTCAGCAACACTCTGTCAAAATGATATATATTTTTTTCAAAATGTAATATTCCCTCCAAATTTTTTAAACATGTAAATAAGAATATCTATCGATAAATGACATAGTAGACACAATCTAATTATAGAACATTGTGAATCTGAGCAACCTAATCCCAAGTATTTGTATCTTCGAGATAATCTCTTATACTGTAATAACCTGCTTTACAAAGACGTTCTTTGACAGTGGTTTTAATTTTTTTATTAGAAGATTAACAGTATGCATAGAAAGTTTATTGAAGAAGCGTACGCATTGACGAACAAAAGACTTGCTTATTTCAAAATCGGTTCGGTAGTTCCTGAGATTAGCGCGTTCAACCAAACAAACTCCACTCTTCAGGTTTATAATACAGTCAAACCTGGATAAGTGAGAGCTCAAAGGACTAGTACCTATAGATAAGTATCCTTCTTGTATCTCTGCACCACTTTAGGTTTTTTTTTTTCGGTAGGCGATCCTGCAGTCAACACCGGGGGAAACCTGCGAATGGGATACTGGAGTCCCCCGGCTTGACGACTGCAGGGGCCTGGGAAGGAAGCGGAAAAGGATGATGGAAGGAAAGGTGGGGAGTGGAGAAAGGTTCTCAGGATGGGCGGAAAGGAAAAGGGTGCCAGGAAATGTTCGCGGGCCCTTTTAGGCCTCAATGTGTTATGCAACCAAGAGGTATACACACTGACTGTGTGCCTCGGCCCGCGACTAATGTTCCCCCGCGCATGGGCGTGCATTGGGTGTGAAGACCCAAAGCACAAGAATTGCCTCGGGGGGGCACCACTTTAGGTTGACTGGTAGAGAATGCCTATGGCATTAAGTCCGCCTTTACTCCATGTATAAAGTGTAAATAAATAAATAAATAAGTATAGATTAGAGCTTTTTATCTGTTATCGGACGAAAAATCCTCTATAAACCATAAATTAAATTGTAATAACACTCGCTTTATTTTTGGCCAGTCTTTCAATCATCAACTAAAAGTTGTCCATCGAATAAAATTTTAACCTGACTAAATCATATGAGAAAGATGTTATTCAACTTTAATTTTTTCACATTGTATTTCATAAAATGTATGCGATGATCAAAAAATCAGCCCAATGATGAGTAAACATACCCAAATTGATAAACACTTATCACACGTACTCACAACACATTGAACTGAGGGTATTACATAAAATTATTAACAGCCTACCCACTACTTCTTATGACATTTATGAGAAAAGAACAAGTCCTCGAACCGGCTTGCATCGATGCGTTTTTAACACAAGGGCACGGGAATTTCTTCTTAAATTGCGAAATGGAAAAATTATGGCCCAGTAGTTAAACCGTTGGTGTCATCGATCTGTAAATTACAGGTTCGACTCCTGTGTTGGAGAGTAATACATTATTTTAATTATATCTAAGGCAAGTTCATTTATGGTAGCTTTTGTGATAAGTTAATAAAATAAATAAAATGAAGTTTAAATGTACACACACATACACACACACCTATACTTTTAGAATAATAATGACACACACTCACACCTTTTTATCGCCAAAGAGGAAGGCCACCTCTGTCTACTACTTCCACCCACTTTTCGCCGTGCGCATTCCGCCCCATGATATGAATTATGACAGGGGGCGAACCTATCGCCACATCGAGCACAAATTTCAGACTCTGGGCTGATACTGAATAGAAAAATCCAATGTCACTTTGCCCGACCCTGGATCGAACCCAAGACCTCAGCATTGCAGTCGTCCCGTAATACAACTACGCCACCGAGGCAGTTTTGTATAATTGTTTTTATTTAGGTTATATTACATTTGACGCAGGAACCCGCTCGATGCAGGACGCTTCTAACAGTTTGGTCTGGAAATCTTTGGGGGATGCCTATGTTTAGCAGTGGACTTCCAAAGGCTGAAGAAGAAGAATGCATTTGTGAAATTAAAAACGATGTCTACGATACAGGCACAGCTTAGTGTGGACATCACCGTTAAAGAGAATAATGACCCAAAATTTGGATAAATAAATTCAAAAAATGAATTTCAAGTTAATCTTGAAAATGGAAATTCCTGGGGTGAAGATTTCTGGACTTGCATAAAATAAAAGTGAAACACCTATACTCCATCGGTTTAGGTATTTAACTAAATGTAAACAAACCATAAAAAACGTATTTTACCCGTCCATTTCTCTTTACAAAATACTTCATTCCAAAATAAAAGTCTTCATAACCTACACAACACTTAGCACTGTTATTCCCGTTTATTAAAGTTGTTTGGCTATTATAAAGTTATAGTTATTCATTAATAAGCGCGAACACAATTATTTATCATAAATTGCAATACTTTTATAAAAGATCTCAACCTGTCAACTGTAAAAGAGCTAATACGACGGGCATGCTAAACATTGTTCCGATGGATCGTAATAGATAACCCTACAAAATTGAAGAGTACGACCAGTTATCGATACATTTCCACATTGTAGAAATTTGTTTCTGATAATTAGTTGTTGTTAGTTATTCGTTTAGTTTCTAAAGTGAATTTAATAAATTTAAGTGTTTGTTGTACGCCGTAGTTTCATTGACACACCAGTCTTGGTAAATACTTTCGTAAGAAAATGTTGACTACCCGGGAATGATATGCCATTTTTTGTTTATATTTAGTTAAATACCTAAACCGATGGAGTATAAGGACGCTACAATTGATGAAGGCCAAAGCCAAATAGGTACTTAGTAGGTACAGTGAGCTACATAAGTAGCTGAACAAATTCAACACTTCAAATCACATATACACATTTTGTGTTATAACCAACATTTTGTTTCATCACACAATTAATATAAAAGTGATTTGCTATACTTCACACAAAAAACATTTTAATTAAACTCTACGTGTATAAGCGATTTGAAGTTTTGAACTTGTTCAGCAACTTATGTAGCTGACTGTACATGATTAATAAGATCAATTAACTTGACCACTCCTTAGATTGTAAACAATTTCAACACAAAACCAATTATAACCCACACGCTAACAACCAATTGAGACATTAACGAAATAATGAACATAATACACGCGTCACTCAATATGCCGATCATAAAAATGTCTCAATTAAAATTAAATAGAAAGATCTCATGATAATTGGGTAGATGTTCCCGCCGACGAACTGTCAACACGGCTGTCATAATGACGTTTGACAGCTGTCAAATGTGACAACCACGCGATTACAGATAGCATGTCATGCAGACCGCGCCAGTGTCTGTATAATGAATGGTTTGTGTGGTCTTTAATCAAAAAATGGGCCTGTTAAAGAAATAATATTGTATTCTAAAGGTATTAAGCCTGTTTTAATCATTCCCGAATGGAGGGGATCCCTAACAACCAACATAATACTTCAACGCGATACATCTCACGCGTCTTACCGCTTTATGGAATGGAAATTAAAGGGTCTCATTAAGTTAAGAGAAGGTTAATGAAAACGGAAAACGTTAGGACTCAAGTTTAATTAAATGCAATAAATGGTTTATACCCATGTTTAAACTTAAACCTAAAAGCCCAAAAAATGTGATTAATGTTGCAAATCTTGCAGCTGCGCGTCGTAAGTTGTATGTGTACTTTGTTTGAACTTGTTTGTTTCCCAAAAAGTGTGAATGTTGCGCATCCTGCTGCGCGTCATAAATTGTATGTGTATTATGCTTGAACTTATTTGTTTTGATTTCGCAATCGCACTTGCAAATACATTGACCTAAATGCAAACACAATACAACTTAATTCAATTCCATTGAATAAGATAATTTTATTGAAGGCAAAAATAAATGATCCGAGAGTGATAAATTGATTACCGAATAAGAAATAATGCTGGTCGAATAAATTAAAATTTAACAAATCAATTACAATTAAAACGAATATTAATTGTTTAGACCATTCAGACTTCAGGCAACAAGCTGTTGCTAAAATTTATGACCGCTGTGATTTCTTAAATCTCAGTACGTTAATTAAATGCGCCTGACAAAATAATAATGCAATGTTTATGTGGGACGTAAGAAGTTACGTATCTCAACAGTTACCATTATTATCGATTATTACCATGTTACGATGCCTACGAGGTTCCGTTCAATATTACCTAAGCACCAAAGGGAGGTTAGGGGTCCATACATTGATTATTTTCGATGACATAGGGGACGGGGACTTGGAGGATTTCAACAGTGATTACTTTAGCAATATATTTTTACACACACACACACACACACACACTCACGCCCGTTATCTCCGAAAGGGTAGGCAGACGTGCAACTAGAGCACCCACTTTTCGCTAAGCGTATTCCGTCCCATGATGTGATGGGGGCGAGCCTATCGCCATATCGGGCACAAATTCCAGACTCCGGGCTGATACTGAGTAGAAAAACCCAATATCACTTTGCCCGACGCGGGGATCGAACCCGAGATCTCAGCATTGCAGTAGTACCGTAATACAACTACGCCTCCTAGGCAGTTCATATATTTTTATCTTGATAAATAAATAACAATAAATAAATAGTCATCAAAAAAATACTTGTAAAAAGCCAAATCTCGCAACTCAGTTCTTCTACCGTAAAAAGTTGTGAGATCCATGTAATACCAAGTCTTTTTTAAATAAAATAGATTGACTTAACTTTTTAAATTATTATATTCTCTATCGTGAGTCCCTGATAATCAACTATCTAACACCTACTCGTTGATACCGTCTTATGAACCCACACATGCTATATCTGCTATAAGATGCTAAAGAGTTGTGTATCCTGTAGACTACTTGACACTGCAGCATCGACTCAAGGTAAACATGTCTTAAAAATATTACCGAAGTCATAGTACACCTAATTTAAAATCAATCGGACTTGTGAAAGTTGGAAATGAGCTGATAATCTTCAAAAACCTGAACAGATCTTCATAAATTATTGCTAAGAACCATCTCGATCACATCAGCTTTCAAACAAACAAAAAAACCGCGTCAAAATCGGTTAATTCGTTTGAGAGCTACGATGCCACAGACAAACATACAGATACACAGATACACACCCTAAACTTATAACACCCCTCTTTTTCTGTCGGGGGTTAAAAATAAGTTAATTAATGGAAAAATATATTAACGACCGTACTAAAAATAGGTATGAAAAATACAAATTACAAATCCTTATTATTACTAAGTAATTACATTGTACCTATAACACTCGTCAATTCTCATACACATGTTTGTACACATACAAGATGAATGACGGCTGAACCCACGGTCGAAAGCTGACATGATCTCAGGTGCGAACTCACGAGCGAGGCGTGGCCGACTAAAGTGGGACGAACTTGTGAGTAATCAAGGCAACGATCGCTCCTATCGATCGCATAAATCATTAAACGCTCGAGGTTAATTGAGCTGTGTACACAGGGTCACGAGATCTAGATCAGTTTCAATAGCGTGTAACACTCGATCTCGAGCTGTAATCCACTACCTTCAGCTCTTGGTACCGACCTGCGCATCACACTACGCTCCCTACACGTGGTCTCACAACAGTCCCTCTTGAGCTCTCATCCACTACCTTCAGCTCTTGGTACCGACCTGCGCGTCACACTACGTCCCCTACACGAGGTCTCACAACAGTCCCTCCTGAGCTCTCATCCACTACCTTCAGCTCTTGGTACCGACCTGCGCGTCACACTACGTCCCCTACACGTGGTCTCACAACAGTTCCTCTTGGGCTCTCATCCACTACCTTCAGCTCTTGGTACCGACCTGCGCGTCACACTACGCTCCCTACACGTGGTCTGAAAACAGTCCATCTTGAGCTCTTATCCCCTACTAGCTCGTCGCTCCACCGGCTCGCACGATGCTCCCTGTACGTGGTCTCACAACACTCGCTCCTGAGCTCTCATCTTTAATTCATACACCACGATTCTTGAAGTTATCCGCCTTGGTTTAACCGCATGGGGCCAGTCGTTATATATCCTTAATTGTGTTTAAACTACTATACAATTCAATTACTTTTTAAAGCGATTACATACAGTCCAATTAAGTGTAGAGCGACTCTAAAGAAATAATGTTTGCCATTAGCATAATCACTATTAAACTGTGACACGATTACGAAACATATCCCCGAGGCTTATGCTGTGTGAGCCACACACGGCTTATAAGAACCTGCAACAACGTCAACAATTTGTTTGTTGTAATAAAACTTGTTTGAGGTGCTTTGATGTCAGTATGCATTTATTTTGGATCTTAGGGTCGATATTATGAATTATTATTTACAACTAAAGGTCTTACCCGAAACTTGGCCTCTGTGAATTTTTTTTCACAGTATAAAAATCTCCAAAAACCCCTATGGTGGCACACCTCTCGAAATCAACAAATCATTATAGTTCATTATTTTAATAAAGAATTCCTGTAATTGCAGTATTTTAGAATAATACATTTATAGGTGATTATTATGCTATGGCGGGCTTTACACCTTGTGTACGATGAGCGCTAACTGTACGAATACAAATATCTTAGTACCGGCAAAGTAGCGAACTATGGTTGCAATCGTATGAGTAAACAGTAAAATATTGAAGAAAACATCAATAATCACATCTCTTAGTATGCCACTTTTTTTCCAATCCTACTAATATTATAAACGCGAAAATTTGTAGATGTTTGTTACTCTTTCACGCAAACACTACTGAACGGATTTCGATGAAATTTGGCACACGGATAGATCATGTCCTGGATTAACACATAAGCTACTTTTAATCCCGGGACAATATAAAGCGGGTCTTTTAACCCAGAAAAACTTTAAACGCGGGCGGAGCCGCGGGCAAAACCTAGTTTAAAATATATAGTATTCAATATTTTTCTTTACGAAAGAAAAAAAGAATTATAAAAGGGGAAAAAAATGAGAGGTGTCAAGGGACACCCGGATGGAACGAGGTTCCTTTCGATTAATTAGTGAAGGAATTGTAATAAAATTTTATTTATATAACAGAGTGTTTATATATATAAATATATAAATATTTTCCTATTTCCGTTCCAATACATAAGTTTCTAGAGAAAAAAACAAATAAATACGTGTGGCACTCGGAGACTGCCGGGGTAAAGCTATTGCATAGCATTTTTATCACAAATTTTGATTGACTAAACACAAATTCGATCTTACGCTTACCACATAAAGTAGATTTTTAAACGCGAGCAAACCACGTTTAGTCTTGTTATTGATAAATGTCAGTAACTAAAGTAGAATAAATCAACAAAATATGAAAAAAGAATGTTACGTTCGATTCTTTTGTACTCGTGCCGTGCCAACGCTGGGGAAATAGCTTCTACGCAATGTATTTAAGGTTCATATTAGATTAGTAAGAAATGGTTTTAATGACTTTAATAAATAAAATAAATACAAATATACTCGTTTCAAGAATTATAGCTTCTACGCATTGTATTTAAGGTTCATATTAGTAAGATAATAGAAAAAAGTGTCGTGACAACTTTTCATGAGAATTTTTTCCGTCCAGCCCCCTTTCACAACGCGCGATAAGGAACTTCGTTCCAATATCAAAATTGCTGACGAATAAAAATTAGACGGACTTTGCATACAAGACACATAAAAAATCTGTTTCGCTCCCACCAGTAACATAAAAGCTGTCTATTCTTCCCGCCCGTGTGTCACGAGTGATCCACGCTTCGTAAAGTGCTATGAACGTGAATTAATCGCGCTGTTTATAAAACGGATGCGATGCGAAGTGATACATAAATTTGTCGTTCGCATCCGGCGGACGCGTACGTTTTGATCCGTATTGATCGTGACAACTTAAGGGCTTTGCAATCTGCTTCTCAAAGTTACTGGGACCTTGCACAGGGTTCAGATTAATATTTTAATTATAAATGTGTTTGAGTGTTTTATTTGATGCATGGAAATAAGTGACAAATAGTAATAAGGCAGATGCTGTCAACTTGTTGCACGAGACAGTCGAAATAAAATGGCTGCAACGAGCTATCAATATTTCATTTTCATGCAACATTTGCTCCGAATTCCGACTCAATCGCAAAACTATTCTAGAGCTTAATTTACATACACACACACTCACGCCTTTTATCCCCGAAGGGGTAGGCAGAGGTCCAATTAAATGCACCCACTTTTCGCCGTGCGTATTCCGTCCCATGTTGTAATAGGGGGCGAGCCTATCGCCGTATCGGGCACAAATTCCAGACTCCGTGTTGATACTGAATAGAAAAATCCAATATAACTTTGCCCGACACGGGGATTGAACCCAAGACCTCAGCATTGCAGTTGTACCGTATTATCACTATAGTATAATTATAGGGGATAAGTGATTCAAAGAAGTTACCCGCCCTCACACCCGTGACCCGGCACTGCATCTCTTGTAAGTCAGGATCACTGTTGTATTAGATGACACCGAGCGGTGAAGCTCGGCGAGTCTCTGAAGGCTCTAATCTTTGACCCACAACGAAGTTAATAAAAAAGAAACATAGGGTGGTGTTTGAATCAATCTTTAGCAAAACAAACCAATCCTGAGTATCTCTTTAAATTAATTAAATGCCTCTTGTTAACTCATTAAAATATTTCATCACATTTACAGTATTCCCATTTCGAATCCAGAAAAAAATACTTACCTTTAGCTATAAATTATACTGCATAAAAACAAATTTAAAAGCTATTTTACTGCGCACACGGTCCAAAGAACAGAACATCACCATAAACGGTTTAAATAATTGATAAAAACTTAATCCTGGCCGTCAACAATTTTACTTGAGTGTCGTAAACAACATAATGCAATGTTGCATGTAAAAACACACTTCTGTTATACACATATATGGCGCCTAACAGCTGAGCGACGTGTGCGCAGGTTTTTTGTCTTATGTGTGTTACTTCCGTCGGATTCACTTGACTTCAGTTTATAAGTAGAGTAGATGTAGTGTATTTTTTTCTGCTGTGCGTAATTTTGACTGAGGTATTACGTTCTACTATTAGGAAAACTGAGCTGAACAAAAGCTCTCGACAGTTGCTTGAATTATACCAATTACCAAAATAGGTACCTTTTTTAGAAAAAAGCTACATTAAAAAAATATGTATTAACTAGGTTCTCCAGAAGATTATACGTATAGTATAACGATAGTCATATTCTGATACAGAACCAACTTCAAGGAGTACACAGCATCCATTACAGTATGTTATGCGTAAACTGTAAAATTATACAACTATTATTAGATCTAAAACTAAAAAATAATTATATACTCAATAAATAAACAAGATATAAAGAAAATTAAAATATTCTTACGGCGGTTCTTTGAATTTAGTCTAATTATGTACTAATGATAATGTTATTTAATAAATTTTAACTGTCCTCGATTTAACAACTCTTGTTATAATGACTATTTGTACAAAATTATGAAAAGGACAATTTGTTCAATAAGAATTTACCACATCCCTCAAACTCTGTCCAGTTTCCATTTTTTTTAAACACTCAACTCCTCTGGTATTACGGGCGAAATATTAACAAATCCTTTTCCTCCACACATACAGACATTAAAGACAGACTATATATATTTCTCGACATGGTGTCCATAACTAGCTCGCTCCCGATGTAACGAGCTATTTATTTTTTCTCGCATACGACATTACATCCTTACCGCCAATAATAATGGACGTTTTTATAAAACTTGGAAATATTATTTATTATGACTTATCTTCTTGTATTTAACCTATTACAAATTTATAGTAAAAAAAACTTGCCAGGGTTTTATTTGTAATTTAAAGGGAAACGTCGTAAGGAAACTTACATACCTATGATTTCTATATAAGAATTTCGTAAGTATGTGAAGACGTTCCCAGCAGTTTGTATACTAGTATATTATATAGTGCTAGGCTAGTATTATTGTTTTTTTTTTTGCATTTAATGACGAAACGAGCATGCCGTTCGCCTGATGGTAAGCGATACGACCACCCATAAACAGTAGCAACACCATCCAGTACCTTGAATTATAAAGTACTGTGTGGCATTCCACTGCGCTCGTCATCTTGAGACATAAGATGTTAGGTCTCATTATGTCCAGTAGTTACACTGGCTACAATGTGCTTCAAACCGAAACACAACAGTGTATGTACACTGCTGCTTGGCGGTAGAAATAGACATTCCGGTGGTATGTTTATAAAAGAAATAACAGTAAGGTGCCTAGAATTAGAACCTGCTGGTTATAAATACGGCGATAAGCTCTCTATCAACCACAGCAAGCGACAGAAGTTTATCGAATTTTGCATGCCATTGTTGCGCCTCTGCATACTTCTTCAGCCACGAAGGAGCGAGCTTTTGCATGTACTAGTAAGATATTTTTTCCAGAAAATATCTTTCGATTATACTGATTCTATAATTAAATTACAGCTCAGAAACTGAAAACTTTTCCAAATATCATGAAAGATTTACGAATGAGGAATTTAAAAAAATGTCTTTTTATAAATCGCCAAGTATTCGCAAACAAAAGACGTCCTTCGTAAAAACATGGAATTTCCTGAAGATAAATTACTTTGGTCACACTTACCTTTAAAAAATAAATAAAAAACATTAATTGTGCGAACGTGCTTTTGTCAGCTTTTTTATCTATTACGCCTCTAAAAGCGAAAATAAATCGCTTAACTTCAAATAATAGACGGGTATATATCATTCAGTTGTATTTGATTAGTTTAATATTAAACAGTGCATACAAAACACGAATAATAAGATTTATTCAGTGTCACAATCTCTTGATCATTGGACTGGTTGGAACTGTGCATTGTGCAAACTTGCGATTTATAATCGCCGGTTTATCTGATCGGATACACTGCAATAATGCGGAAAGCCGATTTGAGTTAAGATGGACGAAATTTAGTTTTTTTTAAAGACAAAATTTGCTATTTCATTATAATTATTGGTATTTTAAAATTCAAAGTCTGTATTATTATTTTGATTATATTTTGGAATTCCTCTATACAGGAGAGTATTATGGATATCAAATTAATTTAAAATACAGAGCTTTATGAGAAGGCCTACGTAAATAAAAAGTAAATATGGAAAGTCATCAGGTATTACAAAGAAATCAGGAGTTTTAATTTTGACTAGTCTCGTAGTACTGCTAGCATTAAAACTATAAGAAACTGACGACAAAAAGTCGCTCTACAGTCGCCCGTCTGCTAACCCACAGATCCGTCAACAGCCCTAATCTGCCGATCACGTTTGTCGCATTAAGCGTTATGTGACGCGGTGCCGCGGCGACATGTCGCAGCGTCGACCGACTGCCGCGACCTAATCGTGTCAATTTGATGACTGTCGCTCAGTGTGATCACGAATTACGTAGACAATATCAGCTCATAGCTAATGGTTCCGGTTGCTTAAGGTCCCGTTTTTTCAACCGTGGTTATCATTTTATCCGGGTCTTATTAAGCTGGACGCGCTCGCAGCGCCTCACGCCGGCGCACTCGAAGCTCTGCGAGCGCATATAGTTTAATAACACCGAGGATTACTATAACCACGGTTGAAAAACCCCGTTTAAATCCACTAATATCTTCTCGATGAAGGAATTTGTGTAGTACAATTGAATGACGTGATAAGGAAGTCGCTCGCCTGATAGTACTTCACTAAATGAACGATAGCCTAGTTGAAATGGAACGGACTGCCGAGGATGTCCGCAGGTTCAAAACCCAAGGCACACACATCTGACTTTTCGAAGACATGTCATGTATTGTTTATCAATTATCGGTGTAGCAAAACATATTACATAGCTATTTGAGAACTCTCCAGAAAATATTCCGACGGTACCTACGAGTGTAGTCTGCTAACTCGCATTATGCCAGCGTGTTGGACTAATGCCTAAACCCTCTCAGTAGTAGAGGAGGCCTGTGCTCAGCAGTGGAGATTATATAATACAAGGTTGATATATAAGGTACTAAGTAGTCAGTATTAAGTGTCACGACCAGCATAAACAGTAGCAACACAACTTGAACTTAGAATAACGATTACGTGGCACACCACTGCGCTGTTATCCTGAGATTTAATTTCTTAATAAAGCTCATAGTCCAAGTTCCCTGGTCCATTTTTGCACTTGATTACTATCAAGTTAATTTTCCATTAGTAGCTTCATTTTGATGAGACGCCCAACAATTTCCTGTACCAAAACTCGATTGTGGTAGGTCACCTCCTCACAACATTCTTAATTAAAATTAAAATCCTTCTTAGCTTCGCCGTAGTCGGGTAAAAAAGATATTCGCACATAAAATGATAATTGATTCCCACCAACAAGAAACAAGGAACAGGCTTATCTCTTTATCTTCAATTCACTCACAAACATAAATAATTCAACATATAATTGATTAATAAAATCAACAATGGTGATATTAAAATCGTACGATATATCATAAGGTAGACAAAACAATCGATTTATTATCGAATGATTTACTGCCTTGAGTTTGCTTTCGAAATAATCGGATTTGTAATTTGAATTTACTGCTAGTTTACATGTGTTTTATATCATAGATCGGCAAACAAGAAACTATGTCACCTAATGTAAAATGATCTTTACCACTAAAAGAAGAAGATTTTTTTTAAGAGTGGAAATGGGAAAGTTAGTCTTCTAATAGTAATTGAGCAAGGCCTTCTATAAACATCGCCTCATTGGTGTGGTGAGAGCGTACTTGAACCCCTAAGGTTCCCGTATTTACACACGTTACTTTACTATGTACGGCGCATTGCTAAGGCTTTTTCTTAGTGCTTTCGGCGTAACAGCCTTTACAGTGCATAGGCGTAGAGGCACTGTGATTAGCTGATATTAAGATACAACTTTGTTTCAGTTGGCTGACGGAAAAGCAAAACTGAACAAGGGCAAAGAAACCTATGAAATTGCTGATACTATGCCTTCGGGCACGCTGTGCTTCATAGGATTTTTTAATACAGGTGATACACCCAGTATTACTCTACGTAACCTTGGGGTGCTGGGATCGGAACCTAGATTCGGCAAACAATATTTTGTATGAGTTTTCGATTCCCGAAATCTATTGTCCTATTAATCATGACGTGGAGATTAGGAGAGAAGTTAGAGAGGGTAAACTACTTACGTCTCTACCTGACCATCCGAAGAAAAAGGCGGGTTTATCTACGATAATGATCAAGCAATCGGTAGAACATAACGGTTTGCAACAATCCGAATGCACATCAATTGCATAAATCACACGCGTGAGACAATCTTTCAGATAGCGATCAAACTTTCAAACGCAATTATTAAATTTTCATTACTAGAGGGTCGGGTCATTTGTCAAAACAACCATTCACATGTAAATGCGAATGAGTGAATGATTAATGAACTGTTGAGCAATGTGCGCCTAATCGATCTTTGCTAGGTGGCGATTTATTGAGAAATTGGTAGCATTTGTGTCGTGAGCTAGTTTTCAGGTAATCTACGACTCAGCACAACTGTTTATATTTATAACTCTCACTGCCATACTACCTGGACTATTTATTTACACACACATTAATAACCGAAGGGGTAGGCAGATACACAACTAGTGCACCTGCTTTTGACATGCGCATTCCGTCCCATGATGTGATAGCAGCCTTTCACCAAATCGGGCACAATTTCCAGACTCCGGGCTAGTACTGAACAGAAAAACTCAATATCACTTTGCCCAACCTGGGATTTCAATCTCGGATCTCGTAGCTATGTCGCACAGCGCAAAGCGTAAAGGCGGAATTAATGGCAAAGGCATCCTTTACCAGTCGACCTGGGGTGGTGCCACTGCACCAGAGTCAAAATCATAGTATGTGCCCGAAACTATTTTAAATTAAATAAAATTATTCGTACCATAGACTACCTGGTATATATTTTAGAATGATGAACGTTATCGTCAAAGCTTTGTAAATCCGAGTTCTTGATTAAATTTCTACTATTTCTGGCCAGTCATGTCGCTTATCAAGCGAGCGTCTTCATCGTCTCATTGTGAAATTGCATAAAAAAGTCCTTTCTTTTTTTTTATGACCTCGCAACTAATACCCATACAATATTTGAAATTATAATTAACGAGCTTTTGCCCGCGGCACCGCCCGCGGTAATGGGTTTTCCCGGGATAAAAGTCCCGATTTATATTTTCCCGGGATAAAAGTAGCCTATGTGTAAATCCAGGACATAATCTACCCGTGTGCCAAATTTCATCGAATTCCGTTCAGTAGTTTTTGCGTGAAAGAGTAACAAACATCCATACATCCATACTTACAAACTTTCGCGTTTATAATATTAGTAGGATTTTGTGCATCAAATTTTCTTCCCGTTCAGGACCTAAAAAGTATGGACCAATTCTTATTTACTTCATGTGTAAGTCTCGTGCCTGCCTCGGTGGCGTTGTTGTATTGCGTACGCGTTACGAGTATGATTTGCGCGCTGAGGTTCTGGGTTCGAATCCCGGGTCGAGCCAAAAACATTGTGATTGGGTTTTTCCATCTTAAAAATTACTCAGTCGCAGCTCGGAGTCAGGAAGTTGGCGGTGTGATACCCCCGTGCCTCGGAAAGCATGTAAAGCCGTTGGTCCTGCGCCTGATCTCTCGCCGGTCATGTCGGATTGCCGTCTCACCGGACTATGAGAGTGAAAGAATAGCGAGTGCACCTGTGTATTGCGCACACACTTGTGCACTATAATATTTCCTGCGTACCTGGCTGATCTCCGTTGAGATTGACCGCCGTGGCCGAAACTGGCTAGGAGGATTACAAGTCTCGATATTAGAACTGTTCAATTCGATCTAAATTTGGGCAATTAATTTCATTTCATTTTTGTTTAGCATCGCTAAGACTTTACATACGCTATCTTATACTCCAGCCCACAGCTCTCCTACTGTCGAGTTATATAAAACAGCACACCGTCTTTTTATCTCCATAATCGGTTAATAAATAGATATGTCGGCGTGGTTAACGAGCCCGGCCCATTGAGATATTGCCTCGTTATTATTGCGTTTACTATGTTGTATGCGGCAGTTACAAATTATTTCACTTTTTATACTATAATATAGTGCATTGTGTTTTTAAATGGGAAAATTATACTATAAATATAGTAATTTTTCTTGGTATTTCTTTTTTATAAGAAGTACTTTAAACGCAGCTATAAAGCGTTGTTTTCTTTTTTTAAAAGTCTAACATGAATGACGGTCCATAATTCACCTCTTGATTTGGATGATTACTGGTGAATACCATTAGATTTAATTGTTTATCTACTTTTTTAACTCCCGACAAAAAAAGAGGGGTTATAGGTTTAGGGTGTGTATCTGTATGTTTGTCTGTCGAATGTAGCTCTCAAATGAATGGACCGATTTTACGCGGTCTTTTTTATTTGAAAGCTTATGCGATCGAGATGGTTCTTAGCTTAACTTTTTAAGATCTGTTCAGGCGTTTAAAAATTATCAGCTCATTTCCAACTTTCACAACTCCGATTGATTTTGATTTAAGAAACTTCGTCACTCGGCAGACAAAAATACGATAAAGACAGTATATTATGCTTTGTGTCAGTCTACTTTCTCCTATTGCATTACTGTATGGGGTGGTGCACCTAAAACAACGCTGCTCCAATTAGAACGGGCAGTAAGGGCTGTCTTAAAAGTCATGAACTTTAAATCTTTCCGATTCCCAACCGATGCGTTATTCTCTGAATGCAAGCTATTATCAGTTCGACAACTTTTCGTTCTCCATACCGTCCTGAGGAAACATGATAATCTACAGTTTGATACAAGCAATCTTCAAAAACGGAATACCTAAATACAGAATCTGTAATCCAATTGCTCATAGAACCTCTGCCGCTCAGCGGAATTTTCGAGTACTGAGTAACTATTTATATAATAAAATAAATAGAATATGTGATATTTACTGTGTGCCTAAGTATCAGTGCAAAAAAAAGTTATTGATTGCCTTCTAAAACTTAATTATCATGAAACTGAAAACCTGCTAAAGATGTCCTAGGACTGTTCCATATATATTTACTGATATCACTCACAAACACACACACACACACACACACACCACACACACATACATACGCACTATTATATTTTTGTTAACGCATCCACTTTTTAAGCACTAGTACCTATTGCTTCGTATTGTGGAACTAGAGTAGCTGTACTATTTATTAGGATTTATATTAATTGTGAAGTGGCTCCGGTGCCCGTAACACAAGTTCAATCTTTCCATGGGCACCGGCGCTTACTATTTTTTATTTTTTCTGTACACGGTTACGCTAAGGTGAACAATATAGTGCATAAGTAATTTGTACCCTCTGCATAAAATAAATAAATAAATAAATTTAAAAAAGAATTTTAAGACATGTTAACCTTGATCTGATGCTACAGCATCAAGTAGTCTGCGGGATACCCAACTCCTTAGCAACTTATAGCAGATATAGCGTGTGTAAGCTCATAAGAATGGTCGCAACAAGTACGTGTGAGATATTAGGTTATCAAGGCCCCATGATGGGGAATATAGTAATTTACAAAGTTTGAAATAAAAATTAAGAAATATTTATCACGGACACAACTATCATGCAAAATTACATATTAAATCGAAGAAACAAACCGCATATTAAAATCTATAAGCTATAATACAACTATGCATTTTTAAGTAGACTCTTGAAGATCACACTTCTTCTGTGAGTGTTAGGGGTTCCAATTAAAAATCAGCACCATTTTTTTGGCATTTGTGCTGAACTGGAATGTCACGGAATGAATGTTGCCTCAACCCTTGGATTATATTTTTTTGTACTTTGTATTATTATATTGTGCCGAATAAATGTTTTTTTTTTCTTCACTTGAACCTAGGACTTCGTTGTTAGCCATGTTGCCACTACCAAATAAACTTTCCATTAATTTCAACACCTGAGAGACAATGATTGGTGCAAGCGACCTTTCAGTCGGTGTACCGTGACCAATAGAGTTAGTGAACGTAAGGTCGCATTGTCATGTGCTAAGGGCATAGATTACGGAGATATTAATTGTCTATGCAATTGGATCGATGTAGTTTTTACTAAGTTTTGCCCGGGGTTCCGCCCGCTTGTTCGTGGATATAACCCTGCAGTTTTTCAGGATACTACGTGATCAAGGACTTGGTCTATGTATTTATTTTAGCGGTGGTTTTCTGCGTTTACTTGTAACTGATATTCAAACATGTGAAGATTTCATTCATGCAAGGATATAAAACTGGCAAAGGGGGCAACTGCCCGGGGCCTTACGCGGTGAGTTACTTGCAGGGTTCTTTTGGTCACCATACTGTGAACCACAAAGCACCTTACCTACCAACATAGTTTTTTTTGTTCCCGTCTGAAGTCTCGCATCCTTTGCATTAGATGTTAAGTCTCATAATGCTCAGAAATTTCACTTGCTAAGAACCTTTTGAGCCGGATTATGAAAGTGTATGCAAACTTCTGCTGTGCGGTCAAAACGGACAATGCGGTGATACCCTGATGGATTCTCTTGTACAAGAGACCTACAATTATATTTTTTTTTTTTTTTTTTTTTTTTTTTTTTTTTTTTTTTTTTTTTTTTTTTTTTTATTGCATTTAATGACGAGACGAGCATGCCGTTCGCCTGATGGTAAGCGATACGACCACCCATAAACAGTAGCAACACCATCCAGCACCTTGACTAACAAAGTACTGTGTGGCATTCCACTGCGCTCGTCACCCTGAGACATAAGATGTTAAGTCTCATTATGTCCAGTAGTTATACTGGCTACAATGTCCTTCAAACCGAAACACAACAGTGCATGCACACTGTTGCTTGGCGGTAGAAATAGACATTGCGGTGGTACCCACCCAGACGGCCTCTTACATAATGAGAGACCTACCACCAGTGAAAAATATGTAGAAACGCAATCAAATAATACAATTGAAAAGCCTAGACAGTACATACAGTTGAACATAGAACCTTCTATTTTTTTAATATATTAAAAAGGCGAGAGTTCGATTTTTAACTCTCCACGTAATAACAGCCAAGTAAGTAACAAATAATTAGACCAAGTAAGTAACAAATAATTACGACCTACAAGCGACATAGCATCTCACACTTGCTACATTTATGCCGGCTTCCCTCGATAATAAACAAAAGCAATAATCTGTCAATACCGTAGTTACGTTAACGACATATAAATAACTTTAGCTAATATACTGCGGTGCCAGCTGGCTTGGATAATCACATCCTGTTACCACTTACATGATGGTCGATACCACAACTAATGTTACTCGAACAGAAAAAAAAACGTATATTGTATTGTCAAAGGAGATGTCCGCTTTTTGTATGGGTGCTGGGCATCAAAATCTAAACGAGCTCAAACTTTATGGATATTAAAGGGGCAAAATATGGATCTTTGATCCATTAAAACATTTTTACACCCGTCCATTTATAACTAACTTTATAAAAACGTTCATACTAAGTGTAGTTTTTAAGCAAAATAAAATTACATAAATCTCAAAATCGGAGGACTTTAAACTCATAGGTACGATTTATGGCAAAGGTCTAGCTTTTGGAAGTACTATCCAAATATATAATATAAAGTATCTTGGTTAGAATTTTAAGCCCGTTTTGGACATGTCCTTTCATAAATAAAAAATGAAAACTTCAAGATTTAAGGCCACATGTTTCAAATTTTAAATGAATGAATTGAAAGAATGAATAAAGAAGAATAGTTTATTTGACAGTTATCGTATTAAACAGCTAATGTAGATATTTATTTATTAGCCTTTATTTCAGATGTACAGTTAATGGAAAAATAACAAACCCAAAGCTAACAGATTAAACTTACTACTGACTACAATTCTATAACTAGGTACAATAAATCACTTCACTATCTTGCTATAATGCTACTTCTTATTACTAGATAATATATTATGTTTACATCAAAAATATAAGTTTAATGCTTGGTACATCTGTTCGTCCCTATGACGAAGATAGATAATGTTGATAGTACTTACTTAATTACAATTTATTTGGGAGCATAGATTAGAGTCTGTCTGTTGTATTTGACCGTCTTATGTAACGAGTAGCATTTATCAGCAAGCGGTGAAATCGGCCCTTAGTATCTCATTTTGACCGAAAGTTTTGCTTGGGTTACAAAAATACGCATGCTCACGCCTTTTATCCCCGAAGGGGTAGGCAGAGGCGCAACTAGTGCACCCACTTTTCGCCAAGCGTATTCCGTCCCATGATGTGATAGGGGGCGAGCCTATCGCCATATCGGGCACAAATTCCAGACTCCGGGCTGATACTGAATAGAAAAATCCAATATCACTTTGCCCGACCCGGGAATCGAACCCGAGACCTCAGCCTTGCAGTCGTACCGTAATACAACTACGCCACCGAGGCAGTCGAGGCAGGTTACAAAAATAATAGACGAAAAAAAGGATTTTACTATGTTTTATCAATATTTTAAAAGTATTCCTCTAATTATGTACCTATTTATGCGAAAAATGATAATTTTGAACGAACGCACGATTTTTTATGATTACCTAGGTGATACCTGCATAAAATTACACACATATTACGAAAGTGACATTTCAACGAAAACAAGACCATTAGTACGACGCAAATAATTTTGCAACCACTTATCCGACTGTCAAACAGCAAGGAGAAGCCATTAAATCGACAGATTTATATTATCGCATAATTTTATAATTAATTTGAAACGCAATCTTATTAGTCTGTGTGTACGGACACCCAACGATACCAACTTGATAAATACTTAAAGTGGAACTGAACTACGACTGCGGTAACTGTGAAATCATCATTTTCAACAGTTTCTTCAGCTAATCTAAATTCCAGGGGAAATGAACTCCTAATTTCTATTTATTTATTTTGGAACACCAAACAGCTGCACAACACAATTTACAAACGATAGTACTGCATCAACATTAATTAGTGAACGAATTATATTTTCTCTTTATGAGTTTAAATTAGACGACATAATTGGTTAGTTTCGATATTCTAAGTGGAAGATACTTCAGAAAATCAACATGAAGTATATTATAAGCTGTAGTAGTCCCCGCGGTCGGTGAAATTGCCAGAGATCATATAATAATTCTCAAAGATGATTGAGGAAAGTTCCGAGGACTGCCTCGTTGGCCTAGTTGTTTTGCGTATGCGGTACGAAACCGCGCTGGCTGCTGTGGAACCCGGGTCAGGCACAGTGATACTGGATTTTCTGTTCAACATCAGCCCGAAGTCTTGAATTTTTGCCTGATGTGGTTATAAGCTCGGATAATATCATGGGACGGAACATACATGACGAAAAGCGGGTAACCTGGTTGTACCTTTGGCTTTTTCCCTTGGGGATACTACCTGGGGGACTACCTCGGTGGCGTAGTTTATTACGGTACGACTGCAATGCTGAGGTGTCGGGTTCGATCCCCGGGTCGGGCAAAGTGATATTGGATTTTTCTACTCAGTATCAGCCCGGAGTCTGGAATTTGTGCCCGATATGGTGGTAGGCTCGCCCCCTATCCCATCATGGGACGGAATACGCACGGCGAAAAGTGGTTGCACTAGTTGCACCTCTGTCTACCCCTTCGGGGATAACGGGTGTGTGTGTGAGATAAACACGTGATGTGTGTTTGTTATGGTTTGCTTAAGGAGTTCTAAGTGGACTTCAATTTGTACCTTATATGCACCTGCACAGTTACAGTTACAAACATGTTAAGCTTAGTTAAGAGTCCGTTGGTACGCTTTGGGTACCTACGGAACCCTAAATAACTGATCATAACGCTCTCTTGTACGATGCCAGGAATATAATTAAAAGTGGAGTATATTAATTTGACAAGAAGATTTAATTTAATCCTAAACAAAATTTTATAAACATGACAATTTCTGAAGATATTTTTATGTTCAATTTGTTAGACGTCAACGCATAACCCGATGGAAATTTTATGAAATTTCAGATACAGTAGGGCCTTAATTGCAACCGGAGCCGCGAGCAAAGGCTAGTATACCGATCATAATACATACGAGTTCATGAACGTTACTAATAGCTTTATACGTTGTGAAATATGTACCGCCTTCTCTAGATATGCAAGGCCAGGCTTCGTTCTGTGCCTAAAGTATAACAGAAGTCTCAAAGCAATCCCTATACACATCTCTTGGAGTATTAGTACCTTTATAATAAGGATATTGTCACCCAAATATCATGAAATATCGAAGAGACTCAATTCCACTGGGAATGTGGATGATAGCCTAGTTGGGAATGGAACGGTCTGCCGAGACAATGTCCGGAAGTTCAAAACCCGAGGCACACACTTCTGACTTTTCGTAGGTACGTGTGTATTGTTTGCTTTAACGGTGAAGGAAAACATCGTGAGGAAACCTGCATACCTGAGAAGTTCTCTGAATTTCGAAAGTATGTGAAGTCCGCCAACCCGCACTAGGCCAGCGTGGTGGACTAAGGCCTAAAACCCTCTCAGTAGTAGAGGAGGCCCGTGCTCAGCAGTGGGCAGTATATAATACAGGGCTAATTGCATTGCATTGCAATTCAACTAATAATAAATATCGTCGGATTACGGGATTATGTGTCAGTATTCTTCAATTTGAATAAAAAACTCTTACTTTCTCGACATTGGAGGCTGAAATCTGTGTTTGTGATATATACTCGGTAATGGTAGAAGCACTGGTTTAAACTCTGCCTAACTGGATCTATGGTGATCTGTCTACCGGATATTACGGATAACACTGAAGACATATTTCTCCCAGTAGAGGTCACATAGTCACTCCACGCGCAAATCACAGGACGGCGCGACGCGCGGTCTGACGTGTTGCATGGGACTTATGTTATCTGATGAATATGTGTAAACTAAGATTGTTCATTATAGATTTTAATATCAATATACATCCCAAATTCACACTAGCACTCTCAAAGGCGCCGAGCTACAAGACCATACATCATTCCAAATGCTGTAACATATTCAAACAATGCAACCGGTCTTTTGAACTGAGCGCTGTGGGTAGCCTTAATGTATACGATACAGAATACAATGGAGGCGGGGCACTGCCCAACACATGAATTACTGTCACGTTAAACAAGTAATGGTACGAACATTTGTCATTACTCGTTATGAACTGCACAACAGATCACCAAACCATATGTGGCCGCGACTGTCATCCACTACATTCAGTTCGTCATACCGGCCCGCGCGTCAAACACTACGCTCCCTGTACGTGGTCTCACAACACTCGCTCCTGAGCTCTCATCCACTACCTTCAGCTCGTTGCTGAATGAGTCATATGTTCTCCGTACTGTTCCAAAACGCTCACACCTTACCCCTCAGGCTTATGTTTCGCTATCTAAAATGTGATCAGATATCCACCTTATTAATCTAAACTTGAATATAATAATAACTCAGCAGAATGTAGACCACATTAAAGGCATTACGACCGCCCAGAGATCATGTATCATTCGCACAGGATTTATATCGGCCAGATCGGCAAACGTATATGTTTAAGTAATTATGAAATATGGTTTTGTTGGACTGTAGTTTATACTTTATAATCATAGAAGATTTATGGAGAAACAACATTTCAATTTACATGTGACCGATGACCTAATGGTTTCAGTGGAAGTTAAGTTATGTAATTCATAACTCCCATGACAGATAAAGTTGGTAAATGTATCAATTTTATGTGCGTTAATTGCATCTTAGTGTTGCAAGTTTCTTGACTTTTACTAATATAAAAGTCTACCTTCAAAGGAGGTTATGCAGTCGCTTTATTTATATGTAGCACTTATAACAACAATAAAAAAATCAATTTCTTACAAGCGGCCGCGGGCGCAAAATAATTGTATGAACCGTAACTAACCGTTGAATGCCTCTCCTCTTTAGTTAAGTTAAATTGTAAAGAAATTTTACACACATTTTCTATGCTTGCCAATAAGCATAATTTCGACGCATTGGTAATTGTTATTCTCAGTCCTTAAACATACTGACGAATAATCCGAATTCGTATGATTTTTTTTACGTATGCAATAATTTATATGATAATTATAGTTAAATAATAGACATATTTTTTAATGGAGATTTTATGAACTAAAGAATGCATAAGTTTACTTTTTATCGATGGAAAATATACAATACTTTGGAGGAATTTGAGGAAATATTCCAAACGCAAACTGTTACCTATACTTGTGTATACATATAATATTAACATAAAATGCCCGTAACCCATTATAACCTATATCACTTCAACATTAATTATAACACTTTATTAGACGTCTTGTACCGGACATCCGCATCTGCACTAATTATTATGTATTCTCATAAATGTCACTTTACCATAAAACTACAGATCACAAACAATTTTCCACAAATTTCACTTGCACAATCAAATCAAAATATAAAAAATTAAACTTATATTAATTACAAAAATTACTAACAAAATAACAACCCTCGCTAGTTCTGTTACTAAAGATCACTCACGACAAGCGAATAAATCGAGCTCGATACAGTCATAATTAACCATGATAACTATATAAAAACCGAGCCGGTGTCGCTAACTATCCGATTTACACACGGTCCAGATACACAGCACGTTAGTTAGTTGCCCGGTGGCAAGTTTCCGTAAAAAGTATAATAATTAAAAACATCAATCACCGGTGCACGCCGCGCTGTTATTTCTAAACGTAACGTTAATTAGAAATATAGTTTTTTCTTGTGCGGGGCTGGCAACATTGGATATGTTATTTCCGTTGGAGTATTATTGGATTGCAGTTTTTAATTGGATGATCGATGTGGCTCTTGGTGGAGATGGGAATCATGGCACTATAGACTTAAAGCTTTTGAAGTAACCTTTACATGCACCAATGTCACTAGATATTTACTAAAGTGAAAACCAGCGGATTCATGCTACATAATTTTTAACTTCAACCAGTATCTTCAGTTTTTCTAGATCATTCAAGAACTATAACTCTATAATACAGAATCAATTCACAAAATCTTCAGTTCACACACTTACCTACTTAGTGTGGCGGATATACGAAATCGAAAATTATTTTGATTATATTAAAATAAAAAGCACTAAAATGTTGACAACCCCTGGCAATTACAAAAAGCTCCCACAGCCAGTTCTACAATGTCGGATATGAACCGCCATCAAAATGATCTCGTTAGCGAGTATCGTTTAAAAGGAGTTTAATTAATATATCCCGAAGATCATTATAGGTTATTAATGGAAAAATGTTGATGATACATGTTACTTAGAACCATTTAAAAAATATCATCTCGGTAAGGTTGTTTTAATTAATTTTTATAATTGCGAAGTAACTTTACGAAGTTGATATACTTTATTATAGGGCTATACCTAATCTCTAAGGCTGATCTGGAGCCATAGCCCAGATGCCTTTCTATAATCGTTAACTCTAATAATAATTGATAAGTCTAGCGCTATCTATGTCATCCTTATACATAGCGTTTGCGTTAACGAGTGTATTATAAAAATGCATCTTGACTACGGCCACTAGAATATAGTAGGAATCAAATAACCCCAAAAATAAATGTGAGTTTTAAGAGTTGGCAGAATCAACAATGAGCTAGCTAACCGATTACTTCTTTTTAAAGTGACATTCCTACCGAGAATAGGGTTGACTACTTCCTTTATTATACATTTATCAAAAATAAATGTCATCCAAAATCAGACAGATAAAGAATTTTCAAAATTGGCGCAATAGTTAGTAAGTTATATTAGCTTTGAAATTTGGTGGAAGGGGTAGCTGTCAAATAACAGTAATATCAGACTGTGACGTCACCGAGCGACAACGGCCATAGCGCTGCGTGCGTGCAAAAGAGATAGCGCGATATCCCCACCACGCCCCCAGTTTTGCTCACAAAAATATTTCAAATATGAATTACTGCTTTATTTTTCAACCGATTTTGATGCGGATTTCACAGAAGAATTTATTTTTCATATTATCTTCTGTTACATATAAAATGATGTACAAAATCAAATATAGGAAACTACCCTATTCTCTTTGTAACTCACACATACACACACGCTTTTTATCCCCGAAGGGGTAGGAAGAGGTGTAACTAATGCACCCACTTTTCGCCGTGCGTATTCCGTCCCATGATGTCATATAGGGGGCGAGCCTATGGCCATATCGGGCACAATTCCAGATTCCGTGCTGATACTGATTAAGAAACCCAATATCACTTTGCTCAACCCGGGGATGGAACCCGAGACCTCAGCATTGCAGCCGTACCGTAACAACTACGCCACCGAGGCAGTCAGTCTTTGTAACTCGATGTGTAATATTTATTCCCGAGTACTATACAATCTTAATCGGCTTTAAAATGAACCAAGATCTAACGTTAAGCTCAAGATCCGATCAAACTGTCTTATCAAAATGATGGGTGGTCTAAATATGTGACTCTAGTCTACGTCTTTTGAGTCCAATGCGGTAATAAATAAATATTATTTTATATCTTACCTTAGACAATATATGAAGGACGCGGCTTGTATGGTCTTTCCTTTCTGTTAATGCACGTGCACACATTTATAAAAACTGTTGTAGTGTGCGTAAAATCGACAAGTGTTTAAGATTTTTCAATATCTGCGTTTATGACGACAAAAATGGTACCTTTAGTGTGTTGCACTTTCTTTGTAGTAGTTGCATTGAAAGTGACAGATTTTTTTGTTCGCGAAAATAATCTCATGGCGCGTCCTTTCTAGATGGTCTTAGAATCTTAATAATATTCCACATTCAAAAGTTTGTGGTTCTTGGGTATTTATAATAAGTACACGCAAAAACTACTGAATGGATTTGGATGTTTGGTACACAGATCTATGTTCTGGATACATACATATAAGCTACATTTTATACCGGAAATCTGGGGTTTTATTTTATGAAAGGTCTTTCACAAGCGGAGATGTGAGCAAGAAGTAAAAAGGAAAATTAAAATGGAAGCCGCGCATCATCTTGATAAACATACCATATCATACCAGCCCTGTATTATATACTGCCCACTGATGAGCACGGGCCTCCTCTACTACTGAGAAGATTTAGGCCTTAGTTCATCACGCTGGTCTAGTGCGGGTTGGCAGACTTCACATACCTTTAAAATAATTTTTGGGGAATCTCAGATATGTAGGTTTCCTGACAATGTTTTCATTCACCGTTAAAGTGAACAATAATTGATAAAAAATAAACACGTAACTTCGAAGTTAGAGGCGTGTGCCTTGGGTTTTGAACCTGCGGACCTTCGTCTCGACAATCCGTTCGATTCCCAACTAGGCAACACACATTAAGAAACATGGTTTCGTTAAAATAAAAATACCAGCTCAGTACTGTGAACAGGTATTTTAAAATACCATTGCAGTACGTGTTTTTACCAGCCGAAATAAAGAGACTGGCACCCACACACGTCGGGTGATCAGGTTCCGATAACATAAGATTTCCTAATTAAACTCATTTATACCATCCGGACGACCCACGAAGTGGACGCGTAATGCAATTTATAAGGCGTCGCGCATACTGTTGTCAAGGGGTGCAAAACTACTGAACATATTGAGAGATCTTATGTCTCAGGATGACGAGCGCAGTGGAATGCCACACAGTACTTTGTAACTCAAGTTGCTGGATGGTGTTGCTACTGTTTATGGGTGGTCGTATCGCTTACCATCAGGCGAACGGCATGCTCGTCTCGTCATTCGATGCAATAAAAAAACTCAAATTGAGATTAACGAATAAACCAGTACTATTTAATATAAAATTTTATGTTTTTTGGAATGTTTTAGTGTCTTTTATTTTCTATAGCCACGCTATAATATTTCAGTTTGCTTTATTTGTATTAAAATTACATACCAAAATTTCATTTCATCCATTGTAATAGCTGTATTCAAGTTGGGTGAGGGCAACTGCCCCCTTAGATTTAACACAAGAACAAACTTCTGTATGGAAGTCATCATCATCATCAGCCACATGACGTCCACTGCTGAACATAGGCCTCCCCCAAAGATTTCCAGACAGACCTGTCAAAAGCGGTCCGCATCCAGCGTGTTCCTGCGACCTGTGTATGGAAGTATTTGCGTAGTATTGGCACTACCGAAATGTTTCCGCTATTCAAACAGGCTGGCGGAAATGTAAATATTTTCAGTCGACAATATACACCCTACTCCACTTATAATAATAATAATAATACCAGCCCTATATTAAATACTGCTGACAGCTGCTGAGCACGGGCCTCCTCTACTACTGAGAGGGTTTAGGCCTTAGTCCACCACGCTGGCCTAGTGCGGATTGGCAGACTTCACATACCCTCGAAATTCTTATCGAGAATTCTCAGGTATGTAGGTTTCCTCACGATGTCTTCCTTCACCGTTAAAGAGAACGATAATTGATAAACAATACACACAGCTTCGAAAAGTCAGAGGTGTGTGCCTTGGGTTTTGAACCTCCGGACATTGTCTCGGCGGACCGTTCCATTCCCAACTAGGCTATCGTCCACACCTACTCCACTTACCATCGGTGTATTGGGGTAAATTTTCCACACGGATATAAAAAAAAAAAACAAATTTCGGGCACTTATTTTAAACGTACCTTTATACCGGATCGTTTCAGATTTTATCGATCTACTTTCGATACAATCATCTGGCATTGAGACGCGACGAGTTTAAATGCATAATTATAGGTATCAGGAGCGTGTTGCAACCTATTAATTCGCCAATTTATTTATTAGTTGTGCTACTTACTTTATAGATTATTGCATATGTTTGTATAGATATTTTATAATGAGGTTTCAAGCTATATATTTGTTGTACCTATACATTAGAAGTAATTTAACAAAATATATAATACATTCATAATTTAATAATAAGGCCAAGAAGGCAAAGAGAATCTTATTATTATTGTGTAAAATATCGGTTTAAAAAACAACTTAATCTATACTATATCTATACTAATATTATAAAGGTGAAGAGTTTGTTTGGTTGAACGCGCTAATCTGAAGAACTACTGAACTGATATTGATTCACTAATAATAAGCACATTACTCCTAAGTGCTATAGATTACTTTTTATCCCGGTAAAAGATTTTTATCCCGGAAAATCAATGTCACGCGGGCGGAGCCGCGAGCAATACTAGTGTGTAATACGCGTTGCCAATGTAAAAACCTATAGTTAAAATTACGAAGGATTTAAAAAGTAATCTATTTCTCTGGCCAGTGTTTCTGAGAACATTAAAGACGGTACAATAGAGTATCATTAGCAAAAAGTAAAAGCAGTGTATTTACCGTGGGTATTCACGATATTCATAGAAATTTGCAAAATTAAAACATAATATTCTTAGCAGTCGTTTTTTTGTTGTATAATCTTGGTTGAATTCAATGATTCAATAAAGTTTTTCGAATGTAAAACGTTTACACATTACCTACTATATTAAGCAAAATAATTACGATTAAATGGAGATCTGAGGACGCCGAATACAAAAATAAGTATTGAATTTTAAGTTCCATTTATCTTTTTTTTTCGTTTAAGACGTCATAACAAAACACTATGCAGCCACAGTTTTTTTTTACCGACTTCAAAAAAGGAGGAGGTACTCAATCCGTCTGTATAAGACAAGCACAAAACTCCGGCATTTATTGACAGATTTGAAATAATATTTTTTCATTACAAAGAATATTATACTTCTAACTTACTACTGGACATAATGAGACTTAACATCTTACGTCTCAGGATGACGAGCGCAGTGGAATGCCACACAGAACTTTGTAATTCAAGGTGCTGGATGGTGTTACTACTGTTTATGGGTGGTCGTATTGCTTACCATCAGGCGAACGGCATGCTCGTCTCGTCATTCAATTCATTAAAAAAAAAGCATCATCCGAGCGAGCATTGGACCGAGTCCTTAACACTATGTACACCCTATACCGGCATACCAACCAAAACCCGCGGTGGCCTTCGTCGACGCTTAGGACGGCTCCGGGTTATCTTGTTGCACTAAGATAGCTGCACGGGACCGTCCCTGAACCTGATGTCCTACCTTGAGCGAATTCTCAAACAAGTCGATAATCAAAGGACACAATCCATTAGTTTTGAAACAGTGGTCACAAACTCTCGTCCGATCAATCATCGGGTACCGAATTGATGTAATTATCTCGGCTGAGTCACGATCGAATGATCGATATGATCGCGATACCTCTAAATGGTCGTGGTCAGTTTAGATATTGATTACGCCCTAAATATTTTGAGTAGTTATGATTAGATAGATTTGTAACGGAAATTGCCTTGGATTAAAAAAGTATTTGCAGCGGTTTCTAGAATTCGAAGAGGTTAAAACTTACTTTGTTAATCTCTAGAATAGTGTATAGATTTTTTATATACATATCACGCCTTGATACCTGAAGGGGTAGGCAAAGGTGCAACCAAGGCACCTACTTTACTTCAAGTGTTCTGCTCATGACGTAATAGGGGACGAGTCGATGGTCATTTCCGGAACAAATTCCAGCGGGCCGGTACTGAGCAGAAAAACGCAATATCACTTTGCCCGATCCGGAATTCGAACCTGTACGCAATGCAATTACGCCACCGAAGCAGTGCAGCTTTGAATGATACTAAAATGCACTCATTCTGAGATGATAGATACTAGATTAGATCATACTGTCTAGGTCTAGTATAGGTACTAATTTCAATGTAAATAAATATTTAATACAATATATTAGACACTGCTTCGTTGGTGTCGTTGTGTAACGGTATGATCGCTGCGCCAAGCTCCCGGAGTCGGTTCCTGGGTAACGTAAAGTGATACTGAGTTTTCTGCTCAGTATCAGTCCGAAGTCTAAAATTTTCTTGCGGTCGACTTTCGGATGTAGAGATTAACGGACTTACGAACTGAACCACAACACTATACACCGTTGATTAGCATCAGGTATCTATATAAATTACTGGTATCTTGATTTTAAACATAAATGAGGCATACCACTTAAGTAGCCAGTTTTAAAAAAAGAGTCCAATCAAAAAAGTATTTTCTCTTTACATTCCAAACATGTCGGTGCTCAGTACTGTTTACATTACAGGTAATTTAAAAGTTTAAGTGATCTCATTTCCATCGGGATTCCTACCACCATCTTTTACTATCTTACACCTCTTAAAGGAGAGCTGTAAAGTAATGGTGCCGATACTGTCCCGCATAATGAGTTTGCGTATTTAAATGAAACATTGTAATTCAGTTTAATGAATGTTAAACAGCAAAACTCTCTAGCCACGGTGCTCTCAAGTGTTCCCGGTGCATGCCAACAACTTTTTTCAATTTAAAAACTAAAAATGTCTGCCAATTACACGTCCTTATGCCGGAATATTTTTTCTTGTTTGTCTAAAATGGATCTAATTACGGCCGCGGTGCATATGAAGTATGTCAGGCACGCGACAAAAAAGTCGCCGAGGTGTGCATGGCCGAGCGGCGCGCGCTCGCGGCGCTTCTACGGCGCATGCGCCGGTTGAGATAACTCAGGGCTGTTCTATAGCAGATTGTACGGTTATGTGTTATTTGAACTTAGAGGAAATTTGATGATTGAAAAGCCCCGAAATCGTCAATAAACTCTACCAATAAACAAAAAGATGCACTTTATGGTTTCTACTTAAAAAATCTATGAATTGAGAACTCCTCCTTTTTTGAAGTTGGTTTAAAATTCGAAGTAGCATTTAAATTACATGTTGTTTATTTAATTATAAACAAAATATTTCCATTACTTTTGGGTAAATTGTTTTCTATAGTATTTTGTTTTCTTATAGTTTTTTTTTGGGTCAATATTTGTATAGCGTACAAGAGCAAGAGTCTTTTTACACGAGCTACTTTTTTTTTATTCGGGAACGACAAAGTGACTGCACCTCACCTAATGGTGAGCGCGATGCCGTCCAGATAGAGTATCTAATGTGACTCAACGCTGCGGCAGCGCTGCGCGCAAGGCTGTGTCGTTAGAGAATAGCACTGCAGCAGATGGTTATCTCATGCTATTCGACACAATCATGCCGGCCTACTGAGCTGCTTCTTCACGCTACGGCGGAAGGACCCAGGATTATAGGAAGGAGGGAACACGTGCACCGGTAAACTATTACAAAGCCTGATGGTATTGTGACGGTCAATTCAAATATATACTTGAGTTGCTCAGGATTGCAATCAGGCTTCTTATGTCAGTCCTATATCATGGCATTCTGGTTCTGTGACTCTTTTCTACCTCAAAGTTTATCTACTTACTGATATTAGATTTTTTTAAATTATACAGAGCTCGTTAAAGTTCTTATGTTATACCACTGCCAACCCTGAGTAATGGTCAATAAATACCACAAACTCATTGCCTCTACGGTCACGTAGCGAGGAGATGTCGAAATAAACGCATGCGTGTACGAATATCATCATTTCACAAATATCGAACGAGCTTGCGATTGCACATCGATTTATTTTTGTTTTCTGATGGAGTTCTATAGTTCTATTTTTGAAATAATTGACAGTTAAAACAGAATGGATTTGATTTTATCTCAGAACAATATGAGGATGTTATATTGTGAGCTTGTACTTAAACGAGTTTACACTTCATTTCTGTCTGGGTCGTAACCACGATCCTTCTTTAAAAGTTTAACGCTAAAAGAAAAAATATATATGCGAACGAAATATCCTCTTGATAATTCTATCGTAAACAATGATTGGTTTTAAAAACTCTTCACTTTACTTATCATCATTCATTAGAAAAATCAAGTCAACTGCAGAACATAGTCCTCCCCTAAAGATTTCCAGACGGACCTGTCAAAAGCGGCCCGCTTCTAGCGTGTTCCTGCGACCTTTATCATTTATCCACTCGTTTACCTACCTCATACTTTAATATTTTTTAACTCAGTTATCTATATTTTTTTTAGGAATGAGTAAGGAAACGAGCAAGCCGCTCGTATAGTAAGCGACACGACTAGATCACCCAATAACAGTGGCAATATCAACGGAACGTTGAATTACAAAGTATTGAGTGGCAGTCCACTGCGCTCGTCACCCTGAGATATAAAATGTTAAGTCACATATTTAGTCTTTATTATGTTAATATATTGTCCACTACCTGCTCGTGTTGTATACACCTACCTTGTTTTGTCTCTGCACCACCTGAAGGTTGACTGGTAGAAAATGCCTTCGGCATTAAGTCGTCCTTTATACTCGTTGTATATAAAGTGTAAATAAATTAATAAATAATGCTCGGTAATTACACGGGATATAATATCCTCCAAACAGGAATATAACAGTGCTTGCACAATTTTGCTTGGTCGTAGAAATGTACGTAATAATGTTCGTATGTATGTATGTAATGTATTGGTACCCCACTAGGAACCCACATTCAAGAGACTTACCAACAACAAAAACAAGTCCCGTTAATTTATCCGGTACTGCGAATTTATAAAGATTCACCTAAATAGTGCATAGGTTTCTAAAAGTATAGGCAGATATTTAATAATGGGAAGCACATTCATTTGGGTGCATTCCATCACCAATTTTATAATTAAGCTGTTTTGATGCCTGTAGACCAATAAACCTGCCAGCACGTTGCTACATCGTTAGAGACTCTGATTATCAAGTGTGGTGAACATTTATCTGACCGATAGTAGCCCACGTGCGCTAACTATTGTACTGTGTGGAAATTTCTAGAACAATCTTGTCTGGGTTATTGGGTTTTTCTACTCAAATTTGTGCCCGAAATGGCGACAGGCCTTTATCACATCATGGGACAGAATACGCACGGTGAAAAGTGGGTGCACTAGTTGCGCCTCTCCCTAGTCCTTCGTGGATAAAGGCGTGTGTGTGTGTCATGTTTGGATTTACCCCCCTCGTTGGTTTTGAGAATATTACGTAGCATTTTGATTATCACCTCGTAAACTGTAAAGCTGCAATTCCGCAGGACGTGGCAGACGGCAGTCGGCGACGGCAGGCAGCGGCGGCAGTCGGCGATGGCAGTTTTATTGTATGGATTAATATGAACTGTCGCGCGGCATTTGCAGTTGTATCTCGGAATCGGTCTCATACAAATTAATACTACAAAGTAATGCCGTGTGGCGTTGCGGCGCATGTTATTGCCGCCTGCCATCTGCGCCCTGCGGAATCGTACTTTAAGGTTCATGGTTCAAAATTCCTAATTATTTTGAGTCAAATAACACATCAACTGTAGACCTGAATAGGCATTGGAATTTGCGCTTAATATGGTTACAAGCTCGCTTTCTATTTCGCCTGATGGTAGGCGATACGACCGCCTATAAACAGTAGCAACACCATACAGCACCTTGAGTTACAAAGTACTGTGTGGCATTCCACTGCGCTCGTCATCTTGAGACATAAGATGTTAAGTTTCATTATGTCTAATAGTTTCACTGGCTACAATGTCCTTCAAACCGAAACACAACATTGGGTGCACACTACTGCTTGGCGGTAGAAATAGACATTGCGGTGGTACCCACCCAGACGGACTCTTACATATGAGAGACCTACCACTAGTAAATTTAAGATCGGCATAAAAAAACATTATGCCTTTGCGAGTACGCTTAAATTATCGATATAAGTCTGTCAAAATATGTCCACCTATCTCTTAAGGGATTATAATAATAATCAATAAAGAGGTAAGTGGAGGTACAACTATTTAATCCATAGACGAGATTGTCGTATATTATATACACGAACAAACCTACAAACGATAGTATTTGTTATATAATTTAATTCATCCATAAAGTAAACTATACATAGAGTCAGACTAGGACTAAACTGGGACTACTGTACTATTTGTATAAGATTTCTATACGTTTACTATATTATAGCCGTAATATTTTCAAGTCGTCGGTCCCTCAATGCTTAAAAACTAAGGTTTTTAACCAGTGCGTCCTACCTGTAATGACCTACGCAGCCGAGACGTGGACACTTACTAGGGGCTTGGTCCACAAGTTTAAAGTCGCTCAGCGTGCTATGGAACGAGCGATGCTCGTGGTCTCTCTGGTAGATAAAATCAGAAATGAAGTTATACGCCAGAGAACCAGAGTAACCGACGTCGATCGCAAAATCAGCACACTGAAGTGGAAGTGGGCTGGCCATGTCTGCAGACGGACACACGGTCGATGGACCAGAGAAGTGCTGGAGTGGAGACCGCGATTAGGTAAACGTAGTGTAGGACGCCCTGCTACACGATAGACCGACGGCTTCAAAAAGGCGGCGGGTAGCGGATGGATGCGGGCTGCTCCAGACCGGGATGGTTGGCGTTCACTAGGGGAGGCCTACGTTCAGCAGTGGACGGCGACAGGCTGATTGATTGACTATATAATAGTTATAGTTAGTATGGTTCTGTAAATGTAGTAACTATCATCCAATCCACAGTAATTTTCCCTTACCAGCAAAAAACCTCAAAATCGCCACTAACAACTCGCTACCGTCTAAAATCAGTTTAAGATAATCTGAAGCAGCGTGCCGAGTACACCAACACATAACTTGTACTCACTCGATGCACAGTACGAGTATATAAAGGGGCAGTAAGGAACCTTCAAAAATGTTGCACACACATAAACGTGCGCACACACAATTTTGTTGTCAGTTCTTTAATTTTAGCCTCTTTAACTGAAATCATTTGGAAGTTTGTGCTGAATACTTTGCCGAGACGCATGTCCGCAGGTTAAAATCCAGGGGCACGCACCTCTGACTTTTCTAAAAAGTTATGTGTGTATTCTTTGTGAATTATTGCTCGCTTTAACGGTGAAGGAAAACATCTCTCTAAAAGAATTTCGAAGGTATGTGATGTCTGCCAAACCGCACTAGGCCAGCGTGGTGGACTAAGGCATAACCCCTCTCAGTAGTAGAGGAGGCCCGTGCTCAGCAGTGGGCAGTATATAATACAAGGCTGGTATGGTATGGTATGGTGAATGCTTTGTACACATATGAGTACAACACATATTTGATGCTGTATCTTATTATTTTATTGGAATGTTATTAATGCAAGGTGGACAGACGACTTGATAAAGGTCGCAGGAACACGCTGGATGCAGGCCGCTTTTGACAGGTCTGTCTGGAAATCTTTATAGGCCTATGTTCAGCAGTGGACGTCGTGTGGCTGATGATGATTATGATGAATATTATTATATGTAGTACTGGTCGTGTACCTTATAACAATAAATAAATAAATCAGAAGTCCAACTGCCAGCCATCGCCAGCTCATCTAATTATAAATTTATTCATAATGAATTATCATAAATGAAATGAAATAATGAAATAAAATTAATTCACGAAATTATTCACGCAAAACAGGTAAATTATTATACGTGGGCGCAATACATCGCTGGATATTGTAGAATTACTACTTTGTAAGCATAATTAATATTTATTTTATATGTACTTGTATAATAGCAATTACTATATAGTAAGAATAAGAATGTAATTATCAGAATTAGTAAGAACGAAGAACTAAGATCTCTTTGAAGAAACATGTCGTACTGTCTCTATCATACTCATTTGATACACATCTGTACGCATGCATTATTCACACACCGCGTGACACGGCCACATATCACTCGCCGGGAATCGAACCCGTCGCGATACATCGGCCCAAGCACGTGTACAAAAAACTAATTAAATCACCATATCTTTAATCTTAGATCGTGTGCGATGACCCTGATCTGATATAGCGTTAAAATTACAGGTGTCTTGGCTTGGGAATTAATTTCGTAGTAGATATACGGCGCTGTACAGACCATGAGAGAATAAATCCGAATAGTACCGTTAGAACGAAGAATATTATATACACACAGTCTCTTTTATCCCCAAAGGAGGCAGAGGCGCAACTAGTGCATTGTGTGATAGAGGGCAATTTCGAAGGTATGTGAAGTCCGCCAACCCGCACTAGGCCAACGTGGTGAACTAAGGCCTAAACCCTCTCAGTTGTAGAGGAGGCCCGTGCTCAGCAGTGGGCAGTATATTATACAGGGCTGGTATTATTATGGTGAAGAACGTAAATCCGCGCTATGTAAAGCCTTTTTTTTAGTTGTGGATCAAAATTAAAAAGTCTTCTGTCAATATACGATCATGGCATTTAATTAGACGAAAGATTTGTACCTATTTCTATAAAAAAAACTGAATTCACATCGTTAAAACAGCCTGATAGAAATCTCAACATTTTTTATTAGACCGTGATAACTACCTACTGTTTAGGCGTTCTATCTAGGTCAGACGGCGTCGGTAGCGAATGCCGATGGTCATTGGTCACCTGCGCCTGCGCAGCGACCAATAATATTGCAACCATACCGAGCTGTCAGTATAATGTTCATGCGCTTTTAAATCGACTAGTGATTTAATTACGTGATATTTTGGTAGTTATTTTATAGCCTATGATAGCTTGGTTCATTCTTTTTCTAGAATAAAAGCCTTTCGTAACTTCTAAATAAAATACAGCTTTATTTTAATCCAGGACCTGGTCTGCCTTAGTCCTTAATTTATCCAAACAATGCGACAAATTGACACCCCTGCACCTGATGGTTAGCGAGTAGGGTCTAGATAGGCAACTGACGAGAGACAATTATACTTTACCAGTCGACACAATTTTGCCGGCGTGATTAATCATCAGGTGAACCGTATGCTCGTTTGCCCCCTATATCATAAAAAAAATAAATTAAACCGGATATACACAGGCTGATGCCGCACCGCGACACATTCACATTTACACTATGGCGGGCTTACACATTACGTACGATGGTCGATGGACGGATACAAATATCTTATCACCATCAAAAACCAGCGTTTGACGGTTTAAGGCATTGGAAATAGTATTTTAATTGGGGGAAGCCACGATAGAAACTCGGATAAAACGTAGATTTTCTTCCCAGACCACACAAGTTTACCTTATAGTATTCACATACAAAATAATTACAAAAAGGTAGAATCGATCTACATATACCAGCGCATACAAAGCTCACGCAAGTCCATTCGGGCCGAGTACAAAAGGTATACGGAATTAATATTTGAAAAACCAAACCCATCTCTGTTAGTACTCCTGACGTAAAATAAAATATTTTACATCATAAACCATAAGACGTCGAAAATAACCCTGGCTGCAATAAAAATATCTTATAATGATGACGTTTTAATAGTTTAATAGTTTACTAACCACGGTTTTACTCACGTATTCTTGGTCAGAATCGCCGACCAGTTTCGACCTATTAAGTAGGTCATCTTCATAGGCGAGTGCTGAGAGGACGTCGAAATGTGAATGATGTCTGAATGATGACGTCATCAAAGAAGCCTAAAGTAGAGCACATTCCACCTCCAAGTGATCAGTGGAATTGTCATTGTTGTCGAAACATGTAGGCATTTACCGCTCAAGACCTCGGCCGTGCTAGGTCGTGGAATTTTAGATTGTTGCCGAATGCAATAATGAAGATAACCACGCTATACAAAGTTACTATACTTTATCTACGTTAAAATTAATATAAGATTTCATAATTCGATTTCGATTTGGTTCATTCGATTTGATCTGCAATCGAACATTATTATCAAATTCTGACAACAAAATAAGTGAAGAGAACTTTGCTCGAAAGTGGGACGAAATAAGCTCACAAGAAATGTTAGTTTTTTCCCGAAAACCTTTATAACTATATGCTTAGAAATATAATCATTATTTTCGTAATTTTTTCCCCATTCAATTATATGCCGCGTCCGTGTTTTCTTGTTTTAAAGTTTTACGAACGCTTAATCGTATGCAACCTTTTTATATAAGTACAAAATTAATTAATCTGTGATATTTTCGTGGTTTTAAGACTAGAATGACTAAAAGTGAATATAAATAACTACAGTAGAGACTAGCATAAAATACAAAATAAAATAAACTAGAGAAAAAATCGACTCACCTCATCTTGAAAAGTCCGGTGCAAAGTGTCCTTGGTGTATCTTTGATCACTCTGTCGCAATATTGCAGAGCACTGTTTCAAAAGTGTCAACCTGAGTCTCTCTTTAGCACTTTCCTCCTCCATGACGGACTTCCTATGTCCACTTCTGGGCACTCCGAGCACATTTTTACAGTTCTCAACACAATTGTCACTTGCGTAATCAATTTCGCGGAGCGCGCCGTTTTCGTTTTGACAGCTGTCACTTTTCCCGCCATTGTTTATGGTGATGACGACGTTGTCTATGTCCCCGTTCGATGCCATTTTATTTACATGTTTTAATAAAGGCTATAGTTTTTAGCTTTAAATGTTCTCTAAACACATTTTATATCACTTTTATTTATGAATTTTCTGTAAGTATTTTATTCAATATTTGTTATCCCTTTTGACCTGTAATTTGGAGACAGAAAGGAGGTTTTTCTAAGTACAGTTTCCAATGCATTAAATTTTTTAAAGAATATACTTAGCCCGTATCAGCTATTATCATTTTATTAATATCTATATTTATTTCGGTGGATGCCGACAGACCAAAACTCTTATATTAATAACATGATTGATTTCTATTCGATAACATATAAACATAACCGAAATGGTGTGTGGGTGTTGCTACATTAATCTTTTTAATAATACTTAAGAGGACAGATCAAACTCATTAGAAATATTTCAAAAGATAAAGGAGATGTCCGCTTTTTGTATGGGTGCTGGGCCTCAAAATCTAACCAGGCTCAAACTTTAGGGATATTAAAGTGGCAAAATATGGAACTTAGATCCATTAAAAAAATATTTTTAGACCCCTCCATTCATAACTGACTTTTTTAAAAACATTCATACTAAGTGTAGTTTTCAAGCCAAACAAAATTACATAAATCCCAAAATCGGATGTCTTTAAAATTAAACGATTTATTGTAAAAGGCTAGTTTTCAGGAGTTCTATCCAAATATATATAAATTGCCTTGTTTAGATTTTCAGGCCCGTTTTTGGACAAGTCCTTTGGTTAGTATGTTTCTTTTTTTCAGCGAATCTCCAGAGTTTTCTAAAAAATATCTATTATAAAATAGTGCCCGTTACATAGTTAATTATTAATTGTTATTTTGTACGATTTTGTGTGTTCATTATTTTATTACCACAAAATATAAACTTTTATGGAACCAGACTAGAGTCGAAATGGCTCAAAATATCTATACCTTCCTATAAATACTAGTTATTTCAAGTCTACAACATGTTACCTATACATTTTAAAACATGCGTGGTTTTGTTTTGTTCCTAAAAGTAAGCAATCGATCTTTAGATATTTTATATACATGGACAGTCAGCTATAAAGGTAGCTGAATAAATTCTGAACTTTTATGTTCTTACCAATTTTTTCTCTTCATAATAATAATATCTCCTCCTTTTGGAAGTCGGTTAAAAATAAAAGTAATTTACTTCGCACAAATAAAAATAAATTAGTAAACTTAACGGGCATAGGTGATTTCAAATTTTGAATTTATTAATCTACTTATGGGGCTGACTGTACATGGCATCATAGCTTTTCTCTCTTCAAAGGTAGTAAGAGAATACTCTCATTTTGCTACCATTGTTAAGTATTATATCCTAGAAGGCAAGCTCTTAGACATTTAGAAGGCACAATACCAGATTCCAAGCTGATACGTATCGTAAAAGCCGATATTATTTTATCCTACCGAGATCGAACCCGAGACTTCAACGAGGCAGTCGTACCGCGTACGCAATCCGAGACAGTGGATATTTTAATTATATTTCTTGCCATTTTTTCGTCTGTAATTCACATCATCCATAAGATTATAGGCCAAATGACATCACTGCATCCTTGGCATTTCCAAAATCTGTAAGGATATCTTGCCATAAAATTTTATGCTTGTGTAAAAAATTAGTGCTTTTAGGGCCGAGACCTTTTTGTATCAATTCGAATTTATTACTCAAAAGTTCGATTGTAAATGATAGTGTACTAAGCTCGTCGGACTATGAGAGTGAAGGAACATAGTGCAGCCTTGTATTGTACACTATATCTCCTACATACTTAATATCCGTAGATAATATATTTCCATCTCCTCCCTATCCTTCTATTTGATTAAGTAGCAAGGTATAATATTCATATGTTTATACCTTTAGCGCCTGTGACGTCACAAAACGGCCCAACGGAAGACCAGCGCTGGTTTTTTACCAGCTTAAGCTGAGTTGGGGTCGCTTTTGTGACGAGCAAATTAAATTTAGGTGTTCATTGTAATTATTTTGTAATCTAGCTTGTTACAAATAAATATTTTTGTTTTTTTCTTCTTTCTTAATTTCGTTGCGGATTAAGACTAATGGTAATCCCAGAGACTCGCCGAGCTTCACAGCTTGTTGTCATAAAATGCGTGACACTGCGACATGGCTTACAGGAGATAGGAACAGTAGTAGGTGTGAACTGTGAAGACGGAATAGCAGAATTATCTCCATTGACATTGGCTGCCATAGCCGAAAGTCGACTTGGAGGTTTTATAATATTCATATCTAATGTCATGGTATAGAACGCAATGCACTGTATAGCTTTGTTATTCAATATTCCTAGTAGTTTTGCCAGTTAATAGATTGTTTTGGTGCTTACCATCAGCTCAGGAATTTGCTCATGTCTTTATTAGGATTTATAAAAAAAATACGATGATTATAATGGTTAGAGATTCTTGTTTAACCAGTTTTCATATTATTCATCAAAACATTTAAGTAAGGTAAAACTAATTTACATTTCGTGCTTTATGTAAGAATAGAATATTTTATTTGTATATTTTAAAACAAGTTAAGAACACAAGGAAATATAAGGGAAATGCTTCTAAGAATATATATATCACTATATATCTATTATTATGATTGTTGGAATATATCTTTTACGCTCCGTTTTAAAGGACAAAGCAGCTAGTGTTATGATTTATATATTTTTTCTTGTTCGACCCCTCCAATAGAGCAACGAACAACAGAATATAAAGGAAATTACACAGAAATTAGGACAAAATAAAATTAATATAAAAATAACATTAAGATGCAGATTTAAATTATTTTCAAAAAGGCTGTGAATTATTCTTCGTATACGGGCTCGATAGGTGAAGATGCGTTGTTTAATGATTTTTCTTCTCAAAATATTTTTGATGTATTTTTAATCATAGCTGTAGGTATAGTAAAGTATGTTAAATGGCTTTAATTAGAAATTTTGTTATAAATTATTTCAACCTTTGTCAACTATAGAATGTCTTCTGATGTCAAAATATGTGTAAAATATTTTTTTCGTTTACCGCACAGGCCACTTGCCCGAACAGCCTTTATGTTAATATTTTTTTAAATCCAGTTATGGCTTACAGCCTACGCACTATATTAGGTCACAGACCCGCTTTCGCACTCGTACTTTAAAACTTTTTGATTATTTATGCAAATAAAAAAATATATTCAAATTTTAAATTCAGAACAGCTGTCGAATAAATTCACTTTTCAAACACTAATGTCACTTTTATCACTAAACTATTGATTTAATCCGAACTAAGTTTTACGGTATTAAAATACAGCTTATAATAGTCTGGATGTGCAAGCCCGATAGTTTGGTGAGAACGCGCATGCGCAGACGAGCGCACCTTTCAATGCGTGTTACCACACTAGAACGTATGAGGGTTACATTGGGTTCATTTCTAAATAATACATGCTATCAACTTGATTTTCATAAAATAAGTTTTGTGATTTTGTGATGGGTATCTTTAGAAGTGGTTCATAAATTCCAATGCTCTAGAATAATACGTAGAGCTCAATATCTAGTATTATAATCTCTCGAATATGGAGTGTATTGTGTAATGCGCGGGCCGATGGAGCGACGAGCTGAAGGTAGTGGATGAGAGCTCAGGAGCGAGTGTTGTGAGACCACGTACAGGGAGCGTAGTGTGTGACGCGCTGGCCGGTGAAGCGACGAGCTGAAGGTAGTGGATGAGAACTCAGAAGCGAGTGTTGTGAGACCACGTACAGGGAGCGTAGTGTGTGACGCGCTGGCCGATGGAGCGACGAGCTGAAGGTAGTGGATGAGAGCTCAGAAGCGAGTGTTATGAGACCACGTACAGGGAGCGTAGTGTGTGACGCGCTGGCCGATGGAGCGACGAGCTGAAGGTAGTGGATGAGAGCTCAGAAGCGAGTGTTGTGAGACCACGTACAGGGAGCGTAGTGTGTGACGCGCTGGCCGATGGAGCGACGAGCTGAAGGTAGTGGATGAGAGCTCAGAAGCGAGTGTTGTGAGACCACGTACAGGGAGCTTAGTGTGTGACGCGCGGGCTGGTGGAGCGACGAGCTGAAGGTAGTGGATGAGAGCTCAGGAGCGAGTGTTGTGAGACCACGTACAGGGAGCTTAGTGTGTGACGCGCGGGCTGGTGGAGCGACGAGCTGAAGGTAGAGCATGAGATAACTTTCACCACTCACGGCTTAAAGATATTAACGACTTACTAATTATTGCACAAAAGTTAAGGTTAAATAACGCATAAATATAATTTGTGTTGATTAGTGTTTTCGTAGATATAAATAATGTGGAAGCGGTTAAAATAAGCTGTGTGAGCCTCAATCAATGAATCAATCAGCCAATCACCGTCCATTGCCGTAGGTCGTACGTAGGTCTCCCCAAGTTAGCACCAACTTCAAGAGAAATTTATTGCTACAAGACCAATGCCGTGGTTCTAAAAATAATATAAATTCAAGACCATTAAGTTATTTAGCCATAGCGAACTATTGAGACAGTGTCCAAATCGCATGGCAAACATCTACGCCATTTCGAAATAACATGTGTAATCTTTCTCATGTATCGCTCGTTTTCATGGTAAAGGAAAAAAACGTGATATCTACATACCTGAGAAGAGTACAAAACTCAAAGATAGGTATGTAAAATAGTTTTATTAAAATGTCTAACATTCGCGTTAATATAGGAAGTCATTATGTAAAATGTATCACATTAGGCAGGTGGTCTCGTACGGACCTCCTCTATTACTGAGAGGGTTCAGGTACCATTACAATAGTGTGTCCCTTCCTAGCCGATTTCGGCCACGGCGGCCAATCTCAACGGAGATCAGCCAGGTACGCAGGAGATATTATAGTGCACAAGTGTGTGCGCAATACACAAGTGCACTCGCTATTCATTCACTCTCATAGTCCGGTGAGGCGGCAATCCGACATGACCGGAGAGAGATCAGGCGCAGGACCAACGGCTTTACGTGCTTTCCGAGGCACGGGGGTATCACACCGCCAACTTACTGACTCCGAGCTGCTGAGTAATGTTTAAGAATTAAAAATTACAATAGTAAAGGAAGCCCATTGCCCAGTGATTCCAATATGAAATCCAAGATCACATAGCGATTAGGTACGAAATATCTCGTCCATAAACTATATATCTGTGGTACAAGTGTTATGTTTATAGATGTATTAACAAGCCATCGCCCGCGGCGTCACTTGAGTTTGTCAGCGAGTTTCACAATATTATGCAAGCTCGATGAGTGTTTACGCTATAGCAGTGGCAAGGTAAGTAAAAAATAAAATATCCCATGTAGTTTTAAAGCACTTGGTAGCCGAATATGAAAATAAGACGTTGCGCAGTTTGTGCCAACTTGTTGCCGAGAAACACTACACTATTATAAGTATTTCAGCAATTTCAACTTTATTCATAGTAGTGTACAATACAACTACTGTTTGTAGACACTAAGGTCAGGTTTATTCAACTGTAGTTAAGATAATTCTCGGTGTTATTAAGCTGGACGCGCTCGCAGAGCTTCGAGTACTCCAGGTGCTGCGAGCGCGTCAAGCTTAATAAGACCCTGACAAAAAGATAACTACAGTTGAAAAAAGGGCCTAAGCCCGTGTTTCATCCATCACCAAGGGAAGTTAACGGCCTCATTACACTGGACGAGCGCGCCTCGCTGTAAATTCGCTTGCAATTCGCCCGTGTGATAAACCTTAACTTAAGCTGACCACGGATGAAACATGCGTGAAGCATTTAACTATAAAATAAGCCCAAAAGATTTTAAATTCATTTAGTTTGTGATTCAACATAATATTATTACACAATTAATCTTGTAGGTACCTGTGGGTTCTATACTTTCTAAACCAAGGTAGGGTAGCTGCACCAATTGAAAACACAAGTAAACATACAGAGCTCAGTAATTTAAAAATATTGGTGATGTTATTGTCTATGAACAGTCGTCATCGACCGATTAAAAATATTTAGAAACGAAAGTGATACTACTACTACTATATAGGTTTCAATCACAGATTGGCCTTATAGTAATTTTTAGGAAACTATACAGTAGGACAATTATAGCGGGAAAGTCGCGGGCGAGTCCCTAAAGACACAGGGACAAATTTCATTGAATTCAAATGCAATGCAAGCAACAAGTAATTAGCTTGTTATCGGTCTCAAAAATGAGTAGCTTAGAATCTTTGTATTAGTATTAAAGAGTTACTGACCATTTCTTATTTTTACTATTACATTCCTATCGCAGAGCCCATACGCTACCTTCTGACCACCCAAAAATATTACACACCAACGAGAGACATTAAAATATTATTCAACAGTTTATGCGTGACATACGAACAAACATCCAGACATCATAATAAAATTCCACATTTCATTAGTTTATTAACCGACTTCAAAAAAAGGAGGTTCTGTTTAAGATATGTGTCTGGTCATCATTACGTTTCCTCTACCTAATTGAAGCGGTGTGTTCAAAGTTGAAAGCCGTCAAAGTGACGGGAGGCTATCGTATGATCTGTAATCATAATCCGATTAGCGAGAGTTCAGTTAAATTACAAATTAATTACATCTCCCGATGACAGCTGTTGGGAAAAATATTTCAGTGTTCCATCTTTTAAATCATTTAAAGTTCGTTAAATTAATATTCTAGTTTTGAAAAATATTACTGTTCTTTTTTCAAATGCACTATACTGTTGGGGTCATGATGTATGTGTAGATTGTCAGGAGTTGGTTCATGGTTCAAAATCCAGAACCTTACTGCGCGTTTTAGATGTCTGTATTCCCAAAGACACCGTTTTACTAATCCACCCTCGCTTGTACAAGCGTAATATTTTTCACTGATGTCATTATACCTATATAGTGTAATCTGCATAAATATTAATTCCAGACCTATTATTAAATTATGTTTGATTTCTCGACCTGGGCTTTGAACCACACTGGTAGTAAGTTTCTCACGGTAGTAAGTTTTTTTTCCACGGCAATGTATATTTCATGCACTGTTGCGTTCCGGTTTGAAGGACATTATAGCAAGCGTAATTACTGGGCATTATGAGACTTAACATCTTATGTCTCAGGGTGACGAGCGCAGAGGAGTGCCACGCAGTACTTTGTAATTCAAAGTTTTTTTTTTTTTTTTTTTGTAAATGGCATTTGTGTTCACATTTTGCCAATGTCAAGTTTGATTTGTCTATTTTGAAGTATGTCGAAGTAAAGCAGTGGCTACCTTACCAAGACTTTATCGAGGAGTTTTGGCGGCAACAAAAAAAACACTTGATTAGCACAATTATTTCAATTCACTTCATTTGAGCTCTTTAATAGAACTATATTGGATAATATACCACCATAATTATGCAATATAACACTAAGTATCACCAAAATAATGAATTAAAACAAGAGCACCTCATGACACTTCCAAGTTCCCGCCAAAACTCTAATTCAAAGTTCTTTATGGTGTTGCTACTGTTTATGGGCGGTCGTATCACTTACCATCAAGCGAACAGAATGCTCGTCTCATTACTTATCTGCAATAAAAACAAAACAATGCGGTATACTGTATATTCCTTTTTCTCGTTTGATGATACATCTGATATAAATCTGAGCATCGCACCGAGCAAGTGACTAGCTGGATTAATTACTACAAGGGGTATATTAACCCGTCAGTCACTAGTCAGCGTGGAGAGGCAGTCACGAACGCGTGCGAAGTACAGTTGGACACAAAATTATTAATATACTTCTGTTCGCAGCTCCGGCCGCACGAAGGAGTTTTTCCTGGATAAATAACCCGCTATACATTTTCCCGGGTTAAAAAGTAGCCTGAAACCTACCCAGGGTCTCGAACTATATAGGTCTCGGGTCTCGGTCTCGTTTCCACCTATATTTGATTAACGGCAACAGTAACAACGATCCGCAGACGAAGTTATCCTCTCGGGTTAATCATGAACTATCATTTTACTGAGTAGGATAATCCGAGGGACAAATTCGAATTCAAATAATTATAATCCCTCATAATTTTTCTAATGTTTAATTTTATTTTATTCTTCTATGATTTATTCCTCCTGACTGTACGCACACTAATCAGTCGAGTAAGATCACGGAGGACCTATCACGAACACTAATACTATTAACATGTTACATGACACGCCATATTTGTATGTATGTATTATATGTGGGATTTTATTAACACAAATATATCCTAGTGGTCATATATATTTGTAACACATATTATAGTTACATCAATTTGTTTTTTTATTACTTTGAATGACGAGACGAGCATGCCGTTCGCCTGATGGTAAACGGTACGACCACCCATAAACAGTAGCAACACCATCCAGCATCTTGAGTTACAAAGTACTGTGTGGCATTCCACTGCGCTCGTCATTCTGAGACATAAAATGTTAAATCTGATTATGTCCAGTAGTTACACTAGCTACAATGTCCATCAAACGGAAACACAACAGTGCATGTACACTGCTGGTTGGCGGTAGAAATAGACATTGCTGTGGTACCCACCCAGACGGACTCTTATATAATATGAGAGACCTACCACCAGTAAAAAAAAAAAAATCTGCTCTCCCCTATATGAACTTTAATTATGCCAAATATCAGACTGCGAAACAACTAAACGGATTTCGATGAAATTTGGCACACAGGTAGGTCATGTCCTGGATTAACACAGGCTACTTTTTATACCGGTGATTTGCTCCCATGAAAAATAATGGATTTTTTTTCTGATTCTTTAAGTAGATGGCGCTGGCGTCGTATTGTGTTTTAGGGACTTTAGTAGCGGAAAAGGCTTTTCACGCGGGCGACGCCGCGAGCAACACCTAGTAAATCAATATTAAATTGAAACACATAAGTAAAAAATTTCGGCTCGCACAAATCGAGTCAGCGGCCGACTTTCAATTTCTGTAATTAAGCAAGATTCTTAGTATATTTTTATCGAAACTCGTTTGAGTGACTTTCGCTGAATGTTTTGATTTTATTATAAAAGGCAAGTTGTTGACTTGAATCAATAATTTTGGGTATTTCGTTATAACAGTTTTGGAGTTTTACAAAGATTATCCTTAAAATTTGTATTAAGTTATCTAACAGTAATTTTATTACGTTATGTGAAAGTTTATAAAGACGCTTTTTTATTTGTAATGAGTAAATATGCTCTAACCAATGAACGGATTTGGACGCTTGTCACACCGAATGTTCAGAGCTTTTTATCCCGAAAAAGTATACTATAGACAGACTTTAATAGCATGAAAGCTGTTTTGTGCGGGCAGAGTCATGACCAACTCCTAGTTAATAAACACACATTTTGATTCCTGTCCTAATATAACTTTCCGGTTAAAGTAAGTTCACAACATTGTCTAAATTACGCAAGAATTTTCAAAATGATGACCAGAGATTATAAAATTCAAACTAAAACGGTGTTTATAATTATAATATATATATATATATATAAATATATATGTAGGTATATCTCTTTTAGGTGATTGATTAACTTGGACCCTAACATTCTGATAAATCTATTATTTTTTGTCTAGTTCCTTATAATGTTTAATTGAGTAATTATATCGTAAAATTGTATTATGCACGTTGTGGTTTCCTGTAGTCTGAGTTACAATTAGTTTTATTTTCTGACTGTATTATTATGTTTGTGTTATTGTAAACTTTGTTGGCAATCCTCAAATAATAAAATAAAATAAATACAACCTACTGACCCCTCAAAACCAGACACCCTCTACAAAGGTAAAGGCTTGAGAGTGAAGTCGCGTGTCACAACTAGTGGCCGATAAATTGTATCTTATCTTGTTACCTGTCACCATTGTATGGTAACGTACGGAACGAATGTGCTCCTAATTTGGGCTTTAATAATAAGCCCAGCACTATCCCATTACAAATCATGATAAATAAATTTATAGGCTCTGCTAACGAAGCGAAATTAACATTTGATGATGTTGGTATAGTATTATAATCTAGTAAATAATAATAAATCCTGCAAGATGGACAAACTTGATAAAGGTCTCAGGAATACGCTGTATGCAGACTTTTGACAGACCCGTCTAGAAATCTTTAGGGGAGACCTATGTTCAGCAGTAGATTAATGTGGTTGATGAGATAATAAGCTAGACTTTAATTCATGTTATATATAATTATATTACTGGCCGGCAGAATTCCGTCGACTGGCGGGGATAATCACCTCTCTTGAGTCAACTCTATCTGAACCACTGTCTGCTTACCATCAGGTGCAGTGGGGTTATTTTTTCTTGCACGTATAAAAATATGATTATTTAATTATTGATACTTACATTGTTATATTAACAACTATTATATTATTTATTTTCCCTCTTTTAACTTACAGGGCAGTAGGGCAGGGCGTTCGCTTTAACGGTGAAGGGAAACATCGTGAGGAAACCTACAGACCTAAGAATTCTCCATAAGAATTTCGAGGGTATGCGAATCTGCCAAATCCGCAGTAGGCCAGCGTAGTGGACTAAGGCCTAATCTCTTTCAGTAGTAGAGGAGGCCCGTGCTCAACAGTGGGCAGTATATAATACAGGGCTGCTAGTTTTGCATTACATTTCAGTAGGCATTACATAATATTATAAAGTAGAGTTTGAAGGAGGTACGATCAGCCACATAAGTAGCTGAACAAATTCAAAATTATAATCGCTTATACGTGTTAAGTTTAATTGAAACTTTGTATTTTCTTTGTTTGAAGTAAAAACACTTTTAATTTATTATTGTGTAGAAAAAATAAAATTTGGTAAGAACGAAAAAGTGTATAATCATTTTGAAGTTTTGAATTTGTTCAGCTACTTATGTGGCTGACTGTACCTATTTTTCACCGAATTCCAAAAAAGGTTCTCAATACCTGTGTTGGTATTTTTTATTTAAATACTATTAATATTTAAGTAACTATAGTTCGGATAAACTAAGCTGGCCGGTATGACAATTCAATTTTTTTCCCGACGCGATAACTCTGTGAGAACGTCTACCCAAAAAATTCAAAACCGTGTCATGTCATACCGGCCATATTAGTTTGTCCCTACTATAGAAAACTCTATAATCCCTGAGTGTAATGCATAACCGCGAACATAAATAGTACCCAATAATTTATGTGTCTGACCTATGAACTCCTCAAACATGATTGCTTTCTCTCGTAAATTAATAGATATAATTTAATCTCAATTACCATTAACGTAATAATAGTAATTAATTATTACATTAATTTAAATCGAAATCTTTTATAAGTTACAAATAGTTCTGTATTCTTTTATTAACCTTATGACCCTTAAATTTCTCTTAGCATCGTTTAATTCGGCAAATTAGGCAACTGCCTAGGGGCCCGGCATCGGCCAGAGGCGTCCTCAGAAAAAAGATTGTGAACATTATATTTAACGATTCGTCGTTACACGATGACAATATTATTGCCTTGATTATCTTTTACATTATATCTCAATACTATTGGAACATATTTTAAGTAAAATAAAAATATACTTAATTTTTTGCAAGCGCTTAAGGTAGAAAGTTGTGGTAGAAAAAATATATTTTAGGAAGTCAGAAAAGGAGAAGGGCTCCAGGGGGTCAATGCCTAGGGGCCCAGAAATTCTTAATACGGTCAGGACCGATACTATTTAGAGACTTTTAAGAAATAACATAATATTCTTACCTCAATGGCCAGCAATACATCGATAATTCGTCCAGTATTGTGATTTGACTCATTTGTGGATGTTTATGGGAAGTGGTGATCACTTACCATCAGGTGAGCGACTTGCTCGTTCTACTCTACAAAAAAAAAACAGTTAAAAAATCTATGCATTTTAAGTATTGATCATTATCAGATGTCTGCCTTAATTTGCCCAGATTTTGTGTGTGACAAAGTCTTTGCTAAGCTTAAATAACAGAACTTAAATAAAGGTATATCAAAGTTCAAGTTAAATTTTCGATTTATTATTAATTCTTGCAGCATCTACTGTGTGTACTGAGAAGTGAATTTTATTTTTTGTGGTGACCATAATAGTGAAATAATTATTGTAAAAACTTTTGACATTATATGGTAATATTAGATTATAAAATTAGGTTGAATTTCTAACATAACTAACTTACTGCCATCTATCAGATATTTTATGCACTTTTTAGCGCCATCTAGTAGTTTTTTTTCTATATCAAGTTGTAGAATTTGTAATATATTAATAAAAGATGGCACTCTAGACCTGTTTTAATCACCAAATAAAAGTAAAATATGAAATACAGCTCACTCTATTTGAAATTGACTTATCTGATGAAAAAATAGTTCAATTAATACATCTATTGTATTTTAAAACAGTCTTTATTTAATACTACAAATATACATTTAATAATAATCTATTAACAACAATGTAACCACATTACTTTGCATTATTCGCAATTGACTTATGTAAATATTAATAAAGAAAAATAATCGCAACTTTTTTGTTAATTATTCCTTATGCTGAAAATACTACTATATACAAAGAAAAAATAAAATATAATCTTTAAAATATTCATTACAAATTATTGTTCAAAGTTACTCGAACGTTTGAGATATCTCTACCATTCGTGATATCTCGAAAGTTAGAGATATTATTTCAACGGCTTTAGCTACGAGTCAAGTACTCGTTAGCGATGGCCTTCCAGTTAGTAGGGTCATCTTCATCAGGCTTGCTCTTCCTAAGCTTGCGAAGAAGCTCCCATCCGTTTGCCTTCTCCGTAGAGTTGACGTAGGTGTTTTTCGGGTCTTGCTCAATCGAGTACGCGCCGAGAATCAAACTTTGGACTAGACGCGCCGAGATCAGTGTCTGGAAGTTGATACAAGTAGTCAAATTAAAGAAAACATTGTTTTGGAGTTCGTGCTTCAGCTTTTATCTCCTTTTTTATACTCTTCTCATAATCTTCGCTAATTTACAATGTACTTATGAAGGAGGAACTCTTAATTTGTATAATGGCCATATATAAATAGTGGTAATCATTTACCACTAACTACACGAAACAGACTCTTACATACCAATTAGAATCCCATTTCATTAATATATGTTACCTAGAGATCCATAATCAAATATTTTAGGGTCCATTACCTTGAGGAGCCTATATTCATCGTCAGGCAGTCTTCTGTTCACAGTATATCCAGCTAGGACAATACCACCGGCCTTCAGGTCTCCAGTCAGCAGCATCATGTATGTCATAGTGATTGCCAGCTCAAACACATAATACGAGTATTGGATGTCTCCGAAGTCGATGATGCCCGAGACGCGATAGTCTGATGCGCTGAGAAAGAAAATTTGGGTAAGCGACATCTAGTGGTGATTAAATAAACTATATTATATTACTGTTTTGCAGATAGGCGAGTTTCCCAAAATACGAGGTAAACTACAAGATTCGTGGAGGGTTTCATCATTTTAGACTGCTTTCTTATTCTTAACTAAATACTGATGTCAATAGCATACCTACTTGAATAACTATGCTTAGGTTCTTATAGGTAAGTTAATTAAAGTTATTCATTTTACAAACATAAAAATGTTCCAAATGACCCCACATTGATTTTAGTGCAATAATAATTACGGTGTGTTTTAATAAAATTTATTGATACATTTTGTGTAGTTTAATCTAGGATATAAGACATTTCGTGTGTAAGTAATTCTCTTACACTTAATTTGAGCGCATATTCAAAAACCGATATAATATAACAATATTCATTTTATAATCTCCAAATTGTCAAAAGCGCGGTGAATTACACGTACCAAAAGATGGCGGTGTAATATTTTTTGCATACTGTAAGTGCAGGCTATTTTGAACAGATGGCGCTATAATAAATTCTACAAATTGTTAGTCTCAGTTATTTAGAGGCAAGCCAAGTTTGAAGCGAAGGAAGGATCTACAGACTTGGCTTACCTCAGCAGGATACCGTCAAGAATCTTGTTGCATACCTTCAAAACGCCTTTATTCAGAGCCCTATGTGTAATCACTTCAATATTAATAAATTATTTATCAAGATTAATCAACTTACAATTAAATTAAATAATTTATTTTCATTCCAAAATGAAGGACTTTGGTCAAATGTTGTGATATTAGAACAACTCTAGGTCCTTTTTGTCAAATATTATGTTAAGTGTTTATTAATGATTCTGTTAACTGATTGGTATCTACCTCTGTAATCATGACGACTAGTAATATTATTAACAACTCTAAATTCAAGAACTGAAACCGTTTATCAGTTTAAAATTATTGCCAATTATAAAAGTAACTGATTGATTTTCGTGTACCTATATTTAAAATCAAGCAAGCAGATGAACACAACTCTAATTTATGTACAGTTATAAAATCTTTTTCTTTTTTAACTTTTTTCGTACATACCTGCCGCCAGGTTTCAGACTGACGAGCACATTCATTTCATTCACGTCTCCGTGGATGACTCCCTTCTCCAGCTCATCCAGTCGCGGCACTATCGCGTATTTGAACTCCTCGATTACCTGAACACAATTGAGAAGCTATAAAAACTCCTTGTATGCACTATTAAATAAATCATATCTAGGGTATTAGCGCTGTAGACCTAAATACAAGTTCTTCGTAGTTCGGCTACAGATACTCCCATATAATTTTAAATGTAGTATTTTTTACACCCAGCTCAGACTGTACTTTCTGAAATAAATTATATAATATTAATGGAGAAAAAAAAAACAAATGAGAATATAGAATATCAAAGATAGGTATCGCAGAGTCTAAAGACTTAAAATTATAATCAAAAACTAGTAAAACTCATTGTGGTTTTACATGTCACATCATTAGATATAAAATAACTTTTTAAACCTATTGTTTAGGCACCGTTGTTTCATCCGTGTTCAGGTAATGTTAAAGGTCTTATTACACTGGACGAACGCGCATCGCTTCCGTCTCGCTGTGAATTCGCTTGCAATTCGTCAGTGTGATAAGAACCTTAAGATTACTTGACCGCAGTTAAAAAAGGCCCCTTAGGTCCAATTTCACCAATTTCTTATTTGCCCGTTAAAGGCGTTAGTTGATCGGGCATAAAAATTAACACGAAGCTTAAATTATCGGGCGTCCTATGAAAGAACGCCTAGCTAAGGAGGATAATAGCCTGTTAGGGCATGGTGGGACACTCAAAAACCTTAACAGTCCGATAACAGAGTTAACAGGCTATTAAAGTAATCAGACCATGTTGAAATTATTATACTGGTGGTAGGTCTCTCATATGTAAGAGTCCGTCTGGGTGGGTACCACCGCAATGTCTATTTCTACCGCCAAACAGCAGGGTGCATGCACTGTTGTGTTTCGGTTTGAAGGACATTGTAGCCAGTGTAACTACTACTACATAATGAGACTTAACATCTTATGTCTCAGGATGACGAGCGCAGCGGGATGCCACACAGTACACTACTTTGTAACTCAAGGTGCTGTATGGTGTTACTACTGTCTATGGGCAGGCCTTAGTTTGATATATCATACTTACACTTTTACAAAATCCCGATTACTTCTACTAGTGACAATGAATGGACCAGTCAGAATTCTTTGTATGTCATAGTTCTATTCATTGCTAATCCCATATTTTAATAACAAATAGGGTGACAGCAAATTCTATGGATGGTGTTCATCTAGGGTTGCCAGATGGGCAGGAATCGTCTGGATTCTCCCGATAATTCGTGTAATATCCCGACAAATAACAAAATCTCCCGACAAACCGCTTACCATCATTTTCTACTTCAATAAAAAATTGTAATAAATACTTGGGAAGAGCTCTCCGATTTTCCCAATTATGTCTTTAGTGTATTTCTCCAGACAACAACTTCAAAATCCCGACATATTGAAATGTTATCCAGATATTTAGATTTTTCAATCTGACTACGCTATGTTCATCGCTTACTAAAAAGCTACGGTCAACTTCGAAGAGATCTCCGTTACTTACTTCCTCAATAAGGTCTAATTTCTCGGTATCCTTGATGACGTATTTGAACTTGTCCAGCTCCGGGACCATGGTCAGCATCCAGATGTGTTGGCGAGAAACCAGGCCGGAGTGGTTGAAGTTCTGCAACAGAAAGTGATATTTAGTATGTTGACATTACGATTTATTTCCTTCACACAAATACAGTTTTATAAGATAAGTACACATACAAAAAATAAGACGCAGCCTAGTGTAATTCTATACGAACCATTTGGTACGAATATTGACGCCTCGATAACTCAAAATCCATTAAACACATGAAATTTGGTCTATTTATTAGAGCCCACCTTACTAGAACTTGAATCATATGGCATTGGCTCCCATTTTCTACATATTTTATTTTTGATGGGATTTACATATACATTAAATATTTCCCAAATCGCACATGCCATATCTTTGGCTACATATGGAAGCATATTTTCAGATTTAACTAGGTTATGAACAATTGTACGGAGTGACCGTGATACACACAATACAATGTCTCTAGAGGAATATTGGACGGATCTAGGCTTTGTTGTGGGGGTACTATTTCTATAAGAGGTCTTGATATTGATTGTTAGGACGTTGCCAAGCTTATACGCGACCGTATTCTAATGTTTTTCCATAATAGCATTATTTGTGAGACGAACGATGCATGGGAAAGTCGTTTGCTTTCATCTGGTGCCGTTGTGAACTTGTTTTGCTTAGGTACCTATATTTTTTTAATACCCCAGTCCCCAAGAACTAGCACTTTTGTTGCGTTTTTGTTATCCGTAAGAATATCGATGGAAATTATTATATTATAAATAGATAGATAGAATAATGTCACTGGTAATTTAAATTAATTAATTTTTGATAATAAATTCTGTTATGTTACTGTTGTACGTTAATCTTTTGACAGAAAAGGAGACAAAATACTAATTAAGTTAATTTACCTAAATTTTTTTGCCTACCATATTCAAATTATAAATTCCTTTTCTGCGTGGGTCGGACCCCCATCAACCATTCCAAGTCCGTCCTGTGTAAAGTAATTGTGTAATGTAAACCGCAGTTTGGTATATCCGTTGGCTGAGTGACACGTGCGTTTACAGTAATACGTTTAATGGGTTCGTATTTATTTACAACAGGAAGGGCAAATATCACATGATATTTTTTATACTAGCAAAGACGAGCAACTTTGCTCGCATGATGAAAAGCCCAGAGAAACACCGAACAATATGATTCATAAATTAGAATAATAAACACTGTCTATATAATATAATTTGGTGTTAAGTTTCAGCTTAAATAAGTTGGCTAAGGATCTAACAACTTCTGTAAATTCTACACGTTACATAAATGTATAACCCGACCGAATACAAAAGTCATTCTCTAATCTACGCTCCTAGATTAGAGTGCGACTTATGTTTGGTCGGCTTATACATTTACGGGATGAATAACATTTATCAGCAAGCGGTGAAATCGGCCCTTAGAGTAAATAAATAGTGAACGACGTTTTTTTATTTTACTCTAGTTTTAAGTTTAGACCAATGCTAGATCATATAATGGCGTGTCATGTAATGCCGCAGTAGGTTACACTGTAATTGCTTTACAATAACCGGCAATTTACTAGTACTAGCCAACCTTTGCAGTTTATTTATAGATATGCCCGCGCGCTGGTTTTAATATTATCTACTCGCGTGAAACGTTTTCCCGGCATAATAGTCCTGTAATATATTTTCCCGGGATAAAAAGTAGCCTGTGGGCTTAGAATGTGACACAAAGACGCAACTCGTAAAACAATGTCGTTTAATTTTGATGTTTGTGATTGATCGAGAGACCAATACGTCAGTCTCTCAACCAATCCCAATAAGACGAAACGGAGACGTGACGTGTTTTTTGTCATATTCTAAGCCCACTGAGTCCTTCCCAGGGTCTCAAAATATCTCTGTACGAAATTTCAATAAAATATTTCCAGTGGGTCAGCCATGAAGGCGTAAAAGACAGACCTGTTCTATTACTGAGAGGGTTTAGGCCTTAGTCGACGATGGTGGCGTAATAAGGGTTGGCGGACTTCACATACCTTAGTAATTTGTATGAAAAATTATCAGCTATGGAGGTTTGTTTCCGATGTTTTATTGAAAAGAATGATAATTATTGATAAACAACACACACGTTAACTTCATAAAAACAGAAGCGTGTGCCTTGGGTTTTGAACCTGCGGACCTTCGTCTTAACAGTCCATTGCATTTCCAACTAGGCTATCATGCATCTCACATTTCACATAAGGTATACATCAGAACACTATAAAAATCTCTTACCTCCAATTTGTTATCCAAGTTAGCTACAAACTCCCCTAACTGGTACAGCAGCGGTTCGGACTTGGGCACGTCCTTCAGCAGTTCTCCTGGCACGTATTCCAGCAGGCGGACGGCGTGTTTCTTCCCTCCGATGTTCTCTACGGAGTGCAGGTGGCCGAAGACGTTACGGATCGGCTTCGGGCAGATTATTGAGCGGGTGGCTGAAATCATTGGGGTCATGACTTGATTGTGCTGGGTTTTAAGTTACTATTTCAGTGCCACAGCTTTTCAGTTGCTAAGCAGTCGTCTTTCTTTGGAATTACTAGATACTATGAGACTGCATTTATCTTTGAGCGACGAGCACAGTCCAGCCTTATTTGGTGCTTTGAAATGCAAAGACGGGCAAACATGCGATGCAGTCTTAGCACTCACCAGATGAACAACGCAGTCGCGCTTTTATGAACTATATAAAATTGAAACACATGCTGTTTGAACATACAATGCAACTTATCAGGATTGGACTATTATACGGCTAAGAAAAATACTCACCCAAAAAGTTCATAATTTCGTTCTGCGCCTCCACGACAGTAACATTGTCAGAATCTATAGAGTTCATGATCTTCAGTACGTAACCATGCGGGCAATGATTGGTGATCAACGGATTCTTCACATTCGGGTCTTCGATGATCTTATAGTTTTTATCATCATAGCCATTGAGTTCAGTTAGCTCCAAAACCGAGATACCGTACAGCCTCTCTGCGAGGAGTTTCACGCCTTCATGGTCTATGATGGGGCGAATCACCTTTCCAGGCTCTAGGAAGCGTTGGTCTGACATTTCTGTTGGAAAGAATTCAATGTTACACCTGGTAGTACTCTTGTGTTTGTTCAAATGTTTGTGTTTATTGGCCAAAGTAAGTACCTACGGCGCGGCGGATTTAGAAGTTTCTGGACTTCACTTGGAAGATAAATTATTGTTACATCTTATGGAACTATTGTATTTGATCAACAGGTTTGCACGGTTTGGCCAAAGCAAGATTGACTTTCATAATTTGGAGTTAAAATCTAGAAGATTCTGATAAAGCTCTATTGATTCTAAATATCCACATCACCTCGGAGGTTGGCAATCCACCACTGTACGTTTTTGCCACGTACTACCAAACTATGGAACCAATTGCCGCCAGCAGCATTTCCGGACAGATACGACCTGGCGACCTTCAAAAAAAGAGCGTATTCCCACCTAAAAGGCCGGCTACGCATCTCTGTGCCCCATGGTATTGCAGATGTTCATGGGCGGCGGTGATCACTTACCATCAGTTGAACCGTATGCTCGTCTGCCAACTATACCATAAAAAAAAATATCACAGAAAAAAATCTTCCATCTATCTCCCAGTCTATTCGAGAACGACTATTATGTTATTTTTATTGTGTTGTGTACATTATTATCTTATCTTTTACCGATATGCGCAATCAATCATCTGTAAACACTAAACATCCCACAGAAGCGTTATCTGCCCTCTGTGGTTGAGCGAGTATCTGAGAAACTAGATTGCAATAAAGATTCCAAGTGGACAGACGACTTGCTAAAGGTCGCAGAAACACTCTGGATTCATGCCGCTTTTGAAAGGTCTGGAAATCTTTAGGGGCGGCCTATGTTCAGCAGTGGACACCATGAGGCTGATGATGAAGAAGGTAATCATAGGCATATATACGGGTGGGGTCGGGTGTTCCGTTCCCACCCCAGAATTGCCCACCAAAAGGATTTTGAGGCAACCTACTACCAATATACATTTTTAAAACGAACAAAATTTTCAAATCTGCGCGTACACTGAAGTTTTTTTTTTAGTTTAACCGTTGTCCCCCTCTGGAAAATGACTCAAGCTACGCCCATGAAGGTAATCATTAAAGACGTGTTAGTGCTTCCTATGTGATGCCTTGATGTTGCGTTTGTTCTAGTGAAGGAGATTTTTGGAGACCCAACAACCCTCATCACCTTCCTAATTCTTGTTCCTTTAATTTTTTGCGCATCCTAGATTCCTACGAAATAAGGGTGTTATATATTGATTAATTTATTTTATTTTATTTTGGTGAGTCACAGCTGCTTATAACCATAAACATAATGAAAAAACAAAATACAATAAGCCAAATACGAGCCCCCACAGACAGAAAAGTGTTTATTATTTATACGGTAATGGCAAAGTGGCTCTACTGCACTTGATGGCAGATCTGACGTGCTGGATGGTCTACTGGTGGTAAGATACATTCTTTTCTTTTTTTTTATTGCTTTGAATGACGAGACGAGCATGCCGTTCGCCTGATGGTAAGCGATACGACCGCCCATAAACAGTAGCAACACCAGTCAGCACGTTGAGTTATAAAGTACCTACTGTGTGGCTTTCCACTGCGCTCGTCATCCTGAGACATAAGATGTAAAGTCTCATTATGTCCAGTAGTTACACTGGCTACAATGTTCTACAAACCGAAACACAACAGTGCATGCACACTGCTGCTTGGCGGTAGAAATAGACATTGCGGTGGTACCCACCCAGACAGACTCTCACATATGAGAGACCTGCCACCAGTGAAATTCTGTATCCACTCGGATAGCGACCACCAAACACAAGATGTAAAGCCCGCCATAGTAGCCCACGTAAGTGTGCGTTCCAGGATCAGCCTGTGTATATACACAGGCTGATCCTGGCACCTTTGCAACGGATATCCGCCGATAAGGACGAGAAGCCGACATAATTGTGAAGATACTAGGCCCTACTCGGATATGGCTTGACGAGAGGTGACAATCTCGCCAGTCGATATAATTATGCCGGCCTGTTCGACTGTGTATGGGTGGTCGTGATCACTTAACATCGACTCTGCTCAATCGTTTACCTGGTATAAAAAAGAGCACAAAACTATCACTATGGTCGGAACCTCCCCACCAGCCAATCTACCTGATAGTAACAATAGGTTTAAGAGTATGAAGGACAAAATAACCGTTCAATACTATTGGATAACATTAATATTCAACAATAAACGTTAATACTAAGATATGAGCGTATTTTTTCCTATAAATATCTACGGTTTTGCACTTAATTGCATACGCAAAAACTTTCAACATACCAAATTCAAGATAAATGACTCCTGTCTTGTAATTTTACCAATTTGGAAGTCAAAAACAAAACACTGATTACCAACTATTTATTTAAAAGGTCTTAGGACCAATGATCAATATAGACGTTTTCAATCAACAATTAATCCTCATGTGGCTTGCTTCCCATGCGATCTATAGTGGAAATATCCCAATACGTTAATACAAAGGACTATAGAATATTATGAATGCTGTTGATCATAATGTTGCTCTAATACAAACTTTTATCATCTCAAGGTCAAAGTTAGATGCTATAAATTATTTCTATTCGTGAAAATTGATTTTAAAAGTGTTTAAATTGATAGTAATTTGTTTATTTTATTATAAATAACTTTGTATGAAAAGTGTCGCCGCCTGGCGGACGCTTGGTGAAACTGTCATCACATGATGCAAAACTATTGAATTACGATGTTCTTTAAAAAAACAGGTATACAATATTAGTGTTAGTTATTTTTTGGGAACCATAACTAATTGTGTTACTTAATAACATAATAACTTTTTACAATAAATTTGTTACTTATTGTAGAGCTTATTTTTATGTAGTTAATTATTATTGCAATTTGAAGCATCTTAATTTTTCTCCTATTTAATAAGTATTTTAGTAGATTGATCAAAACAAAAACGTACATAATTAATTTAAAGGTTTTTTTTTGCCCTAATTCACAAGTAATTTTTATATTTTTATTTAAATTAATTACAGTTAGTTTTAAAATTATTTTTAATGTGTAATTAATGCTGCCTATCTAAATATTTTACTTCTATAATAAAACACATAATAAGAAATTTTATTTCAATAACAATTTACTAGGTCCCCCACCTTTAAAAACCCTTAAGCACTGTTTAGAACACTATAAATCATTACCTTTTAAAAAAAGAATGCTACAACACAAATTTGACATCCAAAAAGTTCCACCACAAAAAGAAATAGGTACTCACTGACACAAATTCCGAATATTAGCGATATCCTCTCAGGTCGGTAGTTGGATGCGATCTGTTAACGATATACAATGAGAGTATGTGAGGCGGGAGAGATAAACGAGAGACGCTATTACGTGTCTGCATAGCGATCGATTGCTATTGGATAGAGTTTACTATGTAACTTTAGTAAAGGAGTTTGTTCGCCTCTAAATAAAAACGTGTACTCGTAAAACGAATACAATACTGTCTTTACGTATACAGCTCTTGCGAAGCATTTTTTTTGCGTTTATGGCTTGTTTTTTTTATCCTAGCATGGTATAGTAACTTGAACTCATCACAGATAAGATACACCTACAGAATATTAAAAAAAAATGATAAAACATAAAAAAACGAAATTCATAATAATGAATGTATGTTATACTTTACGTTGGTGCTATTTAGGACCAAAACCCCACAGAAAGTTAAGATTGTTAACCATCTCTACCTGGAATACAAAGCACGGTCTCTACATAGTTACGCATAATTAATGATTGGCCATAGTGTATATATACAATACGATTTACAACTGATTACGACAATAAAGAACAAAAGTTATTTAATGTTTCTTACGATTATCTACTAGAGTAATTATTTATCTTCACTTGTCGGTTATACTATTGGCCGCTTGGCCCCGCTTGGATTTATCGCACAATTTACTGTCCGTTTTTATACAGCTGGGTAAAGTTACCGCACTGTGTCTGATGGTTAATGGAGTACGGTCAGAATCCAGATAGTGTCCACTGACGATAAATGCTCACCTTTCACCAGTCACCAGTTTTACTGGTGGTAGGTCTCTCATTATGTAAGAGGCCGCCTGGGTGGGTACCACCGCAATGTCTATTTCTACCGCCAAGCAACAGGTTTGAAGGACATTGTAGCCGGTGTAACTACTGGACATAATGAGACTTAACATCTTATGTCTCAGGATGACGAGCGCAGTGGAATGCCACACAGTACTTTGTAAGTCAAGGTGCTGGGAGGTGTTGCTAGTGTTTATGGATGGTCGTATCGCTTACCATCAGGCGAACGGCATGCTCGTCTCGTCATTCAATGCTATAAAAAAAAAAAAAGTCAACACTATTACCCCGATATGTTTGAAATTGGGTATGCACAGGAAAAAGGTAACTCGACAATGACTCGGAATGCGACACACTTACATGAGCCACTATGGAGTTCACACATTGTTTGAGGCTGTCGTTATCCGGGCTATACAAATATCCTGTCACCAGACCATATCGCCCATGGAGTATTTATCCGACAACATATGTTCCAAGTCATGTTTTTGATCCATTCAATATACCTACTATACTAACACAAATATAACAGTGCATTTAGTATGATATAATAACAAATAAATACTTAATGTACAAGTAATATAGGACAATATTGTATCTGTTCTTTATTTAGACTTTAGAACATACATCATGTAATAATAAAAAGGATGCAATACAGGTGAACTGATTAATCAGTGATTTCTATCACATGCTCAACGATGGCCATGCCGACACGTAATAGAGTCAGAGACGCGACTCGTCGTGACTCCACTATTCGCGGGTGAGATGTCGACGCACTCGCTAAATGACGTGAAATAAACGAATCTATCACGATTGATATCTGAATACACGAAAATAGAGACAATTTTTTCTATTGTTATTTGGTACTCTCAATTGTTACCTCCTTGGTCCTTTGGCAGCATACTCAATACCAGAAGATCTTAGGTTCGAATTCCAGTTCAGGCAAGAGTTAGTGCTGTGTTTTATAAGATTTATCCTGGATTGGATCCTACAAGGTTAAACACAAGTTTTTTGTAAATACTAAAACAAAATCAAGTATAAGGTAATTTAACTTTTGGCCTTTAAATAAGCCTTTGGTTTGAAATAATTCTCCCGTCTATAAAAACGTATAAATCCATTCCGTACGTTATAAGGAGGTATAATTGATTTAGTACGTGCTTCAAAGTCAAAGAATTAGGCTTAAGGAAGAACTGTGGGGTTTCTGGAAATTTCTCTCGTACGAAACGCATCAAGGTGTCACTTTACGCTGGTTATGTCAGACTGTGCTACTATGTCACATTGGCTTAGTCACGTACACAAATATATTGCGTCCTTCTTCTTCTTCTTCGCTTCGCTCTTGACAGAACGGTCGTGGTCACTATGGTTTGTGTCCAAACGATGATGTAGCTCGCCGCACGATATCTCTCCATCTGTCTGTTAGACGACAATCGGGTACATTCGTTTACAGGGCCTCCTACTGCTGATTTAATTTGTTCGGACCACCTCATTGGTGACCTACCACGAGGTCTATTTCCTTCTACGCTGCCCTGAACGACTAGACGCTCTATGGAGTAATTATTTCGCCGCGTGATATTGCGTCCTATCACATTAAAAAATAATAATAAAATTCATATACATCAAACTGAGACCTTTATTTTAAAGTCAGATAAAAGTTGAAAAACACTCTCTATTGGATAAAAGTCTCAAGAATTTGGTACCAAATTTAATATTGAATATACTAACTATTCTAATACAGGTCTCTATTCCTAAAACTGGCACCGTACTTTAAATACTAGTATAGTAGTAACCATGACAATACGGTAGAGAATAATTAGTTAGCATCTAGCTAATGAATGAGTGCATGCTAATTATGCTGCGCAGTGGGGGACAAAATAGAACTAAATTAACGCTACCTAATCAACTAATGACAATAGTTAATTTATTTGACAACTAATTTCACAATCTTCACAACTTAAAGAAATAAAACAAAGAGACCAGCAAAATAGTAGATTACATCTAATTCACTGCTGACAAGAGACTGATTTTACAAATATCAAAAGAAAACTAAGCCATATTGCTTAATAATTAAACTAAGTCGTTTCTGATACATGCGTGAAAATACTGCGTAAAATTATTATTAAAATTTAATTATGAAGTTAATTATGATATTATTAAACACTATAATGTACATTAAGTGGACGATAGCCCAGTTGGGAATGGAATGGTCTGCCGAGACAACGTCCGCAGGTTCAAAACCCAAGGCACACACCTCTGATTTTTCGAAGTTACGTGTGTATTGTTTATCAATTATCGTTCGCTTCAACGGTGAAGGAAAACATCGTGAGGAAACCTACATACTTGAGAATTTTTCATAAGAATTTCGAGGGTATGTGAAGTCTGCCAACCCGCACTAGGCCAGCGTGGTGGACTAAGGCCTAACCCCCCTCAGTAGTAGAGGAGGCCCGTGCTCAGCAGTGGGCAGTATATAATACAGGGCTGATTGCAATGTACATTATACGGGGACGGCAATGTGAGCCCACTGCACCTGATGGTAAGCTGAGAGAGGTACAGATAATGTCTATTGACGAGTGATGATTACCCCTATCCTGTGTGAACCTGATATACAGGCTGATCCCAGAACGCGGCTCACTTACGTGGGCCACTATGTCGCGTTTTAACACAATATATGCGGCGGATATACAATACTAGCATTGCGCGCGGCTCCGCCCGCGTGGAAAAGTTTTTCGGGATAAAAAGTAGCCTATAGCACTCAGGAGTAATGTAGCTTCCTATTAGTGAAAGAATTTTCAAAATCGGTCAAGTAGTTCCTGAGATTAGCGCGTTCAAACAAACAGACTCTTCGGTTTTATAATATTAGTATAGATATCCTACCACCAGAAAAGTTTTAGAATTTGAAGAACAGTAGGTACTCCATGCGTCATTGGTAAATAATATCCAAACAAAAACATTTTACATCTGGGCCATTCCCAATTTTCATTCTATAAATCAAAGAACATCTTTTGGGTAAACTTTTTCTACTTAGATATAGAGTCAATTATTGACTATCTATGAATCATTTTTGGCGGAAATATTTGGTCCTTCATCAGATGTAGAGTTACGTGTAGAGTCCATTGTTCTTGTTTACAGGGCGATGACAGATGCCGGTGATTTGTTTTTCTTGACTGATAACAATCGCCGACTGCTTTTTTATGTCAGACAACGGAGACGCGATATGAACATTCTCATCTAAGTTATAGATTAAATATTACAGAGGGGACATTTCGTAGTCTTAATATATTCGTTCTATCTAATAAAATAAATTGTGGTTTAGTATATAAATAGTCATAAGATATATTGTAGGTTCAGTCTACAGTGCAGTATAATAAAGATAGTCTAAAACGAACTAAGCGGCGATAGCCTAGTTGGGAGTAGAACGGACTGCCGAGACGAATGTCCACAGGTTCAAAACCCAAGGGCACACACCTCTGACTTTTCTCAAAAGTTATGTGTGTATTCTTTGTGAATTATCGCTCGCTTTAACGGTGAAGGAAAACATCGTGGAAACCTGCATACCTGAGAAGTTCTCTGAGTTTCGAAGGTATGTGAAGTCCGCCAGCCCGCACTAGGCCAGCGTGGTGGACTAAGGCCTAAAACCCTCTCAGTTGTAGAGGAGGCCCGTGCTCAGCAGTGGGCAGTATATAATACAGGGCTGGTATGGTATGGTATGGTATGTTAAAACGAACCAGCGTCTCATCAATAGTTATCCCCATTAATACGTATATACAGAATGTATGTAGTAGACCAAAAAAAGACAGATGAAACAGAAAAAATCATAAGAATATTTCGTAAGTACAAACAATGTCGTTACGTACACTTATTTTGAGAAATATTCAAATGGAATAAGCAGCTCGATTTATAGTGCCACAACTCACCTACTAGAGATTAGAATTAAATAGCATTGGATGCATTGCACTCGTAATTACAAACCTCGGTTATTATAGATCGAAATGATATCTTACGCTTACGCGAATGTTAGACATTGAAATAAAATTATTTTGCTGATTTTATCACGGTTTCTTAAATTATATTTTCTCCCGACGTTTCGAAGACTTTGCAGCCTTCATGGTCACGGGGTGGACTGGGGTGTTAGTTGTTCAAAAAAGTAAAAGTTACAATATCTTCCTACATTTAACAATTACAAAATATTTTAAAAATATTTGTTCTTGACGGCCCGATCTACGCAGAATGAGCTTACAGTGTCTTGAAATCCAGCAGCCGGTGTTTAGGCTTCCGATTCGAAAGCTGGCACGCTCACAGCACTCACGCCAATACAATTTTACACCGATACTTTTTTAATTTTACTTTAATTGAAGGGACAGATACTTAGATGTCAACCAAACATCACGCTATATATTTTTTTTACTTTGTTGATGTGTGAGCAATGCGTTGTCATGGCGACTGAGTACTGACTTATGTTCATTCACAGAAACTACACACACACACGTGCAGCTTGTGATTGTGTTGTACGCGCTAGATTTCGGCAATCGACCTATACTCAGGTTACAGTTAGATGTAGAATTTTACTAGGATTTACAACCAGTTATATTCATTTGGCGTTAACTTCCTTCAGGAATGATAAGTTCAAGAAAATTCTGCGAAAGGAAAGCAAAGAAAACCGTCAATTTATTTTTTAAATTGACTCCTTGAAGGAAAATAGAACTACAGTAATGAAGTCGTGCATATCCAAGAAAAAGCTATTATATCGTAACTATTTTGTTTACATGATGGCCATAAAAATTGAAATGAATAATTATGTTACATAATAAATATTATGTCAACATTTTAATACAATATAATTTTATACTCATTTATGATTTTTGCTGTCGAATTTCAACACTATGGGCCTGTTTGACTAGTTTCGAGTAAATTTTATACAGCTAATGTAGATACTACTTATTTTAGTACCGTTTATTTGAGAGTGTACAGAGTGACTTTTATATTTGGTAAGGAAATGAAATGAAATAATTTATTCGAACCCATAAAATGTTATACATTATTTAGATTCCGTCAATATTAACTCTACCACCAGTTCGGAAAGCAGTTCTCACTAGAGAAGAACGGGCAAGAAACTCTAGTGTTGCTCTTTTCAAAATCAGTTCAAGGTATGATACAATGCATGATATAGAGAAAAAAAATACAAGTCAGTATTTGTTAAAAATAAATAAATAAAATCATTTATTGATCAAGTAGGCTTATAAAAAAGCACTTATGACAAGTCATGACAAGGTAGAGACAATAACAAAGGTACATATACCAATTAAATAATTTAAAGTACCTAGATTAAATAATGAACAACCAGCACGGGCTGATAGGTACAGAGGACACGGACATTGGGGACGGGAATAGGGCTAGGTAAGGAGAAGTGGAGCTGATATAAAAGAAAGGGAAGGAGTATCTTTACATTACGAGGAAAGGAAACGCCACGGTCCTCGCCGGCGAGGATAAAAAGGTCCTAGCCTAGCTAACCTACCAGCCTTTCACTAGCTACCTAAGCGATGACGACCCGAAGAAGAAAGGCAGAAAGAAACTCCGGGCTTAATTTTTTCGTCATCAATTGTCATGATTTTCTTCATTGTTTTTCAAATGTATATTTGACAGTATTATTATTACACAGGTTAATGTATGCATGGATGTAGCCCTAAGATATAAATAAAATACTATTTGGAAGCAACCAAATAGAAATATATTGGCGTTCATGATGCATTAACCCACGTTTACAAATCATTAATAGTAATAGATACCTATAGATCGGTCGTCACTATAATTAAACAATGTCAAAATGTCTAAAAAAATTAAACTTAAATGTCAAAAAAAAAGTAAAAATATAATATTATGGACATAGCCATATAAATGTCATATTAAAATATATTTTTTTTCATAGGCGTTCAATGTGAATGCTCAGTGCCTTGGTGCTGTGCCGGCAGGACTGATTCCAAATATCCTTATCATTTAAATAGTCTGTCACTTTATAGTAGCCTCTAGAAATCAATACACGTTTAACGTAAGGCTTAAATTGGATTTCAGGCAGATTTATTACTTCAGAAGGAAGCTTATTATAGAATTTAATGCAGTTGGCCATAAACGAATTACTTGTTTTACTCAGTCTAAACTTTGGAACTGCAAGTTTGTTTTTGTTCCTTGTATTTATACAATGTATGTCACTGATTTTTATAAAGCTATCTAGATTTTTGCGGACATACATAATGTTTTGGAATATGTATTCAGCTGGCAAGGTTAGTATATTAATATCTTTAAAAAGGTCTCGAAGAGAATCGCGAGATTGGAAATCATAAATAGCGCGAACAGCTCTTTTCTGTAATATGAAAATAGTCTGCAGATCAGCTGCAGAACCCCATAGCAAAACACAGTACGACATAATACTATGTGTTGTATTTGCTGTCAATTAGACACCGAGGTCGAATGCCAACTGTTTTAATATGTTTCATAATAATAGTCTATGCCTATACATAGCACTCCTCCCTCCTTAATTCTAACAAAACAATAACCACTACTTCTTAAGAAAAGTAAACATTGAGCATTACCAAACTTAACAAATAACTTAACCAAAGATATATCTTCTTAAACATAACACATGAATACAAAATATTAAGATCAAAATCAATCTGCATTATTTTTTAATTTCTCTAGGCAGCGTAATGCGGCTTTCCGTTTTGGGCGTGAGTTATCTGAAGCAAGCTCCTGCGACTGCGTAGGAATTGGCGAATTTAACTCAATCCGACTCGGCAGTAACTCATTCTCCTCTGCACTATCGAATCTTTCCTCTGTCTCACCCTCCTCCTGAGAATGTTCCTGCAAACTAGTACCAGCCCTATCTAACAAATCTTCATGAACTTGACGCAATGAATGCCGCGATTTCCGGCTCCCCAATATTTGATCGATGTGACGTTTATGAACGTGACCATCGCTGGTCTTTACTTTGTACGTCACTGGACTCGATCGCTCGAGTATTTCAGCCTCAGCCCACTTATTTCCGAACCTTGAATAATCGCGCATTAACACCTCGTCACCGACCCCCACAGCACGCATTCGCGCATCACTGCAGTTCACGCGCTTGAGCTGAGTGTCACGCACCGTCTCAGCAACATCGGGCCGCACCAAATCTAATCGTCCGCGCAAGCGCCGCCCTAATAAAGCTACAGCCGGTTCAATTCCTGTGGTACTCTGCTCAGTATTACGATATGAAAATAAAAACTTACTCAGCGCAATATCGCTGTTTTGATTTTCTAATTGTGCCTTTTTCAATACTCGTTTAATAGAACACACAGCATTCTCTGCAGCGCCATTACTCGCGGGATGGTAAGGGGCAATTAACGTATGTTTGATACCATTCTTTTGTAAGTAGATAGAAAATTCTGATGATGAAAACGGAGGACCATTATCGCTAACTAATCGCTTTGGTAAACCAAAACGAGCAAACAACCGCCTTAAACAATTAATTACTATTATTGCTGACGTTGATTTCACGTTTTCAACTTCAATCCACTTAGAATGTGCATCAATTACTATGAAATAGTAATTATTATTAAACGGACCGAGAAAATCCAGATGCAGTCGCGACCACGGCTCAGCTGGCCACGGCCACGAGTGTAGCGGCACGGGAGCAGGTACGGCGCGCTGCGACCGACAAGCTACACACTCGCTGACTATACGTTCTATATCTGCATCTATATTTTCCCACCATACATAATTTCGAGCAATTTGTTTCATTTTTACAATACCCGGATGACCGTCGTGAATATCTTTTAAAATCGTCTCACGTAAAACTTTTGGGACCACAACTCTGTATCCCCAAATTAAACACCCTCTTTGTATATGTAAACACTCTTTTCTGTTAAAATAAAACTTCTCTAATTCGTCATTAACTCCGTTAACTGGCCAACCATACATAACATAACCATATATCTTTTTAAGTAAATTATCTTTCGCAGTTTCATTTTTAATATCCTTAAAATCAACAGGAAAATTCTCTTGCACAAAATTTAAATAACTAAATTCTTCACTCTCACCACGAAACCGCTTTATATTTTTCGATTCTAGAGGAAGGCGAGAAAGTGCGTCAGCGAAACAATTTTTTTCTGACTTCACAAATTCTATGTCAAAATTATAAGCAGCTAACTTGACAGCGTATCGCTGCAATCGACTAGCAGCTGTCATTGGTAAACCTTTATTTTTACCAAATATAAAACTTAATGGACGATGATCACTACGTAATGTAAAATGTCGGCCATAAAGATAATGATGGTGACGTGTCACCCCGAACACTATAGCGAGCGCTTCTTTGTCCAGCTGCGAATAATTACACTCCGCCTTGTTGAGAGTGCGTGATGCGCAACACACAGCTCGTTCGCTGCCATCCGCGTAACGCTGTGTTAGCACCGCACCCAGACCGTAAGCACTACTATCCACAGATAGTATTAGTGGTAAGCTTGAATTGTAATGTGCTAATACCGGAGAACTGCTTAACACTTTCTTTATTTTATTATATGCAATATCACAGTCTTGGCTCCATTTCCAAAGATGTCCTTTTTGTAACAGATTATAAAGAGGATTAAGAATATCACTCATGTTTGGACAAAATTTTGAATAAAAATTAACAAGACCTAAAAAGCTTTTCAATTCTGTTATATTAGATGGTGTAGGAGCCGCAACTATGGCATAAATTTTTTTTGTATCCGTATGTAATCCAAATTTGTCAATTTTGTATCCCAAATAAGTGACACTATCTTTGAAAAATTGACACTTGCTAAAGTTTACACGTAAACCATTTTCTTTCAGCCTTTGGAGCACAGCTCTTAAATTAGACAAGTGTGTGGTACGATTTTTCCCCGTTACACAAATATCGTCCGCAAAAACAACCGTGGAAGGTAAACCACTGAGCACCTCTTCCATTATTTTCTGGAAATTCTCCGGTATGCATTTTATGCCGAATGGTACACGTTTGTAAACAAAAGTACCAACATGTGTGGTTATGGCCGTCAGCGGCTGTGATTTCTTATCTAAGATACATTGTTGAAAAGCATTAGACAAATCTAACTTAGTGTACTGTTCCCCATTTACCAATACAGTGAAGAGATCCTCGATACGCGGCAGAGGGTAATGAAAGTCTTTAAGAACTTTATTAATAGTAACCTTATAATCACCGCACAATCTCAATCCCCCATTGGATTTGACTACCGGGACGATCGGAGTACCGTAGTCCGACCTATCGACTTTATAGATGACTCCCTCCCGCTGAAGTCTATCGAGTTCTCTTTCTACAGGCTCACGCAAAGCTAGTGGTAATGGGCGCGCCTTAACAAATATCGGAGATTTTTCCTTTAAATGTAAACATATCTTTGACTTAAAAGTACCTAATCCGTCAGCAAAAACCTCAGCAAACTCCGCTCTCAAAGACTCTATTAAAGGGTCACTAGCAACAATATTGTTGCAATCAACAACGGATAGTTGTAATTGCTTTAGCCATGTCCTACCCATTAGAGGAGGACCCCCGTTCTCAATTACATATAGAGTTAACTTAGCTTGCCTTACCCCACAAGAAACATTCACCGTTATAAAGCCGAGTGTTTCGATGATGTTACCTGTATATGACCGAAGTGACAATATTTTATTATCCAATGGTATATGAGATAAATATTTATCATAAGTCTTCTTAGAAATTGCCGAGATTTTGCTTCCAGTATCTACTTCAAACTTACATGGAATGTTTTCAACACATAATAACGCATAATACGGCCCATCGCCACTATTACTAACAATTAATTTATAAAAATTGCAGTTATCGCTCTCCGAATCAGAGTCTTCTAAGAAAAACTGTCCCTTAGGGCCACAATTGCCCCTGGATCCACTTTTATTCTTGCACACCGCTTTTAAGTGTCCCTTTATGCCACAAGCATCACACGAATATTGTTTGAATCGACACTTATTTTCCTTGTGACCCAACTTGCCGCAACATTTGCAAGCTGACCGCGGGGCGACTCCGCTGCCGCCACCTCGCGGTCCCGCACCAAATCGAAGCAAGCCGTCACTGTCCGATGCATCCGCTGTGCCGCCTACTCCACCGTTGGCTGCCCTGCGAGCCCCCAAGCTGTCGCTGCTACCTTGCGCTGTCGACGAACATGCCGTCGCCGCATGCCGCTCCGCCGACTCCAAAGCTAAAGCCAATTCAACAGCTCGTTTGTAGTCAAGGCTCTTTTCAGCAAAAATTCTCGACCTCATATCTTCATTGTACAGCCCAGAAACGAACTGATCCCGCAAACATACCTCAAGACAACTGCCGAAATTACATGTTTTCGCCAAATGTTTAAGCGCCTGTAGGTAGTCGCGAACATTCTCGTTCTGCTGTTGACTTCTCTGTCGGAACAGATGCCGTTCCGCAATTTCTGACCGGTCTGGTTCCAGATGGTCTTTAACCAGTGCCACAAGTTCATCAAACGACTTAGACTCTGGGACATTCGGCGAACACAGATCGCACATGAGTTCATAGCAATCAGCACCCACGACCGTTACCAAAGTCGCCACTTTTAGATTGTCACTTATTGCGTTCAAAGCGATAAACTGTTTCACACGACGAATATATGCGTCCCAATTTTTATTGTTTATATCAAAGTTTTCTATTCTTCCTAAAGGCATTTTTACGTATTTTTATAAGCGTGGGATAATATATTTTAAATTTTCTCGTCGCCAATGTTGTATTTGCTGTCAATTAGACACCGAGGTCGAATGCCAACTGTTTTAATATAATAATAGTCTATGCCTATACATAGCACTATGAAAGTAAGCAAAATACACTAACCTGGCCGTCGCCACGTCTGTCAGTTGCCTAATCTTTCTAATGGCGAATACAGCGGAGCTTAATTTACCAGCTATTCTATGTATATGCGAACTCCACTGTAGCTTAGCATCAACTGTTATTCCAAGAAAGACAGTAGAAGGAACAAGATCTAAGACATTTCTATCTAATACAATATTAGAAACTTGTTCAGTATTGTTCAGTAGGGAGAATTTAATACATTTGGTTTTCGCCGCGTTCAAAAGTAGATTATTTGTGGAAAACCAGTCTGAAATGAAACCAAGTGTTTCATTAGGCTCTACAAAAGACTCATCTTTCCTATTGATCTTAAAAATAAGTGACGTATCATCAGCAAATAAAACTACATCTGCTTTTTTATTTATCATGTAAGGTAAGTCATTTATATACACTAGGAATAAGAACGGTCCTAATATGGAACCCTGAGGTACCCCTATGCTAACTGGAGATCCTATAGAATTAATATTATCGATGTATACTTTTTGATGCCGGTCTGAAAGATATGATGATACCAATTGAAGTGCTCGACCCCGAATACCATAGAAATTAAGTTTCAAAATGAGTGTTCTGTGGTCAACGCAGTCGAATGCCTTGGAGAGATCACAAAAGACCCCCAAGGCATCCTGTGATCCCTCCCAGGACTCGAATACAGCTCTAACTAAAGCATGACCGGCATCTTGTGTAGACCGGCCCTGGGTTAGTCAGTCAAGTCAGTCAACGGACGATAGCCTAGTTGGGAATGGAACGGTCTGCCGAGACAATGTCCGGAGGTTCAAACCCAAGGCACACACCTCTGGCTTTTCGTAGTTACGTGTGTATTGATTATCAATTATCGTACGCTTTAACGGTGAAGGAAAACATCGTGAGGAAACCTACATACCTGAGAGAGTTCTCTGAATTTCGAAGGTATGTGAAGTCCGCCAACCCGCACTAGGCCAGCGTGGTGGACTAAGGCCTAAAATCCTCTCAGTAGTAGAGGAGGCCCGTGCTCAGCAGTGGGCAGTATATAATACAGGGCTGATTGCATTGCAGTATTTGTTTACTTTTGTTTAGAGCAGTTCATTTATTATACATTTATGTGACGAGTAGCGTTTACTCAGAAGTTGTGAAATAGACCCTTAGAATAGGTATTTAATAAGGAAACCAGTCACAGGCACTTGTTTGAAATCAAAGATAACAAAATATTGTTTCTAAATAAAGCAATTACAAATAGGTAAAAATAAGATCGTATTGAATTTTATGCAGAAATATGTCTACTCTTTTTAAATACTCTTTGACATGTGACAAAATAGTGATAAGGTATCAGATTCAACTAGAAAATGATAAACAAACGCTACTCTTTGTTTTATATGATGCAACTACATTATACACGTTACACAGAGTGACTGACTTGGAACTAAAACTGGTTTACAAGTATTTTAAAAGGAGAAATTAGGACATTTTAATGCAATAACTGTAATACCAGCCCTGTATTATATTACACTGCCCAGTGCTGGGTACGGGCCTCTTTACTGCGAGGGGTTAGGCCTTAGTCCACTACGCTGGTCTACTATGGGTTGGCAGACTTCACATTCGTACCCTCTAAATTCTTATTAAGAATTCGTAGGTATGCTCATGATGTTTTCCTTCACCGTTAAAGTGAACTATAATTGATAAACAATACACCCGTAACTTTTTTTTTTCAAGGCCTTGAATGACGAGACGAGCATGCAATTCGCCTGATGGTAAGCGATACGGCCACCCATAAACAGTAGCAACACCATCCAGCACCTTGAGGTACAAAGTACTGTGTGGCATTTCACTGCGCTCGTCATCCTGAGACATAAGATGTTAAGTCTCCTTATGTTCTGTAGTTAAACTGGTTACAATGTCCTTCAAACGAAACACAACGGTGCATGCACACTGCTGCTTGGCGGTAGAAATAGACATTGCGGTGGTACCCACCCAGACGGACACTAACATATGAGAGACCTACCACCAGTAACTTAAAACATAAAAGACTAAGGGACTTAAAATGACTGTAAGCCGGAATACAAATTACAAGCAAAAGTTGGCAATTGAAAGTAATTTGAGGTCCTACGGTCGATACCGAGCTCGGAGCTCTACCGTATGAGTTATTCGAGTCTCGGTTTCATAGAATTGGAATTTGTATCTATTAGTGAATTGGTTCTTCATTACACAATAGAATGGAGATATTATCGATTAATCATTGCTTTATTTGCAGTCCTACTTACCCTGTCAACGGTAGGCGTGAACTTATGTTAAGGAAAGTTTGTAATGATTCATCTTGTCAGATGATAAGCCATGATTGATAAGTCCTCGGCGGGTTAATGACCTGACAGGATATCTTACACTGGCTTTGTCCACTCAGTAAATAGATCACTAATATCCTGTCAAAGGTGAATGATAGGCCTCTTGTTCATGGGTCTGTTTACTACCTACTAACGTTTTGTGTATTTCTGCCGCCAAGCACCAGAGTGCAAACACTGTTGTGTTCCTGCTTGAAGGACACTGTGTTCAGTTTTAAGTGTATTACACACACACACTCACGCCTTTTATCCCCGAAAGGGTAGGCGCATCTAGTGCACCCACTTTTCGCCGTAGTAATTCCGTCCCATGATGTGATAGGGGACGAGCCAATCGCCATATCAGGTTCAAATTCCAGACTCCGGGCTGATAGTGAGTGGAGTAGTTAACTGTACCACTAAATACTATTATGGGAGATGGAACTATTTGATAATTTACGTGTAATAAAATACAATATGTCTTTGTTTCTTTTCATACTATACAATATTTTTATAGAAACTAAAATACGAAATGGTAAGCTACGATGTTAAATGGTGTAGCTACTCTACAATAGATGTCACTATACTAAACCACTTACGTGCATATAAGCTATTGCACGATAGATGTCGCCACACGTTCCTATTTTTTTTGTTTTTCTCTTCACAAAAACACAATTAAAGGGATTCACTTTACTTTAATTAAAGAAAAAAAAAATGTTTCAATTAAGCTTAACGCATAAATGCGTTTTGAAATTTTGAGTTTGTTCAACTACTTATGTGGCTGACTGTAACTATTAATAGGTGCTGTCAAATTAATTTAATTTAATGCAAATTTTATTTAGTATAGTTACAATAAGTTCGTACCGATATTCAATACACACACAATGCCCCACTTACGCATTTTGTCTGCAGGAATATAACGAGCCTCTAACTTAGGTAATATACTTAATATGCTCATACTTTAGAATTAATTATAATAGGAACTTAATAAATATTATCCAAGCTATCAAACATACTTATTTTATAATCTGATTTATATGTTCATGAGTACACCTCCTGTGATGTCGATATGATTTAGATTTTTATTTTCCTCCATATTTGTCGATACATCACATGCGAAACATCGTGTGGAAACCTACATAGGTACCAGAGAAATCCTCAAAAATAATTTCGAAAGTATGTAAAGTTTGCCAACCCGTACTAGGCTAGCTAGCGTGGTGGACGAAGCCTAAACCCTCTCAGTAGTAGAAGAGGCCCGTGCTCAGCAGTGGGCAATTCTGGTATGGTATGGTATGGTAGGTATATTTTCCGATACAATAATTAAAATAAGCATTTACATTAACCTTAAAATGTCCAGACCATAGTCGGACCATTTTGTCCGACACAAAATAGCTAATGGGGACTTACCTAATATACCTAATTTTGACAAATTAAAGAACAATCCATCAAATCATCCAACGGTAAACAAATCGTCCCTCAAGGTTCTAATTTCTTATCTAGGCATTATAGCAGGCGGTATAATGACCGGAGAGGTAATTTAACCCGTTCACTCCTAGCTGACGTTTATCCTCGACATTGGAATCTAATCCAATATGACCAATTAAAAACTACAAAAGAATTAACCACTCAATTTGATGTGAATTCTTTTTGGCGCGACATTTAATTACCGCGCCGCAAGATGGCGCTAATCCATGACACGCGCCGCAACAATTTCCCATGTGGGGTGGATATCGTTTTTAAATTATTTGGTTTTGACGTTTAGATGATATTTGTCACCCCTTTTATTGCGGAGGGTTGGTTGTATGGTTAGTTTTATTTTATGGAAAACAGGTTAGAAGACTGGGACACATTTTGTTGAAGATTCGTAAAAGATTTTGCACTTGAAACGAGTGACTGCTGAGCATGTTTAAAAGCCAGTGATAAAGACCGGAAAACCTTCTATTCTGAAAATAATTTACTGCCTCGGTGGCGTAGCTGTAATACGGTACGACTGCAGTGTTGAAGTCTCGGGTTCGATGCCCGGGTCGGTTAAAGTGATATTGGAATTTTCTACTCAGTATCAGCCCGGGGTCTGGAATTTGTGCCCGATATGGCGAGAGCCTCGCCCCCTATCACATCATAAGATGGCAAAGGCACGGCGAAAAGTGGGTGTACTAGTTGCGTCTCTACCCCTTCGGAGATAAAGATGTGTCTATATGTCACACAGATGTTAGAGTTCGGTTTTTATGCGCACTTAAGTTTGTAAATAAATCCTTCTGTCCAGGTTTTTATACTTATTGCGTGCAATAGTCGTTGCCAAAAAATGTGAAACATTTTTTTATCCAGTTTCAAACATTGACGGCCTATTCGACTGAACTATAAGTTCTAAAAAATACAGTCAACATAAACGTTTGTACTGCAACTCTTTGATTGAAACTGGCCGAATAGCCAGCGTGATATAAAAAAATAAAACGGAATTATTATTTGAAAAAATAATTTCAATAGTTTCCGAACGCGGATTTAAATTTAGAATCATGTTATTGATTCATTAATACTTGATTCGTTAAAATATAGGTACTTCATTTTTAGAGAACATAGGTACTTTGAAAAAGCTTTATTAGGTGACTAGCTTTTGCTAGCGGCTTCGCCCGCGTGCAAGAGTTTTGCGAGATAAAAAGTTGCTTATGTCCTTCCCAAATGATATTTCGTACAGGATAGCTTGAGACCCTGGGAAGGAGTTTGGGAGATGTGCAGTAACAAACAAACAGAAAAAACAGACAAACAGAAAATAATTATAAATATCGCTGATGTTCCATTACTCTTTAAAGTCACTCCCATTATTTTTTATCACATTTCTTTCAATGTCATGACACACCGGGTTCTACTGCTTTTATGTATAAATATAATTATAATTTAGTTACATAGATGAATGAATTATTGCTTTAGAGAAGTTGTTCGACGAAAAACAAGAATCCTCTGATTTGTCTCTTCATTTTTTCAAAATTCCACTGCAGGCACAAGATCATGTAGGCAATTATTGATTAGTTAGTATAATGCAATCAATTCTGCATTTTATATGAGTACGGGTCTCCTTTACCACTGAGCCGCCACGGTCAACCCTACCTGTCGTAAAAGGCCACTAATTGGATCCATCAGGGTCATTGGACATACACTCGGGGCTGTATGTATGTACGTCAGAAATATCCCTAAAATGGAATGGATTGGTGTACAGACCTCGCCGCTGTTGTGGACGCTAGTTGGTTTCGATGTACCGACACTGTTTAGACAGTATTCTACAGTGGCTGTTCCGGTAGCGATCTGAGGTAATGCCTGATGGTACCCCGGAGCCACCTCTAATGCGTCGACGAAGGTTACCGCGGGGTTTTAGTCGGTAGGTACACAGGGTGCATAGCATGCCGGTAACCCCGACATACCCGCCTCGGTTCCTCGGACTGACGCGGGAGCTTGAAGCGATTTCCCCGCGACAAAAAAAAGGCCTTAGTCCACCACGCTGGCCTAGTGCGGGTTGGCAGACTTCACATACCCTCGAGATTCTTTTTGGAGAATTCTCAGGTACCTATGTAGGTTTCGTCACGATGTTTTCCTTCTCCGTTAAAGCGAACGATAATTGATAAACAATACACACGTAATTTCGTGCAATATTGGCGGCAAAATAAATTCATTGGTATCTTTTCATTAATTTATTAAAATTATTTATTGAATGTACATAGCAGAAAGATAAGAAATAAATCTCCTAATGCTGATAGGTTTTTGGAAGAAACTTATATCCAGTTACCTTGGTGTGCGTGGATGGTATTTTGTCAGACTTGAGATATCATGGAGGTCTATACAGATTATTTATGGTATATTACAAACTGGCTTTAAAATCCAACGCTGTTCTATTTTCAAATTATGAATCCAAATGTGCTTGTAACTCGTTAATATTAATTTAATCATTATATTACTTCACTTCAATGTATCTCTAGCTAAGCCGCTGCCTTCTACTATAGAAATAGGGTTTGTTTTATTAACAGGCAATGTTGAAAAAGTGGCATAAATGTTTTTAAAATCCTGAGAATTTAATTTCTTGTACCGGGTCGAATGATCTACAGCCTCACCTTTGCTATATCTTTGAGCTAAAGATAAAAAAGAAAAAACATAACAAACGCAAGCGGAAATCTCAAATTGGATTGCCAAAGAGCAACGAGAGGGACGCATGTATTATTTTTTACATGTTAGAAAGAGATAAACATACTCTCGAGACCACAAAGGGAGTAATTGTAGACAAAAGAGACTGGAAAAGACATGCCCCTTAACAAGATTTCTATCTGTGAGTGTTTTGCCTTAAGGATGTTCGGACAAACTTTGATCTGCGTCCCACCAATCTGATATTGTATTTTATTTCTACGCAATTCGGTTTATAATCGCATGGAATGTATTTTATAATACAGATATTAAATTTGTCGTATTTTAAACAGACTGAAGGCACGTCGCGCGTTAAACAAGATTCTGTCAAAGTATTATTTTCGACCAGTTCGTGGTGAGCTGCGGTGTCATAGGATCATTTTGTGTGTGAAGGTCTCCTTGTGGTGGTCTCTTTGTAAGAATGTTTGATATAAGTTTGCATGCGAAGTTTCGTATGGAAACGGTAAATGATCAAATAAGTTAGAATATGGGTTCAATTTTCGTATATGTACGTACTTATAAAGTTTATCTTAACCTTGTTATAATTACCTCAAATCGTCTCGAAAAGTAATTCATTGTGTGCCAAATTTTACAAAATCCGTTCAGCAATTTCTACCTTTACCCAAAAATGTCCACAAACATTTATAATATAATACTAGTAAAATTATTAAAACTCATTTGATCATACGCATAAATAGCAGCGACTCTACTTCTAGACCTCGAAAAGAACAATAATAAGAAATTACTACATAGGACTGACTGCCTCGGTGGCGTAGTTGTGTTACGGTATCTACGACTGCAATGTTGAGGTCTCGGGTTCGATCCCTGAGTTGGGCAGTGATATTGGGTTTTCCTACTCAGTATCAGCCCGAAGTCTGGAATTTGTGCCCGATATGGCGATAGGCTCGCCCCCTATCTCATCATGGGACGGAATACGCAAGGCGAAAAGTGGGTGCACTAGTTGCGCCTGTGCCCTTCGGGGATAAAGGGCGTGAGTGTGTTTGTGTGAACTACATAGGACTCCTCTAAACACACACAAACGTACAAATTACATTGATTCCTGAACACTTAGAAGCCAACCCAATCTAGAATCAAACCTAACACTACCGCTTAGGGGAAACAGCCTTTCCCAATGACACCATTAAAGAAACGACTTAAGAATTCCGCGACTTTTACAAGCGCTCAAAATATTTAAGATATTATTGTCCCCCACCCTCTGTGCGTGATGGACGACCCCTTACTTCGTACGATAGGGTTGACAATACTACAGTGTATATTAATAAGTGAAGAAAAATCTTTGTAACCTCTTTAAGCATATTGCATTGCGCCCGCGGATGAGTGTGGGATTTGGCATAAAGTTCATATAGAGGAGTGCAGAAAAATAAAAATTATGTATAGAAGAAGAAGAAGAAATAAGTTTATTATTTGAACAATAGTAGAAACACAAACACATATGTTATATTATTTAAAAAAAACGAAGTTCATATAGTGCAGAAAAATAAAAGTTATGTATAGAAGAAGAAGAAATAATTGTTGTTTATTATTGGAACAATAGTGGAAACGAAAACACAAATGTTATGTTATTTAAAAAAAACGCTATTATTGTTTAACAATGTGCCTCTCATGGGTCCTCCCATTCAGTCAAATGCTGCAGCACTACCAGTACAGTACCGCATCGTTGATTTCAATGAGATGCTCATAATAATAACTTAGGCAATATGTGTTACAAATATATTAAATTCGACGATTTAATTTCGATTTATTACATAACTGCGCGCGGCTCCGCCAGCATGGAAAAGTTTTCCGGTATGACTGCAATGCTGAGGTCTTGGGTTCGATTGCAGGGTCGGGCAAAGTCATATTGGGTTTTTTAAATTCAGTATCAGCCCGGAGTCTGGAATTTGTGCCCGATACGGTGTTAGGCTCGCCCCCTATCACATCATGGGACGGTGAAAAGTGGGTGCGCTAGTTGCGCCTCTGCCTACCCCTTCAGGGATAAAAAGGCGTGTGTATGTATGTACTACGCGTCATATAAAATTGGCTAAAACATATATTATTCTCTTAATTATATATTAACCCAAATATTATATCTATCCAATCCAGGAAAAGAAAAAACAATTGTGTCTAATCTCTAATATCTTTGATGTGTATCTGCAGGGTTTTCAGTTACGTATCTCAATTGTTTTATGGCGTAATTGATTACTCGAAATTAAAGTAGATGTTATTTCGTATTTTCTTGAATGTAGTAAGCCACAACAATATGCCAACAACGCATACTCTCATATTTCAGCCACACAATGCGCAGAAACGATGAAAATTTGGAAAAACTGATTGTGGTAGGGAACACCGAAGGCAAGAGATCGCGCGGTCGTTCATCAACAAGATGGACTGACCAAGTAAAAGACTCATCGTCCTCTAAATTCTACACAGCCGTAAGAGACGCGCTAGACAGAAACCGGTGGAGGCAGATCATCCGCTCCAGATACAACCCTGATGCCGACCACGATCCTCAGACATGAGGGACCAGAGAGAGAGAGTAAGCTACAGTAACATAGCAATAGCAATGCCACGCATACCACTAATCTACGATACATTTCAAATTATTATCATGCATTAAACATATATAAACTCAAAAAATATTCTATAATGACTGCCAACCCTAACCAGATAATAATATCAATAACTGACCTCCCCAAAGCTGTTAAAAAGATATAAAAAAGTAATAAAATGCAATGCACAATAAAAACCACGGGAAGGGTTCTGCGGAACCCTAATTTGTACACCACTACACGTCAGTTTAAGACGGTATTCTTTTGAGGAAAATTGCTAGTATTTGCATTTTTGGCGGGTTTATGAATGGCTACAATTATTTTCACAAATGTTTTCGGAAAATTCGTCTTGGCTTTAAATTTAACTAGGATTTATATGATTTTAGCATCCTATGTATGTATGTATTTATCCATTTTATGTTCCTATTGAACCAATTTTGACAAGTGAGGTGTCGGCATTGGCATTGGCTCCCATATTTTACATTTATTTGTTGGGATTAATCATGAGTAATTTAAATGTAAATTCAATAATAATCATGTGCATCATTAATCATTATACACGATACTTTTGCCGTACTCTTCACCCGGGGGCGTAGCTCAGATGGTAGAGCGCTCGCTTAGCATGCGAGAGGTACCGGGATCGATACCCGGCGCCTCCAGTAAGCTTTACGCATACTTTTGTAGTTTTACTTTTATAAATATTTATTGTAGCCGTAGATAAATAGATATATAGATAACTCTTTATTGAACACCACACAAGTAAAAGAAAAACACAAACATACTTATTAACTACAGCTAGGTAACAATCGGCCGTAATATTTACTATTTAGTAAAAAATTCATTGCATATAAATCAAAATTTTAAAAAATAATTTTACGCTCTTTTGCACGCGTAAGTGGCGATAGCCTAGTTGGGAGTGGAACGGACTGCCGAGACGAATGTCCGCAGGTTCAAAACCCAAAGGCACACACCTCTGACTTTTCTAAAAAACGTTATGTGTGTATTCTTTGTGAATTATCGCTCGCTTTAACGGTGAAGGAAACCATCGTGAGGAAACCTGCATACCTGAGAAGTTCTCTATAGGAATTTCGAAGGTATGTGAAGTCTGCCAACCCGCACTAGGCCAGCGTGGTGGAAAAGGCCTTAACTCTCTCAGGTGTAGAGGAGGCCCGTGCTCAGCAGTGGGCAGTATATAGTACAGGGCTGGTATGGTATGGTTATACTCGTGCCGTACCAACGCTGGGAAAATAAATAAATATGTTCTCGCTTAAGAATTATAGCTTCTACGCATTGTATTTAAGGTTCATATTAGTAAGGGATGGTTTTAATGAAGTAAAAAACTTCCTACGCATTTTCGACCAGGTCACGTGTCCTGACGCGAGTTTAATATTTTATACCCATCCCAAGAAAAGTGCTCAACGCCGCGACGCACCGCTAAAGAAGGTTTCACTTCAAAAAAATATTTCACACAAGATTTACTACTTAAAAATTTCATCATCATCATCAGCCACACGACGTCCACTGCTGAACATAGGCCTTCCCTAAAGATTTTCAGACGGACCCGTAAAAAGCGGCCTGCATCCAGCGTGTTTCTGCGACCTTTATCAAGTCGTCTGTCCACCTTGCAATTTTAATATTCCGTGGGTCGTTAAATAAACCCAAAATATTACTCAGAATAAAACTTAATTTTTCTGGTTATAGATAACGTAACTAAGGGCCTATTTTACAGGTTTAATGGAAATTTTATTTGATAGTTATCGTAATTAACAACTTATGTAGATAGTACTCATTTTATTACCATTTATTTGGGAGCATAGATTACAGGGTCACTTTTGTATTTGGCCGGCTTATACATTTTAGTTAGGAATGGGTACTAAAATATTTTTTGCGTAGATTACCTACAGAAGTTGCATTGTCTGGGTATAATTTTCGATAAAAATTAATTCTCCCCTTCATTCCCATTCACCCCGTTCTACGGGCGTTAAATTTAAAAAACATGCATTTTGAATATAGAACGGTTTGTTTTTAATTTTTCGACACATGACGTGAGTGACTGGCCGGCGATGTGTCAGGCGGCGGGCACACAAGACAGAGTGAAGGGCGCGCGAGTGGACTACACTGTAGGGCTACGTGCATGCTACACCGACGCGCAGCGCGCATTTGGAGGTTTTAAAAAATATTCGTTTTATTGTTAATTTCAAATCATGTTTGTTACATTATTTTTAATTTAATTGAAGTAAATTTTTTTTTTAAACTTGACAGCCAAATACCGTAAATTCCCTAAATATTTGTAGTAAGTTGAGTAAATTACGATTAAACGGACTATGACTATCGATATTACACAAGTAAAAATACTAGACAAGCGCAATTAGAAGTAGGTAGGTACGTATTTGGTTTTATAACGTCACCTAACATAAAAATAGTAATATTATTTTAGTAGGTTCACCAGGTCTAAATATAGATACTATAAATATGTATGGTAAATATATTTTAGTGATTTAACCTGTACATATTTAAATGTAATGTTTTACATTAAACATAAATTTATTTCTAGAAAACTTAATGAACACGATAATTTTAATTTCAATTAAGTACATATTTTTTTGTTGTTGCATATGAACGTAATGTTGCTTGTACAGTGCCATATGAATTATTTATATAATATTAATCATCCTACTAATATACTTGTACCAATTCTATAAGTTTCTCACCTAAATCCGTCCCTGGATTGCCACCATGGTAGTATTGTGTTAGTCGGCAGCTTTGTGCCGTGCGCGCACTCCACGCGGCCCCCGTCCCGCTCCGACGCGGCGCGTGCGAGTGAGACGCCGCCCCCGTCACGGGACACTGAGTGCGGGCCAGTGTGACAATATTTAGACACTTATTGGCTACAATACATACCTGTGGACTTAAAAAAAACATTGACTTTTGACATTGCTTTGGTTTTTACGTTTCTATTTTACTTTTTTTCGTTTGTGGGTTTTGCTGCGCAGTTATGTTTAAACTCTCACTACCTCTGCACTGTAGTAAAAAAAAAAAATTATCTTCGGTGCTTTTTTAATTTGCTTTTTTTTTTCTTTGTCCATCATCGGTATTTAAGTAATTACTTATTGGTAGATTGTTTTGTCAGAATAAAATGAAAAAAGTGTCTTACTCAAGCAGTACAAATAAACAATGTGACAGTGCCTTTCTACTTATCCAAAGATACAGTCAAAAGAAAAATCATGAGCAATGTCCATTCGAAGCGGCGATAGCCTAGTTGTGAGTGGAACGGACTGTCGAGACGAATGTCCGCAGGTTCAAAACCCAAGGGCACGCACCACTGACTTTTCTAAAAAGTTATGTGTGTATTTGTGAATTTTTCCCTCCTTTTAACGGTGAAGGAAAACATCGTGAGGAAACCTGCATACCTGAGAAGTTCTCTAAAAGAATTTCGAAGGTATGTGAAATCTGCCAACCCGCACTAGGCCAGCGTGGTGGACTAAGGCCTATACCCTCTCAGTAGTAGAGGAGGCCCGTGCTCAGCAGTGGGCAGTATATAATACAGGGCTGGTATGGTTATCACCATGGTAATGATGATTCTGCCACAAATACCTACTTGCTTGTTCGTCAACCTACTTACAATGATATAACATTAAATCAACGGATCCAAATTCAATTCCAAAAACATACTTGAGTTTTATAAGGCAACTAAACTTCTGCTCGCGGCTCCGGCCGCGTGAAAAAGTTTTTCCAGGATAAAAATATTTTCCCGGGATAAAAAGCCTATAGCACTCAGGAGTAATGTAGCTTCCTATTGGTGAAAGAATTTTGCAAAATCGGTCCAGTAGTTTTTGAGTTTATCCATTACAAAAAAACAAACAAATCTTTCTTCTTTATAATATTAGTATAGGTAAGTCGACAAAACTCGGATACATTAGTAGTGACTAGTGAGTTAGAGGCGTGGCTCTGCTTACCCCTTCGGTGGTAAAACAAAAAATGCATCCATCACTCCTTTATTACCGAAGGGGTAAGCAGAAGTGCAACCAGGGCAGTCACTTTTCGCCATGTGTGTTTCGTCCTTTGATGTGATAAGGGGCGAGCATGAGCCTATCGCGATATCGGGCACAAATTCCAGACACCGGGCTGATACTGAAAACACAAACCCAATATCAATTTGCCTGACGCAGGATTCGAACACAGGACCAGAGCGGTGTCGTACCGCGTAGTACAACTACGTCATAAAGGAAGGTTTCATAGTAAAGACTTACGACCTTCATAAACAGATTATAAACTTATTTTAGTTATAGAATGTTTTGTCTTCTTTCTTCAAACTCAATTCAAAATTCGTTCGAAAAACAAATCATTCGATAACTAAAATAGGTTTATAAACTGTTTTTAAATAAGGCCATTAATCTTTACTATAAAACCTTCGTAATTGGCTTCTAACTGCGCACATACTGTCCGACCTCCGAAAGACGTGATGTTTTCTCAATTAATAGATTAGAAATCGTTCAACATACTTGAGATGTGAAATACTGTAGTTTGTTTTATCAAAAACTCTTTGCTTAATTACGTACTCACTGCAAAAACACTCAAATTATTCTGTATTCTGTACATATCACTAAAAAGTTAATAATGTTATACTAGGTATTGTTAGCTTGCTTAGTAACGCACTTTTCTTTTAATGGAAATCTTATTGTATATTTTTACGCAATAGAAAGTAGCCTATATTATGTTAATCTAGGAAAACTTTTTTTATTGCATTTGATTGCTATACTCAATCTGCGGTCTTTTCGAGTGGCCCACGAAGCCTTTACAAGCCCACCTCATTCGGAAACTTTAAACCTAAATAAACTTTTTTAAAGATCGCTTGAGTTCCATATCGTGATGTATTAGGGGGTAAGCCTATCGCCACATCGGGCACAAATTCCAGAATCCGGGCTGATACTGGGCAGTAAAATCCCATCACTGCCCGACCCGGGATGCGAACCCGGGATCCCAGAGCGGTGTATCGCGCACGTTATACAATCTCGCCACCGCAGCAGTTAATATTAGGTAAATTATTTTACTTTTTTGCACTCATTACCGAATCGAAGTAAAAATATTAATCTAACTTAAAACTGGAAAATACATTAGCACGTTGTCCAAACACACACACACACACTCACACTCACACTCACACACACACACACACTCACGAGAACAGTACAATGACGCAACTATATATAGTTTGTTTAATTCTCTTGTATGCAATTAACCGACCTTAACACTGTGATTTTGGTACAGTCGTGCACAAAATAAGTAGTCAAAAGTAACCTAACTTTTGGCCTAGAGGTATAAATCAGTAATATTGCGAAAATCAAAAAAAAATATGCTTACAAATGACTTGTTTTCATTGTTTATTTTCGTGATTGAAAGAATGGGATCGTTTATTGAAAACAATCGGTATCATCATCATCATCATTAGCCAAACGACGTCCACTGCTGAACATAGGCCTCTCGTAAAGATTTCCAGACGGACCTGTCAGAAGCGGCCTGCATCCAGCCTGTTCCTGCGACCTTTTACACAACTAACAGTCGGTATAGGTGCCAATAATTTAATGCGAATAAATACAACAATATATTGTATTCTGTTGTTGGTCCGAATGGTTTTGTTTTGGTCACTATTCTTAATATAAAATCGTGTGCTTTTTGGATATCAACATAATCTGTACAATAAAATATTTATGGCTAGCTTTCATAGTCGCAATAAGATTCAGACAGGATATTCTTCTGGAAAAAACGTAGTTCGTGTCGTATTTCATAAAGTACTTTATACAGGGTCATTTTGACATTGCGTTAATAAATGAAACCACATACTCGTCTTTGCTTTTGCTAACATTGTGCCAAAAATTATCCATGAGAAACTTATATTATCACCAAAAATCTCATTTCAACTTTCCTGATTCTTTTATAATTTTGTAGTTTAGTGCGAGTGTGGCGTGTGGGTGAGTGTTTTTCTGACTGAAAGTGTGATGTTGCTCCAGCGGCGAATCCTTCTAGAGTAGTAGTAGTGGCATTAGGGCGTTTAAACTTAAAGTTACTTTTTATTGATATTTATTTTGTTTGAAACTTACACTTTTTTATTTTACATCTATGGTTAAAATAACTTAATGGAAAGTGTTATTTTCAAGGTGATAAGTATGTGGTTTCATTTAGTAACGCAGTGTCAAAATGACCCTGTATATGACAACGATTTGTGCGATTAGCTTGTAACCACACCTCACAAACTTCCGCATTTATTTTTATCACTAACCCTCAGGTGCAGGGTGGTCACGTTTCCGATACCGTATAAATAAATACTTTTTTTGTTTTTTTTTTTTATGGCATTTGTGTTCACATTTTGCCAATGTCAAGTTAGGTTTGTCTATTTTATTATCTGTAGTATGTCGAAGTAAAGCAGTGGCTACCTTACCAAGACTTTATCGAGGAGTTTTGGCGGCAACAAAAAAACACTTGATTAGCACAATTATTTCAATTCACTTCATTTGAGCTCTTTAATAGAACTATATTGGATAATATACCACCATAATTATGCAATATAACACTAAGTATCACCAAAATAATGAATTAAAACAAGAGCACCTCATGACACTTCCAAGTTCCCGCCAAAACTCTCAAATAAATACTTATACTCCGGTTACTTTACGAAGAGCTCTGACGGGTGACAATTCAAATATTAATAGACATGGGAAATTATATTCGATCGCAAATTAAACCGATTTGTATGCAGAATCGATATAAAATATGACTATAATGAAATCGATTTGATGTTTTAAAAGTGGGTGATATACGCTCAATATATTGATTTAACCATGTTACATTTATCCATAATTTATTTTATATTTCAAATGACATAATTTAAAATAAACACACTATATTAATATGGTATCTTCATAATCAAAACGATTAATCGTAAGTATTTGCTTAATAATGATCCAGCTCTAAGACATTTACGTTCCGTTCTCATATCACCCATAGTTTTTCAATATATTTAAAAATATTATTTCATTACTCTAAACCAAAATGGAATTTTTAATTTTAAGTGTATAGTATTGTAATTAACAAAGATGATTACTATTGTTTTTTTAAGTTGGTTGCCTCATAGAATATAATTTATTGCATATAGATGAATAAAACAGTTTTTGCGAAGAATGGATTGTGTCGCAGTTGTCAGAGCTCTTCGTAAAATAACCGAAGTATAGTATCATTAATTAACAACGGTAATAACAAAGGTGGTAATTATTTTGTATACCACTGTACGTCAGTAACGCGATCTCTCGTCCACTCGGCGGGTACCCGTTTGTCTGTCCGTTTGATGTCCACCACGCGACCGGGACGGATTCAGAAGAGGGTGTGGGCAAGATTCTGCAGTCAAAAATACGTCATAATTGTGCGGGTTAAATTATTTTTGTTTTTTTAATTACTGTGGTTTCTACGTTCTAAATTTCTTATATCATTAACTTTTTATTTAGTTTAAACGAAGGTAGACAAAGTGAGGCAAGTAAGCATATTAGCAAAATTTATTCCTGTTTGGTTTCGTCTCCTGATACCGCAAACCCATAGAAAAACGATAACCTTCGAGAGAAAAATTATGTTGACGTTACCTAAGCAATACCACGTTACTGTTTTAATATGCCACCCAATTTTTTCCTAAATACCTCCCAGTAAAAAACCCATTCGGACACAATATTTGGACATTTTAGAAACTTGAAATTTCATTTGACTACGTATATAATTCTTACTTAGCTTCTACAAATATGTATTTGCGGTTACAAAAATAATTCAACCGTAGAGTTTTACGGAAAAATTTTGTTTTTAAGGCTACATTATTTGTGTACAGTATGAGCAAACAGTCAGATTTTAAGAAATTTGTTAATTTTAGGGGCTTTTTGAGGACGGCGCGGTGGAGGAAATTTGAATTTTTTTGATTGGATATAATTAACATTTACGCATGCTCACGCCTTTTATCCCCGAAGGGGTAGGCAGAGGCGCAACTGGTGCACCCACTTTTCGCCAAGCGTATTCCGTCCCATGATGTGATAGGGGGCGAGCCTATCGCCATATCGGGCACAAATTCCAGACTCCGGGCTGATACTGACCCGGGAATCGAACCCGAGAACCTCAGCCTTGCAGTCGTACCGTAATACAACTACGCCACCGAGGCAGTATAATTAACATTTGCCCGATCTAATTGTGTAGCTCTAAGTGGGCAAACCGAGAAACTGCTGAACAGTTTTCGATGATTTTTTTGGCAGAAATTAATATTGACCTATATTTTTTTACATACAAATAACGCATTTTTTCTCAAGCGTTAAGCGTAGAGGGCAGCCATATCGCCGATATAATATTACCCATCTCAAGATGCCTTTGGTGGCAATCAGCCATACCTCTCAGGAGTGTGTTTGAATAACTCACACAAATTTACGTTTCCTCACCTAGTAATCGAAACGGGAACCTTTCAATTCCAAATGCAATAAATTTATAATTTAAACAAAAAGGAGTTATACACAGGCTGTAACACTATAATTTGTTTGCATACAAATTATATTAATCTGGCCTAAACCTACTCCCATAATCCATTTAACATACGTATTTAAACGATTCAATAAAACCACAAAAAAAATAACAAAACCACCGCACTATAATAATAGAAACTTAATACGCACTAAGTGAATGGTGAAAAACGATATTATGCGCTCCATTGTGCCTCTTGTATTTTATAACATTAGTATTGTATTTTTAAATTTATTTTGATTTAAATTCAATGGTCTATTACCTCAGCCCCTGTTGTGAAAGCTTTTCTGTTCTGTCTCGCGTCTTTTCAGTATCTTTCCTTATGTATTTATGCTCAATAGCCACAGCATAAGCTAGTGATGCGACTCGAGTCCTGTTTTTACTCGAGTGACTCGAGTGAATTTGTCAAACTCGTACTCGAGTGAAAAAAGTATTGACTTAAGTCCATTTGCACTCTTTTTTTTTTATCGTATTGAATGACGAGACGAGTATGCCGTTCGCCTGATGGTAAGCGATACGGCTGCCCATAAACTGTAGTAACACCACACAGCACCTTGAGTTACAAAGTACTGTGTGGCATTCCACTGCGCTCGTCATCCTGAGACATAAGATGTTAAGTCTCATTATGTCCAGTAGTTACACTGGCTACAATGTCCTTCAAACCGAAACACAACAGTGCATGCACACTGCTGCTTGGCGGTAGAAATAGACATTGCGGTGGTACCCACCCAGACGGACTCTTACATATGAGAGACCTACCACCAGTAAACTACTCGAGTTGCCGAGTCAACTCGGCTCACCAAATAGCCTCGGTGAGCGCTAGAAGTCACTAGAAGTCGATAATTCATTAGTCCCTGTCGACGTTAGAATTTTTATAGCTAATTTGGTATTTTTCATGTGATAGAGCATAAAAAAAATCAATTTAACAAGTGAAAAATAACTATTTTATTTTGTATATTATTTCATCTTCCAACATGCAATGCAATGCAATCAGCCCTGTATTATATACTGTCCACTGCTGAGCACGGGCCTCCTCTACTAAGAGGGGTTAGGCCTTAGTCCACCACGCTGGCCTAGTGCGGGTTGGCAGACTTCACATATATCTTTGAAATTCTTATAGAGAACTTCTCAGGTATGCAGGTTTCCTCACGATGTTTTCCTTCACCGTTAAATCGAACGATAATTGATAAACAATACACACTTAACTTCGAAAAGTCAGAGGTATGTGCCTTGGGTTTTGAACCTCCTGACATTGGCTCGGCAGACCGTTCCATTCCCAACTAATTGGGAATCTTCCAACATATTAGTAATTAAATATAGGTATTCAAAAATACTTAAACAAATCTTACTAAAGTCACATGGTTTGTAAATAGTCAACTCGAGTGGCTCAAAAACTAGAGTACGGCTCGAGTGACGTAATGAAATTACTCGAGTCATAAAATCCTACGCGAGTCGCATCACTAGCATAAGCCAGTTTTGTGAAGTACTCAAGTTTGAATTAAATCTCAAGTAGACATTGAATGTATTGAACTATTGAATAAACCATGCTTAAGCTGTCATTTAATAGCCTGTTCTGAGCTGAGTGAGTGCTGTTACACAAACAAAACTTAGGTCTCAAAATTCGTCACATAAAGTAACCTGAGACGTCACTTGAGCTGATGTTAAGATGGGTCTATTAAATAGCCACTATCTTAAGATGCTGACCTTAATTTGACAGTGTCTCGCTTGATATCACACTTCACAGCGAAATTGAGTTGCATTTATTAATTCGAATTTTCTCTTATGACATCCAGAATATCCAATCTACTCCACTGTTATGAGACTTTCTTATTTCGTATTCTCTTGCATTCATCATCGTTATCATCAGCCACATGAAGTCCACTGCTAAACATTGGCCTCCCCTAAAGATTTCCAGGTGGACCTCTCGAAACTCTGTCAGAATTGCTCCTGCATAACATTCAATTTATTATTTTACTTCTTTCAATAACACTGATTCCACCTTGGTCGATCTAACATACTCTATATAAATATCGTTTATAATGAAACTCCTTTTCCAAACCATTGATTCATCTATTTTAGTCTCATCGTTTTCCTTTATCTTTGATACACCTATCCTTTAATTGGCTATAATTATTTCAAGATATACTTCGCATTAAGCTAAGAACAGCTAGCAATATAACTTATCTTTCAATTTGCTGTAATTATTTCAAGACCCGCTTTTGCTCGCGGCTCCTACGTTAAAGCTTTTCCGGGATAAAAGTTCCGCTTTATATTTTCCCGGGATAAAAATAAAAAATAGCCTATGTCCTTCCCAGGATCTCAAACTATCTCTATAACAAATTTTATAGAAATCTGTTTAGTAGTTTCGTTGATGTGCCTGCCTCGGTGGCGTAGTTGTATTACGGTACGACTGCAAGGCTGAAGTCTCGGGTTCGATCCCCGGGTCGGGCAAAGTGATATTGGATTTTTTCTATTCAGTATCAGCCCGGAGTCTGGAATTTGTGCCCGGTATGGCGATAGGCTCGCCCCCTATCACATCATGGGACGGAATACGCTTGGCGAAAAGTGGGTGCACTAGTTGCGCCTCTGCCTACCCCTTCGGGGTTAAAGGTGTGAGAATGCGTTGATGTGCAGTAATAAACAAACAGAGAGACAAACAGTAAAGAATTATAATTATCACTGATTTGTGTTCCATTACTCTTCTACAGTATACTTCGTATTAATTTCAGAGCAGTTAACAACATAACCTATCTTTTTATTTGCTGTAATTATTTTATATACTTGAGTACACAATTAAAAAAAATATAATACACTTCTAGTACCGAAATAACAATAAAATCAACGACCAATCAACAATGAATCAATACCAAGTCCCGCCCTAAACGTTTAACAAACACTTTTGTCGTATTGTTGCGATCGTTTACAATAGTATTGTTCTAATGTGGATTGGTGTCGTGTGGCGATGTTGGCGACCATTCGAGCGCGTCTAATACCCATTGTTTTGAGTGCATTACGCATTTCGGTAATTACTTTTGAGTTACATGGGGTTGGAAAACGGTTGGTGCTGGTCGGTATTGTTGGGTTCGTATTATATAAGCAATAGCAGGTAGTTAGATAAGCTATACTCCCGAGTGTCGACATTGGGCCGTAAGACCGGTGAAACCAACATAACCATTCCACTGACCCCCCGGTGGTGGTAGCAATAACGCGTTTCTTCCCCGCGAAAAAAAAAAAAAAAAAAAGTTAGTTAGAGAAGTATGAAGCACTTATACAGATATACAGTAGACCGCGGTAATCCGCCAAACGTCTTGCAAGACGGTGTCGGATTATCAAACCTGTCGGACTACAGAGTACAGGGTATTTACTGCTTCCGACCCCCTGTAGTCCGGAACTTTTAGAAAAGGAGTACCTTGTAATCCGACAAATTACGTACTTATAAAAAAGTTAAATTGTAACTATGTGCATTATATACCTAATTGTGCTTTGACGAAAATGTCTGTCATTGTCTGATTATAAGGGGCGCCGGGTTATCGGCCTGCCTCGGTGGCGTAGTTGTATTACGGTACGACTGCAAAGCTGAGGTCTCAGGTTCGATCCCCGGGTCGGGCAGTGACATTGGACTATTCTAATCAGTATCATCCCGGAGTTTGGAATTTGAGCCCGATATGGCGATAGGCTCGCCCCCTATCACATCATGGGACGGAATACGCACGGCGAAAACCGCCTCTGCCTATCCCTTTGGGGATAATAGGCGTGTGTGTGCGTATGTGCGGATTACCGCGTGTCTACCGTATTAGTACTGAACTTTGTAGAAAAAAGCATTATACACTTAGCTCGTTAAATCCTGGTAAATTTATTGCAGCTCAAATACAAATACACTGGTTTTAATGGCTTCTAAAGTTATTGCACACTTCTTTTTGACTAAAATAGACAAAGATGTATTATCTAGATTGTCGCAAAGGATACATCTATATATTTTATTAATAAAGCTACTATAATGCACCTGATTACAAAGAAAAGAGACCCTCACGATTTTTAAAAGAAATTGGAAAGTAAAAACCATAAAAAGTCTTTCAACTACATGTTTCCTAAAAAAAACTCTTCAAAAATACAAGAAAACGGATGAACTTTCCTTAAATTTCTTAAAGGAGTAAGGGTTATCTGAAAAGATAATGTCACCCAATACTCAAGTGGCTCAGCTGTTCAATATTTAATTGTGCTCAATATAAAAACTGATACGAGATCTTAAATGGCAGGTAGCAGCCATTTTAAATTGATCCTTGGTTTAAGAATAAAATATAGGTAGAAGAGTAAGTTAATAAGATCATTAATTTATTCTCTCGCCTTATCTTAGAATGAGTTGGAAAGAATGCAAGTGCTGTTTGTCGACATCCAAAATGAAGAAGTAAAAGAAATAAACTTCAATGACTATCCTATCTGGAGAAAGAGTGTAAGTACTCACTCCATACTAATGAGACAAAAATATGACTTTCATTTATTTTTCATGCTTTTGAAGTTACAAGTCTCCTTTTATCATACTAATAAACAAATCAACAAATTATCTCAAACTTGTTTGATAGCATTCTTTGATTGCACTGAATTCGCAATATACTTAATAATTTTTGAAGACCTGCATATTATAAATAATAACGACAAACTTATGCAAAACAGAAGTAACTTGAAGCATAGTGTAATTGATTTGTGATTTCTGCAAAAAATACCGCTGATTTTCATCACACCATAGACAGACTAATTAACAATCATCGGCATCATTACAAACTCCAAAAAACTCAATGAACTCCAAATAATTTGTAAAAATCACCAGGGGCCTCATTAAACTGGTTGCCCGTACCGGGAACCATTCAAGTTATATCAATTACTCATTGTTAAGAAATCATTGCAGAAAACATCGTACAATAAGGGTTTTTTGTTGGAAACCTTTTAAATAACGTACCATTGAGCACCTTTTATTTGGTTACCACATTATAAAAAGCTGTAGGATTATAACAATTGGCATCGGTTTCACTGCATCGGGAACTTGAACGTTTTGTATAAAAGTATCCTCAATTATTGACCTTTTTGAATAGTAAACTTATTATAATCAATGTTTGTTGAGATTGTAATAAGTTGGTGGTGGTAAGTGGATGGTGAAAGCTGTAATTTTATTAAAGCTGGAGCTGCTAGCAAATACCGCTGACGAAACCATCGTCTTAGATTGTCATTACTGGTAGGTCGTTGTTTGCTGGTGGTAGGTACCACCACATTGTCTATTTCTACTGCCAAGCAGCAGTGTGAATGCACTGTTAATCTGAGACGGGCCGCACTCGGCGGCACCGCGCAGTGGCGGTTGCGGAGGACACTCTTATTAAGCACTCTTTGCTGAAGGTACCCGTAGCCGTCTTTAATGTGCCAAGGAAGGTCAACGCGGAGTTTCACTTTATCCGCGAAAAAAAAAAGCGTGCATACACTGTTGTGTTCCGGTTTGAAGGACGTTGTAGCTAGCGTAATTACTGGACATAATGAGAGTTCCAGGGTGACGAGCGCAATGGAGTGTCATGCAGTAGGTACTTTGTAGTTAAAAGTTATGTGTGGCGTTGCTGCTGTTTTTGTGGTATCGCTTCTATCAGGCGACCGGTATGCGTGTCTCGTTATTTAAATGCAAATTAAAAAAAATCTTTGTAGTTGCGTTTCGTATTATGTCCAAAACCCGTAGTTCAGTCACTTTACGCACTGACGCCACTTTTAGTATCGATAAACTTAATATTATTGTGGTACATAAGGATTAGATCCTGGTCGCTTTTGTCAGGTTCGTCTGGAAATCTTTAGGAGAGACCTATGTTCAGCAGTGGACTTCATGTAGCTGATAATGTTGACGTAAGGATTTAATCTATGCATATTTAAGTCTATAAACGTGATTCTGTTGAACCGTCGATCATTTTAAGAAAACTCCCAAAAGCCCTGAATTCTCAGAAGTCAGCGAGTTTACAATTCGGAAATTATCCTGTCACTATAATTTAGTAACCTAAATGAATTTCAAATAGCCTGAAGCTAGAAGATAACAATAGCCATAGCGTGGGTGAGAGGATATATATTTGCTATCCATTGTTAGTTTGAAAAAGGGTTGAATGCCAATTGGGTTTCAATACACTCCATACTTTTGTAAACATTGAAGGTTGGGTTGTTTGCGTATCAGTTTTTTTTGGATTGATGATATTGTATTTTTGAAGGATCAAATGTATTGAATAGGCTTTATAGTGCTATTAATATATTAGAAGTTGACAATAAGAATATCTGTATCCCTCGTCAAGGTTTAGGTTTGAAATTATAAAAGCCCTACTTATCCTTGATTTCAGTGTTCCAGTACAGATTGATATTTTGTTTTTCTGGTTACTATAAGAGCTAATTGCTAGCCTAGTCCAGCTGATCCTGATTAAATAAATTAACATGTTGAATAAGTGTTGACTATGGTTACAATTTGATGTTTACATAGTTACTCTCTGAAAAATTGTGTCATCTGCATTCATTCTCCCAAATAAAGGATCCTTAAGAGCTGCCTGACAAATTGTGTAATTTGCATTTATTCTCCCAAATAAATAATCCTTAAGATCTGCTTAGACTACAACCCCAACGATTAATGTGGATTTATAGTTATAGGTCTCCAAATCATAGTTCTCAGCAATAAAGTTGTCTCCGAATCTTAAAACGGTTTTTTTGCAATTCTTATTTAAAACCTAACGTGTTACTGGATCCTAATTGTCAATGACATTAAATTACCGAACACTCATTTGCAACAATATCCCAAATCCATTGATGGTTTTGCAAAAACCAGTCCATCCGTAAATCCGTGTTCGTATCGTGTTTAACGCTTGACGGACGTCTCTGGGTATCCACCACGATTCACTGGATTAATAAGATTTTGACACTCGATATTGCGAACATTTTGTTGCGTAATAAGGTTGTTTGCACAATTTAAGATTTCACGCGTGACTGAATTATTTATCAACACCAACAGACGCTTTTGTGTTGTTTTTGTTACTGGTTTTTATTTTGGTTGTTATAATTTGTCGTACTATAAATATAGATTTTTTTTTACTCTCGACTGCCTCGATGACTTAGTTATATTCGATGCGACTGCAAAGCCCAGGTCTTGGGTCCGAATCCCATGTCTGACAAAGTGATAATGGGTTTTTCTACTCGGTAACAGCCCGGAATGTGATATTTTTGCCTGATATGGCGATAAGCTCGCCCCTATCATATGGTGAGACGGAACACACTAGGTGAAAAGTGGGTGAATGAGAGGATAAATGCGTGATGTGTGTGTACAATTTATTGTTTAATAACCTATTTTATGCGGCGATATCAACCAACTTTCCCACCAATGTTATTGTTTTTTTTTTACCACAAAAGAGTTTCAACTTGCTTGATTTCTTTGCTACATCACAATACCAACCAAAAGCTACTTACTTTTGTAATGTAACAATGGAATGTAAACTTTACCTTTTATACAATTGAGGAGGCGGTAGGAGATTATGGCAGATAAACATTGATACTTGGAGATCCTTAGATATTTAAAAAAATCCAGCATCATTCTTATCTCCAAGGAAATTTTCATTAAAATCAGTTCAGCACTTTCGTAAATTGGCCTGGATATTATGTACATTAATATAAAATAGAACACAAATAAAACGTATTAAGATTTTGGTCAGGGTTTACAAACGTGGGAAGAACTAACCTTTCAAAGTCACAGCAAACTTTATACCTTATTTTATTATTACATTGAAGACTTGTATAACCTGTAACAAGTGAAATACTTCACATATAACTTCAGTTCATTCTAGAATTTTAAGCAACACTGCTTCTTTAACTCTCGATCTATTAGCAATTTTTTCACCACCATGATCAGCCACAGTATCAGTATACCCACTACCGTACTAGATAACAATTGGAAGCAACTTTTATACGGAACCTTAAATAAAACATAGTAAAGTCTGTCTTCTAGTACAGTCTCTAAAGTTCACTTGTTACTGATAGGATCTATCCCACGGGATAAAGGCTTGCGGTTTGCAGGTGCTACTGGTGTATCCGATACAGATACGTATTATGCCAGTTTACCTGTTCTTTATACTGGAAAACTAACTTATTTTACAAACGAATGACGAAGGAGTGCCTCGGTCGGGTAGTTGTATTACGGTACGACTGCAATGCTGAGGTTCCCCGGGTCGGGCAGTGATAATGGATTTTTCATTTTTCTGTTCAGTATCAGACCGGAGTCTGAAATTTGTGCCCGATGTGGCGATAGGCTCGCCCCCTATCACATCATGGGACGCCCGACAAAAAGTGGGTGCATTAGTTGCGCCTCTGTCTACCCCTTCGGGGATAAAAGGCGGGAGTGTGTGTGTGTGTGTGTATGTGTGTGTGTGTATGTGTGTGTGTGTGTGTGTGTGTGTGTGTGTGTGTGTGTGTGTGTGTGAGTATGACGAAGTGAGGTACACGATTGCCCAATCGCAATAGCAACACTACATCCTTGTATTGCAAAGCATTACGTCGTTATAATGAGACATTAGATGTTAAGGGTCGGTTTCACTTGTTTCAAGTAAGTTTATTTGACAGTTATCGAAATAAACAGCGTAATTACTGAGCATTATGAGACTTAACATCTAATTTCTCCGGTGACGAGCGCACTGGAGTGCCACGCGGCACGAAGTAATTAAAAGTTCTGTTTGGAGTTGGTACTGTTTATGGGAGGTCGTATCTCTTACCATCAGGTGAAAAAAAATTGGCTAATATAGATAGTACCTACTCATTTTATTACCATTTATTTGAGAGACAAGATAGACTATTTAATAAACCCACATTAACAGCAGCTCAAGTCACATCTTAAGTGACAATATGTGACGGATTTTGGCAGCTGAGTTTTGTTTATGTAACAGCACCAAATCAGCTGAGAACAAGCTCTTAAATAACAGCTTCAGCTTGGTTTATTGCATAGTTAAATACATTAAATGTCTACTTGAGATTTTACTTAAACGTGAGATTGGTTTAATACCGCCCATAGTGCCCTTTAATTACATTAGTTACAATGTCTTCCAGCCGGAACACAACAGAGCTTGTACAATGTTCCTTGGCTGCAGAAAATGATCTACCGACAAATATTACTATATTGTTGTTTGACTGACTATTGTGTCTGATTCAATAGAATGATGTATATTAAAGAATGGAAAATCATTGGCCCAAAGCAGAAAATACTTGGATATGAGGGTTGTCAAATGTCAACTGCTCGACCAGTATATAAAATCTCTTGGAAAACTATAACTTTAAAATAAATATGTTTACATACTTTTCATGTCAATTACTATACCTGCTACTGTGACAATATATAATCTAATAAAATAATATAATTATATAGAATTGAACCCAACGTCCACAAACATTGACGAGTACATACAATTATGTAAAAAACAAAAAGCAATCAACATCACCCCAATGCGACGCCGTTTGAAATATTGTAAAATAAAAACAAATCGGCGCTTAGTGGTCGGCCGGGGAGGAGCGCGGGGGATGCTGTTTCAATAATAAAAATAATTACCCAGAGAGTGTCCGTGACAGATGTGAGAACTAACTAAGTGTGGAGTCGGTTTTACTTATTTTCACTTCGTTCAAAAACATGTAAAGGCGGACTTAATGCCGAAAGCATTTTCTACCAGTCAACCTGGAATGGTGCAGAGACAAAAACATAGTAGGTGCATGAAACTAATTTGGTAAACACCACGTCAATAAATTCGGTAATACCAATAAAAGTAATAACTATATGATAAATAATACAATTATCTAATATATTTAAACGAACAATTCTTGTATCTATACAAATATATATATATATATTTCACGCGGGCGAAGCCGCGAGCAACACCTAGTAATTTATAAACAATGCACACGTAGCTTCGAAATTTCAGAGTTATGGTACCTACTTTAAGTTGCGAACCTGCAGACCTTGGTCTCAGCAGTCCGTTCCATTCCCAGCTCGGCTATCGTGCACTTTGCCGTACCAGGACAAGAACAAATAACGTAGATTGAACTTAGCTATGCTCCCCGTTACACGTTTCCACCCGCCCATAATATGGGAAAATAAAGCCACCTCCACACAATAGCACCGCACTCTGGAGAGTTGAATATAAAATTGTAAATGGTGTTAACGCGCCACAAGTATCGCGAATTAATCGAAACACGGCGAACCCCGCCCTTCCCGCTCCTTTGAACCGCACCCCCGCCTGGGGCTCTAGCGACGGGCATGACTCATAAAGAGGAGAAATGAAAAAGTGGCTTGATAATGGCAAGTAGTGCAATAACTGACTATAAGACAGGCAGCAAAATTCTGACGGCCATTTAAAGAAACATCTCTCGGTGGTTATAGACATAGAGAAGGAGCCTCCCTTTATAGCTGTCAAGTTCATATTAGCAAACTTATGAAGGAGATAAAGTGAACTGTCATGGTCATGGTAAAACATTCTTATTGAGACTTTCAGAAAAGAGACCAAACGAAGTGTTGATTTTGTGAGGATTATACACCATTATGTTTTTTTTTATTTATTTATTTCCCAAAAAATATTTTTACATAAGGTTTTGGTCCCCTGGCACCCAAACTAGGTTTAACCTGTATTTTGGGCGACAGTGTTCCTCCGCAAGTATGACATTGACTTAAATATATAAGTGACATGATTTGGGATTTATGTATATATAAAAAACAAAATTGGTGGGTAAGTATTATTTTACATGTTAATCAGCTATGGAAATCTCAGCTCTTATATTGTAGATAATGTGTGTGTGCGTGCAAATGTGTGTGTGTGCGTGTGTGTGTGGAATGTTATGTATGCCTAACTCGAAAGTCTTAGGTCCACAATGCACTTACCACCAATTAATATTTTATCCAGTATAAAAATCCCTTAAATTTCCCACAGGTAACATATTAACCAACAAAAATAAAGCCCGCAGTAGACAGAAGAACAAAGGGGTGCGAACAATGCCGGTGTGTGTTTAATTGTGTAAGTTAGTGTGTAACTCAGCCGCTGTCAGCCGGACCGCGCCAGTTTCATGTACGGACCGCGGTATGCTTGAGGGAATCATGCAGGTATTAAGTTTTAAATTGTATATTTGTTTAATACATGCTAAGCCATCCATCCATCCATACCAGCCCTATATTATATACTGCTCACTGCTGAGCACTGGCCTCTTCTACAACTGAGAGAGTTTAGGCCTTAGTCCACCACGCTCGCCTAGTGCAGGTTGGCAGACTTCACATACCTTTGAAATTCAGAGAACTTCTCAGGTATGTAGGTTTCCTCACAATGTTTTCCTTCACCGTTAAAGCGAGCGATAATTCACAAAGAATACACACATATTTTTTTTTAGAAAAATTAACGAGGTGTGTGCCCTTGGATTTTGAACCTGCGGACATTCGTCTCGGCAGTTCGTTCCACTCCCAACTAGGCTATCGCTGCTTTCACATGCTAAGCGTTGCTTGACAAAAACTACACATTAGCTACAAAAGTTCTTATAATATAAATCATTGTATCTATACTGACTGCCTCGGTGGCGTAATTGTATCACGGTACGAGTGCAATGCTGAGGTCTCGGGTTCGATCCCCGGATCGGGCAAAGTGATATCGGGTTTTTCTAATCAGTATCAGCTCGGAGTTTGGAATTTGTGCTCATCATGCGGAGGGAGTATGCACGACGAAAAGTGGGTGCACTAGTTGCGCCTCTGCCTACCCCTTCGGGGATAAAAGGCGTGAGTGTGTGTGTATGTGTATCGATACATAGCGACATATGTAGGGCACCAGTGCCTTTCATTTAAAAATCAGATTAAGAATTCAAATACTTCTCATTGGAGAAAATATATAGGATAAAAAGTAGCTTATGAGTTACTTAAGGACACGGTCTATATTTGTGTTAAATATTATCCAAATCCATTAGGCTGTTTCTAAGTTTACTTCTGACAAAATAGTAGGTCACTTGTGCTAAGAAATTATTTTAATACAGCATAAATGGCCCAGCTCGACAATAATTACTATATTACTGTCCATGGAAGCTTAAGCCAAGTAACGAATTTAATTGCCCGAAATTTAGCAATAATAAAAACTAATGTGAACGATGTCTCTGTAGTTATGAATGTGGTACCATTTGCTTACCAGCTTGCGTATTTTCCTTACCTTCTACTATTAAAACTACAATTTTAATTAATATCTGAAAATATTAAATAGCATATTTTATGCATATTACATAACCTCATCCAACAAATCTCATAATTCAATACTTTCTTCTTAGCTACCACTATAACAATCAGAACGGCAGAAAGAGATAGCTATAACCACAACACCATACGAACGAGAGAGATGACAAATCCTTTGTGCCAACTCCAACTTTTAGCAAGAGGAAGCCATTGGAAAATTTTACAAATTTCCAAATGACTTGAACCAGTTAATTTATTGAGTAATAATTTGATCTGAAGTTTAATTCTGTAGAGCGACAGTCTAGTTAATTTTAAGGGGCTTTGGTATTAAACTGACTACATCGGTGGCGTAGTTGTATTACGGTACGACTGCAATGCCGATGTCTCGGATTTCATCTCCGGGTTGGGCAGTGATATTAGGTTTTTCTACTAAGTATCATCCCGAAGTCTGGAATTTGTGCCCGTTATGGCGATACGCTCACCCATGGGACGGAATACGTGCGACGAAAAATGGGTGCACTAGTTAATCCGTCATGCTGCCTCTGCCTACCCCTTCGGGGATAAAGGGCGTGAGTGTGTGTGTGTGTGTGTGGTATTAAATGATGACGCGTACGCGAATATTTAACATAGAAATAAAACTACTAAAAACCGTATTCAAAAACAATAACTATGAGGACGCACAGTGCGCCCGAACGCATAGTGTCGGAAAATTCATAGTTTTCGTCGGCTTTGTTTATCTGTAAGCCAAATGGACTAAAATTATATTTCATAATTAGCCAATCACAATTGGTCTAGAAATCTTTGGGGGAGGCCTATATTCAGCAGTGGACTTCTAAAGGCTGAAGAAGAAGAAGAAGAAGCCAATCACAGCGCCCCTAAGCCTAAGTAGTGCAAAGACTATCATGCCGAAAGCACTGAAAAACAGACTTATTATGAAAGAATTACTCCATACTTAGCTAAGTAACGTTTTTGAATACCATGAAGGCCGAAAAGTATTCGAAACACACACACACACAGACGACTTTTAAGTAGGCAGAGGCGCAATGCACTAAGTTTTCGCTGTGCGTATTCCGTCCCATGATGTGATAGGGGGCGAGCCCATCCCCATATCGGGCACAAATGCTATACTCCGGGCTGATACTGAATATAAAAATCCAATATCGCTTTGCCCGACCCGGGGATCAAACTTGAGACCTCAGCATTGCAGTCGTACCGTAATACAACTACCCCACCGAGGCAGTCAGTATTCGAAAGTACTTTTATTTCAAGACTGACGTTTATTTTTGGTTAGAGTCTTGTGAAGATAGAGAATAAATTAGATATTAGGATTGACGTATGTATTACTGAGATTACCTCTGCCTACCCCTCAAAAGAGAAAGGGCTTGTTGCCAGGTATGAATAATATCCAGGTTCCAAATAGTAGTTACCAGAATAGAGAACAAAAGTTCAGATTAAACTGAACCCCTCACAAATTAACAACCCTTCGACTGTGAAACACCAAATTAATACGTTTTTAAATGGAACGCTAGTTTACGCACGTGACTTCCCCCGCTTTTTAATCGATTACTACACTTCGCACGGATTAAATGCAAATATGTTAATCAAAGTTTATAATGTTTAATTACAATTCTCTAAGTTTTTTTGGCACTGATACTAAAATCCGCATCAAAATCGATATAGTATTTGAGAACCAATAAGTGAATACACACAACTATGTTATTTCTAATACACTACTCATAATCAGGTTGTTTAATTTTGGCGACCGAATGTTTTTACTATAGAAAAAAAGTTTTTTTTCTGTTTATAAATTTGACGGAACAAGCTGTGACAGTGATTTTTTGTCATATTGAGTATATTTTTGGGCAAAAATTTGTTTTAAATAACAAATATAAAATACTTTTTTTTAATCCGCCACGTGGCTTCCCCGCAACGTTCTTTTTACAGACCGACATGCATTTGTATGTGTCTAGTTCTTAATGTCATTTGCAGTGGATTAAAAAGAGGGTTAATTTATCTGCATGGGAAATCATTTTAAAATGCATTAACCTATGTTAGTCTAATTAAAAATCATTGAATTCATAGCACTCGTTTATTGAAAAAGTAAAAAAAATGGTTACTCCTTTTTAAAGCTAAGAATAATAATAAAATTAGCCGCGTAACTGTCCCACTACTGGGCACGGGTCTCCTCTACTACTAAGAAGGTTTTAGGCCTTAGTCCACCACGCGGGCCTAGTACGGGTTGGCAGACTTCACATACCTTCGAAATTCTTATGGAGCACTTCTCAGGTATGCAAGTTGCATCACAATGTTTTCCTTCACCGTTAAAGCAAGCGCTAATTTACAAAGAATACACACATAACTTACGGTTTTAAACCTACGGACCTTAGTCTCGGCAGACCGTTCGTCTCCCAACTTCTATTATTGCGTTAAATCTCCTAAAATAAATTATTAAGGACAATTTTTCTCTCATTGGCAGCAAAATGAAAACAATACATTCTGTTTTATTATAATAAAACCAAACTAAAATGAATCTCATAATAAATAAACATATGATGCATTTCTGATTGCACTATGTCGATTCCCTTCACAAAGATGGCGGGAACAATGGCTCACTAATCGCTGTCACGCCCGACGTGGAGACGGCTTCTGTCCACTCTCATGCCATCCACGTCGCACACACAGACGGCTTGTCAACCCATATACCATATATGATTGTGCCTTAATCAACAGGCCTAGATTCGTAAAGGGGCGAGCAGAAGATATGAAAAGATCATAATTGTTACCAGATATAATTTAAATAAAACTACTTAATGGATTTTTAACTGACTTGGAAAAGGAGGTTCTGTATTCGACTCGTATGTATGTGTTGTATGTATGTATGTAAGTTCGTATGTCTGCGATTTTCTCAAGAAGTACTGATCCTATTTGGATGGGGTTTTCTTTATTTTATGTTTCAGGGTAAGTTTTTTATGATTGTTTTTACTCCCGATGTTTCGGCGGCTATATTTTATGGACACGGAGCGACTTGAATCTCCATTAATTGTAAGAACAACATTTTAACGTTGATTGATCAGTTTCGGTGTGTAAAAGTCTCTTTCTTTTTCATGCTTTTCTTTTTATGTATGTTTATTATTTTTTTTACTTTTTCGATCGATCCTATTCTGACAATTAGCTAACATTTTAAATACTAGTAAAAGAGTGGACGATAGCCTAGTTGGGAATGCAACGGTCTGCCGAGACAATGTCCGGAGGTTCAAAACCCAAGGCACACACCTCTGAGTTTTCGAAGCCGGTGAAGGAAAACATCTTGACGAAGCCTACATACCTGAGAATTCTCCATATGAATCTCGAGGGTATGTGAAGTCTGCCAACCCGCACTAGGCCAACGTGGTGGACTAAGGCCTGACCCCTCTCTGTAGTAGAGGAGGCCCGTGCTCAGCAGTGAGCAGTATATAATACAGGGCTGATTGCATTGCATTGCATTGCAAAAGAGTGAGTGCGTTACGAATATCCAAGAATATTAAAATGAATTATAAAAGTTACTGTGTCCAGAAACTCATTTTAACTATTAAACTTACATACATACATACTCACGCTCTTATCCCGCAGGGGTAGGCAAATACTATTGAGCGTCACATGTTACGATCTTGACACACCTCTTAAGCCTTTTCCACATTCATAGTTCTTCTTATACAATTTTGCCTCTAAACTTATTCCTGTATCATAATGTAGAGAATTAATAATTACTAAACTCAATAACAGAGCCCTATAAGCTTGTAATTACCAAACCCATATCCACTTAATCTACGTGAGCCTAACCATCCAAAATCTGACCATCTATTCAATACCTACCTCAAAGCCAACCGGCAAATGTACCAGAATATCTGGTCAGTACACTACCCACGTGGGACAAAGCTGCCGATGCCGTCAGACGTTATCTCGAGTGGGCGATGGACAGACCACCGAGAAACAATACCCTGTTAATTGAACTAGCTTCGAGACAGGTGAATTATAATTTGTTTATATTTTGTGTAATGTTATAAAATACTAAGGGACTCTTTCATAACTTCTGACTGCTACTTGTCACATAAAATTAGACCATTAAATACACTCTAATCTATGCTAACCAAAGAGTTCTAAAATTATATAGAGCGGATATTGGGAAAATAGTCGTACAAAACGTCGTACAAATGATGACCTTTAGTCAAAGGCAAACCAGCCGAAATCGTCTTAGAATAAATTATAATAGTCAAGCTGTCGAAGAAGTTAATACCACAAAATTTCTAGGACTAATCATAGACAGTAAAATTAAATGGAAACAACATATTGAAAAACTAACAAAAAAAATTTGCCAAACTGCATATGCTTTGCAACAGCTGGCTACTGTTACCAACACGAGTACTTTATTGGCTGCATATCATGGACTAGTAGTATCTAATTTAAGATACGGAATAATTTTCTGGGGAAATACAACAGACAGGGACATTATTTTTAAAGCACAAAAAAGATGTTTAAGAGCAATGTTTGGATTAAAAAGTGATGATAGTTGTAAACCTTACTATTTAAAGCACAAAATACTAACGTTACCATCTTTATACTTATATGAAGTGTGTGTTTTTGTAAAGTCCAACCTAAATTTGTTTGAACAAGCCTCAGAAGTTTACAAAAGATCACAAAGAGACCCAAATAGATTATGTACACTCAAATGTAATACTGCATTAGTCCGTAAAAGTATTTTTTATATGGCTCCAGTGTTGTACAATAAGTTACCTAAATCTTTAAAAAACCTTAGTCTGGATAAATTCAAAAAAGAATTGATGAAGCTTCTATACAGCAAATGTTATTATGGTGTGTTGGATTTTGTAAATGACATTTTCAATTAATGTTATATAATTTCTAATTTCCATATTATATGGGTGCAATAATTTGACATGTTAGCAATCTAATAATATAAGTAAATCTAATTTTTTTGACAAAATTTCATTTTGTATTAATGTAATGTTATTCTGTTTCAATATTATTTATTTTAATTCCATTTGGCTTAATGTTTAATTTTATAGTTAAAATATTTAAAGCCAAGCTTGTATGCCAATATAAGGCTGATCATAGAGCACTTAGCATAAGTATTACTATTTCCACAATGTAACCACCTATGTATCACAAGTGAATAAATGATTGATTGATTGATTGAAAAAAAATTTTTGAGCCTGTTCATCAGTAACTCTGTCTACCGTGAAATAGCAAAAAAACCTATGTAAAATGCATTAAAACTTCGACATGATCGTAATGTGCAAATTGGTATATTTTCTGCCAAAATATTGTTTTCTTTAAAAAATATAAGCATTCCGAGACATCTTGTCACATGGACGTATCAGATAAGACAGCGACTTATTACCAATTGGTAATAACTTTTAGAAGAAAAATTTGCTCCTGATGTCCGGTCTGTTTAATGTATTTGATGCGAACAAATAAATGGTGATAAACTAAGTACTATCTATATTGCAGTTTAATACGATAACTGTCATATAAAATTTACTTTAAACTTGTGAAATCGGGCTTATGTGACAGCTGTAAAAATAGTATTATAAATAAAATATATTGGGACTCGGTGAGATTGACGTTTTCGTAAGTTCTAATATTATTTTAGTGAACTCTAGATGTAAGTATCGATCGATGATATCTATAAAGTACAAGCTTTTACTAACGACTCGACCCGTTATCGTTTTTATGTCTTTTTCTGAGCCTAAAAAGCTTCATCATAAATAAATTATGAAATGATTTTAAATATGATGTTGAGGCATTTAGAATTAAATATATATTCATAAAAGTAAGAAGGGACTACTGGTGGTAGGTCTCTCATATGTAAGAATCCGTCTGGGTGGGTACCACCGCAATTTCTATTTCTACCGCCAAGCAGCAGTGTGCATGTGCACTGTTGTGTTTCGGTATGAAAGACATTGTAGCCAGTATAACTACTGGACATAATGAGACTTAACATCTTATGTCTCAGGATGACGAGCGCAGTGGAATGCCACATAGTACTTTGTAGGTTAAGGTGCTGGATGATGTTGCTACTGTTTATGGGTGGTCGTATCGCTTACCATCAGGCGAACGGCATGCTCGTCTCGTCTTTCAACGCAATATAAGAAAAAAAAATGAACAAGTAAACTATACAGTAACAACAAAGGTTCAGTTTATATTTATCTTAGTTTGTTCTAGGTTGTAAAGCATCTGCAAGCAAGTTGTAAGAAGTATCTGAAGTTTGGATCTTTTATTGTTATCGAGAAACTCTATTGATCGACACATGTGTGTAGATAGAGATGTATTTTGGTCGACTTTGATCATTGTTATTCTTACCTCATCATTTATAAGCTAGAATTACATTAGTGAGTTTTACTTACGTAAGTTACTCACCTAAGTTTTACAAAAACTGTCTACAGGGAAGAATCAGTAGGGTGTGTTTTAAAATTCATGCACAAATTGTCGTATATTATAAACTTTCATTTCAAACTGTGGTATATAAGGAAATATTTTCGGATTTAGCTGTAATTTTCAATCAGCGGATCCTCGTGATCTGATGTTACTCCAACTCATCCTACGTAATTTATGACTGTAATCAGAGCAAATTAAAAAGTTTTTAAGTAGTCATTTTTACATAAGTAACTTACGTAAGTAAAACTTACAAATGTAGATCCGTTTCCACAGCAGACATAGGTAGTGGGATTGGAATACATAATTAGATTAGTTTGTTAAATTTACTAACGGCCACCAAAGGTATAAGCGATGCGGCGTGAAAAAATGTTTGGTGCTGTCTTTTTGCACCGCTTTTACACATTATGCATTCCATTAATGTTGGACCTTACCATGGAGGTAGAAAATAAATACAATAAAATTATTCCATGGTCCTTATTAATAAATATTTTATATATATGTCATAGTCAAATTATGTTCTGTTTCGCTTCCTCTGACGTTAAGTCTCCCGCAGCATTGCAAGGCAAAACACTGTATAACTAAACATACATATAGAGAATTTATTAGTAAGGTAGTAAATGTACGGTTACGCATACGCATACTCACGCCTTTTATCCCCGAAAGGGTAGGCAGAGGCGCAACTAGTGCACCCACTTTTCGCCGTGCGTACTCCGTCCCATGATGTGATAGGGGGCAAGCCTATCGCCATATCGGGCACAAATTCTTCGGGGATCGAACCCGAGACCTCAGCATTGCAGTCGTACCGTAATACAACTACGCCACCGAGGCAGTCAAATGTACAGTTAATTTAAAAAAGCGGATGATGATAAATAAGAAACAAAACTTCATTTTCATTTTATTGAGCACATTTTATTTCATACTATATAATATGTATATTTTACATCGATACTTCTAGAACAATAATCATATTATTTACAACGATTTTTCTAATTTATTGCTATGTAACATTAAGTATATTATGTTTTATAAGTTTATATAAAGCTTGTAGGTATATAAATAGGGCAGGATAAAAAAAATGCAGTCATTAAAAAAGAATAGATTTCTTAAAAGAAAAGTAAGAGACAATAAATTTTGCATAGCAAACATGAGAGGAACATATATAATAGGGATATTTATATGACGCTTGATATAATTGATCTTATTTCCACTGCAATATGGTCCAATTAATGTTAGTGAATAAACAGCCTTTCCACTAAGGCCTTGTACCTATATTTTTTTTAATAACGAGTATTACGGTTCAAAATTGCAATTTGGTGGCCGCTGATTCAAATAAGAATAGTTTTGAGATGACCTTATGGCATAAGATTCGATATTTTCAGCAAAATAAACAAAGTTAGAATTAGTTCTATTACTATATTTACATCTGTATACAGTTTTTATTGATTATACTAGTTATTCCTTACTTACACGAGTGTTATTAGTGGTCAGTGTTCTTTTTATAAGGCAGGCGTTACATTCGTAAGTTATTTTTACGTAAGTTACTTGAGAATTATAGTGTGGTTACAGTACTTCTTTAAATAAAACTTACAAGTGTAATACCCGATGTACAACTGATATTTTTTGTCTCAAAAATGTCATTAGCTTTCCTTTTAGAGACTTAAGCGATCACACTAATAACACTAGGTTTCTATAGCAAGGCTCAGGCCTCATACACTAATGCAAACTAAACCTATAGTTAAAATATTTAATTTCTATAATGTTGTAGATCTAGTACATAATATATACAATACTATAATCTTCTTCGCAGAAACTACTATCATGTGTCAAGGGACTTGTTAGAATAGATGACTTTATGTATATTTAGGTAATTTTATTAATCTACGTTGTGTTTTGATATTAAGGCTTTAATAATTAGAAAAAGTAATTTTTAATTTGTGATGTTTTTTTTTTCAACTTTTCTCATAAATTTAAATCAATGGCAGTTTTAAAAATGTTAATTTATTAATAAATTATTTTTAATATTCGTTGACGACTTTGATATATTTTATGTTATATATTGGAGAACTGAAGTACAGATTTAATAGATATTTATCCAAAAAAACACGTAAAATATTTTTCTATCTTTCACTATGAACATCTAGACAATATTCAGTTACTTTATAATCTTACTACATAAAGAAGCTTCATATAAATTTACAAGCATACATTAAAATACATAATTCTTTCCAATAACTCCCCAGAATTATTGTCAGCGTAGCTTACTACGCGCGTAGTAATTGCTACGAGCGTAGTAATATTGTTTTACTCCGAGCGTAGTAAAGTTAGTCACATTCTGTGACTTGCAGTATATTACTATAATATGTCTTATGGCCAATTTCATTGATAGTAAAAGTCACAATTACTATTACGTTTGTCTAAATTATCAAGTTTGTTTTATTGCAAATATAGCTGGCTTTGGCAAAATAATGGCTTTTACTTTAACTGTGACTTTTACTATTACATTTAACGAAGAAACTGGTAATTTATGACGCGATGAAAACTTTGAACTATACAAATACATTGGCAATGGCTGATATTGCGTGTAGAGTACATTTCGCCTAGCTTTTCATGTTTGACTCTGCGTATACGTTTACAGCAATGTAAGCCAATACCATAGCATATTGACGTACTTTATTAACTGCCCGAATGGAAACGAATACTGTTATAGATAGAAATATACTAATATATTGTATAAATTGGAAAGAGTTATTTTTATTTATAAATAGCTTACCATAAAAGCGTTTATACATTGACTTTAAAATCTTAGACAAGGATAAATGTTACAAGCTATTTTCGACCCAAATTGTAATGGATTTTGAAAATAACGGTGAAATATAACGGTAAAAGATGAACACACTGATTTTATTAAGACTAAAAACTGAAAAAGAATTTGTCTGAGTTTTTGGCTTCTTATTTGTTGATTTCTGATATCGCAAATAATTCTTGTTAATTAATTATTTTTTAAACATCAATTTTTTTAATATTATCTATTTTCTTATGTGTACTGTATAATTTTCATTCACCTAACTGATTTAAAAGTTAATTACCGATTATTGTAATTTTAGTCATGAATGTCTCATTTTTAAGAACCATATTCAACCAAGTGGCAAGTAATCTATAGCCCCTTGGTGGCCTTTGCGACTAATAATTCACTTTACATCAAATTTCCTATTACTACCGTAACAATAGCATCTGTCACGAGTTGATAATCACTTCTCTGCGCAACATACCGAAGTAATTAGAAGATGAAGAGCTTAACTCTTAAAGAACAGTCCAGTTCAGGAACCCCTAATCAGAAAACCCTTCGTTATTAGTATTATCTGAAGTCGGGGATGTGCCAGGAGACTGTACTTGGAGCTGTCGCCCATACATCAGGTCTGTTGGTGGCATGAACGAGGACAGGTACTCTGGAGGCGGCCGTATGACGGTTGGGAGGTACCCTGTCCCACTGTAAGGGGGAGTGAGGAATCTTCTAGAAGGTGAGAATTTGAAGCTTTGGTTTGACAGAGGAGAAAAGGCAGATTTTGACTGATAATTTTGGAGGTATGGCGGGGATTCCTGATACTGAGATTCAGGGCCATTTATCATCATTTCCATGGCGGCTACGACGTCGCCTTTGCATCTGGCCAGGATAGCTTCTATCTCCTGCCGGCTGCGTCTTGGGAAGACTTTGATCAAGACATCCACAGGGGATTTCTGGTTCTGATAATGACTTTCTTCAGGCACCGGTTCCGACATTTCTTTACGCCTGAACATTTTGTATTTGTAGTCATTGTTCTCCCATTTCTCTTCTTCTTTTTTTACTGGAAGTTCTTCGTTTCTCGTCTCCTTCATAGAGAGGTTTTCGGGAGTAAGTGAAGTTTCTGACTCATCAGGTTCCTCTTCAACATTCAACTCGTGGTCTGATGGTGATTGGGGCGGCGGTGTGGTGAGAGGCGGGGTGGTGGTAGGAGTTTTGACTTCTTGGGATTGATCTGCTGATGGTGACGGGCTGGTCGAGCACACTTCTGTGATGCGGGCGCGTTTTTGAACTGTTGACAATAGTAAAGTAGGTTAGAGATTTGGAAAACAATACTACTGGTAGTTTACTGTCGAAAAAGTCACAGAAAGAATTTATCCCAATTGAATAGTCGATAGTCGCAAACATTTGGTCTTCACTTAAAATGCCATATCTGTTTTACATTTCAAAGTCAAATCATTAATTAAATTCGAAAGGCAATTGCCAATAATTAATATTATCTTAATACAACTTATTAACCAGACAAGCAAATCTCTCGCCTTATAGTTAGCGCGAATTAAACAGAATTTGAAAACAAACACCATTCTAAATTCAAAAGACACCATATTTTTAAAAAGGTGGCTGATTATTCTGTCTACGCGAGAGAATCATAACTATAAGTTACTTTGTTTTCACGGCTAATAACCTACACGATTATAGTGTACGGCCTTAAACAATCATAAAAAGCCAGAACGTGTGACACAAAAAGGCTGTGGCACTTGAGGACAAACAGACGTGGGGACCGAACATTGAAACAAACATTTACTCTTTCTCTTTGTACGCCGTTTTACGCGCGGCTTTTAGAGTTCTATTTTTGAAAATTCTCTGACGCAAAAAAGTTGTGCTATTAAAATTTTACTGCAAAATATATTTTTTTGTTACGGTACTATAGGTATAATGTAGTGATTTAGTTTATCTAAAGATTATTTATAAATAGGTACCTGTATTTAGTAAAAATAGTACAGTTATTTTATAAATATCTTATTTTGATTAAAATATACACTACATTTATTGTAACGTTACTCGATTTGGAGTTTCTTTTAAATATGTATTAAATTAGGCCGTCGGTAGACGCAGTTGCCAACATTTAAATTTGTTAAAGACGTCTCAGAAAACAATCTTTTTATGAAAAAGACTCCGTGCCGCGATTAAGGAATACCTACTCCACATTTTTTTTCAATATTCACTTTAACTAGCATTCTATAAAGTATTAATTGGCTGAATAATTTGTTTAGATCAAAATTTAAATATCGAACACTAAAATGTTGTCCATAACTGACGCTTACACCTACAAAAGCGCCAGTGTTGTACCATTCGATTACTCATATCGATTAACACGTATCGCCTCCCCAATTCCCGTGGAAATTTCGCGAAACACCGAAAACCCTCCCCCACGTTGGGCGTTTTAAAAAAACAATAACCAGAGCCATTAAATTCGCACACGCCAGTGGAGCCTACTTTCTAATTGAGCCCGACAATTGTGTTTCTACAAGTGCAGCCACGGCGGCATAAAGCGACCCGTTATTACTAAATTTCTATGTTTATCACGCTTTTATATAGTAACAGAATGTATATTTAATATTGTTAGGTTAAATTTAATTTGGTGCATTTTATTCTGAGGTTGATCATTGATGATGTGGCTATATTCACAGATATAAAACCCAGTACTGGCAACTTAAATGACTATATAATTCCCACTTGTTATATGTTTAAAATACGAACGTGAAAAACTTGGTAAAATCATTGATTGTTTCAGGTAATGAATCCAAACTCATAAGATCCAAACCATATAAGAAATAAATGAGGTTTTGAAATAAATTTTCATATATTTTTTTATTATTTGACTGTGGCCTAAAACCTAAAACCTAAGCAATTTCGTTGCCAAAAAAACAATAAAGCAACCAATCCATAGACTACTAAAAAATTATGTTGATGAAAGGATATTCCAAAGCCATCCAAAGGCCACATTGTCTCATTTGCAAACATGGCCGGAGGACGGGCCATATTTAAAAAAGAACTAATTTCAATACATAGCCGCCCTTGTTATTTACATGACAAAAAACATTATTAAATCCACCTTCTATCTCTTTCACTCTCGCACAACTATCCCGTTCTATATGGCCAGTATTTCTTATTGTCAGAGAATAAAAAACAAAAATAAACTCGGCCGCACTATGGCCGTACCGAAATAAAATGTACTCCAGTGTATTTTTATTTATTTTGTATGGAGCGAGGGCGTGCATTGTGAATAATTTCAATTGATTATTGTGTTTTATTGTACTGTTCTGTCTTTTGTGTATTTTTGAGTTTCGATTTCATTATGAAACATGGTGGATTGGTGAAGAGCCGGGTGTGTAGTCGGTGGTTTGAATCAGGCATGTATAAATCCAATGTATATGGTACTAAATATTTTTACTACTGTCACACTAATGGACAAAAGGCACCCTAAGATGATTAAGTATATAAAGTTTTAGCCAAAACTTCTTTATTAAACGCACGATTTTTTGCTCTAGCTCTAAAATAACAGTTATTTTTATTTGTTTCCTAGACGTCTCGGTATTTTTAATGCTTACGTTTTCTTACAAAATTTTATTCCATTTAAAAAGATTCTTATTGCCAAAAGAGATATCATTTTCATACAATTTCAACAACTAATTTAATCTAACGTTCCAAACCACTTGAGCATTTGATAATCTATCTCTGTCGCACTCACACAAATCCGCCACATCCGTCCCTCTCGTATGATTCCGATACCATTTATTTTTCGAGTAGCACTTCTGTCATATCTCCGTCCTCTTCTAACCTGTGGGTTGGGCGTATCTTCCGGCTCCCGTCCACTTGAGGTCAGCGGATGCAACCTCAGATTCAATTGTATAAAATGTGCTTACAATTTGTGAAAGGAAGGGTTGGTTTAGCGTTTTATAAATTCTGTTTTCAGTATATAATATTGTAGATTTGCTTTGAAGGGTTGTTTATGATACAGTTGTGTAGATATAGATGAGTTTTCATTCCAGTATAGAAAATGTAATGATACTTTTGAGGTTAAGGATTGAATGAGGGCTTTTCTGGTCCAGTTGTTTTTCCTTTCTACATACATTATGACTTTATCCCCGAAGGCATAGGAAGAAGTGCAACTAGGGCACCCACTTTTCGCCATGTGTGCTCCGTCCCATGATATGTTAGAGGGTGAGGCTTTCACCATATCGACTAGAGCAGACTCCAAGCTGATATTGAGCAGAAAATCCCAACATTACTTTGCCCGAACCGGAATTCGAACCCGTGACCTCAGATCGATGTCGTTCCGCGCACGCAATACAAACGACGTAGGCAGACCACCGAGGCAGTCGAAATGTTATAGTCACATAATAAAATTCCTGTTGGTAACACTATGGCTCGTTCTAAGCTCATGTTTTAAAGAAAGCGTTATTTTAGCGACCGTCGACACATCTCTATTTATACTCGTCATTATATTATTATTTTCAAAATTACCATGTATTATAAAAAAAAAAATATTGTAAAATTTTGCCAAATTGCAACAATATCTTCACTACTAATTACTTTGGGCTACATTCAAACCCACACCACTCTACTAACACAGGACTAAGCCACCAACCCCTTAATATTTGTACGTATCATCATATCTCTCATAATAGCCCACAATAAAACCCTAGTAAATTAAATCGCACACGAACCCATACAGAACCACTTGAAACATCCAACAAATAAACGTGTAGTATTACACAAATGAGCACTTTACTATAAAAATTTAATACTGACCAGTTATTGAAACCTTTTACACGAAAAAAAGTAAATCGTATCAATTAACATGGTAAACTGAACCGTATTATACTTCGATAAAGTTAAAAATGAATTGACAAATGTATTACGATATGCGGCAATGTTGCTGAGGGATGTGGACTTTATTGCTTGGCGATATGATAGAGTATCGCATGGGACGGTTGTTGTCTATTTAGGTTGAAGATCACTCGAACTGTACTCCAATTTCGGGGGTAAGGTTAATGGTTGAGTAATCGACAGACGCCCGAGGGTTCCGTGTGTCTGATATGTTTTGATCTTGATCTGTTCGACTGGAAACGACAATTAAAATACAACTTGCAACCGTTTCTGCTGGGGACAGTTGCTGACAACTGGAAAGTCGGTGGGAATTTAAATTGCACCTAACGTGAATAACAAACAGAAGTCATTTTTGTTTAAATTAAATAAGATTGTTTACTAGTTTTTACGGTAGTCCAAAATAAGCAAAATTCCTAAATAGTCGTGTCATCGGTCCAAATAAATGAACGTTCTTTTGGAGCAATTTCGGCCTTTCACTTTTATAGGACTATACATTATTGTTATCTACGGTTAAATAATTATCATTTACATTTGGAACGCATGCTGTCAATGATATCGATAAAAGAGACATCACATTTTCTAAATTTAAAATAGTTTGGCAAACGTTTGCGCAAGAAGTCATTATAAAATCCAGAATCTCGCTCTTCCATAGAGTTTCATTGGATTTTTTCCCTTTTTTATCGTGTAACCGATACACACGAGCCGATTGCTCTCTCTACGTAACAAGAGACGTTCCCTTTGCTGGCTTCTTCAATTTTATTTCTTTTCGAATGCTTTTTTTCATTTTATTAAACTTTTCTAATACTCGTGCACTGTTTGTTTTGATTAAATTTAGCAGTGTCGGGTTCACGCGGGGATGTTTGGATTCCAAATTGATACCAACTTTTAATGTTATTAAAATTATATAGGCAAATAATTTTACGTAGACAAGATACTGCATAGAGTAAGTGAGTGAATCATAAACTCTTATGTCATAGGAGGTATCATTTATGTCAATACGTTCTGTTAATCAGAATTAAGACCGGGTGTTTTCAGCAGTAGTTCGGGTAATCATCAGTGTTATTAAGCTGGACGCGCTCGCAGAGCTTCGAGTGCTCCAGGTGCTGCGACCGCGACCAGCTTTTTTTTTATGGCATTGAATGATGAGACGAGCATGCCGTTCGCCTGATGGTAAGCGATACGATCACCCATAAACAGTAGCAACACCATCCAGCACCTTGACTTACAAAGTATTGTGTGGCATTCCACTGCGCTCGTCATCCTGAGACATAAGATGTTAAGTCTCACTATGTCCTGTAGTTACACTGGCTAAAATGTCCTTCAAACCGAAACACAACAGTGCATGCACACAGCTGTTTGGCGGTAGAAATAGACATTGCAAGGGTACCCACCCAGACGGACTCTCACATATGAGAGACCTACCACCAGCTTAATAAGACCCTGACAAAAAGATAACTACGTTTGAATAAACGGGGCCTTAGGAAGTAAAAAGCGTTACTTACACTGTAGATACTAGACATATTATATTATTTTTGCTGACCTATTTGCCTCGGTGACGTAATTATATTACGGTACGACTGTAATGCTGAGGTCTCAGGTTCTATCCTTGGGTCAGGCAAAGTGATATTGGGTTTTTTACTCAGTATCAGTCCGGAGTCCGGATTTTGTGCCCGATATGGCGATAGGCTCGCCCCCTATCATATCATGGGACGGAATACGCAAGGCAAAAAGTGGGTGCACTAGTTGCACCTCTGCTTATCCCTTCGAGGATAAAGGGCGTGAGAGTGTGTGTGTGTCCTGACCTAACGTCCCTAACCATCCATCTTTACATGTCTCATGGATATACTTACTAACATTCCCAAGAGACTCATAAATAGATATTGACAATATGATACTCACAGGTCACAATGAATAGTCAGTAATTTTCTATCTTCGACTTGAAGCCGTGTCAATTTTAACCCCCGGCGCAAAAGAGGGATGTTATTCATATGAGTAGCTCTTTTTCCCTTGTAGCAGCAAATAATTAATCTTCAAACCTACCCACCCGCTATTTTTAGGCAGGCTAAGTAAAATATTGGAACATTCGAACTGTTATTTTGTGACCTAGCTATTTAACGTCTACGCACTCGATATTGACAAAATCACCGATGAAACGGTGGAGCCATTTTAAAAAGAAGATGTAGAAGAACATCGGATGTATTAAAGTTTACAGGAGCTTTAAAATATAAGTTACTTTTCGTAAAGAAAACTTCACGTAGACGAAATATTGAACAGCTGTACAGTCAGCAGCATAATTATCTATACAAAATCAAAATTTCAAATAGCCTATATACTACGCGTTAAGTTAAACTGAAACTTTTTTTCTTCGTTTGAAGTAAAGTAAATCTCTTTTATTTTATTTTTAGGAAGAGAAAAAAAATATTAGTAAGAACACAAAAGTATGCAGGCAATTTGAAATTTTGAATTTGTTCAGCTACTTATGCTGCTGACTGTACATTGCCTACTTGCCGGCCTAATCTAGTTCGGTTTAAAGATATCTTTATTTTCTCGATAATGAACAATTACAGCTCTCTTACATCGAGAAATTATTAACAATATATAATATGTATAGTTAGTACTCCGTTAACCTACGTTAAATATTTACATTCATTTTTACATATTTCTCTAAAAGAGTTTTAAATAATTTTAAATTTTTACTTTTTAAAACAAGTTCTGGTATTTTATTGTACAGCTGAGCACCTTCAAAAAGTATATTTTTCTTGCCATAATTGGTCCTAGGCGTAGGCAGATGAAGTTTGTTTCGTTGTCTTGTGTTATATGTATGAGTTTTTTTGTTAAAGCTAAGTTGTGAGGGTGTTTCCTGGGTCAATATTTTACGGATTAGCATGCATGTTTTATAAATGTATAACTGGTTGATTGAAAGTAATTTTGTTTCTTTGTATACTTGGCTTGTCGGAGTCAGATAGTCATAATTATAAAGCGTTTTAATCAGCTTGTTCTGCAATATCTGTATTTCTTGTACCAAGGACCTTGCACCATTTCCCCATACTTCCACAAGATATTCAATATGAGGTCTAACGAGTGTATTGTAGATAAGGGGTCGTACTTGGTTTGGAATACAATTAGACATACGGTGTAAACGTCCAACTAAAGGTGAAATTTTTGCTTTTATATGATCAATATGGTGTTTCCATGTTAGTTTACTATCCAAATGCAACCCTAAGTATTTTTCATGGTTGGAATGTTTAATTTCTTGGTTATTTATGGTCAAATGTATAGTTTCATTAATTTTTTTATTTTTCGCTGAAAAAATCATATACGAGGTTTTCTCTGTATTTACTGTTAGAAGATTGGCCTGAAACCATTTATTTAAAATTTCCATATCACTTTGAGCATTCTTAAGAATTGTGGAAAGATTATTTCCAAAGTAAAAAAAGACAGGTATCGTCTGCGTAGAGAACAATTTTGCCGGTGACTTTGATTTTACTTATATCATTTATGTATATTAAAAATAGTAAAGGACCCAAAATGGAGCCCTGCGGTACACCATATGTTAATTCGGCTGGAAGACTTTCATGGTTACCAATTTTCACTATTTGAAGCCTATTAGTTAAGTAAGACTTTATTAACTTGTATGCATGTCCTGTTATTCCTTCATTGTTAATTTTATGTAACAGTATTTCATGACTAATTGTATCAAACGCCTTCTTTAAATCTATAAAGATTCCCAGTGTAAATTGTCTTTTATCTATTGCGTTTTTAATTTCGGTTACAATATCTATTGTGGCAGATAGAGTGTTGGATTTTGGCCGGAAGCCATATTGCTGTTTAAAGAAGAAGTCTTTAGATATTAAGAAATTATATAGTCTAATATATATAATCTTTTCAAAAACCTTGGACAACACTGGAAGTACTGACACTGGTCGGTAATTATTTGGGTCTGATTTAGCCCCCGACTTATATATAGGAGTAACTTTAGCTATTTTTAAACTATCGGGAAATACTCCTTGCCTAATGCATGTGTTGATACAGTTGGTTAAGTTATAAATAATTAGCGTTATAAAGCATTTTAAATCTTTGACACTCATTCCATCAATACCATTACTTGTGTTTACTTTTAATTCATTGACAATTTTATGTATTTCTTTTTTTGATGTGGGCTGGAATGTAATTAATGTTGTGCTGTCATGCTGAGTTGTATTGTATAATATGTTGGGTGTTTTAATTATTTTCTTAGCTAGAGTAGGACCAATTGTGGCAAAGAAGTAATTGAAGTGTTGGCATATTTTGCTTAAGTCAGTAACAATCCCCGAATCAGTTATTAACTTTGATGGGCTGCAATTATTTTTTTGTTTGTTTATAGCCAAATTATTGATTAAATTCCACATTTTTTTCGGTCTCTTTTTACATTTTCTAAAACTGTCAAGATAATATTTTCTTTTTGATGTTTTTATGGTTTTAGTTGCTTTGTTCCGTATCGTTTTAAAAAACTCTTTCAAGTCTTCATTTTTGGGGTGTAATTTGTGATTTTTCCATGCAATGTTTCGTTTGTACAAACAATCTAATACGGCTCTGTTAATCCAGTCTTCTTGTGGTCTATTCAAAACTTTATATTTTTTAATTTTGCTTGATTTTAAGTGGTTCTTAATATACTTTTCCAATTTGTTATAGTCAGAGATGTCAGCTATGTAAACAGACTCTTCAACTGATTTATATAGCAAGTTATAATCAGTCACCCAATACTCTATATAGTTGACAATTTAAACCTTCGATACAGTTGACACGACCCCAGTCTCCCCTTCTACAATCACTATTTCAAGTGGCGAGTGTTTTAGTCACATTTTCAATCGTATCTCACCCGGTTATCAAGAGGGTGGGCAGATATGCAAACTTGAGGTTTGATCTTTGCGGAATAATTGGTTTTAAATTTGTTCAAGTGATTGTGTTGTTTATCTATAACTATGCTATTTTGTAATGCTTCATGGTTGCCACCATACCAGCCCTGTAGTATATACTGCTCGTTGCTGAGCACGGGCCTCCTCTACTACTGAGAGGGTTTAGGCCTTAACATGCTGGCCTAGTGCGGGTTGACAGACTTCACATAACTTCAAAATTATTTTTGGTGAATTCTCAGGTATGTACGTTTCCTTACGATGTTTTCTGTCACCGTAGTTCTGCTTCCCCTCATTTTTATTGGCGAATTATTCATACACGAATACATGATCATCAGAGGTATTAATAAATCAATCTCATGTTTAAATAAAGTCTCAAGTAGACATAATGTATTGAATTATTTAATAAACCAAGGTTAAACTGTCATTTAAGAGCTTGTTACAACTGAGTAAGCGCTGTTACATACACAAAACTTCTCAAAATCCGTCACATATTGTAACTTAAGTCATTTGACTGATGTTAATATGGGTTTATTAAATAGCGATTATCTTAAGATGTTGCCCTTAATTTGACAGCATCTCAGCTGATACCGCACTAAGCACAAACCGAAACACAACAGTCCATGCACACTGCTGCTTGTCGGTAGAAATAGACATTGTGGTAGTACCCAGACGGCCACGGAAAAAATATTTAATCACTCTCTAAATTGTAATATATCTCTATCCTCTATACAAAAAAAAATATCCATCTATTGCAGTTTTCCAGTTGAAAATGTCTATTGCTTCATAGTAAATCATCGACAGATACCAAATCCCCATTATATTAAAAAGATACAATAGTCTTATTTTGATCACGTTAATAATGATTTGAAGCCGCTACAAATTTAATATAATCCACAACCAGTCCCAATTCCATTATTAAATAATCATAAAACTATTAATAAAACCCATCCCCTTTCAACTCAGTTGAATTTTAACCCCTAATTTTCTACCCTTGGACGCCAATATCAGAAATTAGTGATACAATACGGAACCCGGTGCAAATTCTACCAATTGTTTGTGACTTCTGTTAAGAGTTTAATAATTGAAACTCGACCTTTTGAATAATGTAATAAGATTCGGATTTAAACGCCAAATATCTTCTATAAGTCTGAGTCGACGGGTGGTGACAATAAACCAAATGTCTATTGTGAAATGGTATTAAACGTATATGTATCTTATCGCTAATGTAATAAAGTTTAATTTTGATTGGATTAGAATGGATCGCTTGTGCATCAGATCGGAGAATTAGTAGTCTATTGCGAAATGTAGGGTTGTCACTTTTTCAACATAAGGCTACGGCTTGAATGTTTTTAAAATATAATGTAGATGTTGCAATTCGTCAGGGATAAATAATAAGGAAAAAGACAAATTGAAATGCCAGAAAATGCAAAGTACCTTAACATGGATACTTTCAGTATTGACTCTTTCCAAAAAACTCCTTTTTTTAACTTACGCGGTATTTAGTACTACTATTTATCAATGCTAGTTACGCGGTATTGTACTATTTCAGACGCATTGTTTTCTAATGGTTCTGGGTATCAGCAAATCAAACACTATCAAGCCTTATTTACTGAATAAGTCAACAAGTACCGAATTGGCCCAATTCGAGGAAAGGTTTGATGCAAATAACTAAAGACCTATACCTTCAAGACATGGCTTGGGATGCTGATGAAAGATAAAAGTACCATCCGTACCATTCGATCCAAAAATATCACATTTTCACAAACTTATCTTATTTTCGTATAATAATCATTTAACGAGAAACAAATTTGTTAAATTTAAAAATATACAACGTTTTAAATCGAAACAGTGCCAACCCTAACAAGTTCACCCGCGGTGCACTAAATTAAGTACCGCCACTGTATTTAGCAGCGCTCATTGTGCTCGGATTACACCGGCAATAAATAAATACCACGACCAACCCCACCAACCCCACCCGTAACCCCACGTAATATCACATGTCACTGATGTTTATTATGGAGTACGGGGAATTGATAAGATGCAGTATAAAAATACAAGATCTCCTTGACAGCTTCCGTCTAATGGTAGTTAGATGATGTGAACCGGTCACAGGTTCGATTCTTACGGTCGAATACACTGGTTGAATCGAATAGATACTACAGAGAAGACAAAACTATTTTTTATACGAAGCTATAAAAAATATATTGCGCCGACCCCACAATGCAGAGCGATAACGGTAATGAAGGACTTTAGTAATTTGAAACTAGCTAAGTGATTATTATACACTTGTTTTTGCTCGCGACTCCGCCCGCGTGAAAATGTTTTTCCGGGATAAAAGTACCGCTATATATTTTCCGAAGAAAATAATAGCCTATATACTATTCTAGACCAGTGCTTCCCAAACTATGGGTCGCGACCCACCAGTCGGTTGCAAGGGCATATAGGGTTGGCCGTGCGAAATAGAACAATAGAGAAATAGAATAGAATAAATAAATAGAATATCAACCGACCGACACAACAGCCGGGTGGCCAATGTTGGACGAGAAAAGAAACAAAATTCTAGAAAAGGGTAGTAAAAATTACTTCATGACAGCCGAGAGGTGAGGCCAGAATTTGGAAGTTTTTGTTAGGTGGCTCGCGGCTCATTCAAATTTGGGAACCACTGTTCTAGACTATCATATCACCGCGCCAAACATCCACATCCGTGCAGCGGTTTTGAAATAATTGAGTAACAAACATCAAAACTTTCGCATTTATAATAGACTAGCTTTTGCCCGCGGCTCCTCCCGCGTGAAAATGTTTTTCCGGGATAAAAGTCCCGCTTTATATTTTCCCGGGATAAAAAGTAGCCTATGTGTTAATCCAGGACATGATCTACCCGTGTGCCAAATTTCATCGCAATCAGTAATTTTTGCGTGAAAGAGTAACAACCAAACATCCATACATACAAACTTTTGCGTTTATAATAGATTTTGCTCGCAGCTCGCGAACCGAACCTCTACCCAAACACACTAGCAAATAGCTCATTAGCTCGTTATTATGACCGTCCTATGGTAGTTTCAGTAAATCGCAATATGCACACGATATGCGTGCCATAAATTTTAAGTACAATGGCGGAACACAATGCCGTTGGCCGGCCGCCATGACAATGCATTGACCGGTGATTCACTGACGCCTGCTACTGTCGGCCATCCTCGACATCGCTAAACACGACACAGATTAAAAATGGCAGTAATGTGAACAGCATCAAGAAGCTTATAGATAAAGGTAGGTCTCTCATATGTAAGAGTCCGTCTGGGTGGGTACCACCGCGATGTCTATTTCTACCGCCAAGCAGCAGTGTGCATGCGCTGTTGTGTTTCGGTTTGAAGGACATTGAAGCCAGTGTTACTATTGGACATAATGAGACTCAACGTCTTATGTCTCAGGATGACGAGCGCAGTGGAATGCCACACAGAACTTTGTAACTCAAGGTGCTGGATGGTGTTGCTACTATTTATGGGTGGCCGCTTACCATCAAGCGAACGGCATGCTCGTCTCGTCATTCAATGCAATAAAAAAAAAGTTGGAGACACTCTGAATACCTAAGTAAAGACGACTGTGGTCGGACACTCTCTTTCTGAACATATATAAGGCACATATCACTGTCTCGTTCTTATGTGTATAATTAGAAAGAGAGCGTTCGACGAAAGTCGGCTTCACTTAGGTATTGAGAGTTTAGCCTACACCTTTATCTATAAGTTTCTTGAACAGCATGGTGATTTGAACGGGATAACGCAGCTTTATGCCGGCCTGTTTGAATATACACAGGTCCAATCATAAAAATCGAAGCGACTGTTTGCTGGAATAAAAAAAAAAAACAAAAATAATATCTGCTTTCGAAAAGGCATAGTTATAGCAAGGGATAATCGTCTTTCATCACTCGATACTCTGTCTGAAAGTCACTCTAAGGGCGGTATTAAAAAATCAATGTCACGTTTGAGTAAAATCTCAAGTAGACATTTAATGTATTGAGCTATTTAATAAATCAAGGTTAAGCTGTCATTTGAGAGTTTGTTCTCAGCTGAGTAAGTGCTGTTAAATAAACAAAACTTTGTTGTGAAAATCGGGCACATATTGCTACTTAAGATGTCACTTGAGCTGCTGTTAATTTGGATTTATTAAATAGCGACAATCTTAAGATGCCAAAGGTAATTTAAGAGCGTCTCAGCTGATATCGCAGATCAGAGCGATATTGAGTTGCATGTACTAAATACGGCCCTAAGTGCAGTAGAGTCACTTTGCTGTACTCGTATAAAATGGTAGAACGTAGATTTTTCTACAGGTTGGGGGTCGTCCATTAATCACGTGATGTTTTTTAGCTACTTTTGTACCCCCTCCCCCCCCGGTGATATGTAGTCAGGTTTTAGACTACCCCCCGCCGCCTCCGCCTACCAAAGATCATGTGTATTTTTAGGTACAAAGTATCTAATACATTTTAGTGTATTATCTTCAAATACAGGTTAAAGTATACCTAATCTAACTTCAATCGCGCGCTAAAAAATAAATACACGTGATATACCTTCGTGATTTTTCCGAACCCCCTCCCCCCCCTTCTAGTCTCACGTGATTAATGGACGACCCCATGACACTTATTCCTATTAAATTTTTTATCCCGCAAAAGTACACAGTGACAGAGAGAATTTTATACTGGAAAAGTTTTTTCACGCAGGCGAAGTATCGACCAACATTTAGTAATCAATATTGGCTACATAGATAATTTTGAAGACAGGTGCATGCCATCATGCGATCAGAACCATGACCTGTCGGCAATAAACTCCCCGCTAGGCTATCGATACTTTTTGATCATCAAATATCAATTTTTACCAACGAGAAATTTCATATTTGGCCAATATCAGGTTACTTGACCAAATGTTTGAACAAACGTGGTTGTCACACAATGAAGCTGTAATCCAATATTTGTCATTTACCCCATTTGGGTCCCTTTGCGATTAAAGCGTTTTTGTACAATCCTTATCGCTCTAATTATTTTTACCCTTAAACCATATTTTTGATGCATCATTTTTCAATTGAAAACCAATTTCCTATAACTTTCAAACCGGTTTTTATTTCAAAACTATTACTTAAAATAAATACGATTTTTTCTAACAAACCTTTTTAACATCATGGATTAAAATCCAATTAATAAAAGCATCAATTAAATTAATAAGGGGCGGCTCGCCCCACGCGGGGTGCCTGATTGATTCCGAGCCCGTGGGGTGCATGGTACGATCGATTGACCTCTAATTGTATGTAAAATCATACTCCCATCATTGAAACCTTTTAGCAATACTGGCATAGTGTTAATTTTTTTTTACGTTCCATAACTGCCTAAGGGCAAAGAACATGCTGCCAAATCATAAGTATGTAAGCTGCATTTAGCATAAAAACATAAAAAAATTGGTAGGAATTTTGATAGTTCTAATAATCGGATTGTGTGACGCCATTTTGTAATTATTTGTAAAATATAAATTCAGGAATTTTATACCTTGTATTTAGCTTATACTTATTAGGTGAATACCGGCAAATTGTGAAATTTTCCTTGCTTCTTTTGTAAATTGATGAGGAAGATGCCTCGGTGGACCACCGCTCTAAGGACCCGGGTTCGAATCCGGGTCGAGCAAAGTGATTTTTGGGAATCAATATCAGCCCAATGTGCGAGTAAGTATGTAAAAATAGTATTACAATTACTTGTTTTTGTTGGAGGTAGAAAAACGTGAATCAATTTGTCACCAGATGATAATCGCACCACGATCCATGAGCAACCATACACCTGACTGCATTTCCCTGAGGAAATTGTGGGTTCAAATTTTAAAGGTGAACAAAACAGATTTTGATTTTAAACCGGATAAGGAATCCATTAGGTCAGGCTAGATATAAGTACACCCACACTCCAAATTCTCCGTAGAAGTGATTTCATCCTATGGTTGTCTGGAAGAGATCGCTCTTAGCGATAAGACCGCCTATTGTTACACTAGCTATAAAAGCTCTAGCTAATAAATATGCTGTTTGATTTTTAATTTCTTTGTATGTTTGTGGAGTAAAATAAAGTGTATCTATCTATCTTTCTAGATCTCCAATAATATTTTTAATCATATGAAACGCAACAGAAAACTACTTTAAGGTTTTTGCTCATAAATCGGACAGAAATCAATAGCGCCAATCCAGTTCATACTGCTGGCATAAGTTGACTCTACCAATCATAAATGTATACACAAAACTCAAAAACTCAATTGGCAGTCTACTCCGCTGTCCCTAGCCTACATAAAAACAAAAAAAACTTCAACACACACTTAAATTTTTAATAAACAGTAAGTTATAAGGTTATAAAAGTAATAGTGAAGGCAGTAGGCACTGTTTATTGCAATATCCGGGGCGCGCATACCTCCGCGGTCCACAATGCCTTCCTACATAGCTCTAGGCCGCGGTCGAGCTGGTTCAATATGTAGGAGGCAGCGGGAGCGAGTTTATAAGAGGATAAACCGCTGTTTGGGAAAATTGTATATTATTATGAGACAGCGGGATGGTCATCGTTTTATGAGGCAGCATCACAAATTAAAAATATATATAAGAAAAAGTTGAATTCAGATTAAATTATTTTTATAGCAGCTATAATATCGGTGATAGAGTTGAACTAAAGGCTCAAACTTATAATAATTTATGAAGAATTTAAAAATTTATCAATATTTATATTAACAATGAGGGTTATGTTAAGATAAAACTAAAGTTTTTTTTTTGCATTGAATGACGAGACGCGCATGCCGTTCGCCTGATGGTAAGTGATACGACCACCCATAAACAGTAGCAACACCATCCAGCACCTTGACTTACAAAGTACTGTGTGGCATTCCACTGCGCTCGTCATCCTGGGACATAAGATGTTCAAGTCTCATTATGTCCAGTAGTTATACTGGCTACAATATCTTTCAAACCGAAACACAACAGTGCATGCACAGTGTTGCTTGGCGGTAGAAATAGAAATTGCGGTGGTACCCACCCAGATGGCCTCTTACATAATGAGAGACGTACCACCAGTGTAGAAATAGACATTGCGGTGGTACCCACCCAGACGGCCAAATATATTTTTTGAATTTCTTTATTTAACGAAAACATTGCATCCACCGGTGGTAAATAATATTCTAGTAATTAATAGATTTAAGAGTACCAAACTCTGGCCAAATTATTCTAAAGTCCGCAAATAAATTATTCTGCTTATGTTCAAATATGCATTATTCGTTCGAAGATATTACCCGTCATTAATCTGAAAACGTGTGTACTTCTATGAATATTAATCAACAGCTAACAATGGGACAATCGTAAGCATAACTGCGTTTTTTTCTACAATTAAAAAAACGGTGAAAAAGCTTACCTAGATCAATTCTCAAAAAGATGTAAAAAAATAGAATAATGACTTAATAAAAAGTATTCTTTCCCATTCCTACCTCCAATGCCTTGTACCACAATAGGAACGCAAGTCTTGACGTGCCAGCAAACCGCTCATGCCGCTGCGTACACCCAAAGATATTGTGTGTTCTCTATATTACATTTTATCACTACGTGAGGTACATCCCTAAGGAGGGAATAGTAAATAAAGATGCTTTATGTTCTTATTTGAAGTATTAAACTGGTTATTAGGTTTTACGTAGCTGGCAGCTAGTCGGCTTTGAGACAAAGTGTGACGGGTTCGAGCCCCGTCTAAAGTTTTCGAGATATCAAAAACGAGTTGTACGCTTTTTATATGGGTGCTGGGCCTCAAAATCTAACCAGGCTCAAACTTTTGGCATATTAAAGGGACAAAATATGGATCTTGGATCCATTAAAAATATTTTTAGACACCTCCATTTTTAACTAACTTATGTAAAAACGTTCATATTAAGTGTAGTTTTTAGCTAAATAAAATTACATAAATCTCAAAATATAAGGTCTTTAAAATAAAACTATTTAATATAAAAGGCAAATTTTTAGGAGTTCTATCCAAATATATATATATAAACTGTCTTGGTTAGAATTTTAGGCCCGTTTTGGGACATGTCCTTTGCGAAAATCGTGAGTGTTGCGAAATATAAATTTTTCAATTACGAAATTTTCGATTTTGTTTGACCATTTTTCTATAAGTATTGCGTGGGAATTAGTATCTAAGACTTAATAATAGTCGCCGGTATTAGCAACTAAAATGTTTACGCAGCCCAATCCTTTCAGCAAATACATAAACCGTCCATTGTTTTACTTAAAACACCATTTAACACTCAGAAAACCCACCATTATACTATATTCAAAAGAACAAAGCAAATTCAAAACGCTACGAAACAAATTAGTTCGCAAACCAAGATTAAAACACCCGCATACAATAATATAAAACATTAATTAAACACGTGTGCTAGCAAATAACAAACTGTTAACCCGTAAAAGGTTCACGTGAGTTCTTCAAAGCTATTTTCGCGTTGAGACATGAATTCAGTGGCATTAATTTAGAAAGTCGCGAGTCGTATACAAAGAACGCCACTTGTCGCATTTCTAATGCAGGTACTAGTGGTAGTCGACTCGATAATGTAAAGGTAAAATTAGTGAGAAGTCGCCGTAAGCTAATAGGATGGAGGTAGTCGACTCGATAACGTAAACTTAGTTGGTGAGAAGTTGTTGTATGCTAATAGAGTTCTTGATATCTCGACTTTTTTTCATTTCTGGCATTAAATTCTCGAATTATTTCTCAAGATTTCTCGAGCTTTGAGAATTTTATAAATGTTAACAAAACGTAATTTATATCATATTCCTAAATTTAAATAATCAGTAAAGTGGCTAACATACAAGGTAATAAAATCAAGAATGAAAAAACTTTTGAACTTATCGATTTTTTTATACAGGCACGGCAAACCCCCCTGCACCTGATGGTAAGCATAGCGTAGGTACAGATAGTGTCAATTGACGAACGACGATCCCTTGTCAGTCGACATAACTATCCCGGCCTATTTGAATCGGAACCCAGACTGATCCCAGAACGTTTCACATAGGCCACTATGGCCGACCTTAACACCTTATGTACGATGATCGCTATCTATCTTTGGTAGCAACCCGAACTTACGAGTCACAAAGCGCTACACTGTAATGCGCAAGATATTATATCCTTGGCAATTTCTATAGTTTACTACAGATCTATGCAGATCGATTCAAATACGAGAAACCTATCCTAGCAAATTAGATTATACATGCTAGTCTTCCCGAGTATTTAGTGCTGACTCCCGACACAGACCACATCACGCATTTTTAACACTACCATCAAGCCCTCCAAGTCTTTGGTAACGATAACCTCTCTATTACTCGCTACAAAACTAATCAAATGAGGAAAATAGGCACCATTAATTACAATCTACTTCCAAAGTATTTTCCATATTCACAACCCTGTTACATACTTCCTGCATCTTCAATGAATTTAATCTATACTAATATTACAAAGCTGAAGAGTTTGTTTGTTTGTTTATTAGTTTGTTTGGTTGAACGCGCTAATGTCAGGAACTACTGAACTGATTTTGAAATTATTTTACTAATAGGAAGCTACATTACTCCTGAGTGCTATAGGCTACTTTTTAACCCGGGAAAATCTTTGTATTCCGGAAAAACTATATCAAGCAGGCGGAGCCCCGAGCAATACTAGTATTCTACAAATCGGAAATTCGTGGGACTTAAGGACGAATACAATCACACAAATTATTCGAGATATTTGTCTTGCCGAGTATTACTAATCAGTGAACAAAACTGCAAAATATGTTCATATTTCGAATGCAATATCTTCCAATACTTTCATAAAATTATTAGGCCCAGTTTCACGGGTTCCTGGTAAAATTCCAGATTACCCACATATGACGCTATCTAAAAATAAATCTGACACATTACTAACGTCTTTTTTCTGCCAGATATTTAAATTCGAGGCCTGTGAAACCAAAAGTTGTAGTTTATATGGTCGAATAGGCTATCAAGGAGTTTATCATCATTTGGTGAAAGGAGATGTCCGCTTTTTGTATGAGTGCTGGGCCTCAAAATCTAACAAGGCTCAAACTTTAGGGATATTAAAAGGGCATATTTGGAACTTAAATCCATTAAAAAAATATTTTTAGACCCCTCCATTCATAACCAACTTTTTTAAAAACGTTCATATTAACTGTAGTTTTCAAGCCAAACAATTTTACATAAATCTCAAAATCGGAGATCTTAAAAATTAAACGATTTATTGCAAAAGGTTAGTTTTCAGGAGTTCTATCCAAATATATATAAATTGTCTTGTTTAGAATTTCAGGCCCGTTTTTGGACATGTCCTTTGCCCTTATCGTTGTCATCCATGAAACTACGACACATTTAAATTTCGAACGCCTTCGAGATCCCGCGGTCCCGTGGTATCCCGCACTTTGATGTAGCGCGTATTAATCACAAGCTGGGCGTGCTGTTAACATTTCAGAAAGTCGCTGCTGCAATTAACTAAGTACCCGAGTTGAACTGCGTTGAATGGAACGTTGCGGCTCAAATCACGTTTGTTGCACCCAAATATAACTTTTTTGATTCTGTTTGAAACGAACTCATGGCCTTTGCGGTATAAAAGTTCATGTAGATATTTTATAGAGCGTAAAGCGGGTCTCCTTATAGATGAATACATATATAGCTGAAAGCAATACGTTACAAGAGGGATCATAGATCTTCTGACGATATAAGTATACATATAGAAAGAGCTGTTATATTGCGTAAAACGGAACAGTTTTTGTGAGGTTATGATTTGACCCTGGTAAAGCCTCTTGGTAAAATTGCTGTAGTGCAGCTTTACCTTTCACGAGTCACTTCGTTGTAACCAAAATTTCAAGGTCATTCCCTGCGGGCTGCAGCATTTTTTTTCGTGTAATCACTAATATAAGGAAACCAGTAGTATTTAATAGAGCTTTAGTCGATAGGTTTATTTAGACTCTTGTTTTTAAGCATTGTACGCTTACAGACTTAATAGTAAGTACGATAAAGTCCAATTTTAGTGTTCCACAATAAATCATCATCCATAATGAGAACATACGCGTCGCTTGATCTATAGAATTCCACTTGTCTTCAACATAATCTGTTTCATGCCCCAGCTAAGAGAGTTCCTCAGAACTGAAAACATCAACAACAGAAAACGTCTCAACCCTGCGAAATATAATTATCAGTTATATTTTAAGCTAATAAGATATTATTTAATTGGATTAGGTACCATAATCGCTAATTTCTGCAAATTACACCATACGGGCCCCATAAAAGCGCATGTAGACTTGAAAGCGTTCAGACGAGCGCACTGTCGCTTATAAATACACGCTTTTTACGCTTACAACGCTTTTTACACGTAAACGTGTTGAATAGAAGAGTGAATTATTTTCTATAGTTTCTTAACAAAACCACAGATGCATATAATTAAAAGTTTCTAAAAGAAACGTTTGATAAATAAATTGTAAGAAATTGCTTTATACTGGGGTTTAATTATACAATATCTTTTTAATCAAAATTTTACCTTAATTATGATCATTTTTCCCTCGGCATAGATAATTCGAAATTTCAAATAGGACAAGAACAATCAGGATCACTACAATGCGACGTTTCGAGGCAATAAATAGATAATCTTACTACTATTATAAATGCAAAAGTTAGGACAGATGTTATTTAGGTACTCAATAACGCCAGAACGGCTGAACCAATATGGATGTAATTTGGTGCAGAGATAAATTATAATCTGGAATAGCACATACGTTATTTTTATCCTGGGAAAATATATAGCGGGACTTTTATCCTGGAATAACTTTTTTCGCCGGCGCGGCGGTGCCGCAACCATATTTTAATCTGTGAGCTGAATATTTACTCGACTGCGAAAGAAGGAGTGTTATGTTTTTCGAGTGTATGTATGTATATTTCTTTGGCACGCCCTAGAGCCTAAACGGCTTGTCGTATTTTAATGTGAGTGGTGTATTGACACCACTACAGAGGCATCTGCTCACTCTGAGATTTTGTTGCTCTACCTATATCACCAACCAAATTATGAGAAATGAGCGTGTTATGCCTCCGACAGCGTTTGTGAACACTGTCAACTAAGATTATTCAAAACCAAAATAAAATATTCAAAATAAAATCTTGTTTCTATCATTTCAGTTCTTCAATGAATTTAATAAAGATGGCAGATATTGACGTAGTCGGGTTTTTTTGTTTTTTTTTTTGTAATCTTTGTGTTATCGTATAGAAAGAACATTATATTAACGCTGAACACGACATAAGTATAATTTTTTGTTAAGTATTTTACCTATCCCTTAGGGTATCAAAGGCGAGAGTAAATCTTAATAAATCTACAAAAGATTATTTCGCCTCCACGGAACCCAAATTTTTAAGTCTAACAAATAATACCCGGATCTCGTTAACCGGGCAACAATAACGGGCCGTGTCGGGCGCCATTTTCCCGGTTTTTTATTCTTTTTCTCTAGCGGGCAACACTTGCGTTGTGACACCCGTAATTGGTTGCTAACTGTGCGATAACTTTCGATTTTTACGTAGAAATGGTTTGGCAATTTATGTTGGCTTTCTTTTATGGATTTTATTGTAGAATTTTAGCAACAGCACAGCTGCAATGTGTATGTACCCGTATGAATAACGTTATTTTAATGTGAATATGAACATTGTATGTTTAAGTACTAATATTATAAACTAGGTATTTCTCGCGGCTTCGCGGTAACAACTATAGCCATAACACCATTTGTATGACTCCAGCGTCTTCTACTTTAAAAGAAATGATAAAAGTTCTAACATTTGCGATATGAGCAAATCACCGGGATAAAAAAAAACTAAAAAACACGCTTTATAGAAAATCCAACAAAAAATTGAAAATAAATTATAATAAATTTGAATTAAGAATAGTGTAAATAAGGAAAAAAATGTATTGTACTGTAAAAAAAGCGTGGGAGCGAGACATCATCAATTAGGGATTGATGGACTTTGTAGCACGGGCATAGCTATAGCTTTCACATAGGGGAGGTCCTAAGATACCAAATGTCAGTGGCATAGCGTGGGTTCTTGCCACCTCATAACACCAAATAAACCTCCATTATAAGACACGTATACACCCCCCTCCTCAAAAGTAGATGTTTGTATGTTTCTTAGAAATGCACATCTATACATATAAATAATAAATAATAAATAATAAATAAATAAATAATAAATAAAATATAAATAAAATTGGAGTGTCTGATTGTAATATTGAAATAACCGTTTTTTACTACATGTATATGAATATTTATACGGTACATACACCAAAATATCATTTTTTACAATTTTTGTCTGTCTGTCGGTCTGTCTGTCTGTCTGTTTGTTCCGGCTAATCTCTGAAATGGCTGGACCGATTTTGACGGGACTTTTATTGGCAGGTAGCTGATGTAATAAGGAGTAACTTAGGCTACTTTTTATCCCGGGAAAATATAAAGCGGGACTTTTATCCCGGGAAAACTCATTCACGCGGGCGGAGCCGCGGGCAACAGTATGCAATATAATGTGTACATGTTTTGTGACCCGGATTATTTTTGTTGTAAACTAAGGGGGGTCCGGATCCCCAAAGCCCCCCCCCCCTTGTATGCGCCCATGCTTCGTAGCCCATGTAATAGCGTAAGATGACATACGTATTGCAGTCTCACACAATACAGTGTAATTAAAAGTTCATGATTTCGTAGTTCAGTTCTACTGGTAGTGTTTACCATCAGACGAGCAGCTATGTTGTCAAGTAATTCCGTTAAAAATGCTCAAAAACGTCTCTAAATTAAAAATAGATGAACTGATCTAATAAATTAACAAACTAATACAAGCGTCAACTTTATAATTTTTATTTCAAACACCAAAGAAACACCCTGTTTAATTACTTAAACCAATAAGGATTTAATTGAGATCTACCCTCAGCCGAAGGATCGTAACCGGAAACCAAGTCATTAGCAAACGCTCCGGGACAAGATTAGGATCTCACTATAACACGTCCTTGGTGTGAACCCGAAAACCACAGGAGGAGGGCTATAATTTTAATAATAATAATTATATATTGCCCATTGCTGAGCACGGCCCTCCTCTACTACTGAGATGGTTTTACGCTGGATCCACACGAATAATAGCCAACGTGTGGACTCGCGAAATTAACCAAGTAGCATTGACACGAGTGTTGGGACTAATGTGTGGAGCCGGCCTTATGCAGTAGTCTACTAATCTGGCCTAATGCGGGTTGGCAGACCTTTACATACCTTTGAAATTGTTTTTGGAGAATTCCCAGGTATAGATTTCCGCACAATGTAAAAGCGAATGATAAGTGATAAACAATACAGACATAACTTCGAGAAGTCAGAGGTTTTGAACCTGCGGACATCTATCTTGGTGGACCGTTCCATTCCCAACTAGGCTACCATGTACTGATAACTGATGTTACTACTATGCCAATGTATTTTATGGTTGTGTATTTTTCGGATATTTATTTTTAATTATTTATACATATATACAAAACCATTACAGAAATACTAAAGCGGTGTCGTACAAAGTTATTTTCTATTGACCTCAATACACCTGTAGGCCACTTCCGTGAATTCCTGCAGGTTTCAAGTAAATATTATGTACGTTATGTACCGCCACATAGTATATTTCTAGTACTATGTATCTCATGCTAGCACTTTAGTGATCCGATGAAAAGGATTTTTGGACCGGTGTGATTACTATGCATTATAAGACGTACCATCTAATTACTCAGAATGATGCGGGCAGTGTAGAGCCAAGAAATACTTGGTTATTGAAAGGAGATGTCCGCTTTTTGTATGGTGCCGGGCCTCAAAATTTAACCACGCTCAAACTTCATGCCCTTTTAAGGCAAAAATATGAATCATGAACCATGAAACCAACCAACCAGTTTGGTTTCAACCAATCATGAAACCATTAAAAAATATTTTTAGACACCACCATGTATAACTAACTTTTTTAAAAACGTTCATCATAAGTGTAGTTTTTAAGCAAAATAAAATTACATAAATCTCAATATCGGAGGACCTTAAAATTATACGCTTTATTGCAAAGACCTAGTTTTTGGGAGTACTATCCAAATATACATATATAAATTATCTTGGTTAGAATTTTAAGCGCGTTTTTGGACATGTCCTTTGTTGGTTGGTTTCAATACTAACGCACTATATTCCTATCAGGCGAGTAATTTGCTCCTCTTATCTATACTAATATATAAAGCTGAAGAGTTTGTTTGTTTGTTTGTTTGAACGCGCTAATCTCAGGAACTACTGGACCGATTTTGAAAATTCTTTCACTAATAGGAAGCTACATTACTCCTGAGTGCTATAGGCTACTTTTTATCCCGGAAAAACTTTTCCACGCGGGCGGAGCCGCGCGCAATCATTCATAAAAGGAATACCTAGACTTACCAGGAGAATCGTCAGTAATGTCAGTGTAATGGTGCGGCGCGGAGGTGGTCTGCCCGGCGTATAGCAGGTTCAATTCCCGTGCTTCGTTCTCTTCTTGTGCTTGCTGCCGTCGGAGAGCCACCTATAATTTGTAAAAAGATTTTTATTCGAATACAATTAGAATCGTTAATCGAATGCCGAATTAAAGACTATGCATAATATGTTTTTTAAGCAAAAACGTGATGTAGTCGGAAACTGTGTACTTTTACATAAAATATGAGTGCTAAAATGCGCACCGAGCGCGCGGGCAATAATACGTGTTACCAGCACGTTCAAAATACGCGATATGCATAGAACTTTAGACTAGATATATTACCATTGATTAAAAAAAACCCTATATTACTGAAAAATAGCCACAAATCTTTTATAAATTACAAAATCGGAAAATATTTTAAAATAATATAAATTTCATATTTATTTTTCTAATAATCATTCCGATTAAGGCAACATTTTTTATTTGTTTTTATGCACCGAGTTTACATAAACCTACTCTTTTGCTCGAGAAGATAAGGTGCAAGCAACAATTATCTTACTGAATACTATACTTAGAGCCGGTATTTATTATTTAACATTTCTATCTGGATACAAAGTGTAACCATTGCCTTCCGTTGTTTCTCATATAGAAAGTGAATTGACTTGCTGGTGCATTTCGTATCGTGATTAAGATTTTTAGAGGCAAAAACACCCCGCTCATCCGATATTCCTATTGATTTCCTATAAGGGCGGCATCGAATACACAAATCTTATATTCTGGGTGTTTGTGAGCAATCGAGATTACTTTTTCGACCCAATTGCTCGCGTTAATTATAAAAAAGTTTTAGACTCTATGTTACTGGTGGTAGGTCTCTCATATGTAAGAGTCTGGCTGAGTGGGTACCACCGCAATGTCTACGCGTCGGGCCCATGGAAGACCAGCGTCGCGTCTCGTTCGCGGCTTGTGCTGAATGGGACCCGTTTCGCACTCACACCATGACGTTCGTGACGATACACTAGTACTGCGTTTCCTTTTTTCTGTTAATAAATGTAATTTTTATTTTATTTATGTGTACTGGTGTGTTTAGATTTAATTTTTAATGTTTTTTTTTTAATATTATTTTTTATTATTTTATTTTTGCTTGCTTGTAATTTGTTTGTGTCATGGTGTTGTGCGAATAAATGTTTTGTATTTATATTTGTATTTGTATTTCTACCGCCAAGAAGCAGTGTGCATGCACTGTTATGTTTCGGTTTGAAGGACATTGTAGCCAGTGTAACTACTGGACATAATGAGACTTAACATCTTATGTCCCAGGATGACGAGCGCAGTGGAATGCCACACAGTACTTTGTAACTCAAGGTGGTGGATGGTGTTGCTACTGTTTATGGGTGGTCGTATCGCTTACCATCAGATGAACGGCATGCTCGTCTCGTCATTGAATAAAAAACTCTAACTATACTAGGCCATATAAGACTTTTTTTTACGGGGCCACGGCAAAGAGACTCCACTGTACTTGACGGTAAGTAGAATTTTGATTGACTAACTCACTAATAATTATCCGTTGCCAGTCGATACAATTATGCCGGTTCAATACAAATACACAGGCTGAACTCAAAACACTTACTGGTGGTAGGATGTACCTTGTATCCGCCTAGATAACGACCACCGTACATGGAGTTAAAACCCGTCATAGTGGCCCACGTAAGTGAGCCGCGTTCCGGGATCAGCCTGTGTATATCTTTCAAATAGGCCGGCATAATTGTGTCGACTAACGATGGATAATCATTGCTTGTCAGTCGACACCTCTTGGACCCCTCTCCGCTTACTATCAGGCCCCTAGGGTCACTTTGCCATGGCAAGATAAAAAACTTACGCTCCACTACACCGGTACAGTGATAACTACTTCGACACGAAAAATCCCATCAGTAAACCTAAGAGACTACAGATATCCCTCACAACCGAACTGGAACTGTTATCCAGGATCAGTACTGGCAATTATATTATTATAATATGTATTACTAGCTGACCCGGCAAACATTGTTTCAAAATTTCATGAGAATCGGTCGAGTCGTTTCGGAGGAGTTTAACTACAAACACCGCGACACGAGAATTTTATATATTAGATAGATTATAGGTGGAAAATATAATTCTAACTCCTCCCTATTATTCTATTTGATTAACTTCGTTGCGGGTTAAGACTAATTAGTGTTCCCAGAGACTCGCCGAGCTTCACCGCTCGGTGTCATAAAATGCGTGCCACTGCCGATCTTGGCTTACAGGAGTTGCAGTGGTGGATGTGTGGGCGGGATAGTCTCGTAAGTCATAGCTTGCATCCATAGCATGACACCGAGCAGTGAAGTTCGGCGAGTCTGAGACCACTAATCCGATGGAATGGAAGTATTCTTTTGTCTCTTGTATTATATAGTGTTTTAGGGTCCTATCAAGTCGTCTCTAAATCAATTGACTTAATACGATGGTAGTTCTGTTTAGATTATTAAAACTGACACTATACTCTATTTAAATATTCTACACACTACACCACCTTTAACACGAACAAAGGCAATCAAATAAAAAGAGACTATCCCACCCTCAACCTCACCACTGCTACTCCAGAAAGTCAGAAGCAGCAGTGGTGTGCATTATATGATACCGAGTGGTGAAGCTCGACGAGTCTCTGGAAACACTAATGAGTCTTAACCCGCAACGATAATAACTAAATAGAGATAGACAGCTGGAAATATATTTTTCACTTCCCTCCATAGCAAATACAGGAGACAAAATAATAAACTAAGGAGTTATTTTAAACTAGATTTTGCTTATGGTACCGCCTGCGCCGCGCTGTTTGTTTCTCAGAGTAAAAAGAAGCTTATGTCCTTCCTTAGGCCTCAAACTATCTCCATACCTTTCATCAGAAGCGATTTAGTGGTTCAGCCTTAAAAGCGTAACAGACAAACTTACGATACTACCTTATGATAGGAAGGACTTGAAAGTAGGAAAACAGGTCCTTACCTGAGCCGCCATGACTCTCTGTCGTTCAGCGATGAGTGTGCACTTCGCGCAGACGCAGTCCCGCCAGCGACAGTACCGCTTGTGCCCCTTCAGAGCCGACACCACGCCATGGTTCCGACAACGCGCGCACTTCGGCGTCCGCTGCAACGAAAATTATCATAAGTTTTTGCAAACAGAAACGTAAAGTTGTATGATACGCTGTAGACATATTGGAGTAGAAATAGTAACATGATCTCTCAGTAAAATATGTAAAATTACAGCTTAATGTAGCGTTTTGTGTTCTACAATGTACCTCAACCTTATTTTTATTTACATTCTTTTAGGCCGGTAACGCATCCATAACTCTTTTGGTAACATAGGTATTTATTGATAAAGATCACTTAACATCACGTGGTCCACTTTCTCCTCTACTTTTGCCAGGATATTATTCCTAGAATAAACAATTCACCTCACACCACACGCCACTGCAACTCCTCTAAGCCAGGATCGACATGGCACGCATTATAATACACCGAGCGGAGAAGCTCGGCGAGTCTCTTTCGAATTAGTCTTATCAGTAACTAATTTGATCAAGCAGGATAAACAGTTGGAAATAAAATTATCCACTTGTATGTCTTATAGTAAGTTAACCCCCCCCCCCCCCTCCTTTTATTTTCATCATCATAAATGATATAGCTCGCCGGGTGTTTTTAGAAACGAAATCTTTGCTTCTTATTTTCGTATAGATAAAACGATTGCCGACGGATTGGCAATAAATAGGTGCTGCAGCACTTCGAACTCTATCTCTCTGGGATAAGGTATAGTTTTTACTGTAGGCGGTGAAATTAAGAAAATCCAGGACTTGATTTTAAAAGTTCTGTTCCCGAACAGTGCAACTGAAACCCTAATACTAAGCTTACGACGTGTGTCTATCCAATTTATACTGTTTAAACTGATTTTGTCCGGAATAACAATCCCACTATCTATTTTCCCGGGATAAAAAATAGCGTATGTCCTGCCCGGGGTCTCAAACTGTGTCCATACCAAAATATCATCGAAATCCGCATGGTCATTTTGAAGATTATTGTGTTCAATCAGCCAGACGGACAGACGTGGCGGAGGACTTTGTTTTATAATATACGAGCTTTTGCCCGCAGCTTCGCCCGCGTGAATGAGTTTTCCCGAGATAAAAGTCCCGCTTTATATTTTCCCGGGATAAAAAGTAGCCTATGTGTTAATCCAGGACATAACCTACCCGTGTGCCAAATTTCATCGAAATCCGTTCAGTAGTTTTTGCGTGAAAGAGTAACAAACATCCATACATCCAGACATCCAGGCATTCAGACATCCATACATGCATACTTACAAACTTTCGCGTTTATAATATTAGTAGGATAGCGAGTTCTAATTTTCACCAAATATGTATACCTAGTATGGTAAATATTGTACTTGGAATCCTCACTGCGTCAGTACGACTTACGCTTACCTGTATTTGCAAATGGACTTAGCTAACAGGCCCCATCAGTAGATATCTATGCCCACTGCCCACCTATGGGACAGTATATTACAATGTGTTTGATGTAAAATTATAATTAGTAGAGACTGGATTACAGGCATTTGCATATCATGCGTTGGTGCGTTTTTCGCTATATTAGATAACTATACCCGCGGCTCCGCCCGCGTGAAAAAGTTTTTCACTCAGGATTAATGTAGCTTCCTATTAGTGAAAGAAGAAAGCGTTCAATTAGAGATCATGGTTAACGAGTTGGAAAAAGAGAGCAGAAGGGTTGGTTTGTCACTTAACACGTCTAAGACAAAAATAATAACAAACGGTGATCAGAACATAGTAAGGGTAAACGGAGAAGTCATCGAGTATGTAAACGAGTATATATACCTGGGTCAAACAATTTCGTTCACAGACTTGACAGAAACCGAAATAAACAGAAGAATTGCAATTACATGGAGAAAATATTGGAGCTTAAAAGAAATTTTAAAAAATAAAGACATTCATATTAATATAAAAAGTAGGTTATATAATATAGTACTCCTTCCCTGTCTAACTTATGGCTGCCAAACATGGGCTTTACGCAAAAAAGACGAAGACAAGCTAGCAATACAACAAAGAAAAATGGAGAGGAGCATGTTAGGCATAAGACTCAGTGATAAGATAAGTAACGAAATAATAAGAACGAAAACGAGAATAATAGACATACGAGAAAGAGTAAGGAACTTGAAATGGCACTGGGCGGGACATGTCTGCAGAATGGAGAAAAATAGGTGGGCAAAAAAAATATTGGAATGGGTACCCAGAGATAGCCAAAGACACAGAGGTAGACCAAAGAAGCGATGGGAAGATGTGTTTAAAGAAAGAAGTGGAGGTGTCTGGAGGACACAAGCCAGAGATAGAGAAAAATGGAGGCAATTGGGGGAGGCCTACGCCAAGGAGGCGACTTCCACAACAAATAAAAATAAATAAATAATAATAATATATTTTACTGCATGCAAATAATATATATTCTATAATCAATTCTAAATTCTATAGATATAAAATAAAATATTTAATAATTGAAATGTAATAACAATAATTATAATTTAATGTGAAACTAATTTAATGTAATTCTAATGATTGTGGTAGAATAAAGGCTATTTTTATTTTATTTTATTTTTATTTATTAGTGAAAGAATTTTCAAAATCAGTCCAGTATTTTTTGAGTTTATCCATTACGAACAAACAAATATACAATCAAATCTTTCCTCTTTATACTATTAGTATACATATCATAATATATTACTACTTCTAATACTTTATTAGGATAATTAAAAACAAGTAAAATAAGTACAAGGTAACGCAGGACATTTTTTTACACTGCACCTGATGGTAAGCGGAAAGAAGTCCAGACAGAGTGTCGACTGACGAACAGTGATTATGCCTCGTCAGTCGATGCTATTATGTCTCTACGGTGGTCACTATCCGGGCGTATATAAAATACATACTACCACCAGCAAACATTTTGTGTATCTCAACTATGGATTTTTTAGGCCACCTCTCGGCCAAACAGAATTAATTTTTTTACTCCCGCAAATTGATTGATTATTTTAGGTAAAAAAAAATAATAATAACTAGGTTCTTTTCATTTCTTTCAATATTAAAAAATAACAGGCATATTTCGGGCTTTTTAAGTTGCATATAATCCGGTCTTTAATAATTATAAGTTATTAAAGACCGGATGAGCACCTTTGAAACACAGCAATAATTCCTGAGAGTCCCGAGCTTGATTCCCCAATTCTGCGCTTACCTTGTGATCATGTAACATAACCCGCACAAAATTGAATCTATTCATAAACTAACAACCATAACAACATAACAATTTGGGTGTAACATTACAATGTTACAATAACTAACTGCCATTTTGTAACCAACACCCGCTAATCCAAACATAATGTTATTAAAATCAAGGAAGTGTTATTTGAAACTGTTCATTTGTATTCATAGTCAATTCGAGTTCCAGATGGGGTAAATATAAATAGTAACTTATTTGTCTCTTCGGTGCTGTGTACCAAAAGGTTTTAGGTTCAACTCCCAGGCCACGAAATGCTTTTAATAGATATTTTTTTTAAATGATCGACTGCCTCAGTGGCTTACTTAGTTGAATCGCGTGCGCGGTACGATACCGCTCTGAGGTGCCGGGTTCAAATCTCGTGTCAGGCAAAAAGATATTGGGTTTTTCTGCTTAGTATCTGCCCGGAGTCTGGATTTTGTGTCGGATATAGCGATAATCCCATTCCATCACATTATGGGACACAACACACATGGCCAAAAATGAGCGCCCTGGTTGCATCTCTGCCTATCCCTTCGGTGAGAAAGATGTGATGTATGTTTTTAGTTTTGTTTTGATTTACCGGGACTGTGGTGTATTAAAACTTTTCAGTTAGTTCGTCTTTTATTAATACTTATGTATATTTTGTCGGCCTTTAAAACATTAATAAGGACAAATCTTTCTAAATATCTTGAGTATTTTTATGATGAAATAGACTTCTGCTCGCGGCTCCGCCCGCGTGATAAAGTTTTTCCGGGATAACAATATTTTCCCGGGATAAAAACTAACCTGTAGCACTCAGGAGTAATGTAGCTTCCTATTAGTGAAAGAATTTTCAAAATCGGTCCAGTAGTTTTTGAGTTTATCCATTACAAATAAACAATCAAATATTTCCTCTTTATAATATTAGTAGGTATAGACTAGTATAGATATTAATTTCAAATCACTCTGCCTCAAAATGCTAGGAAGCCGTCGGCCCCGTCTTGGCAAACTCTTACACATACACAAACTCACGTAAACTATTAAACATTATCAAATAAATCTACACCGTATTTTTTTACAAATAATTTAAACTGTGAAAACAACAGCTGCTTGCTCACTATTGCATTATTCTAAATTATACTTTTATTATTATTTACGGTTGAATTTTATATAATACTTATATAACAATTTCTTAATAACTTGCTTCTAGAGTGTACCTAACCTATAAGTGAAAACTTTCAACTGGCCTTTTGTCGCTATTATAATCTTATATACTATCATTTGTATTAGCTGTAAGTTTTCTACAACCAATAAAATAAAATAAAATAATTACTGAATAATGTAAGTGAAACTTATAATTTGATAACGAGTGATTCTTATAAATAAATAAGATATTTAATCCACACTGATTATTATTTGTACTGGCCGAGCGACGCGCGACGGCATATAAAAAAGAAAGGAAGAAAAATATTTTTTTAATATCCCTAAAGTTTGAGCCTGGTTGGATTTTGAGGCCCAGCACCAATACAAAAAGCGGACATCTTCTTTATAGACATTTTTGAAATGATGTGACGGTGTACTGTGTCCGTAGTCAGATGCATTTCTAAATCGTAAACGCTAATGGAAAACAGAAAAAATATATGGGAATGACATATTTTATCGATAAGTCTATTGCTAAGATATGTCATTCTCATACATAACATTAGAGTTAACAATTGTAGAGAGGCATCTTGACTACAGCCCCTGGGAGGTCGTAGATGCGATTCTCAGATCAGGCAACTCTTTCAATAAGAAACACTGGAGAAACAGCAGTAGTCGCGAAGATAATATGGCGTGCGTTTACATAAAAGATTTCACTTGCTGTCTATTTTTATATAAAACTAGCTCTTGCTCGCGGCTCCACCCACGGGAAAAAACTTTTCCGGGATAAAAGTTCCGCTTTATATTTTAAAAAAGATTTTTTATCACATTTATTTAAATGTACAGACACACCGGTTCTACTGCTTTATTATAGTATGGATGTAAAAGAAACGACTTTTACTGTCCGACGGTGCGTCAAAAATATTGATGACCAAGCAGGTGCTGTTATCGCGGCTCCGCCCGAGTTTTCATTACCATAAAAAAAAACTGCAGTTTTTATTAAATATTGGCATATCTGTTCCTATTTTCATCCAATATCAATAGTGTGTTAACAAACATATCTTCACAAACTATCACGCGGTATACGATCTAAGCTGTCACGTTTTTAATATTAATTATTAGTTGAATACTTAAAATATAGGTTTTATTTTCCAAGATATAGGCTATGCCTAGTTTGGGTACCTCGAGTATTTAGGATTTCGTAGTTGTATATTAATTGTTTATTTTAAGTAGAATTAAGTCCCTGTAATTCTTTAATAATATAAACGTTTATCATGTTTTATTTATTATGTAAATATCAACAATTTTAAATCGATAAAATTATGAGACATCGTGTACCACCGAAAATTGCTATGCCACATAGTAATTCTTAATCTGAGTGTCCTCCGAGTATCTATTATTTTTTTAAGAAACACCTTGGTACTTCCTCTACTTTTCTACATCTTTATGATAATTATTTAAACACAAGATAATAAAAAAATAGATACCGCTTAGCCATTGCATAAAATTTGGCTCTATCAAAAGGCTACCACTTGGTACCTCATCAATGAAACGGACGGAGAACAAGTATAGGAGGAACCACAAAGTAAAATCCAATGTGAAAAAAAAATATTTTTTTATGAAATGGGAGGGTAAGTGATCAAGACAATGCAAGGATTAGCAACAAGAGACGACAGACGACAGACTTTATAGCAATGTGACTATCACCCATAAATAAATAAAGAAGAAAGAAACTATTTATTACTTCTGTAATAATAGGTTTCTATTATACAATAACTGACTGCCTCGGTGGCGTAGATGTATTACGGTTCGACTGCAATGCTGAGGTCTCGGGTTCGATCCCCTGGTTCGGCAAATAGTCTGGAATTTGTGCCCGATATGGCGATAGGCTCGCCCCCTATCATATCATGGGACGGAATATGCACGGCGAAAAGTGGGTACATTAGTTGCGCCTCTGCCTACCCCTTCGAGAATAAAAAGCGTGAGTGTGTATGTGTGTATTATACAATAATAAAATGTAGATTACTGAAGGTGGAGGAAGCGAAAAATGTGTGCCAGAATCCAGCAAATCAGCAACCCATAGTCTTTGCCTAGCCCTATGAGATACAAGCGTGATACGATTTACGTAAAAATGTTAATAGTTTTTAAAATACTAATAATACACCACAACATCTCTCTTCCTCCTGCCCTCTCTAAAGAAGTAGTCACTTAGTTATACGACCTTCTGCGCGACTGACACCTCTACCTGGGATCAAATCTTGTAAGAAAACCCACAACAACAATCAGCGACTATGCAGCCCAAACATAGCAATAGAACAAAATATAAAAATGTCCAAAATTATCCATTTTAATTAAAGCGTAAGTAACAAAGGTAGAGATGGTATAGACGCGCTGTACTTGTAGATATGATTTCGTCGGCATTTTTTTCAGTCGTTTATTCTTCTTCTTCTTCAGCCTTTAGAAGTCCACTACTGAACATAGGCCTCCCCCAAAGATTTCCAAAGCAACCTGTCAGAAGCGGCTTACATCCAGCGGGTTCCTGCGACATCCGTCATTTAACAACCAACTAAGAGCCAACAACCAACTCTAATACGTACTCTTCCAGATTTTACATAATAAGTTTTTAAATGCAGAGATAGTAGAGCCATACTGTAGATACATCGTCGGCAAATTTTATAATCCGTCATTTAACAACCATTTATCTCTTAAGCTCTACAAGATTCATCTATACTAGGTAAAATAATAAGTAAATAGCTCTACTAGTTGTGTCACAATAAAACTAGGTACTTATATACAGTTTCCGATAGTAAAAATAAGGGTCCTTGGATATATCTTTTTTTTTAATATTAAAAGTAGATTAATATTAATATGTATTTAAAAAAACATAATTACAAAGTTGAACGTATTTGGTAGAGATAGGTAAATGTCGTAGACAATAAGGTATTGTATTGTGAAAGTCCGGCGAAAATCTGCAATCTCATTCACTTATTATTTTACTTCAAACACTTAAAATAGTTTCCTATTTTGTAAAATAAACTTTCACTGGAAATATTTCAATAAAGCTTTTAAAAAGTCTACGTGAGATTGAGACACAATAAAGCGATCTCTCTTGAACCTATGAAACATTTCATAAGGAACGATAAGTGAACTCTCACCTGATATCTTTCAGAGGCTCGCAGGAAGAATGGCGGCAAAGCAGCCAGCACTGGATGCTGGACCAGCTGGGAGACGTCCACACCGTTGGGCAAAGACATTTCCATTATAAAGTCAATTTAGCCAAAAGACTCAAATCACGGTAACTTAAAAAACAACGATAACTTTTTCACACAATGACATTTTAACGAAACACTAACAAATTTAAATTTATAATAAATTTTAACTGAGAATTTTGTTTTGTTAATTTAAAACTATTTTTTATTTCCGTCTCGAATTTGTAACGCGACAGTTGCAAATCGAATTTCGAACGAACGTTTAAAACTGGAACGCGCACAGTTAAGGCGGCGACACCGTGTCGGGATGTTACCAACACTGTTGCTTCATATTCGGCGAACAGTTGCCGGGGCGTGTGTAAGTGAGACGGAGTGAGTGCGAAACGACACACTGTATACAAGCTCATAACTCCGTCCCTCTCGCACTATAGTGATAACTGTATATGTTGTATCATCCGGTTATATAAAATGTTGTAAAATGTGAGGATCGACTGAGCCAATGGGAATGGCGAGGGACCCCGCCTCTGCGCCGCCATTGGACGGCACAAATGCTGAAACTTAATTTATAAAGGTGACTTTTTTGAGAAGCAATTCACAAAGGCCTTATTGAATGAGGCACAAACACACAATTATGTTTTGTTATTCGCGTTGTGGATTCTTTTAATATGCTTTCTTTTATGTTTTTTGTTGTTCGATTGTTTCGTGCGAGTGTGTCGGTAATGAGATTGTAAATACGATATCGTTGGTTGGCCACATCCAGCTGTTTGTGCTGTTTGTTCACGTAATGCGACTTGACGTGCTTTTTATTGATATATCTATGCTAATGGCGGGTCTAGTTTTGTCTGTTAGCTTTCTTTTAGTTATATTTGAGTCATTTAGATAATGGATCTCAATATGAAATCTATTTGCTCACTTAATAAACGTCTATTTTTGAGACATTATTCTGAAGTGGGTAGTTTACTCAGTTTATTTAAGATGAAAGAATTTAAGTATATTTTTGTAAGAAAATATTATTTTAATAGGTAACTATGACGCAAAAAATTATGACCTATCTTTCTTGACTAAATGCCAGTTAGGAACGGTAAAGGGGTAGCTTGAGAGCTATCTTGCCTAGGTTTTTTAAAATCTTTTATTTTATCTGCAATTGGGAGACTACAGTCCTTTCACTTTCAGTTATTAATGCTACATATCATAAAGATATCAAAGAAAACAACGCAATAATAAAATTCATTTATATTTTAAATTTGGGTATTGAATATAAAGTAAATATTATGACGAGAAACATGTAACTTGTTTTTTAAAAAACATTGTCAATAAACCATTGTACAACTGTTTTCTACCCACCTTGCGATGACCTAGATACTAAGATTCCCTTTACTCCCCCATTCTTACTCCAGGCCTTTAGTATTGTCCGACGGATTTGAAGTAGCGAGTTACCTAGGACAAAATGTAAACCGGCAATAACACATAAAAAAATATTTTCGGAGTATATGTAATTTCTGTCTTGTTCGATGTGTGTCCGCAAGTGAGGTTGGCGTAACATAACTAATACTCCAAACATATTTTGACAACTTTTTATCACTTTTCCTTTAGTTATTGCTTTTCCTTTTACAATTCATGAAGTGTCCAAATATCTGGTGTTAAAGAAAGATCAGAGACTCACTACTAGAGTTTATGTTGATGATAAAATTATTCTTGTAAACAATGTGAAATGAGAACATTTACTGGTTGTAGGTCTCTCATATGTAAGAGTCCGTCTGGGTGGGTACCACCGCAATGTCTATTTTTACCGCCAAGCAGCAGTGTGCATTCACTGTTGTATTTCGGTTTGAAGGACATTATAGCCAGTGTAACTACTGGACATAATGAGACTTAACATCTTGTGTCTCAGGATGACGAGCGCAGTGGAATGCCACACAGTACTTTGTAACCCGAGGTGCTGAATGGTGTTGCTACTGTTTATGGGTGGTTGTATCGCTTACCATCGGGCGAACGACATGCTCGTCTCGTCATTCGATGATATAAAAAAAATCACCTTAAACTGGGTTGTGGAACAGCTATATGGATAGTAATAAGTATTAAAATGTTAGATTCTTCTAATGCAACGACAAAATGCAATTAAGGGTTACATTGTTAAAAACAGACAAGAACTAAATTTATCTCGGCATTAGCAATGGTATTTGGATTCCAATAAATTAATCATTTCTAGTATAACAAAATAAAGCAAGGATTTTCCAGATCTCATCAAGACCCGATGGTGACAAGTACTGGCACAAAAAAAACAAAAGTTAACAAACCTGCATTACCTTAACAAGGGCGACAAAATTCTAAAATTAAATTCAAACACCCAACCGCCGACGGAAGGTGCGTTCCAATTGGTATATTTCAATTTAGTTGTCGAACGGAATTCCATTTAAATTACAATGAGAAACGGAACGGCGGGTGCGGCGGCGTGGGTGGAGCGCGGGTGTGGGGAGCGAAGTAATTATGACCGAATATTAATGTATTGGCAATTTTGTACTGCGCGGCTGAGCACGTCGTGGCTTAGTTGATCGGCTGTAGGCAGGTTAAGCGCCGATAAGGATAGTCGAGAAGATGGAAGGGTGATTTATAAATAATAGAAAAGCAGTAACTACTGATCCTGCATTGTAGTAAGCTAGTGTGAAAAGTTAACCAAAATAAATACAAAGCTTTAAATTCTAATACTGAAGTCTAGATAATTGAACTAAAGAAAAAAACTGAATTAACCTCATTTAAAAGACTCTAGGTACTTGGCTCAAAGAAATTTTATAATTAAGTATATACTTAGTATACAGGGTCATTTTGACATCGCGTTCCTAAATAAAACCACATACTTATCTGCTTGAACATAACATTTTCAATTAATTTATTTTAACTATACATGTAAAACAAAAAAGTGTAAGTTTCGAACAAAATAAATATCAATAAAAAGTAACTTTAAGTTTACACGCCCTAATGCCACTACTACTATTCTAAGAGGAGTCTTCTCAGCAACATTACACTTCCAGTAAGAAAAACACTCACACACACTCCACATTTGCACTAAACTATAAAATGATAAAAAAATCGGGAAAGTAAAATTGAGATTTTTGTGAGAATATTCGTTGTTCATGGATGATTTTTGGCATAATGTCAGCAGAGGCCAAGACAAGTATGTGGTTTCATTTATTAACGCTATGTCAAAATAACCCTGTATACCGAAGAGTTAGACATTAGACATTACAAATCTGACATCAACCAAAAACATACTTATGACTATTAATTATGATACAACGCGAGGAGGCCTCGACCTGAACTATTTACCGATTATCAATTTTAGAAATACTAGCACAACTTCATGACATCAATTTAAATTACACCACCTCAGCTCACCATTCCGTTTTTTATATTCCTCTGTCCTGCATTCTTACCATGTTTGAGTATCAAAACAGTCACAAAAAATAGTAGTATTAGGGCTGGTCGTCAATAAATGTAGTCTTCGTACATATTTAGTCCTATCTTATTTCTAGAAGAATTCTAACCTACTTGATTTTAAGGTTGCATTTGGATCGTAGACCAATAAAAGCCAATTCGTATTAGGCCAGCATGGTAGACTATGTAAACTCTTTTATGAGGAGGTTTGTGCTCAGCAGGAGGTCAATATATAAATACATTATACAAGGCTGGTGTAATTAAAGCCAATATAAAAAATATTCAATACATTGAGCTCAATGTAAATAACAGTGAGGTACCTACCCAGCCAATATCTTAATAATATAAATAAACCATAATATTTAAAGTAAAATCCATAAGAATTGCCACAACACAAACGTCGCTAAAGTTAAAGGCATAAAGCTGAGTTTAGCTGAAAATTTGCTAAAGTAATCTCCTCTAAGTAATGCGTAAGCGATTTTTACCGTGTAGTAGTCACGATAAGTTGACTTCTCCAATTTTTAAAGCTTGTAGGATTAGCGGGATTTTTTATACATTGCCGCTAATGTCAACTCGTCTAGGAGATTTTGCGCAATAGGTATATTGCTGCAAGTGTTAGATAAAGAGTTACCAGAAAAGTCATAATACAAAAGTAACAGTAACTTTAACTGTCAATGATACAGGCTGTTCAAGTAATGAACCCAGTCAACACCCACCGAATCTAGCGACAAATAACCGGCTTCGCCAGGTGTAGGGGAGGCTAGGCCGCGCGGGAGGCGAGGGTGTCACTAAATGAGAATTCCGCAGCGGTACGATCAATTCGCAAAATGTTCACATTTCGTAAACGTCTCAACTTGGTCGCGGGATGGGGCTTGTGCTGTTATCGATAGACTAGTTTGTATAGAGATTTGAAAAAAACGATAAAAGTGTTTTGATCATTCGTTTATCGTAATGGTGACAATGACTAACGAGAACTTTCCATCGACTTAATCTATGGAGGCAACATATTTGGCCTATGAATCGTGAGGTTCTAGCTGCTCAAGGCTGTGATGGCTTATAGGATAATCCTTATAGGATCGCTTTAATGTCTGTCTATCCGTCGGTCCGTCTGTATGTCAAAAACCTTTTTTTTTCAAGAACTCGTAAAGGTATCAAGTTGAAATTTGTATTAAATACTAGGGTTTATGGTCCCTTTCAGCTGTGAAAAAATCAGTCGACGCGATCAAAAGATCCGACCGTTTATATCGAAAATTTACGCATATTTTGCGATTTCATAAGAGAATCAAAGCCTATAGCATACTTCCCGTTGACCTAGAATCATGTAATTTGGCAAGAAACAAGGTCTTACAGCACAATTAAAGCGAAACAAAAAAAGCGACTTTACTATTCGAAAAAAGAAGACAAAACATTCTATAACAAAATAGATTTATAAACTGTTTATGTTAGATACCTAACCTACAAGTTTGTACGGAACCGTCGGTACAAGAGTCCAACTCGCACTTCTCCGCTATTTATCCATATTTACGGTGTCTATTTGTTCATAATACACAGTACCTACATAGCAATGCAATGCAGTCAGCCCTGTATTATATACTGCCCACTGCTAAGCACGGGCCTCCGCTACTACTGAGAGGGGTTAGGCCTTAGTCCACCACGCTGGCCTAGGGCGGGTTGGCAGACTTCACACACCCTCGAAATTCTTATGGACAATTCTCAGGTATGTAGGTTTCCTCACGATGTTTTCCTTCACCGTTAAAGCGAACGATAATTGATAAACAATACACACGTAACTTTGAAAAGTCAGGGGTATGTGCCTTGGGTTTTAAACCTCCAGACATTGCCTCGGCAGACCATTCTATTCCCAACTAGGCTATCTTCCACTTACCTATATAGCATATAGTATAATTATACCTAATTCACCTATAAACAATGAAAAGTTTATCGATAAAATTATCGACACAATCCCGCCCTAAACAGCCGTGGGAGCGAATATCTTGGCAAAGCGTTAAAATGAAATGTTCGCAATTTGAATATCGTTGTGTACCCTCTCCGCTGGCCTCGGCGCCCCCCTGGCCTCCCGGCGGGTGTTGAGACGATGTGATCTTACCCTGGCTTATATTAAAGAGAAGACTTGACGTTTTGGTTTGTTTATAGACATGCTTTAACTGTTTAGTCTATGTAGTTTGTAAGCTGGCCGTTGCATTATCGGGTATTGGAAGCATAATTTTTAACTGTAAGTTTACACGTTCGATTCCCGTGACGGGCTTTAAACAAAGTCACCAAAATTTAAGTTCTTCTTCATAGACGTGTACTCTTGATAGAGTGGTCGTGGTTATGTTTGGTCCGATTTTTATATTACCTAGCCGTCTTGAAGTATGTGCTCAAAATAATAGTACTCATAGTACTCTTATCAGATATTATTACGTCTAATAGTTTTTTTTAAATTACTGTAATATTATTATCTGTTAGTATACAATTGATAGACTAAGTACTTAGGCTTTTTCTATTATTTTAAAGATTGTCGTTCATGCTGTGATTGCTTATAACCAGAGTTGCAATTACAATAGACATATATATAAATATGTGTAGATTTTAAAAGAATTATTGTAAACTCCGTTAGCAATCCTTAACCAATAAATAAATAAATAACAATAGACTCATTCCCGAAATTACGAGATAGATAGAAGCTCAGTAAAGTGAACTATAGCTATCGCTCTGCCTAACCGCGATCTTCGACATCATAAGCTTGTCCAATTAATTTGAATATAGGCATAATAAATATTGGAGATAAGTGGACTATAGCCTAGTTGGGAATGGAACGGTCTGCCGAGACAATGTCCGGAGGTTCAAAACCCAAGGCACACACCTCTGACTTTTCGAAGTTACGTGAGTATTGTTATCAATTATCGTTCGCTTTACCGGTGAAGGAAAGCATCGTGAGGAAACCTACATACTTGAGAATTCTTCATAAGAATCTCGAGGGTGTGTGAAGTCTGCCAACCCGCACTAGGCCAGCGTGGTAGACTAAGTACTAACCCCTCTCAGTAGTAGAGGAGGCCCGTGCTCAGCAGTGGACAGTATATAATACAGGGCTGATTGCATTGCATTGCATATTAAATATTACAGTAAAGTCTTTCACAGATTTGGCTTTTCAAAAGGACCTTCAAGTCTATTATGTTACTTTCTTTGATATGAGTTACTTGCGTTATTTAATAAAATTTTCAAGATGTACGATTTGCAACAAAGGAAACAAATATATGGAATTAAAGCCGTTTGTATCCTTGTACGAATGTGTGAAATATTGTGATTAAAATGGCTATTAAAATTAAGTGGCTATTTAAGTTAAGTACATTTTAGTTGACAGTTGTCGCATTAAACAGCTAATGTAAGTAGTACTCGTTTTATTTGGGAGCATAGATAAGATTGACTTTTGTATTTGGTCAGGTTATACATTTATGTGACGAGTAGCATTTATCAGCAAACTGTGCCTAAATCTATTAAAAATAAATACAATCACAGACAATACAACGCCTACATTAACTATACGTTTATGAAGTGTCGTCAGTCCCGGGATTCGTCCCGGGTTGTTTCATTTATAACTGTAACAGTCCCGTGCCCTCCAATGGCGGGAGTGGCAACAGTTTCACGCGACCCCATTGGCCCTCCCTAACCCCTCCTTCATTAACTGTTATTTTTCCCTCATGGGAGGTCCTTGCTTATGTAAAAAAGTGTTTCCTGGATTCAAATTAAATTTTACCGTGGTTGTGTTAGGTTTTATTTATCTTAGGGTCTTACTGATGGTAAATCTAGTTAACTTATTGAGCCCCATTTTTTTAAGTTAGAAGTCCTAATACTAGTTCATTGTTATATCACTTTACTACGAGTTATTATTAAAGCAATCTAATTACGTAAAAACTTGTGATGTTCATTATAGTACATGTCAATCTAAATTGTTTTATATGACTAATTGTTGCTCGAGTTAACCTAACTCCATTTGCGTCCATGTCTGTTGCCAGAACATATTTTACATTATTTAGGAACGATGTACCTTCATATACTGAAAGAATTGTCAGAATCGGAACCACGGTTCCAAAGATAATTGTGTTCAAAAAAATCCTTAACTTCGACAAATAAACCGATAACTCTATTACGACTTAAAAATATCCCGCGCGCCGTCTCCATGTTTTAATGCCTACCGTGATTCAAAATCCGTTTTCTTTTTCACTCCACATTCCTCCAGGAAAACCGACAACGTATCAACAGTACCATTAGCAGAACAAATTACTGTCTCATTTCTTAACCAATATAATGTTGTTAAAACAGAAACACCTTGTATACATGTACACCCAAATCTTTATTCCGTGGAGGAGGCTGTTGAGAACCACACCTATAAACCAGACATACCTCTGACGCAACCAATTTAATAAATGGTGATATACATTCAACATGAAAATCGAAACAATTTTTTTATATTACTACAATAATTTATACTTACTCTATACCTCTGACTTTTTGAAGTTACGTGTGTATTGTTTATGAATTAAATTATCGTTCGCTTTTCGGTGAAGGAATACCTGAGATTTCTCTATAAAAATTTCGAGGGTATGTGAAGTCTCCCAACCCAAACTAGGCCAGCGTGGTGGACTAAGGCCTGAACCCCCTCAGTAGTAGAGGAGGCCCGTGCTCAGCAGTGGGCAATATATAATACAGGGCTGATTGTATTGCACTATACTTACTAATTTATAAAACCGAAAACATGACTTTTATTTATATGTTACGAGCAGAGGCTAGTAAAATTATAAAAAGTAAATTAATTATAAAACTACGATTTGTATTGAGCTTATGATGAAATGGTAGAGCCGAGCCGTAAGCACTTCTGTTGATAATATAATTGAACCGTCTCGTCTGGTGTAACACCATGGTATCAGAGAAACTATGTGGAGTTATACATATACTATTGCGTGAAATGCCCCAATAACTGTCAAAATTCAGCAACAACTGGTAATATTTTGAACACCGTTAAATTAGACATTATTTTACGCTGCATTATGGATCTATAATACAACATCAAATGAGGTCAAACGTAGCTTGCCGTACCACGATGAAAACCTCTTTTACACAGCAAAACCATAAACAAAAAGAAATCCTAAAAGAGTTTCAATACATTCCAATTTTAAAACTAAACTAAGTTCCAAATTCAAATTACCGTCGTGCAAAAAGTCCGTCATAAAATTCCGTATTTCTGAAAGCAAACCCGCAGCTAGTGTCCACAAAGATGGTATTTGGTGGCCGACGGCAGACGGTCAGCGGCAGAAATGGCGGCAATATGTCAAAGAGAGTGCTGACTGTGAGACTGTTTAGCTTCACTATTGTTAATTAGTGTGGATACGCCATAGGAAGTTTATTTTTCGAATGCATTTCAAAATAAGTTTTGATATTAGAGTAATAGACTAAAGTATGATTAAGACAGATCAATAACAGGGTAGTTGACTACTTTTTAACCGACTTCAAAAAAGGAGGTTCTGTATTCGATCCGTATGTATGTAAGTATGTCAGTTTGTATGGCCGCGAGTTGTTCAAAAACTACTGTTCCGATTTCGATGGGGATTTCATTATTCAAATGTATATTTTTTAGGGAAGATTTTAGTATGTAATTTATAAGGATCTAATGAAGATCTTCGGAGATAGAGAATAAAACTCTTCAATAACTAAAAGCAGATGACTCGCGAATGCTGCAATCGTATATCGATGGTGTATTGTTTACACCACTTCAAAATTTACTAACAAAAAGCAATAAATAAAAACTTTTTAACAAAAAATAAAACCGACTTCAAAACCACTACAAACCTAAGAATATTTTAACTTTATATCCGCTTAGTATATACGTATATTTAGAGTAGCTGCCTTATTTAAATTGCCAAGCTAAGCTAAGGAAATACACGAACAAATATACGAAAACAATGTTCAATTAAGTTAAATCATTATTATGATAACTAACTCAGAATATTCAATAAAATCTAATAAGGCATCAAAACTAAACTATTCAACATGTTCACGTAACTGGGCATCAATATCGATAAAAATATGAATATTTTGGAAGGTCCACGCTACGCTGTCCGTCCACAGCGGAGCTGACCAACAAAAACAGAAAGCGCTCACTAAGCCAGTCCGGTTTTATGGTGTTTTTTTTACAAGCGCGCCCCTCTGCCAGTGAACTTGATCGAGCACTCGGCGTCAACATTTCTGATTTTTCACGTATAGAAAATGTTTTCAACCCCTTGCCAAAGCTATTTGAAGGGGTTGTTTAGTTGTTTTCGCACAAAAAACAGTTTGTCGCGTGCCCGTTCCTCTTTTGGCGGGCACCGTACGAAATTAAACTGCCGACAATAAAGTTTTGAAACCAATTAACTGACCACTTTCAAGTACTTCGGTGAGTGTTATTCACTTAATTCAAACGAAACTTTGCGCTTTACAAATTTTAATAAGATTAATTACAAATTACAACTACTAATTTTACAAGATGAATGTGCAGAGCCATCTATTGATGAGTAGTAAAACTAAAGTATGTTTCATATTCATTACCGAGCCACGAGATGCCGCTGTTTAAACTGTTTCATTACTTTACTAGATGGCGTTATCGGTAAATAATTTCAAATTCATAAAATTTAAGTCATAATTTTGTCGCTGATTATTAAACCGTCCGTCTTATAGAACAATCTTAATGCATATGTAATACTTAAAAACTAGTAACTCGCATCATATCGTTTGGTCACGTGCTAAAACCAAAATATTAGCAAAAGTACCGGACGAAATTATTCAACAAAAAATTTAGTTTACTAACATTGCACGAGCTAAACAACTACATCCTACTGCCAGCTCAGTTCATCGAAACATGTGAGTAGTAACACTACTTTCTCGTAATTATAATATCACAAGCAAGAAATCCATTTTTATGTAAGTAATATAACTTTTTTACTGGAATTTTAAGATTTTATGGAACTAATTTGTAACTATTTGTTGGTGATAGATATCTGACGCATTTTGTATCCAATCATCGTAATATAATTAAATTGCTACTAGAATGATGCGTTCCCGGTTCGGTTGAGGTACCTTATAGATATGTACAGTCAGGCACATAAGTATCTGAACAAATGGAAACTTCAAATCACCTCTACTTTTGTGTTCTTACCAATTTTCGTTTTCTCTTCACAAAAATAAAATAAAAGTTGTTTACTTTACGTCACACAAAGAAAAATAATGTTTCAATTGAACTTGACGGGTTTAGGTGATTTGAAATTTGTTTAGCTACTTATGTGACTGACTGTACATTCACTAAGGGAGGCAAGTAGGCATCTACGTATACCATATATGATCTATGAGTGTTATCTATTTGTCATGAAATTAATAAAAACAGAGCCAATTTAATTCATGCAATTTTGTAATACTTAATACAAGAAATTCATTTGTAACAATTTAAAGTTATAACGTTATAGGATCAATTGCTGTGGGTCACTTGATTTTAAATTAAAAACTAGAACCAACTCCAATGTATAAAATTACATATATTTGTTGCAGATCATGACACGAATTATACTAAAACTAATGTTGCTCACAATGTTCTACATAACGCTTAACAAAGCCAAGATGATGAGAAACAGTGCCCTGATCTCCAAAATGGTGTCCAACTTCCAAGGCAAAGACAATCTGTCCATAGAGCCGGCCACGGAATACCCAAAGCCCGGGAATGTTGTTTCCATAATGCAAAACGTTCTTTGCAGAAACTTTCCTTCTATCCCTTGCAGTGTCATCGTTCGAGATGAAAAACTAAATAATTTAATACAGAAATCCATACAGCAGATAAAATACAAAAAGTTGTCGATGGAGAAGACAACTCCGTTACCAGGATCACATTTAACACTATTTCCGGTTATCAACAGCGAAGACTTGTCAAATTTTTTACAGGTCAGCGAAACAGGATACTATAAAGAAAGAAAAGAGACAGAATCACCGAAGGGACGGAAACAAAAGAAAAGCGTCACGAACTGGACGAGGGAGAAGCCAAAAAAGAAAAAGAAGAAGGAATCGAAAGTGATGTCGGTGTACAACGGAAGAAAGAAGATACGACGATTTTACCCACACAAGATAAAGTACAAAGATAAAAATGTTAGGAGAGATTTTGAGTCTGATGAGAAATTGTCCATGTCTGTCGAAGTACCTGATAACACGGGGAGAAAGATAAACTACCAGGGTCATCATGATTCTCCTGTGTGGAGAATAGATTACATGAAACACGGAGAACCAAGTTTTAACATGTTTGGATATGAAAACGAGAGACTACAAGGGAAGATAATGAAGACAGGCCCGAATGTGATCGTCGATGAGAATGTTCTGGAACAGGTAGCTAGGAAAGACGTGTTACACCCAGACGTGTACATCAAGAAGAATTATGTTAGGAAAAAAACTGTTGCTGTTAATTCTGATGGTATTGATTGAAATAGAGTTTAATTACGAATTATGTTTTATTTAGTTCAAGATACTTTATATCCCAGAAATTAGTAATATGAATTTGTCGTAAGGAAATTTTTATCGTATAGGTGATGAAAGTGTACCTACTCAATATTACTACAATATCTCCCTCAAGACCTCTCTTTATTGTTTTCAGTGCCTACTGTATATTATGGTTATAGGTAATTAGGTACGTACTTATGTTCGCATTACGCACCACTTTCTTTCAACACTCAATAATACCTGATAAAAAGTTTGTTGCATCGTTTTCACATAACTAGATATTCGTGCTTTAATTTTTTAAGTAGGTACATAGAGTAGTAGGTATATAGATTAATATTGAGCGTGTGAAATCGACGATTATACATTCGGTATGCTATTTTACCACAAAACATAACGTTAGCGTATGCCATAACATGCATAATTTATTCCGTTACAAAACGAGAATATCAAACCGTCTTCCTGCATACATGCAACGGAATCTCTACCGTATCAACTCACATTATGTCATGAAATCAAATGGAGACGTATTTGTATAAGTGGGGTAAACAATTAATAATCTCATATTGAGTCAGGCGGTCGTAGAAATGTCTCGTGCTGTATTATCAACTCATGTGTTAGACACTTCAACTGGAACGCCTGCAGTGGGTTTATTCGTTGAATTGTATAAAAAGAAAGACAGTTCATGGATCCTATGGCATAATACAGTGACGACTAATGATGGGAGAATTCAGTTTCCTTTCTCGCAGGATTCTATGGCTCCAGGAACGTACAAGCTGAAGTTTAACGTCGGTGATTATTATAAAAGTGTTGATAAAGAAACGTTGTATCCGTATGTGGAGGTGAGTTGTTATAAGTAGGTCTGTTTATATTATCGTTCTATGGATATTTGAGGCAATGAATTTCGTTTATTAATTAGTTAATGTGATTTATGGTGAAAATATGTCGCGAATTGACATCAGCTCGTACATTAATTATTCAATGATTCAATGTAAACTGTTAAAGTGTTGGAAGCCATAGATTAGTAGAATAGAAACGTAAAATATATTTCAAATTAGGTTCTCTCCAGAAAGAAAAATACTAGGTAGCTAGGTAAATTTTGTTTTTTGACGCATGCGGTGTAGATATGAATTATGACGAGATATAAAATAGGTATTTGCAGGATATAATCACGAGACAAAGGAAACATTTCTTACATCCTTACATATTTTAAAACAACGTTCCCCCGACGCGTCTGTAAAAACGTAAACTCAAAAAGTGCCAAACGGATTTCGATAAAATTCGGAATGAAGGTAGTTGGAAACCCCTGGAAGTGCATAAGCTACATTTAATTATATGAAAATATATGGCAGGACTTCTATCCCGGAAAAACATTTTCACGCGGACGGACCTGCGAGCAAAAGCTACATATCTTAAGTTTCTCGAATTTTCGATATGTCTCACAATTCTTATTAATATTTTTGTAATTAGCACATTTATTCGATTTATAATATTTACATAATATAAGTATCTTCAAATGATTTTATTAATTTCCTTGCCGCCCTCTCTGGTCTTTAACCTCAACCCGTTATCTAATCGCAAAATTCACAATTACAATGCACAACTCATTATAAACCATAGGATATTTACATATATTCGCATTTATTTGATTGCTTACGGGAGAATTTGGTATACAATGACTTTTTTAAGGTAAACATGTTTCTGATGTGTCTGTGAGCACTTAGGGGCCGTTGTTTTAACCGTGGCCAGGTAAATAAATTAAAAAATTATACCAGCCTTGTATTAGGTATATACTGTCCCACAGCTGGGCACGGGCTTTCTCTACTACTGAGAGGATTTAAACCTTAGTCCACCACCCTGGCCTAGTGCGGATTGACAGACTTTACATACCTTCGAAATACTTATAATCCTTCACCGTTAAAGAAAGCTATAATTGACAAAAAAGGGTAAGTTAAAGTTAAGTCTTATTACACTGAACGAGCGCGTCGGGCCTTTGGCTCGTTGTAAATTCGCTTGCATTTCGCTAGTATGATAAGACCCTCAAGCTCAACTTTACCTGACCACCGTTGAAACAACGGCCCTGTGCAGTCGGTTTAGGAAAAACCCGTTCTTTTGCCAGTTTCCTACAAGCTTGGTCACAAGAACTAAGGTTGTTCGACTTCGAATCGTATAAGTAGATATTATACTTCGATAAGGCGTCGCATATAATGTTCATTATTAAATACTAGCTTTTGCCCGCGACTCCACCCGCGTTAAAAGTTTTTCCGAGACAAAAGTCCCGCTTTATATTTTTCCGGGATAAAAAGTAGCCTATGTGTTAATCCAGGACATGATCGACCCGTGTGCCAAATTTCATCGAAATCCGTTCAGTAGTTTTTGCGGGAGAGAGTAACAAACATACATACATCCATACATACATTCTTACAAAATGTCGCGTTTATAATATTAGTAGGATTCACTCAAGTAGGTAAAAATCAATGTGTTATCCCTGAAACTAAAATGTTAGTAAATTGGTATGAATGAGCACTATGAGCAAATATAACATACAAAAATATTAAACTTTTGCTAAAATTCATAAAAGCCCCATCTCTTACTCTGATGATATACTAAATTGTATTTCAGATCACGTTCAACACGATAGAGGGCGCTCACTACCACATACCTTTGCTGTTGAGTCCCTACGGATATACCACTTACAGAGGCAGTTAATTAGCGACTTCCGATTTGTTTTTTAATTCATGTAGATTTATTTTGTAATGTGTAAATAAAATAGATATTTTGTTTTTGTATTGTTTTATTCATCAAACTAGATGGCGCTTTGTTAAAATAAATGCTAATTCCGCAAAAGACTCGCACAAGCTTCCAGCAAAAGCTAAAACAGGCTTTCCTTCCTTTATGTGATAAACCTACCGGTTCACTCATTTTCTTTCAACCGCCCAGACTTAAAATAGTTTAATTTAAATGTACTTGTGAATGAAGTTATTAGCTGATATCGCACTTGAGAGCGAAATTGAGTTTATATGGCTCTCATATGACTGAGTACTTAATCTCAATGATCTATCAACTAATAGATTATAATTATTGCAACTTACTTAAGTACTAGTAAAGGTTGTGTAGACTGAACTCACCAAAATGCGCCTGCTCACCCAATGCACGCCCATGCGCGGGGAACATTAGTTGCGGGCCGAGGCACAGTCAGTGTGTATACCTCTTGGTTGTTAATCACATTGAGGCCTAAAAGGGCCCGCGAACATTTCCTGGCACCCTCTCTTTCCGCCCATCCTGGGAACCTTCCTCTCTTCCCCCACCTTCCCTTCCATATTCCTCTCCCACGTCCCCCCCAGTCGTTAAGCAGTCCAGTATCCAGTATCCCATTCGCAAGTTTCCCCCGGTGTTGACTGCAGGATGGCCTACCTAAGAAAAAAAATGCGCCTGCTGATTTACATTTCCCAAAAATAAAATACTTATATCTGGGTATCTCCATTAAACATGTTTATTAAGCGCAATTATTTATTGCGATGATATTGCTCTCTTCGCAATTGTATTATGTATAGTTATATAATAGATATAAATGAGTATAGGTGCGTATATCACTAATCAAAGGCAAATGTACAAGGTCTTAATTCTCTAAAAATACGCAAAGGTACCTACTGATCCTATCTTATCTTTTATCAAGTGACTTCAATTATTTATTTTGATTAGTTATTAAGAAAAGTACGTACAAAGTACGTTAAAAGCTTTGGTTGGATGTTGATGCTGGGATCCACGCCGCGCCGCGCTTAAAGTTCAGGGTTGACCGATTTTGATTACTCATAATAAACTACACACGTGAAAATACGACGTATTTACTATAGCATAAGATCTAAAATGCCCTATGAAGTTCTTTACATTTGAATTAGATTATCGATAATGAATTCTACGTCACTAACAATAAGGTCGCACTATGTCAATATAGCTCACAAGATGTTTTCACCCTTTTTCACGCATGCGCCTACCTCGGTTAGCCTCTGAGTACTACCCCTGCGTAGGGATGTCAATAATTTGCAATATCGATAAATATTACAATATTTTTACCAAATAAATATGCAGATTATTCTAGACAGTAGTTAATTTCAGCTTTTGTGTTATAAATGAAATCAATGATACTAAAATGAAAAATAATTAATATACAAGTATTTTATCAGCGCTGTATTGCTTTGTTACATAATGTATGATGATTCAAATTATTACAATATACATAGTAATATTAAAGTAAATAATCGATTTTAACACCTAATTATCTATTTATTTATTTATTTATTTATTTATTAATTATAATGGGACAACAAACAGTTACACATTATGAATTAAGTCTATAAAATACATGCAAATGCCACAAGTAATAAATGTGTAACCCACAACGTTATCCTCAAATTAGCTTTACGACAAATTATCGATTGACAGCTTTTTTTAACGATTGCGAATGGTACTTAGTAAAACGTAAAATTAATATGAAGTATCAGTAGTAAAACTAAATTGTGTTGACTAATTGAGTATAAAGTGGTGAGTTTTTCAATATTGTCTTAATTGAGTTTTTAAAATGATACACTTACAATTATCATTCCATTCACGAGAATATCATCAAAATAGACCTAAAATATTTTTTGCAAGATTTGAGGCCATTAATACATTTTGTTATCGATACATTGACAATCGATAATCGACAAGACAACATCACTATCCGTCCCCTCTCCGAATCGCCATGACACTTCGCCACTTGCTGTCACGTGAACCGACGCCATCGAACAATATATTCGACATTTGAAATTGTGAGTTTTTACTTTTTATTGTTTGGCAACATTATTATTTTGTGCTTGTTTATGGAGAGATTGTTGTAAAAGGTGATTCATTGTTTACAATGCATAGAATAGTGTTTATTAGTAAAATCACAACGTAAATAAGCACTTAGCACAATACTATGCCATTTGTAGGTTAAGGTCACAGTAATTTCAGAAATAGGGGGTGGAATTGTGTGTTTAGCATACTTTTATATCGTTCTTTATTTGGCAATGGCTAATGAGTATAAATTGTTACCTATTACCATATTAGGTTACAAGTTACGACCTCATTTTCCACATGAAAGAACAATCTGAACAATTATTAATCCAGACAAAACTATCCCTGCGCGTGTTATGGTTTTAAGCCAAAGAAAAGTTAAATTTAATATCCGAGGTATTTCGATCTACTGACGTCGCTATAGTTACCGGTTACGATCGATGCTTCTAGGTACTTTGATTAATTAATTACCTTGGGTAATTAGGCTTCAATATTGCATAGATAAAACCCCGACAAGATACCTAGGTACAGTCAGCAGAATAAATATCTGTACAAAATCAATATTTCAAATAACTCATATACGCATTAAGTTAAACTGAAACATTGTGTTTCTTCGTTTGAAGTAAAGTAAATCTCTGTTCTTTTATTTTTGTGAAGAGAAAGAAAAGTTTAGTAAGAACAAAAAGTATGTAGGCAATTTGAAATTTTGAATTTGTTCAGCTACTTATGCTGCTGACTGTACATAAAATACGATAAAATCGGATTCACCAACTGTCAACTGTACTTCCCACAAATTTTACTTTACTTAGTTAATCAAAATAATTCAACCGACATGTGGAAAATGTAAATTTCCACATAATTAGCATAATAGTTAATTAGAGCCAAAAAAAATTGTCGCTCCCTAGTACTTACCTACCTTCATAATAATCAAAAAGCGTTATTTTCGTAAAGCCCCGAGAATGTATCAATTGTAAATTTTTCTACTCCGTGTTTTAACAATAATTTGAATTTTTCATTGGCTAAAAACTCCGAAACCACTATTCTATAAATAAAACATAATCAAGTTTGATGTTGCCTTGGTGGCGTAGTTGTATTACGGTACGACTGCAAGGCTGAGGTCTGGGGTCGATCCCCGGGTCGGGCAAAGTGATATTGGATTTTTCTATTCAGTATCAGCCCGGAGTCTGGAATTTGTGCCCGATATGGCGATAGGCTCGCCCCCTATCACATCATGGGACGGAATACGCTTGGCGAAAAGTGGGTGCTAGTTGCGCCTCTGCCTACCCCTTCGGGGATAAAAGGCGTGAGCATGCGTATGCGAGTAAATAAGAAAAAAATGTATTTTATTGTAAAAAAATCGTGGGGTGCATGGTGTCAATAGTTATAAATATTTTATTGACAGATAATATGAGTAGAAGTATTATATATCATTTTGATAATATCTTAAAAAGCACCCCAGGTTTTCTTATTTACGCTATTCTTAATTCAAATTTATTTTCTATTTTTTAGTTGGATTTTCTGTAAAGCGTGTTTTTTAATTTGTTTTAAACTATTATTTATTTTTAATTTTTTAGTTCTGTTCTACTATTGTCCAACAGATGTCACTAAAAAATAAACGAAAGCGCCATCTTGTAACAAGTAGGATTTTTTTACGCATAAGAGTAGCCAGTTAAGTTGTAATTCTACTATGGTCCAACAGATGTCACTAAAAATAAATATAAATTGACAAAAATCTCATTTTGCAAATTGAATAATGGCATAATCTTATCAAATTAGTGTATTTTTATCGGTCCTCGACAAACCTACAAAGTTTGAATAAAATCTGACCGTTTAAAGTGGGTCAAAATCGCGCCCAAAGGAGTCGGAGTCGGAGAGTTACAAACATACAAGTGAAGCTAATATAAAGCGTGTAAAAAAACGCGCTAAATCTTGTGCAAATCTGGCTAAATAGCGCTAAACAATTTTATGACTATTAAAATAAGGTATCACAAAAAAACACGCCGTAATTTTACAAAAAAAATAACGACTCAAAAAGCACTAGATCTAGCGCGAAAAGCGTTAAAACGGCAACACTGAATTCGATATGCATATTAACGATCATTTTTGACAAGCCTTATTTTAAGGGTGCGTTCCACATAAGCAGAGCAAAGCGGTTCCGTGCCACGATCGGACTTATACAAACATATCTATACTAATATTTTAAAGCTGAAGAGTTTGTTTGTTTGTTTGAACGCGCTAATCTCAGGAAATACTGGACCGATTTTGAAAATTCTTTCACTAATAGGAAGCTACATTACTCCTGAGTGCTAGAGGCTACTTTTTATCCCGGAAAAACTAGAATCGTTTTAGAATAAGAACTAGGTAATTTTTAAAAAGTATTTATATGAACAGATGTTTCAGAAAGGGACTCAAACACCAGCAAGCTGGCGATAAACTGGTGGAAGGAACCCGACATGGGAGGTAAGCTTTATGTGAGTGATTTCAGAAAAACTATAATTTGACGGTTTTATATAGATCCCAGTTCCCAGCCTATGTCATGACGTTAAATAATTTAAACTACATCAATACCTATCTAAATGTTCAGCAGGTGTAATAACAATGTTCCTAAAACCATGCTAAATAAGAATGTTCCTAACCGTGTTAGCCCATACTAGGGCTGCCATCCGTCCGGAATTCCCCGGATTTGTCCTAGTTTGAAGGGCGTCCGGGGACCCTTTTGTTGTCAGGAGAAATCCATTTTTTATAGATTAGCGAAATATTAAAAAATTATAACGAAACCTATATTTCGCCCAAACGTCCGGGATTTTTGCCGTGTTTATCCGGCGTCGGCAATTTATGTCATGGCAGCCCTACCCCATACTCGGATACCTATAGTGTTATGCTACGAAATAAATTAATTACTAATTAACCTTGACTGCTTCCGCGTTCACAAGGATTCCCGTGGGAAAGGTTGGATCGATACTTCCATTTCCATAGTAGGTACTAGCGTCTAACGATATGTTTATATTCGAAATTTTATCAAATCGTGGTGGAGGGGCTCTTAAATGCGAAGGCCATTGAAGTAGTTACCACCGCAATGTCTATTTCTGCTGCCAAGTAACATTGTGTAATTTGCAAGCACTGTTGGGTTCTGGTATGTGGGTCATTGTAGTCAGTATAATTACCGAGTATTATGAGACTTGTGCAGACAATGCCATGCAGTAATTTGTAATAGGGTAGTTTCGTATGTTTGGTTTTGTTCATTATTTTATATGTAAGAAAAAATAATACGAAAACGAAATTCCTCTGTGAAATCAGCATCAAAATTGGTTGAAAAATAAAACAGTTATTCATATTTGAATTATGGTTATAAGCAAAAGTGGGGGTGTGGTGGGGATATCGCGCTATTTCTTTCGCACGCATACAGCGTTATGGCCGGTAATACTTGGTGACGTCATAGTCTGATATTGTTATTTGACAACTACCCCTTCCACCAAATTACAAAGCTTTATAAATTACTTATTATTGCGCCAATTTTAGTAATTCTTATTTCGTTAGATTTTAAATGACATACATTTTTAATGAATGTCTTTAGAAAAAAGTAGTCAACTTCCCTATTCAAAATTCAAATGGGCAGACGTGTCGCTTTACGTATATAGGATATCTCAGAAATACAAACAACGTACAAAGTTCCAAAGCATATAATTTCAACTTCCAATTAACCATATAACCATCCAATTATCCTTTAACCAATAACCGTTTAACCAGTAACCACAACTATCCAGGATGTCCACTCGAGGCTCCAATATTAAAGACTGAACTCCCATCCGTTGCCATCCCACTTCTCGACTCGGTCGGCCGGTCGCCCCTCCATCCCCTCCCAATAGTGTTGCCAGCGTATGAAACGATAATTTTACTCCTTATTTATATTAAATTTGTAAGAACCAACATAATTCATATTTAATTTTATAAAACCTTACACGTACCAACACTCATTTGTATACAACAAAATCGCGGTTTTGTTAGTTTAACGACGATAACACTCATACGCATGCTTTTGCCTAGCAAGAAGTGCATTCGGTCTCATGTAATAAGGTGAGCCTATCGCCACATCGAGCCCAAATTCCAAATTCTGGGTTATTATTGAGCAGAAAATGTCAATATTACTTTACCGGACCCGGAATTCGAACCCGACTTCGGAGCGGTGTACCGAGCTCGCAATACCACATCACCGAGACAGTCTATGATTTATGGCATACTGTTTTAGTGTTGAATTGTATGTACAGTCAGCCACATAAGTAGGTGAACAAATTAATTAAAACATTTTTGTGTGTGAAATAAATTACTTTTGGACTTAAAATTGGTAACAGCACAAGAATATGTTGGCGATTGAAGATTTTGAATTTGTTCTGCTACTTATGTGGGTGACTGTACATGTTTAAAATATATTATGCATGGTAATTTTTTATTTTAATCTGGTAACACTGCTGTCCAGTGCCTGCCGGGGAGCGGCAAGGCTGCTCGGCGGCGCGAGTGTGGCGCGCGGCGTGCATCACGCTCGTCGCGCCCGCCTCCGACGACGCGTGGAAGCAGATCGTCGACGCCTCCCCACCTGACAGCATGTGGCACTCGCTCAGGAACTGTGTCGCTTACCAGGTAACTAGTTAAGCCTTTAGGTGTAGTATGGGGGGGGCGCCTAAAAATAAAATTACTAGAGAGGCGACCTTACATTACAGCCTTTATTGCTGTATGGTATATATTTGGTTTTTGTTAAGTATTTGTTATCTACTTAAGTTTAATGTTTAATAATAATTATTAGAATTCTTTGTTGAGTCTAAGGCGCCGTTGTTTCATCACTGGACAAGCGCTCAGCGTCTTTACCTCGCTGTGAATTCGCTTCCAATTCGTCAGTGCAATAAGACCCTAAACTTTACTTGTTCATGGATTATAATGCATAGTAGTTTTCGTCGGCAACCAGTTCACTTTTTTCTGGAATGGCTTGTCCCTCGATAAAGGCCTCTAAGATTTCCACAATTCTTTTGCTTTCTGGTTCATTCTGGCACCACCAAATTTTTTATGTCATCTTACCATCCTTTCATTCTGTCGACCTTTATTCCTTTTCCCATTCCTTTAAACTTTATTGAGGATTTAGGCTTAACACAACCTTAGCACAGAGTGGCAGACTTTACATTCCCTCAAAAGCTAAGGTATTGATCGATAGATGTTCACAATAGCTACGCCATACACACAATATACCAAGAAGTTGCTCTAAACTAGCAAACACTCTTTCCCATGATCTATTTTAGATTTCACCTTTGTTCCGCCCGAGTGCTCATCTCTTCGGCGCATAATGCGATTATCTAAAGGTGATTACACACGGTACAGCGCGCTTGACATGCACGCATGATCAAACGTTCATGCAAATTTTAGTCTTTAAAATAGCTTGTCCTTTTACAAGGTTGAAATCCAAATGAATGTTTTAAATACGATGTAATTTTAAGATTTACTTATAGAATGTTTTCTTTGAGTATGACATAGGTCGGAAATTTGATTAATTTCGGTGCTTAAATATTTTTACCATAATCCGGTTTTAAGGTGGGCTCGATAACACACACTCTGTCAAGAATGTTATCTATACTTATATCATAAAGAAGAAGAATTGATTGTTTCTACTGGACCGACAGAAAATTAATTCACTAATAGTAAGCTACATTACTCCTGAGTGCTATAGGCTACTTTTTATACCAGGAAAATATTTTTATCCCGAAAAAACTTTTTAACGCGGGCGGAACCGCGAGCAGAAATCTAGTAGAGATGATATAACTTCGTTTTTGATTAAGCCATTTCATGAATATCCCAATTCCCGAGTAAAATATAAACTAAGACAGTTTTCCTGTAGCTTATATGGTTTCAGATATCTCACAAAATAACGAATCCTAAATTTCAGGCAGGTGTATGGCAGAACCTATTGATAAAGGGCATAGATGACGTCATCCAGCCGGCCGCGTTCAAACTAGCCATAGTATTACGTCACACGCCCTCTGAACTCGCAGCAAAGTTATTAGCTGAGCTGCTCACCTTGCATCCCCAGTCTGTGAGTAATGATTTATAGTTTGGATTAGGCCTTAGGACCACTTTCTGTCGCTATATTGCCATGTACAGTCAGCAGCATAAGTATCTGTACAAAATTAAAATTTCAAATCGCCTATATATGAGTTAGTTAAACTGAAATATTTTTTTCTTCGTTTGAAGTGAAGTAAATCTTTTTTATTTAATTTTTGTGAAGACAAGAAAAGATTAGTAAGAACACAAAAGTCTGTAGGCGATTTGAAATTTTGAATTTGTTCAGCTACTTATGCTGCTGACTGTACCAATGATCTAGTTTTTAAATGGTTGTAGTAGTTTTACAATCTGTCATTAAATACCTTCGATTAGTTCAGTGCATCAATGTCCGTTCTGAATGCTATTTTTTTATGGCATTGAATGACGAGACCAGCATGTCGTTCGCCTGATGGTAAGCAATACGACCACTCATAAACAGGAGCAACACCATCCAGCACCTTGAGTTACAAAGTACTGTGTGGCATTCCACTGTGCTCGCCATCCTGAGACATAAGATGTTAAGTCTCATTATGTCCAGTAGTTACACTGGCTACAATGGCTATAATTGACAAACGGAACCCTATAAGTGAACCAAAGCACCTACAACTTGGGAGAAATAGACATAGAATAGATACTGGTCGAATTCCAGCAAGATAAACCAAGGACATTGTAAATGTTTGTTAATTTTGTCGACTGGCGAGGAGTAACCATCTCTCGTGACCTGACCCCACTCCACATACAGTAAAATCCGTTTAGTATGACTATATTGACCAACCGCTTAATATGACGAAACTGTAGAATTAGTTTGGTTTCACACAAGCTTGTACGAACGTAACATCGGATACAATGACTTTCATGCTGCTTATAATGACATACCGCTTATGATGACCATATTTTGAAGGAAATATGCCCAGTTATAGTGACCAATAGGATACTGAAACTTTTTTTACCCATCTTCTGCAATTTTCGAATCGCGTATTGACTTTCTTTCTTTTCTTTAAATCTTTGTGTCGAATTGATGATATTGTGCATTAGTGATTTGGACCCTAAAAAATATTACGAAAAAATCTTATGCTTTGTATGACGTCCGCTTATTATGACGTGATTTTCATTTCCCTTCGATGTCATTATAAGCGGATTCAACTGTACATTCAGATGCAGTAGTCACATTGCCATGTTTGTAAAAATACATGTTATTTCTCCAGCAAGACCTGATCTCCTACGTACTTGCACTCCTCACTGACGACGAGGCGTGGTGTGGGTCGTGTGGATGCGGCGCTGCTTTAGGCTCACCGGCTCCTTTGAGAGACCTGCAACTCTTTGGAGACCTGGAGCTGGCGGTCCTGGCTGCCTCGCGCGAGGAGTATGATGCTCATGCCAAGCTAGTGCGAGCTGAATACTCAAAGCTTACGCATGATAATTATGTAGAGCTAAGGATTAAGGTTAGTTTTCAAAGCTAGCTATGTTTCACTAGTTGAACTGGATACTATATAAGGGAACTCCTACAATAGGGTTGCTTCATATGTGTGATTTTGTACATTATTTTATATGTAACAGAAAATAATACGAATAATAAATTCTGTAAAATCAGAATCATAATTGGTTGACAACTAAAGCAGTTATTGATATTTGAAATGTTGTTGTGGGGGCGTAGTGGGGATATCGCGTCATCTCTTTCGCACGCACGCAGCGTTATGGCTGGCGACACACGGTGACGTCACATTCCGCCGTTTCCGTTATCTGACAGATGCGCCTTCCACGAACTTCAAAGCTTTATAACTAATTTATTATTGCTTGTACTTTAAATATTATTTTTCCTCTAAATTTTTGAAGACATACATTTTTTAAATGTATTTAAAAAACAGTAGTCAACTACCTTATTGATATTATAGCCAACAAACAACTTGAACACACTACTGCCTGGTGGGGGATTTATTTGGACGTTTGTGTAGCAATTTTTATTTATGTACAGAAAAACACCATGTGGTAGTGTGCTCAAGTTATTTGACTGCTCTTACAACAGGGTATGTTTGCCGCCTTTTTGGATTGTTACGCGCCAAGCAACCAACTTCAAAGTTTTTCTGTGGGACAATAAATACATATTCAAGGAAAAATTAATTATTTTTTTTACTTTTTCAGGTTTTAAACCAATTCACGCAGATACCAAAACTGTACCACACGCCGGAATTCGAATGCTTTGAGGTAGCGGCGAGAGAAAACATCGAGAGAGAAATATGTACCCTCCGAGAGCATTTACTCACGGGCCGGAAAGACTAGCATCTGTTCAACTTGACAGATGACAGATGGTGTTTTTGACAGCTGTCAAACGCTAGCTTGTCAAACGCTATTGAGCTGTGAAATGTCAAAAAACATTGCCGCAGCGGACTTGCAGAGTTCAAATAAATGTAATTAAGCATATTGTGCTTTTTGTCGATAGCTTGAAGCGCTGGACGGATCGAAGCCCCAATATATTTACAATTTTAAATAGAGCTTAATTTTTCGTTTAAAATGTTTCCTGTTTTATTTGTGTTCCCCTCATTTATTTTTTCACTTTGATAGACATCACTCATAACTAAAGTTAATTGATTATATGCCAGAGCAGCCCCTAAACCAAATTTTAAAAAATTATATCATGTTACGAATCTTTTTTTTACCCGACTACGGCGAAGCCAGGAAGGGTAATGATTTTAACATCCTATGTATGTATCCATTTTATGTTCCACTTTAGCGTCGCTCCTATTTAACCGATATTGACAAACGAGGTTTCTATCGATTCGTATTTATTGTGCGATGGTTATAGGCAAAATTTTTATATGTAGGGGTTTATTCTTTAACTTATATAAGAGATTTCTTGGTGAACTAGAAATTTGTCGAATGTAAAAGAGATTTATGTACATACAATAAAAAATACAATACATAGCAAATATATAAATCACAATTTATTAGCACTATACCTTCATTTCACTTGTAATTATTTTTTAAAATTTTGCTAAAATGCTGATTTAATTACCCTGATTATTTTCACTCTAATCAATTAACATTTTTCAATATTCTTAACACTATTTTATGTCACGAAAGCCAGAGAAAGCTCTGATTAGCTTAATCACTAAAGTTCTGTAATTATAAGATCACTTTCTTCCTAAGACCAAAACTAATGCAAGGTATTACTTTTTAATTCATATATATTTATATGCAAATCATTTGAAGCCGACAAATCAAGTTGCACCTATTCCGTTATAATTTTGTAAAAAAAATACATACATACTGAATAAAATTAATACTCCATAGAGAAAATGTATCAGAATTTTGCTTACATCAATGATATTTTAATATACAGTACAATGCTCCTTATTGGTTTTCGTGGCTTCCTTCAGCATTTGTAAGAAAGTAGTTGTATCACCTGCAAAAAAAAATCTACTCAAACAACTTGCGATAGAGTCGAGGATGAATACTAATATCCAATCATGGCATAACGGCTGAACGGGTCTGGATGAAATTTGGCATAGTGATAGATTATAGTATGGAATAACACATAGGCTACTTTAGTCGAGGAAAAACGTTTTCACGCGAGCGGAAGCGTGACCTAGCTAGTATAAATTAATTGACAATGGTGGAAAGAAGAATTGCTGGAGAGAAGCTTATAAAATACTAGACTTGCTCGCGGCTCCGCCCGCGTGATTGAGTCTTTTCCGGGATAAAAGTCCTGCTTTATATTTTCCCGGGATAAAAACGTAGCCTATAATAATAATAATACCAGCCCTGTATTATATACTGCCCACTGCTGAGCACGGGCCTCCTCTACTACCGAGAGGGGTTAGGCCTTAGTCCACCACGCTGGCCTAGTGCGGATTGGCAGACTTCACATACCCTCGAAATTCCTATCGAGAATTCTCAGGTATGTAGGTTTCCTCACGATGTTTTCCTTCACCGTTAAAGCGAACGATAATTGATACACAATACACACATAACTTCGAAAAGTCAGAGGTGTGTGCCTTGGGTTTCGAACCTCCGGACATTGTCTCGGCAGACCGTTCCATTCCCAACTAGGCTATCGTCCACTGCCATGAAAACGTAGCCTGTTACTCGCTAATAATGTAGCTTTGTACTGGTGAAAGATTTTTTCAAATTGGTTCAGTATTTTTTGAGTTTATTCGTTACAAGCATACAAAAATGCAAATCTTTCCTCTTCATAATATTAGTATAGATCATACTGATGACTGCCTCGGTGGCGTAGTTGTATTATGGTACGACTGCAGTTCTGAGGTCTCGGGTTCGGTCCCTAGGTCGGGTAAAGTGATGAGACTATCCCGCCCTCACACCCGCCACTGTAACTCCTGTAAGCCAGGATCAGCAGTGGCACGCATTTTATGACACCGAGCGGTGAAGCTCGGCGAGTCTCAGGGAACACTAATCTGTCTTAAACCCGCAACGAAATTAATCAAATCGAAGGATAGGGAGGAGTTGGAAATATTAATTGTCCACCACGGGTAAAGTGATATTGGATTTTTCTATTCAGTATTAGCCCGGACTCTGGAATTTGTGCTTGATATGGCGATAGGCTCGCCCCCTATCACATCATGGGACGGAATACGCACGGCGAAAATTGGGTGCATTAGTTGCGCCTCTGCCTACCCCTTTGGGGATAAAAGGCTTGAGTGTGTGTGTGTGTGTGTATGTATAGATCATATTATGTATCAAGGCGGATAGGACCACTTTGCATATGTTGTATACTAACTAACCTATTGTAGCATCATACAGGTATCTCTTGTCAGTACCGCATTGAACTTTTATAGGCCTTTGCTTTTCAAGTATTTGCTCCACATCTGAAAAAAGAAATGAACAAACATTGCTCAATATCGAATTAATATATCATTAACTACTGCTTAGGACTTGCTTGCATACATATCTGTACTGGGAATGTAACTCTGTAATGTGGTAATATCCAATAGGAATAATGTTTTGTTTTAACGCCATCTAGTGATCAATTATGTAATAGTAAAATGAGCATAATAAAACCTACATAAAAATCATTACATTGTGTATGGGTTTATCAATTATTTCAATTTGATATTTTCGGATACATCAACATTTGTTTTGTTAGGGCTATCGACAAAATGGCCTGAATACTGAATACGCCTTCAGACTCGAAAATAATCATAACTAAAATTGCGATTAAATAGGACGCAGTCAGGGCAAACTGGCGTATCCCTGAGAAAACAAAAATGACAACTAGTATGGGCCAACATTGCTTTCTGCGGCCCTGGGTTCGAATCCCAGGAAGAGCAAAGCGATAACGGGCTTTTCTGCTCAGTATAAGCCTGCAGTGTGGAATTTGTGCTCAATATGGCGATAGGCTGGCCTCCTATCACATCATGGGACGAAACACATAGGCGGAAAGTGGGTGCCCTGTATAGATTTTTTTTTTTTATTGCATCGAATGACGAGAGAAGCTTGCCGTTTGCCTGATGGTAAGCGATACGACCACCCATAAACAGTAGCAACACCATCCAGCACCTTGAGTTACAAAGTACTGTGTGGCATTCCACTGCGCTCTTATCCTGAGAGTTGAGACAAAAGATGTTAAGTCTCATTATGTCCAGTAGTTACACTGGTTACAATGTCCTTCAAACAGAAACACAACAGTGCATGCACACTGCTGCTTGGCGGTAGAAATAAACATTACGGTGGTACCCACCCAGACGGACTTTTACCTACATATAAGAGACCTACCACCAGTAATAACAACCACCATTAGTAACTGAACTGTAATACAAAACTTACCACCATGCACTCTATCCAACAGACTGCTTATATCAGAAGTATCTTCAAACCGTGTACACAAAGCGTTCACATACACACTCGTGCCAGACAATATACGTTTACTGTCTCCAGTCTGTAGCTGGTACGTGCTGTTGCCATTCATCGTAGAGCATTCCATCTGCACGATCTCATACGCTCCTTTAGAACACTGTGTTGAGTAACATACTAATAAATTGTTGTGTATCGTGAAATCTTCTACGTCAGTCATTGACATGTAGATACTTGGGTTGGTTTCCCTGCAATCAATTATTTTTAGGTGACTACGACCTGCCTCAGTGGCGTAGTTGTATCACAGTACGACTGCAACGCTGAGATATCGGGTTCGATCCCCGGGTTGGGCAAAGTGATATTGGGATTTTTCTATTCAGTATCAGCCCAGAGCCTGGAATTTGTGCCTGATATGGCGATAGGCCATATGTCACATTATGGGACGGAATATACACGGCGAAAAGTTGGTGCAACTAATTGCGCCTCTGCCTACCCCTTCGAGGATACAAGGCGTGAATGTGTGTGACTATGACCAGACGGGTAAGCTGATGGTGTGTACCGGCATTTATAAATTAATAAAATATGTTGGCTAAATTACTACAATATATTATACCGTATAATTATGAGACGACAACTTTTCTATTGACTGTGTAATTATAGGAAAATAATGATGTAAGATGTGCACTATATTATCTGAGATAAAAGTAGCCCGATCCCATATGTTATCCAAGACACAGCACAGAACCAATTATGGCAAGAAAAATATAATTTTTGAGGGTGCAGAATTATACAACAATCTACCAAATGAAATAAAGGAATGTGAATCAATAGAGGTATTTAAAACAAGACTAAGGAAATTTATGAGCCAAGAAATATTTTAAATTATTATTACCTATTCTTATGTTTTCTTTTTTAAGATTGATTGAGCTAACCATAGTTTTTAAATTTAATTTACTAACACTCATTGTATGTGGACATTAACTCGTGAAATCTTCTACGTCAGTCATTGACATGTATATACTTGGGTTGGTTTCCCTGCAATCAATTATGTCTTTTATGAGTGAATAAATTCTCTAAACCCAAGACATGGTGTTTCAGTATAGTCAATAACATTTAAATCCCAAACGGTTTCTGCTTTGCTTCTAACAAACATCCAAACTTGTCTAACTTCTGCATGTACAATACTTGTTGGCACGAGCGTAGCTATAGCTTTCACATGGGAGGTCCAAAATTTTATTCTTGATTAGAGTGTGGACATGTTTGGTAGCCTGATCATTTTAGAAGCTAAGGGGAGGGTCCTGATCCCCAAAATGTCAGCGGTCAGTGGCGTAGCGTGGTTTATTGTAATCTAAGGGGGGGTCCGGACCCCCTAAGCCCCCCCTTAATACGCCCTTGCTTGTTGGGCATTCTTATAAACAGAAAATTAAGTGTATTGCAATTCAAAATTGTTATGTATGAAATGGGGGGTAGATAAAAAACAGTTAGTCTGGATGTGCCCATGACAAGAAGCGAGTGTGCATCTGCAATAATTACGTGATTTATGTGAGTACATAACAGTGGCGACGAGGTAATCGGTAAAAAAGTGAAAATTAAGTGCAATAAGTGTTATAAACGCATAAATAAATATGGGTATAAAATTTAACGAGTTTGACTTGGCACATGGGTGTTGGCAAAATTATATCGAAAGATTTTCGTATTGTCTTCAGGCTAGTTCAATTGAAGAAGACGCAAAGAAAAAAGCAAATTTACTCGCAGTTTGTGGGCCTGAGTTATATGATTTGATTGTTTCGTTGAGTTCACCAACGAAATTAAGTGAGGTTACTTTCGATAGTATTGTCGAAACTTTGAACAACCATTTCCATCCAACGCCTAATGAAATAGTCGAATCTTATAGGTTTCACACTAGGAATCAAAAGGAAGATGAAAAAATGAGGGATTATATAGCTCAGTTACGGAAATTAAGTATATATTGCAATTTTGTGGATCTAAATCGCACTTTAAGAGATAGATTGGTGTGTGGAATATTGGATAAGGATATTCAAAAAAAAATGTTACAACAAAGTCAGTTATCATTTGAACAAGCTTGTGAAATTGCCCTGTCTTATGAAACGGCAAACATAGATTCAAATATAATTGTACAAACTACCCCAACCTCCTGCATTCCAGAACAGGACATGGGGGAGCCTATGGAAGTAAATAAGGTGGCAAGTAAACAAAATTCGTATATGGTACATAAATCGAATTGTTTTCGTTGTGGTAAGTCACATAATGGGCAATGTAAATTTCGCTGGAGTAAATGTTTTCATTGTGGGAAAATAGGACATATAGAAGCGGCTTGTTTAGTGAAATCAAAAGGAACAAATAAACAGATCGCTGAATGTAATGGATTGTATGAGGTAGGCATTAACAGTATCAGACAAGATAAAATAGATCCATTTGTTATTAAATTATGGTTGAATGGTACAGAATTACTAATGGAAGTGGATTCAGGCTGCCCATACACCATTGTTAATGAGAACACAGCCAGACTCATATGGAATAGAAAATTACCTAAATTAGAAATAGCTGATATCGGATTAAAGTCATATACTGATGGAAAGTTAATGTTACTAGGGGAAACCACAGTTAATGTTAAATATAAGGATAAGAGCCAAAATATGAAGATACTTATAGCAAAAGGTAACGGCTCAAGTCTTATAGGTAGAAATTGGTTTTCTAATTTGGGAATAATTATTCATGGATTAAACAATATTAAGATGAGTTCAGATGACAAAGCCAAAACTTCTTTATTATTAAATAAATATAAACAGGTGTTTGAGAGAGTTTTAGGGAAATATACAGGACCGGTGGTGAATATAACACCAATTGAAGGAACAGTACCAAGATTTATAAAATGTAGACCCATACCATTTGCTATAAGAGAAAGAGTCTTCAAGGAAATAGATAGATTAGTAAAAGAAGATGTACTTGAACCAATAGCACACTCTGAATGGGCCACACCTATAGTCCCAGTTTTAAAGTCAAATGGTGGGGTAAGATTATGTGGAGACTATCGATCCACAGTTAATGCAGTTACAAACACTGACACATATCCATTGCCTACATTTAATGAAGCATTTGCGGAACTGCAAGGGGGGGTAATATTCTCTAAGATTGATTTGGAACAAGCATATACACAGGTGGCTGTGGATGATCAAACTGCAACTCTATTAACCTTGAATACCCCTAAAGGTCTTTACAAAATGAAACGCTTGGCTTTCGGTGTTAAAGCATGCCCAGGAATATTTCAAAGGCTGATGACCTCATTACTAGCTGACATCAAGGGGATCGCAATTCTATTAGATGATATACTTATATGTGGCAACAACATAAATCAACATAATGAAAGGCTAGAACAGGTATTGCAGAGATTAAAAAAAGCTGGCCTTAAAGTTAACCGAGAAAAATGTATGTTTACAGTGCCAAAAGTTACATTCCTGGGATATGTTGTAGATGAGTCTGGTATACATCCTAGTAAAGAGAAGATCAATTGTATTGAAAAGACAGAAGCACCTAGGAATATTAAAGAATTACAGGCATTCTTAGGGTTACTTAATTTTTATGATAGATTTTTACCACATAAAGCCACAATAGCTGAGCCTTTATACCGGTTATTAGAAAGAGAGTCTAAATGGAGATGGAACAAGGAACATCACACTGCTTTTGAAACCTTAAAGTCAATGCTGTCTAGTGATGATACTTTAGTTCACTATGATAGCAAGAGAAAGCTAATAATGTCGTGTGATGCATCGCAATATGGACTTGGAGCGGTTCTGGAACATGAGATGGATGATGGAACATTGAGACCAGTCATGTTTGCATCAAGGACAATGAACGTGCATGAGCGAAATTATGCTCAAATAGACAAAGAAGCTGCATCCATAGTTTTTGGGTTAAAGAAATTCCACCAATATATAAGTGGTCGAAAAGTAATTATAAAAACAGATCATAAGCCATTATTGGGTATTTTTGGACCAGGAAAGCCAATTCCCAACATAATTTCACCCAGGATGTTGAGATGGGCATTATTATTGAATTCATATGATTATGAGATTCAATATGTGCAGGGTAAGAGTTTGGGTAATGCAGATGCCTTAAGTCGTTGGCCAGCAGTGGAGGCGACTACCAAAGATAAGTGTGCAGGAGTACTTTTGATAGAAGAGACCCCACTAGAATTAGAATTTACAGCCAGAGAAGTGACAAGATTTACAGGGAAAGATAAAATATTAAGTAAAGTATTATATTGGATAAGAAATGGATGGCCCACCAAGGTAGAGGAAGATTATAAATTATTTTGGCTGCGGAGAAATGAGTTATCGGAGTATAATAATTGTATATTATGGGGTAATAGGGTGGTCATACCTGAAAACATGCGGAAACAAATTCTGGAAGAATTACATAGAAACCATGATGGTATAGTCATCACAAAGGCCTTAGCCAGGAGCTATTTTTGGTGGCCTGCAATGGATAAACAAATAGAAAAAATTGTAAAAAATTGTAATATATGCGCAGAGAATAGAAATATGCCAACCCAAATCACACATCATTGGGTACAAACCCATAAACCTTGGTCTAGGTTGCATATTGATTATGCTGGACCATTTCAAGGAAAATACTTTTTGATACTGGTAGACGCTTATTCTAAATGGCCAGAAGTAAAGATAGTCAAGGACCTGAGTAGTACTACTTTGATCAGCACATTGAGAGATATTTTCACAGAGCAAGGGCTACCTGACACTATTGTGAGTGATAATGGCAGAAGTTTTACATCTGACGAGTTTAAAAAATACCTGAAGAGTTATGGCATTAGACAAATTTTGATTGCTCCCTACCATCCAGCATCAAATGGACAGGCTGAACGTACAGTTCAAACAATAAAGAATAAGCTGAAGAAGATAACATCTGAACCTTGGCATATACGGCTGCCTAAAATACTATATGGGCTACGGGCTACCCCTAATAGCGTGAATGAAAAAACTCCGGCTGAACTATTGAACAGCCGCCGGTTTAGAACTAAATTTGATTATCTTAACCCCTTATCTTTTAAAAGCAAGAAAACATTCAGTGCTGAGGAGAAAAATGAGAGGTTGAAGATACGATCTTTCAGTATTGGACAATCAGTATATGTCCGGAATTATGGTAAAGGGCCTAAATGGTTGCCAGGAATAGTAGAAAAGAAAGTAGGAGTTTGCAGATACTTGGTGCGGTGGAATGGGAAAATGTTGTTACGACATATTAATCAGATGCATGTCAGAGAAATTAATGATGGACAGAACTCAGAAAAAATGCTAGACACAGACCAAACTATAGACAATAGCGATGAAGATGGTGAGGTGGATATACCGTCACCAAGAAAATGGGCTGACATTATTGGAGTATCAGGGCCACAAGACTTAGTTCTACCTAACAATACAGGAGAACTGACACGGAATAAAAGGGCACTTTCAACCTCACCACTATCAGATGTATCGAAGAAGATTAAATCCGGGAGGCATTATAGCCTTGAAGATAGCTTAGAAGACGAAGATGATGAAATTTATACAGAATAGCCATAGCCAAGTTGTCATTTTCATACTACAAAATAATTAATAAATACCCATAGTTTAATAATTAATAATATAGACAGTAAAAAATAAAACAAAAAGACTTTATTTAGTGTTACACAGTTGGGAGTGATAAAAGTGGACTTTGAGGGGCAGAACTATCTAAAGGGGAAGGCATGTTATGTATGAAATGGGGGGTAGATAAAAAACAGTTAGTCTGGATGTGCCCATGACAAGAAGCGAGTGTGCATCTGCAATAATTACGTGATTTATGTGAGTACATAACAAAAATATTGACCAAAAAAAATATGTCAGTAGGAATGAACCCCAAGCGCCTAGGCATATTGAAGTATGATTGGTATTTGGTTCGCCCATTTGTTGTTGTTAAGCTTTTATCAAGCATGAACAATATTATTAGAAAGATATAAGTAGCACAAACCATAATTACCTATCCAAAGGCACTCGGCACATGTCCATTATTAGAACACATAGATCCAGCTGACATTCTCCTAACACTTTCAATGCATAGTTTTCGGTTACACAGTGTTCCTCCTCCACATTTTCTGTGGGACAATCAATACCGAGCATGCATTTAGTATTGCATAGCTGACAACCATGGCCTGCGTAGAACATAAAGCCTGGAATGTGGAAGTGAGATATTTACAATTATGGCATGAGTATTGGGTTTATCTGCTCAGTATCAGGCTGGAAGATGAAAATATGGCATGTATGTAGTAGACTTGCTTCCCTACATCAGTGGTCGATTTACAGTTGCCACCGGTCAGTTATTTCAATTTTGACACCTCTATCAACCTTTACAGTTTCGATATCTATATATTTCTGTGCTAATAAAAGCTCAATCATGTACTAGTAAAGCACGGTAAGGAACGCTTTCATACTAATTACACATGTACAACATTAAATAAATTTGCCCTTTTGCCACCCCTAAAATCTGCCACCCTAGACTCCAGCCTAATCAGTCTGCTGGTAAATCTGCCACTGCATACATGAAACCTAAAATTGCCAGCACAATGTGGGTGTGGTAACATCTCTGCCTAGTGCCTAACCTTGAAAAGTATGATGTATATAAAATAAGCAAAATTATAGCAGCAAAAGAGACCATTTGCTCATAATAAATGAAGTTTGTCTAAGCCTATGTTTTATTCCTAATCCATACTTACAATAAGAATCTTCAGGTATCACTTCAGCTATATTCTTTAATATAACTTTTAAATCATATGCTGTTGTGTTTTTTATAGTCACCACAATGAATCCTAGCATTTTCAAGTTTGATCCTAAAGAATCGCAGTCAGTTGATGGTGTGGCTAGCTTTGAAAGATGAATGTATTTGTCATTTGCGATTAGTATGGCTATTTTGGCTTGGGGTCTGTATCTTTGCAGGGACAGGAGTAATGCTTCATAATTTGATTTTGTAAAGCCATTACGGTGTAGCACTTCCAAGAGATGTTCCCCAGGATTATCTACATTGTTAAATGATATTCTGAAATTTGTAAAACACGCACAATATTAGTTTGGTTTCCATACAAATTATGAGATTCAGTAATTTGGGTACTAGAAAATATTATGAATAAATCTTTATGCTTTGTATGATTTCTGTTTAGATCTTCAATGTCCCTATAAGATTCCATTGTGATTACTTCTTGTTCGTATTTAATATGTAATAACGGTTAACAATCACACCCATTTATAGCCAATAGCGGGCATAGCAAATGTGATATTCTGGGTGGTATATATTTGCAAGGCCTCTTTACTACATCGCCGAAAGTGGCTAGTGTTTTTTTTCTTAAGGCCTATTGTGTGAGGTCTTTCGAAGCGCAAGGGTCTTGCCCTGATCGCAACTCCCTAAGGCCGGCACTGCTATTACGGTTACATTCGATCAGTATTATTCCAAGGAGTAGGTAAATTGTGGCTGTCCAATAAACATAATTCAATTCAATTTTTAGATTGTGGCTCCATCGTTGTCGGACGATGATTTTGGCAATGTGAAAGTAGGAAAAATAAACTTATGTCGCAGGCAAACTATTTTACGCATAAACCATGTAAGAAGGCTGCTAAATGCTTATAGGCACCACAAATAATATTTTATGGCTGATATCTGTCTACCAAAGTTTGTTTTCACTTAGCTATTTTAAAAGAAAACAATGTTTATTGTCAGTTACTTACTCCAACTTCGTCAGACTAGCAATAGTGACGCACTGTTCTAAAGTAAAAGCCTTTGCTTTCTTATAATCATTGTATTGTAACTGCTGCAGAAGAGACATTTTTGTTAGTTACATTTATGTAGTTATAAAGTTCTAATTATGTATAAAATAAAACGATAAACAGTAAAGAATTGTTGCCACTTGCCAGTCAGCTGACACTTGACAGCGCTGACTAGTGTTGGGTAGGACATACAAGAGGCGGTACATTTGTCCCGTACATGAAATCAAAATGTAAGTGGCTCAACATTTTATATTGTACTGCTTCAAATTTCATGTCGCGGTAGTCGCGAAGTCACGTTTCTCACTATCTGTCTCAGTAAAAGGATGAGGATAGAGAGGGAGCGAGACGCATGCTACAAATTACAAAAGTAGATCATTCTTCAATGAAAATATGTCATATTTGTACTCGTTACTTCAAACGTATCGCCGAGCTTGAGAACGCCTCGCCTCATTTGAAGTGGGACATTGTACTGGCTTAGTGCAAAAAAGAGGCTACTCTTACAAACTCTTTTTTATGTCGTGTCCTACCCAACACTAGCGCTGACAGTGTAAACAGTGTTGCCGTTTGACGAAGTTTGCGCTAGACTCTTTCAAAAACGCACTAAATCTTGTGAAAACCTGGCTAAATAGCGCTAAACAATTTTTAACTTTATTTTTCGTGAGGGGGGGGGGGTGCTAGCGTGAGCAGTGTAAATCACTAGACCCATATTAAAAAAAGCGCTAAATCCGTCTCGAAAAAAGCGCCAGTTCCCACCAGTTCTTTTTTAAACGCGTACTTATCACATCAAAAGCGCTAAAGACCCTTAAAAAGCTCTAGATCTAGCGCGAAGAGCGCTACAACGGCAACACTGAGTGTAAACCAAAGAGAATTATAATAGCATATAATCTCAGAATAAATAAAGCAATATAATACTACTGAAAGCTCAACTGAAAGTATAAACTTTAATCGAGTTTTGGCGGGAACTTGGTAGTGTCATGAGGTGCTCTTGTTTTAATTCATTATTTTGGTGATACTTAGTGTTATATTGCATAATTATGGTGGTATATTATCCAATATAGTTCTATTAAAGGGCTCAAATGAAGTGAATTGAAATAACTGTGCTAGTCAGGTGTTTGTTTTGTTGCCGCCAAAACTCCTCGATAAAGTCTTGGTAAGGTAGCCACTGCTTTCAGTAGTATTATAATTCTCTTTGGCCACTGCTTTACTTCGACATAGTACTACTACTACTGAGGATAACAAAGAAACAATATTATATATGTAACTTCCAAAAACTTTGACACTGGCAGATGCGCAAACCGCGCCTTGCCAAAGAGAAAAAAAAAGAAAAAAAAAAAAAACTTTAATCTGTTTTTTTTTTGGTAATTTAGTTTTGTCCATGGATACAAGTCCTTAAGACGCATACTTGTTTCTTTTTTATCCTTAGTACTAACTAATAAGTCGAAGTAAAGCAGTGGCTACCTTACCAAGACTTTATCGAGGAGTTTTGGCGGCAACAAAAAAAACACTTAATTAGCACAGTTATTTCAATTCACTTCATTTGAGCTCATTAATAGAACTATATTGGATAATATACATCATAATTATGCAATATAACTCTATGTATCACCAAAATAATGAATTAAAATAAGAGCACCTCATGACACTTTCAGGTTCCCGCCAAAACTCAACTTTAATCAGTCCTAACCAGGGTTGCCACATAGCAGACGTTGAATTACCCGACCAATAACCTCAAAATACCCGTTTTTTTTTTTCGCCAACTATCAGCAGAATATCCGAAAATCGGATATTTTTTTTAAGTACTTAATTCAGGTTAAACCCTAAGGTTAATTAATTATATACAATAAAGTTGAAAATGTTCAAAAAAGCCATTGTAATCAGTTCTTCACTAATTTAATTTCAATGATGGGTGTTAAGCAATCAAAATTAAAAAAAAACTTTTAAAATCAACTAGTGACCTAGTAGCCAGGTACTAGTGCAAATTGATTAATTTCCACATTTCCACATTTCCGCACACATAAATAGCACACTTGCCGATGTGGTAATTCCGGGCCTTTGAAAAATGCTTTTTTTGTTTAACCGGCCTGGTAACTCAGACGTTTTGCCCGTACCCAGGGCCAAATTAGCCTAAAGGCAAATTAAGCAAGGCAGGGAAAAAAATGAGAATATTATATTTAGCGACTCATATTTAATAAACTCGTAACTCGATGACAAAACATTGCCTTGATAATTATCTTTTATACTATCCTTATTTCAATATGTTTTGGAACATGTAAGGTTATTAAAAAAAGACATACTTATTTTTTTGCAGTCGGTTAATTAGGTCGTGGTAGAAAAAATATATTTTAGAAGGTCAGGAAAGGGAAAAGGGGCCCCAAGGGAACAATGCCTAGGGACCCTGATATTCTTAATCCAGCCCTGTCCTATACAAGATTTCTTCCTTTAAATCGATAGTTTTGCCATACCCGCTTTTACCCCGTACAGTGAAAATACCCGTCAAAATTACCCACCATCAAAATGTTGCTTATAATTACCCGCTTTTTGGGTATTTTAACCGCCAATTAGCAACGCTGGTCAGGACAGTGTCCAGTGACAGCGACGAACACCAGCACGTCAAAGCCACATAACAATAACTAAAGCACGTCAAGGTCAAAGCCTAACTTGAAATTCGCATATTCATACAATTCCCAAAAAAAAAAACTGTCAAAGAGCAACGGCATTATAATAGTAGGATTTCTCCCAATCTGGCATCACCGCAATCAGCTGATTTATTTTATTTTTTATTTTATTCTAGGAATTAGGAATATAGTACACACTTGCCAAATATAATAGATAGATAGATTTTTTTTAAATAAAAATATTTTTATTATAATTTAATAATTAGTATGCTTATATGCCATTATTGCACTATTCACTAACAAAACGCATTTTCGAAAACATGGCGATCGGTGTTGATACGTCAAAATGGAAACCTAGAAAAGTTAAAGGAACCCCGGCTGCTAGATTTAGTGCCGCATTGGGTATTGGCATTATAACCGTCGGAATTATTTCTGGACTAATCTTTCAGTAAGTTAAAATAAAAATGAATGTTTTTCACTTTTAGGTTATTTCGTTGAATTTTAAATTTTGTGTTATCAATTATCATAGTGTTCTCATACTGAATTTGTATATATAATGTTTTAAAAACTAACGTTTACAACAATAACAATGTGCCAAAAAATTATAAATATAAATTATTATGTAATTCTGAATGAACAGCGTAGTGAAGCAATTGTGTACATATTTGACAAAGTGACAAAACAATAATCCTACTAATATTGTAAACGCAAAAGTTTGTAAGTATGGATGACTGAATGTATGTTTGTTACTCTTTCACGCAAAAACTACTGAACGGATTTCGATGAAATTTGGTACACGGGTAGATTATGTCCTAGATTAACACATAGGCTACTTTTTATCCCGGGAAAATATAAAGCGGGACTTTTATCCCGGGAAAACTCATTCGCGCGGGCGGAGCCGCGGGCAAAGGCTAGTAGTGTATAGTTTCAAGATAAATGATGCATAAATGCATTTTCTTAATATGATATACTAGCTTTTGTGTGCGGCTTCGCCTGCATTAAAGAGTTTTCCTGTATAAAAGTCACTTTATATACAAAATACACATATTTTTAACAGTATCCCTTATAATTGCAAGTACCTACCAGGCGAAAATAAACTTATACAGATCTAGAGATCTTGCAATATGGTCCGTCAGCAACACTTTGGTACAAAACGCCTTTCTGTCCAGTATAAGTCGATCCCTGACTTGTCAGAAAGGCACTCGCAGTCACAAGAGAACATATAAATTATTTCTCTACTATATTATGCTTGTATAATACATATAAACCTTCCTCTTGAATCACTATCTATTAAAAAAACCACATCAAAATCTGTTGCGTAGTTTTAAAGATCTAAGCATACATAGGGACAGACAGCTGGAAGCGACTTTGTTTTATACTATGCTAAGATTTTTGTGTCATCGCCGTCACTTGAAATTCTGTGACATCTTGTTAACTTAACTGCAAAAAATCTAAAGCTCATTATTTACTGAGTATAAATACTTTGATTTACTGCCACCAAAACGTCCCTACAAAATAATACTATTTAGTATATTTATTTAATGCTCTTCAAAACAAGTGGATAATTTCCCATAATCCTCTATTGACATGATATTCATATTTTTTTCAGTTTCGGTAGCTTCACAACCAACCTACGCAATGCATGGGACGTACTATACGAAGATCCCATAGAAGAGGTTGAAAGAAGGATGCTCATAGCCAGTACTATGTCAAGCAAAACTGGCGACCAGATTAGAGAGATGCTTGAGGAAGCAAAACGGATTGACAGACCAGATACATAATGAATGTAGATTGTAATAGGTAAATTATTTTGAATACATTAAGGCTAATGTATTCCATTTAGTTGTTATTACTTGAAGCTTGAATTAATCCAAGATTTTTTTTTTATAGTAAAGGCCCTTTTCTTATAAAAATACTCTGGGTCTTGTCTAAGGTATGCTTTCCGAACTGCCTCTAACATTTTCTTTGTCTATTCAACCTGTAAAACATTATATGTAGTGTAAACTATGTATATTTTTAGTTTATAGCAATAAATTATTTGATTCAAACAAATTGTTTTATTTGTTGCCAGTGACACAAATCAAAATAGAGTTACAAGCAAATACTTTACTAAGGAATCTATGGATGATAGCCTGTCGGACTTTAAAGAAGTAAAAAAAGGCCATAGTGGCCCAAAGATTTCTAAAATTAATCCTAAGAAGCCACGAAAACCTGCAAAGAAACCTAAAGGACAAAAAGACATAAGAACTGCTTTGAAACCCAAACAAAATGATTTGATTAGTTATACAGAAAAGTTTGATACGGTATGCAAAAAAGCTGGTATAGATGTTGATACTGAAGAATTACAACTAGCTATAGCACTATCAAAATCTCTGCAATATGAAACATGCGAAGACAGTGATCAGAAAGAGGTTAGTACCCAGGAAAGGATAAAAAAGATTAAAACAACATTACAAGAATATGGATTTAAAGTTCCAGAAGCAAAAATAAATAAGAAAAGGAACAGACACAGAAAACACTATCAACTAATATCAAAAAGTGTTGTAGAGAAAGAGCAAATTATAGCTGATAGATATTCACAAGTATTGTTGACTAATGTTGATAAGTTAAACAATTGTAATTATCTCGAAGGCACTGGTACATCTTTATTTCATAAATCAACTAATATTCTCTACAAGGACATAAAGAATCATGATATATTTTATAATATTGAATTAGTTGAACAGTCTACTAGTAACGGTTGTATTTTCAGAGACTGGGCAAAGATTCCTGGAAGACCAGCAAGCCCCCAAGTCTCAAACAAAATAGAAATGAATTTTAGTGAAATTGAGTGTTCTCAAGCAGAACTAGACTTAGTATTAAGTGGACTTTTAACACAAACTAAAAAAATAATAAGTTTAAAGCAATCAGAAAAAGAAAAACTACAGACAAAATCTAGCAGAACCTTAGATAGTGATAAAAATAATGAGTTAAGAAGTAACAACGATATTCCAAGCATAATCATAGAAAGAGAGGAATCAAGTGAAGAAATTGTAACTGAAAATAAAAATATAAATCATGAAGCAATATACAGAAGTTGTTCTCCAGATATATTTGATGATGAAGAATCAGTTATAGAAGTAATTCCGGCAAATACTACAGTACAAGAGAAACCTAGTTATATAATGGATTTGACTGAATGTGTGAATAATGTGGCTTTGAAGAACAGAACATTTGCAACAAATAATAGTATCAGCTTATCTCAAAAATGTAATCCAGAAATAACAAGGAGGAAATCTAATGATTTTATGGAGATGACTGAATGTGTTGCTAGTACATCACATGCTGTACGTGTAAATGTGGATTTAACACAAATTCCTGGAGGTGAAGAATTTGTAGCGACTGAGCAAAATGAAGCTACATTAGATTTGACACAATCGTCGGAATCAGGTGATTATTTACCCGAGGTATATTTCAGTGGTAACAAAAATTTTGATGATACTGTGCCTTTAAACAGTAGTGATTATGAAGAAATACTAAGTAAAGACTTTAACCCAAGTAAAAACGATTCTTCTGTTTTGTATGATTTTACTCAAGATGACACTTTAGAAATCAATCAAGGAAAAAATGTTTCTCATAATAACAAAGACCCTGAAACGGTAGAAAATAATAATGAAAACATTTGTAACAATGTTGAACTAACACTAGATCCTAAGAGAGTAGAAAACAATGCAAATTATACTAAATCTCCAAATTCATCACCTGACCCCAATAGTATTACTCAAAGCAATATAAATAGCGTAGTCAATAATAAATATATTACAGAAAATATTCACAGTTTTAACATATTCAAATGTTCTACAGACAATACTAAAAATCAAATAGGTGAAAACAATGCAAGTACAGAAAGGAAGAATGATTTACCTGATGGCAATGTAGATTTGACTCAATCATCAAATCATTCAGATGAAACTGTGATTATTCCAGTAAATAACACTAATAGCCAGGTGAAAGACAATTACACCATAGGAAATAGTAATCTGGACATATTCAATTCAACTCCAGATAATTGTGATAATATTCAAATAGCAGACTATGAAGTGAGTGCGTGTGTCAAAAGCAATAAACATATGCCTGAGTCAAATGTAGATTTGACTCAGTCATCAAATTCTTCAACTCCGAAAATGGATGGAGTTTATGAAAAGTATAGCAGTTATGAGGACTCACTTGAAATTAGCAATGATAGTGGTGAAACAGTTATGTTGCCTTTGAAATATGACTGTGAAAAAGTAAATAATATCCAGGATGATCTAAATAGTTTGGTTAAAAGAGATAACATATCTGTAGCTTATGATGAAGTTTCTTTTGTATATGATGCAAATGAAAGCTCTAGAGGAAATAATTCCAGCATGTCTCTAACTAAGGAATCTGAAGATGAAAATAAAAGAAACCATCCAGATTTGGGTCAAGATGCTGTATTTCGAATAGATGACAACAGTAATGGCAGTGACAAGACGATCATTTTACCTTTAGAAGATACAACTGAAAAACCTGCTAATAATTTAGGTCAAAAAGATAATGTATCGATAGATTATGATGAAGTTTCGATTATACATGACTACTACAATATAAGGGATATTTCCAAGTCACCACATACTTCTAAATCAAAGGATGGCGATGGAGATATTTCGCAATCCAGTCAAAATTCCGAATTCCGACTAACTGATAATGAACTTAACTATTCCCTCCACAAATCTAAGCACGACAATTTCGATTTTGGGGGTTTATCAGTATTAGAAAATTTACCGAATATTCCTAGTTTTCGAAAGAGTAGAGACCAGGGAGATGCTAATTTAAATAAGGACAATTTGTTGTTAGAGTTAAAAGAGAATGAAAATGATGTAAGAGAAGGTACGCCAGAAAGAAATGTAGAAAATGTAATAGAAAAGACAAAAACTCCCGATAATGAGTATATAATAAAATTTGATGATGTAACACCTATGCCTGATTACACAAGAATGTCGTCTCCAGAAATGATAGAGGAATTAGACAAATATGGACTGAAACCTTTTAAACGGAAAAGAGGTAAATATTTGAGATTGCACTAAAATATATTTATGATTTAGTATATTTGTACAAATTACAAAATCACAAATTATATCATAATAAATAGGTATATATTTATAATAACATCAAGTACTGCCCACAGCTGGGCATGGTTCTCCATTACTAAGAGGAATTAGATAAGGCCTAAATCCTCATAGTAAAGTCCACAACTCAGGCCTGGCGTTGGTCGGCAGACTTAGCGCTTCGAAATTCATATGGGGTAAAACCTTTTGTTGATTAGTTACAAATGTTTTTTTTTTTCAGCCATTCAATTACTCACACACATATACAACCAAACGCATCCAATAATAGAATCCATGGATGACTTACCATCTCCAGCAAAGAGGATGAAATTAGATACGCCGCCTAATGTTCGAAGGAAATTATTGCCATCACCAAAAAAAGCAATAGAAATATTGGAAACTCAAGATATTTATGAAGTAACTAACGAAGTTCCGGATTTAAAGGAAATTGAGTGTGCGGTTGAGGATTGGGTGTTTCAGAAAAGGGAGAAATCGAAGGTTGGTTTTATTATGTACTAGGTGTTGCTTGCGGCTTCGCAGGCGTTAAAAGCCTTTGCCGCTACAGAAGTCCCTAAAAAACAGTACGACGCCAGCGCCATCTACTTGAAGAATCAGATAAAAAATATCCATTATTTCCCATGGGAGCATATTATTGGGATAAAAATAGCCTATGTTAACACACAGTAGTAGTCCCAGTCCCAGTAATAATCCCAGTATTTTGGCACCAGGACATGACACCAGGGCATCCAGGACATGATCTACCCGTGTCCCAAATTTCATCTAAATTCATTTAGTAGTTTCTGCATTTACTTCTACACATTCAAACATTATCAGAAACTTATGCATTTATAATATTAGTAAGATTGTTGTTTATGGTTTAATAAGCCTAGATTACTCTCAGAAATCTCTTTATGTTAATGAAAGTTTGATCATAATTGGTTCAGAGAGTGAAGAGCCAGAAATAAAAAATTAAGCCTTTGTTTTGGTACATAGATGTGAAGTCGTATCAAAAAATATATAAAAATTAAAAATATACATTGATGTATACAGTGTGAAAACATACAATGTGAAAAAATTGAGTTTTTAATCTATACTAATATTATAAAGAGGTAAAGTTTGTTTGTAGGTTTGTAGGGGCTTATCTCTGGAACTACTGAACCGATTTTAAAAATTCTTTCACTAATAGGAAGCTACATTATTCCTGAGTGCTATAGACTTATTTTATCCCGGAAAAACTTTTTCTCTCGAGCAGAGCCGCGAGCCGTATAAAAATAAAACCTTCATAAAACCCTGATATTAATGTAATTCCTCCATATTGCAGGTGCATTCATGTAGGGTGCCACTCCACATAGCGTTCCATAACTACGTGTCTTGCCGACGTGGTCTGCGCGAGTCCATACTACGGTACGAGCCGGTGGATATCGACGTCATACACAAACAACTGGTGGCGTACGGGCACAGATACGATCCTAAAGTAAGTTATCCATACAAATATTGTATGGAAAAGTAATTGTCTATATCCTTCGCGGCTGAACCGATTTTGACGAATTTTGGTAAGGGGTATGCTAACCATAAAGCAAGATTTAAGTTTAAGCAGTGGGATGGTATTACAGGGTTGGTATAATTATTGTTTTATGTTGCAGGAACTGCTCAAATTCCTGGACAAGAAATGCATCACTGTGAAAACGGCTGATAACAAAAACAATAAGTATTAATAAATAACAATGATGATAAATTTAATAATAATGATGTACGGTAAGGCCAACGAAGCGAGATAAAAATTGTGAACACGCTGACCTGTATTGGGGTCACGTGACGATGCGTGTTATATCTGTTTTACATGAATCAATGACGAGACGAGCATGCCGCTCGCCTGATAGAAAGCGGTACGCCCATAAACAATAACAGTGTTTGTTAAACAATAAAAGAATTTTCAAAATCGGACCAGTAGTTCCTGAGATTAGCACGTTCAAACCAACAAACAAACTCTAGCTCTATAATATTAGTATAGATTTTATTTATATGTATAGATAAAAAAATTAATCGCTGAATGTGTTGCTAAGCGCAAATCTCGAGAGCAGCTGAACCGATTTCGCTAATTCTTTTTTTAGAATATTCCTTGAAATACGAGGATGGTTCTTACTGAGAAAAAAATTTAAAAATTGCCTGAAAAAGTCTAAAAACAACACTTTTCTATACTCCCATACAATCGATTCGTAATAATACTTAAAAGTCAATTTGAACTTTAATAGCATACCATAAAGTTTAAGTGTCAGTGGAGAGGTTCCGGGAAGGTAAAACAATTGCGTGACGTTAGTATGGTATAAATATTAAGCTGTGTATTTTTAAATATTTAAGTGCGCCATTAAAACACGAAGCAAATGCGCGGATAAGAAGCGCGTCGGCAGCACTATTAAAAAGTGTGTATAGGCCCTATATCTCTGTACTTATATTGTATATTTTGTTGAATGTAAATAAATGTTTTTATTGTACAAATTGTTTTATTTGTGGATCTAAAAAAGGAGACTGTTGTTTGTGTGTTTAGGAAAGGTAAAGATAAATAGATTTACATCCAATTTCGACAAAGGATCCTAACAGTCAATCTGAGATTGGCGGCGAATTTGGACCAATCAGAATAAGGTTTGTTTGACATGTTTACTTGATGAGATTATTCGTGCCACTGATCCACAGTTGGGGATTTAGGATCATTTAATATAAACTAACGTTAGAATCTGTAAATACATATACCCATGCTTACTTATCCCCGAAGGAGTTGGCAAAGGCGCAATTTATGCAGCCACTTTTCTCCGTGCGTATTCCGTCTCACGATGTGGGGGGGGGGGGGACTATCGCCATATCCGGCACAAATTCTAGACTCTGGGCTGATACTAATTTTAAATAATGCAAGGACAAGTTATTACACTGTGGTATCCAATGTTACCAGTCATTGGAAATAATTCTAGACTCTGGAGAAAATGCCTAATAAAGAACCTATACTACAGTATTTTTTAGTAAGGTGAAGGAACCCTATTCCGTCTCCGAGAGCCAATCCGTCTTTGAAATTACGGGCGTTCTAATCGAAGGACAGTTTTAATAGTCGTATGGGTAATGGGGGATTTATGACTTTTACCTATACAGCAATACTTACTACTTTTTATCCCGATAATAGGGTATCTGACTAATATTTTATTTTTATAACATTTTAATGTCATATATAAATTCTAACACAAAAAGAATCATTGAATTCTCAATCAACTAGTTATAAGGTTTTGAAATTCGGTAGATGAGCTAATCGTCAAGAAACAAACTGGAGTCGAAATATAGGCACGTGACGTTGGGAACTGCGATGCGTGCAAAAGAAACAGATCGAGCGATATCCCCACTACGCGCCCACTCATGCACATGGCAAAATTTTAAATATGAATTACTGCCTCATTTCTTAACCAATTTTAATAGTTTTCATATAAGGGCTTCTCTTTCGTATTATTTGCTGTTACATGTAAAATGATGCATAAAATCAAACTGCCTCGGTGGCGTAGTTGTATTACGGTACGACTGCAAAGCTGAGATCTCGGGTTCGATCCCCGGGTCGGGCAAAGTGATATTGGGTTTTTCTATTCAGTATCAGCCCGGAGTCTGGAATTTGTGCCCTGATATGGCGATAGGCTCGCCCCCTATCACATCATGGGACGGAATACGCACGGCGGAAAGTGGGTGCACTAGTTGCACCTCTGAATATCCCTTCGGGGATAACAGGCTTGAGAGTGTGTGTGTATAAAATCAAACACAGGCAAATACCCTATTCAGTATTCCCTCACGTAGGTAATATATTTTTTTTAACAGATGGCACTGGCGTCGTACTGATACCGCTATAGAACGCTACAGTTTAGGACTTATATTGGGAAGGGTTTGTCACGCGGCCGAAGCCATGAACACCTATCTTTAAATAATACCTACTTGTAAATACAATCTAACTAGGATGTTTCCTCGAATTCTATAAAAACATTTTTTTAAAATACAGCAACACTGGATAAGACTATACACTAACAACGCATATCTTAATATATATAAATCTCGTGTCACAATGTTTAAGCTCAATGGACTCCTAAACCACTTAACCGATTATAATAAAATTCGCACACCATGTGCAGTTCGATCCAACTTGAGAGATAGGATAGTTTAAATCTCAAATTATAGTCGCAATTTTAATTTATTGCTAATTATTTGTCTGTTATTATTTGACAGTCACAATTATCTGTTAACTCCAAATGATTCTAACAGATGTCGATACCTTTCGACTGGGTTGAGTAAGTAATCAATAGATGGCGCTGCTATGGTAAATCTACGAACGTGTCATATAAGCTACGGGTAGATTATGTATACTTTTTATACCGGGAAAATATAAAGCGGGACTTTTATACCGGGAAAACTCATTCACGCGGGCGGAGCCGCGGGCAAAAGCTATACTAATATATAAAGCTGAAGATCTTGTTTGTTTCTTTGAACGCGCTAATCTCAGGAACTACTGGACCGATTTTGAAAATTCTTTCACTAATAGGAAGCTACATTACTCCTGAGTGCTATAGGCTACTTTTTATCCCGGAAAAACATCTCCACGTGGGCGGAGCCGCGCGCAATGCTAGTTAGAAATAAAGGAGCTGTCCGCTTTTTGTATTTATATTGTGATATACAAATTTGTGTATTTCAAGTAATGTTAGGCAGAATCTGACAAACATTCATACATCCTTATAAACTTTTGCCATGAATAAATATCCATATCAATAATATAACATGGTTTTAGTTCTGTCATCTAACGTCACGAATACACGGGCGTAGCTATAGCACATAGGGGGTTCCGAGGATACCAAAATGTCAGTGGCGTAGCGTGGGTTCTTGCCGCCTCATGACACGTATATACTCCCCCCCTTATATACGCCCATGCACGAATATAATAAATAAAATTGTGTATTTTTGTATAACTTGATAATATTTCATGTAATAACATTGTGTTCTACGCACCATTCCATTGACAGATTACTTTAAAAACATAACTATGTGTTGTAACTATGATTCATGACGTCATATACAAGGCATCATGCACAGAGGTCTAGTTACGCTGGTGACTTATTTTTTGTATTCTTTCCTATTATGATAAACTGTTCAAAACGCCGAATTCCAAAGACACATTTTGGGTATATACAGTTTCAGGAAATGATTATTATATAAACATATGGGTATATATAGAGTTATATAAAGCAATCCCATTTAATTAGTAAATGTAGGTTTCTATACAAAAAATTGCATTACCACAAAGACACCTACCTATTGTACAGTCAGCCACAAAAGTAGCTGAACAAATTCAAAACTTCAAATCGCCTCTACACTTTTGTGTCCTTACCAATTTTCGTTTTCTCTTCACAAAAATAAAATGAATAAGATTAACTTACTTCACACAAAGAAAAAAAATGATTCAATTAAACTTAACGTGTAGAGGCGATTTGAAATTTTGAATTTGTTAAGCCATTTATGTGGCTGACTGTACCTACACAACTAACATTCATTTCATTTTGAACTCCACAGAAAAAGAAATAGCTTAAAAATTTCAGTCTCTTATATTATATTTAATAATGCATATTTTTGCATAAACACATGATGACTAAGTATTTTACAATTTAGAAATAGATCAAGCTCCATTATATAGTAAAATACAATTAAAATATAAAAAATACACATTGTAAGAATTAAGAAAATTGGTAACTTTTTTATTTTTTATTTGGGTCAACAAACAGTTACACAGAGAAATGAGCAATACACGTATGAAGTAATAAAAATACATAGCTGTGGACCCAAACATCGTTATCCCATCCCATACGGTGATCGTATCGCTTACCATCAGGCGAACGGCATGGTCGTCTCGTAATTCAATGCAATAAAAATAAAAACTTAGCCCCGAAGGGCGCAACTAATGCACCCACTTTCATCGAGCATATTCCGTCTCATGATGTGATAGATAGCCTATTGCCATATTGGGCACATTTTCTAGAGTCCGGGCTAATACTAAGTTGAAAAGCACAATATTACTTTGCCTGTCCCGGGAATCGAACCCGAGACCTCAGCTCTTCAGTCATACCATAATACAACTACGCCATCGCGACAGAATCTGGAAACACCGCAAGCAAAGAGTATTATAATGCATTGGGAACCGCAAGGAAAGACCAAACCGCTCCCGATAAGCTATCGCTAGCATTCCCGTTTAGAGTATCCAGTTATTATTATTATATAGGTATTCCAGTGTTACCACGGTCCTAACACATACCCTGTGTGTGGAAAAATAACAGAAATTATGAGACAGCAATAAATCGCCTCGATAGTGTACCTAGTTTTGTAGTATTGTGGCACGCCTGCCGTACCTACTGAGGTCGCGTGTTTGATCCTCGAGTCGGGTAAAGTGATATCAGGTTTTTCTGCGTAGTATCAACACAGGAGTCTAGAATTGTGCCCAGTTAATGGCAATAGGCCTTCTTTTACATGGGACGGTGTGATACATCTCTACCAGCCTTTGAAAGGGTAAACGGCGTGATGTTATGTCATATGTGAAAGTAATACTTATTATAAACAACGTAGTATTAAAAACGTGGCCAAGTAATGGCGGCTCGATATAAAAAAAATTATAAAACCTGACTTTCAGTTTAGCTATATTTTCGTTGTAAAAATAGCTGCTTATTATTTATTTTGTGTAGGTAGGTAAGAATGTATATTATTATATAATTTAAGGTAATTTTTTAGAGAGTGGAAACACTGGGTAATACTAAAGGGGAATTGACTTTTTGGCGGGAAGTCAAACAGGGCGGTTTATTTAAATTTGATTTTGCAATTTAAATTTTATAATACACTTCAATTCTCAAGTATGGGTCCCCACAGTGATGGGGACTCCGTAAAAGAAGTAAAGAAGAGGAAGTATGCCCATACTGCGGGTTCTTCCTCTAGTAATAATCCACCTGAAGATGCATGGCAAAAGCCTTACTTTAAGCCTAACTACAAGCGACAATACCCAGACAATACAACTAGCATTAACTTTCCAGTATATATAGAGAGTTCCGAAAATGAGAAAATTGGGAATAAAGACCCTATATACATTCAGGGTATTCTCGGAAAATATATTAAGGGTGAACATCAAATCAGCCGAGTCAATGCTCACAAGATTCAAATCATATTTAAGCAGGCGAGTACGGCAAACGATTTTCTTAACAACTCATCTCACTTAGAAGCGCATAATGTTAAAGCATACATCCCTGCATCATTCGTGGAGAAAATTGGAGTTATCCAGTATGTCCCACCTGAACTGAGTAATGAGGAACTATATAGAAAATTAACTTGCGAGTATGAAATTGTTGCGGTTCGAAGATTCACCAAAAAAGACACTGATGGGGTGAGGCAACCATTAAAAACAATTTCTATCACATTTGTCTCTAGCACTTTGCCTGAATTCATTTTTTTGGACCGATGGAGATTTAAAGTATCGCCTTACAGAAGGCCTCTTTTACAATGCTATAAGTGTTTAAAATTTAACCACTCTGCTAAGATTTGTAAGAATAATCAGATATGTTCGATATGTGCTGGTGAACACTCCTACAAGGTATGCGAGGATAATGAAATTAAATGTGCCAACTGTGGGGGTGCCCATTTAGCCATATCAAGAACATGCCCAGTTAAAGCAAACAAAATAAAACACATAAATATGACTTATGCGGCGACAACAGCTAATTCTTTAATTATAAATAATAATACAAAGAATTTCCCTGCATTACCTGTACCTAAGGCAAACAGTGCAGAAGTGCCATCTTCCACTTCTGTTTCAGCTCCGATAATCCAACTAAAAAAGGTTCATAAATTTAACGAGACAAATGGAATAATAAATAATGAGAAAGTAATAAATGCATTAGTTAAAACACTTATAACTCTAGGAAATAGTAAAGACGCACCCAATACAACACTAAAAATTAAAGAAGTATTACTTAAACATTTAAATAATGGATAATTCTATTAGAATTGTTCTTCATAACATACAGAGCATAAATAACAAAAAGCCATTAATAAAGTCTTTATTGTCCAAACTAAATATAGATATATTATTATTAAATGAAACTTGGCTGAATGAAAAGAACTGTCTAAATGTTAAGTTCTCAGGATACAATTTTTTATATAAAAATGCTAACAACAACCATGGAGGTGTAGGTATTTTAATTAAAGATTGCATAAAGTATAAAAGCATTGATATTCCTTTTTATCAAGATATACAAGGTACTGCTATCTCTATCCAAACTCGGGCAGGCTTCTTGTCGATATTGAATGTGTATTGTCCTCCTAAAAGCAATAGGTTTAAAATTAATAAATTAAGGAACATAGTTAATAGGTTGCCAAAACCATGTCTGGTAGCAGGTGATTTTAATGCTCACCATATTGCTTTTGGTTGTGCAACAACAAAAGCTCGTGGCTCACAAATTTTTGATTTATTTGATGAGAGTAATCTTTGCATTTTAAATGATGGTAGTCCAACAACAATTTCAGCACCAAACAAAAATCAATCAGCTATAGATGTCACTTGTGTCAGTGCAGACATTGCTCCACTGTGTGAATGGAGTGTGGGTGACGATCCAATGGGAAGTTACCACCTCCCTGTTATTACTGATATCCTCCTTTCTCCCTGTAAATATGAGATAAACAATAATATAGAAAGATATATTTTCCATAAAACAGATTGGGCTAAGTACTGCAGTGAAGCTGAAAATCTAATAAGAGAATCAGATTTTTCAAAATCAGACTCCCTTACAATGTATAATAAATTTTGTGAAATGTTGAACAGATTACGAAATAAATGTATTCCTATATTTAAAAGTAAGCATAAGACAAATATTACGAAATTACCTGTACCATGGTGGAGTGATGAGTGTGCTGATGCTGTTAATCAGGCTAGGTCAGCCTTGTTGCTGTATAGATCCTCTATGACAATGGAGTCTTTTATTGAGTATAAAAGAGCAGATGCAAAAAAGAAAAGAACAATTAGTGAACAAAAGCGCAATAGTTGGAAAAATCTGTGTGCCTCATTAAATAGAAGTACCCCTGTAACTAAAATATGGAATTATATACGTAGATTTAAAAGGGTTAATGTTATAAATAGGTTGAGAGAAGATAAATGGATTCCTGATTTTATTAAAAAAATTGCATCTAAGGAAAATAATGATACATTACGTGATAATAGGTTATTTAATATGTATAATGACAAAGAAAGTAATATTGTTTTATTGTATCCATTCAGTTTTCAAGAATTTTCTACAGCACTTCATTCAAGGAAGGACACTACTCCTGGGTTGGATAACTTTCCCTATATTATGTTAAAAAAACTTCCTGATAGGTGCAAAAAAATATTATTAGTTATTTTGAATTCCCTTTGGAGTAATCAAATAATTCCTGATTCATGGAAGACACAGTGTATAATTCCAATTTTAAAACCTGATAAATCTCCTACTGACTGTAACTCATATAGACCCATATCACTTACTTCATGTATTGGCAAGTTAACGGAACAGATGATCAAACTAAGACTTGATTATTACGTAGAACATCATCATCTCTTACCAGATATACAATTTGGCTTCAGGAAGGGTAGGAGTGCCCCTGAGAGCTTCATTACATTTATTGCAGATATGAAGAAATGCCTTCTTTCAAAATCTGCTGCTATCTGTACCTTTCTTGATGTTCAAGGTGCATATGATAATGTAAATATCCACCAATTATTGTTAGTTTTGTCAGAGATAGGTTTACCCGGAAAGCTATTGAAATGGATTTTTAATTTTTTGACTAATCGTTCCTTTTTTGTTAAGTTTAATAATATTATACATGGGCCAAACACTGTAAACAAGGGACTAATGCAGGGGGCCTCTTTGTCTCCCATTTTGTATAATTTGTATACCTCTCAAATTCTCCAATATGTGACCGCAGATGTAAAAATGTTACAGTTTGCGGATGACATTCTCTTGTATACAATAGACAGAAATGTACAGGTTGCTGAACAAAAAATGAATTTAGCCTTAAGTCAATTTAGTACTTATTACACTAATAAGCTAAAACTTAGCATAAACCCAGATAAAAGTACTTATTTAATGTTAGGCAGTGATGAGCTAGTGAATATTAAATACAATAATATAAGTATTCCGCAAGTAAATGAAAAAAAGTTTTTAGGTGTAATTATAGACAATAAACTGAAATTCCATAATCATATCGAATACATTTCCAAAAGGGCTTTAAAAAACATTAATATTCTGAGAAGTTTAGCGGGTATACATTGGGGATCAGATCCTAAAACTTTATCGATGCTGTATAAAAGCATAGTGAGAAGCCATTTTGACTATAGTTCTTTAGCTTATTTAAACGCCAGTGGTCCATTACTTAAAAAAATAGATGTAATCCAAAATATGGCACTACGTATTATAAGCGGTGCTATGAAAACAACCCCTATAAATATTTTAGAGGCCGATCTTTGTATCCCTCCATTAGTTATCAGAAGACTGCATTTTGCAGAAAAGTTCTGCTTAAAATCAATAACAAATTACAATCCCATAGTCTTGAATTCATTTAAACTTCCTGATAATCTTATCCATCATGCAGATCTTAATCCGTCTGACATCATTCACAACAAACTTCCTGAATTATACTTCTGCTTCGTCCTCGAGATTACCATAGAGAACACATGTAGTATGTACTCCAGTTGTACGCCTTTGCACTTTATTTGAGACTTTTTTTTTTTACTTTGGTCACACTCAACCTGTCAACAGAGCTTCATTCGTATTTTAGTGCGTCGCCGAATTGCACGTTACGCTCAAGTTATTCTTAATTTATTGCTCATCGTGTATTTCAAGTGTAAAACATGGAAATTAGTTCTATTTGGAACGGAAAATACAAGATTACTTAAGTGATGAAAATTGTTCCCGTTCTCCAAGACTACCGACATAACGAAAAATACCACTCAGGTCAAACGGTTAGTATAAAAATCTTATTGTTCTGATTGTGTACCGGGCCAGAATAATGTTGCGGACAGTACCTTCGGTCTGTCTCTTATTTACATCGATAATATTAATATGGTGCCCGAACAGTTAATTTTGCTATGTCGGTGTAATAATTACACATTATTTCAATCTACCGCCGTTATGCTTAATTCTGTTACCCGGGTCTGCGTGCTACACATGGCGGTTGTCACTACCCAAAGTTGACGCTCGCGATCAGTATTGTATGACTGGTTCTTGTATATAATGTTATGTAACAGTATGTTAGTACCATCAGTGGCGGCCTTGTGGAGTGAAAAATACCCTCCTTCAGCAATCGGGTAAAAAGGCCTCGTTAAAATCTCCCAGGCCAGATCCTCACATTAGTTAAGGCCGCTATTGTACATGCGAAGATGCAGTGCATAACTCGCGGCTGATGAATTTACAGTCATGCTATTCCTACTAAAATTACAATTCTGTTACCTGGGTTTGCGTGCTACCATTGGCGGTTGTCACTATCCATGATTAATACCTGCTAGCAGTACTATGCGACTGTTTCTTATGTAAAATATGTAACAGCCTCTACCGAGCACCGCTTGAAAAATATCAGCGCAAGCGGCGCAAGTGGATTAACTATTCCCGCCAATGTGGCGTGATGCACCACCGCACCACGCCGCCATGTGCCGGATGTTACGCAATATCATTTTAATAGTACATAAAAGACAATTATGTCTTTGGTCGTGGTTTAGCAACGTACTGAAAACAGCTACAGTAATTAAAAATGACCTACAACAGCACAGTATGTGTTAAATGGAGAGGAGTCAATCTAAGAACGGAAAATCCTGCAGCAACGAAGTACTGCCATTTGGATTCACCGAGAGCGGCACAGCATCGTCCGCATCGCAAAGCCATGCCAGGCAGGATAATATGCAGGCAGGTGGTCTGAGTTTTAAAAATCGTAGTCGCCCACAATCATTAATGATCACAGAATTATTTGTTTTATATATTAAGGTTTTTTGGCCTTATGTCTTATGGCCTTATGACCGAATAGGTCACTATTTTGGCGGTATAAAATCAGTGTTTTTTAAAATGCAAGAATTAAATAGTAACCGTCGCTGGAGTGACGGTAGCTGCATAATAATGGCGTACTTATTATAAAGTTAAGCCTTTATAAAATAACCTGCCTAAACCAACATGGTTAAAATTATGATATTATTTTAACATCTACCCACTTGACATTGGCAAAATCACCGATGAAACGGTGAACCCATTTTTAAAAGAAGAAGAAGGACATGGTTGAATTAGCCGAATAGATTCTTAAAATATCTTTAAATAAAATGACACGGATCCCAGAAACGTGACTAAAATTTTAGTCCAACCGGAACTTAGGCGTTCCCCTTTTTACCCTTGGTTTTTACATTATATTTAATTGTTTCATTGTATACTTACTTTGATCCGTAGGTTGTCTATGAATAACATAGACGAATCTTATTATAATTTAAATTAAATAAAATCAAAGAGGCTTTTATTAAAATTGAATCAAAATGATCATGTAAATCGTTATGAATCTACCGTCGCTCGTGTTGTCTCAGAACTCACCGATGTGAACAAGAAGCGGAAAAAGAGTTTCCCTCAGCAATATTATAATCTGTCTAGACTGCTTGATTGCCATAAGGGACTCGTTACAATTTTTTAGACTCAGAATATTTATTAAGTCTAATTTATTCCCGACAAAATTGAATGTATTTTAGCGATACCGTTAATTTTACTTATTGACAACAATATTTACGGTCTCGGTGTTTTTTGGAGTATTACGTACTGGATGCGATTGCCTCCTTGAAGTCTCCGGTTCGAGCCCGGGTCGGGTAAAATTATATTGCGTCCCTTCTACTCAGTATTTAACCCGGACTTGGGGGTTTTTTGCCTGCTAAATATCAATACGCTCGCTGTCACTGGCCCTAACATAGCTAGCGAATTGTGGGTGTAAATATATTAACAGTTGTGCCTACACCTAAAATAGGAAAAGGCGTGATAATATGTTTATGTAGAACATTATTAATGTTAATAGTTTTTGCTTGAGGTTGCGCCCGCGTTGACACTCCTCCTGGGATAAAGAACAGCCAGTAGCACTCAGAGGTATTTTAGCTACCAAATACCTATACCTAATTATTGAAAGGGTTTTCAAATTCGGTTAAGTGATTTTTTGAGTTTATTTATTACAAACAAATATGCAAAGAACAAATCTTTTCTCATTATCATTTTAGTGAAATATTCTTGTTTGTAAATGTCGAGACCTACAGGGTCATGATAATTTTCAAATATCATCGATTAATCGTCAACTTAAGTAGAGAATATTTATTAATATATACCTACTATTGGTTCTAAGTAATAATAACAAAAAAAAAAAAAAAAAAAAAAAAAAATCACATAATACATATATATTATAGCTTCTCCCTCTCATGCAATTTTTGCCGTGCCCGACAGGGCGCACGATTATATATCTGACAATATTGTTAAAATCTAACACCTTTTGTTAACAATGATTGTGGCGTTATATAAATTAAAAATTGAAACTATGCTACCGATCATCGATAGCGCCTCAAAATTTCTTGCGATGTCTTAACAAAAGGAGGGGGGGGGGGGGGGGGAAGGTGCTGCATGCAGGAGACTCGCAGCTAGCGGAGAGTAAAACGATGAAAACAGCAGCGCATAATATAATTTAAAGTTATTCGCTACCTTGAGGGGCGAGTGCACTGGTTGTGCCTCTGTCCCCCCTTCGGGGATAAAATACCCGAGTCTATGTATGTATTTATTTTGCGAATTCGACAATACGTTCTCTATGTACAGGGTAGATAACGAAGTCCATAGGTGGGCTGTCTTATGATAATATTTTATAATGTTCCAACGCTTTAATCGCAGTTTTAATAAAACGTTGTATGCCGTTAAGTATTCCGGCTTTACTCTTGAGATCTAAGCTTCCGTGGTGTATTCCCTTCTTGGAAACATTCACTAACTGTACGAATAATTCTGTCATATTCTCCCAGTCAGCAATTATCATCATCTTTGTCACGGGAAGAATTTTGTTTGGTCGGTTAGCTAAAATGAAACATTGCTCCATTTTTGATCTAACTATTCCAATAACTAGCATTTGCTACGGGTTCAACACAGGAAAATATGGTCATATGGTATATAAAGGTCTAAATGTCCATTTCCTAACACAAAAATTAACCTAGGAGTTAATTTAGAACTCGGTATGTTTGTGTGCCGAGTATCATCTGAAACCATTCTACGATTTTTAGATGATTGGGTAACAAGCTTTAATATTCTAATATTGATAAATAATATAGTTTGTTGACCGATCTAAGATTATATCTGTTTTAAGAAATTATTTTTCTTTTGTCTATTGTAATTATTAATTAATAATGTTACCATTAATTAAGCTTATTTTCCAGTTAATTTGCTTTTTGACACAAATATTACGAAGGAGCGTAAGACGAGACTTTGAAAAATGTGTAGATCAGCTCCAAGTTTGTTACTATAGTCACAATATGCTGACATGCTGATCAAGACAAACCAACAAAAGGATTTTTAAGGGAAGTATTGTTGATCGATGCTATCGAAATGTGATATAATATTAGATCATACAACAGGGAACATTTCCCTTATGACAAGTCATTTACATTAATTAAGTTTAAGTGTCTATATTATAGCCACCACCTAAATGAACCATTTATTGAAAGAAATCGGAATTCTCTTAGAACCAGATCTTATTACCGAAGGTCTAATATAATATTGTTTGTAGTTTACTCGGAATTTGCTCAAATAGTCGCAAATATAGTATTGATAATATAATATCTTTTATGATGTAGTGAATTCATCAAAATTAAAATTCTTTATTTACCGTCGCCAGAAAGCCCCATATAGCAGTATGGTATACCCCATATACCATATATCGCTTTATCGAATATGAAATAGATTTTACTGCATTAGATGCTTAGTGCTCACAGCACGGGGCTCCATCGTGTACCTATAGGTACTTATGGCATTAAACTGCATTCGATCTACAAAACAGCAGTTTGGATCATAGATTACTAATTTTGACTTATCCCTGAGATTCGGTAATGAGACCTTAAGAATCTAGTTGGGAACGACAATATTTTTTATTAGATCAATGATAACCAATTAGAAATTATACATTGATATCCTATCGAAAAACTTATTGCTAAATATAAGCTTATAAAGTTTTTTGGTTAGCTAATTGTAATTCCTACTGGAATTGAAATTATACAAATATTTCACTACTTATTCTCTAAATATCTACATGTGTTCTCTATGGTAATCTCGAGGACGAAGCAGAAGTATAATTAATGATTAAACGAACTTACCTGTACGTGAAGTTCTATCATAATTATACGAAGGCTTCGTCCGAAGAGATTAGTATCCCTCCCTCCCGTGACTGGCGTTAACCCTAGTAAGTTGTGAAATATAGGTATATGGAACTCTCTAAACTAAATGAAGCTCTGTTGACAGGTTGAGTGTGACCAAAGTAAAAAAAAAAAGTCTCAAATAAAGTGCAAAGGCGTACAACTGGAGTACATACTACATGTGTTCTCTATGGTAATCTCTTCGGACGAAGCCTTCGTATAATTATGATAGAACTTCACGTACAGGTAAGTTCGTTTAATCATTAAATATGCACCATAATGGCCCATATAAATAAATTGTGTACAGATATATGTAAATATGCTACATGGCCTGTATATAATTGTAAATATGAGGCCTTAATAAACATAAATCCAAAATTGGATTTAGTTAAAGACTGTAATAAATTTTTATATAGAATAAGCTTAGATGATAAAGATAGTTGTTATAGAGTCTATACTGACGGGTCCAAAAATATAAATACTGTATGTTCTGCATTTTATGATGCCCAGATTAAAATAACTAAGAATTATAAAATTAATAGTATTTGCAGCATATTTACAGCCGAAGCGTACGCCATTTACAGAGCCTTGATATATATAAGTGACATACCTAATTATAACAAATTTGTAATAATATCTGATTCCCAGAGTGTCTTAATGGCTTTATGTGGCTCAACTTTACAATACAAAACTAATTATATTTTGTTTTCCATAAAGGAATTGTTACAATGTATAAATAGTAAAGGCAAAGTGGTAGCGTTTAAATGGGTGCCCTCTCATATCGGTATCTTCGGGAATGAAAAAGCAGATGAAGCAACGAAATCTATGTGGGACGAAGATCACACAGGCAGTTTAAGAGTGCCATTTACAGATTACCTCCCTATACTTAAGGATAATTCAAAAAAACTATGGCAACTTATATGGGAAGTAACTTCTCAAAAGAAAGGAAGATGGTATGCTTCTATAGAAAATAACCTGCCCTCCCGCCCCTGGTATACTAATATTAAACCGTATACGGAAAGGAAATACATTACAACCATAAATAGAATGCGATTTGGTCATTGCCGAACTCCATCCCACTTATATAAAATGAAAATAATTCCTCAAGAAAGTTGTCTACATTGTTCCAGTCCCACCGCTGATCTCGACCACCTCATTTTATCCTGCCCTAAATTCAACCTGCAAAGAATCATCCTCATCAATGAATTAATAGAAGCAGAACCTAATATACCTAAATCAGTACTGGAATTATTGAAGAGAAGAATATTTTACCGACCACTGTTCAAATTTGTGCGATCTACAATTGAAACGTTGTAACTTTTTGTTTGTAAACCGTGTAACTTAGATACTTGTAAAGGAATTGTATTTTATGAAAGACTGGCTCAATGGACATGTATCCAGAGCCGTAATAATAAATTAAAAAAAAAAAAAAACTAAAGGGGAATGGTAACAAATCATCGGGAGTGATTTGAACTTTCCGTGGGGTATTTACAGATCGTTATTTACCGATTATAATACATGTAGGTATCCGATGTATAATATGGAGTCTGTGCCAAAAATAGATTTGAAATAAATACCTTTTGGTTATAGATGTGGAAACTACAGTTCTCCCTGTCTGAATCAATATGTAGCTATAAATAATGCAAGGCAAAGTTAATTTACACTGTGCTCTCCAATGTTACCAGTCATTGGAAATAATGCTAGACTCTGGAGAAAATGTCTAATAAAGAACCTATACTACAGTATTTTTTAGTAAGGTGAACGGGCCCTATAACCTATTCCGTCGCCGGGGGCGAATCCGTCTTTTTGCAATGCCGGGCGTTCTAATCGAGGGACAGTTTTGATAGCTGTATGGGTAAATGGGAGATTTATGACTCTTTTACATAGTTACTACTTTTTAACCCTTAGTTTTAGCCCGATAATAGTGTATTTGACTTATTTTTGTTTTTTACTTTTAACTATAAAACGGTAACGTCATAATTACAAATTCTAGCACAGAAAAAAACATTGAAGTCCGGTAACAAAATCAACAAAATATAAGCTTTTAAAATTCGACAGAAGGGGTTATCACTAGGTAATCGTCGAGAAACAAACTCGAGTCGAAATATAGGCACATGACGTCATTGGGAACTGCGATACGTTCGAAAGAAACAGACGGACGATATCCCCACTACGCGCACATTCCTGCACATGGCATTTGAAATATGAATTACTGCCCCATTTCTTAACCAATTTGAATACCTTCTGTTTTCATATAAGGGTTTCTCTTTCGTATTATTTGCTGTTACATATAAAATGATGAATAAAATCAAACACAGCCAAATAGGCAAAGACATTAAACATTATAGTTAGTTACAAATAGGGAACGTCGAACGTCGTAAGCTCTGCCACCTGGCACTCCTGGTAGAGCTTACGACGTTACTGGTTACATCAATGCCAAGTATCGATGGGCTGAAAAGGAGTCAGATTGCGCCACCAGATGGCAGTGCTTAAGACGTGCACGTTCCCTATACTCTTACCTATATCGGGAAGGGTTTGTCACGCGGCCGAAGCCATGAACACCTATCTTTAAATAATACTCATAGATACAATCTAACTAGATATTTCCTCGAATTCCTCTATAAAGGCATTTAAAAAAAAATACAGCAACACTGGATAACACTATGCAATAACATATTATATTAATTTATATTTAGTTCATAAATACAGATAATAAGTTCAACGGGCGATATGTGAGGAGAAAAAACCTATATATACCAGACTGAATGCATTTGTAAGTCAATTGAAGTTAACTGTTCGATACGACTTCAAGTGTACAACAATGCTATTTGTCAAACTTCTACTTTTGGTCGGATTGGTGGTTCTCGTCAAGGGCGATGCATGTTTCATTGACGATCAACCTTGCTGCGTCAATGCATGCAAGTCATATTGCTTGAACTGCTGCGGAGCCACGACATGCGGGAGTCCGCCCCATTACAACCATTATAGCAACGACTGCAAATGTAACTGCGAGTCTTGGTTCAAGAGAACTCTTTGGTGTAATAAACTTGGCTAAAATGTATAATTTGAATTCCAAATTTAAATTAAAAAATGGAATGATTGGTTTTTATTTTTTCTATTTGTGTATGCCAATGTCTTTGGTATTATATTATTTTATATTTTATTTTATTTTTATTTTGTACTTTATACACTAATTGTAATATTCATACATCCTTATAAAGTTTTGCCATGAATAAATAGTTAGTTCTGTCATCTAAGGTCACGAATACACGGGCGTATCTATAGGACATAGGGGGGTCCAAGGACACCAAAATGTCAGTGGCGTAGCGTGGGTTCTTGCCGCCTCATAACACGTATAAACCCCCCCCCCCTTATATACGCCCATGCATGAATATAATAAACAAAAATTGTGTATTTTTGTATAACTTGTTTTATTTCATGTAAGTATTAACATTGTGTTCTACGCACCATTCTATTGATAGATTACTTTAAAAACATAACTATGATTCATGACGTCACACAAGGCATCATGCACGAGGTCTAGTTACGCTGGTGGCTTATTTTTTATATTCTTTCCTATTATGATAAACTGTTAAAAACGCCGAATTCCAAAGACACATTTTGGGTAAATACAGTTTCAGGAAATTATTATTATATAAACATATAGGTACCTATATTATATTGAGCAATCCAATTTAATTAGTAAATGTAGGTTTCTATACTAAAAATTGCATTACCACAAAGACACCTACCTATTGTACCTACATAACTATAATTTTCAATTTTCAATAGATGTCTTTCTGAAGGCACCTTTCCTGAACTATGGAAAGGGCCAATATAACACCAGTTCATAAAACAGGATCTACACAACATGTTATAAATTATCGTCCCATTTCCATCTTATCCGCACTGTCAAAGCTCTTTGAAAGACTAGTCTACGATGAAATTCATAAGCCCATCTATCAAATTATTATAGAACAACAGCATGGTTTTATAAAACAATCATCAACAACCACTAACTTAATCACATTCTCTGACTTTCTATTCAATAACTTGGACCAGCATATACAGGTAGACGCGGTATACACAGACTTTAGTAAGGCCTTCGACAATGTGGATCACAAATTGTTACTCACTAAAATCGCTTACAATGGAATTCGCGGCGATTTGTTACGTTGGTTCACATCCTATGTTTCAAATCGATCTCAAAAGGTGGTTGTTAAGGGATTTCAATCATCCTATAGTCGTGTTACGTCTGGCGTACCCCAGGGATCAATCTTAGGACCGCTTTTATTTATACTGTTTATTAATGACATCAATAAATGCTTTCGGAATTCTAAATTCTTACTATATGCTGATGATTTAAAAATCTATAGATCCATAAATAGTATAGCTGATAGTCATAAACTACAAGAGGACCTGGATCGCTTCTCTGACTATTGTGAAAGGAACAATTCATTTAAATATCTCGAAATGTCTATCCATTTCTTTCACGAAATATTTGTCTTAAAATATCCTATGACTATAGTTTACATAAATCAAATTTAACAAAAGTCAGCTCTGTTCGAGACCTTGGAGACACTTTTGATGACAAGTTACATCTAGATTTGCATATCCATAATATTACTAACAATGCATACCGTATGTATGGCTTTGTTATGAGGTCTACCATTGATTTTAAGCAAATAAGTACATATATTCATCTTTATAAATCACTTGTTCGACCCCAGTTAGAGTACGCGGTGACAGTGTGGAGCCCGTATTATCATAAATACACGGAAAACTTGGAGCGAATTCAACGAAAGTTTCTTAGATCCATGAACTATCGGTGTTTTCGGAACTTCCCATCATATAACGAGTTGCTCAAACACTATAACATTATGAGTTTAAAAGCTAGAAGATTGTATCTTGAAATGATGTTTCTCTTTGATATATGCAATCATAGATATAATTGTATTGAAATTAGTAATAAGTTATGTTATGTTGTACCTAGAACTATTGTAAGACGAGAGGTTCGTGCACGCCCGTTATTTGCCGTATCAACTTGTCGTACTAACGCTGGACTACGCGCACCACTGCGTTGACTCAGTGCAAATTACAATAAATTTTTCACGGAATTAGATTTATTTGCTATGTCTACTAGTAAATATAAAAAAAACACTTGTTCGAATAATTAATTCTTCTAATTTTTAATTGATTAGTAAATAGTTTAATTGTCATTGTCAATCGTTCGCACTCGCAATCACTCATCACTAACTAATATCAGTCGTGGACAACGCTGTGAGTTGCTCATTTGTATAACTGTAAGAAATACTAATTTGTAATGCCCAATGTGTAACTGTTTGTTGGTTCCTTAAATAAATAAAATAAAAATAAAATAAAATAAAATAACTAACATTCATTTCATTTTGAACTCCACAGAATAAGAAATATTTAGCTTAAAAAATTCAGTCTCTATAGTATTTAATAATGCATATTTTTGCATAAAAACATGTAATGTAATCAGCCCTGTATTATATACTGTCCACTGCTGAGCACGGACCTCCTCTACTACAGAGAGAGGTCAGGCCTTAGTCCACCACGCTGGCCTAGTGCGGGTTGGCAGACTTCACATACCCTCGAGTTTCACATTATGGGGAATTCTCAGGTATGTAGGTTTCCTCACGATGTTTTCCTTCACCGTTAAAGTGGACGATAATTATTAATAAACAATACACACGTTAATTCGAAAAGTCAGAGGTGTGTGCCTTGGGTTTTGAACCTCCGGACATTGTCTCGGTAGACCGTTCCATTCCCAACTAGGCTATCGTCCACTTACAACACATAAAAACATGATGACTAAGTTTTTTACAGTTTAGAAATAGATCGAGCTCCATTATATAGTAAAAAACAATAAAAATATACAAAAATAGGTACACATTGTAAGAAAATTGGTAACTTTTTTTTTCTTTATTTGGGTGAACAAACAGTTACACAGAGAAATGAGCAATACAGGTTTGAAGTAATAAAAATACATAGCTGTGGACCCAAACATCGTTAACCACTGATAAGTTTTTTTATAATGGCATTGAAAGACGAGACGAGCATACCGTTCGCCTGATGGTAAGTGATACGACCACCCATAAACAGTAGCAACACCATCCAGCACCTTGAGTGACCTTGAGTTACAAAGTACTGTGTGGCATTCCACTGCGCTCGTCATCCTGAGACATAAGATATTAAGTATCTTAATCCATAGCTGGTGCTGGATGGTGTTGCTACTGTTTATGGGTGGTCGTATCGCTTACCATCAGGTGAACGGCATGTTCGTCTCGTCATTAAATGCAATAAAAATAAAAACTTAACCCCGAAGGGGTAGGCAAAGGCGCAACTAATGCACCCACTTTTCATCGAGTATATTCCGTCTCATGATGTGATAGATAGCCTATTGCCATATTGGGCACATTTTCTAGAGTCCGGGCTAATACTGAGTTGAAAAGCCCAATATCACTTTGCCTGACCCGGGGATCCAACCCGGGACCTCAGCTCTTCAGTCGGATCGTAATACAACTACGCCATGGAGACAGAATCTGGAAATACCGCAAGCAAAGAGTATAATAATGCATTGGGAACCGCAAGGGAAGGCCAAACAGCTCCCGATAAGTTATCGCTTGCATTCCCGTTTAGAGTATCCCAGTGTTACCAAGGTCCTAAAAAATACACTCTGTGTGGAAAAATAACAGAAATTATGAGACAGCAATAAACCGCCTCGATAGTGTACCTAGTTTTGTAGTATTGTGGCACGCCTGCCGTACCTACTGAGGTCGCGGGTTTGATCCTCGAGTCGGGTAAAGCGATATCGGGTTTTCCGCGTAGTATCAAGTCGGGAGTCTAGAATTATGCCCAGTTAATGGCAAAAAACCTTCTTTTACATGGGACGGTGTGATACCTCTCTACCAGCTTTTGAAAGGGTAAACGGCGTGATGTTATGTCATATGTGAAAGTAATACTTATTATAAACAACGTACTATTAAAAACGTGGCCAAGAAATGGCGGAATATAAAAAATATTATAATACCTGACATTCAGTTTAGCTATATTTTCATTGTAAAAATAGCTGCTTATTATTTATGTTTTGTAGGTAGGTATGTATATTATTATATAATTTAAGGTAATTTTTTAGAGAGTGGAAACACTGTGTAATACTGTACGGGAATGGTAACAAATCATCGGGAGTGATTTGAACTTTCCGTGGGGTATTTACAGATCGTTATTTGCCGATTATAATACATGTAGGTATCCGATGCATAATATGGAGTCCGTGCCAAAAATAGATTTGAAATAAATACCTTTTAGTTATAGATGTGGAAACTACAGTTCTCCCAGTCTGAATCAATATGTAGCTATAAATAATGCAAGGACAAGTTAATTTACACTGTGCTGTCCAATGTCACCAGTCATTGGAAATAATGCTAGACTCTGGAGAAAATGTCTAATAAAGAACCTATACTACAGTATTTTTTAGTAAGGTGAACGGGCCCTATAACCTATTCCGTCGCCGGGGGCGAATCCGTCTTTTTGCAATGCCGGGCGTTCTAATCGAGGGACAGTTTTGATAGCTGTATGGGTAAATGGGAGATTTATGACTCTTTTACATAGTTACTATTTTTTAACCCTTAGTTTTAGCCCGATAATAGTGTATTTGACTTATTGGAACGAAGTTCCTTATTGCGCGTTGTGAAAGGGGGCTGGACGGAAAAGTTGTCACGACACTTTTTGCTATTATCTTACTAATATGAACCTTAAATACTATGCGTAGAAGCTATAATTCTTGAAACGAGTATATTTTTATTTATTTTATTTATTAAAGTCATTAAAACCATGTCTTACTAATCTAATATGAACCTTAAATACATTGCGTAGAAGCTATTTCACCAGCGTTGGCACGGCAAAAGAATCGAACGTAACATTCTTTTTTCAAATTTTGTTGATTTATTCTACTTTGGTTACTGGCATTTATCAATAACAAGACTAAACGTGCTTTGCTCGCGTTTAAAAATCTACTTTATGTGGTAAGCGTAAGATCGAGTTTGTGTTTAGTCAATCAAAATTTGTGATAAAAATGCTATGCAATAGCTTTACCGCGGCAATCTCCGAGTGCCACACGTATTTATTTGTTTTTTTCTCTAGAAACTTATGTATTGGAACGGAAATAGGAAAATATTTATATATATTTTATTTTTTTTATTTATTGTACATTAAAATAGTGGTACAAATTCGAAATAGTCACTGTCGCTGCTCCCAAATTAGCGTAGCTGTATATCAGGAGTCAGTATCCTTCCCATTATGAGATTGAATTTAATGTCAATAGAAAGAAATCTAATCTATGTGTGTGTGTGAGTGTGTGTGTTTGTGTGTGTGTTATACACACTCTGTTATATAAATAAAATTTTATTACAATTCCTTCACTAATTAATCGAAAGGAACTTCGTTCCATCCGGGTGTCCCTTGACACCTCTCATTTTTTTTGTTCTTATGCCTATATAGTGTAGAATGAATGCCCAAATGGATTTGAATACACAATTAACGTTACTATAGGTATCATTTTGAGGTAATAAGATGAAATGATCGAGTTTGTCAATTCCGCGCCCAGGGCGCGGTATTATCACACGGGGCGCGAAATTGTAGAGAAGAAACAAACTAAAGGAAAGTATGGTAAAAAGAAACTTTTGAACAGCAGCAAAAATAGTGAGGATGACTACTATCTGAAAAACAAAAAGACAGCTCGCAAAAGGAAAAACGAGACCTAAAGTTAGTAAGTTAGCTATACTGCTCATTCGTACGCAGCCATTTGGAGTATGCATCTCAAGTCTGGAACCCTCAATACGAGATATATAAGTCTCGTATTGAGGGCGTCCAAATGAAATTTTTACGCTACTTAGACTTTAAAGCTAAGCAATGGTCTGATGATTACAGCCACCGTTGCAAAAGGTACCATTTTTTGCCGTTGGACCAAAGACGCTGTATTAACGACATTTGCTTATTAATGAACATTGCAAATAGTTCGATTGACTGTCCCGAGCTATTGTCAAAATTAACTATGCGAACAAACCAGATTAGACTTCGTCAGCGTCAGCTACTGCACGTACCCTTTGCAACAACCAACTACAGGCGTAATTCGTTTCTTCTGCGCAGCGCCGACAATTTTAATATGCTACCGCGAGTATCGGATATTGACCTGTTCTGTACTAAAACTAGCACAGCAAGACGGCTTTTAGCTAAATTATATTTCGAGAACGACACCTGTTAGAATTATATTCATATTTGTAAGGCTGGTTTTAGAGTCACGCTGACATACATATTCGCCGTCTGCACCGATGGTCGGCGTGACACTGAAACCAGCTCATCACTGTAGTTTAGGTAGTATTTATAGAACTGGCGTGTACTTTTTTTTATTTTTTCTTTTATCGATATTTGTAAATTCAAATGTGGAGGCTTGTTATTAGCAATGTGATTATACACTTATGTGACCTATTTAATGTTATTAGTCTGTAAGCCTTCCTAAAAATAAGTAAATAAATAAATAAAATAAAGTTAGATCAAAAAAATGTATCAGAAGCAGTGAAGATTGTGAGAATGGTATTCCCATCGCTCAGTTGTGCGATAACGATGAAGACGTTGATGTGGAGAATCATGATATTTGCGCCGTATGTCACGAATTTGGTCGTGATGGAGAAATTTGGTTCAGTTGTTGCATTGCTCAAATTGGGTATATAAGGAATGCGGCATAGACTATCCCGAAAATGTTTTACTGGTGGTAGGTCTCTCATATGTAAGGGTCCGTCTGGGTGGGTACCACCGCAATGTCTATTTCTACCGCCAAGCAGCAGTGTGCATGAGCGGTTGTGTTTCGGTTTGAAGGACATTGTAGCCAGTGTAACTACTGGACATAATGAGACGTAAAATCTTATGTCTCAGGATGACGAGCGCAGAGGAATAATAAATAATAATAAATAAATCATTTTATTTCGGACATCGAAGATCCATAAACGGGTTAGTAACATTTATTGCTTAAGAATAGTGTTAGTAACAAAGTCTACTTGACTGCATGTAATTTAATCCAGCGAGCTAGCAACGCCGAATCCCATCTATCCACCAATGCACGCAGGATGATGTTAGGGCTATCACGCACTCGCCGGAGTAAGGAGGCGCAACGCTTACGCATGATGGCAGCGAATCCATCGGTATGGGCTTCCGCAAACATGGCGGAGGCGCTGCAGCAACGTGGTAACCTCGTCAACACCCTGAATGCATTATTGTATTGCACGCGCAGGTCACTGTACCGCACGCATAAAAAGATTGGCAATATGCTTTAAACAGAGTCAATTTAACTTGTTTGGTACATTTAGCGAATCTGCGGGCCAACGTATTACAGATGAATGCCACATACTTTACAACTCAAGGTGCTGTATGGTGTTAATACTGTTTATGGGCGGTCGTATCACTTACCATCAGGCGAACGGCATGCTCGTCTAGTCATACAATGCCATATAAAAATGTTTTATGTATTTTGCGTTGATTGTAGATTGGCAACTTCTGATTGTAGGTATTGTTGAGACTGACTATAGTACCGCCACGCTATGATTCCCCTTCTTTCAAAGATTTACTAATTTTAATACCTAGATATTAATAAAATAAAAGAGTTGTTGACTTAAAGAATCTAAGTTTCTGTTATTATTTCGTAATAATTTTCATAATTGATTTAAGTATCTTGTTCTAAAATAATTTCTCATTAAAAATAAAATAATATCTCAAAATTGATTTTTTTATTATTTATTGTAAGGTTACTTATGGAAATTCAAGATATTATAGGCAAGGTTTTATCAAACGTGGGCACGATATTATCCAACCAGTCTGATAATACCACGCTTTCCCGTTTTTTTTAAATATCACAATAATTACTTTCTGTTTATTATTTAAATATTTTGCCATGCTGTATTGTGTAAATAAATTCTCTACTACTTAAAGGCATTTTTTAATCTATATATCAAACCCTGTCGGAATTATATGTCTAAGTTCTTAGGGGCTCGGTATTATCCAACTCTCCCCTAATAGATGACACTGGCGTCGTACTGATAGCACTATGGGACGCTACAGGTTAGGACTTACCTATATCGGGAAGGGTTTGTCACGCGGCCGAAGCCATGAACACCTATCTTTAAATAATACCTACTCATAGATACAATCAATCTAACTAGATGTTTCCTCGAATTCCTCTATAAAGGCATTTAAAAAAAATACAGCAACACTGGATAACACTATGCAATAACATATTATATTAATTTATATTTAGTTCATAAATACAGATAATAAGTTCAACGGGCGATATGTCAGGAGAAAAAACATATAAATACCAGACTGAATGCATTTGTAAGTCAATTGAAGTTAACTGTTCGATACGACTTCAAGTCTACAACAATGCTATTTGTCAAAGTTCTACTTTTGGTCGGATTGGTGGTTCTCGTCAAGGGCGATTCATGTCTAAATGACGATCAACCTTGCTGCATCAATGCATGCAGGTCATATTGCTTAAACTGCTGCGGAGCCACGACATGCGGGAGTCCGCCCCATTACAACCATTATGGCAACGAATGCAAATGTAACTGCAAGTCTTGGTTCAAGAGAACTCTTTGGTGTAATAAACTTGGCTAAAATGTATAATTTGACTTCCAAATTTAAATTCTAAAATGGAATGATTGGTTTTTATTTTTTCCATTTATATATGCCAATGTCTTCGGTATTATATTAGCATATTTTGTAATTGGAAATAAAATTTCAATTTATATTGTGATATATAAATTTGTGTATTTGAAGTAATGTTTAGGTACAATCTGACAAACATTCATAAATCCTTATAAACTTTTGCCATGAATAAATACCCACATCAATAATATAACATGGTTTTAATTCTGTCATAAATATAATAAATAAAATTTTGTATTTTTGTATAACTTGTTTTATTTCATGTATTAACATTATGTTCTACGCACCATTCCATTGACAGATTACTTTAAAAAGATAACTATGATTCATGACGTCACACAAGGCATCATGCAGAGAGGTCTAGTTACGCTGGTGACTTATTTTTTTTATTCTTTCCTATTATGATAAACTGTTAAAAACGCCGAATTCCAAAGACACATTTTCTATACATACGTTTCAGGAAATGATTATCATATAAACATGTAAATTACATTGAGCAATCCCATTTAGTTATTAAATATAGGTATTTAAATCAATAATTTCATTACCACAAACACACCTATTGTACTTAACTAACATTCATTTCATTTTGAACTCTACAGAAACAGAAATATAGCTTAAAACTTTCTGTCTCAATTTACTAGGTAATTATTACCTATGGGACATGCGTTTGAAAGTTGTATATCAGGCCCTATTAGCATAAATCAATAGTTAAATATTTGAGTGATACTTTCTTATTGGTCAGAAATAATGCATATTTTTGCATAAAAATATGATAAGTTTTCTACAGTTTAGAAATAGATCTAGTCCCATTATATAATAAAACACAATTAAAATATAAAAATTTACACATTGTAAGAAAATTGGTTACTTACTTTTTATGAGTCAAATAGAAGTACATTATTTTTCCATTTATATATTTTGTCAAAAAATCACGCTACCATTTATACTACACCAAAAATTCGTTTTGTAAGATCATTTCGTATGTCATTTTTAATATCATTTTTTTTATAGAATAGATTCCGAAAATTGGAGCGTGCATGAACTATAGGGGGCAGCACAAAATCGACACAAGAGCTACAGGTGGATAAAAAAAGAAAATAGAACTAGCACAATAATTTGTTGATATATTATTTTAATATGACAAAAATAATAATATATGTGTTCCGGCCGAATATTATTTATACCCAGCGTGTCCAGAATATGCTTTTTTTAGATGGGAGATAGTTATTTAAGCAAAACTAGGAGGTTATGTTCCCTTAATTACAGATTTTTTTTGTATTGAATATTACCTTCAAAACATATTTATTTTTATAAATTACGTAACGAAACATTTCTAAATGCTTTTGGAACTCATAATTATGTATGTTTTATACAGCTTTTATTATTTTTGTCGATTTTCACATAACCATGGAATGTAAGTACTTAGGTACTATTCTTGGGAACATTATTTATTTATTATTGTTTAAGGACAATCAGTGGTAATTACATTAAATGAATAAAAAAAAGTACAAATCACTAACAATATTTTAAATGCATTACCTTCAGTTGCCACAGCATGCATTAAGATTAAGGAAAAAACAATTAAAATGTTTAAAAATAACAATTAAAAGTCTTAAAATTATCATATAAAAATTAATATATATTATCTAACATATTATATTTTGAGGAAATAATTTTAACTGTACTTAATATTAAATGCTTATTTTAAAAAGGAACACTTTGGGCTTTACCTTATATTATATAAATTATAAATAATTATTAAATATTAGCATCCAAAGCCTTCAAGAGCTCAGTTTCAAAATCTCTCAGTGAATTGTTGAACACGTCTATAGACTGGCTAAGAGAATTGTACGTCCTGGATAACCTGGATTATATAATTTCACACCATTTGATTTGTTTATTTTTATGTTTTGCAGCAAACCAGTTTTATTTTTAGTAAATTTATAAACACTATTACATTTAAAAAAATAATTACGTAATATAGTTAACAACATCAAAGATACCCAGTTTAAAACCGTCATCAAAGATTCCCAAGAAAAAAAAATCATTACTACTTTAAAATAAGAACTCAACAATATTAGTGGAGTTTGTAGACATCAGTAACAATAAATTTTAAATTTATTAACTATATTATTTATTAAAAACCTTTATCGACAAGTCAAAGTGTAGGAAATAAGCAGGAATATCTAATATGAGTCAAATTAGCCGCCATTTTTATTATGCTAATAAGAACTGTCTGCAAAAAGACGTAAGGATATTTTTAGCTTATGCGGTTTGGTCACTTTCGCCACCACTTAACATGAAATAACATGGTATAATTTGCATTTGTGCCGACTCTGGTGGGATAATATTTAACATATAAGTCATCATCATCATTAGCCCGTTGCAGTCCACTGCTGGACATAGGCCTCTCCCAAGATACGGCACAGAGCCCGATCTGCTGCTTTATGCATCCAGTCGCTTCCGGCCCTCTTGTGCAAGTCCACTCCAGAACACGCTTACTCCAGCGGTTATCTGTTCTGCGACATATCGCACCTTTAGAACGAAAACGACACAATTCAAAATGATCGAAAATTGAGTTATCGTCGTAAAACGACTTAAAACTGGTATATTTTTTATTAAAATATAATAAAAAGGGACCGATATAACAGTTTTTTTCCTGTTCCCACTCGAGTATGGCTGTGTTTGAACTATTGTTTTATTGAGAACTTAGTTTTAAGTCATTTTATGACGATAACTCAAATTTCGATCATTTTGAATTGTGCCGTTTTCGTTCTAAAGGTGCGATATGTGGCCAGCCCATTGCCACTTCAACATACTAACTCTCAGAGCTATGTCGGTCACCTTGGTTCTCTGACGGATCACTTCGTTTCGAATTTTGTCCTTCAGAGAGACTTCAAGCATAGCTCTTTCCATAGCACGTTGAGCGACTTTAAGCTTATAGATTAGCATAACATATAAGTAATTCAACCTAATTGGGAAGTATATCTTTTTTTGACATCTATTAGTATTTATAGTATAAAATGCAGCATATTAATAAAACACTATGCAATTTAAATTAAATAAATAAACTGTCAAGCTGCCATTTTATTTAGCAATTCATATGCAACTTGACTTTTGTTGAAAAATGATAGATTTGTAGTCACAATAGGGTTGTTGACTACATTCTTTTAAATACTTATATCAAAATGTATTGTCATCCAAAATGTAGCAGAAAAAGAGTTTTCAAAATCCATTTAATAGTTAATTAGTAAAATAACGGAAACGGCACACTGTGACGTCACAGAGTGTCCCTGGCGATAGCATTGCGTGCGTGGGAAGGAGATAGCGCGATAACCTCACCACGCCCCCATTTATTCTCACAATTTTTCGAGTATGAATAAATGCTTTATTTCTCAACCAATTTTGATGCTAATTTCACAGAAGAATTTCTTTTTCGTTTTATTTTCTGACACATAAAAATAATGTACAAAACAAAACATAGGAAACTACCCTATGATATTATTCTACAGAATAAACTACTGTAGATTGATAACAGTTAAAAATGTATTAGAATCAGTCTCCATGACGTTATATACATAAGACAAAATTATCACTTATTTTGTACACTAGCACATATTATGGTCATTTTTTTAACAAACCCGCTTGCTGTATCACTTGTCTTGTCGCGTTGTTTATGTGACGAAATCTGTCTGGTCCTAGTTGGATGCCACCATACCTAGAAAAAGAGAAAAGACGTGTACAAAAATGGGCCTAAAATTTTAACCCATACAGTTTATATAAATTTGAACTGCTAAAAACTAGCTTTTTACAATAAATCGTTTAATTTTAAAGACCTCCGAATTTGAGATTTATGAAATTTTATTGTACTTATAAACGACACTTCATCATCATCATCATCAGCCACATGACGTCCACTGCTGAACATAGGCCTCCCCTAAAGATTTCCAGACGGATTTGTCAAAAGCGGCCTGCATACAGCACGACAACGACACTTAATATGAAGGTTTTTAAAGGGGTCTAAAAATATTTTTTTAATGGATCCAAGATCCATATTTTGCCTCTTTAATATACCTAATGTATTTGCACCCATACAAAAAGCGGACATCTCCTTTGTTTATCAGATATTCAAATATAAAAAAAAAATGAAATCTATTAAAAGTCTGCCAGGCTGGTCTATCCAACTGATGTACAGATTTGTTATCAAGCATTGGAAATCATCTAACTTTCATACCCTTCTCAAGCTATACTCAAACATGATACTCTTCTATACATTTCTTATGCTTTCACAGATTTATTTTTCAATATATTTCTGATCCTAATCGAGGTACGTGGTTCGCTTTAACATCTAAGAATAGTCGCTGGAACAAGCTCTTTCATTTAAGCTATTGCCCACCTAAATGGTTGAGTTCGAGGGATCCATCTCCATATGAATCCTCATCTAAAATTCATCTCGAATAACTGTGAAAAGGGTATAAACATTATCAGAGCTCTTTCTGGTGTTCGCTGGGGCTCCCATCCCTATAATCAAAAACTCCTTTATAACGCTATTGTCTGTAGCCATTTTGATTATGGCTGTTTTGTACTTGAACCCTGCAATAAACTAGCCTTAAGTATTTTAGATAAATTACAATCCAAATACCCACGCAGGTAAAACAACTTACCATCGCGAGACAACAACGAGCGTGTTCTTCTGGTCCAGTATCTGCAACAGATGCAGCATCCTTCCTCCCGCATGGGCCTCGCCGTCATCGTCACAGTCCTGCAGTATACTTGTGCCCTTGGCCGTCTTCCGTTCTATGCGATAAGCGTACATATTGTGTGTTGCGTTTAGGATCTTCTTGTTCTGTTTGAGCTTAGTTAGGACTGCACTGGAATTGGAAAGTTATAGTTGTGTTAATTTAGCGATAGTATTTTGCTAGGTGTTGTGATTAAGACCATGCTAAATATCTTTCCTGGAAAACGAAGTGTGTTACTAACCTTAGGGCAAAGTATGTATATATGTATATATATGTATGTGGGGCAAAGTAAAGAGATTGGTAAAATAAGTCAATGCCATCTAGCAATATCTATTGAAATGCAGTGGCGGATTAAGCCAGAGTGAAGCTGTGGATGGGACCACAAAATAAAAACATAAGGTTTCTATATTCTATGAATTTTGTAGGTGACATGGACTTTGTTGGTTAATGGGTTGGGCAACAACACAAAAAGGTTCTCAGTTATCGCACCGTCCAAGGTCAAGGGTGGTTTCCCATTTGCCCCTAAGGTCGCTTCGGTTGAAATATTACTGCTGTTATAATAATGTACATACTTAACATCTTCTAAACTGTGGACTTCAGCCGCGTGGCCCTGGAATGTGCTTTTCCTGTCAGCAATCACTTCTCCATGTGTGATGTCTGGGCAGTTAATGTCCAACTGTGGAGATAAACAATTCATTGGTGTTATTTGTACTGAGCTTAGTTTAGTTCTAAGATACTAAATGAGCTTGGTATCCTTAAACCAAAATAAGCTTAGATTATACTAACATTAAATTAAAATGAGCTTAGTATTATTGAACTGTAACTAAGCTCAATTCTAATCCAATGAGATATTCATTATGGATTGGGCAACCCTATCCACAGCCCATAAGATATACTATCACTACTTCAGAGAGGATAACCTCAGTAATAATACTACTAATATTTAAAAATTATTGTATAACATACCAGTGCTAGATCCAAAGATTCTACAGCGGGTGATTTAGTTTCAGTTTTCTCTACCTCGGCAGATTTTATTGTCTGTAAATATTCTCTTATCTTCTCTACCCATTGGAATATTACCATTTCACCAATATTTTCTCTGTAAGATACATGTTATATAACAATTTTTTTTTTCATCTAAAATGAAATATTCCAAATTTCTATTCCTATTTTGTTTACAAAATATGATAGAATGGGTAGAGAAGACTTCACCTTACATGACATTTATGATTGGCAATATATTATTGTTCGTTAAATATCGGGCCTCTTCGCTAGGACGCTCGTGGGGGCGCGGAACGGGGCGCGAGGGGTGTAAGGCATGCACGCGGGGCACGCGCCGGTTATTTTGTTTAACGAGTTCGATCCGGAAGTTCGCGCCGTGAGTTTGACCAGTGTCGTCCGAACCGATACGCGATAGTTTGAGCCGGCGGCTTGAGCCCATAATTATTCGCGTTTAGAGCCGATTGTGCGACCCTACAGACAACGGAAGTCAACAAAATAGTGTGACGCAGGCCAGGGGAAACACGACGACGGGAGCTGGTTCCGGACGTTCGTATGACTGACCAGTATCTCATGGTAGTAGGTATTGTTAGGGACGTTTTCTTCCCCCCTTTTTCTCCCGGGAGTTCTCCCAATACATAGACGGACGGACAGAACAAAAACTGGCTCCCAGGAATTATGTCGGAGCCGTGGCAAGGTAAGTCCACCATTGTGTGGGGTCTTAGTACCATACGTTTTACGCAGGTTGGTTGTTGAAAATTGTGTGTCCTGGGTTATTTGCCGAACCCCAGACTGTTTGATACAATTATACAAATTTAATTAACAAAATAATAGCCATGATTAGAACTTGTTAAGTATTATCATATTACATTTCTCAGCATGTTTTATGTCACAAGAGGTCAATTGAAAATGTTTTAAAGCATTTCCTATGTTTACACGAATGTTAGACATTTAAATAAAACTATTTTTATGGATTTTATCGCGTTTTTTAATTTATATTTTCTCCCTAAAATATATATATTTTTTCTTTCTTTAGGGAGAAAATATAAATTAAAAAACCGCAATAAAATCCATAAAAATAGTTTATAGAAATGAATTAATGATACTTGATACTAAACTACTTTTAGTGAGATTTTGTTTCACTGAATATAAAGTAGCGGTTCAGTGAAATAAATATCCATAGAAACATGTTAGGGTCTCCAGTTCAATCCCAGGTCAGGTATTGATAATGAGTTTTTCTGCTCAGTATCAGCCCAGCGTTAGAATTTATTTGTTAATAATGTAGGAGTATTATACCTATTCCTCCCTTGGAGAAGGAAAAAAGGTGTGAATGTATTAATATTTATTTACAAACATTAAAAAGTAAATACCTACAGATAAACTTCATCTAAGGCAACATGAAGTTTCTCCTTGGACTTTCTGTCCATCCATGGAGCAGATAGTTCATATTTGGGTGGCGACTGTCCAGGGTAGCTTTCAGGTAAGGTTACATACAAAAGAACGTCATTTTTATTATCTTCAATTTTAATCCTATACGATCTCGTTTCTGCGCTCTCTGTCACCCAATCATTGCCGTATATGGAGCTCAATGCTTCCACTTCCTCTGCCTAAAATATGAATAAATAATAATTAATTTGCTCTAATGCAGCGTCTTATGACTATGACAATTTCATTTATCGTAATTTTATTTTATCCATTTAATTGTTTTGGAAAACATCTGTGACAAAATGCATGTGTAAAGCTTTTCCGTACTTACTTGTTTTGCTATATTATCGGTATCCATATTTGTAAATTCTAGCGTCTTAATTAGCGCCAATATGTCTCAAGTAATGCTAATGAGATGCGAAAGCGATTTAATTCATAAATTTCCCAAAAATACCCCAATGAAAACAATTGACACAAACTGTCACGACAACAAGTTCTGTCAAAATAAATAGTGTGGTGAGCTTGTTGATAGAGGACTTTTTGTCCCGACACCACCGTCCGTTTTTGCCAAAAGTGGGTTTGCCAACGCTTATATTGCCACATTATATCTATACTAATATTATAAAGCTGAAGAGTTTGTTTGTTTGATTGTTTGGTTGAATGCGCTAATCTCAGGTACTACTGATCCGATTTTGAAAATTTTTTTACTGATAGGTTACTGTAACGTAACGCGTTAAGGCGCCACTCTGTTTGGCTACGCGAGCGCGGGCGGCGGCAGCGGTGAGTGCAAGCCGGCCGGTAGGTGGCGTCGCTGTTTTTATAATCAATAAAAGATTTTATTAATAAATAACCTTTCCTCACATTATCCTATTAATATATATTGTATGCAACTTTGCTTCCGCCGTTTTGCAATAGATGGCTGTAGCGGTAAGTGGTAGCCGAAATAAATAGATCGTAGATGTCATACAATAAGCTTAGGTATTTGTAAACATAACGCCATCGAAATATTAGTCAATTTGTGTCTGCATCATAAAGTTATTCTCGATTAAACATGTCAGCTTACGAGCCAAATTCTCGGCATTTGCGGGAGGTTTTAATTTTCTGCTTTAATATGAAGAAATCTGCGGCTGAGGCTCATCGAATGCTCTCAAATACCTATGGTGAGGCCGCTATTAGTGAAAGAAAGTGCCGAGAGTGTTTTCAACGCTTCAAGAACGGTGATTTTGACGTCGAAGACCAGCATGGCGGTGGAAGAGAGAAAGTTTTCGAAGATGCAGAATTGGAGACATTACTTGATCAAGACTCGTGTCAAACGCAGTAACTGACAGTAACAGTAAACGTGCTCAGTATTTGGTGGGACCAGCTCGGCGTAGTGTATTATGAGTTATTAAAACCGACTGAAACAATCACAGGCGATCGTTATCGAACGCAATTAATACGTTCGCTTCAAAAGATGACCAGTTTTTCAACGCGGGATTCGTACGCTGCCCAAAAAATAGGAGAAAGTAGTAGCCAGCGATGGACAATACTTTGAATCATAAATGTATAACCAGTTTTTTACAATAAAGCCTCGAATTTCGGAAAAAAACGGCGGAAGCAAAGTTGTACGCCTAATACATAAAGTTTAAGTAATAACCTAAGCTTTCCTCAAGTTAAACAGTTTCAATATTAAATAGTTCAACTTAGATTAGTTGAAGTTATCACTTCTGTCGAGCGTCCCGAGACATAAATGTTTTTTTTAAGTGAAAACTTCTTCAGCGGCGTTGAGCACTTTTGGGATGGGTATAAAATGATAAAGTCGCGTTAGGATCACGTGACCACGATCGAATGCGTAGGGGGTTTTACCATCCCTTACCAATATGAACCTTAAATACAACGCGTAGAAGCTATAATTCTTAAACAAGTACATCTTTATTTATTTACTTCATTAAAACCACCCCTTACTAATATGAACCTTAAATACAATGCGTAGAAGCTATATTTCTTAAATTACTACATTTTTATTTATTTCCCCAGCGTTGGCATGGCACGAGTACATAAGAGCGTAACATTCTTTTTTCAAATTTTGATTTATAAAGAAATAGTGAAATTGACATTTTTGTGTACGATAGCGCAATAAATTAATATTGTATTTAACCACATAAATGCTAGTACTTTTATACTGATAAATAAAGCAATTCGTGCGAAATTATTCCCTAACCATTCCAAAATATTCAAAAATGCACAACGTTCAAGTTTTACTTCTGCCGGCACTCCCGGAGTGCAACCCGTTCTTTTTTTATAGTTAGTTATAAATGGAAGGGTCTTAAATCTTTTTTTAATGGAGCCAAGATCCATAGTTTTGTCCCTTTAATATCGATAAAGTTTGAGCCTGGTTAGATTTTGAGGTCCAGCATCCATACAAAAAGCGGACATCTCCTTTGTAATAAACATAATAAAAAAATATGAGTAAAATAGCCCTTTATCTACGGGCAGTCGCGGTACTCATTATCAGGTAAGTGAGGTGTAACGTGTTAATCTCGGTATTCAGTTATAAAAAGAGATATTATTCATAGTATGCTATAAGACTTAAGTCTAAAACGATTTCGAATGTTTAATAATATTTGTGATTTATTTTAAACATATTGTTAATCTCAGACTGCCTCGGTGGCGTAGTCGTATTACGTACGCGTTACAATTACGATTTGCGCGCTGAGGTCCTAGGTTCGAATCCCGGGTCGAGCCATAAATATTGTGACTGGGTTTTTCCATCTTTAAATTTACTCAGTCGCAGCTCGGAGTCAGGAAGTTGGCGGTGTGATACCCCCGTGCCTCGGAAAGCACGTAAAGCCGTTGGTCCTGCACCTAATCTCTCTACGGTCATTTCGGATTGCCGTCTCACCGGACTATAAGAGTGAAGGAATAGCGAGTGCACCTGTGTATTGCGCACACACTTGTGCACAATAATATCTCCTGCGTGCCTGGCTGATCTCTGTTGAGATTGGCCGCCGTGGCCGAAACTGAGTAGGAGGATTTAATTTAATTAGTTAATCTTTTAGTCTCGTGACGACATTAATTGATTTTAATTTAGGATTTTAGAGATATTTTTTTGTTCTTATAGTTTTCCTTTAAAATTATTTTTAAAAGTTTGTAACCCAATGCTCCACGGACAAAATGTCCATCATCTGATGGAGTCCATGGTAATAGTGATAGGACATGCCAGAAACATACCTGTCGAACTGAATTAAATATAATAGTAATTCAACACAGCGACCATACGGGCTATATAGTCGCTGAATTCAACATGATATTTGTTTTCAGATAATAATACCAATTGAAGGACAGAATGATAGAGTATGACCCACAGAAATATAACAAGCAGTTTGACCAGCGAGTCGTGTCACTCGTGTCACAGAAATATGGCGGCAAATTCAAAAAATCTACGAATTGTAATCCCGTTACAATTAAAGAAATGAGTTTATCTAAAAGTAATAATTTTATTTAAAAAAATATTATTATCTTAACGATCTTAAATAAAATCACGGGCATTTACACGGGCTTATAAGGCATATTTTATTGAATTTGCCGCCATATTTCTGTGACACGAGTGTGACACATAGTGGCAAGACTCGCTGGCCAGACTCTATTTTTATATTATGACCTTGAGTGTTAAATGCTCTAAGATTATGACCCTAGAATTGTTTCAAGTTAAGCGGCAGTTCAGAATTCACGAACCTCTGAAAGTAGATAATAAATAATTAAGATATATGTATGGAAATATGCGTCACGGTTTTTAAGTACATATTAAGTCTTTGTGAGCGCACTAGATGACGTTAGGTGTTTCTTTAGTTTTGTCATATTTTTTTTTATTCCTGGCTCCAACGCGCTCCTGTGCCTAAAGCATGGGACATGGGTGTAGCTGTTAGTTTATTTTTCTGATGAGGTTTATCCTGTTACGGACTAAGAAGAAAATGTCTTTCAATCTTTACGTAAATAGGTACCCCATTAGGATGCTTATTCAGCGTAGATTCTACAAAATATTAGATATCTATGTATTTAAATCACAACTTGGTCGGGTAAAGTTTTTTTTTTTTTTTTATGAAACTGAATGACGAGACGAGCATGCCGTTCGCCTGGTGGTAAGCGATACGACCACCCATAAACAGTAGCAACACCATCCAGCACCTTGAGTAACAAAGTACTGTGTGGCATTCCACTGCGCTCGACATCCTGAGACATAAGATGTTAAGTCTCACTATGTCCTGTAGTTACACTGGCTACAATGTCCTTCAAACCGAAACACAACAGTGCATGCACACTGCTGCTTGGCGGTAGAAATAGACATTGCGGTGGTACCCACCCAGACGGTCTCTTACATATGAGAGACCTACCACCAGTATTTGGAGTCTGCTTCCGTTTTTGTAGACAATCTCTAAATATAACAAAAAAATTGGAGGGAAACGAAACACCATTGCAACTGATGTGATCACTGTATGCGTGACCACAACAGCATAACTTGGTAATGTCGTGTGAGGTGTAATACCGGCCAAATGCGAATCGAAATGTATGAAATTACAAAGTTTCCGGTCGTTCGCGCATTTCCATAATGCCATCCAAGTCACATCTATTAAGGCTATTTGCATACGTACGGAACTATTACGGTTGCCTTAATCCACGTTAATGTTGCACCGTTGTATGTAATTATTTCGGGCTCGATTTTTAATTAAATTCTAGTCGATTATTACCCATGACTTTCTAGGGGAACATGAGTACTATAATGTAGCGATGCTTTGATTATACACATTCTTGGTGGTGTCTATATTTTGCTTCGCTTTTCCACCCTCACGATTATAAAAATCATTTAATGTTCCGTATACTATATTATACGTTTACTGGTGGTAGGCCTCCCATATGCAAGGGTCCGTCTGGATAGGTACTACTGCAATGTCTATTTCTGCTGCCAAACAGCAGTGTGCATGCACTATTGTGTTCCGGTTTGAAGGACATTGTAGCCAGCGTAACTGGACATTATGGGGCTGAGACTTAAGTTGTGAGACTTAACATCTTAAGTCTCAGGGTATGAACTGTCTTAGTGGTATAAGTAGTTGTCTTACGTGTACGGTACGACTTATGGTCGGCCAAAGTGATATTGGGTTTTTATTTTCAGAATTATCTCAGAGTCTGGAATTTTGCCCAATATAACTATAGGCTCGCCCCCTATCACATGATGGAACGGAAAACACACGGCGAAAAGTGGATGTCCTGGTTGCACCTCTGTCTACCTCTTTGGGGATTAAGGCGTAATGTGTGTATGTCTCGCGGTGACGAGCATAGTGGAGTGCAACACTGTACTGTGTAATTCAAAGTTCTGTATGGTGTTATTATTTATGGGAGGTCGTATCGCTTACCATCAGACGAGCAGCTTGCTCGTTTCATCATTTAGTTTCAATAACTAAAAATTCTTTACATTTATCTTTTGGTAATCAGTGGTCTATTAATTGTGGGGTGTAAAGCTGAGGAGGAAGATTAATCCAAGAAAGCTGGGATCGAAATTAATGATCAAGTAGGTAGAGACTTTTCCTGTACCATGTATTGCTCAAAGCTGACAGATGTAATATGTATGATCAGTAAAAGAATTGTCTATCGTCAAGCTGCATTTATGCGATTTTTCAATTTAATATATAACTTTATGTATTTAATTTTAAATAAGTACATTAATTTAGATATTATAAGCAGTAATTTAGCTAGGAGGGTAACGAAAGAAATTTATGTCGTGAATGTGAGTGGTAATGTCGGACGGGGACGTCCTAGACGTACCTTCATTGACCAAATGGGCGACCTCTTAAGAAAGGGTCAAATAAGGAGTTATCGTAACCAACGAGCTTGTATGAAGAGACTGATGACTGTGGAAGAAGCGAAAGAGGTATGCTTGGTTCGTGGCACTTGGTGCTCCATAGTCTCTGCCTACCCCAATGGGACAAAGGCGTGAGTTTATGTATGTATGTATGTAATTTAGCTAATCGTATACTAGAGCACCATGAGACATAATATCTTTCTGTGTAGTAGATAATATAGATTCCGTTTTCGTTACTTCTCTGTTTACTGCTTTGTAGATATAGGATGAAGATGAAAAATTATTTGCTTTAATAAAGGAAGTAAGTAAAATACAGGTTTTAATATTTGGTTTATTGTGCATTTTTATAAATAACAATAGTGAATCTACGTTACATTATTTACATAATTAAGACTATTTTATAATATCTATAACTAAACGAACGCCTAAAAGCACTAAATAAAGTATTTGAATTTACAATTTACGGCAACGAATGTCCAATTATAAGAGGAATTTTACTATAGTTAAGTTCCATAATTCGAGTTTTGAAACTAATCCACACCTAAACGACTAGCCTAGCTTAATATAACTATATTCTACAATATCACAGAATCATAATCAAATAATGAATAATATTTTTCAAAGCTGTCCATCTATTTGTAAAAGTAAAGATTTTTATGGAATGTTTAATCATCTATAAAAATATTGGGCAATTATGGCAACATTTAAATACTAATCTACTCTCTAATCTGTAATCATCATAAATGATTTAAATGGCGTTCAATTAAAAGAGAAATTATATCCTTAAAATATTTTTACATTTCGACTAGAAATTAATTAAAATTAATTTCCCGCCTTTATTTCAGAACTGGCAGTTTCTGAGAAGCAATCGTTGGAAACACCGCTCTGTACTGAGCAGTAACTGGCTGGAGAACTTCTATTGCTGTCCTTTTCTTGACCCTGGTATTCTACCATACTGCCGCTGGGTTGCCGTAGAAAGTTCTGGAAACCTATAGGCGTTGAAGTTACCATTTTATCGGGTTTCTTCAATAGCTCTTCTATAGAATATGGATTCTTCTTTTTCTCTTTTTCGGTCGGTGATTTTCGTTCCTGCTCTTCTGTATCTGGTCTGTCCGTGCTATCATCGCTTGCTTCGACGGATATATGCTCAGAATTCTCGGATTTAACCTCATCGGTATTGATCCTGGTCAGTAGATCGTTATGCAAACTTAGGGCGTATGGCGAGAAATTCTTCGAGTCGTGGTAAGGCATCATGATTCTCTGCCAGGGGGAAATGGGGTATGGTTTGAGAAGACCCTGGGCTTGTACTTGGTTCGCTAGCAACCATGATGTGGCAAGTCTTCTGTCGTAGATGTGTGGCTCTGTTGGTTGAGGGGGAGGGACTCTTACTGCCGAATGTGCGAAGTAGGGCGGATTATGCTGCGACGTGAGCGGCGCCGGGGGCAAAGACTTGAGTGACATGTAGTCCATCACATTTGGTTGTAGGTCCGGTTGTGGGTACGATTCTGTAAAAGAGAAACTATAGTTATTGATTGAAAGTTATTTATGGAGAATTACCATCTCTGGCTGTAAATTAAATCTATGTAATATAATTTACATTTCTCTTACTATCTCATTACAAGTAGATAGTATATTGTTCATATTATATATGGTAGTCTAATAGCAGTCATCGTGCATATGGAGAAAAACCCACTATGATACCAACTGCTGGAGCCAGTTGCCATATTACAAGAGTCATTAAATTTCATACACGACCATCTCCATACATATTCGATTTTAAGATTAGATGTTTAATTAAAGCTTGAAGTCCATAAAATAAGTGAAAATTCAAACACACGCTTTAAAAGTACAAAACTCGACCGCTATTTCATGTTTTGGTATAAACTTGACCAGGTCCGCAATGGAATTTGCGTGTTTTTGCGCTTTTAGCTGTTATGGATTTGGTCATGTTTGAAACGACTTACATTTTGACTACAATAAACAATGTTTAGAGTACCATCAGGTGCAGTGTCGTCGAGTCCAAACATATCCCGCAGCTTATTTAATAATAATGTGCTAATATATTACGTATCAACACGCAATGTCATCGAAAACATTCAATAAGTAATTAAACTACTTTCTACAATGGTATTTGGTGTTACGAAGGATGTCTCGTAGATTCCTCACACCTGGTCCCAGTAGGTGTTCTCCGTTAATTTACTACCTGTTAGTTTATGGTGTTTTTAAACTGATTAATGACTCGTTTATAATTAAATAAACAAATTTGTTACCATCTGATTATGTGACAAATAGATTGGAATTTTAAATGAGTAGTTAATACATTTCTTCCGTAATAACTTAAACCCTTTTTCTTTCAAAATCGTTGGTTAAAATTCATAGATCATGTGTTCTGTGACTGTTTATGAGGCATTTTGATGAGTTTTTTTTTTCAATTGCAATACGTATATTTTATAACTTCTGATTTTAAACATTATTATGCTGGCAATATAAAAGGCAAACAGATAATGCTTAAATGTGGTCTGCATTCTGCAAAACTTCAATTGAATAAATTACACAAAGAATTTGGCAATAACTAAGATTTTAACAAAAACATAATACTCTAGGTGCATTAAATAACTGTTAGTTCGATTCATTTGTATTTATTTTTATTGTATCTTGAAACTCATATCTGTAAAATCATCCCCCTAAGACTCATTTGAATTTGACACTAAATCTAATTCACTGCATAACTCTACATTCTCTGGACTGGTAGTTATTTTAACACTGAGGTCAAAAGGACTAACTCATTGCAGGTGTTTTATATCACAACTAATCCTAACCAGGGAATCCCATAGTAAGAACAGTAAGTAATTACGCAGATTTATTTGCATCGAAGCCGGTATCAATAAACTATGACGTGGGAGTAATTGAGGCGGAAAACAACTTTTTGCTGAGGGTAATCGAGTACGCCGAGCACAATGTTATTAATTTCGATTTAATATTGAAATTACCTCATGACGTCGGCTAATGGGCGGCTGATACGCTCGTGTGATATTGCCAATTTATTTACTCGTTTAATTTCCTCTGGATGTTGTGATTTTGACAGACTGGCGCTTATTTTCAAATCTCAATTATACTTGTCTGTTTCACAAGATTCAAATTTATTTGCCGGTTATCGTATTAAGAGGCCATATACGAAATTTCAACTATTTCAGTTAACGTTTCATCGTGATTATTCAAAAAATAAATTGATCTGATTAATTTCTAATACATAATCGGCAAGACTGTTTCAACACTAATAAAATAAACGAGCCACATTTTTCATATCTTTCTTTAATTTCAATCTATCCAACAAGTTCCAACGTCTGTTTCAGAAATTTTGTTGTACGGAGACTCAAACATGTTGCCGTTTTCAATCAAAATCGTGCTTTAAACTGACTAACAACTGACATTTTCTATGATTTTACATTGAAAATACAGAAATTGTCTCTTTCATAATTAAGGCGACTTTTATACCAATAAACAATAACTTTTGTTAGTTAGTTTAAAGCACGATTTTGATTGAAAACGAGCAAATCATCGGAATAAAAAGTAGCCTATGTGTTAATCCAGGACATGATCTATCCGAGTATCAAATTTCATCCGAATCCGTTCAGTTGTTTCTGCGATTACTTCTAACAAACATCCAAAGATACAAATATTTTCGCAATCTTTTATAATATTAGGAAGAAGTAAGGTGTAAGCACTATTGAGTTTTGATTTGAAGAACATTATAGATGTAATTACTGGGCCTTATACCTTCATTCCGATTTTTTAAGTTATACATCTTTTGGCGCGTTAGGGAAAAATGATGACAGTAAATTTTTACGATGCGCGCGCACACCGTCATGAAAAACCGACACCCTGAAGTTAGCTATAGTCGACATTTTAGTTTTGAATTTTGAACGTAGAATAAGGCGAAAGATCTTGAAGTTGTACTTCTTTTGCCGCGTTATTTAAAAAGATTTTTATCTTGTTACGCCAAAGAAGTACAACTTCTAACGCGTGTACATAAGTACACACACACTTTTTTTATACATGTCAAACTGACTACCACACCTGATGCTTAATGAAGTAGCCTCCAGATAGTGTCGATTGACAAACTCATCAGTCGAAACAGTTATGCAGGCCAGTTCGATATTATGCCTTTACAGGTAAGCTCGGAACGTGACACTTATGTGGGCTATTATTGCGCGTTTTACTTCATGTAGAGTTATCCAGGCTAATATAATAGCATTAAAACTGATAAAGTCATCCTTACCATGCGCAGCTCTGGATTCCTCGTCACTCCACGCGAGGCCGCTGTTCCTGAGGATCCTGTTGACAGACGACACGGAGGGGATGGAGTGAGGCTCGCACACTCTCGCGCTGAGCAGCCTCTCCCGGATCTCCCAAGCGAACATTCCCGGGTTCTCCTGTTTTAATCGCAGGATCTTCTTCACCACTGTAGGTGTCGCCACTTGCTGTGAAGAATTTTTTGGAATTAGTTGCTTTATGATTTATTGGCTTCTGTTATTTCGAAGAAGGATTATTTTTGTAAAGTAAGACATACTAAGGTAGGATTTATGTTAGATGTTCTTTATGAATTCAATAACGTGTGATTGAAGTCAGCAACAGCTGTACCTACCAAATAAGTAAATAAGCATGTCAGGTAGCATTTATCAGAAAGGGGTGAAATCGGCCCTTACAATTACAATTTTAGAAATGAATCTCTTTAAAAAACACAAATCAGAAGCAAATACAATCATTGGTGCAGTTATAGGAAACCTCGTTTCTCCACTGTAAAAAGCATCTACTTTCGTAGCAAATACCGGCATCTGTTAATGACAATTTAATAATGTTCTGCGAAGAATCCGTCATTTACACGCAGCTTACTACGAGCTGTTTTTACAAGACTGTTCTGTTACTTTTACTGTTGTAGAATTGTCTTTAACTTATGATCCGTTGGAAATTATTTGACTTGGCCCGGATTTGGTTTAACCAACTGGTTTGGTTTGGTTTGGTTTTACCCCTCTCAGTAGTAGAGGAGGCCCGTGCTCAGCAGTGGGCAGTATATAATACAGGGCTGATTGCATTGCATTGCATTGCAAATAATAGTTTAAAAAACTAAAAAACACGCTTTATAGAAAATCCAACTAAAAAATAGAAAATATATTTGAATTAAGAATAGTGTAAATAAGAAAAAAATGTATTTTATTGTAAAAAAAAGCGTGAGGTGCTTTTTAATATATTATCAAAATGATATATTATACTTGTACTCATATTATCTGTCAATAAAATATTTATAACTATTGTCACCATGCACCGCACGCTTTTTTTTACAATAAAATACATTTTTTCTTATTTACACTATTCTTAATTCAAATTTATTTTCTATTTTTTAGTTGGATTTTCTATAAAGCGTGTTTTTTAGTTTTTTTTAAACTATGATTTATTTTTAATTTTTTAGTTCTGTTATTCTATTGTCCAACAAATGCCACTAAAAAATATATAAATTGTCAAAATCTCATTTTGCAAATTGAATAATGGCATAATCTTATCAAATTAGTGTATTGTTATCGGTCCTCGACAAACCTACAAAGTTTTAATAATAAGTGGGTCAAAATCGCGCCTAAAGGAGTCGGAGTCAGAGAGTTACAAAATACAAACAAACATACAAGCGAAGCTAATATAAAGCGTGTAAAAAATACATAACATTTTGTTTCTCCCATACCCCAATTTCGCACCAACCTTATCAAAAACAGTAGCAGAAAACCCCCAATAACATGAGATAAGCAACGTTCTCAACCGATACAAAGATTAAACTAGATAGCGTAGAATCTGATATTTCGATAGGAACACTCGACTATCAGTTAATGAGCAAAGCCGGTGCAATAAGCTAAGTCATTACTACTCTCAGCTGGCGCTTCACACGCGTTCTCATAAAGTTATTGCTAGCATCGAGTGTTATAAAGATAGCTGGGTAATGAAAAATTCCTACACTAATAAAGTTCGGTGTTTGTTTTAATGGAAATTGTTGTCGTGTTTAATGAACGTTTTGTGTTTGGGAAAATAAGTGGAATTTTCTTTGACTAGATACTGCTCGCGGCTCGGCCTGCATGAAAAAGTTTTCCGGGATAAAAGTTCCACTATGTTTTTCTCGGGGTGAAACATCTCAAATCTCCATACGAATTTTCATCGAAATCGATTAAATTGTTCAATCGTGAAAGTGTTACAAACAAACAGATATACGAACAGAGGTTCTTTCGCATTTTTTATATACCTCTGCCTGCCCTTGCGAGATAAAGTCGTGATTTTATATTATGTTCCGGATGTACCTAGTCACAACTCACAAGCCTTATTTGTACAGGTAGTTAATGTAGACTTGTAGTAGACATATTTTGTTTCAATGGTTTCACGTAATAATGTTGGTGTAATCTCGTAACAAGTGACAATTGTAATAAAATATTATAATGTAATAGAAGTAATTATAACTCTGAATAACCATAGATGACTAGGGTTGTGATAGTTATGACTTATGCGGGCTAATTTTCAAGTGTTAAACAAGTGATTATTTCATAGAAGCCTATTTTTTTTTTTATGGCATAGAATGACGAGACGAGCATGCCGTTCGCCTGATGGTAAGCGATACGACCGCCCATAAACAGTAGTAACACCATCTAGCACCTTGAGTTACAAAGTACTGTTTGGCATTCCACTGCGCTCATTATCCTGAGACATAAGATGTTAAGTCTCAATATGTCCAGTAGTTACACTGGCTACAATGTCCTTCAAACCGAAACACAACAGTGCATGCACACTGCTGCTTGGCGGTAGAAATAGACATTGCGGTGGTACCCACCCAGACGGCCACTTACATATGAGAGACCTACCACCAGTATCTAGAGTAGTACAGAGTATCTGTTGCGACAAAGTAATTTCAGGTTTTTAAATGTTCTCTGGTCTTTTCACATCTCTCTCTGAAGAGTGTGAACTCTTCTTGGCAGTGAGCAATTGTAGTGTTTCGTAGTTCTTTGGTCTCTCGACACCGATTACAGTACATACTTGCCGGTGCGCTATTGTATTCATTAGTTGAAGGCAAAAGATCTTGATCATCTGGCAATATGTGCCTCCATACATCTATACATATAATAAAGCAGTAGAACCGGTGTCTATACATTTAAAAAAATGTGACAAAATAGAAAGAGGGTGACTAAAGAAGAGCAATGGAACACAAATCAGCGACTTTTGTAATTCTTTTCTGTTTGTTTGTTACTTGACGTCTCTAAAATTACTGAACGGATTTCGATTAAATTTGGCACACGGGTAGATCATGTCCTTGTTTAACATATAGGCTACTTTTTATCCCGGGAAAATAAAAAGCGGGTTTTTTTATCCCGGACAAACTTTCTCACGCTTTTTCAAGCAAACGATACGTTCATTCACGTTCATCTTAACATGGTTCATCAAAAATGGAAAACATAACGTTAACTCATTGTGCAACGTTACATTGCAAATTAAACATTTATAAATTCAAAATAATTATAATAATTAAAAAACCCATGAATTTTTAACGCATACAAAATTGCGATTTTGAAATGTGTTCTTTTTTCATAACGTGCCTTAAAATATTGTGACAACAAAATGTCTGAACGCATCAACATAATTATACACTCGAACGTCCTTCCGATTCAGGGCCGCATCGAGACAGGGGGCGGATATGGATCGGTGCCTTTTTAATAAAAAAAGATGTATCAACGGAATATCTCGGATACTCTTCCAGCAGAACTTTCAGTTAATTATTTGGTAAAACTGTTTAATGTTTATTACGTCACCAATTAAGCGGCGATAGCCTAATTGGGAGTGGAACGGTCTGCCGAGACGAATGTCCGCAGGTTCAAACCCAAGGGCACACACGGCGCACCACTGACTTTCCTAAAGTTATGTGTGTATTCTTTATGAATTATCGCTTGCTATAACGGTGAAGGAAAACATCGTGAGGAAACCTGCATACCTGAGAAGCTCTTTATAAGAATTTCGAAGGTATGTGAAGTCTGCCAACCCGCACTAGGCCAGCGTGGTGGACTAAGGCCTAAACCCTCTCAGTAGTAGAGGAAGCTCGTGCCCAGCAGTGGGACAGTATATAATACTGGACTGGTATTATTTATTTTATTACGTCACCAATCCCAACATTTTCTAGAAATTATGAATTTTGATAGAGTCGTAAAAATAATTTAGTTATTATAAACACAATTTGGACATAATAGTAGCCTACTCTTCCCAAATAACAATTAAATTCGGACTAAACACCAAATAAAAATTCCCCTCATGCGGCCCATTTAACTCTCATTCAAATTCGACCCTGTTCACCGTACACAATACATGATGGCGCTAAAATCATTCAATACAATATCGATTCCGAATCTAATGTCGTAATTGTCGGTTGCCCGACGAAATTGACACCTCGAGACGCATCCGATCCCAAACCCTACTATTTACACATTATCTCTGACTGGCTACTTAGAAAACGTATAATTATTTTAAACCGCATGCGTGTTCAAAAAATCTAATGGATTTTCTATGTTCGAATTTCAAAAATTGTTGCTCATTGATTCGATCAAACACATGTTGTGGAAATTGGTGCGATTATACAAAATCGAAAGATCCGTTATTTTGGAATCATTTAAACTTTAATAATTTTATTCTTGACCAGGTGTTTGCTCGCAGTTTTGCCCGCGTGAAAAACCTTTTCCATTAGACCTGGGGATCGAACCCGAGACCTCAGCATTGCAGTCTTACCGTAATACAACTACGCCACCGAGGCAGACCACCACATCAGCCCTGTATTAGGTATATACTGCCCACTTCTGAGCACGGGCCTCCGCTACTACTGAGAGGGTTTAGGCCTAAGTCCACTACGCTAGCCTAGAGCGGGTTGGCAGACTTCACATACCTTCGAAATTATTTTTGGGAAATTCTCAGGTAGGTATGTAGGTTTCCTCACGATGTTTTCCTTCAGTATTAAAGCGAACGATAATTAATTAATTGATAAACAATACACAAATAACTTCGAAAAATCAGAGATGTGTGACTTGGGTTTTGAACTTGCAGACATCTGTCTCATCAGACCGTTCCATTCCCAACTAGGCTATCTCCCACTCAGTACGACGCCATCAGATTAAAAATATATTTTATTTCCCATGGGAGCAAATTACCGGGGTAAAAAGCAGCCTGTGCTAATTCAGGACATGATCTACCCGTGTACCAAATTTCATTCAAATCTGCTTAGTTGTTTCTGCGTTTACTTCTAAATAACATGGATCACATTTTCACAAACTTTCGCATTTATAATATTAGCATATGTTGGTATTATCATATCATTATTAATTTTTATTTATTGAAATATAACAGTAAAATAATTATACCTACTTTAGATTTCGTATTAAATTACATTAGTTAGTAAATAGTTTAGACTTCATGGACCTCCATAATATAGGTACGAAATTAAAACCTAAACACTTACGTTATGAAAACGTATAAAAGCCCGATCAGCAGACATTGCCGCGGGCTATAGCTAGTAATCATAGTAAATGAACGTAGGACAGACGACACAATATATAATAGTTCCGCTATCCATCATTTACAGTAAAAATTATGATGGAAGGTGATCTTAATGAACCGCCTTGGCCAACCCCTCTGCAACAAGTTATGCACCCAGCCATTACTCAATAACTATTTAAAACGAGTTTAAAAATAAATAATTAATTGCAATAATTACAGTTCGTTGAATCATAAATCTATTTTTGCCATGTATGTTCTAGACAGCCAGTAATTGCGAATGCATTTTAATCCTTAGACGCCCGCTGTGGACACCGGTGTCCATTTATATAAGGAAATTAGCTTATAGCTATATATAAGTGGGCGTTGACGGGTTAAATAATAATCTCAAAAGCAATTCCACTGCGCTTCCTTGCGTTCCAAATATAAAAAAAAATGGTTCCATATTCAAATCGATTCGAATTTTAAACGTTCATCTTCGTAATCGTAATCGTGCAATAACATTGCACAACGCAACGGTCCGATATCATAAGTACAATAGGTTTATATCTGCGTCCAATGCGAACAAAACAACCCGATACACGCAATACAAGTAGCCGGCTACCGCTAACATTCCCTCGACGCGTCACGGAACGCTCCGTTCACTACGCGACGCTTTTTGCTTCACTCCAGCGCATCAATCATACCTTGACAGTTCCAATATAGGTTTTTGCACGCGCCCGCTACGCGATTCGCCGCAAGATGGCAGTAACTGTCCGCACAAACGCGCGTGCGATTAACGTTTCTTATTACGGATTTCTATTAGACTTTCCACCTTCCTGATGGGGTGAAAGATAATTTGCCGGGGCGTGAGACCCGTTAATGACGAATTGATTCGATATTAATTTGAGATGACGTTTCTCCTTAATGCAGTTGCAGGTGCAATGAATCTAGGAGTTGACATGTTTTTTTTTTATGATAAATGGGTCAGCATGCTCGCTGAACTCATTAAGAGTGATTCTAGATGGAAACTAGGATGTAATTACGGTCGAGAAAAATTACTAGTTGGGCAAAAAAACGCTTAAGACGAGGAAGTTGACGGCAGTTGGCGGAGGTTACTAATTTGTCTTACGATGTTAAAATCTTATTGTGTATTTTGTAATATTTACTTTGACCGTCGCAATTATGTAAACTCAGGATTAATGACAGGATTTAAAAGCAGGTGTGTATTCGGTAATTAGTAAATACTTTTGACAGTTGACACAATAAATCAATATAATTATAGATGTCATAATTTGAGGTTATCTTTTTATTGTGTCATTTATTATGTTTCATTGAGTTCTGGCGAACTTGCGCAACATTATATTCTTGTGAGAAGGTTTTTACTAGGCAGTTATTTACTGCCATGACAATTTCGTCTGTTCACTAGTAAATTACCGTTTGAAAAATCATATCACGTATAAAGATCGATTGAATCTATTAAGATAACCTACTATATTACTATAAAACTAACATAAATATGTCCATTCAATCCAAAACGAGGAAAATAATAAAATCTTTAAAAAAAATTACGGTAACATGAAATATATTTTATTTTCCATTGCTTAGCTTTTTAAAAATAATTAACAGAATAAAAATACCTATAACGTCACCATAGAGCCCGTGTTATAATTTTACAGTAGCTTCTATATTTTTATCTACATTAAATGACGTGTCCAAAACGGGCTTAAAATTCTAACCAAGATACTTTATATATATTTGGATAATACTCCTAAAAACTAGGCGTTTGTAATAAATCGTATATTTTAAAGTCCTCCGATTTTGAGATTTATGTAATTTTATTTTGTTTAAAAACTACACCATGACCATTTTTAAAAAAGTTAGTTATAAATGAAGGGGTCTAAATTTTTTTTTAATGAATCCAAGGTCCACATTTTTGCCTCTTTATCCATAAAGTTTGAGCCTGGTTAGATTTTGAGGCCCAGCTTTAATAAAAAAAGCGGACAATTCTTTAAAAAAATGAACGCAAATATTCCACACCGTACAGCCAAACCTAAGCGCATAGAGACCTCAAACGTTTTACGATAAACACTAAAATACTGGCCGAGCATAAATAAACCGCGATATAAACACGTCGCCTATATCAAACGGCTAGGTGTTTGGTATGGTATTAATACTAGGATTTTCGCAACTTAAGTCGGATTTGCACCGATAATATTCAGTTTATGGTCGCCCCCTGGATTATATTGTCAATATTATTACTCGCCTCTTAATACCGTAAAGCCGGTTCATAAAACATATTGGAAATTATATTCGATATCGGGGCTGGACTTGAGATCACAGGTGGGGTCGTATTGTAGCGTCTTGTTACGATAGACAGTGCATTGATTGGACCGTATATGACACGAAGATAGAGTATCGTGAGTTTTAAGACCACGTTCATCGGTTTTAAGAACGCATTCTATGCGTTACAACGCAATTATTGGGTATATTTAATAGCAATGACTTGTATTAATATGAGCCGCAATAATGGAACACTGATACATGGTGTAATTTAAATCAATAACAAATTAATCGCTAAAGTATAATGCTGCGACTCATGCCCCCGCTCGATCTTCTCATTACGGCCCTCTTGCGTCATCCATTATGTTATGCTAGATGGAAATGCTTGGTTTTGAACGAGCACCGATGCCGTTTAAGTGTCTGTGTTTTTTCTTTGTATTCACTATGATAATACTATTAGCTCTTTTAAAAAAGAGAACTAAAGCGTAATCGTAGCTACTGCTAAATAGGTTTAGGGCCTGTTTCACAACTTTTGGGTATATGCTATTCGAGACATAAACGTATTCATAGATCTGTAATCTATACTACAATATAAATGGTAATAAAATGAGTACTATCTTCATTAGCTGTTTATACGATAACTGTCGAATAAAATTTACTTGAAATTTGTGAAACAGGCCTTAAATGTAATAACAGCAGCTTAGTTTACGCTTTAGTTCTCTGTTTTAAGAAAATAGAGCGACTCGAATCCTTAATTTAACTCAAGGAGGTCAATTTCTAAAACCATTTAATGGAGTTCAGCTTTTGCTTCCTATTTCGATATTCAAATCAGAAATCTAAGAAAAAGTAAAAGGCGCCATCTTGAACTTGGTCAATGGGAGTTATTATATTAAATCACTTTTGTTTCTAAATTGCGTTGCTGTCTACCCATTAATCAATATCTATAGCGAGTCGATAATAAATTTAGTAGAACGATCAAATGCATTCAATTCGAAATAAAATTGTGAATTCCCAAATAGGTTTGCGTAAATAAGTTATGATGCTGAGTTATAGAACTTTATGATCTTTGGCTGTCAGATGATGGTTTAAAACTTTTTAAAAATAGAACAGTTGGTCGGTGATGTTTGAAAACATAGATAATGTGCAGCAAATGCCTTTTAAACAAAGAGTTCTAAGATTATATCGAACGGACATTGTGAAAATTGACTTACAAAAAATTTGAGCCTGTTCGTCAGTAACTCAATCTACCGTGAAATAACAAAATACCTATGTGAAATTCAATCGAACATCCTTTGACATGGTCGTAATGCGTATATTGGCATAATATTTTCGTTCACAATATTGTTTTCGTTACAAAATTTAAGCATACCGAGACATCTTGTTACATGGACATGTCAGCTGATAAGACAGCGACTTATTACCAATTGGTAATAACTTTTGGACTAAAAAATTGGTCCTGATGGCCGGTCTATAACTATACTGTTTGATGTCTTTGCTTTTACATTTCGATCGCACGTTATATGACGTAATAGAAAGGAAAATGATAAAAGACCTCGAATTTCTACCTAATAATTTCAATTCGTAGCTAAAAATTAATATAATTCACTTATTTACAAGTTCACTAGACTTTGGCACTATATTGAAGGTTTAGTCAAATGTGCAATAAGTGCACTATGATCGCAAACCCCTCGCATACTTGTTATTTTCATTAATAACTACCATAATATTTGCTTCAGGTCTTGCCAAAATGACAATATTGAACCGTTCACTTTAAACTGAATTAAATATCACCTATAAACCTTTTTCAAACAAATAAAAAAAACGAATAGACAACAAAACGTCAATCGAACACGGCGTTCCAGATTTAAACGCCATATGTAATGTATTTTTTCGTACACAATCATACATGGAATCGGTGTGGTAATTTGTAAGAATAATGGCTCGATTGGTCAACCATGGGAGCGGTGGGCACCTGTCAACCGCTGTCAACGTATCGCCGCTGTTATCTGTAATAACCAGTGTGGGAAGACGCGGGAATTTTGACAATTGGATTTCAAATAACGAATTAGGTTTTTATGTTGAGAACTGATGTCGTATTTGATCTCTATATCTATATATGTTTGTCCCCTCTCTCCTAATCCCTAGTCTTTCTCTAAAAGCTCAGCAAAGAATTTACGGCTCCGGCACTGTGGATGTTCATTATAATAATTTACCATTAACATCCTAACTTGTTTACTAGCATTCTATAAAAAGGAAAATACAATCATTTTCATTAAAGTCTTTACTCCATTTCCGAACGCAAAGCGCGACTTCATTAATATAAATAATCTGGCATCGATGTTACCCGTTCAATTAAAACAACGAACGCTCAGTGATGTTGTGGCCAGCGCTGAATTTTTAATACCACCAGGTTATATTGTTTGACAAAGCTGTTAATGTCAGTTTGGCATGTCATTCTGGCGTGGCCATGTCAGCGATGGTTATCACGATTTTCTTTCAATAATGTACAATTATTAAATTCATAGAAAACCCGATTTGATTATGTTATTACTTTTTGATTTAGTCGAGTAATGCGACTGCGAAGCTTCGACCGCGCTTTTAATTAACCCGTAATAAATGTTTGTGTCCGGGTATTTTAGGACCAAAAGTTCTACGCAGTTCTTGCCCACGATATGAGGCTTAAATCTAAGAGTTAAATTACGACTAACAATGAGATTCCTAAGGATATCATTTTATAAAGAGAATCATCAGCATTTAAGGTGCAAATATTCCTATTCAACCCTAAACCCGTGCTAATTTAGACCACCATTGACACACAATATGACAATAAGCAAGTCTTATACAAAATAAGAGAAAAAGAATCAAAATTTTCCCAACCACGCATAAAGATCATCTAGATAAAACGCACAGGTAAAAAACATTAACCCTCCGCATTAACATGTTATTACGTCGCAGGTTGGGGTCGAATCTACCCGGTTTAATTGTGCCGTGTAGGGTTACTTCTGTTTGTAATGTGGATGTCCGTTTGAACACGTTTTATAATCGACATTCATTAATTAATGTTGATTTTTATCGGCCAGCATTTATTTTAAAGTGTAATTGGTTTAAAAATGTGTGAAGTTTTTGCTTAAATTTGAGGGTTAAGTGAACAATAATAGAAATAAAAAAATTTATATGGAAAGAGAGGAAAGATAATCAAAGGTGTTATATGGAAATTGGTAGCAATAGGAAGTAGATACACAAAATACTAACACCACAAAGAAATATGTAGTTAGTATTTATTTCAATCAGAAAGATTTTGTACGTTCTTTTAATAAAAATAATATCATAGAAACTTGTAAAGAATGCATATGACATTACTAGTAGGAAATCTATAAAAAAAAGTGTGTGTGTACTTATGTACACGCGTTAGAAGTTATCCTTCTTTGGCGTAGCAAGATAAAATATTTTTAAATAACGCGCCAAAAGAAGTATAACTTCAATATCTTTCGCCTTATTCTACGTTCAAAATTCAAAACTAAAATGTTGACTATAGCTAACTTCAGGGTGTCAGTTTTTCGTGACGGTGTGCGCGCGCATCGTAAAAAATTACTCTCATCATTTTTCCCTAACGCGCGAAAAGAACTATAACTTCAATAAAATAATATCGGCCAACGAAACGAGAGTTAATCCTATGAAATCATTGCATTAATCAAAACACATTAACCTTACAAACGGAATTACATCCTCATCTTATTCAAAACATGCCCTAGTAAAATCCCAAAAACTCAAAAATACTACAATTAGACGTATCCTTTCAAATCATAGGGGTCAAAAGTCGCGTCGAACATTCAATTATTCGCGGATATCTCACCGTAACCGCACACAATAATCGTAATAAACGTCGGTATTTTCGCGACTGCATGCCAACCTTCTAATTGGTTGTAAACAATGGAGCATGCATATGCAAGGTGAAATTTATTGATGTGTACTGGCCATTGTACTGGCTTTGTAATGCAATCGAGTGTGAACTAATGAAATATCTAAAAAATATAATTTCTGGATAGCATCATAATTTAAATATTATTATAAATTCAATATCAGCCCGGAGTCTGGAATTTGTGGCCAATATGGCGATAGGCTCGCCCCTTATCACATCATGGGAAAGAAATCGGAATACGCACGGCGAAAAGTGGGTGCACTAGTTGCGCCTCTGCCTACCCCTTCGGGGATAAAAGGCGTGAGTATGCGTATGGATAGCATTAATTGGGTTAAATGTATACTGTATATTTGAATCAATTTTAATGTTTATATTGTGTATTGAAGTTTGATCGAAGGTATTAAAAAGGCTCGTTACATATACGCGGACGAGAAATGCCTCACCATTGCGCATTTTTACACGAGATAATTTTTTTAAGCAATAATTGCGTACGATTATTGCTAGAAATCGATCCGTCTAAGCTTAAGGGATATTTGGATTCAAAACCTTAAAATCATTTATTGAAAGCTACACTATTTATAAGTAACATACAAAGAAAGAAAGAAAGAAAATATTTATTATTAGCACAATGGGTACAACATGTAACTTTCATAAAAAGTGAGAAAATACTAAATAAAAACATACCTTATATTGTATTTCGATAACTAATTCGAGAAAGATTTTTAGACTTAATCCTATTTTTAACTATCAGTAAAACTACTTGATAATGATTGAAATGTAGATCAAATTGACGGATAAACAAACTTAACTTCAATCCAAACCTTATCTTTTTGTTTAGAATGTATAGGATAATTATTTGTATGCAAATAGAACTGTAATATAGTATAGCTTCAGCTGGAAGTAATTTTCGTTGTAAATTTGCTTTTGACTTGAGACCTATGTGCCTTATTTGCGGTGCATATAACCAAGTACCTACTATTTACCCGACTGCGAAAGAAGGAGAGTTATGTTTTTTTACTCTGATATTACATCGGCAACGTCTAAGTTAAATTCAAATGAACAAATAAAGCAGAATTACGTTCAGATTCAGTGTGAAAGTAGTGTTTAACAATACGCCGCCCATAAAGCGGTCGTGGGGTCACTAATTACAGCCATTTGGTCGTAAATAGTGGTCATCGATCATAAACCACATAACTTTTGGTCGTAAACGCATGAGATGCGTTCCGTCGGATCCACGCAAATATTGTGATATTGGTGTTTTTATGGTTTTTGTATTTGAGATGTAATTAGGGTTGTCTTCAAGAGTGGGTTTTGATCGTGGATCTGTTTGTGTAGTCTGTTGCTTGATAAAAATCATTTAAACACATTTAATTATCTTTTTAACATTATATTGTCTCTTAGTGATACATACTATTAGATAAAGATACGACTTGATAAAGGTCGCAGGAACACGCTGGATGCGGGCCGCTTTTGACAGATCCGTCTGGAAATCTTTAGGGGAGGCCTATGTTCAGCAGTGGACGTCATGTGGCTGTTGATGATGATGATTATGAGATAAAGATAATGTTGTTTCTTATGAATGAACGAAATTTCCGAACAAAGACCTAGATAATCCAATCATGGGCCAGAGAAACTTACACAAAGTGTTTCTGAATCAAATCTTTACCTACTACGTTAAGGAGGCGATATCTTTACAATTGACCGGCCTGGGAATCAAACATTGTACCTGTTGGTCCACAATACCAGACCAAAGATAAAAATACATATTAGTGTCCATAAAGGATAATTACTTTTTGTCGGCCAACATGTTTAAGTAACAACTATTGTTTTGACAGGAGTTTTATTGATGACTTTAAATTGATGCGGGTGGCAAAAAGAACATTATTTAGATCAGTAATGAACAAGAGCTAGGTTCTCCAATCGAACTGGCACGGTACAGGTGGAAACAAAAAAAAACTTAAAAAAAAACATTGAGGCAACGATAGTAGAACATAGTGCCCTATAAAAAACCTTGCTGAAAAAAAACACTGGCTCGTTTCGGTGTCACCTAGTATATATTAAGAGACATTAGTGAAATTATTCTGGTGACCATTGTTCATTCCCTTAGGTTTAGTCAACTTGAGAGGATGGTGCGGGTTTGAAATTTGCTTATGCCATCTTAATTATGAATGGAGTGTTCGTAGAGACTCAGACTCATGTTATTTTGCAGATGGATCCAAAGTTTTTTAAAGTTTTACAATTTTCAGAATAGTTGTAAATATAGGAAAGTGATTTTTTCTTCTAGAAGATCAATCAAACTATTCTGCGTCTGATTTTACGTTGAATCCAATGATCTTGACCACTGAGGAATGTTACTTCTCTAATAGTTCAAGTTAACAGCTTAGTTCGTTCCAATAATATAAAAAAAAAATGATTTTCAGATTGAACGAACCAAACATGGTATTTTCATTGCAATCACAAACACTATCAATAAAAATTGACAGACATCAGTCGGAATCGATATGCAAATTGGCGTGTTTCGATCACAATCTTTTGAAATGAAAAAGGTTATTTATTAGGCTTGGAAATCCTTGTCAATATTTCCTGAAGCATAAAGTTGAATTAAAAATATTATTAAATAGGCTATTTGACAATTTAAATCATACTTGGTAAGAAATCTATGATATAAAAACCATAATGACTTCTTTACTAAACGGAAATAAGAAATTAAAGAAACAATTTTACCAACAACTAAATTACATTCCCGTTCCATATTCAAAAAAATAACGACACAGATGCAATAACAGATCGCGTTAATTATTCTGCCGACAATAACCTATAACCGTGTTAAATAACATTAATAACTGTAGGAAACTGGTTATTATCTGTTTAATTACTTACAAAATGGAAGCTAAACCGGCCGACAATATAGTAATGCTTCTGTGGACCGATCAAAGATTATTGTTGAAAAAGCGTATCGTATCGTATCTAATCTAACGTTCGTATGAAGTTTTGCGCTATTCTTAACAGAGTTATAACGGTAAATATTTGTTAGTTGGAAAAACTGCTATGTAGCATGTATTCCCACACTACTGATTGGTCACGGTCGAATTTGAGACGTTCATTTTTATATTTCTAATAAGAACGGGAAAGTTTTACTATCAAACGAGTGTATCGGATTAGTTTCGCTACCTATTTCGTCTGGGATTGATATAGATTGTATCTTTTTTTTAATTAAACGAAAAAGTTGATATTACTGAATTACAGATGTAGTTTTGAATTTAGAACGTTATACTGTTCACGCATGGCATCCATGGCATGATTAGATTTTTTTTTCTTAAATCTGGACACTGATTTTCTTCGTTATTTTTAAGAACAATATATATCTTTAATACCTTTAAAAACCTTGTAAGTCATATTTTTATCAAGATTACTTTTAGTAAGTTATGTCAAAGGTTTTTATAAACGATTATAATAATTTAAAATCTAAATAAATATGCCCGAAGATGTATAATATTCTTTTTTGCAGCGTCAGAAGTGTACAGCAAAGAACACAATAATAATGTGTCATTCCTTCACAGATAACTGCACTTCACACTTGTCTAGTTTCAAAGTGATGGAAACGCTGTCATGAGAAAGTACGTACATTACCTATTTAGTGCTGGTCGCTATTATACTTTTACAAGAAAGTGACTTCAAATTGCTGTACCGTTCTCTGTTACCATTGTAATTCATCCTTTTTGATGTTTAAATAAAACTACTAAACGGTTTTTTCGTGATTTTGTTTAATTTTCCTGTGACCATAAAAGCTGCAACTCTTCGAAAAGTCGGAAGTAAAATTAAACACATTTATCCCAAAAATATCCTTTAAGTGGTTTTATTTCAATTTCGAACATACGGGTAAATATATTCTGTTTTTAATGTTTTGTCAACCAGAGACAGTGAAGTGATAAAATATAGAGATGAGAGGGATATTGCATCTCTCGACGTTCGCCTTGATTATGCTGGCCTGTTTCTTATAGGATAGGTACACTGGTAACCTATAGGCTGAAATACGACTCAATAATACGAGTCTTTATGGTATGTTTTCTAAACCTACCAAACGATTACGCCTCACGCCTTTAATCCCTGAAGTAGGCAGAGGCGCAACTACAGCATTCACTTTTCGCCGTGCGTATTCCGTCCCATGATGTGATAGAGGGCGAGCCTATCGCCATATCGGGCACAAATTCTAGACTCCACGTTGACACTACTTTTTAAATTGGCATAATACCATACCAGCTCTGTATTATATACTGCCTACTGCTGAGCACGGGCCTCCTCTACAACTAAGAGGGTTTAGGCCTTAGTCCACCACGCTGACCTAATGCGGGTTGGCAGACTTCACATACCTTCGAAATTCCTATAGATAACATTGGCATAATATTTGCAATTTATCAAAGTTTGTTTTCTTACTCAGTCTACGTTTTTGTTGTATTATTTGTTATTTATTACAACATGTTTTTTTTTAATTAGGAACGTTTAGTTATTATTCATATCCTCATAAAGATAAAGGATCCTAAAACAATTATTAGAACGTTTAAAAAAAGAATTCCATTTTTTAAATATTTTTAATTGCACAAGGAAAAAGAACGTAAGGATCGTTGCAAATAATAAACAAATTCAAGGTGCCTTCGAATATATTATTTTAACCTTACAAAACCGAAGGTTCGACAAATTGTTCAATAAAAAAAGTAAGTATTCATGTTGTCGATGATAATGATGCACGGTAAAATTCAATTGAATTTATGATTGCATCATCTAGAATATTAATTATTAAGTTATGTAAATTAAACAAATAAAGAATAAAAAAAAAAAATTACATTGCAAATGAAGAAATCAAATAAATAGAAATATTAACATGCAAAGTAAATAATTTGTCAAAATTGGCCAAAGAGTGTGTCAATAAACCGGCATATTGGTACATATAAGAGTGTGCTCTACGATAATAAATTCTCCTGACACTTTAATTACACATTCAAGAAGGCGCCTATGTTTTGTTCCACTTTTTCTCAGTGACTGTCGTCAAAAAAATATCTCGGGAAATTACCCTGATGTATGCAACCGCCGAACTCAGAGATGAACTTTAATGATCATTACTAATCATTAGATTGGTATGAAATTCGATTATTTTCACATCCCTAGAAAATAAATACCAAATATGAATACAAATAAAAGTTATAGAAGGAGAAAACAAAACAAAAAAAAACATAAAGAATAAAATGCTATAAAGTAGGAATTATATAAAAAAAATCTTTTTATTTTTATTTCTCAATTAAAAAAATGGCTTTTGACTAATGATTATTAAAGTTAACTGTAAACTAAATAGGCGATGATTATATAAAACACATATAACACATATAATACAAGCGACGATAGCCAAGTTGGGAATGGAACGGTCTGCCGAGACAATGTCCGCAGGTTCAAAACCCAAGGCACACACCTCTGAATTTTCGAAGTTACGTGTGTATTGTTTATCAATTATCGTTCGCTTTAACGGTGAAGGAAAATATCGTGAGGAAACCTACATACCTGAGAATTCTCCATAAGAATCTCGAGGGTATGTGAAGTCTGCCAACCCGCATTAGGCCAGCGTGGTGGACTACGGCCTTTTTTTTTTTTTTTTTTTTTTTGTCCCGCAGGAAAAATCCGTCTTATGGATACTTATCTTGAGCCTGGGGAGGGGAAAACCCCTGTCAGTAGTAGAAGAGGCCTGTGCTCAGCAGTGGGCAGTATATAATACAGGGCTGATGATGATATAAAACACATGAATTCAGTTAGTCATTATTAAGGGAATCACATCTGTAACTTTTACTTACAAGTTACTTGCGTAAGTAATACAAGTTATGTAAATCGGGAAAATTAAGACGTTTGTTGTGGTAATAAGCTTACGAGCTTACATTAATAATTTTTATTTCGTAAGTACTTACTTAATATGTAAAACATACATAGGATCACGCTTATCCCTTTTCAGGGGTAGGCAGAGGTGCAACACGCCCACATTATACTAGCTATTTCTTTTTATCTTATTTGAAGTTATACTTCTTTTGGCGCGTTAGGATAAAACGATGAGAAAAAAAATTTACGATGCGCGCGCACACCGTCACGAAAAACCGACAGCCTGAAGTTAGCTATAGGCGCTATAGCCAACATTTTAGTTTTGAATGTAGAATAAGGCGAAAGAAAACCGACACCCTGAAGTTAGCTATAGTCAACATTTTAGTTTTGAATTTTGAACGTAGAATAAGGCGAAAGATAAAATTTTTAAAAAGATTTTTATGTTGTTACGCCAAAGAAGTATAACTTCTCTTCTAACGCGTGTACATAAGTACACACATAGGCTGATAAATGATACTGGGCAGAAAAAGCCAATATCTCTGATATAAAATATAGATATGTAGGTAGGTATATGTAAAATGCTTAACCCCTCTCAGTAGTAGAGGAGGCCCGTGCTCAGCAGTGATAGGTCAGACTACACTACATAGTTTGACCTCTACAAAAACATCTATGACCTATTATACCGCCTTTGATTCTTTCATTTTCGGAACGACGCGACCTAGTGCATCATTAAACTCGCTGTACGCGTTAACTTCCAACTATTTTATTATTTAATCGAAAGAAACTATAAATATATCAATAAAATTAACAAACCCCAATAATAATTACAAAGCTATATTTTTACATAACCTGAGTTCCATTTATATATATCAATGAGTATGAAAGTTGTTTGTTCACCCGCTGTCTCTACCCGGAGAACTATGGAGTTTTATTTTTACTGCAACACTGACAGAAACATTCAATACTTGCTAGTGGTCACACACGGGAAAAATTTGAACGCAATTTATAAATTAAATTTTTCCGCGCTCCTCTTTATGGCAAATCTCACACTGCTCCGTGTGCAGTGAGCTTGTGTGTGTAAAGTTTTTTCTTCACGTAATAATATATTGATACCTATAGCATAGGGATGATATAAACTTTATTAGGATAGTGTTATTAAACCGAATGTGAATCAATAAAGGTATTTAAAACAAGACTAAGAAAATTAATGAGCAAAGAAATATTTTAAATTATTATTACCTATTCTTATGATTTCTTTTTTAAGATTGATTGAGCTAACCATAGTTTTTAATTTAATTTTACTAATACTCATTGTAAGTAGACATTCAGTCTTTTATGAGTGAATAAATTCTCTAAACCCAAACTTAAGAACAAAATGGAACGGATCCGACCGAAGCCAGGGCATCGCACTACCTCATATAAACGACTGAATCAGTGAGGATCGGTTGATTAGTAGTCAATTAGCTATTCCCATAACAGCGTCAATAAATGTACGCGGTGATTTCTAAGTATTTTGTTGTAATCAATTTTTTGATGTCGGCGTCCGTTTGTGTTTGAAACAAATGTTCGTTTTATTGGCGTACCGAATTTACTGAGGTCGGTGTCGAATGCTTACCGGACTTGCTGTGGGGTTCCGTGTGGCTTCCTGTTTTCAGGTGTGGGATTAATTCCTATTATACCAGGATTAATAATAATACTTGATGCGGGCCGCTTTTGACAGGCCGTCTGGAAATCTTTGGGGGAGGCCTATGTTCAGCAGTGGACGTCATGTGGCTGATGATGATGATGATGAATAATAATATCAGATCTGTGTTACGTACTGTTATATGCTATATACGGGCCTCTACTACTGAGAGGAATTAGGCGTTAGTTTCCCTCAATAAAATTTTACAAATAAGTTTGGTAAATTTTTATAGTTTTTACAATTTCCGTGTTTAATCGTAATGGTATAATATTTTATTGCTCTACGAAGAATAAAGTTTTGAACAAAATTTACAAAATATAGAACGATTTACTAAATATTATTTAAACAAATCCTATTAAACATTATAAAACCATAGTGCTATAGTAATTCTATTTGGGTCAACCTTTGAGTGATCCATAAATAAAAAAAGTAACTCGGTGAAATTTAAAAAATGATTTAAATACGGAACACCACGTCCACAAACCGCTCGGAACATGAGGCGTGTCGAAAGGCCATCTCAGAAGCCGAAAGCCGTGTGCCGGTTGGAAATTTTATAGTTTATAATTACCACAGATTGCCGGCGTGACCCACACACTCGTCGTTTTGTGGTGTTCGCGCTTCTCGATCGTGTGGTGCTCTTTTTTGCCTTTACGTTGACAGGACGATGTAAAAATGACATTGTTTTGATTTTACATTTTTGAGGGTCATTAATTGAGGAGCTTTTGAATAATATGCGTGAATATGACAAGTAAATATTAAAAAATAACCACAATGAGTATATTTGTCATTATTATCTTATTTGATTTTCTACTTTTTATTTTTATGTTTTTGATGATTAATCTTTAAGGCCACAATTAGGCGATATTTTTGCATGTCGATATCGAGGAAAGAAATATTCAATAAATATGAGATTTCGTCTCAATGTGTAACACAATTTTACTTAGCCGTATATAACACTCGCATTCTGGTTTGAAGCAGATTGCTCGTCTCCTCGTCCTATCGTATTAAAAAACCCTAAATCACAACTTACCTTAGTCTTACTTCCGCCAATAGATCCGGGTCGTATCGACCCTGTTTCGTAGAACCTGGTGAGGATCTTGGACACGCAGCCATGGGAGACCAGTAGCTGTCGGCTGATGTCGCACGGCCTGACGCCCATGATGGCCAGCTCCACGATTCGCTTGCGCACCACGTCGGGCAGCGGGCGGCCGTTGACGAACACGCCTCCAAGTTGGTTCACGCCCGCTTGACCTACGAAGCATACTTTCTCTTTAGTTTATGTTAGGTTCTATGAAATAGTTAAGGATTGTCGCGTTTAAGGTTGCAATTATTTCGATTGGTTCTTCGATATATTTCTACAATTGGCTAATTTAATGATTTTACACTTAATGTACTCAAAGAAAGGTTCATTTATCGATAGTAAAATCCAAGGAGAAAACTATTTTACGATCATAACTTTCATTGTATTTCAACTTTAATTTTTCCACAGTTTTCTGACTTTGTATTTGACAAATTCAACTAGTGTATTGTCAACGACAGAAATAGCAATAAAAAAAAACAGAACGTAGAGCCCAAGTCAACAAAAAAATAAACAAAATGCAAACATTATTTAACGAACCATTAGACATAACTGTACAACTGTCAAATACAAAATCACAAATACATCATTACAACCCTTCGCGAAACTTATCATAATTTAAATCAACTCAATATCATTACACGACGTCTCAATTCAGTTATTAGACCTCACCTGCCTCATTTCCCCTAATATTTATATGATTGCCAAAACCGTCTTGACTAAATTCGATGGGTGTTTTGTATAACATACAGAAAGTTTGTGCGATGCATTTTAAATATAACTTTCAAAATAAGGTAGTTTCCTATGTTCTATTGTGTACATTATTATATATGTAACAGAAAATAATATGAAAAAGAAATTCTTCTGTGAAATAAGCATCAAAATTTGTTGAAAAATAAAGCAGTTATTCATATTCGAAAAAAATTGTCGTGAGCAAAAAGTGGGGTCGTGGTGGGGATATCGCACTATATCTGTCGCACGCACGCAGCGTTATATCCGATGACACTCGGTGACGTCACAGGTTCATATTCCTGTTATTTGACAATTACCCCTGATTATTGCGCCAATTTAATTTTTTTTACCATTAGATTTTGGATGGCATAAATTTTTGATAAATGTATTAAAAAAAGTAGTCAACTACCCTATTTAGATCGAACTGATGCTTAACCGTTTCAATAAACGATTAATCGCTTTTTTCTATCTATCGCGAAATGGACCAATCAGACCAATGTTTTTTGACACGCTTACAAATAACTTATTTTAATTGGTTTATTCTCGGGATTGGATCGAAGATTAAGATTGGAATAATTTATTGAAAACTGCATTATATCACAATGGTCTAGTACGCTAACTTGTGTCTAGACATGACATTAAAAGCGTTTCACAAATTTCAAGTAAATTTTATTTGTCAGTTATCGTATTAAACAGCTAATGTAGATAGTACTCATTTTATAACCATTTATTTGGGAGCATAGATTAGAGTGTGTCTTTTGCATTTCATCATCATCATCATCATCAGCCACATCAGGTCCACTGCTGAACAGAGGCCTCCCCTAAAGACAGCGTGTTCCTGCGACCTTTATCAAGTCGTCTGTCCACCTTGCATTTGGTCGGCTTGTATATGTATGTGACGAGTAACATTTACTCAGAAGTTGTGAAACAGACCCTAACTTTAATATAATAATAATTTTATTATAGTATTCACTCCATGCGTCGAGACCTTCCAACCTTTGTTTTAAAGTTCAACATAAGCTCAAACCTTTTTCTGCAAAAAGTTTAGTAGAGATTCAACTAGTACACCTTTAATCCGTCTCATGAAGTGATAGATGCGGCTTTATACCAAAAAGTCGAATTTTCGGTAAATCTGTTCTTTTTTAGAAAAACTCATATTATATCCCGAACGAGAATCGAACGCAACACCTCACAGACCAAGCCTGCCACTATACCAATGGGGAACTCTAAGATCTGATATATAGATTTTATTATTTACCTTACTAATTAAAGTTGTAGATAATCTAAAATGGCCGAATAAAGATATAGTCTAGACGATAACGAAACAATGTCCGATGAAAGATAGAGATGTTAATTTTGTCTCTAGATTTGATATATAGTATTTGTGTAAGTGTATATTTCCAAACAGGCCGGCATAATAGAGTAGGTTCCTATGTTTGATTTTGTAAATTATTTTATATGTAACAGAAAATAATACAAAAAAGAAGTTTTTCGGTGAAATCAGCATCGAAATTGGTTTAAAAATAAAGCAGTTATTCATATTTGAAATATTGCTGTGAGCAAAAGTGGGGACGTGGAGGGGATATCGCGCTATCTCTTCCGCACGCATGCAGCGTTATGACCGGCGACTCTCAGTGACGTCACAGTGTAATATTACTGTTATTTGACAACTACCCCTTCCACCAAATTTCAAAGCTTTATGACTATGACTATGAAATTATTTTTCCGTTACATTTTGGAATGCATACATTTTTGATAAATGTATTAAAAAAGTAGTTAACTAACCTATTGTGTCGATTGGTCAGGGGTAATCATCTTCCGCCCTGTGGTTTGGGGGCGCTTGGAGAATTCCACCACGGTATGCCCTGCCTGTCGTAGGAGGCGACTAATAGGGGCCAGGGGGGGGGGGGGTCAGGGCGGTCGGCACGGGTGCTGTCAAGAGGAGACGGGCTGCATTAAGCAGCACTGCGCAGAGGCGGTTGCGGACGACGATACTTCAACCAGAGGAAGCCCGCAGCCGTCCCTAATGCGCCGAAGATGGAAAAAAGGGGTCTCTCATCATTTCTGGTCAGTCGACACTCTATCTACACTTTAAGGACATAAAAGTACTGAACCTTGAGGTCATACTTTTTATGTTTTCGTCTATATTTGTTTTTAAAATTTTACATTCGATTTTAACGGAAGCAATTTAAATAAAATACTGCATACATTATTATAACAATAATTGATAGAACTATGTTCATCTTTGGCAAAAACGAAAGGTACCAATAACAGTAATCATGTTCGACCCTCTGATAAATAAAATAAGGTAACTTTAAGGTATTCTTATCAATCTTAGTTTATAGAAACACAGATAACCACCAAAAGTAAGCATTTTAACTGTTTGTTATCTGTTAGTAAGTTATTGAGATCAGCCATTAGATGTAAAATAACTCAAAATCCTAGGATTTACTGTTATATTTTTCTTAAGATTTTTTTGCCCCCTATGGGCAAACGAGCATACGGTTCACCTGATTGTAAGTGATCACCGCCGCCCATGAACATCTGCAATACCAGGGGGCAAAGAGATGCGTTGCCGGCCTTTTAGGTGGGAATACGCTCTTTTTTTTAAGGTCGCCAGGTCGTATCTGTCCGGAAATGCTGCTGGCGGCAATTAGTTCCATAGTTTAGTAGTACGTCGCAAAAAATGTTGCCCCCGCCAAGTCGAGCAAAAAAGCGGCACGGCCGTACCATCCTTTTCTCGAAGCAGTCCAGACCATTTTCTACCCCCTATAAATTCGATGTGGATAAAACTAGAAGCCTGAATTTAAAATTTTGTCTTAATACAGTTATGAAAACTTCATAGAAGTACGTCAAAGCATTCAAGTTTTGTATTACTTCATACCTAAGTCCAGTTATTTAAACCGAAGCTACTAATTCTGTATCCAAGGATGCATCGGAACCACATCATGTCCCTTAACAGCTACCGTTAACGCCTTCCATTATAAAGTCATAAAATAATCGCCAAACGCCGTCCGATTTATTACCTTAATGCAATAAAATTAGCGTTCTAATTTGTTCGTGGGCAATTCGAATTTATGACGTTTTCTTTAACGCAAGCCGCAGTCCGCCATTTCACGGGTATAGAGCGACTGATTTCGTCGGATGCAAATTACTTTACATGTTTTACGATTCCTCTTACGGTGGTAATAACGTCTTCCAGCTCTTCAAAAATCACCTCAATGACAACAAAAATAAGTGCATTTTCGCCTGTCAACTTTGAAATACCATTAAGGGTAAATGCGTGATGCTCGGAGTGTGGTTCCGTGAATGTGTCTAATCCCAAATTGATTGCAGATTGGTTTGTGTCTGTCTAGTGGTCAATGAAACGTGAGGTTGGGGATTCGATTCCCAAGTCAAGATGTTAGCAATGTGTGTTATCTAGTTCTAAACTTGCCATTACCGTTGACAATGTGTAGGCTTTTAATTGTTTATTACATTCAGTTACCTGCTGTAGTGTATTATCTGCCTACACTGTCGACGATGCGCACCGTACCATTTTATATATAATATTAACTACATTATCTATACTAATATTGTAAAGAGAAAAAGTTTGTGAGTTTGTTTGTAGAGGCTAATCGCAGGAACTGCTGTACTGATTTTTTTTCTCTAATAGGAAGGCACATTACTCATGAGTGCTACTTTTTTTTGGGAAAATATAAAGCGGAATTCTTATTACGCGGGCGGAGCCGCGGGCTAGTGATTATATAAAACTGGAGTGTCATATTCATGACGGAGTAATATGAGCCGTGTTTTTCCATTTTTTTTCTAACCTAACCTATCATAAACACGCGTTTTAAAATATCGAATATTAACACAATATCGAAAAATCTGTGTAATCTGGAAAAGTCCATGCTCTAGAAGAAATAAATGGCATAAACTGCCCAGCTCGACAGCTCAGTACTAACTAAAACTAAAATTCCCACTGGAAGCGGCGAAATTGACTCTAAGATCATTAACGTATATCAAGACTATCCCCCTTGGTAACCTAACCTAGCACGATTGCAGGTTTTATATACTTTTGGCGAATGTCTATGAGCTATCATGATTTCTCCAATATCGTAAAAAGCCGGTCTGGTGACAATCTCAAAGAAAATAGCAATACGAGTGAAAGCATTTCGCTTAGCCACATATTTGAACGGAGATTATATATGATTAAACGATAGTTTATATCTACACTCGTCATATTTCGTCGGCATTCATGGTTCAGTGGATGTTGAGCGACTGTGCAAGAGACCAAGAAAGCGTATAGAATTATTGCGTAAGGATAATGTGTTGGGATGGTCCCGGGCAGCTATCGTAGTGTAAAAGGATACCCCGGTGTTGTCACGTATACGCCGAAGAAGGCTACCAGGAGTTTTGATTGGTATGCCGGTGTAGGGAGTACATAGTTTTAGGGACTCGGTCCAATGCTCGCTCGGATGATACTCCCGAGTGTTGACATTGGGTCGTAAGACAGGTGAAACCAACATAACCGTTCCACTCATCCCCCGGTGGTGGCAATACGGCGTTATTCTCGCGAAAAAAAAAAGGGTAATGTGTTCCGATTTGAAGATTCCGATCTGTAGCCAGCGTACCTAATTACTGAACAATGTAAGACATAACATCTAATGTCTAAGAATGATGTAGGTATAGTGCTTTGTAATTTTAAGATAGAGTAGTTTTGCTATTTATGAGCAATTTTATCGCTTACCATATTACCCTGTTTTTTGTCAATTTTTCTAGAATTTCACCAAGCTATGGTGCATTATACTCAATAGGTGCTTTCAATTCTGGCTTACGGTAGCGCATTGGCCTATACGTGGGCGGGATAGCCTTCTACAAATTATTTGAAAAATAAAATATTTTAATGAACTTAGATACAATCTTAAACTATAAAGTTAAATTTATACTTAAAATAATCTTTTGTATCTGATTTCAAAGAGAATATTTATTTATTAATTAGCTTAGATGGTAGCTCAAATGATTCGTCTGGGTTCTCCCAACTGTTGTATTAATTTCTACAGCCACACACACACACACACACTCACGCCTTTTATCCCCGAAGGGGTAGGCAGAGGCGCAACTAGTGCACCCACTTTTCGCCGTGCGTATTCCGTTCCATGTTGTGATAGGGGCCGAGCCTATCGCCATATCGGGCACAGATTTCAGACTCTGGGCTGATACTGAATTTAAAACCCAATGTCACTTTGCCTGACCCGGGAATCGAACCTAAAACCTCAGCATTGCAGTCATACCGTAATACAACTACGCCACCGAGGCAGTCATTTCTATACCCATGAAGTTGAAATATGCAAGCACTGTTGTGTTCTAGCTTAAAGGGCTATTTAGCTAGTGGCATTACGGTACTAAGGACCTGTTTCACAAGTTTTAAATAAAGATGTCCGTTTTTAGTATGGGTGCTGGGCTCCAAAATCTAACCAAGCTCAAACTTAATGGATATTAAAGGGGCAAAAATATGGATCTTGGATCCATTAAAACAATATTTTTAGATCCCTGCATTTATAAGTAACTTTTATAATAACGTTCATTTTAAATGTAGTTTTTAAGCAAAATAATATAACATAAATCTCAAAATCGAAGGACTTTAAAATTATATGATTTATTGCAAAGGCCTAGTTTTTGGGAGTACTTTGATTTGATAGTTATCGTATTAAGCAGCTATGTGCAGGTAATGTAGATCGTACTTACTCATTTAATACAATTTATTTGGGAGCACAGATTAGAGTGTGGCTTTTCGATTTGGTTGGCTTATACATTTATAAGACGAGTTGCATTACTCAGAAGTTGTGAAACGGGCTCTTAATATTTAATGTCTCAGGAAGACGAGCGCATTGCACTGCCGCGCAGTGTTTTTTTTAAAGTTGCTTTTGTTTTTAGGCTGTTGAGTCACCATCAAGCATAAGTTACTGGTGGTAAGTCTCTCATATGTAAGAGTCGGTCTGGATGGGTACCACCGCAATGTCTATTTCTACCGCCAAGCAACAGTGTACATGCACTGTTGTGTTTCGGTTTGAAGGACATTGTAGCCAGTGTAACTACTGGACATAATGAAACTTAACATCTTATGTCTTAGGATGACGAGCGCAGTGGAATGCCACACAGTGCTGGATGGTGTTGCTACTGTTTATGGGTGTTCGTATCGCTTCCATCAGGCGAACGGCATGCTCGTCTCGTCATTCAATGATATAAAAAAAATCATCTATCTTACTTCTTACTAATATTATAAATGCGAAACTATGCGAAAATATTTGTATGTTTGTTAAAAGACGTAAATAAAAACGTATTTTGATGAAATTTGGCACACGGGACCACCATGTTCCGGATTAACATATAGGCTACTTTTTATCCCGGTAATATGCTGCCATTGGGTAATAATTATTTTTTATCAGATTTTTAAATAGATGGCGATGCCGGTATGGCCACAGCTGGTATTATATAAAAAGAACCTCTCGTCCTCCTCAAAAGCCGGAACGCAGCAGTCACGGGCAAAATGTTTTATTAGCATTTCTAACCATTCTTCGCCGAGCTATGTCGAATGCATCTAAACCGAATTATACGTCGTGACCTTTAAAAATGTTTTCTTGCAAATATTTCACGCGGTTTCTTCTTTGAAGAAATAGAACTTAATTTGTAAATAAGCCGTATTAGACAGTTTTATCTATATGTTAATAGTCTATATAGTTCATTCACTCTACATATAAAAATGTATGTGTGTATGTATGTTCCCTATGTTTTACAAAACGGCTAGTGCGATTTTAATGTTTTTTTTATTAATCTTCAGATTAGCCCAGCGGTTGATCCTGGGAAGATCGGTAACCATCAAATACAAAAAAATGGATTTGTGACAATTTTGTGTCCTTATCGGAATTTACCATACCATACCAGCCCTGTATTATGTATTATTACTATCACATCGTATATAAACACGACACGACGTCGCGCCGTCCCACGACGCGACGCCGTATCCGTATGTTTATGTGTATGAGCCCTTACTGTCAGATGTCGGTGTCCCACATTACCTCTCAAAGTTCAACAATAACACTATAGATTTTGTACAACGTTTACAACCAATAGATTAGTAATACTTTGTTGCAACATTTCCTGGTATCAACGTAGATTGGAATATAATATAATATGTTTACATTTTATGACATAACTTTCGAAGAACGTTTAATATTACTTATTGCGCATATCTCGAAAATGCTAGAACCATGATGTGAAGATACAGTATGCTAAGTATCATTCGGTTTGCACTAGAAGTAGGTAAATATGTTTAGTGCTTGTTAAATTTACCTTCGTAGCTCGTAGGCATAATGCCAAAAAAAACTCTAAAGCTAGAAAGGTTCCTAATTTGCTAAAGATGGCCATGGTTTTGGTTAGTATATCGGTGAAACTGTGTAAAGATTTAGGGTCTCTGACCAGTGGTCGCCCAACATTTTATCAGAACAGCTCAATAATGGGGCATAACTCATAACACCGGTGACTCTAACATGACTAACGAATCCATAGTCGCCACTGAGGCTAGGCGATAATGTTGTTTTGTACATTCCTGGCGAAACAAAGTTAAACTTTACTTTCTACGTAGTAGAACAGAAATTGTGATTGTCAGAGGTCCCCATAAACTTGCATCATTGCATAAATAAATCTTCATTCCTCCTCAATCAGAGACCACAATGATAATTTAAAATTAAACTAAAGTTCTTCAAAGAAATTTCACCCATCCTAAACCTTTGCTAAAATATAGAGCTTATAACCACCGCACAATAAATACGGATCGATAGACACCTCATTTGTCAAAAATGGTTCAATAAGAGTGACGCTAGAGTAGAACATAAAATGGACACATACAGACATACATTTTTGGTTGGTATGCCTGTGTAGGGTGTACATAGTGTTAGAGACTCGGTCCAATGCTCGCTCGGATAATGCTATACTCTCGAGTGTCGACATTGGGCCGTAAGACTGTGTGAAACCAACATAACCGTTGCACTCACCCCCAGTGGTGGTAGCGATAACGCGTTATTCCCCGCGACAAAAAAAGGGTGTTAAAATCATTACCCTTCCTTGCTTCGCCGTCGGGTAAAAGAACTGAACTCGCGCTACCGTCTCTCTCATATTAACGCTATAACGTTAATACGCTCCCAGTTTTACAATCGGCCGGTCGTAAAGCGTTGTCATTTTTTTGCCGTCGCCGCACACCAATATCGGCAATATATCGCTAAAGTTACTGCACATTTTACAACTTGTGACCGATTTAACAGCGCCCAATGGCACCATATTAGCCGACGCGACGGGAGCGTTTTGTTTTTTAAATCTCATATTTTCTTTATTAGAGTACGTTTTATTGTGTTTTATATCCATGCGTACGTAAAGAATACATACACGGCGTATTGATAATTTCTTGTTTCTTTAGTTGGTTAAAATTGATTTCTTTGTCTAGATATGTGTAGTTTTGGTTTTGATTCTCAATTCAAGCAATAAAGTCGAAAATCACAATTTCCCTCAGGGAGTTTGCTATAATAATTATTACACTATAAGGGTTTTTAATACATCAATGACTATAAGCTATAATCTTCTATCACCATAAAACGGAAATAGGCTAAACGGTTCCGTAGTATTATATTGCTCTTTGGCTAAACGAATTGAGTACATAGTTATACTTTAGCCCAATGATACTATTGCTTTTTTTATTTGTTCCTTATGGAACCGGCTAAGGTCAAAGACCATGCTGCCAAGTCATAAGTGATATTTTTGGTTGTCTTTTTTTATTATCTGTAGTATGTCGCAGTAAAGCAGTGGCTGCCTTACCAAGACTGTATCGAGGAGTTTTGACGGCAACAAAAAACACTCGATTAGCAAGGTTATTTTAATTTACTTCATTTAAGTCCTTTAATGGAACTATATTGGATAATATACCACCATAATTATGCTATATAACACTAAGTATCACCACAATAATGAATTAAAACAAGAGCACATAGAGCTGATAATATTGCTTCTGCCTTATCTATTGTGGATGCAGGCGACAGCTTATTACATGACCAAATAGTTTGCGAAATGATAAAATGACACTGTCAACAGCGACAATAGGATTATTTTCCATTTGTATTTATAATTCTCTTTGAGTATTATTTTGATAACATTTTTTTATACTTTAATTTAATGGATCGCTGCCGTTGCGAAGAATATAAAGCCGCTGTGGAGAAGCTGAGATTCTACACTGTAGGAACATTCAGGCCTGAGGTTATTGATAATTATGATAGTAAGTACATAACATGAACTATGTAATGTATGCGTCTTCAAATACAATACTAGCACTCCATAAGGCATAGAGTTAGACATTAGACACAGACTATAGAGTGCCCTATAGTGCTTGATAATCTAGAGAGACTAGCATGTGGCTGACGTGTTTGTCTCTCGATCAAACACAAACATCAAAATTAAACGTCTTCGTCTTACGAGTTGCGACTTTTTGCCACATTCTAAGCCTGCAGAACTTATAGTCGATGGGACAGAAAATTCTCGATGCTACCTATCACGTCATGGGACGGATAAGCTCGTGTGTGAATGTCGATTTGGGAGTACTAGTTTCCTAACTCTTTAGATATAGATCTTTAAATTTTAAAACAAAAATCGTCCGCACCTCATGTCAAGTGAAGCTCAAGGAAAATGTCAACTTCAAGAGATATTGTATTAATGATTTGCACAAGAAGTGTTTAAAGGACCTAATATCATAGATGCTTAATAAATGTTCATCAATTTACAGGGACTGGTTACAACATAGCTTGGATCAAGCATGGTGTAGATTATACAGATTTGAGATTTTCCAAGCCAAGAGCGAGTAAGATTCTGACGCCTGAAGAACTGCCAGAGAATCGGTTGTCGACGGAAGCCCGCGTGGTGGAACAAATGTGGTGCCCTTACATGACACCGATTAAAATGTAGATATTTTAGTAATTTATCCAAATGCTATGTAAATGTAGTGTGATTAAATTGAAAGGAACATAATACACCGATCAAAATTAAGATATACATACCTAATAATTTATCAGTTTTTTTTGGAAATGTAGCGTGATTAAAAAAGGAACATAATTTTTATCACACCTCTTTTTTGCATGATATAAAGGCAAATCGAGAATTTAGTGTTATCATTTACCATCGCCGAAATAAAGCAGAGGACTCAGCTCTGACTGACCATTTGAAACACCAGGCCAAACTGAACACTCGTATACGCGAAAAACTATATTGCAATAGGTGTTGCTCGCAGCTTCACCCGCGTGAAAGGCCTTTTACGCTACAAAACTGTAGCGATGCATAGCGCCATCTGCACAACGCCAGCGCCATCTATTTAAAAAAATCACATAAAAATATAAATCATTTCCCTCAAAAACTAATTTGCGGAATAAAAGTAGCATTTTTTTTTGTTATGCTCTCCATAGTGACTTCACTGCACCTGATGGTAAGCACAGTGCAGTCTAAATAGTGGATCGAATGGCATTGGAGGATTATCCCATGCCATTCGACACAATCATGCCGGCCTGCCCAGCTGCTTCTTAACGCTACGGCGGAAGGACCCAGGATTGTAGGAAGGAGGGAACACGTGTGACGTGTTATATATGTTAATTCAAGACATGTCCTATCCGTGTGGCAAATTCCATTCAAAAAAATCCATCCGTTGAGCGTTTACTTCTAAGAAACATCCAAATAACATTCCCATTTATATTATAAGAGTAATATGTATACTACTAAATAATTACTACTATAATGGGTAGGGTCACGCCCCCCGGGGGTCTTCACCATATGCTTGGGTACCGAGGAGCACCGTCTTAGTTACGGTACCGACCTACCATCACGATCAAAGATGATTGTAGAATATCGAGCGATACTACAATAGGGATTGTAATGCGACACGATTTTCAATCAGGCCCGTGTCCAGATCCGGGACTTATGCCGGATTTAGTACACCTCCAAACCCGCCGGATCCGTAGGTTTTCGGATCCGGTTTTCCGGATTGGAATCCTTATACTAGAGTTACTTAGAAAGCAGCCACCCATCTCGCAAATTATTTGAAAGATAAAACTCGTTTGGCATGCATATTTGAATCTAGTTGTATGGATTTTATATGTTTGATCTTATCGTTTAACAGTTATTAGTCTCAATAAAATTATAAAAACAACCAATGGAATGAAATTAGCGGTCAATTTTGAATAATTTAAAAATTGATAAAAATACACATGTTAAATACGTAACACCCATTAAAAACCAATTAAAAAGTTTTTGACTATATTATGAACTAGCTTTTGCACGCGGCTCCGCCCGCGTGGAAAAGTTTTTTTCCGGGATAAAAAGTAGCCAAGAGTAATGTACCTTCCTATTAGTGAAAGAATTTTCAAAATCAGTCCAGTAGTTCCTGAGATTAGCGCGTTCAAACAAACAAACAAACTCTTCAGCTTTATAATATTAAGTATAGATTTGCGTGAGTATTAATATAATATAATTAGTAATTATAATTTAGATGTATATACTTGTCCTTAATTACAGTGATAGTGAAAACTGTATCAAAATCTACCAGTATCGGTAAAAAAGGTAAAAAATTAACGAAATTTAGATGAATCACACATACATCACGCTTTTATTCCTGAAGAGGTAGGCAGAGGTGCAATCAAGGCACCTTTTGTCAAGCGTGTTCCGTCCGTAATGTAGATAGTACTCATTTTATTACCATTTATTTGGGAGCATAGTTTAAAATGTGACTTTTGTATTTGATCGGCTTATACATTTGTGTGTAAGTTGTGAAACAGGCGCTTAAAGTTACAGAACGTTACGATCATTAGTATAAATTGAATTGAGTGGCTACAGGACGCTTACTGGTCCAATTCCAATTTCTATACCTTTTACAATTAGTAAGTCGAAGTGGTAGCTTGTAGCCATTTTAGCTACAACAATGGACCGGACCAACCGGCCCGTAGAGTTTCACAGAAAACTGACTGGCCATAGCGTTTCGAAAAGACAATGAGCAACAGCAATCATCATTCCATTCCCTTTAAGGTCGTCCTCAATAGCTTAGCATGGATGAGATCTCTGACGCCACTTGCTTGTTAGTCGCAAATGTGTAATTAGGTTCAAATTACTGTTTGGTCGGGATTCGATTCACAGGTCAATTATTTTTCCTGTTTCGATTTTAAATCACAAAGAATAAGTCTTCTAATGACAATGAGCTTATTAAGCCGACTCGGTGTGTATTATAGCTACGGTCATGTGTGCGCGCACTAGTTGCATCTCTACCTACCCCTTCGGGGATAAATGGCGTAAATGAGTGTAAATCGTGACCTGTAATAATATATTTTAATCTTACTACTTATCTTACTGTTTATAAAATTATAAATGCCAATGTTTGTAAAAATGTTTGGATGCTTGTATGTTTCAATGTTAGAAGAAACGCAGAGACCGCTGAATGGATTTCAATGAAATTTGGCACACGGGTAGATCATTTCCTGGATTAACATATAGTCTCTTTTTGACCCGGTAACTTGTTCCCGTGGGAAATACTTGAATTTTTTAATGCATGGATGTTGCCTTGCGTTCAGATGGCGCTGTTACTGTTGTGGGGCTCCTTTTTTCGCACTTAGCCCGTAGAAAGTCAGGCCGTTGAGCGTGATATGCCAGCTAGAAGTCTAGCCAGCTCGTTCAGATGGCGCTATAGATCGCTCCAGTAATTTAGAGTATTTTGTAGCAGCAATGGCTTTTCATGTGGACAAAGCCGCGAGCATCACCTAGTACCTATATTATGATTTTTTAATACAGTTTTGTTTATAAATATAAAGTTGGGACCATATCTTATTTATCTTATAGATGAAATGTGTTTAAACTCGCCAACTTGATTCAAATGAGTGTCGCGGGCAAAACACAGATAATATCTTAATTATTTTAGACGATTATTTTATTACCGCTTTGCAACATATAAAACGTTTTATTGCTTGTTTCTGGTAACTATTTTTATCATAATTATATTTGAATCTCAATAAAAGTAACGGGGCAATGGCAGTACATTTACAAATGATTTACTGCAATGATTGTAATCGACTACTTGAGGTCTTAGAATAATAATATGGCTTCTTAATTGTCTTTCTGTTTGTGCATAAACCAAGCACTGGTGGTAGGTCTCTCATATGTAAGAGTCCGTCTGGGTGGGTACCACCGCAAGGTGTATTTCTACCGCCAAGCAGCAGTGTGCATGTACTGTTGTTACGGTTTGAAGGACATTGTAGCCAGTGTATCTACTGGACATAATGAGACTTAACATCTTATGTCTCAGGATGACGAACGCAGTGGAATGCCACACAGAACTTTGTAACTCAAGGTGTTTATGGGTGGTCGTACCGCTTACCATCAGGCGAACGGCATGCTCGTCTCGTCATTCAATGCAATAAAAAAATTAAAAAGGCCTTATAGATTGTAAGACCACGATAGCACACACACACACTCACGCCCTTTATCTCCGAAGGGGTAGGCAGAGGCGCAACTAGTGCACCCACTTTTCGCCGTGTTTATTCCGTCCCATGATGTGATAGGAGGCGAGCGTGTCACCGTATTGGCACCGTATTCCAGACTCCGAATTGATACTGAGCAAAAAACCCAATACGCATTAGCAGTTTCAAATATAGTAATATGTTTCAATAATTGTGATTAAAAAGATTCGGAGATACAATTTGACCTTTCTTTCAAGCTACGTTTAACTTAATTGATTACTTTTCGTGGCAACTTTCACCAAACACAGACAAAGTCGGAGTAAAGAGCTAGTTTGACAATAAACAGTATGGTATAGTTTTATTAATTTAATTTATATTAATTAACAACAATAAAACGAAATAAAGTTTATGGTGTAAAATTGTAACGCAGTTGTAAACATCCAAGTAGAAAATCGAAACTGATGTATTAGATTCCATTTGATATGGCCCCGGCTTGCGATGGAGTAGAGTGGACATGATCATTAGAAAATAAATAGGTCAAGTGAGGTATAGAGTGAACTTTTATATTTTATTTATTTATTTATTTTATAAGGTACACCAACAGCATACATATCCTTAAGTCTAGAATACATTAATTGAATTTAAAAATTACCTGATATGCATGCCACTTACAGGCATACACAACATTCACAATTTTATCCACATTTCGCTAGGTATTTTAAGTATAAGTAAGCACTCTGCCACGCTCCTCTTTTCATTCAGTAATATATACAATTATGAGACATCTGTTCTGTCATAAATATAATATCATGCCGGTGGCACACATCCTTTATTAAATGCAGTCATACTTTGCTTTCAAAACAGTCGTATAATACGACTGCCTCGGTGGCGTAGTTGTATTGCGTACGCGTTACGAGTACGATTTGCGCGCTGAGGTCCTGGGTTCGAATCCTGGGTCGGGCCAAAAACATTGTGACTGGGTTTTTCCATCTTAAAAATTACTCAGTCGCAGCTCGGAGTCAGGAAGTTGGCGGTGTGATACCCCCGTGCCTCGGAAAGCACGTAAAGCCGTTGGTCCAGCGCCTGATCTCTCTCCGGTCATGTCGGATTGCCGTCTCACCGGACTATGAGAGTGAAGGAATAGTGAGTGCACTTGTGTATTGCGCACACACTTGTGCACTATAATATTTCCTGCGCACCTGGCTGATCTCCGTTGAGATTGGCCGCCGTGGCCGAAATCGGCTAGGAAGGGATTATTATGATTATTATAATACACCTTTTGCTGCTAATGCTTAAAAATCTTATTAAAAAAGTCCGAGCATGTCCATACAACTCTCAATGCCTCCGATCCGGTCCAGATCGCTCAATAAGTTAATTTGGCGTCAAAAGGCCCGCGCCTGCGCATGTCACATATACGATCTACAAAACGATAGCCGTTGCGTTACCAGATCTTACGGATTGATAAGTAGGAGTCCACGGTCTCTTGTGAAATTAAAAAGAAAAAATACCAACGTGACGAATTTGAATTTCGAATGTTGATGGCGACTGGTTGAGTTACTGAAATAGCTATGTGGGGTTGGTAAACGGAGAGTAAGGATTCAAGGAATTGAAAAGGTACGAAATTAAGATCAAAACTAGTACCAAGTAAAATAACTATAAACATGTTTGTTTTAGTTATTTTTCACGTAGATTAAATTAAGTTGTTTTATTAGGGAATAATTTGAACTTCTTCCCCCATGAGTCTTATCCTTGCTCATTCAATTTTACGTTAAATAGGAAATAAATATATTTTGGTCCTGTGTTTTGAGACTAAAGTTCCTCATAGTTATTGGTACTGGATTAAATGAGGCTATACTTAATCTGAACTACAAAAATGTGTTATTTTTAAAATTCTATCTCAGATTCTATTCGGATAAACATAGTGTTTCTCTATTTGAACTGAGTTAATTAGATATAAGGTCGTATGACCGAATAAAGCCCGGTTCGTAACATGGCCCACCACCTATGTTTTCGATATGTTTTTGGGTTGTAATGTAAAAACAGACAGAGATTTTTTCTTAGTTCTTATATTATTAAATTTTATAAAATGTAGTGATATGTTTCAATTTAATTAAAGGTTTGTCTTTATATTCCTTCATGAAGCGATTTTATGAAGGATTTAAAATTAAGTGGGCCATCAATTGTTCTGTTACCTTAATTGTAATTTTGTAGTAAGATAAAATAACATCAGACGATTATTTTTTCCCATAAAGCATGAGAGTATCCAAGTTTTAATCTATTTAACGTTCAACTAAATCGAAATATCATTTATCAACGCAATTACGACCCGGAAACTACGTGTGCGACCAGGTTATGAATATAGAAATATTTCTATTACACCCCGATATCATCGCTTTATTTTTATTGCCAATTGACGCACCTTATCCCGTTGTAACAGAGTACATAATGCATGTATAATGTATTAGGTGGGTAGCGCGGGTGGCCCATCGGTTCGATATAATCTCGATACAGAGATTTGACTCTTGATTCTCTTAATTACCGTTAATGGGCCTCCGGACTGTGCTTGTACGGTGGACATGATTTTTAATTAAATTACAGGATATTGCTTGATTTGTAAGGTCATTTCGAGTTATTTAAATGTCAGAATATCTTGGTACGATTGCTGACAATTAGGAATGATTTTATTTTCTTTCCTAGGTTATTTTTTAACAATAAACATGATATATCTACTTTAATTCTGATTCACTCCTGTTCAGCAACTTCAGTCATGTATTTATTATCATTTATATAAAAATAATGGCATTATTTTTAAGTACAAAACATACAAAGATACATGGAAAAAATTGGTTTTAGAGAAGAAACTGCTTTGCGGATCAAATAAATTGTATAAATACGTTATTTTTATTATTTTCATGATGCAATAAAATAATATTGTATAAACCTCTTTAATTTAAAAACAATTATCCCAAAGAAAATTTAAAATATCCCTCTAACCCTACAATACATGGTTACCCTTCCAAATGGTTCTTTGAAACGCTTATGATTTCAATGTGTGAGGTAAATTCCTACAGCGAATGGCTGCGGCTTTTATGTCAACCGTTTAACTTAATTAAGATCTGAGTGTTTTTTTCTCGTACAGTTATCGGCTACTTGGTTACCTGATTCCTTGCAGATATGCGCGCCGACTTTTGGTTTCTGAAAATTTTATGGCGAAATTCCGATATACTTAAGAGTTCAAGTGTACTGTATACCTGTGCATAAATATACATTGGTTTGTATCGCAGTGTCTAAAATAATAGCTATTTTTTAATCGCTATATTAATAAGTCAGTTTGTTTAGGAGTCGTGGCGCCACAAAAACTTAAGTTAACTTAAGTTATCCAAAATTACATTTAATATATTTCTTTTAAAATCTTAATTTAAATATTGACCTATTAGCATCCTGTGACTGTCATTTTTTTTATTACCTTTTGTTTTTACTTTTCTAATTTTCTTATGTAATAATTTTGACATAGTATTTAAGTTCAATAATTTAATTTTGCATACCATCTTTTGGTTAAATATGGCTGCTCTGAATAATTTTAAGTATGAAAATCTGTTTTACCCATATTTGCAAAATAAATATATCTTTATCTTTATCTAAACTGACGCACAGTGGACGAAAAAATACGTCTCTTTTTCATAGGAATTTGGAAAAATAAATTATCATTTTTCTCAAAGTAATCCTCCCACAGTGTGACTTGAAAGGGATTTTAATAGATCAAGCAGGATGCTGAAGAGCCACATTCTAATTTAATTATTGCTCAATTAATCTATATTACGAATAAAGATAATTGAATTGATATCCGTTCATATATCCAATGGATTATTATTTTTTACCATCGAAATCAAATCGAAACAAAACTAGGTGACTTCCAGGAAACAATTTCACTGGTGGAACTGATACCATTGTTATCATCTTACTGTTATCAGTAAGGGTAGGTAGATCATACACAAATCAATATTTTCGGTGCCGGGGTGATATAGTAACGATCGTCAAAACAAATCAAACCCGTTTACCAAAGTAAAACTACTAATCTCTAATTACAATCAAAATAAATACCTGTATGCGGCATACTGCTGGATTTCTGAAACAAATAAAATTATTTTAAAAATTATAAAAAAAATAATCAGATTAAAACAATCGTGTGCTAATATTTTAAATGTCCATAGTTTATCTAGTTTAGGGATCGGCGCAGGCCCGAAATAATAAAGCCACGTGACATCTGTATCGGGTTCCTTGGCCACGATATTTGTCGTGTAAAAAGCCACAACTCAACTGTGACATTGAGCGCAGAGGCGTAATAAGGCTGACACTTGGCAGATATTGACCCCCTGCTGCGAACACGCTACCAGAAAAATATAGGCTAAAGTACCCAATTTTTATTTTGTTATATTTAATTGGAATCGTGTGTAAGTACAATTTAAGAAGTGCTAACTAATTTATGTACCTATATTGTGTTATATATAAACGAAAGTTAAAAACCACTTATATTTGTACAAGAATTTATTATTGCTAGTTACTTTAAATGCTTGAATATATAAGTTGTATAAGAAATTCAGCTTTTTGGAACAATAAATGCAAAGAATGGCTAAGATACGTTGATTACACGTATAAAACCCTAATCAGCTCTAGATAAACCCATATTTTAAATATTTGGAACTCCAAACATTAAGTTTAAGTTTAAACACTGACCACAAACAAACTGATGCAGAAATCTTACAATTAAAGCCTTCAGTTTTGCCACCACGACGGCACTACGTTAATGATAATTAAAAAAAAACATATTTTTCTGCACTAACTTAAATTTTTCCAAATCTCACACGCCTCCATACGCGCCACATGCTTAAAAAGGGGACAAAGTTTTTATTCACGAATTAAATGACATATAATTATACACACACACACACACACACACACTCACGCCTTTAATCCCCGAAGGGGTAGGCAGAGGCGCAACTAGTGCACCCACTTTTCGCCGTTATTCCGTCCCATGATGTGATAGGGGGCGAGCCTATCGCCATATCGGGCACAAATTCCAGACTCCGGGCTGATACTGAATAGAAAAACTCAATATCGCTTTGCCCGACCCGGGGATCGAACCCGAGACCTCGGCACTGCAGTCGTACCGTAATACAACTACGCCACCGAGGCAGCCAACATATAATTATAGTTTATAACTTTTTCCCTCCACTCCATCTACATCTCTTTATACCTCTGTAATCTTCATCAACGAAATCAACAACTAGCGAACTTATTTGTCTGGGTATCGTATCTCCCAAGCGACACGAACTCCGTCCCTTGCAACCTTTACACGTCTACATGAAACGCACTACGGTTATGATTACAACCGCCCATTAACCACCGATAAAATGCTTAAATCATAATTTATTCAAATTAAAAATACTTATCAGAATGTGATGCGGTACTAAATCAGAAATTAAGTGAGTCGGTGCGTGCGGTGCGGGAAAATCGATGATATCTCGCCACTCAATCACCGTGAAAACTTCGAGAATTGTGGACTACGGGCAAATGCGTTGGGGACTTTCTGACTATGCTATGTTGGTCACTTGTTCGTCAATGGAGACATTTGGGGTCCTCTGGTAACTCTACTGAGGCTCAAGGACCCGAGTTTCATTTCGAAAGCTGAGTTAGGTTACACGTAGTTTTTTTTTAATATACTTTTATTAAATCATGAGACGAGCAAGCAGCTCGCCTGATGGTAAGCGATACGACAGAACATAAATACTATACAGAATTTTGAATTACGAAGAACTGCGTGGCATTCCATTGCCCTGATTACCCTGAGACATAAGATGTTAAGTTTCATCGTCGTGGAATACAGTTGCTTGGAGAAATATGGTTCTTCAGATTTTGGAGCATAGAGTCAAGAACTTTTAGCCAAGCAGTTTCAAAAACGAAGACCGCCCACACCAAAACACCAGCTTGAAAAACCCGCCTTAGAAACTCGGTCATTTTGGCGACCGTTAAGTGACAGTATCTCGTTGGTCTATGGTCAACATGTTAATAGTGTAGTCAATTATATATTTAGTCCCTTTACACACACACACACACACTCACGCCTTTTATCCCAGAAGGGGTAGGCAGAGGCGCGACTAGTGCACCCACTTTACGCCGTGCGTATTACGTCCCATGATGTGATAGGGGGCGAGCCTATCGGGCCATATCGGGCACAAATTCCAGACTCTGGGCCGACACTGAATTTAAAAAACCCAACGTCACTTTGCCCGACCCGGAAATCGAGCCCAAGACCTCAGCATTGCAGTCATACCGTAATACAACTACGCCACCGAGGCAGTCTTAGGCTGCATTTAGTCCCTTTCTGAGCCAAAAATAACCTAATTACAAAAATGAGGAAATAAGAACATTTTCTACAAGTAAATCGTAATGAGCATTATATTTGGGTTGGAAGTGTGACCGCGCTTAACACAGCGCGCCGATCAGATAATGCTACGGTCCTATTTTGCATAACGACATCGAGTAGGGAGGTGCTGTGGCCTTATCGATAAATTATTTGACCTCTAGATCGCAGGATCTTGAATTGGGATTGGTTGATTGAGGATAAAATCTATTTGAAATCAATTTGTTTTGTGAAAATAATAAATAATTAAAAATCGTCTCGTAATATACTTACATTTTTGTTTTGAGGCTTACGTCTTTAATTTTTGAATATTTTTTTATTATTATCATATTATTTTGAGTCATAGGCATGAGGAAGGCTAAATAAAATTGGTTATCCAACACTCGAAACTCCCACGGATAAGTCATGATCAAAAGTGATGCTATAAAAGCAAAAACTAATCGCATAAATCTGTTTTCTGTAAAATCTAAAATGGCAATTCAATCTAGAGTAGACCACAACAATCTAATTAACATTTAAAGCTGTTACCTAACGTTCAATTCAAGAAAACTAATTTTATAAGAACACATTACTATGCATATTCGTTTAAATTATAAAATCTCAACAGAATCTGTCTGATAATTTTAAAAGCATAACAAATCGTGTGAACTCAAATTTTAATGTCAAGTAATGGGCAAATTAGGAAACGACTGTAAAAGTTGTTAACTTCGTCGTAAAACGATTGGTTTTCTATTATTTTTATGTTTTTGAAGTTATACTTCTTTTGGCGCGTTAGGGCAACATGATGAGAGTAAATTTTTACGATGCGCGCGCACACCGTCGCGAAAAACGGACACCCTGAAGTTAGCTATAGTCAACATTTTTGAATTCACCCTGAAGTTAGCTATAGTCAACATTTTTGAATTTTGAACGTAGATTAAGGCGAAAGATAAAAATTTTAAAAAGATTTTTTTCTTGTTATGCCAATGAAGTATAACTTCTAACGCGTGTACATAAATACACACACACACTTTTTTTATGTGCCTGAGGGAAATTGTATGCTAATATAAAAAAAAAGTAAATAGCACAAGGAGACTTTAAGAGGATTCGGCTTAATCTTAATAACAATACTTATTAGGGTGGTATTTTATAGACCAGTCAGTCTGGGTAGGTACCACTACATAGCCTATTTCTGCTGCCAAGAAAGGGTGTGCACCAATCTTATGGTATAACGACTTAATTATTAGCCTTATTATTCACGCAAACATTTGTAAATTCAAATTTGATGTTCTCGGTGGTATTTACTATTGTTGAGGGTAACGGCTTACCATCAGATGGCTTGATCGTCTTGAAAAAGCAGTCTATTTCTACTTTTTCTAACATTGGAGAAATTATCTTTGAAGAGGCAGGCATAAGTCTATTCTTGTCTCTTCTTTAATCTCTGCATCAATCTTGACTAGGATAAAACGGCCTCCGCCATTAAGCCCCTCCGTATAGATTATTTTAATAAAGTGCATATAAAGAATAATGAGTTAGTTCGAACAAGCTCTAAGGTTCGAACTCATTTGTGTAAAAAAATATTAATAGAAATGTCAAATATCGATAGCTATATTAAGTGAATGTACATCATTATTATACCGCGGACCATACTGAACTTCCGTCCCACATGGACCGAACTCCGAATTTTTGTTGTATTTATAAATTTTGAGGTTATGTTTGATTTAATTAGCCGATCGCTGACATCTTGTGCTGGATCCAAGTATGCAGTAAAGATATTTCCAGAAAATATTACAAGGTTCTAGAAATCTCGACACTTAAGGGATATTCTCTTTGGATCTTCGATTTTAAGAACGATAGTTTTGGATACTATACTGGTGCGATATTTTCAGGTTAATTTTTAATTGTTTCTCTCTTCCACCTTAGAAGACTTCTGACCACGATGTCCAACCTCGAAATTATACCTAAAACCTTACAGTTTAAAGACGAAATATTCTGCTAGTAGTCCTATAGAACGATAGATCATAATAATCAATTATAACCATATACATTTCTAATCCATTCTTCCATTAAAGAGCTTCTAACAAATGTTTCTGCCAAGCCTATAATTATTTTATGTCTTCGGAGACCAGACCCGATTTCGGTCATTTGATTCAATATTGTACCTTAAAATATGTACCTTTTTGTTTTTGAAAAACAATTTAAGTCGTCTGGAAGTCGAGGTAAGTATTTTAAAAATGTTAGGGTTTTACCATCGCGGGGCATACCAACATTGTAAAAGGATGCGACCGAAACTTGTCTGAATTAAAGAGATTCTTTCGGTTTATCAACTTGCGTGGAATATTGTTTAAACAAAAAATACATTGAAGAACTTAGGATTTACCTGTATCTTGTTTATGTTACTAAATAGTAAAATAGCATAGAAGATGTAAAAGTTGCGGGAATTATTAAGATATTTCTGATTTAGGTAAGACAGAAATTAAAAAAGGGTCCCGTTAAATAATATTTGTGTGTTTTAGTTGCATCGCAATACAAAAAAATTCGCATCGCAAAAATTCGTGTCACAATGTTTGTTACCATAATCCTCCGAATCGGCTGAAACGATTTTGATGAAATTTTATATTCACATTTGGTAGGTCTTAGAATAGGTTGTTATCTATTTTTAATCCCCCATGCGATAAGGGTGGCCGACCCAAAATTATTTTTTTTATTTTTCGGATAGTTTTTTTTTTATGATGTGGCATTAAAAATACTCACCACCCTAAATTTTCTACCTTCTTCCATCATCCCCTATTTTATAATAGCGTTATTAGTAGTTTAATAACTTTTAACCCCGGTCGGTAACTGATCAATTATTCATTTTTTTCTACTAAAATAATCCCTAAAAAGAAATTTATACGGCAAAACAACGTTTGTCGGGTCAGCTAGAATTATAATAAAAAATTGAACAAAAAAAAAACAAAATCATTATATAAACTTACTACGTCAGAAATAACTTAATTCTGAACTACGATGAATTGAGTACCCTCTTTTTGAAGTTGGTTAAATTATAACCTTTGTTTGTACTTTAAATTCATATTTTAAATCAGCAAAGAGGTTTACTTTACAATAATTTATAATTATAATTTAAATTATTTTATTCGCCTTCATGGTTTGATTTTATCGTAAAATTGAGAAATGTTTGGTCGTTATAAAATTAACAAGGTCGCATAAACTTTATGCCTAAATCCGCTCCGTTAGGGTGGCAAGGGTGACCGTATCGAAAAATATTATGAAAACTATTAGCATAATGTTGGGCGACAAAATGCTTAAATTATTACCCTGGTGTGCGACCGGTAGATGTCGAATAATTATTTTATTATGCTCAGATTAAGTATTTCTGCTTAGGAATAAAAAACTAAAACTAATACTCCTAGAAAACACTTTTTCCTATGGTGTTATAGTTGTAATTACGGCGTCTCTCAATTCAAATTCAAATCATTTATTAAGTAAGGGCACTTTTACACGTCATTTTTACAATGTTTTTATCATCTAAAGAGTCGACCAGTGCTTCGAAAAAGCCCACTGACCTGAGAAGAAGCACCAAGAAACTCAGCGTAGGTCTTTTTTTTTTTATATATATATATTTTACAAATAACGATGATTCATAATGACTGCCTCGATGGCGTAGTTGTGTTATGGTGCGACTGCTATGCTGAGGTCTCGGGTTCGATCCCCGATGGGGCAAAGTCATATTGGATTTTTCTGTTTAGCATCAGTCCGGAATCAGGAATTTGTGCCCGATATGACGATGGGCTCGCCCCCTATCACATCATGGGACGGAATGCGCATGGCGAAGGAGAGGCAGAGGGGTTAGAAGGCGTGAGTGTGTGTGTCAATTCATAATATATTTCCCAAATAGCCGCTATCTGATAAAAGAAAACTATTATAAATAAGTATTTTGATATTAGAGATGAGCAACCAAAACTGCATCTGAAATGACCTATACGATGGCAATGTTTGAAAAGTTAACTATATTAGGTTAGTCGTATCCGCCCGACAACCGTACAAGATGTAAACGCTATATAGCACTCGTGAGTTGCGTTCCGAGATCTGCCTGTATATATTTGAAATTAAACTACTATAACGGATTTTATCGCGGGTTTTTATTTTATTTTTCTCCCGACGTTTCGAAGGCTTTGCAGCACTTCATGGTCACGGGGTGGACTGAGGTGTTGGTGGTCCGAAAAGGTAGTGTTACAAATCTAGCTTCAATTTACAATTATACAATTTTAAGATGTTTGTCATTGATTGCGGTCTGGTCTACGCAGTGGGACCACAATGTCTCAAGGTCTGGCAGCAGGTCTTTTTGTATATATTTCGTTCAAACAGATATGAGGGTTCACTGTGTCCACTATCAAGGGATAATCATCTCTCATCAGTAGACTCGTATCATTTTTGAAGTTATACTTCTTTTGGCGCGTTAGGGGAAAATGATGAGAGTAAATTTTTACGATGCACGCGCACACCGTCACGAAAAGCCGACACCCTGAAGTTAGCTATAGTCAACATTTTAGTTTTGAATTTTGAACGTAGAATAAGGCGAAAGATAATTTTTTAAAAAGATTTTTATCTTGTTACGCCAAAGAACTATAACTTCTAACGCGTGTACATAAGTACACACACACTTTATTTTATGGTATAGGTGGCTAACGAGCAAACGGTTCACCTGATGGTAAGTGATCACCGCCGCCCATGGACATCTGCAATACCAGGGGGCATAGAGATCTATGATCTATCTATCTGGACCCCTTTCACCTTACCATCAGGTGCAGTGGGGTCACTTTGCCTTACCCATAAAAAACATTGCGTTGATATCCAGCTCATTTTTTATCTTAGTAGTCGTTGCGCCTTATGCTTAGCGGCTTCAACCACCCTTGAACTATAGCAATGCCTGGACACTACCAAGCCGCTGCCTACCGGGCGATGAGTACTCTTCTTACTCGTGAGACAGCCCATAGCGCTCGAGGACCACCCGTTTAAAGAAATAAAAGAACGGGTTGCACTCCGAGAGTGCCGGCAGAAGTGAAAACTTGAACATTAACGTTGTGCATTTCTGTATATTTTGGAATGGTTAGGGAATAATTTCGCACGAATTGCTTTATTTATCAGTATAAAAGTACTAGCATTTATGTGGATACATCAATGGGTTAAATACAATATTTATTTATTGCGCTATGGTACACAAAAATGTCAATTTCACTATTTCTTTATAAATCAAAATTTGAAAAAAGAATGTTACGCTCTTTTGTACTAGTGCCGTAGCAACGCTGGGGAAATAAATAAAAATTATAGCTTCTACGCATTGTATTTAAGGTTCATATTAGTAAGGGATGGTAAAACCTCCTACGCATTCGATCGGGGTCACGTGATACTGACGCGAGTTTAACATTTTATACCCATAACAAAAGTGCTCAACGCCGCTAAAGAAGTATTCACTTCAAAAAACAATTAGATTTAATAGCAATGTAAGGAGCATAGCCAAGCCGCTGCCTACCGGTGGGTGAGTCTTTCACTCTTTTAAGAGACAGGTTATAACGCTAAAGGAGCACCTGTTCTATAAAAAAACCAAGTACCAAGATTTACATTTATTAACCAAAATTTGTCTTCTAATTTTAAACCCATTTAAAGGGTGATTCGAACGTCGCGTGAAAGCTTGTGCGTGTTATACATAATTTGCGCATATTTTACGCTCGAACACTATTTTTTTATGGTAGCGCTTCGTAACCCTATGTTTAAAGCACGATTCTTAATGCTTATAATAATTCAATCATGTATTTATTCAGTTTGTAGTTTTATTTGCGTTAAATAGTATAACAATGCCATAATCACGCGTTTTATAACCGAAGAGGTAGGCAGAAGCGTAATTAGCCTACTTTTTGTATTTTCCGTGATGACTTGATATATCCCTGAAATAGAATGGATTGGTGTGCAGACCTCGCCGCTGTTGTGGAGGCCAGTTGGGTTCCATGGACCGACGGATTGTTTACACCATATTCCGCAGAGACTGTTCCGGTAGAGATCTGTGGTAAGGCCTTATGGTATCCCGGAGCCGCCTCTAATGCGTCGACGAAGTGACCCGCGGGGTTTTAGTCGGTACACCGGTGTACCGACATAGCATACCGGTAACTCCGACATACCCGCCTCGGTTCCTCAGACTGGCGTGAGATCTTAAGGCGATTACCCTACGATAAAAAAAGTCATTGATATATCCAAATACAACAACACCGCCAATTTTTATTGCCCCTATGATGGCGCTCTGTGATAGTTAAAATTGACACTTAATATTACTCTTTGGTCGTTAAAGTGAATAATAAATTGACACCAGTAAAAACGGAGGTAATCTCAGACTATAGTCATCCCCTTGTACTAGCAGTATGGAATGACCTTGACATTATTAGCGCTAATTTATAAGAGGGAAAAAATGCATCCAAACCTGAAATAATGCTGAACATAAATTTGCCCACGAACCTGCGACCTTTCGTTCTGCAATATGACCATGATCAAATAGAACCTTATTTATATCCTCATTAATTTGGTAGAACTAAATATTAGTCGATGTTCCGAGAAGCTTCTGACGGGACACGCGAAGATATCTTAACCCATCCGGACAGAGTTAAATTATACGCTCTTTTTAAAAAGAAACCTGTTTCGAGTGTATTCATTGCGAGTTCTGTAGGCTATTGTTATAAAGGTTCGATTTTTTAATTTGTTCTATTTTTTAAAATTCGAATCTTGATAAAATGGTAAATGTATACTTTTCACGAGGATTTTGGTTGAGAATGGCGTAAACGATTTTTAATCTCCTTGCTATATTCGTGGAATAAAGAAATAGTTTTTTGGGTAATTTGTTTAAAACATGGATACGATAAATTGGAGTTCAGAATTAATAAATGTGTCTCTCTATATTGATGATCTTTTTTATTTATATGAATTAGTTAATTTTAAAATGGGGAAATAAAATCGGTAATAAACATTCTTTAAAATTCTCTAAAAATATATCACAAATCTCCTTTCAAAAAAACAAACCAATTTCAAATTCCGAACGCGAACGAGCGGAACCCAAAAGGCCGGTGCTACTGGCGTCTTAAAAACAAACTAGTTGGCAATCGATTAGCATAAACCGACGCCCGCGGACCTCCCACGGGTCAGCTCTCAATTAAGCCACTTGTCTTTTCGCACGGGCGAGCGGAGTTATCGCGATGCCGGGCTTTTATTTTGCTCGTACTAGACTGCTTTTATGTGGGTTTATTAAGGTTTATGAATGGGTGGATTGAGTGAAAAAATACTGACCTTTGAGATAGTAGGTTTCGTTGTCGTATTTGAATATTTGTTTGAATGTAAATGGCATTCGGGTTTTCTATTATTAATATATTTTTCATTCATAGTCTAGGTCTACATTACAATATAGATTCCACACAGATTTCTTGCAACAGAATAAACGTTATGTACCTGCTACGTGATAAATGATGGACACCATAACTATTTGAATTCACGTAGACATATTATTTACGAGTTCATGATATAAATTCTTTGCGTGATATAACTCCTTTACGAGATATTTATTCCTTAGCGAATCCTTATTTCGAAACGTCGAGGTTGCAACGAAATTTCACTGAGCATAGTCGAAGATGGAGCATGTTTCATCAGACTTCTTATAGTTCTGAATCATGGTTCCATTTTCAAAATCTGTCAGCGCTGCTAAAGTAATAAAGATCATATCAAATTAACTATGGTTAAAGGAGGCGACATGACCGGCATCCTTGCAGTCATTTACAAGACAAAATATTCCGTGCAAAGTATTCTTACCGTGGGCGGATGATTCAAACAGCTTGGCGAACATTTCTGTTTTTATAACCCCGCCTTTTAGAGTGAGACAGCAAATTGGTGACCTTATCCCACTTTATAATCATTTATTAAGAAATAAACAGAAATTATGTATTCCAAATTTAAATGCGGTTATTTCTTAAAAAGTCAATTCAGTGCAAATATATATTCTGAGCGTAAATGAAGTTAAATGCTATATTTATAAAATAAACGTTTTGAAAAATGTTTTCTGTAATATCTTAATCGCTTTATTATTATCGTAATTGATTTAATTCATACTTTTTAAAAACCTTTTATCTAAATGACTACCCATATAAAAACCATGGCGAAAAGTTATTACTTTGACGTCAGACTTGCGTGACGTCAATCTTACAGCCAGGAAAAGACTGGAATATAAAATTACAACTGAATACTGAATTTAGAAAAAATGATACTCAGAGTCAGAATATTTTATTTCCATTATTTACATGGAAATTACCTGCAAGGTGAACAGACGACTTGATAAAGGTCGCAGGAACATGCTGGATGCAGGCCGCTTTTGACAGATTCGTCTGGAGATCTTTAGGGGAGGCCTATGTTCAGCAGTGGACGTCATGTGGCTGATGATGATGATGATGATGATTTACATGGACATACTTGATACTAAGGACATAACTATATATAATAATAATACCAGCCCTGTATTATATACTGCCCATTGCTGAGCACGGGCCTCCTTTACTACTGAGAGGAGTTAGGCCTTAGTCCACCACGCTGGCCTAGTGCGGGTTGGTAGACTTCACATACCTGTGAAATTCTTATAGAGAACTTCTCAGGTATGTAGGTTTCCTCACTATGTTTTCCTTCGGCGTTAAAACAAGCTATAATTCACAAAGAATACATAACTTAAGTCAGAAGTGCGTGCAGTGGGTTTGAACCTGCGGACATTCATCTCGGAAGACTAAAACAAACTTGATTATAAATGATCCTCACTCGTAGAATTCATACATTGTCTTCAAAAGGGATTACGGCACAAGAAGAGTTCGGTTATTTATTCGATGATCAAGATACATTGTAGCTACGGGCTTACACTTTTATATTCCTTAGAAAAGTACTTAATATACCTAATCTCGCATCTTACGACTATGTTTATAGCTGAATATATCTCCGGAGATATGGTAAGTATGCCTTAATTCTTACCGCACAAATTGTTCAGCAAGTTACTATGTGGGTGGTACACACGTTACGCCCTTATATTATAATATTATACTAGTATTGCTCGCGGCTCCGCCCGCATGAAAAAGATTTTCGAGATAAAAATATTTTCCCGGAATAAAAAGTAGCCTATAGCACTCAGAAGTAATGTAGCTTCCAGCGACTATATAGCCCCGTAGCTTCCTATTAGTGAAAGATATAGTAATTTTCAAAATCAATTAATTAGTTCCTGAGCTTAGCGCGTTCAACCAAATGTATGCCCAATATGAGAGAATTACGTTAAATAATTGGATGAAAATAAGCACGATTACACTTACATCTCTGCCTACCTGCTGTGGATAAAGGCGTAAGGTTTATGAAAAGCGTTAAAGCGTTCAACGGAACAGAAATCGGAATATATCTTCATTAAACGTGAAGGCGACGAATAAAATTGGATGTCTTACACACCGTACTGTAATGCTTAACAGAAATTGGTGAAGTTCTAACATTGCGTAAATATTTAAGTTATCAATGATTGAATACTTTTATTTAATTAGAAGATTTATATAGCCACGTATAGTTTTATCAATTTTACTTTAATTTGTTCAACATTTATTATATCAAGTTATTTTCCATAAAAGCTTTTCTAATGCCGACTTCTGTAATTGCATAATATGAAAAGTGCTAGATTAATATCTTGAATAGTCTAACAAATTGTCAAAGTTAATGTCAAATGAACGAATCACACAATAAATCACACATACCTTATTTTTAGTAAAATACGCCTTAAAAACCCCACGAAAAAGTATAATTAAGCAGTCACACCGAACAGTGTCGATTACACCGCGTCATTACGCCGCGGTGTAACAGTTGAGATAAAGATAGCATGCGCATTTGCATTGCAGCCACACACGGGGACCACCCCGCAGTGTGGACGCATACTTAGCTCGCAATTTTCACCTCTTTAAACCTTATTTTTTTAATTTTATTTATTCAGGTATCGAACGTTCAATCTTGGTTTTTTATAATAAATTGTTTGATTAGGTATTATGGTGGCTTAATTTTTAGTTGTTACATTATGAAAAAAAATCGCTTTTTATAAGAAGAAAATTCTGAAACAATTTTATTCGAGTAATTCAAAATAGACAATATATTATTTGTCTGTGTAAATTTACCAGCTTGATCGGGTAAGTACAACGTCTCAAATAAAACTAACGTGAAATACCAGCTTGGTGTTGCATTTCGGAAATCAAGTGAGATTTTTGGAAGCCTGAATATAAGCCTAATTTTTACCTTTCTTATAAGACACAGGTATGTATACACAGGTCTTCGCAATGATGTTTAAGCGGCGGAGATCTTTTAACTAATCCTAAACCTCTTAAAACAAAATACAATTAACAAGGGAGGTCTATTTATAATGGTCACCAAACCTGTTTGTACAAAGGACTTATTTATTTGTATAGCGTGACTCGTAAATGAGCATCCAGCGTTTCACAAAGCCGAAAGAATTCTTAGATAATAAATAATACTAATACAGCTCCTAATTAAGTGCATGACAGAGAGCTGGTGGCAAAAAGCAGGGTTAAGTTCTGACTACAAAACACGCCAAGGTTCTACAGATATGGTTTAAAATATAAAACCACGCAAGTTTAACAAGTACACGATAGCCTAGTCGGGAATGAAACAGTCTGTCGGGACGAATGTCAGCAGGTTCAAAACCCAAGACACCTAAACGACTGACTGACACCTGACTTTTTGAAGTTACTTGTGTATTATATTTGTGCCCGATATGTGGATATGCTCGCCCCCTCCACATCCATAGGACGAAAGATACATGACAAAAAGGGGGTGCCCTGGTTGTACCTCTGCCTATCCCATCGGGGGTAAAAGCGTGATGTGTAGGTAGAAAGACACCGCAGTCGTAGAGTTCATCTTCTCTTCCCTACGGAACCCTAAAACGACCCCTAATACACGATATATGATCTACGAGTCACGGAACCCACAGCTCATTATGAAGTACATCGGGAAAAATGTAAGCCGCCGTACTAATTTGCATAATCGTGTCGCATGAAAGCCGATACCAAGTTTTTAAACAACAAAATTTTTAATGAATTCGCACAAATTTACATGGTTTGCACCTTAAACCGCGCTCCAGTTTCGTAATTAATACGTTCTTACTGTTATTGTGGTTTATGGTTGAACTGGATCGGCACGGTTATGTTTAACTAACGGTTACTTTTAATCGGTTTTATGTAGGTTACGTTTTTATCGAAGGGGAAATATCCTTTATGAGATGGTAGAGACATCCAAACGTCTTGTAGTCATTTAAAAGTCAAGTCAAGACATTCATCCACTTGCGCTTGGCCTATTCCAATTCAGAAACAGCACACAATTTCAAACATGTTATGGAAAGGATTTGATTGAGTGTGTTGGACCGGCCGTCTGGTTGCAACCTCCTCGTGCGCACTCTCGAAAAAATTGTATTAGAAAAATCCGCGCGAAGTTTTACCCGATCTTAAATTCGAACCCAGGGCCTCTCCATCTACATACCATATACGCCATACGGCAATAGGATAAAATATTATGTTGTAATGTATAATAAAGCTTTAAGCTCATACTGAAAATACACTTATGGTCTACATAATACGCTACGTACAAAGACATCTCGCACCATTGCAAAAACTGCAGGCATGTAATTTGATTGTACGTGTGGATTGGAATCACTGTACTTTAATTCATCAATATTAGCAATTATTTAAACAAGACGACAACGGTAAGGCATCTTCGAGTTTCAATATATTTTTTTAAACAGTTGGGTAATTATAGTGTCCTGATTATAAGTCTCCGCTATATAATGACAATAGACTTCTGCTCGCGGCTCCGGCCAAGAATTTTCAAAATCGGTCCAAAAGTTTTTGTGTTTATCCATTACAAGTAAACAAACAAACAATCAATTCTTTCCTCTTTATAATATTAGTATAGATAATGCCCACAAACTAGAAGATGTATGTTGTATGTTCTGCCGGCATTACGTGAGAGGAACATGGATTACAGAGGTGGGTGTTTACTGTTTAGTTTCCGAAAATCTCACTCACCTTACAAAATGCGACAGTGGACACCTCACACTAGTTCTTTGTGAAACAATTTTACTTCTGGTAGAGCAATAAACTACTCTAGCTTTAAGTTCTATCTATGTGTCTCTACTATTTTAAACTAAAGATTATCTAAATGATGATTGACTAGTACATACTAACTCTGGATACATCAGAACGGGCCACCATGGCATATTTTCATAATGTATATGATAGTTCGTTAGCCAGCAAATACAAAGTATAAAACTTTCCACTAGTAGTCTCCCTATAGCCGTGTTATATTTATGATAAGTAGCATACTATCCTGCACTACATGATGCCACAGTAGCGCAAATTTTATTTTCCAATAGCGACATTTTCCGGTTTCATGCGTATGAAGATAATGGTAAAAATTCTAGGAATATATAGTTATTTCGTCGTAGTTCAATCATAATCGATAACAAAATTAATGGAGTTTCTGGTTGACTGTTACATGTAAAGAGAGCCGAGAGTATGAGTATTTTTCTCTGACAAACTCGGCAAGTCTTTAGCATTCCATTCAGAGACCGCTGATTCTATCCATACACCAAGATCAGAATATATTTTGTTTATGTAGTATACAAATGGTACAAGAAATCTGTCATATTTTATATCCTTGCCAGGAAGTCTATTCTCTGTCCATGACACAACAGCCAAACTTTAATGTCAGATTAGGAATTTGTGACTATCTTCCGCTTTAACAACTTTATAATTCACTAAGTGTTGCTCGCGGGCTTCGTCTGCGTGAAAAGCCTTTTCAGCTACATAAGTCCCTAAAACATAGTATAACGACAGCGTCATCTATTTAAAGAATCAGATTAAAAATATTCATTATTTCCTGTGGGAGCAAATTACCGCGATAAAAAGTAATCCAGGACACGCTCTGCCTGTGTGGTAAATTTCATCCAAATCGGTTTAGTTGTTTCTGCGTTTACTTCTAACAAACATACAAACATCCTAACATTTTCAAAAACTTACGCATTTATAATATTTGTAAGAAGTAAGATGCTTTAGGACATACCTGTAGAATATATGATAGAAGAAACAGTTCTCTCTCATAACATACTTTTCAGGTTTTATTGACGCTCTACATTGTCATACACATTACCATCGCTAAAAACAGGTTAGCAACACTTCTCATGGAGGTTCGCAAAAAATGGAACTGGACTGTACAAAATACTAAAGGAGTTTTCATATCTGGACGTGATATTAGCCCTAATGTCAGCATATTATGATAATCATCCTCCGAACGTCGCCGCCGACGGCAGACAATTTGTTGCTAATTCAGTCAAATTGTTGTTAACACTCTGGAATATCAGCCAATTTGACAATCACTACTGTTAGTTACCCGAAGTCACTTGCCCCCAGCTATCCTGCAAACTTAAATTTACACCTGCTAAAACGACTCTACATATAATTTTCTTTTAGAACATGATTTAATAGCTACAAATGCTGTTGTTGTCGATTAATGCCCGTTTTCAAGAGCCCATCGTGCCAATGAACTAAGAATCACTCATACAACTCATATTCATTACTAATTACGCCGAATTACAGGGCGAGGAGCGTTGAAGTGCGAAAATTAGGCGTTAAAAATGCAAAAGGCTTATTACCGGGCAGTTTGGTCGAAGTTTGGGACACGCGAACGAAGGTGATTATTGACATTGGTACGCAAGTGTTATGTAATTCGGGGCTAATGTACAAGTTTCGCGGAAAATGCATTTTTTCGACACGCGTAACGTGAGAGCGTAATTTTCTCTTTAAAACTGATTTTAGTTACATGAAACAGGCTTTAATTATATTGTTATATACATTAAATAGTTTTCATGTGGTTTTTTAAGATATTGATATTTAGTTATATGAAAGCTGTCTGCCCTTTGTAGCAACCACAAGTCACAACAGACAACGTAAATTTTGATTAAACCAACTATATTTCAATAATGAAATCTTTAGTAAAAGGCGAAAGATTGATACGTTTTGAAGGGAAATATTCAACTAATATACAAACTGATATTACTTCCACTATATCTCTTGAAGTTGTAGCAAGCAAACCAATCAATTTCAACTCAAGTTAATAAAATATTATTACATTTATTTAAACTAATTGAGATCTCGGTACATACGACTATTATAAATACCGGTTGTCCTAATAACTAACCGTACTGGACTGTGGGAACACGTGTGTTTTAAAATGTAGAGCAAATAATTCGCTACTAAAGCGGCGAGATTAAAGAATAATTTTTGGCCCAAGGGAAGAGCTTTGATTTATTTTTTATTTAATACGATTTGTAAATATATTAATTTTAAAAAATCAAATACATATTTGAAGTACATTCTTTTATAAAATGTATCTGGAGTGATAAAAACTGTGAAAGTGAGATTGATCGCTTAAGAAATTGTATATTTATTGTAAACCATTACTCAACGAGGTTTGAAAACCTATCTATTTCTTCGATGAAAACAGGATATCTTAGGCCTTTCTTGAATATTGATAGCTTGTGTAGGATTCAAGACCTTTGACCATCATCATAAAATGGCGTCAGATTGTAATAATGTTCAAGCATCGGTAGTTACGACATTACGGTATTACAAAATTTATTACCAATTATAATAATCAAATGACAACTAGTTGGCAAGCGGGACATATAACTAGACATTAGTACTCTTTCCATTATTTGCAATGCAATGCAATCAGCCCTGTATTATATACTGCCACTACTGAGCACGGGCCTCCTCTACTATTGAGAGTGCTTAGGCCTTGGTCCACCACGCTGGCCTAGTGCGGGTTCGTTGATTTCACATACCTTCGAAATTTTTATGGAGAATTCTCAGGTATGTAGGTTTCCTCACAATGATTTCCTTCAACGTTAAAGCAAACAATAATTGATGAACAATACACACATAACTTCGAAAAGTCTTTATGTGCCTTGGGTTTTGAACCTCCGGTCATTGTCTCCGCAGACCGTTCCATTCCCAACTAGGCTTTCGTCGGTCACCATCCATTTATTACGATTCATTCCGTCCATTATTACCTTATCAACCTTATCCTTATCATTACCTTTTCAAAAAACAGGCGAAAAAACCCGCTAAACGCTCTCGCCTCTCACTTACACAAGCCAAGGTGACAATAAAAATTAAACTCTATTATTGCACTTACAAGAATTACATTCAAACAACAACTATTAGAGGGAAGTGAGTAGTTTTGTTGATAATTATAAATCCCACGCTGGTGGCACACCGTGACCGATATGCTAGTTTAAGTCGTATTGTGAGTTAGAACATTGTACTTAGCGTGTTTACTGACCGCCCTTTTATCGTTTTACATAGTTTAATGTTTGCGTAAGAACGCCCTTTTGTTTTTACATATAGTATGGAGTTTGCATTGGGAATAGTAGGTCTTGTGTGTCTTAAGTGATACGCCCAGCTACCCAATTCAAAAAGTTTAAAAATAAGGAATGGGTCTTACAATAGGGAGAGAGTCAGGGATGTTAGCTTTCTAGAAATGTTTTAGATCAAACAAAACAGAACAGCTGTTATCAATCACTTCATGTCGATACTCTCAGGCAGTGATTCCCTCCCGGCGACCATGATACGACCATGATAGGAATGGAAAACCTCAAAACATTATCACTTCAAACCGTATACATCCCATTCAAACAGGCCGGCATAATCGGGTAGTTGACTACATTTTCTATAATACATTTATCAAAAATGTATGCCATTCAAAATCAGAGGGAAAAAGAATTTTCAAAATTGTGCGCGATATTAAAGTTATAAAGCTTTGAAATTTGGTGTCATATAACAGTAATATCATACTGTGACGTCACCGGGTGTAACCGGCCATAACGTTGCGTGCGTGCGAAAGAGATAGCGCGATATTCCCACCACGCCACCAATTTTGCTCATGACAATATTTCAATTGTGAATAACTGCTTTATTTCTCAACCAATTTTGATGCTGATTTGACAGAGGAATTTCTTTTTCGTATTATTCACTGTTACATATAAAACAATGTACAAAATAGAATATAAGAAACTACCCTATTGTGGAGACTGGCGAGGTAATCATTTCACATTAGACACTCTATCTGGACCACAGTTCGCTTAACATTAGGTGCACTAGGATAACTTTGTCGAGTCCAAATCCTACTAATATTATAAACGCGAAAGTTTGTAAGTATGGATGTCTGGATGTATGGATGTATGGATGTTTGTTTCTCTTTCACGCAAAAACTACTCAATGGATTTCGATGAAATTTGGCACACGGGTATATTATGTCCTGGATTAACATATAAGCTACTTTTTATCCCGGGAAATATAAGGCGGGACTTTTACCTCGGGAAAACTCATTCACGCGGGCGGAGCCGCGGGCAAAAGCTCATAAAATAATAAAAAATGAATAATGTCAACTAAAATATTATCTCTTAAACCGTTATATAATGTGTGTCAGCAAGGTAGCGTACCACAACAGTTGCAAAAATTATGTCATTTCTTGCATGCTGTACAATAATCAACAAAAAAATTACTATTTCCCTTTAGGGTAACTATGCCATAATAAAAGTTTCTTTTTATAAATGACTAGACTTCTGCTCGCGGCTCCACCCGCGTGAAAAAGATTTTCCGGTATAAAAAGTAGCCTATAGCACTCAGAAGTAATGTAGCTTAATATTTGTGAAAGAATTTTTAAAATCGGTCCAGTAGTTTTGAGTTTATCCATTACAAACAAACAAACAAACAATCAAATCTTTCCTCTTTATTATTAGTATAGATAAGTATATATAAGTCGAGCAAGGTGCTCGCCTACGGTAAGCGACACGACTACCCACTGACAGTAGCAACGCTATCTAGACTTTAAATTATAATTACCTACATTACTATTTTGTTACTAATGATTTTTAAACAGATTCTCTCTTTACGTGCATTATTTTTAATATAATGGAGAGGTTAGTTCACTGGTGGTAGGTCTCTCATATGTAAGAGTCCGTCTAGGTGGGTACCATCGCAATGTCTATTTCTACTGCCAAGCAGCAGTGTGCACGCAATGTTGTGTTTCGGTTTGAAGGACATTGTAGCCAGTGTAACTACTGGACATAATGAGACTTTATATCTTGTGTTATCAGGATAACGAGCGCAGTGGAATGCCACACAGTACTTTGTAACTCAAGGTGCTGTATGGTGTTGCTACTGTTTATAGGCGGTCGTATTACTTGCCATCAGGCGAACGGCATGCTCGTCTCGTCATTCAAAGCCATAAAAAAAAGCTTAAGATATGCCAACGGACATAAAGCACACACGACTAGAAGCTTTATAAGTTAGCAAAGCTATTACCACAATTCATTTAAGTCTCAAGCTCCTAACAGTACATATTTACCTCCCATTGGTTAATATTTTGTATCTGAAACCGGTGTGAACCAATGTTCAATTCCACAATCAAAATTTGTGCGAGCATTTCGATTGGAATAAAAACTTAATTTGCACGGCATTGGAATTTGCATCTGATATGGTGATGGGCTCACCGCCTGTATGCACTTGCATCTCTCCCTACTGCCTCTGGGATTGGCTTCTTATATACATTAATTATTATCGAGTTTAGTGTTTTAAAACTTATGTGAATAACGTTCTTTACTATCCAGTAGAGCTTTAAGCTCATTTTACTGTAATGAAACTGTAAAAATCATATCTAAACATGGGTTAGTTGAATTAGGTGACATGGATTTGACTAATGTCTAGACCAGAAACATTTATGTATGTCATGAGCATCTACTACACTCTACGATCCAAATACAACCATGACCGACGGGCTTGCGAGCTTTTTGAGCCAAGTAGCTCTACGCTGAATTAAGAAACCATCAAAGCTTTTTAATTTGGGATAATCAAGCGCAGGAAATCGTTACTTGGGATTAAAACGTTATAAGCGGTTGTTAGATTTATTTAATTATTTATTGATTTCCAGTTCTAACTTACTTATTTTCAAATGCTTATAGGCACATTTTGGTTGAGTTTTTTATATATTTTATTTTATTCAAAAGTTATACAGTAGAGCTGGCTTCTTCAAATTAGGAACAAATTTATTTCTCATTTTAACTGAGAATAGAAAATCATATTTAAATAATTATTACAGTGTACTATAGTAAATGTAGTGTTACTTAACATAATATATTATCAGAAATATGTTAACCGTGCGACATTTATTTGTCATATTTATAGACTATTGAACATCAACATACCTATTACATAAAACATATTGTGTATTTAAATAAAACAGGTCTATTAAGTATTCTAATGCGGTAACAATGTCTCAAAAAAGGTAAGCGTAAAATTATTACGAAAGAGTACAGCTTAAAATGTTAATTTATGTTATACATGTAAAAGTTTTATTTTGTATATATTAAAATTAAATAATACATAACACAAATGAGATAGTAGCGTGTATAGAAAAGTAAGAGAATATAATGTGAAAAGTGTGGATCGCGTTGATGTCTTTTCTTAAGAAATCAAGATAACTGATAGTTGCACAGTGTTTGGTTAATTTACATCCACGTCCGTTATATTCATTTTTGTTGCTAAATAAAATTTATTAATTTCTTGCCAGCAATGACTGACTTAAATATGCAGCGAAATATTTTTTAATTTCATTTATTTTGAATTATGATGCCCTTTCAATGTGTCGAAGGAATGAAAAAAATATCAAATTACTAAAACATTTTCAATAATTTAAATATTCTACGAAGCTTTCAAATGCTGCACTATGACTTTGTAAATCAAATGATAATTGAATAGTTTTATAAATATAGGATACACAAAATTATTTCTTATTACGTAGGTATATTTTAAAATATTTTTGATTTAAGGTGCTATTTGACTAATTTAAATATATTATATATCATCATTATTTTTTACTATATCTACACCGTCCCATATTTTTTATAAAATATAGCAGCCGATTACACCAGATTATTATAAAAATTCAAAACTAGGTCGAAAAAACTCGTCCACAAATAATAAGCACACGTCATAAATAAATAACTGAATTCGAAATTTAAATAAAAGCACCCAGGTCTTACCTTTTTAGCATCAATCAAAATACATCACTGGCAATCTAACACAAATTCTAAATTCAAACACTGGTCACCAAAAAAAGTTTTCGTACGCACTGGGCGGTGGGATTCGTCCCGTAGCAAGGCGTAAGTCCGGCGCGGCTTGCGGAACGGTTGTAACGGTGAGCGAGCGTGGCGGACGGCGCTCGCCGGGCCCCGCCCACTGCGCGGTGGGGCAGATAGCTACACCTCTTAGCGATTTTCACACTTCCCTCTTACCTACTAGAGCGGCCAGTTTATGTTGAGCCGTGATGCATTTTTTATACCGGAGTGACTTATGGTTTTATTAGGAAATTGAGTGATAGTTTTGAAGACATTTTTTAAATAATTAATTTATTTACAAAGTTATCGTAACTATTTCGTTCTTATTTTTCAAACATCAATATTTAAAAATATTTGTACTACTATTTGAATTAGCTAAATATATCAAGTGTTATGCTGGCTGATATTAACACAATTGTAATACAAATGTAAAATATTTGACTTGTAATGCACTTCACAATTCTTCATGAAATTCAGTTAAGGAGCTTTCGTTACCAAAGAATTAATATCTTAGTTTTTTCGGTCATTAGAAGCTTTAAACACAAGGCTAGATATACTTCTATATAAAATTCTAAGACCTTTACGTGAAGCAGGGGTTTGTTAGAATGGTCGCGTACATCGTTTCCGTACGAAGTTTATTCACGGGATTGTCGACTTTGTTGCCTTCACGTTCGGCGGTCTTTTGTTCTTAGTCGCTTCATTAACTTCCTTCGTTTAGGCTGATGGTTTAAAAATATCTGAAGCTATTTTGCTCGTTAATTTTCTCGTCTTTAAAAGCGAGATTATTAATATTCTATATTATAAGTTAAGTATTCTAAATTTTTCATCGCTGGTATCCAAAATTACGAGTAATTTTCAGTATCATCTAGTCCTGAAACAAATATTTCCACATCAATCATTTGTGACGATAATAATTAAACCTGTAGTTTCACACTAAGTCATTCACCTACCACGCAACATAATTTATTTGCTCCTTTATTTTTACTATTGGTCGTTCAGTGGTCGAAATTCGTCCATCGAAATTAATTTATTTTTGACCCATAATATTTTATATAAATATTATTCTTCTGCACTCCTCCGATCGTCGCCAGAATTATGTGGCTACCAGAAGATTAAAGACATAGGTTATTCATGTTGTCACATAAAAAACTTGGGCATATTTAGAGGTTATATTCATTTCATGATAATTATAATAATAATTCCTTCCTAGCCGATTTCGGCCATGGCGGCCAATCTCAACGGAGATCAGCCAGGTGCGCAGGAGATATTATAGTGCACAAGTGTGTGCGCAATACACAAGTGCACTCACTATTCCTTCACACTCATAGTCCGGTGAGACGGCAATCCGACATGACCGGAGAGAGATCAGGCGCAGGACCAACGGCTTTACGTGCTTTCCGAGGCACGGGGGTATCACACCGCCAACTTCCTGACTCCAAGCTGCGACTGAGTATTTTTTTTTTAAGATGGAAAAACCCAGTCACAATGTTTTTGGCCCGACCCAGGATTCGAACCCAGGACCTCAGTGCGCAAATCGTACTCGTAACGCGTACGCAATACAACTACGCCACCGAGGCAGTTTCATGATATCGATCCTATAGCCAATCAGACAAGACATCTTACCATACAATTGAACTATTAATCGTACCAAAGCGATAGCGATGACAAATGTCTAGAAAAATCTACTAACAAGTTGAGAAAATGTATTTTTGTCCACAATTTTTTATTTGTCCCCCGTGACCGACATGAAATATTACATTTGCTCCATCGAGTGTAAACTTCTAATTGCTATGGCGAAGTGAGACCACGCCCGTCTGTCTGTATGTGTGACGCGCCACAAGTTATGGAACATAGCGTTTAATATTATTATCTTTATTCTAAGTGAGTACATACAGTACTTTGTAACTCAAGGTGCTGGATAGTATTGCTACTGTTTATGGGTGGTTGTATCGCTTACCATCAGGCGAACGGCATACTCGTCTCGTCATTCAATGCAATTAAAAAAAATACAAACATGGCATAATTTACAGGGGAAAGGCAGAGGTGTAACACACACAGTTTTACATGGCCTACCAGCCTTCATGGTAGATATCTATTAGAGATGTGTGCGAAGCTAAACGTTGCGTTAGAAAAATATCCAGCAATGTTATCAATTCATTTTGTTAGACTTAGCGCAGCTCTAAATGGGCTAAGTACAATGTCACATCGTTTAACAGCTTTGCTACGCATTTACAGCTTAACTTTCACGTACGTCTTTATTGAAAACACTTTAATGGTGGAAACACATCACTGTGCTGTGTCGCGATGTGTCATTACTCATTATAATCAGTTTCATACACTCACAACCGTATTCACAAACAACACTGGTGGTAGGTCTCTCATATGTAAGAGTCCCTCTGGTTGGGTACCACCGAAACGTCTATTTCTACCGCCAAGCAGCAGTGTGTATGCACTGTTGTGTTTCGGTTTGAAGGACATTGTAGCCAATGTAACTAGTGGACATAATGAGACTTAACATCTTAGGTCTCAGGATGACGAGCGCAGTGGAATGCCACACAGTACTTTCTAACTTAAGGTGCTGGATGGTGTTGCTACTGTTTATGGGTGGTCGTATCGCCTACCATCAGGTGAACGGCGTGCTCGTCTCGCAATACAAAGCAATAAAAGAAAAAAAAATACTATAAGGACGCACAGTGCGCCCAAACGCATGGTGTCAGAAATTTCTTAGTTGTCTTTGTCTTTGTTTATCTAATAGCCAATTGATGTAAAGTTGTATAAATATTAGCCAATCACAGAGCCTACGTACTGCGAAAGCTATTTTATTTTATTTTATTTTATTTGGAATGACAAACAGCTTATATTTTACACACAGCTATATAATACAAATATAATTCAAGTTAAGCCTAAAAGTATTCGCCAATGTATCATACCGAAAGCACTGAAAAACAGACTTCTTATAACAGCATTGCTCTGTACCAGCGCTCCGTACTTACTTAAGCAACGTTTGTGAATACTGGCTTTTGAGAGGTTAGGAACGTATTATTTATTTATATATTTAAACAGCATACATATAAAAACATTACAAATTTTGCATTACTTAAACTAAGGTCTAGTATGTATGCCAAATTATAGGTCCACACATCGTTCACCTGTAACGATTATTGTAGCTTATAGCTCTATATATTAGCGTTAATTATATGTACCATACCATACCAGCCTTGTATTTTATACAGACCATTGCTGAGCACGGGCCTCCTCTACAACTGAGAGGGTTTTGGCCTTAGTCCACCACGCTGGCCTAGTGCGGGTTGGCTGACTTCACATACCTTCGAAATTCCTATAGAGAACTTCTCAGATATGCAGGTTTCCTCACGATGTTTTCTTTCACCGTAATCTCTAAGGGAGTGATCCTTGCCGGTGAAACCATTTTAAATATGTATTTTGTACTTATTCTGTATTATGGGTTTATAGCCTGAAAATCATTTTTAAAAACATTTTATTTCAGGCAATAAACAAATATAGCATCGTGGCGCAGCGCTATCTGTTGTAGCGTCGCTCGCGCCATCGTAGTACAGGATCTGGCACGCCACAACACAAATAATTTTTAGCTTAAGTCGGTAACTTGCGTCACACGCACAGGACACGGACGTCACCGGTTATGGTGTTTAAACAGAGGGCTCGGCCATTACGCACCTATTTCTCGCACATCGCTCGTTACTCCTGCGTTTATTAACTAGATCGTTCGATATGGCACCCGCCCGTGACGGTTATATGTCACTTGATACGGAATTCGACCTGCTTTTATAAACTTTATTTTCTCGAATATGAGGTTTTGAAGATATACTTCTTTTGGCGCGTTAAGGAAAAATGATGAGAGTAAATTTTTACGATGCGGCGCACACCGTCACGAAAACACCCTGAAGTTAGCTATAGTCAACATTTTTGAATTTTGAACGTAGAATAAGGCGAAAGATAAATTTTTTAAAAAGATTTTTTTCTTGTTACGCCAAAGAAGTATAACTTCTAACGCGTGTACATAAGTACACACACACTTTTTTTTAATAGCATTTGGCATATCTTGGTTAATTGATCCCTACCATCACCCACAATATTAAAACGTCACAAATACAAAATTATGGAAATAGTCTGGGTTTGCGTGATTTTGCAAACTTTTGTACTTAGTTATCAACACGAGTGTCGGTTTTTGAACACTAATCAAAGAAACAGACGCTTTCTGCGACAACCGCTTGTAATTACAGGTTGAATAATGCTTCCAGAGACTCGCCGAGCTTCACCGCTCAGTGTCATAAAATGCGTATTGTCGACCCTGGCTTACATGAGTTGTGGTGGTGAGTTTGAGGGAGGTATAGTCTCTAAGCGCTACATCACAAATACATCCACACGTTTATACGTGATCTATAGAAGTAAATATAAAATCAATCCTCAATACCCTCATTTTATTAAATACTATGTGATTTTCGCGGCTATGCTCCCTGGGAAAACCCCTCCTTTCTATCTTCCTAGGACTTATGTTTTATTACGAGCCAGTTTCAGAGGTGGTAAGTAAATTTGATTTGACAGTTGTCGTATTAAACAGCTAATTTAGACAGTACTCATTTTATTAACGTTTATTCGGGTGCGTAGATTAGAGTTTTTGTGTTTGGTCGGGTTATACATTTATGTGACGAATAGCGTTTATCAGTAAGAGGTGTGGATTGGCCCTAAGTGTATTTTAACGGGATTATTATATCATCATCATACCAGCCCTGTATTATATACTGCCCACTGTTGAGCACGGGCCTCCTCTACAACTGAGAGAGTTCAGGCCTTAGTCCACCACGCTGGCCTAGTGCGGGTTGGCAGACTTCACATACCTTCGAAATTCCTACAGAGAACTTCTCAGATATACAGGTTTCCTCACGATGTTTTCCTTCACCGTTAAAGCGAGCGATAGGTAATTCACAAAGAATACACACATAACTTTAGAAAAGTCAGAGGTCTGTGCCCTTGGGTTTTGAACCTGCGGACATTCGTCTCGGCAGTCCGTTCCACTCCCAACTAGGCTATCGCGGCTACTTTAACGGGATAAAAATTGTTAATGTCCAGTTTGTACAAATTTCCATCAAATCCCTTCACCTTCTACATTTATTTAACAAACATCCAAACTGTCGCATTTATATGTAAGATCGCACATGCCAAAGGATGTCAAAATTTGGCAAAATGTTACCTAAACCAGGTGCACAATTAGTGCACCTAAGTGTTGCACGCGGTGTCCGTAGTGTATCGCGGGTACAATCTGCGTTTGCGGGCACCCTCAAATTATAGGGGTATTACTGGACATTGCGCATCGCCAGACACGCTAACTGTGGACCTCGATATAAACGGACTTTTCTTCTTTATTTAAATACTATTATATATATATATATATATATATACAGTATTTTGTCAGTCAAGGTGCTGGATGGTGTTGCTACTGTTTATGGGTGGTCGTATCGCTTACCATCAGGCGAACGGCATGCTCGTCTCGACATTCAAAGCAATAAAAAAAAAAAAAAAAAAAATACTAGACTTTTGCTCGCGGCTCCGCCGGCGTGAAAAAGTTTTTCCGGGATAAAAGTCACGCTTTATATTTTCCCGTGGTAAAAAGTAGCCACGTTACCCGCTGATAATGTAGCTGTACATATGTTGGTGAAAGACTTTTTAAACGGTCCAGTAGTTTTTTAGTTTATTCGTTACAAACATACAAAAATACGAATCTTTCCTCTTTATAATATTAGTATAGATAGGGTTGCGAAGGAAATCAAACATTTCCTCTCCGTCACAGTTGCACCAACCAGACATAATTTGAAGTATTAAAGAAGAAGGACAATTAATTGCTGGTAATTATGAATTTTATACTAATTAAAACAATACTAGATCTGTAAATGCCATTTCACAGAAAAAAAATTTTAGCATATCGACACATTTTCCCATATCAAAAAAATTACACTCCTTTTTAAGTATTCTTAAGAAACTAAGTAGAAACCAAGCATAAAACATACCACATGATATTTTAACACAATATATTATCTAACATCCCATTTTAATCTATCAATTCCTAAACATTTCACTTTCAATCGAACTTTAATAAAATTTCCCAAGTCCAAAGCCATCGGAGTCGTACGAACTGTCCAAGTAAAATTTTAAATGCAGTCACACGCATCTGCCTTCCGTCTCGAGGTAGCAATTACAACAGCCAAATAACAACATAACCATTTTAACTACTTTCCTTTGCCGAACCGCCAAATTACTCATTGTTTTAACTTTAATATGCGAATTTTGACAATTTTGACGTGTGTCTTATAGTTTGTCGATATTAAAGTTCGTATGGTTCATTAGTTAATTTTTACATTTTTATAATGTTTTTATCAGTATCTTATGTTTACGCTCTCTACGAAATAAGTTGAAAATAATGAATTAAAAAGTCCGTTACGTCCAATCTTCAGTTTGAACACGAATGTATTTTGAAAAAGTGATTTCACAGAATATTTAGTACAGAATCGAACTACACTTCATGTCTTAGAAAATACCCGTGATTTTTTACGATATAAATGTTTTGATTTATTGCCTATTGTTCCCAAAGATTTTTCTGTATAACACATTATTTAATTGGTAATGTTTCCGAGCAAACCTTTTGATTTATTTATTAATACCGAAATCTCCACATATGTAAATTCGGTGCAATTTAATATCGAAATCACTTTACTAGGTCACAAAAACTTTACTAAAATTGCTTTTTTACGATTTGCTCCGTGACCACGGTTCATTCTTAAAAATCGAATGTAATAGAAAAACAATAAAAATACCTTACATCATAAAGAACATTCTAACAAGATATGACCTATTCTCTTACGACCTTTTTCATTTGGAGTATAGTTAATTCGAACGGAAGGGACGCAGTATGAATTCCCTTCAAGAATGAAAGAGAGAGGTATATTTCAGTGCATCAACTTTAAACGATGGGCGTGACCGAATAGATAACCCGAGATCGGATGCGAAACGGGTTCCTTATTTAAATTTTATTTTTATTGAAATGTATTGTGTCATCAAATTGATTGAAAAGTAAGTCAATCTGTCCATCTCCTAGTAAAATCTTGGAAATAAATACACTTTGAATTATTTTAGTCCCACTGGAGATCTTATCTAATTTTACATAAGTGATTTGGGTAGTCATGCTATTGCATGCAAATTATAGGTTCAGTCATACACATAGTTCTAACGACATAGTTAGATATGTCTTATCAAGTGGATGCTATGGAATACGAGGGCCAGACAACACCCAGGCTAGAAGCAAATATGTGGACAACGAATTTACACATTTACGTAAATTGTAGGAATTATATTTTATAGAGTAATGTCTTAAAATAATTAGAAATGAAGATTATGTTTAAAAAGTAATAAAAAATATATAACATGGTTTTATTCAATTTCTATTTCGTTCATATTATAACCTTCAGTAAAAATCATTATTTTGTATCATTTTGCTATCAATATTAGGAGATCGCTGTCTTCCTGTTAAAGACCCCTCACAACTTGTGAAGAAGGACGAAAAAAACTTAAATCACCCCAATGAGCAACATGTATCCAACCGTGCAACATCGCAACGCAAAATTAGGGGACGTCCCGCGATACGACGCTCTCTTATTAGTAGACGAAGAGCTCATGTCAACTAAAATAGAATTATAAAAAAAAAAATAGTATTAAAAAAAAAAGAAAAACACAGACACAAACATACACACAGTCATAGCAGTACGCCTTTTTCCCTTTTGGGAGTATTCGTAAATGATATCACACCCATTTTCACCCGCTATTATAGGCTCCATGGAATACGGAACCTATTTTCATTCGCCTTTTACGTTTCCAGACTGCGAGCTGATATTAACTGAAAAAAATTATATCCCTTTATCAGATTCGGGGATCGAAACCGAGACCTCTGTTCGGCAGTCGTACTGTAACTACTACTTCACTATTATAACACTGTCCCCGTTCGGCGGTTATCTGTCTGAACGCAATATACTCAAAACATACTGAACCGTATTTTCATACGGTTCTCACCAATGGACGGAGTGATTAAAGTATACCTATGAGTATAATTCATGAAGATTTTATCACAGATCAAATTCCATGCGGGCAAACCAACATAACCGTTCCACTCACCCCCCAGTGGTGGTAGCGACAACGCGTTTTTTTCCCGCGAAAAAAAAAAGGTGTGACAAAAAGCTAGTAACCAATAAAATATACATCACTTACAATATCGTTCTAAGTTCACATACCTATTTGTAACGTTCAGTCCACGAAACGCTCATTCTATAGTCCATCGCATGAAGTCTATTCGCTGGCATCTTAGTATTCTGCAACATCGCCTCGCACCAATTTGATATGTCACTCCTCGCTTCGTACACCTATCTTGTGTTCTATATCATTGGACTTTCTTTTTGATGTGTTATTTGTATATCTTGCAACGCATAAACTAAAAGCACCCTGACATCATTAGTTTTTTGTTAGACGCGTCAAGTTTTTTCCCTAGCCACGTGCGGTCAACGATGACAAAAAATCACATTACACTGCACCTTTCAGCACTAATAGATTATAAATAACGTTGTGCCACTGGGGAGTAACGGTATTTTAGTATTACTAACCAGAGACAAGTTCGTAGAATACTTGTATCCGCCTGGATAGCGGCCAACGTACGCTGGTAAAACCATAGTGGCTCTTAAGTGTGTCGCGTTCTGGGATCGACCTGTGTATGCAATCAGCCCTGTATTATATACTGCCCACTGCTGAGCACGGGCCTCCTCTACTACAGAGAGGGGTTAGGCCTTAGTCCACCACGCTGGCCTAGTGCGGGTTGGCAGACTTCACATACACTCGTAATTCTAATGGAGAATTCTCAGGTATGTAGGTTTCCTCACGGTGTTTTCCTTCACCGTTAAAGTGAACGATAATTGATAAACAATACACTCGTAACTTCGTAAAGTCAGAGGTGTGTGCCTTGGGTTTTGAACCTCTGGACATTGCCTCGGCAGACCGTTCCATTCCCAACTAGGCTATCGTCCACTTTTTTTTTACCTGTGTATATTCGGATTCAAAGCGGCATAATGTTTTCGACTGGCGAGGGAGCTGTCTCGTCAACCCCACTCCGCTCCATCAGGTGCAGGGGATTTTGCAGTGTCCGTATAAAAAAATATTGTAGATTACTAGATGCGGGCCGCTTTTGACAGGTCCGTCTGGATATCTTTGGAGGAGGCCTATGTTCCGCAGTGGACGTCGTGTGGCTGATGATGATGATGATGATGACTAGATGGTAGGTTTCTTGTATACGAGAGTCCGGCTGGGTAAGTTCAAGTGCAATGTCTATTAAAGCAACAATGTTGAAGCACTGTTGTTTTGATTTGAGGGAAATTGCAGCTTCTGCAACTAGGTATTAGGTTCTCAGGGTGACGAGCGCAGCGCCTCACACATTGTTTTGTAATTTGTATATCAAACTAGCTTTTGATCCTTTTGCGAACGAGTTTTTCCGGGATAAAGGTGCCATGTGTAATTTCCCGAAATAAAACCTATCTTCTTTCTAGGATCTCCAGCTTTCTCCATACCAAATTTCATCGAAATCCGATCAGTTATTTGAGTGTATCGCCTTTAGACAGACAGACGCGATGGGGAAGTTTGTTTAACAATATGTAAGGATAAGGGTCGGGATGTTTCCCTCAACCGAACAACTCACTGGTTTCTTAATTCAGAAGTATGAGCATTATTCAGACACCTGATAATGTTGTAAAGAATTAAATAGTGATACTTAATTCATTATCATTGCTTATTATTTAACCACTTTTGAAAATCCACATCTCGTTTTTACTTGTCCCATTTAGAATTCTTTCGTTTGGAGGACAGATTCAGGAAATAATATTAGGGGTAGACTCCCTTTTTAAGCTATTGGGACGCAATATTTAAAGAGCGAATGGGGTGACATATAACGATTACTTTCAGTGCATGAAATGGTATGTTTTTTTAATTATGGAACCACGTAGACCAAGCCTGTCGTCAGTTTTTTTCTGTGAAGATGGGTTGACTCTACTGGCGGGCACTTTCTTGTCAGTCCACAATTATTTATTTCGGGTTTTATACAAATACGAAATCATTTATTCGCTCAACACTATGACACAAACAAGTTTTAGTGTTGCGGGATCGCAAAACCCTAGTAATTCCTAAATACCTATGCACTTAAATCTTACTATATGGCCAAATCTTTGCATATTATGTACTCACTGTTAGCTATACATACTAATTAAATAAATTTATAAACATAATTTTGGTACACCTAAAGCCGCACCTGTTTAATCGCAATCAAGACTAAACAAAGTTATTCCTCGCAAAAACATAACCTCAAACGTCATCTGTCAACTCGCTGTCAGCTGTCACTTTGACGTTTTCGCGATTTTAATTCGACAGTTTTTGGGCATGGGTTTATATCAATCGTACATTGTTAGTTGTAATTGCCGCGTGATTGCGACTAATTTTTGATAATTAAATGACCACCTGTTTTGTTGGTGTTAGTAAAGTGTTATTTATTTGAACACCTTTAACTTTGGCGTGTTAGGAAATTAGATTCTCATAGAAGGGGTACTAATTGTATGTATAATGACAAATTGTTTCTTTATTTGGATTGTATCTTTAATTGGATAGTTATGACTGCATCGAGGTTTGACAAACAATAAACTTTATAAGAACAGATGGCATATTACATAATAGGTGACATTGTGGTTGTACAACTACCTCTGTCAGTGAACCTACAGGACCAAAAGAGTCGAGAAACAACCTTAATTAGGCGTTGCACCGACACTGTTAACTTGCTGCTGAGATTTGTTGAAATTGTCTGTCACTTTCATAGTTTAGTGTTCTGTGGTTTAGTGCTTTTAACAATTTGACAGCATCTACGTGACACCTTTCCCATTTTGAAATTCTAACAATAGTACGAGTTAAAAATCCTTCATATTGAACTAAATCCAGGCCAACAGTTTTACCCTGGATATTAGGCATACCTGGATTTATCGAGCAAAATGTGATAAGAAATTTCCAACGATTTTGCAAAGGACAATGGCAGGTCTCCATACATGATTTTAGTTGATGTAAATGTGTAGCGTTTAGAAGTAAAAAAAATATTTAACAATTCAGCAGCAATTCCTAAACAATTATGTATCAAGATTATTAGTGAAAAAAGTCTAAATCTAAAGATTTTTCATTTTAAAGATTTTGAGGTTATGATTTAGTTGACATTTATGAATTGATTCTTACATAATAATATGAATAATGAAACTCATAAAATGTTTGGTAATCTGTCTATTGTCAAGCGAGACCCTCCCTCATCACATTCGAACCTAACATTTCACTAAACATGGAGAAGGGTGATCTGCCACACGGCATACTAGCGCGCGGCATGCACCTTCCTCAGCTATAGGTACAAGCTTATATATCAAATCATTTTTTATTTATAGATACTACTATAGTAAATAGTCAAGGTTTCTTTGATTTTTTTTTTGTAATAAACTCTGAAACTATTGGGAAAAATACGTTCAGACCGTAAGTCCTAGACTTTGGGAAATAACAATTAAATAAAAACGAGTTCTGAAAAAAAATAAAACACAATTTGTTTTTTTTATGTTTATTCATCTTCTTAATAATAATTCTCTCTGATAAATATCTCATCTAAAAATTCTCCCGGGGCAGATACATTGCCTTGTCTGGCGGCCCAACCCAAATACCAGACAACTGTCATGGTATGAGCGCAGCAACCTACAGTACGGTTGCTCGACCAGGTACAGTATTTTCAATCAAAACATATTATCACACATTTTACAAAAATACTACATGCCAGAAACGAAATGTCGGAAATAGCTTTTTTTTTTAAAATGATATAAGCAATGACCGTAACTATACAGCCAACAGGCAGCTGGTAAGAATGTATAGAATAGAATATACATAGTAAAAAAATGTGGTAAGAAAGCTGAAATCTTTGTTGTTATTCCTAATGAACATTTTATAGTCAGATATATTTTTTGCAATTTTTAGAGACCTGATGAAAATGATGTTTTGGTAGCCTAAATAATCTTATGTCATTCATAAAAAATGGCCGTGACACATTGGTAAAAAGACAATTAAGTTTTTTTAATAATTTATGCAACTTATACACACTTGTACAACTAAAGTTAGTATGCTGAAAAATCATACAAAATAATTATATTGAGATTACCATGTATGGAGTTTCTAAACGCATAATTTATTTATAAATACGATTTCGCCATTGTCCTTTCTCTCTTTATCGATATATCAACATAATAGCAGGTATTCCGTAATCACCTAATAATATGTCAGGAATCGAATGTTGTACTTACAAATAAAAAACCTCAAAGTGTGCCCCACCGCACATTATCAGAGAAGTTTATCACATACTGATGTTACGGGGAGTGTTAAAAATTTGACTTTCTACGTTCCTGTAGTATACTGGTAACAATTTGAAATATTTTTTTTCTTTGGTAAGTTATATATTGTATTCGTCCGGATAGCGACCTCCGTACAAGGTCATCGAGGCCATCATAGTGGCCCACGTAAGTGTGCCGCGCTCCGGGATCAGCCTGTGTATACCCGGTTCAAACTGGCCGGCACAATTGTGTCGACTGACATGGGATAATCAGTAGACACTTTCGGACCCCTCTCTGCTTACCAGGCGCTGAGCGGTTATTTTGCCGTGCCCCTATAAATAAAAAAATACTTAAAAAAAGGTTGAAGACGCTTTTCGGTGAATATTAATAAAATAAGCGACAATATACTTCTACTCAAACTACTACTGCTAATTATACTATTATATCAATAATCGTAATTTTTATTTTTTTCGTCACGTTTTGACGAAACAAGTTAATAGGGAATCTTGATAGTAGTAGTAGCTCATCAACATTATTTCAATTAGGATAAGGCGACCGCGAATAAACTTGGTATAAAATACCGAATATTGAATTAATATCATCATCATCATATCATCATCTTTACACAGCAGTTGCACTTGCAGTGTACTTAATCATTTAAAGGAATAAAGCAGCAATTTGTATGACTCGAAATGTTGTTGAATTTGGAAATCATATACGTGGCATTATCATTTCCCACCCTACTTTTATAAATTTTATATAATGTTCCACATCAGTGATGTATAAGTAACTGATGTATTAAAGGCTGTTACCAGCAGGAGCAGCACGAAGAGTATTCCAGATATGGTGTAAGTCATATTACATAAATACTGATAATGTTTACTATCGGTAACATGAGCGCGTGTATGCGCGTGTGCAGTGGGTGCCGCACCTGCTGCGCACGAGTTGACAAAACCACTGTAATTGTACACAAATTTCGTCCCAAACACATGCCCCGGACGCTGACTCCTTAGGGTATTTTAATGTACGAGGGACCTTGGAGCTATCTGAGTTAAGATGATTACTGAATGATTGGGAGCCGGGTGCAGATTATTGATAGATGATAATCTGCTCTCATGTTTGTAATCAATATGCCAACGTACTGAGCAAATTCTAAATAATTTTTATATAGCACTAGCTTTTGCTTGCGGCTCCATCCGCTTGCAAGAGATTTCCGGGATAGAAGACAAATGCGATCTTCCATGGAAGTACTGTTCGCATCTTTGAGATGGATCAGCTAAATACCAGTTGGAGCCGTTGGAATCAGTAGAGGAGCGCGCCAAAAAGCTTATAGGCAACGATACCCTAGTTAAAGCTCGACTACAGAGCCTCTAGCATCGCCGCAAAGTTGCTAGTCTATCGGCGTTTTACCGGATGCATTTCGGAGAACGGGCCACGGAATTGTACAATTTGATTCCTCCATCCCCATTCCACCACAGAACCAGCAGAGATACGGCGAAGCCTCATTGTTACACGGTCGAAGTTCCAAGGGTTCGCACTAAGCGCTTTGCTTCCACCTTTATTGTGCGGACAGCCAAATTGTGGAATTCGCTACCGTCCTGTCTATTTCCGCATCGATACAATTTGGGTCTCTTCAAGTCGCGAGTAATTCGGTTTCTTCTGGGCAAGCGTGCTTCACCTTAGGCCGCATCATCGCTTAAAACATCAGGCGGATAGCGGTCAAATGCTAGCCCATTTAGCATAAAAAAATCCCGCTATATTTTGCCGGGATGAAAATATTTAACCCGATTTTGAAAACAAATCTGTGGGAGCCGTCTGAAAGTTTGTATTCTTTAAAATAAAAAATAAAACATATCGGTAAAAAAATTATTGACGTGAAATAGCATATAATATAATAACAAACATAAAAAATACACGTCGTATTGAGAAGCTCCTTTCTTTTATTGAAGTCGGTTAAAAATAATAAATATCGGTTTTCTGTGGGACCGTGGTACTACCTCATCTTAAAGTCTTAGGTCTGGCCACTATCGATCTAAAGCTGTACAATATTTGCAAAGACCTGTAAATTAATAGTCCTTGAATAGACATAATACTTTAAATTTAAATAAATAAAATTGCTCACGGGTCCCCTTCAAAACAAACAGATTCTCTGATTTTAATGACTTGATCTAACCATTTACCGCAGATAATGACTAACAACACTGTAACAATATGGCACCCCTTCGTGTCACCCTACTCTACTTGAAGGTGGCTTTGTTGTTCAAACTTGATGACACATCAATATAAAATTAAGTTTTTTGAAAATCGAATTTGAATGATTTAATTATTATTTTTTATTTGAGCTCCGTAAGATTGGCAAAGGAATCTTATTACATACAGTCAATGAAAGTGAATTATTTTTAGTTAGAATATTAAGATGATTTAGATGCTTATTTTGCAGAGCATTGGGAGTTCCTCTCAAGACGTACATAATATTATATAGGTACTGAGTACAGATCTATTCATATAGTATTGAGTTGGTTACAATACAATGAGACCTAGATATGACGAAGGTTGGTCAGTTATTGGTCTGTCATTACCATAGAGCCTGCAACGGCCATATAAGGCCACATAATATCCTTCTAAATTGGAAAACCGTCATGCCAAAAGCATTTTTCTGCCCCATAAAGATAGTCTAGTGTTAAATTTAAAAACCCATCTCATCTCTATTTATTCACCCTCTTATTTTCTTATTAACCGCAACCAAACCGCATTGATTTGATCCAATGTTCCAATTACATGATTATTTATGTGGCAAGTCAGTTTTAACACTTGCGCTGACACCGGCCGGTCGCTTTGACCCCTAAGTGCTTTTCTCGCGAACTAACTCTGCGGTTTGTAAGAAGGGTGCCGCAGCTCAACTTATACTGGTTACATTAATAGCTTGTTTATTCTAACAGATGTGGTACAATGTGGATGTTTTCTATTGTTACCCAACAAGTGTTAATAGTTTTATGAGCTGCGCAAATGTGCGAATGATGATCATGAAATGGTGTAGGGGATTTTAGTGGAAAATAAATATACATTACTTGGATTTGGTATATCGTAAATTTAAGATAAATCGCTATTTGCTATGGTACATCAACTAATTTGCTGCACTTTCTCAAGATAAAACGGCAATTTTTTATATTTTACTGGTTGTAGGTCTCTCATATGTAAGAGTCCGTCTGGGTGGGTACCACCGCAATGTCTATTTCTACCGCCAAACAGCAGTGTGCATGCACTGTTGTGTTTCGGTTTGAAGGGCATTGTAGCCAGTGTAACTACTGGACATAATGAGACTTAACATCTTATGTCTCAGGATGACGAGCGCAGTGGAATGCCACACAGTACTTTGTAACTCAAGGTGCTGGATGGTGTTGCTACTGTTTATGGGTGGTCGTATCGCTTACCATCAGGCGAACGGTATGCTCGTCTCGTCATGCAATGCCATAAAAAAAAACCGGCATTGCGGTCATTTCGGAGATGTACAAAGAAAACAGCAGATAACTCTTATTGTATATTTTAAGTGTAAGTTGTATATTGCTGATACACGACGTGCAAGCGACTTAATTAGTACCCTAAGGTGGCCGAGCAAATACTTTTTCACTGTACATACCTATAGACGTATTATTCATATTTTCAAATGTTCCATATTTCTCCAGAGTCCACTTAGATATCTAGTTGTCATAACCATTACGTGATATGCTTCTTGACGACTTGATAAAGGTTGCAGGAACACGGAGGATGCAGGCCGCTTTTGACAGATCCGTCTGGAAATCTTTAGGGGAGGCCTATGTTCAACAGTGGACGTCATGTGGCTATGACGATGATGAATATGCTTCTAAAGTAGAAGTTGTGATATTGATGCCATCCTAAAAACTACACAATACGTTTCAAATAAAATAGCATTACTTATCAACAACAATCACATTCAATTACAACGCCGAAGTCAAAACCATCCACTCAACTAATCCTTGATTGACAACAAAAAAACATCCAAGATTAGGGTCAAAATGGCCACGCGACCAAATTAACTTTATGTTATCCCGTTATCTAAGAGAGCATTCGCTAACGAGAAGTTTTTATAGTTAATTCGGATTAGATAGTGTCCCACGGGTGGTCGGTGGGGTGATTTTGACCCGACGCCGCTGGAGGGTTGCGCCCCACTGCGTTGACAGGTTAAAGGGATGTTGAAGTGTCATTGTTCATAGAATTTATATTTATTTATAGATATAACAGCTTCTGAATTGGATAAGATGTTTATTGATTATGTAGTTAAACGATAATGACAAATGGATACAAAAAATTAAAATGGTAATAAATATTTTATTATTACTTACTAAGTCTTCTCTGACCTTTTTCCAGACCTTCGTTAATCTAGATTATAGGACATGACCTACCTATGTGCCAAATTTCATCCAAATCGTTTCAGCGAATCCTATGTATACTAAATCCAAACAGCTACACCATTGATGTATTCAAAAACCCTCAATGATCTACACATACTGTCGCTAATACATCAATGATCTACAAATACTTTCGCTAATACATCAATGATCTACACATACTTTCGCTAATACATCAATGATCTACACATACTTTCGCTAATACATCAATGATCTACACATACTTTCGCTAATACATCAATGATCTACACATACTTTCGCTAATACATCAATGATCTACACATACTTTCGCTAATACATCAATGATCTACACATACTTTCGTTAATACATCAATGATCTACACATACTTTCGCTAATACATCAATGATCTACACATACTTTCGCTAATACATCAATGATCTACACATACTTTCGCTAATACATCAATGATCTACACATACTTTCGCTAATACATCAATGATATACACATACTTTAGCACTTGTTTAAATACACCTCACACACTCACGCCTTTTACCCCCAAAGGTAGGCAGAGGTGCAACTAATGCACCTACTTTTCGCCGTGTTTATTCCGTCTCATTATGTGATAGGGGCGAGCCTATCGCCATGTCGCTACTGAGCAAAAAATCCCAATATCACTTTGCCCGATTCGGGATTCGAACCCAAAATCTCATCACTGCAGTCGTACCGTAATACAACTACGCCTTAGAGGCAATCGCATTTATAAGTAGTCTAATATAACCCGCATCACGCATATTGACAGAATGTAATAACATTTTATTTATAACCGAATATTAGATGAAGATGAACATGAAATGTGGATTGAAAGAAGATGTAGTGACTAAGATTGAGAAAGGAATGCTTCGGTGGTTAGGCCAAATTGAAAGGAAGGACGAAAGAAGAGTAACGAAAGAAATTTATGTCGCGAAAGTAAGTGGTAGTGTCGGACGAGGGCGTCCTAGACGTACCTTCATGGACCAAATTGACGACCTCTTACGGAAGGGTCAAATAAGGAGTTCTCGTAACCGACGAGCATGTATGAAGAGACTGATGACTGTGGAAGAAGCGAAAGAGGTATGCTTGGATCGTAGCACTTAGCGTTCCATAGTCTCTGCCTACCCCAATAGGAGAAAAGCGTGAGTTTAAGTAAGTAGATGAACATCTGATACACTCAAAATATAACTGGTAAAAAACGTAAACAGAAAGCCAGCAGTAAGACAGGTTATGAACATTGTATCGACAATGGACTCAGTTCTTTTGCTACAAACAATAAAATCAAACCTTAATTCAGTTTTATTGTTCAAGATGAACGAATATCCCAATTTAGCTAAGTACGTTTTTGTGAAATCTGATAGTGCAAGAGCTGAGAATTAGAAAATTTTGGCAAAATTGTAGCAAGTTAGAAAGATCTAAAAATAACATCAACGTCTTATTATCTACCTTAAATCCTCAAATGAATATTTGCATGGGTTCTGGCAATATTATTACTTACCTGGTTAAAAATAAAAAGTTACAATATATTATCCATTTAAATAAAAATATAATTTGATTAGTATATTCAAATATGGCGAACTCGCGGAATAATATAAAGCGTGTAAAAAGTACAAAGTTCGTTAAAGAAACAAGAGAACCTAAACTGTTGCAAGCGGTTTTCCAAAACTGCTAATCATATTATGTATTATAATTATTGAATCGTATTCATGCCAGTTATTTGAATTAGAGTCAAAAAACGCAAAATATTTTGACTACATAAATTATCCCATGAAACCTTGCCACGCAATTTTATATAATAACCACATACAAAATAGGTTCAAAATCCTATCAATTCTATCAATATTTTTTACACTCGTTCCGCACAAATGACCACCCAAAATACTTGAATAAGACAACTCTCAAACGCGCGCAGAATCTTTCCCAGCAAATATGTACGCAAAAAATCATAACTAATTATAAATTCACTAATTATAATTTGAATTCAATGCTTTTATGAGAGTAATGCGGGGACAGTCCATCTGTGACGTGTTATCTGACCATCAGGACGTGTAGGATTCTCTACCGCCGTGCTTGTGAGTAAAACATAACGTCAAATTCCAAAGGAAATGTTCGAGATTTGCTATAACGTGCGATTTTGATCGCTACGTATTTGAGATGATGGTAACATTTTCAATAGCAATAAATTGCGTGTGAGTAACCATATGCATAATGGGTATTAGAAAAAGTATTTTAATCGTACTCTGTATTAGTCTGATTCGTCCTAAAAGACTTCTCAACGTGACAACTACACGATAATGTCTGAAACTATTTAGACTCCTCATCCTACAATGGCCACCATTCGATCTAAAAAAGCATAACTTCCACCTGAAATACCTCAAACTTCTAGCATTTTTGATCCACGTCTTTGAATTAATTTAGTGTCGACATATTTAAGTGTTCTCAAATAACTCACAAAGCATATAATACCTTAAAATATTCACAATAAAAACATAACTCAAAGATGCCTTTACTCTAATTACGCTAAGCTTGGCATAACTATCAAATCATGTAAACTATTGAATCGTATGAAAAAACATACATTTTTTAAATTTCGAAAAAACACAACATTACTTAGAAAGATCGCCCTAATTACTTATCCAATTACTATAATGAGTTTTCGCACAGGCACCTTGGTGGACTTCTGTGGTATGACGACCGTGAATGTCTGAAATTAATAAACTGTATTTACAAAACAAAAAGCGAATCGTTAAAATTTATCGTATATTTTATGAAATACAGTTACGGGTTGGTGAGTTTTTTTCGTCTCATCGGTATTGATTGCTGAGGTAGATAATGCAAAGTGCTGGTTTACAAAGTCTTGTTTGCCAAATGGTTGTGTGAAGTTTTCAGTTTGTAGAGGGACAGGGTCACCTTAGAAAAAAGGACCATTTTCAGCAAGGCAGATAGTGTAGACAGACGTAGTCCCCCGATGGTTGATGCCAAGATAGTCAGTACTATGTCTTCTATTCTTGCTGTACCAAGCGTCCCAATACAGGAATTATTGGGCTGTGTACTCCAATTACTGCTCTAGATTGAAGACTAGAATTATATTCAGCCTCGGTTTACAGTCTCGATTCCGTCGTGGAGTGAAAACCTCATTGGCAGAATATGGATGTTGTCTTGATCCTTTTATTCAAACATCTAGTGAACATGTGTGGCAGTCTTTAACAAGAAAATTTTCTCCGTAAAATTAATTCGATAAAACACGTATTGCAATTAGCCAGTATTCTTTTAATAGACCACTAGCTTTTGCCTGTGGGTACGACCGCTTGGAATAAGATATGTGACAAATTTCAAATAGTAACATGTGTTCTTACTTCTTGTTCAAGCTTATAATAGGTATACTATACTGCTTGCGGCTCCGCCCGCGTGAAATTGTTTTTCTGGGATTATAATATTTTCCCTATAAAAAGTGGCCTATCGCACTCAGGAGTAATGTAGCATCCTATTAGTGAAAAAATTTTCAAAATCGGTCCAGTAGTTTTTGAGTTTATCCATTACAAACAAACAAAGAATCAAATCTTTCCTCTTTATAATATTAATATAGACAAATATAATACTATATAATACCAGCCCTATATTGCATACTGCCCACTGCTGAGCACAGGCCTCCTCTACCACTGAGAGAAGTTAGGCCTTAGTCTAACATGCTGGGCTAGTGCGGGTTGGTACTGTTGGCAGACTTCACATACCCTTGAGATTCTCAAAAAGTAGTACATACCAAATTTCATCTCAATCAGCTTAGTGGTATATCAAACTTAACAGATGGCTGATAGACAGACCTACTTTCGTATTTATAATATTATTGTAGATCACTATGCACATCGGTATGTCTGTTATGGCCGATGAGACATTATTTTGTTAATTCACTTAATTTTATACCGGATACGGTGGCTTGCAGGTGGCAATCCATGCTGGTAAAACTTCATGCTGGGCACTCGCATTCTGTATCAAAATAACTCGAGAACTGTCATGCCAGTTTTTAAAAACGACTTGCGATCCCCTAAGACATATTAGCGTGCGCGGGAGTGACAGATCATTGAAACGATTGATTTCTTTATGCCTACATGCTTCATTACTGCCTTGGTGGCGTAGTTGATTACGATATGACTGCTATGCCGAGGTTACGGGTTCGATCCCCGAGTCCGGCAAAGTGATATTGGATTTTCTACTCAGTATCAGCCAGGAGTCTGGAATTTGTGTCCGACATGGCGATAGGCTCGCCCCCTATCACGTCATGGGACGGAATAGGTACGCCGAAAAGAGGGTGCATTTGTTGCGCGTCTGCCTACCCCTTCGGGGATTAAAGGCGTGAGTGTGTATGTATGTTCTTCATGATTTTTTATGAAGATCATAAAATTAAGTGGGCCTTCAATGTTTTTCTTACCTTACAACACGTAATTAAATAAATTGAAAGTAAAAAACAAAACTTTTTTAACAAGCTTTTATTTAAATGCTCTAAAAAGAAAAACAAATATTTTAATTGAATCAAACTTTGTTTAATACTATGTAGAGATAAAAGCTTGTCGCGAGATTTACTTTTGTCTAGATCAAGTTACATAAATATTGCATTCAAATAAAAGCTTGTTGTAAAAGATTTTTTTACTTTTCATTTATTTTTACTTTTTAGTTATTTTTCGAGTTATTCTCAGTAAGCCCGTTCATTTGATACCCATATTATAGGAGTACGTAACAAATTACTACTCCATCATCTTGGGCTGTCCGCCACATTGGATTCAGAATGACGTCACTTAGCGAAAAATGCATTGTCACCTAAACTAAACGTGTATGCAAAATTTCAACACAATCGGTTGAGGGTAACTGCTTCAAAATTGACTTGCAAGATTCTAACCGAACAAACATACATACATGGCAAGTTAAATAAAAGCTTGTAAAAATGACAGTTATTGTATGAATAATAATATAATATAATCATTAATTTCAATATTCGGTCAAATTATAATTTATTTGATAGGAAAATATGATTGCATAGATGAAATAGTACTGTGGTACGAATGTAATGCTGAGGTCTCAGGTTCGATCCCAGGGTCGGGTCAAGTAGTTTTCTGCGTACTATCAAACCGGAATCTGAAATTTATGTCCAATATGACAATCTCCAATAAGCTCGCCCTTGTTACATAAAACAAGCATTATGAAAAGATAAAAAATAATATGTTCCCGGCTCTCTGCCCAATATTCGGCAGCAGAGCCCAAATCCCAACAATATAATCATGTTGTTATTACTCAGTACTTAGTACCGTCCTGTCATTACTGGCCCGACGTACATACTCGTTGCCAAATTACAAGTCCTTACATTTATTTTATTATAGTATTGTTAATTCAATGATGCAAGGTGAAAACAATTTTAGAGTGCTTTATTCCAATATAGGTTTTGCTCGCGGCTTTGCCTGCGGTAAAAGCCTTTCCCGCAACAAATATCCCTAAAATATTGTAGCGATATATAGCGCCATCTATACGAAGCCAGCGCTATCTATCAGATTAAATATTAAAAAAAATTCTACGGGAGGAAATTACCAGTACAGCCTATACTTTAATCCAGGACATGGTCTACTCAGTGCTTACAAACAGTATATTGAACACTATATTATAAGTTTAATATCTACTTCAATGCTGCTTTGAGTATTAAAACTTGGCGTTCAGTAAAAAAATAATTAGAATCCAATATAATAAACTACATCAACATATCTCAATATCATTTCTATTTTTGCCACCAAACAGCATAGTGTATGCATTGTCCATTTGAAGGTCATATTAGCCAGGATAATAACTGGGCACCAAGATATTTTTTCGATTGTAGTTAAATGACGAGACGAGCATCCCGCTCGCCTGATGGTAAGCTATACGACCGCCCATAACCACATAGAATTTTAACTTACAAAGTACTGCCTTGCACTCCACTCCACTGCGCTCGTCACCCTGAGACATAAGATGTGTATTTCTACCGCCAAGCAGCAGTGTGCATGCACTGTTGTGTTTCGGTTTGAAGGACATTGTAGCCACTGTAACTACTGGACATAATGAGACTTAACATCTTATGTCTCAGGATGACGAGCGCAGTGGAATGCCACACAGTACTTTGTAAAACAAGGTGCTGGATGGTGTTGCTACTGTTTATGGGTGGTCGTATCGCTTACCATCAGGCGAACGGCATGCTCGTCTCGTCAATCGATGCCATAAAAAAAAACGAAAAAAAAATTTAAGTCTTATAATGCCCAGTAATTACGCTGGCTACAATATCCTTCAAATCAGAACACAATGGTGCATGCACACTGTTACTTGGCGGTAGAAACCTCGCATATGACCTACCAGTATCTACTTAACATCTTGTCTTTCATTAACAAGCACCGTGCAGTGCTTTATAATTCTTTATCATCAGGTAACCTGGCTCATCTCGTTATTCAATAAAAAACCTAAGGTCCCAAAGAATGTTCCCGCCTCCCAATCGAAGCTAAGTACAGTTGGTAAACGCGATGCTCAAAGGCAGCGGTAATGAGAGACCTTCCTCGCCTGTGGCTACTTCTTATATTAATAAGAAAAATATACACCGCGCGCCGGTCATTATGTGATATTGTTTGGTATTATTTGATTCGAGTGCGGCTGTATGGAGTGAACTTTGGCCCGGTATATCTAAAATGATACAAATCGGGGATCGGTATGAAGTTGGTCTAATGACATAGTGAATCTCTACTACGTGTTGCGGTTCATTGCTTAAATTTAACTTGTATCTTATTTACCAAATAATTTTAACGGTTTTAGGTTTCTTGGTCGTATTAGGTGCGGTACCTACCTAATGTATCAAATAATGTACAAAACTAAACGGAAACAATCCTATTACCATTACCAGTGTTAAAAAATGTGTAAAAGCCACGTATAGTCACAGAAACAATAACAAAATGTCGCCAGAATTCTATCCTCAAGGTCACCGAATAAATGTATAACGAAGTTCACTCCATACTTTGTTATCATATTGATCGCAGCGCCAGCGGCGTCACGCGGAACTAATTAATAATCGACACACGACAACAGCCAAAGGGTAAATGATTTTCGACCATAAATCAACGTGCCAAACATTTTCGGCATCCGTGATTCCTTTACTTAAATTATAACCAAATTACATACACTATTAGCACATTAATAGGATGTAGCTTAACTTATGGTTAGTGCAATAATCATTATATCTTGGATGCTGGTGGTAGGTCTCTCATATGTAAGAGTCCGTCTGGGTGGGTACCATTACAATATCTATTTCTACCGCCAAGCAACAGTAAGCATGCACTGTTGTGTTTCGGTTTGAACGACATTGTAGTCAGTGTAACTACTGGACATAATGAGACTTAACATCTCATGTCTCAGGATGACGAGCGCAGTGGAATGCCACACAGTACTTCGTAACTCAAGGTGCTGGGTGGTGTTGCTACTGTTTATGGGTAGTCATATCACTTAACATCAGGCGAACGGCACGCTCGTCTCGTCATTCAATGCAATAAAGAAAATCCTAAATAGTGGACGCTAGACGCTAGACGTACTCCGCGAGGTTTTAATAGGCATTCTTCTTCTTCTTCTTGTAGTGTTTCTCCAACTAGTGAAGGTTGGCAGTCAGCTCAGCATATCTTATTTTGTCCTTTGCAAGGCGAAATATTTCTGCAACACTTGCAATCAATAGGTTATTCGATGTAGAATATATAGGATATATAAGTAGTAGGGAGTTCGGCCCAGTTCGTCTCGGAATACTCGCCGGCGTGTTCGACAGTTGATTCGGTGATATAGCCGCTCTCAGGCGTCGAGGTTAGATCATAAGGCAGAAGCGACATAACCTAAACACCATTCCCCATTGAGGTAGAAATTTGAGGGTAAGGAGGGGCCGTTGTCCCCCCTAGATTCAACACAAGTCCATACATTTGTTAACTTATTTTGATTACCTATATGAATTTTCGCTTTGCCCCCCTCTGAATTGAAAGCTGGCCCCATTGCCCTTCCTTACTGTAGACGTGACGGCTTGTAGTCACATTTCGTATGTCCAGTAAGATTTCCAGAGTCCTACATCTTGTTCCTCAATCCGTAATCTCTTCCTTTCAGTTTAAACATCCATCGTTTATTTAGAATTTATTATGAGTTATAGAGACCATGAAGGTTGCAAAGTCTTCGAAATGTCTATCGATAATATAGTTTTAAAAACCCCAATAAAATCCGAAAAATAGTTTTATTTCAATGATAAAGATCACTTAATAGGCGACCCATTTGTTGGTCTATTGAAATACGCTGTAAAAATATATATATATTTTTGCTACTTTACTAGAAAATTGGGTTTGCATACTAAAAAAACTTGTACTAGGATAACCACTGTTTAATTATAATAATGAGTGCCCAGTGCCCATTTCATAAAACACCCATACTTCTTAGGTTAGTAGTTAAGCACATAAGTTTTGCCCTCGTTCAGCTTTCAAAAATCATCACTCAAGTCACGAGCATATTCAAAAATATTTTAGCGTGCGGATAATAAATACGCCCACCTATTTCTGATATGATACCCTTTCACAACCAACACAGATCAAAATCGTCTCGGACGCTGTCCGCTTTTTGTCTCGTTTCAAGATGAGCCATTCTTCATACATTTTTCATGCGACAAAAGTCGACGCGCAAATTTAATTTTACTATTGATTCAAGCCAATTTATTTCTTATATTGTTGATATATGGTGTTGTTTTGTGTAAGTGTATGTTTGTTTGTCTGTTTGATCGCAATTAAAGCGCAGAAACGCACATCATTAGTGCGTACGGCAATATTCCACGGTGTTTCTTGTACTATGGACCGGTATTATAATTTTTCACTCTTAATACCCCCGTGAACATTGCAATGTAATATTTTGATTGGTGTTTTGATGAGAGCTCGGGTATTTTATTATGATTTTATATAGTTTTAGTGCTAGAATTTTATTTATGAACCTTGTAGAGGAGAGTAAAGTCTATGGTTTACTACTCTATGAATAATTGTTTACTGTATGATTTTATTGATTTAGGAATTGGTTCATATTGTTTAACATGTTTTCAGGTGATCGTGAGCCTTAAATTTAAGTACATTTGACTTTAACGGGTGTTAGAGGCGCTTTTAAAATACATGGGACGGATATAAGCCCGGCTAAATATGCGCACTCTAGTCAGTAGTGGCATGACGAGGGAGGGTCGCTGTTTGTTAAAATCTGGGACCTTTTTTTTGCTCCTGCTGGAGGCTCGCACAGGCTGCCAGCACCGACTCTTGTTGCGCATTTTATAAGCCTTCGATGATATTAGCATTCACGAGTTTTTCAAAGACAGATGTACTGTGATGTGATGACTCATAAATTTTATCATAACAACGAATTCCGACCAAAACCTACGACGCGTAAAGTAGCTGTAGCCAGAGTGAGTTATATTATTCATAGAATGCATAGTGCAGGCAAAAGATTAAATAGAAAGGGGAAGACAGACTAAATACAGATCATCAACGACATTGAGAACAAAATACTTTACCAAAATCCAACCGATAACCCGATAATCGTAAGACGTGAATTCGTGTATTCCCAAACATGCCACTGCCATTTACGTAGGTTCGTGTGGTAGGTAAGAGTTTTTCCTTGGCTTGCGTTCCGCCCGCTGATGCCTATCTTCGAACAAAAGACAATCAGTTTTTCTAAATCCAAGTAAGCACAATACAGGAGCGGTCATTCCTCCACGACTGAGAGCAATCATATCGCGATATTTATGAGCGTGCGACGACAAGAACTCAAAAAATTCCTTCGCCAACACGACTGGCCTTTTTATGTCTTCTTCCCGTCTCGCATTTTTCTGGCAAAACTGATTGTTTACCGGAAAAAATTACGCCTGTTAGCCGAAACGGAGCGTATAAATAAAAGATGCGGCCATTGGAGAATTTTGATTCGGTACTTTTTGCTATTACCGAATGCCGATTGTGGAGCGTAACAGCAAAAAGCCGAATGTTCCCCGATTGAGAACGAAACGTGGTGTCAAGTGGCTTCGGAGATTTATATGAGGCGCTTTACATCACGCGGGATTGTTACGTCTGTTGTCTCAGTCTCAACGAGTGTTAGGAGCTCATGTGTATCTTTCGATTTCTTGTTGGCACTTATTTTAACCACTTTAAGGATTCAAAACTTTTTTCCTATAAGAGTTGCTTAAGTATCTAACATGAAATCCTCTCATAGTAGTTACTGAACAATCTTTAATTAACATATACCCAGTAAAAAGTCTGGTATAATTTTGGCACAGGGACGCCATTTGCTAGTCGACATTATATTTACACTGTACTGTAGGTACTTAGCATTAAGTCTTACTTTTGCATCAAATAAAAAATGCTTACATTCTATCAAACACACAATAATCTTTTCCAAGGAATATTAAATGCGGTTTTATCGCTTCATATCTTGAGCGCTTCCAAATACGAAGAAATATTTACGCTATCCATCGTAACATAATATAGCAATTTACTATATTCTATTTATAATATATTTTATCATTATTTTTCTTTACACCTTTAATGTTCAAGACGCGGTATAATTCCCATTTGATACTCCATTTTGCAACTTAATTCGCGGGAGCGTTCTATTTTTAAATTGCCATAAGTTCGCACACGTGACTTCAAGTAACTCATCGAACTAAGATTACAAAGGAAATCGTGTCGTATAAATACGACTCAAGGATGATTTTAGTTGTGAAATTTGAGGTGTTTTAATAAGCGATAAATTTATTTATACATGCCTTATATGGAATAATTAATGGTCTGAAGTGGAATGTGCGCCGATGATGTATATCAATGATCTACAATGAGTTAATGTTCGCATAATTAGAACTGGTCGTTCAGAGTAATCGGTTTATTTAGAGCCAGTGGTGACGTTTAGGTGAGAACGGGGAGTAATAACTCTACATCCTTTGTAAGCAAAGCGCGTTCTAAGTAACTACAGTATAGTTACTGTTTAATGCCTTTATTCGTAAGTATTAAAAATGATTAAAGTAACATCAAGTAAATTTTCGCCTTTATTATTCATCCCCCAATAGTAAATATTCACTCACGATAAACTAAACTTAAAATAACCTTATGTTTTAATAAATGACTTACACCTATCACTACTGCCTGCGTAGCGTAGTTGTATTAGGGTATGACTGCAGTACTGAGGTCTCGGGTTCGATTCCCGGGTCGGGCACAGTGATATTGGGTTGTTCTACTCAGTATCAGCCTGGAGATTCGAAATGTGCCTGGTAAATGGCTATAGGCTCGCCTCTTATTACGTGGGACCTGGTATAATTGGGGAAATGTGGGTGTGATACACACTGCCTACCCCTGTATGTATCACTATATCGAATAGAGAAATATGCATTGGTATTCTAAGATGGGTTCCAATTCCAATCTTGGACACATTCCACGACATCAATTAATAATTTTATATCAAGACCCAGAAAAAAGCTGTGTAACTTACACTACGTTACATTTTATTGATTGAGATTGCATTGCATTGTATTTCTATAGGGTTAGCATCAAGAGCGTCGTCAGCCGATGAAGCTTTTCACTTGTAGTACGAGCCTTACACCTACAGCGATTGTAATAATAACGGTACAGAGTCCAACGTGTAAAGCTTCGCGAGTTCTTGACTGTACAGTCAGCAGCATAAGTAGATGAACAAATTCAAAACTTCAAATTGCCGACACACTTTTGTGTTCTAATATATTTTTCTTTCTCTTCACAAAAATAGAATAAAAGGTATTTACTTTACTTAAAACGAAGAAAAAAATATTTCCGTTTAAGTTAATGCGTATATAGGCAATGTGAAATTTTTATTTTGTATAGATATTTATGCTGCTGACTGTACAATAAATAAAACTTACAAATAATTGTCATTTGGCACCTTTTTTAAAATTTCTAGGGGGCAGCTGCCCCTCCCTGCCCCCCTTGGCGACGCCCTTGGTTAGCACACAGCTCAAGTGATCTTAGGAATAGTTTTGTTTATTTTTAGTGTTTTTTTAAGAATTGGATTTGCAATAGCTCCGCGGGCTGCATTAAAAAACCGGCGGGCCGCAGGATGCGTATAGCTGTGCCATTAGTTCTAGTAAACACCTTTAAAATCAAATCAAATAGTTCGCTCGCCGCCTGACCCTCGACCATTTGTTTTCACACATGCTCTCACTATGGTGTACTTTTTGTACGTTTTTAGTGAAATGGGGTGACCATAAAATTGATATATCCCGTGGGACTTTTATTATTCACGATGTGGGTTACATAGAGCTAGGATTTTTATTTATTTATTTATTTAAACTTTATATACAGTAAATGTATACAGGTGGACTTAATGCCTGAGGCATTCTCTAACAGTCAACCTTTGGGTGATGCAGAGATGAGACAAAGTGGGTGTAAATAAAACATAAATAAGACAAAACATACATAAATACATAATATACCTACTAAAATACATACATACCTACATAAATACATATATACTAATTCTAATTTCTACTGGTATAACGAATGCAGTCCAAAATTCAAAGGTATATTGAATATATTGTGGCTTATTATTACTTTTTGGTTTTAATATGGTAAAATAAAAATTGGATAAAAAGCTCGTATATTCAGGACATGGTCAACTGCTGCTTGGCGGTAGAAATAGACATTGCAGTGGTACCCACCCAGACGGACTCTTACATATGAGAGACCTACCACCACTATTTTTTATTTTTTGTAATCGCTTGGTCACTGCACATTAGGTAATGTAACATGTATTCTGTAGGGTAGTTATAAGCTGTTTTTGTTTAATACCAGTTTGACAGTAGTGGCGGGGAAATGAGCATTGGTGGGGTAAGTTTTGTATAAAAGTACCAGACGACGCCTCGAAAAGGCAGTCGTACTTTTGCTCCAAAGCGGAATACTACTAAATTGTGTCGTGATAAATTGATAAAGTGATTTGTTGATACCGAGTCATAAATACAAATAAATACTGCAATTGATTTACCGACTTTCATTTAATAACTTCAGAAGTGGGATAAAAACCACAGTCTCGCAGGAATAGCATCATTAAAATGGATGATAATACTGATATTTGTGGACAAGAGGAGCAACTAAGTCCTATTTTAAAGGGAATCACGGAGATTGCAGAAATACATAACCCGCCACCCGAGACGAGTAAAAGGGGCCGGTAGGAACGCAGTCCACACAGAATTTTGAAGACTCCCAGACGGAACTACCATGAGAGCCGCGGGCGTGACCAGAACCGCGGGCGTGATCAGAGCCGACGTCGTGACCGAAGGCGGAACCAGAGCCGGAACCGTGGACTTCACCGAAGTTGGAGCCGCGGATTGGAACGGAGCCGAAGCCGAAGCCTCCACCGAAGCCATGGACTTAACCGGAGCCGCGATCATGGAGGGGACCATGATCGTGGACGTAGTCGGAGCCTCGATCGTGGACGGGACCGCGATCGTGGACGAAGTCGGAGCCTCGATCATGGACGGGAACATGATCGTGGACGTAGTCGGAGCCTCGATCGTGGACGGGACCGCGATCGTGGACGTAGTCGGAGCCTCGATCGTGGACGGGACCGCGATCGTGGACATAGTCGGAGCCTCGATCGTGGACGGGACCGCGATCGTGGACGTAGTCGGAGCCTCGATCGTGGACGGGACCGCGATCGTGGACGTAGTCGGAGCCTCGATCGTGGACGGGACCGCGATCGTGGACGTAGTCGGAGCCTCGATCGTGGACGGGACCGCGATCGTGGACGTAGTCGGAGCCTCGATCGTGGACGGGACCGCGATCGTGGACGTAGTCGGAGCCTCGATCGTGGACGGGACCGTGATCGTGGACGTAGTCGGAGCCTCGATCGTGGACGGAACCGCGATCGTGGACGTAGTCGGAGCCTCGATCGTGGACTAGACCGCGATCGTGGACGAAATCGGAATCACATAAGTAGTTGTACCCATACTAGTAATAGACATAGAGAGAGTATAAGCCCAAAAAGAGACAATCAGGAGACCAAGAGGTCCAAGTATGACTCAAGTTGATATCAACGTGCATGATATTATTGAAACCGGTATTAAAGTTTCATTATTGACGATCAGTTAATCAACAGCCCTGTACTTTTAGGGCATACATTTACCGAGCGACCGAATGTACGAATTGTTAAGACCGCGACCGATTTAAGATTTGAAAGATTAGATGAATATGACGAAGTCAAAATATTGCTACGAACAGAAAAAGACGTTATCATCAATATAGGTAAAATGGAAGCTATTAGAGTACATACCAATAACCCGCTTAGTGGGACTATATACGTAGATGGATCAGTGAGAGGATGTGTAGGAAATGAATATTTTCTGTTGCCTGGTCAATATGAAATTCATATAGGTACATACCTATTGTTGATCCAAAATTTAGGTTCCAAACTGGTAAGCTTACCGAAGGGAATGCTAATTACCGGGCTAGGTACTTGGGTTCCATAAAAGAGGTCCTTAACGTAACGTGCGTTAGAGAATCTGATGAAACGCTTATGTGTTATGGAGAGAAGCTTTCAGTTGATGAAATACGGAGGTTAGAGATTTGTTACAGAAATATCAGACTAGTTTTTCTACAGGCTTACATGACTTAGGTTACACCACTGAAACAGAGATGTTAATTCAGTTGAAAAATTCTGAACCAGTAGCATACCGTCCCTACCGAATGTCTTATTCAGAAAGACTGCACGTCCAAAGTATGATTAATGATATGATGAAATGTTGAAAAATTCGTGAATCCAAATCTCTATATGCCAGCCCAATCGTTTTAGTAAACAAGAAATCTGGCGAAAAACGCCTCTGTGTAGATTATCGTGCACTTAACAATAGAACCAAACGTGATCACTATCCTCTCCCTCGAATTGAGGATCTACTGGATCGATTAGCGGGACACACCGTATTCACTACACTCGATTTAGCATCTGGATATCACCAGATACCGATTGCTGAAGAATCTGTTGGAAAGACTGCGTTCATTACTCCGGACGGGCAATACGAATATACTCGTATGCCCTTCGGACTAGCAAACGCACCAGCAGTATTTCAAAGGCTGATGCATAAGATTCTTCGTGATGTCAAATATGTTGTGATTTACATGGATGACATCTTAATACCAGCGGTGTCATTTGAGAAGGGACTAACCCGATTGGAAAAGGTACTCTCGGTACTACAACAAAGTGGTCTTACTCTAAAGAAAGAAAAATGCAGTTTTTTTCAATCTAAAATAGATTTCTTGGGTTTTGAGATTAGCAAGGATGGAATCAAACCCGGCTTAAAAAATCGAAGCTGTGTCAAGGTTTTCCTCACCGACAAATCAGCATGAAGTCCGGAGATTTCTCGGCCTTGCAAGTTTCTTCAGGAGATTCGTTAAGGATTTTGCGTTGATAGCGCGGCCCTTGACTGTCCTCCTGAGAAAGGATGCCGCGTGGCAATGGGGTTCAATAGAGGAAAATGCTTTTGAGACATTAAAACGTCATCTAATCCAACGACCGGTACTTGCGTTGTATGACCACACAGCAGAGACGCAATTGCATACGGATGCAAGCAGATTGGGTTTGGGAGGCATTTTGCTGCAGCGTACTGGCAGAAACTTTTGGAGTCCTGTAGCGTATTACAGTCGACAAACGACCAACGATGAGCAAAAATTACATTCTTTCGAACTCGAGACTCTAGCAGTAGTGAGTTCACTTAACAAATTTAGAGTATACCTACTTGGCGTTAAGTTCACAATCGTCACAGATTGTAACGCGCACCGTTCAACTTTTACTAAAAGAGATCTTGTTGCGCGCATCTCGAGATGGTGGATACAATTTCTAGAATACGATTGTGAAGTTGAATACAGAGCCGGGAACAAAATGGCGCATGTGGATGCATTGAGTAGAAATCCCGTTTTTGACGCAGATGAGCAAGTGACACATACGTTAGATGTATTATCAGTCAACGTTGAGGATTGGATCACAACTGTTCAGTCTGGAGATACCGAAATAAGACATATAAAAGAGGTCTTAGAAGACCCTTCTTCTGTCAAAATTTCAAATATACAGAGAGACTATAGATTAAAGAATGGCAGAGTATTTCGAGTTATTGATGAGAATACAACACGCTGGGTCGTACCTAGGGGAGTTCGATGGCAGTTACTCAAGGCCAATCACGATGACTTAGGACATTTCGGTTTCGAAAAAAACCCTGCAACGCCTACGTTCATATTGCTGGTTTCCTAAAATGAGGCGGTTTACTAAGAAATACGTAGCCGCGTGTTTGGAATGTGCTCATCATAAGGTCCCGGCTGGGGCGAAAGAAGGGGAACTGCACCCTATTCAAAAGGTAAAGATCCCATTCCACACAATACACGCTGACCATTTGGGGCCATTTGTTCGTAGTAAGAAAAAGAATTCCTTCTTACTAGTAATTGTAGATTCCTTTTCCAAATACGTAAACCTCGCACCGGTACGTAGTACCAAAACTAAAGCAAGTATTAAGGTATTCAAATCATTTTTCAGTTATTTCGGAACCCTAACTAGATTGATAACGGATAGAGGAACTAGTTTTACGAGTAAGAAATTTAAAGAGTTCTTACACAAGTTAGGTATAAAACATATATTGAACGCTGTGGCCACACCCCGTGCAAATGGGCAAGTCGAGCGATACAATCCCACTATTTTATCCGCTCTTAGTACAATGACCCACGGGAAAAGTCCCGAAAAATAGGACGACTACATTCAGGATGTACAATTGGGCATCAATTCTTCTATACACGAAGTGACTAGGAAAACACCTTCAGAATTATTATTTGGCTAAAAAAAAAATAGCTAATCCATCACAAAGTAATTTATTAAATAACATTATCGACGATATCGGAGGTGGCGGTATAGACGAAAATTTAGACAAAATCAGAGGCCAAGCCAGTAAACTTATAACGGAGCATCAACAGCGCAGTAAAGAGAAATTTGATAGATGTAGAAGAAAGTGTACAGAATATAAAGGAGATCTTGTTAGAGTAATGAAAACTATAATCGGAGGTTCAGGACAATCTAAGAAGCTTGAATCAAAATATCGAGGGCCTTATAGAATTAAAAAGATACTACCTAACGTTCGCTTTGTGGTTGAGGATACGCCATTAACTAAGAAAGGTAGACGTTATGAGGGAATCGTATCCATAGATAAAATATATCCATGGCTCAGTTTCGACAATGATCCAACTGACTATATCTCAAGTGACGATAGCTCTTCTGGGGAATAAAAATGCACGACCATTGACAGGCTACCACATTCAAGTTAATGTACCTCGCTATCATTTCTGATTTCCAGAGTGAATTAATAGATATGGGATTGGTTGAGTCATACTTAATGAAGCATGATTTATTATAATTAATGAACACTTCTAACAATGTTGGCTTCTTAGGCATAAGGAAAGCTAAAATATGTTTCCTAACTTTAGTCAAATTAGCTGATCTGATTTTTACTTCCCATCAGATAAAAAAAAAATATAGATTGATCGTTAGACCACATGTTTGGCTAAGTTGTAAAATTATTTATAGATGATTTTCCGACTATAATTATAATAAAATATAATGGTATCACTTCTATCTGCACCTAGATTACTAAATGTTATTACTATAACTCAATACTAAAAACGAAGGGACTCGTTTGGTGACGGATGGCCGACTGTAACATGTATTCTGTAGGGTAGTTATAAGCTGTTTTTGTTTAATACCAGTTTGACAGTAGTGGCGGGGAAATGAGCATTGGTGGGGTAAGTTTTGTATAAAAGTACCAGACGACGCCTCGAAAAGGCAGTCGTACTTTTGCTCCAAAGCGGAATACTACTAAATTGTGTCGTGATAAATTGATAAAGTGATTTGTTGATACCGAGTCATAAATACAAATAAATACTGCAATTGATTTACCGACTTTCATTTAATAGTAATTTCGGCGAATCTTCACGCAGGAGCGGCGCGTGCAGCGACCGCAAAGAAATTAGAGCAAATTTCGTTCTGTCACGCGTCTTCCCAAACAGAACGATTTCTGCAACGTTCATTACGAAATATGGTCAGTTCAATGATCTTTGGTAATGATCTTTTGGTTTTTGGCAATAAAAATCAAGTTAAAATTAAAATATTTGTAGTTTTTGAAGTACGTAATTAGCATTTAAGGTTGGCAGTTTTATTTGTGATAATATTCTATTTAATTGTTACAATCCATTATAATACAAGAATTATGATTTGTCTACAGAATTAGGAGTGCAAGCTAGATGGTCGCTATGTATTCAGTACTATGATCGAATAGAAAAAATAGAGCATATTCTTGACGCAAACTTCAAAGAACCAATTCCAATAACTTTCACAGTATTTTTTTTTTTAATTTTGTAACTGTCTGTCGTAATTGATTAATCTCTCTTCACCTTTCTAAATTATAGCTTCGGGGCAAAACTATTCTCAATAAAGTGTGAATCCAAAATTATATCACGCTAAGTCAATCTCGACTGCCTTTATTTTCTAGACGTTAACCCAATTATAAACGTTTTATCGATTCAAATCGATTTTGGTTACGTTCATTCTTTAGAAAAACGTGGGCGAGCGTGATGAAATAGTAAATGTTTATAAATTGGGATGGATTTTTTAAACGTTCTCTCTACGGAAGGTTAGTTAAGATTTTATGATGATTTTCGGAAGCTAAAATTCTAAATATTGTCATTTAATAGAATTCAAATATTAGATTTAAAAACTAAATTTGCCTATAACCCCAAAGTTATTATTGTAACACATCTAACATTATTAAAATTATTTTACTTAATCGAATGCACACAAAATACCTTCATTTCTATGGGACAGACGACTTCCGACCACCGTGAACCCATCAATCGCATGCTTGTAATTGATCGGTCGCGTGCGCACGCCGCGCGCCGTCGCCGCGGGCGCAAAGTGCTGCCAATATCAACTAATCATACAGGGTGGCCAACAACGGACGGCTATTTGCTCTTTAATCGCTTCTTTAGAATTTAAATGATTCTTTTTCGAGGCGCGTGGCTGGACACTGACCAATAACTGGATTCCGATTAGGATTTTTTACGATCAGCAAGTTAACCAATCCAGTGCTATCTACTTGCTCACTTTAACGGCGATGAAAAACATCGCGAGGAAACCTGCATACCTGAGAAGTCATATATAAGAATTTCGAAGGTATGTGAAGTCTGCCAACCCGCACTAGACCAGCGTGGTGGACTAAGGCCTAAACTCTCTTAGTTGTAGAAAAGGCCTGTATCCAGCAGTGGGACAGTATATAATACAGGGCTGGTATTATTTAATTATTTTAAGTTAACCAAAAGAGCCAATATCGAGAATACTGGCCATCGCTGTTCTTAAAATGAACAATGTAAAATTTGCCTCTAGAACGAATTGAACGAACGAAAGAAAGGAAAACTGTTAGATGTGAAATATCCTTAAGATAGTTAATAGATAATTTGCTTTCAACACTGAAGCTTCATGTTTCGATTTGTCAAAGCTAAAATAAGTCAGTACAGGTTTGCGAATTCAAATTAATAATTTCTTGTTTTCATCATAATGGTTTTACTAAAAACGTCATTTTTTTGTATTATTGCATAGGATGACGAGACCAGCATGCCGTTCGCCTGATGGGAAGCGATACGACCACCCTTAAACAGTAGCATCACCATCCAGCACCTTGAGTTAAGTACAAAGTAGATACTGTGTGGCATTCCACTGCGCTCGTTATCCTGAGACATAAGATGTTAAGTCTCATTATGTCCAATAGTTACACTGGCTACAATGTCCTTCAAACCGAAACTCAACACTGCTGCTTGGTGGTAGAAATAGACATTGTGGTGGTACCTACCCAGACGGACTCTTACATATGAGAGACCTACCACCAGTAAAATTAAAATTATTGATTAAAATCTATTGAAATTACTTGTGTAATAAACAAATTGATACCCAGTTAAAATATCTCGATGAATCGCCAAAATTTTATCGCATAATAACATTACGTATTCAAATTAAGAAGTAAAGCAAATATACTACGTGGGTGAGTGAATTTTCTTGCTTATAATGAAGGCACGAAGTATGATCGATTTTGTTTTGCATTTCTGTTTTTAAGTAATTTAGGAAGCCTTCGAGGGTCCCGATACGAATATAATTTTGATACGGTAGAAGTAAGGGTGAAGACAGATGTTCGAAAATATTTGAATTTAGAATTCCTTCTTTGAAATTAGAAGATTGTGTTTCATATAGGTACGCTAGGAGCGGTATTAATAAATCGTTTGAGTAAAATCTCAAGCAGAAATTAAATGAATTGAGCTACCTATTTAATAAACCAAGCTTAAGCTGTTATTTAAGAACTTGTTCTCAGCTGAGTAAATGCTGTTACATTAACAAAACTGAGTTGTCAAAAACCGTCACACATTGTAACTTGAGATATAATTTGAGCTGATGTTAATATGGGTTTGTTAAATAGCGACTATCTTAAGACGCCTCGGTGGCGTAGTTGTATTACGGTACGACTGCAATGCTGAGGTCTCGGGTTCGATCCCCGGGTCGGGCAAAGTGATATTGGGTTTTTCTATTCAGTATCAGCCCGGAGTCTGGAATTTGTGCCCGATATGGCGATAGGCTCGCCCCCTATCACATCATGGGACGGAATAAAAATGGCGAAAAGTGGGTGCATTAGTTGCGCCTCTGCCTACGCCTTCGGGGATAAAAGGCGTGAGTATGCGTATGACTATCTTAAGATGCTGACCTTAATTTGACAGTGTCTCAGCTGATTTCGCACTACAGAGCGAAACTGAGTTGCATCTATTAATATGGCCCTAGGCTCGTACTGGTTGGTAATGTAATCCTCCTAGCCAGTTTCGGCCACAGCGGCCAATCTCAACGGAGATCAGCCAGGTACGCAGGAGATATTATAGTGCACAAGTGTGTGCGCAATACACAGGTGCACTCGCTATTCCTTCACTCTCATAGTCCAGTGAGACGGCAATCGGACATGACCGGAGAGAGATCAGGCGCAGGACCAACGGCTTTACGTGCTTTCCCAGGCACGGGGGTATCACACCGCCATCTTCCTGACTCCAAGCTGCGACTGAGTAATTTTTAAGCTGGAAAAACCCAGTTACAATATTTTTTGGCTCGACCCGGGATTTGATTCAGCGCGCAAATCGTACTCGTAACGCGTACGCAATACAACTACGCCACCGAGGCAGTCCTGGTTGGTAAGCCTCTGGTATGCGACATTCCGATTGGTTACAGAGGCACCACTAAACCCATAGCGTTTATATTTATTTTATTTGGTCTGTCACTGCTACCTAGCAGTCACGTGCAACCAGTATTGTATTCTGCCTGGATTTTATTTTTCAAGAGTTATGATTTTAGAACATTTATTACAATATTTAAGGATCGCAATGTGGTGCTATGCAGCTATACAGCCAATACAACGAGCCTAGTAAATGACCTGTCTCTGTCTAGTAGATCTATTAAATAATATTATTAAAATAATTGTCTGTATCTGCCCTAATGCTACTCTCATAAATATCCCTTAAGTAACACAACCAGTTTTGTTTAGACTGTGTAGTTCATGATACATTTTGCTAATCATACGCTTATTGCGTCGTCGTATTATGTAATTTTACTGATATTTAAATATCAATCATGTAACATATATTTTTGATTAATAAGATTTTTTTTAAATATTTTCTTGTTCCATTTTTTAAGAATCTCCCATCTGCCCTTATTCCACTCTAATACGGGGTCGACGCAACATTTTTTTCATGCTTTTTGCTCATGTCAACAAGACAAAGTGTTGCCGCACCATAGATTCAAAATTAAATTTCAGATATACCTACAGAGATGACATTCATCAGTTCACATTCATTACGAATTACGAACGTTAAAATAAATACGATAAAGAAATGTATTACGGCGTTTTTAAGTACTCCCTTTATCATTTACAATATAAATAGATATAAAAATTAGAGTAAGTGTAACTTACATCCGATAAACTTTAATGGGTATTAAAATAAGTATTGTTTTTATGTAAACTGTTTTACGATCAAAATCTACCAATACAATAACAAAATTTCGCACGCGCACACTAGACTAGACCACCGCATCCCCTAAGCACGATAAGCCCCGCCTATCGCGTGACAGACAGACAGACACGACGTGTGAAAATCGAGGGATTTGCCGCTCCACTGCGCATGTGCACGCGCCTTTATCGCTAGTGTGACCGCTCATGTGAATCGCATTTCACGATTCAAATCATTTGTAAGCGCAATGTGTACACGCCCTAATATTAGACAGTTCCGTTTTTGAAAATTGAATATAGAATTAAAATTTAGGAAAATTAGGAATTAATAAATAGTGATATTTCAACCGCCATTTACAATTACTTTGTTTGTTTTTTTAAACATACTGTAGTAATATTTAAAATTTAAGGGCGGATTTCACTGCTTGCTGATAAATGCTACTCGTCATATAACTGTATAAGCCGACCAAATACAAAAGTCACATAAGCTGTTTAATACGATAACTGTCAAATAATATTTACTTGAAACCTTTGAAACTGTAAAGTAAGTATGAGAACTAAACATTCAATTAGTTGCATAATATGAAACACCCCCCCCCCCCCCCCCCAATCCCTTCCTAGCCGATTTCAGCCACAGCGACCAATCTCAACGGAAATCAGCCAGCAGCCAATTTCTTTCTATCTATATCTATTTCTAGCGCCATGCAACAGTGTGCATGCACTGTTGCGTTTCGGTTTGAAGACATTGTAGCCAGTATAACTACTGGACATAATGAGACTTAACATCTTATGTTTTAGGATGACGAGCGCAGTGGAATGCCACACAATACTTTGTAAGTCAAGGTGCTGGATGGTGTTGCTACTGTTTATTGGTGGTCGTATCGCTTACCATCAGGCGAGCGGCAAGCTCGTCTAGTCATTCAACGCTACAAAAAAAAGGAGATATCATAGTGCACAAGCGTGTGCGCAATACACAGGTGCACTCGTTATTCCTTCACTCTCATAGTCCGATGAGACGGCAATCCAACGTGACCGGAGAGAGATCAGGCGCAGGACCAACGGCTTTTACGTGCTTATGAAACATACCAACTATGTCTAACACATTTTCCAGAGATGTTCAAGATACTTCATAAAAGTATCTGAAATACAAGTTACAAGATACTTTTAAATAAAGGATTTGAGATACCAGATACAAGATACTTTTGAAAATGGTATCTAAATACTAGATACAAAATACGTATCTTCTAAATACTTTTTTCAAATAAGATACCTTTTGAAACTATTTTTTTATAGCCTTGAATGACGAGACGAGCGTGCCGTCCGCCTGATGGTAAGCGATACTACCACCCATAAACAGTAGGAACACCATCCAGCACCTTGACTTACAAAGTACTGTGTGGCATTCCACTGCGCTCGTCATCCTGTGATATAAGATGTTTAGTCTCATTATGTCCCGTAGTTACACTGGCTACAATGTCCTTCAAACCGAAACACAACAGTGCATGCAAACTACTGCTTGGCGGTAGAAATAGACATTGCGGTGGGGGTCTCCCACATGTAAGAGTCCGTCTGGGTGGTCCGTCATACAATGCCATAAAAAAATTCAAATGTTGAACGTTTTAGATTTTAAAAGCTACTGTGTTTATTAAAAAATATGAGTAAAAAGTATTTAAAAAAGGTTCTGCTGATTTAATAAAGTTCATTGAGATTTATCGGAATCAGGAGACACACTGTAAATCAAAATTATAAGACTCAATGCCCTCATGTTTTCAAAAGAAGACAGAAACCAGTTGAATACAATGTTTGGTTAAAAATAAATCCCTTTCTAGCCGATTTCGGCCACGGCGGCCAATCTCAACGGAGATCAGCCAGGTACGCAGGAGATATTATAGTGCACAAGTGTGTGCGCAATACACAGGTGCACTCGCTATTCCTTTACTCTCATAGTCCGGTGAGACGGCAATCCGACATGACCGGAGAGAGATCAGGCGCAGGACCAACGGCTTTACGTGCTTTCCGAGGCACGGGGGTATCACACCGCCAACTTCCTGACTCCGAGCTGCGACTGAGTAATTTTTAAGATGGAAAAACCCAGTCACAATGTTTTTGGCCCGACCCAGGATTCGAACCCAGGACCTCAGCGCGCAAATTGTACTCGTAACGCGTACGCAATACAACTAAGCCACCGAGGCAGTCAGGCATGTTTGTTTAACCAATTATAGCATGTGCTTTTTACACAAACATATCAAGAATGTTACGTGTTGATTATTTAAACCATGCAAGTCATATATTGCTTCAATTTAATTGTATGCAACAGGCAAGAAACTTGCAACGTGTATATGGGCCTTAAATGAGCCGTTAATGTAAAAAATGCATAGGTAATTAGTAAAAGTATCTTAGCAAATTAAGTATTTATAAAATACTAAGATACTAAAAAATTGTATCTAAATACAAGATACAAAATAAAAATTGAAAAAGTATCTTAGATACAAGATACTAAATACGTATTTTGTATCTTGTATCTGTATTTCAGATACTTGTATCTAGATAAATCACATCTCTGACATTTTCATTCTATTATAAACAAAACGCCGCCTGCAGCGCTACTAACTTTATTATTCTTTAAAATTTGCGCTTACGTTTTTTGTAGGAGTCGATAGCTGCCCCATTATCTAGACAGGTGTCAGTTTCTTTATTCTTTTATAATTGCTTTATAACGAAACAGTAGGTATATTATTATGTTTTACTCGAGAAAGTAGGCAGATAACTTTATGCTAATTAGGTCACCTAATTTTCAGATAATTTAATAATGCAATGCTAGTGTTCAATTGGTAGCGTCGTGCTTTACACATCGACCTCGGCTCGACCGGGGTAGTAACACGATCTCACAGATAACCAACGATAAAACTGCATGCTATGACGTATCGTACGGTGAGTAAGAATTTACAGACCTAAACTTGTTCTCTTTACTTACTCCTTCTTTTTCTGATGTAACTAGTGACTGTTTACAGCTAGTGGAGATAAATTAATATCGGATATAATCTGCCTGAATTACTCATTGAATCCTACATAGATTTCTCAGCCTAACTTTGGTTTTTATACGGGAACGGTGAAGTGATTTTTAATTGCAATCGTATGACGAGACGTGCATGCGTCCATAAACAGCAACACAATACAGAAGTATGAATTACAAAGTACTGCGTGGCACTTTACTGCGCTCTTTATCCTGAGACATTAAATGTTAAGTCTCAAAATGCCCAGTAATTAAGCTGGCTACAGTGTCCTTCAAACCGGAAAACAACATTGCATGCACACTGCTCGACGGAAGAATTAGAAATTACAATGGTGCCTATCTAGATGGCCCCTCACATGCGAGAGACCTACCACCAATACCACTAGATTCTACTGAATACTATCCTGATAATAAGTGGAATAATGAGATGATTATCCTTCGCCTGTCGACACAATAGGTTAGTTTCCTAAGTTATATTTTGTTACTTTACTTTATATGTAACAGAATAATATATAATATAATAATACCAGCCCTATATTATACTGCCCACTGCTGAGCACGGGCCTCCTTTACTACTGAGAGGGGTTAGGCCTTAGTCCACCACGCTGGCCTAGTGCAGATTGGCAGACTTCACTTACCCTCGAAATTCTTATCGAGAATTCTCAGGTATGTAGGTTTCCTCACGATGTTTTACTTCACCGTTAAAGCGAACGATAATTGATAAACAATACACACATAACTTCGAAAAGTCAGAGGTGTGTGGCTTGGGTTTTGAACCTCCGGACATTGTCTCGGCAGACCGTTCCATTCCCAACAAGGCTATCGTCCACTTTCAAAACACGTCCACAACAGAAAATAATACTAAAAAGAAATTCTTATGCGAAATCAACATCCAAATTATTTGAAAAATAAAGCAGTTATTCATATTTGAAATATTGTTGTGAGCAAAAGTGGGGGCGTGTTGGGGATATCGCGCTTTCTCTTTCGCACGCACACAGCGTTTTTTTTTTTTTATTCTTTTTTTATTTAAGAGACTTTGAGTCAATTCTGACTATGTCAGTCTCATAGTAATTACAAATTGTATTTAAAACATAATATTCTTAACTTCTATGCACACAGCGTTATGGCCGAAGACACTCGGTGACGTCACAGTCTGGTATTACTGTATTTTGGCAACAACCCCTTCTACCAAATTTCAAAGCTTAATAACTTACTTATTATTGCGCCAATTTTGATAATATTTTTTCCGTTAGATTTTGGATGGCATTCATTTTTGATAAATATGTTTAAAAAGAAGTAGCTAACTACCCTATTCTACACCGGATATATGAAGGTTGATCCCAGAAGAAGAGACAATTACGTTACTCACTCGGTATGGCGGATTTTTTATCCGGTGGTCGTTAACAAAACTCACTAACAAAACCTTCGTAAAGAATTTATCGTGCTTTTTAATTAATTCGATATTAGATCTCGCATAAATTGCCTTATCTCTAAAGGTCATAAAATAGCGAATGTTTTTTGCCGTGCCCCCCAGTAGCAACTAGCAACCAACGACTGTCAGGATGCTGAGGGTCGCTCGCAGCGGGGCGCGACCGCTCACAGCGCGCTGTCATCGACTGACGACGTTATTTGCTGTAAAAAAAATGTTTACATTTGTGTTAAAATCATTTTCGGGTCTGTTACGGGATATTTATTGGTTGATGATTTGGCGGTGTTTTGGTACAGCGTGCCGGTGATTTTCAAGTTGCTTTTTGTTTGTTATATTAAGCTATTGTCCTAATTAAGTTATACTATTCTGTATTCTGTGGTTATACTAATAATAAAAATATTATCTTTGAAGAATGAATAAAATTTATACAATTAGAGATGTCATTGACTGCCTCGGTGGCGTTGTATTACGGTATGACTGTAAATTGCAATGCTGAGGTCTTGGGCTCGATTCCCGGGTCGGGTAAAGAGATATTGTTTTTTTTTAATTCAGTATCAACCCGAAGTCTGTTATTTGTGCCCGATATGGCGATAGGTTCGCCCATTATCACATCATGTGATGGAATACGCACGGCGAAAAGTGGGTGCACTAGTTGCGCCTCTGCCTACCCCTTCGGGAATAAAAGTCGTGAGTGTGTGTGTGTATAAAGAGATTTCATATATTATGTTTATTAAGTAAACGTGCGATCTACTTAAAAACTCAATCGTAAAAAGGCACTGCAAAATAAAATTAAGTGATCATTTATATTAAAATTTACTCAAGAATTGATTATCCAAGTTCAATCCCAGCTATACAATAAAACGTCGCACTTTTATACGCCTGTGTGATAAAGAGTAGCAAAAACACACGCAGGTGTAAAATTATTGCACTCGTATCAAATTGATAAACAGGCTATACTATCGCTACATCCACATTTTTCTATCTACCCTTTAAAAGACAAAGAAGCGTGATGATAATGTTTAAAATTTGAGCAAAGACAATGTTAATTTATTCAACGCTTTAAAAATCATAAAACGTTTTTCAGTCACGGAATTCGAGACCCAAACGCAGGTACGTTACCGTGTCGCATTCGGATCCGATGTCGCCAAATCTTATCTATCTATCAGTACATTAAATCAACAGGTCTAATAAACGTCCAATTAAATAACCGTTCAATTTTTACAAACCATTTAACTTGGTAAAAAATGTTGTATGCTTTTAGATAACATTTTGTGTGATAAATTGAGGTCTTCGGCTTCGAGTAATGGAATTTTATCCGATGTCAAAAACATAATCATAAAAAGGTACATATGTATCTATTCTGTAATTATATACACGGTTCTACTTCCCTTGTCCTAGTCTAGAAATATTAATCTCTAAATTACGAATTGCAAATTTGCAATTCCTTAATGTTTCTTAAGTCTTGGGGCAACAATATAAAGAGATTTTGAGAGCGCCTAAAGCGTTCACGCGGAAGTCCGGTGTGGCCGAAAAAGGCGACTCGCGTCAGGCTACTGGCTGGTAGGCCTATTAAAAAAAAAAGGAGATTATTTACTATAATAAAATAAACATGAACTGAAGCATACAAATATCTAGGTAAATTTACCCCTAGTTAACATTCCAAATATAAAATCAAAATAAAACGTATAACCAATTTGACACATCAAACTCAAGGAAGCGAGAAAATTCCAAGGATTTTTCAAAAGGGTAAATCTTATCCATACATCTTTTCGATGACAAAATGGTATAAGTAGGTGAAATTATGTAAATGTGTGGGAGTAATGTGCGTATTATATACTGCACATTGCTGAGCACTGGCCTCCTCTACTACTGAGAGGGTTTAGGCCTTAGTCCACCACGCTGACCCAGTGCGGGTTGGCAGACCTTACATACTCTCGAAATTTTTATGGAGAATTCTCAGATATGTAGGGGGTATGTCTCCTCGCAATGTTTTCCTTCACCGTTAAAGCGAACGATAAGAAACAATACACATATAACTTCGAAAAGTCAGAGGTGTGTGCCTTGGGATTCAATCAGCGGACTTTCATCTCAGCAGCCCGTTCCATTCCCAGCTGGACTATCGTGCACTAAGGCCGGATTGTTTAATTCGTGATCATGTAAAGTTAAGGCTCTTATCACACTGGTCTGGACTGGACAACTATGGACTAAATTTAATAGTTCATACTAATTATACTCTTTAGTGCCTATTTAAAAGAAACTGTACAAATTACTTTTACAAATACGCCTTAATTAATTCACATAGCAAATATAATAACGATAGCAATAACGATTTATTGCTATAAAAAAACAACAGGTACGAATAACCAATTTATAAACAATAACCCGAAACTATTCTATTTTACAGTTCCTAAATGGTCGTTTATGTATGATTTACAACGTAATTAGTTTATAAGCAATAAATAGGGACAACAAAACAGGAATGACGCCGCGAGATGATTATCGCAACAATTGTAATTCGTTAGAAATGTTCTCATTTCAAACGTTCCTGATGGGTTTTGTAGAGTTGGGTGCTTTTAGAAATGCCAAATTAATCCTCTAAGATGTGTTAGAAGTCGTAGAATTCAGTAGACAGTATGTTTGTTATCCGTCAATAGTGTGGATTTTATGGTTTACATGTAAATGTTTATTTTTTGATGTTCATTTAATTCCCACATATTTTAATAACACATATTTTCACATTCCTATAGATACGATAATTTGTTCACTCTATTAATATAACTAATTAAAATTGAGTTAACAACAATTTTAAATACTGTGAACGATTTTTTTATTTAGTCTATGAATATACATTTTTAAAATACGTGTGATAAAAGTAGCCACTGCATAATTAATATAAAAAACAACATAATAACATCATATTCACTAAATAAAATTGAATGCAACTTCTACGTATACGTAGGTCTACGCTGAGAACGTACAGGTGTTATTTTATCAACAAATCAACATACCTCACTCGAGTATTAACCTATTGTGTACGTTTATGACATCTATGGACTATTAGCCAGTAAACTAACATATAACTAAAATGACATCGAAACAGACATATATTTTTTATAATTAGTAGCTTTTGCCCGCGGCTCCGCCCGCGTCACAAAGTTTTTTCGGGATAAAAGTCCCGCTTTATATTTTCCCGAGATAAAAAGTAGCCTATGTATTAATCCAGGATATGATCTACCCGTGTGCCAAATTTATCGAAATCCGTTCAGTAGCTTTTGCGTGAAAGAGTAACAAACATACATACATCCACACATTCTTACAAACTTTCGCGTTTATAATAGTATAGTAGAATTCATTTAATTATTTATTTTTAATGACTGCCTCGGTGGCGTAGTTGTTTAACGGTACCTACGACTGCAATGCTGAAATCTAGGGTTCGATCCCGGGTCGGGCAAATGTTATTAGGTTTTTCTACTCAATAGCAGCCCGGAGTCTGGAATTTGTGCCTGATATGGCGATAGGCTCGCCCCCTACCACATCATGGGACGGAATACGCACGGCGAAAAGTTGGTGCCTCTGCCTACACCTTCGAGAATAAAAGGTACGAGTGTGTAAATGTATGTATGTATTTATTTAATATTTTTTATAATATTATGTATACCATTCCGTTTTTTCCGTTTTTATTCAGCGCGTTACTGAAGTTGATTGGTTAATATTTCTAATTCTGAACATTCTTGGACCTATTGGATTTGTAACTTTGTAAGCTACATTATCTCCAAGTATTATACGTTACATTTTATCCCGGGAATGGATTATAATGCGGGCATAGCCGTGATCAAATGCTAGTAATAAAGACTTGGTACATGATTTTAAAAAACTGTTTTAGTCACACGACGACTGTATACAAATGAATGGGCTGGAAATAATTGATCATTAGCGCCTTAATTTTTTTACAAAACTATATCGAGGGGTGAAAGCCTATTTGGCTTAAGCTAAATATTTTTGAGATAAGCTGAGCACGGGCCTCCTCTACAACTGAGAGGGTTAAGGCCTTAGTCCACCACGCTGGCCTAGTGCGGGTTGGCACCGCTTGAAAATATTTTCCCGGGATAAAAAGTTGCCTATGTGTTAATCCAGGACATGATCTACCAGTGTGCCAAATTTCATCGAAATCCGTTCAGTAGTTTTTGAGTTTATTCGTTACAAACATACTTACATACAAATCTTTCCTCTTTATAGTATTAGTATAGATTAGGTCTACAATCAATCATACACTATAGCATCAACTAAAATACACAGAGAATTCAAAGAAACTAAGTCTAAGTACATGATTGTTAAAAAGTAGACACAGCATTCACTGATAATTCATACTCACTAAAGATACATAATATAACTTATATTAGGTTGGTAAATATTATGCTATTAGTATGACGATAGAAATATACATTACGGCATTTATCCAGCTAGATACTCGCACACGAGAGACCTATCAAGTAGGAATGAATTCTCCGTATAGAACCGTGTCTAAATTCCACGGCTATGCTTCGTAAAATTAGATGACATAAGTGGTTTGCAATCGGACGTGAGCGGCCAAACAATGCTCTTAGGCGACATTTAGAAATCGGTATGATACGTTAAAACTACTTAAATTAACTGTACTGTGTGAATACCAATAAGTATACTAAATACGAACCGCCTTTTATATTTATCCTATATATTTTTATATATTTTATATAACCTAAAATGTGATGATTCTTCGTCAACAAACTACCCATTTATAATATGCCACACTACTGTATTAGGTTATCCTATAATAGTAGATGTAAGACAGGAAAATAAATATCTTGTACGAATATAGTTATTCAGTGTTTTGTTTTACTGCCTTGAAATAAGTAGAGAAAACGTTTTGCTATTAATAACACATCTAACTTTTATAAGTAATGAGTGGTTGGCATTCGACCGTCGAATTAAATATACATAATTATAAGCGGCGATAGCCTAGTTGGGAGTGGAACGGACTGCCGAGACGAATGTCCGCAGGTTCAAAACCCAAAGGCACACACCACTGACTTTTATAAAAGTTATGTGTGTATTATTTGTGAATTATCGCTCGCTTTAACGGCGTAGGTAAAAATCGTAAGGAAACCTGCATCCCTAAGAAGTTCTCTATAAAAATTTCAAAGGTATGTGAAGTCTGCCAACCCGCAACAGGCCAGCGTGGTGGACTAACGCCTAACCCCTCTGAATTGTAGAGAAGGTCCGTGCTCAGCAGTGGGCAGTAGGTATGGTATGGAGGGTAATTGTAACACATTTAATACATAAATTTTATTTTCCTTCACTTTAATGGTGCCAAATCTCACACACCTCCGTGAGGGCAATGTGCTTAAAAAGGGGTACAAAGTTTTTTCTTCAAGAATTAATATTAAATTAATCGTGGGAGTACTGTCAACCTTTTAAGGAATGGGTATTTTTTGAGACTCGAGCAATCCCACTGAACATAGGATATCCAACTGAAAACGACTTAAAGTAGGTTTGTAGTAGAGTAATATAAATAATATGGGATAATTAGCTAAACACAACTATATAACTTACAAACTATCTACAAATTAATCTAAAAAGTTTTTTAGAGCAATTTTCACCCTACCTTTTGGAGATGTTCTCAGTGTCTCTTATAGGTTAATCAATAAATAAATTACAGTATCGCGATTCAAATAGCAATAATTTATCAAAAACCCAAATTATCAATAGAGAGCAAATATACATGTTTTAATTATCATATCGATAAATTCATTCGATTGTACAACATCATTATGTTTATCTCTAAATAAATCGACAACAGTAAAACGTTTTTATCCTGTGGTCAACCCTTATCGGACGAATTTATCGGACAGATTAGGGGTCGCAGTGAACCATTTAGGGACGGAAACTCAAAGGGGATGCTTCGGCTTTTTATTTTATTGCTGCTAATATTTTAAGGTTAGTTAGCCATACACCTGTGAGGATGTGTTTAAATGATTAAGTTATTTGAGGTTTTGGATTAGATATGGGACAATTATTTCTTTAGGAAGTCACCGGATATTATTTGTACCCAATTGGATAAGGAAGAATGGAAGATATTTATTGAAGTTATATTTAAGACTACACATGATTAAAAGGGATAAATAGTACTACTACAGGAACCCACATTAATTCACATCCAAAACTAATACTGGTGGTAGGTCTCTCATATATAAGAGTCCGTCTGGGTGTGTACCACCGCAATGTCTATTTCTACCGCCAAGTAGCAGTGTGCATGCACTGTTTTGTTTCGGTTTGAAGGACATTGTAGCCAGTGTAACTACTGGACATAATGAGACTTAACATCTAATGTCTCAGGATGACGAGCGCAGTGGAATGCCACACAGTACTTTGTATCTCATGGTGCTGTGTGGTGTTACTACTGTTTATGGGCGGTCGTATCGCTTACCATCAGGCGAACGGCATGCTCGTCTCGTCATTAATTGCCATAAAAAAAACATGAATGCGGAAAAACATTGCCTGCCCTAAAGGGAAAATATGGATTAATGAAGACACACACACACGCTCACTCACGCCTTTTATCCCCGAAGGGGTAGGCAAAGGCGCAACTGGTACACCCACTTTTCACCGTACATATTCCGTCCGATGATATGATAGGGGGCGAGCCTATCGACATATCCGGCACAAAGTCCAGACTCTGGTCTGATACTGAATAAGAAAACCCATTATCACTTTGCCCAACTCGGGGATCGAACCCGAGACCTCAGCATTGCCGTCGTACCGTAATACAACTACGCCACTGAGGCAGGATTAATGAAGTGTGAAGGACATTTGACCTACTATATATTAAATCTACATTGTATACACAAAACAAAGTATAATCTACCCAAATATCATTCAGAGACAGTTCATTTTACTATGCTAAAAGAAATTCTAAAATCGGTTCAGTAGATTACCCCTTCCAAACTTTATCCCTACACATGTTACAAATATTTGCATGAATAAAACACATATCATTATAAATATTTGTATAACAGCCACAAGTTTGCGTACGCATCGTGGAAGCGGACCGTTGCACAATGATCTCGTAACACGTGGAAGTGTTCGCTCTTTACAAGCGTTGTTGATGTGGGTAAAGCGTGCCATTAAAGTTGCGACTAACAACGATTTTTTGTCGCGATCATAAAATTGAAAATGTGACTTTTATGACTTGATTAATGTACTTCAGTAACAATATTTATGGTGCTGCTAGTTTCATTATTTGCATATATTATCTACCACCATTCGTTAAATACTCCTGTAGGACAAAAGCATCTCTTTCAACTGCAATTCGAATCATATCACACTACGTTTGTGTATTGAGGATTGTAGAGTTGTAAAGTCTGATGCTCGCCAGCTCCTCAATTTACATACAGAAAATGTTGGTAAAACACATTCTCTATGTGCATATATTTCTACAGAACCAATATTTGCATAAACTATTATTAGAGTTACTGGAACTACCATAATACGGTATAACTCTACATTTTAAGAGTGACAAACCGTGCAGAATAAATCTGACTTATATTTATACACTATTTTAATCATACAATTAAACCCTTCTGCTTTTAACTGAAAATTTCATGTAATAATTATTCAATGCTATTTTTATTCGCACAACAAGTGGCGCGCTTTAGATTAACGATCACTCATTGCCGCGGCCGCGTCATTTGCATACTTCCTATTATTAAACAAGTATCCAGGACAGTATCGTAAATTATTCAATATACATAATTGTTAGGATTACGATGTTGATGACGAAATAAATAAGAAAGCATTTTTTTTTGTCTATAATAGCTTAATTGGAGGCAGAATTTCTAAGTTATTTTTCAAGTCTTATATTAATTGTTGAAAGCTATAACAATACTAAGGGCCAGTTTCACAGATTTCGAGTAAATTATATTTAACAGTTATCGTAGTAAAGAGCTGATGTAGATAGTACTCATTTTAGTTCTTGAGCATAGATTAGAGTGTGACGTTTGCATTTGGTCGGCTTATATACATAAAATCCCTTTCTAGCCGATTTCTGCCACGGCGGCCAATCTAAACAGAGATCAGCCAGGTACCAGGAAATATTATAGAGCACAAGTGTGTGCGCAATACACAGGTGTACTCGCTATTCCTTCACTCTCATAGTCCAGTGAGACGGCAATCCAGTCCAGTGAGGACATTGTAGCCAGTATAACTACTGGACATAATGAGACTTAACATCTTATGTCTCAGGATGACGAGCGCAGTGAAATGCCACACAGTACTTTGTAAGTCTAGGTGCTGGATGGTGTTGCTACTGTTTATGGGTGGTCGTATCGCTTACCATCAGGCGAACGGCATGCTGGTCTCGTCATTCAAAGCAATAAAAAAAAAATCCGACGTGACCGGAGAGAGATCAGGCGCAAGACCAACGGCTTTACGTACTGACGGCTTATATATTTATGTGACGAGTAGCATTTATCAGCAAGCGGTGAAATCGGCCCTTAAGGCCAGTTTTACCGGATCCTGATAAAGTTCTAGATAACTATCTGACATATAACGCTATCTAATAGGTATATAAATCTGACACATTACTGGCGACTTTTTCTTTCAGATGTTTCTATGTGAAATCAAAAATTGTCGTTAATATGGCAGATAAGTTACGAATAGGCTATCAGGGATTTTATCAGCATAGGGTGAAATCGACCATTAGCTTTTTATTTTCCTTCTAATCGTAATATGAAGAAGATCTGAGTTTTAAGTTCTTTACTAAATCAATTGGTAGAATTCTCATATACGATAACCCAACTGGGTTCCATGGCAACGTCTATTTTTCCGCCGTGCATAATTGTGCAAGTTCCTTTGTGTTAAATTTTTAATGAAGTTTTGGTGGTCTTGCTTCCGTTATACGCCGGTCGTATAACTTACCATCAAGAAAGCTGTCGTTGCTGTCAACTTGTCGAGAAACACTTCATTACCAAGAAACTGACAGTTGCTCAAGTTGCTTCGTCTGCGCGGCATCTAATAATCATGTTATATAGGTCGATTACCGAAAGCTGGCGCATACAACACACTCACAAGCTGCGTGTGTAGTGTCTGTGAATAAACATACGCCAGTCGTCATGACAACGCAATGCTCACGCATCAACAGTCAAAAATATAGCATGATGTTTTGTTTGCATATATGTATCAATTATAATAATATGTTCTTTTTTTATTTACTGTGTAATGGTCTGCCTCGGTCGCTTAGTTGTATTACGGTACGGTAATGCTGCGGTCTCGGTTTCGATCCCCGGGTCGGGCAAAGTGATATTGGGATTTTCTATACAGTATCAGCGCGGAGTCTGGATTTTGTACCCGATATGGCGATAAGCTCGCCCCCTATGCATGGCACAGTATACGCACGGCGAAAAGTGGGTGCGCTAATTGCGCCTCTACATACCCCTTCGAGAATTAAAGGCGTGGGTGTTTGTGTGTAATGGTATTGGTGAGAGTACCATGTACGTGTCAGCTCTAGTAAACCGATATAATTCAAAGTGACGTAAATCAGAAAGCAAGCACAAACATTTAAAAGGTATTTTACACTCCACGGTCTACAGATTCAAGAACGTTTGGCAACACATAGCTTTATTTAATTACTGCCACTTACTAATTAGTAATTACAGTTTACGCGGCCACTAAATTTAATCGACTGCTTCGCTTACTTAAGTATTGCGTTTGCATTTTCATCCGACTTTACCACATAATGTTTTGATTTTAATATCTACACACGAGGCAGCAAGTCAAGCCACGCCAAAAAAAACGAGACACAGCAGCCTAGTGTAACTCACACAAACCATTTAAAGCGCCTTTTGACTTTTGTATGATGTATCTTCTTATGAATAAACAGAATTATCTAAAAGCTTGGCGCCAATTTAGATCTCAATTCTTTTGTCGGCGGAGTCGATAACCACGTATATTCTTAATTTTGGCGTAGGCGCCCATTTTTCGCATTGATATTCTTATGGGATTCTTTTTATTCCTCCCAAGATTTGGATGCTGGGTTACTCATTACATCATGGGACGGATATTAGCAGAGCCCTGCACAATTTCGACTAGCGAAAGGTAGCATCTCTCGTAAATTTATATTTCATACTATATCGTCGGGGCTAGTGCAATACCGCGTAACTAGCATCGGTAAATATCGCGTAAGTAAAAAAATGTATAGTATTATCAATCATAAGTTTAGTGTCGTAAGTATCAATTTCAATTAAACATTTTTCGTCACTTACGCGGTATTTTCCAGTGCTAGATACACGCTTTTGCACTATCCCCGACGATATGGATGCCTGCCTACCTCGGTGGCATAATTGTATTGCGTGCGCTGTACGACACCGCTCTGAGGTCCTGGGTTCGAATCCCGGGTCGGGCAAAATGATCTTGAGTTTTTCTGCTCAGTTTCAGCAGCAATCTGAAATTTGTCACATCATAGGACGGAATAAACATGGCGAAAAGCAGAAGCACTAGTTGTGCTGCCTACCCTTTCAGGTTCTGGTGCTTGTCCCTATAGGGGTGAGAGTGCATGTATGGGTGTATATGGCTGGGGTGTACAAGTGGGTATGCTGGGGGACTATTTCTTTTTTTTTTTTTAGTGTAAGTACTTACCTATTTTTTTTTTTTAAATCTGTTTATATATCATTGCTTCCTGTGTTCCCGTGTGAACCTAATACTTACTGCCACCTGGTCCAGAGACAATGGCCAAATAAAGATTTTTTTCCTTTTTTTTTTCTCTCTATATTTGTATCTGGATGCTACTTCCCTTTGATACAATCGGGTGCAATGGAGTCACTATGTCGTGTTCATTTAAAAAAATTACGAATAAGCATAGATCTAGCTTATTTACTATTCCGCTCAACCTTTCAGAGATAGAAAACTTAAATGATTATGCGATTTAGTTAGTAAAGACAACACTTAACCAATTTGAATCTTATAAACGAAATATAATGACGATGTAAATTCTAAAACTCGAAAGCTAAACTACATAGTGAAGCAACTCTACGTTACCTAAAGGCATGACTTGTCATATCACTTAAAGTTCACGCCAAAATGGCGTTGCAATGTAATTATTTATTTGTAGTTTGATGGGAATGGCATTTTAGATATTTGCAAAGATGTACAGTTAGGCACATAAGTAGCTGAATAAATTCAAAATTTCGAATAGCCTATTCTTAAGTTTAATTGAAACTTTTTTGCTTTGTGTGAAGTAAAGTTAGGTATAATGTTATTTTTGTAAAGAAAAAAAGAATTTGGTACGAACACAAAAGTGTAAAAGCGAATTGAAGTTTTGAATTTGTTCTGCTGACTCATGTGGCTGACTGTACCTTCTACCTATACAACCTATTAATAATTTTAGGAGTCTGTGACAAAAACAAAATTTTTATTACTAAGAAGTAAGAACGTTCCACTGAACGTTGACGTAAGCCAAGGTAGATTATAACACCAAACCAAAATCCAACATTCTTGAAAAAATTTATTACGGAGATTCCATTAAAAGTGAGTGACAGGAGTAGCTTCTACGACGAGACAAGAGAGTTGCTTGCTTAATTTTAAACCTGATCATAAACATCTTTTTCGACAAATTATAGGTACATATGCATTGCGGTACTGCACGACACCGCATTCAGCGTAGACTGTGAAATTTGAAGTCGTACAAGGAATAAAATATTGTTTAATACACCCTAAACGTAAATACAATAAAAAACATCAGGCGACCGCCGCGCCGCGCCGGCCCGAGTCCCAAAAACTACATACACCCTAGGCGAGGCATACCAACTAAAATTTCGCGATAGTCATCTTTGGCGCATTAGGAACGACTGCGGGTATCCTCTGACAGAAGTGTCTAAATTGTCGTCTACAACCGGCCGTACGCGTTGCCGCCTAATGCGACCCGTCGTCTATTATAGGGAGCACACAAGTCCCTGCGCATCGAAGGACACTCGGCGTCAACGGTAACGTCAGGCCTGCCTGCCACGCTGCTGTCCATCTTGGGGGTTACGACAATATACTATAAGGCAATACACCGTAAATTAACAGCAGACAGCTGCCTGCGGCCCTCTCACGATCCCCGATGACCCCTATTAGTCGTCATTTACGACAGGCATGGGGTGCTGTGGTGAAATTCTCCAAACGCCCCCAATTCACAGGACGGAACCACCTCCATTACCTACAGCACAAAATAATGTATCAACGGATATCTGAATATATCACCCCGACTCTATCAATTAATATTGTTTAAATTCCTTATCGATCATTTCGATTAGGTAGGATAGGTTCCGTTAGTGTTGGAAGGCAATATACATTATGTATCTCCACATAACCATATTATTAATTGTCTATGTTCATTTTCGTATTGATTGTCTATGAGACTTTGCTCTCTCTTAAATCTCCTCCATAAAATTATATAGACGTGCCGTTTATGACGAGGCTGTATGGGCTTGAACCCTTTGCCTTCCCAAAATAAAGGGAAAATTAAAAAAAAAAAAAAAAAAAAAAATAGACGTGCCGTATGGAATAAATAATAGATGAAAGGCTTATCATTAATACAACCTAAAACCTTAATAATTAGCAGCTCTTTAGTACGGAACCCTGAAATCGTAATGTATAATACAATCACCAAAGCTCGTAGTTAACTGTGGAAAACGTAATAGCAGTTGCGAAACGTTGCACAACAAATACTGATTTTTATATAAAACGAATTAATTAACGTCTTTAAATGGATATGGTACATTACGTACGGCCTTGGATTTATTTTAACTGGGCTTTCGTGTAATCGATTTAATCGATTTATCTTTAAAGTCAATCGATTAAATTGATATTTTTTTCCAACTCGCACTTCGCAGTTAGGTCCAATACATTTAGGATTTCCATTAAGACCGTCTATAAAAATGGGTTACAATCCACTGCCATAGTAGTAGCTAAAAAGTATGACCTAATAGGCTCCAATATTTCAGCGGACAGTGCCTTTCAACCGGTCTCCTTTCCATTAATGTTCATGTCCCAATATGCTTATTTGCTAAAGTTAGATACAGCATTTTCTCTACGCCTGCCGATAATAATATCTTCATATTTGACATACATTGAATAGATTTCTGCGAGCAATAAGTTCAGTATAGTTCGGATAAACTAAGCTGGCCGGTATGACTATTCAATTTTTTTCCCGACGCGATAACTCTGTGAGAACGTCTACCCGAAAAATTCAAAACCGTGTCATGTCATACCGGTCAGATTAGTTTGTCCCTACTATAGTTACATATTTCCTACTTTGATTAAACTAAGGCTTCGCGCAGATGTTGTCAACTTGGGTCGAGAAACATTAAGCTTGATGAAGTTGTCGTTTCGAATTGTCAGTTTCATAAAAGTGTAGTGTTTCCTCAGAACAATAACAAGCGAGTGTTTCTGCACATGTTAACATCATGTGCGCACCTGCAGCGTCATTTAGACGTAGAAATAATTGCTTTCATTATAATCATACGCTATGATTGCTGGCAATATTCGTTTTTTTAATATAGATATCTAGACTGCCTCGATGGCGTAGTTGTATTACGGTACGACAGCCGTGCTGAGGTCTCCGGTTTGATCCCCGGGTCGAGAAAAGTGGTATTGGGTTGTTCTACTCACTATCAGCTTGGAATCTGATATTTATGCCCAATATGGAGTGGGCTCGCCCTCTATCACGTCATGGAACGGAATACGCACGGCGAAAAGTGGATGCACTAGTGGCGCCTCTGCCTACCCCTTCGGGGATAAAAAGACGTGTGTGTGTGTGTGTAGAGTTATATGTACGTCAACGCGGGCGAGAATTGTCTCGCCATTGCGAATGTTCAGAGGGACTTCAATAAGTACGATCATTTCTAGCATCAATTGACCCGTCTATACGTGGCTTAAATAAAAAACTTGAACATTAACGTTGCGCGTTTTTGAATATTTTGGAATGGTTAGGCAATAATTTCGCACGAATTGCTTTATTTATCAGTATAAAAGTACTAGCATTTATGTGGTTAAATACAATACTTTTTGTATTGCGCTATCGTACACAAAAATGACAATTTATATTACATAAATTGCTTCCTCGCCTACGCCGCGCCGGCGGTCTACTCTCCCTCCGTCTTACGAATTTTCAATCAGGTCACGTGTCCTGACGCGAGTTTAACATTTTATACACATCCCAAAGAAGTGCTCAACGCCGCTAAAGAAGTTTTCACTTCAAAAAAACATAATCATGTACCAAATGTAATTATGGCAATACTTTGACTAATGTAAACACCTTTCTCTTCCCAATTTACATTGTATAGCTTCATATAGATGAATCTGTTTAGGAATGCAAGGCGAACGGCTCAGTGTTGTGAAACTGAACGTAGATTCTAGAATCTATTAAATAGTACCTTAACACTACGAATCAGTAATAACTGTCCACCGCTCATTACTTTCAGCTTTCATCATCATCATCATCATCATCATCAGCCACATGACGTCCACTGCTGAACATAGGCCCCCCCAAAGATTTCCAGACGGACCTGTCAAAAGCGGCCCGCATCCAGCGTGTTCCTGGGACTTTTATCAAGTCGTCCGTCCACCTTGCAGGACGACTTGATAAACTTGACGCTTGACTTGACGCTTTCAGCTTTACAATCTTTCAATGTATAATTGTCTTTGAAGATGGATGCAGTTTCATTTGATGCATTTATAATTTCAAAATATTTAATGATATCTTTGCTTGCATTCTAAATATATCAAAATGTCAGACCTTTTTTCTATCGCTATTCAGATTACAAACATTGCAATGTATTCAAAGATAACTGCATATTATCTAGAATTGATTTCAATTTATTCATTGTAACATGAATAGTGGTCGTATAAAGCATCTGTCAATAGCTGATAATAAAACAAAATCAAACATTTCACACAATTTATTACATCAGCCTCAACTCGGAGTGAACCCCGATAAACACACAATAACAAAGCAGATAAATCTAACAAGTATTAACAGGTAACATCTAATACATAAGGACTTTGCTGGCTACCCAGCGCACACACTTCCCAACGGTACGCTAACAGCGAAACATGATCACAACCTTACAAACAACTACCGAACGAGAATTTTACCAAATAAACTAGAATACTAAATGATCACATTTTTGAACTAAGCCTATAAGGTACGGATGTGTTTTGCTATCGATTGGATTCAATGCCAACCGTGGTGGTGGTCTTCGTAGTGGCCATGATCCTGGTGCTCATGATGGTGATGCTCCTCCTCTTTCTTAATGTAGAAAGGGACGTGGACCTTCACGGGGTAAGGGACCTCCTTCACAAGGGGTACCTGAACTTCTTTGTACACGGGGTAAGGCTTGTCAATAGGTACTTTGACTTCATAAGGTACCTTCCTTTCGACGGTGTAAGGCACCTTCCTGATGACCTCGTAAGGCTTGGGAACGGGGACCTTAACTGGAACGGGGTAGGGTTTCTCAACCTCAACCTTGTAGGGCTTGTCAACTGGGACCTTGACTTCATAAGGTACTGGTTTGTTAACGGTTACTGGGTAAGGCTTCTCGACGGTGACTGGGTAGGGCTTAGGTACATACACGTTGTAGGGTTTGTCAACAGGCACTTTGACTTCATAAGGCACCTTCTTAACAACTTCGTAGGGTTGGGGTACTTTAACTTCGTATTTGACTGGGTATGGTACCTTCTTCTCAACAGTGTAGGGCTGAGGTACTGGCACTTTCACTTCATAAGGCACCTTCTTCTCAACAGTGTAAGGTGTGGGCACTTTTACCTTGACTTCGTATGGCTTATCAACGTGGATTTTGACTTCATAAGGCACCTTCTTCTCGACGGTGTAAGGCTCAGGAACGTACACGGGGTATTTGACGTACTCCTTCACTGTTACAGGGACTTTCTTTTCGACGGTGTAGGGTTGTGGGTACGGGACTTTCACTTCATAAGGCACTTTCTTCTCAACGGTGTAAGGCACGTGTTTCTCTACGGTATAGGGGACTGGAACTTTCTTTACCACCTCAATGGTCTTGATGTGCTCATGATGATGGTGATGGCCATGATCTTCGCTGGCAATGGGTTTCCAATCGCCACCACCGTATCCGCCTAAGTCGCCACCGCCATGACCTCCGAAGCTATAGCTTTCACCGCCAAAGTCATGTCCTCCTTGTTGTCCTCCTTGTTGTCCTCCAAGACTCAGACCTTCATGTCCGCCGTAGCTTTGTCCCTCATCACCGCCGCCGTACCCTCCGTGACCTCCGTATGAGCCGAAGTCATAGATACCTCTCTTCTCTTGTTTCTTCTCTTCGACAGCCTTCGGTGCCTCCTCTTTGGCAAAGGCGACCACCGCCAACGATGCCACTAAAACAACCTGTGGGCAAGGAAAATAGAACGTTATTTTTTGTTGTTAATAGTATTTTGGTTTGAATGTTATGGAAGAGAATTTTTGCATGTCCTGATTTGTGCCATATTAAAACACTAAGTCATGTGGTACTGATGAGTGATGGTGCAAATCTTTTTTTTATGTTGACAACCTTTTACTGGTGGTAGGTCTCTCATATGTAAGAGTCCGTCTGGGTAGGTACCACCGCAATTTCTATTTCTACCGCGAAGCAGCAGTGTGCATGCACTGTTGTGTTTCGTTTTGAAGGACATTTCAGCCATTGTAACTACTGGACATAATGAGACTTAACATCTTATGTCTCAGGATGACGAGCGCAGTGGAATGCCAATCAGTACTTTGTAACTGAAGGCGCTGAATGATGTTGCAATAGCAACCACCAATAATACGACCGTATCGCATACCATCAGGCGAACGGCATGCTCGTCTCAACATTCAATTCCATAAAAAAAAACTAGAAATTTGAGAACCAACATGGAACCAAGCGAGTCAAGTCTGTTGTGTATGTATGCCTTTTTACGTTGTCAGAATCGTGCATATAAATGAAGTAAACAAACTTTCTACGCGTTCACAAAATTCGATGACGGTATTACCGCGAGATGACGAAACTAGACACATGACTGCAACGTTCGCGGAATACGCAATTGTAAAGTAAAAGTTAATCTGGTTTAGCTATTGAGCATTGTAGAATACTAAAGCACTTTCTAACATCCACGCAAGAAGCCCTGCATTGTCTTTTACACTTCCTACATAATCTATCTTATGCAGGTGGTTCAGTTCGCCTAATTTCTTTTTCTTTAATTGAAAATTAATTATTTTTTATGGCATTGAATGACGAGACGTGCATGCTGTTCGCCTGATGGTAAGCGATACAACCACCCATAAACAGTAGCAACACCATCCAGCACCTTGAGTTACAAAGTACTGTGTGGCATTCCACTGCGCTCGTCATCCTGAGACATAAGATATTAAGTCTCATTATGTCCTGTAGTTACACTGGCTACAATGTCCTTCAAACCGAAACACAACAGTGCATGCACACTGCTGCTTGGCGGTAGAAATAGACATTGCGGTGGTACCCACCCAGACGGACTCTTACATATGAGAGACCTGCCACCAGTAATTTAGGAACAGTGTGCATTTTCACTTATGTAATAATTCCAAGAATTGATATAGAAGTTTTTGAGATAATTCCTTACAAACGTTCAAACTGTACAACTTTGTAAGGTTCCTGTTCATGTTTCTATACTTGCAAAATGTATCCTTGCAATTTCGCTTTTATACAACAAAACTTATGTAAGAAATGCAAGTAATTGACTTTCTATTTTGATCTCTGATATTTAGAACGCTAAACAGTATCTCAGGTCGTTTGATGAAGTCCAAAAATGATTTAAAAATAATGGCAATCATTCCAAAGCCTCTTGATGTCAGATGTTATTGACGTCGGAAGATTAAGCATTGTTTGAGAGGTCTCAAACTATATACGTAGATGAATGAATACCAGAAATACCAAAAAATAATATTCCCTTCTTACTGGTTATAAAGTTTCTCTGCCTACCCAGAATGTAGTCAACAAGTTTGATATTAATTTCAACTTATCACCTTCGTGCAATTGATCAATTTGTGCAATATATCAAACTATTTTTTTGCAATTGGATTAGTTCGTGTAATGGGTTAGTTTCGTCTCAATGTAATCAACTTATTGCAACTAGCAAAAATTCTAAAGCCGACTTATATTTCGCAATATTGTGAAATGCATTTCAAGTCATATATTTTGAGTGCACGAGTGCATTTAAATTGCGAAATTGATATTATATGTTTCTAAAGTTGTTTAAAATATTTAGTTATAACGCATTTTCAAAATTATTTTGATTTACAATTGAGTTCCTATGCAATTATGTTTTCCTGTCTTTGTCACACCACCTTATATTACAATTTACAAAAGCGTTACTATGTTGAATGCATTAACTACTTCAATATCCTAAGTAGAGCATTCAACGATAGTTCATAGGCACATTTCTTGTAAGCTTTTCTTATACTTATTTGTTCATAGACGATAAGCAAACATAAAACTGCGTTAACTTTTCGCTGCAATTCCCAATAATGAGCAGAAAGTTAATAAATCTATACATATATCCCATATTAAAGTCGTATCGTTTAACTCTGAAACGTGTGTAATATTGAAGACCTCATAAATAAACTTGCACCAACCGAGAAACAAACCCAACTCCACGTTTCAAAGCTCAAACGCTCGCCCAAAGATATTGCAATGAAACAACCGAAATATGCATTTTACGTTTAAAATTAACATTTTATGCTAGTTAAATTTTTAATGGTCTGTTATGTCAAGGTTACATTCTCATAATTATTGTAACAAGAATAAAAATTGCTTTACGTAACTACCGTTTTGCGCATGCAGAATATTAATTGGCTAATTTAAATAGTTAGGTATTAACATTTGCTTTTAGTTAATTTATTTTACTAGTAGATATCTCGTATACTTCGTTTATTTGCTGGATATGAGATTTAATATTTTATGGCTCAGGGTGACGAGCGCAGTGGCCTAAGACGCAGTACTTTGTAATTGTAAGTTCAGTATGGTGTGCTTTATGGTCGTATCGCTTACAATCAAACGAGTGGCATGTTCCTCTCTTCATTCAATGGCAATAAAAACATATTTATACTAACTGATAAGTATTGCTTGCCATTTGATCCGAGTAAAGAACTTACAATAAAAATCTCCCTGGGTATTTTTCCGGGTTATATAGTAGCCTATACGTTAATCCAGGACATGGTACGTCTTAGTACCTATTTCAAATCTGTTTAAGCCATTTATTCTTACAAACATCCAAACTTCTTCAAGACTTTCGCATTTGTAATATTATTGCCTTTTGCGTTCGGATACGCACGCGTAACAAAGTTGTTCTGGGATAAAAATCCTTCTATATTTTTCCCCGGGATTTAAGTAATCTATGTGCTATCCCAGACTATAATCTATCTCTGTGCCAAATTTCATGTAGATTCGTTCAGCTGTACTAGCGTAATTGAGTAACAAACATTCAAACTTTCGCATATAATTAGTATAGATGAAAATAAATATAAACTTCTTCGTTTTTTACTGACGCTAGTCTAATTAAAACATCGTCAAAGTAAATAGTGTTCTCTGTGTTCACCGCTCCGTGCGCGGTTACCACACGTCAGTGAAAGTGGTTTAGAGATTCGCCATAGATCACAGAAACGATGCCCCTACTACGAACACTTTTTCTAGCCGAATATCCTACAAATTCCTGTTTTTCATTCACGGAACCGTATACCTATACTACCAATTCAATTTCTTTCCATCGACAGTTGGTTATGTCCTATGTGTTCCTATTTCAAATTTAGATCTAAGCGAGTTCTTACGTAATAAATACTCTTTTAGACAACGCTATGCCACGGTGGTAGTTGTAACAGCGTTCCATTTACTTGAATTTAGAATGCGTCCATAATTTTAACGACATCGGAATTGAAACGGTCTTATAACAAAAATGGCAGGCGAATGAAGGTAAAATAGGAAAGCTTTAACGTTTATTTTGTTTTAATTAAATGCATTAGGTTTTATCGGAAGAACGACACATTAGTTATAATTATATAGTAGTATATAAATCTGTCTCTTTCAATTGCTTATTATTTAAAACCTGTTTCCAAACTAATATATTGTACAGTTTTCAACAGTCAGACGATGATTTGGCAATATCAAAGTAACTACTCTTATCGCGAACATAATAATACGCGTTTTTTTTAAGCACACCGTACAGTCAGCAGCATAAGTAGATGAATAAATTCAAAATTTCAAATTGCCTACATACTTTTGTGTTCTTTCTAATCTTTTTTTTCTCTTCACAAAAATAAAATAAAAGGTATTTACTTTACTTCAAACGAAGAAAAAAACATTTCAGTTTAACTTAACGCGTATATAAGCGATTTGAAATTTTGATTTTGTACAGATATTTATGCTGCTAACTGTACAATTTGCAAAACCACTGATGCTCTTTTCTATTAAGTCATTTTTAGCTCATCTAACCAGATGTGACATTCATACGAGTTTCCATAGTTGGTGTTAATCGTGATATTTTTATGTAAAGTCATTGCTCTTAGCTAAGCTCGTGCTTAGAATTCAATTTTAAAAAATGCTAAACAATAAAACACGACTTCCATACAAATTCTGTATTAGAAAAATGAATGTCCAATTTATTCTGATCTTACCATCGTTGCAATCATTGGTAATTTACGGTTCTATTTATATTGGCATACTACAAGAAAACTTTCAAACAATAGGTGGTTATAAATCGATTATAGAGAGTAATTTAAAAAATGAGATGTAATTTATAGTAATGGTGCATTTCTGTCATCGTAAGATTTTATTAGGGTTAATCTAACATGAACGCAAAATTTTCTAAAGACGTTTGGAAGTTTGTTTTCGCACTAAGCACTCACTGAACCGATTTGGATGTTTAAAAGATACATACACGTAATGATATAAAGCACTGTCTATTTCAGAAATCACACTGATATTTTTATAGTTTTAAATATCCAGGCGGAGCCGCGAGCAACACCTAGTCTATAAATAGAAATAAAGGTGTATATATATGTATGTTCTATATAGATTAAAAACGACTGGAGTGATTATAATTTTTAAGATAATCTTCAAATTATCGCAGCTGATAATCTTCTGAAGTTTGTTAGCGATTGGATAATTTTGTTTTTCTTTTTGCCAATTTTGTATCATCGGTATCTGGCTATAGATACTAGCTACCCGAGCGAAGCCAAGCGGGTCCCTAGTAATGTAAGTGGATCGAAATTAAATAAAAACAACAAACCGCGTCAAAATCGGTCCATTCGTTTTAGAGCTACGATGCTACAGACCTACAGATACACACCATAAGCTTATAACACCCTTCTTTTTTGTCGAGGGTTAATAGCTTCAAGGATTTATACCTCTGGAACAAGCTGGTGGGATGGACTACGCAGCCACAAAAGTAAAATCAATCAAACCAAAGACCGAGTATCGAAGCGGACTTTCCTTCCAGTTGCTTATGTTTCAACATAACTGATATTATCTCTCGAAAGTCGGTAAATAAGCAGTACTCACCTAGGCATTTTGTAACGTATTACGTTACTTTGCGTCCATTATAATATGTAATTACTAATGTATTACAAAAAGGTTTCATAGTTTTTTTTCTTTGGAATCTAACATGTTTGATTTAACTATAATATACCTATGCACTGTTGTGTTTCGGTTTGAAGGAAATTGGTGCCAGTGTAACTACTGGACATAATGAGACTTAACATCTTATGTCTCTGGATGACGAGCGCAGTGGAATGCCACACAGTACTTCGTAACTCAAGTTGCTGGATGGTGTTGCTACTGTTAATGGGTGGTCGTATCGCTTACCATCAGGTGAACGGCATGCTCGTCTCGTCATTCGATATAATAAAAAAATACTGTATTTCAGTTACGTTGACAAATAAAAGCCTGGCTAAACAATTTGTTATGGTATGACTAGATATTGCTAAGGCACTATGACGCAAAAGATCCCCAAAACAAAAGATTTACTGTGAAATATTCTGGGATAAAATAGCCTTTATGTTCATCTAGGATAGTCTATATGTGTGCCAAATGCCATCCATTTAATGGTTTCTTTATTAACTTCTTACGAGAACAAACTTAATTTGATTTGACGATTGTAAGTTTTGACGAGTAGCATTTACGATATCGTGAGACAGTCAAGTCTTTGCACATTTACTTGACCAATATTGATTGATGGACAATCTCTACAAGATACTTCGTATATCATTAGCTAATTACGTTATTACTAAGTAAATATTGTGTTGCTAATAGCTAATTGCAAGTTGCAATCGGTATGTGTGGAAATATTATAAACACTACATTGAGTGTTTTGAATCTATACTAAAAATACAATTATAATGGTTTCCATATACAAAAGGTAAATCAATGGAGCTCTATTACAAAAGCTCTATCGTCTATACGACCTTCAAAGGCATTTAAAAAGTTTTATAAAGCGAGAAACTATCACGGAATAAACAGTATTAAAATACAAACTAAAACAAAAGTCTTCGAGAAGTACTTAGCCATTTCTTACGAAAAAAAAAGAAATAATGTAGCGAAAATATTAAGTGCTTATGTCATGATTTACAACCTCATAACAAATATTACGACTGATCCGACGTTCAATTACAGTAAAAACGCTATTTTTCGTATAACTTTGATGTGTAATCAGAACGTAACACGAATTCTTCAGTTCGCTGTCATTATCTCGTTCATTCACCATGCATTACACTAATCGCTGTTCAAATCGATTAAAAGATTATTTAATCATTTTTTTTTCAATCCTTATTTAACAATTTCTTATTTCTGTTGTCTTCTTCCGTGCAGAACTGAATCGAGGTGTCAAAATGATTCGATAGAGATATTATTTTATGTATCAAATATAAAAAAATCACTTTCCGCAGCGTTACCTTTAGCAAAAGCTCGTTAGAAACAATAGAGATTGAATTTTCATTTTTGTTATTGATCTATTGTTTTCTAAACAATTTTGAGTTTTATGTTTATCATTTAGGTACTTAGCATTGACTGACAATGCTCAGCTAGAATCAGAAACTCTAGAAGTCTGTAATTTTGCATGCTTTATAATAAATTATTACTAAATAATCATTAAGTAAAAGAAACTAATTTCTTAAAGTGAAACTAAATGACGTAATATATTCTAATGGAACTAAATAAGCACGACTATTACAACAATAAAATCAGAATAAAACTACCGCACTAACACTAAACCAATACAAATCAATCTCATAACGCGCGGAACCCAATCATCCGTTTCCTATATTTTCTCCATATCACGTGGAAAGTGAAAAGTGCTAACTCGTTCTAGGAAGAAAATCATTGAAAATTACTGCTGTTATGCACTTATTAGAAATTAGTTGCGTAAAGTAATATAACTTGCGAAATTAGCATTAAGGCCCCGTTCTTTCAACCGTGGTTATCTTTTGGTCCGGGTCTTAGCAATGACAAGACGAGTTAGTTGCTCTAGTGATAGTAAGCGTTACAGGTCTATTAACAGTAAAAACACCGAACTTTGTTGGCTTACATCGACTTTGAAATGCAAAGGATTTTTTTTCGCGGGGAATAGAATATTGTTGTTACCGCGAAGTCTGTATACGGAAGCTTCAAAAGTCGTCGTAATACTATTTTAAGTACACGTAAATGAACTCTGACGTCACCAGACAAGCTTAAAAATATGACAGAAACATCTAACTACACTTAAGCGTTATTTAGACGGAAAATTTATTGCTTTCAATATTCTTTTTTTGAATATCTGTCAAAAGACTCGCATACTCAGATGGGGTTCAATAATTGTATACAATTATTGCTAGCAATTATTGATTCACCAATTTAGGCTGTCACCATTGCGCATGCTCAGATTGGGTTCAATTATTGCGTACAATTATTGCTAGCAATTATTGACTACTTAGGCTTTATTCAATGCATCCGAACATAACATGGCGTTACAGTCTAAGAACATCTATCATCTATGTAACATTAAGAAAGAAATAGGACAATTCTACTTAATTTTAATGCAATTTGTTGTTGTTCCCACAGTAAAACGAGAGTGAAAACAAACCGTCAATAACTTTCTGTTAATTACCGTATAGCGATTGCATTACATATGAGTTTCCAAATATTTCTGCTACAATTATTATTCTTTTAAATTTGTTGCAAAACTCCAGACTATAATTATTGCAAAGCGAACAAAATGTACTGTTTGGAACCAAAGTTCTTAATTTGAACCTGGATAAGCTGGTTGTGGTGGGTAGTGTAGATGGCAAAAGACCTAGAAGCCGAGCACCTACCCGATGGTCTGACACCATCAGAGAGGTCATGGGAGTCCCAGTCACGACTGCTCGGCGACAGACACAAGACACGGTGGAGTGGACGCGCCACCACCAAGGCTTACCAAAGTGGGCACGACCTTCAGTCATGAAGGAAACGACAAAGAAGAAGAAGAAAAAGAAGCCATTTTCGGCTGTGTTTAGTTGATACAGTCTTTAGCATCTTCTGTTTAGTAGTTCTATATTTTCTGTACTAATACACACAACACACAAACACTCACGCCTTTTATCCCCGAAGGGGTAGGCAGAGGCGCAACTAGTGCACCCACTTTTCGCCGTTATTCCGTCCCATGATGTGGCGAGCCTATCGCCATATCGGGCACAAATTCCAGACTCCGGGCTGATACTGAATAGAAAAACTCAATATCACTTTGCCTGACTCGGGGATCGAACGCGAGACCTCAGCATTGCAGTCGTACCGTAATACAACTACGCCACCGAGGCAGTCAGTCTGTACTAATAATATAAAAAGAAACAGTTTATAAGCAAGAAGTAATATACGAAACTAATCCCATTCTGGAAAACCTTATACTAATAGAAACGTCCTTAAATTAGTGCTAATAAAAGCCATATTTAATCCGCGGAATAGTTTTTACGCGAGAAAAATACCAAACAATATTTGAAAAATAGAACACAAAAAAATTAAAAAAAAAACTATCAAAACTGTAAACCAAAATAAGCACTGTAACTTTAAACTCATTAACACTTAACTACGCGACCGAATTTAACGTTTGAATGTGAGAACTACATATTTTTGCTTTTAATAGGCTTAAGCTTTTAAAACTGATGTAACATCAGTTATATAAATTCATTGTTACAAATAATTGTTTGGAAGCTGCTCGCAATTTAACGGTAGTTCCCTGACACATTAAGTTTATCTCTTTATGATTTCCTATTACAAGAGTTCCACTTACTTAGAAAAATTAAATATTTTTAGGAACAAAAATGAATATTTATTTTTAACAGACCACAAAATTTACTTTATTAAATAATTATGTTTATAAAATCGTTATTTATTAGATATTCAAATGATTGATGTCTCTACACGTTTTTTATTGGAAACATATGCAAATTAAATCGTATTATACGGTTACGAACATATTAATTATAAATAATGCAATTTGTTCACGATGAATAAAAAAGATGATTTAATAAGTATCGGTTTAATTTTTTACACACAATAATTTAAATATATTATTTTACTTCTAATGGGCCCTATTCAAAAAGACGCCTTATTCCATTTTTTTAAAACATCAATGACCTAATTCAAAAATGGAACTGTTTATTACTGGCGCCTCGATGACCGAATTAGACACAATCGATTATGACGCGTTAATTAATCGATTACAATCACTCGAAAAAATTCACTTCATCACAACACGAATACACTCCACTCACCGTGAACTTCATTGTTGTACGTCTTCGTCCGTTGCCGAAGACTGGTTGTGTGGTCGACGTAGATACCGACACATTATATACTGTCCCTCCCACTAGACGGTTACCGCAATACACGTTCAAGAAGGGTGTATAGTCTGCGGATAATGACATGTGTCTCATACGTACCTTGCACTCATTTGTTCAAAATTGGAACAATGCGTAACATTTTTTTCGAGATATTTGTTAATTATTAATCTCTAAATATAGCGACCAACAGACTGATAAGAAAGTAATTTTGTTTGTCTGTATTATTCTGAATGGATAAATAACTAAATTTATTATGTTACAAGAATAAATATGACATGAAACTGGTTAAAAAAAGTGAAACAAATTTGTGGACAGTATTCACCGTAAAGCCTGGCGTCATCTTCAGGAGGTAGTCTAAGTCCTCGATGGAAACATCTTTAGGGTTTGCGAAGTTTTATAATAAATGTATATGATTATTTTATTTTATTTAACAAAAGGCATAATACAGAACACAATCATTAATCAGTAATACTTAAGCACTAAATCACGCTAAGTCTAGATTGCCTTCCTTAGACCTATGCCCTAATTGAAATTAATCTGCGGAAACGAATCTACAAGAAACAATTACAAAGTTTACATCTGCTTATACTTAAGTGAGTTATATAAACAAAAATTACTTATATGGAAACTAATTGTACTCCCTATATACTACTTAGTTTTCTAATACTACGTATAAACTGTCCCGGCCTGTTGTTCATTATGTCAATGGTACTATGTTTGATATAAAGTTCATTATATAATCTACTCATCCTGATAATGGTGTTATAATAGGACGTATTATTTAAGAACACGCGTAGCACGAAGATGTTTGGATTACGGATTCTATAATTCGTATTAAAATTTATTAATGAAAGTAGTTCGGGTGAGTCTATATGTTCATGATTGACTGGAACAGGGCCTATAATCCTGTATTGATAGATTTGTAAACATTCATCTCAGTGATCTCTTTTCGAGCTCTACCTTTATCATTACCAAATGAAATTTAACTGCGAAGAGAACTCTAGGAATAATAGACCAGCCCTGTATTAAATACGTCCCACTGCTGGGCACAGGCCTGCTCTACTACTGAGAGGGCTTTAGGCCTTAGTCCACCACGCTGACCTAGTGCATATTGGCAGACTTCACATACCCTCGAGATTCTTACAAATAATTTTCTCAATGTATTTTTTTTATATTATTTTTTTATTTAACGCTCCTACAATACCGAATTAACTATTACATTGCAATTTAAATTGTTAGGTCACATTATTACTGATTACATATAGCGGTAAATTTATATCTGTATTAGATATCTATACACACACACACTCACGCCTTTTATCCTCCAAGGGGTGGCAGAGGCGCTACTAGTGCACCCACTATTCACCGTGCGTATTCCGTCCCAGGATGTGATAGGGGGCGAGCCTATCGCCATATCCATACGACTGACAATGTTAATATTAAAGACTGCCTTGATGGCGTAGTTGTGTTGCATACGCGGAACGGGGCCGCTCTGATGACCCGGGTTCAAATCCGAGCCGGATAAAGTGATATTGGGTTTATCTTTTAAGAATCAGGACGGAATCTGGAAATAGTGTTTGATATGGTGTTAGGCTCGCCCCTATCAAATCATGGGACGGATCACACAGGCGAAAAGTGTGTGCCCTGGTTGCTCCTCTGTCTACCCCTTCGGGGTACAGGCGTAATGTGCGTGTGTATGTGTATTACAATGTTAGGGGTGTCTCAAGACGACTTCCTGCTTCTGTTATATTCTGTTTAGCTTTCTTCCAGCTGTCCTTAAATTAATTTTAACATCCAGACGTCTACACAAACTTTCCCATTTTCGTATAATATTAGAAAGATTTACTAGATTGAACTGATTAACTTAATACAATGCAAGGAAGCGCAGTTTAATTCTAATCACAGCGTGAAAAAACTTGCTCGAGTTAAATATTAAACAAACGCTTTCTCGCAGTAACAAGTGTTACTAATAAGTCGTGTAATGAATGCTTGGTTGTTGTATCTTCTTTTTACAAAATTTGGGGTTAGCTGCGTTGAACTCTTTTGTCACAATAAAATCTTAAGGTACTTTTTAGGTTGTAAATGTAACTTATTCTCTCCATCTCATCCAGTTATAGTATGAAATAATGTCTGATTCTGTCCTGATTATTTGGGCAGAGCTCTCAATATTTTCGTTCTAAATAGTAATTTTACTTAGTGCCTATAATTAGGTACTTCTTGGTGAAAATTCCATCAAAATTCGTAAAGCCGTTTTTAGATTGGTCGGAACAAATTGATAAATAAATTTTAAAAGATCAGCTTGGAGTAAAAATATTAATATAAAAAATATGTTAAATAAAAACACATCGATTTTATTTATCATCATCATCATCAGCCACATGATGTCCACTGCTGAATCAAGGTGAACAGACGACTTGATAAAGGTCGCGGGAACACGCTGGATGCAGGGCGCTCTTGACAAGTCCGTCTGGAAATTTTATCTATGTATAAATAAAATTTAAGGTTCTTTTTGTAATTTATAACCATAATAACACATTAACTTATTCGTAATATAAAACTACGGTATGAAAAACTTGTTCAGAGACGGTCTTTTTTTATGCGATTCTTAATTTTATTTCTTTTTGGGATGACTGAAATAAGCTACTAAGCCCCGACCCTGACGATTAACGGTATGGCTACCCCACAAAGAAAAACTGTCTGAACTTTGAACTACGAAGCTATACATGGCGCTGGTAAACACAATACAGGAAAAAAATAATAGTTATTTCATTATACAGTCTGAATGCAAATCAGTATTAAAATACTGATACATTTTTTTTTTTTATTTATTCAAATTTAAGGTAACCTAACTAATTAACATAACGTATACTCCTTAAATAGAATGTTTTTAAGGATTAATTTATCTATCGAGCATTATTTGTATGAACACATTACCTATAAACTTATCAAAATATACGTATTCGTCTAATATCTAAAATGATGATTAAAACAGGTCTAAAACTATTTCATATGTTTGTCATACATATATCGTAGTAGCTTTTTAAAACCATACATTTATTGTTTTTTTTATATAAATATGGTACCTGAATACATTTATGCTACAGAATGAATATAGATATTAACCGGTCAACGCCCGCTTATATATAGCTATAAGCTAATTTCCTTATGTAAATGGACACCGGTGTCCACCGCGGGCGTCCAAGGATTACTTAGGAAAATCCTAACATTATTGTTTATATTATTTTTTCCTAAACGTAATGTTTACTGTATTCTTTTATCTGCATAATAATTTGTGAGATACTAGGTTTCGCTCGCGGCTGTTCTCGCATAAAAACCTTTCCAAGAATAAAACTTTCACTGTTAATTTTCCCAGGATTTAACTATCCTTAAAGTTAATCCATGACATAAGCTATCTGAGTGCCAAATTTCATCTAAATTCGTTCAACCGTCTTTATGTTTACTTTAACAAACATTCCAACGTCTTCACAGATTTTCGCATTTGTAATATTAGTAAGATACCTATAAAAATTGTCTGATAGGATGCCTCTAAAGGTTACCTACTCTTCATCTATTATTTTCCGCATTAAATTTAATTTATTGGCATACAATAATATAAATAACTTTATATTATTATACGTAAAAAATAGGTGTGTTCGTTACGATACTCGCGCGATTCCCCCAGAATAATAGGCAGAAGCATTTCACCGGGCTAATTCATCCCATGATGTGATTAGGCATTGTAACGCCACCATCATGATCATCAACCACATGAAGTCGACTGCTGAATATATCCTAAAAAATTCCAGACGGACCTGTCTAAAGCGGTCTGCATCCAGCGTGTTTCTGCGACCTTTATCAATTCGTCATATCGCCATGTCGATCACAAATTCTAGACTTCGGATGGGACTCACTTAGTGAACACTGATACAGCTGTTTATGAAGTATAAATTCAACACCGGGAACTTCGTTATGTTTTGAATTAGAAACGTTTTTTTGTTACCTGACACGGGAATCAAACCCAGACTCATGATTCCTCTTACCTTGCTTCCACTAACAATCTGCCTTTCCCAGCAAAAATGAACCAGTCTTATGACTTCGTGCCTATAGAATCTAGTAGTATATTTCATCTGTTATGTTACTTCTTACTAATAATATAAATGCGAATATTTGTGATTTTTTTTGGATATTTGTTAGAATAAATCGCAGTAATTGCTGGACAGATTCGAATGAAATTTTACAGACGGATAGACCGTGTTTTGAATTAACATATAGGCTACCTTTTAGCCCGGTGGCTCCCTTGGGAAATATTTCAATTCTTATCGTGATTATTAAATAGATGACGTTGGCGTCGTACATATGGCGCTATGGGTTGGTACAGTGATCAGGGACGTTTGTAGCGGAAAAGGCTTTTAACGCGAGCGAAGCCGCGTGCAACACTTAGTATAATTATATTGCTGAAGTGTATTTATCAATATTCTGTTTTAATCGACTTTTGAAACATGTTACTTGTGGTAGGTCTCTCATATGTAAGAGTCCGTCTGGGTGGGTAGCACCGCAATGTCTATTTCTACCGCCAAGTAGCAGTGTGCATGCACTGTTGTGTTTAGGTTTGAAGGACATTGTAGCCAGTGTAACTACTGGACATAATGAGACTTAACATCTTATGTCTCAGGATGTCGAGACCAGTGAAATGCCGCACAGTACTTTGTAACTCAAGGTGCTGGATGGTGTTGCTACTGTTTATGGGTGGTCTTATCGCTTACCATCAGGCGAACGGTATGCTCGTCTCATCATTCAATGCAATAAAAAAAAACATGTTTATTTAAAAAATAACTGGTGCAAGTATTCGCCTATCATAACAATTTCGTGTGCATAATAAATCATTCATTAAATAAATCTTCGGTAGATATAAGATCGTTAACCCACATTACAATAATGATTTCAATGCAAATGAATGGTCTTTAATTTTAATATTATGCATATTAATGAATAACTATAATAGAAATTACAAAAGCGATTATGAGATAATATTGCAATGATTATAATGAGCGTAAGACCCGGAAGGCTCATATCTAACTATATAGAATTATTGTAAGGTATTGAGAAACAAATTATCTTCTATTTTTATCCGACTTCAAAAAAGTAGGTTTTCTCAAGGTGTTTTGTGTTCAGAATTCAGATGTATTCCCGACACCCCGGAACCGTTCCACATGCGCAGACGCAGCCAACCGCGGGTTTTTGTCGGTAATCCGAGTTTGGGTGCAAACCAGAGGTCATTTAAGTTATTTATCGACCATTACGTAAAGTGGCAATCCATAGTCTCTGCCTACCCCTATGGGACATAGGTGTGATAGCATGTACGTATGATCTATGTTCAAACGTAATGACCGATAAATCAAACAAGTAGCTAGCACAAGGGTACCCACGCGTTAGGACCCTTTTTACGCCCATTTATGAGGTTTATTCTGTCATTTATCTTTTTTAACCAACTTAAAAAAAGGTGGTTCTGTATTCGACCCGTATGTATGTATGTAAGTTTGTATGTCTGTGATTTTCTCAAAAACTACTAACCCGATTTGGATGGGGCTTTCGTTATTCAAATTTATATTTTTCAGGGAAGGTTTTAGTATATAATTTATTAGGATCTGGTGAAGATCTTCGGAGATAGACAATGGAACTTTTCAATAACTAACAGCAGATGACCCGCGAATGCTGCAATCGTATATCTATGATGTATTGTGTACACCATTCCATAATTAACTAACAAAAAAGTAAGCAATAACGCAAAAACAAATAAACACTTTTTAACAAATTTAAAACCGACTTTAAAACCACGACAAACCAAAAAATAATTTTACTTTATACACGCGTATTTGGAGTCCGTCCTTTATTTAAATTGCCAGCTAAGCTAAGCAAATACACGAACAAATATACCAAAACAATGTTCAATTTAAATCGGCATCGTCTCCAAATATATACGTATATAAAGTTAAATTATTTTTTGGTTTGTAGTGGTTTTGAAGTCTTTTTTGTTAAAAAGTGTTTATTTGTTTTTGCGTTATTGCTTACTTTTTTTATTAGATACATGCAAGCACGTGTGCAATTATATATGCCAATAAGAGGTGCGGTACACACAGCATTCACCAATTACATAACCTGTATATGAACAGGATATCAGCTAATAATAAAATAAATTACAAATAAATAATAAATAATAAATTAAATTCAAATACTTTTACGAAAATGATGCAACACTTTGCTTTTATAAGCATTAAATTTGCCATTGCCAATTTGACTGCCTCCGTGCCGTAGTTGTATTACGGTACGACTGCAGTAATCAGGTCTCGGGTTCGATCCTCGGGTCGGGCAAAATTATATTTATGTTTCTACGCAGTATCAGCCCGGAGTCTGTAATTTGTGCCCGATATGGCGATAGGCTCATCCCTATCAGATCATGGGACGGAATATGCGAAGCGAAAAGTGGATGCACTAGTTGCGTCTCTGCCTTCCTATTGGGGATAAAAGGCAAGGATGTGTGTGTGTGTGTGTTTTTGCGTCTTTATTTGCCATGTAATATATCAAGATATGTTAAGTTTTTTTATTTATGTAAGAACTTAATAATGCTTAAGAGTGATCATTGACCAGTTCATATATTTTTATGGTATAAAAAAATACAGTTTGCGAGACATACATTTATTAATTTCTTAGATTGACATAAACTCACGCCTAAATCCTCAAAAGGGTAAGTAGAGATACAACGCAAAAAATTTACAAACGTCTCACAAGTGAAAAGGCTCAGTTTCTAATATTTTTCCCCCACATTCGTTTTTTATGCTTGCTTTCGGTTACCATTTTACATTCAACACAAGTGCACGGTACATATAATGTTGTCTATTTGGGTATGTGCATTGCTAATGTGATTAGAACATCTTCTGTTCCGCATTTGCTCGGAATAATAACAACAGTGGGCGTGTTTATTAAAAAAAGTTCTTAAGTACATGTTACTTCGCCTTTTTTTATCGAGCATGGTGAAGTGATCCTACTGCACCTGACGGTCAGCGGAGAGAGGTACAGACAATGTCGACTGACGAACGATGATTATCACTCGTCAGTCGATACTATTATTTTTTTTTATCGATGGCTCGACAAAGTGGCTTCACTGCACCTGATGGTAAATGAAGTGAAGCCCAAATAGTGTCGACCGGCAAGAGATAAACATCCCTGGTCGGTCGGCACAGTTATGCCGGCGTGCATAATTGCTTCTTCACGCTCCGCTTGAAGGACCCTAGGTTGTAGGAAGGAGGGAACACGTGCGCGGGCAAACTGTTCCACAGCTTAATGGTGCGGCAGAAATATGAATTACCGAACCTTTTGGTTCGTGCCGGGATGGAAGAGACCACTAAGCTGTAGTTCCGTAAGCCAGCACAATTATGCCGGCGTCTGAACTGGATATACACAGGCTGATCCCGGAACGCGGCTAACTTGCGTGGGCCACTAATGTGTGTTTTAACATCTTAAATATGGTAGTCGCTATCCAGAAGGATACAATATTTATTTATATATTTTATTGTAGTACAGGAAACAAACAGAAGAATATCATCATCATCAGCCACATGACGTCTACTACTGAACATAGGCCTCCCCCAAAGATCTCCAGACGGACCTGTCAAGAGCGGCCCGCATCCAGCGTGTTTCTGCGACCTTTATCAATGAAAACAGTAGAATATACACAAATAAATTAGTACAAAGTAACTTTACACATACTACCAAAAAAGTTTCCAACATCTAAATTTATATCCTAACACCAGCTTCAAATAGTCTCCTTATTGGCAGTGAACTTATACTTAAAACCCTTAATGGCTAGGTTAGCTTATTGGGAGCCTACCTAGGCTTTAAACGGGGACAAAAATATTTTTTACTATAGAATACACGCTCTTGAGATTGAAATTTGTGTACAATATGGATAGCCACCAACCCTAGGCCAGCGTGGTGGACTAAGGCCTAACCCTTCTCAGTAGTAGAGGAGGCCTGTGCTCAGCAGTGGGGAGTATATAATACAGGGTAGGTATTATTATGCATAGATAGCTCTCTAAACATAATTGATGGATATATGTTCGAAATGTGGATGAATGCTACTAACTAAGCCAAGAAAACGCGACGCTCGGACGTTCAGTCGCTCAGACGTATTTCTAAAACAGCTTATGTATATTTTTTAGAATTAATCTAATAATGACCGCCTCGGTGGCATAGTTGTATTACGGTACGACTGCAATGCTGAGATCTCGGGTTCGATCCCCGGGTCGAGCAAAGTGATATTGGATTTTTTTACTTAGTATCAGTCTAGAGTCTGAAATTTGTGCCCGATATGGCGATAGGCTCGCCCCCTATCACATCATGGGACGGAATGCGCGGGCGAAAAGTGGGTGCATTAAGTGCGCCTTTGCATACCCCTTTGGGGATAAAAATGCGTGAGTGTGTGTGTGTTAATCTAAAAATAAACAAAACCTTTATTCAAAATTTCACAGTAATCAATGTTTCATAAAAACCAGCTTTATTCATTTGTTGAATTTCTTTTATTTTACACAGCTATCTTGAATTAGACAAAGTTCTTTTATCCAGTTTCGAACAGGCCGGCATAATGGGTTAACGGGTGAGGAATAATCAACTCTCGACAATCCATATTATGTTATCTGGACGCCACTTCACATCGTCAGGTTTAGTGGAGTCGTTCTACCGTGCTAAAAAAAATATTTGTTCCCGGAATTGCGCACAAAACTAATGCAGATCTTTCGTAACTAGTTCAAGTCTTATGCTTCCGATACATTACAGTTCAAAATCTCTGCGGCTATCATTTGTTTATATAACATAGTTAGGCAATAGGATCATTATTCCAACAGCGACTTATACCGCTTTAGATGCGTATATCGTCGTCATTGATATATATCCGATTTTACTTAGAACAGGTGATGCGTAGACGCAACTTGTTGCACGTAAATGTCGGCAAAGAACTGTAATTTTATTGGTTTCATGCAATTGCTATGAAATTAGTGGTTGCTTTAAATAAATTCGTAATTGTTGTTCGGTTGACAGTTATTTCAATTAAATTAAGCGACGGCGTCTGTGTGGTAGCTTAGTAGGAGGTACCAGCAAAAAACCTCGATATTGCTACATAGGACAAAATAAACTTTTAAAAAATACCCGTCTTGAAAACCAAGTATAGAATACAGTTTCCATATTTTTGTAAGAATATAACAAACATAAATGTTGGTAACCACTGTCTCTGATTACCTATCAACCTGACACCGTCTGCCAGCCCAATAACCTCTTGCCTGTTTTCAGAAGTAAGCAATATTTTTCGTTTATTTTTAACTTCTTGATAACAGATAATTATGGATCTAACATATTTATTAGTAGAGCTACTGTTAAGCACAATAAATTTGTTCTACTCTCCGATATCGAAATATTTTCTCAATCACTACAAAGTTACAGGAAAGCATTAATTTGTAGTGTAGACAATTTAGATGTTTGCGTCTTTTATTTAAAAAAATATTTACCTTCGATTAAGTTTGTTTGGTTTTTTTTGTATTTAATTATTTTTTTATATTGGTAATTAACTTTCGTCTACTTTCTTCTATGTTTGTATTGCCTATTAGTGGAAATTGTTTTGGATTAAGAACCTTAATTTTTTATTCATTTATTTTTAGTTATATTTAGTTCTGTTTGTTTCCCAAATAAAATAAAAATAAATAAACAGCTTTATGATATGAGCAATCTTGATAACTTCATATCATAAAAACATTGTACTAGAATAGTTTTTTCAAGACCAGTAGGCATACAGGATATTATAATTAAATTAAATTGACAAATATAAAGTACTTTTGACTATGTCATTGTGATTAATTTATTTACAGAATTTTAATTTATGTAAATAGATTCCATATCAAGTACAATCTTGTATGCATTCGTTTATAATATTAGAATTGCCTCATCACAAATCCTTCAACCCATAGGGGGCAAGATGCTTCGAGTAACTTTCAATTTTGATTTTAACCGGTCTTTTTATTTGAAAGTAGTTAGTATAATCTATAACGTAGATGATGTCATCATTAAAGATTATATACGAATACTCATTACTAAATATAAAAAGAAATATATTGTATTCAAATTTTAAACAGTGAATAAATTCAAAAGATTTCCTGTTGATTAATTAGCCAAAATAAAAAACCATTTTGAGTTTTAACATAAATTAACCTTTTTGATATTAGATGCGGCATTTAAATATCAAAAAACCATAATATATTTGATATTTTATACGTGGAATATGATTATACCTAAGCAAATGATTTTTGGACAATGGTAACTTTTGAATTCGGTTCGCACCCCCGACTTGACAGAGTCACAAAAAAGGACTCCAACTCTTCAACTGGCGTGTCAACTTGATGGTATATGATGATGGTGTAAGCAGTTACACCCAAGAATAACGACCATTGAAGTCCGGAAAAGCGCATGCCCATGCATGGTTTAGAAACTAATATTGGTAGATTTTTTTTTTATTTTTATAAATTACCTTGGACTTATGTACCTAATTAAAAAATATGCACTTCAGTCAAGAACAAGAAAATAAAATCTAAATTAATTAAAAGTGACTTACTGGTGACTTACCACATGGGAATGTACTCAATTATTGGAAAAATAATACCCACTGAAAATGTAAAAAAAAATAATGACAAATGATACTTTTCGATGTTTCGTATTTATTGTTTGTTAATTAATTATCGTTGGCTTTAACGGTGACGGTAAACATCGTAAATCCACATCCTTGAGAATTTTCTATAAGACTTTCAAAGGCATATCAAGTCTGCCAAGCTGCTCTAGGCCAGCGTGGTGGACTAAGGCCTGAACCCTATCAGTAGTAGAGGACGCCCGGGCTCAGCAGTGGGCAGTTTAGGAACCGAACTTAGTACTTTCTCAGCTACTCTTTGTACCAGTGGTCTGGCAACTAGATCTCACTGTTACAGTGAGCTTAGCCTACTTTTGATTCCGCGCGACAATTTCCTCGTAAGTATAACGTAATCGCACGTACAGATATTTTAAATAATATTGCTGTTACTATAATGTTATATCATTGCTAGACATAGACACATTCCTTTTCTCCCAAAAGGGGTAGGCAGAGGCGCGGATACTGCATCCACTTTTCGCCATGAGAACTCCGTTCTATGGGGGCGAGTCTTTTGTCATGTCAGACACAAGTTCCAGACTTGGCTGACACTGACCTTACCAAACATTAGTAAAAAAAATCATAAAGCATGTAGTCATCAGTTCAAGTCCCGGGACGAGCATATTTTTGCATAGGCCGGCAAACGTTCAATTTCGTCATCAAAGAATGATGGCAAGTTTCCATACAACGTTTTACCTGATATCGATTTGACGCGTCTTGGAATGAAAAAATGTAAGAACCATAGAATATACTTATCCTGAACCAAATCAAAAAGAATTTTTCATTTAGGAGGCCACAAAAAAAACTTATTCGTTATTTAACATTTTCATACTTAGAGGTTATCTGTCAATGAGATATGACAGCAGATATAGACTGTATTTAATTAATACCATATAATATATCTTAAAAATGAATACTTAACTACTTAATGATTTTTCTAATCAAAACAATATGTAGTGTGTATATTTTATTAAACTATTTTGAGGGTGGGCTACTCTACTCCCACTGCTAGGTCACTGACTTTGAACACTCAAACATACTATGATTCTGTTACTAATTAGAAATCGGATGTTTATTAGAACACAGCTTTAATTGTTACTAAAATAGAATAAGTTTTCATGTGTACTAATTATTTGAATCATGGTTACTTGACATACAAATACTAATAATATTTAATAGCTGAGTTCTATAATGTTAAACTACACCCAGACCTTAATTTCTGAAATAGTGATCTACATCACAATAAATCATAAATATCTATGTATGTATTATATTTATGTGTCATGGTCCATCTCAGGTAAAAAAAATGGAATTCCATTGATAGATAGGCTTTCGGTTAAATAAAACAAGCTTTAGATTTATTGACAATTTATTTATTCCTCATCATTTTCGAAATCTAATGTAGGGTTGAATGCATTCACAAATTAAAAAATGTGTTGCACTTGATCAACAATAAATACATTAATGCTATTTTCTGATTAATATAATTCATCCCATGAACTCCTAAACAAATGGACTCCACAGACACGGGCCAATTGTGGCACATAAAACATATTATTACATAATTTGATGGCTCATAATTTATCAGTCACACTCTGTAAAGTACCAACAGTTGGGCAGTCAGGAAAAAGACAGTGGTTACTGGTGTTGGCCGCTCTCCTGTAGTTAGGGAATAATATTGTTCTGGACTCCATATTCTGTGATCCTTATGCCCTGGCACCATCAACAACATAAGAGTCCTCACTGGGTTGGTTCTATTTTATTGAACTCCCTGCATTCAGCCCGGAGATATGTTCCTCATCGTCAACATCTTCATGTTGATCACTTGCTCCATCGCGTAATCTTAATTCGGTAGCCTGAATATTACGGACAGCTTCACTTTTGGTATGCAACCAACAACATGGCATACTTAGTCTGTAGATGTTATCTGTGTGACAGAAATAAGATGTATAATTCTGATACAAAATCCAGTCCTAGATAAAGGAAATATTTTAAAACAAACGTCCATAGTAACAAACAAAATTACAGTTATGTAATGTAACCCATTGAACAAAACATACCAGGTTAAATAAAAATGGAAATCCTAAAAGCCCAATAACACATAATATTATATCATAAAGTAATCTTTTAGACTTTTAAATTAAATGGAACTACACACCTGTTGTGGTTCTTTCTGGCTTTGAATTATCAGAATATTAGTCTGCTGCAAGTCAGTGGGATTATCCTTCAATACTTTATCACTTTGCCGTCGTGCAAGTGAACAGCCACACAAAATACAAACATTAGTATAGCCTAGTTGGCCTGTTCCAGCTTGTGGAGTATTAGTATTTGCTGAAGATTTTGATTTACTGCAGCCATTGCGATTTCCAAACATGTTTCGCGAACACAAACAGTAATAAACAGTATAAACGTCATAATGTTACGCTTGCTGTCATCGGCTGGGTTGCTATAACTTTTTTTATAATTACCTTAGTAGGTTGGGTAATGGAACAATCTTTTATGCGAACTTGACACTTAATAGCAAAAAGGCGATTGGTGTTTATTTTATTACATTATTAGTATTTAAAAATAATTATTACATATTATTACCACTTCTTTACTATTAAAATAAAACATAAATATATCTACCGCGTTCAGCCGCTTTTATTCTCAAGTGGCAACATTTTTTATATATCACTACAAATCACAAATAACGTAACCGGAAGTACAAATGATTAACTTTTAATTATAAACATTACTTTGTGGCCTTTAACAGTAAAACTAAAACTGTGATAAATATTAGCTATTTAAATAATATTTGTTTTTACATATCTTAATCTTAGACGCTTACTGAAACAATCAGGTATAAACTTGCCATCATTCTTTAAGTGACCTCTATCTCCCACCATCATCATCAGCCACAAGAAGCCACTGCTGAACATGGGCCTCCCCTAAAGATTTCCAGATGGTCCTGTCCAAAGCAGCTTGCATCTAGCCCAATTGTAGGCGTTATTGATACGAGTCCTTGAACTTTCGAAGATTATTTTGGGCGGATCCGCTATGAATTTAAACTTAATGCAATATTATATCAAGTTACTGGCAACGTGTTATCGTGACCTTTGAATATAGCAATGACTTTAGATTTTAAGAATGCGTTTTTTATTGCTTTATAGAATACGGTTAGATTTTATGAATACGGTTTTGCTTGTGAGTCCCACAGAGGAATCTACCACAATAAAAGTAGACTATATGTCACAGGGCATTTATCTGTACGCCAAACCACCAAATCTGTTCATTAGTTTACGACTATTCTTCTTAGATATGTTTTGTGAATTGTCTACATTATTTATTTTTAACTTGTATATAATAATAATAATATAGATTACAAATGATTGAGACATTTTACTTGGCAGGCGTCCCGTTGTCTCAATCAATAGCCCAGCAACCAGTCCAGCTAGATCCCATCCATAGACCCGGTATAATTCCCATCTTCTCCGCAATAGTCCTTGCACCTTGCGGGCGCTGTCTTTGGCTGTATTTCCATAAGTACAGACAGAGAGAGTACCTACAAGGTGTACACACCCCAACTAGAGTAACGTATCTTAAAGGGGCCTCTACGTGTTGGATCCATATCCCCACGCAAGCCTTCCAAAAGGACCGGCCTTCGTGCCGTGATTTCCCGCAGGAAAGATACAACATAATAATAAAAAATCTTTATTTGGCACAACATGGAATTAACAATAATATTCTAAACAATGGTTGACATAAAATTGTTGTTGCTTATACAAAAAACATTAAACTGTATTTGACAGGGGGCCCCAAACTAGGCAAAGCCTGTATCTTGGAGACCAGAATGGTTTTAGTTATAATCTCGCTTAGTTTTAGTCTTAATATTATACATTTTGTTTTACTTTAGTGGTTTTATGTATTCATTAACATAATTTTTTATCAAGTTAATCAACAAATTATAAATTCCAAACTAATACTAAAAATTATATTATGTAGTTACAGTAGTTCTTTGTGCTTAGGTACAGTAGTTCTAATTTTATATGTATTTTTATATAAAGTATAATCATAATTATATATTATTTCTTAATGAGCATTAAATAAAAAACCTGTATTATGAAGTTAATCTTAACTATGTTATTTAAATCTTACTTAATTATTAATCACTGGCATTAAATTAATATGTTTTCGGTGTCTATATAATCTAATGACTGCAGCCATTTTGACACCTTTGATTTGGTTTCAGAAACTGAGAGGCTTTTCAGGTCGCAGTGTTTTAGTACCGAGTTGTATGTGTGTGCTCTGAGAAATTCCCCAAATCTACGTCCAAAACGGGTTCTTGCTCTGGGAAGTGGTAATCTGAATACTCTCTTTTTCAATAGTGTTTCGTAATCATAATAGGACGAAAGGCGTTTTTGGGTGTTAATACACATTCTGAGAATAAACAGTTGTCGTACAGTTAGGACTTGAGCTTCCTGATATAGATTTCTTGTAGGGTGCCTGTATGGTTTTCTAAGCATAATTTTAAGGACAGATCTTTGGGCCCTTTCGGCAGTTATAAGAGTTGTTTTTGGAGCGCTACCCCATACGGAGATACAGTAAGTTATAATGGATTGGCAAATGGCCGTGTAAATAGTTTTTAACATATTGTGACTAGCGGAATTATTAAGTTTTTTTAATATTGCAGATGTTTTCCTGATTCTTTTGGACATGTATTCAATGTGGTCTTTAAAATTTAAGTTTTGATCTATAATCATCCCTAAGTATAAATATCTATACTGATTGCTAACACGATAACGTTGATACAATTCTTTGAAAAAGCAAAAATCGACGTAGTCATAATCTCAGCAGACCGAAGATAGACGTGGATAATTCATCATCAGCTACAAGACTTCCAATGCTAAATATTGACCTTATCCAAAAATTGCCAGATCAACCTGTTGGTAGCGGCCTGGATTCCGTGATTCCTAGCGACCATTAACTGGTCGCAATTATTCCGAAAATATTGTAACCCGGTTAATAAGTTTAGCCGTTTAATTTTTAAATTACACATCTCAAAAGATAATGGCACAAACGGAATGCAATTTATAATTTACAAAGACCTTGTTAGTGCAGGCTATTTTTGTAGTTGGACACAGTTTTGCAAAAAGGATCCACACCAAGTCGTCATACTCTTTTTTATGGTCAAGGCGCAGTGACCCCACTGCATCTGATGGAAATAGGGTTGCCAGGCGTCCGGATAAAGCCGGACATAGTCAGGCTTTTTAAATGCGTGTCCGGCCAAATTAAACTATGTCCAGCTTGTCCGGCTTTTGTTAAGATTTTAACAATAGAGTGACTTTTGTGGCAAAATGCGTAAAATTAATACACTGGGGAGCTAAAAAAAGGTCACCGGAAAAAATGGGGCGCCAATAAATCATATTAATTTAATACACAAAATGCTTAATAATTTAGGGTGTCCGGCCTTTTTACCCAAATGTCCGGCCAAAGTGGCTGGTCTGTCCGTCCGGCTATTAGGTTTGACGACCTGGCAACCCTAGATGGGAAGCGGAGTGAGGTCCATATAGTGTCGACTGACGAAAGATGATTATTGTTGGCCAATAGACACAATAATGCTAGCCGATTCGAAACTTGAGTCAGTCATTTATGGCTTTATTTTAATAAATAACATTAGAAACTGGTTATAGCGTCATCGTGTATCGACGCATCGGTTGTAGCGACTAAATGGTAAGGTCCCAGCAAATAGATGTAAAGAAAGTATCGTTTATAACGACTATCGTATATAGCGACCACATTAGGAGGTCCCTTCAATGTCGTTGCCAGTTTTCGCTGTACTATTAACAGCTGATTTATTATCGTCATTTACTACTGTCTAATATAGTAGTTACTGTATAAAAAGCGGTTTCCAACCAACTAATTGACGAAAGGAATATTTTAATTTAAACATCAACTAGTGCTACTGATATCAATGCGTACATTAATAAGTTCGTAAAATGTTTAGAGGTTGATAAATCGTTGAACTGATATTGACAATAACTGACACGACATAAACCATGTTGGTACATAGGAATTCCTGCTTACGCATTCTCTATTCTTAATTACGTCGATTAAAATAATAGGCAACTATTTATCCCAGAAATACACTCACGCGCAGAGCCGCCAACAATTATTATGTATTGGGTCCTTATTGCACTGCGCCGTCCAGTTATGATATTTGAATGCTCTGATACCGGTCTGTCCACTCAGAACTACTTTCAATGTCCTCGTACCGCGCATCTTCTTGACATTTTAGGGATTAGTAAGCAACTAATATAGACGTACTATTATATAGCATTTGTTTTGTGCATGATGCTCCCTATTATAGCATGGGCGGAATAGCCCGATAAAATGTCAGTTGGATGTAGGAGTTGCACCGTTGCCTCACCTTCTACAGAATGAAAGAGTGAATTTATTTACGTAGACCAAAAATAATTATTTATTAGAGCCAACCATTTTTAGAACAAAATGCTGGTAATTTTGTGATCGGTGATTTGTGTCTATAATTAGAGATTATTATTATTATTTTCAGATGTAGGTGTTATTCAGTTGTTCCTGGCGGTTTCATTCTGACGCCGGAACATTACTTTTAATTCATTTCTAGAAGTCCATAGCTGTATCCGTAGAAGAACGAAACTCATCGCCACAGCCCACCGGATTAGCAACCTTAAGTGGTAGTGGGCAGGGCACATAGTTCGTAGAACTGACCGTACATGAGGCACAAAATTTCTCGAGTAGAAACCACGTACCGGCAAGCGCAGCGTTGGTCGTCCACCTGCAAGATAGACAGCTCTTGATAAAAGTTGCAAGAACACGCTGGAAGCAGGCCTCTTTTGTGAGGTCCGATTGTAAATCTTTAGGGAAGGCCTTTGTTCAGCAGTGGACTTTATGTGTTTAATGAATATAATAATGATAGCTGTATCGTCTTTATGACTAAGGTACCTTATCCAATATTCTGCATAACTCTAGCAATTTTATAATGAAAGCAGTTTATCCAATGACTATCTAGACTACGCGTCATAAGGAAACCTCACCTATATAACCGGTTATTTCGTAACACCGTTGTTTATAATATAAAAGCCTCTCATCCATGCATAATTGTGATATATTAATTACGAATGTTATGCACTGAAGAGCTACGAAACTGGTTTTCCAATCAGTGAGTATTTCATTAAACAAATACATATAGACATATACAGTCACGCCTTTTATCCCCGTAGGGGTAGGCAGAGGTGCTACTAGTGCACTTTTCGCCGTGCGTATTCCGTCCCATGATGTGATAGGGGGCGAGCCCATAGCCATATCGGGCACAAATTCCAGACTCAGGGCTGATACTGATTAGAAAAACCCAATATCACTTTACCCGACTTGGGGATCGAACCCAAGACCTCAGCATTGCAGTCGTACCGTAGTACAACTACGCCACCGAGGCAGTCATTAAACAAATAGATATTTAAAAATTAGATGAGGTAGTATTCCGCGTTTCCTATCTTTTTGGTCTGGGTATATAGATAACGTCGCATTGTCTATTTATTTCGCCCAGCAGCATAACGTTGTAATATTTATTATATGTACCGAGACTAGTGTTACTGACATCGTAATAATGGATTGCATCCTGAACTACCTGTAATGTACTGATGAATGTAGCCGATGCAATACTTTCTTAATGCCGTCTTTATGTAACTATCACTATGTTATTAAAGGCTAATTTCAAGAAACGTTCCTAACCGCTACCTTACCTACGATCACCTGTCGAAAATAGATTAGGATAAAATTTGATAAATAACAAACACTCATCACGCCTTTATTACCGAAGGGGTAGGCAGCGGTGCAACCAGGGCACCCACTTTTCGCCTTTGTGTTCCGTCCCATGGTAAAATTAAAGGTGATCCTACCGCCATATCGAGCACAAATTCCAGACTCCGGGCTGATACTGAGCAGGAAACCCCAATATCACTTTGTCCAACCCGGGATTCCAACCCGAACCTCAGACCGATGTTGTACCGCGCACTCATTACAACTACGCCATCGAGGCAGTCGCTATTTTTTGGTAAGGATTGTATTTGGACTGTGGTGCTGTTAACATTAGGTAAAGCATAACTTCGCATTACCAATACAAAATCTATTCGATGCACGCAGCTCCGCCTATCCCGAAATACATTTATATCACGCCTTTTCCCTTTTCAGAGACGTATGCCACCCAAATTTCGCCAGCTATGTTAGGTTCCATGTAATAGGGAGCGCGCCTATTGCCATTAACCGGGATCATTTCTATATTCCGAGCTGATACTGAATAGATAAACCCAGTATCACTTTGCCGACCTGGGAACCAAACCCGAGACCTCAGCACTGCAGTCGCAACGTAATAAAACTACGCCAACAAAACAGCCCGGAGTAATAACGTATAATTTTAATAAATATCATAAACGTAACCCAATGCAGTCTTCGTCGACTGCAGTCACTCAACAACTATCTTATCTCACAAAGCCGAGGGCTCCTATTACATAAAAAATGTAACAAACAGGTTAGGCGGCTTGCGAAAAAGAGTACCATACATCAATCACTACCTTCATTTATATTCATCACTAGATTTTGCTCACGGATTCGCTCGTTTCCTGAAGAAAAGAGTTACAGAAAGATATTTATATTTTACTGATGGTAGGTCTCTCATATGTGAGAGTCCGTCTAGGTGGGTACCATCGCAATGTCTATTTCTACCGCCAAGCAGCAGTGTGCATGCACTGTTGTGTTTCGGTTTGAAGGACGTTGTAGCCAGTGTAACTACTGGACATAATGAGACTTAACATGTTATGTCTCAGGATGACGAGCGCAGTGGAATGCCACACATTACTTTGTAACTCAAGGTGTTGCATGGTGTTGTTACTGTTTATGGGTGGTCGTATCGCTTACCATCAGGCGAACGGCATGCTCGTCATTCGATGCAGTAAAAAAAAATCAGTTTGTAAAGTTTGAAAGAGTGTTTGGATGGTAGGTAGTACAAGTAATCGCAGATTTGGATTAAATTTGGCACACCGTTAGACCATGTCCTGGATTAGCATAAGAGCTACATTTTATCCCGTTAATCAATTCTTTAATCAGATTTTTTATGGCGCTAGCTGCGCATAGATGGAGCTATGAGCTAATCTATCTTAATATGATTTGTTCCGCCATAATGATTCCAGATTTTATAATAAAAGGCATTTATTGGTTGGCAGTCTAATTCCTGTTTCTTAAAGAGGAATAGTTTATAAGTTTGTTTGTAGAGAGTAATCTATGGAACTACTGAAACGATTTTAAAAATTCACTAATAGGAAGCTACATCACTCCTGAGTGCTATAGGCTTTTTGTCCCGGCAAAATATAAAAGTTTCAATTACCTCGGTCACATTGTGACCTTCAGGATGACGAGGATATTGAAAGGGAGCGTAGGGCTCTGGCAGTACGGAGTAATATGCTCGCCCGCAGGTTTGCTCGATGTACGAACGCAGTGAAGGTGACGCTTTTTAAAGCCTATTGCCAATCCTTCTACTCGAGTAGCCTATGGGTAAGTTATACGAAACGGGCTTACAGAGCTCTGCGCACTCAATACAACAATACGTTTAGGGTGTTGTTGCGTCTGCCGTGGCGATGCAGTGCGTCTCGTATGTTTGGGGAAGCGCGGACGGATGGCTTTCAAGCCATAATTCGCAAAAAATCGTCTTCCATGCTGCAGCGCCTAAGAAACAGTAGTAACGCCAGGCTAAATGTGATTGCTGAGCGGTTTGACTGTCCTTTCCAAAATTATTGGATGAAAGTAGTTCTGGGAAATGTAAAATAACAAATTTAGTAGCTAATAAGTAATTGATATTTGGTTAAATGGGTTTTAATTTATACGGATTATATGATCTGAATTAAATATATAAAATAAAAAATAAATAAATAAACCGGGGCTTTTATCTCGGATTTTTTTTTTCACACTGTCGCGTCGGTGCTATGGGCAAAAGCTACTTTATTTATAAATCCATCACGTCTATAATTCCTTAGCAACGATATTACTAGCTCGCGATTATACTGCATTACTCAAACACGGTCACACTTCCTTCTACGTCCATTTGTTTTATTTATACTTTCATTTATGCATGTCGGCGTTTATTTATTTTCACAATATTAACTTAATTATCTTTCGTTACGCAAACGTAGGGTTTTGTACGTTTTTTTAATGAATTCGCTTTCCTGTTTTCACTTTGAAAAATTTGGTTCCTTAATTGTTATTACTTATAGTGATTCTGTAAGCGGCAATAGCCTAGTTGGGAGTGGAACGGACTGCCGAGACGAATGTCCGCAGGTTCAAAACCCAAAGGCACGCACCTCTGACTTTTCTAAAAAAAAAAGTTAAGTGTGTATTCTTTGTGAACTATTGCTCGCTTTAACGGTGAAAGAAAAACATTGTGAGGAAACCTGCATACCTGAGAAGTTCTCTATAAGAATTTCAAAGGTATGTGAGGTCTGCCAACCTGCACTAGGGCAACATGGTGGACTTAGGCCTAAACCCTCTCAGTTGTAGAGTAGGCCCGTGCTCAGCAGTGGGCAGTACATAATACAGGGCTGGTATGTTATGGCATGGATAACACATTTAATAAGAGTGGATTTAGCCTACAAATCAGCCTATTTAATAAGTAATGAACTCCGGTAACAAAGCTTTTAAAGGTATAGATACTAGTAGATCCTGAAATCAGGTGGTAATCTGAATGCTCCATTATGTAGCAATGATGAATGATTTATTAAATCAGGAGTTAAACATTCATTTCCTTTAGTAGAATCGCAAACTTGCACGGGCGTTTTGCGTCACACACATATTACACTAATATACGTACCTATTAAAAGAATTCTGCAAATCTACATAATATATTCGTTCTCAAGACGAAATAGCTTATATTTATCATATTTTGAGGTCCATTAGAAGTCTATAGATAGATATTATAGTAAGATACTAACCACATTGTATCGAATCTGTCGAAAAGCGCCTACTCATTTTTTGATAGCAATATGACAAATCTACGTTTCCGCTATTTATGACTTTTTTGTAAATAAATTATTTTATATACCTATTTAGCCCTTACAATCTAGTGGAAGTCCCTGTTATTCGTATAACGGGTCACCATGCATATGTATTATCTTTTATTCAATAAAAAATAGCTCAAATTTATGCATTGCTAATCGACTTTCGTAAGGGCATTTTTAAGTCGTCGAATGAAATTACTCGTATGATTCAGGTCTATTCAGTCTGTTCCATAAAATTATGAACCCTATACCCAGATATATTGAAATGGGACTTCGAGACCCTTATTTACTAAATAATGAAGGAATCAAGGAAATACGCTCCCAATTATCAGATAAATTAGTGTACATACATAAAAAAAAATACAAACACACGAATTGATAACCTCCTCCTTTTGGAAGTCGATTAAAAAGTACGTAAGATTTATGTGTAATTCTTGGAAAAGCAGTATTTTCGAAGTACTAATTCGCAAAATCGTACATAATAATCCTTAAAACCTTTCCTTACCTTACCTAACTTTTTACATCCAACCATATTGGATACTAGCTTTTGCCCGCGGCTTTGGCCGCACGATAGAGTTTTTCCTGGATAAAAATCCCGCTATACATTTTCCCGGGATAACCTTCCCGGGGTCTCGAACTATCTCCATACCAAATTTCTACGAAATCCGTTCGGCACTTTTTGAGCTTATCGCGTACAAACTTTGCCACCCCTTTTTACCCCCTTAGGGGTTGAATTTCGGAAAATCCTTTCTTATCGGATGCCCACGTCATATAAAGAACACACCCTCCAAGTTTCAGGTATCTACGATCAGCAGTTTAGGCTGTGTGTTGATCCGTCAGTCAGTCATTGAGGACAAAGCATTTTATATTATGTATAGATTTTACGCTTACTAAGAAAGGCTTATTCAACAGTGAACAATTCTAAAGTTTATTACCTTTTACTCATAATAACGTAACCGCCCTACATAAGGTATTGTCCTTGGCGTCTATTCGTCACTTTTACTGCTCCTTATCAAGTTACACGGCAAACAAAAACTGGGCCAATAACTTATTACAGTTTTGCAATGGAGCCAAAAATACGTTCAGTACTCTCATAATATATATTACATAATTTAAGTATCGATATCCAGAAATATTCTCGAATAGTTTGCAAATTTTTGGTTACGTAATTTGGGCCTACAATGCATGTCATCAGATTGTTCTAAAAATGTCAACAAATATGTGCGTACTTTTGAATTTCTTTTTAAAACCGTATAACCGTTCTTTTTAAAAAACTATACGCCTAATATTAACATTTATATTATAATGTGTTTGTTATATACCCCCTGATACAGACATTGGTACTCGTTCAAAATTTTACAGTCACGTGCAAAGCGTTATATTGAACTCAAAAAAGGAGAATGAATTTGTCCTAATCGGCGACTTTAACACTCCTTATATAACATGGGTGCAACATCCAAATACTTGCAACGTTCTGGCTGGTGAAATACGTGGTCAAGAGTCAGCTCAGTTATTAGATTTTATGTCCCTTTGCAATTTGCTGCAATTTAATAACATTCCTAATGCTAATGGTCGTTTTTTAGACTTAATTATGTCTACTTTAAGTACTTTGCAGGTGCATGACGTGGAAGCGCTTAGCAAAATAGACCTTCACCATCCTCCAATTTTAATTGTTATTCCGGATACTTGCTGCTTTAAAATGCAAAAACGAATTAAAACCCACAGATTCAATTTTTACAAATGTGATTATTCCTCTTTAAAATTGGCATTGAGTAAAATAGACTGGCATAAAGAACTCTCATATGAACCTGACATTGAATTGTGTGTTGAGAAATTCTACACTTTAATCAGAGACATAATTGGAAAATATTCTAAGCTTGCTAAAAAAGGCTCTCAGAATTATCCTATTTGGTTTGACTCATCTTTACGAAGGTGTTTGGACGAGAAAAGGAAATTCCACAAAAAATTCAAAAAGTTCAATAATCCTCGAGATTACGATACTTTTAACCTCCTAAGATCTCGTAGTAAAGCTCTCTTGAAGAAATGTTTAGATACATTTATTTCTAGTGTTGAAAATAGTCTTGCTAAAAATATTAAGCCATTTTGGAGATTTGTAAATAGTAAACGCTCAAGTTGCTCAATCCCTAATAGAATGCGTTTAGGTAATATTATTGCGTCGGATAACAAGGAAATTTGTGACATGTTTTTAAATTTCTTTGGTTCAGTTTTTGATAAATCTGCTGTTGATATAAACAATTTGGATGAAATAAACAACTTCTCTAACCATTGTTTGACAAAAGTTATTATAACTGAAAGGGATATATTGTGCAAGCTTAAGGGTCTTGATAGCAAAAAAGGTGCTGGACCGGACGGGATTCCACCTTATTTCCTAAAAACCTGTGCCAGGGAACTTTCTACACCATTACATATTATTTTCAACAAATCTCTTGAGTCAGGCATGTTTCCATCTGTGTGGAAGAAAGCCATTATAGTTCCTATTTACAAGTCTGGCGATAGGAGTCTTTGTGAAAATTATCGGCCGATTAGTATTCTTTCATCGTTCGCTAAGGTGTTCGAATTACTTGTTTATAATCATCTCTACAACCACGTTTCGTCTCATATCTCCAACAGCCAGCATGGGTTCGTGAATCGCAGGTCTACAATTAGTAATCTGTTAATTTATAAAAACTACTTGTGTTCTGCTTTTGCTAACCGTCAACAGGTGGATGCTATATATACTGATTTCCATAAGGCTTTTGATAAGGTTAACCACCTACTCCTTTGTAATAAGCTTAATGCCCTTGGCATCTGCGGGGATTTATTACGTTGGATAAGTTCATATCTCTCACTCAGGAGTCAGTTGGTAGCAGTTAGGGGCTTTCTATCATCTGAAATAGTTGTTCCATCTGGAGTTCCTCAAGGATCTCATTTGGGTCCACTATTTTTTGTCATTTTTATTAACGATTTAATCGATAAACTAACTTGCCCCTGTTTGCTTTATGCTGATGATGTAAAAATATACTCAATAGTTGATTCTGATGTCGATGCTTTGCGTTTGCAAAATGACTTGAACACAGTATACGATTGGTGTGTTGCAAACAAGATGTCGCTTAACGTAAACAAATGCTTTTCCATATCTTTCACAAAAAAACATAACAAGTCTTCGTTTCCATATAAAATTGGAGGTCACGTTTTGGCTCGTAAAGGCAGCGTCAGAGATCTTGGAATAATTTTTGACGAGGAGCTAACGTTCCGTGACCACTACAACTACATTGTGAATAAAGCATATAAACTACTTGGATTTGTCGTCCGTACCAGTAAACCATTTAAGAAGCCTAGCAGCATGCTCTTGCTCTACTACAGCCTTGTAAGATCTGTGCTAGAATATGGATCAGTTGTGTGGTCTCCATATTACTCGGTACACGTTGAACGCCTTGAGGGCATTCAAAATAGGTGCCTAAAAATATTGAGCTATCGATGTGGTATTGAGCGTAGCCTTACATCCTACAATGAAAGATTGGAGAGATTTAATGTACAAAGACTGGATTGCAGACGTAAGGTTTTTGACATAGTTTATCTCCACAAAATTATCCATTCCCGCATAGATTCACCCGACTTACTCTCTTTGATTAATTTTAATATAAGATTTAGAATACGTCACCCTAACATCTTCTCGCTTGATGTGTATAGGAATAATACCTCCTTCTACAATCCTATTGTTAGAATGTGTCGCTCATATAACGAATTGGCAAGCTTGTCTGGTTCTCTCGATATTATGGACGGCAGATTCCCACGATTTTTTTCGAATATTAGGAAAATATGTTATAAGTCTGTATAATTTTGTTTTTCGTAGTCGTCTTTACATTTGTGAGTTTTTGATATATGTATGTCTTATTTAAAGTTTCGGATCCAATGTAATATAATTTTTGTAACTTTCAATATGTATTTTAAATGGTGGATACACACAAGCAAATTTGTCTGAATTGGATCAGGACACATGCTGTGGAGTATAGTCTAGTTTAGTAATTTCATTAATTGTACTTTATTGTTTTTTGGCTGTATTCTGTTTTGTGTCTTTACTAGTAAATAAATAAATAAATAAATTTAACATTACGCCTTATCCCCACAGGTGCTACTACGACACCCACTTTTCGCCGAGTGTGTATGATGTTATAGTATCCACAGACGATCGGATTTGGTACGGCCGTACCATTTTTTTAACCATTTTTTTAACCATTTTTTATGCGGTACGGTCTTCACGCCACACGAGCGTACCATACCACGCATTGTCCAGTTTTTTTTGTGCTAGCAGCTAGGGATGGTGTGTATTTACGCGACCAGGTATTTACTTGCAAGTACGCCGACCAGGTGCTGACCCGAAATACTTGCAAGACTTGAAAGTATTTTACTTAGCTTCTCTCTCGTGACACGATGGAGTTACGTGACCTCGCCTCGGCCCGCCGCGTGCGTCCGCGCTCAGGAGTCGTCCGAAAATTTACTAATGGTTCTTATTTCAACAAACCCAGTGAACAATTTCCTATGCAAGTATTGAAATGTTAAAAGTATTTTAGTTGTTAACGCGGATGTGCTCCTTATTCGTACCGAAACATGGGTCAATATCCTATGAAGTAAGAAAATACTTGAAAGTATTTCGATTTTCGACTATACAAGTGCTATAAGTACTTTGTTTATAAACGCAATTGAGCTCTTTATGTATACTGAAACACGGATCAATTTCCTCTACAGAAAGAAAATACTTAGTATTTATAGAATCAAAGTATTAGAAGCTTTTTTATTTGTGAGCGCGATTGTGATCCTTATTTGTATTGAAACACCGATTAATTTCCTATGCAAAAAGAAAATACTTGGAAGTATTTCGAACCTAGGTTTTTGGCGCTGGTTTTTTTAGGCGGACGTATTTGTAAGCCCTGGTTCACGATTTTGCAAGTACGACCTATGCCTACTAGCAGCGCGTGAACACCTCTCACAGTATGCCTCTGTTCTCTCGAAAAAGGCTACATTATAGATACCTATTGAAGAAAAACTAATATGGAGCGCTTTCATTAGAGCATAGAGATAGATTATAGTCTCAACTCTGGAATAGCACATAGGTCACTTTTTATTCCGGAAAAATATATAGCGGGAAAAACTTTACCACGCGGTAAATATAAAAAGTAGCCTATAGCGCACAGGAGTAATGTAGCTTCCTACTAGTGAAATAATATCCTAAATCGGTTCATTAGTTCCTAAGATTAGCGCGTTCATAAATGCGCCCATGGTACTTGATCAGTATTTTGTTGCGGAGTTAATTTATAACTATGATATCTCCTAACATATTCATTGAAATCGAATGACGTTGAGGGCAATTTTGTTCAAAATAAAATACTTGTGATGAATAACGTATTTAATTGGATAAGGATCAATGTCATGTTCATAAAAATACCTTCGCAAATAATGCATTATTTAAGAACAAATTTGATTACCACAAAAAGGTTATACTGAGTCAAACTTAAAAGATAGACATATGCTGTCGCGGACTTTTTTTAGAACTTTTAAAGGGAAATAATTCCTTCATACATATTTTTTACGTACGATTGTATTCGGAACGGCCGTCCCACGAAAACGGTACGCCACCGTACCATATCCGATCGTGTGGCGCACGGTATGCTGTACATTATTATTATTATTGACGGTATGGTTGGTTCGATCGCTTGCACATCGGATTTGGTATGCTCCGTACCAAATCTGGTCGTCTGGCCGACGCATCGTACCGTTCGGCGGTTCAGTCGCTATTCAACCTTCGCAAACGTAGCACCTTATCTGTCGTCGTAATAGGTTCCGAGCGCGATATTGTTACGGAAAAATACAGTATAATAGAGTAGTTAGAATTGTATACAGATTTGACCTGCTTATGGAATTCATCCCTCAGCCTATATTGCAATAAAGACGCACGAAATCAAGCGATGCAAATTCTTTTAGATAAATTTTTTATTTTTTATATTTTTTATTTTTTTATTTTTAGGGAAACTAACAGCTAGGTAACAAATAAATTACAGGTGCTTACGTATAAAAGTTTAGAGCCAATTATAAGTTTCCACAGATAAGTATTTTAGAATATAAGTAAATAAAAATTACAGTCGGTTGAAAGACAGCACACCAACGCGACGGCCAGTTTACTCATTGACTGCAAAGGCAAAAGTTAGCTGGTTACTTGTACCAAAATTGCAACTGTGGTATTTTTTGTGGTTTTACTAAGCCTTTACCCCTACCCGTACAGTCCATAAAGAAACCGGCCGGCAATAGGTACATGTGATGTATGCAAAGTAACATAATGAGGAACATAATACATTCTTGTTGACGACATAAACAATAATAAAAAAAACAAAACACTTAGCTTAATTACAAAAGAACATGTCATTTAGACGTCGCTTCAGATTAAACGCTGAGGTATTAAATGGAAAGAACATTATCAACTTGCTACGGTGAACGACCTTAGGAAGAAAATTTACTTTTTAGACTTGCGATAAGTCCTAAGATATTAATTAAAATTGTATGGTATAAAAGGCAGTTATAATGTGCATGAAATGCTTTAGATAGCTAACGTATTTAATCGGATATGGATTAATACTGTATCTGTCTAAATAGCTTTCTATATATGTGTGATATTTTTATTTTTTTATCATTAAAATCAGTATAGTAAGCTATATTTAAGACCCCCCAAAGCAAATGGCCCTAATTCCACACATTTCAACGCACGATTTACGGGCGGGAATATGCAAAGATTTACGAATAATTTATGTAACAAATAAATTTTAGATTAGCCAGCGCCCAGCGATCCTATAAGTGACGATAGTATTAGATTTAATTGTTCTAAATTTCTAATTTTAACTAGCGGCCCCGACAGATGTTGTCCTGCCCTAAAAAGGAAATAAAATCCCAGAACCCGAGTACAGCGCCACCTACCGGATCTAATTGTTAATCTAAACCATTTTTTTTGAGTAATCAAATCAAATCAATTTATTGCACTCCACAATTGTTAAATAGGTTTACAAATTAAGAGCAAGTACATAATCGTGGACCCTGCAGGGCACGGCAACATAGAAGAGAGGGAGAAACTGTTTTCTTAGATAAAACTCGTTGTTTATAGTAGTTAATATTGTTTTGTAAATTTAATTTTTCATTATTATTATATATTTTTTGTCTAGTAGTCGAGAAAAAATGTTATCTAGATTTCAATATTTATAAAATAAGTAGTGAAATTAAATATATTACTATGTCATGCATTTAAATATAACATAATTATTTTTAATTCAGACTTATTAGCTTATTCAGAAATACATAATATAATTATTTTAAAATAGGGTGTCAAAGATAGAGTTATAGTTCGTCGTTAAGGAAATCAGTTAAAGAGTAATAGCATTTTTCATATAGTAATGTTTTTAGTTTATGTACAAATATATTATTTTTGGCTTCTTCAGTTATTTTGTTAGGTAGTTTATTATATACTTTTATTGCCATAACGTAAGGGCTAGAAGAGAACATGTGTAATCTAGAGGCCGGCAGGTTGAGTCTGTTTTTATGTCGTAGATTTCTTGAAGGGTTAATGTTTTCGCGTTTGGAAAATAAATTTGGGTACTTTCTTACAAATTTACTTATCTCTAGAATGTATATGCAAGGAAGAGTGAGAATTTTACACTTGTTAAAGTGAGGCTTACAACTTTCAGTTTCTTTAATATTTACAATTATTTTGACTAGCTTTTTTTGTAAAGTGAATATAGTTTTTATGTCTGTACTATTACCCCACAATATTACACCATAGCTTAGCCATGCGTAGGCATATGCATAGTATGTAGATAACTACCATAAGGCAGTCTGTGTATTAGTAGTCTTTTTTATTTCGCGTAAGGCGTATGTAAATTTGGATATTTTTGTTTTTATTTTTTGTATGTGCTGTTTCCAGTTTAAGTGGGTATCTATATCTAAGCCTAATAAGGTTACGTTTTTCACGACCTCGAGCTTGGTTCCGTTGTAACTAAAATTTATATTTAAGGGTAATTTTTGAGATGGGTGGAATGTTATTAACTTTGTTTTTGAACAATTGATTTCTAGGTTGTGGTTGTACCATGGTGTTACCATCGTATAAATATCGACAAATATTAACATTAATATGTATACGATACTAACATCACTCAATTGTGTTGCCTTCCCGGAACCTCTCTATTAACACAAACTTCATGGTATGGTATTAAAGTTCAAATTGACTTTCAAGTATTATTACGAATCGATTGTATGGGAGTATAGAAAAGTGTTGTTTTTAGACTATTTCAGGCAATCTTTAAATTTTTCTCTCCATAAGAACCATCCTCGTACTTCAAGGAATATTCTAAAAAAACATTTAGGGAAATCGGTTCAGCTGCTCTCGAGATTTGCGCTTAGCAACACATTCAGCGATTCATTTTTATATTATAGATAAACAAATGCCGAGTTGTGTCATAAAATTTTACATTCCATAAATTTTACTGCACGCCGCTATTGACAATGATGTACAGCAATAAGTAGTAGTTATGAATTATTTTCTGTATGTATTATAAATTTCGAATAGATAGCTTCCAATACGGTTAGCGCGCCATTTTGCTGACATATATGCCATCGCGAACTTTTTTGTAGACCTATAAAAGATGAACAATTCTACCATACATTATTTTATTATATCTCAAAGGAATAGGCAGCGTTAGCAATGAAAACTCCCAGTCGACTTGATTTTTTCCGACATCTTCGACAATAATCGTCATATTTCAATAAATTTACATGAAACAATTATAAATTACAGTGTAAACTCTGTATAACGACAGCGGCGGGGCGTTAAATGGAGATAAAAAAATATTATTTTACTATTATGAATCTCCTATAAAATATACAAACAGCAAGCATTAATATTAAACCAAATAACGCTTACTGCGTATAGTTGTCTGAGAAACTAATAATATGATAACGTATTGATTATAATCCATCACTACCTAACAACAGTCTGCCCGTGTAAGGTAATTTCAAAATAAAACAAAAGAACGAATTGCTTTGAATTTCGGCGCGTGCGATAACAATAGTAGAGTCAATTACGGGCTAGGTAATAAAGTAACAAAATAATAAACAAAAGAAAGTACACGCCGCAGTTTTACAAATTTTGCCAACTTAGTAATTACTGTTTATCACTTATTTCTCGGAAACGGCTAGTCTGATTTGAATGATATTTTGGATTTGGATAGTATGAGCTCTAAAAATTAAATTGTTGTATTCAGTTTTTTTTATCCACCCCAAACTTGTGGGGTTCGACGAAATGTAATGAAATTTGGTATGGGAATATCTCAAACCTTAAAAACAAACATAGTATATTATTTATTTTATTAACCCATAATTAAGGAGGTAAAAGGGGGAGAAATTAAGCCGTTGAACCGATTGTAATTATATTTGCTACGGGAATATCTTAAGCTCTATATATTGAAAAATAAATATGGAATGTTAATTCTTTTCTTTTACTCCTGACTAAAAGGGATAAAAGAGAAGAGAAACTAAACTCCTGAACGAATTGTAATGAAATTTGGTATGGGGATATCTATAACCTTAAAGATAACTATGGCATATATTATTTACCCTTAACTAAGGGGGTTAAAAGAGGGCAAAAAATACTGCTGCTCCGATTGTATTGCACTGTATGGGGATATCTTAAACCTTGAAAATTAATATGAGATATTATTTTTCACTAACCCCAAATTGAGAGGGGCACAATAGGAAAGAAATTAAACCACTGAACTAATCCTACTAATATTATAAACGCGACAGTTTTTTAGTATGGATGTATGGATGTCTGGATGTATGGAGGTTTGTTACTCTTTCACGCAAAAACTACTAAACCGATTTTGATGAAATTTGGCACGCGGGTAGATTATAGCTTGGATTAACACATAGGCTACTTTTCATCCCAGGAAAATGTAAAGCGAGACTTTTATCCCGGGAAAACTCATTCACGCGGGCGGAGCCGAGGGCAAAAGCTAGTTCTATTTAAATATGGTTTGGGGATCTCTTGAAACTTATAAATAAATATGATATATTCAGTTTTTTATTAACTCTTAAATAAGAAGGTTAAAAAAGAGGAAAGAAAATAAACCGTTGAAACGATTATGGTGAAATTTGATATAGATATACCTTGAGTATAAATATGGGATATTCATATTTATTAACTACTAACTTAGGGCAGCTAAAGAGGGGAGAAACTAAACTGGGAAACATATTTTTAAGACCAAATTTGTTGCGGATATAAATAAACATATGACATTCGTCTTTTATCAATTCGTAAATAAGTGAAACGAGAGATGAGAACTGAACCATGTGCTCGTGATGTAATTCAATATGAAACCTGATATTTAATATAAAATCTGAACCGCTGATGAACCGATTTTTTTGAAATTAGTGTTTCTGTAGGTATCGACTCCTTTGACTTTAGTGGTGAATATTTTCTTAAAATGGAAAATATTATTAGCACCTACTTTAAAGAAATAAATAACATGTATAGAAGGTATTCAAAAATCACCCGAGCTAGGCTCGGTCACCCAGGTAATTAGTTATTAATGACGTATTGTTGTCGTTATTGCGAGTTTTTTGTGCAGTGCGGACGTGTTCACGCGCTGCTAGCACAAAAAATACTGGACAATGCGTGGTGAACGATCGTGTGGCGTGAAGTCTGTACCACATAAAAAAATGGTTTAAAATATGGTATGGCCGTACCGAATACGATTGTACGTAAAAATGATGTATGAAAGAATTATTTCCCTTTAAAAGTTCTAAAAAAAGTCCGCGACAGCATATGTCTATCTTTTAAGTTTGACTCAGTATAACCTTTTTTGTGGTAATCAAATTTGTTCTTAAATAATGCATTATTTGCGAAGGTATTTTTATGCACATGACATTGATCCTTATCCAATTAAATACGTTATTCATCACAAGTATTTCATTTTGAACAAAATTGCCCTCAACGTCATTTGATTTCAATGAATATGTTAGGAGATATCATAGTTATAAATTAACTCCGCAACAAAATAATGATCAAGTACCACGGGCGCATTTATGAACGCGCTAATCTCAGGAACTAATGAACCGATTTAGGAAATTATTTCACTAGTAGGAAGCTACATTACTCCTGTGCGCTATAGGCTACTTTTTATATTTACCGCGTGGTAAAGTTTTTCCCGCTATATATTTTTCCGGAATAAAAAGTGACCTATGTGCTATTCTAGAGTTGAGAATATAATCTATCTCTATGCTCTAATGAAAGCGCTCCATATTAGTTTTTCTTCAATAGGTATCTATAATGTAGCCTTTTTCGAGAGAACAGAGGCATACTGTGAGAGGTGTTCACGCGCTGCTAGTAGGCATAGGTCGTACTTGCAAAATCGTGAACCAGGGCTTACAAATACGTCCGCCTAAAAAAACCAGCGCCAAAAACCAAGGTTCGAAATACTTCCAAGTATTTTCTTTTTGCATAGGAAATTAATCGGTGTTTCAATACAAATAAGGATCACAATCGCGCTCACAAATAAAAAAGCTTCTAATACTTTGATTCTATAAATACTAAGTATTTTCTTTCTGTAGAGGAAATTGATCCGTGTTTCAGTATACATAAAGAGCTCAATTGCGTTTATAAACAAAGTACTTATAGCACTTGTATAGTCGAAAATCGAAATACTTTCAAGTATTTTCTTACTTCATAGGATATTGACCCATGTTTCGGTACGAATAAGGAGCACATCCGCGTTAACAACTAAAATACTTTTAACATTTCAATACTTGCATAGAAAATTGTTCACTGGGTTTGTTGAAATAAGAACCATTAGTAAATTTTCGGACGACTCCTGAGCGCGGACGCACGCGGCGGGCCGAGGCGAGGTCACGTAACTCCATCGTGTCACGAGAGAGAAGCTAAGTAAAATACTTTCAAGTCTTGCAAGTATTTCGGGTCAGCACCTGGTCGGCGTACTTGCAAGTAAATACCTGGTCGCGTAAATACACACCATCCCTAGCTGCTAGCACAAAAAAAACTGGACAATGCGTGGTATGGTACGCTCGTGTGGCGTGAAGACCGTACCGCATAAAAAATGGTTAAAAAAATGGTTAAAAAAATGGTACGGCCGTACCAAATCCGATCGTCTGTGGACACTTTAATAGGGGCGAGCCTATCGCCATATTGGGCCAAAATTCGAACCTCCGGGCAGAAAAAAAAACAATAACACTTTGCCCGAGCGAACCTCAAAGCTGTGGTCGTACCGCGTATACAATACAATACGCCACTGATGCAGTCAACACCATTAAAAACAACTACCGCATAGGAGGAGGGAATCTAGAATAGTGTTAGCACATAGTACAAATGGTTACCATACAATCTATCCATAACTTATTTAATATAGACACACAAATCAAATTTTTGTTCGGCGAATATTTATAAAATTTTATTGATTCATTTGACTGTATATAGGTAGATATAAAGATAATCTTCTGCATTGCGTGTTATAACAAGTTTCTCGAGTGTGCCATTATAGTACTTTACTGATTGTGTATACTTTCCAACTACCAGATTTGTTCTCCATATTATACGTACTCGGAGAGTTTGAGAGGGGTGTGACCCCCAGTAAAGTGCCGCAAATGCTTTAAGTGATACTAAAAAGAGTCACTTTAGTAGAAAGAATGGGACAAGGATATAACAATATATAAAACCTTAATTTATGTATTAAGCAAAGTGGAAATATATAACGTTTGTAATATTATTATGTTAATTGAGTTTGGCATATTCATGTAAATCCATGATGTAGAGCAATAAATAAATAAAACCATAAAAATCAATATGTTTGACCCACAAGACACAAGATAATATTACCTTGTATATTATAATATATACCTAAGTACTACAAAAACCTATATAATAAAAAACCTATATAATGGTATAATACCTAAGTACTACAAATATAAATATTCCCTCATTCATATAATATAAATTTAGGGAAGACGACCGACCGATCATTTTGTCGCGCTTGCCTTTATAAATTTAATTTTATTAAGAAAGTAGGAAAAGCAATACAACAAAAATAATTTTGTAAATGTAGGCGAATGCACGTTGTACACCGTTATTTTATTATTTTTTTGTGTTATGTCCAGTTTTACGTATTTGTACATGTCTGTCTAGGTATTCCCTAAATCCCTTCATTTGGATTTTATCTCATTTCAACGTTGATGTGCGTGCATTAGCTTATATAACTAATCTGACTTTGTATACAGCACAAAAGTATTGAAAAAAAAAAGAGAAAGAAACAATGAACAATTGATGACATAAAAAGTAAGCCCGGAGTTTCTTTCTGCCTTTCTTCTTCGGGTCGTCATCGCTTAGGTAGCTAGTGAAAGGCTGGTAGGTTAGCTAGGCTAGGGCCTGTAGTGTCCTAACCGGTGAGGATCGCGACGCGTTCTTCCCATTATTTTAATAAAATTATCTCTTTTTATATCCCCTTTCCTGCCAGCCCGAGCTGGCTTTTTTGTTTTTGTTTATTTCTCATCATAGATTTACTCCCAATAAAAATGTCGGTAGTTATATAAGTGACCATTGGTATTAATAATAATTATTAATATAATCAATTTAATGTATCTTGACTTATCATAAGCGATGAATAAAGTATTTTATTTTATATGTGGCTATATTATCGTCGTCATTCGTCAGCTTTTAGCCTAAACATTGCATTCTAAATATGGCTCTGTGTAAGTAGTCTCAATCATACCGATTCGTACCTCAAAACATCTTTTAAGCATCGCTAATTTATGCCGCAGTTGTGCCACGAATTTTGGCGGCATTGTTAACTCGCACTTATTATGCTGGCATGTATTACAAACCTAATTCGCGGAGTATTGTCGTAACAGACGAAATATTATTGATTTAATTAACTTATTTTTGCTAATATTATAAATGCAAATGTTTGTTTTATAATTATATTATGTTCAAAGTTAACACGGTAGCAACTAAATATAAAGATTTAGATAAAAATTAGCACACAGATAGACCACGTCCTGGATTAGAGACTATCCCGCCCTCACACCCGCCACTACAACCCTCCATAACAAAGCGGGAGACAAAATAATGAAGTAAGGAGGCATTTTAACCTCAAGTATAGGGACGTTTACAACTAGAGAAGCCAGTTATAAAGCACCACGGATAAAAATTAAATTAAAGGGTTCTATCATCGTCCTGGATTAGCATATTCTAGGCTACTTTTATCTCAGAAAAGTACACAGTGGAAATTTTACTCCGCAAAAGTCCTTTCACGCAGGTGAATGTGCGAACGAAACTCAGTTACTTAATAATGTAAATTATAATGCAGAATTTATTTATGGTTATTGGCTACATACTCCTGATTAATCTGTTGATAAAAAGTAATATTTCTTTTAGTGAAACCTTTTTGTAATACATTTTAGTTAGGTAAAAACTTGAAGTGGCGATAGCCTAGTTGGGAATGGAACGGTCTGCCGAGGCAATGTCCGGAGGTTCAAAACCCAAGGCACACACCTCTGACTTTTCGAAGTTACGTACACCTTCGCATGGTGTCAATAGTTATAAATATTTTATTTACAGATAATATGAGTAGAAGTATTATATATTGATAATATCTTAAAAAGCACCCCCCGCTTATTTTACAATAAAATACATTTTTTTCTTATTTACACTATTCTTAATTCAAATTTATTTTCAATTTTTTACTTGGATTTTCTATAAAGCGTGTTTTTTAGCTGTTTTAAACTATTATTTATCTTTAATTTTTTAGTTCTGTTCTACTATTGTCCAACAGATGTCACTAAACAAAACGAAAGCGCTATCTTGTGACAAGTAGGATTTTTTACGCATAAGAGTAAAAAATCCTACTTGTCACAAGATGCGGGATGAGATTCAACAACTCAAAAATTCGGTGGCTCACATGAGTGAACAGTATGATGATATATTGAAGCAGAGTGGAAAAGCCGAACATACGATTAAAGAGTTAACAGCTGTAAACGCTAAAATGTCAAACACAGTAAAAGATATTACGACACGCATTAGCAAATTGGAACAAGACACTGTACTGGATTTAGAAAATAAAATTGATTTGCTGGAACAACAAGCACGAAGCTGTAATATTGAAATTGCGAATCTCCCTGAAAAAAGAGGGGAAAACTTACTACAACTCTTGGAAACTGTTGGAGCGTCCATTAATATCACTATTCCACAAAATGAAATAGTATCAGTACATAGAGTTTCGCACGTTCATCCAGATAGTAAACGCCCCAAAAATGTTATAGCCAAATTCACTTCCCGTATTCTGCGGGATAATATACTGAGTGCGTTTCGCATGGCTAAGGGCCTCACCTCCGATCATCTTGGCATTGCGGGTACTCCACACACTGTTTATTTTAACGAACATCTTACATTACGCAATAAGCAGTTGTTTCGTAAATGCAGGGAAGTGGCTAAAAATCATAATTTTAAATATGTCTGGATTAAAAACGCCACTATTTTGGTCAGAGAGAAAGACACTTCTCCTGCGTTCGTCATACGAAATGAAGAAGATATTGCTGCCAAGTTCAAGAAGAGTAAAACTACGTAGGAAAAAACATAATACAACAAGAACAGGAATTCGTTACGTAGAAAAGTTGATTGGTGCATTTACAAAACAACACCCTCGAATCAAAATAATGTATTGTGTAGTATTGATAAAAAAAACTTGTACTGGGTCCTTTTATTGGTCACTCTTTCCCACTGGGTACTATTTATTTGTTTATCTTGCATATAATGTTTCTTGCCTGTCTTCATGCCATACTGATTACCGTAAAGGAGAGATGCTGCCAAGTTTAATGGTGAGGGTTAATGTTTATATAAATTCAGCTACGTTGTTGTTTGCTTCTTATTCATATTACAATACTTCCATTAACATTTATATACTACAGTTTCACTATAAAAATGGCGGATAAAATTACAATTTACTATCAAAACTGCAGAGGTATTCGTAGCAAACTTAATACCTTATACTTAAATATTTTATCTCACTCCTATGACATAATAATTTTAACCGAAACATGGCTCATACCAGATATCTCTAACAATGAATTTATTGATCAACGATACTCTGTATTTCGTTGCGATCGTTGTCGAAGTGCCGCTATGCGCAAGGATGGCGGCGGTGTTCTCATCGCAGTTTTGCGAGAATTATGCCCTAATGTAATTAAATTATCCTTACTTCTTCCTGAACATCTGATAGTTAAATTACCTTGTAAAAATCGAGAACGGTACCATGTTATAGCAGCTTGTTATATACCTCCAAATACAAAAGACGAAATTTATAGTCAATATATGGATGCATTAACTTTAATATTAGGAAAACCGGATGTAGATTCTATAATACTTGCAGGAGATTTTAATTTACCTTCTCTCGAATGGGTAAATAAACAATCTTATATGGATTGTATTACAAATAGTAACGGTTCGCATGCCGCCCGCGCACTATTAGGCACTTGCTTTCAGCACAATCTAAAGCAATATCACAGTTTCAGTAACCATAAGGGTCGTCTACTTGACCTATTTTTCTCTAACATTTATTGTACTCCCTCAAAAGTGGTTGATCCTTTATTACCAATTGATAATTACCACCCTCCCTTTTATGTCGATATCTCCCTTGACCTTAATGCTAAAATGTATAGTCGCCGACGTCTTCATAAATTTAACAACCGCAGAACGGACTACAATCTGGTGAATCTTGATATTGGCAGTATTGATTGGTCCAATTCATTAAAAACTTTATCACCCGAAGAAGCACTCGCGTACTTTTATGAAAAAATGTACACAACAATCAAATCACACACGCCGTTATCACGGGAAAAAAACACCAAATACCCGATCTGGTTCCCCCGGTCATTGGTCCATATAGCTAACAACAAAACATCGGCATGGATCAAATGGAAGAAGTTTAAAAATACGAGTGACTACGAGATATTTTCAATATACAGGCGAAGATTTAAGCATGAGTGTCATAGAAGCTTCAAAAATTACATAAACTCGATTGAGGATAGTGTGAACATTAATATGAAATTATTTTGGTCTTATGTCGCTAATCGTAAACAATCGTTATCAATACCTTCAACCATTATCTATAGGGATACATCGACTGAGGATCCAGCCACTATGTGTAATTTATTCTCTGCCTTCTTCCAATCTGTGTATGAGCCTTCGACGTTTAACCCTGACAGCTGGCAACCCGCTTTCTATAGCACTGACGCTGATGTAAATATCTGTGACATACATCTCTCCCTAGACAAAATACAAAATGCGTTGAAAGGACTAAATGTCAATAAAGGAGCTGGACCAGATGGAATACCGCCTTATTTCTTAAAAAATACCTATAAAACTATTTCTCTTCCACTGCATATAATCTTCAACAAATGTCTGTCTAATGGTATTTGCCCCGATGCTTGGAAATCTGCAAATATTGTCCCTGTTCATAAAAGTGGTTCTAGACATGATGTAGAGAAATATCGTCCTATCTCCATTCTTTCTGCCCTGTCAAAGGTCTTCGAAAAACTCATACATGACGAAATATATCCATTTATGCACCGTATTATCACACAGGCACAGCATGGATTTACTAAACATCGATCTACAGTTAGTAATCTGATTCTCTATACATCTTACCTTTTTGATAGTATTGACCAGCGAAATCAAATTGATGCGGTGTATACTGATTTTGAGAAGGCCTTCGATAGAGTAGATCATGAAATATTACTTAACAAAATTGCTTTCAATGGAATTAGGGGGAATTTACTGCGATGGTTTGCATCCTACTGTAACATGTATTCTGTAGGGTAGTTATAAGCTGTTTTTGTTTAATACCAGTTTGACAGTAGTGGCGGGGAAATGAGCATTGGTGGGGTAAGTTTTGTATAAAAGTACCAGACGACGCCTCGAAAAGGCAGTCGTACTTTTGCTCCAAAGCGGAATACTACTAAATTGTGTCGTGATAAATTGATAAAGTGATTTGTTGATACCGAGTCATAAATACAAATAAATACTGCAATTGATTTACCGACTTTCATTTAATAACTTCAGAAGTGGGATAAAAACCACAGTCTCGCAGGAATAGCATCATTAAAATGGATGATAATACTGATATTTGTGGACAAGAGGAGCAACTAAGTCCTATTTTAAAGGGAATCACGGAGATTGCAGAAATACATAACCCGCCACCCGAGACGAGTAAAAGGGGCCGGTAGGAACGCAGTCCACACAGAATTTTGAAGACTCCCAGACGGAACTACCATGAGAGCCGCGGGCGTGACCAGAACCGCGGGCGTGATCAGAGCCGACGTCGTGACCGAAGGCGGAACCAGAGCCGGAACCGTGGACTTCACCGAAGTTGGAGCCGCGGATTGGAACGGAGCCGAAGCCGAAGCCTCCACCGAAGCCATGGACTTAACCGGAGCCGCGATCATGGAGGGGACCATGATCGTGGACGTAGTCGGAGCCTCGATCGTGGACGGGACCGCGATCGTGGACGAAGTCGGAGCCTCGATCATGGACGGGAACATGATCGTGGACGTAGTCGGAGCCTCGATCGTGGACGGGACCGCGATCGTGGACGTAGTCGGAGCCTCGATCGTGGACGGGACCGCGATCGTGGACATAGTCGGAGCCTCGATCGTGGACGGGACCGCGATCGTGGACGTAGTCGGAGCCTCGATCGTGGACGGGACCGTGATCGTGGACGTAGTCGGAGCCTCGATCGTGGACGGAACCGCGATCGTGGACGTAGTCGGAGCCTCGATCGTGGACTAGACCGCGATCGTGGACGAAATCGGAATCACATAAGTAGTTGTACCCATACTAGTAATAGACATAGAGAGAGTATAAGCCCAAAAAGAGACAATCAGGAGACCAAGAGGTCCAAGTATGACTCAAGTTGATATCAACGTGCATGATATTATTGAAACCGGTATTAAAGTTTCATTATTGACGATCAGTTAATCAACAGCCCTGTACTTTTAGGGCATACATTTACCGAGCGACCGAATGTACGAATTGTTAAGACCGCGACCGATTTAAGATTTGAAAGATTAGATGAATATGACGAAGTCAAAATATTGCTACGAACAGAAAAAGACGTTATCATCAATATAGGTAAAATGGAAGCTATTAGAGTACATACCAATAACCCGCTTAGTGGGACTATATACGTAGATGGATCAGTGAGAGGATGTGTAGGAAATGAATATTTTCTGTTGCCTGGTCAATATGAAATTCATATAGGTACATACCTATTGTTGATCCAAAATTTAGGTTCCAAACTGGTAAGCTTACCGAAGGGAATGCTAATTACCGGGCTAGGTACTTGGGTTCCATAAAAGAGGTCCTTAACGTAACGTGCGTTAGAGAATCTGATGAAACGCTTATGTGTTATGGAGAGAAGCTTTCAGTTGATGAAATACGGAGGTTAGAGATTTGTTACAGAAATATCAGACTAGTTTTTCTACAGGCTTACATGACTTAGGTTACACCACTGAAACAGAGATGTTAATTCAGTTGAAAAATTCTGAACCAGTAGCATACCGTCCCTACCGAATGTCTTATTCAGAAAGACTGCACGTCCAAAGTATGATTAATGATATGATGAAATGTTGAAAAATTCGTGAATCCAAATCTCTATATGCCAGCCCAATCGTTTTAGTAAACAAGAAATCTGGCGAAAAACGCCTCTGTGTAGATTATCGTGCACTTAACAATAGAACCAAACGTGATCACTATCCTCTCCCTCGAATTGAGGATCTACTGGATCGATTAGCGGGACACACCGTATTCACTACACTCGATTTAGCATCTGGATATCACCAGATACCGATTGCTGAAGAATCTGTTGGAAAGACTGCGTTCATTACTCCGGACGGGCAATACGAATATACTCGTATGCCCTTCGGACTAGCAAACGCACCAGCAGTATTTCAAAGGCTGATGCATAAGATTCTTCGTGATGTCAAATATGTTGTGATTTACATGGATGACATCTTAATACCAGCGGTGTCATTTGAGAAGGGACTAACCCGATTGGAAAAGGTACTCTCGGTACTACAACAAAGTGGTCTTACTCTAAAGAAAGAAAAATGCAGTTTTTTTCAATCTAAAATAGATTTCTTGGGTTTTGAGATTAGCAAGGATGGAATCAAACCCGGCTTAAAAAATCGAAGCTGTGTCAAGGTTTTCCTCACCGACAAATCAGCATGAAGTCCGGAGATTTCTCGGCCTTGCAAGTTTCTTCAGGAGATTCGTTAAGGATTTTGCGTTGATAGCGCGGCCCTTGACTGTCCTCCTGAGAAAGGATGCCGCGTGGCAATGGGGTTCAATAGAGGAAAATGCTTTTGAGACATTAAAACGTCATCTAATCCAACGACCGGTACTTGCGTTGTATGACCACACAGCAGAGACGCAATTGCATACGGATGCAAGCAGATTGGGTTTGGGAGGCATTTTGCTGCAGCGTACTGGCAGAAACTTTTGGAGTCCTGTAGCGTATTACAGTCGACAAACGACCAACGATGAGCAAAAATTACATTCTTTCGAACTCGAGACTCTAGCAGTAGTGAGTTCACTTAACAAATTTAGAGTATACCTACTTGGCGTTAAGTTCACAATCGTCACAGATTGTAACGCGCACCGTTCAACTTTTACTAAAAGAGATCTTGTTGCGCGCATCTCGAGATGGTGGATACAATTTCTAGAATACGATTGTGAAGTTGAATACAGAGCCGGGAACAAAATGGCGCATGTGGATGCATTGAGTAGAAATCCCGTTTTTGACGCAGATGAGCAAGTGACACATACGTTAGATGTATTATCAGTCAACGTTGAGGATTGGATCACAACTGTTCAGTCTGGAGATACCGAAATAAGACATATAAAAGAGGTCTTAGAAGACCCTTCTTCTGTCAAAATTTCAAATATACAGAGAGACTATAGATTAAAGAATGGCAGAGTATTTCGAGTTATTGATGAGAATACAACACGCTGGGTCGTACCTAGGGGAGTTCGATGGCAGTTACTCAAGGCCAATCACGATGACTTAGGACATTTCGGTTTCGAAAAAAACCCTGCAACGCCTACGTTCATATTGCTGGTTTCCTAAAATGAGGCGGTTTACTAAGAAATACGTAGCCGCGTGTTTGGAATGTGCTCATCATAAGGTCCCGGCTGGGGCGAAAGAAGGGGAACTGCACCCTATTCAAAAGGTAAAGATCCCATTCCACACAATACACGCTGACCATTTGGGGCCATTTGTTCGTAGTAAGAAAAAGAATTCCTTCTTACTAGTAATTGTAGATTCCTTTTCCAAATACGTAAACCTCGCACCGGTACGTAGTACCAAAACTAAAGCAAGTATTAAGGTATTCAAATCATTTTTCAGTTATTTCGGAACCCTAACTAGATTGATAACGGATAGAGGAACTAGTTTTACGAGTAAGAAATTTAAAGAGTTCTTACACAAGTTAGGTATAAAACATATATTGAACGCTGTGGCCACACCCCGTGCAAATGGGCAAGTCGAGCGATACAATCCCACTATTTTATCCGCTCTTAGTACAATGACCCACGGGAAAAGTCCCGAAAAATAGGACGACTACATTCAGGATGTACAATTGGGCATCAATTCTTCTATACACGAAGTGACTAGGAAAACACCTTCAGAATTATTATTTGGCTAAAAAAAAAATAGCTAATCCATCACAAAGTAATTTATTAAATAACATTATCGACGATATCGGAGGTGGCGGTATAGACGAAAATTTAGACAAAATCAGAGGCCAAGCCAGTAAACTTATAACGGAGCATCAACAGCGCAGTAAAGAGAAATTTGATAGATGTAGAAGAAAGTGTACAGAATATAAAGGAGATCTTGTTAGAGTAATGAAAACTATAATCGGAGGTTCAGGACAATCTAAGAAGCTTGAATCAAAATATCGAGGGCCTTATAGAATTAAAAAGATACTACCTAACGTTCGCTTTGTGGTTGAGGATACGCCATTAACTAAGAAAGGTAGACGTTATGAGGGAATCGTATCCATAGATAAAATATATCCATGGCTCAGTTTCGACAATGATCCAACTGACTATATCTCAAGTGACGATAGCTCTTCTGGGGAATAAAAATGCACGACCATTGACAGGCTACCACATTCAAGTTAATGTACCTCGCTATCATTTCTGATTTCCAGAGTGAATTAATAGATATGGGATTGGTTGAGTCATACTTAATGAAGCATGATTTATTATAATTAATGAACACTTCTAACAATGTTGGCTTCTTAGGCATAAGGAAAGCTAAAATATGTTTCCTAACTTTAGTCAAATTAGCTGATCTGATTTTTACTTCCCATCAGATAAAAAAAAAATATAGATTGATCGTTAGACCACATGTTTGGCTAAGTTGTAAAATTATTTATAGATGATTTTCCGACTATAATTATAATAAAATATAATGGTATCACTTCTATCTGCACCTAGATTACTAAATGTTATTACTATAACTCAATACTAAAAACGAAGGGACTCGTTTGGTGACGGATGGCCGACTGTAACATGTATTCTGTAGGGTAGTTATAAGCTGTTTTTGTTTAATACCAGTTTGACAGTAGTGGCGGGGAAATGAGCATTGGTGGGGTAAGTTTTGTATAAAAGTACCAGACGACGCCTCGAAAAGGCAGTCGTACTTTTGCTCCAAAGCGGAATACTACTAAATTGTGTCGTGATAAATTGATAAAGTGATTTGTTGATACCGAGTCATAAATACAAATAAATACTGCAATTGATTTACCGACTTTCATTTAATACTACGTAACTAACAGGACTCAAAAAGTTGTAGTCAACGGTGAACAATCGAGCTCAATTGTTGTTACTTCGGGCGTACCGCAAGGATCAATTCTCGGTCCTCTCTTGTTTATAATTTTCATTAATGACGTCACGACCTGTTTTAAATATTCAAAATTTCTTCTTTATGCGGACGATCTGAAGGTTTACAAAACCATAACAAATTATAACGATTGTCTACTTTTTCAATCTGATCTTGATCGCTTCTCATCATATTGTGAAACAAATAAACTAAACTTGAGCTTAAATAAATGCCACCAAATTACATTTACAAAAAAATATAAAACTACAAATTTTAACTATACCCTCAATAATTCATTGCTTACTGAAGTTGATACCATTCGTGATCTTGGTGTACATCTAGACGCTAAACTTCACCTTGATTCGCATGTTAACACGATCACTAATAAAGCTTTTAAAATGTATGGTTTTGTAATGCGTGCCTCGCGAGACTTTCGTCGTCCATCTACATACTTGCATCTTTATAAGTCCCTAATACGCCCTCAAGTGGAATACGCGGTTCCGGTGTGGAGTCCGCTCTATAATAAATATAATACAGAACTAGAAAAAATTCAACGTAAATTTCTGCGAGCGATGCACTGTAAATGTTTTCATTCGAAATTACATTACAACGCGCTGCTTTCCAAATATAATGTCATGACTTTAAAATCAAGACGTTTGCTTTTAGAAGCAATGGTGTTACAAGGTATATGCCACAACAAATTTGATTGCATCGAATTGGTCAAGAGCCTGAGTTATTCTGTACCTCGTACGGTTATAGGGCGAGTGGTGCGTGAACGCCACCTGTTTGCTACTAGATCATGTCGAACTAATGCTGGACTGCGTTCGCCATTGCGTAGGATGGTTGAAACATACAACAATGTATTCTCTTCTATCGACATAATTTCTACACCCGCGGTAAGTTTCAAAACACAAGCCATTAAACTGCTTTTACTGAAGCAGCAGGCTCTACTTAATAACGAGTGACAGGAAAGGACAGGTCCAAGAACTTTAAGTCTTTATTTTTTTTATTTATTTTTTTGTTTATATATATATGTTTATAGATGAATATATTATTGAACTGTTACTGTAATTCACAGGAAATAATATATTTTAATTTACTTTAGAAATATTATCATTGCCATAGTTTGTATGATTTATGTTTTAATATAGTTTCTTTAAAAAAAAAAAATGTTTCAGCTTAAAGGCAATATTATTTTAAACTCACTCTCACGTCACTGCTGTATACCTTATTATATCAGTAATCTGTGGATAGCGTTGTGGATAGTACATTTAACAATCACTATTTAGATGTAAAAATGTGTTACAATGTATAATGTACTATTGTTTGTTATCTCTAATAAATGAAAAAAAAAAAAAAAAAAAGAGTAGCCAGTTTAGTTGTAATTGTACTATGGTCCCACAGATGTCACTAAAAAATATATAAATTGACAAAAATCTCTTTTTGCAAATTGAACAATGGCATGATCTTATCAAATTAGTGTATTGTCATCGGTCCTGGACAAATATACAAAGTTTGAATAAAATCTGACCGTTTAAAGTGGGTCAAAATCGCGCCCAAAGGAGTCGGTTACAAACATACATACATACAAGTGAAGCTAATATAAAGCGTGTAAAAAATCTGTTTATTAATAATATTTCTTATGACGAGGACAGTAAATTTCACTTTAAATTAACGGAGTGTTTAAATTACGTGGCAAAAAATTACGAGGCATGTCGAAGCGGAACTAAATAAGAAAACATTGATTAATTAGTGTATGTAATGTAGTATATGTTCTAAACTGTGGATTTGGATTGAGCAGGTAAATTCTAATCACATTGAATAATTGGATCTACACAGAAGACCAATATAGACCATTTAAATTAATTACAACACTATTTCCTTTTAAAGCCTGTTAGGACATACATACATACATAGGGATCAAATACAGAACTTCTTTTTTAAGATGGTTAATACATGAATACACTAACACTATTTCCCTTAGCTTATTACAAGATGAGTGACATGGTACAATTTCGTCAAGTCAGCTCGATTTATGTCATTCTGTGGACCCATGGGCTTCTTTTATCTAGAGAACATAACTCAAAGATACAATATGACGGGCGCTATTATATAGATGATAATGTAAATCGATTAACTATGCCGAAATATCGATTAATAGACATCAACGAGTTTTAAACAAGTGCGTTGAAGTTGGGCTTCTTTTTAATTGCAATCGATTTTACGTAAGTCGGTTATCATTGTTTTATTTTGTTGTTCGTTGACCGCCTATCACCAACCTAATTACGCTTGATATCATTTTATGTCTCACTAGTAATTGCGATAGTTTTGTGAAGTTATAATATACTATTCTATAGTAAATAATATTATATAACTGATACAAAGATATAATATTACTATCCGTTCTCGAATTCATGAAAGCAACGTAGGGATTGCTAAGCATGGTCTTAGCTTTCTGGAAATCATTACTCTCGAAGGGACGATAGCATGACAGAATCAAATCAAATCAAATCAATTTATTGCACTCCACAATTGTTAAATAGGTAGAATCTAATATTTTTATAGGTAACGACAGGGTACAGCAAGTAAGTGATTTTGTATATTTGGGATGTGTTTTCACAAGTGATGGTAGGTATGACAGTGATATTGAGAGACGAGTGTGTGCAGGTAATCGGGTGTAGGGAGCGTTGCACGCCTTTATGGGTAGCCGGAAAGTGTCCCAAAAGGCACGACTGGCTGTCTATAGAGGAGTGTTATTACCAACTCTGATGTATGGTATTGAAAGCTGGGTATGGCAGAAAAAGCACGAAAGTAAGATTAAAGCAGTGGAAATGAGAGCGTTAAGAAGCATGTGTGCGGAATACTAGGGTAATGGATATGTGTGGAGTGACAGAGGATGTAGTGACCAAAATTGAGAAGGGTATGCTAAGGTGGTTTGGGCATTTGGAAAGGGTGGATGATAGGAGAATGACAAAGAGGATATATAAGGCGAGTGTGGATGGAAGGGCCGGCAGGGGTCGACCGCACCGAACTTTCGAATGTCAGATATCTGACATTCTAAGTAAGGGCCAGGTCAAAAGTACCCTGAACCGGCGGGAATGCATGAAAAGATTGATGAAGGTAGAGGAAGCGAAAGTGGTGTGCCAGAATCGAGCAAAGTGGCAATCCATGGTCTCTGCCTACCCCTATGGGATAGAGGCGTGATACTATGTATGTATGTATATGTCATACATTAGTAAAATAAAATGTACATTTTAATGTACTTATTTTAGTGGAGATTTGTTTTTGTATGTCATGTTTTATTATAAGTCAATTGGTAATAAAGCATGGCACTTGCGTCTAGTATACTATTTGTTTTATTAAACCGTATTGCAGTTGAAATTTGATAAATTATATGGTGAGTTAATTTTCTAAATAATAGTTAATGTTCCATAGTAAAATCTCCGCGCTATCATAATATCGCTTTGTATCGCCCTAGTCCAACACAAGCTAATTACAGCTCATTGTTATATAACATCTTATGTGTATGAAATTATATCGGCATTCTCGAGTTAGATTTAATGTTCTGCTCTCTTTGTCATGATTGCAAATAAATTGCCGCGTAGAATACGCACGTTTAATTTAAATAACTCCGTAGTAAAGTATCTATGCTTTACTGAGAAGATATAAATATAAATATGATGGCCGAAATCGGCTAGGAAGGGATTATTATTATTTTGTGATGGACACTTATCACAGCTCAAGGCTGGTTATCACCCCATTACGGGCCTACACCAAGTAAATGTGGCGTAAAAAGTGAATAAATTAGTAAGATTTATGTTAAGCTATTGTCTTCTAATGTCATGAATTTTCTTACGATACGGCAAGTATTTAAAATGGCAGCTTTTTGCAACGTTATATAAATTGTTTTTTTGAGATCTAAAAGTTTTAAGCTATGGTGGAGATTATTCGGGATGATACCAGTCGTGGATAAAACAATGGGTACAATATATACTTTTTCTTGCTTCCAGATCCTTGTTACTTCATCTTTGAGTTCTGTGTATTTAGTTATTTTTTCTGTTATGGTCTTTTGTATATTATGTGTATTTGGAATTGCGATGTCGATTAAGTAGGTAGTTTTATTTTGTTTGTCTTGCAGGGTGATATCTGGTCTGTTATAATGAATTGTTTTATCAGTGAGGATGGCACGGTCGTAGTATAGTTTATGGGTAGTATTTTCTAAGATTGTTTGAGGGGAATATTTGTAATAGGCAATCATTTTGGGCTCTTGTATAAGGTTGTGTTTGCGTGCGAGGTGTTGGTGGATAATACTGGCTATCTGATTATGTCTATGGGTGTAATCTGTTTGAGTTAGGGTTATACATGCTCCGGTGATATGTTGAATCGTTTCGGGCTGGGAGTGACATCTACGGCATTTGTCATTTGTAGCTGTAGGGTCTTTAATAATGTGCTTTCTGTAATTTTTAGTATTAATAATTTGGTCTTGTATTGCTACCATAAATCCTTCTGTTTCCGGGAATAAGTTTCCCACTCTAAGCCATTGGTTTGATGCTATTGGATCTATATGTGCTTGTTCAAGGTCGTGTGGGTGTCTTCCGTGTAATACTTTCGTTTTCCATTGTTCTATCTTGTGTTTTAAAGGGTCAATATCATTAGTTTGGGTTGTGGTCAATGGTTGTTCCAAGTTAAGCGGCGTGAAATTATGGTCGTTTAAAGATACATGTTTATGGATGTCACTTACCAAAGATTTAGACTGAAAGAATTTTTTAAGATTGTAGATTTGTTTTTGCCATAAGTGTTGAATATCTATCAAACCCCTACCTCCGTTTTGTCGTTTTAAAGTAAACCTTTCTATTGCAGATTTCGGGTGATGGTAATTGTGTTTTGTAAGGGTGGTGCGAGTTGTTCTTTCTATTTGTTCTACATCTGATTGAGACCATTTAATGATTCCAAATGAGTAGGTTAAGATTGGGACGGCATATGTATTTATTGCTTTAATCAAGTGTTTTCCTGAAAGTTGTGTTTTACAGATCGAGTTTATTCTATATTTGTATTCATTAGTTAGTGTGTGTTTAATGGATGTGTGATCTAAACCTTTAAGCTGATTGTATCCTAGGTATTTATATACATCAGAAGATTCTAATGCTTTTATTATATCATTCCCATCAATTACATAGTCACCAGTCTGGACTTTGCCTCTTATTATGTGTATGGTTTTACATTTATCTAGTCCAAACGTCATCTTAATATCTGTGCTGAACCCTGTCGTAATGTCTAGTAGTTTTTTCATGTCCTTCTGTGTTCTGGAATAAAGCTTTATATCATCCATATATATGAGGTGGCTTATTTTTGTATGGTCTGCAGTGGTATTAAAGTTATATCCAGCCTGACAACTACGCAACTGGTGGGAGAGAGGATTAAGAGAAAGACAAAACCACAGTGGGCTCAATGAATCACCTTGATATATGCCTTTCTTAATTTGTATTTGTCGCGTTGTAATTTTATGTTGGCGGTAGTTTAATTGCAAAGATGTTTTCCAATATGTCATTATTGTTTTTAAGAAATCTATAATTGATGGGTTGATTTTATATATATGGAGAATTTTAAGTAGCCAGGAATGTGGAATACTGTCATAAGCCTTCTTATAATCTATAAAGGTGCAATGTAGGTTTCGATTTTTTGAAGTAGCGTGTTTATGAATGGTCGAATCTATGATTAACTGCTCCTTGCATCCCATGTGACCCCGCCTACATCCTTTCTGTTCTTCTGCAATTATATTGTATTGTTCTATATGTGAGCTAATACGCTTTGTTACGACAGAGGTGATGATTTTGTACAGTGTGGGTAGGCAGGTGATTGGTCTGTATTGTGATGGTTGTGAGGAGTAATTATTTTTTGGCAACATGTATGTAATTCCAGTAGCTATAAACGCGGGTATATTCTGTCTACCACTTATTATATCAGTTATGTTTTTGGCAAGTGGTTTATGTAATGATGTCAGCATTTTATACCAATAATTATAAACTTTATCAATCCCCGGGCTTTTCCAGTTGTTTAATTTTTTTGTGACACTTGTTATTTCTTCTGATGTTACTTCGCAGAAGTTCATTTCTTCTATACCTTTGAATCTGTCTTGTTCCTGTGTTATCCAGCTTGCCTCTTCATCATGATTTTCTTCTTTCTCCCATATCCCTGCCCAAAATTCTTCTAATTGTTTATCTGTTGGTAACTCTGTTGCATTACTGTTTGAAGTGTCTTCGTTAGTGTTGGGTGTTTGTTTTTTGAGTAATTGTCTGTAAAATGTCTTTTCATTGGTGGAGAATAACTTATTGTCATTGAAACGTTGTTGTGCTTTTTTATATCGTTTAAGTCTATGAACTTTGAGGGCAAATTTTTGTTTCAGTGTATCTAAATACTCCTCAGGCATTTTGTGGTTATTTGCATGTCTGGTATGGGTGGTGGTATTCTTAAATATTGCTTCTACACGTTTTGTTACTTTTCTGGATCTATTGCCTTTTACGTACTGTGTCAGTCTACCTATATCTACTCTAAGTTTTTCTATGTCTTTTTCAAGTCTAATTTGCCATGCTGCTTTACCTTTTTCTTTATATCCGGCATTTGTACTGTCGCTCTGGATTTTGTATCCAAGCTCTTCAGATACTACCACTGCAGTGCAGGAGATTATTGTATGTAGATCTATAAGTTTAGTGTCGTCAGATATAAAATTTATTTATTTATTTATTTATTTATTATTAGGTCTACAATCAATCACACACTATCACATCAACTAAAATATACAGAGAAATCAAAAATACTAAGTCTAAGTACATGATTGTTAATAAGTAGACACAGCATTCACTGATAATACATACTCACTAAAGATACATAATATAAGTTATATTAGGTTGGTAAATATTATGCTATTACAATGATAATGAAATACACAACTGTCACAAGAGAAAAAATTATAACAATAATATTATAATAACTAATTCAGCCTACAAGAGCGTAACGCTTTTCGAAAACTGTATAATGAGTCCGCATGAATGTCGACAGATTTACTGTAGCAGTTCAATAGCTTGCAAAGTCTAAAAACTGGAGAGTTGCAACCAAGCACAGATCTTCGCAGTGGAGGCGATAGAGGAGTTATCGCATATCTAGGAGTTCTAGTAGGGACTCTAATATTGAAACTGGATAGAAGTGAGGGGCAGTCAATTTTATTGTTAAACAATTTAAACAGGAATATTAAGTCCAAAATATCTCTACGATTATCTAAAGAAGTCATTCTAAAGTAGTTAAGTCTATCAGCATAAGGGAATCTTCTGTCAGCTCTACCAATGCTTCTAGCAAGGTGCCAGAGGAATCTCTTTTGAATTCGCTCTAGCCTTAAGCTATGTGTGGCATAGTGTGGACGCCAAACTGTAGAGCAATATTCAAGAATACTCCTCACAAGACTATTGTATAACAGTTTTTTACTAGATAAGTTTTTAAAATTTTTAACATTTCGTATTAAGAACCCTAGCATTTTTGAAGATTTTCTTATAATATAATCCAAATGTGGGACAAAGGTCAGTTTTTTGTCAAAAATAACACCTAAATCTTTAATTACATCTAGTTCCTCAATGCTGTCATTTTTAATACAGTACTGATAGGTAATGACATTCAACTTTCTTGAAAACCCAACATGATAACATTTCTTGGAATTTAAAAGCATATGGTTGTCCTCACACCACTGTATGAGCCTATTTAAGTCTTGTTGCAACAACAAACAATCATCCTGGGATTCAATAGTTCTACTAAATTTTAAATCGTCTGCATACATAAAGAGTGAGGAAAATTTAAAACAATAAGCAACATCATTAATAAATAAATTAAATAAAATAGGTCCAAGATGAGAGCCTTGAGGAACACCTGAAGTAATTTTACAGGGAACAGACTGAAAGCCATTGACAACTACTGAAAAAACACGCTCCTCTAAATATGACTTAAACCACTTTAGTAATGAGCCGGTGAACCCAAGAGCAGATAGTTTAGATAGCAAAATATCATGAGGCACTGAGTCAAATGCCTTACTAAAGTCAGCATACAAAACATCAATCTGTTTATTTCTATCTATTGCATCAATAAGAGTCTCAGTAAAAGTTACCAGATTAGTAGATGTGGATCTACGGGCTACAAAACCGTGTTGATAGGGAGTTAAAAACAATTGCAAATGATTTTTAATTAAAGGGCAGATTATAATCTCAAATACTTTAGCAAAAGTGGACAAAATTGTAATGGGTCGATAGTTGTGTACATTCGAAGTATCATCAGTTTTATGGATAGGAATGACTTTAGCCATTTTCCATTCCTTTGGAAAACTACCCGACGATAAAGAACTATTAAATATAATAGTAAGGGGCAGAGACAAAACAGAGCTACATGACGCAATAAAAATAGGCGGTATATTGTCAGGACCAGCGCCCTTTCGACGGTCTAAAGCTTTCAGCACATTAAACACAGTTTGTTCATTAATGACAGGTGTCATAAATGAGTGACTATATGCGTCAAGGTGCGCCATACCTTGCAAGTAACTGTCATCTCCAGCACGGGAGGCAGAAACTTGATAAACCTTTGAAAAACTGTTGGCAAACATATTACATATCGCAGCTCCATCTGTTTCACGAGTTATACCATCAGTCATTAGATTAGGATACGAACCGTTATTCCCTCGCTTGCTTTTAACAAAGGACCAGAACAATTTGGGATTTTTAATAACACCTTGCTCGATATTAGCTATATACAGTTTGTAATCTTCAGACGCTAAAAGCTTACAACGATGATTTACTTTCCTTAAGGCAAGTTCGTCCATAGGATTTTTATACATCTTATATTTCAATCTCAAATTATTCTTTTCCCTTAGACTGCGTATTAAACTTTTACTAAACCATATAGAATAACGCTTGTTATTACGTTTTGTCATATATGGCACAAATATATGAATGGATTCATGTAGTTTCGTATAAAAAATATTCAGCATAACATCCACATCATTAATGTCCTTAAACAGCGTTAACCAGTCGACATTCTGCAGATACTCATTAATCAGCGTATAATCTGCTTTGAAAAAGTTATATCTGTTACAATTAGGAGAAAATGGAAGATATGCAGTGTGACACGATGAAATTTCAATTAGCAATGGGGGATGAAAGTTATCAATTACACTAAGAACATTACAGGAATTTGTAACTTGGCACGGAACATTAGATAGAACTAGATCTAAAATACGATTTGAGGAATTGAGAACATTATTTTCTTGCAAGAAACCATGAAGATGTATGAAATCCATCAGCAAAGAACTTATACCCGGAACGCTATAATGGCTATTTAGATTTTTTATCAAATTCCAATCAATAATACCTAGGTTAAAGTCACCAATAATGAAAGAATGAGGATTATATTCACAATTAAGTGTACACTTGTCAAGAAAATGTTGTAAATGGATCTTTTGAACGGGGGGAGGCAAATAAATAGCACATATGGCAATTTTATTACAGGTACGATTTGAGGGTACCTCAATAGTTACCCACAAATCTTCACAAAGACTTTCCCAGGAAGTCATACGAAATGATTTAAAATTATTAAGAACAGCGATCAAAACACCCCCACCGTCCTTGTGGCTATGAAAGCCAGAGCACTCACGATCTCTCCTATAGACGGTGTATCTACTATCAAATAATTCGTTTGAAAAAATATTACTATTAAGCCAAGTTTCTACCAAAATTATAACATCAAAGTCATTGCTACATATTTGTGTATAGAACTCGTTTGTCTTAGTGCGCAAGCCGCGGACGTTTTGGTAGTATATTCTTAATCTATTGAATTTAAACAGTTAAACCAAAAGTAACATACGAATATTGTATTATGTAATCAAAAAATAAGATATATCTACACAAGTTTATCTAGAGAGGCCCTATCTCTTATCAGAATAAAAGCGGAGCGATCACATTTACGCACAAATACACGACCATTCCTAATCCATACATACTTATAATTAAGTTGTTTTGCCTTGAGCCTTGCCGCAGCATGAAGAGCTTTATTGCATGGGGATAGATGCTCAGTTATGTATATTGGAGTATTGTGTCCTGTTATACCAAGAGCAGCACTGTGAATTTTATTTTGGGGGTTAGCTTTATTGAACTTGATAACCCCAGCCAAAAGCTCATCTCGAATTCTTTGAGACGCAAGCTCCACCACAATAGAGCGAGGCCGAGCACTATCCTTATGCATTTTAGCAACACGAGATACATGCAAGATACTGGTGGAATCTACGTTACAATTAACTGAATTTCCCAGTTGCACAACCATATTAACAAGATTCTCTTGTCTATGCTCAGGTACAGATTGTATCTCTATGTTTTTTGATCGAGCATGTTGTTCAAGTTGGTCGATCCTTCTGCCCAAAGTGGAAACAGTTTCCTTTAGCTCATCCCTCTCTGACTGCAGTGTTTCAATGGAGTCCTTAATAACTCTATGTTCATTAATGACGTCCTCAAATTGCACGTTCATATGTTCCATAGAATGAATCAACGCGGCCATTTCATCTTGAAGTGGTTTAAGTTTGATATTCAATATGTTAGTAATTGCTTCATTCATTTTAGAAAGCAGTGCCTGAAACTGATCCTGTATTACATTGGTAACTATGTCACTCACGTCCTCTCGAGTAACGGGTGCAGCAGAAGGAAGTGCAGGTGTAAAATCATTAAGAATACTGTTATTGAATAGTTGAATAAGTTTAATTACTTTTAAGTTGTATTTAAGTTTGGGCAACCTAGGCCGTGCAGCGGGATCCATACCAGAATATAAAATTAGAGTCGAACGAAATTTGTTGCATATCTCTTGAGTACTTTTATTAGTTTCAGGGCGAGTATCTACTAATGATTCAACATCGTTTTCTAAAAGTAAGGTAATGAACTCGGTTTGTGTGGATGTATTTGTGGTTTGTGAGTGTAAGATAGTTGTTTGTGATTGTGTGACAGAATTTTCTCCATTATATTGCGTATGTGGTTGCATTTCAGTGTTTAGTTGATCCTCCTGAGTTATCATAGTGTTATTATGAATATTTACATGTTCTTCTTCTAGTAGTTTAATTCTTATATCTTCTTTTATTTTTTTCAGTACTTCTTGTGATAATAGTTTGTTCCTTATTATCGTTCGCCGTTGGTCAGATACTCTTTGCTCAGTGACATTAACTTCTGGGTATTTATGTGAAAAAAAATCATGAAGACGTTTTCTATATGTTGTAAAGTCTGTTTCAAGTTTAGTGATGTAGTAATAGGTACGCATGATAAAAATATTAACATCATTGCTCCATTTCATGCGCATCCTAGGCTTCCCTGCCTTGGTGGACGCGGGTAAAAAGGAATTCACCTCCCGCGCAACATCCGAGGTTGGGATGGGATCATCAATACTTGTTGGTGATGATCGGGCTGATGGTGTATATGATATTGTACTGGGACTATAAGGTTCAACTGGGCTATTGTTTCTACTGTCAGTCAGTCTGTTTTCGTCGTCAGCTGTAATATCTAATCCACTAATAGACCTGGTGGGAGTCCGCCTGCTCAACTCCACACCGCTGACGGATCGCATGCTGTAACACCCAGCGTCAGCTCCAGGTCTGCCCCGGCGATCGCCCCCGGGAAGCGGCCCTCTCAATTTTCTTTTTAAACGAGTCTCCATATTTATATGGGTTTCCAGAGCCATGTTAGCCGGTGCCAGTAAGTAATTGCATTTCACCGTGTCCGCCCCCCACGTGGATCAGGTGTTCGATCCGGACGTATGGTTGGGATTTTAGGGGGCTTATTATTATTATTATTATGTTGTATCTTTCCTGCGGGAAATCACGGCACGAAGGCCGGTCCTTTTGGAAGGCTTGCGTGGGGATATGGATCCAACACGTAGAGGCCCCTTTAAGATACGTTACTCTAGTTGGGGTGTGTACACCTTGTAGGTACTCTCTCTGTCTGTACTTATGGAAATACAGCCAAAGACAGCGCCCGCAAGGTGCAAGGACTATTGCGGAGAAGATGGGAATTATACCGGGTCTATGGATGGGATCTAGCTGGACTGGTTGCTGGGCTATTGATTGAGACAACGGGACGCCTGCCAAGTAAAATGTCTCAATCATTTGTAATCAAGGCAGACGGTGACTTGCCCCCCACTAGATGGGCATCCCAAAAGCGGCGCATGCCAAGGACGCAACATCGGTGTGGGTGGCTAAAGGGTGTCGAGAGGTGTGCACCGATTTCACCATCGCGGGTCGCTAACGCGTCCCGGAGCGGGTTTCCTCGCTATTACGCAGCTTGAGCACTTCCACCCTGGAGCTTGAGGTTTTAGCTCTTGCGATTTCCACCTCTAGCCGGCCAGTTAAGGCAAGCCAAGGGTCAGGGGGTCTCATTTAGCCCCCACGGAATCGGGGTACGCGGTGTCGCCACTCACCGTCGGCTCGCCACAAAGCCGCCCCTGCGGGTTATTATTATTATTATTATTATAAAAATAAAAAGTAAACAAATATATGATGATGATGAACAAAAGATTTATTAAAAGAAAGTATTTTTATGTTTATTTAAAAGTATTTAATAAGTTACCTGAAACCATAAAAAATCTTAACATTATATCATTCAAAAAAAAAAAAAAGACTACACAACTTACTTACAGAAAAATGCTACTATAATATTCAAGACTATTCTTCTTCAGCCTTTAGAAGTCCACTGCTGAACATAGGCCTCCCCCAAAGATTTCCAGGCCAACCTGTCAGAAGCGGCCTGCATCCAGCGGGTTCCTGCGAAGACTATTTACAGGATGCAAATATAACTGCTAATATGTAATGTCCCATTAAGTACTAAGACAGTAATATACATGTATTGATTTATGCCACTTAATTAGAGATTACAGTTGTTTCAATTACATTTATTTGGAATAAAGTTAAAAGTTTATATTTTTGTTTAAAATACTATATTAATAACAAACTTTATTTTTAGATATATTTTATGAGTTGTTTTGTTAATTAATTTTATTCTAGATCTAAGGATTTATTTTATAAATATTTATATGCTCTTGTAGCAGAATTCGGCGACCTGTAACAGCATTTATTTTATTTTTTTTGCACACACATGCACTCATTTACATGTACACACACACTCACACACTCGCAAAAGCAGGAGCGCACGCACGCTCTCTTATGTACTTGTTTTTGGTTGACGTTACTCTAGGGTCTAGATGAAAATCAGCGCCAACCATTGCTAGTTGGCATATGCTGATCTAGATCCTATTGACACTGTTGTGGTGGGACATATACCATCCACATTTAGTGAGTAAGTATCTGAGTACTCAGGTACACTAAAATGTTCTACTATTTTATTCACCACTCACCACCCAACTAGTGGCCAATAAATGTTCTTTTCTTTTCTTTTCTTTTTCTTTTCATTATGTAAGTCAAATGTATATACCCGATTTCATAAATAAACAATTTGAATTTGAGGAATAAAGTAATTTATTATGTTATTGTTCTGTAGATGTATGTATGTTGTTCTGTGGACATTTTTTTATCCTGGGAAATGTCTTTTCTTTGGATGGAGTCGCACCACCTCTAAATTTATATATTACTACCGTTCTGCAAACAACATTATCTCCGGCATAAAAAATCCTCACAGAAAATCGATTGCCACGTTATTCACATACACACAGACAGAAATTACTGGTTGCTCAAAAAGTCTCCCATTCTTCAACCCTTTACATCTTCGTATCATTAATCAATGGTTAATTACCACCACGAAACCTAGCCTCATAACCGGATTCCTATCAAAACCCTACTGGCCGTCGAATGCGTAAATAAAAACCAAAGAGTTCTAAGATTATGTAGAGTGGACATTGGGATAATTGTCTTATAAAAATTTTGAGCCTGTTCGTCAGTAACTCAATCTATCGTGAAATAACAAAATACCTATCTAAAATTCATTAGAACATACGTTAACATGGTCGTAATGCGTAAATTGGCATATTTCCTTCCAAAATATTGTTTTCTTTACAAAATTTAAGCATACCGAGACGTCTTGTTACACGGACACTTCAGATAAGACAGCGAATTATTACCAATTGGTAATAACTTTGGACGAAAAATTTGGTCCTAATGTCCGGTCTATAATTCTACTGTTTAATGTATTTGATAAAAACAAATGATAAAACATAATTTCGGCACAGACGGGTTTTTTTACATATCAATGACACAGTACACAGATATATACCGTGTCAATGACAGACACGCATCTTATCTGTTACGCAAGAGAACAAAACGTCAATTAATTTATACGTAACGATTTTCGCACGCGTTCGCCGTCACGATTTGTTTATGATATTCAATTTGTATAAAAATCTATTAATGGTGTTGTTATGAAATGTTTTATTAAACCTACTAATATTATAAACGCCAAAGTTTGTAAGTATAGATGTCTGGATGCATGGATGTTTGTTACTCTTTCACGCAAAAACTACTGAACGGATTTCGATGAAATTTGGCACACGGGTAGATCATGTCCTGGATTAACATAGGCATTTTTTTATACCGGGAAAAACTAAAGCGGGACTTTTATCCCGGGAAAACTCATTCACGCGGGAGGAGCCGTGGGCAAAAGATAGTACTGAATAATTTTCAAATTATAAATACGCCATACCCTACAAATCAAACAGAAAAGTGTTGGGTATGCACATATGTAACACGTTCTTGACATTGGCATGTGTGAGAGTTCACGTAAATATTTAAACGATTACGAACAAATAGACAGCTAGAATACCTGAAGAAAAACTCTGTACCCCTTTTTAACCACATTGTGCGCACGGAGGAGTCCGAGATGTGACATAATTAAAGTTCATATAGAGGAGGGCAGAAAAATAAAATTCATGTATTTCGGTCGAATTTCGACCAGTAGGCTATCACTAGTTTATCATAAAAACGTGTAAGGTATAAAAGTGTCCATAACCCTGCATCCCTATTTTTATCCTGTAAAAGTATATAGTATGACTTTTATTCCCGAAAACCTATTCCACGATCGCGGGGCTGCGTATAACACACATAATACACTTAAAAGTTGAATCATTACATCTCAAATATTTTAATATCACAACAAACCATTTAACATACATTTTAAAGTTATATAACTCGTCTATATACTAACAACTAGAAGCATGACTTATACTATTAACTTTAACTATATTTAAAATCGTTTAAAGTGTATGTTTGAACATTTGTATAGTACAGAAGAAACAAACACTCATCAAGCCTTTATCCCCGAATAGGTAGGCAGAGGTGCAACTAGGGCACGTGATTGGGAGACTGAGACATAAGATGTTAAGGGCGGTATTAATAAATCAATCTCAAGTTTGAGTTACATCTCAAGTAGTCATAATGTATTAATAGTTCAATTAAGATTTTGAGATTGATTTATTAATACCGCCCTAAGTCTCATTATGTCCAGTAGTTACACTGGCTACAATGTCCTTCACACTGAAACACAACAGTGGATGCTCACTGCTGTTTAGCCGTTGAAGTAGACATTGCGGTGGTACGCACCCAGATGGACTCTTACATATGAGAGACCTACCACCAGTTAAAGATTTCAGATTACAAATATTATGCATCTACATAAACATTTATAAACTTAGCGTATTTGGCAACTACACCCTATTTTTTTTTTTTATTGCAAATAAAAGGCATAATATAGAATACAATCAAAAGTAAATAATACAGACATTTTACTAACTATAATATAGATTGAAATTCCTTAATTATATGCCCTAATTGAGCTTACTGCGGAAAATAAAATAGAACTTATACTGACAATTCAGTAACAAAAGAGTACGCAATGTTTGTTTATTACTCTTGATGACATTTTTTTTTTTTTCATGCAATCCTTATCATATCAACAATATTCTCATCTTGTCTTCTTTCGATACTATATAAAAATTAATACCGCGGTCGAAACCGCAGCAACGGTTAGTTATTTACGAAATGAATAATTGGAAGCGTTTGTGAAAATGATTGATTTCTCATTGCTTATTGCAAAATGATACAAAATTCACAAGTACGTTCACACGTGTTAGTATGGAACTCCTTGACCTAATGCCACATGGGAGATCATATCAACAAGAATAATGAATACTAAATTATTATGTTAATTTTAAGGTGTTGCAGACGCTTTCAACTTGTTGCCGAGAAACACTACACTACTATGAAAGTTACTGAGGAGATGTCCGCTTTTTGTATGTGTGCTGCGCCTCAAAATCTAACCAGGCTCAAACTTCATGGATATTAAATGGGCAAAAATATAGATCTTGGATCTAATAGAAAAATATTTTTATGGGACCTCACCAGTTATAAATTAAGCAAAATAAAATTACATAAATCTAAAAATCGGAGCATTTTAAAATTATACGATTTATTACAAAGGTCTAGTGTTTGGGAGTACTATCCAAATATTAATATATGAAGTATCTTAGTAAGAATTTTAAGCCCGTTATTGGAAATTAAATAAAATTGATAAAATTTGAACATTCTATTATTACTTGATTATATTTTTTACTACAAACTTCCCACCTTGCATCAATTATAAAGAATACCTACAAATTCCGCTTTACCAACTTATTAGAGTAACACAGGAAAAGGAGGTGTATTTGAAATAGGAGGTAATTAACATTCTTCACGGAGTCGTGCGGTCCATGGCCCTCTATGGCAGCCCCGTTTGGGCTGACTCCCTGAACCGCCCCTGCATCGCCCTCCTGCGCACTCCGCAGAGAGCTTTGGCGCAGCGGGCGATCAGGGCGTACCGCACGGTCTCTTTCGAGGCGGCTTGTTTGTTGGCCGGATTCCTGCCCTGGGATCTGGACGCCAAATCCCTCTCCGATGTCTTTCATTGGCGGGAGGAGGCGTCCAGTCGCGGGCAACATCCGGCCCTGAAGGAGGTGGAGGCCATGAGGGCCTCCCTACGGCGAGCCGCCGTGGAGGAGTGGCGTCTCAGGCTGGAGGCCCCGACAGCGGGGCTCAGGGTCGTCGCGGCAGTGCGTCCTGTCTTTGCCGAATGGCTGGACAGGCGCCACGGTGCGGCAACGTTTCGCCTGTCGCAGGTGCTCACCGGGCATGGCTGCTTCGGTGAGTTCTTGTGGCGGGTAGTGCGGAAGGAGGTGTCGGCCGTGTGTCACCACTGTGACAACTGCCCGCTGGATACGGCCCAGCATACGTTAGAGTTTTGCCCAGCCTGGGATGAGGAGCGCAGCGCTCTCAGAGCAGTCGTCGGAGGAGACCTCTCGCTGCCGGCCGTGGTCGCTTCCATGGTCGACAGCCGGAGGTCCTGGCGTGCGGTGGCACACTTCTGTGAGGTGGTCCTCTCGCGGAAGGAGAGTGCCGAGAGGGATCGGAGGCGCGGAGATCCCTCCCGCCGCCAGACGAGACGTAGGAGGCGCCGGGTGGACGACTGACCGGCGTCTTCCGCCCTGTGGATTGGGGGCGTTTGGAGAATTCCACCACGGTATCCCCTGCCTGTCGTAAAAGGCGACTAATAGGGGCCACCGGGGGTCGCAGGCGGGCGGCAGGGGGCTGTCCGTCTTTCACTTTTGTGTTCTATTAACACATTGTAGCGATCCCTGTGATGGACGGCAGCGTGGCTGGTAGGCCTCACGCTGCCATTGACGCCGAGGGCGTCCTTCGGTGCGTGGGGGCTCCTGAGCCCCCCCACAACAGGAGACGGGCCGCACTAGGCGGCAACGCGCAGAGGCGGCTGCGGACGACAACTTAGACACTCCCGTCAGAGGAAGCCCGCAGCCGTCCCTAATGCGCCGAAGATGGCCACCGCGGAGTTTTGGTTGGTATGCCGTGCGTTATACATAGGTTAGGGACTCGGCCCGGCGGTCGCCCGATGGTTACATCTCTCCGGGCGGCTCAACGCCGGGACGTAAGGCACGGTGAACCCAACATAACCGCTCAGTCGCCCCCCTTGAAGGCTGGGCGGTAGTAATAAGTCACTTTCTCCGCGAAAACAAAAAAAAAAAAAAAAAAAAAGGTAATTAACATTCTAACTGAAAAACAGAATATGCTATCAAGAATAATATAATATTATAGATAGAGTTGCCATTAATGCACTCAACATGAGCAAATAGTAATTAGATAAGATTTCTAGCGTAGCACGAATTTGACTGCCTCGGTGGTACGACTGCAGTGCTGAAGTCTCGATCCCGGGTCGGGCAAAGTGATATTGGGTTTTTCTAATCAGTGTCAGCTCGGAGTCTGGAATTTGTGTCCGATATGGCGATAGGCTCGCCCCCTATCACGCCATGGACCATGGGACGGAGTAGACACCGCGAGAAGTGGGTGCACCAGTTGCGCCTCTGCCTAAACCTTCGGTGATAAAAGGTTTTGAGACAGACATTCTAGTACCAGTGGTACATTCATGTCTTAGGCAAAACTGCCTGCTAGGCGACTCTGTCACATCAATATCTATTCTATATAAATCGGTTGTTGTTGCAAACTTATGTACTTTTCTACTTACTCAAACAGTTTTTATTCGTTCAAAATGATGAGATTCAGATAATACATCCCACATTAATCTAATTCTATAAACAAGTAACTTTTGAACAGGTCAGTTTAATTGTGTCGACTGGCGACGGATCATCTCTCCTCAATCGATATTGTATCTGATCTCTTCACTTACTGGTGAAGTCGGCAACTATAGAGCCCCTGGCCTGTAGAACAAATTCAGTTAATTTTGATTTATTGATATACATAATGTAAACATATATAACAACCTTTGCGTACAGCTCTCAATTGTTTTCCTTAATTACGTTACGTTCGCGTAATTGGTAATCGCCGCCGTTTTTACAACACTGACAATTTACAGCTTTTTGCATATCACACTTACCTAACTCCTATTAGTCATTCTACTTAATTGTAACATATTTTGTGATTGCACACAACTCTTGAACAATATATTTTGCTGGATTTAGATCTGTGAAAATAATATTAGATCCAGTAATGGACAGTAGGTTCACATTATCATTAAACTTTTACGTTGGCTGTATTTTCTTCGACCTTGTTTTACATGTTCCACATATGAAAAAAATGATTTGAAAAAAGAACAAACTCTTCGCATACACAAATCCTATATTATAGGGAAGAGATGTGGTTTGCCCGCTTCTAAAAATATTCAACTTCATTCTATTAAGTCCAGTTATTCTTTTAAATAATTACCAGTTACAGTATGGTAATGTTTTATGGCCCTTCATTTTCTATTTAGGGCATATGATTGTTATCTAAAACCAAATCAAACAGCCGTATAAGCGTGACGGTTAAACCAACTTTCACTCGTCTGATTTTACGCCTATGTATAAAACAATTACTGACGCAATGGTTTCGCAAGGAACGTTATTACAACTTTATGGTGTTTTAATAGAGCTATTAAATAATTCGATTATAGTGTTTAAAACTTGTGGGTATAATTTGTAACAGATAAGATCAACTGGGTCACGAGATCATCGCGAATGGTAAAAAATCGTTGACACATTGTCAACCTTCAATGAAAGGCATAGGGTTGAGAACAGCGAGAATTTTCTCGCGTGTCTGGTATTTGATTGTTAGAAACGCGACAAAGATCTTACTCCATGACGGTTTTGGGCCAGTAATAAAAAAATGTCGAGCTGCTTCTTTCATGCTCAAGAAAAGACTGGCTAGAGTGAAGCTCTACCACTTTGTGTTCTAGCAGAAAAATAAAAAAAATTGTGTTGCTGTTGGGAGGATATATTTTATATCCGTCCGGAATCGGATAGCGACCATTGTACTCAAGGCGTTAAAACCCGCCATCGTGGCCCACGTAAGTGTGTCGCGTTCCGGGATCAGCCTTTGTATACCCGGTTCACACAGACCGGCATAATTGTGTCGACTGGCTAGGGATAATCTTCTCTTTTTAGTCGGCACTCTATCTGGATCCCACTTTACTTACCATCAGGTGCAATAGGGCCATTTTGTCGAGCCAGGATAACAAAAATATATAAAAAATATGGCGTTCTTTGATATTCCTTAAGAACATAGATTTATCTACCTAGATATCTACATAGTACATATATAGAGTAAGCAATCCTAATGTGATAACCAAGCCCAGGACCTTGAACATAACATCTTACATAATAATAAAATTAAAAAACAACTTTTGAGACAAAGTAATAATTTAGGTATTCTAAAAAACTTACCTATCTATACCTAGTAATCAAGATTATAATAAATCTGATTTACAGTAAGGAAATAAAGTAAAGATCGCAGACGGAATGCCATCTTTGACAATAAATTTGTGCCAGTATACGTAACTAACTTATTTCACGCAAAGAGCAGTGGGCTTAGAATGTGGCAAAAAAACGGAACTCGTAAGATGATGTTTAATTTTGATGTTTGTAACTGATCGAGAGACCAATACGTCATACGTGTTAGTCTCTCAACCAATCCCAATAAAACGAAACGGAGTCGTGTCGTGTTTTTTGCCACTCTTTTTTTACAATAAAATACATTTTTTTCTTATTTACACTATTCTTAATTCAGATTTATTTTCTATTTTTTAGTTCGATTTTCTATAAGGCGTGGTTTTAAGTTGTTTTAACTATTATTTATTTTTAATTTTTTAGCTCTGTTCTACTATAGTCCAACAGATGACACTAAAAAAAAACGAAAGCGCCATCTTGTGACAAGTAGGATTTTTTACGCATAAGAGTAGCCAGTTTAGTTGTAATTCTACTATGGTCCAACAGATGTCACTAAAAATAAAAAACGTATAAATTAACAAAAATCTCATTTTGAAAATTGAATAATGGCATAATCTTATCAAATTAGAGTATTGTCATCGGTCCTCGACAAATCTACAAAGTTTGAATAAAATCTGACCGTTTAAAGTGGGTCAAAGTCGCGCCCAAAGGAGTCGTTTACAAACATACAAGTGAAGCTAATATAAAACGTGTAAAAAGGCCGAAATAAGCATTAAAACTGCTTAAAAGATGCATGGGCAATGTCAAAACATCGTCATAAAATTTACGAGAACAAAAAAATGCCCTATTGCAATCAATCCGTACGTAACTGATTTCCTGTCTAACAAAACGGTGACCTATAAAAAAGCTACGATACACAAAATGTCCCGCATTAATTTGCATTTCACTTATTTTTAGATATCTAAATGAAACTCCGAATTTGCCTCCAAAACTCAAATTGCCGATGTAGCTCAGAAAGCCGCTAAGCTTAAAAGGAACTGGGTTGGCCACGTCAGTCGTAAGCCTGACGAGCTTTGGGCCAGGATTACCACTTTGTGGAGCCCTGACATTGCTCATGGGCGTCGAGGTAGACCAAAGAAGAGATGGCGGGTTGAACTAGATTCATTCGAGAGTAATTGGTTCACTATAGCGCAACATCGCGATTCATGGAAAGATCTTGGGGGGGCATTTGCCCAACATTGGGACATTATAGGCTAATACAATACAATACAATCTTAAAGACAAATAGCAATAACTATCGCCTAATATAGCGAAAATATGCACCGTCGCGTCTCCTGATTTTAGTTATTATATGCAAATGCAGCAAAAATATCCAAATTATGCAAATGCATATAATGCGGTCTTTAATTATGAGTATTCAGTACTGTTCTCTTCTACATGACCTTACCAAATCTCAATGTGGGGTTGTTGCAACATGTTGTGGTAACGACATAACGACGAATTACAAAGTCATTTCATATTTATCCTATTTCTAAACTGAATCAGAACGTTTTCCTTATGTATCACAATGTACATAACATTATTAATCAATTATCAAGTATTAGAGCGATTGTGCGTAAAAAATAAATTAAATCCATCATGCAAATGCAACAGAATAATGATTCGGTATTACGCGACTCAGAATGCGCTTTCGCGAACAATATCTTTTATTTCTTACTTATTTTATCCTCGTAATGATCCGCTTGCGCTTAGTCCAAGATAGCACTCGGAAATTGTGTATTTTTCCATAAGTAAATGTTTTTTCAGAATTGGAGAATTAGTTCCAGAAATAAGCGCGATCAAACCAACAATAAAAATAGGTATATTATCTATATTATATTATAACTACTTAATGCTACTTTTAATCACGGTAAAAGAAAAAGACTATATCTATACATCTATATATATATAAATAAAAATGGAGTGTCTGTTTGTAATATTGAAATAACCGTTTTTTACTACATGTATATGAATATATATATATATATACGGTACATACACCAAAATAACATTTTTTACAAATTTTTGTCTGTCTGTCTGTTTGTTCCGGCTAATCTCTGAAATGGCTGAACCGATTTTGACGGGACTTTTATTGGCAGGTAGCTGATGTAATAAGGAGTAACTTAGGCTACTTTTTATCCCTGGAAAATATAAAGCGGGACTTTTATCCCGGGAAAACTCATTCACGCGGGAGGAGCCGCGGGCAACAGCTAGTTGTTGTAATATACAAAATGTGTTGTAATGCAAACTAAACATGTGGTGTTTCATTCGTAGTCAAATAAAACCTTCGTCTTGCTCTGAATTCCCCAATGTGTGTTTAACTTTACCTGACCACGGATGACACTTTTACCGTTTTTTTTTTTTTTTTTTTTTTTTTTTTTATTGCATTTAATGACGAGACGAGCATGCCGTTCGCCTGATGGTAAGCGATACGACCACCCATAAACAGTAGCAACACCATCCAGCACCTTGACTAACAAAGTACTGTGTGGCATTCCACTGCGCTCGTCACCCTGAGACATAAGATGTTAAGTCTCATTATGTCCAGTAGTTATACTGGCTACAATGTCCTTCAAACCGAAACACAACAGTGCATGCACACTGTTGCTTGGCGGTAGAAATAGACATTGCGGTGGTACCCACCCAGACGGCCTCTTACATAATGAGAGACCTACCACCAGTTCTAAATGTTGCATCAGCTCTACCACAAGTGCATTTGCCAAACGTCTGACGCGCGTTCTGAACGCACTCAGCAACTAAAGCCGCGAAGATTATCGCATTACGAGAACGGCGTGTCGTAATTTGTTATCTAATTACAAGCACCCATCAACTGATGTTCGCTTTGATTCACAATTTAATTGGAAAGAACCAGCGGATGGATCGGCGGCCACGGTTGGGCGCGTTCAGAATGCTCTAGTGAAGCTGTTGTATACATACCCTGTTGCAAAAGTATACTGAAATAAATCAGGAACTAAATGTTGATTGATAGTCACACGAGAGGTGTTATCAGGAATGCGTTTATACAACTATTTTAATATTAATAATTAGGAAAGGCATAGAGCTATACTAAGGATTTCATGGATTTTTGATAATTCCTCCCGTGGGAGATATGCATGTCTCACTTACAAATATTCACACAGGTTCAAAAGCTTTTTATTTTTATTATTTTAACAGGATTTTCAATCAGATCGCATACAGATGTGAATAATTGGGAAAAATCCATCACACTTGACTTCACAAAAGTTATAACGCTTCTTGGTTATAACTTACAAAGAAACGCACATAGACCATTTCATAGTGCAAACTGGCAACTTTTTCGCATAGACAAGAACGTAAATTACATAAAATAAAAAGTCGTAAAATGCGACTACAAAAATACCTTGAGCATGCATTACAAAATGTTCTTTTGTCTACATTCTACGCAAAACTAACTTCCGGACCAGTTTTCCACAAAAGTGGAACTAATTTGAGATACCATTGCATTAGCAAATGACAAAACACGATAATAAACTCAAAGTAGAATAAATAAAGTTCAAAATCATATAGCATGTCCAAAAAAGTTTTTTTTACGAAAGAGAGCCATCGTCACACACGATAGTTACAATGCGTAGTTTAAAAATAAAAAGTTAATTAATAAAATTGTTTCGCCTCCTTGGCATAGTTTTAGTTTGTTTGTAGGTACGAGTCGCAATCTTGTTCATTTAGTTTCAATATTTTACAAAATATATAGTTAATTTATCATGGTTATTTTGCCAATTTGGAAGAATAGACATTTAGACCGGGTTTTTTCTACTGTGGTTAGGGTAATCATCGGTCTTATTAAGCTGGACACACTCGCAGTGCCTTAATAGGACCCGGAGAAAAAGATAAGCACGGTTAAAAAAACGGGGCCTTAGATTTTACTATTTTAATTATTACCATACCACCATACCGGCCCCGTATTCGGTATATACTGCCCACTGCTGCGCACGGGTCTCCTCTACAACTACAACTGAGAGGGTTTAGGCCTTAGCCCACCACGCTGGCCTAGTGCAGGTTGGCAGACTTCAGATACTTTCGAAATTCTTATAGAGACTTTCTCAGGTATGCAGGTTTCCTCAAGATCTTTTTCCTTCACAGTTAAAGCGAACGATAATTCCCAAAGAATTCACACATAACTTTTTAAATAAGTCAGAGGTGCGTGCCCTTGGGTTTCGAACCTGCGGAAATTCGTCTTGGCAGTCCGTTCTACTCCCAACTAGGCTATCGCCTCTAATAATAATATTTTAATTATTAGCTAATTACTAATTATTTTAGTATTAAAAATATGAAGCGAACTGTCTTTATTAAAAGCTTTGATTTTAAATATTGAAACAATTGATTACTTAATAATTAAAAATAGCAATTGATAGATAATCGCTTTATATTTTTTTAAGATTTCAAATCTTGTATGAATGTCAATGATAATCTACAGTTATAACAAGGCTTCGGTTGATTCTAAAAACTGGTATTTGATAAAATGCATTAATTATACCAACAGCAAGTAGAAACAACACATACCGCTTTAAAACTTTATTTATAATTAAGCTCCCGACTTCGTCCTCTTGAAACTCCCATCCTAGTATAAAAGTCCAACTGCACAATTTTCCGGAATAAAAATACCTACCCAAGATTTAGTATATTTTTGTACTAAATTTCTTCCAAATCCTTTCAACGATTTCTGTATTTACTTCTAACACTTTTATAAATAGGACGTAAGATTATCTTTTAAATTTTCAGAACATATTAAATACTAGGTGTTGCTCGCGGCTTCGCCCGCGCGAAAAGCCTTACCCGCTACAAAAGTCCCTAAAACACAGTACGACGCCAGCGCCATTTACTTAAGCAATCGTTTTAAAATACCCATTATTTCCCACGGGACCAAATTACCAGGAAAAAAGTATTTGTAAATCCCGGACATGACCTACCCGTGTGCAAAATTTCATCTAAATCCATTTAGTTGTTCCTGTTTACTTCTAACAAACATCCAAACATTTTAACAAACTTTCGCATTTGTAATATTAGTAAGATACAAAAAGCATCTTCAAAATACACACCAAACTACATAAACCCATTCATGTACGTCCAACAATTGATCCCAAAATACATAGAGCAGGCGGAGGGAACAATGTCTTTGGACGAGCGCAGCCAATCACGCGACGCTGGGGTGTTGCGGAAACTTTGCGCGGGAATTCAATTAAACTTGAGCGCACCCGCCCTTATCTGATGACTCCGTGGGATGCTACGTAACGAGATGCCGTAGGGTTGTCACTTAAATTGTTGCGTAGAGGTAACCTTGGAAAATGGTTATGGGTATGAGCGTTGTACTTACTTATAGAATTGGCTATCCCTGGCATCGCCAATGTCCATCGACGACGTTGAACACAGAGAAGTCGTTAGTCGTCTTCCATTGGAGGCTATAAAAAATACATAAATACAAATAATTATTTCTTTTTAGCTTTAGTTACCCAATTTCAAATAAATGCATGCTGGTGTTTTAAGTAGATTTTTGCTTAGTATTTTACGCGCACAAACGTAAAAGATCCAGACCGACTCTATAACTCCGACCAAAAGCTCACTAGTCTCAAGGGAACAGTGTGGCTGTATGAACAATAATATAATAATAAAACGGGGCCTCCGAGCTTTAAGGGCCCTGCATTTTAATATTCAACAAACACCCAAAAGTTGGCATTAATCGTTACTGCATTTGCAATATTCAAACGTTAAGTCGAAAAATTATCGCTCACTCACTTCATCGAGGCTAGAAAATAGAAATAGGGTACTGGTATGATTCATCTTCCTAAAAATATTTCACCAACGATGAAATTTTCGCCATCACAATTGTGGCTGTTTGTAAATTTCCACACACTCATATAGTAATAGAGATTCCTCAAAATATTTCTACAATGTGCCAACCCTAATTGTTAAGCCAATATCGTCCAAATCCCCATCCCCCCGAAAGCGGAGCGTCAAGCGAGACTTCTCTTGTGACCGCTAAGCGCCCCTGACGTTATCGCTCACTTAAGGTTGCCCTACCTATCGAGTTTGTAGATACTTCTAATTATATGTATTAATTATAGCTTGCTTTAACGGCGAAAGAAAACATCGTGTAAGCTATGTAAACTCTGCCAACCCGCACTAGGCCAGCGTGGTGGACTAAGGCCTAAAGCCTTTCAGTAGTAGACGAGGCCCGTGCTCAGCAGCGGGCAGTATATAATAGAGCTGGTAGTAGTAGTAAGTAAAATAAGGTTTTCATATCAGTACAAAATTTGATGATTATTGCAATATAATATTGTTACTTTTAAGTATTAACACTCATTTGAAAAAAATGTTTGTGTACGTTTAAATCTTAATATAGTTAAACCTACTCAAACTATAGTCAACGTATACCCTGTAGCATGATACATACGCAATAAATATATTATTTCTGGACCTACAGAACTTAATGTTTCTTTCTAATACTACTGAATAATAAGATAAGCATTTGCGTAATGGTAAACGCCTTTACATTAAAAATAGCAATGGCACAGAGTTGTAAATTACTGTTCTGAAACCGTGTTATTAATGTAACGTGTACTAAGTACCATCATATTCCCAAGCAGAAGAGTGCACCGTGTGTGCGGTGGTAGCTATCCAGGCGGATACAGATATTCTAGGACAAGGGTGTTCAACCCCAGGCCCAAAGGCCATAATATGGCCCGCGAAGGAATTTTATATGGCCCGTACAAGCAAGTTAAGAAACCCCTGCAAAGTTGGAAAGATGTTGCATGCCGCGGAAAGAACAAGTATAGCCACTAAACCGTTTCCCTGTTTTCTTAGTATTGCATTTTTATTGTACAAGTCTGAAAAGTAATTAAAATAGGAACCACCGGAAACCCGCCAAAAATATCTGAACAGTCCGTTTGGCCCGACTGTTCAATAAGCTGAGCAGCAAAATCCTATTTCATCTGGCTAAGAAATATCCACACATCTTCACAAATTTGAACATTTATTAATAGGACAGTTAACGATTATCGGGTGTTATAGTCCATTCACCCAGTGCTCGGTTGTCTGCACTAAGGCGTGAGTGCGACTCGGAGATAAGTACGTCACTAGCTCGGGGAGTCCACGCCGCTCTCCCTAGGGATTTCATAGCTTGCCTCAACGAAAGTATTAAACTTGTTCCGTGTTTGAGTTTTGAAGATTAGTTTTTGGATTCATTTGTCAGTTTAAGATAGTAAAATGAGCATTTAGCTAGTCAACTAGCTATAACCAATAACAGAAGTATTCATGACTTCGGAATAACTAGCTTTACGTATAATGAACTGTGCTAGTCATCCTGAGATATAAGATGTCATGGCATAGGCGTATATAGAGGAGGTGGCGGGTGGCCCGTGCCCATACCAGAATTGCGTGGTGTCCACCCATAAGATTTTGAGGCTGCCTTCTTCTACCATTTTTTTTAAACGAACAATATTTTCATATCGGCATGTACACATGTCATTTTATTTTTTAGTTTAGGTAACTGGCCTCCACTGGTATATGACTCTAGCTACGCCTTGTGTTATGGTTTAAAAATTTCTCCGGTTGCATAATAATATCCTCTAAGTGCCTCTAAGTCATAAATATATAATAAAACCTGTCATAGTGGCAAACATGAGTTGTTTCCCGGCCCGGCTTGTATATATCTAGTTTCGATTACACACAAACACAAAACTTACGCCTTTTTATCCCCAAAAGGGTAGGCAGAGGCGCAAGTAGTGCACCCACTTTTCGCCTTATGTACCTACGTCACGTGATGTAATAGCCTATCGCCATATCGGGCACAAATTCCAAACTCAGGGATGATACCAAAAAAACCATATCATTTTGCCCGACCCGGGATTCGAGCATGCCGGCATAATTATATCGACTGGCGAAGGACATTTTATATTGGGCATAAAATAGATGAAAAGAGCTCAAAGAAGCCAGCTAGGGCTGGCATTAAAATGTATATCATAAAAATAACGGGAACAATGCGTCGAGATCCTAACTGGTGAGGACGGTAGAGCATAAAGGCCCTAACCTAGCTAACCTACCAGCCTTTCACTAACTTCCTAAGCGATGACTAACCGAAGAAGATAAGCAGATAGAAACTCCGGGTTTACTTTTTTGTAGAAAAACGGTGAATACATAATGGCATTACAACTTAACGATTAAATTAATAGATATAATATTATGTAGGTACATAAAAAGCAATCGTGCTCACGCCCTGCTATCTAAAATTATCGCATTAACACACAAACCACACGGACGTCAACGATAATATAATATTAAATAAAACCGATATTAAATTCACGTGCCAATTTTCACAAAAGGGAATTTCATTTGAAAAACCGCATCGCTAAGCTATATGCGTAACTAAATGTTGTAAGTAATTGGGTGGTGTTATTGGAATATTTGTTAAAATCGTTACAGGCTGAGTGAGGTAAGGTCCATTTTTCCGTGCGACTGATTGTAAGGGATTAAAATAGGGGTGTGAGGTAAAAATGGGAAAACGGTGACAGGGCTGAGAGCCGTGATAGCGATGAGAGCGTGGTGGGTGTCCGATAGGGCTGCCGCTTATAGAGTTTTCTTTTACTTTTATTCTTATCCAGGACTTTCGCAACAAATATGGTAAGAAATTTTCTGCCATGTGTGTTGTTTTTTTAAACGTAATTAGGCATACATGACATAGTCAGACACTTCTTTAGCATGTTTATACAGGCTGCATTGACTGAACACGAAATTGCAGATTTGTTCACTTTAATCTCTTCCTTTAAAAAAATTCCCTTGTATTTGTAATATGAATATAAAATGAATTCATGTTGGCAAGTTCCTTACATAAATATAACAGCAATCTATTTTCTGTGAGCAATATCATCAATAAAGTGCACAGTAGCTTAGTTAGAAATGTAATGGTCTGGAGAGACGAAGGGTCGCAGGTTCAAATCCCAAGCCACACACCAGACGTGTGTTTTTCAAAGTTAGGTACCTACGTGTGTAACTAATGTTCATCAATTATCGTTCGCTTTAAAAACAAACTAATAATTTGCTTCGTAAGGAAACCTACATCTTTCAGAATTCTCCATAAGAATTTCAAAGGTATGTACATTCTGGCAACCCGCACTAGGCCAGCGTGGTGATCTAAGGCCTCTCAGTAGCAGAGGAAGCCCGTGCTCATCATAGGCATTATATAATACAGGGCTGGTATTAATAATAACATTAAAGCTGTTAACTTTAGGCATTTTGAAAAAAAGTAATTTTATACGTCATACCAATACATGTTCCGTAATACTATCAGATTAAGTTAATAGAGATTATTATACACCATTTCTCAAATAAAAAAGTAACACGAGACAGCCCTAAAGCCGGCACAAAGCGCAGCGGTTCAGTGGAAAAATTAAAAAAAAATGAAAAGCGACCGATATTGGCCCCGCAAGTTCAATTAACGGGCGGCCTGGATTGTGGCCTCCATTGTGACAGCCTCCATTCATTCGGATTTATTCAGCGTATTCGTTTCACACATCGATAATTCGGTTTATTGTTTTAAACGTACATAAATTATAATTTATTTTCATACACACACACACGCCTTTTATCCCCGATGGGGTAGGCGGAGGCGCAACTAGTGCACTTAATTTTCGTCGTGCGTATTCCATCCCATGATGTGATAGGGGGCGAGCCTATCGCCATATCGAGCACAAATTTCAGACTCCCGGCTGGTACTGAATAGAAAAACCCAATATCACTTTGCCCGATCCGGGGATCGAACCCGAAACCTCAGCTTTGCAGTCGTACCGAAATATGACTACGCCACCGACGCAGTCTAATTTATTTTAATTACGTTGGTTACACTTTACGTATCGCAGAAGGGTTTCATGCTGATTATACGTAGGTACCTATTCCTTAGATTCTAAATAAGTATTATGGTCTAAGATCTAATTATTTAGCCCATTATATTTAGTCTCTCACTATAATTACGCGTTGTCTGGAAGACATCGCTTTTTAGCGATAAGACCGCCTATTGCCGCACGTATTTTTTTTTTGTTTTTTATTTTCTCTAAACAATCATTGTATTCGTTTTGCTGTATGCGGTGTGTACAATAAAGTGTTTCATTCATTCATTCATATTTAAATGGAAGTGCTTATCGCTTATTATTATGTACCTACCTACTTATTTTTAAGCCCAAACGAATATGTTAAAACGAAAAGAAGATTCTAGACTATGTTATCTATGTATACCAGTTCATTATTATATGCATACATACATACAAACAAATTAAATTTGAAATATTAAAATAATAATAAAAATAACCAAAATTTTTATCCAGTATATTATGGTTTATCCGAGTACTAGATTTTATCCAAATCCGTTCAGCGGTTAATGCGTTTAATTCTAACAAAAATCCAAACATTTTACGAATACAAATACAGATCATTTATTTGTACACACCATGTTAAAAAATACCAGAAAAATCAATGTATGTATAATATATAAGAAATTTAAATTTTCACAAACATATGCATTTATAATGTTAAAAAGTTAAATAGAATAATATTAGTAAGATAAGATTAGATAAGAAGTAACATAAGCATTTTGATTGTCCGGTTGGTTTAACAGTCAATAGTTACTATCGCCCTACACCAACAGGTCCCGGGTAGTGGGTACCAATCCCGAATTGGACCAAAAAATAGGTAGTTAGTGGTTACTAAGTTTTCCGTCATGAATTTATTATGTAGTTGCAGCTCGACATTAAGTACTTGGTGGTGTTATTTTCTCTGGCCTCGGAAAGCACGCCAATGCGTTGTATCTGCGCGTCATCTCCGGTTCTGAGGGATTGCCGTCTCATTTGACTATGAGAGTAAAGAAACAGACAGTGCACGTGTGTATTTCGCACAAACTTATACAATATTACCTTGTGCTCGTATGATTTTTGTTCCGGTATAAATGTCCCTTTATACATTTTCTCGAGATAATATGTCTATGTCCTTCAATAACATTTAAAATCTAAACGCGCCTACAACAAAAATACCGTTTCTCAATTTAACAATTCTGAATACGATTATATTTTTTTAATACTTAATTTTCAAGCTCTGACCATACCAAATTTCATCTAAATTTGTTGAGAGGAAGCGTAACAGACAGACAGACGTACAGTTACTTTCGCATTTATATTATACCTACTAGACTTTTGCTCGTGGCTCCACCCACGATGAAAAGTTGTTCCGGGATAAAAATATTTTCCCGCGATACAAAGTAGCCTATAGCACTCAGGAGTAATGTAGCTTCCTACTAGTGAACGAATTTTCAAAATCAGTTCAGTAGTTTTTGAGTTTATCCATTACAAACAAACAATCAAATCTTTCCTCTTCATAATATTAGTATAGGCTAAGTGTTACTCGCGACTTCGACCGCATGAAAAACCTTTCCCGCTACAAAGTAATAAAATTAAAACTGCGGTTATTACAACTATCATATGATGAAACTGAACTTTTACTTAAAGTTCCCTATTACCTAGACCTGATCACACACACACACTATCATTCAGAAAATTGGTTAATACGTGATCTCTATAGAGTCCTCATGATACAGGCTGTGCCTAGTGTGAGGATCACAAGTAATGTAATTTTAATGTCTAGAATGTATTTTATAACGTATTCATCATCATATCAGCCCTGTATTATATACTGCCCACTGCTGAGCACGGGTCTCCTCTACAACTGAGAGGGTTTAGGCCTTAGTCCACCACGCTGGCCTAGTGCGGGTTGGCAGACTCACATACCTTCGAAATTCCTATAGAGAACTTCCTAGATATGCAGGTTTCCTCATGATGTTTTCCTTCACCGTTAAAGCGAGCGATAATTCCCTAAGAATAATACACATTAACATATAACGTATTATCAACAATCAAATCTTTCCTCTTTATAATATTAGTATAGATAAGACTTGTCGACATTGTGTGATGATGGTGCTCTAAATAAAATAAATAAATAAAATACACGATACGATGCCAGTGCGTAAATAGATGTATTTAAAATATATAATCAGTCCAAAAAATGCCATTATTCCCCATGGCAGCATACCGGGGTAAAAAGTAGTCTATGTGTTAATCCAGGGCATGATCTACACGTTTGCTAAATTTCTTCCAAATCCATTTAGTAGTTTCTGCCGTGGGCGTATATAAGGAGGGGAGGGTTAGCTTACAACAAAAAAAAAAAAAATCCAAGCCACAAATCATGTACACATAAACTCTTGGCGACGGGGGCGGGGTGTATACGTAATTTATTTTTTCTGTGTTTACTTCTAATAATAGTATCCACAGACGATCGGATTTGGTACGGCCGTACCATTTTTTTAACAATTTTTTTATGCGGTACGGTCTTCACGCCACACGAGCGTACCATACCAAAGAGTATGTAATCACTACGTTATAAGAGACGGGACTCCCTATAAATAAAAATAAAAACACAAATTGTATGAAACGTGCAGGATGCTCTTATACCAACCTTACAAAAATTATAACAGATTATAGACTGGTACCACAAACTAGAACCTAGGGCAATGCTGCCAACATAACAACCTGAATAGTGATGTGCTTACACCTGCGCAGATATTATCGATAGTAGGTTTACAGGTCCAGACTATTGGTGCGATTCTTTCAATAAAACAATGGCAATAAAAAGACAAATTGTGTATATTTGTTTTATAACCATTCTTAACAATACATAAAAATAGGTAAATAAGGTGAAACCATGCTGCAGAATATCAAGATGGACCCAGGAATATATCCTTCTGTAATAGCTGGTAATATATTCTTCACTTCAGTTTCGTTAATATGTAGTGGAAACTCAATGAACATTTCATCCAGTAATGGTGTAGAAGAAATTTCAATAGATGGAACAGCGTTTCTTCTTAATTGCGTTTTTTTTCTTGAAGTCTTTATTTTTGAAATGCTTTTCACAAATATACTTCAATTGATGCAACTTCTCAATTGGCACATAAACTAAGTCTTCTTTCCCAGTTGCTTTGACCCACTGCTTACACCTAAAAATGATAATCTAATGAAATACCTGCTATGTACGCGCAGACATCACATTAAAGCAATTAAAGAATAAAAAACAGCATACAGTTAAATAAAATGATGCCTGGAAAATATCAATATCGATAATCCATTGACATAGTAAGCACTATTTGTTTACATACGATGTTCGTTAAAAATATTACTCGGTATAAAAGCTTCAAAAACTCAACGAATCACTTTGTTTTGCCTAGTTATTTAATTAAAAAATTATTGATTTGCTTACCGTTCTTCATTCAATGGAAATTTAGCCATAAAAATGCGTTTTATATTATTTTCCCGGCATGTTTTTACACCACATATTTCACACGTTATTTTACCCATACTAGTTTCATACAATCATACTCAAAAACTAGGAACGTATGATTTTAATTAAAAGGCTTAATTTAAACAGCTTTTAATAACTTAATGCAAAAACTCGCGAAAAACTACAAACTTCCAATCTGTCCTTTGACAACTACGATTGACGTTGACATATTTTGACAAGCAAAATTAAAATGGTGACAAATTAGGATATAATCCGTCTATGTGCGAGAGTCATAGACCCAGTATCGCTCTAGAATATGCTCAGGGTTCTTTAGTATTGAAACGGATAATAACGCCATTAAAAATCCAGCACGTTTCATACATCGTTTCTTTCCAAGGGAGTTGCGCCAGACTGTACCATACCACGCATTGTCCAGTTTTTTTTGTGCTAGCAGCTAGGGATGGTGTGTATTTACGCGACCAGGTATTTACTTGCAAGTACGCCGACCAGGTGCTGACCCGAAATACTTGCAAGACTTGAAAGTACTTTACTTAGCTACTCTCTCGCGACACGATGGAGTCACGTGACCTCGCCTCGACCCGCCGCGCGCGTCAGCGCTCAGGCGTCGTCGTCCGAAAATTTACTAATGGTTCTTATTTCAACAAACCCAGTGAACAATTTCCTATGCAAGTATTGAAGTGTTAAAAGTATTTTATTTGTTAACGCGGATGTGCTCCTTATTCGTACCGAAACATGGGTCAATATCCTATGAAGTAAGAAAATACTTGAAAGTATTTCGATTTTCGACTATCCAAGTGCTATAAGTACTTTGTTTATAAACGCAATTGTGCTCTTTATGTATACTGAAACACGGATCAATTTCCTCTACAGAAAGAAAATACTTAGTATTTATAGAATCAAAGTATTAGAAGTTTTTATTTGTGAGCGCGATTGTGATCCTTATTTTTATTCCGGAAAAATATATAGCGGGAAAAACTTTACCACGCGGTAAATATAAAAAGTAGCCTATAGCGCACAGGAGTAATGTAGCTTCCTACTAGTGAAATAATTTCCTAAATCGGTTCATTAGTTCCTGAGATTAGCGCGTTCATAAATGCGCCCGTGGTACTTGATCTTTATTTTGTTGCGGAGTTAATTTATAACTATGATATCTCCTAACATATTCATTGAAATCAAATGACGTTCAGGGCAATTTCGTTCAAAATAAAATACTTGTGATGAATAACGTATTTAATTGGATAAGGATCAATGTCATGTTCATAAAAATACCTTCGCAAATAATGCATTATTTAAGAACAAATTTGATTACCACAAAAAAGGTTATACTGAGTCAAACTTAAAAGATAGACATATGCTGTCGCGGACTTTTTTTAGAACTTTTAAAGGGAAATAATTCCTTCATACATAATTTTTACGTACGATCGTATTCGGAACGGCCGTCCCACGAAAACGGTACGCCACCGTACCATATCCGATCGTGTGGCGCACGGTATGCTGTACATTATTATTATTATTGACGGTATGGTTGGTTCGATCGCTTGCACATCGGATTTGGTATGCTCCGTACCAAATCTGGTCGTCTGGCCGACCCATCGTACCGTTCGGTGGTTCAGTCGCTATTCAACCTTCGCAAACGTAGCACCTTATCTGTCGTCGTAATAGGTTCCGAGCGCGATATTGTTACGGAAAAATACAGTATAATAGAGTAGTTAGAATTGTATACAGATTTGACCTGCTTATGGAATTCATCCCTCAGCCTATATTGCAATAAAGACGCACGAAATCAAGCGATGCAAATTCTTTTAGACAAATGGAAAGAACATTATCAACTTGCTACGGTGAACGACCTTAGGAAGAAAATTTACTTTTTAGACTTGCGATAAGTTCTAAGATATTAATTAAAATTATATGGTATAAAAGGCAGTTATAATGTGCATGAAATGCTTTAGATAGCTAACGTATTTAATCGGATATGGATTAATACTGTATCCGTCTAAATAGCTTTCTATATATTATGTGATATTTTTATTTTTTTTATCATTAAAATCAGTACAGTAAGCTATATTTAAGACCCCCCGAGCAAATGGCCCTAATTCCATACATTTCAACGCACGATTTACGGGCGGTAATATGCAAAGATTTACGAATAATTTATGTAATAAATAAATTTTAGATTAGCCAGCGCCCAGCGATCCTATAAGTGACGATAGTATTAGATTTAATTGTTCTACATTTCTAATTTTAACTAGCGGCCCCGACAGATGTTGTCCTGCCCTAAAAAGGAAATAAAATCCCAGAACCCGAGTACAGCGCCACCTACCGGATCTAATTGTTAATCAACCATTTTTTTTGAGTAATTTTACCATCGTATAAATATTGACAAATATTAACATTAATATGTATACGATACTAACATCACTCAATTGTGTTGCCTTCCCGGAACCTCTCTATTAACACAAACTTTATGGTATGGTATTAAAGTTCAAATTGACTTTCAAGTATTATTACGAATCGATTGTATGGGAGTATAGAAAAGTGTTGTTTTTAGACTTTTTCAGGCAATCTTTAAATTTTTCTCTCCATAAGAACCATCCTCGTACTGCAAGGAATATTCTAAAAAACATTTAGCGAAATCGGTTCAGCTGCTCTCAAGATTTGCGCTTAGCAACACATTCAGCGATTCATTTTTATATTATAGATAAACAAATGCCGAGTTGTGTCATAAAATTTTACATTCCATAAATTTTACTGCACGCCGCTATTGACAATGATGTACAGCAATTAGTAGTAGTTATGAATTATAAAAAAAATTTACTACCAAAATAAGTAACAAATTGTAGAAATATGAGATAATTTTTTTTTCTGTATGTATTATAAATTTCGAATAGATAGCTTCCAATACGGTTAGCGCGCCATTTTGCTGACATATATGCCATCGCGAACTTTTTTGTAGACCTATAAAAGATGAACAATTCTACCATACATTATTTTATTATATCTCAAAGGAATACGCAGCGTTAGCAATGAAAACTCCCAGTCGACTAGATTTTTTCCGACGTCTTCGACAATAATCGTCATATTTCAATAAATTTACATGAAACAATTATAAATTACAGTGTAAACTCTGTATAACGACAGCGGAGGGGCGTTAAATGGAGATAAAAAAATATTATTTTACTATTATGAATCTCCTATAAAATATACAAACAGCAAGCATTAATATTAAACCAAATAACGCTTACTGCGTATAGTTGTCTGAGAAACTAATAATATGATAACGTATTGATTATAATCCATCACTACCTAACAACAGTCTGCCCGTGTAAGGTAATTTCAAAATAAAACAAAAGAACGAATTGCTTTGAATTTTCGGCGCGTGCGATAACAATAGTAGAGTCAATTACGAGCTAGGTAATAAAGTAACAAAATAATAAACAAAAGAAAGTGCACGCCGCAGTTTTACAAATTTTGCCAACTTAGTAATTACTGTTTATCACTTATTTCTCGGAAACGGCTAGTCGATTTGAATGAAATTTTGCATTTGGATACTATGAGCTCTAAAAATTAAATTTTGTATTCAGTTTTTTTTATCCACCCCAAGCTTGTGGGGTTCGAAGGGGGGAGATACTAAACCGTTGAACCGATTGTAATGAAATTTGGTATGGGAATATCTCAAACCTTAAACACAAACATAGTATATTATTTATTTTATTAACCCATAATTAAGGAGGTAAAATGGGGAGAAATTAAGCCGTTGAACCGATTGTAATTATATTTGCTACGGGAATATCTTAAGCTCTATATATTGAAAAATAAATATGGAATGTTAATTCTTTTCTTTTACTCCTGACTAAAGGGGATAAAAGAGAAGAGAAACTAAACTCCTGAACGAATTGTAATGAAATTTGGTATGGGGATATCTATAACCTTAAAGATAACTATGGCATATATTATTTACCCTTAACTAAGGGGGTTAAAAGAGGGCAAAAAATACTGTTGCTCCGATTGTATTGCACTGTATGGGGATTAGGGATATCTTAAACCTTGAAAATTAATATGAGATATTATTTTTCACTAACCCCAAATTGAGAGGGGCAAAATAGGAAAGAAATTAAACCAATGAACTAATCCTACTAATATTATAAACGCGAAAGTTTGTAAGTATGGATGTATGGATGTCTGGATGTATGGAGGTTTGTTACTCTTTCACGCAAAAAATACTAAACCGATTTTGATGAAATTTAGCACACGGGTAGATTATAGCTTGGATTAACACATAGGCTACTTTTCATCCCAGGAAAATGTAAAGCGAGACTTTTATCGCGGGAAAACTCATTCACGCGGGCGGAGCCGAGGGCAAAAGCTAGTTCTATTTAAATATGGTTTGGGGATCTCTTGAAACTTATAAATAACGCATGCTCACGCCTTTTATCCCCGAAGGGGTAGGCAGAGGCGCAACTAGTGCACCCACTTTTCGCCAAGCGGATTCCGTCCCATGATGTGATAGGGGGCGAGCCTATCGCCATATCGGGTACAAATTCCAGACTCCGGGCTGATACTGAATAGAAAAATCCAATATCACCTTTGCCCGACCCGGGGATCGAACCCGAGACCTCAGCCTTGTAGTCGTACCGTAATACAACTACGCCACCGAGGCAGTCATAAATACAACTTATAAATAAATATGATATATTCAGTTTTTTATTAACTCTTAAATAAGAAGGTTAAAAAAGAGGAAAGAAAATAAACCGTTGAAACGATTATGGTGAAATTTGATATAGATGTACCTTGAGTATAAATATGGGATATTCATATTTATTAACTACTAACTTAGGGCAGCTAAAGAGGGGAGAAACAAAACTGGGAAACATATTTTTAAGACCAAATTTGTTGGGGATATAAATAAACATAGGACATTCGTCTTTTATCAATTCGTAAATAAGTGAAACGAGAGATGAGAACTGAACCATGTGCTCGTGATGTAATTCAATATGAAAAAAATATGAAACCTGATATTTAATATAAAATCTGAACCGCTGATGAACCGATTTTTTTGAAATTAGTGTTTCTGTAGGTATCAACTCCTTTGACTTTAGTCGTGAATATTTTCTTAAAATGGAAAATATTATTAGCACCTACTTTAAAGAAATAAATAACATGTATAGAAGGTATTCAAAAATCACCCGAGCTAGGCTCGGTCACCCAGGTAATTAGTTATTAATGACGTATGGTTGTCGTTATTGCGAGTTTTTTGTGCAGTGCGGACGTGTTCACGCGCTGCTAGCACAAAAAATACTGGACAATGCGTGGTGAACGATTGTGTGGCGTGAAGTCTGTACCACATAAAAAAATGGTATGGCCGTACCGAATACGATCGTACGTAAAAATTATGTATGAAGGAATTATTTCCCTTTAAAAGTTCTAAAAAAAGTCCGCGACAGCATATGTCTATCTTTTAAGTTTGACTCAGTATAACCTTTTTTGTGGTAATCAAATTTGTTCTTAAATAATGCATTATTTGCGAAGGTATTTTTATGAACATGACATTGATCCTTATCCAATTAAATACGTTATTCATCACAAGTATTTTATTTTGAACGAAATTGCCCTGAACGTCATTTGTTTTCAATGAATATGTTAGGAGATATCATAGTTATAAATTAACTCCGCAACAAAATAAAGATCAAGTACCACGGGCGCATTTATGAACGCGCTAATCTCAGGAACTAATGAACCGATTTAGGAAATTATTTCACTAGTAGGAAGCTACATTACTCCTGTGCGCTATAGGCTACTTTTTATATTTACCGCGTGGTAAAGTTTTTCCCGCTATATATTTTTCCGGAATAAAAAGTGACCTATGTGCTATTCCAGAGTTGAGACTATAATCTATCTCTATGCTCTAATGAAAGTGCTCCATATTAGTTTTTCTTCAATAGGTATCTATAATGTAGCCTTTTTCGAGAGAACAGAGGCATACTTTGAGAGGTGTTCACGCGCTGCTAGTAGGCATAGGTGGTACTTGCAAAATCGTGAACCAGGGCTTACAAATACGTCCGCCTAAAAAAACCAGCGCCAAAAACCAAGGTTCGAAATACTTCCAAGTATTTTCTTTTTGCATAGGAAATTAATCCGTGTTTCGATACAAATAAGGATCACAATCGCGCTCACAAATAAAAACTTCTAATACTTTGATTCTATAAATACTAAGTATTTTCTTTCTGTAGAGGAATTTGATCCGTGTTTCAGTATACATAAAGAGTACAATTGCGTTTATAAACAAAGTACTTATAGCACTTGGATAGTCGAAAATCGAAATACTTTCAAGTATTTTCTTACTTCATAGGATATTGACCCATGTTTCGGTACGAATAAGGAGCACATCCGCGTTAACAACTAAAATACTTTTAACACTTCAATACTTGCATAGGAAATTGTTCACTGGGTTTGTTGAAATAAGAACCATTAGTAAATTTTCGGACGACGACTCCTGAGCGCGGATGCGCGCGACTGGCCGAGGCGAGGTCACGTGACTCCATCGTGTCACGAGAGAGTAGCTAAGTAAAATACTTTCAAGTCTTGCAAGTATTTCGGGTCAGCACCTGGTCGGCGTACTTGCAAGTAAATACCTGGTCGCGTAAATACACACCATCCCTAGCTGCTAGCACAAAAAAAACTGGACAATGCGTGGTATGGTACGCTCGTGTGGCGTGAAGATCGTACCGCATAAAAAAATGGTTAAAAAAATGGTACGGCCGTACCAAATCCGATCGTCTGTGGACACTTTAACATACTAACATGTGTGGAGTGACAGAGGATGTAGTGACCAAAATTGAGAAGGGTATGCTAAGGTGGTTTGGGCATTTGGAAAGGATGGATGATAGGAGAATGACAAAAAGGATATATAAGGCGAGTGTGGATGGAAGGGCCGCCAGGGGTCGACCGCACCGAACTTTCGAATGTCAGATATCTGACATTCTAAGTAAGGGCCAGGTCAAAAGTACCCTGAACCGGCGGGAGTGCATGAAAAGATTGATGAAGGTAGAGGAAGCGAAAGTGGTGTGCCAGAATCGAGCAACGTGGCAATCCATGGTCTCTGCCTACCCCTACGGGATAGAGGCGAGAGGCGTGATACTATGTATGTATGTATGTACTTCTAACAAACAAACAACATCCAAACATTGTCACAAACTTTCGCGTTTATAATATTCATAAGATAAGACTAGCTTTTGCTCGCGTATGAAAATAGTGTATGTCCTTCCCAGGGTCAGGGTCTTAAACTATCTTCTAACATAATTTACTACTTCTCTTACAAAGAAGGTTGTGACTGGCCGAAGAGCTTCTCTTTGTAATCTGTGGAGTAGGTCATTGACCTCTATCTGTAAACGTCAACCGTCGTTGGTCTACTGTCACAAGTGTCACTTAAAGAGTATGGTGCGCAAGGAAAACTATTTTGAGTTTAATTTATTTTATTTATCTTGGTCATTATACACAAACTTTGGTGTTTTATACGTTTAATTATTAGTACGTTATTAAAACAACATTAGGTAAGTATAATATATTTATTACATAAACATGAATATTATAATTATAAAGTTTTTATAATTATAATATTCATAATTTTTTAGGGTATAGTACAAAAATCGGTTTTATATAAAATCTTTGAAATGCAAGTCATTTTATTAAATAAATAAATAAAATACTTTATTCATACATATTTGCACTTATGATAAGTCAAGATAAATTAAATTAATAATAATTATTATTACAAAAAGTCACTTATATAACTACAGACTTTTTTATAGGGAGTAAAATCAATGAACAATAAACAAAAAATCTAAGCTCCGGCAGGCAGGAAAGAGATAAAAAAAGTTTAATCCATTTGTATTAAAAATATGGGAGGAACGCATCGGGATTTTCACCGGTGAGGACAATACATATCCTAACCTAAATAACTTACCATCCTTTCCCTAGCTACGTAAGCGATGACTACCCGAAGAAGAAAGACAGAAAGAAACTCCGGGCTTACATTTTTATCATCATACTAGACTTCTGCTCGCGGCTCCGCCCGCGTGTATGAGCTTTTCCGGGATAAAAATCCTGCTTTAGGATAAAAATTATACATATAAACCTTCCTCTTGAATCACTCTATCTATTAAAAAAACCGCATCAAAATCCGTTGCGTAGTTTTAAAGATCTAAGCATACATAGGGACTGACAGACAGCGGGGAGCGACTTCGTTTTATACTATGTTAACATTTTGTCCATTGAATCTTTACCTATATATTTTTTTCCAAGTCTTTTTCATACAACGTCAGATTAGTTATATAAGCTGATGCACACACATCTCCGTTAAATGTGGATAAAATCCAATTGAAAGAATTTAACAAACATTAAACACTACACATAATAACTCTAGCTACGCCCATGTTTAAACCTACTACTTACATAGTCACAGAGTACTTTTATATGTGTATAGGTATATATAGTTTTGCTCACATTACTTACTTGTACTTATTTCATTGATTTTAACAACTATTCTTATTAATTCAATTAAATTTTCGTTTTCAACAGTCAGACGATGATTTGGCAATATCAAAGTAACTACTTTTATCGCGAACATAATAATACGCGTTTTTTTTTATGCACACCGTACAGTCAGCAGCGTAAGTAGATGAACAAATTCAAAACTTCAAATTGCCGACACACTTTTGTGTTTTTACTAATCTTTTTTTTCTCTTCAGTTTAACTTAATAACGCGTATATAGGCGATTTGAAATTTTGATTTTGTACAGATATTTATGCTGCTGACTGTACATAGTCCATACTCCATAGTTCAGAATTCAGATTCCACTCTGACAGCCATAGATATATAATTATATAGATTATCAGTCAGCGTGTTCACATGATATAGGAGATAATCTATACCTATTACCTATCTATACACCATAATGCTACCACAAAAATACTTTTACCAAACATACGGGAGATTTTGTTAAACGAATATCCTGTTTATTATATTTAATGCCTTTATAATATTAGTATTGTTGCGATATATAATAATTAAATAATAATAGTTTTACAAAATGTACAATTTTGTAAAACTATACCTATTACCTAAAACATACCCACATTCCCGCACGATAAGTCGAGATGAATATTACAATATAAATATGATGCACGTTTTTCCCCTCGACGATGCGCAATAGTCGCATTAGTATGAATGCATTATATTATGTTCACGTAGTCAGTATCATTAATAGGTAAAGTTAGGTAATGCTTCAATCCAAAACTTGCAACAAAAAATATGAGGAACTAAAGTTCCTGGCCTTGAAAAAACTGACACGCACTACGGGACGGCAATAATAACATTCTATTCCTTTCTCTCATATTGAATACCTCTATAGTACCATCCCTTTCTGTGGGACTGAATAGGAGCTATAAAGCAATCTATTCCTCAATCTACGCTGACAGCTGATAGATAATTCATAAAATATATTCTGTGAACAAATTTAATTCGCGCGCATTACATCTCTGCATACGCTTACGAGTTCACAATCCGTAGTATTATAATGCTCTTTGACACAATCATACACATACACAATACTATGCGTAGCATCTATAGTAGTCTGTGATTTATAATACGGAAAAACATATCCATAGTGTGTTTCGCCCTTAGAAATATATATAATATTTTTTAATACTATCACAAAATGACGAAGAGCAAAGAAAAGAAAACCAGTAGCAACTCATATCCCGTAAGTTTTTATTATAAGGAATCAATATTGTGATTTGATTTTAGCAAAATCAACCGTTATGCTAATTATGTGATTTAGAATGGAAGTTGCTAAAAATTCAGACTTGCTTGCAGACGGAATGCTAAAAACATGTTCCAACTTCCAATAAGTTATAAAATCAATCAAAGCATATTATTATAAATAGGTATTTACTACTGATTAAAACAAAAAATAGCCATACCCAAATATTGTCAATTTTTTTTTATGGCATTTCATGACGAGTCTAGCATGCCGTTCGCCTGATGGTAAGTGATACGACCACCCATAAACAGTAGCAACACCATTCAGCACCTTAAGTTACAAAGTACTGTGTGGCATTCCATTGCGCTCGTCATCCTGAGACATAAGATGTTAAGTCTCATTATGTCCAGTAGTTACACTGGCTACAATGTCCTTCAAACTGAAACACAACAGTGCATGCACACTGCTGCTTGGCGGTAGAAATAGACATTTCGGTAGTACCCACCCAGACGGACTCTTACATATGAGAGACCTACCATCAGCCACCAGTACTTACACGTAATTTTTTTTCAAATTAATAAATCTCAAGGATGTCTCAGACATCTTATATATAATAAAAAAAAGGATTAAGCCATTTCCACAATATTTTAACAGCAGCTTTTTTATTTTTCAGTTTTTACCATATTTCATTGGGACCATTGTGATTGGATTTGCCATAACATGGTATGTGCACAAAAGTTTATTGGCACCACCAGAAATGCCAAAACTAGACAACAATGAGTGGTGGGGCCCGGGTCCCCAACGTACAGACCCAGATGAGTCCATACGGCCTTTCAAAATTGAATTCTCAGATGTGGTAAGCATACATAAGAGTAATTAGTTTATTTGGAACATTTAAAATGTAGTGGTGAAATAGGTTGAAAATTCAAACTTTATTATATACTAGCCTTTACGCGTGGCTCTGCCTGCGTGGAAAAGTTTTTCCGGGATAAAAAGTAGCCTATAGCACTAATATTATATAGAATTTTCAAAATTGGTCCAGTAGTTCCTGAGATTAGCGCGTTCAAACAAACTCTTCAGCTTTATAATATTAGCATAGATTTTTTTTCGTGAATTACATGAGTAATCAAGGACTAGAGAATTACAGATAAATTTGCTTTTATAATATTCATTTAAAATAAATAATCCTTCATATATCCTTCAGTCTATATCATATAAATAAAAAAATATTTGTTTCGCAAAATTCACTTTAATAATGCAAAATTTAATCAAAATCGCTTTTTTCAGATAATAAACGACCTCAGAGATCGCCTACTTCATCACAGAGCATCCCCACCTCCACTTGAAGGTGCAGGGTTCACATATGGGTTCAATTCCAATTTCCTAACTCAAGTACTTGATTACTGGAAAAACAAGTATGACTTCAAGGCACGAGAAAAGTACTTGAATAAGTATAATCATTATAAAACAAATATACAGGGGTTGGATATACATTTTATGCATATACTTCCGAAGAAACGAGATGGTGCTGATATCAAAGTAGGTTTGACAAGTCACATGTCTTTATGAGATTTTTATACTTTAACTTAATTATGCAAGCAAGCTGCTTCTCTGATGATAAGTAGTATATTTACCCATAAACAATAGCATAGCTTTGAATTCCCAAGCAACAACTGATGACTGAGAATTATAAGATGTCTCATAATGCCCAGTATTAAGTGCTGCATTTCTTTATCTTATTATCAAAATTACTATATTAAGCATACCTACCTATATGGTTGAAATTCATTAAACAAACAAACATCGTAATCTACCTTACCTATATTGGATATGACTGTGTCATCATTAGCTTACATAAAAAATTCGACAATCTTTAAAAGATTTAAAAATGATTAGTCATCATGATTTGTTATATTGGATAACCTAAATCAACATTGGAGATTGTTATATGACGATAAAGACGCGAAAATAATGTTCATAAATAACTAGTTTTTTCTCGCGTATCCGCTTGCTTTAAAGTTCCTTTGGATACTATCAAAGGGACAAAAATAAACTATATTATGTTAATCCAAGACATGGATTTTCTATGCACTATGTACCAGTTTCATACAAATTCATATTATGGATTTATGGACCAAACCTCAGAACAGAAATTCTAGCATTTAAATTTACCATACCATACCATACCATATCAGCCCTGTACTATATACTGCCCACTGCTGAGCACGGGCCCTCCTCTACTAGTGAGAGGGGTTAGGCCTTAGTCCACCACGCTGGCCTAGTGCGGGTTGGCAGACTTCACATACCTTCGAAATTCGGGGAACTTCTCAGGTATACAGGTTTCCTCACGATGTTTTCCTTCACCGTTAAAGCGAGCGATAATTCACAAAGAATACACACATAACATTTTATATAAATGTCAGAGGTGTATGCCCTTGGGTTTTGAACCTGCGGACATTCGTCTCGGCAGTCCGTTCCACTCCCAACTAGGCTGTCGCCGCTATTTAAATTTAATGAATATAAATTGAGGTGGTTAATGCCAAAACGCCCTAACCCACATTTTAATGTTTTATAACCTAGCATTCATGAATATTTTTATGATCTAACCAGATTAGGTAAAAAAGCTTTTTTTATTGTAAATGATAAGTTGACTAAAACGGTACAGTTGTTTCTATTTTGACTCAAAATAAACCCATTGCATTGACACCTTCAATAATAGTTAAATTCACTGGGTGGCAAAAATCTAAAGAAAACTTCAAAGTTATGTGAAGTCTGCCCACCCTCAGCATGGTGGACTAGAGCCTAAATCCTCTCCATAGAAGAGACCTGTGCCCAGCAGTGGGACAGTATAATTAAATACAGGGCAAGTATTATTGATTATCATATAACTTTACAGACAGTGCCTCTCCTGTTGATGCATGGATGGCCAGGGTCCATCTCCGAGTTCTATGATCTCATACCGAAGTTGATGGATGTAAAGCCAGAAGATAAGTTTACGTTTGAACTTGTTATACCAAGTCTGCCAGGCTTCGGGTTCTCACAGGTAATTAAATGTTACTAGCTTTTTCTCCTTCCTCTGTCCTATTCAATGTTAAGATTACATATGCCACTATGTACTCTTCAAGATAATGGTATGTTGATTCAAGAATCTAACGTAAATTTACCCCATAAAAATATCAAATTAACTAGATTTCGTTAATTCCTTTTTTTCTTTCTAGCACTAGATTTTTATCACTCGTCCTTAATCAATACGTTTTAAGTATAATATGATAGCCGATTTTAAATTTCTATATTATGGACTATCTACTGAGCCACCCAAAACCCATATCCTGAATCCGGCACAAACTTACCATCAGGTTTAAAAAACATATGAATGCATTTGTACATTCTAGGGCGCCGCCGTACCGGGCCTAGGACCGGCCCAAATGGCGGTAATAATGCACAAGCTAATGCAGCGCTTGAACCACAAAGTGTACTGTATCCAAGGGGGTGATGTGGGTAGCACAGTGGGGTCTATAATGGCTACTCTGTACCCACGCCACGTGATGGGCTTCCATACAAATTTCCCGGCGATCGCGTTCAATCCTTTGGCATCGATTTATATTATTTTGGGTAAGTTTATATATTTTGAGATAGGACTGCTCGCGAAATTGATATTAATGTCAATTAACGTAAATGCCGAAAAAAATATTCGACATACTAAATGTTAGTGTTCTATATCCATTGTAGGATATGTAAGATATGGTTGGACACAAGTCATTCATATACACACACACTCACTCACGCCCTTTATCCCTGAAGGAGTAGGCAGAGGCGCAACTAGTGCACCCACTTTTCCCCGTGCGTATTCCGTCCCATGTTATAGGGGCGAGCCTATCGCCATATCGGGCACAAATTCCAGACTCCAGCTGATATTGAATTTAAACCCAGTATCACTTTGCCTGACCCGGGAATAGAACCCAAGACCTCAGCCTTGCAGTCATACCGTAATACAACTACGCCACCGAGGCAGTCAAGTCAAAGTCTATTCTATTGAAGTGTCCTCCATTCGTTTTTTGTCTATGGTCATAAATGTCCTCATAACAAACCTTATTCTTCTGAGTGGAGTTGCTACTGGGATGTGTCGTTAACAATCTAGCAAATGGCATGCTTGTTGAGACAAGTATAATTAATATGTAAAAATTATTGTAATTCTACAGGTGGTTTGTGGCCAAGTCTTACGGTGAATCCGGAGGAAGAAAGCCGTATGTACCCGTACTCTGATTATGTGAAGCGAACGGTAGAAGAAAGTGGCTATATGCATATACAAGCAACAAAACCTGATACCATTGGTATGTCATCAATATCATTTAATGGCCGGCCACAATAACTTACTAACAGACAGTTAAAATGCTTATTTTGGTAGCTATCTGTGTTTTAAAAAAAAAACTAAGATAGATAAGAATTGATATTGAAATAGTAGTAACAGCTAGCGTAACTTTTACTGTCGAGTTAAATATCAAACTCCAGTAAAATTTTAGTAAGTTATTGAGACCGAATGTTAGACTTCAATCGATAAGTAGTTTCTAATATTACTGACATAGTATAAGTATCGGCTTAGAATTATATTAATGTAAATAAAAAACAGATAGTACGCAAACATTATTACCTAGGTCGTATACCTACAAATATAACTTAATTATATTTGTAGGTAAACGACCGCACTAGGCCAGCGTGGTAGACTAAGGCCTAACCCCTCTCAGTAGTAGAGGAGGCCCGTGCTCAGCAGTGGGCAGTATATAATACAGGACTGATTGCATTGCATATTGGAGGTAAAGTAGGTTGTAGGTTTGTTATAATTAAATAATGATTTATCGTAATAAATCCGTATAGATTTGTGTATACCCTAAGCTGATTAATGCAAACTCATTTTCGATTATCAATTTAATATCAATTGTTACTGGGTGTTTTTATCTACTAGGTATTATATAGGATTATATAATACTGGTGGTAGGTCTCTCATTATGTAAGAGGCCGTCTGGGTGGGTACCACCGCAATGTCTATTTCTACCGCCAAACAACAGTGTGCACGCATTGTTGTGTTTCGGTTTGAAGGACATTGTAGCCAGTGTAACTACTGGACATAATGAGACTTAACTTCTTATGTCTCAGGATGACGAGCGCAGTGGAATGCCACACAGTACTTTGTAAGTCAAGGTGCTGGATGGTGTTGCTACTGTTTATGGGTGGTCGTATCGCTTACCATCAGGCGAACGGCATGCTCGTCTCGTCATTCAATGCTAAAAAAAAAACCTAGTAGATGTTTAAAAACACCCAGTATATAGGACTTTGATTACAACTTCTCTGATGTAAAGGCTTACGGCAACAACTTACTCTGAGCATAATTAAAAGGCCATAACCAATAACGGGCTTGCGATGGGCACAGTATACCCCGATTCCCTTTCTCCCCTAGCTACTCTCTCATACCCCATCATTTCCAATCCTCCTTGCATCGTTTTCCTCAGTGCTGAGGGTCGTGATCCCCTGAACGTGGAGTAATCTTTGTCTTCATCAAGTTACGCCACTTATACCTGTCTTTAGCATCGTGAAGCGCAACATGGAGTTTGGTGTTAAGAGATTTTCAATAGTGTACCAAAATATGGATTTCCAGGTATCGCTCTCTCGGATTCTCCAGCTGGGTTAGCAGCATATATCTTAGAGAAGTTCTCTACCTGGACCAACCCGGAGCACAAGAAAGCAAGCGACGGGAACCTTCTGGGCAAATTCTCAATGACCCACCTGCTGGATAACATAATGATATACTGGGTCACTAACTCCATAACAACCAGCGTGAGGGTGTACTCCGAGACTTTGAATTCGAAGAAGATTTCCACTGATTTTGATTCGTAAGTAATGGAAGTTAAATTCATTGGAACAATGTGGTGAATGCTGTGTAAAGAAAAACGGATATGTCTAAAAACGGGCCTAAAATTCTAACAAAGACAGTTTATATATATTTGGATAGAGCTCCTAAAAACTAGCCTTTTACAATAAATCGTTTAATTTTAAGACCTCCGATTTTGAGATTTATGTAATTTTATTTTGCTTAAAAAACTACACACTATTTAAAAAAAAAGTTAGATATAAATGGAGGGGTCTAAAAATATTTGTTTAAACGATCCAAGATCCTTATTTTGCCCCTCTAATATCCCTAAAGTTTAAGCCTGGTTAGATTTTGAAGCCCAGCACCCATACAAAAAGCGGTCATCTCCTTTGTTATAAAAATAATCTTTTCGTCCACTGGATTTTTATTTATCTGCAACGATCTGAAACGCTATATTCGAAAAGGCAGACAAAACAAATGACCTATTTTGATTGGTTTATTTTTCAGATAGATCTGTAGTTAGTGATTGGGATAGTTATTAGATAGATCGGCAAATATTTTTTGACATATTATCATATAAATTAGTAAGCCAAATTTACTCATTTTGTTCATGTAAACAATCAGGGCAAGCGGAGTTCTGCAAATTTTAATGCTTGCAGTACTTGCGGCAACTCGCATGTGTCTATTGAAATATTGTCGCTAGTGTGCACCAGGAAATGCTTGCGCAATAACTTGCTACACTAAACTTTATTTTTTATGGCATTGAATGACGAGACGAGCATGCCGTTCGCCTGATGGTAAGCGATACGACCACCCATAAACAGTAGCAACACCATCCAGCACCTTGAGTTACAAAGTGCTGTGTGGCATTCCACTGCGCTCGTCATCCTGATACATAAGATGTTAAGTTCATTATGTCCAGTAGTTACACTGGCTACAATGTCCTTCAAACTGAAACACAACAGTGCATGCACACTGCTGCTTGGCGGTAGAAATAGACATTGCGGTGGTACCCACCCAGACGGACTCTTACATATATGAGAGACCTACCACCAAACTTATGATATATTTTTTCCAGGATCCCTACACCAGTGCCAACATGGGGTATTAAGTTTAAGCATGAATTAGTGTACCACCCCGATTACGTATTAAGACTCAAATACAAGAACTACCTGCATTCCACGCTGGTTGAAGATGGCGGACATTTCGCAGCGATGGAAAACCCGGACATCATGGCCGAAGACATAAAAAGCGCTGTTAAAACCTTCCTCCAATACCAAAGTCCTATAGAATCGTAAGAATATTTATTTTTCTATTTGCATGGTCACATTTAGGTCTTAAGTACTAACGGTTAGAGACTAACAACGCGTCTAATTATTTGTGACACGATGTTAGTTTAACACGCTTTTAATAGCTTCATACGTACGTATGTATGTATGTATGTATGTATATATGTAATGTACTTTAAAACACCGACTCAAAACTATGTATTTCTATTGAGTTCTGCCCTTAATATACAAGTATAATATAATTAAGGCGCTGTATATAGCCAAAATAGGCTTTATCCAACAGTTTTTTGCCAAATGTGTACATTTTAGAGCAGCCAAAAAAATGTATGTTAATCTTGGTCATATTTATGAGAGAATCTTTGAATTCAAAACACGTTTTTGTTAAATTTTCTCGATAGAAAAAAATTATAAAGTAATTATTAATGTTGTAATTCTAGCAATTGTAACTTTATTATTTATAAACAAATCTTGATAAAATTAATACCAGTGGTGTAATATATCATAACAAAGGGAACTGTTGTTTTTATTTATTAATTCCAATAAAATATTTGTAAGGATTCATATATTATTAAATAACTCGTACGGGTTGAATCAAACAAAGCGTCATGGCGGCGTTCATTAGCTTCTCTTTCATTATTTTCTATGCGGAGTGACAGTGACCGCTGAGGCGCGCTGTTAGATGGACGTGTGTCATTTTGTTCCGCACGCCGCTCAGAAATCATTATCGTATTTCGTATCCGTTTTTTTTTTATAGCATAGAATGACGAGACGAGCATGCCATTCGCGTGATGGTAAGCGATACGACCACCCATAAACAGTAGCAACACCATCCAGCACCTTGACTTACAAAGTACTGTGTGGCATTCCACTGCGCTCGTCATCCTGAGACATAAGATGATAAGTCTCATTATGTCCAGTAGTTATACTGGCTACAATGTCCTTCAAACCGAAACACAACAGTGCATGCACTGTTGCTTGGCAGTAGAAATAGACATTGCGGTGGTACCCACCCAGACGACCTCTTACATAATGTTTGTTCTTGAAAGCTGTTTATACTTTATATTGTGATTAGTTTTTTTGCTAAGTTGTTAGTTTTGTTCGGTTTCGGTTCTAGTCATAAGTTGTGTAAATAAATAATTCGTTTTTCTAAGCTGTCTTGTAAGGTGACATAATAAATTGTTTGTAAAGATTATATATAGATGCGTAATTTTGACGCTTACGTTTATAGTTCGATTGGTCCAGCGGTCTCATGCAATGGGAACATTACGGCAGAAAAAAAAATACAACATATAAGCGAAGCTGGGGCGGGTCCCTAGTAATAAAATAAATTACGTGTTTTTTTATTATAGAGAAATCACAAGTTATCGCATCGTGAAAAAATTGAATTGTCATACCGGCCAGATAGGATTTTCAGTACTATACTACTGCTGGTATCGGCTTTTCCCAATTTGAACAAATCGCAGCATGTATAGACGTACCCGTATTAACGAAAACAACTTATGTTCAAGTTCAAAACATGATTTATGAATTGTTCGTGAGCGTGATACAGCGATAGCTGAAGGAGCATTGAGCAAAGATGACACACTTCTAATACACGTAGGTCTATATGCCGACGCCTTTTCGTCATCGCGATCCTACGGCATTAATTATGTTAGCCTGCTTGAAGACGTGGATACTAATGCAGTCGAGCGCTTCAACAGTATGATTGCAACAGTTGTAGGGAGAAAGAGAATTGTAAGGGGGCTGTAGGTAGAATTTTCTCTCTTCGTCGGGGTTACCGCGCCCGTTGTAATGCTGCAGTCATTGCTAACCCCTATTAGTTTAGTTGTTCATAATGAGTACCTACAAAGACAAAGACCTTTGGTAGTACTAGACACTTTTGCAACATACCTACTGTATATTATTTTTCTCCAGTCAACCATCAAGCTTGGTTGACGTTCATGTGATTAATATAATAATGGTTTCTCTAATATGCTGTTTCTTTGGTCTCCCATACATTAACCCTAACAGCTTATGAGCCCAGATATCAGTCAAGGAAGATAGTACCTAAGAAGCTTGATTCGAGTAAATCGCATTGTAGCAACGGTTGGAGCCTGCGAAACACGTGGTTCGAAAATAAGGTGACGGTGAGCGGTGACTTACGTGAAGATTATATTGGCGAAAAATTGTATCCAATATGTCGAGTGCTGAAAATAATAATAATAAGACGATCGTTCTCAATGGTAGCAATTGGCAGGCATGGCGTTTTCAAATAAAAGTTGTTCGCGTTGAGGAAGGGTGTTAATTGACAATGTGGGCATCACTAGTGTTGGCATTGCCCATCTCTATTTGAGTTGAGTTGGAAACGGCCGTTCAAGCGACGTGTTGTAGTTTTAATGTGATTAATATAATAAAGGTTTCTCTAATATGCTGTTTCTCTGGTCTCCCATACATAAACCCTAACAATACTTGAAAAGTGTGGCTGCCATTTTGTATTTCTTTGTTTTAGAGCCAATTGGTTTCGAAATCGATATAATATGCTAGCCCAACTAAATCACTAACAATCCATAGAGCAATATTTATGACGCCAGTGCATCTGTTTATATATTTATGACGCCAGTGCATCTTTATAAAATCAGATATACGCTAGTAAATTCCTGGGATATAACGAGTCTATATGCTAAACCCATGGTATACTCGTGTGTAAAATTTCATCCAAAATCGTCTAGCGATTTTTATGTTTACTTTTCACAAAACAAGTGTGTAAACAATTCTATTTTTTTATATTTATAATATAAGAAAAAAGAATAACAAGATTGGAAATTTTACCCGTGCAGGTCCGGGGACAGTACATAGTTTTACTACGAAGCACGGAATTACCGTACCATGCTATTTTAGACAATTGTCAATTCTTGGAAACAAAAGACACGTCAGCGACGTCATGCAAGAAATGAAAGAGATAGACGATATATTCTTTTTTTTTTCAAGTTCATTATGAACATTTGTGGACTTAGAATGTGACACGAAGACGCAAGTCGTAAAACGATGTCGTTTAATTTTGATGTTTGTGATTGATCGAGAGACCAATACGTCAGTCTCTCAACCAATCCCAATAAGACGAAACGGAGACGTGACGTGTTTTTTGTCACATTCTAAGCCCACTGCACTGCTAAAATGCCGTTGACATTAGACTTATTTATATATCAAAGACTTTCAGTCTGCTTAGATATAATTGCAACTTTGGATGCTCACAACATTTAAAGTACTTTAGTTGCATAGAATGTTAGGATCACGTTAAATGTGTAGCACCATATGAACACCATAATTGTTTAACTACTTTTGATGCTGACTGTACTAAAGAAGAAGTCTTGAGAATACCATAATATGCTTAGTTGATTTTCATTTTTATTTCAGTAAGCGGCCACCTGAAGCAGAAACGAAACCAAATTCTGTATACGATTTCACAGTGTTGGATCTATACGGACTCGAAGTAAAACTTGATAAATATCGAGGCAAGGTGTTGGTCATAGTAAATGTTGCTTCTGAATGTGGACTCACCGAAACCAACTACAAAGAGTTCAATCAACTGCACGAAAAGTACTACGAGAAAGGTCTACGTATACTGGCCTTCCCTTGCAACCAGTTTGGAGGCCAGGAGCCAGGTAGTGCGAAGGAAATTCAAACATTTATCAAGAAAAATGATCTGAAATTAGATTTCTTTGAGAAAGTCGAAGTGAATGGTGAAAAAACACATCCACTTTGGAAATTTTTGAAGCAAGCCCAAGGAGGTAGCTTTGGTGATTTTATTAAATGGAATTTTTCCAAGTTTATTGTGGATAAAAATGGTGTACCCGTAGAGAGGTTCGCACCAAATGTAAATCCTTTGGAGCTGGAATCGCATTTACAAAAATATTTGTAGTGATCAGATTGGCTGAAATTAAATAAATAAATTGCCAGATAGCAATCTCAAATTATTTATCAAAAATACACATGCTACCAAAAGTTACCAATAGTAGCATGTCCTCGTATTTATGTTTTGTAAGTTAGCTATTTTTGTTTAGTCATTCCAAATGTTTGTTATAGTGTTGCATGTTCATAAAATTTGTATATAAATCCAACTAAATTTAAATGAATACGAATGTATAATTTTACTAGCTTTTGCTCACGTCTCCGCCCGCGTAAAAAAGTTTTTCCGGGATAAAAGTCCCGCTTTATATTTTCCCGGGATAAAAAGTAGCCTATGTCATTTCTCAGGCTAGAGCCTGTAGTCTAGAGACTATCTGTGTACCAAATTTCATTTAAATCGGTTCAGTAGTTTTGGCGTGAAAGCGCGACGGACAGACAGTTACTTTCGCATTTATAATATTAGTAAGGATAAACTTAAATCAATACGAATTTATATTTATACTTAGAGTATACAAAAAATTACTAAGTTATATTTATGAACCTTCATTAATTAATTAAGTCTAATATATTTTTTTTTTATATGAATGTTATAAAAGTTTTACTTCATGCCACACAGTCATATATATATAGTTGAAATTTGTAAAAGCTTACAGAACACAATTTTGAAAAAACGAATATTTCTTGAAAACCCACTACTACTGTCATATACCTTAGAGAAGATTCCATAGACAAGTAAGATTTTAATGCTGACTTTTGTATATACACGTAAATATACCTATAAAGTGGGAATACATAGTATAACTTTTGCCATGACAACTTAGGCTGTGAACACAACACTAGATTTGTATAATTATTGTTTTCTTGAGATGGCTACTTTTATCTTCTGTGTAACTCTTAGACCATATAGAATGGACGTGCCAGTTCCAGTTAATAGGAATTAACGTGAACAAAAAATTCTGTCACTTTCAGTACCACTTCTACATAAAAAGTACAATACGTACAGTCAAACCATATTCTGTGCATAAGAACACACACTTAAATAAAACTTCAACCCTTGTCCGTTTTACGCACTGTATGATTCTATAAACATGTTCATTATCATTTGATCATATACCTTTGACAGAGGGAAATATAATACAAGCCGCGTCCTTAAAATATTGTCTAAGATTTATCTATACTACTCTTGTTCTCACACTCAAGTTGTAAGGGTCGTGAATCGAAGGATCCTATAGTTGTGTCAATTTAAGCTTGCCGGTATGACAATTTATTGACACTTCACTTCATACTATGTGTAGTGAAGAGAACAAAAAATCGGTTTCCCGAAATAATTGATTCTTAAGTGATATCGATTTCTTGTTCAGAGAGTTTATAATCGACAGTCAAAAGGGTAATTTTTATATAAATCACTGTTTTTATATAATTATTATATTCCATTCATCATCATCAACCCGTTACAGTCCACTGCTGGACATAGGCATCTCCCAAGACACGAATTCCCAAGAATTATTGTGACACGTTCGCTGCGTCCAACGGGTAATCGGTGCGACAGTCTTAATGCGTATTCAGTAGCATAAGGTACTCATATTTACTAAAATTACATTAGAAATGCTATATGAATTTTGGTACGCTCAGGTGCATTACAAAAAATGAAAACATTAATCATAATTATTGTCAAAATAAATTATAATTATATCGAATTAGCTTTTGCCCGGGGCTCCGCCCGCGTTAAAGGTTTTTTCGGGATAAAATTCACGCTTTATATTTTCCCGGGATAAAAAGTAGCCTATGTGTTAATCCAGGACATAATCTACTTGTGTGCCTAATTTCATAGAAATCCGTTCAGTAGTTTTTGAGTGAAAGAGTAACAAACATACATCCATCCATACATCCATACATTCTTACAAACTTTCGCGTTAATAATATTAGTAGGATATATTGTACTTTTATCTAATACATTGTACTAGACTGTTTTAAAAATGCTCTTGAAACATATTTTAATAAATATATGTACCTAAACAACAACTATTGACTTGCTTCAGTTGAAAACTCTATCGTGATACATCCTGCATATAATTTCAAAATTTCGATTTTTCTCAGTAATCGTTTATATTTCGTTTCCAAACGATTAAAAACTTTCCCACCGCTACGCCCGTGAACTGAAGGATACAACATTGTAAAGGCGTCGCGTTGATTTAAAAGTCAAGATTAAATTCTTTATTTCGGTATATTTTTACAATATTATTTCAAGGTTAGCACATAAATATTATACTCATTGCTATAATTTATGGAGAACGTGGTTAATACTTGCAATTATATAGTTGAATTTTTAACTAGTCTTTCTTTTTTTAACATGTTTGCGTTACGCAATCGACGGAAACAACACGACCTTATGTTTTTATACAGATGTGTTACTGGGTTTTCTCAGTGCAAGCATTTGCTAGAGCGCTTTGGGTTGTCGATACCATACCGGCTGCCTAGACAGCCGCAAACTGAACTCTTCCACCTACCACAAAGCCGAACAAATGTTGGGTATAACTCGCCCATACGTAGAATATCCACTACCTACAATGAAATCTGTGCCAAAGTGCCAAATATTGACATATTTTTTGATTCCCTAAATATTTTCAATAACAAATGTAGACGTTCCTTTAGATCAAAAGTTATAATATTAGACTATTTACCCATACCTCCTGCGGTTAAGCTCGGTACCGCACCCCAATTTTGTGACGTGTCCGAGATTGCTAAATATCCCCCGCACAAACACAAATTACTGCAAAAATGCCTTCCTCAAAAGAGCCAGCTATCAGTTTAACAATATAATGTATGATATGGACTTAGATCTTTTTTGCACAAGTATTCCAAAACTTAAAAGAATCATGAGTGATGCATTCTTCCTCTGAGTTCGGTTCTATGCGTTGTTTAACTTAGATAAATATATTTTTAACGGTTGAATTTTATATAATATATAACAAATTCTTAATATCTTGCTTCTAGAACACTCTAGAAGCAAGATATTAAGAAATTGTATGTGTAGGTACACACCTAACCTATAAGTGAAAACTTTCAACTGGCCTTTTGTCGCTATTATAATCTTATATACTATCATTTGTATTAGCTGTAAGTTTTCTACAACCAATAAAATAAAATACTATGATAATTTATATATTTTTTAAGTAATGTTGTGTACATCTGTAATTGAACATGTATTAGTTTTAAGCCTAAGTAAAGTGTATTAGAGTATTAAATATACGTGTACTGTTGATGTACCTTTTTAAATAAATAAATAAATACTTTTTGGGTAGACGTTCTCACAAAGTTATCGCGTCGCGAAAAAATTGAATTGTCATACCGGCAAGCTTAAATTGACACAACTATAACATAAAGTGCAATCGAGTTTAATGATAAAATAAACGATTTAATAAAATTAAAGTAGTTTTTCTACATGTTTCTTCTTCTTTTAATTTATGGCTTCCATCGATTATTTGTCGGTGATTTCGCCATTCTACATGTTTGTTACTAAAACACACTGAGAGCCGCTTGACATAAGTCCATTTTTCAATTCTTTGTTACAGTAAAAGGTAATATCCAGTACACAATACTTATAAATACACAATAGTTGCTATCATTTTGTGGATTTTCAAACTGTTTAAATTAAAATAATTATAACCCAATGTAAATTAAGGTCTTTAATGCATTAACAATTGTTTCAAATCAAACAGTTTGCTCGCTCTGCCTTCCCAGCCTGAGTTTGGAGAGGTCTTGTATAGTGTTACGGGAACTAGTCTCACTCCATTGGAGCTCCGGTATGGCCGCTATCAACTGTTAAAAATCTTCATTTTAGATGTTTATAGCTACTAACTATAAGCGGAATCTAATTACTCTACGGAATCTAAGTATGACCTAATTTTGTGTAACAAAATATGGCTGGTATTACCCGTCAACTTAAGTGACCTTTCATAGTGAAGACTGAAGACACAGCAAAATATATCGACACAAAGGTTTGAGGGTTATACTAGGAAACAGTGAGTGAAAAAGACTATAAATGAAATAAATTATACCGAAAATACGTAGATACAGTCAGCCACAAAAGCAACTGAATAAACTCGAAATTTAAAACGCTTCTACACATTAACTTCAAGCAAAATACTTTTTTTTTCTTACATAATGTAAAACTAAGTCGCCCGCCGCGTCTCTACACGATACAACTCAAAAACTACCGAACGGATATGGAGATTGAGACCTTGGGAAGGTTTTGGGCTACTTTTTATATCGGGAAAATATATAGCGGGACTTCATCCCGGAAAAACTTTTTCACGCGAGCGAAGCCGGGAGCAAATCCCAGTCTAAAATAAAGTAAACTTAAAGTCGAAGTAAAAGTCGATTGTTGATACAAATTCAATTTGTTCAGTTACTTTTGATGCTGACGGTACATAAATAATACAAACATTTACATATGATATATTTTATTTAAAAAGTTATACTTACTGTAAGAACGTTGGCCGCATGACGACACGCAAGTAATATTTAAAAAATAAATCTATTTATATCGACATAACGAATATTTTTAACAGATACTGTAAATACATATACAGGAATATTAGCGTTTGACACATGGACTTCGCCACAACATAGTGGAACATGTCTTTTTGATGCCAACATTCTATTTTTAAATTTTATAAACTTCTCAACATAAAGGTCGGTCCTTGAAAGAATGAGCGTTTGAATGTTATTGAATGAACAATCAAAGAACAGCAGTCATAAACCCGAAGTCCCAACATGTGGCAACGCCTTTATACTATAGGTGTTTTTTTACAAAAAAAATAATTACACATCACTATTAGTATCTATGGTGTGAAAAAAATCTTATGACTATTTTCGGCAAATTTTACAGTAATCTAAGGATAAATAACTAAGTAATGTACTAAGATACGACAAATATCTCAAAACTATTGATTTTCAGCAAGTTCATGAACTACTTCAAACATATTTACTGTAAATTATTATGCCATACAAGATATAATATACTATTTATTTCAAACATTACTCGACAATATAGTACAATACGGTAACTAAGCGCTACGCAAGGTTTGTGGCATTTTCATTGCAACACTAAGTAATTTTGGAATTTCAATCAAAATGCAATATTTTACATTCATGGCATTTAACCAGGGCTTGTAACTATTGTCACGTAACCCTTCGATTAAATATAATAAGAAAGAAACAAAAACTATATATAAATATTAACCATACATGATTCCATTGAACCCCGTAAAATACATTTATAAAATCTTATTCGTCAACATTGCCACCAATGCCACAAACCCCACAGCACCCGACACTACACCAACTCAAGGTATATCTTTGATGACCTCTGCAAGTTGCTCCCTTGTGAACATGTGGAACATGGAGTCTGGGGTCATTGTGACCACCTCAACATTATTCTCTGAGAGCTTTTCCTCCATAACTTGCTTCAAGATGGTCAGAGCTGATTTGATTGCCTCCTTCAATGTCATCGACTTGTGATAAACTTCCTGTAATAAATTGTGTGGTTTAGTTAACAATTCACAGAAAACTAAAGCGAATCATTTTTTAGAATAAAAATAAAATGCGTTATCTCAACCCTTCATAAGATTATTTTGGCAATTCCAAGTCTAAACTAACCAAATATTAGTATGATTTTTACATATTCATTTAGAAAACATAGTTTGGTGCCCTTTTAAGGAGGCCTAAGTCCTACAATATAGCAATGGACTGAAAAATAATTATTATTTGTGTGGTCATATTACCTTCAAACTTTGCTGTGCGCCCTCACTGCCGGAGCCTATGGCTTTTGCATCATACTGCACAAACGTTCCACTGGGGTCCATGTGGAACAACTGGGGTCCTTTCTCATCAATACCTGAAATTACGGAGTTTATAAACTCAGTTCAGAAAGAGGTTAGTGTGATTCATGTGATGAACTTGAAACAAACAAATTGTTCTTTAGCTGCAATATTGAGGTCCCAACTCCCAAACTTCATATTTCGATTGTAAATTGTATTAAAAACAACACAAATAAGAATTTTCACTATCGTCACGCCAATACAAAAATACCAAATTTATTTACATAAAATATTATTACTACCACAAATTGAACCTTATCAATACGAACCGGCAAACATGACAGCCACACCAAACGGTCTGGACATGGCGGTGCCGCTGTCGTCGTCGCTGTCTCCGAACTGTATCGCCAGGTTGGACACGGCCTGCGCGCACGACTCCACGCTCATGCGCTCGTTGTACACGAACCAGTGGTTCTGACATTCTACACGTGCGCGCTCTACCAATGTTCTGAAAATATTTTGGACATCTTGAATCAGACCCATTTTACTCGAGAGTGCGAGAGATGTGTGGCACCCGGGCGAAGAGACCAAGGGTATGCTAATAATTGCCATAAAAGGTTTTTTATTTTTTGCCAAAAAAGAACATGAACTATGTTTTTTTTTGTTAGCAAGGGTAGCATAGACTGATTTACGCGCCCGGCGCCTAATATGTTTAAGATGGCCCTCTCATGAATACTATTTGTTTCGGTTGTCATTTTATTATTTTATAATTCATTTTTTTTTCTATCTGCAATCATAATAATTCATAATATATTATCTATACGAAAAATTAAGTAAATACCATCCACTTAAACGAGAAATAGCCAGGTTATGGAATACATCTACAGAAATCATTCCGATAGTAGTAGGAGCCACAGGAATAGTAGCGAAATCTCTACAAAAATACTGCACAAAGTTAAATTCAGACATAAACATACACATCATACAGAAACAGGCATCCATACATACAACAACAATAGTCAGCAAAGTACTAGGGGACTCCTTGTTCAATTAAGGGGAAACTGGGCCACTCTTTCCCTGAGGGTATCAGGGCGGGCGCTCAGTATACCGAGCTTAGCTTGAGTAGAGGAAAACCTCAAACAAACTAATATTATCTATACTATAATATTATAAAGCTGAAGAGTTTGTTTGTTTGTTTGTTTGAACTCATTGAATCCATGAATCTCAGGAACTACTGGACCGATTTTGAAAATTCTTTCACTAATAGGATGCTACATTACTCCTTAGTGCTATAGGCTACTTTTTATCCTGGAAAATTTACAAAGGTACATATACCAAATTAATAATTTAAAGTACCTACATTAAACAATGAACAACCAGCACGGGCATAGCTACAGAGGACACAAACATTGGGGACGGGAATAGGGCTAGGGAAAGAGAAGTGGAGCTGAAATAAAAGAAAGGGAAAGAGTATCTTAACATAATGAGGAAAGGTAAAACCAGCGTCCTAGTCCATCACCTAAGCGATGACAATCCGAAGAAAAAAGGCAAAATGAAACTCCAGGCTGCATTTTTTCATCATCAATTGTCATGATTTTCAACCCTTTTTTTTATGTATTTTACAATTTGATTATTACACCGGTTAATAGATGCATGGATGTAGCTCTAGGATATGTCATTGGCATACATTTGTTTCTATTCTATTGGCAGTAGCATCTTGGCTACAGGAACAGGTGTTGTATAGCCATTACTAAGTTGTAACGTAGGGTTATGCAAGTTAAATATATTTTAATAATTCCATTACATACTATAATATATAAATACATTAAACAGATTATACAAACAACGGTAATCCAAAAATTGTTTCTTACCGCGAATCTGCCATAAGTCCGGAAACAGCACAAGCAATGTGGCGGTCTACTTCCACAATCTTCTCTATGGTGGTGGGCTCCATCAGAGGCGAGGTAATCCTCTTTTCAACAGCCAACACGACGCCTTCAGAAGTACATATTCCGATCGCCGTCGAACCCAACTTTATTGCCTCAATGGCGTATTCCACTTGGAACAGCCTTCCTTCAGGGCTGAATGTGTTGACGCCGCGGTCGTACTCGGAACGCGTTAGAAACATCTGAAAAAATAAACATTATTACCCCCGGCTAGGCTCTAGGTTAGAACACCATGACAAAGCGATTTATTTTATATAAGTTTTAACGAAAATTGCGAAATTGCAATAATATTTACCTTGAATACTGCGGGTGCCAAAAGAAATTGAGTGAATATAGTAAATTATCAGTGATCCCACAGTGATTAGCCAAATTTTGATGAAAGCGGCTTCGTCTTCCAAACAAATTGCAAATGTCAAATTGCAGTCAAAACTCAAAACTAGTGTTGGGTAGGACATAGAAGAGGCGGTACATTTGTCCCGTACATAACGTCAAAACGTAAGAGCGGCTCAACATCACAGAACACATATACCCTAGCTCAACATTTTATATTGTACTACTTCAAATTTCATGTCGCGGTAGTCGCGAACTCGCGTTACTCCCTATCTGTCTCAGTAAAACTATAGGACGAGGACAGAGAGGGAGCGAGACGCATGCTACAAATCACAATATTACGTCATTCTTCAATGAACATATGTCATATTTGTACTCGTTACTTCAAACGTATCCCCGAGCTACATTACGCCTCGCCTCAATTTGGAGTAGGACATTGTACTGGCTTAGTGCAAAAAAGAGGCTACTCTTAAGCGGGGTTTACATTAGCAAGAAAACTTGCAGAAGTTATGTTGCGCAAGCTATTTTTACCGTGTAAATAGTCATGGCAAGCTGATATCTGCAACATTTTGAAGCTTGCAGGACTTCTGGCAATTCGCATGTGTAAACACCATTTGTGCAACTTGCACGAGAACTTGCAGTTTATTCTGCGTGCAGATAAAAGTTTCAACTTGCTGAGCTAATAACTAACGTTTTTTTTTTATTAGTTCCATTCTGAAGCAGCTAAGGTCTCAAAGACTATACTGCCAAGTTATAAGTTTGTAGTTTGACCGATATGTCTATTTTTGCCGCCCAGCAGTAGTATACATGCACTATTGTCTTCCTGTTTGAAGGAAATTGTAGGCAACGTAATTACTGGGTATCACAAGGCTTAACATCTTATGACTCAGGATGATAAGCACAGTGGAATGCCACGCAGTGCTTTATAATTCATACTGCTGTTTCATGTTGGTACTTTTAAAACGATTATTTTATTTACAATCATCATCCAAACAACATTATATTAGATTCATAAAATTTAGACGAAAGGATTGCGTGCGTTGTCATTCAATTTTATGAAATAAAAAACATGGCAAGCAATAAATATTCCTCGAGTAATGTAAACAGTTTTGCAAGAAGTTGCGCAAGTTAACTTGTTGGACCACTTGCAAAAAGCGTGTTGCTAAAGAAATATTGCCGCTCGTGTAAACGCATCTGAAAGTTATTGCGCAACATATTGCTGAGAGAACTTGCTAGTCTAAACTTATCATTACAAACTCTTTTTTATGTCGTGTCCTACCCAACACTACTCAAAACTTAACCTTTTAGTTTTCGGAATTTCTTGTCCATGGATATAAGTCCTTTAGACGCATACATGTTTCTTTTTTTATCCTCAGTAGCACTCAGTAGCTGCTCAGTAGCATGTCGAGGTAAAGCAGTGGCTACCTTACCAAGACTTTATCGAGTTTTGGCGGCAACAAAAAAACACTTGATTAGCACAGCTTCAATTCACTTCATTAAATTTGAACTCTATATTGGATAATATACCACTATAATTACGCAATATAACACTAACTATCACGAAAATAATGAATTAAAACAAGAGCACCTCATGACACTTTCAAGTTCCCGCCAAAACTCCCTATATACGATTATACGATCCACAGAACAGAGAAAACAGTACGATCCATGTATAAGAATAAATTAACAAAATAAAAATAAGCATTTTATTCAAATTTCAGATTTTATGGGAAATGTATTTTATTTGGGGCGAAAAGTTCACTTTGTGTTAAAGCATAATATACCAGCAATGTGTCATACTAAAATGTTATCTTTTGTTCAATGATAAATCAATCTCATACCTAACAAGTAGCAGTCAATAATAATTAAAAGTAAACATGCGTAGCACCTATGTAAATAATAGTGTATTTGCATTCATAATATAAATAAACAATATTCTATTGTGTACAATGGGGGCATAAGATAGTGACAAGGGTAGCAATTTAGTATAAAATAAAACTCTGTTCATGCAACCGGTAAATTAGTTATATCCCTGCCAATGGTAAGTACTTAGCTTAAAACTAGTATTAATTTATATGATGTTAGTACCTAAAGTAGAATAATCAATATATTGCAATAATTAAAATAGCCAGTCCATATAATAAAACTCAAAATACATGTTTCAAGTTCTATTGTTTTTTTAAACATAGTATATTGTGATTCAGTGTTCCAGTAAAAAAAACACTGTATATGTATTTCTATTTGTTTTTCTTATCTACCTAAATGTTATTTATTTGTGTCAACAAAGCTAATAGTTGTATGAACACCCACTTTGTATTCTGATGGGGTGAACATTGAGCTCAATTTACTCACTCTGATGGTTCTCTTGAATGCAAGGGCTACCTGTGTAGATCCACCGCTCCAATATTGATTTCAAGAATTATGTTCCGTTTTGAAGGATGTTGTACCAGCGTAATTACTGGGTATTATGAGACTGAACATCTTATGTCTCAGAAGATGAGCACAATGAAGTGCCACACCTACTTAATAATTCAAAGTTCTGTATGGTGTTGCTACTGTTTATGGGTGGTCATTCTCCCTGACCATTCGGCAAACGGATGAAATAATGAAATAATTTGATGGAGTCGATGACGAACAGTCTCCATGCCCCCCTATCTTCGGCTTTTCTCAGGGCAGTGGCAATACGAAGTCCTGTTATGGCCTTTATTTGGTCAGACCAGCAGGTCGGTGATCGCTTACATGGTCTTTTACCTTCTACTTTCCCTACAACCAGCAGTTTGTCCAAGTTATCTGGTTGTCTTCGGGCAATGTGGCCAAAATAACTCAACACTCGGTGGTAGCATATTGTAGAGAGCCTAGTCTTGATGTTCAGTTGGGCGAGAATAGACTTGTTGGTGCGTCTTGCTGTCCATGGTATGCGTGACGTTTTCCTCCAACACCACATTTCAAAAGCCTCAATCTTTTTCCGGTCTGCTGCGCGAATTGACCATTGCACCATGTGCTTTTGCACACCTTAGTATAATATACAAATAAACCTATTAGCAAAATTGTAAACATTGGTCCAACGCTACACAGTACAGTTTGGGTATGTTACATACGCTAGTTGCTACAGTAGGTACATTTATATGGAATTTTAAAATTCGATTTTAATTAAAAGCTTTATTATAATCTATACTAATATATAAAGCTGAAAAGTTTGTTTGTTTGAACGCGCTAATCTCAGGAACTACTGGACCGATTTTGAAAATTCTTTCACTAATAGGAAGCTACTTTTTATCCCGGAATAACTTTTCCACGCGGGCGGAGCCACGCGCAATGCTACTAATGGATAAAATCTAAAGTACCAAATTAACAAAGTTAACTTTTTGATAATATTCACACTGTTTATAATAAAATATAGTTTCCAAGAAAACTATGTATAGTGTCCAATGGATTTTCTATTAGTGGTCACATAAACTTGGTAATAAAATTGTGTTTAACATGACTATTGTATATTTGATACATACTCCATATCTATACTAATATTATAAAGAGGAAAGAGTTTATTGTTTGTTTGTAATGCATAAAATCAAAAACTATTGGACCGATTTTGAAAATTCTTTCAGTAATAGGAAGCTACATTACTTCTGAGTGCTATAGGCTACTTTTTATCCCGGGAATATATTTTTAACTTGAAAAAAAAAAATCACGCGGGCGTATCCGCGAGCAGAAGTTTAGTAATAAAATAAATTACTTTCGATTATCCTTTAAACTCATTCCGTAGCTCAATGGACCTTGGAATTAACGTATCCTTTGTAATTCAATGCCTTGGTGGTGTTTCTACTGTTTTAGGCATTCATAGTGGATCAGGCTAACAACTTGTTTGTCTCGTCGTGCAATTGTATAAATATTTTAAGTTTTATATTGTACTTAACTATGTTCCTTTCCAATCTGTATGCAAGTCTAAATAAAATCAGTGAGAAGAATTGTATTACATACATTTTTAATGAGAACATTATCATAACAGTAAAAGACATGTCCAAAAACGGGCTTAAAATTCTAACCATGATACTTTATATATTGTATTTGGAAAGTACTCCCAAAAACTAGGCATTTGCAATAAATCATATAATTTTAAAGTCCTTCAGTTTAGAGGTTTATGTAATTTTATTTTACTTAAAACTACACTTAAAATGAATGTTATTAAAAAAGTTAGTTAAATGGAGGGTCTAAAAATATTTTTTTAATGGATCCAAGATCCCTATTTTTGCCCCTTTAATATCCATAAAGTTAGATTCTGGTTATTTTTTGAGGCCCAGCACTTATACAAAAAGCGGACATCTCCTTTATATTATGATGATTGTAGTAGACATTAAATTAGAATATTATTTGGAAGATATACATAATTGGCCTACATTTTTATCGTTATTAATTGTATATTCGTGTTTGTTGCAGATTGAGTGTCAATAAAGGAACTAGAACAGCAACTGCATAAAATAAGTTATAAAAATGCCTGGCAAACAAGATATCAAGATATTGGGCGGTGTGTCATCTGTTATAAAAACAGACACAGACTACATGATCTCATATGACACCGGGGAGCTCACAAAACTAAGTATTCTCAACAGCCATGTGTTCAGGTATCACATGTCCCCAATAGGAGAGTTCCCTGACTACCCCACACCTAACAATGCTGATGATATTGCAAAAATTAATTCAAAGAAAGTAACCGATTATGATAAAGAGATATTTAATAAATCTATCCTTAAAGAAGATGACTTGTATTTCGTCATTACCACAGAAAAAATAAAAATTCTGTTTGCTAAACAAAATGGTGTTGTTGCTGTTTATGACATGAGAAGCGACAAATTAGTTCTTAGAGAACATGAAGCAATTACATACAGTGATAGTGAAGTGACTCAGATTTTAGACCAGCGGCATGATGAGCATTTTTATGGTGGTGGTATGCAAAATGGAAGATTCAGCCACAAAGAAGAAACTATAAAAATAGTGAACACAAATAAATGGGACGATGGAGGAGTTACATCTCCCTGTCCTTTCTTCTGGTCTACGTATGGTTATGGAGTATTGCGAAACACTTGGCAACCGGGAACATACGATTTCGGTACCAAAACCCCTAACACTGTGCAAACACAACATTCAGATAAATATTTTGATGCATTTTTTTTTATCAACTCTCAACCGAAAGATATTCTGAATGATTATTACGAACTTACTGGAAGTCCAATATTTATGCCAGAATTCGCCTTTTATCAGGCACATTTAAACGCTTTTAATCGGGATTATTGGGTAAAAGTAGCTCCCGGAACACCACAGTCAATTTTATTTGAAGATGGCGAATATTATAAGAAATATCAACCGAAGGATCTTGGAGACAAGAAAGGTATCTTGGAATCCCTAAACGGAGAAAAGAACAATTATCAGTTCTCTGCACGAGCTATGGTTGAGAAATATAAAAACCACGACATACCTCTGGGGTGGTTTATCCCAAATGATGGTTATGGTTGCGGTTATGGGCAGTCAGATTCATTAGCTGGCGATATAAAAAATCTAGAAAAATTCGGAAATTTTTCAAGAAAACAGGGCGTTGAAGTGGCTCTATGGACTGAATCTCAACTGGAACCCAAGAATCCTGATCAACCACAAAAAGGTGAAAGAGATTTGGGAAAAGAAGTAGGAGTGGCAGGTGTTGTTGCTCTAAAATGTGATGTTGCTTGGATAGGATCTGGTTATTCATTCGCTTTCAATGCTGTAGAGAATGCTAAAAATATATTTGTGAAGAATTCTAAAAACGCAAGACCTTTGATCATCATGGTAGATGGTTGGGCCGGCACTCAAAGACATGCAGGTATTTGGAGCGGGGATCAATATGGAGGCCAGTGGGAATACATAAGATTTCATATACCAACATATATTGGAACAGGTCTTTCTGGACAACCAGTAGTGGGTTCCGACATGGACGGTATATTTGGAGGCAAAAATAAAGAGGTCAACATAAGAGATTATCAATGGAAAACATTTACGCCTTTGCAGTTAAATATGGATGGGTGGGGACAAATGCAAAAATGTCCCTTCAGTTTCAATGAAGAAGCAACAAGCATCAATAGAGCTTATTTAAAGCTGAAATCTATGCTTATGCCTTACAACTACACAATAGGCTTCGAATCGACACATGGTCTGCCGATGGTAAGAGCCATGTTCCTGGAATTTCCGAAAGAAATTCCCGCTCATACAAAAGACTCGCAATATCAATACATGTGGGGACCAAGTATATTAGTGGCGCCTATTTACAATGATTTGGAGTGCTCTTACGAGACCTCTGTGCGTAATGGTGTCTATTTACCTGATGCAAATCAAGTGTGGATCGACTTTTTCACAGGAGAGAAGTATCAAGGCGGTAAAATATATAATAACATGATCGCTCCTTTATGGAAAATTCCAGTATTTATCAAAGATGGGGCTGTAATCCCTATGACAGAACCGAACAACAATCCCTATGAAATTACGAGAGATGAGAGAATATTCCGCCTATATCCTAACGGAACCACTAAATTTGAAGTATATGAAGATGATGGTAAAACTATGGAGTATCTAAAACGACATTTTGCTACAACTAAGATAACTACATCTGGTCCTAAGTCAAATGAACGAGGAGATCTTTTAATTCATATAGAAAAAACTTCAGGATATTATGATGACATTATTGCAAAAAGATCGACTATGATCGAAATTATGGCATCAGAAGATGTTGAAGCCATCAAAGCAGCTATTAATGGCGAACCAGTAACAATTTTACTTACCAAATCTGAGGAAGAATTTAATCAAAAGCAAAACGTGTATTATTTAAAAAAAGATTGCATTGTCAACCCTTATTTAAATCACTGCGGACGGGAAGTACCGACGCAAATTTTTTTATTAATTAAAATACAAAAAGTTGACGTTACTAAGGACGAGATTCATTTGAAAATCAAAAATTATATAAATGAAGGTCCAGTATTCGGTAATATTACGACTTTGGATGAATCTCTTCAAATACCGCATGGTTTTACAGTGGAAGAAGAGAAAATAACCTCAACTTCTATACCTCTCGCCTGGCAGGAAGTAAACGGAGCTAGTTACTACGAAATCGAGAGAGACGGCACTATATTCAGCAATATCATTGGGAGTGGAATTACTTTTGATGGTTTCAAATACGAATCCGAGCATGTGTTCAGAATACGCTCAGTGACTGATAAAGGTTTTTCAAAATGGAGCTATTACATTATAGAAAAGACTGACGAAGACCCACACAAACACACGGTAAAAGAAGTAAAAGTGAGTTGTAGTATTTCCTGCCATCCTGATCAGGAAGTTTGTAATTTAACGGATGGAGATGACAGCACGATGTGGCATACTCATTGGAGCAGGCCCTGGGAAGTTGACCAAAGCAAGGGCAAAATAGTAGAACTTCATTTCGATTTAGGAGACGTTTACGATATAGAAAAAGTGGTATACACGCCTCGTGAAGATGCAGGAAATGGAACACTGATGCAGTTACATTATAAATATTCTATCGACGGCAAAAACTGGAGTCCTGTAACATTTATCAATTGGAAGAGAGACAATACAAATAAAACAATATATTTGAATGGTACAAAAGTAAAATTCATAGATTTCGAGATTTTAGACGCCGTGGGCGGGTTTGCTTCCGGTGTACACATGTTATTCTATAAAAAAGTTTAAGACACAATAATAAAGTTGGCTAATATATATATTTTTAAGGGATAATATGTATATACAGGGTTTTTAAATATAAATGATACAGGATGTTCCAGAAAATGACGATAAAAAGGTATCAGGAACACTTTACTATGACGGCACAAATATTAACTAAATTAGAGCATTACCTGTCGCAGCTCTCGAGTTCCAGTCTTTTTAGAGAAACTTCAAAAATCTCCACCCTGACCGATATTTTAGGGTAATGTGACCCCTGGTTTGAATAGTTTGTTTAATTATAATTACTGTATCACAGTCATAGATGACCAAGCTAATCAATTACAGATAGAAATAAATGACAAGTTTACTTTCAAGAAAAATAATGTAATTCCTAATGTAGTTACTATTTCATAGTTTACTACTCAACTTTGAAACCTTATGCTGAAAAAAAATTGTACAGGTCTAGTCTAGCAAGTTTAATCAAAGAATCCGCTTTTTGTATGGGTACTGGGTCCGAAAATCTAACCCGGCTCAAAATTTAGGGATATTAATTGAGCAAAATATGGATCGTGGATCCATACAAAAAAATATTTTTAGACCCCTCCATTTCTAACTTTTTTAAAAACATTCATATTAAGTGTCGTTTTTAAGCAAAAATAAAATTACATAAATCTTAAAATCGGGGGCCTTTAAAATTAAACGATTTATTGTAAAAGGCTTGTTTATAGGAGTTCTATCCAAACATATATAAACGGTCTTGATTAGAATTTTAGGCCCGTTTTGGACATGTCCTTTGCATTTTGTCAACATTTTAAATGCTACAATACTTGGATATTTTTTTTAGAAGAACTTTTTATAAACCTTTGTACCACAAAGGACCTAATTAAATGAACACTTGATTACAATAAATTGAAGCATTTTCTTTGCTAACGTTGAATTTTGAGTGAAATAGACTGACGTTTTTTCAAGTCCTTCAAAGTATCGTTGATTCCTAAAATTGACTAACATTTAAACATCTTTCTAAGCTTTCACATTTGTAATTTAATGAAAACACACATTCAAGCCTTTTATACTCGAAGGGGTAGGCAGAGAAGAAATCAGTGCACCCATTTTTCACCATGCCTTGTTACGTCACATTCTGTATATTTTCTTCAATAAAATTATTTTTAAAACTATATTCAAGTTATTTTTATTGAGTTCTTATGGTATCCACAACAAATCTATCTGCGAGACTCATTACGTATCAAGCTTTTTTTTTTTTTTTTTTTTTTTTTTTGTTTTGGCCCTACCGGCCAGTAGCCTGACGCGAGTCGGCTTTTCTGGCCACACCGGACTTTCGGGTGAACGCTTTAGGCGCTCGCAACCCTTGATTTAAGTAACCATGCTGAGGGCAACCCACTAACGGGTTACGAACCTCGGCTCAGGACGGTCACTGGGAGAGGATGAGACATCAACGATTAGTGGGGTAGGTTGGTGTTTAACCTAATCCTATCCATTTATTTCGTCGGCACGCGGGCCGGAACTGTTAGGAGGGTCGGGAGGGCGACGGGGAACGCGGCGAGGTCCTCGGCGGCGAGGACGGAACTGCGGTCGTGTGGAGAGTAGGAGTTTTAGGAACTCGTTCTTACTGCGAATGGCCAGAGTGATATCGTCCTCTGGATCGGTTAGGACTGAACGCGGCCGTCTCCATTTGGCGCGGTCGAATGGAGTGTATATTGACGCTTTGCGGACTAACGTATTTGGGTGTTTAACCGCCCGATCGAAGTAGCGTTTGCTGGTCATTTGCATGAAATGCCTGATGGTCGGCATGTTAGTATCCACGTGGAGGTTGCGATTGCGAACGTACCACGGGGCACCAAGAGCGTGTCGAAGAAAAATGTTTTGCAATACCTGCATACGCTTAAGACGAGCAGGCGGTATATGGGCGAACACGGGCGACGCGTATGTCATGATCGGTCTAATACACGTGGTAAAGATCCTAATCTTGTTGCGGATGGACATTTTGCTTTTCCTATTTATGAGCCAATGCAGTTGGCTCATCGCGAATGCGGCTCGCGCGCGTACCGCATTTACGTGTGGGATGAAGGTCAACTTCTGATCAAGGGTCACTCCTAAATATTTGGCTTTGTCCGTCCAGGGGATTACCTGGTTGGACATGCGGACTGAGTTGTGAGGCACATGGACTCTCCTTTTCAAAGTGAACAGGATAGCCTGGCTCTTTGTGGGATTGACGGTGATTCGCCATTTGCGGAACCACTCACTGAGCTTGTCGGCGGCGGCCTGCAAAGTGCGCACCACATTGTCGGGGTCTCTACGTGAGGCGTAGATTGCGGTGTCATCGGCAAAGAGCGCCAGATGGGCGTTTTTCGGTTTAGGGATATCGCTGGTGTACAGCGAGAAAAGAAAAGGTGAGAGGGCGGAGCCTTGCGGGACTCCAGCCGTGATGGCGTGACGGGAAGAGAGAGTACCCTCCACGCGATATTTGAAACCGCGATTCGACAAAAAATCTCGTATGATGTGCACGAGTTGAGTGGGCACGTTGAGAGTGTACAGCTTGTAAAGCAAGCCGTTGTGCCACACCCTGTCGAATGCTTTTTCAATATCGAAGAAGAGAGCACCGGTGGGCATGCCTATCTTGAATTTGTCGTAAACGTGCTCCGTGATGCGGAGCACCTGATTTACGCAACTGTGCCTAGCACGAAAACCAAACTGTTCGGGAGGGATCAGATTGTTGTTGTGAGCGACTATTTTGAGGCGGTCGAGGACGATCCGCTCGTAAATTTTGCCCAGAGTACTGAGCAGACTGATTGGCCTATAAGAGGACGGTTCGGATGCGGGTTTTCCCGGCTTATGTATACCTATCACAACTGCCTCCTTCCAGACCTCTGGGAAGAGGCAGTTTTGAAAAGCAGCATTGAATATCGCGGTGAGCGTTAGGACCAGATGCTCCGGAAGCATCTTAATCATACGGGTAGGGATCCTGTCGCCCCCGGGGGCTTTTCGTCTTTTGAGCGCCTTGATCAGAGCGATGACTTCTTCGATCGTCACCGGTGCAAGGGGATCGGGCGGCGGCGGGTCGACGTCCGGGTCGACGACGTTGGCGGTATCGGTATCGTTTATCGGTCGCGAAATCGAGTTCGGCGGTGGCCGGACCGCGTTCCTACTTTCGACGAGTGAATTAACCGCAACAAGATGGTCGTGGTCTATAGGTATTGTTGAGAGGGAACATTGAGACTCCAGACTGTCAGCCAACAGTTCCGCTTTCTCGTCGTCGTCAAACGCCGGGCGTTGATTCGGACGATTGAGCGGAGGCATAGAGGTCACATCGTTTCTCCTGAAGGAACGACACAGCTGCCAGAAGGCCTGGTGTGTCGGGTCGAGTTCGGCTAAGCGAGATTCCCATCTCGAATCGACGACCTCTTTTATGCGACGTCTAACCTCACGTTGAAGGAAGCGCGCAAGACGTCGTCGTTCCGGGGTGGGGCTCGTCGCGCAAGCTCTGAGCGTAGCGTTACGCCTCCTCACCACCCACCGCACGTCGTCGGGAATTTGCCATTGACTGTGAACAGTCTCTGGCACCTTCTCGGAGCTTTCGCTCAAGACGTTTTGAAGGTGGTTGGTGAAGGAGCGTATCGCGCCAGTCGTTTCTTCAGGAGTCACGATGTTGGTCGGAATCGCGGAAAGATCTGTAGATGAGGTGTCCGCGAGCTTGGTGCCTAGGAGGCGCCAATTCGTTTTCACCTTCATCGGAACGTTAGGACCTGTGTTTGATGGGCCGTTTTGGGGAACTAGATCTAGGATCACAGGTCTGTGGTCAGAGTCTAACTCTTGTAGCACCTGCATGGAACGCACGCGAAGGCTTACGTTCCTTACTAGCGCTATGTCGAGTATGTCGGGTCGGTGGTCGACAGTAGAACTATAGTGAGTTGGTTCAGAAGGAACCAGGATACTCATATCTACTATGTCAAGACAACGCTCCAGAGCGGTACCTCTCCCGTTGGTCGAGTTGCAGCCCCAGAGAGTGTTCTTGGCATTGAGGTCGCCCGCCAGAATGACGGAATCCCCCATTTCAAATAATGTAGTTAGCTCATTGGAGTGAAGCTCCTTTGAGGGCGAGAGATATGCCGATATGATGGTGATCGGCGGGTGTCCTGTCATAGCTAGCCTGCAGACTGAAGCCTCAATGTTCCTCAAAGTAGCAGGTGGGTCTAAGGGTATGCAATGCAGGGACCTTTTGAAATATATGAGAGTGCCTCCTAAAGGGCCACTGGTGCGATCGTTACGTACCAGATTGAAGTTAGGGATGTTGGGATTGCGGTGAGCTGGTTTCAGAAACGTTTCCTGGATGAGGAAAACGTCTAATTTATTTTCGCGGACAAAATCAGAAAGTTCGGCTCGTTGGCCGCTAATGCCGTTAATGTTGAAAAACCCCACTCTGAGGGAGCGAGGTTTGGTCCGCTTAGAGGGATTTAATGGTGACGTCGCCATTTAAGATGACGGAAAAAGTGCACCTACGGTGATCTGGTACATCCTCGTCTGGATGTGGACAATTTCCGAGACGAGATTGCTATCGGGACGCCCTAGGGCGGAAATTTGGGCCACGCGGTCGGCCATTTGGGCTTGGAGATTCATTAACTCCGGCGAGTTCAGAAGGAACTCGACTTTTGCGCCTTGCGCAGAAGATGATGTAGGGTGCGAGGCCGCCGCCACCTGTGGAGAGGTTTTCGCCTTGGCTGCCTTGGAAGGAGCCATGGAAGCCGAAGGAATGGGCGCAGGAGTAGGTTGAGTGGTGTGTGAGGCCGGGGTGGCGGGAGTGACTCCGCCGCGGGCCTGGAGGCGTGGGTCGGCGCGTGCCGTAGTTGGGAACCACGGGTTACGCACTGGCGCAGGTGCCAGTCTGAAATTGGCCTGAGGGGCTGGTGCCTTTGGAGCTTTAGGAGCTCTGAAGGTCTTTTTAGGTGCTCTGGGGCATCCGCGGTAATTTGCGGGGTGACCCGATTGCCGGCAGTTGGTGCACGAAGGCGGCTCCGTGCACAGGGACCTATCCTTTGGGCGTGGGCACGCCGAAGTGCCGTGCTCGCCGAGGCACTTAACGCACCTGGCGGGGAGGCGGCAGCCACGAGAGCTGTGGCCGTATTTTTGGCAGTTATGACACTGCCCTATTTGGCCTTTCTTGTGTGGGGTTTCGACGGTGAAGCCGCCTAACCCGGAAATGTCGCGGATCTCGTAAAGATGTTTCACGTCCGCGGGGGTTTCGAGAATGGCTAGAACCATCTCGTACTCTAAGCCCGGTTGGGAAACACGGGACTGGCGGTGCATTCGGTGCACCTCAATGGCTGAAATGCCTTTGGCCTGGAGGCCTTCCTTTACCTCTTGGGCAGACATTTGGACGGGGATACCTCGGATGACGTAGCGGAAGCGACGCTCATCCGGGAGGGAGAAGGTATAGTAATAGTAGTTCCTTGAATCGAGGAACTTGGTTAGAGCCCTATGGTCGGAGATCGAGCCGGGCTGAAGTGATAGGAGCTGCTGGCTCCCGTTCCACGAGTTCGTGGGAATGGAAATATGCTGGTTTTCCAGCTCTTTAAATAGGACCTCTATGGTCTTGCCCGGGGGAAGCTGCATGTTAACCCGTGGCGGTTTTTTAGGCCCTTTGGGTTGCGGCTGGGATTGGGAGTCGGAAGGTGGCGACGAATCCGCGGGATTCGCGTTACCCGAACTAGTGTCGATGGGCGCAGAAGGCGCGGGGGCAGGGACGAGATCATCCGAAGGCTGGGATGCGGCCTTCTTCTTTTTCCTCCCACGCTTCACCGTCGTGAAGCCTTCGTCGTCGCGTTCCGACGACGAGGCTTCCGCCTGTGATTCGCAGGAGGAAGAAGAGACGGTGCGTTTGAGGGAGCCCGAGATGGTGGTCTCCATCTCATTGTCTGAATCGGACACGCCAGAACCGACAGCGGTCTCGGTCGCTTGGCTAGCGGCCGAGGCCCCTGCCGACTCCAGCGGGTTCCACGACTCGGAGAGTTGCTCCCGCACATTGTGGAGCAAACCGGACATGTAGTCTCTAAAGTCCTTGTCTAGGACTACAAGACTGCGCAGCGCCGACTTCATTTGCGAAAGCGTGAGGCCGGGTGCGACTATGGGGTCATGTTGGGGTACAATGGACGCGGAACCGGCCATATTAGAGGCTGGGACCACGTCCATGGTTGGTTACTTAATTTGGGGGCCGCGTGTGTGTTCACTACCCCGGGTGTGTTCCGCCTGGGAAAGAACACACAAGAAACCAGGCGGCTCTCACACTAAATATCGGTCGCGGGTCGCGGAACGCGGAATAACGCGGTGACTAAGTCCCCGGGTGGGTGTGCCCGGGGGTGAGTTGAGTGCGTGGCCCTCCTCGCCGGGTATAGGCGAGGGGGGATGTACTTAAAATAGGTGTGCCCTAAGCTTGTATACCCTTTGCCAATCTTAATGTGCAAAGGGTCCCTATCAGTCCGTGTACCGTAAGCGATATTGGTCCGAGGACCGCACGCTCAGCCGATACACGGGATGGATTTAAGGGAAGGGTAAGGTAGGGAAGGCGATATGCGGCGGAAACTGTGGTGTGTCTCCACAGCTTCCAAATCCGCACCCGTCCGGCTTTGCTTTAGCCCTGAAGGGGCGCAGCGCGTGGCCGGGTCACCGCTAGCTCGGCTTGTTTACACCGGTAGGTTAACCACCGAGCTAGCCCTGAAGGGGCAAAATTAAAACTTTAGACGTTGTAATTGAGCGAAACCCTGTCCTGAGAAGGACGCGGTTCGGCCCGAACGGCTTCCAGGTAACAATAGGACAATAGCCCTATTGTTCCCTTTCGACCTTGACGTGCAGCGCGGTCGCTGCGATCCGACCGAGCAGGTACTCGGGGGAACAATGTGTGTCACAGCTGGCGCTATGACAAACAATAGGTCCGTCCGAGTCGGCTGCTCAAGACGGAATGACGTATCAAGCGCGTTCAGTACTTGCGTAGCGAACTGGCACCATTATTTACAAACAATACTATGAAGACGCACAGTGTGGCCGAATGCACAGTGTCGGCAATTTTATAGTATTCTTTTCTTTAGCCTTGTTTAACTTTGTTTATCTGACAGCCAAGTGAAGTTAAGTTGTATCCCAATATTAACCAATCACAGCAATCCTTTGTCTACGCACTGCTAAGACTATCATGCCGTAAGCGCTGACTACTGAGGTCTGAGCAACACTTATTATCATAGCATTGCTCAATACTTAGCTAATTGACATTTGAGATTGCGGGCGTAAGACACCAGTGTGGCAGCACAGCGTGTGGAAATGAACGCTTGAGTATGCAACTCGCACAAAAGGTGTGTGTTATGCCGCACACCTGTAGAGCATACATTTACACTTAGATTAATTATATGTAATTAATCTAAGCATTTACATAAGTAGCATGTGCTTCCGTACCCTATCGATTTTTTAAACACGCCTGGCGTGTGGCGCCACTCTGCCGTTGCGCGTTTAAAAACAAGTGTGTAGACCGTAGGCAAAGTATGAAAAAGTCAGGCAGCTGACGCCAGACACAGCTAGGCATAGACTAACGGATTATTCGCCGCTTTTTTTTTTTTTTTTTTTTTTTGTTTTGGCCCTACCGGCCAGTAGCCTGACGCGAGTCGGCTTTTCTGGCCACACCGGACTTTCGGGTGAACGCTTTAGGCGCTCGCAACCCTTGATTTAAGTAACCATGCTGAGGGCAACCCACTAACGGGTTACGAACCTCGGCTCAGGACGGTCACTGGGAGAGGATGAGACATCAACGATTAGTGGGGTAGGTTGGTGTTTAACCTAATCCTATCCATTTATTTCGTCGGCACGCGGGCCGGAACTGTTAGGAGGGTCGGGAGGGCGACGGGGAACGCGGCGAGGTCCTCGGCGGCGAGGACGGAACTGCGGTCGTGTGGAGTGTAGGAGTTTTAGGAACTCGTTCTTACTGCGAATGGCCAGAGTGATATCGTCCTCTGGATCGGTTAGGACTGAACGCGGCCGTCTCCATTTGGCGCGGTCGAATGGAGTGTATATTGACGCTTTGCGGACTAACGTATTTGGGTGTTTAACCGCCCGATCGAAGTAGCGTTTGCTGGTCATTTGCATGAAATGCCTGATGGTCGGCATGTTAGTATCCACGTGGAGGTTGCGATTGCGAACGTACCACGGGGCACCAAGAGCGTGTCGAAGAAAAATGTTTTGCAATACCTGCATACGCTTAAGACGAGCAGGCGGTATATGGGCGAACACGGGCGACGCGTATGTCATGATCGGTCTAATACACGTGGTAAAGATCCTAATCTTGTTGCGGATGGACATTTTGCTTTTCCTATTTATGAGCCAATGCAGTTGGCTCATCGCGAATGCGGCTCGCGCGCGTACCGCATTTACGTGTGGGATGAAGGTCAACTTCTGATCAAGGGTCACTCCTAAATATTTGGCTTTGTCCGTCCAGGGGATTACCTGGTTGGACATGCGGACTGAGTTGTGAGGCACATGGACTCTCCTTTTCAAAGTGAACAGGATAGACTGGCTCTTTGTGGGATTGACGGTGATTCGCCATTTGCGGAACCACTCACTGAGCTTGTCGGCGGCGGCCTGCAAAGTGCGCACCACATTGTCGGGGTCTCTACGTGAGGCGTAGATTGCGGTGTCATCGGCAAAGAGCGCCAGATGGGCGTTTTTCGGTTTAGGGATATCGCTGGTGTACAGCGAGAAAAGAAAAGGTGAGAGGGCGGAGCCTTGCGGGACTCCAGCCGTGATGGCGTGACGGGAAGAGAGAGTACCCTCCACGCGATATTTGAAACCGCGATTCGACAAAAAATCTCGTATGATGTGCACGAGTTGAGTGGGCACGTTGAGAGTGTACAGCTTGTAAAGCAAGCCGTTGTGCCACACCCTGTCGAATGCTTTTTCAATATCGAAGAAGAGAGCACCGGTGGGCATGCCTATCTTGAATTTGTCGTAAACGTGCTCCGTGATGCGGAGCACCTGATTTACGCAACTGTGCCTAGCACGAAAACCAAACTGTTCGGGAGGGATCAGATTGTTGTTGTGAGCGACTATTTTGAGGCGGTCGAGGACGATCCGCTCGTAAATTTTGCCCAGAGTACTGAGCAGACTGATTGGCCTATAAGAGGACGGTTCGGATGCGGGTTTTCCCGGCTTATGTATACCTATCACAACTGCCTCCTTCCAGACCTCTGGGAAGAGGCAGTTTTGAAAAGCAGCATTGAATATCGCGGTGAGCGTTAGGACCAGATGCTCCGGAAGCATCTTAATCATACGGGTAGGGATCCTGTCGCCCCCGGGGGCTTTTCGTCATTTAAGATGACGGAAAAAGTGCACCTACGGTGATCTGGTACATCCTCGTCTGGATGTGGACAATTTCCGAGACGAGATTGCTATCGGGACGCCCTAGGGCGGAAATTTGGGCCACGCGGTCGGCCATTTGGGCTTGGAGATTCATTAACTCCGGCGAGTTCAGAAGGAACTCGACTTTTGCGCCTTGCGCAGAAGATGATGTAGGGTGCGAGGCCGCCGCCACCTGTGGAGAGGTTTTCGCCTTGGCTGCCTTGGAAGGAGCCATGGAAGCCGAAGGAATGGGCGCAGGAGTAGGTTGAGTGGTGTGTGAGGCCGGGGTGGCGGGAGTGACTCCGCCGCGGGCCTGGAGGCGTGGGTCGGCGCGTGCCGTAGTTGGGAACCACGGGTTACGCACTGGCGCAGGTGCCAGTCTGAAATTGGCCTGAGGGGCTGGTGCCTTTGGAGCTTTAGGAGCTCTGAAGGTCTTTTTAGGTGCTCTGGGGCATCCGCGGTAATTTGCGGGGTGACCCGATTGCCGGCAGTTGGTGCACGAAGGCGGCTCCGTGCACAGGGACCTATCCTTTGGGCGTGGGCACGCCGAAGTGCCGTGCTCGCCGAGGCACTTAACGCACCTGGCGGGGAGGCGGCAGCCACGAGAGCTGTGGCCGTATTTTTGGCAGTTATGACACTGCCCTATTTGGCCTTTCTTGTGTGGGGTTTCGACGGTGAAGCCGCCTAACCCGGAAATGTCGCGGATCTCGTAAAGATGTTTCACGTCCGCGGGGGTTTCGAGAATGGCTAGAACCATCTCGTACTCTAAGCCCGGTTGGGAAACACGGGACTGGCGGTGCATTCGGTGCACCTCAATGGCTGAAATGCCTTTGGCCTGGAGGCCTTCCTTTACCTCTTGGGCAGACATTTGGACGGGGATACCTCGGATGACGTAGCGGAAGCGACGCTCATCCGGGAGGGAGAAGGTATAGTAATAGTAGTTCCTTGAATCGAGGAACTTGGTTAGAGCCCTATGGTCGGAGATCGAGCCGGGCTGAAGTGATAGGAGCTGCTGGCTCCCGTTCCACGAGTTCGTGGGAATGGAAATATGCTGGTTTTCCAGCTCTTTAAATAGGACCTCTATGGTCTTGCCCGGGGGAAGCTGCATGTTAACCCGTGGCGGTTTTTTAGGCCCTTTGGGTTGCGGCTGGGATTGGGAGTCGGAAGGTGGCGACGAATCCGCGGGATTCGCGTTACCCGAACTAGTGTCGATGGGCGCAGAAGGCGCGGGGGCAGGGACGAGATCATCCGAAGGCTGGGATGCGGCCTTCTTCTTTTTCCTCCCACGCTTCACCGTCGTGAAGCCTTCGTCGTCGCGTTCCGACGACGAGGCTTCCGCCTGTGATTCGCAGGAGGAAGAAGAGACGGTGCGTTTGAGGGAGCCCGAGATGGTGGTCTCCATCTCATTGTCTGAATCGGACACGCCAGAACCGACAGCGGTCTCGGTCGCTTGGCTAGCGGCCGAGGCCCCTGCCGACTCCAGCGGGTTCCACGACTCTGAGAGTTGCTCCCGCACATTGTGGAGCAAACCGGACATGTAGTCTCTAAAGTCCTTGTCTAGGACTACAAGACTGCGCAGCGCCGACTTCATTTGCGAAAGCGTGAGGCCGGGTGCGACTATGGGGTCATGTTGGGGTACAATGGACGCGGAACCGGCCATATTAGAGGCTGGGACCACGTCCATGGTTGGTTACTTAATTTGGGGGCCGCGTGTGTGTTCACTACCCCGGGTGTGTTCCGCCTGGGAAAGAACACACAAGAAACCAGGCGGCTCTCACACTAAATATCGGTCGCGGGTCGCGGAACGCGGAATAACGCGGTGACTAAGTCCCCGGGTGGGTGTGCCCGGGGGTGAGTTGAGTGCGTGGCCCTCCTCGCCGGGTATAGGCGAGGGGGGATGTACTTAAAATAGGTGTGCCCTAAGCTTGTATACCCTTTGCCAATCTTAATGTGCAAAGGGTCCCTATCAGTCCGTGTACCGTAAGCGATATTGGTCCGAGGACCGCACGCTCAGCCGATACACGGGATGGATTTAAGGGAAGGGTAAGGTAGGGAAGGCGATATGCGGCGGAAACTGTGGTGTGTCTCCACAGCTTCCAAATCCGCACCCGTCCGGCTTTGCTTTAGCCCTGAAGGGGCGCAGCGCGTGGCCGGGTCACCGCTAGCTCGGCTTGTTTACACCGGTAGGTTAACCACCGAGCTAGCCCTGAAGGGGCAAAATTAAAACTTTAGACGTTGTAATTGAGCGAAACCCTGTCCTGAGAAGGACGCGGTTCGGCCCGAACGGCTTCCAGGTAACAATAGGACAATAGCCCTATTGTTCCCTTTCAACCTTGACGTGCAGCGCGGTCGCTGCGATCCGACCGAGCAGGTACTCGGGGGAACAATGTGTGTCACAGCTGGCGCTATGACAAACAATAGGTCCGTCCGAGTCGGCTGCTCAAGACGGAATGTGATTATTCGCCGCAGAATCCGAACATACTATTCTCTTTTGGTCTGGCTTTTGTTTGTCTCGTGTATCGAATATGTTGTACCTTTAGAACGAAAACGACACAATTCAAAACAATCGAAAATTGAGTTATCGTCATAAAATTACTTAAAACTGGTCCCTTTTTATAAAAATATAATAAAAAAGGCCCGATATAACAGTTTGGTCCTTTTCCCACATGAATATGGCTGTGTTTGAACTATTCTTGTATTGAGAACTTCGTTTTAAGTCATTTTATGAAGATAACTCAATTTTCGATTTTTTTGAATAGTGTCGTTTTCGTTCTAAAGGTGCGATGTATTATCTCACTCATAATCTTACTGTACTGTGGAAGCTATGTTTCAAATATCCGGCTTTTATATTTTAGGTCGGCGCTTCACTTGTCTTGTTACAAATATTTGAATTATCAACTTTGTAATAGTTTGCGCAAAGTTGTAACCCAATAGCACTTACGTACACCATATCTTAATATATATAAATCTCGTGTCACAATGTTTGTCCTCAATGGACTCCTAAACCACTTAACCGATTATAATAAAATTCGCACACCATGTGCAGTTCGATCCAACTTGAGAGATAGGATAGTTTAAATCTCAAATTATAGTCGCAATTTTAATTTATTGCTAATTATTTGTCTGTTATTATTTGACAGTCACAATTATCTTAACTCCAAATGATTCTAACAGATGTCGATACCTTTCGACTGGGTTGAGTAAGTAATCAATAGATGGCGCTGCTATGGTAAATCTACGAACGTGTCATATAAGCTACATTTTAAGCGGGACTTTTATACCGGGAAAACTCATTCACGCGGGCGGAGCCGCGGGCAAAAGCTAGTATATTCGCTTAAATACGTAAGCATTAGAGTGCCATTTGAAACACTATATATATTGTAAAATATTTATTTTAATAAATAATTATTGCTATTAAAATATGCAATAAAAATATTTACAGTTTCATGTGCGCTGTAATTCCTCAGCGTTCCTCACCGCTGTTATAGTGCAAACAGACGACGCCGCGTCAAAAACACAACTAATCGACAAATCTTCAAGCATGCAACTATACTCATGGTCAGGATATCTGTTCCTCACATAGTTAGACCTTGGGTCCTCAGAAAGTAGACTCTCTATGTTACTCTTAAAAGCATCCGCCCTTTCACCAATCAGTTCATTCAGTTTCTCCAAAGCTTCAGAAGGGAAATTGACTTCGTAGGTCTGAGATGGAGGATTGGAGATCCATGGGGCCACTCTGATACCATCATGTCTGATGTTTATAAAATGTGCTGACTGTGGTGGAGTGAACCGTTCTTGTCCGTCCGGTGCTCCTCGTTCCATATCCGGTCTTCTCACTGGCGAGCGGATTCCGTCGACTAAATCGACGCTGGATGGAGAATCCAGGGAGGTGGGAGTGATGAGTGCAGGCCTTTCTTCTGGATTTTCGAAAGGCGACTGCGAGCGCGGACTGTCCGTCTCTATTCCGATTCGATTGGTCACTCGAGGATTGGTACTGAAAAAAAAGGGATTAAGTTCGGTCGATTGTTAGGCGTCGAATGGCGGTAAAAAGGCAAGATTTACTTACCTATAGCCAGGGAATACCGCGTAACTAACATCGGTAAATACTGCGTAAGTGACAAATAAAATATTCCAAGGATTAATAAATAAATAACTATTTGAGTATGTCATACCTAACATAATCATTGGTGATGTCCACACCGGCCATATTGTCCGTGACGTCACTGATCCCTTCGGTTGGCGGGCGCACTGATGTCTGACGTGCGGGCACATTACTGAATGATATTGGGTAGTCATACTGGGGTATGTAGGGCTTCACGTCCAGCACTGGAGTCCCATTGACCATGTCCACACCGAGGAAATGGATTTTGTTGTCTGCAATAAATTTTGAGCTAGAGAAATCGTAACGTAAGGATGTCATTGCATATGATAGAACACCATGAATGTGATTTTTCTGGACTCCACTGAAGGGTTGTGGATGTATAAATAAAATTACAATTGCGCTTATAACTAATTATATTAATTGAAGTTAAAGAATGGTACATAAAATATCGAAGCAGAGACCACAGAGAGAGACTGCGGTTTTTGGCAGGAAGTGCATATTATCAAAGCCACAGACAAAATACATTTACTTCGTAGGATTTATGGTTGCATTCCAATATCACCCACCAAATGGCAAATACACTAAGCAAATTATAAATTCTACAATAGTATTGGTGGTGATATGTCTTTTACAATATGAACAAATTTTTCCGAAATCAAATCAGTGCAATAGAGATTTTATATTCCTATCTATCTATCTATCTGAATACTAAATAGGGTTTTGTTTAGTTGCACTGCTCGGCTTGTATGGAAGTACTGTCAATGATTTTACATAACTTTCTTAGTAGAGATTGCAAATATAAAATAATAGGGTTACCTTCAATGCTGTGTATTTTGACTAGAGACAATCCAATAGGGCACGGTCTGTGCGGAGACCTGGTAGAGAACACGCCACGTCTCTCGCCGCCGAGCCTAGGTGGCGCCACTTTAGCTGGCACACTGTTGCTCTCTGTCTCATGGAAATGAAATATTATCCTGAAAATTAAAAATTTACTTGATTTCTTTTATTTTGTAGAAGAGCAACTTTTTTACATTTTAATCTTTTATTTATTGACTGCCATTAGGTAGACATACTGTGGGATTCCCTGCTACATGATGGACCGGTGACTTAAAAGAGCATGATAATCCATCAACTAATTCTGAAGTGGCAACCTTAGGGGTGGGCGAACCAGAGCCTGGGGCTTACATGAGGGAACTCACTTAGGCAAGGACCTTTTGCTTCCTGGAAACTCCACGAAAAACCACCACGGTATTGCTGTCACTAAGTACTGATGTGCCAGCACCAGTTTTCCAATTTCAAGGACAATATACCCACAGTAATTACTGGTTTAACAGTTATTGTGTTAAATATCAGACTAGTGGCTAGATTGTTTCATAATTTTGTTGTACAAGAAAAAATATTGTTTGATATTGCAATAAGACATATTCTTCTTCTTTAGCCTATATTATATTTATTTCATTACAGTACTTTGTAAGTCAAGGTGCTGGATGGTGTTGCTACTGTTTGTGGGTGGTCATATCACTTACCATCAGGCCAACGGCATGCTCGTCTCGTCATTCAATGCCATAAAAAAAAAAATTCACCCAATGATGAGTGTAAGCTTCTTGCATTGCACACCATGTTGTTTTGTCCAGGGCAGTCCTCATCTAGTTTCGTCTCACCATATAGACCAAGTCATCAATCATATAATCAATTTAAAATCCATGTAATACAGTTAGTGCACCAAGTGGAAATATTACCATTTTTATGGTACCTTTTACCGAATTCATCACAATGGCAGGCATGCATGCATGCTCACGCCTTTTATCCCCGAAGGGGTAGGCAGAGGCGCAACTAGTGCACCCACTTTTCGCCAAGCGTATTCCGTCCCATGATGTGATAGGGGCGAGCCTATCGCCATATCGGGCACAAATTCCAGACTCCGGGCTGATACTGAATAGAAAAATCCAATATCACTTTGCCCGACCCGGGAATCGAACCCGAGACCTCAGCCTTGCAGTCGTACCGTAATACAACTACGCCACCGAGGCAATTGCTGTATTAAACAATCTAAGGGTTTCGGATACCACAATACATACCACAAATGTGAAAACTCTTCTAAACCGCTCAATGCATGGTCTGGATTGTTAAAAACCCCAGTGTTAATGACCACAGTGCCTCTGCTATTGGCCATGACCGTGGGCTGACGCGGCACTCCCCTCTTGTTATGGAAAGCTGTCTCTATAATCCCAATAGGCCGATATGGAATGGTGTTACTATCAATTGGTGTTGGAGGGTCATTGCGGGGTGGGATTACTGTGGTTGCTGCAATTGAAATTGTTTTATATGTTTAATTTGTATTGTGATTATTTTTCATTTAGAGATTAATTCTGCTGACAGTGAGGTATGAGCATAAAATGCTTCTATAGTAAGTGTGTTCTTGTAATTATAGTTATTAAATGATAGAAAAATTTTGGCTATTTGGTTTTTACACCCTCTCTTTAGTAACAATTTTAAATCAACATATAACAAGCTACCACTTTTCAATTATTTGAGACAATTTGATTCACTTAATTCAAAATAAATATCATGCCAGAACATTCTATTCCAAGCGGAGGTTAGAAAGATAACCAAAATATTGAACGACAAAATGTAGTTCATAAGAAATGTACCTTCATCACCACAACTTGCGCAACGAAGATCGTTTAGCACGCACTTGATCAACTTTATTTCCTTCTGGTGCTCATACTTGAGAGCAATTAGTTGTTGTCTGTAAAAATAATATTATAAATTCCAATTTCAGTCAACAATCTATAACTTTATGTTACCAAATACCTTAAATTTCTTATCTCTGTTCTAGCTAGGGCAATTTGACTGGTGTAATTTTCTATATCGTCAACCATTATTAACTATTTATTTTATAATATCAATTGAATTTTAATCAAATTAATAATACAGAAAAATTACAGCACATTTTCGACACAAAAATTATTTATCTGTCAAAATCAAATCACAAATGTCAAAAACAGACATTTTGTCACTCAATGTGTATCCGTTCGGAAATATGTAAGGCGGCCTTTTTTATACAATTATATCAAAATATTGAACAGTCGGCAGAACTCAAATTAAGCTAGTAATAGACTAACACAGAGTCACATTGTATTAATTATTCATTGATATGTCATTCATTAATAAACCAAATCAACGATTTAGGATTTTTCGCTTCGTTATTTGACACCTGCCTGCCTCGGTGGCGTAGTTGTATTAACGTACGACTGCAATACTGAGGTCTCGGGTTCGATCCTCGGGTCGGGCAAAGTGATATTGGATTTTTCTATTCAGTATCAGCCCGGAGTCCGGAATTTGTGCCCGATATGGCGATAGACTCGCGAATCGGCGAAAAGTGGGTCCACTAGTTGCGCCTCTGCCTACCCCTTCGGGGATAAAAGCCGTGAGTGTGTGTGTGTGTGTATTTGACACCATTCCCTGGTGAAAGTCACAGAGATTCTATCATAGCTTAATAGCCTAGGCCCTAAAGTTAATCTTTGCGTCCGTTCAGACAGGCCAGGGCGGGGCACGCAGTAACTCGCTTCGTCGACTGCCCCGCTGCGACCCGTTTCTAATGGCCACACTTCTATCTTCTTCTTCTTCAGGTGTGTCTCCTTTACCGAAGGTTGGCAGTCAGTTTCTTGAACCTCTCCTTGTCCATGGCTAGTCGGAACAGTTCTTCAACCGTTTTTATTTCGGTCCACTCCCGTATATTGCAAAGCCACGACTTTCTTATCCTTCCTACACCTCTTTTTCCGGCTATTTTCGCCATCATGATGGTTCTCAACAGATGGTACCTATCATGTCTTAAAATATGACCTAGGCTAGGTACGACACTTTACGTTGCTTGATGGTCTTAACTACCTCTGTGCTCTTTTGCATTCGGGTTAGGACCTCAGTGTTAGACATCTTAGCCATCCAACTTATGCGGAGCATACTTCGATAGGTCCACATTTCGAAGGCTTCGATTCTTTTGCACAGGTCTTCCACTAGTGTCCATGCCTCACAACCATACAAAACTACAGGCCAAATGTAGCACTTCAGGAGCCTGGTACGGAGTTTTAGAGAGAGTCGACGACCACAAAGAATTTTCTCCATTTTCATAAAAGATGCCCGAGCAATTTCTATGCGAACTCGGATGTCAGTGACGCTCTTCCACGAATCGGTTAACCATGATCCGAGGTATTTTTACTTGTTGACTCTCTCCAAGATGTTGAATTCGATCTGTATAAAATGTATATAAGGCGGATTTTTGCGCTGCTACCCAACCCGACTCACCCTGACTGGTGGACAATCCATTATACAACAGCCTAAAAATCGCAATGCATATGACATTTCAATACTAAAAGGAAAAAAAAATTATTGAATTATATTTGGATGTGATGTGTGGCATGGGAATTACAACCATGACCTCGATTGCTATGGTTACTACTATTCCCTATCCTAAGAAGCAAACGCATTGAAGTCCTCTAATAGATACCTATCCCTTATCACTCTCCATATATTTTGTCAGTAGGCACTATAATTACTTTCTGCCGTTTTAGCGGGTAAAACCAAGTAGACCGCGAAACCCCAGCCGACACTTTCTACATTTTTTTCAGCCGTACTTGTAAGAACATAATATTATCTAATAACCAAAAATAACTCATCACACTAACTAGGGAACAACAATATTATTACGATCGCTCGTCGTTCCTCACCGTTCCGCGTGTTTGAAGAAAGAAAACAGTGCGGATGGCTAATATGAACTGTTATATTATACAAGGCGTTGCTAGCGGCTTTAAAGGGCCCCATATACGGTACGATTCGTCGTTACGATGGGTCTGAAGGAAATTGACGATCCATCGCGTCGAATTGCCGCTCAAAACACGAAACAATTGATCGAAACGATTGGTCGCTGCGATCGGCGATCATTCATGTTGGAGCCCGCATTAGGCAGACTGAGACCGAGGCAAAAATCGAGTCGTCGATAGCAAAGAGCATACCATACACCTTCGATAGAATATCGTTACGATATTCATAATTGTTTGGTTTCTGTTGCGATCACGATATCGTCTTCGATCAAGTAAACTGTTTACGATTTGGACATACACCATCGATTCGTCGTTGCGATTGGTCTAAAACGACGGATCGTACCGTATATGGGGCCCTTAACATCCTTTGTCCGAAAAATGCTTATTTTCCTTTCAAGGTACAAAAACCAGACCATAAAAATATTATGTTATTCCGGGACAATATATTGTCACAATCAGTGTATACAGGATACTTTACACATGTGTACTAAATCCTTACAGTAGCTTCGGCGTTTACTTGTAACGAATATCCACAAACTAAAATAATACATTATTCCAAAAACTATTGCTACAAGACTTAACCAATGATAGTGAAAAATAAATATCATTGATCTTAACTGCAAAGGTCATGCACACAAGGAACAAAGAAAAACCCCTTTATTTCTGAACGGGACTATTTCCTTCTTTATTTTTTCAGTTTACTAGTGATAGGACTATTATATGATTAATCGATTATGACAAAATTACGTTAACTAAATATTTGATTATATTTAGTTTGGCTAAAGTTACTTCATTGAAATAACATCTTTAAATACAAATTATTCTTTAAAATGCATTATGGTTGCAAAAGATTGTAATGGTCGCTAATTATTTTAGATATCTCAATTCGTTCACATAATCGATAAAGTCAATACAATAGTATCTGGGTAACACACTATTGCGGTTTGCCAAATTGCCGCACACGTGCCGAGATTTTGTGATATTTTTACTAAATTATTTTACTTTGCAGTGTTCCCAGAGCGTCGCGAAGCGTCTTCATTACGCAAATATTGTTTATCAACATCTGCATCATCAATTTTGCACCGTGAGTTAATTTGGAATTATTTTGACATCCAGGGGTGGGGCAAAATGTCTCTCGAAAAAGTTCGCCACGTGTCCTATATTCTCAAATTTGCTTATTTTACATTTATTTTAGGTTTCTACGTCTTAAATGTTCTGAATTGTTATTGTAGTTGTTATGTATGATCGTTATTTAAACATGTAAAACCGGTGTTTTGCGGCGCCTTAACGCTAATAATTAGGTTTGTTTTTCCCGGATCGATTAACTTTCGGCGCCTGTTTTTTTTAATATAAGTCCTCAGTATTATCACGTATTAAACAAAAAACCATTTTCTGCGATTTGCGCGTAGATGATGACTTGCAGAATAATTGCAGCCTTTTTCATAATATTTTCGATCTTATTGATAGATGACTAACCTATACTATGTAGGTAGTAACCGCGCGAACATACCTACTAAAGTAAGTACGTAACTACGTAGTTTCTCTACTTTCAAGAAAGAGTTTAATGTTTACAAATCTAATTTTATTATATTCAAAGTAGTACTCAACACGATTATTAATTTACTTTTCACGTATAAATATTGGGAATAAAATGTATTATAGGTTTATTAATTAGAAATACTTATTTTTTACAAAAGAATTTAAATATTACCACAAAACTAACAATGAATATTTTCATGGGTATATGAGGGTAGATTCCAAACTATACTTGCACTTCCAAATTTACTTGCATGTTAAGGTATCTCATATAATAAACTTTTATAAATTTAAAGAACAATAAGAACAAATTCTTGTTATTACAATATTTCAGATATTATGCTAATTACGGTTATGTTATTAGTTCATTTAGCTTGCTTAGAATTAAAAGCAAGCTTTTACCATTTTTGTTTCTTAAAGTTTAGAAATTACTGATTAGGGAGCATGGTCTCAAGTCAACCAATGAAAATGTCTCTTCTCAATAAAATTGGTGAAATATAAAAAATAAAACACATCCCAATTTTATGACAGTTTCATGATATCGAAAACTATTACTATCTACTAAAAGTATAACAAAAAATTTAAATTAATCTACTATAAACATTTAGAAAATCACTCACACATTTTCCTGTGCCTGTTTAATGTAACTAGCCGTTGTCATTGTCCATAACTAGGATTTAAACACCAGTAGCATTTATTATCAACAAAAAAACTTGCCGTGAACTTGTGTATAAAATTTACAGTTTACCTTGTCTACGACTCAATCAATGCTAATAATAAAACATTTTCATCACCGTGCGCTTTGTGATAAGACCCTTAGCCCCCTGATAGGTTAATAACTTTTAATTGTTTGTTTATTCAAGTTCAACATGATAATGTTTCTATAAGAAGGCGATTCTTTGTAAGAATACAATGCCGGAAGGGCTATTCTGAAAGGCAACATGTACTAATTTGAATAGGGGTTCCTTTATAACAAAAAGCAAAACTGGTTTGTGAAGATTTTTTTTTAATCTCAGGTGTTTTTTTGATGAAATTGTGAAGGGGACCCTTTGTAAGATGACAGGTGTGTCTCTCAGAAAGAAGGGGCTTCTTTGAAAGAAGATAGGTGCCACAATGGCATATTAGGGGCACAATTCAAAGACAAGTGCACATCGACAGGTGATTCTTTGAAAGATAGCAGTAGCTTACTAAACTTTAATAGAATGTTTATTGACAATTTTTTATTTGTATTTATATTACCTCATTTTTATTGAGGACATTGTACAAAGGAAAATTTAGCATTTCATAATTGTGATTTGTGTTGAATCCGTGTATTTACATGCTTATAATTCTGTTTTTTTTTTATGATATAGGGGGCTAACAAGCATACTTGAGTCGCATAAAATCAAAGGCGGCTATCTACACTGAAGCTGATTTTTTGCAATGTCAAAAAAACGTTTTTTATTTAACATGTAGCAATAATTACTGGCATATAAGCGATTTTGTAATCAATAGGTATTTCCCTAACTCGGTATCACAACAACAACGTGCCAAACTTAAAAAGTAAGCAAATACTGGCGGTTTTTTAATTTAAATAGCCGTATTTGATACTAACTACCAAAAATTGCCACATTTGATACCAAGCTCCTTCAAAGATAACCATATTTGATTCTAACTTACCAACCATGATGGCGTTAAGATCAAGGGCTGTCAAAAGATATTGAGATAATTTTATTTTACTAATTATTTGAACTATGAGTTTAAACAACGAATTCGGTTGAAGTTATATAAAAATCTTACTAATATGTAAATAACAAAAGAATCAAATCTCTAATATAATTTATTTGTACTTCATTCTACTAATATTATAAAAAATAAAGTTTGTATGGATGTATGTTACTCTTTCACGCTCAAATGTCTGGACCGATTTTCATGAATTTTGGTATGGAGGTAGCCAACACCCTAGATTACCACATAGGCATATATATATATATACTAGTATTTATAGTAATGTGCCTCAACATATTTTAATTTTTGAAGGAATTTATGCTCTCTATTGTGCTCTCTTTGTGGCCCATATTTCTGATCTTTGTGATTTCCGCCGCGCCTTTCATCAGTTACTATGCCTCTAGCATAGTGAAATCAGTTCATTACGTATGAAACTCTTTGTTTTTTATACTTTATATTGACAAGAAGAAGTTTTTAAATGTAGGTATTATTCTATTGTTTATAATCACTGAATATTTTATAGCCGTTTGTTTTCTGCCTTTATAATTTGAATTTTTATTTGTATTATCTTTTTTATTTTTATAGCTATAAAATTTTGTGTGTAAAGCCATTAAATTAGTCATTGTTAAAGAATTGCACTTGAATGATTTAGTTGAATGATCAAACACTTTTTCGGGTGCGCGTTTTGCTGAATATCTTAAATAATAAATATATGTATTTTTAAATTTCAGGTCAAATAAAAATAAACTTAATTTGTTCTGCCAAAATAAACATTAAGCATAACATACATTATAATAGTTAATGCGTTAAAAAAATTGCAAACCCTAATTAAGTACTTTCTTCATTTCTTGCTATGTTTCTCTTCCAGTTTTCTGGGTTTCTTCGTTGTTTTCTTTCATATCTATTTAAAAGTGTCAAGGGAGTATCCATGTTCAAAGTTTACAAAAAATAATGTTGTCTTGATGTCTTTTGCACGTAAAAATCACTTAAATAATAATCACAGTACTCCTCACAAACACTAGAATTTGCCATTTAATCAACTGCCAAATTTTGCCAAACACAGCCCTGTGATTGGTTGAAACGTTAATTATGACAGCCGGAAAAAACAATTTAAGAAATGGCCGTGTTTGATCCTAAATCGAAACTGTGATGACATTTTACAAGGAAAATAGCTATTTTTGATAGTAACGAAAAATGTAACCGTTTCTATTCAACGTTTCCTGTCTTGCCATATAAATAACTTGTTTTTCACAAAAATGGGAGACAGCCGCTTTTGAGTCTATACGACTCACTTGTCTATCAGATATTTGTCACAAAACAATGTACAGGGTGGAATAATGTAAGACTTACACTGTTATAATATAATATTTATAGATACATATTAATCACCTATAGTTGGTTTCTTCCATCCATACAAGTTAAACAGACCTGCATTATTATTTTTGTTATGTGTATAATAGTTTGACTATTTTGAATGCTGTAACAAGCACAACAAGCAGCGCAATGCTTGTTATAGCTATGTGGGATCCATTGCCAAGTAGGTAATTCCTTTGTTAAGAAATTAAAAATCATTGTGTAATTCCTCTGGGGGAGTATTTGACGCCACATATTTTATACTAACAAAATAGCAAGAGGTGATCTAAAACAAAATTGGGTCTCCCATAAAAACACATAAGAGTGCCAATTGAGCCTAATTTACATTTTATTATTGAGTATAATGTAATCTTTTCAAAGCAAAAATATTCACTATGCCACAACAGTCAACAGAATGAATAAATTCATTTTAATTTATTCAACTTTTATAAATATGCAAGGCATGCAATGGGATGTCGTTGCTTGCTAGCTTGTTCAAGTAATTTTTACCACCTATTAAATCTTAACAGTTAAAATTTTCCCACAGTTTAGCACATTGTTGCAAGTTGCAACGTAACCAAGAAAACATAATGGTTTTGAACAGTAAAATTCTACATTTTTCTTGCACTTTTCGGAATAAATTCTAATTATTCTACGTTTATTGTTGCCATAAAGGGAGGTTTTAATATAATTAAAATCCTCTAAAGTGGACGATAGCCTAGTTGGGAATGGAACGGTCTGCCGAGACAATGTCCGGAGGTTCAAAAACCCAAGGCACACACCTCTGACTTTTCGAAGTTACGACTTACGTGTGTATTGTTTATCAATTATCGTTCGCTATAACGGTGAAGGAAAACATCGTGAGGAAACCAGCATACCTGAGAATTCTCCATAAGAATTTCGAGGGTATGTGAAGTCTGCCAACCCGCACTAGGCCAGCGTGGTGGACTAAGGCCTAACCCCTCTCAGTAGTAGAGGAGGCCCGTGCTCAGCAGTGGGCAGTATATGATACAGGGCTGGTATGATATGATGAAAATCCTCTATCGACAGTTAAAGAACCTATTTTGCTCACGCCAGAATATTCTAAAAAGTTTTGTGTGTATTCTTTGTGAATTATCGCTCGCTTTAACGGTGAAGGAAAACATCGTGAGGAAACCTGCATATCTGAGAAGTTCTCTACAGGAATTTCGAAGGTATGTGAAGTCTGCCAACCCGCATAAGGCCAGCGTGGTGGACTAAACTCCTAAACCCTCTCAGTTGAAGAGGAGGCCCGTGCTCAGCAGTGGGCAGTATGTAGGGCTGGTATGGTGGTGGAATATTCGATTAGAAAGATTTCTATCGAATGCTCGTCGAACGTCCTTAAACGTACGTGTCGAAGTTAAAAGCCCCCCAGATAGATCCCTCTCCAGTAGATAAACATCTTTCCTTACACACTTTGCACGCGTCCTGTCTTGATTATCAGCATTTCTTAAAGTACTACTTTGTAAATGTTGTTTTAAATTGTAATATTCTGCCACATTATAGTATTGCTCTTGTTTTATAAGTATTCAAAGTTGATTGTCAGTTATAGTTTCACACGTAGAACAAAAAAGTACCAGATAAATCGTTGTTCGGAACCGCTACCCAAAATTTGCTGGTTTGTTCGGAACTGCTACCGAAATTGCTGTTTTGTTCGGAACCGAGATAAAAATAAAAGATTCCGATCAAATTCAGGACCTGATCCCCGAAGAAAGCCCAGTTCTGCATCTTCGCCTTTTATTATGCATTTTAAGTGTTTTTATTTTATACTGTTTATTATATCAAATGCCAAATGCAAACAATTAAGTTTTGTAAAAATTTGTGAGAATACTTTAAAAAACAAAAGAAGAGACCGTATTTTTTCTGTACATACATACACACTCACGCCCTTATCCCATAGGGGTAGGCAGAGACTATTGAGCGCCACATGCTACGATCTTGACACCGCCTCTTCCACATTCATAGTTCTTCTCATTTATTTTCACCGGTTAAGGGTACTTCTGACCTGCCCTTTTCGGAGAAGATTATTTGTTTGATCAGAGAATGTTCTCCTCGGACGTTCCCTCCCAGCCGTACCATCCTCATTCACTCGATAAATACCTTTTGTGATCCGTTTTATCTATTCTCTCCACGTGCCCAAACTATCTCAGCATACTTCTTTCAATCTTAGTCACCACATCATCTTTCAACTTACATCGATCTCTTATGATATACACACATATCAGATGTTGTACCTTATTGTTTTACTGTATCATCTATACTATTATACATATAAAGCTGAAGAGTTTGTTTGTTTTTTTGAACGCGCTAACCTCACGAAATACTTGACCGATTATGAAAATTCTTTCACTAATAGGAAGCTACATTACTCCTGAGTGCTATAGGCTACTTTTTATCCCGGATTTAACTTTTCCACGCGGGCGGAGCCGCGCGCAAAAGCTAGTAATGTTATGTGTTGTGTTGTTGGTGTACCTTATAACAATAAACGCTACATATACTCCGTAAGGAGCGCATTTCCACCGCATTTATTCGACTTCGTGCTTCTTTTGCTAAACCCAACATTCACTTCGATACATAAGCATATATCCTACTAATATTTTAAACGCGCAAGTTTGTAAGTATGGATGTCTGGATGTATGGATGTTTGTTACTCTTTCACGCAAAAACTACTGAACGGATTTCGATGAAATTTGGCACACGGGTAGATTATGTCCTGGATCAACACATGGCACACTTTTTATCCCGGGAAAATATAAAGCGGGACTTTTATCCCGGAAAAACTCATTCACGCGGGCGGAGCCTCGGGCAAAAACTTGTTTTTTTTTTCTAATTATTGTTCAACTTAGCATATTACCTCTAAGACAGTGTAATCTTGAAAAACAATAGTTAACACTGTTTATTTTGTGCTACTTTATCGAATACGTGTATACAATACTGTTTACTCAATTTAAATTATGACGTGCATGTTAATTATAACATTTTTGTGGAGGAAAAAGTAATTTTGTAAATGAATGTACGTTTTATGTAGTATTAAAACACTTGCGTAAACTCTTGCAGTTAATTTTTCAACTTATTCTACGCCAATGGGGGTTCGCGTGTGTGCAAGCCTCACTACAGAGGCTATTGGCTTTGTTGTTACAACTATCTAATTTACTCAGGGTCGGCCTTAACTATCCGGACCCCTGACCAAGAATTTCTCGGGCCCCTTTTTTTCCGGCGACCTTTATTTTTTAGCTCTCAAGTGTATTCCTGTACCGCCCCCCTATAGACTTTGGTCTTAGGGCCTGGTGCTCTGGGCGACCGATCGAGCCCGACCCATCCTAAAACCGGCACCGAATTTAGTTAAATTATTTTAGCTTCACAGTGAAATACGCATGCTCACGCCTTTTATCCCCGAAGGGGTAGGCAGAGGCGCAATTAGTGCACCCACTTTTCGCCGTGCGTATTCCGTCCCATGATGTGATAGGGGGCGAGCCTATCGCCATATCGGGCACAAATTCCAGACTCCGGGCTGATATTGAATAGAAAATCCAATATCACTTTGCCCGACCCGGGGATCGAACCCGAGACCTCAGCATTGCAGTCGTACTGTAATACAACTACGCCACCGAGGCAGTAATAGCAATATAGCCTAAAATAGTGAGTATAAACCAACCATCTTCATTTAATTTCTTCGGAAATGATTTTAAAACACATATATGTTTTGTTTTTATATATCTGTTCACAATAATTGTTCTCGTTATCAAATTCCGCAGATATTCTGGACTCGTCACCAGATTTATGAATTTATCAAAGCCGGCTTATACAATCTGTACAGTATTTCTGAGGTATGGCTACCAGTACCCTTATAACTCTTGCCGTAAGTAGGTGACAATTAGAGCCGTAAATTTTGAAAGTCGTAACATCCAGTCGGGTAACATCAAGTCTATCAACTGCTTTTTTTAGAAGTCTTGGTTGTTTGCATCTTTCTACTAATACACATTGTCAATACCCATTAACATTTTCACACTAATCAGTTAAATATCGAAATATAGACTGATGGAAAAAGTAACAAAACAGTAATCCGTTAATTTTTTTTGTTGATAAAAACAGGATTAATTTTTTATTTGAAATGATCAGTATAGAATATTATAGTCGTACACCTTTCTCAGAAAAGGATAATTCTAAATGAAAAAAATAGTACTTGTATTTCAAACAGTTTAGTTTGTCATATCAAGCCGTCTACCAACTCGCACTAGGCCAGCGTGGTGGTGATACGTCGCGCACAATAAAACAACCGTATTGCTCCGTAGCTAGTTTATTACTGACTTGACAATGACCGTGACATTGAACATACATTCCAGGTGGACTAAGGTCTAAACCCTCTCAGTAGTAGAGGAAGCCCGTGCTCAGCAGTGAGACAGTGTATTATACAGGCAGGCTTTATGTAAGCCGTATACCAATGCATGCGTACATCTCTCAGTTGTTTTTTCTTTGCAGGTAATCGTCGTTAATGGCAATGGTATCCGAAGCAAAGGTAAACGGCGGTGAGATGGAGGCGAACACCGAGGTCCTGCCAGCTCTGGCGGAGAAGCCAGTAGGGTTGCCACCCGGCAAATACTCGCTCGTCGGATGGGACATGGATACTACCGGTAGACGGTTGATTGATGAGGTGAGCTTACTAATTTATAAGAATTCTAATATTATCTTAAAATTAAATCAGTTTGATATCAAGAACGTTATTTATGATCGGGAATTTCCCGGCGATCGCATCTATCTTAAAATTAATCAGCGCTGCAGTTCATTATGATCGGTAATTCCCCGGTAAATGACATTATCATGAATGACGTAATATTAGAACATTCTTATAAATCACTGATGTCCGTAATTTATAATGATTTCTTTTGTGTACGCGAATGTTAGACATTTAAATAAAACTATTTTGGGGATTTTATCGCGGTTTTTTAATTTATATTTTGTTCCGACGTTTTGAAGACTTTACAGCCTTCATCGTCACGGGGCGGACTGAGGTGTTGGTTGTCCGAAAAGTTAATGTTACAATATCTAACTTCATTTATTATTTATACTATTTTTAAAAATTAGTTGTTATTGACGGTCTGATCTACACAGAAAGAGCTCAGTGTCTTGAGGTTTGGCATTTGGTCTTTTAGGTCCGATTTAATAAGATGTATAACTGGATTCCAGGCCTGTGCAAGCTTCCAACCATCTTCTCTATTGAAATTTGGATGCTTTTAATGTCAATAGCCTTGCAAATCATCCTAGGTAGGAATCGGTGTTCTTTGGCAAGGATTTGTGGTTTGTCAAATCTAAGGTAATGCTTGGAGCCTTGTCCTGAATGTTGAGCAACTGCAGTTTTCGTAGAGCGTTGGTGTTTCACGTTGTTCTTTGTTCAATGTTGGATGTTCTTTTACGCGGGTCCCTACAATTTTTTTGTTTGACCGATATAATAGAGGCCACAGTCACAATCAATCTTGTAAACGCCTGATTCTTGTAGAGGTATATGGCACTTGACAGGTGGTAAAAATTGACTAATCTTTTTGGTAGCTTGAAATAAGTTTAGATTGAAGCACGCTTCAGGATGTAGCCAATCTTGTCATGTCGGTGACTTCTCTTACATATGGTAATACAACCGGGATACGTTCAAAACCTCGGGAGAAAATATACATTAGAAAACCGCGATAAAATCCGCAAAATATATTTATTTCAAGTAGTTATAAATTAAAAACTAACTTTGTATTTTAAGGTAGCCAATCAATTTGTTTTAACCTACATTTATAAACAAATAAAATTAGTTTCATTTTTATAAGTTGTGACCGTAGCTGCAATTATGTACTTTCACTTAGTTTTCTTAGCTAATAACCAAGTCTGTTTCGACTTTCGATCTACCGAGCTACATTGGATCGATGCGGTAGATAACATTATAGGCAGATTTAGGCAACAGCAAATTAAAAAATTGCGCTAGCTCATACTTGTATACTTGTTTACTGGTGGTAGGTCTCTTATATGTAAGAGTCCGTCTGAGTGGGTACCACCGCAATGTCTATTTCTACCGCTAACCAGCAGTGTGCACACTGTTGTGTTTCGGTTTGAAGGACATTGTAGCCAGTGTAACTACGGGACATAATGAGACTTAACATCTTGTGTCTCGGGATGACGAGCGCAGTGGAGGGGCACACAGTGCTTTGTAGCTCAAGATGCTGGATGGTGTCGCGACTGTTTGGGGGTGGTCGTATCGCTTGCCATCACGCGAACGGCATGCTCGTCTCGTCATTCAGTGCCATAAAAAAAATGCAGACTTGAGAATTTTGTAACATTTAAAAAAAAATAGTTGTAGTATCATGTGGTTGGCTGTGGTGTACCTATAAAGACGCAATTTTGGCGTGGGTACGAATCCATATATGTTTATGCTCATACTTTGTGATGCAAGTGTGTAGGAATAAGATTTTCATGCATAGGACTAGACCCATGTTCATGAAGTCTGTAAAGTTTTTGAAACATTGTTAGACGGTAGTAAAGCAAGAACGTGATAAAATCCGCAAAATTCGTCTTACATTCGCAAATACGAATTATTTAGGCCCTTAAAAACTTTTATTTTATTATATCGATTTCAAATGGTTCTGTTACTTGCTCACAGATATGTCAGATAGCAGCATACACCCCAAAGCAGTCGTATTCGCAGTACATAATGCCGTACGGGGACTTGAACCCGAGCGCGCGTCGGAGACACAACGTGCGCGTCGTCACCGTCGGACGCTATCGGATGCTCAAGGACACTAATACTCACAAGGTAATGGATCTAGATGGACTCCTTATCCTGACACATGCCTGTTAGGATGAATAGGGTAGTTTATTACTTTTTTCAAAATACATTTATTAATAATGTATGTCATCCTAAATGTAACGAAAAAAGAATTTTCAAAATTGGCGCTATATAGCTTTAAATTTAGTGGAAGGGGTAGTTGTCAAATTACAGTAATATCAGACTGTGACGTCACCGGCCATAAAGCTGCGTGCTTGTGAAAAGGGTAGCGAAATAACCCCACCACGGCCCCATTTTTGCTCACAACAATATTTCAAATATGAGTATCTACTTTATTTTTCAACCAATTTTGATGCTGATTTCACAGAAGAATTTCTATTTCATATTATTTTATGCTACATATAAAATAATTTAAAAATCAAACATAGGAAATTACCCTATTGTATTATGACTTTTTTGGTACTCCTGCACTATTTTATTTATTTCATTATTGTAGACCATAAGATACTATCTCACTCACTTTGTGTTTACTCGGGTATTATTAAGCTTAAGACTATTTTAAACTAAAACTATCATATTATTATGCTTATTCGGCCCTGCCTGTAACAACTTCTAATAAATCAACACCTTCACAGATATTGAAAACAAAATCGGAGATATCTGCATTGACAGACTTCCTGGACTGGTTGGAGAAAGAGAAGGGAGATGGTAGCGTGATCCTCATATACCACGAACCCAAGCGATTCAGCCCCACCATGCTGCTAGAGGCTCTTACCAAGCAAGTGGTTTTTTATAGACATGCTAGTTCCCTTAGATCAGTTATACTGAACCTGAAGCCTGCCAGACTATTGCAAGTGGCCCACCAGTTTCCAAGATCACTTGGGCTCTATGCTAACCCTATAGGAATACAATAATTGCGTTAAATATGATCATTTTTTTATAAAATAAATAAAATGTAAAATATAAGTTAAGTTTTAGACACTTAAGTAGGTCAATGAATTTATGTTGCGGCCTGAGGCACCATAGCTAAGATATCTAAGCCCGTACAGCAAAAAGGTTGAGTACCACTGGATTAGATGGTAAACAACGATAATCAGTAGTAACGTCAGCTAGAAGTTCAAAATGACCCGAGTTTCTGGTTACAATAAGGGTAGACAAACAGTAGCAACAGCCTACACTGTGCAGAATTTTCTATTAGAAACCTTGGCTTAGTTATGATTTAGGATGGCTATTCTAAGACAAATGTGTCTCAAATTGTCTATATGTCTTGCTTGGTGATGGAAAACATCGTGAGGAAACCTACAAACCTGAGAATTCTCGATAAGAATTTCGAGGGTATGTGAAGTCTGCCAATCCGCACTAGGCCAGCTTGGTGGACTAGGCCTAAACCCTCTCAGTAGTAGAGGAGGCCCATGCTCGGCAGCAAGCAGTATATATTATAGGGCTGGTATATTATTTATATTTTCCGTAAATAAAGAAACTATCTCCATATTATATTTTATCGAAATTGGTTCAATAATTCCAGAGATTACTTCCTACAAACAAATTCACTAACTTACAAAGTGTACCTCTTTATAATATTAGTTATTGATATGAAATTTTTTGTATGTTTATTAGAACTAAACATATTTATAACTAGCATTGCGCGCGGCTCCGCCCGCGTGGAAAAGTTTTTCCAGGATAAAAAGTAGCCTATAGCACTCAGGAGTAATGTAGCTTTCTATTAGTGAAAGAATTTTCAAAATCGGTCCAGTAGTTCCTGAGATTAGCGCGTTCAAACAAACAAACTCTTCAGCTTTATATAATAAAATATAGATAGACAAGCAAGAAGTAAGCTAATAATGAGTGTATCCGTACACCCCGCAGGCACAAGTTACTGGACCGGTTCAAGTCGACAGTGGCCGGGTTCGCGGACAGCTACGCGCTCGCGGCGGACAAGTGCAAGGCGACGGTGAAGTCGGTGTCGCTGCGCGTGCTGGCGCGCGTGCTGCTCGACGCCGACTCGCTCGCCGTGGACAGCGCGCTCGACCGGGCAGCCGCTGCCTACAGGATCGTCGAGCATCTCGCGCAAGGTAACCACTGACTTACAAGTGGACAACTGGTGGTAGATCTCTCATATGTAAGAGTCCGTCTGTGTGGGTACCACCGCAATGTCTATTTCTACCGCCAAGCAGCAGTGTGCATGCACTGTTGTGTTTCGGTTTGAAAGACATTGTAGCCAGTGTAACTACTGGACATAATGAGACGTAACATCTTATGTCTCAGGATGACGAGCGCAGTGGAATGCCAAACAGTACTTTGTAAGTCAAGGTGCTGGATGGTGTTGCTACTGTTTATGGGTGGTCGTATCGCTTACCATCAGGCGAATGGCATGCTCGTCTCGGGCTACCTGGCCCAGTCTCTGTAACACAACCAATGGCAAACTGATCAGAGGATCTGGGCAGGAGCAAAATAAAAAAGATTACTGCTTAGGTGTACTGCACTATGTTGAACTGTACTGTCTAGCCCTACGGTAGCTATATATTATGTATATGTTTGTACTTCAGGTGCCAACTTTTAACACTTTTTAATGGAAAGGCGCATTGTACGAATATGGCATTACATATCCAGACTACAATGCAAAATCGTGAAACGTAGTTTTACATGACTTCAGGCGAGCAGCAAGAGGTGGGCGCTGGTGGTGAGGGTCTCTCGGCGAGTGAAGACATGGTGGAGACCGCGCGCGTGTGGGCGCGTCCCGTCCACACCGAGTTGGAGGAGTTGGCCAACCTTAAGAAAATACTTGAAAGGTAAATATAACACTAGGCTTTGATTAATTATATACCTAAATAGAGTGACGCGCTGCAATGAAACTTAAACAAACAGGCCAACTTTTCTTAAGCTAGTATGTGTGACAGCTGTGTCATACGCTATTGCTGCATTATTCTGCGTATCCTTGGGTGCGCGCATAATGATAACAGTTATTACATGGTTTCTATTAAAACGGGGAGATAATGATATCCATGGAAAACAACAAAAAATAATTCACTCGAACTCATTTAGTGGGGAACAGTAGGCCTCTATTTTTTCGACGCGTTTGAAACGTTCAGTGTCTATCTAGGTATATAATTAATCAAAGACACTAGGTGTTGCTCGCGGTATCGTCCGCGTAAAAAGACATTTCCGTTACAAAATTTATTAGTATTAACAAAAGACAATCCACAGCGTCATCTGTGCGACGCCAGCACCATATATTTACAAAGTCAGAAAAAAATTCCTATGGGAGCAAATTACCTTAATAAAAATGATTCTATATGGTAATACAGGTCATGGTTTATACGTGTGCGAAATTTCATCTACAGTGTAAACTCCATGTAACATCACTCGATTTAACGATAAACTCCCTAAAGCGTCGAAATCACTTGGCATGTTTAGCTTGCCTTCCATACAATAATACACTCTATATAGCATTAAACCCTCTCTCAATAACTGCAACAATTAAGTAATAAAAAATACAAACACACGAATTGAAAACCTCCTCCTTTTGGAAGTCGGTTAAAAAGTACCTTTTAAGTTACCAAAATTAGTAAAAACTGCACAGCTGTGTACGTTCTTTTGTTGCTTTATTATCCTATCCCGTAATATAGTCGACTGTTGGCATCATGCATACCTAACTTTCTAAGAAATTCGTTCTTTTATTTACAAAGTACTTCCTTTATCACCAAGATACCTCAATATCGCAAGATATGAATGAAGTAGGTAAGTAAAAATAATACAACAAAATTACTGGTGCAACAAAAGACGTCCGATAAAAATAACACTAGGTACCTATACGCAATAGCGTCCAAATAATGCATGCATGCTCACGCCTTTTATCCCCGAAGGAAGGGGTAGGCAGAGGCGCAACTAGTGCACCCACTTTTCGCCAAGCGTATTCCGTCCCATGATGTGATAGGGGGCGAGCCTATCGCCATATCGGGCACAAATTCCATACCCCGGGCTGATACTGAATAGAAAAATCCAATATCACTTTGCCCTACCCGGAGATCGAACCCGAGACCTCAGCCTTGCAGTCGTACCGTAATACAACTACGCCACCGAGGCAGTAACATTGTTTTTTATGTGCATAACTACTAACACTAGTTTGAAATAAACTTTTTCTTTTTATAATTCTGATTTTTCTTCTCTCCATTTAACGACAACTCTCTATAACGCCATAAAATGCACAGTCTCTTCAGTGTCTTTATATAGAGTTTACACAGTATACATAAAGTATCTTGGTTAGAATATATGTATATTATATGAAAATAATTCTAGGCCCGTTTTTGGACATGTCCTTTGCGCATCAATTGCTCTATAGTTTATGGGCAATAGTCAGCAAATAGCTACCCTATTTGTCTTATTTATCATCTTAAAAATATTTTTGACTGCCTGGCCAAGTGTAAATAGTCCTATCAATTACTTGTACGAAGTTGTTCCTTTGTATTATTTATAGTTATAGCTCGATTATCTAAAGCTGGCACGTACAATACGATGATGTGTTGCGCGTGTGTCTGAATAATCACGGTAGTGAATAGTAAATGCATCATAGACCTAGTTTTAGCCGAAAATACCGTATTTCTATGGTAATTACCATGTTTCTGGTAAATTTTATTTGTGCCCATTTGTAAATGGCAATAAGCAGTATTTCTATTGTTTATCGCTGGACTCGCCTCCTGTAACATCATAGGAACACACATGGAGAAAAATGGATGCACAGTTGCGTGTCTGCCTACTCCCTCGGCAATAATAATCGTGATGCTTTGTATGTATTTGTTTTTATACTTTGTTATAAGAACTAGGTTCTTAACAATAAATTATAATCAAGAAGTGAAGATTTATTGCTAGCACAATTTTAAAACACTTAAAAATATTACTTAAAAAATAAATGTGGTAATTTAAATCTCACTGGTGGTAGGTCTCTCATTATGTAAGAGGCCGTCTGGATGGGTACCACCGCAATGTCTATTTCTACCGCCAAGCAACAGTGTGCATGCACTGTTGTGTTTCGGTTTGAAGGACATTGTAGCCAGTGTAACTACTGGACATAATGAGACTTAACATCTTATGTCTCAGGGTGACGAGCGCAGTGGAATGCCACACAGTACTTTGTAACTCAAGGTGCTGGGTGTTGCTACTGTTTATGGGCGGTCGTATCGCTTACCATCAGGCGAACGGCATGCTCGCCTCGTCATTGAATGCCATAAAAAAAAAATGTGATCACCGACGCTACCTTCTATTCTTTCATCCAGCTGGATGCTACAGTACGATCTAGGAACAATGTTGTAGGCACTTTCTTAGATTTTGGTCATACAAAAACACTTTGTGAGTTATATTGCTTTCTATGTGTGTATGTATGTATGTATGTATGAATGGTGGTGTTTCAGACAAAACACGTTCCGTCCGGTGTTCGCGCCGCTGCTGCGGTCGGCGCGGCCGGAGCGCAAGCGTGTGACCGCGCTGCGCCGTCTGCTCGCCGACGCGGGCCTGCTCTACGACCAGCTCAAGGACGCCTGGCAGGAACAGAAGCTCACAGGTAACACATGCCAATAGAAAGAAATAAATATTTATTTATTTATTAATATTACATATTTGGTTAGGGATGGATTAGGGAGGTCGCCCATGGTGACTTTTTGTAGCGATGCTGTCGCGCGTTTCGTTATCGCATAGTATTACTATATCGAAACTATTATCTATATCTATACTTCTATACTTAAGTTATAAAGAGGAAAGATTTGATTACTTTTTTGTTTGTTTGTAATGAATAAACCCAAAAAATGAAAATTCTTTCACTAATAGGAAGCTACATTACTCCTGAGTGCTATAGGGAACGTGTACGTCGTAAGCACTGCCATCTAGTGGCGCAATTTGACTCATTTTCAGCCCATCGATACTTGGCATTGACATACAATATTCATTAAAAGGATGAAAAATAACATAAAAATAAACAAATCAAACGGTGTGAAATTATATAATGTTCCCAAGAATAGTACTTAAGTACTTATATTCCCTGGTTATGGGAAAATCGACAAAAATAATAAAAGCTGTATAAAACATACATAATTATGAGTTCCAAAAGCATTTAGAAATGTTTCGTTACGTAATTTATAAAAATAAATATGTTTTGAAGATAATATTCAATACAAAAAAATCTGTAATTAAGGGAACATAACCTCCTAATTTTGCTTAAATAACTAGCTCCCATCTAAAAAAAAAGCATATTCTGGACACGCTGGGTATCAATAACATTCGGCCGGAACACACATTTTATCATTTTTGTCATATTAAAAGAATATATAAACAAATTATTGTGCTAGTTCTAGTTTCTTTTTTTATCCACCTGTGGCTCTTGTGTCGATTTTGTGCTGCCCTCTATAGTTCGTGCACGCTCCCTATAGGCTACTTATTATCCCGGGAAAATATATTTATCCTGGAATAACTTTTTCTCGCGGGCGGAGCCGTGATCAGAAGTCTACTTATAGATACGCGCGTCACCACTGCGCTACAAATTCGATAAAAATGTGTCACTTTTTTCTGACGAGTCCATCTTACAACTGTGGCATTCATATTATTTCTGTACCGAAGTTACGTCGCGACAGCTGCATAATGCATAGCTATTGCATCGCTGCAAAATGTTTGGGTGATATCCCTTAATGTTCGCAGAGCCTCGTCGAGCTTAGGTGCCATAAAATGTATGCTATCGATCTTAGCTTACAGGAGTTGTAGTGGTGGGTGCAGGAGCGGAATAGTTTCATAGATATCACCACACCGTTATTACAGTATTCGCCAAAAAACTCGCGTATATGATATTTTTTTATCGCTGTATGTTCTGCTACTCCTTTGCCTATTCATTCCGTCTGCTTATAAAAGTATGTCTTAGGTGCTATCCAATGCGGTACTTATGTAGTCGAAATTCCCCCAACTAGTCTGATGATATATTATGCTGTTACTAGATCAAAGACGCTTTAATAAACTGGTAATATTTTTCAACTGTGATAAATAATGTATATTTTCAGGTCTCGAGAAACAGTTGGCTGCCTTATCAGTGTCCGCGAAAGAGGAGGATATAAAGGAGCTGATCGAGATATTTGACTGCCATTTTGACCCCACCAAAGAGGCGAAAGGCCCGCGACCAAGGACGCCACGCGTCAACAGGGTGAGGGAATATTCTAGAATTGTTTACTACTGAAGGAGGTTGTAAGCCTATTCGTCTTTAACTTTTTAACCTCATAATATTGGCACATGGTTAAATAAAATCTGGCCAGAGTTTAATTATTTATCTTATTTGCTGTTTTTACAGCCACGGTCTATTAATGAGACAAATGAAGCAGAGGGCAGCACCAGCGAGTCTCACATCAGTTCACCACAAAACTCACCCAATAAGACTAATGGTAAGATAAATTCATACACTTGCAAGTAAAAGCTAAATTTTATGCAAAATTCATCATCAGCTTATATTCAAGTCCACTGCTGGTGGCTGTGGTGGCTGGCTACCTTCAATACGCGCCATTTCACCTTGTCTCCGGAAAATTAATTCAACAAAAACAATTAGACAACTTTCTACACTTCTACATTTACCCAAGCAGCAGTGTGCATGCACTGTTGTGTTTCGGTTTGAAGGACATTGTAGCCAGTGTAACTATTGGACATAATGAGACTTATGATCTTATGTCTCAGGATGACGAGCGCAATGGAATGCTACACAGTACTTTGTAACTCAAGGTGCTGGATGGTGTTGCTACTGTTTATGGGTGGTCTTATCGCTTACCATCAGGCGAACGGCATGCTCGTCTCGTCATTCAATACAATAAAAAAAAAATAGAAAAGTTGATGTCGTTTGGATGTTTGGAGGTCATATCCATTTGATTTTATCATTTTGTTTTTTATAAAATTTGTAAGAAGGTAAAGCACAAGGATTGTTTATTAAAAAAACATGTTCATAATCCATACATTTCTATGTATAACTGTGAATATGCTACTATACTACCACAGTTTTGGGTATGTTAATTATTGCTAACGTAAATAAATATGTTTCAGATGTGGCAGCAGAAGATACTAGTCAAAAAGTGCCTGCGCCCGAACCGGTAGCGGCCAACTAACAGCGTTCACAAAGCTTAGACTTTTCTACCACATAACTATCGTTTAGTTAAAGCCATAGGGATGTGACAAGATACATTTATTCGTATTATAAAAAGTAGGTTAAGTCTCCTTTGGAATTGAACATTTGTTTTGCATGCATCGGTGAACGAGATTATAAGTTTTTTTTTCGTTACGAGTCGACGCCCCACATGTTAATCGTTTCATTTTGCTTTACGCATTTTATACATAGTGGATAAATGTAGATGAGTGCCTTAGCAACTCAGTGTAATAAGATAAACATTTTTGTAATGTCATAATATTTGAGTCAAAGGTGTGCGGCAACTTATTTGTTGCCGCTGCAATATTTATATGACCGCGTTTAAGCGGCGGTTGCAATTATGTTGTTTACTAATTAATGTACGTTAGTTGTTGATCGCGGTTGGCGATTGGTATGTTTTCATTTACAAAGTGCTTAAAAGGGAGCAATATTTATTTACGGCGTTGCGCGGCAATGCCATTTTATTTATGTTATTTATTAGTACGTGTGCAATCACAGAAGCGGATGGACTGATACAAACATCCGGTATTTAAAAATAATATATTTATTTTTTATCTTGTTCCACTTGTGTTGTCAATTTTATGCTACGTTTCGCGCTATAACATTTTGCTGACTGTATTTTTTTTCTACCATAGAGGATATTTCATTTTATTTTTACCATAAATAAGCTATGTAATAAAAACAGTGTGTACCTTTTAACTTACCTCTAATTTAGTTAGTTTTAACATAGACTGTACATATAATTTAATTTCTTATTTTGTTCAGATCTCTAATAAATATGTAAGTCTATATTTTTTTGTATTATTTCACATAAATCTATATATTTTGTGAACTATTTTATTATCTTCTGAATAATATTCAAAGATAAATCCTTACTAATATTATTAATGCGAAAGTAACTCTGTCTGTCTGTCGCGCTTTCCCGCCAAAACTACTGAACCGATGAAATTTGGTACACAGATAGTCTAGAGCCTTAAGCGGGGTTTACATTAGCAAGAAAACTTGCAGAAGTTATGTTGCGCAAGCTATTTTTACCGTGTAAACAGTCACGGCAAGCTGACTTCTGCAACATTTTGAAGCTTGCAGGACTTCTGGCAAGTCGCATGTGTAAACACCATTTCTGCAACTTGCGCGAGAACTTGCAGTTTCAACTTGCTGAGCTAGTAGCTAACGTTTTTTTTATTTGTTCCCTTCTGAAGCAGCTAAGGTCTCAAAGACTATACTGTCAAGTTATAAGTTGGCAGTATTACCGATATGCTTTGATTAATGTCTATTTTGCCTCCCAGCAGTAATATACACGCACTATTGTCTTCCTGTTTGGAGGACATTGTAGCTAACGTAATTACTGGGCATCATAAGACTTAACATCTTATGACTCAGGATGATAAGTACAGTGGAATGCCACGTAGTGCTATATAATTCATAATTCTGTTTCATGTTGGTACTTTTAAGACGATTACTTTATTTACAATCATCATCCAGACAACATTATATTAGATTCATAAAATGTAGGCGAAAGGATTGCGTGCCTTGTCATTCAATTTTATGAAAAAAAAAAACATGGCAAGCAATAAATATTTCTCGAGCAACGTAAACAGTTTTGCAAGAAGTTGCGCAAGTTAACTTGGTGGACCACTTGCAAAAGCGTGTTGCTAAATAAATATTGCCGCTAGTGTAAACGCTTCTGAAAGTTATTGCGCAACATATTGCTGAGAGAACGTGCTAGTCTAAACTCAGCATAAGAAAGGACATAGGCTAGTTCATATCCCGGGAAAATATAAAGCGGGACTTTTATCCCGGAAAAACCTTTACGCCGGCGGCGCCGCGAGCAAAAGCAAGTAAGCACTAAAATACTTGTCCTTAATTAGGGGTAAATCCCTAACTCTAAAATATAATACATGAATCTTTCACAATTTGTACTACTTACAAAATTAGTTATTAATTATTACAGATAGAACCAGCCAGTTCCATCCAAAACAGAATGTATGGTCCAGCGACTAGGCACTATGGTCGCTGGTATGGTCACATTAAGCAAGTCAAAAAAGTATTTATCCGATATTTGATATCTCGTGTTATTTATCTATACTAATAATGAAGAGGAAAGACTTGATTGTTTGTTTGTAATGGATAAACTCAAAAACTACTGGACCGATTATGAAAATTCTTTCACTGATAGGAAGCTACATTACTCCTGAGTGCTATAGGCTACTTTTTATCCCGGAAAAACTTTCACGCGGGCGGAGCCGCGAGCAGAAGTCTAGTATAATATAATAGCGAGGATAGAAACTTTTGATGCATTACGGCAAAGAGAATTTATAATACTACTGAATCATTGCGGCGCGGCGTGCACGCCCATTGCATTGTACATGTGATCCGTATGCGGCCACTTGCCAAGTACCAGTGTCAGATTCATCAATAGGCCTAGGCCTAGAGGGCTTCATGTTTAGTAGGTGCGGCACAATTGATTGTGGGATATTTTGCTTACTGTACCTAAGCTCTTTTTAGCTCTTACAGAACAGGTACGGTTGCGAGATATGTGGAGTGGCACAAATTGAGTGGCCTAAGCAAACTATAAAAGCCGTATTGCCAATTATGCAGAAAAAATAACGCACACCGATATATAGCCCATTATTTTTGAGTCGTAAGTAGAAAACAATCTCGCAATAAGAAACAAATTTATAATTAGAGACCTTTATTTCATAATTATGGTGACCACATCTTGCTTCGTCCAACCTTCTGCTAAATGTTCGCGTACTGCTTTATCTAGTATGACCTGTAAGAGAGAGAGAATATACCAAAATATACATTATAATACTTTGGTCGTGAATAATACGAGACTTTTAGGTCTATATCCGACCTTAGATTAGCAAGAAAAGTTGCAAAAATCAACTTCCTCAAGCAACTTTACCATGTAAGCAATCATCCAAAATTGCATCTAAACCTGTTCAGCGGTTTCGACGTTTACTTCTAACATGCAAACATCTTCAAAAACGTGCGCTTTTTTAATATTAGTAGGTCCTAACTACGAGGTATGAATCTTGATCATTGAGTGTGTAAGAACTTTCGTCTACCAAATATCAAACAGTACAGTCAGCAGCATAAGTAGATGCACAAATTCAAAATTTCAAATTGCATACATACTTTTGTGTTCTTACTAATCTTTTTTTTCTCTTCACAAAAATAATAAAATAAAAGGTATTTACTTTACTTCAAACGAAGAAAAAATATTTCAGTTTAACTTAGAGCGTATATAGGAGATTTGAAATTTTGATTTTGTACAGATATTTATGCACTGACTGTACATACCTCAATATCTCTGCAGCCTTGCATGGCCCGGCTCAGCACCACGTCGAAGTAATCCATGTGCAGGCGATGTGACATTTCCAACAATGATATGCTTCCTGTGAGAAAAAAGTTATGTTAAGTTTTGATAAGGTCCATGCTTCAATTAGGATTATACCTTGTCAGTCAATACAATACGGTATTATCCCATGTTTGAACTTGGATTTTGTACATTATTCTATATGTAACAGCAAATAGTACAAAAAAGAAGCCCTTCTGTGAAAACTGCATGTGTAAATTGGTTAAGGAATGAGGCAGTAATTTATATTTTAAATATTGCAATATGCAGGAGTGAGCGCAGTTCATTTCTTACGGATTTTGTGAATGGTGGTTGGTTTCTGGACAAACCCTAATCTCTTACCACCAGCGAAGTATGGGATACCAGCAAGTATAATATGTTCAAGCTTACCTGTACTAGGCAAGCTGGCTACAGTAAGACACACGCCACCAGCCGCCTCCTCAACATGGCTTACGTCCACCAGAGGCTCAGGGTCACCACCCTTCCACGCCATGGAGGAAGAACAGGCGCACGCATAAGCCCGGAGTGGTATGCCCGCGTCTATTAGAGCTAGGGTTGCCACGTTCACGCAAGCGCAGTAAGCGCTGCCGTCAGCCTAGAAATTATGAGTATGAGTAGGCACGCAGATAAATGATTGGTTGAATAGCTGCTGGACATCATGAGACTTAACATCTTATGTCTCAGAATGACGAGCGCAGCGGAATGCCACACAGTACTTTGTAACTCAAGGTGAATTGTGGTGTTGCTACTGTTTATGGGCGGTCGTATCGCTAACCATCAGGCGAACGGCATGCTCGTCACGACATTCAATGCTGAAAAAAAATATTTTTTTATTATGATGTTAAATGCTTCAATGAAATTACTGTATGTGTATGCTTACATTGACATTAATTATGCTTTGATCTATTAATTTTTCAATATTATAGGAAAGGCATTTTAGCAGTATTTTGACCGTATGTTGTATAGGCTATAGTCTAGGTGTTTATTATCCCATACAGTGAAAAAAAATATTGGTATCCTCATATCATAAATAAAGCTCAATTTTAACCACATAACAACAATCTCAATTTGTTATCATCCTTTGTACCTGCAAAACTTCAACGTAAATATCAATCTGTGACCGAGGATACAGCTCTGTCTTGATGGCGGCCGCGAGCGCCTGACGCAAGTGTAACGACATCTCCTGTGACTTACGGTCACCACGCGGCCTGTTCTTTCTTTCACCTGAAAACATTTATGATGTACAATTACATACATAAAGATAAAGCTCGCAAGAACTTGCTGGATGCAGGTCACTTCCAATAGGTTAGTCTGGAAATCTTTGAGAGTGACCTATGACTATGTTTAGCAGTGGATGTTCTATGGCTGATGATGATTACATACTTACACTCACACCTTTATTTAACAAGAGGGAAGGTAGTGGTGCACATGTAATTGGGGTGAGCAATATATTTTTTTTAATGTATTGAATGACGAGACGAGCATGCCGTTCGCCTGATGGTAAGCTATACGGTATAAACAGTAGTAACACCATACAGCACCTTGAGTTACAAAGTACTATGTGGCATTCCACTGCGCTGGTCATCCTGAGGCATAAGATGTTATAGTTGTGTCAATTTAAGCTTGCCGGTATGACAATTCAATTTTTTCGCGACGCGATAACTTTGTGAGAACGTCTACCCAAAAAGTATTTATTTATTTATTTAAAAAGGTACATCAACAGTACACGTATATTTAATACTCTAATACACTTTACTTAGGCTTAAAACTAATACATGTCCAATTACAGATGTATACAACATTACTTAAAAAATATATAAATTATCATAGTATTTTATTTTATTGGTTGTAGAAAACTTACAGCTAATACAAATGATAGTATATAAGATTATAATAGCGACAAAAAGCCAGTTAAAAGTTTTCACTTATAGGTTAGGTGTGTACCTACACATACAATTTCTTAATATCTTGCTAATAGATATTAAGAATTTGTTATATATTATATAAAATTCAACCGTTAAAAATATATTTATCTAAGTTAAACAACGCATAGAACCGAACTCAGAGGAAGAATGCATCGCTCATGATTCTTTTAAGTTTTGGAATACTTGTGCAAAAAAGATCTAAGTCCATATTATACATTATATTGTTAAACTGATAGCTGGCTCTTTTGAGGTAGGCATTCTTGCAGTAATTTGTGTTTGTGCGGGGGATATTTAGCAATCTCGGACACGTCACAAAATTGGGGTGCGGTACCGAGCTTAACCGCAGGAGGTACGGGTAAATAGTCTAATATTATAACTTTTGATCTAAAGGAACGTCTACATTTGTTATTGAAAATATTTAGGGAATCAAAAAATATGTCAATATTTGGCACTTTGGCACATATTTCATTGTAGGTGGTGGATATTCTACGTATGGGCGAGTTATACCCAACATTTGTTCGGCTTTGTGGTAGGTGGAAGAGTTCAGTTCGCGGCTGTCTAGGCAGCCGGTATGGTATCGACAACCCAAAGCGCTCTAGCAAATGCTTGCACTGAGAAAACCCAGTAACACATCTGTATAAAAACATAAGGTCGTGTTGTTTCCGTCGATTGCGTAACGCAAACATGTTAAAAAAAGAAAGACTAGTTAAAAATTCAACTATATAATTGCAAATATTAACCTCGTTCTCCATAAATTATAGCAATGAGTATAATATTTATGTGCTAACCTTGAAATAATATTGTAAAAATATACCAAAATAAAGAATTTAATCTTGACTTTTAAATCAACGCGACGCCTTTACAATGTTGTATCCTTCAGTTCACGGGCGTAGCGGTGGGAAAGTTTTTAATCGTTTGGAAACGAAATATAAACGATTACTGAGAAAAATCTAAATTTGGAAATTATACGCAGGATGTATAACGATAGAGTTTTCAACTGAAGCAGGTCAATAGTTGTTGTTTAGGTACATATATTTATTAAAATATGTTTCAAGAGCATTTTTAAAACAGTCTAGTACAATGTATTAGATAAAAGTACAATATATCCTACTAATATTAGTAGAATATATTGTGCATGCACTATAGTGTTTCGGTTTGAAGGACATTATAGCCAGTGTAACTACAGGAAATAGTGAGACTTAACATCTTATGTCTCAGGATGACGAGCGCAGTGGAATGCCACACAGTACTTTGTAACTCAAGGTGCTGGATGGTGTTGCTACTGTTTATGGGTGGTCGTATCGCTTACCATCAGATGAACGGCATGTTCGTCTCGTCATTCAATACCATAAAAAAAACCTCTTTTACAGGATACGCTGCACGACATAATAAAAAGCCACCATTTTCTAAAAAAAAAATGATGGGTCTCCTCAATGAAGCGTGTAAAAAAGTGACGAAGCAAGATTGGTGTAGAGTTATCGAAAAAAAAATTATAATAGCAGATTTTGAGAGAGACGTACATTTAGATAATTTATTGGAGCAAGAAATTATTATTAATTTAGACGAAAACAGTTCTGATGATCATATAGAATTATCCAGTGACGAAAATGAATAAGACATGATAGGATTTTAGTTGAATTATTCTTAAAAAATAGTTAACAAATACCAAATTGTTAAAGAAAATTATTTAGCAATACCTATCTGCATCTTACATTAATAATGACTAGATTACCCGTTGGACGCAGCGAACGTGTCACAATAATTCTTGGGAATTCGTGTCTTGGGAGATGCCTATGTCCAGCAGTGGACTGTAACGGGTTGATGATGAATGGAATATAATAATTATATAAAAACAATGATTTATATAAAAATTACCCTTTTGACTATCGATTATAAACTCTCTGAATAAGAAATCGATATCACTTAAGAATCGATTATTTCGGGCAACCGATTTTTTGTTCTCTTCACTACACATAGTATGAAGTGAAGTGTCAATAAATTGTCATACCGGCAAGCTTAAATTGACACAACTATAAGTCTCATTATGCCCAGTAGTTACACTGGTTACAATGTCCTTCAAACCGAAACACAACAGTGCATGCACACTGCTGCTTGGCGGTAGAAATAGACATTGCAGTGGTACCCACCCAGACGGACTCTTACATATGAGAGACCTACCACCAGTAATATCAAGCAGTAACTTTACAGTTTAGGCTGAAGTTACGCAGCAAACCCACTTTCACATACTCAGCTATTAATTTATGTTTATTAATAAATAAACTCACAAGAGGTAGTCAGAGGTGCTATTGGTACCCTTTTCAGCATGTTTATTCCATTCCATGCTGTGATAGGAGGCGAGCCTATCTCAATATTGAGCAAACAACCCCAGGATTCGTACTTGATAATCTTGGTATCTCAGAGCAGTAGTTGTACTACTCACACAATACAGCTATGTCACCAAGGCTGTTGTAGAGGCATATACATATAATACATAGAGATAATTGGTGGCAGGTCTCTTGTATGTGACGGGTCATATGGGTAGCTATCACCACAATATCTAATTCTACCTCCATGCAGCATTGTGCATGAACTGTTGTGTTCTAGTTTGAAGGACATTGTAGCCAGTGTAATTATTAGGCATTATGAGAGTTAATACCTTATTCTCAGGGTGATAGGCGCATTGAAGTTTCACATAGTACTTTGTAATTCCAAGTTCTGTATGGTGTTGCTACTGTTTATGGGCAGTTATATTGGTAAGCATCAGGCGAGCGGCATGCTCATCTTAACATTTAACTACAATAAAAAAAGATAATACACAAACCTGTGGAGAATGTGGCCATACTGTACTGACAATTGACAACCACACCTTCTGTTAACTGTTTTGACTTTGATGCCTGAAATAGATGACCAAAGTTAAGATACAATAGAATATTACTTATTACTGTTGATATGAAAGAAATTTGGCACACAGATATACACATTCAATACATATGGAGGCCATTTTTGATCACGCCGCACTATGGACGTCCCCATAGAAACGGTTGGACATGTACTGGTAGTACTGAATGTTTGATAACCTGAAACTAAAATGCATTTAGGATAGGGGTCAATATGACATTTCAGGTTTTACATTATATTTTTTATTTACTCCTCTAATGACTTTATTTTACCTAATATACAGCACCAAAGTTGAAGTATTGAACACTTTTGGGAATAACCTCACTCTTTGATAAAGATATTTGTGGTATTCACAATGATTCGAAGAAGTATTTTATACATAAAATGGTTTAGTAGGATAAACTTATATAAACGCAACTGTTTATTTTTAAAAAGATCCTATATTTAACGGTATAATTAAGGTTTAAAAAAGTAATTAAAGTGGTTGACAAAATCTGTCATATAATAAAAACACCACAAAACCCCTGCCTAATTTTACTTGTGTCTGATAGTTCAGGGTAATTAGGAAATTTCAATAGAACATTATATACCACCCCTCGTCCCTCTTTTGGAGAAAAGTAACATAATAGGTTATTTTTTTATGTAGGCGATCTTGAAGTTAACACCGGGGGAAACCTGCGAATGGGATACTGGAGTCCCCTGGCTTGACGACTGTAGGGGCCTGGGAAGGAAGTGGAAAAGGATGATGGAAGGAAAGGTGGGGAATGGAGAAAGGTTCTCAGGATGGGTGGCAAGGAAAAGGGTGCCAGGAAATGTTTGGGGGCCCTTTTAGGCCTCAATGTGTTATACAACCAAGTGGTATACACATTGAACTGTGTGCCTTGGCCCGCGACCAATGTCCCCCCGCGCATGGGCGTGCACATTGGGTGTGAAGACCCAGCGCACAAGAATTGCCTCGGGGAGCAAAATAATAGGTTACACACCTGCTAAAATGCCAGAGCATCTACAAGCTTACCATACCATACCATACTATACCAGCCCTGTATTATATACTGCCCACTGCTGAGCACGGGCCTCCTCTACTACTCAGAGGGTTAAGGCCTTAGTCCACCACGCTGGCCTAGTGCGAGTTGGCAGACTTCACATACCTTCAAAATTCAGATTTTGTAAATTAAAGCAAGCACTACATTTTTGTAAATTATGAATGTTTCATCAGGTGTTGATATTACACGAAAACAATCAAGTAGGTGCAAGTATTTTTTAATATTATGTTTTCAATTGATGTGTCATTTTAATCCATATTTCTAATAATATAAGCTCAAAATAAATTTTATAATGTAGGAAACGCCTGGCAATTTCTTTTGAGCAAAGTCTTTGATTGACTTGATAAAGGTAGCAGGAACACGCTGGATGCGGGCCACTTTTGACAGGTCCGTCTGGAAAACTTTGGGGGAGGCCTATGTTCAGCAGTGGATGTCATGTGGCTGATGATGAAAGTCTTTGATTTCGTAATTTTAGGCGATTTTAAAACATGTCTATTTTTCATTAATTTGGTTAAAATATACCCTATACTGTATTGAATTTCACTTGTGCAATTGCATTAAGGTCAAATTATTGTGTACCTACTACCTATCTTTAATATGGTTTTAAACTCCCTTTAAATATACCTGTATATTTCAGTATTTTTTTCATAGTCACACCAGTGTTTTTTATATAAACTACATTGGTAATTGATAGGTCTAATATTTAATAATATGTGTAAAAAAAATCAAATCTATACGTTGTTCCGTTCTTGAGTATAGATATGAAAGAGAGGTAGTCATGTCACGTTTTTTCTATGGCGACGTCCCACAGTGCGCCGAATTTATTTTCCGAACTTTTCTGCTCCAACTGTATGTTTACAAGGCTCTAGATTCTTAAACCGATTTCCTAACGTTTATAAAGCATCATAATGTAATCTTACTTGATGTGGTCCATACACAGCGGCTAAAACTTTTGTATTTCCCTGTTCCAAATAAGCACTCCCATCGGGTTGTGTGAAAACGCCTAATTTACATCGAATTCTGCGAAGCTCATTTGGTCTACGCCCGTCTAAACGCAGCCCTTGACTTGACAATAAATCTGGAGCAGGCATTTTCACGAATCCTCTTGGAAATTTATAAATATAAATAATTTTTGCACGTTAATTTTGTAAATAACGAGTAAAGTGTAAACCTCAACGCATTTTTTTGACACTTGACAGCTAACCCTCCTAACTAGTGAAAACTGAAACCTTTTTGACATCTTAAAATTATCGATATTACGAATTACGATTTGAATGTAGGATATGTAATATAAGTATTATAAATAGGTACCTATTATAAATGTGAAAGTTTGTTCAAAGATATTTGGATGATAGTCTGAAATTTTTGCCCGATATGGCGATAGGATCGTCGATCGCGCCCTATCACATCGTGGGACCGAATACGCATTACGCACGGTGAAAAGTGGATGAACTCGTTGCGCCTCTGCCTACCCCTTCGGGGATAAAAGGTGTGAGTGAGTGTGTGTGTGTAAAAAGTACATGCATTCATTTTTTAATAGATTTGGATATTTATTATACACATAAACAATGTTTCGGAATACACCTATTACATAAAAACTATTTCGCCGAGGAAGTATACAGTGAAACTTTTATGATTTGTCCTAGGAAAAACCTTTATTGCGCTCAGACCAACGAGTAACACGAGTTTTACAATATATTTTGATATTTTATCGCACGTTTATCCCTAATCAGAAGGTTTTGAATTTAGATCGTGCATTCCATTTCTGTTATTATAATTTAATAGGTCTGCAGCATGAAACGTTGGGATAGCATGGCTTGTAGAAAGAGATAGCTTGACAAATAAACGTGTATCAAAAAGAGGGCACAAGAAATACAATGCTTCATCTCGAATAACAGCTACCTATGTTTAAATACTGATTTATTAAGCGGGGTTTAGATTAGCAATAAAACTTGCAGAAGTTATGTTGCGCAAGCTATTTTTACCGTGTAAACAGTCACGGCAAGCTGACTTCTGCAACATTTTGAAGTTTGCAGGACTTCTGGCAAGTCGCATGTGTAAACACCATTTGCGCAACTTGCGCGAGAACTTGCAGTTTATTCTGCGTGCAGATAAAAGTTTCAACTTGCTGAGCTAGTAGCTAACGTTTTTTTAATTTTTGTTCCATTCGGAAGCCGCTAAGGTCTCAAAGACTATACTGCCAAGTTATAAGTTTGTAGTTTGACCGATATGTCTATTTTTGTCGCCAAGCTGTAGTATACATGCACTATTGTGTTCCTGTTTAAGGACATTGTAGTTAACGTAATTAATGGGAGTTATAAGACTTAAAATATTATGACTCAGGATGAAGAGTGCAATAAAATGCCACGCAGTACTTTTTAATTGAAAACTCTGTTTCGTGTTGGTATTTTTAAGGCGATTATTTTGTTTACAATTATCATGCAAACAGTATTATATTAGATTCATAAAAATTAGGCAAAAGGATTGCGTGCCTTGTCTTTCAGTTTTATGAAAAAAGAACATGGCAAGCAATAAATATTCCTCGAGTAATGTAAACAGCTTTGCAAGAACTTGCGCAAGTTAACTTGGTGAATGACTTGAAAAAGCGTGTTGCTAAAGAAATATTGCTGCTAGTGTAAACGCTTCTGCAAGTTATTGCGCAACATATTGCTGAGAGAACTTGCTAGTCTAAACTCAGCATTATGGTAGCTAGAATCTAAATGATACAAAATCGACTAAGCCCATTTTATTTATATTCTCTACTGTTCAGTGTTTTGTCGCTGTACGTTAATTTTTTATCTATATTATTAATTTTAGCAATGGCGACGAGTTGGTGTGTTGTGAAAATTATTCTTACGCACTAATTTGTTGTGTTTTAACAATATGAACAATATCTTTTAAAATAAAAGAGGACATGTGACTAGTGTAATAAATTACAATAAACGTATTTGTGTAAAGTAAGTGATGTGATATTTTGGCATCGAAATTTTAACCCCGGTGGATGCGTGCGTGTGCAATAGAATTAACATAAAAATCGATCTAATTACTGGTTAATTGCTTTGTAATACATTAATTCGGTTACCTAATATATTCTTGTGTTATAAATATCAAACATCGTTAGTTTTTTTCACGTGATTGTTTATTTATGATGAATGTTATTGATTTTTTTTTATGTATAAAATGTAATTTGGTTGCAGGAGTTGACAATGGACGTCGATGACTCGGCCGTGGACCTCAGCGTGAGGTTGTAGATGTTCAATTGGTGCTATATTTATATAGTTATTGTGAATTATGTAATTGTTTTGTTTGGCAGGTCGTTGCCTCCAGAGCTGAGCGAATTAAGAGCGTTGACGGCTAGCGGTCTCACTATAACGCCAGCCCAGCCCCCGCCACACGTAAGTATTTAGTCCGTATGTTAGAATTTACTTCCGATTTTAATCTAAAATCCTGATCATTATTACAGTTGCTAAATTTAGAAAACCAATAAATGTAAGCAACATTACAAAATATGACATATTATACAATTTAATAAAATTGTTGAAATATAAGCCCTTAGTGCCTAAATAAATCATATCCATTTTAATGAATTTTCTACATCTCTATACATTAAATCTTTGCACTATATATAAACATCAATAATATTGGCTAATTAGTTTCATAATTGCTAAAATCTCACATTGCTTGAGAGGACCCAATAAGTTTCTTAGTTACTATAAGGCCCACTTGCGCGCGGTACTCGGGTTAAATAAGCAAATGCAAGAGTTTGTAAACTCGAGGTTAGATAGTTAAATTTTAACTCTCGTTGCGCCTTGCACACCTATAAATAACACTGGGTTAACAAACCTGACATTTCTTCTTTTTTAGCTGTCAACATTGAAATTTGTATTCGTTTCTATTGTAATCCGGCTAAAGATGAATGAATAAACAAAAAACTAAACTTTTATGTCTATATCTTTTACACAACAGGTCAATGTATATTAGGCTTTCTTTTATGTGCTTCAGTTTATGACAGCTAATGACGTTTTATTTTAATCGTATTATTTCGTGTCACTTTACTTCTGTGGTTTTGTGTATGTTTAAAAAGTGTTGAAATAATTTGTTTTTAAAGAAACGGATAAAAAACTGCATTTACTTGCCCCTAATTTCAAACCTAGTGATAAAATGCTTCTTTGTGATATAGTAGCGAAATTCAAAAATGTGACTGATGTAGATATGTAAGTAAAGTACTATGCAATGGTATTCACACCACAAAACATTTTAGTAACAAGTAATTAATGACAAATAAATATATTAATCCGTATACAGTCTATTGCTCCTAAAAGAGATGGAAAGGAAGATATTTTATAAAAAATCGTTGTAGCTTATCTCTGCTCTTCTTCAGTCCTTGGCAGAGATATAAATACCTTATACAACCTGGCTATGGCATCAGGTACACTGTAGATTCGTGCACGCAAGTCAATAGCTGGCTTCCAATAGCATAAAACCGTAGTGCACATAATAATTTATTCATGAGTGATAAAGCCCCAATGAAAAAAAACCTTGTACGTACCTCTGAAATTCTAACATTTATGATAAAATTGCAAGCTGGATTAGAAAATTACAAAATAATATCTAATAGATTACTTATATTGGTACCCAAAAATATATATAAAATTATGTAACTCACATATTATTGTTCATTATTGGCCACACAAAGAATAACTGTCTAAGACCATTTAGGTGTGTGAAATGTGCTGGTCCACATAATACTACAATGTGTACAAAAGATAACAATACACCAGCCATATGTGCACTATGCCATGGCAGTCACCCAGCAAATTATAAAGGATGCCTGGTCTATCAGGAAATACAGACAAGGAAAAACCAACAAAAGATAGTGAAGATGGATCACCATATAAGAAAACAGAAGGATTCAGATCCAGAAAATAACACATGTAAGCCTGAAGCAACTTCCTCCATGTCTACACTGAAAGAGACAGTGCACAAGGAAAACTATGTACAATCCTACAGTGAAATTGCAATAAAGACAAAACCTAAAATTAAGAAAACTAATTTGTATGATAATAAAGACTACATACAATCGAATCAAAACTTACCTATAAGTGATGAGGGTGAACCTAATTTATGTTATAACCAGATGCAAAACATATTGCTAGAAACAATTAATAAACAAGCTGAAAAGCTAGATCTCTTAATTCAACAAATGGGAATACTAGTAAATCTCATTACCACCGTTATTAATAAAATAAAATGACTAATCTAAGAATAGGAACATGGAATATAAATGGATTAATTCCAAATAAAAATGAATTAAAACTTCTATTAGAAATAAATAAAATTGACATCATACTTATCTCAGAAACTCATCTAAATAATAGAAAAACATTTACCTTAGAAAATTATAGTACTTATTGCACAAATCACCCTGATGGCACCTCACACGGTGGAACTGCAGTGATAATCAAAAATAATATAAATCACTATATACACGGGGAGTTTAGAGAAGACTATCTTCAAGCCACAACAGTTACAGTCCAAGACAAATGTGGATCATTCAATGTTAGCGCTGTTTATGCTCCGCCAAGATTTGCTATCAATGAAGATATGCTTAAAAATTATTTTGAAAACCTAGGAAAAAAGTACATATGCGGTGGGGACTGGAACTGTAAACATACACTTTGGGGATCCCGACTGATAACCACAAGAGGACGTGCACTAAAAAAATGTTTAGATCTTCTAAAATTAAAGACACTTTCGACTGGAGAACCTACATATTGGCCAACAGATCAAAATAAGTTACCTGACCTATTAGATTTTTTTGTCATAAAAGGATTTCCAAATACCTATTATGATATAGAGAGCTGTCATGATACATCCTCTGACCATTCACCAATAATAGGAACATTTAGCACAACAATAATCTTTAAAGAGCAACAAACAATACTGTGTAACTACAAGACGGACTGGAAGGCCTTTGAAGAATACCTAGAATCAGAAATTAACTTAAAAATGAGGTTAAAAAACACAGAAGACATAGATCAAGCAACCTTCTATATTACAAACAAAATACAAGAGGCCTCTTGGCTCTGCACGCCATTTATTAAGACAAGCGATAAAACTAGGAATATCCCGTTGCAAATCCGCGAAAAAATCATGGAAAAGAGAAGACTACGAAGAATCTACCACCAAAGCAGATATACCACAGACAAAAAAATATTTGAAAGAGCAGCTAGAGAACTAAAACTCATGATCAAAGAAAATGAAAATCAAACATTTCACCAACAATTGTCATCATTATCAGCAAAAAAACGTGACAACTACTCACTCTGGAAACTGACCAAAAAATTTAAAAGACCACAACAGACAATACCACCTTTAAAGTCACTAACTGGACCATGGGCAAAAAAACCGCAAGAAAAGGCTGAACTCTTTGCAGAACATCTTTCTCAAGTTTTTGCACCAAATAATTCTACACTGAGAGAATTTGAAGATAAAATACATGCATTGGTCAATAGTGACCAACAGATGTCTTTACCTATAAAACCAGTGACCCCACGGGAGCTAAAATATTTTATTAAAAACCTAGGTGTAAAAAAAGCCCCGGGCTATGATCTTATCACAGGTGAAATTATGAAACACATACCTAGAAAATCAGTAGTCTTCTTAACCATGCTATTTAATGCTATTCTTAGAATACAATACTATCCGAAAATGTGGAAAGTATCACAAATATGCATGTTACCTAAACAAGGAAAGCCTCCTACAGAACCTGGATCCTATAGGCCTATAAGCCTCTTACCAGTGATATCGAAATTATTTGAGAAAATGTTTCTAAGTCGTCTTAAACCAATCTTGGACCAAGAAAACATAATCCCAGATCATCAATTTGGATTTCGACAACAACATTCCACCGTCGAACAGGTACATCGTGTGGTTGACAAGATTAGACAATCTCTTGAGAGAAAAGAATACTGTGCTGCTGCCTTTTTGGACATTCAGCAAGCCTTTGATAGGGTATGGCACTTAGGATTACTATACAAGCTAAAGTCTAAACTACCTAACTCATACTATATGATATTAAAATCTTACATATCAGAAAGAAAGTTTCATGTCAAATTTGGAGAAGAAATATCAAAATTATATGATATACATGCGTCAGTACCCCAAGGCTCTGTTCTGGGCCCTATACTCTACTCAATATACACAGCGGACTTGCCTAATAGTGCAGATGTTGTAACAGCAACATACGCTGATGATACTGCTTGCCTTGCAAGTGATAGAAACCCTGTGGTAGCCGCAGACAAGTTGCAGGCACATTTATACAAAATAGAGCAATGGCTAGAAATGTGGAGAATAAGGCCAAGTGTCACTAAGTCAGTGCAAGTCACATTCACATTGAGAAGAGGAGACTGTCCACCTGTAACTCTCAGGGGCGAGCAACTACCAACAGCAAATAGTGTACGATACTTGGGCCTTAGTTTAGATAGAAGGTTAACCTGGGCCACCCACATCAAGGCAAAAAGGAAGGAGGCATCATTGCAGTTCAAGAACCTGTATTGGCTTATAGGGAGACAATCACCACTAAGTATGGATAACAAATTGTTGATCTATAAAGCAATAATAAAGCCCATATGGACATATGGAATACAACTCTGGGGATCTGCCAGTAACTCCAACTTAGAAATACTTCAGAGATTTCAGAATAATGTACTGAGAACAATTTGTAATGCATCATGGTTCATAAGAAATAGTGAGATACATGAATATTTAGAAATACCAACTGTCAAAGAGGAAGTTAAACATTACAGTAAAAAATATAAAGATAGGCTTAAAAATCACACTAACATACTAGCCAGGGACCTACTGGAAAATAAAGATAATATCTCAAGGCTGAAACGCTGGCAAATATTAAATTTAGATACAAGAGACTAAAAATTAAACTCTAATAAGTAAAGAGAGAGTAGTCAATGGAATACCTCTCACAAAAATTAAAGAACCCATATAAAATCTGATCATAGCTAAGACAGCTGATTGCAGATTAAAAAAAAAAAAAAAAAAAAAAAAAAAAAACATATTATTGTGTGAATACTGCAATTTATATTTCATTTTGTTTAATTAATAGATCACGCTTTCTTTTATAAGTCGAAATCTTCTATGAAACTCTTTGTCCCTTTGTGAATTATAATAATCTGACCGTTCTTTGACCCTTCTGTAATAGAAGCTTGAACTAATATACTCAAAACTTCTTCGTTATTATCAGAGAATATAGAATCATTGGTCATTTCAATACTTTAACTAAACACATCACAAAATAAAATATTATACAGCGGAACATAGCCCCCAATGCTAGCGACTAACCCAGTGTTAGCGACTTAACCCACCGGCATCGGTGGGTTAAATATTTAGAAATTAACCCTAGGTTTACTCCTAACTTTTGATAGCGCAAGGTAAATTATTTATTTAACCCTGAGTTAGCAGTTAACTCCGAGGTTATTAAGTTAACCCAGAAACGTGCAAGTGGCCCTAAGAAACACAATTGATCTAAGTTACTAGCTATACTTAAGACAAATCAACATTTTCTGTCTAGGGATGGAACTCATTAATTGCTCCAAAAACTATTCTTGCGTTATATAGTTTTCTATTCCGGGACCTTATTATTGTTTTCCATTGGTGGTAAATTTCTTGTACATTACATTTGATTAAGTACATCCATATTGGCTAATTTCAGTGTAATAGGACTGCTGCTTTCCATTTAGAATGGCATTGTAGACAATGAAATTAGTGGATTGTGAGACCTAGGCTGACTTGCACAACTTACTATGTTAACGCTAAATACATTTAAGACCTCATGCTTTCACTGTCATCCTTTAGGAGTTGAAAAAGACACCACTATAATTAAAATATACTTAGCGTTAATCATATTTTGTGAGTTGCTGTGCAAGCCAGCCTTATTCTCAACCAACTAATCAATAAGTAGGGTGACAAGCTCAGTGTGATGTTCTGCAGTAGATTTTGTGTATGGACAGCGACACTTCACTGCTTAATATATTGTTTGGTTTTTTCTATACTGATTATGAAATGTATAAGGACATTTCATAATCAGTATAGCTCTTAATCATAAAAATATTTATTTAAGTTATTGTAATATAGAATTTCATGATTTACAATAATTATGTGAATGTTCATTATTTGCATAACCAATAAATTTATATAATTTTGTTGTTTCCATTTATGCACCCAAGAAGTACACAATAGTAAGTCAAAATGGATTTTAAACATTTAAAGTAATTTATAATATAGATTTTGTTTTATCTTATTTATTTTTGGCAACTGTAGAATTCTATATTTTCCTCTAATAACCTGTGAAATCAGTATGTTAGACATAGATATGTATGTTTATTGCAGGCACCTATTAGTTACTTGTTCTCTCCTCTGTGGCACTAAATGTTTCTTTCTTTCAATATGAAATCAGAATGTTAAACATAGAATTGAAAATGTTTTTTTTCTATTATTAGTTATAAGTTTACATCATATATTAGTTAAAAAATCATAGATATGTCACTAAAGTAATGAGGATTTAAATCTAGAATACAGAGTAACTACTAGGCCAGTATTGTGGACTGAGGCCTAAATTCTCTTGGTAGTGATTAGAGAAGGGAGCTTGTTCCCAGCATTAGGATATTAGGTAAAGCTGAGTTAAGAATAACAAGTTCTCGCAGGAAAATATTGTCCAGGAAAATATTGTCCAAGAACTTTTAATAACGAATGCAACCTGCCGCAAGACCTGCAAGCTCCAAATTAGTGGAAGTCAGCTTGCCGTGACTTTACATGGTAAAAATAGCTTGTGGAAGGTAACTTCTGCAAGGTTTCTTGCTAATCTAAACCACTTCATATTATATTTAATTATTATTTCAGACAATTAGATAAAATTAGTGACCATTTGAGAATTTCTTCTAGCCTAAGGCAAGGCAAGGTGGTAAATTTTTCTACCAGTAGAAGTTAAAAGCATACCTATATTACATTATTGCATACCTATAAACCTCCTTCACACTACACCTGTTTAAATACATTTTAACGTTTTCCTCATATTATTCAACCTCAGTATGTAATGATTCATGCATGATAATATTGAATTCAATAATCAATATCCTCATAACCCACATGCCATAAATATATTGACAGAAATTTTACATACACACACTCACGCCTTTTATCCCCGAACGTGTAGGCAGAGGCGCAACTAGTGTATCCACTTTTCGCCGTACGTATTCCATCCCATGATGTTATAGGGGGCGATAGACTCCGGGCTGATACTGAATTTAAAAAACCCAATATCACTTTGCCCCACACGGGTATCGACCAAGACCCCAGCATTGCAGTCACACTGTAACACGACTACACCACCGAGACAGTCCCAAAATACCAATTAATAAAAATAATGTTTATGTAGCACCTATGACATAAATCAATAAACAAAATTGCGAATGAAGCATGGATTTACTTCTATTCCTGCCTATATGTTATAAAATGTAGGCGTGATGTACAGTAATTAATTGTAATATTTGATATGCGATTAACATCTTCCTTACGCTGCCATGGATAGATTGATAAGGTCAGTGCGTAATTAAAAATGTTATCTGTGTTTACATTTGTGTTAATGGAACGTGAGTCTTGTAATTATATAACTTTGTCCAATAATGAGATACTATAATTATGGAACTTATTGTCTAGACAGAAGAAATTATATATCTGATTAAATATTACGTTTTATTTTGTCTATCTGTAGTTAGTTTCTATAAGCAATCCCAATAGTATATTTCAATCCATCATGCAAATAGTCCAAACAGAACAAAGAGTTTTTTGATGACACATTTACAAATGAATTATTATGATTGGTAATACTACTACCACTACTAATACAAGACTAATTTAACTGAAGCAATCCGAACTTGGCATAGGCATAATGTATTATAATCTATACTTTAATATATAAAGCTGAAGAGTTTGTTTGTTTGTTTGTTTGAACGCGCTAATCTCAAGAACTACTGGACCGATTTTGAAAATTCTTTCATTAATAGGAAGCTACATTACTCCTGAGTGCTATAATAATGTAAGTGAGTGAGTAATATAATGCTACTTTTTATCCCTGAAAAACTTTTCCACACGGGCGGAGCCGCGCGCAATTCTAGTTTCTATAATAAAACTGTACTAACATAAAGGTGTGTTCACACAGGGCTCGAGCGGCAAGCGTGTGCTGCGCCCGCGTTCAGAACAGCGCAGCTATGCCGAGAGCCCGGACATCGTGCTGCTGCCCGCCGCGCCGCCGCACAGGAAGCCCGCCGTGGCGACGTCCGCGCCGTTCACCGGTATGTGAGAAGTGGTTTTGTATTTCACTGGTGGTAGGTCTCTCATATGTAAGAGTCCGTCTGGGTGGGTAACACCGCAATGTCTATTTCTACAGCCAAGCAGCAGTGTGCATGCACTGTTGTGCTTCGGTTTGAAGGACATTGTAGCCATTGTAACTACTGGACATAATGAGACTTAACATCTTATGTCTCAGGATGACGAGCGCAGTGGAATGCCTCACAGTACTTTGTAACTCAAGGTGCTGGATGGTGTTACTACTGTTTATGGGCGTATCGCTTACCATCAGGCGAACGGTATACACGTCTCGTCATTCAATACCATAAAAAAAGTGTTTACAGCTCACAATTATGGTCGCAACTGACTTAAAGATATTGAAAGAAAAGCTACATCTGATCTATTATTCAGATGTGTTTCACGAAACCGATCGCCTGTTATTAGACGTTTAGAGGCTATATGGTCGCTGACTGCTACTTATTGTAATCTGTTTTGTTGCCTAAATAAATAACTCAACCGTAATTTTTGTACCAGATGTGAGCAGCAAGTTGAACTCGACAACGGTGAATGTCTCTATAACGCCGAGCACCCTGCCGCCGCCCGCGCCGGAGTCCCCGCGCGACCCGCGCGATGACGAAGACTCCGAGGACGAGGAGAATGAACCGCCCATACCGGTGCCGGGACATCGCGTGAGTAATGTCACATATTCTAGAATATATTTGCTTCATAACACATTATTTCCATAGACGCACTCACTTATCAGACTATTCTAGTAATAAATAGTGACATTTATGATTATCTTGCCTATTGGAATTTGATGCAAATATTTCGTGACAAGTCTCAAGTCTAGTTCCACTAGTATAATAGACGGCAAGCAACTTGAGCACATTACTGCATGGTGGGGGATTATGTAAGTGTAGCTACATTAAAAACATTGCTGGTGGTGTGTTTTTAATGTCACCTGTACACAAGGTGTTAAAACCAGTCATAGTGCCCTATGTAAGTGTGTTGCGTTTCGGGATGAGCTTGTGTATAATATCTGGTTCAAATAGGCCGGCATAATTGTGTGACACTATGTGTTACTTTGCCGGAATAAAAAAAGTGTGTGTGTACTTATGTACACGCGTTAGAAGTTATACTTCTTTGGCGTAACAACATAAAAATCATTTAAAATTTTTATCTTTCGCCTTATTCTACGTTCAAAATTCAAAAATGTTGACTATAGCTAACTTCAGAGTGTCAGTTTTACGTGACGGTGTGCGCGCGCATCGTAAAAATTTACTCTCACCATTTTTCCCTAACGCGCCAAAAGAAGTATAACATTCAAAAATACGTATTAAAAATCCCCCACCACGCAGTAGTGCTCAAGTTGTAACGGTGTCGCGTGTTCAGGAGCTGTCGAGCGCGGAGATATGGGAGCGCGAGCGGCGCATGCGCGGGCTGCGCGAGAAGCTGCGCGCCGAGGAGACGCGCCTCGTGCTGCTGCGCAAGATACGGCAGTCGCAGCAGGCCACCGGGCTGCCGCCCACCAAGGTACACCAACATGTGCATCGTACCAAGCTGCATTCGTATTCCGGATACTGAACGATTATATGCAATTATCATACTTTTCCTCTGATATTTCTGGCTCTAGAAATATAAAATTTTGTCCATAGCTACTAGTATTTAAAATATGAATGAAGGTTGTCCATGATTGTATTAATGTCGGTGCGTGTTGCCAGGAGTGTGCGACGGCCACGGCGCTGGCGGGGAGCGGGTGCGTGGTGCCGCCCGGCGTCACCGTCACTCCTGCGCCGCCGCCCGCTCACCAGAACAAGGTACTATACAGGGTCGTTTTGACATTGCGTTACTAAATGAAACCACATACTTATCTCCTTGAAAATAACAATTTCCATTAAGTTATTTTAACCATAGGCGTAAAATAAAAAAGTGTAAGTTTCGAACAAAATAAATATCGATAAAAAGTAACTTTATTCTTACACGCCCTAATGCCACTACTACTGCTCTAAGAGGATTCATCGCAGCGGAAACATTACACTTTCAGTCAGAAAAACACTCACGCACACGCCATATTCGCACTAAACTACAAAATGATAAAAAATCAGGAAAGTAATAATGTGATTTTTGGTGAAAGTATTCGTTATTCATAGATGATATTTGGCGTGATGTTAGCAGAGGTAAATACGAGTATGTGGTTTCATTTAGTAACGTAATGTCAACATGACCCTGTATATTTACCAAATCATATATTTGTGTATTTTATTTTAATAGCACTTCAATTTATTAGGGTATTTTTTTCCAAATAGACAGGCATGTCATCGCTTATATGTTTTTTTCATGTGATAGTAAATTGTCGGTGCCCCTAGAATGTGGCATAAAGATAAAAGTTCGAGCTGAGCAGCAGGCCACAGCCGCAGGCCGTATTGTAGCCTTCCGTTCCGTAGTTCCGCCCCAGGCGGCACTTTTAGGGGGGCGGAAAAATGCGTAAAATAAAAACATTTTCAATTTTTTCCTTTTGGTTAAAGATTTATGCACGTGACTCTTATTTGTTGAAATGATCTCTTTTTGGTGTTTGGGGTGGCAAAATGCTACGCCACTGGGCTGCGGTCTGCGGCACATCTTGGACTTGTACCTTAAAAGTCACGACACGAATGTTCGCATCGTTTATTTGATGATTGTGTCACACACGTTTGTGTATCAACCAATCACAGTCAAACGATACGAACTTTCGTGTCGTTTTTCATTCCACATTCTTTGCTGGTAAAGAAAGAAGCGGTATTGAAATTTGTATTTATAAATTGAGTAATTTTTATAAAAACTAACACAATAATATATTATTGTGTCTATAGTTCATAAATGGAGTTAATTTGTTTGTCCTAATTGGATTTTTGGAGTTAACAACTAACTATGTATAATAATGTATTGTTGTGTGTAGCGTTGCAGCAGCAGCGCGACTAGCGTGTCGGGTAGCGGCGGTGCAGGGGCGGGGAGCACGGGGTCGCGCCGCACCTCCAGCCTGCCCGGCGGCGCCACGCTCACCCCCGGGCCCTACCGCTCACAGGTATCGACCAATTATAATTGGTGTTATCTAATACTTATGCTGAAAGTCCTAAAGTCGTTGCCGCTTGCAAGTAATAGGGTAGTTTCCAATGTACTACTTTGTACATTATTTTATGTGTAACAGAAAATAATACGAAAAAGAAATCGGCATCAAAATTGGTTGCAAATAAAGCAGTTGAAATATTCGGCTTTCCCATTTTAAAACCTAGCAAGGGACACTTTTTACAAAAATCGTTTTATTGCAAAATCTTGCTACCCTAGTAAGTCCCTACCAAATACAAAAATTCTAGCGTTGAAAACTCACAAATAACCAGAAATATTTAATCATCGATACCTAGTAAGTGCACCATTCACTGCCCCGTGACCATTTAAAAACCTATTAAATCACTTTAACCATTCCAAAACCTAGTAAGTTTTTTTTTGTTTAACATAAATACTTTTCAAAGGCTGACGTATTTTACGTTTTTGCGCTCTCCGGTAAAATTTAGTTTTAGCCCCGTACTAGGTTTCGAAATGGGACAGCCGTATTGTCGTGAGTAAAAGTGGGGACGTGTTGGGGATATCGCGCTATCTCTTTTGCACGCACGCAGCGTTATGGCCGGTAACACCAGTTGACGTCACAGTCTAATATTACTGTTATTTGACAATTACCCGTTCTACCAAATTTCAAAGCTTTATAACTTACTTGTTATCGCACTAATTATGAAAATTCTTTTTCCGTTAGATTTTGGATGGCATACATTTTTGATAAATGTTTTAAAAATAAATTAGTCCTGCGTTAGATCGGTAATGAAATTTATTATACTTACAGTCATCAAGCAGCGGTGCGGCCAACATCACTCCGTCTGTGACTATCACGCCGGCGCCTCCGCCCGCCACGCAACACGCGTCCTCCAAGGTAAACATACAAACACAAACAGTTCACCGATATATAACTTCAGAAAAAATAGTATTTTGATGATACAATAATGTTACAAGCCGGCCCAGGACAATTCGTCCGTCACAAGTAGCACAAGCGATGCAGTGAGTATGGAAATGTGATTTCAATTTACTATTTATTATTAATAATTAGAATAATAGTACTTCATTCTGATATTGTGATAAAATGACATACCTAATACATAATAATAGAGTTTGGTTCAAATAAAATATCAATGAAAACAGGGATGAAAACTTCTTAGCATAATTTTAATCTCAGACAAATAAAAATGAAATACACATCACGCATGTATCCCGTAAGGGGTAGGCAGCGGTGCAACCAGGGAACCTATTTTCACCATGTGTGTTTCGTCCCATGATGTGATAGAATGAGAGCCTATCGCCATATCGGACACAAATTCCAGACTGCGGGCTGAGCAGAAATATCCGATATCACTTTGTCCGGGATTCGAACTCGAGACCTCAGCTTTGCAGTTGTTTAATACAACTACGCCACCAAGGCAGTCAAATATCAGACATGTTGATACCCAAAGATAATGACTCATGATGATGATGACTCACTTTATGAAGAAGTGACAATATCGCAATATAGTTTTAGGGACTATTTTATAATGACACGAGCACATTGTTTATGGTTAAATTTCATTGCAGGCAAGTTCACGCAGTTCCGAGGACACTCAAACACCAGCCCAGAGACAGGCCGCTGCCAAACTAGCTTTACGAAAACAACTAGAGAAAACTCTGCTACAGGTAAAACGTTATGGATTAAATAAAACAGTTTTAGTATTGGGTATCCACTGAAAGGAATTGACTGGTTTAATTGCTGGAGCTATTCGTATGTACTCGAATGGTGACTATTGTACAGTCAGCAGCATAAATATCTGTACAAAATCAAAATTGCAAATCGCCTATATACGCGTAAGTTAAACTGAAATATTTTTTTCTTCGTTTGAAGTAAAGCAAATACCTTTTATTTTATTTTTGTGAAGAGAAAAAAAAAATTAGTAAGAACTAAGAACACAAAAGTATGTAGGCAATTTAAAATTTTGAATTTGTTCATCTAAAGTAGTCCAAGAAGTATGCACATTGTTCATGTCTGGTTTCAAACGGGCCGGCATAACGGCATAACTGTCTCGACTGGCGAGATATAATCATCTTTCGTTAGTCGATATTTGTTGATTACGAAGCTGTGAGAGTGTGCCTAGCTAGACCTATGTTTTATCGTACCGCGCCGTCCGATCGTTTGTACTAAATGTTATGTATAAGTATAACTAGGTACGATGCGCTGGCGCCGCATCGATCGTGGACGTGAGCAGTAGTAGCTAATCGTTTACGTTAATAAATGCACGTTCTTGTGTTCCTTAAATCTGTTGTTTTGTTTGTCCCTGAGGCTGTCTGCCAACAATATTTAATTTCGTAAATAAGTATAATTACTTATTATACTTATTTACAAAATTACTATAAATTAATACATTTTCCTTTCTAGATCCCGCCTCCCAAGCCGCCGCCGCCTGAGATGAACTTCATCCCGTCGCCTAGCAACACCGACTTTGTTTATCTTGTTGGATTGGAACATGTCGTGGATTATCTTACAAACGAAGATCGGTAAGTTCACAGTTTTCATTATGTTGAGACTATCATGTTGATCAGAACGATTGGAATTGCAAAGATAGTTCCAAGTTCATTATTACATACACGGTCACGCGGCATGAGCGTGTGTCACCCCCTTACATTTTTCCGTACGAATTCCGTCCAACAATGTGATAGGGGGTGAGCTTATCGCTATATCGGGCTCAAATTCCAAACTCCGAACTGATACCGAGTAGAAAAGCTCAATATTACTTTGCTCGATCCGGGGATGAAACCCGAGACTTTAGCACTGGAGTCGTAGCGTATCATAAGTACCCCACAGCGCAGCGCAGTCAAGGGGTCTGTAACTTAATCAATTAGTTTAGTTTGTTGCCTTAACGAAGTGTAAGTTCTAGTAGCTACGTATGTAATATGTATGTATAATATGTGTGTGTGTGTGTGTGTGTGTGTGTGTGTCAGTATGCCGCGTTCGTCAGTGCCGGCGGTGTGCGCGCAGTGCGGGTGCGACTTCACGCCGGTGTGGCGCTGGGAGCGCGCGCCCGCCCGCCGGCTCGACGCCACCTTCACGCCGGGCGGCGGCGCGCGGCGCCTGTGCGAGCTGTGCGTCTCCGGGAACGTGAAGCGCGCGCTCAAGGCGGAGCACACCGCGCGCCTCAAGACCGCCTTCGTGCGCGCGCTGCAGCAGGAGCAGGAGATCGAGCGGCGCCTGTGCGCGCCCGCCGCCTCGCCGCCGCCCGCCGCCCCCGCGCCCGCCGCCGCCCCCGCCTCCGCGCCCGCCCCGCCGCCCGCGCACTCGCACGCGCCGCACGCACCGCACGCGCACGCGCACTCCGCGCACGCGCCGCACACCGCGCACGCGCACGCGCACAGACCGGTCAGTGGTTTTTAAAAAAAATCTGATATACACTAAGCTTATGAACAAACGAGTTTATAACCTTGTAACCTTTTTTACACGCTTTATTTATTTGTCATTTATACATTAAGTAGAGTGACTGATCGGTCGACGGTCACTCAGCGAGCAATGGAGAGGGCTATGCTAGGTGTTTCTCTACGTGATTGAATCAGAAATGAGGAGATCCGCAGAAGAACGAAAGTCACTGACATAGCCCAGCGGATTAGCATGCTGAAGTGGCAGTTCGAAGAACTGACGGCAGATGGGGCAAAACATAGAATAATAACGCCAAGAATGATAGTTTCATATCAAAAAACTGTCAAGTGTGAAGCATAAAACTCATTGATGTAGGCGTAGGCCACACGTATTGACGTTCTGCCACACGCACACAAGGGTGCAAATAATGTTGCTAGTGGTATCGGATTTTCCCCAAAACCTTAGTCATTATTTTATTATGGAATTATTATTATTGTTCACAGTAAGGGATTACTTTATCCTTAATTATAATGATAAAAATCTGAAATAAAAAATAATAAAATAAATCCCTTAGAATTACCAAAACAGTACCAAATTAAAAACAAATTACGTTGATGACGTGAATTAAACGGTTGAATGCGGTATTTACCTTTGCCTCCATTCTAGTTTTATGATGATGATATGAATGAATGCCTTTATTTATGTCAATAATGTCAAATGTATCTGGTTCCATTTTATTACGGTTCTTTTGCGAATCATAGTAAAAAAGGCAGCATCACCATTCACCATTCAACCGTATAATTGACGTCATTTGAAGCTTAGTGCTTACGTCTGTTGAAAAAAAGACGAAATTAAAAGTTAAAATTATAAATGATAACTTCATAATTTCTAAAAAAAAAAAGATACAGGTGTCCTTATTTTAGAACTATTTTCATTTAAAATAATAATATAAGCTTGTTAAAATTTGAAATGTCAATTAAAATCAACTCAACAGAAAAATATTATTTTCATAATACTGGCAAACACAATTCCAAAGCATGCAAAGGTACCAATTAAATAAGTTAATTTTAGAAATATATTAATTTTAGAATATGAACATCAACATTTGGGGTATCAATATTCTTTTTTTTTTTGGCAACATTTTGATATAATGGCGTCTATAAAATTTTTGAATTATTGTTTTTGCTTTAGCTATTATTTTATGTCAAAATATTAGATTAATCGTAATAATTGCATGTGAAATGTTATGTTACAATGTTTCTTAAAATTATCCGAGATACTGTGACATTAGTTTATTGCACAAACCATCATTTTAAAATAAAATATCGAGAGCTGATAGCGCTACGATTCGGCCTTGAGCACTGACGCGGGATGTTTGGTTACTAGGCTAATTTAGCCTAGTTTTACTTGCCTCACTAAGCGTGTATGTTCACGGTTTCTATGTGTTATTATTCTAAGGGGCAAAAAGTTCTCGAGTGGAGACCACGTACACTGGCAAGCACAACGTCGGCCCACCACCTGCAAGGTGGACAGACGACTTGATAAAGGTCGCAGGAACACGCTGTATGCAGGCCGCTTTTGACAGGTCCGTCTGGAAATCTTTGGGGGAGGCCTATGTTCAGCAGTGGATGTCATGTGGCTGATGATGATGATGATGACATTAAGTAAACGTGCAACACAACCATCTTGAACGTAACACAAAATGAATTGACTTTTTAAAAATACTGTCCCAACTGAACTATATACAAAGTAATATTATAATTTGAATATAATTATATTTCTCTATATAATGTGCACAGGCGTCTCGCAGTTCGTCCCGCAGCAGCGCGGCGGCGGCGCCCCCGTCCCCCGCGCCGCCGCTCACGCCCGCACCGCCACCGCCCAGGTACGTACCGCTATAGATATACGGTTCATTTTTGCACCACAAACTCGACCGACCAAATTCCCGTCATCAATATAATGGCGATGATGATTTATTCCCTGTTATGAAATCGTGCTATTTCTTATAGAGGGGTAGACAAGTGGATCACCTTAGTGAATTATCATCGCCGTAAAATTGTGTTCAATTGAAACTAATGTGGCATTTTTTCCAGGGCGCTGTCAACCTCGGATAATTTACGCAGTCATCACTCGGATCGCGGCCGAGACGGCAACGAAGTCGCTGCCAAGAAAAGCAAAAGTAAGCTATTTATTACACTAAGATGGTGACTTGAGAGCTACCGCCATGGTTAAAGACCTGTCATAGTGTTTAATGCTGATGAAGTCTACGTCTGACGTAGTTAATAAAATTAAAATATTTACTCTTTTCCAGGTTCATCATCAAGCACCAACAGCCAAGGGAGTAGCAGCAAGCCACATCAGGTCAGTGACTTCAATATTAAATGGATGTAAATTGTTAATGGCAATAGGTTTGACCCCTATTACATGAGACCTGACATGGCAAAATTACTGTGTGTGATAGCGTGAAGCCATGTAGGTACTATGTAATAATATGTATGTGAAATCTTCTTACTATATTATAAATTCGAATATTTAGATGTTTGTATGTTTGTTAGAAGTGAGCGCAGAAACAGCTAAACGGATATATATGGAATTTGGCACATGGATATACCATGTTCTGGATTAACATGTAGGCTACTTTTTGTCCTGGTAAATTCCCCGTGGCGAATATTTGAATTTCTGAATTTTTAGATAGCGCTGGCGTCGTAAAAGTAGTGCCACGAACCGCTACTGTGCTTTAGAGAACTTAACACACGAGCAAAGTCGCGCAAAACCTAGGAATATTTAATTATTTTTGCAACTTTATCGGACTGTGTTGTACATATTTTGATATTTCAGCAATTCGCTGCAGCGGCGGCGGCACAGATGGCGTTCGAGCAGCACAGCGCGGCCGCCATGCAGGCGCTGCAACACCAACTGCTTAGAGGTAACTTCTTTACATATAGGCGAGGTGATATGAACTGGTAGGTGCCGGATGTATTTTGGACCCGGGTACATGTGACCATGGTTGAGCTGGCTATAGTAACTAGTACAGACTTACCAACAGTCGTCTCAGAAATTGAAATACAGACACATTTCGTGTCTAACTTCAGGTTATATCTAGTCCATTGACTCGGGTGACTTCGACACGGAGCGCAACTCTGAAGTCGTACCATGCGAAACGAAGCTTTGCAAGGAACTCTCCTCATTATCGCCCTTGGTTAACTTCAGGTTTCTGCCCCCCGAGGCAATTCTTGTGCTTTGGGTCTTCACACCCAATGCACGCCCATGCGCGGGGGAACATTAGTCGCGGGCCGAGGCACACAGTCAGTGTGTATACCTCTTGGTTGCATAACACATTGAGGCCTAAAAGGGCCCGCGAACATTTCCTGGCACCCTTTTCCTTTCCGCCCATCCTGAGAACCTTTCTCCACTCCCCACCTTTCCATCCATCATCCTTTCCCGCTTCCTTCCCAGGCCCCTGCAGTCGTCAAGCCGGGGGACTCCAGTATCCCATTCGCAGGTTTCCCCCGGTGTTGACTGCAGGATCGCCTACCTAAAAAAAAAAAAAAAACTTCAGGTTTCTTCAGAGTAGTGTAGTGGGGATATCGAAATCACACGTGTTTATGTCATTCGCCTTTTGTGCCTGCAAGACTAATAAAATTGCCCGCGATTTTTTTTTATCGATCGAGTAAAACTATATCGGCAATGTTTCAAGAATGTAGCTGATTAAAATTGTTTGCCTTAAAATTTGGTATGGGCACCACGCATCTGGGGTCAGCACGGACTCCAGAGAGCCCAGCTACGCCTATGGTATTATTCCCCCTATGTGGCTGGTGTGCACGATGTCCAAGTGACGGTGTAGGTGTTCCGACAGGGCTGAGCGGTGCGGGTGGGTCGGGCGGCATGACACCAGCCGCTGCGGCCGCCATGATACAGTTCACGCCGCTGCTGTACTCCTACCAGCTGGCTATGGCGCAGGCCTCCGCGCTAGGTAAGCGTTGTACGTATTCCAAACACCGCCATATTTTTTTACACTTTTTTTTCTTTCTGGGGTGTCTCGAGGTCGATTTCTACTATTAAAATTAGAGATGTTTTGTTATGTGGGTCGAAAATGACCCCTAAAGTGTATAGAATTTCTTGTTGAATATTATCGTGCATCTAATATTTGAATCATTATCTCGTTTTTTTGTGATATGAGTAATTGACCTTATATGTATGTATATATTGTGTAAGATTTGTGATAACATTCTTACGCCCAGCTGGATAGTAGGCTTGCACATAGTTAGATACTGATTGCCATATGAAAAGTCTTTCTTAGTGAACCGAATATTCCACTTGCTGTATTTTAGTTTAACCTATACAATAGAAGACACTGAAACTAACATGATATAAATGTATGAATCGATCTCAACCCCCTCAATGTTATTGTTCCTGCATGCAATGTAAAAGAAAAAGTTTATCCCATTATTATTTTTCTACATTGAAATCATTCATCAGTCCCCAAAATAAATGTTAGATCACAGCATGAAATGTTGTATTAAATGTTCTTCATTTTCCTTATGCATGAATGTGATTTGTGTATCTCGGTGTTGTGATCTTTATCTTCATCGCTATCCATTTGTTAGGTCTTAAACAACTGAGGGTAAGATTCGAATAAAAAATTATTCAACAGACATTTAGGACTGGGTCATTTTTGACCCCAAAAATATTCGTCTCCAATCAATTCTTCATACCCGAGTGTTGACATTAGACCGTGAGACCGGAGAAACCAACATAACCGTTCCACTCACCCCCAGTGGTGGTAGCGATATTTTTCCCCGCAAAAAAAAAGGACCGTTTACTTTTAGTCTATAGCTTTGAACCATAATTCCAACCGTAGCATCACATCTATGTTGCCTGGAATTTGAATATGAGCCCCTATTACCACGGGTCGAATGTAGATGGGTGCGCTAATTGAGTCTCAGCCTACCCCATACTCTAAGCGTGAGTAAATAAAAACGCCCCTACAAGAGCATCAAATCTGCTTACCCAATATCGTTTGCAGCGGGCAAGGGTGGGTCATCAGCGACTAACTCTGCCGCCATGGCGGAGATGCAACGCGTCGCCGAGGCGCAGCGGCAGTACCTGCTCGACATGATCCCGGGGCAGCACGGACGGAACCCGTGGACTAAGAACTGAGCTGGGGTTGGTATGTTGTTTGTTTGATCGTAATATTAGGTGATGGCAGGTGATAAGATTTTAAGATAGTTAATCGAACACGCCTGGATGCGGGCCGCGTTTGACAAGTCCGTCTGGAAATCTTTGGGGGAGGCCTATGTTCAGCAGTGGACGTCATGTGGCTGATGATGATGATGAATCGAAACAGATTCCAGACAGTCGACCGATTCGTTGCGCACCTTTTCTTAATGTTATTGTTTCTCGACAAGTATTACAATTCGTAAATAACGAGTTAGTCATAAAATTTTATAAGACAATATCAGTCTCCAAACAATAACAGTGATTTCTGTTTCAGATTGCGGGTAGCGGTGATGCATTTCTAAGATTTCTGATAAGTTCACGCTAAGCTAGGTTAGTTTAAAAATGAAAAAGAAACAGTTTTTAAGTGAATCACGATAGCACAAAATTTAAACAAATACGTAATAACTTAGGTTTAATTAAAATTATGCAGTGTGGTTTCGGACCTGACAATATTTTAATCAAATTAGGATTAATGGCAACATTTCACATTTTAAATAGACGCAGGGCTGTTTGATTAAAGCGCTTACTACTATAAGCAAAATAGAAAAAAACACTAAACGGAATATTAATACGTATAAGTGACGATGAATATAATTGTTCATCAATATTTAAAATGAAAGAAACAGAAGTGAGTCTAAATATAAACGTATAGGCTGAAATAAACAAGGTGGAAGTGATTACAATTAATTGCTTACAACATAAACAAGTAAGCGAAAGTGACGGTAAATCTAAACATTTTAGATATAATATATAAGGAAAAGTGAAGTTTTTAAAACAAAATATATACTAAAGTGAATGTATGCAAGAATTGAAATAAGAAAGTGAATCAAATTATTACTATAATCCAAATGTTTAGTTTCACATTAAACAAGAATCTTGATACATGTAGTATTGTGCACCCGGTAAACATTTACGAGTGGATTGATTCGAGAAAAAGTGTTAAAACCTCAATTGAAGTATTAGTTCTCGCAATCAAATGTAATTTTGTATAACAATAAGGTAAGCTAAATGTTCATTTATAATGTTCATATTTTCATCCAGAGGGGATTTACGACAGGTTAGGAGTAAAACTAGACAAATTATTTTTGCATTGGAAAACGTGTATTGCGTCGACCCCACATTTGAATGCTATAGGCTTAGGCGGGTTATGTTGTGGAAGCAACGCAAGAAAGAGAGGCATATAATAGCCATAAATTGAAACGATTACGTTAATTGGAAAGTTATGATCAACAATTTATGGGAGCGCATAGATTATGAAACATTGAAACAGCCGGCAAATATTCATTTCCTGTCACATAGAGGTACTTAAGTAGCAGAGACGTGTACAATGTAGAGCTGCTAGCGCAAATGTAAGCACAATACAGTCACACAGTGACCGTACCGTGTTTTAAAACGCCTTAAAGTACGTTTTTAAAAAAGTTACTTTTTTATGTGTGAAATTGTGAGTCAGTCAACTTTCTGCCATGAGCAAGTTTATAAAGAAAGATATTTTAAAAAGGAAAGCTTAAATAAAGTTTTAACGTTTAAACTGCTCACACGACATTCTTAATTATTTCACGATATTTTTCGGATTAATTTGATTTTTAATTAAAGAATCTAAAATTTGTATTTTATGGCAGTTTTAAAAACGCGACGCTCACTACCGTATCATAAGATCCGAGAGACACTGCAACATTTGGCATTTGTGTGAATGTTAATATTAAGAGAGTTAAGAATCATTTTGTATGGATAGCTTTAAGTCACTCAATAAATACATGTTATTGAAGACGGAAATGTTTATTTTATTACATTGATTTTACATCGAAATAATCGATTACATTTACAAAGGTAAGTAAAAAAATCGTTCCAAAGACGGCAACTGTACGTAAAGTGAAATTTATTCTTCCTTATTCCTTTAACATAATCCCTGAGCTGACGAGTTCCTGAAAAATAAAAGTAGTCTCAGAAGAGAGAATCTTTATTTATTTACGAAAAATCGAAATCGATTCTTCAAAATACATTCAATCGATTAAAATCTAAGTAATCGATAATTGAGTCGATTCTCAGTGCACGTAAATTGAATCGAATCGATTGTGTTTCAATCGAAAGTTATGACATTAAAATTGTTTAAAAATCATAATACATTTTATCAGATAACATTACCAATAGCAAGCATTTTTTTCATTTTCTTGAGCATCGAATACATAAAAGAAAAGTGTGTGTGTACTTATGTACACGCGTTAGAAGTTATACTTCTTTGGCGTAACATGATAAAAATCTTTTTAAATAACGCGCCAAAAGAAGTATAACTTTAATATCTTTCGCCTTATTCTACGTTCAAAATTCAAAACTAAAATGTTGACTATAGCTAACTTCAGGGTGTTTTTCGTGACGGTTTGCGCGCGCATCGTAAAAATTTACTCTCATCATTTTCCCCTAACGCGCCAAAAGAAGTATAACTTCAATAATTCAAATATCACGGAATATATAAGAATATATATATTACGGAATATAGGTGCACTAGTTATACCTCTGCCCACCCCTGCACTGAAAGTCATTAGTATAACTATGAATAAGTTTTATTCCATTTCGCCTTAGCTATTCGCCCCGTTTCACTATATAGTTTACCTGATGGGCATCCAAGTATGACAGGTCTGTTTCAGCGCCCAGTATCTGCACGGCGTCGATGATGACATCGGCTGCCTTCTTCACGTTCTTGGAGAACATGGCTAGCACTTCGCTCACTGACACCTATATAATATAAACTTTTACAGGCGTAGTTATATGCATTTACTTGCCTACTTTGGCCATTTTCGTCGGTTTTTGCAGTGAATGCATGACCAACTTTCTACTGCCTTAAAATTGCATATTTTGACCATTTTCATTCATATTCTAAGCACTCTTTCTACATATTATCCGATGTCTAATAATAACTATAAAAAAATAACTAGTCCATCATCTTGGGCCGTCCGCTATATTGTATTAAGAATGATGACACTTAGGTAACCATGTATTGTCAACCAAACTAAACGTGTATACAAAATTACATCACAATCTGTTGAGGGTAACTGCTTTTAAATTCAGTTGCAAGATTTGACCCAAACATACATTTCAAATTAAATAAAAGCTTTTAAAATAGTCTTACCGAGCCTTCGTGTTCCCTCCAACAGTCGTAGTCAGTGACGAGTGCCACAGCTGCGTAACTGAGACCGGCTTCTTTCGCCAAAACCACCTAAAACATAAAAAAATATGTTTAAAACCGCACAGTCAATCGATTGAAATCCTTCTCAAAGTAAATAAAGTGTGATGCTACCTCTGGCACGGTTGTCATGTTGACGAGATGACCTCCCCACTGTCGATGCATTAGGCTCTCTGCTCGGCTGGAGAACCTGGTGATTAAAAAAATATATCATAAATGTAGTATCTATTTGAGTCTTGTCTTTATGTTCTTGAATATTTACACTCATGTTGATCCTGTTTCCACAAAGGTAATTGTGTGTGCTGATGTACTTGTTTTGTGATAGATTGCACACCAGACTGATATGATACGGGGAGCGGTTTAATAGATAAAAACAACCGTTCCGATGAGTGCTTTTATTGCAACTGAACTTAGGATTAATTGATACATTAACGAAAATGATATTTGCTTACGATGTAAAAGTATGTTTATGCTAATGTGCGGTAACCCGTACAGTAATAAAACTCAAAAGTGTAGTTAAGTATTCTACAGTTATTCGTACAATTGAGTATAACAACCTCGTTAAGCAAGTTTAATAACGACTCTTGTTGATAGAATATGAATCCTATGATATCAGCATAAGGTTCACCTTGGTCCCTGTATAACAACAGCGGTGCCTGTTTCATGACACGCGTATCCTTTAGCAGCGGCGGCGGCAATGAGAGCGTTCCGCCCGTAGTCGCAGAATGCAGGCCGCATGGGCAGGTGGCACACGCCGCGCGGCCCACCTTCCGTACAGTCGTAGAATGTGCACTGCCGACCCCATGTCCTGGATAAATAAGTGCAGAAAAAAATGTATTCGTCTAGGAATAATGATGGCACTTCATGTATTTGTCGAAATATTTGCGTCTTTTGTGCAAATAAAAAAATTGTGTAATAATTGTTGGATTGGCGAAATAATGCAAATACTCAAATACGCCAATGTAGTGCCAGCATGAGATTGTGGGTACTCATAATTTAAAATAAATGCGGTTTTGACGTCTTTAAGATCAGCTAGACAAGCAAATATGGGTAGATATAGATATGGTTGTAATCGGGATACATCTTATAATATATATAAATCTCGTGTCACAATGTTTGTCCTCAATGGACTCCTAAACCACTTAACCGATTATAATAAAATTCGCACACCATGTGCAGTTCGATCCAACTTGAGAGATAGGATAGTTTAAATCTCAAATTATAGTCGCAATTTTAATTTATTGCTAATTATTTGTCTGTTATTATTTGACAGTCACAATTATCTTAACTCCAAATGATTCTAACAGATGTCGATACCTTTCGACTGGGTTGAGTAAGTAATCAATAGATGGCGCTGCTATGAATGATTCTAACAGATGTCGATACCTTTCGACTGGGTTGTGTAAGTAATCAATAGATGGCGCTGCTATGGTAAATCTACGAACGTGTCATATAACCTACATTTTAAGCGGGACTTTTATACCGGGAAAACTCATTCACGCGGGCGGAGCCGCGGGCAAAATCTAGTATTATTATATTTATGTAGGTACCGAGGGTATCTAATGCATGACGTGAGAGCCCTAAGGAGTTAACTGACCTGTCAATGAAATCATCTAAAATGACGAGGTCTCCTGGCCTGTAGTGTTCCACTAGGGACCCAGTAGCCGTGGTAGCGAGGATATGCGTGCAGCCGACCTTCTTCAGAGCCCAGATGTTTGCGCGGTAATTTACGTCACTGGGAACAAAATATGTGGGTACTTAGTCGTCGTTTCTCCAATCGGTATACCGTTCGATATCTCGTTACTGAAAAACTAGCTCCTTATTGAGAGTTCAGAGAATTCTCCATACAAGTAAGAAAGTTTTCGAGAGCTTTGTTACACTAAGCATGGTCGACGAGATAAGCAAACTCGAAACTCAACTGTCAAACGTAGTACAGTCATATAAAATCCGAAGCGTAGCAGAGGCAGGGGACGACAAAAATCTCATACCCATCGCAGGATGTTGAAGTATATACTTATGCCTTCAAAACCCATTGAAAAAAGAAATGTTCCATAGTCTTATCATACTGGTGAGTGGTGGTACGTCTCTTGTATGCGAGGGGCCGTCTGTGTAGGTAGGACGTTGTAGCCAGCGTAATTATTGGGCATTATGAGACTAATTGACTAGTTCATCTTATGTCTCAGGATGACGAGCGGAGTGGAGTGCCCTGTGCCACGCAGTACTTTGTAATTCAGAATTCTGTGCGGCGTTGCTGTTGTTTATGGGCGATCGTATCGCTTACCATTTCGAATATAAACACTACGTTATATTTTTTATTGCCTTGGTAGGCAAACGAGCATGCGGTCCGCTTGATGGTAAGCAGCATCCGCCGCCCATGGACTAAAGCAATGCCAGCCGTTGCCTACCTTATATCGAAGACTTCTAGTCTCTGTTGCACAAGCTTCCCCTAAAAAGTGACTGCATTATCAAAAGAGAGCGATAGGATTACCTCGGCTGATACTGGTGTTTCCTCCCATGCCTCGCGAGCAGAACACACGACACTCCCTTGATGTGGCCCTCTATGAGCGCATCTGACGGCTTGCCGAATGGAGTTGTGACTTCCCTTTCCACTCTGTTCTCGAACAGCGTCGGGTCATCGAACCCCGAGCCGCCGATGATGCCGATCTGTTGCCAATATTTCAATTACCCACTCTTGTTGAGATTGATAGTGTTATCTTCATAATAAAATATTTAATTACCTTTAGAATGGAGGTCCAGTAATCAGTTAATCAGTAATCAGATAATAGTGTTGTATGTAGAAAAGACATTCTGTTATTATTTAATCTGATTTATAGGTTAAAGGTTGAATTTAAAGATAGTTCGCAGCCCACATTGTTTGGCTAAAGTAGACAGCATTTGTATCTAAATGCTAAATATTTGGCTCAACTTTTCTAAAGGTCTTTGCAAGAATGTCTTTGAAAGATTCAGATCTAATTATTATTGGAACCTCACATAGATCTTTGAAATACATACATAGCATAACACTTTACTCAGGGGTAGCCACCACACCAGCCTTATCTTTTGAGACCCTATGTTTGCAGTTTAGCATTAAAATATTCTTGACAAACGGGTTACAGAAAATCAAACAATGTATTGTAACAATAATTTAATAGTTAAAATAAATCTCCACCTACTAAAGCTATACACATAACAAATATACTGTTCATGCTTATAAATGCAATGTAAATTGCTTGTTTCATTATTTGCCATCTAAGCCTTGTTGGAACTTGACCTCTTTGGTAGTTTCATGAGCCTTTTGCAGATTCTGTGCGATTTCAAAATACCGTTTGGACTCTGCCTCATTTTTCTCAACACCATCTCCTTTTTTGTACATCATACTGACATTAGCACAGGCATACATGTTGCCGTATTCACAAGCTTTCTTTGCAAAACTAAATGATTGTTTCATATCTGGTTTTATTAGGAAATCAATGTTTTTGTTTTTTTCTGGTCTGTGGGGGTTGAAATCAGCAACATTTTTTGGTACTCCTGTCATGTACATTCCTGAGAGATAGTGGCATGCCATATCATCATTGCTGTCGCAGCTCTTCTTTAAGTAGTTGTATCCTGTAACAATTTTATTATTAAGAATTTTGGAGTTTACTCTCCGAGTTATCTTTGTAGGCTCATTCTTATGAGCCCATATAAGAACTTTTAAGTCTTAAAGTTTTTACATATTATAATTTAATATAAATATTGAATAGTTATAATCTATGTGTATTTTTCTAATATCATTTTACATATATGTTAGGAACTGATGACATTCTATGATGGAAACAAATGCAATACATTATACACATAACAGAGTTGCTTACCTCGTGGGACATCTCTTTTAATGCTAATATTAGGTCCTGTGGCGGTGAGAAGCATGCCAGCATGCAAACACGCGCCAGGCTCATTCAAACTACAACCCTTTTCGAAATAGGTTAGAGCTTCAGCGGGATCGCCTTTCTCGTTCCCTTTTCCAACCAAAGTGTAATTCCCGATCTTCAGACATGATTTCCCGAAGTTATAATCCAGGCAGTTACTTTTAAATACTTTCGCTGCCTTGTTAAAGTCTTTTTTGATAGCTTCGAGATAATCTCCCAATAAGTGACATACTTCCGGCTTCTTTTCTTTATAACAACCGAAACGGTACTCAATGCCAAGGTTCTCGATGTATTCCTTAACTTCTTCTTCTTGTTTTAAGTCATAAGCCATGGTCGTGTCGTAATTATAAGATTTGCGTATGGATAACGGGAATGAGGTTAGATAACATACAAACGTCAAACAATGTCAATTGATAAAATTGTTATCAATTGTAAACACAGTCGTTAACACACTTTTTTAAGATGTCTAATAAGAATTAGTTAAGGAATTGTACGAAATACAATGGGATAAATAATTAGTACTTTTAGAAATACTTAATTTACAGAATTAACTAAGTAACTATATCATTACAATTATTAATATTAATATATTTATTTCATATTGCCTACCTTTATTGTTTGTGTCTCAGCCATATTAAAGCAGAAAAACTTTACTTAACGAGAGTTTAATTTTACTCAAACGCGTTTGTTAGATATTGCGTCTTGTTTTATCCACTGTGTTACTTGTGGATTAAATTTATTTGAGTTAATTAAATGATATCCGGTGACCGGTACGTCGTAGGGAAGACCGGAGGCCAGTGTTGCCAACAAGATTTAAAAAATCCGCCAATTTCGTTGTATGTTTCCGTCAAAAATCTGTAAAAATTTTTATTCATCAATAATAGCCCTAAAATTTCTACAGTTCTATATACACAGGCGTAGATATAGCTTTCACATGGGGGGTGGGGGGCGCGTAGCGTGGGTTCTTGCCACCTAAAAAACCTCCCTTTTAGCAAATAAATCACGTATACCACCCACCCCCTCCCCCCCATGCCATATACATTTGAGCAATGTAAAAGGTCATATTTCGCTGAAGGTACATTTCCGTTAAATATTCCGTTAGCTGTTGAGCGGGGTTTACATTAGCAAGAAAACTTGCAGAAGTTATGTTGCGCAAGCTTTTTTTACCGTGTTAATAGTCACAGCAAGCTGACTTCTGCAACATTTAAAGCTTGTAGGACTTCTGGCAAGTCGCACGAGAACTTGCAGTTTATTCTGCGTGCAGATAAAAGTTTCAACTTGCTGAGCAAGTAGCTAACGTTTTTTTTTATTTATTCCATTCTGAAGCAGCTAAGGTCTTAAAGACTATATTGCCAAGTTATAAGTTTTTAGTTTGGTATCGCTATGTCTATTTTTGCCGCCCAGCAGTAGTATGCACGATTGTCTTCCTATTTGAAGGACATTGTAGCCAACGTAATTACTGGGCATCATAGGACTTAACATCTTATAACTCAGGATGATAAGCGCAGTGGAATTCCACGCAGTGCTTTATAATTCACAATTCTGTTTCATGTTCGTACTTTTAAGACGATTATTTTATTTACAATCATCATCCTAACAACATTATACTAGATTCATAAAATTTAGGCGAAAGAATTGCGTGCCTAGTCATTCAATTTTATGAAAAAAAAAACATGGCAAGCAATAAATATTCCTCGAGTAATGTAAACAGTTTTGCAAGAAGTTGCGCAAGTTAACTTGGTGGACCACTTGCAAAAGCGTGTTGCTAAAGAAATATTGCCGCTAGTGTAAACGCATCTGAAAGTTATTGCGCAACATATTGCTGAGAGAACTTCCTAGTCTAAACTTAGCATTAGAATCATTTTTTCCTGTTTTAAACGTATCGAAATCCGCTAGGTATGACGGGAAATCCGTTAAGTTGGCAACGCTGCCGGATGCCAAATAAAATTGTGTTCCACTTCACAAACCAGTGGCTACTTTATAGCATATATCTAGCATTAGTCGGTAAAGAATATCTTTTTTCGATTTCAGTAGAAGTCTTAGTCAGAGTTAAAGTCAGAAGAATGTCTTAAACATGATAAAATTTAGTTAAATATGCTTTGATTTTTTTAGACCTATTATAAGTTAAAGGAAGTTATTTATCAATAAAATCAAAAACAAAATAATATTGCATAATATCCAATATAATCTTCTTTTTTATATTGTGGTTTCCACCATTAACCAATCGGTGATTTCGCTAATGTCGAGTGGTTGGGTGATAATAACGTAGTTCTTCTGGGTAGTCTCTTTCAATATAATGCTCATCTTCAAAGCTTTTATGTAATGACAGCTGCGATATGTCAGTAACGTCAACGTCAGTCGCAATCAGCTGATTCTTTCATAAATTCTTATTTGAAAAAGAAAAAGAAGTAATTTTTCAATTTTATTTCACTACATAATTAAATTATTGCAGTGCGTTACTCTTTTCAAGTACCATAAAAATGTCTGGTAATGTGGAATTGTTCACGACTCGCATGAGAAAAGCTACACGCAAGATACATTCAGTGAGCGATGCTATGGTAAATGCGAAATTTGCAATATGTAAGTATTAAGAACATACAAAACAAAGGCCGGCTTTGTTCTGTATGTTCTGTAGTTAAATGCGCAATAACATACATTGTATTCTTTAGTCCAATATACCTGTTTAAAGTAATTATATTTTATTTCCATGCTAAAATCACTAGAATATATCCATAATAGGTGGTCTGACTGACTATAAACTTAACTAAATATATTCAAGGATTAGTTAAGAGTATGTTGTATGTTTATGTTAAGAGTAGATTTTTACCTCTAAATCCAAATGAACTTTACACAATTGATTTTTTCTTGTAATATTTTAGCTTTGAGAGATGAAAAGGTATGGGGAGGAGGTTTATTTGTGTTCTACCATATATTTGCTTATTTGGAAGATGCTACAGAGAGGTTGGATATGGATGATTTAAAAAAGATGTTTGTACATAAGATTCTTTATAGGTAAGTTTATAATAATATGTCTGCATTATGATGTACTGGTAAGCGCAGCATCGGCCATCCACCTGCAAGGTGGACAGACGACTTGAAAAAGGTCGCAGGAACATGCTGGATGTAGGTCGCTTTTGACAGGTCCGTCTGGAAATATTTAGGGGTGGCCTATGTTCAGCAGTGGACGTCATGTGGCTGATGATGATGATGATGATTATGACAATATATTTTTTTATTTTAAAAGTATTAAGACAATAAACTAAATGAGTGTATCTCTCATGGTTTGATATATATTTTTCTTGTAATCAATGTAATTGAAATGCTTCCCTCTGTCTATTTTTCTCAAAATTGGTTCATCTCTAGTATTTATTCTAATATGTCTCTTGTCTACACAATAATGAAATTAAGAACATTACAAAATGGTAGAAATAAATAATTCTGGAAGACTATAAATTATGGATGTGTCATTTTGAGATTGCATATTATGTCTCATTTAGACTATTGATGAATAATTCATGCACAAATACATGACTATGAATTATGAGTAACAAGTACACATGAATAAGCTGTTTACACACTCATATACATGGCTGTACTCAGCAAGTATCTAAATCAGCGGTTATAATGAACCATACCATCATACCATACCAGCCCTGTATTATATACTGCCCACTGCTGAGCACGGGCCTCCTCTACAACTGAGAGGGTTAAGGCCTTGGTCCACTACGCTGGCCTAGTGAGGGTTGGCAGACTTCACATACCTTCGAAATTCAGAGAACTTCTCAGGTATGCAGGTTTCCTCACGATGTTTTCCTTCACCGTTAAAGCGAGCGATAATTCACAAAGAATACACACATAACTTTTTAGAAAAGTCAGAGGTGTGGGCCCTTGGCTTTTGAACCTGCGGACTTACCTCTCGGCAGTTCGTTCCACTCCCAACTAGGCTATCGCCGCTTTTATATTATATAATGAACATGAACATTATTTTAGTGTCTAAGGTGATATATAAAAACTTAAATGATTATTTATTTAATTCACAGAAAAAGTGCATTTGAAGAAGATCTTTCACATTATTTGGGTGACGATTGGCGTTTGTTACCAAAATCAATGCCACTAGAGAACTATCTACAACATTTGCAAGACTTGGAAAAAGATAATCCAAAGCTGCTGATGGCTTACATATATCATTTATATCTGGGCTTGCTGAGTGGAGGCCAAATATTGTCCAAAAAACGGCAGATGTTTGGAGAGAGTGAGTTTTTATACTTTTGCATCTAATGTCTATGTATATTAGGTAGACTTTTTTTTGTTTTCGCGGAGAAAGTGGCTTATTCCTACCTCCCAGCCTTCAAGGGGGGCGACTGAGCGGTTATGTTGGGTACACCGTGCCTTACGACCCCGCGTTGAGCCGCCCGGAGAGATGTAACCATCGGGCGACCGCCGGGCCGAGTCACTAACCTATGTACACCGCACGGCATATCAACCAAAACTCCGCGGTGGCCATCTTCGACGCATTAGGGACGGCTGCGGGCTTCCTCTGACGAAAAGTGTCTAAGTTGTCGTCCGCAGCCGCCCCTGCGCGATTAGGTAGACTGCTTCAATGACATTATTGTATTGCAACATGACGGCTGTGCTGAGGTCTAGGGTTTGATCCCAGGGTTGCGTAAAGGGATACCGACCACCCGCAATGTCGTCCACCTCGGAGTCGCATAAATTGGAGTAGCGGCCGCCCACTGCTCGCCCCACGACTCTCTCAAACCCCATTTAGTCGGCTCTGCAGTCGTAGACGCCAAAGGCGTGCTTTGGAGGTCGGGGGCTTCTTAGCCCCCTCATTTAGAGGGGCCGTAATGCGGCATTGCGCAGGGGCGGTTCCGTGCAGCTATCTTAGTGCAACAAGATACCCCGGGGCCGTCCCGCATGCGCCGAAGAAGGCCACCGCGGGTTTTGGTTGGTATGCCGATGTAGGGTGTACATATTGTTAGGGACTCGGTCCAATGCCCGTTCCGATGATGCTATATTCCCGAGCGTCGACATTGGGCCGTAAGACTGTGTGAAACCAACATAACCATTCCACTCACCCCACAGTGGTGGTAGCGATAAGGCGTTTTTCCGCGCGATAAAAAAAAAAAAAGGGTTGCGTAAAGGGATATCTGGTTTTTCTGTTTAGTATCAGCTCAGAGTTGGGACTTTGTGCCCAATATGTTGATAAGTTCGTCACTTATCATACAACTGAATAAAAGCGTAAAAAGAGGTATGAGCGTGTGTGTTATGTAAAATTGTCTAATTCAATTCTATGCTGTGTCTGTGCATTGTGTAATATATACTAATATAATAAAGAGGAAAGATTTGTATGTAAGTATGTTTGTAACGAATAAACTCAAAAACTGCTGAACGGATTTCGATGAAATTTGGCACAAGGGTAGATCATGTCCTGGATTAACACATAGGCTACTTTTTATCCCGGTAAAACTTTTTCACGCGGGCGAAGCCGCGAGCAGAAGTCTAGTAGAAGATAATGTTTGGATAATGGTAATGGATCAAAAAGTAGTTAGATGTTTGTTAGATATTTATTATTATGAGTCACGAATACACCCGAATGCTTATTTGGTTAGTTTATCCACTCGTATTCGTAACTGTTTGTCCGTCTTTGGCAAGCATCTAAGGCAGGGGTTAGATAATAACATTTTTGTCTACAGAGAACCAACAAATCAATACATACACGGACAAAGTGACAGATTTCAGTGAAGCAGACATTGGACAATTGAAAAAAGATTTCCGTGACGTCATGAACGACATCGCAGAGAAAATGACAGAGAAAGAGCGAGAGGAGATGATTGAAGAGAGCAACCAAGTGTTTGTAATGAATAATTTGATAGTTAACTCTGTTGGAGGTCAGAATAAGGTACTGTGTAATCTAATGTACAAGGCCTCCGCAGTTTTATTAGTCATTGCGGGAATCGTTTGGACCTATAGGATGCATAAGTAGAATTTATAAATGATGTATGCCAAATAGTAGAGATATGGCTTCATAATATGTTGAATTACTTGAATAGATCCATAATTATTTTGGATCAGATGAATTTTATACATAGAATTATATTCAGTTGTAAACACAGTAATTACATTCTCTGTTTAAATTAATGCACATATTATTGATTTATATTATAAAATAAGTATTAATGTGCTTTTATAACTTTATATTTAGACTGCATTAAAAAGAGCAGATTATGACCATATCAAATATAGGTGACCTAAATATAGCATAGTTATGGAGTATCAACATGATCTATTGAAGCAATTTTATGTCACAAACATATAGGCAGGATACACATGTATTGTTTGGATTATATTGTATATTTTGTTAAATAAAGACTGATTTAACTGGGTTACTGTGGCTTTATATTAGCATTGATGATTTGCATGCCCTTTTTATTTAAGGTTTATTCAGAATGCATTTATACTTACAATGCATACTCACGACTTTTATCCCCGAAGGGGTAGGCAGAGGTGCAACTAGTGCACCCACTTTTCGCCGTGCGTATTCCGTCCCATGATGTGATAGGGGGCGAGCCTATCGCCATATCGGGCACAAATTCCAGATTCCAGGCTGATACTAAATAGAAAAATCCAATATCACATTGCCCGACCCGGGGATCGAACCCGAGACCTCAGCATTGCAGTCGTACACTAATACAACTACGCCACAGAGGCAGTCCTACAACAGGGTCATCTCTTCTGTATACTTAATATAGTTACGTCATATAACTTTGGCGCTGCGAATTCAGTTGCGAGCTATAGCTTTAGTCTTGTACGCCAGTCGTTAATTACATTCATCTAGTTAAAGGTTTCTAATGGGTGTCAGGTTTTAAGACAAGTTCAGTGGGCGTTTCCCTGCACCGCGCCGGCAAAAAATCACGATATTTACCAATTACGTACGGTGTATAATCGAACCGTTGTTACAGTAGAATCCCGATTATTCGCATCAAATGAAACATGGACTAATCCGTATAACCAAAAATCCCGATAATCGATTTTAAAGTAAAATAAAAATATTAAGATTTTAATAAATTTTATTTATGTAATCGGTTTTAAACACGTCGTTTAGAGTTGACAATACGATAATTATAAAAAAATACGTTAATACGATTGGAGGTGGGAATAAGCTCGCCGTATTAATGTCTGCGCAGAAGAAACAATTTAAATCGACAATTAGAGCTGTGACGTAAAAGTCCGGACAATCGGTCTTCGGATAATCGGAATCCTACTATTACTATCGAGAATATTGTGGAAATCATGTGTTATGAGTTGGTCCGGAGATTGGGATTTGAGCTTTATCACATCATGGGACGGAATACACACGGTGATAACTGGATGTACTAGTTCCGCTTCTGTCATCTACGGGGATAAAAGGCGCGCGCGTCTGTGTGTGTGTGTGTGTGTGTGTATGTGTGCGTGCGCGCACGCGTGTGTGTTTGTGTACGTGCGCATGCGTATGTGTGTCATTTATCCTTTCAGTATTCGTCAGTTTGACAGCTGTCGCCTTTTTATGTTATTTTTTTAGTAGAACCTTATGCGTAGGTAGTAAAACCTATTTTCACATTTTGACAGGAGAGGTCATGGGACCCGGGTCCCACCGCGAATGTTAACAAGTTAAATAATACACAGTGACTTAATAAAAATAGTTTATTTGTTACACATTTAAGTATAAATATTTACACCGGTATGACTGTGATCAGCTAAAGGAGGGTAATGAGGGCGGCTCCATCGCCATGTCTATCAGATCGTCGATGTCGTCCGTGCTGAAGAACGATAACTCCAACTGGAAATATAAAAAAAGTTACCATTTTATATCCTTGATTGAAAAATAATGGGGTAATTGCCAAATCAAATTCGACTTTTGGAGCGTAGATCGCCGATCGTTATGAAACTCCTGAATAAAATATTAGTGGGAATGGATAGTTGAGAAAAAAATATGCGTCAAGTCTATAGTTTTTCAGGGGATCTAGTGTTGACTATGGTGAACAGTTTTGACTCTTGGAGAAATGACAAATGGCGCCCAACGTGGGGCCATTTGTCATGTTTGCTGGGGGAATAGTTGAGTATTTAGTAAAGTTTTGTGTAATGTAAGTATAGGTACCATATTTGCATTATGAGGCAAGACTTAAAAAAAATGTACTTTGGTGAAACTTGAAAGTGGTGAATTTATAATCGAAGAACATAATTTTATTGATTGTTTACCATAAAATCGGGTTATAAGATCCTAAGTATCGACAAAAAAAAAAAAATTCATTGCTAGATAATTTGTAGATTAGCAAAAACGTTACAATGTAATGTTTTTGAAGAAGTTATTTATCTGTATCGATATCAATGTCTATTTTCTATCGCTATAGAAAATAGATGATGCACACATGCACTGTTGTGTTTCGGTTTGAAGGACATTGTAGCTAGTGTAACTATTGGACATAATGAGACTTAACATCTTACGTCTTAGGATGACGAGTGCAGTGGAATGCCACACAGTACTGTGTAACTCAGGCGAACGGCATGCTCGTCTCGTCATTCAAAGCTATAAAAAAAAGGTCCAGTAGTAGTGTGGTGTGGTGGTTGGTGTACCAGTGCCTGCGGGTCTCGGCAGAGGCGGCAGTGCAGGGTGCGCTCGCGACACTCGCAGCGCTTGGCGGCGCAGCGCGCGGGGCTGAGCGCGGCGCGCGCGCCCGCCACCGTCGAGAACCGCCGCGCCGTCGGACGGTCGCCCTGCAGCTTGGCGCCCGCCAGCAGCGTGCCTGCACACAACCAATACAGGCTTACCAGTTACCACATGAGCTCCTTCGAGCGGAGACTGAACAGACAATTACCACGATAGAATTATGAAAAATGTATGCTATCCAAAATCAAACGGATAAAGAATTTTCGACATTGGCGCAATAGTAAGTTATAAAGCTTTGAAATTTGGTGGCAGGGGTAGCTTTCAAATAACAGCAATACTAGGTTGTGACGTCGCCAATACATAGGAAACTACCCTATTGTGCCGACCACTAAAGGATAATCTTGTCCCTTGCCAGTTGACATTTTTTTGGTCTTCACTTCGCTTATTTAGTGCAGTGAGGTCACTTTGCCGAGCTAATGATAAAAAAAAACAGTCGACAATGTTGACTATTTTATAAATTTTCTTTAGCCTTTAGCTTTATTTATCATGAAACAAAATTGAATTCTAATATTAGTCAATCATAGCATCCCTTTGCCTACGCACTACGGAATTTGTCATGCCCAAAGCACTGAAAATATACTTATTATCATAAAATTGCGCTGTTCTTAGCTAAGTAACGTTGTGGAATACGGATCTTAGTCGATAGTATTAGGTTATAGAAAGGTCAAGCTGTAAAAGTGCACAGTTTTTATGTCATCGTCATCAACACCAGCTACATGACGTCCACTGCTGAACATAGGCCGCCCCTAAAGATTTCCAGACGGTCCATTTTTATGTATTCGATATTTTTGTGCTGGCTTAAATTTATTTTTTAAGTACTATTGCTATTTTACGACTACAATCGATGGCTATTCAACCAAATTAGTAAGTAAACGATGCAATTTAATCTTAATATATATAAATCTCGTGTCACAATGTTTGTCCTCAATGGACTCCTAAACCACTTAACCGATTATAATAAAATTCGCACACCATGTGCAGTTCGATCCAACTTGAGAGATAGGATAGTTTAAATCTCAAATTATAGTCGCAATTTTAATTTATTGTTAATTATTTGTCTGTTAATATTTGACAGTCACAATTATCTTAACTCCAAATGATTCTAACAGATGTCGATACCTTTCGACTGGGTTGAGTAAGTAATCAATAGATGGCGCTGCTATGAATGATTCTAACAGATGTCGATACCTTTCGACTGGGTTGAGTAAGTAATCAATAGATGGCGCTGCTATGGTAAATCTACGAACGTGTCATATAAGCTACATTTTAAGCGGGACTTTTATACCGGGAAAACTCATTCACGCGGGCGGAGCCGCGGGCAAAAGCTAGTTAATTAATATAATAGTACGCGTTGTTCTACACCGTGAAATTAAAATAATTGACACGACATGGACACTCGACAGTGTTGAATTCTCGCGTTAAGCCAACACTCGTACCAGAAGTGTGCAGATTAGGAATGACAGTGACAATACCCGCCTCAATCCGTCACATTCTCACATCTTTTATCGCCAAAGGGGCAAACAGAAGTGTATATATATTTATACAACTAAACATTATGTCAAAATTTGTTTTAATAAAAAAAAAAATTAACCTGTGTAATAGCAATAATAAAGTTTTGCAAGTGTCTAATACCTTACCGTCGTTTCAAAGTGTTGCTTTTTTTTTATTTCTGAATGGGCTCAAGTTTGTCCGCTATCCGCCTGATGTTAAGCGATGATGCGGCCTAAGGTGAAGCACGCTTGCCCAGAAGAAACCGATTCACTCGCGACTTGAAGAGTCCCAAATTATATCGATGCGGAAATAGACAAGTTGGTAGCGACTTCCACAATTTGGCTGTCTGTTGCTATTCCTAAACGGCCATGTTGACTTGTAATTTTGTCAAAATAATATTTTTTTATCGATTTACAGTATAAAACTCACCATTGGTCTCCAAAGCGAGTGACGCACACAGTCCAAGTTTGTCCTTGGGCAGTTTGACTTGCTTCCTCAGTCCCGCATCGCCTACCAGTCTCTCGTAATCTTTGTTAGTGTACGCTAAAGTGCTGTCCACACCTGTAAATGTTATTATAGAGCGTAATAGTTCGTAATAAGTAACCTTCGAAATTCAGAGAACTTCTCAGGTATGCAGGTTTCCTCACGATGTTTTCCTTCACCGTTAAAGCGAGCGATATTTCACAAAGAATACACACAACTTTTTAGAAAAGTCAGAGGTGCGTGCCCTTGGGTTTTGAACTTGCAGACATTCGTCTCGTCAGTCCGTTCCACTCCCAACTAGGCTAGAAATAAATAATGCTCGAAATTACTTGTCACACTACTCACCGAATAAATACTTGGACGCCCGTTTCTTAGACAGCATGAAGTCGTCATCCATCAGTATGTGAAGCGTCACCGAATTCTCCATTAGGTTGTGGTAGATCGTAGAGTAGTCAAGCTGTGGGCAAAGGTATTAATTAGGGGTATAGAAACCAGATTAGTAGACGTAGGGAGATGGGTAGGTGCAAGTTGCAGAGGTAGGCAGTTAGGTTAAATTCTACTAGCTATTTCTACAGCCAAGCAGCAGTGTGTATGCACTGTTGTGTTTCGGTTTGAAGGACATTGTAGCCAGTATAACTACTGGACATAATGAGACTTAACATCTCATGTCTCAGGATGACGAGCGCAGTGGAATACCACACAGTACTTTGTAAGGCAAGGTGCTGGATGGTGTTGCTACTGTTTATGGGTGATCGTATCGCTTACCATCAGGCGAACAGCATGCTCGTCTCGTCATACAAAGCAATAAAAAAAAATGGATAGGTGGGTAGATGGATAGGTCCCTAGATAGAGTACTAACCCTCATGACCTCAGAGTCGCACTTGGTGCACGGCATGAGTATGAACGTCCGCGGCACGGCCGGTCGGAAGGGGAGCTGCGTCGTGTAGCTAAGGGCTTCGAACATGTCCGCACGGACCGTCTTGTTACTGCGGACCATGTCGGCTTTATCTGTAACAATAGCGTAGTTATTATGAAGGCACTATAACACCCCCCTTAAAATGTGAAATAAAACACGACACGAACGTCTGTGTCGTTGTGATTGGTCAAGAGACCGACACGTGACTTACGCGTTAAACTCTCGACCAATCACAATCACGATCAAACGACACGGACCTTCGTGCTTAGTTATGCTAAATTCTAAGGGGGCTGCATGGTATTTATAATGTACTAGCATTGCGCGCGGCTCCGCCCACGTGGAAAAGTTTTTCCGGGGTAAATAGCAGCCTATAGCACTCAGGAGTAATGTGGCTTCCTATTAGTAAAATAATTATCAAAATCGGTCCAGTAGTTCCTGAGGTTAGCGCGTTGAAACAAACAAACAAACACTTCAGCTTTATAATATTAGTATAGATAGATGTGTAGTCGTATCGCTTACCAGGCGAACATGCTGGTCTCATCGTTCAGCTGTTTTAAAAAAAATATATAGTGTCGTACATAATAACTCACCAATATAAATGTTGTCGAAATGATGCGCAACTTCCATGTAGTCGGTGAACACCCTGTTGTTCACATATATAGAGCGCGGCTTCTTGTACACGCCGCGTCCGCCGAACGCCACCACCGCGTATCTGCAATTATATAATCATAATAATAATCCCTTCCTAGCCGATTTCGGCCACGGCGGCCAATCTCAACGGAGATCAGCCAGGTGCGCCGCAGGAGATATTATAGTACACAAGTGTGTGCGCAATACACAAGTGCACTCGCTATTCCTTCACTCTCATAGTCCGGTGAGACGGCACAATCCGACATGACCGGAGAGAGATCAGGCGCAGGACCAACGGCTTTACGTGCTTTCCGAGGCACGGGGGTAATGACACCGCCAATTTCCTGACTCCGAGCTGCGACTGAGTAATTTTTAAGATGGAAAAACCCAGTCACAATGTTTTTGGCCCGACCCAGGATTCGAACCCAGGACCTCAGCGCGCAAATCGTACTCGTAACGCGTACGCAATACAACTACGCCACCGAGGCAGTCAGTTTTAATTAAATAATTAAATTAAATTATAAGGCAGTTTGAACCTTACTCCTTTAGATTTAAGGCAGTCATACTTACGATTTTTTCTCGTACGTATATTCGTACTAATTGAGCGCGCACACTAGATTTATGTTCGTTATAATTAGTAAAACTAATATAGTAATTAAAACGACAACATTTTTGATATCCGTATTTTTTTCCGTACGAATATGCGTAATTAGACTCGAATAAAATAATATGTCAAGTCAGATGACACCACTATGTACGCAAAAACGCACGAAATACTGACAATGGGTATTGATATTTTTCGTAGTTCTAGTCGTCGCATCATTTTCAAAATCATCCAAAAACTAAAATGTCAAAATATCTATCGTAGGAAACTAGTAGTAGTACATTACAATTTCTATTACCTATTATCAGCCAATCCGCCGCTCTGCAACACCGTGTCGAACGCTTCTAAGAACAGATCCAAGTTCTTGTTCTTGCGCACGTTCTTGTTGCAGTACTGCGCTTCGACTATGAACACTACGTCAGTGGAATTTGGCACGTATTCTAACTCGTGGAACGAGCCTTCTTCTATGACGTCGCCTTGAGGTGTTGTACACCTGTTGAGATTAGGTTAGGATGGGTTTTTTAATGGATGCTGTTATGCATTTTGCGTCGCTGAGCCAACGAAGGGTTAGGTTAGGTTAGGTTCACCCGGATAGCTACCACCGTATAAAGTGTTAAATCCTGCCATTGTGGTCAACTTAAGTTTGTCGCGTTTCGGGATCAAACAGGCCGGCATAATAGCGTCGACTGGCGAGAGGTAATCATCTCTCGTTACTCGACATTTTATCTGGACTCCATGCCATGCCATGCCCGTGTGAAAATATATTTATCCTACTAATATTATAAACGCGAAAGTTTGTAAGTATGGATGTATGGCTGTTTGTTACTCTTTCACGCAAAAACTATTGAACGGATTTCGATTAAATTTGGCGCACGGGTAGATCATGTCCTGGATTAACACATAGGATATTTTTTTTCCTAGGAAAATATAAAGCGGGACTTTTAACGCGGGCGGAGCCGCGGGCAAAAGCTAGTTTATTATATTAGTTTAGAAAGACTTACAGACTAATACAACTTTATAATACATACATACTTAAATGGACATATTGCTTATAAATAGGCTCCGCATGTATGTAAAAATATAATGCACCTTACTATAAAATAGGTATTTTATGATGTATGTGGACTGTAGTGTGTTGTATTATACGTGTTGTGTATAACGTGTAGCCCACTTGCGGCAGTGGTCGGGCATGTGCGTGGGCACGTGGTGCTGCGCGCACAGCTGCAGGTAAGTGTGTTGTGTTGTGTGTTGTGTTGTACTCACGTGTGGCAGTGGTCGGGCATGTGCGTGGGCACGTGGTGCTGCGCGCACAGCTGCAGGTAGGTGTGTTGTGTTGTGTGTTGTGTTGTACTCACGTGTGGCAGTGGTCGGGCATGTGCGTGGGCACGTGGTGCTGCGCGCACAGCTGCAGGTAGGTGTGTTGTGTTGTGTGTTTTGTTGTACTCACGTGTGGCAGTGGTCGGGCATGTGCGTGGGCACGTGGTGCTGCGCGCACAGCTGCAGGTAGGTGTGTTGTGATGTGTGTTGTGTTGTACTCACGTGTGGCAGTGGTCGGGCATGTGCGTGGGCACGTGGTGCTGCGCGCACAGCTGCAGGTAGATGTGTTGTGTGTTGTGTTGTACTCACGTGTGGCAGTGGTCGGGCATGTGCGTGGGCACGTGGTGCTGCGCGCACAACTGCAGGTAGGTGTGTTGTGTTGTGTGTTGTGTTGTACTCACGTGTGGCAGTGGTCGGGCATGTGCGTGGGCACGTGGTGCTGCGCGCACAGCTGCAGGTAGGTGTGTTGTGTATTGTGTTGTACTCACGTGTGGCAGTGGTCGGGCATGTGCGTGGGCACGTGGTGCTGCGCGCACAGCTGCAGGTAGGTGTGTTGTGTTGTGTGTTGTGTAGCACTCACGTGTGGCAGTGGTCGGGCATGTGCGTGGGCACGTGGTGCTGCGCGCACAGCTGTAGGTAGGGGTGTTGTGTATTGTGTTGTACTCACGTGTGGCAGTGGTCGGGCATGTGCGTGGGCACGTGGTGCTGCGTGCACAGCTGCAGGTAGGTGTGTTGTGTTGTGTGTTGTGTAGCACTCACGTGTGGCAGTGGTCGGGCATGTGCGTGGGCACGTGGTGCTGCGCGCACAGCTGCAGGTAGGTGTGTTGTGTGTTGTGTAGCACTCACGTGTGGCAGTGGTCGGGCATGTGCGTGGGCACGTGGTGCTGCGCGCACAGCTGTAGGTAGGGGTGTTGTGTTGTGTGTTGTGTTCTGTGTTACTCACGTGTGGCAGTGGTCGGGCATGTGCGTGGGCACGTGGTGCTGCGCGCACAGCTGCAGGTAGGTGTGTTGTGTTGTGTGTTGTGTAGCACTCACGTGTGGCAGTGGTCGGACGTGTGCGTGGGCACGTGGTGCTGCGCGCACAGCTGTAGGTAGGGGTGTTGTGTTGTGTGTTGTGTTCTGTGTTACTCACGTGTGGCAGTGGTCGGGCATGTGCGTGGGCACGTGGTGCTGCGCGCACAGCTGCAGGTAGGTGTGTTGTGTTGTGTGTTGTGTAGCACTCACGTGTGGCAGTGGTCGGGCATGTGCGTGGGCACGTGGTGCTGCGCGCACAGCTGTAGGTAGGGGTGTTGTGTTGTGTGTTGTGTTCTGTGTTACTCACGTGTGGCAGTGGTCGGGCATGTGCGTGGGCACGTGGTGCTGCGCGCACAGCTGCAGGTAGGCGGCCGCCAGCGCGCACGCCTCCGCGCCCTCCACGCACTGCCAGTGGAATGGCACTGCGTCGATCTACACACATCACACCTTAATATATCACAAGTCACAAGTACACTAGCTGGTGCTCAATAGCTCAATTGATAGGACACTTTCATTTCACTTTTATCCGTAGTGCTTTACTAATTGGACATGTCCTTATATTTGAGATTAAAATGCCTCCTTAGTTCATTGTTTTGTCTCCCGCTTTGTTATGGAAGGAAGTGGACAATTCATATTCCCTATTTGATTAATTTCGTTGTGAAATTAAGACAGATCCGTGACACCAATCCTGGCTTAAAGGAGTCGTAGTAGCGGTTGTGAGGACGGGAACAGTCTAACTGGTGCTCACGGCTACGGTCGCATAGAAAATCATATCCAAATTCAGAGTTGAATTTTGTTACCAACAAAGGAGATGTCCCTTTTTTGTATGGGTGCTGGGCCACGAAATTAACCCTGGCTCAAAGTTTGAGTTTGAGCCTCAAACTTTATGGATATTAAAAGGACAAAATTATGAATTTTGGATCCATTAAAACAATATTCAGACCCCTCCATTTATAACTAACGTTTTTGAAAATGTTCAATTTTAAATGTAGTATTTTCAACAAAATAAAATTACATGAATCTCAAAATCGGAGGACTTTAAAATTATACGATTTATTGCAAAGGCCTAGTTTTTGGGAGTACACACACACACACACACACACTCACGCCTTTTATCCCCGAAGGGGTAGGCAGATACGCAACTAGTGCACCTACTTTTCGACATGCGTATTCCGTCCCATGATGTGATAAGGGGCGAGCCTATCGCCATATCGGGCACAAATTCCAGACTTAAATTCAAAACCCAATATCACTTTGCCCGACTCCGGAATCGAACCCAAGACCTCAGCATTGCAGTCATACCGTAATACAACTACGCCACCGAGGCACTCTTTGGGAGTACTATCCAAATATATAAAAAGTATCTTGGTTAAAATTTTTAGCCCGTCTTTGGACATGTCCTTTGATCAAATAGTGTGTATATATAATTAATTAACAGCCATTAACATTTAAAACTTTCAAAACATAAAATCTTGCTAAGTTAGAACACCTTTATATAACTTTGCAACATTACCAAGAAATCTCAGCGTTTTTACAGATCAAAAACATTTAAAACTAGATTTCAAAACCCCATTTGGGCGCCAATAGGCTAATGAAAACTTACCACAGAGAAACACGGGTGCAGCGGCGACACCTTATTCCTAAAGAACTTGTCGCACTGCGTATCATTCGTTACATCTCTGTTTTGCAACGGTTGCGGCACGGCGTTCGGTTCGAGGTTCCACCCGCGGCATAACTCCGGCTCTAGACTCGTCAATGTTCCGTTTGGTAGTTGATAGTCATCGTATTGCTCGTTGTTGTATGTACCGAGCAGTCCTCCTAGACTGGCGTAGTACCATCCTATAGAAAAATGATAATTTGGTAGGACTTATAAGGCTAACGCAACAGGCTAGTAGTCATTGTCGATTGGCCTGTCTCACGATTATTAAATTGAAATAGGAACATTATTCTTTTGGACACTATAGCATGCTTGATTTGGATAATATGTATCATTAAATACACATCACATTTAATAGTGCGAAGTAATTTTAAATTAATATTTTTTAATATTTGATTTGCGTAACTGCATTATTAACATTACCTAATATTAATATATCCAAGAAACTAACTAACAAGGACTCCATCATATAGAACATTGGTCCTTCGAGCGAGATCATCATAAAATTAAACGTGTAAAGTTATAATTTACCTGCAACTTGTATTTTGCAAGTGGAGAAGGCGTAGTTACATTGTATTTCGAGGCCGTTGTCGCCCTCAACGGTCAGTATATCCGTCTGTCTGTCTATCACCAGTCCTTCTACGTATGCAGGTAGGCTCAACATTCGTTGACCTATTGACACTTCCTAAAAACAAAAGTATATAACATGAAAATATATTGTAGACAATACATACATATTTTTGGGTACCAAATAGCCAAGGCTTAGTTGTGTTCTACCTTCAAAAATATGCTGGTACTTGCCTACATACAATGGATTTGTAACAGAATATAATGCTCTAGAAAAGATACAGTTACAATGTCAGCGTCAGGGGCCAATTGTACATTGTACCGTACCGATTACACCGAAAATAACTGTCAAAATGTAGATCCAAATGACAGCGAATTGACCGATAACTTGCATCGGTAATACTTTGCGATCCTTAACTTATATCAAAAGTAGCCGGACTGCAATGAAGTTGGCATCAAAGACAGCGTTGTATAAATATAAATTAGACCAATCACATTGCATCTCGCGAACGGAATGGTCTTCAATCGCTCTTACCTAACACTCACCTGTTTATACAAATCGATGGTGACCAAACTGGACCGCGTGACAATGACCAAGTCGTATCGACTGCGATCGTTCGAAGACATCAGCACAGTGAAGTTGTTCTGCCTGTAGTCTTTGGTTAGCAGATACGTTCCCTCTTCAGACACCGTGAATACTTGTTTGTCGAACGTTACCAACGTACCCTGGCCGGTCATCATGGCCATGCCTGGTGGATATCATTATTATTATACAGAATCACGGGCGTAGCTATAGCTTTCACAAAAGGGGTGCTAGGTTACCAAAATGTCAGTGACGAAGCGTGGGTTCTTGCCGTCCCATGACACCAAGAATCAAAAAACCTCCTTTCACCAACTAAGTCACGTATACACCCCCCTCCCAGCCCTTGATGAGGAGGGCCTCATCAATATTATAAGGTTTTATTTTACGGCTCTATTTCATCATATTATAAATGCGAAAGTTTGTGAAAATATTTCTTAGAAGTGCATTATAACGTGTACATGTTTTGTGGCCCAGATTTTTGTAAGGGGGTGTCCGGACCCCCGAAACCCGCCCCTTATATACGCCCATTTACAGAAAGTATGACATTGATATACAGATCACCAGTGAATATTTCATATCAAACTGTAAAGAGCAGCAGTGTGCATGCACTGCTGTGTTTCGGTTTGAAGGACATTGTAGCCAGTGTAACTACGACGTACACTTAGACTGAGACGTAATATCTTATGTCTCAGGATGATGACCGCGGCGGAATGGTGTTGCTACTGTTTATGGGTGGTCGTATCGCTTACCTTCAGGCGAACGCCATGCACTCTTCATTCAATGCAATTAAAAAAAAATGAATTTATAAGTAGAACGTACCAATACCCTACAGTTTCATAATTGCAATCGATTATTGCTAGCAACAATAGGGTAGTTTCCTATGTTTGATTTCGTACATTATTGTATATGTATGTGGTGGGGATATAGTGCTATCTCTTTCGCACACAGCGTTATGCCCGGTGACACCCGGTGACGTCACAATCTGATATTACTGTTATTTGCCAACTTCCACTTTCACCAAATTTCAAAGCTTTGTAACTTACATATTATAGCGCCAATATTGAAAATTATTTTTCCGTTATACATTTTAAAGAAATGTATTTTAAAAAGTAGTCATCTACCTTATTGATCCGTCGAAATAACGCTAAAATATAAGTTACCCAAAAAGAAAACGTACCAGCAAAAGGCGGCATCAGATTATTATAGTCCAAATACGGTCGTATCTCATAATAATACGACCATATACTCCTGTTTGTTATCAACCATTCATCCAGGAAGTCTCGCACCGTCTTGTACTCCGATATCTCGCTGAAGTCCGGGGTTCGATTGAACGCGTGCCACGACATCGGCAGCTTTTGTTCTAGAATTATCTGTCCGGCTCGGGGATCGAATATGAAGTTCGTTTTTGGGGAGCGATGGCTGTAAAAAATAAAATATTCATCAGCTTGGTACGTACAAAAGATCCAGTCCAGGATAAAACGTTAAGACAACCCCTTTAAATGTTCCAAGCAATCGAACCCAAGGTTTTATGCCAATCGATTCTGTTGCTTATAAGGATCAAAAGACTCTGTGGGACCATCAGAGTTTTGAGTACTTAAATTGCAAAATATAATCACCATACATTTTGTAAGAAATGCGACTGCAATTCGCTTTAAAATATAGCACAATTTTGTATTCAAAATCCAGTCTATATAGAAGACTAGGTGTTGCTCGCGGCTTCGTCCGCGTGTAGAGCCTTTCCCGCTACTAAAGTCCCCAAAACACAGTACGACGCCAGCGCCATCTACTTAAAGAATCAAATTCAAAATATCCATTATTTCCCATGGGAACTAAATACCGGGATAAAAAGTAGCCTATGTGTTACTCAAGGACATGATCTACGCGTGTGCTAAATTTCAACGAAATCCGTTCAGTAGTTTTTAAGTGAAAGAGTAACAAACATACATACATACATCCATACATACATTCTTACAAACTTTCGCGTTTATAATATTAGTAGGAAGTAGGATACTTACAGTTCTTCATACTGCAGCGCTGTTTTGGCCATGTCGGTGAGCTTGGCGTAGAGTATCTCGCCGATGGTGTCCAACGCCTCGCCGATCAGGAAGTAGTCGTACCACCACTTCAGACGCACGTATGCTTCTTGGTACTGATGAGGGTAGTTAAAAAATAAAATATTAATTTAAAGATAATATTTTAAGTTATTATGTGATAATACAACCAATTGGAAAAATACAAATGGAGGGTATTTCGGCTGTCGTTTCTTTATTGCCAGATCTGGGATTCGAACCCACATCATGGCCCACAATCCAAATACGTTGCCCTTAATACTAATATTACTACTAGCTTGTGTTCGCGGCTACGCTTGCATGGAAAGTTTGCCAGAAATATTTAAAAGAAGTAGCCGGTATTCTTCCTAGCAGTTCAATATTCCTCCATATCAAATTACATCAAAATCGGTTGAGTGGTTTAGCCGTAAACGCCTAACAGTTACATTTGAATTTATATAATTACTATGGATCTGAATGCCATTTCATCTGACTGAAAGTCATCATGCTGCCATGACTGTTTCGGTAGCGTAGTTGTATTATGGTACGATTGCAATGCCGAGGTCTTGCGTTCGATCCCCGATCGGGCAAAGTGATATTGGGTATTTCTACTCAGTATCAGCCCGGAGTCTGGAATTTGTGCCCGATATGGCGATAGGCTCGCCTATCACATCATGGAACAGAATACACACGGCAAACAGTGGGTGCACTAATTAATAATAATATATAAAAATATTGACATGAAAGGTTGTTGACGTTTGGCAAATGCTGTACGAAATTTAGGAAGTAGACATATACTAGTGATGGTTCTCTTTGGTCTATGATGATTACTGTCGACTGGGGTAATTTTGTGTTGTTTTAGGATCAGTTGGAAAATATACAGCTGCCTGACCGTCAGGACTTCACATTTTCTGTAAAGGGACCTGGTCGGAAATCTGAAGGGGCTGAATGTCATTACTTTTAATAAAGATCGTTGTGCTTTTTCTAAATGTATCATGTATGACTTACAGGCTCCGCCCCATACCCCAATACAGTATCCGATTACAGATTGTGCTAATGCAAAATAAACAGTGCGAAGAAGGTTAAGGTCTGCAGCATGTCTTATGTTCTTAAAGACCCAAATAAGTTTCCTAACTCGCGATACAATAAGTTCGATGTGATTGCGCCAGCGTATGTGTTCATCAATGACGATATTGACTAATTGCGCCTCTGCCTACCTCTTCGGGGATAAAGGCGTAAGTGTGTGTGTGTGTTTGTGAAGGTCATCATGAGATCTTGATGAAGGTCATGCTTACCTTCTCCCTGACATAGACGACCTGAGGAGTCTTCAAGAAGTTCTGCCACGCGTTCCTGAACTCCGCGTACAGCTGCATGATCTCATCCTTGAACGGTATGTATTTCTCTATGTTGCTCCACACAGCCTCCCATAACTTCTTGCTGTATTTCTTTATATTCGTTATTAAGTCGTTGTTCATTAGATCTTTGTATATTCTGTGGAGGAAATTGTATTTTAAAATGAGATTGTAATTTATTTTTTCAGTCAATGAGCAACCAACAGAGGCCTTTTGAAAATCATTGTATGACATTGATTAAAATATGATCGTGACATGGAGGAGTTACCGAGAAATACTGGTGGTAGGTCTCTCATTATGTAAGAGGCCGTCTGGGTGGGTACCACCGCAATGTCTATTTCTACCGCCAAGCAACAGTGTGCATGCACTGTTGTGTTTCGGTTTGAAGGACATTGTAGCCAGTATAACTACTGGACATAATGAGACTTAACATCTTATGTCTCAGGATGACGAGCGCAGTGAAATGCCACACAGTACTTTGTAACTCAAGGTGCTGGATGGTGTTGCTACTGTTTATGGGTGGTCGTATCGCTTACCATCAGGCGAACGGCATGCTCGTCTCGTCATTCAATGCTATAAAAAAAAAAAAAAAAGGCACAGGAAAATTTGTAAATCCTCTAACTTTTATATAGTGAAACAGAATTTATAATGGAATTTAATAATAAACTCACTTATCCATCTCATGTCCAAACGTCGACACGTAGTTGAAATACGGCGAATCTGTCAACTCCTGAGTCCTATTATAGAAGAAGTCCATCACACCCTTCCATATGGTGAACACAAACGACTCAGAATAATGCACTATTTTGAAGAACAACGGCTCTATCGACTTCAATAACTCATGCCAATACTTCGTCATACGATTCGACGCGTTCACCCACGTCACTTCCCAATACTCCAAAAACCGCATATGCAAGTCGCGAATAAAGTTGTCATACTGCATAATCATAGTCTCCAACCTCGCGGACACTAACTCCATGAAGTCAGCCTCTAAGAACTTATTCACAGAATCGAGGAAGTTCGCGTACGCCTTCTTTATCGAGTCGACAACGAACGTCAAACTCTGTTTTATCGACTGACTAGTGTTGCCCATCATGCCCCACATATCGTTAACTATACCGGGCAGACTTTCCAGATGGTTCCGAATCGCCATCTCGTCTAGCACGTAGTAGGTGAACTCGACAATATCTTTGACGTAAAAGTCGTTGTCCGAGTACGATTGGTTTAAGAATTTCTCGAACTCGTCCAGATCGTCTTTGATCACGTGCAAGTCGTTGAGATCGTCTAAGAAATCGCGTATCCTCGGCTTAGCGTCCAACCATATTGCTCTTAAAGCCAAATGGGCTTCCATTGGTGCTTCCTTCAGAATCACTAGGGTATCATTAATCTGCCCGTACAATAGTTTTAGCGTAGCGATGCCTTGAGCCTTCACTTCTGCGAACATCTCCGGTCTCCATACAATTGAGCTGGTTAGCAAGCGTGAGTGGTTCAAACGGATGTAGGAAGCTAGATCGGTGGTTGTGACGTCATCGTAGTCCCTCCACGCGTCGAGTTTGGCGGATCGAGTGTCGATGATCCTACCGACCATGTGGTAGGAGATATCTGTAAGAGAAATGCGCGTTTATTTACCTACAGTTATTTGTGAAGTACGGCAAATATATCTCGGAGACTACACACACGCTCACGCCTTTTATCCCCGAAGGGGTAGGCAGAGGCGTAACTAGTGCACCCACTGTCCGCCGTGCGTATTTCGTCCCATGATGTGATAGGGGGCGAGCCTATCGCCATATCGGACACAAATTCCATACTCCGGGCTGATACTGAATAGAAAAATCAAATACCACTTTGCCCGACCCGGGGATCGAACCCGAGACCTCAGCATTGCATTCGTACCGTAATACAACTACGCCACCGAGGCAATTTCGGAGATTAATGAAGTTATATTCTATCTGTCTTAACGCGATGAATTCAAAACATACTGAATGGATTTCCATACGGTTTCCACAAATGGACGGCGTGATTCAAGAGGCAGGTTGCAGTGTAGTTCATTAAAAAATTATCACAGACCCAATTCAACGCGATCGAAGCCGCGAGTAAAAGCTAGTTATTTATTTATAATATACTAGACTTCTGCTCGCGGCTCCGTCCGAGTGTAAAAGATTTTCCGGGATAAAAAGTAGCAGATAGCACTCAGGAGTAATGTAACTTCTTATTAGTGAAACAATTCAAAATCGGTCCATTAGTTTTTGACTTTATCCATTACAAACAAACAATAAAATCTTTTCTCTTATAATATAAGTATAGATATAGGTTTACCGTCGGTGCTGTTGAGATGTGAGACGAGAGACATGTCCTTCATGGAGAGCACGGCGATGCCGGTGTCGTTGCCGGTCTTGCGCTGGCTGAACGACTTGATCTTGTACTCGGGGTACACCAGCTCCCAAGTGCCATTCACTTTGTAGAAGTACGTTTCGTTTGCACGCTGAAAACAAATTTAAATTACTAAAATCTTCAACATACAAATATGTGAAGTAAATTATTTTATATTAATCAATTGGAGAGTCAGTTTCTATAATTATAAAATCGATAAGTTTATCGACATTTTTAGAAATATCAAACTTAAAATAAGTAATCGATATTTCTATATAAATGGGTATGCAAATTTTTAAGTAAAGCTTGTTGGATCCATATTATATTCGCCTATCAGACACGGAGGTCAATGTATAATGGTCATTAAAACTAGGGCTTTCAAGCAAAATTATCGATAAACTCACCTCCCAGTTAATAGCACTATTCACCATATCGATAACAAGCTTATTCTGCCTCATCTTCTCATAGAATAGGGACTTCTGTAGTCGATAAAAGTTACTAATATGATACCATTTGCTATGGATGTTCACATCTGATTTCATATCAAGGTCCAAGTTAGTGGATGGATGCTTGCATGTTAAAGCGAAGGAGTAGTCCCTTATAGGCCCGTTGGAGTTATCGGTGAGTATCGAGTTGAGTTTGAGGTATTCGTTTTCGTAGTCCGAGTACTGGAGTTCTAATGACACGTTCGACATAATAGATGGAGTGCTTATGTACTGGGCTTTAAGGTTCACATCCTGGAAGCAAAAAGTTATTTAAACATATATTTTTTTACTGTGATACAGAAACATTAGTATCTTTCGGTGTTTTAAATATGCTTCGATCTATAGAATTTTATGGTAACTTGTTTTTAATTTAATTTTCGACTTTTGGTCGTTCACCACCGACTTTAATTTTGCAGATGCTAATCATTGCTTACTTCTATTATTTCATTGGTTTCCACTATTTTTAATTAGGTCATCATCAGCGTACTGATTTTTCAATAATTTCAGATAAGTTATCTATCAAACAAATTACAACATTACTAAATAAAGACGCCAGACAATAAACCAATTTTACTCATACATCTACAAATTTTAATATGCATTACATTTTACCCAATTATCTGATCAATAAAAAATCGACCCTAAACATATAACCTAAAGCGCACCTTTCTAAACGACGGATGAGACAGCGCCAGATCGACATGGTGTGTACTCCCTTCTGGCTGTGGGGGGTTGTCCCACCGGCCGCGCAGCTCGGCGGTCTTGTTCTCGTCCTTCACGTTCCAGTGGAGGCGAGCCTCTCCATCCACCAGCGAGTCTTGGAGATTGTAGAACGCGACCAGGTTGAACGAACGCAGCGGGTACCACACGTTCATTACTAACTTCTGCGACTCTGTATCTTCCTGTGAAAAGAATAAAGTGGTATGTTGTGCTTATTTTTATGTACAGTCAGAAGCATAAATATCTGTACAAAATCAACATTTCAAATCGCCTATATACGCGTTAAGTTAAACTGAAACCTTTTTTTCTTTGTTTGAAGTAAAGTAAATCTCTTTTATTTTATTTTGGTGAAGAGAAAATAAAGATTAGTAAGAACACAAAAGTATGTGGGCGATTTGAAATTTTGAATTTGTTCAGCTACTTATGCTGGTGACTGTACATTAAATCTGACCTCGATCTAATGCTTAGAACATGACTCGATCGGAAAAAGATGTGTTTTATATAAGGAATGGTGAGACAAGCAAGCTGCTCGTCTAATGGTAGGTTAGCTAGGCTAGGGCCTGTAGTGACCTCACCGTTCAGGATCGCGACGCGTTCCTCCCATTATTTTTTAATATTTTTTTTTTCTTTTTTGTCTCCCCTTTCCTGCCAGCCTGAGTTGGTTCTTTTTATTTTTCATGATTGATTTTACTCCCAATGTCTGTAGTTATATAAATGACCTTTTGTATTAATAATTATTATTACAATTAATTTAATGTATCTAGAATTCCAATAAGTGCAACTATGTTCGCCTACGTATTATATATTTTTTTAAATTTTAATGGTAACTGACACGACCGTCCATAAACAGTAGCATTATCAAATTTTGAATTAAAATACACTGCTAAGTTCATCACCATGAGACAAGAAGTTAAGTATCATAATAGTTAGCTCCCTCTTGCGTTTACACTAGCGATAATATTTCAATAGTGCTACGACTTGCCGCAAGTCCTGCAAGCATTAAAATTTGCAGAATTCAGCTTGCGTCGAATGTATAAGAATAAGACAAAAATTACTTCCGAAAGTCAACTTCTGCAAATTTTCTTGGTAATTTATAATAACAAGAGAGCTCTACTTACAGTGGTCATATTGGTAACATGAATGTCATAGTTGATCCATACGTCGTCCGCCCATTTGATGTTACTTCCTTGCTTTAGCTCCTTATCCACTGCCTCGTAAAGGTTGTCGAAGGTCCAGGTTCGATTCCCGTGTATCGCCATGAGCTTCAACTTCTTCCCTATATCGTATGTGTTAACGTCCATTTTGCCAGTGACGTTGAATTTGGTCGCGTTGTGCAAGTGGAATACTGTAGCTTGTTTTACATCCTGTGAATGAATGAGTGAATGAACGAATGATAATCATGGGACTTATAAGGTTTGTTTTTTTACTTCTTAGTAGTTATCAAATTATACTGATAAGAGAGACGTATATCATAATTGTTTGTAAAATATTATAAAAGTCTTACCGTATTGCCAGTCTCATCATACTCATGTATATACTTCACACCAACAGGCGTGTGAACATTTTCCACCTCTATACGCGTTGTAGCAAGGTCCAAATTCCTTTCACTCTTCGACAGAACCCGATGGAACGAACCCTTAGCGAATCTGTCTCGATCGAGATCGATTGTCGCGTTTCCAATGCTGGTTTTATCCGCTTCTAGATAATAATATTCAGTGCTGACCAAGTGCTGAGTGCTCAATGGAATCGACAGTGATATTTGGCCCGTTTGTTGGAAGCCATTGCTGTGTTTCACGTAGTCGTGGGTGGTGTTCACGGTCGCCGTTTTGTTCGGCCAGAATAAATCGACTTTGTTGTCTGAGGTTTCTTCAAGGTTGTTTATCTGTTGGTAAAAAATATTATTTTTTCAAATATAACAGCACGAAAGACGCATACTCATGCCTTTTATCCCCAAAGGGATAGGCAGAGGAGTAACTAGTGCACCCATTATTCGCCGTGCGTATTCCGTCCCATGATGTGATGGGGGCGAGGATATCGCAATATCAGGCACAAATTCCAAACTGATACTGAGTAGAAAAACCCAATATCACTGTGCCCGACTCGGGGATTGAACCTGAGACCTCAGCATTGCAGTCGTACCGTAATACAACTACGCCACCGGGGCAGAGAGAGATCCACTACAGAGAATATAATTTATGCGTATACTATCTCTTTGGTATGAAACAACTTATCGATAAAATATAAGTCCGTACTTCCCTTTGAAGTAGTCTCAACTAAAATGCATTTTACATTGTTGTCCATAAAGTGTTGACTGACGACCCCTTGCCAGTCTACACAATTATGCCGGCCTGTTGAAATAAAAACAAGTGTAAGCAAGTAATACTAACATCGAATATGGACTTAAGCCATTTGAGCCTCTGGAATGGCGTGGTGAAGTTGAAATGTCCGTCTGTGTGTTTCACTCCGCCGTACCGTAAGTCGATCTCGCCTATCTGCGACCTTCCCGGCTTGTGCATCAAGCCTCTGAAAAAAAAAATATAAACATAAATAGAAAACAAGTTAAGTATTTAACTAAGTTAGGAAGTATCTACGCAAAATAAATATTGGTTGATTGATAGAAAAAATATGGTTTTAAAAACAAAAGTCTGTGAAACCAGAAAGTAATGGCTCAGTCAAAAATAGTCACAGAGAAACTACTCGATCCCCAACTATGTTTAATGATTGGGGCCACATATTTTCTGTAGTAACACCATGATATTATGTGAAAATTATAGTTTTTTTAGTCTGTAGTCTTTATTTTGAACATAAGCGATAATGACACAAATTAACTAACTTTGTAACTCAAGGTGCTGTATGGTGTTGCTGTTTATAGGTGGTCGTATCGCTTACCATCATTCGATGGAATAATAAAATCATATATAATAACGGTCAACCCCACCCACTTTCCTTAATATATTCTCTAAATAGTATTGCTTTCTGAAACAACCAAGTAAAAAGATGAACTGGCATTAGACAATACTTACTTAACCACCTGATATCCGTGCACCTTATCCAGCTGGAAGGACCCCTTCAGTTTGAACGTATCATCGTCATCGTATAAGGGTGATTTTAGCGTGTAGTCCACGTGCCGGGACCCGTTAATATCCCATTGGTAGTCTATTATGTTGTCTATGTTCTTGTACTCAGAGTTCGAAGTCCAAGTTATGGTCGAATTTGAGTCGAAACTCTCTGCTAGTTGTAATACCTTGAAGTTTGAACAAATAGGACAGAATTTACTACACTTATTATTTCAGATAACCCTAAATAGGATCGTCAAACTTTTGATAATAAATTATAATTTCATTACATTATATTTATGAGCTGTTTTTCTTGCTGGTCGATATTATGTACTTTACTAAAAACACGGGCCCGATTTATATAAATACTATCAGATGCATTGTAATAATTTGAATAGGGAACGTGCACGTCGTAAGCACTGCCATCTAGTGGCGTAATCTGACTCATTTTCAGCCCATCGATACTTGGCATTGACGTACAATATTCATTAATAGGATGAAAAATAACATTTATTTTGTTGATAATGTATTGCTGTGTATCTGAATGCCCCAAAACATAAAAATAAACAAATCAAATGGTGTGAAATTCTATTTTGTTCCCAAGAATACTACCTAAGTACTTACATTCCATGGTTATGTGAAAATCGACAAACATAATAAAAGCTGTATAAAACATACATAATAATGAGTTCCAAAAGCATTTAGAAATGTTGCGTTACGTAATTTATAAAAATAAATACGTTTTGAAGATAATATTCAATACAAAAAAAATCTGTAATTAAGGGAACATAGCCTCCTAATTTTGCTTAAATAACTAGCTCCCATCTAAAAAAGGCATATTCTGGACACGCTGGGTATCAATAACATTCAGCCGGAACACATATTTTATAATTTTTGTTATATTAAAAGAAGATATAAACAAATTATTGTGCTAGTTCTAGTTTCTTTTTTTATCCACCTGTGGCTCTTGTGTCGATTTTGTGCTGCCTCCTATAGTTCGTGCACGCTCCCTATAGTCAACATAAAAAATAGCCTATTTTGCACACAAAGGGTATAAAAATTACCAAAATCTCATACAACCCAAAGGCGGAATTTTAAGTCGTACATCGATAAAATCGTGTACAATAATATCGATTATCGATAAATTATTGTATAGCAAAGCTTGTATGAATACCCTAGTCCAGAGCTACTAGTCAGATTCCGTTTTTTTAGTAACAGAAAGCTACATTATGCCTTAAGTCTTTATCCTGGTAAATTTCTGTCAAGGAAAAATCGATTTAAACACATATAAAATGTAACTTACATTCCCTTTGACCTGCGTAATTATTTTCGTGACATCGGTGGAGTATCGAGCGTCGAAGGTCTTGAGTGGTTTTTCGTTTGTTCCCATGTGTCCGTCTATGTATAAGGTATGCACATCTACGTTGGGCTTGGGTAAGATCACATTTAGTATGAGGTTCCCACGCTGGCCCATTATCAGGCCGAAGGATACGTTTGCTCCTATCCTGGGAAACAATGTGACCGTATGTTTACACTCCTCAATGCAAATAATTTAAAATTCCTAAAAACTTTTTATACATCCTTTATGTTTTTCTTTTAAGATAAAAGCGCATGTAGAGTTTAACTTTACGTCCAAACAGAGATTATAAATACATACTGCCATATATGATCCAAGTCCATTCTGAACCCTGCGTTGGTCTTCACCAGCATGTCTGGCGCCGTGCTGTTGCCGAAATGTATGTCCAGATCCACGCTCTTCTGTATGTCCTTTACATTCTGATGGCCTAGAGCCTGATCAAAGAGAGTTTAGGTCAAATTACCACTCAGTTTTTGGTCTCAATAATTTAATACAAATAAATAAAACAGTACAGAAAAAAAAGTACAAAAAAGTAAAAAAAAAAGAAAAAAAAGTAAGTAAAAACATTGTATGTGCCTACAAAATTTCAGGGTTTCCCTCGATTTCTCTGGGATCCCGTAATCAGATTTTGACTTGGTGACAATGGGACCACCTTCACAGTATAGGATTTCGAATAAAAAAAGAATTTAAAAAAACGAGCCACAATTGGCAGAGAAATCGGTGAACATACATATGAAAATACGTTCAGTCGAACATAGAACCTCCTCCTTTGAAGTCGGTTAAAATCAAAGGTAGTATTGCAATACATGCTGATGTTATCATAAGCTGGTATAGTAGTATAACTCGCATATAATATGTTCGAATAAGCGTCATCTACAGGTAATAAGGTTAGTTTGAGTACTGAAAATATTTATAGAACTCTAAAAACTGAATTAACTAGGGCCCGTTAAGGAATTATACCAAACTAGCCATTGGTAGCTACTTCGCCCGAGTGAAAAAGTATTTACGGGATAACAGTCATACATTTTCTCGATACCAAATTTCATCGAAATCCGTTCAGTAGTTTTTGAGTTTATAGAGTTCAGACAGGCTAACAAACGTAGCAGGGACTTTGTTTTATAATATTTATGTATATAATACATATGATAGTCTATCGACTTACCCGTATATACAGATCGCCCATCAAGAAACTCCATTTGAGATCGCCCTCGCCTTTCATAACCGGCAATTCATATTTGCACAAAAGGTAGCCAGTTTTTGGACCGAACCTATAATTAAAGTTGCTATGAAACATGGGCTGTTTAGTATTAAAAAAAACACGACACGACTCCGTTTCGCTTTATTGGAATTGGTTGAGAGACTTACACCCGTATTCTAAGACGTTTCCTCGAAAATTCCTCGACTCCACTCAACCTCACTGGAGGAAATCTGTATTCTTAGTTGAAAAAAATCTCCTCCACTCAACGTCCCTCAAGATTTTTCCTTTCTCGAGGTGAGGAATCAACTGTCAAACTCAAGGTACCTCATGACGTACCTTAAGGAAGACTCAAGGAAAGATTTACGCTTGGTAAACAGTGTTACAATCGATATTTTTTCGTGTGTTATTTATTATTCGTATTAAATAGATTTCCAACAGTTCCTGCAATACTTGTACGATACTCCATACGAATGTCCCGAACGGCGTTATTTAAGAGATGCAAAAAAGCCGATAGAGTTTTACGACGACACAAAATTCCGAAGACGCTATCGTTTTAGGCTTAGGTTTTTAGGCAAAGACATTAAATAGTATAGTTATTAGGAAAGTCACTATCGTAAACATTTTATTACCAATTGTTTTAAAATTCACCATGGATGTATAAAAAACTTTTTTTACACGTCCATGAAATTTACATTTAATTTAAATTTGTCTTCCAGAAATTATTACGAAAATGAAAACAAAAGGCACAATAATTTAAGTAATTAACTATTTAGTAAGTAAAATATTTTCCATATTAGGTACGCTCTGACTTCAAATAAAACAGAAATAATGACATTAGTTTGATTGAAGGTCACTTTTCGAGTGACCACAGATTAAAAAATCGAAGAGTTTTCGCAAAAACTCTAATTTATCTGTACATCGATGACGTATTTAATGACGTAATTCCTTGACTCGACCTCACTCGAGGATCCTCAAGAATACCTCAAATTTTAACTAAGAATACCATTTTCGAGGATTCCTTGAATTAATCCTCAAGGTAACCTCGAGTGAGATAAGGTTGAGGAAGTTTCGAGGAACCGTCTTAGAATACGGGTGTAAGTCTCATTATGTCCAGTAGTTACACTGGCTACAATGTCCCTCAAACTGAAACACAACAGTGCATGCACACTGGTGCTTGGCGGTAGAAATAGACATGGCGGTGGTACCCACCCAGACGGACGGTTAAATACGCTAAATACGCTATAACAATTCACATTAGCCTGTGTCGATTCGGACAGGCCGGCATAATTGAGTCAACTGGCGAAGGATAATCTTTTTTGACAATCAATACTAATACTAATAATAAAGTTTATTGGAAACTACACATTAACATTGCAATACAATTTCTTATTAATAGATACAATAATTGAATTGATTATCTTAAGTCCAGATAGAAATTGGCACTAGCGTCTAAACTAGGCCTAGCCTGTGTCTTAGAAGCCAAATACTCTATCTGGTCACCACTTCACTTACCATCATCAATGAATTCCCTTTCTCTTGTCCGTATAGAAAACCTGATCTAATGTTGGTAAACCATATCGTAAACATTTTTTAAATTAAATCACCCTGTATTAAAATGCTAATATACTCACACAAAGTCAGCATCACCCTTCACAAAACCGATCCTCTGGAATGGCGTGGAAGCCTGTACCGACACCACCTTCCTGAGTTCAGGGTAATTGTCCACCCGGGACTTGAAGTATATGTCTTTGTACTTAGACCGGGGAATGTCCACCTAGAAATGTATAAAAATAAATAACCTTTTTTATTTAATGATTCATTTTCGAAGGTATGTGCAGTCTGCCAACCCGCACTAGGCCAGCGTGGTGGACTAAGGCCTGAACCCTCTCAGTAGTAGAGGAGGCCCGTGCTCAGCAGTGGGCAGTATATAATACAGGGCTGGTATGGTATGGTATGGTGGATTCATATATTTAGTTTATGATTGTTTCCTTAAAAAATAATTAGAACAGTATGTACAACTATAATCTGTACTAACATTATAGGATTCAATATTTACAATATTTCTATATACAGTCAGAAAAGTGTATGCACGACCACCTGAAGGTTCTAAATAAGCCGCCTGCGCGTCGTCTCTCAGCAACGTGCAAATTACAACTAGAGTAAACTATAAGAGTTAGCTGTTTTTTCATTTGTACATCTCCGAAACGATCGCACCTACTTGATAAATTATGAAAAATGGCCATATTGTCTGGAGACAATATGGCCAAATTGTACATTAGCCCACTTAAATCATCTATAATATAAAAATTAATCGCAAAATGTGTTGGTAAGCGCATGACTCAACAACGCTTGGAACAGTTTGGCCAGTTCTTTTTTTAAATGTTCGTTGAAGTCCAAGGGTGGTTTTTACGGCGAGAAAAAAATCGAATAATTGCCGGGAAAACCGTATCAATAGCCCTTTTCTTTTTCCCATAAAAATGTTTTCTAACTAAAATGTAGAGTCAATTTGAACTTTATTACCATACTATAAAGTTTATGTGTTAGTGGAGAGGTTCCGGGAGGGCAAAACATTGAGTGACGTTAGTATCGAATAAATATTAATGTCAATATTTGTCAATATTTATACGATGGTAACATTACTAAAAAAAATGGTTTAGATTAACGATTGGATCCGGTAGGAGGCGCTGTACTTGGGTTCTAGGATTTTATTTCCTTTTTATGGCAGGACAACGTTTGTCGGGGCCGCTAGTTCTATATTTTTTTTTTATATTATCGAATGACGAGACGAGCATGCCGTACGCCTGATGGTAAGCGATACGACCACCCATAAACAGTAGCAAAACCATCCAGCACCTTGATTTACAAAGTACTGTGGGGAATTCCACTGCGCTCGTCATCCTGAGACATAAGATGTTAAGTCTCATTATGTCCAGTAGTTACATTGGCAGAAATAAAAGTTAAAAAAATAAACAAACAAACATACCTTAACGTTGATATCGCTGAATTTCGCCTCGAATTCGCCCCTGGCGTGTACCGTGGCGACCGTGGGCCCCGCGATGTGCGCGGTGAGTACGTACACCGTGGGGGACGACTCGTATTTGATGCGGACGTTCAGATGTTCCCCTTGGCCTTTTGGTACTAGGGTTAACGTCATCTTGGGGGGTAATAAAAGCTTATTAATTCCTATACATTTTTTTCTTTAAACAATTTCTTTTTCTTTAATTATGATAAATTTTTTCATCGATTTTTATTTGATTAGCAAGCATGTATCCCTTAATGCGCGTATATTTTTTTTTTAGTAAAAATGTCTATATTTGACTATTTTATTTGTGGGGTTTTGAATAATTGTTATTAAAACTAAACGAGTCTCCAACAAATATATGTATGGCATTCTTTAATGGGATTTGGTTGTATTACCTCTAGAGGATTCCTGTTCAATACTTTTCCGCTGATGCTATATTCCGTTGAATCAGTTACGAACGAACCATGAATGTCGTCCTTTTCGAATTCAGTTATTATCTTCATAGCTCTGAAACAAAACGATAAGAAGCAGATTGGTTATTTTCGTGCAATTAAAAAAAATGAAAAGAACGGGATAAATGTAATGTGGCGAAGTAGGGATAGAATATTAGGAAGACGAGGGATAGTAAGAGAGAGAGAGAGAGAGAGAGAGAGAGTATGTATGTGTGTGTGAGAGAGATAGACAAAGAGTTTGTGTTTGTGAGAGAGAGAGGGACAACAATTATAGCGTCGTGCCCGGTCATTTATACGTAGTAAATGGTATGGGGTTCGTCTTGAGTTATGATTTGTGCATTTTGACCATTGCTACTTCATTAAAATGTCTCAGTTTTTTATGCCATAATGACTGTCTCGGTGGCGTAGTCGCATTACGGTACGACTGCAAGGCTGAGGTCTCAGGTTCGATCCCCGGGTCGGGCAAAGTAATATTGGATTTTTCTATTCTATCAGTATCAGCCCGGAGTCTGGAATTTGTGCCCGATATGGCGATAGGCTCGCCCCCTATCACATCATGGGACGGAATAACGACAAAAAGTGGGTGCACTAGTTGCGCATCTGCCTACTCCTACGGACATAAAAGGCGTTAAGTGTGTATGTTTAAACCCACCTGAACCGTTCATGCGGCGTGCTCAAGGCGACGCTGACGGCATCAGCCCTGGCGTCCGCCTTCAGCGAGTAGGCGCGGTCGGCGCTGGTGTAGTCGGCGACGAGCTGCGTGCCGTGCGCCTGCTCGTCGTACAGCGCGGCGAGCGTGGCGGGCGGCAGCACGGGCGCGAGTGCGTACCGGCACGAGGCGCGCACGTGCCGCGGCCCGCGCGCGCGCCACACCGCCTCCGCGAACGCCTGCTCAACCACAATGTGTAATCATACTGTCCACGAATTAGGAGTTAGGACAGTATGTATGTGGGATGAGGGGCAAGGCAACTCGCGTAATCACGCTTGAATCTTTACTTTCTCCAAGCCAGTGTTGCCAACTTAACGGATTTCCCATCATACGGATTTGGATACGTTGAAAACGGGAAAAAATCTTTCCAACGGCTGACGGGATATTTAACGGGACAAAAACGAAGGTAGCTAAATATCCTTCAAAATTTCTCAAATTTATTCGACGGGGGTGAGGGGGGGGGGGGGGTTATATACGTGATTTATTTGTTGGCAGGGAGTTTTTTTTGGCATGTGGCAGCAAGAACATAAGGTACGCACGCCCCCACGAAAAAAAAAATTAACGCAATTTTTAAAATCATGCTGGCAACACTGCTGCAAACAAATGCTCATGCACACACTTATAAAAACTACTGTAATGTACGTAGCACAATCAACTGGTTAAGATTTATTTACGGGTGAGCTCATAACGACACGATACGGTATAGTGTATCTGTTGTTCTTTGTACATAATATTAACATTAAATGTGACAGAATCTTTGTTTACAGCCATAAGCAGATGGCGCGTCCTTGCTAAATGGTCTAAAGCCCACAGTCAGCAGAACCACCACACAAAACTTAATTATAAAAGATTTTGCTACGATCATCTCATAATTCCCAGTTCTTAAATCAGCTATGGCCTTATACCACATCACAACAGCATTAAAGATATTGAAATAGCAAGTTGTTTCTTCTCTTTCAATATAAATTATTACTGCTTTATTAAACCCTATGTATTCCGTAAAAAAGATACAAAAAATAAACATAAAAAATTAAATAAATTATAATGTTTTTGGTCCTTCGAACCACATTATAAAAATGCGAAAATTAAACTCACGTAATTATTCTGATCACCCTGCTGTATTTGTATGCCACCGCCGATCATGTTCTCCACGTCCGAGAAATCTTTCTTGAACTCCATTTTGATGAAATAATCCTCTAGATACGGCGAAGTCAGATTCAAACTTCCCGAAGTTTCTACGAACGGATCTTCCAACTGCAACGAAAAATTATTTAGAAACATAAAGAAACACACTGTAATTTTTCTTTACTCATCTAAATCCACCATGCGCATTTTTTTCAACCCTTGCGTGAACTGTAGAAGCCTGTTAATAATTACAAAGTGAATAAGTGAAGCCAAATTTAGGCTAATTTCTATTTTTGCCTTTAATCGTTCAACTCAGCTTACTTTGCCCTTTAGTACTAAACTCATCTCCTTAGACATGAGTGGTAACGTGACGTGGCTCACCTCTAAGTTGGCCAGCGCCGTGATAGCGAACGACGGCATCGCTATGTCGGCGGCCATCTTCCACAGCGCGTCCTCCAGCCGCGCCGACACGCGGCTCTCCAGCGCCGGCAGCACCGTGAGGGGGGTCGCGATGCCCACCGACGCTATGTACGACTGGTACGTGACGTGGCTCACCTCTAAGTTGGCCAGCGCCGTGATAGCGAACGACGGCATCGCTATGTCGGCGGCCATCTTCCACAGCGCGTCCTCCAGCCGCGCCGACACGCGGCTCTCCAGCGCCGGCAGCACCGTGAGGGGGGGTCGCGATGCCCACCGACGCTATGTACGACTGGTACGTGACGTGGCTCACCTCTAAGTTGGCCAGCGCCGTGATAGCGAACGACGGCATCGCTATGTCGGCGGCCATCTTCCACAGCGCGTCCTCCAGCCGCGCCGACACGCGGCTCTCCAGCGCCGGCAGCACCGTGAGGGGGGTCGCGATGCCCACCGACGCTATGTACGACTGGTACGTGACGTGGCTCACCTCTAAGTTGGCCAGCGCCGTGATAGCGAACGACGGCATCGCTATGTCGGCGGCCATCTTCCACAGCGCGTCCTCCAGCCGCGCCGACACGCGGCTCTCCAGCGCCGGCAGCACCGTGAGGGGGGTCGCGATGCCCACCGACGCTATGTACGACTGGTACGTGACGTGGCTCACCTCTAAGTTGGCCAGCGCCGTGATAGCGAACGACGGCATCGCTATGTCGGCGGCCATCTTCCACAGCGCGTCCTCCAGCCGCGCCGACACGCGGCTCTCCAGCGCCGGCAGCACCGTGAGGGGGGTCGCGATGCCCACCGACGCTATGTACGACTGGTACGTGACGTGGCTCACCTCTAAGTTGGCCAGCGCCGTGATAGCGAACGACGGCATCGCTATGTCGGCGGCCATCTTCCACAGCGCGTCCTCCAGCCGCGCCGACACGCGGCTCTCCAGCGCCGGCAGCACCGTGAGGGGGGTCGCGATGCCCACCGACGCTATGTACGACTGGTACGTGTCGTCCTCGCCTTGGTCGAACTCGTAGTACACTTTCAATGATATCTAGAAGTATGTGGAAGTTTCTTAAAATGTACGAGATAACGAAGCCGGCTTCCTACTAATATTATGGACGCGAAAGTTTGTAAGAATGGATGTATGGATGTGTGTATGTTGGTCACTCTTTCACGCAAAAATTAGTGAACGGATCTCCGAAAAAACATTTGAACGCGGGCGGAGCCGCGGGCAAAAGCTATAACCAATATTGATGAGATCTTTATGACTAAGAATGCGTATGTATACAACTGTGGGAAGACTACGCGACGCTCGGACAGCAGTAGTGCGATAGTGTGATATACGAATTCGAATTTTGTGTGCAACCAAATAGAGTCCAAACTTGCTATTCACGTACTTTAACTGACATTTATCCAACACTACAGAGGTCAAGTTAAAATGGTCTTAAGACTAGTATACATTACCTCATGCCAATAAGTCCCATTATACAGCAACACCAAGCTAGTGACGTTAATTTTCGACCCTATTACTATGTCCACAGTGAACACCGACTTCAGCTCGGAGACGGCCGGGAACGGCGTCACCAGGTTCAAAGTGTTGCGCATTACCGAGTACTCCTGTAAGGGAATTGTAATTAGTATAGCAATAATACATACATACCATCACGCCTCTGTCCCATAGGGGTAGGCAGAGACTATAGATTGCCACTTTGCTCGATTCTGACACACTACTTTTGCTTCCTCTACCTTTATCAATCTTTTCATGCATTCCCGCCGGTTCAGGGTACTTTTGACCTGGCCCTTACTTCGAATGGCAGATATCTGACATTCGAAAGTTCGGTGCAGTCGCCCCCTGCCGGCCCTTCCATCCACACTCGCCTTATATATCCTCTTTGTCATTCTCCTATCATGCATCCTTTCCAAATGCCCAAACGACCTTAGCATACCCTATAGCAATAATGACTTGTTCTTATAGACTTCGATATATTTAAATCTTCAGAATATGAATGTCCGGTTTCAAACAGATTTGAAAAGTTTTCTCGACCGGAATTGAAATCAAATTTTGGTCTCTCGTCAATCGGTATTCTACCTGTACCCCTAGCCCGAATTTACGCATTTTCGTACCGAGTAAGTTTGTTAAACGATCCCATATGTCAATAAAGAGACACGCGCTGCCATTTTCCATACATTTTGACACATGCTTGTCTTTGGCTACTCGATTTACTATTCGAAGTTTAAACGCGCGCAATGTTCATGATATCGTATTTTAGTTGCAAATACGCTCACCAGGGCGCTGTTCAAATTTCCATACAAAAATTTACTTAAACGAAACTATTACGATACGTCAACGCGTAAATTCGTGCTAGCGGTACCTTCAAACACCATTATCAGCTTTTATCAGTCAATTGCTGGACATACACCTCCCTCAATTCACTAAGCTAATTAGCATTGAACATAATGTAAGCCCAATCCTTGTCTGCCAACCCGCACTAGGCCAGCGTGGTGGACTAAGGCCTAAACCCTCTCAGTAGTAGAGGAGGCCCATGCTCAGCAGTGGGCAGTATATAATACAGGGCTGGTATGGTATAATGTAAATCAAAATGTGTCATTTACCTCTAAAATAAACACATCGGTGAGTACAATGGGTGGTTTGTCTGGAAGATGTAGCGTTGCGTTCGCCTCCAGTATATCCTCTTCTTCGGGGCCTACAAACTGAAAAAAAAATTACGATTTGAAAAAAGAACAATAATAAAAATAAATTCATTCATTCTAACGTTTAATTGTCTTGCTAGTATAAAAAAATGGTACATGAAAACATTTAATTAAGTTAAACGAGTGTTGACTTCATTAGTAGGTTTAAGGTTTTTGATAGCGACCATCGTCTGCAGAGTATGTCGTTGCAGTTGGAAGTTTAGGATTATTTGAGGTACTCCTAAACTTCTTACCTTCATGAGATGACCGCTGAAGGTGATAATGAGGTTTTACGTAGTTTACATTTAATTTGCTTTAATATTCATTTTAACCTCGATAAAATTGCTTTCATAGAGAAAAGTTTTACGTGTCGCGTAGATATTAGGTTTTTCAGTTATGTGTGCGTGTACTTATGCGTACGTATGTGTGTACGCGTACGTGTGCGCGTGTCTGTGTGGGTGTGTGTGCCTATTTATGTACTAGTGTGTTTGTGTGCATACGAATGTGCATGTGTGTGCTTGCGCATGCGAGGGCACGCGCGCGTGTTTGTGTGTATGTGTGCGTGCGCGATCTTACCTTCGAGGAGTTTTTGCGGGAACTTGGAAGTGTCATGAGGTGCTCTTGTTTTAATTCATTATTTTGGTGATACTTAGTGTTATATTGCATAATTATAGTGGTATATTATCCAATGTAGTTCTATTAAAGAGCTCAAATGAAGTGAATTGAAATAATTGTGCTAATCAAGTGTTTTTTCTGTTGCCGCCAAAACTCCTCGATAAAGTCTTGGTAAGGTAGCCACTGCTTTACTTCGACATACTACAGATAATAAAATATACACACCAAACTTGACATTGGCAAAATGTGAACACAAATGCCATTATAATAATAATAATGATCTTACCTTCATGAGGTGAGCGCTGAAGGTGATGGTGGGGTAGTAGAGAGTGTCGAGCACCACTCGCGCCGTGGTGTCGAAGTTCTCTATGAACATGTCGTGGCCCCTCTTCACGTTGTGTTGGAACCTGTCCTTGATCACATCCAGTAGACCCTTGCCATTGTCCACGAAGAGCAGTGCTATGCCGAACTGCGATAACATTAAGCGTTTAATATTTTATGGCTTTATTAAGGATATATTTTTTTATCGCATTGAATGACGAGACGAGCACGCCGTTCGCCTGATGGTAAGCGATACGACCACCCATAAACAGTAGCAACACCATCCAGCACCTTGAGTTACAAAGTACTGTGTGGCATTCCACTGCGCTCGTCATCGATATTAAGAGATATCTGCAAGTGACTAGTAATTGTAGGCATTAGGCTTAGGTTCAAGAGTTTAATAAGATCGAAATCTTTGGTAACGCAAATCTTTACTAAACATATTATAAAACTGAAGCAGCTTACTCATAACAAACATTAGTTGCCTTTATCGTTTTTTACCGAAAAAGAAGGTTCTTAATACAACACATAGGTATTTTTAAGCATATAATATAAACCCCAACTCACCTTATGTTTGGATAGTCGTATGGACAATTCAGTATCGAGTCCATTGCCGTAGATATTTTTCAACACTAGCCCATTCTCCTCAAATCCTTCTAAAGGTGTGTACAGTTTGTATAAATACACAAAATCAATGGGCGATTTCCAGTGCCATATACCGGTAAAACCGAAGTCCATACTGCCCCAACCGACCCTGAAATCGATCTGGAAAAAAGATGTTAGTGGAGTTATTTTTCCAGGAAGGCTCAAGTCCCAGAGATTAAAAAAAGTACTCCACGTTTTAAAAATATATAGCTATATAAAATAATGAATTTAAAACTGTGTTTTTTTTATTATTTAGATGCCTCAACATCTTCGTGAAGTACTATGCGCATGCGCACCGAAGTCAACCAGAAGTCACGGAAGTGTAATAAAATTATTTATGTGCCTCAACATCGTCATGATGTTTTATGCGCGTGCGCACGTGTGATTTTCGTGCACGTATTCTATATATAGGCTTCCAATCTCGGTGACATCGATACATACCTCTTGATTCGCTCTCTTGGCGGTGACCATGGCCCTGTTCAGGTACTGTATGGGCAGCGCCACGTGACCGAACACGTGGAAGTCTTGCATCGTCACCAGCTTGAGCAACACTTCCAGACCTGGGAACAGATAACTATCATCTAACTAAGAACTTTACCATGCGCTTGCGCATGCAAAACAAGGAAGTGGTTTTAAAGCTTGAATGGATTAATAATGGCAATAATTTCTATCTGTTTCTTAGTAAAAATTAATGTCCAGATACAAATGTTAAATCATCTTGGTATAGTGTCATATAGGTTCTGCAAAAGGTCCAAAGTTCGAATAATAAATCGGACAATACTGAGTGAGTTTCTCAAACATTATTAGCAGTACATATTCGTTTTTCAGTAATAAGTTAATTACTTGGTCTATAAATAACCAAATCGTTTAAGTAACATATGTCCAACGAATCTCACATAAGTTTAAACTTACAAGCAACATTATACCATAAAAACCATACCAGTAGTAGAATTAGGCGTCACCACCATCGCCACCAGATGCCGATCAGCCTCCACAAACCCGAACCTGGCCGTCATCTGCGCGCTGGCGGTGGTGGGACTGGTGACGTTCACCACCAGCATGCTGTTGGTGATCCTGCGCATGTGACCGTTCACGTAGATCTTCAGCACCTTGTCTTCGAGGTCCAGGTACGTGATGCCGTTGATGTCTCGCTTGTGGCCTAGGACGAACATGGTGCGGAGGAAGCCTTTCCTGTAGCCCTGGAAATGGAGGAAATTTAAATGGATGATGAAAATTAAGGTAATTGATGGTTTATTTTTAATTAATTATAAGGCATGCATTTACGTATTTATTAAATTGACTGTATTAATTAATTTAAATCTAAAATACGGACATCTTCTAAAAAGACTTGAATGGGCGAAACCTTGTCAGGGACTGGACTTTGCAGTAAGTCTTAAACAGAATCAGCATGAAAAAGTGTGGCGTCGACCCCTATTTACAGTAGGATAAAGGCAAGCCGAAGATTCTGTATCATATACATATATTTGGCCCAAAACCCTGTCAGTAGTAGGAGGCCCGTGCTCAGTAGTGAGACAGTATATAATACAGCACTGATATTAAATACTAGCTTTTGCCCGCAGCTCCCCCCGCTTTATATTTTCCCGGGATAAAAAGTATCCTATGTGTTAATCCAGGCCATGATGTAGCCGTGTGCCAAATTTCATCAAAATCCATTCAGTAGTTTTTGCGTGAACGAGTAACAAACATACATCCATACATACATACATCCATTGGATACATTCTTACAAACTTTCGCATTTATAATAGTGGGATTTATTATAAAATCTTCTGTCAGTTTACATCTCTTTATGTAATAAAGATATGCATTTGTATAAACTAACCTGGAATGGCGTCAACAGGGTAACTCTTCCCGTTATGTTGTTCTCCTTCTGCCCTCTATCAATGCTCCACGACGAGTTTATCATCAGCTTGCCGTCTTCGTTGTACTGAGAAATAAATTATACAATTATTTAACGATTTACAGTAAAGTATAAGTAATTAAAATTATAGTTTAAAAGGTAACATAGAAATTCGAAAGATTCTTAAGCCAATACCCTATATACAAACCCTTCTTCTTCTTCAGCCTTTAGAAGTCCACTGCTGAACATAGGCCTCCCCCAAAGATTTCCAAACCAACATATCAGAAGCGGCCTGCATCCAGCGGGTTCATGCGACCTTTACAAGGTCGTCTGTTTACTGGTAGGTCTCTCATATGTAAGAGTCCGTCTGGGTGGGTACCACCGCAATGTCTATTTCTACCGCCAAGCAGCAGTGTGCATGCACTGTTGTGTTTCGGTTTGAAGGGCATTGTAGCCAGTGTAACTACTGGACATAATGAGAATTAACATCTATGTCTCAGGATGACGAGCGCAGTGGAATGCCACACAGTACTTTGTAACTCAAGGTGCTGAATGGTGTTACTACTGTTTATGGTCGTATCGCTTACCATCAGGCGAACGGCATGCTCGTCTCGTCATTCAATGCCATAAAAAAGAAAAAAGAACCTTGTAGGAGGACGTCCCACTTTGCGCTTGCCAGTACGTGGCCTCCACTCGAGAACTTTTCTACCCCATCTGTTGTCGGTTCTACGAGCTATGTGCCCTGCCCACTGCTACAACTTAACAAATTATTAACCAAAATCCCGCTATGATCTTCGACGCATTATGGACAGTTGCGCGTTCCTATGACAAAGTTCCTGTAACTAACCCTGTACGATGCTGTCTAGCAATCTGTCTCCTAATGAGTCCTCGCACCCAAGGTCACCCTCAGAGTCAACAGAGGCACGACACCCAATCAATCACATATTTTTTTCCACGAGAGGCAACAAAACTTACTTGAAAGCTAAATAGTGGAACCTAAGCAGTACTCAAGCAGGCTAAACGCAAGATAGTCTTTACAGTTCATTCTAACCTAACCTAACCTAACCATCCCGCGAAACTACAAAACTTACTTTAAAAAGTATTTTATTTTAACTAAATAGACTAGCAGCTGTACGCGAGGTACTCTTACCAGTTAATTGTAACCTAATCATCTTACAAGAGACGACTTACTTGAAAGCTGAGCAGCGTGTCAGCACTCTTCTTCCATATCACTCTGTGTTTTGCGATCGCCGCGGCCTTGGGCAGCGTCGGTATGGTCGAGTTGACCAGCGCGTTAATCTCTCCGTAGAACTCATTCGTCTTGAATAGATAGTCGGCCAGCAAACTGAACGCTAGGTAGTCTTCCTGCCAGTTCATGCTGCCGTTTAGTGCTTGCAGGTTGTCATGGTAACGCCACCTGGTGGCAAAAAAGATACCACACATATGTCTTCGGATCTGTCTTGGTTTCAAGTTATATCACGGTAGGAAAAGGGGTCTCGGTTTCGATCCCCGGGTCGGCAAAGTGATATCAATTATTGTCTAGATTTTTCGATGTAGCGATAGGCCTGTCCTCTAACACATCATGAGACGGAATAAGCTTAGTTGAAAGTGGATGCGCTACTTGCGCCTGTGCTTACAGATAAAAGGTGTAATTGTGCGAATGTATGTATGTGAAAAGGTGGGGGCGTGGCGAGGTTAGTGAGCTATCTTTTTCTCACACATGTAGCGCAATGAACGGCGACACTCCCTGACGTCACAGTTTGCAGTTTGCGTTATTTGACAGAAGTCCCTTCCACCAAATTAAAAAAGCTTTATAACTCATTTATTAGTGCGTGGATTTTGAATTTTTTTTTATGCTAGATTTTGGGTAACACATTTTTAGAAAAATGTGTTTAAAAATAGCCAACTACCCTATTTGAACAAAAATGAGTACTCACATGACATTAAAGCTGGTATCCTTCCAGCCATTGAAAGGTGTGTTCATATTCGACAGCAGCGCGTATACCGTTTCATTTTTCGCCTCAGAGTACATCTTCACTCTCCACAGTATGGTAGCGTCGTGAGCCCAGCCCATCCGTATGTGCCATTGGCAGAACCAGTCTGGGAACAAATGTATAGACTGTGATAGTTTCATGATTCAAGGCTTTTTATACGGCAAAGTGGGATGTGATGAGTGGTTGAGTGGAGTATTGATGAGGGTTGATTATTCCTCCCCTGTCGACTTATGCCGGCCTGGTCGAAAGGTGTAGGTCGCTCGTATATGTGAGAGCCCGGCTGGGTAAGTGCTGTCGCAATGTCTATTTCTTCCGTCAAGCAGCAGTGTGCATTCCGGTATGAAGTAGATTTTAGCTAGAGTTATTACTGGATCATTTGAGATTTAACAACAAATGTTGCAGGGTGAAAAGTTCAGCGCGATGCCATACAGAATTTTGCAATTCAAAGTTCTAAATGGTACGATTATTTTTGGGTAGTCGTATCATTTAATTTTGACCAAAATAACCTAAAGGTAGTACAATCAAGCTCAAAAACAACTCACCCTTAAGCAGCAACTCAAACTCGCCATTAACCACTCGCCCTGGGTAGTAAAGCGTGACATGGCCCGCGTGATGCCAGGGGCCCTTGTAGTCCAGTTGTACATCCACGCTCACCTTCTGCGAGGGGTCGCGGTTCGCGTCCCAGTTGAAGGCTGCGGCGAGACGCTTCTGGTTTTTGGTTATCCAACGCTGGTAGGATATGTGGACGTCGCGGAGTCTGTGGGATGGTTGTGGGTTCATTGTCTGATTTTAGACCTTTTAATGACGATATAGGTATAAAATAGTGTAATTTTGTAAATGTTCATCACCCAAACCAACAAAACTAGAACCAAACTTGGTGGAAATCTTGTTCGTCCCGTTTACCGGTGCTCTTTTATGGCCAGCCACAAACATAAGCATTGAAATATTAATTTATTCCAATGAAAAAAATACCACAATTTTTTTAAGTGATAAGATTTAAAAAAAAATCATCCATTTTTGTAGCTGACTGTACATTATAAAGCGGATTCAGCGCGTTTCAACTAATACTCACTCATCGATATGTATGTCCATGTTTACATTGGTGTTGTTATTAAGATCGGCCTCCAGGTTGAAGCTATACGCCTTCCCGCCTAGATCCACTTCAGCGTACGCCGTGAAGTTCTGCTCTGAGAGTAGTATATACCGTACTAGCGTTCTATATTTGTCATCATTGTATTCTCCCTATAAATGAGTACAACATTTACATACATTTTACTACATAAAATTTGAATATAGTATCACACGCCTTTTCCCATTTCAGGTCTTCGCAGACCTCTGCGAAGACAACACCTGTTGTCCCTCATTTCGCCAGCTGTCAGGTCCCATGTAATAGGGGATTTATTCTACAGCAAAATATCGGCAAGGTGGCTCTATTAATTACAAATACTTATATACAAAACATTTTATATCTTTGGTAAATATACACGCCATTCGGATTTTTTAAACCACCTTATATAAAAATATGAAAACATTATTTCCTAAAAGACGTTTTTACCCATTATAGTTGTAAGTCCATAATATCATGGCGTAAGAACACATCGATATAAAAGAGAAAAAAACATTTTTATTATGTTGTAACCCAACTAACAATATCAAAATATATTTGGCGCTGAAAAAACATAAAAAAAAGTTTTTTTACAATAAATTCACACCCAAAATTAATTAAACGCACCATTTATAAAAAAAAATTTTTTTTAATACTTTCAAGTTGTTCAGGGTATGATAACCTAACAATGATGTATGATGCAGTGTAAGGCCAGACTTACCTGGCCGATGAACGTGATCTGTCTGTTATCCTGCGTGAACCGCGCGTCCATCGCAATGTTTTTGAAATGACTGCTGTTTATCAGTGCCTTGAGGCGGTGTGAGGCGATGTTCGTCTTTGACTGGTCTTGGTATAGTGCGTCAATATTGAAATCTACTCCTGTGAACCAGACGCCTACTGCGTTCACCTGTCGAGTAAATGTACGTTCAATATACTTAAATATATGTAGAGGTGATAAAATAATATGTAAAAATATAGTAAAAAATATATGAAAAAATATTTTTTATAGAATCTATGTTATTTTCATTCAAGGAAACTAATTGGATATAAATAGTACTTATGTCAGTTACATCAAATACAATAGGCAAAATTGAAAAAAGAACTGTTTGAAAAGGGGGGTAGATTTGTTTTTTAGATTGTCCTCTGAATGTCTTATACATATTTTACATAGAATACTTATTACATATAGAGGCTATTTGAACAAGGGATATATTACGTTTTAACTAAAGAAATAATTCATTATTTGTTCTAGATAAAAGGGAGATAGTTTCCTTGCTATTTTGGTACAAGTCGAAACTCTCAACGGCAAATTTTCTTTTAATTTTTAATTATAAATTAGCCTGAGTTACTCAGGGAGATAATAAAACACTATAAGCAATAACTTTTAATATAATAAAGTTAAGATAAACATATAAAATTGTATATAAAATATACATACATATTTATATATAGTATCGTGTGCCTTACCTGAAACTCGTTTGGTTTTTTCTCGTGTACTTTTGTTTTAATAGTACAAGGATGTAATGTCGGTAGCGTCATATTCAACTCAGCGTCTACGTACAATTGCGTTCCCGGAGGATTGAAAAGGTAGCCGGAGATGACGATGTCACGAGATTTCGGATTGAAGTTTAACCGTGCCAACGCTGTGTATTTTGGGCCAATCTGTTGGTCAGTTGGTTTTTGTTATTGTGTGTAGTTTAAGAATACATGTAGTTTGTCATCGGGCGTGCTTAGACGATGTTACTCAACGTGACAATGATACTCAACGTGATATCAATGTTACTCAACGTGGCAACAATATTACTCAACGTGGCAACAATGTTGCACAACGTGACAACAATGTTACTCAACGTGACAACAATGTTACTCAACGTGACAATGTTACTCTAGTGAGGAACATTGACTCGGCTTATAGAAGACTAATTTTAGTTAATATTAAATGTGATGACTGACTACATGGATTTTTATGCTACGGTGTAAGAAAGAGTTTAAATGTTTCTACACATTTGGTAATTGTAGCGACTTGTTTGACTCGTGTAATTCATGTATGAAATGAGTCGCTTCATGGTAAAAATGTAGATAGTGAACATGTTGCGGATCCATAGATACCAGCTCATGATATGACGAATAAAGAGAAGAGAGAGAGAAGAATCCATGAACGATCTGATCTAAGAGGTAGTATCTAAACAATACATAAATTCCCGTAACAGAGTCGTGAACTCGACATACGACTTGTATTATGTGCATCAGGAACTGTAGGTTCAAAAATATAAAAATAACTAGCATTGCGCGCGGCTCCGCCCGCGTGGAAAAGTTTTTCCGGGATAAATCAAACAAACAAACAAATAAACTCTTCAGCTTTATATATTAGTATAGTTTAGTATAGATATGAAACCTTTTTTTCATTACATTTTTCAAACAGCAAAAGTCCAGGCTCAACGTTTGCCGACGGGCAACGGAGCGCAGCATTCTAGGTTTTAAGTTAACAGATCACGTTCGAAACAACGCTTTGCGCTCCAAAACTCAAATTGCCGATGTAGCTCAGAGAGCCGCTAAGTTTAAATGGAACTGGGCTGGCCACGTCAGTCGTAAGCCATACGAGCTTTGGGCCAGGATTACCAGTTTGTGGAGCCCTAAAACTTGTCGTAGCCGTAGAGGTAGACCAAAGAAGAGATGGCGGGATGAACTGGACTCATTTGACAGCAATTGGTTTAATGTAGCGCAGCATCGCGATTCATGGAAGGATCTTGGGGAGGCCTTTGCCCAACATTGGGACATTATAGGCTAATACAATTTTCAAATTTATTTATAATTTTCTATCAGCTATGTAGACATAATAATAAATGATAATGTATCATAAAAAAAATCAGAAATAAGGGTAAACGATAACACAAATATTATGACATCTTTAAAATCAAAATTTTAATACTTAGTTCTCGATGGAGCGTATTAACTTCTCAATGGTCTCTTCGAAATCTTGGTATAAACCATTATAAGTTGACCCTAGACACATAAAAAAACTCACTCCCTCGTACTGGAACTTGAGATCCACCAGCTTGGGCCGTTGTAGCGTAAGCCTGGTATCTAATTTGAGTCCGTTTAATTTCTCCACACGCATCATACTAAACATGAAGGCGGGGTCAGTTTTCATCTCTCTGGACGCAGATACGTTGAAACCTATGTCTACATGGTTTTGGGTTTTCTGTAAAAATAACATAGCTATAGAACATGCTTCACTTTTTTAAGCGTATTAGAGTATGTTTTCAGTTTTTTTTTATGGTTTTGAATGACGAGACGAGCATGCCGTTCGCCTGATGGTAAGCGATACGACCACCCATAAACAGTAGCAACACCATCCAGCACCTTGACTTACAAAGTACTGTGTGGCATTCCACTGCGCTCGTCATCCTGAGACATAAGATGTTAAGTCTCATTATGTCCAGTAGTTACACTGGCTACAATGACCTTCAAACCGAATTACAACAGTTCATGCACACTGCTGCTTGGCGGTAGAAATAGACATTGCGGTGGTACCCACCCATATGGACTCTTACATATGAGAGACCTACCACCAAGTTCTAAACATAAGAGATCAAAAACAATAAAGATCCACCATTCCACATATTCTGACTTACTTCTAAATAGAGGTAACATAAGTTGAGTAATTACTTAGGTTATGACTACCTTAGTTACCGCCGAAAATGAAATAGCAATACTCTAATAATAATCACCCTGTATATACTTACAATATTATTCATCACGCTGTAGAAATTGTAAACGGGGTAAGCAGTAAACTGCATGGCCAATTCGCCGTACATGTCATGTCTATACCCCATAGATTTCTCGCTGAAAAGACCTTCCATTTGTATCGTCTGCCGTGGGTTCTTATAGAACTGATAGTCGAGTTGCAATTTTGTGCCGTGTGTAGGACCGTTTAGAGTGTAAAATCCAGAGAGATGACTCGCTAGTTGTTTCGTTTGGAAATCGGCTTGCACGTCACATTGTGAGACGCCGCCTTTAGATTTGAATTTGAATATGCCTGAAGAAAAAAAACGCAATAAAGCAGTTTGACACAAACATATAAATACATACGTGTGTGTGTGTGTGTGTGTGTGTGTGAGAGAGATCATATATTATTATAATGGTACACTTTAACGTAGTGCAGGTTTTAAATATAAATCTCTATTCTGTTCCAAAAACAAATTAATGTTCTGGGGTGGACCATTAAGATCCTGTATTTAGGTCAAGTCAGTTGAAGAGACTAAGCCCGTTTTGTATGATCCGCGGTTAGGTAAAGTTAAGGGTCTTATTACACTGGTCGCGCAGCACCTTCGCCTTGCTGTGAATTTGATTGCAATTCGCCAGTGTGATAAGACCCTTAACTTTGCTTGACCAAGTTGAAACAAGCCGGCCTAAGTGATACAAAACTCATAATTATTGACGACCCAGAACGCGTGCGGACCTAAACGTACTTATACTCTGTACGGTACCGCTTGAGCGTCATTGTCGTGTTGAACGTTCTAGTGGTGGCAATTCTTATGGAGGAGCCAAAAAAACATGACAGTTATCGTATTAAACAACTACTGTATTTAGTACTCATTTAATAACCATTTATTTGGGAGCAAACATTAGAGTGAAGCTTTTTGAAGTTATACTTCTTTTGACGCGTTAGGGAAAAATGATGAGAGTAAATTTTTACGATGTGCCCGCACACCGTCACGAATAACCGACACCCTGAAGTTAGCTATAGTCAACATTTTAGTTTTGAATTTTGAACGTAGAATAATGTGAAAGATATTGAAGTTATACTTCTTTTGGCGCGTTATTTAAAAAGATTTTTATCTTGTTACGCCAAAGAAGTATAACTTCTAACGCGTGTACATAAGTACACCATATACCATACCATACCAGCCCTGTATTATATACTTTCCACTGCTGAGCACGGACATCCTCTACAAGTGAGAGGGTTTAGGCCTTAGTGTACCACGCTGGCCTAGTGCGGGTTGGCAGACTTCACATACCTTCGAAATTCCTATCTAAGAGAACTTCTCAGATATGCAGGTTTCCTCACGATCTTTTCCTTCACCGTTAAAGCGAGCAATAATTCACAAAGAATACACAATATAACGTTTTAGAAAAGTCAGATGTGTGTGCCTTTGGGTTTTGAACCTGCGGACGTTTGTCTCGGCAGTCCGTTCCACTCCCAACTAGGCTATGGCCGCTTCATAAGTACACATACACTTTTTTTTATTCGGTCAACTTATTTTATGTGACGAGCATTTATCAGCAAGCGGTGAAACCAGCCTGTGGACTTAGAATGTGACACGAAGACGCAACTCGTAAAACGATGTCGATTAATTTTGATGTTTGTGATTGATCGAGAGACCAATACGTCAGTCTCTCAACCAATCCCAATAAGACGAAACGGAGACGTGACGTGTTTTTTTGTCACATTCTAAGCCCACTGAAGTGATACAAAACTCACCAGACATCTCAGCGACGCGGTCGTTATCGACGACCCAGTACGCGTGCGGGCTCCACACGTACCCGTGCTTTATGTCGTACCGTTTGAGCGACATCACCGTGTCGAACTGCTTCCTTCCGTCGACGTCGAGGCTCGCCTCTAGAGATTTGTCGTTCGGTTGGTTCTTATACATCGCCTTAGCTTTGAGTGTGCTCTTTGCTGATTGGAATGAAAGGACTGCTGTGCTTGACGTGTTTGATAGGCTAAGTATGGCGTTGAACATGCGTTTCTCCTGTAAATTATATAATAACAGCCCTGTATTATATACTGCCCTACTGTTAGGTACATGCATAAGGGTTTTAGTCCTTAGTCAACCACGCTGGCCTAATGCGGACAGACTTTATATACCTTCAAAATTCTTGTAGAGAACTTCTCAGATATCTAAGTTTTCTCACGATGTTTTTTCACCGTTTAATTATGACTTGTAAGACATGTATTCTTTAAGGGGTAAGTATTTTTTTTAATGGTATACCCCATGCGGGTTCAACCACTTTTCAACAAACCATTTTGTCGCACAGGAAAAATCGCTTGCAGAAGACCCCGTTAGTTAGAACTTAACCTCAATAACGATTACTAATTTAATTATTGAAAAAAACATACCTTACTATCGGGCGTATCGAAAGAGAACCCGATGACATTACTAGTATCATTCTTGTCCCATTTGTACTCAAACGCGTACGTGTTAGCTGACGGGTCAGCCTTCTCTAGCGACAGGATGTACTTTGCGGGACCGCTCATTATAAAATATGGGGCGTTCCGTAAATTCGTCATGTTCGGGAACTGAAATGTTAAAAGTACGTCATATTCAGGAATACAGATATGAAATATTTTACACTAGCCATTTTATAAACTCACGCCTTTTATCCCCGAAGGGGTAGGCAGAGGCGCAACTAGTGCACCCACTTTTCGTCGTGCGTATTCCGTCCCATGATGTGATAGAGGGTGAGCCTATCGCCATATCGGGCACAAATTCCAGACTACGGGCTGAATACTGAGTAAAAAAACTTAATATCAATTTGCCCGACCCGGGGATCGAACCCGAGACCTCAGCCTTGCAGTCGTACCGTAATACAACTACGCCACCGAGGCAGTCAAACATACAAATGGTCAGTATACAAATGGTATATTGGGGTAAGTTCGGATCAACTATTGCAATAGCCACTAAATTATGGTACATTACAAATAGTACTTCCGATGTATGTTTCAGCAGTAATTTTGAATCGAACCGAACTTAACAGTCTTCCTTTTGATTTGGACTACCCCAACATATCTTATACGTCGAAATAAAACTAGTTTTTGAATTTTATCCCATTTTTTAATTTTACTCCCATGACCATGAAACTTGTAAAGTCTGCGAAACGTCGGGATTAAAATTAATAATTAAAAATCGCGATTAATTCAGAAAACTAGTATTATTTCGATGTCTAACTTTCGCGTAAACATAAGAAATCATTACACTTTATCAGTTTTACTAATAAATCACTGTATATGTCTGTCATAGTTATATAATGTTTTGTCTCACTTCCTCTGGCTGTAAATGTCACTCAGCAAAGCAAGACAAAACACTGAATAACTGTCACAGATGTATACAACGTTCATTAGTAAGACAGTATAAGTCCTGAAAATATCAATGCCCTTAATATGATAAAAAATACCTGATACGAAGCGCACACTTTGATCCCAATGGCTTTGTCGAACGTTGTCCAACTGCAAGTGTTCCGCTCTATTCTGTTCTTGTTCAGCCCTTGCTGTTGAAGTTCCTCGTCTCCGTGCAGGATTATCAGTTCGGATCTGAAAATAATTATTTTAAGATGTATCCTTATTTTTTTTTATTTCACCAACGTTTATTAGTTACTTAAAAATTATATTCTATGATAGACGTGCTTACCCCTAAATTTTGAAGTTTCATTAATATAGATAAACGTACACACATACGGGTCGAATACAGAACCTCCTTTTCTTGAAGTCGGTTAAAAATAAGTCATAATTTTGTTTCATATCTTTATAGTGTTCGTGAGATGACCGATTTTGGAAAATAAAATCATATTTACCCCTTTTAGGTATGTCGTACTTTGTTATCATTTAAGTCCAAGTTATTAAATATGAAAATCGTTTCACTAGTTTATAAATTCACTTACAAACTTTTTTATTGCCTATTTCAAACTCATGAGGGATAGCAAAAATCAACACTTATTATTAAAAGCGATGCGAAAGTAGGCACTATAATACTATGTTAACATATCTTCTACTAGCATTGCGCGCGGCTCCACTCGCGTGGAAAAGATTTTCCGGGATAAAAAGTAGACTATAGCACTCAGGAGTAACGTAGCTTCCTATTAGTGAAAGAATTTTCAAAATCGGACCAGTAGTTCCTGAGATTAGCGCGTTCAAACAAACAAACAAACAAACTCTTCAGCTTTATATATTAGTATATAGAAGTATAGATGATATAGGGGGCAAACGAGCATTCGGTTCACCTGATGGTAAGTAAGCCTCCTACTTTATTTGTTTACGTTATAGCATAATAGATGGCGCCACAGTCGAATTACATCGCGCTATGGTTTACATAACTGCCGATGTATAAGTTCAGCCGATAACGACGACTCGGTTATTGGCGCTTCTATATGAAGCGGCCGGTCGTAAAAACTAAGTAATTTTTTCAAGATCCTGTTGGCAGTTCGCTTATGTGAACGACCCGGGATCTTTGTAGAAATAAAAGTAAAGTATAAACCTCACGGAAATCCTTACTTGTTAGTCTTAGTGAGGTATATTTTATAATTCTCGGATAAAAGTTAACCATCAAATCTATGTTCTATACTTATTAATAACATGCGAAAGTTTGTGTGGATGTTTCTTTCATCACGCCAGTATCACTGAACAAATATGGATATAATTTGGCATGAGATATAGCTTGGAATTGTAAAATATACTTACATTATACATAATATTACTAAACTTTTGTATGCCGGGAAAATATATAGTGGAACTTTAATGTCGGAAAAACTTAATCACACAGTCGAAGCCGCGAGAAAAAGCTAGTAGATTATAAACTGAGTGAATTTAAAATTGAAATTTGTAAGTTAGCTGACCAAGACAATTTGCAGTAGTGTTGCAGAACTATCGATAGTTGACCTCGAAAACTATTCAGGATATCGATTGTACTATCGATTGTATCGCCTAAGTCAATACTGTCGATACTATCGATAGCTCTCCACTTGCATTACTATTGATAACAGCGATAATATCGATACTATTGATAGTAATGCATTCAATAGTATCGATAGTATTGCAAAAACCATTAGTTTCTACCAAAACCTATCGATACTATCGAAAGCAATAGTATCGAAAAATTACTGGCTATCGATAGTACAAAAACTATCGATACTATCGATAGGTTTTGGTTAAAACTAATGGTTTTCGCAATACTATCGAAACTATTGAATGCATTACTATCAATAGTATCGATATTATCGCTGTTATCAAAAGTATTGCACGTGGAGAGATATCGATAGTATCGATAGTATCAACAGTATTGACATGTGACAATAATATCGATAGACTATCGATACTATTGCTTTGACCTTGACTATCGATAGATAATCGATTATCTATCGATAGCAAACTATCGATATGCAACACTAATTTGCAGAAGTTATCTTCTGCAAGCGATTTTTAATGCGTAAACAGTCACGGCAAGTTGCCTTCGCAAAATTTGAAGCGCAGGATATTCGGCGAGTCCCAGGGACTCTTAACTTTCTACGAAATTAGAAAGAAAGAAAGAAACATTTATTGCCACATATGAAAGAACATGTAACTAATAGGTAATTAATAAAATAAAAAAATATCAAGGTAAAAAAATTTAAAAAAATACCTCTATTAAGTATACCCATTACCACACGCGCACCCATACCGTGGCAACTAATTAATGGAATAGAAGGCTAGGGAGGAGTTGGAAATGCCTTCTATAGCCGGTAGTGCATACTGACTTGGCAGCGAATATCTCCTGCTTGTCGGTGGGCAGAGCGAGGTGCAGCCGCAGTCTCGCGGGCGAGTGCACGGCGAGGCGCGCCTCCACGGCCGTGGCGGTGTAGAGGCGCCACCACACGCGCGCGCCGCTCACGCTCAGCCCGCCCGCCGACACGCTCATCGTCGCCGCTATGCTCACCGCCACGCTGTCGACACGGACAGTAAGGGTGCATGACCATATACCACGTTACGGACCATAAGGGTACATGACCATATACCACGCTATGAACAATAAGGGTACACGACCATATACCACGCTACGGACAATAAGGGTACACGACCATATAACACGCTACGGACAATAAGGGTACATGACCATATACCACGCTACAGACAATAAGGGTACAAGACCATATACCACACTGTGACACAGACCTTTTTAATTATGAATGATTTCTAATTAATCACTCTTACCGTCACATACCGTGACATAGGGTCTCAAAAGTCTACATTTCTTGGCTTCAGCATAGTCTAGTCGAAAAGAGTATATATTCCTTACCTAGGACTCAGTTTCCCTTCAAAATCTATATTTCCAGACTGGGAATATTTATCAGTAACTGTGCCAGACATCCTGGTGTTTACGTAGCTGGTGCCCATGAGGTTCATATTTAACGGCAGACCACATCCTGTTGGCACTGAGAACGTCGTATCCAGGAATAGGGACGCTTTGTTGTATGAGATTTCCTGGGAATCAAAATGTATGATTATTGCTTGATGGAGGATCTCCTATCCTACGTTGTTCCTCGACTTTTTTGACCACCTTTTTGTAAAGAAATAATTCCTGAAGTTTACCGGCACTCTTTTTAAACTGCTTCAAAATCAATAATTTATGTGATAGGTACATATAAGTAAGAATTATACAATATATAGAACTCACCTTTCCAGAGAGGAATTCCAAGAACCTCAACTTAGGATTCAACCTGGCCAAAGACTTTAGTATCTCGTCGTCGCCTTCCGCGTTCCAGTACGATATTTCATTCCCGAACACCTTGATACCGAGCTCCGCCATTGGAAACCTGTAGGTATTATAACTTAAATATACTAGTACAAAGATTCACCTTTTATTTTTATTAGGTGATTCATCATCATCATCAGCCACATGGTGTCCACTGCTGAACATAGGCCTCTCCTAAAGATTTCCAGACGGACCTGTCCAAAGCGGCCTGCATCCAGCGTGTCCTTGCGACCTTTATCAAGTCGTCTGTCCACATTTATATTTTTACCTTTATTAGGTGATTATCACGGTTTTATCCATGTAAATGTACGGAATAAAAGTACCATTGTATTCTATTTCGGGATAAAATTAGCCTATATATGTTTAGTAGAAGGTCTCTTCGTGTGCCAAATTCCATCAATATAAAGTGAGATTCAAGGGCTTTTCCATTCACTCCTAACAAACATTCAAAATTATTCACAAGCTTTAATTAATATCTTGAGTAGGATAGTGATCTTGACTGCCTCGGTGGCGTAGTTGTATTACGGTATGACTGCAATGCTGAGGTCTCGGGTTCGATGGCCGGGTCGGACAAAATAATATTGGATTTTTCTATTCAGTATCAGCCCCCAGTCTGGAATTTGTACCCGATGTGGCGATAGGCTCGCCCCCTATCACATCATGGAACGGAAGATACATGGCGAAAAGTGGATGCAACTAGATCCGCCTCTGCCTACCCTTTCGGGGATACAAGGCGTGAGTGTGTGTGTGTGTGTGAGAAGGATAGTGGCTTAATAGTAGGATGGGATAATATTCATCGTCGTGTGGTTGATGATGATGATGATGAATAGATTATATTAAGTGTTACGTTCATTTATTAATGTCACATCACTAGCCGATAGTTTATAGCTGGTGTGCTATTTCTGTCGCATCACTAGTTTCTGATAGTCGTTGTTGACGGTAGTCTGTGATACAGACGGGCATTCGAATACGAGCTCTCGGCGAGGAACAAAATTAGTAAAGTGTGTCCAAATAAAGTGATTATAAGATATTGTGATTATTTCTTCAAATTCCTTCTAAGCGTTTTACATAAAGATAAAAACTTTTTGTGAGGGTATTTGTGATATCGAACTAGTAGTGGAATTGACAGTTGGGTGTATAAAAAGGGTGCCGTATCGATGTGCATTCATCCTAACAGTTCCGGCCCGCGTGCCGACGAAATATATGGATAGGATTAGGTTAAAAACCAATCTTCCCCACTAATCGTTGATGTCTCATCCTCTCCCAGTGACCGTCCTGAGCCGAGGTCCGTAACCCGTTAGTGGGTTGCCCTCAGCATGGTCACTTAAATTAAAGGGTTGCGAGTGCCTAAAGCGCTCACCCTAAAGTCCGGTGTGGCCAGAAAAGCCGACTCTCGTCAGGCTACTGGCCGTTAAGCCCTCGATAAAAAAAAAAAAAGATGTGCACTCTCATTCGCGCTCTCTTTCAGTCTCAGTCTTGGCTCAGTCGTAGTGTTCTATATCTCTGTGAAAGTATTGCTGTAAAATCAGTGGTCGATATATTTATTTAAATCGAAATCGCTTCAGTTTCTAACAATATCATACGCATACTCACGCCTTTTATCCCCGAAGGGGTAGGCAGAGGCGCAACTAATGCACCCACTTTTCGCCATTTTTATTCCGTCCCATGATGTGATAGGGGGCGAGCCTATCGCCATATCGGGCACAAATTCCAGACTCCGGGCTGATACTGAATAGAAAAACCCAATATCACTTTGCCCGACCCGGGGATCGAACCCAAGACCTCAGCATTGCAGTCGTACCGCAATACAACTACGCCACCGAGGCAGTCACAAATCAATATCAACAATATAGGTAACAATATCATACCTGTGTTTCAAAGCCTCATTCTCGTATCCCAGTCCATCGATCCTCTCCCGCGTCTGCTGCGTGCTGTTCAAAGACCTGAACGTTCGGAAATGGTTGATCTTCTCCATGATCTTGTTTTTGCTGAGGGGTCCGTTGTTGAAGAAATAGTTCTCGAAGTATCTCTCGAACCCTTCGGCGCGTGCTTTCATCTGGAAGGATGTGTTTCGTTTTAGGGTGGCATCTATTTGTCCAATTCCTAATTTAAGTGTATATGTCGACCCTCCTAAATTATGTATAAACCTTTAGAAAGTGCTCATTTTTTTGGGTATTTTTATTAAAGCATCGAATCCCATGAATATTACTCGAAATAGGTTCAAGTTTTAATATCAAAGAGTGAATAAAAAGAATACCATTTTTTTTAAGTTTACTTTTTTAAGTCACAAATTCTAAAGCACTTATATAGCCCAAAAATAAAAAACTTAAACGAGCAATCTTTAAGAACACCTAACGAAACAGATTTACCGCTAGTGGAGACTTTGATGCAATATTAATAATATCGATAAAGAGTAACCTTGCATCGAACTGAAAACCTTCGTCTCAGCAGTATGCTCCACTACTATTGAGCACTTACCTCAAATATATTAATAGACTCGCCAAACATATCGACAGTCAAGTTGAGAGACAGAGAGCGTGGGATATAGGAATCCGGAGAGAAGATTACATTCGCTTCATAGTTTCCACCTGGAATAAAAGTTGTTTAGAAGTATTGTGGATATATTATTATTTTTCTACCGCCACGCAACAGTGTGCATGCACTGTTGTGTTTCGGTTTGAAGGACATTGTAGCCAGTGTAACTACTGGACATAATGAGACTTAACATCTTATGTCTCAGGATGACGAGCGCAGTGGAATGCCACACAGTACTTTGTAACTCAATGTGCTGGATGGTGTTGCTACTGTTTATGGGTGGTCGTGTCGCTTAACATCAGGCGAAAGGCGTGCTCGTCTCGTCAATCAATGCAATTAATAAATAAAACCATTATGGCTAGCTCACTTTTTTATTAATTGCCACTACGGTAAACGCATTTGGAAGTTCACCTCAAGACATTACATATTAAATCTCATAATGTTTTAAACGCAGGGCTACAATGTGCCTCTCAAAAATTCACCATGTCTTATTGCCTTACATAGAAAGAAAGTACTTCCAAGATCAGAGTATCCCACCTGCATTATACTGGTCGAAGAACACGCTCTGCTCGTAGTTCCTGGAGAACATCCTGAAGTCCGGGATGTCCTGCAGCTCCGGCATCGTGTTTCCGGTGAGCAAGCCCTGGATCTCCACCCGAGACGGAAGTGACGACTCGCCCAAGTTCTTCAGATGACTCCATACAAACGTGGCAGCTGGTTGGGAAAAGTGAAAGAAGATTTTTTTTTGTATTGACTCATACTTCGACATTGGCAGAATCATCGCGTATGCGGGCACGCCATAGAATTATTTGATGGTAAGCTATAACTACTCCCCTTGAACATGTTATAACTACCCCCTTCTTAGATGAATTGTGACTTATGAGTACGTTGACGACGAACGATAACCGACGACGACTGGGGGAAACGATTTATTAGGCGTCTGACAATGTCATTGACCATAGGCGTATTGACAATATTTTTTCTATGTCAATTATTTAGGACGCTGGCGCCCTATCATTACATGTATCACTTGCTCATTTGGTGAAAAAAATACCCACACACACTCACGCCCTTTATCCCCGAAGGGGTAGGCGGAGGCGCAACTAGTGCACCCACTTTTCACCGTGCGTATTCCGTCCCATGATAGGGGGCGAGCCTATCGCCATATCACAAATTCCAGACTCCGGGCTGACATTTACTAGAAAAACCCAATATCACTTTGCCCAACCCGGGGATCGAACGGAGAACTCAGCAGTGCAGCCGTACCGTAATACAACTACGCCACTGAGACAGTCCCGTAGGTATTAAATCCCTCGTACCTTGATTAACTGGTTCGTGCCTCAGCGCGTGGAATATCTTCCTGACGGTGCCGAGGTCTGGACACCGCATCACTTGCAGGTACGATGCTAGACGGACCTCGATGTCCACGAAGTCTTCTCTATATGTCTCTAGGAAGTATTCCCTGTAAAATAATATATTTAATTTAAAATTTTCTCCCCTATTGTAAAAGGTGCGTGCGCGTGCGCAGGAGTGTGCGTGAGTGCGTGCGTACGTACGTGTTTATTTATTTATTTAGGACCTTCAACAGAGAAAAAACAGTTAATTATATGCTATTACGGTTACATTATCATTGCATCTCTAATAACAGATGGACACAACATGAGTTATACAATGATATTTTAGGAAAGTGCCAAAAGTGAAATAAAATTATTAATCGTGACAAAGTCTAAATTAAAAAAAAAAGAATAACAAAGATTTTAATCTTAATAATTAAATAACAACAATATAACAGACATTATAGTTATAAAACATTTAACAATTATCATATTAAATTATTTTATTCAGGTGTTTAGAGAATGTGCGAGAACTATTAGTTATTAAGTCCAAGTCTACTTGTGTGAAATTACAAGACTAGATTTTACTCGCACGAAAGAAATTTATTGCATCAAAGCTTCTGCTCAAAGTTAATTATTCTGTGAAAAAGAAAAATAGTATTTGTCAATTACAACTAATACGTCATAACAGTTCATTGATAAGTGGGTACACATTTGCTCACATTAATCAATCATTTTGTAGAGCTAATATATCCAACGAGTCGGGATACAACCTTATATGCCGGAGCTTCGGGTAGTTTTGAAGTAGTAATCGTGAAAACCAGGTCGAGATGTCAAATTGTTAGTGGGGGTGACAGTTGCGAGTTTTTTTTTTTTTTTTTTTATAGCGTAGAATGACGAGACGAGCATGCCGTTCGCCTGATGGTAAGCGATACGACCACCCATAAACAGTAGCAACACCATCCAGCACCTTGAGTTACAAAGTACTGTGTGGCATTCCACTGCGCTCGTCATCCTGAGACATAAGATGTTAAGTCTCATTATGTCCAGTAGTTATACTGGCTACAATGTCCTTCAAACCGAAACACAACAGTGCATGCACTGTTGCTTGGCGGTAGAAATAGACATTGCGGTGGTACCCACCCAGACGGCCTCTTACATAATGAGGGACCTACCACCAGTGAATATATATAACCAAATAAATATATAACCTAGTATAAATAAGGCCCTCGCTATTTGAGGAGTCAGTCTTAGTTTAGTCATCGTTCAGTATACAACTAGATAGCAATAGTCGCTATGGTAACTTAGTGGTTACTTTGCTAGTCCTGACAAAGTGTTGTGTGACAAACAAATCATGAGTTGAAGAAATAAAGGTTAATTATGAATATTGCGAAGTATTCGCTACGTTTTATTCGCCCCTGTGAAATCCTCGTCGACGTAAGTCAGTTTAAATAAATGATGAGTGCTAACCATAGACTTTATACTTCTATAATCTATGCTACTCACCGAGTCTCGACACATGGCGTCCTTCTAAACGCGTCTATAGCCGTCAGTCGGATCGGTACAGGGATGTATGAATCCCCTATTATGTTCATAAGAACGTCCGCAAACTCCTGCTTGAACCCACCGATGTTGCCCAGGGCTTTTAGAGCTAGCACGATCTGTAAAAAAAGGCGTTCTTATAGATTGATGTTTGTTAGATAAGAAGTAATAGTAACCGCTGAACGAATATGAATAAAATTTTACACACGCATAAATTATGTCCTACATTAACATATAGGCTACTTTTTATTCCGGTTATTTGCTCCTGTGGGAGATATTTAATCAGATTTTTAAATAGATGGCGCTGGCATGGTACATGGCACTATGGAGCCCTATCGCGATTTAGGGACTTTTGTAGCGAAAAAAGAATTTCACGCGGACGAAGCCGCGAGCCACAACTAGCCAGATATAATTACTTTGACCAACATAATTTATGTATAGATTCATAAAATATTATAATGTACTAGCGGACCCGACAGACGTTGTCCTGCCTTAAAAAAGAAATAAAATCCTAGAACCCCAGTACAGCGCCACCTACCGGATCCAATTATAAATCTAAACCATTCTCTAATCCACCTGAAGACACACCAAAAATGTTGTCTTGTCCTAAAAAGGAAATAAAATCCTAGAACCCGAGTACAGCGCCACCTACCGGATCCAATTATAAATCTAAACCATTCTCTAATCCACCTGAAGACACACCAAAAATGTTGTCTTGTCCTAAAAAGGAAATAAAATCCTAGAACCCGAGTATAGCGACACCTACCGGATCCAATTATAAATCTAAATCATTCTCTAATCCACCTGAAGACACACAAAAAATGTTGTCCTGTCCTAAAAAGGAAATAAAATCCTAGAACCCGAGTACAGCGCCACCTACCGGATTCAATTATAAATATAAACCATTCTCTAATCCACTTGAAGACACACAAAAAATGTTGTCCTGTCCTAAAAAGGAAATAAAATCCTAGAACCCGAGTGCAGCGCCACCTACCGGAGCCAATTGTTAATCTAAACCATTCTCGAATCCACCCGAAGACACAAAAAAATTTTGTCCTGCCCTACATATTACAACATATTTTGCCATTAAACAAATTTTCCATTGCCGTTTCTCTTGAAATATTAGTTTCCATGATTATTATAGGTACTTTAGCTCCGAGAAAATTCTACTTGTATTGGAAATAGAATATGAAAGAAAGTATTTAAAGTGCTTAAACTGTCACACTTACGATTTCCCTGTCCTTTCTGGTTTTAATCAGTCCTTTGCCTACTATTTCCATCACAATGTTTTGGAATTCTTCGAGGATTTTACCGGGCGTTTCTTCTTCGCAACACTCGCGTACTAAAATAAATAAATAAAACATAATATTAGTTCACTGCCTCGTTGGCGTAGTTGTATTACGGTACGACTGCAAGGCTGAGGTCTCGGGTTCGATTCCCGGGTCGGGCAAAGTGATATTGGATTTTTCTATTCAGTATCAGCCCGGAGTCTGGAATTTGTGCCCGATATGGCGATAGGCTCGCCCCCTATCACAGCATGGGACGGAATACGCTTGGCGAAAAGTGGGTGCACTAGTTGCGCCTCTGCCTACCCCTTCGGGGATAAAAGGCGTGAGCATGCATAATATTAGTTCACAAAATATGTACATTCTCGGGAATACATCGGGGTGGGGAGGACGGGGGTTCCGCTCCCCCTTTATCTTGCAGCTGTCGTACAATTGCAGGCAGATAAAAGGAATTCCTGAATCCTGCCCTACCCCTTTCATGAGCCAAAGCTGAGTATTATATACTCATGGATGCATTCAAACAAACTCACAATGCACAATGGGCATAGCTATAGCTTTCATCACGTATACAGCCCCCCACCAACATTTTTATTTTACGCATTTTCACTGTCAGTGAAGTTTTTACGTTGTATTTTGTTGGATCTATTTCATTAATGCCCATGCAAAGATGCTAATAGTACAGCCACATAATCAAAAACAAATACACGTAGAGTCTTTGTCACTGAAGGGGTAGGCAGAGGTAACACCAGGGCAACCACTTTTTGCAGTGTGTTTCCTATGATGAGATAAGAGGTGAGCCTAAGGCCATATCAGACACAAAGTCCAACCTCCGGGCTGATAAGAATAAAAAAGTTAAATATATTTACATGATTTCCCGCTGTGCCTGCAGTAAGAATGCACCATGGACGATACAGTGAAAGTGACCGTCTTATCCGATCGCTGACTCTTCAGTAGTTCCAACATGCTGTCCAACATTTCCAGTTTTGGCCTGAAATTAAAGAGTATTATTATTTTCCTTTGTTTATTGTTCCTTACTTTCTTACTAATATTATAAATGCGAAAGTAACTCTGTCTGTCTACCGCGCTTCCAAGCCAAAACTACTGAACCGATTTAAATGAAATTTGGTACACAAATAGTCTAGAGCCTGAAAAAGGCCACAGGCTACTTTTTATCCCGGGAAAATATAGAGTGGGACTTTTGTCCTGGAAAACTTTTCACGCGGGCGGACCCGCGAGCAAAAGCTAGTACAAAATAAAGACATCAAGAGAATTTAAGGAAAATCATTGGGGTAAGTACTTTTTTATATTATATTTTTTTATTTAAATTTGAATACGTTTTTTTGTTACTTCATTATTTATATCCAGTTTTTCAGTTTAAAATTGGTAAACATAGAAACTATTAAAATTTTATAACTCATAATATAAATAAACATAGTTGATGAATTTTCCTAAAAGAAATTACTATATTAAATGCAGCCGCATGCCTTAATTGACTGCATTCTATATTTTTTTTATTAAGTTTCCAAAAAAGAATAATGTCATTTAAAATCTTATAGAAAAAAAATACAAACAAGATATAAGGCTTTGAAATTAGATGGAATGGTTAAACGTTAAAAGCCGGAAATACCATCTTGTGACGTCATCAGGAATTACGAAGCGCGCGAAAGAAAGAACACGTGATATGCTACCTCATTTTTAACTAATTTTATTGCTGGCTCACAAAAGGCTTCTTTTTCGTATCATTTGCTATTACTATCACTATAAAAAATAATACGAAATATTTGTAAATATCGAACATACTGGTGGTAGGTCTCTCATATGTAAGAGACCGTCTGGGTGGGTACCACCGCAATGTCTATTTCTACCGCCAAGCAGCAGTGTGCATGCACTGTTGTGTTTCGGTTTGAAGGACATTGTAGCCAGTGTAACTACAGGACATAGTGAGACTTAACATCTTATGTCTCGGGATGACGAGCGCAGTGGAGTGCCACACAGTGCTTTGTAACTCAAGGTGGTGGATGGTGTTGCTACTGTTTATGGGTGGTCGTATCGCTTACCATCAGGCGAACGGCAAGCTCGTCTCGTCATTCAATGCCACAAAAAAAAACAGTAAATTACCCAATTGTACAAAATTTATTTCTATTACCTGGGTATCATAGCCATGGACATGAGCCACTCGTGTCGCGTCTCCTTATCGACTGCATCCTTCATTATCATGTCTTTGATAAGCTCTACGGAGCCAGTACTGGCGATGTAAGGCAGTGCGTCGTGAATATGCTTCCTGTAAAAAACGTAAAAGAAAATTTAAATTTGGAATGTTTTTTAAAAAGTTTTTTTTTTATTGTTCATAGACAAAACAGGTAGGTTGGTAATCTGAGCGTATAATACCTATAAAAATTCCTTCTACTTAAAAAGAATGTGTGTTCTCGATTAAAGGAAAAATAGGAATTGGTTAGAAGGTCTAATAGGGGCAGGATCAAAATTGAACAAATTGGAAATGAAATGTACTCTAAAATTTCCCCTTGCCAGTTATAATAATTATACTTACGTGGCTTCCGCGCAGATCGACGGCGCTCGGGAGAGTAGCTGCGACAGCGCGGGGTAGTGCAGCGGGCGAGCCGCTCGCACCAGTCGGCCCCACAGACCCACGGTGGAACCGCTGTCCAACCGCGATGAAGATCCAGGACCTTCCTTCACCCTAAAAAAAGTTTTGGTTATATAAACAGTTGTTTTATTTATTTCTAAATTATAATGTAAGAGTAATAGATTTCTTAAGACCCTTTCCACCAGGTGTTTACTACAATGCTAAGATAGGTATAGATGAGTATCAAATTCTTTTATGGGATTGGTTGACTTAGCTTAACATTCCACAAGAAGTTAAGATAAGCTTGGTAACATAGCACACCTCTAGTATACCGTCAGCTTACGACTGTTCATATATCACATCTTACATTAAAAAAAATCAGTGGCTCAATTTGCAGTCATATAAACTACAAATAAATACATGCATTACATTTAAAGTTACAATTTATTTATTTATTTAGACAACAAAACAGATAACAATCAAATACATTGTAAGATACATGAACATTAGGTATTATTCTAGATTGCAATCCTAACTATGTTGACACATCATTGTTACTATTTAGATCTAAACAGCTAAGCACTTAGCAGCAGGTACCAGCAATTGTATGCCAACAGCCAATATGAGGCCGATCAATGATCATAGAGCACTTAACACACTTAACGCACTTGCAATGCAATGCATTCAGCATGTATTATATACTGCCCCCTAATGAGCACAAGCCTCCTCTATTACTGAGAGGGGTTAGGCCTTAGTCCACCACGCTAGCCTAGTCTGGGTTGGCAGACTTCACATACCCTAGAAATTCTAATGGAGAGTTCTCAGGTATGTAGGTTTTCTCACAAAGTTTTCCTTCACTATTACCATATATGTATTACAAGTGAATAACTAAATAATTGATTGATGCTAATAATAACACCAAACTATTACTTACATGCACAACTGTTTCAGCACATCTCTAGCACTCTTCAGACCGCCTGTGTCATCTCCAATGTAAGTTGTGTGGTGATGGAGAAGATTTGACCGTTTGTTAATCACAGTCCAAGCTGTAAATAATATTATATCAATAGAAATACGGTCAAAACCGGTTACATTGAAGAGACCACTATGTCCATGGTATAGCCAAAAGTTTTTAAATTTACATATGTTTTTCGGGATCTTGCTATTTAATTGTTATAACCAATGTAGTTATAAACAGTTTCTACTGTACATGATTATAAAATACTGATTCTATTAATTTTCTTTCTAGTTTTGGTTTGTTTGTTTTAATAATAACTAGAACTACAGCAGCAAATCTCAAAATGATATAACTAATAGAAACCTGCACTATCCCTTGTACATTATAAACTTTTATCTCACCAATGGTTTTTGATGTCAATTATTAGTAAAATATTTTTAAGTTTTGAATCGCATCAATACTGAACAATAAAAGCTCAAAAACATCTACTATATACATACCTTTAGGCTCAAACTCAATAATCTGTGCATCAGACCTGTTGACTTCCTTCATCATGACCAGGTCTTGTATCACGGTGGACATAGCACCAGAGTTTTTGCCAGAGAACGGCTCGAACAGATGGCGCTCGCGGCAGTTCACCGACTTGTACACATTGTGGTCTACCGTGATGCGGCATTTGCTCTCCGATTTTAACACTGGCCATGTTTGGAACCTCTGCAAATAAAGTCGTTTTTAGAGTAAAAAAAAATTATACTTGTTGAATTGTCAATTATTATAAGAAGATCGGCTATGTGCTGGCTAAGGTAATATTAAAACCTAACTTTTTATGATAATAATAAATTAATTTTGTATGATTTTACATTGAAAATACAGAAATTGTCTCTTTCATAATTAAGGCGACTTTTATACCAATAAACAGTAACTTTCGTTAGTCAGTTTAAAGCACGATTTTGATTGAAAACAGCAACATGTTTGAGTCTCCGTACAACAAAATTTCTGAAACAGACGTTGGAATTTGGTGGATAGATTGAAATTAAAGAAAGATATGAAAAATGTGGCTCGTTTATTTTATTAGTGTTGAAATAGTCTTTCCGATGATGTATTAGAAATGAATCAGATATTTTTTGAATAATCACAATGAAAAGTTGACTGAAATAGTTGAAATTTTGTATAAGGCCTCTTAAACCCATTATGCCGTGAAACGAACAAATTGGTAACAATATATACCTCAATTTATAAACAATGGTTTATACTTTATACTTGAATTTCACAGAACGATATATTTATGTGGTTGTAAGTATTGTGTGTAATGAGAACAGTGATAGATTTCAATGGCAAAGCCATAAAATATTGCTCTTTTACTCATCATCTAGGTAATCTTTAGGAGTGTAAGTTAATTCCGTGTTATGTTTTACCTGTAATTATAATTTCTGTGTACTACAGTCAAGTGAGTGTTTTGCCAATATTTACAAACAAAACACAATCAAAACAATAGCCTACAATAACCAATGGGTAACAAACGTCAACGAACTTATGTCAAGTGTCAACTGACAACCCTATGCATAAAAGAGATGCGAGAAATAAGAAATATCGAATGTAAATCGATAATACCTTCTGAATAAATAATATCGCATTGATATTTAATCACCCACTTATTAATAAATCTCGATGTATTGTGGTAGGTAGTAGCATAGTGACGGCATACTTATGCACCGAACACAGACACCCGTCAAATGGTGAAGCGCCCCTTTTATACATCCAACAGTCACTGTTGTATTAATTTGATGTGTATACATGCTTAGCATAATTATTATTTTCTGAATTCTAATATCCATCGTAATATTCTCGGAAATCCCTAACAAAGTCTAATAAAATTGGAATACCTTAATAATAATATACTATTAATGTGAACTGTATAATTTTAACGTACTTAGGTACTTTATACAAAAATGGCTGATTAAATTAGATATTATGATGTCAAAAATTATACTTGAAAAAATATAATTGGTTGAAGCACAGCGTTCTGCGTAATGTAAATTAAAAATATGCTGCATAAAATCGATCAATAAAATTACATTTCTCATCCCTATTATAAACATGTAACCATGGCAACATATGATTGTTTCATTCATAAATTGATAGATGGCAGTGTTCCCAAAAACAATTTTTTTTTCATAATTTACCACTGTCGTGAGTACATCAAGAGTCGTGAGTATCCACAGTATTATAATTATTATAGACGAATAAAAATATTATTTTAGTAAGTATAAACCTGTAAGAATTTTGGTATACTTACACTCTGGAAATCATATCTCACAGTCTGTAATATGGACATGTACTTATATCTGTTTGTGCATAGTGCCAAGTCCCTCTTTTTCACGAGAATTAGGCTGGTGTTCTCCTGGCCACGCACCGAGTAGTCCACTGGGCATCTGCCATGGATGTCTTGCTGTAAGAGATTCGTTTTATGAGCAAAGCTAAAAGTGTTAAGTAATGTAGTAGTATAGTATTGGTTTTGTAACTACTGAGTTAATACTTAAGTGGATTTTGATAATGTTGCCCCTTTGATGGGCAGCAATGTATTAGTTCTATCAAATGATCGCGATAATTAAAATTGTTTTGTGTGAAATAGTTTTTTCTAAGTAAATAATATGAGCTGATATTTCAAGAAAACATATTATGTTTTCTTGAAATATCAGGTGACCATAGAATATTGAATGCCTTTATATTTTCGTTTACTTGATTAATTATCTAAGTAGGTATATGAGCATAAGTAAATTCATTGGGAGTAAAAAAATAAATATATCTGGCTCCTTGGCGAGAACTGAATGAAAGCATACAAAATACAATAAGCCATGTTATAAAAAAACTAAAAACTTGAGGTAATCGACATTGGCGTAGTTAGAGTCATTTTCAGGTAGTGTCCTAGACTTAAATAATCAAAATGACTCCTCTAGGTACCTACTTGCAGATAGGTACATTTTATCGTTTTAAAAAATTATCGTAGTAGTAGGCTACTTCAAAATCCTTGGGGGGCACCAAGGAATTCTGGGGTGAGCATGGGCCACGGCACCCCCCCCCCCTATATACGCCTATGGTAATTGAATCATACCTCAACGCCTTTGTAGTTGACGTCGAATCTCGCCATAGTGTTTTGGAAGAGTGCCAGTATGGCCCTCTTGAAGTTGAGCACCCAATCCTCTTCCTCCTCACTGGGACATATCTCAGATATGACTCCATCGTGGAAAGCGAATCTGTTGAAGTTACAAGCTCTTTTAGTATTCACACACACACACACACTCACGCCTTTTTTCCCGTTTACATAAAAGGGGACTTAGGCGAGATGCAAAAAAAAAAAAAAATCGTCGTCCGTCGACACAATTATGCCGGCCTGTTTGAACCGGTTATAGGCTGATCCCGGAACGCGGCACCCTTATATGGGTCACTACGCATACGCATATGCGTACTCACGCCTTTTATCCCCGAAGGGGTAGGCAGGGACGCAACTAGTGCACCCACTTTTCGCCGTGCATATGCGCCATGCGTCCGTCCCATGATGTGATAGGGTGCGAGCTTATCGCCATATCGGGAACTAATTCCAGAATCTAGACTCCGAGCTGATAGGTACTGAACAAAAAACTGAAAAAAACCCAATATCACTTTGCCAGATCCGGGGATCCAAACCGAGACTTCAGTATTGCAGTCCTATCGTAATACAAAAAAAAACCTAATCCTCCTAACCAGTTGCGGCCACGGCGGCCAATCTCAACGGAGATCAGCCAGGTACGCAGGAGATATTATAGTGCACAAGTGTGTGCGCAATACACAGGTGCACTCGCTATTCCTTCACTCTCATAGTCCGGTGAGACGGCAATCCGACATGACCGGAGAGAGACTAGGCGCAGGACCAACGACTTTACATGCTTTCCGAGGCACGGGGGTCTCACACCGCCAACTTCCTGACTCCGAGTTGCGACTGAGTAATTTTTAAGATGGAAAAATCCAGTCACCATGTTTTTTTTGGCTCGACCCGGCATTCGAACCCAGGACCTCAGCGCGCAAATCGTACTCGTAACGCGTACGCATTACAACTACGCCACCGAGGCAGTCCAAAAGACTATCCGATAAAAAAAACTATCTACCATATAAATGATAGCCAGACTGAATAGGGAAGTCGAACAATTACCATATTTTGTCTATACAAATGCAACTTATTTGTTTATGTTGCATTATCCTATGAATAACTTCCTCCTCTCAAAAACACTGATAACTTACCTGAGGTCGTGCAAAGAGACCGCATTAACGAACTTCTCTGCCCGCTCCACTGGGTAGTTTTCGTTTTGATCCACTAGAGAGACGTCCGTTAACTGCAGTAGACCTTCGCATGGCGTTATGAATTGTACTACAGCCTGAAAAATATGAGAAGAATGAGATGTGGTAGCAGCCACTAAAACAGCCATACTCAAGCTTTAATGCGGGTCACAAAGATGTCCGTATGAATTTAGTTATGGTCCTTTGGACATAACGTAAATTCATTGCAATATAGGTAGGTAATTAAAATTTAACAGCTTATTTATTTTAAAAATAAGTATTCACAATTCATCATCATCATCATCATCAGCCACATGACGCCCACTGCTGAACATAGGCCTCCCCTAAAGATTTCCAGACGGACCTGTCAAAAGTAGCCCGCATCCAGCGTGTTCCTGCTTTTTCAAGTCGTATTCACAATTAAATAAATAATTTTATTTTAAGGATTAGTTTGGGGTAAAGGTTCTTTAGTTTTAGTGAGACTTGTAATCTTAATGTGCCACTTGTAAAATCGCAGTGGACTGCATACAAAAACTCAGGGGTCCGCAATTTGAGTAGGTATAATTGCACTAACAAGTTAATACACAGAAATTCTCTTATTGTCTATAGTTAACATATTAGGTAGTTGTCATATTAGGTATTTATAATTGAAGAGTTTGTTTTCATGATAAGTATTTTCACTAATGCTCCAGATATTGTCTATTTTTTTGTGCGTTATGTACGTGTTTTTATTAGGTACTATATTATGAAGCATCTGCAATTTTTATGAGGCATTATGCACAGCTTGCAAAATTTATTTAAGAAAACATTTGCACTTTACATTCAATTACTTTCGATCCTTTCTCTCTTGCTAAACTACACGACTTCTAAGTATTCAAGAAATTCTTTATTAAAGAAAATAATAATGCAAGAAAATTTAAATTAATTAATTTTGTGCTAAAAATATTACTTGACTAATAACATTGTCAAAATCACCGATGAATCGGAGAGGCCATTGTGATTTGCGTCCCAAAAGTAGAAATACCTACTAAGTTACTAAGTATAATATAACAAACTTAACTTTTAACGAGACATTCTAGGGTACATAAATATTCTGTTCAGTATTGCTTAGCACGATAACTCATAAAGGCATGAATTCATTTATCTCCCGTAGAAGTTATGCGATATTATGAGGTAGGTCTGACGAGGGCAACCGTCCGAGAGGTCGTAATCCCATCAGATGGTCAGACCAAATCCGCTTTACACTTAGCACCAAACTTAATGTTTGGCTCCACGATGCCAAAGACAGGAACAGGTGGCGCAACTTAATCCAAAGATTACTCCATGTTCAGGGATCATGACCCTCAGCAACGAGGAAACCTTGCGAGAAGAAGATCCATCGATACACATCCGATCCATATATAGATAGATATGTACAATTCTCCGTAAGGTTTATGCATAGCTTCTAAGTTGAGATTTTGGATAAAGAAATTCGTTTACATAAAAGGGGACTTAGGCGAGATGCAAAAAAAAAAAAAATCGTCGTCAGTCGACACAATTATGCCGGCCTGTTTGAACCGGTTATAGGCTGATCCCGTAACGCGGCACTCTTATATGGGCCACTACGCATACGCATATGCGTACTCACGCCTTTTATCCCCGAAGAGGTAGGCAGAGGCGCAACTGGTGCACCCACTTTTCGCCTAGCGTATTCCGTCCCATTATGTGATAGGGGGCGAGCATATCGCCATATCAGGGAAAAAATCCAATATTACCCCGCCCGACCCGGGGATCGAACCCGAGACCTCAGCATTGCAGTCGTACCGTAATACAACTACGCCACCGAGGCATGCATGGGCCACTATGGCGGGTTTTAGTTAAAAGTTTTAACACCTTATGTACAGTGGTCGCTATCCTGGCGGATACGAAATATATCCTAACCCCAGCAAAAATACTAAAATCATTAACGCTAACTTTACTTCTGGGAATGATATACCCAGCGATAGACTTAGCGATAGTATATGTCATTCCCATATTTTTTTTTCTATTCGCATTATCGATTGTAGAACGGCACTTTGGCTACGGCCTGCTACCAGGGGCGGATTTCCCTATAGGACGAGTAGGCCCAGGCCTAGGGCGGCAAAATTTGCTCGTGTTTGCGGCGGGCGAAAAATTATTTACGGTCGAAAATGAACGAGGACAGGTTGAACGCTCTGGCTATTCTCTGCATTGAATCACAGTTGCTACGGTCTTTAGATTGTGATGATTTGATAAACAAATTCGCTGCTCAGAAAGCCAGGCAAAAGACAATTTGTGAATTCATTGTTACTCACAAATAGAAATGGTAAGAATCAGTATCTGAAATATACTGAGATAATTAAATCGTTTACTGACTATCGTTTTTTTCCATTTTATTTTAATTTCTATAGTTTATTTAATTTTTCATGCTTTACAGCACATAGGTACATAGACTGCCTCGGTGGCGTAGTTGTATTACGATACGACTGCAAGGCTGAGGTCTCGGGTTCGATCCCCGGGTCGGGCAAAGTGATATTGGATTTTTCTATTCAGTATCAGCCCGGAGTCTGGAATTTGTGCCCGGTATGGCGATAGGCTCGCCCCCTATCACATCATGGGACGGAATACGCTTGGCGAAAAGTGGGTGCACTAGTTGCGCCTCTGCCTACCCCTTCGGGGATAAAAGGCGTGAGCATGCGTACAGCACATAGGGGGGCGGCAATCTTTCGTAGGCCTAGGGCAGCCAACTTACCAAACCCGCCCCTGCCTGCTACATACATACTAAAATGACAATTGTATGTTAACCATGTTCCTCAATGTTTTATTATACTTTTAAGCATGTTTTTTTTAGAAAAAACGTGCCTTATTGAATTGGTTGCAATTTTCTTAATTTTTCTTCGTCTCATTTAAAAGAAATTTAAATGAAGTAATCAAATATTACCTTCCTTTTATAATTTGTTGGAAAATATACTTACTTCAGTCCTAACATCCACTGTAGAGCGATTATTACTAGATCCAGCGAAATATGTCTCCACGTTGACTTTGTACTCATAATGATAGATTATATCCGTAGAGTATTTGAACTTATGCGATGCTGAAAATAAAGGAAAACATTTAGGGCCGATTTCGCCACATGCTGATAAAGTCCCTGATAGTCTAATCGGAACTTATCCGCCATATAAACTACAAAGTTTGGTTGCACAGGTCTCGAATAGAAATATCTGTCAGAAAAAGGCACTATGTGTCAGGATTATTTGTTAGATAGCGTTTTACATCAGATGGTTGTCTGGAACTGTATCAAGAATCGGTTAAACTGGCCTTTAAAGTCACAATTTATAAGTCAATATGATTATAATGAAAAGAAATGAAATCATGCACAGAGAAAATCTATACGAGATTCTCTCGAGAAAAATTACGTCGGTTTTTATACAATAACTAATACTCAGTTGGAGATTTTGAAATTAGTACAACAAACGCAGAGAAGAAGAAAAAAAACAACACAGTTGTAAAAACAAGAAAGAAAGAATAATTGCTTATATTATACAAGAACATTGGGCCAACTTAAGAATACGAAAGCCAGGGTGAGAAACTACAAAAATAAACTCACGCGAACATGACGGTGGTCCACAAATGTACGGGTCCTTCAAGGAATCTGAAAACAAACAAATATATTGCTATAACAATATTATATTTAGGGTAAAGTAGGGCACAGAGAAACAAAAATATTGTTTAAGATACAAAATAACATGATAAATGATAATTGTTATGATAAACTGAGACTGCCTCGGTGGCGTAGTTGTATTACGGCACGACTGCAATGCCGAGGTCTCGGGTTCGATCCCCGGGTCAGGCAAAGTGATATTGGGTTTTTCTACGCAGTATCAGATATACAGATATGGCGATAGGCTCGCCCCCTTTCACATCATGGGTTCGGAATACGCACGCGAAAAGTGGGTGCACTAGTTGCACCTCTGCCTACACCTTCGGGGATAACGGGCATGAGTGTGTGTGTGTATGTGTAAATGATAATTGTTATGATAAATGTTCGATCACTCAATAAAACTTTAATTTGTTTGTAAATTGTATACCATAAACGTAAGGAATATTGTGTTAGTAAACCGTGCTCCTTCGAAAAGCTGTAGATTCTTTAAAGTAATTTTTTGTATGGAAATTTGAACAGCGCCCCGTGAGCGTATTTGGAACTAAAATGCGACAGCATGAACATTACGCGTGTAAACTTGGAATAGTAAGTCGTGTAGGTAGCTATGGTCAAAATATTATACCATACCAGCCTTGTATTATATACTGCCCACTACTGAGCACCTGAGGGCCTCCTCTACAATTAAGAGGGTTTAGGAATTAGTCCGCCACGCTGGCCTAGGGCAGGTTAACAAACTTCACATACCTACCTTCGAAATTCTTATGGAGAACTTCTCAGGTATGCAGGTTTCTTGTTCACCGTTAAAGCGAGTAATAATTCATAAAGAATACACAGTATAACTTTTTTGAAAAGTCAAAGGTGCGTGCCCATGTCCGCAGGTTCAGGACATTCATCGCGGCAGTCCGTTCCACACCCAACTAGGCTATCGGTATCGACGCATTTGATATATTATACTATATGAAAATGTAGAATCCGCAGCATGAATCTGTTTTTTGACGTATATCCTCTAAACACTGTAGAGATATTTAAATTTACTCGATACAAGTACTTGGTACAAGTCTTTATTATTCGTGCTACGGGTACTGTATGCACTTCCTGCGACCATTATCAGGTCAAAATACAAGAAACTAATCAATAACATCATTATAATCTCTCATGCAAATCAGCCGCACAGCATTAGATTTACTAACCCTCGTCTCAGGTCAGGGTTGCTCAAGCGATCCGTTCTACGTTGTCGCCCCATATATTATTTAGTAAACAACAAACGTTCATTATTTGCGTATTGATAACTATTGTTTGCTTGGCACGTATCATTTTATATGAAAATGATAAAATTATTTGTGTGAATCATCATATTCGTGTATTCATTCATCTTACAATTAATTTAACAATAAATGGACGCCGGGCTTAGTAGAATATTCACGAATGAAATATTTATTAACTATAATTTGAATTGTATACGGTATTTCATTAAAAATAAGTCAAATTCGATCACTTGTATCTTGCATAGGTACGTATTATTTCCTCATATATCTAAAGCCTAGACCGCAATGAAGACGCCATCAAATTTGTTTTTTTGTTATTATTCTGCAATGGACGCTACACTTTATTTTCCTTTTTTTAGCCATCTTGCAATTATATAGGGAACGTGCAGATCGTAAGCTCTGCCATCTGGTGGCGCAATCTGAATCTTTTTCAGCCCATCGATACTTGGCATTGACGTAAAATATTCATATTAAAAGGATGAAACATAACATTTAATTTGTTGATAATGTATTGCTGTATATATTATTATTGTATGTATTTATTGTTATGTTTTGGATGCTCCAAAACATAACAATAAACAAATCAAATGGTGTGAAATTCTAATATGTTCCCAAGAATAGTACTTAAGTATTAACATTCCATGGTTATTTGAACATCGACTAAAATAATAAAAGCTGTATGAAACATACATAATTATGAGTTCCAAAAGCCTTTAGAAATGTCTCTTTACGTAATTTATACAAAAAAAGATGTTTTGAAGATAATATTCAATACAAACAAATCTGTAATTAAGGGAACATAACCTCAATATAATAAATAAATCAAAATAACTAGTTCCTATCTAAAAAAAAGATTATTCTGGCCACGCTAGGTGTCAATAATATTCAGCTGGAACCCATATTTTATCATTTTTAACATAATAAAAGAAAAAAAACAATTATAGCTTTGAAAAGTTCCTTTTTTATCCACATGTGGCTCTTGTGACGATTTTGTGCTGCCCTCTAAAGTTCGTGCACGTTCCCTATACTATCGTTTTAAAATTCCAGAATCCAGATTCCAAAATTTGGTACAGTTTGCAAAATTCATAAATATCCCGGATGTGCTTATTGGAATAGGGAAAAAGGTTGCTCACAGGTGGAGCCGCGAGTAACACCTAGTCTCACTTTAAACGCGAGAATTGAGAATGAATGTAAATAATTTCGTAAACATGTTTATCGGTTGTGATTGACAATATCGTGATTGTAAACAAACCGTTGCAAATGGACTATGCCCTTAACCCTATCACCATTCGTGGAAGTTTGCATTGCACCAATACCTACTTTGTATTTGATAATTACTGGGTCGAGCAAAGTGATATTGGATTTTTCAATTCAGTATCAGCCCGGAGTCTGGAATTTGTACCCGATATGGCGACAGGCTCGCCCCCTATCACATCATGGGACGAAATACGCACGGCGAAAAGTTGGTGCATTTAATTGCGCCTTTGCCTACGCCATCGGGGATAAAAGGCGTGAGTGTATATGTATTACGATTACTTGTAAAAATTGCGTATGTCCAACTAATATTATACACTAGGGGCCGTATTAAGAAACGTCAGTTCAATTTCACTCTGAAGTGCGATATCAGGTTAGACGCTTTCAAATTAAGGGTCGGCATATTAAGATAGTCGCTATTTAATAAACCCACATTAACAGCAGCTCAAGTCACATCTTAGGTGATGATGTAAATGTGACGGATTTTGACAGCTGAGTTTTGTTTATGTAACAGCACCAACTGAGCTGAGAACAAGCTCTTAAATAACAACTTGAGCTTGGTTTATTACATAGTTCAATACATTAAATGTCTACTTGAGATTTTACTTAAAAGTGAGATTGATTTATCAATACCGCCTTAGGAGCGGTGTTAATCCGTTGTTTATTATTCTTCCGTGTTTAGTTCAATGTCATTTCAACATATCAATTGTGATAGCAGAATGCATCAAGTACCTCTACATGGGGCTCTTGTTTTTCGACATGGGGACACCTTTTTATTACTAAGAATTTATATTTATTGTTTTGTATCTGCTATTATTGATTTACATTGGCGTAATCGCTGAAAGATAATCGGTGGAAGCCCTAATTTAAAAGAAGAACAAGTGCCTCTATTTTTAATATTCGCAACTCCTAATTAATAGATGCAACTCAAAGACGCTGTGAAATTAAGGTCAATATCTTAAGATAGTCGCTATTTAATAAAACGCATATTAATATTAACTCAAATGATATCTTAAGTTACAATATGTGTCGGATTTTGACAGCTAAGTTGGTTTGTGTAACAGCGCTTACTCAGCTGTGAATAAGGTCTTAAATGGCAGCTTAAGCTTGGTTTATTAAATAGTTCAATACATTAAATGTCTACTTGAGATTTTACTCACACGTGAGAATGATTTATAATACCGCCCCTAGTACCTTAACCATCGTAATAATTTATTTGGAGTAACATGTCTCTTTCATGTGTTAGTTACGTCACAGAACTGATAATGCTGACCACAGCCGCTGAGGTCGGCCGGATGTACGACTCAGATCGAATTCCAATCTTCATCTTGACATTTTATTAGTGTAAACATGTTTCATGTAAATATGCATCGTTTGCCGGTTGTTTATGATTAATTTACCTATTGTATAGCATCGGAAATAAATTCATTGCACCTGTTAATTGAAGTCAAAGAAATAAAAAAGCAATGAGGGGTGTCAAGGGACACCCGGATGGAACGAAGTTCCTTTCGATTAATTAGTGAAGGAATTGTAATAAAATTTTATTTATATAACAGAGTGTGTATATATATAAATATATAAATATTTTCCTATTTCCGTTCCAATACATAAGTTTCTAGAGAAAAAAACAAATGAATACGTGTGGCACTCGGAGACTACCGCGGTAAAGCTATTGCATAGCATTTTTATCACAAATTTTGATTGACTAAACACAAATTCGATCTTACGCTTACCACATAAAGTAGATTTTTAAACGCGAGCAAAGCACGTTTAGTCTTGTTATTGATAAATGTCAGTAGTAGTAAAGTAGAATAAATCAACAAAATTTGAAAAAAGAATGTTACGTTCAATTCTTTTGTACTCGTGCCGTGCCAACGCTGGGGAAATAGCTTCTACGCAATGTATTTAAGGTTCATATTAGTAAGATAATAGAAAAAATGTGTCGTGACAACTTTCCGTCCAGCCCCCCTTCACAACGCGCGATAAGGAACTTCGTTCCAAAAAAAACTTTAAATTGAATCAAACTTTGTTAAATACTATGTAGAGATAAAAGCTTGTCGCGAGATTTACTTTTTCAAGATCAAGTTACATAATTATTGTATTATCTACACAAGTAAATGTCTCGACAAGCTTTTATCTCTACATAGTATTAGTGAGGTGTTTAAGGGGGGGAGGGGGTCGAGTCAAATCTCATCTAATCTTACGTTGGAGAGAGGGGGGGTCTCGGCAAATATCACGCATTTTTTTTTCTGATTGAAACAAAAAAAAATTATACTATTTTGGTCCATTTAATCCAGATTGTACATGCTTAAGATTTAATCTTAAGCGTAATCGTAATACGTATTTCTTTTTACAATAACAATCCAACGCGTTTACGTAAGAAACTCACATTTTGAAAAATCTCACGTGAGATTGGGGGATGGGGGAGGGGGTTGAATAAAATCTCACGACATCTTACCAGGGGGGGAGGGAGGGGCAGAAAATTAAAAAAAACACCTCACGTAATTTATGGACGCCCCCTTATTGGACTCGAAATAAGATGTGGGAATATCACTTGTAAAATGGTAGAGTTTGATCAGAACCTATTTAAAAACATGTCGGCTCTGTTCTTGGTTTGCAATAAGCCATATAATTTATCCAAAATTCAATATCTCGGTTACGTAATAAATTAAAACAATGTTAGGACATTCACATGTCCAAACATGAGTTATGCGTTTGATACGTCACGAGCCGAGAGTCGAGACACTAAACAAATGTTTCCGGCCGGAATCAAACCAGGAACCACCGAGAGGAAGCACATTAAATAAATCCTCGTCATCTCATTTAACAAAAAATGGAGGGATATTGCTAATTTTGGTTTGAGCGTTTTAGAGCAGTTTCGGAATACTTCCTATTATCAATTAAAGTTTTTGAATGTTCCACGAAAAAGGGCACTATAACGAGAGTAACCGTTAAGTGAATTTGCAAAACACGAATGGATTAGCACATTTTGAAAACATGGGACCAGATGTACCTATATCACTCACGTGTTATTTTTTATTTATCGACGGCATATTTTCGCATCGTAGCTAATTTAAACGAATTGTTTGAAAGCCATAACACGCATTTTGTAAAGTATGTATGCTCCGACAGATGTTATTAAATTAATATTTGGCTAAAGTAAAATATTCTTATAAAGAGATTAAAGTTAATTTATGTAAATCTAGACCGATAACTATTCATAAACTTATAAAAATTGTGGTCTAATACCTACTCATGGGTTTTGAAATGTTCAAGTAGGTACAAAAATGAAAACCGTTTTAATTTGTAATTTAGCTACCTAAAGGAATTCAATTAAAATATGGATAGCACAGTGCTATAAAATCTATCTATTTATATAAATAAATAAATAACACGATGTGTTATAAAATTTACAGACATTACAAACAAAAATAACCACGCTCCAACGTGGTATTTTGTAATTTCAATGTTTTCCACAGACAAAGATGTAACTCTACACCTTACCAGTTACCACACATAAAGAAAAATACATACTTGAAGCGCGCACCGCACCGACACACACACACAATATTAGCACACACAAATACATTTTTATACCACACGGAGCATCGTGCCGTTTCGCACACTAAACGTCGAATGAGACCAATTCCGAGATGTTTTATCGACAGGGTCGCGTAGGGGTCAGAGTAAACAACATTATCGACAAAATTATCGACTATGTTATCGATGGAACGTTACTAAGCTCTCATTAAATTGTTGGTGATTATTGAAGGCTCAAACATCGTTAGAGCCACGTTGAGCGCGCAGTCAGCGAATTATACTGGTCTCCTATTTCATGTTGTGAGAATTGATTGGCGTGTGCCTGGGTTTTTGTAGCGAGTTGGATTAGGGGAGACGTATGGTAATTTATGAAACGAGTTGTAATTGAAATTATTATGAATGCAGCATTGTTTGTCAATTTTCGCTCACTTTGACCATGCGATGTGCTTTGATACCTAAGAATTTTAATAAACATTTTAAAGCTAGATATGTGAAATATGCTAGCTTACGCTAGGTCACTGTGAAGGACTAAAGTCTAAACCCTCCGTAGTAGAGGAAGGCTATTCCCAGCAGTGGGATAGTAGACGACGATATAATATAACACAGGGCTGATATTATTACCTATTACATATAGAAACGAGCGAAAAAACGCGATTAAAATCATATTTTCGTAGAGCTTGTTCATAAACATAACACTTAAAAAGATTTTAGGTGATTAAATATTATCACAAAAACAATGCTTTATAGACAATCAAATTTAATGGATACTTGGAAGCTATAATGAGATTAGTTCGTTAATGTTTTAGGCAAAAAATACAGTGTTATGAATTCAAAACAAACAGATAATAACGAGCCCTCTAATTATCTCCTTGACGTAGGTATACAGGTATTAACTCACCACAAGTTTAGATTAGAGTTAGCTATTAATCGATTGTCAATGTTCATTAATATTGAAGAGGTTAATTATAATAAATGATAGGAAAAGATTTTGGATAACGGAATATCGTAATTTATCTTTATTTTAAGAAATGGACGTATGATTATGATAGAGTATCTTGGTACGACAAAGTTAGGTACTTAACTGTATGTAAAGCTTCGTATAATAAAGAATCCTCCTAGCCAGTTAGGGCTACGGCGGCCAATCTCAACGGAGATAAGCCAGGTACGCAGGAGATATGAAAGTGCACAAGTGTGTGCGCAATACACAAGTGCACTCGCTATTCCTCCACTCTCATAGTCCGGTGAGACGTCAATCCGACATGACCGGAGAGAGATCAGGCGCAGGATCAACGGCTTTACGTGCTTTCCGAGGCACGGGGGATCACACCGCCAACTTCCTGACTCCGAGCTGCATTTGAGTAATTTTTAAGATGGAAAACCCAGTCCCAATATTTTTTTTGACTCAACCCGGGATTCGAACCCTGGACCTTAGCATGCAAATCGTACTCGTAACGTGTACGCAATACAACTACGCCACCGAGGCAGTCCACCGAGGCAGTACAGAATAAGGAAAACGTGGAGCCAGTCTTATCTAAACCGCTTTAAGTAGACAGGATAAAGTAACTTCGCTATGTCTAAAGCTATGTGTAATGAAGACTTAGCCTGTGTTGTTTCATAACGGTCTTATTACACTGGACGAGCGCAGCGCCTTCGCCTCGCTGTGAATTGCATGTGAATTCGCATGCAATTCGTCAGTGTGATAAGACCCTTAACTTTACTTGACGACGGATGTAACAACCGTCTAAGAAACACATCGACTCAGACATCTACCAACTCTCTTTAGGCCGTGGTGGACTACCTCGGTAGGGTAGTTGTATTACGGTACGACTGCAATGCTGAGGTCTCGGGATCGATCCCCATCGGGCGAAGTAATGTTGGATTTTTCTATTCAGCATCAGCCCGGGGTCTGAAATTTGTGCCCGATATGGCGATAGGCTTGCTCCCTATCACATCATGGGACGGAATACGCACGGCGAAAAGTTGGTGCATTAATTGCGCCTCTGCCTACCCCTTCGGGGATAAAAGGCGTGAGTGTATGTGTGTATGTGTGAACTCAGGTCTAAACCTGTCATTAGTCGCTACTAATGACAGGTTTAGACCTGAGTTCACAGAGGAGAGTCACTGCTGGCCTCTCACTAGAGGCCAGCAGTGACACAGTGCCTATAATATAGGATTTGATACATTTGTTTGATTGAAAAAAGCTCCTGCAGAGTTGGTTGCCATAAAATTGCTGTCTATACCATTGCACTAAAATCGTGAGAACGCATGCAAAAATCAGTAGAACCGAAAACAGTAAAAATCTAACTCTAAACAGACAACAGGGATGACATAGCAAAAAACAGCAGATCTACTGTTAAAACAGTAGCGTTGGCAAAACTGATTCGAGCGTTTAAGACCGTTAAAAAAACCAATGATGATTTAAAGTTTAATCCGCATTAGAGACTTAAGGCATCCTAGTTGTTAATTTTATTTTGGTTGGAGTAACTATGCAATTTATTTGAACAAAGCTGTTAAACTTGATATCTGAAATATCCATCATCATCATCATCATCATCATCAGCGACATGACGTCCACTGCTGAACATAGGCCTCCCCCAAAGATTTCCAGACGGACCTGTCAAAAGCGGCCTGCATCCAGCGTGTTCCTGCGACCTTTATCAAGTCGTCTATCCACCTTGTAGGTGGACTGCCGACGCTGCGCTTGCCAGTACGTGGTCTCCACTCGAGAACTTTTTTGCCCCATCTGCCGTCAGTTCTTCGAACTATGTGCCCTGCCCACTGCCACTTCAGCTTACTAATCCGCTGGGCTATGTCAGTGACTTTCGTTCTTCTGCGGTTCTCCTCATTTCTGATTCGATCGCGTAGAGAAACACCTAGCATAGCCCTCTCCATAGCTCGCTGAGTGACCGTGAGCCGTCTTAGGCGGCCCATAGTTAGAGGCCACGTCTCAGTGCCATATGGCATCACTGGTAACACACATTGAGTGAAGACTTTTGTCTTCAGGCACTGAGGTATAGGCAATTTGACTAAGATAGTAGGTATGATAATGGCTAAAGAAATCTTTTTTGAACAATTCAATATCAAAAATATTTGAATGACTTATTGAAGATATTTTTTCTTTTGTTCAATTAAAACAAAACGCAAACCTATTAACAACAGACCAAACAAGGAAAGAATATTTGCGTATTTTCCTTATACAATAGAACTTAAAAAATTTAATACAGAGAAAACATATGTAGATACCTAATGAAAATACAAATACTTTTTGTATAGCATTTAGGATTTGTTATAACTTTATGCCACTACAAAAACTGATGCATAAACCAGCTCAAGGCTTTATAAGTGTAAATTTATACCTGTCGTCTCATTATTCTTCGTAGTTTTTGAATTCATTATGTACAGACAGAAATAACATTATTGCATTGAATGACGAGACGAGCATGCCGTTCGCCTGATGTTAAGCGATACGACCACCCATAAACAGTAGCAACACCATCCAGCACATTGAGTTTCAAAGTACTGTGTGGCATTCCACTGCGCTCGTCATCCTGAGACATAAGATGTTAAGTCTCATTATGTCCAGTAGTTACACTGGCTACAATGTCCTTCAAACCGAAACACAACAGTGCATGCACACTGCTGCTTGGCGGTAGAAATAGACATTTCGGTGGTACCGACCCAGAGGGACTCTTACATGTGAGAGACCTACCACCAGTTTACTTCACACAAAGAAAAAAAAGTTACAATTAAACTTAACGCGTATAGGCGATTTGAAATTTTGAATTTATTTAGCTTTATGTGGCCGACTGTGCATAATATTCGTGTTAGTGTTTAACTAGATGATACTCGTGACTCTGGCTGTGTAGAAGATCTTTAGGGAATAAAGATCCTATCGTGTCCTTTTTGGGAATAAAAAGCACATACTTTATTAATAATAAGCTTTATTACTTTTGTACGATCTTACTAATATTGTAAAAAATATGTACGTAAGTTTGAAATGTTCACAAACTCGTATTTTTGGATGTTTGTAAGAACTAAGTTCAGAAAAAGTTGAAAAAATTTAGATGAAATCTGGCACACAGATAAACTATGAAAACTATACATAGTCCCACTAAGTAAACAATTATGTAATTAGAAGTTCTACATATAGTTTCATTATCTTTATAGTTTTTTAGCTGCGTATTTCATCATCAATGGATAAGTGACCCCGTGAGTAATGATAAGGAGGCAAGTTCAAGAACCTTTCGTTAAAAATATATTTGTATCAATAATTATGTTAAATGAAATAGATTTGGACTGATTATTTTGCCTTCCTCATGTCTTTTTATGCGGGGACAGTAAAGTGGTGGCAGTGGTGGTAGAGATAAAGATTTTTACCCGCGAAAAAAAATGCCAGCATAATTCGGCCAACCATCAATGTATAAATCAAACCCTTCCAATGTAGTTAGGAGTGACAGTTCATGTCAGACAGGAAATGGGGTGCCTTTGCTAGCTGCGGGATGTGTATGAAAAAAAAATACTTTACCCTATTTTGATTGGGATATGTATGAAAAAAACTTACTCCTTATGTTGATTCCCAATTTTCGGTAGAAAGTTTTGTCGCTCTGACTTTGAGGTTACCTAACAAATTTGCTGTCACAACTCACAAGTGTCGAAACTCTTGCATTTACTAAACAAAAATGAAACAAACACATACATAAACACACCGCGTACGGTTAACACCGAAAACGGTAGGCAGAAGTGCAACCAGGGCACCCACTTTTCGCCAAGTGTGGCTGTTCCATGATGTGATGGAGTGGGGGAGCTTATCGCGATATCAGGCACAAATTCAAATCTCCTTCGGAGATAAAGGCGTGTTGTGTTTTTTATTTTATAATACTACTAGGTGTTGCTCGCGGCTTGGCCCGCCAAAAAACCTTTCCCGCTACAAAAGTCCCTAAAAACTACGATGCCAGCGCCATCTACTTAAAGAATCCGAATAAAAATATCCGTTATTTCCCATGGGAGCAAATTACCGGGATAAAAAGTACTTTATGTGTTAATCCAGGACATGATCTACCCGTGCGCCAAATTTCATCCAAATCCATTTACTTGTTTCTGCGTTTACTTCTAACAAACATACAAACATCCAAATATTTTCACAAATATTCACATTTATAACATTAGTAAGATTAGACAGAGACATTAAACAGTACCTATAATTATAGACCAGACATCAGGACCAATTGGTAATAAGTCGCTGTCTTATTTGACATATCCGCGTAATAAGACGTCTCGGTATGCTTAAATTTTGTAAAGAAAACAATATATTGGGACGAAATATGCCAATATACGCATTACGACCATGTCAAAGTATTTCCTAATGAATTTTAGATGGGTATTTGGTTATTTCACGGTATATTGAGTTCCTGACAAAGGGGATCAAAATTTTTGTATGACAATTTTCCCAATGTTCGCTCTATATAATCATAGAGCTCTTTGGATGTTTACTATTTAATTTTCCCACACTCGGTCAGTCTAACTTTTCTTTGCTTTTTTGATGTGAAACATCTATAGCCGTACGTAAAACCGATTTCTGGCGTGGCGACGCATGCCGTGGCGACGCGTCGCCACGCTATATGATGGTATTTTATCTTACTAATATGAACCTTAAATACAATGCGTAAAAGCTATAATTCTTGAAACGAGTATATTTTTATTTATTTTATTTATTAAAGTCATTAAAACCATTTCTTACTAATCTAATATGAACCTTAAATACATTGCGTAGAAGCTATTTCCCCAGCGTTGGCACGGCACGAGTACAAAAGAATCGAACGTAACATTCTTTTTTCAAATTTTGATTTATTCTACTTTGGTTGTGATGACCATTGCATTTCTAACATTTATCAATAACAAGACTAAACGTGCGTTGCTCGCATTTAAAAATCTACTTTATGTGGTAAGCGTAAGATCGAATTTGTGTTTAGTCAATCAAAATTTGTGATAAAAAATGCTATGCAATAGCTTTACCGCGGCAGTCTCCGTGTCGTAATCTGTTCTTTTATGCATATTAATTTTACAAAATAATTTCGATGTTTCACATCTGCCAGGCGTCCCGTGACGGCTCACAATTTTTTTTTATACTAAGTACATTTATAATAATACTAAAACGTTTTGTTACAACATCCCTAAGTACGAAATGTCCCACGATACGTCGATATTTTAATTTCAAATTTAATATCGCTCCGGACCTAATTAGTTTCTACATAGCCGTTTTAATTTTAAAAAGAAAACAAGCGAACTTGTAGCTGTACCATTTTCATATTGCAAATTGGCATTAAAATGGGGGAGGGTGTACCACACTTCTCGATTTAATGCCGGCTATGTAGCTCCTATTACGGCGTCATAAAATTCAATTTAATACGAATGGGCATCGATTTAAGATTGTCGATAAAACAGGAACGTAATAAGGTTAATATTTAGGTGTGTGGACTGTGGAGCCACTGGTTTTATATTGGACCGTGTATTGTAGAGAAAAAAAAGTGTGTGCGTACTTATGTACACGCGTTAGAAGTTATACTTCTATGGTGTAACAAGATAAAAATCTTATTAAAAATTTTATCTTACGCCTTATTCTACGTTCAAAATTCAAAGCTAAAATGTTGACTATAGCTAACTTCAGGGTGTCGGTTTTCTTTCGCCTTATTCTACGTTCAAAATTCAAAGCTAAAATGTTGACTATAGCTAACTTCAGGGTGGCGGTTTTTCGTGACGGTGTGCTCGCGCATCGTAAAAATTTACTCTCGTCATTTTTCCCTAACGCGCCAAAAGAAGTATAAGTTCAAAAATCTCTTTATATTGTATCACGCTATACTGGTTGATAAGGAAGACATAATTTAACTTATTATAACAAGGGCTAGACAGGCTAGAACAAAAATAGTTTTTTTAAAATCCTTGATCATGACAGTTGTGTTTGCACAAGTTAGCAAACTTTTTTTTTCTATTGCATTGAATGACTAGACGAGCATGCCGTTCGCCTGATGGTAAGCGGTACGACCACCCATAAACAGTAGCAACACCATCCAGCACCTTGACTTACAAAGTACTGAGTGGCATTCCACTGCGCTCGTTATCCTATATCGTTATCGCTCGTTATTATATTATATAAGATGTTAAGTCTCATTATGTCCAGTAGTTATACTTGGATGTAATTGTGTTGTTGTCTTAATTTGGATGTATGTTAGAAAAAAATCAGAAACACACACACACACAGTACACACATAGGGCCATATTAATAGACGCAACTCAGTTTCGCTCTGAAGATATCAACTGAGAAGCTGTCAAAGTAAGGTCAGCATCTTAAGATAGTGGCTATTTAACAAACCCGTATTAACATCAGCTCAAATAACATCTTATGTCACAATATGTGTCAGGTTTTAAGAGTTGAGTTTTGTTTATGTGACAGCGCTTAGTCAGTTGAGAACAAGCTCTTAGATGACAGCTTAAGCTTCGTTTATTAAACAGTTCAATACATTAAATGTACTTGAGATTTTACTCAAACGTGAGATTGATTTATTAAAACGGTCCTAAGACCATGTCCTGGATTAACAAATAGGCTACTATTTATCCCGGTAACTTGCTCCCTTAGAAAGTAATTGAACTTTCTAATCTGATTTTTTAACAGATGGCGCTAGCTTCATATAGGTGGCGCTATGGATCGATACGGTAATTTAGTGATTTTTGTAGCTGTAGGTGAAGCCGCGAGCAACGCCTAGTATAAGATAATATATTAATATTAGTAAGATAAGAAAAGGACAGATTAATTATTTGGTCGCCAAACTTAATGCGCGCTGCTAGACTTTTATTTAAACCTTCATAAACATTATCATTCATCATCATCATCAGCCACACAACGTCCACTGCCGCATCCAGCGTGTTCCTGCGACCTTTATCAAGTCGTCTGTCCACCTTGTATAATTATAAACATAATAAAAACTACTTAATTTTAAAATAATTACTATTCTAAGAAGAAGATTTGTATGCTCATTGTACGAAATGCAACAACAAATTGTATCTTTACAATTGTCTGTGAAACAACCCACCACGTCGACCTGGCTATTGGTGTAGACTTTTGGATGAATACCGACTGTGAGTGAGTCATTAATGAATTGCATAAACACGCAAGTTATAGACGCAACTTAGTGGTCAAAGCGCGTCTTTATCCACCTCTTGATAACACAATGTAGATAACCTTTTTACGTCTTTATCAGCGTCAGATTTATACCTTCCTTAAATATAGGCCACTCAGTTTGTGCCTAACATGACCAACCGTCTTTCTTTCTGCAGGACAGTCGGGATGATTGGTCACTTTAGGCTGAAACTGGCCACAATTAGCGGTAATGCTAATTGTAGTCCCGCAGTGCAACAATATGTATTGCAACAACTGACTCAGTGGCGTAGTTGTATTGCGTACGCATTACGAGTACGATTTGCGCGCTGAGGTCCTGGGTTCGAATCCCGGGTCGAGTCAAAAACACGGTGACTGGGTTTTTCCATCTTAAAAAAATTACTCAGTCGCAGCTCGGAGTCAGGAAGTTAGCGGTGTGGTACCCTGTGCCTCGGAAAGCACGTGAAGCCGTTGGTCCTGCGCCTGATCTCTCTCCGGTCATGTCGGATTTCCGTCTCACCGGACTATGAGAGTGAAGGAATAGCGAGTGTACCTGTGTATTGCGCACACACTTGTGCACTATTATATCTCCTGCGTACCTGGCTGATCTCCTATGAGATTGGCCGCCGTCGCCGAAACTGGATAGGAGGATTACGTTACGTATTGCAACAAATGGGTTGGAAACTTGCTTTTTGTTCAACAAGTTAATGACCTAAAATGGTCCTCAGCTAAGGTAAGTACCTACACAAAATGCCCCCCATACAATTTTCAGAAAGTCGCCCTTATTTGTGTCGTCCTACTTTAAATTACGCTGGCCCCTAGTCCGCGGCCAACAAGGCCTGTTAACAAATCCAACACCGATATTATATTTCGAATTTCTCATCTCTTATTGAAATAATTTCGTTTTGTATCCAATGTTCTCAAAGATATCTCCTTCTCTTAATAGATTAATTTTATTGCGGGTTAAAGCTTTGTTCAGAGACACCTTGAGGTTCACTGCGAACCTTGAGTGAAATATTTGTCACTTTCGATCTTGGGTTACAGGAGTTGCATTGACGGGTGAGACGGCAGGATAAACTAATTTTAAAATAATTACTATATTTACTTAACATAAAACACACCTGATGGGAGACTGAACTACTTGCCACTTTTGATACTGGCTTACAGGAGTTGCAGTGGCGGGTGAGCAGGCATAGACTCATATGTTTTGTAAAATAAAAACTATTTTTTAATAATGAAACTTACAGTTGCTTCAAAATCATCAGTTGTATAGTGTTGTATTTCTCCGTAGTAAATAAACAGTGTCCGCGCGATACCTTATTTACAGCCCACCATTGGCGTGCTTGCCATAGAGGGGCCCTATATCAAAGAATTTTGGGGGCCCATTAGGGCAGTGCGAACTTTTGGTTGCCCGCTTAAGTGAAATGAAATGAAATCATTTATTCGAATCCATAAAATGTTACACATTACTTAGATTCAGTCAATTTTTACTCTACCACCAGTTCGGAAAGCAGTTTCCACCAGAGAAGAACGGGCAAGAAACTCTAGGGTTGCTCTTTTCAAAATCAGTTTAAAGGTATAAATTAGGTACAGTGTATAAAACAAAAAGAAATATATACAGATTTTTATTTTGTTTAGAGCAGTTCATATATTTACTTGCATAATAATAAATTCTCAAGTTTAACGTATGTATGGGGTAAGAGGGGTAAGAGGGGCCCCTAAAGCCTAAGGGCCCCGTATCATTGATACGGTGGTAACTACGCCTCTGCAGCCCACCCAAAATCTTTCAAAGACCTCTGCGAAAATGGTCGAGATAAAATACAAGGTTACGAACGTTATCTAACTACGTATTGCAAATTCCGTATAACGTCAGAGCTGCCACCCAAATAACAAGGTAATACGAGATCTGCAGAGCGAGGCATCCGACTTATACTTACATGAAGTAACGTACCTGTAGGGATTATATAGTCACTAGTTGTTGCCCGCGGCTCCGCCCGCGCGAAAAAAAATCCGGGATAAAAGTCCCGCTTTATAGTAGTACGTAGGCTATAACCTTTCTAGGGTCCCAATCTATCTTCATACCAAATTTCATCGAAATCCGTTTAGTACTTAGTTTCTGCAGTAACAAACAGACAGACAGAAAAGAATTTTCCATTACTCTTCTTTAGTCACCCCCTTTCTTTTTATCACATTTCTTTAAATGTACAGACACACCGGTTCTACTGCTTTATTATATGTATAGATAAATAGATTAGGTTTAAACACTAGGACTTGCTCGTGACTCCGCCTGCGTAGAAGATCTTTTTTGGATTAAATCGATGTATTTTTGGGATATAAATTGGCTCATATGTTAATCTAGGACACGGTCTATTTGTGTGTCAAAGGACATGCAATACAACTACACCATCGAGCCAATCACTTATCCAAGTTCCTAACATACATACACTTTCGCAGTTATGATTGGCAGACATACTACTATAGGCTAGCAATAGTGTGCATGCACTGTTGTGTTTCGGTTTGAAGGACATTGTAGCCAGTGTAACTACTGGACATAATGAGACTTAACATCTTATGTCTCAGGATGACGAGCGCAGTGGAATGCCACACAGTACTTTGTAAGTCAAGGTGCTGGATGGTGTTGCTACTGTTTATGGGTGGTCGTATCGCTTACCATCAGGCGAACGGCATGCTCGTCTCGTCATTCAATGCTATAAAAAAAAGGCTAATTAATAGGTAATAATTATTAATAACTAGTAATATCAACTTTGTATATTAGCGTTAGTCTCGACACATCGACACATCAATTCTTGTTTTCTGAATTGATATCATTGGACTCTACGGTTTTCAGTGCCTTCTTATTTTAGATTGATTAGTGCGGTCGATGCCCTTGTGCCAAGTGGACATATTTTTTTGCTCTTATCGCTTCTTGAATCCAACACAAGTATTATATTAGGTAAGTAACTTAATTTTAAATCATTTTTTTTAATTCTCGATATTAAAAAATGAATGTGTGCAAGTATGTTCCGTATGGACTCGGAACGGCTGGTGCAATTTTTTTGATTGTTTTAGATAATCTTCAGAGTAGCTCAGCGGGTGCTTCTATAATTTATGGTGGCGATCGGATCAAAGATTTTTATGCTATATAGCAATTTCGTGGCTATAGATAGTGCTACCCAGTGCCCATTAAAAGATGGAGCCGGTCGCTACTCGCTAGTGTAAAATGTTGAAATTAGGTACCTAAGTTAGGATTAAAATTGTGTAAGAAATGATATCTGAGTGCCAAATTTCATGTAAATTCTCACTTTTCTCATCCACGGAGTCGTCCCACCGCGTTTCCCGTCCTAGTCCGTCCCATCGTATACTTAATTGGACTGATCCGGTAGCCAGATGACGGAGCTTTGTCAATAAACGCGTTTGTGTCAAGAGTATACATACAATGTAGCCATGCATTGTTTTCAAACTTCCAATTCATTCATAGCTGTTTGAATTATGCTTTGTAACAGCTGCTTTTAATTATATTTATATTTATGTTTTGCCTCGCTTTTCTCGACCTTTCTTGGGATAAAAGACGATGCTAGTTTTGATTAAACTCTTATAGTAATCCAGGACATGATATATTTATATGCAGAGTTCCTTACAAATTTGGCATTTATCATGTTAGTAAAGTCACTATATATTTTTTTTTTAATTTGAATAATTGGAATCTATGGTGGTAAAGTGGACTGCCTCGGTGGCGTAGTTGTATTACAGTATGACTGCAATGCTGAGATCTTGGGTTCGATTCCCGGGTCGGGCAAAGTGAAATTGGGTTTTAAATTCAGTATCAGCCTGGAGTCTGGAATTTGCGCCCGATATGGCGATAGGCTCGCCTATCACATCATGGGCCGGAATACGCACGGCGAAAAGTGGGTGCACTAGTTGCGCCTCTGCCTACCCCTTCGGGGATAAAAGGCGTGAGTGTGTGAGTGTATTCGCTGAAATTCATTAAGTTTGCAATCTCACTGACTTGTGGAACGCAGTATAAGCGTTACTTCACGCTGGATTTCTGCGAGACATTAGTACCAATATGGACGAGATGAATCATATATACAGAACACTGCTACTCTTCTACTTAATATTCGAGCTATGAGGTAAAAAAACGAGCTATAATTTGTAATAGTCAAAATTAATAATATTGCGCTATATTCTCACAAATATTATTGCAGAAATAAACTCTGGTTAATAAAAGCGCCTGACAAATACATAAGGGCAATTCTGCTACAGCGTTCGAGAGAACGTTGCTATTGGATTTTACGTAGGCACTGTGCACGTTATGTAAATCAAGAACTGGGGGTAGTGAATTATCCGGTCTCTATCTAGTGTCGGCGCGGATCGGTTGGTTCGGAGACAAAGGGAACATCTCGAATAGCTCATCGGAACATACTGTATACGTTATAGCGGGTATTGGTTGTAGTGTGTGGAATACATATAAAGTGTTATGGTGTTTCGTGGCACAGTGGCTCGTTCCAGCAAGTTGAGTTTTGGGGTCAGCACGCTTACAGCCAGCAATGCCTTTTTGTTTGGACTACTTCAGTGGTGGCTCCCGATTTCAAGTGAACAAAAAAATATTGCGGCTCATGCCGTCCATTTTTTCCTTTTCATCTGGGGTCATGATCCCTCCTCGCTCGCCGCGCCACGGGGTTGGACTGAATTATACCTCCTTATCAGGTCAGGAGTCGCTATTTTCTGTACTGTAGTGTAATTAAGCAGTGAAGGTTTTCCATGCCGGGATGTAAAATATAAAGACTACAAAACATCTCTTGACACATTGTCATACTGCTCAAAAAAGGTCCGCTTATAATTTTTTGTAACACCATTTGATCACAAGACATATGATCACAGTGAATCGCAGTTCTGAGAACACACCAGTTCATTGCTATTCACAACATAAGATCCTCTGACCAAGTTGTTGTGACGGATTGCTTGAAGATCGAAACTGCTTGCTCGTCTGTATTCTATATCAAGTTTGATTCCACAAGGAATGTTTGTGATAAGTAAATAATGTAGGAAAGCAATCGTGTACCAGAGATTCCGTACTCAATACTGGTATTTTTTATTTAATTTGTTTCTAGCTGATTTTGGCGTGGACTACACTTAACATTTAGGGGCATGAAAAATAGATGTTGTCCGATTCTGAGACCTACCCGATATGCACACAAAATTTCATGAGAATCGATAGAGCCGTTTCGGAGGAGTTTAACTACAAACACCGCGACACGAGAATTTTATATATTAGATGATATCTGCCATAAGAATATATTTTCTTACGGCATTTATTAGGCTTAAAACGATAGATGTCCTTAAATGTCAGACAAACAGAGAGGAGAAGCTTGGTCATGTATTGTAGTGAGAACTCTATAGTTCCCATGAAATCACGTTTCCCAACTGGACGAATGCCTACGCTTGAATTTCAGCTCTGATATATTATGCCAACAATAAAATTAGTCGATTGAACAAATAAGAAGAGGTTAAAAAAACGTTGCAATATATTACGGGTCCGTTTCTTGGGTTTCAAGTTAATATTTAATAGTTATTGTATTAAATTAATGTAGATAGTACTCATTTTATTGTTTGGGAGCATAGATTAAAGTGTGACTTGTATTTGTCACCTTATACATTTATGTGACTAGTAGCATTTATCAGCAAATGGTGAAATCCTAAATGGCTAGGATTTAATTCTCAGCGACTTATAAGCGATTCCTTGTTAAAAAACCTTGTAAAATCCACGATTATCATAGAGAATTACTACTTAAATAAGACGAGGAAAGAGTTTTTCTTTTGTTATTCGGGTTAGGTTTTTGTTAAGTTATTTAATGAATAGTTGCAATGGCTTCACATGGGCAGTATGATTGGTATATAAATCAGAACTCGGTGAGTTGTAGCCTATGCTTGTAATATATTATGTTATACAAGAAAACAATTATCTTCTTTCTAAAATAGGGTGAAAATTTCCGTTTTTGGATGAAATTATTAGATACACTTACACTTTCGTGGCAGTAATCTTAATCTCGTGGAGTATTAGGTTTTGCTTATGGCTTTTCAAGCATTTATCTATTTCCAAGATAAATAGCAGCCTATAGTTCTCAGCAACAACAAAGCTTTTTATTAGTGTAAAATTTTTCAGAATCGGATGTGTAGTTAAAGAGATTACCCCTACATCTAATCTGACAAACTTTATTACAAAATATTAGTGACTGTTCTATTTCCGACGATTATTGTGGCTCAGCGCGGCGCGCGGCGTCGGCAAATGAGTGGTTCTCGATCGACATCATCTCTTGGAGTACCGAAGCGGAAAAGTTTTATATTACCGTTGTAGTCTCTACTAATTTATACTCACACACTCACGCCTTTTATCCCCGAAGGGGTAGGCAGAGGCGCAACTAGTGCACTCACTTATCGATGCGCGTATTCCGTTCCATGATGTGATAGGGGGCGAGCCTATCGCCATATCGGGCACAAATTCCAGACTCCAGGCTGATACTGAATAGAAAAACCCAATATAACTTTGCCCGACCCGGCGATCGAATCCGAGACCTCAGCATTGCAGTCGTACCTATCGTAATAAAACTACGCCACCGAGGCAGTCTACTAATTTATATCTGTTCTTTGTTTGTGATCGGAAATGTACCCGATTCCGAGTTCCGTATTTTTAAACACTATCTATATTCAATAGAATTTAATTTTAGCCCGCAAGTCCAGTGTGGTGCACGTAGGCCGGCTCTCGGGGATATGTCTAATTACGGGGTATTGCGACGACGATTTCATTACCAATGTATGAACCCAGAGCCAAGACGCGGCTTGCAAGCAGAATATCTGCACAATGCTCCTTCCCTGGCATAAACCGACCACAACACGTAGACACGCGATATTCCTTTACCACGCGCCAATTGAAACTGGAAGTGAAGTATGAAACAGGTCTTGATATATTGGACAAGGGTGTGCGGAGCTCTTTCCTGTAACCGCTCGGCAAAAAGGCGAAACGTGTGGCACTGCAGACGAACTCGTTTCTCCATACATGGCGCACCTCAACGAGAGCCCAACGCACCGGCTCACATAATATTGTTAGTGGACGCCGATAGCTTTTTATGTCGAATGCATTATTCGATACTCATTTAAAATTCTAACATACCGCTTATAAAGAAAGCTCGCCATTTTCATGCGATCCCCCGCCGCTGATGGTCGTCCGTTTAAAAAATCGTATATAGTTTTTGTTTTCTCGCTTATTACGCAAATTCAGTTTGGGAGCCGGTAGGGCGCCCACGCGTCGAAAATCGCGGGGGCGACACATTGAGGCTTCGGCGCGTGCTCAAACGCGCGCGCACCTCGACTGACACACACGCTCGCTCGAAAAAAAAAACAATAAAAAAGAAATTCACGTTCGACTTTTGAACCAGTGATAGTGATTGGCCGCGTTCAAAATTCGAAATTAGTGCCCGATGTCATGCAAAACGCTCGATTTACTTTTATGAATGGAGTGTAATAGGAAGTGACGTCATGCATAGTGTTGTGCCCGCGCCAGCGCCGCCGCGGCGTGCGCCGATTTGTTGACAATGAGCGATCATTAGAGCGGAAAGGTGAGTGTAATGAACTAACGATTGACTCATTAGGGCTTAGAAAATATTTTGGGTACGGACCATGGGACATTAATCAACTGCTACTTTGTGTAGTTCATAATTAGCTGGATCTTTATTAACATCGGGAGCCATTTGTTTTTATTTACCAGCCTTCGGAGTTGCACTTAATTGTATTTCAGGATTTATATAGATTTATGTTTTTGTATTTTATTCCCTTGTTTCTCCCTATTTTGTTAAATGTACTATCTACCAAACAATAACTATTTAATGTCATACTAATTATCAAATTATGAAATCAGGTAAGTAATACTACATGGAGAACTTTATTAATGTTTATAGCAACAGTTGAATATATACATCATGCTATTATTTCAAAGGAAATTAGTGAACAGTATAAATACCAGTACAGTGAATTCGAATTTCAAACTAATTAAATACGAATGATATAATTAAAATGATTCGATCATTTATTTAAATTTCCATACAGTTATTCAATTATTTATTTGGCAGTATGTTCGTGTGGCTGTATGGGATATTACTGTTTACGCCATCTGTCAATGATTATGGTTCTCGAAACGTTTTGTTTTCATTCACCGGAGACGCACGTGGCAATTGGCGGACAGTAAGGGCTATTGGTTTTAATAATAAAGTATGCATTTCATTTAACTTAAAAATGTCATATATTAAACACAAAGTGTTATAGCTTATGTCATAAGTTTATACAAGAGTTAAACCTATTATTCAAAACAAAACAGATGTAGATCGTAAATATATACAGATTATAGAATCACAATATTTGTCTGTTCGTTTGTCACCTAATGACAGCTCTTAAGTAAATATCAATGTGTTCTAATGAAATTAGACGTCTCCTATAAAAGATCGAAACGTATCTCAGGAAATTGCAGAGTATAGTATGATTTGAGAATAAATGTGTCATCGTGTGGTCGGAGTCGCGACACTAACTAGTCAAATTATTACACATGAATTACATCACTCAATAGCGATGCTTTGAATAATTAACTACATTCGTATAAACATTTTATACGTCTAATCGATTAAAACAGATTATCTCGATACTATATCGGATTAAATAAAGTAAAAACAATCCAAACATCTATCGGATTCGTTTCCCATAGTACGAAACAACCGGTTTACCTGCACACCGCATTTGAATGGGCGCGTGGGTGAAAATAATAAACCGAATCTTGTGACATTTCGAAATTGCGCGCTCAGCACTACTGCTTACCCTGCCAAACAAACCCCTCCTTTATCACGATAAGTTAAAGTCGAAAATAAGCTGTTATGTCACAGTCATTGTATGCACCGTGGAAAAGTCGACCGCGAAGTTTGCATTAAAGTTTATATACAATGACTGTGCAGTGAGGATGCCTTGCTAATTTAACACTAATAAGACGGTAATGGATTCGTATTATACTGTTTGTGTAAACAATTATTGTATGGGTGGTAGTGGCATTTACTTTTAAACCAGATGTAATCTAGCGATAATTCAATGGGGAAGGTTTTGCATCTGTATGTTTTATGTATGAATCAAGTCTTAGTTAAACGTAGTCGGAATAATTAAATAACTGTATTTAATTGACCAAGGGCGTATTGTAATACCTGTTATGTATTGAACTATTTCTAATACTGTCATATTATGTAATTTAAAGTTCTGGGTTGTATTGCTGGTGCATTAAATATATTCGACGATTTCTTGATATTTCATTACTTCTACCATAGAAGGTACTCATTCGTGTATTAGCTGTTTTGAGTATACTTTTAATGGGCGCGAAACGTGTAGTCAGCAAGCGAACAAGGGAGTCACATATTAAATGATCTCTACTGCTTAACAACACCTACAATACCAGACAAATTTAATATATACGCTTCTAGCCTGAAAGGAAAGAAACAGAGAGTATTTAGGCATAATTTTTTTTCCATAAAAACGCAAGCTTCTTCTTCACAACTTCGTCGAACCGTGACTGTAACGGTAGAGTAACTGCACCAAAATAATAATAATAATTTATTTGGCACCAAATAAATCTATTACAATTACAGGTTTTGGCGCCTCCTTTAAGTATAGGAATACTTGTATTAAAATGGAGAATATTCGTTTTTTTATACGGTCCGGCAAATTGACCCCACTGCACCTGTCAGTTGACACAATTATGCCGGCCTGTTTGCACCGAATATACACATCGCACCTTTAGAACGAAAACGACGCAATTCAAAAAAATCAAAAATTGGGTTATCTTCATAAAATGACTTAAAACTGGTCCCTTTTTTATGAAAATATAATAAAAAAGGGACCGATATAATAGTTTTGTCCTTTTCGCGCTTGAATATGGCGGTGTTTGAACTTGTTTTGAAAATTTTGTTTTAAGTAATTTTATGACGATAACTCAATTTTCGATTTTTTTTCAATTATGTCGTTTTCGTCCTAAAGGTGACATCGCGACATGCTAATCCCGGAACGCGACACACTTACGTGGGCTACTATGACGGGTTTGAACAAAAGCAACTTTTGAACTTTATTAATAAACTATATATGAGTCACACATAAAACATCTGTTAGCATATGGAGCGTAGGCAGTGCATGTTGTAATCGGAATAATTTTACCATTAATGACTATCGTTTTTAGGGTTCCGCATATTAATTTATCGAGTACTAACACGTCCTCAAAACTAGAAGGTTACACCTTATACCAAAATATGAAAGACGAAGGACTGCTCCCGTAGCGTTGTAATGCGTACGCGGTGCGACTGCCATACTGTGCTAAGTTCTAGGATTCGATTTCTGTTTTGGGGTCTTCTTCTCAATAGATTTCTTCATCACTGAAAGTCTTGTGCGTCTTAAAATGGTAAAGTTATATATTTTTTGCATTTATATATACATAGGCGGACTTATTTTATTTATTTATATTTAATGACACACCAGCAGTATATGCATTAATAAAATTCCCAATAACACCATTATACAAAATAAAAAATTCTGATGCACATGCCTATTAAAAGTATGTACAGCATTCACATAAAGCCGTAAACATAGATATTTCGTTTCATTGTTTTTTTTTAGACAGGCATGGGAAAGTGACTCCACTGCACCTGGTGGCAAGTGGAGCACGGTCTAGATAGATTGTCGACTGATGAAAGGTGATTACTCTTCAGTAGAAATATGCCGAAATGTTTGACCCCGGCATATCGTCATCAGCTCGGAGCCTAAAATTGTACTATGTAAATGGAAACTGATTCGCACCCTATGAGAGACCTAGCGTAGCAGGTAAAATGTGGGTGCAACCTACTCGAGAAAAGTGAAAAGTCAGGCTCAGTATTGAAAAAAAACACGTTTTATTTCGACATTCATTGATACTTAAGTATCACTCACGCTACACGCTCAAATATCTAAAGATTTCCGTTCAAAACCATCCCTCAACAACTTTCCAAACAATCTTCACAATATACAGAAGTTAGTCGACAAGTTAGTCCGTTACGCCACACTAATTACGTTATAGGACGTTCTTACATTAAACTCAAGTGACCACTCTTGTAAGATATTTCGCTTGTACGACACACTTAAATAAAGCTGTTTGACGTTTTTACACATATCGCACCTTTAGGACGAAAACTATACAAAAATGTTGATACTTGTCCTATCTTTCGTCTATTATTTCGTGATTATTTACGTCAGTGATTATGTTTGTGTCCCAAATTATGAATAAAACATTCAGCTATCAAAGATATCTAGCTTTTTAAAATTGTTTTGCTATTTCCCAAAAAGTTGCTTTTTTGAGTTACGTCGCTTTCGTCCTAAAAGTGCCATATACAATATATTTATCTACGAGTTTTTAAATTGATTTTTATTTTGAATGACGAAATGAGTATTCCGTTCGCCTGATGGTAAGCGATATGATCGCCCATAAACAATAGCAAAACCACGCAGAACTTTGAATACATTTGAATAATTAAGTACTGCGCGACACTCCACTGCGCTCGTCATCCTAAGACATAAGATGTTAGGTCTCATGATGTTCAGTAATAGGGTAGTTTCCTATGTTTGGTTTTGTACATTATTTTAGATGTAACAGAAAATAATACGAAAATGAAATTCTTCTGCGAAATCAGCATCAAAATCGATTGAAAAATAAAGCAGTTATTCATTTTTGAAATATTGTTGTGAGAAAAGTGGGGTGGTGGCGGGGATATCGCGCTATCTCTTTCGCACGCACGCAGTGTTATGGCCGGCGGCGCTTGGTGACGTCACAGTCTGATATTGCTGTTATTTGACAGCTACCCCTTCCGCAAAATTTCAAAGCTTTATAACTTACTTACTATTGCGCCAATTTGGACCATTCTTTTTCTATTAGATTTTGTATAGCATAAATTTTTCATAATTGTGTTTTAAAAAAGTAGTCAAACTACCCTGTTACCCTGGCTACAACTTCCTTCGAACTGGAACACAATAGTGAATAAATACTGATGTTTAGCGGCAGATATAGACATTCAGGTGTTACCTACCCAGACGGCTACTCGCATACGAGAGACCTACCACGAGTCAACGAAACAAAATTATGAAGAGACATGCAGAACTATAGTATGCCCATACTTTGCTGACTTGTATCCTTCTCGTGATGTAAAAGAGGGCGAGCTATGGCCATCTCGAACACAAATTCTAATGCCAAGCAATAAGAATCAGTCAGCCAACTTTAAGAGTTAAAAAGCTCTAAATTTCCAACCGGTAAACTCACACAGTGTACTGCTTTTCACCGACTCAAAAAAAGGAAGAGATTCTGAAATAGACAGATTTTTTATTTATTTTTATTTATTTATTTATTTAAGGACCTCCAACGCAGAATACACGACATATTATTAAAACAATCATGTAGCATTTTCACAATTTACAGTGTGACGTGCTTCTTCAATTATAAGAGACCACAGCATGCAAATTTGAGTACCAGTACAATGGCTAAAAATGGATATTTGTTATAAATATTATTAAGAATTTATGAAAATATTATGAAGATTACAATAAATGAATACAATAAAACTTTTGCAAGGATCTTAAAACAGGCAAAAACAATATATCATAATAAGAAATAACAAAACATAATAACATCTTATGTGATAATATGTGCTAGTGAATGTGATCAATTATAACTTATTCTAATTTATTTTATTTTATTTGAAAATCATAATAATTGCAGAACTTGTTTCCTATACTTAGAAATGTCCGTGATGTCTAGATCATGCGTTTTTGCAAGAGCGTTATACTGCCTACAGAGCCTTGACACAGCAGCGAAATGACCTAAATTTGTTTTAGATGAGGGAACATTGAGAAGGTTATATATGCTTTTTCGTGGGATTCGAGTAAATTTAAATGTATTTTATGCAGTATCCCCGCCATCATGAACTGATATTGAAATTTTTTTTAAATAATTTTTGGATTACTACAGGCCAGTGGAATGGATAAAAGCTTAAATCCTATCGTAGTAGAGGAGCCACTAAAGCAGAGCGAAGGTATGCACATAGTTGTTTATTTTTAGACTTAATTAAATCAATTATTAGACGAATAACTGGAATGTTTTCAATCATAAAGTGTCTGTAGCAATTTTAAAGTTATTCGTGTACCTTTATTTATCGATTAACTCCATTCAAGTTTTTTTTTAACTTATATTACGCAATGTTTAGATTTTAATTTAGCAATTTCGTATAGGCGTACTACAAATCTAAATTAACATACACGATGCAAATGAGTGCTAAAGTTTGTACAAGCGTTATTAGCATACGATAGTGCAGGAACACGGAACAATAATTGGGAATAATGTTTTTACTATACTATGCACGGGATTTATATTGTACTAGGTGTTGCTCGCGGCTTCACCCTGTGAAAAGCCTTTCCCTCTACAAAAGTCCCTAAAACACAGTACGACGCCAGCGCCATGTACTACATACATATATACATAAACTCACGCCTTTCTCCCATTGGGGTAGGCAGAGACTATGGAGCGCCAAGTGTTATGATCCAAGCATACCTCTTTCGCTTCTTCTACAGTCATCAGTCTCTTCATACATGCTCGTCGGTTACGAGAACTCCTTATTTGGTCCTTCCTTTTACTACTGATGGAAAATGTACATTATTTCCCATGAGAGCAAATTACCGGGATAAAAGTACTCTATGAGTTAATCCAGGACATGATCTACCCGTGTGTTAAATTTCATCGAAATCCGTTCAGTACTTTATGCGTTAACTTCTAATAAACATCCAAACATTTTCACAAACTTTCCAATTATAAGTAAGATTATAATATTAGTAAGATAAAATAAGAATTAAGATAAGATTACGGTGTGAGGGACACTTTTACACCAGGTGGTGCCACGTGATAGTAAGAAACAAACTCACATCACGGTTTTATCCCCGAAGAGGTAGGCAGAGGTGCAACCCGCACTTTTAGACATGTGTGCTCCGGAGATGTGATAGGGAGCGACCTTAATTCTCAAACACGTACAATCACCAATAAATAAGCCTCCAAACTTAAACAGGATTCAATTAAAGTAAACAAGATTAAAAGCAAACCGTCTGAGTTCACAAAAGCTCTTCAATATTCCAAGACTCTATCCACAATAAAGCTCTTATAAAAGCTGTACAAGGTAACAACATCCCAATATTTCACCGCGCACGGCACCTAATAGACTTTCATTAGACTATAACGGCTTATACCATATAATTAACGACGCGATTATCCGCAAAAGCTTTTAAGCTCGAACGGCGTTACGGAACTTCACATATGCACGGCGTTATGTTTTCTCTATCATGGAATTTGTTAATACCCGCTATCACTAATTAGTATCGTGGAGTTTATTAGGTATTAATATTTAATACCATAGATAGCCATAGAATAACTAGAGACAATTCCATTGTCATTGTTGCGACCTCTGTGAGGAAGCAGTAAAAGTTAGACTTGGGCACTGAATTTGTATTCTAAAAGGAGTGTCATATAATTATTCTAAACATACATAGTCATAGCCTTTTTCAATATTCAGGGGTAAGCAGAGGTGTAGCATATTTCGCTAGTTATGGGTCCATGTAATAAGGGGCAAGCTTCTTGCTATTTATTGGGCTTAGTTCTACAGATATATACTTACCAGAAAAAACTATATGTATACCCGACTTGGAAATCTAATCCGAGACCTCAGAACGACCGATAGAGAGAACCTTCGAGAACCAGTGATATCAGGATTTTCTTTTCAGTATCAGCCCAGAGTTCGGAACTTATGCCCGATATGACAAAAGGTCCGAAATGTGTGTGTGTTATTCCTCTGCTTACCCTTGAAAAGAGAATAAGGCTTGATATATTCAGTTCTATCATTTTATTTAGAAATGACGATAATATCATCAATTTTTACACATTCCTTTACCATACCATACCAGCCCTGTATTATATACTTTCTCACTGCTGAGCACGGGCCTCTTCTACTACTGAGAAGGTTTTATTAGGCCTTCGTCCACCACGCTGGCCTAGTGCGGGTTGGCGGACTTCACATACCTTCCATCACTTCACATTCCTTTACAAGTTATAAATAAGGCGTAAAAATACCAAACATACATAAATCTGTCCAGTCTGTCTGTCCAGCGTATTGGACTAAGATCTAAACCTCAATAGTAAAGGAGGCCGTGCCCAGCATGGGACAGTATATAATACAGGTCTGGTTTTATATTACCATCGTAGGAAGATCTTTTGATAGGCCACAAACTATGAGGGTAAACTTATAAGTTTAAAATAAAATCAGAACTGAAAATAAAATTAATATGCCTAAAAACAAATTAAAAACATTATTACTTCAGAAAACTTACTGTTACAGCATTCAGGAAGATATAAACAGTTAATGTTAGGTAATACTTTTTAGTTATTTTCAAATCTAGTAGCAGTAAATACATTTATAGTTTTATAATCATCATCATCATCATCATCAGCCACATGACGTCCACTGCTGAACAAAGGCCTTCCCCAAAGATTTCCAGACGGACCTGTCAAAAGCGGCCTGCATCCAGCGTGTTCCTCCGACCTTTATCAAGTCGTCCGTCCACCTTGCAGGTGGACGGCCGACGCTGCGCTTGCCAGTACGTGGTCTCCATAGTTTTATACTTATATTTAATTTTAATTCATGTTATCAATAGCAATTTATTTATATTTTTTTACACTTAGTTATTAGAATTAATGCCGATACCTTAACAGGGTATTTAGGCTATATTGTTATAAATCAGTTGTCAGCTAATTAAAGTATTAACATGTGTCGTAATGAAGGAAACTATTTACGCACAAGGAATTACTAATGCAGGCTACGTATGTAATATCCACAATAATATAAATAGAAAATCTGTCTGTTTGTCTGGTAGGGTTTCACTTTTTGATTTGTAAATCATTGAGTCGATTTTGGTGGAATTTAGTACGGAGTAAGATCCCCAAAAAAGGAATGAAGTTTTTGTTTAAAACTAAATTCTATGCCAAGCCGCAAGCAAAAGCAAGTTGTCTATATTTGTTGCCCAGAACTTTTCCTTGATCTAGCTAAGGCGTTTGACAGTGTCTCGTGAATAGGCTTATTATACAAAATGGAAAATATTGGAATTAGAGGTTTGCCTATAAAAATCTTTTCAGACTATCTACATAACCGGACTCAAATAGTAAGAATTGATAACTACTTAAGTAATAAGGAAAAAATTTGCTGCGGTGTCCCGCAATGATGCGTTTTAGGGCGGACACTATTCCTCATTTTCATCAACGACCTTTGTAATATAGATCGGAAAAATTGCATAATATTTAACTACGCAGATGATACAGCACTCATTGTGAATGGTGAGAATTGGTCCCACGCACGGAAACTAGCGGAAACTGCTCTACACACAGTATTAGTCTGGTTGTCAAGTAATGATCTTACTTTAAATATTGGAAATACACAGTTTATTCCTTTTGCAATGAGATCTAATCTTCTACCACATTCTAATTTTAATGTGATAGCTCATTGCTGCGATCTCTGCGGTACGAGTAACTGTAGTCGTCCAAAGCTTGTCAGAGTCACAAACCCAATATTACGTTACCCGACCTGGGATACTGTGACTCCGGGAAGAGCATATATTATTATAGTATAATTTCATGCATTTATTTAAGCAAAACAGTACTTTTAATAACTAATCACAATAAACACTAAACAAATACAAACACGGCAACATGCGCTAACTAAACAATGGTCTAGGCTAGGACACGCAACACCTTTGTGTTTAACCGTCCTATACTGGGAACAATAGACGACCCCAGCTGACCGGCCACCGCGGTTATTATGTTTTTGTAACAGGGGACCTCGCCTGATTGGATGCAACGCAGCGTGACTGAAATAAATTAATCTAAACCGTAGAATAGGGATATTATGGTTGAATATATTATGTCTATATATATAAAATATTAGTTATTTATATATAAATATATATATATATATATATATATATAAATAACTGTTAAAATATGCATGCTGTGTTCACTAGTTTTAGGAATTACACGAAGTTTGTTACATCTATATTTCAATTGTTTTTAAGTGTAAGATGTGTGTATATTCCAAGTTGTGAAACAAATAAATAAAAAAAATAATAAAAAAAAAAACAAAAAGTCTATTAAAAAGCGTCTTTCATCATCATCATCATCAGCCACATGACGTCCACTGCTGAACATAGGCCTCCCCCAAAAGATTTCCAGACGGACCTGTCAAAAGCCGGCCCGCATCCAGCGTGTTCCTGCGACCTTTATCAAGTCGTCCGTCCGTCTTTGCTCGTGATATATGTGTGTTATGACTGCCTCGGTGGCGTGGATGTATTACGGTACGACTGCAATGCTGAGGCCTCGGGTTCGATCCCCGGGTCGGGAAAAGTGATATTGGATGTTTCCATTCAGTAACAGACCGGAGTCTGGAATTTGTGCCCGATATGGCGATAGGCTCGCCTCCTATCACATCATGGGACGGAATACGCACGGCGAAAAGTGGGTGCACTAGTTGCACCTCTGCCTACCTCTTCGGGGATAAAAGGCGTGAATGTGGCGATGTACCCACGCAGATAGCGACCACCGTATAAAGTGTAAACCTCGTCACAGTAGTCCGGTGTCGCATTCCGGGATCAGCCTGTGTATATCTGGTTGCAACAGGCCGGTATATAGGTCGACTGGCGAGAGATAATTGTCAGTTTATACTTTATGTAGAAGCTACTTCACTAATCATCAGGTGCATGCATTACCCTATTTTAAGTGTAATGCAAGTCTCTGGGCTTATATTGAGCAGAAAGACCCGACTGAGGTTATTGGAGGTTAAAACTTCTCTCTTTCATAAATCACTTACTTCCTAGGTTGGCAGTGCATAATTGTTTTGGATTAGTTGATGTATACGGGTTTTAGATCATATCATGTGGCCGATTTGCTTATTTGCCAACTCATGTTGTATAAAAAGATAATTATGACTAATTTGTTCAATAAACCCTTCAGAAATTGCCTGAAACACTCAAGTACTCAATACTGTGCTGCACTGATCTTCATTAAAATACTTCCTCGTTATTGTATTTTTTGTCCTTTTTGTTCTTTTAATATATGTATCTACATGTTGCATGTTTCTACCTGTAGCAATAAAATATTTCTTTATTTTAATGCCATGCTAAGAAAACATACCATATACTTTAAAAATCTAAGTCTTCCACAAATCCTAGATGCGTATTATCAATATCCTACCGACTTAAAAGTATCAATCGTTCAATTCTAAAACAATTGCTATAAACACTATAGCCACAGGACGTGGGTTTAATAGAAAAAATACGGCTCTAATAGTTGGCACAAGGGATTGTTCCGACTGGCGAGAGGGAAACGCTTTGTTCCGAGCAGACGTTTTATCGGGATAGCCGAGTCTTTTTAGTCTCGTTTATTCTTTCGGTATTCATTTAACGGGAGAATGAATTTACGGAGTTGTGTTAAAACTTAGATATACGAGTAAGTGGGTAGTTAATAAAGGAGGAGTTGTATTAAAACTTAGAAATACCATAATAGATAATCGAGTGGAAAATACAAACTGTTGTGTTTGAAGGTCCGGTTTGAAGGAAGGCAGCCAGCGTAATTACTTGGCATTGTGAGACCTAACATCTTATGTCTCAGGGAGACGAGTGGTGTGGAATGTTACACAGTACTTTGTAATTCAAATTTCTGTACAACAACAACAACAACTGACCGCGACAACTGATACATGATCAATTTTGGGCCCTATTGTAGCTAACAGACGAAGTGGGTAAAAACCTCTGCGTACCGCTAAAAAGACCTTGTTATGTGTTCTGTCAACTTTCTGACATCCCCGGCTATGTTATCTGTGCAAACCATAGGTGCACGATATGCGCCTGTTTACCTATTGAGAATAAAGGCGTGAACCTATAAATGTAAATTAGGTATTTTAGACTTTAATAAAAATATTTAAATAGAATATTTTAATGATACAAAAAAGACAAAAGTAAACTAAAATTCTAGATTAATAGCTTTTTTATTCTAATTTTAAAGGACTGAAAGCTTTGGACTATTGAGAACACTGATGTATAAATTCACTTTGAGAAGTGCTTTGAATTATAAATTCAAATATTAAAGTTAAATAGTTAAAGCTTATAATATTTCAATATATCTTTGGAGGCATCTACGCTCTTGGATTAAAATGTGACTTCTGTGTTTGGTCGGCTTATATATTTAAGTGACAAATAGCGTTTATCAGAAAGCGGTGAAATCCGCCTTAAATGTATTTTGTATCCAACTGGTTAGCGAAAACCTTACATAATTTATAATTGATGAAAAATTCGAATACGTTCTAGGGATACATTCTATGTTTTTTTTAGAATAAACATTTTTATAATTTGGTAAAGAATTTCGGGAGCGTGGCAGCTGCCTGATCTTCAGTCGTTCTTCGTCACGCACCAGGCTAGCTCACGTAACCTATAGACAGGAACGCGTACTATATTTACCTTATATAATGTAAAGTGATTATAATATTGTATCCTTTGATTAATTATATATCTAGATAGACACTGAACGTTTCAAACGCGTCGAAAAAACTAGAGGCCAGCAGTTGTCCACTAAATGAGTTCGAGTGAATTATTTTTTGTTGTTTTTCATGGATATAATTTTCTCCCCATTTTAATAGAAACCATGTAATAACTGGTATCATTATACGCGCACACAAGGATACGCAGAATGATGCAGCGATAGCGTATGACAAAGCTGTCGCGCATACTAGCTTAAGAAAAGTTGGCCTGTTTGTTTTAGTTCCATTGCAGCGCGTCACTCTATCTAGGTTTATAATTTATCAAAGATTGTATCTGCCTCGGTGACGTAGTTGTAATGCGTGCCCGGTACGAAACCGTTTAGAGGTCCTGAGTTCGAATCGCGGTTCGGGCAAAGTGATACTGGGTTTTTCTACACAGTATCAGACACTATCCCGGCCTTACACCCGCCACTGTAACTTCTGTAAGCCAGGATCAGCAGTAGCACGCATTTTATGACACCGAGCGGTGAAGCTCGGCGAGTCTCAGGGAATACTAATTAGTCTTTAACCCGCAACGAAATTAATGAATTAGTAAGATAGGGAGTTGGAAATATTAATTGTCCACTTCCCTCCATAGCAAAGCGGGAGACAAAAATAATGAACTAAGGAGGTATTTTAACCTCAAGTTTAGAGACGTTTACAACTAGAAAAGCCAGTTGTAAAGCACCACGGATAAAAATTAAATGAAAGGCTTCTATCATATGAGCTGTCAAATTTGATTCCAATAATAGGCATGGCAAAAACGCCAGAAAACACGGAAATTCAGTCTAATCTCATCAAGGTCCATGTAGTATACAACCCCAGATGTTATTTGCATACTATCCATTATGATCGTTCATCATGCCAAAGATCACACTCCCAAAGTACGTGATGTGCAGATTGTTCATATACGTAACCAGGTGTCGAGCATGGGCACACAGGAGAGTCAACAAGCCTAAATGAAAATAGTTGCCCTTAAAATTACCGTGGCTGGTAAGAAATTGCGATACACAATGATTTATTTCTAGCCAAGTTTTATTTAGGCGATCGCGGACGCATGGAGAGCATTCTGCACATTGTTAGCCGAGAGTCTGGACATGGCCCTATTATGCTATGTTACGGAACAAATTTGGAGTAGTAAGGGATTCACCGATACTGGAGCAGGTTCGACGGCCGGTCCGCGGCGCTCCGGCGGCTGATGGCCGACGTTTTCGATTGCTCCAGATTCGGCCCGCGTGACCCGCGAATAAATCCGCGGATTACTTTAATACCTACCGCGAATTAATTTGATACCTACCGCGGATTAATTTGATACCTACCGCGGATTAATTTGATACCTACCGCGGATTAACTTGATACCTACCGCGGATTAATTTGATATCGACCGCGGATTACTTTGATAACACCCGCGAATAAAAATTATATCGTCCGCGGAATCCGTTTCATATCACCCGCGAGGTAGGTATGAACCACGAATTTGTTCATGGTCTACGGTTCCCTTAAGCTTGTACTTTTTCCCTGTTCGTTTAGCTTTTAACTTTCTACTTTCTATCGGCGATCCTTTTTTTTTATTTGAAGGATGCAAAGGTCTTTGTCGCGTATTTCTATTAACTCGTGTTTCTACGCAAAAGCCGTTTAAAATTACTTAATAGTTACCCTTTACGCATTACGAGCATTGTTTATGATAGATAAAACAACATTTTCCCTGTTTCGTTGTGTTATTGACTTTCTACTTTCTATCGGCGACCCTTTTTTATTTGAAGGATGCAAAGGTCTTTGTCTCGTATTTCTATTAACTCATGTTTCTACTTAAAAGCCGTTTAAAATTACTTAATAGTCGCCCTTTACGCATTACGGGCATTGTTTATTATAGATAAAGCAATCGTTACAATACACCATACCTTTCTCAAATTCTAGGTAAAACCCTTTGGGTCTTCTCATTGTCATAATAATTACGGTTCCCATTATTCACATTACCTGATATTACGTATTCAACGGAACATTTAAGGTGAAAGTCGAAACATGTTGGATCTTGTCTGCAAGGAAACAATACTCCCTCTCCATATAAAAGACCGACTCAAAATCACATGGTATCGTATTCCACTCTGTGCTCTGCTCGAAGTGTGATCTCCAGTTGTTTGTAACAGTGAAGTGATAGTAAAATTGTGAAATAGTTAAATAGTGAAAGTGTTATAAAAATGAATGTAAGTACCTTTATATACTTTGATCTAAAAGTGTTGTAACCAGATGTTTCATTAATTGTTTATGCCATGTGTTGTCCACCAGGTTAATACATTTTAGCTATCTTTGATGTCTTATTAATTTATCATTGTTACTAATGTGTACATGTATACTTCGCATACCTATAAGTATTTATCATACAGTACTTACTTAACCGATAATTAAAACAGTTTCATTTCATTTTGTTACAGTTTTCTGAAAATACTTTCAAAAACTACTATTATGCTGAAGAAATCGACGAACCTAGTGATGAAGAAGGTACACTCGCCTTTAAAGTAAAAAAAGCGATAATAACAAATAAAAGACCGATCGAATGCAACAGCATTGATGAGTTTTTCGAAAAACCAAAAAAGAAGAAGACAACAACAAGAAAGTCATCCAGTGTTGGTCGATCGACGAGCGGTGGTGTTTCATACATCCGATCAAACAGCGATGACAACAGTTCTGCATCACATCTCATAAAAATTGAGGTGTATGAAGTGAATAAAATAAAAAACATCGCACCGACGGAACATTGGAAACACGCTGATGTGCGAGTTAAATATTACGCGGAAAACGACAGTGATAAGAACTTGCAAAGTGTCAAGGAAACTATATATAATATAACTAAACAGTTGGCTAGTAAGGAAGATTGTGTGAAATATTTTATAGACACAGACAAATGAACAAAAGTGCCAGTGCGTGTCAATGTTTTAATATCATAACTTTAATCATATGCTTTGTACTACTATTATTGAAATAAGAAACTATTATTGTATTAACTGTACTTAAGAATCTACCTGTTTAAATTTAACTTACATTGTATTGTATTTAAACTTTGTACTCTTTTAAGTTACATACTTAATAGATTAATTTGTTTTTGATTCTAGAACTCTTTGTGAATTGTGTTATTGCTAAGTATTATTGTAAATAGTTATAAGTCTTTTTAGTGTTTTTTCATGCTCATGCTTACGATTGTAAAGTTATTGGGAACATTCATAAATTGTTTGGAAGAATTATAAGTATTGTATGGGGTTATTAATCTTCAATAAAGAAAAATCATTCATTCATTTTCATATTTCATTTATTCACCTCAAAACATGATTTAAATAAACCATTTAAAAACACATCATTGCATATTGTATTATCACTAAATAATACTTGAAAATCTTTGAGACTCTTACCATAGTATTTATAATACAGATACATTAAACAGTACTCTCCACAAACTATAGTAAAGTCATTTTGAATTCGACTTGTATTGTAATTCCACATTCTAGAATTTCTCGCTAAAAACATTCGGTGGTATCCTTGAGGTGGTCGACCGTATGAATCAAAGTACTGTCCAAAACCATTCTTATCTATGTGTATGGCGACCCAGTGAGAACCTGGTTTGTTATCAGAGTCTAAGTTGCTAACTACGTATGTAGGAGTTACCACATATATTGGTAGACGATTGGCTGCATATACATTATATTCAATACTTGGATCAATTTTCTTTAAGTAATTCTGTATTTCTATTGTATTCATTTTTATTCACCGTATAGCTGCAGAATCTTATCAGGTCGAATGATAAAGTGGTAATGTCTCATATAAGGTTAACAAGACACTATTATGGTACTTATCAGCCAAGTTGACTCTTGTTGTGGGGTTGCAAGGATTATAGTTAAACAAAGAACTTAATATTTTATGAATTCGTTTTATTGGTAACTTAAATCTAACAACAAATCTGAATTACATTATTCACGCTTAATCTAATCTTAAACAGTTAATTTTGTGTTCTTAACTACTATAATCTACTGAAATATTGCGGTTTTTATCTATTTCAATAACATTATCAAACTCCGCATAAACAATGCAATTAATAGTTTGTGATAAAGCTGTTTCAAAACGCACTTCTAATCTCACACTACCATGCTTTACAAGATTCCAATGACTTGCAGAGTTTGCTGATAAATCAGGTGTCAAATCAAACGCTAACATACAATACCCTTCAGCGTATTGTTCTCGGGATATCCCATTACCTTCATTGAGAAAGTGTATACCTGTTCCAGAAAACAATGTATGATATACTGAAGTAAAAATTTTGTTCTCAAATGAGGGTTGTAAAGCCTTTGATGGTATTTGTTGACCGTCTATATATAAACTAAAAGTATTGATGTCGTAATTTTGAAAGTTAAATGGGTTCTTAGTGAGGTTTCCATTGAAAGCAGCGTTATTTACAAATCCCACTATACACCTTTTAGGTAATTGTCCTAAGAAAATGTTATCTAGAGTTTTTCCTTGAACACCTGATGGTATTGTTAAAACTTTAACTTCAGCTCGAGTAATGGGGTATTTAGCTGTGGTAGAAGCTAAGACCTTTTGATGAGCAAGTAACACGCTGGGATTGATTCGTGCTCTACGAATAATCAAAGATGCATCCGTAATAGATACCTTTAATTTAAGGTCACCTGTAGAGGCCATGAGATTGAAATTTTCTCTAGAACGAATTAACTTAACACATATATCAACACCATTGATTAAAAATTTTTCTTGATTGAATAAATCACCATGTAAGTGACCAATCATTTCCATTTCTTTACTTTCACTAGATAATTCTTGCCTCTTAGTAAATCCTTTATTAGTATCATCGGTGGAATCCATTTTTCCAGCTGTATCTTCATACCATAAACCACAGGTGAGGTGAGATTTTTTTGCTGCAGGAGCATAGTTCAATAAGTTTTCTATATACGCACGATAAGCATATGTGTTATTGGGTGGTGATACAAGTTTTTGATTTAAGTAGACATCAAGTTGACTGAAGAGTGAGTGCAACCAATTATTCACCGGAGCAACGACTGTAGATGCGGTTAGTTTGGTGTTATCTTGATTTACTATTTTCGCTTTCAAGTGAAGTAACGTATGAGATAAATCTATGTAGTCATCTCCTGCTCCAGGAATTTGAAATTCTATAGGACCATCATCGGCAAGAGATGAAATTGGTTTATAATGGATCCAAATTCCACTTTCAATGCTAGTTTGAGTTGACGGCAATGCAAACAAATCCAATTCGGACTTTATACATTCACAGGAATGACTATGTAAAAAAGACATTTTGATTAATTGTTAGAAAATATGTCCTTGATTTGTTTTTGAGTAATTTTTGATTTTTTTAGAGCTTTCACTTTCGCGGTCAACGACGGACTGACTCCAGGTAGACGTTTTCGTTTTGTTATATATCCGGATCCAGACATATTGATTTTATCTATTTTTTCATCAGCCTTGCGTTTTAAGTTGGAACCAACTTCTTTAAGACGTGCTTTTATTGAATCTTCCATTGGTCGCGCACTAACCATATCTGTCAATAGACCAACACCAGCGCTCAATGCCTCTTTACCAACAGATCGAACACCGCTACATAATAATGGTAAAACTGACCTAAACAATCCCCCAAGAAAACTACCAATTCCATGTCCTTTTTGATAAGGCGCCCCTTTATATACCACCCCTATACCTGAACCAGCCTGATGAGAATAATAGCGTTGATAAGGACATATCATGTTGGAGCGTTCAAAATGCATTATAATTTTTTAAAATGTAGTTTAACACACACCGTTCCAAATTGAAATGGTATCTTTTGTCCGGTGCTTGACCTTATATCTATTTCAATGGTATCGAATTCTCTTCGCATTACCGATAAGTAATGAGGAGGTGAAAATACATGCATTTTATTGGCACCATAGATGTATTTTGAAGGATCTAATGGTATTACTCTCAGAAGAGGTGTCATTACATCACCTACAATTTGAGGTTCAACTATATCACAGTAAACGAATAGTTGAGATGGTAACCCTAAATGTAAATTAGCTGGACATTTAGCTAAATTCTTTTCAACAAGGTTTCTGTTTGGTTCAAATCCCAACTGTAAGCCTAGTTTAGGAGATAATGTTACAGATTTTATTGATTCGTCTAACACAGAAACAGAAACGAATTTAGATATATTATCGTAGCGGAATTTGATTTTTTCTCTTATATTATTTAATGCTGATAAAATATTGTTAATATTATCATAGTTTGTGGCAGGTATGTGGGTCTTATAATAAACTGTAGATAGTTTGTCTTCATTGGGCATTTTCATGATTTTTGTTATGTAAATAACATTCTCATGATCTTGAACAGTAAACATGGTGCATGGATATTGGAATTCAACGATTCCTACACACCATTCTCCTTCCAATATTATGGGTTTGGGTAATTTTGTTGAAAAAATTGATGTTTTGTTCTCAGGAAAATATTCCATTGAACTATTGCTAAGTAAAGTTAAATAAAAATCTTTAATCATATTTTTTTTAAACTGGAAGCTAAAATCCAACTATTAAATTTGTTTGGATAACCTTTCCACTTAACTAACACTTGTTGTCTGCTGCCAGAGTAACGAGAGCGAATTATTTTATCAATCTTGTGTTCAATGGTGGGGTCATAAATGACCTTTTGTAATTCTCGTTCATAAAACGTTCCTACTATCTCCTCACCATCTAAATCTTTTATAGTATAAACGGGCCACGGAGTACGTTCTATTATAGAAGAAATCACAAATATTTCATGGCTCCAATTAGATTCATAACCTTTTTGGAATACATGTTTATATTTAGTTATTCTGACATGATCACCGACATGAAACATAGGTAGTATAGTTTTTGATGATTTTTCAGATTTTTCATATAAATTACTCCAAACTGTCATTATATTATTAGAATTAACATTTTAATACTAGAATGGAAACTATGATTGTAAGAGTGTATCAAATTCTGCAAAATATCAATATATTTATGTGTATTCTTGTGTGTAAAATAGCGCCACATCTTCATTTTTAGCGTTCTTTGAAATCTTTCTACAATGCTTGCTTTGATGTCTGGATTATTTGTCGTATAGTAATTTATGTTTTTTGTTTTAAAGTATCTTTGAACATCTTTCGATACAAATTCAGTGCCTTTATCAGATTGAATGTGAGTGGGTGTAGTATTAGCTTCATTAAATATACTGTCGAAACACTTTTTTACGGTTTCTGAATTTTTCTTTTTCAAGGGTCTAGCATATGCATATTTACTAAAAACATCAATAACACAAAGAATGTAGTTGAAACCTTTATTATCTTTAGAATAAGTCCGCATGTCGCTTAAGTCAGCTTGCCAAAGTTCATTGAGATTAGAGAGAACGTATTTGTTCCGAGGGAATTTTCTATGTACTGGTTTGTGGAGTGTATACGTAGATTGGGATTGCAACCAGTTTTTAACTTCTTCCTTTTTCATTTTACCTTTCATAGCTTTTGATAATTTGTCGATATTGCTATATCCAGCTGGGTGTGATACATCATAATAAATTTGATCTATTTCTAATAAGGGGTCCATTTTTCCCAATCAATCTTTTTCTTAATTTTATTTGCGTGTTTATCTTCGCTCGTTGGCGTCAAATATACCTCTGTGTTTTGTGGCGGTTGTTCTTCGATGGCGTTTTGAAGTCGAGCTATGTACTCACGTCTTTTTGGATTGCCAATATATGTTAAAGGTACTTTTAAATCCTTTAACGCTTTAGCAAATTTTTCCCAACCAGGTGGGTCGTTGTTTTTTAATGGTCGCAGTGTATCGCTCACTAAATCGATAATGTTACTGTTAGGAATCACTTCATTATCTACAATCACTGTGCCAGCATCATTCCAATAAATTTTGTTTTTATTTAGTGACACCGAATTCAATAACAACTCACCTTTTTTTACATATGTTTTTGGTATTAATTTTAAAATTTGTTTTGTTGAGTAGGAAGGTTTTTTTTCGAGTGTAAAACTTTCTTGTTGCTTCTCTTCATCACTCAGTGTCTGACTGACAACTACATCTTTATTCTTGATATCATTATTTATATTAAAAAATTTCCAGCTTTCAGATGTGGGTTTAATGTTATCGTCATTTGAAGTTATTATAGGGAGTTCAATGGGACGACGATCTTCTTCCATAAAGTGAAGATATCTTTGTAAAATTTGTAAGTATAATTTACACTTTTTTCGATCATCCATATTACTGTCGAGTATTTTTTCCATTTCACTATCTAAACGAGAGGTAGGATTTTCATTTCTTTTTTGATTTAACTTATCTATTAAGCTTGGATCAACTAACAGCATTTTTTTGGCGTGTTCCATTTTTAAACTAGTCCACTTATCAATCCACTCAAAATAGAACCCAATATAATCGGAAGAAATGCACCACCTTTTTGAACTATAATATTCTTTCTTATTTTATTTGTACTTTTACGTACCAATTTTCGTAGTAGATTTTTATACTTTTTTAGTTTACTCTTTGATTTTTCTTCAAGTTTTATATTTCCTTGTAAAACGTTATGAATGCATTCACATATAAAATTAATTTCGTTTTCGTTACAGACTTTTAAAAGAGCTTGTTGATGTTTTGGTTTAAGTTTATAAAGAGCATTTAATAAGTGTTCATGCGTCTTTAAGCGTCGATCCATCATTTGTAAATGACGGGTATTGGTTGGTTCTTGACATATTTAAACTCTTTTGTGGGAATGTACACTGTAGAATGACCATCAGATGGAAATATCTTTGATTTAATTCGACACATGTCAAAAGTGTCTTGTTTTAGATCTATCATCAAATAGCCATGTGCTTCTTTTGTAGCATCTCTGTAAGCATCTTCTATGAATTTGCTATTTTCTGGTGATACTTGTCGTGCTAAGTAACGTATTTGAGTTTTATCACGTGGGTTTTTAAAATAAATTATGTAGTTTGAATTCAAAGAAATGTCTCTTTGTCCTTTACCTTGATGAAATAAATTTTGAGTAATGTAAAATACACTCAAGTTCCTATGATGACTACCTTTGGTAAATATGTCAACAATGCGACCATCAGATTCCCTCATGAGATCATCGATAATAATAAGGTTAGCTTCCTTTCCATCAAACATATGCAAATCTGGTATACCCTGATAATAGTTTACATTTGGTAAATTATATAAAGGCTGCATTTCATCAAAACACCAAGTAATTTGATGAAAATTTGTGTTGCACACCTCATTAATATGTTTAATAAAGTTTGTTACAAAATTAGACTTTCCACATCCACTTGGACCTGCAACTATGGCAGTAAAAGGATGATAAAAATGAAACATTTTTAAATGCACGTGTGATCTCGAAAAGCGTTTCGGAATGAATAAAACTAGAAGTTACGATTGAATGTATTATATTTGATTTTGTTTTATATACAAAGATTACATACACAAATACTTTGAAAAATGATCACATACAGTTCATAGCTGTTTTGAAAAATATTACAGTAAGAAAATTATTATAAAATAAAGTTAAATCAGGTATAACAAATAACTAACTACATACATTAAAATTTACATCTAATTTTTCATGATATTATACAAAACAGTTGTCATAGTAAAAAAATAAAAATAAAGATAGTACATAATAAAGACAGAACTTTAAGTTATTAAAAACCACAATTAAAACACACACACACACATTAACATACATATTTTCGTTGTACAGAAATCGTTGATAAAATCAAATGTCCTTTATTTTATAATGACCCCATGCAAGAGTATCTGTTGAATTTTCTATTAAATAACGTTTTGTGTCATTGTGTGATAAAGATATTTTATTAATTTTTTGTGTATATATAGCATGTTTAATTGATTTAAATCTTATCATTTCACTGTATTGCGTTTTCTTTTCATATAAACATGATTTATAATCGGTAAGACAAAATTTTTTTGTTACACTTTTGTTAATCCCTTTTGCTTTACATATACATTTATTCTGCACATCCATTGCATACATTTTAGAGCGAAGACCTACAAACTCTTTAAGAATTTTACCGTTATTTTCGTCTTTAAAAAAACCTAACCGTTTTTTATTCAATAATGGTAAACCATATTCATTATTTGGCGGATAGTCGGACGTATCAAAGTAGTTGACTAAATCAAGTTTTATATCAGCATAATAATTTTGCGTAAATATTTGATATATTAAGCTATCGGTATCAGTATATAGTAACTTAATATTATCTTGATATTTCATTTTCATATAATCGTAATGGAAATCGTATAGTAATGTTTTAGATATATCTAAAATACAAAAACCGAGGTAAATTGGTTTATTATATAAAACGTTAGTTTTATTTAATTGTATTGCAACTAAGCTCTCTGAGAATATAGATAAACTATGGAATTCTGGTCTTGCTATCAAAGATTGAGCACCTTGAGTTTTGCCACGATTTAACCAATGATTAATTAATTTGACATTAACTCGTTTTCTTACATTTTCCATTGTTTTACCAAAAACAGAATTATTCATAAGTTTAAAAAAATCTTTCTCAAAATCTGAAGTGGCTAATGAACGCATATGAGTATTCAAGTCTATGTAACTTTTCAACCACGCGGATTGTTCAAATTTTAAAATTCTATGTACTTTAACCAATCGGAGACCATTTTTTAAACATTGCTTAAGGTTTCTATAATGAATGACGTAATTTTTTTTATTTTTTAAATTTGGGATCAGTTTCCTGTCTTTGCTGTTTCCTAAACATACGTTTTCTGGACAAAATGGAAAATCTGAATGAAAATCATGTAAATTTTTTGAATATTCTAAATCTACTTCCAAAATTAAACCATGTTTGGCATCATCGGCTATATTAAAATCTGTATTTATATCGACCCATTCAAATTTGCCTGTTGGGAGACATTGGGACATAGCCCAACCATAAAGGTTATTTGCGTCTAAGTACATCAAAAATGAAGATGGTTTATCTGAATCGTATTCCGACATAAACTTGTTATTTGCCACTGCATGTCTATTGCTGCATTGTGATATACCCCCCCGAATATTATTCGCTATAAACGTAACCTTGTCTAAGGATCTAAACCGTATGTTTTAAGACAGACATCCCTAAAGTTTTCAAATATATCTGCTAACAACAATACATCTGTTTTTAAATACAGGTCTGAATATTCACCCATGTTTTTACAATTAAAATGATTCCACACGTCTTGAGCATGATGGTATTCACTTTCTGTAATGTGACTATCATTTAAAGAACTATAAAATTGATCGCGAGTGGGAAGAGAAGTTATTTTTAAAGAATCAAATGTCGTCATGTATTCGTATGGATAAACACCTTTTCTTATTAAACGTTTAAAATCTTCTTCACATGGATATTTTAATTTGAGTTCACGAAATTGTTCAAGTAATAAGTTCTGAGCTAATTTGTTAAGGCTACTTGACATAAATTTAAAAGAATCAAGAAATCGTAATTTTATAACTCTGTTATTGATTTGTAAAACTTTAGAAAAAGAAATATATTTTTCCTTGTTCTCAGGAATAAGTTCAATGTCACCTTTCTCGAAATCAAGACCATGCACTATGAAATGAGCGTCATAATTACTTAAATTATGTAAAAACACTGGCACAAAATTAGGAGCTTTGTATTTCTGAGAGCATACTCTATGAGCTACACCTTCATATGCACCAGTATGCCAATTATAAGATATTGTTCTATCCACGTTTAATTTAGTAGCACAAATGTAACAAGACTCACTTTGATTGATATTTATTTTATTTTCTTCAGATAACGGTAATGGTGATTTGACAAAAGAATTCTTTTTACAAATATTTTCTAAATCTGCGTAAATGAATTGCATAAATTTTAGCGCACAATCTTGCCCTGTATAAGACCTATATACTGAAAGATTATCATCATAAGAACATTTAACATAATACCCAAAACTATACGTTTCATGTTTTTGAATATTAACAGTTGATGATTGATTTGGATTGTTAGAACAACTCTCTATTGGTTTTAAAAATGCTTCAAAGTCAGCATACACAACGAATGGAACTCTTAATTTACGTTCATAGTTGTTAAATGAAATGTGGTTTGATGGTATTAATTCATTAAACCAGTTTCTTTTTCTATCGTTTTCCGATGGTAAATTTGTGCACACATTGAAACAGTCATTTTCTTGGTGTCGTTTTAAATTATCTAATGACGTGAAATTTAATAAACACCCATCACAAATATGAACTGCATGTTCAGAAGTCGATAACTGTTTAGATAATAATCTCGAGAGGTTTTTAATACAACAGAAATGACCTTTAGAACCTTGAGATATATACAATAAGTTTAAGTGAGTATTTTTACGGTGTTTCGTAAAGTGTAATGGACCCACAACTTTATTTGATTTGCTTATTGAATCATATTGTAATCCAAAAACATTAATACTTATACTATTTAATTTTTCAAACTTATGGATGTCATTAATTTTTATAGGAAACGATAGGTTATCAAATTTTAGTTTGTTTTTGTGTATTATATAAGATGATACCCTATTGGAACTATGAGTAGCTGGAAATAATCCTGACAAAACTGCCCAACGAAAGCATTCATGATCGTTATTTTGAACATTGATTACAGCTTTCTTATGTTTTATATCTAACGGTAGGTCTATGTATGAAGATCCACGCAATGGGTTAAATTTGTTGACATTCATATCCAAGTGATTTATTTTAACTAAACTCCATCCACTACCTTTTTTTTGGAAATTGGTCATTTTGTTTGTTATTTCGGTAATTATAGATGAGAAAATAATATCTTTGTCATCACCTTGACAAACAAGATAGTTTGAAATTTGAAAATCAAAAACATTGTGTAGATTTTTTGTTTCTTGTGTGAAATCCGCATTGAGAATAAAATTAACTTTTACAACAGAATATTCTAAGATCGATCGTTCTAGTAATGTATAAATTATTTTTTTAATATTTTGTAAAAATAATTCAGGTGATTCAAGCTGTGTATCAGAAACTAAACTAGATTTCACTCGATATGTAATAATTCTATTACCGAAAGCACTATCAATGAATTGAACATTAGGTAGATTATTATCTCTTCTAATTAAATTATTTTTATGTTTATTGCTCTTATAGTGACTGGTCATATATTTTTTTGATACATATATGTGACACTCAGGACATTCAATTTTATCATTATGCTGTTCTGTACTTACATTTAAAATGTTATCCAGCGACGATGTAGATGTCGAAGGAGCTTCAAGATGAATATTTTTTCTTCTCTTTAATGGATCCTCTTCAAACAATTCAGTTGGCGCTAATCTTTTCCTGCTGCCTTCTCCATTCTGCATAGATCTGATGGATAAGAAAACTGTTAAAAAAATGTTATCTCACGAAATAAATATGCTACTATGTTTCTATTATTTAAATAGATACTAACATTATTTGTTATTTACACTGCAAACAATATGCTTTCATTGATAATACACCATCAATATCATCCTCGTCGGAATGAGTTTGTTTTGAGATTTTATGTCCACTACATGGTGTGTAATAAGGAGAAATATCAGGATCTCCCAACATTGATTCTGGCAAAACATTTAATATATACCAAAACCGTATGAAACGATGATATTTATGTAAAATTATCTTTTTATCGAAACTTGCAATCTCACTCTGAGATAAACTAGAAATATCAAGTGAGTGGTACATTTTGGTTGCACTTCAATGTTAAAAATATAAACGGAAGAAACAAGTTGAATGATTGTGCAAGATGTTCGAACCATTATAAATACTTTAAGTGTATCCCCTCTTCATGGATTCCCAAATCCATGTTGCAACTAGTCTTAAAATAATAAAAAAAATTTACTCACGTTTCAACTTGTCTTTGTTCCATTTTATCACAGAGTTCGTACAGTTCTTTGTCGTATTGCGATGACATCAGATCCATTGATTCGATGTTTTCGAGAAGTGCGACGAGTTCCATGTTGTATAAATCACAGCTTGTATCCATGGTAAGGAATGTCTCAGTATTTTTAAAAGTTATTTCAACGCTTATATACTACCCAAAACAATGTAATTACATTCTAAGCTATCCACTTTTTTCCAAACAATTTATGAATGTTCCCAATAACTTTACAATCGTAAGCATGAGCATGAAAAAACACTAAAAAGACTTATAACTATTTACAATAATACTTAGCAATAACACAATTCACAAAGAGTTCTAGAATCAAAAACAAATTAATCTATTAAGTATGTAACTTAAAAGAGTACAAAGTTTAAATACAATACAATGTAAGTTAAATTTAAACAGGTAGATTCTTAAGTACAGTTAATACAATAATAGTTTCTTATTTCAATAATAGTAGTACAAAGCATATGATTAAAGTTATGATATTAAAACATTGACACGCACTGGCACTTTTGTTCATTTGTCTGTGTCTATAAAATATTTCACACAATCTTCCTTACTAGCCAACTGTTTAGTTATATTATATATAGTTTCCTTGACACTGTGCAAGTTCTTATCACTGTCGTTTTCCGCGTAATATTTAACTCGCACATCAGCGTGTTTCCAATGTTCCGTCGGTGCGATGTTTTTTATTTTATTCACTTCATACACCTCAATTTTTATGAGATGTGATGCAGAACTGTTGTCATCGCTGTTTGATCGGATGTATGAAACACCCCCGCTCGTCGATCGACCAACACTGGATGACTTTCTTGTTGTTGTCTTCTTCTTTTTTGGTTTTTCGAAGAACTCATCAATGCTGTTGCATTCGATCGGTCTTTTATTTGCTATTATCGCTTTTTTTACTTTAAAAGCGAGTGTACCTTCTTCATCACTAGGTTCGTCGATTTCTTCAGCATAATAGTAGTTTTTGTAAGTATTTTCAGAAAACTGTAACAAAATGAAATGAAACTGTTTTAATTATCGGTTAAGTAAGTACTGTATGATAAATACTTATAGGTATGCGAAGTATACATGTACACATTAGTAACAATGATAAATTAATAAGACATCAAAGATAGCTAAAATGTATTAACCTGGTGGACAACACATGGCATAAACAATTAATGAAACATCTGGTTACAACACTTTTAGATCAAAGTATATAAAGGTACTTACATTCATTTTTATAACACTTTCACTATTTAACTATTTCACAATTTTACTATCACTTCACTGTTACACACAACTGGAGATCACACTTCGAGCAGAGCACAGAGTGGAATACGATACCATGTGATTTTGAGTCGGTCTTTTATATGGAGAGGGAGTATTGTTTCCTTGCAGACAAGATCCAACATGTTTCGACTTTCACCTTAAATGTTCCGTTGAATACGTAATATCAGGTAATGTGAATAATGGGAACCGTAATTATTATGACAATGAGAAGACCCAAAGGGTTTTACCTAGAATTTGAGAAAGGTATGGTGTATTGTAACGATTGCTTTATCTATAATAAACAATGCCCGTAATGCGTAAAGGGCGACTATTAAGTAATTTTAAACGGCTTTTAAGTAGAAACATGAGTTAATAGAAATACGAGACAAAGACCTTTGCATCCTTCAAATAAAAAAGGGTCGCCGATAGAAAGTAGAAAGTCAATAACACAACGAAACAGGGAAAATGTTGTTTTATCTATCATAAACAATGCTCGTAATGCGTAAAGGGTAACTATTAAGTAATTTTAAACGGCTTTTGCGTAGAAACACGAGTTAATAGAAATACGCGACAAAGACCTTTGCATCCTTCAAATAAAAAAAAAGGATCGCCGATAGAAAGTAGAAAGTTAAAAGCTAAACGAACAGGGAAAAAGTACAAGCTTAAGGGAACCGTAGACCATGAACAAATTCGTGGTTCATACCTACCTCGCGGGTGATATGAAACGGATTCCGCGGACGATATAATTTTTATTCGCGGGTGTTATCAAAGTAATCCGCGGTCGATATCAAATTAATCCGCGGTAGGTATCAAGTTAATCCGCGGTAGGTATCAAATTAATCCGCGGTAGGTATCAAATTAATCCGCGGTAGGTATCAAATTAATTCGCGGTAGGTATTAAAGTAATCCGCGGATTTATTCGCGGGTCACGCGGGCCGAATCTGGAGCAATCGAAAACGTCGGCCATCAGCCGCCGGAGCGCCGCGGACCGGCCGTCGAACCTGCTCCAGTATCGGTGAATCCCTTACTACTATTTGGCAACAAAGGCACCCCTTTGTTGCACCTGTGCCTACCCCATTGGGGATAAAAGCGTGATGTGTGTGTGTGTGTGTAATATTTTGAATTTTATGACCTGTTATATACCTGTTCATTATCCACTTAGGTACCTTTATTTGCAACCTTTTGAGTGAAGTGGGGCATTATTTTATTTATTTACATTATAAAGTACTCAATATTAGAACGCCAGTTTTCAATCATTATTTTATCCCACGAGTATACTATTTATTTCCATATGTTACAAATGCTAATCTTGTGCAACTATTGTTGATTCAAATCGATAAATTAACATTTAATTATCTCACCTAGAAACCAAACGGTCTCGTGAGCAATAATTCTGCCAGTATTCGTGATTTTCAGAATATCTATTTAACTTTTTATAAATGATAAGCGTAAGGGCTCATACACATAAACGCGATACGGCGTCGCGTCGTCTTACGACGCGACGCCGTTTCACGATGCGAAACCGTATCGTGGAAATCTACGACGACAGTTAATCTCGAAAGGACGACGCCACGCCGTACCGTGTTTATGTGTATGAGCCCTAAGCGGACACGAAATTGATTTCCGAGTGGAATTATGTACATGAAGGCAATCTCTTACTCTCCACATGTATTCATAAATATATTTATCGAAAAAAGAGCCTATTTCATTGTAATTTAAATGGAATGCAGTAGATCACGATTTTAATCGAGGATTTAGATATGTTTATCAAAATCTGTTTAGCAGTTAATCGCTAACAGACATTCGCACCAACTTTCACATTTTCATTTACGTGGATAAAAAATCATCGGTCAGAGCAAACAAAAACGTCGCCCTTTGCTAACGCCCATGTGAAGCAATATCACGTTGATTGTCGATTCAACGCTATCTTCTATGATGAATGTTGGTCGCCCACACACACAATTAGTATGTGTAAATTAGCCCACTGAGCACAAGGTATTTGGAACGTTGAGTGAAGGTACACGTGTTTGATGTTGGTTCAAACATTGGTGATTGTTTGGTAGTAAACATCTATGCATTTGTCCAATATGGTTCATATTCTTCAAGGGATAATCATAAATACATAGCATCACGCCTTTTTCCCTTTTCAGGGGGTAGAGGAGTAACACACCCACATTTAGCTATCTATGTTAGGTCCAAAGGAATAGGGGCGGGACTATTATTTACCGGGTAAATCTCAGACTGCGGACTGAAATGTTGTTTGTCCAAAAAGTAAAACATGAATAAATTGATAGAACTGAACAAAATATAGATTTGAAAATAAGGTATTCTGTGTGTCCTTTTTTAAATGAAAGGTTGCACGCACAAATGTCTTCAAGCATTGTAAATCACTGAACTTTCACTCTTCTCAAGTTATACTCAAACGCGATCTCCTCCTGCACATTTCTTATGACACCCTGGGCTTCTTTTTATATATGTCCGGATCTAATTGAGGTACGCTTGCTGAAATGAGCTCTTTTATTTGAGCATTTGCGGACTTAAATGGGATGAATTGGATGGAAGCTAGGTGTTAAAATTCAACTGCTACGCGGCAGCACAGGTCCTCTAGTAAATAATAAGATAATAATCTTTGGGACGATTTCACCGCTTGTTCATAAACGTTATTCGTCACATAAATGTATCAGCCCACTAAATATAAAATTCACACTATTATTTAGTTTATGCTTCTAGATTAGAGTGCACCTCTACCGACAAGTAGTCTACTAATCCGAACTTCGTTTTCGACCAATTTTATTAAAATATATTCCAATTAAACATTCATCAGATAGATAATAAATATAGACTTTAATTAATAGAGTATCCATTACAGAATATTTTAATGTTATTAACATAATTCATATCAATTACATTGGAATGCAGACTGTATATTTCAGGGCCAAATTAAATTCTCCCTCGTGACAGCCATAGATAGCGTTATTCCAATCTAAGAAATGGTTTGTTTTTAGTTGAGAAAAATGTATCGTATGTTATGTTCATATAAGTATAAATTTTAGCCTTAAAAGGTTTTTGACCTATCTTTACAAGTAAAAGAATTTTCCGAGAATCAAAACCCTCGGTATATTTGTAACATACAAAAGTTCCTTCCGTGGTAACATAATATAAACAAATCAAACCTGGATTAACATCCAAGACTCAGAGCCAGTTCCACAGTTTCTAAATAAGCGACAGATAATTATTTTATATATAACGCTATCTAACAAATCAATCTGAAACATTGCTAGCGACTTTTTCTACCAGATATTTGTATTCGAGGCCTATGAAACCAAAATTTGTAGGTTATATGGCGGATAAGTTGCGAATAGATAATCGGGGACAGCATGTGGTGAAATCGCCTCTTACTGTATTAATGTATTGTTTCAGTAGTTCATTCGTAGTCAATAAACATCTTCACCAACTTTCATATTAGTTCGATAGTTTGAAGATTTTTTTTTATGATATTTATATATAGGGTATAATAAACGAGCATACGGTTCACCTGATGGTAAGAGGTAATTAGTCAGAGGATAAAATCTGGCCATAGATAACCTTTATCAACTGGTCTAGTACCGCAGCCCACATCTTCCGCTGCGTGGTCCGGATCTCGTTTTAATCTTTCGAAATGCGTGTTTTACGAAATATAAAAACACGACTCGTTAAGCTTGTAGTGGTGGGCATGAATATAGCATCACGGCTTTCTCCTTTTTCTGAGCTGGACAGAGCTGTAAAACCGATATTTCGTCAGCTATGTGAGGTCGTACGTTATAGAGGGTATTGGGAACTTCATATCTATACTATAATATTATAAAGCTGAATAGTTTGTTCGGTTGAACGCGCTAATCTCAGGAACTACCCAACCGATTTTGAAAATTCTTTCACTAATAGAAAGCTACATTACTCCTGAGTGCTATAGGCTACTTTTTGTCCCGGAAAAACTTTTCACGCGGGTGGAGGCGCGAGCAATACTAGTATAATTATAGATTTGCTTCATTTATAGATTGTTACAGGGCTCTACACCCTGACGGCCAGCGAGAGAATGATCTGTGCCAGTGATAGTTGTCATATTTATAAGGCTGTTTGACAGATTGTTTTCCACTTTTGTAAAATTACCTATATTAGCTGAGGAAAGTAAACTTATATATTTTAAAGATTGTATAGAACACATATAGACAGTATAGAATCAAATGCAAGGGTTCCTTTTGCATCCTACGGATCTTCAAAAATAAAGTACAGTAATTGTATTCAAAATGACTATTTTTTAACAAAAAGAAATAGAAACTATTCCTGAGGAACGTTCAAGTTGTGATCACTGCTTGTTAGTGTATCATTTAGTGCATCCACTCCAGTGATGTACGCAGTAGTACGGGAATAATTCGATGCAGTTGCTTTAACTATATTTATTTTAGTAACGCGGTACATAGGAGATAAAAATACGTTTTTTTGTATTTTTTGTTCGCTGCGTCGCCCGCGTGCATATTTTTCCAGGATCAATGTCCTGCTATGTATTTTCCTGCGATAAAAAGCCTATGTGCTATTCGAGATTGTAATTTTTGTGCTAAATTTCATCCAAATCGGTTTAGCCGTTCTGGCCTGATTGAGTAACAAACATCCATCCAAATTTTTGCATTTATAATAGTAGAGAGATTGAGCTGGAGGACCTATCTAAACCATAATATTCTTATCCTTTATACTTATCAGTTAAAAGTAGGTGTCGGGGCAACACAAGCATGTTACAGAATGGATTTGGGTTAATTTTTTGCGATGCTCGTCCGATGTCAATTCCTTATGGGTGACCTAGAAAAACCCATATGAGGTTTTTCCCCAACTGGGAACATCCGATCCATAGCCCATATACGACTGGACTATAAGCCACCATATAACTTTGTTGTTTAATTTGAAGAAAAAATATCAAACTTGCCATTTATTAATACTAATTTGTTGGAAAACCAGAAAAGAACTGCTCACTAAATTTAAATATGGAATAGAACAAAATGGCGTCGCAACAAAAAAATTATAAAATGCATCGCCGGATGTTCTGAATGAACTAAACCACCCATACATTGACAACCGACTACCGTTGAATGAAATAATCAATCGAGCCTCGTTTAGTTTCCACAAAACCCAAGGCTTTAATTTACTTGTCACCGGGCGTAATTATGCGGATTATAAAGCCGCCCACACACGAACAAACAATAGCGCCGCGGGCGGGACCCACGCGTGAATGGGACCGAATATCAATGAAACATTTAAAATCTTTTTATGGATTATATAGAATTCGTGTTGTACTTTATAAATTCTATGTTGTTTCTGGTTATTCATTTAATGATAAAATATTTGAAATAAGAATTATTTTATTGACATCTGTAATGATTTTGATAATGGCACTGTATAAATAATATTTTCAACTAGATCAATTTCTATTATTAAAAAAAATACAATTAGGTAGTTTTCTGTTGTCTATTATCATAATTTCTGCGGTACTTAAGATTTTACTTTATAAATTTGAATACCAATATAAACTTAATGACAATTTTTACATTTCCATAGTAGTTACATCTGTAGGTACCAACCAACCGTTAAACAAACAGCTGTTGACTCTCGAATAAAATTTGTGAAAACCAAATTACTATGCATAGAACGCAACCGGTTTACAACCGCCACGTAAACTGCGATCCCATACTTGGCTTTATAATAGTCATGGTTACATATTTCACGTGTTTAATAAAAAAATATTCCGGATTCATTAATGATGTACTTTGATAGGGCGATGGTGTTGTGCTAAGCGGAGCGGAAGCGATTTTTAAAGGCGATTTAATATTTAATGTAACCTATTTTGTCTTTATTGTCGAAAGTTATTCTAATTAATTTGTGTTTGCTGATGCATAGGATTTAGACTGGAAAAATTATCAACATAAAAAAAATGCGTGTTTGTAAACTTTTTACATTTGTTTTTCATTACCATCTATACTAATATTATAGATGCAAAAGTAACTATGTTTAAAAAAGTAGTGGCCTGGAAGAAACTCGGCCTACCCCTACTGGATCAAAAGCGTAATGTGAGTGTGCAACAAAATAACCTTATTATTTTATTTATTAATCGATAAAGGTCAATTATATTAACTCCAAATCTCATTTAATGTATGTATGCAGAACGGCAGTCCTCGCCTGATATACCAATTATTGGAATTGATCAACATTGCAAATGTATTTCAAATCTGTGCTGGGCATCTGCATATTTCATCAGTTACACACGCGTTTGGCTTTGTGGGCAATGAGTTATTACATTTGTAATAAACAATTGCTATTTTAATCTTGATATGAATTCGGGTTTAGAACCTGGGTTGGTTCCGTGACATTGGGTTATCTTCTCAGTATCAGAATTAGCATTGAATTTGTACCCGATATGGCGATTGGTCTAATATGGAACGGAACAAACAATATGAAGAAAAGTGGGTGCCTTCGTTGCACCTCTGCTTACACCGTCGGGGGTAAAGGCGTGATGTGCGTTATTATAAATATATATTTTTTTTTACATAGATTGACCACATCCTGAAATAAAATTAAAGCTACTTCTTACTCCAGAAAGGTCATCCATACCGAATCGTGAGTACCGCAGAAAGTAAAATTTGTGACTTGTTGAAGAAACCCATCTGAATTGGCAGGATTTGGATTTGTATTGGTTTCAGGAAAAATCTCGGTCTCTCTCTCTTGGGATGGAATATAAAGTCGGCATAATGGCTGCACTTGTTTTGTTGACCTAAGGCCGTAGCCAAAATGCCTTCCTTCGATCGTTAACACTGACGTTATGTATGGGAATGACATATTTTAGCGATATAGTTTTTCAATCCTTTTCACTGTAACATGTAATTTTTATACAACAGATGCGTATACCTGTAATGAGCATATATGTCGGCCTATGATAAAATATTTTTTTTATTATTTTAATATATATATGCTACTGGTGTACCATGATAAATAAATAAATAAATATATTGATCATTAGGATCTGTCATTCCCATATATTTTGTTATCTATTAGCGTTAACGGTATCTTGGCTGCGGCTTCTGGTATCAACTCGTAGCAGAAATATCTTTCTCTATAGAACCAAATAAACGAATAAAAAGGGTTTATCGCTACCACTTATCATCATGCACAAATCCAATGTCTCCAAGCGGAAACAAGCGCGACTAACATTGTGATGTCTGCGGGCGTCCCCACGCATGCGTAGGCGTCGTACCTTTACTTTCCAATTTTAGAGTGTAAAGCACCGTTCACACGGTACCTTTTGCACATTTTACGGTAAGGTTGTTTGTTTATCAAGATTAGGTAAGTTGCATTATGTTCAGAGATTGTAGTGGACAGGGTTCGATTGTTAAGTAGAGCCACACGTTTAATTTCTAGAGATAAATTATTTGGATTTCACTAGAATGGCTTTTGAAGTTTTGTGTACAAAGCAAGTACATACAAAGTAATATTAATGCAAAAATAACTGTATTGAGGTATCTGTTACGCTTTCACAAATAAACCACTCAACCGATTTTGATGAAATTTAGTACACAGTGCGCTTGAACCCATGAAAGAACATAGACTATTTTTTGACACAAACCGTAATCAAACGAAGCGACCAAAAGGCCTAAACCCTCTCAGTTATAGAGGAGGCCCGTGCTCAGCAGTGAGTACTATATAATACAGGGCTAGTATGATGGTATGGTGGATTAAAAGTTAGTCTAGCTTGTCATATTTGCATGTAGTCAACATGCAAAAATTATTATATTTTTTAATGTGTGAATCGGCTACCATGGTTGATTTCGCGCGGCTAAAGTGTAGAATATAAGGTTATCGTATGACAGAGTGGGCGTGATTTAGCATGGCCTCTAATGCTATTCTCTATATAGGTGTTAAATTGACTTTAAAAATATAATGGAAGAGTTGAGTATGCTTTCATTGTAGTCTCGCAGATAGCGGTATTATATTAAACTAGTGACAGCCTAGAGGTCAAAATTCAACCGTCAAAAATAAATTTGTAACACATGTTATACATGAGCACTGCCTCGGTGGCGTAGTTGTATTACGGTACGACTGCAAGGCTGAGGTCTCGGGTTCGATTCCCGGGTCGGGCAAAGTGATATTGGATTTTTCTATTCAGTATCAGCCAGGAGTCTGGAATTTTTGCCCGATATGGCGATAGGCTCGCCCCCTATCACATCATGGGACGGAATACGCTTGGCGAAAAGTGGTTGCACTAGTTGCGCTTCTGCCTACCCCTTCGGGGATAAAAGGCGTGAGCATGCGCATGTTATACATAAGTACATTTTATTATGAAGTTTAATTATGCCAAATCTCAAACTCCTCCGTGCGCACAATGTTTTAAAAAAGGTTGTAACATAAAAATTTTCAAACCCCATACCCTAATTATTTTAGTAAAACTTTAACTGATTGAAGGCTGTATGTTTTTTGTACCGTGGCCTACAAATCGTGTGTTAGACGAGTGCGCGTAGTGTTGCCAGTTTTCTAACCGCTCGTTTTGTTTTTATGCAATAATAAATGCTACACCCGTAATAAAATTATGTCTGCGTGTGCAGTATTTGTAATAAAAATCGTTTTATTTGATGCGTAATTTTGAGAATTGTGAGTGGTCGTATTCTAATTTCGGTTATATAAATTTTTGTTCATCTCTGATTCGGATTGCAACCCTACCTGTGAACGACCTCCCCTCGACCTCTTGCGCGGGAGCACCAAGTGTGTGAGCACGTAATTTCGATGTCGGTTAATATGTGCCGATAAATTACGAAGGCTTGGTTAAGGACCCCGCGGAGTGTTCGCCGTGATCAGCTGGAGCCGCTTTGCCGTCCTATACGTGTCGATGACCCGATGACTGCAAGGAGCGTTTTGTTCCAGTACACGTGAGTAGTGGTTGTCATTTCAATTCGCCGGTTTGTGCCGTTAGAACACGTTTTTATCCATTCACGTTTTTCGTTATAGGGCGAACATATCAGGAATCCTCCGCGGAAGTTGACAGGAGAACACTCGCCGGCCTGCCGACCATGCGGGTTGTCTATTCCTTCCCGGGGGTTTTTCCTCAGGGGTTGTTTTTGTTTTTCTTACATTTTCATTCTTCATTTCGTCTGTCGCGGGTAGACTCAAAACTGCCTGCATCACCAGAGAGGAGGCTATCTTCCCTAGTTGGTGGAAGCCTCAGTGATTCCTGATCCTGTATTGGAGGACCGAGGACACACTCTCAATGTTATTTTTGGGAAATTAGATAACTAAAGTATGTAAATTTATTATTTTGGGTCTGACACCCTATTTGTCAGTGGCGCCCTTATCTTAATTTAATTGGTGTTTTTTGAATAAATTACGAGTAACAAAGTGATAAAAGAACAGCTCTCCAGTAGGCTCACGTCCCGCTCTCCGACCTTAATTTATTAGCCGGAACCCAGTACTTTGTGATTTGTATTAAGTAGCAAGTAAGTAAGTGAACACAATATATGAATTTAAAGTCTGTGTACCGTTTTATTCCACCCACTTCTGCTACACCATACACACCATCGGGTCTTACATGTAACAAGGTGTACAATTTTTTTTTCACGTTATAATATATAGACTAGTTTATGATACCTATGTTGAGTGCCTTTTTTATGATATAGGGGGCAAACGAGCATACAGCTTGCATAGATTTTGCTTGTGACTTCGATAGCGTCAAATACCTGTGGCAGAATAAGCGTACTATTGCGTGCTTTTGAGGAATAAAAAGACAATAAAAAGAAAAGTACAAATGGCGGTCTATATAATACAGGGCTGATTGCATTGCATTGCAATCCGGAGACATGGGTTTTATTTGTGTACTTTGAATGTTACAGCAATTGCATTATCGACTTCAGCAACTGTTTTCATAATTGTATAGCGTTTCTCAGCAGCAAGTCATCGTCTGCGCAGCGCCTAACTAGCTAAAAACTAGTGTGTAAAACTTTGATGTTTTTTTTTGTATAGGATAATTGTCATAGATCGTAATATTTTCCCTTTCCTACCTCCATTCATCGCGATGAACGATGTATGATTGAATGATTGCATTAATGTATGATTGAATGAATGTGTGATTGAAAAATGATCGAATGGATAAATGAATTTACGAAATATGAATGAATAAATGCCATTATTTTTATTGACGATCTTTATTTTAGCCGGCAATATTGTTTTTTATAGAAATGAAGGATAAGGCGAGTAAGACGCTTGTCATTTTTACGACTACTCATGTAAAGTCCGCACACTAGTTGCGCCTCTGCCTACAGTGTAGGCCCTAAACCTTCAGTCATAAGGCGTGTGAATGTGTGTGTGTGTGTCTGTGCAGTCTCTTCAAGCAAGTCACTACGTGTACTGACTAGTCATTTCTGTTCGCTCATATTAGTGTGGGTTCTGGGCGTAGCGTACACGAATGATATTCAAAATTAGTTGTACGTAGCATGTTCATTGTTCATGTAAAATGATTCATGCATTATGGTTTCAATTTCATCTCTTTCTATAGGTATCCGTTTGTATTTTTTGTGCGGAATATGATCTCTGAATCTATAAGAGAGTTAGGGCCTATTTCACATTAAATAGCTAATGTAGATAGTACTCATTTTATTACCATTAATTTGGGAGCATAGATTAGAGTGTAACTTTTGTATTTGGTCGGCTTATACATTTATGTGACGAGTAGCATTTATCAGCAAGCGTCAAAACTGGCCCTAATTCTTACTAGATATTTATGACTATAGGCATAAGGTCGAAATTAAATAGCAACAGCAATCATTTTAAAATGTAAAGTTTCTCACAAATTTGTCAAATAAAAAGAAGTCAAAAACTCTAGCAGTATGAACGAACCCAAATCTAATTAAACGAAATATGAAATTCTTAATTAACAGCATAAATAACATGATAAATGATCAATCAATCTATAACCCGTTAGCCCTTTTAGATAATAGCTGATTTGCTACCCGCCCACTACATGTAGAGTTGGGACATGCATAATTTATTTTACAACGAACCGTCGTGGCCTCTTTAGTTCAGTAGTATTGTATATTTGAGGTCTTGAGTTTGATTCCCAGGTCAGATAAAGGCCCGGGATTGTCAGTTAAGAGATCTTAATAAATATGTAAAGCATTTACACGTAATGTATAGTCAGCAACATAAATATCTGTACAAAATCAAAATTTCAAATCGCCTATATACGCGTTAAATTAAACTGAAACATTTTTTTCTTCATTTGAAGTAAAGTAAATCTCTTTTATTTTATTTTTGTGAAGAGAAAAAAAAGATTAGTAAGAACACAAAAGTGTGTAGGCAATTTGAAGTTTTGAATTTGTTCATCTACTTATGCTGCTGACTGTACAAAAACTTTTGTAAAAGTATACAGTCCCCCAATGCATCGTTTACTGTGCGTCTAAATATTGTTTGGCATCGTCAGTACATTTAAAAACGTCGTGTAAATAACCCTCCTTCTTTCGCAGTCGGGTAATAAGCCCTCAATTACGTAATTGTGCATTTACCTATCGAGATTTTATGTTATGCATTGGCGAATAATTCATTAACGAATCATACTAATATTATAAACGCGAAAGTTTGTAAGTATGGATGTCTGGATGTATGTATGTATGGATGTTTGTTATTCTTTCACGCAAACACTACTGAACGGATTTCGATGAAATTTAGCACACGGGTAGATTATATCCTGGATTAAAACATAGGCTACTTTTATCCCGGAAAAATATAAAGCGGGACTTTTATCCCGGAAAAACTCATTCACGCGGGCGGAGCCGCGGGCAAAAGCTAGTATGACTATAAATTAAGAATAATGAACACTTCTGAATAAGCTGTTTACACACTCGTACTTGTGATTAGTCGTCTGCACTCGGCAATCTAAAATATCTAAATCAGGGGTTAAACAAAAAAAATGTACAATAAGCGGGGTAACAAATTCTAATAAGAAGCTTCGCAGTATTATTGAAAACAAAAACAAAAAGAAAGTAATTAGTTTTTTTTAAGTACCCTCAATGGGTAATATAAGCGTTCTTGAGGTTTTTATGAACGTCACTTTCGAAAATCGTATTCGTATAGGTTAAGTTATTTTTTTCGCTTGCATAAAACGACGTCGTGGGCAACAGCTAGTACTTTCTAAACACTCGTAAGTTGGTAATTTATTGTTATATCTAGGAGACATCCCAAATATAATGGCCTATAGGGTTGTCTGACACCCTTATTCACAAACAATACTTTGAGGACGCACAGTGCGCCCGGAAATAGTGTCGATAATTTCATAGTCTTCTTTGGCTTTGTTCAGCCTTGTTTAGCCAGCCAATTTTTGACAGCCAACTGAAGTAAAGTTGCCTCTCAATATTAGCCAATTACAGCGCCTCTATGCCTACACACTGTCATACCGAACTAAGAAACAGACTTATTATCATGGCATTGCTCCATTCTTAGCTAAATAACGTTTGTGAATACGGGCTTTAATCTATTTCCCAGTAATTACACTGGCTACAGTGTATTATATATTAGCCAATCACAGCACCCCTGTATACGTGCTGCGAAACTTGCTTAAACACTGAGTAACAGACATATTACCAGAGCATTTTTACATACTTATCTAAGTACCGTTTGTGAAAACAGGTCTTAGTTTTTAGCAATGCAATGCAATCAGCCCTGTATTATATACTGCCCACTGCTGAGCACGGGCCTCCTCTACTACTGAGAGGGGTTGGGCCTTAGTCCACCACGCTGGCCTAGTTTGGGTTGGCGGACTTCACATACCTTCGAAATTCAGAAAACTTCACAGGTATGCAGGTTTCCGCACGATGTTTTTCTTCACCGTTAAAGCGAACGATAATTGATAACAGTACACACGTAACTTCGAATAGTCAGAGGTGTGTGCCTTGGGTTTTGAACCTCCGGCCATTGTCTCGGCAGACCGTTCCATTCCTAACTAGGCTATCGTATTTAGCGCATAACTCAAAATCAAAATACACGAAATGTCAATTTTAAACGAAGTAAAAACAGAGGACGTGTTCAGCCGTGGCAGAAGGGGCTGCGGTTCGCAAGACCGCATTCCTCCCTGTATGGGATGATATAGAAGAACCAATACAATGTGACATCGGCAGAATCGATCAGCATACAATCCGAACCGTCCCCGGGACCTGATCAATGTCATTGTACATTGATTCTCAATTGAATACGTATTTGTTTTGAATGCATTAACTATCTTGAAATAATGTGGTTTTATTAACGATACTATGTTTAATTAAATGGTTAACTCTGCTTGCTTCGTCGTAGTCGGGTGAAGTAAATTATGAGTATTTGACACTTTGTCACTTAACTGTGATTTTTTGTCACGGCGACTTTTTAACAATATGCCCGAGGGAGTTTTGCGGTCTCTAGGATGTCTACGAAGACACACGGTGACATACTGCCGCTTCAGTGTTTATTTGTCCAACCGTATAATATGTTTAAATAGAAAAAAAAGTTTAATAGACTATCTATACTAATATTAAAAAGAGGAAAGATTTGTATTTTGTAACGAATAAACTACTACTGTAACATAGGTTACTTTTTATGCCGGGAAAATATAAAGCGGGACTTTTCACGTCATTCACGTCGGCGGAGCTGCGAGCTAAAGTCTAGTAATAAATACCAATAGACTTGAAATTGATTTATGTATTCTACAAGAATAACTCATTTTAGGTAAATTTAGTCACCTCACTAAGAGGACGAATTAGTAAAGTGATAAAATAGGTGGTAAAATGAAAATCCGTCAAAATATTGTAAGGTCGTTCTTACAATTTATATGTGCCACTTATGAGTCGCAATTCAGTAATTTGTAGTTAAAATTTTCTAGGTGATGTTCCAAAATAGCGCATGCTATGAAGTGACTTATCTACATAACATTTATCTATACGAAATTATGTTATAACTTATATGGTTTAGAAATGGTAATAATAGACATAGAAATTTTTGAACTATGTCTCAATTAGAATACAATGAATATTTTTTTGAAAATGCGAATTACTTTTTGCATTTTCATTATGAGTAATCATAAGATCAACAGTTTATTAATAAATAATAATAATTCAATGCTAAGGACCGCGAATCATTAATATCGGCGGAGGAATAGACTATGCACCCTCTCGTTTCATAATTCTCTCATCGCCCGCTGCGCCAAGGAGTCAGAAATATACTCGAAATTAATATAATAAGCTTTAGATATAAACATATTATTTGAACTACATACATATTATTGCAATGCTGGGGTCTCGGGTTCCATCCCCGGGTCGGGCAAAGTGATATTGGATTTTTCTATTCAATATCAGTCCGGAGTCTGGAATTTGTGCCCAATATGGCGATAGGCTCGCCCTCTATCAGATCATGGGAAGCAATACGCACGGCGAAAAGTGGGTGCACTAGTTGCGTCTCTGCCTACCCCTTTGGGGACAAAAGGCGTGAGTGTATATGTATGTTTGTATATGTATAAATTTTATTAACGTGGGCTGTCGTTCATCACCATTCATACCTGACCCATGAGGCATTAGTTTCTCTTTCGATTTACAGTACAACTAATAATATTAATCATTCTGCCACCGAGAAAATTCAATGTATTTTCAAGGAATTCAAAAATACTTATGCCTCAATGCTTAAAATATATTATTAAATTATTTAATAATGATTAAAATATATTATTAAAGTAGCTTTATACAACTGAAAGAATCTTTAGAATCCATTCAGCGGTTCCAAAGATTAACCTTTATAAACTTCTCCTTTAACAGCGTAGATTCACAAAGATTTTATCTGAACCAATAGGCATTTGTCCGGAGATATATCTTTTATCGGTAAGTCGTCTCGTTAGCGAAGGCATTTTGCCGGCCGTCCACGGAATCGCCAGCAAAAAATTACCAATCGATCGCGCGTCAACGACCTATCAACGTGAGAAGGCTCAGATGACATTACCGGCGCATTGTGGCCTTTTTATTGTTACATCGACCAGTATTAATTGACCCCTGCCACTGAATTGTTTGGATGAGCGTAACCGTAAATCAGGATGATGTATTTGTTGACTGATTTTAGTTTGTTAAATTATTGAATAGTATAACTGTAAATTTTGGTTTCGGGAGCTACATATTGAGAAAATTGTTTGATCTCACAAGCGGACTGCAATTATTTCAGAATTTGAGCCTCATGGAACTAGGACCCTTCCACCTAATTCCTGAAAGATTCTTTGTCATTTAAGGTACCTACGTCGTAAAGTGAGACACCTGCTATCTCAAATTTTTATGGGAAACTTTCAAAATCGAGGTATTTCAATATTCCTAGGTGACTTATATCCCGTAAATGTCTCCATTTGAATTACTGACCATTATTAATTGGCACGTGCAATCGTAACCTGGAAAAAGTATGTTATATAGTATTCTATTATGTAATATGAGGCACGTCTATCGTCATATCATAAATTCCAATTCCACGCAAATTGAATTATTAACTCACACAAAATTTACAACCAGAGAATCAAATTCAGAACCTTTCAGTTCATAGCCCAAATACTATTAGATCAATGAGGCATTCTAGCAGGATACAGCGCCCAGATCGAGAGCTCAAAATACATTAGCCAATTGCCAATTAGGAGGAAAATTCAGTGCTTCATACATTTCATGCGCTTAGAGGCCACTTTAGCTTAAGAATTATTAATTCGCTCATAGGATGTCCACTAAGCTATTAACGGACTTGTTGCCTAATTTGTTCACATGTTTGTTAACCTTCGATTTACGTATGTTTTTCCTAGTACGGCAAAGTTACTAAACGATCTAAATATATGAATAGTGTGCTGTGTGTTCCAGAAATAATGCCCAGAAACGAGCAACAATACGTGTATCCCAAATGTTTTTTAAATCAAAAGAATGATGATACGTGTAACCGTTCGCCTGATGGTAAGAAATACGACTGTCCATAAACAGTAGCAACACCACACGAACATTGAATTACAAAGTATTCCATGGCTTCGTCTGCCTTCTCCACTCTGGAATATTAGATGTTAAGTCTCATAATATCCAGTAATTACACTGACTACAATTTCCTTCAAATCGTGACAACACTTATAGGCCGCAGAAATAGATATTGCTGTGGTACCTTCTCGAGTCCTGGCATATGAGAGATGTACTATCGTCATTTTGTTGCTATATTAATTTGGATGTATGGGTAAATCGTCTAATCCTGGAATGCGAAAAACTTTCAGTATGTGCTATTATGGTGGGTGGGTAAAATCGCCGTTCAGTTGTTTCTTTTAATACGTTTTTGTTTTTTTGTGAAGTTATGTCACTTTACGGAACATAATTGCCCTAAATAGACAATTCTAAGATATTTTTAATACATCGAAGTTTCCACCCAACTCAACCTAAATTTTCCCGAGACACAATCTGGTGTCGATACCCGCAAAGCCCCACAACCTACACGTAGTCAAATTATGGAGAGGTCTTTTTACGCTGGTCATAAATATATGTGCTTATTGCTGTTTATTTGTGCTTAAGATGGGATGTGTGGGTTGCGGTCGTTTAAGTAAATAAATGATCATTATATTATGTCGTAATTTTTTCAACCCATGTCGTGGGAAAGCAGAAAATTTCCATTTTAATGTTAATATTCGATAAAAACTATTGTGGTCTTGATATGTAATGTTGGTTATACGAGCAATAAATATGTATCCGTAGTTAAATATTGATGTAACTGGCATTATGAATATGTAATAAGAACGTATTGTTGCTTATAGTGTCTGTCTATAGTTGTAGAGAAGAAAGAAACAAAGACAAGGAAAAATATATTATTCGTCTTGGACTCAACTGTCATTCAAAAGAATTAAGAACACGGAAATAAAACACAAAATTAAGGGCCTGTTTCACGAGTTCTAAGTAAATGCTTCTCGACTCATAAATGTATAACCTGACCAAATATAAAAGTGACACTCATATCTATGCTCCCAAACAAATGGTAATAAAATGAGTAATATGGACATTAGGTGTTTAATACGATAACTGTTGAATAAAATTACTGGAACGTTGTGAAATAGACCCTCAAGATTATTACAATATGTAATGTGAAGCTGCATGTCACGGCCGTGGCAAGTAGGTGGCCACTCAACATAATGCGTTGCGGCATAAGCCACAGCACACTTACAGTTGTATAAGTCCTAGCTTTGAATCCCAGATACGGCAAATGTGGCAAAATCCCGATTTCATAACTAGTTTCCTGTATAAAGGGCTTGTACATTATTGTGGGAAGTAAATAACTTGGAAAGCTTTGCTGACCTTTTCCGATCCCGCAGGTATTAATTCGTCTGGGTATTTTCCAATATTTGGTCCAACATTGTTATGTTGTGGTTAAAACTAAGGCATTGTCGGCAGTATTGTGAGATTTAGGGCCAATTTTACCGCTTGCTGATAAATGCTATTCGTCACATAAATTCATAAGCCGACCAAACAAAAAACTGACACTTTAATCTAGGAGCATAGCATATCTACTTATGTATTTGGTCGGCTTATACATTTATATGACAAATAGCGTTTATCAGCAAGCGGTGAAATCGACCCTTAAAATGTAAACTAATGTCTTACAATGACGAATCAGCTTAATTAAATACCACGAAGAATTTTCTCAATTCTCGGAGTGGTTTTTCTAGTATTTCAGTTTGTAGTGTTCAGGTTAGCAACTTGCTCGTAACTCATTTTTACAGTCAAAGTAAAATATCTTAAATCGAATGAAATATTCAGTTTTTGTGCGATAAGAGATTTGCGAGATTAGTCTGGCAAAAGCTGGATTTACTACGAAGCTCTAAGTAACGCTACGGCCTGTATGTAACGGGTTCATATTCCAGCATTCAATCGAAGCCCTCTGCTAGGGTTGTCACTATCTAAATTTATATTTTTTTATTTTATTAAAATGCCCGATAGCTTAGTTGGGAATGGAAAAATTTGCCGAGACATTGTCCCGAAGGCTAAAAACCATTGCACACACCTCTAACTTTTCAAAGTTACGTGTGTATTGTTTATCAATTATGGTACGCTTTAACGGTGAAGGAAAACATCGTGAGGAAACCTACATACCTGAGAATTATCCATAAGAATCCCCTCTCAGTAGTAGAGGAGGCTCATGCGCAGCAGTGGGCAGTATATAGTACACGGCTTATTGCATAGCATTTTTAGAAAATATGTAAGTCTTTAATAAAACGAAGCACTATATTATCTATACCGGACCTTGGAAATACACATCACACGCCTTTTATTCCCAAAGGGGTAGGTAGAGGCGCAACTAGTGCACCCACTTTTCGCCGTGCGTATTCCGTCCCATGATGGGAGAGGGGGCGAATCTATCGTCATATCGGGCACCAATTCCAGACTCCAGGCTGATGCTGTAGAAAATCCAATATCACTTTGTCTGGCCCAGAGACCAAATTCACCAACCCCTTATTACAACTACGCTACCGAGGCAGTCAGCAGTTAAAACAGTGTACTACAAATATACCGAATACAAATCTATACTACTTTGATAAATTATAAACCTAGATAGAGTGACGCGCTGCAATGAAACTAAAACAAACAGGCCAACTTTTCTTAAGCTAGTATGCGTGACAGCTTTGTCATACGCTATCGCTGCATCATTCTGCGTATCCTTGTGTGCGCGCATAATGATACCAGTTATTACATGGTTTCTATTAAAATGGGGAGAAAATTATATCCATGAATAACAACAAAAAATAATTCACTCGAACTCATTTAGTGGCCAACTGTTGGCATCTATTTTTTTCAACGCGTTTGAAACGTTCAGTGTCTATCTAGGTATATAATTAATCAAAGCTATACTAATATATAAAGCTGAAGAGTTTGTTTGTTTGTTTGAACGCGCTAATCTCAGGAACTACTGGACCGATTTTGAAAATTCTTTCACTAATAGGACATTACTCCTGAGTGCTATAGGCTACTTTTTATCCCGGAAAAACTTTTCCACGCGGGCGGAGCCGCGCGCAATGCTAGTATACCGATAAAAATGCAGCGCCCTGAGTCTGATTGTCTTTGTCGCTAGGATATTTCCTACTTTGCTATATTAAAATTGTAAACCGGCTGACTAGGGACCGTGACTCTTCGGGACGAGCCCTTTATTGCCTTAAATAATATTTATTTATTTACTATCAATGACATAAGTTTACATTTTTTTATTTCTTTCTCTAAATATGTCATAGAAGGTTAACCTAGTATTTCTTTACTGAAATAAACTAGAGATATAATATTATAGTAATAGATAGAAACGCCTAGTTGGGAGTGGAACGGACTGCCGAGACGAATGTCCGCAGGTTCAAAACCCAATGGCATATACCTCTGACTTTTCTAAAAAAAGTTATGTGTGTATTCTTAGTGAATTATCGCTCGCTTTAACGGTGAAGGAAAACATCGTGAGGAAACCTGCATATCTGAGAAGTTCTCTATAGGAATTTCGAAGGTATGTGAAGTCTGCCAACCCACACTAGGCCAGCGTGGTGGACTGAGGCCTAAACCCTCTCAGTTGTATAGGAGGCCCGTGCTCAGCAGTTGGCAGTATATAATACAGGGCTGGTATGGTATGGTAGATAGAAACGCATGAACCTTTAAACATTTTTAAAACTGTTTTTTGTACGGGCACGACAAATTGACCCCGCTGCACCTGGTGTGTGTTAGCTAGGCTAGGGCCTGCAGTGTCCTCACGGGTGAGGATCGCGACGCCTTCATCCCATTATTTTTTTAATAAAATGATCTCTATTGTTATGTCCCCTTTCTTGCGGGCCCGAGCTGGCTCTTTTTCTTTATTTTTCATCATTGCTTTTACTCCCAATAAAAAAGTCAGTAGTTATATAATAATTATTATAATCAATTTAATATCTTGACTTATCATTAGTGAAACTATGTACCCCTACGTGATGAATAAAGTATTTTATTTTATAATGGGGTCCAAACAGTGTCCACTGACGATAGATGATTATCATTCGCCAGTCATTGAATCCGAATATACACAGACTGATCCCAGAACGTCACACCTTACATGCGTCACTGTAGCGGGTTTTATATCTTGTACGGTGGTCGCTATCCGGATGGACGCAAATTTGCTACCACTTATTTAATCTAATTTATGTTAGGTTCCATTGACATTCGATTTGATAAAGGTCGCAGGAAAACTGGATGCAGGCCGCTTTTGACAAGTCCGTCTGGAAATCTTTGAGGGGGCCTATGTTCAGCAGTGGACGTCATGTGACTGATGATGATGATGATGATGATGAAAGCTGAAAGTAATGAGCGGTGGACAGTTATTACTGATTCGTAGTGTTTAGGTACTATTTAATAGATTTAATTGTTCAGCAGTGGACGCCATGTGGTTGATGATGATGATGTTAGGTTCTATTGATTAAAACTATTTCACCTAAGATAGTGATTAACATTAACATATTTTTTTCGTTTAGACAAAATAAAAATAGTAATTCATATACGTGACAACCCTAAACTGTTATGGAAATAAAACTGAAAATAACCGCATGCAAGTAGGTACGTAAGTAATATCCGGCGCTTTGAAATTTTGTAACGAGTCGGGACTCCGGATGGAGCGCCGCACTACTAGCCGTTCAACTAAAGGATTACAGATTTTGACTTAACCAACGACTTTTAACAGACTTAGGGCCTGTGTTATACGTTTCAAGTGTAGGTTATATGTGTGCTATATATCAATGGCAGGCATATTGTATATATGTCATAACCTACCAGGTTCCTACTTTAGGGTATTAAGTGAAAGTTTTACTGGTGGTAGGTCTCTCATATGTAAGAGTCCGTCTGGGTGGGTACCACCGCAATGTCTATTTCTACTGCCAAGCAGCAGTGTGCATGCACTGTTGTGTTTCGGTTTGAAGGACATTGTAGCCAGTGTAACTACTGGACATAATGAGACTTAACATCTAATGTCTCAGGATGACGAGCGCAGTGGAATGCCACACAGTACTTTGTAACTCAAGGTGCTGTATGGTGTTGTAACTGTTCATGGACGGGCGTATCGCTTACCATCAGGCGAACGGCATGCTCATCTCATCATTCAATGCAATAAAAAAAAAATACTTCAACACTGTTTCATTTTGTGTGTGTGTGATTTACGAAAAAATCTAGGTACGCGAGGATCGGTCTGAGTTGCCAGTGCAATGTCTATTTCTGCCGCGAAACAGAAATGTATGCTGATGGGGAATGGTATTCTTGGTTCATCTTATTTGAGACTACGACGCCATTGCTCTTAGTCTATATTATTTCCAAGGCGGTGATATATAAATAATATTCTACTTATTACATATCAATACGCCTTTATTCCTGAGAGGTAAGGCAGAGGCGCTACTAGCACCAACAGTTTTTCAAGCTTATATCAATGATGTGATAGGTGATAAGCCCAATGAAATGAAATAATTTATTCGAATCCATAAAATATTAAACAAAATTTAGATTTCGGTAAGTTTTCCTCTACCAGTTCTCTCGGGCAGGAAACTCTAGTATTGCTGTTTTGAGAGTTAGAAAGTAGGTAAAGTGTATAGATAATCATGATAATCACCATAACACACTAATTTATTATATAACATACTTCGTATGTACTCAAAATTATCTAGTAATGTAGCAGCTCTTTCAACCACATTTGAATTCACTTTGAGCCACGAGACTTGGAATATTTATCTGAATAATTTTATGATTTACATACACTATGTTTTATTACTTGGCGTAGGTAAGTAGCAAATCTAATACATGATGGAACTGGGTCAGTGACAAAAGTTATATTCCAATGTTGGGCATAAATATTACAAAGGATTTTTAGACAAACCTCCTTCTCAATTTAGTATAGTTGTAGTATATTATTATCTGGTTCCTGGAATAGTTTGTAGTCTGAAAAGCAATTGTACGTTATAAATGGAAAAACAAAGTCGTGCTTTCTCGTTTCAGACTACCTTCCCAATATAACCGGTATTGAAAATAATCTATATTTTCTTCGTCATGAAAGCACTTCATTACAGTTTTTTACTTTTACTTAACAGTTAAAAGTGATTTCCTAGGGCGCCAACTTAGATGTATACATTTACGAAACATTAATTTAAAAATTGTACCTGTGGATTTCTTTATAGCAATAACGCATGTTCGCTATTGCGGCGTAAATATTCTCAGGCGCACTTTAATACTTTACTAAGCGTAGTTGTTCCATTGTTTTCAAGGATAATAATAATATTATTTCAGGGATCACCTATAGTTTAGTTCTTTAGTTAGAATCCTATAAATAGGATAGATTGTAATGAAACCGCATTAGGTTGAAAGCCCTCAAGCTTCTTAAATTCGAGAATTGTAGTTCGAGATGTCTACCACAATACAACTGCACAGATTGACAAACCCAATACGCCTCACAATTCCCAAATTACGACAATCTTTTTTTGTTTTATACTATCATTTGCAGCAAGTGCCGTTAAAATACAATTTGTAGTGTTATTTCACACAATACGGGTTTCGAGAAATGTTTGTATAATCGCTAATTACATACTCATTAACAATTAATAACATGATCGTTATCATTAGATTGTAATCCAAGTGTAGCAGATGGGAATGTCATTAAGCCAATTATAATAGGCACGTGGAGTGCTTTATTATAATTTAATGACACATTATAGTTTTGAAGAATTTATCCTCTGGGTTTTGTGATATTTTTATCACAGTAGATACACCATGACATCTTCTTCTTCTTCAGCCTTTAGAAGTCCCTTGCTGAACATAGGCCTCCTCCAAAAATTTCCAGACCAACCTGTCAGAAGCGGCCTGCATCCAGCGGGTTCCTGCGATCTTTACAAAGTCGTCTATCCGCCTTGTAGGAGGACGTCCCACGTTGCGCTTGCCAGTACTTCACATCATTGCACCTTTTACTGGTGGTAGGACTCTCATATGTAAGAGTTCGTCTGGGTGGGTACCACCGCATTGTCTATTTCTACCGCCAAGCAGCAGTGTGCATGCACTGTTGTGTTTCGGTTTGAAGGACATTGAAGCCAGTGTAACTACAGGACATAATGAGACTTAACATCTTATGTCTCAGGATGACGAGCGCAGTGGAATCCCACACAGTACTTTGTAGCTCAAGGTGCTGGATGGTGTTGCTACTGTTTATGGGTGGTCGTATCGCTTACTATCAGGCGAACGGCATGCTCGTCTCGTCATTCAATGCCATAAAAAAAAACCTAAATTATAGAAAAATATAGACCAGCGAGAAAGATTGTATCTCTCACGGTTTTCTTTCATTTTGCCTACGCGTTTAGAAACGCATAACAATATATTATAGTCAAATTGAAATCGAATAAACATTCTGTAGCATCGAAATGTATAAAACTAAAATAAATTAATGCAAATTCGCTTTCCCTAATATGGAAACTGGAAGGTTATGATGGAGTCATTCGAGAAATATCTTATTCATATCGATACTTGGAAGACTTCCTGCTGTATAGTTTGGAGGCTAATGTTATTTTTATATTGCATTTGAATAAAGATACAAGTTTCTCGCTCACCTGATAGCCGTACGTGTATACTTTGAATTGCGAAGTACTGCATGTCACTCCACTGCGCTCGTCACCCTAATATTATATGCTAAGTCTCATAATGCCTAGTAATTACGGTGGCTAATGTCCTTGAACCGAAACACAACAGTGCATATACACTGCTGCTTGGTGTTAGAAATAGACATTGTGGTGGTCCCAACCCCGACGGCCCCTCGCTTCCGAGAGACCTACCACCAGTTAAATTAAAAGAAACAAAATTGATAAAGTGGTAAAGCTATGCTGTAGAATTATTTGTCTACAGCATAATTGGGTGGATTCGACCGAGGTACCACAGTCTTAAAGAAAACTTTTTTTTTTTTTTTTTATTGCATTGAATGACGAGACCAGCATGCCGTTTGCCTGATGGTAAGCGATACGACCACCCATAAACAGTAGCAACACCATCCAGCACCTTGAGTAACAAAGTACTGTGTGGCATTCCACTGCGCTCGTCATCCTGAGACATAAGATGTTAAGTCTCATTATGTCCAGTAGTTATACTGGCTACAATGTCCTTCAAATCGAAACACAACAGTGCATGCACACAGTTGCTTGGCGGTAGAAATAGACATTGCGGTGGTACCCACCCAGACGGCCTCTTACATAATGAGAGACCTACCACCAGTTAAACTACGTGTACCCTGTACTCATATTTGGTTGCGTTTCGTATTGCATTGAGCGAGATGCCTAGAGGTAGAGTGTATGAGACACTCCACTCCCTCCGAGGCCCCAATTTTTTAGGGTGGCGCATTTTTGATTCTTCGTGTCTTGTGGGTGTCTATAAGCATTGGAGATCAATTAATATTTGTTGACTCGCTTGCTCGTTTGTCCTATTGGTAATCACAGTGCTACTTCAATTACTGGTCGATACTAAAAGCCAAGGGATAGTTTCGTACTTTGCCGGTTGAAATTTTCCTCGAGACGAGCATAGCGCTCACCTCATGATAAGCGATATGATCGCCCATAAACAGCAACAACACCATACAGAACTTTCAATTACAAAGTACTGCTACGTGTTACTACTAATTAAGATAACAATGTAGGTACTAACATTTTAACCCCAATTTTACTTAAATTTATAAATACTACTCAAAATTGTATAGTCAACGAAACTATTGCAGATAAGCTCAAAATAGTTATGAAATATCATTTTTTGAAAATCCGAATAATATTTCCAAAGGTTGAATATGCTAGGATCGGCTTACGAAGATCATATCGCGAACCCATTTCCTTATCGGAAGGAAGAGACGACATCGATAGAGGCATACTTATCGAATGACTGAAGAACTAAATGGCATCAAGATGATCCGAAAGGAAAAAGAGTTTAAAAACTATTTGTGTCAATTTGATTGATTTTACAGGTTTCCTTGTAGTTAGGGTTACATTTTGGGCCTGTTTCACAGGTTTCAAATATATTTGATAGTTATCGTATTAAACAGGTAATGTAGATAGTACTAATTTTATTACCATTTATTTGGGTGCTGTACGTAATTTTTTTTCTGTTGTATAGTAATTTTGAGCTTTCTGTGAAAAGAATGCAACTTAAACAAAGTAATTTTGATGGTCGTGTCTGTGCAAAAATAAATAAAATCGATTAATGATTAAATTGAAAAAAATATATTATTTAGAAATTAAGAAACAAAAAATAGCATGCATTAAAAATACTTAAAATACCTATATTCTAATAAATAGTGATGTAGCGAATATTTTATAACATTCGCAAATAATAATGCGTGATAAGGCATTAATATCCGCGAATGGAAAATTTGATCCGCGATAGGAATTACTTGATTCAAAAATGTTACAGTCCTAAGAAATATACGACTAATTAATTTTAGATTTTAGGGCTTCCGCACACGAAAGTTATTTCAAAACATCTCAGGTTGTATGACAACTTAATAATGTGTGAGAATTATTTCATAAATAATCCGCTACATCACACTGAACACATCAAATTAAAGCTTAAGGTATATATTGATTGCCGGTTGCCATCTTTATGCCAGCACGTTTAGCAGCGGGAGATGTCGGGCAGGCTCTTTTCCTTGCAATACGCGTAGGATGTGGGCCAAGCCTTGAATCCCACACGGTCGTAGATGCGCTTCGCACACCTGACGTCATCCGCCAAATCTTCGTTTAGAAGGTCTGCAAATAATTTTGGTAGTACGATTTTGACTTGAGTCTCATCCAGACGGAAAAATTATTGCTAGAAATAATAAAAAACATACAGATAGATTCATCTACGATGACGCGCGCTACCAATTTCTGAACGGGGATTTCACGAGTTAAAAGTATTTTGATTATTCATTGTAGTGTGTGAACTCATGGGTATGTAAAATAAAATAAATATGTAGTGTGTATTTACAGAATCAAACCACAAGCAAAAGTTTTCTCACTTTTACAGTAAGTGATTAGGAAAATAGTGGGGCGCGTCATCGTGGATGGCATTATCTACATCTTTTTATTGAATAAATCTTTTGTTCAGATATGTAAATTATATCGAATACAATAGAGTGCCAGAGGTAATTGAAGACTGCGTAGAGAATTTACATTTTATTTTCTAGTTCCTTATAACTCCATTTATGAAAGACATTGTCGTCATTCCATATTGGACTATGCAGTTTTATGCAAAAATCATACCTTCACATTTCATGCTGCAATGCCCGCCTTTTCGGCCTTTCTTGCACCATTCTTTATTGTTGATCTGTTGATGCAAACATTTTAGGTTGATTAAATATCTCACTTGCCCAAGATTGGAATTTGTGTCCAATATCGTGGTATAAATCAGAGAGAGAGAGATATAAGTTTGAAAATGTAGATTAAATAGTAACCCACCACGGTTTACTATTACTGTGTTAAAACTAATAGTAATTTCGGCCTGACTTCCCGGTGATGTAGTTGTATTACGGTACGACTGCAATGCTGAGGTCTCGGGTCGATCCCCGGGTCAGGCAAAGTGATATTGGGTTTTTCTACTCGGTAAAAGCCCGGAGTCTGGAATTTTTCCCCGATATGACGATAGGATCTCGCCCCCATCACATCATGCGATGGAATACGCACGGTGAAAAGTGGGTGCAGTAGTTGCGCCTCTGCTTACTCCTTCGGGGATATAGGGCGTGAGTGTGTATGTATGTATGTATGTAAATTACAGTATAACAATTAATATACAACAAAATATTGACAGCCCTATTAATGGGCATACTGGATCAAAAATGTGGGGAGCATCGGGTTTTGCAGTTTCAAAATATGGCCGCTCTTCATTAACAAAACTATACGTGCTTTTAATAATGACCAGCATGTTCATGTCTAGAGTAGTATGGACCACGAAGTTAGAGTAGACACCACACAGAATACCTAACTGAAGATAATATTGGTTATCCCGCTCTCTAGAGGTTAACTATCTAATATAATAGAAGGAGTCGTGTCTAGAATGAGATAATCATGTCCTAGGATTGGTTTAGATACTGCCTATAAAAATCCATTAAGACATTTTCTTCTTAGTGATGTATTTATCGTAGGATCCAAAACGGCTGGAGGAAAATCAATGAAATTTTTAGGGTTTCTTAAGATTGACCTCAGACTACCTCAGTGGCGTAGTTTTATTGCGGTACGACTGCAGTCCGTCTCGGGTTCGGTTCCAGGGTCGGGCAAAGTTATATTGGGTTTTTCTACTCAGTATCAGCCTGGAGTTTGGAATATGGCAATTGGCACGCCCCCTATTACATGGGAACTGACATAGCTGGCGAAATGTGGGTGTGATACATCTCTGCCCACCCCTAAAAAGGGAAAGGCGCGATGTTATGTATGTATGTATGGCCAAACTAGCCTAGCGGGTAATCTTATTAAGTTTGTTAGCAATCTGACCATCAGAAGTCATCTGGCTATAGATAACTATTAAAGATATAATTGTTCAAAATCCAACAAAGTTTTACTCGGCCTGGGAGTTGCAATCAAAGCCAAGCAACAGTGTACATGCACAGTTGTGCTCCAGTTTGAATGGCATTGTAGCCAGCGTAATTACTGGGCATTATGAGATTTAACATCTAATGTCTCAGGGCGACGGCCGCAGTAGAGTTCCACGCAGTACTTTGTAACCAAAAGTTCTGTGTGGTGTTGCTACAGTTCATGTGCAGTCGTATCGCTTACCACCAGGCAAGCGCCATGTTCGTCTCGTCACTCAGAAACAATAAAAACAAGTTGTACCTAGGAACTTTGCAGTGCAATGCAATGCAATCAGCCCTGTATTATACACTGCCCACTGCTGAGCACGGGCCTCCTCTACTACTGAGAGGGGTTAAGGCCTTAGTCCACCGCGCTGGCCTAGTGCGGGTTGGCGGACTTCACATACCTTCGAAATTCAGTGAACTTCGCAGGTTTCCTTCACCGTTAAAGCGAACGATAATTGATAACAATACACACTTAACTTCGAAAAGTCAGAGGTGTGTGCCTTGGGTTTTGAACCTCCGGACATTGTCTCGACAGACCGTTCCATTCCCAACTAGGCTATCGTCGCTTACCTAGGAACTTTATCAATTCTAAATATGACGTCACTACACCTAGGGTAAATATAACGTGTAATTACTATACCCCGACAGTATTTCGTGATGTACCGATATTGAATAACGAATGACAACGCTGTGAGGACCGCATAATTTTAATCTCCTCGTTTGTTGATTAATTATTTTCCAAACGCGATGTTTTCCGATGCGTGGGTTATTTAAAATGTATGGGGTCGTGGTAAGTTACAATGTATGATCACGCCTTAATTCTAGAGGGGTAAGGACTATTCATAAACCTTTTGTTTAAGGTATTTATGTGCACTTATATGCAATACTTCAGTATTTTTGAAGCTATGTGTTTTCTACCTTAGTGAGTTCTACATAAGAATTTCGTATTTAAAGACTGAAGCCAACCCGCACTTCAGCCTAGGGCCAAAACTTTCCCATTAGAGGAGGTCCGAGACCAACAATGCGTCAATATAAATAAGTCACTGGTATTATATTACCTTCTATCAATACATATACATTCACACCGTTTATCCCCGCCGGGGTAGGCAGAGGCGCCACCAGGACATCCACTTTTCGTAGTACGTATTCCGTCCCATAATGTGATAGGGGGTGATCCTATTGCCATATCGGGCACACATTCCCGACTCCGGGCTGGTACTAAGTACAAAAACCCAATATCACTGCCCGGCCCGGGGATCGAGCCCGAGACCTCAGCACTGCAGTCGTACCGTAATACAACTACACCACCGAGGCAGTCTATCAAACCTTGTATCAAATCGATGCGAAAACAATTAAATCCTCTAATAAATATTCACTCAGTAGTCGTCATTCAAAAATCCGTTCGACTCTTATTTAAATCTGGTACAAATCGGATGTAATTTAATTGATACCGTGGCAGTTGCAAGCTTGGCAGCCGGTGACAGACGCGCGGCGCTCTGACGTCGAATAAATGTCACCTCGCCGATCCTAGTTCTGACGATAATATTGAATACTGATTTACTGCTTCAAGAAGAGACTATCGATAATTTTAATGATAAAAATCAGTCACCATGCACGAAACATTGCTACAAAAATTATTTAATATATTGAACCATCATTTCCATACATCAAACAGACAAGTCCAATCCAAACGTCTTCTTTCTGCGATATTAATACAACTTTTAAATTTCGAACGTCGCCATATTGACGTAAGATAACGTTTCCTGCGATTTGCCTGATGCAAACACCGTTTTGGTACGTTCATCAGACGTACAGAGGCGAGATTAGCAATCTCCAGGGAAAGTATTAGCTCGCAAGACGTTATTTACCGACCGCCGGGCTGATTTCAATCGGAGCTTCGATTTGCAGAGTGGAACGCTTCTTGTAGTGATGGGCTGATGTCGATGGTTTGTAATATTTTTATCGATGAGCAAACTAGCCTAAAAGTCAATTGAGTGCCTAACTAAGCGTGTGATATGTTTTTGAAGTGAAAACTTCTTTAGCAGCGTTGAGCACTTTTGGGATGGGTATAAAATGACAACTCGCATCAGGATCACATGATTGATCGAAAATGCGTAGGAGGTTTTACCATCCCCTACTAATATGAACCTTAAATACAATGCGTAGAAGCTATAATTCTTAAACGTTTACATTTTTATTTATTTACTTCATTAAAAATATCTCTTACTAATATGAACCTTAAATACAATGCGTAGAAGCTATAATTATTAAACTTGTGCATTTTTTATTATTTACGTCATTAAAACCATCCCTTACTAATATGAGCCTTAAATACAATGCGTAGGAGCTATAATTCTTAAACGACTACATTTTTATTTATTTCCGCAGCGTTGGCACGGCACGAGTACAAAAGAGCGTAACATTCTTTTTTCAAATTTTGATTTATAAAGAAATAGTGAAATTGTCATTTTTGTGTACGATAGCGCAATAAATAAATATTGTATTTAACCACATAAATGCTAGTATTTTTATACTGATAAATAAAGCAATTCGTGCGAAATTATTCCATAACCATTCCCAAATATTCAAAAATGCACAACGTTAATGTTCAAGTTTTCACTTCTGCCGGCACCCACGGAGTGCAACCCGTTGTTTTTTTTATGTGGAAGGTGCAATAAAGTTATATTAGAAGGGTGTTTTATTACAGTACCTCTATTCGATTGCGCAGTGGTGATGCAATCTATAAAAATATAACGCCATTTGACTCAAAACCGGTACGTTAGCTTGTTTCGGCAAGTCGAATTACAGGGTAGACTTGTTCAAACAAACAAAACAATTACATATCATGCTTTTATTCCTAAAGGGGTAGATAGTGGTGCAAAAAGGAATCCACTTTTCGCCAAGTTTGTTCCGTCCCATGATGTCATAGAGACAAAGATGTCGCCACATCGGGCACAGATTCCAAGCTGATGTTGAGCAGCCCAATATCAACTATTAAAACTTGCATATATTCATTAATACAGGATGGTTAAGTTCTTGCCATCATGGAGCAAACGAAGTGTCTCTTTTAGGTAGGCTTTTGATTCAAACACAATGTTCGCCATGAGAAATTACAGTACGCTAAATAAGAAATGGCCAAAATAATTTTGAAAGGAAGGTAAAGAAATTAAAGATTTTTCAGAGCAACTTCTACCCGGATTCTGGAATACTGTTTGATAAATAACAATAGACTCGCCGCTATTCAATGACATCGGACATGGAAATATGGTGTTACATATGTGTCTACCCCATAAAAAGAAAAAGGCGTGATGCTATGTATAAATCTGGGATTATTAAAGGATTACTCGATATCAACACAAAAATTATGAAATGTGCATTTATCGATATCGTTACTACCGAGTCCCTAGAGATTGTAGCGTGTTCCTATGCGAATAGATCGGAATTGATCCCGTCGCGACCCGGTCGGTAACGAGCTGACGACAATGCAGATCGCACCTCGCACTAACCGCGAATCGAACCCCGGACCGCGACTCGCTCCCTTGATTGGATTGAATGTTGCAATAAAACTACTTATGCAGCCTTTACAGTCACGGGGTGGTTACATGGCAAAGTCTTCAGGAGCAAAATAGAACAAATTTTACGTGAATAATCCTTTCAGTAGTTTTATTTTAATTTCCAACATTCGCGTAAACATAAGAAATTGTATCATCATCATCATCAGCCCGCTGCAGTCCACTGCTGGACATAGGCCTCTCCCAAGATACGCCACAGAGCCCGGTCTGCTGCTTTATGCATCCAGTCGCTGTCGGCCCTCTTGTGCAAGTCGTCCCGCCATCTGGCCAGAGGGCGTCCCACGCTACGTTTGCCAAGACGCGGTCTCCACTCCAGAACACGCTTACTCTAGCGGTTGTCAGTTCTGCGATATATGTGGCCAGCCCATTGCCACTTCAACCTACTAACTCTCAGAGCTAAGTCGGTCACTTTGGTTCTCTGACGGATGACTTCGTTCCGAATTTTGTCCTTCAGTGAGACTACTAGCATAGCATACAAATAAATAGAAATAGTATACATAGAAATTGTATATATCCGGTTAAAAAGGCCGGCATAATTGTGTCGCCTGACGAAGAATAATTATCGCTCGTCAGCAAATGCAAGTTGACATATGCGTCCGTTTTCTGCAACATAATCTCATTCGTACAGTTTCCTATTCATACTGTAAACAAATATAACGCTTTACTTCTTTATAGAGAGATCTTAGTAAGTACTATCATTTGAAACATCCCAGAGATCTAAAATAGATAGACCTTACTCTAACTACATTCAGTCCATGAACTGTATCACACAATCAATCAATCATATCCTCTATTTTCACATCTCCTTACTCAATTACACGTAATCTGCATCCAGCCGGATGAGATGCGTTATGAACTGACCCCCTATCCCTCCCTGCCCCGCTCCCGCTGCACAAAGTCCCCACAAAGGACTCAGCACCTTTGAATCAAATTGGTTTAGTTGAGTGAGTATTCGTATATGTAATGCATTGATAAGGTTATCAAAGGAGTTTGCATGTGAATAGTTTAGGCGGATTCCAAAGGTTTCAGGTCTATTTAACTAATATGGCACGACTCTATAGGGGGTAAGCAGTAGTCTTAAGAAAATAGATATTGTACTAAATACCACCGAGCTAACATTGATTTAAAAAGTACAAACACACGAATTGAGAACCTGTACCTTTTTTGGAAATCGGTTAAAAATAATACAATATATTACTTTAACAGTGATAATCAATAATGTGTTCCATGCATTTAACAGATTAGTGTGCTTAAAATGTCTCCAAAACGCCATTCGTTAGTCAATGATTGATTCTTGTGATTGATCAAGAGACCAATACGAAAGTCACGTGTTTGTCTCCCAACCAATCCCAATGAAACGAAACGGAGTTGTGTCATATTTTTTTCCACATTCTAAGCACACTGAAAGATGTATCTGAGTCATGGTATTATTTATTTACATTTTATCTTCTCTGAATACACGAATTTCATCATCGGACCTAAACATCGAGATCCTCCATCAAGGGTCAAACTAAACTAGATACCGCCATATCGTTACATGAATAAATCTACATGACAGTTAGCTGCAATATTTGCATGATTAGTCGAACTAATCACTCCCGGGCATGTACTAATGAACGTCCGCTTTTGACGCTAGCTTTACGATACGCATTGCTTGAGTGTTTTATTTTCATCCGATTACGATGATACTGGCCATGTTGCTCAAATATTGAATATATAGAAAGAAAGAAACATTTATTCGTTCAATATACTGGGACGCATACAAACTGTTACTGAGTAGAAAACCCTATATTATTTAGCTTGACCTGGGGATCGAACCCGAGACCTCAGCATTGCAGTAATACCGTACAACGATGCCACTGAGTCAGTCGACGCAGATATTAAATATATTATGACCATATTTTAACGAGTTGTGTGGGAAACTTCGTAGACGTGAAGTTAGACCTATCTCAGCCTGTTATACACAAGGTAGACAGCTAGATTTAATGCCTTAGGCATTCTATTCTAGTAAAACTTAATGATACAGGTTTAAACAAAGATAGGTGCATGAGAAAATACCTTATAATATTCTAGTTTTTTATATCGCCTCGGTGGCGTATTTGCATTAAGGTACGACTAGTGCTTAGGTCTTTGGTTTGATCCCCGGGTCGGGCAAAGTGATATTGGGTTTTCTTATTTAGTATCAGGCTTGAGACTGGAAGTTGTGCCCGGTATGGCGATAGGCTCGCCCCCTATCACATCATGTGACAAGTTACGCACGGGGAAAAGTGGGTGCAATAGGTACGCCTCTGCCTACCTCTTCAGGGATAAAAGGCGTGTGTGTTTTTATAACGCCACCAAAGAGTTATATTGTATGTATTTTATAGTTTGCATGTAATAAAATTCGCTAAACTGAGTTTATTCATAGCCGTTTTTTCACAGCATTTGAGTTGGTCAGAATATTATGACCGAAGTCCGGGGCAGCTAATTAACTGAATTCGGTACACAAACGGCATCTATAATTTATGACCAATCACCGGTTTAATTAACAGCTTTTAATGGTTACACTGTTTTAACGTTTAATTTGACGTTTGCACAATTTAATCCTGCAAAATTTTAATTGGCTGATCGGTTTGTTTTATTGTTTAGGAAAATTTTTAGCTTTTAGTAAATACCTTTTTGTCGATTTCCCCTGAAAATATAGACAATAGTGGACGTTTAGATGATTTTTATAATATAATATAGACAGAGATATAACCTATACGACAATACGTAGTACCATAGAGCGTAGTACTAATGTTATAGTAGCTACATGCGCGTTGATGTCTTTTGCAAAGCTAATACGATTTTTAAGATCACTCAAAATGATATCGCAAACTTAATGATTATTAAAAAAACATTTAAAATTAAACCATTGAAAAGTATTATCTAATATATAAAATTCTCGTGTCGCGGTGTTTGTAGCCAAACTCCTTCGAAACGACTCGACCGATTATCATGAAATTTTGTGTGCATGTCGGGTAGCTCTGTGAATCGGTCATCTATTTTTCATACCCCTAAATATTAAGGGTGGTCAACCCCTTATTTATTTTTATATTTTATACAAAATTAATAGTAAAAATACATACAACCCTAAACTTTTACCTATCTATGATCAACCCCTATTTTTTTAATAACTTTTAATCCCCGTCGGTAACTGATGCCAAAACAACGTTTGCGGGGTCAGCTAGTTTCTTATAATTACTTTTATTTCACTTACAGCGTACATTGAGATGTAAATATTATGTTGTGTGAATCAGGAACTACAAGAGACATTCGCATTTCCCAAAAACCTTATCCAGGACGAAAATTACAAACAATACGTATTTTCATCTGGGAATCGAACCGGCTGCATTTAGTTTTATAATAAGCACTGCACCAAGGGGCCATCCTTATAATATAATAAAGTGTAGGCACACACTTGCAAGGCCCATATAAAAGCGACGTACGCCTTTATTAATTCAAAACGTCCACAAATTTTTAACTGTTACCAAATAAGGACTCAGCTGTAAATTACGTACTCGTGAAGCTTCCAAATAGAAACTTATTGTCATCTTTGGAGTTTACATTATTATCCTTTAGATAGTAGTAAACTTTAGATAGAGCTCTGACTTCTACAGTAATAATGAGCTCTACAATTGTAAAGATTACCTGAAACAACCCAAAGCTGGTGTAGGAGTTGTTATGGTTGGTCACCTTCTCCGTAGTTCTGCCGCTCGCGTGTTCTATGAGGCACACCCCTGCCAAAGGAAAATAAACTTTAATAACTGTATATATTAATGGTGGTAGGTCTCTCATTATGTAAGAGGCCGTCTGGGTGGGTACCACCGCAACGTCTATTTCTACCGCCAAGCAGCAGTGTGCATGCACTGCTGTGTTTCGGTTTGAAGGACATTGTAGCCAGTGTAACTACTGGACATAATGAGACATAACATCTTATGTCTCAGGATAACGAGCACAGTGGAATGCCAGACAGAACTTTGTAACTAAAGGTGCTGGATGGTGTTGCTACTGTTTATAGGTGGTCGTATCGCTTACCATCAGGCGAACGGCATGCTCGTCTCGTCGTTCAATGCAATAAAAATGTAAAATCTGAAGTTTTGGGTCAATACACAAGTTCTGCGCAAACGCCAAACATATTGTAATTTTGATTCTTTTTTTATAGTATGGGAAACGAGTTGTCCGAGCAAGTGAGTTAACTGATGATAAGTGGTCACCGCTCATAAACATCCACAATACCAGGGGTAGGTCTTTGATGTGGTAATAGACTTTATTAAGCGTCTCTAGACTGCCTCGGTGGCATAGTTGTATTGCGATACGACTGTAATGCTGAGACCTCGGGTTCGATCCCCGAGTCGGGCAAAGTGATATTGGGTTTTTACTCTCAGTACCAGTCCTGAGTCTGGAATTTGTGCCCGATATGGCGATAGGCTCGACCCGTATCACACCATGGGACGGAATGCGCATGGCGAAAAGTGGGTGCATTAGTTGCGCCTCTGCCTATGCCTACGGGGATAAAAGGGGTGAGTGTGTGTGTGTGTGTGTGTGTGTGTGTGTTGAGCGTCTCTAAGGCTAAGTTGTTTCATTCATGGTCAGTTAAAGTTAAGGGTCGTATCACACTTAGTTCTATTTTACGACTAGTTTTATTTACACATTTAGTCCTATTTTAAAATTATCCGCATTACACAGTAAAAGCAATGTTGGTAGAAAACAGAACTTATTTTGGTACAGGACACCACAAAATCTGATGTGAATCTGAACGGATTTTTTTCTTATCACTTCAAGATTCTAACTTTATCACGCGGGAGGAGTCACGACCAAGTGTCATAAAAATGAGTTTTTGTTACGTGATAATACAGTTCATTTTAGTTTGAAAACAAAACTTAAATCTTTGGATCATTTCTGCACAACACGGTTCAGCAAATTAATTCTAATCCAAGGTCGAAACTTCAACTTTCATGCCGCGGAGATCGCCGCGATTCAAAAGGATTTAAAGTTACTGAAAAAGGAAAAACAAAGGCGGCTGAGACTAAGCTTAAAATCTGAATACGAATAACATTACTGGTGATTGTAGGATGCGGGTGGACGCGGTTTTAGGAGTTGGTTTGGGTGCCGGCGAGAGCGGTTTTTAGGTTCTTATATAGCACAGGATGAGACGCGCAAGTTACTCATCTGAGCGTAAGATTTTTTTATACAACAGAATTAAGAGAAATACGTTACGAGTACGTTTCTGCATTTCCGGACAGATACTACCTGGCGACCTTCAAAAAAAGAGCGTATTCCCACCTTAAAGGCCAGCATCGCATCTCTATGCCCCCTGTTATCGCAGATGTTCATGCGCGGCGGTGATCACTTACCATCAGGTGAACCGTATGCTCGTTTGCTATTTCATAAAAAAAAGAGTACGAGTTACGAGATACTTAGCTAGTTTTTTTTTTGACTCGGTGGCGTAGTTGTATTGCGTACGCGTTACGAGTACAATTTGCGCGCTGAGGTCCTGGGTTCGAATCCTGGGTCGGGCCAAAAGCATTGTGACTGGGTTTTTCCATCTTAAAAATTACTCAGTCGCAGCTCGGAGTCAGGAAGTTGGCGGTGTGATACCCCCGTGCCTCGGAAAGCACGTAAAGCCGTTGGTCCTGCGCCTGATCTCTCTCCGGTCATGTCGGATTGCCGTCTCACCGGACTATGAGAGTAAAGGAATAACGAGTGCACCCTGTGTATTGCGCACACACTTGTGCACTATAATATCTCCTGCGTATCTGGCTGATCTCTGTTGAGATTGGCCGCCGTGGCCGAAATCGGCTAGAAAGGGTATATTTATTTTATATTTTTTTTTATTGAATTGAATGACGAGACGAGCATGCCATTCGCCTGATGGTAAGCGATACGACCACCTATAAACAGTAGCAACACCATCCAGCACCTTGAGTTACAAAGTTCTGTCTGGCATTCCACTGTGCTCGTTATCCTGAGACATAAGATGTTAAGTCTCATTATGTCCAGTAGTTACACTGGCTACAATGTCCTTCAAACAGAAACACAACAGTGCATGCACACTGCTGCTTGGCGGTAGAAATAGACATTGTGGTGGTACCCACCCAGACGTCCTCTTACATATGAGACCTACCACCAGTAAAACGAGAGAATCCGTTTGCTTGGGAGCGATGCTTTGTATATCCAGTTTTCATTGTGTCAACTGGCGAGAGACAATCAATCATCTTTCGTCAGCTGACTCTCTATTTGGACCCTACTCTGCTAACACAATGTGGAGTATGGTCGCTTTGCAGTGCATGTACGATAAAAACAAATGTTGTTAATATTTTTATTTCTAATCGACTTCAAAAATAGGATGTTCTGAATTCGACCCGTATGTATGTATTTAAGTTGGTATGTCCGCGATTTCCTCAAAAACTACTGATCCGATTTGGATGGGGTTTTCGTTATTCAAATGTTTATTTTTCAGTGAAGGTTTTAGTATACAAATTTAAAAGCTAAATACATTTTACCAAAAATAGACGACGGAAGTAACTCCTTTGACTGGAATTATTATTGCTACTAGTTCTTAAAGCTAGAAGTTATGTTTATTTTTGTCCATTAAAACAATCTCGCGTCCACCGAACAAAGCTACAACTTGTAGCGGAAACTAAATGAATTGCCGCCTCTGACCTTAATAAGCGTTCACGCGAAACTTCACTCTCCGAGATCTCCCATTTGCATAAAAAGGGAACATCATTCAGATGACAAAACATTTCGAAATCCCCTTTCATTTAAGTTTAAAATTTGTTAGAGAGCCGCCTTAATTGACGCAGTACATTGGTTGGGGATACGTGGACAGTACGGCAGGTATCATATATAGGTTTATTAAATTAAAATTGTAAGATATACATACATACATACATACAAACATACATACGGGTCGAATACAAAACCTCATTTATTGAAGTCGCTTAATTATTAAATGGGTAGATTGTTGTATGTTGGTTAAGAAAGTCGGCGGGTAGATCCTGCTTAAGCCCGGGATGGTTGGCGCTCACTTGGGGAGCCCTACGTTCAGCAATAGACGGCGATAGGCTGATTGATTGATGCTGGTGATAGGATATATTTATCCGCCTAAATAGCGACCACCGTACACAAGGTGTAAAAACCACCTTAGTGGCTCACGTAAGGGCTCATACACATAAACACGACACGGCGTCGTGCCGTGGCGTGGAAATCCACGACGACAGTTAATCTCGAAAATGGACCGCAATATACGTCTATTCTAACTGTCGTCGTGGATTTCCACGACACGGCGTCGCGTCGTGGGACGGCGCGACGCCGTGTCGTGTTTATGTGTATGAGCTGTAAGTGTGTCGCGCCGGATCAGCCTGTGCTTAGTGAATAGGCCGGTTATATTGTGTTTAAAGGCGAAGGATCTGGCGTGAATCGGTGCAGTGCACTTCGCCGTATGTAAATATGTATTGAAAGGGGTGGATAGAGCTCGAGGTGAAAAAAAGCGAAAAGATTATTTTTTTTGACAATGACTTAATCATTGTTTGTTTCCCTATTAAGTTTAGAAAGAATTTAATCACACTTATAATTTCTTCTAATGGCTATAAATGAAAAACTAGTTTCATTCTTTGTTTAAATATTCATTATTCATTCTCAAGAAACGGTTACCCAACACTTTTGTCCACATTTTCACGTTATACAAAGCCCGTTTTTTAGTTTAATTAGCTGTAGGTTAACTTAAACGAAGTTTCATACCCCGGTCTCAAGGAAGTCTGAAAGAAACGTGACGTCACTTTACAGTGTTCTTTGTGGAGTTTTTACGCAAAACTTCATTGGAATAACTTTTCAAGAGCTGTAAGTTAGGTTAACGCGCTTTTGATTCTTAAAATACTTTTGTCAAAAGTCTAGCTTTTGAGCGATGCATCTTTTGCTCTTAAATGAATATTTTTACTTAGCTTAATGACATTTGAAACTGTGTTTTAAAAATGACTCGCTTGGTATCATTGCATTGTTTATTTCTGCAGTCAAGCAGCAGTGTAAGCACTGTGGTATTCTGATTTGAAGCGTAAAGCTAATTTAATTACTGGGCATTACTTAGCTAAGCGGATGATAGCCTAGCTGGGAATGGAACGGTCAGCCAAGAGAATGTCCGGAGGTTCAAAACCCAAGGCACACACCTCTGAATTTTCGAAGTTACGTGTGTATTGTATATCAATTATCGTTCGCATTAACGGTGATGGAAAACATCGTGAGGAAACTTACATACCTAGAAATTTCTTAGAGGTATGTGAAGTCTGCCAACCCGCACTTGGCCAGCGTGGTGGACTAAGGCCTAAAACCCCTCTCATTAGTAGAGGAGGCCCGTGCTCAGCAGTGAGCAGTATATAATACGTAGCTGATTGCATCATTTGCATCACTTAGCTAAGTACGCAACAATGCAGTGATAATAAGTCTGTTTCTCAGTGCTTTCTGCATGACAGCCTTCGCGGTGCTCAAAGGGCTTATTGGCTAATATTAAGATACAACTTTAATTTAGTTGGTTGTCTGATAAACAAAGTTGAACAAGCCCAAAGAAAATTGAATTTGCTACAATGCGTTTGGCCGCAGTGTGTGACTTCATAATATTGTTTATAAATACGCGCATACGCATACTCACGCCTTTTATCCCCGAAGGGGTAGGCAGAGGTGCAACTAGTGCACCCACTTTTCACCGTGCGTATTGCGTCCCATGATTTAATAGGGGGCGAGCGAGCCTATCGCCATATCGGACACAAATTCCCGACTCCGGGCTGATACTGGATAGTAAAATCCAATATCACTTTGCCCGACTTGGGGATCAAAACCACCCCAGACCTCAGCATTGCAGTCGTACAGTAATACAACTACGCCACCGAGGCAGTCAAATTTTGTAAATACGGATGTTAATATTTTCTGCCTCACGATGCCGAGAGTAATGTCTGTAGATATATTAAATGCAGGGTAAATAAAAAATGTCTTACTGTACATTTATTACATAGCGTCGTCATGCTACGTAGAAAGCGATGTCACCTCTTGGAATTAATTCAAATTAATACGTTTGCGGATGGCTTAAATCAAAAAGGGGACATTTTACTACAATTAATAGATTCAAGTACCGAGGGTCAAAAGTTTAACACGACTGACGTTTGAACAAATCTATTGGATAATTACAGTTTACTGCTAATAACTGCTCGGTTAATGTTGACTGACGTCGATTATGTAAAGTAGTTTTGGGGAAAATGTAGTTTAAATCACTAATATAATAATATTAAACTAACTTCATACTATAATACTATGGATAGGTATATATTGTTATAAAGTAGAAGTGGTGTTTGAAAGCGCTAACCGAGAAATGCTGAGGATATTTCGTAACCTTGTGGTAGACTAACTTGTGACTGCCTCGGTGGCTTAGTTGTATTACGGTACGACTGCAATGCTGAGGTCTCGGGTTCGATCCCCAAGTCGGGCAAAGTGATGTTGGGTTTTTCTACTAAATATCAGCCCGGAGTCTGGAAGTTGTGCCCGATATGGCAATAGGCTCGCCCTCTATCACATCATGGGACGGAATACGCACGGCGAAAAGTGGGTGCACTAGTTGCGACTCTCTGTCTATCCCTTCGGGGATAAAGGGCGTGAGTGTGTGTGTGTGTGTGATAGTCTCATCGATCGGGTATGCCGTTCCCGAACATTTTTTGGGTTCTGGATCTCAAAAGGAAAAAAGGTACCATATATAGTATAGGAAAATAGGATTACGTTGTTGTCCGTCTGTCTATTTGTCTGTAAAGACCCTTTTTCTCAGGAACGCATAAAGATATCGAGTTGATATTTATATCAAATACTCGGGTGTACGGTCTATTTCAGCTGTGGATAAAAAGGTAGCATTATCGATCCTAAGTTTAGTAACGTAAGTATCAATCTCAATTGGGTTTTTTTCGTCTGCTTCGCGTTCTATCCTCGGCAATTATCATCCACGTAATTTATCAATCGCAGTCAATGTATCAAGTATCCAGAGATCTTTATTTGTATTGATAATTTTTGAGAAGACGAAGAATTGGCACAAATTCTAAATGAATATTAAATTACATAAACTATTAGATTTGTATTAAAATATTAATAACGCCATCTATCGATTGTTTGGTGAACTCATTGATGTATCATTGCATGGTTGTATATTCTTTATAAAAAAATAAAAATTTCATTCGTTCTTCCCCGACTAAAAAGCGTGTTGTAATTATATAAACAAAAGTTAATTTAACTCCATCAATACCCAATTAATGTAATAGCAAAAGTTCCATCTCGTACACAATACGAAAGTTGGCCAAGATTCGTGTCCAATTACAGAGAATGTTTGTCCAAATGAAGTCCGGTGTTACATTACGAACGGACGGATAACAAGCCTTTTATATGTTCATTTCTAATAGGAAGGAAACAATATCTGGTGGATCGTGAGGATTTCATTAACTTGTATTTATATTAGGTTTGTTTGTCGTTTGGAACAAAGTGTGAACAAGTGGACTCAAACCCAACCGGAGGCTCAAACCCAAGGCACACACCTCTGACTTTTCGAAGTTACGTGTGTATTGTTTATCAATTATCAGCGCGTTAGCTTTAACGGTGAAGGAAAACATCGTGAGGAAACCTACATACCAGAGAATTCTCCATAAGAATTTCAAGAGTATGTGAAGTCTGCCAACCCGCACTAGGCCAGCGTGGTGGACTAAGGCCTAACCCCTCTCAGTAGTAAAGGAGGCCCGTGCTCAGTAGTGGGCAGTATATAATATAGGGCTGGTATTATTATTATTATTCAAGGGGGCAAATCTCTGGCCTTCTGGCCAGATGGCGGGTCGACTTGCACAAGAGGGCTCAGTGGAGAATCTTGGATGAGTCCAGCAGTGGACTGCAACGGGCTGATGATAATGATGATGAAGGGGGCAATCTATCAAGTCCCTTATTTGATGTTAAGTTATCACTGCTCCCTGAACATACACATCGGATGTGTCATTGATCATGTGTTGGCCTGTGAGGTAGGAAAAGTCTCTTCTTTTGTCGAGTTAGGTGAAATCACCATAATTGGGTCGATTTTCATTCATTTCAATTAGACAGTTCCTTTATTTGGGATTCGAATCTAGGACGTAGATCCACACAGTTCTTTTATACCCTACTAAGTACATTGCCGTTACACAATTACTAATTTTTTTTTTCACTGGATTTTTTATTACACACACTTTTTTAAACTAAGATTAAACTTCAATCAACTGATCTTAAATCCAAAACTCAAAACCTTCAACCCTAAAGTAATTAATATACGAACCGTTCGCATGGATTAGAATTTAATGCGTCGAAGAGTAGTGGGTTCCTTAGGGATTTGCCGGGAACGCTGCATTCAATGACGCATTACTCGAGAATCTTGACTTCGACCCCACGGAGGGATATGTGTACCGGCATTGTTATCAAAATCGAATTTTGTATTGTAATTACTAAAATAGGTTTTGGCAGCTAAGTAATGAAGTGTTGCCATAAGATATGTAAAGATTTTTGTTGTTAAAATATTAAAATTAATTCAATATGAATACACTGGTATGTATGTATGGTATGTAGGTCTCTCATATGTAAGAGTCCGTCTGGGTGGGTACCACCGCAATGTCTATTTCTACCGCCAAGCAGCAGTGTGCATGCACTGTTATGTTTCGGTTTGAAAGACATTGTAGCCAGTGTAACTACTGGACATAATGAGACTTAACATCTTATGTCTCAGGATGACGAGCGTAGTGGAATGCCACACAGCACTTTGTAACTCAAGGTGCTGAATAGTATTGCTACTGTTTGTGGGTGGTCGTATCGTTTACTATCAGGCGAATGGCATGCTCGTCTCGTCATTCAACGCAATAAAAAAAAATCACATCGCGAAAAGTGGGTGCAGTTTTTGTTCCTTTTGCCTACGCTTTTGTGTGTAAAAGATGTAGCTGTGTGTGGCATGAGTGCCTGTGTGAGTGTGTGTATATGTAACTCAATTTGTTATAAATTAAAATATTATATAATGTACACACACACACTCACGCCTTTACCCCCGAAGGGTAGGTAGAGGCGCAACTAGTGCACCCACTTTTCGCCGTGGATATGCCGTCCCATGATATGATAGAGCCGAGCCTATCGCCATATCGGGCACAAATTCCAGACTCCGGGCTGGTACTGAATTTAGTACCCAATATCACTTTGCCCGACCCGGGAATTGAACCCAAAACCTCAGCAATGCAGTCATAAGTCATTATATAATATAATCATTATAAATAAGTCTTGTATGTATAATGTACCTGTATACCCCGATGTAGAGCTATACTAGAATGTCATGTCTTATTTTAAAATTTGTAGTTTCTTACAATATTATTTGGATCATGTTTATAATAAATGTTAGATTCATTTCTGGGGATTAAAATATCTTGTTCATAGATAGACTTAACATTCCCATAAGAAAAGAAAGATTGATTCTTGATAGAAACACGATTTATATAACGCGGGTAGAATTACCTTTCGAATTTCAGCCTTCTTCGGAAATGGTAGATCGGGCTCTGTGGCGTACCTTAGGAGAGGCCTATGTGCATCAGTGGAACGGGCTGATGATTCGGGAATAATGTGTGAGCTATAAAACAATACTTACAGTGCGGTATAAGACTTCTTGGGAAGTTGTATCTGAGTAGTTCTCTTGACAGTTGGCATCGAGTGAAGGTCTTGGCGTGAGCGTCTGATGCCGGGATCAGGTTTGAGGATAGCAGAAGCAGCATGAGATGCGCTGGCAGCGGCATTCTGGACAAAGGATATGATTATTTCTTGTGCTGATTATTTTTTCTAGCAAAGTCCGTACTGTCTCGGTGGCGTAATTGTATTGCATGCGTGGTACAATCACCCAATTCGGTGCTAGTAGGTACACTTTCTCAACATAAAACGCCCATTTTTCATACTTTACCAAGTAGGTGCGATAGTTTCAGAGATGTACAAAGGAAACAGCAGCTAAGTGTTATTGTCTACGCACACTCACGCCTTTTATCCCCGGAGGGGTAGGCAGAGACGCAACCGGTGCACCCACTTTTCGCCGTGCGTATTCCGTCTCATGATGTGATAAAGGGTGAGCCTTGCTGACAGGTGAAGCCCAAGCGATTTATTTAGAATCTTAAGGTGGTCGAGCGTACACTTTTTCGACTGTACACCGCTTTGAGGTTCTGGGTTCGAAACCCGGCTCTCGCAAAGTGAGATTGATTGACAGAAAAATCTGTATTTGTGCCCGATATGGTAATAGGCTCGGCCCCTATATCGTGGGATGGAATACGTATGGCAAAAAGTGGGTGCCTGTCTGCCTGCCTCGGGATAAAAGCGTAATGTGCGTTTTTTTTCTCTGTTTTCACCTACTAAACATCATCAAAATCTATTCAGCGATTTATGTTCAGAGCCACAAATCAGCTTTAGAATACTAGTAGGGTATTATCATCATTTTTTCACTTGTTTAAAAACCTAAACCTATAAGAGGTATCTTATATATAAAGAAGGAATCAAGGTAATACGCTCCCAATTTTTAGGGAAATCAGTGTACATACATAAAAAGAAAAACAAACAAACGAATTGAGAAAACCTCCTTTTGGAAGTCGGTTAAAAACACTGCTCATAAGTTCTTTGAAATCATAAATGTTTAGCATTCCATTCTACGTCTTAATTAGAACGGAGTCTAAAATAAACACGTAAGCAAACTCAACACAAACCACGGTAAGGCGACATCGCCCACATTGACATTACCGCAGCATTATCAAGGAGGTTATATGGAACCTCATAACTGTTATGGGTTTTTAAATAACGTTACCGGGTTGTCTCGGGGCTATAATGCTATATAGGACTAGTACTTGCTCGCAGCTCCGCCCGCATGAATTTTTTTTTCTAGTTTAAACTCCCGCTATATATTTCCCCGGACTGAAAGTAGCTAATGTCCTCTCCTGGGTCTCAAACTATTTCTACACTAAATTCCATCGAAATCGGTTTAGTGGTTCAGCCGTGCAAGTGTACCACTCAGATAAATAGACAGACAGACAACAGACAGGCAGACAGATAGACAGAGTTACGTTCACATTTATAATTTACTTGCTCGCGGCTTCGCCCGGGTGAAAAGCCTTTTCGCTACAAAAGTCACTAGCACAGCGCGACGCCAGCGCCATGTACTTAAATCAGATTTAAAATATTCATTATTTCCCATGGGAGCAAATTAGCGGGATAAAAAGCCTATGTGTTAATACCCACAAGCAAATTTGTCTGAATTGGATCAGGACACATGCTGTGGAGTATAGTCTAGTTTAGTAATTTCATTAATTGTACTTTATTGTTTTTTGGCTGTATTCTGTTTTGTGTCTTTACTAGTAAATAAATAAATAAATAAATAAATAAATAAATAAATCCAGGACATTGTCTACTCGTGTGCCAAATTTTATCCAAATCCATTTAGTTGTTCCTGCGTTTACTTCTAACAAACATAGAAACATTTTCACAAACTTACGCATTTGTAATATTAGTAAGATAAATTATTAGTTGTAATCAGTGAAATTAAAACAATCTATAGACTCACACAATATTAGAAAAAAACCGGAAAAGTGCGAGTTGGACTTGCATACCGAGGATTCCGAACAAACTTGTAGGTAAGGTATATAAGTTCAATAATTCGTCAAAATTAATTAATTGCTACTACTATACTAGTTTAACTTAAGATTTACTGATATGAGGGCTTTTATAGTAGCATAATATACATAAAGTATTCACATATAATACCACAAGAGCTTCAAAATTATCGGGTATTTTCCGATAGGTTCGTTGCAAACAAATGAAGGAGTTATCAGGTTAAAAAATCACGAGCGCGAAGCGCGAGTGATTTTTCCTGAAAAACTTGACGACTTCATTTGTTTGCAGGGAACCTTGAGGGAAATGCCAGATAATTTTGAAGCTCGTGTGGTATTCGGGGGATTATTTTTCCGTCCCAAATGTCGGCCAATAGAATTGCACCATGAGATGAAATGAACAGTCAACAAATAAGAATTTCATAATATATAGTAACGACCAGAGAAAATATTCAAAAAAAATTGTTTCTTATTATATAGTAACGACCAGAGAAAATATTCAAAAAAAATTGTCAGTATAATACCATGTAGGTTGTACCACGTGACGTCGAATGGTGCAATTCTATTGGTCGATATTTGGCTCGGAAAAATAATCATTCGAAACTATATATAATCAGTTCATTTCAACAAAGACAGTTTCTATATCATTTGTAAGACGAGACGTGTTGAAGTTTGCACTGCGCTTGTAACTCTACTGTTTCAACTATTTGCATCTTTAATGACGCGTTTACACACTTTGAAAGTGACATGGATGCCACATAATAAAGTGAGGAGACGCTATAATTGACGTACGACAGAAAATAAAGCACGTGCCGTCCAATATTTCGTTTCTTTTTCTTCTTTTGAGACTCAATAATCAAGTAATATTTCCACTACAAAAAAAATCAATTTAATTTCTTGATTAGAGATATTGAGCTTTGTTTAAATTGACAGTTGTTTAACTCAATGTTGAAGAAACTCACAACTGCCAACATAACCAATTTGGGTTTTTTTTTTCAAAGCAGACTAATCAACTTTATGGAAATAAACTATTTGCAATGCAATGCAATGCAATCAGTCCTGTATTATATACTGCCCACTGCTGAGCACGGGCTTCCTCTACTACTGAGAGGGGTTAGACCTTATTCCAGGACGCTGGCCTAGTGCGGGTTGGCAGACTTCACACACCCTCGAAATTCTTATGGAGAATTCTCAGGTATGTAGGTTTTCTCACGATATTTTCCTTCACCGTCAAAGTGAACGATAATTGATAAACAATACACACGTAACTTCGAAAAGTCAGATGTGTGTGCCTTGGGTTTTGAGCCACCGGACATTGCCTCGGCAGACCTTTCCATTCCCAACTAGGCTATTGTCCAGTTCAAAAAACGATTTACTATTTAGACGCGTATTAATAAGTCCATTATAAACCACCAAATACAAATTCAATTTATATAAGGGTCTTTATCATTAAAAAAATATCGTCAATCCAAATAAACATTCCCGAAAAAACGCAAGATTCATTTCGCCATTTGAACTTGGAAATGTTTATTTTGGAAAGACTTGAGCATCTGTAATTTCACGTGGAGGCAAACAAAAGCCGGTCTCAGAATAAATATGAGAATAATAACAGCGGCTAGACGAGAAAAATGAGGGGTTCCATCGACCGAAATGAATTCTGTTAAGCGGTCTGTACACGCTTGTGTTGACTGCCGAAAATATGATATACTAGTGGTTGCTCCTGGCTTTGCTCAGGTTAAAATTCATTCCCGCTAAAAATACCCTAAATCACTTTATTGACCCATAGCGCCATGAGTAGGATGCTAGCGCCATATAAAAAATCAGATTAAAAATATCCATTATTTCCCATGGGAGCAGATTACCGGGATAAAAAGTAGCCTAAGGGCCGTATTTCGCTCTGAAGTGCGATATCAGCTGAGACGCTGTCAAATGAAGGTCAGCATCTTAAGATAGTGGCTATTTAAAAACCCTTATTAACATCATCTCAAATGACATCTTAAGTTACAATATGTGACGGATTTGGCAGCTAAGTTTTGTTTATCTACCAGCGCTCATTCAGCTGAGAACAAGCTCTTAAATGACAGCTTAAGATTGGTTTATTACATAGTTCAATACATTAAATGTCTACTTGAGATTTTACTCAAATGTAAGATTGATTTAATACTACCGCCCTACGTGTTAATCAAGGATATGATCTACCCGTGTGCCAAATTTCAGCCACTTTGTTTCTGCATTTCTTCTTCAGCCTTTAGAAGTCCACTGCTGAACATAGGCCTCCCCCAAAGATTTCCAGACCAACCTGTCAGAAGCAGCCTGCATCCAGCGGGTTCCTGCCACCTTCACAAGGTCGTCCGTCCACCTTGTAGGAGGACGTCCCACAAGTGCGTTTAATTCTAACGAACATATAAATAACCAAATATTCAAACTTTTGCACATTTAATTTTTATAATATTAGTAAGATATAGGAGACATAAGATACGATAAGACTAGTGGTTGCTCGCGGATTGGTTGGGGTAAAACACCTTTCCCAAAATAAACTTAATAATACTAGGGGTAGCTCGCGGTTCCCACCGCAAAAGTTTTCTAGCTCTAAAGTTTTAACTGTGCAGCTTTCAAGGATTAAAAGGGGATGCTTTTTAATCGAAGCTGTGGTTGATCTATATTTCATTTTATCTCATTCAGTATAGAAGTGCCCGGTAATTAGGAAGAATATCTTCTAAAATCTATAATTCTGGGGAAAATAACCGATTAAGGTATCGCTTATTTTCCCCGATATTTTTAACAAGACGTGGTCTTTCCGTATTCTAAATTTCATCGAATTCCGTTCAGCCACAGTTTACTTACTATAACACACACAATGCTTGGCGATAAAATATATATCGCGATACCTACCCCCCATTCTGACTTTCATAATATACAGACGCCTACAAGGCTTAAATTTCCAACATCGTTATTTAGGTCATGCGATAAAGTACCGTATAGCTACGTTAAATTAAGCTATCCGATACATTGACTAATTACTGTAATACACTGCATTTTGAACCTTATTATCATTCGCATCGATGTGATTAGTATGGCATAAGCGTGAAATATTGACCGAAATTTTGGAGATTTGAATGTTTGTTATTAGAATGCAAAATTGCTGAACTGTTTTTGATAAAATTTTGCCTCAGATAGATTAGACCACAGATATACGTATTTAAGGCTTTTTATCTTTGAAAATACATAGGAGGATTTTTATATTAGTAAAAACTAATATAAAAATCATACTTATTAGCTATTTCTCGCTGCTTCGCCCGAAAGAGGTTAAAAATCCTCTATATATTTTCCCGGGATTAAAAGTACTCTACGCCTTTCCCAGGGTCTCAAACTAACTCCATACCAACTTTCATCGAAATCAGTTTCGTAGTTTTTCAGTTTATTGTTCAGACAGACGATGCTGGGGGACTTTGTTTTAATATGTAGTGATGTAATTACGATAGCAAAGGAAACTCTGTTGTAATAGCTAACACGTACATGTCATAATCAAATGGAAAGCGCTTATTGGCTAAAGTTTACGAGCGGAGACAAATGCGTTACGCGAACAGTTATTATTCATGACCCGTTCGCCTATTGCGTTTATGTGCTATACAAGCTTTATTATTATAAAACTACTAGTTGACCCGGCAAACGTTGTTTTGCCATATAAATTCTTTTTAGAGATTATTTTAGTAGAAAAAAATGAATAATTGATCACTTACCGACCGGCGTTAAAAGTTATTAAATTACTAATATCGCTTTAAAAAATAGGGTATGATGGAAGAAGGTAGACAATTTAGGTTTGTATGTATTTTTTAATGCCACAACATAAAAAAAAAAAAAATTGAGTGGGCCACCCTTGTCACTTAGGGGGATGAAAAATAGAGAACAACCTATTCTCAGACATACCAAGTGTGAATATAAAATTTCATCAAAATCGGTTCAGTCGTTTCGGAGGAGTATGGTAACAAACACTGTGACACGAATTTTTTATATATAAAGATAGATATAGATATCAACATTACAAATTTTGTAGCCTGTTCGTGAAATGTGAATTTGTCAACTATCTTTCGCCCACTGGTTCGCTCGCGTAAAAAATTTTCCGGGATAAAAGCTCTTAATAAATTTTCCTGGTATAAAAGTTAGCCTATGTCCTTTCCATGGTTTTAAACTATCTCCATACCAAATTTCATATATCGCACATTTAGTACGAAAACGACACAATTCAAAAAAATCTAAAATTGACTTATCGTCATAAAATTACTTAAAACGAAATTTTCAATACAACAATAGTTATAACACCGCCATATTCAAGCGGGAAAAGGACAAAACTATTATATCGGACCCTTTTTTAATATATTTTCATAAAAAAGGGACCAGTTTTAAGTCATTTTATGACGATAATCCAATTTTAGATTTTTTTGAATTGCGTTTCGAAATTCTATTAGTTATTGAGTTTATCGAATTCAAACAGACAGGCACGGCGGGGAGACTACATTTTATAATATGTAACGATTTAGGGAATGTATTCTTGGTGAATGTATTGAAGTAGTACGAGCAAGTCACTTGCCTGATGAAGCGGTCCTATAGGACATAGACTACAGGATATAGTTAATAGCTTTACTATTAAAATCATTGAAATAATAGATTTCATGCATTAATATTTAAGTCATTAAAAAACTATCGAAATAAAACTATTTTACGGATTTTATTGCAGTTTTTTAATTTATATTTTCTCCCGACGTTTCGAAGAATTTGCAGCCTTCATGCCCACAGGGCGGACTAAGGTGTTGGTTGTCCGAAAACACACACACACACACTCACGCGCTTTATCCTCGAAGGGGTAGGCAGAGGTGCAACTAGTGCACCTACTTTTCGCCGTCTCATGATGTGATAGGGGGCGAGCCTATCGCCATATCGGGCACAAATTCCAGACTCCGGGCTTATACTGAATAGAAAAACCCAATATAACTTTACCCGACCCGATTGAACCCGAGACCTCAGCTTTGCAGTCGTACCGTAATACAACTACGCCACCAAGGCAGTCCGAAAAGTGAACGTTACAGTATCTACCTACATGTAAAAAAATTAAAAGATTTTATAATTGTCACAGTGTCTTGAACTCTGGTAGCCTGTCTTTTGGGTTCCGATTTAATTAAATGTATCACAGGACCCTAAGTTTTTGTAAGCTTTCAAACGTCTTCTCTATTGAATGTCTCAAATTCGCGTAAACATAAGAAATGATTATTGAAAACTATTTATTTCTCATTATTCGACCTAGTAATCGAACCTACGACCCCTGATTTCGCATTGTATACTGCTTAAAACAATGTAGCATTAATATTCGTGACTCGCCCCAAAAATGCTGACTGCGTCGCCCGAAATATGTTGTAAAATCCGCCGAAGGCAAACAAGTGCTTGCTGCTTAATTATTTTCCGTCGTAACAATAAAATGAGTATATAATATTGTTAGCATTTAAATATTTTGTGAGGGTATTTGTGATATCGAACTAGTAGTGGAAGTGACGGTTGGGTGTATAAAAAGGGTGCCGTATCGGCATTCACGTGCATTCGCGTCCAGTCGCGCCCACTCGCGCTCTTTCGGTCTCAGTCCTGGCTCTGTTGTAGTCTTATATCTTTGTGAAAGTATTTCTGCTAAATATATTGCTGTAAAATCAGTGTTACATATTTTTATTTAAATTAAAATCGCTTCAGTTCCCAACAATATTATAATTAGCCTTGTATTATAGCTCTCCCACTGCTGGGCACAGGCCCCCTCTACTAATGAGAAGGTTAAGGCTTCGGTCCACCACGCTGTCTTGGGTCGGGTTGGCAGTTTTCACATTCCTCTATATTTGAATTATCTGAATAATTTAGCATATTTTTAAGTACTTGGTATTTTTTTCGTATTATATAAAAACTAGCTTTTGCCCACAGCTCCGCCAGCGTTAACAAGTTTTTCCGGGATAAAAGTCCCGCTTTATAGTTTCCCGCGATAAAAAGTATCCTATGTGTTAATCCAGGACATGATATACCCGTGTGCGAAATTTCATCGAAATTCGTTCAGTAGTTTTTGCGTGAAAGAGTAACAAACATACATCCATACATTCTTACAAACTTTCGCGTTTATAATATAAGTAGGATTGTTTGGTATTTGCGGTATTTGGTATAAGATACCTGCGTATATTCTGCTTTATAATATTAGTAGAAATAGAAAGCCATTTTGCCACAACATTAGAGAAAATTCAGAGTACACGGTATCGGCTCGTTGGTCTAGGGGTATGATTTTCGCTTAGGGTGCGAGAGGTCCCGGGTTCAAATCCCGGACGAGCCCTAATATTTTTTGCCCATTCCACGTTCAACCACAATAATACCTTAAAAGCTTACAAAAAAAGTACAATAAAATTTAGTTAAAATATATCAATGTCTTCGAATTAAAAAATATTTTTTTCATACTATTAATATGATGTTGATAGAACCTTAATTTATTGTTTTCTCCTACCCAGGTTCGTACAAAGCATACCAATTTTGAAAAAATCTATTCTACATTTTAGTTTGAATAACACCCCTCTTTTTCCGTCGGGGGTTAAAAAGTACAGGATCGCTAGCTGAGCTATGAACATAAGCTATATGATATTTTCGTACTGTCAGCAAAAAACAAATATTCACTTCTCAGCAAGTCAGCAGACGGCAAATAAAGGAATCCATGCGAATCACATTTCTTCGTGTCCTAATTCGATGCTGTTAATCAATCAGTGAATTGAGATCATCTTCATCTATCTGAGCGCTCGACGACGTAAACACGTTCAGTGATTGACCAATGTTTGATATTTGGATCAAATATTTTATGAGACGATCGTAATTATGAGATTTCCTTTATTGTAATTCGAAATTCGAACACGGTAATCACGCCGTTTCTTTTTTAAAATTCCAAACTTAACATGACAGTTACAAACTTTTTTCTTTTATTTTAATTCGAAATTCAAATTAACTACTTAGATATCCCACACCACAAGTTAGGGGTCACCAAGATTTTTGTAAGGTCGCAACTCAAACACTTTTCTCTGTATTTTCAGTATGAAGCGTGTCAAAAGCAATGTCTAGGCAAATTGTTATTTATAATTGCTTTAGAAAATCAGTGTGCCTGTTGCCATTCAGAATGGTGTAAAATGAATGAAAAACAACAGCCCGCGGCGCAGCGCCGTACCATAACTTGCTCTCGTCCGGTGAAACAAAGTTCCACGGTTTGGAATAGAGGCGCGTTCAGAATGTATTTTTTTAATTTTGTAGACAGTTTGTAAATAACCATTTTTTAGCACTGGCTGATTATTTTTTATGAATGTATAAAGAAGTTTTGGTCATCAAAGTGGGGGTTTGTGCTGGGTGTTTTTAAAGAAGGGTGATATTAACACATTGCGATATACCTAAGTATAATATATTTTTAATTGTGCCTTTAGCTGAATGTGGTAATTTATTTTCCCGTGATCTCGCTATAACTTGATTAGCAATGACAATAACTTAACTTTACTGCTAAATTATTATCTGCACAACTTGTCATGTTTTTTAATATATATTTTTGCAGTATCACTGTACTTTATATAAAGTGTAAACGGAGTTCGACAACTGCAGCTTTTAGAATCAAACGAGTAACTACTCTTAAATTATTATAACCAATAGTAAATTCTAATAAAAGAACAGTATGGACGCGGGCGGCGGGGCGCGGGGCGAGCACAAAGCACTGAGCGCAAAACGCACCTTCGCTCATCGTTTTAATTGAGTTTCAAGTTTTGAAGCTATGTTCCGGACCACTTCATTGTTGTTACCCAAATGGTTTTATGTTCCGGTGTATGTTAATATTGTCTTGTTGACGTCTAACTATAACAGCTCTGTGGGCTTAGAATGTGGCAAAAAAACACGACACGACTCCGTTTCGTTTTATTGGGATTGGTTGAGTGACTAACACGTGACTGACGCATTGGTCTCTCGATCAATCACAAACATCAAAATTAAACGACATCGCCTTACGACTTGCGTCTTTTTGCCACATTCTAAGCTCACTGGGCCTGTAGTCAAGGTGCTTTTCTACAAGAGTAAACGCCAATAGAATAGAAACAAATGTATGGGAATGACGTATCCTTGCCTTAGACTTGTCGATAAGAATATTTTTTTCATTTTTTATGGCATTGAATGACGAGACGACTATGCCGTTTGACTGAACGTAAGGTATATGACCACCCATAAATAGTAGCAACACCGTTCAGCACCTTGAGTTACAAAGTACTGCCTGGCATTCCACTGCGCTCGTCATCATGAGACAAGATGTTAAGTCTCATTATGTCCAGTAGTTACACTGGCTACAATGCCCTTCAAACCGAAACACAGCAGTGCATGCCCACTGCTGCTTGGCGGTAGAAAGATATGTCGTTCCCATACATTATTTTCTATTCTATTGGCGTGAACGGTTGTAGGAAAGCATCTTGGCTCCAGGAACTGTCATTCTACTGCTGGGAGCAAGTTTTAATACTGAGAGGGTTGGTTTTTTCCAGCACGCTTATTCGTGATGGACTTTATCATGGAAATTCGTATGTGGAAAGTTTGTTGTAAATGATTAGATGATTGGTAGTTAGAAGTAAATGCAAAAACACCAAAGGATTTGATGTTTGCATAATAGATCATGGTTTAAATTACTAAAGTTATTTTTTATGTGAGAAACTTTGACTTTTATTTCGTGATAGATTGGAAGAGGAAGATCGCATGGAGCCGTGAAAAGATATTTAAAAATAAATAATTAATACGTTGTTTAAACTTTTATGGGGACAATTATGTAACGTGGATTGTTTTTTTTACGGTAATTAATAAACGACTTGGATTCTCCGGATAGATTGCGAAATCGACCAATCCCAATAGTTTGAAAAGTAAAATGTGCGTATTTTGATTGGTTTATTTTTTAGGTCGAACCGGAGATAGCTATTGGGATAGTTTACAATTTTTATACTGGATAATAGACATAATATTCAACATTATTAAAAACAATAAGAATAATTTTATGCCTACGTCATATTCGTATTTTGATTGATGTATTTCCAGGATCGATCTTAAGACAGCATTTGCGATTATTTATTCTGTTCTTAATTTAAAATTTGAATTCTAGATAATAAATATTCAATTACCTTGATATTTGTCGGTGAGTGGTAGGCTAGTGTCTCGCCGGCCTGCAGGGAGCCCTTTGCGTACGAGCGCCACTGTTACCCAATTATTCACTTACTTCTACTTTAAAATGCAATTATTAAGGGGAAGGTCTTCAAGAGTGCAAGGAGATAAGGCGAAGTTCTTAGAAATTTAAGGATTTAATATATCATGGAGTATATTTTACTTTGGTTTGGAATTATTCAGTGGTAGATCTTTAAGAATGTAAGAAGTTTTTATGATTTTTAGGAGTATTATTTTGAAATGCAGGTACACTTTATTATATCAAGGGTACAAGTTGACTTATGATGATTAAGTAAAGTCAGAATTTAACCTCCGGATTAAGTGATTGGGTAGTGAATTAAAAAAAAATATATAAAAAATCTGCAACTCGTTTGTCGTGCACAAAGTAAATGGATACGTTTTTACAGCCCTCGTGGCGCGGTGAGCGATTAGCGCACTGTGAAAACCATGCCTCCATAAGCCGCGGGTTCAATCTCGAAGCCGATACATACGTTTATGCAGTCACAAAGCTTTTTCCGGGTCTATGTGTTCTGTATAATCCCTTAATATCATTTACGGGTCTTTGAATACTACTTTGTTTATTTAGTCAGCTAACAGTTGTTTACACATCTCATAACAAACTTAAATTATTTGGTTCCATTAATATGAGCAACAACCATATAAAGGCTAACACAGCATGCATAACTAACGGTTATAATACATAGTATAAATTATCACAAAATTAAAATGTTTTTATAAAATTAATAACAAAACTAAAACAGGGTAAAAATTTATAAGTTACTTATAAACAAATAGAAATAAATTAACAGTAGCAAATATTAGAATTAAATAAAAAAATATTTAAGAAAAACAAAAACCAGACTGCGTCAATATCTGCCGCCTTTATTATATTCATTGAAGAACTGAAAAGATACCTCGAAAGATGCCTCCGACTGCGTTTGTGAACACCGTCAACTAAGATTATTCAAAACCAAAATAAAATATTCAAATTAAAATCTTGTTTCTATCTTTTCAGTTCCTCAATGAATTTAATAAAGACGGCAGATATTGACGCAGTCGGGTTTTTGTTTTTTTTTAAACTATTATTTATTTATGAAAAGACAAGCAAGCCATAGGTCATTCGGCCTAAAAGTACGCACTTTTTTTTCTATCGTCTACACAGTCAAAAATATAGTGTCTTGAAAAACGTTTTAACACTCTATGTAAAGTAAATTTATTCTACTTTCATTATTTAATGAGTTTTTGTAAATTGCTTCATTGCTTTTTTTGTAATACATGTTTAAGTGCATCGGGAGAAATTCGTACTATTGACCCGTTATGTGGGTAAAACTACGCAGAGTGTTTAATGAGAATATTTTTTTTCTGTATAAGGTCTAAAAATCTTTACAAGTAATATTCGACTTAATTGCAGCTTAAAGAAGAAAAAACCGTGCGGTCATTGTAATGAAGTTTTAACAGGGTGCGTACTATTAACCTCGTACTCTTACCTAAATAGGTAATATTTTAAACAATCACACGTTAGTTGAGACGCATTTATTTTCTAGGACAGAATAATAACTAAAATAAATACTATAATAATCATGTAAACTTAACATAATTAACGGACTTTTGTAAACTGATTCACCGTCTAGCCATACCCTTTTTTCCCAGCACAAAATATTGGTAACTAATCAACAAAATCACGTTGATCACCGTTTTTCGCTAAACAAATGAGGCTTGGTAAAATAGCTTGTGGCTCTGACATCGTCCCTGACGCGCCCCTGATTTAGCCGAAAAAGTGTCTGAGCTCCCTCAATAGGTTCCAAGATATTAACCATGCGAACTTTTACCCACTGCGTGCTGTTGCCCCGAATGACCCGTAACTACACAAAGCCTGTAGCCAAGACGCTTTTCTACAAGCGTTAACGCCAATAGAATAAAAACAAATGCATGGGAATGACGTATCCATGTGCTAGACTTGTCATTAGTACTTGACTTGTAGTAAGATATGTCATTTGCTAACATTACTTTCTATTCTATTGCCGTTAATGCTTGTAAATCTTAGCTAGAGGCCCTGTGAAGGCTCGTGCCAAATTTATGGAATGGGACCCATGCAAAATTAGGCGACTTTTTTTAATATTCTCGTGAACGTTCCTCTTCTTCTCATGCTGGGGGCCCGGGGTATTTTGCCGTCATGCTCGCTATAGCTTAGCTACTACTGATGGTGAACGTCACAACTAGTGTTAAGGTACTTGGCAACACCATCAGAACTTTACAAAGACCTTCACCGTCTCATCACCAAGAGATTTTGAATCTGATAATGCTTAGTAATTGTTACAATGTCCTATAAACCGAAACATCAGAGAACGTATAATTCTGAAGGCTTATAAGTCCTATTCCATTAATTTAAGGCTGACTGCGCGTCCACTTTTCTTCTGGAACTACTTACTGTTTATGGAATGTAGAGATCGCTTATTAGGATACCCACTGGTTGATGTAAAAAATATTATAGAATGGACTTCGCACTTTCCAATTAGTAAAACTTTTGTTTCCCTATTAATATTTCAAAGAAATATTAATTGCTGAAAAATTTTGGTATTCGCATTCATATGTTTTATCCCTTTCTATTTAACATTAAATTTGTTTAGTAGAAAGAGACGTAACATTAGCTAAGAAGATTTAGTCAGTATATTTTCTCTAAAGTTACAGAAAGTTAAACATTATTGCGACTTAATTAATTTTTTTGTCTTAAAGAAAGAATCGACGTTAAAAATGGAATTTAGATATTTTAGAAACATTGTAACAAACTCTCAAGAGAATTGTAGATGTTGGACTTTGTAAAAAGAACGATTTTTCCTAATTAATTAATGGAAATTTTTATGTTTAGTTCATTAACGTTGGCTTATAATACGAGATGGAACAAGTCCCTAGATAACTTCGAACAAAAACTGGTTTAAAAATGTAGATACCTACATGGCATGTGGCCATGAACAAAGTTCTTATATAAAGTTTTGTGTCGTACAAGTGTTTGTACGGTCCGGAAATTGATCCCGGTCTGGGAAATTGGATTAAAAGCTTATTGTAATTTTTTATAATTCATCTTCTTCTTCTTCAGCCTTTAGAAGTCCACTGCTGAACATAGGCCTCCCCTAAAGATTTCCAGACCAACCTGTTAGAAGCGGCCTGCATCCAGCATCATATTTTTTATACTATATTTATAGAAAGCCTATGTAAGCAGTGTTACACGCGCAATTGACGCGCATTAACGCGGGTCATAAGCAGATGGCCACCCTTTGCAAACGTAAACAAATTAAGGGCGATGTTAATAAATCAATCTCACGTTTGAGTAAAATCTCAAGCAGACATTTATTGTATTGAATTATTTAATAAACCAAGCTTACGCTGTCATTTAAGAGTTAGTTCTCAGCTGAGTAAGGGTTGTTACATAAACAAGACTTAAAATTATTCACACACTATTCTTAATTCAAATTTATTTTCTATTTTTTAGTTGGATTTTCTATAAAGCGTGTTTTTTTAGTTTTTTTAAACTATTATTTATTTTTATTTTTTTAACTGTTCATTATAGAACATGATATACTGTTATTGTGCCAATAATATATATTTCTTTCTTTCTTTCTTCTTCTTTCTCTCAAATCCGTCGCATATTGTAACTTAAGATGTCATTTGAACTGATGTAAATATGGATTTATTAAATAGCTACTATCTTAAGATACTGACCTTAATTTTATAGCGTATCAGCTTATATCCCACTCACACTGTGCTATGCTCTAAAGTGTGATATCAGTTGTGACGCTATCAAATCAAAGCCAGCGTTTTAAAATCGTCGCTATTTAATAAATAGACATCAACATCTCAAGTGATATCTTAAGTGTCAACGTATGACGGATTTTGACAGCTGAGTTTTGCTTATTAAACAACGCTGACTCAGCTGAAAAGCGCTTAAATAAGAGCTCAAGTTTTGTTCATAAAAAGCCCAATATCATAAATGTCAATTTAAGTTCCTACTCGAATATGAGATTGGCTTTTTAATACGGCCATTAAAACCGCGTTTCAAAAATCCTTTATAAAAAAATCGCATTGCAAATTAGACCGGTTACAGATTTGTGTATTCCTCGTCCCTTGTCACAAACATTAACACTTACTTGATATATTGTGCAGAATGGCGTCCAGAATACGTTGGTCTCATCCGCTTGTGTAGCGCGAATTAACATTTACACGTTGAGGAAAATTTGCAGGTCTTGTTGTAATGGTTGATGTGATATTAAGGTGTGTGCATAAGGTTTGCTTTGTGTGGGGTAATGTTGGTTATTGAATATATTTCTATTTAGTTTGGTTTTTACCAGTCGTCTGCCCAACGTCTCCTCCCTCGAGGAGTTTCAATCCCGGGTAAATTTTGGTAAAAGGACAAATAAAGATTAAACTGACAGCGTAACTTGGTGATCGATAACAGGACCATTGACTTCCCAGTTCACAGCCTATATATGCCGCCACTAAACCAAGGACGCCATAAACATTTCTTAGACCATGTGATGTATTATAGCAACTTTTATTTCCCAAAATGATACGGCAGGACCATATCTCCGGGTAATATTCCATATGCTAGCGACGCCTTGGCATCATCAAAATAATATGTACAAATACAATAGCCTAGTTGGGAATGGAACAGTCTACCAAGACGGATGTCCGCAGGTTCAAAACCTAAAGCGCGCAGAGCCGTAGTTGTATCTCGGTAAGACTGCAGTGATGAGATCCGGGTTCGGCCTCCGAGACGGGTAAAGTGATATTGGGTTTTTCTGTTCATTATCAACCCGGACTCTGGAATTTGTGCCCGATATGACGATAGGCTCGCCCGCTATCACATCATGGGATGGAATAGACTCGGTGAAAAGTGAGTGCACTAGTTGTGCCCCTGCCTACCCGTTCGAGGATAAAAGGCGTGTGTGTATGTTTTATAATATACAATAAACTTAAATATTATGACACTGATATATTGTATATTTAAAGTTATTTGTATACCCAGTCGTTCCACAGAAAGTAGCCGTCCTATTCGTTGACAATACATTTCCACAAACCGCTCTCTTGTGCCAACAGAATCCATCGCTCTTTGCAATTTCTATCAGCTATTTATACAGCGAACGGGCGCGTTTCACTCTATTTTCACCTTTAACAATAATAAATAGTGTATTCTTTGCTTTTCAAGTACTGAATAAATTGGATAAATGGTTAGAGCTAACTTTTGCATGGAACTTTGAAAATATCATTATAATTAGGCTTTTGCCAAGACCCACCACCACACCAGCCCTGTATTATATACTGCTCACTGCTGAGCACGGGCCTCCTCTACAACTGAGAGGGTTAAGGCCCTAGTCCACGACGCTGGCCCAGTGCGGGTTGGAAGACTTCACACACCTTCGAAATTCTTATAGAGAACGTCTCAGATGTGCAGGTTTCCTCACGACGTTTTCCTTCACCGTTAAAGCGAGCCATAATTCACAAATAATACACACATAACTTTTTAGAAAAGTCATAGGTGGGTGCCCTTGGGTTTGAACCTGCGGACATTCGTCTCGGCAGTCCGTACCACTCCCAACTAGGCTAAGGCCGCTTTTTACTAGGCTAACAACACACAACACCCGCGTGGCATATATTTCAATCAAATGGTCTACCTATATGCCAAATTCCATTCAAATCCATTCAGCTGTTTTTACATTTACTTCCAACGAACAACTCATTATGATAAATTTTCGCATTAATTAATATTAAATAACATCATTTTGAAATTTATGCATTACGTGTGAACAAACCTTTAGAGGTTTTGGCACCAAATATTTTATTAGATGAGTCCTTACGGTCACGCGTCCCCGTTTACTAGGAATTATCTCCGAAATGGTGTCTAGCTATTTATTTATTAACAGCTTGTTTCCTAACAGTTCATTTTATTGTCCCATTATATTAATTCCACTGTGTCTTGAATCCTATTCATCATCTTACATGATTGTGTAGCGTTAACCTATAACATTTTTTCAAATACGAACCCATTATGTCGGTAAAACGAACACAAATACTAACAATGCTCGTACCTATTTGATATCTATCTCCAAAATTGTTTTTTTTTATATAATGTTTTAAAAAAATAAAACTCACAACGCAATGTTCCAAATTTGAAAAATCTTCATTTGTGTCATTAAAAACCAAAGAGTTCTAAGATTATATAGAGCGGACATTGGGATTTTTTTTAGCGTGAAATAACAAAGCACCTATGTAAAATGCATTAGAACATACTTTGACATGATCGTAATGCGCAAACTGGCATATTTCCTTACAAAATATTGCTTTCTTAGCGATTTGCGTACACCGAGACGTCTTGTCACATGGATGTGTCAAATAAGACAGCGCCTTATTACCAATTGGTAATAACTTTTGGACGTAAAATTTGAGCCTGATGTCTGGTCTATAACTAACTATACTGTTGAATGACTTTGTTAAAAGGATGCAGGGTTATTTATTAAGAATGTTTCTATTATAACAGTTTTGAAGATCTTCTGTCTACGTCCTTACTATAACAGACATTTCTTGCTATTGTTGCATTAATTTTAGACTGCAGCTAAATTGGGTTAGCTCATACCATTTTGTCTGCTATAAAACCTCGAATCTATATTATTATATTTTAATAATTATTAGCCAACTTCATTATAAATATGTTTAGCTACCTTTTAAATATCGTTACCTTTAATAGCCTGATTACATGATTGTAATTTTTTTTTATTTATTTAATCCATTTATTATAGAAATTAATATTATGTATAGTTAGTAACAATGAAACTTATTATTTATATTGGTACTTCAGTGATGCAATCTGCTTAGAGAATTAACTAGAGGACAATCTATTTTTTCTGCAATGACAAATAGGAGACTGTTAGTACTGCCCCGTAGTCTTTGCAGTAAAGATGCTGCACGCTTACGCTTAATCGCTGCAAATCCTTGAGTACTTAAGTCTGCAAACATCTGGGAAGCACTGCAGAAGCGAGGCAGGCCCAACAGCATCCTAAATGCGTTGTTATATTGAATCCGAAGAGCGCTGATGGCTTTCTGTGTGTAATATTTGTCCAAAGGCTACAACTATAAAACACCTGACAATAAGCTTTTAAAAGAGTCATTTTGACTTCAGATGTGCAGCGAAAACACCTTCTGACAAGCATGTTACACCTTACCGCCAACGCTCTTGGCTCCCTTTGTATATCCAGATCATCCTCCAAGTTTTCGGAAATAATATGACCAATATATTTAAACTGACGAACAAGATTTAAGATACTACCGCACAAGGTAATGACTGGAAAACTGTCAGACCTCTTGTTACCTTCTCCAAAAATAATAACCTCACTTTTATTTGGGTTCTATCTGAAAGCATGCCCTTCAGCATAATTCTCACAAAACTTATAATTATAACTGAGGGTTCTCTTTGACTTGATGATTGTTATTTAATCGACCAATACTTTCACAGAAACCAGTAACTCGATATATCTTAAAATGCCCTACCAATTAGCAGAGTATCGTATTCCTAGCAAACAATCATATTTGTACTACATTAGATTTGTAAGAAAACAAATAGCAAATCAGCGGTCCCCTCAGTGGGTCATCGTCCGTCCATCACCCAGTGCTATCAATAGCAGCGTAATTCACTCTTGTTCCCAACGTTTGGTTTGCCCTGGCAAGTTGGGAGCGATGAGCGGTTGGTACTACATTTTAAATTTCGAATGAATTTGGTTTAAATACGTTATTCTTCTTTTTTTAAAAATGGCTTCCATCGTTTATTAGTGACTAATATTGCCTATGACTCCACCCGCGTGAAATAGTTTTCCCGGGATAAAAAATAGCATATAACACTCAAGAGAGATGTAGCTTCCTATTAGTGAGAGGATTTTCAAAATCGGTTCAGTAGCTCGTGAGATTAGCGCGCTCAAACAGACAAACAAACTTTTCAGCTTTATAATATTAGTATAGATTTCGCTAATGTCGAGTACAAAAAAAGGTATACCACCAGGTTGGGTTAGGTTAGGTTGGAAATTTAAAATGGGCGTAGTTTTAAATTGAATTTTCAATTGGCTTTTATAAATTGCTGATGGTCCTACGCATACTCACGCCTTTTATCTCCGGAGAGGTAGGCAGAGGGGCAACTAGTGCACACACTTTTCGCCGTGCGTATTCCGTCCCATGATGTCATAGGGGGCGAGCCTATCACCATATCGGGCACAAATTCCAGACTCCGAGCTGATACTGATTAGAAGAATCCAATATCACTTTGCCCGACCCGGGGATTGAACCCGAGACCTCAGCATTGCAGTCGGACCGTAATACAACTATGCCACCGAGGCAGTCTGATGTTGTTTCTAACGATTATTGATAGTGTAAACGATTTTATTATTTAATATACATTGTTTATTGTTACTCATATATTATTATGGGAATTATTAGTTAAATTAAATAATCGAAGCTTGCATTTCTTTTATATGTTTAAGGACTTCTGGGTTGAGGTCAAAACGTTACTAATTATTTATTTATTATAAAAAACATATAAAGCGTTTTCACAAACTAAACAAATTCAACCTCCATTCGCTCATGTTCTACACCGCGAGGCGACACCGTCGTCCGGCCGTCACTCAGTGGAAATACCCCATTATGTCGCAAGCACACGCACTGCAAAAGCAATTCTTCTACGAGCGGCGCGGATTATGACCGGAATTGCCTCTTAGCCGGTACTTATCCTATTCCACATTGTTACTTACCTAACTTTATTATACTCTGTGTTACGTAACACTATGGAATTGTTATTTGTATTAATTGTCTGTTGTATAGAGCCTGTTTCACATGTTACAAGTTAAATTTTATTTTATAGTTATCGTATTAAACAGGTAACGGAGATATTTTATTACCATTTATATCATAGATTAGCGTGTGAGTTTTGTATTTGGCCGGGTTGTACATTTATGTTACAAGTAGCATTTATCAGCTAGCGGAGAATCAGCCCATAGAGTTGCAATTTGGGTATCACAATATTTTATTGTAGAAATATTATCGATGTCATATCCTTTCTTCCAAGAAGCTTTAAAACAATATTGTGAACTGTTTTATTTCCATTTCGATATAAAGGAAGCTCATTTCTGGAAATCAAACATTTCATATTTATACAATATGGTTGAGGAGTCGGGGATTTGCAATGCTGTCTACTCCCTTGGGATAGATATTATAAAACATATTATATTTTCATTGCACAAACTTAATCTCACGGGTTAATCTCGTGGCGGTAGGCAGGGACTATTGAGGTGTCAACCTCTTGCCTCTAAATTGGTACAATAACGTGTCATACATTTTCTCATGTTATTATTTTTAATATGTTAATTAATGTAAGCTGGTGACTTTATCGCCAAAGAGTTAGACTAACTTCGACGAGGTTTTATCTGTCTCATGATGTGGAAGGGGACGAGGCTATCTCCACACCCAACACCAGCCTTATTATCAGGTGCAGTGGAGTCACTTTACCGTGCACTTGTGAAAAAATCTTATTCCAAGGATGTAAGATGTCATTTTGCCAATTGGAATATTTAGGTGATACTTTGGTCCCTTGCCGGTAGACGTATTCCTTGAGCTTTACTGTACTTAATACCATTTATCAGTGAAGTTAATTTGCTGTACCCTCAAAAAATAGTTCACCCGGGATTCGAAACCTTGCGGTTTTTATCATGTGCCACTAATCATCATCATCAGCCACATAAAGTCCATTGAACATAGGCCTCCGCTAAAGATTTCCAGACGGACCTGTTAAAAGCTGTTCCTGTTCCTGCGTATATAATGCGATCTAATAACCCTGTGTCTCTAGGATGTGGGTGGTGTGCTGGTTGGCGACAGCGGTGGCGTGCGCGGCGGGGTGGGCGAGCGCGCAGTGGCGCTGCCCCGCGCTGAGCGCGCGTCCTGCCGCCGACTGTGCATGCGACCTGCCGCACACGCTGCGCTGCGCCGGCGACCACACTGCGCTGCAGGTACTGCATATAACTGCTAGAAAACAACTTGATCCATTGATTGTAGATGTCCGCGACGGCGTATTAACCGAACGGTTGGTAGATCAAGCTACTTTCGCCTTCCGCACACCGCTCAAGCCCCGCCTACTGGGTCCAGTTGTTTGACAGCATCTCTACATGACTTCTTTTTATAGTGGCACTACAGTGCGTGCATAATTACATAGCAAAAGCATTAATTGGCCGACTCTCATCTGGATATCACTATTCGCAATCCTTATCGCTAATTTATTGATATCTGTCGCAAATCGATGTCACTACGCATCGTGGTACAGGGAAATTTAGAAAATAAGTCTAGCCGACCGGTACCGCGTTACGATTGGTAACGAAAGAGATAGTAAGAGTAACTACTTTTGGTAGGGAGGGTTAAATGCACTCTTTTGCCAAGTTATTTGGCACGCACTATAGTGATCTGCAACTAATTGAACTCCCAATTCCGGAGATGTAAACAAATATCTATACCAATATGTCTATTAATAATTATGTTACGCATAGTTACAGTTGTGACGTAACAATGTCTCAGCACTTTACAGTGGTTTTATATCTGAACTCTTTTCTAGCAAACAAGTCCCTGCTATATACGTACTACTATAATTGCTATGTGGATAGACCAATTATAGACGGTGGTGTTGCTATTGTTCATACTTTATGGCACTATAAACGGTACTGAACTGAACCCTACCAAAACATTTGATTCTAAGTCTCATTATGCCCCGTAATTAATGTATACGTCTAGATACGTCTTTCAATTGTGTTTACATCTTATTATTTCGGAGTAGACTACTGTGACCGTGCCCCCATAATCTTTCAAAGGCACTTAACAGCACGACTGTTAGACGCATGGAGGTTAGACGTATATTGACGTTGGACGCGATCGTATCGGACCCTACTCAAAGTCTTGCCAACTCACGCAGGTGCCAATGGGCTTTGTTTACTCGGCCTTTGTCGAATAGTGGATAGTTTTGACGGCCCTACCACTGGTATAAGATGTATAGTTGTCAAAGGGCTTATAATTGGATATAAATATAAGATACAAACTGGCGGCACGCCTAAAATGGAAGTGGGCTGGACACGTTACTCGGAACGATAGATCGTGGTGCAAACGTCTCCTTGAGTGGAAGCCATGGGGAAATAAACGCCCTCAAGGAAGACCACAAATGCGCTGGAAAGATGACGTGAAGAAGGTCGCCAGATTAAACTGGATCAAAAGAGCTCAATGTCGCAACGAATGGAAGATGTTAAAGGAGGCCTACACCGAAAAAATTGAAAAAGGCTGTTGAAGAAGAAGAAGAAAATATAAGCACTGTCAATAGTGAGAAAGTTATAACCCATAATTTTATATGACAATTTTCTTTTGACGTGATTGAACGGCCAATATTTTACACGCACCTATATAGACGTCGTACACTTGAGAGGAAAATAGAATTGAAACTATAGCAAATGCAATAAAATATTTAAAATTCGAATCCAAGTGAAACTATTGCAGCGGTCGCATAAATGCTAGCAATCCTTCAAGTAACGACTTACTGCCAATAAACAATGTAAAACGCGAGCGTTGTATGTTGAATAAAACATTTTGTACCGAGTTGACTATCGATAAATCACGAGGCATTCGATAAAGTCGTCAATATATGGGTAGAAATAAAACTGTTACAGACTCGGATATGGCTTGTTAATACGAAAGTATTAAATTCATGGGAATTACTCAGTTTGAGTAATTTCTTTGTACAGTCAGCAGCATAAATATCTGTACAAAATCAACATTTCAAATCGCCTATATACGCATTAAGTTAAACTGAAATATTTTTTTCTTTACCTTTTTTTTTTTTTTGTGAAGAGAAACAAGATTCGTAAAAACACAAAAGTATGTAGGCAATTTGTAATTTTGGATTTGTTCATCTACTTATGCTGCTGACTGTACTAGCTTTTACGGCGGCTGTATCGTACTTAGCATTTCCGGGATAAAAGTCGGTACTTGGGATAAGAAAGTACTCACGGCTAATTAATATTTATTGATTAATGAAGTTTCAAAATCGAGTGTGTGAGATTTTCTCTACGTCTAAACGAAATTATAAATTAATTTTATTGGTATATCTTTATTGGTGAAGGTTTAGGTAATTATTAAGTAGGCAGGGGCTTTGCTATGCCCATGGTATTGCCGACGTCTGTGGGCGACCACTTACCATCAGGTGGGCCGTTAGCTAGAGTGGCAATAAAAAAGTTAGTAAGGGCTTATATATTTTCATGGAGTTTCGTTTTAATAGTGAAATTTGCATCGAAATCCGGCCACCCATTTTACGTGATTTGTAAAAATTTTGAGACAGTGACTAGTCATATACAAATAAAGACTAACAAATTAAAAACTTATTTTTTTAATAATTTCTTTTTTCTATTTCAGATAAGAAAGAAAAAAAACTCCTAAAGACATAAACAATATTGAAATAGGTTAATGTGGTTTTGGTTGTCCGAAAAGAAAATAATACAATTCAACCTTCAATTTTGAATTATAAATATTTAACGTTAAAAAAAAAGTTCGTTGTTGTTTGTGGTTAGGCCTAAGCAGTAAGAGTTTACAATGTCTAGGTATGGCAGTAGGTAGTGCAGGTCAAAAGATAAAATCCGCAAAATAGTTTTATTTCAATGTCGAACATTCGCGTAAACATAAAAAATCATTACAAAAAAAATACTTTTGCATATTTTGTTCAAATAATTTTTGTAGCTGACTGTACAAGATAGTTCTCGAAATACTCTCGAACTAAGCTTCTTATGATCGAGTAACCGTAGTAAGACATTAAAGAGGTATAACCTCGAAATCAATGTCCATCGGCGCAATACAAATACGATCCCTTTAATAGTCCCTTGTTTGGCCTATTTGGTATCTAATTCCTTCGTAAGAAAGGCGTTTTCACTTACTCCAATATCTTCATGTATAGTAGAAATCGTTTATCATTTCACAAAGGTTGGTGGTTATAAGGGTGTTCTCAAGTATACATATAGAGTTTGAATTTAGAAGTAATTACTGGTGGTAGGTCTTTCGTATGCGAGGGGACGTTTGGGTAGGCACCACTGCAATTTCTATTTCTACCGCCAAGTAACAGTGTGCATGCACTGTTGTGTTCTGGTTTGAAGGATTTTGGAGCCAGTGTAATTACTGAAGAGCGCAGTAAAGTGCCACGCAGTTTTTTGTAATAGGGTATTTTCCTATTTTTGTTTTTGTACATTATTCTATAGGTAACAGCTAATATTACGAAAAAGAAGTCTTTCTGTGAACGGAATTAAAATTGGTTAAGAAATGAGGCAGTGATTCTTATTTCAAATATTGCAATGTGCAGGAGTGGGCGCGTAGTGGGGATATTTTATTTATTTATTCAAGTTCTCCAAATAAAGATTGCACATAATATATAAGTGATTCATTGGGTAAAATTAACATAACATACAAGTCGTCCACCCGACGTCTCCTTCGTCTCCTCTGGCTGCGGGCGGGATCGCTCTGCTCACGATCCCGCTCAGCGCTCTCCTTCCGCGAGATGATGCACTCGCAGAAGGAGGCCATAGCTCGCCATGACCTCCAGCCTCCGACCATGGCGGACACCAGGGCCGGCAGCGAAAGTACTCCACCGACGACTGCTCTAAGAGCGCTGCGTTGTAGGTCCCAGGCTGGGCACTCCTCGAGAGTGTGTTGGACTGTATCCTCGCGGCCGTTGCCACAATGATGGCACACGGCGGACTCCTCCTTTCCGATCCGACACAGAAACGAGCCGAAACACCCGTGGCCCGACAGCATCTGTGTCAGACGGAATGTCGGCGAACCGTGGCGTTGTAGCAACATCTAGGCCTGCAGCCAAGGTGCTTTTCTACAAGAGTTAACGTCAATAAAATAGTAACAAATGTATGGGAATGACCTACCCTATCGACAAGTCTAACGCAAGGATACGTCATACCCATACATTTGTTTCTATTCTATTGGCGTTAACGCTTGTACAAAAGCATCTTGGCTGAAGGCCCTAGTGTATAGGGAGCAAAACTTAAAAGCCCATGTACTATTTAAAATTCAAATGAAAGTGGAATTGACAAAGAAATCGTATTAAAATATACATTTAATCTAACGTTGAACCCAGTCGACTGATTTGCGTCCGACATCGACTTAAGTAATACGACTTTAAAAGTCGGTGACTTCGTCGACTTTCGTAATCAATGCTGTTCGTATGTGTTTGATCCAGTTGCACTGCACCGGATAATAAGTGAAGTGGAATCCAGATAGTGCCGACTGACGAAACATGGTTATCCTTCACCAGTCGACGCAATTATGCCGGCCTGGGTGAACCGGATACACAGGCTGATACTCGGATGATGCTATACTCCCGAGTGTCGACATTGGGCCGTAAGACCGTGTGAAACCAACATAACCGTTCCTCTCACCCCCCAGTGGTGGTAGCGATAACGCATTTTTCCCCGCGAAAACAAAAAGTTGATACCGGAACGCTACACTTGCAACTATGATGGGTATTAACAAATTGTATACGGTGGTTGCTATCCGGGCGGATATAAAATATGTCCTACCACCAAATTGCAGAGATTGGACGGTGAATCTCGGTCGTCTGCCATCACCGCCATACCAGTCCTGTATTATATACTACCCACTGCTGAGCACGGGCCTCCTCTACTACTGAGAGGGTTTAGGCCTTAGTCCACAGGCCTAAACCCTCTCAGTAGTAGAGGAGGCCCGTGCTCTCTGAATTTCGAAGGTACGTGAACTCTGGTTGGCGGAGTTCACGTACCTTCGAAATTCAGAGAGCTTCTCAGGTATGCAGGTTTCCTCACGATGTTTTCCTTCACAGTTAAAGCGAGCGATAATTCACAAAGAATACACACATAACTTTTTAGAAAAGTCAGAGGTGTGTGCCCTTGGGTTTTGAACCTGCGGACATTTGTCTCGGCGTCCGTTCCACTCCCAATTAGGCTATCACCGCTATATCGGTCGTCTGCGCTCACCGTAAATAAAATTTTTGTCGCTAAGTCAATAACCATTAATATTCATGACGTATATTTTAATTTGCGTATAATTAAAACATTTACTTGCCCGAAACTTCACTTAAGAGAAACATAAATAATTCTCAAAGCGATGAAAGTAACTAATTAACTTAGAAATGAATACTTAATAAAAAACAGGTTACTTGCGTCTTGAAGTTGCTCTTAAATAATTAACAATATTTTATATAAATGGAAAAGACGAGCTTGCTCCTCTTCTGATGGTGTCAGGACTGTTCAAACAGTAGCAAAAATATTTAAAATTTGAATTATAAACACTGCGTTATGTTATTACAATTTTTTGTATTTAAAATTAACGAACAAAAGTAATGGTTATGGAGAGGGATGAATCGAGAACCGAGTGCAAGATTATGATAGGAGATGAAAGAGTGGAACAAGTGAACGAATTTGTATATTTAGGATGCATGTTCACTCGAGACGGAAAGTGTGACGGAGATATTGAAAGAAGAGTAAAAATGGGAAATAGTGTTAATGGCGCCTTATATTCGATTATGAATAACAAAAATATTTCGAACAACGCTCGGTTAGCTATTCACCAAGGAGTCTTGGCGCCAACACTGATGTATGGAAGTGAGTCGTGGGTGTGGCAAAACAAGCATGTAAGTAAGGTAAATGCAGTGGAGATGAGAGCTTTGAGAAGTATACATGTGGGCTGAAAGTAAGTGATAGAGTAAGGAATAGCGTGATAAGAGAAAAATGTGGATTGAAAGAGGATGTAGTAACTAGGATTGAGAAAGGAATGCTTCGGTGGTTTGACCACATTGAAAGGATGAATGAAAGAAGAGGAACGAAAGAAATCTATGTCGTGAAAGTGAGTGGTAGCGTCGGACGGGGACGTCCTAGACGTACCTTCATGGACCAAATTGGCGACCTCCTAAGGAAGGGCCAAATAAGGAGTTCTCGTAACCGACGAGCATGTATGAAGAGACTAATGACTGTAGAAGAAGCGATAGAGGTATGCTTGGATTGTAGCACTTGGCGCTCCATAGTCTCTGCCTACCCCAATGGGAGAAAGGCGTGAGTTTATGTATGTATGTATTAAAATTCCTTTTGACCACGTGATCGATCATAGGGTATTTATATGTCTATTTCTATTGCCGCCGTGCACTTACGCATTCGAACAATAGACCAATTGATGCATACTTGTCAAGCCAGTCATTTCTTTAGTTTAAATTGAATTAATAGTTGTTTAGCAGTGTATTTTTTTCAAAGACCTATCCACGGAGCGCTCTCCTTTCAGTTCATCAAGATGTTAAGTCTCATGCGTAATAAGATTGGTTAAAATATCCCTGGAACCAAAACCCTACTGTTTTTCATTTTTTTTACGGCATTGAATGACGAGACGAGCATGCCTTTCGCCTGATGGTAAGCGATACGACCACCCATAAACAGTAGCAACACCATCCAGCACCTTGAGTTACAAAGTACTGTGTGGCAATCCACTGCGCTCGTCATCCTGAGACATAAGATGTTAAGTCTCACTATGTCCTGTAGTTACACTGGCTACAATGTCTTTCAAACACAACAGTGCATGCACACTGCTGCTTGGCGGTAGAAACAGACATTGCGGTGGTACCCACCCAGACGGACTCTTACATATGAGAGACCTACCACCAGTAACCCTACTGTTTTTGGACAGTGCTGCTTGGTGGCAGATATAGACATTGCGGTAGTACAGATAGCGTTTACCCAGCTAAATTCTCGCGTACGGAAGACCATGAAGTATAGTAACATAAACTATCTAAATAGTTCCAAAAATGTACAATATTCCGTCTGAATGGTACAATAGCCATAGCGTCAAACTAAGGCGAACTTCAAACTTAATTATTATGGATTGATAGTCTTTAGAATAACAATTTGAAACTGAACAATATTGTACGTTTCATTGGCTGTTCAAATCTGTTTCCAAGTTTAGTCGCAATTGCGATACTTGAGTTTATTCACTTGGAATTTAGTTTTAACCGAATATTCAAAGGAATTCTTATACATCCTATCGGTTTTCATCTTCTGACTTTTCATGGATTAATTTAATAATAAAGCTTTGATCGCTACAATAAAAATCATCATCAGCCACATGACGTCCACTGCTGAACATAGGCCTCCCCTAAAGATTTCCAGACGGACCTGTCAAAAGGACCAATATACCTCAGTGCCCGAAGACAATAAAATTATCAATTGCAAATTTTAAAATTGGAATTTGATAATTTTATATTCTTTTTTTATGGCATTGAATGACGAGACGAGCAAGCCGTTCGCCTGATGGTAAGTGATACGACCGCCCATAAACAGTAGTAACACCATACAACACCTTGAGTTACAAAGTACTGTGTGGTATTCCACTGCGCTCGTCATCCTGAGACATAAGATGTTAAGTCTCAGTATGTTCAGTAGTTACACTGGCTACAATGTCCTTCAAACCAAAACTCAATAGTGCATGCACACTGCTGCTTGGCGGTAGAAAAAGACATTGCGGTGGTACCCACCCAGACGGACTCTTATATATGAGAGACCTACCACCAGTAACTATATTTCTTTCTGCAGATAATCGGCCGTCATCTAAGGGAGCAAAGAGCTAGGAACAAGAATACTGCGGTGTCTCTCCTCGACTGCTCTCTACGAGGAGTGTCTATGCTGTCTGCTGGCTCAGTCCAGGAGTTGGCTGGAGTGGCGCTACATGGGCTGGTGGTATCATCAGGTGACATTAGGCGGGTGCAGCAGGGCGCGTTCAATAGTCTATCAGCGACTTTGATGGCTTTGGGTGAGTTTTTCTATTCTTTATCTTATTTATTTATTATGGCGACGGTTTTCAACTATTATATTCTGATGTCTCTGATCATGTCCTTTCACGCTGTTGGGATTTATTTTTATTTTCAAGCTGTGTTCCAGATGGTTTATAATCTGCTTAACAGATAAGTTTTCAAAGCCTTTGCTTTGCGCGAATATACATCTTATAAAAAACTTAATTATAAATAGTTTTTGCTTTTAAACCATTTTAAGCTGTTGTTTGTCTGTTATTTAATAATACTTATTTAGTCTGTTGTTTAATAAGCACGTAAAAGCCGTTGGTCCTGCGCCTGATATCTCTCCGGTCATGTCGGATTGCCGTCTCACCGGACTATGAGAGTAAAGGAATAGTGAGTGCACTTGTGTATTGCGCACACACTTGTGTACTATAATATCTCCTGCGCACCTGGCCGATCTCCGTTGAGATTGGCCGCCGTGGCCGAAATGGGCTAGGAAGGGATTATTATTATTTAAAAAAATGAGAGGTGTCAAGGGACACCCGGATGGAACAAAGTTCCTTTCGATTAATTAGTGAAGAAATTGTAATAAAATTTTATTTATATAACAGAGTGTGTATATATATAAATATATAAATATTTTCCTATTTCCGTTCCAATACATAAGTTTCTAGAGAAAAAAACAAATAAATACGTGTGGCACTCGGAGACTGCCGCGGTAAAGCTATTGCATAGCATTTTTATCACAAATTTTGATTGACTAAACACAAATTCGATCTTACGCTTACCACATAAAGTAGATTTTTAAACGCGAGCAACGCACGTTTAGTCTTGTTATTGATAAATGTCAGAAATGCAATGGTCATCACAACCAAAGTAGAATAAATCAAAATTTGAAAAAAGAATGTTACGTTCGATTCTTTTGTACTCGTGCCGTGACAACGCTGGGGAAATAGCTTCTACGCAATGTATTTAAGGTTCATATTAGATTAGTAAGAAATGGTTTTAATGAGTTTAATAAATAAAATAAATAAAAATATACTCGTGTCAAGAATTATAGCTTCTACGCATTGTATTTAAGGTTCATATTAGTAAGATAATAGCAAAAAGTGTCGTGACAACTTTTCGTAAGATTTTTTCCGTCTAGCCCCCTTTCACAACGCGCGATAAGGAACTTCGTTCCAATAATAAATTGTGTCAGGACTTTAATTCCTATTTACCCGACTACGAAGTAAGGAAGAGTAATGGTTTTAACCCTATGTATCCATTTTAAGTTGCACTCTAGTGTCGCTCTTATTGTGATTCTATTTAATGCTATAATTATTATCTTTGTAGTTCACGGCCGGTGTAATTACGTAAAGCATTATGATTTCCCAAAGGCCCAGACTTCATAACAAAGCGGGTTTGTGGCGGGAATACTGCTGTTACCGCACTCCTTCTATTACTTCACTGCAAATTTATCAACATGGCTGTGTTCTAATTAAACAGATGACAAGATATTTCCTTACAAAAGCTACGATTATGTCTGGTTACTTGGAATCATGATTGTTGATAATGGAGGGTTGTTAATGTATTAGCGACTCGTTAACACTATTTCTTTTTGTAATTTAATAAAGAGTTGAATAACGAAGCTATATCGCAGCATTCACAGTCTTTCCGCCCTGTGGATTGGGGGCGTTTGGAGAATTCCACCACGGTATCCCCTGCCTGTCGTAAAAGGCGACTAATAGGGGCCACCGGGGGTCGCAGGCGGGCGGCAGGGGGCTGTCCGTCTTTAATTTTGTGTTCTTAGTGGCACATTGTTGCGATCCCTGTGATGGACGACAGCGTGGCTGGTAGGCCTCACGTTGCCGTTGACGCTGAGAGCGTCCTTCGGTGTGCGGGGGCTTCTGAGCCCCCCCCAAACAGGAGACGGGCCGCACTAGGCGGCACCGCGCAGGGGCGGCTGCGGACGACAACTTAGACACTTCCGTCAGAGGAAGCCCACAGCCGTCCCTAATGCGCCGAAGATGGCCACCGCGGAGTTTTGGTTGGTATGCCGTGCGTTGTACATAGGTTAGGGACTCGGCCCGGCGGTCGCCCGATGGTTACATCTCTCCGGGCGGCTCAACGCCGGGTCGTAAGGCACGGTGAACCCAACATAACCGCTCAGCCGCCCTTGAAGGCTGGGCGGTAGTAATAAGTCACTTTCTCCGCGAAAAAAAAAAAAAAAAAAAAGCATTCACAGTCTTTCTATAATTGAAAAAGTGTCTTGCACCGACTCTCAAGTAGAGTAGGAGGACAGGTTGAAAAAAAAACCACACGTCATGCCTATATCAAGTGGTAAATATAGGTGCAACCAGGGCACCTATATTTAACCATGTGTATTCCGTCCCATGATGTGATAAGGGATGAGCCTATCATATTGGGCACAAATTCAAGACTCCAGGTTGATACTGAGCAAAAAATAAACATGAATAGGAACATAATCCTTCATTTTGATAAAATAATGTGAATTTAAGTGCACTATCACTAGAGTTATTGTAATTTATTAATAATTTTAATGTTTTTTTTTTGTTATAGCCTATCCGTCGATTGCAATAAACGATCCCAATCTTTTTTTCGATCCATCGTGAAAATGGACCAATAACAACAAAGGTTTTTTGACATACTTACGAATAACTTATTTTGATTGGTTTATCCTCGGGATTTTAGAAAATTGCGTTAGTTTGAAAACGGCCGTGAAACAGTGTGATTTTTTTTATTGCAGTTAAATGACGAGACGAGCATGCCGCTCGTCTGATGATAAGCGATACGACTGCCCATAAACAGTAGGAACACCATACAAAACTTTGAATTTCAATGTGCGTGGCACTCGTCACATCGAGACATAAGATGTTAATCTAATTACGCTGGCTACAATGTCACTCAAACCGGAACACAACAGAGACACTGCTGCTTGGGGGTAGAAATAAGTATTGATTTAAATTCATAATTGCCAAGGTCGTCTGTCTGTCACAGGTCTGCCGAACAATCAATTGCCGTCAGTGCCAACGGAGGCGCTGACACGCCTCTGGAACCTCGACCGGCTAGATCTATCTAACAACAAGATACACACTCTGGACCCCAATTCGTTTAAGGTAAATAATTTTACAAAAAAACACTCATCCCGCCTTCATCCCTGAAGGTGTAGGCACAGGTGTTTCGTTCCAGGATGTGAAAGAGGGCGAACCTATCGCCATATCGGGCACAAATTCTAGACCGTGGGTTGATACTGAGCAGAAAAACCCAATATTAATTTTCCTGACCCTGGATTCGAAACCGAGGCCATGAAGCCTTGTACCACGTACGTAACCCAACTTCTTATATTGAACTATTTTGTCACACATGTGTCGAAAGTTGGGACTCGTAAGTACTCCTTGCTGAACAAAGGTAAACAAGATAATATTTACTTTAATATGGAGTCGCACAGACGCTGTCAACTTGTTGCCGAGTAACACTACACTACTATAAAAAATTATAGTTGCTGAAATTGTTGGAGCAACTGTCAGTTTCATATTATGCAGATTTTAACTATATTCTAACTCAAAATCTAAAAATATATTTTTCACTTTTTATTTATATTTGGGATTTTGTATCTGTTAATGTGGTTAAAAGGGTCAAAATGTTAAAGGGTTCCTTTGCTTAATACCCGTTTAATCCCCTACACTAAACCTGCGTCGCAGTGGGTGATTATAACTTGAGGTCTCGGGTTCGATGTCAGTATTAAGATAAATATTAAATTTATTTATTTTAAGGGTAGTCTTTATAAGTACCCATTTATTTACGCACCTGTCTTCTTGTATCTCTGCACCACTTTAGGTTGACTAGCAGAAAATGCCTATGGCATTAAGTCAGTCTATACACCATGTATGAAGTGTAAATAAATAAGTTTCCGGTAATAAATCTGAAAGTTACTTTAATTCTTGACTATATATATATATGGCTTTTATTTTATTATAAACTAGCATTGCGCGCGGCTCCGCCCGCGTTGAGAAGTTTTCCGGGATAAAAAGTAGCCTATAGCACTCAGGAGTAATGTAGCTTCCTATCAGTGAAAGAATTTTCAAAATCGGTCCAGTAGTTTTTGAGATTAAGGCGTTCAAACAGACAAACAAACTCTTCAGCTTTATAATATTAGTATAGATTATGTGTGTGACTGTCCAGCATATTTATAAATTTTTATCGTAAGTTCTGATTTTTTATCGTCAGGTAAAAGAAACCATCAGTACTCAAAATAAAACATGTGATTTAGGTCTGTTGTACTTTATACGGGTAACTCAACCTTTTTAGTTCTTTCGCTCTTTTCCTTGTTGGCAAAGGCAAAGTTACCCCACTGCACCTGGTGGTGAGTGGAGTACAGTGGGCTTAGAATGAGGCAAAAAACACGACACGATTCCGTTTCGTTTTATTGGGATTGGTTGAGAGACTAACACGTGACTGACGTATTGGTCTCTCAATCAATCACAAGCATCAAAATTAAACTACATCGTCTTACGAGTTGCGTCTTTTTGCCACATTCTACGCCCACTGTCCAGATGGAGTATCGACTGATGACAGATGGTTACCTCTCGCCAGTCAACACAATTATATCCAATCAAATCAAATCAATTTATCCTACTAATATTATAAACACAAAAGTTTGTAAGTATAGATGTATGGATGTTTGTTACTCTTTCACGCAAAAACTGCTGAACGTATTTCGATGAAATTTGGCGCACGGGTAGATTACATCCTGGAGTAACACATAGGCTACTTTTTATCCCGGGAAATATAAAGCGGGACTTTTATCCCGGGAAAACTCATTCACGCGGGCGGAGCCGCGGGCAAAAGCTCGTTTTGCTATAAACATGATATGTAACAAAGGTGTTAAACATAATATAAATCTATTATGTATAGACGTATGTGCAACATGTGTTACCGTTTCAACGGCATGCAAATATTTAATAGGTATCAACTGTCTGCTTACAATTAACATAAATATTAAGAGGCCGTATACGAAATTTCAACTATTTCAGTCAACTTTTCATCGTGATTATTAAAAAAAAATTGATCTGATTAATTATCTGAAAGGCAACTTTTATACCAATAAACAGTAACTTTCGTTAGTTAGTTTAAAGCACGATTTTGATTGAAAACGGCAACATGTTTGAGTCTCCGTACAACAAAATTTCTGAAACAGACGTTGGAACTTGGTGGATAAATTGAAATTAAAGAAAGATATGAAAAATGTGGCTCGTTTATTTTATTAGTGTTGAAATAGTCTTTGCGATGATGTGTTAGAAATTAATCAAATCAGTTTATTTTTTGAATAATCACGATGAAAAGTTGACTGAAATAGTTGAAATTTCGTATACGGCCTCTTAATTCTATACCAGCCTATTTGAAATGTAATTCATTTATTAGGTACTTTTTATATATTTTATTTTCATGTAATATAATTTACAATTTCCTTGCAGGGCATACGAAATCTAACGTATTTGGACATAAGCGACAATCAGCTGACGGACATATCAGCAGAGGCGTTCAAGCCATTAGTAAAATTAGCTGTGCTACGACTGCGGGGCAATTTGCTTAAAGTGCCTGCTTTGGCTTCTCTTAAGGTAAGCCATACAACTGAGTTAATTAACCTCTCATTTTTTGCTTTTATGTTAAGAATTGATTGAGGTAATTTTTCATGTAATAAAAGCTTAATAGAGGAGTGTGCACCATTATGCTGAATTATTAGTAAGTTAAAAGTTCATGTGACTTGTAATTTTTTTTTAATATAATATTCATTATATATTCGGAATTTTATCAATAGCTTTAGTGTAAAAGGAAATTTCTTGCACGCTTTTCCTCTTTTCAAAAATATGGAACCTTTTCATGAATAACTTTGTAACTTTATTAATTTCGAAATATTTGTGGTATGTTTGCATTATTTTATAGAATGGTAATTTTTGTAACTGAATACTCTAAATATACCTTAAATAATTTAGATATAATAAAGAAAAAATCCTCTCTAGTAAAAAGTGCGAAATGCCGCTTAAGGTGTTTTTCATGAAAAGGCTCCATATAATCTTAAACGTAAGTAAGTGAAATTGAAAATGTAGTGTTTGTAGGTATTTGTTATTATTTTTATACAAAGAGCGTCACATCAGCGTTGATAATGTACCTAAGTTTTAAGACACCTAAAGATTGGTGGTAAGCTGATAAAAATATAGCGAGAAAACATTGACTGCCTCGGTGGCGTAGTTGTATTAAGATTCGACTGCAATACATAGGTCTCGGGTTCGAATCCCATGCATGGGAGTGTGCATGAGTTGCTCCTCTTCCTACCTCTTCGTGGATAAAAGGCATGAGTGTATATGTATGAGAAAACATTCTTGAAATTATAACCACAAATAGAGCAAGTAAAATTGCTCTCAAAATTCCCAATCTGGTCATCATTTTGTACGCCATCTTAGTATAATTGATGCGTACAGTAATTAAAGTTATCCCTTTCCTTACCTTGCATATCTTTTCATTAACGAACCCAATCAGCTCTGGGCTAATGGTGCGGCTCAAACTAAAACACCTAGGGGCTTATAACAAGAGTTGTATTTTCATTATTATATCCAATTTCGTAACTCCATATATATGTTCAGAATGTAACAGTTGCGTGTAGCCAATTATTGCGTTGTTTTAAAGGAGTTTAATGTCAAGCTTAATTTACCTATAGTAATACACACACGCCTTTTATCCCCGAAGAGGTAGACAGAGGCGCAACTAGTGCAACCACTTTTCATTTTGCGTAATCCGTCCCATGATGTGATAGGGGGCGAGCCTATCGCCATATCAGGCACAAATTCCAGACTCCGGGCTGATATTGTATTAAAAAAAACCCAATATCAATTTGCCCGACCCGGGAATCGAACCCAAGACCTCAGCATTGCAGTCATACCGTAATACAACTACGCCACCGAGGCAGTTCCGGAATCAGCATGTGTATATCCGGTTTCAAACATGCATATTTGTGGTGGGTGCACTAGTAATTGCACATCTGTCTACCCCTTCGGGGATAAAAGGCGTGAGTGTGTCCGTATGTTATTAAATATGAAAATCTTTCTGACCTTACAAGTTATTTTCACTCGACAGGAGGCGCACATGTTACGAGACTTGGATCTCTCTAGCAATGCTCTGGAAGGTCCATTAGGTCCCACCACTGTTCCAACGCTGGCCTATCTATCGACTCTTCAGTTATCAGACAACACATTCGCAAGCATACGACGCGGAGCGCTAGCTGGTATGCATTTTTTTCTTTTTATTTATTGGGGGTTTTGTCAAAAGTGACGATGTCACCCCCGTAAAATCATTTTAAAAAAATCTTACTTTAATTAACAAAAAAAGAAATTAAAATTAAAAGCTACACATGCCATCTACATTATATTAGAGTTTCTATCACGCATACGAGTGAGATATATTTTGCGCAGTTTACTTGCATTTTCGGATTTTACAAAAGGCTGTTACAGAGGCCAACATTAAAATCGTTGGAAGACCATAATTCTCGACGATGAGTTTCTTAATGAGGAAAACCGATTCCCCGACTTGTACTCTATGTGGAGCCATAGACGATGTTCTACATATTCTGACGGAATGTGTCCAGCTGGTATGTATTTATTGTAATGTTGCGAAAACGTGGCAACTTAATTACTGAAACTAGTTGCCGGTGTTAATAGTGGATGTCGCAACTTTTTATTTTTTTACGGTTTCGCAGCACTATAGCAAACTTAGACCATTAACATAATAATTATTGTTTATTTTAAACCTTTCAAATGGAGAATGGATGGATCCAAAATGGATGATACTTTGTATACAATCGCATGATAATACGAGAAAGACGCTAACTTGATGGTAAACCTATATGATGCTTCTGGCATGATGTTAAGGCCTGGTGCAAACTACTGAACAGTAGATGACCTTTTATCTCGTGTTCTAGCATATGCTATACAAAAGTCACCAACGGCCATGTTTAAGCCCCAAAGGAGATGTCCGCTTTTTGTATGGGTGTTGGGCCTCAAAATCTTACCAGGCTTAAACTTTATGGATATTAAAGGGGCAAAAATATAGATCTTGGATCCATTAAAAAATATATTAATAGACCCCTCCACTTATAATTTTTTTTTAAAAATCTTTCATTTTATTGTCGTTTTTAAGCAGAATAAAATTACATAATCTAAAATCGGAGGTCTTTAAAGTTAAACGATTTATTGCAAAGGCCTAGTTTGTGGGACTAATAATTTATATGTAAAGTCTCTTGGTTACAATTTTAAGCCCATTTTAGAACATGTCCTTTAACAGAAAACACATTTCAGGTCTAACGAACTTAACTAATTTGAACCTGCACAACAATCAAATCGACGTACTAGAAGACTACGCTTTCAAACATCTGGCAAATTTGACAAGCCTGGATTTGTCTCATAATGAAATCGTTGCGGTATCTGGTATGTATGACGAATTATCTAGCTTTAATTCCTGTGGGCACAGTTGGGATCAGTGCGCATAGTTCATTAAGCTTTTTTTACCTGGAAATGTATTTAAGGTTAGGGGGCCTTATTCCGTCTACGGAGGCGAATCCGCCTTTTTGAAATTATGGGCGTTCTTATCGAAGGACTTATTTACTTATACAGCTTTCAAAGCTGTCTATCCATTAGAACGCTCGTAATTGAAAAAGGAGGGATATGCCCCAGTTGAGGAATAGGGCCCCCTGACCTTACGGATTTCTGCTGGACTCATGGGTCTAAACCATCTTACCTAAAACACCACCCTATACTCTCTCCCTTATGTCGAAAGTCTTGGAGTACGCGTGGGCATGCAACCGCAACTATTGCAAAAGTATAGTTCAATAGGCCATTGTCTATGCATTTAACTTTTTGGTTTAGTGGCAGCAAAATAAAATACCAGTGAAATCCTGAGTTCGATTATGCTGATCGCTAGACTACTTATGATGGTGAAAATAATAAAAAGACTATTCTGAGAAAGTCATTTAAAGAGGCGGATGCGCGACCAAACGTAATATAGTATTGCATTCTAATAAAATCATAATTTAAAAACACGCCTAAAACTTTAAAAGCGTAGGCAGGTGCTTAACGATTTTGTCCATATTTCGCCAATGGTATTTCCGTTTCTGCCTTTCAGAACTCGTATGCAAAGTGTCTTATAAGTCTTACTCATCAAACTTTATCGACATAAATAATATATTACTTATTTGGAAGATGAAATGATAAAAGATGGCCATGAAATAGAGGTCAGAATGTCAAATACAAATTTAATAGCACAGAATTATACACAAAACAGAAATAATTTGTATAACAAAGTACTGAAGGTTTTAGGTTCCATCCTTTGTCACGAAAATTACTTTTCGTAGTTATATATTTTCTCATAGTTATAACTTTTAATGGCGAAAACGGCATAAAAGCCTGCTTACTTCATATTTCTATATCAGAAATTTATGTGTATGCAAAGTTTGATATATAGGTAGATGGATATCCTCTCATTATGATGAAGATTATTATCAGACTCCCACGCCAAGAAATAAGTCTAGAGACGGGAATAAATCAATCCAGCATATCACTAACCCAGCTCCTGTTTCCAGGCGCATCACTAGCCCAACTGACGAACCTCATCCACCTCGATCTGTCACACAACTTCCTACGTTCCCTATCAGCTGAGCCCTTGAAGTCGTTGCGCAGTCTGAGAGAGTTGTTTCTCCACGATAATGATGTGTCGATGATCGATGATGGGGCCCTGGCGCAGCACAAGGACCTTGGACGATTCACTATTGAAGGTAATGGCAATGCGATGATACGCGTTTTGTGGGTGGATAGAGATGGGAAGGATGCTCAATTTGTATTCCAACTTTATTTATGGTATTATTTACATTTGTGTTCTAAGTTTTGAAATCTTTTTTGCCATTATTTCACTCAAGTGTTGAATTTGTGTAATTTTTTTTTGAAAATAAGTCTTTGTTGCTAGGATATGAAGGTTTTTAATGTCAAATCCGTCTGGGGGCTAAAACGAAAACGAATCCTATTTAAAATTTTGGCAAAAAACGTTGAATCTAAATTAATCATCCATAGTTATCATACAACACAAGAACAACCTGGGGCAGAGTAGCAAGGGAGAGACGAGAATGGAAAAGATTGGAGGAGGCCTTTGCCAATTGGCAAACGGACTTGCAAAAAACAAGCAAGCAACAAATCTTAGAATATCAATGTTAAAGTCCGAATAAAAGGCTTATATTATTATTATTATTATTATATAGTTATCATACTGTTCCTGTGTTTTAGTTTAAGCAACTTTTTTCTTCATTTGTTAATTAAATTTTTACTGCCTCGGTGGCGTAGTTGTATTACGGTATGACTGCAATGCTGAGGTCTTGGGTTCGATTCCCGGGTCGGGCAGTGATATTGGGTTTTTTAAAATTCAGTGTCAGCCCGGAGTCTGGAATTTGTGCCCGATATGGCGATAGGCTCGCCCCCTATCACATCATGGGACGGAATAACGGCGAAAAGTGGGTGCACTAGTTGCGCCTCTGCCTACCCCTTCGGGGATTAAAGGCGTGAGTGTATATGTATATGTAATTAAATTTTTATAGTTAGTGGAGGTGTGGTTGACATTATTGGGTCCACCAGTCTACTGGTTCAAGTATTTATGATTAATTCAGCTAATTTTCAACTATAAATAAGAAGACCACAGAAAAAATCAGTATCAAAACTTTTTTACCGAAAATTACCATATCAGTGTCCATATATTTGTTACTCATCCGTCACAACAGTGTGTCAGCAAGATATTTGTCGATGCTCGACATTTCAGCGAGGTGACGTCGTGGCCTTTGTTCGACGCGCCCAAACGGCAAGCCGTTATTGTTGGATGACTTTTAACTATTTCTGCTATTGTGCTCGTATTTTTATGGGGGTTTTGTGTGAAATATTCACGGTACAGGCTTCTGACACCTTTTATTACTATTCAGTAGGTATTTCCTTTTAGCTGGGAATTTTTGAGGCGATGAATATATATTTTTTATCGTTTCGATGTTATTATTTAGGTCGTTGTTGCAAACACACATACATAGAATCACGCCTATTTCCCTTTTCAGGAGTACGTAGAGTTGTACCACACCCACTTTTCGCAGGCTAATCTCTGAAGGGGTAGGCAGAGGTGCAATCTGGTCACCCACTTACGCCACGTGTGATCCATACCTTGATGCATACTATAGCACTCAGGAGTAACGTAGCTTCCTATTAGTGAAAGAATTTTCAAAATCGGCCCAGTAGTTCCTGAGATTAGCGCGTTCAAACAAACAAACAAACAAACAAACTCTTCAGCTTTATATATTAGTATAGATTTACATAGAATTCTTAGTGAGTGATATCCATATGAATACTTTTATGATCTGATAATGGTTATTTGCTAGAAAACATGAAAGCGCGTTTTTATTTAATGACCTTTTTATCTAGATGAATCGTCGAAATTGTTGAACCTAAATTTATACCAGACTTTAATTGAAGTCGTTAATAGTAATCTAGGCTTCATTTTCTGCCAAAAAGTCGTATACGTGAGAGAGCTGCGAGCAAGAGCTAAGGTACATATAGGTAGGTAGATATGTATATGGTTCGACAGCCCTATGGCGAGACTGACGTCTGCAGCGGAACGCTCGAGGGTAATAATCCATAGTATTTCCATATACGTTCAGTGCAATTGTGCCGTCACGAGCTAATAAACTACTACAATCCACAAAATAATCCTAACTAAATTGATGTCACATAACCTCAAAATCACCAACTGATATCCTCTTTCAGATAATCCACTTAATTGCGACTGCCTAATGGCCGGATTCGCGCGATGGCTTCGCGAGGCGGAGAACTTGTCCCAAGTAGACAAGTCTGCTGCAGTTTGCACCACACCACCGCATCTCGAAGGAGCGCTGATATCAAGGCTGTCTAAGAGTAAACTGTGTGATGACTTCGAACACGTAGATAAAGTCAAAGATGCCTACGATTATAATAAAGATGCTGTTAGAGATGATGATTATGATAAACCTGACGGTTTGGACGATGATTTATATGATGAGGAATTGGAAGTGCCTACGGAGGAGGATCTGCCAATTTCAAGTTCGAAGGTAAGTTATATTTATGTATATTAATAATTATGGATGATGGTAAATATGAAGCAGAGAACGCTCAATGATTTTGGATGTTAGACAAAATCATTTTTTACTTTGACACACGTATGTATGTCACGTTTATTTCGAAGCCGATTGGAGTCCTGGATTAGCACAAGTGCAGCTGGGAGCAAAACTTTGTGTATTATAAGACGACACAATAAAAAAAGAACGGTACTATCATGTTTTACTGGTGGTGGGTCTCTCATATGTAAGAGTCCGTCTGGGTGGGTACCACAGCAATGTCTATTTCTACCGCCAAGTAGCAGTGTGCATGCACTGTTGTATTTCGGTTTGAAGGACATTGTAGCCAGTGTAACTACAGGACATAGTGAGACTTAACATCTTATGTCTCAGGATGACGAGCGCAGTGGAATGCCACACAGTACTTTGTAACTCAAGGTGCTGGATGGTGTTGCTAATGTTTATGGGTGGTCGTATCGCTTACCATCAGGCGAACGGCATGCTCTTCTCGTCATTCAATGCCGTAAAAAAAAGTAAGAGAGCTGCGTGTATGCTTCTTAATAAAACAGGTTTATGTCTCATACAGCCGAACAATTACAATGTCTTAAACCGCTACAGTGCTGATACAGGTGATTGGTAACAGCTATAAACGAAATTATATCTATCTCTCTTCGCACTAGAGATCTTCTAACAAAATCTATTAAAGCCAATTGTTATTCCACAGTTTGGATAGCTTTCGACTCGTGAAACCAGATACGCTAGCAGTTAGAACTAATCCATGAATTTTTAAGCAGTTATAAATTTAGAGTCTAATCACGGTTTAGATTTGGTGGACAAAGTTGCCAAGTTCAATAGACTATGTAAACTTGTTGAGTTTTCTGTCTGTTTTAGCACAAATGCTAATTTGATTAGCTGAAATAGTTTGCGTTGATCTGAATTAATGGTACAATGTGGTATACTGATTTTTCTAAAGTTACTCTAGATCACTAGTGGTAGGTCTCTCATATGCAAGAGTCCGTCTGGGTGGGTACCACCGCAATGTCTATTTCTACCGCCAAGCAGCAGTGTGCATGCACTGTTGTATTTCGGTTTGAAGGACATTGTAGTCAATTTAACTACTGGACATAATGAGACTTAACATCTTATGTCTCAGGATGACGAGCGCAGTGGAATGCCACACAGGACTTTGTAACTCAAGGTGCTGGATGGTGTTGCTACTGTGTATGGCGGTCGTATTGCTTACCATCAGGCGAACGGCATGCTCGTCTCGTCATTCAATGCAATAAAATAAAAAATCTGGTACTTTTATCCATATCAAGGCTGTATTATCCTAGTGAACACGTAGGTGAATGCTGCAATTTAAATATTTGTACTAATTGTATTAACGCCTGTTATACAATAGTTATTGATTGACTACAGTACATTACGCAACCAATTATTTAAGGTATAATACTATATTCGTTGTGGTTTCTGGGCTGATTTGGGGTCCATGATGTCCATACGATAAGACTGCCTCAGTGGCGTAGTTGTAGTACATGCACGGTACGACTTCTGGATTGAGATCTCGAGTTCGAATTCCGAGTCAGGTAAAGTGATGTTCGGTTTTTCTTCTCAGTATTAGCCTGGAGTCTGCAGTTTGTACCCGATATGGCGGTAGGCTCGCCCCTATCATCAAATAATAAATACACACGGCGAAAAGTGGGTGCTTTAGCTGTGCCTCTGCCTACCCTTTCAAGGATAAAAGGCGTGTGTTATATAATAAAAAATCAACACAGTTACCCTATTTCTGCTCTAGTTAGCCTTTTATTCATTGAAACTAATATGGCACAATGAATTGGACGAGCTATAAATTTTATCTCTGTCTACATAGGCATATCGACATTGCAAGAGAAAAAATGGCAAATGAACACTTTTGTTTATTATTACGTGATATCAATGCCGAGCTGGTGCCAAGTTCCATACATTTGTGAAGAATAATCAAGTATTTTCGTCTATTTATGCTTACATCGTCACTCTTTCGGCTCTATGAATAACGAAGTGGATCCTAATGTTCTCAGTTACAAGCATCTTTCGAATGTTCTGGTATTTTTACCATTGTAAATGAATTGGGACGGGAAGTATTAAGAATTGACATATATTTTTTTTTTTCTAGTTTCTTAACCGGTCAATATTCGCTTGGCCAGATTCGGCCATGACGGCACCTGTCAATTAAACGACATCGTTTTTACGCAGCGGCGAATAAGGTTCTAGTTTTGATCTGTATAAACACATAGCCTCTCTGAATATCCCCGTCCCTATTAATCTTCCTTCACTTTTAACCCATTCTTCTCCTGAACTCCTTAGCGCATTAATAACGTTCATACGCTCCAATGACATTAGACTGTAAAAACCTGAAATGTTTTAATTTAGAGTACATATCACTTTTAACAATTACCTAATATTATATGTGTTTGTCTATTTGTTTCAGTGTACTAACCAGTAACCACGTTGCCGCTATCTAATGCATTTAGTTCATTGTTGTTTCAACACACATTGTTGAGTAAACCAACGGAATCAAGTAGTCTCATATGTGACTACAACTCTCTGCTACCAACCAACACACACGAGTTCTCACTGTACTTTTGACATTGGCAGAATTGTCGACATCGGCACTAATTGCCATTCATAAAAAAAAAAAAAAAAAAAAAGGTTCTAGTTAAAAAAAAGTGCAGTGTTGCCAGAAAAGCGAATATTTTTTTTATGACATTGAGTTCCGAGACGAGCATGCTGTTCGTCTGATGGTAAGCGATACGACCACCCGTAAACAGTAGCAACACCATCCAGCACCTTGAGTTACAAAGTACTGTGTGGCATTCCACTGCGCTCGACATCCTGAGACATAAGATGTTAAGTCTCATTATGTCCTGTAGTTACACTGGCTACAATGTCCTTCAAACCGAAATACAACAGTGCATGCACACTGCTACTTAGCGGTAGAAATACACATTGCGGTGGTACCCACCCAGACGGACTCTTAGATATGAGAGACCACCAGTAAATATTGGCCGGTTAAATCATTCATAATCATTATTGCATAATATAGTGGTAGATCTATACTTGCTGGATCTCAATGGCGGCAATAGTTCATGGGAAAACTTACTGATAAATTACTTATCTATACTCAAACGCTCTATCCTCAATCCCAATCCGCGCATCGTTTGGAATTATAGGCATAGACATGAAATTACCTACTAACTAGATTACTGATCTATCGCTCTTCTACATTTTTCCTTTGATTAATTATATACCTAGATAAACACTCAACGTTTAAAACGCGTCGAAAAAAATAGAGGCGAACTGTTCCCCACTAAATGAGTTCGAGTGAATTAAATTTTGTTGTTTTTCATGGATATAATTATCTCCCCGTTTTAATAGAAACTATGTAATAACTGGTATCATTATGCGCGCACACAAACATACGCAGAATGATGCCGCGATAGCGTATGACACAGCTGTCATACATACTAGCTTAAGAAAAGTTGGCCTGTTTGTTTTAGTTTCATTGTTGCGCGTCACTCTATCTAGGTATATAATTAATCAACGCATTTTTTATTGATTGTAATGTATATACAAATCTTCAAGCAAATAATGTTTCCGTAGTACTCTTTGAAATAATAATTCCAAACTCCGTTTAGTTATGGAACTTCGGGCTGAAATTCTAGTCTCTACAAGTCTCTGCACAACTTTTTTTTGTACTTGAAATGGGCGAAATCACCATTTAATAGTCTATACTATATGTCGGAAGCTGGTCACACGGCGGCCGTTAATGCGTAGCTAATACTTCGCAATAGTCATAATTGAAACTATCTCTTCAACTCAAGACTGTTTTATTGCTTGTTCATGACATGTTCACATGTTTAGAGGACAATCCCTATGTCAGGATACATTATAAACCCACTTGACACTTACTACGTTGAAAGCTAACCCAAAACTAACATAGTAACGACGTTAACAGTTAACTAACACTGAACTAGCATAGTAACGCTTTGATTATAGCTACTAGCTAAGACTGCACTACGACTGTTCTAAGACTGTTCTAAGACTGACGCTTCAAATGCCGAGGCGCCCTATTTATACTCTCAACTGTCACTCCCACCAATAGTTTGACATTTCGACTTGTTTTCTTCAAGATTATTATTTCAAATTACCCGACCATCCGACACGGCCATTCTGACAATATGATCGTCCTCGATCATGCATTTGTTACAAAATAGACAGCACCCCCAAAACGCCCTCCCGCCATCACCTCCTAGTACCATAGCCAGAGAGAAGAAGTGACGGTAACAAACTCTCATGATACAGCTGTCAAATAGTTACTAAAACTGTATACAATGCAAACAATTCTTAACTAAGTGGAGATCAGTGCCACTGACGATCAGCAGCAATTTCCTCTGGGAAGCGGCTCAGTAGCTACACTGCACACAGTCCTCGAACCGGACCAGACACGTCACACACGGCACCACCAACAGCGATTTCCAATTCCTGCAAACAGAAAATATACGCAGCAGCATCACATCGCTCGGCCATTCCTGGCCAAAACCAGAAACATTCAAGTAAACAGAAGGAATTAAAAACCCTGATTAATTACAAGATTTGACAGAAATCTTTACTCTCACTTTGAACAAATCAACTTTCATTCACCTACAATGATTAAATCAAAGACAATCTATTACAAAATGAGTTTCCAAAAATTACATTTCAATATCAAATGCATCAACCGTGAAACTCAGAGCACTAATTCGTATACTCGGTTATCATCAAGCCATCTCATTAATCAAACCAAATAATTAAGCCTTGCATGTGACCCCTGGCTACACAGAGCCTAGTAACCTCCAGTTACTCTCATATGCGAACCCCCACGGGAACGCCGAGCCTCTCCCGGACTCTATGGTTTCGTCAGAAACCCGACCTCCGCCAGAGTTGACTGCTTACCGCGTACTCACGCTCGACCCCACTAAAAGTAGGCAGCGATTTTTACTGAGCTACGGCTACACGACAACCTCTGGTACGGTCCACTCCAGATCAACATGCACACTTAATTACTGTCACTAGTACTTGTCTCTGCTTCAATTTCATCGATTATGCTCTGATTTTCCGGCATTTTACGGAAAAGATCATCACGTAAACTTAATAACACTCTTCAAAAACAATATAGTTGAAATATTGTCAAAAATGGATGAAGGTCCATGTACAACGTAAATCTTGATTTATTACTTGTTCAGTTTACTACACGAATTCAAGTGACGCCAAATGATCAGACATCGTACCTCCAAGTACGATCCTCCCGGGACAACTCCATCGTGCGTTCCAGTACTTACTTGTGCCACCATGCACAAGGTTTCCAGGACAGCCTCCATCGTGCGTTCCACACTAGGACACGCATACATCGAGCTTCCCATAATTGTGCCTCGTCTGAGCACAAACCGCACTAGGATACGCATACATCGAGCTTCCCGTACTTGTCTCTCCCTCGAGCACTAAGCAATGTGTTGACTATTACTCTAATCAACAGCCTCATCTACTTTGTTCTACCATAGAACGTTTCAATCACAACTTGACCTTCAGGCATTTTTACAAACCATTACAGGAACAAATAAAACTTCAACACATACGATAGAATGAAAACTTCTCACCCGAGTGCAAGAATCTTCCTTGCGGAGCTGCAAACTTATAAAGGGCCACCCTAAGATTGAAAGCATTCAAACGTCAATTGACGATCAATAGAGGCCTTCCCTTTGTAGGTGCTTACTAGCTACACTGATCGGCGCAGCACTCACAGTACGCGCCGTATAGAACTTCTCAGGACCTCGCGACGGCAACAGGGACTAAAGAGTACAGCACCCGCAAGAGTACCTTCGGAGGCGGGTTGACTCGTACCTATAGCATAGTAGGTTACACATGTCCTTCACCCAATATGCATTGAAAAATGCACCTGCCAGGCCAACGCTCGACATCCGTGCCACTCCAAATATAGTGGAGTGCGCAGTCCCATGTCCGCGCAACCTGAACAGTGTCATTCTGCGCCTTTCCGCATTTGCGCAGCTTAGAGCGCGCCGTTCCGCGCCTTTCCGCATCTGCGCGGACTGGAGTGCGCGCATCCACACACCCTGGAATGCGTATCCGCACACCCTGGAGCACGTACCCGCACACCCCTGGACCGCGTACCCACACTCCCTGGAGCGCGTATCCGCACGGCATGGACCGCGCATCTTCGCACAGCCTGAAGTACACTGGTCTGCACTGAGCACACACTACACAGATCTCTTGTTCCTGCAAGCAAAGAAAAACAGAAACACACCGTTCGGCCTATTCTGACCTTTGATTAAGATTCCTCCTTATGCTACTAAAATGACTACTTCAGTTATTCTTGATTTCATCTGTACCAAATTTGCTACAATGATTTAGACCCAGTAGGTGATCACGTTATAGTCTCGCGATACACAGGCCACACATAGTAAACAGATTGTAATGTATTCACTATTCTCACAATATAAGACTCTGGTGGAAGTACGGCTATAGACTATGCTTGTGTAATAGTGATATCAAAACTATTGAAATTAAAAGTTTTACCAATTGGGACCATGTAGGTACAGTATTTCTTGCCCAAATTGCCATTTAACGGAATATCTTTAAACCTAGTAAGTACTCGAAAGTAAAACACCACGGCTATTATATCTGGACGGCATTCTCATTGCTACAGCAAGCAAATCAACCTGGGAAGTGGGTGTGGGCAGAATCTCCAGTCACCACCACGCGGTAAAACGAGATCCCAACATTTGTGGAGATTACGGAGAAATAAAGGAAACCATAACCCTCAAACAAGGGTTAAGAGTGATAAGATACCAAATCCTCCTATATCACCGCAGTTAACGTCAGATCCACCAAAGGATCCCATAGAGGCTCTTCAGGAGTCACAGTTTACGGAGTCTTGTAACGCTGAATACATTAAGTACTCCCTGCTAGGATCTTCAGTTCCTGCAATCAAAAATATCACAACAGCATCAAACCGTTCACCCTATCCTGGACTTTAATCAAGTCTCGCATCAATCTTTGAGCAGGAGTTCAGTAGTCATCTTAACACGAGGACCACTTCAAAATTATCGCACGACTCGCTCTTAATCCAAAATTTTAAACAGTACAGTGTTGCGATCCGAAACCTTGACCAAGAAAGGCCAGCAGTCCTTCAGACCGAACACTGTGCACCTAGATCACTTTTGTCACCCAAGGCCATGTACAGTCATTGTTTACTACAACAGGTAGTTTTCTCCAAGTCCTTAAGTTTAGGGACGGCTCTGTACCAACAATAACAACGAATTGCTCGTTGATCCATGTCTGCACATGCCCTGTTAAACAAGATCTCAAAATTTGTAAAGGTTACCAAGAAACAGAATTTACAAAGAATAAAAGAAACCAGAACCCTCAAACAAGGGTTATGGGTCATACGATACCAGACTTCCTCTACCGCTGCAGTAAGCATCATATCTGTCGTCACAGACAGCCACACGTGATATGTGATGCAGCAGTTAGCATCAACCGGTACTACACAACCGTGCAGTCACGTTGCCCGAGACACCAACTACGACGTATGGTGCGTCGCACGTCGTACGTCGGCAGCACATCTACCGGAACGTTTGCACACCAACAGGAACGTTTGAGCACCAACAGGAACGTTTGAACACTAACAGTTTGATCGCGGTACACACGCAGATCCTTGTTCATTTGAAGCGTGCATACGGCATCACGTCCGAAATGAACATGCGATGGCCATGTTTCACACTTGTCCACTTTTACATTCGGAGTTAGTCTTTATCCCAGTATTCCTCAGTACCATAACATTTTCTTCGGGTAAATTGCGGGTAGTGAAGAATGTTCACACCATTGTCCATCCAGTACCATTTGCATTCCACATGGCGTATACAGTAAACTTAATTCGCATTTGTGGGCATCGGCCTATCCCGCTTCTGATGTCGGAAGCTGGTCACACGGCGGCCGTTAATGCGTAGCTAATACTTCGCAATAGTCATAATTGAAACTATCTCTTCAACTCAAGACTGTTTTATTGCTTGTTCATGACATGTTCACATGTTTAGAGGACAATCCCTATGTCAGGATACATTATAAACCCACTTGACACTTACTACGTTGAAAGCTAACCCAAAACTAACATAGTAACGACGTTAACAGTTAACTAACACTGAACTAGCATAGTAACGCTTTGATTATAGCTACTAGCTAAGACTGCACTACGACTGTTCTAAGACTGTTCTAAGACTGACGCTTCAAATGCCGAGGCGCCCTATTTATACTCTCAACTGTCACTCCCACCAATAGTTTGACATTTCGACTTGTTTTCTTCAAGATTATTATTTCAAATTACCCGACCATCCGACATATATAATATTACAAAGAGGAAAGATTTGATTGATTGTTTGTTTGTAATGGATAAACTCAAAAACTACTTGACGGATTTTGAAAATTATTTCACTAATAGGAAGCTACATTACTCCAGAGTCCAGAGTGCTATAGGCTACTTTTGATTCCGGAAAAACTTTTTCACGCTGTCGGAGCCGCGGGCAGAAGTCTAGTAATAAATATAAAAGAAGAAGTAGATTATCGGTCGATGCTTAAAAAATCATCTTGATCCTACAGTATAGTAATTTCAGGTCCGTCTTCTCGACGCGTGGTTTGATGACGAGGAGGTCCACCTCTCCTGGGCGTTGGATCCCCCATCGACTCATCGTCATAGATGTACAGGCGTCACCGTCTCCCGAGCTGGTGGTATCGCGAAGCATGTTGCGTGCCACCGAGCCTCGCCTGCCAACGTGGTGCTACGAGGATTCAAGATAGACCCTGCGGATCAGTACACGTAAGTTCTAGTTCATTTTTATTGGTTAGTGCGAGATCAATAATGAATTGTAGATTATACTTTATGCTAGCTATTTTGCCGCTCCGGGAAAAAATAATATTTGACGCCGCTTACATGAAAATTATGACATGCTTATTCCAAAGAAAATACCTCAAAAAGTAAGTTTTTTCGGGTAATTTATATAAGAGAGAGAGACCTCTCTAGGAGAGAGAAACATGAAGTCTCCATGCAACTGCCCGACGCACTCAGTTTTGCCGCCCCTCATTTTTGCCGCCCTGGGCATTTGCCCGGCTGAACGCCCTTTAGATCAGACCCTGATGCTACAAAAGGGTATTTTAAAGGCGAAAGGAATTAAATAGAGATAACTCAAATATCCTCCTACGTAAAGATCACCCACAATTTTTTGATATTTTGTGGGTGTTTTCCAATTACTATTAAATGTCCGAAACTCTGCTTAAAATATTATGGAAGTATGGCACTTCAATGTAGTAAAGTACGAGAACAATAAAGACTAAAGTAAACTCAAAATATAATCCCACTCATGCCTTTGAGTATAATCACTGTTAAGGACGCTATTACATTTTTGACATGTTCGATTTTAGATATTGGAATGACAAGAACGCGCTTTGCTACACGCGCACACATCGAAACCGATTTAAACTAGATTTTCCATTTGAACGAGCTAATCTTAATACTTGAAGTTATTATTTTACTCATCCATATTTATTTTTTTGGAATTGTCGAATGTTTACAATTATGTTTAATAATAATAATTATTATAATATCATCATGTAATAGACATTTTTTTTTATTGCATTGAATGACGAGACGAGCATGCCGTTCGCCTGATGGTAAGCGATACGACCACCCATAAACAGTAGCAACACCATCCAGCACCTTGACTTACAAAGTACTGTGTGGCACTCCACTGCGCCCGTCATCCTGAGACATAAGATGTTAAGTCTCATTATGTCCAGTAGTTATACTGGCTACAATGTCCTTCAAACCGAAACACAACAGTGCATGCACACTGTTGCTTGGCGGTAGAAATAGACATTGCGGTGGTACCCACCCAGACGGCCTCTTACATAATGAGAGACCTACCACCAGTAAAATGAAAAAGTTTCCTGTAAATATAACTATTGTAAAATGACTGAGGTCTTGGGTTCCATTCCCGGGTCGGGCTAAGTGATATTGGGTTTTTAAATTCAGTATCAGCCCGGAGTCTGGAGTTTGTGCCCGATATGGTGATAGGCTCGCCCCCATCACATCATGGGACGGAATACGCTCGGCGAAAAGTGGATGCACTAGTTGCTCCTCTGCCTACCCCTTCGGGGATAAAAGGCGTGAGTGTCTGTGTAAAATTTAATTAAGCGCCAATATGAATGAATTTTGAATAATCTCTAGCTCGGGTTAGAATTAAAATTTCAATTTGGTCAAGTTGGAATATATTAATTTCGGTTATACGTCAGTTGTAGACCTTTGTGGCATTTGCATTTGCCCTGTTATTGTTTAAGTTTGATTCTGGTGCGTTGTTATTAAATTTGAACTCTACATTGTCTTTATTTGTTTAATTAAAATTATTATCATTTAATTCCTAAATCCCTCTGTGCCGACTTTTCTCTCAACAGGCATTTATGATCATATGAATTGTCCCCGATTAAATATAAAAGAGATAATAGTTTTATTGCTACAACTGATATTCTTTATTCGTCAATTGAAAAATCCGTAATGAAAATATTATGTACTAAGTTCTAGATTTTAGAATGTTGTTCTAGATTAAGAGTAACTGATAAAAAATAGTTTTTTTAGATTTTGTGCTGTTCTTGATTTGAACAAGTTAAGTACTTCGTTGTTGTTTCTAACTTAACTTAACTAAAACATTAATTGAATATTAGACTCACTCGAAACGATTATTTTCTTAAACACCAGTCTATACACATAGTATGATGCCTTTACATTTTACAGGGGTAGGTAGAGGTGTCATAACACCCACATTTCGCGAGATACGTTAGTGCAAGCGGCGATAGCTTAGTTGGGGCAAGCGGCGATAGCCTAGTTGGGAGTGGAACGGACTGCCGAGACGAATGTCCGTAGGTTCAAAACCCAAGAGCACGCACCTGTGACTTTTCTAAAAAGTTATGTGTGTATTCTTTGTGAATTATAGCTCGCTTTAATGGTGAAGGAAAACATTATGAGGAAACCAGCATATCTGAGAAGTTCTCTATAGGAATTTCGAAGGTGTGTGAAGTCTGCCAACCGGCACTAGGCCAGCGTGGTGGACTAAGGCCTAAACCCTCTCAATTGTAGAGGAGGCCCGTGCTCAGCAGTGGGCAGTATATAATACAGGGCTGGTATGGTGGTGGTTAGTGCCATGCAATAGGCTACGCTATTGACATTTACCGAACTCAATTCCAGATTCTGGGTTGATATTAGCAGGAATATTAAATTACCCGACCCAATCAGGCAGTCATTTGTAACTCTAATTAGACTCATCAAACGATTATTTCCACCAGATTCTGCATAGCCCTAGAAGAAATGGACAGTTCGGAGACGCTGATATCCCTCGTGCTGGGCTGCGGGAGCCCTCAGATCGTTCGACAGAGAGTCCCGTTCGCAACAGCTGTGCCCGTGCTTGTCACAACAGCACCTGTTATTGATAAGTTGCGGTAAGATTTGAATTCTATATCGAAGGGTCGCGGGCTAATTGACATAAGTGTCAGCTTTTTTTTGCGACATTGAAAATTATACATATTTGGTATTAGCACATTTTCTTCAGTTTGTTAAACATAGTAAAAAGTTTCGAAAAAAAAAAAACTCTTGAGTTAATTAGCCCTCCAACGTTAATTTGTAAAGATATTTGGATGTTTGTTAGTCTTTCATACGCACACCGTGGCCTGGATTTGTATATAACGTCCTGGATTAATATAGTAGATTTGTCCCGAAAAGGCAGTGGTATTTTTATTTCTTGAAACTTTACGCAAGAAGAAATACCAGCAAAATAAAATTAAAATCATAGATTGTAGATAACAGAAGGAATTTGAATTTGGAATTGGCCATGTTCATTACTTGATAATAATGGGAGATGTGAATAACAGTTGTGGATTTGATTATGGTATTTATTTCTTATACTTAACATATATTTATATTCTACATAATATATATGTACCTCTATTATATGTCTCTGTTCTTTAATTATAATTTCGTTGAAATTAATATATTGTTCTGTTACAGGGTCTCCGAAGTACGATCTAACGTTACAAGTGATGGTGTCCTTACCGTCCTTATATCAGTTATGGGTCTACCTCACCCACAAAGTCTTCAACCACGCTCCCAAAGATTGACCGTCGAAACCAAAAACCAAATAACCCAGAACTGTTACGTGGTACTAGCAGTACTGTCCCACGGCTCATTGGTAGCACAAAAAGACACACCATGCCAATCCACATTAGAAATAACCATGGAAGGTTTCATACGCGGTCCTTATGAGGTATGCGCGACATTATCCAAGTTCAAGATTGATGAAGCAAGACCAATTTGCGTGGTACCTCAGCTATTGGAGCCTTTGGGATCCCAGATTAAAGCCGGATTTAAGTCGTTAAATACGGCGTTGGTAGGAGTTGCTTTAGCTCTTACAGCTATAATCATTGGTTTGGTGTGGTTTGTGAGGAAAATGCTGAAGAAACCGGCGGAATTTGAATCACATCGATGCTTTAGACAAGAGCCCGCGCAAGAAGAGAATCCTCGAGCAAGTTATGTAATGTTGACGGCTACGTCCAAAGTTTGAAAATTTGCTAGTCGAAACGATAGATATTAGAGATGACACGTGGATTTTTTGATAGTAAGACTTTTTTGGTGCTATGACATTTTGAGTTTTATGTTTCTAAGTTTGTGTGAATTTACGTGGTGATATCTTGTACATAGTTGAAACAATTTAGAGATTCCAAATTCCAGTTTCTAAAGTGTTTAACGATTGATTCCAAATGATATATCTGCACATTGAATAATGAAGGGTACGAACTTTTTAACTGAGAATTTAAACGGGTCGTCAGATTTCGAAGAAATCGGAACTATCCAACATAAATAATATAAAGTGTTTAATACTGTGTAACAGTGTCACAATAAATGATTTCTAAGAACGAACATATTTATAAACGTTTTTGTGATAAGATATTTAAATGTGAACGTAATTGTAATTCATCATTAATTGATAAGATGTGAGCGAAAAATAATTCGATATTTGGATTATTTGAAGCATCGTCAGTTTCTAAATCACTTGAAACGCATCACATGAAATAGAATTATGCCAATACAATTGAATTTCTTACACATACATTCACGCCTTTTGTCCCTGAGGCGATAGGCAGAGGCGCAACTAGTGCACCCACTTTTCGCCGTGCATATTCCGCCCCATGATGTGATAGAAGGCGAGCCTATCGCCGTATCGGGCACAGATTCCAGACTCCGGGCTGGTACTGAATAGAAAAATCCAATATCACTTTGCTCGACCCGGGGATCGAACCCGAGACCCCAGCATTGCAGTCGTACCGTAATACAACTACGCCACCGAGGCAGTGTCAGTACCTACATAGTCATAACTAAGTAAAAATATCGATTAAATCATCCACCCAAATATAGATGCAGATGTTAATGACCTAATGACCTAGGAATTTTCAGAACAATTATATCACGGTCAGAGGTTATCTATATACCTAAGTGTACGCAGTAGTACCGGAAATCCCAAAGGATTTTACTAACAGTCTATGAAGTCATGCTAGATAATACAATTAGAGAAATAATATATTTTGGTATTTCCATATTTATAACTGTTTTTCTGGAATTTGCATATATTATTGTATTGTACTTTTTGGTACTTTTATATTGATTAGTTGTATTAGATCCTTCTATTTTAAGCATGACCTTCATCTACGAGGGCTTAGATTCCAATCTCTAGCAATAGGTGTATTTTTAGAATCGTATACTCATTCAAATTAGTTGCCCGATCTGCCAACGATTTCGGAGTGTTATAGTTTATTGTCCTAGTACCTATGCTTCGATTAGACTTTGACCAACCAGTATAAAAAAAATATTATATCCTTTTAGAGCCTTTCTATACCTAGTTTTTGTATCTATATTATTACATTGCCGTAATTTTTCGAGACTATGATTGATTCAGGCATACTTTTTTCGTGTTTTTCTTACGCAAGTTTTAATTTTAAAGGCTTCATTGTAACATAGCATCACGCCTTTTTACCCATGAGCAGTGGCAGAGGTGTAACACACTATATCACTAGCTCTATTAGATCCTATGCAATAATTAACGACTGATATTGAGTAGAAAAACCCAATATCTCTTTGGGCATTGATTTTTATCTACAGCTTCTTGAATTGAAATGAAATGAAATAATAAAATGAAATGAAATCATTTATTCGAACCCATAAAATGTTATACATTATTTAGATTCCGTCAATATTAATTCTACCACCAGTTCGGAAAGCAGTTCTCACTAGAGAAGAACGGGCAAGAAACTTCTTCCTTTTTGTCCCTGCGGATTTATTCGTAGCAATGTTTCAATTCATGTTATGCATTCGTCTCCGATGAGTTGTGAAGGGCACGTAATAAGAACAATTGGCTATTTTTTTAAATCCAAAGGACATTCAAGCCATATTGCCCTTTATACCTGAAAGGACGTCTCTAAATATTTTTAGGCGAAAGCATTGTTAGCAATAAAAATAGGTATATTATATGTTTATATAATTTTACTAGTACTGTAATATATACGGTCCCATTGCTGGGCATAGGTCTGCTCTGCTGAAAGGTTTTAGGCTTAAGTCCACCAAGCTGGCCTATTGTGGCTTGGCAGAGTTCACTAAATTAAAAAATTACGCAGTATTTTGAGGAACAGGTATGATTTTTTTGCTAATCATTTTGAGAAAGCATTGCCGTTACAGTGATTGATTTTAACAAATTTCAAAATGCAGAAATATGTTTTAAAGGACATGTGCAAAAACTGGCTTAATTCTAACCAAGATACTTTATATTATTTGGATAATACTTCCAAAAACTAGGCCTTTCCAATAAATTTTATAGTTTCTACTCCATTTGACCGCGCGAAATGGAGACGTCCCCGTTCTGTCCTGACCGACCCAGATGATGCCATCACTCTGGCCATCCAAAGAAAGCACGAGTTATTGAAACTCTCACACTCCTCAAGACCGCTGTACCGTCCTCGCCGTCGAGGACCTCGCCGCGTCCCCCGATGTCCCGACCCAGTTAGCAGTTCCGGCCCGCGTGCCGATGAAAACAATGGATAGATTGGTGTATTACACCGCTAAAATCCCCTAATCGCTGATGTCTCAATCATCTTCCAACGACTGCCCTGAGCCGAGGCTCGTAACCCACTTACGGGGTGCCCTCAGCGTGGTCGTATAAATGTAAAGGGTTGGAGCGCCTAAAGCGTTCGCCCGAAAGTCTGCTATGGTCAGAAAAGCCGACTCGCGTCAGGCTACTGACCGTAATGTCCATAACAAAAAAGAAAAAAAAATAGTTTTAAAGTCTTCTGATTTTGAGATTTATGTAATTTTATTTTGCTTAAAACTACCCCTGATATGAAGTTTTTAAAAAAGTTAGTTATAAATGGAGGGGGTCTAAAAATATTTTTTTCAATGGATCCAAGATCCATATTTTTGCCCTTTTAATATCCATGAAGTTTGAGTCTGGTTAGATTTTGAGGCTCAGCACATATACAAAAAGCGGACATCTCCTTTGAACTATGAATTTGGAAGACGCGGAAGAGATGTGTCAAGGTAGGAGCACGTGGCGCTCAATAGTCTGCCTAACCTTATGGGATCAGGTCGTGAGTGCGAATGTATTTATGTACGTACGTTTTAAACTTTAGATCAGGGGTCAGCAAGTAATTTGTAACGGGGTCCGGATCCTGTTGAAATTTTTTTATCGAGTTCCAAAAAAAATTGAATTGAAATTCTAATTTAAATTGAATAGGTAGGTATATTTAAATATATTCGGCGATCCAAGTATCGACCTTCCGCGGTCCGCATCCGGACCGCGGTCCGCCTGTTACCGTCCGTTGCTTTAGATCTCCTGGTATCATTCATAATATTGGCATTTTTTAATATGATTGGTTGTGTGTTAGAAGTACACGCAGAATTTAGACGAATTGGCACCCAGATAGATTTTGTCCTGCGTTATTATTATCCTAGAAAAGTTCCCAGTGGAAAATTTTATCCCAGAAAAAGTCAGTCTTGCGGACAAAGCCGCGAACATCTTATGAACAGACGATGTTTCAAATAATACTATTAATCACTAATGTTCTAAAAGCGACTGAGTTTAAGACTAATTAAGCGGCTTCTCATTAATAACTAAAACATATCTTCTGTGAAGATGTATAAGGCTATATGTATTTTATACTAATATATTAACACGAGGCTATAGCGATGCTGCTGTAGCCTTTTTGATGAAAGTGAATCGGTGGATGGTTAATTTTGTTTTTGCCGGCTTACGGCCAGTTTTATTGATATCAAAGTTATTGTTATTTTTCTCAATATGGCGTGTGCTGTGGTGAGTCTTATGGATCAGATATTAGTGGCGTTTGTCGCTTGACATATTTTATAGCTTTTATTAGTAAAATGAAGAAAGTCTGTTAAGTTAATATGGCAAATTTTGACCATGGAGACCTTGAGCGAATGTTTCTTTTTTATCGACATTAGGTCTATTTTAATACTTATCATTAAGCCCGTGTTGTTTCATACGTGGTCAAATAAAGGTAACGGTCTCATTACACTGGACGAGCGTGCAGCGCCTTCACCTTGTAAATTCGCTTGCGATTCGCGAGGGTGATTAGATTCTCAACTTTATTTGACCATGGATAAAACAACTCAGCTTAAGTAAGTGATTTTGTCAGTCAGACAGCATTTTCAGTCACTCACTGCTTGTGGTAGGATATATGTTGTATTCGCCCGGATAGCGACCAACGTACAGTCAGCCACAAAAGTAGCTGAACAAATTAAAAACTTCAAAACGCTTCTGCACGTTCACTCCAGTCGAAATATTCTTTTTTCTTTATCTAAAATAAGGTTTACCATGTGAAGTTTATTTTAGTGAAGAAAAAACAATTGTTAATACTGGCGAAAAAGTTTAAACGCGATTTGAAATTTTGAATTTGTTCAGTTACTTATGTGGCTGACTGTACATAGGGTGTTAAAACCCGCCATACTGGCCCATATAAGTGTGCCGCGTTCCGGGATCAGCCTGTGTATATCCAGTTCAAACAGGCCGGCATAATTATGTCGACTGACGAGGGAAAATCATCGCTCGTCAGTCGACATTTTATCTGGACCTCTCTCCGCTTACCATCAGGTGCAGTGGGGTGACTTTGCTGAGCCGGTGTACAAAAATGTCCGTCGAAATTATATTTGGACTAGGTATAATACTATTATACTAGCGGCGATAGCCTAGTTGGGAGTGGAACGGACTGCTGAGACAAATGTCCGCAGGTTCAAAACCCAAGGGCGCACACCTCTGACTTTTCTAAAAAGTTATGTGTGTATTCTTTGTGAATTATCGCTCGCTTTAACGGTGAAGGAAAACATCGTGAGGAAACCTGCATACCTGAGAAGTTCTCTGAATTTCGAAGGTATGTGAAGTCTGCCAACCCGCACTAGGCCAGCGTGGTGGACTAAGGCCTTAACCCTCTCAGTTGTAGAGGACGCCCGTGCTCAGCAGTGGGCAGTATATAATACAGGGCTGGTGTGGTATAATACTATTATAAGTCTTTAGCTCTGTGAAAACCAAATTGCAGTAATTTTACATAAGTTATTACAATATTAAGATTGTGTATCTCATTTATAGCAATGAAATCGTATTCACACCGTATTTCCCGGAACGAGGTTATTTTCGAATGGGTATGTTTATAATATTTAATTGGTATGATACGTAAATAAACACATCAAGAGTAAAATAAATATTAAGCATTATCCTTTGATTAATTATATACCTATATAGACACTGAACGTTTCAAACGCGTCAAAAAAAATAGAGGCGAACTGTTCCCCACTAAATGAGTTCGAGTGAATTAATTTTTGTTGTTTTTCATGGATATAATTTTCTCTCCGTTTTAATAGAAACCATGTAATAACTGGTATCATTATGCGCGCACACAAGGATACGCAGAATGATGCAGCGATAGCGTACGACACAGCTGTCACGAATACTAGCTTAAGAAAAGTTGACCTGTTTGTTTTAGTTTTATTGCAGCGCATCACTCTATCTAGGTATATAATTAATCGTAGGCATTATCTTTACTTTTATACCACTACGACTGCCTCGGTGGCGTAGTTGTAATGCGTACGCGTTACGAGTACGATTTGCGCGCTGAGGTCCTGGGTTCGAATCCCAGGTCGAGTCAAAAATCCATTGTGACTGGGTTTTTCCATCTTAAGAATTACTCAGTCGCAGCTCGGAGTCAGAAAGTTGGCGGTGTTATACCCTAATGCCTCGGAAAGCACGTAAAGCCGTTGGTCCTGCTCCTGGTCTCTCTCCGGTCATGTCGGACTTCCGTCTCACCGGACTATGAGAGTGAAGGAATAGCGAGTGCACCTGTGTATTGCGCACACACTTGTGCACTATAATATCTCCTGCGTACCTGGCTGATCTCCAGTGAGATTGGCCGCCGTGGCCGAAATCGAATATCATCACCATCTTGCAGCAGTGTACCATGGTAATTTTCATAATGTATACGCTGCTATCCAATACTGTATGAATCTCCGCAGTATCTCGTAGCAAAGTTACGAGATAAGTGATCCTATTAATATGCAGTACCAGCCAATCGCTTTTATTTACGTATTGGAGGATTGTACTGGAATTTCCCAAAGACTTAAATCAAGGATAATTCTGAAGTACGCATTTAAATAATGTATTTTATTATGTGGTCTGTTGATTCATAAAATTACCTATATTTTAATATACAGGTGATAATGGTAATGGTCCCATAGATTCCTTTGATCGTTATAAGCACCAGGATCGATTGGGATCAAATTATTTTTTGCATAAATTGACCATTATCTTGCTGACTGTACATTCTTTCAAAATCTGCGAATGCAGATCTTAATGTAAGTTCAAAATAGAAAAATTTGCTCATTCCAAATATCTTTAAAACCCAATTTTGCATAAATGGCGTTTGAGTCAATTAGTGTTTCATTCGTCAAGTCATAAAGACTCCAGCACAACACAAACAAATTTTACTGCATTATGTACAATAAAGTGTCATCATTCATTCATGCAACCGAACATAATTATTGATAAGTTCATACTACCGCCAAGCAGCAGTGTGCATGCACTGTTGTGTTTCGGTTTTAAGGACATTGTAGCCAGTGTAACTACTGGACATAATGAGACTTAACGTCTTATGTCTCAGTCTGACGAGTGCAGTGGAATGCCACAACGTCCTTTGTAACTCAAGGTGTTGTATGGTGCTGCTACTGTTTATGGTCGTATCGCTTACCATCAGGCGAACGGCAAGCTCGTCTCGTCATTCATGCCATAAAAAAATATAAGGTACATATTTTTTTGCATTGATGGAATTCTTTAAACACTGTTCAAATTAACCATACTGCCGATTCACTTAAGTTATTATAAAATGTATCTAACAAGATGGACGGTTGACGGTAACGTAGCTTTACATTCGTATGATAAGCACTGAAAAAGCCATTATGTAAATGTATAGGAACTTTGGTGCTGCTTTAATTAGTATAAAAATGTACATAATAATTTATCGCCATTTTATATTCTGAAATAAAAAATATTAACAATATTTCTTTTTGTTTTATTGAAGATTTGTAAGCAGGGCATTATGTTAACAGCTTTAAGAGTCTATTTACCCTGGTCGAAGTATCATACAGAATACCTGATAAGCCAAGCCTTTGTGTCCGGCATCGCGATAGGCTCGCCCCCTATCACACCATGGGACGGAATACTCACGGCGAAAAGTGGGTGCACTAGTAGCGCCTCCGCCTACACCTTCGCGGATATAAGGCGTCAGTGTGTGTGTGTGCGTGAGTATTTGTTTCCTTCAATATCCGTTAAATACCCGAATCTGGCTTCTTCTCGTTTTTGTGTCAGTTAAAAATGAAATACCTTTATTGAGAACAGTAAATAATACATAATATGTCTTATCATCTGTAGCTAAATAGGCAGTTATTATTCATAAGGAAAATCCTGGGAAATTGAAAACACTCGAGAATTTATTGATTGGCATTCCGGGAATTGCGAAAATGAGTTAATAAATAAATGGAATTGAACATTAAACAAAACTTACGCACGCGACTGTAGTATATCGTTGAATTTAAAATCGCGTTTGTATGTACAAAAGATTAAAAATGTAAGCAAAGCACGGAATAAAGAATAAATCGAACAACGTAAAACGTACATAAAAATACTAAAATGTTGATTTGAGTAAGTTATATTATTTGTCTGCTAGCGACATCTTTAGCGCATTGAATAGCTAGCGAGTTCTGAGAATTTTCCAGAGAGTTGAAATTGTTTCATCGATTCCTGGGAATGTGAAAACAAAAACAAAAATCGTTGTATTTACTTTGAAATACTAATTAGTTTGGTGATCACGTCTAACTGCGATTCTATTTCCCAGGTCAAAAAAGAAAAAGAAAATACTTCATTTGTTTTAATATCTAACTTGCCCTGGATTGGAATTTTTGCACGATATGGACAAAGGATCAAAAAATTCAAATATTTAGCACTATTTGCGCTACAGTCCACTTTTTACGGAATTATAGTTATGCGTGTGTCCATACTCGAAAATCGGGTTATGATCATTTTCTTAAAAAAATTCTTCCGCCAATTAAGCCATTCTAATGTAGAGTCTCTGAAATACACTTTTCCAACCATGTTGCAAGAATATTTGATTTATTTGAAGAATGGTCCCCTCCTTGATGTTAACCCTTTTGGGAATCCAGTTCTGGGCAAAGGGTCTTATAAAAGCCAATAAAAATTACTTCACTACCTGGGAATCACGCACGGGACATCATCTTCATTATCGACAGCCACATGATATCCACTGCTCAACATAGGACACCCCCGTAAGATTTCCAAAAGGGCCTGTCAAAAGCGGCATTCAGCATCCAGCGTGGGTCATCCCGATCCACAACTCATACACGCTGTCAATAGACCAAGGAAGCGATAAATCATAATATTAAAAAAAATTAATGCGAAAAATAACATAATTTATCAAAACCTGTTACATAATATCCAAACAGAACATTTCCTCAAAATGATAGTGTAATGTCAATAGGTGCGCCGGCGCATATATTAACCACAAAACAATGTATGATTATCAGTAGCAAACTAGCAGTCATGGCGAACGGACGCGTGCTAATTGCCTCAGTGATATTTACATTATTATACACGAATTTAGACGCCAAAGTGTACACGCGATGCCAATTAACACGTGAATTACTGAAAAACGGCTTTTCAAAGACGTTCCTGAGTAATTGTGAGTTTTTTTTTATTTGAACAGGTGCCTTATTGTTTTGTTGGTGTATTGTTCGTTGGTTGTTAATTTTGTATATGTCAGTCATTATGGGTTTTCCTCTAGTGACGTACAATTTTTTTAATGCTTTTCATAACATATATGTATCTTGTTCATCGATAATAGATAATTTATGAGACACTGGATACTTCACGTATGTTTTATTTATTTGTTTCTAATTTAATAATTACGAAAATCGATGCTCAGTGAATTACAAAATTAACTTTAAACATGTCCTGTATTATAATATAATCATAGCAAAGCATGAGTACATTCTTATGAAAGATTTAAGATTTTCCTCCACCATACTAGCCTTATAAAACCGGCCTTGTATTATAATATACTGCCCACTGCTGGGCACGGGCCTCTTTTACAACTGAGAGGGCTTTAGGTCCTAGTCTACCACGCCGGTCTAGTGCGGGTCGGCAGACTTCACATACCTTAGAAAATCTATAGCCTAATAGGGTTGGTAGATATACCTTCGGAATTATTTTGGAAAATTCTCAGGTATTAACAGTTCCTGAAGGTGGCGTAGTTGTATTGCGGTACGTCTTCTACTCTAGGGTCTCGGGCTCGACCCTCGGGTCGGTGTTTAAGTGATATCGGGTTTTTCCACTCAGTATCAGCCAGTCTAGAATTTTGGCCCAATATGGCTTGGCCCCTATCACACAACATGAGATGGAACACACGAGGCAAAAATTGGGTGCACTAGTTGCTCGTATGTGTGTGTGTGTAGGGTTCCTGATGCTATTCCAAAGCAAGCAATAATTAACAAGTGTAACGAAAAGTCAGATGTGCGTACCCTGAGACTATCGCTGTCCAGAGATATATTAGCTATTGTAAAGTGCTACTGTTGCGATTAAGCTGTCAATCTGTAAACTATATAAAATAAATTTGTGTATGTATAGACCTATAGACTCTCAAACGGCTGGAGCGGGAGCGATTTTAATGATTAAAGCTGTCTATAAACTTGGTTCTCTGTATCGATCTCTGAAAGGCTCAAAAACCTTTATTAGATAGGGTAAGTCGAAGCACCCGTTCTCTGGCATCGATACTAATGGACTCAGGGGATATAAAGCAATGGATATAAACAAATAGGGAAACTCCGTTGTAGTGAATCATTGAGGTCAGTAGCATCTTTTTTTCTCTTGTTATTAGAATTATAAGATTTTTGTAACCAACCTCATATGCATGAAGTTCCCAATTCAACGTTGTTTTTGCCTTTTTGTAATGTTACATCAGAAGTCAGAACTCATGCATTCATTGTAAAACAAGTATTTGTTTTTTTTTTACCTTGGAATCCACGGAACCTGTATTATATTTTATAATTTTTTCTATCGGTGAACCTATAGGCTTTATTTTTACATGATATGGGAATTGACTAGTGCTGCAATCAAAAGTGCATCAATTATGGTTGAAAATTTAAATCCAAGGTTTCACTCCTTGTCCTCCTTTAATTTTCTCAAATAAAAAAAGAATCTCGAATGTGAAGTCTGCTACACATTAGGCTAGCATGGAGGACTAAGGCCTAAACCATTATATTAGTAGAGGGGGCTCGTGCTCAGGATTGGGACAGTCCAATAATTCGGGGTTTTATTATTTTAATGTTTTTTTTTAATGATGGCTCGACAAAGTGGCTGGAAAATTTTGACATTGTTTTACTAAATGCAACCACATACATACACTCTTCTTGAAAATAACAGTTTACAATAAGTTACTCGAACCATCGATGTAAAATAAAAAAGTGTAAGTTTCAGGCAAAATAAATATTAATTAAAAGTTATTTTAATTTTACACGCCCTAATGCTACTACTACTACCCTAAGAGAATTCGTCGCTTCGTCAACTTCACTTTCAGTCAGAAATACCATCACGCACACGCCATTTTCACACTAGATTACAAAATTATCTCAGAAAAGTAAAACTGAGATTTTTGGTGAAAGTATTCGTTATTCATGGATGATTTTTGGTAGGTAGTACAGGAAAATACCAGTATGTGGTATTTAATTCATGTCAAACTGACGTTGTATATGCCGTAAAATTTTCCTCATAAAGGTCACACAAATTTTAGTTGAATCGTATTAAAAATACTGTAATGCGTTCTTCGCCCGGAGGTATACGTAGGTGTTAAGTCTAAAAATGCTCTGTAATTATACTAACTACAATATACTCTAAACAGGAACACAATAGTACTGTATACTGCTGCTTGGTAGCAAAACTAGTCAATAGATTTAGATATTGTACGACTGCAATGCTGAGGTCTCGGGTTAGATCCCCGGGTCGGGCAAAGTGATATTGGGTTTTTCTATTCAGTATCAGCCCGGAGTCTGGAATTTGTGCCCGATATGGCGATAGGCTCGCCCCCTATCACATCATGGGACGGATTAAAAAAGCGAAGAGTGGGTGCATTAGTTGCGCCTCTGCCTACCCCTTCGGGGATAAAAGGCGTGAGTATGCGTAGATTTAGATATTGATTGTACTATATTGATTCTAGCATAGTTTAACCATCGAATCCTGTCTGGTTAATCGATCTCTTGATAACGTCATCTTTTCAAGCTATTGAAAATAATTCTAATACTAATAATGGAGACACATTGGACGTCCTCCTACAAGGACAGACCTTGTATGGGTCGCTGGAACTCGTTGGATGCAAGCCGCCTCTAACAGCTTGGTCGGGAAATCTTTAGGGGAGGCCTATGCTCAGCAGTGGACTTAATGTGGCTGAAGATACTAGATATCAAAGAGTTCTATGATTATATAGAGCGGACATTGGGAAATTTTTCATACAAAATTTTGAGCCTGTTCGTCAGTAACACAATCTACCGTGAATTACATCATTAGAACATACTTTGAAATGATCGTAATGCGAAAATTGGTATATTTCCTTGCAAAATATTGCTTTCTTTATAAAATTTGCGCATACCGAGATGTCTTGTCACATGGCTTTGTCAGATAAGACAGCGACTTATTACCAATTAGTAATATTTTTGGACGAACAATTTGGGCCTGATGTCCGGTCTATAACTAACTATACTATTTAATGTCTTTGCTAGATATGCATCGACATGGCAATGGCATGGCGATAATGACACTGACTTTAGAGTCTAGGCATAGATTATCTTTTATTTTTTGTTTTGTATTCATTGGACAGGCAAAGGACTGTAAACCATACAGCCTTGCCATATGTGTAAAATAATTTTCATTTTTTTTTCTTAATATATTATAATCGACACACATGCACTCACTTACACGTACACACACACACACACTCGCAAAAGCAGGTGCGCACGCACGCGCTTTTGTGTATTTGTTTTTGGTTGACGTTGCTCTAGGGTCTAGATGAAAATCAGCGCCAAGCATTGCTGTTTGGCATATGCTGATCTAGATCCTATTGACACTGTTGCGGTGGGACATATACCACACTGAGTGAGTTGCTGAGTACTTGCGTTACAAAAAAAATATTATTGTGTTGTTCATCACTCAGCACCCAACTAATGGCCAATAAATGTTTTATCTTTCTTTGAAGAAGAGACTCCGAACTTATCCAACTGACGATTTGCTGTTTTGATTATTGCAAACATTCATCATAATATTAATAATTAAGTAATTGCATTTAATAATTGCTATCAGCAACTAGACTAGGGTCAATTGAGGTCAGAGAAACATAACACCCATTAAATCATTTGCAATTACTGTTTCGACGGAGTACTTATATTCGCCGAGTTTTCATACAGATATTGCTTTGCTAGTGTCATAATTAGATAAGATTTTTCTTACGATATGCCTAAAATATGACTGCCTCGGTGGCTTAGTTGTATTACGGTATGACTGCAATGCTGCGGTCTCGGGTTTGATGCCCGGGTCGGGCAAAGTGATATTGGGATGTTCTACTCAGTATCAGCCCGGAGTCTGGAATTTGTGCCCGATATGGCGATAGGCTCGCCCCTTATCACATTATGGGTCGGCGAAAAGTGAGTGCACTAGTTGCGCCTCTGCCTACCCCTTCGGGGATAAAGATTATAGTATTTTCCTAGTTAAAATAATTATATGTATTATTCGCAATATCTTTAATTATTGATTTAAATTCTAAATTCTGAATACTGAAATAATATTATTTAAACCACACATTAAAACTGGTATTCCCAATTTATTGACCTATTTTCATACATCAACAACAAAATATTATAGTCACTTTATTTGTTACATTATACTAGAATTATAGGTATTTCTGCGTACTACTTAATTACAATTATCCTTAAACATTTGGAATTTCATTAAAGTATATAATTGTTTCATAATATTTACTTAACAGAGCATTTTTCCTACACAACAATAGGTCCAAGGAAATATTATGTATTCTTTATATTTAGTACTAGTATCGCTCGCGGCTCCGCCCGCGTGATAAGTATATTCCGGGATAAAAAGTAGCGTATAGCACTCAGGAGTAATATAGCTTTCTACCTATTAGTGAAAGAATTTTCAAAATCGGTTCATTAGTTTCTGAGGTAAGGGCATTCAACCGAACAAACAAACTCTTCAGCTTTATAATATTAGTATAGATTATTCTGTTTTGTGTTTTTTGTTGCGGTTAAAAATAGCTACGGCACGCAGACAAAGTCAACGGTTGTACTAAACACACTGCAGGCCTTTTCCGAAACAGCACCGCCCATTCGCACTTTTGGTTAAACTGAACTTTTCTATATAAATCTAATGTATTTATGGTATATTTTCAGTAATTTTTTGAGAATAGTTATTTTACTAAATACTGCAAATATACCGTAAATATTTGAGAATTAATAAAAAAAAGGAACTCTAGAAAAATATGCGTAATGTCTGTTACGTTGTTTTTCCTGGAAAGGCTCGAGTAGAATTCCCTTATGCGCAAGCCTAACTGGTTAGGTACCACAGGAATGTCTATCTGAAATACATTGATAGCGAGTGTGATTATTTGCGATTATCATATTAAACTTCCAATGTCTTAGGATAATGAATTCATACATACACACATAGCATCACGCCTTTATTCCTTTTTTTAGGTTTAGGCAGAGTTGTATCGCACCCACATTTAGCTATTTAAGGTCACATGTAATAGGGGACGGGCCTGTTGCCATTTACCGGGAATATTTCCAGGCTCCGGGCTGATAGTGAATAGAAAAACCCAATATCAATTTACCCGACCCGGGAATCGAACCCGAGATCTCAGCTTTGCAGTCATACAGTAATACAACTACGCCACCGAGGCAGTCACAGATAACGAACTCATTATGGTTTTATATACATTCTTTGTAATTCAAGTTAATTTAAACGTAATAACATGGAATCTAATGTAACGGAAATAGTGGATAATAGCCTAGTTGGGAATGGAACGGTCTGCCGAGACAATGTTCGCAGGTTCAAAACCCAAGGCACACCTCTGACTTTTCGAAGTTACGTGTGTATTGTTTATCAATTATCGTTTGCTTTAACGGTGAAGGAAAACATCTTGAGGAAACCTACATACTTAAGAATTCTTCATAAGAATTTCGAGGGTATGTGAAGTCTGCTAACCCGCACTAGGCCAGCGTGGTGGACTAAGGCCTACCCCTCTCAGTAGTAGAGGAGGCCCGTGCTCAACAGTGGGCAGTATATAATACAGTGCTGATTGCATTGCAATGTAACGGACGAAATGAGGTTATATTACACCTCGGCCTACCCCTAATAAAGGCGTGAACGGCATGTTTTGTTCGATTTCGGAATTCCCTTACTCCTATACAGTTTCTGCGTCAACACCTGATAAACCTAGTAAAATATAATAAAACTAAATAACGGTTTGCTTCATTAGTATGCATTACACTAATTAGATATAATACAATAGAATGAGTGGAGATTGTACGTTATCATTACCGTGGTTGGTTTGTACAAATATTTGTCAGTAACTATATTTGCGAATCTGTACGTAAATACCTTGAAATAAATGGTCTTGATGTGGCAACGTTTGGGTAAAAGGATTTTTGGTGTATAGATAATGCAATCACATAGACATCATGGGGTTACTGTAGGTAGTTAATAAGTCAATGCAAGTACATACATAATTGTAGACATGATATACGACCTTAATCGTAAACAGTTAATAAACTTATTTTAGTTATCGAATGTTTTGTCTTCTTCTAACGAATTCTGAATTGAGTTTAAAAGAAGAAGACAAAACATTCTATAACTAAAATAGCTTCATAAACTGTTTATGAAAACGGTCGTTAGACTCGGTGTGTTTTGGTGGTAGGTCTCTCGTATATAAGAGTCCGTCTGGGTGGGTACCACCGCAATGTCTATTTCTACCGCCAAGCAGCAGTGTGCATGCACTGCTGTGTTTCGGTTTGAAGGACATTGTAGCCAGTGTAACTTCTGGACATAATGAGACTTAAAATCTTATGTCTCGGGATGACGATCGCAGTGGAATGCCACACAGTACTTTGTAACTCAAGGTGCTGGATGGTGTTGCTACTGTTTATAGGTGGTCGTATCGCTTACCATCACCGAACGGCATGCTCGTCTCGTCATTCAATCAATTAAAAAAAGGTCTACAAAATCCGGGAGTGGGTGGCAGCTGTCTCCCCTGCCGACCGTGAATTATTACCGTGTATTGACCGTGAATTAAGACGTCGGAAAATTCGTTATGGAACTCAAATTTTGATGGACAGGCCAAGTGGCTAGGCGAAGTGACCAGAAGTGGAAGCGTTGACAGAGTGACAGCCAAGACAGTGCAAACGCAACGTTGGTCAGCTGCAAGATGGGTCAATGACATTGTGAGTCGCGGGTTGCATCTGGATGCGACTGTCTCGATACTGGCATAGGCGCCATAGTATGAGTGAGGCTTATACCTAACGGTAGAACAGAACAGGCTGTGGATGCAATGCAATGCAAATGTAATGCAATCAGCCCTGTATTATATACTGCCTACTGCTGAGCACGGGCCTCCTCTACTACTGAGAGGGGTAAGGCCCTAGTCCACCACGCTGGCCTAGTGCGGGTTGGCGGACTTCACATACCTTCGAAATTCAGTGAACTTCTCAGGTATGTAGGTTTCCTCACGATGTTTTCCTTCACCGTTAAAGTGGACGATAATTGAAAACAATACACACGTAACTTTCGAAAAGTCGGAGGTGTGTGCCTTGGGTTCTGAACCTCCGGACATTGTCTCGGCAGACCGTTCCATTCCAAACTAGGCTATCGTAGCTATAGGCTGTGGATGATGATGATGAACTATACAGTCACAGAAAGACATACTCCGAGAGCATTCCACTTGGCCCTAGCTTCAAACAAAAACTAGTTTCAATATAAAAAAGGCATTATGACATAAGATTGTGTATCGGATCTCATATTTTTTTACTCCGTGTTCTTGGGCGTATTATGAAACTTTAACATCCTTTGCGACACATAACTGTAATTTATGCGCTTTTAAGCACTCCACTTGATATTTTTATGGCGTACTACCAGAACTATTGCCGTTTCGCGAGCCATACGGCCACGTGGGCGTAATAAACCTCTTGCAGTTTCTTTATGAAGTGTAAAAGTAAAATCCGTAAGAATTACTGAAACATATGCATCCCTAAAGTGAACGCTATAATGGTTGCCACAATACAAATAGCATAATGTAGGCAAAAGTAACAGTACAAATATAGAAATAAGTATGATGTATACCGAAAATGAAGAAATGGCCGTTAGGAGTTTAAAATTAGAATAAGAAGCAGCTGTCAGTTTCGTACAGATTAACACTTTCGAACCAACAACGTTTATTAACGTAAATTTATTCAATAAAATAAACTCAACGCCTAATCACGTCTACCGTAAACCTGACTTCACTCGCACTACGCTTTACGCCAGCAGCCCATAGTCAACTCTAATAGACGAATTCCTGTACCGCAATACGTAAAAGTGTAAAACGTCCATAGTCACAACCTAACTAAAGGTTTTTTATGAACATTTTTGTATGGGGAAATATTATGTCTCATTGTATCTGACCAACGCGTCGCTGGGTCGAACGTGTTAAAGATACTAATATTTTTTGTCGGAGCGTCGCTATCACTTGAGACTGCAGCTTTTTTTTAATCTGTAGCATTTTTGGAACGAATGAACTAAATCACAGAATCAATCTATATATACCCATTCTATTCCATGTGAGATGAACGACATTGGATGAAACCGATATACTTACTGTTCATTGCCGCAATTTTGTTTCGTGCCTGGTGCAACAATTTGACGTCTGCGCAACGCCTTATTTTTTCTTCCTCCGCCATATTTGTCACGGACTACTTGTTTTTGTTATTTAAGATAACTTAATGTGGAGTTTTGGCGGGAACTTGGAAAGTGTCATGAGGTGCTCTTGTTTTAATTCATTATTTTGGTGATATTTAATGTTATATTGCATAATTATGGTGGTATATTATCCAATATTTCTATTAAAGAGCTCAAATGAAGTGAATTGAAATAATTGTGCTAATCAAGTGTTTTTTTGTTGCCGCCAAAACTCCTCGATAAAGTCTTGGTAAGGTAGCCACTGCTTTACTTCGACATACTACAGATAATAAAATAGACGAACCAAACTTGACATTGGCAAAATGTGAACACAAATGCCATTATAAAAAAAAACTTCGTTCCAAAAAAAAGATAACTTAATATTTCTTTTCAGGGGTCTGTTTAATAGAACAGGAGAGTGAGAGAAACACCTCAGCCCTCGTGGTCAAGAACGCTAGGAGAAAGTATTATGGACTTTTCCAGGTAACTAAACTATTATAGAACATTCTAGAGCGATACAGCAAGTAAAACAGTAGCCGTTCTGAAACGTAGCTCCTGCTAAATTCGACCTAATTTAGAACACGTAATAATTACGAACGCACCGCGTTACGTATGCTAAGGTTAACTTACTCGTTCTAATTTGCAGTATAGTATTAATTGAGTATCGTGATGGTACTGTTTTATATCTTTACTAGTCCTTGATCAGAGGGAATTTATTGCTTTGATTATACCTACTATTTCTTCAATTTGAATTTCGAATTGGAGTTTTACAGATGACATACTCACGCCCGTTATCTTCGAAGGGGGGTAGGCAGAGGTGCAACTAGTGCACCCACTTTTCGCCGTGCGTATTCCGTCCCATGATGTGATAGGGGACAAGCCATCGCCATATCGGGTATAAATTCCAGACTCCGGGCTGGTACTGAATAGGAAAACCCAATATCATTTTGCCCGACCCGGGGATCGAACCCGAGACCTTAGCAATGCAGTCGTACCGTAATACAACTACGCTACCAAGGTAGTCTTACAGATGAAAAACGTCAATTATTTCCAATGTGAGCAAATTGTCGGGATAAAATTAGCCTATGTGTTAATCCAGGACATGGTTTACCTGTGTGCAAAATTTCATCTAAAATTGTTCAGTTGTTTCTGCGTTTACGTTTAACAAACATACAAACATTTTCACAAACTTTCGTTTTTATAATATTAGTAATATAGTAAAAAAGAAAGATTAGTAAGATATGAAGATAATGTTATAGATTATAATGGAATGATGACTACAGTCATAACAGTGGCTCTATCTTTGTTTGTTTCTTAGCAAGACTATGAAAATTAAATTTTTATTAGAGACTAGGAATTTTTATTATATTAGGGTTATTTTACGGACTTCACTTATGATTTTTCGTATTTGGAAAAGAGAAATTAGTAAAAATTCAAATTTAATATATTTGTTTTATTTTAGATCGGAAGCGAGTGGTGCAAGGAAGGCCGTAAAGGCGGCAAATGCGACATATCTTGTGAAGGTAACTTAATTTTTATTACCATCATCTACATTTACTGGTGGTAGGTCTCTCATATGTAAGAGTCTGCCTGGGTGGGTACCACCACAATGTCTATTTCTACCGCCGGGCAGCAGTGTGCATGCACTGTTGTGTTTCGGTTTGAAGGACATTGTAGCCAGTGTAACTACTGGACATAATGAGACTTAACATCTTATGTCTCAGGATGACGAGCGCAGTGGAATGCCACACAGTACTTTGTAACTCAAGGTGCTGTGTGGTGTTACTACTGTTTGTGGGCGGTCGTATCGCTTACCATTAGGCGGACGGCATGCTCGTCTCGTCATTTCATACCATAAAAAAAATATGGACCCGTACAAAGATGAATTACAAATGCCATCTTTCAGCCTGAGAGAGCTGATGTTAAGTGTAATAATGCACTCTAATCAATATTCTTTAAATTGAAACAGTGATTGATTTTCTCTTTCCCGGCTACGGCGAAGCAAAGAAGGGTAATGATTTTAACACCCTATGAATGTACGTATTTATTTTATGTTCCACTCTAGAGTCGCTCCTATTGAACCGATTTTGACAAATGAGGTGTCCATCGATCCGTATTTATTGTGCGATGGTTATAGCCTATACATTTTTCCAATTTTTGCTGGAATAGTCAATACGTTCAGCTGTACCTACTTATTCAAACGGCATCTCGCATATTATAAGAGATCAATCATCTCCTGGAAATAAACCATGGATCCAATTGTGCATTCTATAAATCTTAAGGGTTATTTTTGCTTGCAGCACTGCTTGACGAAGACATTAGAGAGGACGGCACGTGTGCGCAGAAAGTGTACGAGATGGAAGGCTTCAAGTACTGGTCGAAATGGGTAGCTCGGTGCAAGGGTCAACTGCTTCCTGATATACAGAAGTGAGTACAATGTTCTTCTTCTTCTTCAGCCTTTAGAAGTCCACTGCTGAACATAGGCCTCCCCCAAAGATTTCCAGACCAACCAGTCAGAAGCGGCCTGCATCCAGCGGGTTCCTGTTATTGAGTCCAATTTTATTAGGAACTTATTTAATCACGCCTGTTTTATTATTCAAAGGTAGGTAGAGATATTTCCGAAGCCATGATTCTCCAAACATGACGTGTTCAAAGCAATAGGGGGCGAATATTGAAATAAAACTATTTAACGGAATTTTCTTGATATTTTTTTTTCCAATTTTTACTCCTGATGTTTCGAAGATATTACAGCTTTTTTTATACTGGGCACTTTGCCTAACTTTCGAACCTGATACTTCAGCATAGCAGTCTTTATGCTCATTAAAGCAGTCAGTCAGTGTTAGTACCGATACAACTCATTTTTCATGGGAAAAATGCTTTACTACTACGAAGTATAGCTAGAATCAGAAGTGACTGAGCGGATCATTGGAGTCATCGTTTTTACGAGCCAACGTCAAGTCGCCTGCAGAGATGAAACAATAGGGTAGTTTCCTATGTTCTATTTTCTACATTACTTTATATGTAACAGAAAATAATGCGAGTAATATTTTTTTCTGTGAAATCAGCATCAAAATTGGTTGAGAAATAAAGCAGTTATACATATTTGAAATATTATTGTGAGCAAAAGTGGGTGCGTGGTGGGGATATCGCGCTATCTCTTTCGCACGCACGCAGCGTTATGGCCGGTGACCCTCGGTGACGTCACAGTCTGATATTACTGTTATTTGACAGCTACCCCTTCCACCAAATTTCAAAGCTTTATAAATTACTTATTAGTACACCAATTTTGAAAATTCTTTTTCCGTTAGAATTTGGATGGAATTCATTTTTGATACATATATTAAAAAAATGTAGTCAACTACCCTATTGGGGCAACACTTAGCAGAGTTTTAAAAAAACTCGGTAGTGTATTAACATAGACTCGGTAGTGTTTAACAAAGACTCGGTAGTGTTTTAACAAACAGAAGAAATCGCACCTTTAGGACGCAAACGACACAATTCAAAAAAATCGGAACTTGAGTTATCGTCATAAAATTACTTAAAACGAATTTTTCAATACAACAATAGTTCAAACACCGCCATAATCAAGCGGGAAAAGGACAAAACTATCAATCGGTCCCTTTTTTATTATATTTTCATAAAAAAGGACCAGTTTCAGGTCATTTTATGACGATAACCTTTTTTTTTAATTGCGTCGTTTTCATCCTAAAGGTGCGAAATGCTAATTATTTGGCATAGAAATTAGTTTTTATTTCTCGACTATCTATTGTATGTGAACTTATTTTATGAAGCGGTACAAAAGGCAATTACCGTAAATATTATATTGTATGATAGTTTAATAATAGTTAATTTCCTCTCTTTTTATATGGGCTTATAAAATACCTATTTAATTACGCGAACGGTATACGAATTTAATTTAATTTTATATGGAGGTACAAATTTCTTAATAATTATTATGTGGTACGAAGCACGGCTTTTGAAACTCATTGCTTTTTTTGAACAAAAACATACGCGGCATTATCTTACACGTTCGCGGGCAAAAATCTCTAATAATATTATTATAGGACTTTAATACGAGAGTACTCCTGTAATTTGGGATATCCAAGCCTGAAGGCTCTCACCGAAGGATCATTCTGTTCTCTACAAGGTATTATTTAATGGTGAATTCATTTCAATATTACTGTTGGGTTACTTGGTCTAGTTGGTGGGGTGTAGACTGAGGCCTTGGGTTCAATTCTCAGGTCAAAAAATGTGAGTTTTTTAACATGACTTGCCAGGGTTTGGAGTAGTAGTGCCATTTGAATTTATCTTGAACTTTATTCTAAAGACTCGCGCGTGTAATACTCCGAGCAAAATCTACATGAGTAGGTACACATTTAAAAACGGAATGGTATTTATAACATCAATAGTGAATATTTACTTGTAACTAGGAAATTAAATACAGAAGAACATCCATTTAAGGAAAAGGGTTTTTATACGAAAGCCTAAAGCTTATTACGTTTATTCAGAAATATTATACAAATTTTACCTCAATATTACGCCAGAGTTATTGTGATGGGATCACAAAATGTTAAGCAAATATGTAATGAACGATCTCATTCAAATGAAGCGAATCAAAAAGGATTTATACTTTTGGAGAGTTTTATGTATGTTTTGAATGTGTATTTAATATGAGTTAATAGAATATGTTATGGAATATAATATTAGGTTTGTTGTGTTATAGATACTATCATCCACGTGCACGATGACGCTTTACCAATTTTTGAGCGGGAATTTCGGGGGTTCAGGCGCTTTTGATAACATACATATATACATACATACACACTCACTCCCTTTATTCCCGAAGGGGTAGGCAGAGGCGCAACTAGTGCACCCACTTTTGGTCGTGCGTATTCCATTCTATGATGGATAATGGGCGAGCCTATCGCCATATCGGCCATAGCTTCCAGACTCTGGGCTGATACTGAGTAGAAAACCCCAATATTTACCCGACCCGGGGATCGGACCCGAGAGCTAAGCTTTCCAGTCGTACCATAATACAACTACGCCACTGAGGCAGTGTTGACTTTGATTATTTATCGTATATGTGGGTGCACACTGCACATAAGTAATAAGTGTATATTTATAGAACTAAAACACAATATTGCTCACTAAGTCCTTAAGGGGTTAGGGAAATTAATAAAGCGCTTCATCGTAGATGGCATACAGTAATTAATATTTTTAATTCCAGATGCCCAGATTGGCAGAACCCGCCGAGCCGCGTCAGCCCGCCTCGTAACAAACGTTACCTGAGGCTCAAACGTCATGCTTTTTCCAGGCCAAGAATGGGAAAACGGTCCATACACAGCAAATATAGACGTCAATGAATTTTCGAAAAATTTGCTCATTCGGAAACAACTCGCATGTATTTTATGACAAATTAAGCAATAGTTTAAAAATACACGGTTGGAAGAACAATGGTTACTAATTCTGCTGGCTTTAATAGTCACATATATAGAACCAATCATCATTTAAATAAATAAATCAGGGATTGGTTCAAGTCAAGTTCAAAGGAATAAATTCTTAGGTCTAAATGTATACAGAATGAGTCAAATTTTGTCAAATCATAATGCAGGGTTTATAATAATTTATTGTATCTTTATTTTATATTATTCTGATGCGTAATATTCTGAGAAAGGCCAATTAGATTTTCTTAAATACAACTAATGATATTTTGTAAACTTTTTGTAGAAGTAAGTGATCTCGTCAGACATCTCTAAAGCATTAACTTTTCCCATTTTATTATTTGTTAAAAATACTTTGTTTGCTTTTTATTCAAATTTTACTCCAAAATATTATACTGTTCACATGCGCAAAATATTTGAAACTGTTAACCGAATTGAATAATCTGTAAAAGAGATGTCCACTTTTTGTATGGGTGCTGGGCCTCAAAATCTAACCTTATGGATATTAAATGGGCAAAAATATAGTTCTTGGATCCATTAAAAATATTTTTAGATCCTTCCATTTATAACTGACTTTTTTAAAAACGTTCATATTAAATGTAGTTTTCAAGCAAAATAAAATTACATAAATCTCAAAATCGGAGGACTTTAAAATTAAACGATTTATTGTTAAAGGCTAGTTTTTAGGAGCTCTATCCAAATATATATAAACTGTCTTGGTTAGAATTCTAGGCCCGTTTTTGGACATGGACTTTAAAAACCGAACACTGTTCAATAAGATTCATAATATTATTTATTTGAATACAGAAACAAACATTTAAAATAATCTTGTTGGTTTATGTTAGTTTAAGTAACAATGTAATTAATTTGTTCTCAAAATGAATACACAATAGTTTTAATGAGACTGTTTGTATGGTAGTTACGTTTTAACAACAAAAAGAATTTAATTTCGTCCTCGTTCTTTGTTTACTACGAATTGCATAGTACTTATTTGTTTAATACGAATTTCGTTCAAGTATGCACTTCGCACTGGTTGCAATAAAGTTACTTTATCGCTTGTACAGATTTGTTTCAAATTGCATAAAACCTTGATTGAACTCTCTATAATTATTGAAATCAATAACTTTCTCGCTACCGCGTCCGCGTAAGTCTTTCCAGTAGCTAAAATCCATAAATCGCTGTAGCGATTCATAACGCCATATGTACAACACCAGCGCTATCTACTTAAAAATCAAGTAAAAAAATTCCCACAATATATCCTGGGATAAAAGTAGCCTATATGTTAATCCAGGACATGGTCTATGCAATGAAATCAGTCCTGTATTATATACTGCCCACTGTTGAGCACGGGCCTCCTCTACTACTGAGAGGGGTTAGGCCTTAGTCCACCACGCTGGCCTAGTATGGGTTGGCAGACTTCACAGACCTGCGAAATTATTATGGAGAATTCTCAGGTATCGTGGTCTATCCGTGTGCTAAATTTCATCCAAATCTGTTGAGCGGTTGGTGTGTTTACTTCTTAAAAATATCCAAACATTTGCACAAACGTTCGCATTTATAATATTAATAAGATAAAATGATTGGTGCACTAAACAGTAACCTTAAGAGGGAAATATTTCAAATTAATTGAGTTATTTATTTTACCTCAGGATTATTTTCATCATAACGTTAATTAACTTCTAAGGTTGTTAGGTAATAAGTAAGTTATGTTTGCAAAATATATTCACAAGTTACCAGATGTGTTTTTTCCTTAACATATTGTGTATCTTCTAACAGATTTTCCTGTTTTCGGCTTATATTACCTATAAATAATTATATTTAAAAAGATTTATTCATAGCTTTTTGTTAACAGGAAAATAGAAAATAAATGCTTGGAATATTAAAGAGGAATTATTTGCCTACCAAATATATTATTATTTTAATAGCGTATGTTTAAATTTGTAAGTATACGATAGCCTAGTTGGGAATAGAACGGTCTGCTGAGACAATGTCCGCAGGTTCAAAACCCATAGCACTCATCTCTGAATTTTCGAAGTTATGTGTGTATTGTTTATCATTTATCGTTCGCTTTAACGGTGAAGGAAAACATCATGAGGAAACCTATACCTGAGAATTCTCCATAAGAATTTCGAGGGTATGACAAAAAAATAATAATGAAATCCTCCTAGACAATTTCGGCCACGGCGGCCAATCTCAACTGAGATCAACGAGGTACGCGGGAGATATTATAGTGCACTAGTGTGTGCGCAATACACAGGTGCACTCGCTATTCCTTCACTCTCATAGTCCAGTGAGATGGCAATCCGACATGACCGGAGAGAGATCAGGCGCAGGAACAACGACTTTACGTGCTTTCCGAGGCACGGGCGTATCACACCGCCAACTTCCTGACTCCTAGCTGCGACTGAGTAATTTTTAAGATGGACAAAACAAAGTCACAATGTTTTTTTTGGCTCGACCCTGGATTCGAACCCAGGACCTCAACGCACAAATCATAATCGTAACGCGTACGCAATACAACTACGCCACCGAGGCAGTCAATCGAGGGTATATGAAGTAGGCCAGCGTGGTAGACTAAGGCCTAAATCCTCTTAGTAAAGGAAGCCCGTGCTCAGCAGTGAGCTGTACATAATGCAGGGCTGATATTATTATATTGTATACCTAAATTATATAATTTAATAAATAGTTTTATGCTATTTGACTGCTCCAGTGATGTTGTTGTTTTGTTACAACTGCTGTGATGAAGTCTCGGATTCGATTTTCAGGTAAAGTGTTTTTGGTTTCTGCACAATATCAGTCCGGAGACCGAAATTGTGTCCTATCACATCATAGGACGCAAAAAATATATGGTGAAAAATGGGTGTACTAATTGCGTTTATCCCTACGGTGATAGCAGCCGTGAATGTGTGTGTTTTCCGTCTATTACATATGTGAAATTTTATAGAAATGTTTTTTTGTTATATATTTTAAAGGAAACTACAATCATCACCATCATCATCATTCATCAGCCACACGACGTCCACTGCTGAACATAGGCCTCCCCTAAAGATTTCCAGACGGACCTATCAAAAAAAAATCAACAGCCACATCTAATCTTTGCTCACAAATAAAATAAATACTATCTTTTTTTTATTGCATTGAATGACGAGACGAGCATGCCGATCGCCTGATGATAAGTGATACGACCACCCATAAACACTAGCAACACCATCCTGCACCTTGACTTCCAAAGTACTGTGTGGCATTCCACTGCGCTCGTCATCCTGAGACATAAGATGTTAAGTCTCATTATGTCCAGTAGTTACACTGGTTACAATGTCCTTCAAACCGAAACACAACAGTGCATGCACACTGCTGCTTGGCGGTAGAAATAGACATTGCGGTGGTACCCACCCAGACGGACTCTTACATACGAGAGACCTAACACCAGTAAAACCAGTAAACAGCTAAAGAACTATCTACATTAGATGTTTAAAACGATAACTGTCAAATAAAATTTACTATAAACCGGCCCTTATATATTTAAAACTGTTAATTAGTATCTGATAAATTCCTCATTTCGATGTAATTAACAGCTTTCATAGACAATTTTCCCGAAAAAATTGTATTAATTATATCACATTACTTAGCTATTGATATTGGCTCTGTAAAGAGTCTTTTATTAGATAATTTTCTACCAATTATTTTTTTCTTAATTTTCAATTAACATTTTTTGTATCTGATTATGAAACGCCTGATGTGACCATTTTAGTTTGACCTCCCATATCCTACTAATATTATAAACGCGAAAGTTTGTAAGTATGGATGTATGGATGTCTGGATGTATGTTTGTTACTCTTTCACGTAAAAACTACTGAACGGATTCGATGAAATTTAGCACACGGGTAGATTATGTCCTGGATTAACACATAGGCTACTTTTTATCCCGGGAAATATAAAGCGGGACTTTTATCCCGGGAAAACGCATTCACGCGGGCGGAGCTGCGGGCAAAAGCTCGTACTTTATAAAGGTCGCAGGGACACGCTGAATGCAGGCCGCTTTCAACAGATCCGTCTGGATATCTTTAGGGGAGGGCTAGGTTCAGCCACTGCTGAAATAAGTCAGCAGTGGCTGAACCTATCTGCCACTGAATAAAAGTCTACTGACTTCATGTGGCTGATAATGGTGATGATAATGATGACACTTGATAGCATATGCTAAGTAGAGAGCGAGGTGAATGAATCGCAAAGGAGATGTCCGCTTTTTGTATGAGTGCTGGGCCTCAAAATCTAACAAGGCTCAAACTTTAGGGATATTAAAAGGGCAAAATATGGAACTTAGATCCATTAAAAAAATATTTTTAGACCCCTCCATTCATAACCAACTTTTTTAAAAACGTTCATATTAAGTGTAGTTTTCAAGCCAAACAAAATTACATAAATCTCAAAATCGGAGGTCTTTAAACTTAAACGATTTATTGCAAAAGGTTAGTTTTCAGGAGTTCTATACAAAGATATATAAATTGTCTTGTTTAGAATTTCAGGCCCGTTTTTGGACATGTCCTTTAACCAAACTAATCAAGATTTAAATATATTTTAGAAGGTGTTTGGTTTGGTTTTTGCCAGTTACCAGCCTAACATCGACCATGTTTGAAGTATCCAGTTCCACACAAAAAGTATCTATGGCATTGTTACTGCGTCATTTACTGCCTTTACTATTTATCAGATCATATTCATCTAGAGAAATCTTTTTGGATGGCGTCGTTTAACCTGTCTATAATTTAAAGAGGTAAAGATACTAAGGCCGGGTTGTTTCTTTAACGTCTGGTAAAATTAAGGCTTTCATCACACTGGCGAATTGCATTCAAATTCACAGCGAGGCGAAGGCGCTGCGCTCGTCCAGTGTAATGGGACCGTTAACATTACTTGACCATGGATGAAACAACACAGGCTAAGTATTATAAAAGACGAGCTTTTGCCGGCGGCTCCGCCCGCGTGAATGAGTTTTCCCGGGATAAAAATTAGCCTATGTATTAATCCAGGACATAATCTACCCGTGTGCCAAATTTCATCGAAATCCGTTCAGTAGTTTTTGCGTGAAAGAGTAACAAACATCCATACATACATACTTACAAACTTTCGCGTTTAAAATATTATTATAGTAGGATAAACCTGATTCTGAAAATTCTCTATCAGAAAGTTATAGTATGAAATTATAATATTTTTTTATAACCCAGCCAAAGTAAATAAAACCTACTCCAAAATAAATATGAAAAAGTTTTCTCACAGTACCGTAAGTACACATAAGCATGATCCCTACTGTTCGTATTTACTTAAAAACGGCTCAAACGCGCGCTCACGCCCTTACGAGGCTTTACGGATTATTATGGAAAGTTTACGGGAATAATTTAACGTAATCCTTACGTTCACGACTGTTCTGTGTTCATGATAATGTTTGACAGCGTTGTGTTGAAAGCGGCGATAGCCTAGTTTTGCCAAAGCAAAGTCAGAGGTGCCCCTGGGTTTTGAACCTGCGGACCTTCGTCTCGGCAGTCCGTTCCATTTCCAACTAGGCTATCGCCGCTTTATCCCTATTAGTACCCAGCAATTAAAACAAGAACAAGGATCGTAGAAAAACGCGTGTACATTCCAAATTCACATGTTAATTGCAGACTATAGCAATTAGATGTTGTTACGGCGACATACTGACGATGTCATCAGCCAACGTTTTGATGCTATATTATTTATGGCAAGCAAAGTAATTTGACGTTAGCATCATTCGCGATCTTCAATAGTCGTTCGGAATATTACTGTACTAGTATCGCTCGCGGCTTCGCCCAAGTGGTAAAAATTTTCCGGGATAAAAAATAGCCTTTAGGACTCAGCAGTAATGTAGCTTCCTATTAGTGAAAGAATTTTCAAAATCGGTTCAGTAGTTTTTGAGTTTAGGGCGTTCAACCAAACAAACAAACTCTTCAGGTTTATATATATTAGTATAGATTACTGCTATAGCAAACATCGGAATTTAACGTGTTCGTACGAGCCACAAACAGATTCACAACTTTTATCACCATAGTGGTAGCAATGGTCACCGAGGTGCAACTATTGCATCTACTTTACGCCATGTATGATATGATAGGGGACGAATTTCACAGGTAAATTTCATAGGCTTGGTAACTGAAATGAGTTTCATTGAATCGAAAAAATTGCATAGATTTCGGTTGTCACTTGTCAGGCGAAGGTATCTAATTCATAAGCTCATTGTTACCATTCTATATTTATCATCCTCTATGACCGTATGTCACCGCATCACGCGGTTCCCAAATTGCGTAACATTAGCTGAATCTAATCAATTTCAACTCCACATTCGTTAATTGAAACTCAATTTCGCCCTTTTGCATAATGACTACGATAATTTTAAGTCAATTACAAGTTTATTTCTAAGTGACCCGGTCATGTAACCCGGTCATTCATTCATTTTGTAAGTTAAATCATGTTTGAATGAGTGAAATCATTTAAACTAGACATTGTTTAGTTTTTATTCAGTAGAAGGTCCTGTGGTGCAACACAAGCAATCACTGGTGGTAGGGCTCTCATATGTAAGAGTCCGTCTGGGTGGGTACCACCGCAATGTCTATTTCTACCGCCAAGCAGCAGTGTGCATTCACTATTGTGTTTCTGTTTGAAGGACATTGTAGCCAGTGTAACTACTGGATATAATGAAACTTAACATCTATGTCTCAGGATGACGCGTAGTGGAATGCTACACAGTACTTTGTAACTCAAGGTGCTGGATGGTGTTGCTAATGTTTACGGGTGGTCGTATCACTTACCATCAGGCGAAGGGCATGTTCGTCTCGTCATTCAATGCAATAAAAAAAAATTGCTCGCATAATAGTAATCTTCACGTCTAAAGAGTAATAATATATTTACCATAGATCTATACTAAGAGGACTTTATTGTGGCCATTCAGCGTTTTATTTATTTATTTAAGATGCATAACAGATTACAATCATTACAGTTCACAACATCAAAATTAAGTAATCTAGGGCTAGATAGTAATCCAAAACATGCATTCTTACAAGCTATATTATTCTTAATGTGCGAACTAAGATCCTAAGTTTTAATTACAAAAATAAATAAAAGTAGCCGGGATACGTTAACAAAAACGTTTTACGGATTTTACACACGAAAACACTACAACCCACCATTGTTACGTATCAGTCGCAGCATTTTCCTAAAAACAATAAATAACACGATTAAACACCGAGAAGTCCTAAACAAATACATTGTCACGTTGAAAGTTTGTCAACTGAAGAATAAAATGAATGACAAGCATCTCTGTCAAACACTCGGTTTGTATAATCTTATGTTTCATCTTTCAGAACTGGCATTCCGTGATTGATCCATCTGTAGATTTAATGGAAACAAACATCTGGATACAAAGTGGACGATAGCCTCGTTGGAAATAGAAAGGTCTGCCGAGACAATGCCCGGAAGTTGGAAACCCAAGGCACACATTTGTGACTTTTCGAATTTACGTGTGTATTGTTTATCAATTATCATTCGTATTAATGGTGAAGACTATCCCACCCTCACACCCGCCACTGCAACTCCTGTACGCCAGGATCGACAGTGGCACGCATTTTATAACACCGAGCGGCGAAGCTCGGCGAGTCTCTGGGAGCACTAATTAGTCTTCACCCACAACGAAGTTAATCAAATAGAAGAATAGGGAGGAGTTAGAAATATATTTCCCACTTCCCTCCATAGCAAAGCGGCAGACAAAATAATGAACTAAAAAGGTATTTTTAACCCTAATTATTGAGACTTTTACAATTGGAAAAGTTTAGACTTTTAAAATTAACGGTGAAGGAAAACATTGTGAGGAAACCTACATACCTGAGAATTCTCCATAAGAATTTCGAGGGTATGTGAAGTCTGCCAACCCGCACTAGGCCAGCGTGGTGGACTAAGGCCTAATCCCTCTTAGTAGTAGAGGAGGCCCGTGCTCAGCAGTGGGCAGTATATAATACAGGGTTGATTGCACTCACAAACAATACTGTGAGGACGCACAGTGCGCCCGAATACATAGTGTCGGCAATTTCATCATTTTAATTGAGGTAAAGTTTTATCTCAGTATTAGCCAATCACAGCGCCAATCACATGCGAAGGTTGTCATGCCGAAAGCATTGAGAAACAGACTTATTATCACATATCGCATTGCTAAGATAACTAGTATCAGTAATAGTAAGCATACGCCATGAAGAGTGATCAATAGTGTTAGAAAGTGTTGCTGCAGGATGGCATCTCATATGCAAGCATATTGCACCAAGCGGTATGTAGCTTACGAACTTGTCAGTACAGAGTAATTTAGGTCTTAGAGACTACAAATGAATTCAATCTTTACTTACAACATAAGTACATTGTATTTCAGTACGCCTAAGCGTAGTCAATAGGGAGCGTTGTACGAACTGCCAAGACGAAAGCCCGCTGGTTCAAAATCCAAGGCACACACCGCTCCGACATTTCCAAGTTACATCTGTTTTGTTCATCAATTTTAGTACCATTAAACGTTGAAGGAAAACATCGGAGAAAGCCTGGTTGCACCTCAGTGGATAGAGGGGATAAACCCGGATAAACCTCTTCGGAGATAATGGCGTGATGAGTGTGAGTTTCAATGGAATTATAATTCCGTGATAAAGAAATATACGTACCAACATAAGTCGAACAGATTTGTTTACAACCTACAAAATTAAAATCTCTGTACAAGATTTCTCTGTGTTATCTTGTTATCCAACGCGACAGCACAGTTTCGTATACAGTTATTCCTAAAGGACTGCACTGAGGAGTGAACCATTGTCCTATAACGCCAGACAGCTTCGATTTAAGCTCAAAATACCGATAGAAACATTTATATAAGAACGAAGATCAATAAGAGATGAAAGATAAGCGTTTGAAAAGTTATTACCAATAATATACAGCAGATAAGTTTCGTTACGTGGAAAAAATCTATTTAAATATAGTTTCCTTTCATTACTTGAGTTCTATTAACTCCGTTTTACGCTATGTGTCAAATAACCGACAATAGACACATTTTCTGAGCTGTGACGTCATTATTAGTAGGCATGGGAGTGCGAGCGAGACGACGGTATGTCTAACAATTTATTGTTTAAAATCCAACATAGGAAAAGTACCCTATTGCGTGCTGAAATATGGTACTATTTGTGAATGATTTGTACGTTGTAACTGACCGAATTCTTAAGCCTTGCCTTTAGAATTCTGATTACTTAGTGCTCAAATGTTTTCCGGTCAGTGGTTAGTTTCAACGCCCGAAGAACTGTTATTGGAAAACTTTCGAGCGGTTTTTGTCATTCTGGAACGAAAACGGTTTTAGTTAAGATGGTCTTTCGATTCTCGCGTTAGATGCATGGGTCAGCGGATGCGGAAATATTCACGTTACTATTTAAATAGCTATCAACGCGAGACGTCCGCGTCACTGAAGATTCCAGGAGAACTGTGACTGACGCAAACATCAAATGTTAGACGCCATGATTGGAAGTCAGCCATAATGAGTGCGTTTTGGTTGCTGGTACGGTGAACTGTTTTGCTTAGCATAGAGACAAAATATTTATTCTGCATAGCATAAGAATATTATGATGAAGCATTTTCTTAGATAATTTTCTTTAAGTCTATTTTAAATCTACACTGTCTAATATAAATTTTACTAAAGTATTTATTATACTTACTATAGTTTGTAGAGTTTATGAAACTATTGGACAAATTCTTAAACATCAATTCATATATGTATTCAATAACGGGGGTGACGTTTTCATTAATGAAAAAACCTCCTAAAGAAGTAAAGAGAAAAAAAAATATTCATATACTATAATTACAAAAGATTGCACTCCACTGTACGTAAATAGGTATGTTATTTAGATGCACACACATACCCACACCATTTTATTACCGAAAGGAAGGCAGAGGCGTAAATAGTGCACCCACTTTTCACCATATTATATATTCCGTCCAATGACGTGATATTTCCCCGCGAAAAAAAAAGGGTGCGAGCTTTTTTTTAGATTCTTATATTTTTTATTCGAAAAAAATTTCCTTCAAATAAGCATGCAAATCTCTCCATATAAAACATTCCAACTTTGGACTCAGTGACAAAGCAAAAATATTGTCGTTTTAAGTTTTTTCGTGATTTGGAACAGCGGTAAATATCAGTGTCTCCAAGACTCCCAAAAACAGGGGTAACAAGATTCAATTTTCATATTTCAGAAGCTGGGCTATAGCAAATGTAAGTGCGGTGCCGACTGCCAAACTGCGAGAAAGCTCCGTGAACTTTCACAAAAATCAAAAGAGTCGAATCTGTGACTGTTCTGAACTATAATCATATAATAACATATTTCACACACACATACACGCACACACGCACACACACACACACACACATACACACACGCACATAACTCTATATTAGACCTTGTTTTATAAGTTTTATTTAAAATAATTGTTTGATTATTATTTAAGTTTTATTTTTGTGTAAGGTAAATATTTCTGAAGGAAGGGCGTTAATAGCTGTAACACAGTTTTTAACTACAGCAGCTATTATAGTACACTTTTGTTTTAGTATTTTTAATAATGTGGTTCAAATAAAGATTTATTTATTTATTTATTTAATAAATAATATATGCAGAGGCTCTCAATTGGTTGTTGGGTCTAGTTAACCCCCGACAAAAAAGAGGGGTGTTATAAGTTTAGGGTGTGTATCTGTATGTCTGTCTGTGGCATCGTATCTCTCAAACGAATGGACCGAATTTGATGCGGTTTTTTTGTTTGAAAGCTGATGTGATCGAGATGGTTCTTAGCTATAATTTATGAAGATCTGTTCAGGCGTTTGAAGATTATCAGCTCATTTCGAACTTTCACAACTCCGATTGATTTAAAATTTGCTGTACTGTGACTTCTGAAATATTTTTAACACATGTTAACCTTGATCTGATGCTACAGCATCAAGTAGTCTGCGGGATACCCAACTCTTTAGCAACTTATAGCAGATACCTATAGCGTGTGTGGGCTCATAAGAATGGTCTCAACGACTAGGTGTTAGATAGAAGAAAAGGACCCATGATGGAGAATATAGTAATTTAAAGAGATTGAAATAAAAATTAAATAAAAATTTAAATAACCCGACACAAAAAACCTCTAAAATGTAAAAAAAAATATAGTGTCTTTGTCGTTTAAGTACCAAGTAATATTTTGACCCAAGGGTCCACGAATCTGCGACATTCGTCTCAGCAGACCGTTTTATTACCAACTAGGCTATCATGAACTTGCTGTGCTGTAAAGTACATAAATAGTAAATAGGTACAATTAGAAGACTTGTGGGCCAACATAGGCTCATCAATAGGTGTTAGTAGTCTTTATATCAAACTCCTATGCATTCATATTTCATATATTATATTGCGTGAAACAATTAATATTCTCAAAATCACGTTCAGCTTTAGTGCTCGATGTCACTAGCATACTTAGCATCATATCACGCTATGATGCTATGATCATCATGCCTTTTTCCCTATTCAAGGGTGGGTACAAGTGTAATTCACCCACATTTCATCAGCTGTGTGAGCCGGGCTCCACGCTTATACTGAGCAGAAAACCCAATATCCCTTTGCCCGACCCAGGATTCGACCCGAGACCTCAGCGCGATAGTCCTACTGCGCATGCAATACCACCAAGGCGGTCAATGCCATGAGAATGGGTGTAATTTCGTCTCGTCCAATACAAGCAGGTATGAGTGTACAATGGTCTTGTACTATATATAGATCTACAACTATAATGGGCAAACATTATTCAAGGAAAAGCTTATCTTGTTTAACATATAATGTATGGCTCTAATTTGATTGGTTCTTACCCAGTACATATATCCTAAAAGGGTTCGTTTTCAATAATTAATGCAATTGTATGCAAATTATAATGAGAAACTGCTCCACGGCTTTCTTAAAGCCTTTCGTCACCCAATATTCGTGTAAGGTCAAACGCTCTGTCAAATGATTATGATCTCTATTCTTGAGCTCACAAAGCCTTTTATAAGTCCCGATTGTCGCTAGCTTTTGTTCTAAGGCTAGGAACGCGTCGCCGTGGGAATCGAGAGTCTAATTTACGAGGAGCTCTCTCGCCGCCGTCGTTGGTAAGGAAGTGGAAGGTTTCTCGCCGATATCAAAGGTCTCAGTAAATCGGCTGACAAAATTCTCTCTTTGTCGGTGCTTAAGCAAATACTAGCAGTTAACTTTTATGGAACTATTACATACATCCAGTCTAATAAAGTTATGTTTTCAGTTCTGTCGCAGGTTGGTTCTTTAAGTCTAATATTCTTTCTGCTTATAAGATATTGTTATTGGTGGATTACTTTACTTCTGTTACAAATGGAAAATTACTCTTAGTAAAATTCCATTTAATTCCAACGTGAGCTTGTGGATTAACTTCATACCCTTGTCTGTTTGGTTACTATGTAAACTGCTTGGGATTGCTGAGTGTGTGTTTTGGGTTTTGATTTATTACGAAAGGGATAGGGTACAATATTTCTACATTGACATGGATGAGTGTGTTAAGCGATTACATCGGGTATTTTTTCGTAGAAGGTAATAGACTAGTTGAATTTATATTATCTCACTCTTAATGATATTATAAATGTACAAGTTGGAGATGTTGTTTGGTTTGTTAGAAGCAAACTCAGAAACGGCTGAATGGATTTGGAGGAAATTTGGCCCACGTATAGTCCACGTCCTGGATTAACACATATGATTTTTAACCCGGTAACTTGCTTCCGTAGGACACAATTTATTTTTCAAATGATGATTTTTGTAGCACCTGTGTATTTAGGACCTAGTCAATAGTCATATATAATAAAATGCTTTAAAGGTATTATCTCGACCCTTCATAGGAAAACCTGCCTCGGTGGCGTAGTTGTATTACGGTACGACTGCAATGCTGAGGTCTCGGGTTCGATCCCCGGGTCGGGCAAAGTGATATTGGATTTTGTATTCAGTATCAGCCCAGAGTCTGGAATTTGTGTCCGATATGGCGATAGGCTCGCCCCCTATCACATCATGGGACGGAATACGCACGGCGAAAAGCGAGTGCACTAGTGACGCCTCTGTCTACCCCTTCGGGGATAAAAGGCGTGAGTATGCGTATGCGTTCATAGGAAAGGAACGAGTACTTTATCCCATACTGGAACAAAGCTATTGCGATCAATCAAACCGCATTGGGCCAGAGTATTGGATATTGGTCCGAATTCAAGACAAAGGCTTCAAAAATATGAGCCAGCAAATAAAGGAACACAATCAAACAATACACCTATTGAAATGAATAAAGATTTTTTATTGGAATTTTACAAAACGAGAGAGCAAGTATTAACTAATGCTAGGTTTCTTTCAAACGAGTATTTGGATAGGTACTAGTATATTTTTGCCGCCAAGCAGCAGTATGCGAACACTGTTGTTTTTATTTGTGAAGGGAATGCGAAAGTTTGTGAAAATGTTTGAGACTAAACGCAGGAACTTTAAAACGAAATTTTATGAAATATTGGATATTTCTAATCAGAATTTTTAATAGATGGCCCTGACAACGTACTGATAGCGTTATGAATCCTTACAGTATCTTGAGATTTGTAGCATGAAAGACTTTTCACGCAAGCAACACCTAGTTGATTCATAGTTTCAGGTAAAGATAATAAAACTACTATTAAATATAAAACTTTAAAAACAGTAGAAATCTCGTAAAACACGTCGCTCGTCACGTACACAATGCAATGAATTTTAATATTTCTCTTGTATTGAAAAATTCTTTCTCAGCAAAAGAACAAAGCTTCAAGCAAAATATGCACTATTGTTTGCTTCGTAGTCTACTAAATTGCATTACTGTGTGCACTTGATTTATTTCTTAATCTCAGAATGAATTCTCGGGTCGTATAGTTTGTTCCTTGCAGGAGAAAATTCTTCATTAGGGATATACATACATACATCCATAGCATCACGTCTTTTTCCCTTTTCAGGGGGTAGACGGAGGTGTATCATACCCACATTTTGCCAGCTTTGTTAGGTCCCATGTAATAGGGCGCGGGCCCCATTTATCGAGCACATTTCCAGACTCCGGGCTGATACTGAGTAGAAAAACCCAATATTCCTGTGCCCGACCCGGGGATCGAACCCGAGACTTCAGCACAGCAGTCGTACCGTAATACAACTACGCCTCCGGAGGAGTCATATAGTTAGTTAGGATATAGTTTGTGCAGAATATTCTTCAGGTGAATATTTTTCTCTAAGTATTCTTAATTGAATCTAGATGACTAGTTCGTTCACCTCGAATGGCACCACATAGTAAGAATGGGTTATAAATTGCCATTACAACCCCTAGAACAGTATGTTATACATATTTTTATGAGAGAATATATCGAGAAGGTTCTACTACGTTGCCTATTTTCTCCTATAGAAGTAAGATAGCAAAAAGATGAGAAGAATGATGAAGAAGAAATACTGTAATAATGGCTCGAAATTTTGAGAACACCGAGCTATTTAATTTTAATTGCAGTTATCTTCTGAAAGCGATATAAAACTTAAGTAATAAAAGAAGGAGCGGCGTCACAACGGAATACCTCCAAGTATTCGCACCAATCAAAAGTTGTCAAACTCATTTTGTAAGAAGTTTATTGAAAATTTATTCAAAAGACAGAGGTCCCAATAATTTGCGCATAACTTATATTTTAAAACTTTGTCAAAGTAAATTAGACTCGTTACGATGATCGTCGATAGTCCATCTTTGCTTTATTAACTTTTTGTCCCCATAAATATTAATTAAGTTTTATTTTGAGAGGCTAATTTCAGATAACTTCGACGATAGAATTATAAAGAATTAGTCGACCAATTTAGGAAGTTACTTTGAGCTATGCTTTCTTAAATGAAGTGTGGCGGTTGAGGATGGTACACGATATTTTTTTTTTTTAATCGATTCTTCCCAAACAACGTGTAAGTGTGGTGCTAAGCCTGAAAGCTGATAACGTTTTTAGTGTTAAGCTATCAGATCTTAAGTAGAGCGAAGCATTTCACCCCACAAGTAGTAATTAAAAAAAAAAAAATTAAAAATTGTGACGACGCCATTAAATGTTCTTAAATGTTCAAAGTTGGTGGTACTTTTGAACGTACTATAGGAACAGAAAGAACATAAGGTTCGTTAAGGTATTTTTAAAGAACACATAATTCATCAAATAAAATAATAACATAAACATATTTTATTATTATAGGTACTACCCGATGTTGAGACGAGCAAATCTCTTTTCCGATACTAAATGTCTGCCCATAAAGTAACAAAACCACCCAGTTTAAAAACAAAGTAATCTACTATCGTTACATTGAGATATTTGACTGAAACCTAAAATTGCATGAATCAGTGAGCACATAGAATTTACAATGTAGGACGCCAACAATCTAACAACTTACGAATGTAATAGTTCGTCGAGATGTTTTGTTGCGAAGTATATTATAGTGGTGGTAAGGTCTCTCATATGTAAGAGTCCGTCTGGGTGGGTACCACCGCAATGTCTATTTATACCGCCAGGCAGCAGTGTGCATGCACTATTGTGTTTCGGTTTGAAGGAAATTGTAGCCAGTGTAACTACTGGACATAATGAGACTTAACATCTTATGTCTCAGGATGACGAGCGCAGTGGAATGCCACACAGTACTTTGTAACTCAAGGTGCTGGATGGTGTTACTACTGTTTATGGGTGGTCGTATCGCTTACCATCAGGCGAACGGCATGCTCGTCTCGTCATTTAAAGCAATAAAAATAAATACCGAAACCGCTGAACGTATTTGGATGAAAGGCGCGTCCTGGTTTGAAATATAGGCTAAATTTCCGGGAAGAAAATTTTATTTTTATTTTAATTATTTTTTTAACATTTAATGGAGCAATTTGCTTGCCACGCACGTGTGATTCTTCAAACGATATAAAAGTTGCCTCGTCTGAATATGCGCACTGGCGAGGCTATCCTTGCCCGCGTTGAGAACCAATAATCGCCTGGCCTCAACAATACTCGTATACATCTTTTGACAGATATTTAAAAAATAGTTCTCACTTGCGTCTGAAAAGTATGATGAACTTATGTCCTAACGATTATTTCTTCTCCTAAAGAGGCTTTATTTCCTGGAAAAGTTCACGCGAAACCGCATGCACAACTTAGTTTTGTAGTATTGCGCCAAAACTCCAACAAACACTTATGATGGAGCTGATATGTACATAATCTCGTTCGTAGTTTTGTCTGACACGTTTCCTGGAACAAATTTATTTATTGCTGAGTCAATCAGCTTGATAACTTTGTAGGAAACCTTTTGGTAAAGTATTACGTGAAAAATGCTGCAGTTTTTTTTATGGGCATGGCAAAGGGGATCCACTGCACCTGGTGTTAAGTGGAGTGGCATCCAGAGTATCGATTGACGAGCGACTGTAGCTCGTCGGACGACACATTTATACCCGCCTGTTCGAAACCGGGTGTACAAAGCCGGATGGCTTATAGTACAAGCCCTGTATTATATAGGGTTATTTTGACATTGCGTCGCATTGTACTCGTCTTTGCCTCTGCTAACATTATGCCAAGAGTGATGCATAAAAAACGAATAATTAAAAAAAATATATATAATTTTATCATTTAGTGCAAATATGGCGTGTGCGTGAGTGTTTTTCTGACTAAAAGTGCTGCAACGAATGGTCTAGCAGTAGTGATAAATTTTATTGATATTTATTTTGTATGCTTAACTTACACTTCTTTATTTTACACACACACACTCACGCCCGCCATCCCCGAAGGGGTAGGCAGAGGCGCAACTAGTGCACCCACCCTTCGCCGTACTTATTCCGTCCCATGATTCTTTATTTTGTATCTATGGTTAAAATGACTTAATGGAATTTGTCTATTTCACTTAGTAGCGCAATGTCAAAATCACCCTGTATATTGCCCACTATTGAGCACGAGCCTTCTCTACTGAGAGGCTTTTATGCCTTTAGTCCACCACGTAGGGTCAGCGCGGGTTGACAAAATTCACATACCTTCAAAAATCCTAAAACAGAATTCTCAGGTATGCATGTTTCCTCACGATGTTTTTCTTCAACAAAACGCAAGATAATTGATAAACTCATTACTTTGAAAAGTCAGAGGTGTGTTCCTTGGGTTTGGAACTTGAGTCATCTGTCTCAGACCGTTCTATTCACAAGGCTATCGTGCACTCTGCATTGCGACTTACGTGAGCTATTATGCCGGATTTTAGTCTTTACTTACGGACCCTACCATCTAAACTGTTGTATACAGCTTTAAAGAAACTAAAGCCAGTGTTACTGGGCATTAGGATCCTTATCCCCTGAACATCTTCACAAGCATTCACAGCATTAAAAATTCTACTTAGAAAGAAGGGTTTTGAATTTACAATGAGGTCACAGGCCAGTTTGATGCATTTTCCATTTAAATAATATCATACAAATTTGTGTAATATCGGAGTTAAGGCAACGTTTGTGAGAAATATTATTGCGTATGAACTAATTAAAAAAACTGGACATGTGCGGGTTGGACTTGCATACAGAGGGTTTCGACAAACTTGTAGGTAAGGTATCTAAGTATATAAGTTTAATAGTTCGCCAAAATCAATTAATCCTTGGACGCCCACGGTGGACACCGGTGTCCATTTATATAAGGAAATTAGCTTATAGCTAAGCCATATATATAAAATATATATAAGCGGGCGTTGACGGGTTAATAAATTAAAAAAAGTTTGTAAATTCGCTTTTTTTGTGATTAAAGTACATATTTACAGTTTTTATATTTTTTACTTTACATCTGCTGTGAGACCTTGCTTTTTGCCAAATTTAATGATTCTAGGTCAACGGGAAGTACCCTATAGATTTTGAGTCCGTTGCGAAATAGCTAAATATGCAACATAACAGGTCATATCTTTTGATCGCGTTGGCTTACAAGTTTTGTTTTTTCACAGCTGAAAAAGACTGTAGACCCTAATATCTATACATATAAATAAAATTGGAGTGTCTCTTTGTAATATTGAAATAACCGTTTTTTACTACATGTATATGAATATATATACGGTACATACACCAAAATATTTTTTTTTTCAATTTTTGTCTGTCTGTCTGTTTGTTCCGGCTAATCTCTGAAATGGCTGGACCGATTTTGACTGGACTTTTATTGGCAGGTAGCTGATAAGGAGTAACATAGGCTACATTTATTTTAGTTTCCATAAAAAGTGGGACTTTTATCCAGTAAGAACCCTTTCACGAGGGCGGACCCGCAGGCAACAGCTATTTGATGTAAATTTCAACTTGATATCTTTGCGCGTTCCGGAGAAAAAGGGTCTTGACAGACAGATGGACAACAATGATCCCATAAGGGTTAATTTTTCTCTTTGAGGTCCAGAACCCTAAAAAAACAGTGCTGACACCACTTCAAAGTGGGGTTAGGCCAGTACTTCCCAATCCTCCCTTGCCTGCAATATACTGGCCAATGAAAAAATCCCGTCAAACTAACCAAAACAAATGGGGGCAAACATAACGTACTACCGCCAGTAATTACGAAGGCGCACGGATTTATAAGGGAACAAGAATCGTTTAAGTCAGCCCCTTAAGTGCGATTGTTCTGAATCCAATGGCAGGTTCCAATACTGAGAGCCAATATTTACACGATCTGACAAACACCGTCGGCAAATTAAAACGATTTTCTCCTATAGACATTGCGGATGGATCGGAGTGTGGGTTTATGTGTATTCTGATGTATTTTATAGCAGATACTGGTAATCTATATTACAGAGAGTTTTTACATAGGTTTGGGACTATTGCTTTTGAAAATTCTTTCTCTTTGGAGCTATGTTGAAGTTGTATAGGCAAACACAAAGCCAAGCGAATATTTGAATAGTTGAAATTAGAATTTATTTATTTATTTTTTGTTGGTACACAAACAGCATATATTATATTGAAAAATCATAAAATAACACATTCTGTCTATCATAGGCCGATAAATATGCCCATTACAGGTATACACATCTATTGTATAATGATTAATCATGTCCAGCTGTTATTGAATATACAAGTTTTAGCTTCAAAAACAAAATATGTTGAACAATCCAACACAACTTTCTTGTCCAATAGCAGAAACTATACCGGCATTAAATCATTTTAGCGCATGATGAATATTAATAATTTGCCATCTCGCGGTACACTGGTGAACCATTATGGAAGCGTTCGATAAAACTTATATCTGTTGCCAGGTATTAGATGAAATAAATTGAGTGCATATTTGTTTTAGTTATTTATGCTAATATTCTTCTTCTTAGTCATGCACTCTTGACAGCGTGGTCGTGGTCATGTTTGGGCTGATTGATGAACTGAATTGATGCTAATATCATAAAGAGGAAAGATTGTTTGTATGTAATGGATAAAAGAGGAAAGATTGTTTGTATGTAATGGATAAACTCAAAAACTCGTGGACCGATTATGAAAATTCTTTCACTAATAGGAAGCTACATTACTCCTGAGTGCTATAGGCTACTTTTTATCCCGGGAAAATATTTTTATCCCAGAAAAACTTTTTCACGTGGACGGAGCCGCGAGTAGAAGTATTAAAAACTTTTGTGTATAATAAAAAAATTTTGGTCATAAATGGTTTGCATATAATGACTTCTTATATTTACGCGAATGTTAGACATTGAAATAAAACTATTAAAGATAGTTTTATTTCAATGGTTTGCATATATTAAATTCTAATTTCAATAGTTTATTTACTCTCTAACAAAGCTGCTTCAGTTATGTCAGCATAAAAGTCACTAATCACTATATCGAACGCTTCAGACAATAGCACTCGATAGAGAGATGATTTATGTATGTGTTTGCCAGTGAGTTACTCTATCGAGATTTCTTCGGCGGAATAGAGATGTGGGGAGTATTACGGATACACAAGCTTTATTTAGCCTCTGCGACCATTAAATACATTGGATACATCTTTTTTTTTTATAATGGCATTTGAGTTCACATTTTGCCAATATCAAGTTTGGTTTGTCTATTTTATTATCTGTAGTATGTCGAAGTAAAGCAGTGGCTACCGTACCAAGACTTTATCGAGGAGTTTTGGCGGCAACAAAAAAACACTTGATTAGCACAATTATTTCAATTCACTTCATTTGAGCTCTTTAATAGAACTATATTGGATAATATACCAACATAATTATGCAATATAACACTAAATATCACCAAAATAATGAATTAAAACAAGAGCACCTCATGACACTTCCAAGTTCCCGCCAAAAAAACTCCTGGATACTTATTGGTTGTACAGAATGGATTTTTTTTTTGCAAAGCAAACTTGCATTTTATGTGCCAGTATTTTTTTAAATTTGTTTTCTTTTTATATAAAAGTTTTTCATATTTATAAATGCTTATACTTTTTATTGTATCCACGAAGGAGGTTGAATCTACAACATTATTTTTTATGTTATAAAATCATCTTTTTTGTTTAATTAAAAGTATGTCTCGGATGGCAGTGTACGTGGGCTGTGGATAGTTGAGGCGTGTGTGTGGCTGATTCTCTTATGTGGGTTTTTTAATTCAGAAATCTAATTTGCTCGAAATTGGATTTGCGCCCATAATGGCGAAAGACTCCCTATCGAGTGGGTCGGAAATTTTGTGGGTGCAGTCATGTTACAACGATAACAATGTTTAGGTTGGGTAGCATTTTACAAAGATTTCTAAGACTATATAGAATATACATTGAGAGAATTGTGATTTATAAATCTTGAGCCTGTTCGTGAGTAACCCAATCTACCGTTAAATACCAAAATACCTATGTAACATGCATTAGAACATACTTTGACACGATCGTAATGCGCAAAATGGCATATTTCCTTCTAAAATATTGTTTTCTTTACAAAATTAAGCATACTAACACGTCTTGTCATTAGAGCATTTAGCATTTAATGTCTTGTCACACGAACGTGTCATATAAGACAGCGACTTTTTGCAATTGGTAATAAATTTTGGATGAAAAATTTGGTGGTGATGTCCGGTGTATAACTAACAATACTGTTTAATGTCTTTGGCTTTTAAGGAGATTTCAGCAGTCATTTCTATTCACATCTAAGCTATCGTGAATATCAATTAATTGCATTTATGTATGTAAATAATACCAGCCTTGTATTATATATTTACTGCCCATTACTGAGCAAGGGCCTCCTCTTCACTGAGAGGGTTTAGGCCTTAGCACACCACGCTGGCCAAGTGCGGGTTGGCAGACTTTACATACGAACGAAATTGTTTATGGGAAAATTGTCAGGTATTTAGGTTGTTTCACGTTCTTTTCCTTCAGCGTCAAGCGCACGAAAATTGATAAAAATACCTACATATTTATTATTTATGTATTTATAAAATTACATGTATAAAACCCGTAACGCAATAATTTGTAAGCCTAGAAAAAATAAAAGCAAAACGTAAAGCTGGCATTCCTTTTTTGATACTTTGAATGTGTAACGCAATTTCAAGTGTCTTGTAATGTTGTCAGTAGTCATTTCAAGTGTTTGGAGGTTCTGACCCCCGGGGATCGGGCTGAATACGTGCCTGTCTTTGTAGGTCATGTTAAGTTTCTTTTAAAATATTGTGTTTTTTTTAAATAAACGTGAACATTTTGCTAGTGGGTATATGTATGGATTTTGACATTTTGTTTTTACTGTATAGGCGTACTTAATATATTATTTAACTAGGTTTCGTTCGCGTCTTTGAATAAGTGACGGTGGCGTAGTTTTGTTACGATCGAATCCCTGGTCGAGCGAGAAATTGGGATTTTCTGTTCAGTATCAACCCGGTTTAGAATTTGTGGCCGATATGGTGATAGGCTCGCCCCTATCACATCGTGTGATGGAACACACATGGCGAAACGTGGGTGCCTGGTTGTTCTGCCTAGCCCTTCGGGGATATAGGCGTGATGCGATGTAATTAAATGTACGTTAATCCAAGAGTTGGTATATATATCAGTCAAAAATTCTAGTGCAAAATACTTTGATAATAAACTTCTTTAATAATTAAGGGTTTAACTAAGTTATGGTATGACACTACAAATTTAACGTTGTTTGAATATCCTATGAATAAAATACACTTTTTGAAAACATTTCTGCTAAAAATTAAGACTATTAAATTATACACACAAAAACATTGAGTGTAATATACAGAATCACCAATTAATTTTAAATCCTACATAAGAACAAATAAGGTAGCAAAGGTAAATACAAGGTAAATCGCATGTTCTCAGGTAATTAAAATACCAACATACCGTCTAAAAAGTTCTGTGTAAAATTGGAATGGGCTTTTTCATTTGTGACGTGTTTATTCAGTTAATATTGTATTTATGTTACTGTAAAACCCAGTGTCATGTATCTGCGGAAAATTCTAGATTGTTGAAATGTTCTAAGATCATGTTTTCTTGAACTTTTACCACCATCCAGTCGGTAAATAATACTCAGGAGGCTCGGATCATGGAAAATCTATATATACAGTGTATTTTGTAATTACAAAAATACGTTTTTTTTTTTATCATAGTAATCTTGAACTTGGTTAGGTTAGGTTGGTCGTAAGGCACGGTGAACCCAACATAACCGCTTAGTCGCCCCACATGAAGGCTGGGCGGTAGTAGTAACGTGATTTCTCCGAGAAACAAGAAAAGGTTGGAACTGTGAATACTAACTAATTTATCAACTCATAATGGTAAAACTTAAAATTGATTAGATAACCCTGAGATTAACCGGAAAAAGTAGAGGTACAACTAGTGTGTCCACTTCTCGCCATGTATATTACGTCTCTCTATGTGATATGGGGGTGAATCTACCCATACCAGGCGCAAATTCCATCTCCAGGCTGATCATAAGCCGAAAACCCAATATCACACCCGGTATTCGAACCCGAGAACCGTAACCGTGGCATAAGAACTACACCACTGTGGCAATCAGTGGTAAACAATATTTCCCTCAAACATAACCAAGACAATCTCGAGTATTTGTTCCCATTGTGGGATTGCCAAGCATGTTATTGCGGCTCCCGACGGGGGGTGAATTAAATATAAAAATATTTTCACTATCATGTTTGTGATATTAATTCGTTTTTCGAATCTATCTTCCTTCGTCTTGGGTTCGATCCAAATCAGGATTTGTGTGAACTATAGTACAGTAGCGTCTTTATATTGTAAGGGTTTGTAAATCAACTCGATCTATGTTTTTTGCGTCATTTTGTATTGGTTTAGATTACTAGGCGGCTATGGGAGAGTCAACCTAAAATAAAAAATCAATCAGGATTTTTGAGGAGCAAATTAATGATATTCATTTTTTCCCTCTTTGAATCTTAGAAATATATGAGTAAAATTTTTTGGACGTTTGTTGTTAGTAAACGTCGAGTGGATTTAAAATTGAAATTTGGCAATTTAAACTATATCTTGGATTTATATATTAAAGTGTGTAAGGGGCTTGAGGGTTGGTGATGGTGAAACACAGTCTCAGATTCCAAGAGTCTTTATTCGTATTCAGACGAGATATATACAAATGTTGTGGATAGCCTACTGAAGGTGAATCGTCCCACGACGTGGAAGCGTTCACTACTTCTAAACTACACGTCGGTCCCAAAAATAGTCCCACGCAGTGGAAGCTAAATTCGGAAGCCGGAATCGTAATTTGTAAATCAAGGAATATCTATACATTAACAACTATCAATCACCTTTAACCACCTCTAATCACACTGAGTCACAAAATTCCTCCGCAGGTCATGTTTCGCCGGAGAATCTTGATATCGCGATTCATAATTTGTACGTATCCGTAGCAGCGCCGCAGCAGCGCCATCTCTCGGCGACGTGATGGGACTACTCTTTTGTATGAGGTGTTACAGTCTCCCCCTCAGCTTCTGAAGACGTCCCGGCGAGGAAGCTGGTTAGATTGTAAATGAATATAAATACAATACTGTGGATAGCCCACTCCAGGTGAATCGTCCCACGATGTGGAAGCGTTACCATTATAATAAAATTATGCACACGTCGGTCCCAAAAATAGTCCCACGCAGTGGAAGCTAAATTCGGAAGCCGGATTTGTGTTTTGTCAATCGAGGGATATCTACTAATATCAGATCTCCCCCTGCATTAAGGCTCGCCTTAATGCATAATATCCACTGGCATCCGTTTTTATAATATAGGGTTTTGTCTGTTTCCGCAGAACCTCTTTTCGTGGTGGGGACAGGCGATACGGTGGTACAGCAATTGGTTCTTTTGTTGTTGACGCTGCTCCGCCAGCCACAGTTTGAACTGCTCATCTGTCAGAACCATTTTGCTTGGGCTAAATTTACTTTGGATGTACGTAGTTGATCGCCCCGCGCGTGTGACGTAGCCTTCTGGATTACGCTTATCCGCCAGTGTGGACCGCTTCCAGACTTACAGTTCCTCGAGCAGGGATCTTCAGGCCGCGAGTTGGGCGCCAGATGTAAGGGGCTTGAGGGTTGGTGATGGTGAAACACAGTCTCAGATTCCAAGAGTCTTTATTCGTATTCAGACGAGATATATACAAATGTTGTGGATAGCCTACTGAAGGTGAATCGTCCCACGACGTGGAAGCGTTCACTACTTCTAAACTACACGTCGGTCCCAAAAATAGTCCCACGCAGCGGAAGCTAAATTCGGAAGCCGGAATCGTAATTTGTAAATCAAGGAATATCTATACATTAACAACTATCAATCACCTTTAACCACCTCTAACCACACTGAGTCACAAAATTCCTCCGCAGGTCATGTTTCGCCGGAGAATCTTGATATCGCGATTCATAATTTGTACGTATCCGTAGCAGCGCCGCAGCAGCGCCATCTCTCGGCGACGTGATGGGACTACTCTTTTGTATGAGGTGTTACAAGTGTACTTTATTCTCCGATATGTACTCAGCGTAACATTTATTCCGAGAAACTCTTATACGCGATTTACTCCCAGTTTATCTGCTATATACAAAAACAAATGTATGTATGTATGTGTCCTATGCACTGCGAAACAGCTGGACTGATTTAAAAAAAATAAATAATGGTAATCTACAGATTATTCCAACATGTGATCTTATGAAATTTAGTAGTGATCGGAACAATTTTTTTTATTCATATTCTGGCTAGATATAACCAGGGTAGTCGTAAGTAGTAATAAAAGTATTTTCACCCAATGAACTTCAAGAACATTTTTACACAATTGATACACGAATCGATCGTTCATTGTAATGAATAATCGACTATGCCGACACTCGTCAGTGGCAAACATCATAAATCTCTCTTTCAGCTACTGTTATTTTTCACTCTCGCGTGTTATTCTTTGCGATGGTTTGATTTATTTCCCCTTGTACGGGTTTATTAGCTTGATTGTGTTATTTTTATTAAATGGTTTAGTAGGAGTTGTCTTTTGGAATGAGCAATGAAGGTGGATTTTAAGAGAGATCTAATTGGCAAGTGCATTGCAAGTGTGCAAATACACATAATCATACCACACACTTTCAGAGTTAAACTTAACTAAATTTTTCTAAACGTGACTTTTATCAGTAAACTAGCTTTTGCCCGCGGCTTCGCCGCATGAAAGAGTTTTTCCTGGATAAAAGTCCCACTATACATTTTCCCGGGATAAAAAGTAGCCTTAAACCTTTTCAGGGTCTCAAACTATCTCCATAACGAATTTTATCGAAATCCGTTCGGTAGTTTTTGAGTTTATCGCGTACAAACTTTGCCAGCCCTTTTTACCCCCTTAGGGGTTGAATTTCGCAAAATCCCGTCTTAGTGAGGACTAAAAAGAAACCCCCATGCAAACGTTGAGACTCCTAGCACATGTAGTTTCTGAGATTTCGTGATGAGTGAGTGAGTGAGTGACCTTTCGCTTTTATATATATAATAGATATAGATATGTTTTCAAACTAGGATCCTTTAGAGAACGTCACTTCTAGATCAGAAAAGGATCCTTTTTGGCATAAAAGTGTCCATACTATTTCTTATTTTTCGAATTGTATCACTTTCATAATATTTTATTTAATTGTATTAATAAATTTTATTTGTACCTTTACATTGAAGCAATGTTTTATCTGCAATAAAAAAAAAACAAACATTTCGATTAAAATATTACAGCCTAAATACTGAGTAGCACAAAACTGAGATTAGGTACCATCCCCCAATTTGGTGCTACTACACTTTCTCAACATATAACGCCCATTTTTGATATTTTCCCAAGCAGGTGCGATCATTTTGGAGATGTACAAATGAAACAGCAGATAACTCTTATTGTTTACTTTAGTTGTAAGTTGCATGTTGCTGACAGACGACGCGTAAGCGACTTATTTAAAACCTTAAGGTGGTCGAGCATACCCTTTTCCGACTTTACGTTACGTACGAGATGAAGAAAGAAGAATGGGCTTCGACCTTTCGTATATTATACATTATAATATATCGAATATAGATTTACCCAGGAAACTATTCTGAGCCCTTAAAATTAAAAAAGTTATGCCTTCCGGTTTCAAGAATGAGTGCGCGGCTATTAAACAAAACGTTTTATTATAATATTTGGTGTCTGAAAGATAAGTAATGACGTGAAAGACGTTCCGAATAATAATATAGTTTTTGGAAAACAATATTTTATTGATATTTCAATATATAAGAAAATACGTTCTAAATATTAACCAATTTTCAAACTGAACAAACATTCCAAAAATTAACGCAAAGTGTAGGTAGGTACTTACTACTTACCGTTTGGACTTAACTTTTTAATAAAAGAAAATTTATAAGAAAAACCAATTAGGACTTCATAGGGATCTTTATCCATTAAAGGAAAAAAAGATAAAAGAAATTTATACGTTGTAAGAATTCTGATTATAATTAAAGCAAGACCCTGCCCTAGGGCACTCATTATAATATTTTATTCGATATTTTCGTTGGCTGTATACAGCTTATGAACCTTTGTGTATTTAAGTAGTTTATTTGTGATTCAAATTAAGTTTTTTTTTTTATCTTATTTATAAAGGAATTTGAATTAAGAATGTGTATTGTAATTGGTATTTCAAAGCTGGATATTGGATCGCTTTAAGGGAGTGGATTTGGACTGTGAATGTGAGGTTCAGAGCTCGATATTGTTTTTTTGTTGATTCTATAGATACTTGAGTTACCGGGATTGGGATTCGCATCCGATATGGCGATAGCTTGTCTCCCATCTTATTTTGGCAATGACACGACGCAAAAAATATGAAAAGATTTTATGTACTATGCCAGGTTTTGCGGCCTGTATGTCAATTCAGCCATGGTCTATCTAAGTGCCAAACATCTAAAACTATTCATTGGTTTCTGAATTTACTTGTTACAAACATCCAAACATCATCCAAAACTTTCACATTTTTTTTTTAATCTTATTTTAAGGAGCTTTGTCGAATATTACGACCAAGTCGCTCCATACGTCCACTTAAATATATATCTACAGACTAAACATTCATCATAGTACACTTAAAATATTTTTTTACCAAAACTTTCACATTTATAGATGCTGTCAAATATAGTATGCAATAACCACCGCCTGCCAGTATATTCAGGGACACATTAATTTCTTTCGCGAAGTATGACAAATGTACTTTGCCGACAAAATACGATATCAAAGGGAATACTCTCTCGTTACGAATCATGATATCAAAGAGTTGTCACTCAAGTTCTAACACTTGGCGCTTTCCCACGCCATATTATTTTATTTTTTAAATACGAGTGTGACGTACAAACGCGTTCACAAGTGTTCATTTGCTTTCTTATTTTTTATTTTTTCTGAGTTTTTTTTTCGTAGTTTAACATAGATGATTACTTTTTTTCGCCTTTATGACTGCCTCGGTGGCGTGGTTGTATTACGGTACGACTGCAATACTGAGGTCTCAGGTTCGATCCCCGGGTCGGGCAAAGTGATATTGGATTTTTCTGTTCAGTATCAGCCCGGAGTCTGGAATTTGTGCCCGATATGGCGAAAGGCTCACCACATCATGGGACGGAAAACGCACGGCGAAAAGTGGGTGCACTAGTTGCGCCTCTGCCTACCCCTTCGGGAATAAAAGGTGTGAGTGTGCGTATGCAGATTACTGTTTTTTAGCAATATAATATTATAACGAAGGTTTGTGAAGTCTGCCAAACTGCACTAGTCCAGCGGAATGGACTAAGGCCTAAACCGTCTCCGTAGTAGAGAAGACACTTAGCAAATAATATCCGTTAAAAATTTCTTTCCACGTCGCAGAAATGTCTACAGAATCGCTACTATTACAAAAACTCTTATTATCTCATCATTCCCCATCGTTGTAACGTGGATATAATTTTTTTTCTGTCAAAAACAACAAAAACCTTCTCGCAGCTTTTCACACCTCTAAACAAATACCTCCAATAACGTCTCACCCTCCACCGTGAGTGGCGCGACACAAATAAGAACAAACATGCTAAGACAAATGTTGGCAGCTTCAGACTTAACGCAGCTACCTCTAAACAAAACCGATACTGTTTCGAATAGCCGTCGGTTATGTTCTCCTTCAAGTTTGGCCTCGTTCGACGTAATTACGGGCTGATTTTCGACGACCTACATGAATTGGAGCCATGCTGTCGATATATGTCTACAGAATGGACCTGGGTTTACCTACCTCTGCAAAGAAAATGACTAAATTATTTTACTAACTTTTATGACCAATCAGGTCTGATTAAATATCGCCCAAAAAATCTTAACAAATATGTACGCCGTTGTACCAATGAAAATAGGCATAAAAAACGAAGAGTTGCGAATTTCGTTTTACTTTCTCACCTTCTTCCATCATGGAGGGAACTCTCAGAACCTTTCACCGAATCCTCTCCATCATTGGCTTTTCCGTTTTCGTCAAAGAAGGATGGAACTCCAAAAAATGGCTGGCTCTGCAAATATCCAATTTCGCAATCGGCATTATCGTTTTTATCTTTACCAGTGGTTTTGTCATAGCTAACGTGTCTGATCTCTTCCTATTCATCCAAGGAGCCTGTATATGGACCACGGGAGTCATAATGACCATATCTCTGGGCGTATGTCTGGTATTTAGAAAAGATTTCCGAAATTTCCTCGATGAAATCGTCTTCGAAGACGCTGCCTTGGACATACCTTTTATAAAATACGTGGTGATGATTGAAGGAGGTCCGAAGATGGCGGAATTAAAGACCCTAGTGCTGGAAAGCCAGGAAAAGTTGCTAAAATATGCGAAGTATTTGCTGAAGATGTACATAGCTATCGTTTGGTTGTGCGCTACGTTGTATATCTCAACGCCTGTTTATCTGATGATCAAGACTGATGATAAATCTTTACGGCTTTTGGGTAAGATCTGTATAATTTCTAAAAGTAGCTTTATTTGTAGGTATTTTTTACACGACAAAGTGATCTCATTGAATTGATGGTAAATGGAGTATGATCCAGATTTCTATTGAAAGAAAGAATAGTTTATTGCCGTGATAGGTACACATAATACGTATAATAAAAAATATATTTAAGAGAAACAGAAAACCCGACTGCGTTAATATCTGCCACCTTTATTTCTATCTTTTCAGTTTTTCAATGAATTTAATAAAGATGGCAGACACTGACGCAGTCGGGTTTTTTGTTTTTCTTTTTTTTTTTTTTATTTCCATCTTTTTAGTTTTCAAGCACCTTTATTAGCATTTCCTATTCCAAACTCCAATAAAACATATAAGTTATACATATATTTGTAATCACCGTTAAAATATCTTTATTTTGATACCACACTCGATGTATTTTGAAAACATTTTTTTTTTCGAGATCACCGTTTGCCGCCAAGAATCCTTAATTTTGTGTATTTTTTATTTTGATGTACCTAGTGTCACTCTGACGACTAAGACGAATCTATTGATACCACTCACATAAAAATACGACAAGCCGTTTAGGCTGTAGGGCGTGGCAAAGAAATATGCAAACATACATACATAAATACATACACTCGAAAAACATAACCCTCCTTCTTTCGCAGTCGGGTGATTATCATCACCCGACTGCGAAAGAAGGAGGAAAGAGATAAATTGTTGAAAGATTTTTAGAATCTGAACAGTATTCCATACATTATTAACACTAAGCAAACTGCTAATCTTCAAAACTTACTTGCTGTGCATACTTAACAGTGGTTCGTTTAAAGGCACGGTGATCCCAACATAACCGCTCGGTCGCCCCCCACGAAGGCCGGGCGGTAGTGGTAACGCACTTTCTCCGCGAAACCAAAAAAAAAAAAAAAAAAGTTCGTAATTATTTAAATATACATCGGCCGTAAATTTTGTTATTTGGATCTGCAATGTTTTAGCATTTGACATATGGTTTCCATGGAGTCTGGAGAACTTTAAGGTCTACATCGCCTCCTTTGTGTTCCATGCGTATGGCGCCAATCTCTGCTGCATTTGTACGTATCAATATTTTAACTTCTCCAAGCAAATGGTTTAAAATCCCATCGCTTTTTGGCTCAGCCAGCGTTCTTGCTATGATTCACTAGAAATATCAGGTATTTTCTTTAATGTTCAAAAAAGAGACGAGCAAATATCTCGCTTGATTGTAAGTGCTACGACTACCCGTATTATTCAGCAGCAACATCATCATGCATGGCATCGTGGTACGTCAATAGTCTTCCTGAGATTATAAATGTTATATACAGAAATACCTAGCACATTGGATACTATGAATTCTCAATCAGGAATACTACAGTGCCTGCATTCTGCTGTTTAGTAGCATAAATGTACAACGCTCAAATGGTCATACTTATTTAGACGTCCTCTCGCATTAGAGATGTACAAAGTATACTGGTACATCCAAAAAATATTAGCTAAATTTCAGCATATCCTGGATTCCAATCCACCATTATCCTCCTTGTGGGACAGTTGATCCGTCAGCTGCGGATCCTCACTTTCATTCTGCAGCATCTCAACGAGCTAGTCACTGAGCTGGTGGGCAACAAGGATCAAAGAAGGCAGATGCACTGCACATTAGTTTTGTTGCAGTGCGTCAAACATTACGTTAAACTTAAGAGGTTAGTATATTTTTCTACACCAGGAGAAGGTTAGTATATTTTCAGTCAACGCTAAAATAAAGAACGGGTTGCACTCCGGGAGTGCCGGCAAAAGTGAAAACTTGAACATTAACGTTGTGCATTTTTGAATATTTTGGAATGGTCTAAACACAAATTCGATCTTACGCCTACCACATAAAGTAGATTTTTAAACGCGAGCAACGCACGTTTAGTCTGGATTTTGATAAATGTCAGAAATGCAATGGTTATCACAACCAAAGTAGAATAAATCAAAATTTGAAAAAAGGATGTTACGTTCTTTTGTACTCATGCCGTGCCAACGCTGGGGAAATAGCTTCTACGCAATGTATTTATGGTTCATATTAGTAAGGGATGGTTTTAATGACGTTAATAAATAAAAATGTAAACGTTTAAGAATTATACCTTCTACGCATTGTATTTAAGGTTCATATTAGTAAGGGATGGTAAAACCTCCTACGCATTTTCTATCAGAGTCACGTGATCCTGACGCGAGTTTAACATTTTATACCCATCCCAAAAGTACTAAACGCCGCTAAAGAAGTTTTCACTGAAAAAAAAACCGGCATTGACTCCACTTCACTTTTTTTTATTACATTGAATAACGAGACGAGCATGCCGTTCGCCTGATGGTAAGCGATACAACCACCCATAAACAATAGCAACACCATCCAGCACCTTGAGTTACAAAGTACTGTGTGGCATTTCACTGCGCTCGTCATCCTGAGACATAAGATGTTAAGTCTCATTATGTCCAGTAGTTACACTGGCTACAATGTCCTTCAAACCGAAACACAACAGTGCATGCACACTGCTGCTTGGCGGTAGAAATAGTCATTGCGGTGATACCCACCCAGACGGACTCTTACATATGAGAGACTTACCACCAGTAAAAGCACATGATGGTAACCAAGGTAACGTCCAGATAGATTGTCAACTAATGAGAGATAATTATGCCTCCTAAGTAGACATAACTATGTCTGTTTGAATATACACAAGCAGCCCCTTTATTCCCTATGAGAGTGTTAACTCGTAACGCGGCCGCGTTACGTTAACTTTGTGTAATTGGTGTAAAATGGTATTCTGTATGCCAATTCCCATAGTGATAAACGCGATGAGTTACGTTACGCGCTTGTTACGAGCGGTGAAAATCACGTGTGTCATAGAGAATAAGGGGGCTGATCCCGGAACGCGACACACTATACTGAGCCACTATAATGTGGTAGATGGGAGACAGTTTCTATATCTTCGACGAATTAATAGACCATTATGGTTGAATCAAAATTATTTTCACTCTGTTACATATAAGTCACCACTTTAACATCTTACATAAGTCGATGTAGGTTGTGCTTCCATTGAAAATAACAGCAAGTATGATAAAATTTTATACGCCGAATCACCGTGTAGACGTCGTCAAATATGGCTGCATATCTATAGTAATATTATAAAGCTGAAGAGTTTGTTCGATTTTGAAAATTCTTTCACTAATAGGAAGCTACATTACTCCTGAGTGCTATATGCTACTTTTTATAAGGGAAAAACTTTTTCACGCAGGCGGAGCTGTGAGCATCACCTAGTACATGATAATGGCGGCAAAGAGCTATCGATATTTTGTTTCCATATAATTACTATGTAACTTTATAAAAAAAAATCGCTGGAATGAAATGACTAATACTTAAAAATCTAATTATTTGCGTGTATTTTCAGATTCAGTAACCGCCTCAACTATATCTGCCGACCGTTTTATCTTACACTAATATTAGTTTCCATTATGTTGGTTTGTATGTGTTCCGTCAAAATAGTTATTTCTGTAAGTATATTTTAGTATCGTATCGCTTACCATTAGACGAGCGGCATGCTCGTCTCGTCATTCAACGGCCTTATAAAAACAGTTATTATATAAACTTTACTTAGTTGTATATAAAGCAGTAATAATAATATGGTATGCGTTCAAAAATACGCGCTATTGCAGAACGTATGGTGACTAGCATAGATTGCGGCGCTGATTTGTTATTCTACCGGCACGCTATGACGGCCGTTTTGACAGATTATAATAGTTGTAGATTTTAGTAAAAGATATTAGCTTGTTTTTATACTATATATTTATTAGTATCCAATGAAGATGAGGATGAATGCTAATAGCTAAAATATGATAATTCAGTATAAATTGCTAGCTTGAATACACGCGACGCGGGTGACAATTGATTGCGTACTAATTACTTAAATTGCTAATGACACGCGCGGTACATACTGCTGACTAAATAAAATGTAGGGCGTTAGCCCGTACAATAATGAGGTGTAAGTAACAAAAATATCTTAATACATTATCGAAAAAATATACTAGCTTGTGATCCTATAAGTGACGATCGTATTAGATTAAACTTATTTAAATTTCGAATTTCGAAAAACAAATGCTAAGTTTTGTCATAAAATTATACATCCTAATAAAAGGCATGTTCAAAAACAGGCATAAAATTCTAACCAAGATACTTTAGATATATTTGGATAGTACTTCCAAAAACTAGGCCTCTGCAATAAATCGTTAAATTTTTTGAGATTTATGTAATTTTATTTTGCTTAAAAACAACACTTAATATGAAAGTATTTAAAAAAGTTATAAATGGAGGAGTAATTTTTTTTTACAATGGACCCCAGAACTATATTTTTGCCCCTTTAATATCTATAAAGTTTGAACCTGGTTCGATTTTGAGGCCCAGCACACATACAAAAAGCGGACATCTTTACTGCACTTCACTATTAACAATAATGCACAGCATTTAGCTCTTTCAACGTAGTTATGAACAAACGTCAAAACGGCCAGCATAGCGTGCCGGTACTATAACGTTGTGAGGAGACTTCAGTTAGCTGTCAGTTAAACAAAGTAAGAAAAATTATACTGTCAACCCTAGGCGTAAAGCGTCAAGCACCTAAAAAATACCAATTTGTTTTGTTACAAGACATATTTTTTTTTACATATAAATAACACTTCCTAAGAGGCGAAAAACACGGAACAAATGTCCACTATCTAGCTTGGTTAGCTAAAATGTTTTATGTTTCAGGACAAATTATCACCCGGCACTATGAAATATTACTTGCACGAATTCTGCTTCATTCTAGTGGTGTTCATGTTTTGTCTTCTGGGTCAGCAAGTAGAGAATGAAGTACGTTGAAAGAATCCTGTTTCGTATACGTATTAGGGTTTGTTTGATGAATATTTTCGCGTTATAAATATTTGAATCTTTACAATTCGCACGAAAATTTTTCAGTTTTTATTTTCGTGTCATTTGAACGGATTCTTATGAGCTTCTAATAAACTGATTATATTTTAATAACTATTTATGTTTTTTCATAGGCGCTCTAATGCCATAAGCATTTTGTGTCACTCTGGTGGCGAAGAGATAAAAGTTTTAGTTTTTTTCAATATGATCGAGAGGTGATTATGTGTTGGTTATAATATTATATTTTAAAAATAAAAAAACCGTATCGAATTGATGCTGAAGTTCACTGTTTCGCTGTAAAATTATAATAATTTATTTGTTTGGAAGAAAAAGATTGCAATAACATAAATTATAATTGTATGTTGATGACTACAATAGTTAAAGGGATTTCTGTCACAGTTAGCAGCGCCCTCCTCCAAACGTATAGGATGTTAGTAAATATATTATATATATTACTCTATGCTTTAATAAACACAGATTCCAATAACGTTACAATACATTTATTAAAAAAGGTATTTCCAGGTTATTGGAACATAAAATTGTTTGCACAAAGAACTTGCAAGTTCGAACATTGAACTGTTCTGTTGTGCTTTGTTGTAAATTAAGTTCGCGCTGTTGGTTGCGTCTGCAGTTTCCAACAACAAATGTTGTATTTTATTCTGTATTCATTGAAATATATTTTAGTTTGGACTCTATTATTTGATATGGAATTATTATCTCTTAATAAGGTAATAGATACTAACACAATGTTATATAGACTTACAGCCTTATTCATAATCAGTTTATAAAATTATTTTAGTTACAGAATGTTTTGTCTTCCTTCTTCAAACTCAATTTACTGGTGGTAGGTCTCTCATATGTAAGAGTCCGTCTGGGTGGGTACCACCGCAATGTCTATTTCTACCGCCAAGCAGCAGTGTGCATGCTCTGTTGTGTTTCGGTTTGAAGGACATTGTAGCCAGTGTAACTACAGGACATAGTGAGACTTAACATCTTAGGTCTCAGGATGACGAGCGCAGTGGAATGCCACACAGTACTTTGTAAGTCAAGGTGCTGGATGGTGTTGCTACTGTTTATGGGTGGTCGTATCGCTTACCATCAGGCGAACGGCACGCTCGTCTCTTCATTAAATGCCATAAAAAAAAAAAAAAACGTTCGAAGAAGACATTCGATAACTAAAATAGGTTTATAAACTGTTTATGAGTTAGGTCGTACATTACCTGGTTCCAAGATATTTGACTAATCGTACTAATATTATAAATTCAAATTTCCTGTTTCTGATATTCATTAAAATTAAACGTCAGAACACAGAGATTGAGAATAAATACCTTTGACCGATAGAGTAAGTCTAATCTAAGTTTATCAAAGAAAAAATTACAGTCTGATATTTCTTACATACACACGCCTTTTATATGCGCAGGCGCAACTAGTGCACCCACTTTTCGACGTGCGTTTTACGTCCCTTAATGTGATAGAAGGCTAGCCTGTTTGAGCAGAAATTCTAGACTCCGGGCTGATATTGAGTAGAAAAACCCAATATCACTTTGCCCGACCCGGGGATCAAACCCGAGACCAAAGCAGTCTGACATTTATTGAGAGAAAGGAATTACAACCATAATTCCTCTACTTTCGTTAATTTAAGTATATCATGTAAGAATAATATTTTATTTATTTAAGTGTAAAGAGCTAGAATTTGCCGTATTGGAGAAGTGGTATATCTTCGAAAAACAACACAAAACTAACGTACGCATATTCAAAATGGCGCTGAGTCAGGGCATGCCTATTTACATTTTCGGAACTATCACGCTGTCTCTACCGACTTTTACTTGGGTAAGTTAGAAATACAATTTAAATTAAGAACATGATATTCTTAATTTAAATCTCTTGTTTTATGTTTCTATTAGTTAAAATCTTTATCCTATCAGAAGAAACAGAATTTGAATGAAAAAAAAATATAGTAATTATTCAATTAAATCTCATTGATACCTTATTTTTTTTTTAAAAGTCTTAAGACAATCAATTTTGAAAGAAATAATTCCTTGATTAAAACATAGTTTCCTAATAGTAAGTTATTGGAGCCGAGATAATTTTTCCTGAAATTTTTTTTTATGTAATAATAATTCCTTTATATAATAACTGGGAATTTAATTTCACAGACTTAATATTAGTTTTCGTTTCTGTGTGGTAGATAACTAGGGATCGAAAAAATGTATTTTAAAAAATTAAAATTAATTTATTTTGCGGTGGAAAAATTGTATGTCTATTGACATTAGCGAAATCGCCGCGAAGCCGTTGAATCTTAAAAAATAATAATTAAGATTATTTCTTTGGAGTCAATAGGCTTAGACTAATCATAGACACAATGCACTCAACAAAGATTCAGATTTTTATATTTTACAACCTCGATCGAGCTAGATAGTTTAATTACTATTTTGATATTTTTGATTTTTAAACTTGTTGCCAAGAAACACTACACTACTCTGAAAAACACTTCAGCAAACTTTAACAACAGCTATTTTCAACTGTAGTGTAGGGTCTCTCAGTAAACCGCTAGCGTTCTACTAAGGCGATGCGAAGACCTTAACAATAAGCTGTCTGCGTAGAGCTTTAGTAGAACGCCATAACCACCATTATTATTTGCCTCGAACTGCCATCGCACGAATTTCTGAATAAAGTCTAGAAGTTTCTATGACATAGATCTACTATTTTATGACATAGATCATACACACACACACTTACACCTTTTATCCCCGAAGGCGTAGGCAGAGACGCAACTAGTGCACCCACTTTTCGCCGTACGTATGCCATCCCATGATGTGATAGGGGGCGAGCCTATCGCCATATCGGTCACAAATTCCAGAGTCCGGGCTGATAGTGTTTAGAAAAAACCCAATATTATTTTGCCTGTCCCGGTGATCGAACCCAAGACCTGAACATTGCAGTCGTACCGTAATACAACTACGCCACCGAGGCAGTCAATCTATAGTAAATTTTATTCTTTATTACAGTTCATCAAGACAGGATCATCTTTCTTTACACTAGTGATGTCCGTTTTAGAAGAGAAAAACGTTGGAGAGGAAACTGCATAGAGCAGCGCTTCCCAAACTATGGGTCGCGACCCATCGGTGGGTTGGGAACATTGGATGGGCCCTGAGAAATAGAACAATATATCAACCGACTGACTCAGCAGCCGGATGGCCAATGATGGACGAGAAAATCAACTAAAATTCTCGAAGAAGGTATTAAAAATGACTTCGTGGCAGCCAAAAGGTGGGTCCAGAATTTGGAAGTTTTCTTAGGTGGGTCGCAGCCCATTCAACTTTGGGAACCACTGGCATAGAGAATATATTATGCACTTAAATAAAAATATATCAGTAAGATAAGATATTTTTATTTGTAAAAACATGTATACACAAAGGCATTTCAGATGTTTCATAATTATAGTAGAGAGATCATGTTAAGCCGTAGCAACCTCGTACGAATATATATATTTTTATTGCTTTAAATGACGAGATGACCATGCCGTTCACCTGATGGTAAGCGATACGACCACCCATAAACAGTAGCAACACCAACCGAACTTATAAATCACTGCGTGGCACTCCACTGCGCTCGTCACCCTGAAATATTCCATGCTAAGTACTGTAATGTAGGAAATGTTTTTTCAAATAGGTAAGCGAGAATGTCCCTGATAAGTGACCAGAAACATCAATATCAGAGCAGCATCAATACCTTGTCTATTAGAATAGGGTCTTTCAAGTTTCTTGGTAACATTCTGGATACTGCAAGCGGAAACTGGAAGCCGCTTCACGATGGTGCTGAATGGTAAGGATCCATCTAGGTAGTGGATATGGACTTCCAACATCCAGGGGCGGTTCTTCATAGAAGCCAAAAATTGTTGCCCTAAAGTTGCATAACACGAAACCGTATAGGGAGCGTGCACGAACTATAGGGGGCAGCACAAAATCGAAACAAGAGCCACAGGTGGTTAAAAAAGGAAACTAAAACTAGCACAATAATTTGTTTATATATTCTTTTAATATGACAAAAATGACAAAATATGTGTTCTGGCCGAATGTTATTTATACCCAGCATGTCCAGAGTATGCTTTTTTTTAGATGGGAGCTAGTTATTTAAGCAAAATTACGAGGCTATGTACCCTTAATTACAGTTTTTTTTTGTGTTGAATATTATCATCAAAACATATTTATTTTTATAAATTACGTAACGAAACATTTCTAAATGCTTTTGGAACTCATAATTATGTATGTTTTATACAGCTTTTATTATTTTTGTCGATTTACACATAACCATGGAATGTAAGTACTTAGGTACTATTCTTGGGAACTTTATATAATTTCATACCATTTGATTTGTTTATTTTTATGTTTTGGAGCATCCAGATACACAGCGATACATTATCAACAAATTAAATGTTATTTTTCATCCTTTTAATGCATATTGTACGTCAACGCCATGTATCGATGTGCTTAAAATGCGCCAGATTGCGCCACTAGATGGCAGTGCTTACGACGTGCACGTTCCCTATACGAAATGCCAGTCAACACTAAACGTTTAAGACAAAAAGAATTTAACACGAAAAATACGCAACAAGCAGAAACAAATCATTTCTATTGCTTTAGGTGTAATTAGCAGATCTAAACAAAGTATTTACTTGAAAGCTGTTCTTTGGAACATTTTATATGGAATATAATATTTTAAAACAACTCCCAAGCATTAATTTGAGAAAATCACAATGACAATCTCACGGACCACGGCACATGTGACGTCATAAAAACTGACATGAAATGACAATTCAACCCGTTCTCGCGCACTGCATTACAATAAATCTTTTAATTAAAATAAAATGAAATAAATGGTAATTTTACAAGCACGAATTTAAATGTTAATCCATTCGACTCAATTAACAATATATTGAATAAAATACAGAATTATGAACGTTCACTTTAAATTACTGTTGACGTCACGTTGGTGTTGTTTTTCTCTCTGATTTTTAATTTGCCGCAGTTAATTGTTTACTGTTGGAGTTTTTTACGTATTTGAGAGGATTAAGAGTCATTTTAGACACAAAATTAGAAATAGTACAAGTTGTTAGTTTTTTTGATTGAACTATACTAAGAATATTTTTTGTGCAATTAAGTTGCAGAAACATCGTAAATTACTTGCCGTGTAACACTGCACTACACTTTTTATTTATTTATTTATTAGCCTTTATTTCAGATGTACAGTTAATGGAAAAATAACAAACATTAAGCTAACAGATTAAACTTACTACTAACTACAATTCTATAACTAGGTACAATAAATCACTTTACTATCTTGCTATAATGCTACTTCTTATTACTAGATAATATATTATGTTTAGATCAGAATATAAGTTTATTGCTTGGTACATCTTTTCGTCTCTATGACGAAGGCCTCCTCCAGTTTCTTCCACTTTATTCTGTCTTGTGCGGCTCTGGTCCAGACTGTGCCTGCTACTGCTGTTATGACATCCTACACTATGAAACTAAAAATGCCGAAGTTGCTGAAGCAATGACGAGTATATGGAACGCCTCATAGTAATCGAGAGGACTGTATTATAATTTCGAACAGTCTGTTGATCGCCTCATCAAGATGAATGTATTATAATTTACTATTTAATAGGGTAGTTGACTACTATATTTAAATACATTCATCAAAAATGTAATATGCTATCTAAAATCTAACAGAAATGGAATTTAAAAAATTAGCGCAATGATAAGTAAGTTATAAAGCTTTGAAATTTGGTGGAAGGAAAGCTGTTAAATAACAGTAATATCAGACTGCGACGTCACCAAGTGTCACCGACATTAAGGCTGCGTGCGTGAGAAAGCGATAGCGTGATATCCCCGCCACGCCCCCACTTTTGCTCACAACAATATTTCAAATATGAATAACTGCTCTATTTTTCAACCAATTTCGATGCTGATTTAACGAAATACTTTCTTTTTCGTATTATTTTCTGTTACATATAAAATAATGTACGAAATCAAACATAGGAGACTACCCTATTGACAATAATGTATTAAAAAGTCGATCCAGACATATCAATGTTGTTTATAATTCATTGCCCAGGGAATCTCAGTTTGCGGTTGCATTAAGAGCATGCTTTCAGCTCGAACAACTTTAAGACGCCGCGGAGTGTTCATTAGTACAATTTATGTAAGCAACGTGTTTAGCTGCTAAAATACAAGTTATTCATGATGTATTATCAATATTTTACTATCATTGATTAACGTTATCCGTATATGGTAATTAGACAATTATATTACTATAAGATTTATACTAAAGTATTAGATAATATTCTGTTTGTTTACCAAATAAAATAAAATACTCGACTCTGAAATATTTGCTTATTGAACACTATAGGGTTAAAATTAATGCAAAAAAAAGAAAAGAAAACGCTTGCCTTATGGTAGCGATACGACTGCCTTAACCTAACAGCAACACTCAAAACTTTGAAGTACCATGTTTAGCGTGCCAACTGCCAAGCCATGCTAAGTACTCATATTTATTAAATGTTACTTAGCTAAGTACGGAGCAGTGCTACAATAATAACACCCGAATTTACAATCAATTCTATGAGGACGCACAGTGCGCCCGAACTCATAGTGTCGGCTATTTCATTATTTTCTTTGGCCTTTTTCAGCTTTGTTCAACTAACATCCAACTCAGGTAAAGTTTTATCTCAATATTATCCTATCACAGCACTGATATACAGACTTATTACCATAGAATTGCGCTGTACTTAGCTAAGACCTAAGTAACTGTTCAACGTCCCCAAAATATCCAGCAGTGAATTAGAATAAAACTTAATTTGCGAGAAAGACCTTTATTTCCTTGACTTCAGAACCTCAAGTACATTGGTAGGAGAATGTTGATATCGCGATTTAGCTTTTACATAACACCATCTATCGACACATTTATGAAAATAAGAATTTGACAATTCAAATAAATACACGATTATAGTAGGGACAAACTAATATGGCCGGTATGACATGACACGGTTTTGAATTTTTTGGGTAGACGTTCTCACAGAGTTATCGTGTCGGGAAAAAAATTGAATTGTCATACCGGCCAGCTTAGTTTGTCCGAACTATAGACAGTAACGTTTGTGAACACGGGCGTTGGTCTGTTTCTCAGGGCTTAGGGGGTGACAACCTTCGTAGTGCCTAGACGGGGCACTGTGATTGGCTTATACCTGGCACAAACCGAATATCAAAACACATAAATATTTCTCTCTGTTAAGGAACAAACAGCTTCCTATATAAGGATATAGGAAGCACGTTATGTATAACATTTAATACGTTCCTCGTTAGTGACATAGCCGCAGGTATACCGTAGTTAGTAAGATATATTCTAATAATGTTACTGGATATACAATTTTCTGAATATGAGCGAATTTCGAGCAATTACTGAATGAGTATCAACGGAGATCAGTGAAAGAAGTTTTCGTTAGTGTTAAATAATTATGTAGTTAGAAAATATTATTATGTACTTACTAAAAGACAGGGAGAGGATTTAAGAAGCAAGAAAACTGATAATAGCATATTTCTGTTTTAAAGAAACAATTTAGGTATTCAAGCAAATTCAAGCTAAAATACTGGCATAATTTTTAACTTTTTCATTAGTTTAAATATCAATTACTTCTATATTTTCAAGATAAACATCAACCAGTAACAAAAGTTAAGTCTAAGAAACAAAACTCCTAACCAAAGCCGTTCGGAAGTACTTCACAAGCCTATTACTGTTCAATCGGATCGTCAATCCAATTGGAAAATGTAAATAGCGTTGCCCCGAGGTGTCCGTATGCATTCTGAGAGCACTTCATCTCGCTGACAATAATCTAATCCTCTGACACAAACATACAACTGTCAATAGTGCTTGACGTGATGACTTGACTCAGGCTTGATTGAGACCGTCTCACGTTACGATAGAGATACTTGGAAGACAAAGGTAGGTGATGAGGTTTTGACGTAAATAAATTATAATTTCTTAGATATATCAATTGGAGTTTATGACGTATAGACCTAGTAGGAAATAGTCTTGATCGTGGTTACAAACATGCATATAACTGGTGGTAGGTCTCTCACATGCGAGGGGCTGCCTGGATAGGTACCACCGCAATGTCTATTTCTACCGCCAAGCAGCAGTGTGCATGCACTGTTGTGTTCCGGTTTAAAGGACATTGTAGCTAATTACTGGGCATTAGTAGACTTATGTCTCAGGGTGACGAGCGCAGTGGAGTGCCACGCAATACTGTTTATGGGTTGTCGTATCACTTAGCATCAGGCGAGCGGCATGTTCGTCTCCTCATTCGGCAGAAATAGAAAAAATCCTGGAGAAAATATTATTAACACGTAAAATCGAAATACTCGGACGTAAGTTTCTTAGATTTCTATGGAACCAATTGCCGCCAGCAGCATTTCCGGACAGATACGACCTTCAAAAAAAGAGCGTATATCCACCTAAAAGGTCGGCAACGCATCTCTGTGCCCCCTGGTATTGCAGATGTTCATGGGCGGCGGTGATCACTTACCATCAGGTGAACCGTATGCTCGTTTGCCCCCTATACCATAAAAAAAAAAGATAAAGACGAGAACGATCTAGTTAGAATCTGTGGAGTAAATCCCACTAACAAGGAAACGCTTGACAATCCCGACCAACAGTAGCAAGCCAAAAACACCCAGCTAATAAATAAACATTATTCGATCTGGGTTTATTCAAGGAAGAGAATATTTACGAGCTCATTCCATTAACACAAATGGCAGGCATCAACCAAACAAAATAATCCCGAACGAAAAGATGAAATTTCCTTTATTTCGTCATAAGAGAAACTATTGTTATTATATTTTCTTTTCCAACTAGTCTCATTTGCTGTTCGGTTATTTTTGGGATTGGCAATAATTTCCGATGAACGAGGATTACGTTACTCTGTGGATCGATTAAAAGGACTATATTGTACAGGGATCCTCTGTTCTTCATGTAATTGGTTGTAACAAGGTCTATTATCGTTTGTCTGTTAGCTAAGTTGATCCTTAGCCCGTGTAGTTTTATCCATGGTCAAGAGAAATAAACGATCTTATTAAACTGGACGAGCGTGCAGCGCCTTCGGCTCCCTGTGAATTCGCTTGCAAGTCGCCAGTGTGATTAGAGCTTTAACTTTACCTGACTACCGATGGAACAACATGACTTTAGCTAAAGTAAAAGACTAGCAAAGAGTAACTCGGACCACCCTATTATATTAATGATAGAGAAATTAGTGACTTTTATCAAAGTTCCAGGGTCAGTCTGTGTATATCAGGCTTTAAACAGGCCGGCATAATTGTGTCGACTGGCGAGAGATAATCATCTTTCGTTATTCGATACTCTATCTTGTCGCCACTTTGTCTCCATTAGATGTAGTAGCCATATAAAAAGCACTAAAACTGCGTACGTTACCCTAAGACATTGTATCTCAAGTCTATGTTCTACCATTTCACCAACTACCATGTCCTGTAGGGATCTCTCCAATTTAACTTCAGGCTAGATGATATAATCTTGTATTATCAATTTAGCTAATTCACAATCACTTCAAAATGTCTAGTTATAACCAGTAATTACCACCAACTTGGTATGTTTTAGGTACACTTCATTTTTGTACGTAGCTTATCAGCAATCTTGCACCCAATGACTCAATCTGAAGATTTCTCTGCTATAAATAATCTTCCTTCAACTTCCCTTGATTTTATGATTTTTCACAATATTGCCAGAATTGTGGAACCTTACATACCTTTAAACTGACAGCAGTTTCTAAAAACTACTCACGGAAGTAAATACTACCATTTAGGTACAAACATTTTTTATTGGATAACTTGTAAGCGAATCTGCACCAAATTACCCAACGCAGTGTGGTCCACTATAAATGATAATATTCCTTCGTAACTACTCTCCATTTTATCATTTTTATACCAAATTATGGAGCCTTACAGTCCTTTTAACTGACAGCAGTTTTTGAAAACTACATCACGGAAGTAAATACTACCATATACAGTATGCTTCGAAGATTCAATTCTGTTGAATAAATCAGGCACATATCTAGTTACAAAGTATGATGACAGTTGAAATCCATTCGAAACGTATTAGGGGAACTCGGTGGCGCCGCACCGACGTTCGAGGACTTTATTTGCTCTGGTATTTCCTTATAAGCTTCAGTTAATATCAAGTGGGCGTGATTATGCATAATATAACAAGTTATTACTTTGCGCCGCCTCGACAATATCTATGATACAGGGTGTTCTGGAAAAATAGTTATTTTGTGGATTTTTTAAAAATATGTTTCTTTTAATGTTGATTTTATTTTTGTGGAACTAGAGAAATTATTTATATAGCTAAATAGTTTTGTAAAATTGTATCTGGATTGACGCGTATGTAAAATGCAGGATAGAAGTATGATTTTGACTATGAGTTGAGGTTTATTAGAACTCTTAGGAAATCCAAATGAAAATATCCACGGCAGGAAATTATCACACACACACACACACTCACGCGTTTTATCCCTGAAGGGATAGGCAGAGGCAATTAATGCACCCACTTTTCGCCGTGCGTATTCCGTCCCATGATGTGATAGGGGGCGAGCGTATCGCCATATCGGGCACAAATTCCACACTCCAGGCCGATACTGAATAGAAAAATCCAATATCACTTTGCCCGACCCGGAAACCGTAATACAACTACGCCACCGAGGCAGTCGTTATCAATAACTACCATTATCAATATTTTTTTATTTCTCATAGTTATAGATAACCATAATAGAATACCGAATTCTCAGATTTAATAGGGACATGGGACTGTGATTTCTGTGGACAGAAATTAGTGTAAATATGCTATACATGTACCATACATTTTGGGTAAATTAAGTTATTGTAGCTGCTACTTTTATAGTTTACCCGAAGTACCGAAAGAAGTTTTACTGGTGGTACGTCTCTTATATGTAAGAGACCGTCTGGGTTGGTACCACCGCAATGTCTATTTCTACCACCAAGCAGCAGTGTACATGCACTGTTGTGTTTCGGTTTAAAGGACATTGTAGCCAGTGTAACTACAGGACATAGTGAGACTTAACATCTTATGTCTCAGGATGACGAGCGCAGTGGAATGCCACACAGTACTTTGTAATTCAAGGTGCTGGATGATGTTGCTACTGTTTATGGGTGGTCGTACCACTTACCATCAGGCGAACGGCATGAAAAAAAAAAACATTATTAATTTTACCCAAAGGAATTTTTATAAATTATTTTCAAGCATGCAGAGATTCTAAAATTTAAATGCTCGCACCAGATTTCTAAAAATAAGGTCTAATTTCACCATTTTCCATTATTTAACGGGCGTTAGTTAAATGAGCATTAAAATAAACGCGATGTAAAGTATGGCAGTATCTATATGTAAGGTATGAGACTGCCTCGGTGGCGTAGTTGTATTACGGTACGACTGCAAGGCTGAGGTCTCGGGTTCGATTCCCGGGTCGGGCAAAGTGATATTGGATTTTTCTATTCAGTATCAGCCCGGAGTCTGGAATTGGTGCCCGATATGGCGATAGGCTCGCCCCCTATCACATCATGGGACGGAATACGCTTGGCGAAAAGTGGGTGCACTAGTTGCGCCTCTGCCTACCCCTTCGGGGATGAAAGGCGTGAGCATGCGTAAAGTATTTTTTTTTTTTTTTTTTTTTTTTATTGCATTTAATGACGAGACGAGCATGCCGTTCGCCTGATGGTAAGCGATACGACCACCCATAAACAGTAGCAACACCATCCAGCACCTTGACTAACAAAGTACTGTGTGGCATTCCACTGCGCTCGTCACCCTGAGACATAAGATGTTAAGTCTCATTATGTCCAGTAGTTATACTGGCTACAATGTCCTTCAAACCGAAACACAACAGTGCATGCACACTGTTGCTTGGCGGTAGAAATAGACATTGCGGTGGTACCCACCCAGACGGCCTCTTACATAATGAGAGACCTACCACCAAGTATGGCGCGTCCTATGAAAGAACGCCTAGTTAAGGAAGATAATCACCGGTTAGAGCATGATGGGACGCTCAAAACCTTAACAGTCCGTTAAGACAGTTAACAGGCTGTTAAAGTAACTAACAGAACCTGGTGAAATTAAGCCTAAATCTTGTTTAACTAACGCACCATAATGCGTGACGAAGTTATATGGTACAACTCTCTCGACTGTGTCTGTGAAGGTCTGGAGTATCTACGCTCCCCGGTTCAGGCAAATTGCTGGGTTTTTCAGTACCAACCCGAAGTCCGGAATTTTGCTCGCTAGCAATAGGCTCATCTTTATCACATGGGACCTGAGATAACTAGCAAATCCGGAGACTTAACATCTTATGTCTCAGGGTGACGAGCGGAAAAGAGTGCCACGCTGCACTTTGTAATTCGAACTTCTGTATGGTGATGCTACTATTTATGGGTGGTCGTATCGCTTACATTTAAATGCAATTCATAAAAAAAAAAAACAATAAAAAACAACACCTCTGCCTACCCCTAAGAAGGGAAAATGACGTTGGTGTGTGTGTAACGCACTATAACAAAAAGCAAATAGCAAGAAACGCCAAAATATAGGGTAATAACGATTAAGGTGATTAAGTGACATTAAACTGAATGTGAATTTTATTTGATTCATCGAAAGGCTGTAAAGCATTTTATTAGCAGATTACAATCGCTCCGTCTTACAATAAAACGTTATTAGGCCAATGAAAGGTTCCAAATTTATGACACTTGGTATTAGCTTTTGCTATTGCATAAGTCACACGGCAGGTGGGTCACCTTGTGTTATATCTTCTAAACAAAATAAAAATCTGTATATATTTCATTTTGTTTTATACACTGTATCTAATTTACCTACCTTTGAACTGATTTTGAAAAGAGCAACCCTAGAGTTTCTTGCCAGTTCTTCTCTGGTGGAAACTGCTTTCCGAACTGGGTGTAGAGTAAAAATTTACTGAATCTAAGTAATGTGGAACGTTTTATGGATTCGAATATTTTTTTTCATTTCAGTTTACAGAATATACAACTGAAAACTTAGGCTTGCGTTTATGCTTGATGAGAGAGCAAGACAAGGTGCCTTCTCAAATGAACTCATTTACCTATACCTTCTTTATTCGGAAAACGAAAAAATAAATTCAACAAATATCCGCAAATTTTTCCATATTTATATTGTATTTGGTATTATTGATTATGAAAAGATTTATGAGAAAAGCGTTCCTTATTTTTTCATTAACTGAATATCGTTTAGGTCCTATTTCACGATGTCTGATGAAATGCTAATCTAATATTAACTAAATACAAAAGGTGGACAGACGACCTTGTAAAGGTCGCAGGAACCCGCTGGATGCAGGCCGCTTCTGACAGGTTGGTCTGGAAATCTTTGGGGGCGACCTATGTTCAGCAGTGGATTTCTACAGACTGAAGAAGAAGAAGAAATACAAAATCCAGGCTCTCAAATAAATAGTAAACAGAAGAGTGCATTTAGCATTAACTGTCTAAGACCGTGTTGTTTTATCCGTGGTCAAGTGTAGGTAGGTACTGGTGGTAGGTCTCTCTTATGCAAGAATTCGTCTGGGTGGGTACCAGCGCAATGTCTATTTCTACCGCCAAGCAGCAGTGTGCATGCACTGTTGTGTTTCGGTTTGTAGGACATTGTAGCCAGTGTCACTACTGGACATAATGAGATTTAACATCTTATGTCTCAGGATGACGAGCGCAGTGGAATGCCACACAGTACTTTGTAACTCAAGGTGCTGGATGGTGTTGTTACTGTTTATGGGTGGTCATATCGCTTACAATTAGGCAAACAGAATGCGCATCTCGTCATTCAAAGCTATAATAAAAAAAGTAAAATTAACGGTTTTATTACATTGGACGAGCGCGCCGCCGCCTTTGCCTCGCTGTGAATTCGCTTGCAATTCGCCAGTGTGATAGAACCCTTAACTTTCCCTGACCGTCGATGAAACAACCCAGCCTCATACGATAACTGGTGGATAATATATATGTGAACACGGTGAAATAAGACTTTGTCTATATGTTTGTTATTTAGCTATGATATAAAAAAAACCATACCATCGATAAAAGCTATATCTCTTTGAAATTCATTTCTTGAAGCACTGGTCGTTGTTTAGTATTTTTTCTTGCCATTGTCACAGCGAACATTGCAGTATTGTCTTGGGGCGACAATTTAAACCGTCTTCCATTCGAATAATATCTATCGATGGTTTTCTTTCGATGCTTTTATTTATTTGATACTAGCGTTTGCTTCCGGGCTCGATTGTGGAATTCGTTAGCTTGTGTCGTTTCTGTCCGTTCATGCTTCATCCGTTCTAAATCTCATCAAAATCTGTTTAGTAGTGTAACCGTGAAAGTATAACAGAAAGAGAGAGAAAGAGAGATAGAGAGAGTTACTTTGTCATTTATAATATTAGTAACTAAAGATAAATTTCGGAGTCTCTCTGAAGGACAAAATTCGGAACGAAGCGATCCGTCGGAGAACCATGGTGACCGACATAGCTCTGAAAGTTATCAGGTTGAAGTGGCAATGAGCTGGCCACATACCTATGTCGCAGAACAGATAACCGCTGGAGTAAGCGTGTTCTGAGGTGGAGACCGCGTCTTGGCAAACGTAGCATGGGACGCCCTCTGGCAACATGGCGGGACGACTTGCACAAAGAGGGCCGGCAGCGACTGGATGCATAAAGCAGCAGACCGGGCTCTATGGCGTACCTTGGGAGAGGCCTATGTCCAGCAGTGGTCTGCAACGGGCTGATGATGATGATGATGAAAAATAAATTTTATTAACTTGTGAATAGACGTAAAACTGATTTTTTTTAAGTTATACCTAATTTAATCTTATTAACTTAGTGACAGGCTGACAGCTCACTTAGTCTGTGATGTAGGTTGGGTCTTGAGTTAGACAGACGAAAATGCGTGAGTTTATTTGATAAAAAAAATTAGTTGTGATTAAAATATGTTAAATAAACTGACCACGTACCATACTGATAGAATAAAAAAATATTCTTAAGATAGTTTAGGATATAACCACCTGTGTGGTTAAGTGGCCGAAGTGCAACCTGGGCACCTAGGGAGTCTGGAATTTGTGCTCGATATAGTAATAGGGCCGCCATATTGCTATCTCGAGCACAAATTCCAGACCCTGAGCACAAAAACACAACTAAGTAGAACCCAATAGCACTTCTTATACACCCTAAATTCTTATATTACGGTATGTCTATATATCTAACTTTAATCTAACCTCTACAAAGATTTACTGACAAACATCCATATATTTACACAAATTCATTTATAGGTAATACTAGTAATTTGACTGTCTGGGTGGCGTAGTTGTATTACTGTACAACTGCAATGTTGGGGTCTCGGGTTCGATCCCCAGGTCTGGCAAAGTGATATTGGATATTTCTATTCAGTATCAATCCTATTTAGTGTCAGCCCGGAGTCTGGAATTTGTGCCCGATATGGCGATAGGCTCACCCCCTATCACATCATGGGACGGAACACGCACGGCGAAAAGTGGGTGCACTAGTTGCGCCTCTGCCTACCCCTTCGGGGATAAAAGGCGTGAGTGTGTATGTATGTACTAGTAAGTTTTGCGTAAAGATATATAGTAACAGACACTTGAGATCCTTTTTATTTTAAATCTATGCCTTTAAATAGTACGCAGGTATCTAGGAGAATCTACAGCGAAGTTAAGCCACACTTGAGACCGTTTTGAAAAGTCAAGACGCGTCGACGCTATGCGGGTTCTTATGGCGGCGCCTAATGACTGTAAAGAGTAGGGTAGGGCGGGGCTTAAAGGTCCGCGGGTAAAAAGGTCCACCACAAATATCTCAAAAACAAGTAACGCATCGTTGTTGCTAACGATACGTGTGTAAAGAAGCGGGCGCGGGAGAAGTAACGCGCCATCGCCGACTGTCGGGCGACGTCACTTGCGGGAGATACACGGTCGTGTGTCCAAATTTTAACGTAAGTATTTTTTTTCGTTTTTAATATTTTTGGGTTTCAAGGAGTGTTTTTAAGTTAACGATCCCTGAACATAGTTTTTAAGTATACGTTATTTAATTGTTTTTTAAAGTGTATTGTCATTTTTAAGTTAGACTGAATGTTTTTTTTTGTATAACTTCTATAAATACTCACACGTGGTTGGGGTAAAAAGGTCCAGTTGGTCCTTTTTACCCCACATCATTTACATATTGGTTATAAAATCTTTCTTGTTTGTTTTAGTATGCGGAACTATAAAAGAAAAACAGATCGTAGCACTAAATCTGTAGAATGGATGCAACGTGCAGCAAATTTAGTTCTTAAATTTAGAAGAACATTTTTTTGTTTAATGTTTATTTCAATTATTTTTGTTTTAAAAGAGTTTAAATATCTATGTTTAATATTCTAAAATTTTAAGTGCTGATTTGTTTAATTTTGTTCTTCAACTGAGACTGATTATTAATTGAAGTGTTAAGATAGTTAGAATTTATCAATAAAACTTTATATTTTTACAAAAAATATATTGTTATTTGGTTAAGACTAATTTAATTTAATTATACTTCAATGAAGAGAATATATTTATTTCTATAATAATGATAATGGTATTTGTTATTTTTAATTTTTTGAAAAACAAATTTACTTTTGATTTCCATTAAATCATTTGTAGTTTCATGAAACCCTTTAAAATTAAGAATGAAATATTGGACCTTTTTACCTCCTCGCTGTCCCTTTTTACCCCTACTATGGGGCAAAAAGAGACAGATGACAATGTCTAGAAAAACAGTAAAAAGATATATTTCTATAATGATGAATCAACCAACAATTGAGACAAACATAGTTCGATAATTGTTTGTTTCATATGTGTTGTTTGTTTAGATGTAGTAGGTTTGGTTTTCACAATATAATTGCTAAAAGTGAAATTGGACCTTTTTGCCCCGCCCTACCCTACCCACCTCATTCAAAATAATTATACCCCACACAATCAATAATATCACGCGATACTCGTATTATCATGATAACATTAATGCAATATTGATGCGTATCACAATATCGTGATAATATCACAGGTTTTAGGCATAGTATTTGCGATCTTTTGATAATATCGAGATTCCATGACCACGATATTATTGATTGTGTAATGTACCCCAAACAGTTTATAAACCTATTTTAGTTATAGAATGTTTTGTCTTCTTCCTTCAAACTCAATTCAAAATTCGTCCGAAGAAGACAAAAGATTCGATAACTATAGAAGGTTTATAAACTGTTTATGAATAAAGCCGTACGATTATAATTAAGGCATATTTTTACTACGCAGATGCTTCTTATTGATATAATACATTAACAATAGTTTTTTTATTGCATTGAATGACGAGACGAGCATGCCGTTCGCGTGATGGTAAGCGATACGATCACCCATAAACTACTGTTTACTTATTGCTACTGCAACACCATCCAGCACCTTGACTTATAAAGTTCTGTGTGGCATTCCACTGCGCTCGTCAAGAGAATGTACGTCGTATGTTTAGAAATGACAAGGTTGTATGCAAATCTGATGAACTAGTAATTCTAATGGCTACATTCACCTATCCAAATTACAACACTGTAGAGCACGTACAATGCTCCTTGGCGGTAGAAATAGACTATGTAGTGGTAGAAAAGAAGAAAGAAAAACAATTTATTTGGGACAACTTAAAACAATAAGTATTTAAAGACAACAAAAAAACATAAAATTAAGGTTGTCACGAAACGGCTCCAACTCAGCATATGCTGGCAATAAAGCCAGCGCTGATCTTCCGTTAGGCCGCTTGGTGAAGTCACGGCCGCCAAGACCGACTTATCGACCGGTACTTATCTAGACGAATCTTCCCATGCAAAGACATACATCGCTTCTCGGCCTTTTGGCTAAGATCAAAGTGTGCCATGGTTTTCACCCTAATCTGGGAAATAATTTTATAAATTAATATAGTATATTCTGTTCTTTTCAGCTTAATAACACCAAGTACAAATATTGCGTTTATTTCACTATGCCATTAATTTCAACATTATCTAAAACGAAATACACCATTACATCTTTTTATGAGAAAATAAAGCAATGTAAAACCATACATCTCGCGTTCAAGACCAACACACAAAGTCTTTAAAATACTGTAAACGTTAAAATTACTTTTTAGATGCAATAATTTATTTTTTAAAACACATTTCCAAGAAAGAACAGAAGTTATTACTTTCGAATAGAGATTTTGCGGCGCAAAGGGGAAAATATGTTGCAGTTGCAGCTATGAAATGGGGGTATTTGTAACAAATCCCGGACAAGGCGTACAGTGCAATATAAGTCCGCGGTTGTACTTAGCGAAACTCAACGGCGCTCCACATTGTTTTTGACTCTTCATAACTTCAGATTTGTTGGTACTAGGGTGCTTCACGGGTTTTTGTTTTCTTATTGTTTATTGACTGTTTTTTGGAGAAAATTGTATACTGTTATTATGCTTGAAGATGTTTATATAAAAAAAAAATAGGCAAATGAGCGTGTGATTGTATTATAGAATTATTATGTATTACGTGAAATGGTACAATATATTGATAATTTATGTCAGACTAGATTTTGCTTGTAGCTCCACCCGCGTGAAACAGTTTTCCCGGAATAAAAGTCTCGCTATATATTTTCCCGGGATAGAATGTAGCTTATTTATTTATTTATTTCTATAGGTTTGCTTACAGTTGTAACAATTTTACGACAAAAAATATAGAACATACACACTAGTTTAGAATAAGTTGCACAACCTATTACAAGCAAACACAGAATGCAAAAAATACAAACACAAGAAGAAAAGAAAAAAAAATAAGGATACAAACGGACAATATTGGATGCAATCACACTGCCCAACCTCTCAGGATGAGATTCCCTGAGACCCGGGCACCGCGACAACAGTTACAAATCCAATGCAACATGAAAGGTACCAATCTAGTCTTAACTATAATACTAATATCACAAATGCGAATGATTGTGAAAATATTCGAGGGTTTATTTAATTTGGTACAGGAATAAACCATGTTCTGCATTAACATACAGGCTACTCTTATCCAGAAATTTGCTGCCGTAGGACACACACCTTGTACAAAAATAATGTTCACACACCCTATGTGATATTATCTTTCTTATAATATATATAAATCTCGTGTCACAATGTTTGTCCTCAATGGACTCCTAAACCACTTAACCGATTATAATAAAATTCGCACACCATGTGCAGTTCGATCCAACTTGAGAGACAGGATAGTTTTCATCCCCCTAACTGTTAAGGGTAGTCCACCCCTAATTTTTTTTTATTTTTTTTCAGATAGAATTTTTTGTTTTTATTTTTTTATGATACAGCATTAAAAAATACATACAACCCTAAATTTTTCAACCCTCTACGATCAACCCCTATTTTTTAATAGCCATTTTAGTAATTTAATAACTTTTCGATTTCGATGAAATTTGGCACATTGGTAGATTATGTATACTTTTTATACCGGGAAAATATAAAGCGGGACTTTTATACCGGGAAAACTCATTCACGCGGGCGGAGCCGCGGGCAAAAGCTAGTAGACTATAATTTATCTCTATGCCGACTGCCTCGGTGGCGTAGTTGTATTATGGTACGACTGCAATGCTGGGGTCTCGGGTTCGATCCCCGGGTCGGGCAAAGTGATATTGAGTTTTTCTGTTCAGTATCAGCCCGAAGTCTGGAATTTGTGCCCGATATGGCGATAGGCTCGCCCCCTATCACATCATGGGACGGAATAACGGCGAAAAGTGGGTGCACTAGTTGCGCCTCTGCCTACCCCTTCGGGGATAATAGGCGTGATTGTGTGTGTCTTATCTCTATGCTAAATTTCATCTAGATTTGGTCAGTCGTTCTGGCCTAATTATGTACCAAAACATTTCACTTTCGCGTATATAATATTAGTATAGATAGTTACAGTTGTGAATGAACAGGTGTCATACATTTTAAAATCCTTCTAGTAAGTAGTACTAGGTATTAACTTTTGTACTAAAATTTGAGATTCGATACTAATTACTTTTTAGATTCTCGATATCGCTATTCTTACGCACTTAATCCAGACTCATAGGGCATCGAACTCTTTCAAAGGCACTTTTTTTACGAGAGAGCTAAAAGCCATAGCAGTTGTATCGCAGATTGTGCGAAAAATGGATAAATACGGTTCATAGTTCACTGGATTGTAGTATCTACGGAGTACGGACTTCATAGTACGGTAAAGCGACATCTATTATGTTTAACAATATAATCCTGTAATATGCTCTCCCACTGCTAGACATGGTTCTACTAACGAGAGGGTTTAGGTCATAGTCCACCACCCTGACCTAGTGTGGGTTGGCAGACTTCAGATACTTCGAAATTCTTATGTAGGATTCTTAGGTATGTATGTTTTGCTTCGGTGGCATAGTTGCATTACGGTACGACTGCAATAAGGTCTAGGGTTCGATCCCCAGGTCGGGCAAAGTAATATTGGGTGTTTCTAATCAGTAGGTATTAGTCCGGACACTGGAATTTATGCCCGATATGGCGATGGGTTCGCCCCTATCACATCATGGGACGGAACACGCACGGCGAAAAGTGGTTGCACTAGTTGCGCCTGTACCAACCCCTTCGGGGATAAAAGGCGTGAGTGTGTGTGTGTGTGTGTGTGTGTGTGTGATAATGGTGATGATTAAGTTTCATTCATCCAATGTGAATTTCCTGCCGTGGATCACCGTTCACGCGAAAGATTATAAATAAAATAGTTTATTCATCACGTAGGTGAACATAATTGCACTTATGATAAGTCAAGATACATTAAATTGATTATATTAATAATTATTATTAATACCAAAGGTCACTTATATAACTATCGATAGTTTTATTGGGAGTAAAATCAATGATGAGAAATAAACAAAAACAAAAAAGCCAGCTCGGGCTGGCAGGAAAGGGGATATAAAATAGAGATCATTTTTAGTACAAAATTAAAATAGTCCACGACACAAAAATCTCTAAAAAGTAAAATAATAAAAGTGTCTTTGTCGTTTAAGTACCTAGTAATATTTTGACTGCCTCGGTGGCGTAGTTGTATTGCGTACGCGTTACGAGTACTATTTGCGCGCTGAGGTCCTGGGTTCGAATCCTGGGTCGGGCCAAAAACTTTGTGACTGGGTTATTCCATCTTAAAAAATTATTCAGTCGCAGCTCGGAGTCAGGAAATTGGCGGTGTGATACCCCCGTGCCTCGGAAAGCACGTAAAGGCGTTGATCCTGCGCCCGATCTCTCTCCGGTAATGTCGGATTGCCGTTTCACCGGAATATGAGAGTGAAGGAACAGTGAGTGCACCCTGTGTATTGCGCACACACTTGTGCACTATAATATCTCCTGCGCACCTGGCTGATCTCCTTGAGATTGGCTGCCGTGGCCGAAATCGGCTAGGAAGGGATATATATAACATTTTGACCCAAGCGTCGTCGCGTCGGGGGACCGCTAAAGAAGTATTTTCGTCTCCACCACACCACACCAGCCCTGTATTATATACCGCCCACTGCTGAGCACGGGCCTCCTCTACAGCTGAGATGGTTAAGGCCTTAGTCCACCACGCTGGCCTAGTGCGGATTGGCAGACTTCACATACCTTCGAAATTCAGAGAACTTCTCAGGTATGCAGGTTAAAGCGAAAGATTTCCATCTCCCTGCTCCGGAATTTGGGCCCCTGACGTGAGGACGCTTGGCTCAAAATATTTCTAGGTACTTAAACGACAAAGACACTTTTATTATTTTACTTTTTAGAGATTTTTGTGTCGGGGGTTATTTTATTTTTTATTTCAAAGTTTTAAAATTACTTTATTCTCCATCATGGGGCCTTGATAATCAATTATCTAACACCTACTCGATGAGACCATCCTTATGAGCCCAAACACGCTATATCTGCTATAAATTGCTAAGGAGTTGGGTATCCCGCAGACTACTTGATGCTGCAGCATCAGCTCATGTTTAAAAATATTGCCGAAGTCACAGTATACCAAATTTAAATTCAATCGGGCTTTTTAAATTGGAAATGAGCTGATAATCTTCGAACGCTTGAACAGATCTTTATAAATTATAGCTAACAACCATCGTGATCATATTATCAGCTTTCAAACAAAAAAAAACCGCGTCAAGATTGGTCCATTCGTTTGAGAGCTACGATGCCAAAGACAGACGTACAGATACGCACCCTAAACTTATAACACTCCGCTTTTTTGTCGGGGGTTAAAAAATAATGGGAGAAACGCGTCGCGATCCTCACCAGTGAGGTCACTACAGGCCCTAGCCTAGCTAACCTACCCTTTTATAAATACACTCTATATACTGATTATTACTTACATTTAGAATAGCCAACTTTAATTAAAATAACAAATAGAACGAACACTGGCACAAAGAAAAATATCCGACGTAAAATTTGTCACGGAAACAAGTTTTTCTGAAGTTAGGCTAAGTTTATACTGAAATTCAATCCTAAGGTCAACTCTGCTAATTGAGTCGAGCTACAGTGTTTAAACTGCCCCAGTTTAATCTGAAACTTACTTAAGATTAAAGAAAATGAGCACCTGAATAACTTTATTTTACTATCTCTAGTTACCGGTTTGGGAAGTTTTTATATACCGTGTTAGTGAGAATTACACTTATTTAATACGTGTTTTGAGCTAGGAAGAAGGTTAAGATCCCAGAGGTTGATAGTAAGAGGTTTTACTAGCAAGTGTTAAAGTTAATATTTTTAGAGGCACATACAATTCTGTTATGCCAGATTTGCCCTCTATCCTATACGGACATAATGGGAAAATGTCACTCCACTGCACCTGATGATCAGAAGATTGGCGTACAAATACAGCGTTGACTGAAGAGAAATGATTATCACTCGCTAGTGGAAACAATTATGCCGGCCTGTTTGAAATTGGATATACAGGGTAAAATTGAAGTGATGGACATTAAGTAAACCAGTAAGTTAACATTAAGTAAAAAAAAGTGTGCGTGTACTCATGTACACGCGTTAGAAGTTATACTTCTTTGGCGTAACAACATAAAAATCTTTTTAAATAACGCGCCAAAAGAAGTATATCTTCAATATCTTTCGCCTTAGTCGACGTTCAAAATTCAAAACTAAATTGTTGACTATAGTTAACTTCAGGGTGTCGGTTTTTCGGGACGATGTGCGCGCGCATCGTAAAAATATACTCTCATCATTTTTTCCTAACGCGCCAAAAGAAGTATAACTTCAAAAACCTACTTCATAGGAATACTTAGAGTTCGAAGTCATGTAAAATGTAAATAGAACCATATTATTACCGACTGCTTTGTTCCGTGCCACACGAAACAATGCTTAGCGCTTCTAGATTTTCACATATTTAGTAGATTTATGAAGAGTTTGTAGTAAGAAGTAATCTACTGCAATAGGCTTTACAATACTGCTGGGATTTTCATATTAGATCTATACTATCTATAGGTACTAATATTATATAGAGGAAAGATTTGATTGTTTGTTTGTAATGGATAAACTCAAAACTACTGGACCGATTTTGAAAATTCTTTCACTAATAGTAAGCTACATTACTTCTGAGCGCTATAGGCTACTTTTTATCCCGCAAAACTTTTTGACGCGAGCGGAGCCGCGAGCAGACGTCTAGTTATTAATAAATTCGATTTGTGTAGTTTTATTCCTCTTAAGAACAATATCATGAGTAATGTATTAGGTTCAAAGGATGCTGTTGAATTCAATTCACTCAGTATACAGACTGATCCCGAAACGCGACATATGTAGGACACTATAGGTTTTAAAATCTTGTGCACGGCGCTTGCAATCCAGGAGAAAACAATATTCTATCACCAGCATTAGTTGCGTCACTACTACCCCCTACCTAACCATCTAGATAGCATGATCATAAAAGAAAGTTTAATAGAGTTCTCTTTGAAAACTCTTGTTCATTATGTGTTATTGAAATTCCTCTTGCTGACTAATTAACGTTGAAAAATCAAGAAAGTTTGCACTCTTGTTAGGAGGAACGAAGGCGCTTTCGATAGGTAAGGGTGAGTGGTACTTGTAGGTTGAGGGTTCCGTTGCCACTGAGCTTATGAGGCGCGAAGAGGGGTAGGCAGTGGTTGAGTATCATATTTATAAAAATAAAAATGGATAACTGCCTCGATAACGTAGCTGTGTTGCGTGTTAGGTTCATTGCTCTGAGGGCTCAAGTTCGAATCCGGAGGCGCTCAAAGTGATATTGAGTTTTTCTTCTGAGTCTAAGCCTGTAATCTGGGATTTTTGCTGCGCCGTCTATCACATCATGAGACGGAACGCACAAGGTGAAAAGTAGGTGCCTTGATTCCACCTCTGCTTATCCTTTCGGGAGTAAGGTGCGATGTTTGTGAAAAAGAATAATCCTAATTTTTAAAAAAAGCTTAGATTGTTTTCACTGATTGTAAAAAAATATTAAAACAAACTGGACGATCAATAAATAGGAATATTTTTTTTATTATTCACGGGTCCCCAATACTATCTTAGTAATAATAAAGTGGTGTAGTTGTGTTGCGTGTTACGACCACCGAGCTGAGGTCTCAGGTTCAAATTCCGGGTCGGGCAGTGATATTGGGTTTATCTACTCAGTATTATCCCGGAGTCCAGAAATGCCCTCGGCAAAAAGCTCTCCCTCTATTACATGGGACCTTACATAGCTGGCAAAACGTGAGTGTGTTATACCTCTGCCTACCTCTGAAAAGGCAAAAAGGCGTGATGCTATGTATGTATGAAAAATTACTTAATTAGATAATACGTTATAATTACCCCTTTATTAACTTTCCTACATATACACAACGTATTAATAACATAACCTTGTATTACTTGTAGACTAAACTCATGCAATCACATCTTTGCAATCCCTCAATAAATCCACAACAAAACCAAGAACATAAAATAGCTTGGATGCTCATAAGTTAGAAGGGGACTTAGTTGCTTAGAGCTCGTCACAGGCCGGCATAAAAAGCGGCGAGAGCTCAAGCACCACTCGTCGGTCATATTGCGCTCTTTCGCTCAACAAAAAAAGTGGAAAACGTACTTATTGCTTTAGAGTTTCTATTCAAATATAATTTGCGGCCGTGAGGTTGGATTTGAGAAGTTGATTGTTGTAGTTTAAATCATATAGAGTTTGTACAGATGTTTGGTAGTCGTGCCTGAATTAGATTGGGGTGTAGGAACTGTAACCAAAATACGTTGCTGCAATCGTTAATGCTAAAATAATGTATCAGAATGGGAATCCTAGCGATAGACGTATCGAAAGATATCATCATCATCAGTCACATGACGTCCACTGCTGAACATAGGCCTCCCCTAAAGATTTCCAGACGTAGCTGTCAAAAGCGGTCTGCACCCAGCGTGTCCCTGTGACCTTCATCAAGTCGTCTGTACACCTTGCATAAATATGTCGATAGATGTGTCAATCCATTTGGATTTTTCTGTTTTCTATTAGTTTAATTATTTCACAAAGGCATCTTCGCTACAGCCTCAGGTAGTCCTTTATTAAAATACTAGGTGTTGCGCCATACGAGATGTTTAATTTTAATGAAGATTTTAAAATTAAGTGGGCCATCAATAGTCCGGTTACCTAATTTACAAAGCTTAATTTTTGCACGCCATCTGGCAGAATGTATCGGAACTTACGAGTTATATTATTATCCTGTGTTTGTACCTACATTCAATATACAATATAACAATTACATACACTAGGAAAAGAAATCCCATAGCTTCATCTTACACTCTAGCAGGCGAGAAACTGCAAGAAGTTGCAGAGATTCGGGACTTAGGTGTAACACTGGATTCTAAACTTAAATTTAATTACCATATAGATGCTATTGTAAAGAAAGCTTCCAAAATGCTTGGCTTTTTGAAAAGAAATTCTAAAGACTTTAAAACAAGCACAAAAATTATTTTATACAACGCCTTAGTACGCTCTCACTTAGAATATGCTTCCTCCGCATGGAATCCTGTCTATGTACAGCACTCTCAACGCGTTGAGAGTATCCAGCGCATTTTCACAAGACACCTTGCCTTATCGTCATCAGGAATCTCTTACCGAAGCCCATACCCTTTACGACTAAAACATTTCTGCATGTTATCTCTACGTACACGCCGTTCCATACATGACATTACATTTCTCCACAAATTATTTAATGGTACTTCCGAATGCAGAAATTTATTGGAACAATTTTCTATAATGGTTCCTCACAATCTCCCCAGACACCCACTAACCAAAATCCTTCAAGGCCCTCCGTACAGATCCAATTTAGGACTCCATTCACCAGTAAACAGGATATGCAGTAATCATAGTATGATGTGCATAAAATTACCTGACCTAGACATATTCTCAGATTCCTTAAAATTATGCAAAAACAAAATGTTAAAATTATTTTTCTCTGAACCGACACGGATTAGTTATACATTTCGATTTTAATACATATAATAATATTTATAGTATGTTAAAAATTATGTTATTAAAGTATTATTAGGTATGTTTTATTCCATTTTAAAAACTTAGTCTATATAAATTATTTGTGTGTTATTTATTTGCAGTTTATATTAATGTTTAAATTTGTCAACCTTAGATAACAAAATATTAGTTTATAACTGTTTGTTCGTAAAAGTGTAATTGTGAATGTTGGTACATCTTTATTTGGTAAGCACATAAGAATAGTACTTTTAGAATAAGAAAACTGTAGCAATGTTAGTTATGTGTAAAGTGTTGATGTTCCTATGAATCATAAATAAATAAATAAATACAAATAAAACATTCTGATTCAGAAACTCAAACTCAAAATTTTCTTTATTGAAATAGTCTTTCACAAGCTCCTTTGAATCGTCATGAATGTACCACCGCTTCGGAACGTGTTATCGCTGTGAAGAAGAAGCGGCGCAAGAAACTCCCTCAGCAACACGATCTGTCAAAATGATATTCTGATTCTTTTCTCGCTACAAAATCCCTAAATAACTGTAGCGATCAATAGCACCATTAGAAGTACGCCAACGCCATCTACTTTAAAAATTAGAGAAAAAAAAACAAATATTTCCCACGGGAGCAAACTAACGAGATAAATAGTAGCATATATGTTTATCTAAAACATGTTCTCTTCGTGTGCCAAATTTCATCTGAATCTGTTCAGCGGTTACTGTTACTTCTAATAAACATCTAAAAAATTTCAGTAGTTTGTCTTCATTATGCAAAAAAATGCACACAAGGACTGTTATTTAGGAATTTTATTATTATTTCATTACTTCATGATTTACAGATTAGTTTTACCAAATGTCTTATACTAGGTTAGGCCTGTATCGGAGTCATCTTTACAAAGAGTCGCGAATCGTATTCGGGTAAAAGGCAAAGAATCATAAGTTAGTACGCAATAAGTCGATTTGAAGGATATTGTAATTACTGGGCATTATGAGTCTTAATCTCCGGTGACCACTGCAGTAGAGTGCCACGTAGTACGTTATAATTCAAAGTTCTGTATGGTGTTACTACTGTTCGTATCGCGTAGCATCAAGCGAGTAGCATGCTCGTCTCGTCATTTAATTGTAATAAAAAAAAAAACTGCACACCACACACAAAAAATGAATCTATTGTCGTACTATTCAGAACCAATATCATGATATTGGTTCGTCCATAACCCAATTAAAAATGTATTCTAGCATTTTGAATTCTTCCTTACATAATATCATAAAACAAAGTCGCCCTCTGCCTCTGTACGCGATAAACAAAAAAACTTCCGAACGGATTTCGATGAAGTACGGAGATAGTTTGGCCTTGGGAAGGTTTTAGACTACTTTTTATCCCAGGAAAATATATGGCGGGACTTTTATTCCGGAAAAGTGCTTTCACGCGGAATAAGCCGCGAGTAAATGCCAGTAAGCGACGATAGCCAAGTTGGGAATGGAACGGTCTGCCGAGACAATGTCCGCAGGTTCAAAACCCAAGGCACACACCTCTGAATTTTCGAAGTTATGTGTGTATTGTTTATCAATTATCGTTCGCTTTAACGGTGAAGGAAAACATCGTGAGGAAACCTACGTACCTAAGAATTCTCCATAAGAATCTCGAGGGGATGTGAAGTCTGCCAACCCGCACTAGGCCAGCGTGGTGGACTAAGGCCTAACCCCTCTCAGTAGTAGAGGAGGCCCGTGCTCAGCAGTGGGCAGTATATAATACAGGGCTGATGATGATGATGATGATGATGAAATGCCAGTATTATTATATTTTGAACATAAAGAACATTCAAGCTACACCTAAAGGTCAATTCCATTGACCTTCTAGAAATCTTCGAATAATTTCGGTGACTTATTAAAATGTCCAAAATCAGAACCGTACCCTTCGCTGAACAATCAAAATACAACTAAAAACAGCAATCAACAAGCTGGGTTTCTAATTAGCAAAACGTTTCGTAAGAAACTAATGCTTTCAGAAGGCCCAACACCTCTGTAAAGCAGGTCAGTTGTAAGGCTTAGTCGCGTCCCCATTCAGTCAACTTGTCATACTCTAATGTAATTTATCAAGCCCGAGTTTTTGTCTCGTGTCTTACTAGGTGAAGCTATTTAGACACGAACTTGTTTTTTTTTTGTTGTTAACTAGTTAAAGGCTGGGTGGAATATAATATAAAGATTTTACGCATACGCATACTCACGCCTTTTATTCCCGAAAGGGTAGGCAGAGGCGCAACTAGTGCACCCACTTTTCGCTATACGTATTTCGTCCCATAGGGGGCGAGCCTATCGCCATATCGGGCACAAATTCAAGACTCCGAGCTGATACTGATTAGAAAAATCAAATATCACTTTGCCCGACCCGGGGATCGAACCCGAGACCTCTGCATTGCAGTTGTACTACGCCACCGAGGCAGTCAAATAAAGATTTTAAAAAGTACCTAGTTTATGGCCTTTCCTGGGGTTTAACATTTCTATAGTTATGATCAATTAAATTAACCTTGATCACCTAATGTTCTACTATTTCGAAATCAAATAACTCGTGTACTTATTTGTTAACCTCAAAAAAAAAAATTCCTGCTCTCGTTGTTTATAAAAACTCAAAAGCATGGCAGCGCTTAGCATCACGTTATAGGTACACAGACCTATACCATGCAACTTAATGTTTGAAAATTATTCTTTCATAACAAAGCTTGTAAATGAATTCTGAAAATGAGTCTGTTTGTTTGTAACGTCTCAACGGTTCAACAATTAAACCAATTTTGATATTCATCATTGTGATTTTCAGCTTTTGGAAGTCGACTGCTGAACATAGGCCTCGGAGGCATGAGCCTTCGACAATGATGATGATGAATTTTGGTTTACGGACCGATTTAATATCAAGGCGCAGCTGTAGTACTTTTAATGTCAACCCTTAAACAGCTGAACAAATTTTATTTCATAAAAAAACTTACGGCTAATTCAAAAACAATAAAAAAAAATATAAAATAATAAAAAATAAAATGTAATAAACCTAATAAATATACAGATTAACAGATCTTCTATTACATGGGACCTAACTTTGCTGATAAAATGTGGGTGTGGTACACCTCTACCTACCTCCAAAATGGAAAAAGCGTGATGCTGTATTTTAAGTATGTATTAAATATGCAGAAATAAATATGTACCCATTCAAATATTTTTATAGAATCCAAAAACTTATGAACATCAATTACTTACTCCTGAAAATCGAACCTAAAATGTTAAGATTTACAGAACAAATACTAAACCAATGTGGTGATTTTGTCTTCTTGTAGACTATTTGAACTACCCAAATAAATTGGTTTAAGAAAAGCACAATTTTAAACCTAATCTGTACGCTATACGAAGGTCCCTTTCGGAAAAATAAGATCATAAAATCCAAATCGAGTCTTTCCCAATTAACTTAATTGGGTTTTGCGAAAACGTTCTGATTGCAAATGTACAGTTTATGATCCTATGAATTGTAATCACGAATTAACCATGGCAGTTGATCCCGACAGGATGCTATTTATTCCAGAGTAAAAATTACTGAACTTTGGATATTTTTGGCAAATAAACTGAGGATTTATCGGCCAACGCAGCGTTAGACGTCCACCAGTATGGGTGGACAGACGACTTGATAAATGTCGCAGTAACACGCTGGACGCAGGCCGCTTTTGACAAGTCAGTCGGAGGCCTATGCAGTGGACTTCATGTGACTGATGATGTCTAAGGATTTATAAGTGACCTTGAGGTAAATTTGGAGGGGATGGGGTATTAGCTTGACTTTCAAAACTTTATAATCGGAAAACTTTAATAGTTTTATACTTGGTTGAGTTTCTAGTATATCAGTCCTGCTGAGTAGTTACCAGGAATTTTAACTGTTATGCAAGATTTTGCAAGTCGTCTCATGTTTCAGTTTGAAGTACACTGTAGCCAGTGTGATTACTGGGAAAGAGATTAAGGCCCGTATTTACAAACGTTACTTAGCTAAGAACGGAGCAAGGCCATAACAAGTCTGTTTCTCAGTGCGGCATGACAGCGTGTAGGCATAAAAGCGCTGTGGTTGGCCAATATGGAGATACAGATTCACTTCAATTGGATGTCTGATAGCTAAAGCTGAACAAAGCTAAAGAAAACTATGAAATTGCCGACACTATGTGTCAGAGCGCACTGTGCGTCCTCATAGTATTGTTTCTGAATATGTGTATTAGTAATTAACGTCTCAATACGACGAGCGCCCCGTTCCATGCAGTACTTTGTAATTCAGAAGTTCAAGTTATGTTCCTTTTGTTTATGGGTTTGGCTTACCCATAGGCGAGCTAATTACTCATCACGTCATTCATTTGTATATAAAAAGCATATCTACCAACAAAAGTAGGTAACTTGCTTTTAAATTCTCTAAAAATTCATTTCTTTCCTTTCCAATACTACCGTATGCACAACGGCCCGACTTTCTACGGGCTAAGTGCGGAAAAAGGAGCCCCACAACAGTAACAGTGACAGTCCAATACTACCGCTTTACTATCGGTTTTTTTATTGCATTGAATGACGAGACGAGCATGCCGTTCGCCTGATGGTAAGCGATACGACCACCCATAAGCAGTAGCAACACCATCCAGCACCTTGAGCTACAAAGTACTGTGTGGCATTCCACTGCGCTCGTCATCCTGAGACATAAGATGTTAAGTCTCATTATGTCCAGTAGTTACACTGGCTACAATGTCCTTCAAACCGAAACACAACAGTGCATGCACACTGCTGCTTGGCGGGAGAAATAGACATTGCGGTGGTACCCACCCAGACGGACTCTTACATATGAGAGACCTTTTTTTTTTTTTTTTGGCGGGGAAAAAACGCGTCATCGCTACCACCACTGGGGGGTCAGTGGAACGGTTATGTTGGTTTCACCGGTCTTACAGTCCAATGTCGACACTTGGGAGTATAGCATCATCCAAGCGAGCATTGGACCGAGTCCCTAGCCCTATGTACACCCTACACCGGCATACCAACCAAAACCCGCGGTGGCCTTCTTCGGCGCATACGGGACGGCCCCGGGGTATCTTGTTGCACTAAGATATCTGCACGAGTCCGCCCCTGCGCGATGCCGCATTGCGGCCCTTCTCTATACAAGAGGACTCAGTTGCCCCCAAACTCTAAAGGACACTTATGGCGTCTACGACAGCGGGAGACCGACCACCCGCATTGTCGTCCACCTCGAAGTCACTTGAATTGGAGTGAGCAGCCCCTCACTGCTCGCCCTGCGACTTTCTCTAAGCCCCATTTAATCGCCTCTTACGACAGGCAGGGGATGCCGTGGTGGAATTCTCTAGATGCCCCCGGACCACAGGGCATACATATGAGAGACCAACCACCAGTAAAACACATTCATCATTTTAATCCATTGAATATTTTCTATAAACAAGAACAATACATACACACATAGCATCACGCCTATTTTCCTTTTCAGGGGTAGGCAGAGGTGTATCATACCCACATTTCGCCAGCTATGTTAGGTCCCATGTAATAGGGGGTGGGCTTATTGCCATTGACCGGGGACATTTTTAGACTTCGGGCTGAAACTGAGTAGAAAAACCCAGTACCACTTTGCCCGACCCGGGATTCGAACCCGAGACCTCAGCGCTGCAGCCGTACCTCAATACAACTACGCCATCGAAGCAATCACAAGAATAATAAATTCTGTAAAATGTTGCTACTTTTTCCAATAAGTTCACTACAACTCTTAACTATCAATTGATCTCAAGATGTCTCCGAATCATTCTATTATACGATTGTTAACGAGAACTTAGCTTTTTACGCTCGAATAAAATTCATGGATGAAAAATTCTGGGATTTATTGGCGCATAAAATCTAAGGTGACTTATGCAGGTTTATGTTGTCTACAAAATAACTTCAAGTAAACAGTCTACTGTTTACTTGAAGTTTATCTAATTTTATTATCTATTCCACTCCTAACGGAGTAATTCGACCCCTAAGGAAGGGGTCAAAAAATGGTTCCTTTGCACGAAGTTGCACCCGGGCGGAGTCGAGAACGTAAGCTAGTATATTATGTATTAACAAGCTTTTGCCCTCGGCTCCGCCCGCGTAAATGAGTTTTCCCGGGATAAAAGTCCGGTTTTATATTTTCCCGGGACAAAAAGTAGCCAATGTGTTAATCCAGGACATAATCTACCCGTGTGCCAAATTTCATCGAAATTCGTTCAGTAGTTTTTGCGTGAAAGAGTAACAACATCCATATATCCAGACATCCATACATCCATACTTACAAACTTTCGCGTTTATAATATTATATATAGTAGGATATTATACACTTATGTTTGTATGTTTGTTTGCTGGAAAAAACAAAAATCGCTGAACGGATATGGATGAAATTTGGCACACGGATTGACCGTATCCTGGATTAACGTATGGGCTATATTTTAACCAGTAATTTGCTCCCATATTCGAATTTTTAATCTGAATTTGAGATAGGAGCTGGCGTTGTACAGATAGCGCTATGAATGTTACTATTATTTAAGGACCTCTGTAGCGGGAAAGGTTTTTCACGCGGACGATGCCGAGCAATACCTTGTACACATACACACACTCACGCCTTTCATCCCCGAAGGGGTAGGCAGAGGCGCAACTAGTGCACCGACTTTTCGCCGAGCGTATTCCGTCCCATGATGTGAAGGACGAGCCCATCGCCATATCGGGAACAAATTCCAGACTCCGGGCTGATACTGAATTTAAAATCCAATAACACTTTGCCCGACCCGGTAATCGAACCCGAGACCTAAGCATTCCAGTCGTACTGTAATACAATTACGCCACCGAGGCAGTTAGTAGTGTAATATTTTAGTGCAAATGCTTCAATACATAATTCCGGAAAAATCATAATTATAGTACTTGTGACGCTTTTACGGTTACGTTCATGAAGGCTGTGCAAAATTAATTCTGGCACAACTACAAAATTTTCCAAAACCAATTACAAAACTATTTTAATGGGGAATGATTCTGACATGTCCTATCTTGTTTGAAACTATCTCTGTTTAACATATGGTGGTAAATTACTTAGAAAGAGACAGACTATAGGCGTCCGATGCAAAAACGAACGGAAATTGAGCAGTCCCTTTTCATTTTAACATTTATTAGCTGAATAAGAATGGAAGGATTGTTCTGTCTTTAGTTTCTGAACGTATAAGGCACATGCATTCAGACTAAAAACTTAATAAACTCGTATGAACCAACAAAGTATTTCTACCAATTCTCGTGGAAGCAATTTAAAATATTTAATAGTTAACATGGATTGTCCGAACAGCGCTTCGCGGACAATGCCGGCGTGTCGTGTAGACTGGCGTACAATTCGCAGAGTTTCCGTTACGGGTCACAAAATTGTTTTTGTGCCCGCTCTAATTATTTCCACTTGATGACTTCATATGCACATAGGGTTTCTGGAAGCGGCCAATAAATATAAACGATATTTTTACACGTTGGGCCTAATACCGGCCTATTTAGATACAATTTGACACAATATTTCCGCATACATACGATGCTCATTTACGATAATCATTAGACGGTGTGCTGTATTTTTGTAAAAAAGAAACGTTATTAAGCGTTGTTGGGCCGAACATGTTAATGGCGATAGCCTAGCTGGGTTTTGAACAGACTGCTGAAACAAAGATCTGTGTGTTCAAAACCCAAGGCACCACTGAGTTTGTGAATTAACGTGTGTATTTATCAATAATCTCACGATTTAACAGTGGTTAACGCTGGGAGGAAATCTACAAGCCTAAGAATTATTCATAAAGAATATTGTTGGTATGTTACGTCTGCTAATCTGCGATGAATGGCGTAGTGGACTAAGGCGTAAACCCTCTTGGTAGTAGAGGAGATGCGTTTCCTGCAATAGGTGACATTGGCTGGCATTGAGTGTTTAGTTAGTCAAAAATACTTTTAACCATCGGGCAAAATTACTTTTGACAGTTATTTCAGTCAAAAATAATACTGTCCAATAGTCTGCAGTCTTATGACTGATTTTGATAGTTAAAAGTACTTTTGACTGCAACATACCTATACATAAAACGGGCTTGATACTATTATTATTGATTATTATAATAATTAAATAAATGATTTGTAAGATCTAGTAATTATACATCTGTGCCGGCACTCTTGGTGCGCCGCCCCGGTAACATTCAGAGTGAGTAATAAAAATGCAAACTTGTCAACTCGTTTTATTTCGTTTTAAACAACCTAAATTAATTCTAACGCGACACTAAGGACCGTATGGTGTTATATCTCTTTATATGCTATATAATAGGCGAATTTATATCATAAGATTTTTATCGCGCACACACACACACGCCTTTTATCCCCGAAGGGGTAGCCAGAGGCGCAACTAATGCACCCACTTTTCGCCGTTATTTCGTCCCATGGGACCGTCCCATTGGGCTAGCCTATCGCCATATCGGACACAAACTCCAGACTCCGGGCTGATACTGAATAGAAAAACTCAATATCACTTTGCCCGACCCGGGGATCGAACCCGAGACCTCAGCATTGCAGTCGTACCGTAATACAACCACGCCACCGAGGCAGTCCGAAATTTTTATCGCTTAACTAAGAATAATGTATTTGTATTCTAACACAAAATGTTATAAGGCGTAATAAGTAAGGCCATAAAAATCTAGAGTTTGTAGAATAAATCCTAATGTCCTTTGCAGGAAGAACATCATAACCGTAAATCGTATCTGTTTTAAAACATTTACTGTTTTATAACTTGTATTTCTATTTTACAACACAAACATCGAGCTTAAGCACGAAATAAATCAAATAAAGATTTGGGAATATTAATTGTCCACTTCAGAGAAAAGCAGGAGACAAAACGATGAACTCAGATATTATAACATTTACAGCTAGAAAAGATTATAAAGTACCACAGACATAAAGATACAATTCGAGCTGTTAATATTGATTCCAATAGATATGGCATACACGTAAAACCACCCAAAGTAGAATAGGTATCCATTTTTTTTATTTAAATTGATAGCACTGCGAGGGAGTGCCATCAAGGTTCCCGGTCTCATTGAATATGCAAATAGCGGGCAAAATTGAAAATACCTTGGCATCGGCCATTAGGTCTGTCAAGCCAAGTCCGTAGCCTTGTTATTGGAGTCGTTAAAGCGAGACATAATTCTGGAGGCACCTGGTTTTTAATGAAATAGAATGTAGGTTTTGGTGTATATACATCATTTTTACCCGACTTCGGCGAAGCAAGGAAGGGTAACGATTTTAACACCATATGTATGTATGTATCCATATTGTATTCCACTCAAGCGTCGCTCGAACCGACTAATAAAAAAAATTTGACAAATGAAGTGTCTATCAATTCGTATTTATTTTACGATGGTTAAAGACTACATATCGCACCTTAAGGACGAAAACGACGCAAATAAAAAAAAAATCTAAAATTGGGTTATCGTCGTAAAATGACCTAAAACTGGTCCCTTTTTATGAAAATATAATAAAAAAGGGTACGATATAATAGTTTTTTCCTTTTCCCGCTTGAATATGACGGTTTTTGAACTATTGTTGTATTGAAAAATTCGTTTTAAGTAATTTTGTGACGATAACTCAAGTTTAGATTTTTTTGAATTGCGTCGTTTCCGTCTTAAAGGTGCGATATTTTTTCCAAAATTTTCGGTTATTTTCCGGTTATACGTAAACGAAGAATGGTATTTGCATTTAAGCTACATTTTAAATGCGTGCATCAATGGAATCATATACGTTTTATTTAGTAAAATAGTATGTGTGTACAGAGTTTCGTTTTTTAAAATAGTTAATCAATTACAAAAATCTCATCCAAATCAGATCAGTCTTGTAAAAATCGTGAATATACAAACTTACATGTAAATATCATTATAACATAACATAAATACATACGGGTCGCACACAAAACTTTTTTTTGGCAATTGGTTAAAAAGTTTCCACGTTACAAAATTACATGATTGCTTGGTAGCTAACTAGATGAATAATTTAATCAATTAGATTCCAGTTGTGTTTCTTTACTTATTCAATAAAATAATATTTATTTTATCTTTCGGAGTCTTACTTAATGTATGTCCACATAATTAAACATTATTGTATTAGTTACATGATTTTTAGATCACTGAAATTCCTAAAAGTAGTCATATTTGGAACTCTAAGGATCGAACTATAGTAAGGAAGGGAACCCATTTGGTCGTTTACCCCTCGTCTATTATAAATGCTATACAACTGAGGATATACTTATAGGAAGACCATCATGGGCGTATATAAGAGGGGAGTTTTGGGGGACCAGACCCCCCCATTAGCTTACAACGAAAATAAACCGCCACAAAACATTATAATGCTTATGTGCACTTCTAACAGAAATATATAACAAACAGGGGGGGGGGGATATACGTGACTTGTGGATACATTACATTACAGTACATTTTGGTATCCTTGGACCCCCTATGTGAAAGCTATAGCTACGCCCGTGAAGACCATTATTTGGTATCTTTAAACAATAACTATTATTATGTATTTACTTTTAGAACTCAGAACACGACTTCACCGCTTGCTGATAAACGCTACTCGTTAAAGAAAGAAAGAAAGAAGTTTATTATTGGTGCAATATTGCACACGGAAAACAACAACACATCTCATAAAATACACTAAAAAATAAAATAAAAAGCAATTATTGCACCAACAATGGGCCTCCCATTCAGCTAAATGCCACGGTACCACGAGTTTAGTACCGCAGCGCTGGTTTTCAATGAGATGCCCATGTGACGTGGACGGACATCAAATCGGTAAACGATTTAAAAACTTAAACATAAAAAAAAACTTAAAAACTTACAAATTAATAATAACAACAACAACAACAAAACGAACTAGTAAACGTATCAATTCTTTTACACAGATAAAATAAATTTAAAATAACTATAATTATAATATGTAACTTATACGCACGCTACTGATAACAAAACAAACAGGTACACATAAATAACAAGTATATAAGCCAAGCAAGCAAGTGTATAAGCCGACCAAGTACAAGTCACACTCTAATCTGTACTCAAAATCTAAAATGAGTACTACATTATCTGCGGGTGAGGTTAAGGTGACGTTCGGTAACGTCACGTGATCAGCTCTACCGGACTCGATTATCGCTATTCCTGAACGCGTTAGGTAACCATTTCGCGCAATATTCCAAAAAGCGTTATAACCTTTACAACCAGTGTGTATATTTTCGTACCGTTACAACTGAAACCAGTTTTTTGTTATTTTAGTAGAAATTCTTTTTTCAAGTCACAAAGGAAGGCTCAATTGGGTACAAGCATGAAATGTAAACAAACACCTGAAATCGTTTATGCGCATGTCGGGTAATTCACGGCTTTTCAGCGAAGTAGAGATTGGGGACATTCTGAATAAAACTTTGCGAGTTTCTGAACGGTCTTAGGTGACGTTAGAGTACGTTAGAGTTCCAGATTCCGGTTTTTCTGAACGCGTTTGAACAACTTTACCCTACTTGCAACATTTCTGAACGCACCCCTATATAATATGATTACTGTCAAATAAAATTTACTTGAAACAATGTTGAAACCTGTGTAATCTATTTGTTCGTCTACAAAGATATTAAGCAGTTATAGTCTTAGAACTCTTTGTTCATCTTTCTGCATCTTGTTTGAATGTTGTTGTTTCTCAGTGTTGTTTGTTTCTGTTTCGTCTGGTCATCTGGCGTAGTATATTTTTATTTCTTCTGTACATGTATCCACCTAACTTGACATTGGCAAAATTGTATAAAGGACAGAGCCATATAGGAAAAAAACAACTTTATCTATCTTGATCATAAAATATAATGTATAAAAAATTCGTTTCACAGTGTTTGTTACCATACTCATCCGAAACGGCTGAAACGATTTTAATGTAATTTTATATTCACACTTGGTAGGTCTGAGAGTAGGTTGTTATCTATTTTTTATCCCCCTAAGTGATAAGGATGGCCCATACCAAAAAAAAAATTGTTTTTCAGACAGAAATTTTTATTTTATTTTTTTATGATGTGGCCTTAAAAAATACATATAACCCAAAATTTTCTACCTTCTTCCATCATCCCCTATTTTTTAATAGTGATATTAGTAATTTAGTAACTTTTAACCCCGGTCGGTAACTGATCAATTATCTCTGATCAGTTATTCCCGCTAGGCGTCTGCCGATGTCACTTCTCATTCAGTAAACAGCTTGGAGTAGGGATGAGACCGAAGCGCCGGTCACCTGTCTCTCTTACACAATAATAATAATGTTGTTGCTACTGTTTATGGGTGGTCTTATCACTTACCATCAGGCGAACGGCATACTCGTCTCGTCATTCGATTTAATCTCCTTTTACTCTTTTCGGTCATTGTTATTGTTTGTGCATCGATCGTAGTAGTGACGTTTACAATAATAATTTGACTACTTCAGTGTATTTTTCAAGTATATTTGTTATCAATTTTGAGGGCTGTAATTATGTCTTCCTATTTTATTAATAATTATTAAAATACAGCGGTACATGCTTCTTCCACTCATACACTACATCCTCACGTACTTACAATAATTTATTAATTTTTTCTACTATAATAATCTCTAAAAAGAATTTATATGGCAAAACAACGTTTGCCGGCTCAGCTAGTAATTCTGTAAGTATATAAGCCTTTAATATAATACATAACCTTGGTACCACATAAGTCATAACTATACTTCATACAATTACCTACAATTTAATATCGGAACACATATGAAGCTAAACGATTTCCATTTGAGATGAAACTAACATTCCATTTGAAAATGTAATATAGCAAAATTCAAAATGCTTGTCTGAGCGCCGTTAACCCGGCTCAATGTCTTCGCGTAATTAGAATCTGAGTCTGTCGCACTATTTATTTGGTGACGTTGTAAGTGTGAAGTTCCAGTTATAAGCTATACTATTTTACTTTTATTATATTACTAGCATTGCGCGCGGCTCCACCCGCGTGGAAAGTTTTCCGGGATAAAAAGTAGTCTATAGCACTCAGGAGTAATGTAGCTTCCTATTAGTGAAAGAATTTTCAAAATCGGTCCAGTAGTTCCTGAGATTAGCGCGTTCAAACAAACTCTTCAGCTTTATAATATTAGTATAGATTTTACTTCTGAATAAATGCTTTTAAAATCTTACTATCGCACTATGAATGCAAAAGTGCATTCTGACTGCCTTGGTGCCGTAGTTGTATTACGATAAGACTGCAGTGCTGAGGTCTTGGGTTAGATCCCCGGTCGGGCAAAGTGATATAGGGTTTTTCTACTCACTGTCAGCTCGGAGTCTGGACTTTGTGCCGGTATGGCATTAGGGCATCCCCCTATCTTATCATGGAACGGAATACGCACGGCGACAAGTGGGTGAACTAGTTGCGTCATTGCCTACACCTTCGAGGATAAAGGGCGTGAGTGTGTATGGATGAATGCGAAAGTTAGTGGAGGTATTTGAATCTTTGGTATCACTAAACGCAGAAACTGTAGAACGATTTTGGATAAAATTTAGCACACAGATAGTACATGGGCTAGATTAACGTAATATATAGTTTACTTTAACCTACATCGTACTTACAAATTAGGATTCTTGTTCTGGTTAAAAATTTGACAGGTCCGTCTGGAAATCTTTGGGGGATGCCCATGTTCAGCAGTGGACGTGGCTGATGATGATGATGATGACATAATATCCATGCAGTTATTATGAACGAATAGCTAAGTATCATAATACTATGTCACAATCACACTACTTATTAAAAAAGTCACACGAGACTGCTCTCATGGAATTTCTTCCATTCCAAAAGATAGTATCAAAATGTAGCAGAAAGTTAATATCAATACGAGCTCCGTCTACAGTTGAAGACTGCACAATACTCATGACAGTTGTTATTATGTATCCAGGGCCGGCCTTCGCTGTTCGGGTACCTAGAGCAAAATATTTGTGGCGCCTTTTTTCTAACGACCTTATTTCAGAACTCAACGCATTACGTGGTTGATGCCGTTGTAGTCAGAGTCTGTGGCGCCCCGGGCGACCGAACTGCCCATCTCCCCCTTAAGCCGGCACCATAATTATGTATCTTAATTTAAAGGTTATATGATCTTTAGCAGATACACACACGCCTGGTGTCCCCAAAGGGGTAGGCGGAGGCGCATATGGTTGCACCCACTTTTCGGCGAGCATATTCCGTCCCATGATGTGGTAGGGGGCGAGCCTACCGCCGTATCGGGCACAAATTCCAGACTCCGGGCTGATACTGAATAGATAAACCCAATATCACTTTGCCCAACCCGGGGATCGAAACCGTGACCTCAGCATTGCAGTCGTACCGTAATACAACTACGACACCGAGGCAGTCTTCTGAGGCAGTGATCTTTAGCATCATTAGAAATAAGCATAGCTTACTAAATAATGTGGATCTCATACCTAAGATCGTTTCTCACTTCCATACCCCACCCATAGCTCCTAAAGAGGATGTTCTACAATTGCACGGGTAAATTGTTTGTAAAGGAATCTAATTATAATGTAATTCGAATTTCCATCGGCATTCTCAAGTGGTGATTTTACATTCTAAACAAGCTTCTTTTGCTATCTGAAGAGGCTTGCTTTCTAAATACCCGTACCAGCCTTGTATTATATACTGCCCACTGCTGAGCACGGGCCTCCTCTACTACTGAGAGAGTTCAGGCCTTAGTCCACCACGCTGGCCTAGTACGGGTTGGCAGACTTCACATACCTTCGAATTTTTAATTCGCAAGTATGCAGGTTTCTTCACGATGTTTTCCTTCACCGCTAAAGTTAACGATAATGGATAAAAAATACACACAATGCGTCGGTATCAGTGGTGTGTGCCTTGGGTTTTGAACCTGCGGACATCAGTCTCGTGAGACCGTTCCATTCCCAACTAGACTATCGTCCACTTCTAAAAATTTACTACAATTTTTTCTTGGGTAACAATATCAAATGTAAGGGCACTTAAAATGTCTGAGATGAAAGCAAGGTGTTCTTCGAATCGTTAATAGTTATTGATAGGTCTAATTTAGTCTCAGGGCTCATTTCGTTTTAAGTAAATATGATTTGACAGCTATCGTATTAAACAACTAATGTAGATAGCACTCATTTTATTAACATTTGGGACCATGGATACTTTTGTATTTGGTCGGCTTATATATTTATGTGGCGAGAAGCATTTAACAGCACGCGGTGAAATCGGCCCTTAGTGTAAATTCATGCATGTGAATTCAAAATGGCATTCGTGGTATTCTTTTATAAAAAAAAAACCGGACACGTGCGAGTTGGATTCGCGTACTGAAGGTTCCGACAAACTTATAGGTAAGGTATTTATTATATGTATATAAGTTCAATAAATCGCCAAAATTAATAAATCAATCAAATTCAAAAAGTTTGTAATTGTAAATTCGCCTTTTTACAGCTGAAAGAGACCGTAGACCTAAGTATTTGATATAAATTTCAACTTGATATCTCTTAGCGTTCTTGAGAAAAAAGATCTTGATAGACGAGACAGACGGATAATAAAGGTTCCTTTTTTCCTTTTTGAGGTACGTAACTCTAAAAAAACAGTCAAACGCCTAGGGGTCAAGAAAATCATTTACCTCGGACATTTTGGGTGTCTCGCTGCTGTTTGGGAATGGGGACTGGGTACTGGAGAGGGGAAAGATATTTAAAGGGCTACCCGTAACCTTATAATACTTTAAAATGTAAACCTTTGTAGTAACAAAAGTTCACATTTTCATAAAAAAAGATCCCGAGATGACCAAGCAACACCAATCCAACTTTGGATTACATTGCACTTCGCCCGTCACCCTGAGATATCAGATTACATTTTCGTCAAAAGAAACTTAGAGGGCGAAAAATCTAACAAAGGGTCTTAACAATTTCTAAATCCCATTCCCTCATGGTCACATCTTGAGGGCACTACCCTGATATTTAGAGGTCATGCAAGCTTAAGCTGCGTCTGGAGTCTGGACCTTCAAAGTGCTGTTTACGCTTAGGTATTGTTTTAAAATTAGGGAGAGAATTGGATTTCACTTCGTATTTAAGTTTGTGGATATCAAATTTGATTTACGTGTACAAGCTTTTGATGTTTGCTTTCGTTTACGTTGAAAGTAATATATTGTTATAGATTGTATGATTTCGTGTCATCGGCTCGAGAAACGACGAGACTATTTGAATTATTTTGTTTTTATTTGTTTGCGGCTTTGTGTCGAATGTTTAATACTTATTTTTTGCGTCGGAATTCAAGTTGCGGCTTCGTTTGTTAAATTAAGTATTGAAGTAATTTTATTATAGTAATAAATAGACTATAATGGATATAGAGTTAGATTCATTGCTTTGTTATTTTGTGCCTCCAAGCAGGAATGTCAAAAAATAATATTGCTTGTAAATTAAAAGTATGTTACAGATTCAGTGTTTTGTGAAATTTCTAAATGATGTTAGGAATGCTTAGGAACAGTCGTGGGCCGTGACATTTGCAACCAGACGACTTATTCGTAAAGTTATTTATTATTTAAAACCAAATATATTTTATGTGTATACTTTGTAAACTATCGCTCGCTTTAACGGTGAAGGAAAACACCATGAGGAAACCTGCATACCTGAGAAGTCCTCTGAATTTCGAAGGTATGTGAAGTTTTCCAACCCCAACTAGGCCAGCGTGGTGGACTAAGGCCTTAACCCTCTCAGTTGTAGAGGGGGCCCGTGCTCAGCAATGGGCAGTATATAATACAGGGCTGGTATGATATGGTATATTTTATGTTGGAAATCCGTTTAGAAATCACAGAGTAATCGCTGAAAATACATAATATAGATATACGCTTCGAGGAACCTTCTCCATGTTGAATTCAGTCAAAAAGAATTTAATACTCCTGGTATTTTGAATCAGTTAAGAACTAGGTGACACAAGACTTAAAACACATTTCGCTTTACGCGACACAGCTGTGAAATAGTGTAATTTCGTGGGGCTAGTTGAGAGATTCAAATGGAATTGCGGTAAACGAGTTACGAGTGCCGGATGGGATGTCTGTCCGTTTGTTTGGCTAAGAGTGTCACGGAATTTACCGTGTTTAGGTGAGTATATACTAGGAATTATCTTTTAATATTTGATTGGTAGCCTTGTTTTGAAGTGGTAACACCAATCAGCTACATTTAAAAAAAACACTAGAATAGCTTTTTAGGAGCAATTAATTCTACCTTCCTGACTGATGCAATAGACAGTGAACATGGTTATTCATAATCATCATCATTATCAGCCACATGACGTCCACTGCTGAACGTAGGCCTCCCCTAAAGATTTCCAGACGGACCTGAACAAGCTGTCTGCACCCAGCGTGTTCCTGCGAATCAAGTCTTCTGTCTACCTTGCAGGTGGACGTGCGACGATGTGCTTGCCAGTGCGTGGTCTCCACTCGAGAACTATTTTGCCCCATCTGCCGTCAGTTCTTCGAACTATGTGCCCTGCCGACTGCCAATTCAGCCCGCTAATCCGATGGGCTATGTCAGTGACTTTTGATCTTATACGGATCTCCTCATTTCTGATTTGATTGCGTAGAGAAACACCTAGCTTAGCCCTCTCTATAGCTTGCGGAGTGAACGTGAGCCGTCTAAGGCGGCCCATAGTCAGAGGCCACGTCTCAGTACCGTATGTTATCACTGGTTACACACATTGATTGGAGACTTTTGTTTTCAGGCACTGAGGTATTTTGGACGAGAAGATCTTGCTTAGTTTCTCGAACGCTGCCCACCCGAGCTGGACATAGTTATTCTTTGTCATATAACTACGTAGGATTTAAAGGTAATTTGATACACAGCGCAAATAACAAATAAGTGGACGATAGCCTAGTTGGGAATAGAAGGGTCTGCGAGACAATATGCGGAGGTTCAAAACCCAAGGCACACACCTCTGAATTTTCAAAGTTACGGGTGTATTGTTTATCAATTATCGTTCGCTTGAACGGTGAAGGAAAACATCGTGAGGAAACCTACATACCTGAGAATTCTCCATAAGAATTTCGAGGGTATGTGAAGTCTGCCAATCCGCACTAGTTCAGCGTAGTGGACTAAGGCCTAACCCCTCTCAGTAGTAGAGTAGGCCCGTGCTCAGCAGTAGGCAGTATATAACAGGGCTGGTATGGTACGGTACATAACAAGACTGAGTCTGCGACACAACTGAATTTAATTAATACCTGCTGTACGCTATTTTTTGACCACGTTCCATATATCACGAATTACATACGGAATGTAGCGACATAACGATAGTATTACCTTAGAGTCTAGAATTGGTGCCATATAAGGCAATAGGCGAGCCTATGATAATATGGGACGGAATACATGACGAAAAATAACAGCGTCGAAATCAAACCATTCGTTTTTTTTTTTTTTTTTAGGTAGGCGATCCTGCAGTCAACACCGGGGGAATCCTGCGAATGGGATACTGGAGTCCCCCGGCTTAACGACTGGAGGGGACGTGGGATAGGAATATGGAAGGGAAGGTGGGGGGAGAGAGGAAGGTTCCCAGGATGGGCGGAAAGAGAGGAAAATGTTCGCGGGCCCTTTTAGGCCTCAATGTGATTAACAACCAAGAGGTATACACACTGACTGTGTGCCTCGGCCCGCGACTAATGTCCCCCCGCGCATGGGCGTGCATTGGGTGTGGAGACCCAGCGCACAAGAATTGCCTCGGGGGGCACAGTCCATTCGTGTGGGAGGTACGATGTCACAGACAGACATTTAGATACACTGATACACACCCTAAACTTATAACACCTCTCTTTTTCTGTCGGGGGTTAAAATTGGGTCCACGAGTATCGACTCTGCCTACCCATGCGACGATGAAAGGCGTGAGGGTAATTAACTTCAATCCAATACTCAAGGCTGTTTTACATCCACAACCACACGTCTAAAACCAAATTCAAAACTATGATTTATATACGGCCAGATTAAATATTTAAATAATATTAGTTAGAGCACAAGGGCGGCACTAATCTAATAAATCAAGTGGCAAGGCCTGATCAACTTGAAGCTAAAACCCTATTTCGAAACATCGACAGCTCGCAGCTTAAAACTTATCTCTTTGACTTTAGCAACTAGGGTTGTCACAATGTTTGGAGATAAAGTTTAGACAGTTTAAGCTGTAGAATTGTGTACTAACTTGCTGTACTTGAAAATATTGATAATGGCTTATATCTAAAGGGACTAGAATTGGCGAAGGTATACTGGCGCACAAGGATTTCGTACTTTTTATAATATTGATCTGACTTAAAGCTCTGATTCAGGAATTGAAGCCATGACCAGTTACACGAGTAAAAGTTAATACGCATACGGATACTCACGCCTTTTATCGCCAAAGGAATGGGCAGAGGCGCAACTAGTGCACCCACGTTTTGCCGTGCGTATTCCGTCCCATAATGTGATAGGGGACGAGCCTATCGCCATATGGGGCACAAATTCCAGAGTTCGGGCTGATACTGATTAGAACAACCCAATATCACTTTGCCCAACCCGGGGATCGAACCCGAGACCTCAGCATTGCAGTCGTACCGTAATACAACTACGCCACCGAGGCAGTTAATAATTTTCCAATTAGCCACTGAAATTGAGTAACAGGCCAGGCTTAATTTATTAAGACTCAATTGAATTGCAGTATCCGAGTACATAATTCCAACAGTCACAACCCTAGGTGATTTTGTCGGAATTTTCTAACAAATTTAACATTCTTCACTGGACGTTTTGATAAGTAAATCCCTTAACATTGTAGTTATGTTAAGGGATTTACTTATCAAAACGTCCAGTGAAGAATGTTAAATTTGTGTATATAATAATTCCAACAGTCACAACCCTAGGTGATTTTGTCGGAATTTCCAACAAATTTCACATTCTTCACTGGACGTTTTGATAAGCAGATCCCTTAACTTTGTAGTTACATACATACATGGTACTGATGTATTAAAACTTCGACATATTTTATTAGTTAACTAGGCATTTTATTATAATCATTTCACTATGGCGGTTTTTTTGCCATGTAAAGTCTATTAAGTTATTACTCATCAAGTTTTTACTGGTGGTAGGTCTATGTAAGGGGCCTCCTGGGTAGGTACCACTGCGATATCTTTTTCTATCATCAAGGAGCAGTGTGCATGCACGTTCCATCTCGAAGGACATTATAGCCAGCGTAATTACTTGACATTATGAGACTTAATATCATGTCTCCGGGAAGCGAGTGCAGTGTAGTACCACGCAGTAATTTATAATTAAAAGGTATGTATGGTGTTGCTATTGTTTATGGGCGGTCGTATCGCTTACCAACAGGTATAAAGAAAAAAAATGTACTCAGTGTCACCTTAATGATTATAAAGATTCTGCAAAAGAGTCTATTTCCTCATTAAATTGATTGAATTGCTTCCAATGTTTACGGACGGGAGTGATTACTGATTATAGGGTGCCTCTTTACTGCTGGATGCAGGCCGATTCTAACATGTTTATCTTTAGGGGAAGCCTATATTCAGCAGTAGACTTCCAAAGGCTTAAGAAGGCGAGGTACTTTTGGTTGTTTTCTATATAAAAAAGCATCGTGTGTACTCTCAATGGCTGTAGCGCCTACCCTTTGAACAATAGCAATATAACGCAGAACTATACAAGTGCAATTCATAAAAAAAAAAAAACAGTAATGTTAAAGTCACGTTCAAAATCGGTCAATAAATGACGGGAGCTCTGAGGTAGTAAACATTAAAATAAAAAAATAGACGTCAAATTGCGAACCTCCTCCTTTTTTAAAGTCGATTAATAAATAGAATTCTACAAATACAGTTTCCTACTTTTGGTCGCATATAGATTAGTTTTTTTTTCATAAGTTGATTCAATTAAAATGTTCGGATTACACAATCCGACGGACGAGTTGAAGCGATCCACCGAAATGTCTATTTCTACCGCCAAGCAACAGTGTGCATGCACTATTGTGTTTCGGTTTGAAGGACATTGTAGTTAGTGTAACTGCTGAACATAATAAGACTTAACATCTTATGTCTCAGGATGACGAGCGCAGTGGAATGCCACACAGTACTTTGTAAGTCAAGGTGCTGGATGGTGTTGCTACTGTTTATGGGTGGTCGTATCGCTTACCATCAGGCGAACGGCATGCTCGTCTCGTCATTCAATGCAATAAAAAAAAATGGACCACCGATGTATCCTCAACACTCTTTCTAGTAAAGGAGGACCGTTTTAATAGTAGGACTAGGCTATACGAATTTTTATATTACAGGCCTAGTATTACAATTACATGCAAGGTGGACAGACGACTTGATAAAGATCGCAGGAACACGCTGGATGCAGGCCGCTTTTGACAGATCCATCTGGAAATCTTTAGGGGAGGCCTATGTTCAGCAGTGGACGTCATGTGATGATGATGGTGATGATTGCAATCAATGGTAGGTATGCAATCAACAGGGCTGGTTTTGTTTAAATTTATTTCATTTTCCCAACAAAAACACAATATACATAGGTATCGCCGATTAGGCCTTAATCCCCGAAATCGTAGGCATAGGTGCAACCTAGGCACTCACTTTTCGCCATATGCTCTCATCCATGATGTGATAGGGGTATTGGGTAAAAATTACGGATTCCGGGCTGATATCGGGCAGAAAAACCCGATGTTATCATTTATTTCTTTCATCCAAACTATAATATCAGTTATATTGTTTTTTTAATTATTCAAATTTAAACTTTGCTTTTTTTTTAATTTTAGACCTTGTCACGATTAATAATTTTGTTTCACTTTGACACTTTACTAAAATATTATTGTATAACTCATGTTGTGTCCACCTGTTATTAGAGTTACAATGATAATTTAACCATAATAGGATATAAATTAATGTAATTTGTTTGTTGTAATTTCTGTTGATGGTCCTAAATAAATAAATAAATTCCCATGTGGCTTTGCCCTTTAGGTACTAAAATTATTGATATAATTAAAAGATGACTTTTAATCTCCTTAGTAAAAAATATAGAACATAAAGTAGAGCCAAAATTTAGAGTAATCGAAACGTTTTAGACCTAGATCATTTTTCTTAAATATTCTCTATTAGCATAGCCTTCTCCACAGCTCGCTGAGTGGCCGTGAGCCGTCTTAGGCGTTTCTCTACGCGATCGAATCAGAAATGAGGAGATGCGTAGAAGAACGAAAGTCACTGACATAGCCCAGCAGATTAGCAAGCTAAAGTAGCAGTAGGCAGGGCACATAGTTCGAAGAACTGACGGCAGATGGGACAAAAAAGTTCTCGAGTGGAGGCCACGTACTGGCAAGCGCAGCGTCGGCCGTCCACCTGCATGGGGGACAGACGACTTGATAAAGGTCGCAGGAATACGCTGGATGCAGGCCGCTTTTGACAGGTCCGTCTCGAAATCTTTGGGGCAGGCCTATGTTCAGCAGTGGACGTCAGGTGGCTGATGATGATGATGATTCTCTAATAGGAATTTCGAAAACGTATTAAACCCTGATTTTTACGTCGCGTCGTGTGGATTTTGCAACACTACTTGTCCGGTATTAAATCCCTCGGAGAGGATTGACGTCAGGAAGGCGACCGTTCTAAAAAACTGTGCTAAATTTTTCATGCAAGCTAGGAAAATATTTGTATGTTTCCCTCGAATTCAAGTGCCCGGCTGGGTCTTTATATACTGTATGGGTAGGTATCAATATTAAAGAATATTGTGCAAGTAGTGTTGTGATTCGGTTTGAAATACTTTGAAGCCTGTGTAATTACTGGTGGTAGGTCTTTCATATGTAAGAGTCCGTCTGGGTGGGTACCACCGCAATGTCTATTTCTGCCGCCAAGCAGCAGTGTGCTTGCACTGTTGTGTTTCGGTTTGAAGGACATTATAGCCAGTGTAACAACAGGACATAATGAGACTTAACATCTTATCTCTCAGGATGGCGAGCGCAGTGGAATGCCACACAGTACTTTGTAAGTCAAGGTGCTGGATGGTGTTTCTACTGTTTGGTCGTATCGCTGACCATCAGGCGAACGGCATGCTCGTCTCGTCATTCAAAGCAATAAAAAAAAAACTTGATTATTTTGGAACAGGCTTTGAATATCTAATATATCAGGGTGACGAGCGCAGTGCCATACCACGCAGTATATGTGTATTTCAAAGTTGAGTTTGTGTTGCCACTGTTTATAAGAAGTCGTGTCATTTATGATATGTTTAGTCCTTGATACGGCAATAGGCTCGCCTCCTATTTGAGGTCGTAATACACGTGGCCAAAAGTGGATGTATTAGTTGCGCCTCTGCCTACCCCTTCGGGGATAAAAGGCGTGACTCTTACCATGAGGCGAGGAGCTTGCCCGTTTCGAAAGTCATTTAAAAAGCGATTGGGGTGATATGGGCTGGTGGAAATTTTATTATGATTTTAATACGTTTTCGAGACTTGAATCAAGTATCAATCGATTATATCTCAATAGATATCACTAGAATAATATCTTATCAAATCCATAAATATCATTGAGTGCAAATTGAGTAAGTAACCCGTCATGAGGTATGAGAAGATATTGGATTTTATACTTTAATAAAATGAAAGTTCTGAGTTCCATGTTCCTGCTGCTGAGTTCCATCACCGTACATCGCGACAGAACTCCAAATTCCATCCACATCACCTCGGAGGTTGGCAATCCACCACTGTAGGTTTTAGCCGACATGTTTTGCCACGTACTACAAAACTATGGAACCAATTGCCGCCAGTAGCATTTCTGGACAGATACGACTTGGCGACCTTCAAAAAAAGAGCGTATTCCCACCTAAAAGGCCAGCAACGCATCTCTGTGCCCCATGTTGTTGCAGATGTTCATGGGCGGCGGTGATCACTTACTATCAGGTGAACCGTGTGCTCGTTTGCCAACTATATCATTAAAAAAAAATATCCTACTGAGTGTTGCTTGCGGCTTCGCACGCGTGAAAAGCTTTTCCTGCCACCAAAATCCCTACATACCTATAGTAATCCATGGCCCCATCTGTACGATGCCAGCGGAACCTACAAAAATTCAGATAAAAGCGAGAAAATTAGCCTTTATGTTAATCCGGGACATGCTACATTCGTATGTCAAATTCTATCTACTTTACTTCTAAACTTATTACTTCTTTATTACTTCTAAACCAAACATTTGCATTTATAATATTACTAGAAAAGCAAACATCTGTCATGTCATAGAATGTTTTGTCTCTGTTACTCTGACGTTAAATCTCACTCAGCAAAGCAAGACAAAACATTGTTTAAATATCGAATACAGGCGTACTTATACAACGTGTATTAATAAAACGATGTATCAGTAACTTAATTACTTTGGTATTACCATTGATATGTAAAGGGTTGTTTAATACATCAATGGGTATTGCTATTCTTTAAAAGGACTCATGCAACAAACAGCAACAAGCAACTATCTTCTTTGATTCTCAACTGAGTAGTATCAAAAGTAACCATTATGTGATCTGTCATCCTTAATATTATAAAACAATTTCCCCCGCCGCGTCTGTCTGTCTGAAAGCGATTAATTCATAAAATACAAATCGGATTTAGCTGCAATTTAGTATGGAAATAGTTTGAGATCCTGGGAATGACATAGGCTTTATATCCCGGAAAAATATAAAGCGACACTTTTATCCTGGAAAAACTCATCCACGCAAGCGACGCCGTGAGTAAAAGCTAGTATTTAATATAAGTGACAAGTCTTGCATAAATGGCGCAGGTTGAAATCAATTTAGATTCTCTTGGGGACCTACCAATATACCGTCAGGAGAATAGTTACGTCCAAGGTCGATCAAGTTCACGACGGACATAAATGTAGCGTTTGCTGTAACTATAAGAACGCATTATCTTGTGATTTCGCACTATCGAGGGGGCGGGAGGGAGCTACGTATCAAATAGCAGTCTTTTTTTTTATCATCACAATTTAAAAATTGTCACAAAATTGTGAACATTTTGTATGCGTAAGATGTTCAGACTAGCCCCATGATTATTTAATTGGGGTTTCCTTCCAGATGTTGCATCGTCAAGATTTGGAAGATTACTACTGCTTCGGTGGCGTAATTATATTGCGGTACGACTTCCTTGAGGTCTATAGTAAAGTAAAAACAAATGAGAAATTTTAATCATGTGTTTTGATCACGTGCAAGATTCAGAAAATATTTAAGTAAAGTTTTCTTGGATCAAAATCCTACTTTATAGGTATTCTTCAGGGATAAAAAGTAGGGCATAAAGATCTGCTTTTGATCCAAATCAATTTACCGAGTTATGTCATTTAAAAAGAAAATTCTCTAATCTAGTCTAAGTTTATTTCGATAGGCTCGCCTATCACATCATGGGACGGAATACACGAGGCGAAAAGTGGGTGCCTTAGTTGCGCCTCTGCCTACCCCTTCGGGGATGAAAGGCGTGAGTATGCGAGTATGCGCGTCATTTAAAAATCCTCACAACCGATGTTAAAAGTAGCATAGGTTAATATAGATGTAATTACGTAAATCCAACGTCTGTTGACGGGTTAACATCTGAGATATAACACTTTACCGTATATTACGTTTCGTATTTCGCTCCGTTATACGCATTGAGAATGAGAGCGTATTTACTAATTTTATTATTCGTGAGTGGATACGACTGTAGGAAGTTCACGAGATGTCGCCTCGCTACTGAGTTGATTAAGACGAAGATTATAGAAAAGACATTCCTCGGAAATTGTGAGTGTGTTATTTTACTAAGGTGTTTCATATTGACATACTCTTCAAATATAATACGACCAAAAACAAATGTCCCACTGTTAATTAAATTCCCAAATAAATTAGTACTCTATTCATTACCTATATAATACGTTATCTGGTGATATTTACTTAAACAATGTGTGACGAACCCCAAGAAGTCGATAATATTTAAGTATAATATATTCTCCGTATTAAATGTAGGTATCTAAGGAAAGATATTGTCTAGAGTGAAAATAAAGGCTACACAAAGACCTAACTACCTAACTCTTTTATTGTAGTTAAATGACAAGACGAGCATACCGCTCGCCTGATGGTAAGCGATACGACCGCCCATAAACAGTAGCAACACCATACAGAACTTAGAATTACAAAGTACTGGGTAGCACCACACTGCGCTCGTCACCCTGAGACATAAACCTAAACTGACTAACAACCAGATTGTTGCTATCTCTCTCTAGAAACGTAGTTTCTCTTAGCAGCAACTATGAATTGCACAGTGTTTCTCAGCAACAAATTGACACCGTCTGCGCGGTGCCTAAGTGTATACGTGAAGTTAGGTTACTTGTGCGTATGACGTGTGTATAGTCACCAGACTTTATAATCGGTTTGAAGTTTCTAAACTTCATAATGGCCTCTGAAGATTGGCAAAGCGGTTTGTCACTAATTTGTAGTATAGAGATTGACGATATAATATCGGCGAAGTTTAACTGCAATACCTCGAAACTACCATTTATAAATACCGCGTAAATGAATGACATTAATTGCTTCAAGGTACGACTGTACTACTGAGGTCTCGGGTTCGATCCCCGGGTCGGGCAGTGATATTGGGGTTTTCGACTCAGTATCACCACGGAGCATGGTATTTGTGCCCGTTTTGGCGATAGGTTCGCCCCTATGACATCATGGGACGGAATACACTGGGTGAAAAGTGGGTGCAATAGTTTCGCCTCTGCCTACCCCTTCGGGGATAAAAGGCGTGTATGTGTGTGTGTATGTGCTCTTCCCTAAAAAACATTTTTGTCAACGTAGTACTTATTAAGGTCAGTTACGCAGTACCCATTGTACTATTCCCGGCGATATAGTAATGAGGAGTGATGAAGCAATTCTATTTATTCTGCGAAGTCACCGCGTTAATGTGAATTAAAATGAGTAATAAACTTGGAAAACCGAAGAAGCCTAACTACCATTTATATTACACACACACACATCACGCCTTGACCCCCGAAGGGGTAGGAAGGTTAAATAATAAATGTATCAACTTAATTATTTAACACGCATGCTCACGCCTTTTATCCCCGATGGGGTAGGCAGAGGCGCAACTAGTGCACCCACTTTTCGCCAAGCGTATTCCGTCCCATGATGTGATAGGGGTTGAGCCTATCGCCATATCGGACACAAATTCCAGACTCCGGGCTGATACTGAATAGAAAAACCAATATCACTTTTCCCGACCCGGGGATCGAACCCGAGACCTCAGCCTTGTAGTCGTACCGTAATACAACTACGCCACCGAGGCAGTCAAATTATTTAACACGAGCCAAATAATATCCTACTAATATTATAAACGCGAAAGTTTGTAAGTATGGATGTATGGATCTTTGTTACTCTTTCACGCAAAAACTACTGAACGGATTTCGATGAAATTCGGCACACGGGTAGATTATGTCCTGGATTAACACATAGGCTACTTTTTATCTCGGGAAATATAAAGCGGGACTTTTATCCCGGGAAAACTCACGCCGGCGGAGCTGCGGGCAAAAACTAGTTATTATATAAATGTGTAATTTCTAATGTCCAAATATGGATTTGAACGCTCTATAGTAATACAATATTAAATTCAAAAAAATTGTAAGTTTATTTGCGGCGTGTGCCGCCGCAGGTAGATAGTGGTAGAGAGAAAAGAGAAACTCAGGGTTTAGTTTCGTGGTACGAGCTTTATTTTGCACCTCCGCGTTACACTCGGTACGGTTTGCTGATGGTATGCAAACAAGTCACTGGCCTGCGGGGACTCCAATTCAGGCGAACTGCACGACGCTGATGCACGTGGCTAGCTCCGGCGGCAGCTCGCCGGGTAGATGTTAGGGCCACGTGGTCTGCGCAGCGATGGTGAGGTGGTCGGGGTTAGCACACCCGACTGCGATGGTGGTGGTGTGCACGTGGCGGAGTCAGCACTCCGCACCGTGGAGAAGGCGGTCAGCACGGAGTCAGCACTCTGTGCGTGGAGCACGGCGGTCAGGACGCCGTGCCGTGGAAAACCACGGCGGTCAACGCCGCTCCGTAGAACCTGGAATCAGATTCCACCACGTCGGAATGCAAGCTAGGCTTATATTCCGCGCCAGCGACTCGTGACAGCTCACGAGCCCAGGTGCACATAATACCTGGAAGCGGTTAGTAGTAGTTGGCACACTCACCCCAGCGGGAACAACGATGTGCGTGGCAACACGCAGTTAGTTAGTAGTGTTGCGACGGCGAAGACGATTACAAAAAGAGGGTGCGCGTGACATTGCAGGCTTATTTATACGGGCGCCATTCAGACGTGCGTCAAAACTAGTGACAGTGCATTAGCCAATACGAAACATTAACGGTTTCGATTGGTAGTTAAACTGACGTAAACGATATCCCATATACGAAGAGAGTTAACGTTCCTAGCAACGTTACATATTTTTTATTAAGGTCACGGGGCCCTATTCTGTCAAGGGGGCATATCCGTCTTTTTGCAATAGCTTTAATTGCAAAAAGACGGATTCGCCCCTGTATATGGAACATGGCCCCTGACCTTATATCACTTGTTTTTATGTGCCTTTCATGCAATTTTATATTCATTCTTATAAAAAGCATTTTTATTTGAGGAAATGTTTGCGCATAGGCTCCGTCAAGTTATTATCCGATAATTTTCGAACGCAGTTTAAATTGAAGTATTTCATAATCAACGAGTTTATTCAAATTTCCAAGTACCTATTTCGGGCGAAGGTTATGATTTTCCGGCGTTTTATTTTACTTCTCATTTTCCTCATAGTAACCGGATGTAGTAATCATCGTGTTCTTTACCGTGTGAATCATTGTATTGTGGATGATATAGGTATTGTCATTTGATTTTGTAGGTATATAACTTAGTCACAAGTCAAAATTATCTCTAAAGGGATAACACACACACACACACACCTTCACGCCCATTATCCCCAAAGGGGTAGGCTGAGGTGCAACTAGTGCACCCACTTTTCGCCGTGCGTATTCCGTCCAATGATGTGATAGAGGGGAGCCTATCGCCATATCGGGCACAAATCCCAGACTCCGGGCTGATACTGAGTAGAAAAACCCAATATCACTTTTCCCGACCCGGGGATCGAACCAGAGACAGCATTGCAGTCGTACAGTAATACAACTACGCCACCGCGGCAGTAGAGTAAAGGTATAAGTAGGATTGCAAGTGTATTGTCCTAGCGTTAAGGTATATTGTTGCTTAAAAAGTCATTCATCATATATTACATCACGTTTTATTCCCATTTGGGGTTAGGTAGAAATGTATCACATGCATATTTCGCCAGCTATGTCTCGTGTAGGTGACAGTGCGATATTCATCAGAAAAACACATATTTTACTCGACCCGGGAATCGAACGCGAAACCTCGGTACGGCAGGCGAAATACGAACGCAATACTACACAGTCATTCTATACCAGACCTAGAAACAGAATCTTAGAATACAGTTGTAAATGTTACCACTAAACCTACAAAAGGTGGACAGACGACCTTATAAAGGTCGCAGGAACCCGCTGGATGCAGGCCGCTTCTGACAGGTTGGTCTGGAAATCTTTGGGGGAGGCCTATGTTCAGCAGTGGACATCTAAAGGCTGAAGAAGAAGAAAAAACCTACAAGGTCGTAGGAACGCCGAAAGCAGGCTGCTTTTGACAGACCTGGAATTTTTTAGGTGATGCCTATGTTCAGCAGTGGACTTCATGTCCTATGATGATGATTGAACCTGCAAGACAATTTTACAATTCTATGTTTAAATTTGAAATCATTAATTGAAAAACAATTTTAACATTGCAATTAAAATTAAAGAATACAAATTGCATGTTGATGAAAATTAATTTTCATGTCGCTGGAGTTTATACACGGAATAATAAATACGATATAATTATTCGATAATTGTTACAAAGTCCGAGATATGAATATGTTTTATTACAATGCGTCGTGAGTTTATAGTCAACTTTTATTACTCGCGGCACAGCCCGTGAGATTTTTTTTTCCAGGATAAAAGTCTTGCTATATATTTTCCCGGGATAAAAAGTAGCCTATGTTCTTTCTAGGGTCTCAAACTATCTCCATAGGAAATTTCATCGGAATCTGTTAGGTAGTTTTTAAGTTGATCGCTTTCAGACAGACAGATGTGGCGAGTGCCCTTGCAATCAGCAATGCAATCAGCCCTGTATTATATACTGCCCACTGCTGAGCACGGGCCTCCTCTACTACTGAGAGGGGTTAGGCCTTAGTCCACCACCCTGGCCTAGTGCGGGTTGGAAACTTCACACACCCTCGAAATTCTTATAGAGAATTCTCAGGTATGTAGGTTTCCTTCACCGTTTAAAGTGAACGACAATTGATAAACAATACACACATAACTTCGAAAAGTCAGAGGTGTGTGCGTTGGGTTTTGAACCTCCGGACATTGCCTCGGCAGACCGTTCCATTCCCAACTAGGCTATCGTCCACTCGAGTGCCTTTGTTTTATACTATTCAAGAATAACATTCATAACAACTTATTATTTTATTATGACTAAATAAATCTATCGTAATCATCGTTTTTACAAAACGAAAATAAATCTAGTAAAAAGCCAAGTAAATAAAAACTCGCTTGAATGTAGGTAATATACATAATTATATTTAAGTTATATTAGTTTATCATCGCGCATAATTACGTTATCTCGTGAACTCAAGTTAATTACATCAAGTTCACTGATTACATAGGAAAAACCCGAGTCTATTTTAAACCTTATCGTTATATATTTTTAAAGTACATTCTGTAGCATTGATGGCGGTAGCGTTGTGCGTATTGCGTATTTGTGATTAACACTCTTGGGTTTCATTTCCGAGTCGGGAAAAGTGATTGGTCTTTTCGGCTGAGTAATCAGTACCTACTGAGCCTAGATTATTTTTATAGATTTATTTTATATATATATATATAATTGTAACATTAATCTAGATCTAAAGCAGGGGTTCCCAAAGTATTTTTTGTCACGCCATCCTACTGCCTAAAATGGAAATGACCACGGCCCCTTTCGATTCGATATAAGGAAGAGGGATATAGGCGTCGCTAGTGGGGGGCAAGAAAAGCCTTGCGCTTACAGCAGTTGTGGAGGCAGTGAATTCGGCGAATCTTTTTTTTAGCTCCCGCGTACATTTCATGGAAATCGCGTTCGTCTCAAGGGCCAGCTCCCCTTTAAATGTTATGACAACTCCCTAGGGCGGCGTGCCCCCAACTTTGAAGGGCAATGTGCTAATGCGATGATATGTATAATAAACATTAAAAAAATAATCATAAAGTGGTAAATTAAGTATTAAAAAAATCGTTTCAATACATCGCACCTTTAGGACGAAAACGACACAATTCAAAAAAATCGAAAATTGAGTTATCGTCATAAAATTACTTAAAACGAAATTTTCAATACAACAATAGTTCAAACAACGCCATATTCAAGCGGGAAAAGGACAAAACTATTATAGCGGTCCCTTTTTTATTATATTTTCATTAAGAAGGGACCAGTTTATGACGATAAACCAATTTTAGATTTTTTTGAATTGCGTCGTTTTCGTCCTAAAGGTGCGACATATTTGTGCCACTTTTGTGAAGACCGATAGTTACCACGATTACAATGTCCTTCAAACCTTTACACAACTGCTTTAGACTGGTTGGCAGAAATAGACATATTTGAACCTGCCTAGGCAGGCCGCTTAGTAGAATTCTAACCGTACAAAATGACGACATAAATGTATAAAAAACTTTACACGAAACAATTTTAACACAAGCATACTTAACTAACTAAAACGTAATAAACATGTCTGAATACTCGAAATGTCTGAAATTACTGAAAGGTTTTCACGCTACCGTTTGAGAATGCCTTGGCAGGCTTCAAATTGTGTATTTCAATATTAACCACGCGACGTATTGAATTTAGTTGCAATTACATTGCAGTGCTATGAAAGCAATTTAACGTAGTTATTAAATTGTCTAATTGTCGACTGCCTCGGTGGCGTAGTTGTATCACGGTATGACTGCATGCTGAGGTCTTGGGTTCGATTCCCGGGTCGGGCAGTGATATTGGGTTTTTTAAAATTCAGTGTCAGCCCGGAGTCTGGAATTTGTGCCCGATATGGCGATAGGCTCGCCCCCTATCACATCATGGGACGGAATAACGGCGAAAAGTGGGTGCACTAGTTGCGCCTCTGCCTACCCCTTCGGGGATTAAAGGCGTGAGTGTATATATATGTATATGTATATGTATTAAATTGTAACGAGTGCTTTGATGGCGTCCTTAGTACGACTACCACGCTGAGGTCTCAGGTTTGAAACCGGGTCGGGTATCATAGTATCGGTCCGAAGTCTGGAACTTGTGCTATACCGAGATAGGTTAGTCCCATATCACATCATGGGACGGAACACATATGGCGAAAAGTGGGTACACAGGTTGCGCTTCTGACTACCCCTTTGGGGATTAATAGCGTGAGTATGTATTATGTATGTATATATATGTATTTCCCATTCTAAGTACTTCGGTCTCATTGTAATGAATTTTTCTGGACAATTCGACCGGCTGTGAAACTATCATGCAAAAAAGACGAAATATAATATATCTCTTAAAGGTTTTTATACTGTCGGTACCTGAATGAAAACCTTCACTTGACAGTATGAAAACAGTATAACGTTTGAAAGTATTATTATATTAATATAGCATATCAATGGGAAATATGAGCTTAATTTGCTCTAAGAGGAATTTAAACTATTATAATTTATGTACTACATTAATAATTGTAATTATCAACACCTGCTAGTATCATTTTAAAATATAATATCCAACAAAAAATAGGTTAGTCCATACAGACGACAGTAATGCATAATGCACAATAGAGTTGTCAATCAGCCACTAAAATCGATTAACGAATCGATTTAATTTCCTAAAATCAATTCATAAATTAATCTGTTTTGTGCTTTTGTGATTAAAATTTGATAAACGGTTTTTAGTGCTATCTTACGATCGATTCAGAGATTAAATCAAAATAAGCCATCTCTATGTGAAACTTATTTTATATTATTCTGATTGATCCATTTTATTTCATTTTTAACCGACTTCCAAAAGGAGGAGCATAATAAAAGATAATACATATGCATGGTGAACCTTTATACGAATAACAGGGACTTCCACTAGATGGTAACGGATAAATAGGTATATAAAATCATTTATTTATAAAAATAGTCATTTTCGACAGATTAGATAGAATGTGGTTAGTATCTAACTTTAATATCTATTTATAGACTGCTGGCCATAAATACAAAATCGAACAAGTGTAAACCAACGCGTCATACGAGAGCTGCCTACGCAAATATAAGTATGTAATTATAAAAATATCCTTAGGATACTTATACAAATTAAATTGTAACATGAACTAGATACTTACTTACCAAAAGAATGAAATAAAAAATACTAGTTGAGTGCCAAATTAGTACAAAAAAACAGGCACCGACTGCAAAGATTTATTAATTGTTCACTATACGCTGACTCCAAACATTTATTCATTGTTCATAAATATAATTACACGAATGGCAGTGTATACAATATTGGTATTATTTAAATTTTCTTATAACCCATAAGCAAAGTAAGTAAAAGTTATTTTTTACATTATAGTGGTTTTTGAAGTCGGTCCTATTTTTTGTTAAAAAGTTTTGATTGGTCGATTTTCGCGAACAATTCGAATAATTAGAAGTAAATTGGCTGTTAAAGGAATCAAATAAAAAAAATATGTTAAAAAATGATAAAACATGATACGTTTTAATTTAAAGGAAAATGGACAGAAGAAATACACGAATTGAAATAAAATAAATAGTTTTTAATACAAGTTTTTAGTTTGACTAGATTAATTTACTGTCAAGCAAAAAACAAAGAGAGATAATTAAATAAACTTTATGTAACTCCTAATTCGACCTTTGATAATCGATGCACGAAATCACATTCAAAGGACAGAATCACAACTCTATTGCGCACGCGCAATTAGAACATGTTCATTCGCCATGCTGTTCGGACGTGCGTATTTTATTCTTATTACAATTGTAATTGTGAGTTCGAAGAGGTTCGAATCGAGATGTAAACTAGTGAGAGAGTTACTTAAAATCGGAACACCGAATGACATATTTCTTGGACAATGTAAGTTTTTATATTGTAAAGATTATGTATTACGTCATTGTGAAGGTCAAAATACATTGTGTCGTTTATTGCATAGCCTTCTAGGTGCAGTGGTTATGAAATGACAGTGCGTGGGTTCAATATAATTAAGGCAATTTTTTGTGTGATCTGTGATTATTATAAATCCGAGTGTTGTATTTCTTAGTTTTTAATATCTTCTTGAGTAAAGTTTAAGTATTGGGTGAGGAGTATACATATAACTATTTATTTTTGAATGCTGCATCTCTCGTAGAACTACTAATCTCGTGTTTAAAATTTATTTAAGTGTTAGGTTAGGTATATCCAAGATGTTTTTCTTTTTTCTCCCTTTATTCCCTTATAATTTTGGGTTGATGCAACATACATTAATTTAAGAAAGTTGTGTAATTGTATTGGTTAAAGCAACTACGGCACAGCGGCGATAGCATAGTTGGGAATGGAACGGACTGCCGAGACGAATGTCCGCAGATTCAAAACCGAAGGCCACGCACCTCGGACTTTTCCAAAAAGTTATGTGTGTATTATTTGTGAATTATCAACAAGGAAAAACACCGTGAGAAATCCTCCATACCTGAGAAGTTCTCTGTAAGAATTTCGAAGCTATGTGAAGTCTGCCAACCCGCACTGGGGCAGCGTGGTGGACTAAAGTCAGTAGTAGGAGGCCCGTGCTCAACAGTGGGCAGTATATAATACAGGGCTAGTATTATTATTATATTATTAGACTACTATCTTCTCTTTTGTCTACCTGCCTTTATCTCACGACAATGTGGGGTCGGTGCAATGCCAATTTTGTACTTAAGATTAAGTTTTATTTTTACAATCAGTCTGACGTAAAGATTCTGTGGGAATCTCATCATAATTATCAAATGAATTAAAAATAACAAAGTCTTAAGTAAACAATATAAGGGCCAGTTTCACAGGTTTCAAGAACTAATAAGTATTAAACAACGAATGTAGATAGTACTCATTTTATTACCATTTCTTTGGGAGCATTGATTAGAGTATGACTTTTGTATTTGGTCGGCTAATACGTATTATGTGACGAGTAGTATTTATCAACAAGTGGTGATAAGGCCTCATAATATTATCAAATGATGGTATGCAGGTAATAATTAAGCTTCATTGTTAAAAAATAACGTTATTGCGATAAATATTACTTCTTAAAACAATAAATTTCTTTGTTCTATATAAATTATGCGAAATGCTAATTCATAAACAACTAAACATAATTTATAGAAGCTTTAGTTTGTATAATAGTTTCAGATGTAAGGCATTTAACAGAGGATCAGTCCGATGGTACAGGTATCAGTTTGGTCTGATGCGTGTTTGGCCCGTTTTGCACTCACACCATGACGTTCGGCACGACATACGCGCTTCTTTTGTATATCTTTTTTAAGCTATTGCATAGCTTCTATCGCGGGCCTTGAGCGTGGAGACCGAATCCAGAAATTCCGTAACGAAAATAACCTCACATCTTTTATATCTTACTAATATGAACCTTAAATACAATGCGTAGAAGCTATAATTCTTGAAACGAGTATATTTTTATTTATTTTATTTATTAAAGTCATTAAAACCATTTCTTACTAATCTAATATGAACCTTAAATACATTGCGTAGAAGCTATTTCCCCAGCGTTGGCACGGCACGAGTACAAAAGAATCGAACGTAACATTCTTTTTTCAAATGTTGATTTATTCTACTTTGGTTGTGATGACCATTGCATTTCTGACATTTATCAATAACAAGACTAAACGTGCGTTGCTCGCGTTTAAAAATCTACTTTATGTGGTAATCGTAAGATCGAATTTGTGTTTAGTCAATCAAAATTTGTGATAAAAAATGCTATGCAATAGCTTTACCGCGGCAGTCTCCGAGTGCCACACGTATTTTTTTATTATTATTTCATTTTTATATTTTTGCATTTCTTTTTTTTTGTGTATTTGTTTTTTTTCCTATGTTAATTTCTTTGTAGATAAGGTGTTTGTGCAAATAAATGTATTGTTGTTCAACATTGAGAAATAATTACAGAAGTTTTTGATTCTTTCACAACACTAGTATTACTAAAACTTATGTACAAATATTAGTCGATGATTCAATATACTTTTAGAGCGAATTATACTTATGACGTAAAAAGTAGAAATATTGTTAAAATTCTAAATCATAGCTCTATAGTATCCTCTTCAAATGGCTTAAGTAAATGCCTATTCTTTCAATGCAACATCAATAAACATATCAGTCAACCATCAAGCCAGACTGACAGTATAAACCGTCAAATTGAAAAAAAATAGCACGAAATTAAACTCAAAGAACACGAAACACTAATCATTCAACGTAACGTTCTATAAAAACAATTATAATTCACTAACCTCAAAATTAGCCTATGTTAAGGCGGTTACACGATTTGCATTACAAATTAGACGTGATTGCACGAAAACTGTGAGTTTACACGCAATATTATAGCGTGGACAAATTACTGAACTTTTTGTATTAATTATTTTACAGCAGTGTAGGAAAACATAGGTAGTATGTACAGTCAGCAGCATAAATATCTGTACAAAAACAAAATTTCAAATTGCCTATGTACGCATTAAGTTAAACGGAAATATTTTTTTCTTCGTTTGAAGTAAATTAAATACCCTTTATTTTATTTTTGTGAAGAGAAAAACAAGATTAGTAAGAACACAAAAGTATGAAGGCAATTTGAAATTTTGAATTTGTTCATCTACTTATGCTGCTGACTGTACAATCAACTACTGAAGAAACTACTGGACATAATGAGACTTAACATCTTACGTCTCAGGATGACGAGCGCAGTGAAATGCCACACAGTACTTCGTAACTCAAGGTGCTGCATGGTGTTGCTACTGTTTATGGGCGGTCGTATCGGTTACCATCAGGCGAACGGCATGCTCGTCTCGTCATTCAAAGCCATAAAAAGAAGTAGGTGGGATCGTTTCGGAGATGTACAAAGGGAACAGCAGATAACTCTTATTGTTTACTTTAGTTGTAAGTTGCATGTTGCTGACAGACGACGCGTAAGCGACTTATTTAGAACCTTCAAGTGGTCGAGCATACACTTTTCTGACTGAGCGTACTACCTAGATAGCTTTTGTATCTCCTAGATATGAATCTTGTACGGTACAGTGGTCCGTATTACCTATTTCTGATGCTAAGTAATATTTTGCATACGCATACGCATACACACGCCTTTTATCTCCGGAGGGGTAGGCAGAGGCGCAACTAGTGCACCCACTTTTCGCCGTGTGAATTCCGTCCCATGATGTTGTGATAAGGGGCGAACCTATCGCCATATCGGGCACAAATTCCCGACTCGTTGTATTACGGTACGACTGCAATGCTGAGGTCCTGGGTTCGATCCCCGGGTCGGGCACAGTGATATTGGATTTTTCTATTCAGTATCAGCCCAGAGTCTGGAATTTGTGCCCGATATGGTGATAGGCTCTCCCCTATCACATTATGGGACGGAATACGCACGGCGAAAAGTGGGTGCACTAGTTGCGCTTCTACCTACCCCTTCGGGGATAAAAGGCGTGAGTATGCGTTTAAATAGATAGTAATAGTACTTAAATGTCAATGAGAGCCTACAATAAATTAACCTCAGTCTTTGACCTGAAGAGATTGTCCCAGACATGAAGCAAATATTTACCGATCAGATGAATATTGGTCCCTGAGTGGGACCTACGCCGATCGACCTTTCACTCGTAGGTCAGGGCAAGTTACTTGTTTTGGGGGCTGTCAGTGTGCAGGCCAATTTCAATTTATTGCACTCCACATTTTTTTTACAAAACCATGTTACTTACTTTAATTATATCTATACTATTATATAAAGCTGAAGAGTTTGTTTCTTTGTTTGTATGAACTCGCTAATCTCAGGAACTACTGGACTGATTTTAAAAATTCTTTCACTAATATGAAGCTGCATTACTCCTGAGTGCTATAGGCTACTTTTTATCCCGGAAAAACTTTTCCACGCGGGCGGAGCCGCGCGCAATGCTAGTACTATTATATAAAGCTGAAGAGTTTGTTTGTTTGAACGCGCTAATCTCAGGAACTACTGGACTGATTTTAAAAATTCTTTAACTAATAGGAAGCTACATTACTCCTGAGTGCTATAGGCTACTTTTTATCCAGGAAAAACTTTCCCACGCGGGCGGAGCCGCGCGCAATGCTAGTACTATTATATAAAGCTGAAGAGTTTGTTTGAACGCGCTAATCTCAGGAAACACTGGACTGATTTTAAAAATTCTTTCACTAATAGGAAGCTACATTACTCCTGAGTGCTATAGGCTACTTTTTATCCAGGAAAAACTTTTCCACGCGGGCGGAGCCGCGCGCAATGCTAGTTAATGTTTGGATGTTTGTTAGAAGTAAACTCAGAAATAGCTGATCGGATTTGGATGACATTTGGCACACGCATAGATCATGTTATGGAATAACAAATGGGCTTTTTATCGTATTTTATTTTCTAGAACTAACAACTCCAAATGATGATGAGACCGACGAGCCAATTACAATATTAGAAGCAATATTTCCTCATACAAAAACGTGTAACATAATATGCAAATATCGTAATAACTTTCGGACCCGGATACATTTTCATTATCTGTATAGTAATTCCCTTTTATCTCTTCCCATGTAATATAAAGTATTGCATTCCTAATAGGACTCTGGTCACGTCGCATAAAAACCTTGAGATATTCACTTGCTTTTTGCTGGTGGTGGGGTATAATATCTTGCATGGGCGTATATCAGGGGGGGATTCGGGGGTCCGGATAATGCCTATGTAATCATGAGCCAGCAAGAACCCACACTACGCTACATTTTGCAAAAAAAAAAATTTCTTCAAGAGAAACAACAAACATTGCGTACTCTTTTGTAACTGAATTGTCAGTATAAGTTCTATTTTATTTTCCGCAGTAAGCTCAATTAGGGCATATAATTAAGGAATTTCAATCTAGATTATAGTTAGTAAAATGTCTGTATTATTTACTTTTGATTGAATTCTGTATTATGCCTTTTATTTGCAAAAAAATGAAAAAAAAAACCTATAGCTACGCCCCTGATACCTTGTATCCGCCCGGTAGCGACCATCGTGCACAACGTGTTAAAACGGGTGTTAAACCATAGTGACCCACGTAAGAGTGTCGCGATCCGTGATCAGCCTGTGTATATCCAGTTCAAACAGGCGGCATAATTATCTCAACTGGCGAGTGATAATCATGAGTCGGCTCTCTATCTGGATCCTCCTTCACATACCAGGTGCAGTGGGGTCACTTTAACGAGTATAAAAAAGGCCAACAAATTATGATCTCTTGAGGAAATTCTTTTTATACGGCATGCTCGTCTCGTCATTCAATGCAATAAAAAAAAAAAAAAAAAAAAAAAAAGAATAAAATATGTATAGTCAGCCATATAAATACCTGAATTAATTCAAAATTTGAAATAGGCTTCTTCTTCTTCTTCAGCCTGTAGAAATCCACTGCTGAACATAGGTCGCCCCCAAAGATTTTCAGACCAACCTGTCAGAAGCGGCCTGAATCCAGCGGGTTCCTGCGACCTTTACAAGGTCGTCTGTCCACCTTGTAGGAGGACGCCTATTTGTGTTCAATTTACTGAAAACATATTTATTCTTTGTTTGAAGTAAAGCAAGCACCTTTTATTTTATTTTTTTAAAGAAAAATTATTCGTAAGAAAACAAAAGTGTAAAGGGCGTATTGAAGTTGAATTATTCAACTACTTATGTGAATGAATGTACCTACGCTACAGAAACCGCACATTGCACCTCCGGACAAAATACCTCTATAGTTCGGACAAACTAAGCTGGCCGGTATGACAATTCAATTTTTTTCCCGACGCGATAACTATGTGAGAACGTCTACCCAAAAAATTCAAAACCGTGTCATGTCATACCGGCCAGATCAGTTTGTCCCTACTATAGTTTGCAAGAACAAGTCAGCATTTTACGTTGCAGTCATTTTTTAAATAAACTAAGGTCCGTATTCACAAACGTTACCTACCTAAGGAGGAAGCAGTGCTGGTATAATAAGTCTGTTTCTCAGTGCATTCGGCATGAAAGCGCTTGCAGTGCGTATGCAATAGGACGCTGTGATTGGCTAATATTGAGATACAAATTTACTTCTGTTGGCTGTCAGCTAAACAAAGTTAAATAAAGCCAAAGACAACTATGAAATTGCCGACTCTATGCGATCGGGCGCACTGTGCGTCATCATATTATTGTTTCTGAATATCTAAGTGCTTGCCAAGTCCACACTGTGACGTTACTCCACTTCACCTGATGTTTTGTGTCTGGAATTGTCTCCGATAAATAAGGCCATAACCTAACCTAAACTCTAATAACTGACGAAAGAGGTGCTACATCTCTGCTTACTCTTGCAAAGGGAAAACGTAATGACGATGCCTTAACAACCACAAATGATACAATTGCTGACTTTTTTAATCAAAGCATATTAATTACAGGGGTATGTCTGATAGAAAAAGTCAGCAACAGGGACACGAGTGCTTACGTCGTGACCCCTAGCGGGAAGAAGTTCTATGGACTTTATCAGGTAGGTAAGTAAGGTATTTATTAACTTAAGTACCATAGCATACCGTACTCAGCAGTGGGCAGTATATAATACAGGGGATTATCTACTGCCCACTGCTGAGTACGGACTTCCTCTACTACTGAGAGGGTTCTCTTAGAACTTCTCAGGTAGGTTTCCTCACGATGTTATTCCTTCTTCGTACTATCTACATGGTACACTATGACAAGATTCAAATAATACACTTTTTCAATTTTTAAATTGTGATTACTGATTTTAACGGATTTTTCCTGAGATCGAGAAAGTAATTTTCATCAAAATTATCTTTACTGCGAATGATACTATGTTTCCTAATTCCTATCATGCAATATAAATAGTATTGAAGTAAATCTTGTTATACATTGCTTGGGCAATGCAGTACAAATTCTCCCAGTATTATACTAGCCTGCCATAATAAATTTTGTGGTTACGCATACGCATACTCACGCCTTTTATCCCCGAAGGGGTAGGCAGAGGCGCAACTAGTGCACCCACTGTTCGCCGTGCGTATTCCGTCATGATGTGATAGGGGCGAGCCTATCGCCATATCGGGCACAAATTCCAGACTCCAGGCTGATACTGAATAGAAAAATCCAATATCACTTTGCCCGACCCGGGGATCGAACCCGAGACCTCAGCATTGCGGTCGTATCGTAATACAACTACGCCACCGAAGCATTATTTTGTGGTTAATATGATTTTAGTATCAAGTTTTGTTTTACAGATACCAAGCAAATGGTGCAAGGTGGGTAGACGTGGCGGCGACTGCAATATTGCCTGCGAATGTGAGTATCATCATCATCAATATGATCATCATATATCTCGTATATAATGATGTCCAGTAAGCCTTTAATATCGCGTACATCAGATAGATACCATAATTATTGTCTAACATCAAATATCTCAGGGTAACGAGCACAGTGGAGTGACACGCAGTACTCTGTAATTTAAAGTTCTGGAAAGCGTTGCTACTGTTTATAGGCGGTGTCGCTTGTCATCACAAACAATAGGTTCACAAAGTTTCTAAAAGTCAGAGGTGTGCCTTGCATGCATTAAATGCATAAATTACGACAGTCCCTATACAGTCGGATACAATACATATCTTCAATCATGTAATATGGATGACTGCCTCGGTGGCGTAGTTGTATTAAGGTACAACTATATACTGATGTCTCGAGTTCGATCCCCGGGTCGGGAAAAGTGATATTGGGTTTTTCTACTCGGTTCCAACCTGGAGTCTGAAATTTGTGTCCGATATTATGGCGATAGGCTCGCCCCTTATCACATCATGAGACGGAATATGTGACTTAGTGTGTACTCTAGTTGCTCCTCTACCTACCCCTTCGGGGATAAAGGGCGTGAGTGTGTATATTATATCAGTTACCCTGTTACTAGATATTGTATTATCTTCTCTGGCACTAGAAACCCATAATTTTAATACTAAAGCAGTCATAAAACACGATGCAAGGCTCGTAAAATCTTCAAGCGGTTTCGCTTATCTGGCTGCTGTAAATCATTCTATTGCCGTCGAAAACAAGTGCTCTTTATGCCTTTTCGGATATCAAGACAGTGGAGATTCTAACAAATGATGCAATATAATACATCTAAGTATATATCAATTGGTATATTATTATCATTAAACATTTTGTGGGTAAAATAAAATTTTTATCAGCTGTGTCAGCGGAGAACCAGATAGGATTTCCAGTAAGAAGTATACGAATACCTGTTATTGTTGCTCGACTTAAGAATCTAAATAAAGCCCTTTTATCCATAGCCACGCTGCCAGTGAACCAAGGGGCAAGACTTAATAAATACCCTCTTCCATTTACTAAATGCCAGGAGACCTATCACCTAACTTAGCTGATGAAATAGGTTAACATCTCTATCTACCCCTGAAAAGGCGTGATGCTTTCTGTGTAAAATTAATTAATGATTGTTTTATTATAGCTTTGCTAGACGATGACATCAGAGACGACACAGAATGCGCTGTTAATATCTTCCACCGTGAAGGCTTCAAATACTGGCCGCAATGGGTGACGCGTTGCAAAAACGACAAGCTTATAACCAACGAGATTTATAAGTAAGTAGGATATATAACAAAGTCCCTTGCCGCGTCTGTCTGACTGATAACGGTTTAAACTGAAAAACACCCGAACGGATTTCGTTGATAAGAGTAAGGAGATAGTTTGAGACCCTGGGATGGATCATGGGTGGCGCTCAAGTAAAAGCTAGATAGCAGTTAGTAAATAAAAATAAACAGACCCTACAGTCACTTATTATGTTATCTTGAATTTAGGTACCAGTAACTATTAGGCTAAATATTTGTCACTAAACAAATATTACTAACTAGCTTTTGCCCGCAGCTCCGCCCGCGTGAATGAGTTTACCTGGGATAAAAGTACCGCTTTATATTTTCCCGGGATAAAAAGTAGCCTATGTGTTAATCCAGGACATAATCTACCCGTGTACCAAATTTCATCGAAATCCGTTCAGTAGTTTTTGCGCGAAAGAGTAACAAACATCTATACATCCATAAGTACTTACAAACTTTCGCGTTTATAATATTAAGTAGGATATATAACCTAATAGTTGTTGGTTAATGATGTAACACGGCTAGATGCGGGGATTAAATCCGTTGTAGTATCACTAAGCCACGAAAGCGCAACAGAAAAATCATCCACTTTCCTTTCAATGTAACATTTTGTAAATAAAATGTCGAACAAACTTAATTTATATAGAAGTAAAACATATTTTACTCTGGCAATAAAATCACCACAACTTAACCTGATAACTTCGGTGCAGTGGAATCGGATTTTCTCGACCATTTCAATTTCTCTATCGGGAGTCGAAGCGCTGTCATTCACTTCTTTCTAACAGCGTTTGTCCACCGCCGCCGTCACAAACAAGATTATTTCGACCAAGTTCGTAATTTGCGATTGTCCACGGCGGTCGATCTTGATGCTAGTTTTGCAATCAATGTTTTATAATGCTGAAATGCTACCATTTCGTACGGACACCCGGCATCAATGCCGAATTTACAATCAATCCCAAGAATTAACCAATCGTTATGAGTAATCATTTTAAGCATATTCTGGTTGATTTTCACTATCTATTCAAAGGTATGCAAATTATGCAAACTATTGATCTGTCGCTAGCAAGCACTAATTCACAATCGACCGAAATGATTCTCCAGTCATTGTGGAGTAATTAATCCAGAGTTCTAAGATTATATAGAGCGGACATTGGAAAAATGTTCATACAAAAATGTTGAGCCTATTCGTCAGTAACTCAATCTACAGTGAAATACCAAAACACCTATGTAAAATGATTAGAACATACTTTGACAAGATCGTAATGCGCAAATTAGCATATTTCCTTCCAAAATGTTGCTTTCTTTACAAAATTTGCGCATACCGAGACGTCTTGTCACATGGATGTGTCAGATAAGACAGCGACTTATTACCAATTGGTAATAACTTTTGGACGAAAAATTTGACTAATTATACTGTTGAATGTCTTTGAATTAATGTTATATTTTCATACGGGCATGGTAAATTAGAGTAGACGATAGCCTAGTTGGGAATGGAACGGTCTGCCGCGACAATGTCCGGAGGTTCAAAACCCAAGGCACACACCTCTGACTTTTCGAAGTTACGTGTGTATTGTTAATCAATTATCGTTCGCTTTAACGGTGAAGGAAAACATCGTGAGGAAACCTACATACCCGAGAATTCTCCATAAGAATCTCGAGGGTATGTAAAGTCTACCAACCCGCACTAAGCCAACGTGGTGGACTAAGGCCTAACCCCTCTCAGTAGTAGAGGAGGCCCATGCTCAGCAGTTGGTAGTATATAATACAGGGCTGATTGCATTGCATGGTAAATTCACTTCACTGCACATGATAAGTGGAGTGGCGTACGAAATTGATTGAAGAGACACGATTATCCATAGCCAGTCGACATAATGACGCTTAGTCGAACAGACTTCGTGTCGTATGTCGGCGGCGGTGGACAAACGTTCGAATGTTTAACCAAAGTTTCCTAACCCTTTTTACACCTTTTGTTTGCTTAGTAAAGGATTTAGGTACATTTCCATAGACCCTTTATGTATAGGAAGATGTGATCCAAAAATCGCCTTTTCAGATTTTGTATGTGAAGTGCTATTTGAAAACGTAAGGGTCGTTATGGACAGGCTTGTGCCCTTTTATGAGTTTCATTTACAATGTAGCATCTTCCCTGTGTTAAAAGGTTTTCTTTCTGCCATATTTATTTATTAAATTAGCAAGTTGTCGACGTAATGGTGTCTTTAAAAACTTAACAAGATTTTTTTTTGCTTCACAAAAAGAACTTTTAGTATTAATTATCGATATCTTTGGTTGGTTTTATTTTATTTAGTTTATTTTATAAGGGAAACAGACAAGTGTACAGATAAATTACAAATAAACTTTACTTAAGATTAAGTTAGTGTACACTCCACTACGGTTTTACGGATTACAATTAGTTTTGGTCAGTGTTCAACATTTTTTATGTAACCCAAAAGTCTATCTTAGTTTTACCGACGTTACTGGAATTGTATCTTAGTAGGCAAAATAATATGTGTGCAGGCCGGCAACATGCAAGTTCACCTGACAAATCGTATACTATTTTAATGGATACACTACCGACTTTAAACAAACGGAATTCGCATTGGTACAAGGAGGGACATTTGGGCCTCCATAAATCTTACGTTACAAAATGAAATAACAAGCTTTTGATTTACGATTTCTGTAAGTGCTACTTCACTGATCGAACCGGGCCACTGTCATCATCAGCCACATGACGTCCACTGCTGAACATAGGCCTCCCCCAAAGATTTCCAGACGGACCTGTCGAAAGCGGCCTGCATCCAGCGTGTTCCTGCGACCTTTATCAAGTCGTCTGTCCACCTTGCAGGTGGACGGCCGACGCTGCGCTTGCCAGTACGTGGTCTCCGCTCGAGAACTTTTTTGCACCATCTGCCGTCAGTTCTTCGAACTATGTGCCCTGCCTACTGCCACTTCAGCATGCTAATTTAATCCGCTGTGCTATGTCAGTAACTTTCGTTCTTCTGCGGATCTCCTCATTCCTGATTCGATCGCGTAGAGAAACACCTACCATACGGGCCACTGTAACTGAACAAAAATATGTGTAGTATAATATTAGATATTAGACAGACAAAAATATATGCAAATGTAATGTAGTCTTTCTCTACTTTGAGGAGGGTGATTTTTTAACTTTTATTTATTATTTTTAGGTGTCCAGACCTCAGCTCGCCCAGATCCAGCCCAGACAGGACTTTATTCATGGACCCTTTGATGTCTAACCGAGGAAGGCAGTTCAGGTTCCGAAGATGGAGTATGATTAACTACCACACTCTTCAACCAAATTGAAAGATGTCAAAAGTTTTTTACTTGTTTTTGTAATAAATTGTTATTGGTTTATGGATTTTATTTATATTTATTGAACACGTTTTTATTCACAAAGTCTTAAATCAGTTTACAAAGGAGATGTCCGCTTTTTGTGTGGGTGCCGGGTCTCAAAATTTAACCAAGCTCAAACTTTATGGATATTAATAGGGCAAAAATATGAATATTGGATTAAAAGAAATATTTAGACTCCTCCATTTATAACCAACTTTTTAAAAACGTTCTTATTAAGTGTAGTTTTAAAGCAAGATAAAATGACATAAATCTCAAAACCGGAGGACTTTAAAATTATACGATTTATTGCAAAGGCCTAATTTTTGGGAGCACTATCTAGATATGTATAAAGTATCTTGGTTAGAATTTTAAGCACGGCTTTGGACATGCACTTTAAAAAAAATATCAGATTCCGATTTACGCAGAAATAGCTCAGTGTGAACCCGCACTAGGCCAGCGTGGTGGAGTTAGGCCTTAACCCTCTCAGTTGTAGAGGAGGCCCGTGCTCAGCAGTGGGCAGTATATAATCTGTATTATATAGCATTGAATGACGAGACGAGCATGCCGTTCGCCTGATGGTAAGCGATACGACCACCCATAAACAGTAGCAACACCATACAGCACCTTGACTTACAAAGTACTGTGTGGCATTCCACTGCGATCGTCATCCTGAGACATAAGATGTTAAGTTTCATTATGTCCAGTAGTTATACTATACAAAATATCTTACCTATCACTTTAACTGCCTATTAAATTAAATAAATAAAAATATAATACTTTATTCATCACGTAGGCGAACATAGTTGCACTTATGATAAGTCAAGATGCGTTAAATTGATTATAATAATAATTATTAATACCAAAGCTAAGGTCACTTATATAACTACTGATATTTTTATTAGGCGTAAAATAAAAAGCCAGCTAGGGCTGGCAGGAAAAGCAATATAAAAAAGAGATCATTTTATTAATAAATAATGGGAGGAACGCGTCACGATCCTCACCGGTGAGGACACTTCAGGCCCTAGCCTAGCTAACCTACCAGCCTTTCACTAGCTACCTAAGCGACGACGACCCGAAGAAGAAAGGCAGAAAGAAATTCCGGCCTTACTTTTTTGCCATCAATTGTTCATTGATATATGTCTGGTGGGGACGTATGCAGTCGCACAGACGGGTGATCAGTTCGCCTCATTGGAACTATTTCACCCTAAAGATATAAGGAGGGTGTTTAAGAGTTAATTCGTTTAGTCGACACTCGACTTCTTCGTAACTCAATTATTTTATTTGGTGACGTTTTATTAGTGGACCTGGCTTTCTTAGTGGATATAGGTTTATTGTTCTTTTATTGTTAGCAGTAAAATATGTCTTTTAGCCGACTTCAAAAAAGAGGGTTCTCGATTCTAATACAACTTACTGGTCAGCATTATCATCGTTTATTTATTCAGTTGTATTAAAAACATATATGATAGCATCACGCCCTTTATCTTTTCAAGGTTATTCTTCTATAAACGTATATTTCACTTGCCAATAGTTCCTATGTAATAGCGAACCTGAAAAACTCGGTTTCCAACAAAGTAAACTATTTTATATAATCAGCTCAAAATTCCAGACTCCAATACTGAGTCAAAATCACAAATATTAACCCGTCAACGCCCGCTTATATAGCTATAAGCTAATTCCCTTATATAAATGGACACCGGTGTCCACCGCGGCCGTCCAAGGATTAATCACAATACTTACATCCAGGCAAATAAAAACGCAAACGTAGAGAAATATTCCATTTCTGTGCAAGAACAAAACTGTTCTGTTCTGCTGCATATATTGAAAGGTTTCCTTCGCCTCAATTCCAATTGCTAGCCAATTTCACGGCACATTGGCTATACATGTAGTCCTGTACCATGTTACCACCTAGAATTAATAGGACAATGATTTGCATCAGTGAACTTGTCCGCTTGGTAGGATTCGTGTTAGGTCGACTGAGTTTTAGATCACCACATTTTGGATAAGCGTTTATTGTGAATTGTAAAGTCTCTTAAGTTTGAAATTGCATTTTTTTAATTATTGTTTCACATTAAAATGGTTCCGTAGAAATAAATGATATTTTAAATCTTTTTTTTTTAAATGGCGCTGACGACGAACAGATGGATGGATAGATCGGTTCAGAGATTTAGGGACTTTTGTAGCGAGGAAGGTTTTTAATGCGGGAGAAGTAGCGAGCAACATCTAGAATGAAATATTAACTTTACGGAAACAGTGACAATGTTGATTAGAAAAAGTACATATACATACATACACACTCACGCCTTTTATCTCCGAAGGGGTAGGCAGAGGCACAACTAGTGCACCCACTTTTCGCCGTGCGTATTCCGTCCCATGATATGATAGGGGGCGAGCCTATCGCCATATCGGGCACAAATTCCAGATTCCGGGCTGATAATGAATTTAAAATTCAATATTACTTTGCCGGACCCGGGGATCGAACCCGAGACCTCAGCATTGCAGTCCTAATGTAATACAACCACGCCACCGAGGCAGTCGAAGTAACAATTGATATTTCGGATATTATTATCTCTTTCTCTCTCGCACACCCATAGCACAAAGGCGGTGGCGTCACTATTTAAACGCAAGGGTACATGAACATCTATTTTTAACCACTTAAAAAAACAAATAGCAGTTAAAGAAATGATTGGGGCGATGGCAAATCTTAATAAGATTTTGAATGACTTATTTTCAATAACAAACAGAGCTGTCGACCCTATTGCAAGTACGTTGGTGGAAATCGACTAAACACACTACCTCAACATCAGCTAGCTAGTAATAATCTCGGCAAACTTACAAATCCTATACCGGGGAGCAGGGGCGGCTGTACTTTAAGTGCACTCGTGCGCTGAACTACCAGATTTAATACGTTTAGAAATAAAAAACAAAAAATGATTAATAATATCTGATTAATGATCTATTCAATATTGACGAAATGATGACGCAACAAGTTAAGCTCTTTGCTAAAGCATTAAGACGTATTTTTCGAAAATCACTGTAAGAAATATTCCCCGTGCGGTCTACAAAGCGCACGGCGAGTGCTCATACAACTTCTATGAGCTAAGAGCGAAAACGCCTGGCGCGTGAGACAGAGATAGTTCAATAGAAAATGTACGGCGAAATAAAACCGCTCTCGTGCGCCGCACGGGCGAACCGAAGATTACCGAGAGCGGACGAGGTTTGACGAAATTCGCTATCATAGTGTCAATTTATAATTAGCGGACGCATTTAATTTGTTTTTTTATTTGTTTACATTCTGCCAGGATTGAGTTTGAGTGATTATTGAGTTATTAGACAGTTTGCGTGAGTAAATCGTTGTGAAAATGAGCGTGATTTAATTTATAAAAAAATAAAAATACCTTGTGTAGACAAAATGTTTTTTATTACAATTTCGGATTCGAATACTTACTTAGTGAGCTGGTAAAGTGAACCACCACTTCTAAGATCCACCAGCCGCCACTGCCGGGGAGTCGTACCGCATAATTACTGTTTTAATCTGCGACTTGACAGGCAATTTCGGAAGTTAAACCCAGATAAACACAACGAAACACAGAAATTTGATTTATCTGGAAAATACCTTAATCACCATGGTATAAATATAAAATAGGCTCGACTGGTGGCGTAGTTGTGTTGCGTGCGCAGTACGACATCGCTCTGGAGTCCTGGGTTTGAATCTTGAGTCGGATAGCGAAACATAGGTGCCATGCCATACTATACCATACCAGCCCTGTATTATATACTGCCCACTGCTGAGCACAGGCTTCCTCTACAACTGAGAGGGTTTAGGCCTTAGTCCACCACGCTGGCCTAGTGCGGGTTGGCAGACTTCACATACCTTCGAAATTCCTATAGAGAGGTTCTCAGATATGCAGATTCCCTCACGATATTTTCCTTCACCGTTAAAGCGAGCGATAATTCACAAAGAATACACTCATAACTTTTTAGAAAAGTCAGAGGTGCGTGCTTTTGGGTTTTGAACCTGCGGACATTCGTCTCGGCACTCCGTTCCACTCCCAACTAGGGTATCACCGTTTTTTAGACACAGGTGCCCTGGTTGCAATTTTACCAACCCCTTTGGGAATGAAGGTGTGATGAGTGTTGTACAAAATAAGCTAACGCATTTATACGCAAAGGATAGGCAAAGATATACTATACCACGTAATCTAAACTAATATAATCAGAAAGGGTTTAATTTTTTTATATGTTCGCAATAGATAACTGAAAAAGTAAACCGATTTTGAAAATTCTTATATAACATTATTCCTGAGTGCTCTAGGGTACGTTTTGTCTCGGGGATGGGCATTAACGCGGATGGAGCCGCGAACCAAAGCTAGTATTACATACTTGGTTGAGGTATTTCCGTCCTATTTTATAGTAGGGGAGACCAGGTATAAAAGTAACACGGGATGAACGTAACAAATTAATTTTTGAACGAATTATGTTACTTGCATTGGTGGTTGATTCACCGAAACGGGCCTTTTTGGATCCCAATTCACCTCAGTTGCGCTCACGACGCTGTGTTGTCAGGTTGAGGTCGTAGCGAGTCATTACGTCAAAAATACCTCCAAAGTAAGTATTAACCATTTTTTTCAACTGCGTTTGTTTTTAATATTGTAGGTTCAATCTTGCATATCAAGTGTCAGTTAAGTAGCGTAACTATTCATCTCTCTATTTTAGTGTTTGAATTGGTATCTTTCTAAAGTGGTTTTTAGGCTACAGGCAAATTATTGTCGTATTCGGGAAATTTTAAATGTAGGGATGAAAGTAACATCTGTTACTTTCATCCCGTTTATGGTGTGATATCTCTAAACACCTTTTGTTGCTTTGTTTTATATGTCAAAGTAAAACAAATGCATTTTCTTATTTCAGAATGCTTAATATATATAAAAGAACAACCCGTAGAGGTTTAGCTACTCTAGAAATAATGAATTTGACTGCAGAAGGGGTATTTTTTAGAAAAGTACCATTTAGAAACGCTTCGAATTCATATCAGCTGTGCCATGTAGCTTTATATAGATACGTGCAAAAGAAGAAGAAAAATGTTTGAAGAAGGTTCAACAGGTCTTCCAAATGTAGGCTACGTATCGAAAAGAAGATTTTTACCGACGAAGAAAAAAAAAATACTGACCAAGTATTTATTCCATTGTTCTCAAATTAAATTAATTAAAAGCAGGACCCAGAAAGAATAATGGAAAGGGAAGAAAATGCAGAAAATAGGCAATAATGACTGATACTCCAAACAAGCTTAAAATTCAAAAACAAGAAGTAAGAAAGTTAAATGCCAAAGAAGTTAAGAAATCCATTTTACAGACAAAGGGACAAAAAGCCAAATACTTTAGTTGTTAAGAAAACACAAAAAAGGATGCTAAAATAATAAAGTATAGTGATGATTGAGACAGCGAAGATTGCTCCTGTATAGTTGGCATGAAATCCTTTTCAAACAGCTGTCGACATTGGGCTGTAAGACTGTGTGAAACCAACATAACCGTTCCACTCACCCCCCAGTGGTGGTAGCGTTAATGCGTTTTTTCCCCGCGTAAAAAAAACTAGAGTGTCGTTGTGGGCTCATGTAGACTGCACTAATAATGAAATAAGCTATGTGTGCCGTAATTTTTTGATTGAGATCTCATTTCTGAATAAATTTGATTATTTTCGAAGATTATTGTGTATCTTTTATAAGAATTGTGATACTAATGTGAAACCCAAAAGGCTAATTATAATCAAATATGTTGATTATGATAGTAACTCATTTTTTTTTATGTTACAAACATCCCCTTACACTGTTACAACCAACCCTAGGGGTAGGGATGGTTGTAACAAATCCCAGTTCAAATATTTAGCCGTTTTTCTGAAAATGTGTATTATAAATTGCATTTAAGTTGATGTTAAGAGATAGCTGAAAGACCAAACTATCATGTATAGTAATCAGAACTTTAGAATTCGGAATCTCTCTGAGATATTACGAAAAAATACAAAATTGTTACGTTCATTCCTGGTCTCCCCTAGTTGGTAAGCCTATTATCGTATCGAAAATGTTATTATTATCCGTTGTAATGGAATGCTGATTATCTGTTCTAGATATTGCACAAGCGTAAACAATTTTAATTAATTTTATAATCATGCGTGAACTGATTTGGAATATTTTTCTCGAACATATTTAGTATAAAGATTATTTCAAAATAAATTTAGTTGTAGATTAGACTTCGGAGTTATAAAAAAAAATTATACACACAACTTTCATCTGTCAATTCGCGAATGTTATAGTAACTTTCTGAGATCATAAGCCATCATGGAGTCTTCATTGTATTGTATTTTAAGTAAAGTAAGGTTGAAGTTATAAAAAAGCTCACAAAGTCTCAGAAATTGCTTTTCAGTTTAGGCTGGTGCTATAAAAAAAACATTTGCACGCACTTCTTTCACCTCAGTGAATTTTAATGCAGTTACTTTCAAAGTTGGCGTGGGATGTTGAATTGCAAATTTTGAAGTTTCTCGTGGCACCAGGTATTATGTCAAGTGACAGTACTGAAGAATTACGGACACAAAACAAGGAGTTTATTGACAGCTTTGGATGGGTTCGATGTTTGTGTCAGCTTCATAAAAGATAACTTGGATTCGATTCTTGCGTCGCATGTTTTGATTCCAATTTGTTTTTACTTCGGTTTTCAAGTCATACATGCAAAATATACGTAAAAAATACTTAACGAAATACGAATTACGCAAAAACAGTGGTTTTAGATTCGGACGTGGCTTATTCCCAAGAATTTCATGATATCCACACAACTATCATATCTTGATATAAATCTCATGAATGTACACACGCCTTTTATCCCCGAAGGGGTAGGCAGAGGCGAAACTGGTGCAACCACTTTTCGGAGCCTATCGCCATATCGGGCACAAATTTCAGACATCGGGCTGATACTGAATAGAAAAATCCAATATCACTTTGTCCGACCCGGGGATCGAACCCAAGACCTCAGCATTGCAATCGTACCGTAATACAACTACGCCGCAGAGGCAGTCACTTTTCATACCATTTGTATAATACGCTGTACGGATGCTGTTAAGCAAAATATTCTCAAAGGTAATATGAACCAAACTGGTTTTCAGACGAGCTTTTAAAAATAATTGAGTGGAATCCGATTTGCTGTATTTCGTGTTTTTCGATTCAGGAAACAATAGTGATGCGACCGGGATTAGATTTGTGCCCAGTAGTGCGATAAGCTCGTCCTGTATTACCTCATAGGATGAAAAATAAGGCCGACGAAGCGTGGTTGTACCATTTATGTTCCTATACTAGGTGATGCTCGCGGCTTAGCCCGCGTGAAAATCATTTCCCGCTACAAAAGACCATAGACGCAGTACGACACCTCGCCATTATAATGAATCAGATGAAAAATAACATTTATTTCCATGGGAGAAAATTACCGGGATAAAAGTACCCTATATAAATTTCATCCAAATCCGTTTAGTTGTTTCTGAGTTTACTTCTAACAAACATACACACATCCAAACATTTTCACAAACTTTCGCATTTATAATATTAGTTAAATAAGGTAAGAAGTAAGAGTAGGATTCCCTTTCAATGTACAGTCAGCAGCATAAGTAGCTGAACAAATTCAAAATTTCGAATTGCCTACACACTTTTGTGTTCTTACTTATCTTTTTTTCTCTTCACAAAAATAAAATAAAAGAGATTTACTTTACTTCAAACTAAGAAAAATAAAAATTTAACTTTACGCGTATATAGGCGATTTGAAATTTTGATTTTGTTTAGATACTTATGCTGCTGACCGTACAAGGCCTGTTTTACAACTTCTATGTAAATGCTACTGGTCACATAAATGTATAAACCGGCTAAATAAAAAGGCACACTCTAATCTTCTTTCTTTTTGATCCAACCCTGTTCCCATTATTTAGGGTCGGGTCTCCTCACTAATCTGCGCTAGGTAAATCTATCCTGACATGTCACACCTGGTAATTGGACTTTCTTTAGGTCTCTCTTTATATTAGACCACCAGGTCGACGTCGGGCGGCCTCTACCTATTTTCTCTTCTGGCAGATTTAACGCAACTTGTACCACGTGGTCTTCGTGAAGGCACACTCTAATCTATTCTTCCAAATAAATGACTACATTAGCTGTTTAGTACGATAATTGGCCAATAAAATTTACTTGAAACAGACCCTAAGAGTGAGAAATTTCGTTTTAATAAATTCTTTCTGTTTTATAAATGGATGTTTGAAAGTAGACTTCCATACTATTATAAAGATGGAAAGATTTGATTGTTTGTTTGTTTGAATAGGCTCCGAAACTACTGGACCGATGTAAAAAATTCTTTCACGAATATAAAGCTACGTCAGCGGGTAACATAGGCTACTTTTTATCCCAGGGAAATGTAAAGCGGGACTTTTATCCCGGAAAAAGTCATTCACGCGGGCGGAGCCGCGATCAGAAGTCTAGTAATAATTGTTGAGAAACAGTTGTTAAGAAAGCCATTTCCCGGGAAACTTACCAATGTGGTCCATTAACAATATCTATGCAAAATCATGTCGATTTATTGCTATGTGAAAGAGAAACGCAGTACCTACCTACAACCACACTTCCGATGTATAATATGAAAGATAGGTGATATTTTCCTTTCTCCAGAAGTTATCTAAAAGTACTTCTAGTATTATGTATAGATAAGTGGCAATAACGTTGAGATTACATTTGGATAACCGCAAAAGGAAAACAGGAAAATAACAACAATGTTGGGATTACTTATGTATTCGTGAATTGTGGTTTGATGTACTGAAATGAAAGTATTAACAAATTATTATTATATGGTCTTTTAGAGAGGGAATTATACCAAAATCTATTTTTTTTTGCTACAGAATGTCAAGACGAGCATGTCGCTCGTCTGCTGGTAAGCTATACGACCGCCCATAAACAGTAGCAACACCATACAGAACTGTACATGTCAAAGCACTCCGTGGTAACTACTCCACTGCGCTCATCACTCTGAGACATATTCAAATGTTAAGTCTTATAATGGCCAATAATTATAATAAATTCAAAACTTATATCATCTCCTATATTTTCTTTTGTATGTACTGTCGAGACGAAGGTCTGCAGATTCAAAATCCAAGACTTACAACCATTGATGTATTGGTTTTTTAATACATCAATGCTTAAAACTCAAATTTATCGCAGTTACATATGTATGTTCTTCAATTATCGTTCGCTTTAATTAACGGTGAGGGAAAACATCGTGACCTACATACCTGAGAATTTTCCATAAGAATTTCCGAGGTATGTAAATCTGCCAACCAGCACTAGGCCAGCGTGGTTAACATTCTTTTTTCAAATTTTGATTTATTCTCCTTTGTTTGTGATGACCATTGCATTTCTGACATTTATCAAAAACCAGACTAAACGTACGTTGCTCGCGTTTAAAAATCTACTTTATGTGCTAGGCGTAAGATCGAATTTGTGTTTAGTCAATCAAAATTTGTAATTGTTCAAGTTTTCACTTCTGCCGGCACTCCCGGAGTGCAACCCGTTCTTTTTTTTATCCCGCACAGCAAAGAGTTTCTACTGACGACAGATGATTTTTCCTTGCCAGTCAACACTATTAGGCCGACCTGTTTAAACAAATATTTTCGTGTGTTTATACGTATTTTTTATTTGAGGCTCTTGATTCGTATATTATGAATGACGGCGACGTTGGTGATAACATAATTGTGTCCACTCGGATATGACCGTACAGAAGGTGTAAAACTACAATAGTAGCCCAAGTAAGCGCGTTTCGGGATCGGCGTGTGTATCTAGATTCACACATGACATAATGTGTTGAAGGAAAATCGTCTCTCGTCAGTAGACACTCTATCTGTATATCGTTCCACTTACCATCAGATGCAGTGGGGTAACTTTGCCGAATAGAAAAAAGTCACGATATCTACCATCAAGCAAGCCCTCGCCATTCAGTTAAAAAAAATACCCGCCATTTTAGAACGTTTCAAAAACAACGTTACAAGAAAAACCAACGCTACCAACGATATTTATAAACGCTTTTATCCGGGAACACATCTGGTGTGGAATTGGAACAGCATTCCCGGCTTGGTGTACAAGGATTATTTTAAAGCTTATTTTAATGGCCCCTATTGAGGAAAGTTATGTGCAAACAGTACCGAGATAATGCATGAAGAAACGTTATGTTTATAAGGGTGAAAATATGTGAGAATGCGCAATAGGTTTAATATTATTTAGGGTTGAGGGGCTAAAGCGGTATTAGGTAATATAATATAGCAGGTGATTTAGACCTTTACACGTGTATCCATTTAGATATCTTGGTTTTTTATATAAAATGCTTTGGTATGTCTCGATTAATAAATTGTTAGGCTACAGACGCATAATTTAATTTATCACACACAGACAGAATAAAGCAGCAGACCGGGCTCTGTGGCCTATCTTGGGAGAAGCCTATGTCCAGCAGTGGACTGAAACGGGCTGATGATGATGACGCACAGACACATACATCACGCCGCTATACTTCAAGGGGTAGGCAGAGGTGAAACCAGGGCACCCACTTTTCGCCTAATGTTCTGTCTCACGATGTGATAGGGGTGAGTCTATCGCCATATCAGGCGCAAATTCCAGACTCCGGGCTGACACTGAGCAAAAACACCCAATATCACTTTGCCCGACCCGGGATTCGAACCCAGGACCACCGAGCGACGTCGCGCCGCACACGCAATACATATACGCCACCAAGACAGTCGAGGTATAAATCCAGATCCGAAATGCAGCAGAAAAAGGGTGCCCCGGCCATTCGATTGTATCACGCCCAACACCGATGAAGCTGTCTCATAAAGTTCTAGATTTCTCTGTGATTTATTATCAAGGCTTTCTGATTCATAATTTACGGATGGGATAGCGATCGCCGTACTCAAAAAAATCTCTAGCGTTTAGGTAAGTCGATATCTGAGGTCAACTAGTAAGATAGAGCAGATTGAGTCTGGCAACCGCCGAAAAGTCTTTCGTTAATCACCATTATATTTAAACTAAACACACACATACACACACACACACGCATGCACGCACGAAGGTACGCATACATTACGCCATTATCCCCGAAGACGTAGGCAAAGGTGCAACCAGTGCGCCCACCTTCCGTCAGTGTTCCTTTCTATGATGTGATAGTGGGCGAGCCTAGCACCATATCAGGCATAAATTCAAGACTCTAGGCGGATAATGAGCAGGAAAACTCAATATCATTTCATCCGACCCGGGATTCGAACCCAGGACCTCAAATGGCTGATGATGACCTCATAACTACGCCGCGCCACTGAGGCAGTCTATACATTTGAACTACATTGTAGTTATAGGTTGAATGCACTTGGCGACGCCAAAAGAATTAACAATAGCCTTTCACCAACATTTTATCAAATATTGGATCACTTACCCCGTCCATTACCGATAACATGGTGTCACACAAGTCGTCTAGAGGTTGGGGATAATCAGCCAGAAGGGCCATCTGCCAACGTGCACCTATTATAGACTAACTTTTAACCTTTACAATGGATATTGACAGTCGCTCAAACCCATTGTTGACAAATCATATAAGTCAATATTTTTGAAAATTGATTATTGATTGAATCGTGAGGTTTTATTTATAGAGATGGTCTATCTCGCTTGAGAAAGTTTATTTGGAGTACCATCAATTTATTATAATCACCAAGCACCCTTGTGTTTCAGTTTGAAGAACACTGTAGCTCACTAGTTTATAATTTAATAACGCGCTGTATCAAATTTATGACTATTTTGGAAACGGTCGATGAATGCTTTATCTATCGAAATTGTATTTGGAATATGTTACGTAACTTCTCGATTCCTAGAAAATATGTTTGAAATAACAAATCTAGGGACCCTCAAAGGGCTCGAAAGTAGAGACAGTTAATCATAACAGACTTTATTACATGTTTAACCCAAGCAAAACAATAATAAATAACTAGATGTAAGTATCATTCCGCGTAATTCTCTTTATACTTTGAAAATACGTAATGAAATATAAATATATCCTCGAAGCAATAATAGGTAAGCCCGTTATTGTTTTGTTATAATGCTCGATAAAGGTCTTTCTTTTGAATATTGTATTAGAACGTTCTGGTTATTTCACAAAGGTTCAATTTTGTGCGATAAGAAAGAGAAATTCGAATTAATTATCCCACGATGGCCTTGCATCAGTATGTGTGCACGGGTTTGGTTTCCGTATTGTAACAAATTTTATGTTTTTTTTTATTAATTTTATTGTATTGAATGACGAGACCAGCATGCCGTTTGCCTGATGATAAGCGATACGACCACCTATAAACAGTAGCAACGCCATCCAGGACCTTGAGTTACAAAGTACTGTGTGGCATTCCACTGCGTTCTTCATCCTGAGACATAAGATGTTAAGTCTCATTATGTCCAGTAGTTACACTGGCTACAATGTACAATGTGTGCGAATATATCAAAATTGTTGCTTTGAAAGTCCTTCGAGTTTCTAATATCTAAAACTATCGTAAATTATCACGATTATGTTTCACTGAAGTGTTTGATCGCCTTGAAGATGCTTGGTACTTGGTTCTACCTGAGAATCCTTACTAAATGGGTATCGGCAATAAACTTCCACTATGATTGGTTTTATTTCAGTGACTATGCAGAATATTGGTATTATGTTTCTATTAAAATGAATAAGTATTGGATTGATGAATGAATTAGTGGTGCTCACGGGTAAGCTCGAAGGCAAGCGACCAAGAGGGCGTAGACCGACGCGCTGGTCAGACCAGGTCGCCAACTCCCTAAATATGCCAATGAGCGTAGCGATGCACCAAGCCGAAAATCGCGCCTCGTGGAGAATACTGCTAAATGACTTTGGACGGGATTACGATCCTCAGCAATGAGGGGCCGACTGAAGAGAGAGAGAGAGAAAATGAATAGGAAAATTTATAAACGCTATGGGAGTTTTTAGACCTGAAAAGATTTTTCACAAGTATTTATAATAATACCAGCCATGTATTATAAAAAAAAAAAAAATAAGCCATGTATTATGGGTTGATGCCAAAGAGCCTTGACCAACCTCTTAAGAGGCTCTCAATTGGTCGTTGGGTCAAGAGCCAGATGCAGAAAGCAGTACTGTTGGACACGGCCCGCATTGTGAGGAGATTCCTCACTTTGAATCCCTAACCACAGGTGGCTTGGGTCTTGAGCCTCGCCATCGGAGGGTGATTTTTTTTTTTTTATATGTGTATTTTTATAACTTGTATATAAAAATGTATTAAGAAAACTTTTAGAATAAAGTATATGGTAATACCAGCCATGTATTATATGTATACTGACCACTGCTGAGTATAGACATATACTGTCTATCACGCTGATATAGAGCAGGGTGGCATTTAACGTACCTTCGAAATCCTTAAGGAGAATTCTCAAGTAATTAGGTTTCCTTCACTGTTACAGCGAATGGTAGTACATAAACAATACACACATAACTTCGAAAAATCAAGGATGTACTTTCACAGGTAACATCTGGTTAATACTCATATTTATTTATTTATTTTCCTCTCTTACATCTACTATTACAGGATAACCTAATACAGTAGTGTGGCATATTATAAATGGGTAGTTTGTTGAAGAAGAATCATCACATTTTAGGTACATAATATGAAATTATCATTTATTTTATTATTATGAGAGGTTTCGAATTTCGATATAGACGGTAATCTTCGGGACTATCGATCTGTTTCTGATATAACTAGCTCTTAGAAATCTAGATAATCTCTTAATGCATCTTATCATTAGTGAAGTATCTTTTCCCCGAACGAACTAATACAGGCTGAGACTCGAGAAATAGATGGTATTTTACAATATAAAAAAAAAAACAATTAAAAAACTTTTCATAATATGACGCGCTTATATATATTAAGTGGACGATAGCCTAGTTGGGAATGGAACGGTCTGCTGAGACAATGTCCGGAGGTTCAAAACCCAACGCACACACCTCTGACTTTTCGAAGTTACCTGTGTATTGTTTATCAATTATCGTTCGCTTTGACGGTGAAGGAAAACATCGTGAGGAAACCTACATACCTGAGAATTCTCCATAAGAATCTCGAGGGTATGTGAAGTCTGCCAACCCGCACTAGGCCAGCGTGGTGGACTAAGGCCTAAGAACTCTCAGTAGTAGAGGAGGCCCGTACTCAGCAGTGAGCAGTATATAATACAGGGCTGATAGCAATATATATTATATTTAAAAATATTACTTACCATGTTTTACAAATGTGATGCGAAACGAAGAGTTCATTTTGGCTAGTGGACATATTCAAGAAATGATAAGAGACCTTAGGATCAACATTTATTAGCCCATATTATAATGAGCAAATTTTGAATACAATCTAGTTTTAATTTGGCATGTCATTAGATTTTACTCTGTTTGGCGTCTTAACTATACAATTATAGATTTTAATTACCAAAAAAAAATGGGTATGTAGAAGACGTGAGATATTATAAATGTACTCAGAGTGTTTTTTTATATGTAAATGACAAAGTTATGACGAGTTAAAATTTTCATAAATTTATTTATTTATTCGATTAGAACGATTATAATAAAGTATAAACTATTTACACTGATCAATACAAGAATAATGATAAATTCATTACATGCAAATATAATAATAATTTTAAACGTATCAAACAAATAAAGAAGCAAATCAAAATAGCAATGGACACAACACATAGTAAGTAACAAATACTATGTCGAACACGTCAGTTGACGTTCATCAATGAATGCTAAGGCAGGGTTTTTTCAACTGTAGCTATCTTTTTGTCAAGGTCTTATTAAGCTGGACGCGCTCGCAGAGCTTAGAGTGCTCCAGGTGCTGCGAGCGGTCCAGCTTAATAAGACCCTGAAAAAAAATAACTACAGTTGAAAAAACGAGGCCTAAATGTACGTAGGTGACAAGTAGGAGACTATTTATTTGATGACAATAATATAGAGATCTATCAAGTTGTATGAATTGACTATTTGACGCTAGAAAATTAGTCAATGTAACTTTTGACCAAAAAATATTTTTTTAGGGATAATTTTATGACATCGTATTTTTTAGCAAATGTGTGTTCAGTAATGGCAGCAGATTACACTTTTTTATTTTTGGTAGTTAAAAAAATTAAATTAAAATTTAAATAACTCCCGACAAAAAAAATCTCTAAAAAGTAAAATAATAAAAGTATCTTGGTCGTTTAAGTACCTAGTAATAGGGCCTAAAACTACTATTGAATAGTACTTTTATGCCTAAGGATAATATCCTAATAGCCTTAATACCCTAAGGATTCCTTTCTGTTCCTAAATATCTTTTTATACTATTCCCTGTCAAAAGTCTAAGCACCCAAAATTATTTAGAGTAGGTGTTCGTGGGTGGATATCACTTATCATTAAGCCATTCATCTGCTAATGTATGTCTTTTGTTAAAACTACTGTTCAGTGTCTAAAAAAAAAACAAACAATTAATGAACATAGACTTTGTCACGTTTAAGCATTTTGTCCCTTTTATCGTTCAAATATTTATTTATCTGTTGATTCCGGATTTGTTAACTAAATGCCAGCGAGCCCTGAATGTGACATATCGATAAATTACCATCGCTGTCAATGGATACGTCCATATTTCATAAAACAAGGGAATCCGACGAACAAAGTTCGTTTATAATACAAAGTGTCATTCGAAAATAGTGATGGGACTGTACGTGCGGATATCTATAGGCGGATATTCACTTTCATTCAGATATCGCTGATTCGAATGCTCCAAAAAGTCTTTTTTGGGTATATTAATTATTATTCAAGCTGCCAGTCGTTAAAAGTATGATACATAACAAATCCGACATTTATCCAACACAGATTCATCAAATAGTCTAGAGAAGAGGCACGCATTTTCGATGATTGTATAAAAAAAAATAAGAGGTGTCTAGGGACACCCGGATGGAACGAAGTTCCTTTCGATTAATTAGTGAAGGAATTGTAATAAAATTTTATTTATATAACAGAGTGTGTATATATATAAATATTTTCCTATTTCCGTTCCAATACATAAGTTTCTAGAGAAAAAAAACAAATAAATACGTGTGGCACTCGGAGACTACCGCGGTAAAGCTATTGCATAGCATTTTTATCACAAATTTTGATTGACTAAATACAAATTCGATCTTACGCTTACCACATAAAGTAGATTTTTAAACACGAGCAAAGCACGTTTAGTCTTGTTATTGATAAATGTCAGTAACCAAAGTAGAATAAATCAACAAAATTTGAAAAAAGAATGTTACGTTCGATTCTTTTGTACTCGTGTCGTGCCAACGCTGGGGAAATAGCTTCTACGCAATGTATTTAAGGTTCATTTTAGATTAGTAAGAAATGGTTTTAATGACTTTAATAAATAAAATAAATACAAATATACTCGTTTCAAGAATTATAGCTTCTACGCATTGTATTTAAGGTTCATATTAGTAAGATAATAGAAAAAAGTGTCGTGACAACTTTCCGTCCAGCCCCCTTTCACAACGCGCAATAAGGAACTTCGTTCCAAAAATATCACATTATTATTAATTCAATGTTATTTCGGCATTTTGTTAAACCTAAATTAAGTAACTTAGGTCCGTATTCACAAACGACACTTAGCTAAGGACAGCTCAATGCTATGATAATAGGTCTGTTTTCGTTAACATTACTTGCATAAGTATAGAAGTAACACTGGCAAGCCATTCATTTCATAAACGATACTCAAGGGACTCTTTGCTGTGCGTTCCCATAGCATTGTGATTGGTTTAAATTGTAATGAAACTTCCTCGAGTAGATTGACAGAAAACATCAAACATTGACTTTGAAATTTCAATTTTGATGGAAATTATCGGAAATTATCAATAGGTATTAAAAATGACACGGATTTCAAATAGTAAAAATACATTACATACATGCGACATCACCGACAAATTCTTGGTAGAAGCCACAACACGAAAGGAGACAACTTGTAAAATTTTTAGTTAAAATAATATTATGTTCGCATTTGCAATATGGACACAAGTTTCGCGCCTTTATTGAGTAAAAATCTCCTAAAATGTGGTAAGTATGATGTTTTCCAGTTTGTTTCCTAGTTATATATATTACAATAATATAAAATGATAAGACGAATAACAGAAGTTGATTTCTTTTAGTTCAAAGAAGTTACCATATTTTACTTCTTCAGAGAGGGAATTAATCGTGGCTTTGATGCGGGAACGGCCTATTATTGAAGATACCGTACGCATGCTCAAAATATAGAGCCAAAGAAGAAGGCTTGGGATAAACTGACAATAGCTTATAATGCACAGTCGTATGTTACACCCAGGGACAATGTACAGTTGAAAAGATGTTGGGAAAATATAAAACTTATAGAAAGAAGGAGCTCTCTCAAGAGTCAATGAGTATGATGCGTATAGAAAAAATATTAGACTATAAAAACAGCTCCATGCTTTACAATTAAAAAAAAATTGGAAATAGAACGATAAAAAATACATCTTGAAAATTTAAATATATTTGTTTTATTTTATCCGACCAAATTAACTGAAAATGCTGTGTTATAAATAATCTCCTGTATCGGAGCGCCTCGGTATGTAGGTATTATATAATTTATATTATTATCATTTATATTTTCGATAATGATGCCATTGGATGTACTAATCTAAACTACGTTTCACTAATAGGAAGCTACATTACTCCTGAGTGCTATAGGCTACTTTTTATCCCGGGAAAATATTTTTATCCCGGAACAACTTATTCATGCGGGTGAAGCCGCGAGCAATACTAGTATTGTATAAAATCGAAGTTGCTACAATCACATGGCACGTTGTTATGAGACTCGTAGCCAACTTTTTGGTCAAACAAGGATCAAATCCTCTTCGACTCCCCTATTGTACGTTCTACTGTGTTTCTAGTTTTTATGTTAGCTTTATTGTAATTTTCTTTGTAAATATTGCCTGGTTGTGATTCTGTGAGATTTGATAATCTCGATCACTTTTCTAGAGTTATTCGTTCTCTGTAGGTCTCTTTCAAGGATATAATCATCAAATTCTTTTTCGCTACTGCAGTCCATCGCAAGTTAACGGATCAAATCAAGAAAATCACACGAATTTACAAACCTAACTTACGTGGTCTGTAAAACCCGGTGCTAGATTGACGTTCGTGTTGATTTGTCACACTATGCGTTGCGTAAAATAGCTCGCGAGCTCCTTTTGCTGTGCGTTCATTTTCCTAAATGCATACTGTCATTCGTCCCTTAAGTGTTGTTTAAGAATAAGTTTGACGGACCCTGTGCGTTCGAGAATACTATGCGTCCTCGGGTTGAGTGTTTGGGCATGACAGCCTACGCACTGCGTAGGCCAAGGGGCGCTGTGGTTGGCTAATATTGAGATACAACTTTACATCAGTTGGCTGTCAGATAAACAAAGCTGAACAGGCCAAAGAAAACGATAAAACTACCGACACTATGCGTTCGGGAGCACTATGCGTCCTCTAAGTATTGTTTGTGAATACGGGTGTTAGTTCTTAAACCACGTTTTATATGCTAAATTTTCATAAAATTATCTTATTTTAATGAGTAACGTACGTTCTTTGCATATAAACATTAATAAATACAGATCAATATTATACAACGTGGATATTATCCGATTAACATAGAAATAAATTTTAGAATCTAGTGACATCCCTACCGCTACCCCCTATCCATCAATGTCGGTGTTTTCAGAAAGTTAGGTACTTTAAAGTCGCCTAATGAAGTTACCCGGCAAAAACCGGAATAGACGTTTTCATATTTTCATTATATTACGTGGGGTACTTCCGAATTTGTGGGTTTAGCTTAGGTGTCGGGATTATTGATTATAGATTACCGTCTTTGTAAGACAGCTCTATAGACCACGATCAATCATATACGATTATTTTGATAATGTGACTAATGTCGCAGAAGTTATTACATTTTTACGATATTTCACGCAAAAATTTGTTTAGTATTGCGTGGGTGAAATGTGGACTTTGAGGTTAACGATAAAAAAAACCCACATTGTTAAACAAAATACTTGACCGCCTCGGTGGCGTAGTTGTATTATGGTACGGCTGCTATGCTGAAGTCTCGGGTTCCATCCCCGGGTCGGGCAAAGTGATATTCGGTTCATCTATTCAGTATCAGCTCGGAGTCTGGAATTTGTGCCCAATATTGCGATAGGCTCGCCGCCTATCACATCATGGGACGGAATATACACGGCAGAAAATGGGTGCACTAGTTACGCCTCTGTCTACGCCTTCGGAGATAAAAGGCATGAGTGTATAATATATTTTAACATAAATACATATACACTGTATATGTATGTATATTAAAAAAAGTATCCGACTCAGTGGGGAACGGGCCTCCTGTTCTACAAAGGGTTAAGTTAGATAGCTTTACTATGGTTAAGGCTTTAGTCAACCACGCTGGCTTAGTGCGTGTTGGCAGACTTCACATACCTTTGAAAGTCTTATGCAAAATCCTTAGGTATGTAGGATTCCTCATGGTGTTTTCTTCATCTATTATGTGAAGGTTATTACACATAACTTCGAAAAGACAGAGGTGGCTTGGGTTTTGAAACTGCGGATATTTGTGTAAGCAGTTTATTCCATTCCTATTTCCGATTTACTAGGGAATTATAAGTTCTCTAACCTTTTGTCATATTTAGACTACACTAATCAAACTTATGATCATTACTAGCTTTTACAAAAAAACCTTATCAAACACCTAGTAAGTAGTACTTAGTATTTTAAGCTAGCTTTCTGCTTGCAGCTTCGTTCATGTAGAAGAATCCTAACCAAAGTTTAAAAGTAAATTGAAAATATCTTAACACGAGCTTTTGCCCGCGGCTCCACCCACGTGAATGAGTTTTCCCGGGATAAAAGTCCCGCTTTATATTTTCCCAGGATAAAAAGTAGCCTATGATACCCGCTGATGTAGCTTGATATTCGTGAAAGATTTTTTTAAATCAGTCAAGTAGTTTCGGAGCCTATGCAAAGTAGCCTATGTGTTATTCCAGTACATAATCTACCCGTGTGCCCAATTTCATTGAAATCCGTTCAGTAGTCTTTGCGTGAAAGAGTAACAAACATCCATACATCCATACATCCAGACATCCAGATATCCATACTGACAAACTTTCGCGCTTATAATATAAATAGTAGGATAATTAAAACTTTCTTTCAGATATCCGATTTTAATGAATTCTGCTCCCAATTACATTCTGTCCACCGGTAAAAAGTACAGAAAATCCTTTTAGTAATTTCGGAAATGTGTGCAAACAAACAAACAGAAAATAATCCTATAAATAACTAAATTTTATTAATATTCACCGGTGGTAGATCTCTCATATGTAAGAGTCCGTCTGGGTGGGTACCACCGCAATGTCTATTTCTACCGCCAAGCAGCAGTATGCATGCACTGTTTTGTTTCAGTTTGAAGGACATTGTAGCCAGTGTAACTACTGGACATAATAAGACTTAACATCTTATGTCTCAGGATGACGAGCGCAGTGGAATGCCACACAGTACTTTGTAAGTCAAGGTGCTGGATGGTGTTGCTACTGTTTATGGGTGGTCGTATCGCTTACCATCAGGCGAACGGCATGCTGGTTTCGTCATTCAAAGCCATAAAAAATACTCTTCTTTACTCTTCCTATTTCTTATTATTACTTCTCTTTCAATGTACAAACACAGGTTTTTACTATTTTATTATATATATAGATGAATAGATAAATATTTTAAATCCGCATGTAAAATTTCATCTCACGTTGTTTTTAAGGCAAGCGTTTGCCTTTATCCTTGGAAATACTGTTCCCAGAAGGACGCAGTTTACGCTAGCACATGTTGAATGCATTTTTAAAGTCCGAGGTTCTAAGGTAACGGCTAACAAACTCGCCAACTTTACTGTTTTATATGAATTTAGATAAGAGTTTGAAATGGGAGCTATACTCTTTAAACCGAAGAATTCACGGAAGAATAAGCTGTATTGGTAAGTCTCTGGTATGTGAGGACCCGTCTGAGATCGCAATGTCTATTTATGCCGCTAAGTAGCAATGCATACACTGTTGTGTTCCAGTTTGAAGGGCATCCTTCCTTACATTGTATAAAATAAAGTGACAACTCTGTACGCGATAAACTCAAAAACTACTTAATGGATTTCGATGAAATTTGTCGTGGATATAGATTGAGACCCTAGGAAGGTTTTAGGCTATTTTTATACCTCTTAAAACTCTCTAAAGCAGGCGGGGCTGCGAGCAAAAGCTAGTTGTAAATGTGAGGCTTGGCATCACGTGTCAGGGTGAAGAGCGCAATGGGGTATCATGCAATATATACTTTGTCCTTCAAAGCACTGGATGCTGTTCTTACTGTTTATTTTTTTGTTGTCAGACGCCCAATATGTCTCCTTCAATCAACTATATTCCTTTTAAACGATATTTCCAGCTAAAACGTTGAAGGTTTTCTTATAATTTAATAAGTTATTCCAAGTTGTTTTTATGTACCCGTGCGGAGTTGCTGGTCTCCCATCGGGCGCGTCTCCCTGGGTGGCGGATAGGGGAACGCCCCCCAAATTTGGGGGGTACCGGAAACGGCGTGGACCAAAACCAGCAAAGAGGATTCTTCCACGTTCCCTCTGACTAGCAGAGGGTGCAGTGGAGGAATAGGTAGAGGGGTTCCGTGTGCACTCACCCTGCCGCGGAACAGGCCGGGGCAGAACTAGTTCTCCGTGGCCACCGTTAGTCTCGGAATCTCAGGGGGCACTGTGGTCATGTTTCGCAGCGACTCCTGGGGCCGAGGGTCTTGGCTTAACCGCCTGGACTGCGAGGGAGAAAACCTCTATAAAAAGTTACCCCGAATCCCAAGCGGCGGCGCACCGCGAGGGGATGCATGGCTGATGGGTAGTTCGGTCTCGAGTGCGACCCCCCCGCCAGAGTACCGGCCGACACTCTGTGCGGGTTACGCTAGGCTTACCCAGGTACAGGGGGCACTGCCTGGGCGGACTGTTATTTCCCCCATACTCGTGGGATTCAAAATGAATACATCCAAACCAAAAAAAAACATGACGAGGTTGCCTACTCCAGTTCCGGCTGGAGAGGCGGAGGTCGAAGGGCGCAAGCCCAACGACGGAGAAGTAGAAAGGGGGAATCTGGGCGTGAGGCTTACTGGAGTCGTGGCCGATGTCGCACGGGCTGAAGACATGTGCGTGGACTTGGAGTCCAGCGATAGTGGCTCTTCAGTGAGAGGCGGGCGATTCTGGAGGACCTCGAGCGACACGGACGAGCCGGCGCCGAAGACGAGGGCGACCGTTGCTCGCGGTAGAGGGGGTCCGCCTTCGGTGGGCAGCCTAAAGAAAGCAGAGAGGGAGCGCAACATCTCGAAGCGTGCGGAGGCTTGCCAAAAGTCGGAGAAGGTAGTGCCGAAGCGGCCCCGCTCTGCCGGGTTACTGGCGCGCTCCAAGGCCACAGAGACCACGGTCACCGGCCTTGAAGACGAGGCGAAGAGGTGGCGGGAAAAGAGCTCCCGCCTTGAGGCTGCAGTTAAGCAGCTTCAGGAAGAGAATGCCTCCCTCCGTCGCCGCCTCGAAGAGCTAGAGGCGGCCGCCAGCAAAAGCCCAACGGAGGAAATGCTGGGGATGATAGAGGCGAGGGTGCAAGCAAGGATGGAGTCCTTGCTCATGGGACCGGCCGCAAGACCGCCTCTGGCCCATGAGAAATATAGGGCCCAAACAATGGAGCTCCCGGTACAGGGGGGGTATGTCAGGGGTCCACCTCAGTCCTCAAACAAAGGCAAGGGCAAGGGCAAGGGAGTAGCCCAACCCAGTCCTCCCACCCTGATCCCAATCGCCGGTCCCTCTAGTGCTCCGCCCCGATTCATCGTGGCAAAACCATCTGGGGTGCAAGCGCAGAAGAGAGTCGTCCCGGCCCCCACACTTCCTCCGGCGCCCAAGCCGAAGCCAAAAGACAAGGGGGGGAAAGGCAAACCCAGTGCCCCAGCGCAGCAAGCTCTCTGCGAGCCCCGCCCGCTACCGCCGGCTCTAGTGTCCCTGGACAGGGAATGGACGGTCGTGGTGGGCAAAAAGAAGTCGAAGCCCAGGTCCGGCGCGACACCGGCTGCAAGTCAGCAGCAACCGCCGCGCCGGGCCGAGCCCAAGCTCCGCCCACCGCGGTCCGCGGCCGTCATGATATCCCTGACGCCGGCGGCGGTAGCGAAAGGACTAACTTACGCCAGGGTTCTCACAGAGGCCCAGGTTAAGGTGAACCTCACCGGCCTTGACATTACAAGGCTGAGGCCAAAGTTTGCGGCCACGGGTGCCCCAATGTACGAGGTGCCCGGGGCTAATTCGGATGAGAGGGCTGACTCCCTCGCCGCAAGGCTGAGGGAGTGTTTCAATGGGTCGGAGGACGTTCGAATCTCCCGGCCCATCAAGCATGCGGAGCTGCGGCTTACGGAGTTGGACTACACAGCCACTCCTGAGTCAGTCGCAATGGCCCTCTCTAAGGCCGGTGAGTGTGCACTGGAAACTATAAAGGTAGGGCAAATCCGTCCTGACCGATCCGGTGTTGGCACGGCTTGGGCTCGGATGCCGATAAAGGCAGCCCAGAAAGTGCGGGGGGCAGGCCGTGTAATAATCGGCTGGGTCGCGGCTCGAGTTTCTGTGCTTGAGGCGCGGCCCCTTCGGTGCTTCCGGTGCCTGGAGTCCGGGCACGTCCGGGAACGCTGCGACTGCGCAGTGGACCGTAGCGCGCTGTGCTACCGCTGCGGCCAGACAGGCCACAAGGCCCGTGAGTGCAGCGCTGCGCCGAACTGCGTGGTCTGCGCGGCCTCCGGCAAGCCCGCCGGGCACCAGGTCGGGGGGAAGGCGTGTCCCGCCTCCTCCCGCCGCAACCGTCGTCGCCCCTCCCGACGTAATGCTGCTGCTGCTGTGGCCACAACCCAGCCGCAGACAGCAAGCCCACCGCAAGAGGCCGAGATGGAAGGTGTTGAAGAGATCGCCCAATAATGGACCTAAAGTTCCTCCAGGCGAACATCAACCACTGCGCCAGTGCCCAAGACCTGTTGTCCCAAAGCCTGGCACAGTGGTCGGTGCAAGTGGCCGTGGTCGCTGAGCCGTACTTTGTCCCTCCCCGTGACAACTGGGCTGGGGACACCGACGGTTTAGTGGCCATAATCACCCAGGGTGCCGCTGGCTCCCCGCCCTTCGAAAAGATATCGAAGGACCAGGGATGCGTGGCGGCTCTGTTGGGAGACGTTTGGGTTGTAGGAGTATACTTCTCTCCCAACAGACCCCTCGCCGAATTCGAATCTTTTCTCGTTCGGCTGGGGGCCCTAGTGGAACAAGGCCAACCTTACCCGGCAGTCGTCGCCGGTGACTTCAACGCCAAGTCTGTAGCTTGGGGTTCGCCGGCGACGAGCGGTCGCGGTAGGGTCCTGGAGGACTGGGCGATCTCTGTAGGCCTGGTCGTCCTGAACAGGGGATCGGTGCACACGTGCGTGCGGCACAACGGCGGGTCTATTGTTGATCTGTCGTTTGCAAGTCCCGCCGTCGCGCACCGTGTCCGGGGCTGGAGAGTCCTCGCGGACGTCGAGACGATGTCGGACCACCGGTACATCAGGTTCGACGTCTCCGCGTCTCCGAGTATCCAGCCCGGTGGTGAACCGAGTGCCCCGAATCAGGACGGCCCGCGGTGGGTAACTCGTCGTCTCAATAAAGAGGCCCTAGAGTTGGCCGCTCTGGTGATGTCGTGGCTCCCCGTGCCGGACGGGCCGGTACGGGTCGAACAAGAGGTGGAGTGGTTCGGGGTGGCAATGTCGGACGTTTGCGACGCCGCCATGCCCCGAGCCCTCCGACGCTCGCCGCGGCGACAAGTGTACTGGTGGTCGGCAGAGCTAGCGCAGTTGCGCGCGTCATGCGTCGCTGCGCGCCGCCGATACGCCAGGCATCGTCGTCGCAGGCTTCGAGGTGGGGATCACGCAGACCAGGAGCGGCGGCTCTATGACCTCTACAAAGAGGCGAAGAGAGCGCTGCGGGTGGCCGTTCACAGGGCCAAGGTCGCGGCACGCAAAGAGTTCCTGGAGACTCTCGACAGTGACCCGTGGGGGCGCCCCTATCGTATGGTAATGAATAAGCTTCGTCCAGCAGCGCCCCCGCTGTCGCAGAGTCTCCGGCCAGAATTACTGGCCAACGTCGTCGCGGCCTTGTTCCCGGCCACCGTGGAGACCACTCCTCCACCGATGGCGCCACCGGATGTGGCGTCATCGTCGATTGAGAATCCGGCAAGGGATATCCCAGAGGTTTCGCCCGCAGAACTGCGGGTGGTAGTGCTTCGGCTGCGGAGCAAAAAAAACGGCCCCAGGGCTCGACGGCATCCCAGGAAGAGCCTGGGTGGTGGCCCTCGAGCACCTGGGCCCGAGGCTCCGCAGTTTATTCACCGCCTGTTTGGAGCAGGGCGTCTTCCCGGCGCGTTGGAAAACCGGGAAGCTCGTCCTGCTGAAGAAGGAAGGACGACCCGCAGAGTCGCCGTCGGCCTACCGGCCCATCGTGTTGCTCGACGAGGTCGCCAAACTCTTCGAGCGTATCGTCCATGCTCGCCTCGTCGAGCACCTCGAGAGGGTCGGACCGAACTTGGCCGACAGCCAATTTGGCTTCAGGAGGGGACGTTCCACCGTCCACGCGATTCTGCGGGTGAAGGCACAGGCGGAGGATGCAGTGGCCGGAGGCGGAGTAGTTGTCGCGGTGTCCTTGGACATCTCCAACGCGTTCAACACGCTGCCCTGGCCCTGCATTCACGAGGCACTGCGGTACCACGTGGTGCCGCCCTATCTTCGGCGTCTGGTGCACGCGTACCTGTCTGACAGGGACGTGGTGTATCCGGGCGCCGACGGCGGGTGGCACCGAAGAGCGATGTCGCGCGGTGTTCCACAGGGCTCGGTTTTGGGCCCTCTCCTGTGGAACATCGGGTACGACTGGGTGCTCCGTGGTGCAAATCTCTGGGACGTCGGCGTGACGTGCTACGCCGACGACACATTGGTCACAGCGACCGCCAGGACGTTCCGGGACGCCGCCACCTTGGCGGCGGTGGGCACCGGCCAAGTAGTAAGTCGGATTCGACGGTTGGGTTTAAAGGTGGCCCTCGAGAAAACCGAGGCCATTTGTTTCCACGGGCCTCGGAGAGGGCCACCGGCCGGTGCCCACATCGTGGTTGAGGGGGTGCGGATTCCCATCGGCAAAGATATGAAATATCTAGGCTTAGTCTTAGATAGCCGATGGAAATTCCGCGCCCATTTCAAGAAACTGGGGACGAAACTGTCTCGGGCAGCGGGCGCTCTTTCCAGCCTGCTGCCCAACCTGGAAGGTCCTGGCATCCCTTGCCGGAGGTTATACCACGGAGTCGTACGGTCCATGGCCCTCTATGGCAGCCCCGTTTGGGCTGACTCCCTGAACCGCCCCTGCGTCGCCCTCCTGCGCACTCCGCAGAGAGCTTTGGCGCAGCGGGCGATCAGGGCGTACCGCACGGTCTCTTTCGAGGCGGCTTGTTTGTTGGCCGGATTTCTGCCCTGGGATCTGGACGCCAAATCCCTCTCCGATGTCTTTCATTGGCGGGAGGAGGCGTCCAGTCGCGGCAACATCCGGCCCTGAAGGAGGTGGAGGCCATGAGGGCCTCCCTACGGCGAGCCGCCGTGGAGGAGTGGCGTCTCAGGCTGGAGGCCCCGTCAGCGGGGCTCAGGGTCGTCGCGGCAGTGCGTCCTGTCTTTGCCGAATGGCTGGACAGGCGCCACGGTGCGGCAACGTTTCGCCTGACGCAGGTGCTCGCCGGGCATGGCTGCTTCGGTGAGTACTTGTGGCGGGTAGTGAGGAAGGAGGTGTCGGCCGTGTGTCACCACTGTGACAACTGCCCGCTGGATACGGCCCAGCATACGTTAGAGTTCTGCCCAGCCTGGGATGAGGAGCGCAGCGCTCTCAGAGCAGTCGTCGGAGGAGACCTCTCGCTGCCGGCCGTGGTCGCTTCCATGGTCGACAGCCGGAGGTCCTGGCGTGCGGTGGCACACTTCTGTGAGGTGTTCCTCTCGCGGAAGGAGAGTGCCGAGAGGGATCGGAGGCGTGGAGATCCCTCCCGCCGCCAGACGAGACGTAGGAGGCGCCGGGTGGACGACTGACCGGCGTCTTCCGCCCTGTGGATTGGGGGCGTTTGGAGAATTCCACCACGGTATCGCCTGCCTGTCGTAAAAGGCGACTAATAGGGGCCACCGGGGGTCGCAGGCGGGCGGCAGGGGGCTGTCCGTCTTTAATTTTGTGTTCTTAGTGGCACATTGTTGCGATCCCTGTGATGGACGACAGCGTGGCTGGTAGGCCTCACGTTGCCGTTGACGCTGAGAGCGTCCTTCGGTGTGCGGGGGCTTCTGAGCCCCCCCCAAACAGGAGACGGGCCGCACTAGGCGGCACCGCGCAGGGGCGGCTGCGGACGACAACTTAGACACTTCCGTCAGAGGAAGCCCACAGCCGTCCCTAATGCGCCGAAGATGGCCACCGCGGAGTTTTGGTTGGTATGCCGTGCGTTGTACATAGGTTAGGGACTCGGCCCGGCGGTCGCCCGATGGTTACATCTCTCCGGGCGGCTCAACGCCGGGTCGTAAGGCACGGTGAACCCAACATAACCGCTCAGCCGCCCCCCTTGAAGGCTGGGCGGTAGTAATAAGTCACTTTCTCCGCGGAAAAAAAAAAAAAAAAAAAAAGTTGTTTTTATGTAACTTTATGTAGAAGTTTTGCAGTATCATATTTTAGCTAATGTTGTTAGGTCGATTCCAGCTAAAATTCCATATTGTTGATGAAAAAAATAACTTCATTTTATGCTCAGTGAGCGAAGTCAGTAAACATATTTTCCCAACTTAGTCATACTTTTGTAAAATGTGTTATGTAATTTATCGTAACAGGCTATAATTCGATCGAAATATTTTCGATATTTCATATTTCTTAATAATATTTTCTCCCATTAAAAGTGGACAAAGGTTATTTCTGAATTATATTTCATTATTTTTTCTCGGCAAAATATCTACTGATAGATACTAAACAAAATGGTAAGTATAGAGTGGCTTAAATTTAATATCGACGAAACAAATAAAAATATCCGTCCTAGCCGAAATTCGGCCACCGCGGCTTATCTCAACGGAGATCAGCCAGGCACGCAGGCGATATTATAGTGCAAAGCTGTGCGCAATACAAAGGTGCACTCGTTATACCTTCATTCTCATAGTCCGGTGAGATGGCAAGCCGACATGGCCGGAAAGAGATCAGGCGCAGGCAATATGGACCAGTCAAAATGTTATTGGCCCGAGCCGGAATTCGAACCCGGAACCTCAGCGCGGTAGTCCTAGTACTCGTACCGCGTACGCAATGCAGCTGCGCCACTGAGGTTGTCAACGTCGAATTACGAACATAGCGTCCTGTTCACAGAATTACACCACTATACACCCGGAAAAGTGTACTTCTTACCTCTCTACCCACCTCTCATGTGTCATATCATTGTATTAATATCTTACGCTAACAATCAAGTCTTAGTGATATAACTACTTTAATAAAATTCGCCGATAGTAATCTATACTATTATATAAAGCAGAAGAGTTTGTTTGTTTGAACGCGCTAATCTCAGGAACTATTGGACCGATTTTAAAAATTCTTTCACTAATAGGAAGCTACATTACTCCTGAGTGCTATAGACTACTTTTTATTCCGGAAAATCTTTTCCACGCGGGCGTAGCCGCGCGCAAATGCTAGTCAATTATAAATGACTTTACAAACTTTTAAAGCATTTCGAAACGTTCATTCAAAGTGGAATTGTAAAACTAAAGTAAATTGTGCTGAGAATAATCTTTGAACATGAGAAATAGTAAAAGATTTTCTTTTTTCATGTGAATGCTGTAGTGACCGAGGTTTTATTATTTATAACACTGATATATCGCACCTTTAGAACGAAAACGACGCAATTCAAAAAAAATAAAAATTGGCTTATCGTTATAAAATGACCAGTGAATTGGATATTTGAATCTTCTTCTTTCTTTATATTTATGGCTTCCACTGTTTATCGATGTTTTTTATTTATTTTTATTTTAAACCACTGATTTCGCCAATGTCGAGTACGTGACTTTTTTCATGTTGGCCATGACCCGCCCTCCCCTTAGCTCGCCACTGGTGCACGTGGAAAAGAACTTCCACGCGGGTAGACCTGCGAGACAAACATAGTTAAATTATATTCCTTGTGCGTTTGGCCTAAAATTTGTCCTCTATCCAATTAAGATAATATTCGGTTGTTTTACATCATAGAAATTATAATTACACGCAACTCGGGCTAATAAAGGACTTCGTGCAATTATCACTCAACTAGATGTTGCGTCCTGCTTTTGTTTTTTTACCCTACGTGCTTTTGCCCGCGGCTCCGCCCGCGTGAATGAGTTATGCTTTATATTTCCCGGGATAAAAAGTAGCCTATGTGTTAATCCAGGACATAATCTACCCGTGTGCCAAATTTCATCGAAATTTGTTCAGTAGTTTTTCGTGAAAGAGTAACAAACATCCATACATCCAGACATCTAGACATCCAGACATCCAGACATCCAGACATCCAGACATCCAGACATCCAGACATCCAGACATCCATACATCCATACTTCCAAACTTTTGCGTTTAAATTATTATTAGGATTAGGATTTGGATTGCCCTAGGGTAATGTTTTAAGAAATATTTGTAACGAAGCTATAGAACTATCATATCGATCGGTATGCCGGCCTGTTTGAGACCGGATCTGCATAGTCTGATCCCGGAACGGCACGCACGTGGGCCCACGTACGGTCACGTTCGGTCACCGCTGTCAAAGCAGATACAAATTTAGCAATAGCCTTTTTACTTTGCCAGGTATAAGAATGTTATTTATACACACACACACACACACACTCACGTCTTTTATTCCCGAAGGGGTAGGCAGAGGTAGAGATGGGTTATGGGTAAAAACCCAATCTTCCCACCCGGGGAAAAACCCGGGAAATTGGGTTTTTTCCCGGTTTTTTCCCATAAACACCCATTTTGTGGGAAAAAATGTCTTTTATGGATTATTTGATGGCAAAAAGTGATGTGAATTATAAGTTGTACAAATAAAAGCCTGAATTCAAAATCCAACATTTTTTTATATAATTTAGAATATATACATAGGTGTAAACTGCTTTCCTGTATAAAAATATATATTTGTCAGTCTTCTCTTGACCATCGTAGTTTTAAAACACATAAAAGTATTAACTTATATCGCTACTTTCGTCTGAAATACGTACGCAGTCTAAGAAATCAAAATTGCGTATGCCAGCGGTGGATAGTGACGGTTTGGGACTGGTATTAAATATTGGCTTCACGTTACATTCGATGCGATGATTCTATTAAGTTCTATTATTAGTTAATTACTAATGAAGCAATATATTATGTCAATTTTGCTGCCCTTTCCGTCGTTAATCTATTTCTACTTTTACTGTGGACGTTACGGTGAGCACTCAAAGAACGCTCTACAGCTGCAGATGTGCATGGTGCGGTTCAATTCGAACAGCAACTTTGCTCAATGCTGTGGAAGCACATATTCCTTACCACTACGCGTATTTGAACATTATTTGTTAGGTCTGAAACATTAATATATTATTGTATCTGATTTGTTTATTTACTTATTATTTTGTTATTTTTTTTATTATTCATAATATACACCTGCCTCCGTCTCTCTGCACCACCTTAAGGTCGACTGGGAGAAGATGCCCTTAGGCATTAAGTCCGCGTGTACTTTACTTTTGTACAAAGTGTAAAATAAAAAAATAAAAATTAAAAATACATTTCAAACAAAATAGGTAATTTACATCAAATCATAAGTGGCCATTCATTTATTACGTAAGACTATTTTCGCTAGTTTTTGACCCCCTCCCCCCTATTATAAGAAAAAATAAGAATAGGCCGGCTCCCCCCCCCCTGTTTAATAATTCTTCTTCTTCTTCTTCTTGGTCGCGTGCTTCATTACTGAAGGTCGTGTCCCTGAAAGGCCTTCGTGTCTGTCTCTATTATACCTTTCCATTTCGTTCGGTTTTCGGCTTCTCTAAAGGCAGTCGTAATAGACAATCCAGTGAGGGCAGTTACTTGGTCCGACCAACGGCTAGGTGTCCGGCCGCGAGGTCTTTTTCCTTCTACTTTGCCCACCACAAACAACTTGTCAAGGCTATCTGTCTGACGGCGGGCAATATGTCCAAAATAACCGAGAATCCTTCGGCAACAGAGCGTTGACAGTCTAGTTCTTATGTGTAGATGCTCGAGGATGGATTTGTTTGTCCTCTTGGCGGTCCATGGAATACGGAGCATCCTTCGCAAACACCACATCTCGAAAGCGTCAATCTTCTTTCGCTCTGCTGCCCGAATCATCCACGACTCTGAGCCATAGAGGAATATCGGGAAGACCAGGGTCTGGACTAGTCTCGTCTTGGTGACATTGGAGACCCTTGCGTCCTGCCAAATATGTGTTAGCTTGCTCATTGCAGATTTGGTCATTTGAGTCCTTCTCCTAATTTCCCCTTCGCATCGTCCCTGGTCAGTAAGTAGCGATCCGAGGTATACAAACTCGCTGACAAACTCCAGATTGGAAAGTTCTTCCGTCCTAGAGAACTGACCGGTTCTGTCGATGACCATGACCTTTGTCTTTGATTTATTTATTTTGATCCCAACTAGTTCACTCTCTTGTTCCACTTTGTGAAATAAATCAGCGAGCTCCTTCACCGAAGATGCGAAAAGTGTAGTGTCGTCTGCATATCTCAAGTTGCTAATTTTTACTCCGCCGATTAAGACACCTCCTTCCCATTCTTCTAAGGCTTTTCTCATTATGTATCCGCCAAATATATTAAAGAGAATGGGGGAGAGAATACACCCTTGTCTGACCCCTTTTTTTGGCTTGAAGGGGGTTGAGATGACATCATTGACTCTGACCATGGACACTCCGTCTTGGTATAGATTGGCGATCAGCAATATGGGGTGCTGAAGTACGCCCATTTCCAGTAATATAGTCCACAGGCAATCCCATCTAACGGAGTCAAACGCCTTCGAGTAATCAATGAAGCACATTAGTAGAGGTGTATTAAACTCTCGGCTTTTCTCAATTTAATGTTTATTAAGTAAGAATCTAAAGGAAAAACATATATCTACACGTTTGGTTTTTTTTTATGTTTTTTTCAAAGGAACAAATTTTAGAAATGTTTATTTGTACTTACAAAGGTTCTAATAACAGTTCACAAGCACATCTTTCTCAGTAAATTCAAGCCAAGGCTGTTCAGATTATAACAGGATCAGATAGCAGTGTAAAAATTCCGGGTCGTAAATAAAAACACAAACTTTCACAGAACATACACTCTAACCATCGAGATGAACCAAAGTAAACTAAGGGATACGCGAATAATTGCGGCTGCGCTGCGCATTCCATAATGTCCTGCCTTTGGACATGTGGCCACTACCTGCTGCATGTTTCAATTCCAGAAATCTTAAATAACTAGTTTTTTCCCAGCCAAAATTCCCAATGGGTGGGAAAAAATGGGTATAAACTGGGTTTTTTCCCAGCCCTGGGTTTTTCCCGGGTGATTACCCATCTATAGGCAGAGGCGTAACTAGTGCAGCCACTATTCGCCGTGCGTATTCCGTCCCATGATGTTATGGGGGGTGACATATCGCCATATCGGGCACAACTTACAGACTCAGGGTTGATACTGATTAGAAAAACCAAATACCACTTTTCCCGACCCGGGGATCGAACCCGAGATCTCAGCACTGCAGTCGTACCGTAATACAACTACGCCACCAAATATTATTTTAGATATCCCTGTGAATGTTAGTGTAAAAAAACATGACATTAAAGCGACATTAGACAAAGCAATTATTGCTAGCAATAATTGTACGTAATTATTGCTTTTATGATCCGAGAGATTACTTACTACAAACAAACTTAAACACTCTACCTCTTTATGTTATTAGGGTAGGCAAACACACAGTAATGGCCATAGTAACAGCAGATGCGACTCAAATGGCCTCCCAGAAATTAGATTACAAACCATGATAAAATAATTTAAATAATAACAAGCGCTAATAGTTCTAAATCACCATATAGATTATATTCTAGCAGCTGAAAATAGCGCTTATGAAAATTAAATTAATTCAGCGACAGTTGGTTTTATTTAATGCAATGCAATGCAATCAGCCCTGTACTGTATCAAATTCAAATCATTTATTAAGTAATTAGGCCTCTAAGGGCACTTTTACACGTCATTTTTACAAATTTTTATCATCTAAAGATTCTACCAGTGCTTCGGAAAAGCCGACTGACCTGAGAAGAAGCACCAAGAAACTCAGCGTAGGTCTTTAATTGTATTTTTTTTTTTTATATATATATATTTTAAAAATTGCATGTAACAATATAAATTCAATTTCAAAGATGGATATTTAATGCGAAAATTAACGGAGAGTACCTAAGTCAAATAACCAGCTACATGTTTAATTTTAAGTAAAAAATAGAGTCAACCATCAAACAGAGCAGACCAGTCCATGCAAGCAGCACACGTTCACGAATATGACGCATGTGCCAGCCATCGGCCTCCTCAACCATGTTGCAGGGAAGTGACCGAACCGGCACACGACGCCGCCGCAAGCACAGACGTTAAAGCGAGCAAGACTACTCAGATTGTGGCTAACCAAGACAAATATCGTATCATATACTACCCACTGCTGAGCACGGGCCTCCTCTACAACTGAGAGGGTTAAGGCCTTAGTCCACCACACTGGCCTAGTGCGGGTTGGCAGACTTCACATACCTTCGAAATTCGAAGAACTTCTCAGGTATGCAGGTTTCCTCACGATGTGCTGAAAATAGCACTTATGAAAATTAAATTAATTCAAAATAACATTAAAAACGATAATTAGTTTTGTTTTCTTTTACTTAATGAAGTTTATTATTTAAAGATATGAGCTCTACTTTTTATCCTAATATGTAACTTTTCATTTAGATACTTGCCAAGTACAGACGAATAGTCATGAATAAGAATATGTAAACAGCTTATTCGGGTGTATTCTTTACTCAAAATTCTGAGTCATATTTATAGCCAAGTAATTCGGCGAATTATTCGCCAATAGTCGAAATATTGTTGTAACATTAGCCAGATGCGATTTATTAGATTTACTGGTGGTATGTCTCTCGTATGCGAGGGGCCGTCCGGGTAGGTACCGCCGCAATGTCTATTTCTACCGCCAAGCAGCAGTGTGCAGGCACTGTTGTGGTTAGATTTATTTATTTATTTATTATTAGGACATCAGTAGTTGCTACATTATAACTTAAGTCTAAGAAAAATAAAAATAATAATATACATAAATGCACAACATTTTAAGGTGTCAGAACATGCACTGAAAAAAACGTAACACCAGTACTAATATTAGGTATATAAACATATTTTTTTGCTGATTTAAATGACATTGTAGCCAGCGTAATTACTGGGCATTATGACCTAATATCTTATGTCTCAGGGTGACGAGTGCAGAGTGTCACATAGTACTCTGAAATTCAGAATTCAGTGCGTCGTTGCTATTGTTTATGGGCGGTCTGTACATCAGGCGAGGGGCATGCTCGTCTCGTGATTCAGTAAAAAAAATGCGATTAAAGTATTAATTCATACAATAGAATAAAAAGTATGAGCTACTTAAAAAAGTTCAAAGGCTACGTAGGCTACCTTTGAATTGAAATAATTATATATTTATGACATTGCGCTAGTGACCTTCCTTTAACTCACCTTGACATTAAATATTGTGCAGGTGTTGTTTCATCCATGGTCAAGTAAAAAAAAAATGGTCAAGTAAAGTTTACGGCCTCATTACACTGGACGAGCGCGCCTCGCTGTGAATTCGCTTGCAATTCGCCAGTATGATAAAAGCCTCAACTTCTCCTGACCACAGATAAAAAGCCCGTCCTTAGCCATTCATCGCCAAGGCTAACAAACTTCTCACATAATTGAAATGAAAACAAAACTCGAAAAAGTCACAAATCACAATTCTACCTACCCTACGAAATACAGACGCAAATATAACGTAAACAACTTGGCATACATACTCTAAGCTTGGAATCATCTAAACCGTCTGGAAACTAAGTCGTAACATGACGTCTATCAAAGCGTGAAGGGACACCTAAACACACCAAATTAACGAGACTAACTTGAACTTTATTTACACTGTCAACTGAGATTCGTTGGCTCTATCGATGCGGGGCAGTTTAATCATTTGCAAAACTGGTGCAGAGTTCGATTTAAACCGACTGATTTTAAGTTTTTTTGGTTAATATTTTTAAATAATGTCTTATTTCAACTGTTATTGAATTGATAAAAGAATTGAAAGCTTAAGTTAGATATTCTTGATAAGTAGATTTATATCTCTTAGAAAGACTTTGTAGATTAGCTTCACAGATTACTGTTGGATAAATTAAGATATTTCTGCTCGGAATCGTGAGTCTGGAATTCTGCTTAGTATTGGCAATGAGGTCGATAATATGACTGCTTCGGTGGCGTAGTTGTATTGCGTACGCGTTACGAGTAAGATTTGCGTGCTGAGGTCCTGGGTTCGAACCCCGGGTAGAGCCAAAAATATGGTCACTGGGTTTTTCCATCTTAAAAATTACTCAGTCGCAGCTCGGAGTCAGGAAGTTGGCGGTGTGATACCCCGTGCCTCGGAAAGCACGTAAAGCTGTTGGTCCTGTGCCTGATCTCTTTCCGGTCATGTCGGAATGCCGTCTCACAGGACTATGAGAGTGAAGGAATAGCGAGTGCACCTGTGTAATAGCGCACACACTTGTGCACTATAATATCATCCTGCGTACCTGACTGATCTCCGTTGAGATTGGCCGCCGTGGCCGAAACTGGCTGGATTACGTTTTTTTTACAACGGTCCCATTTATGACATGGGAAACGTGCGAAATGGATAATATTTGGCTATCCCCGATAAATGGAAATAGTCATGTTGCTATAATCAGTTAATCATTTACATACAGATTTGCGACTTAATTTACAAAGCGAATAGGTTTCCACTGAGTTTAAAAGCTATGTCGCAACAAATTCAACGAATTCAGATTCCTCTTTCTTCTGGCGACAGTGTCAGTTTGACTGAGGAATGCAAATTCCAGCTTACGTGATTCACGGCATCCTGAAAAAAGCTGCAAAATGCACAGCTAAAGAACGCATCCAACTAGGCGTTTCTCTCAGTCGCCCGCCGAACGTCGTGGTGGACGCACGTGCCGTCCCAAACGCTGTATCGCCAATTTTCGAACGAGAGTGCGTTTTGAAATTGGAATTTTGCGGTAAAAGTGTCAATATTGCGTGTGTACGGATTAATAGTGTGAGTGGCTGTGATTGTGTGTGTTCGTGTGAATATGGTAAGTTGCGTTCTGTTTCTACATCATTAAATTAATTATTTCAGGTTTATGCATATTTAATAATTAATGAATCGCGATATTTATTGAAATAAATAACTTGGAATATATAAAAGACTTTCAAAACATTTTTTAAGTAGGATAAGAACTGATACAAAGATGAAATCTGTTGTGACTTGTAGGAAAGAGTTTTATTAATAAGAAAATAATGTTTTAAGTTATAGATATATTGACTATAAACGGAAATAAAATTAGTAACAGCAATGATATAATTATTCAGTGCCAGAAATCAAATAGGAATTACGGTGTTCATTCAAAAAGAAGAGATTAAAACAATTTCAATTTAATTATTAGGTAGAGTCTCTATTAATTTATTGGTAAAATAATACTATCGAAGATGTCCGCTTTTTGTATGAGTTATTATTTATTTTTATTAAAAGGGCAAAAAATGGAAATTAGATCCATTAAAAAAATATTTTTAGACCCCTCCATTCATAACCAACTTTTTAAAAACGTTCATATTAAGTGTAGTTTTCAAGCCAAACAAAATTACATAAATCTCAAAATCGGAAGTCTTTAAAATTAAACGATTTATTGCAAAAGGTTAGTTTTCAGGAGTTCTATCTAAATATATATAAATTGTCTTGTTTATAATTTCAGGCCCATTTTTGGACATGTCCTTTATAATGCTAACCAGTTTTGATGACATTAAAATTAAATTATTTTATACCTCTAAAATACGATTTATTTTTAAACCTCCTATTATTTTTATCTACTGATTTTTTATTTCATTAGTACATGTGAAGTTTTGCAAAGCGTTATAATTATTTAATAAAACCGATTTGCAAATGACAATATGAGAAATACCAACGAAGAAATATATGTAAACCAATTCTCAACTGATTTTTTAGTTTAAAATAACATACATTTTAAAATAATTTTATTAAATATTTAGACAATAGTTGATAGAAAATGCGTTGTAAGGGTTAACTGAGTCGAAAAAGACCCGGCGGGCTTAAAACTTCATTGCGGCATGCAGGTTAACGAAGCGCCCATTGTCACTGTGGTCGACTTGACCCGAGGCCACTTCACTTCCTATCAATATGTTAATTTGACGGCCGGTGCCCAATTTGTGTATGGCCAATATGGTTAACAACATTTTTCGATGTATTGAGAGCCAATATTGGATCAATAGTGCAGATTACGTTTATTCGAACATTTATTTAAACATCATACATACATACACACTCACGTCCTTCATCCGCGGAGGGGTAGGCAGAGGCGCAACTAGTGCACCAATTTTTCGGCGTGCTTAAGCCGTCCCATTATGTGATGGGGGCGCAGGACCAACGGCTTTATGTGCTTTCCGAGGCACGGGGGTATCACACCGGCAAGCTGCGACTGAGTAATTTTTAAGATAGAAAAACTCAGTTAACATGTTTTTGACCCGGGATTCGAACCGAGGACCTCAGCGCGCTAATCATACTCGTACCACGTACGCAATACAACTCCACCGCAGAGGCAACAGCCAAAGTAGTTACTACTTTATATCATCAGCACCAAGACATATCACAATGTGCAGTGGAGCAAATAAACTCTTGCAAAGACCAAAGTAAATTGCTGTGTATTTCCAGGAAACTTCTTGTAGTTTTTCAGTTACAATCCTTCAAGATATCGCTAAAGAGATTTTGATTTGCACATGATCTTTCTCAGAACAACTTAAAATATCTGGGATATGTCTCAGATATATGATTCTGTTGTAATAGGGCTCAATTTCTGGATTAGCGAATATTTAGATTTCACTCATTTTCACTCTGATGAGTTTTTTTTTTTTTTATTGCATTGAATGACGAGACGAGCATGCCATTCTCCTGATGGTAAGCGATACGACTACCCATAAACAGTAGTAACACCATCCAGGACCTTGAGTTACAAAGTACTGTGTGGCATTCCATTGCGCTCGTCATCCTGAGACATAAGATGTTAAGTCTCATTATGTCCAGTAGTTATGTACATAAAATCTTTTATCTACATAAAATTTGAAGCCAAATTTCATCCAAACTAGTTTCCGTCTTTTAACATAAAACTATCTTCACAGTCATTCACATTTATATTAGTAGCACTCAATGTAATTTTCCGAAACCATTAATTTCGATTTTGACAGTCTTGATTATTACATCATGGGATAGGTAGCCGACACTCTATATGGACCCCACTTTGTCGACATGCCGAGTTCGTATAAAATAAAAGTATGCTGAAAGTGAAAATGAATTTATTTGACATAGAAAATCTGCCATACACAAAGAAAACAAAGTACAAAGTTAGCAGTGTTGGAAATTTACAAAAAAAATATTGACAACGGCCCTGCAAGCCTGTATCTTGGGGTCCCGCGTGATCATTCAAGGGTTCTTTCAACTACACTTACACAATAGTTTGTTTGGTTTATCTTATTTACTATATCACTAATAAACAAAATTAAAACTTATACCTATATCATTTAAGTACATGCACTTGTGCCTCTACCTACCCTATTAAGGCGTGAGTGAGTGTGTGTTTATTTCAATTATTTTCTTATTTCAATTATTCTTCAAATGTTTTTTATTCGTTTATACCAACGGTTGTAGAAAAGCATTTACTCGAAGCACTCTTATTTAGGCTATAAATAAGGGTGAATACACGTTGAGTTAATGTTACGTGTTTTGTTAGGGTATTCTACACGTATCAAGGTTTTCGCCTATTTTCATCTCTGAAAGGGTAGGCAGGGGTGCAAATGCATTGACCAACAATTTTTTCGTCCATGTCGATAGGTCGTAAGCTTATTGGGTGTTAATTCCAAACCTGGAGAACCAACGGCTTTTTCAAATTGAAGACCTGCCTTACCAGGGTATAGAACCGAGACTATTGAGCTACCCACACTGCTCTTGGTCCAATAAGCATATTCGTAGTATACAGTAATTTTAATTTGGAAATATAATTTTGTCCGTGCCTCCTTCCATTATGTTATGCTCGTATTATAACTAAGTTTATTAGTTGGCACGACGTACGAACATAAACCCAATGATGTGAGGAACAAGGATTATAATTGTTTATTTCATTTCAAATATATTCCAACTTTGTTATAGCCTCTTAATAAAGTAGGTTAAGGATTCTTGATAATCTCCAGAAATTAAACAGATACAAGAAACAATATCTATTATAGATAAGGTGGTTTTATGAAATAATAATAATAATAAATAATACCAGCCCTATATTATATACTGCCCACCGCTGAGCACGGGCCTCCTCTACTGCGAGGGTTTAGGCCTTAGTCCACCACGCTGGCCTAGCGCGGGTTGGCAGACTTCTTACACCTTTTAAATTGTTACGGAGAATTCTCAGGTATGTAGGTTTTTCATGAGATATTATTACATTAATATTGTAACCAGTGTAGTTACTGGACACTATGAGACTTAACATCTTATATCAAACTAGCTGTTGCCCGCGGCTCCGCGCGCGTGAATGAGTTTTCCCGGGATAAAAGTCCCGCTTTATATTTTCCCGGGATAAAAAGTAACCTAAGTTACTCCTTATTACATCAGCTATCTCGCAATAAAAGTCCCGTCAAAATCGGCCCAGTCATTTCAGAGATTAGCCGGAACAAACAGACAGACAGAAAGACAGACAGACAGACAAAAAATGTAAAAAATGATATTTTGGTGTATGTACCGTATATATATTCATATACATGTAGTAAAAAACGGTTATTTCAATATTACAAACAGACACTCCAATTTTATTTATATGTATAGATGTATAGATATCACTGGATGCATAAAGCAGCAGACCGGGCTCTGTGGCGTATCTTTGATGATGATGATGATGAACAAATGTCACTGCCTCGGTGGCTTAGTTGTTTTACGGTACGACTGCAAAGCTGAGGTCTCGGGCTCGAACCCCGGGTCGAGAAAAATGACATTGGGTGTTTCTACTCAGTATCAGTCCGGAGACTGGTATTTGTGCCCGATATGGCGATAGGCTCGCCGCCAATCACATCTTGGGACGTAATACGGCGAAAAATGGGTGCATTAGTTGCGCCTCTGCGTACCCCATCAGGGATAAAGGGCGTGAGTGTATTTGTTTGTGTGTGTGTATAATCGATAAGTCTGTCGCTAGGATATGTCATTCTCATACAAAACGCTAGCGTTAACAATTGTAGCATGACATCTTGACTAAAACCTCAGATAGTGATTGCAATCCAACGTTCGAGAGTTACTTAAAAGAAAGTTTTTTACGGTAGGCATCGGCTTAGCTGTGCCCTTGGCATTGCTGACGTCCATGGGCGACGGTAACCAGTTACCATCAGGTGGGCCGTTAGCTCGTCTCCCTGCGAAGGCAATAAAAAAAATCCTACTGTTTACGAACAATCATGTCGATTACCATCAGGCGAGCGACTCGCTCGTTTCTACATTCATTCAAACACAGAATCACTTAAAGCGCTCGAGGATTGTCGGCGATATTTTTCTCCAAACACCCTTGAATAATTGCTTCATTATTTGTCTTCAGTACTTTGTTACTTTCGGTCAATAAACATTTGTATCCGGTTTGATCGATGTAAAAACTTTAAGTTAAAGGTGACTTTGATTTCGGACTTTTGTTTGTTTGAGTTCTTTGAAATGTTTATTTGGTGACTTCGGTATTTTCTTTATGGTATACTAGGTGTTGCTCGCGGCTTTGTCCGCGTAAAAAGCCTTTCTACTACAAAAGTCTCTTAAACATAGTACGACGCCAGCGCCATCTACTAAAAGGATCAGATTTAAAATATCTATTATTTCCCATGGGAGCAAATTACCGGGATAGAAAGTATCCTATGTTAATCCAGGACATGACCTACTCGTGCGCCAAATTGTATTATTCCATCCAAATCCGTTTAAATGTTTCTGCGTTGAATTCTAACAAACATCTTAAAATTTTCACAAGAAGGTGGCGCAACTAATGCAGCCACTTTTCGCCGTGCGTATTCCGTCCCATGATGTGATAGGGGGCGAGCCTATCGCCATATCGGGCACAAATTCCAGACTCCGAGCTGATACTGACTAGAAAAACCCAATATCACTTTGCCTGACCCGGGGATCGAACCCGAGCCTTGACATTGCAGTTGTACCGTAATACGAATACGTCACCGAGGCAGTCAATATAAAACGTATCAGATTTAAAGGTTATTTCAGACGAAGGCATAGAAGATACACATTCCCGTGTAAATTAAAATTATAAGCCCACGCGTCATAATATTGTGTTTATTCCCAGCCTCGTACTTCCAAGTAAACGATGCAAACTATTTTAGACCTTAATAGCAAGTAAATACCAGACACAAATTCACATTCACAGAACACATTTCTTTCATAAAGTAATCCTAAAATGCTAGCAAGATAAGAGCTGTAATAAAACGTTACATAAAACACATTTTAGTTTTTGTCATACATTTTCATTTGTAATCAGTTTGTGTGACAGTTTTTACACGTTCATACAACTAATTTTGCCGTTGTTATAACGGATAAAAGCTTTCTGTTTTTGTAGAGGAATCCCAAAAATAAACAGGCTTGAAAACTTTTTGTAATCATGACGGTATAGGAAAAATGTCCCCGGTGTAAAGTTCTTGGGATCATGTTCCTTGGACCGTTTACGCTTCGCCACTGATTTTCTTTAAACATCCGCGTCGTGATTTTACTTTGTTTGATTTTCAATAACTGTGGTAACAGAAAATATTTCCATGTTGAGGTAGGTTTAATTTTTCCAATACCTTCCCTAATATCGATTCATGGGAATATTGATATTTAATTTTCACAATTATTGACTGCCTCGGTGGCGTAGTTGTATTACGGTACGACTGCAATACTGAGTCTCGGGTTCGATCCCCGGGTCGGGCAAAGTGATATTGGGTTTGCTACTTATTATCAGCCCGGTGTCTGAAATTTGTGCCCGATATGGTGATAGGCTCGCTACTTATCACATTATGGGACGGAATACACACGGCGAAAAGTGGGTGCACCAGTTGCCTCTGCCTCTGCCTCTCTGTATGTATGTATTCAATTTTCAATCAAATTTATTTTTCTAATATTATAACTAGGCTCAATTATTTCTGAACATGCTAGAAAAAGTGGGTTGTACCAAACCCACATTGCATCGGGATAAAATCTCTTCCTTAATCGTATTCTTCATCACTGAAGGTCGTGTCCGTCCTGAAATATTTTGATGGAGTCGATGACGAGCCGTCTCCATGCCCCCCTATCTTCGGCTTTTCTCAGGGCAGTGGCAATACGAAGTCCTGTTATGGCCTTTATTTGGTTAGACCAGCGGGTAGGTGATCGCCCACGTGGTCTTTTACCTTCTACTTTCCCTACAACCAGCAGTTTGTCCAAGTTATCTGGTTGTCTTCGGATAAAAGCATACTATTAAAGTTAGACGTGTGACGCTATGACGTGTGACGCTATAATATAATATTGGACGAAATTCCATTATCAAGAAAACAACTTGACTTTTTACATTTCTAAATTATATTTCTAGATACCTACCTACAAAAAAACCGTTATTTGAACTCTGCCAACCCGCACTAGGTCAGCGTGTTGGATTAAGGCCTTAACTTTCACAACTAGAGGAAGCCCGTGCTCAGTAGTGGGCAGACAGGGCTGGTATTGTTAATATATTATATTACTTAACGTAGACTTTTAAGTCTCTATCGATATGAGCATATACCGTGCAAAATATCATCGCAAGGGTCGTTCACATGAAAATATAAAAAAAGACATCCATTACTCAAGAGCTCGAACGTTAAAGAAAGCGTTACATTTAAATGTGACTTAGATGTCAAATTATATTGGTCTCGTGTTACGTCTCAAAGGCTTGTCTTTGTGGGATGAATGGAACGACTTTGAAGATTTTTTTGTGGATTAACGAGTGATGTGATGGGCAGAGATTACCACAATGCTAAAGGGATCAAGAGGATCAATTTGGTTAGGTCGGGTGATTTTGTAGTAAGTCTCTTGTATGAAAATCTGGGAAATCACCGCAATATTTCGCCAAACATCATTGAAGCGCTGCTATATTCAAGACCCGTAGCGAACATGCTTTAATACAAGCGTTAATAAAATAATAATAATACCTGCCCTGTATTATGTACTCTCCCACAGCTGAGCACGGGCCTCCACTACTGAGAGTGTTTAGGCCTTAGTCCACCACGCTGGCCTAGTGCGGGTTGGTAGACTTCACATACCTTCGAAATTTTTATAAAGAACTTCTCAGGTATGCAGGTTTCCTCACGATGTTTTCCTTCACCGTTAAAGCAAGCGATAATTCACAAAGAATATACACATAACTTTTTAAAAATTAGTCAGTCGTGCCCTTGGGTTTGAACCTGTGGAAATTCGTCGCTCTAATAGAAAGTAAAAACATATATGCGAAGGACATATTTTATCGACAAGTCTAGCGCAAGGATACGTCATTCCCATTTATTTTTTTGTTTTCTATAAGTGTTAACCGTTGTAGAAAAGCACCTTGTCTATGAGCCCTGTATTTATTTAAAAGATTTTTTTTTTATAATGGCATTTGTGTTCACATTTTGCCAATGTCAAGTTTGGTTCGTCTATTTTATTATCTGTAGTATGTCGAAGTAAAGCAGTGGCTACCTTACCAAGACTTTATCGAGGAGTTTTGGCGGCAACAAAAAAAAACACTTGATTAGCACAATTATTTCAATTCACTTCATTTGAGCTCTTTAATAGAACTATATTGGATAATATACCACCATAATTATGCAATATAACACTAAATATCAACAAAATAATGAATTAAAACAAGAGCACCTCATGACACTTCCAAGTTCCCGCCAAAACTCTAAAAGATATTAACCGGTCAACATTCGCTTTGGCCCGCGTGGGCCATGACGTCTCCTGTCAAAACGCGAAAAAAGTTTATACAACCTACGCATTAGGTTCTAGTTAAAAAAAAATGGAGTGTTGCCAGAAAAACGAATATTGACCGGTTAAACTCCATTGATAGATCAATCCCTGGATAAACTTATTACTGTTATATACTATATTTCAAAATCGGTCCAGCAGTTCCTGAGATTAGCGCGTTCAAACAAACAAACTCTTCAGCTTTATATATTAGTATAGATACGCTTAAGCATTTCTAAGCAGATAAAGACTTAAAATAATAAATCATAAAATGTATTTTCTTGTAAAACTTTGTGGAAGGCTAAAATTATTACGAAAAATATCAAGCAAGTGTAATATCATATAGTGAGTATATCGACTTTACTCGCTGTAGGCTGAGATAAGTCGACGCACACATATTAGAGACGAGAATATTGCATTTTAGGCAGTCAATCACCTTACTGTCTTTAATTTTAAATGCGCCTTATTGCAGCTTTTAAACCATCTGTAAACTTTAAGTATTGGTTTACGAAAACCAACTTTCTTACTTTGTGTTAGATGTCAGAACTTATAAACATAATTTTTGAATATAGTACTTATCGATGATTCATATAATAATTTATCTTTATTTTTTGAATTAGGTACATCAATAATATTATACATTAAATAACTGATTACCTGGGTAGTGTAGTAATATTGCGTGTAGGGCTTGTGCCCTACACGCAATATTACTCAATAGTCCTGGTCCTCAAAGAGGTGTTGTCACCTCTTTGAGGACCCGGGGTCGCCTTCCGGGTTGAATAAAGTGAAATTGGGTTTGTCTTCTCAATATCAGTCCGGAGTCTTGAATTTGTGCACGATATGGCAATAGGCTCGCTCCCTATCACATCATGCGACGGAATACACAGGCAAAAAGTGGTGCCTGGTTGCACCTCTGTCTACCGCTTTGGAGACAAAGTTTTGTTAATAACGGAGTCTAGGTAAAAAAACTTGAGAGGTGTCAAGAGACACCCGGATGGAACGAAGTTCCTTTCGATTAATTAGTGAAGGAATTGTAATAAAATTTTATGTATATAACAGAGTGTGTATATATCTTATAATATATATAAATCTCGTGTCACAATGTTTAAGCTCAATGGACTCCTAAACCACTTAACCGATTATAATAAAATTCGCACACCATGTGCAGTTCTGTTATACGGGATCCGAAAGTTCTCTTTTAAAAAAAAAACTATTTTTAAATTACAAGAATATAATTTGAATAAAAAGGACAATGAAAATAGTAACTGGCGTATATGTGAACGCGTTAAGGATTTTGAAACAACTGATGGGCCCGGTGCCCTGACATGTATTTATATGCACAAAAGTGCTTAGGGGCACTTTTGTGCAGAGAGGGTTTTTGCAACCTCGTCTACTTACTATTCAGTTAAGGGTTATAACAGCCCCCCGGTTTAGAGTAAACTTACACATTTTTATGTGAAGTTTATGGGCTCTATCCGATACGAAGAGAGGGCGGTGGAATATTTACAATTTCTATATTTTCATCGCCCTCTGCTTCAGGTTCATTAATAATATTGTTTATTTTGACCCTTTTTACTAGAAAGATTTTCTTATATATGCCAGTTTTACAAAACTTAAATATAGTATAACATATCATTAAAATTACAATTAAAATTAAAATACTTGTGTAATAATTTCCATATTTCACTATATGGGGTTTTTCTAAGTCTAAATTTTTTAAATCTGAGAGTATTTTATTATTTTTATTTTTTGTATTTAATTCATCTAAGTCAATATTTTGTAATGAAATCTGGGAAAATTTATTATTTAAATTATTATTCTCATCACTTAACAAACAACAAGGATCACTGATAATGCTAAAGTTTAAATTAGGTTGGTAAAAACTTACATTAGTTGCCTCATTTGATGATATTAATCTAGCACTTCTGGTATACACTGTACATTGGTTTGGGGTTTGTAAAACTCCTGTTCCTGAAACTATTGCTTCTTGAATTTCAGTGGTACCACATTCAATAGTGATTTTATTAGGGCGAGATTGGACGAAAATCCATTGATTGTTTTTTATGGGTTTCCAAATATCCAATTGTCCAATTATCGTTTTTGTTTCACATTGTGCAGGAATAGTATTAATTGATTTTGTTAACAATTCACTTTCACAAGTAGGGTTACCGCTTGATAATAAGATGGTGGATATTTCGCATAAAAAGAACTCAGATTTCAGGATCTTACAATTATTTAAATTTTCTAAATTACAAAAATACAACTTATCTCTAGAAATAGCAGTATAAGGGCTAGAAGGTAGAATTAAACTGAACATATTAGGATTATTTTCTTTATGTGCAGTTGGCAGCCCTATATTATGATACAAGGTATATTCATCCTTAGTAACTACAGGTATTTGTAGTACAAATACTAGCTTATCATTAAAATAGTAACAAGCGACATTAGATATACTTAAAATTAAATGAATATTATCTAAACTTAGAGATATTGGAATCCCCGTGTCTCTAGGAAGGTGCCTTTCGTTGTCTACAAGCTCCTGATATAATTGTGCCGGCGTGAGTATATTTGGGTGCAGGATGTTTTGACTACACAGAATGACTGCGTTTATCAAGTCTTCCATTTGGAATGACAAGGTAAGTAGTGAACTATCAAGGTTGGTAAGTATGGAATGGACTTTATTTTCAATTATTAAATCATTGGCTATATTTGTAATATTTTTTATTTCATCTACGAATGAATTTAATGCATCATTTAAGATATCTTGATTGACTTTTAATTTATCAATTGTTTGTTTATATGATTCCAGGTTAGAAGTAGTAATTAGAATATTTTCTTTCATTATTTCAGCTAACTTTTTCTCATTATTTTGAATCGATTCTATATAGGAATCATATTTGTCTGCATCATTCTCATCGAGAGTACCAAAGACATGCTTAAATACGGTTCCTATACCGCCAAACCATGAACGTTTGTTACGTTTTGATATTAAATGGGAAATAGATTCATATTCGCGTGCAACATCCTGATATTGAGCAGTCAAAGGTGATAATATATTCAAGCATTGATAATTTGCAGTTTGCTGGCATGCATACTTTGTTGTGTTTATAATTTCATTAAGATTTGATAAGTGAGTTTGTATAAAGGATATGTCGACATAACTAACAATATTTAGTTGTCCTTTAATTATTTTAAGATTACCTAGATTATTAAAGAAGATTCCGGAACTAGAAGGATAAGGCTTGATGAAATCTGGGTGCGCATTGATCGAGGCGCTGAAATGAAATTAGTTGTTATTAATTTATCTTGTATAATTGGGAGATTGAGTTAACACTGCAGGTTTGATTTCGTCGAAATGATGTGTTACGTGACGTCTGTTAATAAGGAGCATGACAGTATTATTGTTATTGACCCTTATTATTTTATATGGCCCTTTCCAAACGGGTGATAGAGCTTTTCGTAGTCTCAAATGATTTTTAAGGTACACATATTCACCAATTTTATATTTTGGAGGTGTTTTAGTACGTAAATCGTAATAATTTTTAGATGATTCTTTGGATTTTAGAATGTTTTCTAATGCTTTGCCTCTAGTGTATTTGAATCGATGTTGTAACATTTTAATGTAGTCTGAATAAGTTGTACTAGGACTGCTTTCGTAAATAGAATTTGGAATAAAGGGTTTATGTCCAAAAATTAATTCGTAGGGTGTAAATTTTGTAGTAGAGTGAATGGTAGTGTTGTACGTGAGTATGGCTGTATAGACATAAGTAGGCCAGTTGTCTTGGTTTTTGTTTGTGAAGGACTTTAAGTATTCTTTAAGGGTTGAATGGCTACGTTCTAGGGCCCCTTGAGTTTGTGGGTGATAAGGTGATGACCATAATTGTTTGATTTTTAGAAATTGACATGTTGTTTTAAATAGGTCGGCTGTGAAGTTAGTTCCTTGATCCGTGAGAATTGATTTAGGAATTCCGAAGAGAGATATGAAGTGAATCAAACAATCACTTGTTTCTTCAGCTGTAATACTACGCAAAGGATAAGCAATGGAGTATTTTGTTAAATCATCCTGAAGCGTTAGAATATACCTCAATTTAGCAGGGCCGGACTCAGGTAAAGGACCTACCACATCTAGAGCTACCCGTTGAAAGGGAGAGACAGAGGTAGTTGTAATTTCCATAGGCGCTTTATTTATTTTCCTTAAAGCTTTATTTTCTTGGCATACTGTACATTTCTTAACATGGTCTTCTATATCACCGCGCATTCCTTTCCAGTAATATTGTTCTTTTATTCTATTGTACATGCGACTTGAGCCTAAATGACCGGCTATCGGGATGTCATGGTTATCACGAAGAATTTTCGATCTTTCGCTCAGAGTAGGATAAGATATTTTATTTAAATAGACATGTATTTGGATTTTTGTGTTGTGAAAGATGTGAGTGAGGATGTTGTAAATTTTGGTATACGAGTGTTGGTCAAATGGGTTTTTGAAGTCAGAGATAGCGATATCTGTATATTGGTTTGATTGAAGGATTTCCTTTCTTATTTGTTTCAGAGTATCATAAATAGCTGGGTAAGATGATTCTTCAAAATGATGTACTTTAGTGAAAATGAAGTAGATTGTCTTACCTTCGAAATTAATTTTTTGGAACGAATATAATTCTTTTTCGGAGTTAAGAACTTCGTCGCTATTCTGAATGTTGGATAAAATCTCAGATACGTATGGGTTAGCTTCATCTAGGTCGATGGATGTTGGAATTAGAATTACTTTATATGGTGACTTTAAGAGATTATCGTTATGTTCTTTGAGAATAGCATTTGAAATATTTTCTGCATTGGTAGAGGATTTTAGAAATGAAGAGTAATCACCGTCGTTCAATTTTGATTGTGGATGTGTTCCAGATTCTTGAGATATAGGACTATTAAGGTTTTCTAGATCGAGATTAGAATCTGTATTTCCAGGACTAAGTTCTGGTAGAGGTCCTAAATCTATGAGTTCTTCTGAAGGAATGCTAAGATTTTCGAAGTCGAGATTGAGATCAGTACTTCTAGGACTAACTTCTGGTAGAAGTCCTGGTGAAAGAGTGGATGTTTCATCCTGAACCGGTGGAGTGTTTCGAAGTGTGTTTGTTGGAGGTTTAGGTAAATATTGTGAATTAGAATCAGTGTTTTGGTTTAGTACTTCTTCGTCATTGAAAGAAAATGGGATTGGAGACAAATCTTCTGTAATAGGGTTATCTAACAAAATATCAAGTTCATCGTCAATATTTGGTAATAAAGGGTTTGGAGACGTTAAGGGTTGATTTTCTACTGGATTGACTGGGAATCTTGATAATGCATCGGCATTAGTATTGATTTTACCCTTTTTGTGAACAATATCGTAGTCGAACTCTTCTAATTTAAGTCTCCAACGAACTAGTCTTGACCCAGGGTCTTTGCAATTGAACAACCACTGGAGTGGTTTATGGTCAGTGACTATAGTGAATCGATAACCATAAAGATATGGACGAAAGGCTTTAGTTCCAAATACAATAGCTAAACATTCCTTTTCTGTTACACTGTAATTACATTCGGCCTTATTCAGAGTACGAGACGCATATGCTATCGGTTTATCTTTTCCTATTGGGCCTTGGGATAAAATAGCTGAAACTGCGAAGTTAGAGGCGTCACAAGTTAATATAAAAGGTTTAGAAAAGTCAGGATATACTAATACAGGGGATGTGGTTAGTTGGTTCTGTAGATTTTCAAAGGCCAGTTGATGCTCATTTTTCCAACTGAATTGGACATCCTTTTTAAGTAGAGATGTTAAAGGTTTTGCTACCTTTGAAAAATCGGGAATGAATCGTCTATAGTATGAGACAAGTCCAAGGAAAGATTTTATATCTTTTGGGCATTTTGGAATTGGGAATTCTGTGACAGCTCTAATCTTTTCTGGGTTAGGTTTTACTCCATCACTATTTATAGTATGACCGAGATATGCGACTTCTTTACGGAGAAATTCACACTTATCTGGTTGAAGCTTTAGATTGAAATCTCTAAGTCTGTCAAACACGGCTGTTAGATTATGAATATGGGTTGGTAAGTCTGGTGAGTATACAACTATATCATCAAGATATACGAAACAGCGTGAACCTTGCAATCCAGACAAGCACGTATTCATTAATTTCTGGAAAGTGGCTGGTGCATTCTTTAACCCGAAGGGCATTCTTGTGAATTGAAAATGACCCTGAGGTATAGAAAAGGCTGTCTTTTTGGCATCTTCGCTAGAAATTGGAATTTGATGGAAACCAGAGGCTAAATCCAATGTGCTGAAATATTGACTCTTTCCTAACTGATCTAGAATTTCTGTGATCTGTGGGATTGGATAAGTTTCTCCTATTGTTATGTCATTTAGTTTTCTGTAATCAATAACTACTCTCCATTTTCGTTGTCCTGAAGCGTCCATTTTTTTTGGGACAACCCAAATAGGTGAAGACCAAGGTGAAATCGAAGGTATAACAATATTTTGCTCTAGCATTTTATCTATTTGATTTTCTACCTCTTTCTTATGGCATTCGGGGAATCTGTATGATTTTGTTTGGATAGGGATATCGGTATTTGTTGTAATTCTATGTTCAGTAGCTGTAGTGTAAGTGAGTTTGTCGTTAGAAAGATGGAAGATGTCTGAATACTGGGAACAAATTTGTAAAAGTGCCTCAGTTTCTTCATTGTTAAGATGAGAGATTCTGAGTTGGTTAAGGACCTCCTTGGTTCGGTTAAAGATTTTATGAAGAGGTACAATTTCAGAGGGATTCTTGCTGTTGTTTATATCGAATGGTTCTAATGTGAGGTTAAGATTAGAGTGTACCATTACAGGCTCTTCAGATGTGTTAACAACTGTGATATTGATTCGGTTGTTATTCTTGACTTTGACTATGCAGTTTGCGACTAATAATGAATCTGAGATGTGTTGATCTAGTATAGTTCCTTCTTGAACATGTGGATTAGTGACTGAGCATTCTATAACTGATTCTGTACGGGGAGGTATGGTATACACTGGTTCACTGAATTGTAAGTATACTGATTCATTGTTTATACGAATAACACCTTGCTGATAGTCTACTTTACACTTAAGATTTTGTAAGAGGTCATTGCCTATTATACCGTCATATGTTAGATTGATTTTCTCTACGACATGAAATTCATATTTATAAGGTTTTTCAAAATTTTGAAATATTGGCATTTCGAAACTTCCCAGGGTTGTTGTTATTTCATCACCCGGATCAATTCCCTTAAGAGTAATTATATTATTGCTGAGTTTTGGAATTATAGATAAAGAGCTTGATTTTAGCAAACTTATGCAAGAACCAGTGTCTACCAGGAGAGATAATGGTCTATCTGCTACAGTGGTTTGTATAGTAATATGAGGTAAGTATCTTTTTTCAGAATTTTTATGTATTTTAAATACTACAACATTGTTTTTCTGTTGCAGGGATTTCGGCGAGTGCAGGGATTTTGAAAAAGTTTGAAGATGTGGGAGACTTGGAAATTGTTTTGGGCACAAAGGATTTGCATGTTCTGATTTAGTAATTAGTTGATCACCCTGATCATTGGAACATTGGGGAATGATGGATGCAGTGTAGTTTGGTCTAGCAGTAGCGCTATAAAGTTGGGGTTGATTAACTTGATTGTTGGAATATCTAGAAATAGTGGATGCAGTGCGATTGGACTTAACAATGGTGCTATAAAGTTGAGGTTGATCACCTTGATTGTAGGTATATTTGGAGATATTGGATGCATTGGATACAGCGGGTTTCGATCTAGAGATAGTGGATGCAGTGGATACAGTGGGTCTTGATTCAGAGGCAGTGGATGCAGGGGATACAGTGGGTTTTAATTTAGAGACAGTGGATGCAGTGGATACAGTGGATTTTGGTTTAGGAACAGTGGATGCAGGGGATACAGTGAGTTTTGATTCAGAGACAGTGGATGCAGTGGATACAGTGGGTTTTGATTTAGAGACAGTGGACGCAGTGGATACAGTGGATTTTGGTTTAGAAACAGTGGATGCAGGGGATACAGTGAGTTTTGATTCAGAGACAGTGGATGCAGTGGATACAGTGGGTTTTGATTTAGAGACAGTGGACGCAGTGGATACAGTGGATTTTGGTTTAGAAACAGTGGATGCAGGGGATACAGTGAGTTTTGGTTCAGAGACAGTGGATGCAGGGGATACAGTGGGTTTTGATTTAGAGACAGTGGATGCAGTGGATACAGTGGATTTTGGTTTAGAAACAGTGGATGCAGGGGATACAGTGAGTTTTGGTTCAGAGACAGTGGATGCAGGGGATACAGTGGGTTTTGATTTAGAGACAGTGGATGCAGTGGATACAGTGGGTTTTAATTTAGAGACAGTGGATGCAGTGGATACAGTGGATTTTAGTTTAGAAACAGTGGATTCAGTGGGTTTTGATTTAGTAATGGTATCGGCTTTGTATTTGGTTTGGTAATTTCCCGAGCGATACCGATCGGGAAATTTTATTCGTTTAAATCACGGGAATCTACTTCGTCAATTCCATTATCGTCTAATGGGTTAATATTGAACACCCTCCGAGGGGGGTTTTGGGAAGAATGTTGTGTATTGTTATTGTTGTTACGATTGTGTGGGAAGTTTGTTTGTGGTCTACTGTTGTTGTATTGCCGTTTGCGACAATTCTCAATACTGTGTCCTATGTTTTTGCAGTATCTGCAGAGAATGTCATTTGTATTGACACTCCTAGAATGTTCTGGTCTGGATCCTTGTGTGAAACGATTCGGATATGTCTGAAAATCGCGGCGAGGAATGAACCTAGGTCTATCTGCATTACTGAAGTTAGGTTGTGGTGTCCTCTTTTGGATACCGGACATAATCTTCTCTTCTGCGACTGCGAATGTGACTGCTGAATTTAAGGAGTCTGGGTCACGGCATCTAACTATCTGTGAGAGTCTTGGCTGAAGGCCTACGACAAATGTGTGTAGCGCAAGGTCTTCCATTGCTGCTACTCGTCCAGCTATTTCGGATTTTTTCTTTGTTGGAATAGAAATTTTTATTTCGGTAAGTAACTTTGAAAGACAAGTTTCGATTCTGAGAGAAAATTGATTTGCAGTTTCGTTGGGATTTTGTTTACAGCCTTGAAGTTCGGAGAGGAGATGTGTATAATGTTTTTTCTCTCCAAACTGTTGTTTTAGAAATTCAATAAATTGCTCAAGTGATTCGAATTCTTTTATGCTGCTCGTAAGTTCGGCTTTATCGATTAATTGACTTAAAATATACTTGAAAAGAATTGGTTTTTGATTTCTATTGGCTAAATTATATGCGCTTTGGCAATTGGATATGAATGGGTTTAACTTCTCCCTGGACCCATCAAACGGTTTTATGAATTTTAGTAATACATTTAATTCCGTTTTTTCCTCGATGTCAGCACGACTTGCCGCACCCCTAGAAACACCGGGAGTCTCTTCTTTTGTTTCGGGTTTGTTAGCCATGATTTTAGAAGAGAGAATTAATAAAAGCCCTTTCTACCTTTGCCTATCTTACAATGTGATGCAACAAAGTTGCAGGTTTATCAAAACAGTGTCTGGATGCCTGAGATAACAAAACGAAACAACAAGATTGCGGTATACAGTATCGGTTTCACGCAACAAAGTTACTGTTGATTAAATTGCACTTTCACAAATTAGAGTTTTTAAAGATATATTCACTTACAGCAACGCCAACATGAGGGCTAACGAGGTCAGCATAACGTGATCAACTCTGTGTAGTTGATAATGATGATGATGATGGTGATATCGTTTAAGTTTTCCAACAGGCAGATGTACAGCTACAAAATCGGGGTTTGCACTCCAGATCACTTGGGATGCTTTGGCACTGTGTAGCACTAAGCCCTTGGCTTTATAACACTGTTGACTTCTGTGACACTTTTAACACTGTGTAACACTAAGCTCTTGGCTTTGTAACACTTTTGGCTTCTGTGATACCTTTAGCACTATGTAGCACTTAGCTCTTGGCTTTGTAACACTGTTAAACTTTCTAACACATTTATAATGTTCCGGAGACGTATTCGGGAGTAGCGGAATTTCGGTATCCCACCGCTGCCACCAAAATGTTATACGGGATCCGAAAGTTCTCTTTTAAAAAAAAAACTATTTTTAAATTACAAGAATATAATTTGAATAAAAAGGACAATGAAAATAGTAACTGGCGTATATGTGAACGCGTTAAGGATTTTGAAACAACTGATGGGCCCGGTGCCCTGACATGTATTTATATGCACAAAAGTGCTTAGGGGCACTTTTGTGCAGAGAGGGTTTTTGCAACCTCGTCTACTTACTATTCAGTTAAGGGTTATAACAGTTCGATCCAACTTGAGAGATAGGATAGTTTAAATCTCAAATTATAGTCGCAATTTTAATTTATTGCTAATTATTTGTCTGTTATTATTTGACAGTCACAATTATCTTAACTCCAAATGATTCTAACAGTTGTCGATACCTTTTTTTTTTTTTTTTTTTTTTCTCTTTGGCAAGGCGCGCTTTGCGCATCTGCCAGTGTCAAAGTTTTTAGAAGTTACATACTATATAATATTGTTTCTTTGTTATCCTCAGTAGTAGTAGTACTATGTCGAAGTAAAGCAGTGGCTACCTTACCAAGACTTTATCGAGGAGTTTTGGCGGCAACAAAACAAACACTTGTGGCTCCCTATTCGTTTCCGTCGGAATACTCACATTCTTTCTCTTCTATTTAATATTTTGTTTAATCCCTTCTCTCCCCATTATCTCAAAGAACGTTTTAACTTTCTTCATAACTGTCATTCCCATTCTTTAAGGTCGTCAGAAAACCTAAAACTCAAGACTCCTCTGCATGACAGCATATTCTATGACAGTTCCTTTACTGTGCAGGCTGTTCGCTTATGGAATTCATTGCCCTTACCTATCAGGAAAGCTCCATCACTATACGTTTTTAGACAACGAGTGAAAAGTCACTATCTTTCTTTAAGTAACTATTAAGTGATATCGTATATATATATAATATTTATTAATAATATAAAATTATTTATTGTATTACTTTAAATGTTATAGTTTATATATTGTATTTAAGTATAATAATATATTAGATAAGTCTATTAATTTTAAATTGTAATGTATACACCCCCTTCTTCACTTCATATATCTCTCACAATCAGTGTAGGTTGTCTGGAAGAGATCGCTTTTTAGCGATAAGACCGCCTATTGTCGCACGATTCAGTTCTAAATCTATTTTTTATTTATTTAATTTTTGTATAATGTGGTGTGCAATAAAGTGTTTTCATTCATTCATTCATTCATTCATTCATTTCATTCATTCATTCAACACTTGACTAGCACAGTTATTTCAATTCACTTCATTTGAGCCCTTTAATAGAACTATATTGGATAATATACCACCATAATTATGCAATATAACATTAAGTATCACCAAAATAATGAATTAAAACAAGAGCACCTCATGACACTTCCAAGTTCCCGCCAAAACTCCATTATAAGAACTTGTTTTGTTTCGCAATCCGCAAAACCATCTCAAAATAGAGTTTTTTTCAAAAAAGGAAATATACCATAATTATTTGCGCAGAATTCCTCTATCTACTCATTACCTTTCTGTTTAAATTCGATTCATATTTATTTTACATATTTGTCGAAGAAAGCTGGTACTATGATAATTTCTTCCATGACGTAGCCCGTAGGACGGATAATGCAGCGAGTTCGTCACGAGACAGGCCAATCCAATGTTCTCTCTTGCGCTCCCGCTCGATCACTGTTCATTTTTCTTGAGAGCTAGACCTTATATAGGCCTCAGTTGACATTTCAATTGTCAAACTAGTTTGGCTATTCCAGTGGCGACCTCACTCAAGCTTCTCACTTGACGTTTTCGGTAATAATCATCCGAATGTGGTGCCATCTGTTATCAGTTGATACAAACTTATTTTTTTAATGAAGCGCCATCTATTTGTCTCCGACATATTAATGTCTCAGGGTGACGACCGCAGTGGAATGCCACACAGTACTTTGTAACTCAAGGCGCTGGATGGTGTTGCTGCTGTTTATGGGTGGTCGTATCGCTTACCATCAGGCGAACGGCATGCTCGTCTCGTCATTTGCAATAAAAATCCTCGAAATAAGATGTTAAGTCTTATAATGTGATAATTCGATTGATTACCTCATGAACATGCACGTGTTCTGTGGTAGTGGTGGTGGTGAAGTCATGATGATGATCCCCACCGTACGGCATTTTTTTTTAAATAATAAGTTTGGTGTATTTTATTATCTGTAGTATGTCGAAGTAAAGCAGTGGCTACCTTGCCAAGACTTTATCGAGGAGTTTTGGCGGCAACAAAACAAACACTTGACTAGCACAGTTATTTCAATTCACTTCATTTGAGCCCTTTAATAGAACTATATTGGATAATATACCACCATAATTATGCAATATAACACTAAGTATCACCAAAATAATGAATTAAAACAAGAGCACCTCATGACACTACCAAGTTCCCGCCAAAACCTGTCGATACCTTTCGACTGGGTTGAGTAAGTAATCAATAGATGGCGCTGCTATGAATGATTCTAACAGATGTCGATACCTTTCGACTGGGTTGAGTAAGTAATCAATAGATGGCGCTGCTATGGTAAATCTACGAACGTGTCATATAAGCTACATTTTAAGCGGGACTTTTATACCGGGAAAACTCATTCACGCGGGCGGAGCCGCGGGCAAAAGCTATATTATATATTTCTTCTGTGCGTGTGTATGTCACTGAACTCCTAAACGGCTGGACCGATTTTAATTAATTTTTTTGTGTCTTCAGGTGGATTCGAAAACGGTTTAGATTTACAATTGGATCCGGTATATAGCGCTGTACTCGGATTCTAGGATTTTATTTCCTTTTTAGGGCAGGACAACGTCTGCCGGGGCCGCTAGTATAAATATATAAATATTTTCCTATTTCCGTTCCAATACATAAGTTTCTAGAGGAAAAAACAAATAAATACGTGTGGCACTCGGAGACTACCGCGGTAAAGCTATTGCATAGCATTTTTATCACAAATTTTGATTGACTAAACACAAATTCGATCTTACGCATACCACATAAAGTAGATTTTTAAACGCGAGCAAAGCACGTTTAGTCTTGTTATTGATAAATGTCAGTAACCAAAGTAGAATAAATCAACAAAATTTGAAAAAAGAATGTTACGTTCGATTCTTTTGTACTCGTGCCGTGCCAACGCTGGGGAAATAGCTTCTACGCAATGTATTTAAGGTTCATATTAGTAAGATAATAGAAAAAAGTGTCGTGACAACTTTCCGTCCAGCCCCCTTTCACAACGCGCAATAAGGAACTTCGTTCCAAAAACATTTACCTGTACGAATGAAAATTATTTTTATAACTTATTCAAACTAAGTTAATTGTGTATTTCAGAATTCATTTTGGGATCGCGTGTTCTACGAATTCAAATTTTAAATTTAGAATCGTATGTTCGTTTTTAGGTACATACGCGTTGCTTATGAATGGTGTTGAGAAGTTGTTAGTAACCGCGTAGTCTGAACAAGACTTCATGTTATCCACACAAAGTATATTACTTTACTAGCTCTTGCCTGCGGCTCTAGCCGCGTTAAAGAGTTTTTCCGGGATAAAAGTCCCGCTTTATATTTTCCCGGGATAGCCTATGTGTTAATCCAGGACATGATCTACCCGTGCGCCAAATTTCATCGAAAGCCGTTGAGTAGTTTTTGCGTGAAAGAGTAACAAACATCCATACATACAAACTTTCGCGGTTATAATATTATAGCAGGATGTGGATAGGCATAAGAACTGGGTACAATTAAATAATAATTTTGGATTAAATAATATTGGATTTTTCTATTCAGTATCAGCCCGGAGTCTGGAATTTGTGCCCGGTATGGCGATAGGCTCGCCCCCTATCACATCATGGGACGGAATACGCTTGGCGAAAAGTGGATGCACTAGTTGCGCCTCTGCCAACCCCTTCGGGGATAAAAGGCGTGAGCATGCGTATGCGTACAATTAAATACCTACTAATAAAAAACTTTACAATTCTGGTTATGTAAACTCAATGTACGGGGCATTAACATTTTCCACGCTTATTTTACTTAAATAGAACTGCGAAATACCGTATTTTATTTACGAAAGTATGGAACCGTATTTAAAGTATGCAAAATACGCAAAAACTTCGATGCAGTTGATATTATTCAGACTTATTCCCATTTAGCATATTTCGCACTTTCGCTAAGAAATACAACATTTGCAGAACGAAAAGATAGATTTCGATAATGCGATGACTCCTTCATATTCATAATATGCTCAAGAGAGCGTCGTACCTACAATGGGTTAGAATTTATTTTCCGCGCTGTACCGAGCGTGAAAAATGGAATTTTCATTCAACATTTTTGAAATTTCGCACTTTTAAACGTATATGCGGGTTTTAAAGTTAATAATCTGAAATATGATTTGGAAAGTGCCTGTATATTACCCGCCTTTGACCGAAGAATGTGCGAATTGGTCCATTGCCTTGAATGTGCAAATTGGGGTCGAGTAAGTTTTGTTATGAGGGTCTTAATGAGGCAACGACGCTCTGGGGTCGACCTTTTCAATCGTTTTAAGGTATCATACCAAAGTATTTGTAAACTTTTGCTGAGAAGGTTTTAAGCGATAATCCGTTTGTATACTGCTTTGACTGACGTTAGATTACTGTCATTATTTAGTCCTTGAGGACATTGGAACTGACTTCATTGTGCATTTTGAGGCCCGACGACTCAAGATGACGAGTGCAGCCTAATGCTATATGGAACTTCCCAATGGAAAGTTCTGTACTTGGTACTGATTTGGAAGTAACTATATTATCAAGCGATAAGTTTTCTCACCTCATTAATGAACTTATTTTACACTAGTTTTTGCCCGCGGCTCCGCCCGCGTGAATGAGTTTTCCCGGGATGAAAGTTCCACTTTATATTTTCCCGGGATAAAAAGTAGCTCATGTGTTAATTCAGGACATGATCTACCCGTGTGCCAAATTTCATCGAAATCCGTTCAGAAGTTTTTGCGTGAAAGAGTAACAAACATCCATACATCCATACATCCAGACATCCATACATCCATACGTCCATACATCCATACATCCATACTTACAAACTTTCGCGTTTATAATATTAGTAGGATTAGCCATTGGCCTAACATAAAGCAAGCAATTTGCTCATCGCATCAATCAAAAAAGTTCTACAATATTAGATCTAATATTCAAAATCAGGTAACACAATTGCGCAGCATTGTTCTCATAAAATAAATCGTGTTTCGCGTCGAGTTATTTATTCGAGTTCTGTTGACATATTCACTTATTTTTTACGAGATATTCTTGAGAATTTTTTTAGGTCACAGGTAGCTCAGGTGTTAAGGTGACGTCGTACTATTTGCGATAACTTCGATGATAGTGTTTTTTGAGATTTAGTCATGTGTTTTAAAGTACGCTTTAGTTACAGGAGGTTTAGTTAATATAGCTGTTGCCCGCGGCTCCGCCCGCGTGAATGAGTTTTCCCGGGATAAAAGTCCCGCTTTATATTTTACCGGGATAAAAAGTAGCCTAAGTTACTCCTTATTACATCAGCTACCTGCCAATAAAAGCCATTTAAAAAATCAGATGCAAAATTACCACCATTTCCCATGGGAGCATATTACCGGGATAAAATTATCTTATGTGTCAATCCAGGACATGGTCTACCCGTGTGCCAAATTTCATCCAAATCCGTTCAGTAGTTTCTGCGTTTACTTTTAACAAACATCCAAACATTTTCACAAACTTTCGCATTTATAATATTAGTCAGAAAGATAGATAAGAAGTAAGATTAGTGAAATTTATTGTATTAAAGAGCTTGTATAGATAGTAGTACTCATTTTATTTCAATTTATTAGAACATAGAGAATGGGACTTCTGTATTTGGTCGGCTTATTACTTTTATGTGTCGAGTAGCATTTACCTTAGAAGTTGTGAAACAGGCACTAAACATTGTTGTGTACTGTATGGTTAACTAAAAAATTATGTTTTGTATGAGAAAAATGTATTTGTGGGCTTTGAATCTAGCAACTATCTAATGGCTATGTATTTATTTATCGGCTCATATAAAAATCTATACTTATAAAATTGTTATGTCTTGGAATTCATAATCTTTTCTATTTTTTCAAAACTCTTGAATTTTTCAACCTGTTGGCCATATTTTTTGAATGGCTGAACTGATTTTGACGTGACTGCCATTTTTAAGGGAAATGTATTGTGACATCAAATGTACGTGTTTTTTTTTCCATTGTATGACGAGACGAGCATGCCGTTCGCCTGATGGTAAGCGATACGACCACCCATAAACAGTAGCAACACCATCCAGCACCTTGAGTTTCAAAGTACTGTCTAGCATTCCACTGCGCTCGTCATCCTGAGACATAAGATGTTAAGTCTCATTATGTCCAGTAGTTACACTGGCTACAATGTCTGTATGTGAATACAACCTCCCTCATTCGCAGTCGGGTAAAATGCCATAGTTCTCACTGGGACTGCACACGCTGATTAAACGCTATACGTATATATAATATATATATTCTATATTTGCACCCATCGTAACTGAGAATATTTTTTTCTGTACATTTAACGAACCGTGACACGTCACGTTTGTTTATCCGTTTGACTGGTTCTCATACGTTAGTTATATTATATGACGTCTAATCCTATGGCGCAGCGAGTAGGACTGGGGAACTGGAGGGCCCAGTTTCCATTTATTTGCATAGTGTTTTGTATATTTTGAGTCTAAAGCGACGATAAACAATGTTTAGCAATCTTGAATCTTTTTTGCGTATTATATCATATTTTTATTTGTCTAAAAATCTTAGGCCCGGCTCAGGACCGCGCCGACCCAAGACAACGCCTGTTTGCTAAATCTATGAACCGCCTCTGACTTTTGTCGTCCTGTTACGTCATTCATATTTTTTATTATTCAAAGTTAGCTTTCTTGGCTCATTGTGGAACGCAGATAATTTTTAATTAAGAAAATGACCTTTTATAATGACCTTTTGTAATAAGATATGTAGTTGCCTATTGTAGCGATTGCGGCGGTTCTTTTAATTTTACAACAAAGCTCATAAAATTTGGGATCAAAATTCTGGTAGTTTAAAGTTAAACCAATGGCGTGAGCATTGTCTTGGGCGACTTGAATACTTACTATCCAACCTACTCAACTATAAAGAATAATAATGTTGTAGTATAACAAATATAATTTCAGTAATTAACGCTGGCATTTCATCCTGATTCCGGCGCCTCTATTGCCTTGGCGCCTGTGTGCGCCGCACACTTCGCACATAGGCACGGCGCGGCCCTGGCCCGGCCAAGTTGTTTCATCCGTGGTTAGGTAAAGTTAAGGCTCTAATCACACTGGCGAATTGCAACCGAATTCACAGCGAGGCGAAGGTGCTGCACGTCCAGTGTAATAGGACCGTTAACTTTATTTGACCACGAATGAAACAACACCGGCTGAGACATATTTATCTTCAGGTTTCGTTCACCGTCAGAGCCAGCTATAATTGGCAAAAAATACACACGTAACGTTGTGTCACAGGTGCCTTAAAGCTGGATTTGAAACCAGGAAAGTTTCAGCGACTAACCCATAATCCAACTAGACATATAAATGACTATCATATCTGGTACAAATTACATCCAATAATTACTCCAATAGAATTTACATTCACACATTCGATATTCAAATTGCGAACACGACTGAATTTTTTATCGGGTCCGAATCAGTTCTCTGTACCGGATCGAATAGTTCATACTAGTCTCCGGGCATTAATACAGTAATACCAGGATATAAATTGCGATCACGTACCCGCTGTAATGTTAGGAATTCTATACCCATGAACTGCGGAGATTTAACGGGGTCTATCTGAGGAAAATGTGTGAACTATATCGACATCTCTAGTGTACTAATAGGGTGTTTGCTTATTTGTGTGTTTAAATTGATATTGGGTTGTTTCGTCTTCAATTTTTAATAGCAAAGTCTATGTGTAGAATATTTGAGTATTATATTATTATCTATTTGTCAAGCTTACGATTGCAGTCCGCCAGACTCGGGTTCGATCTCAGTATCAGTATCAGCTCGGAGTCCGGAATTTGTGCCCTAGATGGCGATAGGTTCGCCCCCTATCACATCATGGGACGGAATACACACGGCGAAAAGTGAGTGCACTAGTTGCGCCTCTGCCTACCCCTTCGGGGATAAAAAAAAGGCGTGAGCATGCGTAGCATGCAAATTTTACCAAAGTTCATCAAAATCGGGTCAGTGATTTAGTCACGTAACAGAGTTATTTCGCATTTATATTAGTATGAATTAATAGAAATTTCTCGAAGGTTAAAACAGAAGCCTGTATAACAAACGCTACAGGATAATCTTTATGACATTATTAAACAAGGGACGTATGCAAATTCATCATCATGTATTTAATATGGTAATTACTTCGCAGATTAATATTTAAATTAAATATGTTGAGCGGCCATCTTGTTTTTATTGCGAATTACAAATTAAACTGGATTTAGCCAGTGAGTAAGCCGTGTAAATCCATTTTACTAAGGATTAGATGTTTGGTCAGGGATTAGCCGATAACAAACATGGTGAAATCCTTGTATAAGGCATCTCTACGTGTGAGCAATTATTATATTTTTTTTTAATTGTGTTTCGGTTTGAAGGACATTGTAGCCAGTGTAACTACTGGACATAATGAGGCTTAACATCTTATGTCTCAGGATGACGAGCGCAGTGGAATGCCACACAGTACTTTGTAACTCAAGGTGCTGAATGGTGTTGCTTCTGTTTATGGGTGGTCGTATCGCTTACCATCAGGCGGACGGCATGCTCGTCTCGCCATTCAATGCAATAAAAAATAAGAAAAGCTCAATACAGTTTTAGTGCCCTACCTGGGAGACTAATTCAGTTCACCACGGTTCAAAGCCTTAGTTCACTGCCAATAAATCATTTAAGCAATAGAAGCCAATAATTTTAATATAATCGCACAACATATCAAGAACATTGCAACACAGGTGTGACATATTCTATTCGTAAATCGTAACTCATTTCGTTTTATTAAAAAAATGGCGCACAAAAGTCTGTATTGAAACCTCGCCAGATGTTAAAAACGAGTCCAATATACGTTAATATAAATAGTTCGAAAATATTTTTTATTTACCTAAATATAAATTTTTATGAAATTGATTTTTACTTGTGGATATTTTTTTCAATGATTCCATATGGCATGGGGATGTGTTATCTCTGATTACCATTAAAAGAAAAAAGGCGTGATGTTACGTATGAATGTACCTATTGATCTCTGTTCTCCTGCATGTCGAGTGTTCGTTTATTTTACCCTATTTCCCTCATACCCTTATTCTTGACGTTCATTCCGACTCCTTCTCAATCATTCAATGAAATAATCTATCGTTAATTAACCATTGAAGTCAATAAACCACATTATTCAATTATATCTTCACTTACCTACCTTTGATAATAACCATTGAATACGTTTACCATACCAGCCCTGTATTATATACTGCCATCTGCTGAGCACGGGCCTCCTCAACTACTGAGAGGGTTTAACCTTCCCCCTCGCTGGCCTAGTGGGTGTTGGTAGACTTCACATACCTTGGAAATATTTTTTAGGGAATTCTCAGATATGTGGGTTTCCTCACGATGTTTTCCTTCGCCGTTAAAGCGAACGATTATAATTGATGAACAATACACACATAGCTTCAAAAAATCAGAGGTGTGTGCCTTGGGTTTTGATCCTTCGCACATCCGTCACGTCAGCCCGTTACATTTCTAACTAGGCTATCGTCCACTCCACTTGAATACGTTTATAAGCTAATTAAAAGTGTTTTGTCTTGATGAGATTTTTTATTCAATTGAATGATGAGACGATCGTGACACTCACCTGATGATAAGCGACCGACAGTAGCTACACCATACAGCAATTAACTATCAATTACAAGCACTGCGTGGTATGAATGCGTTCATCACCGGGATGATAAGTCTTATAATGCCCAGTAATTATATCAGCTACAATATCTGCTATTTTTTTTTTATGGCATTCAATGTCGAGGCGAGCATGCCGTTCGCCTGATGGTAAGCGATACGACCACCCATAAACAGTAGCAACACCATCCAGCACCTTGAGGTACAAAGTACTGTGTGGCATCCCACTGCGCTCGTCATCCTGAGACATAAGATGTTAAGTGTCATTATGTCCTGTAGTTACACTGGCTACAATGTCCTTCAAACCGAAACACAACAGTGCATGCACACTGTTGCTTGGCGGTAGAAATAGACATTGCGGTGGTACCCACCCAGACGGCCTCTTACATAATGAGAGACCTACCACCAGTAAAATATTTTTTGTTATATGTTACGATAAATCTTCTTACTTACTAACTGTTTTCGAAATATTGTAAGATGTTTGCTTTGGGTGATTGTTAGAAGTAAACGTTGAAACCGTTGAACGGATTTACAATGACCAATGATTAAGGGCAGAACCATGAATTTGCCGTCTGAGCGGCGACTTAGTACGGTGTGGCGAGCGGCAACAAAAAAATTATGAGGTAGTATAAAGCACGCCACGAATCACCCGAGCGGCAACAGAGGTTTTGTGCCGAGCGGCAACAGCGGTTTTGTCCCGATCGGCGAGCGGCAGCGACGAGCGAGCGAGATAGACGTAGATGTATAGGAAGGATGCCCGTGACAGAGCGGTGCGTATAGCTGTGTCACTACTCCGCGCCGTACCGTGCTGTGCTGCTTGCTACCAAGCCCGTTTGTGGCTGAGCCGTAGCATTTTAGACTCCTTCCTATCCCAGAAAGTAACAAGGACTTTTATCCCGGGAAAGGTCTTTCATGCAGACGGTGCCATGAGAAATACCTAGTATTCTAATAAACCGTCTAAACTGGCTAAGTAACTAATTTGGGCAATAAACATAGACAATGCTAATTACGAACGAACCGTAACACAATAAACATTTAGAAACTTTGTCAGAATCATGTCTAGTTAATATAAGTTATAGCAGTACTTTTAATAGTTGTTTCAATTATATCCAATCCCTAAAGTCTGGTTCATTCTTGAAAATTCTCATGTGTAAGATGAGAATACTATAGATAATTGTTTATTGGTCCTGGCAATACAGGTTACTATTTTGGGTTTGTTTTATAAGGTCTAACCCCCTCATTAGTAAAGGAGACTCGTGCCCAGCAGTTGTCAGTTTATAAAACAGGGCTGTGGGCTTAGAATGTGACAAAAATCACGTCACGTCTCCGTTTCGTCTTATTGGGATTGGTTGAGAGACTAACATTTGACTGACGTATTGGTCTCTCGATCAATCACAAACATCAAAATTAAACGACATCGTTTTACGAGTTGCGTCTTCGTGTCACATTCTAAGCCCACTGGTATTTTCATTTATTTATACGGACATGGCAAAGTGTCCTTACTGCATCTGATGTTAAGCGGGGTGTGGTCCGAATGAAGTAACGATTGACGAGGGACAATCGCCAATCGTCACAATTATGCCGGCTTGTTTGAAACCTAGATATTTTTATTTACTTATTCCAAGTAAAGTACATGATACATAGTCTGATCCCGGATCGTTACTCGCGGTTGTGTACGGTAGACGCTTTCCTCTATGTGGGACGGAAGACACAAGGTGAAAAACTGGTGTCATAGTTGCCTCTACCTACCCCTTCGGGGATAAAGGCGTGATATTTGTTTGTTTGAATATAACGTCAGTCTGTTCGTACGGGTCTTCAGGTATACATGAAATAAAAGTTTGATTTGAACATACACACACTCACGCCCTTTATCCCCGAAGGGGAAGACAGAGGCGCAACTAGTGCACCCACTTTTCGCCGTGCGTATTCCGTCCCATGATGTCATAGTGGGTGAGCCTATCGCCAAATCGGGCACAAATTTCAGACTCTGAGCTGATACTGAGGAGAAAAACTCAATATCACTGTCTGGCCCGGGGATCGAAGCCGAGACCTCAGCATTACAGTCGTACCATAATACAACTACGCCACCGAGGCAGTCAGTTGACTTGAAAATCATCCATGTTCCATAAAGATGGTAATGAATTATTAGTTTGAATACTGACTCGTGAAACATAAAATAAACAATAGCTACATGCAAAGGTGTCACGCCTTCATCGATCTGGTTTAAAGGTAGTCTATAAATAGTTAAGACGGATTCGTGCTTCACGACAAATAGAAACTAAGAGACTATGGGCTAGTTATACAAGTTTAAAGTAAATTTTATTTGACGATAACGTATTAAACAGCTAATGTAGATATCATTTGATTACCATTTATTTGGGAGCATAGAGGAGTAGGACTTTTGCATTTAGTCGGCGTATACATTTATATTATGAAGTTGCAAAGGCCTTAAGAATCAAATATATCTGATAATCATCATAGATGGGGATTCAGTGCTACAGGTTTCATTAATTTGGCTTTATTTCAGGGCGTATCAAGAATAATTATAGTAAGTAATAAGCTATTTTGGGATTTTTGCGTTGGTTTTCTAAAGCCCGGCTCCCTCTGTGACCTTTATAAATAACTAGATTTTGCTCGTGGTCTCACCCGCGTTAGAGTTTCCCGAAATAAAAAGTAGCCTAAAACTTTTCCAGGTTCTCAAACTATACCAAATTTCATCGAAATCCGTTCAGTAGTTTCTGAGTTTATCGCGTACAGAGGTGGCGGATGACTACATTATACTATGTAAGTAAGGATAAGGTAGGAAGGATGAAGGATAGCGCCTGCTTTGCTGTAACTCCAAGGAGAGACCTTATTTCAATGAAAAAGATGGTAGTGAACGTCAAGGTAGTGATATTTAAATTCTAACGCCAAACAGTACCTAGTATGCATGTTTTGTTGCACCTCACTTTGTTAAAAATGTAATCCCGTATAATTATTCATCATTGAGGTTTAGCGTCCCATTCCGCACGACGGATAGTGAATGTCATAAAATTCTAATAAAACGATTAACAAAGCAGTTAAAACACCACGATTTAACTCGTGAAATAAAATTAGGTTAAAGCATCCTTTTCATCATCATTTAATATCGATAAATATGAGCAGAGTTCTAGCACTAGCATTACCCGTTGAGCGCATAAAACGTGCTTACCGCCAGCTCTACTTTACGGTCCAAACTGCAATGTTCGGAAACCGATTATAATTTTAGATAAATTTTGCGACCAACATAAATGTGTTTTTTAATATCGATAAAAGCTAACAACGCTTATCGATAATTGAGTTCGTGGTCTCATCTGTTTCTTGTACTTGTTGCTATACGGTGAAGGTAATGAGATTATTGTCATTCCCTTCAGTTATAACCATGTTTGGCCAACGATTTGCCGCGTGAATGTATTTCTATGACAAGAAGTAATGAAAATAAAAATGGACTACGTTGCTTTCATCGCAATTTATTTGGCTTTCAATTAATGAGAGAATTTAGCCAGGCAGTAGTTTTATGGATTAAAGATACAGAAAACTTTCTTCTTTCTCTACTTCTTTTAAACAAAGAAGAAATAAATATATTGTGCCATTTACCTACACTTGTAATGCTTTGTTCGGTGTAATATGACCGAACACCTTAGTTAGCATAAATGCACGCAACACATTTACTTAAAATTGTAATGTTTTGTCAGTAGCGTAGTAGTTGTAACACAGTCGGTTCCGAGGCAGTCGGGTTCAGTCCTCGCTACCATAACCTTTAACATTAAGTGATATCAAACATTAACATTGAACACTTGTAACATTTGTGACGAACATTAAATCCCTGAACATTATTGCTCATTGTATCATTCAACAACCACTGCACCCCCGCTCTCTACTCGTACATTAATTTTTGGTCCTTCGAGCCGGATGGAGATAATGAAACATACAGCATGATGTTCCACAGGTACAAATAGTAAGATAGATCATCTAATTAATTATGAAGGAAATTAATGAAGGAAAACATCGTGAGGAAGCCTGCATACCTGAGAAGTTTTCTATAAGAATTTCGAAGGTATGTGAAGTCTGCCAACCCGCACTAGGCCAGCGTGGTGGAATACGGCCTAAATCCTCTCAGTTGTAGATGAGGCCCGTACTCAGCTATGGGCAGTATATAAAACAGGGCTGGTATGGTATGGTAAATACATTTTCGAGTTTATAAAAAATAGGTGAATATTTTCTGCCGCATCATGAATCATTACCGTAAATCATAGTCATTGGAGTCACCTAAAATATAACTTGATATTTTTAAGCGTATCATATTCTAACTAAAATGACTATAATATCTGCATCTAACATAATATCATAATTAGTAATTTATCGATCTATAAACACAAATGATGGACGATATTGCTACAATGTCATGACGTACTCGTATTGGCATGCCGCCCGAATAATTAGTTACGGGTATATATGTTATAACAGAAATATAATTTAGGCTGATATATTCGTAAGATAGGTAATTATTTTCGTTTTTATCGTAGGTTAGTGCCTCTATTAGTGCTTTCCATGATATGAATTTGAATCGACAATTAAAAAAAAAGTGTGGTACAAAAATCAAACGACGAACTGAGAAACTCACAATTAGCAGCTCGAAGACGTCATTAGACGTCGACGGCCATTAGAGCTTTGTAAAAATATAGGAGATGTGCAAAGAAGATATTTACGTCATAGATTTGGAAACATATACTTTATTCATGAGAACCTACTCCTTTTTTGGAAGTCGGTATAAATATATTTTTATTAGTTTTGCCACAATACAAGACAATACCTACCAGTAGTAACCTAACACGCAAGGACCTATTTCTTTAGTTTACTATTATTTGTGTATGTTTTGTTAATCATTTATCATTTCATTGAAAAAACAGCGTTATGTACTTAAACCGACTCTCATAGACCTAGCACTATTACATTAAATTGCTTGACCACATACCCAGTACATGTTTATGATAGGAAACATAGAATCATAGCGCATACACGCATAAATAATTCAGCAAGGATTATCTAGGATGCGGCCCGCTAATGGAATTCAGATGTACACGGATATTACAACGTCACACACATAATTTAAAGATTTAAATGTCACGCACTCATTACCATTATGTCATTCACGCTCAAACATGGGTTGACGTGAAATTTAATTACCTATTTAAATTTTGTATTTCAGAATTTATTTTTAATTTTACAACTAGCTTCTTGTCGTCGGTTTTCTCCACTAGGTCTGGGGCCGTACTCAAGGCGTTTTTTTACTATCGTAAACGCTAACTTCAATGATTAATTCTAAATTCTATAGCTATAAAATAAAAGATTTAATAATTGAAATGTAATAACCATAATTGTAATTTAATGTAATTCTAATGATTGTGGTAGAATAAAGGGTATTTTTATTTTTTATTTTTATAAACGCTAACTGTATGTATGAGAAGGTATTACCTAGCGACAGACTTATCGATGTGGTACGTCATTCCCATACATTTTGTCTGTGTTCTATTAGTGTTAACTATTGACAAGAGGCATTTTCTAAGGCATAATATGGTTATAGATAAATAAAAAATTATCATCTTGGATGGAAAATTGAATACAAGATTTGCCATGACTTGTAGGTAAAAGTCTGAATATACAAAAAAAAACCTGGATTTTTCCAGGGTTCATGGACATTTTAGTAAAGGCAGATAGTGTTAAGATACAATAGACGAAAATTTCTTACAACATTTAGTTAATGTCTTCCACTGACGCTACGTTATTAGGATAATCCCTACTTATAAATCCAGGAATAGTTTATCAGCTGTACGCCTAGCACTAGTTTTTGCGTTATATAAATCTTAAGCTATGGTAATTTTAACAGCGCCCCGTGAGCGTATTCGAAACTAAAATACGGTAGCATGAACATTGCGCACGTGAAAACCTCAAATAGCAAGTTGTGTAACTATAGTAACCATAAACTTAGTGTAATAATCGGCAGCACGCATTTCTTTTTACCCGGCTATGGCAAAGCGAGGAAGGGCAATGATTTTAACACCCTATGTATGTATGTATGTATGTATGTAAGCATTTTATGTTGCGCTCTATCGTCTCGCCTAGTGGGCTGATTTTAACAAATGAGGTGTCTACTGATTCGTCTTTACATATAGTATTGTCAAACGATTATAGAGAAATAGTGATACGAATAGTCGGTGCAAATCTTAATTATTCATGCTTGGGGTCCTTAGATCAGACGAAACAGTCGCTTAAACTACACTGGCAGTATAAGTCTAGTTAGAACTAACGGCCTACGCAGACGACGTATTGTTAACGCGCCGATGCCGTGCGGTTTGATATATTCGCTTTCTAGGTGTTTTCATCGCGGACTTTCATACAAAAGTACACAGTTCTCGAAGTAACGTGTTTACTGCATTTAAAGCGCGTAATAGTTGCGTATAAAACACTACGTCTGCGTAAGCTCTTTCTTATTATGGGCTTTCGTTAAACTAAAACCCAAAAAACAAAACTAAATTAAGTAAAACTATTCCAGAGATACCCACGTTCATCATCGTCATCATCATCATCAGCCACATGACGTCCACTGCTGAACATAGGCCTCCCCCAAAGATTTCCAGACGGACCTGTCAAAAGCGGCCCGCATCCACCACGTTTATCACCGAATAAATTAATTTTCATATAATTTTAAAACTGCCCTGCAGTAAACTAAATAGAATTTTTTAACAAATAGCTTTTGCTTGTGATATCGCATAATTGTTTTTATTTATTAGATTAAATATTTAATTTATCATTATTATTATAATCCGTTCAATGTTTGTAGATATTTTCCTTATACTCCTCTCCTTTTAACCCGACAATCCATAATTCTTCTGGAATTATTAAAGTTTTTTTTTTTAATTTTAAAAATATAGACAATGGATGTAGTTTTAAATCAAATCCTCTAGCTATGAAAGAGTCTCGTTTACTTACAAAACTTTACTTTATAATATTACCGTTCACTAAAGTACGTGTATAAAATATTTAAAGTCAAAGCCAGGCTTTAATTAGATTCTGAGAAATGTTTTGCATTACATACGTCTAGAAGTTTTGGAATTTGACTTTATATTCGTAGGTTTGTAGAATGGTAATGATGTAACTACATTAACATGTATCGTGCCGTGCCAACGCTGGGGAAATAAATATAAATGTAGTCGTTTAAGAATTTTAGCTTCTACGCAATGTATTTAAGGTTCATATTAGTAAGGGATGGTTTTAATGACGTTAATAAATAAAAATGCACACGTTTCAAGAATTATAGCTTCTGCGCATTGTATTTAAGGTTCATATTAGTAAGGGATGGTAAAACCTCCTACGCATTTTCGATCGGTCACGTGATCCTGACGCGAGTTTAACATTTTATACCCATCCCAAAAGTGCTCAACGCCGCTAAAGAAGTTTTCACTTCAAAAAGGTTATACCTAATTCATTTAATGAATAAATTGGCAGATGACTTTTATCTGATGGTAGATAGAAATCGCCAGTGAATCAGCTTTTTAATACCAAAAACATAACACCAAATATATTACATTAAATTTCCTTAAACAGATCTCTACAAAACAGCTACAAACGAAATAAAAAGCGAATTAATTAACCCCGGCATCACTGCATTCGGTACCCCTTTTAGTACTTTTTCCACCAATTCGGAGTTCGATGGTTCCCGGCACGAGATTAGCATATTAATGAAAGGAGCTCCGAAACTAACATTCGTAATTACTTTTGTCCTGAGTCGGCGAGTTACGCGAGTTTTTAACGTCCATTATTAGAAAAAAATGGTAATCGAAAAAGGAACGTTCTTTTTTTAAATTTCGTAACGCATAAGGCTGCATGGTAATTATAAATTTTATCCTGAATTGGCGATTTACCTGAGTTATTAATTAATGTTAATAGGGGAAAAAAATATTGAACAAGGAACGTTCTTTTTTTAAAATTCTAACGCACTAGGTTGCATGTTAATTATAATTTTTATCCTAAATTTGCGATTTGCGTGAGATTTTAACGTAAATTATTAACGTATCTTAAATGCAATCGGGACAAAATACTTTTAGCACATAGGCGACTTTTTATCCCAGGAAAATGTATAGCGGTACTTTATCCCGGAAAACCAATCACGCGGATGTATCCGCGAATAAAACCTAGTATTATATAAATAAGTTACATGTGTTCCGTGGCTATAAAAAACACTGAGTCGCCACGCCCCGGACACTGCACGTGAGTATAAAAACGAAAGCTTAATTTATATTCCGTACACACATCTCGAACGCGGTTAGCGGACTTGGTTCAATTTTAAACGCTATTATAACTGGCAAAATTAAATACTACACATGTTAATATTTGCCATTTTTCATAATCGTACCACGGTTATATTTATTTCCATACCATACCATACCGACCCTGTATGATATACTGCCCACTGCTGAGCACGGGCCTCCTCTACTACTGAGAGGGTTTAGGCCTTAGTCTACCACGCTGGCCTAGTGCGGGTTGGCAGACCTCACATACCTTCGAAATTCCTATAGAGAACTCCCCAGATATGCAGGTTTCCTCACGATATTTTCCTTCACCGTTAAAGCGAGCGATAATTCACAAAGAATACACACATAACTTTTTAGAAAAGTCAGAGATGCGTGCTCTTGGGTTTTGAACCTGCGGACATTCGTCTCGGCAGTCCGTTCCACTCCCAACTAGGCTATCGCCGTCTATATTTATTTCACTAGGGTGAATATTCTCGGTGTAGAAACAGAATTATATTTTTTGGTATAGTTGCTTAGGCACCGCGCCAAAACCGTAAATTTTAGTTCATGAGTCATGTCAGTCGCTTAATATCAAATGAGTTGCGCATAAATGAATCGACCAATAGCAAATATTCATTAATACATGCATTTATTCTCATTGTTTTACTAATCCTAATGTTTGATGTTGGAAGTAAACGCAGGAACCGTTGGACGGATTCGGATAAAATTCGAAGTATAAAAAGGCTGAATTCTGGACTAATATATAAGCAACTTTTAACCCCGGAAAAGTCCACAATATAGCTTTTATGTCAGAAAATGACTACGCAACGCAAGCAACACATAGTTCATCATACTTGTATCCTTATACATATTATAAAACAAAGTCCCTCTGACTGTCTGAACGCGATAAACTCAAAAACTACCCAAGGCCAACGGATTTCGATGAAATTTAGTATGGAGATAGGTTGAGACTCTAGGAAGGGCACAGGCTGCTTTTGATCATGGGAAAATATAAAGCGCGGTTTTCTCGGAAAATCTCTTTCTAGGTAAAGCCGCGAGAAAAAGCGAGTATTATAATATGCTCCCCATTTTTTTTTCGTGGAATACTATTTTATAGCATTAATATCAGTGAGTCACGTGACCACTTCCAGATCATAAAATAAAGTGCTTTTAGTCCGTTATTAATTTGACGTCATGTTTTATAACTGGCATTTGATCGCGGGTTTGTCTGCCTGATAATTTCTGTTTCGCGATAAAATGTTACCTATGTTGATTTCAGACAAGTTCCCTACTTGCCAATTAATTTATTTAAGTCCGTTGTGCAGTTTTTGGATTAGTCCGGGCACACAGACAGACAAAAATAAATTGTTTATACGTTATGATAGAATTTTAATACTATGGTTAAGAAATAAAAGAGAATTGACACAAATAATCAGTCACAAAATCCAGGCCATACTGCTACTGCAGTAACTTAAAAAAAATCCTATCCCACATCATGATAGGTTATTGGTATCCACCCGGATAGCGACCACCGTTCAAGGAGTAAAACCCCTATTGGGCTACGGGTTTCAAATAAACTATGTTTGAGTGAAATTTCTTTATTTTATCAGTGGAGCAAAAGGAATACGTTTCTTACATTGTAACTCACCAAGAGAACCGAATCAGACTACTGACAGAGTCAAGAACACTTTTCTTTTTTCTTTTTTCTAAATATAAACGAACATAAAGGCCAGTATAAACATCAAAACCTCTGTTATACAATTTACTTTTTAAAATCCCCCATAGTGACCCACGTAAGTGTGTCGCGTTACGAGATCAGCCTGTATATATGTACAGTCAGCCACATAAGTAGCTGAACAAATTCAAAATTTCAAATCACCTATACGCGTAAGTTTAATCAAAACATTTTTTTTTCGTTGTGTGAAGTAAAGTAAATCAATTTAACCTTTAAGTATGGACGTGGAGTCTCACAGGCTACGCGATGTTTACGTTTTCTTAGTTTCACCTAATTCCCCCCACTCCCCGCGATTGGGCAGCTCAGTAGCTTTTGATTTAGTTGTAAAACTACCAACGAGGGGGGAAATTGCGTCTTCCGGTGAATATCACGTAAGTAATGATCATCAAAACATTGACCGGAGCCTGTCAGGCTATACAACCATTTTTGCCCTATGATATATTTCAGATTTTGTAGTACAAAATTTCAAAAAACACTAAAGCCGGGAGTTCTACATCAAAACGACCATCTAGGAGTTCTGTTCAGGGGCTTTTTGTGCAGGAGATCTATCTTTCGAACAAGAAGTGAGTGAGTTGTTGTTAGCTTTGGATCAATCTGCCAATGAAGAGAATATTGATTTTTTTTTTATATTGGTGTCCGAACTGATACAAAATCATGAAATTGACAATGATGAAGATCAGGACTAGGACCTAGGAGAAGAATCTGGTCTCCAATGTTCTAGACCTTTGTGCACGGACTGCCAATAAATTTACTCTAATAGACTGTTGTCAAAAAAAAAATATATTTGTTACCTGAAGTAGGTATTTTGTGTATTTGATTTCTTATATATTATATTTTGAGAAAAAAAAGACTCATTTTGTTATAGGAATAAGTTTGGCTGTTTTTAATACCGAAAAATGTAACCTAAGTGGATTTAGACTGAAAAGGGCCATAATTTATTTTTGTTATTTCTATATTTTTTTTTAATAAAAGTAGATTATATAAGCACGTTATTTTATTGCTAAATCCCATAACTTTAATCTTAATATATATATAAATCTCGTGTCACAATGTTTGTCCTCAATGGACTCCTAAACCACTTAACCGATTATAATAAAATTCGCACACCATGTGCAGTTCGATCCAACTTGAGAGATAGGATAGTTTAAATCTCAAATTATAGTCGCAATTTTAATTTATTGCTAATTATTTGTCTGTTATTATTTGACAGTCACAATTATCTTAACTCCAAATGATTCTAACAGATGTCGATACCTTTCGACTGGGTTGAGTAAGTAATCAATAGATGGCGCTGCTATGAATGATTCTAACAGATGTCGATACCTTTCGACTGGGTTGAGTAAGTAATCAATAGATGGCGCTGCTATGGTAAATCTACGAACGTGTCATATAAGCTACATTTTAAGCGGGACTTTTATACCGGGAAAACTCATTCACGCGGGCGGAGCCGCGGGCAAAAGCTAGTATTTAATAAATTTTAATGCAATCTTATACCAAATTCCCCAAAAAAATGTTTGCGCATATAGTAGCCTGTGAGACTACACGTCCACAGTAGTGTTAAGAAAAAATGACGTCCATACTTAAAGGTTAATTTTATTTTTGTGAAGAGAAAACGTAAATTGGTAAGAAAACAAAAGAGTACAAGTTTTAAATTTTTTCGGCTACTTATGTGGCTCACTGTACATATGTATACAGGTTCAGGCCGGCATAATTGTGAGTGGATAGGGATAATCATCTCTCGTCAGTCGACACTCTATCTAGACCCCACTCCACTTACTTTCAGATGCATTGGGGTCACGTTGCCCTCCGGGATAAAAGTCCCGCTATATATTTTCTCAGGTAGAAAGTAAAAACCTATGTTCTTCACAGGGTGTCAAACTATCTCTATACTAAATTTTATCGGAAATGTAACAGACAGACAGAGTTACTTTCGCATTAATATTATCAGTATGGAAGTATGGATATAATTGTTTTTTGTTTTTTTTTACGATATAGGTGGCAAACGAGCATACGGTTCACCTGATGGTAAGTGATCACCGCCGCCCATGAACATCTGCACAGAGATGCGTTGCCGGCCTTTTAGGTGGGAATACGCTCTTTTTTTGAAGGTAACCAGGTCGTATCTGTCCGGAAATGCTGCTGGCGGCAGTTGGTTCCATAGTTTAGTAGTACGTGGCAAAAAATGACGGCTAAAACGTACAGTGGTGGATTGCCAATCTCCGAGGTGATGTGGATGGAATTTATAATATAAATATGTATGAAATAGACTTTATTTCGAACAGGCAGACAATTATTATTATACACACACACACACACTCACACCTTGTATCCCCGAAGGGGTACGCAGAGGCGCAACTAGTAGCACCCACTTTTCGCAGTGCATATTCCGTCCCATGATGTGATAGGGGGCGAGCCTATCGCCATATCGGGCACAAATTCCAGACTCCGGGCTGATACTAAATAGAAAAACCCAATATCACTTTGCCCGACACGGGGATCGAGACCTCAGCATTGCAGTCGTACCGAGGCAATTCTCGTGCGCTTGGTCTTCATACCCAATGCACGCCCATGCGCGGGGGGACATTAGTCGCGGGCCGAGGCACACAGTCAGTGTGTATACCTCTTGGTTGTAAAACACATTGAGGCCTAAAAGGGCCCGCGAACATTTCCTGGCACCCTCTCTTTCCCCCCATCCTAGGAACCTTCCTCCCTTCCCCCCACCTTCCCTTCCATATTCCTCCGCCACTCCCCTCCCAGGCCCCTGCAGTCGTCAAGCCGGAGGACTCCAGTATCCCATTCGCAGGTTTCCCCCGGTGTTGACTGCAGGATCGCCTACCTAAAAAAAAAAAAACTGCGCCACCGATGCAGAATTATTATTTGCATAGTTAAACCAAAATCACGGAATAACCTTCACCGACATTCACAAACTAAATCTTTAATTAAACGAAGCAAACAGTATCGCAATAACTATGCTAATGTCTAGACTCCATTAGGCACTAATTGAACCTAAAACTGAAATACAGCGTTTAGTAACGCTAAGAAATCTGGATTTTTTACTTGTAATACAGACATTTTCAATCTAAATAAAAATGGACTTGATTAGTTCTATTATGTTAATTTATGAAGAAAGTGTCTTTTGTTAAACTTGATATAAAACTGGTTTATATAGTACTAGTATTGCACGTGGCTCCGCCCGCGTGAAAAAAGATTATTCGGGATAAAAGTATTTTCCCGGGACAAAAAGTAGCCTATAGCACTCAGGAGTACTGTAGCTTCCTATTAGTGAAAGAATAAAAAAACGGTTTAGGAGTTCCTGACATTAGCGCGTTCAACCAAACAAACAAACTCTTCAGCTCTATAATATTAGTATATATACTTGATCATAAAGTGGGCTTTATAGGGAAATAGATAATATAATAACTCACTTCTATCTAAATGGGAATAGTAATGAAAAAGTTTGTATGTTAGAAGTAAACGCAGATCCAGCTGAAAGGATTTGGATGAAATTTCGTACACGGACTGACCATGTCCTATTTGAATATATTATTATAGGCTTCTTTTATCCTGGTAACTTGCTACCGTTGGAAATATTTTTCATCTTATGAATGATTATTAAAGTAGATGGCGCTGGTATCGTGCAGATGGCGCTATGGATTGCTACAGTGATTTAGGCCGTATGGACTTAGCAAGAATAGCTATTCAGGTGCACGAAGACGCGAGCAACATAACAGAGACAGCTTGTTTTATATGATCTTGGTGTTTGGCATTTGCTTAAATATTTCCACCCCATAAAAACATGCAAACAATTTTGACCCATAAATTATTAATTTGTCAACATTGAACTATAAACGCGTGCAAACCTTTCCCATCCACGCCTCGGATTCGTCACTTTTTACATCGAAATAAAATTACAGGTACATGCGTGCCTTTCAGGAAGATTTTACGAGCGGCCGCTTCTCACAAAATACGGGGTCAATCGGTTTTCGATGAGGGCGAATGTCAAATGATGCCAGACTTGGTCTTAGTAGTATGTAATACTAAAATGGTGAGATCGTGCTTGTAAAAATTACCTAAAAAGTCTTCTAGTTTCTTAGTTCATGCTCGGAGCTCCGCCCAAGTCGTAAGCAGTAAATGTAATTTATCCTCTGTAACTATATCTAACGCTAATTACACTTCCATTAAAATTGACTAAGGCGTTTTAAAGAGAAAAATAGTCAAAAATTTTACTATTTATTTAGATTTAGGTAACATACGAAACCATGTTTTGAGCTTAGGAAAAACATTTAATATCAAAATCATTAACTCCAACTTAATTTGAATTATTAACGATACACTCTCCATGCTATCTTCCTTTATAAATACCAATAGTATTCCAATTGCCAGCTCACCACAATTCCACCTCAGAAAACACTCGACTCGATTCCACTTATCAAAGTCCAAACTCGAACCGAATCCACAATGGAAAGCCTATTGATTAAATTAATGAAATCTGAACAAATGACGAATGCATGCCACGTCCTATATTTACATACTGATTGCTTGCCAGGATTATGTCGGAGCGATTTCCTGATTATTTCCACGTACTGACTTTTAATTAGTCACTTATCTTGCGTTATCTATTCGATGTAAGGGCTGTGCTTCTAATGGAATAGATTTCTGTACTTTGATTTTTATTGCAGACGGTACTGGATCGCTGTATGGTAATTAGGTACTTTCCTATGTTTGTAGATTATTCTATAATATGTAACAGAAAACAAGACGAAAAATAAATGGATTTGTGAAATCAGATTTCGTTATCTCTTGACTCAATGACTTCTCAACTTATTATTTCCGTTTTTTGACAGCTACCACTTCTACCAAAATTCAAAGCTTCATAACTTATTTATTATTATGTGTATTTTGAAACTTCTCTTTCCACTAAACAGTTAAATGTAAAAAAAAATGTTAAACCCATTTAGTGATCATCAATTTCATTGAACGTTAACAAAACCATAGGATTTTTGGTGTGATGCTGATATTTAAAAATAAATGCTGGCTGGTTATATCCACCCAGATGGTGATCATCGCCAATACATGTAAAATAAACTATAGCGTCCCAGGTATTTCGAATAGGCCCATAATAATAATCCCTTCCTAGCCGATTTCAGCCACGGCGGCCAATCTCAACGGAGATCAGCCAGGTGCGCAGGAGATATTATAGTGCACAAGTGTGTGCGCAATACACAGGTGCACTCACTATTCCTTCACTCTCATAGTCCGGTGAGACGGCAATCCGACATGACCGGAGAGAGATCAGGCGCAGGACCAACGGCTTTACGTGCTTTCCGAGGCACGGGTGTATCACACCGCCAACTTCCTGACTCCGAGCTGCGACTGAGTAATTTTTAAGATGGAAAAACCCAGTCACAATGTTTTTTGGCCCGACCCAGGATTCGAACCCAGGACCTCAGCGCGCAAATCGTACTCGTAACGCGTACGCAATACAACTACGCCACCGAGGCAGTCAAATAGGCCCATATAATTGTATCAACTATCGCATATACTGGTGGTGGGTCTATCATTATGTAAGAGGCCGTCTGGGTGGGTACCACCGCAATGTCTATTTCTACCGCCAAGCAACAGTGTGCATGCACTGTTGTGTTTCGGTTTGAAGGACATTGTAGCCAGTATAACTACTGGACATAATGAGACTTAACATCTTATGTCTCAGGATAACGAGCGCAGTGGAATGCCACACAGTACTTTGTAAGTCAAGGTGCTGGATGGTGTTGCTACTGTTTATGGGTGGTCGTATCGCTTACCATGAGGCGAACGGCATGCTCGTCTCGTCATTCAATGCAATAAAAAAAAATATATATATATATATATATATTAATTTCTTATCATTCGATACTCCACTCTCATCAGGACGGAGTCAATTAGCTCTGGTGATATTAAATATAGTAATTGGGAATCGGGAGCAAGAACAGTGCGATGAAAATGTTGTGTACTTTGAAAGCCGACTACGACGAAGCGAATGGTAATGATTACAAAATAAGTTGTCCTCTGGACATTATTGTTTTTGCTTTTCAGCTACCTTTTTCCGTACCTGGGTTTCAGATTATTTTTCTTTTTAATATTTACTGTATATTTTATTTGATACGGTGTGAAACTCGGGTTTGATAAAATGGAGTTAACAAAGCGTCTGGTAACATTCATGACGTCATAAACGTTAGTGGTAATAAAAATCCGTGGTTTACTTAGCGTTTGTTAAAAGCGTTTTGTCAAATATTTTCCGTTTTTTGGTATATGAGGATATTCATATTATATGAAAAAAGCTACGAGTAAGTAGTTGTTTTTTCGTTATATTATAGCTAGTAGGTATAGTACTGCTATTTAAAAACATACCATTTAATACATACAGCCTCGGTGACGTAGTTGTATTACCGTATGAATCTGAGGTCTCGGGTTCCTCGGGTCGGGCAAAGTGACATTGGGTTTTTCTAATCAGATTCAGCCCGGAGTCTGGAATTTGTGCCCGGTATGGCGATAGGATCGCCCCCTATCACATCATGGAACGGAATAAGCACAGTGATAAGTGGGTGCACTAGTTACGCCTCTGCCTACCCATTCGGGAATAAATGACATGAGTGTGTGTGTGTGTGTATAGTAGCCAGTGTAATTACTGGGAATTGTCTCAGGGTGAGGAGCGCAGTGGAATGCCACGCAGTACTTTGTAATTCAAAGTTTTGTGTGGCGTTTCTACTGCTTTTGGGGGATAGCGTATCGGTTACCGTCAGGCGAGCGGCATCCTCATCATGCGAGTTCAATAAAAAAATACGAATTTATTAAAAACTTAAGTAAAACTCTGTGATTTCGAAATGAAGATATTTTTCTAAACTCATATATCCATAAAAACCTAAAAAAATATAAAGTTTTAATTTTGCTGTAACCCTACATACGGCTGAACCCATTTTGATAGGACCACCTGACCGATCCAGATGATGCCATCACTCTGGCCATCCAAAGAAAGCACGAGTTATTGAAACTCTCACACTCCTCAAGACCGCTGTACCGTCCTCGCCGTCGAGGACCTCGCCGTGTCCCCCGATGTCCCGACCCAGTTAGCAGTTCCGGCCCGCGTGCTGATGAAAACAATGGATAGATTGGTGTATTACACCGCTAAAATCCCCTAATCGCTGATGTCTCAATCATCTTCCAACGACTGCCCTGAGCCGAGGCTCGTACCCCACTTAGGGGGTGCCCTCAGCGTGGTCGTTTAAATGTAAAGGGTTGGAGCGTCTAAAGCGTTCGCCCGAAAGTCCGGTGTGGTCAGAAAAGCCGACTCGCGTCAGGCTACTGACCGTAAAGTCCATAACAAAAAAAAAAAAAAAAAAAAAATGATAGGACCTTTACGGATTGAAAACTTTTCAGAGTTTCACTTTACCCCATTTTTTATACGGACACGACGAAGTGACCAACTGTACCTGATAGTAAACGATGTGGGGTTCAAATAGAATCTCTACTGACAAGAGATGATTGCCCCCGCCAGTCGACACAATTATGCCAGCCTGCTTGCACCGGATAAAGACTGCTGATCAAGGAACGCGACCACGTCACTATGGCGCTTTTAAAACCATGCGTACGGTGGTCGCTATCCAGGCGGATACAATCCTACCACCTGCAAAATAAATTAATAAGTCAAACAGGGTTCGAGTATATATCAATGGATATATATCCGATATATCGCACCTTTAGAACGAAAACGACACAATTCAAAAAAATTGATAATTGAGTCATCTTCATAAAATGACTTAAAACGAAGTTTTCAATACAACAATAGTTCAAACACAGCCATATTCAAGCGGGAAAAAGACCAAACTATATAGGGCCTTTTTTATTATATCGCGCGTTGTGAAAGGGGGCTGGACGGACAAAATTCTCATGAAAAGTTGTCACGACACTTTTTGCTATTATCTTACTAATATGAACCTTAAATACAATGCGTAGAAGCTATAATTCTTGAAACGAGTATATTTTTATTTATTTTATTTATTAAAGTCATTAAAACCATTTCTTACTAATCTAATATGAACCTTAAATACATTGCGTAGAAGCTATTTCCCCAGCGTTGGCACGGCACGAGTACAAAAGAATCGAACGTTACATTCTTTTTTCAAATTTTGTTGATTTATTCTACTTTGGTTACTGACATTTATCAATAACAAGACTAAACGTGCTTTACTCGCGCTTTAAAATCTACTTTATGTGGTAAGCGTAAGATCGAATTTGTGTTTAGTCAATCAAAATTTGTGATGAAAATGCTATGCAATAGCTTTACCGCGGCAGTCTCCGAGTGCCACACGTATTTATTTGTTTTTTTACTCTAGAAACTTATGTATTGGAACGGAAATAGAAAAATATTTATATATTTATATATATACACACTCTGTTATATAAATAAAATTTTATTACAATTCCTTCACTAATTAATCGAAAGGAACTTCGTTTTTTTATAAAAAAGGGACCTGTTTTAAGTCATTTTATGATGATAACTCAATTTTCGATTGTTTTAAATTGTGTCGTTTTCGTTCTAAAGGTGCGATATATCAAACAGGGTTCGACGATATATGTCAAATGTTTTTTATAAAATATATTGCAATACAAAAACGGTTTAAAAAGTTAATATTACTAAGTATTTTTTAGCGTTTATTACTGTATTTCTACTTCCCAAATGTAGATGGCGTGGGAGTAGAGTTAAAACATACTTCCTAATGGTAATTGTATGTTACCTAAGTGTAGGTATGGCCTTTGACTGATTGGAATTTATAAAAAAAAGGTTTTAAGCTTTTGAGTTGATTTTTGATATATTAGATTTTATATTTTGTAGTTGATTTTTCCTTATCTATAGGAAGATTTTATGCTTTGGTTTCATTTGTCTGATTTTAAGTAACTAAATAAACAAAACATTAAAAACATTTGTTTTTTTTCTCTTCATAATTTTAGTATGTTTATGTAACATATATGCAAATAGTATTCATAAATAATACAATAAAATAATAATATAGCTTTCATACAAAATTGATATATGTCAAACTTGATATATATCATAAATATCCGATATTTTGATATTTATAATAAATATCGGATATTTTCGAACCCTGAAGTCAAAGCGTTAATCCATAAGATAAAAATAAACACACCATAATTCAAACACACAACCCTAAGTGTTTGGAAACGTATCGCGATCCACTTCACCGTACATTTACCACTAAATCGAAGGAAACCGATCCTCGGCAGTCACTATTTATCTAAAACAACTCCATTCGCCAACTAAGAAGGTCCGACGATAAATCGTTGTTGTGGTGTTGTATTTTAAACTGGTTTCTGGCCATTATAGGAGTTTTCTATTCGATGTACTTTAGGAGTCTTACAGTCTTTTGGGTGCTTCATTAGATCACATTGTAGTACATACCATATCCATAGAAGAAAAAATTATACCTATAAAAATACCTTCTTTCCAATAAATCTTATATTCCGTTATATCAATTTTACTGAGTATAATAGAGACAATGGAAGAGATTATTCAAAGATATTTGATATACAACTCGCACCTTTAGAACGATAACGACACAATTCAAAACAATCGAAAATTGAGTTATCGTCATAAAATGACTTAAAACTGGTCCCTTTTTACACGTTTTATATTAGCTTTACTTTTATGTTTGTATGTTTGTATGTCTGTAACTCCTTTGGGCGTGATTTATTTTTAGTGACGTCTGTTGGACCATAGTAGAATGACAACTAAACTGGCTACTCTTATGCGTAAAAAATCCTACTTGTCACAAGATGGTGCTTTCATTTTTAGTGACATCTGTTGGACAATAACCAGAACTAAAAAATTAAAAATAAATAATAGTTTAAAACAACTAAAAAACACGCTTTATAGAAAATCCAACTAAAAAATTGAAAATAAATTTGAATTAAGAATAGTGAAAAAGTGTATTTTATTGTACAAAAAAGCGTGGGGTGCTTTGTAAGATATTATCAAAATGACATATAATCATTGATGTATTAAAAAACCCTATATAATACTTCTACTCATATTATCTGTCAATAAAATATTTATAACTATAGACACCAATCTATGCTCCCAAATGAATGGTAATAAAATGAGTACTATGTTTTTTTTATTGCTTTGAATGACGAGACGAGCATGCCGTTTGCCTAATGGTAAGCGATACGACCACCCATAAACAGTAGCAACATCATGCAGCACCTTGAGTTACAAAGTGCTGTGTGGCATTCCACATCTGAGACATAAGATGTTAAGTCTCATTTTGTCCAGTAGTTACACTGGCTACAATGTCCTTCAAACCGAAGCACAACAGTGCAAGCACACTGCTGCTTGGCGGTAGAAATAGACATTGCTGTGGTACCCACCCAGATGGACTCTTACATGTGAGAGGCCTACCACCAGTCAACATATCTACATTAGCTGTCTAACTTTCAAATTATACTTGAAACCAGTGAAGCAGGCCTGTATTATAACTCAATGTATAAGAAGAATACCATGTGTCGCCATAAAGGCGGGAATGAGTATCCTATCACTCAGCTTAGCAAATAATATTCGCATGGATTTCATCCGTCATGTGTTACGTAATGTGGACGAGTATCGGATCGCTTCTAGTGGATACACACGCCTTTATCCTTCGTAGGGATAGGCAGAGGAGCAAATACAGCACCCCCTTTTCACCATGTGTATTCCGTCCAATGATTTCCAGCAATTTCGATAGATTTTTTTAGCAAATATGTAGATCTATCTGAAAAGAATCTGCTAGTATATTTTTGTCACCAAATAGCAGTGCAATGAGATATTCTAGCTAGTGTAATGAATGATAAATCAACACATTTTTTTTAGAACAAATAGCGCCGATAAATTGATGAAAATTGCTTTTGAAATGTAATGAAATATTAAATAACATTATAATAATAAAGTATTCACGAATGCCGCAGTGACGTCACCGTAGTATGGAATGAGCGTGTGAGCGAGATATATACATAACTACGCACTATGACTCACTATCTACTAGGGGTCGCAATACCGGACCTATTTTTCAATACCGGTATTTTCGGTAATGACCTCAGATGAATCCCGGTATACCGGTATTTTCGGTATTTCCGGGATTTGAAGAAATTGTAGGTACTATACATTTAAATTAGTAATTAAATAGCGACAAGCTTGTTTAAAACGTATTCAGGAAAGAACGCATGGTTAGACTGGTTTCCGGTAACCCTTGCCGAGGTTTATACGCTGAAATTGTGCAGTCCATTGCCTTATACGGTTGTCTCGTCTGGGCCGAGTCCCTAACTGCTCGATGCGACGCTCTTCTGTGTAAGACGCAGCGTTTGCGATCGCACAGTCTCCCACGAGGCGGTGTCGTGTCGTTGTGTCGTTGCCGGCACTCTGCCATGAGAATTGGATGCCAAACATCTCTTAGTATTCTTCTAGCGTGAAGAAGCATCCCGTCTCGGACGGAGACTGGCCCCGAGGGAGGTTACAACCCAATTGATCTCCATCGGCAGTGCCTGCGTGGAAGAGTAGCATACCAGGCTGGATAGCACGAGTGCAGGCTTAAGGACCGTCGCGACAATGCGAGTTGCAATCTGTCTTCTTAAGCTGGCTTGACGGGTGCCACAGTACCTACACCGACATTCCGTCTGACACAGATGCTGACGGGCCACTGCGGCTCGTTCCTGTGGGTCAGAAAGGAAGAGTCCACCGTATGCTCTCATTGTGGTAATGGTCGCGAGGTCCAACACACTTTCGAGGAGTGCCCAGCCTGGAATCTACAACGCAGCGCTCTTAGAACAAATGCTGCCGGCCAAGGTGTTTGCCATGGTCGGCCGCTGGAAGTCATGCGGAGCGATAGCGTCCTTCTTTTTTTTTGTTTTCGCGAAAAAAGTGATTTATTACTACCGCCCAGCCTTCAAGGAGGGCGACTGAGCGGTTATGTTGGGTTCACGGGGCCATAAGACCCGACGTTGAGCCGCCCGTAGAGATGGAACTATCGGGCGACCGCCAGACCGAGTCCCTAACCTATGTACAGCGCACCAAAACTCAGTGGTGGCCAACTTCGGCACATTAGGGAAGGATGCGGGCTTCCTCTGACGGAAGTGTCTAAGTTGTCATCCGCAACTGCCCCTGCGCGGTGCCGCCTAGTGCGGCCCGTCTCCTGTTGTGGAGGGGGGTGCCTCCGCGCACCGAAGGACGCCCTCGGCGTCAACGGCAGCCTGGGGCCTACCTGCCACGCTGCTGTCCATCACAGGGATCGCAACAATGACCTAAAAAACACAAAACTGAAGACGGACAACCTCCTGCCGCCCGCCTGCGACCCCAGGTGGCCCCTATTAGACGCCTTTTACGATAGGCAGGGGATACCGTGGTGGAATTCTCCAAATGCCCCAACCCTCAATCCAATCTCTGCGAGTGCGTTATCTCGCGGAAGGAATCGATGTGCTCAGCTTGGCGTGCTAAGCATGGCAGTTTCTATGTGGCGTCTCTCATACATGTCATGGTAATTGGCACGGCAAGACAACGCGACGTAAATGCTACGTCCAGCTCCACTCCCTGCGTGGTGAAGCATTTAGGAAAGGCTATGATAGGATGATAAGGGGTGAACTGTGGTCAGCTTAACTCATTTTAAGATGACCGGTAACCTGAATCGAAGACTGGATTCTGGTTAATGGATTGTTATTTTGGGACAAAGGCCGAGAAAATAAACCAAAATTAAGGTGTTTCAAAGGGACCAAAGTATGACAGAGTGCAATGTCATGATAGGTTACAGTGAGTAAGAGATTTTGTATATATGGTATGTATTTTCATTACGATTTATGGTACAATATGAAAGTGACACTGATTGCCAAGTGAGTGCAGCTTAATGTAGCTTTACACACCTTTATGAAAAGTCGGAAGGTGTCCAAAAATGTACTAGTGGCAGATAGATTTATTGTCGATTCTTGTATGTGGGAGAAGTAGCATAAAAGTTAAAGCACTGCAAATAAGAGCGTTAAGAAGCATGTGTGAGTGATGGAGTGCGGAATAGGTACTGTAGTGATGGATCTGTATGCAGTCAAAGGGGATATAATGCATATAAAAACAAGTGTGTTGTCATGGTTTGGCAATTTGGAGAGAATGGATGATGGAAGGCTGACGAATTAGATAGTACCTTTATAAGGCGAGTATGGATAGTACCCTAAAGTGGCAAGAATACACGAGGAGATTCATAAATATAGACGAAAACAAAGAAATGTCTCAGAATCGTGCAAAGTAGCAATCCTTAGTCTCTGCCTAACGCATTCAGAGGCGATATTATGTATGAATATACGTATTCATAATTTAATTTAACAAATTCCGAAAATACCGAAAATCCCGGTTGTTGTAAAATCAATACCGGTATTTATAAGTCCTTTTTTTAGTCCGGTATCCCGGTATTTTCGGGATCCGGGATCCCGGTTTGCGACCCCTACTATCTACCCTTGCCCATACCAATATTGGATTTATTAATTGATAATTTTTCAACCAATTGTGATTTTTTGCAGTCGTAAATAATGTATAATGTAACTTGTAAGGTAGTCCAGCTACCCAAAGTACGAAAAGCGAGAAAATACCTTTCACAAATATCTAGTTTGAGTTATTTCAAATGCAAAGCAACATCTATTAGAGCTGTTTGTCTTTGTCAGCTCGAGTTAAACGTTCGCCGGGGATACAAAGAAGTTACTAGAATAACTGGAATAACTTTAGTTTATTGTTGTGAATATATCACTATCTTGCAAAAACGTCTCACGTGTGTCGTTTCGGGCTAGTGTTTTAGTGATAGTTTATGCAGGAATGCTTTAAGATTAATGAAATAAGGATTCTTTTAGCTAAGATTTTTTAGCTTTTATTGATTTTAGGGCTTATTAATAGTGGTAGTGTCTAAACAATCAGAAGTATTAGTCCCAACATTCTGAAAGTAACAAGGTGGCATAATTTTGAAGACGTAGTATTTTGTTTGCAGACAAATATATAAACTCTATTGAAAATTACATTGAGTGTAGGAACTGCGTGCTGGGAAAAATATTTTTTATTTATTTAGCTTTATTTTACCACAACTATAGTTAATTTTTTTTTTAATATATACATTTATTTTTCCTTTTAATGTGTGGTCCCCTCTTGATGGGTAAAAGCCTCCTCCATCTTTCTCCATTTTAGCTTGTCAGCTGCGATGGCATCCAATCCTTCCCCGATATGCTTTTAATGTCATCAGCCCACCTTTTTCTTTGTCTTCCTATCCGTCTTTTTCCCTTTGGGCCCAACCATTTCGTTATTAGGGAAAAATAATTATTATTTGCTAAACAATATTTTGCAGATGCTATTTAGACATAGAAAATGTCAAAACTGAAAATAAAAAACAAAACAAAAAAATACTTTTTCTGATGATTCAAAAGGCAAAGCAGAATTAAATTTTAAATTATTACTAAACCCCAAAAAGAAAACCCAACTCAAAGTTAAGGAAACTGAACAAATCCGTTGAACCAACAAACAATTCGGTGAGTATATACCAGATAAAATGATTATCAGGGTATTACCAACACACTAATGGCCAGAATAATTCCAGCAAAGACGTTATAGCTCGGGTTCTCATCTGAGCAAATCCGCACAGCCGCGTCCCACAAAGCAAACTTCATTAGCTCAGTCGCTCGTGCAAGAAAAAAGTACTAGAATAGTGTTTACCGTCGAGGGTTCCTGATAACAAATGGTTTTGTTTTCAATGCTTTTGTCTGTGGATTTTTGAAACGCCGTATTTTATTTATGTATTTGACAGTTATCGTATAAAAAATAATTAAAATTAAAATAACCCCCGACACAAAAATCTCTAAAAAGTAAAACAATAAAAGTGTCTTTGTCGTTTAAGTACCTAGTAATATTTTGAGCCAAGCGTCCTCACGTCGGGGGACGGCTAAAGAAGTATTTTCGTCTCCCTGGTCCGGAATTTGGTATTCCTACTCATTTTTATTATCATTTATTAGGGAGTGTAGATTAGAGACTGCCTCGGTGGCGTAGTTGTATTATTACGGTACGACTGCAATGCTGAGGTCTTGGGCTCGATCCCCGGGTCGGGCAGTGATATTGGGTATTTCTACTCAGTATCAGCCCGAAGTTTGGAATTTGTACCCGATATGGCGATTGGCTTTCCTCATATCACATCATGAGACGGAATACGCACGGCGAAAAGTGGTTGCACGAGTTGTGCCTCTGCTTACCCCTTCGGGGATAAAAGGCGTGATTGTGTGTGTGTGGGGGTCTGCAGTTCAACTACTAGGTTTGACTTTGTGTCGCCTTTGAGACGGTGGCGAGACACTATGGTGTGTTTTCGCCATAGTATTTGGAGCTACTTAAATGCAACCTGATATCTTAATATATATAAATCTCGTGTCACAATGTTTGTCCTCAATGGACTCCTAAACCACTTAACCGATTATAATAAAATTCGCACACCATGTGCAGTTCGATCCAACTTGAGAGATAGGATAGTTTAAATCTCAAATTATAGTCGCAATTTTAATTTATTGCTAATTACTTGTCTGTTATTATTTGACAGTCACAATTATCTTAACTCCAAATGATTCTAACAGATGTCGATACCTTTCGACTGGGTTGAGTAAGTAATCAATAGATGGCGCTGCTATGAATGATTCTAACAGATGTCGATACCTTTCGACTGGGTTGAGTAAGTAATCAATAGATGGCGCTGCTATGGTAAATCTACGAACGTGTCATATAAGCTACATTTTAAGCGGGACTTTTATACCGGGAAAACTCATTCACGCGGGTGGAGCCGCGGGCAAAAGCTAGCTAATTATAGATCACAACATGGCACTGAACTCTCCGCGTCTGGGATATTATATGTTAATCTCAACAATTACACTTAGGGCCACTTGCACGTTCCTGGGTTAACTTAATAACCTCGGAGTTAACTGCTAACTCAGGGTTAAATAAATAATTTACCTTGCGCTATCAAAAGTTAGGAATAAACCTAGGGTTAATTTCTAAATATTTAACCCACTGACGCGGGTGGGTTAAGTCGCTAACACTGGGTTAGTCGCTAGCATTGGGCTATGTTCCGGTGTATAATATTCTATTTTATGATGTGTTTAGTTAAAATATAGAAATGACCAATGATTCTTTATTCTCTGATGATGACGAAGAAGTATTGAGTATATTAGTTCAAGCTTCTATTACAGAAGGATCGAAGAACGGTCAGATTATTGTTATTCACAAAGGGACAAAGAGTTTCATAGAAGATTTCGACTTAAAATAGAAAGCGTGCTCTATTAACTAAACAAAATGAAATATAAATTGCAGTCATATGTGAGTTACACAATTTTACAATTATATATTTTGGGTACCAATATACGTAATCTATTAGATATTATCTAGTAAATTTCCAACCAGCTTGCAATTTTATCATAAATGTTAGAATTTCAGAGGTAGCTACAAAGTTTTTTTTTCACTGGGGCTTTATTACTCATGAATAAATTATTATGTGCACTATGGTTTTATGCTACTGGAAGCCAGCTATTGACTTGCGTGCACTAATCTACAATGTAACTGATGCCATCGCCAGGTTGTATAAGGTATTTATATCTCTGCCAAGGACTGAAGAAGAGCAGAGACAAGCTACAACGAATTTTTATCAAATGTCTTCCTTTCCACCTGTTTTAGGAGCAATAAACTGTACACATATACGGATTAATATATTTATTTGTCATTAATTACTTGTTACTAAAATGTTTTGTGGTGTGAATACCATTGCAAAGTACTTTACTTGCATAGCTACATCAGTATTTTTATTTTTAGTCACATTTTTGAATTTCGCTACTATATCACAAAGAAGCATATTATCACTAGGTTTGAAATTAGGGGCAAGTAAATGCAGTTTTTTATCGGTTTCTTTAAAAACAAATTATTTTAACACTTTCTAAACATACATAAAACTACAGAACTGAAGTAACACGAAATAATACGATTAAAATAAAACGTCATTAACTGTCATAAACTGAAGCACATAAAAGAAAGCCTAATATACATTGTACTGTAGTGTAAAAGATATAGACATAAAAGTTTAGTTTTTTGTTTATTCAATCATCTTTAAGCGGATTACAATAGAAACGAATACACATTTCAATGTTGACAGCTAAAAATGAAGAAATGTCAGGTTTGTTAACCCAGTGTTCGATGGAGCCATAACTTAAAAATTGAATTGAATTGAACCCAGTGTTATTTTTAGGTGTGCAAGGCGCAACGAGAGTTAAAATTTAATTATCTAACCTCGAGTTTACAAACTCTGCATTTGCTTATTTAACCCGAGTATCGCGCGCAAGTGGGCCTTACTGAAATATCTGTTAGACTTCCATAAATAGTGCTTGCACTTTGCTTAAACATACGGAATTAGAACAGAACAGATACAGGTTGCCTCGGTGGCGACTTCCGGTCAGAAGTCCCAAGTTCAATTCCAGATCTGGAAAAGGGATATTGGGATTTCAGCTCATCAGCCCAAAGTCTGGAATTTTGCCCGAAAAGGCAATCAGACGGTCGGTGTTTTTTGGGCTTCTTTTCACTTACCATCGTCATATCATAGATAAAAAAATCCTCGCATCATACCGTGGGACGGAACATATTACAAGGCAAAAAAAGGAAGTGCTGGCTGCACACTTGCCTTCCTCTTCGGGGATATAGACGTGTGCGTTTTGTTTTTTATTCAAAACTATAACTCGCTTCTTATTAAAAAAAAAAAACTATAAGCTCCGTGAAATGTAAGCGCACTAGTGGCTACCTAACCCTTATGAATAAAGGAGTAGCTTTAAGTTAATAGTACGTATTAATTCAAGAATCGAAGAAATGAAACTTATAGTAGGATAGAAGACCATGATAAAGGAACCCTAAAAGGAAGAAAAATAGGAAGACCGTTTGAACGTTCCTTTCCATTAGGTAGACGGTACACAGATAGAATTTATCTAATAGTGTTCTTACTTTTATTGACTGTTTGATCGAAGAAAGTTAAATATATTGTGTGGAAGGAGAAAAATTGTTTACTTACTATGAACTGAATGTTTCATTTGTGAATTTACCTTACCAGATGAAGTTTTTATCAAGAATTGGAGCACTGAAATAAAAATTCATTAAAATATCTGATAATAGATGTTATAATTACTTGATGTAGAAGTTTATGAAGGTGTTTAGATTTTTGCATATTTGTGAGGAGCAAAGTTTAGTTGGATGAGTTTATTAACCACACATAGACAAGTTCTTGATAAAGGTTAATTTTTATCCTGGACGAGACATGGAGTAGATATCTTTAATTGTACACTGGTGGAATTCAAAAAGGTGACTATGGAAATGCTAACTATATAATGTATGTATAGTAAGTAATGTATGTAATGTATAGAGAATCGACTCTAATGATACATTAGAGTCGATTCTCTATGAAAGTTAATGCAAATTTTGTATTTGAATTGTATGACAGTATACATCGCATTGGGTGTAGTTCCTGTAAGGATATAGTATATTGTTAATTAATCTATACTAATATTATAAAGAGGAAAGATTTGTATGTAAGTATGTTTGTAACGAGTATATAATAAAATAAACTCAAAAACTACTGAACGGATTTCAATGAAATTTGGCACACGGGTATATCATATCCTGGATTAACACATCGGCTACTTTTTATCCCGGGAAAATATTTTTATCCCGGAAAAACTTTTTCACGCAGTAAATAAATAAAATGAAATAAATTTCACTGGAGGTAGGTCTCTCGTTTATACATTGTGTGGCTGATGATGATGATTATAATGATGTGCATGAAAAAGCAATTATTTGAATTATGATTAAATATTGTTTACATTTCTGATATGACGTTGGAAAATAGACTTTATTGAGTTTATTTATCTGTTAGAATAATAGAATGCTATCATTCTTCAGGCATCAATATAAATCCAGTTCATGTGTGTAGCTTACAAAGGCAATGAATGTACACGTGCTAGAACGTGTTCCTCCTATGTTCATAGGAGTATGTCAAATTGATAGATTTTTCTTCTTTTTTAACCGACTTCAAAATGGAAGTGGATTTAAATGCGTCGCGTTTATATTTTCATAGGTAGCATAGGCTGATAAATGAAGCAGGTTGCCTGTTATTGGAAGTTCTTTACTACCTATTAGCATCTATAATTATAGAATCATGGATGCGCTATCGATGGTAAGGAATAAAATGGGAACTTTTTACATCCTCTTTTAAGGAGCATTGTATGCTCACGATTATGTCGCTCGGTACGTTCGTTTTGATTAAAGATTTACTGGTGGTAGGTTTCTCATAATATGTAAGAGTCCGTCTGGGTGGGTACCACCGCAATGTCTATTTCTACCGCCAAGCAGCAGTGTGCATGCACTGTTGTGTTTCGGTTTGAAGGACATTGTAGCCAGTGTAACTACAGGACATAGTGAGACTTAACATCTTATGTATCAGGATGACGAGCGCAGTGGAATGCCACACGGTACTTTGTAAATCAAGGTGGATGGTGTTTCTACTGTTTATGGGTGGTCGGATCGCTTACCATCAGGCGAACGGCACGCTCGTCTCGTCATTCTATGCCATAAAAAAAATCTCTTTTTTCCTTCATACTCTTAAAATATTATTGGAATAGTTATATGGGAGATTTTGTATGCTTTGAACGTAGTTCCATCCAGCTATGCTATTCTGTTAGATCTGACTATCGCGCTCACTCCTGAATCCGCAGTGTAATCTACACTAGCGCCATAAGGTAAGAATGTCGGTGAGAACTACACTCACTTACTAATAAGTGAGATCTTACGTGTATTACGGTAATCGGATTCTGTAAACAAAGATGTCGATCGTTACAATGGCTTTGTGTCATAATCCATCAGAGATGTCGAAGTCGCCTCACTCCACGCTGTTTTTCTACAGAATTGCACCGCTGATCGCATTATTAAGCTAATCTGTTGTCTTTATAAAATTGAAATTGAAGATCTTCGGTATAAAGTTAGGGCAACAAATTATGTGGTTTATTGTATTGTGAAGTAATTGTTGAAGTGATTGATCTTGGGCCAGTGGCTGCAATTTCTGAAACATACTTAACATGTTGGGCCCAGCGCCACCACAGTCAGATACTTAATGTGACACAATATATTATCACTATACATTTTTAATGTCCGTTAATAAATGCTCTGCTAGGCCACAGTAAATATATCTGTACAGTAGTCTATCTTCATACAAACGGTCGGGACGCGGATTATACCTACGCGCCTCGAGTTCGGTATACACTCGGTAGACATTGAGTCGCGAACGCGCCGCAGTTACGAACGAACGGTGTGATGGTCTTGTAAGCTCTTGCAAATAATGAATATTTGATTGAAATAAGTACAAGTACTTAATATAGAAAAGAGCAATTATAGACTATAGCTTTTCCCCGCGGCACCGCCTGCGGGAATGAGATTTTCTGGGATAAAAGTCCAGTTTTATATTTTTCCGGGACAAAAAGCAGCCTATGTCCTTTCTCAGGGTCTAGACTATCTGCGTACCAAATTTTGTTTAGTCGGTTCAGTAGTTTTGGGGTGAAATCGCGACAGATAGAAAGACTTACTTTCGCATTTATAATATTAGTAAGGATGTTGTACTCTTTTTGGTTGCTAGAAATCTTCAATAATGCACCCAGAGATAACATTTGTCAAGCAGGTAGATGAAATTAAAATACTGTAGGCGGGCAGCCCTATCGGGTGTTTACGTACCGCGCAGCTGTAGGTTATTATTTCAAGGACAGGGCTGAGTTACTATACTGTATCGATGATTTGACTGTGGCTAGGTTGTGGCTGTAAACTTTTGACGTTTTTAAGTGTTACGGTACAGGAATTCGATTATCAGCATTAACTATAATTTGCTGACGTTGTAAGACGTGGTGCGAGTGAATACACATTATTACAGTAGGAAACGTTATTAGACTTTGTTTTGATTTTATAAGAAAAGAACACCGGTTACTGTGAGGTGGACTCGCGTACCGAGGGTTCCGAACAAACTAGTAGGTAAGGTATAAGTTCAATAGTTTGCCAAAATTAATAAATAAATTAATCAAATTTAAAAAGTTTATAAATTACCTTTTTTTTCTTATTAAGTATATATTTATAGATTTTTGATATTTTCCTTAACATTTGCTGTAAGACCTTGCTTTTTGCCAAATTTAATGATTCTAGATCAACGGGAAGTACCCTATAGGATTTGATTCCCTTGCGACAGCGCAAAACCTGCTTAAATATGCAACATAAATGGTCATATCTCTTGATCGCATTGACTTAAAAGTTTGATTTTTTCATAGATAAAACAGACCGTAGACGCGAGTATTTGATATAAATTTCAACTTGGTATCTCTACGCGTTCCTGAGAAACAGGGTCTTGACAGACAAAGACAGAAAGACCGATAGGCAAACAGACAACAAAGTGATCCTATAAGGGTTCCTTTTTTTTCTAAAAAAGTCCGGAATCCTAAAAAAATACGTTATTAGACGTTTTTGGGCTAAACGCATTGAAATCTGAAACCCTTAAAAATGACGTTATTAGACGTTTCTGGGCTGAACGCATTGAAGTCTGAAACCCCCAAAAAAATGACGTTATTAGACGTTTCTGGGCTGAGCGCATTGAAGTCTGAAACCCCCAAAAAAATTACGTTATTAGACGTTTCTGGGCTGAACGCATTGAAGTCTGAAACCCTAAAAATGACGTTATTAGACGTTTCTGGGCTGAACGCATTGAAGTCTGACACCCTAAAAATGACGTTATTAGACGTTTCTGGGCTGAACGCATTGAAGTCTGAAACCCTAAAAAATGACGTTAATAAACATTGCTAGGCAGAACGTGTTGAAAAGTGAATTTCGCATAGGAATGATAAAAGTAGAATAACCAATGCGCGAATCGAACAAAACAAAACCTAGCTTCAATACTGCACCAAACCAACAGGTATAGGTGTAATCTCCGCAGACTGATGGCCGATTAGATGGTTATTTGTGATCGTAACTTACCGGCCTTATTTGGGTTTCAAGTATAATTTATTGTGTTCAATTCCAGTAGGAAAGGTTAAGTAATAAATCGGACGCAGCTGCGTTACGGCACGTTACCCGGGCATTGGGTAACAAAAGATCCCGATTTGCGGATGAGACCGGGCGTTTGTTATCGGTTAATGTTTTGGCGTTTTTGACGGCTTCTATTTTATACTTTTTAAATTTTCCGGGTTATACAGAATCGTATTTTGTAAGTGTTCTCGCGTGAGATATTCTGCCTGTATAAAAGACACTGTGCATTTTTACAGAAAAAAAATCGTCTGAATGTTCATCATGTTTTAAGATTACGTCTAACTTTTTTAAGCTATTGCATAGCTTCTATCGCGGGCCTTGAGGGTGGAGACCGAATCCAGAAATTCCGTAACGAAAATAACCTGACATCTTTTTTATCGTACTAATATGAACCTTAAATACAATGCGTAGAAGCTATAATTCTTGAAACGAGTATATTTTTAAGCTATTGCATAGCTTCTATCGCGGGCCTTGAGCGTGGAGACCGAATCCAGAAATACCGTAACGAAAATAACCTGACATCTTTTTTATCTTACTAATATGAACCTTAAATACAATGCGTAGAAGCTATAATTCTTGAAACGAGTATATTTTTATTTATTTTATTTATTAAAGTCATTAAAACCATTTCTTACTAATCTAATATGAACCTTAAGTACATTGCGTAGAAGCTATTTCCCCAGCGTTGGCACGGCACGAGTACAAAAGAATCGAACGTAACATTCTTTTTTCAAATTTTGATTTATTCTACTTTGGTTGTGATGGCCATTGCATTTCTGACATTTATCAATAACAAGACTAAACGTGCGTTGCTCGTGTTTAAAAATCTACTTTATGTGGTAAGCGTAAGATCGAATTTGTGTTTAGTCAATCAAATTTTGTGATAAAAAATGCTATGCAATAGCTTTACCGCGGCAGTCTCCGAGTGCCACACGTATTTTTTTTTTATTTCTTCTGAATGACGAGATTATCATTACGATCGCCTGATGGTAAGCGACACGATCGCCCATAAACAGTAGCAGCAGCACACAAAACTATTAATTATAAAATACTACGTGGCACACCGCTGCGCTCGTTACCCTGAGACCATAATGCCCAGTAATTACGCTAGCTACAGAGTCCTTTAAGCTGGAATACAACAATGCATGCACACTGGTGTTTGGCGGTAGAAATAGATATTGCGGTGGTATCTACCCAGACGACCCCCGCATACGAGAGACCTACCAACAACTTTTACTGGTGGTAGGTCGCTCATATACAAAAAAAAAAAAAAAAAACAATAAATTTATGCACTATAAAGACCACATTGACACAACTGTGCACAGGAGGAAGTAATTAGTAACCCCCTGTGCCCATGGTAAGAATTAACTTGTGTTATGGGCACCGGGGGCACTTCAAATAATACTATAAAGACAAAGATACAGTTCACTTAATATAGCAAAAAAATTAAGCAAAAAAAGTGCGCAAAGAATATTAACGAAGACGTGTATTGTGTAAATGTTATTTATATATTATGTGTAGTAGTGAAGAGTGTATGAGTGCAGTGTGTGATGTGAGATGTGATTAAGGAGATGTGTTGCAGTTTTAAGAAATTTTGATCAGTAATTCTGTTTTCTCATAATTAAGATCCAGAAGGCAGTCAATAATTTTCTTTTTGCATATGTATTTGGTCATTAAGTAAATTTTGCATAAGTTATTTATTTTATTATACAGGTGGTTTCCAATAATGCGGAAATTTCGCTGTGCAGCAGTAGTTCGATGAGCGACTGAATGACAAATTCTAGAGGAATTCCGTTTTTGCAACTTAATTAGCTCGTACTGTAAGCTACCATGTTTCCTCATAACGGTTTGAAGAACAAAGAGCTGCCTAACGGTTAGAAGTTTACATTCTGAGTATAAAGCATCGGTGGGATATCTGAATGGTTTAATTAACATAACCTTTAGGACGGCTCTTTGCGCGTGCTCTAATTGAAGCAGGGTTGATTTCGGTGCACCACCCCATACAGAAATGCAGTAACATAGTATGGACTGGCATAGGGCAAAATAAACAGCTCTAGTTGTATCTCTGTCTGCAGAGTGGCGAAGTTTTTTGAAGACAAAGATAAGTTTGCGTACCCGTGAGGTCAATTGTTGAATATGTTGTTTCCATGTTAATAAATTATCTGTGTATATACCAAGGTATTTTATAACATAAGAATGAACCAAGATGGGACAAGAGCAATTTGAGGAATAAGATTGGCATATATGGGCTCTAAGAACCAAACCTCGGGGAGGCAAAGTAGAAGAGATATGTAAGAGTCCGTCGGGGTGGATACCACCGCAATGTCTATTTCTACCGCCAAGCAGGAGTGTGCATGCACTGTTGTGTTTCGGTTTGAAGGACATTGTAGCCAGTGTAACTACAGGACATAAAGAGACTTAACATCTTATGTCTCAGGATGACGAGCGCAGTGGAATGCCACACAGTACTTTGTAACTCAAGGTGCTGGATGGTGTTGCTACTGTTTATGGGTGGTCGTATCGCTTACCATCAGGCGAACGACATGCTCATCTCGTCATTCAATACCATAAAAAAAAACCAAAAAACCTGCCTCACAAACTTACATATTTATAACATTGTAAGTAGAAGTTTAGAACTTTTTATGTATATTTGTGGCTAAATCTACAACGCACAATATGTACCACGAATTACGACATACATTTAGTAGGTGCATAAATGTATTTTGCAATTATTTTTATAGCGAATATTAGTGTGAAATATTCCGTGAAAAATACACAAAAAACGAAACGGATGAACGAAAACTAACCAATGACTGTTTAATAAGTATAAAACAAAACAACGGTCAAGTGAGAATCGAAATGCGTATGAGGGTTCCGTACTATTTTATATCAAGTCCAATATTTATACGCCTGTTTTTAATAGGTATTATCAAGCCAAATTAATAGGAACTTATATTTAATGAAATTTAATAAACTACATTTAATATCAAATCATTTTATTTAAGTTTTCAATTTTTCTGTAAAAAGGTTAACAACAATCAAGCTTTGAATAATAATTTTGTGGATCTATCTGTTTAATAATTACAGAACTAGTTTCATTTCTATTCACCCCAGTTAATTTGATAAATAATTGAGATATTTCAGAGTTTACACTGTAATTAACTCAAAGTGGCTATTAAGAAATACTTTTTTCGGCAGAACATAGACAAAAAAAAGGAAATTTGAACAAAATATATTAATCCACCTTCAAAAGCCACTAAATTAAATTATACACCGATTCCATTATTTGTAACCCGTATATAATGTTAAAAATGGAGAACCTCTTCTTTTTTTGAAATCGGTAAAAAACAAAACTATATTGTTTTTTAATGATATTGGGTTTTTCTATTCAGTGTTAGCCTGGGGTATGGAATTTGTGCCCGATATGGCGATAGGCTCGCCCCCATCACATCATGGGACGGAATATACACGGCAAAAAGTGGTTGCAACTAGTTGCGTCTCTGCCTACCCCTTCGGGGATACAAGGCGTGAGTGTGTGTGTGTTATTATTTTTTGTATAGGGCTTCCATACAATTATCAGTTATTTTTTTATTTTGCTGACACTCCGTCGTAGTAAACATTTTCATCCAGTTATCTATTCAAAGGTCACTTTCCTTTAAATGAGACTGGCAGCCAGACTGCAGTATAAAAGTCTACATTTGAATATAGAACTCTGACAATATAAAAAAAATAGATAAGAAATAAATTTTTATTTGCGCACGCATACAATATTTGCCAGTCTAGAATATTGCATGAAATTTTAACGTGTATCAAATGCACGTAGCAGCAGATATAAAATTTTAGATATATATCCGGGTCGCTTCGTAGTTCGTACATAATTTACATATATGAGGCACGTAGCGATATTGCTACGTAGGTTTCTCGTAGCGCATACCTACGTAGAAATCTCTTAGAGCAGTGTAGTAACGTCTATTCTGCTTCATAATAACATTATTTACTACCTGATGGACGAAGGTTTAAACCTCAGTAGACGAGGAGTCCCGTGCCCAACATTTGGACAGTCATAAAGATAACAAAGCTAATATTAATATTATAAATACATGTACTAATTGCTCGAAACTTAAATTGAATTTCGATTTGAAGGACATTATAGCCAATTACTGGCCAATAAATTATGACAATCTTTTTTGTCCTATTAGCATTAACGATTATAGAAAGGCATTTAGGGATCGTCCTCTGGATAGCGATCACTGTACGAACGAAAAACGTATCCTAGTCTCATTCAGCGAAGTATGTTATTATGTCTATAGAACACGACTTAATTGATTATAGTGATTAATCAAGTAACTGAAAATCAACTGTCAATAACATTGTAAATGAAAACGAAAAAAATAGCGTGGGCTTCAAACGTGGTAAAAAAACACGACACGACTCCGTTCCGTTTTATTGGTTGAGAGACAAACACGTGACTGACGTATTGGTCTCTTGATCAATCACAAACGACAAAATTAAATAACATCGACTTACGACTTGCATTTTCTGTGGGCTTAAAATGTGGCAAAAAACACGACACGACTCCGTTTCGTTTTATTGGGATTGGTTGAGAGACTAACACGTGACTGACGTATTGGTCTCGTTAAACGACGTTGTCTTACGAGTTGCGTTTTTTGCCACATTTTAAGCCCATAGGAGACATTAATTAAGCACACTGGTGCCGCCATTTTGTATCGTGTTTGAAGCAAATTACGAGCGTCTCCGCAGCGCTTGTCTGGAAAAATTACCTACTATTATAATACTAGGTAAATAGTAAAACATAATCACCGTTTTATTTATTTAAAAATCGAACACGAAATTGAATCTATTCCTTTTTAAATCATAACCTGTAAGTACCAAGATACAGCTTCACTTGAGCGGTTCATTAGAAAATTCCAGTGGATCCATAAAGGTTTAAAATCAGGCGCGCGTCGTGCAGCGGCGCGGGTCGCTTCCGATAGCCGTCGTGACTTGGGTTAGATAGATGTGGAGCGTTTAGTTTGGCAGCTAGCTGGATGGAGTTAGTACTTACGGATAAAAATGGTTGAACTGATATTTGTCTAATAGCAACTGATTCTGTGATCGATTTCTATAACAAATTGTAAAGTTTCGACATCGAAAACACGTGACTTACCTGGGATAAAATATTTTCGATGTCAATAGGTTTTTCTGATTGCAGTTAAACGACGATACAAGCATGCCACTCGTCTTGTGGTAAGCGATACGACCGCCCATAAATAGTAACAACGCCGCACATAACTTTGAATTACAAAGTACTGCGTGGCACTCCACTACGCTCGTCAATCTGAGACATAAGATGTTAAGTCTCATAATGCCCAGTAATTATTCTGGCTACAATGTCCTTCAAACCGGAACACAACAGTGCTTGCACACAGCTGCTTGGCGGTAGAAATAGACATTGCGGTGGTACCTATCCAGACGGCCCCTCGCATACGAGAGACCTACCCCTAGTAATAATTTACTTTAACTTGTCCAGCAGTTTGCAATTACCGTCATATGCATTACTGTAATATTAGTTAACGCTAGCAGAGAGACTGAAACACAATTAATACCTTGTAACAGTTTTATTTTATTAAAGTACTAGACTTTTGCTCGTAGCTTCACCTGCGTGATTGAGTTTTCGCGACATAAAAGTCCCGCTTTATACTTTTCCGGGATAAAAAGTAGCCTGTAATACTCGCTGATAATGTAGCTTTATATTGGTGAAATAATTTTTAATCGTTACATTAGTTTTAGAGTTTAATCGTTACAAACAGACAAATCTTTCCTATTTATAATATTAGTATAGACTACAAAAAAACTAGACTGCAGCAAAAAGTAGTGCATTGTAAACACTATGTTTACTACGAAAGATATTTAGGCTTCCACTGGTCGATAGCATTATGCCAAAATATCTTGGACCTACACCGATTGGAACCTTTGCCGGTGGTGGGATATATCTTATACAAGATGTTAAACCCGTCATACTGGCCCACGTAAGTGTGCCACGTTCCGGGATCAGCCTGTGTATATCCGGCTCAAACAGGCCGGCATAATTGTGTAAACTGATGAGGGATAATCATCTCTCGACAACACGCTATTTCCAAATAGTGTCGACTGACGATAGTGGGGTCCACCCCACTTCGCTTTCCATCAGGCGCAGTGGAGTCACTTTGCCGTCCTCGTATAAAAAAATAACTGGGTAATAGTGTCTCGTATTATGGCGAAAATTTTACTAGGTTTACAGTGGTCTATCCAGTCAGGTAAAGTAACTTCCAACAAAGTAAGTTGAGGACTTGCATTGTTAAACTAAGCTATTAGACCTATATGCGGGTCAAGTGTTAACTGGAGGAGCGTTTAGTTCGTTCCAGTAGGTCGGGCGAGTTGAATTTAGGTTAAGTTTTTCTTCAGCAATATTTTTTACAATATATTTCTATTTAATTATGTAAGTATGTCTTACTAAAAATTCTCTTGAAGGGGTTGCCTATCTAACTATGGAGGTGTTATAGGTGTTCTTTATTGTAAAGGATGCGTCAGTACTTGGCTTTGTCGATCTAAAGCTAGAATCGACGAACCTCAATTTCGTAAGAAATGAAGGTGTCCATTAATTCACATCAGTTTTCTGCAAAGACGTTCAATCTATCCTTTTTTAATTTTATTATTTTCTTATAGACCAGTCTATCAATGATTGTTCAACAATAGGTACATACTATACCATACCAGCCCTGTATTATATACTGCCTACTGCTGAGCACGGGCCTCCTCTATAACTGAGAGGGTTAAGGCCTTAGGCCACCACGCTGGCCTGGTGCGGGTTGGCAGACTTCACATACCTTCGAAATTCAGAGAACTTCTCAGGTATGCAGGTTTCCTCACGGTGTTTTCTTTCACCTTTAAAGTGAGCGATTATTCACAAAGAATACACACATAACTTTTTAGAAAAGTCAGAGGTGTGTGCCCTTAGATTTTGAACCTGTGGACATTCGTCTCAGCAGTCCGTTCCACTACCAACTAGGCTATCGCCGCTTAAGATACATGCCTTTAGTAATAACTTGGTGGGAAAATATGGTCTACTCACTCGTTCTTCTGATAATTTTATAAAAAATCTATACTAGTATAACAAAATTAAACCTACATACCTAAGAATTCTATATTACAATATGAAGGTACGTGAAGTCTGCCCACACTAGGCTAGCGTGGTCAGTGGCGTGCCTAGTGTTTTGGATGAGGGCAAGCCAAAGCAGACCTAAAAAAAAATTCGCACCTCCGATACATATAAAATGTGCAACTATAAGAAAGAAAAGCAATATCTAAAAATAAAAATGACTACCCGTACCGGGATTCGAACCAGGGCCTCAAAACAATGTTCGAACCGTGTACGCAATACAACAACGCCATCGAGTCGACTAGTTACCTTTTCGAAATTAGGTACCTTTATTTAAAAACGATTTTGACCCATCGCGACATCTAAACGAAGTTCTTGTAAAGATTAACTATTTACATAGATTTTATCTGTATCAAGTAATTTAAAAAAAAGTAAAAACTACAATCATCATTATTACTGTCGACGCACAAGTATTGTTTAGAAATTTTCAAATTTCGTCACAGCTACTGTATCTATTTAATTGGACGAGATAATCAGGTTACAATTCGCTGTTTACCGAAATTATGAAATGAAATGAATGCATTTAACATATGTTTTTGTGAATTGGAATTACTTTTGATAACACTGATTAATTATATCATTTTACTAGCCAGATCTATGTACCTACCTATTCCAAACAATTGTTTTGTTCGAGAAAAATATGAAACACCAACAATACAACTTAATACGTAGTCGTATAACGTATTAGTGCATCCAATAAGACAATAAGTTTTGTTGTATACTGATCTAAATACCTTTTATGATTCTTCAGACACATTTCGCGCCATTCGCCAGCTCGTTAAAAGTTGTTTTTTCCATCATAACCTAACAAATTTAACTTATTCTCGCCGATAAAAACTTTCACACACTTTAAACTATTACAAGAAATATATTCACTCATCTTTATTGTGCTTAAAAGTTTAAAATAACTCAAAAACCACTTAATAAACACAAATACTTCACAATGTAGATCGCCGGCACAATCAAAACAAATAACTGATGTTGCCTAGTTGGAATCAAAATTACACCACAAAATTAATGCTAAAATTGTGAGAAAAACTTATCGATAAATAAAATTATAGTACAATACCTTAAATAATTATAATCAGATATGTAATTTTAATTATGTTATCACTAAAATCTTTACATATTCATGATAAATAAAAATACACATTATAATAAGCAAATTAATGCAACCATATTAGAGGTAATTCGTTTAATTGGCAACCCTGTATTTTATACAGTATCTATGAATGCATTAAGCCTGGATTATTTTCTAGTACTGATTGCTATAGAAACTTACTATAGCTATACGTATGTGGTATCAGTTTATCCATTAGTGTGAATGAGAAAAATATGGCGGCGAAAAGCCAGGTAAAACCCAACGAGAGAGAGAGTGATAAGTATATTTTGTGCGCATCTAGCTGTTTTGTATAAAATATGAAATGAGTGTACGGCGCGGATGTGGTTGTGTGTGTGTAGGTGTAGTGGTGTGTCTTTAGGTGCGCTCGAGGCGAACCGGTTCAGCGAACCGTAGCGCGGGAATTTTAAAATTTTAAAGAAAATTATTTCGAAGCGTTTTGTTACCGTAAAATGTTGGTTATTGTTTCATATTCGATTTTGAGTACTTAGGTAAATAATTTTAGGGCAAGCCAGGCTTTTCGGCTTCTATGAAAGGACCGCCACTGAGCGTGGTGGACTAAGGCCTAAACTACTAAGGACTAAACCCTCTCGGTAGTAGAGGAGGCCCGAGCTCAGCAGTGGGCAGTATATAATACTGGGCTGGTGTTATTATAAGAGTTGTTTGTTTTTGTTTGTCTTTTGTGGAATCTGCTCCGATTTTGAATATCTTTGAAGTTAAATTATCTCTGAGTGCTGATTGTCCAACGCAAAAGCAAGTCAAATAATTGGAAAGGTCTGAAATATGACGACGAATTACGTTTTCCAATTTACATAATCTTACTAGACTATTGAAATTAAACTATTATAACGAATTTTATCGCGGTTTTTTATTTTATTTTCTCCCGACGTTTCGAAGGCTTTGCAGCACTTCGTGGTCACGGGGCGGAATGAGGTGTTGGTGGTCCGAAAAGTTAGTTAGTCCGAAACGTGGGGAGAAAATAAAATAAAAAACCGCGATAAAATCCGTTATAATAGTTTAATTTCAATGTCTAACATTCGCGTAAACGTAAGGAATCATTATGTTACTAGACTAACTAATGTGTGTTATCAAAAGTCCCCGGAGATTGCTAGAATGGGCACCCAGACGGATAATCTAGCGTGAAATTACCATTTTCAAATCCTCACTGTTGCTCCAAGATGAGACTATTCAGCGTTGTTGCATTGTGAAAGGGAGTTCTATGTTACTGATCAAAAATTGTCACGTGGAATAGATGAAGTTGTGCATAAAATGACTACGTCATTGTTGCGAATTGAAAGATTCAAAGAAGTTGTGGGGACCGCAGTGCGGGAACATTAATGTTGAAAAATTTAGAGGGTTTTTTTTTGTTTTTATAGCATTGAATGACGAGACGAGCATGCCGTTCGCCTGATGGTAAGCGATACGACCACCCATAAACAGTAGCAACACCATCCAGCACCTTGACTTACAAAGTAATGTGTGGCATTCCACTGCGCTCGTCATCCTGAGACATAAGATGTTAAGTCTCATTATGTCCAGTAGTTATACTGCCTACAATATCCTTCAAACCGAAACACAACAGTGCATGCACACTGTTGCTTGGCGGTAGAAATAGACATTGCGGTGGTACCCACCCAGACGGACTCTTACATGAGAGACCTACCACCAGTAAATTAATTTAACACAGCAGAAGTGCATCCAGGGCATCCATTTTGTTCATCTGTTAGACTCTATATAATAGGAAAGTGGCTATTGTCATATACCAGGTGAATTTACGGACTCCAGGCAGATAATAAATGGACACCATTCAGCAATCGTAATAGAAAAAAATATAACATTATCCCCGAAGTGGTAGGCAGGGGTAACAAGGGCACTTTCGCCAAGAGTGTTTCATCTCATGATATGATAGAGGGCGAGTCTGTCGTCATATCGAGCACCAATTCCTGACTCAGGGCTGATATTAAGTAGAAAATCCCAATATCACTTTGCCCGACTCGGAATTCGAGCCTGGGACCTCAGCGAGAGCGTTAAGCGCACGCAATACAGCTACGCGAATAAACCGCGACAGTCTTAGAGGTGCATGATGTTTTATAGTGGAAAATCTATAGAACGTGGGTTAACTAATGGTACGGTTGGTTAACTATTTTTAAGTGTAATGTATACATTTCGCACTATCATAAAGAAGGTTTACCTACATCTGATGTTAGTAAATAATAACCCTGTCCCATTTTATTAAGTTACAAAATTGATTGAAGCAAAACTGCAGCCATATCTAATCTAGATCATCCAATCATCATCCATAACCAAATAAAACCCTATTATCACAATCCATAAAACTCCTTTTACACTAAACTAAAAAGTCAACCATATTTCATTGGACTCGAAATGTGAATAATATTAAGCGGACCGCAAGGAAGCCTTTCATGGCACGAATTTCACCTCATTTCCTCGGCGAATGAATGGCGAATGGTTGAGGCCTGTGGGGGCCTTTATACGCGGTAAATTCACTACTTTACACCCCTGCAGCGGGTTTGTTGGTTTTAGCACTTTGAAAATCATAAATGGACCGTAAGGTCAGTGTATCATGGTTCTATTTAGAATTTATAAATTGCATTTCAACATATTTACATCCTAACATATTTTATATAATAAAATCCTGCGTCTGAATTAGATGCTCCGAAACTACCGTATGAATTTTTATGTTTGGTATGGATATAGTTTGGAATGCTGGGAAGGACATAAACTTTTATCCCGGAAAAATATATAGTGGACTTTTTATCTCTTTGACGCAGGCAAAGCCGTAGCAAAGCTAGCAATAGATAATTATAGTTAAGCCAGCAAACGAGTGATTTCGTTTTTTAATTAAAAAAGATGAATTTATTTCTTACTAACTACTGACAGCGCGGCGGTTCCATCATTCCGTCCGCTTTGCAAGATTATCTGTGTATTAAAAAAACTTAACCTCAAAACCATATCTTCAACTCAATATATAACCAAAAACACCACTGTGTTAGAAGTATTCGAACGCACCTCAGAAATACAGCGAAATCCTTGGAACACAGCATAGCCAGAGGTTCAGTGAAGCAAGGACAATTTTTTAGATATATAGATTCAATTAAGATAATGTTATCCAATATCAGATATGAAAGAAAGCGTGGCGAAGCGTTTTTTGGGTACGATGGTGAAAATATTATGTATTGCTTGACAGAATTAATACACGGATCTGGTGGCAATTTAGGACCTTTGTAACTCATTTTGTTTAATGAACACGCTGTGATTAAAGTAACATTTAGCTTGTGATGCAAATCTCTAATGTAACAAATTAGTGTTAGAGCCTTTTTCACTAGTTTTAAATTATTTTACTCGACAGTTATCATATTATATAATAATAATAATAATAACCCCGCAGGGGCGGCTTTGTGTCGAGCCGTCGGTGAGTGGCGACACCGCGTACCCCGATTCCGTGGCGGTTAAATGAGACCCCCTGACCCTTGGCTTGCCTAAACTGGCCGGCTAGGGGTGGAAATCGCAAGAGCTAAAACCTGAAGCTCCAGGGTGGAAGTGCTCAAGCTGCGTAATAGCGAGGAAACCCGCTCCGGGACGCGTTAGCGACCCGTGTAATAATAATAATCTTTATTTGGTACAAAACAATATGAAAAAGGTACAATAGATAGTTGCTAGCTGCAGTAGTTAGTTAATCTAACTGTGTCGCAGTTAACAGCGCCCAGCTCCGGACGGGAACAAGTAACAATATTCTGGAACATATTAAACAGCTAATGTAGATATTACTCAATTTATTACCATTTATTGGGATTTTCTTCTCAGTATCAGCCAGGAGACTGGAATTTGTGCCCAATATGGCGATAGGCTCGCTTATCACATCACGGGACGGAATACGCTCGGCGAAAAGTGCACTAGTTGCGCCTCTGCCTACCTCTTCTGGGATAAAGGGAGTGAGCGTGTGTGTATGTATATGATTACCATTTATTTGGGAGCATAGATTAGAATTTGACTTTAGTGTTTGGTCTGCTAATACTTTTATGTGACGAGTAGCATTTACGCAAAAGTCGTGAAATAGTCACTTAATGTTTGTTTTGTTCGTTGTTTTGAATCAAACAAATAAAAATTGGGAAACTCAAGGGATAAGGTATCTTGTATGTAAACTCGATATGGGTCGCATTATTTCTTCTGCTAGCCATTGGTATGCATATATTTACCATAGTCGCCATAGCGTAGTGTAATACGCCGTGCACAATGATATACAAAAAATATTTGTTTTCTGCTTTGGTATCCATCCGCGGACCGCCAGGGATCGCCTGATCTATGTCTTAGGATGACTAGTACAATCGAGTGACACATATTGTTTCGTAGTTATAAAATATTGATGGTGTTTATGGGCACTCATGTCGCTTACCATCGGGCGAGCAAATAACTCGTATACTAAAGTTGTTAAATTTATAACGCTTAAAAAATGGGATATCACGACTTCCATGGTAGCTAAATTTATGAACAGACCAGACTAATTGACAGACTCTCTATGGCTGGTTCCTACCGATGGTTCACACGAGCGAAATTGTCAGAAAAGCTATGGGCAAGGTAATGCGCAGACGCGGTCAATTTCTTGCCGAAGAAGTTGGTTTGTTAATTTGCTCGGTAACAATTAGGCATCTGCGCGACGCCTATTACGAAGCAAATGTACCAAATCCATACCGAATTGGTGTACATTCAAAGTGCAAAATGATATAAAAGAGAAGTCCAAATCTGTATCAAATAGCCGTACGAACGGTCGAGTGGGCGCACGTGATATGAAATCATTTTGCAATCTCCCTAGGGCTTACATGTTAGGTTAATGTTCCGCCACGATTACTTACAGATGCGGCAGTTTATCTAGCAGCACGTGTTTAGCTTTATTTGGACGGATCAATTATTGCTAGCAATTGTACAAAGGCGGCGATAGCCTAGTTGGGTGTGGAACGGACTGCCGATACGAAGCCAGAAGGTCAAGTTCAAAACCCGTAGTCAAGCATCTCGGACTTCCTAAAGCTATGTTTTTTTTTTACCAGCCCTATATTATATACTGTCCCGCTGCTGGGCACGGACCTTCTCTACTACTGAGAGGCTTTAGGCCTTAGTCCACCACGCTGGCCTAGTGTCAGTGCTATGTGTGTTATGTGTATTCTTTGTGAATTATCGCTTGCTTTAACAGTGAAGAAACACATCGTAAGGAAACCTACGTACTTGAGAATTCTCCGAAAAGATATTCAAGGGTATGTAAAGTCTACCAACCCGCACTAGGCCAGCGTGGTGGACTAAGGCCTAAACCCTCACAGCAGTAGAGGAGGCCCGTGCTCAGCAGTGGGCAGTATATAATACAGGGCTGATTGCATTGCATTGCATTGGTAATATGCTGGCAATAAAAAAGTCTTGGTATATCCCGCCCCTTAAGCTGCAGTTAAATCATACAAAATTCTTGCGACCGCCGCGCAGTAGTCGCGCGCGCCACGCTCTTGTGTCCATTAATAGCGAGTTTTAACTCTATAATCCAAGCCACAACAATCAAATTCCTGTCAACCACACAACCGCGACCGCGTGGTTGACTACGCGGTCGGTCTCAATGCCACCTGGGCTTGCGTCAAACTGTATGAACCGATGAAATGGTGAAGCGAGAGAAATCTTTATTTGTTTAATTTATACATCATTTCTAAATGCATAGATCCTATTTTACTATATCAATTCATCATAAACACGTATAGGAGTTCTCACGGGTTACAGTTTCAATTTTTCGTCAAGTAAGCGCGGCCTTACAACCAGTTTTTTCACGAATTATAAGCCCGCATCACACACGTAACAGCAAAAAAATTGCTAAAATAAAAGCCAGAGTTAGTAAAAACTAATCATAATTTTAACAAATGTAATGTTGACTGCTTTAGTCCAAGAAATTTTCCGTTACATGATCTAGGACCGTAGACATTATGCCCTTCTAGAGTCATTAATGCTAATGAAAATCAAAAATGAGTGTAAGGGTAAAGTGCGAATGATATATCCTAACATCTAAATCTATCGCTATGTCATTCCCGTACATTTTTTATTTCCTTTAGGGTTAGCAATTGTAGAAAAACATATTGTCTCACTAGTCTGTCACCAAAACACTCAAATGAATAAACAATAGCAATTTAAAGTTTACGACACCATAAATACCCGACATAACATATTAAAAACTGTGCATTACCCATTCTTCGCTCCCCATTACCGCACGAACATTAGCTCCAATTCATTCCATTATCATTCGATACTCGTTACTCGAAACTCCGCTTTTAAACTGTTTACCCGTACAAAATTGAATTCAGCCCAGTTTATCGTCGGCAACATCTTTCCTGCGGAGTGGAATTCAACGGATACACACGGAAATAATGTGATTTTTTATTTATTACTGTTCATTGATCTTGGAGTGGCTTTTGTTTTGTAACGGTAAAGTATCTGCTAGCCCAAAGAACACACCTCTTGTCGAAGTTACATGTGTATTATTTATCGATTATCGGTCGCTTAAACGGTGAAGACATCGCGAGAACACCTACATACCTGAGAGTTCTCCATAATCATTTCAAAGGTATAGGAAGTCTACCAACCCGCACTGGGCTAGCGTGGTGGACCAAAGCTTAACTTTTCTTAATAGTAGAGGAGGTCCGTTCCCAGCAGAATTATAGTATAAAATGCAGGGCTTGTGTTATTATTAAAGTAATTACTGCATATCTCGACTTTACTACTAGTGTTAAGCGCAGTAAAATCCAAGAAAAATGACGACCAGCAAAAATCATTGTATCTCTCGATAATTTTATCAGCCTGCCTGATTGCTTGTATGTATGTCTATTGGGACGTATGCAGTGACGCACAGACGGGTGATCAGTTCACTTCCTCGGAACTATTTCACCCTTAGTCCCAGTTTGGGTGGCGCTTCCACTTTCGCTTTGGTTCGGTTCGCTTCGCAGGTATCATGCCCAGGGGCCGCCTTCACCGTAGGGAGTTTCGGCTGCGGCTCAGCTGGACCTTGGAGGCATCGTGGCTTCCTGCCTGATTGCTTTGAAGACCCAATGTTATAGAAGGATAAGACAATATCTAGAGCCAATTCTGATTAGTGAGGGCGAGCACATTCTTTGACGGTTGCCAGAATTATACCTGTTTTACTGGATGTACAGGTTACAGGCGGTCCTCTAAACCCCTCGAAATAAGCCACAAAGACGAGTTTCACGCCATGGTCGTAATCCTTTTGCAATACAATGCAATCAGCCCTATATTATACTGCCCACTGCTGAGCACGGGCCTCCTTTGCTACAGAGAGGGGGTTAGGTCTTAGTCCACAACGCTGGCCTAGTGCGGGTTAGCAGACTTCACATACTCTTGAAATTCTTATGGAGAGTTCTCAGGTATGTAGGATTCCTCACGATGTTTTCCTTCACCGTTAAAGCGAACGATAATTGATAAACAATACACACGTAACTTCGAAAAGTCAGAGGTGTGTCAATCCACTTGATTAAAAAATATTTCCAGTACATTCAGCTAAAATAGTGCACCAATAAATATTAAAGGACCACGTCCTAAATATAATTCATAAACTGCATCCTCCGCCTCAACTATGAATATTTGAGTAGGTATGTTGCATTATTTCTTCCGCGAAAGCTTTGAAAATGCGCTTTATTGCAATGTAAAATTCAAAACAGTGTTTACAAACCAACGAAAATATTGGTGAAGATTTTTGTTATTTGCGATAAAGACTGTGCCAAGTTCTTTTTATTATTTTGGTGTACTTGATAAACTCGATTATACTTTTAGATTATTTTGTTAATTCAAAAATTTATTATTCTTTTTCCTTTTCTTTCTTTTTATCTGGCATGATTCCTACTTGGTCTCGCAGTAACAAACTCCATCCAAACTTCCGCATAAATAATATTACTATAGACATTGATGTATAAGTTTTTTAGGGTTTTTTAATACATCAATGACTATAGATAACAAACTTTTCCAAAAGACCAACTAAACTGTCTCTATTACTAAATACGTCAAAGAAACTGCAGAAATTCGGCCAAAATTTCAACGGATAGAACTATAACTGCAAAGATCATAATGCCTACATTTATTGGAGACATGCCGTGGTCCATGCATGTAAAACATCTTCAAATCTGGAGAGCATCCAAGAAACGTGCAAAATATTGAGTCCGTAAATCCTTTTCCAATATGAAACATTTGAACAAATTATTTCATTTTGTTTCAGGGGAACTTGGACTGGAGCGGTGTTCGAAACATTAAGTAGTGCTGATTGGAAATTAAAACAGTATTATACAATGTTGAAACTGTTGATAAAAACCAATTGGATTTAAATTTTGAATGGTACAAGTTTAATTATAAAGTAATTCTATCGTAATGAAACCTGCTGTTCTGTGGAAATATTTACGTAAATTATTAATTCCCAAATAGCAATGAAGTGTCGATCAAATTTTGTGTACGAAATTGACTTAGGATTTAGATGTGGTTTTAATTAAATTGGAAAGGTAGTAAATCGTACAACATGCTAAGAAAATTAAATAACAGAAGTATTAAATTGGTAATGATTTTATCTATGCTCATAACGATATTTTATCGATTTTAGAACACGCATAAAAGTGAAAAATTGCAGTCAATTACAACAGCCGTAGCAAACGTAAAACAAAAATAATTTGTGACCACAAAAGTGAAAACAAATGATGTGATTGACCAAACAGAACATAAATGAAATAAATGAAGTGAAAATAAATGAAGTGGTATTTAATAAAACTGAAAATGTACAATGAGTTGCAAATGATCACGAAATATAGAAAGAAGACTGAAGAGATATGATCATGATGTCGCTACTCCAGATGCTGTTGACGTGCACTGCGCTTCAGTTTATGGGTAAGTCTTTTCCTATGTTATTGGTGACTTGAGTAATATAATGAATGATGATGAGGTCTTGTGGAAAAAAAATTAAACTGGACGAGTGGTTTCAATTATGATGGAGTACTTAATGGTCGTTGGTCTCCATTGTTGTCCGCTCTCAAGTGACGACGACTATAATATAGTGTATAATGTGTATTTAATTTCTGAGGCTGTGGCCAAGACGCTTTTTACGCTAAAAAAAATTAAAACATGTATGGGAATGACATATCCTAGTGATAGACATAATATCGATTGTAGAATGACATCGTGGCTAAGACCTGTGCTCACTTGGGAGGCCTACGTTCAGCAGTGCCCGGTGATAGGCTGATTGATTGATTGAATGATTGATACTGTATAAGTAAGATTGTTCCAATATGGGATTATTTTAACGTACACACACTCACTCACGCCTTTCATCCCCGAAGGGGTAGGCAGAGGCGCAACTAGTGCACCCACTTTTTGCCGTGCGTATTCCGTCCCATAATGTGATAGGGGGCGAGCCTATCGCTATATCGGGTACAAATTCCAGACTCCGGGCCGATACTGAATAGAAAAAGTTAATATCACTTTACCCGACTCGGGGATCGAACCCGAGACCTCAGCATTGCAGTCGTACCGTAATACAACTACGCCACCGAGGCAGTATATTAACGTGTAATTGAATAATTATTTTATAGACCAGGACGAAATTTATTTCTTTATCAATTATTAATTTATCGTCACTAAAATGTAGCCTTTAGTATAAAGCAAATCCACGGCCAAAATATGTGGCTAAAGACAAATCATCAAAATAAAAATCTCGAACTTTGCCAAATCCGTAATACCTGAACACCGAAACATAAACTTAGAAATCAATACCGGTAAATATAGGTCAGAAAATATCTTAGAACATGAATAAGGCCCTCTTTCACATGTAAAACACACATCCGAAACTCATTCGTTTATGACTTTATTTTCCTGCTCTGGGAATGAAAAAAGCCACATCGTCTGTTCAAGGAACAAACATACTTACTATGCTTCATAAACATTGTTATTGCTTTGTCAGTCTTATTAAGTAAAGAGCCTGAAAGCATAACGTAATAATGGTAAAGTAGATATACGTACAGAACAAACAGTTTCATAGTTTGATTTGGAAACTTTATCTTTGCGTTAATAATATGTTGATGGTAAGAAATACTAGAGATATAATAGTCTCTTCAGGTAAGGTGAAGCTGGTAGTGGGATATATTTCGTATCCGCCCGGATAGCGACCACCGTTCATATTCATATTTTCATTCACCGTTCTCACTGGTGGTAGGTCTCTCATATGTAAGAGTCCGTCTGGGTGGGTACCACCGCAATGTCTATTTCTACCGCCAAGCAGCAGTATGCATGCATTATTGTGTTTCGGTTTGAATGACATTGTAGCCAGTGAAACTACTAGACATAATGAGACTTAATATCTTATGTCTCAGGATGACGAGCGCAGTGGAATGCCACAGAGTACTTTGTAACTCAAGGTGCTGAATGGTGTTGCTACTGTTTATAGGTGGTCGTATCGCTTACCATCAGGCGAACGGCATGCTCGTCTCGTCATTAAATTCAATAAAAAAAAAATTGGTGTTAAAACCCGCCATAGTGACCCACAAGTGTGCCGTGTTCCGAGATTAGCCTGTGTATATCCAGTTCAAACAGGCCGGCATAATTGTGGCAATTGACGAGGGATAATAATCGCTCGTCAGTCGACATTCTATCTAGACTCCTATCTGCTTACCATTAGATGCAATAGGGGCATTTTCCGTACACGTTTAGAACAGCGATAATTCACAAAGAATACACACATAACTTTTTAGTAAAGTCAGAGGTGTATGCCCTTGGGTTTTGAACCTGCGGACATTCGTCTCGGCAACCGTTCCACTCCCAACTAGGCTATCGCCGCTATTTCGCTTTAACGGTGAAACAAAACATCGTGAGGAAACCTGCATACCTGAGAAGTTCTCTATAAGAATTTCGAAGATATGTGAAGTCTGCCAACCCGCACTAGGCCAGCGTGGTGGACTAAGACCTAAACCCTCTCAGTTGTAGAGGAGGCCCGTGCTCAGCAGTGGGCAGTATATAATACAGGGCTGGTATGGTATGGTATGGTTGATAATAACATTAAATTACACTTCGAATAAAAACAACACGAAAACAGATGAAATAAAAGTACCCAGTTAAACAATTTCTGCGAACATGAAACTTGCCAAAGTAAACAATGTAAATGTTTTTTCGAGACCCTCTTCATTTAATATAACGCCTAAGGGTATACGTTCATAAAGAAATGTAGGGAAATACGTAAACAAGACAAATAAATACCAAAAACCGTAATGAGATACAAGATTGCAATAAAAGTTAACAACGAGATCGTTAAATATAAGAAATACAGTGGCAGTGGAGAAGAGTTACAAGGATATGTAAAGGATAATGAAATGCTTGCTCAAATACCTGTTTCATATCTAAGGGGAATTAATGGTACAGTTTTGTGTTCTGGAAAATACAATTTTATACTTGTTGTGTGCATTGATCTTGTCAAATATTTATATTGTGAATTTTGTCGTAGTCAATAATCATTCATTAATTTAAAAGCGTGTCAAATAAAATGGGTAAGAAGATAATCACCGATGCCTAATGTATTAGAGGAAGAAATATGTGACATAATAATAAATCCAAAAGCGTGTCTATATGACTTGTGCAAATAAATATTCCTAATTAGTTAACTTATTTACTCTTTTCGATTGAAATTGATACTAATAGCACTCAACCTATTATTAAAACTAATTAAGAGTCATATCTTTATAATATTCTGTCTAAATAATAAAATAAAGATTTAATTGATTCAAAACATCAGTGATATAATAAAAGCAACGTATCAAGTCAGAGCGGCGATAGCCTAGTTGGGAGTGGAACGGACTGCCGAGACGAATGTCCGCAGGTTCAAAACACAAAGGCACGCACCTCTGACTTTTCTAAAAAGTTATGTGTGTATTCTTTGTGAATTATCGCTCGATTTAATGATGAAGGAAATATATCGTGAGGAAACCTGCATACCTGAGAAGTTCTCTATATGAATTTCGAAGGTATGTGAAGTCTACCAAACCGCACTAGGCCAGCGTGGTGGACTAAGGCCTAAACTCTCTCAGTGTAGAGGAGGCCCGTGTTCAGCAGTGGGTGGTATATAATATAGGACTGGTATGGTATGGTACTGAAAACAAGTCGGATATCCAGATTACATTATCGGTCGGGCGAAAATTTATCGTGTTATCTTTAATGGACCCCTAATGCTCCCGTTTAATCTGATTTCGCGTCAACGTTAATAATAAATGAACTATGAAAGTTTCTGCATGTACGTCCCTACTTTAGGCTTAAAGTTTTATATAATTTAATATTAATGAGCACAAAGTACATTTTCATTTCCATAAATATAAGTTTGGAAAATTATTTGGATAGTTATTTTTTACTTGCTTTTATCTCAGTATGTGGGGTTGGACCAACAAACTTCTATTGTTGCAGAAAGGGTTTGGGTTATTTTTTGCAACCACCCGCCTATCTGAAGGATCAATTCAAGAGCAATTTGTGTTGGAAAAACACAAGAGTGAAAATTTAACCAAGGATTTTTAAATCCTTATTGGACTAAGGTAGCGATAAAGAGGCACTTATTTTTGTTTATAAATGACATCAAAGTATAAGTGGAGGAAGAGATCAAGAAGAAGGAAAATTCCCAGGTTGGGATAAGAGAGGTGGCATTTTATATAATGGAATTACAATCTGTTACTATGGTTACTATTATTAAACCGGAACACAACGATGCATGCACAGTGTTGCTTGGCGACATAAATTGACATTGCGGTTGTCTCTACTGAGAGATACGATGAATGAATCTATCAGATAGTTTATTTGAATAGACTTTTTTTGGAATTGTAAAGAACCTTTACACGGGTGAAGTCACCGGCAAAAATTGAATTACAGAACAGATTTTGTTCTCTATAAAATTGATTTCCATTTCCAACGAAATTAGTTTGTATTTGTAAATCCGCTTGGTTCGGTTTTAAATTGAATGGATTGAATCGCCCCTCTAGCTTTACATTGTGATGTTTTTGTTAATGGTCTGAGTGGCGAATAATATTTGTTTCGTAAATATATTAAAACGCTAGTAACAAATTTTAACAGTTAGTATAAATTAATTGTGTAATAATTATTTTTTGTACTGGTGGTAGGTCTCTCATATGTAAGAGTCCGTCTGGGTGGGTACCACCGCAATGTCTATTTCTACCTCCAAGCAGCAGTGTGCATGCACTGTTGTGTTTAGGTTTGAAGGACATTGTAGCCAGTGTAACTACTGAACATAGTGAGACTTAGCATCTTATGTCTCAGGATGACGAGCGCAGTGGAATACCACACAGTACTTTGTAAGTCACGGTGCTGGATGGTGTTGCTACTGTTTATGGGTGGTCGTATCGCTTACCATCAGGCGAACGGCATGATCGTCTCGTCATTCAATGCAATAAAAAAAAAACAATTATATTAATCTAGAATGTGGTTGACTGCCTCGGTGGCGTAGTTGTATTAAGGTACGACTGCAATGCCGAGGTCTCGGGTTCAATCCCCGCATCGGGCAAAGTATCAGCCTGGAGTCTGAAATTAGTGCCCGATATGGCGATAGGCTCGCCCCCTATCACATCATGGGACGGAATACGCACAGTGAAAAGTGGGTGCACTAATTGCGCCTCGGTTTACCCTTTCGGGGATAAAAGGCGTGAGTATGTGTGTGTCTGTGGTAGTTCTAATAAATAAATTTAAAACTAGATTATTAGAGGTTTTGGAGAGGATGGTATTAGAGATTTTGAAGAAAACACATATTTTGTGAAGACAACATTTTATAGCAGTGCCATATTGACACCTGTCTGTTGCGTTTAAAAAAAGAACATAGTTCCAATAGATGGATGATAGAAACTGATACAGAGCATATATAAGGCGAGTGTGGATAGAAGAACTGGTAGGAGTCGACCGCACCGAACCTTCGAATGTCAAATACCTCCCATTTATGGTAAGAACAGGTCAAAAGTACCCTGAACCGGCGGGAATGCATGCAAAGATTGATGAAGTTGGAGGAAGCGAAAGAAGTGGCCAGAATAAAGCAAATGACGATCCATAGTCTCTACCTGCTCCTGTGGGATAGAGGTGTGATGCTATGTAGCTATGTAACCAAAGGTGTGTCATTTAAGGCGACACACAGACTTATGAACTTAATGATGACTACTAGGAAACTGACAATCACTAGCTTAAGATTGGAAGTCATTAGTTTTCTGTTCCATAACATAACAGTAATTTTAAAGGATTTTATTTTATAACACGAAAACCATTTATTTTTCAAGTGTATATGAAGCTAAAGTTTTTTAAAAGAACTAATAAGCAAAATTACACTAGCCTTGTATTATATACTGCCCACTGTTGAACACGGGCTTCCTACTGAGAAGGTTTAGGCTTTAGTCCAACACGTTACTTTCGTACATATTAGCAGATTTCACATGCCTTCAAAATTCTTATCGAAAATTCTCAAATATGTAGGTTCCCTCACGATGTTTTGCCTTATCGTTTAAATAATAATTGATAAACAATACCTACTTAACTTCGAAAAGTCATAGGTGTGCCTTGGGAAATTCTCGACAAAACGAGCCATTCCCAACTGGGATTTCATGAATTTCCAAAGAGCTGACCTCAAACGCAACTAAAACACGCGGTAAACGCGATGCAGTCTGGAACTCTTTGGCAAATGTGCGCTCTGAAGACTCACAGACGCGTTTTCATACGCGACACTACCTTGTACAAAAATCTTTATGTGCATAAAAGCCCTTAGTGGGACTTTCAACTAAAATTTATTTATTTTTTGCAAGATCGCATGTTCATACATTATAATAAAATCGATTCACTTCTGTCCTCTTATGTTATGCACACGTATACGAAGTAGGTTTCTTATGCAAAAATTACTGCTAGGTTTTATCGTAATGGAATATCAAAACATCTTCGCTTTTCTATTTCGGAGATATTCTTAAATGTATGTTTTTTGCACACGTAAGGTGATTTCTTTTAACGATTATGCTCATAAAATAAAACTTTATAACGTAAATGTTTGTAGATGAGACCTGTGCCAAGCAGTGGGACAGTATACAATACAGGGCTGATGTTGTTATAAAGTAAATTACATTGCGTATAGTTTAAAAAATCGAACGCTGCACCACTGTTTTGAAATGAAATCATTTATTCGAATCCATAAAATGTTACACATTACTTAGATTCCGTCAATTTTTACTCTATCAGTTCGGAAAGCAGTTTCCACCAGAGAAGAAGGTGCAAGAAACTCTAGGGTTGCTCTTTCAAAATCAGTTCAAAGGTATAAATTAGGTACAGCGTATAAAACAAAAAGAAATATATACAGATTTTTATTTTCTTTTAACAGTTAGCACCAGTATTTGGTACTATTCTGCTATAAAAAGTGGCGTAAATACGTAACAGGACATAATTTATAGATGAGTAAATTTTATTCCTATATCGTGATTGAGAAGGCTGGTTTTATACAAATGGTGTATCCGTTTTGTCGACTGACGTAGTATAATCATAGCTCGTCAGTCGACACTCTATCTGGACCTCACTCCACTTACTATGAGGTGCAGTGGGGTCAATTTGCCGTGTCCGTATAAAAAAACATGGTAGTGATCAACTTGGAACTCGAACCCTGACCCTCACGACTCACAGGTATACTGCCACTAGAGACTATCCCGCCCTCACACCCGCCACTGCAGCTCCTGTAATCCAGGATCAGCAGTGGCACGCATTTTATGACACCAAGCGGTGAAGCTGCGCGAGTCTCAGGGAACACTAATCTGTCTTTAACCCACAACGAAATTAATCAAATAGAAAGATAGGGAGGAGTTGGAAATATTAATTGTCCACTTCCCTCCATAGCAAAGCGGGAGACAAAAATAATGTACTAAGGAGGTATTTTAACCTCAAGTTTAGAGAAGTTTACAACTAGAAAAGCCAGTTGTAAAGCACCACGTATAAAAATTAAATGAAAGGGTCCTATCATATGAGCTATCAAATTTGATTCCAATAATAGGCATGGCAAAAACGCAGGAAATTCCGTCTAGTCTCTACAAGGTCCATGTAGTATACAACCCCAGATGTTATTAGCATATTATCCAACATGAAGTTGCGCTCATCATGCCAAAGACCACACTCCCAAAGTACGTGATGTGCAGATTGTTCATATACTTAACCAAGTACTGCCACTAGTCTCATAGTAAGTAGTTAGCCAAACGACAAATTACCAAATTGCAAAAACTCCGGTTGATTCCCTTTGATTAAAAGCCGAGAGATTCCGCTCTTACTTTTTGGCCACTATAGCATAAAAAACACCCATGTACCCATCAATCAGAAGGTGACAAGGCGATACACAGTACCATTAAGGATAGCAAGCATCTTGCTAAATTTTTATTTATCTACAGACATCAATTGGTGATAGGTCTCTCATATGTAAGAGTGCGTCTGGGTGGGTACCGCCGCAATTTCTATTTTTGCCGCCAAGCAGCAGTGTGCATACACTGTTGTGTTTCGGTTTGAAGGACATTGTAGCCAGTGTAACTACTGGACATAATGAGACTTAACATCTTATGTCTCAGGATGACGAGCGCAGTGGAATGCCACACAGTACTTTGTAAATCAATGTGCTGAATGGTGTTTCTACTGTTTATGGGTGGTCGTATCGCTTACCATCAGGCGAACAGCATGCTCGTCACGTATTTCAATGCAATAAAAAAATACACAAAAACATTTAGTCTGATGTTAATTACAAATCTTCACCAATAAATTACTTGGTAGTTGAGGGTTATGCGAAAGGTTGTAAAGAGGTTTGTAGTGTAGTGAATTAAATGCACAAACCATTAAATGGATGAAATTTGGCACACAAGCAATGTCCTGGATTAACTTAACCAGGATAAAAATTCACCTCATTTCAAACATCAAATACGTAATACTTCACAACTTTTAGTATTTTTTTTATTTTGTTCCTTTCCATTACATTTCGAATTGGAGTTTGGTAAAGGATTAATCATTTTTCTTTGTTAATCTGTAAGGATGCGCGACAGAAGTTCCAAACTTACTGGATACCAGCTGAATTTCTGTTTTGTTAATATTTTAAAGTATTTCGCATACTCACGCCTTTTATCCCCAAAGGGGTAGGCAGAGGCGCAATTAGTGCACCCACTTTTCGCCAAGCGTATTCCGTCCCATGATGTGATAGGGGGCGAGCCTATCGCCATACCGGGCACAAATTCCAGACTCCGGGCTGATACTGAATAGAAAAATCCAATATCACTTTGCCCGACCCGGGGATCGAACCCGAGACCTCAGCCTTGCAGTCGTACCGTAATAAAACTACGCCACCGAGGCAGTCAAAGTATTTCTTTATATAAAATAAAACAAAGTCCCCAACACGTCTGTCTGTCTGAACGCGATGACTATACGAAGGACATACAACTTTTTACCTCAGTAAAGTATATATCGGGACTTTTATCCCAGAAAAACTCTTTCATGCAAGCGAAGCCGCGCGCAAAAGCTAGTTAAAAATACGAAAAAGAAATTCTTCTGTGAAATCAGCATCAAAATCCATTAAAAGAAGCAGTTATTCAATTTTGAAATATTCTTGTGAGCAAAGGTGGGGGCGTGGCGGGGATATCGCGCTATCTCTTTCGCACGCAGGCAGCGTTATGGCCGACGGCGCTTGGTGACGTCACAGCCTAGTATTGCTGTTAGCTTTATAACTTACTTAGTGTTGCGCCAATTTCGAAAATTCTTTTTCCATTAGATTTTGGATAGCATAGATTTTTCATGATTGTTTTTAAAAAAAGTAGTCAGCTTCCCTATTAGTTGGGTATAATAAAATCTTAATTTCGCTTTCCATCCGCACTGACCGTGTGTTTCGTTCCCCTAAAATTTGCCTGCTTTTCTTGACGTTAAAAACGCTTTACTTTACCGTTAAGTCTTTTTTATATGTCATTTGTCAATCTTTATTTATCGTTAAAAAGCTTTCATCGTTTATTTAGTGATGCGTCTAGACTTAGTTCCAAATAAAAAGTGTTTCAAGAAAAGTTTCATAAAAAATGCATGAAGCTTTTGAAATTTTCTTAATCTTATCTACGATTGCTTTGAATTTTATTTAATTATTCAATGTTTTCTATATCTAGTCTATCTAATCTAGGTAGGATTAGAGAGATTTTTAAGAATATATTTTTCTGAAGTCAATTAAGTTTTATTTACTTTAATACCCAGGTTATTATTTTTTAAAAGGGTATTCTATGCTATACGAGCTTTTGTCCGCGGCTCTGCTCGCGTGAATGAGTTTTCCCGGGATAAAAGTTCCGCTTTATATTTTCCTGGGATAAAAAGTAGCCTATGTGTTAATCCAGGACATAATCTACCCGTGTGCCAAATTGGATCGAAATCCGTTCAGTAGTTTTTGCGTGAAAGAGTAACAAACATCCATACATCCAGACATCCATAAATCCATACATCCATACATCCATACTTACAAACTTTCGCGTTTATAATATTAGTAGGAAGGATTTTGATTCCTTACAGTTTGGTACCTATTAACAGTCTTCTGTATATGGGTAATTATGACGTTAAAAAACACCGGGCAAATAACATGTCATCATCATCATCAACATCAGCCACATGACGTGCATTGCTGAACATAGGCTTCCCCTAAAGATTTCCAGACGGATCTGTCAAAATAAATAAATAACATGTACATACTTACCTCTAATCATTTTGAACGAAAAAATATGGCCTCTATTGTCCATAGATATAAATACATTGATCCCACAATAACTAAAGGCATTCCATACAAAAACAAACGATCATTTAAGAACTCCGCAAGCAAAAAGGTCCGCAAAGCCATAGAACAAAGCGAAAGATCAAAGCCGGGATCAAACACGGTAAAAGCCAAAAAATAATTCCATGTATTAGCGAAATTTAGTGCTGATATAAAAGCCAGTATGTCGCTGACCGAGCGAACTCATAAATCCGGCTCCTTACCATAAATCAGTTGGATGAATTAGTTTGAATCGTGACGTCGGTATCCATTTCAACGTGAGGAAGTCTTCAATAAATAATACACGTTTTATTGGCGTTTTTTTATTGTTATTGGATTGCGTTGAAACTCGAGGGCTTTTGATGTCGTATCGTCCGTTTGCTCGACGATAAAACGGTTGTGTAATAGAAAAGTTAACTGGAAGTGAAAGAAGATTGTTAACGGCTTTGTTTTATTTCTTCACCAGTATTGGGATTGTTTAAGATTGGTGTCTGATAGGTTTATAGGTTAGTACTTCCAAGTTTGTCGTAAGTGCACTATACACTGTTGTTTATTTTAAGGACAATGCAGCTAGTGATAACAAATTCAAGGCAGATGTTAAGCCACACAATACATAGATCGTGTGGCTTAACATCTAATACCTTGAACGTCGAGTAGTGCCTACAGCGCTTTACATTTCAAAGTTCAGATGATACTTCTATTATTGAGCATTAGTGATGCGTACCATCAGGTGAGCAGCTTGTATGTCTTATCTTTTAGTTGTATACATATAAAAGAATGAACGACACACACACACTCACGCCTTTTATCCCGAAGGAGTAGGCAGAGGCGCAACTAATGCACCCACTTTTCGCCGTACGTATTCCGTCCCATGATGTGATAGGGGGCGAGCCTATCGCCATATCGGGCACAAATTCCAGACTCCGGGCTGATACTGAACAGAAAAAATCAATATCACTTTGCCTGACCCGGGCATCGAACCGGCCGTCGTACTGTAATACAACTACGCCACCGAGGCAGAATAAAGATAATTTTGTCTATATAACATAAATAAATTGAGTGTTGGGTCTTCTACTCAATATAAATTCGGAATTGTGCCCGATACGGCGATAGGCTCACCCCCTATCACATCATTGTTCTTTTTTTAATCTTAAGTACATTTTTTTGTTTTAGGTGTACAATAAAGCTTTAAATAAATTAATTAATCATGGAACGGAATACATACGGCGAAAAGTGGATGCACTAGTTGCGCCTCTGCCTACCCTTTCGGTGATAAAAGACATCAGTGTGTGTGTATGTTATTTGAATTAAAAATTGCAACAAAAATAATAAAGTAACATTATTTAATCATTAATCACGTGAATTAAAAATTATAATATAAATTTACTACCAAAAATAACTTACCATTAGCCATTGATCGAGAATTATTAACCACGAATATCCATTACAAACGGTGTCATCACTTATCTTGCACGCAATAGCTGAATGGAAATTATCAAAATGACATCCTAACCCATTCAGCTGACAAGTTACAACCTTTCAGCGCTGTACAGCAGTCTGCCGCAAAACAGCAATCACCGCTTTAGCTTTCTGCAATTATTGGCATGGGTTCAAATGTGCTGTGACAATAGCTTGTGGTATAATACGGTCTTTAGCTAGTCTAGTTAGGTATATAAATGAAAAGGCCATACGATTCCTACTGTGTTACCTTTAAAATTCGTCAATCTTACTTCTTACTTAGGTTTTTCTGTTCAGTATCAGGCCGGAGTCTGGAATTTGTACCCGATATGGCGATAGGCTCGCCCCCTATGCCATCATGGGACGGAATAACGGTGAAAAGTGGGTGCACTAGTTGCGCCTCTGCCTACCCCTTCAGGGATAAAAGGCGTGTGTGTTGAAAAGTCAGAGGTGTGTGCCTTGGGTTTTGAACCTCCGGACATTGCCTCGGCAGACCGTTCCATTCCCAACTAGGCTATCGTCCACTTTTAACAAAATTAAATATAGGATATTACTTGTTAATCTCTGCGCCACCCTAAGATTGACTGGGAGAGAATGCCTACGGCATTAAGTCCGCCTTTATACATTTGTGTATGAAGTGCTTAAACAAATAAATAAATAGATATTACCCTATTGTGTAAACTGACGAGGAATAATCGTGTCAACCAACCTCTATCGGATCCACATACCATCAGTGCTTGGAGTCGTTGCAAATATAAAAAAAAACACAGTCTGCGCGACGCCTTATTCACACTATTCGACATGATGGATATATGTTGACATTTCACTGTGATGTTCACAAGTAATCAACTAAGAAAGGGTTTCCAGAACATTCGACCTTAATAGAATTGAGTGGTTATTGCCACCGGCAGTTTACGACTGTCGTAAACCCGATTCGAATATTAATATATACGCATAAATACATAGTGATTTGTTGTTACGTTTGCGATCTAGGGGGAGTATACAATGGCTTATAACGTAAGGTCTTGAGTACTGTCCCGGGATAAGATATTTAATGTTTGTATTTATTTACGTGCTCCATAAATTGTAACAAATATTTAATTAATTATTGATGTTAAATAGCGGCACGAATGACAATGAAAACATGAATCCGTATGGCAGAGTCTAGTTCTACTAGACTCTACCATACGGATGCCCTGCTCTAGCAGGGGGTCCAAAATATTTATGTAAACACCATTAGAAACACCTACAGTGAAAGTAAAGCAAGTATCAGGTTGGAAACTCTAGGGGACGTATTTCCCATCGGTAGGGGTATCAGGCAAGGTGACCCACTCTCACCAAAGCTGTTCTCTGCAGTACTGGAGCAAATGTTTAGAAAATTGGAATGGGATCATCTAGGACTTAACATAAACGGATCGCGATTGAATCATCTAAGGTTTGCCGATAACTTAGTTATACTGGAAGATAACCCCAAAACACTGGAATTTATGATACAGACCCTTGCAGACAGAAGCAGAGAAGTAGGCCTACAGATGAATTCGAGCAAGAGAAAAATGATGACAAACTCAGTAGTTGTAGACATAACCATCGATGGACAGAAGCTAGAGCATGTAATGGAATATGTATATCTGGGCCAAATAATATCGCCGAGGGACCAAATGTCCAAAGCAATGGACAAAAGGATTGCCATTGGGTGGAAAAAATATTGGGCCTTGAAAGAAATTATGAAAAGCAGAGAACTAGGCATTAAGATAAAGAAAAAGACTTTTGATACCTGCATTCTCCCCTGCATTATATGTGGCTGCGAAACCTGGACTTTGACAAAACATCATAGGAACAAACTTGCCAGATGTCAAAGAGCCATGGAAAAGAGCATGTTAAGATTAAAACTAAATGACAAAGTAAGGAGTATAGACATCAGGTGTAAAACTAAAATAACAGACATCTTATCACGTATCGACCAACTCAAATGGAAATGGACCGGACACATTCTCCGCTGTAAAATCGAAAAATGGAGCAAACAGGTGACAGTCTGGTACCCAAGGGATGGCTTTAGGAGCCGAGGTCGCAAAGTGAGAAGATGAGAAGACGAATTAATAATGACCTAAGGTTCCCACTGCTTAAGAGTGGCGGCAGATAGAAAGCAATGGAAGGCGTTGGAGGAGGCCTATGCCGTAAGGCACACCGAGCAGAGAGACATACTGTAACCAAAGTGCATATTATGATGTTCACAATTGTATATAAAGTTTTGAAATAAAGACTTTATTATTATTTTTAAATAGCGGCACGATAGCCTAGTGGAACGGTCTGCCGAGAAGAATGTCCGAAGGTTTAAAACCTAAGGCACACACCTCTGATTTTTCGAAGACTCTTGTCTATTGTTTATCAATTATAACGATAAATTTATGATGTTAAAGCGAACGCAATTTGACGGTGAAGGGAAACATCGTGAGCAAACCTATATATCAGATGATTCTTCAGAAGAATTACGAGGATATGTGAAGTCTGCCAACCCACTCTAGGTCAGCATAGTGGACTTAGAATTTGTGCCTCAAAAATAAATGTATGCATTAAAGTAAAAAATAAAAATAAAATACTTTATTCATCACGTAGGCGAACATAGTTGCACTTATGATAAGTCAAGATACATTAAATTAGATAAAACTAAGATAATGACAAACATGGATGGCAGTAACATACACATAACCATCAACCAAACCATCATAGAAAGAGTGGAGAAATATGTGTACTTGGGACAAGAAGTCAGGATGGGCAAGGATAACCAAACTAGCGAGCTTCATAGACGAGTCAGACTTATGTGGGCAGCCTACTCGAAACTGGACTTTGCTTTTCAGATGAAAATCTCTGCGGAACAAAAGGCCAGGATATTTAACCAGTGCATCCTACCAGTGCATCCTTACTCATGGTGCCGAGACCTGGGTTTTCACCAAAGATACCATCAATAGACTGGAAGTGACCCAGAGGGCAGCAGAGAGAAAGTTGGTAGGAGTAACATTGACAGACCGTAAAACAAACGAATGGCTAAGAGAACAAAGCAAAGTTACAGATGTAACGAAACTGGTGGCGCGTCTAAAATGGAGGTGGGCTGGACATGTTGCTCGGAACGATAGATCGTGGTGCAAACGTCTCCTTGAGTGGAGGCCATGGGGAAATAAACGCCCTCAAGGAAGACCACAAATGCGCTGGAGAGACGACGTGAAGAAGGTCGCCGGATTGAATTGGATTAGAAGAGCTCAATGCCGCAACGAGTGGAAGGTGTTAGAGGAGGCCTACACCGAAAAGGTTGAAAAAGGCTGATGAAGAAGAAGAAGAAACATTAAATTGATTATATTTATTAATAGCAATGGTCACTTTGACAGACATTTTTATTGGGAGTAAAATCAATGATGAGAAATAAACAAAAACCTAAAAGCCAGCTTGGGCTGGCAGGAAAGGGGATATAAAAAAGAGATCATTTGATTAAAAAATAATGGAAGGAACGCGTCGCGATCCACACCGGTGAGGACACTACAGGTCCTAGCCTAGCTAACCTACCATTGATCTTACGTTTGTCCTTCGCGGATTTAGTTATAACCATGGATATTTTATTGCCAGCATACGTGTTCCCTCCTTCCTACAACGGAGTCCTAGCGGAGCGTGAAGAAGCAATTAAGCAGGGAGGCATAACTGTGCTGACCGGCTGGGACTGTTTATTATCTCATGCCGGTTGACAATTTTTGTGCTTCACTTTTCGTAACACCAGGAGCAGTAAAGGCCATTTTGCTTTGAAAATAAAAATAAATAATATGATTTCTAAATTCCCCACTAATATAGAGATAACTATATAACGTACGTCTAAACCTTGGAACCGGTTTTCATGTTAAGTATATCTTGAATATTGAATATTTTCACTCCTGGAAAACAGTTTTCACGCAAGATGTGCATGTAATACGTCAAACATCTTAAGCTAGGTTCACACGACGTCAATGAAGTTTTAACATGGCGTCAGATATTTCAACTAATTTTAATTTAAAATTCGAATACCGTAGGACAAACTATTGTCTTTGATTATTTTCATCGGTGCAATAAAAAAAATCATAGAAATTATAATACTTTTTATTCCTTAGATACGAGTACTTAGAAGCCGTTTTTTTATCTCCTAAAACCCTTATTATGGAAACGGCACTAATGCCAATTGTGATGTTATTAATGATGATGAAAAAAAATATATTCACGAAAATATCCTTGCTTTGCAACTTTAATACGATACGATTTTCTAAAGGAAACGATGATTTGGATACAATGATCGGATAGCATAAATTATACATATTGCCCCAGCTTTAAAAGTGATAGCTCGCCCTAGTTCGCAAGGTAAATTCAATTAAAAAAATACGTCATTTTGTAGCGCCATTTTCAAATTAACGTTGTTTTGATGGTAATATAGTTAGGAATATACGTCGTCAAAACAATCTAGTTAACGAATAATTTAACTAATAAAGGGCAATTTTCTAGTATATTTTAATTAACAGTTATCGTATTAAACAGCTAATATAGATAGTACTCATTTTATATTTTGGGCATAGTAGGTATAGTGTGACTTTTTATTTGGTCGATTTATATATTTTTGACTTCCTCTTTATTAAGAGGATTTTTGCCAATATTCGCCACGCCACTTGATAAAGGTCGCAGTAACACGCTGGATGCAAGCCGTTTTTGACAGATACGTCTGGAAATCTTTAGAGGAGGCTTATGTTCAACAGTGGACGTCATGTGGCTGATGATGATGATTTTTGTGACTAGAAGCGTTTATCAGCTAGCGGTGAAATTGGCTCTCATTGTGTTACCGTTACATCCATACTTATATTATGAATGTGAAAGTAACTCTGTGTCTTTCGCGGATGAAGTACTGAAAGAATTTGGTATAGACCTAGTGCGAGACCCTGGGAAGAGCTTAGTTTTTATCCCGGAAAAATATGAAGCGGCACTTTTTTCCCGGAAAAACTTTTTCACGCGGGCGGAGCCGTGTGCAAAGACTGGTATTCTAATGAAATAAACACATAATAGATACTATTGTAGTAAATAAAATAGTTTCATATGTATGAACGGTAATGGCGTAGTTTTCAAACTAATACCTACAGTTGAGTGGAACGGAAAAAAATATTTAAAAATAAAAACTATGCAGAATAAAATCATAAATCAATTACAAAACGATTAAAAAAATTGCAGCCTACCATGTCATACAAGAGAAACATTGAATTTAAAATAATATTATACATACAAATTCAATAAAATTGCGAAAATATTTTTTAACTGATTTATTGCATTAACTTAATCTATATTCCCTCATAAAGCTAAACAATATGCTAAAAAAAATTAGCCTTAAAATTCAAAGACCTTCCCATACTCAAAAATACCCAACCCGAAAACTGAGCCTAGAACTTTCCACATCACCTAACCCCATATACCCTTTACGAGTACCACTAAATTCAGCTAAACCTTTACAACTAAGATAAACAAGATATACCATCCGGCATGTAGTAGCGGTTTGTAGCTATCTCAAGCTGGCGACGTCATAAAAAACTAATTTACTTTCTAAGATAAAAGTTATGCTCTATAAAAAACGAATAAACATTCTAAGGGACGTCTTTTTTGTCGTTTTACAAATATAAAGTACTTAATTTTATGATTAGCCTAAATATCTAGAATATAATAGAAACAAAATTGATTATTTGAGCTTAGTTGCATCTAACGTTTTTTGACTTAGCTAAGACTGCCTTGGCGTAGAATTATTGTCTGCGCGGTACGACACCTCTGCTAATACTAAGAGACAAATCGCTTAATTATGAACTCTATGACCTATGTTGAGGAAACTCAAAACCAATCAATCGAAACGTTTTGCAATGTGTTCACATGATTGCGACCGTTCTGTGCCATCTATTTGTCTATCAGTATCGTTTTGAAATGTATAGAATAATAGATTGCTCATTACAAAGTAAAATTGTCTATCTATATAGATATTAGACATTGACGGAATCATAGTTCATGGTTCTTTCTGGAAATACTTCTGTTTTTGTTATTATTTCAGTTTCATTTCTTTGGATGTTATATTATGCCTGCCTTGGTGGCGTAGTTGTATTACGGTACGACTGCAATGTCAAGGTCTCGGGTTCGGTCCCTGGGTTGGGCAAAGTGATATTGGGTTTTTCTACTCAGTATCATCCCGGAGTCTGGAATTTGAGCCCGATATGGCTCATCATCACTGCTTCAATGCACGAGGAGGGCGGCCAACAGTGAAGAGTAGCGGCGTGTTATGAAGCTTGCCGCCAAGACCTGAAGTGATGACCACGACTACTCTGTCAAGAGTGATACCGACAAAGAAGAAGATGGCGATAGGCTCGCCCCCTATCACCTAATGGGACGGAATATGCATGGCGAAATGTGGGTGCACTAGTTATGCCTCTGCCTATGATAAAAAGCATGAGTGTATATGTATATATGTTATATCATAATATACACATAAAAGAAGATACTGTGACATAACCCGCCATAGTGGCCCACGTAAGTAAGCCGCGTTCCGGGATCAGCCTGTGTATATTTGGTGCAAACAGGCCGGCATAATTATGTCGACTATTGATAATCATCGCTTGTCAGTCGACACACTATCTGTTCCCAATCCGTTTACGATCCGGTGCAACAGAGTTAATTTGGTTGCATAAAAAAAAACTTCTGTTTTATTTTCATTTCCTTTGTTGCAAATTCATTATCTACACATTAAGGAGAGTTAAAAAAAAGTATCATGCGCGCACTTGTCTGTTTCTTTACATTCCGCTTATAAACCCAAGTACCTGGGTGACCGAGCCTTGCTCGGTTGATTTTTTAATACCTAATATTGCAATCAGCCCTGTATTATACTGCCCACTGCTGAGCACGGGCCTTCTCTACTAATGAGAGGGGTTAGGCCTTAGTCCACCACGCTGGTCTAGTGCGGGTTGGCAGACTTCACATACCCTCGAATTTTTTATGGAGAATTCTCAGGTATGTAGGTTTCCTCACGATGTTTTCCTTCACCGTTAAAGCGAACGATAATTGATAAACAATACACACGTTACTTCGAAAAGTCAGTGGTGTGTGCCTTGGGTTTTGAACCTGCGGACATTGTCCGTTCCCAACTAGGCTATCGTCCACTTAGCTTACTCCGTATACCTACTATACATGTTATTTATTACTTTAAAGTAGGTCCTAATAATATTTTCCATTTTAAGAAAATATTCACGACAGAAGTCAAATGAGCCGATACCTACAGTTACCTCACTAAGTTTAAAAATATCGGTTCTTTAGCGGTTCAGATTTTTAATTCAATCTCAGGTTTCATAATTTTTCCATGTTGAATTACATCACGAGCAGATACATGGTTCAGTTCTTATCTGTTGTCTCACTTAGTTACGAATTGAACGAATTAACATTTAGTGAGACGCTATTAAATTGAATAAAATAAGTCGCCTGCATTGTCCTTTAAAGGTACGTTAATGGGTAGATATTTAAAACTCTTTCTAGACTATAGGAAACCTACAAGCCATCGAGAAATCTTACTTTGATTGCATTCGATTCAAAATGAAACGTTTTAGCGTGGCGACGCTTTAAACCTATCCTGAGTGCAAAGGTCTAAAGCATTTTCTTTCGATGGCGGATAAGCGAACGCACTTTAGATCTGTGGGTTCTTTTCGAGGCAAATATATCGATAAAAACAATAGCAGTTAAGTTCCTATTGTTTGGAACAATATGTGACATTTCCAAGTAGTTTTTACAAAAATAATTATCTACGTAAATAAGTGAAGAAAAATCTTTGTACATTAAAGCAAATTGCGCGTGCGGAGGAGAGTGAGATTTGTCATAATTAAAATTCATACAGAGAAGATTCGAAAAATAAAAATTATGAATTTCGACTAGTGAGCGATCACTACATACATACATACATACTATCACGCCCATAGGGGTAGGCAGAGACTATGGATTGCCACTTTGCTCGATTCTGGCACACTACTTTCGCTTCCTCTACCTTCACCAATTTTTTCATGCACTCCCGCCGGTTCAGGGTACGTTTGACCTGGCCTTTACTTAGAATGTCAGATATCTGACATTGGAATGTTCGGCGACCACTATTTGTAATAAAACTCTAATATATTAAGTAGTAAATAATTGTAACGTGTACAGTAAGTAGCATAAGTAGCTGAACAAATTCAAAATTTCAAATTTCCTACATACTTTTGTGTTCTTACTAATCTTTTTTTTCTCTTCACAAAAATAAAATAAAAGATATTTACTTAAATTCAAACGAAGAAAAAAATTATTCAGTGTAAATTAACGCGTATATAGGCGATTTGAAATTTTGATTTTGTACAGATATTTATGCTGCTGACTGTACATATGATACTTTTCGTAAAGAAGTTTCATGATGTTTTTATGACGTTATTGAGTAACTTTTTTAACGTTTTGTTCATAATATATGTTGCCCGGCGATAGCCTAGTTGGGAGTAGAACGGACTGCCAAGACGAATGTCCGCGGTTCAAACCCAAGGGCACCCACCTCTGACTTTTCTAAAAAGTTATGTGTGTATTCTTTGTGAATTATCTCTCGCTTTAACGGTGAAGGAAAACATCGTGATGAAACCTGCATACCTGGGGAGTTCCCTGAATTTCGAAGGTATTTGAAGTCCGCCAACCCGCACTAGGCCAGCGTGGTGGACTAAGGCCTTATCCCTCTCAGTTGAAGAGGAGGCCCGTGCTCAGCAGTGGGCAGTATATAATACAGGGCTGGTATGGTATATGTTCTGTTTATAAATATAACATTGACCAACATTTTTAAAAGTAAAATTTAAAATAATCTGTTGACATCGAGGGCTACAAGCTTTGTATCATTTTGAAAACTAAACAATCATGGTTCATTGAAGCTCTTATCTTTAATTTTCTAATTGGTTATCACACACATCAGGTCTTTATCGCCGAAGGGGTAGACAGAGTTGCAACCAGGGCGCTTACTTTTCTTCATGTGTTGGCCCATGATGCGCTAGGGGCCATCCTATCGCCATATCGGGCACAAATCCAGGCTCTGGGCTGATACCGAGTAAAAAACCCCATACCATTTTTCTCGACCCGGGATTCGAACCCGGGACCTCAGATCGGGAGTCATGGCGTAAGTTGGTCATCATACTCCATAAAAAAAATAAGTTCTGAATTAATACATGACAATATCATCCAATGGCTGTACATCATCATCATCATCAGCCACACGACGTCCACTGCTGAACATAGGTTTTCCCTAAAGATTTCCAGACGGACCTGTCAAAAGCGGCCTGCAATTAAGAAACTACAGAATTGGCCGTACAGAATTAAGTAACTCGCATCATATCTGAAACAATTATGATAGGACATTTTATTACGCTAGTGCAGCTGATGCACAGTCCAAGCAAGTCCCGATCGACATCCTGATTAATGTACTCAACTTTCCAGGTTATAAAAACTTTCAAATGAATTGAGTTTAATACTTTCTAGACGAGCATTATCTTAACGAGGTGCAGCGTCGCTTCAAATACAAATTGCATTTCTTTAAAGTAATCCCAGTTCATTTTTTCAATCCGTAGATGATTCTTTCCTTTGTTGAAACTGCAACCTTGCACAAAGACAGTGGCTTGATTGAAATTCTACGTTTCACCAAGAAAAATTTTATTGAATACCATACCTGAATAAAATCGATACTCTAGATGGAGGCAAGCATTTCAATACGCTTTGGATTCTGCAAAACAAATTCGAATGAAACATTTTGTATTGTGGGAGATATATATAATGTGATGGTGAGGTTTGAAGTTAATAATGGTTATGTTATTCTGGATTTTTTTTGGTTAATAGTCGAGGTTTAGGTGTCGCGTAAACTTCTTGCCGGAAAACACAAATTTCTATGAGACTTGTATAAGTTTCTGAAACTGATAATTTCATAGGAATGTGGCCCTTATCGTGCAAGACTATAATTACATTGGTTTGGTAAATGCTTATTTGGTCAAGCGACGAACTAATTTTGGTTGGCGTTTGTTTAATATCGAAATATGAGTTTCAAATTCAAAAAAAGTAATTCATAATTATTACCTATTTGATTAGGCAAAAAGCACTGAGATATGATACGATCGTTATTCAGTAGGTTCTCATAAGTTTACACGAATGTTCGACATTGAAATAAAACTACGTAAGAAATTCTTTCGCAAAGATTTGTTTAACTTTTTCTCGACGATTCGAAGATTTTGCAGCCTTCTTGGTTGTGAGCCGAACTGATTTTTAGTTAGATTTTAACATCAACGTTTCAGAAGACCAATCGGCGGAAAAATCCTCAAATACTTTATTTTCAATGGGGTATATCGGAGGACGTCATGTCACAGGCATTTTCCAATCAACCTCAGGGTTCATACTCATAAAAATATTAAACACTAAACCTATTGACCAACCCGATATTAAAATCACTCAAAACTATACAGATAAAACGAAATCTGTATTGATTTGTGACCTAGTAACGCAGAGGCACTTCATTGAGAGCTACGCGGCACATGTCAGTTCAACTCATAGCTGGGTTTCTATATATATTTCTATTCATATTTTTTATGGCTTTGAGCATGCCGTTCGCCCGATGGTAAACGATACGACCACCCATAAACAGTAGCAACACCATCCAGCACCTTGAGTTACAAAGCACTGTGTGGCATTCCACTGCGGTCGTCATCCTGAGACATAAGATGTTAAGTCTCACTATGTTCAGTAGTTACACTGGCTACAATGTCCTTCAAACCGAAACACAACAGTGCATGCACACTGCTGCTTGGCGGTAGAAATAGACAATGCGGTGGTACCCACCCAGACGGACTCTTACATATGAGAGACCTACCACCAGTTTACATAATCTTTTTGAAATACAGCCTCAATCACGGATGTTAAAAACTAAGTACCACGTCTCGCGGAACAGAATGAACACATGTGGCTAATAGTGGGTGCCCTCTGCTGACCTTGGGGATTAAGGCGACATGTGTTATAAACCATCACAGGAGTGGATTGCTCGTCTCATCATTAAGTTACCTTAAATAGCTAGTATTTAATCAAACTTATCCTTAAACGAAGGAAAATAATGTTTAAGAGTACATTTATACACACTAGATATAATTGAACGTTCCAACATAATTTTTACATACCTTTCTTTTTTACGTAAAAAAATCATATTTTTTTAAACGAAAAGCAAACCTTCGCTTCCAGATTGCTAATTTCGTAACAGTCCATTGAATTACGAGTATTATTTCTGCCTGATTGGGTCTAATCTGGAGACATTCGGAATTTTCAAGCCGAGAAATTTCTTACTTTTAAAAAATTGCCGAAGCAAAGACTTAATTGGTAAAAATGTTCCGGTCACATTTTCTGTGGAATCGAGTTAATTTGAACGTTGCGGTAATAAGTGAAATTACGTAAAATAATTAAACAATTACGGACATTACGAGTGTTACAATGGCCAATTATTATTTGGGATTATTATTTTTCGAGGAGTACAATTAACACTGTCCGCGAATGAATTCAATTTAGATTGATATAATGTCTCATTAGTCATCATCATCATTAGCCATATCTATTCGCTGATATCTCAATCATCTTCCAACGACCGCCCTGAGCCGAGGCTCGTACCCCGCTTAGGGGGTGCCCTCAGCGTGGTCGTTTAAATGTAAAGGGTTGGAGCGCCCAAAGCGTTCGCCTGAAAGTCCAGTGTGGTCAGAAAAGCCGACTCACGTCAGGACACTGACCGTAATGTCATGCCAAAAAAAAAGCAATGAGAGGTGTCAAGGGACACCCGGATGGAACGAAGTTCCTTTCGATTAATTAGTGAAGGAATTGTAATAAAATTTTATTTATATAACAGTGATATAAATATATAAATATTTTCCTATTTCCGTTCCAATACATAAGTTTCTAGAGAAAAAAACAAATAAATACGTGTGGTACTCGGGGACTGCCGCGGTAAAGCTATTGCATAGTATTTTTATCACAAATTTTGATTGACTAAACACAAATTCGATCTTACCCTTACCACATAAAGTAGATTTTTAAACGCGAGCAAAGCACGTTTAGTCTTGTTATTAATAAATGTCAGTAACCAAAGTAGAATAAATCAACAAAATTTGAAAAAAGAATGTTTAAACGTTCGATTCTTTTGTACTCGTGCCGTGCCAACGCTGGGGAAATAGCTTCTACGCAATGTATTTAAGGTTCATATTAGATTAGTAAGAAATGGTTTTAATGACTTTAATAAATAAAATAAATACAAATATACTCGTTTCAAGAATTATAGCTTCTACGCATTGTATTTAAGGTTCATATTAGTAAGATAATAGCAAAAAGTGTCGTGACAACTTTCCGTCCAGCCCCCTTTCACAACGCGCGATAAGGAACTTCGTTCCAAAAATTAGCTATAGTCCTTTTTTTTTTCTATGCTGATTTCGAAACTCCCCTTAAGATTTCCAGATCGGGCTGTTAAAAGCAGCCTGCATCCAGCGAGTTCCTACGACCAGCAGGTCGTCTTTCCAATAGCTGAAATCATATAAAAATTTCGTGTCACAGTGTTTGTTACCATACTCCTCCGAAACGGCTGAACCGATTTTGATGAAATTTTATATTCACACTTGGTAGGTCTGAGAATAGGTTGTTATCTATTTTTCATCCCCCTAAGTGATAAGGGTGGCTCAGCCCAAAAAAAATTTTTCGAACAGATTTTTTTTATGATGTGGCATTAAAAAATACTTAGAACTCAACATTTTCTACCTTCTTCCATCATCCCCTATTTTTTAATAGCGGTATTAGTAAGTTAATAACTTTTAACCCCGGTCGGTAACTGATAAATTATTAATTTTTTTCTACTAAAATAATCTCTAAAAAGAATTTATATGGCAAAACAACATTTGCCGGGTCAGCTAGTAGTAATATAAAAAGTTAATCTTGAAAATTCCAAAAGCATACGTACCACGTATAGTTTACAGAACGATTTACCGTCACCGTATGACGTCAAAGCATCCGTTCTAAAACATTTTCAGAATTTCTAGTACGTTCAAAGTGCTTACCGCAAACCCCAAGATATTATCCTTTAAAATGTCCCGCGCACGTACGCTTTTTACCCTTAAACGTACGTTCACGGCAGTTTTCTCAAGTGAGGTCCGGCCCATTATTTTCCGAAGGTATCGTGGAATTTAGAGGGTTTAATGTACAGGTCCGAGTAATGGACACTGATGACCACGTTTTAACTCGTGATAAATGAATTTCCATGTGAAAAATAACAATATCCTTGCTAAGGTATTTTATGGCGGTGTTTTCCTGTTTTCGTCGTATTTCCTTTGTTCAATTGTGTAAGGTTTTGTGGCGAGTTCGAGATTATCTTTATCGATGCTTTTTGCGATATTGGACGATTCTGTTCGGTTTATATCGAGACATTAATCATACAGTAGTCCATAACTGGATACAACACTTTAAAGAATTATACTTTAGCTTTATTGAATCGATAATAAAAACAAAACTGGTGAATTCTAAATTCAGAAATCAACAGCTAATCGTCTTTTATTTAGATGACGATATCCAGCCAAATGGTCACAAAGAAGCAAATAACTATTTACGAAAACTTCATGAAATGGCGAACAATCTAGTAATTTAAAGTTTAAAGCGAAAAATTCTGCTGTTGATACTGCCGTCGGTTATAAAACAGGAACGCTCCCGTATCATGTGTTTACGCTCTAAGCGGCAGTTAAACTTCTATGGCGTGAGCGGCGCCCTCTCCCTCCTATACCGACATTACAAATGGATAACAATTAAGTGCGAAGATATATCTTCAAATACAGGTCGACAGGCAATGTGGTTTAGTTGGAATAAAATTGTCTTATTGTGAACAGGCTATGGTTTTATTTACTACACGTACGTCAAAGGTTTGGTGGTAGGATTTCCGGCTAGTTGGAACCACCCACCATACTGTTACTGTTACTGTTGTGGGGCTCCTTTTTCCGCACTTAGCTCGTAGAAATTCGGGCCGTTGTGCGTGATGTCCCATCTGTTCCTCTACACATCTTTGCCCACGCATTCTGACTACAAGCGATATCTGGGAGCTCGGAGTGCCCCCGCCAAGTCGAGCAAAAAAGCGGCACCGCCGTACCATTCTTTTCGCGAAGCAGTTCAGGCCATCACACTAAACAGTATTATTGGAACGAAGTTCCTTATTGCGCGTTGTGAAAGGGGGCTGGACGGAAAGTTGTCACGACACTTTTTGCTATTATCTTACTAATATGAACCTTAAATACAATGCGTAGAAGCTATAATTCTTGAAACGAGTATATTTGTATTTATTTTATTTATTAAAGTCATTAAAACCATTTCTTACTAATCTAAAATGAACCTTAAATACATTGCGTAGAAGCTATTTCACCAGCGTTGGCACGGCACGAGTACAAAAGAATCGAACGTAACATTCTTTTTTCAAATTTTGATATATTCTACTTTGGTTGTGATGGCCATTGCATTTCTGACATTTATCAATAACAAGACTAAACGTGCGTTACTCGGGTTTAAAAATCTACTTTATGTGGAAAGCGTAAGATCTAATTTGTGTTTAGTTAATCAAAATTTGTGATAAAAATGCTATGCAATAGCTTCACCGCGGTAGTCTCCGAGTGCCACACGTATTTATTTGTTTTTTTCTCTAGAAACTTATGTATTGGAACGGAAATAGGAAAATATTTATATATATACACACTTTGTTATATAAATAAAATTTTATTACAATTCCTTCACTAATTAATCGAAAGGAACTTCGTTCCATCCGGGTGTCCCTTGACACCTCTCATTGCTTTTTTTTTGGCATGACATTACGGTCAGTGTCCTGACGTGATTCGGCTTTTCTGACCACACCGGACTTTTAGGCGAACGCTTTAGGCGCTCCAACCCTTTACATTTAAACGACCACGCTGAGGGCACCCCCTTAGTGGGGTACGAGCCTCCGCTCAGAGCGGTCGTTGGAAGATGATTGAGATATCAGCGATTAGGTATGGCTAATGATGCTGATGACTAATGAGACATTAGATGTTAATTGTACTCCTCGAAAAATAATAATTGGCCATTGTAACACTCGTAATGTCCGTAATTGTTTAATTATTTTACGTAATTTCACTTATTACCGCAACGTTCAAATTAACTCAATTCCACAGAAGATGTGACCGGAACATTTTTACCAATTAAGTCTTTGCTTCGGCAATTTTTTAAAAGTAAGAAATTTCTCGGCTTGAAAATTCCGAATGTCTCCAGATTAGACCCAATCAGGCAGAAATAATACTCGTTATTCAATGGACTGTTACGAAATTAGCAATCTGGAAGCGAAGGTTTGCTTTACGTTTAAAAAAAATATGATTTTTTTACGTAAAAGAGAAAGGTATGCAAAAATTATGTTGGAACATTCAATTATATTTAGTGTGTTTAAATGTACTCATAAACATTATTTTCCTTCGTTTAAGGATAAGTTTGATTAAATACTAGCTATTTAAGGTAACTTAATGATGAGACGAGCAATCCACTCCTGTGATGGTTTATAACACATGTCGCCTTTATTCTCAAAGGGGTAGGCAAAGATGCAACCAGGGTACCCACTATTAGCCACATGTGTTCATTCTGTTCCGCGAGACGTGGTACTTAGTTTTTAACATCCGTGATTGAGGCTGTATTTCAAAAAGACTATATAAACTGGTGGTAGGTCTCTCATATGTAAGAGTCCGTCTGGGTGGGTACCACCGCATTGTCTATTTCTACCGCCAAGCAGCAGTGTGCATGCACTATTGTGTTTCGGTTTGAATTTCAAATTTTGATATATTCTACTTTGGTTGTGATGGCCATTGCATTTCTGACATTTATCAATAACAAGACTAAACGTGCGTTACTCGCGTTTAAAAATCTACTTTATGTGGAAAGCGTAAGATCTAATTTGTGTTTAGTTAATCAAAATTTGTGATAAAAATGCTATGCAATAGCTTCACCGCGGTAGTCTCCGAGTGCCACACGTATTTATTTGTTTTTTTCTCTAGAAACTTATGTATTGGAACGGAAATAGGAAAATATTTATATATATACACACTTTGTTATATAAATAAAATTTTATTACAATTCCTTCACTAATTAATCGAAAGGAACTTCGTTCCATCCGGGTGTCCCTTGACACCTCTCATTGCTTTTTTGTATAATATGGATTACTTGTGAGATACATTGTGTTTTCATGCGATGGCCAAGTCAATCTATATTATTTGAAACATAAAAGAGTTTTAATATTGATATGGTCACTATAAGATGCTGTTAGGTTAGCTAATTACGTAATAACTAAGACAAAAGGTCACTTAAGTAGGAACTGAATAAATTAACCGGCTTGGTATTACATGGATCTCACAACTTTTTACGGTAGAAGAACTGAGTTGCGAGACTTGATTTTTTTAGAAGCCTTGTTTTTGACGGCATGTTATTTATTTCTGTAACCACATCTGTAAAGAACGTAACTCAAAAATAAAAACAGTTATAATTTAAACTGTTTCCTTTGTCCGTTTCACCACCTTTTTGTACTTGACAGTAATAAATTGTGCATAATCCCGGTTTAAAACGTACCACTGTTTGGCACGGTAGTGCCAAAGACTAACTAGCGTAGATATGCCAGACACAGATTTGGTGGCTGATTGGAAAAAGTCGAAGGGTTCTTACATACATATATAAACACGTGCATACTCACGCCCTTTATCCCAGAAGGGGTAAGCAGAGGCGCAAATAGTGCACCCACTTTTCACCATGTGTATTCCGCCCCATATCGGGCACAAAAGTGAAGGGTTCTTGTAATATGGTATCTACCAGCTACACATATAGAGAAAATACAGAGTTCAACGTAATTTACACAAGTAGAGTTTCTCGAATGCGAGTAGCGATAAATCGTAAGCGATTATCATATGCGAGAAGTGTCCATGAGATTCTCTCCTGTGGTTGTTTACATTAGGATAAAAACTCGTAGCAATAAAGCGATACTCGGATTCGAGTATCAAAGGCGAGACTCGCTCATCTTAAATTGTGTACACTACAGGCAAGTATTAGTAGGGCGATATTCACATACGTGTCTCGCCTAGTGTAAACACTACTTGGGCGACATTCGCATGTGTTGATGCGAGCCTCAAATAAATCGTTCTGTAATGATTTTGTACGAGTCTCGCCATTCGAAATTTGAATGGCGAGATTCGTTCGATTTTTTTACACACGCGGTGACCAAGGAGAGTTTATAGGGCGATACTTGCTTTCGAGAGTCGACTTTCGAACCGTTTGTTTACACTAGGCGGTAGATTATGACATAACAAGAAACTGCCACTCGTATGCGAAAACCTCTCCATGTGTAACTTCGGCTTTAGGATGAATATCACTGTCGAAGAGTTTATGTAATACGATTAATGATTTACATTTGAATAATATAAGTATCATATTGGCATGCTGCAATGAGTGGCGTTCTGAAGTCTGTATTTGCATTTGTAAAGATAAGGTGATATAAATCTGTGGGCTTAGAATGTGACAGACAGACGCAATTCGTAAGATGATATCGTTTAATTTTGATGTTTGTGATTGATCGAGAGACCAATACGTCAGTCACGTGTTAGTCTCTCAACCAATCCAAATAAAACGAAACGGGGGCGTGTAGTTTTTTTTGTCACATTCTAAGCCCACTGGCAGTTCAAATATGCGACATCTATTTTTCCACTATTGAACTACATTGTAGCAGATATGAAACCAGCACTTTACTGTAAACAAGTCGTTGCCGCACGGATTTAAAAAAATCTGAAGCGTTTTAATTTCTTGCATTTTGTTTGATGAGTGTGCCATAAATTCTAAGGAAATTATTAAAAGTCGAACTGTTTTTTTTTTGTTATTGAAATAAATGGGAATTAAAATTGTGTTGGTAGCAAAAAAATCAGAATATGAAGGATACTTTATTCTATAACCACGCAGTAATCATATCATTCTGTTTGTGTTTACTCTTTGTTAACTTAAGCTAATTTGTCTTAATTTACTCTTAATAATGAAATTCGCGGACGGATTCGTGCTGTTTACGATTGTAATTACAAAATGCTCTCAAAGGGATGACCATTTTTCATACTTTATCCTTTGACTTACCAAAAACAGATTTGGGTCCGCGCTCAAGTGGCCAAGCTAAAAGAGTTGTAAATCAATAGCAACTAACATAACAATAACATTTAACTGAAGTGGAAATGGGTCGGCCATGTCTGCAGACGCACGGACGGTCAATGTAGCAGACAGATGCTGGAGTGGAGATCGCGATTCGTTAGACTTAGTGTAGGACGCCCTGCTGCACGATGGACCGATGCGGCGGGTAATGGGTGGATGCGGGCTGCTCAAGACCGGGATGGTTGGCGCTAATTTGTGGAGGCCTACGTTCAGTGGAAGACGATAGGCTGATTGATTGAACATGTAAAACTTTCACTTTCTTTCATACCACACGAGGAGACCAATTGTCTTTAGATTGCCTTATGCCTTTTTGAAGAATATTTTAATATAAGTGTAAATCAGTAAGTTTTCTCTGAAATAAAGTGCGCAAGAAAAATGTGTTTACACTAGCGGCAATATTTTAATTGTTCTATACGAATGCGACTCGTCACTTGCTGCAAGTTATGCAAGCTTCAAAATTTGCAGACATCAGGTGTAGGTAACTGTTTATATTATGGTAAACCCTACTTGGTAAAAACTGAATCATATGACCAAATTGCTAGTCTGACTATAAACTAATGCAATTGTATAGGAAAACTCCAGCATATCATGGAGCTAGTCGGCAGAGACAGACAAAGAGATATCAAACTCCCACATACCTAGTAAATTTTAATTAACCCTAAAAATATTTCAACTCTATTAGATAGCCAAAGCCTGACAAAAATAACCTGAATATCAATACCCATAAGGTTCAATAAACAATATTGTACTACATTGTAAAGTTGTCCAGTACCTCGCGACGTATCTAACAAAGGCGACATAATTCAAAGATGTACAATATCAAGTGACGGCAGATAAATATAAGGGCCAGGACACAATGGATCAACATCTGTTAACGGACATAATAGCACAATGCTGTACACGGCTTATACTTGTACCTTTACTAAAGTATGAGATGAGAATTTATAGTTTTATTTTTATTGTTTGGCAGGACAATGTTCACGTGGTAAATTAGATTTGAAAGATCAACCTTTGTCTAGGTGGCGTAGTTAATAGTTATATTGCGTATGTGAGGTCCAGGATTCAAATCCCGGGTCATACTATATCAACCCTGTATTATATATTGCCCACTGCTGAGCACAGGCCTCCTATACTACTGGGAGAGTTTAGGCCTTAGTCCATCACGCTGGCCTAGTGCGGGTTGGCAGATTTCACATACATTTGAAATTATTTTTGAGTAATTCTCAGGTAATATGTAGGTTTCCTTACGATATTTGCCTTCATCGTTTAAGCGAACGACAATAGTTAAACAATACACAGATAACTTCAAAAACCGAGAGGTTTGTGCCTTGGGTATTGAATCTGCGGACATCCGAATCGTCCACTCGTAGGCTATCCTGGGTCAGGCAAGGTGATAAGGTCGGGTTTTTCTACTCAGTACGTAAAAACGTAATCTTCCTAGCCAGTTTCGGCTACGGCGGCCAATCTCAACAAAGATTAGTCAGGTACGCAGGAGATATTATAGTGCACAAGCATGTGCGCACTACACAGGTGCACTCGCTATTCACTCTCATAGTCCGGTGAGACAGCAATCCGACATGACCGGAGAGAGATCAGGCGCAGGACCAACGGCTTTACGTGCTTTCCGAGGCACGGGGGTATCACACCGCCAACTTCCTGACTCCGAGCTGCGATTGAGTAATTTTTATAATGGAAAAACCCAGTCACAATGTTTTTTACTTACAGTATCAGCCTGGAGTCTGAAATTTATGCTCGATATGGCGGTACGCTCCTTATGATATGACAGAACACATGGCGAAATGTGTGCCCTGGTACCATCTGTGCCTACTTCTTTGGGAATAAAGGCGTGTTGTGTATTTTGTTCAATATTTCGTTTTCCTAACTTAATCCCATGTCTTTAAAGACTGCAATATATTCATGTTTCTTTTGGTATTGTGGGTGTTTATGGGCAGTGAGAAACCTTTAACATCTCTCCTTTCCAGCCTAAGATATACAAAACCTATGAACATTAGTTGCAAAGTAAACGACGATAAATAATTCCACCACCATCATCATCATCATCATCATCATCAGCCACATGACGTCCACTGCTGAACATAGGCCTCCCCTAAAGATTTCCAGACGGATCTGTCATACATCCATCACCATACCAGCCTTGTATTATATAATGCCCAATGCTAAGCTCGGGCATCCTCTACAACTAAAGAGGGTTTAAATAATTAAATAACACAAAACAGTATTTAACATAATATACACTTTTATTATTGAACGATAACATTGATTTCAATTAGACTAATGCGTCCATTGCAAGTTGCGGATCACGGCGAGTTTTTCTAATTCCACCGAAGCCATCAATGTAATACTCCCATGGAAGGTTTCAGCTTATTGGCTGGCAGTAAATGAAATGCACTTTTGTGGCTCGCCTTTGAGGGTGGAAATGAAAAGTTCACGAATATCTACTTATTTTCGTTCTGTAAACCAATCTGGTTATTTTTACGGTTTCTTTTAAAGTTTACGGCTTTGATATTTAAGAAAGAAGGCTTCAGAGTTCAGAATACCTGATTTTCGCTTGTGTTTGCGTTCAACACTTAGTTATTGATTTTGTCTTATTCATCATCGTACATGGTGGTATCATTTAAGGTTATTTCCACTTTCATCTTTAACGTTAACAGATCGATGGGTCGACTAGAAGAGTACCATCATGGTAATTAAACATTTTCCCCGGAGTCCCACCCTTTATCTTCTCTATTTACGATTTCTATCCTTTATGGTGAAGACTTTGCTGTCGTATTTCACACTGCACCAAAATTACTGGAACGGGCATGTCCAAAAACGGGACTGAAATTCTGTCCAAGCCGGTTTATACATATTTGGATAGAAGTCCTAAAAACTAGCTTTTTACAATAAATCGTTTATTTTCAAAGACCTCCGATTTTGAAATATATGCAATTTTATTTTACTTAAAAACTACACTTAATATAAACGTTTTTAAAAACGTTAATTATGAATGGAGGGGTCTAAAAATATTTTTAATGGATTCAAGATGTTGCACCTTTAATATCCCTATAGTTTGAGCCTGGTTAGATTTGGAGGTCCAGCACCCATACAGGAAGCGGACATCTCCTTTTATATTTTTAATCGATTTTTAAGTAAGACCACTATACACACTCCGCCTTATATTCCCAAGGTAGGCAGAGTCGCAACCCGTGCACCAAAAACACCATATTAACAATATTTTGAAAAGAAATCCATAGTTCACAACATAACAATGGATAGACATATATGTATTATATATGTCTATCCATTAGTCTATCCATATTCGTCACAGTAAACCAGAAGCCACCCTCGCCCTCGATGTACGCTGACACGTAAAAAAAGAAATTGGAATTAATACTATTGTATATCCAATTAATTGGTAAGCCGGTGTTGGGATTGTCAGTGTATCGATCTTTTTTGGGAAAAAGTTAAGGGTATTACCTGATTATAAGAAATCACAATCTATAGAGATACAGGCTGATAGAAGAATTGTAAGGTTGGTAAACTAAGCAGAATAATTTCTGCTACTTGTATGAGAAATTGTGCAGCGCAGACCTTAGATAGAATAAGATCAAAACGGTAATGCTTAACTACGCTGAATAAATTAATATATATCTTCTATGGTAGGTGTCTCGTATGCGAGAGCTCGTCTTGATCGGTACCACCGTAATGTTTATTTTTGCCGCCAAGCAGCAGTATGTACTGTTGTGTTCCGGTTTGAAGGACATTGTAGACAGCGTAATTACTGGGCATTATGAATTAACATTTCATGTCTCAGGTTGATGAGTGCATTGGAGTGCCACGCAGTACTTTGTAATTCAGAGCTGTCAGTTGTATCGCTTATCATCAGGCGAACGGCACACTCATCTCGTCATTCAACTACAATAGTAAAAAATACTACACGTTACAATAGTTTATTGAAATGTACAAATTACCATCTTGCTTTTATCATTTTCAAATGTTGGACTAATGTTTAAATAACTAAAAGCCGAAATCATTTTTATTTCAGTATACCGCAGCTATACACATTAATTCAATGGTTTATGTTTATGGTTACAGTTTTAGTATTTGCGACAAACGCGAGCTCGCTGAGTACGATAACAAAACATCAAGTTTATTTAGGCACTAAAATGTTAGGTTTATTTAGGATCATCAACGTGTAATAAAATTTAAGAGGAACCACGAAACAAATTTCAAACTCGAATTAACTTCTCGGACTAATAGAAATATATTAATACAAGCCCTGTATTATACACTTCCCACTGTAGGTTGTAAGGCACTAAAATCTTAGTCCACTACGCTAGCTTACGGCGAGTTAGCAGATTACACATACCTTCGAAATTCTTATGGAGAATTCTAAGATACAAAGGTGTCCTTCGTTGTTGATGTTCACCGATAAAGCAAGCGATAATTTATAAACAATACATACGTAAGTTCGAAAATTCAGAGGATTTGGATTGTAAATCCATGGACATTCTTAGCAGTCTAAAGAAATACAGCTCTGATAAAAAATAAAGACTAAGCCAAGTACAAAAACTCTGCCAAGTAGCCCAACTTTCTGAGGTCACCAAATGGTAACGCAGAGATCTTTTAGATAAGCTGTAGAGCATTTAAACTTAACAATGTGCTAAAGTTAGCTAAGCAGGCCAGATAGTGTGCAAGATACTGTCTGAATTAATTCGGTGTAAGTTACACCAATGCGTTTTAAAAATTAGCTTGTAAAGGTGTTTCTGTTATAAGAAATATGGTGGGTTTGGCATTGGAACAGACTTTAGTTGAATCATAAAATGATAAGGTAGCCTGAAATATCGGACGGCTTTGAGTTCCTTCGAGAAGATATACCTTATTTGCAGCCGTAACCGTCCTACATGGCCGCATCATGAGATGACGCCCCATAATCATGAGAAATGAAATTACGAAGAAGACTCCCTGCTTCGGTATTTTCCGAGCGCTATGACCTAGCCTTCTTTAGGCTTAAAAAGAGTGCTCACTTCGGCACCGGCTTGGCTGTGCCTCTGGCATTGCTACAGTCCATAGGCAGCGGATGCTGCATATCATCAGGTAGACCGCTTCCTTGTTTGCCTACTAAGGTAATAAAAAAATAATTATGATCATAAAATACAGCAAACGAGCTTAAAAATCACTTATCAAGTAAACGTGTAACTGCCTGTACTAAAGAACCATTTGAAAAATTACAGAAACTTTCGACCATGTATGGTAAATGTCCACGGGAATGTAGTCTTTGTGACAATAGAATTACGGGCTATGGTAGCTTATGTATGTCAGACACTCGTTGATATTCAATTGCAACTGGACGAGCAATTTATGCAACGCTTGAGCTTCGTTTCATTTGGTGATCGGTCGATTCCTTGCAATGCTAATGGGTTTGACGTCAGAAATGACTCTAACGTCGATTGTAAGAGTAGATTGAACATTTTCCATGAGTTTGGACGAACGCCTTAAAACGTGGACGATAGCCTAGTTGGGAATGGAACGGTCTGCCGAGACAATGTCCGGAGGTCCAAAACCCAAGGCACACACCTCTGACTTTCGAAGTTACGTGTGTACTGTTTATCAATTATCGTTCGCTTTAACGGTGCAGGAAAACATCGTGAGGAAACCTACATACCTGAAAATTCTTCATAAGAATTTCGAGGGTATGTGAAGTCTGCCAACCCGCACTAGGCCAGCGTAGACTAAGGCCTATACCTTCTCACTTGTAGAGGAGGCCCGTGCTCAGCAGTGGGCAGTATATAATACAGGGCTGATTGCAAAACTGTTTTACTGCAATGGTACTCCTGATTAATTGACGAATATTTACCTAAGTTTAATGTATATAATATATAGTTGCAGTTCTATCCAGGTATCTTCAATATCTGGAAATTGATGTTTAATCGATTTTTAAGATTCCGTGCCTCAAAAAGAAAAGAGGGTCACTTTTTTTTATACAATCGGTCTTTTGTTTTTCGACATGGCGACTACTTCTTATTTCTAAGAATTAATATTTATTGTTTGGTATCTGATATTATTACTTGACATTGGCGAAATCACCAAAAGATAAATCGGTGGAAGCCATAATTTAAAAGAAGATCTTTAATCAACTTATTGAAAAATCTTTGCCGCGGACATTCCTATCAATGTTCAGCCAGTTCAAAGATTATTGCAGACAAAAGTATGTAAAATACCTGTTTCTGAGATTTAAGTAATACGTATAAAACCAGAAGAGCTTACAAACAAAGTTTTATATGTTACCAGCTTTTGCTCGCGGCACCGCCCGTGTGAAAAAGTTTTTCCGGATAAAAGTTTCGCTTTATATTTTCCCGGGATAAAAAGTAGCCTATGTCCTTTCTCTAGACTATCGGTGTACCAAATTTCATTTAAATCGGTTCAGTAGTTTTGGCGTGAAAGCGCGACAGACAGACAGACAAACAGAGTTACTTTCGCATTTATAATATTAGTAACGAAGTAAGATTTTCGTATAGAGATAAGTATTCTCAGGTTTCGTCTACATACGTGTCTCGTTTCATTTAATCATCAATTAGCAATTTTTACTGTTAAGTCTAAATTACCAACTACACGCTGGCGACCGAAGAAGCATTTTATTCCACCAAGCCTACATCATAATTAAAACTTCGATCCGTCTCGATTAAGCTTACGTAACCGAAAAAGAAATTAGAAAGCAGCTCACAACCGGAATGATCGTGTGGAGCGTGCCAAATTCCACCAAATTTGCTTAACTAACCTTCTCTTTACCGGGTATCATGTATTCCAGTTTGTTACTCGATTATACTTCGCAACGTCTGTACGTATTGCGATGTACGCTTATTGATTTTGGCAGCGGTTCGATACTCAACTTACGTTGTTCAGTTTGCTCATCAATATGTGGCCACACACAAAGAGCGTTTCGAGCGCCGTGAATTGTCACCATCGAATGTGATATTTTGGTTTTAGAATCAAAGGTTTTATTTGATGGATTATGTAAATGTAGTCTATTGTTTATTAAGAGTACGGTCTCTTGATAGTAGAGGAGATTTTAGGAAGGTTGGGAGTTGAAGTGAACACAGCAGAAAACTGGTACCACCTCGGACTGATATCGGAGATCATACTGTAAACTAAAATTATTTACAGCGTTTATAAAGCGAAATATTTATATAATATCTATTATCACGACGTATGTATAAATAGAAACCGTATTCTAACCCAATAAACTTACGAAGTCCGCACCTCGAAACGTAAATTAATTTTAACTTTCATCTCGCAATACAGCTAACCAAAACTGACGCTCCACAATTAATATTCAACAAAAGCGCGCGAGGCCATCACACGAGGCGCTATCCGCCCAAATTACGGAGCCCGTTCCAATTCAACCTCGTGTAGAACTTAGCTCATATTTAATTTGGCAGCGTACCCGCTGGAGACCTCCCAGATTATTGTTATGTGTTCATGTTGTAATTGCTTGCGTTTCCTTCGCGCGAAAGTGTTATATTTATAGCTTCATGAGTTATGATGATATGGAATGTTCTTAGGCTTCTTAAGTATACATCTACTGTTAAATAATGTAAGCCATTTCTAGATTACGCCTCTCTTGAACATCCGTTGCCACTGTCTTCTTCATTGTTCTTTATATTATTAACTCTATTTGCATGAGATGTATTTCCATAGACAAAACCTCCTGTATATTACCAGGTGGTAAGTCTCTTGTAGTCGTCTGGGTAGGTACCACCGCAATGTCTGTTTCTACCACCAAGTAACAGTGTGCCCGCACTGCTTTGACGGTTTTAGCATTTCATTTTGAACTCAACGAACATATGACCAAATAAACGAGAAAAAATGATATTTTACGTTCTGTTACCTATTTTTCACGTCTTCCAAGTATTTTATTCCAAAATTACAACATTATATGTATAGATTCTATATTTTACTAAGTACTGTCAGATTTCTAACCCTCAAACCATCATTCCAAATAGCAGCAGATCCTTAATTGAACTACAAGCTTGCACATTGATTTATGCGTACAATACAACATAACAGTGCATCTTGGTGCCAACTATTGCATTGTATCTTGATACGGAACACATTCAGCATGAGATTACAATTGTCTCCGAGGTGTTGTCAGATTGTTTATTAATCTTTTAACAATGAATACAAATTGAAATATCTGTTACCATACCATACTAGTCTCGTATTATATACTGCCCACTGCTGAGCACGGGACTCCTCTACTACCGACAGGGTTTAGGCCTTAGGCCACCACGCTGGTCTAGTGCGGGTTGGCAGACTTCACATACCTTCGAAAATTTTATAGAGAACTTCTCAGGTACATAGGTTTCCTCACGATGTTTTTAGCGATAAACAATACATACGAACGATAATTTATAAACAATACAAACGTAACTTGGAAAATTCAGAAGTGTGAGCCTTAGATTTTGAACCTCGGGACATTGTCTCGGCAGACCGTTCCATTCCCAAGTAGGCTATCGTCCACAACTACTCTAACAGTAGGTAGTACATAAAGTGGAACTAGTGAAAGTACTTCTAAACGCTGATGAAGAAATAGAAGAAAGTATAATTGTTTATCATGTCAGAAATTAATAGTTTATACCTTTGGTGTAAAGTGAGTCGCTGATGCATAGATATAATTTAAATAAATATGACATGGGTACGTTTATAGATATTTTATCGGAACCCACTTCAGAAGTAGCCAGTGCGTTGTTCAAGATATTTATGCACCAGTGAGTTAGTCGTTTTTTGTTTTTATCATTAACAAGATTATTTTGTAAAACTTATTTCGATTAGGATACGATGGGACTGACATTCCACTTCTGGATAAAAGTCCCTAAATAAAAATAGAATAAAAAAAAAAAAACCTTTGGTGTACATAATATAATAAAATTTACCGTGGAATTCTTCTGGATAATCTTCAGAACGACTGGTTCAAGAAAAACGGGATCAGCTATTTCCAAAAAAAAAAAAATTAATACACATTAAAAAACATGTCGAATTGAGAACCTTATTTTTTTAAGTTTAAACTAAAAGCTATGAAGAAATACTACATTCATGGAACACTTAAAATGTATATAGTAGGGTACAATTAGATCGACGCATGAAGAGTAGACTAGCAATTCACTGCAAAACCTCAAGTACATAAAAGAAATATTTACCAATAATCTAATATTAGTTGGCAGTAGTTTCCGTACACGTAGCAACACTTATTCCACCAATTTACAAGAACGAATCACGTAAAAGCAGCCCCGGTCTCCAGTGTGCTATCGCTGCGTATTTATTTATTTCAAACATCTGAAGTTATAGGTTGTAGCGATGGCGTATGGCTTCTTTATAGTCGGCTTGGTTAAAATGAGAACAATATTTTTCGATAAAAATATTTTCAGTATAAATTTTGGCCTATATTGAATTATTGATTCTAGTGGGAAAATAATTCATTACTTTTCGTGAATATTCGATTGAAATAAAACTATTTACAGAATGTTTTCGCGATGATTTGTTCTAATGGGCTGTAGAGTGAGAGGTCCAGGGTTCAATTCTTACATTGATCAATACTTTGTGAGGCTAGTCGAAGAAATAAATGAAATTTCAATAAGAGCAAGTGAAAGGCTAAGGTTACTAGATATTACCGAAATATACATAAGCTGAAGCCCTCATCCATGAAAGAGTGTGCAGACACGCAACTATTCACCTGCAAACTTTTTTGCATCTAATGCTGGAAATACACTTTTATTTAAGCTAAAATTTGTGTTATTTGACCAATGCAATATCAACTTCATACGTAAGGACACAAAGTAAATATTGTTTTGCGCAAAAGACGCAAATATTTTGACGAATACACAAGTGCCAGCATAAGCAAAGGTGTTAAACGGCATGTATAGCAAATATGGTCAAACGGAGAGTAAAGAGAAGCGTACAATGAAATGAATCAAGCCCTAAGATTAATGTCAGTTTATCCGTGTAATTAATTCAACAAAATGAATTTCCCTTACCCTACATCCCCATATCCGACGGAATTCTGAAACCGAAACCAACCTCGCTAGTAAAATATAAGGAAAATCTCTACATCCTCATAGTGCACCATATTCGACCGAATTCCAGAATCGAATCCAACCTCACTAGTGAAATATATACTGGTATATACATACACATAAATGTATGTGTACACATACGTTTCCCACAACTAATCTCCCAAGACTTAGACCATCCAAATCCCTCACATATCTTGTCCGCAGTCCGAACACTCGAATCAACGCTTACAAATTGCTTCGTTTATCACCAATATAAAGCTGTCTTGAATAAGCTCTCACTATTTCGATGTATACGCGTCTGTCTGTCTATAAGGCGTTCTGCTAATTTGTGAGTTAACAAGAGTCTTGTGTTTATTTCAATATCCAGTATATATTTTTAGTTGAGGGACCAATTTACATACACGAAAGTATATGCTTGCATGTAACTAATACAAATATAGGCTAAAAATGTCAGTTAGCCACAAAAAAAAACGTAAAAGGCTCCCAACGTGGGGGTACCCCTGGGCTAGCCACTCGTTTGACCCATTTTATCGCGCATTACGTATGTATTTGCCCGTTAAGTATGTTCCATTTTTCATTCTTACTTCAAACCTGGCTTAGGAAGGCAAAAATACCTAGGTGAATAAAATTCCCGTAAAAAAATAAAGTTAATACATTTTATTCAGATTCGGGACAAGAATCATACACTGAATACCCTCCACAGGTCCCTCGACTAACTTTACCAACTGTACCTATTTATATTTAGGGCCTGTTCCACAATATTGAAGTAAATGTTATCCACTAAGCAACGTATAAGACAGGTAATGCTAAATGCACTCTTTTGTTTACCTTTTATTTGGGAGCTTGACATTTGTATTAGGTCGCCTTATATTTGATTCAATGATTCACGTTTACTCAGATATTGTGAAACAGATTCTTAATATTTTAGACTCGGAATTATATGGAGATCTTTGTTTGTTTTTTTTATGTTTTTAGTAATAAACGCAGAACCCGCTGAATGGATTAGGGTGAAATTTTATACACGTAAACCATGTTAGTATCTTGTAATAAAGATAGGTTACTTTTTAATCCATACAGCGTGATTTTGTTTCTAGAAAGGACATTTACACAGTGAAGCCGTCAGCAAAACCTTGCTTGAGAAATGACATAGAAATAATGTTTATTGTTGGGACATAAAAAAGTTTAAAAACAAAATGTAACGTAAAATGGAATCCTACTAATTGATTGAATCCTACTGATTGATTATGTCCTGGATTAACACATACGCTACTTTTTATCCCGGGAAAACTCATTCACGCGGGCGGAGCCGCGGGCAAAAGCTCGTGTTAAATAATAATGGAATTCGTTCGGCTCCTTACTGTAGTACAACCTAACTTATACTGCAGCGTTGAATTACTGATTTTAAAATAAATTGAGCTTTATTTACGCTTCTGGATGTAATTACTTAATACATATATAGTTTACACGAAAGGTGTCTCGTCATAAATGCATTGTTAACTCATTCCCTTCACAATATAGACCCAGAATGTTCTAGAATACATTTTTCAATTGTCACCCTTCGATCGCAGGATAAATTACAGCCACTTAATGTGTTTATAATATGGCAGGGGAGACGTTTTCGAGCACATTACAGAGCGTATCGCTGTATCAAGCCACCTTAATGCAAGTTGCTTTTAACCTACATCGGATGAAAACGGGAGCATTGTAATGCCAGCTTTAAAGTGGCAAACGAGACCTTTTGTTACACCGTAACCAAATATTGCGGGTTATTTTTGAATTACATAACTTGCTGCTTCTATTTTAAGGTTGAGAGTAAGATAATTTGGTATAGATCATGCAGCACATTCCATCATTTAAGTTAACATGTAAATAGCAATCTAATAAAATATAAAAAATGCTGTATCAAAGAATTATGCGTGCGTGAAGCAAAAACCAAAATTACAAGTCTGTTAATGAATCTCAACTATGAACATATAGAGAGATTCTTAAAATCTGTTGAAAATACATGAATAGTTTGATAATTACATAACATCACACACACACTCACGCCTTTTATGCCAGAAGGGGTAGGCAGAGGCGCAACTAATGCACTCACTTTTCACCGTGCCATGATGTGATAGAGGGTGAGCCTATCGCCATATCGAACACAAATTCTAGACTCCGGGATGATACTGAGCCGAAAAAGCCAGTAACTACATGGCTTTAAATACTAGGAGGTCTATTGAAAACAATAGGTAATTGTGTTGTAATCTCCTTTCAGCGCCATTGGTTAAGAGGAGATAGGAGCTATGTAAGAATGTGTCAGACTGACCAGTGCTGTGCAGTGGCCTTAAAGTAAAACTCAAACTCAAAATTTGCATTATTCAAATAGTCTTTTACAAGCTCTTTTGAATCTTCATGAATCTACCACCGCTGCGGGCGTGTTATCGCTGTGAAGAAGAAGCGGCGAAAGAAACTCCCTCAGCAATACGATCCGTCAAAATTACAATTATAAAATTTCCACGGACTCATTTCATAGCTTTTCTTAGTACTTATTATACTTCATTTCTATAAATATCTCTCGTAAACGTCCGGACCAAGCCCTCAAAAATTAGAATTGCGCAATTGTATAATATTTTTTTTTTTCAGATTGACTGCATTCACAGTGTATATAGTAATGTATATAGTGTCTTTTTTACTGTGAATGCTGTGTAGAGATATTCTACCGTGCTAACCGCAAAAGTGGTATGTCAAGAAACGCTAATTTCGAGAAAATTTTAATTTTGTAAATATGGTTTTAAAACTCAGATAGGGAACTTTTTCTTGAGTTTTTTTTACAAGCTTTAAAAAATATACCGCGATGTTTGGATGTTTATTTGAAGTAAACTCAGAAACAGCTGAACGAATTTGTATTAAATTTGAGACACGGGTAGACCATATCCTGGATTAACATATATACGAGACTATACCGCCCTCCCACCCGCCACTGCGACTCCTGTAAGCCAGGATCAGCAGTGGCACGCATTTTATGACACCGAGCGGTGAAGCTCGGCGAGTCTCTGGGAACGCTAATTAGTCTTAACCCGCAACGAAGTTAATCAAATAGAAGCATAGGGAGGAATTAGAAATATATTTTCCACTTCCCCCCATAGCAAAACGGGAGACAAAATAATGAACTAAAAAGGTATTTAACCTTAATTATTGAGACTTTTACAACTGGAAAAGCCAGATGTAAAGCACCATGGATAAAATTTTAAAGGGTCCTATCATTTGAGCTGTTAGATTTGATCCCAATAGTAGATATGGAAAAAACGCCAGAAAGTACGGAAATTCTGCCTAGTTTAGATTAACATATAGGCCACTTTTTGTTCCGGTAATTTGCTCCAATGGGAAATAATGGATATTTTTAATCTGATTCTTTAAGTAGATGGCACGTGCTTCTCATTGTGTTTTAGGAACTTTTGTACCGGGAAAGGCTTTCTCCGCAGGCGAAGCCGCCAGCAACACCTAGTAAAAAAATATAAGATCTTATATACATTAAGTACCTATTTACCATACTGACATTAAAAAGACATTTGCTACATCCACAGCATTGCATACGGGATGTATGCAATGTAATCAAAATTTCCGCGTATAATACGTTCAAAAATCAACTTTATATCATCCTTATGATCAAGGTGATCAAGGACTCACTGATGAGTATATTTTCAACATATTTCTATTATAATTATTATTTCTATTATAGGTAATTTATTATATATGTATGCTTATTTATAAACTTATATATATGTATGTATATATATTATATGTGTATTTACTTCTATATTATTGATTATTAATTGAAATAATATTATTTATTATTATTATCGTGTTTTTATTTTTCATAACCGAAATTATTATATATCCACTAGACTGTCCTCTCTATTTCCTTTTCTTATATCCATCCCATGGTTGTTTGGAAGATATTGCCTAGAGCGATAAGACCGCCACTTGTACTTTTCTTTTTATTATCGTATTCTTTATTTAATATTGTGATACTCGTGTGCAAAAAAGAGTGAAATAAATAAATAAATAAGGTGAGTACGGTGTAATTCGGACCGAAGCTGAATCACATCATACGAGCGTAGTTAACTTTGCGTATTCATTAAGCTGTTCATTTAAGCGCGAAACTCTGTTCAATTCATTTTTGTGCCAATCTTGTAGAAAAACAATTTCCCTCTAATATTTGACATTGTGAGGTGACCTGCATACCTGAGAAGTTCTCTATAACATTTTCGAAAGTATGTGAAGTCTGCCAACCCGCACTAGGCCAGCGTAGACTAAGGCCAAAACGCTCTTATTAGAGGAGGTCCATGCTCAGCAATAGGTAGTATAATACAGGGCTGGTATGGTGGTGGATTTGAGGGTTTTGTCTACCGATATGCGAAATTGTACGGCTTTGTTGTGTTGTCACTGTTGTCTAACTATGGAGCAATGCCGTGATAATAAGTCTGTTCCTCAGTGCTTGCGACTTGACAGCCTTCGCAGTGCGTAGGTATAGGGGCGCTGTGATTGGCTAAAATTGAGATACAACTTTACTTTAGTTGGCTGTGAGATACACAAAGCTGAATAAAGCCAATGAAAACTATGAAAATATCGCTGTCTTGATCATGTTGTTTTGTCATACAACCACGCCTTGAGGATTGGTGTTCGATACTCGGAATAGGTAAAGATATATATGCAATGGTGCAAAGTGTCTCCGGTAAATGATACTATGCTCGCCCACTACTTGGGACTTAACATAGCTGGCGAAATAACATGTTACACCTCTGCCTACCCCTGAACAAGGAAAAAAGATATGAATGTAAAAAGAATTTAGTTATCCCAAATAATCGTATTATTAATCCAACCCTAGATTCAACATTTCCAATACAGACAAATTTTTAGCCAAAGTAAACTCGGAATGTAGTGAGAACACTTTACTTAACCTGTCAATGAGCCCCCCGAGGCAATTCTTGTGCTTTGGGTCTTCACACCCAATGCACGCCCATGCGCGGGGGAACATTAGTCGCGGGCCGAGGCACACAGTCAGTGTGTATACCTCTTGGTTGTATAACACATGGAGGCCTAAAAGGGCCCGCGAACATTTCCTGGCACCCTTTTCCTTTCCACCCATCCTGAGAACCTTTCTCCATTCCCCACCTTTCCTTCCATCATCCTTTTCCACTTCCTTCCCAGGCCCCTGCAGTCGTCAAGCCGGGGGATTCCAGTATCCCATTCGCAGGTTTCCCCCGGTGTTGACTGCAGGATCGCCTACCGAAAAAAAAAAAAAACCTGTCAATGAGTCGAGCAGTCTTACCGGCCTAAGCCAGTTCCAAACAATTCACAGCCGATTTATTTTCAAACCTTAGTGAATTCCCTATACGCGGTAGTGATGTCCCTAACCGATTTATGCAAATAATACATTTGTTTTCGATTATTTTTTATTTGAGAAATATAGTATAGTAATAGTACAATACATTAATAGTAGAGTTAATAGTCTTATCGTATTAAAGATCGATGTCATTACTTTGAATATTTTTACCATAATTGGAATACGACTGCTGTTTCAAAGACTTCGTAGCCAGGTTTTTTCTGGTCATTATAATATGACTTATAATCCGATGTCGCAATATGATAAGCACAGTACATTTCCATGCAATTTACAATTCAAGAGATAATTTTGCTATTTATGGACAATAATAATTAAACAAACAACCTGAGCATTGTTTATCCAAAATATATTGTTGATGATGATTTAAATATATCATCGTGGTCGTTCCAAATTCGAATACATCGAAGCATATTTGATATAGAATTAAAATCATTTATTAAGTAATCAGACCCTAAGGGCACTTTTACACGTCATTTTTTACGTTTTTTATCAACTAAAAGATTCTACCATTAATTCTATACGTATATAGCTTTTGCTGAAATTCCGAAAGTGACGTCTCTTGTGGCCTATAGGGAGCGTGCACGAACTATAGGGGGCAGCAAAAAATCGACACAAGAGCCACAGGTGGATAAAAAAAGAAACTAGAACTAGCACAATAATTTGTTTATATATTCTTTTAATATGACAAAAATTATGAAATATGTGTTCCGGCCGAATGTTTTTTATACCCAGCGTGTCCAGAATATGCTATTTTTTAGATGGGAGCTAGTTATTTAAGCAAAATTAGGAGGTTATGTTCCCTTAATTACAGATTTTTTTGTATTGAATATCATCTTCAAAACATATTTATTTTTATAAATTACGTAACGAAACATTTCTAAATGCTTTTGGAACTCATAATTATGTATGTTTTATTCAGCTTTTATTATTTTTGTCGATTTTCACATAACCATGTACATAACGTAAGTACTTTGGTACTATTCTTGGGAACATTATATTATAATTTCACACCATTTGATTTGATTATTTTTTGTTTTGGAGCATCCAGATACACAGTGATACATTATCAACAAATTAAATGTTATTTTTCATCCTTTTAACGAATATTGTACGTCAATGCCAAGTATCGATGGGCTGAAAATGAGTCAGATTGCGCCACTACATGGCAGTGCTTACGGCGTGCACGTTCCCTATACGGAGGTCGCTATGAACTCTGTACAATAGACAGTAAATGACGTTTATAGACTTAGAACCTCACACACACCTCACAACTTCTGAGTAAATTTAGTCACATAAATGTATAAGCAGACCCAATACTAAAGTCACACTATTATCTATGCTCCTAAATAAATGTGCAAACAATAACACCATAATTTACCTGACAATTTATGGGATGAAGATCACCTAATTTCTCATTCGCCTACATTGTGCTAAAAAATACCCCAAAATAATTTAACGATAAACAGAGGCGCAACACTAATGCTCTCCTTTGGTAGTATCAACTCTTAAGCCCGTATTTACTTGGATTTATTGCCTTCTACGATATTTCGGCAACTTCCCGAGTTGCTTGTACTGTTTTGCTTTAGTTTCTTTTGAATGTTTTCACAGTGAATACAAAGGACATTGAGATATTTAATATGTTCTATGGAGGCAAGTCTTCCCAGGAACCTGCATTATTAATAGTTCTTCAGCTACGCTTACTAAAAGACGGATCGTTCGTCTCATCATTTACATAAAAAAGGGTTTCTGCAGAAGGCTAACTAGTCTACTTGAGTAGTATAATAAAAAATAATAATACCATCCCTGTTTTAAACATATAGTGCTGAACACGGGCCTCCTCTACTACTGAGAGGGTGTAGGCCTTGTTGTTATAGTATCAGTTGACTGCTTTTTTTTACAATTATGAAAAATATATGCTATCCAAAATCTAATGGAAAAGAATTTTCAACATTGGCGCAATAGTAAGTAAGTTATAAAGCTTTGAAATTTGGTGGAAGGGGTAGCTGTCAAATAACAGTAATATCAGGCTGTGACGTCACCAAGCCCCGCCGGCCATAACGTTGCGTGCGTGCGAAAGAAATAGCGCAATAGCCCCGCCACGCCCCCACTTTTGCTCACAAGAATATTTCAAAATTGAATAACTGCTTTATTTTTCAATCGATTTTGATGCTGATTTCACAGAAGACTTTCTTTTTCGTATTATTTTCTGTTACATCTAGAATAATGTACAAAGCCAAACATAGGAACCTCCCCTATTACCGTGCGCTTTACGGTGAAAGAAAACATCACAAGGAAACTAAATACCTAAGATTTCTCCGTAAGAATTTGTAGGGCATGTAAAGTCTGCCAACCCACCTTATATCGGCGTGGTGGACTAAAGCCTAAAGCCCCTCATTAGAGGAGGCGCGTGCTCAGCAGTGGGTAGTGAATACAGGGCTGGTATTATTATTAAACCAAAACTCACCCACCTGAGAAAACAAATATCCCAAGTTTAACATTCCAATAGGATAATTTAATTTACAAAAATTAATATCGCATGTAAAGTGAAATGAATTGAAACATGTAAAAGGTTTTAATAAATGACAAGTGGCAACATAGCTGAACGTGAATATTGTTAATGCGACCATATTATGGTCGCAACCTGTGCTCTGTGATCCAGCCGACGGCTATGTACTAGTGACGTAGGCATGTCGATAAAATGATAAGTCGATTTCCATATTTTTTACTACCAACATTTAAAAAACTGAATTTTAGGAGTGGTACAGTTCAATAATTTTCAGCTGAATGAAAAATATCTGATGCTAAAAACTTTTTAGAGAAATCAATCGAAAATACAACGTAAAGCAAGCAAAATATAATAAAGGCGATAAATAATGACACGAACGAATCAATATCGCCTTTTAATTTTTTTTTAACACATTTTACAATAAATAACTACGAAATAATAATTAATCGAAGCTTATAAAATAACTAGTCTGCTCTTAAGCAATGCTTAATTTTTGACACACACGATCAGCTGTAAGGCAAAACCCGCCACCTTGCCTTTTAAGTTGGTTTTAACTAGGCTGCGGCGATGTTTTATTTTGACAGTTATTTAAGCAATGCTTAACCACCTCACAAGTTTATAAGTAAGACTGATAATATTAAAAATGTAATTTATTCTCCGTCCTCGTTCACAGTTAACCAACTATTTTCTTTGGACTTGTTTTATGTGACGCCATATTACATTATGTTTAGTTATATTAAATCTTATATCAGAGAAATGAAAAGAAAACCCCCAGCGATAAATATCATCACGCGCGATCCCGCGGGTAACAAATGAGGACGTTTGTGAAAATTTGATCTCTTGTAAGCAAAAAATTTAGACCTCCCTTTTCCTCTTAGACGATGGGTCGACGACAAAGAAAAATGGTTTGTTAGTTACGATGTGTAACGTTTTAACAAAATTACTTTTATATACTAATTATAGCTATACATACATGAAATATTTAATTTATATAATTTAAAAATCGAACTGCATAAAATCGTTGTAGAATAGTGTGAATATTATAACTAAGCCAAGCACAAGATGAAAATTGAAGAGAGAAAAAAAGTTAAATAATTCGCAGAAAATTGTGTTTTAGTTATTTCAAAAGTCGAAGAAAAATATTATTTATATTTTGGGTACACTGAGTACCAAAAAAATAAATGTTATATTGTGACTATACAAATATACGAAGTACATTTCGTTTTCCAATCTCGGACCTCCATTACAGATCAGATTACTTTTCCCTTTTAATAATCTAATTTCTATGTACCCCAATTACAACGTTTTGTAACAGACCAATCCCGATTATCTCTAATTACAAAAAAATCGGGTTTCGATAAATCGACCAAACTTTTCACAACCCTATTACGGTCCGGCCCGATAATTGCCAACGTATTCGGAGCCCGTCCACTAAATATAGATGTCAGCATTTCCCAGCTTATTTCGAGCTGTCTTCTTTCTAAGTCTGTAAGTGTGTGAAAATCCGAAACTTATATGGAGATGGGTCTTATCCTAAGTAATTTGTGAATATTTGAGTTAAATTTTAGGACATGTCTCTTTCACATTAGATAATTTTATATGAATTACTGTTGTATTAAATACCTTTTGATTTGTGTGTTTTCGAAACATGCAAATGGTTTTTTTACATATCAATGTATAGGTACAAAGGTAAAATAATTTGACAGTGCCTACAAAACTGTTGGGTAACAGTAACCTGCAAGGTGGACAAACGACTTGATAAAGGTCGCAGGAACACGCTGGATGCAGGCCGCTTTTGACAGGTCCGTCTGGAAATCTTTGGGGGAGGCCTATGTTCAGCAGTGGACGTCATGTGGCTGATGATGATGATGATGATTGAAACTTCATAGATGCATAATGATTCCTTACGTTTACGCGAATGTTAGACATTGAAGTTAAACTACTATAACGGATTTTATCGCGGATTTTTAGTTTTCTCCGTCCGATTAAAAATGAAATCCGTTATAGTAATTCAATTCAATAACTCGATGCAGCCCAAACTAGTTATTAAATTGACATTAACCTAGCAAAGTTATTAGTCTACTCGCCTGCGTGTCCAAAGAAAACAAAACTTAGTAAATGCAGGATCCCTGGGCTGTAAATACAACCAATTAACAAACTTGAATTGCAAATTATACGTTATAACAAAAGCAAATGTAGGGACAACTTTTATTATAACCACAATTTGCAAACAGAGCATTCCAACTTGAGGATATTATAAAACTTGCGTCTCAAGGCTTTCATTATTCATGAAAGACCATGACGTCTTGATTAATGCTTAAAACTACGTTGAAAATTTTATTTCTTCTGCAGAAATGGGATGCTTAACTGTTACAATTTTATTCATCGCACGGAAGCTATTTGACGCGTTATTTTATTGATTGAAGTAATATGTATGAATATTAATTTTGAGATTGAAGCCTTTGTTCCACCCTTGCAACATAATTTATGTTAGGATCGGATTTCAGCTGACAAATTTAAATTATACTCCAAAATCTAATCAAATATTTGGTATTACATACACAGATATGCATACACACTCACGCCTTTTATCTCCGAAGGGGTAGGCAGAGGCGCAACTAGTGCACACACTATTCGCCGTTCGTATTCCGTGCCATGCTTTGATGAGGGGCGAGCCTATTGCCATTTCGGACACAAATTCCAGACTACGGGCTGATACTGAATTGAAAAATCCAATACCACTGTGCCCGACGCGGGGATCGAACCCGAGACCTCAGCATTGCAGTCGTACCGTAATACAACTACGCCACCGAGGCAATCTGTAGTCTGCAGTTTGGTATTACTAATTAATTGAAAATGTACTAAAAACATCTATCAATTTCTTTTAAGCATGTAGTCAACATCTGCCTCAAAAAATAACCCCAAATTCGAAACTTAAGTTGAAGATATCCCGGATTAATAAGATGAAGCGACTGTGGCCATATGTGTCTCACCGAATGGAGTGTAGGTAAAATTAATGAGGGACATCTCCGGGATAAACGGAGCGGATGACCTGGCGACAGCTGGGTCTACCGAACAAGACACACCAAAAATCCACCACGGCTTAGTCAATCAATGTAATTATCTTGACATACTATTAGTATATTAATACATCGTCAAGCAGCAATGTGCCTGCAGTGTTATGTTCCGGTTAGAATGAATTTTTAACCAACGTAATTCTGGTCATTATGAGACTTATCTTATGTCTCTATGCGGAGAGAGCAGTGGAGTGCCATATAGTACTTCTAAAGTAAAAACAAAAGATTTTTGTGTGGTGGTTTCTGTTTATCGTATCACTTACCTTGAGCGAGCAACATTTCGATTCTATATTTAGTTGCAATAAAAACATATTTCATTACCGAAATAGACGCAATACATGTATAAGTAATTATAAATCTAAAAGTGATTTTAGCCACAGCTAAACAAATATAAGGTGTCGTAAACTTCATAAGAAATATAATGACATCGTCAAAATAAAGCGAAAACAGTCAAAAACAAAAGCTTTAAAGTCTATTCAAGCTTAAAACAGTGCGAATGGGGTCCTTAACACTCGTAATTATGGAAACAAAGGGGCAAAGCCTCAAATGGTTGAATGTTTCAAAGAATATGCTTTCAACAGTTTTGCCTTCTTCAAAATTGTTATTAAAGATTACAAGGCTAAAGGTGATTGCTTACTAATTTTAGTTGTTTAATTATCTGGATTGTCGTTTATCGCATCTATATTCTATTGTGTAAACTTGTTTATCTTTATAATCCTTACTGGAAATGAGCTCCAATTAATTCATTTGTATCTAGTGTTACTTAGATATTAAATACTGGCTTTTGTTTTTCGTCTGAAAGTGTTTTCATGTTACTCAAGGACAGTATTACTAGCAAAAATGTTTTTTTAGAATCTATTTTGTGGTGTATTTAGTTATCTCTAGAGCATTAACCTATCCATAAATTCACAAACTTTATATCTTTCTTTAAAATATTCGTCTAGACATGTAGCAAACTATTATGTTAAACGACTTTCAATTTTGACCATAATATTATTAAAAATCTAGATAAATCTTAACCCTACTGGAAAAGCCATAACAATAAACACGTATACCATTACAACAATAACAAAAATCATAAAATTCACGCCATAACTGAATCGTAAATTGCTCTCATTCGTTTATAGGGATAAAATTTTTGAACTTCTTTACAACATTTATCAGAACGTCACGCGCAAAGCTTTTGAATAATAAAACCTTCGTAAGAACTCCGACGACACACTTCCCTAACGGTTTTTATTACTTTATTGTAAAGGGGAGTAATTTCTTACATTTATTATTATTGTCGAAATCTCATTTATCATGTTGGCATACCTTGATAAATAGTTGTGTTTGTAACGTTACGAGATATTTTGTTTGGGAACTTGTTTGCTTAGGTGTTAGTGTTCATCATTGGGTTGTACAAAATTCATGCAGTTTTCTTACCCAAATCCTTAGATTAGTGTAGGTTGGTTTGTTAAATGTTCCTTTCAATAAAATGGGGGGCGTTTGAATTGAAAACACAGACTTATTACGTAATTAAAATGAATATGCTTTCAGAAACATTAGAGCAATCTAGAACTTTCCAGACGTAGATATAATTTTTATTACATGTAAATATAAATTTCATTAGTAGAATTTCCAAATAAATTTCAACAACCACTGCCATAATTCTCGTCCCACGAATTAAAATACGTTAGATCTACATAATTTTCGTTCCTAACCCGTTTATGCTGATACAATATCTCTTTGTTTCATAATTTTACGCGCAAACAATAAATTGCCACACATCCAACGTAACTTGGCCTTTGTGAGGAACATTATCGAAAACTTAAGTGATTAAGTGTGGCAAAGTTACGGTTTCTGGAGCGATGTGAGCACAATGGAAAAGTTGCCGCGATCCGCATATTTCGGTTCGCTAATGTGATATTATTAGGGGACACTGATATTAGGCCATGATTGGTTGATGTGCCAGCTGAGCAGTTTGATTTATGTTCCTTGTATAGAATACTAGGTGTTGCTCGCGGCTTCGTCCGCGTGAAAAGTCTTTCCCGCTTCAAAAATCTCTAAAACAGTACGACGCCAGCGCCATCTACTTAAAGATTCAAATACCCATTATTTCCCTTGGAAGCGAATTACCGGGTTAAAAAGTAGCCTAAATGTTAATCCAAAACATGATCTATCCATATTCCAAGTTTCATATGTATTTGCTTCTGCGTTTACTTCTAACAAACGTCCAAATATTTTCACCATCTTTCACATTTATAATATTAGTAACATGAGATAAGATAACAGTAAAGAAAAGTATGTAGTTCTTATAGATCTAGTACAGATTTGGAGTTTGCTTCTCAAATTGGCAGAACTAATTTTGGCAGAACATGTTTCAGTCCTGCACTACAAGTTCTTTACAAGGCTTTACCGTTATGGTGAATGGATGGAGAAACGCTAGTATACTTGCTCCCTATCAGATTGCCATTAAAAATAGTCGAAATCATTGCTGGCCATCTCCATACTCCAGAAACAATTTATTTCAGGTTTCTTAATTAATTATCTAAATAAAAAACCCGCTAAAAGTATTTTGTATATGAAAAGGTACGTGTCCTCTTAGCTCACTTGTTTATCTGCTTAGTATCATAGCCTATCAAGGCAATCTCTACAAGGTGACAGATATTTTCGTCATCAATCACGGACCCTAAAGTAATGAGCTGGAGAATAATATTATAAACGCGAAAGTTTGTAAGAACGTATGGATGTATGTTTGTTACTCTTTCACGCAAAAACTACTACACGGATTTCGATGAAATTTGGCACACGTGTAGATCATGTCTTGGATTAAAATATACGCTACTTTTATCCCGGGAATATATAAAGCGGGACTTTTATCCTGGAAAAACATTTTAACGCCGCGAGCCGCGAGCAAAAGCTAATAAGAGTACTCTTTGCCCTGATAGAATGAAAGAAGAATTTTACTGCAAGCGTCATTAACGATGCCTTTTACAAATGAAGCAGTTACAAAGTACAATTGAGTGGAAGTTACTACAAGGGACATAAACGGATGAATTTGAAAATGCAAATACAGTAGGTAATATCTTTTGCTATTATATTTTTGGGCTTCAGGTGCATCGAAGTAACCTACTTTACCAAAAAAAGTACCGTTAGCTGAGTTTGAATTTTTACTATAGAAAATCCAGTCACGTGGAGCTGCGAGCACAACCTGGTCTTTACATAGTATAAAGTCAAGGTCCCCGCCGCGTCTGTCTGTCTGTATAAACACAAAACTACCGAACGAATTTCAATAAAATTTGGCATGGAGATAGTTTGAGACCCTGGAAAAGATATAAGCTATTTTTTATCCACGAGAATTACAAATCGTGACTTCTTTCCCGGAAAATCTCTTTCAAGCGGGAAAAACCGCGATCAAAAGCTATTACGAAATAATAAAATTTTACATATAAACACTTTGCCCGTAATTACGTAGTACATTCGAAAAACAAACAAAAAAACTCGTTCCACTAATGCGATACCCAAACAATGTTCCCAATAGATTGAAATAACTCAGCACAATCGTAAAGACAGAAAGTAAATGGGGTGGATCATCTCAGCGTTCAAGTAATCGGAGTGGAAGACAGATAAATTGGGGCGGACCACTCGGGACCGCTGAACACAAGTCTGTTATTATTTAGCTGTTTTTATTATCATTTCATCGGATTATAGGTGTAGTTAGGGTATAAATGATAGGTTTTGGTTCGTTTCCATGTTCAGTTAATAGTGATTTTTTGAGTTTACTGGTGGTAGGTCTCTCGTATGCGAGGGGCCGCCTGGGTAGGTACCACGGCAATGTCTATTTCTACTGACAAGCAGCATTGTCCATGCATTGTTGTGTTCCGGTTTGAAGGACATTTTAGCCAACGTAATTACTGGATATTATGAGACTTAATATCTTATATCCCAGGGTGACGAGCGCAGTGGAGTGCCACGCATTACTTTGTAAAAGTTTCAAAGTTATGTGCGGCATTGCCGCTATTTATGGACGGTCGTATCGCTTTCCATCAGACAAACGGCATGCTCGTCTCGTCATTCAAAAGCAATAAAAAAAACAAGAACAGGTTGCACTCCGGGAGTGCCGGCAAAAGTGAAAATTTGAACATTAACGTTGTGCGTTTTTGAATATTTTGGAATGGTTAGGGAATAATTTCGCACGCATTGCTTTATTTATCAGTATAAAAGTACTAGCATCTATGTGGTTAAATACAATATTTATTGCGCTATCGTACACAAAAATGACTATTTCTTTATGAATCAAAATTTGAAAAAAGGATGTTACTCTCTTTTGTACTCGTGCCGTGCCAACGCTGGGGAAATAAATAAAAATGTAGTCTTTAAGAATTTTAGCTTCTACGCAATGTATTTAAGGTTCATATTAGTAAGGGATGGTTTTAATGACGTTAATAAATAAAAATGCACATGTTTCAAGAATTATAGCTTCTGCGCATTGTATTTAAGGTTCATATTAGTAAGGGATGGTAAAACCTCCTACGCATTTTCGATCGGTCACGTGATCCTGACGCGAGTTTAACATTTTATACCCATCCCAAAAGTGCTCAACGCCGCTAAAGAAGTTTTCACTTCAAAAATGCTTGACGTAGACTCGCTATATCATAGTTGTCGTATATAAATAATTCAATTTGTACCCTGAATTTTCGGTAGTCCCGAAAAACTTGATGACATAGCATTTAAAATTTTAAAGAGCAGACTAGCTGACTCACAACCGTAATCAGAAACAATATTATGAACACGCACAGTGCACACGCGCCCGAACGCATAGTGTTGGTCCTTTTATAATTTCCTTTGACTTTGTTCGGATTTGTTTATCTAATATTAGCCAATCACAGCGCTCCGTTCTATCTTATGCTTACACAATGCGAAGGGTGTAATGCCAAAAGCACTGAAAAACATTTTTATCATGGCATTACACTGTACTAAGTAACGTTTTTAAATACGGATGTTAGTCAAAAACTACGCGACAGTGTCCACACACTACTACTTCTCGGCAGAAACAAACATGCGGTGACACGCATCCACCTCAAATCACCCATACAAGTATAACGGTGCCCTCAATTATATGCATTTTTGTCGAGACTATCCCGCCCTGACACCCGCCACTACAACTCCTGTAAGCCAAGATCGGCAGTGGCACGCATTTTAGCACACCGAGCGGTGAAGCTCGACGAGTCTCTGGGAACACTAATTAGTCTTAACTCGCAACGAAGTTAATCAAATAGAAGAATAGGGAGGAATTAGAAATATATTTTCCACTTCCCTCCATAGCAAAGCGGGAGACAAAATAATGAACTAAAAAGGTAATTTTAACCTTAATTATTGAGACTTTTACAACTGGAAAAGCCAGATGTAAAGCACCACGGATAAAATTTTAAAGGGCCCTATCATTTGAGCTGTTAGATTTGATTCCAATAGTAGGTATGGCAAAAATTATATGCATATAAATATTTGCTGCGGTACGAAGGTGAACAATAAATAAAATATAACGAACGAACCACAAACGAATGAACAAACCGCAGCAGTAACCCGAGGCGCTTACATCGATTAATGTTCTGCCGAACTATTGTTCAGTATCAGGATATCATCGCACGACTTTCCAATAAATTTCATTTACACTTATGTTATTGATTTTTAAATAAGGTTTACTGGTGGTAGGTCTCGCATATGTAAGAGTCCGTCTGGGTGGGTAACACCGCAATGTCTAATTCTACAGCCAAGCAGCAGTGTGCATGCACTTTGTGTTTCCGTTTGAAGGACATTGTAGCCAGTGTAACTACTGGACATAATGAGACTTAACATATTATGTCTCAGGATGACGAGAGCAGCGGAATGCCACACAGTACTTGGTAAGTCAAGGTGCTGGATGATGTTGCTACTATTTATGGGTGGTCGTATCGCTTACCATCAGGCGAGCGGAACGCTCGCATCGTCATTCAATGCAGTAAAAAAAAACAAATAACGTGTCATAGCACTCATCATCATAATGTATCATAGTACAGAGCAATGACGATGCAATTTCTTTCAAACGGCAGGAATGGCTTTAAAGATATATTACGATATATAGACAAAGATATATAGACAGGACGAATGTAGAAAATGAAGAGTCAGAAAGTATTAGATATTTTCTAATTTGCAGTTTACTACGATGGTCATGTATAATTTTCGAAATTTATGAAGCCTTTAGCTTATGAAAGTGACGCATACGATTATGTATTTCTGGAGATAAGACAACCAAAACATAGATGTATGTAATATGTATCCATTTGTAGATGAAACAAGCCGCAGCACATGCTTAACATTAAGTATAATACATCAGCCCTGTTTTATATACTGTCCCACTGCTGGGCATGGACCTCCTCTACAACTGAGAGGGTTAAGGCCTTAGTCCACCACGCTGGACTAGTGCGGGTTGGCAGACTTCACTTACCTTCGAAATTCTTATTGAGAACTTCTCAGGTAAATTAAATGAAATAATGAAATGAAATGAAATAATTTATTCGAACCCATAAAATGATATACATTATTTAGATTCCGTCAATATTAACTCTACCACCAGTTCGGAAAGCAGTTCTTAATAGAGAAGAACGGGTAAGAAACTCTAGTGTTGCTCAAAATCAGGTACGCAGGTTTCTTCACGATGTTTTCAGCAATAATTCCCAAAGAATACACTTAACTTTAGAAAAGTCCGAGGTGCGTGCCCTTGGGTATTGAACCAGCCGACTTTCGTCTCGGCAGTCCATTCCACTCTAATTACGCCCTTTCCCTTATTAATGAAATAAATATTAAACATTCACCGAGAACAATAGAATAACAAAAATGTTTTCTCATTCAAAAGCCCGCATGATCTAATCAACAACATACTTGCAAAAGCATAAAAACCAGCAAAAGCGTGCCGAAAATAAGCGCAAACAGCGTTCCGAAAAATTCTCTTCTGAGCTAATCAGTAACGGAACTTCCTGTGTTGAGGCAGTTTATCACAACTTCGCAGCGAAATTTCTCTTTTGTGACACTTGACGGGGTGGCTACAATGTACGACTTTTTAGGATTGTTATATTCCAACTTCTAATTGGCGTTGAACTTCTAATGCGCGATTTTTGCTGTTCGAAAATGGAATTCGACGTGAGCCGTTTGTATTTGAAGAGTTGTTGTTTATTTTATACTCCCGAGTGTCGACATTGGGCCGTAAGACCGGTGAAACCAACATAACCATTCCACTGACCCCCCGGTGGTGGTAGCGATAACGCGATTTTTACCCGCAAAAAAAAAAAGGCTGTGCAATATTTGTTTATATGGAGATAAACGAATAAGTAAATGGGTTACTCAATAAATTTTGATTATCGCCATGAAATTGTTGTCTCTCTTTTACGCTTTTCCATTTTATTTTTTAAGACACATTTTGGCGCGGATTTACGGTATTATCTTAAAATTATATGAAAATTTCTTTCATCATCAGCCAAATGAAACGACAGGTGAACACACACCTCCCCTAAAAATATTGAGACGGACCTGTCAAAAGCGACCTGCATCTAGCGTGAAAATTTCGTTCATAAAAATAATTATTAAATATAAAAATCTGAAATTCATTTTATATTTTAATTATACATAGATACATTTCTTGCCATTTGATATAATTAATTCCTTAACCCGAGAGTTCGAAATCCCACTTTTTCTAATTATAACAAATATCGTAACTCAGATTCTGTTTAACCTTCCTAATTGTTATACCGAGATTATCATTATCCTTTTTTTTGCATTGAATGACGAGACGAGCATGCCGTTCGCCTGATGGTAAGCGATACGACCACCCATAAACAGTAGCAACACCAACCAGCACCTTGAGTTACAAAGTACTGTGTGGCATTCCACTACGCTCGACATCCTGAGACATAAGATGTTAAGTCTCATTATGTCCAGTAGTTACACTGGCTACAATATCCTTCAAACCGAAACACAACAGTGCATGCACACTGTTGCTTTGTTGCTTGCTATGACCTACCACCAGGAAAATTCCCAAAATTTTATTCCCAAATTCGCGTTCACCCGAACAATGAGCAAGCGTACTACAAATAAATTGTACAAAAACTGACACACGCTTCCTGCGGCTTATAATTAACGTGACGTGAAAATATTGTCGGGAATAGCCGGCAAGACGTCGGATTATGTCTACTGTGAAATTTTTATCGACGTATATAAACGGTCTTATGGAACTAGTGGCATCTTTAGTTGGTATAGCATGTTGAAATTTTATGTTGTGATTATGATTTTGTCTTGTTTTTTTTTTCAAATTTCTTGCGTTACAATTTGTGCTATGCCACGCACGTGGCACGGAAAAAGTGGACGATAGCCTAGTTGGGAATGGAACGGTCTGCCGAGACAATGTCCGCAGCTTCAAAACCCAAGGCACACACCTCTGACTTTTTGAAGTTACGTGTGTATTGTTTATCAATTATCGTTCGCTTTAACTGTGAAGGAAAACATCGTGAGGAAACCTACATACCTGAGAATTCTCAATAAGAATTTCGAGGGTATGTGAAGTCTGCCAACCCGCACTAGGCCAGCGTGGTGGACTAAGGCCTAAAACCTTCTCAGTAGTAGAAGAGGCCCGTGCTCAGCAGTGGGCAGTATATAATACAGGGCTGGTATGGTATGGTATTTCAGCCTAAAATATTGAAAAAAGCTATCTTTAGTAAGAAGCACGTACAATGTTGATCCGCCTAACGTATCGGGATGTAGAATAAAAGCAAACACGCCGTAACTGGCTTGTAAAATAACAAAACGTGTGGAAAACTCCTTTTCTCAGAAGTAATGGTTAAACTATTGCTTTTGTTCGCGGGATTACAATCCCGTTTCAACCGTGCAAGATGTTATGTTAAAAACTTTAAGTGTTGTGCGTATGTGTTTGGTAGGTAATAAAAAGGATGTAAAACGGATTAAACAGGTGGTTTTTGCGACAGGCCGGCTTTTTTTTCCATGATGTGAACAAATATACATACAAACATGGCATCACGCGTCTTTCCCTTTTCAAGGGTAGGCAGAGGTTTTCCCACATTTCGCCAGCTATATTAGGTCCCACGTAATAGGGGGCGGGGTTATTGCCATTTACCGAGTACATCTGCAAACTCCTGGTTGATACTGAGTAGGAAAACCCAATATCACTTTCCCCGACCCGGAAACCGAACCAGACACCTCAGCACTGCAGTACTGTAATACAACTACGCCCCGGAGGTGGTAAAATACCCACTAGCTGTTGCTTGCGGCTTCGCCAGCGTGAAAAGCATTCCCGCTACAAATGTCCCTAAAACACAAAACGACGCCAGCGCCATCTACTTAAAAAATCAGATTGAAAATATCCATTATATCCCATGGGAGCAATTATGGGATTAAAGTAGCCTACGTGTTAATCTAGGACATGATCTACCCGTGTGCCAAATTTCATCCAAATCCGTTTAGTTGTTTCTGCGTTTACTTACAAACATCCAAAAATTTTCACAAACTTTCGCATTTATAATATTAGTAATAATAGGATAATAAATCAGAATATTATTCCTACTACAGTTCCACATAACACAAACACACACACTCACACCTTTTATCCCCGAAGGGGTAGGCAGAGGTGCAACTAGGGCACCCACTTTTCGCCGTGCGTATTCCGTCCCATGATGTGATAGGGGCCAACCTATCGCCATATCGGGCAAAAATTCCAGACTCCGGGCCGATACTGAATTTAAAACCCAATATCACTTTGCCCGTTCCGGGAATCGAACCCAAGATCTCAGTATTGCAGTCATACCATAATACAACTACGCCACCGAGGCAGTATTACAGTTCCATGAGCAAAAAAATATATTTGAAGTCTAAAATAACTAAAAGTCTAAATAACTTGTTCATAGCCCTGCATTTTCTTCACCGATGGAGTCAAACACTACCATTTGATAGTCAAGAAGATCCTAACACCGTTGAGGATTACACAAGAGTTAAATCCATCTATTTAGATTTACCTACGCTGGGTCGTAACAAAAACTTTATTGCATTTAAAACTACATTTCAGTATCTTAACGAAGAAAAATGTGACAACCATAGTGAATAAGAAGAGATTTTGCGAAGTTTATTCCTCGAGATTATTCTTGGGTTTAAAGTTTTATAACGTTTCGGGAACTAGGAGTAACGGCTTATTCTGTGGAGGAAAATCTAGATCAGTGATTTTGTGCTCTTAAATGATACTAAGAGGTCTCTCATATGTAAGTCCGTCCGGGTGGGTACCACCGCAATGTCTATTTCTACCGCAAAGCAGCAGTGTGCATGCACTTTGGTGTTTTGTTTTGAAGGACATTGTAGCCAGTGTAACTACTGGACATAATGAGACACAAAATCTTATGTCTCAGGATGACGAGAGCAGTGGCATTCCAAACAGTGCTTTGTAACTCAAGGTGCTGGATGGTGTTGCTACTGTTTATGGGTGGTCGTAACGCTTACCACCAGGCGAACGGCATGCTCGTCTTGTCATTCAATGCGATATAAAAAACTAGGAGAGAACTCTTTATGGATTTGTGGAAATATCTCTGGTGAATCCATGAAAATATAGTCGTAAAGTACTTACAGACGTAGCTTATACACACATAGGTACTCCTCATGATCTATGTCTTTACTTTGGGGTTTGGATATTATTGAAAAATCTTCAAATTCATTCACTAATGAAAAAAGCAAACCATTCCAGGACGCAAACTTAATGAATTCTACAAAATAATTTATCGACATTGTCAACATGACATGTCAATTGCCAACCCGCAGACCTAAATCCACTCAGTAGTGGATAAACCGCATGCCTAGCTGTGACACAGTATATAACAGGGCTGCTTTTACTGCAGTTAAATTACGAGGTGAGCATGCAGCTCGTTTGCTGGTAAGCGATACAACTGCCCATAAACAGTAGCAACACCATAGAGAACATGGAATTACAAAGTATCGCGTGGCACTCCACTACGCTCGTCATCCTGAGACATAAGATGCTAAGTCTCATAATGCCCAGTAATTACGCTGGCTACAATATTCTTCAAATCGACAACATAATATGCACACTGCTGCTTGACGGTAGAAATATAAATTGCGGTGGTCGTATACGAGAGACCTACCACCGATTTCATTATTGTCAACTATGAAAATAGCACAACAGAACAACAACGTTTAGCTAACAAGGAAAATAAAAATGAAGGAACAGCCGTACCCGCAGTTTACGGACCATTTCACCACCCATACAATTCGATGTAAATTGTGATCTTGAATAGGTGGAATTCATAAATTGCGTCACATAATACTCAGTTTCTGATAATACAACATAATTTTACTGAATTACGATGAGTATATTTTTTTGGTATGTTAAAGAATACTCAAGTTATTGTGAGGTCTACGGTCTTTTGTGTGAATGTACCTTAAGAATTACTGGATAGAAACGGTTAAAGTTTACATTTTTGCGTACCTGGAATAATTCAATATAGCAGGTCACTGTATATGCATATGTTACGCATAGCTAATATATGGAAAGCGCTACGTATGCATCGCCCTAAAAACACAAGAACCTACACGTGTTGTACCGTCAGCGGAACGTGGCCACCATTGACGTCAATCGGAGGGCACATGAAACCGCCGTAGCAACCGCGCCGCATTCTTGGTCTAGCATCGATCAATAATCGACATATTTTAATTAGTTGTAATTTCTAATATTGTGACTTTTATTTTACATTAAATTCATTAAATTAATTTTTGTTTTTTTTCGCAACCTCCGGCTGTAGACTTCGTAATTCATATATCAATATTTCGTTGTTGAGGATAAAGGCTTGAGAATGTGTTTGTTGATATGTGTGGGGGGGGGGGGGGGGGGTGATGTGTGTGTGTGTGTGTGTGTGTGTGTGTGAAGTATTCATGATTCTACTGGTACTATGGGTATTTAGGGCCATGCATTCGTATTCGATATTCAAAAAAATTTATTTCCAATACAACCACGCATAACTTCAATACGTAAACAAAATCGTACAGCGTTAGCAGTATTACAAAATGGGTGAAAAAAAATATCTAAACGAATCCATCAGGACGTCGCCACTACACCGCTGACAATACTCCGAAACACCGCATCAATTTTAACGAGATGTAGTCCAGGAGTCAAGCATTGTGCCACAGATAGTTATTTAAAAATCTGAATGTATGAAACCACCTTTAGCAGATTTCATAGAAAACGAAAAACGAAATTTTCATATAAATATTTTTATGTACTATGATAGACTCACAAAAATTCCGGCTCTTAGGAGCATCCTCTTGAATTTAAGGAAAAGATGCTTGAAGGAAATTGGTATAAATAATATTATGCTAAACAAACACTATATTAGTGTTTTTGTATTTATTTCTAACTAGCAGTGCGCGCGGCTCCACCCGCGTGAATAAGTTTTCCGGGATAAAAAGTAGCCCATAGCACTCAAGAGTAATGTAGCTTCCTATTAGTGAAAGAATTTTCAAAATCGGTCCAGTAGTTCCTGAGATTAGCGCGTTCAAACAAACAAACTCTTCAGCTTTATATAATAAGTATAGATAAAACTCAGTACTTTTCATGGCGTCCATGTGCAACTAAACTAATGAAACAGGAAGGAAACAAAAACAATTCCAAACTATATTAGAGACAATTACAAACCCTAGCGTTTCTAAACCAAACAAACAATTTCTATTTGGACGGCGTAGCTTTTGGAACGAATAACCAAGTTACCAATAATTATTTTGTTACCCTTCATTGATCTCGCATTACCTTTATAAATTATAATCAAATTCAATTTTAGTTATTTATTAAAGTTATAATCAAATTAATTTCATTTTATCTATATCGTCTAAAATTATAAGATATCTACCTATCTTCACATAAACCGCAAATTTAATACCAAACACAAATTCCTAACCTCGTTCAGTCCTAATTAAGTTAGGAATCAAGGACGTTCGAAACTTACGTCCACCGCTAGCCCGATATTTTAGGCTTTGGCGTATCGAAATCCCACGAGCGCGGAAGTTCGCAGCTCCACGTCTATTGTTAAATCAGAGCAAAACAAATGTAAACGTCACACGGCTCAAAAGTGGAAACCAATTTCGCGTCGCCATGCGCGAACCGAAACTCGTTGGAGATACAACTTTTAAAATGAAAACTAACAAGCTGTTGCGTTTTCAATCACATTTCTGTTTGTCGCTTCGTTTGGAATTGGAAATAAATCATGTGTTGACATGGTTTGGAAATGTTGGAATTCCAAATCTTGATTGATTATGAGTGGAACGTTTGAGGCAAACGTACCTTTGCTTAGTTTCGTTGCTTTGAACATTCGTAGTCGAAGTTATTTCAGCGGAATCATAGGCCGAAACGGCAGTGTGTAAAACTAAATTCTAAACGTTATCAACCTCGGCACCATCAACTGAAACAAAGATATTTTTATTTTTATCACAATATATAATTATTTCTTAATTAATTGATAAATCAACTCCATCTTATCATATTCATCAATTCTATTAATTAGTGGTAAAATATTATTTTCATGATACACACACACACTCACGCCTTTTTATCCCCGAAGGGGTAGGCAGAGGCGCAACTAAGTGCACCCACTTTTCGCCGTGCGTATTCCGTCCCATGATGTGACAGGGGGCGAGCCTATAGCCATATCGGGCACAAATTCCAGACTCCGGACGCATACGAAATTCTAGAAAAATTCAATATAACTATGCCCGACCCGGGGATCGAACCCGAGACCCCAGGATTGCAGTCGTACCGTAATACAACTACGCCACCGAGGCAGTCCTTTCCATGATCTATACATAATAATTAAAAAGAAAGGGGGTGACTGGAGAAGACTAATGAAACATAAATCAGTGATTTGTAGTATTATTTTCTGTTTGTTTTTAGCGCTTCTCCGAAACTATAATAATGTTTGCACTCACTATTCAGGCACATAAACGAACATCGCTAAAATTTACTCGAAAATTTGAACATCAGAAGCGTTGTAAAAACGTTGCAATATTTATCTTGTTCATTTTAAAACCAACAGATCATTGTGTTACATAACATCAACAGTTTTCGGTTCACTGGCGCGCAACCCTATTACATTCCCCGATTGTTACTTTATCCTTATGAATATGGAATTCTTTTATTCATATTTTTTCAACTTAATCAACCTCGCTGCTCCATTGTTTGGCAAAAGTCTCTATACTGGAAACAATCTCTTAACAGTGATGTGAAAACCCATAAACTGATGTTCATTTAAGATCCTAAAAATATTAGTTCCATCTACGTTATGATTTTATTTACTTTTGGTCGCGGCTTCGCTTGCGCAAAATATAGGATCCCGGAATATTATCTATGACCTTCCCAGGGTCTCACACTATCTCCACACCAAATATCACTGAAATTGGTTTGGTAGATTTTGAGTTTGTAGGGTTTAGACAAAAAGACTCGGCTGGGGACTATGTTTTATAATATGTAAAGAAGAGTAACTGACTCTTATTCTTGTCTTATTTTTGTCTCTTTCATCGTTAAGGCAGGCAAGTCCAAGACGCTAAATATTTTAGTATACATGGGTGAAAATAATTCTTCGTAGTCGTGCACTCTTGACAGAGTGGTTTGGTCTAATTTAAGCGGATTGATGAACTGCCGTTTTCCTATATGCCTTGATCATTTACTATGTTTTTGAAATATCATTGGATGGGTTATCTATCATTATAAAAGATTTTTCACACCTAATATTAAATCTTTCTTCTATGACTAAATAATTAACAAGCTATATTTGTAACAGAAATGTACAGCTGCAAAACAGTCACAACCAAACAAAATTTCATAACAAAGGAGATGTCCGCTTTTTGTATGGGAGCTGGGCCTCAAAATTTAAACAGGCTCAAACTTTAGGGATATTAAAGGGGCAAAATATGGATCTTGAATCCATTTATTAGAAATATAATAAAGAAATGGTGGTGGCAGAGTAACTTACAATAACTTCATTGATGTCTGTGCACAATTACAAAAAAAAAAAACATTCGCGCCAAAGAGACTATAATACTAAAAATTCGCGCTCTTTGCATTCGCGGTTATTCTGCTTCGATGTTCGATTCATGCCTCGTTGAATTTATCTGTTACCTATTTCTGTTTAAACTGACTTGGCAAACAACAGATCCTTCGATATTACACACGAGCTATGAATTACGATAGCATCGCCTTTTCATCTCGACTTCGACTTGCATTTCCTCGGCGATATTTCGATATTTGACTTGATTAGACTAGTAGACTATTGAAAGAATACACACTATTCACTGGTTGATACACTTTAATTCACTGTGAATACACTAGGTTTCTCCCTTAACGGATATCTATGATAACTGAGCCGAGGACACGTTTGCAGTCTCTTTTATATTTTTGAGGGTATGTTACTTGTCAAATGCCCTACCACAGAACTCTAAGTGTTGCCAGAATATTTTCTCATAAGTTCCTCAAGAAATATTTTTAATGATTGCTAAAATAGTAATAGGCTAACATTCGGCTAATCCTGACAACAAACGCGTCCCCGCGTTTAAAAAAGAAATGAAATCTTTACACACGTGAATATAAAATTGTTTCAGTTTTGCCTTTGTGTTAAAGTAGATTTAGAATAGTTACAATTTTCTTCACTGTTATAACTACATCGGCCCACGCATTCGCGCGAGCCGACTCACTCTTATTACTACATCGGCCCACGCATTCGCGCGAGCCGACTCACTCTTATTACTACATCGGCCCACGCATTCGCGCGAGCCGACTCACTCTTATTACTACATCGGCCCACGCATTCGCGCGAGCCGACTCACTCTTATTACTACATCGGCCCACGCATTCGCGCGAGCCGACTCACTTTGTATCACTATTACCATAATTATACACTTTTAGCTTTTTACTATTATTCTTTTGCAATAATAATTGAACTTCATGCAATTGATTCTCACTTTTTAATCACTGTTTAGATACTTACATTATCACTCTTTTGGCTCTAGTACACAAATCACTTTTACTTAATCTTTGTATATATAATGTATATTTCGTGTTTTACAAAAGTAAAATCGGTGTTAACAACATTAGTATATGTTATGCCAAATATAATACATTCTTATCAATGTTTTTACTTTGATACAATATAATATCATCTTTACATAATCTTTATACCTACATATAATATAAGATTCAAATCTGTATTTCATATTTTACAAAAGCACAATTTATATTAGACATTGGTTATTACTACAAGTAACATTAACAATTTGTCATTTACATATCATAATTACAGGTTAAATTCAAATCACTAACACAATCTTTCCCAATAGCTACATTAAATATTGTTTACTCCAATTAAAGTAAGTGGTGCTAATTCATCTCGAGAATACATTTCGTGAGATTCATATAATCAAATTATTCTGAATCACTGGATATCACGTCATTACTAAATACGAGCCAAGGATGTAACTTATCTACAGCATAAACACCTCTATAAAGTTTTCTACCTTCCTTTCGCGTAATAGGCGTATCTTCTACTTCATATCGGTCATTATCTAATACCTTGATAATTTTAAATGGACCACTACACTTAGGCAACAGCTTTCTACTTTGCCCTGGGTCAGTGTGAATCTCTTTCTCTACTCTCACTAAATCGCCTACACTGTACTCTTTTGGATTTTTACGCATGGCGTCAAAACGTTCTTTTTGCTTTTGTTGGTCTTTTGCTATTCTATATTCAACATCAGCGCGCAAATCCTCAATATTCTGTGGTTGATGTGCCTCTGTCACTATTGTATTCATGACACTATCTGAACTACCCGTGGTTTTAACACCGAATAACGTTTCAGCCGCCGAACGTCCGGTAGACTTATTAACAGTATTATTGAGAGCCCACTGTACTTGCGGTATAGCTAGATCCCATTCGTTATCTGGCTTGTCATGATTAGCCGTTGTGAGGGCATCAAGGATTGTACGGTTATACCGCTCAATTTGACCGTTCGCCCTTGGCGTAGCTATTGAATTTAGAACATGTCTGATATCCCTCTCTTTTAAGAATTTTGAAAAGTCATGACTAGTAAAACTAGTACCTCTATCGGATATTATGCGTCGTGGCATACCAAAAATAGAAAAATACTCATTAAATATTTTTATACTTGTACTAGTTTTAAGGTTTTTGACTGGTTTTATATATATAAATTTAGTAAATGAGTCTATAATACATAAAATGTGACAGTTTTTATTTTTACTGAGGGGAAATGGCCCACAGTGGTCGGTGTGTATGGTATCGAACGGCTTGTTAATCTTTTGAATAGGGTGAAGTAGACCTTCTTTAGGTCCAGCCGGTAATTTATTATGAGCACAATTCAGACAAGCCTGACAGTACTTTTTAATAAACCGCCTCATTTTCTTAAACCAATAAACCTGACTAACTTTATTGTAGGTTTTATCAAATCCGAAGTGGCCTGAATCATCATGATTCATGCGTACTATCTGCCACCTCACAGCTTTAGGAACCACCCACCTGAGATCTATTTCACCATTTTTTTCAATTATGCGGTATAGGCGACCATTTTTAATGGTAAAATTTTTATGGACGTCAATTATGTCTTTTGTATTAGAGTCATTTAGGATGGCTATAATGCGTTGGATCTCAGAGTCGTGTTGCTGCACAGTCTGCAACCACGTATCATCATCTATTTTCAAGACATCTACGATATCTATAATGTCATGAGACTCCGAAGAATTCGGATTGCGAGACAGTGCATCAACGTGACCCATTTTCGATCCATTTCGATGCTCAACAATAAAATCGTATTCCTGCATTAAAATATACCAACGAGCAACTCTAGGGATCAAATCTCTTTTAGTCATAGTGCTACGAATTGCTGCACAATCTGTAACAACTTTAAACGACCTTCCCAGTACATAAACTCTGAATCGACTTAGCGCAGTGACCATGGCTAGAGTCTCTAACTCATAGGAATGGAGCTTGCTTTCGTCCACTGTAGTCTGTCGGCTAAAATACGCTAAAGGTCGCAATACGTTAGTCTTATCACGTTGTAATAATATTGCTCCTAAATTATCTAACTGATCCTCAATGAGAGGGAGGGGATATTTATCTTTAAGAGTCTTCCTATTCAAGGCCCTGTAATCTACGCATAAGCGTCTATCACCATTTTTCTTCTTCACTAACAAGACTGGGCTTGCATATGAAGACGAACTTTCCCTTATGATATCATTAGTCAATAAGTCATCGATTATACGACTCAACTGCTCACGCTCACTAATCGACATCCTATATGGATTATAAACTATTGGAATGTCATCTGACAGTATGATTTTCATCTCAGTTAAACTAGTTTTTCCTAATTCACTTAAGTTCATTGCAAAACAATCTCTATATTGTTCTATTAAATCACGAAGCTTTTCCCTATCTTCATTTGAAATCTGCGAGTCAACATTAATTTGGTCTATTAATATAGGTTCATAACTCGAAGAAGATCTATTTATAGCACCAACATATTCCGAATTTACCAAAGTATATTTATGACCTCTTGACAAGATATTATCGTGTTTCAATTCTAAATTATTTTTAGATAAGTTCATTACCATGATAAAACCAAAACCAGACTCGAATTTATATATTCCTGGAAGTACAACATATTCTACTTCATGTATGTGTCGATGACTGTACTCAATATATAAGTTGCCAGAAAATTGACCATCAGCACAAACATCTACCGGTGCTGTAGTGTTAGACATTATAATTAAATCAGTATTAATTGTCAGCGTTAATTTTTGTCCACATTCATCTAAAGTAGGGCTTTGTATAAAAATCAAATCTTCTTTAGTCTTATAAATGATAACATTTGGTTTTTCTGTAAACGTCTGACCAATTAACATTGGCATTTGCAAATATTGATCCGGAATAACAAGTACGTCGATCACTGCTTTCACACTCTCTATTTCTACCTCTGCTACTATTTTACCTATAGGCCTAATACTTCCATTCCCAAAACCTAACAAAGTTGGGAGATTTTTCAATTCCATATTGCAATTCAAACCTTTTTGTTTCGCTTCAGATTCCCTGATTAAAGTTACTTTACTACCTAAATCTATATATCCTAACATTTCAATTCCGTTGACCAAGACTTTCTTAAAATATTTATTATTTCCATTTTGTTGTTCAGAGCTAGTTAAAAATAAAACAGATTTTGTACTACTACAATTTGGCTCTGCTGATTTTACATTATCGTCAGTTAAATTAACATAACGCTTCTTACGACAATCTTTTGTTTCGTGACCTAATCTGAAGCATAAGCCACATTTCTTTATCGGTTTGTTACATTTAATGCTGATATGCCCTGCCTCATTACAATTAAAACAGCGTAATGGGTGCTGATCACCTTCAAAACCAGATTTTATTGTCTCTGGCTGTATTTTAGTGGTTTGTTTAACTATATTTAAGTTTTTCTGACGATGGTTTTGATAACTATTATTTTCATGCTGAGAAACGGTACGCAAATAATTCAATACTTGTTCTGGTTCATGAAACATGCATGCACCGGCACCCATCCTCACAAACTTATCATCGATGCCGTGAATCAAACATCCTACAGCTTTGCTTCCTGAAATTTCGCATTTATTTATAAGAGCCATTTTATCATAGTAATAGCTTTCAAGTTGTTGTCCAAACCTGCACCTAATTTTTAACATTGACGATAAAAGGTCACCATAATTTTCATTAGATGGAAATGCCAACTTCAATTTTTCAGTCCACATTGCCCATGAAAATAACACAGAGGGTAATCCCTGGTACCACCTTTTAGCTAATCCAGTTAGCTTCGGTAAAGCATAATGACAGACCTGCCTATCATTCCACGAATATATTTGTGCGCATTCATTTACTTTATTTATCCAGCTCTCAATTGTTTGGCTATTATCACTAGGATCAAATTCCGGAACTACACTAAACGTAACCGGGAAGTTATTATGTGCCCAAAAGTTTATATTTGGAACCTGAGGATTACAGTCGATTGTCTGACGTGGGTCTACACTTTGATATGTCGCATTAATTGGTGGTAACGGTGGTGTCATTGCTTCCTTATCACGTGTATGAATACGCTTAGCATGATGTTCGTCAGACCTAGTATCCTTCATTTTTTTAGAACGTTTACCGTGAACTCTACTCTCACTATTACTACTGTCTAAACTGCAACTACGGTATTCACTGCGACGTTTATATTCTGCACGATTCCGATCCAATTGGCTTCGACTTCGACATTGTCTACTCCTACGAATGTTACGGCGTTCCCGTCCACGCTTATTACTTCTATCAGGGTGTCTATGGCGTGATCTATCCATTATAATATGCTGAGAATTCTTTATTTTTAAATATATTCAAAATGAAGGTGATTAGAAATAGTTAACTGATAATTGTATTTTAACAATTTCCCTAACAAGTAATCCTCGCTTTATTTTTGTTAGTGATTCAAAATAATGATTATTGCACGGTTTTAAGTACCAGTATTAAAGTTCACATTATTTTATAGTTTACAATATAACTTAGTTTAACACACAACAAATGTAGGTGTTTAAATATATACGTTTTATAATATTCGCTTGGGTTTCTCTGCAAATTATTTTCACATTTACACTTGCATAATTCACTGAATTATCACTTGTATAACATCTGAACGTTCTGACCTGTTAGTATTCGTAATCATTCAGCAGCTTTTGTCGCAAACACACGACACGACAAGTAGGTGCGCAGTGCGCACTGCGCAGGCAGCCGGAGAGCGTAACAACTTCTTCCAATAACGGCCGCGTCGGTTCAAACCGAAAAATAAATTCAGCTAATCCCACTTCTGACTTGAAAGAATACACACTATTCACTGGTTGATACACTTTAATTCACTGTGAATACACTAGGTTTCTCCCTTAACGGATATCTATGATAACTGAGCCGAGGACACGTTTGCAGTCTCTTTTATATTTTTGAGGGTATGTTACTTGTCAAATGCCCTACCACAGAACTCTAAGTGTTGCCAGAATATTTTCTCATAAGTTCCTCAAGAAATATTTTTAATGATTGCTAAAATAGTAATAGGCTAACACTATATAGTGATTTGATAAGCCACTATTGTAGCTGCATAATTGGCAGGAGGACAGTTGGAAGCTGCGCTCATGTTATGACCATTATTTGGTATCTTGGATGGGCTCGGCATCAGAGCAATATTATTCCATCTGCGCAGGTTTTAGATTGCATAATGATTCCAGAGGACATTGAAATAGAATAGATAATTGTACATAAACTATAAGAATGACTTTTATTTCAATTTAAAAAATTATGCTCTGAAACATATGAACCAAGAAAATATTCCCATCTGGAGTTGTTATGTACAAACTTTTCAGAATTGTATCATCTATTAAATGAATAACTAACGTATTATAATATGTTTTAAATGTATTTAATATATATTCATAATGATAGCCATGGTCATAATATGCCACTGCCCTTAATTGATTTCTTCTTACTGTTAGAATGTATAGTTTTGTTTCTGTAGGTGGCATACAACCACAGATATTACCTAAACATTACTAAATATGAATATTGTGTATTAAATACATTATAACAATATTATTTGTATTTTTTTAATTTAATAGATGATAAACATTAAATAGTTTGTACTTGCATAACAATTTTAAATGATAATATTTTGCTTGTTTCATAGTTTTTAAAGCATAATTATTAGTAGTCAGGTTTTAATTTTTGAACTCACTTATTATTGAAATAATTTGGGGGTTATAATTTCATGATAAAGTATTGGTTGAGCCCCATTTCATTTTTTATGTGTAGGTTTATTGTTTTACGTGTACCTAGGTAATATACCAAAAAAATATTCCCAATTATCAGGTGCAAAACAGATGAACATACAATACATACCCATTAAAATCATAACAATGGAATAGCTATGTATTGAATTAAACACTTTTATGATATTTTAAACTCTTTTATTGTTTTATATATATGGGTATAGTGAGCGGCGACGATCGCTTATTGGAAAAGACCAGACTGCAAAGACGAAGTTACAGGTTCCAAATGCAGACCTCGCGCGACACACCTCTCAATTTTCATAATTTATTTGTGTATTGAGAATTTATCGATCGTTTCATGGATCGGAGTCGTCAAAATGCTGAAACATCCGTGATTGCATTTGGAGACGTATCTTAGTATCTAGCATCGATATATATGGTATCTAGAGTTTTGTACACATGAACATCCTTGAAGGCGCAGTCACAAGACGTTAAAGTCCCTGATGCAAAAATAATCCATAATGTTTTCTTTGATTTATTCTGCGAATTCACTTTTAGGTATATCACAGTAATTTACATGATAAAAATATTTTTAATACTATCGAAAAGTCTCTGGAACAAAACAATCCTACGCGGGCTACGGCTACTCATGACATCAGACATGACAGTTGATCCATTGACAAGTGACAACTGTCAACTTTACTTTTTTTGGGTGTGCGTTCCAATATACGAAGTTTTTTATTTTGAAAACGTTAATTACAACTAATTTTAAGTGTGATTATAGGTAAAACAAAATTACATAAATCTTAAAATCGGAGGTGTTTAAAATTAAACTATTTATTGTAAAAGGCTAGTTTTTAGGAGTTCTATCCAAATATATATAAACTTTCTTGTTTAAATTTTCAGGCCCGTTTTTGGACAAGTCCTTTCAACACATTATTCAAACATATTCAAAAATGTCAGCAATATTTACAAAGGAATCTCGATTCAGCGCCATAACCACATCAGAAATGTAGAGTTCCGTCGTAAGCTTTTACGATACTGTACATTTTTACCTCGGGAACCAGGTAAATATACAGTTTATGACACCTCGTTAGAACTTTGACTGTAACGGTTCCAACCTTTGCTTCAAGTCTCACATTAAATACTTTTGATATAGACTAGTTCGTGACTCGGGCACAGGAGTGATTCTGTTAATTCCATTTACTTCCCCAAGGGCGTCGTAAAACTCAAAATGTCGCTTCTACCTTACTGTTTGTTCGGGTTTTAAATAGTCCTCATTAAACGGAAATTAATCTTGAGAATCCCGAAACGTTGATTCCGCCATTATTTGAAATTGGAATGTTAGGGGATAATATTACTGTTATAAAAAGTATTGTTGGAATGAATTGTAGTAAATTATCTTTATAAATCCTTACTACTCCTAATATAATATTTATTATAGATAATGCGTTTTTGCACCTGCTGTACAGATTTCGATAAAATTTTGTGTATGGGTGAAGAAATGAGACCTCTTAACTCATGCAAATAACACTGAACAACTTTTAATAAATCACTAGTGGCTTTCCAGTGGTTGAAATTCGTCCGTCGAATTTAATATATTTATAACACATATTTTACATCAATTGTATTTTTCTGCACTCCTTCTCTATATGAACTTTAATGATACCAAATCTCACACTCATCCGTAAGCAATGTGTTTAAATAGATCTGCCTCGGTGGTGTAGTTGTATTACGGTACGACTGCAATGCTGAGGTCTCGGGTTCGATCCCCGGGTCAGGCAAAGTGATATTGGATTTTTCTGTTCAGTATTCAGCCCGGAGTCTGGAATTTGAGCCCGATATGGCGATAGGCTCGCCTCCTATCACATCATGGGACGGAATACGCACGGCGAAAAGTGGGTGCATTAGTTGCGCCTCTGCCTACCCCTTCGGGGATAATAGGCATGAGGGTATATGTATGTATGTATTTTTCTGCACTCCTTCTCTATATGAACTTTAATGATACCAAATTTCAAAATAAATAATAGTAAAAATACCATAGCTTTATATAGAAAACATCGCAACTACGCAATAAAATTCACTCGCTTTGACGAGTATCACTAATGAGAATGAATGAAATACTGGGTGCGAAATAATTGAAATAGAAATAAAGATGTCCCCATTATGTAACTGGCAGTACCAAGGGAGATAACACGAGGGAAAATGAAGCTTTTATTATTATTACATAAGGAAATGAGAAGGTGTTACCTGATGTTCAGTGATCTCCGTCTATAACTCCAAAATATTCGTATATGCTGCCGTCGTTAGAGAAGGAACTAAGGTTATGAAAGGACCTCCTTCTTTAGTTTTAGGAAACCTCAGGAAATCTCATAATATGAATGTAACAGCAAGCGGTCACTTCCCGTTATGAGACAGTTCGATTCAAGTCGACACAGTCATGCTGTAGGCAAGTATGTCTTAGTAAGTAAAAAAGAGAAAAGTAAAGAATGCCACAGATTTTAAATAAGACAGATTTGAAGCATTGCTACCGAACGAAAAGCTAGTAAAAGGAAAGAGAACCATTATTGAGCTATGATATTTTAAGCGGCACTTTTATATTCAACACCCGATATTGCCAAACACCCGGCAAACAAAGAGATAAAAGCTTTTTAAATCTCAAAATTTATGGTTTGTTTGCGCAAACGGAATACTATTTTGTAAATCCTGGTTCACGTGTCCCGTATTATTTTAATGCGATAGGTGGAGCGTACTTTATGCCCAGTCACGTCTGATCGCTCTAAAAATGTGGACGAGTGTTTTTTATTGCATACGCGTGAACTCTGTTCGAATTTACTTAGGTGATGGGTCGTAGCGAGAACTTTTGCTGTTAAACGTAATGTTAGGTTTAAATTGAATATATTGAAAAGACATTTTATGTGTAGGTTTAGGATTTTTTTTCTGTAGGACATTCATGTTTTTGTTTAATTAAATACTTATCTCTGAAACAACGCATGCTCACGCCTTTTATCCCCGAAGGGGTAGGAAGAGGCGCAACTAGTGCACCCACTTTTCGCCAAGCGTATTCCGTCCCATGATGTGATAGGGGGCGAGCCTATCGCCATACCGGGCACAAATTCCAGACTCCGGGCTGATACTGAATAGAAAAATCCAATCTCTGAAACAATAGCTGCCTTTTTTTAAAAAGCTACGATTAGATTCAGGCCTTAATATTATTTTAGGAATTCTATTCCGCCTGAATACTTTCGAACCGATTTTTTTTTTAAATTAGTAAGGTTACGACTCATTTGACTTTAGTCGTCAATATTTTCTTGAAATGGGAAACATTATTAGGGCCTACTTTAAAATAATAAATGTCATGTATAGTATTAAAAAACCACCCTAGCAAAACTCGGTCACTCAGGTACTATGAGATTAATAAAGCATAATATCCTTATCACGAAATCATCCGAATTAAAGCAGCAAAAAAATCGCATTAAAATCGATATAACTTCTATTCGTCTCCTTTATTCGTCCGATTTATTGATTTATTGCACCTACATTATTTTATCTCTGCATCATAAACATTAAATGCCTTTGGTATTAGGCTTCTATATTTTTGTATAAATTCTACTAATATTATAAACGCAAAAGTTTGTAAGTATGGATGTCTGGATGTATGGATGTTTGTTACTCTTTCACGCAAAAACTACTGAATGGATTTCGATGAAATTTGGCACACGGGTAGATTATGTCCTGGATTAAGACATAGCCTACTTTTTATCTCGGGAAAATATAAAGCGGGACTTGTATCCCGGGAAAACTCACTCACGCGGTCGGAGCCGCGGGCAAAACTTGTAATATAAATAATTATGACCACAGTGAAAGAAATTAAACGTACAAAACGTCTCTTTTGTATCTCAAACGGTGGAAAACTACGGTGTACGTGACAAATGTCCTTTACAAAGTATTAGCTCTGTCCACCGTCCTGCAGATTCGAGCGCACAATAAAATTTATTGAAATAGTGAAACTTTCAGTTATCTGCTTTATGGTGATGTTTTTAAGTCCATTTTTGTAACACATTTACCATGGTATTCAAATTTATTAATACTTTTTCTGATATGATAGTTTCACCAGGATAGTTCAAGTCCAGATCTGATATTTTATTTCCCGACCTTAATGAAGATGGGGATATTGAACCAGGGCGCTGTCGGTAATAGCCAACATACCGGCTCGCAGGTTTTCACGCTGCCTTCTTAACGGTAAAATTACACTCTTCCGTGCCTATTGCTCAACCTTCTACACGTGCAGCCTCTGGGCTAGTACTCGCAAAGATCGTACAGCGCCCTTAGAGTTCAATACAACAATGAATTTAGAACAGTGTTGCCAACTTTATTTTTTAGATGATCGTACCAGACACTAAGAAAAATCGTATTTTACCAAGAATTTTTGAAAAAAAATAGTACGCATTAAAATTTCAATAAAACAAAAGTAAATGAATTAAATGCGAAATTTAATTTAACAATTAATATTTGGCATGTAGATAATCTATCTATAATAGATTAACAAAGATAACAAGTAGTGACTTTTTTCACCTTGGTTATAACAACTCTTCTAAAATATACGAAAATACCTATGACATGTAACATTTCCATACAGATATAGCTTAAAATCACGAATTTGTAGGCGAACTGCCTCGGCCGCGTAGTTGTATTGCGTACGCGTTACGAATATGATTTGCGCGCTGAGGTCCTTGGTTCGAATACCGGGTCGAGCCAAAAACATTGTGACTGGGTTTTTCGGCAGCTCGGAGTCTGGCAGTTGGCGGTATGATACCCCCGTGCCTCGGAAATTACGTCGTTGGTCCTGCGCCTGATCTCTCTCCGGTCATATCGGATTGCCATCTCACCGGACTATGAGAGTGAAGGAATAGCGAGTGCACCTGAGTATTGCGCACACGCTTGTGCACTATAATATATCCTGCGTACCTGGCTGATCTCCATTGAGATTGGCCGCCGTGGCTGAAACTGGCTAGGAGGATTACGTTGTAGGCGGATGACAGGTGTACCAGATATTTTACAAGATTATACGTTATAAGAAGTTTAAGGCTCGTTCAAATCTGTTGGTTGCTATTGATTCTTTATAAGAAAAAATGAAGTTAATACGTTTTTTTTTTGCTGTGAGTAGGTATTAAAAGATTTAAAAGATCGTATATTTGCGTACGATTTCTAATTTACGATCGTACATCGTATCAAAGCCAAAAGGTCGTATGAATACGATTTAAATCGTACGGTTGGCAACACTGATTTAGAATGCTTGTGGGGTTGCCTCGTTTTTGTATTGCATCAGGGATGTTTGCGGATGCCCAGATAGATTGTTTCCACACAATAATACTTTACTCAAACTAGGTTACTTATATTTACTACTTATAAATAAAATAGGCTGTAGCATAAGTACCATGTTATAATCACGCTTCAACCACGATTAAATATACTTTAAGTCAACAAAAAGTATACAAAAAGTTTCTTTCACAGGTACAGTGAACACGCTCAAGTCCCTGCAAATCCACGTTCCCAAAGCGGTGCTGACAGGAAGAGACGCAGAACTGATGTGCACATACGAGCTGGAAGGAGCACAGCTGTACTCAATACGATGGTACAAGAACATGATAGAGTTCTACCGCTTCGTGCCGAAGGAATCGCCTGCAACGAAGGTGTTTCCTGTGGCAGAGATCAAAGTTGATGTAAGTGTTTTAAATGTTGGTAATATTTATTTATTAGCCGACTCAAAAAGGTGATTATTCTCGATTCGACACGCATGTCTTTATGTATTTACAGCGATAACTCCGAGATTTGTGAGCCAATTTCCGTTTTTCCTTTTTCATTTATTAAAGGAAGTTTTGGCGGTAGTCCCATTATAAGGTATCTTTTGGTTATCTTTTACTTTTGGATTCAATTTATCATTCATCAGTCCATATTATTTAAAATTAATTCTTCTAAATACATTAAGGCATATAATATGTCGATTACAAATAATTTATACAGTGTACACTAAATGCATTTATTACGTAGCAACATATTATAACATTAAATGGTTAATGTTATGGTCCTAGGTTGGTGAATGGATATATTGAGACCTATCCAAAAGTGGCATTGTAAACAAATATCTGTTTAAATTAAACGAAACATAATAACGATGATGGGTACCTATTTATGTAATTTCACATGGAGTGTATTCTAAAAGCACTTTCATTTGCGGTTGGGATAATAGGTAAAACTTCAAGCGTGGTCGTAATTTGCCGATCAAGTTAAATATTATGTTATATTTCTTAATAAATATTAATATGCCTGATAGACTAAAAACAATATTTAATAATTGATTTTAAAGTTGTCTTTCCAACAATTTTTGTAGTATTGTATAGAACAATACCATCCTTATTTTTTATACCATAAAACTATGAGCAGTTCTAAGTTCTAACGTTCATTTTTCGTCATCAGGTAGCAGCTTCAGATCAGAACCGCGTGGTGCTGACAGAAGTAGACAGGACGCTGACTGGAGAATACCAGTGCGAGGTATCGGCAGACGCGCCACTCTTCCACACTGATATCAAGTCAGCAGAAATGGTCGTAGTAGGTAAGTGTACTGACTTCTAACCGATCAGCGTATTGCCCACTTTTGACCATAAGCTTCCCATATACTAAAACTTATACTAATCTTTATACGTTTTTACCATCGTCTGATTTTATTATCAAATTTTAAACACACGTGAAAAGGTAAAATGAGTCGGAAAAACCTAGCCTTAAAAACGAAGTGCGAATTTAGTTTAAAAGCGATATTACAAATTAAACCTCAAAATACATATATCTAAACAAAGAGGTCCAACTTATCTATAACATAATAAAGCAGAAGAACCGGTGTGTCGGTACAGTTAAAGCAATGTGATAAAAAAAAGGGGGTGACTAAAGAAGAGTAATGGAACACAAATCAGTGATTGTTGTAACTATTTTCTGTCTGACTGTCTGTTTTTCGGTTTTTCTTTGTTACTGCCATACCATACCAGCCCAATATTATATACTGCCCACTGCTGAGCACGGACCTCCTCTACAACTCAGAGGGTTAAGGCTTTAGTCCACCACGCTGGCCTAGGGCTGGTTCGCGGACTTCACATACAGAATTTCAGAGAACTTCTCAGGTGTGCAGGTTTCCTCACGATGTTTTCTTTCACTGTTAAAGCGAGCGATAATTCACAAAGAATACACACATAACGTTTTAGAAAAGTCAGATGTGCGTGCACTTGGATTTTGATCCTGCGGACATTCGTCTCAGCAGTCCGTATAATATAATATATGTAAATATACTGGCACACACAAAATATGTATTGTAAAGTTCATTACGTATGACAACAGCTGGCACGTACACTACACAGTTGCTATTCATCACAGAGCACTCGCCATCTGCTCGCTCGCTAATATTTTCACCCTTCCCAGGAATCTTTTATTAGGATCGAGGATATATTGCATATTCACAATACATATGGCATTTTGTCTCGCAAAAACAAACCGTTCGTTTCGATTCGCGCTCTCCTTTTCAAACGCGGGCTTTGTTCTAATGTTTCGAATTTTCAAAATTGGCATCTACGTACGTTCATTTCGTGTGAGGGTTTTGTTCTGGTGTCAGTTCAATTAAAAAAGGTTCCTTTTATAAAATTTTCGGATAGCCATGATGTTTGTTTGTGAGATTAAGCACACATGGCGGTAGGCAGTGGCTTGGCTGTGCCCCTGGCATTGCATAAGTACATGGGGTGGTGGGTGCCGCTTACCATCAGACGGACCGCTTGCTCGTTTACCTACTTAGGTAAGGAAAAAAAATGGCGAAATGTGGTGACTGGTGCCCCGCTTGCACCTCTGCCTACCTCTTCAGTTATAAAGACCTGATGTGCGCTTGTACGTCAAATCCAACTCAATAATCTTTCAATACAGAGCCGCCGCTCACCGGGCCGAACGTGACGTCAGACCGCATGTCGTACATCGGTGGTGACCACATCAGAGCAAACTGCACATCACCACCGTCGCTACCAGCTGCCAATGTCACGTGGTACGTCAACGAGCAAATGGTAAGGGAATCCATACTTATAAATGCGAAAGTAGCTCTGTCTGTCTCATAGGCTTTCACGGTTGAACCAACGAACTGATTTCAATAATATATAAAGTGGGGGTTTTGTCTCTGACACACTATTTCACATGGGCGGGGCCGCGAGCAAGAGCTAGCAAGACTTCTAGAATTCTGATTCAAAAAACAGCTGCACTGACTGTTACACGCGTTTTACTCAGGACCTCACGCTTACAGCTGGGCCCTAGCGTGGTGGGTTATGCAGGACTTTTTTAAGGTCCCTAACCGCTGAACCAACAAAGCATCTCATCTACTGAAGCTTGAAATCAAGGTCCTTTTTAGTTTTCGCCCGGAGCCTTGCCTCGGCTAAAGCCGTCACTGAAAAATATTAAAGGCATGATGCAATGTTATCTATACTAATATTATAGATGTGAAAGTTTTGATGGAAGATTGGTACTCAAGTCAGAACGGCTGAACGGATTTGGATGAATTTTAGCACAGAGATAGATTATAGTATGGAATAGTATATAGGCAAATGTTTATCCAGCGAAAGTATGTACCCAGACTTTTATCCCGTAAAACTTTCACATGTGGGCCGAGCCTTGAGCAAAAGCTACTGAATAAAAGGATGTATTGAATCCGAATAAATCTTTATCTGAACAGGTACCAGGGTTCACAGCCAACCACGTGCTAAACTTCAGCAACGGGTACGCATCCAGCTTAGCAACTCTGGAGCTGGAGGCGGCCGTGCTGTCACCAGTGCCGACCCTCATGATACGGTATGCGATATTGTTTATAATGTCAAAGGACTAAGGTCGAGTATTACGTACATCTTGGAAAGCAGCTTAAACTAGTAAATTCTTGCAGCAATCTATACTAATATTATAAAGCTGAAGAGTTTGTTTGTTTGTTTGTTTGAACGCGCTAATCTCAGGAACTACTGGAACGATTTTGAAAATTCTTTCACTAATAGGAAGCTACATTACTCCTGAGTGCTATAGGCTACTTTTTATTATTATATACTGTCGCACTGCTGGGCACGGGCCTACTCTACAACTGAGAGGGTTAAGGCATTAGTCCACCACGTTGGCCTAGTGCGGGTTGGCCGACTTCACATACCTACAAAATTATTCGCAGCAATATAAGTATTGCAAAAGAAATTTCACATGCCTTTACACAAGCAACAATATTTCAATAATTTTATATGTACAGAGGGTTTTTTAATACATCAATGGTACAGATGCGACTTACCTCAAGTCATGTAAACTTCATTTGCAGAAGTTAGCTTTTCATGATTGGTTACACAGTATTTTTTTTTTGCGGAGTTGGACGTTTGTAGCAAGATGATACTGTATTGTAGCTACCAGACAAGAACCCCAATTAATATTAGGCGTCTATAAAAATAATTAAGATTTCAGAAGTTGATCACCTAAGGGAATACAGATTAAGAACGGGTTTTATTTTGGTCTTTCGGGATATCACTTGTAAGTTTTCAAGATGGTAGCATACCCGAGCTGAGAGGCTCGGACCCATTCTTGCTAATAAATATTGAGTACACAGCGTGCCTACACATTTCTCTTCCAAAACATTATGGTACAATATACTTTTTTTACATGGTAAATTGACTTGATCTGATAAACATAATCCAAATATTTCGATCAAGAAGAGATTTTCCTCCCCCGTAGTCATAATTATACCGGCCTATTTAACGAGATGTACAGTCAGCAGCATAAGTAGCTGAAGAAAATTTCAAATCGCCTATATACGCGTTAAGTTAAACTGAAACATTTTTTTCTTCGTTTGAAGTAAAGTAAATCTCTTTAATTTTATTTTTGTGAATAGAAATAAAAAGATAAGTAAGAACACAAAAAGTTGTAGGCAATTGGAAATTTTGAATTTGTTCAGCTACTTTTAAAAAAGCATTCATCATCAGCCACACAACGTCCACTGCTGAACATAGGCTTCCCTTAAAGATTTCCAGACGGATCTGTCAAAAGCGGCCCGCATCCAGCGTGTTCCTGCGACCTTTGTCAAGTTGTCTGTCCACCTTGTAGGTGGACGGCCGACGCTGCGCTTGCTAGTACGTGGCCTCCACTCGAGAACTTTTTTGCACCATCTGCCGTCAGTTCTTCGAACTACGTGCCCTGCCCACTGCCTCTTCAGCTTGCTAATTCGCTGGGCTATGTCAGTGACTTGAAAAAAGCATTAAAAATATTTAAAACTACTATCACAGAACGTCTTTGCAAAAAAGGTTATTAGTTATTACAACATAAGAGACTATCTTGAAGATACAAATGCTTGGGATTAGGTTGCTCAGATTCACACATGTTCTATAATTAATTTGTTTCTATTATGTTATTTATTGATGATATTGTTGGAAAAAATATATATCATATTGACAGATCGTGTTGCTAAGGGAGTTTCTTGCGCAGCTTCTTCTTCACAGCGATAATACATTCGGAAGCGGTGGTAGATTCATGACGACACAGATGGGTTTGTGAAAGACTATTTTAATAAAGAAAATGTTGAGTTTGAGTTACTTATGCTGCTGACTGTACATCAGCTAACCTCGGTACGCGAGTCAACAGAGCAAGTCACTAGAGAAGTGGTGGAGGTCTCATCATATCTATAGATAATGTTATACAGGACGACGCGCCTTACTACCTTCCTAATCGTTTACTACGATGCATGTGGCTCGAGCCCGACGCTTACATCGTCTCCTTACCTCGCGACACCCGCCCAAAAAGTGGTGGGGCGCGTCTTGACGTCTGGCATTACCTATACCATTTCAATTCAATACAAAATATATCCGGTGCCTTTCTACCAGCTATTCCTAACTCCTACTTCAAATTATAGGCCACGGATTCCATAAAAATTGAAAGGAACACATGCTCTAATTTGCAATATTTCATTACATACGTTCAAACTTTGTGTTTAACGTGCTATGCATTTACATAAGGGCCTTTGCACACGATGTTTTTTAAACGAGCTGACGACGCGCTTTGAACGCGATTAGCACGCTCAGCAAACGTAAGAGAGTTGGCAAGTTGAGACCTTTGCACACGATCCTAGCGTTGGTATCGATATAAACGCGCAGGTACGTCGATACGTACGTCGTCGTCGCGCCGCGCCGTAAGAACGCGTTTGTTCCCCTCCTTTACGCACGTATTCCTGCTGTTTCGTCTGTGTAAAGCGCATTGCACTTGCGTTTGTATTGATACAAACGCATACAATCTGCTAATACGCACTGATGGCGCACAAAGGACGCGCTCATCAAAAACGCGCGTCTTCAGCTCTCTTAATAAACAACGTGTGCAAAGGCCCTAAACATAAAGTTTAGAACATCAATACTTCGAAGTTGTGCGCTTCTGAATTTATGGGGGGAAATCCGTCATAGTTATTCCATTCGTTTTCTGAGATATGTAAACAGGCTGTGAATTCGACTTGCAATAAAAATATATGGATAAATTTAAGTCTTCAAATCGTCGACATACTTTTTTCATTACCATTTCTTTTTCTTTATCAAAGAAAACAAAAAGGGTTTTCCTTATCTTTCCGTACATACAAAACAAAGTCCCACGCCGCTTCTGTTTGAACGCGATAAAATCAAAAACCACCGAACGGATTTCGATTAAATTTGGTATGGAGGTAGACTACTTCTTATCCCGGAAAAATGTATAACGGGACTTATATCCAGGAAAAATTCTTTCATGCAGGCGAAGCCGCCAGCAAAAGTTACTTTTACATGTGAAAAATATATTGTTTCTATTAAAAGTAACCTAAAGAGGTAACTTACGGCCAGAACAGACCTACTACCTTCATAGACGGCAGGGTGCGTTGTGGAAATACCGGATCACGGAGTAATCCCATTGTTTCAAGATTGTTGTAACGAAATTAATCAAAAAGAAGAATACGGAGAAGTTGGAACAAATTTCCACTTCCCTCCATAGCTATATTTCCAACTCCTCCCTATCTTTCTATCTGATTAATTTCGTTGGGGGTTAAAGACAGATTAGCGTTCCCTGAGACTCGCCGAGCTTCACCGCTCGGTGTCATAAAATGCGTACCACTGCCGATCCTGGCTTACAGGAGTTGCAGTGGTAGGTGTGAGGGCGGGATAGTCTCTGTTCCCTCCATAGCAAAGCAGAAGACAAAATTATGAACTAAAAAGGTATTTTAACTATAACCATAGAGATATATACAACATAGTGGGTTAGCTATAATTTGATAAATTGTCAAGGATTTTACTAAATTTCTTTCCCTGCGTGGGAGAGTTCCGCTGACGTTCACGGGGCTTAATGATACAACTATCTAAATCATTTAAGAAATTATCACCCGAGAGGAACTTGATCATGAAAATTTATTACTGGCTTGCGCACTATCTCAATTGCAAATTTCTTGTAAAGCAAAGACATTAAACAGTATAATTATATACCGGACATCAGGACCAATTTTTTCGTCCAAAAGTTATTACCAATTGGTAATTAAGTCGCTGTCTTATCTGACATGTCCGTGTAATAAGACGTCTCAGTATGCTTAAATTTTGTAAAGAAAACAATATTTTGGAAGTAAATATGACAATTTACGCATGACGACCATGTCAAAGTATGTTCCAATGAATTTTAGATAGGTATTTTGTTATTTCACGGTAGATTGAGTTACTGACGAACAGGCTCAAAATTTTTGTGTTGTATGACAATTTTCCCAATGTCCACTCTATATAATCTTACAACTCTTTGTTTTAAAGTATTCCAACTTGACGTAAGAATTAATGTTAATTTTGTTTTAGGTGTGAGGCGTCCATTTTTGACGTGTGGAGAGCAACCAGCCACACTCTAGTATTACGAGAACGCAGCGCGAACCCCGCATCAGCGTTAGGAAGAAGTTTTACAGGTAAATTTTTAATACCATGGAGATAACTGGAGGCGTTTCTTAATTATTTTTATCCAGTCTCTTGTCTCTGACTCTTCAGTTTGACTTTGCAATCAGCCCTGTATTATATACTGCCCACTGCTGAGCACGGGCCTCCTCTACTACTGAGAGGGGTTAGGTCTTAGTCCGCCACGCTGGCCTAGTGCGGTTCGGCAGACTTCACATACCTTCGAAATTCTTTTAGAGAACTTCTCAGATATGCAGGTTTCCTCAAGATGTTTTCCTTCACCGTTAAAGCCAGCGATAATTCACAATGAATACACTCATAAATTTAGAAAAGTCAGAAGTGCGTGCCCTTGGGTTTGAACCTGCGGACATTCGTCTCGGCAGTCCGTTCCACTCCCAACTAGGCTATCGCCGCTCCTATCGCCATATCAGGCACAAATTCCAGACTCTGGTCAGATACTGAGAAAAACCCAATATCACTGCCCGAACGGGATGCGAAGGCATTCACGGAATTTACAATGTAAAATTTACTATTCCCTCATTTACTTTAAATTTCATTTGTTAATTATCAAGCCAAATAAAATCTGCGTCATGTCAAGTCAAATAATATTTATACCTACATATAACAAAATCGTACACTTCCCGTAAGCAATATATACCCACTTTATAAAATATTGTACTCAAAATTGCGAGTAGGTACATTTGGCATGCACATAACTGGCATTTGGCAATAAATCATGCAAGATTACTACACAATATGACGAAGAGAGTTTAACAGAAGCGAATTAAATCATTTGATGGTCACAAAGGATCGAGATGAATGCATCCGGTCGCGATTTTCTGTCCATTGTTATGATTCTCATGAATACAGTTTGTGCCAAGTCTTTTAACTATGTATTTATAAAACTTATTTAAGTAACTACCTCAGCAGAGTGTTATTGCATATATGGTAAGCTGAGGTTGCGGCCTCGAATCCCGCGTAGGGAAGTGATATTCGGTTTTATGCTCAGTATCAGCCCAGAGTCTGAAATTGGCCTGGTAAATTCCAATAGGATCACTCCCTATTATATACCTAACGTAGCTGGAGAAATGTTACACCTTTGCCTACCCCTAAAAAGGAAAAACGTGATCCTATACAGTATTTAACTAATGTCTTAAGATTATTGTTCTCCACTATACTGTGGAGTAACATTTGTTAACGAATGTCTAAAAAACCATTTTAGTCGAGATTTACGACCAGTCGCTTTAAACCTAGCAAATGGCAAACCAGCAAAAAATATTCGTGAACATGGAAATAAATTGCAAGGATTATATATACTGCCACTAAGACCGGGTTGTTTCATCTGTGATTAGGTAAAGTTAAGGCTCTTATTACACTAGCGAATTGCGAGCGAAATCACAGCGAGGCGAAGGCGCTGCACGCTCGTCCAGTATAATAGGACCATTAACTTTACCACGGATGTAACAATACGGACTAAACTAACGGCGATAAATTATGTTTTGTTTTACACACACACACACACGCCTTTTATTCCCGAAGGGGTAGGCAGAGGCGCAATAATTGCACCCATTTTTCGCCGTGCGTATTCCGTCATGATGTGATGGGGGGCGAGCCTATCGCCATATCGGGCACAAATTCCAGACTCCGGGCTGATACTGAATAGAAAAATCCAATATCACTTTGCCCGACCCGGGGATCCAACCCGAGACCTCAGCATTGCAGTCGTACCGTAATACAACTACGCCACCGAGGCAGTCTATGAATGAAAATGAATGAGAATATTCTATTTTACTTATTGAATATTTATTTTATTTTTTGTTACAGGCGCGGGCACAGAGAAATGTCTGCCAACCATCATGGTGTTACTGCTGCAAATATTTTTACAATTTCTATTACAGAGCTATACAGAGACCTCTATAAGATAGCTGATACGGTTCCTTATATAATTGTATAACCTTTACGTTTACTAACATTTGATCTGAATTTAATATTGGTACATCCGTAGTTATGATTTTAAATACGCCCAATAATAATTCAACAATTAACAGAAAAGTGACAAATCATCAATTTCAAGGATTAGGTATCATCGCACAAGAACACTCTCAAAACCAGATATTTAGCGTTTACACTTATAAGGTGTCTCGCAGATACGTGTAGTCTGTTATGACTGTATAATGATGAAATTAAAATTGTAATCAAATATTATTCTGTCTATTTCGTCAATGCCTCGAATATTCGCTACACAGTTCCATTTTTAAATATTTACATTCTCATCAAATTCGTTCGTTATTTAAAAACCATGTCCTATGATTAAATAAATATTTACAATATTGGGTGTATTTTTACAGCTACGAATAAAATAATCAAGAAATAAAATATAAAAATCGAATTCAACATTTTAACACTTGACAAAAACATTACTTGTTATTCCTATAACTCAAATGAAATTGTAGAAAAATAATATGGAATTAAAATGGATACGTTAAATTTCCCTCTTTAGGTTAACTGTTAATATAGACTGATTATATAGAATAATTTGTGTTGTAAATAAACGATTAATGTTTGTAAGAATACAAACAAATGTTTGTACTAAATAATACAATTAATTAAGTGTTAGTCCGAGTAGTATTAAGAGAGAATAATGTTCCCATATTTATTTCGTTTAGTATTATAAATACGCGAATGTTAAACATTGAAATAAAACTATTTTGCGGATTTTATCGCGGTTTTTTAATTAATATTTTCTCCCGACGTTTCGAAGGCTTTGCAGCACTTCGTGGTCACGGGGCGGACTGCTGTCAGTCAGTCAGCAAAATAGTTTTATTTCAATAGTATTATAAAGTAAAATATAAGGTCGGTCGCAAACGTACTGGGCATACTAGTACGTATATGCTCGTATTGTAGCTAGTATGACGCCACGGCGATAAGATGCACGTATAGCTACACGCTATAGCTATAGCGCGTAGATATACGTACTAATATGAGTATAGACGTGGCACAAATACTCCTTATAAATGCGGTTAGGAATTTTGAAAAAAGGTACGTAAAATATCTACAAAATTTATTTTTTACATTGCATCACCCGGAATTGTTTTAAGCAGTAAATATTATACTCGAATCTATAATATTAATCCACATTCATGATAATAGCTGAGAGAAAGAAAAGTTAAATATTAATTAAACACTTTCAATGTTAAAGGCTGTTACAATAACATTAAATAACAAAAAATATAGATGCTTTATATTCAACCACACAAATTTTCAATTCCATTCGATGATTTGGTTCACGCAGTCCCAAAAGCCAAAAAATACAAATCATTAGGGAAACACGTAAATTCTACACAAACAATAATTAAATTACTTAGCATACGTTGATATATCAATAATTTAATCATCGATGATTTGTGACTAATCGGCGATTTATCCAATTATAATTGCCATCAACAAAGAACACAAGCGCACAATAAAATATTGACTATTCCAATTTATCGCAGTAATAAAAATAGTAGCATTAAAGTTACTCCATTGAGCATTACGTAAGCCGAATCAAAGGAGGAAAGGGTGCCATATTTCCTTATTTACAGACAAGAAGGGTAGACGGAACTCAAGGTAACAAGAATATATTTCCGTATTTCAAGTTACCCTTTTGAAAATCTTGTAGCTAGGACGCATCCACATTTGTCTCTCAAGTTATGATTCCTAGTCTTATAAAATCTTGTACGACTCATCGAACAATTCTTATGATTATATTATTGGTATGAATTACTTGTTGTAATTTAAGTTTCCCCACACACTAGGCAATGTTAAGGCAACAAGGATAATACTGACAAAATATCAAACAGTTAGATAGGATAGACGGGTAGGTGTTCCAGACCATATCACCACTCTATCGAAAGTTATTGCAAATTTAATTTTGGAATGCAAAACGATATATTATTATCTAGAAAGGTTACCACGTCAATAAGGCCCGTGTTCACAAACGTTAACGGTAAGGCGTAATGCTATGATAATAAATCTGTTTCTCAGTGCTTACGGTATGACGGCCTTCGCAGTACGTAGGCAAAGGGGCGTTGTGATTGGCTAATATGGAGATACAACTTTGTTTCAATTGGCTGTCAGGAAAACAAAGTTGAACAAAGCCAAAGAAAACTATGAAATTACCGATACTCTTCGTTCGGGCGCATTGTGCATCCTCAATGTATTATTTGTGAATACGGGTGTAAAGATATGTTTGTCTCTTTCATTAAGCGACCATACGATCATGCCTATTATAATGGCTGTCGTAAACCTACAATTTGGCTCCTTCAATCAAATTGCCTAGTGCGTGGCCGCCCTAAACATCCAAAACATTCAACAAAAGCATAATTTTCGAGCAAAAAATTGTCACAAAACAGTCGTACTTAAATGTTTTTAAATTTTCGCCTATGATAAATAGTTGACACCATATTACTAAATCGTAAACGAGTTTTAAATCACGTTGTTATTGCAAAATACGTTACGTTATTTTATTATTGTTGACAGATAAAAACATGGAACTAAGTTTTTAGCTAAATAAGGTTTGTTCACACACCGCCGTGGTGGGCCCGGGCCGTGGTTCAATCGTGAACTAGTAATACTGTGTTCAATATAAAACGTGACTCATTAGTAGCACTCGGATAAATGTAGTATTTGGATTGTAGTCTTCTTTCAGCATCATCATCAGACACATGAAGAGCACTACTGAACACAGGCCTCCCCTAAAGATTTCCAGACGGACCTGTCAAAAGCGACCTGCATCCAGATATAATTATAGCTATTATAATTATTAGCTTAAAAAAGGAACAAGTGACCGACACGTGTAATTTATTTGAATAAAATGTACTCAATTTTCGCTCCTGGCATACCACGTCCCTGCCACTGAACGGATTCAGCACGCCAGTGTGTGAACAAAGCATCAAGTTTTATTAGCTACATTAATAATTAAAAAATGATGGTGCATTTACATGAATATTATATTCGATAATAATGTTACATGTTATAAAGTTGTAACTACTAGAATAGTACATGTATATATGTAAGTTAATACGTTTTTAAGTGTAAGTAATTTTAAAATGTATACAGATACGGGAGATGACAAAAGGGTTATTTAATTAAGTAACATTGGGTTCTTTGCACCAAATAAAACCGAGTATAGAGATCATTTTTAATTGCAAATGACGGCAACTGCACCGCCATATTCTCTTAAAATTCAAGAAGAATCATGTACAGTCAACCTCAAAATAGATTTATTTATCTAAAATAAAGTTAACCATTTCAAGTTTATTTTAGTGAAGAAAAAACGATTACACAAAAGCTTAAAGGCGATTTGAAATTTTGAATTTGTTCAAGCTGCTTTTGTGGCTGACTGTAGTGTTTACCTTAACGTAGAATTAAAAAGAATTAAGCATCGTTCTGGCCCCAGATAATTAAACTACGGCTGGTAAACTAATAAACCGATATTAAAATCAGCTATAGACATGTCAAGTTACAATATGTGACGGATTTTCATAACAAAATTTTGTTCATGTGACAGCGCTTACTTAGCTGGGAATGAGTTTTTAAATGACAGCTCAAGCTTGGTTTATTAGATAGTTCAATACATTAAATGTCTACTTGAGATTTTACTCAAATATGAGATTTATTAATACCGCCCTTAGTGTTAAGACCCGGCGCAGTGGCCCACGATATGTGTCGCATTCCGAGGTCAGCCTGTGTATATCCGGCTCAAACAAGTCGGTACAACTGTGTCGCTGACGAGGGAATCTCTCGTCAGTCGACGCTAACTGGATCCTTTTCCGCTTACCATGAAGTGGAAGGAACACTTTACCGTGAACGTGTACAAAATAATCAATTATATTCTTTTTTTTATTTTAGGGCATTGAATGACGACACGAGCATTCCGTTCGCCTGATGGTAAGCGATACGACCACCCATAAACAGTAGCAACACCATCCAGCACCTTGACTTACAAAGTACTGTATGGCATTCCACTGCGCTCGTCATCCTGAGACATAAGATGTAATTATTTTACTTGTTCCAATTATTTTATTTCCAACCAGTAAAGTCTTATCAGTAATTAATAAATTAAAGTCTTATTAATTTTGTATTGTGAAATAATCGGTTGTTCAGTCTATGGTTTTTACAAGGAATACTGCATTTTATAGAAACATGTTTTAATGGTCAGTTTTGCGCGTACGGCGGTGTTAAGAAATGTTGATACGAGTCATTTCAAAATCAGAAAAAAAAGGTACTTAAATAAAATTTGATCAGGTTTTTGTTTTTATAAAAACGTATTAATGTATAATTTTGTTTTGAAATATCAACACATAATATAAAATTTATTAGTATTTAAATTTATTAAAATGTTTTTCCGTGTTATTATTAACGTATAAAGTGGTATCTTTTGAACTGTTAATACTAATGGAGATATTTTACTGTTAGGTATTAATTACATTTGCCTAATTGTGCATTAAAGCAAGAGTGATTTTAGTTCGTAACATATTTGTAAACGAAAAATTAAAAATAAAGAGGTAATAATTGTATTTGATGTTTTATTTACATACACACACACACACTCACGCCTTATATCCCCGAAGGGGTAGGCAGAGGCGCAAATAGTTGCATCCACTTTTCGCCGTGCGTATTCCGTCCCATGATGTGATATCGCCATATCGGGCACAAATTCCAGGCTACGGGCTGGTACTGAATAGAAAAACCCTATATCACTTTGCCCAACCCGGAGATCGAACCCGAGACCTCAGCATTGCAGTCATACTGATATACAACTACGCCGAGGCAGTCGAGGCTATTTAAATATTTTAATGAGTTTAATCAATCATGAATGTACGCACGTGGACATTCGTAAATAAACCAAATACTTTCTATAATATGGTTGAAAATATTATGTTGCGTCGACCCCAAATTGGATTGGAATAAATGTAGGTGGCAGCAGGGAATGAGACCGTCGTCAGCCTTCATTTCTAGCTGCGATATTCCTGTTTGATTGTGAGATTTGAACTTTCATTCATGCTTCGATACCCTGATGACATATCTCGGCCGGCACTAAGCATCACTGGTCGCTGAAATTATCATAAGTTCAAGAGATAGAAAGTAAGGAAAAATAGCCCTTTTTACCACGAAGTTTGTCATAATTCATCATCATCATCATCAGCCACAGGAACTCTACTGCTGAGCATAGGCCTCTCCTAAAGATTTCCAGACGGACCTGTTGAAAGCGGCCTGCATCCAGCATGTTCATGCGACCATGTTATAAGTCAAACCGCCAACATTTTGGCAAATATCAAGTTCATTTTTCTTCAAAGTACACTATAATCCGAAGCGAAAAATATATTCATACCAAAACATAACTATATTCAGAAAGAAGTTTACCAAAAATACAATATTTTTGGTTATATAACATGTAAAATTTGCCTTGTCATTGGGTACAAGAGATGCGTAATACCCTAAGGTAACCCGCAAATCTTTGGCATAAAGGCTTCTTCAAACATAGTGGTCCGTTCCATGCAATACGATTTGCGAAAGTGCGACTTACGATATTGACACACAGATGGAATATTCTTTACTAAACTTTGCTAAGTATGTATATCAATTATGAGAACATTTTTTTTATTTTTTTTTATATATTGGCATTTGTGTTCACATTTTGCCAATGCCAAGTTTGGTTTGTCTATTTTATTATCTGTAGTATGTCGAAGTAAAGCAGTGGCTACCTTACCAAGACTTTATCGAGGAGTTTTGGCGGCAACAAAAAAAAACACTTGATTAGCACAATTATTTCAATTCACTTCATTTGCACTCTTTAATAGAACTATATTGGATAATATACCACCATAATTATGCAATATAACACTAAGTATCACCAAAATAATGAATTAAAACAAGAGCACCTCATGACACTTCCAAGTTCCCGCCAAAACTCCATTATAAGAACTTGTTTTGTTTCGCAATCCGCAAAACCATCTCAAAATAGAGTTTTTTTCAAAAAAGGAAATATACCATAATTATTTGCGCAGAATTCCTCTATCTACTCATTACCTTTCTGTTTAAAATCGATTCAGCCGTTATGGAGATCACGCCAGTTACACCGATATAAAAAAAAAATGCAATTGTAATTTGTAGGCTCATTTTGATGCATGTCTTATCTTATTCTTAAAAGTATAACTAAAGTAACATATTACAAAACTATTTATTTGTCATTAAAATCAATACAGCGTATAAAATAAATAAATTTGAGTGCGCTTACCAAGAAAGCTATGATCAAAGACTAATGACAGGATTAAAAAACCGTTATCAAAAAGCGCATCAACCTATTATGCAACTCTTTATGTACTATTTGCCAAAAACGTTACTTAGGGCGGTATTAATAAATCAATCTCAAGTTTGAGTTACATCTCAAGTAGACATAATGTATGAATAGTTTAATACCGCCCTAAGACTGGTATATACTTAAAAAAATATTCACTCAAAACCTCTTTTAAACGCGACCCGCACAAAAATTCAAAAAGAGAAAACAATGGCGGGCATTCTAAATTCAAAAACGCCACTTTTTGTCGAAAGAAACAAAACACGGTCGGAACAAATCACGACGCTTGCGGCCGCCCGCGGAGCGCCTTTTGAATTATTCATAATTCACCGGAGCAATAATGGCGTACAGGTGAAAAATATTTTTTTTTTCATTTTTCGTACGAGGTGCGTCAGTGAATGGAGTGCTGCGAACGAGTGATAATAACTCATCGATTGTTTACTAGCTAACACTGGCTATGAATAAAGCTGTATGGAGGTTTTATTCGTTGATTAATTGAGGAGAAATATGAACAAGGAACGGTAGAGGTTAACGAGTTCCGTCATAGATTGCTTTTTAGTTTTAGTATTTCTTTTATAATGGTATAAAATTTGAGTTTCTTGGTCTGTTGGTTACATAAAATTGCTCAAATTACGGGATAGTGGAATTAAATTAACATGGAGAGAATCTTTAAAGAATGATTCCTTTAGATTAAAATCAAGACCAAACGGATTAAAGAAACTTTTTATTATTTAGATTTTCATATACGAAACATCACTACCGTACACCGAAAGGGTAGACAGACTCAAAAACGTCAACTACGAACTAGAACCTGGATTTTCCGGCATTAATCTGTATGCCCGTAGATCAAAACTGTTGAGATGTTTCCACTTGACGCAAGGGCGAGTACACAACAATAAATTTTGGAACCACGGCACTGGAACACTATCTCGGCATAGCGTTCTGTGGCAAACTAGAGCGTACAATAACCTGATTCAAAGTCAGAAACTAAAATCATTTTCGTACATTAACACACACACACATTCACGCCTTTTATAATTCAAGGTGTGTACCCACTTTTCGTGTGTATTCCGTCCCATGATGTGATTGACGACGATCATATCGCCATTGAGTTCAAAATCCAGACCCAGGTGTCATACTGAAATAAAAATGCAACATCAATTTGCCCAACTCAGGACTCGATCCTAGGACCACAGAGCGATTTCGTACCTCGCATGAAATACCACTATGCCACCATTGCAGTCGTTTGTGTGTGTGTGTGTGTGTGTGTGTGTGTGTGTGCGTGAGTGAGTGAGTGAGTGAGTGTGTGTGTTTAATGTAAATTGAAATAAACCTTACCTCAAACAATAACAATTTTATTCAGCTGCATTTGTACATTACAATCCATTAAAATAGTTGGCTTTTAGCTTGAATTATTGTACTAACAGCTTTACGTGGAAAATGTGGATTTACACTACCAAAATATTATAACGGTCTAATTTTAATTTGATTTATGATTTGTGTTATATGTAGCGCTGGGAATCGTAAATAGTGTACCAATTATGAATTAGCTTTTGCTCTTTGCTTTGTCTGCATATCGTCCGGAATAAAAGTGCTCTCTTTGAATGTGGCAAAAAAACGACACGAATCCGTATCGTTTCATTGTGATTGGTCGAGAGACAAACACGTGACTAACGTTGGTCTCTCGATCAATCACAAACGTCTTAATTAAACAATATCGACATTCGTGTCGTGTGTTTTTGTCACATTCTTTGGGGGTTCTAAACACTTTTGTGGTGGACTAAGACCTAAACCCTGTCAGTAGTAGAGGAGGCCGTGCTCATTAGTGGGCAGTATATACAGGGCTGGTATGGTATTACTAGCAATAATTGCGCGCATACGCATACTCACACCTTTTATCCCCGAAGGGGTAGGCATAGGCGCAACTAGTGCACCCACTTTTCGCCGTGCGTATTCCGTCCCATGATGTAATAGGGGGCGAGCCTACCGCCATATCGGGCACAAATTCCAGACTCCGGGCTGATACTGAATAGAAAAATCCAATATCACTTCGCCCGACCCGGTGATCGAACCCGAGACCTCAGCATTGCAGTCGTACCGTAATACAACTACGCCACCTAGTAGCAATAATTGCTTCGTTTTTTTTTTTTTTTATTGCATTGAATGACGAGACGAGCATGCCGTTCACCTGGTGGTAAGCGATACGTCCACCCATTAACATTAGCAACACCATCCAGCACCTTGACTTACAAAGTACTGAGTGGCATTCTACTGCGCTCGTCATCCTGAGACATAAGATGTTAAGTCTCATTATGTCCAGTAGTTATACTGGCTACAATGTCCTTCAAACCGAAACACAACAGTGCATGCACACTGTTGCTTGGCGGTAGAAATAGATGATTGATGAAATAGATGGTTTGTCTAAATGAGGTTACTTATTTATATTTAAACTTATTTCATTCGCAACTTCGCGATCTTTTATCGGATCCTAGTAAAGCACGTATCGTCACTTGTTAGTCGAAATTGTGTCATGAAACATTACACTACTATAACTGAGATTTGCTTTTGCGACTTCAGTAACTGTGCAGCATTTCTCAGCATTAAGTTAATGACATCTGCGCTGCGCTATAGGGAGCATGCACGAGCTATAGGGGGCAGCACAACATCGACACAAGAGCCACAAGTGGATAAAAAAAGAAACTAGAACTAGCACAATAATTTGTTTATATCTTCTTTTAATATGACAAAAATGATAAAATATGTATTCCGGCCGAATGTTATTTATACCCAGCGTGTCCAGAATATGCTTCTTTTTTATGGGAGCTAGTTATTTACGCAAAATTAGTAGGTTATGTTCCCTTAATTACAGATTTTTTTATATTGAATATTATCTTCAAAACATATTTATTTTTATAAATGACGTAACGAAACAGTTCTAAATGCTTTTGGAACTCATAATTATGTATGTTTTGTACAGCTTTTATTATTTTTGTCGATTTTCACATAACCATGGAATGTTAGTAGGTACTTAGGTACTATTCTTGGGAACATTATATAATTTCACACCATTTGATTTGTTTATTTTTATGTTTTGTAGCATTCAGATACACAGCGATACATTATCAACAAATCAAATGTTATTTTCATCCTTTTAATGAATATTGTACGTCAACGCCAAGTATCGATGGGCTGAAAATGAGTCAGATTGCGCCACTAGATGACAGTGCTTACGACGTGCACGTTCCCCATATAATGACTTTTACCTAACAGAATAAAGCATATTTTTCAATATTATTTTGAATAAAATTATTCTGACCCATCTCAAAACGAATATTTCTTTCCTTAAATTTCCTATAACTAAACATCTTATAGATGAATACTAGCCGAATATTAAATTCAAGTCAAAGTTTATCGGTCGATATTGTTGCATAGCAAGTAGCTCGCAACGAGCTCTATGGCTTAAATTGGCTTTGCATTCTATAATTGCTGATGTGCTTGTGTCGAATTGTGTTCTGGCCTGTTTAGACTTTAATTTATAGTTCAATAGACGTGGGTGTTGTATCGATGTTTGGCGGATTAAATTATGTAGTAGGAAGTACCTAATTATTGTGAAAGTACTTATAATAAATCTATAGACTGACTGCCTCGATGGCGTAGTTGTATTGCGTGCGCCCTAAGATACTGGGTTCGAATTCCGGATAGGGTAAATTGATTTTGGGGCTTTCTACTCAGTATCAGCCCGGAGACTAGAATTAGAGGCCGATATGACAATAGGCTCGCACCCTATCACATCACTGGATGGAATACACAATACTTTGATAAATTATGTAAGACAATAGTTGTGCCTCTGTCTAACCTTTCGGAGATAAAGGCGTGAGAGTGTGTAAATCTATAGAGATGAGATAAAATATATCAATCATTGCTAAGCAATGATTTTAAAAAAGAATATATTTGCTAGGGTATGCCTAGCAAATTAGACGAAAAAAGTGTTCCGCACGCACATTCTTGACATTATAGTATGTGAGTTGACGTATATAAACCAGTATGAACAATAAAGACAGCCAGTATTTGTCATTTGAGTGTAGTGTATAGAACTAGGCCTCGTACTGGCAAGCGCAGCGTCGGCCGTCCACCTGCCAGGTGGACAGACGACTTGATAAAGGTCGCAGGAACACGCTGGATGCAGGCCGCTTTTGAAAGGTCCGTCTGGAAATTTTTGGGGGAGGCCTATGTTCAGCAGTGGACGTCGTGTAGCTGATGATGATGCTGTATAGAACTATCCCACTCGGTTTACTTTTGAGTCTTTAGATTGCGATTGCTAATGTTATATCTATGTTTTGGAATATCTGATGGTGCTTGGCAAATCAGTTGTCACCTTATACTAAATGGTAAATAGTAAACCAAATAACCAAAAAAGTAAGTAACAAATTTCCAGAGAATTTTCATTTTTAAAAGCTTTTATTTAACTTGTTTTATTGCAGTTCAATGACGAGACGAGCATGACGCTCGCCTGATGGTATGCGATACAACCGCTCATAATTAGTAAGCAACACCGAACAGAACTTCTAATCACAACGTACTGCGTGGCACTCCACTGCGCTCGTCACCTTGAGACATAAGATGTTGAGTATACTGGTGGTAGGTCTCTCATATGTAAGAGTCCGTCTGGGTGGGTACCACCGCAATGTATATTTCTACAGCCAAGCAGCAGTGTGCATTCACAGTTGTGTTTCGATTTGAAGGAGATCGTAGCCAGTGTAACTACTGGATAAAATGAGACTTAACATCTTATCACACAGTACATTGTAACTCAAGGTGCAGTATGGTGTTGCTACTGTTTATGGGCGGTCGTATCGCTTACCATCAGGCGAACGACATGCTCGTCTCGTCATTCAAAACCATAAAAAAAAAGTCTCATAATGCCCAGTAATTACGCTAGATACAATGTCCTTCAAACCAGAACACAACAGTGCATGCACACTGCTGCTTAGCGGTAGAAATAGACATGCGGTGGTACCTACTCCCCTGGCAACGAGATATCTGTTAGCAGATAAAGTTTAACAATATCAAAAGTTTATTTTTGTGTAACTCTTTTATATTTCTGTTGATTAACTTACATTATAAGAGATTTTTAACTGCTTACCTATTTCATCAGAAAACGAATTTAATTTAATTTTATTAGCACATGGGATACCCATACTGAGAGCCATTTTACGAAAGATGTTTGAGGTTTACTCTGTGATTTATATTTTTTCTTGTTTATATTTAAACTTGGAAGCACGAATTGCCGTTTGTTTAAATAGATCCCTCGACTAAAAACACATAGGTATAAATAAAATAAAATAAAATAAGCCTTTATTGCTGTTACCTACTGCTAATTACAATATGTATCTTTTAAACTTTTTACTGATATACTAATCTAACTATTTCTAACATAAATATTACGTAATATCGGCAATCGGATTCTTTTTTGCAACAGCTTGTCTTACGACAAAGGCCTCCTCCAAGGATTTCCATGCAACTCGATCTTTGGCTAAACGGGTCCACTCAGGACCTGCTATTTGCCTTATATCATCTTCCCAGCGCTTACACTGTCTCCCTTTATTTCTTTTTTCACCCCTAGGGTACCACTCCGTTATTATTCTGGTCCACTTTTCCTTTGCGTCTCGTAACATGTGCCCAGTCCATCGCCATTTCATCTTTTTGCAAACACTGTGCGCGTTTTTGAATTTTGTTTTACTTTTTATTTTTTCCAAATTTACCTTATCCTTTCTTCTCACACCAATTACACTTCGTTCGATGCTATTCTGGCACACTTTTATTTTATTTGATAATTTTTCTGTTAAGGCCCATGTTTGGCAGCCATATGTTAGACAAGGTATTATGCACATGTCCTACACAATTCTTTTAATTTTTGTTGGCATTTCCTTATTTTTCATTATTTCGCTGAGACTCCAAAATTTTTTCCACGTATTTGATATTCGTCTATCTATTTCTTTTTCCATTGTATTAATGGGGGATATCAGCTGTCCTAAATATACATATTCGTCTACATATTCTATTTGTTCATCATTTACTCGTATGAAATCTGTATCTGAATGTTGTGTGTTAGTCATTACTTTTGTCTTGCTAATGTTCATCGACAAAAACACATATATGCAATATTTAATGGAGCTTTATCTTTAAACGAATATTAAATCACTTTGACTACACATCTTACGCCAATAGTTCAGTAAACACGGGGAAACTTCTTGATAGCTTTAGTGGCAAAATTGTAGTTTGCGAGTTAGTAGTTTATGATGATGGTCCAAAGCTTAAGACTTAGCGATAAATCTATACTAATATTATAAAGCTGTAGAGTTTGTTTGTTTGTTGAACGCGCTAATCTCAGGAACTACTGGACCGATTTTAAAATTCTTTCACTTATAGGAAGCGACATTACTCCTGAGTGCTATAGGCTACTTTTTATCCCGGAAAAACTTTTCCACGCGGGCGGAGCCACGCGCAATGCTAGTTTATGATAAAAAAAATTATAACTACTACTATAATACTACTATTATAATTATACTACTAGACCTAGCGATGACTATGTAATAGTAGACCTGGCAGACGTTCTGTCATAGACCATCTACGCTGTCCGCAATTTATGTAAACTGCATTTCATCTTTTTAGACCTCAACAACGCTACTTAACGGGTCGAAAATTATCCTATCTTTAGCTGGAACCAACCGTACACATTCATAAAACTTCATTGAAATCAGTGGTTTCGGAGATCAGTGTGTACGAAAAAGGATTTATATAAGAAAATATTAACAACATATCCAACTTCTCTGTTGATTTTCCAAATAACTTCTACCGACGCTGCCAACCTTTTGCCTAAGAGTTTGTTCCACAAGTAAATTTTATTAGATACTTAGTATTCATTTTATTACCATCTATATGGGAGCATTAGAGTGACTTTTGTAATTGGTCGGCTTATACATTAAGCATTTACTCAGAAGTAGAACAGGCCCAAAAAAATTAATACTCGCTATTGACCTATAAGTTAGAGCACTCAATTTGAATCCAACGGCTCTGTAATCGGTAAATATTTAGAGTACCCACTATTTACTTGAACAAATTGATGTTTCAAATTGACTTTAAAGCATTAATGCTACCGGATAAATTAAATCCGTTTCTAATATGCACAACTTAATTAAGGGTGGTCTCTATTCAGTTGACCTTAAAGTTGCGAATGGATTACCCTTTAGTTTGCTATTGTAGCCAGTGTAACTACTGGACATAATGAGACTTAACATCTTATGTCTCAGGATGACGAGCGCAGTGGAATGCCACACAGTACTTTGTAACTCAAGGTGCTGTATGGTGTTGCTACTGTTTATGGGCGGTCGTATAGCTTACGATCAGGCGAACGGCACGCTCGTCTCGTCATTCAATGCCATAAAAAAAAGTTATCTTCATACTGATTTCTTATGTTTACGCGAATATTACACATTGAAATTAAACTACTGTAACGGATTTTATCGCGGTTTTGGAACGAAGTTCCTTATCGCGCGTTGTGAAAGGGGGCTGGACGGAAAGTTGTCACGACACTTTTTTCTATTATCTTACTAATATGAACCTTAAATACAATGCGTAGAAGCTATAATTCTTGAAACGAGTATATTTTTATTTATTTTATTTATTAAAGTCATTAAAACCATTTCTTACTAATCTAATATGAACCTTAAATACATTGCGTAGAAGCTATTTCCCCAGCGTTGGCACGGCACGAGTACAAAAGAATTGAACGTAACATTCTTTTTTCAAATTTTGTTGATTTATTCTACTTTACTACTACTGACATTTATCAATAACAAGGCTAAACGTGCTTTGCTCGCGTTTAAAAATCTACTTTATGTGGTAAGCGTAAGATCGAATTTGTGTTTAGTCAATCAAAATTTGTGATAAAAATGCTATGCAATAGCTTTACCGCGGTAGTCTCCGAGTACCACACGTATTTATTTGTTTTTTTCTCTAGAAACTTATGTAGTGGAACGGAAATAGGAAAATATTTATATATATTTTTTTATATTTATTTATTTATTTATTTTTCTACACACTCTGTTATATAAATAAAATTTTATTACAATTCCTTCACTAATTAATCGAAAGGAACTTCGTTCCATCCGGGTATCCCTTGACACCTCTCATTTTTTTTTTCTCCCGACGTTTCGAAGGCTTTGCAGCACTTCGTAGTCATGGAGCGGACTGAGGTGTTGGTGGTCCGAAAAGTTAATGTTACAAATCTATAGTTATCTTCAATCTTAACTGCACATTTTTAATAATAATAATACACTGGTCGTGACCACGCCTGAGTCAAGGTTGTCCTAAAATAAAAGTACTGCATTTTCCATTTTTTTTTTATAATATGTTTATCAAGAATTTTGCATGGTGACAACTGACAATAGTCTAATTGTGAATGGAACGGACTGCCGAGATGCAAGAAAGAAATATATTTTATTTGAAAGCACAAGTCTGCAGGGTCAAAACTCAAGGGACACATCTCTGACTTTTCGAAGTTATGGTGCATTAATGATTCCTTGCACCATAGTCAGCGGTGGACCACCTACACTTCAGTCCGCCCCGTGACCACGAAATGCTGCAAAGCCTTCGAAACATCGGGAGAAAATAAAATAAAAAACCGCAATAAAATCCGTTATAATAGTTTAATTTCAATGTTATGATATATTGTTTATCAATTATCATTCGTTTTAACGGTGAAAAAAAACATCTCGGGTAAACATAAATACATGAGAATTGTCTATAAGAATTTTGAAGGTATGTGAAGTCTGCCAACCCGCACTAGGCCAACATGGTGGACAAGGCCAAAACCCTCTTAGTAATAGAGGAGGCCGATGCCGGTGCTCCGCATTGAGCAGTAGGTATATAATACAGGGTCGGTATTATTATTATTATTGCATTATTGTTCATATTTCATAGTCACATTTAGCAAATAATCATAATTCAGGCCGTACAAAGGTTTCAAAAATTGAAAGGTGATACCTTATATCAAACCTTAAGATACACCTTTACATCAAACTAACTTTTGCTATCGCTGAAGGATGCCATGTTTTAAAGTATACAAACAAAACTTTGTCTAGTTGAAGCTTCGCGAAGTATATTTTAATAAAAGCGACTCTTAGCACAACTTTAACTTGGGGGAAGACCTTTTAGTTCCTAACGTATTAATATTGACCTTAACCTTCTATTCCTATCCGCCCTCACCCCAATTTGGGGTTGCCGCAACACATTTTTAATTTTTTTTGGAACGATTTGGCTTTTAAAGTCACTTGCTTACTTGAAGTCAACCTTTTCTGTAAGATCCATCGTAGACAAATATTAATAGAAATAACTATGAAACCGACTTAGAATCGAACCCAGTACTTTCAGGGTGTATTCCATATGCGTTGCTACTAAACCAAGGCGATATTAATGTAGAATTTGCCCGGTAAATGCCAGAACGCTTGATGCCTTTGCCATGACCCGAAAAAGGTTTTTTTTTTTTATGGCATTGAATGACGAGACGAGCATTCCGTTCGCCTGATGGTAAGCGATACGACCACCCATAAACAGTAGCAACACCATCCAGCAACTTGAATTACAAAGTACTGTGTTACAAAGTCTCATTATGTCCAGTAGTTACACTGGCTACAATGTCCTTCTAACCGAAACACAACAGTGCATGCACACTGCTGCTTGGCGGTAGAAATAGACATTGCGGTGGTACCCACCCAGACGGACTCTTACATATGAGAGACCTACCACCAGTAGGCATAACGCTCGTCCCCAATTACGAGCCCACATTTCACGAGTCATAGCTTGTGAATGTCCTAAAACTCACGATAGCACACATTTAGATATTTCATAAGTTTAACCTAGGCAGTAAGTTAGCAAGAATCTTACAAAGAAATTTTTATTTCTTATATTTTCCGTGAAATTTCACATTTGGGTCGCAGTAGCAACTCAATCCAGAGCGGAACGCAAACTGCCGTCGTTTGCCCGAGCTGACTGCAAGGAACCGTTGCAACTCAGCACTTGAGTCGTAAAATTTCCGATCACATATTTTAAATCACGTAATAAAGAAAATTGATATGAACCAAATCAATGTAATAAGGCAAGGTTTGTGAGCTCTCATGTCAAAGTCGATAATACAATATTCTAGTTTGAAACAAAGACCTACTAAAACTGGATCTGATTGATAGTAATAATCTCAAAAAGATTTTAGGCCTCACCAAAGTGATTCAAATGCACTTGAAGGCAAGTGAAGTGGCATCCAGATATACATAGAGATGACAATCCCTCGAAATTCGACACTGGACTGTTCGAAACGATACACACTGATCCCAGAACACAACACTTGCACAAAGCCATACAAATTAATTTTAAAGCCATGTCAACTCCAGGAAATACAAGACGAGCATGGCGTTAGGGATTAAACGCAATCAAATTTACGTCTACGGTTACTGATCCTAGTACGAAATCGAGAAACTCGAGTGCGTGCGAAATAAGTAAAATCACAAGCTGTTTAAACTTTAAACTAGTTTATGTTCGCTGTTCCGCCCCCGAGAAGTCTCACTGCGCATTTTCCAAGAATAATTCATATGCTATACCTTATCTAGGACTTCAAAATTTCTAACGAGTACTCTCAGATAATCCTTGTGATATTATCTTTCGCCAACAAAACAATAAAAGTCTATAACCATCGAACAGTAAATATGAATCGATAGACACCTCATTTGGCAAAATGACTTCAATAGGAGCGAGCATACATATATAAAAATATATACATACATAAGGTGTATAAGCCATTACCCATCCTTGCTTCACCGTTATCCGGTAATAATATATCCATAACTAGACTTTTGCTTGCGGCTCCGCCCGCGTAAATAAGTTTTTCCGGAATAAAAAGTAGCCTATGTTAATTGCTGATAACGTAGCTTTATATTGGTGATAGAATTTTTAATATCAGTCCAGTAGTTTCGGAGCCCGTTCAATGCAAACAAACGATCAAATCTTTTCTCGTTATAATATTGATATATATAAATGTAACTTCAAATGTTAGAGATGACCTAACATACTTGAAACCTTCGTCAGTCCAACACCCACTTGCCTACTTATAAATTACTTTTTGGCTTCTTCATACAAAACTACTGTCAAAATATATGTAATCATCGAACATCGATAACAGCCTGTTACCTTATTGTTCCCATCATATACAAACTTGGCACAAATATAGTACAATAATGGACAAATAAAATAGATAATCGATGCCCAGAAGGTATTTGTGGAAATTTTATTTGAAAAGTTTTTATTGATCCGGTATTTGGCATCGGGTACGATATGTTACATTCCATTTATTGTTCTGCTACCAATTCAATTGATTAATGTCGGAGGAACCAAGACGGCGTGCCCTCTTTAGTTCACGATACTTTATGTTAACTTAATTTTATCAATGTTCGTTTCTGGCAATAGCGAGAACGATAATAAAATTTGGCAAATTGTGTTTATTTATTGAGAAATAACTCGCAAATGAAGATTAGCAACATAGGCTTCGAAGTTAATATTGTTCAACTGTTGAGCACGGGCCTCCTTCACTACTGAGAGGGTTTAGGCCTTTGATTAATTATATAACTAGATAGAGTGACGCGCTATAGTGAAACTAACACAAACAGGCCAACTTTTCTTAAGCTAGTATGCGTGACAGCTGTGTCATACGCTATCACTGTGGTTGGTATTGTTATAATGTATTGGCATTATGCACTGTGCATTGTCTATTATGCTAAACAACACAACTCCTTTTCCCAATCCTTCCTTATTCACTCAAGCTTGAAGTATCAAGTTTGGATATGGAACGGGCGCTGGCACAAAATTAAAAAATATACCAAGGACATAAACAATTTCTATTGTCCTTGGTTAATTATCTGTCAATTATATTTGACCCACTTGCCATCCACCTGCCGTCGCATCACCACTACTTCTGAAGACCGCAAGAACCGGGATCCCGGGGAAGCATCCGAAACAGGCAGGTCACCGCGCCGCAGTAAGTCCTTTAATTTTGTTCCCGTGTACCTTGTTTGTTGTCACCGCATATACAGTAACACTGCCAGTGCACAAAAAACCGCCTATTTATACAGTCCACTATAACCGTCAAAATTTCAAATTGTGGGGTTTTAACCACCATCATTTTTTGGTCCTTCGAACCGCGATATATTGCATTGTGCAAAGTATCAAACGCATATTTGCCTCGATTGTACAATCCCGCTAAACTACGTGTGTGAATTTTGTGCTGGTCACGAAATAATATCTGTCAAGTTTTCGTGCGCTTTTATAGTGTTTAAAACTTTATTTTCCGCATTGGCAGACTTATTATTGTTATTTATTATTAAAATAAACGATTTACCGCAAGATCAGTGCAAAATATTGAAATTTACGTAGTTACATATTTTTGTCGAAAGTCGAGGGTAGATTTGTGATAGTGTCTACTGTCTGTAGTGTTTGAATAACCAAAATTAAACTGTTATAAAGTGACTACAGTGTTTTAACAAGGATTGTACCGCTTAAAGGTTGGTAAAATCACTTATAATATATTGTTTTAACTTGTGGAGGTCATTTGAGTAGGTATACCATGGCTAAAAAACAGTTGGAATCTGTTTCCCAAAAATTTCAAGATGCGATTGACATCGAAAACAATCAGCTTAGGGTGTATCAGGCCAAGAGAGATGCACTTTTTCAACGTATGCAGTACATATACGACAAGTCAAACGACTTAAATGATCAAAGTAAATATAAACTATTTCTTTCAACTGCGTCTGGTATAGATAACTTGCGCAAAGAGTTTGAGACTGTATTAGACGAGTATAATTTACTTTTTTTAAAGTTAAATCCAACCGCTACTATTAGTTACCAATCATTTATTTCCTTTGATGAGCTGTACTGCCATGTAAAGCAAGTTTTGTCAGAACTAACTGAACAGAACAAATCATGCAATGAAAATAGTGCACAACCTCAACGCTCAAAAAAGTACCTCCCACCAATTGATTTGGTTTCTTTCTCAGGGGATGTTCGTACCTGGCCTATATTTTACCAACAATTTAAATCTGTGGTTCACGATAATTTAGATTTGTCAGACGGGGACAAGGTTCAATATTTGGTAGGCAAGTTGTCAGGCCCCGCTTTAACCGTTTGTTCCGGATTGGCACCTACCGAAGAAAATTATTTAATTATTTGGAATGCTCTAGTTGACAAATATGATGACCCGCGGTCTTTAGGTAATTCTTACCTGAACCAAATATTAAATTTCAAACAAATAAATAATAACAGCGGAACTAATTTAGAGTCATTTATAATAAATTTTGATTCAGCAGTTCAGGCCTTTAAACAATTAAAAATAAATGACTTGTCTGATTTTATATTTTTACATCTCGCTTTAGAAAAGTTAGATTCCAATACTGTTCATTTGTTTGATATTATGCACCGCAAAGACAAAATACCTTCTTATAAGGATCTTATAACATTTGTGAAGGAGCAAAGTAAATCTTTATCACGTTCAAATGGAAAGCCTGCTGTCACCTCAAAGGTTACTGCCCATAATAAAAAGAATACACTGCCGCAGATTAAATATACAAAATCTTTTGTCAATACTGATACGGGGTGTAGTTCTGGTGGTAAGTTAAGGTGTGATACAACTACTTATAATACAAATAAATGTACTTTATGCAACAGCAGCCATGAACATCTTTATAAGTGCCCTTCTTTTATAAAATTGACTCCGCTCCAAAGGTTTAATTTTATTAAAACAAATTCATTTTGTATCAACTGTTTAAGCATTAAGCATAAAGTTTCTGTATGCAATTCTAAAGGTAGGTGTTCAAGTTGTTCTGGCAAACATCATTCACTTTTGCATTTTAAGCAACCCGCTAAGTCAAAAAAATATAATGATGTGGTCACTTATGACACATCTCGCTCCGCTCACACTGAGGTTCTCGACCCCGCTACCGCGAGTGGCTCTGTGTGTAATTCAAAAACGCCCGAGTCACAAAATATCGCATCCGCTACTCTCAACTCTGCGTGCAGTACGCACCATGTAGACTCACCGCATTTAAATAAGAGCAACCCATCAGTGTGCACTATGTCTTGTGATAGTGTTGATCGTTTACATAAAACTACTTTATTAGGTACCGCTAAAGTTAAATATGTAGATAAATATAATCACATTCATTATTTGAGATGCTTAGTGGACGCTGGCTCTCAAAGTGACTATATTACTGCTGATTGTTGTATGCGCTTAGCGCTGAATGTACATAATCAAACCCGCTTTTCTGAGGTCCAAGGTATAGGAGGGATGAAACAAAAAATTTTAGGTGTTACCAATGTTTCATTTACATCTCGCTTCGACAACGGGCATGCGTATAATGTCGAACCTTTGGTCGTGAACGAAATAACGTCACAACTCCCGGACGCTCGCGTAAATCTTGGGTCTTTAAAACATCTTAGTATGTTGCCGCTAGCTGATGATTCTTTCTTTGAACCCGGCCCGATTGATATGTTGCTGGGTGTAAATATTTATTGTAAAATTTTGTTATTCGACAAAGTTGTTGGAGACCCCTCTGCCTTTGAGACTTCTTTAGGATATTTGATCATGGGTGACGCGCCTATTGTATCCCCTCCCGCTCCCCGCAACTTTTGTGCCTTCACTAAGGAACCTCTTAATAACTTAGTTGAGAGGTTCTGGTCTACAGAGGAGCTGCCTTCTCGAAGGTTTTTGAGTCCTGATGATCAAGCGTGTGAGCAAATCTACAACTCCACTACCAAACGCCTTCGGGACGGTAGCTACTCAGTCAGTCTCCCATTTAGGGAAGATCCGCAAAAGTTAGGAAATTCTTACGTCACCGCTAAAAGGAGGTTTTTACTTCTCGAACGAAGGTTCGCGAAATCACCTGACCTTCGTGAACAATACAATGACATAATTAATTATTATTTGCAAAGGGGTATTATGTCGCGCGTCCCTCAGGAGGAATATCATTTGCCTGGTTATATTATACCGCACCATCCTGTGATACGTAAGGATAAACCTACGACACAGGTTCGTATTGTCCTCGATGCCAGCGCTGACACCGATTCAGGGCTGTCACTCAACGACATTCTCCATACAGGGGACAATTTACAAGCTGATATCTTTGACATTCTTCTGAATGTTCGTATATTTCGTATTGCATTTTCGGCCGATGTAAGGCAAATGTATTTTTTTTTTTTTTTTTTTTTTTTTTTTTTTTTTTTTTTATTGCATTTAATGACGAGACGAGCATGCCGTTCGCCTGATGGTAAGCGATACGACCACCCATAAACAGTAGCAACACCATCCAGCACCTTGACTAACAAAGTACTGTGTGGCATTCCACTGCGCTCGTCACCCTGAGACATAAGATGTTAAGTCTCATTATGTCCAGTAGTTATACTGGCTACAATGTCCTTCAAACCGAAACACAACAGTGCATGCACACTGTTGCTTGGCGGTAGAAATAGACATTGCGGTGGTACCCACCCAGACGGCCTCTTACATAATGAGAGACCTACCACCAGTAAATGTATTTGTGTATTTCGATGCACCCACCGCACCGCAGGTATCAGCGTGTTTTGTATCGGTTTGCCCCTGATGACCCAATCGAAATGTTCCATTTTAACCGCGTCGCCTTCGGCCTGCGTTCTTCGCCATACCTGGCCATACGCACTTTGCGTCAACTTGCTAGTGACGAGCGCGGGAATTGGCCAACTGCGGCTGCCATCGTCGAGAGGGATGTGTACATGGACGACCTGGCCTCATCTGCTTCATCCTTAGGTGAAGCTGTATTGATGGCTCAGGATTTGATACATCTCTTTAAGGCTGGTGGGTTCGATTTAGTGAAATGGACTAGCAACTCTTCAGAGTTGCTACGACACATTCCTGCGTCTCACCGCCTTTCGGAGTCCATATCTTTCGACGATGACAGTGCGCTTAAGATTTTGGGTCTTCGGTGGCTTCCCGCATCTGATAATTTTGTTTTCGCAACCGCTGTTCCACCGACACTTTGCACTAAGCGTATAATTCTTTCAGTAACCGCACGTTTGTATGATGTTTTAGGATTGGTGGGACCAGTCATTCTTTTCGCTAAGTTGTTAATAAAAGAGTTATGGCTTCAAAAGGTTGATTGGGATGAAGTACCATCCTCACGCATAGTTAACATTTGGAAAAAATATTTATCCGAGTTACCTTTGATTTCTAGTCTTAAATTTCCGCGTCATATGGGCATTGAAGACGGCTCAGAGATATCGCTGGTTGCATTTTCTGATGCAAGTCAGCAAGCGTATGGTTGCGTAATTTACCTACACGTCGTTAACGGCGATCAACCTCCGCTCGTCTCGCTCGTGTGTTCGAAGTCTCGAGTCGCACCTGTAAAACCCACAATAACTTTAGCTAGGCTTGAACTCAACGGTTTGGTGTTACTTGCGAAATTAGTGCGCGCTGTTTATATTAACTTGTCGAAAAGATGTACTATACAAAACGTATCCGCATTTTCTGATTCAGAAGTTGCACTCTGTTGGGTTAGCTCTTCGCCGCACCGGTTTGGCACCTATGTAGCTAATAGAATCTCGGAAGTGCAGACTACTATGCCTTCTGGGGAGTTATATCATGTGCCTGGGTCTCAGAATCCTGCTGACTTTGTATCCCGCGGTATGTTACCCTCGCAACTTTCTGGTAACCAATTGTGGTTTCAGGGCCCTCCATGGTTGTGTTCGCCGCGCCAAGAGTGGCCAATTCGCAAATTTTCCTCGAATATATCCAACTTACCAGAAGAAAAAACAGTTTCGCATGTTGCAACAAAGTCAGAGGAACATTTTTTAATAACTCTTGGTTCAAAATTTTCTTGTTGGAACAGGTTTTTGAGATCCACGGCATATATTTTAAAGTTTTTGAAACTTATTCCGCGCTCTAATGTCATAACGGCTGGAGATCTTGACGCCGCAGAGTTGAGGGTGGTGCAAGCGATACAACATACTTATTTTGTTGATGACTTGCACAGTATACAGAATAACAAAGTTTGTTCTCCCGCACTTCGGAAATTATTTCCTTTTGTTTCTGGGGGTATTCTTCGGGTAGGTGGTCGCTTGTCGCAATCCTCCCTGGAATACTCTCAGAAGCATCCCGCATTGCTGCCTAAAAGCGGACACATTGTCGAAATGTTGGTTGATTGGTGCCATCGTAACAACGCACATGCTGGTCCTCAACTACTAATGTCAATTTTACGTCATAAGTTTTGGATTTTATCCGCTAGACGTCTGATCCGCAAACGTATTTACAGTTGTCGTAACTGTTTCCGCACTAATCCAAAACCAACCTTTCCCGCTATGTCAGATTTACCGAAGTGTCGTTTAGAGGCGTGTAAGGCTTTTACACATACCGGCGTCGATTACGCGGGCCCTCTGTACATAACATTAGCTAGGAAACGAGGTGTGCGTAGTCAGAAAGCATACTTGTGCATTTTTATATGCCTTGTGACAAAAGCGATTCACATCGAACTATCCTCTGATTTAAGCTCCGCTTCCTTTCTAGATGCGCTTAAAAGATTTTTATCTAGACGTGGCCCTTGTCAGTTTATTTATAGCGACAACGGTACGAATTTCATCGCATCTAAGGCCTACTTGAATGACCTTCACAAGTTCCTAACATCTGACGATTATTATAGGGTTTTTTGCGAGGAACTTTCTAAGCATCGAATAACCTGGCGTACTAATCCTCCCACTGCTAGTCATTTTGGTGGTATTTGGGAATCAAACATTAAATGTATAAAGTCTTTGTTGTTCCGCGTAATTGGTAAGCAAATATTAACTTATGAAGAGATGCTCACAGTCCTCACTCAGATCGAGGCTGTGTTAAATAGTCGCCCATTATATTGTTTAAGCTCTGATCCATCAGAGCCTTCCGCATTAACTCCGTCTCACTTTCTTACCACTACGCCACTGGCGTTCTTGCCCGCACCTGATTTAACTGGGAGCCACACCAGACTTACGACCCGCTTCTCTCTAATGGATTCGCTTGTTCAGTCATTCTGGAAACGTTTCCGTGCTGAATATCTTCACACTTTACAAACTCGTGAGAAATGGAATACTCCCAGCAGTCCATTGCGGGTAGGAACTGTTGTTCTATTAAATGTCGATAACGCTCCGCCTCTCCAGTGGCCTTTAGGCATCATTACCAAGTTGTACCCTGGCAAGGATGCTGTAATTCGCGTAGTTCAAGTAAAGACTAAAACTGGTATATATGATCGTCCTGTTGTACGGCTTTGTCCTTTGCCTGTACAGTAGAGAGATAGTGTAAGATGCATTTAGTTATAGTAAATTAAGCTATTATAATGAATTTTAATAATATTATGTACAATGTTGTGACTCTATTGTCATTATACCGCACAAACATTCACATACCTATGGGTTTTGTTTCGTCGGCGCCCAAATGTATATGCGTTTGATTTCCTTTTAATTTGTACTTTTTGAAGGGAACCTTCAAACCCCGGGGGGAAATGGTTGGTATTGTTATAATGTATTGGCATTATGCACTGTGCATTGTCTATTATGCTAAACAACACAACTCCTTTTCCCAATCCTTCCTTATTCACTCAAGCTTGAAGTATCAAGTTTGGATATGGAACGGGCGCTGGCACAAAATTAAAAAATATACCAAGGACATAAACAATTTCTATTGTCCTTGGTTAATTATCTGTCAATTATATTTGACCCACTTGCCATCCACCTGCCGTCGCATCACCACTACTTCTGAAGACCGCAAGAACCGGGATCCCGGGGAAGCATCCGAAACAGGCAGGTCACCGCGCCGCAGTAAGTCCTTTAATTTTGTTCCCGTGTACCTTGTTTGTTGTCACCGCATATACAGTAACACTGCCAGTGCACAAAAAACCGCCTATTTATACAGTCCACTATAACCGTCAAAATTTCAAATTGTGGGGTTTTAACCACCACACTGCATCATTCAACGTATCCTAGTGTGCGCGCATAATGATACCAGTTATTACATGGTTTCTATTAAAACGGGGAGATAATTATATCCATGAAAAACAACAAAAAATAATTCACTCGAACTCATTTAGCAGGCAACAATTGGCCTCTATTTTTTTCGACGCGTTTGTAACGTTCAGTGTCTATTTAGGTGGTTTAGGCCTTAGTCCACGCTAAGCTAGTGCGGGTTAAAAGACTATAGATAGTACATACATACAATCGAAGTTAATCGTTAAATGTTCAATAAGTTTAAAAATGTTACGTAATAACATTTGATCATCAAGTAACATTTAGCATTATCTATTCATCATCTATTCAAAACAAAATTTTACTCTAATAATTACAAAGGCCCAAAAAATGCGTCTCGAATTGTATCGTGTTAAATTTTAAATACTATCCCTACAGCTCTGGTGATCTACATTTTAAACAGTAATCACACTACCTCGTAAAAATAACGCTAGACAGCCGACGAAATTAACAATTTAACGCCGTGTGTTCTACCAAAGCTAACTAATAATTCAACGCCTTGGTCTCGCACTGACCTACGACCCACAAATAGAATATTTTAGTAGTTTGCTCCTTTCAAGTCTACATTTCGTTGAATGTGTGGTATATTGGTGGTATTACGGCCATTTCGTTTATTCTAGATGTTTATCATACTTATAAAATTGGTTTGGAAGTTTCAATTTCAAGTTGCTTGCTAGGTGTTTTCGAATTAAGTCTTTGCTGGTGACCTGACATACCATAAATGGTATTGCTAGCAGGTTACTGCATATATTCCTTTCTGAATGTATAGCAAGTACTGTAAATGGTGAACAAATCAATAGTGATTTAAATAGATGGGTTCTAGATAACGGGCTAAATTCTGCGAGCTTTGAAGCGATGTCTTATTGTTCAATATATTTTGGGGTACGTTTTACTTTTTATCAGATGTGGTTAGTTAAACGCGTCAGTATAAAAATATATGTCGCTATGTAATTATTGATATAGAAAAAAAATGTACTACATCAACAATTTGACATTTTATTTTTCAAATTGAGCACAAATTCATACTTATATTGTTTCCAATCGATAAACTCACACACCCATTAAAATCGATACGATTTGATTTTAGAATCGAAATATCACTCTTCGCCACTGAAAATGTACCAGGGAAACATGAAACAAAAAGGATTTCATTAAAATATATTCGCAAAATATCGCTAATACATTTCCACTGAAGGTGTACCAGGAAAGCATAAAACACAAGTATCCTACACCATATCCCAAGATTCCGCGTCTCCAACCAATAGTTAGTGTTGTTAAAATGAAACTAGATCTCCAACGTCGGAGACAAGCGAACGTGTTGAATTATAGAAGAGATAACTTAAATTGTATTTGAATGTGTGGATACGTAAGCTTTACGACAATGTTTTCATTGTTTTATTTCTTAGGAAGAACTTGTTAGTCCTTTGGGAAGGATTTAACTTTGTATTACCGAGTTTGGTGGTCTTAAGTTTTCTTACTTTTTAACGCTAAGTCTTAGTAATGAGTGCTAATTTGGAAGAATTTATGCTAATGTAAACATTTGTGACAAATGTTTAAATATGAAATACACACACTCACGCCTTTTATCCCCGAAGGGGTAGGCAGAGGCGCAATAAGTGCACCCACTTTTTGCTTTGCGTATTCCGTCCCATGACGTGATAGGGGGCGAGTCTATCGCCATATCGGGCTCTAATTCAAGACCCCGGGCTGATACTGAACTTACAACCTAATATAACTTGACCGGACCCAGAAATTGAACCCAAACCTCAGGATTGGAGTCATGCTGTAATACAACTACGCTACCGATGCAATCAATATGAAATCATCATCATCATCATTATCAGCCACATGACGTCCTCTGCTGAACATAGCCCCCCCCCCCCCCCAAAGATTTCCAGACGGACCTGTCAAAAATATGAAATAATATATCCATATTACAATATTGTGAATATTTAGCTTTTATTCGCATCTCTGTCAACCTAAAGGTCTCTTAATAGTCATATACATGCCGTTCAAAGTCAAGGCAAAACTAGTTCAGTTCGTAGATTAGAATAGACGAAACGTAAAACGCAGTTTAAATCCACACATTTTCAAAGAACTAAAAATGTAAGATAATAAAGCTGAGATACAATGTATGTATTCAAGGAAAGAATAAATGCATTTTCACATTAGCAAAGTTTCTAAACACCTACCAGATGCGTAAGTGTGTAAATAGCTTAACGTGACACAAAGACGCGAAGAATGACTAACAGAATCTACAGTATTTTTTATGATTAGATATAATTTATAAGATCTGAGTTTTAATTTCTTTTAATCAATTCACTCATATTCCATACTTAGATATTTCATCATCATCATCACCAGCCACACTACGTTCACTGCTGAACATAGGCCTCCTCGAAATATTTCCAGACCTTTAGAGGCGGCCTATATTCTAAGTGGGTACCATGTGGCTAGTATTGATGATTCCATACTGTAGTGTGATAGAGACGAACCTATTATGACATCAGAATCAAGTTTATGTCCAACTGACTTATATTCAAATAATCACAGAAAAGAAAGCCTGATAAAGACTAAAAATGGACTTCTATCGTGTCTCCTGCTTATGTACAGTCAGCAGCATAAGTATCTGTACAAAATCAAAATTGCAAATCGCCTATATATGCGTTAAGTTAAACTGAAACATTTTTTTCTTCGTTTGAAGTAAAGTAAATCTCCTTTATTTTATTTTTGTGAAGAGAAAAAGAAGATTAGTAAGAACACAAAAGTATGTAGGCAATTTGAAATTTTGAATTTGTTCAGCTACTTATGCTGCTGACTGTACATTGGAAATAGACCATGGGACATTTGAACATATTTTAACGTGAAAAATATCTCATAATACCTACTGAAAACTCAATTAGTAAAGATATCTGATGTAGCTTTATAAATAAAGTTTATCAAATACTAGAAATTTTCCAACAATATTCCACCAACATTGCATCAAAATAACGTTGTATCCACTTATAATGATGGTACACATGGCCCTAAGTTCTATGTATACATATTTTTTTTATCACAATATTGGAACTATCGCTACTGGATCGAATTAAATCTTATATCTATAAAAATTTCGTGTCACAGGGGTTTGTTACCATACTCCTCCGAAACGGTTGAACCGATTTTGATGAAATTTTATATTCACACTTGGTAGGTCTGAGAATAGGTTGTTATCTATTTTTCGTCCCCCTAAGTTATAAGGGTGGCCCACCCAAATTTTGTTTTCTTCCGGACAGATTTATTTATATTTTTTTAATGATGTGGCATTAAAAAATACATACAACCCTAATATTTTTACCTTCTTTCATCATCTCCTATTTTTAATAGCGATATTAGTAATTTAATAACTTTTAACCCCGGTCGGTAACTGACCAATTATTCAATTTTTTCTACTAAAATAATCTCTAAAAAGAATTTATATGGCAAAACAACGTTTGCCGGGTAAGCTAGTAAATAAATAAAAACCAGAGTTCGTCAAACACTCGGTCTCTGAATCCCGCTTGTAACCCAACCGGTGCACGCTTCCAGCTGCATCCAAGGGTTATTTCTCAAACACGTCTCCCGTCGGCGCAGTAATGGCGATCATTTATACCCGAGATCACTGCTGTCGTTTACCGCTGAAATAACTATGTATCATCACCGAATCTGCTCTAGGAATTGACTGGGACATACTGGACCGGATTCTCGTTATATATTCTCTGGGATTTTACCATACGGTACCATACCAGCCCTGTATTACACAGGGTCATTTTGACATTGAATTACTAAATGAAACCACACACTTATCTCCTTGAAAATAACACTTTCCATCAAGTTATAAATGTAAAATAAAAAGTGTAAGTTTTGAAGAAAATAAATATCAATAAAAAGTCAATTTAATTTTACACGCTCTAATGCCACTACTAACTATTCTAAGAGAATTTGTCAGAGCTGCAACATCACACTTTCAGTCAGAAATACACCTATGCACTCGCAATATTCGTGCTAAACTACAAAATTATCAAAAATCTGAAAACTACTACGGCGATTTTTGGTGAAAGTATTTGTTGTTCATGGATGATTTTTGGCAAAACGTTAGCAGAGGTAATGACAAGTATATGGTTTTATTTAGTAACGCAGTGTAAAGATGAACCTGAATAATTGCCCCATATTATTATTTTTCCGTTTTCTCTTATATCCATCCCATGGTTGTCTGTAAGACATTGCCTTGTGCGATAAGACCGCCATTTGTACTTTTTTTTTCTTCTTTTTTATGATTTATGTCTCTGGTGTACAATAAAGTGTAAATAAATAAATATAATACTTGAAATATAGCATATCATCTTTTATTTCAGGCGTAGGAACAGGTTTTATCATATACACCGACATTTCGCCTATTGCTATTTACTTAGCATACAGACACAAGCCTAAGCAGAAAACCCCAATAACACTTTACTCGGGGATCGAACACACGGTAGTCGTACCACAACCACTACGCCACACAATATTTGGGCATATTCGATATGATATCGATAGCTTTACCTTCTGAATTCCTGCCTGTACGTTCCTCGTTTATTAGCAAGCACAGTTAGGAAATATGCGGACCAATTAACATTTTCACGCTAGTTGCTTCCAGGTCTATTTTCTTGAACCAGTGCTCCGTGTGAACTGGTTTCGCCGAAAATAATATGACTTGGATTACATATACATACGTACACACTCACGCCTTTTATGCCCAAAGGGGTAGGCAGAGGCACAATTAGTGCACCAACTTTCCGCCGTGCTTCTTCCGTTCCATGATATGATAGGGGGCGAGCCTATCGCCATATCGGGCACAAATTCCAGACTCCGAGCTAATACTCAATAGAAATACCCAATATCACTTTGCCCGACCCGGGGATCGAACCTGAGACCTCAGTCTGCAATCGTACCGTAATACAACTACGCCTCCAAGGCAGTTGGATTACATAATATGAGAGTAGTAATTGACGGTTTTGCTCGCATTAAACCCGTGTTATTTCATCCGTGGTCAAATAAAGTTAATGGTCCTTTTATACTGGACGAGCACGCAACGCCTTTGCTTCTCTGTGAATTAGCTTGCAATTCGCAAGCGTGATAGGAGCCTTAACGCTACTTGACTACCGATGAAACAACCCCGACGAAACAAAAAATTTAGTAGCATCTCTAGCTTCCAAAAATTCTCTCCACTCGATTAAAATACTAGCGTATTTAAATTAGGATGTATGTACATTGAACACGCCGCTTTTTTTATGGACAAGGCATAGATATCCCACTATTCCCACTGTACCTGACGGTAAGTGAAGGGGCGTCTAGATAGACTGTTGACTGACGAGAGATAATTATCCCTTGCTGGCCCACACAATTATGCCAATCTGTTTTAATCGGATATCAATCAATCAATTAGCCTGTCGCCGTCCACTGCTGAAGGCCTCCCCAAGTGAACGCCAACCATTCCGGTCTTGAGCAGCCCGCATCCATCCGCTACCCGCCGCCTTTTTCAAGTCGTCGTTCCATCGTGCAGCAGGCCGTCCTACACTTCGGATCGGATATACATGTGTATATTACATTCCAACATGTGTTGATCCCGGAACGCGGCACAATAAAGTGGGTTTTAGCATCTTATGAGCGGTGGTCGCTATCCAGATGGATACGAAATATAACCTACCAAGAAGCTGCACCATTTCACCAGTAGCACTGCTTATAAAGAGGTGGAAACGTTTCCCGTTGCATCGTTCTGTAGTATTGTTGAAGTTTATGGGCAACGGGAAACACTTCCATGTGATGTATTACCTCCTTAGGGGAAACTAATTTTTGGTATGGTAGAGAGAGTAGAGAGGGCTCTCTACTATAAAAAAGTGTGTGTGTACTTATGTACACGCGTTAGAAGTTATACTTCTTTGGCGTAACAAGATAAAAATCTTTTTAAATAACGCGCCAAAAGAAGTATAACTTCAATATCTTTCGCCTTATTCCACGTTCAAAATTCAAAACTAAAATGTTGACTATAGCTAACTTCAGGGTGTCGGTTTTTCATGACGGTGTGAGCGCGCATCGTAAAAATTTACTCTCATAATTTTTCCCTAACGCGCCAAAAGAAGTATAACTTCATAAATGTTTAATATTTTTCCTTGTTACGCATATACGTGTCTTCGTGGTAGTAGTATTGCTGAAAAGTAATAAAACAATTATAAATTACATTATTAACTTATGTAATAAATATTAATTTAAATAACCTTTGTAGTCACGGAAAACTGTTTTAACCTTTCTCGTGTGTTGAAGGCTTAATCCGCTTGAAACTGACGTCATGTATATAAATAATTTATTTGCAAATAGGCAGCGTGCATGGACTAAAGCCTAAACCCTCTCAGTAGTAAAGGAGGCCCGTGCTCAGCAGTGGGCAGTATTATAATACAGGGCTGGTATGATGATGATGATATGATGACGAACTATAGGGGGCAGCACAAAATCGACACAAGAGCCACAGGTGGATAAAAAAAGAAACTAGAACTAGAACAATAATTTGTTTATCCTCATAATACCTCATAATTTTTCTTTGGAGTAAGTTGTAAATACCTTTAAGAGGTAAACACAAGGCTCTATACCTAATCTAAGACTTAATTTAAGACAGTTGTACTGTGTATTACCTAATGGTGTTTCGAAATAAAATAAATAAATAAATAAATAAATATTCTTTTAATATGACAAAAATGATGAAATATGTGTTCCGGCCGAATGTTATTTATACCCAGCGTGTCCAGAATATGCTTTTTTTAGATGGGAGCTAGTTATTTAAGCAAAATTATGAGGTTATGTTCCCTTAATTACAGTTTTTTTTTGTATTGATTATCTTCAAAACATACTTATTTTTATAAATTACGTAACGAAACATTTCTAAATGCTTTTGGAACTCATAATTATGTATGTTTTATACAGCTTTTATTATTTTTGTCGATTTACACATAGCCTGGGATTGTAAGTACTTAGATACTATTCTTAAACCATTTAAACCGTTTATTTTTCTACACACACATAAAAAAACACACACACACACAGTTAACAATATTAAGTATTTGTTGCAATATGTATGGTAGAAAGTGTACCAGCTCAGTATAGGCTGTTAAACAGCACTGATTTTCAGCTGTACCCTACTATTATATAGCATAACAAATCTTTACAAATGTGCGGCCAGGTGAAGTATAATAACAAATAATTCATAGAACTCTGGAAACAGTACAAGTAGTAAGTAAGTATTCTTGGGAATATTATATAATTTCACACCATTTGATTTGTTTATTTTTATGTTTTGGAGCATCCAGATACACAGCCATACATTATCAACAAATTAAATTGAATATTGTACGTCAATGCCAAGTATCGATGGGCTGAAAATGAGTCAGATTGCGCCACTAGATGGCAGTGCTTACGACGTGCACTTTCCCTATACTATTAAATATTTGAAATTCATAATCAGTTCATAGTTCGCAGAAATGACGGTAGATGGGGCAAAAAAAGTTCTCGAGTGGAGACCACGTACTGGCAAGCTCAGCGTCGGCCGTCCACCCAGGTGGACAGCTGACTTGATAAAGGTCGCAGGAACACGCTGGATGCAAGCCGCTCTTGACAGGTCCGTCTGGAAATCTTTGGGGGAGGCCTATGTTCAGCAGTGGACGTCATGTGCCTGATGATGATGATGATGATGATGAATCAGTTATTCAAAATCTTTCACATTTCACCTTTTCTTGGCATGTGTGTTGTTCAGGCGGCTATGAAACACATTGGGTTCAACAATTACTTAGCTTCGCCCTCGTCTAAGAGTTTTTCCGGGATCAAAGTCCCGCTACATACTCTCGGGATAAGAAGTGGCTTATAAATAATCGAAATCTGTTATGAAATTTTTAAGATTATCCCATTCAGATAGACGCATTTAGGCGACATTCTTTTATAATATTAATCATCTTTAGATGATTTCACCCGATCCGGTATTCGAACCAGGGACCTCAGAGCAGTGTCGTAACTCGTACCGCAATACAACTACATCGAGTTAGTTTAAAAACTAATAATTTAATTTCCAAACATTACAAGCATTATATGCGTGGGAAATTTATCGTCTATAATGAAATGAAATAATTTATTCGAACCCATAAAATGTTATACATTATTTAGATTCCGTCAATATTAACTCTACCACCAGTTCGGAAAGCAGTTCTCACTAGAGAAGAACGGGCAAGAAACTCTAGTGTTGCTCTTTTCAATTTATATTCTTTATTTCTTTTTATAACACATCTACAGTCTCCTGAAAAGTGAACAAAAGATAAAACCTATAAAATTTACCAAACATTTTTACGACACACACACATAAGATATGTAAGTTCCTGATCCAGTAATAAACCTACATAACAGTTATCTTGAGACGTTATTATCAAAATATGGATTCCTTGTCAAATGCAATGATTATGTAAGGACAGATGGGTCAAATTACTATTTTATATTATGAAATCAATCGCCGCCAAAATACTAACTGATAGGCTTCGTATTTTTATGGTTACTATCGGCTCCGTCCGTGTGCATTTTGTTTATGAATAAGTCTCTAAATTTTTCCGAGTAAAAACTACTCTCATTCCACTCAAATGAGAAATTTCATTCAAATCCAGATTTTTGAGTTTATTTATTATATCTTTAAATAGGAGGTTAACCAATAATCTATACTAATATTATAAAGCTGAAGAGTTTGTTTGTTTGTTTGTTTATTTGAACCTGCTAATCTCAGGAACTACTGGACCGATTTTGAAAATTCTTTCTCTAATAGGAAGCTACATTACTCCTGAGTGTTATAGGCTGAGTGTTATCCCGGAAAACTTTTTCACGCGGGCGGAGCCGCAAGCAGAAGTCTAGTTGAATATATAATAACGCCAGACTGTCAGATCATGGGACAGAATGCGCACGGCGAAAAGTGGGTGTACTAGTTGCGCCTCTGCCTACCCTTCAAGGGATAAAAGGCGTGAGTATGCGTATGCGTATAATAACAACAGCCCTGTACTATATAGTATCTCACTGCTGGTCACGGGCCTCGTTTAATTCTGAGAGGGTTTAGGCCTCAGCCCACCACGCTGGCCTAGTGCGGGTTGATAGACTTCACATACCTTCAAAATTCTTATAGAGAACTTCTCAGGTTTGTAGGTTTCCTTACGATGTTTTCCTTCACCGTCAAGCAAGTGATAATTCACAAAGAAGAACAAATCGCTTTTGAAAAGTCAGAGGTGCGTGCCCTTGGGTTTTGAACGTGCGGACATTCGTCTCGGCAGTCTATTCTAACTCAACTAGGCTATCGCAACATGCTTATTGCTTGCAGATTGTTTAAACAAACTAGTACTGCCTCTTGTTATTGCACCTCTTGCCCATTCAAAGGCGTGATATGATGTTTATTCTTGGCTATCGGGAGTTAAAGATTCCAATCGTTTATTGAAGATGGCGGAGTGTTTACCCTGTTTATTTTGATTGTCGCGTCTCTACACTTATTACTCTATGGCACAGCTATAAAATTGACGTCACTTTAACGACCCAGACGCTTTGAAGCTGCCGTACAGATAATAACATAATTTCTGATATCTACAAGTACTTAAACATTTTGAAAGTGTAAATTCTTTCGGAATTGTTTAGTATTTTACCGAAGTTTAGTATTTGTATTGAATTATGTAAGAAATGTGGAAACATTTTATATTTTTTATAACAAATGACTTTGTTCAAACGCGATAGATATTAGAAAAAGTTAGTTAAATTATTTTTACTATATGTGTGAAATACTGCCTGCCTGGGTGGCGTAGTTGTATTACGGTACGGCTGCAATGCTCAGGTCTCGGGTTCGATCCCCAGGTCGGGCAAAGTGATACGTTGGATTATAACAACAAAATCGAACAACTTTTATCGGATGTAAGTACTTATAAAATAGTCAAAACAGACCCGACTAATAAAATATTAAAGGCTACTAGCTCTTTAATCAAGAATCACTCCGATAAGTTAAATCTAGACGTAGACTTACTCGTTCCATCGTGTGCAAAACCGCCTAAACTGTATTGGTTACCTAAAATTCACAAGGCTAATGCTCCGCTGCGTCCCATTGTGAGTCAGATCGACACACCAACCTACAGACTGGCTCAGCACGTAGCTAAAGTGCTTTCACCACTCAGAGGAAACACTAGAGCATCTGTGAAGGATTCATACCAATTTGTCAGCGACATTAAACACCTTAAGTTAGCTGACAATGAAACAATGGTCAGTTTTGATGTCCAGTGACTTTTCACAAGTTTACCATTACAAGACTGCATTAAAATTGTTTCTAAGAGGTTAGCAGAAAATAACATCCCTGTTAAATATGCAGAACTACTCCAACATTGCCTCACATCTGGCTATATGTTGTGGAATGATCAGTTCTATGTACAAGTTGAGGGGGTAGCGATGGGCTCACCTGTATCTCCGGTAGTCGCCGATATCTTCATGGAGGACTTCCAAGAGACAGCCCTGAACACAGCCCCGGTCTCACCAAGGTTTTACAAACGGTACGTAGATGATACTTTCACAATACTACCATCTGACAAAGTAACTGTATTTTTAAATCATCTCAACTCCATTAATAATAAAATTCAATTTACCATGGAGTTGGAACAGGATAACTCTCTTGCCTTCTTAGATGTTTTAGTCATCCGTAATCCTGATCAGTCCCTAAGCCACACTGTGTATAGGAAACCGACCCATACTGATAAATACCTGAACGGTGAATCTCATCACCATCCAAAACAGTTAGCTACCGTGGGCAAATCTTTGTTTCAGAGAGCACAAGGAATCTGTGACGAGAAACACCTGGCTGCTGAGTTGAAACATGTCAAGCAAGTACTGCGAGACAACAAGCTCCAAATTCCACGCCGCCGTCACAGAAACCGAGTGAAACCAGCCAAAGTTGATCGTGTCCCAGTTGTATTACCTTATGTAAGAGGAGTCACCGACAAGATTGGCTACATCCTAAAGCGTGCTTCCATAAAAACTTATTTTAAGCCGCCTAAGAAGATTAGTCAATTTTGACCACCTGTCAAGTGCCATATACCTCTACAAGAACCGGGCGTATACAAGATAGATTGCGACTGTGGCTTCTCTTATATTGGACAAACTAAAAGACATATAGGGACGCGTGTTAAAGAACATATAGCTGATGTTAAACACCGACGCTCTACGAAGTCTGCAGTAGCTAAACACTCAGTAGAAGGCTCCAACCATTACCTTAGATTCGACAAGCCACAAATCCTTGCCAAAGAACACCGATTCCTGCCTAGGATGATTCGCGAGGCTATTGAAATCAAAAAACATCCTAATTTCAATAGAGAAGATGGTTGGAAACTTGCACAAGCCTGGGACCCGGTAATACATCTCATTAAATCGGGCCTCAAAAGACCTGCTGCCAGACCTCAAGACATTGTGAGCTCTTTCTGCGTAGACCGGACCGCAAACAAATACTAACATCTTAAAATTGTATAATTGTAAATTGAAGGTAGATTTGTAACACTAACTTTTCGGACCACCAACACCTCAGTCCGCCCCGTGACCACGAAGTGCTGCAAAGCCTTCGAAACGTCGGGAAAAAATTAAATAAAAAACCGCGATGAAATCCGTTATAATAGTTTAATTTCAATATCTACACAATGCTTTAGACTGAAGGGAACTAGAATGTTGGGAGTATGTTTATTCATTTGAACGTTTCTTATAAAAGCGTAACTGATTTAAATGAAAAACTCATAAAAAGAAAGGAATTCTTGTGAATTGCAAAATAGTTGTATATATATTAATGCGAATTGCTAAATATTTTTGTTTTATTTTTATGCTGTTATTTTTTATGATAAATAGCTTTTTAGTATAAAAATAATAAGCCGAGTGGTTAAAACAATAACTTCAAACGCAGAGTGCCGCAAATATAATATCAGCCTATCTACTAGTGGTAGGTCTCTCATATGTGAAACTCGGTCTGGGTGGGTACCACCGCAATGTGTATTTCTACCGCCAAGCAGCAGAGTGCATGCACTGTTGTGTTTCGGTTTGAAGGACATTGTAGCCAGTGTAACTACTGGACATAATGAGACTTAACATCTTATGTCTCAGGATGACGAGCGCAGTGGAATGCCACACAGTACTTTGTAACTCAAGGTTCTGGATGGTGTTGCTTCTGTTTATGGGTGGTCGTATCGCTTACCATCAGGCGAACGGCATATTCGTTTCGTCATTCAATGCAATAAAAAAAAATCGGGAAAATATAATTAGACATTATCTTAAATATAATTTTTAATCAGTTAATTCATGCAAGGAATGAGTGAGTGAGTTATTAATTCAAGCAGTAATTGCATTCTTGGTCTTGTGGCAAGGTATACACACTGTTGACTGGAGCTTCCGGATTCGATTCCCAGATACGGCAACATTTGTATACACACATTGGTGTATACCAACGAGAGATCCTCTAGTTGGTGTATACCAACTAGAGGATCTCTCGTATGAGAGGTTCCTTCTGGGTAGTTACTACTACAACGTCCAGGTATTACCGAGGATAAACAACAGCATGCAAGCGCCGTTGTATTCTGGTCTGAAGCTATTGCAGCCAGCGTAATTACTGGGCATTATGATACTAAGATCGGGTTTTTTCAACTGTTGTTAGGGTAATCATCGGTGTTATTAAGCTGGACGCGCTCGCAGAGCTTCGAGTGCTCCAGGTGCTGCGAGCACGTCCAGCTTAATAAGACCCTGACAAAAAGATAACTACAGTTGAAAAAACGGGGCCTTAGACAGGGTTTTTTAACTGTAGTTATCTTTTTGTCAGTTTCTTATTAAGCTGGACGCACTCGCAGAGCTTCGAGTGCTCCAGATGTTGCGAGTGCGTCCAGCTTAATAAGACCCGGACAAACAGATAACTACAGTTGATAAAACGGGGCCTTAACATCTAATGTCTAAGGGCGAGGAGCGCAGTGGAGTGCCACGCAGTACTTTATAATTCGATGTTCTATATAGTGTTGTTTATGGGCGGCTCAGTGGTGTCAGGTGAGATAGTGTTTTGCCTCTGACACTCTCTAATTATAGTTTAAAGAAACTATGTTAAAAAAAATACGTGTGGCACTAGGAGACTGCCGCGGTAAAGCTATTGCATAGCATTTTTTATCACAAATTTTGATTGACGAAACACAAATTCGATCTTACGCTTACCACATAAAGTAGATTTTTAAACGCGAGCAACGCACGTTTAATCTTGTTATTGATAAATGTCAGAAATGCAATGGTCATCACAACCAAAGTAGAATAAATCAAAATTTGAAAAAAGAATGTTACGTTCGATTCTTTTGTACTCGTGCGGTGCCAACGCTGGGGAAATAGCTTCTACGCAATGTATTTAAGGTTCATATTAGATTAGTAAGAAATGGTTTTAATGACTTTAATAAATAAAATAAATAAAAATATACTCGTTTCAAGAATTATAGCTTCTGCGCATTGTATTTAAGGTTCATATTAGTAAGATAAAAAAGATGTCAGGTTATTTTCGTTACAGAATTTCTGGATTCGGTCTCCACGCCAAGGCCCGCGATAGAAGCTATGCAATAGCTTAAAAGAGCTGAAATTATTTTGATGACGCTTACATTAAGGTAATGTAAGTAAAATTGTATCCCAGAACAGTAGGTACTATTCAATTTTAATAATTCGCACACACAAAATAATTAAATCAAACTGATAGTTTAGAATCTATGAAAGCGGAAATACTAAATAAATAAATAAGTTTCAAACACATTAAGTTTTAAATTTTATTTAGATTTTTAGCATTAAATCACTTACTACCCGTTCGATAATCTAAAGATTAAAATAAAACCATAAGGCAAAGCTCCAAGATACAATTTACAACGAAACACAACGTGTCTAAGAAAATCTCGATAAGAATGTCAGATGAAGGGAAAAAAATCTCTTTGGAAATTTAGGAAGGGGCAAGGTCATTACGGGAACACTCGAAGCGTAAAATGAAGTAATAAAGAAGACGGCGACTTGAGAGATAACGAAGATTATGTGTTTACTTTTAAACTTTACGGCCGCAAATAGCCATTTTGTTTTTAAAAATAAAAATGGAATTGTCATTTGGGATGGGGTTTCTAAAAATAACGTTTATAATATCAACCCTATTACATCGACGGTTGGCGCTTTGATTAATTATATACCTAGATAGACACTGAACGTTTCAAACGCGTCGAAAAACATAGAGGCGAACTGTTCCCCCTAAATGAGTTTGAGTGAATTATTTTTTGTTGTTTTTCGTGGATATAATTATCTCCCCGTTTTATTAGAAACCATGTTATAACTGCTACCATTATGCGCGCACACAAGGATACCCAGATTGATGCACCGATAGCGTATGACACAGCTGTCACGCATACTAGCTTAAGAAAAGTTGGCCTGTTTGTTTTAGTTTCATTGCAGCGCGTCACTCTATCTGGGTATATAATCAAAGCTTCAGCGATATTTTTTTCGGTAAATTTCAGCTATGTTCAAAAATTGGAGGAAAATGTGTTTGATTCCAAATATTTGTATAAAACTCAATGTCGCAAAAAAAATGTTACTTATATAAGTCAATTAGCCTGCCAACCGTCGATATGGTGGTAGAAGCAGCCGTATCGCAAAGCGAGCTACTTGCCCGTTTCCTCAATCAGTTGCATAAAAAAGTCTCGCAGTTTGATCCGAACCCACTTTTTTAATTAAAGGAGTTTAGTCTACGTCCATCATACAGGTTGGTAGACACAAAATTAGTGCGTTAGTGATGTTTTTTCCTGTTACTCACCAAGCTTTTGCGATGATAATGACATCATTTCTTTAAGCTACAACAATTGATGTATTAAAAATACAACGGTACAAATATCTTGAAATAACAACTTGCTCATTTGTTCCGTAAAAATATGGCGTGCATATAAACAGTTATATCAATTCATTTCATAAATCACCGTGGCCCGGAAAAAACTAATTCATTTTACCAAATTAATTGCTTACTGGGAAATGGGAAACCGCATCAGCATGGAACAAGTGAAGAATAGACTAATAAAGTTTACTAGTGGTAGGTCTTTCATATGTAAGAGCCCGTCTGGGTACCACCGCTGACCGCAATGTCTATTTCTACCGCCAAGCAAAAGTGTGCATGCACTGCTGTGTTTCAGTTTGAAGGACATTGTAGCCAGTGTAACTACAGGACATAGTAGGACTTAACATCTTATGTCTCAGGATGACGAGCGCAGTGGAATGCCACACAGTACTTTGTAAGTCAAGGTGCTGGATGGTGTTGCTACTGTTTATGGGTGGTCGTATCGCTTACCATCAGGCGAACGGCATGCTCGTCTCATCATTCAATGCCATAAAAAAAAAGTAATCTAAGCTTTAATTTTTGAAGTGTACGATTACCTTGTTGGGAATTGAACGGACTGCCGAGAAGAAGGTTCAAAACCTAACGCACACAACTCTTTCGAAGGTACGTGTGAATTGTTTATTATTTGTCGTTTGAATCAACAGTGATGGAAAATATCGTACGTGAAGCGGCGATAGCCTAATTGGGAGTGGAACGGACTGCCAAGACGAAGGTTCGCAGGTCGAAATTCAAGGGCACTATTCTTTATACATGACGGCCTGCCTCGGTGGCGTAGTTGTATTACGGTACGACTGCAATGCTAAGGTCTCGGGTTCGATCCCCGGGTCGGGCAAAGTGATATTGGATTTTTCTATTTAGTATCAACCCGAAGTCTGGAATTTGTCCCCGTTATGGCGATAAGCTTGCTCCCTATCACATAATGGGACAGAATACGCACGGCGAAAAGTGGGTGCATTAGTTGCGACTCTGCCTACCCCTTCGGGGATAAAAGGCGTCAATGTATGTATGTATGTACTATTCTATATGAATTATAGCTTTCTTTAAACGTGAAGGAAAACATCGTGAGGTAGCCTGCAACAAGAAGTTCTCCATAATAATTTCGAAGGTATATGAAGTCTGCCAACCCGCACTATGACAGCGTGGAGGTGAAGTGGAAGTGAATAAGAGGTAGGAAAAGAAGGTACGAAGCATCTCCTTTCACAGCTAGACTATCAAACAAGAAATCAGTAAATTGACATTCAATCATCATCATCATCAGCCTATATTTTGGTCCACTGCTGGACATAGGCCTCCTCCAATACGCGCCATTTTACCCGGTCTTCGGCCTGTCGCATCCAGTTTCTGCCAATAATTGACATTGACATTCAATAATTCCCCAAAATTCAATCACATCAATAAATTCCAACCCGGTTTTAAAGAAATAAAGCTTAGTCTTAAATCTTCCACAGTCGCATACAATACGTCCAATTGCATTAGAAGGCACCCGCCACATAAATTGTATTACACTCGATCTCTCTGCCCGATTTATCTCGTCTCAGATACTGTGGTGTGTTAAATTGAAAACCATTTAAAGTTTGATTCCATCGGTTACATATCTAAGTGACTTGGTATGGTGAATTGTTTTTCACAAAATTTTTTGCTGAAATTATTTATAAAGTAGTTTATATTCGCTGTATACGTGAGTGTCCGTTTTTTTATTGCAGTTAAATGACGAGACGAGCAGCCCGATAGCCTGATGGTAATCGGTACGACCGCCCATAAACAGTAGCAACACCGCACAGAACTTTTTTTTTATTTATTTTTTATGATATAGGGGGCAAACGAGCATACGGTTCACCTGATGGTAAGTGATCACCACCGCCCATGAACATCTGCAATACCAGGGGGCACACAGATGCGTTGCTGGCCTTTTAGGTGGGAATACGCTCTTTTTTTGAAGGTCGCCAGGTTGTATGTAAGTATAAGTATGGCGTGGCACTCCACTGCGCTCGTCACTTCGAGACATAAGATGTTGTCACACAATGCCCACTAATTACGCTGACTTTAATGTCCATCAAACCGGAACACAAAAGTGTATGCACACTGCTGGCTGTAGAAAAAGACATTGGGTGGTACTTACCCAGGCGGCCCTCGCTTAGGAGAGACCTACCACCAATAAAAATGCTTCTATGAAGAATACAACTACCAATAAAAGTAGTACTAAGGTACCACCAAGGCTGGATGTCAGCGAGGCGGTGGCTGGCGAGGCTGATGCATCCAGCGCACACGTTCATCTGGGGACTCTGAGCATTCAGGACGTTAAGAAAGCCCTTGAAAATTTGAAGCCGAAACGGTCAGCCGGCCCCGATGGCATTCCTACATTTTTATTTAGAGACTGTGCAAGGGTGCTAGTAGAACCACTCCACTACATCTTTAACACCTGCTTAAAGCAAGCGAAGTTCCCTGCCGAGAGGAAGATCACTCGTGTCATTCCGGTTCCTAAGGGTTCGTTGGGAGCAGATGTCAGTGGCTATAGACCAGTGGCTGTGCTGTCGACACCGGCTAAGGTGTTCGAATCTGCCATTCAGCGCTGCGTGCAGGAGAAGGTGCGCGCGCAATTGTCTGACGAGCAACACGGGTTCCGGCCGGGGCGCAGCACCGCCACGAATCTACTTAATTTTATGGCGCAAGTTGTGCCAGCTGTCGATGCTGGATTACAGGTAGACGCTGCGTATTTCGATTTTAAAAAGGCATTTGATACCGTTGACAATGATGTTTTATTAAAAAAAACTGGCAAAAATCGGATGTACACCACATTTACTAAACTTTTTTGGTAGTTATATGAAAGACCGGCAACAATATGTCGATTACAATGGGTATGAATCCGAACCATACTATACCAGGTCTGGCGTAAGCCAAGGCAGCAATCTGGGACCTCTGGAATTCATTATAATGATAAATGATTTACCGGGAGTCGTCAGGCATTGCTCATGTTTGTTGTTCGCAGATGATCTCAAATTGCTGCTTGAAATAAAGGAAAAAACCGACAGTGCTCTCCTACAAGCGGACATAAATAGAGTAGTGGAGTAGAGCTATGAGAACCATCTACACTTCAATGTTGCCAAGTGCTCGGTGTTAACTTTTACTCGCAGCCGAGCACCGATGTGCTACGAGTACAAAGTAGATGCGACTCCGATGCAACGGGTATCGCAGGTACGTGATTTGGGGGTGGTTCTCACTCCAGACTTGACATTTCGTTGTCATATAGCCAATATATGCAAGAAAGCATATCGGAATCTAGGTTTTGTGTTAAGACAATCCAAACACTTTACCCATATCACTACCGTTAGGGTGCTATATGACGCTCTGGTCCGGAGTCACTTGGAGCATAGCGGAGTCATATGGTCTCCGCACGAAGCAAAGTACGCGGCCATGCAAGAACGGGTCCAGAACAAGTTCACGAGGTACCTGTACTTGAAACTTTATGGGGTATATCCGCTGATGTACCCCACTTTGTTCGTACTAGGTATGGTCGGGTACAACGAGTTGAGGGTGCGGCGCGAGTTCACCCTCGCGTCGTACCTGGTGAAGCTGTTGCGGGGTGTCGAGCATAACCCGGGGGTTCTGCGCCGCCTGTGCCTGAGCGTGCCGGACCGGTACGTGTGGAGGCGGCGCCGCCCGCCGCTACTGGCGGTGCCGACTGCCAGGACCAACCTCTTGGCCAAGACGCCTCTCACCCTAGCCATTAAAACATTAAATGAGGTGCATGTAAAAACAGATGTTTTGTCATGTAACTGGAGTGAGCTCGCAAAATTGTTGTTATATGTTATTTGTTATACTTAGTTTAAGTTATGTTGTATAATTGTTTTTATAAATAGTTATAGTTTGTACAGTATGTTTATGTTATTTTATAATAGTCCCGCCAGTTCGAATTGGGTATATCCTGTAATGACTGTGTGTGTTGAATAAATAAATAAATAAATAAAAATAAATAAAAAGTATTTAAAACAATTACTGTGTTTTTTATATTAGATTAAGACAAACAAATATATTAGAAGACGAGTTAAGTGACTTCGAGGTGGACGACAATGCGAGTAGTCGGTTTTTCGCTGTCGTAGACGCCAAAGGCGTCCTTTAGAGTTCAGGGGCATCTTAACCCCCTCATTTAGAGAAGGGCCGCAATGCGGCATTACGCAGGGGCGGTCCCGTGCAGCTATCTTAGTGCAACAAGATACCCCGGGGCCGTCCCGTATGCGCCGAAGAAGGCCACCGCGGGTTTTGGTTGGTATGCCGGTGTAGGTTGTATATAGGGTTAGGGACTCGGTCTAATGCCCGCTCGGATGATGCTATACTCCCGAGTGTCGACATTGGGCCGTAAGACCGGTAAAACCAACATAACCATTCCACTGACCCCCCCGTGGTGGTAGCGATAAGGCGTTTTTTCCCCGCGAAAAAGAAAAAAAAAGACTTACCACTTATGTAAGTAGTACCTACTTATAAATAGAACGCCCACCTTAGAAGTCGAAGTCTCGAGTACAAGATCAAAGTAGTAAATCCTTATATATGATAAAACAAAGTCCCCCGCCGCGTCTGTATGTCTGTCTGAATACGATAAACTTAAACAGAACCTCCTTTTTTGAAGTCGGTTAAAAACTACCGAACGGTTTCGATGAGATTTAGTGTGGCAGTAGTTTACGACTGAGAACTACATAGGCTGGTGTTAGGTCTCTCATATGTGAGGGTCCGTCTGGGTGGGTACCACCGCAATGTCCATTTCTACCGCCAAGCAGCAGAGTGCATGCACTGTTGTGTTTCGGTTTGAAGGACATTGTAGCCAGTTTAACTACTGGACATAATGAGCCTTAACATCTTATGTCTCAGGATGACGAGCGCAGTGAAATGCTACACAGTACTTTGTAAGTCAAGGTGCTGTATGGTGTTGCTACTGTTTATGGGTGGTCGTATCGCTTACCATCAGGCGAACGGCATGCTCGTCTCGTCATTCAATGCAATAAAAAAAAGCTACTTTTTATCCTGAGAAAATATATAGCGAGACTTTTATCCCGGAAAAACATATTCACGCGCGCGGGTCCGCGAACAAAAGCACTATAAAATAAGTTATAAATATATATAATATAAGAAAACACCAATCATATAAACACGTCCATCAATAAAACACAATTGTTCATAAAATAGGGCCTAAACGACTATCAATTACGGACACTTGGCAAATTAATTGCAATCACAGTTAATGTAATTAAGCAATGTCTTGTCTATGTACTGGGCCAATTTATTATAATCAAGTGCCGTTGAGATAGAGTCTGGTGCTCCTAATATGTACGATTTGATTGATTTACGACCGAAAACTAATAAACGTAATTTTGTTACTATATTCGTAAGCTTTAATTACCTACGCTGTACCTCAATAACGTTCGAACTGTGTTTTTATACATCACTGCCTCGGTGGCGTAGTTGTATTACGTCCGCCGTACAATTTGCGCGCTGATGTCCTGGGTTTGAATTCCGGGTCGGGCCAAAAACATTGTGGCTGGGTTTTTCCTTCTTAATCATTATCCAGCGCCTGATCTCTCTCATGTCATGGCGGATTGCCGTCTCACCGGACTATGAGAGTGTAGGAATAGCGAGTGCACCTGTGTATTGCGCACACACTTGTGCACTATAATATCCCCCACGTACCTCGCTGATCTCTGTTGAGATACCATTCGGGGATAAAAGGCGTGAGTGTGTGTGTGTGATTATTTCTAATGAGATATAATAATGTAATATATTATAGTTGTATATAACTTATTCACCTATCTATAATCATAACCTGCACTAGTAGTCGAATAGCCCGGTGACCGAATTACAAAATCCATCTTTACTGGTGGTAAGACGTTTGCATAGCCCGTATAACGACCAACGTGCAGGAGTGGTAAAACTATAGTGGCCCATGTAAGTGTGACGCGTTCCGGGATCAATATATTGCATTCCTGTTGCAGAGGCGCAACTAGTGCACCCACTTTTCGCCGTGCGTATTCCGTCCCACGATGTGATAGCGGGCGAGCCTATCGCCATATCGGGCACAAATTCCAGACTCCGGGCTGATACTAAATTTTAAATCCAATATCACTTTGCCCGACCCGGGAATCGCACCCAAGACCTCAGCATTGCAGTCATTCCGTAATACAACTACGTCACCGAGGCGGTCAAAAAATAATCATGCCGAAAGAAAATAAAAAATGAATAGTAAATACTCAATCATTTCTTACCCGATATTTTCAGAGTTTCAAATAATTTCTGATCAAAACAGTAACTTATAGAATGGGTATGTCTGTCCAACTGTTTCAGGGTTCGGGTCCATATTGAATATTCAGTTTCGTTCAGCTTATATTATCGAGAGGGACTTCAATTTTGCCTTTGGAATGACTTATTTGTCCCTTCACCGTTATTTCCGCATCTGTGATTTACTTTTAATTTGTCTAAAAGTATCTTATATGACTAATACTATTCAGTTTTTATCACAAAATAATGTGATTTTACTCCTAACATTGGAAATTGTGAAACGGGCGTGAGTGATAGGTCTCTCGTGTACAAGAATCCAGGTAGATAGGTTCCACCGCAATATGTATTTCTACCGCCAAGCAGTTGTGTGCATGTAGTATTTGTCCCGATGTGCCATTGTAGCCAATAATTACTGGGCATTTAATGTTTTTTTTTTTTTTTTTATTGCATGCGAACGGCATGCTCGTCTCGTCAAGACGAGCATGCCGTTCGCCTGATGGTAAGCGATACGACCACCCATAAACAGTAGTAACACCATCCAGCACCTTGAGTTACAAAGTACTCTGTGGCATTCCACTGCGCTCGTCATCCTGAGACATAAGATGTTAAGGGCGGTATTAATAAATCAATCTCAAGTTTGAGTTACATCTCAAGTAGAAATAATGTATTAATAGTTCCATACATTACGTCTACTTGAGATGTAACTCAAACTTGAGATTGATTTATTAATACCGCCCTAAGTCTCATTATGTCCAGTAGTTATACTGGCTACAATGTCCTTCAAACCGAAACACAACAGTGCATGCACACTGATGCTTGGCGGTAGAATTAGACATTGCGGTGGTACCCACCCAGACGGACTGTTACATATGAGAGACCTACCACCAGTATACTAGTATAGTGTGTGTACTATATAAGTAGTTGTAAGATGTACTGTAAGTTCAGTTCGAGTATAGTATAATAGTCTAAAACCAACAACACGTCTCAACATCAATCCTTCCATAACAAATGCATCAATACCCATCATACCCAATCCACACGCTTGACATCTTCGACCAAGACATACGCCTTTATTTTACACTTTTTCAACAGACCCAAATACGCCAATTACCAGAGCCCTAACATATTTTTACGCCTTAGTCACCGAGCACTCGGTTGACATATTCCACATTAGTGACAAAGATTTCCTAGCCACAGTCACCATATACCTAGAACGTTTGTCAGCACCTAGCTCAATAATTTAACCTTAGAATTACTTATTGCATTTAGTTTTAATTAATTATATTTTACTAGACTTCTGCCCGCGGCTTCGCCGGCGTGAAAAAGTTTTTCCAGGATAAAAATATTTTTTCGGCATAAAAAGTAGCCTATGTGATAATCCAGGACATAATCTACCTGTGTGCCAAATTTCATCGAAATCCGTTCAGTAGTTTTTGAGTTTATTCGTTACAAACATAATTACATACAAATTTTCCTCTTTATAATATTAGTATAGACTTTGTCTTTGTTATTTTTAAAATAGCTTACAATAGCTATGATACTGTTAGTGTAAGTCAATATGTTATTATAAATAAATATGACGAGTGCAGATGTCATATCATCATCATCATCAGCCCGTTGCAGTCCACTGCGGGACATAGGCCTCTCCCAAGATACGCCACAGAGCCCGGTCTGCTGCTTTATGCATCCAGTCGTTGCCGGCCCTCTTGTGCAAGTCGTCCCGCTATCTGGCCAGAGGGCGTCCCACGCTACGTTTGCCAAGACGCGGTCTCCACTCCAGAACACGCTTGTAAAATACGATGTCATATGTTGCTTGTCAAAGTTTGAGTTTTGCCACTGCCATCAAGCGAGAGGCTTGCTCATCTAATCAGTTAAAAAAACAATTTCATAGTTTCTGTTTTAGGCACAAATATAGCAGCAAAACACACACGAAAAAAACATTTCCACTTCAGTAAATTGAAACGGTAAAGCAGATTCTGACGCATTCCCCCTTTGCGATTTAGTGGCCGGTGCACACTCAACTTGATTGCATTTTATCAATTTCTGGTTTTATTTGTAAAGATTTTTCTGCTTTGATGAAGTGTCTATATTTTTAAATTATTTTTTAGTGTAAGATTTGTTTTGGTATTAATTATATGTAATATTGCAATCAATGCAATCATCCCTGTATTATATACTGCCCACTGCTGAGCACAGGCCTCCTCTACTACTGAGAGGGGTTAGGCCTTAGTCCACCACACTGGCCTAGTGCGGGTTGGTAGACTTCACATACCCGCGAGATTCTTATGGATAATACTCAGGTATGTAGGTTTCCTCACGATGTTTTTCCTTCACCGTTAAAGCGAACGATAATTGATAAACAATATACACGTAACTTCGAAAAGTCAGAGGTGTGTGCATTGGGTTTTGAACCTCCGGACATTGTCTCGGCCGACCGTTCCATTCCCAACTAGGCTATCGTCTACTTATACTTATATGTAATATTATACGGGGTTATTTTGAAATTGCGTTAATAAATGAAACCACTTGCTCGTATTTGCCTCTGCTCACATTTTGCCAAAAATCATCCATGAAATACGAATATTTTCACCAAAAATCTTAATTTTATTTTCCTGGCGTTTTTTATCATTTTGTAGTTTAGTGCGAATATGGCGTGTGAGTGTGGGTTTTTTTCTGACTGAAAGTGTCATGTTGCCTATGCAACGAATCCTCTTAGAATAGTAGTAGAGGCATTAGAGCGTGTAAACTTAAAGTTATTTTTTATTTTTATTTATTTTGTTCGAAACTTAGGGCGGTATTAATAAATCAATCTCAAGTTTGAGTTACATCTCAAGTAGACATAATGTATGGAACTATTTATACATTATGTCTACTTGAGTTGAAACTCAAACTTGAGATTGATTTATTAATACCGCTCTTACACTTCTTTATTTTACATACATGGTTAAAATAACTTAATGGAAAGTGTTATTTTCGAAGACATAATTATGTAGTTTCATTTAGTAACAATACATTAAAATGACCCTGTGTAACATGAGTAGATTTGCTGATATATTATCTGACTTAATACTGAGTTTTAAGGTGTCGAGTATGGTGCTGCAATGCAGTATTTGACTGATATAAAAAGTAAAACCTATATTTCTATGGGCATACCTAGAGAAAAAATGAAATTGTAAATAAATACCACTTTGGAATTTTTCGTAACAATTTCGAAGGTATGTGAAGTCTGCCAACTCGCACTAGGCCAGCGTGATGGACAAAGACTGGAAATCTCTTAGGAGTGACTAGTAGAGGAGGTCTATACCTCATAGTAGATCAGTGGGGTGTGCTACAAATGAAATAGGGGACCCACCCCCACCCCAGCAGCAGTGTGCATGCACTGTTGTGTTTCGGTTTGAAGGACATTGTAGCCAGTATAACTACTGGACATAATAAGACTTAACATCTTACGTCTCAGGATGACGAGCGCAGTGGAATGCCACACAATACTTTGTACCTCAAGGTGCTGGATGGTGTTGCTACTGTTTATGGGTGGTCGTGTCGCTTACCATCAGACGAACGGCATGCTCGTCTCGTCATTAGATGCAATAAAAAAAAATAAAAAAAAAACCCCTCCCGACACCCCACATGTTTAAAACACGCTATAGCATAAGACAAATAATAAATGTAACAATTTGTAAATTTTATTAAAAAAAGTTGATCAGTTTATTTTATTATACAGGACTAGTATTGTTAACCGACTTCCAAAAAGGAGGAGGTTCTCAATTCGTATGTTTTTTTTTTTTAAACAAAGAATACCTTGGTATTAAATATTAATTGTTCTGTGCTGAGTTCTGTAATTTGAAAATTGTTTATGTTTCATTCCTTAAATAAGTTATACTAGCTTTTGCCCGCGGCTCCACTCCAATAAATTTTCCCGGGACAAAGAACCCGCTTTATATTTTCGCGGGCTAAAAAGTAGCCTATGTGTTAATCCAGGACATGATCTACCCGTGTGCCAAATTTCATCGAAATCGGTTCAGCAGTTTTGGCGTGAAAGAGTAACAAACATACATACATCCATACATTCTTACAAACTTTCGCGTTTATAATATTAGTAGGATTTAAACTTCAAAATGTCTAACGCAATACATAGTTTAAACTAAAAAAGCTTCCAGTATCCAAAAACGCTGGAATCATATGCCGTCGTTTATTGTAGTTGCAAAATCTGGACAGTTTTATATCCTCTCTATCCATGACGAATAAATCCGTGAGGCTCACTACGGCATTTGGCTCCTTTTAAAACTACAGCTGATATAGATTGTTAGATTTTTTGTTACTTTGGCACCCTCTGACCTCTACCAGGTAAGACGTGATGTGTATGTGTGTGTGTGTGTGTGTTTTAATGTAGTTTTGGGAGTAGAAAAAATACTAAAACATTATTTTTTATAATGGAATATTCTGGAACTTAAATAATCCCAAAAAATACATCATGCCTTTATCCCTAAAGGGGTAGGCAAAGGTGCAACCAGGACAACTACTCTTTACCATGTGTGCTTCATCCCATAATGTGATATGGGGCGAGCCTATCACCCTATCGGGCTGATACTGGGCAGAAAAACCCAATATCACTTTGCCCGACCGGCAAGATTCGATCTCGGGATCTCAGAATGGTGTCGTACAGCGCACGCAATACAACTACGACACTCAGGAAGTCCCCACCATTTTTGAATTCCTATTCCTTTTCTTTGGATACTTCAATAAACATATGGGCAAACGAACAAACAGATAAACAGACAATAATTTCAAAAGTTGTTCTACATTCTGTTACTTAGGTAATCCTAGCGTCTTACAGGTTTTTTCAAAAAATACCGACCTGGTCAATATAAGAGTTTATTATCATATGTATAGGTTTCAAAGGAAACATGAAATAAAACCAAACTTAAAGTCTACTTTTAAATTTAATGAAAATCTCGAGGGTATGTGAAGTCTGCCAACCCGCACTAGGCTAGCGTGGTGGACTAAGGCCTAACCCCTCTCAGTAGTAGAGGCCCGTGCTCAGCAGTAGGCAGTATAATAATACAGGGCTGATTGCATTGCATTGTATTGCAAAAGCAAAGAATATTAAAATAACCGTATAATACATTACAATCATTGGAACTGACAATGTCAAGACATTATTACAACGAAAAACAAACAACTTACACAGTTAAAATGTCTAACATATTTGTTATCAATTTTTGGAATTTCACAGCGGAACAATACAAAATGTCACAAGAGCTCGCTCCCGGCTCCGTTCCCATTGTTTCAGGCTTTATCAATCTAAATGACAGCGCGATTCGCAATTTTGGCCGCCGCCCAGACTCAAAAATGTAGTTTTATTTCGCTGCACGCTGGACGGATCAACGTTTCGCGATAATCAAACGTATTTTCGTAAGTGCTTGAAATGTTTTACTTTTCAAATTGTTGTAGACTAAGGGCCAATTTCACCGTTTGCTGATAAAGTTCCAGATAACTGTCTGACATATAAAGAGTAAAATAAATCTTACATTATTAGACACTTTTTTCTGCCAGATATTTCTATGCGATACCTGTGACACCAAAAGTTGTAGTTTTATTGCGGATGAGTTCCGAATAGGCTATCAGGTACTTAATAAGCATGTGGTGTAATCGATCTTAAGAGCCTGTTTCACAACTTGTGAGTAAATGCTTCTCGTCACATAAATGTATAAGCCGACCAAATACAAAAGTCACCCTATAATCAATGTTCCCAAATAAATGGTAATAAAATGACTACTATCTACATTAGCAGTCTAATACTATAACTGTCAAATAAATGACATGCCCCAAAACGGACTTAAAATTATAATCAAGATACTTAACTTATTTGGATAGTACTCCCAAAAAATATGCCCTTGCAATAAATCGTATAATTTTAAAGTCCTCCGATTTTGAGATTTATGTAATTTAATTGCTTTAAAACTACACATAAAATGATCGTTTTAAAAAAGTTAATTATAAATGGTGGCCAAAAATATTTTTTAATGGATCCAAGATCCATATGTTTCCCTTTTAATATCCCTAAAGTTTGAGCCTGGTTAGATTTTGCCCAGCACCCATACAAAAAGCGGACATCTCCTTTACTTGGAACTTGTGAAACAGGATATAAGTAATATCGAATTTATTTGATACTAGACTTCTGCGGCTCCGCCCTCGTGAAAAAGTTTTTCCGGTATAAAAATATTTTCCCGGGATAAGTAGCCTATAGCACTCAGGAGTAATGTAGCTTCCTATTGGTGAAAGAATTTTCAAAATCGGTCCAGTAGTTTATGAGTTTATCCATTACAAACAAACAATCAAATCTTTCCTTTTTATAATGCTAGTATAGAAAGAAGATAAGGAGACGCAGCCAAAGAACACCAGCCCCCTTATTCTGTATGACAGACGCTATTTTCACCGTAACAAGCGCGTAACGTAACTCATCGCGTTTATCACTATGGAAATTGGCATACCATTCAACGCTAATTACACGAAGTTAAAGTGACGCGGCCGCGTTACGAGTTGACACTGTCATAGAGAATAAGGGGGCAGTCCTCTTTACATTCCATTCTTTTTTGCATGATACTACACTGCCCCCGTCAGCCCGAGGAGTTACTCTGCGACACATAATTCCCCTAAAAGTTGATTCGAAGAAATGGCCGTAATGATAATATCTCCCATTGTTTTTTATTGACAGTCTTTTTTTATTTGTTTACCTAACTGGTTTGCACTAAATTTTATTTATATTCCCCAAAAGTTACACTGGATTCAATATCCGTCTAAAAACATAGTCCTTACACGAAAACACGGTAGATGCTGATGGCGTTTTGTGTGAGTCGAACAAAGTGGCAATCCAAAGTCTCTACCTACGCCTATGAGATACAGATACTATGTATGTATGTCAAACCCACCATTTTTTTTATGGAATTAAATGACGAGACGCGCATGCCGTTCGCCTGATGGTAAGCGATACGACCACCCATAAACAGTAGCAACACCATACAGCACCTTGAGTTACAAAGTACTGTGTAGCATTCCACTGCGCTCGTCATCCTGAGACATAAGATGTTAAGTCTCACTATGTCCTGTAGTTACACTGGCTACAATGTCCTTCAAATCGAAACACAACAGTGCATGCACACTGCTGCTTCGCGGTAGAAATAGACATTGCGGTGGTACCCACCCAGACGGACTCGTACATATGAGAGACCTACCAAACATGGCGATAATGACCCGGGTGAGTGTTACGTATTCCGGTCAGTGTATATCTGGTTTCAAAAAGACCGGCATAATCAGGGGCGGATTTCCCTATAGGCCGAGTAGGCCAGGGCCTAGGGCGGCGAAATTTAGGGGCGGAAAAATTTGCTCGTGTTTGCGGCGGGTGAAAAATTATTTACGATCGAAAATGAACGAGGTTGAATGCTCTGGCTATCCTCTGCGTCGAATCACAGTTGCTACGGTCTTTAGATTGTGATGATTTGATAAACAAATTCGCTGCTCAGAAAGCCAGGCAAAAGACAATTTGTGAATAACGATTCATTGTCACAAATAGAAATGGTAAGAATCAGTATCTGAAATACACTGATTGAGATAACTAAATCATTTACTGACTCGTTTTTTTCCATTTTAATTTAATTTCTATAGTTTATTTAATTTTTCATACTTTAAAGCACATAGGGGGGCGGCAATCTTTCATGGGCCTAGGGCAGCTAACGTATCAAATCCGCCCCTGGGCATAATTATGTCGACTGGCGAGACGTAATCATCTACCGTCATTTGACACTCTATCTAGGGATTCTGGACCCACTTACTATCACGTGCTATGAGGTCCACCATACCATACCAGCCTTGTATTATATACTGCCCACTGCTGAGCACGGACCTCCTCTACAACTGAAAGGGTTTTAGGCCTTAGTCCACCACGCTGGCCTAGTGCGGGTTGGCAGACTTCTCATACCTTCAAAATTCAGAGAACTTCCCAGGTTTGCAGGATTCCTCACGATGTTTTCCTTCACCGTTAAAGCGAGCGATAATTCACAAATAATACACACATAACTTTTTAGAAAAGTCAGAGGTGTGTGCCCTTGGGTTTTGAACCTGCGGACATTCGTTTCGGCAGTCCGTTCCACTACCAACTACGCTATCGCCGCTTTTACAGAGACAAAATTATTTATGTCATAATAAGGTGCCCATTTATAATACTGGCGAATAAAAAAATACAAAACTAATCAAGAGCTTTTAATAATTAATCCAGGAATTCAAGACGATGGCAACAATAGACTTTAAATTAATTTCTTTCATTACCTTTTGTTTTAATAAAACTCAATTATAACTTCCATTGAAAATTAATTATAACATTTAGAACCCTTTTATGTGTTAAATGTCTGTTATTTTCGCTAAAGTGGAAAAGGCAGTGCGGATGACATAGGGTACAAATCTTGGAGCGGGGCCAATAAACAGTGTTACTCGATGTACCGTCAGCAAAACAAGATAAAATATTTATTAATGATAATAATATATTTCTGTCTGCTCATCATAAAAAAGGTAAATTTTTGTATATTTTAGACTACATCGGTGGCGAAGTTGTATTACGGTACGAATGCAGTGCTGAGGTCTCAGGTTCGATCCCCGGGGCGGGCAAAGTGAAATTTGGGTTTTTCTACTCAATATTAGCCCGGAGTCTGGAACTTGTGCCCGATATGGCGATAGGCTCGCCCCCTATCACTTAATGGGATGGAATACGCACGGCGGACAGTGAGTGCACTAGTTATACATCTGCCTACCCCTTTGGGGATAAAAGGCGTGAGTGTATGTGTGTTTGTATGTTTAGGTGTTGCAAGGTGGACCGACGACTTCATAAACGTCTCAGGAACGCTGAAGGCTTCTAACAGGTTGCCTGGAAATTTTTAAAGGAGGCCTATGTTCAGCAGTGGACTTTACGTGGCTGATGATGATGAGGGGTAAAATTTATCACCAAGGTTTAAATCGTATATTACTGAAAAGGCTATGATGATGATGGGTAAAGTTTGACACAATGATAGGCCGAGCCCTGGATTAAATACCCTATTTTGTATTCCAGAAACTACGCCGTGATTTTTTCCAAGACTTTCAAAGCTGAAACGCTAGGAAATGTATGCAATAATATAATGTTTATACGTGAAGCGTCCTTAATTTCCTTGGTATTTCACGTCTAAAGAACCTAAGCCATTAATCCCATTGCTGGTGAGATCTAATTAGATAGCATAACAGACTCTTTAAGAGAATACGTAGCATTAAAAATATGATCGTAACAAAAAAAAATTGTCATCAAGAGTAGTAACAAACATTGCGTACTCTTTTGTAACTGAATTGTCAGTATAAGTTCTATTTTATTTTCCGCAGTAAGCTCAATTAAGGCATATAATTAAGGAATTTCAATCTAGATTATAGTTAGTAAAATGTCTGTATTATTTACTTTTGATTGAATTCTGTATTATGCCTTTTATTTGCAATAAAAAAAAATACATGATGTATGAGCTTAGAATGGGTGTTACATTAGCTTGTGAAACAACGTTAAACATGGGCGTACCCAGGGGAGCAGGGGGGGGGCAGCTACTCTCCCTAGATTCAATGCAAGTAGGGTTTTTCTATCTTAATAATTAATCGGTCGCACCTCCGAGTCAGGAAGTTGGCGGTGTGATACCCCCGTGCCTCGGAAAGCACGTAAAGCTGTTGGTCTTGCGCCTGATCGGATCATGTCGGATTGCCGTCTCACCGGATTAAGAGAGTGAAGAATAGCCAGTGCACCTGTGTATTGCGCACACACTTGTGCACTATAATATCTCCTGCGTACCTGGCTGATCTCCGTTGAGATTGGCGACCGTGGCCGAAATTGGCTCTCGTCATTGACAGTTACAGCCAACGATACCGTTGCAATGCAATCAACTCTGTATTATATATTGCCCACTGCTGAGCACGGGCTTCCTCAGACTCATACTCGTTCATGGGCGGCGGTGATCACTTACCATCAGGTGAACCGTATGCTCGTTTGCCCCCTATATCATAAAAAAAACTACTGGGAGGGGTTTAGGCCTTAGTCCATCACGCTGGCCTAGTGCGGGTTGGCAGACTTCATATACCCTTGAAATTCTTATAGTGAATTCTCAGGTATGCAGGTTTCCTCACGATGTTTTCCTTCACCGTTAAAGCGCACGATAATTGATACACAATACACACGTAACTTCAAAAAGTCAGAGCTGAGTGCCTTGGGTTTTGAACCTCCGGACATTGTCTCGGCAGACCGTTCCATTCCCATCTAGGCTATCGTCCACTTACTACGATACCGTTACTTTTACCTAATTTATTTCGATTTTTGTGGCAACTCTTATCACATACTTTAACTTTTTACATTTTTCATAAACATGAAAAACTTGCTGAGAAAAGAAAATGTTTGTTAATTTATGACTGACTACAACTTTATTAGTAAGGCAGCCAAGTATAAATTCTATATTTTTCTGCTAACGGTACAACATTTTAACATTCCCTTTATGATTTAATAGGTGCAATATCAACATTTTTGGACTAATTAACGAATTTCGCTGCAGACTCGTTCAGATTTAGTAATAAATTTAATCTTGTGGACTTCTTACTACCCGTAAGGGTGTATTACCGTGAACAATAAATTTGTAAATGGTAAGTAATCTTGTTTTGTCTGATTAAAATATACTTATCTTTGGATTTGATTGAAATTAAGCACATCAGCTGACGACTTACTAAAGGGGTAGGCAGAAGCGCAACAATTTTATCCACCCTTCGCTATGCTAGTACTACATTCTATGATAATTTGAGTTCAGCTCCCTCTAGAAATTTCAGTCCCAGAAAAATTGTGCTAGATAATCATACAAATTTACTCGACTTAGGAATCGAGTACAAGACCTCTCGTTTCCCAGCTCCTACAAGACTGAGATGACACGAAAACCAAAAAAAATGTTTTTAATCTATTGCATAGCTTCTATCGCGGGCCTTGAGCGTGGAGACCGAATCCAGAAATTCCGTAACGAAAATAACCTGACATCTTTTTTATCTTACTAATATGAACCTTAAATACAATGCGTAGAAGCTATAATTCTTGAAACGAGTATATTTTTATTTATTTTATTTATTAAAGTCATTAAAACCATTTCTTACTAATCTAATGTGAACCTTAAATACATTGCGTAGAAGCTATTTCCCCAGCGTTGGCACGGCACGAGTACAAAAGAATCGAACGTAACATTATTTTTTCAAATTTTGATTTTTTCTACTTTGGTTGTGATGACCATTGCATTTCTGACATTTATCGATAACAAGACTAAACGTGCGTTGCTCGCGTTTAAAAATCTACTTTATGAGGTAAGCGTAAGATCGAATTTGTGTTTAGTCAATCAAAATTTGTGATAAAAAATGCTATGCAATAGCTTTACCGCGGCAGTCTCCGAGTGCCACACGTATTTTTTATTACACACACACATTCACACTCACGCCTTTTATCCCCGAAAGGATAGGCAGAGGCGCAACTAGTGCACCAACTGTTCGCCGTGCGTATTCCGTCCCATGATGTGATAGAGGGCGAGCCTATCGCCATATCGGACACAAATTCCATACTCCGGGCTGATACTGAATAGAAAAATCCAATACCACTTTTTTTAATTAACCAACCTTATTACGTAAAATATACATTTAAAAACAAAATTACCGTGTTCTTAATTTGAATTTCGTAAAATAAACATTAAAAAACAAAATACCGTGTTATTAATTCGAATTTCGAACAAGCTGTTATCTGGCGCGTGCATGGTTAACGCGGGATTATTCGTTTTGGCCACTCATTTGCATACTCTATAGTTGAATTTTAACTCAATTTATTCGACAATAGTATGCAAGGTTTGCGTCAAACTCGACATGACGCGCATCATGGATCGATATTTCTGCGTAACGGTTTAAGTTAATTTTTTAATTTATCGCAAATACAAACTATGAGGACCCATAGACGAACACAGAATGATTTCTTTGGTAACTCTACCCTTTCATCTGACGACCAACTGAAGAGACGAGTTTTGGCGGGAACTTGGAAGTGTCATGAGGTGCTCTTGTTTTGATTCATTATGTTGGTGATACTTAGTGTTATATTGCATAATTATTGTGGTATATTATCCAATATAGTTCTATTAAAGAGCTCAAATGAAGTGAATTGAAATAATTGTGCTAATCAAGTGTTTTTTTTGTTGCCGCCAAAACTCCTCGATAAAGTCTTGGTAAGGTAGCCACTGCTTTACTTCGACATACTACAGATAATAAAATAGACAAACCAAACTTGACATTGGCAAAATGTGAACACAAATGCCATTATAAAATAAATAAAAAAATAAAAAAACTGAAGAGACGCCATCTTGCAAGCGACTTACATGATAGGTTTGCTGCTCAGCGTTAGCCCATTCTTTGTATTTGGATTATTCGTGCTCGATATAGCGATAGACCCGCCCCTATCACATCATGGGACGGATCATGGACAAAATACACATGGCGAAAATCGGGTGCACTAATTGCACCACTTTCACTTTTAAGCACAAAAGGCTTCAGTGTATCTATACATTGTCCGACCGGAGAACCGAACGCAGAACCTCATAATTCTCAATCCAAGTATCCTAGACCAATTCGTGAATAACGTCATCATCATAATTATACGCAAATGAAAATGAATAAATGACCGTCATGAGTTTAAATGCGTATTGCGTTATACATTGATTTTCATAATGGAACATGGTTGATGGCCGGCGAAATACGCTCGGGCGTGTAACATAACCCGGGAGAGTCCAAGTCACGAGCGTAAAGGCTACTTAATTTTACATACGTATATCATGCCTTATTCCCCTTTACCTTTATTACCCTTATCCTAACCTGGGATTCAAACCCGACGGCTCAGCGCGATAGTCCTACCACGTAAAATAACTACGCTACAGAGGAACTCAATTCAATCTTACTACAGACTAAGTAACCAAGGCCATAGCGACCACGGTATATGTTAAAAAGCTTGCTATATGCTCAAACAAAACATGTTTACAGTCAGTTTATGTGCCTCAAGATAGACTGGCATAATTATAACGTTAATAGAAATAAAATTATTCTTTTTCGATACTAATATTATAAAGAGGAAATATTTGATTGTTTGTTTGTAATGGATAAACTCAAAAAGTACTGGACTAATTTTGAAAATTCTTTCACTAATAGGAAGCTACATTACTCCTGAGTGCTATAGGCTACTTTTTATCCCAAGAAAATATTTTTATCCTAGCAAAACTTTTTCACGCGGGCGGAGCCGCGAGCAGAAGTCTAGATTAATATATTTATAAAGTTAATAAAGATTTACTGACAGTGTACATTATATATATTGTAACTGAATGACGATAATAAAACCTAATAGAAGCATAGTAATAATACATAATATGTATCATGATGGATACATTAATTGAACAATTCCAATGGAAAACTTAGGTATGTCTTTTTATAATTTAAAACTCACACAAACTTTGTTATCTTACATGGGAATCAAACCCAAAACATCAAAGTCACAGTCTACTATTCCATTACACCAATCAAACGATAAATCCTTATAATTCGCAAAGGATAACCCGCTTTCGCCTAACAACTTAGTCCACAACAAAAGTATCTCATTTTAGTAATCATTATGGATTTCCGTAACTAAATCGCTTCGTATCACGAGAGAGACACATTACGGACAAATTGTGGCCTTTTATGAAATTTGGATGGTTTAAGTAATATTGCTAATGTGCCACTTCATATGACTGGCTTTGGCACGCGATTCCACTTGAAAAAGTTATATATTTTTCTAGGAATGCAATGCAAATGAAATACAATCAGCCCTGTATTATATACTGCCCACTGCCGAGCACGGGCCTCCTCTACTACTGAGAGGGGTTAGGCCTTAGTCCACCACGGTGGCCTAGTGCGGGTTGGCAGACTTCACATACCCTCGAGATTGTTATGGAGAATTCTCAGGTATGTAGGTTTCCTCACGATGTTTTCCTTCACCGTTAAAGCGAACGATAATTGATTAACAACACACACGTAACTACGAAAAGTCAGAGGTGTGTGCCTTGGGTTTTGAACCTCTGGACATTACCTCGGCAGACCGTTCCATTCCCAACTAGGCTATCGTCCACTCAAGGTTTCTAGGAATGGTGGTATCAAACTTCAATTTTCTAATCAATATTTGTCTATGCGATAAAAAATTACTAACTACCCCACTATGATCCTTATAACAGAGAAAAAACATCCGAATTCAAACAAAGCCTTGAGCATCGGCAATTATCTCGGAAACTTTCTCCTGCTAATCGTCAAGGGTTAACTCTTGCCGTTTCCAAGTTTTCACATTTACAGAAATAATTACATACCCCCCAACCTCCCGTGGGGGGTATGAATGCCAACCTTTCTATTTACCTGTCGGCCGTCTCTTATTGAAAAACTTTTAGACGCATTGCTTTGAATTTTGTTTTGTTGCTTCTATGCGTAATAAAAATACTCTAAATGAGAGGGTTGTTTCAATCATGCCATTGGTAAAAGAAATACTGTTTTTTTTTCAGAAACTCATTTTGGCCCAAATGTCACCTTAGTGGTGGTAGAAATAGACATGGTGATGGTACCTATCGATGATACTCGAAAAAAATTTCACAACTTAATTCCGGACCAACCGTAATGGTAAAATTGTTCGTATACGTTCCGGAACAAACTTGATCTATACCGGCAAGGAAATCAGGAATAAGGTCTCCAAGATCTCGAGCCGTAATAGATGCTCAATTTCGCTCTTAACTGCGATATCAGCTGAGACGCTGTCGAATTAAAATCAACATCTTAAGACAGTCTCTATTTACTAAGCCCATATTCACATCAGCTCAAATGACATCATAAGATATAATATGTGATGGATTTGACAACTAAGTTTTGTGTTTGTAATAGCGCTTACTCAGCTGAGAACAAGCTCATAAATGACAGCTTAAGCTTGAATTATAACAGTTAAATACATTAAATACCCGCAAGGCGGACAGACGACTTGATAAAGGTCGCAGGAACACGCTGGATGCAGGCCGCTTTTGATAGGTCCGTCTGGAAATTTTTAGGGGAGGCCTATGTTCAGCAGTGGACGTCATGTGGCTGATGTTTTTTTTTTTATGGCATTGAATGACGAGACGAGCGTGCCATTCGCCTAATGGTAAGCGATACGGCCACCCATATACAGTAGCAACACCATCCAGCACCTTGAGGTACAAAGTACTGTGTGGCATTCCACTGCGCTCGTCAACCTGAGACATAAGATGTTAAGTCTCATTATGTCCCGTAGTTACACTGGCTACAATATCCTTCAAACCGAAACACAACAGTGCATGCACACTGCTGCTTGGCGGTAGAAATAGACATTGCGGTGGTACCCACCCAGACGGACTCTTACATATGAGAGACCTACCACCAGTGTGTGATAATGAAATACATTAAATGTCCACTTAAGATTTTGCTCAAACGTGAGCTTGATTTATTAATACCGCCCCCAGAGCTCAGGATAGGCTCATTCCTATAGGCTAAAGTCAACGGAACGCTACATATCTTCCCATTTATTTATGAAGACCAGTCCATTACATTTGCTCCAACGTGCGACCAAATACTAGGAAACGCCATTAAAGTAATAAAAAACAAGTTCTTTACCAAACTTTAGGGCGAAGCCACAAACAAGGTCCGCGCTCTTGAAAACGGATGTTTTTCGTTTTGCCCGATTTCACCGCATCATGAAAATGCCATTTAATGCCAAAGTGAACGTGCCTTTACGTTTAGTATTGCGCGAAAAGTTTACATTTCCGTTCCAAATGGATACACTAAAACTGGCCTGCGAAGTTACTCGAATAAATTTTACATTCCAATGGAGAAAGGGAAAGATAGGGTTTTTATTTTATAATGAAAGATGTTTAAATAGGTATAAACACGAAGTTAGAGAGCGTTGGTCTATGGATGCCTTACTTATTCCAAGTTCTTAAGAGTTTTCGAGTTGGACGTTTGCTTTCATGTCTTCGCCTTGGAAATAATCGTTCTTTATCTGATAACTGCACAATATTTTTAGCCATTTTAATACTTATTTAACCAAGTTGCACATGTCATCACGTAGTACCAGATATTTTTTTTTAAAACCGTTAAGACCATGGATTAGAAGTCCAATATCGTAAATTTTATTTGAGTTACGTTAATAATACATGAAGATTATGATTGGAATATCTATCGCTCTCGGCGGTGTAGTTGTATCACGCGGTACGACTATCGCGCTGAAGTCTCGGGTTCGAATCCCGGGTCGGACAAAGTGATATTGTATTTTCTCAGTATCAGCCCGGAGTCTGGAAATGTGCCCGGTAAATGGCAATAGGCCCGCCCCCTATTACATGAGACCTAACATTGCTGGCCAAATATGGGTGTGTTACACCTCTACCTACCCCTGAAGAGGGATGCTACGTATGTGTGTCATGTAATAAGACGAAAATATGTATTCGACGAACCGTGGCACAACTTCCGATATGGCGATAGGCTCGCCCCTTATCACATCATGGGACGGAATACGCACGGCGAACAGTAGGTACACTAGTTGTGCCTCTGCCTACCCCTTCGGGATAAAAGGCGTGAGCATGCGTGGCACAACTTACACCTTAACCATCCTCTACAGATTACAGGCCTAATTGTAAAACAGTAAATGCGTTCTCAAATAAAATTGCATCTCTCTAGTTGAAAAGAGCATCTTGAAAACCAGAAGAGGTCAAAATCCAAAAAGTTTTAACAAGATACTGAAATTTAAAGACGTAGTTGATATTAACCAAACATAGCGTTATGGGCAACATTTTTGGCAAAACAAGATACTCAGTCGCATAAATACTCGAAACATTCTAATAGCGGGAAGTTTCCTGACTCTTCATGAAGTAAATTGAAACTAACCTACTTAGAGGTAGACCTTACGTTGTTAGATATGTTGACTGCCTCGGTGGCGTAAAAATACCTTTTCTTTTCTAGTCGATTTCGGCCACGGCGGCCAATCTCAACAGAGATCAGCCAGATACGCAGGAGATATTATAGTGCACAAGTGTGTGCGCAATACACAGGGTGCACTCGCTATTCCTTATATTATATTATATTTTTTCATATACCTAATCCTAAAGATTATACATTTCAAACCACCCAGAAAATAGATCAAATTATGTTAGATGATCTCCAACTTTCTTAAACACCCATAATTGCGGAAAAATCTTTAATGCCGACTTAAAGAAAACATCTATAAATAAGGCAAAACAGGGCTTTTTTGTCTTCGGAAATCTCTCACCTTACAAAACCAAACAGGCTTCCACTTCAATTTTTTATAGGAGCACGGCAATGTGACGCTATTGGACATGATACGTGGACTGGTTTCAGGGGCGTAGCTACCGCTGTATCAGCTGTAAAAAAAATCCCTTCCTAGCCGATTTCGGCCACGGCGGCCAATCTCAACGGAGATCATTCAGGTACGCATGAGATATTATAGTGCACAAGTGTGTGCGCAATACACAGAAGCACTCGCTATTCCTTTACTCTCATAGTCCGGTGAGTCAGCAATCCGACATGACCGGAGAGAGATCAGGCGCAGGACCAACGGCTTTACGTGCTTTCCGAGGCACGGGGGTATCACACCGCTAACTTCCTGACTCCGAGCTGCGACTGAGTAATTTTTAAGATGGAAAAACCCAGTCACAATGTTTTTGTCCCGACCCAGGATTCGAACCCAGGATCTCAGCGCGCAAATTGTACTCGTAACGCGTACACAATACAACTACGCCACCGAGGCAGTGGCGTAATTGTATTGCATACGCGTTACGAGTACGATTTGCGCGCTGAGGTTCTGGTTTCCGGGTCGAGCCAAAAACATTGCGACTGGGTTTTTTCATCTTAAAAATTACTCAGTCACATCTCGGAGTCATGAAGTTGGCGGTGTGATAGTGATAGCCTGTGCCTCGGAAAGCACGTAAAGTCGTTGGTCCTGCCCCTAATCTCTCTCCGGTAATGTCGGATTGCCGTCTCACCGGACTATGAGCGTGGAGGAATAGCGAGTGCACCCGTGTATTGCGCACACAATTGTGCACTATAATATCTCCTGCGTACCTGACTGATCTCCGTTGAGATTTACTGGTGGTAGGTCTCTCATATGTAAGAGTCCGTCTGGGTGGGTACCACCGCAATGTCTATTTCTACCGCCAAGCAGCAGTGTGCATGCACTGTTGTGTTTCGGTCTGAAGGACATTGTAGCCAGTGTAACTACAGGACATAGTGAGACTTAACATCTTATGTCTCAGGATGACGAGCGCAGTGGAATGCCACACAGTACTTTGTAACTCAAGTTGCTTGATGGTGTTGCTACTGTTTATGGGTGGTCGTATCGCTTACCATCAGGCGAACGGCATGCTCGTCTCGTCATTCAATGCAATAAAAAATAAATAAAAAAAAGATTGGCCGCCGTGGCCGAAACTGGCTAGGAGGATAAGGTTTATTTTTGTATTACGGTATGACTGCAGTGCTCGGGTCTTGGGTTCGATTCCCGAGTCGCGAAAAATGATATTGGGTTTTTCTACTCAGTATGAGCCCGGAGTCTGGAAACGCCCCTTATTACATGAGACCTAACATAGCTGGCGAAATGTGGGTGTGATGCACCTCTGCCTAACCCTGAAAAAGGAAAAAGGCGTGATGGCATGTATGTATGTATAATGTTGTCTTAATATTGTCTACTTGGTAAAAGTAGCAGGAATACGCTGTATGCAGAACGCTTTTGACAGGTCTGTCTGTGTTCAGCAGTGGACTTCATGTGGCTGATGAAGATGATGATGATGAATATTGTCGTGCATGATAGCCTAGTTGGGAATGGAATGGTACGCCGCGACGAATGTCCTCAGGTTCAAAACTCGAAATACACCTCTGACTGTTTGTTACGTGTGCATTGTTTATCAATTATCGTTCGATTCAACGACGAAGGTAAATATCGTATGTAACTCTGCCAACCTGCACTAGGCCAACGTGATGGACTAAGGCTTAAACCCTCTCAGTAACTTGCAGGGGGCCTGTAAAAAATATGTAAGATAATTACATATCCGATCGACAAGTCTGTGGCTAGGATATTATGTCATTCCCATACATTGTTTTTGTTTTCTATTGGCGTTGAAAATTGTAAAAAGGCGTCTTGGCTACAGCCGTATATAATACAGGGCAAGTATTATACACTTGAAAAAAAAATATTGCACTCTGCTGATTGGTGGCAATATAGCATACAAAACTCCTCACAAACATAATCTATATCCATGAAATACATACATACATACAATCATACTATCACGCCTCTGTCCCATAGGGGTAGGCAGAGACTATGAGTTGCCACTTTGCTCGAGTCTGGCACACTGCTTTCGCTTCCTCTACCTTCATCAATCTTTTCATGCACTCCCGCCGGTTCAGGGTACTTTTGACCTGGCCTTTACTTAGAATGCAGATATCTGACATTCGAAGGTTCGATGTGGTCGACCCCTGCCGTCCCTTCCATCCACATCCATCCATGAAATAAAATATATGAATATGGATATGCTTTAAAAAGATCTTCTTTAATTAATTTATTCATTTATTTATGAACAACCAGTAGTTGTTACACTGTTTGCTTATAAAATTTACATTAACCATAAAAACTAACATATAAACTAACTGAGTGCACTATTTTTTAGGTTGTTACAGCATACGCCAAAAAGAGGTGGCAGTAACAACTGTTAAATCAGTGCTATCACAAAAATATATGTACTATAAATTAAATTATATTAACATTATGACTCTATATAAACACTCAAGGAATATAAAAACAATAAATGGATATTAATAAAACTAGCGTTACAGCAGATAAATTTCAAGAGACATTAATATTATAGTGAATCATGTTTATACATGGGTGAAATCTGTTGCAAAACTTGGCTTGAGCAGCCGCGCTTGAAGCGCTTCCGGAGCGCATCTGACTCCAGCGGCACGCGAAATCAAATCTCACTGAGTTTGTGCATTATTATGTACTAGCTTAAGCTCTCGGCTTCGCGCGCTTGAAGACTTTTCCGGAATAAAAGTCCTTCTAAATATTTTCGCCGGATAAAACTAAGCCTAAAACCTTCCCAGGGTCTCAAACTATTTCCATACCAAATTTATCGATATCCGTTCGGTAGTTTGAGTTTATTGCGTACAGAGGGGGCGAGCGAGTTTGTTTTTAACCCCCGACAAAAAAGCGGGGTGTTATAAGTTTAGGGTGTGTATCTGTATGTCTGTCTGTGGCATCGTAGCTCTCAAATGAATGGACCAATCTTGACGCCGTTTTTTGATGTGAAACATCTATAGCCGCACGTAAAACCGATTTCTGGCGTGGCGACGCATGCCGTGGCGACGTGTCGCCACGCTATATGATGGTATTTTATCTTACTAATATGAACCTTAAATACAATGCGTAGAAGCTATAATTCTTGAAACGAGTATATTGGAACGAAGTTCCTTATCGCGTGTTGTGAAGACGGAAAAAATTCTCACGAAAAGTTGTCACAACACTTTTTGCTATTATCTTACTAATATGAACCTTAAATACAATGCGTAGAAGCCCAGCGTTGGCACGGCACGAGTACAAAAGAATCGAACGTAACATTCTTTTTTCAAATTTTGTTGATTTATTCTACTTTGGTTACTGACATTTATCAATAACAAGACTAAACGTGCTTTGCTCGCGTTTAAAAATCTACTGTATGTGGTAAGCGTAAGATCGAATTTGTGTTTAGTCAATCAAAATTTGTGATAAAAATGTTCTGCAATAGCTTTACCGCGGCAGTCTCCGAGTGCCACACGTATTTATTTGTTTTTTTCTCTAGAAACTTATGTATTGGAACGGAAATAGGAAAATATTTATATATTTATAAATATACACACTCTGTTATATAAATAAAATTTTATTACAATTCCTTCACTAATTAATCGAAAGGAACTTCGTTCCATCCGGGTGTCCCTTGACACCTCTCATTTTTTATTTTACTTATTAGAGATTTTTTGTGTAGGAGTTATTTTATATAATGTAAGGATAAGGATACAGTACAATATATTAGACACGGAATTTACTTCAAAATAGGTACATTGAACTCTATGATACGTTGCTACGTCGTCCGATGATATCAGATTATGGGAGGTCGTCCACGGCGAACTTTTACATCGATGCTGTCGCACGTTTCGTAATCGCCCTTCTGCATTACTACTATTACGTGTTAGTCTTGTAAATGCGATACAAAAGCGCAATAGTATCGCTACTGTATCGATAAAAACGCACACACACACACAACTTAGAACTGTGGCGTTCATATTGATTCCTGGATCAAAGTTGCATCGGGATAGCTGCCCGGTTGCATCGCGTCTATATCGCTATTGATGTGCGACAGCATCGCGTAACGATACAGAATCGTGGATATGATCGAGAGTCGACTGCCAGCGACAAGTTCGTGGCTGTACCGCGACGGTATTCTGTTTGCCTCGCCACTGCATCGCTGTAAAAAGTCGCCCCGGGTGACTTCTCTAAGGATCTGCTTTATCATCTCAAAAGCAGCGATAACCATGGCAATGAAACAGGCTCTCAAAGTGAAGGTCCGCAAGTTAGATGTCCTTTAATGAATTTTATTTATGCCTTTAGCACGCGACTGTACCACAGTCATAGCTCGAAAAAAAGAAATACTGTACAGGAGGGGACCAGTAGGCATTAAAAATATTACAGGGGACGAGTGGGCACTCAGTACGAATTTCAGGGTCCAGTGGGTGTGGAGCCTTCAAAACCCACCCTACCTCTAACTTATGTATTGTCAATTATCGATCGCTTTAACGGTGAAGGATAACATCGTGAAGATATCCGAATACTTAGAAATTCTCACATAAAAATTTCGAAGGTAAGTGAAGTCTGCCAACCGGCACTAGGCCAGCGTGGTACAAGGCCTAAACCCTTTCAGTAATGAAGGAGGCACGTACCCGGCAGTTGGTTGGTATTATTATATTATTAATTAAAATCGAATACAACAAATCGATAGTTCAATAGAACGCGAAAAGGCCAATTGTTAATTAACCGATTCGTTAACAACATTTTAATTAAATGCTCTTATGCAGGTGACCTAATTTTCTTGGTTGGCTGGCTCCTTGCCCCAAATCTAGCTCTATGTTTGCAGTTAACTTTACGTTTCATAACTTGGTATAATAATTTATTTACGCTTATTTTTAGTTAAAGTTATGAGTATAATAATATTATGAAGAAGACATTTCGCCTGAGATATACCTAGTTAGTCAACAATATATTTTAGTAAACAGTATTTTGTGCAAATAAACGATTATATTTATAGTAATGGTAACTTTTATTTGCCGCTACGAATCCAGAGATTAGCTCGTTCAAACTTCAAACAAACATACCATAGAGTTGTGAAACGTTCGCCCGTGGTAATTGACCCACCACGTTGGGCGCCATTAGCAAATTCCGTGCGCTTGCGCATAGTATACGTTTTAATACGCTACACTAGATAACAGGAGTTGCAATAACGGTTGAGGACACGATAGCTGCGCAATTTTCTCTCAGCATTACACGCGGTCAAGTGATTCCACTTCGTTACTTTACCTTGTAAATGAAAGGCGCTGACAAATAATACACCTTTAAAAACGTTTTTAAATGCAAATTTCAGACGCTGCCACGAAAGATTGCCTCAGAACAAATAACGAAAGAGCCGCTCAAAGTTGAACCCTAAAAATGCAAAGATTTTTAATGCCTAGTAGTCCTAAATAAACATAAGGGTCTGGTCACACTGAGATTTCGGATGAAAGTTGTCGCAAAGGGTCTTTTGCACTAATTAAATTCCTCTTCGTTAGTATTTTTGCGTTTAAAAGTATAACGAAGGAGTTTTCACACGGGTTTATCTTGTGTAAAAGCTTTTATTTATACTTTATGGTCTTGTATAAAAATAATTAGGTCAGCCGAGGAAAAGTACTATAAATTTGATTTGTGTACGCGTCCTTGGTTTTAGGTGATTGTTATAACTAGAGACTTGCAATTTAAAATAAGCCGCCTTTTTAACGGACTCAAAGGAGGAGTGGATCAATTGAACGCGTTTGTATTCTTTTATGTATTTATACTGACTTCTCTGAGATTTACAAATACAAATACAAAAACATTTATTCACACAACACCATGACACAAACAATATAAAGAAATTATATAAAAATAAAATAAAAAATAAAATATAACACACTAACACCAATACACATAAAAGGAATAACAATGAAATAAAAAAGATATCAAGAATTGCAAAAGTATTAGTGCATCGTCCCAAACGTCATGGTGTGAGTGCGAAACGGGTCCCATGCAGCACAAGCCGCGAACGAGTCACAGCGCTGGTCTTCCATGGGCCCGATGAGATTTGTTAGTCGCTTTGCGTGATTTTTATGAAGTTGAATAGAAAAAACCCTAGCGATGATCCCACACAAAATATTTTATTTTCATACAGTTCAAAGACAGTTGACTATTGGACGTATAAAGTAGCCATTATCCCACAGCATCATTGTAATGTCAGTGACAACTTTAAGAACCGTGGCGGATCAAGATTTGTGTCCTTAAGGTTTAAATCCAATGTTCTCGCAATTTTCCACTGGAGCTAACTCTTTGGAAAATCTCTGTAACTTTTCTGAATCTTCTCTCACCCCTTTACATATCCTTTGTTTCCTACTCTAGATTAACTAAAATCTTACCATAGGATAGGCTCTTAGGTTCAGCGCATGACTCTTTCAACAGATACGACCTGGCAACCTTAAAAAAAAAAGAATTCCCACCTAAAAGGTCGGCAACACATTTCTATGCCCCCGGTATTGCAGATGTTCATGGGCGGTGGTGATCACTTACCATCAGGTGAACCGTATGCTCGTTTGCCCCATATATCATAAAAAAGCATGTTATAAAAAAGATTTGGCTTTGATTTTCCTACCGCCTGTCTATCAATCCCATCTGGAGGCTAAACTCCTTGAGAAAACTGTGTTAGTAAAATGAAGGAGCCCTGAGGTAACAAACATTAAAAATGAATACACAACGAATTTTGCGCTTCTTCCTTTTCTTGAAGTCGGTTAAAAGACAACTAAAGGTTCCTCAACTTGAGAATCAAATGCAGCGTACATGACACTCTCCCACTCTAATATAATTTAGTGTAAAGGGATAAAGTTTACTTTAATAAAAATGTTCGTCAATTAGTAAATACTAATCCAATTGCTTTTTTTATATACAGGTTCGGTAAATTAACCTGATCGGAAACGGAGTGGGGTCCACACTGTCAACTAATGAGAGATGATTATCTCTCACCGACACAATTATGCCGGCCTGTTTTAACCGGACCTACACAGGCTGATCCAGGAACGCGACACACTTACGTGGGCCACTAGTCCGGGTTTTTCGGTGTACGCTGTTCGTTATCCGGGCGGGTACAAATATTCTACCATCAGCAGAAATAATTACAAGAGGTTCTTTATGTTTTTTTTTCTTTTTATTAGATCCTCTAAAGTGGTTACAAACACATGACATTCGTATAATACAGGAATACAGTACAATATTCAAAAATATTTGCAACCTACTCGATTTAGTTTATTACAATTAGATTCTTTATATTTTATTCGTCCTCCTACAAGGTGGACGGACGACCTTGTGAAGGTCGCAGGAACCCGCTGGATGCAGGCCGCTTCTGACAGGTTGGTCTGGAAATCTTTAGGGGAGGCCTATGTTCAGCAGTGGACTTCCAAAGGCTGAAGAAGAAGAAAAAGAAGATTCTTTATTCTAAGGCATAAACTTGTAACAACATTGGATCTCACCAAAACTCTACTAATGTGCCTTGAACATGCAACATGAACGTATTCTGCTAATCAAACAAAGAAAAACAAATAGAAGTGTTAACTGCTAAAACTGCTCCGCGAAGTAATAAATTTGAATGAAATTAATTTAAGAGCTCAAGGCTAAGTGAAAAGCACGACACACAGGATTTACAAACGTAATCCAAATTAATACCAAGCTTTATGTGTTTCAGCTCTGGTATAAAAACATTTTTTAATTAATTAAAATGATTAGATTTGCTTCTCTTTGGTCATAGGATATTCTTAAGCCAATGATATTTTTCGTAGTAATTACGCGTAAACAGTGTCGACTAGTGGCACCAGACACAAGATACAAAATGGCGTCAACGCCAGACGATATCGACTTATAACAGCTGCACTATACAAAATGACGTCAACGAACAACGAAGATTTTTACGGGATTAACTGTGGAAATTTATAGTTCACCTTTCTTTGTTAACAGTATTTACTATTTTAAAGGAGAAGTCCGCTTTTTATATGGGTGCTGGGCCTCAAAATCTAACCAGGCTCAAATTTTAGGTATATTAAAGCGGCACAATTTGGAACCTGGATCTATTAAAGAAATATTTTAGACCTCTCCATTCATAAATAACTTTTTTAAAAACGTTGATATTAAGTGTAGTTTTTAAGCAAAATAAAATTACATAAATGCATTATAAATGGCGTGTTTTGTTTGTTTGCGTCAGTTTTTGGACATGTCCTTTCAGTTGTAAGTTTTCCTAAAATAAATATATCTGTAAATATTTTGTTTTCAAACTATGAAACTTATATATTATGTTTCAAGTAAATTGCTAATCAACAATTGCAATGCAATGCAATGCAATCAACCCTGTATACTGCCCACTCCTAAGCACGGGCCTCCTCTACTACTGAGAGGGTTTTAGGCCTTAGTCCACCACGCTGGCCTAATGCGGGTTGGCGGACTTCACATACCTTCGAAATTCAGAGAACTTCCCAGGTATGCAGGTTTCCTCACGATGTTTTCCTTCACCGTTAAAGCGAGCGATAATTCACAAAGAATACACACATAACATTTTTAGAAAAGTCAGAGGTGTATGCCCTCGGGTTTTGAACCTGCGGACATTAGTCTCGGCAGGCCGTTAAGCGAACGATAATTAATAAACAATACACACGTAACTACGAAAGTCAGAGGTGTGTGCCTTGGATTTGAACCTCCGGACATTGTGGACGATAGCCTAGTTGGGAATGGAATCAACAATTGATTGGTTGACAATTGCTTGACAATTATACAAATATGATATAAAATATTTTTTCATATACCTAATCCTAAAGATTATACATTTCAAACCACCCAGAAAATAGATCAAATTATGTTAGATGATCTCCAACTTTCTTAAACACCCATAATTGCGGAAAAATCTTTAATGCCGACTTAAAGAAAACATCTATAAATAAGGCAAAACAGGGCTTTTTTGTCTTCGGAAATCTCTCACCTTACAAAACCAAACAGGCTTCCACTTCAATTTTTTATAGGAGCACGGCAATGTGACGCTATTGGACATGATACGTGGACTGGTTTCAGGGGCGTAGCTACCGCTGTATCAGCTGTAAAAAAAATCCCTTCCTAGCCGATTTCGGCCACGGCGGCCAATCTCAACGGAGATCATTCAGGTACGCATGAGATATTATAGTGCACAAGTGTGTGCGCAATACACAGAAGCACTCGCTATTCCTTTACTCTCATAGCTCGGTGAGACGGCAATGCGACATGACTGGAGAGATCAGGCGCAGGACCAACGGCTTTACGTGCTTTCCGAGGCACGGGGGTATCACACCGCCAACTTCCTGACTCCGAGCTGCGACTGAGTAATTTTTAAGATGGAAAATCTCAGCCACAATGTTTTTTTGGCCCGACCCGGGATTCGAACCCAGGACCACGGCGCGCAAATCGTAGTCGTAACGCGTACGCAGTACAACTATGCAACCGAGGCAGTATCAGCCGTATAAATTATACGGGGGCCCCGGGCTCTAGGGGCCCCTCTTAGCCCATACGCTAAACCTAAGGGGTCACCCAAAAGTTCGGAGACCTTTTTTTGCTCCCTAATAATAGGCCTCCGCACTCGGGATATGCGGAGCGACACAAACTGAATGACCTATACTTAAGGAAACTATAAATCTGGCGCTGGAAGGGCCCCCAACAAAATTTTGATATAGGGTCCCTCTATCGCAAGCTACTCCACTGAGTGGCTTCCAGATACGAGTGTCGACTGACGAGAGATGATTTTTTTTTTCTTTATTGCATTGAATGACGAGACGAGCATGCCGTTCGCCTGATGGTAAGCGATACGACCACCCATAAACCGTAGCAACATCATCCAGCACCTTGCCTTACAAAGTACTTCATGGCATTCAACTGCGCTCGTCATCCTGAGACATATTATGTTAAGTCTCATTATGTCCAGTAGTTACACTGGCTACAATGTCCTTCAAACCGAAACAAAACAGTGCATGCACACTGCTGCTTAGCGGTAGAAATAGACATTGCGGTGGTACCCACCCAGACGGACTCTTACATATGAGAGACCTACCACCAGTGATTACCCCTCGACAGTTGACACAATCATGGCCTGTTTGAACCGGATACACAGGCAGATCTAGAACGGGACACACGGGAGCCACTATGGCGGCTTTTACATCTTATGTACGATGGTACGCATGCTCACGCCTTTTATCCCCGAAGGGGTAGGCAGAGGCGCAACTAGTGCACCCACTTTTCGCCAAGCGTATTCCGTCCCATGATGTGATAGGGGGCGAGCCTATCGCCATATCGGGCACAAATTCCAGACTCCGGGCTGATACTGAATAGAAAAATCCAATATCACTTTGCCCGACCCGGGGATCGAACCTGAGACCTCAGCCTTGCAGTCGATGGTGCTTGTGTTGATTGGTAACCTGCATACCTGAGAAGTTATCTATAAGAATTTCGAAGGTATCTGAAGTCTACTTCGGTAAGACTGCTTCGGTGGCGTAGTTGTATTACGGTATGACTGCAATGCTCTCTCGGGTTCGCTCCCCGGATCCTCAAACCAACCCGCACTAGGCCAGCGTGGTGGACTAAGGCCCTAACCCCCCTCAGTTGTAGAGGAGGCCCGTGCTCAGCAGTGGGCAGCGTATAACATATACATATACATGTATTTTTTGTGAGACAAATACTGGTTGATACTCGCTCTATAAACAAATATGTTCGCAATTGCCGTACATTGCAAATGTTCAAAATGAACACAATATGTACAGTCACCCACATAATTAGCTGAACAAAACTTGAAATGGTCTATACACTTTTGTTTTATTACCAAAGTTTTTTTTTCTTCACTGACATAAAATTTAAAGCAATTACTTTAATTCACACCAAGAAAAAAAAGTCTCAAGCTTAACGTGTAAAGGCGACTTGAAGTTCTGAGTTTGTTCAGCTACTTTTGTGGCTGACTGTACTTGTAAAATTAACTAATTAGTATTGTGTTTACTAATTATACAACAGACACGCTAGCAGGAAATTCAAAGAGAATTATTATGGAAAGTACCTAATACATTCAATTAGTACTAGTTACCTATAGAATTCTCAGCGTAATTAATGTTGCTTCAATGAAACTTGTTACTTAACGTGTAATGTGCTTTCTTGAATGTGTAATCCTACTAATCCTACTAATATTATAAACCCGAAAGTTTGTAAGTATGAATGTATGGATGTCTGGATGTTTGTTACTCTTTCACGCAAAAACTTCTAAACGGATTTCGATGAAATTTGGCACACGGGTAGATTATGTCCTGGATTAACACATAGGCTACTTTTTATCCCGGGAAACTATAAAGCGGTAGTTTTATCCCGGGACAACTCATTCACACGGGCGGAGCCGTGGGCAAAAGCTCGTATTATATACGCGAAAGTTTGTAAGTATGGATGTATGGATGTGTGTTACTCTTTCACGCAAAAACTACTGAACGGATTTCGATGAAATTTGGCACACGGGAAGACCATGTCCTGGTTTAACACATAGAATACTTTTTATTCCGGAAAATATAAAACGGGACTTTTATCCCGGGAATACTCATTTACGCGGGCGGAGCCGCGGGCAAAAGTTAGTAATATAATAATCCTACTATATTATTATTTTATAGCTTTTGATCTCGGGTCCGCCAGCGTAAATAAGTTGTTCCGGGATAAATGCTTATGTCCCTCCCAGGATCACAAATTTTCTCCATACCAAATTTCATCGAAATCGGTTCAATAGTTGTAGAGATTACTTCCTACAAATAAACTCATAACTCTTTATAATAGTAACACAGATCATAAACTATGTGTTGTTCGCGGTTGCACCTGCGTAAATGGCCTCTTAATTATCCCACTAAGTACTTTTTGGTAATGAAAAGTAGTTATAAAAGAAATTTGGCACGCATACAAAATCCTGAATAAACATAATTATAAGCTACTTTTTGTCTCAAAGGAATGCATGTTGAGAAGTTCAAAGCAGAAAATTATTTCCACTCGAGCTACGAGCTAAGTCCAAATATAAGAGAAACGGCCACTACGAGATAAACAAAACCTAGGATTTGGATATTTATAAATGACCACATTATTTAAATCATTTTCTTTATAGTATCGCTTTTGATCGCAGATGTACCTGGGTGTAAGTACATCCGCTGAATAACTATTTAAACCATTAATTTCAATACACACGTAAAAATATTCTTATTTCTTTTCTTAATTCCATCCATTGTCTGTAAGAGATTACCTCGAGCGATAAGCCCGCCAATTGTACCACATCTCTGCCTTTATTATTTTTAATACAATATGTTTTGATATGTAATAAGCTTGTAAAAAATACATACATATAATATACACAATCACGCGTTATATCACCGAAGGGGTAGGCAGAGGCGCAACTAGTGCACCCACATTTTGTCGCGCGTTTTTACCCCATGATGTAATAGGGGATAAGCCTATCGCTATATCGGGCACAAATTACAGACGCCAGGCTGATACTGAATAGAAAAAACCATAATCACTTTGCTATTGGATTTTTCTATTCAGTATCAGCCCGGAGTCTGGAATTTGTGCCCGGTATGGCGATAGGCTCACCCCCTATCACATCATGGGACGGAATACGCTTGGCGAAAAGTGGGTGCACTAGTTGCGCCTCTGCCTACCCCTTCGGGGATAAAAGGCGTGAGCATGCGTAATATCACTTTGCTCGAACTCGGCCCGAATCGAACCCGAGACCTCAGCTTTGCAGTCGTATCGTAATACAATTACGCCACCGAAGCAGTCATGAAACATGAAAACTCCATAAAAAATATGACAAATATCACTAAACCACAATCCACAGCCATATTATACGCAGAATCACTTAAAAATAATTCTGAAGTACCTACGAACCATTCACTTTATTATTTCTTGGTGGAGTTTAAAGGAGCTTCAGTGGATCTAGGCTCTTATTTACCGCTTCCTTGCGATGTCTTAAGCACTGGACGTTCTTTGTACTTTCAAAGATTTCTTTGTAATGCGAACGGTTATGAAGCCTGTCTACTTTCGAAGCATATATTCTTTTAAATCTAAGTTAAGCGTCGGTTTAGCGGTAATATTAATGCTAAGTTTGTATGTTTTAAATAAACTCAAAACTTAATGGATTTCAATGAAAGGTATACAAATCTATATACATAAAAACGAAAGGTCACTCACTCACTCACTCTCTCTCTCTCTCCCACACACACACACACTCACGCCTTTTATCCCCGAAGGGGTAAGCAGAGGCGCAACTAGTGTACCCACTTTTCACCATGCGTATTCCGTCCCATGATGTGATAGGAGGATCGCAATATCGGGCACAAATTCCATACTCCGGGCTGATACTGAATTTAAAAACCCAATATCACTCACTCAATCACTCATCACGATATCTCAAAAACTACAAGTGATAGGAGTCTTAAATTTTGCATGGGGGTTCCTTTTAGGACGTAGGTGCTCACTAAGACGGGATTTTGCGAAATTCAACCCCTAAGGGGGTAAAAAGGGGTGGCAAACTTTGTACGCTATAAACTCATCAACTAGTCAACGAATTTCAATGAAATTTGCTATGGAGATAGTTCGAGACCCTGGGAAGGTTTTAGGCTACATTTTATACCGGGAAAATGTATAGAGGGACTTTTATCCAGGAAAAAATCTTTCGTGCGGGCGAAGCCGCGGGCAAAAGCTAGTATACCATATTATTAAAATATAGGCTACTTTTTACTTACTTATTTGTTATGAGATTTTTATTTGTTCCAGGAATGGGCGGGTACGCGGGCGCATCCGCTACCAAAAGTTAATTGCCTATATCTCGTTCACGTTGTATCAAATATTGTACTTTAATATTCATGGTTATAACCCGAACTTGCTAAAGAAGCAACAGTAATTGGTTTCAAAGGTAAATTTTAGTTGAAGAAGTTGGTAGTTTTAAATTAGATGTTGTAATGTATTACAAGAGTTCTTAGAAAGTAAAATTAGCGTTGAGTGAAATTACCAATGTATAAATAAGTGGAGGGATAGAGATCCTGAGTTTGCTTTTAAGGTGTCATCATCATCATCATCATCAGCCACATGACGTCCACTGCTGAACATAGGCCTCGGCTAAAGATTTCCAGACGGATCTGTCAAAAGCGGCCGGCATCCAGCGTGTTCCTGCGACCTTCATCAAGTCGTCTGTCCACCTTGCAGGTGGACGGCTGACGCTGCGCTTGCTAGTACGTGACCTCCACTCGAGAACCTTTTTGCCCCATCTGCTGTCAGTTCTTCGAACTACGTGCCCTGCCCACTGCCACTTCAGCTTGCTAATTCGCTGGGCTATGTCCAGTGACTTTCGTTCTTCTACGGATCTCCTCATTTCTGACTCGATCGCGTAGAGAAACACCTAGCATAGCCCTCTCCATTTTAGGGTGTGCCTCAGCGATATTGAATTAATAATATTATCAACTATGTACAATCACATAAAATGGTAAACAAATTCAAAACTTCAAATCGTCTACACACTTTCGTGTTCTTGCCAAACAAATCTCTTCACAAAAATAGAGAATAAAAATAAAATAAAAGAGATTTATTTTACGTCAAACTAAGAACAAAAAATGTCAGTTACTTGTGTGGCTTACTGTACTTAGATTGACTAGTGTTAGAATGAGGGTAGCAACTAGTGACAGCACCGACGAAATCCCTGTATAACGTGTAGTCCAATAATTGCGTCTTATGGATTGCGTTTTTTGAAGACATTCTAAGCACACAGTCACTCGCAAACAACGTCCTTATAGGAGATTTCCGCTTTTTGTATGGGTGCTGGGCCTGAAAATCTAACCAGGCTCAAACTTTAGGGTTATAAAAGGTGCAAAATATGTATATTGGATCCATTAAAAAAAAATTTTAGACCCCTCCATTTATAACTAACTAACTTTTTTAAAACGTTCATATTAAGTTTAGTTTTTAAGCAAAATAAAATTACAAAAATCTCAAAATCGGAGGTCTTAAAGTTAAACGATTTATTGTAAAACGCTAGTTTTTAGGAGTTCTATCCAAACATATATAAACTGCCTTGGTTAGAATTTTAGGCCCGTTTTTGGACATGTCCTTTAACCTCATTTCATACCTAAACAGAAGATAACCGCGAAGGAGCAAGCAAACACGAACGGTTTGCGTACAAACAGACGTCATTAGTCAAAGTGACCGGTCGCATAAATTACACGGCCAATTAGTTACATTGATGGCCGACAGCGATTACTGGTATCTGGATCAAGAGGGGGGAATACACGTCAAGACGTTCGCAAGGTTATTAACCGGCTGATTAAGAAACATAGTGGACTAATCAGAGATTAACATCTGGTATAAAGGACTAGTATTCAATTACTACTGGTAGGACTGCCTCGGTGGAGTATTACGGTACGATTGCAGTGCTGAGGTCTCGGGTTCGATTCCAGGGTCGGGCAAAGTGATATTGGGTTTTTCTACTCAGTATTAATCCGGAGTCTGAAAATGTGCCCAAAAAATGGCAATAGGCCTGCCCCCTATTACATGGGTCTTAACATAGCTGACGAAATGTGGGTGTGATACACCTCTGCCTATCACTGAAATGGGACAAAGTCGTCATGTATGTATGTATTCAATTGCCTATAAAAATGTCTATCGTTAACACTTAGGCCCCGTTTTTTCAACTGTAATTATCTTTTTGTCAAGGTCTTATTAAGCTGGACCTGCTCGCAGCACCTCACGCCTCACGCGTCACGCGTCACGCCACGTCGGAGCACTCGAAGCTCTGCGAGCGCGTCCAGCTTAATAACACCGAGGATTACCCTAACTACAGTTGAAAACCCTCGTCTAACGCTCTTTCTTAAATTCTGAATTTAAAATTAAACTTACACGCCCACACACACACTCACGCCTTTTATCGACGAAAGTGTAGACAGAGGCGTAACTAGTGCACCTACGTATCGCCATATCGGGCACAAATTCCAGACTCCGGGTTGATACTGAGCAGAAAAACTCAATATCACTGCCTGACCCGGGATCGAAGCCGAAACCTTTGTAGTTACTGATTGAGATCGCGTATTAAATCAGTCTACGTTTTCTGCTGAACTCGAAATTATATTTATTGATTTTTCCCCACACTGAACCATTTATCAATATTTGCATGAGTATAGTATAAAAGATAGAAATTGTTTTTTTTTTATTTAATAAAATTAATTATAATGGCAATTAAATCTCTTGATTTATAGTAATATGCTTCTATTTCAACAAAGAGATTAAATCAACCATTACTGAAACGCAAATTTTGAATTTAAAATCAAGATTATTTGAAACTATACAACTTAAGCAAAGCAGCGATTCGGCGCGATAACCCCGCCCGTGTGTTTTCAAAACGTCTGCTCTATCCTAAGTTACTACGTCATCGCGTCGCTCAGTCATACGTAACGGGGACATATTAGGCATCCATATATTATACAGTGTGTTACAAAAAGAGGGTTTCGATAACAATCCACATAAAATATGATTTGTAACGTATTGATAAAGTTAGACAGGGAAAAAATAATTTAAAGATTTCTGAATATGTTATGATCCTAAATAATATTAGTAAAGACATCTGATTGTCGACATAGTTTACATATGTTATTTTAAAAGTGCTTTATAAATGTATACCAAGTTTGGAAACATTAAAAATAAAATTACTAGCTCACGGCTTCGTCCGTGTGGGTGTTCTGGAAATAAAATTCCCTCTATAATTTTTTTCGGGATAAATACGCTAGGCTTAAGGTGCCATGAGGCTAGACCATGGGCTCTCAAACTATGTCCATACCCGATTTCATCAAAGCACGATCGAGATTTTCAGTTTATCGCGTTCAGACAGACCAACAAGCGCGGCGGGGGACTTTGTTTTAAAATAAGGATAAACATTACAAATTAATTAATCAGAAATCATTTGGTTTTCATCCTTATGGTCCTTGCGACATCCGACATTGCGGTGGTACCTACCCAGACAGCCCCTCGCATACGAGAGAGACCTACCAACAGTAATTATACATATACCAACAGTAATATGATTTGGATAGAACCGATTGCATTTAAAAAAAAAAAAAAAATATGATATATGGGGCAAACGAGCATACGGTTCACCTGATGGTAAGTGATCACCGCCGCCCATGAACATCTGCAATACCAGAGAGCACAGAGAGGCCTTGTAGGTGGGAATACGCTCTTTTTTCATAAATCTCCATAAGACATTGTCTTATGGCATTGTCGCCATAAGACTCCCTTGTTGATCTGAAATTACTGCTATGTGTAGAAGCTGCTGAATAAAATAGAAATAAGTCTCACTGTGATTTATACATACTGTAGTAGTAGTAGTTTAGTCCCTTTCATTTCTACACTAGAAAACTTCATTTAACATTCAACAATAAAAAATTACTACCATCTCAACATTAACTTTCGGTGGATTTCTGGAGTTTGCTTTTATGAACCAGACTTCCATTTTTATTCGAAAAATTCTTTTTCGCATTAAAGATTGTTGACGTTTAGGTACAACTATAACCTTAAACAAATCGTTATAACAGGTGTGATGTCACTAGACGCTCATTTATGGATTAAAGCATGTTCTGTTTCAAGTTACTTTGAAGTCATAATTTTTGTTAAAAAACGATATTAATTAAAATAAAAACGTAACAGTGGGCTTAGAATGTGACAAAAAAACACGTCACGTCTCCGTTTCGTCTTATTGGGATTGGTTGAGAGACTGACGTATTGGTCTCTCGATCAATCACAAACATCAAAATTAAACGACATCGTTTTACGAGTTGCGTCTTTGTGCCACATTCTAAGCCCACAGTTCTTTTATGTTTCTTTTTACATTTTAGACACGAAATATTGATAAATATTATATCTGCATCTTCCCTATTAATGCCCGATATGGCAATAGGTTCGCATTATCACATTATGGGACGGAAAACAGTTGGCGAAAAGCGAGTGCACTAGTTATGCCTCTGCCTACCCTTTCCGGGATAAAGGCGTGAGTGTGCGTGTGTGTGTATTTTATTGTGATTTAGATCCATTCAAACTACAATGAAAATCCAACAATCGATACCATATAAAGATTCTTAACCGAGGCACGTAAAACGGAACGTAGTTAAGACAGTTCACGCCGCACGCGGGCACAAGTTGGTCACAGGGCTTTACTTGGGTTTATCTGGCATCATTAAAAACTAGGTTAGGAACGCTGAAAGAACCAACTTAGACGTATGGGTCGATTTTGGTGGATTAGAGTGGTAATTGGTAGCTAGATGCAGGCCGCTTCTGACAGGTCCGTCTGAAAGCCTTTGGGGAGGCCTATGTTCAGCAGTGGACTTCATGTGACTGATGATCATGATGTATATTGTTGGATTTCGAACAAGCCGGCATAATATGCAATTTGACTAGTTTCTGGAAACTATCTCACATTATTAAGTTGTGTCTATGGGCCCTAAAAATAATGAATATTTAATCTTGTCAATTTGAAAATTTTAATCTTGTCAATCGATACTCTGTAAGCTATCTAGTCGCCACCCTACTTACCACCTCCTCATGCATTAATTCACTTTACCGTTTCCTTATAAATAAATATACTCACGCCTTTACTCCAAAACGTAGATCAAAACACAACCCAAACGCTTACAATCTGGAAAAGATCTCATGATGTTAATAGTATTAACGTACTGGCATATCGGAAAAACATTATCAGATGACACAAGTTTCTTTAAAAAACCGGATAAGTGCGAGTTGGACTCGCGCACCGTGGGCTCCGAATAAACTTCATAAGTAGGTACCATTAAGAAAGCATCTAACATTATTGAGTAGCAGTATAATGCCTGCATTATGCACATTGTCTGGGCATTGTGTAGAATGTCTGCATTATGCACATTGCCTGGGCATTGTATAAAATGCCTGCATTATGCACATTGCCTGGGCATTATGTAGAGTGCCTGCACTATGCACATTGCCGGCTCCGTATTCGGTATTCAATACAATTCCCAGACAATGTGCATAATGCAGGCATTCTGTTTCGAGCCCTCTCAGTTATAGAGGAGGCCCGTGCCCAGCAGTGGGCAGTATATCATATAGGGCTGGTATGATGATGATGATGATAGATAGTGTAAAACCCTGGAAAGGGCATAGGACTTTTTATCTCGGGAATATATATAGTGGGACATTTATCTCGGAAAAGCTCTTTCACACAGGCGAAGCCGCAAGCAAAAGCTAGAACAGAATAAGTAATGTAACAGGTTACCGCACGGTCATTAACATTCTCTCGGAATATCATTCGGGATTATAGTATTTCTACATTTTAGTTTATTTGATTTAGTCCGCTCGCTGCGTTCCTGCAACTGAGTGTAGACTTAAGCGAAAATTAGAGGTCGCAATATTTTTAATGCAAATAATTTTAGGTCGCCACGTGACTTCTACGATAAAGGGTGGACCTAGTTATTTGTGATTTCTGTCATTATTTTTATAATTAAAACTACATACATACATAGCATAACGCCTTTTTCCCTTTTCAGGGGTTGGCTGAGGTGTTAACACATCTTACATTTCGCTACCTATGTTAGGTAACATGTAATGTGGACGGTTTGACTGCCTCGGTGGCGTAGTTGTATTGCGTACGCGTTACGAGTACGATTTGCGCGCTGAGGTCCTGGGTTCGAATCCTGAGTCGGGCCAAAAACATTGTGACTGGGTTTTTCCATCTTAAAAATTACTCAGTCGCAGCTCGGAGTCAGGAAGTTGGCGGTGTGATACCCCCGTGCCTCGGAAAGCACGTAAAGCCGTTGGTCCTGCGCCTGATCTCTCTCCGGTCATGTCGGATTGCCGTCTCACCGGACTATGAGAGTGAAGGAATAGCGAGTGCACCTGTGTATTGCGCACACACTTGCACACTATAATATCTCCTGCACACCTGGCTGATCTCCGTTGAGATTGGCTGCCGTGGCCGAAATCGGCTAGGAAGGGATTATGATTATTATAATGTGGACGGGCTTATCACCATTTTTACCCGGCACATTAATTCTAGACTATGGGTTGATCCTAAGTAGAAAAACCCAACCACTCACTTAGCCTGAGCCGGGATTCGAACCCGAGATCTCAGCGCGATAATCGTTCAGTGCTCGTAATACAACTACGTCACTGAGGCAGTCTAACCTAGATTTAAACTAAAGGCGTAAAACTAAAAAAAGAGGATTCGGCGAATTAAGAACCTCCTCCTTATTTTAAGTTAAAAAGTGTGTTATTAAGGTTATGGTATGTTCATGAATGTCGGCAGTATGTCTATGAATGTGTAAAAATGTATAAACCAATTTTAAAACACAATTTGAAAGCCGTTATTTAAATTTGCTTTGAGTTATTAAAATCACAAAAAATATATATGGGGAAAATGACGCAACTCCGAAAAATATTTTACTTTTATTAAAATTTCATGAGTGTGGATAATAGACTGAATTTACTTACATGTCATACTCCTTTGTAAATAAAGTAGATTATTAATTTTACAGATTGGTCCATCAGGAAAAGACAGATCTGAAAGATGAAACATAAGATTATGCAACATGTATGTTAGACAGAGACGCTTGCAGCCTTTTTTGTCCCTTTCAGCGTGCGTGATTATTGTTCAGGTGGAAACCTTTAACGTCTAACAAACATATATGTTTTTAGGATTCTTGGTATTTTTGAGTGATAGATAATCGTATTATTTATTGTGTGTAGGAAACTACTGCAATTATAACAATAGTAGGGTGCAGTTTTTTAAAGCCGTAAATCACTGAATCGATTTGTCTCCCCTATTTATACGTATTGAAGTCCTCTTGGTATAATAATTCTATGGTAACTAAGAACAGCCTCTACAAAATATGAAGTACAAAGTCTTCAATATAAAATCTTAGCCAATCTAAACATTTCCTAAGGCTTTACACTCCACGTAATAAGTCCCAACCATACGGCGCGTTCATTTTTGCACCACTCTCTACTCAAGTACGTTTTCGGTGAATCTTCCATATGCAATGAAAACTTCATTCGCCACCAAGAGAGAAAACTTTTTTGTTGCAAAACTGATTTAGTGTGCGCAATATATTTTGCATATTTCCGTAGAGGCGACGGCCTGGCGCACTTTTAACTTGTCGGAATAACTTTATTTCGGCGTTGGTTTTAATGCATTTTTTTGCGAGCGCGTATTATAATAACCGACTTTCATATTTCTACTATGTATGGGAAAACATTGTACTGCTACTTTTCGCAAATTACATCACTGCGCTATTGTTCTTTATGATTATACAGTTTTCGTTTGACGTAATAGTCATAGCATCTCGTAGCTTGTAGTATATCGTAGCTCATAGCACGACGTAGCACGTAGCACCTAAATACAAGTAAGAAAAATAAATTAAAACCATTATACTAAGTTAAATTAAAAGAATTAAATGGAACAAATCACAATTGATCTCTAAAATTTCTGATGCTATAAAAACCACTAGAAGGTAATGAATGCATTAAAGTATTAAACGTCAGGTACGTTTTACCCTCTTTCTACTTTCAATTTATTGACTCAATTCCGCAAATACTGAAATCTATGTTAACCGCAATCTGAAGAAACCGAGTTCAGCGGTTTGTTGTAATGATTATTGAAGAGTACATATTGGATGAGTGTTGACAGTAAATACTACGGGCTTTATTAATAAATAAATCTCACCTTTGAGTAGGATCTTAAGTAGACATTTAAGGTATTGAACTATTTAATAAACAAAGCTTGAGCTGTTATTTAGGCGCCTGTTGTTAGCTGAGTCGACGATGCTTAATAAAAACAAAACTTATCACAATCCGTCACACACTGAGATTTCAGGTGTCATTTGAGCTCCGCCCTGTGGATTGGGGGCGTTTGGAGAATTCCACCACGGTATCCCCTGCCTGTCGTAAAAGGCGACTAATAGGGGCCACCGGGGGTCGCAGGCGGGCGGCAGGGGGCTGTCCGTCTTTAATTTTGTGTTCTTAGTGGCACATTGTTGCGATCCCTGTGATGGACGACAGCGTGGCTGGTAGGCCTCACGTTGCCGTTGACGCTGAGAGCGTCCTTCGGTGTGCGGGGGCTTCTGAGCCCCCCCCAAACAGGAGACGGGCCGCACTAGGCGGCACCGCGCAGGGGCGGCTGCGGACGACAACTTAGACACTTCCGTCAGAGGAAGCCCACAGCCGTCCCTAATGCGCCGAAGATGGCCACCGCGGAGTTTTGGTTGGTATGCCGTGCGTTGTACATAGGTTAGGGACTCGGCCCGGCGGTCGCCCGATGGTTACATCTCTCCGGGCGGCTCAACGCCGGGTCGTAAGGCACGGTGAACCCAACATAACCGCTCAGCCGCCCCCCTTGAAGGCTGGGCGGTAGTAATAAGTCACTTTCTCCGCGAAAAAAAAAAAAAAAAAAAAAAAAAAAAAGTGTCATTTGAGCTGTTGTTGGTAATAATGTGTTTTGTTAAATAGCAACTAACTTAAGATACTGACTTTAGCTTGAAGCGTCTTAGCTAATACCACACTTCAGACCGAATCTGAGTTCCATGTATTAATACGGACCTAGGTGATGCTCTCTGATCGCCCGTGGCTATTTATTTCTGGTACAAAATTGTCCATATATTGTAATTAAACTGCTTAGTGTATTTCTTTCGATGTTTAATTTTTATAACCGACGTTTCCAAGATTTTGCAGCCTTTTCAAACCGCCAACACTTCAGTCAGCCTCTTGCCCATCCAAGCCTCATTTTTAAAATCTATCAATATTTTAATGAGTAAGAATATGTTATACTATTTAATAAAAATCGAGAGAAAGGTCAGAAAACCTGGTAGAATGCGTTAAGTAGTCGCCGTCGCCCATAGACACCTACAATTGTAACTCATGTAACTCACCTCTGATAGGACTGCTCTCCTCTTCTCAAAACCAGAAATTTTGAACCAAAACCAAGCTCAGAAAAACCGCATCAACGAAGCATGTTCATGTCGATTTTCTTAAGACCTTTATTACTCCGGTTCTACACTAGTGAGAAAAGTTTTGAAAAGGGAAGCCGACACTTTTACCATTTACTTTTCTATTTACAAGTTTGTAAAGTAAGCCGATATAAATCGAATTGTATGGACTCATTCTGTTCAGAACTATACCAAACCAGACTTCAGCAATATACCATAGCATCATAACTAAGATAACGACCCCTTTAAAGATTCATTTCAATTAAAACACACTTAAATGCGTCCTTTTGCCCTTACAAATGAAGGTCTTTTACCAAAGAACTTCAACGGAAAACATCCTCAGTTTTAATTATATTTTCCAGCAATTTAACAAACGAGCGCCGTTAGAAAGAGATAGAAAATGAATAATTGGGCATTTAAGACATAGCTAGGAATATATACTTGAAAACAGCAATGTATCTTGTTTAGTTGGTTAAAAGTTTTTCATGGAACAGAACGCCAGCTGCCCTCGACTGAGTTTATTGACTTACTAACTTTAAAAAACTCCTGCAATGCTGTACGGAATCAATTGATTGATTTTGATAGAGCAACTCTATTGGATTGAGATGAGTTAATGCTCTATATACTGGTGGTTCGCTATCGTGGTTTTATTTGCTGTGGTCAAAATAGTGCATTGACTCTTTTACACATATCCAACACTACAAAATATATTGCACAAAAAATTATATAAATTACTAGCATTGCGCGTGGCTCCGCCCGCGTGGCAAAGTTTTTCCGGGATAAAAAGTAGCCTATAGCACCCAGGAGTAATGTAGCTTCTTATTAGTGAAAGAATTATCAAAATCGGTCCAGTAGTTCCTGAGATTAGCGCGTTCAAATAAACAAACAAACAAACTCTTCAGCTTTATAATATTAGTATAGATTATATGTATTTAAGTGTACGATAGCCTATTTTGAAATGAAACGGGCTCCCGAGATAATGGTGCGCAGATTCAAAACCTAAGGCATACGTGCTTATTGTTTATTTATTAATCGTTCGCTTTAACAGTGAAGGAAAATATCATAAGGAAAGCTACATTCCTTAGAATTCTTCATAAGAATTTTAGAGGTACATGAAGTCCGCCAACTCGAACTAGGCCAGCATGGTCGACTAAAGCCTAAACCCTCTCAGTAGTAGAGAAGGCCCGTGCAGTGGGCAGTATGTATACAGGGCTGGTATTATTATTATTATATGAAACAAAACAATAACTAAAGTCTTCTAAATACCTCCTCAAAACACTACTAAATATTTCTGTATAAATACTAACAATATAACACTTTTCACACTTCAACAAACTTCCTATAAAGAGTAATCATACATACACACTCACACCATTTATCCTCGAAGGGGTAGGCAGAGGTGTAACTAGTGCACTCACTTTTCGCCATGCGTATTCCCATGATATCTTATGGGCGAGCCTATCGCCATATCGGGCACAAATTGCAGACTCCAGGCTGATACTGAGTAAACAAACCCAATATCACTATGACCGACCCGGGGATCGAACCCTCAACACGACAGTCGTGCCGTAATTCAACTACGCCACCGAGGCAGTCATCAAAGAATAATAATTCCTCTACTACCGAATTTCAACCTTGAATCTTACAACCACGGAGTCCCAATCAAACATAACACAAAGAACGCCTTGATCAAAGGAAATATCTACTAAAGCTTCCAATAGAGAGTGTGCATATTTATTTATCAACAATAAAGCCACAAAGAACTCACTTTGAAGTACAAATTACTGTCGGATACAAACCGGAAGCGGACTGTAAGTCTTTTCATATTTTCTACTGAAACTGTGGAAACTATGTAAGGTACAAACGGGGCACATGTTCGTGATGTATCGTGTCAGTCATTTCCGGCGCCAACCGGAACTTCCGGCGAGCCAATAGAGCGTAGTGGATACAGTCGTGCACGATGTGATTTTGTAATATATTTATTAGGTACCTATTTGTCTATATCAGAAAGTTATGTGATTTAATAGCTATGCGACGAAAGGAATAAATAAATAGGTTCATTATTACAGTCAATGAGTATTGTGTAAACTGTTAAAGATATTCCTGTATATCGAGCATTTTCAGGAACAGCACCATAAGCGACATTTCGCACTTTATACTAGAGCTGATTTTTCCTAAAGTTATTCTTAAATCTATACTATTATAAAGGTGAAGAGTTTGTTTGTTGCTAATCTCAAGAACTACTGGACCGAGTTTGGAAATTCTTTCACTAATAGGAAGCTACATTACTCCTGAGTGCTATAGGCTAATTTTATCCCGGAAAAACTTTTCCACGCGGGCGGAGCCGCGCGCAATGCTAGTATTTGATATATTTACAGTGTTTAATTTAAAAAATTGGAAAAATACCATAAATATTCACAAAACAGTTCTAGGAAAAAGCACGAAATGTCGCTTACGGTGTTCTTCCTGAAAAGGCTCGATATTTCATTTCATTGAAGACCTCACTCGCTCGAATGTCTTTTCCCAGAAATATGTAATCAAATTACGGACAGCGTCGCTTTATATTTGTGAAAGATACTTTTCAATCCATTGAATAGCTAAAAAATTTACAATAAATTGTTTTTTTTAAACATATCCTGTTTATAAAATACTAAATGTGTATTACCTTTGGCTGGAATTTACGCCAAACATAATGATAGTCTTGTCTCCTGTCATATCATGGGACGCATAAAACCTCGGGGAAATATTATTATTGTGCAGTAGTGCACTTAATCTTTCAATATAAAAATATTTTATATACTTCTTTATCGATACTAATATTATAAATGCAAAACTATTTCTCCTGTGTGTTACACTTTCGCGGCCAAACCGTTGCACCAATTTGGATGCATTTTTGTACAGAGCTTGAACTTTAAGAAAGGAATTTAAATTGGGACTTTTATCCTGGTAAGTTTTTCCACACATACGCAACTGCGAAAAACACCTAGTTATAAATGTAGGTATGTTCAAGTCACCAAATCATTACCAATAAAAATATTCGCAGCATTTTCGCCCCCGACAGTACATGCCTTCACGCTGCAATCTTGAGCATTCCTTTGAAACATTTCTTTACACTAAATGCCAATTACGCATTACTCTCGCTTGACCCCTATAAAGAAAGTTCAAGCGAGTGCGATTTTCTTATTTATATGGATTTGTTATTTATGTCACGTTATTTTTCAGATTTATACTTAAATTGACGGCTTAGATGGCCATAAATGTATGGATATCTCTTTGTCTATACTATCTATACTAATATTATAAACAGGAAAGATTTGTATGTAAGTATGTCTGTAACGAATAAACTAAAAAACTACTGAACGGATTTCGATGAAATTTGGCACACGGGTGATCATGCCATGGATTAACCCATAGGCTACTTTTTATCCCCGGAAAATATTCTTATCCCGGAAAAACTTTTTCACGAGGGCGAAGCCGCAAGCAGAAGTCTAGTATATTATAAAGCGGAAAGATTGATTTTTTGTTTATTTGTTTGTTTGCATTGAATAGGCTCCGAAACTACTGGACCGATTTGAAAAATTATTTCACCAATATAAAGCTACATTATTAGCGAGTAACATAGGCTACTTTTTATTCCAGGGAAATATTTCCCTGGGACGCGGGACTTTTACCCCGGAAGAACTCATTCACGCCGGCCGAGCCGCGAGCAGAAGTACAGTAATGGATAAGTCTTGGATAAATTATACATAAGCATCTGAATAATAAGACAAGCAGGTAGGCCGTATGGATAATAAGTACTTTTGATACTACAAATATACATACAAAGGCCGGCAACGCATCTGTGTGCCCCCTGGTATTGCAGATGTTCATGGGCGGCGGTGATCACTTACCATCAGGTGAACCGTATGCTCATTTGCCCCCTATATCATATAAAAAAATAAAAAAAAAAACAAATACACCACAAAAAAAAACCATATACAACGCATTGCGTGGATTATAAATCAAACTTTAAAAACATACTGCCATACTGGGGCTTAGAGGCAAACAAAACAATGCTATCAAGCGACACTCTCAGAACATAAAAGACATAGTTAAAGTAGTAAAACGAATAAAGGTGTTTCTTCAGTCCTCTCAAATAAAAATTAACGAAGCAATATATTGGATATAATAAATTGGAATAGGTAAATATAGTCATCTGCCGATAAGAAAATACTTCATACCTTAAAAACCAAACTCTACATTATCGTTAATACGCGACATCAATTTTAAATCCGACTAACGGTTCTTGAAATATGACAAAGTTTCAACTTTTCTCAAAACTCGCCACCTTGTGCCCTTGTCAAATAAAATTCCGGCTTAGAGGCGAAATTTGCTAAACTTTGACGCGTAGGTACTAACTGTTCGGAACATTAGCTGAGTTGGGTCGTGAACTTTGCGAACCCGAGACCTCGAGTTGACAACGTCTTGCTAATTACTACACTCTGCGAACCTGATATTACGAAGATTTTACTAAAATCGTTGTAGAAGGAATGGGTCGGTCTATATACTGAATTTCAAGTAATGCCTTTCTTAATTGGATAATTTAGAGTTCTGTTCTTTTTGATTCTTCTGAGCGCTACTTTGAAGTATTTTTAACGCCCGACGCAAAAAGAGGGGTGATACAAGTTTAAGGTGTGTATCTGTCTGTGGCATCGTAACTCCCAAAAGAATGGTCAAATTTTGATGCGGTTTTGTTAGAAAGCTGATCGCATCGAGACGGTTCTTAGCTTTATTTTTGAAGATCTGTTCACGCGTTTGTAGATTTAGCTCATTTCCTGTTTCACAAGTCCAAATAATTTGATTTCTTTTTATATAATATTGGTATCGCATAAATTCCAATAAACGTTGAATACACCATTTTATCTTGTAACTAGTAGATTCTCGCGGCTTCGCCCGCGTGAAAACGTTTTTCCGGCACAATTATTTTCCTGGGATAAAAAGTAGCCTATAGCGCTTAGAAGTAATGTAGCTGCCTATTAGTGAAAGAATCATCAAAATCGGTTCAGTAATTCCTGAGATTAGCGCGTTCAAACAAACAAACTCTTCAGCTTTATAATATTAGTATAGATATAGTATAGTATAGATTCTGCTCGATAAGAAGGTTTAAATCTTATACCAAACAGTTTAAAACATAAAGAATACGTACAAGAAAAGTGGAAAATCTGGCACCAAGCCACAAAAGGTACAGGAGCGGATCTAGATGATATTGTTTACATCTATTACTTGCTGGAGCTTTCAGTGGTATTGGAAAGTGGTTTACAACCACTACTTTAGTAAAATTGGTGAGAGTCGAAAATTTTTCTGGTTATTTTAATAAATGCAGCGTTATTTCAGTTTACTAGTTTTCATTCCTGTTTTCATTAACTTTAGAAACATATTGTATAAGACAACGCATTTTATTCTCATTACGAATTTATATTCCTAAAATCCAGATTCCAGTCAAATTCCAATTTGAAACAAATCGCGCGTTTTTGAATCAAAATTAAAAAATCTGTTGAAAAAATTGATTCGTAATTTGGCTTTGCCGCTCAATTTCAGATACTATTAATTAGCTGGGTGGCGTGGTTGTATTACGGTACAACTGTCGTGCTGAAGGTATCAGATTCGATCCCCAAGTCAGGTTAAGTAATATTAGATAGGTTTTGCTCCTCAATATCAATTGTGCCCGGTAAATAGCAACAGGCTTCACGTGGAACCTAACTTAGCTGGCGAAATATAGGTTTAGTAACACCTCTGCTTACCTCTAAAAAGGACAAAGGGCTTGATGTTTGTGTGTTATTTAAAATCTTCAACTTCTTCTGATGCAAGTCACCTCACGATCTCTCGCCACATCTCTCTTTTAGAGGTTCTTCCGGTACACTCATGTACGGTACAGTCCACGGCAGGTTTAACGTGATCAACATGTACCTTCAACTTTGCCCTGGACGATGAGGTGTTCTATAGATTGGCCGCCTCGCCTTAAAACGTGTCCGAAGAATGAAAGTATGCGAGACTGTATTAAGTCGGATAGACGTTACTTGGCCGAGTTCTTGAAGTTATTTAAAATAGCATCTAATAAATTCCAGTATCTGCACTTCCTTATAAATCATTCCAGTCTTCAAAGTTCAAACATCGCATCTTCAAAACAACCGTAGCAAAGTTCAGAAGCGAGATTATTATTTTAATACGATAAACCTCCCCATTCAAATGCAAATCAGGGGTTGCAGTAGCAAGTCTTTTGTCCCAGCCGAAATGAATTACGGTACTTGACTCGTGCATAATGTAAATAATGGAGAGCTCACTCAAAACGATATTTTATGATGGAATTTTGTGTTTTCTTTAAAAAATTTAAAGGTATATGTTGTAATATTTGGGCTGTATATATCGTATGACTTTAAGTACTCCACGGTACATAATAATACCAAATACAACTAGGTATGGTTTGCGACTCCGACGTTAAAGACTATTTTACGGTGTAAAATCTCACAGTTTACTTTTCTGGCATAAAAATAAATTATGATTTCTTTAGTGACACGGTGTCAAGAATCACCCGCAATATCACTTGTCTCCGGTTTCGAGAGCGGTTACCTTAAAATTTGTATCGTATTACTATGGTAAAAACACACTAATAGACATACAAGGAATATACTTATATTTTAAATTGTATTTTGTAATTTTGCAGCGAATGGTTGCAATTTCATAAAAAAATATCTTAACTACATAAATAAAAAAATATTAGCCTGATCCTAGAATCGAATCCGGAACACCCACACACACCTATTAACCGAAGCCGACGGCCACGCCCGCCAACATATTTTAACAACGTTAAAGATATAGAGGATCTAAATGCCAATCATCCAAAAAACCGCGCAACGAATGCTTTGTGTCAAAAAACCTGCGCTTTTAAAGTAAATCTGTTAAAGGTAAAACTGAAAAATTCAAAGGCCTTGTTCAATCAAAATATTTACGGTCCATTGGTATTTTGTGAAAGACCATTTATCTATGAATTTGATCGTGGTTAAATTATTATAGCCGGCGCTAAACCGTCGCTTGGAAGGGCGTGGAGAATAGAATAGCGACTTCAATGCCTTTGCCGGACGGAAGGAGTACGTAAATTTCTTAAATTAAAAATAAGAACTCAAGTAAAGCCATAAGAATTATTACAACACAAACCTCTTTAAAGTCTTAGACCATATAAAAAGGACGCTCCATGTCTTCATTGCCGCAAACAAAGAATTCTGTCACTTTCAATGCAACTACTACATACATAGAACGTGCAACAAGCATACTACACCGTTTGGTGTGGTTATGAACGCACACATAAATAACTCTTAGATACTTGTCTATTTTGCGCACACTACAACAAATTTTATAAGTGTGAATTATTAATTTAATAGAAAAGATCATACAAGCCGCGTCCTTTATATATCAACTGAACTGCGAAGCCACAAAGAAGAACAAAAAATACAACACCATCTACTGTTGTGTCGTTAAAGAAGTTAGTTGCTCCCAATTAGATGTCAGGAAGAGTTTTCAGTTTATGTGCTTAACAACGCCATCTAGTATAATATGTTTCACTTAAGTTGAATTACTGAAAACACGGATAAAACGACATTTTCTAAAAATGAATCCTAGCTAGATCGATTTATCGCCCTCGAAAACCCCTGCATACAAAATTTCATGAAAATCGTTGGAGCCGTTTCCGAGATTCGGATTATATGTATATTCTTTATAAAATAAAATAATATAATAAACACGTAGGTGACCATAGTTGCACATATGACAGGTAACATGATAATAATAATTAAGAGTTACTTATATAACTACGGACATTTACAGACATTTAGTGCTAGAAGTAAAATTAAAACCAAAGCACAATTTAACTAAAAAGGCAGCTCGAGGTCGCAGGTTAGGGGAGAAATTGTATACTATGCAGTCAGCCCTGTATTATATACTGCCCACTGCTGAGCACGAGCCTCCTCTACTACTGAGAGCGGTTAGGCCTTAGTCCACCACGCTGGCCTAGTGCGGGTTGGCAGACTTCACATACCTCCGAGATTCTTATGGAGAATTCTCAGGTATGTAGGTTTCCTCAGGGTGTTTTCCTTCACCGTTAAAGCGAACGATAATTGATAACAATACTCACGTAACTTCGAAAAGTCAGAAGTGTGTGCCTTGGGGTTTGAACCTCCGGACATTGTCTCGGCAGACCGTTCCATTCCCAACTAGGCTATCGTCCTACTTGAGAATTCTAAAGAGGTTCAGATAAAATTTGGCATACGGATAGACTATATCTCGGCTTAATATAACTTTTAATCTTGAAAGAGTACACATACTACATAGTACGTAAATTTATTCCTGAATTACTGGCTCTAATAAATTTTAACACCACATTCAGAATCCGTAATCCAAACGTCTTCATGTTCCAAGCTTATAGGAACAACACCTCATTCTATAACCAGATTGTTCGTATGTGTCGCTCGTATAATGATTTGGCGAAAAAACACAAACCCCTTGACGTTATGAATGGCAGATTTGGATCATTCTCAAGAGGTCTACAAAAAATAATATTTACTGGTAATAGGCTGCCTCGGTGGAGTAGTTGTATTACGGTACGACTGCAAGGCTGAAGTTTCGGGTTCGATGCCCGATATGGCGATAGGCTCGCCCGCTATCACATCATGGGACGGAATACGCTTGGTGAAAAGTGGGTGCACTAGTTGCGCCTCTGCCTACCCCTTCGGGGATAAAAGGCGCGAGCATGCGTATGCGTATAGTAATAGTTGTTGTTAAGTTACCCACATACTGTTGTTATTTGTTTCATTTTTATTGTTAACTGCATACAACTGAATAGTTTTAATTTAACTTAGTCCGCACCTTCTGTAATTTACCCATATAAGGGCGCATATTTTTGAATGCAATCTAGTTTTAATGTAAGCCTGTATCCTACTAATATTATAAAGGCGAAAGTTTGTAAGTATGGATGTTTGTTACTCTTTCACGCAAAAACTACTGAACGGATTTCGATAAAATTTGGCACAAGGGTAGATTATGTCCTGGATTAACACATAGACAACTTTTTATCCCGGGAAAATATAAAGCGGGACTTTTATCCCGTGAAAACTCATTCACGCGGGCGGAGCCGCGGGCAAAAGCTCGTGTTATATACAATTGTCATGATTGTACTCTGTTTTGCGTCTTAATTAAATAAATAAATAGACAAAAGTCTATGACAATATATTTCTTCAAACACAACACATTATTGCATATTTAGAACAAATTCACAAACACTGACTCCTCACAAACATCTTTATATCTCCCCGAAACCCATAAATCAGAAGGAATCCCCTTCCAATGAGTAGCAAAAAATATCAAAGGGTGAACCTGCTGGAACGATAGCGTTGAGAGCCATAACATATCAATGACTTGACTTTATCGGTTTAGAGAATTCAAGTCCTCGGTTCGATTCCAGAAATCTTTGTTTTTAAAAAGACTTCGCCTGATTGCTGGTGTATTAACATCCGCTTGGATACCGACCACTGTAGACATGGTAAAACCCGCTATCGTATCCCGAGTGTGTCGCGTTCCGGGATCAGCCTGTATATATCTGGTAAAATAAAAATAGACTACTTCTCCACTCATTCCTTTAATCCTAACTTATTAAACTTACCGCCATACATTTTCATCTGCATGTAATAAAATTTACATACGAAATGCACGGCCAACGGATTTGGATGTCACGTCCTATATTTCGTTATGAACGTTGCAAATTTACTTGATTTATATTGCAAAAACTAAATGATTGTGACAGTGGGGCTTTACGAGCTTATTTACGATGCTCTCCATTTACGGGTTAATTGGTAATATTTTGGGAAAGTGGGTTTAGTGGTACACGACTGGGTGGTTACTGTATAGATAATGTCATCCACGATGACGCGCTTCAATATTTTTCCTGTTGTTCAGTTCCTATGGCGATAGGCTCGCCCCCTATCATATTATGGGATGGAATCCGCACGGCGAAAAGTGGGTGCACTAGTTGCGCCTCTGCCTACCCCTTCGGGGATAAATGGCGTAAGTGTGTGTGAGTGTGCGTTCAGTCCTTGTGCATACTTCTGCTAGTGTTTTAGTGCTATAAATTTACACTTAATTAGGTCTATGAGTGCACTCGTATACACCAAAATGTCTATTTCTATCGTCAAACAGCAGTCTGCATGTTCCGGTTTGACGAAAATTGTAGCCAGCGTAATTACTGGGCATTATAAATTAATATCTAACGTCTCGGGGCGACGAGCGCAGTGGAGTGCCACGCAATACTTTGTAGTTCAAAGTTATGTGCGGCGTTGCTACTGTTTATGGGCGGTCGTATCGTTTATCATCAGGCGAACGGCATGCTCGTCTCGTCATTGGATGTAATAAAAAAAAACATGCAAATTCAATGCAATGCAATCAGCCCTGTATTATATACTGCCCACTGCTGAGCACGGGCCTCCTCTTCTTCTGAGAGGGGTTAGGCCTTAGTCCACCACGCTGGGCTAGTGCGGGTTGGCAGACTTCACACACCCTCGAAATTCTTATAGAGAATTCTCAGGTATGTAGGTTTCCTCACGATGTTTTCCTTCACCGTTTAATGTGAACGATAATTGATAAACAATACACACGTAACTTCGAAAAGTCAGAGGTGTGTGACTTGGGTTTTGAACTTCCGGACATTGCCTCGGCAGACCGTTCCATTCCCAACTAGGCTATTGTCCAAAAAAAAACATGCCGAGATATAATTCAATAAAAAAATCGTTTTTTTAAGCATCAACCCAGGGTCAGGAATATGTTGGCGATATGGCGATAGGCCACCTATCTGATCATAGGACGGAATAAACACGTCGAAATGCGGGTGCATTGGTTGCGTCTTTGCCTACACCTTTGATAAAAGGCGTGAATTTGTGTGTGTTTTAGTGCTAGCAAAATTCTGCCACTATTTACTACACGTATGCTAAAATAACTCTAGTAAAACAATCTAGATTCAAGAACTCTAAATAAAACACTAAATAAAATAATCCTTCTCCATAGACGTTAAGGCAACAGAAAATAGCGGACCATTTTATTTCGTCCGAGTTACAAATGACACCATTACTAAGTCTAAAGGCACGTTTACACTATAGTTATATTTCTAAACGATTAATATCTGTGAATACATTTTTGTTTGATCATAATTTTTCTTTAACGTCGGGATTAATTGTTAAGTTCTAACGAATAAAGTTATTCAGTATCAATCCGGAGTTTTGAATTTGTGCCAGATATGGTGATAGGCTCGCTCCCTATCACATCATGGGACGGAATATGCACGGCCAAAAGTGGGTGCACTAGTTGCGCCTCTGCCTATCCCTTCGGGAATAAAAGGCGTGAGTATGCGTATGCGTTCTAACGAATATATTACATTTTATATTAACAATATCCTATTTTTTTTTTTTTAAATCTGCCGACTGTCTCGTTGATGTAGTTGTATTACGGTACGACTGCAGTGTTCAGGTCTCGAGTTCGACTCCGAGTCGGCACATTAACATTGGGTTTTTATACTAAGTACCAGACTTGAGTCTGGAATTTGTACGCGATATGGCGATTGGCTTATCCCCTATCACAACATGGGGCGGAATACGGTGAAAAGAGGATGCACTAGCGTGAGTGTTTCCGAATGTTTTTCTAAAACTTAGTAAAAACAAAGTTGTTTGGATTGATAGTCTTGGTTTTAAGTATATATTTTATAGCAAACAGTAGGATCACTCAATAGTAAACGTACAGATCAGACATAAATTTCAAACCGGGCAAATCAATTATTTTTTTTGTGGAACAAAAATAAAAAAAATCGCCACCCTAACCTAAGCCCGGTTTTTCTAAACCGCACTGCCAATAAACTGCCAATTGACTTATAAGGCGATAACAAACACATGTGAACGCACCCTAATAGTTCACACGATCCAATCCGCGAACTACGTAGATTGATGTTATAAAATCCGAGCATACATCATTTCAGATAGGTCATTTGTTATAATTCAATGTTATAGGGTGTTTTTTGATTGATACAAAAAGAAAGTAAATAACGATCGAAGATAAACAGGGATGCTTAAGCTTTTAGGATTATTTATTACTAGGTGTTGCGCGTGACTTCGCTCGCTAGAAAAGCCTTTTCTGTTACAAAAGTGCCTGAATAACTTTAGCCATCCATAGCGCAAACGGTACGCCAGCGCCATCTATAGATATAAAATCAAATGCTTCTCTCGCGAGCAGATGGCCTCCTCGGGAGCAACATACCATAACAAAAAGTAGTCTATATGGTAATCCAGGACGTCATGGGCTATTCATGTACCTTTGATTTGATTTGATGTCTTCTGATTTTAAATATGGTTTATATTTTAATTAATTATAATTTTATTTGTACACTTTATAACTTTATAAGTTTGTTACTATGTAAATGGGATGGAAATACACTTGGCACAAGATCAATTTTAATTCCTTTACATTAAATAGATTGCAAATTTTGATTTGAATACAAATTTTGGATTGGTATTCATTAATAGTTTTTGCATGTAAATGGGCGGTCGTTTCACTCACCATCAGCCGAGTGGCATGTACGTCGTTATTCAGTGGCAATAAAAAACAAAACCTCTAATTGTTATTATTAAATCCCATGAGTCATTGTAAATTATAATACATAATTTCACGTATGAAAGCTTCCGTTCTGCGTAAATAGTGGAAATATATATGAAAATTGTACGTGACCGAATCCGAAATGAGGAGATCCGTAGAAGAACGAAAGTCACTGACATAGCCCAGTGGATTAGCAAGCTGAAGTGGCAGTGTGCAGAGCACATAGTTCGAAGAACTGACGGCAGATGGGGCAAAAAAGTTCTCGAGTGGAAACCACGTACTGGCAAGCGCAACGTTGGCCGTCCACCGCCGTCCGTCGCATCTGCAAGGGGATGCAGGCCGCTTTTGACAAGTCCGTCTGGAAATCTTTCGGGGAGACCTATATTCAGCAGTGGATGTCATGTGGCTGATGATGAGGATGATAGGAAAATTACTGTGAACTGTACATATGAAACAAAACTATTTACAAGTAGTAGTAATATGTATTTTAGTGATATTGCACACCGGTACCTATCCCAGTAAAACGTATTGGAACATATTTATATTTAATAACCACACGTATATTTAGTACCTACATTCTGCAAAAAAGGATTTCTATTTTTAAATTACTTTTTTTATTTATTTTCATACTAATACAAATGCTTTTGAATCTTATGATAAGTGTAATAGAGTCTAAATACAATCTCAACGCTTTCCCCATTTAACTCTAGAGTTATCGGCCTGTTACTATAAATATATCTAAAAAGAAACACCCTGTACAGGTGTTAACTTAACATCTCGCCAAAAGTGTGTGGGCCCTAATGCAGAATATATGTCTTGCCGAAGTAAACAGAAATTGCCATCAATAACATCAAAATACCAGCTTATATTAGTTTAAGTTGATAAATTATATTTGATTTATAGATAAGTGTGCGACAATTTGTATAAGCGTTTATACAAATACTAGCTTATTCTTTCTACTGATCTGAAAATGTAGGGCGGCACCCACACATTTTTTTTCTGGATAATTTTTTTTATTTTTTTTATGACACCGAATGACGAGACGAGCACGCCGTTAGCCCGATGGCAAGCGACACGACCACCCATAAACAGTAGCAACACCATCCAGCACCTTCACTTACAAAGTACTGTGTGACATTCCACAGCCTATCCTTCAGCCATATCCTTATAGCCCATGTCTTTCCCCGTGTCTTATACTATGTCTATGCCAAATTTTATCGAAATCAGTTTAGGGGACCCGGCTTGAAAGCGTAAAAGACAGTCAGACAGAGTTCCTTTCATATTTATAGCATTCATCCTTTAATATATTTCTTTTATTGCTACGGAATGACGAGGTGAGCATGCCACTCGCCTGATGGTAAGTGATACGACCGCCCATAAACAGTAGCTACACCACACAGAACTTCAGTACTGCGTGGCACTCCACTGCGCTCGTCACCCTGAGACATTAGATGTTAAGTCTCATTATGTCCAGCAATTACGCTGGCTACAATGTGCTTCAATCCGGAGCACATCAGAGCATGCACGGTATTAAAAACAATAAAAATAATGTATATCTACGATTTCACCAACCATTTTTATACAAGCAATCTCTGATATCGTTTCGAATAGCAAACAAATTTATATAAATTGTACAATAGTCTGGTAAAATAAAGTGCCTACAGACCCACGGGCACGTAAAACGTGAAAACAAAAACGTTACAACTGTGCGTAAACAAGCTTTTGACGTGAACCATTGGCGTTGACGCCAAAAGATAGCTCTTTGATGCAACGGTGACACTTTTACAATGTTACAAAAACATGAAAGGTTTTGGTAATTTTTGGCGTCAGTTCGAAATGAATATACTAGGAATATTTTAACGAACTGTAACCTAAACCCTCTCAGTATGAGAGGAAGCCCGTGCTGCTGTACATAATATTGCGTTGGTATTATTTTTATCATTGACCAATAATTACATGGTTGATCCCTAGTCAATTATTATCAGGCATTTTACTTGAAAATTGCTAAAGTGTTCGTCTTAATTATTACGTTATAAAAGTGAAAGTTTTTGAAGACTTATTGACGTTTTTTAGAAGTAAAAGCAGGACCAGCTGCAATTAGAATAAAGTTTAGCATGCAGCTGATAGTCCAAGGTCTGGATTTAAAAACACTGGCTGGTATACTTTCTCGTTTTTATCCCTCAAAGATTGAAAAAACTTGTGTTTTGAGGACAGATGTACATAGACTCAAAACTGACACCCGTATTCACAAACAATACTTTGAGAACGCACAGTGCGCCCGAACGCATAGTGTCGGCTATTTCATAGATCTCTTTGGCCTTGTTCAGCTTTGTTTATCTGACAGCCAACTAAAGCAAAATTGTATTTCAATATTATCCAATCACAGCGCCCCTTTGCCTACGCACTACGAAGTCAGTCATGCCGAAAGCACTGAGAACAGACTAATTATCATAGCATTGGGCTGGCCTTAGCTAAGTTACGTTTGTGAATACGGGCCTAAGTGTACATAATCATAAATGTTTACTATAATTGTACCACAATTAAAGCAAAATCAACTGCATGCCAATAATTAACAATACTTGGTTAATTATTGGCAATACTTAACCGTAAATGTACAATCATTTATAAAACTACAATGAAATTTGAAACCAATTGAAAACTACTTGGCAAACAAAAACCGGGCGTAAACTTGTTCGTATCGAGATCCGGGCAAAAAACCGACTCCTAATTAACGCCCGTGTTTACTGAAGCTAGATTTAACCGGTTCTATCCAGTTGTTTGTGCGGCCACTAATTACCAGTTCAATTTGCGTATGTAAAGCTTTGTACGGATAGGTTATCGCTTTGTCCGGTATTTAAATAGTTGAGCATTTAAGTTGTTTTTTTTTTCGATAGGTGGGAATTTTTGTCAGTTTTTTTATTCGTTTCGTAACGGTAAGCGATCACATCAGTAGTTCGTGTGTGCAATCTATATACAAATTTGTCTAGAAATAAATAAGTATATGTAGAGCGCCGGCAGCGACAAGATGCAAGCGAGCAGACAGGGTTTGTGGCGTACCTTGAGAGAGGCTTATGTCCAGCAGTGGACTGCAACGGGCTGATGATGATGATTAAATGTATGTATGTTCCCTATGGACTCTAAAACGGCTGGAATTATTTAATGAGTTTAGGGTTCCGTACCTCAAAAGAAAAAAAAGGAACCCTTATAGGATCAATTTTTGTCTGTCCCTCTGTATGTCGTGACCCATTTTCTCAGGAATCCTAGATATATCAAGTTGAAATTTATATACAGTGCTTGGGTCTACGATCTCTTTCAGTTGTATAAAAATCAAACTTGTAAGTCAACGCGATCAAAAGATGTGATCGTCTATGTGGCATATTATAGCATATTTTGCAATTTCCCAAGAAAATCAAAACCTATAGGGTACTTCCCGTTGACCTAAAATCATGAAATTTGGCAAGAAGCAAGGTTTACAGCAAATGTTAAGGCCAAAATCTGAAAACCGTTAACATGTAGTTAACATGTAGTATTTACGTTCCTGTCCTACTGGTGGTAGGTCTCTCATATGTAAGAGTCCGCCTGGGTGGGTACCACCGCAATGTCTATTTCTACCGCCAAGCAGCAGTGTGCATGCACTGTTGTGTTTCGGTTTGAAGGAAATTGTAGCCAGTGTAACTACAGGACATAATGAGACTTAACATGTCTCAGGATGACGAGAGCAGTGGAATGCCACACAGTACTTTGTAACTCAAGGTGCTGGATGGTGTTGCTACTGTTTATGGGCGGTCGTATCGCTTAACATCAGGCGAACGGCACGCTCGTCTCGTCATCCAAGGCAATAAAAACAAAATTACAAACTTTTTAAATACGATTAATTTTAAATTAATTTTGTAGAACTTTTGAACTTATATACTTAATTACCTTACCTACAAGTTTATACGGAACCCTCGGTACGCGAGTCCAACTCGCACTTGTCCGATTTTTTACATAGCTAGCGCAGGTGTCGTAGGCTGTTTGAGGGATGTTTTTAGCGGAGAGGTTTCTCACGCGGGCGAAGTCACAAGCAACACTTAGCCTTCTATAAACTAAACATCTCTCTACTATAATTGTACCAGGCACTAATACCTTTCAACTCAAATCTGCAAAAGTAATGTTCTAAAATGTTCCAAACAAATGAAGTCTAGTCTAGACGTTTTAATTTATAGGAACCCTGGAATTGCGAACGTCGCTCGTACTACGGGCAATCATTTAACGATTCAACTGTGTACGTCTGGCCAAATAGTCTGATTAACGAATTTCTGGGTTGTTTCTTCGTATACGAGTATTTTTGACTCATTCATCTGACTCTTTTTTTTTACAATTATGTCCAAATGAAAATATTACTTTGTAAGGGTCATCTATACTAATATTATACAGAGGAAAGATTTGATTGTTTGTTTGTTTGCATTGAATGGGTTCCGAAAAAGGTTCCGGTTCCGGTTATAAAGCTACATTATTAGCGAGTAACATAGGCTACTTTTGATCCCGGGGAAATATAAAGCGGGACTTTTATCCCGGGAAATCCCATTCACGTGGGTGGAACCGTGAACAGAAGTCTAGTGTTAAATAATATATCAATTGCACTGATTTGTTTCCAGTTGTAAAAATGAGCCAGATGAATGAGTCGAAAACGAAAACATATTATATACGAAGATACGCTTTTTTTATGGCTTTGATTTTTTTTTTTATTGGCTTCTGACACTTGTCTTGTTGTTTACTTTGTTTTGAATTATCATTACCGTAAAAATAAGTTGTGAAGATATTTATTAAAAAAATATCATTACTGCCTAGGCGTAGTTGTAATCTGCGTGCGCGGTTCTACCACGGCTCTGAGGTACCGGGTTCGAATCCTGGGTCGGGCAAATTATATTGGGTCCCTTCTCAATATTAGCCCGAAGTTTGGAATAAACCTGGACTCTGGAATCTGTACCCCCCTCCCCTAGCACATCCTGGAATGGAACATATTTGGCGAATAGTACGTTCCCTGCACCTCTGCCTACGCCTTCATTGATAAAGGATTTTTCAATTTGAATTTGTATAAAATGAACATCTAGATTCAACTGTACAGTCAGCAACATAAGTAGCTGAACAAATTAAAATTTTCAAATTGCCTACACACTTTTGTGTTCTTACTAATCTTCTTTTTCTCTTCACAAAAATAAAATCAAAGAGATTTACTTTAATTCAAACGAAGAAAAAAATGTTTCAGTTTCACTTAACGTGTATATAGGCGATTAGAAATTATGATTTTGTACAGATATTTATGCTGCTGACTGTACATTTCTGAAATTCGTTTATAATTATAATTTTTATCTCCTCCCAAGTCTATTTAATTAATTTTAATCGTACCTAATAATAGTCAATAAATACGTAGCTATAGAATCTAATTGTATCAAAAATTATTTCTATATAAGTCGCAGCCGTAGTATTCTGTCCTAGCAATATAGATATTCTCAAACATTTTTAACTAGTTTGTGCTCGTGGCTCCGACCGAGTGAAAAAGAATTCCGGAATAAAAGTGCCGGGATAAAAATTGGTATATCCTTCCCAGGCTTTCAAACTATCTTCATATCAAAATTCATAGAAATTGGTTTAGTAGCTCAGCCGTTAAAGCATACAGACAGAAAGACAGAGTTACTTTCGCATTTATAATGAGACGGATTGACCGATTAGATCATGAATGAACCCAACAATTTTTATTTAATTATTTCTTTCAATTATTTTGCCAATACAAAAAAAATAGCACTTAGACTATTTTATCTACAAAAACCATACAACATGTAACCCGTTGTATCTTTTCTCCAAATAACATTCTTCATTACAAAGTAAACGAACCCAACAAAGGGGCACATTTCAGTGTATCAAAGAAAATTCCAAACAAAATATTAATTCCATCTAGCACGAGCGAGTGCGTTTGTAAGAAGTTTCTTGGAGTTTGGTTCGTTTCAGTTTCCATACATTTACTTTGGTCCTATAAAGGTGTTTTTGTCTTGAAGAAGTTGTGTAATATATTTAATGATTAAACGAACTTACCTGTACGTGAAGTTCTATCATAATTATACGAAGGCTTCGTCCGAAGAGATTACCATAGAGAACACATGTAGTATGTACTCCAGTTGTACGCCTTTGCACTTTATTTGAGACTTTTTTTTTTTTACTTTGGTCACACTCAACCTGTCAACAGAGCTTCATTTAGTTTAGAGAGTTCCATATACCTATATTTCACAACTTACTAGGGTTAACGCCAGTCACGGGAGGGAGGGATACTAATCTCTTCGGACGAAGCCTTCGTATAATTATGATAGAACTTCACGTACAGGTAAGTTCGTTTAATCATTAATTATACTTCTGCTTCGTCCTCGAGATTACCATAGAGAACACATGTAGATATTTAGAGAATAAGTAGTGAAATATTTGTATAATTTCAATTCCAGTAGGAATTACAATTAGCTAACCAAAAAACTTTATAAGCTTATATTTAGCAATAAGTTTTTCGATAGGATATCAATGTATAATTTCTAATTGGTTATCATTGATCTAATAAAAAATATTGTCGTTCCCAACTAGATTCTTAAGGTCTCATTACCGAATCTCAGGGATAAGTCAAAATTAGTAATCTATGATCCAAACTGCTGTTTTGTAGATCGAATGCAGTTTAATGCCATAAGTACCTATAGGTACACGATGGAGCCCCGTGCTGTGAGCACTAAGCATCTAATGCAGTAAAATCTATTTCATATTCGATAAAGCGATATATGGTATATGGGGTATACCATACTGCTATATGGGGCTTTCTGGCGACGGTAAATAAAGAATTTTAATTTTGATGAATTCACTACATCATAAAAGATATTATATTATCAATACTATATTTGCGACTATTTGAGCAAATTCCGAGTAAACTACAAACAATATTATATTAGACCTTCGGTAATAAGATCTGGTTCTAAGAGAATTCCGATTTCTTTCAATAAATGGTTCATTTAGGTGGTGGCTATAATATAGACACTTAAACTTAATTAATGTAAATGACTTGTCATAAGGGAAATGTTCCCTGTTGTATGATCTAATATTATATCACATTTCGATAGCATCGATCAACAATACTTCCCTTAAAAATCCTTTTGTTGGTTTGTCTTGATCAGCATGTCAGCATATTGTGACTATAGTAACAAACTTGGAGCTGATCTACACATTTTTCAAAGTCTCGTCTTACGCTCCTTCGTAATATTTGTGTCAAAAAGCAAATTAACTGGAAAATAAGCTTAATTAATGGTAACATTATTAATTAATAATTACAATAGACAAAAGAAAAATAATTTCTTAAAACAGATATAATCTTAGATCGGTCAACAAACTATATTATTTATCAATATTAGAATATTAAAGCTTGTTACCCAATCATCTAAAAATCGTAGAATGGTTTCAGATGATACTCGGCACACAAACATACCGAGTTCTAAATTAACTCCTAGGTTAATTTTTGTGTTAGGAAATGGACATTTAGACCTTTATATACCATATGACCATATTTTCCTGTGTTGAACCCGTAGCAAATGCTAGTTATTGGAATAGTTAGATCAAAAATGGAGCAATGTTTCATTTTAGCTAACCGACCAAACAAAATTCTTCCCGTGACAAAGATGATGATAATTGCTGACTGGGAGAATATGACAGAATTATTCGTACAGTTAGTGAATGTTTCCAAGAAGGGAATACACCACGGAAGCTTAGATCTCAAGAGTAAAGCCGGAATACTTAACGGCATACAACGTTTTATTAAAACTGCGATTAAAGCGTTGGAACATTATAAAATATTATCATAAGACAGCCCACCTATGGACTTCGTTATCTACCCTGTACATAGAGAACGTATTGTCGAATTCGCAAAATAAATACATACATAGACTCGGGTATTTTATCCCCGAAGGGGGGACAGAGGCACAACCAGTGCACTCGCCCCTCAAGGTAGCGAATAACTTTAAATTATATTATGCGCTGCTGTTTTCATCGTTTTACTCTCCGCTAGCTGCGAGTCTCCTGCATGCAGCACCTTCCCCCCCCCCCCCCCCCCCCTCCTTTTGTTAAGACATCGCAAGAAATTTTGAGGCGCTATCGATGATCGGTAGCATAGTTTCAATTTTTAATTTATATAACGCCACAATCATTGTTAACAAAAGGTGTTAGATTTTAACAATATTGTCAGATATATAATCGTGCGCCCTGTCGGGCACGGCAAAAATTGCATGAGAGGGAGAAGCTATAATATATATGTATTATGTGATTTTTTTTTTTTTTTTTTTTTGTTATTATTACTTAGAACCAATAGTAGGTATATATTAATAAATATTCTCTACTTAAGTTGACGATTAATCGATGATATTTGAAAATTATCATGACCCTGTAGGTCTCGACATTTACAAACAAGAATATTTCACTAAAATGATAATGAGAAAAGATTTGTTCTTTGCATATTTGTTTGTAATAAATAAACTCAAAAAATCACTTAACCGAATTCGAAAACCCTTTCAATAATTAGGTATAGGTATTTGGTAGCTAAAATACCTCCGAGTGCTACTGGCTGTTCTTTATCCCAGGAGGAGTGTCAACGCGGGCGCAACCTCAAGCAAAAACTATTAACATTAATAATGTTCTACATAAACATATTATCACGCCTTTTCCTATTTTAGGTGTAGGCACAACTGTTAATATATTTACACCCACAATTCGCTAGCTATGTTAGGGCCAGTGACAGCGAGCGTATTGATATTTAGCAGGCAAAAAACCCCCAAGTCCGGGTTAAATACTGAGTAGAAGGGACGCAATATAATTTTACCCGACCCGGGCTCGAACCGGAGACTTCAAGGAGGCAATCGCATCCAGTACGTAATACTCAAAAAACACCGAGACCGTAAATATTGTTGTCAATAAGTAAAATTAACGGTATCGCTAAAATACATTCAATTTTGTCGGGAATAAATTAGACTTAATAAATATTCTGAGTCTAAAAAATTGTAACGAGTCCCTTATGGCAATCAAGCAGTCTAGACAGATTATAATATTGCTGAGGGAAACTCTTTTTCCGCTTCTTGTTCACATCGGTGAGTTCTGAGACAACACGAGCGACGGTAGATTCATAACGATTTACATGATCATTTTGATTCAATTTTAATAAAAGCCTCTTTGATTTTATTTAATTTAAATTATAATAAGATTCGTCTATGTTATTTATAGACAACCTACGGATCAAAGTAAGTATACAATGAAACAATTAAATATAATGTAAAAACCAAGGGTAAAAAGGGGAACGCCTAAGTTCCGGTTGGACTAAAATTTTAGTCACGTTTCTGGGATCCGTGTCATTTTATTTAAAGATATTTTAAGAATCTATTCGGCTAATTCAACCATGTCCTTCTTCTTCTTTTAAAAATGGGTTCACCGTTTCATCGGTGATTTTGCCAATGTCAAGTGGGTAGATGTTAAAATAATATCATAATTTTAACCATGTTGGTTTAGGCAGGTTATTTTATAAAGGCTTAACTTTATAATAAGTACGCCATTATTATGCAGCTACCGTCACTCCAGCGACGGTTACTATTTAATTCTTGCATTTTAAAAAAAACACTGATTTTATACCGCCAAAATAGTGACCTATTCGGTCATAAGGCCATAAGACATAAGGCCAAAAAACCTTAATATATAAAACAAATAATTCTGTGATCATTAATGATTGTGGGCGACTACGATTTTTAAAACTCAGACCACCTGCCTGCATATTATCCTGCCTGGCATGGCTTTGCGATGCGGACGATGCTGTGCCGCTCTCGGTGAATCCAAATGGCAGTACTTCGTTGCTGCAGGATTTTCCGTTCTTAGATTGACTCCTCTCCATTTAACACATACTGTGCTGTTGTAGGTCATTTTTAATTACTGTAGCTGTTTTCAGTACGTTGCTAAACCACGACCAAAGACATAATTGTCTTTTATGTACTATTAAAATGATATTGCGTAACATCCGGCACATGGCGGCGTGGTGCGGTGGTGCATCACGCCACATTGGCGGGAATAGTTAATCCACTTGCGCCGCTTGCGCTGATATTTTTCAAGCGGTGCTCGGTAGAGGCTGTTACATATTTTACATAAGAAACAGTCGCATAGTACTGCTAGCAGGTATTAATCATGGATAGTGACAACCGCCAATGGTAGCACGCAAACCCAGGTAACAGAATTGTAATTTTAGTAGGAATAGCATGACTGTAAATTCATCAGCCGCGAGTTATGCACTGCATCTTCGCATGTACAATAGCGGCCTTAACTAATGTGAGGATCTGGCCTGGGAGATTTTAACGAGGCCTTTTTACCCGATTGCTGAAGGAGGGTATTTTTCACTCCACAAGGCCGCCACTGATGGTACTAACATACTGTTACATAACATTATATACAAGAACCAGTCATACAATACTGATCGCGAGCGTCAACTTTGGGTAGTGACAACCGCCATGTGTAGCACGCAGACCCGGGTAACAGAATTAAGCATAACGGCGGTAGATTGAAATAATGTGTAATTATTACACCGACATAGCAAAATTAACTGTTCGGGCACCATATTAATATTATCGATGTAAATAAGAGACAGACCGAAGGTACTGTCCGCAACATTATTCTGGCCCGGTACACAATCAGAACAATAAGATTTTTATACTAACCGTTTGACCTGAGTGGTATTTTTCGTTATGTCGGTAGTCTTGGAGAACGGGAACAATTTTCATCACTTAAGTAATCTTGTATTTTCCGTTCCAAATAGAACTAATTTCCATGTTTTACACTTGAAATACACGATGAGCAATAAATTAAGAATAACTTGAGCGTAACGTGCAATTCGGCGACGCACTAAAATACGAATGAAGCTCTGTTGACAGGTTGAGTGTGACCAAAGTAAAAAAAAAAAAGTCTCAAATAAAGTGCAAAGGCGTACAACTGGAGTACATACTACATGTGTTCTCTATGGTAATCTCGAGGACGAAGCAGAAGTATAATTAGACGCAATATTGTATATGTCGGCGAAGAAATGTTTATTTTAATTCAGTAAACTAATTATTTGATCTGACGATTTTGATATAAATACCAACGACCAATGTATCTCTGATCTAACCCTCCTAACAGTTCTGACCCGCGTGCCCAGTAGTGTGCCCTAATGTTGATGTCTCCATTTTCTCCCCGAGGCCGTCCTGAGCCGGGGCTCGTAACCCGTTGGTGGGTTGCCCTCAGCATGGTCACTTAATTCATATTCAATGAGTTACGAGCGCCTGAAGCCTGCAAGGTGGACGAACGACTTGATGAAGGTCGTAGGGATACGCTGGATGCAGGCCGCTTTCAACAGGTCCGTCTGGAAATCTTTAGGGGAGGCCTATGTTCAGCATTGGGCTTCATGTGCCGGATGATGATGATGAAGCGCTCACCCGAAAGTCCAGTGTTTTTTTTATAAGCCGACTCATGTCAGGCTATTTTGTTTCCTTTATTTTGGCCCTGAAATGATGCAGCAATTAAATAAAGCCGAAAGTATATCAGATCTAATAAGATTATTCTACTCCGGGCCTCAAAAGTAAACCGAAATTAACCCCAACGCTTTAATTATTCAAATCAATCACTCGTCCGCTGCGTAATCAACTCCAATTATTTAAATTACAAAAGTAAAGCCTCATTCCACTAGGTCGGAAGTTTGCGATGCGGTACAACACTGAGAAAATATTAAACTTTTATTATATCAGAAATTAATTTTCGATTAATAGCAGTACCATTTTCGGTTTAATTGTATTCTTTTTTTAAATTCCACAGAATATCCACAAACAATTTTCATGCAAATTATCGTTTAAAATCATTAATACCAAGCATTTTATGTGGTAATTGTTTTGGTCAATTTTTGTTCATTTTTTAAACGAATATAACGCTTAATTAACATTAAAATCATGATATTTGTGTCTTACCATAAAAATCAACAAGAATTTATAGCGCTGGATGGATGGACGGGCTGCTCAAGACCGGCATAGTTGACGCTCACTTGGGGAGGTCTACGTTCAGCAGTGGACGGCGACAGGCTAATTGATCGATTGATTGATAATATTGCTGTTTTTGAGATCGTCGTAAATTTAACAACGCATAAAATGTATTTGGCAGCATATTGTGTAAATTCGAATTTCGAAGTCATACATGTGGTGACAACGGACGATGATCGTTCACCATCAATTCTTCTATTATCTATATCACCATCGCACACATACTTGGTTAAAAAAAATAGGTACCCCCCTATAGATCATAAAAGAAGTAGTCTATTTGCCGAGCCAAAAAAAAATTGGACCGAAGTTTATAAAAAAAAGTTTATAAAAAAAAAGAATTCTTTATTCAAATGCTATGTATTTAAATCTAACAGTATCAGGTAGGACTCAACGTAAAGTAGACATTGCGACTTAGCGATTCACATTTAGAGAGCTCTAGGAGCCGTTATGAACAAGATTTGAATATTTTAATGGCGTAAGATTTATCCGACTTAAAATTTAATTTAAGAGCATTACGGGCGGCTTAATGTAACATACTAGGGAGCGATTGAGGCGAAAAGCTTGGTTTTAGTTTATTTAACGTTCATTTATGTTTATAATTTTATGTGTCCAGTCTTCAGGCTTCGTACGCTTAAAAGACTTCTTTCGGAATAAATATTGTGTTTAAATTCCAGTTTACAAAGTAACCTATTATATTATGACAACCTAAGATAAGGTCTACAGTGTGTAAAATCTTACCAAAATTCGTTCAGAAATTTCCTTTAAGTAAAATTTATTCGACGGAATAAAATTATGAATTACAATTAAGATAAACTAAACTAGAATATTAAACTTAGTCTACTTACTATAACTTTTATTTAAACGGCATAAAGTAAAGTTTTTAATGTTTGTAAATGAAACTTTTATTTTAATCATAATGGGACAGCTATAAATCATTTTTTTCACAAAAATTACCTTCTGTAAAAACGAATAAAATATTTATGAATAACTAAAGATAGGTTTTTTATTAAGATTTTTATAGTGTACTATAATATCTGTCAAGATTTGAACCGTAGATGTTTTGGTGAAGGTCTTATTTTTCTACATTCATCATTATTCCTTCCGTTGATATGGTATTAGTATGCAATATTGATAAATGTAAGCTTAGCATCATCATCAGCCACAGGAAGTCTACTCCAACACGTCCAACGGGTTCCCAAGACCTTATAGGATATCATCTGCCATCGCTTCGCTTAAGACAATAGTAGATGTGTCAAATCTCGCATCAATTTCACACGTAGATTTCACAATATCCAAGATTTGCCATCTCTTCATGACCCATTGACTTAACGCCATCTATACTTAGAAATAACTAGACTTCTGCTCTCGGCTCCGCCCGCGTGAAAAAGTTTTTCCGGGATAAAAGTAGCCTATAGCACTCAGAAGTAATGTAGCTTCCTATTATATAGGTAGGTGAAAGAATTTTCAAAATCAGTCCAGTAGTTTTTGAGTTTATCCATTACAAACAAAGAAACAAACAATCAAATCCTTATTATTAGTATCTTAAATACGTACCACTGCACGTGTTTAAATTCAATTTTTAATATATTATCTTTTTCTTACTATAATTATTCCATTCTAATTTGGTTGTATTTTTTTATGTATTTATACCAATTACTCTGAGATTTGTCAGTCGATATCTGTGATTCCTTATTTATTAATGAAAGCAAATTCGCGGAATGGTCCCAACAACACCTAGTTAATTATAATTTTCCCTATAACTGCAGTTCGTAACTAATTTTAATCGTAAAATTGATTTTCAGTAATAACAGTAGCATTGGGTATGAGTTAATTACTCCTGAAATGTTTCGTTTATTTTGCAATGTTTGCTTCGATTCGTTTCGCCAAACGAATCGAAACATATTAAATTTCATTTTGGAATTAACAGTTTCAAACTAAATTAATGCCAACTTTTCATTGAGCTATAATGTGCTTCGACGAATATGTTTTAAACCCTCGTTTCACAGTCTCACTTTCAATATTATAAATGGAAGGTTTTTTTTTTTAAGGCATAGAATGACGAGACGAGCATGCCGTTCGCCTGATGGTAAGCGATACGACCGCCCATAAACAGTAGTAGCACCATACAGCACCTTGAGTTACAAAGTACTGTGTGGCATTCCACTGCGCTCGTCATCCTGAGACATAAGATTTTAAGTCTCATTATGTCCAGTAGTTACACTGGCTACAATGTCCTTCAAACCGAAACACAACAGTGCATGCACACTGCTGCTTGGCGGTAGAAAAAGACATTGCGGTGGTACCCACCCAGACGGTCTCTTACATATGAGAGACCTACCACCAGTATTTTAACCGGTTTATGAAGATGTTTCAATATTTGTTAGATGTTATCGCAACACCCGCTGAACCGATTTGGTTAAAATTTGGCACACGGAGAGACCATGTCCTGGATTAGCATAAGCTCATTTCTATCTCGTTAATTTGCTTCCGTGCGAAATATATTATTTTGTCTTATTATTCAAATAGATGGCATTGGCATCGCACAGAGCGCTATGGCTCGCTACAATGATTTAAAGTCTTTTGTAGGAACTAACGAGTACCGACCTTATTCATCAACAGTTTATAAACCTATTTTAACTATCGAATGTTATGTCTTCTACGAACGGATTTTGAATTGAGTTTGAAGGAGGAAGACAAAACATTCTATAACTAAAATCGGTTTATAAACTGTTTATGAATAAGGTCGTTCGGTTTTTCCAGACGAAGCAACACCTAACATAATATGATTATATATAATAATTATAATATTGTGATGTCTTTATCCTACTTTGCTTTAACATAAGTTTTTGATTGTGTTAAAAGCATGAAATTATTATGTAATACATACAACGTTAAAAGTTAAAATGCAGTATTATTACGCCATATTCTCTTTATTGGACCGTAGACATTGCCATATTACACACACACACACACACATTCACACCTTTTATCCCTGAAGGGGTAGACAGAGGCGCAACTAGTGCACCCACTTTTCGCCGTGCGTATTCCGTCCCATGATGTGATAGGGGGCGAATCTATTGCCATATCGGGCACAAATACCAGACCCCAGGCTGATACTGAATAGAAAAATCCAATATCACTTTGCCCGACCCGGGGATCGAACCCGAGACCTCAGCATTGCAGTCGTACCGTAATACAACTACGCCACCGAGGCAGTCTCACAAGCTCTTTTGACTCGTCATAAATCTACTACCGCTTCGGAACGTGTGAAGAAGAAGCGGCGCAAGAAACACCTAGGTACTATGTAATGCAGCGATTTGTAATTTATGAGAAAAAGACATGATATCGTATATGTTAAACCACCAAAGCACCTCAATATCAATATCGATGTCGTAAAAGATCGGAATGACTGTAGTTTAGAAGTAGCGAATGAAATACCGGTGTACGGAATTGTATTGACCCGCTTTGAAGGCAGAAACAAAAAGTTTCGATATAAATCCACGTTCATGGCAACTACGACTGCAAGATGTAGTGTTCCTAGTATTGTTTAGATGCAAGCCAAGAAACTGGGATTAATATACGTTTCCGTGATGTAATACACGTTAAACTAACAATGATATTTGAGGAGGGTATTGTTAATTCTGTATAGTAATCCTACTATAAGAAATATGAAAGGTTATGAATCTTCACCTTTCATATGTTTAGTTTTAAATGAACATTAAATTCCTGAATAGATTGCCAAATTTAATAACTTTTATGAAACACCTGATTATTCTAAAATATCTATACTAATATTATAAAAAGGAAAGATTTGGTTGTTTGTTTATTTGATTGATTGCATTGAATAGGCTTCGAAACCGACCGATTGTTCACCAATATAAAGCTACATTATCAGCGAGTAACATAGGCTACTTTTTATCCCGGGGAATTATAAAGCGGGACTTTTATCCTGGAAAAACTCAATCACGCGGGAGCCGCGAGCAGGAGTCTAGTATTTTATAACACTCACTCAAAAGATCTAAGAGTTGCTAAGACGCCTTACCTGTAACCCTTTACTTCCCTCATACTATGCCACTAAAAGTAAAATTCACCGAAGATTAAAACTTACTAAAAATATTAGTCCGACTCGACAATGATCAAATTACAATGCACTTTCCCACTTCCAATGAGTACCTTAATTACTCTCCACTTGACCTACTTAGCTAAAACACGAGCTAAGGTAACATTTTCGAGGCTAATCCAGATATGAATTTACAAAACGAACAATGCAATAAAAGAGAAAAATTTATCGTAACCCATGAAAATTCATACAAAATCAACAGTTAAAATACTGGCCATTCAAAAGATTTTTATCGACCATAAAGGAAGGTCACTTAACATCGTGGAATGAAATCTGTGGAGCCACGAAACAGTAAAGAATGGAGGTGAACTGAATAAAAAACTGAAGACAAAATTTACTATCTCGCTCTCTAAAGACGAGCAATTATCTTTCAAATTATTATATAGCAGTCGTGTCTAGAAAAATAACGTGTCACTAATGGTTATTTGAGTTCAAATGTGTTGTCTTCACATGAGTGTTTAGAATGCGGCCTCAATTTTCATTATTAGCTTCTTGGCCGGGTTCATCCTTTTGATAAAACCATTTTATGAGATTCAAGTGCGAGATAAATTCTTATCGTGTTTTATGTCTGCACAAATCCTGCATAGTCCATTAAAGAATTAATTTACATTTTAATTTGGCAATAAAACTACTGCGAATTGAAGGGCGTTTTGATAAAATCTCTTTCTATATTCTATAGTCTAGAAATTATATTTTCTGTAATAACGCTTTAAAATATTTAAATATATTATAGGAATGAACTAACGCTCCGAAGTATTATTATAAATGATAATTGTAACGCAAAAAACCGGCGAAATTTAACTCAAAGTTTATGCTAATGTTGGGCGGGAAATTTCCTCGAGAAATTCGGTGGAACGTGTTTAAATTTAGGCAAAGGGAATGAAAGGGCACTGTTGTTTATTAAAACAAGTACATAAGAATATAGAGCGCTAATATTTCATAAGAAAATTACTTGACAATTAAGTGGAACGGGCCAAAACCACTTGGCACGGTCATAACAAAACAAAAGTAACTGTTGGGAAGGGGCTGTGTTTGCGGATTCGGCTTCAGGCATATTTTCGGCTAACTGTTGCATTTGTGTTTTTTTTTGTCGGGCACGACAAAATGACTGCACTTCACCACTCGATCTTACTTACTTACCATCAGGTAAGCGCGATGCCGTCCAGAGAGAGTATCGAATGGCAGCAGATGGTTATCTCATGTCATTCGACACAATCATGCCCGCCTACTGAGCTGCTTCTTCAAATTCTTTTATAGATTTTAGTAACCCGTGGTAGTCAAAGTTGTAGATTATATGTAGTTGTAGATCAATATACTCGTCTCGTCATTCACCACCATCACCATCATCATCATCATAATCATCAGAGACTATCCCGCCCTCACACCCGCCACTGCAACTCCTGTAAGTCAGGATCAGCAGTGGCGCGCATTTTATGACACCGAGCGGTGAAGCTCGGCGAATCTCAGGGAACACTAATCTGTCTTTAACCCGCAACGAAATTAATTAAATAGAAAGATAGGGAGGAGTTGGAAATATTAATAGTCCACTTCCCTCCATAGCAAAGCGGGAACATCATCATCAGTAACATTAATCCCACTGCTAAACAAAGGCCTTCCCTAAAGACTTCCAGACGGACTTGTCAAAAGCGGCCTGCATCCAGCGCGTTCCCGCGACTTATGAAGTTTTTATCAAGTCTCGTCACTTAAATTAAAATCTTTCTTTTCGTTTTACATTCTACCGAAAAGCACATCACTAGCGCCGACGGAATGCAAATATAATAGCGACAGAGCTCGCCACTCGAGCCAGTTAACCGGATGACTAATGCCGAATTATGCGTTAAAAAACGAACTTATTAATCATACAAATAGGTCTGGATATTAAACTTTATTACTATAATTTGGGTACTCTACGCTTTTAGATGCTCGGTTCGACTTTATTCAAAGTCAAGCTGGAAATTAATAGATTTTATACGAAAGTCCATGTTTTGTGCTTAGTTAAAGGGTGTCGGTAACAGGGGTGAATTCAGAAAACAATGATTTTTATGAATTTTACAATTACTTGTTTATTGCAGTTGAATGCCGCGACGAGCATGGTGCTTCGCCTGATGGTAAGCGATGCTACCGCCCATAATCAGTAACAACACCATATTTTAGATCCTTGAATGGCCAAAGTACTGCGTATCATTCCGTTGCACTCTTCACCGAGACATGTTTTTTTTTTTTTAGGTAGGCGATCCTGCAGTCAACACCGGGGGAAACCTGCGAATGGGATACTGGAGTGCCCCGGCTTGACGACTGCAGGTGCCTGGGAGGGAAGTGGAGGAGGGATATGGAAGGGAAGGTGGGGGGAAGGGAGGAAGGTTCCCAGGATGGGCGGAAAGAGAGGGTGCCAGGAAATGTTCGCGGGCACTTTTAGGCCTCAATGTGTTATCCAATCAAGAGGTATACACACTGAACTGTGTGCCTCGGCCCGCGACTAATGTCCCCCCGCGCATGGGCGTGCATTGGGTGTGAAGACCCAGCGCACAAGAGTTGCCTCGGGGGGCGAGACAACATGTTAAGTCTCATAATGCTGGCTACAATGTCCTTTAAAGTCTCATAATGCATCTATTACGCTGGCTACAATGTCCTTTAAACCGGAACACAAAATAGACATTGCAATGAAACCTACCCAGATGACCCCTTACATAGGAAAGACCTACCACCTACTTTATTTACTATAACTATTTTAAACACTACCATGTACGATTAACTCATGTTCGATTGAATACATAAAATAAGGAAGTCGGTTAAAAATTCAACGAAGCCACATGAACGGTGCGGTTGTAATACGTCGATTCCAAAATCCGCTACCTATATTTCATACAAGGCCCTGGCAAATGGAATAAAACATAGCAATTTCCTTGGGACCATGCGTGGTTCCGTACTCCCTATTTCCTACCGACTCATACCTTAACATAGATGATTTACCCCCAATAATCTCATCAGTAATCAATTTTGAACTCTAGTAGCTTCGATGTAAAGATGAAGGTGGATTTCGCTGATGGTAAATACTAAGTTGGTGTTTCCTCACATCCCTGCTTCTAAATAAATAAGAACAATATTGCAACTAGTCTTTCTGTCTCGAATGTTTTTCTATTTCATTACCTTGTTTCAAGCGAAAGTTTGTTTGACGTACTTTGTATGTTTTTCGTTTATGTATTGGAAATTATTCACTTACCAGAATAATGAGGAAGTGTTCGGCCCATAAGATACTCAGTGGCGGCTTTAGCAGTAGCAAAGTCACGCAAAAAAAACACCACTTTCCTAGTTAAGCTGCTTGAGATCCGTTGCTTAACAGCATGACCTAAATGACCTAAAGGTCTTCAGTTGGACATTGCGCGAGTTCCCTCGTGTAAGTGCAAAGCTCCGGGCAGTTGACGGGTTCGAATGTACCGTTTATTAAAATTTAAATCAAGGCAAGGTCAGAATTTTCGCGTTAAAATATATCCAGTGCACGTAATTATAATTGAGCATTATGATACCAAACATATATCGTAGGATGCCATATGTATGGAGTGCTTTGCGTTTCGAAGTTTTTCGTGATGTTTTTAAGTTTATAAAAATGGTGATGTCAACAACCTAAAAAAATGGCCAGCAAAAACCGAAAATTCAATCCAAAGGTCGTAAATTTATTTGCCGTTCCAAATTTAAAATTCACAATTAGAACGAACGAAATACTAGACAGTTGGTACTGAACACGAATTATTTAAAAAACAGGTAAATTCTTCGTAAACATAACGTTTCAGGGTTAAAATTACCTTCTACCGTTGAGTAGGTAACCGCACTTTGTACGAAATAGTCCCACAAGTGTTCGGACAAACGGTGGAATGTAAGAATTTCTAACTATTTTACCTTCCTTTAGCTATGTAGGTAACCGCGCCTTTTTAAACTTTAAATACTTTAAAAGATAATGTAGTCTGCATACGGGTTAATAATTTTAAATACTTTTTAGAAGATTAACCTTTAGGAAATAACTGGCTTTTTTATTTAAAAAACTAGCTTTTGCTAGCGGCTTCGCCCGCGTGAAAGGGTTTTTCCGGAATAAAAGTCCCGCTTTTTATTTTCCCGAGATAAAAAGACATAGGTTGTCTTTTTTAGGGTCTCAAACTATCTCCATATTCAATTTCAACGAAATCCGTTCAGTAGTTTCGGAGATGGGCAGTAACAAAAAAACAGACAGACAGAAAAAAATTACAAAATTCTCTGATTTGTGTTCCATTACTCTTCTTTAGTCACCCCCTCTCTTTTTTATCACATTTCTTTAAAATATGTAGACACATCGGATCTACTGCTTTATTATATGTTTATAGCATAGATAAACTATAGACGTTTTATCGATAGAGATGTAATATCGCATGAAAGAGACGGAAATAAACACTGCCATTATAATAATAATAATAGTAATAAAAGCCTTTATTCACTGATCCAAATATAGTAAGTACAGTTTTAACTTATGTAATATTTTAAATCTAATTTGACAACGAAAATATAAATTTAGTATGTGACTACATGTTCTTCAGCAACCAGTTTCTTGATCAGGTTGTCCTTCGACATAGGCCTCCCCTAGTCTCTTCCACTGATTTCTGTCGCGAGTTATTCTTCTCCATCCTTTTGGTAGACAAGGTAACACTGCCATTAGTGATACTTAATTCACATTTTTTTATTATCTTAAACGTTGTTGTTTCAGGACACGGTGATCATTTGGCATTATATAATCGAAATAGTCCAAATATTCCTTAAAAATTTTCATCGCACGCACAATTTCACTAAAACCACCTGGATTGACACACAAACAGCTAACTATAGGAGGAGCTGTTCAGGCGCAACTAGTTTATTATAACCAGGTGACCTTCTATGCCTCAACCCCACTTCAAAAATAAGTAATTTCAGTCCCCAACGAGATCCACATTCAATACAAAGCATTTTAACTGGCGTGCAATGTTGCAATGGTACTAGAACCTATTTGAACGAGCCTCGATTGTCTGCACCGTTCTTTGACGAATTTCCGTACAACGACTGTTTCAAAGAGATTCGTATTAGCTAAATTAAACCGCACTGAGGTATGTTTTTGCGGATTCTTCTGTACAATTTAGAAGGATATTGAGCATAAGATACATGAATATAAAGAAGAAAGATTTGTTTGTTTACTCTGAAGGTAATTAACGGATTCGATTTAGCAGAATCCAGTATGTTGCAATAAAAAGCTGCTGTTATGAGAATTGAGAATTAGTGTTTTAGGATGAAATTTTGGCAATGGTTTTTTGAACATACAATACAAACGGGTAGTTGATTACTTTTTTTAAATACATTTATCAATAATGTATGCCATTCAAAATATAACGGATAGATCTTTTTCAACATTGAGGCAATAATTAGTAAGTTATAAAGCTTTGAAATTTGGTGGAAGGAGTAGTTGTCAAATAACAGTAATATTACACTATGACGTCACCGAGAGTCGCTGGCCATAACGCTGCATGTGTGAGAAAGAGATAGCGCGATATCCCCTCAAACGTCCCCACTTTTGCTCAAAACAATATTTAAAATATGAATAACTGCTTTATTTTCTAATCAATTTTGATGCTGATTTCACAGAAGAATTTCTTTTTCGTATTATTTTCTGTTACATATAAAATAATTTACAAATTCATACACAGGAAACTACTCTATTAATTACAATGTTAGCCGATTAAGAACGTCCCCTTAACCTCATAATTAAAAATCTAATACAAAGTTAACAGTTTTTTTTCCTGGGAAATTTCCTAATAGATTCTCTACCAAGGCAATTCCAGATTTCTAGCCTTTTTATATTCACCTTTTGCAAAGTCTGGAATCTCCAATTGATCAAACCCTTTAATTCCGTACCATGTTAATTGGATACCAGATTTCTACCCCACCTCATCAACACTTCGAAAAGACTAAGAGCTGGAAATAAACAATCAATTACTTTAATTCTAAACTACTAAATCTGTCACAAGTACTTGAATCATCAGCATTTAATTGGAATGCATTAATTCTGTGACTAATTGGTCGTCGCGGATTGAATCACTGAATTTCTTGTTGCGGTCACGGCGCTGACGTCATCATGCGATGTAGGGTTGCCACGTAGATCCCAGGCTGACACGTGAGTGACAAAGTATAATATATGCTGGGGCACGACTGTCCAAGGCCACTGCGGGATTTGACTGATATGGCAGTTTAGGGTCATGTTGTATTGTTTTTTTTTTGTTTATTATGGGAAAAAGGTGTCTAGTTTTTTTTATTTTATTTCACAAATTACAAAGAGATCAATTTTACATATCAAATATCTTAGCATTGAAAAAACCACAAAGATTTGTCTACAATGCTATGTTCTGCATCGGTTATCGTCGAGCATCGGTTAACCCAAGGCGTACTTACAACCAATTAAATTAACTATTATAATAATAAGGCTAGCTCCGTTTATATGTAGAAATAAGGTGCAATACTGAGCGCGCGTCACTTCTACTACTGAGAAGGTATGTTTTAGTTCTCCACGTTGGCGTAGTCTGAGGCACATTAAAGTTACTGCATAACTTTGTCATTTTTTAATTCAGTTAATTCCTTTGCCCTGTACATTATCTAAAACAGTACGTTCTATATTTTCGTCCATTAATATGACAAAGCCACTGTTCAGATCGTATTTTGTCTATATTTTTTAAAATTATTTAATCTAAACAATTTATTAATTGTTACGCCAGTGCTAACCCTGACAATCACTTCATGAATATTGAGAGGGGCGTAACGGCCGCATTCTACTCATCAATTAACAGAAGTGTAATTGTCGACTTTCAGCGACCATTCCATTTATGTATACCCGATTGATGATTTGAAAATCTATTTAAGTACGTAGTCATTTATAAATGCAAACACAGCTAGAGTACCCACTCGATAAATTTTCGCATGTTATAGAGGGCGAACTCAGCCATATTTGGCATTCTAAATTCAAATATCTGCCCCAATAGAATATGCCTGAAAAAACGACACGAATATCCGTGTAGCAATGTAATTGGTCGAGAGACTATCATGTGACTCTAGCGTTGGTCTCTCGACCAATCACAGTCATCACAATTAAACGACAGAGACCTTCACGTCCTGTTTTTATGCCACATTCTGGAGAGGCTATTGTGTATCCTTTAAGCTTCCATCCCAAATAGTAGAGGACGAACCTATGGCTATTAAATTATTAAAAATACCAGTCCTGAATTATATATTGCCCACTGCTGAGCGCGGGCATCCTCTTCTACGGCCTCCATCACGCTGGCCTGTTTCGGGTTGGTGCTATCGCAAATTCCGAATCGATTGTTTTATAGAATCGAAAAGCTCAAACATATTTTAGTTTCTCTAGGTAACATTTATTTATTTTTACGGCGGCCTTACCTCCGTAGCCTAATCTGTCTAATGGAAATGCATATAGGCTTTCCATAAAGAGTTAAGTATTGGGTTCCTTCCCAGGATAGACTATACTTGTAGGAGACTGTCTGGAAATCCCCAAGACTAATCAGGCGACCGGACATTAGTTCACATATTGTTCGTTGTGCTATCCTGAAGTTAGCACCAAGTAATATATTCCTATGAATAAAAAGGAATAAAATATTCATAGAACCGCATGTCACGTGACATTGTAACAAAGGAAATATCAAACAGTCGAAACCTTATACCATCCATCACTGTCACATTCGTCAAGTTATAGGTCGAATCAAAGTCAGAATAAAAAGGCGATAATTTTATTGAAGAACTTATGGACCTTGTAGAAGTTAATTCTTAGAGTTATTATTCAAATGGAACTTTTAAAACTACGCTGTTCTGTCTGTCTGTCTGCCATAATATTACTGCCGCCTCATTCTCATAGTAATGTAAGTATATGAACTGTGGACCGAGAGCTCTTGTGTTGGAATCCCAAACCAACGCTAAGTGTGAAGTTTCTGACATGCTTTTTCCGGGACATGACCCCTTAAAGCGGATTAAATGCGTAAAACCTAAAACAAATGATTTCTACAACTAGCATCAAAAAGTGATACGCCAATCCTGCACTGGAGAAAAAAAAATGTTAATGTACCCTATATATTAATGATGTACCCGGACAATACAGTGAATACAATATGATAGTCACAATAGTACCGGCACGCTTTTTGGCCGATTTGACATTTGTCCGCTCATCAAGTTTCGTATTAATTTATATATACGTTGAAGGAGCTAATTGCTGTACGTATAATTTTACGACAAAACTCGGCATTTGTTTTTCGAAATTCGAAACTTTTTAAATATGAAATATAATACGATCGTCACTTATATCGCTGGCTAGTATATCTTTTTTGATAATGAATTGAGATTTCACCTCACTATTGCAATCTGTCAAAACGGCCATCAGCGTGCAAGTACAATAATTGCAATAACTATAATAGAGAAAGCGCATTATATTGTGAACACCATAACCGCCATCTTCAATTGCGAAAATTATATGAATATAGCGTGAATCAATAGTGACCACCATAAGTTAGAACCGACCATAAGTTATAAGCGGCGATAGCCTAGTTGGGAATGGAATGGACTGCTGAGACGCATGTTTGCAGGTTCAAGACCCAAAGGGCACACACCTATGACTATTCTAAGTTATGTGTGTATTCTTTGTGAATTATCGCTTGAATCGGGAGGAAAATATCGTGAGAAAACCTGCATACCTGAGAAATTCTCGAAAGGAATTTCGAGGATATGTGAAGTCTGCCAACCCGCATTAGCCCAGCATGGTGGATTCAGGCCTAAATCCTCTCAATAGTAGAGGAGGCCCATGCCCAGCAGTGGGACATAATATTATAAATAGTAAACACAAGTCATAACCATCAATTTACCAGATGCACATAACCATCCAAGGTTGACATCTCCCAAGAGCGAGTAAAAAACCTACATTATCTCTTCGGGAATCCTTTCAGTAATAATTCAGGGGAACTATACATAGAACCGTCCGTCGGAAATAGAATTCTTAATGTCTCATACATCTTGAACACACATATACAAAGGCTTTATTTTTAGAATGATCTGATGTGTCCATCTTCTTAAATCCTGCTGATATAAGAGATCAATAGTTATCTTCGGTGTTTGTATTATTTTTAAGAAGTAGGGTGTATAAATTAAATAGGTATAAAAATATCTGTTTTTAATTATCGATGCTATTATATCGGGTTTCATCCCTATTTGGACAAAGTAATATTTTGACCTTTTTGTTTTTTATTTTATATTTGTGCCTAGTAATAATAAGCTCGCCCCTATTACAGTGGAGTTGAGACCTACCTAGATCTTTATTCTAATACATTGCAAAATGCGAGCGTGTTCTCTGCCTAGCTATGAGAAGGCAAAAAGGCATGATGCAATATATTATGCATGTTTATCATCATCATCATCCACATGAAGTTTACTATCAAATCAATCGAAAAAAAATCGAATGTAGAATCGAAGAAGAATCGAATATTATTTCGTATCATAATACCGCTTCTCTGGAAAATAATATTATGCTATTTAATAATTACCGACGCTGGTTTCCAAGACAGTGTTGAGTTAAGACTCAACACTAGCACTAGTGGCGCTAGCTACTGCCACGTTGGTAGGTAACAAGGCGTTACCAACACAAAGGCAACAAACGTCGACCCGATGGTAATCCAAAGACATTCTAATTTATAAACCACGGGCCATATTTAAAGCGGATTTTGAACCTCCTTATCATAGTTTCGAGATAATGCACAATTTCTATTCTTTTTACCCGACTGCGAAAGAAGGAGGTTATGTTTTTCGAGTGTATGTATGTATGTATGTTTGTATATTTCTTTGGCACGCCCTACAGCCTAAACGGCTTGTCGTATTTTTATGTGAGTGGTATCAATAGATTCGTCTTAGCCGTGAGAGTGACACTGGGTACATCAAAATAAAAAAATAAACAAAATTAAGGATTTTGGCGGCAAAAAGTGATCTTGAAAAAATTTTATTTTTTCCAAATACATCGAGTGTGGTATCATAGTAAAGATTTTTAACGGTGATTACGAATATATATAATATAACTTATTTGTTTTATTGAAGTTTGGAATTGGAATGCTAAAAAAGGTGCTTGAGAACTAAAAAGATGGAAATAACATTACTCTATTTATCTATAAAAAATTGGAAAGGTATTTTTGCATGGTTTTGTGTTTGGTTTTGTGATATCTCAAAGTCGTTAATGCTTCTAACTTCCCGTATCTTTTCCGTCACTTGATGACAGAGACCGAACTGGCTCACGTGCGGGGATATAAGCAATAAAAAAATACAAAATGAAAATGTTAACGTTTTTTGGTATTTATAAACTTACTTCTTTGACGACGCTTTCAAGTTCTAACAAAAAAAACCCTGGTCCACTATACTTTAGCAACTATTCATTATTGTGTAGTGTAGTGAGTCAAGTGAGCAACGTTAGGAACGATCAAATTCATAGTAGTGTTTCTTGGCGTCAAGTTACAGCATCTATTCGCCTTATTGTTTGTTTGGGAATTGAAATATGGAATAGTCAGAGGAATTTCACGCAAAAATTCCAAATATACAGTTATTATAGTTATACCATCGCTCACTCAATGGCTCCAAATTAATACATCAAGAGCTCCGCTCGAGGCAATCATAACTTGATAGAAGACTTCTGCACGTAATCTTTATGGTAACTTTATTGTTAGTCAACTCGCTAATGAGATATGCTTGCACGAAGCTCTTTACGTAGCCACGTGGTTTACAAATTCTGTAAATACTAGGTCTTTTATTTACTGTTCTATTACTGCACGAGTTTCCTCTATGCGTGAAGGGATTCGGACCTTATTCTACCACGCTGGCCTAGTGCGAGTTCGCAGACTTTATAATAATAGCAGCCCTGTATTATATACTGCCCACTGCTGGGCACGGGCCTCCTTGACAAATGAGAGGGTGTAGGCCTTAGTCCACCACGCTGGCCTAGTGCGGGTTGGTAGACTTCACTGACCATCGAAATTCTAATGAAGAATTCTCAGGTATGTAGGTTACCTCACGATGTTTTCCTTCACCGTTAAAGATAACAATAATTAATAAACAATAGAAAAATATTTAAAAGTCATAGTGTCCCTTGGGTTTTGAAGCTGCGGGCCTTCATCTCGGCAGACAGTTCCATTTCCAACTAGGCCATCGTGTTCATATTATAATCGTCGATATGTGTTGGCAAACTTAAACGTACGAAATTCTTATAGAGGTTATTGTGCGCGCACACAAGGATACGCAGAATGATGCAGCGATAGCGTATGACACAGCTGTCACGCATACTAGCTTAAGAAAAGTTGGCCTGTTTGTTTTAGTTTCATTGCAGCGCGTCACTCTAGGTATATAATTAATCAAAGGCTTCACGCATTAATTATAACATTAGATATTGAGTCGCGGATTGTCACAATTTCGAAGGTATCTGAAGTCTGCCAACCCACACTAGGCCAGCATCGTCGACTAAGGCCTAAAACCTTTTCAGTAATAGAAAAGGCCCGTGCTCTTCAGGGAGCAGCATATACAGGGCTGGTAATGTATGGCTAAAACGCACTGACTACAAAACGGAACCCAAAAAATCTTGCACAATACTACTTAGATGCCGATTTTTATGTCGATCCTACTCGATACTCTCATACCTAGCAAACGTATCGTTTTATACAAAAATAAACAACAATCGAAATTCTCTCTAATGAGTTTTAGCTCTAAAATACATCTCATATATTCAGTACAACTCGCTGGTTTACGAAACAAAAGTTTACTCAATGAGAATGGCGTAACAAGTTCGCGGTGCCTGTGGCGAAAGTCAAGACAGAAAAGTTTCTGCACCCGGGAGTATTCCAAACCGTGCTTACCGATCCACGTTTCAATTCTGTTCTTAAATATGCATTCTTGTTTGGTAATGCATTGTTTCAACTGAATGGGCGTCGGTAGTAACACCAGTTTCTCGTAAAAAATAATGAAATTTAGTTACTTCTCGTATGGCGTGATGTTTTCCAACGCCTCCATGAATTCCCCTATGCCTCGTCCTTTTCTTTGAGGATAGCACATCCTTGTTTCGTCTGATTTTAGGGTATTATTGCTCGTTCTCCAGCTAGGCTGTCAGACAATAATGGCCCCGTAATTCATGACATCAAAGAGATATCATGGGTTCCTAGTATAGCGTCAAGAATATGTGTTACTGGAAAGTGTTTAGACATCTGGGTAACACAGCAGTAGCCTCTGTGTCATCTACCTTTCTCAGTCTTTCAGCTACGATGTAGCAAGAACTTCAACCGTGGCTTAAACTTATTCGTATTATCAGAATATCGACCGTATTATGCTAATGTGAGGGTAGTAATTAAATCATGCAATCGCTCGCCGTGTGAAATTGCTCTTATTTTGAAAAACACTTATTATGTAACTTTACAACAGACATTACTGTTGATGGATGGCACTCTTGTAGGAGAGAGACTATTGTGTAACTTCCACTGTTTGTTTCTGCCATCGAGCAACAGCCTGCAAACAATATGCATGACAATGGTCCCAGTTTAAAAAGCATTGTAGCCAGAGTAATTACTAAGTATTATGAGACTTAACATTCCACCCCTTAGGGCCAGGCCACGGCCTTGCCGCTCTGAACGACGGGTTATAGCAGCGCGGCGAGTGGCGAGAACAAATTGATGGGATGCATGAATCCATGCCACGAGTTGCCGAGCAGCAGCAGCGGATGACAAAATAACGGGGGAAGGATTTCTGACACAGCCCTTTATAATGTGGCAAAACAAACGCGACACGAACGTCACTGTCATCTGATTGGGATGATTGTGATTGGTCGAGATCAACGTGTGAGTCACGTGCCAGTCTCTCGACCAATCACATGAAGAACGACATGGACGTCCGTGTAGTATTTTATGCTACATTCTAAGAAGGCAGAGCAGTGTGGATAGCGGCATCGCTACTCAACGATCGTGGTGTTGAAAGCGTCGGAACCGCTCCGCTGTGCCGCTTGCCGTGCTGCGCCTTGCTATGCCCATTGCTGAGCGGTCAGGGTGCAAGCAAAACACAGAGCTTATTAATTCGAAGCTCTTATTGGTGTTACTATTTGTAGCAAGTCGTGACATAATGAGTGAATGTTTTCGACATTTCTTAGACTTTTCCTTCCTTGTATCTGTGGGTATCTGGACGGTACTGTAAAATGTATACGTCAAATAAAATTAATATGTCTACGTCTGTTTGTTTCTAATAAAGGGCCTATTCAGTGCGACGCGGATGAAAATCACCCCGCGTCGCTCCTCCGCGCCGCGGGTGTCCGCGCGCGGTTGCTAATGTAGTTGTTCAGACTTGTTCAGTGCTAGACGGACGGTCCTGCGACGCGGACGTGAAGTACTGTCGACGTCATGGCTGCTAATGTACTAACTGAGAGGGTTATACAAGAAGTACGACTTCAACCATGTCTTTGGAATCTCCGCGAATACTTGTAAAAAAATAAAGATGCAAACTAAAGGCGTGACTGAATGTTTGCAACCATCAAATTCAATTTTTTATCCATAGATACATGCTCTAAGATAGATACCGTTGGCTGTCACTGTACCACCCTCAATCACGATCCGCGTTTCTACGCGGATCGTGATTGAGACGACGAACTGAACGACGAATTAATCCGCGACGGACGCATGCGCTAATCCGCGCGCGGACGGTCCGCGTCGCACTGAATAGCGCCTAAGTTTTTTCAAAAGATGTAATTTAATTTCACTCCTAGTTATAAATTGATCAACAAATCTGATTGATCGAGATTGACATAAATATAGTACTCTAGCTTTGTTCGCGGTTTCGCTCGAGTGAGTTTTCCGGGGTAAAATTACCGCTATTTTCCCGAGAAGTTGCCTATGACCTACTCAGGGCTTCATACTATTCCCATCATCATCATCATCAGCCACACGATGTCCATTGCTGAACATAGGCCTCCCCTAAAGATTTCCAAACGGACCTGTCAAAAGCGGCCTGCATCCAGCGTGTTCCTGCGATCTTTATCAAGTCGTCCATCGTATTCCCATAGTCCATACAAATTTTCATAGAAATCTATTCGGCAGTTTCGGTAGTTTTCGAGTTTATCGCGTTCAGACAGACATATAGATGCGGTAGGGGACTTTGTCGTATAATAGCTAAGGACTGTTTTATCATTTTATACGTTGGGGCCGACATTAAATTGAAAGAAGAAAGAAGAAGCATTTATTGTGGCAGCAGTGAGCAAATAAATGAAAGCACAAAATATGAATACTTAAGGACTTAAATATTATAAACAACGTCAACCCCATCTCCACGGCGCGACAATTAGGTGACCAACTCAGCATAAGCTGTGTAATTAATTGAGTCAAAACACAGTCTGTTTCACAGATGAGTTGAACAAGTGATCAGTAATCGTAATCACTAACTCTTTCGTCACTTACGCAGTATTGTATCACCAACTATATTTAAAAAATCGCGGTTGCAAGTACCTTAATAACCCCAAAGGTGGAAGAAAAGTTTTTATTGAATTCATCAGGCAAAGACTTGAAGCTATCCGCGGTACACTGCTGTCGGAGTTTAATTAATTTACTCAACCAACGTGGGGCTAAATTCATTGTGAACTAAACATTTTGCACGAACTTCCACGCCGCTAAGGTTTTTACTTATTCCGAGGGCATAACTTTTTACGAGCTGAAAGGTATTATGCATTAATGCTACTCATGTTAGTCGTTTTGACTTCAAAAATGTCACTTGTTTTGTTATGGTTGTTTGAAAGTTTGGGAATTTCGGGTTTTTTATACCTAAATGAGATGATAAGCAAGCAATAAGTGTCACGATTTCTTATAAACAGTATAGCAACGACTTCATATAAAGGACTGTGGCACTGCAACAACCCTAAGACATTCAATATGATTTTTTATAGTCTCCAGTATTTTTTTGCAGTTGAATGTTGAGACGAGCATGCAGCTCACCTGACGGGAAGCGTAACGACCGTCCATAAATAGAAGCAACAACCTATATAACTTTAATAACAAAGTATTAGTAGGCAGTCCACTGCATTTATCACTTTGAGCCTTTAGATGTTAAGTTTCATAATACCCAGTTATTATGCTGGCTACAATGTCATTCAAACTGGAATACAACCTTGCATGCACACTGCTGCTTGGCGGTAGAAGTAGACATTGCGGTGGTACCTACCCAGACATCGTCCAAAAACGAGAGACCTACCGCAATACCCAATTATACTCCCTATAATGTCTCTTTAAATTGAAATATACACCCGTGTTTGCAAAATGCTGCTGTCCTATCGCATCATAGAACCGATAAGATCAGCGTTATGTGGATGCCCGAGTTAGATACTTTACCTATCCCCTCAGAGACAAGGCGCGAACTTATATTTAAGTGCGTAAAGATCCTATAAAAGACAATAATAGCTCAAGAAAAAGCTATTTTTCCCCCTATTTGTTCTTCCGCGGAATATTAATAAGAGTCGAGATTGGGGACACCACTAAACGATTTTGATTAACCGTATGTCGTGTATTCGTCATATCTGAGATACGAAGATGTTGAAAAATGAGATAAGTAAATATACTGAGTTTTATTTTACTTCTTTCTTCTAAACTATTTTATCCCCGAAGGGGTAGGCTTTGCAACTAGTGAACCCACTTATCTCCATCTGTATTCCGTTCCATGATATGATGGTAAGCGAGCCCGTCGCCATATGGAGTACAAATTGCAAACTGATACAAAGACAAATTGCATACTGGGACACTTTGCAGAGCCAACATAAAAAAGTAATACATTAAAATATAGTCTTGGAACCAATTATAATATCAATATCACCAATCAATTGCCGGGCACAGGCCCCCTCTACTTCTCAAAGGGTTTGGAACCTTAAACTAATAGTACACCATAAATGTTGACTTCAAATTCCTGCCGATTATGACGGCTTAGTTGAATTCTTAGTAAGCATCAGCTCTAGTTTTCAATGTGTCTAGATCACCCAAAAATAAATAATACAAAGTTCATACATAGTTCATAAAAATATTGATCAAGATATATAAATTATAAATCATAAATACTTTCCATTACGAAGAGTAGTATCCTTAAAAGACTATTTTCCTCCTACCTATGGCGTAGCTAGAGTAATTTGTGTTCTTGGAGGTTGATAATTTTTGTCTTTTAAAAATTTATAGTAGTATTAGGTTGCTTCAAAATCTTGTGAGTGCCAGCCAATTCCGGGGATGGCAAAGACCACCCGGCCACCCTCTATATACGCCCATGCTCCTACCCCTTCCATAACAACTTAAATCAATGACGCACAGACGTACATACCGCTCTTGTCTATGAGCCGAATATTAAGAACGCCTGAGATACTTACAAGAGAATAAAAATGTGCCGACGCCATTTTTATTGTGTGTTGTGTGGTGCGAATGTTAAAACGACCCTAAATAGCCCACCGAGGGTGATGTAGGACAAACATGATACTTTATTTTGTTATTTTCCTTGGGTTTTTGACGTGTAAATTATATGTATGAGGTTTGATTGTTATATGTGGCTTGTTTTTTTCATGTTTGGCGTCATTTGAGGGGCAATGTAAATATTGTGTTTTCTTTGTATTCAGTGAAGGATAAAAATATTTGTTCAAAGTGACTATGTTATGGTCACGGAAAGAAAAAAAAAAATTATTTTTTATTTTAACAAGTCTTTGGCCAATGTGCCGATTACATCAAATACGACAGAAATAATTAATATGTGGGTAGTAAATTGTTTATTTTTGCCTGTAATGGGTAGTGTGTGTGCCTAGTATAAGTAGATACGCATACTCACGCCTTTTATTCCCGAAGGGGTAGGCAGAGGCGCAACTAGTGCACACACTTTTCGCCATGCGTCCTCCGTCCCATGATGTGATAGGGGCGAGCCTATCGCCCTATCGGACCTAAATTCCAGACTCCGGGCTGATATTGATTAGAAATGCCCAATATCACTTTGCCCGACACGGGGATCGAACCCGAGACCTCATTGCATTGCAGTCGTACCGTAATACAACTACGCTACTACGAGGCATAGTATATAAGTAGATGTAAGTTGTAATATGTATCAGTTCAAGTAAGTATAATGAAAGGTCTAAAACCAACAACACGTCTGCACATCAATCTTCAATTTTCTATTAGGGTCATTCGGGGCAACAGCACGCAGTGGGTAAAAGTTCGCATGGTCAATATCTCGGAACCTATTGAGGGGGCTCCGACACTTTTTCGGCTAGATCAGGGGCGCGTCAGGGACGATGTCAGAGCCACAAGCTATTTTACCAAGCCTCACTTGTTTAGCGAAAAACAGTGATCAACGTGATTTTGTTGATTAGTTAACAATATTTTGTGCTGGGAAAAAAGTGTATGGTTAGACGGTGCACCAGTTTACAAAAGTCCATTAACTATGTTAAGTTTACATGATTATTATAGTATTTATTTTAGTTATTAATTCTGTCCTAGCAAATAATTGCATCTCAACTAACGTGTGATTTTTTAAAATATTCCCTGTTTGGGTAAGAGTACAAGGTTGAAAGTACGCACGCTATTATAACTTCGTTACAATGATCAATCGATTTTTTTATCTTTAAGGTGCAATCAAGTCGAATATGATTTGTAAAGATTTTTTGACCTTATACAGAAAAAAAATATTCTCATTAAACACTCTGCGTAGTTTTACCCACATAACGGGTCAATAGTACGAATTTCTCCCGATGCACTTAAACATGTATTGCAAAAATAACAATGAAGCAATGTACAAAAACTCATTAAATAATGAAAGTAGAATAAATTTACTTTACATAGAGTGTTAAAACGTTTTTCAAGACACTATATTTTTGACTGTGTAGACGATAGAAAAAAAAGTGCGTACTTTTAGGCCGAATGACCCTACATGCCTTTTCTCAAAAAATTACAAAACAAATCATCAAACAAACGTAATTTTACAGATGGCTGATAAATCCTTTAAATCAATAAAAGTTACAATGTCTTTCTTAAATAAAACTAAATAACGTTTATATAGGTTATTTAGTTGAGCAGAGCAGAGTTTAGCAGATGGGGCAAAAAGGTTCTCAAGTGGAGATCACGTACTGGCAAGCGCAGCGTCGGCCGTCCACCTGCAAGGTGGACAGACGACTTGATACAGGCGCAGGAACACGCTGGATGCAGGCCGCTTTTGATAGGTCCGTCTGGAAATCTTTAGGGGAGGCCTATGTTCAGCAGTGCACGTCATGTGGCTGATGATGATGAACCTATAAACAAATACGCCCTTCTAAAAAGTCTAATTGCACCAAGTTTTTATTTACAGACACTATTTTAAATGCTCTAACGGCAAATTCGCGTACAAGCTATAATTTATGCGAACTCAGACCGTAAATCCACCGCGGTCAGAATTCGGTTCTCAGAATGTCAAATGTCATCGTGAACGATTTATACCAAGGTGTGTCAGTAACTTTAAGGTTCCGTTTAGACCCCGCGGAATAATTTGAGAAGTTCTCTACGCTTTTATGTTTATCCCTTTGGGACAGTGAAAAATTACTCAAAGTAAGAAGAGTTTAAAAGTATTGCGATATGCTTTTATTTTAATGATTTTTATTATGTACTAGGTGGTTTCTCGCGGCTTCGACTGTGAAAGCATTTCCCGCTACAAAAAACCTTAAAACACAATACGACGCCAGCGCCATCTACTTGAAGAATCAGATAATAATAACCATTATTTCCCATGGGAACAAATTACCGGGATAAAAGTAGCCTATGTGTTAATCCAGGACATGATCTACTCTTGTTCTAAATTTCATCGAAATTCCATACATCCATTCTTACAAACTTTCGCGTTTATAATATGAGTATGATAATCCTTTCCTAGCCGATTTCGGCCACAGCGGCCAATCTCAACGGAGATCAGCCAGGTGCGCAGGAGATATTATAGTGCACAAGTGTGTGCGCAATACACAAGTGCACTCACTGTTCCTTCACTCTCATAGTCCGGTGAGACGGCAATCCGACATGACCGGAGAGAGATCAGGCGCAAGACCAACGGCTTTACGTGCTTTCCGAGGCACGGGGGTATCACACCGCCAACTTCCTGACTCCGAGCTGCGACTGAGTAGTTTTTAAGATGGAAAAACCCAGCCACAATGTTTTTGGCCCGACCCAGGATTCGAACCCAGGACCTCAGCGCGCAAATCGTACTCGTAACACATACGCAATACAACTACGCCACCGAAGCAGTCAAGCCAAGTCAAGCTTGTTCGTTACACTAATATCATGAGTATGATATTAGTGTAACGGACAAGCGTTGCATAATAAATGTATTTATGTGTGCGTTCATCGACACAATACGGTTTGACTATGCGTATTAGTGATGTAACGAATATCCAATTTCCAACATTCGCAAATGCGAATGCGAATATTCGACTCCAATATTCGCGAATGCGAATGCGATTGGGAATATGGGATTTTTATTTGACACCAAAAGATTTTATCGTACGTTACGTGAAATTAGCTGCAAAGTGACCCCACTGCACCTAATAGTAAGCATCGTGAAGTCCAAATAGAGTGGCCTGTTTGAAATGTGTCAGCAACATTCGTTCTCTTACGAATCTCTTCATTTCCAATTAGATCGCGCAGAGAAACATCGAGCATCTTCATACCTCGCTAAGTGACTGTGAGCCGTCTTGGGTGGCCCATAGTCAGAGGACACGTCACAAAGCCCTAAGTCGTCACTGGTAACAGTCATTGATGGAAGATTTTTGTCTTTAAGCTCTGAGATATTTTAGATGAGAAGATCTTGCCTTGTTTCCCGAACGCTGCTCAACCGATCTGGTTTTGACCTCTATCCGCTAAAGAAGTATTTTCGTCTCTCTGGTCCAGAATTCAGTCCCCCGACGTGAGGACGCTTGGCCCAAAATATTACTAGGTACTTAAACTATAAAGAGACTTTTATTGTTATACTTTTTAAAGATTTTTGTGTCGAGGTTATTTTTATTTTAATTTAATTTTTATTTCAGACTTTTTTAAATTACTTTATTCTCCATCATGGAGCCTTAATAATCAACTATCTAACACCTACTCGATGATACCATCCTTATGAGCCCAAATACGCTATATCTGCTATATGTTGCTAAGGAGTTGAGTATCTCGCAGACTACTTGCCGCTGCAGCATCAGCTCATGTTTAAAAATATTGCCGAAGTCACAGTACACCAAATTTAAATTCAATCGGGCTTTTTAAATTGAAAATGAGCTGATAATCTTCAATCGCCTGAACATGTCTTCAAAAATTATAGCTAAGGACCATCGCGATCATATCAGCTTTCAAACAAAAAAAACGCGTCAAGATTGGTCCATTCGTTTGAGAGCTACGATGCCACAGACAGACATACAGATACACACCCTAAACTTATAACACTCCCTTTTTTTGTCGGGGGTTAAAAATGACAGAATTTTATTTTTCACTTTCATTGTCACTATTTTATTTTATTTAAAGGATAATTAATTGAAATAAGTATTATACGATAGCCTTTATTTATTGAATTTCTAACCGTTGAAGTTCGCATAGCATTACCCACTTCGTTACGCAAATTTGTCACCAAGTTCTCTCGTTTACATGAATAATTACTAAGATAGGCATCTCAGCGTCCCATCCCCTAAGTCAAAGGTGCTTTTGAATTCTCTTTTCTATTGGGAATTTTTAATCACAATTTCTTTTCACTTTTAGCTTTGAATATTCATGGTTTCCTATTTACTTTGTTAAGGTGGTGTACTCAAGGCATTGAAAATGTTTCAACTTAGCAAATTCTTGGAAATTTTCCGTTCGGTGTTCCGGCGAAGATTTTATAATTAGTATATTAATATTCATGTTTGTTTTTAATTCGAAAATTACTAATTATCTAGCTAATTACTACTGCCTGCTATTAAAAAGGGAACAAGCGTAATGCTACATTTATATATTTCATAATTATATGTGTTGAAATCCAAAGAGATACAAAACGATAAAATGTAAAATATACATCATACATTTTCTGTGGGTGTGACCCCCCTACACCTTGTGGCAAGTGGAGGGGTGTCCAGATAGTGTCAACTGATGAGAGGTGATTATTCCTTGCCAGTCGACAAAATTATGCCGGCCTGTTTGACCGGATATTCACAGGCTGATCCTAGAACGCGACAATAAGTGGGTCACTAAGGCAATTATACACCTTGTGTAGTAGACAATAAGAGTTATCTGCTGTTTCCTTTGTACAGTCAGCAGCATAAATATCTGAACAAAATCAAAATTATAAATCGCCTATATGCGCGTTAAGTTAAACTGAAACATTTTTTTCTTCATTTGAAGTAAAGTAAATCTCTTTTATTTTATTTGTGTGAATAGACAAAAAATTATTAGAAAGAACACAAAAGTATGTAGGCAATTTGAAATGTTGAATTTGTTCAGCCTCAGCAGTTTGACTGCCTCGGTGGCGTAGTTGTATTACGCTACAACTGCAATGCTGAGGTCTCGGGTTCGATCCCCGGGTCGGGCAAAGTGATATTGAGTTTTTCTGTTCAGTATCAGCCCGGAGTCTGGAATTTGTGCCCGATATGGCGATAGGCTCGCCACCTATTACATCATGGGACGGAATAACGGCGAAAAGTGGGTGCACTAGTTGCGCCTCTGCCTAGCCCTTCGGGGACAAACGGCGTGAGTGTGTGTGTGTGTGTGAATTTGTTCAGCTACTTATGCTGCTGACTGTACATCTCCGAAACGATCGCACCTGCTTGGTAAAATATGAAAAATGCTCCTTTTATGTTGAGAAAGTGTGCTAGCACCAAATGGGTGATTGTACAGTCAGACAAGTGTATGCTCGACCACCTGAAGGTTTTAAATAAGTCGTTTGCGCGTCGTCTATCAGCAACATGCAACTTACAACTAAATTAAACAATAAAGTTATCTGCTGTTTCCTTTGTACGTCTCCGAAACGATCGCATCTACTTGTAAAGTATGAAAAATGGGCGTTTTATGTTAAGAAAGTGTGCTAGCACCAAATTGGGTGATTGTACAGTCAGACAAGTGTATGCTCGACCACCTGAAGGTTTTAAATAAGTCGCTTGCGCATCGTCTGTCAGCAACATGCAACTTAAAACTAAATTAAACAATAATAGTTATCTGCTGTTTACTTTGTACGTCTCCGAAACGATCGCATCTACTTGTAAAGTATGAAAATGGGCGTTTTATGTTAAGAAAGTGTGCTAGCACCAAACTGGGTGATTGTACGGTCGCTGCTTCTAACAGGTTGGTCTGGAAATCTTTGGAGGAGGCTTAAGTTTATCAGTAAACTTCCAACGCTGAAGAAGAGAGAGAGAGTACGGTGATCGCTATCCGAGCGGTTGCAAAGCCCTACCACTAGCAAAACCTATCCTACAATTCTCTTAACTTGCGTGTCCCTACAACCATATCCAAAGACAAAAAAACCTTTGGCATAAATAAAAGACGTCGCAAATATAGATTCTCTGAGATATTCATATTTACCTTTCTCCATAAATAAGTTTGATGTTTGCGGTGTTGATTCCGTCAGCTAACAAGGCGCAGGTAAATCAAATCAGCCCGCCCGAGGGCAAACACTTTTCAATATTTCCGCGGAAAATTCTGTAATACGATTTGTGAGCTCTATGCTATGTTTATTTAAATAACTATTTTTTTTAATCAGATTTTTTTGTAATGGCATTTGTGTGAACATTTTGCAAATGTCAAGTTTGGATTGTCTTTTTTTATTATCTGTAGTATGTCGCAGTAAAGCAGTGGCTACTTTACCAAGACTTTATCGACGAGTTTTGGCGGCAACAAAAAAACACACTTGATTAGCAGGATTATTTCAATTCACTTCATAGAGCTCTTTAATAGAACTATATTGGATAATATACCACCATAATTATGCCATGTAACACTAAGTATCACCACAATAATGAATTAAAACAAGAGCACCTCATGACACTTCCAAGTTCCCGCCAAAACTCCTCAAAATATTTTAATACGGTTTAAAATTACATTTGTGTTTATTTTTAAATTTACCAGCCCAGCCCTGTATTATATACTGCCCACTGCTGAGCACGGGCCTCTTGCGTTTAGGCCTTAGTCCACCACGCTGGCCTAGTGCGGGTTGGCAGACTTCACATGCCTTCGAAATTCTTATAGAGAACTTATCAGATATGCAGGTTTCCTCACGATGTTTTCCGTCACCGTTAAAGCGAGCGATAATTCACAAAGAATGCACAAATAACTTTAGAAAAGTCAGAGGAGCATGTCCTTGGGTTTTGAACCTGCGGACAATCTTCTCGGCAGTCCGTTCCACACCCAACTAGGCTATCGCCGCTTTTAAATTTAAATAGCATAAATTGATATTTTGGTATTTGCAATAATGTTAAAATTTACGTACTAAGCCATTAGCCAAGTATAGGCAAAAAATATTATAAGATTAACTAGTTGAGCAGTAACAAAGTCAGCGTGGAAAATATTTTGTTTTAACTTCTTATTGTTATATTTCTTTCTATTATTGGTTTAAAGCGACGCTATATACAGTCTATACTCTATAGTTTGAATGGCACGGCTCGACCGGGGTAATGCCAAGGTCTAAGAAAAGCAAGTGAAGTGACAGCTTGCTTGGATTTCTTATGGTGAGCGTGATTTCTGGGCTGCCTCGGTGGCATTGTTGTATGGCGCGGTACGACTATGGCGCTGAGTTCTCCAGTTCAAATCCCAGGTCGGGCAAAGTGATATTAGGGTTCTACTAAGTATCAGCCTGTAGTCTCAAATTTCACTGGGTAAATGGCAATAGGACAGCCCCCATGACACAGGAACTAACATCGCTGGCGAAATGTGAGTGTGATCTCTGCCTACCCCTGAAAAAAAGTGATGTATGTATGAAAGTATGTGCAGATGTTTGTTAAAAGTAATAACTTATAGCAGTGACCATTATTATAGGACTTAGTCAAATTCGACACCCACACATGCCATTTTCGGAATTAATAATATTTATATTGGTCGTATCTCTGCGTACCTCTTCGGATATAGATGACAGTAAACAAATAAAAAATATTGCTCATTTAACTATGGATTAAATATACATTAATTAACTAAATGTCACCGTTGAATATTAATCACCCGATTATAAATTTACATATCTGTCAGCGAATTTATCGGATAAAACTCAATCCGTTAACGATACACATTATACTAAATGTATTGTATGTATCTCGTGATTATAAAGCCTAAACAATAAACATTTTAAATATGTCATTTTAATTATCAGTCATTATTATCGCCTCATTTATTGAGTGGAGAGGGAGATCCCAGGTTCCATTCCCAGGATAGGAATTATTATAACACTGTAAGGGATTGTCCTCAGAGGGCTTTGACTCGCAAAATGCACGTCGAGAAACCGACTGTTCTATAAGTCTTCATATGTAAAGTCAAGACAGCCAAAAGTTTTTCCTATAACGAAAAATTTGGCGCTCAGTAAAACCAAGTATCAGCCAAAAGTGTATAACAAGCTGACTACTAAGAAGAGATTAGCCGTAATCTCCAGAGATAAGCGCGTGGGTTTATCTCCAAATTTTGAATTTAGAACACGAGTGTTCCACTTAAACTTTAAGTGATGAGATAAAAGTGCTCCGGACCGGTGAACGAATGAATTGAAAAGAGGGAACGGATTTTATTGAATGATAAATTGAATGAAACGTTTTGGACTTGAAATGTTAAATGTGCCGTCAAAAATTGTGATTTGTTGCACACACAATGGGGTCCATTTTAAATTGTTCAGTATTTCTTTTTTAAAACATAATATCTGTACGGGAAGTTATATCGTGGTAATTATTATGTAGCAATAAAATATTAAATTAACAAATTGTTACTACGTTAATTATAATTAATGTAACTATTGTTACTAAGTGATTTAATACGCGAATAATAAACAAGTACTAGCGAGCTATTCAAGCTATTTTTTTCTTTTTAGACCATTTAAATAAAAGCTTTTTTTTTTCTATAATTTTAATTATTTTTTTAGTAATTCAAATTACTTTTACACCATCATAATTTATTTATTTGTTTCCATTTCATACATAATGTATAGGCACACTTACTGTCATTGGCAATCTCTGCCAGTCAACTTAAGGTCGTGCAGTGCAAGAAGGCAGGTGCGTAAATAATCGAGGGTTTAGCCAATCTGGTTGAGTTCAACGCCAAGAAGACAAGTGTGCGCGTTCACGAGTAAAAAATCCCCCTTTTCGCCCCTCCCTGATCTTCAGGGAACTCCATTTGCAATGCGGAATGGCCTCAATATCCTGGGTATGGATATGCGCTGCGATCTGAATCCAAGGAACCAAGTCGAGAGCGTAATATCTGTCACATCCCGTAGGGTCGAAATTCTCAACAGGGTGGGGAGGTACTTCACGCCCGGTCAGTTTTATCGTTTGTATAAAGCGCTAGTGCGGCCGGGTATGGAATACTGTTCGCATCTCTGGGACGGTTCCGCCAAATACCTGCTCGATGCCTTGGACGGAGTGCAGCGACGGGCTATCCGCATTGTAAATGATGCAGATGTAACAAAAAGTTTGGAAGCACTGCAGTTGCGCCGCGACATCGCCTCACTCAGTGTGTTCTACCGTCTGTATACTACCGTCTGTGAGTGCTCTGAAGAATTGTTTAACCTTATCTTAAATTAAAGTAAATTAGGCATCAACTCCAAATATACGTATACATTAGTTATTAAGGTTAAATAAAAACAATATTATTATTTTTTGCTTTTTAGTTTTTTCGGCGGTTTATTTTTTTGTTATAAAGTTTATATAAAAAAATAGTGGAGTCAATGAAGCATTTTACTCGGAAGTCCTCAGGAACAGCTCCGACTTTGATGATTTTTTTAAATGGCTGTTTTTTATATTGTTTCAAATCAGAAACCTTTCGAAGCGTATGTAAAATAAACTAAATGCATTACCTACGAGTGCGTCTGGCTATTCTATCCATGCGATAGCTTATTTGTTTTTTATGAAAGGTTATGTTATTTTTTTTATAACTCGTCATCAAGCATTAGAAACTTTTTTCTCCTCAAGTTACACTCAAACGCGATTCCCTCCTGTACATATTTTCTTATGTTTTCATAGTTTTCTCTATATCTCCGGTTCTAATTAAGGTATGTCGTTCGTTTTGGTCTAAGAACACATTATTCAAAGAATGCAGTAAAAAAATGCATTATTATCAGACATCCATGTGTATTGAAGATAATTTTTAACTGACTTCCAGAAAAGGTCGAGTTCTCAATTCGTGTGTTTGTGTAAATGGAGTTGTCTGCAATTCGACACGTTATTCTGCAGAATAACTGTGGACATACATTTTTCTTATACCAAAACGATTTTTTATCCCAGAAAAGTACATAACCGGATAAAAGTCCCGGAAAACTTACCCATACAGGCGGAGGCGCGATCAAACACTAGAAAAATAATTATTCACGACTAGAGCGACAAACACAAATCCAACTTCTAATTCCATAAATTCCTTCAAGTCAAAGAGGTAATCACATGTCCTAACAATGTTTTTAAAACTAGGAGGTCCAAAACCAGGTCAGGCAGAAACTGTGAGAGCGACAGAGCACAATGGAAAGCTACGTCGCTTCACGTAATGTATTGCCATTCTTTAAGTCTCCCTGGGCACCTGCTGCCTAAGATTAAAAGTGAATTTAATAAAGACTAGTGCGTTTCGTATTTCCATTGGTATTTTTGATGTTTTGGACGTATTATTTAGTTAAGAATGTACTGAGCTTATAGGCTGATATGTTATCTAGCGACCGCAGTATTTGTATAAACAAACCGGACAAGTGATGGACTCGCGTACCGAGGGTTCCGACAAACTTGTAGGTAAGGTATCTAAGTATATAAGTTCAATAGTGCGCCAAAATTAATTTTATAAATTGTTAATTAGTGTTTATTTGTTATTGAAGTGCATATTTACGGTTTTCAGATTTTTTCTTTACATCCTACTAATATTATAAAAGCGAAAGTTTGTAAGTATGGATGTATGGATGTCTGGATGTATTGATGTTGGTTACTCTTTCACGCAAACACTACTGAACGGATTTCGATGAAATTTGGCACACGGGTAGATTATGACCTGGATTAACACATAGGCAAATTTTTATGCCGGGAAAATATAAAGCGGGACTTTTATCCCGGGAAAACTCAATCACGCGGGCGGAGCCGCGGGCAAAAGCTCGGTTACTATAAGATCTTGCTTCTTGGCAAATTTCATGATTATAGGTCAACGGTAAATACCCTATAGGTTTGGATTCCCTTCCGAAATCGAAAAATATGCGAACTTAGCGACATAAACGGTCATATCTCTTGATCGTATTGAGTTACAAGTGTGATTTAATCACAGCTGAAAGAGACCGTAGACCGGAGTATTTGATATAAATTCCAATATTTACGCGTTCCTGAGAAAAAGGATCTTGACAAAAAGACAGAAGGACAACAAAGTGATCCCATAAGGGTTCCTTTCTTCCTTTTGAGGTCTGGAACCCTAAAAACATCCATAGGGCCTGATCCGGAAAAATTCTGACCGGTGTCAGCCAGTTTATACACGATAATATCTTAAATAAAGTTTTTAGGAGATTGACTCTTATCATGAACGTAAGCTTAATTAATATACCTAATAACTAACTGTAGCCCCCCGAGGCAATTCTTGTGCGCTGGGTCTTCACACCCAATGCACGCCCATGCGCGGGGGGACATTAGTCGCGGGCCGAGGCACACAGTTCAGTGTGTATACCTCTTGGTTGTAAAACACATTGAGGCCTAAAAGGGCCCGCGAACATTTCCTGGCACCCTCTCTTTCCGCCCACCCTGCGAACCTTCCTCCCTTCCCCCACCTTACCATCCATACTCCTCTCCACTTCCTTCCCAGGCCCCTGCAGTCGTCAAGCCGGGGGACTCCAGTATCCCATTAGAAGGTTTCCCCCGGTGTTGACTGCAGGATCGCCTACCCAAAAAAAATAACTAACTGTACTGTTAAATGTCTTTGATATCTTATTTTTATTTAATCTTATTTTTCTCATAATATGACTATTTTTATAACGTAAAATATCGTTATTAAAACACATAATAATTTATATTTTGTGGCCAAATACCAACATGCATACTAATACACCAAAACCTAAAAGATAATAATATGTTATTTCCAAACATACCAAAATATAGCACCTTTTATTTATTCACAGCAATTCTAAAGTAATAAATAGGATTTTTCGTCCCCGAGAAATTGGATGGCGCGTGACAAATAGCGCACCCTCGACAGCGCTTGAAAATTGAAGTATCCGCATCCAAACTGCAGTAGGTTAAACATAAGATGTCACGGGACTCATCGACTATTTATAAATAGGAGCAATTACTGGGCATTTTGTGTATAGTACAGCTGTCTATTGTGTATCTTACTAATATTAATTACTCGTAAGATTCAGGTCTGTGCCTCTGTTAAATAAAATGATAAATCCAAAACCAAGATATATTGTAATGGGACTATTTGTAGACCCTACTTCCTTTCTTTTTTATTTAGTAAATAAAAAAGGAATCACGGAATTAGGCTCACAATTTTCAGACAATTCAGTGTAAATAAATTAAAAAACTCGAATTGACTACATCCTCCTTTTTTGGAAGACGGTTAAAAATGCGAAAGTTGGTGAAAATGTTTGGATGTTTGTAAGGCGTCAGAATTATCTGAACGGATTGGGATGTTTGGCACACGCATAGACCATGTCCTAGATTAATCCTCCCATGAGAAATAATTGCATCAGTACAGTGATTTACAGCCTCTCGTCGCGGGAAAGGCTTTAAGCATGGGCAAAGCTGTGAGCAACATCAAAAAGTTTTTATAAATGTGTGAATGAACTAGCTGTCATACTTTGACAGAGAGGAATGATAAAAGACTACGTTTAAGAACCCTGAGCATGGTCTTATTTCATGGTTTTCAGTTACGTTTTTTAATTAGTGGGTTTCACTATTTTTCAAATCTTTAGACATTGGATAATTAAATAGCATTTTGTGCTTCAAGTGATTAAATTGTTAACATCCTTTATTCTAAGTTATCTTAAATTTAATATGATTAAATTTATTATTACTCCACATTATGTCTAACAATCTAGATATTCGCCACAGATCGCTAGAGATGCAACAGATACCGATTTCGCCGGGTACCGGATGCCGGATTTCCGCCTTGCACCCTGACCGGATGACCGGATTCGGTGCGCCACGGATAATTTCTTAAGACGGGTTATGTTTACAAGCTAAAACCAACTTAATCTGTACTGACTATAGAGATTATTGAAGAGGCAGATGACACTATACAGTCAATATTTTCCGTAACATGGTAAATTTATCAAAAACTAAATTCCAAGTTTTTATTAGAACGAAGTTCCTTATCGCGCGTTGTGAAAGGGGGCTAGACGGAAAAAATTCTCACGAAAAGTTGTCACGACACTTTTTGCTATTAGCTTACTAATATGAACCTTAAATACAATGCGTAGAAGCTATAATTCTTGAAACGAGTATATTTTTATTTATTTTATTTATTAAAGTCATTAAAACCATTTCTTACTAATTTAATATGAACCTTAAATACATTGCGTAGAAGCTATTTCCCCAGCGTTGGCACGGCACGAGTACAAAAGAATCGAACGTAACATTCTTTTTTCAAATTTTGTTGATTTATTCTACTTTGGTTACTGACATTTATCAATAAAAAGAATAAACGTGCTTTGCTCGCGTTTAAAAATCTACTTTATGTGGTAAGCGTAAGATCGAATTTGTGTTTAGTCAATCAAAATTTGTGATAAAAATGCTATGCAATAGCTTTACCGCGGCAGTCTCCGAGTACCACACGTATTTATTTGTTTTTTTCTCTAGAAACTTATGTATTGGAACGGAAATAGGAAAATATTTATATATTTATATATATACACACTCTGTTATATAAATAAAATTTTATTACAATTCCTTCACTAATTAATCGAAAGGAACTTCGTTCCATCCGGGTGTCCCTTGACACCTCTCATTTTTTTTGTTATCTTTTTTAGATCTGTATTTTATAGTAAGCAAAGAGTTCTAAGATTACATAGAGCGGACATTGGGAAAAATGTCATACAACAATTTTGAGCCTGTTAGTCAGTGTTAGTAACTTAATCTACCGTGAAATAGCGAAACACTTATGTAAAATGCATTAGAACATACTTTGACATGATCTTAATGCGCAAATTGGCATATTTCCTTCCAAAATATTGTTTTCTTTACAAAATTTAAGCATACCGAGACGTCTTGTCACGCAGACGTGTCAGCTAAGACAGCGACTTATTACCAATATGTAATAACTTTTGGATGAAAAATTTGGTCCTGATGTCCGGTCTATAACTAACTATACTGTTGAATGTCTTTGGTAGTAAGTAACTTAACGTCTCCCGTGAGCTGTCATTCTTATCTACATAGTGTTTTCTTCGCATAGAGTTATTAATTATTAGAACAACCAATTAAAAAAAATGAAAATAATAAATGTAAATAATGTGATTAATTATTTAGTCATAGAACAAAAGTTGTTTATGATGTTATTAATATCGTTCTGCAAAGTTATTAGTGTTTTACAAATAACCCTGTATATCTGCTCTGATCTATTAATATTATTATAGTTCTGATATTTAGGTACTCTATATTTTATTCTGTGTCTTTAGGTTCGTGTCTATTATTTGACCAATTAGTATAACGCTCTGTGATTGGTCAGCCGAGATTTTGACTTTCGAAACAACGTAGTAAAGATTTCTATGGATATTCTTTTAAACTATCGATTCTTTTATTTGGATTTATATTAATAGAAATTTGAAAATATCGGTTTTGTCTTCTGTCTACTTATTCTTATTAGCCTTATTAAATGTATCATTAATATGGCTGGCTTTATTGCCAGCTGAGTTGTAGCCCTTTTCTTACAACTTTAAATAAAATATTTTATTTTGTCTGTTTTTATTTTATTTAATAGATTTAAATGTCGCAAATAAACTGGCTTTCTTTGTAATAATACTTACCATTAATTTCAGCAATTTCATCCTTAAAAAGCCTTTAATAATAAATAGAACTAAAATACACAATATTTAAGAGGCAACAGATAAACTTGAACAAACGTCACGTGCGTCCAAATCAAACTGTGTTAGTGCCAAAAGGCATTACGAGCAGTTTATCATATGCCAACTTCATACAATGCCTGGCATATTAAAGCAAATTCAAAATGTAAGATTGTATCTTGAAATGTGTACATGGGTTTAATATATTTTGTTTACCCGAATACGGCTAGGGTAAAAAGCTTAGGAGTATTATGTAATCATTTGTATTAAAGAATCGTTAAAGTGTCGTTTTTGCCACATAGCTCTTTAGTGGAGACTAGCTATAATGGCCTTTAATTCACTATACACTAAAACAGTTAAAGTTCTCGAAAGTGTTATTTCCAACTATAATACAATCATAGATTTTCCATATGTATACTTAACATATTTTTGGAAAAAGAATACCTGGGATATACACGGAATAAGATATCGTAGAATAAAAATAGCGCATAAATTTCACTATATAGCATCAACAATTGATAATGATTTCTTATATTTACGCGAATGTTAGACATTGAAATAAAACTATTTTGCGCATTTCTCCCGACGTTTCGAAGGCTTTGCAGCCTTCATGGTCACGGGGCAGACTGGGCGGGTGAAAATATAAATTAAATAACCGCGATAAAATCCTCAAAATATTTTTATTTCAATATCAACAATTGATATTGATAATTTTATTATCAGACAATTTTCTACCATCAGCACATTTTTTAGCACCATTAACATCAACCTACTTTTATAACTCTCATTAAATCCCCCTTAAACTCAGTCTGGTACTAACTCACACACGCGCTTCATCATTCATGTAAAGTACCATAAAAAATACATTTCATAAGGCACGTCCACAAAACTCCTTTCGTTTCTTCGGCCCATTACACGCATTCGTGTAATCTGAACGCGACGGCCAATGCATTGTAATGCGACATTACTTGCTCCGCCAGTTTTATCTCTCGGGCAGTGTGGACGAGTCCTTAGGGATTCGGTACTAAACGCCGAGACGTGTTTACTGTATGACACGTTATTTGGCAATAAGGAACTATATGGAACAGCTATTAAATTGTAGAGGAATAATGGCTTCATATGTCAGTTTTGGAGGTTATTTTATGCCCTACTATTGGACATAGGTGTCATTTTTTACCCGACTACGGCGAAGGCAGGAAGGGTAATGATTTTAGCACTCTGTGTATGTATGTATCCATTTTATGTTCCACTCTAGCGTCGCTCCTATTCAACCGAATTTGACAAGTGAAGTGTCTATCGATTTATATTTATTGTGCGGTGGTTATAGGCTATGTATTTTTCCAATATTTTTATTACTGGTTAGATTTTTGTTGACATATTCTTCATACAATGATAAATAAATAATAGTAATAACAGCCTAGTACTTTATACTGAACTACTATTGGGCACGGGCCGCCTCTTCTACTGAGATGGGTTAGGGCTTAGTCCACCACGCTGACCCAATGCGGATAACAGACTGCCCATACCTTCAAAATTCTTTGTAGATAATTCATGATACATAGATTTCAAAGTTTTATTAACACAAAGTAGATGTACAATCAGTTTTATCTACCTACAAAACTTAAAACGCACTAAAACGAAAGACTCCCATTTAGCAAGTCTGTTATTTAAACCCTTCCAAACCGAGTGTTTGACACAATTTCGCTTATTCCGAGAAGAAAATAAATATCTGCGTTTAATAGAATCCGTTCAGGACGATTTGGAGCACCTTTTCCCATCTTTTCGTCGTATTTTTCGCGAGGTCTCATTATTCGTTTGGCCCTATTGAAGGGACAATGCGGACCCTCGGGGTACATTGGGATCCTTAACCCGTTGAAAGATGAATAGACACGTACGCTTTATTTGTTAAGTGCGATATAGTGGATGTGAATTTCTGTTGGAATTCGGATGGGTGTTTTGTATCTTGTTTATTTATGTAAGGGTTAGACAATAAACATAATAATGTATGTTCCAATGAGCTGACGTCGGCTTGTAATGGTCTCGGTTGCGTGGCGAATGGAGAACTAGTTGGGAAGTGTATTAGTAGTTCGATGTCGATATGAGATATTTTTTTTATTGCATTGAATGACGAGACTAGCATGCTGTTCGCCTGATGGTAAGCGATACGACCACCCATAAACAGTAGCAACACCATGCAGCACCACGAGTTACAAAGTAAAGTGTGGCATTCCACTGCGCTCGTCATCCTGAGACATAAGATGTTAAGTCTCACTATGTCCTGTAGTTAAATTAGCTACAATGTCCTTCAAACCGAAACACAACAGAGCATGCACACTGCTGCTTGGCGGTAGAAATAGATAATGTGGTGGTACCCACCCAACCGGATTCTTACATAAACCACCAGTACCCAGAACCACCATAGTTACCACCAGTAAATAATAACTAACTAATACTTTGATCTACAAATATTTGTTTCGGATATTATGGTATCTAAACTAAATACGACCGACGCTGTGACACACACATACACGCTGACTCCTTTAATCCGCGAAGGTGTAGACAGAGGCGCAACTATTGCTTCCACATTTCGCCGTGCTATCACGTCTCATGATGTGGTTTTCCGTCTTTCCAGGCGGCTCAACGCCGGGTCGTAAGGCATGGTGAACCCAACATAACTGTTCAGTCGGCCCTGCGAAGGCTGGCCGGTAGTAATAAGGCATTTTCTCCGCGAAATAAAAAAGGGAGCGAGCCTATCGCCATATCGAGCACAAATTCCAGACTCCGGGCTGATGCTGAGTAGAAAAACCCAATATTACTTTGCTCGACTCGGGGACCGAACCCGAGACCTCAGCAATGCAGTCGTACCTACAACTACGCCACGGAGGCAGTCTGATTGACTAATATTAACATGAAACACTGACGTTTGAGATATGTGACTATGGCTGGCATAACACTTAGAAACTTAAATGAATCTTACAAATCGTAGGTACGATACAACATCTTTCATAAGTCGGTATTATATTAGAAATTTTTAATGAACATCCTTGCAGAAAATAACGGCAAAATATAAAATGCAAGGAAATAGGAATCTAGACTTTTATAACTGTGTTCGTGTTGATTTAATTTTACCCACCGCCATTCCGCCGCGCCGGCCGGAACAAAAACGGTGTAACTTAATTTGACTGCCAAGAAAAATAACGGCTTTTAACCGACTACAAAAGTCAAGTCGCAATGTCTTAGATGGGTTGGGCACGTGAAGAGAATGAATAGGAATCGGGCACCCAAAATAATGACTGACTGGAAGCCGCAGCAAAAGAGACCTAGGGGAAGGCCGAGGAAGAGATGGTGCGACTGCATCAATGAGGATCTCAAGGCTCTTAGAAGGTTCACCAACTGGAGGAGGATAGCCAAGGATCGTCGCGCATGGCAGTCCATTGTAGAAGAGGCCAAGACCCACAAAGGGTTGTAGCGCCGAAGAAAGAGAACCGACTACAAAAAAGGTGGTTTGAATGCCATACAAAACTATTTATAAATATAATATACAACTTCGTACCAATTTGCATAAGATATGAAATTGGCTACACCCTTGACTAGTCGTCTGCTTTCTCGTCCCCTCAGTGCGCGTGGCCTTACTATGAAGGTAAGCATCACCATCACTCGTTGATAATACCTGCCCAGCCCTCTTGCAATGTCTCCAAAAAACGCAACCCGCAAGTCGATTTCGTTTAATTTTGATGTTTGTGATTGATCGAGAGACCAATACGTCAGTCACTTGTCAGTCTCTCAACCAATCCCAATAAAACGGAACAGAGTCGTGTCGTGTTTTGTGCTACATTTTAAGCACCCTGTATTATATACTGCCCACTGCTGAGCACCTCCTCTACTACTGAGAGGATTTAGACCTTAGTCCACCAAGCTGGCCTAGTGCGGGTTGGCAAATTTCACCTTCGAAATTCTTCTGGAGAATTCTCAGATGTATGTTTCCTCATGATATTCCATTCACTGTTAAAGCGAACGATAATTGATAAACAATACACACGTAACTTCAAAGATAGTGGTATGTGTTTTAAACCTGCGGACTGTCTCAGCAGTCCGTTCGTTTCTCAACTAGGCTATCACCGCTCGTTAGCCTATAGAATCCTGTATACCGTAATTGAATATCCGACTTACTGTTGCCAACAACGAAATACGAGTAACGCTGATTCGTTTACTTCGTAATGAACGAACGCATTATGGGTTCGATGTAACACAGGCGTCGATAGGGTGACCATACTTTTAATTATGTCGGACATTCTTTTCGGACTTGGGGTCGTCCATTGATCACGTGATGTTTTTTAGCATTTGTATCCCCCTTCCCCGGTTATAGGTGTTGAGGTTAAAGACTAACCCCCCTCCCCTATCCAAAATGGCGTGTATTTTTTAGTACAAAGTATCTTGAAAATTGTTGAGTATTATCTTTAGCACAGGAATAAGGATAATCTAATCTAATTTAAATCGCGTTATTAACGAAAATTAATACACGTGATAGCTCACTACACTGCCCTCTCCCTTGTGACATTTTGTGATTTTTGCCGAACCCCCTTCCTTCACACCTTTTCGAGCCTCAGGTGATTGATGGTACCTTTATGGTAAATTTTAATTTTTCCAATATTTATGAGGGCTACTAGTTTGGTTTCCACTAAGGTAATGATGTGGTGGGTTAATTGACACGTGATACACTTTTTCGTTCGTAGTTTATATTGCATCTATTGACATTGACACGAATTACATCATAGATGATATCAGTCTATGGAATAGAGTGCTATTCCGTTGAGCATCTGGCGAGCTTAATATATGCCTTCAATACCACGCCTGTATTATTACTGCCCCACTGCTGAGCAGGGGCCTCCTCAACTCATGAGAGGGTTTAGTCCTTAGTCCACTGCGCTGATCTAGTGCGGGGAGGCAATATTTTCTTTTCTTTTTTAAATTCTAAGACTTTTACGTATATTTATTTATTTCAACGCAATAGGGTAGTTTCCTGTGTTATAATTTATACATTATTTAATATGTTACAGAAAATAATACAAAAAAGAAATTCTTCTGTGAAATCAGCATCAAAATTGCTTGAAAATTAAAGCAGTTATTCATATTTGAATATTTTTGTGAGCAAAAGTGGGGACGTGGAGGGGATATCGCGCTATCTCTTTCGCACGCACGCAGCGTTATGGCTGGCAACTCTCGGTGACGTCACAGTGTAATATTACTGTTATTGGCAACTACTCCACCAAATTTCAAAGCTTTATAACTTATTTTATATTATTAATTACTGCCACAATTTGGAAAATTATTTTTCCGTTATATTTTGAATGTCATACATTTTTAATTAATGTATAAAAAAAAGTAGTCACCTACCCTATTTGGTGCAGTAAAAACATTATACCTATAGATTAACACTTATTCTGCAGTGGTAATACACATTGTAATCAATATTTGAGTCAGTGTTACTTTATAGGTTTCGTAGGTATTGTTAATTATTATGGTATGGTACTGTCAGGGTTTTCATTTACAATCAGGCTAAAAACGCATTCAACTCGTCAAATATAAAAGCTATTCTGAGAATTAATAACATGTGAAACAAAGCTTCTAAGGTGGATTCAAAAAGTTTAAAATTGATGAAACTGAATACATATAGAGTTTAAGGTATCAATATGTAAAAATATTTTAATGTATGAAATTGGTCAAATCCTGCAACTCTGTGTGGGTTCTTCCAATACTATTTGCTAAGGACGCAATCGTTCAGTCGCTTTACATTAGGTAATTCGTTAAAACCTTTAAATCTAAAAAAATCCTTTCCCCAACATGCTTGAAAACTACGCATACCCTAAATTACTATAGACATAAGAACAGGAAGAGATCTAGCACACATTTACCAAAACAAAATATCCACCAAATCCCCCCATCATGGTGTCCCCACAAGACCACGGTAGGAATATGGCCAATAACCTCTTGGAGATAATTGAGTGACGCACCCTCGGATCCTATTAAGGGATCTGTCAGGGCCCGTACTCGATAATCACCTCCACGCTACACCCACCTTTGACTGATTGCATATTAGAAAAAGACGTAGGTGACAGTCCAATTTAATTTTGTATACTCCGTTTTGGGGTGCGCGTTTTATGAGATTTTTGTATATATTTTCTGTCAGTAAGCGTCAGTACGACCATGAAACAATACCAGAACATGAAATTAAGGGCCTGCTTCACATTTTACAAGTAAATTTTATTCGAGAGTCATATTGAACAGCTAATGATATCGTAAGCGGCGATTGCCTAATTGGGAGTGGAACGGACTTCCGAGACGAATGTCCGCAGGTTCAATACCCAAGGGCACGCACCTCTGACTTTTGTAAAAGATGTGTATTCTTTGTGAATTATCGCTCACCTTAATCTTGAAGGACATCGTGAGGAAACCTGTATATCTAAGAAGTTCTCCATAAGAATTTGGAAGGTATGTCAAGTCTGCCAATTGCACAACCAGGCCAGCGTGGTGGACTAGGGCCTAAACCCTCTCAGTCGTAGAGGAGGCCCGTGCTCAGCAGTGGGTAGTATATAATACAGGGCTGGTATGGTATGGATATAGTACTCATTTGATTACCATTTATTAGGGAGCATAGATGAGAGAGTGTGACTTGTATTTGGTCGGCTTATACGTTTATATGATGAATAGCATTTACTCAAAAGTCATGAAACGGATCCTAAATATAGTTATTATCTCACTGTTAAGCATGGGCATCCTCGACTACTGAAACAGTGAAAGAGTTGAGGTCTTAGTCCACAACGCTGGCCTATAGCGGATTCAAAGATTTACAGCCATAAACAGTTTATAAACCTATTTTAGTTATCTAATGTTTTATCTTCTTCCTTCACACTCAATTCAAGATTTGTTCTAAACGCCCAGTTATTACACTGACTACAAAACTGCCCTTCAGACGGCTCACAACAATGTTTAGATACTATAGTGAAACAAAACTGTTATACTTACACATACACTCTACAAACGAGGTACAAGTAAACATTTAATTAATGATAAATCCAATGAAACATCTTAAAACATAAAACCAAACAGTACGATCCCATACAAACCAAAATATAAAAACGAAATAAATCAAACCAAACATTTTGCAATAAGCCGTCAATAAATAAAAAACAACCAAAAGGCTATTTATTGAAACAGGTCAAATAAATTAAAGAACAAAAGGTCTGTACAGGGCGCCTTTAATTTGTTTCATCCGTTCCGGTACAAAGTGGAAAAAAGTGCCAAATTGCCGACACCAGGAATTCTGACGTACATCCATGGTGTTTAATTAAAATGGCATGAGCTTGTGTAAGAAACAAATGACTGGGATTGAACCTATGAGTACGGAGTGCAAGCTTGCAGATTGGTGGTTACTACAAAGGCATTACGCTGTTTTTCGGATGGCACCAAATAATCCCTTCCTTACCGATTTCGGCCACGGCGGCCAATCTCAACAGAGATCAGCCAGGTGCGCAGGAGATATTATAGTTCACGAGTGTGTGCGCAATACACTAGTGCAGTCACTATTTCTTCACTCTCATAGTCCGGTGAGACGGCAATCCGACATAACCGGAGAGAGATCAGGCGTAGGACCAACGGCTTTACGTGCTTTCCGAGGCACGGGGGTATCACACCGCCAACTTCCTGACTCCGAGCTGCGACTGAGAAATTGTTAAGATGGAAAAACCCAGTCACAATGTTTTTGGCACGACCCAGGATTCGAACCCAGGACCTCAGCGCGCAAATCGTACTCGTAACGCGTACGCAATACAACTACGCCACCGAGGCAGTCAACACAATAGGCCACACGTTGCGACAGTTGAGGGTTGTCTATAGGGACTGTATATTGAAATCTCTTTACTTATACTGTCCCAATTCAACGTGGATCACAATTATTTATCTCTCGGGTTCGATCCCCGGATCAGGCAAAGTGATATTGAGTTTTTCAATTCATTATCAGCCCGGAGTCTGGAATTTGTGCACGATATGGCGACAGCTATCATGGGACGGAATAAGCACGGCGAAAAGAGGGTGCACTAGTTGCGCCTCTGCCTACGCCTTCGGGGATAAAATGGCGTGAGTGTGTGTGTGTTACCTACTCGTGAAAACCTGTAAATATACAGTCGTTTCATTTTATTTATTACCTACTATCATTCGCGTTTTTCCGGGATAAAAGCCCCGTTGTATATTTTCCCGGGATAAAAAGTAGCCTATGTGTTAATTCAGCACATGATTTAAGAGGCTATGTCGAAAAATTTAAGGTTATTTAAATTCAAATTTTTCGTAAAGTACTAAGATCGGAAGTTTGATTTTTGGGTATGTGTAAATTGAACATATAACTCAATGATTTTCGAAAGCCAAAACACAATTACTACAAATTTTCTCGATAAAAAAAAAATCCAAAGTTACCTCTGATATTTTCTTTAAACACGCTTTATCTCTAAATGGTGTAATATATACATTCGTAACTTGATTTAAATACAAGAACTCAATATTTTCTAAGGTCACAAAAAGACGCAATCAAACTAAGCCACGCCCATCACCGTCCGATATTTTTTCGACATAGCCCCTTAACCGTGTGCCAAATTTCATCGAAATCCGTTCAGTAGTTTTTGCGCAACAAACATACATTCTTACAAACTTGCGCGTTTGTAATATTAGTAGGATTAAAGTTGTGCGTGGATGTTGGTTTTCCAATAAACCTTAATTCTTACTAATATTATAAATGCGAAAGTTTGTGAAAATGTTTGATGTTTGTATGTTTGTTAGAAGTAAACGCTACTGAACGGATTTGGATGAAATTTGGCACACGGGTAGATCATGTCCTGGATTAACACACAGGCTTTTTATCCCGGTAATTTCCTGCCATGGGAAATAAAGGCATTTTTTTAATCTGATTTCTGTTGGCGCTGGCGTCGTAGTTTTACTTTGGTTGCGGGAAAGGCTTTTAACGCAGAGTCGCGAACAACGCCTAGTAAATAAATAAAGGACAGAACAGAAATTGTATAACACATACAAAATAATACATCTTAGTGTAAAATTAGTACACTTCATCAATCAACATAACTATTTCGAACAAAAGATGTCTGCGACGAATTTTGTTACACACTGTCAAAGACATTAAACAGTATAGTTATAGACCGGACATCAGGACCAAGTTTTTCGTCCAAAAGTTATTACCAATTGGTAATAAGTCGCTGTCGTTATCTGACATGTCCGTGTAACAAGACGTCTCGGTATGTTTAAATTTTGTAAAGAAAACAATATTTGGAAGAAAATATGCCAATATACGCATAACGACCATGTCAAAGTATGTTCTAATGCATTTTACATAGGTGTTTTGCTATTTCGCGGTAGATTGAGTTACTGACGAACAGGCTCAAAATTTTTGTGTGACAATTTTCCCAATGTCCGCTCTTGCACACTGCTTATTTTTTTGTATAACAAACGCAATAAATTAACAATTTTGATTTGCTTTTCAATCCAATAATTATAGTAGGGACAAACTAATATGGCCGGTATGACATGACACGGTTCTGAATTTTTTGGGTAGACGTTCTCACAGAGTTATCGCGTCGAGAAAAAAATTTAATTGTCATACCGGCCAGCTTAGTTTGTCCGAACTATAGTATATTTTCTTATGTATAACGTAAACTAATTAGATGATATATTCATATTTTCATTCGTAGACAATGAAAGTATCTAAAAGTTTGAACTTAAATTTGTTGAGTATGCTATTGTTGGTCAATTTATTGCAGATTTAGGTATTAGACCAGCGATTTCGTCTGAAATACTATAAAATAATGTTAATTGACTATGCCTTTAACATTATTATTATTATTTGGTCCTTTTAATATGTTGGTTTGCCTTAATTACTAAAACTTCAAATATAATATCATCAAAAGCATTCGGACAAAAACACAATATTTTAGCCAAAACAACCTAACAAAGTAAAGTTTATCCAAAAACTAGTTTGCAAACAAGCGCTGCACGCACGAGCGTGACGTATGTCACGCTCCACGCTGTACCATAGCTTTTCGTACACTCACAACAATTCCCAGAGTGATTAATGTATACGAAATTGATATTTAATTGCTAGTAAATATCGTGTTACCGAGTTGCGACATTTAATAACAATTTATGACGTGTTTGGATAAACTTTGGAATTATACGCAGTGTGTATGTCTGTGTGTCTCGAAAATGGTTCTGTTGGTAGTATATGTTTAGTTTATTCCTAATTTTATTTGTATCGTATACGTTTTTGTACTGCTTAGGGTTGAAATTAGGAAGAACTGATCGAATTAATTGCGTATTTAAGTTCCTTATAAAATATTTATATTTTTGTAAGTACGTTCCCAATTTTAACGTTCAAACTGTTTTCTATGATTTTCAGTTTAACAAATATTCGTCATGCACTATTATTTTATATTTGATATGGCCACTCGATACAATATATACAAAAAATATTGTAAATAACTTAATAAAACCTTACATTATGCAGTATGTCTAAATATTAATTAATCGTTTTTTAATATAGTATCATTATTATACAGCAGCATTACTACACAGCTGCTTGGAAGAAAACCAGGTTAATAAAACAAAGCAAATATGCATACGAGACCCAGACATCTTACAAAATCGATACTCGTACATTATTCGTAACCCAAGTATGTGACGTCATAAGTCCTTAGACGTGTTAACGGCTTGACGTCAGTGTAACTGACGGTGATTACATCCAGCTCAAGCCGCAAGGATTTGACGCCCTAAATACCATATTAGGAATCGGATTAAATTTAAATTACAACTAATCATTCGGTCTTGTGACAGCATCTTATATTTATGTTTATATTGGGTAGGCAGCACTAGTGCACCCACTTTTTGCCGTGTGTTCCGTCCCATGATGTGATAAGGGCCGATGTCGCCATTTCGGACACAAATTCCAGACTCCAGACTGATACTGAGCAGAAAAACCCTATATTTTTTACCCGAAAAATCGGCATAGAATGATTTGTGTTTGTCAGTTTAACGCAAATGCTGAATCATTTATGATGAGATTTAGCCAATAGAACATGTCTTGGATTATAATATAATTTGTTTTAAAGTTAACCTTAATCTATTTTAAACATTGAAATTTATTACATTAGCACACACACACACACACTCACGCCCGTTATCCCCGAAAGGCTAAGCAGAGGTGCAACTAGGACACCCACTTTTCGCCGTGCATATTCCGTCCCATGATGTGATAGGGGGCGAGCCTATCGCCATATCGGGCACAAATTCCAGACTCCGGGCTGATACTGAGTATAAAAACCCAATATCACTTTGCCCGTCCCGGGGATCGAACCCGAGACCTCAGTATTGCAGTCGTACCGTACCTAATACAACTACGCCACCGAGGCAGCTAATACATTAGCAGTCTTACTTATAAAAATTTCGCAAAGCTATGCTTAGTTACGTTGACTAATCTGCACTTAAACTTTTAATCGGTGCTTAACTTTTTCTTACTCAAAAACTTGGGTTACCTGCTGCACGAGAGAGACGCACGCAGATAATCAAATATGTACGGTCGACTCGTTTACTCGATTTACTCGATCAGCTGTAGGTCAAAATCCGCCACCTTGCCTCTTAAGAGGTTTAAACTAGGCCACGGCGATGTTTAATTTTGATGTCTATTTAAGCAATGCCCTCTTCACGCTAAAACAAGTTTATAAGTATTTTTTTTGCTAATCTGTGGCAAAGCAATTGATTAATAAAAAATAAGACGAGTTTATAAGTAAGACTGCAGAGTTACATTAGACGCTGTTAATTTAAATAATATAATAGTTACAATATATTTAGAATTTAATCCTATGAAAACTATTTATAACTCCAATACGTTCCCAATAAATAATCATTGAATACTACTTATCCATAACAATTATTCCTAGAAAAATCTTGAGTACCCAAGAGTACTTTGGTTAAGGGTCAATATCACGGTCCCTGGTTTCGACCTAATTGTTACGTCCCGCAGGAGACCCTACTCGTTGAAACCAATCGAAATAATTACGGTTAGGGTACATCAGCTATAATTCTATGCAATCTTAACATTATTACCGGACTGCGAAAGAAGGAGGGTTATGTTTTTCGAGTGTATGTATGTATGTATGTTTGTATATTTCTTTGGCACGCCCTACAGCCTAAACGGCTTATCGTATTTTTATGTGAGTGGTATCAATAGATTCATCTTAGTCGTGAGAGTGACACTGGGTACATCAAATAAAAATATAAACAAAAATAAGGATTTTTGGCGGCAAAAGTGATCTCGAAAAAAATTTTTTATTTCAAAATATATCGAGTGTGGTATCAAAATAAAGATTTTTTTAACGGTGATTACGAATATATATATAACTTATATGTTTTATTGAAGTTTGGAATAGGAAATGCTAATTAAGGTGCTTGAGAACTAAAAAGATGGAAATAAAAAAAATGTATTTAAGAAAAGCAAAAAACCCGACTGCGTCAATATCTGCCCATCTTTATTAAATTCATTGAAGAACTAAAAAGATAGAAAGAAGATTTTAATTTGAATATTTTGTTTTGGTTTTGAATAATCTTAGTTGACGGTGTTCACAAACGCAGTTGGAGTCATCTGTTCACTCCGAGATTTTGTTGTTCTACCTATATCACCAACTAAATTATGAGAAGTGAGCGTGCTATGCCTCCGACAGCGTTTGTGAACACTGTCAACTAAGATTATTCAAAACCACAACAAAATATTCAAAATAAAATCTTGTTTCTATCTTTTTAGTTCTTCAATGAATTTAATAAAGATGGCAGATATTGACGCAGTCGGGTTTTTTGTTATTTGTCTATCAGAGTTCTATCAGAGTACAAGGTGCTATAAACACACCCGTCGACGCCAGCGGCAACCATTTTTATTCGAAGGGAAGCAACCGACGAATGCATTCAATTTATTTTATCGGAAATAAACTGAGTTCTCTCCCAACTAACACTTCCTGGAATTAGAACACACTTTTATGTAACAGAAGAGTAAACAGGTATCAAATAACTTGGTCCATTGCTGCGGAGTCTTTATTCTTGAGATATCGCCATATTGCTTATTATTTTTAAATATAGAACGCAAAAAAATAAACAGAAATTCTCATAAAATTATAATAAAGAATGTTGCCAGTTTATTTTTAAAAATTCTTTTGTTATTCTAGGTATTCAATAATAAACATTTATAAAACAATATCTTAAAAATCCAATCAATTAAATGACACAGGCGGGTTTTATGTTAACTAACAATAACTGGAAAATAATGGAATGGCATTAATAAAAAGCGGATAAATTTATTTTGCGACGAAGACACGACCGAGAAAAAGCTGATTGAATCCCAAATTGCAATGGCGGGGCGATTTTACAGCACACGATTTTAAAATACAAATATATTGTAACGGGTACTTTACTAACCAATAAAAGTTTGCTTAAATGCTATTGTTTTATTTTTATTTTATTTTTAATTGTATTATAGGCGATGGTAAAAAAAATAAAAGAAAATTCTTTATTCTTCACGTAGGCGAACATAGTTGCACTATGATAAGTCAAGATACAATAATGAATTATAATAATAATTATGATTAATACCAATGGTCACTCACTTATAAGTGGTAAGTGGTGGTAAGTGATCACCTCCGCCCATGGACATCTGCGATATCAGGGGGCATAGAGATGCGTTGCCGGCCTATTAGGTGGGAATCTCTAGTATTAATAATAATCTATGGGTGGGAATACGCTCTTTTTTTGAACGCAGGACGCCAGGTCGTATCAGTCCGGAAATGCTGCTTGCGGCGAATGTTTTGAAAATGTTGTCGGCGATTTATCAAGAAACTGTTTGAGATTGTTCATAAAATTGACATTAGATATTACTAAACGCAAAATGATACCAGTTTTTTTTATAAAGTGAGGAAAGTAGCAAATTCCTTCCCCGTTGTTGGCGCTAATAAATAGTAGCAAGATGTGTATGAACTTTCCTTGATAACATAAAATGTTAACACTCTTATGTACAGTCAGATAAAAATAATAGCTGGACAAACTCAACATTTTAAATGGCCTTTACTTTGTATGAAATATAGTAAATGACGTAAATTTTATGTTTGTGAAGAAAAAAATTTGATAATAAAAGAAAAGTGTATAGGCGACTTAAATTTTTGAATTTGTTCAGCTTCTTATGTGGGTGACTGTACATATAAAGGCCATAACAACAGCTACTGTTTGAGTATTAAAGCCTTCTAACAAAAATCGTACACTATAAATATTCTTCAACCAAGTAACAACTAAAGTACGTACCGCAGCCATTTGCATTCCGCAAGATCATTTCAAATCTCCACAGACCTGTGCCTTTGGATATGTTCCAGCCCTTTATTATTGCAATTTAATGGTAATTTTGGAAGGCACGTCTGTCTGATATTAAGTGGGATCGCTTGCTAATTCCTCTACGTAATGTTCAAGTATGGAGAGATTTAAATATTTATAGACGTCTTAAAACTAAACGAGAGTTTTAATGTTGTATACCCAGGACACAGACACACATCCCGCCTATATCTCCGAAGACAGAGGTGCAACCAAAGCACACACTTTTCGTCAAGTGTGTTGCGTCTCATGTTATGGGCGAGCCTATTGCCATATCGGGCACAAATTTTAGGCACCACGCTGATACTGAGCAGAAATACACAATATCACTTTGCCTCTCGATACTCTCAAATAATATTAAATGAGCATTCTAATTTTAAAATTATAAAATTCTAAAAAAATCTCTCAAATTGTATTTGTCTTAAGTCGCATTTACGAATCGTACCCAAATGTCAAATGTAAATTGATATTATTTATGGCAACGATAATGTGACCCTACTGCACTTGATACGCAAAGTGGAGTCTGGATGGAGGGATCATCATGTTTCGTCGCTCGCATAATTTTGCTGGTGTGTTTGGCATTTCGTTTATGGAATATCTGAAAACTCAAATAACCCCTTCTCTTTAATTTTTATTCTTATTGAAATAGGTAACCTATCCATGATCCTAATGGTTTCATCAGCGACAAATTCCACTCTTAAACATAGGCCTCGCTTAACGATTTCCAGACGGATCAGTCAAAAACCTGCATCCAGCGTGCTGCTGTGACTTTTATCAAGTCGGCTGTCCACTTTGCAGGTGGATGTCCAACGCTGCGCTTGCCGGTACGAGGTCTCCACTCGAGAACTCGTCTTTTGGTTTTGCCTCTGTTTATTACCAGATATTATTTTATTTATTTATTTTATTTTAGATATTACTTAACATCCTAATGTTGTAATATCTCAGACGCTTTTGTCATATATTAAAAATATAAATTATTTCTTACTTATTTAAAACTATAAATAAACAATTGATAAGGGTTACTCTACATTCTATAAATCATAAGATAATCTATATTATGGCAACTCTCAAAGCCATAACAAAGCCGACCTTACCAAACGATAAATTAAAATGGATGAATTTATAAAAACAATAATTTGCAGTATTAGTTTGATACAAGCGGTCGTTTATCTCACGTCCGCCAGATAAGTGCACTGGCGCTTCCTTTCTGATACTGTTCGTTGTGCTAGCCAACCGATCAGAGCTTATTTTAATGTCCACTAAAAATATTAATGCGAAGGTATGTTAAGAATTTTGGTTCTTTGAAATAAACACTGTAACTACTGATCTTATTTAGATGAAATTTGGTTTGAATAATAAAATAATATTTCTATAGTAGTCGATACTCTTATTTACAAGAGATGCAATCATGAAATACGTACACAGTTTAGAATTGTTAAACTTAAAAAGTTAGTATTTGAAGATGTTTAGATGTTGTTAAGAAATTACTGAATATATTTGATACTCCTAATCCTTCTAATATTATAAAAATATTAGAAAGTTTGTGAAGATTTTTGGATGGCACAAATGAACGCAAAACCACTGAACGGATTTGTATTCAATTTTGACACACAAGTATTTCATGTTCTCGACAGATCACGGAAAAGTACGCAGTATGCCTTTTTTCACCCTAAAACTTGCTTTGGATCGAGATAAATACAAGTATATCTTATTATAGAAATCGGTTCAGTAGTTCAGGCTATCTCATGTAACAACAAATCTTATTTAAACACACTTTAACTAGCTAGGATTCTTGTGTGCCAGTTCCAGAGTACGCCATACGTATTTCTCTCACTAAGAAATAGTCAGCAATTAATCAGTCAAGTTCTGTTCTGTTTGAAGGAAATTATAGTACAATATAAGTTCTGAGCTCTTTATAAGACTTAACATTTAATATCTCAAAGTAGCCCATGTAGCGATTTGTAATTCCAAAATTCTGAGTGACATTGCTATTGTTACAGTCAGACGTGACGCTTACCATCAGGCAAATCGCTTATTTATCTCATCATTCGTTTGTAACATGATAATCAGATTCCTTATTTCCTGCTCAAGTTATAATAGTCGTGTCGCTGGCATCACGCACAGAGTTACATTCGCAACAACAGTTTTTGTTTTAGTTGAGTGTTGTCCATTGCCGCTCTCTGTGTATTTTAAATAGATAGTACAAAATGAGATGGATTATTCTGTTCGTTGTTCGCTTTGTCTTTGTAAATGGGATCAAAAGTAACAACTCCTATACCTATAACAGTAAGTAGTTTTGTTACTGTTTTTTAGATAATGCATTACATTACTACTGTATCTTGAAAGGACAAAGGACATGCCCAAAAACGGTCCTACAATTCTAACCAAGACAGTTAATATATTTGAATAGAACTCCGAAAAACTAGCCTTTTACAATAAATCGTATAATTTTAAGTCTTCCGATATTGAGATTTTTGTAATTTAATTTTGCTTAAAAACTACACTTTAAATTAATTTTATTAAAACAATTATTTATAAATGGACGGGTCTAAAAACGATTTTTTAAAAGATCCAAGATCCATATTTTTGCCCCTTTAATATACATAAAGTTTGAGCCTGGTTAGATTTTGAGGCCCAGCACCCATACAAAAAGTGGACATCTCCTTTGAATGAAAACTTTTTGGTGCAGGAATATGTCTGGCTGGCAAATGTTTTTGAATATGCAACACGTTTAAGTAAATAAAATGAGTAGGTAAATGATTTTTGAATAACAAGGAAATGTTTCTTCGGGGAAAATGGGAGTCAGGAAATGATACTTTAGAATGTGGCAAAAGAACGCAACTCCTAAGACGATGTCGTTTAATTTTGATGTTTGTGATCGAGACACCAGTACGTCAGTCACGTGTTAGTCTCTCAACCTATCCCAATAAAACGAAACGGAGTCGTGTCGTGTTTTTTTGCCACGTTCTAAGCCCACAGAACGACTACTAAAGAATGTTTTTTTTTTATATTATTGTACTACTGTATGACGAGACGATCAAAATGCTCTCCTGATGGCAACCGTTCATAACCGCAGATATACCTGGACATTGAATAACAATGCACTGCGTAGCATTAAACTACGCCAGATTAATTATCTTCAAACATTACCATTTACATATCACGTCTCAAAGTAATCAGTAATTAAAAGTCCATTCCTTAATAAATACATCATGGAGGCAATGGTATATTAAGAGTTTAACTTGAAAATTAGACTCGGAAACTTATTGAAAACTCAAACGGAAGTTGAAATGAGCAATTTTAATATTTCACGAGGCAGAATGTTATTTCCTTTAGAACATAATTTGTATTAAATTAGATTCTTTACGCATGGTGTTCATAGAATAAGGACATGTTTCGAAGGCTTTAAGAATTTTTTATTTGTCAGTATTCATATTAAATGTTGATAGTACAATTATTACAATTTATTTGGGAGCATAGATTAGAGTGTGACTTTTGTATTTGGTTGGCTTATATTTATCAGCAATCGAAAGTCGCCTCTTAATGTATGTTATTATTTAATTATGGTTTTTATTTTAGTGGCAATGCATTGCAAGGAACATATTTGTCAACATGGGTATAACTATGAGGTTTTCTATCGTATTGGTGATGAAGAACTTAAGAGAGTGAAAACTGACAAATACGTAGGTTTGGAGATGCATATAGCTATTCAAGCAGCTAGCAATGGTCTCATACTCTTGTCAGAAGCACCCAATCCGCGTCCTAACGAAGATGTATACGAAATTGGTGAGTATTGTAATGATATTAGGGTTTATTTTCTAGCACATCATAGTGACTAAAACAGTTTGGTATTTTTGGATGGTAAATATTATGGGCTCGATTAGTGCTAACATTTTTCAGTTCATTAATCAGATAGAAGAATTTGTAAAATTAATTCTACATAACTACTGTTGCCATCCATTTGGTTATATCTATACACCCCATACTGGACATTTATATTTTATTCATTGAATGGCACACCAACAGTTAATAGACTGAAACTTGTTACATAAAGTTGAGATAGTTATGCACTAGTGTTGGAATTTAAAAATTTATTACCTATTTTGCGAGTATATAAATGAACTGCTCTAAACAAAACTTAACAAATACTGAATTGTATTTTTTTTTCTCTACATAATGCATTGTATTTTATACCTTGAACTGATTTTGAAAAGAGCAACACTAGAGTTTCTTGCCCGTTCTTCTCTAGTGAGAACTGCTTTCCGAACTGGTGGTAGAGTTAATATTGACGGAATCTAAATAATGTATAACATTTTATGGGTTCGAATAAATTATTTCATTTCATTTCAAAGTTATTTTGTTTCAATACATAAACAATAGACTGGTCTACTCAAAAAATACATATGTGAAACATTAATGTAACCATTATTCCCTATTTATTACACAATATGGTATATATTTAGCAGATGTTAGGATATTTTCCGCCCGGATAGTGACCACCATAGACAAGGTTAACCCACCATAAAGGCCCACGTAAGTGTGCCGCGTTCCGGGATCAGCTTATGTATATCTGGTTCAAACATGCCGGCATAATTATGGCGAGATGCAGTGGGGTCAAATGCCCGTATAAAAGAAAAAAAAATCGGCATTCATCCCATACAGTTGATTTTTTGGAACGAAGTTCCTTATCGCGCGTTGTGAAAGGGGGCTAGACGGAAAAAAATCTCACGAAAAGTTGTCACGACACTTTTTGCTGTTATCTTACTAATATAAACCTTAAATACAATGCGTAGAAGCTATAATTCTTGAAACGAGTATATTTTTATTTATTTTATTTATTAAAGTCATTAAAACCATTTCTTACTAATCTAATATGAACCTTAAATACATTGCGTAGAAGCTATTTCCCCAGCGTTGGCACGGCACGAGTACAAAAGAATCGAACGTAACATTCTTTTTTCAAATTTTGTTGATTTATTCTACTTTGGTTACTGACATTTATCAATAACAAGACTAAACGTGCTTTGCTCGCGTTTAAAAATCTACTTTATGTGGTAAGCGTAAGATCGAATTTGTGTTTAGTCAATCAAAATTTGTGATAAAAATGCTATGCAATAGCTTTACCGCGGTAGTCTCCGAGTGCCACACGTATTTATTTTTTTCTCTAGAAACTTATGTATTGGAACGGAAATAGGAAAATATTTATATATTTATATATATACACACTCTGTTATATAAATTAAATTTTATTACAATTCCTTCACTAATTAATCGAAAGGAACTTCGTTCCATCCGGGTGTCCCTTGACACCTCTCAAGTTTTTTTTCTAATTTCCTTCCCTACAAGTTATTACATCATCCAATCATCCACAGCCTGTAGAGTCCCACTGCTGGGTATAGGCCTCTCTCATATGGTGCCACCTTTCTCGATCTCGAGTAAATCGCATCCAGGTTCGACCCGCGATCCTCACAATGTCATCGACCCATCTTGCCGCCGAACGACCCACGCTGCGTTTGCCTTGCCTTGGCCACCACTCAGTCAGCATCTTACTCCACCTGTCATCACTTTCGTCTAGCTACATGGCCTGCCCAACTCCATTTGAGTCCCATAACGAATTGTCCGATATCTCGAATTTTTGTTCGTCTACGGATTTCGCTGTTAGGGATTCGATCTTGTAATTTGATGCCGAGCATAGATCGCTCCATAGCCCTTTGTGTCACACCCAATTAATATATTATATTAGGTATTACATACTCCAGACTAATCTTAAGCTTTACCACGAAATATTCGCATACCACAAACTTGTAAAATATTTTACATATTTAGGTCCGTTCGTATCGTAAGGCCAATTTGAAACTGTTGAGCTAATTCGGTTTTAGATGCCCTGGGCTCTGGTTACTAATAATTTTGTCCGTCGCACGGCTGCATTTACTGGGATATGTAATTTACATAATATGACAGTGATTTTATATATGATAGTTGAGTGTCTTTTATTAACCCCCGACAGAAAAAGGGGGTGTTGTAATTTTTTTTGAAATTTTAATAAAAAAAAAATCAGTAAATAATCCTAAGGTAATTTTTTCAGCATCTTTAAAGGATATTCTGATAAAAAAGTATAATGTCGTCACTCAATCTACCTAATCTAAATATATAGACGTTTACTCGCGGCTCTCCCCGCGTGAAAGAGTTTGTTCGGGATAAAAGTCCCGCTTTATATTTTCCCAGGATAAGTAGTAGCCTAAGTTACTCGCTGATAACGTAGCTTTATATTGGTGAAAGCATTTTGTACAGCGGTCCAGTAGTTTTTGAGTCTATTCGTTACAAACATACAAAAATACAAATCTTTCCTCTTTATAGTACTAGAATAGAAGAATAGATTTAGTTTTAATAAAATCTCAGTGTGACTTAAAAAAATATGGATATCTTTTTTTTTTTTTTTTTTTTTTTCATTTATTGTTTAAGTTTTTTACATTACAAATTTTACATTAACAACATCACTTAAACCTAGATTGGTTTGTATGTGATGTTTAATTCACATAACCGACCTTCCACAGTTGTATAATTTAGTATGAATATAATTTTTAATGTTAAACATAATGTTATAAAGTCCCTTCAAAAGGGTAACAAGCTATTTATCTATAATATACAACGCTATTGGCGACTGATGGCTAACATAATATTATCAAGACATAAAATTAACACAATATGGATAGGGATAGGTGATCTCTGATCAGTAATCGGATAAGTATATAAAAATTTAGTTACAGAATAACAAAATAATAGTAACATAAACTCCAGAAATACTATGTCGATTCCACCAATAAAAAGCTACGCTATTACTACTAGTTTTGAATCGATTCAAATACTTATATGGCTAATTGTACACATCCAACTTGCGTTTAATAGCAAGTACATTTAAAAATAGAGTATACACTGTACAATCTATTACTTCATTGATTGTATTGATTTCATCCAACACAGGTTTAGACAACTACGTCAAAGTTGCTTCGTCCTTTCAATAAACAATCGTGGCTTAACGCTAAACACTGATGGAGCAAACTTAAACCAAGTTCCTAACTGAATAACCGTGGAATGTTCCAGTGGTCGGCGGTGGGGGGAACGAATTCACGGAACTGAGGAGGAACATAGCCCGGAACGCGAAGGCGTCCGTCCGAACTCCGGGAATTCTGTCCAGTATTGATATCAGAGGATTCTATATAAGAATTGATTCGGGTGAGTTAAGATACTTATGAAGTGGTAGAATTATTAAAATAGTAGTTAACTCCATAAAAAATAGTATTCTTGGCACACACTAACGCACGAAGGTGTAGGCAGAGGCGTAACTAGTGCACCCACTTTTCATTGTGCGTATTCCGTTCCATGATGTGATAGGACGCGAGCCTATCGCCATAATTTTGAATACTTATTAATTTTATAGGTTTTTGATCTGAAGAGCGACGATAGACACAACTGCCCTCAATAGACGAGCTTAGAACTATGGATTCAAAAGCAATTCATTCATCATGCTGAGATTTAGATGTTAGAAGTCCAAATATGCCTAAAATTTTATGAGAATTAAAATTCCTGACGAACACATAGATTTGCAATAGGTACACAAGTGTAATTTAAAAACAATCGGACAAATACCTATTTACATTTCTATTTTCAGACGGCTTAATTGAGTTTGGGAAGGAAGGCGAGGTTATGCCCTTGATCACCTACATGGATGTGAATGCACTACCAATAAAATACTTCAGTTTCGCAGCTTGGAACGGTGTTGAGGCGAAATTCCTGTACGACTGCCCGGCTCCGGGGAAAAATACTACTGATGGTTTGTATTTATGGAAGAGGGGTCTGACCACTTGTTAAAGCATTCAATTTAGATCCAGATGCAGTTATATCGCAACTTCGAACCTTACGACTGGGTGATACGGCTTACAATTCCGAACGCAGCTTCTGGATCGAACTTGAATTCTTTGTTCTTTTCGTTCGTTTTTATATTTATTAAAGGATTTCTTGTACTATCTCGATTATGTCGCTCCATACGCCAACTACAATTTTTAAACATTTTTTTTAATGTCTTCTTTTAAGGCACAAATTCAACCAATCAGACAGATCCTAGAGAAATATATATCTAAAGGGTTTCGAAGGTCTATGAAGTCTGCCAACCCGAACTAGGCCAGCGTGGCGGACTAAGGCCTAAGCCCTCTCAGTAGTAGAGGAGGCCCATGCTCAGCAATGGGCAGTATACAGGGTCATTTTTACACTGCGTTACTAAATGAAACCACATATTCGTCTTTACCTCTGCTAACATCGTGCCAAAAATCATCCATGAATAACGAATAATTTCGCCGAAAATCCCGGTTGTAGTTTGCCAATTTTTTTATCATTTTGTAGTTTAGTGCGAATATGGTGTGTGCGTAAGTGTATTTCTGACTGAAAGTGTAATGTTGCTGCTGCGACAAATTCTCTTAGAGCAGTACAGTAATTTAGTGGTATTAGGGCGTGTAAACTTAGTTACTTTTTACTGATATTTTACTGGTGGTAGGTCTCTCATTATGTAAGAGGCCGTCTGGGTGGGTACCACCGCAATGTCTATTTCTACCGCCAAGCAACAGTGTGCATGCATTGTTGTGTTTCGGTTTGAAGGACATTGTAGCCAGTATAACTACTGGACATAATGAGACTTAACATCTTATGTCTCAGGATGACGGGCGCAGTGGAATGCCGCACAGTGCTTTGTGAGTCAAGGTGCTGGATGGTGTTGCTTCTGTTTGTGGGTGGTCGTATCGCTTACCATCGGGTGAACGGCATGCTCGTCTCGTTATTCAGTGCAATAAAAAAAAAATAAAAAAAAATTGTTTGAAACTTACACTTTTTTATTTTACATGGAAAGCGTTATTTTCTACGTGATAAGTATGTGCTTTCGTTTATTAACGCAATTTCAAAATTACCTTGTATAATACAGGGTTGATATTAGTATATAGTATTCGACATATCCTAATTCCATTCCAGCACCACCAAACTCGCAACCGGAGGAGCACATGCTATCCAACTCTGATACTTTGAAGCGTAATTTGCTAATGAGTAAATTGCCATCGGTGCAGCCGAATCCCTCGGTACCAGTCAGCATTGGTGTCAAGATTACCAATGTTCAGTACGATGCGTTTGAATCCAAACTTACTACCAGAATGGCTGTGGTTACAGTAAGTAAGATAGTTTTAGTCAAGGGATCAGATGAATTCAGTCTAAGGATATCTAATCCTTTAACCGCTGCTGTAAAAGAAGGGTATTGTGTGAGTGTGTAATCCATACTCATAAATGCGAAAGTAACTATAACTCTCTGTTACGCTTTCACGGTTTAACTATTCAACCGATTTTGATGAAATTTTGTATGACGTAAGCTTGAACTATAAGAAAGGATTGCTTTTTATCCTATAAAATTACTTAGTAGGATTTATATCCCGGTTAAAGTTTATCACGTAGGCGGAACCGCGATCAAAAGTTGTTGTATAAGAGTTTTTGTTTAGTTAATGGTATAAATAGACTTATTTCATAGCAATAATATCACTACATATAAGAATCTGATCCGTAATGTCCTTAATGATTCAACTGAAGCTAAATTTATTTTATTTATTTATTTTAACTTTAACTTTTGCTTGTATTCTGTATTCCACTTCACAAACTTATTTTAAACATAACTTCCTAATTTAATTCATGCTACAACCCATTGAAGTTAGCATTATCAGTTACGTTTAGTTAATTTTGCCTTTGTTATCTCGTTAACACTTAATATTAATTCCGGAACACAAGTTTTTGGGTTATAATTATGTTAAAAAACTTCAAACATCTCTATATATAATGTATACCCGATTATAACCTGTTTTGTCTGTAATAAATAAAATAAAATAAAAAATAAAAAACATATTGGCAGGGAGTTTCTCGTGTCTAAGTATATTTTCCTTACATAGAAAAGTTTAAGGTGAAATTGTCTCGTTTGCCAGGGAGAAGATAACACTCAAATTCGCACCCTGGATCAGATCGTGTACATTGCATTGACGACCATCAAAGAATGCAATGGTGGCCATGTTTATATTTAGACTAGAAGCACGTAAAGCCGTTGGTCCTGCGCCTGATCTCTCATCGGTCATGTCGGATTGCCGTCTCACCTGACTATGAGAGTGAAGGAATAGCGAGTGCACCTGTGTATTGCGCACACACTTGTGCACTATAATATCTCCTGCGTACCTGGCTGATCTCCGTTGAGATTGGCCGCCGTGGCCGAAACTGGCTAGGAGCATTACATTTAGACTACCCTGTCCTTAGTTTCAGTATAATCATTAAGCCGTGCCAGGGTATCATTCATCTGGCCTTATTTATAAACATTTTTTTAACCTATATTAGTTATCGAATGTTTTGTCTTCTTCGAACGAATTTTGAATTGTGTTTGAAGGAAGAAGACAGAACATTCTATAACTAAAATAGGTTTATAAACTGTTCATGAATAAGTTCGATAATATTACGTTGCAGCTATGGTATGACAATAGTATGGCGTGGAATCCAGTCAAATACAACGGCACAACAACAATAAAATTTAGACAAGGTCAAATATGGAGACCAACTTTTTATGTTTTAAAGTAAGTGCATTGTTTGATATTATCTAGGTACTGCCTACTCTTACAACCAATATTACAATGGAATTAAAACTAATTTACGTATTTATTCGCAGCTTTTATATATATTTTTTTTCTCTCGAAGTTTCAACGGCTTTCAGCTCTCCATGGTCACAAAACATAGTAAAAAAAAAAAATTATTTCGATGTCTAATATCCGCGTAAACATAAAAACCTGTTATGCAATATTACAATGTTATGTTTTAGAATCTGTGGGATTGGGTTCATCGTGCAAAATGCTTGGCGATAGAAATAGACTACCACTCACCCATCCGGACTGTCATATTAAGTGATGCCACCTCTTAAATTGAAATTGCATTTACCGTGTCGTTATTCGTTATTAAAAATGTATTTTATTGCTTACTAGACTCTTGCCCGCGGCTCCGGCCGCGTGAATGAGTTTTTCCGGGAGAAAAGTCCCGCTTTATATTTTCCCGGGATAAAAAGCATGTTACTCGCTAATAATGTAGCTTTAGTTGCCACGGTATGGGTGTGAACGCACTTATACCTTTTACTTACATTTTCTTTTATATATATTTTGTTGTTTTTTTTTTGTATTCAATGTTGTTGCGTATGTATAATTCTGTGGCAATAAACGTGCCTTTCTTTCTGCCTTTCTTTATATTGGTGAAAGAATTTTTGAAATCGGTCCAGTAGTTTTTGGGTTTAATCGTTACAAATATTACGATACGATATTACTGGACTATAGCCTAGTTGGGAATGGACGGTCTGCCGAGGCAATGTCCGGAGATTCAAAGCCCAAGGCACACACCTCTGACTTTTCGAAGTTATGTGTGTATTGTTTATCAATTATCGTTCGCTTTAACGGTGAAGGAAAACATCGTGAGGAAACCTACATACCTGAGAATTCTCGATAAGAATTTCGAGGGTATGTGAAGTCTGCCAACCCGCACTAGGCAAGCGTGTTGGACTAAGGCCTAACCCCTCTCAGTAGTAGAGGAGGCCCGTGCTCAGCAGTGGGCAGTATATAATATAGGGCTGGTATTATTTTTATATATCTACAATTATTTCCTCATAATACTAGTGTAGAGAGCTCAATACTTTCTAATAAAGGTGATTGTTACAGCTCCAACGACATCGGTGTGTTTGACACGAGAAATCCAGACCTTATATCAATGGCGCACAACGGTCAAGCGACATTTCATTTTCAAACTAAAGTAGAAACTCTTTGTACTGAAACACCTACTTCTATGAACAAGTAAGTTATATTGAATTATATAGTATGATTGTTCTAGCAAAATTGGGGAAACGATATCCTAGCCGGTGGTAGGATGTTTGTACCCCTGGATAGTGACCACTTTCCATATCGATTACTAGTTTTTGCTCGCGGCTCCGCCCGCGTCAAGATTTTCCCAGGATAAAAGTAGCCTATGTCCTTTCTAGGGTCTCAGACTATCTCCATACCAAATTTCATCGAAATCCGTTCAGTAGTTTCAGAGATGTGCAGTAACAAACAGAAAGACAGAAGAGAATCATAAACATTGTGGGCTACTGTTCTTTAGTCACACTCTTTCTTTTTTATCACGTTTCTTTCAATGTACAGCCACACCGGTTCTACTGCTTTATTATAGTATAAATAATAGATATAGACATGGGCATATATAAGGGGAGGGCTTAGGGGGTCCGGACCCCCCTGAGCTTACAATAAACCACGCTACGCCACTGACCGCTGACATTTTGAGGATCCGGACCCCCCCCTTAGCTTCTAAAATGATCGGGCTACCAAACATATCCACACTCTAATATATTACGTGGCCCCCCGAAGCAATTCTTGTGCGCTGGGTCTTCACACGCAATGCACGCCCATGCGCGGGGGGACATTAGTCCCCTACACTAGTACCCTTTGATTCATGATATGTATAATTATCTTTGGTGTCCACCGTTCACAAGATTTAAAACCTGCTAAGCGACACACGTAAGTTCCATTTTTAAAATCAAATTCAAAATGGCAGTGAACAATCTTAATCTGATTTCTACACTTGCTTATAAATGCTACTCATCACAAAAAATTGTAGATCTATATTATTTTAAGACAAAGTTTCTGCCTATTTTCTACGTTGCCCTAAAGGATCCATGACTATCAAAATCTATTTCATAATTGTGGAGTGCAATAAATTTAATTTAATTGAAAAATGCAACCTAGTTAAGTCTCTAAATATTTAGGAGAGGCCTATGTTCAACAGTCTTCAGGTGATGATAAGGAAATAATGCTGTTTTAATAAAAAAAAAACTGTCTACGATTTATTTTTAGATGGCCCCACGATGAGTACATTTGTAGTATCATAATCGAACCGTGGCAAGCACACGAGAAGATGATTATTGATGTACTAGAACCAGAAGACCCGAAACTGAAATTGGTAAGTAGATTTTTACTGTTACCGCAAAGAGCCCTGTCCCTAATAGCAAAATAACTGACATAAAACTATTACACCTCTGCTTACCCTGGAAAAGAGAGAAAGGCGTGTATCTATGTATGTATTAATTAATCCAACTTATTTATTGCAACTAAATGACGAGAGGAGCATGCCGCTCGCCTCATGGTAAACGATGCGACTGCTCATAAACAGCAACAATGCCGCATTTAACTTTGAATTAAAAAGTACTGCGTGGAACTTCCCTGCGCTCGTCACACAGACATCAGATGTTCAGTCCTATAATGCCCAATAATACCATATTAACTGAAAGGCAGTTTGCAGATATAGACACGGTAATTTACAACGAATGGGACTTCAAAACCCAGCAGATGATCATCACGCCATCAGTGTGGAATCAGGAGTACAGCAATGATGACAATAGGACCCATCAGAGCGATCGGCTTCTAATCTCCTTGAACTTGAGACGGCGAGCCACGTCACACAATATTGTGTTTTATACACCACTACTAGGTATTATTTTTTTTAAACACAGTTTAAAAAGAAGAAAAGACTATACAGACAAATGCTTAGAACATTTATTTAAAAAGGCCTTAGGTATTTACTCATCAAATACAAAAATAGTTGAAAGCCGGGGATTTTTTTATTGTAGTTCATAACTATTTAATGTTTTACTAAAATGTGAAATAGCTATTGAAAAGTTAACATAATAAATTTAAGATATTTTGATAAAAAAAGTCCGAAGCTTAGTCTGTCAAACCTGGAGATTTTGATACGTTTTTATAGTACCTACTTCATGAGATGAATATAAGCTAGGCAAAATTCAAATGCTTTTGAACGCGTCTGCCTTTCAAAAAGAAAACCTTGACCTTTTCTATATTTTTCAGTGTTAGCCATGTTTGTCCTGATGTCATTCTGGAGCGACTCTTTAACCCTCAGCCGCGTCTGGTTCTATGCCGGCTGTACAGTCTTCATCTGCACAGGGCTGTGCTACATTGATAACTTGGTGCCGACACACTCCGTCCCATCGATTTGTAAGTGCATCACTAGTAAATGTTACGTATAAACCAAAATGTTTTTAGATCATGTAGAATCAGCCATTTCTGTCTATCAATATATGTTCCTAGAATCGTAATCCTACTTATATTATAAACGCGAAAGTTTGTAAGTATGGATGTATGGATGTCTGGATGTATGGATGTTTATTACTCTTTCACGCAAAAACTACTGAACGGATTTCGATGAAATTTTGGCACACGGGATGTCCTGAATTAACATATAGGCTACTTTTTATCCCGGGAAAATATAAAGCGGGACTTTTATCCCGAGAAAACTCATTCACGCGGGCGGAGCCGCGGTCAAAAGCTAGTATGCTATAATAGTAGGAAGTAAGCTTTTCGTACTTGAGAGCCTGCCTGGATGGACCCATCATTTTGCTTATTTCTATCATTACGCAACAATATTTAAACATTGTGTTCCAGATTGAAGAGAATTGTATTCTGTGTCAGTGTAGGCGTTAAGAGACGTATTGTCTAATTTCTCAGGATGAGAAGTAGCTTGCAAAACTTGTAATTTAAACTTTGGGTTGTGTTGCTACTGTTGATATGTAGTCGTGACGATTACCATTAGACGAGCTAGTTACTCGTTTCGTCATTTAATTGCCTAAAGAATATATCTATGACTAAATGGAATACTCTAATTAATATAACCACCTATTAAAATAAATTAATAATTAGGACGTAAATGAACATGATTTGTGAAACGAAACAAAATCTTCAAAAGCGTCATTGAATATAAAAAGTAATAAGTGAAAGCAGTGCGATTTTTAATTAAAACTTTTTCTTTCAAGTTCAAGCAATGAATGCCTAAAATGGACTATGTATAAGCCCTCGGCTCAGACCGCTTTGACGGATTAACACTTCTGAGCTAAAAAACGAAAGAAAACTAGTATCGCCTTTTGATCGAAGTTAGACTTTCGCTAATCCTTTTAAAAATACAAAGGAATTTTATCCTTAGGTATACGTACAATCAAAAACCTTTTATGTTAGGGGTACATTTAATAAGTTGGATGGTGAAAATTTAAATTGATAGCTTTCTTCTATTTATTTAGCATGTTCAAAAACATTACAAATAATTTGGTGTTAACATTGAGAAACCACTAAGGATTTTTCTGACGCTACCATGGTGCAGCTGCCTCAATGCCCAGTAAATATTCTAGCTATAATGTCCTTAAACCAAAACACAACAGTACTTGCCTGGTGGTAACATTTTATAAGTCTATAGATTTACCAGTGTTCGTTGTTGACTATAGGCAAATGTAAATAAATTTGCCATTCATTTTGATTTCACGATACTGCCCTGCGTTAGATACATTGACCGAGTTTAGAAAAATCATAATAGGTTTTTCTGCTCAGTTTCAGCCCAGAGTCTCGAACTATACCTAGCAAATTGCAATAAGTTCGCCCCCATCATATGAAATATAATATACTAGCATTAGCCCGCGGCTCCACCCGCATGAATAAGTTTTCCCGGGATAAAAGTCCCGCTTTATATTTTACCGGTATAAAAAGTAACCTATGTGTTAATCCAGGATATGATCTATCCGTGTGCCAAATTTCATCGAAATCCGTTAAGTAGTTTTTGCGTGAAAGAGTAACAAACATACATACATTCATACATACATATAATATTAGTAGGATCTGGCGATATGTGCAAGAACTTCTGTGCCTACCCCTGAAAAGGCGTGATGTTATATGTTATTAATTTCAGTGGTTCTATACACAACTGTGCTGACCGGTGTGCTGCTGGCGCTGCTCACTCAAGTGGCATTAATGTCTTCGCTCACTGAGAAAGTATGTGAAACGTACACAATGAAGAGGCTTCTCACTTCGATGTTGCTCCGGGCTTTGTTCTGTTTGCCGCCTTTGAAGGTAATTTTACTGACATGTTGATCTCTATCATTATAGTTGCAATTATCGTTACTACTAAGTCTACATTAATGTATTTTTATTTAGATCACTAAGGCAATAATATATTGGGGCTCCTTGAACCAAACGCAAAAAATAATCATTTAAATCGTAGGTACAATGGAATAAAAAAAAACGAAATTAGAGTAACCACCTTTAATGAAGTCGGTTAAAAACAACTTCAAAATTTGCAGATATCTTTAGACGGGGGATATATTGAGCAAGAGAACGAGGAATCTGGCGTATTCGTTACTCCGAGAGACAGCAATGTCCAAGAGATGGAAAGCGAAGATACTACGTATGGCGACAAGAAAGAACTCGCCGAAGTTATAGACAAACTTATGTTCTTCGTGTTTTCACTAGTTTTTTCTGGAATGTTAGCGGCACATTACTAATGTCAAATTTGAAAAAAGAACACTAACGGCCGATTTCAATCTGCCATGTTGGTAGCACATTATTAATATCTAAGAAGCGAATAGTAAAACGCGTTAATAGCTACGAATATTAACATCAAAACGAAAATATTATACCGAGAAGTTGAAGTTGCTTATCAAATAAATGACTTATTTTGATTGGTTAAATGTTACCATTGATCTGAGTCAGTATTCAGATCGTTTATCGAAATCGGCCGTTATTCAAAATTATCTAGAGAAATGTCAAAATTTGAAAATAGAACAATAATTTTAAAACCGTCTCGCCTAATTTTATCAAGCAATTCTTGGTATACGTGCATTGAATACGTGTCTATTACTTAATATAATAGTTTAATAGTGATTTTGTGTTTTATTTCCAAACATGGTACGATAGGGCAAATTCCTATCCCAGGTCAATTTTTTTTCTCGAATCTAAAAACGCAATGATTTTGCTTGCCTTGCCTGAGACTATAAGCCAAGAAACAAACAGTTCCTTGTTTTGCTACAACGAAACCAATAAGGTAATAAAAATTTCAATTACTATATTCTATTATTAGTACGTCAGAAATGTATCAAAAACATCCCTTCTGTCCCTTTATTCCTCCTTTTCAAAGAATTTGAGCTACAGACGATGTGTCCATATAAACTAAGGAGGCATTTCAAATACATGAATACTTGTAACTCTGACAATATACATTTACAGGAGGCCTTTCACCTGCTTTTACACATGATACACAGAAGCGGATCGAGGGAGGACTAAGGGGCTCAAGCCTCTCTCAAATACCATACCATACCAGCCCTGTTATATACTGCCCACTGCTGAGCACGGGCCTCCTCTACTACTGAGAGGGTTTTAGGCCTTAGTCCACCACGCTGGCCTAGTTGGAGTTGGCAGACTTCACATACCTTCGAAATTCTTGTTTTCTCTATGTCTGTTTCCTCACGATGTTTTCCTTCACCATTAAAGCGAACGATAATTGATAATCAATACACACGTAACTTCGAAAAATGGTGGTGGTGGTGTGCCTTGGGTTTTGAACCTACGGACATCGGTTCTCGTCAGACTGTTCCATTCCTAAGTAGGCTATAGTCAACTTACGCTCCCAAATTCATCAGGGTTTTGTATAACCAAGCAAGGTCACCTAAAACAGTAGCAATGCCGTTCAGAAGTTGTAATTATAAGGCATTATCTAACAATGAACTGCGTTCGTCATCTACAGTCACAATAACGTGGTAATTTTAAATGGGCATAGTTACTTAATTGGAATTTATGGTAAAGGGTATAAATAAGTAAGTACTGGGAGCCAAGATCTTTGATCCGTCTCTGATGGTACACGTCTACAAATATATCTATAGCGATTTCCAGGTAAAATAAAGACGTATTCATAATGATCCAAAAATAAAGACTTTGCACGTTCTCTTAACGAGCCAATCCAAGTCTTTGATGGTCTTTCGAAACCGCGGTTTTACCGATGACTTTCCTATATTCATTTTCAAATTGGGCTTTTATGATAATTTCAAATTTTCCTTTATGTAATCATGATGGATACGTGGAATAATACGTATTAGGACGGAATAGTCTAAAGCGTCATTTATTACACACACATACCTTCACGTCTTTTATCCCCGAAAGGGTAGGCAGAGGCGCAACTAGTGCACCCACTTTTCGCCGTACGTATTCTGTCCCATGATGTGATAGGGGGCGAGGCTATCGCCATATCGGGCACAAATTCCAGACTCCAGGCTAATAGTGAGTAGAATAACTCAAAATTACTTTGCCCGACCCGGGGATCGAACCCGAGACCCTAGCAGACAGTCGTACCTAAATACAACTACACCACCGAGCCAGTCTATTATTCATAGCAATTATTGCTGGTGATGACAGAGGTAACGCAATTCTCCCCCGCAATTGGATGAAGGACTTTGTAGCAAACGTAATTGCTGGGGTTATGAGACTTAACATCTAATGTCTCAAAGATCAGTGCTGCGCAAAAAACTTCCTTATATAAGGTGTTAAATCATGCCACACTGGTCCACGTAAGAATATCACGTTCCGGGATCAGCCTGTGTATATCCGGTTCAAACAGGCCGGCATAATAGGGTAGTTGACTACTTTTTTTTAAATACATTTATCAAAAATTGAGGTCCTTTTTTTTTATTGCCTTAGTAGGCAAAGGAGCGAGCGTTCCGCCTGATGGTAAGCAGCATCCGCCGCCCATGGACTAAAGCAATGCCAGAAGCACAGCCAAGCCGCTGCCTAAAATCTAGACGCAAAATAATTTTTAAAATACAATGAGTTATAAAGCTTTGAAGTTTGGTGAAAGGGGCATCTGTCAGATAACGGAAACAGCAGAATGTGACGTATCCGAGTGTCGCCAGCCATAACGCTGCGTGCGAGCGAAAGAGATGACGTGATATCCCCACTACACCCCCACTTTTGCTCATAACAATATTTCAAATATGAATAACTGCAATAGTCGTCAACCAATTTTGATTCTGATTTTACAGAAGTATTTATTCTTCGTATTATTTTCTGTTACATATAAAATAATGAAAAAAATCAAACATAGGAAACTACGCTATTATACCGACTGGCGGCCGGTAATTTCTCGTTGTTGACACTATAGCTCTGGACTATACTCCGCTTAATCGCGCAGTGCGGTTAATTTGGTAAAAAAATAATTATACCACGCCTTAGTTGTTTAGTATCATTTTTCTTTTATAAAAACAATAAAAATCTATCAAAAGCAACTAAATAACAATACGTCCCTCGGATAAACCCGACCCGGGGATCAATAGGGACAGGGTTTTTTCCATAATCTCGTCCATTTCCTTACGTAACTGAGTGTTAGTTTAATGTCAACATAGCATCGCATGGTCATATGAAGCGGCGATAGCCTAGTTGGGAGTGGAACGGCCTGCGGAGATGAATGGTCACAGGTTCAAAACCCAAGGGCACGCACCTCTGACTTTTCTAAAAAGTTATGTGTGTATTCTTTATGAATTATCGCTCGCTTTAATGGTGAAGAAAAACATCGTGAGAAAACCTGCATACCTGAGAAGTTCTCTATAATAATTTCGAAGGTATGTGAAGTCTGCCAACCCGCACTTGGCCAGCGTGGCGGACTAAGGTCTAAACCCTCCCAGTTGTAGAGGAGGCTCGTGCTCAGCAGTGGGCAGTATATAATACAGGGCTGGTATGGTATAGCATCAAGATTTTGTCCCTTGTGAGGGGTAGGTAGAGTTATCACATCCACATTTCGCCAGGTATGTTGCCATGCCATCAACTTCTTCTTCACACGCCTTTATCCCAGATGGGGTAGAGACGGATCCTCACATCCTATACTGTCAAAGAATACCCAAACTAAATTGCAACCCGCTAGTGCTAGGATATAATTTGTATCCGCCCGGATAGCGACCACCGTACAAGGTCTTAAACCCGCCATAGTGGCCCGCGTAAGTGTGCCGCGTTCCGGGATCAGCCTGTGTATATTTCCAACAGGCCGGCATAATTATGTCGACTGATGAGAGATAATCATCGCTTGCCAGTCGATATTTCATAATCTATCTGGGTTCCTCTCCAATTACCATCAGGTGCAGTGGGGTTAATTTGCCGTGCAAATATACTAAAAAACTAGTGTGCTTTAGACCACACGACTGGAGTAAAACTTCTTTAGCTCCATCTATATGTCAAGCGTGCGCGTTCGCCTCACCCAATCACATTTCGTAACGCTGCGTGCGCTCTCGCCTCGCCCAATCATAATTTTCGTCACGCTCTCGTCACGCATTCACCAGCTTACTCCGCAAGTCAAGCGTGCGTAAATGAGTTTTACTTCAAAAACAAAGGACAATGGCGAAATCGTATTTATAAATAAATTATGCGTTTAGAAATTCCATACATGGTAATCTCAATATAATTATTTTGTATGATTTTTTAGCATACTAACTTTAGTTGTACAAGTGTGTATAAGTTGCATAAATTATTAAAAAAACTTAATTGACTTTTTAGCAATGTGTCACGGCCATTTTTTATGAATGACATAAGATTATTTAGGCTACCAAAACATCATTTTCATCAGGTCTCTAAAAATTGCAAAAAATATATCTGACTATAAAATGTTCATTAGGAATAACAACAAAGATTTCAGCTTTCTTACCACATTTTTTTTACTATGTATATTCTATTCTATACATTCTTACCAGCTGCCTGTTGGCTGTATAGTTACGGTCATTGCTTATATCATTTTAGAAAAAAAGCTATTTCCGACATTTCGTTTCTGGCATGTAGTATTTTTGTAAAATGTGTGATAATATGTTTTGATTGAAAATAATGTACCTGGTCGAGCAACCGTACTGTAGGTTGCTGCGCTCATACCATGACAGTTGTCTGGTATTTGGGTTGGGCCGCCAGACAAGGCAATGTATCTGCCCCGGGAGAATTTTTAGATGAGATATTTATCAGAGAGAATTATTATGAAGAAGATGAATAAACATTAAAAAAAAACAAATGTGTTTTATTTTTTTTCAGAACTCGTTTTTATTTAATTGTTATTTCCCAAAGCCTAGGACTTAGGGTCTGAACGTATTTTTCCCAATAGTTTCAGAGTTTATTACAAAAAAAAAACAAAGAAACCTTTACTATTTACTATTTACTATAGTAGTATCTGTAAATAAAAAATGATTTGATATATAAGCTTGTATAGCTGAGGAAGGTGCATGCCGTGCGCTAGTATGCCGTGTGGCAGATCACCCTTCTCCATGTTTAGTGAAATGTTAGGTTCGAATGTGATGAGGGAGGGTCTCGCGTGACAATAGACAGATTACCAAACATTTTATGAGTTTCATTATTCATATTATTATGTAAGAAATAATTCATAAATGTCAACTAAATCATAACCTCAAAATCTTTAAAATGAAAAATCTTTAGATTTAGACTTTTTTCACTAATAATCTTGATACATAATTGTTTAGGAATTGCTGCTGAATTGTTAAATATTTTTTTTACTTCTAAACGCTACACATTTACATCAACTAAAATCATGTATGGAGACCTGCCATTGTCCTTTCACGTGGTAGTTGTAACTGCAATGTTCTAGTACATTTAAATAAAATAAATCAAAACCGCACCTACCCAATCGCACGATTCGTAAAATAGATTTATTAAAAGTTGATACAAATCCGTGGTATTAGAAAAAAACAGACTGTCCAAATAAAATCCAATACTGCTCGTTAGTGTATTCGCTGTTCCAAAACAATTTCAACGTTCATCCCGGATTCGTTACTACGTGTACTCGATTGGAACTCACTTTTTTTTCTTTTTTTTTTTATTGCATTGAATGACGAGACAAGCATGCCGTTCGCCTGATGGTAAGCGATACGACCACCCATAAACAGTAGCAACACCATCCAGCACCTTGACTTACAAAGTACTGTGTGGCATTCCACTGCGCTCGTCATCCTGAGACATAAGATGTTAAGTCTCATTATGTCCAGTAGTTATACTGGCTACAATGTCCTTCAAATTGAAACACAACAGTGCATACATTTTTATGCACTTTTAATTAGATAGTTTTTATATTCGATCTTGACTCACTTTTACTTACTGATTTTATAAAACTGAATGACCAGATGAGTAAATTACTTGATGTATAATATAGTTATCTTGCTAAGTACACTCTAGTATTTTTCTGCGTATAATAATAATATAATAATTCAATTCAGGGCCAATCATGTTAGTAACACCTACAAAATGTTTGCTGATAGAAACCTAGTTCATTTATAATGGCAACTATACTAAAAGTGCAACTACCTAGGCCTACAATTATATTGATTTAACAGATGGTGGTAAGTTTAACCTAGTCCAAATGATGTCGAACAACGACAAATACCATCCTTCGACGCGACTTACCTTATGCGATTATACCTTTCATCTAGCGTCAACATTACAAAAAATATTTATAATCGAGTTCCGTTCGAAAACAAATAGTAAGGCGCATTGTTAACATCAATTGTGTAGCGGCAAGCTTAAAATATCTAACGATTTTTCCCAATTCAGCTGCTCGAGTAATTTTACACTTTACAATACAGCAATTGTCACGGCCGACAGCAATCATTTGGACGCGTAAAAATAATATGTTTTATTTCACTGTTACGAGAGGGTAGCTGACTTATTTATTATAAAAGGGGTTTTATTCCATATTTAAAAATGTTTTCTTTTTCAAAAAGGTTTGATATATACTTTTTTTAAATAAAAAAATCTACTCGAAAGTAAACATTGTCTTTCAAAACATAAAGACTATAGAGGACGCCGTAAAGAATACACGATCGTAGCAGTGACGTCACTGGAATCATAGTGGGCGTGTGTAAGAGAGATAGAGTGTTTATTCAAGTTTCAAGAAAGGACATGTCCAAAAACGGGCCTTAAATTTTCGGACCAAGACAGTTTATATATATTTGGATAGAAGTCCTAAAAACTATCCTTTTACAATAGATCGTTTAATTTTAAAGACCTCCGATTATGAGATTTATGTAATTTTATTTTTCTTAAAAACTACACTTAATATGAAGGTTTTGAAAAAAGTTAGTTATAAATGGAGAAGTCTAAAAATATTTTTTTAATGAATCCGAGATCCATATTTTGCCCCTTTAATATCCCTAAAGTGTGAGCCTGGTTAGATTTTGAGGCCCAGCACCCATACAAAAAGCAGACATCTCCTTTGATACAAGATGGTTTATGTTTCGTAAGGTACTATGAACTATTAGTGAGGCAATAATTTGAAAGACTCTTTTTTTTTATGAGTTTGAAAAAGGCTTTGAGAGGTAATATTTGAACAAGTATAGTAGTTTGAATATTATCCTACATCATAATGAAATCAATAAAGTTAAATCATAGTTGAAAAGATAAAGAGTCTTACTAACATAATATTCTTTGGGGACTAAAGCCTCAGTTAGGTGGACCAATTTTCTTGCACGTGCGATTCTTGAAAGGACGTAAAAAAGTTGCCCGTCTGAACATTCGCAATGGCGAGGCAATTCTCGCGTTAACAAGACTGTAGCGCTTGAGCGATTCTTAAATGACATAATCGTATGCCATTTTTTAGTTCTCACCTGCGTCTGAACAGTATGATGCAATAATCTACAGGCAATTATTGCAAGCAATAATTGACTCGTTTGACTTTACCTGCACCAGATGCATTCCGCTTAGAATTGATATATGTGCCACGTCTATCTTTTTTATAAACTCTTAAAAATTAAAGGGTTTGGTTTACATTGAAATAATAATCATTCAAAATGCTTGCAATGACAATAAATATGTTATCCGCTGCGCAAAACGAAATCCCAAAATAGCTGTTATGTAGTTTCATTTAGCCTGGTAATAAATTTCACTATAATAAATAAATTTGCGACCGTAAACATAATGTATTGGATATAATTTGATTTACACATTTCAGAATTTAGTTGATCTACCGCAGATTTTATGTAAATTAAGTAGGTACTTGAATCATACTTTGATTCTCCAATTATTAAGAAAAAACCCATAGACAACCACTAACTGGATTATGCTAAATATTAATACAGAATTTGGTTTACCTATGTGCCAAACATCAAAATCTATTCAGCGGTTTCTGATTTTACTTCTAAGAAACAGCCAAACATCTTCACAAACGTTTACCACTTTCCTATAAATACAATAATTATAATAAGATTTTAGTAGAAATCAACGCATCAGCCAACTATTCGTAATTATCAGAACTTTATCATTAATTTTAATACTTGTTATTTTGCTACTTGATGCGTAATACGCAGATAATTCCTATAATTAAGTGCATTCATATAAGTTATTTACCGTTAATAATATAAGTAAATAATTTAAATAAAAAATCATCATCATCAGCCACATGCCATCCACTGCTGAACATAGGCCTCCCCTAAAGATTTCCAGACGGACCTGTTAAAAGCGGCCTGCATCCAGCGTGTTCCTGCGACCTTCAAGTCGTCTGTCCACCTTGCAGGTGGACGGCCTACGCTACGCTTGCCAGTACGTGGTTTCCACTCGAGAACTTTTTTGCTCCATCTGCCGTCAGTTTTTCGAACTATGTGCCCTGCCCGTTTCAGCTTGCTAATCTGCTGGGCTGTGTCAGTGACTTTCGTTCTTCAACGAATCTCCTCATTTCTGATTCAGTTACGTAGAGAAACACCTAGCATAGCCCTCTCCATAGCTCCATTAATTTAATTTAAATAATTTAATTATTAACCTATTAACAGATTCCACATTATCAAAATGACCTAGCTTATGCCGACGGCTTTACCTGTATTTCAAGCTATATGGTCGCTGATTTCAAGTTACTAAGGTCTAACTTAAACTAAGATATCATAAATATCTATACAGTACTCGGCAGTGAATGCTACTTATAGAGCTATGGAAAAATGCAACACTCGACACACACACATTGGCTGTAGAAAGAAACAGTTAATTTACTACGTAGGGCGTCGTCTCTATCACTCATATTATTTGACGTTTTGTCGCTGCCTTAGCGTTTCCCTTTCCATAGTTCGACATGTTATTTACTACCGAATACTGAATTTAATTATGAGCCTAAGGCCACAAACGCGAACTTAGCCACAAATATAGTCTGCCTTGTTCATACAAAAGTTATAAAAGAAGCACTAAGCTCTTAAATGGTAAATGGAAAAATTCCCAACGAAATTACAAAGTTAGATACGTAAATTAAAAATGGGTACGGTTCTTCAAAGTCAATATCGGAACAAAGAACTTTGAAACCCACACGGAATCCATTTAGCCGTTACCGCAACATTTCTGGTAACAAATAAACGAACCGCGGCACACATAGGCCCAAAAAGCGCATGTGGTGTGTAGAGACATTTTTTCGACTTTTATTTGAGCGGCCGCCCGTCGCCCAAGCTAAATTATTGCTGCAATGTTTTCACAAATAAAACTAGACCCGTTCGCCGACATAAAAGCCCGCGTATGGTTTTAAAAATTCAATTTCCACCAGCAATTCGCAAGAATTCGACTTTGGATTTTCGTAATCAATTTCACGGCTCAACATGTTTGTAAACAATACTTTTCGTGTCGGATGAAAGTGTAATGGGCACGAAGTTGGGGAAATAATGAGAATTTAAAAATGTAGTTAGTTTTTTTCTCTGAATGGAATACATGTCGGCCGGTGTTGTTCTTTATTATGCTAACGGGGAATAAATTTTGCTTTTCAACGAGATTGTCTGGATTTTTTTGCGGAGATTCTTGCCGGCCAGATTTTTATGGCGTTTTAATGTATGCATGTAGTTATGATGGAAGCGAAATTTATGTGCAGTTGTTTTTTGTAAGAATGAATGACGACTAGCATGCCGGTTAATGGTAAGCGAAAAAATTTATAAACCTACTTGAACTTTGAATAAGAAAGCACTGCGTAGCATCACACTGCGCTTGTTAGCGTCATTAGATGTATCGTGTCAAAACTATGGTTAACTATGTGGTTTTAATAGTGACAAATGTTTCTAAGAGTTTTACAAAACAACCACTAGGTATTCAATTTATCACTATTAATCATAATTGCAATCAGCAAATCCAATTCAAGTATTCTTATAGATAAAGATGTCCTTATATACTTACTCTCTATTTCGACATCTATACATTAGGTTAATTAGCGTTTGACAATGCAGAGAATGAAAATTGTGTTCTTTTGCGTGTTTTTTATGGTAACCAACCATGTCGTCAGTGGAAGTAAGTGACTTATTATTTCTTTATTTTGTCAATTGCCTTAGGCTCCGCGCAAACGCTCTCAAATAATTACCAAGAAACTAAACTTACATAAAATTTATAGTTGCTTCAGCATCTATAGCAGCAATCTAGTCAGTTTAGTCATTTCAGCAAATTCAGCTTTTACCAGTTTCTAGTATTTTTTCAGCAACAAGTGACAGCGTTTACGTGACGCCTGACTATGACGTGAAGATTTTTAAGTGCAAAATTTGTATCATCATTCCCCTGGCATCAAATTATATGTGTTAATTACGGCAGAAATCGTGTTCTGTTACTACGGAACCTGGGCGACATACCGGCCAGGTTTTGGCAAATTCGACGTCAGTAATATAAACACTGACCTCTGCACCCACGTGGTCTACACCTTCGTCGGGATTAGCTCCCAGGGAACTGCCGTCTCTTTGGACCCCTATTTGGATTTACCGGATAATTGGGGTAGAGGTAAATAACTTGATATTATACTGTGATATTGGGTTTTTCTACTCAGTCTGAAGTCTGAGAATGTGCCCGGTGAATGGCAATATGAGACCCCCTATTATATGAGACCTAACACAGCTGACAAAATGTGGGTGTATTACACCTCTGCCTAGCCCTAAAAAGGTAATAAGGCGTGATGCTATGTAAATAACTTATTTGTGCGGGCATAGAGCTGTGTTCCGATGTGGGTTATTATAACCATTACCGGACGTTAGGATACATATCTCAGGGTGACAAATTCAGTGAAACTCACTGTTTTGTAATTCAAAGGGTGGTGTTGCTACTGTTTAGGTGCGGTCGTTTACCATCAAGCGAGAAGCTGGGTTCTATTGCCATGCAGTTGTATAAAACAAATCTAGTACTTTTACTCGCCGCTCTTTGACTTAGATTTAAAGCCCTACTGCTTTATCCTGGATAAATAGCATACCTACGTATTACTCAAGAATAAAATCTATCCGTGTTACAAAATTCCAATAAAATCTAAATATTTATTCTATTGTACTAATATTTACTTATTGCAGATAATTTTAGACAATTTACAAATCTAAAACGGAAAAATCCAAAACTAAAGACAATATTGGCGGTCGGTGGCTGGAATGAAGGATCCGGGAAATTTTCGCTCGTAAGTATGACCACACCAAGATACTAAGAATACGTAGAAAGTAGAAATTTCTGATATCTAAGGCCAGGTTGTTTCGTGCTCAACTAAAGTTAAGACTCTTATCACACTGGGGAATTCACAGCGAGGTAAAGGCGCTGCACGCTCGTCCAGTGTAAGAAGACCGTTAACTTTACTTGACCATGGATGAAACAACAAGCTTAGTTTTCAAAACTAAGAAGGTACGGAATGTAAAGTCAGCAACGTACTTTTCAAGCATGTTTTGGAAACGATTTTAGACACACATCGCCTTTATCTTTGAAGGGGTAGGCAGAGATGTAACCAGGAAAGCCACTTTTCACCATGTGTGTTCCGTTCCATAATGTGATAGGGGTGAGCCTATCACCACATCGAACAGAGATTCAAGACTCCGAGCTGATATATTCCTGGGGTTCTCGAACTCGGGACCTCAGAGCGGTGTCGTAGCATGTACGCAATATGACTACGCCACCGAGGCAATCAGAGAAAACGATTATATTTTATTTATGGGAGCTAAGCTAAGCCTAACTAAGCTTACAGTTTACAACCCGCAAGGTCAGTTGACTACATCCCTGACGTCAGCAGTTTTTTGTGTCTCTAAGGGCCACTTGCACGTTTCTGGGTTAACTTAATAACCTCAGAGTTAACTGCTAACTCAGGGTTAAATAAATAGTTTGCCTTGCGCTATCAAAAGTTAGGAGTAAACCTAGGGTTTATTTCTAAATATTTAACCCACCGATGCGGGTGGGTTAAGTCGCTAACACTGGGTTAATCGCTAGCATTGGGGCTATATTCCGCTGTATAATATTCTATTTTGTGATGTGTTTAGTTAAAATATTGAAATGACCAATGATTCTTTATTCTCTGATGATGTCGAAGAACTATAGAGTATATTAGTTCAAGCTTCTATGACAGAAGGGTCGAAGAACGGTCAGATTATTATAATTCACAAAGGGACAAAGTGTATCATAGAAATTTCGACTTAAAAAGAAAGCGTGCTCTATTAACTAACCAAAATGAAATATAAATTGCAGTACTCACACAATAATATGTGAGTTACATAATTTTATATATATTTTTGGGTACCAATATAAGTAATCTATTAGATATTATTTTGTAATTATCTAATGATTTTTTATCAAATATCTTCCTTTCCATCTGTTTTAAGAGCAATAGACTGTACACATATACGGATTAATATATTTATTTGTCATTAGTTACTTGTTACTAAAATGTTTTGTGGTGTGAATACCATTGCAGAGTACTTTACTTGCATAGCTACATCAGTCACATTTTTTAATGTCGCTACTATATCACAAAGAATCATATTATCACTAGGTTTGAAATTAACGGCAAGTAAATGCAGTTTTTTATCAGTTTCTTTAAAAATAAATTATTTCAACACTTTTTAAACATACACAGAACCACAGAAGTTGAGTGACACGAAATAATACGATTAAAATAAAATGTCATTAACTGTCATAAACTGAAGCACATAAAAGAAAGCCTAATATACATTGTACTGTTGTGTAAAAGATATAGACATAAAAGTTTAGTTTTTTGTTTATTCATTTATCTTTAGTCGGATTACAATAGAAACGAATACACATTTCAATGTTGACAGCTAAAAAAGAAGAAATGTCAGGTTTGTTAACCCAGTATTAATTTTAGGTGTGCAAGGCGCAACGAGAGTTAAAATTTAATTATCTAACCTCGAGTTTACAAACTCTGCATTTGCTTATTTAACCCGAGTATCGCGCGCAAGCGGGCCTTAGATAATCTTCATCACTACGATTGTAATAACATGATGTTCTTTATATTCTTTCGTATAATCTTAACAATCTCTCTTTGATATTTATCTTTCGTTTGGATTAACACCATTACCACATTGTTGAGGAACAAAATAATATGGTACCTACGGCACTTTTAATCGTAATTTCTTACGTCTCTCATGTTGTAACTGTATGAAGGCATCATCACATAAACAAAACTTAAAAAAACTATCAACAAATTATTTATAGATGGCTTCCAGTCAATCAAATCGCCAAACCTTCATCAAGAGTGTAATACAGATGCTGTCGAAATATGAATTCGATGGTCTAGATTTGGACTGGGAGTATCCAAATCGAAGAGACACGGTTTTCGGACTCGCTGATATAGCTAACTTGAACGACCTGCTTAGAGAAATGAGGCAAGAGTTTGACAAATATGGATTCCTGCTAAGTGCTGCTGTTTCTGCTGTAAAGTCTTCGGCGTCCTATTCTTACGATATACCGACTATATCAAGGTAATATATGTCATTTTCATGTATGTATTGTAAAGTCGTTTTGCATATAAGAATACTATGAGACTAGTGAGTTGGTACTAGTCACATCCTGAAGAATTAAAAGGTTGCTATAGAATAATTTGGAATTTTGGAATTCCGCAAAATCCTAAAAGGAAGAAGCAAGACAAAACTAAACGAGAACGTGTGACTTTCTTCTTCTTGGTCGTAACACTCTTGACAGAGCGGTCGTGGTCGTCATGTAGTGTTGTTTGGTGTAGATGTAATGCGCCTTACGATCTCTCGCCACATCTCTCTGTTGGATGTTATTCTTGTGCACTCATGTACGGGACGGTCCACGGCAGATTTGACCTGATCGGTCCAGCGCATGGGTGCCCTTCCCCGCGGTCGAGTGCCTTCAACCTTGCCCAGGACGACAAGACGTTCTATGGACTGGCCGCCTCGCCTGGAAACGTGTCCGAAAAAAACAACTTATAAAACTTAGACTGACTAACTGAGACTTATAAAAATTCAATTATCTGATGTACAATTTAAAACTGACGAATAATAAAAACATGGGGGCAAAATTTCGATCAATTTATAAATACAAAGAATATTATTTACGATTTTTATTTCACTTCATAATAAAATTCTCTTGATGTCTCATTTTTACATCAAACAGCAAAGCCAAATCCCTCATCTGAAAAGGAAAATATTTTTACCAAATAGTTTTTATGTTTCAGGTATTTGGACTACGTAAATATAATGGCATACGATATGCATGGATCTTGGGATGCTGTAACTGGCCACAACGCTCCCTTGCATAGGGGTATTGGAGATGGAAATGCTGACAGAAAGAACTTGTATACCGTTGACGTTGCCCTGGAGTATTGGATTGAACAAGGTATATTAGAAAATTGTTCAAGAGACGTCTTTCCATGACCTAAACTTTAGGTATACCAAAATTATTCTAATCATAGTATAACAGAAGAAATATAATTGCAATATTTTAAATAACCGCTTCAAACAGGTCACTCTGGAAACCTTTGGGAGAGACCTGAGTCCAGCAGTGAACATCTTATGGCTTATGTAGACGACACAATAGCTGTTAGTTCTTATAAAAAAAATTCAGCAATAAAAATTGGTGAAAGTAAATCTTAAAAATATGTTTGTGTTAAAGGTTGTCCAGCTGAAAAAATAGTGTTAGGTGTTCCATTCCACGGCAGAACGTTCACGCTGACATATGCTAACCAAACGTCAGTCCGAGCTCCGGCCAGTGGACCGGGCCTCGCAGGACCTTACACTGCTACAAACGGGTTTATTGGATATAATGAGGTTAGTATAAATTGGGTTACCTACTCAGTACAGACCATCGCTTCGAATCATGCCCCGTAAGCATTTAGACTGGCTTACTGTAGTAACCCAACTTAAACTCTGAATTTCAATATCACATGGCGCTTATCCTCCTGATTCACATTAAATCATGCTGGTAAAATGCAGCTCGATGGTAGAAATAAAGAAATACAGTGGTAACTACCTAGTAGAACTGTTACATAAAGAAATGTACCACTGAGCGATTTGCTCGTCATTCATATTAACAACGGTCGAACGAGATCCTTTCACCCGCTTATTTGCAAGTATTCTTTAGAAAACAAACAGAAGGAAGTTTTAAACTTCAAACACACGAGATACAGTTCCATTTCCCATTATCCGTTATTGTAAGGTCTTGCAATGCTAGTTGTTTAAGTTATCCTAGCCAACACCAAACTTAGGAACTTCCGTAGCGACTCTTGTATTTAAATTAATATCTGAAATTCTTGTGTTTTTGTTATATTATTACCTTTAAGACGATAGAGTCATTCCGTTTTTATTTTGGTACGGTAAACTTCACTGCTAATGTCAGTGTAATACAAACTCCTCGACTAGATTTCTAGTCCTCGCAAAATTATTAATGGAAATTGCTTTGAATAAGTTGATCATCCTTCCCAATTCATTAAAGGTCCTTTAGATCTCGTTCATTATTGCTAGACATTTTACTAGATCATAAAAAATTGAGTATATCTAACAAAGCGCAGAACCAGAACCCTTAAAGAAATGATAGGAGTAACTAAAGCATTTCCATGACTATAAATGCAATCAAATGTTTACAGTTCTGCAGAAAACTACAAACCGAATCCTGGAACACACGATATGACGCTCAAGCTAAAGTACTGTACGCTTTCCGTGATAAAAATTGGGTATCTTACGACAACCCCAATTCCATTAGGAGTAAAGTTGAATATGCTATGACAAACAACATTGCTGGCATTATGATTTGGAGTATAGAGACAGATGACTTTAACAATGTTTGTGGGGATGGAGAGTTTCCTATGCTGCGTGCTATAAATGAAATCTTGGATAAGTTTCATGAGGTTAATGGAACAAGCCAAACACCGACTGTACCAACTAGCACTGCGACAACAAACAATATAACTGATTCCACTAATGTGACAAATTCTGGTACTACATTGGGACCATCCAATGAGACAATTTCTAGTACTGATTCGGGAGTAACTAATGAGCCAACTTCTATTACTACATTGGGACCAACTACTGAAATAACTTCTAGTAGTATATTAGAACCAACGACTGCGATTAATAATTCATCAGGTAATATTTCACTTTATAGCTATTCTTCTAATATAATTCGACTAAATACAAAAGGCACGCTGTCAACCACGCTTCCAAATACATATTTTTACTTCTGCTAATGGGCTGGTAAACACTTTTTAGTTTTATCTGTTCCTTTAATACAAATTAACATAATGTAGTTCGTTTGATTTTGACTCTCATTATACGGCGTCACTCACAACCATGAAAGTAAAATTGACTTCATCTATTCCAGTTACGACGGAAGCAATTTCTTCAATCTGCAGTAAAGAGGGCTACGAAGCCGACCCGACGGACTGCGCCTCCTTTTATGTGTGTGTGAAAGACGTTTGGGGAAACCTCACAACAACCAAACTCAACTGCCCAGCTAATTTGTACTGGGACAAGAGGTTGCTCGTGTGCAACTACCCTAATTTGACGGAATGCAATGTTTAGTACAGAAATAAATACACAGATACGTAGGTACTGCAATATAATTGTTTTTTATTTATTAGGTTTTTCGGCTTACATGTTACCGCAGCAGCGAGACTGTTTTGTTATCAAGCCTTCACATCAGTACAGTTTATCACAGTTAATTCTTACAACTGTTTCCAATGAGCCTCTAGAATGTGCAGCGACCATTTAGCCTATAGTCGCTGAGAATGTGTCAAAAAAATCAAATTAGGTTATTCGAATGTTCGAATTTCAAAAATTCTGTATCACCATACTTTCAAACTTTGCTTTCAAACAATATTCATGAAGCATCTTTTTAATACCAAAATTCCAAATAGATCCAAAGACAAAATATTATCTTATATGTGAAATAAAACAATCCCGTTCACAAGATAACGAAGCATCGGCGCCATTGAATAGATTGCCCTCGTTTTACTCAGATTGGGGTCTCCGGGGCCTAAGTACGTGACACAAGAGTGCAATGACGCCCTCGCGAATATTTTTTATAAGACTTCGACAAAGCAACATCTGACGCACAGCCACGAACAGGCTTAAATGTTACGTAAGGCGATATAGAGACGAATTACTGTGACAATATTAAACATACCTGTGTGAATTTCGCCATGTTTTTGCTTTGTTATTCGCAGCAAAAAAAAACATATAAATTACTTATGTTCTTGATTTTATGGAGAGTAGTCTTTCTATGGATTATATAATGGAGTCTATGAAATATGAAGGTATACAAAACATACTCACGTGAGTCCGCATATTATATAATTTAATATCGGTTAACACTAATCAAGAATCTTATTTAATTATCGTACTAGAGATTTGTAATCAGCCAGGACTAATCGTTACATTACCGCAATTTTTTTTTTTATTTTTTTAAAAAACATCTTTCTTATGCTTCAAAACCCCTCAAAATTAAATATGGGTTGAAAACCAAGCTTAGCAAATTCATAAACATTTGGTCCTACTAGCAACTTTTGTAAAAACCGTCCCACTTTCAAAGACCTAGTTACTAAAACATGTATTGTTACTTCTACCCTGTTAATCATTGAAATGTCAAAAGGCAGTTGCTATCACTGTCACAACGAAGTCTTAAAAACTCACTCGCGGACTCATAAGTTGATATAACTCACTAAAAGCCCGTTACTAATTGTTTTCGATGGCATATTTTAACACAATATAGACGGAATTTGTAAGTTTTAACTGAGTTCTTAAAGGTACGAAGTGCGTTAAGTATAGCCTCATGACAATCTGATGATCATTATTTTAAACAAATATTTGATTCATGGTGTTAAACTGGCCATAGTGGCCCATGTAAAAATGTCGCATTCCGGGATCAACCAGTGTATGTCCGGTTTCAAAACAGGGCGGCATAATTGTGTCAACTGGCAAGGGAGTGGAACGGACTGCCGAGACGAAGGTCCGCTGGTTCAAAACCCAAGTGCCTCTGACTTTTCTAAAGTGATGTGTGTATTCTTTATGAATTACCTATCGCTTACTTTAACGGTGAAGCAAAACATTGTGAGGTAACTTGCGTACCTGAGCAGTTCTCAATAAGAATTTCGAAGGTATGTGAAGTCTACCAACCCGCACTAGGCCAGCGTTGTGGACTAAGACCTAAAAACACTCAGTAATAGAGGCCCGTGCCCAGCAGTGAGGCAGTATATATAATAAAGGGCTAACTATAATATTACTATCTTATTATTTATAAATAATAAAACAAACGAGAACCAATAGTACTATTATCTTCTACGTGGATCACGAAATTCCCAACTTCACTCTTACAAGTCGCGAACTTACAAATGCCTGTTTTATTGCAGACACTTTTTTACGGGAAACACCGTCTAAAAACTTGCCAAAAGACAAATTTGCTTTACGTGAAGCGTATTCGTTATTATCCGCGGCGAATGTTCAGGGACAAAGCTAAATGAACGCCCGCTATTTTATTTGTGATATGAATTCATAATATAGACTCTGGAAATATGACATTGAAATAGGTATACACATATATCTAAACCTAGATTTATATATGAACTCATATGTATTTCGGTTTGCTTAAATATAAAACACTGTAATTTATCATACCTAGTATGCCATGATGTTGTTAATCTATGTACTAATACATTTACTGACTGAACTATAGGATCAAATTGCAGATATTTCGTCGAGGAAAAAGGACCCCGCCTAAAACCATACAAAATTAAATTTAGCGTGTCTGTCAGTATACAAATAGGCGCAGGATGAAACTTCTGAAGCGGCTCGTCTCCAATGCCTTTTCACGCTCTAAAAACATTTTTAATAAAGGATATTGCACACAACTCCGCCTAAAGAGAGTTCGCGGCTTAATAAAAATTTTGATCCGTTTAAACAACGCAATTCATATTCATGAATAATAATACTTGAGTTGGATAAAAAAAATGGTGACTTGAGACGAATGTTCACGGCGTGACGGCCCACCGCCGAGTGATAATCCAAACGAAAAAAAGAAAAATTACCAAGCACACCTGTAATTTTAAAATTGGAACCACAAAAATAGAAGTTGTAAGGGTCTTGAGGGCTGGTGATGGTGAAACACAGTCTCAGGTTCCAAGAGTCTTTATTCGTATTCAGACGAGATATATTCAAATGTTGTGGATAGCCTACTGAAGGTGAAACGTCCCACGACGTGAAAGCGTTCACTACTTCTAATCTACACGTCGGTCCCAAAAATAGTCCCACGCAGTGGAAGCTAAATTCGGAAGCCGGAATCGTAATTTGTAAATCAAGGAATATCTATACATTAACAACTATCAATCACCTTTAACCACCTCTAACCACACTGAGTCACAAAATTCCTCCGCAGGTCATGTTTCCCCGGAGAATCTTGATATCGCGATTCATAATTTGTACGTATCCGTAGCAGCGCCGTAGTAGCGCCATCTCTTGGTGACGTGATGGGACTACTCTTTTGTATGATGTGTTACAGTCTCCCCCTCAGCTTCTGAAGACGTCCCGGCGAGGAAGCTGTTTAGATTGTAAATGAATATAAATACAATACTGTGGATAGCCCACTCCAGGTGAATCGTCCCACGATGTGGAAGCGTTACCATTATAATAAAATTATGCACACGTCGGTCCCAAAAATAGTCCCACGCAGTGGAAGCTAAATTCGGAAGCCGGATTTGTGTTTTGTCAATCGAGGGATATCTACTAATATCAGATCTCCCCCTGCATTAAGGCTCGCCTTAATGCATAATATCCACTGGCATCCGTTTTTATAATATAGGGTTTTGTCTGTTTCCGCAGAACCTCTTTTCGTGGTGGGGACAGGCGATACGGTGGTACAGCAATTGGTCCTTTTGTTGTTGACGCTGCTCCGCCAGCCACAGTTTGAACTGTTCATCTGTCAGAACCATTTTGCTTGGGCTAAATTTACTTTGGATGTACGTAGTTGATCGCCCCGCGCGTGTGACGTAGCCTTCTGGATTACGCTTATCCGCCAGTGTGGACCGCTTCCAGACTTGCAGTTCCTCGAGCAGGGATGATCTTCAGGCCCCACGTTGGGCGCCAGATGTAAGGGTCTTGAGGGCTGGTGATGGTGAAACACAGTCTCAGGTTCCAAGAGTCTTTATTCGTATTCAGACGAGATATATTCAAATGTTGTGGATAGCCTACTGAAGGTGAAACGTCCCACGACGTGGAAGCGTTCACTACTTCTAATCTACACGTCGGTCCCAAAAATAGTCCCACGCAGTGGAAGCTAAATTCGGAAGCCGGAATCGTAATTTGTAAATCAAGGAATATCTATACATTAACAACTATCAATCACCTTTAACCACCTCTAACCACACTGAGTCACAAAATTCCTCCGCAGGTCATGTTTCCCCGGAGAATCTTGATATCGCGATTCATAATTTGTACGTATCCGTAGCAGCGCCGTAGTAGCGCCATCTCTTGGTGACGTGATGGGACTACTCTTTTGTATGATGTGTTACAAAGTTATATTTGTGTTTTTTTAGTGCCGATATTCTGTTGTCATCACAATTTAGATTTTTTTGACTATTGTTGGTATGGAAGTCAGGGCTCTAGGTCGAGCATACTTGATAATAAAACTCCGAAGATGACAATAAGTTTATATTTGGAAGCTTCCAGAGTACGTGATAAACAGCTGAGTACTTAGATGGTAATAGTAACAAATTAGTAGACGTAATGAATTATTTAAGTCGTACCCCGCTTTTAAAGTGGCATGGTGTGACACAATGTTCACACACGACTAGGTACATACGTGCACTTACATAATCAAGCAAGTGTGTGTGTCCCAACATAATCATCGTTCTATTGTCTTTTAAAACCTCTTTATTTCACCGGTAAGCTACAACAATACATTTTCGTATCAAAACTTGTATTTTAGTTTTAACACAAATTCAATTTGTGTGAACAAATGTTGGTTTAACACTCAAAGCCATTCTCAAAGCACAATGTGGTAAGTCTTTTGCTCGCGATTCCTTTAAAAAGACATTTGGAAGTTTCTTGCTGTTCGCCGTTTTAACTACAAAACACGAAATATTCTACTTAATCTCGTTGCCAGTCAGTCGACACTCTCGGAATAAATTACTCGCGTCTCCTTGGCAGATATTTTTTCACCCGGTGAGAAATTTACTTGCATCTCACGAACCTATTATGGCGGGGTTGTTACAAATAAGATATTTAGTTATACGGCCGAAACCATGCTGAGGAATTCGCAGGAATTTAAGATTCGCTTTATTGTCAAACCTTTATTTTTATTTTGCAAAAATAAAACGGTCGTGTGTATACAAGACCATACCAGCCCTGTATTATATACTGCCCACTGCTGAGCACGGGCCTCCTCTACTACTGAGAGGGTTTCGGTCGAGTGTATGTATACATTTAAACAATACAAAACTTTATATCGTACCTAGTTCTAAAAAAATATGATTAGTAGATTATTAAAACTGTATAGAAATATTAATATTAAATAATAATGACTGTTAATCTTTTGAATTTACTGGTTGTGATTTTGAAAATAAATTAAGGGACACAGCTTCTTTGATTTAGTGGTAACGTATAGACTGTAGACATGACGGTTTTTGGTTCGATTCCCCTTCCCAATCCATTGTAAGCATGTTCCTTACGCTATTCTAAGTCCTGACTTTAGCCCTATTAGGCTGTAAGGCACGCGGTCGCTAAAACTAAACTTCTGTGAAAAATTTACCTACCCACGTCGCGCTGTCCTAGGGATTAAAAGCCTATGATTCATAGTCTCGTAAGACCATCTATTCATAGGCTATGAATACGACATTATTATACGAGCTAAGAACGTACTTTTAACATAGAGTACCTACCTAACTATAACGTTATCCAGTCGGAACTATCAACTATGTTTAATAACAGCAATGGCTGCCACATCTGAGGGCACGGTAGTGCCCCGCTAAAAGGAGCCAAGCGAAGAGCAAGGGCAGTACCAACCTTTTCTCAAAGCGCTTCGTCGTATTTTTGAACTATTGTATAACAGAAAAGTAATGAACACTGAATACATTTTTCACCTTACGCCCATGTGACGGTAGCGAAACGGCCAAGCCACATATTTTGACTGAGGTGTAGAGTTTTAGAAGGCTTGTAGAGTTAGAAGCTTGGCTCTACATGAGATCTGATAACTTTTTGACAGTGTGAGCCATATTATTTTTATTTATTTATTTGTTTATATCAGGTAACAAAGGACCTATAACAGACATTTTATAATATTAAAGACATTACTTAAAATACTATATACTAAATACAAACTTTTATCCGGCACTATAATATGGTACATGTTGGTCACAACAGTGCCGGACATAAAAGCAATCTGGTTTATCCGCTATCATTTTCAGGACAGTGTTCGGACTGACCCGAATCCTGCGCACCAGAGACGCACACCTTTTTCGCATAATCGCGTAAAAGCAATCAGTGCGCGCCGCAGCAAACATACCCGAGGCGCTGCAGAAGCGGTGCAGTCCCAACACTGCCCTGAATGCATTATTAAATTGGACACGAAGCGCGTTGTAATTTACATGCGTGTAGATAGCCCACAAACTGCACGTGTATAATGAGGTACAGTAAGCCCGAAACAGCGTGCTCTTAACCTCAGTAGAACACCTTGCAAACCTGCGGGACAGCATGTTAGGTCTTTTCGACAACATCGTCAGCATAGCTCAAGTTATTAACGCACACAACACCAATGTGACAAACGACATGCTGACCGCTAAGCGCGACAATCAGATCATTCACGTAGAGGTTAAACAGTGTGGGCGAAGTCAATCCACCTTGTCTAACACCGCACTCCAACCTATACGGTTCAGACATCGCCCCCGACCATCTGACAAAATTTACTTGATGCGTGTACCAATGCTTTAAGATGTTTACAAGTACACAAATTAATTCTAGTTAATTTCTTCCACAAAATATCATATGCAACTAGGTCAAAGGCTTTGGACAAGTCCAAAATCACGCATACACAGGGGTGTTGCGATTCAAGTAGTACTTTACAGTTTGCTTAAGACAGAGTATCGCACTCTCCGTAGAGAGGAGGGGTCTAAATCCAAATTGATTATCGTGAATTTTCACATATTAATTTAATTCAACGTTAAGCAAAGAGTCATATTCAAATCATTTATTAAGTAATTAGGCCCCTAAGGGCACTTTTACACGTCAGTCAAACACCTTAGCTATAACTGTTGCCAGGGAAATAGGTTTGTGGTTATTTTTATCGCTAAGATCACCAGTTTTATTTTTTACTACTGGAACTACAATCGTTTGCATGAGATCATCTGGCAAGTGGGAGTGGTTCAAGCACAATGTGTAAAATATAGACAATACTTCCGATATATGAGGACCCGCATGTTGCAGATGCTCAATACTAAGGCCATCATGACCCGGAGATTTACCCCTTTTCATATGTCGAACATCTATGGCGTTAAAATGCACGCCCAGGGCCTTACATTTCGACGTCGAGAATCCCAGATAATGACCCCAATGGGGACTGAACCGAAAAATGATTTTTAAACATTTCTGCAATTCCCTTACGATCATTGACCCCATCGATACTCACTGGAAGGCCAGGTTTTATATTTGCCTTATTCGTACTGTGCCAGAAACTACGAAAGTCTCCCTTGCAGTGCTTTTCTGCAATGGCGTCCATCATAATTTGATCCTGGTGATCTTGGCACCATTTTAAACGTGATTTAAATACCCGCTTACTCTCATGCATCTCATTAACAATTACGCCTGACTTTGGTTTGCCATACGATACCCACACTATAAACTTTAACTTAGCATTTTTATGAGCCTCACGAATGTGTTTGTTCCATCCCACTATACGCAGTGCTTTCCTATCCTTTTTTGTGGTTCCCTGGCTAGCCGAAGACGAATCACGGAGGGCGGTTACGATGTTTGCGTACAGGACATCCAGAGCACGCCTATGGTCAGGGTCACTACAATAACAATTAGCACATTTTTTTAATTCACTAGGCAAGTTAACTAATTTTAATCGTTTGTTACATTCATTTGTATAATTCATTACAACTTCCTGGTCCCTGATTCCCCATACCACACCCTCATTATCATTTGATTCCAAATTACAGGATGCCAAAGGTGTGAGCAGGTCTAACTCGCACTCAATAATGAGAGGAAAATGGTCCGACCACGAAGTTTCATAATCAACAAATACATTTACAACAGTGGTTCTAGCAGATTGGGTAACTATACAGTGATCTAGCCAGCTACATGATCCATGTGCATCACTTACAAAAGTGTACGAACCGGAGTTTATACCTAAGTACTCAACATCAATACAAGACCAACATCGTTCACTACAGTAATTTAACAACTCGTTATAAAACAAATCTGGCAGATTAGCATTATAGTCACCCAACATATAAACAGTATCAATGCCGTATTCTTCCACTATAGCACTTACAGTACTCAAGCAGTCGGTGAATTCCGGTAAATTAAGTATAGAGTTTGTGGGCATGTAAACAGTCATTACGATAATCACTAGTCATTATCTTTATAGCACAAATGCGAGAGTTGATACACCGCAACACAGACACTTGTTGAAAGATACTTTTTCTCCACAATAAAGCGACGCCGCCATATGGCCTTCCATGTATTATGCCTGCGGATGTGTCCATTGCTGAAGTTCCAGTATAACCAAAACCGCTATCAATACTGCATAAGAATGGTATTTCATGTGGTAGTAACCATGTTTCCTGCAAAGCTATAAGATCACACGTCCGACACAGATTTTTTATGCTATCGACAGATCTTTTTATGTTTCTACAATTAAAACTTGCAAAGCGATAACATGACTTATCCATCAGTATAATATTTGTCTACGCCGTCCTTAGATAAAAATCTACTCGCATTTCGTGGTCTATAATTCACAAAACGTCTGAAAACAATTCCTTGAGGCCATATGTATTCATCCAGATATAATGATAATTTAGATTCAGAAACAAGAAATTTATATGCCTTGTGCCCTTTATCTCTTTTCATGTTTATTTTTTCCAAAGAAACAATTTCATCACTTTTATTGCTGATGTATTTAATAATGTCCTCCTCCGTTGTGTCACTATGTATATTTGTAATGAAAATGGGAGTTTTTCTATCAGCCGCTTTAAAGTTACATTCCGAGTCTGTCGCTTTGCCTGACTTGCCTATGTAGCGGTTTAAATGATGTTTCTTTTTGTGAGATACTATTTCCCAACCATCACAATTATTATTCACATTACTATTATTATTTCGCATTTTCCTTCCAAAATTATTTTGACTCAATACGCAATATTCTCCAGTACCATTTACAGTAGTCAGCTGACTCTTAGTATGTACCGTACGCTGTACCTGTTGTGACGTTCTCGCTTCGCTCGAGAAACCGGTTCCATTCTCGTTGGTCTCAACGCATGACACGGCGGCGCAAGCGCTATTTTCTAACAGCTCCGACAGCTGCTCCGCGCGTTCGGTTTGATTCGCATCTACCTGCGTATTTTCATGAATATATGAGATTAAATTTGTTTGAATTGTTTCCGTTTGTGTTATATTCGTTAATTGACGGATGGTGTTGATGAGAATAATCCACAGGGCAGTGCTCACAGGACAAAGTATTTGTTTTAGCATTAGCATTAGCATTAACAACCGATGACTGATGATTCCTAATAAATTCAGCTTTTAAATCATTTAACTGATCTATAGTAGCATAGGCAGACTTCATTTCTTGAATCGTGTTTTGCATTCGTAAAAGATCCTTAAGGAGTTTCGTACAATCCAGGTGGTCAAAAGTAATGGGTGGTAATCTTTCAAGCTGGCGGGTCACAAATACTGGAATGTCGTCTGGATCAGCAGATTTTATAAGGTTTATAATATCCGCTAAATCCCTCACCTCTTTCTCTTTACTTTTACGTATGATTTTACGCAAATCCGTTGAAATAGAATCAAACAGCAGTGACTTCGAATTTTTGATTTCATCACTAGTAAAAGACGATTTACAAATGCGCACCAGCGATTCTTCATCAATCACCGATACCTTATTTTGTATATATGATAATAACTCGTCGATTACAATGTTACACTTGTCACACTTTAGAACGTTCGTCATTTTTTCCACTTGTGTTAGCACTAGTAACTCAACCAACACAGCCGAGTGCGTGCACGTGACTGATCTGACTGATTATGATCTCGTCTTGGAAACTTTTTACATGAAAATCTTTCTTATGGGATACCTACAGATTTCATTATCAATTACTTATGAAGGCCAACTCTTATTACAAACTTGCCTACATTACCTACTAGGTTTTGCCCGCGGCTCCGCCCGCGTGAATGAGTTTTCCCGGGATAAAAGTCCCGCTTTATATTTTCCCGGGATAAAAAGTAGCCTAAGTGTTAATCCAGGATATGATCTACCCGTGTGCCAAATTTCATCGAAATCCGTTCTGTAGTTTTTGAGTGAAAGAGTAACAAACATCCATACATCCAGACATCCAGACATCGATACATCCATACATCCATACTTTCGCGTTTATAATATTAGTAGGATATTAGTAGGATCATTAACCATAGATAGGTACTTGCAACATTTTGATTAGGGATTAGATTACATAGAATATTGTATTTTTTATTTAATTTCTCCTTAGTCTTGTGTCAACAAAATTAACAAATTAATAATTATAATTTATTCGAGACGGTTGCTAACTTAATAGTTTCGGAAAATACATAAGGCCACACTTCTCCGTTGCACAGACATACATATATCTGCCAACAATTCATGTTGAATATCGTAACAAATTGCCTCCGATCGGGCGACGGGCACTTGACTCGTACCCGGCCATGCGGAAAGTGCTGATAACGAGTGCACTTACAACATACCCGTGCAGACGGAATGACCATCAAACAATCCTAATATTAAATGTGAAAGTCTGTGAAGATGTTTGTTAGAAGTAAACGTAGAAACTTGGTATGATGGGTTGTGGTAATACCGAATCACGGGTAATCCCGGTGTTTCATGATTATTGGTAAACTTAACATAATTTCCTGACTATCCTTGCTCGCATGAATGTTTTTCAGGGATAAAAAGTAGCCCATGTCTTTCCCAGGGTGTGAAACTATCTCCATACCAAATTTTATCGAAATTCGTTCGATAGTTCAATGGGTCCTATGTATAACGGCCAAACTAACAATTTGGCCATTTTAACTTTTTTGTGGTATAAACGCATCTTATGGGTATAGTTAATCATGTGAGCTAATAAAAATAAATAATTTCTGCATGGAAACGCCACTTTTTATTGCAGTATAAAGGCCTATGAGGCATAAATTTAAATGTACAACGGCCAAAAGGTACTATGAGATTTATACGCGGGGAATTCCCACCCGTTTGTTCGTGTTTTCGGCCAATCAGCTGTTTAGACACTTATACGTCCAATGGAGCAACGACCTTGCTGTGAAGAGTGCAAATTTTGTAATTGTGTTATTACGTTCTTTGTTAGATGAATAAGTGAAATATAATGTCCAATTATAGTGCTACGATAGTAGAAGACGAAATTTAGTGAATTTGGCAATAGTAGTAACCGGAATGACGATTTAGGTTATGAAAACAATGAACATGTGAACACGGAGCTTTCTACAGATTTCTTAACTTAATTTCATTTTTAATCAATTTTATGAGCGAACATTTAAAAATATTTACATTTCTTTTAATTGGCGTAGTACGCGTATAGCGGCCAATTGACACATCTATAGGCCTTTTTAGAGTGTTTTTTAAAGTAAAATAAATATAGAAGAAACTAACGTATAAGGGCCAACGTGCAATTAAAAAAAACTAAAATATATAAAAATAAAACACTATGATGTAAATAAGGAGGATAGCTATTATAGTAAGGATCCAAAGTTTCATAAACTTTGGTTTATGCATCTTAAAATTATACCATATTTAAACTTTGTGAGCCTCTTTTGTAAAGTTGTGATTTTGCATTTTGGCCTTTATACATAGGACTCATCGAGTTTTTGAGTTTTATCGCGTTCAGACAGACAGACAGACAGACGCGGCGGTGGACTTTGTTTTATAATGTGTAAGTTGTTTTATAATATTATGTAAGGACAACACATCCGGTTTAACGGTATTTCAAGCTCTGGCTCCGCCTATAGCCTAAGGCAATGTGTTGACTCAAAAAATTGCTAAATATGGTAGTTTCCTATATTTGATTTTGTACATTATTTTATATGTAATTGAAAATTTTACGTAAAAGAAATTCTTTTGTAAAATCAGCATCAAAATTGGTTAAAAAATAAAGCAGTTATTCATATTCGAAATATTGTTGTACGCAAAAGTAGGGGCGTGGTGAGAATATCGCGCTATCTCTTTCTCAAACATGCAGCATTATGGCCGGTTGCACTCGGTGACGTCACAGTCTGATATTAATGTTATTTAACAAATACAAAGAAGATGTCCGCTGTATGGGTGCTGGGCCTGAAAATCTAACCAGGCTCAAACTTTAGGATATTACAGGGGCAAAATATAGATCTTTGAACAATTAAAAAAATGAGAGGTGTCAAGGGACACCCGGATGGAACGAAGTTCCTTTCGATTAATTAGTGAAGGAATTGTAATAAAATTTTATTTATATAACAGAGTGTATATATATATAAATATATAAATATTTTCCTATTTCCGTTCCAATACATAAGTTTCTAGAGAAAAAAACAAATAAATACGTGTGGCACTCGGAGACTGCCGCGGTAAAGCTATTGCATAGCATTTTTATCACAAATTTTGATTGACTAAACACAGATTCGATCTTACGCTTACCACATAAAGTAGATTTTTAAACGCGAGCAACGCACGTTTAGTCTTGTTATTGATAAATGTCAGAAATGCAACCAAAGTAGAATAAATCAAAATTTGAAAAAAGAATGTTACGTTCGATTCTTTTGTACTCGTGCCGTGCCAACGCTGGGGAAATAGCTTCTACACAATGTATTTAAGGTTCATATTAGATTACTAAGAAATGGTTTTAATGACTTTAATGAATTTAAGTTTGCGCGTTCACTGCTAAGAAGGACCCATTCGTCATGGCGCCACAGTTCCAAGGAGTTACTCTTCACATGTCGAAAAGCATTGGGATCCTCGGTGTCGAAATTTCAAGTGACGTTCAGTTTAGGAGTCATTTGGAGGACAAAGCCAAATTGGCCAGCATAATGTTGGGAATCCTGAACCGAGCTAAGCGGTACTTCACGTGCGGCCACAGATTGGTGGTATATAAAGCGCAAGTCCGGCCGCACGTGGAGTGCTGCTCACATCTCTGGGCAGGGGCTCCCAAACACTTGCTGAACCCACTTGACTCCTTACAACGACGGGCACTTCGCATCGTCGATGATCCCAATCTTACGGACAGAGTGGAGGCGCTGGGTATGCGGAGAGACATTGGATCTCTCTGTGTATTCTACCGCCTCTTCCATGGGGAGTGCTCTGAGGAACTGTTTAATATGGTGCCCACTTCACCTTTCTACCATCGCACCACTCGCCATCGCAGTGGAGTTCATCCGTACTACGTGGACTCTGTTCGTAGTAGCACGGTGCGTTTTCAGCGGTCTTTTCTGCCGCGCACGTGCAAACTTTGGAATGAACTCCCTGCATCGGTGTTTCCCGAGCGCTATGACTTGTCCTTCTTTAAACGAGGCTTAAAAAGAGTGCTCTCCTCCCGGTAGGCAACGGCTTGGCTGTGCCTCTGGCATTGCTTTAGTCCATGGGCGGCGGATCTGCTTACCATCAGGCTGACCGCATGCTCGTTTGCCTACTAAGGCAATAAAATAAAAAAAAAAAAAAAAAAAAAAAAAAAAAAAAAAAATATACTCGTTTCAAGAATTATAGCTTCTACGCATTGTATTTAAGGTTCATATTAGTAAGATAATAGCAAAAAGTGTCGTGACAACTTTTCGTGAGAATTTTATCCGTCTAGCCCCCTTTCACAACGCGCGATAAGGAACTTCGTTCCAAAAATATTTTTAGAGCCCTCCATTCATAACGTAACTTTCACGTTTATAAAATTAAGTGTCGTTTTTAATAAAAATAAAATAACGTAAATCTTAAAACCGAAGGTCTTTAAAATAAAACAATTTATTGTAAAAGGCTAGTTTTTAGGAATTCTATCTAAATATATATAAACCGTCTTGGTTAGAATTTTAGGGCCGTTTTTAGACATTCCTTTCAAAGCGTTATAACATACTTATTATTGCGCCAATTTTAAAATTATTTTCCGTTAGATTTTCATCATCATCATTCATCATTAAGGTCCTATGTCCCCTGGATGGGGCAGAGGGCTTCCACAGTGACTCTCCATTTCGATCGGTCTTGAGCTTCGCGTTTGATTTCACTCCAAGTCTTCCCAATACTTTTCGCTTCGTCGATCACAGTACGTCGCCAGGTTTGTTTGGGACGACCACGCTTTCGCTTTCCTTGGGGATTCCAATCCATTGCCTGTTTAGGTATATGATCGGGACCTCTTCGGAGGGTGTGGCCAATCCATTTCCACTTGCGGCGTCTGATCTGCTGGTTGATTGGTGTTTCATGGCAGAGTTCTCGTAGGTGGTCGTTCGAGATTTTCTCAGGCCAGTGAATACCGATGATTTGGCGAAGGCATCGGTTTACAAATACCTGGAGCTGATGCGAGATGGCTTTCGTTACCTTCCACGTTTCGCACCCGTATAGTAGCACTGACTTTATGTTGGTCCCGAAAATCCTGAGCTTAACTCTTCGGGTCAACTTACGTGATTTCCATACGGGGCGCAGTTGCGCAAACGTTGCTCGTGCCTTGGCAATCCGTGAGGTGATGTCTTCCTCTGCTCCTCCTGTTTCCGACACGACGCTACCGAGGTATGTGAACTTGTGGACTTGTTCCACTACCTCTGTGCCAATCAGCAACGGTGTTATGTCTGTCAATCCAGATCGCATCTCTACGGTCTTCCGGGTATTAATTTTTAACCCCAAGTTTGCCGCCTCCACTCTTAAATCATTGAGCTTAGCTTGCATATCGGCGTGTGTGTGGCTCAGCAGACAGAGGTCGTCGGCATAGTCCAAGTCTTCTAAGACATTGGAACTACCCCACTCTATTCCACGGCGCTTGTTGTCAAATATACGAAGCATAATCCCGTCCAGAGCGATCAAAAAGAGGAGAGGCGACAAAAGACAGCCTTGTCGGACCCCAGCGTGCACGGCGATGTCGTCAGAAACAAGGCCATTGTGGGTGACGCAGCAAGAGTAGTTCTTATAAATAGCTTTGAGTAGTTCCACAATTTTCGGCGGGACACCAATGGAGAGTAGACGAGACCATAAGCTGGACCATCGCAACGTATCAAAAGCTTTTTCGAAATCGACGAAAGTTAGATATATCTCCCTCTGCCATTCTGATGCTTGTTCAAGTATGATACGAAGAGTGTTAATTTGGTCGGTGCATGAGCGATTGGGGCGAAACCCAGCCTGTTCATTGCGCAAGAGAGGTTCTACGGCCTTCGACAGCCTGTCCAAGATGATCTTACAGAACACCTTGGATGGGATGGAAAGTAAAGTGATCCCCCTCCAGTTACCGCAGTGGCTTAAGTCACCTTTTTTAGGCACAGTTATTAGGAGCCCTTTATTCCAGTCCTCGGGTAGCTTTTCTGAATCCCAGATCTTAGTGATTAAAGGCGTCAGAGTCTCGACAGCGGAGGGTAAGTCAGCTTTAAGCATTTCCGCGGTTATAAGGTCGAGTCCTGGGGCTTTGCCGGTCTTCAAGGAGAGGATAGCCTTCGCCACTTCTTCATGTTTAGGTGGAGCGGTGTCGATGTTAAGGAGCTGTGGAGGTGTTGCTCCGGCCTGTACCTCAGCCGATGTCGACATTGCTGAGGTTCGGAAGACATTCTCAAAGTGTTCTTGCCAGCGTTGAAGCTGCCCTTCTGATGTCGCGATAAGCTGACCTTCCTTAGACTTCAGGACCCTCCCTTTGGGACTTCTTTTTCCCGCCAAGGTTTTAGTAGCCTTATACAGCTCCCTCAAATTGCCGGTGTTTGCAGCAAGTTGTGCACTATCAGCAATAGCATCAGCCCACATCCTTCTATCCTTACGCACGCTGCGATAGATTTTCCTGCGCATCTGACGGTATTGCTGTTTGAGGTTGGCTCTTTCTGTTTCATCTCGTGTTTCAAGAAGCCTCAAATGAAGTACTCTTCTGTCTTTAATGAGGTCCCACGTATCCTGCGATATCCAGTCGTCGCGTGTACGAGATTTGTGTCCTAGTACGGTAGAGCTGGTCTTAGATTTTGGATGACATAAATTTTTGATAAATGTATTTAAAAAATGATAATATATTAGTTTGTACAACATGTTTCACTAAGATAATTACCTAAATTATCTTATCAAGCAGATATTATGGAGTGTGGATCTCAGTCCTTATTATTCGTCTGCTGTCGTATGTGTTAGGTACTCGTAGGTACCAGACAAGGAACAAAGAAAAGAGGTACCACGTAAGCAGGTACCAAAACCCATACAAATATTATAAAGCTGAAGAGTTTGTTTATTTGTTTGATCGCGCTAATCTCAGGAACTTCTGGACCGATTTTGAAAATTCTTTCTCTAACAGGAAGCTACATTACTCCTGAGTTCTATAGGCTACTTTTTATCCCGGAAAAACAATTTTTCACGCGGGCGGAGCCGCGAGCGATACTAGTATGTAATATAAACAATAATGTTTGATTGGGTCAGTAAATAGAAAGAAATGAAGAAAGAAAGAAAAAATGTTTTATTGATGGGACAACAAAAAAAAATACAAATTTAAACATAAAAAAGTAAAATATAGCACAATATTGTACCAACAATAGGAACCCTCAACAGCTCCTTACTACAGTACGGTCTAACTAATACTGTAGCGCTGATTTATTAACCTGGAATATTTTTTAACCTGGCAACATATTTAACATAACGTCACAATATGTCAAGTTGACAATTTATATCTATTTCTGCGTTCCAATCCATAAAATTCCAATAAAAGATCATTAGTATTGTATGATCTTGAGACAACAAGATTACATCTATTACAAGTAGGAAAGAGAAAGCACGACTACGTTCCATCATCCAAGTAAGGTTGGCACGAAACGTAACCAGTTAACCACAAAAATATTGAATAGTTTTACAAAAGAAAAAAATACTATAAAATCCGCAGTTTATATGAAAATTAATTATAATGGCATCTACGTCGAAAGATAGTCCGCCAATTAGTGTGAAAGACGAGACCACCCAGGACGAGCTGGAGCCGGGCGCGTGTCCTGAAAGTATTCTGAACCCAACAGATTCTTTCGAAGAGTTCGCCTCGGAGATGAGTTCTAGTCTGCAAGAGAGGAATGTTCTGACAACTAAGAACAGCACTATTAGTGAGATACAGAGCGAAATCGGCGAGGAGAAAGATGCTCAGATGAAAACCACTAAATCTGCAGATGACTTGCAGTCAAAAGATGTGAGGGTACCTACTTTATTATGTTTCTGCAGACACGGTCCTTGAATCTCATTTTGAGAACCTTGCTTGTCTTTATTGGATAAAATAATTGTATGAGTTAATAAGCTGACTCACTGATTGGTTTAATTACTCATAAAAAAGCCATAAAATAATTCCATACAACTGAATATTAAGATAAGAAAGCTGCTCAAAAACATAATACGGTTTTTAGTAACCAAGATTTAGTTAATTACAAAGCTCTAATTGGCACCTTCCTTATTCACCTGAAATATAAGATGTTAAATCTTGTGTGCCCTGTAATTTAACTGGCTGAAATACCGTCAAGCTAACACCTTATTTGCATTAGTGGTTGGCAGCAAATAAGATAATATAGTACCTGCTTTCGTAGACTTTTATATGGTTCATAATGTATATTAATATTATTAAGTGGTAAAGTTTGTGAGCCAACCCGCACTAGGCCAGCGTGGTGGACTAAGGCCTTAAACCTCTCAGTTGTAGAGGAAACCGGTGCTCAGCAGTGGGCAGTATATAATACAGGGCTGGTAAGGTAAGCTAAGGTAATAGGAAGCTACATTACTCCTGAGTGCTATAGGCTACTTTTTATCCCGGAAAAGCTTTTTCACATAGGTGGAGCTGTGGGCCAAAGCTGATCTTATAACTTGAAAACTTCTTTTACAATTTCAGGGTTCAATATCTGCATCGGCGAGCAGCTCAAACTTAACAGAAGAGAATGGTGATGATGCGGACAATGGTCAAGAGAACTACCTGCATTCACCAGAACTGATCAATAAGGAGAAACATGTATTCATATTGAGTTCTGCTGGCAAACCTATTTATTCTAGGTGATAATATAATAACAATGACTTGATAAAGGTGGTAGGAACACGCTGGATGCAGGCTACTTTTGATAGGTCGGTCTGGAAATCTTTAAAGGAGGCCTAGGTTTAGCAGTGGACATTAATCATCATATTGGTGCAGTTTATGATGATGAATAATATAACACTTAGGGTTTCTCTCCAGATTGTGGTTATTTTTAACCAAAAAATACAAATTGTATCATGTGTTTCTTAACTTTTGAGTTAATGCTTCTCATCTATACTATTATATAAAGCTGAAGAGTTTGTTTGAACGCTCTAATCTCAGGAACTACTGGACCGATTTTGAAAATTCTTTCACTAATAGGAAGCTACATTACTCCTGAGTACTATAGGCTACTTTTATACTGGAAAAACTTTTCCACGCGGGCGGAGCCGCGCGCAATGCTAGTCAAATATAAGACAAGACTATGCAAGAAAAATAAATTAAACAAAGAATAACATTTTTGTTAATTATATTAATTAGGGTTTCTCATTTACAAGAACATTGAGGACACCCCAAAACATATTTTGAATTTGCCTATTACCTAGTTTATGGAATAGGTACCTAGTCAAATAATAGAGAAGTTTGCCCTTGTTTTTATTTGAGTAAGAGATTAGTTTGCCCTGCATTACAATATTGCAGGCTAGCGGCATTAAAACCAAGTTGAAAACAGCATCTGCCTTATTGCTGCTTGGCCATTTGGCATTTGAATTTAACATAATTTTGAACTGGTATACAAAATTCGAAAATAAACCATTAATTTTAATTATTAACACAGGATAGTAACCCCCATTTTTATTTTCAGGTACGGTAATGAGGATAAACTGGCCGGACTCTGTGGTGTTATACAAGCATTAGTGAGTGTTGTGGAGGAACAAAACCAGGATATATTGAGATCTATAACCACTAAAGATTGTAAGGCAGTGTTCTTAGTGAAGGGTCCGCTGATACTGGTCGCCGTTTCCAAATCGAATGAGAGTGAAACACAACTCGTGCTGCAGTTGACGTATGTATAAAATTACTTTTTTATATAAGTTTTTTTTTTTATAGCATTGAAAGACGAGACGAGCATGCCGTTCGCCTGATGGTAAGCGATACGACCACCCATAAACAGTAGCAACACCATCCAGCACCTTGAGTTACAAAGTACTGTGTGGCATTCCACTGCGCTCGTCATCCTGAGACATAAGATGTTAAGTCTCATTATGTCCAGTAGTTATACTGGCTACAATGTCCTTCAAACCGAAACGCAACAGTGCATGCACACTGTTGCTTATCGGTAGAAATAGACATTGCGGTGGTACCCACCCAGACGGCCTCTTACATAATGAGAGACCTACCACCAGTAACACCAGTTGTACATTATATTATATACTAACATACTAGCCCCACCTACTTAATAACCACGATACCAGAAGAACCATTAAGGCAATGCTGGCCTTAAACAAAGGAGGGAATTGGGATTACGAGGGGAAAAAATGATTTTTTGGTAAACAAATTATAAGTATTGGAATTTTTTAAATATCTTTTAAAACCCTTTAGAATGGCAGCATTAACAAAGGTTGGTAGAAAAAAGGTTGTCTGTAAGAAATTGAATGCGATAAGACTGCCAATTGTACTTGTGTTTTTAGCATCTTAGTTTTATTTTATGCTTATACATTCACCTTACTTTGATGTACAATAAAGTGTTAAGAATTAAATAAGACTATGGTCATTAATTATTATACAAGAGTTGACAGGACTTACCATCAAAATCCGTAGTAGGGTAATTTTTAAAGCAAGGGCGTATGAATGAAATGAATATAGTTTGATGTGCTTTACAGGTACGCTTTCAATCAAATTGTGTCAGTCCTCACGCTAACACAATTAAATAGAATATTCGAGCAGAGAAGAAATTATGATCTTAGAAGATTGTTGTCGGGAGCCGAGAGGTTGATAGATCATTTACTGATATTCATGGAGAAAGACCCGGCTTTTTTGTTAAGTATGTTTATATTGTTATCTGAGATAATATTTTGATTGTGTATTTAACGCCTTACTAATACACAGTAGGGTAGTTTCCTACGTTCTATTTTTTACATTATTGTAAATGTAACAGAAAATAATACGAAAAAGAAATTCTTCTGTGAAATCAGCATCAAATTTGGTTGAAAAATAAAGCAGGTATTTATATTTGAAGTATTGTCATGAGTAAAAGTGGTGGGGATATCGCGCTATCTCTTTCGCACGCACGCACATAGGTCATTTTTCACGATTTAGCGATGAATAAATATTGTTATAGTATTTATTTTTTCTAAGTTCTATTTATGAGATCCTTGTACTTTTTATACATGTACTTAAAGACTAGACAGTGTACTATCATTAATTAAAAATAATTAGAATAATTAGTTATCATTAAATAAATTATTATTAAATTATTTATGCAAACATAATATATATTGGTCAAACTAAACGCACATTGTATTAAAATATTGTATCCAAACACATTCAGTGTCCTGTTGCTTTGTTTCCACATTTTAGCCACTTTACGGTTAAACAGTTAATATTTTTTTTTATTAAATAATATTTAGGGTCCTCTATACTTGCGTCCGTACTTAATATTGAAGTCACGTAACTAAACACTGCTAAATTTTTAGTTCCCAAATTATTTCCTTTACACCAAACTTCAAATAAATCACGCCTTTGAATAAACTTCACCCCTAAAAAAAAATATAACTTAACACCTGGCAGATCTTGGCACGCCAAACTTATGTAAATTAATAATTACATATAGAAGTATTTAAAAAAAAATCAACCATAACGAACACGGACGAATATAGGCTTTGCAAGACCTTTTAATAAAAGCCTAAGTAAAAATTTTATGGTAAGCCTTTGTTGGCTCCGTATGATCAGTAAATACAAATTATATACAACTTTATAATTGAGAACATTAGTACGTACCTTCCATATCGTAAATCAAGTCGTAAAATTTCACTGCAATCTAATTAATGTATTACACAAAACGATAAACCTATGTACGAAATTTTCGTTGCAAATGAGTAAGTAATTGACAATGACTTTGATAATGAACAAAAAGTAAACTACACAACTGGCAGTACTTTTAATTATCATTTTTACTTGTCCACATATTTAGTTTGTCAAAAACTAACTATCATCAATACCAGATAAATGCGATAAAAGTATTTATTAATTCCTAAATAAATTAATTTTGGATGGCATACATTTTTGATAAATGTTTAAAAAAGCAGTCAACTAGCCTATTAATTAATTTGTCATACCCAAAAAAATTATCTTGCTCATTTTTTTTTATATGGGCATGGCAAAGTGACCCCACTACACCTGACGGTAAACAGCGATGTTTTTACTCGCCAGTCTCTGATTTTAGTCACTCAAATGGTAAGGCATAACTAAATAACTTAGACATATAATACGTTGTTTATCAGTAAGGTGACTTGTCTACAAAAATTGCGAAAACTATATTTTTAAGATAGATTTTAAAATCTTTCAGATTAATAAGCAGACTACCTAATATACATTTAAGAGTCCGTATACGATATTGCCGCGCATGAAAATAGGTATTTATCGAGCGGCGGGAGCAGTGAGCATCACGTGTTTCACGAGTCACAAGTCACAACACGGACAGCCGATGCGTCCGCGTATAACGGTGTTGATACTTGCATTATTATATTCATAAGTTCGTCGACTATAACACTAACTTGTAAACCCTACTTATCTGTAATAGTTTTCTTTTTAACTACGTTCAGTGTACACTTGATTTTAACAAAAATTTGGCCTTTAAATCTTAATATTTCACAAACGAATCTATAATAGAAAAATAATGTTCACACACCCACAAGTTTTGAAAGACCTATCCAACGACAACCCACACAATGGGATAGACGAGAGAAAAAAATCTAGATTTCTGTAGTTCAGTACTATTTTTTTTTTCTTTAACGCGTAGTTATTTAATATCTCTGAAATACAAAATAGCAACGAAAATCTGAAATAACATACAAATACCCACTTTATACAGTATTCATCAATATTTAGTAGTCAATTTTAAAGCATCAAAACTTCTTGATCGTCGTATACCATTCGCTTAGTTCGCCGCACCTTGGGCCTATCCAGCAAAAAAATAACGGACAAAAAAATCAAATCCCAAGTGAATTAAAAAAATCAAAGTAGTAATTTCATAAAACTGAATACGCCATTTGATTGCTACATTAAATAGTAACTAAAATATTATTTAGGTATTTTATGTTGAGAAGTAAATCGACTACAACCGTTTTTCTTGTACGGAAAGCTACACATACAGGAAAACTACGTATGAATATCTCGTCATTTCCCTTCTGACATTTTTATGGCATAATCTTATTACTATTTGCCTCAGAACAATAAATAGTCATAGAAGCCATACTAAATAGCTACTAAATATATATATGTACCTATATCAATACTATTTTATTATAGCTTTAATAAGGTGTCAGAAAGAGATGCATAGTCATTCATGTATTTGAATTTTACTTGGTTGTGACAAGTTTTAGCGTAACTTTTTTATGCTAGTTATGTGACAAAGTCGAATTTAAAAATATCGATAAATAAAAACGTTTTTCACGTACACTACGTAATTCATATAATTGCGACTTATATATTTGCCTTTTTAACAAAGATGATTAACAAAATGCTTAAAATGGCGGGTTCAAAATAAAACGACACTTTTAATGACAAAATATTTTATTAGTTTAAGACTAAATAAAAAAATTATAATTTTGGAGTCCCCTGAATGAATTTCAGATAAAAATGGTGTAGGTTTCTGGTTTTGATGGAACACAAATTAATAATAATAATGCTACCAGCCCTGTATTAAACACTGCCCACTGCTGAGCACGGACTTCCTCTACTACTGAAAGGGGTTAGACCTTCGTCCATCACGCTGGCCTAGTGCGGGTTGGCAGAACGGTCTACCCAGACAATGTGCGCAGGTTCAAAACCCAAGGCACACACCTCAGACTTTTCGAAGTTACGTGTGTATTGTTTATCAATTATCATTCGTTTTAACGGCGAAGGAAAACATCTTGAGGAAACCTACATACCTGAGAATTCCCCATAAAAATTTCGAGGGTATGTGAAGTTTGCCAACCCGCACTAAGCCAGCGTGGTGGACTAAGGCCAAAACCCTCTCAGTTGTAGAGGAGATCCGTGCTCAGCAGTGGGCAGTATATAATACAGGGCTGACTGCATTGTATCGAAATTGACGTTTCATCTCATGACTTGAAATAAATAAAAACGATGAAGTATTAATTGTTTCACTCACTCTCGTACAAAAGCTGTATTATCCGCGATGCATAATATGATGTTTTGCAACTTTTATTTTAGTTCGATATAGTTATTATAATTAACTTGAGCTATTTGCCAAATTTTCTCCAAAGATACCTGGTACTTACTAATTTTTTAGACTTTTTGAGATATGATGACAGTAGTGAAACAAACAACGTGTTTTTGGAGAATACGTGGCAAGTAGTGATCTTATGCCATAGAAATGTTAGAACGAAAATGGTCAAAAATTACAAGATATTCTTATGCATATTATGTAGCTTTCCAAACAAGAAAAAAGGTTTTAGTCTATTTAGTCTTAAATCAATCTTAAAATACCTAAAGATAATTTTAGTTACTAGGTATATAATGAAAATATATAATCGAATGGCGTATTTAGTTTTATGAACTTCGACATTGCTTTTTATAACTTCCTTTGTCCGAAATTTTTGTCGCATGATACAACGTGCGCCGACGGATCGTCGGTCGTCGCCGCGGTGACGATATTAAAACAAAAAGCGATACGTCCTCCCTCTGGCAGCGCGTGGCGCGGTCTGGCGAGCGCGCGAAGTGCATCTCCTAATATACCGCAAGATTTGCGTATTTTTACGACTCTGTTTAGTTATTTATTTGCTAATATATTCATTTAATTTTACGCACACCAATAGTATAAGATGTATAGTTTATAGTGCTATTTTTATTTTTAGAAAAAAATACTGATTTTACTTACATTCAGCGTTACTTTTAGACGAATATTCTCGAAAATTTCACGACGTTAACACTTTAATTTTGTACGATTTTACATTGAAAATAAAGAAATTGCCTCGTTTATTTTTTAGGCCACTTTTATAACAATAAACAGAAATTTTCGTTAGTTACTTTAAAGCACGATTTTGGTTGAAAACGGCAACAAGTTTGAGTCTCCGTACACCAAAATTTCTGAAGCAGACGTTGGAACTTGGTGGATAGATTGAAATTAAAGAAAGATATGAAAAATGTGGCTCGTTTATTACCGTTGAAATAGTCTTTCTGATGATGTATTAGAAATTAATCAGATCAGTTTATTTTTTGAATAATCACGATGAAAAGTTGACTGAAATAGTTGAAATTTCGTATACGGCCTCTTAAACTTATTACTATCCTATTGTAGAAGCACAAGATTTAAATGCCATTGAGCGATTAAATAATTTTACCATAGGAAATTGTGGTATTGAAAGTCCCAGTAAAATATAATCAAAGGGTAATATCAAATTCAGCATTTATAAATTTCAGGTGCCGTAAGATGTCTTCCATTACCAGAGAAAGCTAGAGAGAACATAACAAACGCTATTACAACAACATGCCACAAGATTAGAGATTTAGTATTCGCAATAATGATAGCTGGTAACCAACTGATAACCTTAGTTAGAATGAAGAAGTACACACTACATCCGTCTGACATACATTTGTTGTTTAATTTGGTGCGGAGTTCGGAATCGTTCAAAACTGCAGAAAGCTGGACTCCCATATGTCTTCCGAAGTTTGATGCCACGTAAGTCTTTGATAGGATCATCATCATCACCATCAGCCACATAACGTCCACTGCTGAACATTGGCCTCCCCCAAAGATGTCTAGACGGACCTGTCAAAATGGATGATGACCTTGATAGGATTATGAGTGTTTTTTAACTGACTTTAATTACTGAATAAGACATTATAAAAATTGGGTTGATTCTATTGTAAAAAAGTATCATTTTATTGCCTTTGAGTATTGCCTCAATTAGGCTGTACTCCTGCTAAGTGACAGTGTCAACTACGCTTTGAATTTAAAAGCACTGCATGCTACTGCACTGTATTACCACACCCATTAAGATAAGTTTGCTAGATATTACACAAAAAAGTCCCAGATTTTTTTCCATTGGTCATATTCCTAGTCACTAACAGTTTAATATCCCCGGTTTATCTCCAGTTACGTGCTACAAGGTGTTGTTCGCGGCGTCACCCGTTTGCAAAGCCTTTCCCTTTACAGAAGTCCCTCAAACAATTTAAAAAGCCAGCGCCATCTTTTTAAAAAATTGACTAAAACATTCCATTACTTCAGCAAATTACCAGGATAAAAAATAGCTTATATGTTAATCCAGGACATGGTCTATCTGTGTGCCAAAGGACATGTCCAAAAACGGGCCTGAAATTCTTAACAAGACAATTTATATATATTTGGATAGAACTCCTGAAAACTAACCTTTTGCAATAAATCGTTTAATTTTAAAGACCTCCGATTTTGAGATTTATGTAATTTTATTTGGCTTGAAAACTACACTTAATATGAAAGTTTTCAAAAAAGTTGGTTATGAATGGAGGGGTCTAAAAATATTTTTTTAATGGATCTAAGTTCCATATTTTGCCCTTTTAATATCCCTAAAGTTTGAGCCTTGTTAGATTTTGAGGCCCAGCACTCATACAAAAAGCGGACATAGCTTTTCAACAACTATATTATTTTATATTGCTAATGTCTACTTCTAACATCCAAACATTTCTACAAACCCTTGCATTTATGATTTATGATATTAGTAAGATGGTAAGATTCTATGATGTAAATTTAATATTCCAGAGGATTCCTTCACGGTCATGTCTCCTACATAGCAGAAGATTGTCAAGCCTGTCTGTTACTCCTTACAGTACAGAGAGATGCTTTCTTCCCTCTCTCACAAGCTAAACACACTATCGCTGAAAAAATGAGAAGATCTAATTGTCTAGTAGCAATAAACGATGCTTTGAACCGGCATAGAGATTTACCAACAACAAATCCGTTGAAACACATTGGAATACCGGAGATAAGGCATTTTATGTACAAATGCAAGTCCACTGCGCAGCTGTTTACATCAGATCCTATAAGCTTGGACAGGTAAAATAATTGCATATAATAATAATTTGAATTTTTTGAACGTTAGAAAAAATATAAATAGATCATTTTATCGTCATGAAAATATATAGACATTAGAGAGAAAGAAACAATAATATATGCAGTGAATTAGTAAATGTATTAGATCAATTGTTTTGAATTGCAACACACCACTTTATATTAAATGGTAAACACAAGCAATATATTTAGCCCTGAACTATTTGTGTAGTATTTTTTTTTCTTAGTAAGAAAACTAAATACAGCTTTTTTTCAGGTTACAAGACTACAGAATGAGGCATAAAGAGGGCGGTGATATTATAGAGAAACCCATAAAGAAGTTGTCGGACATAGACTATGTGAGGAATTACAGGCAGTTCTGTAGTCAGATACACTGTACGTCCATACCTGCGAAATTGATATTTAGGTCGAACGCGCAAGATACTATTTTGGCTTGGGTAAGATGCAACCTAATATCTTCTTCCTAATATTATAAAAGCGAATGTTTATAAAAATGTCTGACGGCTCAACGGATTTGGATGAAATTTGACCCACGGATAGTCACCATGTCTGGTTAATTTGATCCTGTGGGAAATATTTAATTTGTTTTTAAGTAGATGGCGTAATACATGTGGTTCCATGGATTTAGGGATTTTTGCAGAGGAAAGGCTTCAATCCGGGCAATGCAGCGAACAACGCCTAGAAAAAAAAAACTGCAAACTGTATAACCTATAAACAGTAATTTCCTAAAAAATTAAGCAATACTTTCAAAATAACCATTGTAAAAATGTGAATCAAAACTGGCCTAAAATAAAAAAACGAATTATATCTGTCTGATACTATATCATATGGGCGTATATAAGGCGGGGGTTTGGGTCCAGAGCCCCCCTTAGCTTACAACAAAAATAATCTGCGCCACAAAATGTACACATTATTATTATTATTTTTTTACTTTTGGTGACCGGGGGGGGGGGGATATAGTGACTTGTCGAATGTCATGGGGCGGCAAGAACCCACGCTACGCCACTGACATTTTGGTATCCTCGGACCCTTTATCCCTTTGTGAAAGCTATAGCTAATTAGCTATAGCTAATTAGTCCTGTACTTTGTGTGCTAACTTAATTCTTTTTCAGGTAACCAACGGCTTTGAATTATACGTCACGTTTGATGCATTAATGGAGAAAGATCAAGCCATCAAGGCCGTGGACCGACTGCTCTGGTGGATCAAAAAAGAAGAGCAGAGGATTTTCATCATGAACGCACCAACTTTCTAGCCCAAGTTTACAGTGCCATCTATCGGTGGCATTATAAAGAACTCAATTATTCGAAATTCAAGTGAGATCTAGTATTGAGTACTATATGTTAGTGAGACGAGTTATTTATGAGTAAATTATATTATGTCGATTTGTTGCTAAAGGACATGTACAAAAACGGGCCTAAAATTCTAACCAAGACAGTTTATATATAATAAATAAAACAGTTTATATATATTTGGATACAACTCCTAAAAACTAGCCTTTTACAATAAATCGTTAAATTTTAAAGATCACCGATTTTTATGTATTTTTATTTACTTAATATGAACGTTTTAAAAAAGTAATTTATAAATTTCCATATTTTGCCCCTTTAATATATCTCTAGTTTGAGCCTGGTTAGATTTTGAGGCCCAGCACCCATACAAAAAGCGGACATCTCCTTTCTCATTAAATAAAAAAATCAGCAACAAATTGACCAGTGCAAACGATTACATAAGTGACTTGTTTCGATAATATTACTACACTTTGGTCGTAAGTAGAGACCTAAAACTATCTTGAATCATAGCAAGGTCTCACTACGTGCATCATTGCCGTAACTAGTGCGGTACAGGGTTGTATATGGGGTATAGATAGGGGCTGGACCAAGTGAGACGATTATCATATTTAGGACCTTATTTCAATTGCTATATGGCAGTGTTTCCAATGTGGCTATTAGTATACATGTTTCTCGTAAGGTTTTAGCATCCAGTGGCAATCGAAACACGTTTACAAATCTCTAGTGTTATGATCTTGTTAACTTCATTATTACTATATTAGAGCGACACTAACGTTGAACATCTATCTCGTTATCACAATATAAGTCGTAAAAATTTAACTTAAATATGAAGTCAAATTGGGAGGTTACAGAAGTTCTAGGCCCCAAATGCAACACAGTAATATGTGCTCGGGTTCCTAACATTTCATTCCTTAGATCGTATTAGTTAGTATAAATGTAATGAATGAATCTAATCCAAGCCTATTACGCCTACGGCGACCATTTACTGTTTAGAGTGGTTATTGATGTGTCTTCACACGGCTGATATAACCAATTTTAGCTGTGAATGTTTTTGAACAGATGCTACATGTGAGGACGCCATTGACAAAAAAATTATAAATGTAGGTATATTAAATATATGTATGTGTATGTATGAATATTGGCTAGTTAATACAAAATTATGAGATAACTATTACTGTGTATTGCCCCCCATGACCCCCACTGGTTACGGCACTGCATAAAATATACAATACTGTTGCATACATTTGTAGATACAAAAATAATGCAACGAAATTATTCGTGATTTTACCATCGGAACACCATATTATGTATAAATGGGATTGTGAGGATATTCTATACATTTTTATGCTAGCCGTTGTAACAAGTTTAAGTTATTTATTTGTATAATCAGATGACGATAGGGGACGACCCCTGTCACATCATGGGACGGAATATGCATGGCGAAAAGTGGGTGCACTAGTTGTTCCTCTGCCTTCGGGAATAAAAGGCGTGAGTGTATATATTTTTGCCCTAGTATGTGAATCTGCTCTGTATAATTATAATGGACACGATTAGATCGTACCTATATCGTGTATGCCAAAGTTTTGCTCGCTTAGATAGAAGTGTTTGCCTAGACCCGTACATACAATATTTAGAGTCTGTTACTCTAAATATGTACGGGTCTTGGTTCTTGAAATTAGAAAAATTCTAAACGAAGTTATGTTAACATCTTCATTTTTACATGTAATCAAATTTCGAAATCAACTACATTTGTATGAATGTTCGATCTAGGTTTTAGGATAGTTCGTGTGGAGTTCTAGATAGGTAAAGAAGCGAAAAGTAAGAATGACATTGTACAGATTAAGAGATCATGGTGTTGAATTCACTCAATCATACTGTTCAGACTATAGTACTGTATTTCTCTGGGTGACGAGTGCAGTGCCAAAAGATTTGGAATAAGTTACCTACTATATCGCCATGAAGGAGTCTATACTTTGGCACTGCGTAGAAACATGCCATGGACAGGTGCGATCATTGCTACATGTGGCATTATGCTAGACACCAGTTTTCAACTGGACTAGGCAACATACGTACTCTTTTATATATTTTCCTCGCTTGTGGCAAAACCACAAACATCTGTTTGCGAATTCCGTGGCCAGAAAGTACGTTTGGATAGCATTACACAGTGATTCGATGTATAAATTATTTAGTTGTAAACGCGACATGGTCATTGGTCGCGTTCCGCCTTTTTATCGCCTAAAGGTTTTGGTAGCCTCGAAGCTATTATTAGCTTATCCAGGCAAGACATTTGTAGTACATTTCGAAGTACAATTTATCCCCTTCTCAATAAATAGTACAACTATAATCAAACTTTATTACCGGTCAAAAGTCAGTATGGCGATAAGTCGCTGATGTTAACTGACTAATGCCCGCTTTTCATTGGTTTAGTTCCAGAATTTATACCAAATACCTACAACTCAAATATGGTCATATTTGGAAAATCCGAACATGTTTGACGCCTTGGTCTAATATCGTGAACCATGTAACCATAATTATGTAACTACCATATAAAATTACGGTTCTCTTAGTTAAGACGATCAAATAAAAATAAAAAAAGTGGGTATACGGAAAATCTGATTTTTGCAATATTTGGCTGCATCCCATAGTGCGTTTTAACTTATAGGGAGTTACATACAAACAGCGTAATATAGCTTGTGATATATCGCAACACGCCGCTACCGTTCAATACGGTCTCACCTTTACCCTTAACTGTCGTAAAACTAATCTTACCTAATAAGAAGTGTACAGTCAGAAGCATAAATATCTGTACAAAATCAACATTTCAAATCGCCTATATACGCGTTAAGTTACCTAAACCTTTTGTTCTTTGTTTGAAGTAAAGTAAATCTCTTTTATTTTATTTTTGTGAAGAGAAAAAAAAGATTAGTAAGAACAAAAAAGTATGTAGACAATTTGAAATTTTGATTTGTTCAGCTACTTATGCTGGTGACTGTACATGCTTAATTAATACTCGCAATATATTCATGTAAATACAAAGTGAAATGACATAGCTAATAGTACTTATACCTAGATTCTGTATAGAGAATTATATTTATGGAAAATTTGTCTAGCTAGCAATAATTTTATAATAAACATGTCAATTCCACAGGTTCTTTTTTTATTGACTTCTTCTTCTTCAGCCTTTAGAAGTCCACTGCTGAACTTAGGCCTCCTTCAAAGATTTCCAGACCAACCTGTCAGAAGCGGCTTGCATCCAGCGGGTGCCTGCGACGTTTACAAGGTCGTCTGGCCGCCTTGTAGGAGGATGTCCCACGCTGTGCTTGCCAGTACGTGGCCTCCACTCGAGAACTTTTCTACCCCATCTGTTGTCAGTTCTACAAGCTATGGTCTATATAATATGTTATTTCTTTATTGATTTACAACACTATTATTGACTATACATGTAATTTGTGTCTTACTATGTACTGACTCTTTCTACACACGGTAAACCACCCTAGTAACCTTTGTTCTGTGGTTGATTAAAAAAATTACAATATGCCAAAGGCAATAAAAACTTGGAAGATGACATTGTCAAGAATAACAGAAGCAAGTGCATGCACGAAGGTAATTTACCAGACACTTGCTGTGTATTTTAGCGTGTATAAAGTACGAAAAACACTCATAAGTAACGTGCTACGCCATATCCATAATTTTTGCACCGTAAGTGTGAATTGTGGAGAAATTAAAAATTATCAATACTGTGAACACATTTATTATACTAATATCTACCCCTATCTCTACGCCTGTCAACTTCATGTCTGTCTCTATCTCTGCGTTCCTTTTCTCTGTCCCGCTCTCTCTGTTCCCTGAGTCGTTCTCTATCCCTTTCCTTTTCGCGCTCCCGTTCTCGTTCCTTCTCTCTCTCCCTTTCCCTCTCGCGTTCTCTCTCTCGCCGCCTATCTCTGTCTCTACTTCTGGAGCGATCTCTTTTTCTGTCCTTTTCGCGTCGATCACGGTCTCTTGATCTGAAATTATAAAAAAAAAACAAAATAAGATTCCAAAGTTATAAGTGCTATAGATATTATAATTTCATCAACAATGACCCACGCTACCAATTTTTGAGTGGGGACTTAACCCACCAGGTTAATAGGACTATGATTATTCATTGTAATGCGTGTGTGCACTCCTAGGTATTTAGTGAGTATTTACAGATATAAAACACATGTGCAAGGTTGCCCACTTGGACTGTAAGCAATTAAGAAAATACATGGGGTGGTTCATTGTGGATGGCATTATCTATATGTTGCTACCTATACATTGGGTATTTTTTTTTATTTTACTACTATTCTGATGGCAGCAAGAATGATTGTCACTGAAACTGTTAATATAATTTGAAATACTAGCATGTTGATATTATACTAAGCACAGTGAAAACCAGTTATAACAACACTGAACGGACCACCTAATCTGGATGCATTACAACTAATACCGTTAAAACCAGTTTCTACTATACTTCTATTCTATCTTCCACACTTAGCTCTTTGCAGTATTGATTGGCACAATATAATTCTTCCTGCATGTTACTGAAAGGATTTGGATTCATTTTCATAACCAGAGACCAATGTCTCCATGTACACGGTAGATCTTCTGCAATCTGGCCCTAATCAACCGTCAATGTAATTAAGATATACCTTGACCGTGTCATATTTCACTGTATTACCATGCATTAATTGCATTTGGTTGTCAGAAATCACAAATAAAGTTACCTAAATTAGAAATTGACCACCTTAGAAATTGGAGAGCTTTTTTTAACTCCTGCCACCATTTCGGATTGATTTTACTGTAATTTTAATTTTAATTTTTGTAATTTTGTCTGAAAACATGCCATTTTTATCCTTGCAACATGGTAATTCTTGATATACACTGACAGAGACTTTACACTCCTCCACTCAAAACAGGTTGCATTAGCAATAGCACAGAATTAATTTGGTATTCATGCAGGCACTAAAGAGAGGGCACGCTTGTGCTGCTGTTGCGAATAGTCCTAATGCATTTATAAGAACTTCATGTAATTTTGCAACTGTATTGTGAAATGCTAATTGAGATTTAGCATGCTACAATAATTATTAATGCTAACTAACCCAATACTACTTATCACCGGGTGAACATTTGCTTTTTCATCACTCAGAAAAAAAACTTAATACATAATAGGTATGAGATGAGTAAGCAGCTTTTAAGCTATGTTTAGACTAGCAAGTTCTCGCAGTATTATTATGAGCAAGAACTTCTACATGCATTTGTTTTCACTAGTAGTAATATTTCAATACTTTGTAAACTCATGCAACTCTCCACCTGTCCTGTAAGTGTCAAAATTTGTAGAATTCAGCTTGCGGTGATTGTTTATATGGCAAAAAGCACTTACTTGTTTCCTTGCTAACCTATATGCTTTAACTTGTAGCTAGAAAATAACTCAGTGTCTACGAATACTAACCTCTCCCTTCTGCGATCTCTGTCTCTCCTTTCTTTGTCGCGCTTGTTCTCTTTGCCATCAGGGTCAGCGTTATCCTCATCGGAAGGCATATCCTCGTCCAAATCATCGTCTAAAGCCGAAACTTTAGGCTCTAGCTCGTTGTTCTCCTCCAAAATGGGCCGCTTTTGAATCCGCGGCAAAATTATGTCACACAAACGTTCCTCCCGAAGCAATTCATCGATAAACTCATCTACATGGACTATTTCAAATTGGCCTTCACGAGTCTGCCTCCTTAGCTTCCTGTTGTCGTTGTACAAAGGCTCCAAGTACTTGTAACAATCCACTGAAGTGCCAGTTAACCTCATGTAAAAAGCACCAAGCGCGCGCACGTACTTGAACTCTTCATTCTTGATAAACTCTACGACAATATCCTTTTCTGGCTGTATCTGAAGCATTTTTAACACTAAACAGAGGAACGGAGTGGGATATATGAAGCCACCGTGCACTCCGCCTATATACCGCAATTCCATGGCTTTGTCCACCAACAACTCCGCGGTTAAGGCGAAACATTCTTCTTTCCAGTATTTAGAGTCGTATATACGTGATCTTATAATCTTTTCTATAAGATATTGAGGATTTGTACCGCGAATTGATTTCGCGTCTTTCACCGTGCGGTTCGCCATATTTGTTTATGACAGCATATTGACAGATCACAGAAATCAGAAAATCAGTGGACCAATCAACAGCAGTCATTTGGCGTAGCACAGCAACACCGTGCTTGTAGCTATGGCGGGACAGACTCCATATTAACAGAGATAGCCGTTGTTCGTATTGTACACAGGAAAACGCTGATTTGGACCATATAGTTTTTAAGTGTCCAGCATTCAAACTAGAACGACTGTTATTTGCAAGTGACATTTGTGAACGAAATAACAGTGATAGTGAGGTAGAAGAAAGTGTTCCCCGCCGCATACAGGATTTGTTATCTAACGAAAAATATTATGCGGCATTATTTATGTTTATTTGTAAAACGGTAAAAAAGATTTGAACTCATTGCCTTTGAAAAAGATTGTTTAGAATTTAGAAAAAAAAAAAAAAAATGAAAATGTAATATAAAGTGGTGTTAGTATTAAGTTTCCGTCTGAAGGACTTGTATCCATGGACAAGAATAAACTAAAAAAAAAAAAAAAAAAAAAAGCTATGGCGGGGCTTACATTAGCAAGAAAACTTGCATAAGTTATGTTGCGCAAGCTATTTTGACCGTGTAAACAGTCACGGCAAGCTGACTTCTGCAACATTTGAAGCGTGCAGTGGACTTCTGGCAAGTCACATGTGTAAACACCATTTGTGCAACTTGCGCGAGAACTTGCAGTTTATTCTGCGTGCAGATAAAAGTTTCAACTTGCTGAGCTAATAGCTAACTTTTTTTTATTTGTTCCATTCTGAAGCAGCTAAGGTCTTAAAAACTATACTGCCAAGTTATAAGTTTGTAGTATTACCGATATGCTTTGATTAATGTCTATTTTTGCCGCCCAGCAGTAGTATACATGCACTATTGTCTTCCTGTTTGAAAGACATTGTAGCCAACGTAATTACTGGGCATCATAAGACTTACATCTTATGACTCAGGATGATAAGCACAGTGGAATGCCACGCAGTGCTTTATAATTCATAATTGTGTTTCAATTTGGTACTTTTAAGACGATTATTTTATTTACAATCATCATCCAAACTACATTATATTAGATTCATAAAATTTAGGCGAAAGGATTGCGTGCCTTGTCTTTCAATTTTATGAAAAAAAACATAGTAAGCAATAAATATTCTTCGAGTAATGTGAACAGTTTTGCAAGAAGTTGCGCAAGTTGACTTGAAAAAGTGTGTTGCTAAAGAAATATTGCCGCTAGTGTAAACGCATCTGAAAGCTATTGCGCAATATATTGCTGAGAGAACTTGCTATGTCTATACTTAGCTTATAAGAAAAAAACAGTAGTCATTGTCAATATAGTAGCACAATTTATATAAATGATTTTGAAATATTGGTGTATTGTAGGAAGAAATGAAATAAAAAGAATTTGAAATATTAAAAATATATAATCTTTGAAACCCAAATGTGATATCTGTAACCCACTGCTATAATCTGTCACACCCTTCATTATCACTAGAGATGTGTTAATCAACTACTTAACATGACAATCGATTACGGATTATGTATGAAGAGCCAATAATGCGTAACCTGATAAAATTAAATTCCTATATAGAATGCTTTGAGTCTATAATCCCGATGATCAAAATATGTTTAGAATTATTATTATTACCTTATATAAAATATCTGCTGGCAGATTTTCGACTTCAACCAAATGTTTTGGTGCATTCACTCCTTAAGTATATCAAGTGGTCCTACGTTATTTATGATTTTAATATTTGTTTTTGTTAGTAGTACTTTTTAACTTAACAATATTTTAAGAAATCGATTATAATAATATTAAACATTATTAAACCTGTAAAGTAGAGCTAAACAGTTCACAACACTAAATGTCATAATAAATTTGATTACAATTTATAAAATAACCGCGTTTCAAAACGTAAACATAGCGTTATTGAGTATTGACACTTAAATATTAAACGGTCGTTGTTCAAAAGTTATCCTTTTTTTACATAAACATATCACATACTTACAATTTACAAATCGAAGCCATAAACCCTCCTTGGTGTAAAAACTACACCATGGAAACATCCCGAAAAAGAAGGCGCGATGCGGAACCAATGGAGGTAGATGAACCGCCGAACGGAGAGGCCCATGGCAGCGGAAATAATCAAATAAACGACGAAATAGACCACATATCTGATGACGAAGAAGGTGGAGTGCGTATAGGCGATATATACATCCCGCCCGCTCCGAAACCCGCGCTAACTTTCGACTGTACAGGACCGCGCCTGATTATCACTCATATTGTGAATGAGAATTTCAAAAGCTACGCTGGTATTCAGACTCTAGGACCGTTTCACAAGGTAAGCGCCTATTATTATTGTTTAATTAAACTATTGTGCGATATAAGCTAGGTTAGAAGTGTATTGGTCAAGAACCATCAAACCATCCATATAAGGAGCCATCCAAGCTGTTTATGGGCAGACATATTGTTTACCATCAGGCAATTGGCATGCTCTTCACGTCATTTAACTGCAATAAAACTCAATTACTTATCAATGGATAAATAAGCTACACATTTCTAATAGTAAAATGTCTAATATAAAATTCTTTTTTAGAGTTTCACTTCAATAATAGGCCCAAATGGCAGTGGCAAGAGCAATGTGATAGATTCAATGCTGTTTGTGTTTGGATATAGAGCAACAAAAATCCGTTCAAAGAAAATTTCTGTGTTGTTGCACTCTTCAAGCAAACACCCAAACATATCAAGTGCTAGTGTCGCTGTTCATTTCTGCCAGATTATTGATGGGGTAAGTGCTTATTTTTTATTTGAGTACTAGGTGTTCCTGCCTGCTGCTACTTTGCCTGTGTGAAAGGCCTTTCCTGCTACAAAAGTCCCTAAACACAGTACACTACCAACTCTCTCTAGGTCAGCGTGGTGGACTAAGGCTTAAAATCCCTCTCAGTAATAGAAGAGGCCTGTGTTCAACAGTAGGCACTATATAATATAGAGCTGATATATTATATTTATTATTAGGATATATATATATACATACATACATACATACATACATACATACACACTCACACCTTTTATCCCCAAAGGGGTAGGCAGAGGCGCCACTAGTTCACCCACTTTTCGCCATGCATAGTCCATCCCATAATGTGATAGGAGGCGAGCCTATCCCTATTTCGGGCACTAAGTCCAGACTCTGGGCTGATACTGAATAGAAAAATCCAATACGACTGTGCCTGACCCGGGGATCTAACCCGAGATCTCAGCATTGCAGTTGTACCGTAATACAACTACGCCACTGAGACAGTCTTGGGCAGTATTAGGATATGTTCTCTGTATTATCTACAACTATATTATGTAGGTTGTGGGCTGAGAGATACTGCCTTCAGATCCTATGTTGGTCAGTTATGTAGATTTTTTAACACAATATACTTGCCATTGGATCCTCAAGCTGGAGTTTACTTTAAGCAAGTAGTAGGTTAAAAAAGTGAATAAACAATCTCTACAAAATGTTGGAAAAAGTCTGTTGTGGAGTCCCCACACTTGTGAGGACTGTCGATAAACGTGGAGAGAAGATTAAATTTTGTAGAATAGTTTCAGTAAAACAACACATTTTGTGAATCCTAAACACCTTGAGTCTGTGTAGGTCTATTTAAAAAAAATGGTACTATGAGTTACTTCAATTATCTATACTAATATTATAATCCCATCCTAGCCGATTTCGGCCACGGCGGCCAATCTCAACGGAGATCAGCCAGGTACGCAGGAGATATTATAGTGCACAAGTGTGTGTGCAATACACAGATGCACTCGCTATTCCATCACTCATAGTCCGGTGAGCCGGCAATCCGACATGACTGGAGAGAGATCAGACGCAGTACCAACGCCTTTACGTGCTTTACGAGGCACGGGGGTATCACACCGTTAACTTCCTGACTCCGAGCTGCGACTGAGTAATTTTTAAGATGGAAAAACCCAGTCACAATGTTTATTGCCATGCCATATGGATTTGAACCCAGGACCTCAGCGCGCAAATCGTACTCGTAACGCGTACGCAATACAACTACGCCACCGAGGCAGTCTCTAATATTATATGTCACAGTACTAATATTATAAAGCTGAATAGTTTGTTTGTTTGTTTGAACGCGCTAATCTCAGGAACTACTGGACCGATTTTGAAAATTCTTTCACTAATAAGAAGCTACATTACTCCTGAGTGCTATAAGCTACTTTTTATCCCGGAAAAACTTTTCCACGCTGGAGAAGCCGCGCGCAATGCTAGTCTAATATAACTGTGATGCTACTGTTAGAAAAAACACATTTCCACTATTACCTCAAAATGTTATTCAAAACCGTTTTTTTTACTACTAAAAATATTTCTTTCGTATGATGTGATGGACACAACACTTTCTTAATAAAATAATTACTTATTCCAAAATCGATGACTTGTGGGAATCGTCTAAAACTAATTTTTGTGTGAAACATTTTTTAAGTCACCATAAAATTGAAATTATTATTTATTCATCTCAAAAACGGTCGTTGTCGTGCGTTACCCTCTCGCTCGACAGTCGACGCAGTACTGAATTATGAATATTATGCCTGTGTTTGGCTGAGAAAATTCGCGCGGGGCGGGGAGTGGACATAGACTCGAAAAGATTATGACCATAATTCCAATGTTGAAAAGACGTATAAGATGTTTTCTCAGTCGCTGCAGCTTGCCTTTTTGGGCTAGTATTTTGCTAAAACTCAACCTGCCAAAATTACAGATTAGGTCATTGTTTTATTAAGAGCAACAAATTTATCATTGTCAGTAATTCATGTTTGTATTTAATACATTTTAATTATTCTTGTTTAGCATTTCTTGTGTATTAGACTTGTAATATAAAAGAAATGCTAATCACCATCTTTTCATTATTTATATTTTTTGTTCAAATAATTATTCTTAATAGTCTTCACAATTACTAGGAGAACATTTGATATTACACAAATCAATATTAGTGTGTTTACAAAAGTTAACTTAATAAATATTACAAATCATTAGAATGAAAGAAATCAAAGAAATTGTTTCTTATGAACTTTTTTATTCAATTTGTATTGATAAATATGTCTTTCAACATTTCCCCATATGCTTCACTTTGAGACCCGGGTGGTATTGTTCTCCACAGTGGAAGTTACACCAGCCATCATATGTTAAGCCGTTGCTGCCACAAATTAAAGGGGTGTCTGGGGGGCACATACAAACCCATCCTGAGTTTTTAGAGCTATTTGCCATAGCCATTGCCAAAAGTAAACCTGAAAAAATAAAAAAAGTAAAACGAAAATCCTCATAGCCGATTTCACAATTTTTCCGGCCAGAAGCGGGATTCGAACCCGGGACCACAGTGCAGTAGTTGTACCGCGTACGTAACACAACAACACAGTCGAGGCATTCAACTGTAACAATACTGGAAGGATGAGTTGACTTGGAAATCAGGATGGATTAGGACATGTTCAGCAGTGAGCTAGTCTGATAAATTACTGCAGGATAGAAAAGGTGTATTAGTTGTAAAAGACACTCTTCTTGGACAACGAGAACATACTAAAATATAGACTTAATCCTGAGGGTGAATTCGTGCTGCGATAAAATCGTCTGGTGCGGTTTTTCCGAACCACAGTCTTCGTTAGTGGGTGTCCCATCATAGTAAGCATAGTATATGAATAAAACTTCTCTAACTGGTGATTTGATGAATAAATTAGAACTGAGAATTCATATTAATGTTTCATATGACTTTGGTTTAATCCTGAAGAGACAATATAAATTTGAACCCTGTGTTTCTTTAAAAATAATGAATGCAAAATTATTGCCAAACTAAATTTTAACGCCTTTTACCTCCGAAGGTGTAGGCAGAGGCGCAACTAAGGCAAACACTTTTTTTTTTTTTTTTTTTTTTCCCTATCTGGCTCTGTCCTTTAGGACAATTTTGCCAATGTCAAGTGAGGCGGATACATACACAGAAGAAATAAAAAAAAAAACTACGCCAGATGACCAGACGAAACAGAAACAAAAACACTGAGAAACAACAACATTCAAACAAGATACAAAAAGATGAACAAAGAGTTCTAAGACTAAAACTGTGACTTTGTAGACGAACATCTAAAATTACAAAAAGGTCAAGAGAATAAGAAAAAGAGAGACAGAGAGAAAAAGGGAAAGGGGGTGGAGCTTAAGAAATAAAAGTATAAAATACTATAATTTTATGTTATTAATAAGGATGAATTTTGATAAAATTTGAATAAATGGGGAGTGAACTCGAGAAAGCAAACAGATAGAGTTTGTAGGGCGTGGAATATAAGGGGGGATTAAATCATACAGGGAAACAGATAAATTTGGGCAATTAAAGAAAATATGGTCAATAGTACCATCCTCCAACCCACATTCACACAACGAATGGTCCCTAATCCTTATTTTAGCCAGAAAAACAGGCGAACAAACATGACCCAAACGGAGACGAATAATGGTGGAAGTAACCCACCTGCTGGCATTGCGATATTTAAAAAACCACGGTCTAACTGGGACTTCTGTTTGTATACTCCCATAATGTTTACCTTTAACAGTTTTAGACCTGAGCCATATATTGTTCCATTTTTCAAAAAGACGGGGTTTAGCAAGTGTGAAAAGATCTGAAGGGAAAACTTTAAAATGAGTGGGACATCCTGACCTGGAAGCTTCTTTTGCATAATAATCTACATCTTCGTTACCTCTAATGCCGTTGTGACTTGGGATCCAAGCTAATACTACTTCAATTCCAAGACAGTGACATTTATAGAGCAAATCTTTAGTTTTTAAGTTTAAAGGGAAAATAGTTTTAGATCGGAGGGGGAATTTAGAGATATCCTGAAGGCAACTAAATGAATCAGAAAATATGATAGATTTGTTAAGTTTGTGGGATTCAACGTAGGATACCGCTTCATAAAGAGCAATTGCTTCAGCGGAAAAAACCGTGGACAAAGGAGGAGCTTTAAAATTTAAAATCACCCTATATTTAGGGATCCAAACAGCTGCGCCTAAACAGTCAGTAGGGGAGAGTTTGGAACCGTCAGTGAATATATTGAGCCAACCATTCCATTCGTTATTGACAATACAGTTAAAAAGATCATTAGCACAGGGATTATTTTTCTCTATGCCAAAGTTGTAAATTACGTTAGGACTAAAAGATAGGGCATCATACTCAATGGAAAAAACAGGATTGATTGGAAATTGGATTAGAGGACAGGGGATGTTGATGAAGGATTTATAGCTAATAATGAGGCAAGGTGGGTCTTTATGCAACCAATAGTTAGAAGTAAGAACCAGTTGAGAAAGAGAACTTAGTCTGGAGGAAAGAGGGTGTTGGGAAAGAAGCATGGACCTGCTAAGAAAACGGTCAGAGAGATATTGCCTACGCAATTTAAGAGGCGGATCGACACACTCCACTTGCAAAGCATTAGTTGCTGAAGATTTCATTGCTCCAGTGACAATGCGAAGACATTTTGCTTGAATTTTGTCTAATTTATTTAGAGCAGCTTTGTTACAAGGTTCCAACAAGAAAGAGCCGTAATCAAAGTGGCTTCTGATAATAGCGTTATATAGCAGTTTCTGACAATAAGGATGAGAGCCCCACCATACGCCAGAAAGAGACCTTAGCACATTAACATTCTTTTCACACTTATTGGCGATGAAGTTCAGATGAGGAACTCCTGTCAGCTTAGAGTCGAGAATAACACCCAGGAATTTTGTCTGATTTTTATTCACTATTGGAAATCCATTAACGGAAATATCTAAATTTGGAATCAGTCTCTTTCTAGAAAATACTACTACATTACTCTTTGCAGCTGATAAAATAAGGTTGTGCTTCAATAACCAAACATTAAGGTAGGATAGAGCCGTATTTAATCGATTGGCTGCATCCGAAAACGAAGGCGAAATAGAGTACAATGCAAGGTCATCTGCGTATTGAAGTATATTACAAAATGACTCCACAGTTTCATCAAGGTCGTATGTATAGAGGCAGTAAAGGATAGGGCTTAAGACAGAACCTTGTGGTAAGCCCTTCCAAATTGCACGCGGTGAAATAGATACATGATGACGAATGGAAATAACACGAGCCATGTGAAGATTACAAATGACATTAGTTAACCTCTCAGGAATACTCAGCTGTAGCATTTTCTGCCTGAGTAGAGGGAGAATAACACTGTCATATGCAGAGGTAATGTCCAAAAACACACCCACAGCATGCTCGTTTCTTGAGAAAGCAAGTCTAATATCTGTGGTTAATACGGCAAGACTGTCAATTGTACCCATGCCTCGTCTAAACCCAAACTGTGTTCTAGATAGAATACCTTTGCTCTCCACAATATATTCCAAACGATTTTTTAACATATGTTCAAAAACTTTTAGTAAAGCTGAAGATAGCGCAATAGGCCTATAGGCGGAGGGATCTTTAGGGTCCTTTCCTGGCTTTAGAATTGGGATTATTATTTGACTTTTCCAAGGGTTTGGAAAATTACCGGAAAGAAATATTTGGTTAATAATATTTAGGAACAATTGTTTTGTTGCGGATGAAGCCTTACAAATAAAAGAATATGGAATACCGTCTGCTCCAGGAGCAGAGTCATTAAGATTGTTTAAAACACAAGACAATTCTTCAAATGAAAATATTTGATCCATTTTGTGTGCCGAGGTTATATGAGAAATTGGAGGTGGGAAACAATTGAAACAGGGAACAAATGGAGGAGCCAAATTATCGGCAAATGCGCTAATCCACGAAGAATCGTTAGAGGAAATATTACAATTAACAGAGGAAGCTCTACGAAAGCTTTTAATGCTTCTCCAAACCACTGAAGCATGAGTTCGGGGTGAAAGACTTTCACAGAACTTTTTCCAACCCTGTTTCTTTTTAAATGAGAAAAATTTAGTAGTGCGGGCCGAGATTCGTTTAAAAGAAAGATAATTTTCCATGCTCATATTACTGCAGTAAATAGATTCCGCATCCTTGCGCTGATTCACCATGGCTGAGCATTCAGAGTCCCACCAAGGAGGCGAAGGTAGTTTACGGCATGAAGAGTTTTTTAGAGGAAAAATAGAACTAGCAACGGATAAAAGAGCGTCTGTGAGAGAGGAATACAATTTAATAAAATTTAAATTATCAACCATAGGTAAAGAAGAAGTTTTAGCTTCCACTAATTCTGCAAAGAGGTCCCAGTCAACTTGATCGAGTCTAAACTTTAGTAAAGGAGGGAGGGCAGAAATCGGATCAAAGGAATGGGGAAATGATATTAAAATGGGGAAATGGTCACTACCAAATGAGGAAGGCAATACATTCCAAGATAGCAATGAAGCCAAATTCGGCGAAGCAAATGATAAATCTACATGACTAGAGTTTTGAGTTGGGGAGACTCTTCGGGTGGGAGCCCCATCATTTAAAAGGCATAAATTCTCTGAGTCGAGAAGGTCAATCAATGCTATCGAATTTGATGATGACAAGTGGGAGCCCCACATGGGGTGATGGCAGTTAAAGTCACCCAAAATAATAACAGGACGGGGAAGAGTTGAGAAAATATTGGACAATTCAGACACAATGGAAGCATTAGGGTAAGGAATATAAACAGAAATAATAGTAACATTGTTAACTTTTGCAGCAACAATATTGAAATCAGAACTGTGGGATGGGAGAGGGATTTGATTAAATGAAAAATTCCGTTTGATTAGCAAGGCACAGCCACCATATCCATCCATCCTGTCATCCCGGAGGCAGTAAAAGCCAGATACTCTAAAAAGAGAACCAGCCTTAAGCCATGTCTCAGAAATGGCAAGAATAAATGGGTTGAACCTGTTAATAAGGTAAATGAGTTCATGTTTTTTATGGTTAATACTTTTAGCATTCCATTGCAGGAGACATTGGTTGGAAGCCATTTTTATCAATTACTGAGATAATTTATTGAAGTTTTTGAATGACATTGTACGGTATGGCATCATTAAATTTTGACACAATGTTTATCAAGAGGTCAGAGAGTAAACCAATAAGGCCGTCATTTTGTGTTGGATCTTTATGTTCAGACAAAGCATGACCATTAGGCATAGAAGAGAGAGGGGTAGATGTAATAAGATTGTGCGCTTCCTGATCATAGGATACTCCAAGAGAAGGCCTTGGGTGACGAGATTTAAAAATTGTCTTCCTATAGGAATTCTGTGAAGGCGATGAATTTGGAATATAGAGAGAAGGGGGGAATCTGGGAGTAAAAGAGCTAGTAGCAGACTGGGGCATTGGTTGAGATTTGGTGACATCAGAATAAGGTCTACGGAAAGTAATTGGAAATTTTTGGGATGCCTCAGTGTAAGAGATGTTGTCTTCAGACATGACTATTTTAATAGATTTCTGTCGGGAATGTTCCGGACAGACCCTGTTATTAGAAAAATGGGATCCAGAGCAGAAAAGACATGTAGCCTCCGACTCAGGCACAACACAACTGTCACCTGTGTGCTGTTGGGCACATCTGTAACAGCGAGGTTTGGAGCGACATTGGCTTTTTATATGTCCAAAACGACAACAAGCTAAGCACTGAATGATTGGGAGCTGATAAATGCTTACAGGCAGGGAAGAATTAAAGCAAAAAATTCTTGAAGGAAGAGTTTGTCCTTGAAATGTTATCACAACAGTTTGAGTAGGAACCCAAGCTGGTGCATTATCCTGGAATATTTTCCTATTCAAACGTCTCGCTTTAATTACCGCACCACAATTGTCTGGGCATACAATCGCGTGGACTAATTCTTCCATTGACCATTCAATTGGCACATTTTTAATTATACCCATACGTGTAACATGGAACTTAGGGATCACAGCTGAGTACTTATATTGTTTTAATATTGGATTTCCTAGGAAGTTATTTGCATCCGCTATTGTTTTAAATTGGATAGATACCCGATTGCGACCAATAGCTCTTATACCGTCAATTGTAATTCCGGGGACGGCGTTTTGAAATAAAAGGTGACCTAGTTTTAAAGGGCGAATAGTTAAGCCAGCAGATGGGTCTGGTTCCACTCTAGTGATATGAACTAGATACGGACCATTAGCACATTCATCGTATTTAAGTGAAGCATTTTCTTGAAATTCGGGGTTTACATAAATATTTTGAACCGAAGCGGAGGGAGGGTTTAAAGTTTTTTTAGGAACAGGGGGACTATCGGACACTGAATTAATGGAACGTTTTTTTGCCACAGATGATAAAGGGACGGTTGAATTTGAAACATCCTGAACTAATTCGTGAGGAATATCTGGAGGATCGGGGGGGTTGGGTGGATCCGGATCCATATTTGAATCAACGTGATCACATTAGAAGGCAAAACAATCACTTACCATACAAAAAAAAAAACAAAGGAAAGACAAAAACAAAATTATAAAAACCTGAACAATTTCAAAGGAAAATACAAGAAACGCTTTGACACGTGTATCTACCTTCGAACCGCGTGACCAAAAAACAAGGCAAACACTTCGCTGTGTCTTTTGCATCACATTGTCATAAGGGAAAGTTGAATTTGAGCGCATTATTTAAAAAAAAGACTATGCACGACCATTGTTTACCGAATATCGATACGCTAAATACTTACGCAAATATTAAGTCTAGTCAGGAAGAACATCGTAAGCGACATTTCGCATTTTTTATTAGAGCGGCTTTTTTTTGTAAAACTATATAATATTTATGGTATATTTCCAATATTTTTGTAGAATGTTTATTTTTTATATTAAACACTGCAAATAAACCAGTAATATTTAAAATGGATATGGAAAAAAGCTGCTCTAGTAAAAAGTGCGAGATGTCGCGTACGATATTTTTTTCTGATAAGACTATTTGTTTCGCGTCTAGCCCACTGAAATGATTGACGAACCGAATTTTTTTATAATCTTAAGTAATCATTATTGGAGACTTCAGTCTATGAAAGGATTAAAGCTATATGCAATGCAATGCAACCAGCCCTGTATTATATACTGCCCACTACTGAGCACGGGCCTCCTCTACTACTGAGAGGGGTTAGGCCTTAGTCCACCACGCTGGCCTAGTGCGGGTTGGCAGACTTCACATACCCTCGAAATTCTTATTGAGAATTCTCAGATATGTAGGTTTCCTCACGATATTTTCCTTCAACGTTAAAGCGAACGATTATAATTTATAAACCATACACGCGTTACTTCGAAAACTCCGAGGTGTGTGCGTTGGGTTTCGAACCTGCGGACATTGTCTCGGCAGACCGTCTCATTCCCAACTAGGCTCTCTTCCACTTATAGCTATATGGGTAATGGGTATTTAATATTAATTGATACTAGTGGTAGAAATTCGACCGTTGAATTTAATATATTTGTAACACATTCATAATTTTAGTTTTTTGTACTTCCTATATGAATTTTAATGATTTAAATTTTACACAGGACATAGTGAGACTTAAAATCTAGTGTGTCAGGATGACGAGTGCAGTGGAATGCCACACAGTACTTTGTAACTCAAGGTGCTGGGTGGTGTTGCTACTGTTTATGGGTGGTCGTATCGCTTACCATCAGGCGAACGGCATGCTCGTCTCGTCATTCAATGCCATAAAAAAACGAAAAAAAAAAACAATTTGCTTAAAAGGACTGCAAAGTTTATGCTTTACGTATTATAAAGATATTTTAATAGAAAATTTACTTACACAGTAATATTTTCATGATTGAAATAAGTAGGTATACGTGTGATAATAATGCTTCGGTTACACCGCTTTTATACGCGTACTTATGAGTATTCAACGCGGATTTTAGAGATGGGAAAATATTCTAACTAGTTATATTGTATGTGGATTTTTCAATTGATATTTTCTCGGGATTGAATACTCTAGGGAGGGATTTTCATGCACCCGTAAAAACTATGCCAATCCCTTCTGCTAGATCAAATATCTGTCGATATGTATTTTGCACCGATCCATTGCAGTGGGATAAAAGGCAGGAATGTTCTAAGATAAACAAGATAAGATATTCCCGAAAGGTTGGCATGGAATTTGTGCAGTTAGGTCCATGTAGTATACAGCCCCGGATGTTATTTGCATACTATCTAACATTATGTTGTGTTCATCATGCCAAAGACTACACTCCCAAAGTACATGATGAGCGGACTGTTCATATTCGCAACCACGTGTAGAGCATGGACACATAGGAGAATCAACCAGCTTAAATGAGAACAGTTTACCCCTAAAATTACCATGGCCGGTAAAGAATTGCGATACACAATGATCAGTTCAATTTGTGCAGTTACTGTTCGATGATTTTATGCTTAATATGACGCAAGATCAGGCTTGCACTGATTTTTTTTATGTATATCAAATACAAATTACAATCCCGGGAACTTTCTAATACATTTTTAGAAGCGAAAAAAATTATTTTAATAATTGCATACAAAAAAATAATAATCTAATTTAGTAATAGACATTAGAAAATTGCTACGTTTTAAAAGTCAATAATAACAATAATTATTTTAGCGTATTTTTCATATAGTTCACTGAAACATTACCAAACATAGCTTTGAAACATCGTGCACTTCGAAACACCGGTGGAAGGAAGTAGAAATCAACAGCGGTTGTTGACGCGACCTTGACAATGTCGACAGTTTGTTGCCCAAGCGTCGCCACAATTGGTATATAAAATCATCGGCGCCGAGGAAATGACATTCACTACAACTAGCACAATCAACCATGAGAAGGAGCCTTCTGGTGGCTTTTGGCCTCGTGGCCTTCGCGGCCATAGTGTCAGCGAGAGAGATCCGCGAGAAACGGTCAGCTGATTTGGAAGCAGCAGCCTCCGGTCATAAATGGGACAAGGGTGGTGGTCACGAACACCACGGGCATCATCATCATGATCATGGCGACCATGACCATAAGGGACACAAGGGGCACCATGAACACCATCACGGAAAGCACGGACATCACCACCATGGTGGGCATAAGGGACATCATGGCGAGCACGGCGGCCACAAGAAGCACCATCACCACGATGAAGGCTACCATCACCACCACCATCACGGCGAGAAGGGAGACCACGGTCATGGTCACGATGAGCACGGCCACTGGCACAAAGGCCATGACACGAAGGGACACCACGGAGTCGAGAAACACGACGAGTTCAAGAAGGATAAGCATTTCCACCATCATCATGGGGACAAAGGCTTCCATGAGCATCATGGTGGTCATCATGACGAGGGTGGGTATAAGAAGGGTGGTCATCACCACCACGGACACAAGCACGGCGGACACCACGAACACCACCACGGCAAGAAGGGACACCATGAGCATGGAGGACATCATCACGACCACAAGGGACATCATGGCGAGGGCGGTCACCATGACCATTGGGATCATCATCATGATCATGGCAAGAAGGGAGGCCATGAGGACCACAAGAGCTGGGGACACAAGAAGGGTCATTAAACTGGGTACTAGATTTAAATACTGTTCCTGACTGACTGAATGACTGACAAACAAATAAACCATTGATGATAGAAACATGAAGTTTGGAATATATCGCATACTGTGTACATACATTTTCTAAATTCAACCCTTAAAAAGATAATAGGGGATGAATTGTGTGGATTTATGAATGACTTGATAGAAAAATGGAAATTGGAGGATATGTAGAGGCTTACTTTAAAGAGTACACATGGACTTAATAATGAAGTTACGACATTCAACTACTTAAGGTTTGAATAGGGGATGGAAGATATGAGAATAGACACATCAAAACTAAAAAATTAAGCCTCTCAAATGGTTAAAACTCTGTGGGGCAAAGCCGTTAAAAATTAAATATAGTAATTATTCCGTCAGTTATCTGAAGTCATATACAAAAGTAATATTTGAAAATCTAAAATCACTTCTCTGGTGCCTTTGTTATGGATTAAAGTTTTATTAGCTATAATTTTTACAGCCAAATGTCTAAGAGTTATATGTTTTTTGTTTAATTGTTATACAGTTTTGTATTTTTATAAAAGTTATTCGGTTCAATTTTAAGAACAGAAATGATTAATATCTGATCTCGGTCAGAAATTTTGGGATAAAAAAGCATATAAAACAAAAAAGTAAATATAATATGATTTATTATAAAACCACTTTGTCTAATTTTTAAAACCCTCTTAAGTTAAAGATCAAAGTAATAGTAAAGTTTTTATGATAGTGAAAAACATATTTAATGTCCAAAATAAAAAGAAAAAATATTTGAATGGCCTAAAATACAATAAATTGATCTTTAACGCAACCCTAGCGCATATTATTATAACTTGCTCAAATAACAGGTATTACTAATCAATTAAATTCAATAATGAAACAATGTAACGTTAAGTACTTTGTGTTTAATAAATCACAAGCAAAGCAAATTGGTATGAATAATGTAAATATTTGTGATTACTTTTCAGCTTTCACTTAGCTTAATAAAAGCGGCGGTAGCCTAGTTGGGAGTGGAGCGGACTGTCGAGACGAATGTTCGCAGGTTCAAATCCCAAGGGCACACACCGCTGACTTTTCTCAAAAGTTATGTGTGTATTCTTTGTGAATTATCGCTCGATTTAACGGTGAAGGAAAACATCGTTAGGAAACCTGCATACCTGCGTCCGCCAACCCGCACTAGACCAGCGTGGTGGACTAAGGCCTAAAAACCCTCTCAGTTAGGCCCGTTCTCAGCAGTAGGCAGTATATAATACAGGGCTGGTATGGTGGTATGGACTTAGCTTAAATTGATTATGTTATAGTTCGTATTGGAAAAGGTACCTACTACATTGAGATTACTTAGTATAATACAAAGATGCCCGTCGCCTCTGTACTTACGCCAAAAATTCAAAAACTATAGTTGTGTCAATTTAAGCTTGCCGGTATGACAATTCAATTTTTTCGCGACGCGATAGCTTTGTGAGAACGTCTACCCAAAAAGTATTTATTTATTTATTTAAAAAGGTATATCAACAGTACACGTATATTTAATACTCTAATACACTTTACTTAGGCTTAAAACTAGTACATGTCCAATTACAGATGTACACAACATTACTTAAAAAATATATAAATTATCATAGTATTTTATTTTATTGGTTGTAGAAAACTTACAGCTAATACAAATGATAGTATATAAGATTATAATAGCGACAAAAGGCCAGTTGAAAGTTTTCACTTATAGGTTAGGTGTGTACCTACACATACAATTTCTTAATATCTTACTTCTAGAGTGTTCTAGAAGCAAGATATTAAGAATTTGTTATATATTATATAAAATTCAACCGTTAAAAATATATTTATCTAAGTTAAACAACGCATAGAACCGAACTCAGAGGAAGAATGCATCGCTCATGATTCTTTTAAGTTTTGGAATACTTGTGCAAAAAAGATCTAAGTCCATATCATATATTATATTATTAAACTGATAGCTGACTCTTTTGAGGAAGGCATTTTTGCAGTAATTTGTGTTTGTGCGGGGGATATTTAGCAATCTCGGACACGTCACAAAATTGGGGTGCGGTACCGAGCTTAACCGCAGGAGGTACGGGTAAATAGTCTAATATTATAACTTTTGATCTAAAGGAACGTCTACAATCTACATTTGTTATTGAAAATATTTAGGGAATCAAAAAATATGTCAATATTTGGCACTTTGGCACAGATTTCATTGTAGGTAGTGGATATTCTACGTATGGGCGAGTTATACCCAACATTTGTTCGGCTTTGTGGTAGGTGGAAGAGTTCAGTTCGCGTCTGTCTAGGCAGCCAGTATGGTATCGACAACCCAAAGCGCTCTAGCAAATGCTTACACTGAGAAAACCCAGTAACACATCTGTATAAAAACATAAGGTCGTGTTGTTTCCGTCGATTGCGTAACGCAAACATGTTAAAAAAGAAAGACTAGTTAAAAATTCAACTATATAATTGCAAATATTAACCACGTTCTCCATAAATTATAGCAATGAGTATAATATTTATATGCTAACCTTGAAATAATATTGTAAAAATATACCGAAATAAAGAATTTAATCTTGACTTTTAAATCAACGCGACGCCTTTACAATGTTGTATCCTTCAGTTCACGGGCGTAGCGGTGGGAAAGTTTTTAATCGTTTGGAAACGAAATATAAACGATTACTGAGAAAAATCGAAATTTGGAAATTATATGCAGGATGTATCACGATAGAGTTTTCAACTGAAGCAGGTCAATAGTTGTTGTTTAGGTACATATATTTATTAAAATATGTTTCAAGAGCATTTTTAAAACAGTCTAGTACAATCTATTAGATAAAAGTACAATATATCCTACTAATATTATTAACGCGAAAGTTTGTAAGAATGTATGGATGTATGTTTGTTACTCTTTCACTCAAAAACTACTGAACGGATTTCTATGAAATTAGGCACACAAGTAGATTATGTCCTGGATTAACACATAGGCTACTTTTTATCCCGGGAAAATATAAAGCGTAAATTTTATCCCGGAAAAACCTTTAACGCGGCGGAGCCCCGGGCAAAAGCTAATTCGATATAATTATAATTTATTTTGACAATAATTATAATTAATGTTTTCATTTGTTGTAATGCACCTGAGCGTACCAAAATTCATATAGCATTTCTAATGTAATTTTAGTAAATATGAGTACCTTATGCTACTGAATACGCATTAAGACTGTCGCACCGATTACCCGTTGGACGCAGCGAACGTGTCACAATAATTCTTGGGAATTCGTGTCTTGGGAGATGCCTATGTCCAGCAGTGGACTGTAACGGGTTGATGATGATGAATGGAATATAATAATTAAATAAAAACAGTGATTTATATAAAAATTACCCTTTTGACTATCGATTATAAACTCTCTGAACAAGAAATCGATATCACTTAAGAATCGATTATTTCAGGCAACCGATTTTTTGTTCTCTTCACTATACATAGTATGAAGTGAAGTGTCAATAAATTGTCATACCGGCAAGCTTAAATTGACACTACTATACTGAACTGATTTCGATGAAAGAACATGTCCAAAAACGGGCTTAAAATACTAACCAAGATACTTTATACATATTTGGATAGTACTCCCATAAACTAGGCCTTTTCAATAAATCGTATAATTTTAAAATCCTCCGATTTTGAGATTTATGACATTTTATTTTGCTTACAAACTACATTTTAAATTACCATCTTCAAGAAAGTTATAAATGGATGGGTCTAAAAATATTTTTTAATGGATCCAAGATCCATATTTTTGCCCCTTTAATATCCATAAAGTTTTAGCTTGGTTAAATTTTGAGGCCAAGCACCCATACAAAAAGCGAACATCCCCATTGGCATTTATTAAAACTCTGGGGAGATTTTAGGCTACTTTTTATCCCGGAAAAATATATAGCAGAAGCTTGTTTGACTATAAAATAAACTTACTTAAAGTCAGTAAGTAAAAAGCATAAACCCACTTAGTCTTTTTTCTCAGGGCTGTTTTTACAATCATACATACACACTCACGCCCTTATCCCATAGGGGTAGGCAGAATCTATTGAGCGCCACATGCTACGATCTTGACACCTCTTTCGCCTCTTCCACATTCATAGATTTTTTCATACATTTTCGTCGGTTAAGGGTACTCCTGACCTGCCCTTTTCGGACATCATTTATTTTTCAATCATCGGATAAAATTTATTTGTAAGACAAGGTACAACACAAACAAGTAAAAAATGATGTTGTACGTATAATGTCAGTTCGTCTCACTTTTATAATTAGTCGAGTTATAATTAATTTGATGATCTTTAACCGTAGATAGAAAAATTAGCCTCGAGTCTAATTACAGGTCCTAGTAACAACTTTCTTAATACAATAAGTATATTTTACGAAAACATTAATGTATTCTTTTTCTTTTCTGTTCACCCCTATATTTCACCCGTTAACCCCCCATATTTCTCCTTCAGCCCCTTGTCCGTTAACACTCCATTTAGCAATAAATAACTGTTTTAGGAAGGAGAAGAGTTTACAGTGGTGCCCAACACGGAGATAGTCGTTTCGCGTACGGCCTTCAAGGATAATTCATCGTACTACACTTTGAATAATAAACGAGTGCAGTTCAAAGAAGTGGCCAAAATGTTGAGGTCCCATGGTATCGATTTGGACCATAACAGGTTCCTTATTTTGCAGGTAAATATAATTAGTAAAGAAAAATTAAGAGAGAAGGAGATTAATTTATGAAACTTACTATTGGATCAGTAATTAATTATAATTAGAAATCTCAAAGTAAATTTAAAACAAAAAAACATAGGATACTATTAGAGGAGTCTATAGTACGTAGTTCCATTGGCGTAGCTAAAGTCATTTTCCAGGAGTATATGGAGATGGTAACAAGTTTGTGGAATATATAAAATAGTAATTCGAGAAAGATTAGGTAGATATAAGATTACTATTTGTTAAATAATTTCCGTCTTATTACAACAAAATAGTTTAGTACTGGGTTTAAACCAAGACTAAAAAGTCTTGGTTTGTTACGGTATTAAAGTTAGTTCTCGGACTATAAGTTGGTACTTATTAGGGTGAAGTGGAACAAATTGCTATGATGAAGCCGAAGGCGCAAACAGAACATGAGTCCGGAATGTTGGAGTATTTAGAGGACATCATCGGCACTTCAAGATACAAGGTATGTCAACAAAATGTAATCGACGGTTGACAGGCTAACTGACTTAAGCGACATTAATTTCGTAAAATTGAAACTGGTTACAAAAGACGCAGAAAAATAACACTGCTTCCAAATACGTGTATGCCCCATAAAAAAAATATCCTTTCAACTGTCCTAATAAAATCACAAAAAATACTTATATAGTAGACATACCACTAATGAATATACCCGGTAATTTCTAGATATTCTTGCACAAATAATTCTGTATACTAAAATAACCTTATACTTGTTTAAAAACTGGCGTCATATTTTCAACAAATTAATCATCTCAATAAAAATATCTCATAATACATTTTTTTTAATCTAAAAACAGTTTTTTTTTCAAAATTTATTATTGACAGGACCCCATAGAAAAGTTATCAATAAAAGTGGAAGAATACACGGAGATGCGTAAAGAGAAGCTAAACAGAGTCCGTCTGGTCGAACAAGAGAAACAGAGATTGGAACAGCCCATGAGAGAGGCGGTAGAACAGATGAATCTCACCAACGCCACTCTCAGAACTAGGAATATGCTGCTACAGAAGTATATGTACGTATCGAATATTAAAAGTGATCTAAGTTCATGTTTCTATTCCTAAAGGAATCGAAGTGTTAATATTTCCTTGAGCTTATTTTCTTCCCATGATGTGTTAGGGGCGAACAAATTCTGAAAAAAAATAGTCAAAATCGGTTCATTCGTTTGAGAACTACGATGCCACAGACAGACCGACAGATACACAGATACACACCCTAAACTTATAACACCCACTTTTTTCGGATGTTAAAAACTGAAGTGTGTTATTGACTCGAAAAAAGTGTTTTCTTCTAAATAGAAAAACGCTTAGGCGCATACAAAGGCGACATGTATCTGTGTTAAAAAAGGAACGGTTTTTTTTTACATTTACTGTACATATTTTGTATACAATATCATTTTTAGTTATGAAACTAACAAAATAATAGAAGCCAAGGAGAAAGAGATGAGTGAATTGAAAGAAACACTCGCGAAAATTGATGAAGTTTTGAACAAAATAAAGGAAGATTTACACGAAAAAACTACAGTACTCAAGAACGGCACACAGTAAGTACTTATATGAAAAAAATAGGTTTTTTTGCATAAAACTATTTTGGACTAGCTTTTGCCCGCGGCTCCGCCCGCGTTAGAAAGTTTTTCCGGGATAAAAGTCCCGCTTTATATTTTCCCGGGATAAAAAGTAGCGTATGTATTAATCCAGGCCATGATCTACCCGTGTGCCAAATTTCATCCAAATCCGTTCAGTATTTTTTGCGTGAAAGAGTAACAAACATAAATACATCCATACATTCATACATCCATACTTACAAACTTTTGCGTTTATAATATTATAGTAGGATGTTGCTAGGTGTATGTAGGTTTGTTTCCTTAAACGCAGTCTTAAAAAAGTGTTTTTTTTTTAGGAAATATGACCAACTACAAAAACAGAAAGATGAAGTGGCGGAAAAATTGCAGACCTGTAAGAAAAAATTGGTTACAATTCAGGCGGACACGACGCAGTCAAACAAAAAGAAGAAAAATCTGGAACAACTGATAGAACAGGAGAAGGGGAAGCTCATTGAACTGGAATTGGTAAGTCGAAAGTGTAACATATTTTAGTGGTATAACTGGTGGTAGGTCTCTCATATGTAAGAGTCCGTCTGGGTGGGTACCACTGCAATGTCTATTTTTACCGCCAAGCAGCAGTGTGCATGCACTGTTGTGTTTCGGTTTGAAGGACATTGTAGCCAGTGTAACTACTGGACATAATGAGACTTAATATCTTATGTCTCAGGATGTCGAGCGCAGTGGAATGCCACACAGTACTTTGTAAGTCAAGGTGCTGGATGGTGTTGCTACTGTTTATGGGTGGTCGTATCGCTTACCATCAGGCGAACGGCATGCTCGTCTCGTCATTCAATGCCATAAAAAAAGTTTTGTTAGTATTCTATTTTTTTTCTTTTTAGTGTGAAATAGTTCCAATGAGGCGAACTGATCACCCGTCTGTGCGACTGCATACGTCGCCAATAGTATTATATTTTCAACTGTCTTCACTGTTTATCTTGCAATTGGGCATAAAAACATGAATTCCTTGAAATATTTTAGAAAGCATGGTTATCATTACCATAAAATAGAGTAAATAATACGGAGGTGATTAATGGTTCGGGTTTATCTTGATGCGTGGCGTAATATGTGGCGAAACTTAGATTATGATTTATATATGGAACTAGCTTTTGCCCGCGGTTTCGCCCGCACGAAAGGTTTTTCCTGGATAAAAGTCCCGCTATACATTTTCCCGGACCGAATTGTAAATCTACACCATTCTTGAATCCACCCGAAGACACACAAAATTTCATTAAAATCGGTCCAGCCGTTTAGGAGGAGTTCAATGACATACACACGCACAGAGGAATTATCTTAATATATATAAATCTCGTGTCACAATGTTTGTCCTCAATGGACTCCTAAACCACTTAACCGATTATAATAAAATTCGCACACCATGTGCAGTTCGATCCAACTTGAGAGATAGGATAGTTTAAATCTCAAATTATAGTCGCAATTTTAATTTATTGCTAATTATTTGTCTGTCATTATTTGACAGTCACAATTATCTGTTAACTCCAAATGATTCTAACAGATGTCGATACCTTTCGACTGGGTTGAGTAAGTAATCAATAGATGGCGCTGCTATGGTAATGATAACAGATGTCGATACCTTTCGACTGGGTTGAGTAAGTAATCAATAGATGGCGCTGCTATGGTAAATCTACGAACGTGTCATATAAGCTACGGGTAGATTATGTATACTTTTTATACCGGGAAAATATAAAGCGGGACTTTTATACCGGGAAAACTCATTCACGCGGGCGGAGCCGCGGGCAAAAGCTAGTAATATATAAAGATTTAGATGCAACAGTATTCATCTACAACATAAATTACAACCAAAGACATCTTCAGCATGCATAAAGAGCCTCTAACCAAACTAATTAATAACTGCACAATATGTTAGGTTCCAGAGAAAAATAAGCGTGAGATAGAAGATTGTGAGAAGCTATTAGTAAAGCACGAAGAAAGTAAGAAGAACGCTGAAGACGAATTGCAGAATGTTGTGGCGGGAGTCAGGTTAGTGTTCAATAACATACCAGCCCCGTATATACTGCTGAGTACGGGCCTCCTCTACTACTGAGAGGGTTTAGGCCTTAGTCCACCACGCTGGCCTAGTGCGGGTTGGCAGACTTCACATACCTTCGAAATTCAGAGAACTTCTCAGGTGTGCAGGTTTCCTCACGATGTTTTCCTTCACCGGCGATAATTCACAAAGAATACACACATTACTTTTTAGAAAAGTTAAGAGTTGTGTGCCCTTGGGTTTTTGAACCTATAGACATTCGTCTCGGCAGTCCGTTCCACTCCCAACTAGGCTATCGCCGCTTTTGTTTAGTGTTCAATAATTACCTAATGATTAATTCATGAGCTAAGTTATTTGATTTTCTATGTAAAAACTAATACCGCTACAGCCCAACCTTGGCCGGTGATTGGAAAGTTATGTCGAAGCGGTTTTATAAAATACTAGACTTCTGCTCGCGGCTCCGCACGCGCGAAAACGTTTTGTCCGGGATTAAAATATTTTTCCGGGATAAAAAGTAGCCTATAGCACTCAGGAGTAATGTAGCTTCCTATTAGTATAAGAATTTTCAAAATTGGTTTAGTAGTTTTTGAGTTTATCCATTACAAACAAACAATCAAATCTTTCCACTTTATAATATTAGTATAGAAATCGAATTGTAATTTACTTGAATAAATTTATAAAAATATTTTTTTCCATGGATTACATTTTGTAATGTCGATACATCATCATCATCAGCTATTGTTCCATTGCAAGGAGAAGACTTCCATGCCGGTCTTCAATATATGTCTATCTAAATTTTTCTACGTTAAACTTTTCCAGCACATGCCTGGTTTATCTTACAATATTTTTCTGGGATTGCCGGTAGTCTGGGAAGTCTCAGAATATTTCGATATATAAATATATAATACCAGTCTTGTATTATACGCTGTCCCACTGCTGGGCACAAGTCTCTTCTACTACTGAGAGGGTTTAGGCCTTAGTCCACCAAGCTGGCCTAGTGCGGGTTGGTAGACTTCACATATCTTTTAAATTCTTATACAGAACTTGTCAGGTATGTAGGTTTCCTCACAATGTTTTCCTAGAATTTACTACCTAATATTGCGATACTTGGGATTTATATTGACGGTGGCTGACGGTTATGACGTTTCATTGGAAACCCATTTTAAAAATTAATTTGTCAACAGAGCAAAAACTCAGGGCCTACAGGAAACAAAAGACAAGTTACAATCTAAACTGATGGAACTGAAAAAGATTGTGGACGAAACAAATAAAAATTACAAATTGGCTGAATCTGAGCTGAAGATTTATTTAAGTACTGAACAGAAGGAAGCTGAAAAACTGGAGAAACTAAAGGAGGCTTACGCGAAGGCTGTGAGTGATTTGGAAGAGAAGAAAATGTAAGTAAAATGAATACATAATCTGTACAAATAAATTAAATGAGTGGCCTAGAGCTAGAAGAGCCAAAGTAAAACGTCGTTTTTGCACAAAAAAAAAAAAGATTGTGTGGTAAGCTTAATAAAAGTAAAAAAATATAGCAAAGCTTCAGATTGACTAATGTATGATGTATTGTTTCTGTCTTAATGACCATAAATAAGACTTTGTTGATGTTCACTTATTTATACTTGATGATTTACCAAGCCACTAAAATGTGTCTTGTCTATGAGAGATTGTTTTCTAGGCTAATGTGCTTACTTACGCGTATTTCCATGATAGGCATGTTTACAGTTATCCCTTGACTGCTTTGGTGGCGTAGTTGTATTACGGTACCACTGCAATGTCAAGGTCTCGGGTTCGATCCCTGGGTCTGGCAAAATGATTTGGGTTTTACTACTCTGCATCAGCCCGGAGTCTGGAATTTGTGCCCGATATGGCGATAGGCTCGCCCCCTATCACATCATGGGACGTAATATGCATAGTGAAAAGAGGGTGCCCTAGTTATGCCTCTGCCTACCCCTTCGGGGATAAAAGGCGTGAGTGTATATATATATATATATATATATATATATATGTATACAATTATCCCGATATTCAAGAGGTTTTTTTCTAAAACACTATTAATTTCAGTCTACAGCAGGAGTTAGTAGCCTCCGTTCCATCCAACGATAAATTGATGAACGAACTGCGGTCGCAACTACACGCCTTGAAGAAAGAAGAATCTAGCATATGCAACGAATCACGGGCTTTGAGGTAAATTGAATGTTCTAGATAAATTATTTCGAACCGAAATACTGACACACATGACCTAGGGCTCCCAAAATTAAAAAATAAGCATTTAGCCTAGCTAAATTGGATCTATTGCGAAAATTGGGAATTATCATTTTAAAAGCTAGTTACTAGTCCATTATCACCTGCAGTAGTAGATTTTTTTAAATAAAATATAATCAAAATTTTATGCATGGTATAGTAAATTCAGGTCCCATGTCTATTCCTTGTATGATTTGTATGAATATATACATTGATTAACGCACCTTTAGAACGAAAACGACACAATTAAAAAAAAACGAAAATTGAGTTATCGTCATAAAGTGACTTAAATTGAAGTTCTCAATAGAACAATAGTTCAAACACAGCCATATTCAAGCGGAAAAAGGACCAAACTGTTATATCATGCCTTTTTTTATTATATTTTTATAAAAAAGGGACCAGTTTTAGTTTTCATTTTATGACGATAACTCAATTTTCGATTGTTTTTTAATTGTGTCGTTTTCGTTCTAAAGGTGCGTTATATTAACAATGTATGAAAGTGCACATCGCACTTTATTTTTACATGCAATCCCTTTAATCTTATTTTAACTTCACATAACAGAATTTATGTTTCGCAGAGCTCAACTAGAAGAGTCTAGACAAGCCATGAGTGCAAACAAATCCCGGGGCAGAGTGCTGGACGCTCTGATGAGAGAGAAGAGAAACGGCAAGATACCCGGCATATTTGGGAGATTGGTACGTAATTGTATTTATAGACACACACACACACACACTACTTTTTATCCCGGGAAAATATAAAGCGGGACTTTTATCCCGGAAAAACTTTTAACGCTATTTACAGGTTTTCACGAGTAGGTAGCACACACACACTCACGCCCTTTTATCCCCGAAGGCGTAGGCAGAGGCGCAACTAGTGCACCCAATTTTCGCCGTGCGTATTCCGTCCCATGATGTGATAGGGGGCGGGCCTATCGCCATATCGGGCACAAATCTCAGACACCGGGCTGTTTTTATAGACGTTCTTAATAATGACGTTATTGATAGTGATGATGGTTTTGACGGTATTGATCTAATTGATGATAATGCTTCTATTGATGATAATGATGTAGTTGAGCATAATTTTCGGTTTGATAATGATGTAATTTGTATAATGCTGCTGTTGACGATTGTGAAGTAAATGACGGTAACTCTGTTATTATTGGTAAATAGTAACATAACTGACGGTAATGACGCTGTCAATAGTGATATATTTGACGTTATTGACGATTATGACGTTTGACACAGGGTGATCTCGGCGGCATAGACCGTAAGTACGACGTCGCCATATCGACATGTTGCGGCGCGTTGGACAACATCGTGGTGGATTCTGTGGACACTGCGCAGGCGTGTGTGGAGTTCCTGAAGAGGCACGACATCGGTCGCGCCACCTTCATAGCCCTCGACAAGCAGCAGCATCTGGTACAGCATGTCAATAGAAGGGGCAGCTAGTGAGTGTTATTCATGTTGGTTTATGATAGTGACTGTTCGCTTAAACTTCTTTTTGCGTATTATTAAGAAAAAAAAAACTAATTTTTTGTCATAAGTCACAATTAGTTATGAATCCTGAATCAAAATAACGAAATTTAAATTTAATTATTTTTTATAGAAATATATAGTAGAGCTATCACCTAATGTTAGGCATTTTCTTCGACTCAACCTTTACTTAATATATTTTTTTTATAGTTTCCTCTCAATAGACTACCCTTTTTAACACGATTTCATTAGCTTAAGACGTATGTATGCATGTAACGGAAACTTTGAACATGATTTTGACCTCCTTCAAAACGTCGGATTAAATCGAAACTTGACATACTTATCAAGGACCGATGACAATTCATTATTTTAAACTAAAAAATGAATAATAGATTACAAAACTAAAAAAACAGCTTTATAGAAAATCCAACAAAAAATAGAAAATAAATTTGAATTAAGAATAGTGTAAATAAGAAAAAAATGTATTGTAAAAACAACGTAGGGTGCATGGTGTCATTAATGGTGTCAATAGTTATAAATATTTTTTTTACATATATGATCATTTTTAACCGACTTCCAAAAGGAGGAGGTTATCAATTCGTGTGTTTTGATAATATCTTAAAAAGCACCCCACGCTTTTTTTACAATAAAACATTTTTTTTTCTTATTTACACTATTCTTAATTCGAATTTATTAAAATTTATTTTCAATTTTTTATTTCGATTTTCTATAAAGCGTGTTTTTAGTTTTTTTTTAAACTATTACCTCCTTTGCACCTCAAGGCTCCTGCACTTCTTACAAGGGAAAAAGGCATGACTATGTATTTTTGCAGTCCAGAAAGCGCGCCCCGCCTCTTCGACCTTGTCAAAGTGAAGGACGAGCGAGTGTTACCAGCGTTCTACTACGCGTTGAGGGACACGCTGGTCGCAAACGACCTTGAGCAGGCGACCAGGATCGCGTACGGTGCTACCAGGTATCGCGTGGTCACACTCAACGGTGACGTCATAGAGATTGCTGGTGAGTTTTTTTTTATACAGGCATGTCAAACTGATGCTACTGCAACATTTTTTTAAAATTTTATACAATTTGCATACAGTCTTCACCTTTAATTACAATGGCATTAGGTTAGTTTGTTAATAATTTAAATTTCATTCATGTACATTGGTTGTTGAGCAATAAAAAAAAAAAAGTGTCGACTGACGAGAAATGGTTGTCCCAGTCGATACAATTATGCCGGCTTGTTTGGAACCGGTTATACATGGATTGAGCCCAGTGGGCTTAGAATGTGACAAAAAAACACGTCACGACTCCGTTTCGTCTTATTGGGATTGGTTGAGAGACTGACGTATTGGTCTCTCGATCAATCACAAACATCAAAATTAAACGACATCGTTTTACGAGTTGCGTCTTCGTGTCACATTCTAAGTCCACTGAACGCGATTCATTTGGGCCTATATGGCGGGTTTGAATAATTTATGTACCGTGGTTCTGGAGTAGAGACCGCGTCTTGGCAAACGTAGCGTGGGACGCCCTCTGGCCAGATGGCGGGACGACTTGCACAAGAGGGTCGGCAGCGACTGGATGCATAAACCAGCAGACCGGGCTCTGTGGCGTATTTTGGGAGAGGCTTATGTCCAGCAGTGGACTGCAATGGGCTGATGATGATGTACCGCGGCTGCTATGCGGGTGAAAACGATATATGACCTATCACCAGCACTGAGTACTGTATTTTAGTTGTTTTTAAAACGGCAATGATAAATTACCCTTCGATGTAGTATGCAATTTTTTTTTTATGTGGGAACATTTTATTTGCGGAATGTATTTCTGTTTGAAAATGCTCAAATAGGGGGTGAGTGATGAATCCAGGATACTGCGTTTTGTAAACGAGGAATTTTTTAATTAAGCATATATGGTGCAAACATGTAAAAAATAAACATGGTATAATACGATTGTGTCGTGACTCGTGGTGTAGGTACGATGTCAGGCGGCGGGCGCGGCACGGTGCGCGGGCGCATGTCCAGCGCCGCGGCCGACACTAGTGACGCGGACCCGGCGCGGCTGCGCGCCAGCGAGGACAGGCTCGCGCAACTCGACACCAGGTAACCTTCTTTAATGTACACTCAGCACCATAAGTAGCTGAACAAATCCTAAATTTCAAATCGCCTACATACTTTTTTGTTCTTACTAATCATTTTTTTCTCTACACAAAAATAGTATAAAAGAGATTTACTTTACTTCAAACGAAGAGAAAAAATGTTTCAGTTTAACTTAACGCATATATAGCGATATGAAATTTTGATTTTGTACACATATTTATGCTGCTGACTGTACATTACATACCGAAATGTGTAGCTTTTTAACCGACTTCAAAAAAGGAGGTTCTGTATTCGAGCCGTATGTATGTATGTAAGTTTTTACTGGTGGTAGGTCCCTCATATGCGAGGGGCCTGCGTAGGTACCACCGCAATGTCTATTTCTACAGCCAAGCAGCAGTGTGCATGCACTGTTGTGTTCCGGTTTGTAGAACATTGTAGCCAACGTAATTATTGGGCATTATGAGACAACATTTTTTTTTCTTTTCTTGTCATTATGTGTGCAAATAAATGATTTGTATATTTGTATTTGTAAAATCTAATGTCTCAAAGTGACGAGCGCAGTGGAATGGCACGCAGTACAATTAAAGGTTCTGTATGTTGCTGCTACTGTGCGGTCGTATCGCTTACTATCAGGCGAACGGCATGCTCGTCTCGTCATTCAGAAGCAATAAAAAATACCTTTAAATTATTTTAAAGTATCCTCACTCACATCGGGTAATGTAATGTATTTTCTCATTCATTTGGCGGACTTGTATCATTCGCTTGTATATTAGAAGTAAGATAGTAAATTCAAATTGATAATTTTCATAGGTTGACAGAGATTCGAAGCGAAGAGTCCAGTCTAGAAGATTCTCTAGCGTCACTACAAAGGACGACACACGAAGGCAAGACGAGACTGAACAAACTGGACGTCGAGTTAAAGAATTTGACGGAACAAGTGCCCGTTTTGAAGGTATTCAGTTGAAATGTTGGCAACATTATTTTTTTATATAATACGTTAACTTACCAACAAATGGACGTGGTTTTTATACGGAAAAATTGAACCCACTGCATCTGATGGTAAATGAAGTGGCTTATAGATAGGGTATTTATGATAGATTACTATCCTTAGCCATTTAACAGAATAGGGTAGTTTGATTTTTTAAAATATTTTTATCAAAAATGTGTCATGAAAAATGTTACGAAAAAAGAAGTATCAACATCCACGCAATAATAAATAAACTATAAAGCTTTGAAATTCGATGGAAGGGATACTTGTCAAAGAACAGTAATAGCAAACTGTGACGTCACCCAGTATCACCGGCCATAAAGTTGCGTACGTGAGAAAGAGAGCGCGATAACCCCACCACGCCCCTACTTATGCTCACAGCAATATTTAAAATATGAATAACTGCTTTATCATTCGATTTAGATGCTGTTCTCACAGAATTTCTTTTTCGTATTATTTTATGTTACATATAAAATAATGGTCAAAATCAAACATAGGGAACTACTACAAGGTAGATATTGTTTTTAGGGCAGTTGTCTATTTGTTGGTTAGTCAATGATTTGAAATTAATGATTTTAAAGAGATGTTGTTTTAATTTTTTAATGGTGTTGTTTATTTCCATGCTATATCTCTAGGTAATGATACGGGTAAATATGATTTATATTAACTTATAATGTTAGCATATCAATTTATTAAATTAAGGGTCGATTTCACAGTTTGCTGATAAATGCAACTCGTCACATAAATGTATAATCCGACCAAATAGAAAAGTCAACTCTGACCAATGTGCCCAAATAAATGTAAAAAAAAATACAAACACACGAATTTAGAACCTCCTCCTTTTTTGGAAAAAAATGTGTACTGTTTACAACAACTATCGAATAAAATTTACTTGCAACCTATGACACCGGCCCTAAAAGAACGCCAAATTATATAAATGTTGCCTAATTAAGTTTTTTTTGACACAGTCAATTTAAAAACATAATTACAGTTAGTATTTTTAGGTCCATTTATCTAAGGCCACGACGGTCTTAGGCTGAGCGTAAAGTAAATAATGTAAGGCCCTTTACATACGAGTCCGTAGGCTATATGACAGTTCGTGGCGTAGCGTGGGTTCTTGCCATCCTAAGGCACTAACAAAAAACTCATTTCAAGAAATAAGTAAAAAAAAAGTTTTTATTTTATTTTGCCCCTCCCCCCTAAAAGTGCCGCCGGCCCGCCCTAACCAAGCTACGCCACTGTTAAGAGCGTTATGTACGGGCACATATAAGTCGATTACCGAAAGCTGAAGCGGATTGAAACACTCTTCAATAACACGTCAGTTGCCATGACAACGTATTAACAAACTCAAAAAATACTCAGTAAAATTGTACCTGGGACCCGGTAATACATCTAATTAAATCGGGCCCCAAAAGACCTGCTCCCAGACATTGTGAGCTCTTTCTGCGTAGACCGGACCGCAAACAATGACTAACATCTTAAAATTGTATAATTGTAAATTGAAGGTAGATTTGTAACACTAACTTTTCGGACCACCAACACCTCAGTCCGCCCCGTGACCACGAAGTGCTGCAAAGCCTTCGAAACGTCGGGAGAAAAATTAAATAAAAAACCGCGATAAAATCCGTTATAATAGTTTAATTTCAATGTCTAACATTCGCGTAAACATAAGGAATAATAATAATAATAATAATAAGCAAGAAAGCAGTACTTCTGGACACGGCACGCATTGTGAGGAGATTCCTCACTTTGAATCCCTGACCACCGGTGGCTTGGGTCTTGAGCCTCGCCATCGGAGGGTGATTCACTTTTTTATATTTTTATAATATGTATTAATGTTTTTTTTAGTATGTATATAAAAATGTAAAAAAAGGAAAATTGATAATAATAAATTTTATTTGCATTATCTTAACCTAAGTCAAATAGTACAAAATTAAAACTAAATAAAAGAAATCAATAATAATAACCATTTAAAACCTAAAGGTACAATGTTGATAAGTTTATTTTGTATGTTGTGTGTGTGTGTGTGTGTGTGTGTGTGTGTGTGCGTGTGCGTGTTCGTGTGCGTGTGCGTGTGTGTGTGTGTGTGTGTGACATCGTTTCAGAATCGCTTCTCGTATTCATTTTGACTAGTTATAAAATGCCATTATGCCTGGCGTCGATTTGAAAGTGAATCGAATTTATTTTTGCGCGTTGATAGCAGGTGCATAGACTTATCTAGAAGGGGGGACCGTTCCCACCCCAAAACTGCGTGGTGCCAACCCACAGGGTGCTGACACCCACCCTGACTTCATAATTTTTTTTTGAAATCACCAATATTTTCAAATCTATAAGTAATTGGACGTTATCTATTTAGTCTTGGACACAGACCCCGACCCCCTTCTGGAAAATGACCAGCCCGTGAGCAGACGAATTAATGCGACTCGACTTGATTCTACTCATCCTAGTCGAAACTAGGCACAACGCGTACGATACGATTCCGTCACGACACTTATACGAAGTTACAGAGTCTCCATAATTAGAAAATATCATTTACTGGTAATGAGACTTAACATCTTATGTCTCAGGATGACGAGCGCAGTGGAATGCCACACAGTACTTTGTAAGTCAAGGTGTTGGATGGTGTTGCTACTATTTATGGTTGGTCGTATCGCTTACCATCAGGCGAACGGCATGCTCGTCTCGTCATTCTATGCTAAATAAAAGTTTTTAAAAGAAATTAATTGCAACAGCGATTATTTGTAGGGCCAAATAAAGCAACAAGAGGCAAGGGCCGCGTCGAGTAAAGTCGACCCGCGACAGAAGGCCAAGTTGGAAGAAATGTTGAAGGCGTCCGAGGAGAAATTGAACAAGGCCAAACATGACGCTGGGGAGGTATGGAAACGCATGGTCTGAAAACTTTTACGACCTTATTCATATAAACAGTTCATAAACCTGATTTATTTATCGAATGTTTCGTCTTCTTCGAATTTTGAATTGAGTTTGAAGGAAGAAGACAAAACATTCTATAAATAAATAGGTTTATAAACCGTTTATGAATAAGGTCGTTAGATTGTAACGAGCGAGATAGTACCATAATATACCTTACACATATAAATACACACACTTTCTCACACACAAACACACGCACGCACGCACACACACACACATCAGAATTATCACTTGAAGTGATCTTTTCCATTAAAAAACTTTTTGATGAAGAATATCTGAACATATTATTTTAAAAGATAATACTGCAGCTCAAATATAAATCACAATCGATTAACATAAAAAAAATCGCATGTGAAAGTGATTTATGATCGCAATTTACTGTCTGACTTTAGACTTAAGTATGGCAGACTGTTCGTAAACAAAAAGTAAGATTACATGTAAATAATATTGTAGGTAGAAAAAGAGGGACCATATTAGTTTCAAACATGATACTTACAGTTCAAATACAAATCACAATCGATTAACATAAAAAAAATCGCATGTGAAAGTAATTTATGATCGCAATTTACTGTCTGACTTTAGACTTAAGTATGGCAGACTGTTCGTAAACAAAAAGTAAGCTTACATGTAAATAATATTGTAGGTAGAAAAAGAGGTGAGTGGAGTCGATGCCCAAATATCGGCCATAGCCGGTGACAAAGTGAAGGACTTACAGAAGAAAGTCGACGAAATGGCCAAAAAGATCGACAAAGTGTCCACAGAGATCACCAAATTGAAAGTCGCCATCAACACCAGTGTGAGGTAAGTCGATATTATTTGGAAATTTAAACAGGCCGGCATAATTATGTCGACTGACGAGAGATAATCTTCTCGTCAGTAGAAACTATCTGAACCCATCTGATATAATCAGGCGCAGTGGGGCCAATTTGGCGTTTCCCTAAAAAAATTAAGATTTTGAGTATATTAAAAAAAAATATGAACACTAATGTATGCTAAGCGAATTATGCGTATTACGAAATAAATAGTTATTAAAATATTATATTCATTTTAGAAAACTTAAGGAGAAGGTCCGGTATTAATTAGTGAACAAAGTTCTAAATAAACGCGTATACATAATTACGCAATTTATTGAATCGTATTTACTTAATGCGACAAAATAAAATTCAATCTATTAAAAAAATCTTAAACTATGATTGTTAGGGTGTTTTGGTAAACATTGAACATTTTTTAGATGAATAAAAATATTTTATAAGTGGAAGTGGACGATAGCCTAGTTGGCAATGGAACGGTCAGCCGAGACAATGTCCGGAGGTTCAAAACCCAAGGCACACACCTCTGACTTTTCTGAAGTTACGTGTGTATTGTTTATCAATTATCGTTCACTTTAACGGTGAAGGAAAACATCGTGAGGAAACCTACATACCTGAGAATTATCCATAACAATCTCGAGGGTATGTGAAGTCTGCCAACCCGCACTAGGCCAGCGTGGTGGACTAAGGCCTAATTCCTCTCAGTAGTAGAGGAGGCCCGTGCTCAGCAGTGGGCAGTATATAATACAGGGCTGATGGCATTGCAATAATATTTTACAGAAACGCAAAGAAATCAAAAGACAAAATAAACCAAATGGAGTCAGATTTGAAAGAGACGGAGAAGAATTTGGAGAATTTCAGCAATCAGAAGAAACAACTGACATTGGACAGTTCTCAGCATCAGAAAGAATTGGAAGAGGTATGAAATTATAATCTAGCTTGGCAAAGTAGGTCCGTGTGGAAATCTTTAGGGGAGGCCTTTGTTCAGCAGTGGACTTAATCACCAAATTTGGTGCTAGTACACTTTCTCAAGATAAAACGCCCTTTTTTCATATTTTACCAAATAGGTGCGATCGTTTCGGAGACGTACAATGGAAACAGCAGATAACTCTTATTGTCTCCTTTAGTTGTAAGTTGCATGTTGCTGGAAGACGACGCGCAAGCGACTCATTTCGAACCTCAGGGTGGTCGAGCCGACACTTTTCTGACTGTACTTCAAAACTTTAATTTCTTGGCTTTATACAACTTTCCTAAGTGGTTTAGGAAACGGTCTTAGGTCTAATTTCACCTTGCTCTGGTACTTTAACAGCCTGTTAACTGTCTTAACGGACTATTAAAGTTTTTGAGTGCCCAATTCTTTATTTTTTTTTTATCATGGGGAAAAACGCGTTGCCCTAACCTGTGATTATCTTCCTTAACTAGGCGTTCTTTCATAGGGCGCCCCATAATTTAAGAGACGTGGTAATTGCCCGATTAACTAACGCCGGTTGCCCCCCGAGGCAATTCTTGTGCTTTGGGTCTTCACACCCAATGCACGCCCATGCGCGGGGGAACATTAGTCGCGGGCCGAGGCACACAGTCAGTGTGTATACCTCTTGGTTGCATAACACATTGAGGCCTAAAAGGGCCCGCGAACATTTCCTGGCACCCTTTTCCTTTCCGCCCATCCTGAGAACCTTTCTCCACTCCCCACCTTTCCTTCCATCATCCTTTTCCGCTTCCTTCCCAGGCCCCTGCAGTCGTCAAGCCGGGGGACTCCAGTATCCCATTCGCAGGTTTCCCCCGGTGTTGACTGCAGGATCGCCTACCGAAAAAAAAAAACTAACGCCGGTTATATAAGAAATTGGTGAAATTGGACCTTAAGCTACTACTCTAGTAGTAGATATTTTTTTATTATTATTATGTAAAACTTTTTTGAAGTGAAAACTTCTTTAGCGGCGTGGGCACTTTTCTTGGAATGGGTATAAAATGTTAAACTCGCGTCAGGACACGTGACCTGATCGAAAATTCGTAAGACGGAGTGAGAGTAGACCGCCGGCGCGGTGTAGGAGAAGAAGTAATTTATGTAATATAAATTGTCATTTTTGTGTACGATAGCGCAATAAATAAATATTGTATTGAACCACATAAATGCTAGTACTTTTATACTGATAAATAAAGCAATTCGTGCGAAATTATTCCCTAACCATTCCAAAATACTCAAAAATGCACATCACTTTTTTTACAGCTAGACGAACAAATCAGCGAAGGCGTGGGTGAATTCTCAGACTTAAAGAAAGAGATAGCGCAGCTACAAAGCAAAGAAAATAAAGTGAAAAGCGAACGCTTGGAAGCCAATAATGCGGTCACAAAGATGGAGAAATCCGTCGACGATTGCAAAAGCAAACCGCCTAAGTGGGAGAGAGAGGTAATGCATTCAGATGTTTTTATAATAAAAGTAAAAAAAAAAACATATTTTTGTTGTTCATAATCGATATTTGTAACTAATTTTACACAATGAATCGGACTATACAAATATATGGGTAATAATTGTTAATTTATGGAAAAATTCTAAAAAATGGTAAACACTTTTACCTACATATACACACACACACACACACACACACACACACACACACACACACACACTTAATGAGTATGTCATAAGTATCCATAATTGAAACGTGAATTCTATCGATATTTAGAGTTCGATATTTCGGATTGTGCGTTCTGTAATTTATCATTCAAATAATAAGTTTTTCTTTAGTGGATGCTGCTTTCCGTGGTCAAGTAAAAAAATTACAGAAACCGAATGTTTCAACAAAAAAATGTATTTCATTTGAATAAATCTAAAGAAATATAATACACCCCAAATATATTTATCACAGTTACAAACCCTGAAACTAGAAGACCCTGGCTTGGAAGGTATTCCCGGTATCGAGAGACCGGCGCCTCTGGACACCCACACGCCTGAGGAGTTGGAGGAGGCGTCCGTTGAAGACCTGAGGAACAAGCTGGCTGCACAAAAAGCACGACTCGGCGACGCCAAGCCTAACATACAAGCTATTCAGGTGCGGTTTTACTGTTCAGTATAATAGAAAAGATATGCGGCGATAGCCTAGTTGGGAGTGGAACGGACTGCCGAGACGAATGTCAGGTTCAAAGCCCAAGGGCACACACCTCTGACTTTTCTAAAAAGTTATGTGTGTATTCTTAGTGAATTATCGCTCGCTTTAACGGTGAAGGAAAACGTCGTGAGGAAACCTGCATACCTGAGAAGTTCTCTATAAAAAAATCGAAGGTATGTGAAGTCTGCCAACCCGCACTAGGCAAGCGTGGTGAACCTTAGTCCACAACCCCTCTCGGTAGTAGAGGAGGCCCGTGCCCAGCAGTGGGCAGTATATAATACAGGACTGGTATAGTATAATAGAAAAAGAGATTGAAAAGTATTTTTTTTTACTGCCATTTCAAAGTGTCCCCACTGCACCTCATGCGGAATGGGGTACAAAAAATGTCGACTGACGAGAAATTGTTAGCGCTCGTCAGTCGACATAATTATGCCGGTCTGTTGGAAACCGTATATACAGGCTGATAACGGAACGCGACTCACGTGGGTCCCTATGATGGATTTTACACCTTCTGTACCGTGGTCGCTATGTCTCATGCCTTTTATTCCCGAAGGGGTAGGCAGAGGCGCAACTAATGCACCCACTTTTCGCTGTATACATTCCGTCCCATGATGTGATAGGGGGCGAGCCTATCGCCATATCGGGCACAAATTCCAGACTCCGGGCTGATACTGAATGGAAAATCCAATATTGCCCTACCCGGGGATCGAACCTGAGACCTCAGCATTGCAGTAGTATCGTAATACAACTACGCCACCGAGGCAGATCGCTATCCAAGTGGATATCTCTGCGTGCTATCCTATATCCATCACTTCTATCTACTACTATCCTTGCGTGTCAATGGCGGCCGGTTCCGGAATCTATATCAATCGTCACCAAATTGGTACGTAAATACCAAGGTAATAAGAGAAGCATTTTTTTTATTGCTTTGAATGACGAGACGAGCATGCCGTTCGCCTGATGGTAAGCGATACGACCACCCATAAACAGTAGCAACACCATCCAGCACCTTGAGTTACAAAGTACTGTGTGGCATTCCACTGCGCTCGTCATCATGAGACATAAGATGTTAAGCATGTATTTCTGACGTTTCGTGGTTATTTTGTAGGATTACAAAACGAAAGAGGAGCTATATTTGAAGCGAGCGGCCGAGTTGGACGAGATAACGACCAAACGGAACGACATGAGGGCACTCTACGACCAACTCAGGAAGAAACGCACCACCGACTTCTTATGCGGTTAGTGATATTGCATTTTCTTAATCTTAGGGTCTTAATTATGTTTAAAATCTTAATTACGGGTCGAAGGTTCCTACGAAGTGACGAAATTGAAATGGATAAATCACATTATTTCGAAATGCCATTAATTCCGACAAATTGCATGGTAATTTTACTGATGACTGCCTCGGTGGCGTAGTTGTATTACGGTACGACTGCAAGGCTGAGGTCTCGGGTTCGATCCCCGGGTCGGGCAAAGTGATATTGGATTTTTCTATTCAGTATCAGTCCGGAGTCTGGAGTTTGTGCCCGATATGGCGTTAGGCTCGCCCCCTAGCACATCATGGGACGGAATACGCTTGGCGAAAAGTGGGTGCACTAGTTGCGCCTCTGCCTACCCCTTCGGGGATGAAAGGCGTGAGCATGCATAATTTTACTGATCTGCAAATCACCTACAGTAAATAAATCTTCAATTTAAAAGTGTTAAAATCTTTTATACTATTAAGTGTAGCTTGTGGCACATCTTGTAATAAATTCTATTAGTTTTTAAGGCTTTTGTCCAGAAATTAAAATTCGTTCGGATACTATTTATTGTATGGAAATTAATAAAATTGTACTGTATCTGTAATTTCGATTCGATAATTTGGGTTATTTTTATAAATTCGGTATTTTATATAAAAAAAAGCGTTTCAATTTGTTGTACATCGGATTTTTAGCCTTTTGACTGAACCGATTTTGATGGGGCATTTATTGACTAGAGGAACACGACATACACACGAATCCAATATGTTGTAGACTAAATGTACTATCGCAATTTAGGGCAAGGAATTAGTTTTATAAATGACTAGCTTTTGCCCGCGGCTCCGCCCGCGTGAATGAGTTTTCCCGGGTTAAAAGTCCCGCTTTATATTTTCCCGGGATAAAAAGTAGCCTATGTGCTAATCCAGGACATGATCTACCCGTGTGCCAAATTTCATCGAAATCCGATCTGTAGTTTTTGCGTGAAACAGTAACAAATATCCATACATCCATACTTACAAACTTTCACGTTTATAATATTAGTAGGATTTAATGAATGAATGAAAACATTTCAGGTTTTAACACTATAACGGCTAAACTGAAAGAGATGTATCAAATGATAACGCTAGGAGGCGACGCGGAGTTAGAACTGGTTGATTCATTAGATCCGTTCAGTGAAGGAATTATATTCAGGTACGTAACAGTACTTGCTCTTTGTTTGTTGCAGTTGTATGGCGAGAAGGTCGAGATGATTGCGCTAGCCTGATGGTAAGCGATACGACCGATCATAAACACGCCTTGTGCGATAAGACCGCCATTTGTACTTTTTTTCTCGTCTTGTTTTTATGATTTATGTCTCTGGTGTACAGTCAGCAGCATAAGTAGATGAACAAATTCAAAACTTCAAATTGCCTACACACTCTTGTGTTCTTACTAATCTTTTTTTTCTCTTCACAAAAATAAAATAAAAGAGATTTACTTTACTTCAAACGTAGAAAAAAATATTTCAGTTTAACTTAACGCGTATAGAAGCGATTTGAAATTTTGATTTTGTACAGATATTTATGCTGCTGACTGTACAATAAAGTGTATATAAATAAATATATAAACAGTAGCAACACCATACAGAAGTTTTAGCACAAATTACTGCGTGGCATTCCAATGCGCTCGTCATCCTGAGACATAAGTTGTGAAGGCCTAATTTCACCATGCTCTGTTAGTTACTTTAAAAGCCTGTTAACTGTCTTAACGTACTGTTAAGGCTTTTGAATGTCCATGCCCTAATAGGTGATTATCTTCGTAGGCGTTCTTTCATAGGACGCCCGATACTTTAACAATCGTGTTAATTTTAATGCCCGATTAACTTAAGCCCATTAAATAAGAAATTGGTGAAATTGGACCTAAGTCTCATTATGTCCAGTAATTACACTGGCTCCAATGTCCTTCAAACCGAAACATAACAGTGCATGCACACTGCAGTTTAACGACAGATATAGACATTGCGGACATACCCAGACCCTCGCATACGTGAGACCACAGAACAAAGAAAACAGTAGAACTAGTAAGTGGGCGTAACCTTTTATCCCCTAGTTAGTACTGCATTACTAACTCACCGTTGGAGCGGTCTCAGTCGTTATTGCGCACTGTCAAAGCGTAAATAATTTGAAAAAATATTTAATAATATTAAAATGCCCTATTGTGCAATTCTGGATCGCAAAAATCATAGCCATAGTAAGAATATGTCCCACTGATGTATTTCCTACCATCGGTAAGCAATATTTTCTGGTTTATTGCAATTTAATTGAATAATAATCTATTGATTTTCTATGTCAAATATGGCACAAAAATTTCAATTTAAAGTGTTCCTTATTGTTATCGACATATGATTAATTTTCGTAAACGCAAATCAGTTGTTCTAGAATGATTTGTTACACATTTATAATGTCACCGCTACTCAATTAGTGCATACATGGTCGATAAAATATTATCGATAATTATTATTCACTGGTAAGCTATGTTTTAATACGAAAAATATAAAACAGTTGTCTATGCATGATCCACTTGTGATGCAAAGCTATGGTCGCTATAATTCATTTATGCAACAGTACAAGATTTTTTATTTTCATTTTCCCCAAAAGATCCATTTATAGGTAAACGATTTTTTTTTAATGTCATTGAATGACGAGATGAGCATGCCGTTCGACTGATGGTAAGCGATACGAACCGCCCATAAACAGTAGTAACACCATACAGCACCTTGAGTTACAAAGTACTGTGTGGCATTCCACTGCGCTCGTCATCCTGAGACATAAGATGTCTCATTATGTCCAGTAGTTACACTGGCTACAATGTCCTTCAAACCGAAACACAACAGTGCATGCTCACTGCTGCTTGGCGGTAGAAATAGACATTGCGGTGGTACCCACCCAGACGGACTCTTACATATGAGAGACCTACCACCAGTGAATGATCAACACTACGAGAAGGCTAAATAGGTTTCCTTCAAAAATACTATATATTGTGCCATGTGTTTCCCTCAGTGGGACTCCCTGTTTATTAGCTATATTAGCTGTGTAGCTGATATTGTAATCTAACATATCTACAGTATTGAAAGCCTAAATTATGAATTTGAAATCTGTACTTAAAATTTAAATAAATTAATTACTGAATTATATTTTTTTTCAAAATAGTACTAACAACTTTTCCATTAAGTCCATTTCTTTTATTAATGTTATTAAAGTTGTATAGTTATAAAACAAGCACCATCGATACGTATACAAGAAGGTATCGTATGGGTGCAACACTATTACCGACATGCTAGCGCACTGTGTGTCATTCAATAACATCTCTTATTTCAAAGACTATAAGAGCTTTTATGATAAATGCCATCTAGCGTGGAATAGCGGTATTAAAACGAATTAAAATCAAAATTTCACACAGAAGAAAAAATGTCCTATGAACTCGTGTTGATTTTTATAATATGAATTTTATGCAATGGGAATAACGTTTAATTTAATGCAAATTATTTTGTGTTATAAGTTTTATTGCGATTGCTCATTTCGGCCAATCATAATGAAGAGATGATAGTTTGTGAATAATATGCATGTGTGAGTTTGGCGACACTGGTTTTCTTAGTAAATTGATGCTATTGTCTCTCCATCTTATATCTATCCTCCATGCGTGAGACCTACCAGTAGACAGACTATTAACATGTTTTGATGTCACAAGTACGAACTCAGCAGCATAAGAATTCGGTTCGGAGGATGTTGTGATTTTTTTTTTATTGCATTGAATGACGAGACGAGCATGCCGTTCGCCTGATGGTAAGCGATACGACCACTCATAAACAGTAGCAACACCATCCAACACCTTGACTTACAAAGTACTGTGTGGCATTCCACTGCGCTCGTCATCCTGAGACATAAGATGTTAAGTCTCATTATGTCCAGTAGTTACACTGGCTACAATGACCTTCAAACCGAATTATTTAAATACATTAAGATTACGACTCCAGTTCTGTAATGCAAAATATATTTTACAGATCTAAGTCGTACTGCTATGCGGCCGTGCTAAGCCTAAAAGCCGTATCTCAAAAATATCGTAATCTTGATTTTTATGTCATCAGATAGCTTAAAAAGTGCACATCCAATATATACTTCTATACTTTATTATATAAAGCTGAAGAGTTTGTTTGTTTGTTTGTTTGAACGCGCTAATCTCAGGAACTACTGCACCGATTTTGAAAATTCTTTCACTAATAGGAAGCTACATTACTCCTGAGTGCTATAGGCTTTTTATCACGGAGAAACTTTTCCACGCGGGCGGAGCCGCGCGCAATGCTAGTGAAATATATAGCCAAATAGCTAAATAATGGTGTATTTTGAAAACATATAAAGAAAAAACCCTTAGGAAAATGATCTCTATCTCAGTTTTACCTCAAAGCACATGGGGTGAAAAGGAAACTATACTTACAAAACTTAAATTTACTTGAAAGTAGCGTTCCTTGACATACTGCTTTTGCGCGTACCACAGCAGTATGGCCAGTTGTGTATTTTCAATAAAATAACTGAATTTTTCCAGTGTTCGACCGCCTAACAAATCTTGGAAGAACATATCGAATTTATCCGGAGGCGAGAAGACTCTGTCGTCGCTGGCGCTAGTGTTCGCGCTGCATTATTACAAGCCGACGCCTCTGTACGTCATGGACGAGATAGACGCCGCGCTCGACTTCAAGAACGTGTCGATCGTCGCTAATTATATCAAGGTATTATATAAAAGTTTGGGTTCTAGAAAATTCCAATATTAATTAAACCAGCCCTGTATTATATCCAGACGGTCCTGTCAAAAGCGGCCTGCATCCAGCGTATTCCTGCGACTTTTATCAAGTCGTCTGTCCACCTTGCAGGTGGATGGCCGACGCTGCGCTTGCCAGTACTTGGTTTCCACTCGAGAACTTTTTTGCCCCATCTGCGGTCAGTTCTTCGAACTATGTGCCCTGCCCACTGCCACTTCAGCATGCTAATCCGCTGGGCTATGTCAGTGACTTTCGTTCTTCTGCGGATCTCCTCATTTCTGATTCGATCGCGTAGAGAAACACCTAGCATAGCCCTGGAAATCTTTGGGGGAGGCCTATGTTCAGCAGTGGACGTCATGTGGCTGATGATGATGTATTATACTATCCACTGCTGAGCACGGGCCTCCCCTACAATTGAGAGGGGTTAGGCCTTAGTCCACCACGCTGGCCTAGTGCGGGCAGACTCACATACCTTCCAAAGTATGTAAGTTTCTTTGGGTTGTACATTTCATCCTAATGTTTTCTGTTACCGTTAAATCAAATGCTGATTTACAAAAACTAATTGTAATGTTATAGGTAACAATGTCTCAATTATCAATACAATGATTACAAGTCAATTTTGAGTTAATTTATACTATACACGCTGGATGCAGGCCGCTTTTGACAGGTCCGTTTGGAAATTTTTGGGGGAGGCCTATGTTCAGCAGTGGACGTCGTGTGGCTGATGATGATGATGATATAGTATTAAATTCGTACGTTTTACTTCCAGGAACGCACGAAAAACGCCCAATTCATAATAATATCGCTGCGGTACAACATGTTTGAGATGTCGAATCGACTCGTGGGTATTTACAAGACGGAAGACTGCACGAAATCGGTCACAATTGAGAACAAGATCCCGGAACCGGCCGCCATTGATACACAAGGATAGGCATGCAGATTTGCTGGTGGGACACTTCCTGAATAGCGACGTAAGGTTTAAAACCTGCCATATTGACCCGCGTGAGTCGCGTTCCGGGTTCAGTCTGTGTATACAGGGTGGAATTTGACTCACTGCCTTCCCGAAACATACGTAGTCAGTCAAAGACGGACAACAATTCTATAGCATTTAGAAAGCAAAATAAAAAAAAATATAATTTTCAGCGAAATCGAGACTTTTTGTATAATATGAAATTTAATACATGCCACCATTTACTTTTCTTTTCTTGCATTGTAGGTTTATTGTCTACTAGCTTTTGCTCGCGGCACCGCCTGCGTGAAGAAGGTTTTCCGGGACAAAAGCCCCGCTTTGTATTTTCCCGGGATAAAAAGTAGCCTATGTCCTTTCTCAGGCTCTGACCATCTGTGTACTAAATTTCGTTTAAATCGGTTCAGAAGTTTTGGCGTGAAAGCGCGACAGAGAGAGTTCTTTCGCATTTATAATATTAGTAAGGGTTATTCACTGAGTACATACGTACGAGAAAACAGTGAATTAAAATCCACTTTGTTCGAACAGGCCGGAATTGTGTCGACTGTCCAGGGGTCATCTCTCAAGAGTCGACACTATCCGGGCCCTATTTACCCTCAGTGCAGTGGGGTAACTTTGCAGAGTTCATACTAAAAAAAAATGATTTTGTTCAGATATTTATGCTGCTGACTGTACTCAAGGTTGCTAAACGCCCTGATAAGAATGAATATGTAATCGAAGATTCTAATGATCTTAAACGCTATACATAGATCCAAAGTTAAAATGGACCAATCACAATTCGTTCGACATACTTACAGATGAGTTGTTTTGATTGGTCCAAGGCCTCTTTCACAGCTTCTGAGTAAATGCTACTCTTCACAAATGTATAAGCTAGCCAAATACAAGTCACACTAATCTGGTAATAAAATGAGTATTATTTATTTCACCCTTTTTTGCACACGAGTATCACAATATAAAATAAAGAATAATATAATAAAAAGAAAAGTACAAATGGCGGTCTTATCGCTCTAGGCAATATCTTCCAGACAACCATGGGATGGATATAAGAAAAGGAAATAGAGAGTATTATCTACATTGCCTGAATAATATGATATGTCAAATAGATTTAAATTGAGACTTGTGAATTGTCCCTTATTCTAATAAGGCGTAGCAATTGTTTGTTATACTTTATTGGGATCAGTTATGGCAACATTGTTAATACTGTGAAATTTGTTAAGAACTTAAAATGTTACTTATTTTAATAGCTAAGTATGTAAATTACTTTAAAATAAAAGATGTTACTAAGTCAAATGGTTTTCTTTCGGACTAACGAACGAAATTTTACCAATCAAGGGCCACAGACAAAACACCTTTCTACGTTCGGAAGTATCCTAGCGATCTGTCGGCTTAAACTCCTTCTGAATAAACTTTGGCAACGCTCACATATTTTGAATGTTTTGTTTTCTGCATCGATCCCAAGTTAGCTATCGGCGAATTAAGGACATATCCATAAACCGGCTTAAATTCTAACCAAGATGCTACATGTTTGGATAGTACTCCCAAAAACGAGGCCTTTGCAAAAAATCGTACAGTTTTAAAGTCCTCCGATTTTGAAATTTATGTTTTTTGCTTAAAAACTACACTTAAAATGAAAGATATTAAAAAAGATAGTTATAAATGGAGGGGTCTAAAATTAATTTTAATGGTTCCAAGATTCATATTTTTGCCCCTTTAATATCCATAAAGTTTGAGCCTGGTTAGATTTTGAGGCCCAGCACCCATACAAAAAGTGGACATCTCCTTTCTGCCGTTACTCTCTTCGCTAATTTAAAGCCAAATCAGGCACAAGTGAGAGAGACTTAACACCTCATGTCTCAGGATGACGAGCGCAGTGGCATGCCACACAGTACTTTGTAACTCAAGGTGCTGGGTGGTGTTGCTACTGTTTATGGGCGGTCGTGTCGCTTACCATCAGGCGAACGGCGTGCTCGTCTAGTCGTTCAATGCAATAAAAATAAAAAAAGAGTTCCAGTCTTCGGGGTGAATGTTCACACTGAACGTAACTCATTATCACTGCGCGGTCTAGGATTTAAACCAGAGAACTCAGCGCAGTCGTCGTACCACAGGTCGTACTGCAATACAACTACGCCACAGAGGCACTCAAATAATGAGAAACAGTAATAATAAACTGCCTCAGTGGCGTAGTTGTATTACGGTACGACTGCAATGCTGAGGTATCGGTAGTAGGTATCGGGTAGTAGTTGCACCTCTGCCTACCCCTTCGGGGATAACGGGCGTGAGTATGTGTGTGTGTGTGTGAGTAATAATAGATATAAAAAAAATAGTTTTGAAGGGGTATAAAAAAACACATATTACATTAACAATCTTATATTTATTTAATGAAAACAAATAAAAAAGCGATTCTATCGCCCATAACAGTCTCAACTTTCCGTCCATACAATAAATTACATTTATAGTTGACGCCGCGAGAACCAGAGTAGCCAAATCACAATTTATGGCATTCTACTTGTATATTGTTAACCAAGGTGTAAGTTTTATGATGGGACCTTAGACCATCTAGAACGGACGCGCCAATAACGCTAATAAAAATTCTTTCATTGTCACTACTGTACCCCTAGCAGGAATTTAAGCTTATCGTATTCTTTTAATTTATGGCTTCCACCGATTATTTATCGGTGATTTTGCCAATGTAAAGTTATTATAGCAGGTATAAAACAATAACGGCCGTATTCATAAACAGTTAATAAACCTATTTTAAACCTGTTTATGAATGAGGTTCTAAATATAAATTTCTAAAGATCACTTTGAGAAGCTGCTCTTTTTGTATAGTATTCGTATAGTTAACGTGGTCCACATTTTTTTTTTTTTATTGCATTGAACGACGAGACGAGCATGCCGTTCGCCTGATGGTAAGCGATACGACCACCCATAAACAGTAGCAACACCATCCAGCACCTTGAGTTACAAAGTACTGTGTGGCATTCCACTGCGCTCGTCATCCTGAGACATAAGATGGTAAGTCTCATTATGTCCAGTAGTTATACTGGCTACAATGTCCTTCAAACCGAAACACAACAGCGCATGCACACTGATGCTTGGCGGTAGAAATAGACATTGCGGTGGTACCCACCCAGACGGCCTCTTACATAATGAGAGACCTACCACATCGTCCAATAATTATGTAGGCATGCATTTTAAATTACATCATAATATTACTAACAGGCTACTTTGATTGTCGCGTTTTCATATTAAGTTTAAACAGTGCAATATCAGAATAACTGGACAGGATAAAAATATTCCAAGCACTTTGAATGGTTCTTTTATATTTGATCCAAAGACATTAAACAATATAATTATAGACCGGACATCAGGCCCAAATTTTTCGTCCAAAGTTATTACCAATTGGTAATAAGTCGCTGTCTTATCTGACATGACCGTGTAACAAGACGTCTCCGTATGTTTAAATTTTGTAAAGAAAACTGTATTTTGGAAGGAAATATACCAATGTAAGCATTACGACCATGTCAAAGTATGTTCTAATGCATACACAAGTGTTTTGCTATTTCAAGGTAGATTGAGTTACTGACGAAGAGGCTCAACATTTTTCTATGACAATTTTCCCAATGTCCGCTCTATATAACCTTAGAACTCTTTGATTTGATTAAATATTATTGAGCTAACACAGTAGCCCGTATGCCAATGACTTAAGATTTATTTTCAATTGTATTTCTTCATTCCTTGCGACTTATCATTTAAGGTGGTATTTCGTACACCGCTACCGCTATCACTACAAAATTTTAGGGATATGGATTATAAGAAATTTCGAGCACAGAATATTATCCATGACACAATTATCTCGCGTCTGTTTTTTACGGTCGCGATTTTAAATTTACAGCAGTGTACGGAATAACCCCTTACATCATATTGTCTCTAATTTATATAATTTACACACTATAGTTTGCATACATTTATCCTCATTAATTATAAAAATAAGCATGCTATATTTTATTATATGTAGAATGGTACATCTAAAATACCATTCAGAGGAACAATTAAAAATCTTTTCTAACACACCACGATCCAACATATACATTATATTATGTAGCACTAACTATATATTAACATATATCGGTATTCTATATGATAAGTATCAATAAAGTTTGACTAAAATGTAAACAAGTAATGTGTTGGAAGTATTTAAATTTTAGTGAGAGCGTAATATAGGCTAGTAACCGATGAAGATTTAAAATGTATTTGTGCCCGATATGGCGATAGGCTCGCCCCCTATCACATCATGGGACGGAATATGCACGGCGAAAAGTGGGTGCACTAGTTGCGCCTCTGCCTACCCCTTCGGGGATAAAAGGCGTGAGTATGCGTATGCTTAAGATTTAAATCTTACGAAGTGTTTTGATGTGAGGAACACATGGTATTTGCTCCTATAATGGGAGGGAATTACACGTCAATTAGGAGGTGCAATTGCATCTCTGACTACCCTTAAAAGGCTGTAGATTTGAGCTTATTTGAAATACTTAGGTTTTATATTTGGAGAATTCAAAGAATTGTATTTAGATAATGGAATGTGCCGTTTTTAGTCTATGAAACATTTGTTTACATTTTATTCAAAGTTTATCGAACCAGACTGTAATAAAGTATATTTTAATAGAATTGCAGACAGACATACTTTACTCGGTATTTCACTATGACTTTATATAACACTAGCTTTGCGCGCGGCTCCGCCCGCACTCGGGAGTAATGTAGCTTCCTATTAGTGAAAGAATTTTCAAAATCGGTCCAGTAGTTCCTGAGATTAGCGCGTTCAAACAAACAAACTCTTCAGCTTTATATATTAATATAGATATATTTTTTAATTACCTTTGAATTTCCACTAAGCTATGGTTTATAAAAGAACGCTATTATACGCTGTCTGCAAAATCTATAATGATTTAAATATCTGCATAGCTCTTACACTATTAATTCCATTTATATACATAACGTAGATATATTTATTCTAGTACAAAGTTAAATTTATCCAGATGGGAATGGGGTAAATCCATATTTTGTGTGGAAAATAACATCAAGACGTCTATAACAAATTCAAGAAAGTAAAATACAGTATGTAATCATTACTGCACGGCAACTGGTAAGCAATAGGGTCCAGAAGAGTGTCGACTGACAAGAGATGATCACTCCAGTCGACATTAGCAGCAGTGTGCATGCACTGTTGTGTTTCGGTTTGAAGGACATTGTAGCCAGTGTAACTACTGGACATAATAAGACTTAACATCTTATGTCTCAGGATGACGAGCGCAGTGGAATGTCACACAGTACTTTGTAACTCAAGGTGCTGGATGGTGTTGCTACTGTTTATGGGCGTATCGCTTACCATCAGGCGAATGGCATGCTCGTCTCGTCATTCAATGCCATAAAAAAAAAATATGCCGGCCTGATACAGGCTGAACCCGGAACGCTACTCACGTGGGTCACCATGGAGTCTTACACCTTGTATACATGCCCCTATCTGGGCGGATACAAATCCAACCACCAGAATTCAAACAAAAGGTTTTTTGATGTACTATTAACTATACAACCTGCTTGTAAAATATTGAGTTAAAAGTTTACATTTAATTTTCCTTTTTGAACTATAGTTTATTTTAAAACATGCTGTATATAAATTATGGGTGATACAGGTGATCATCTAATAAATTTAGGAAATCTATAAGAAAACATCAGTGCTTAGAATCGGTAAAGATGTTTCATATTTAATGATATTTTACAATGTGAAATATTTATGTAGAAGTATCAATATATACGATTTTCGCTATATTCAAGTTCAACTATAAGCCTTAAGTTATCATTTTCACCACAACTTAGACATGAGAGCACAATTAAAATGAGAATACAATACATAATTACATTGAAGAACGTTTTGATAGCTTAATTTGTCGACTGACAAAAAGTCGCACGATTTTTAATCATGTATCCAATTGTCTAAATTTGTAATAACAAACATGTAAATTTGCTAGTAAATTAATTATTTGCAGATTATTTTACAGCCATGTAGAATTAACACTGAACATTATTTACATGACGAAGCATATATCGACCGACAAAAAATCGACACGACTTTTTGTCTCACTTATGTTTATTGGTTTGTCTTTGCAAGGAAAGATGAATTCGTGAACTATAAAATGTATTTACATAGTTATTTATGGCCTGGTGTTATAGGCTATAATCATCGCAGAAAAATGCGATGTTATTGTGAAGTAAGGTGTAGATTAGCAAGAAGACTTGCAGAAATTATCTTGGCCAAGCGATTTTTTGTGTAAAGTCAAGCTGACTTCTGCAATGCAAAGCTTGCAGGATTCACGGCGCGTCGCATGTATATAAAGATTTGAAATACTAGGTGTTGCTCGCGGCTTCGCCTGCGTAAAAAGCGTTTACCGCTACAAAAATTCCTAAATTAAAATACTACGTCAGCGCTATTTACTTAATGAATCAGATTAAAAACATCCATTCTTTCCTATGGGAGCAAATTAACGGGATAAAAAGTAGCCTATGTGTTAATCCAGGACATGGTCTATTTGTGTGCCAAATTTCATCCAAATCCGTTCAGCTGTCTCTGCGTTGACTTCTAACAAACATCCATACAATTATCACAAACGTTCGCATTTATAATATTAGTACGAAGTAAGATTACTAGTGTAAACGCATCTGGATTCTTGCGCAATATGTTGCAGTATAACTTGCATCTAAGCTTGACTTTATTTGCTATAAAAACATTCATAGGGCAAAATCTTAAGCTAAAGGAATTATTTGCTCTTTCTTATATAAAACTTCACTGCGAAAGACTAAACCAAAATAAACGCAATAAAGGATTATTATGAATACTTTAAAAAGCGATATAGATGCCTGTTAGCCTAACCAACAGATTCTTAATCAAAGATTAACTAACCGATCTTAATATCTTACTAACATTTAACTGGAGTTTGATATTTAACTTGACAGTAAAAGTTACGCTACTGTTACTGCTTTTTCAATATCAATTCTTATCTATTTTAGTCTTTAGAAACAGATACATAAGTAAGCATTTTAACTGTTTGTTATCTGTTCGAAGTTTTATTGGGACCAGCTGTTAATTTTGTCACTAAAATTAACGACAGTTAACAAAACAATGATTAGTTAATCCCTGGTTAACAATTGGTAATATATGTATTGGAATTATATATCTCGAACCAAAACCATTACCTCAGGCTTGAGATACACGTCTTTATTTGGACTGTTATTTATTTCTTCGATAATGGATGAGTGCCAGGCGAAAGTGAGCACTGTTGCCGGTACTAATCGCAGGTCAATAAGGGTCTTATTCGCATCCTCTTCTATGTGCAACTTGTGGCTTGTCGGAGTGTTTAGAACGAACGGTAGACCGCTGTGTTCCAAGTTGTTTTGTACAAACTCATGAATCTCATTGTACCTCTCGTAGACTGAGAATGTGCCCTGAAATTAGTAAAATCTATATATATAAAAATTTCGTGTCACAGTGTTTGTTACCATACTCCTCCGAAACGGCTGAACCGATTTTGATGAAATTTTATATTCACACTTAGTATGTCTGGGAATAGATCGTTATCTATTTTTCATCCCCCTAAGTGATAAGGGTGGCCCACACCAAAAAATTTTTTTTTATATTTCAGACAGAAATTTTTATTTTATTTTTTTATGATGTGGCCTTAAAAAATACATATAATCCTAAATTTTCTACCTTCTTCCATCATCCCCTATTTTTTAATAGCGATATTAGTAATTCAACAACTTTTAACCCCGGTCGGTAACTGATCAATTATCTCTGATCACTTACTTATTCCCGCTAGGCGTCTGCCGGTGTCCCTTCTCATTCAGTAAACAGCTTGGAGTAGGGATGAGACCGAAGCGCCGGTCACCTGACTCTCTTACACAATAAGCCTTCTCTCACTCCCTCTACTGTTTTCGGTCATTGTTAAATATAAAATAATCTCTAAAAATAATTTATAAAACAACGTTTGCCGGTTCAGCTAGTATAAATATAAAATCCCTTCCTAGCCAATTTCGGCCACGGCGGCCAATCTCAACGGAGATCAGCCAGGTACGCAGGAGATATTACAGTGCACAAGTGTGTGCGCAATACACAGATGCACTCGCTATTCCTTCACTCTCATAGTCCGGTGAGACGGCAGACATGACCGGAGAGAGAACAGGCGCAGGACCAACAGCTTTACGTGATATAGTGCTTAAAGCAAAGTAAAATATATCATGAAACTAGGTATCGATCGCGTGAAAGATATTTCCTAAAAAAAAAAACACTTTTCGGTAAGTAGGCTATAATAAAATATGAATATAGGACATGGTCTAAAAGTGTAGTAAATTGTATCGAAATCTGTTTAGTTGTTTCGGTCTATTCTGACAAATATACATTTATCCCTTAGACCATCTAGAAAGGACGCGCCATGTCCCTATTAAAGCGAAAATCCTGTCACTTTTAGTGTCACTAGTCCATTGAAAGTACAATACGTATAATCAAATCGTAGTATCGATGAACGCACACTAATATGATTCTATAAACGTGTGCATGATGGCAGAAAAAGCACGAAAGTAAGATTAAAGCAGGGGAAATGAGAGCGTTAAGAAGCATTAGTGGGGTGACTGTGTGTGATAGAGTGCGGAATACTATGGTGATGGACATGTGTGGAGTGACAGAGGATGTAGTGACCAAAATTGAGAAGGGTATGCTAAGGTGGTTTGGGCATTTGGAAAGGATGGATGATAGGAGAATGACAAAGAGGATATATAAGGCGAGTGTGGATGGAAGGGCCGCCAGGGGGCGACCGCACCGAACTTTCGAATGTCAGATATCTGACATTCTAAGTAAGGGCCAGGTCAAAAGTACCCTGAACCGGCGGGAATGCATGAAAAGATTGATGAAGGTAGAGGAAGCGAAAGCGGTGTGCCAGAATCGAGCAAAGTGGCAATCCATGGTCTCTGCCTACCCCTATGGGATAGAGGCGTGATACTATGTATGTATGTATGTATGATAGCGACGATAGCCTAGTTGGGAATGGAACGGTCTGCCGAGACAATGTCCGGAGGCTCAAAATCCAAGGCATACACCTCTGACTTTTCGAAGTTACGTGTGTATTGTTATCAATTATCATTCGCTTTAACGGTGAAGGAAAACATCGTGAGGAAACCTACATACCTGAGAATTCTCCATAAGAATCTCGAAGATATGTGAAGTCTGCCAACTCGCACTAGGCCAGCGTGGTGGACTAAGGCCTAACCCCTCTCAGTAGTGGAGGAGGCCCGTGCTCAGCAGTGGGCAGTATATAATACGAGGCTGAATGCTTTGCATTTGGCAGAGGGAAAAATCAGACGAGCCGCGTCCGGTATATTACTAGGGTATATTTTCACAAAGCTTGTAAAGCTCAATTTGTATTTATAAAACCATTTCTCCAATATACATTCCCACAATAATTTCGAAGAAAATGTTGATAAAATTTTTATGTGATGAAATAATCCAATATTTTATAAATAATTTCAATGGTTAATAACTAGCTTTTGCTCGCGGATCCGCCCGCGTGAAAAAGTTTTTCCGGGATAAAAGTCCCGCTTTATATTTCCCCAGGATAAAAAGTACCCTATGTCCTTTTTCAGGCTCTAGACTATCTGTGTACCAAATTTCATTTAAATCGGTTCAGTAGTTTTGGCGTGGAAGCGCGACAAACAAACAGAGTTACTTTCCCATTTATAATATTAGTAAGGATTACCTGTAATAAAATCCCATCCGGGAAACGTATCCTTATAATGGCGAATTTGTACTTGCGCATCTCGCGCAGTTCGTCCTTCTCTCGCATCGCTTTTGTGCGTAACATCTGACTCCTCTCTATCGCTTCAGCTCTGAAAATAATAACTTTCCATATAATAAAACAGCAGCAACTGGTGTGTCTATACATTGAAAGAAAAGTAATAAATAAATAATAGTTTAAAAAAACTAAAAAACACGCTTTATAGAAAACCCAACTAAAAAATAGAAAATAAATTTGAATTAAGAATAGTACACTATTCTATAAGAAAAAAATGTATTTTATTGTAAAAAAAGCGTGGGGTGCTTTTTAAGATATTATCAAAATGATATATAATACTTCTACTCATATTATCTGTCAATAAAATATTTATAACTTTTCTTATTTACACTGTTCTTAATTCAAATTTATTTTCTATTTTTTAGTAGGATTTTCTATAAAGCGTGTTTTTTAGTTGTTTTAAACTATTATTTATTTTTAATTTTTTAGTTCTGTTCTACTATTGTCCAACAGATGTCACTAAATAAACGAAAGCGCCATCTTGTGACAAGTAGGATTTTTTACGCATAAGAGAAGCCAGTTTAGTTGTAATTCTACTATGGTCCAACAGATGTCACTAAAAATAAAAAATATGTAAATTGAATAAAATCTCATTTTGCAAATTGAATAATGGCATAATCTTATCAAATTAGTGTATTGTTATCGGTCCTCGACAAACCTACAAAGTTTGAATAAAATCTGACCGTTTAAAGTGGGTCAAAATCGCGCCCAAAGGAGTCGGAGTCAGAGAGTTACAAACATACAAGTGAAGCTAATATAAAGCGTGTAAAAAAGCGTGGGGTGCTTTTTAAGATATTATCAAAATGATATATAATACTTCTACTCATATTATCTGTCAATAAAATATTTATAACTATTGTCACCATGCACCCCACGCTTTTTTTTACAATAAAATACATTTTTTTCTTATTTACACTATTCTTGTTTTTTTTTTTTTTATGGTATTGAATGACGAGGCGAGCATGCCATTCGCCTGATGGTAAGCGATACGACCACCCATACACAGTAGCAACACCATACAGCACCTTGAGTTACAAAGTACTGTGTGATATCCCACTGCGCTCGTCATCCTGAGACATAAGTGGCCTGGATATTTTTTTGGAAGCTAAGGGCCCAGAACCGCCCCTTATACAGGGTCATTTTTACATTGCATTACTAAATGAAACCACATATTCGTCTTTACCTCTTCTAACATGTTGCCAACAATCATCCATGAATAACGAATATTATTGCCAAAAAACCCGGTAGTAGTTTTCAAATTTTTTGATCATTTCGTAGTTTAGTGCGAATATGGTGTGTGCGAAAGTGTATTTCTGAATGAAAGTATAATGTTTCCGCTGCGACGAATTATCTTAGAGCAGTAGTAGTGGCATAAGGTCGTGTAAACTTTAAGTTACTTTTTATTAATATTTATTTTGTTCGAAACTTACACTTTTTTATTTTACATCTATGGTTAAAATAACTTAATGGAAAGCGTTATTTTCGACGAGATAAGTATGTGATTTCATTTATTAACGCAATGTCAAAATGACCCTGTATACGCCCATGCCCATCTGCCATCAGTTCTACGAACTATGTGCCCTGCCCACTGCCACTTTAGCTTGCTAATCTGCTGGACTATGTCGGTGACTTTCGTTCTTCTAGGATCTCGGAAGAAGAGTAATAGAACACAATTATTCTGCAACTATTTTTCTGTTTGCTAGAGCACACCTCCGAAACTACTAAACGGTTTTTCATGTAGTTTTCACAGATGGACAGAGTATGATGGGAGCAGAAAAAAGAAAAGTCATCATCATTTTAAGACATCTGAAATTTACTTTAACCTTTCTACCCCCGCCGATTCCGGAGACAGCAAACTGTTTCACGGGAAATTCGATCTTATGCAGTGGACATAAACCTTTCATGCTCAGAAATCGCTAACGCTAATATGGGCACAGTTATCTTGAATCATTGGTTTATTACACCAACTACAACCAACCTGACTGCCTCGGTGGCGTAGTTGTATTACGGTACGACTGCAAGGCTGAGGTCTCGGGTTCGATTCCCGGGTCGGGCAAAGTGATATTGGATTTTCCTATTCAGTATCAGCCCGAAGTCTGGAATTTGAGCCCGATATGGCGATAGGCTCGCCCCCTATCACATCATGGGACGGAATACGCTTGGCGAAAAGTGGGTGCACTAGTTGCGCCTCTGCCTACCCCTCCGGGGATAAAAGGCGTGAGCATGCGCTACAACCAACCTCAACTGCTGTTCACGTTTTATCTCCTCCGAGGTGAGTGCGTAGAAGGACGGGGGTAGTTGCACTTTACTGGCCGCTTGAGACGGAAGCAAAACTTGCAGATTCCTGTCCAATTCCAACTGTATCGGCTCGGCTGTACGCAACGCGTCCACTAGCGTCTGCAAATACAGTATTAATTTACATACATACACTTACGCCTTTTATCCCTGAAGGGGTAAGCAGAGGCGCAACTAATGCACCCATTTTTCGCCGTTATTCCATCCCTTGAGGTGATAGGGGTGAGCCTATCGCTATATCGGGCACAAATACCAGACTCCAGGAAATATCACTGTGCCCGACCCGGGGATCGAACCCGAGAACCTCATTGCAGTCGCACCGAAATTAGACTAAACGGACATAAAATAATTCTGAATTTTATTTTTCTCAATTCTGATGTGCATACATGAAATTAATTATTTTACAAGTAATTTACCGTTAATGTTTCAAAAGAAGGCACATTGTCCTTGTCGAAAACTAAGAATTCCTCCTCAACGCCCTCTGTGTTCGTGATCTTTTGTTGAATAAACCCTGCTGCTAATAGCAATTCCATTGAACCTTCTATGGGCATCACTCGTTCACAAAATACTCTGAAAAAAAATATACAATTAAAGCCCGTATTCACAAACGTTACTTAGCTAAGTACGGAGCAATGGTATGATAAGTCTATTTCAGTGTTTACGGTATGACAGCCTTCACAGTGCGTTGGCATGGGGCGCTGTGATTGGCATGTATTGAAATACAACTTTACTACAACAGGCTATCAGGTTGGTCTGGAAATCTTTCTTTGCCTATGTTCAGTGGACTTCCAAAGGCTGAAGAAGATGCGTTCGAATATCAATACTTTTTGAACTAATCAATGTAAAGGACTCGTTCAGAGGAGATTGGCGTCAGGTATATTATTTATTTATCCGGTTTATTCACTTTTTATTTATCTAATATATAAAGCTGAAGAGTTTGTTTGTTTGTTTGAACGCGATAATCTCAGGAACTACTGGACCGATTTTGAAAATTCTTTCACTAATAGGAAGCTACATTACTCCTGAGTGCTATAGGCTACTTTTTATCCCGGAAAACTTTCCACGCGAGCGGAGCCGCGCCCAATACTAGTAATATTATAAAGCTGAAGCGTTTGTTTGTTTGAACGCGCTAATCTCACGAAGTACTGAAACGATTTTGAAAATTCTGTCACTAATAGGAAGCTACATTACTCCTGAGTGCTATAGGCTACTTTTTATGCAACCATTTGAATTATAATAACAAAGAAAAATAGATAAAACATGTTTATCAAACAAGATTGGAAATAACTCTTATCAAAATAAATAAAGATTACCAAATAATACATACATACCTGTTGCTCATTCTTATTTTCTGATATTTGTCTTCTTCCGGATTGTTGATGATATTTTCTAAATACTTGCATAGTATTTCAACACACGTTTCAACCTGAAAAATATTATACATTTGACTGTGTCACAGGAGGAGCAAGTTGCTAGCTTGATGGATAATACGAGTGCCTATGAAGAGTAGAAACAACCCCTTAAATATGGAATTACAAACCATTTCATATTTAATGGTCCGTGGACCTGACAATATAACGCTCAGTACTTCTGCCTACTTAGGGCCGACTTCACGACATGCCGATAAAGTCCCTGATAGCCTATTCGGAACTTATCCGCCATATAAACTACAACTTTCGGTTTCACAGGTCTCGAATAGACATATATGGCAGAAAAAAATCACTAGTAATCTGTCAGATATATTTGTTAGATTCCGTTACATGCCAGATAGTTGTCTGGAACTTTATCAGGAACTGGTGAAACTGGCCTTTAGTGTTTCAAAAAAGAACAACAGTGTTTGCACACTGCTTGGCGGCAGGTACCCACACAAACCGTCCTGTGGTTTGGGGGCGTTTGGAGAATTCCACCACGGTATCCCCTGCCTGTTGTAGGAGGCGACTAATAGGGGCCAGGGGGGGTCGGGGCGGTCGGCACGGGTGCTGTCCGCCGCAAGATAATATGTGTGCCCCCCACAAGAGGAGACGGGCTGCATTAAGCAGCACCGCGCAGGGGCGATTGCGGACGACAACTTAAACACTTTTCGTCCGAGGAAGCCCGCAGCCGTCCCTAAATGCGCCGAAGGAAAAAAAAAAAAAAAAGGTACCCACACAAAGCGACACCTACCCACATTGACTCCCATATACTGTGTGATATTAGAGGTATATGTCTATTACGCTAGCCTAATTTACATTTAAAATACAAAGTAATTAAACATTCATTAGCGAAATTAATTAAAAAAGTGACATCAATAGGTAATTGAATATAATGTAATTGGTCAATAATGGTATCAGACTAATTTAGAAATTATTAACCTTTTTTTTGTTAGTCTGAGTAATTGCACTTTAAAAAGTATTTGATTTAAAATTGGACTGCCTCGGTGGCGTAGTTGTATTACGGTACGACTGCAAGGCTGAGGTCTCGGGTTCGATCCCCGGGTCGGGCAAAATGATATTGGATTTTTCTATTCAGTATCAGCCCGGAGTCTGGAATTTGTGCCCGATATGGCGATAGGCTCGCCCCCTATCACATCATGGGACGGAATACGCACGGCGAAAAGTGGGTGCACTAGTTGCGCCTCCGCCTACCCCTTCGGGGATAAAAGGCGTGAGCATGCGTATGCGTAGATTTAAAATTGATCCTCGAGTCATTTTGGATCACAAGACCCTATAACATTTATTTGGAATACATATCATTTACTTTCGACAAAATAAAGATATAAACTGATTGAATAACATAACAAGGAGTGTTGTCCAACCAAATTAAAATATTTTATAATTTTATGAATCCTTTTAGATATAAAAATCATAATAACAGAAATTTAAAATGAACCTAATTTTTTTTTCTTTTTTTTTTTAATGGCACTTGTGTTTTCACATTTTGCCAATGTCAAGTTTGGGTTGTCTTTTTTTATTATCTGTAGTATGTCGAAGTAAAGCAGTGGCTACCTTACCAAGACTTTATCGAGGAGTTTTGGCGGCAACAAAAAAACACTTGATTAGCACGATTATTTCAATTCACTTCATTTGAGCTCTTGAATAGAACTATATTGCATAATATACCACCATAATTATGCAATATAACACTAAGTATCACCAAAATAATGAATTAAAACAAGAGCACCTCATGACACTTCCAAGTTCCCGCCAAAACTCCTAAATAAATTGTCCACTTGATTATACCTGTACGTACCTGCTCTCGCAACAACTTCACAACCGCCAAGAAGTTCGAATCAAATTGTAACTAGTATTTTGTTTTGCTAATATTAATAACATTACTTACTTTCTCCTTATTGCTATTACAAGACTGTATTATAAGGCAAGCTGTTAATCCTCTTTCGTCTTCTAATTGTTCGTACAGGAATGTTTTTATGTTTTTCTTCCATTCGTCCCGTGGAAGCACTTCGTCACTTATAATGGGACATCTGAGAATTTCGAAAAATAGTCATGTTCTATGGTTTTAAAATGATCAGTGAATTAGAAAGCTGCCATAAAGGGGATATTTGGATGTTAATATTGACATGGCAAAGTAACCACTGCATCTGAATTAAAGTGGACTAACATCCAGTTAAGTATTGATTAATGAGATGATTATCTCTCACCAGTCAATACAATTATGCCGGCCTGTTCTAAACTCACTTGAAATATACTCCAGATGCTGCAAAATTCCGTGGCAAGTCTACTTCCACTTCTTTTCTCTCTTCAGATGTAGATGTTGCCACCTTGGAAGCTTCTGCTTTCTCATTTTCCAATTCTTTTTTTACTTGTGCCTTGATAAAGTTCCAAAAAAATATAAAGTATTGAATGGAATATTTAAAAACAATGGAGTTCATAGGTAAGCTATCAAAATTTATTATGCCCATAAATGGTCCGAAATTAGCAAAATTGTTGTAGACAAATAAAAAATGGTTAAAAACTATTTGCACAGCTATAATATTATCAATTCTGAAGCAAGTATCAGACAGTATCAGTATCAGGGACACGGGCGTAGCTATAGCTTTCACATAGGGGGGGGACCTACGATTTTTTTTTGGGGCGTGGGTTTTTGCTTGCACGACGCCGTATACACCATACACATTAGAGTGTGGACATATTTGGTACTCCGATCATTTTTAGAAGCTAAGGGAGGGGGGGGGGGGGGGGTCCGGACCCCCTGAACGCCCCCTTATATACGCCCATGATCAGGGGCGTAGCTCTCGCTGTATCAGCCGTATCAATGATGAGACATTTTTTTGCTACCGAATAATAGCCCTCCGGACTCGGGATATGCGGAGCTACACAAACTGAATGGCCTATACATAAGGAAATTATCAATCTGGCGCTGGACGGGCCCGCAACAAGATTTTGATATTGGGCCCCCTATCGCAAGCTACTCCACTGGACAGTATACACAAGTTACATACATAACCATGCACATTGATCCCTTTATAAGTCACAGGCGCAACTAGTTGTCTTAAATACCCAGTCTAAGTCCATCATATAATGTAATAGAAGCTGTATCTGTGGTGAACACAAATTTCAAATATTCTCATTTACCTGTATGGCAGCAAGTGAAGTGTTAAATGCTGGATTTTCCCTCTTCTGCTGCAACCTTATCAGAGCTGCCTCTGCTGCAACTTTACTCTCCTCCGACAACCCTGACCGTTTAGGCACCGGAACATTTCTCGAAGAGTTTGAACTTGCAGTACTTATTGTTGACTCACTTAATTTATGGCCTGGTCCGGCCAACTTAAATTTCGCATCAGCTTTCTTCTTTTGAAAGAACTTTTTTATTTTGTCATTCATTTTTTTAGATTCTGGGTGTGTGTTCTTTGGGCAGTTTTAACTTCGACACACTTTCTTTTAATTGTTCAATTGTGGCCGATGAAGCTGTAACAAATTAATGGATCTTGAATACAAGGCTTGTGAATATATAGCCCGTAAAGATGGATAGTTTTAAGCATGTAGTTAACCAACAAGAGATATTGAGATCCTTGATGGCAACAAGTTTTTTTTTTTATATGTAGGGTAAAGGACTCCTCTGCATCTGATAAGTGGAGTACTGTCTTAGCAGAGTATCAAGTGACAAGTATTTCATGCCAGTTTGTACTTTAACAGCCTTATTCATAAACAGTTTATAAATATTTTAGTTTTTTTTTTTTTTTTTTTTTATAGCATAGAATGCCGAGACGAGCATGCCGTTCGCCTGATGGTAAGCGATACGACCACCCATAAACAGTAGCAACACCATACAGCAACTTGTCTTACAAAGTACTGTGTGGCATATCACTGCGCTCGTCATCCTGAGACATAAGATGTTAAGTCTCATTATGTCCAGTAGTTATACTGGCTACAATGTCCTTCAAACCGAAACACAACAGTGAATGCACTGTTGCTTGGCGGTAGAAATAGACATTGCGGTGGTACCCACCCAGACGGCCTCTTACATAATGAGAGACCTACCACCAGTTAGTTATTGTATGTTTTGTCTTTTTCAAATGAATTTTGAATTGAGTTAGAGGGAAGAAGGTAAAACATTCTATAACTAAAATAGGTTTATAAACAGTTTATGAATAAGGTCATTAGCCTTTAAGTTAAGTGTACAATGGCTTTTTGATCCAAGTTTTTTGTTTTCTTCTTATGATATAGGTGGCACCGCCCTGCCCATGAACATCTGCAATACCAGGGGGCATTGAGATGCGTTGCCGGCCTTTTAGGTGGGAATACATTATTTTTTTTAAGGTTGCCAGGTCGTATCTGTCGGGAAATGATGCTGGCGGCAATTGGTTCCACAATTTAAATGCAAATGAGCAAGTACGTACATCTGTATGATGTAGGATTCAGGTTAAGTTTACTAAACAGGTATTTTATACAAGTGAATCATAACACTCATAGAGGTCAAAATAAATAAGTGCTAATGCAATGCAAGATAAATGTTACGTAACTCAATAAAAATCAAAATTAAATATTGACCACAACAATGTATTGGTCTATAAAAATGAGTTAATATGTTTTATATTATCTCATTGTTGTACAAGGAGATTTGGTAACTTACTTGAAATAGATTACTTATTTTCAATTTTTTACCATAAAACAAGCATGAATTGATAATGTATTAAAGTTATTAAATAAAGCAACCATTGGGTATCACAAATTAATTGCATATGGTAATTAAATTATTTCTAACATCACTATGGTTTATTGTATAAATTGTTACCTTACAGATTCAAAATTAATGTTTAGACATGAGCCTAATCATTATTTGTAAATAGAATGCATATGGCTTTTGTAATTGAATAATTTAAGACTATGTTTTTGCATGTTTTACACAATACTAATAAAATAAGGAAAGATTGCTATTAAATAAAGATTGTAGGTAAACTCTAGAACAAAAATATGTACGAAAAAGGATTAAATTGACTCACCTGGCTTCATAAACCGTTCCGAAATGCGTTTGCCGTAAACACGCCACGAAACGAAAATCAATAACAATGTGAACAGTAGAATCAGGAAGAATGTTTTCAACAACAAAAACTGGAATTCGTTGAAATAAAAAACCTCAGCGATCTCCTCGTAAAAAGACAATTCGTTGAAATTAACGAATGATTTGGGAAAATTTTCTAAAGGTAATGACGACACACAAGAATCAAAGAAATCTTTTGCGAACGACAAAGTATCTCCGATCTGAAGATACAGGGCCTCATAAAGGGTGGTATTGAATACAGCGGTGTCGAATAAAGACATTACATAAATTAAATTACGATTTGAAAAAAACAAATTTAAATATCAGAAACACTCATACTATATAGAACTGTAAACCGCATGTCACTTTTCTATGACACATTGACGTAACAATTTACGATGTTGCCATACTTAATTGTAATATTTGGAATTGACTACTTATATTTCTTTCTGTGAACACAAGTTGCAAGTTAGGCCCTTCACCCACGGGGCTACTGCCTTGAACGACTTTTATTTTGTACGCGTATTCTATCATTTGCTCGTAAGAAGTCGTCGCGCCCTACAATTTCAATGTCAATGCGACGCGCGCGCGTTGCCTCCTGCGCGGAACATTTTTTTTTTTTTATTGCTTTGATTGACCAGACGAGCATGCTGGTCGCCTGATGGTAAGCAATACGACCACTTATATACAGTAGCAACACCATCCAGCACCTTGACATCTGGAATCCAACACATAAATTGGAATAACACATAAATCACACATAAAATTGGAATAACGAATCAGTTGAAGAAGTATTTACGAGACCAACGATCGAAGAAGTCATCGCTCTGATCAAGGCGCTCAAAAGACGAAAAGCCCCCGGGGGCGACAGGATCCCTACCCGTATGATTAAGATGCTTCCGGAGCATCTGGTCCTAACGCTCACCGCGATATTCAATGCTGCTTTTCAAAACTGCCTCTTCCCAGAGGTCTGGAAGGAGGCAGTTGTGATAGGTATACATAAGCCGGGAAAACCCGCATCCGAACCGTCCTCTTATAGGCCAATCAGTCTGCTCAGTACTCTGGGCAAAATTTACGAGCGGATCGTCCTCGACCGCCTCAAAATAGTCGCTCACAACAACAATCTGATCCCTCCCGAACAGTTTGGTTTTCGTGCTAGGCACAGTTGCGTAAATCAGGTGCTCCGCATCACGGAGCACGTTTACGACAAATTCAAGATAGGCATGCCCACCGGTGCTCTCTTCTTCGATATTGAAAAAGCATTCGACAGGGTGTGGCACAACGGCTTGCTTTACAAGCTGTACACTCTCAACGTGCCCACTCAACTCGTGCACATCATACGAGATTTTTTGTCGAATCGCGGTTTCAAATATCGTGTGGAGGGTACTCTCTCTTCCCGTCACGCCATCACGGCTGGAGTCCCGCAAGGCTCCGCCCTCTCACCTTTTCTTTTCTCGCTGTACACCAGCGATATCCCTAAACCGAAAAACGCCCATTTGGCGCTCTTTGCCGATGACACCGCAATCTACGCCTCACGTAGAGACCCCGACAATGTGGTGCGCACTTTGCAGGCCGCCGCCGACAAGCTCAGTGAGTGGTTCCGCAAATGGCGAATCACAGTCAATCCCACAAAGAGCCAGGCTATCCTGTTCACTTTGAAAAGGAGAGTCCATGTGCCTCACAACTCAGTCCGCATGTCCAACCAGGTAATCCCCTGGACGGACAAAGCCAAATATTTAGGAGTGACCCTTGATCAGAAGTTGACCTTCATCCCACACGTAAATGCGGTACGTGCGCGAGCCGCATTCGCGATGAGCCAACTGCATTGGCTCATAAATAGGAAAAGCAAAATGTCCATCCGCAACAAGATTAGGATCTTTACCACGTGTATTAGACCGATCATGACATACGCGTCGCCCGTGTTCGCCCATATACCGCCTGCTCGTCTTAAGCGTATGCAGGTATTGCAAAACATTTTTCTTCGACACGCTCTTGGTGCCCCGTGGTACGTTCGCAATCGCAACTTCCACGTGGATACTAACATGCCGACCATCAGGCATTTCATGCAAATGACCAGCAAACGCTACTTCGACCGGGCGGTTAAACACCCAAATACGTTAGTCCGCAAAGCGTCAATATACACTCCATTCGACCGCGCCAAATGGAGACGGCCGCGTTCAGTCCTAACCGATCCAGAGGATGATATCACTCTGGCCATTCGCAGTAAGAACGAGTTCCTAAAACTCCTACACTCCACACGACCGCAGTTCCGTCCTCGCCGCCGAGGACCTCGCCGCGTTCCCCGTCGCCCTCCCGACCCTCCTAACAGTTCCGGCCCGCGTGCCGACGAAATAAATGGATAGGATTAGGTTAAACACCAACCTTCCCCACTAATCGTTGATGTCTCATCCTCTCCCAGTGACCGTCCTGAGCCGAGGTTCGTAACCCGTTAGTGGGTTGCCCTCAGCATGGTTACTTAAATCAAGGGTTGCGAGCGCCTAAAGCGTTCACCCGAAAGTCCGGTGTGGCCAGAAAAGCCGACTCGCGTCAGGCTACTGGCCGGTAGGGCCAAAACAAAAAAAAAAAAAAAAAAAAAACGAGACCAGCATAGGGATTGCAACTACAATGATCGTTGCTATAATATTAATTTAATATTATAGCAATATATATTATATATATTAATATATAATATTAATATAAATTACTCCACTGTATTTATCTATTTTTGTATGTATATACATATTATATTATTTATTTCTTGTAGTTATATATTATAATATATATTTACATAAGTATTTAATTGATTCCATTTTGTAGTCTTGTAGTCTGTCACTTCTATTATTCCACTTTCATGGTTTCCTTTACGCACCTACTTACTGATATCTCTGCACTACCCTGTCAGGTTGACTGGTAGAGAATGCCTACGGCATTAAGTCCGCCTATACACCGTATAAAGTGTTAAATAAATAAATAAATAAATAATTTTTAAGGCACAAGAATCCTTGTTGTAAAATAATAAAAAAAGGAAAAGTCTTTGATTAATTTTTTTTTTTTTTTTTTTTTTTTTTTTTTTTTTTTATTGCATTTAATGACGAGACGAGCATGCCGTTCGCCTGATGGTAAGCGATACGACCACCCATAAACAGTAGCAACACCATCCAGCACCTTGACTAACAAAGTACTGTGTGGCATTCCACTGCGCTCGTCACCCTGAGACATAAGATGTTAAGTCTCATTATGTCCAGTAGTTATACTGGCTACAATGTCCTTCAAACCGAAACACAACAGTGCATGCACACTGTTGCTTGGCGGTAGAAATAGACATTGCGGTGGTACCCACCCAGACGGCCTCTTACATAATGAGAAACCTACCACCAGTTAATTATATACCTAGATAGACACTGAACGTTTCAAACGCGTCGAAAAAAATAGAGGCCAACAGTTGCCCACTAAATGAGTTCGAGTGAATTATTTTTTGTTGTTTTTCATGGATATAATTTTCTCCCCATTTTAATAGAAACTATGTAATAACTGGTATCATTATGCGCGCACACAAGGATACGCAGAATGATGCAGCGATAGCGTATGACAAAGCTGTCACGCATACTAGCTTAAGAAAAGTTGGCCTGTTTGTTTTAGTTTCACTGCAGCGCGTCACTCTATCTAGGTTTATAATTTATCAAAGGGAAAAGGCATATTCTTTGAAAGTTGTATTTTTAGCTGTGGTTTTGCGGTTGATTTAATTTAATGGCGCAGTTAAAAAGTTTTTTATTCAAACTCAAGTGTTAAAGTCGGGCAGCGAGTCCAAATATTTTTCGTTTCATGTACTTGAAATCGTAATGGCTGCTTTCGTTTTTGGTTTAAAATATGAAGCTAAAAACCAGCTATAGTCCAGCGGGAGTAGAACGTACTACTGACGAAGGGACGCAGGTTCGATTTGATCTCGGTGTTCGAAGCAAGCCTTTCCAAAGTTATGTACGATGTACCTATTCGTTGTTTATTATCGTTACCTTAATTTTTATTAAATACTAGACTTCTGCTCGCGGCTCCACCCGCATGATAAAGTTTTTCGGGATAAAAATATTTTCCCCGGATAAAAAGTAGCCTATAGCACTCAGGAGTAATGTAGCTTCCTATTAGTGAAAGAATTTTCAAAATTGGTTTAGCAGTTTTTGAGTTTATCCATTATACACAAAAAAACAATCAAATCTTTCTTCTTTATAATATTAGTATAGATTTCGATTTGGTTGTTTACGCCTGACAGCTTTTTCACGCAAATACATACTGAGCACAATTCGATGTAACAGGCGCTCTATTATTTCCAATGTTAGCAAATTTCTGAAATAAATCGTAGCATATGTGTTGAACCAAGACATACTCTACCCGTGTGCCAAATTTCATCGAAATCCGTTCAGATGCTTTTGCGTTTACTTCTAACCAACCAAACGTTTTCACAAACTTTTGCATTTATAATATCACACATATCCACAGGCTGTTTTTGACATCCGTCTGGAAATCTTTAGGGGAGGCCTATGTTCAGCAGTGTACTTCATGTGGTTGATGATGGTGATGATGATGATGATGAAATAAGTAAGATAGTAAGAAGTAAGATAAAACTATAAAAATCTACTAATATTATAAATGCGAAAGAAACTCTGTCTGTCGCGCTTTCACGTCAAAACTATTGAACCGATTTTAAATGAAATTTCGTACACAGATAGTCTAGAGCCTGAAAAAGGACATAGGCTACTTTTTATCCCGGGAAAATATAAACCGGGACTTTTATCCCGGATTTTTTTTCTCGCGAGTGGAGCTGTCACGGCCAAACCAATGAACCGATTTCGATGAAATTTGGTAGGGAGATAGTTTAAGATTCTGGCAAGGACCTAGGCTACTTCTTATTCCGGGAAAATTAATACCGGGACTTTTATCCTGGAAAATCGTTTTCTGCGAGTGGAATCGCAAACAAATAGGTATGGAGATAGTTTGAGACCGATGGAAGGACATAGGCTACTGCTAATCCCGGAAAAATATAAACCGGGACTTTTATCACGGATTTTTTTTCTCTTGAGTGAAACCGAAAACAAATAAGTGTGGAGTTAGTTTGAGACCCATGGAAGGACATAGGCTACCGCTTATCCCGGAAAAATATAAACCGGGACTTTAATCCCGAAAAATATTTTCTTGCGGGTGAAACTGCAAACTAATAAGTATGGAGATAGTTTGAGATCCAGGGAAGGGCAGGCTACTTTTATCTTTTTATTTTTAAGGATATGTCATTACATCACTACATACCTATTGTAAAACGAAGTGCCCCCAACGCATCTGTTTGTCTGAAAGCGATGAACTCAAAAACTACCGAACGGATTTTTATACGTTTACACCAATGGACGGAATGATTCAAGAGGAAGGTTTATGTGTATTTTACTAATATTATAAACGCGAAAGTTTGTAAGTATGGATGTATGTTTGCTACTCTTTCACACAAAGACTACTGAACGGATTTCTATGAAATTTGGCACACGGGTAGATCATGTCCTGGATTAGCACATAGGCTTTTTATCTAGGGAAAATATAAAGCGGGACTTTTACCCCGGAAAACCTCATGCACGCGGCGGAGCCGCGGGCAAATCCTAGTACCCTATAAGAAGAGCAAAATAGATTTAAAAAAGGAATAGCAGTACATACATTGTGAAAAGTTTGTAGATTGTTGACTAGTGACGTAACGTTTACTTATGCCTATCATTTTATCTGTAGCTCAAGATGTCTAAGTCAAGATCATCTATTGAATTATCTCAATGATTGTGTTATCTTATATCATGTGAGGTAACAAATAAGCACAGAATAATCTGATTAGGCCGGGCAGTGTGTGCCAGACTATCTGTAAGACCTAAGCTTGTTAGTGTGTGAAGTGGGAATATATGTCTAAGAAACTGGACGACTGTTAGGTAAGTTCAAAATAATTATAATAAAAAAAAAAGCTATTTATGCAGGTTTCAGTTGGTATTTTGTGAAAAACTAGCGTGAATTAATTATTGTGCTACAAAATCAGGAAATAATACAAAATGGGGAAGCTACAAATAATGCAATCTTCGGAATCTTACGCCTGTAATTAATTCTCTATATTTTAAACTACGTAAATGATTTGGTTTGGCTACATTTTCTTAATAAGATTTCTGCATTTTTGAATAAGTAGCAAATAATTATCAATAGTTTCAATGAAGGTAATTAATGGTGGATTTAATAAAAAATAAAATACTTAATGAAGCCGCCACCAATGCATAATAAAGCCCAAAGAAGCAATGAAACCCATCACTTGAAAGTTTAGGTACAAAATATGTAAAGACTGCTTAAGAATACTTCTTTTACTTAACTATAGAATTTCAATGTATATTGAGTTCTTCCTGTTTCTTATAACATATGTGAACTGAACATTCTACAGCAAGTATAGACATTAACTCGAATTATTTATTTATTAGATTTTTTAGCAGACTTACTATACATTTACAATAAGTTTGAAGGACATTGTAGCCAGTGTAACTACAGGACATAATGAGACTTAACATCTTATGTCTCAGGATGTCGACCGCAGTGGAATGCCACACAGTACTTTGTAACTCAAGGTGCTGGATGGTGTTCCTACTGTTTATGGGTGGTCGTATCGCTTACCATCAGGCGAACGGCATGCTCGTCTCGGCATTCAATGCCATTAAAAAAATAAAAGTAAAATGTTATAACTTATAGCTATAATATAAGCCCAAGTTAGAAAAACTCAACATGTATATAAAATTTAAAGTTGATTTCCAGCGCAGTGAATTAAACAAAGAAAATATCGTAATATAATTTGGAAACGTATCTACACGCAATAAGTTAACCTATACCCGACTATATTGGTCTTGCAGAAAAGTTTAAACATTTATTCTTATTTTGCGTCATTGAAAGTGGAAATGCATTGACGTTCACAATTTTGTTTATTTGGGATTTCGTGAACCGTAATACGGTATTTTACGTCTACAGCCTACTAACTTCGCACAATAAAATTATAGTTTGTAAACGGTTAATAATTGTTAAGTTCCACGCTAAATGAGAGGAAATGAGACGTAAATTGAAATGTCAATATTTTGCTTATATTAAGACTAGCTTTTGCTAGCTCTGCCTGTATATGCCTGCTTATGCCTGTTTTGTCTTTCGCTTTCATGGTTAAGGAAAATGGTGAGGAAACCTAGATACCTGAGAATTGTTCATAAGAATTTCGATTGTAACTACTGGACATAATGAGACTTAACATCTTATGTCTCAGGATGACGAGCGCAGTGGAATGCCACAAGGTACTTTGTAAGTCAAGGTGCTGGATGGTGTTGCTACTGTTTATGGGTGGTCGTATCGCTTACCATCAGGCGAACGGCATGCTCGTCTCGTCATTCAATGCTATAAAAAAAAAAAAAAAATCTGCCAACCTGCACTAGGCCAGCGTGGTGGTTTAAGGCCTAAACCTTCTCAGTAGTAGAGGAGGCCCGTGCTCAGAAGTGGGACCATATTATCATAATATAATCAATCCAAGACTGCATTATTATTTATATAGAAATATTAAAATGATTACAATGGCCAACAAAAATCTACTTGAGAAAATTTTCCAAGAATATTATTCGTGTGCTTATTTAAAAAATCACACTTGTATTTATGTAGCAGCTCTAGTTTTTGAGATTTTTCATACTACCCACATTGAAGGTGACGATGCATATTAAGTGAGTTTCAAATAGGTTTTTTTTTCACAATTAAAACAATGGCTACGAAGAAAAGACGTTGTCTAAATGATCCAGACAGTCTTTGTGATAATTATGGCGAATACACCTTAAAAAAGTATCGTAAATAGATCAAGGACTTCGTTAAATTTGCGTACTTCAACTACTTTGGTGTGTTTTTGCGATCTACAGAAGTCATAGGTGCCTAATAGTGTATTTCAAAAAGAAAGTATGACGAGCATAGCGGGAAAATTTGTGTAGATTCGAAAATGGTATATTTCCTCTTAGGACACCAGGCAGGTTATCTATACATATAAATAAAATTGGAGTGTCTGTTTGTAATATTGAGATGACCGTTTTTTACTACATCTATATAAATATATATACGGTACATACACCAAAATATATTTTTTCACAATTTTTGTCTGTCTTTCGGTCTGTCTGTCTGTCTGTCTGTTTGTTCCGGCTAATCTCTGAAATGGCTGGACCGATTTTGACGGGACTTTTATTGGCAGGTAGCTGATGTAATAAGGAGTAACTTAGGCTACTTTTTATCCCGGAAAATATAAAGCGGGACTTTTATCCCGGGAAAATCATTCACGCGGGCGGAGCCGCGGGCAACAGCTATATTAAATATCCGTGTATCTTATGTTTGTGGGACAGCCGCGTCAAAAGCAAACATTGCACTCAAACAGTATAGGCACTGAGCCCGCTGAGGGAGTCAGTAATTGTTGGTAAGCAAAATGTAATAAATCCACCTTTAGTTAATCAAGATCGAATTATATTGCCACCACGTTATATAAAACTTGGTATTATGAAGCATTTTGTTAAAGCCCTTAATTAAGATGGCGAATGTTTTGCTTATCTCTAGAAAAAAATACTGGACTGAGCAACGAAAAGTTGAAAGCAGGCATTTTCGATGCCACAAATTAGACAACTGATAAAGGACCCAAATTTTGTCGAATCTATGAATGAACTCAAAAAGCGAACCTGGAAATGTTTCGTTTCAAAGATTCAATTTTTTTTTTGGGAATCATAAATCAGAAAACTATTTACAATTAGTTAACGATATGTTGTCTACTTTGAAACTTCTAGGGTGTAACTTGAGCATTAAACTGCATTATTTACTTTCTTATTTGGATCGATTTCCTGAAAACCTTGGAGATTATAGTGAAGGGATAGGTGAAAGGTTTCATCAGGATAGGATAACGGAAGAACGTTACCAAGAGAGGTGGGACATACATATGATGGCTGACTAGTGCTGGAATCTTTGTCGGGATCTAATACAGGCACCTCATTCAAGAAAATTTTATAAAAAACATTTTTTTCCTCAACCACAGTAACTGTTTCGAATAAAGTGTGCAGAAAAATCATACTTTTGTAATAATTTATAACCTGCATGTAAATTTAAAACTAGAGCTGCTAGGAAAAACCGTTGCTATTTCCATAACCAGCACACTTAATTTAACTTAAAATAAATAAAAATACTCTGGACTTTTTTTTCTATGTTGACCAGTGTTATCTACTTATCCTTTGGATTATCTTTTCAATGAATATTACTAATTAGGGTTTTAATTAATCGATGTCTCGTCGTCATAGTAATATTTCTGAAGTCAGCCTTTAAAGAGATAAAACACTTTAGTATATTAATATACACTAATGATATCGATTCTTTACTCATTTGGGATACCTAAGGCGAGTTTCACAGTTGTCAAGTAAATTTTATTTGCCAGTTATCGTATTACGCAGCTAGTGTAGATTGTACTCATTTTATTACCATTTATTTGGGAGCATAGATTAGAGTGTGACTTTTGTACTTGGTCGGCTTATACATGTATGTGACGAGTAGCATTTATCTGGAAGCGGTGATATCGGCCCCTAGTATATTATCCTATTAGGTGTTGATCCCCCTTGGTTCCTGTGAAAAACGTTTTCCAGGATGAAAATCCCATTATGTTCTTTTCCGGGATAAAAAGAAGCCTATATACTAATCCAAGAAGATTTTTTTCATCCAAATCCGTTCAGAGCTTTCTGCGTTTACTTCTAAATAACACACACACACATCATGTTCTTAAACTATCACATCTAAAATATTAGGAAGCGATTCAAAATGTTCATTAATATGTCCTGAACTTATTGATTCTATACATTTCTGAGATAGTTTATTGTCCTAACATCCATTTCCTGCCACATTGTTTCTCAGAGACCCTTGTGTGTCACATCCTACCGTGTCTTTACGGTCACTCAATGATAAATGCACGTCGTGTATGAGACGACAGTACTGTAAATGCACAATAAAATTATTGTAGCATATGTATATATTGACATCGGACATCATATAGAGGGGGTACAACTAATTGAGTGGCGCTAATACGCGGATTTTGCGGGAACTATTTTTTTAATACAGTAAAATGCTAATAGTGTTAGTAAGTGGAGTGTAGTCGGTTGGGTGTTAACAGTCACTGATAAAATTAAAACGAACTGTCTTAATGGATGTATGCTTACTGAATTGAAAAGTAGTATAGCCAAAATGTATATTAATCGCTTCACACTTTAAGGTACGTTACTGCAGGGCTGTTGATGATTTATTCTTCATCTCCGAGTAATGGTAATGCTATCTCGTGAATAAGCCGGGATAATTATATCGACTGCCAAGGGATAATCATCTATCATCAGACGACACTATCTGGTTCCGCTCCGCTTACCATCAGATACAGATGGCTAGATTTGCCGGGTGGAAAAATAATATGTGATGCATGGTGATGAGAGAACCTAAATCTCCGACTACAAAGCGAAAAGCCTTGTACCAGAGACAATGGAGTCGATGTGGATGGGTTTATTAACTCGGATAACCGTTGTATGAAATTGCTTCTACGTAAATTCATTCGCCTATGAAAGGGTAGTAATTAAGCGTTTCTTGCTCGTGATTTCGGGAATCGCTTTTGTTATCTAGTCGATGACGGCTATTCCTATCATAACATTGGTTATTAAGTATGAACTTATTGATTAATGTGGTTGAGGGAAATTGACACTGTAATTAGCATTGAATTATTTACTTCTGCATAATCTGCGAAATAACAAAAATTAAACCGCCTTCAAAAACCACTAATGACCGATAAATAATTAAATTACCTATACACTGATAACCAATTTCGGAGGCGGTGACTAAACTTATTTATTATTTTCGTATATTTGTTCATGTATTAATCTAACTTAGCTAGCAATTTTAATTAGATACCGGCTGTCAAAGTCCAAAGAAATCGATAGAATTTTGGATAGACTCCCGATTCGATCAATTCCTCATGGTTTACAAACTGCTCTGGTTTATTTCAGTATTGGTGCAGTCAGATGTCGAGTCTTAATGATACAATTATTACTTAAACCAGACTGATTATAAAAACAGTCCACAGATAAGGAAGATGATAACGAAAATTCTCAACATGACGTATTATTTTGATCTCACAATATTTTGTTATTCGCTTACAAAAAAGCTATTGTTATACAGTATCGCCAACTAAATCTTAGTTTAAAAAAAAACACTTCTTGCTATTATTATAAATTCCAAAGTTGGTGAAAATGTTTGAATGTTTGTTAAAAGTAAACGCATAAACAACTAAACGGATTTGGATGAAATGTGGCGTACGAGTAAATCATGTCATAGATTAGCACATAGGCTACTTTTTATCCCGGTAATTTGCTTCCACAAGAAATAGTGGATATTTCTAATCTGATTCTTTAAGTGGATGTCGCCGGACGGCACTGTATTTCAGATACTTTTGTAGTGGAAGACGCTTATCACGAGGGCGAAGCCGCAAGCAACACCAAGTTTAGAATATTTCTAGACTTCAAGTGCAATGTTAAGTGTTGTTTTTATTCCATTATCGTTACAATCACTTTGCATGTCACTATGAAATATCTTATTGGAAATTGAGTGCCTACTCTGCATGAAGCTGTTTGCCAGATAAGATATACTTTCTCGGTACTCTAAGATACTACCATTACGTTGACAGTGCTGGAGATAAAGGGTGGAAACTTTAAGAGTTCACCAGGTGTTACTTTACGAAAGTTGTATTGCTGATGCCATTCTTCGGTAAGTTTTTCAAGTTAATAAACAATTTGCTCTGTATTTTATACTATCACACAGCTGGACGAGGATCTTAACCACTTTATTTATTAATTTTAAGTTTCATATATTTGTGAACGTAAATAAAACTTATATTAATAAAATTCGTAAAGGCAAGGGTGAGGCAATTCAAAAATAAAGTGCCCACTTCACTTTTCATGGCGTAGCATCCACCCTGCATTGGTGGTTTACATAGACACAGCCCAGTTTAAAAAAAATCTAAGATATGTGAAGTCTGCGAATCAGCAGGAGGCCAACGTGGTAGACTAAGGTCTAAGCAATCACAGTAGTTGAGAAACCCCGCCCCTTTAATTTTGGTGAAAATCTATTTTCGTATGTTTGGTTTGAAAATTTGGCAATTTACGTTTCCGTACATTCTTGCAGCGAAATTCATCATCTATTGAATTTTGATGAAAGCATTCCAGTGAAAGATAAATATCCATTTCAGAAACTGGACATTGAAATGGATTAAGGCAAAAAGGGACAGGTCCATTTAGGTACGCCTACGCATACTCACGCCTTTTATCTCCGAAGGGGTAGGCAGAGGTGCAAATAGTGCACCCACTTTTCGCCGTGCGTATTCCGTCCCATGATGTGATAGGTGGCGAGCCTATCGCCATATCGGGCACAAATTCTAGACTCCGGGCTGATACTGATTAGAAAAACACAACATCACTTTGCCCGACCCGGGGATCGAACCCGAGATCTCAGCATTGCAGCCGTACCGTAATAGAACTACGCCAGCGAGGCGAGGCAGTTTAAGTGGTTCCAGTAAAATAGCTGTCTATCTGTCAATAGTCAAATGTCGTGTCATTTGGTCCCGCGCAGCTATCTTAGTGCAACAAGATACCCTGGGGCTGGGGCCGCCTCATATGCGCCGAAGGCAGCCATCGCGGGTTTTGTTATATGCTGGTGTAGTGTTTACATAGTTTTAGGGCTCAATGCTTGCTTGTATCAATACATTCTCCTGGGTTTCGATATTGGGCCATAAGGTTGGTGAAACTAGCATTACCGTTCCACTCACCCTCAGTTGTAGCAGCGCCAAAAAAGAGGTGTCATGTCATAAATGAGTAATTGGCATATCTGTGACATAGACATTGTCAGAAAAGTTGTGTAATATTTATCTTACCTCTTAATATTGGGTGTTTTTTATCTATTACCAGTTGGATTATAGTTTAGCCTACCCATTTTTTCTTTCACACAGATACACTTGCGTTACGTGTATGGTGATTTTAACTGCTCGTAAACATTCAAAATTCCTGGAAAATCTTGAATTCTATACCGGCCTTTAAGGGAAAGTAATGAGCATTATGAAATGTATAGACTTTCTAAGCTTCTAAAAATTTTACTGCTCATCCGAAACACCACAGCATGCTGTTATTTCTCGTTGGCTTTTTATGGAACAGGCAACGATAGTAATACTCCAATCAAATGCCTCTTTCAGCTGTAAATGAGTAGGTACGTGTATCTAAAGCATTGCTCTAACAATTTAAATAATTACTATAAGTCTAAGGCTAAACGGCTTTTTTTATTTATTTTTTATTGCTTCTGAATGACGAGACAAGCAATGAGCATGCCACTCGCATGATAGTGAGCGATACGATAGCCCATAAACAGTAGAAAAACCAGCGTGGCACTCAACTGCGCTCGTCACTTTAAGATATAAGATGTTAAGACCCATAATGCCCAGTAATTACGATGGCTACAGCCTACAATGTCCTTCAAACCAGAACAAAACTGTGCATGCACACTGTTACTTGGCGGTAGAAATAGACATTGCGGTCGTATCTGCTCAGAGGGCTCCTCGCATACAAGGAACCAACTAACAGTGTAATAGGTGCAAGTAAAACGAAATTATTCGTGTAGAATTACATCATCATTATTTGAAATTTCGAAATATCCTCCACCTGTTCGTGAGTTATTCTATTAATCATAATTAATCCTTATTTTATCCCCTCTATATAATTACAAGAACAAAGCGTGCAAGCGCGACATCCGAGGCACGTCGCATACAGATCGCACGGTACACACTCGTCTTAAATTATTACTGAATATTTGACTAAAATGATTGTGAGAGCTCCTTCAGTCGTGCACAGGGACCGCGTGGGCTCAGATGCTCACGCTACGCACCAATCACACCATTAAAGGCTAATTTTCTAATAATATAGAGCAAAATAGCCACCACTTAAGTACTTCCGTAGAGAGCGGCCATATTTGTTGTATGACGCACGTTTGCGATCTATTTTTGAATTTTGCCGCGAGATTTTAAATTGAGAATAGATTAAATGTATTATTCGGTGGATACGGTTGTGGAGTATTCAGTTTGTGGAAAGGAGTTCGCATAACGAGAACTGTAAGTGTGCAACGACTATCAAAGTGGATCCTTTTGTGAAGAGAAAGATGAAAATATTTAAAAAGAAGATGCGGTTCTCGATAGCTTCGAGCTAAGTTTAGAAAGGACACTATTAGTGATCTACTACGTATTTTTCCGGGATATTAAGATACACATATCAACAGCGACGTTTTGATATTACCGACTTATAAATAAAGGTAGGTAACATTATTTCTTATCTTATAAATTGTATTACTAGGATAGTTATAATATTCACAGGTTTTACTCAAAAATACTCGACTATCTGATAAATTATTGTCGAAAATGCAAATTACTACTTAATACGATAGGTGTTACATGTGGCTGCTTGGAGGTTCTTCGCCAGAATAAAAGTCCTGTTTCCGAAAATCCGTTGAGATGTTTGTACAAAAAAAAAAAAAATTACGCGTTTATAATGTAATTTTTTTACGTATTTGCTTTTGAATTAATATTTTATTTTATTTTATTTATTTAGAAAACTTACAGCTAACATACATAAATGGTATAGAAAATTAAACAACAGAAGGCCAATTACAAGTTTTCGTATATAGGATTAGGATAGTAAGATGAAATTGGTAGACAGTACATGCCATAAAATTAAGAGAAACTAAGGATAATAGGAAGAAAACAACAACTATATGAAGAAACGGTCGCTTAATATTTTTTTTAGTTTAGTGACGCTAGTGGTGAACAAATCGACGTCTACATCCGGCGCTACTGAGTTAAACGATCTGCTAGCTCTAATAGTAAAGGAGTTCTGTCGGTAAACAGTGGTGGCCGATGGAACATTTATTAGTGTAGGTCTTCTCAATAAAGCTGACGGGGCGCGCAATCCGATTTTACTCAGTAACTCCGGACAGTCTACTGTTCCGCGCGCTATATTGAGAAGATAGCTCAAGTCAGCTATGCGCCTTCGCTCGTACAAAGGAAGCATGTGGAATTTTTTGCAACGTGTTATGTAATCGGGTAAGTAAGTATTGGACCGATATTGCAAGTACCGCACAAACTTTCTCTGTATACCTTCAATGCGGTTAGTGTAGAAGTTATATGTAGGATTCCACACTTGAGAGCAGTATTCGAGGTGACTGCGGACAAAAGCACAATACAATATTTTAATAGTTTTTAAGCTTTTGAATTCCGAAGACAGTCTCATCACAAAACCAAGAGCCCTAGAAGCCTTCTTGACGATGGTATCAATATGCTGATCAAATAGTAATTTCGAGTCAAACGTTATCCCTAAGTCTCTGATAAAATTGACTCGGGACACCGTGGAACCCAGGAGTTCATAGCTCAGTTTTATAGGGTTGGGTTTTCTAGAATACGTACATATGTAGCACTTAGAGACATTAAGTTCAAGCCTATGAACAGAACAGTATTCCTCAAACCGATCAAGATCCTCTTGCAATCTGACTGCGTCGTCAACGTTTGAGATAGGGCTTAGGATTTTCATATCATCTGCATACAGTAATATTTTAGAATTTTTGAAGCAATTTGATATATCATTAATAAAAATTATGAAGAGCAAGGGAGCTAGTAACGACCCTTGAGGCACTCCAGACGGAATACACCTGACTCTAGATGAGTAACCACGAAGAACAACAGTTTGGCATCTATCCTCGATATAAGATGAAAACCATCGATATAGGTCTCCTCTAATACCAGCTGAGAGCAATTTACGAAGTAGTATCACGTGATCTATTCGATCAAATGCCTTGCTGTAGTCGGTGTATATCACATCAACTTGAGTACCTACAGACATATACCAAGCAGTGGCGGTCCTTTCATAGAAGCCGAAAAGCCTGGCTTGCCCTAAAATTATTTACCTAAGTACTCAAAATCGAATATGAAACAATGACTAACATTTTACGGTAACAAAAGGCTTCGAAATAATTTTCTTTAAAGTTTTAAAATTCCCGCGCTAAGGTTCGCTGAACCGGTTCGCCTCGAGCGCACCTAAAGACACACCACTACACCTACACACACACAACCACATCCGCGCCGTACACTCATTTCATATTTAATACAAAACAGCTAGATGCGCACAAAATATACTCATCACTCTCTCTCTCGTTGGGTTTTACCTGGCTTTTCGCCGACATATTTTTCTCATTCGCACTAATGGATAAACTGATACCACATACGTACAGCTATAGTAAGTTTCTATAGCAATCAGTACTAGAAAATAATCCAGGCTTAATGCATCCATAGATACTGTATAAAATACAGGGTTGCCAATTAAAAGAATTACCTCTAATATGGTTGCATTATTTTGCTTATTTTAATGTTTATTTTTTATTTATCATGAATATCTAAAGATTTTAGTGATAATATAATTAAAATTACATATCTGATTATAATTATTTAAGGTATTGTACTATAATTTTATTTATCAATAAGTTTTTTTCAAAATTTTAGCATTCATTTTGTGGAGTAATTTTGATTCCAACTAGGCAACATCAGTTATTTGTTTTGATTGAGCCGGCGATCTACATTGTGAAGTATTTGTGTTTATTAAGTGGTTTTTGAGTTATTTTAAACTTTTAAGCACAATAAAGATGAGTGAATATATTTCTTTTAATAGTTTAAAGTGTGTGAAAGTTTTTATCGGCGAGAATAAGTTAAATTTGTTAGGTTATGATGGAAAAAACAACTTTTAACGAGCTGGCGAATGGCGCGAAATGTGTCTGAAGAATCATAAAAGGTATTTAGATCAGTATACAACAAAACTTATTGTCTTATTGGATGCTCTAATACGTTATACGACTACGTATTAAGTTGTATTGTTGGTGTTTCATATTATTCTCGGACAAAACAAGTGTTTGGAATAGGTAGGTACATACATCTGGCTAGTAAAATGATTTAATTAATCAGTGTTATCAAAAGTAATTCCAATTCACAAAAACATATGTTAAATGCATTCATTTCATTTCATAATTTCGGTAAACAGCGAATTGTAACCTGATTATCTCGTCCAATTAAATAGGTACAGTAGCTGTGACGAAATTTGAAAATTTCTAAACAAAACTTGTGCGGCAACAATAATAATGATGATTGTAGTGTTTTTACTTTTTTAAAATTACTTGATACAGGTAAAATCTATGTAAATAGTTTATCTTTACAAGAACTACGTTTAGAAGTCGCGATGGGTCAAAATTGTTTTTAAATAAAGGTACCTAATTTCGAAAGGTAACTAGTTGACTCGATGGCGTTGTTGTATTGCGTACACGGTTCGAACATTGTTTTGAGGCCCTGGTTCGAATCCCGGTACGGGTAGTCATTTTTATTTTTAGATATTGCTTTTCTTTCTTATAGTTGCACATTTTATATGTATCGGAGGTGCGAATTTTTTTTAGGTCTGCTTTGGCTTGCCCTCATCCAAAACACTAGGCACGCCACTGATACCAAGTTAGGTAATCGGCACAGACAAGGAGGTTTGATGTTGTAGAACGTCCGCTGAGAAATCCATGTTGTTGCTCACTGAAATTATTTTTGAGAGCCGCATACAATTGCCTGTACACAATTTGTTTCAATATTTTGGCGAAGAGACATAATTTGGAAATAGGTCTATAATTATCTATTCGGTCCCTAGGGCCGTTTTTTATGTATAGGTGTTATAAAGGCCGATTTCCAAATTTTTGGCACCACTCCTTCGCAAAGTGAACGTTCAAATAAAAGGGTAATAGGGGCTGTTAAGCTCATTGCGCATCTAGTTATAAATAAAGGTGATATGTTGTCAGGACCAGCAGCTTTATTCAAATTAATCTTAGATAAAAGCCTAAAAACTTCGTTACTTTGCACTTCAATAGACCCTATATCCGCTAAAGTGGCAGTGTCTCTAAAGCCTGTAATTTGTACACCTGTCACACTCATATTAAGGTGATTCTGTAAAAAGTTTGAATGAAAATAATCTCCAAACATATTACAAATCAACTCTCCGTCACTAGATGAGTGTTGGCCATATTTTAAAACTGAAGGATATGAGTTAGCTTGGTTTTTCGATTTGACGTATGACCAAAACGCTTTGGGGTTTTTGATTATATTACTTTCAATTTTGGAGATATAGCTGTCAAACATTTCCTGCTCTAGAGTTTTAGCTCGTTCTCTCAGCAGAACAAATGAGTGGTAGTCAGAACGGTTGCCATATTTTTTGTATTTGGAGTGATATTTGTATTTTTCCTTAATAATGTGTATAAGTGGCTTTTTGTACCATATAGGATATTTAGAACTCGTAATGACAGTCTTTTTTGGTATATGAGCAGAACGAACGTAATTTAGAGTATCATAAAAAAATAATGTAGCATCCTCTAATGATCTAGTGTTAATTTCATGGTTCCAATCAATCCGGTCCAACTCACTTGATATTGCTCCATAATTGCCTTCATAATATAAATACTTTATGTAGGGGCGTGAGGGTAACGTGTGCAGTTGTACAAAATCAGCTGAGATGCAGAGGGCTTTGTGGTGAGGATCTTCTGGCACTAGAGGATTATCAGAACATGAAATCAAGATTTCAGTGTTAGAAAAAACTAGGTCAAGAATTCGTTCATTAATGTTACGATGCGAGTTATATTGGGCAAGGCTGCAAGCAGTAATATTATCGAAGAAATTATATTGTGTAGTGCCATGTAAGTTGGTCGGACACAAGGAGCTATTCTCGTCTGACTGGCTCCAAATAATGTTAGGTAAATTAAAATCACCTAGTATTATAAATTTGTCTGTAGGCTTATTTGAAACAATGTTTACTAAGTTTTGAGAGAAGTTGAATAGCTGTGAAGGCATTGAATTGCCAAGGTTTTGATTGCAGATGTAAGCAACACAAATGTGCATTTTATATGATATTTTAGGTTTTTTTTGGTGGAGCATTAATGTAATCCATAGATCTTCGGCTGAGGAGCACCATTCCTCGCGAGATTCAACTACCAGATCACGTCTTACCGCTATGAGTACTCCTCCGCCTAGTGATTGATTTGTGGCCGAATATTTTCTATCACGTCTCCATACTAAAAACCGATCGTCGAATAATTCACAATCCTTAATACCATCGACAAGCCAGGTTTCTGTTAGACATATAACGTCGAAGGAATGCAAACACGTATTCCTGTAGAACGTAGATGTTTTTGTCCGCAATCCCCGGACATTCTGATAATAAAAATTAATAACCATCATTGTAAAGCAATAAAATAATTACTAAATAATAGAAAGAATGCGAGGTACACGGAAGCAAACAATAGAAAAAATATATTTAGTTCATTGTACATTGCAAAATACCGACATAAAAAAATATCGCGATACGAGCGAAAAGCACCACTAATAACAGGCAGATAAGGCATAATTGAAAGGGAAGAGTAATTAGCAGACCGGTTGACGTCGAGCGATAAGCGAACAATAGTGTAGAACACGTTGAATGAAATGCAACAAATAACTAGGTATCTCAAACTTTGTGAATAAAAATAATATTGTAGTTTCATCAGAGTATAGGTGTTAGATATATATGAAGATGGGATCAGATTTTTTTTAGGTCGTGTTCCGTTTTTATAGTAAGTATTGGCGAGGTTTGACTTTTTCTGACAAGTATCTTGCACCCCTTCACCCAGACATAGGAAAACCCCGTGCGGTGTTCCACAGGGCTCGGTTTTGGGCCCTCTCCTGTGGAACATCGGGTACGACTGGGTGCTCCGTGGTGCCAATCTCCGGGGCGTCGGCGTGACTTGTTACGCTGACGATACGCTGGTCACGGCGACATCCAGGACTTTCCAGGACGCCGCAATATTGGCGGCGGCGGGCGCCGGCCATATTGTGAGCCGAATCCGGCAGTTGGGTTTGACGGTGGCCCTTGAGAAAACCGAGGCCATTTGTTTTCATGGGCCTCGGAGAGGGCCACCGGCCGGCGCCCACATCGTCGTGGATGGGGTGCGGATTCCCATCGGCAAGACAATGAAGTATTTGGGTCTGGTTTTAGATAGCCGATGGGAATTCCGCACCCATTTTGATGTTTTGCGGACAAAATTGTCCCGGGCAGCAGGTGCTCTCTCGAGACTGCTGCCCAACCTGGAAGGTCCTGGCATCCCTTGCCGAAGACTCTATCACGGAGTCGTGCGGTCCATGGCCCTTTACGGCAGTCCCGTTTGGGCCAACTCCCTGCACAAACGCTGCATCGCTCTCCTGCGCAACCCGCAGCGAGTAGTGGCGCAGCGGGCGATCAGGGCGTACCGCACGGTCTCTTTCGAGGCGGCTTGCTTGTTGGCCGGATTCCTGCCTTGGGATCTGGATGCCAAATCCCTGTCCAATGCCTTTCATTGGCGGGAGGAGGCGTTCAGTCGCGGGCAGCGTCCGGCCCTGAAGGAGGTGGAGGCCATGAGGGCCTCCTTACGGCGAGCCGCCGTGGAGGAGTGGCGTCTCAGGCTGGAGACCCCGTCAGCGGGGCTCAGGGCTGTAGCGGCAGTGCGCCCGGTCTTTGCCGAGTGGCTGGACAGGCGCCACGGCCCGGCTACGTTTCGATTGACACAGGTACTCACCGGGCATGGTAGCTTCGGTGACTATCTGTGTCGTATCGTAGGCACAGAGGTGTCGGCCGTGTGTCACCATTGTGACAACTGCCCGCTGGATACGGCCCAGCACACACTAGAGCTTTGCCCAGCCTGGGACGAGGAGCGCAGCGCTCTCAGAGCAGTCGTCGGAGGAGACCTCTCGCTGCCGGCCGTGGTTGCTTCCATGGTCGACAGTCGGGAGGCCTGGCGTGCGGTGGCCCACTTCTGCGAGGTGGTCATCTCGCAGAAGGAGAGTGCCGAGAGGGATCGGGAGCGCGAAGATCCCTCCCGCCGCCAGAGGAGACGAAGGAGGCGCCGGGTGGACGACTGACCGGCTTCTCCCGCCCTGTGGATTGGGGGCGTTTGGAGAATTCCACCACGGTATCCCCTGCCTGTCGTAAGAGGCGACTAATAGAGGCCACCGGGGGTCGCGGGCGGGCGGCAGGGGGCCGTCCGTCTTAAGTTTTGTGTTCCTTTTAGCACATTGTAGCGACCCCCGTGATGGACGGCAGCGTGGAAGGTAGGCCTCACGCTGCCGTAGACGCTGAGAGCGTCCTTCGGTGCGCGGGGGCTTCTGAGCCCCCCCCACAACAGGAGACGGGCCGCACCAGGCGGCACCGCGCAGGGGCGGTTGCGGACGACAACTTAGACATTAGTCAGAGGCAGCCCGCAGCCGTCCCAAATGCGCCGAAGATGGCCACCGCGGAGTTTTAGTTGGTATGCCGTGCGTTGTACATAGGTTAGGGACTCGGCCCGGCGGTCGCCCGACGTTTTCCATCTCTCCGGGCGGCTCAACGCTGGGTCGTAAGGCACGGTGAACCCAACATAACCGCTCGGTCGCCCCCCAAGAAGGCCGGGCGGTAGTGGTAAACACTTTCTCCGCGAAACCAAAAAAAAAAAAAAAAAAAAAAAGACATAGGAAAACCCCCGTTCACGTGCTAGAGATTTGGTTTTGTTTAGCAGTAGCTTGTTTTCCAGTGTCAAGTGATCATTGACGTAAATCATATATAATGCTTGTTAAGACACAGACATACAGACAAAGTGTTGATAGACAACCGAGTAAACCTCTCAAGATAGCTTATCGAAAATAGTCAGGTGGTTAAAAGACTCGAATGATCTATTTCCTTGGTACTTTAAGCAATTTTTATCTTAAACAACGGCTAGATAAACAATTTGTTCGGTTTAGGGCCTGTATCAGAAGTTTATGTAAATTTTATTTGACACTTATCTATCGTCATACGTGGCTAATGTAGATAGTACCTACTAATTTTATTACCATTTATTTGAGAGCATAGATTAGTTTGACTTTTGTTTTTGGTCGGCTTATGCATTTAAATGACGAGTAGGATTTACTCAGAAGTTATGAAATAGACCCTTAGCATATAATTGCATATCTTGAAGTCTTGGTTAGGTATACATTTATGATATGTTCAAACAATCTGGTCTACACTTTTTATAGTACGCAAATTAAACGGCCTATCCATCGGTTAAAATCATCGAAAAACTCAAAACCCACCATTTTTAAAAACATTCGAATGAACCCTTAAATAGGGTAGTTGACTTCTTTTAAAAAATATATTTATCAAAAATGTGTGTTATCGAAAATGTAACGTAAAGAATTAAAAAAAAAGAGGTAGCTGTCAAATAACAGTAATAACAAACTGTGACGACGCCGAGTGCCACCGGCCATAACGCTGCGTGCGTGAGAAAGAGATAGCGTGATAACACCACTTTTGCTCACAACAATATTTAAAAAAAAAAACAATTACTGCTTTATTTTTCAACTAATCACTCATTTCACAGGAGAATTTCTGTAACGTATTTTTTTCTGTTAGACATAAAATAATGAAGAAAATCTAACATAGGAAATATCCTATTCATATCTCACACTACTCGTCCAAGTACAATTTTATAATTTTAGTCTAGATAGTTATCTGTTCTTTACATCATATTACAAATATATATTTAATAAGATGTGCTATCACTCTCAGATCTTATCTACACGTCAGTATTTGAGTAAATTACCAGCTATTGCTCATTCAATATGTAATTATTACGAAATCTTTCATGTGTCTTATTTTTTGCGTATTTTTACTAGCACGGTAGTCACCCTACTTCATCTAATGGTCAGCGTAGTAGATATTATTATCCCACGCCAGTCGACATAATATTACCGGCCTGTTTAAACCGCATACACACAGGCTGATCCAGGAACGCGACACATTTACGTGTGTCACCTTTGATTAATTATATACCTAGATAGAGTGACGCGCTGTAATGTAACTAAAACAAACAGGCCAACTTTTCTTCAGCTAGTATGCGTGACAGCTGTGTCATACGCTATCGCTGCATCATTCTGCGTATCCTTGTGTGCGCGCATAATGAGACCAGTTATTACATGGTTTCTATTTAACAGGGGGAGAAAATTATATCCATGAAATACAACAATAAATAATTCACTCGAACTCATTTAGTGGGGAACAGGTCGCCTCTATTTTTTTCGACGCGTTTGAAACGTTCAGTGTCTATCTAGGTATATAATTAAAAAGTGTGTCACCATAGGTTACACCTTGTGAATGGTGGTCGCTATCCGGGCGGATACAAGCATCCTTCCAACCAGTACCGCACTAATTTTTGAAATAAAGAAAGAGGCGCCTCTAATGTCTGATGGTGACCGCCAAAACCTACGCAAAAGCATTCAAAAGGCCAAACCCTTGAATATCAAATAATTCATTGTACCTACTATGCTCTAAGCTGAGAAATCAAATGATTAATCCCTTAATAAAAAATACCTACATACGTAGATCTATGTACAAAGCATTACTTTATTTCTGTCTGTTGGACATTAAGACCAGTGTAGTTACTGGGCATATAATATAAGACAGATATGGCCAGTTACTTCATTCATCAGTCGGCCAGTTAATTTCATCCATGGTCAAGGAAAGTTAAGATTCTTATCTTACTGGCGAATTCCAAGCCAAATCACAGCGAAGTGAAGGAACTTTTTTCTTTTTTTATAGGTTTGAATGACGAGACGAGCATGCCGTTCGCCTGATGGTAAGCGATACGACCACCCATAAACAGTAGTAACTCCATCCAGCATCTTGAGTTATAAAGTACTGTGTGACATTCCACTGCGCTCGTCATCCTGAGACATAAGATGTTAAGTCTCTTACATACGAGAGACCTATCATCAGCTGTAACTGGACTGTATGCTCGTCCAGTGTAATAAGACCGTTAACTTGACTTGACCACAGATGAAACAACACGGGCTAAGTTTCTGTTACTTTTGTCAAAATTATGACGTTTTAGTTTTGTCAATTTTTATGGCTTTTACTTTAGACGGTACTTTAATTTTACCGTTCATGAGGCTATTGCCCTTTGTAATTCTAAATTAAAAATGGTTGCTACTATGTACTGGCAGGCGCGATTACCACCGAGCGATAATCACATTAATCATCATTCGTTCTTTTTGAATGTCACGTGTTCAAGGCATGTTTTACATTATGCCATTAAATCAAATCTCTCATTTATTTATTACTTCAGTGTTTTATAAATTATTATTAATGATTATAATATACTGAGAGTGATATGAAAAATATTTTGTGCCTTTTAAAATTGTTATTGTTGGTATAAATTTGTTATTGCTAAGACAACAAAACATATCGACACGCTTTTGTGTTTTAGTTTTACGTTTCATAAATGTTAAGATTCTTATGCTATGGTTAATGTAGATATCGAAGCCATCAAACTGTAGCTGGGCTGGTGCTACTCCGTCTACCAGACAGAAATGATTCTTTTATCTCAGGTTGAGAAACGTAGTCATGAAAAGGTTAATAATTCAAAGTTAATGTTGATTTTGCTAGTTTATGGGCATTTGTGAAGCCCGTTGATTAAGCGAAGTATTTGTCGGCCTTTTACTGTTTAATAATAATTGTACTACCAGCTCTGTATTATATACTACCTACTGCTGAGCACGGGCCTCTACTACTGAGGGTTTAGGCTTTAGTCCACCACACTGGTCCAGTTCGGGCAGACTTCACATACAAGAGAATTCTCCAAGATACTCGAAGGTTTCCTCGCCATTTCCACTGTTAAAGCTAGCGACACCATCTAATGCTAACTTGATAGCGGCCATATTACTAAACCAAGATAAATCGTTTGTCCTGAGAAATTGACCCGCACGCCAATGAAGACTTACATTAGCGTTTATCAAGACCAATTCAAGCAACTCATTAGGGGCAATCGGCAGTTAATGCCCATATAGCTTAGAGAAACGTGTGTACATTGTTATTTGACAGTTATCGTATTAGCCTAATGTAGATAGTACCTACTCATTTCATGACAATTTATTTGGGAGCATAGATTACAGTGTGATTTTTTTATTTGGTCGGCTTATACATTTATGTGCCGAGTAGCCAAGCGGTGAAATCGTCCCTAGTATCAATATTTATTTGTCGAATAACAGACGTTATATTGCGTTGTAACGTTGACGAATACTTTCGTGACGCATGACGGGTTTTGACAAATTGGTAGAGATGATTTAAACATATTTGTATACAGCATGATTGCGCCGGCTCGACCGGGGTATTACCACTGCTTAATAAAATCCACGAGCAATGACACCTTGTTGTTTCGTTTCCCAAGCGACATTGCCCTTGCCCTACATAATTTTTCAAGGCCAAGAACGCATCCATGATTTTTATTATGTTTTTTAGGCACGGATAGCCATTTGCTAGTTTGCTGGCCAGTAAAAAAGAAAGTAGTAAGCAATAAGAAATTGATACAAATGTTCAAAATATACAATTTTATTACCTTCCTTTTCTAAATCCATTTTGTATACTGTCTTCAGTTTTTATTTAGCAATGCGTAATTAAAATAAGGAAATTAAAAAATATAATCTTAGGGCCAAACTTTGTCTTTACAGAGTAGCCAAAGACCAAAATCTAACCTTTAACAAATTATTCATATTTTTTTCCTATTTAGATACTTTGTAGACAGATACTTTTAAAATTCAAGTAAGTATGTATAGTAAAAACAAGTTGTAAAGTTTAAATGTAAACGACCTTTACGACTCAAAATTATCAAAATTTGTTATTTACTAAATTAATTTCACACCGCAGTTTCCTCATTTGAAGACATTATTTTTGGTTATACTAATAGTAATCTGTTTGAAATGCACGTCATCTATATTATGAACTTTAATTCTGCCAAATATGCTTAAAAAGTGTACCATGTTTTTTCTCCACGTATTATTATTATAATAGAGATCGATGGAGAATATAATTTGCTGTTAAATGATATAAAGAATGTATTTACGACAAAATAACCGTTATGTCATTTGAAACTTCCGCCGTCGAGATAGTTCTAGTTATGTACCCCTAGCACGAGTTTATGACAATGTATTCGTATCGAGTAAGTTAATGCATTAGACGATACCAAACGTCAAAAAAGTGACGTGCTGACATTTTGAATACATTTTGACACGTGGTTACTCGATTTACTATTCGAAGTTTACGCGCAATGATCATGCTGTCGTATTTTAGTTCCAAATACGCTCACCGGGGCGCTGTTCAAAATTTACATACAAAAATTTACTTAATCGAAACTATAGTGACTAAACGATAGCGCATAAACTCGTGATAAGGGTAGGTACTATCACTAGGAAATGATAGAAGTTTTGGTGGTTATTGTTTTTGTCCTTGTATTTTATACGAAAGCTTCCATCGATCTGAATTATTTAATGTTTTTCCTCTTCGTGTTTGGGCGACAGAACGTAGTCAGGTTTTATTTTTTATGTATTTTTACTATGCTTTTTGAAGCGTTTAAGTATTTTTTTTTTCAAATTTTGCTCCTGATTTTATGCGGATAGGAGTTAAGATAGACTGACGAAAGGTGATTATCCATCGTCAGTCGACACAGTTATGCCGGCCTGTTTGAACCGTAATATAATATACACAGGCTAATCCCAGAACGCAGCACTCTTACGTGGGCCACTTATAATAATTGAATTCTTTCCTGCGTCGCGGCAGTTGCTAAGTCGATGATTCGTTGGTTTACCGTTCGTAGTCGCTCGAGTCAAGTCTCTTAATTAGTTGTTCCGTAAAGGAATTACAAAAAACGTAATATATTGCATAAAGTTCCCGTTTGTTGATTGGTTGACAAAATCGCATAAAAAGGCGCCAAAAAAACGAATGACGATCACGTGCCCGGAGACGTGGATTCAACGACATCGAAACGTGATTCTAGAGATGTTAGTAATGAAAATAATACAATAATATGTAACTTCGAATGTTTTACACAACAATGATTTGGTACGGATTTGCATAAATGGAAAGGTTGGTCGTTTGTATACATATCGAGGTATATATTAATACAAGAAAAAACTTAGGACCCTTTTTTAATCACATTTCGCGAACTCCGCGTGTTTGTCATTTGACATTTAAAGTTTATATAGAGGAGGGAAGAAAAATAAAACAAATATGTATAATGTGTGTTACAAATATACAAAATTCAACGGTTGAATTGCGACCATTCGTATAATGTCATAATATTATAGTATATATATATTGTAGGTAGGTATATACCAAAATAAAAACTATACCTACAATAAAATACTATTAGGTCTTTAAATTGAATATTAAACATACGGAGCTTAATATACCGTACAAAAAAGTTTATTGTAGAAAAAAATTACAACATTTTTCGATAGCGATGCTGAACATCGATTATTTCGATTCGTTACGTCACTAGCTGAAGAGCGAATACTGGAAAATCTAGTCTGACCAATATTGCCATATTTATAGATTTTTTATTTATTGCCATAAATGAGTTCATTCGATCACGTGAAACAGCATCCGTTTGGACACGTGGGCCGTGGCCCATAATAATGAAATGCGGTATTACGATCGGGGAAATACATTGTGTTATTCGATATTTAAAGTTGTTTATTCTTGACTGGTTTAGTAAACTTGACATGTTTCTTGATTTATGTTTATGTTAGTAACGGGGTACTTTTGAAAAAACTTGTATGAGATGAGGTTAACTTTTCAATATTATCTGCAAAAAAGCAAAGGCATTAAAGGGTAATCGTTTTCTTGTCAGAAGCTTAAATAATTATAGCACAAAATTTTCCAACATGCATAACTTAGAATCAGATGTAGACATATTTCACAATTCAATCAACAAATTCAAAAACTCATGCCTGCCAATTTATAATATTGTATGCAGCTTTACTGTAAACTTAGTGTCACACTGTTTTTTTTTTTTATAATGGCATTTGTGTTCACATTTTGCCAATGTCAAGTTAGGTTTGTCTATTTTATTATCTGTAGTATGTCGAAGTAAAGCAGTGGCTACCTTACCAAGACTTTATCGAGGAGTTTTGGCGGCAACAAAAAAACAATTGATTAGCACAATTATTTCAATTCACTTCATCTGAGCTCTTTAATAGAACTATATTGGATAATATACCACCATAATTATGCAATATAACACTAAGTATCACCAAAATAATGAATTAAAACAAGAGCACCCCATGACACTTCCAAGTTCCCGCCAAAAACTCTGTTACATTGTTTAATGTTCAGGTACAATTAACGTCCCACGAACCATTAACCATTAACATTAAAACTAAAATAAAAAAAAAAAATCATAAACATTTTTATTTTTTTTATTTTTTATAGCTTATTAGAGAACATTGATTCTGTTGAAACTGTTACATAATGACGAGATTCGACTCTAAAGGTTTATTCATTGCACATAAATAGAATCACACGAATGGCAGTGTTTACAATATTGGTAGTATTTAAATTTCCTTATAACCCATGAGCAAAGTATGAGTTATTTTTTACATTAGAGTGGTTTTAGAAGTCGGTGCTATTTTTTTTTTAAAGTTTTTATATTTCTTATATCCCTAGGATATTTACGTATTCTTCATGGAGACTCAAAGTTTATCGTCGTAAATTGTTCTTCTATTTGGCACTAGAGGTCAATAACATTAGGCTAATATTACAATAAGTAACCTACGTTCTGCAAAAAAGTTCTCGAGTGGAGACCACGTACTGGCAAGCGTAGCGTCGGCCGTCCACCTGCAAGGTGGACTGACGACTTGATAAAGGTCGCAGGAACACGCTGGATGCGGGCCGCTTTTGACAGGTCCGTCTGGAAATCTTTGGGGAGGCCTATGTTCAGCAGTGGACGTCATGTGGCTGATGATGATGATGAACCTACGTACTTATAAGTACTAAAAATATTTGTATGACTTTTTGTTGCAAAAATAAAATAATATAATAAAATAAAGTAATATAATAATTCGCTCTTATATGCATTTCCTCTACGGCGTCCAATCTCAACGGAGATCAGCCAGGTACGAAGGAGATATTATAGTGCACAAATGTGTGCGCAATACATAGGTGCACTCGCTATTCCTTCACTTTTATATGAAACGTCAATCCGATTTAACCAGAGAGAGATCCGGCGCAGAACCAACCTATAATCCTAGGTCTTGCGGCGTAGCGTGAGGAAGCAGCTCAGTGGGCCGGCATGATTGTGTCGAATGGCAGGAGATAACCATCTGTTGCCATTCGATACTCTCGACATCGATCCGGCATCGCCATTAGATGCAGGGTAGTCACGTTGCCGTGGTAGAGTCCAAAAAAAACACGCCTTTACTTTTCTGATTCCGAGCTGCGACTTAGTAATTATCACGACAGAAGAACCCAGTAATATTTTTTTTGGCCTGACTCGGGATTCAAACCTGGGACCTCAGCGCAGAAGCTGTATCAAAGCAATACAACTACGCCACTAAGGCAGTCTGCCCTGAATTTAATCTGGTAATAAGTAAATAATATATTATAATACACACCCACCTTGTTTTATCCCCGAAGGGATAGACAGAGGGCTAACTAGCAGTTCCATTGTTAGGTATCTAAGGGGCCAGGTGCAAAAAAAGATTCCTGTTTAAACTTTTTGGTGGGTAAGTAAGTACTTTGTTAGTTTTCAAAGGGTGGTGACATAAAAAAAATAAAGGATTCAAGGGGCTCCAGTGCCGACTGTGGCTAAACCCCTGGCTACTGCATCCACTTTTCGCCGTCTGGTCAGTAAAACCCAATTCACTTTACCCGACCCGGGGTCGAAGCAGAATCCTCACCACCAGAATTGTACCATAAAACGGTACCGAAGCAGTCATAATATGACGGCTTATAAGATACGTAACTGTACACCAACTGGTTTGTAATGTGCTTACGTTTAAAGAAGTATGCAGTTTTCACTTCCATTTTAAACGTTATTTTAAAGCTGGGTATTCCAAAAAGCAGTTCGATAAATAATATTGAGTCTGAATTTGTTAACCTTTTATAGCATGTTTTTTGGTTTATTTTTGTCTGTTAGAGCAAATGCCTTGTTATTTTTTTATAGCAAATAATAAGCGGATCTTCTGAAGACATACGATCACCAACGTAACATCCAAAAGGATAGAGAAATCGTTAATGTATTATCGAATAAAAGAAAAATTAAGAATAGAAGTTTCTGAGAAAGAGTTTGTTTAAAGACATATTATGTACTGATGTTTTTTATCAGATTAGTTTAATACAGTAGAGTATAGCGACATTCGACTTATAGAAAACCTCGTAGTCAATCATCAAAATGGAGCCAAGGGTTGCAAATTTAATCTTCTGTCCCTGTTAGAGCATTGTAAACTTTATCACTTTACAACAAGGGGATATAGCTTTTGTCAAACGGCATGTGCTACCTTGGTCCGAATGCTATCTAGGCTGACAATGGACACATTGTAAGGCGCTGATTGGTTAACAATGTCGTAGATATTTACATCAGATTTGTAGCGGCAAGAGATCTATTCGAACAGACCGGCATAATTGTGTCGACTGGCGATAGTCACTCATAGATCTATCTCTGGACGTTTATCGCGGGGAAGAACGCGTTATCGCTACCACCACTGGTGTGGCGGGTGCGTGGAACGGTTATGTTGGTTTCACACAGTCTTACGGCCCAATGTCGACACTCGGGAGTATAGCTTCATCCGAGCGACTATTGGACCGAGTCCCTAACACTATGTACATCCTACACCGGCATACCAACCAAAACCCGCGGTGGCCTTCTTCGGCGCCTACGGGGCGGCCCCGGGGTATCTTGTAGCTTATAGTGTACCTAAAGGTTCTCACAAATGGTAGGCACGTATTATTGTCGCGAATGCGCGAACGGGGAATCCCGGTCACTTTATAATAATTTTATTTTAAAAACAGCTATAAAACCACTTTCAAGTGTCAGCTTACTGTTAAGGTCATAATAATAATATTATGACCTTAACAGTAAGCTGACACTTGAAAGTGGTTCAATAAAAAAAGGATTCTAACCATAAGGTTATTGGGTTTTTCTGCTCTGTATCAGCTCGGAGTTTGTACTCGATATGGCAATAGGCTCGCCTCCTATCATGGCGAAAAATGGGTGCACTGGTGTATGTCTGCCTATCCCTTCGGGGATAAAGGCATGATTTGTGTGTGTTTGATAAAAAAACTTATTGGTATTATAGTATCTAACATTTTTTTTTTACATATTTTTTACTGGTGGTAGGTGTCTCATATTATGTAAGAGTCCGTTTGGGTGGGTACCACCGCAATGTCTATTTCTACCGCCAAACAACACTGTGCATGCACTGTTGTGTTTCGGTTTGAAGGACATTGTAGCCAGTGTAACTACAGGACATAGTGAGACTTAACATCTTATGTCTCAGGATGACGAGCGCAGTGGAATCCCACACAGTACTTTGTAACTCAAGGGGCTGGATGGTGTTGCTACTGTTTATGGGTGGTCGTATCGCTTACCATCAGGTGAAGGGCACTCTTGTCTCGTCATTCAATGCCATAAAAACAAAACATTTATATCGATAGGAAGTTGTAGCGTTTACTATCACATGACACAAGTACTCATCTCATTGTTTAGTATCTAATCTTTTTCCATATATAGTTCCAATAAGACGAACTGATCACCCGTCTGTGCCACTGCATACGTCCCTACTAAGCATACAGGTTTTCCGATTCCATAGTCCATCGCATCCATTCATCAAACAAAAAATCTCTTGCCGGTCGACATTATTTTGGGTTTCACTTCACTTACCATCAGGTGCAGTGAAACCACTTTGTCGAGCCATTGATAAAAAAAAACACAAATGAAACGCCGGACGGTTAGCCGCTTTGACCTAGGTCACTGCCCCAAGACCTAAATGTCACCTGTATGACATGGGAATTTATATTCCAAGACGCAGATGTTTTGTTAGCTCTAAACAAGAATAAAATGGATTCTAAACGGATGTACAGTCAGACACATAAATAGTTTAACAAATTCAAAAGTTCAATTCACGATGAAAATAAGAGGCATTTACTGTATACAAAGAAAAAAACAATCAAATTTAATGCGTATAACCAATGTGAAATTTTGAATTTGTTCAACTAGTTATGAGGCTGACTGTACCTACCTACCTACTGTAGATACGACCTGGCGACCTTCAAAAAAAGAGCGTATTCCCACCTAAAAGGCCTGCAATGCAATGCAATGCAATCAACCCTGTATTATATACTGCCCACTGCTGAGCACGGACCTCCTCAACTATTGAGAGGGGTTAGGCCTTAGTCTACCACGCTGGCCTAGTGCGGGTTGGCAGACTTCACATATCTTCGAAATTCTTATAGAGAACTTCTCAGGTATTCAGGTATTCTCACGATGTTTTCCTTCACCGTTAAAGCGAACGATAATTGATAAACAATACACACGTGACTACGAAAAGTCAGAGGTGTGTGCCTTGGGTTTTGAACCTCCGGAAATTGTCTCGGCAGACAGTTCCATTCCCAACTAGGCTATCGTCCACATGTACCTACCTGTACCTACTAATTGACATAAATGTCTTACCTTATTTACATATATTTACTATTTTTTATTACAACAGAATGTAGGTTTACTTGTGGTAGGACTCTCATATGTAAGAGTTCGTCTGGGTGGGTACCACCGCATTGTCTATTTCTACCGCCAAGCAGCAGTGTGCATGCACTGTTGTGTTTCGGTTTGAAGGACATTGTAGCCAGTGTAACTACAGGACATAATGAGACTTAACATCTTATGTCTCAGGATGACGAGCGCAGTGGGATGCCACACAGTACTTTGTAAGTCAAGGTGCTGGATGGTGTTGCTACTGTTTATGGGTGGTCGTATCGCTTACCATCAGGCGAACGGCATGCTCGCATCGTCATTCAATACCATAAAAAAAAAAGAAAAGGTAGATACGAGTCGAGTGTGACGTTAATGATAAGCGATGATATGACCGATCTGTAGCACCAATAAACAAATTTGAATTATTAAACAAAGTGTTGCATTCTACTGCACACGCCACGTACAGGCATACAATTTTAAGTCTTATCATTATCTACATGAAGTCCATTACCACTAGCCTCTAATCAGTAGAGTAGCTTGGTTGGGGCGGTTCGCCCCGGGTGGCGCGTTTAGGGGGGCGGCAAAAAATAAAACTTTCATAAAAAACTTTCGTAAAATAAAATATTCTAATTTTTTTACTTTTGGTGACAGGACACGAGGGGTGTTACTACACGCTTGACTTATTTGTTAAAACGGGCTTTTTGGTGACTTGGGGCGGTAAATTATTGGGTCTGGGCGGAAAGAACCTACGCTACGTCACTGCCTCTAATGATAATCATACATACATACAGACACACTCACCCCCATTATCCCCGAAGGGGTATCGCAATAAATGTCGCTTAAGCCAAATAGCCTTTTACCCCTCGACCTAAATAATCCAACAAGCTGGGATGGCGGACTACGTATCAAATAGGGGAACCGCGGCAACCTCGGCCTCCTCCGAGACCTTCTTTCGATAGCTCATCTACTATTGTGAACAAAAACCTATTGTAGTTATACCAAATGGAAAAAAACCAGCAGCTTCCCTAATTTTTGCATTAACATCATTCGTGAAATTGTACTTGCAACAGTTTGAGGTCACCTTTTGGTAGTTTCAAACTAATAGAAATAAACTATAGAGACAGTTATTGCCTAGCAACAAAAAAAGGTGATACTTGAAAAATAAAGAAAAATATCGCAAGCCATCAACGCGCAAGTTCTTAAGTTTGGAGTTCGCGTCTTGGGAATTCGAATGCTTTCGGAATTTCCCAGACAGCCACCGAACGGAATCCGCATAGAAATCTGTTGATAGTACTTTCAATTTTGATACTTGTGGGCACACGTAGAGGTGTCGCGAGGAGAGTTGACACTTTTAGACTCAGGTTAAAAAATATTTAAATTATTGCGATCTGTACAATAGGGACAAAGTATAATAAGACAGACACGACCTTCAGTTATGAAGAAAACTATTAAAAAAAAAGTGTGTGTGTGTACTTATGTACACGCGTTAGAAGTTATACTGCTTTGGGGTAACAAGATAAAAATCTTTTTAAATAACGCGCCAAAAGAAGTATACCTTCAATAAGACAATACGGACTCTTCGTAAATTCATCTCCTTAAGGGGAAAGAGAGAGTCAACGTGACTTTATCTGACAAAGAGGATTAGGGGGATATTAATAAGCTCCATGACATCACATGTACGAATCTAAAGTATTAAAACTGTAAACATCACCTCCAATGAACTATTATCAACTCGATCAATAATACATAGATATACGATCGCAACAATTGCGGGTCATTTGCTGTTACTTATTGAAGATTTCCATTGTCTATCTTCAAGGTGTTCATCAGATACTAATATATTATATACTAAACCCCATCCAAATCGGATCAGTAGTTTTAAAAAAAACACCGATATACAAACTTACACGCGTACATACATACATACGTGTCGAAAACAAAACCTCTGTTTGTGAAGTCGGTTAAACACAAACCCTTAACATACAACTGAATGAAAATTCATCTAATTGATTAAAAGCATTACATTAGTATTCAAAACTTTGCTTTACTTTCAAAAGTGAATTTGAGATAAGACTAGAGTTAAAAGGATTTCGTATTCCTTAACAATGTTCTAACAAGAATAATTTTAATTAGCATGACTGATTGTGGTTACTTAAAAGGAAGCTTTATTATTAAACTAGCTTTTGCGCGCGTCTCCGCCCGCGATAAAAAGTTTTTCCGGGATAAAAAGTAGCCTATAGCTCTCAGGAGTAATGTAGCTTCCTATTAGTGAAAGAATTTTCAAAATAGGTCCAGTATTTCCTGAGATTAGCGCGTTCAAACAAACAAACAAACTCTTCAGCTTTATAATAGTAGTAGAGATGTCTTACCTTCAGAATTCATCATCAGCTACTGCAGTCCACTTATTTTCTGAAATCTAGGACAATAATATCATTCCTTACTTTCGAGGGGACTTTGTCAGTTCTTTGAAGTCATCTCATAACTTACCGTCATCACTTGTATTATATATTAATTTGTATTGAGGGTTTAAGTTACGTTCAACGCGTTTTTTAGCCCACTGTGAAAATTCTAAATAAGATAACCAGAGCATTCTTTGCAAATATATTCAGGAAATAAGTAGTATACCCTTTGGTCTAGTGATTTCTCGTGCGATTTTTTTGTTAAATACAATACCGTGTAAAAAATCTTAATTCATATCAGCCAAAATCCTCCCAAAGCATCTGGTTTCTATCGCTTACAATACGATCTCTGTGTTATTTGTTTGATTTTACTATACTATGACTTAATAATTACTATATTTTTTTAGGTTCGCATAATACTGAGACAAAGGTGATGTAAAGTTAACATCACACCTTAGTTCTTATATCATCCTACTTGTTACTAGTAGTAAAATAAATTCAATGTAAAAGATTTTTTATGGCATTGAATGACGAGACGAGCATGCCGTTTGCCTCATGGTAAGCGATACGACCACCCATAAAAGTAGCAACACCATCCAGCACCTTGAGTTACAAAGTACTGTGTGGCATTCCACTGCGCTCGTCATCCTGAGACATAAGATGTTAAGTCTCACTATGTCCTGTAGTTACACTGGCTACAATGTCCTTCAAACCGAAACACAACAGTGCATGCACACTGCTGCTTGGCGGTAGAAATAGACATTGCGGTGGTACCCACCTAGACGGACTCTAACATATGAGAGACCTACCACCAGTAAAAATGTTTGGACATTTGTTAGAAGTAAACTCAGAAACTCGGTTTTGGATGTTATTTGGCATACATAGACCATGTCCTGTATACATGCAACACATAGGCTACTTTTTCGCAACAGAATGCTAAATTTAAGGTTCTCCTTAACTTGTTAGTTTTAAAACCAGATTAAGATAAATCCAGTTCATTGCGTAAAACATTTCGCTTCGGTTTGCAGTTACAGAAAGTATGTGAGTATTATTATTAGTTATATTTGCTAAGTTTTCCATAAAAATATTGAGAGGAATTTATTTATTGGCGAAATAGTAAAGTTGACGTGGAATACAAATATTGGCATCAAAGAATTTATTGTTTAATTTTTTGTAATTTGACTACTTATATATTCCAAAACTTGTAAAGCAGATCAATTTGTTTCCTTGTTTTGTTGCGCGTTTGCTAAGCGATAAGCCTAGGCAACAATAGCAACATATGCCAGAACATTATATACAAAACATTTCATCACTATATGACACAAGACTAACTAAATAATTATTTCTTATCACACACTCACATACAAACAGACACACACACACACAGACACACACACACACACACACTCATGCCGTTTATCCCCGAAGGGGTAGGCAGAGGCGCAACTAGTGCACCAACTTTTCGCCGTGCGTATTCTGTCCCATGATGTGATAGGGGGCGGGCCTAGGGTTGCCAATATTTTTTTGGCTATATATAGTATTTTTTTTTTAAAAACTAAAATAATATAGTACGCTTAAAAAATATAGTATTTTATGGGAAGAATAAAAAATACACTAAATTATATTTATTACTCATTATTTTTTTATAAAATTATATTTTTTTGCACTTCTTGCATTCTTTAACAATTTTTTGTCTTCAATAAAACTGGAATAAGCTTTATCGCAGTCAATTTTTAAATTAATATAAATCAAAAGCTCATTACTTTAGTATTCAAAAGTACTCAGCTGTTTCTTTCTTCACGCCATTTCGAATTCATAATAGAAAATATCCTTTCTGTGAATGCCGAAGTGGCGGGAATAGAAAGCAGAAAAATTTAATAATTTTTTTAACTTATTTTCTGTGTTATTTAATATATGCTGCCATTTTTGGGATGTGGTATTGTCAATAAAATCACTTGAATCCTTTACTTTAGCTAATATTTCGTTAAGTATATTTATTTCTGTACAAAGTTCATCCATTTTAATAAGTGTTGCTTGTAAATTTAGAACTTCTACTACTGTCTCACGGTCATCAAAAGAAACCTCTTTTTTTTAATTACATCCCTGAATTTTGCATAACCAATTAGTTTCATTTAAATTAAACCACATATCGGATACGCTAAGCATTTATCAATAAATAACACAAAATTCTTATATGTAAGGGAATTTAATTTACTTTTATAATACAATTTTATTTTATTAGTTTTAGTGTTGCAAAATATAAACATTGATCTATTGTACTGGAATATAGTATTTTCGCGTACTATATATTTCTTCAAAGGTATATAGTACAGACTCCCGAAATACCTACCCTTTGGCAACCCTAGGCAAACCTCGCCATATCGGGCACAAATATCAGACTCCGGGCTGATACTCAATTCAAAATCCAATATCACTTTGCCCGACTCGAGAATCGAACCCGAGACCTCAGCATTGCAGTCATACCGTAATACAACTACGCCACCGAGACACTCATTATTTCTTATGTTAACGCGAATGTTTGACATTGAAATAAAAATACATAACGGACATTTCAAAACGTCGCGTCGGGAGTGAAATTTAAATAAAGGACATGTCCAAAAACGGGCCTAAAATTCTAACTAAGACAGTTTATATATATTTGGATAGAACTCCTAAAAACTAAGCCTTTGCAATGAATCATATAATCTCACTCTTCCGATTTTGAGAATTATGTAATTTTAAGGTAAATTAAGGTTTATAAAAAAGTTAGTTGTAAATGGAGGGGCCTCAAAATATTTTTTTACTGGATCCAAGATCAATATTTTTGATCCTTTAATATGCATCAAGTTTGAGTCTGGATACATTTTGAGGCCCAGCACCTATACAAAAAGCGGACATCTTTGGCACACTGGTACATCATGTCCTGGATTAACACATAGGCTACTTTTTATTCCGGTAATTTGCGCCTATGGGAAATAATGGATATTTTTAATCTGATTCTTTAAGTAGATGGCGCTGGCGTCGTACTGTTTTAGGGACTTTTGTAGCGGGAAAGGCTTTTCACGCGGGCGAAACCGCGAGCTACACCTAGTAATAAATATGTATAATAGCAACAATAATAACTTAGGTGTTCAAATCCGGTACAGTGGCCCACGGAAATAACCCGCGATCCGGGATCAGCTAATTATGTCCGGTTCAACAGGCCGGCATAGTTTTAACAACTGCGAGAGGTCTCTCTCATCAGTCGACATTCAATCTGAACTCCAATTCATCGGGTGCAGTGGGATCACTTTGCCGTACAATAGAAAATTTATGACATTAAGCTTGCCACTTTGGTATTAAACTATGTTATGGAACCCTAAAATACAGTCACGTGTATTATTGAGACCATGTGCGTGATCACGGCTAAGTTACGACTTACAAGAGCCTAATGCTTTATACCTCACGAGTCGCGAATAAAATCTGTTGCTAGTTCTACCACATGGAAATCCGGTTGTAAAAAATACGACGAATTTACCAACGTATTTTTTTAAGTTTTAAAATTAGAACTATTCTGCTGACATTTGTCTACAGGATTTTTAACATTGTGTCACTTACGTACCTTGGAAATCTCGACGAAATCTTTTAAGTTATGTGAAGCCTGCCAACCGTTCAAGGCTAATGTAATGAATTGAGAAACGACTTTTATGAAGTTTCAAATTAGAACCATTCTGTAGACATTTATATACAATTTTTTTAACCTACATATCTTACAAATCTTGAGGAAATTTTCATAGATATGTGAAGTGTTCCAACCCGCACTAGGTAACATAAAACATTGTAGACATCCTAAAACTCCAGTAGTAGCGAAGACCTGTGCCCAAGAGTAGAACAATACACAGAGCTGATACTTTTAGATGAGAATGTAACCGCAGTTGAATCATCACGGGTTTAAAACAATAAAAACCCACATTTCATTTTATATTAGCGCCCATATAACGTATCTTACTCAAACCTATTGGTACGGAACGTAATGGAATGCAGCTCACGTCATTGTGAAATCATTGAGGGAATCCCTGTCTACAGGACGGCTCGCGAGACCCGATGACATGTGATAAAAATATATTAAAGTTTACGTCCCACTGTGGACTAGGTGCGAAGAGGTAATTTTTCCAAAGTGGTAGCAGTCACTTCTTACTTATTTTACTTTAATATTGTAAGTGGCAAAGTTTGTGAACATATTTAAAAATGTTTGCAAAAAAACCGTGATAAGATATTGTTTAAATTTTTCTTGCGAAAGTAAGCCACAGGATATTTATAGAACAATAGAAGGTGAGATGTGAACGATTTTCGAAGGCACCTTCTCGATTTTTAATATTGCTTATTTATTCTTTACAATTACGATAAAGAAGGATATAATATAGGGGATTTTAATAGTATGTTGTCGGCTCCTATGTCAGAAGGGGCTAGGGTTTTGGTTAAAAAATATTTTAAGTGTACTATGGTGAATGTTTAGTCTGTAGAAATGTATTTAAGTGGACGCATGGAGCGACATGGTCGTAATATTCGACAAAGCTCCTTAAAATAAGAATAAAATAAAAAAGAAGGATATAAAAATGTAACCTAGGATTCAAAATCATGTATTTAAAGTTAAGCCTGTTTTATTATTTCAGATAGGTACATAATTACACTAACTAAACCATTTGATTTAGTGAACAAAATAACTATTTATAGCAACGAAGTATTTCGATGAAGTATGCCATATATTGTGAAGTGAGATTTCATTAAAACACTAGCCTTTTGCTCGCGGCTTCGCCCGGGTGAAAAAGTTTTTCCGGGATAAAAATATTTTCCCGAGATTAAAAGTAGCCTATGTGTTAATGCAGGACATGATCTACCCGTGTGCCAAATTTCATCGAAATCTGTTCAGTAGTTTTTGAGTTTATTCGTTACAAACATACTTACATACAAATCTTTCCTCTGTATAATATTAGTATGGATCAACACAAATTCCAATGAATAATCAAATATTAGTAATAATTAACAAAACTAAAGATAGGTAAAGTTGATCACGTACTGGCAAGCGGGGCGTCGATATCCACCTGCGAGGTGGACAAACGACTTGATAAAGATCGCAGGGACACACTGGATGCAGGCCGCTTTTAACATGTCCGTCTGGAAATTTTTGGGGAAGGCCTATGTTTAGCAGTCGACTTCATGTTGCTGATAATGATGATGAAAAGTTGTTACTTGGTATTAAAATTTATAAATTTTCTGCAACATGCTTGAAAGAGTGTTGTATGGACACCATATTGGAGTAAGGACAGATGGAATTTTTTTTTCCAAAATTCGACCTGTCAAATAGCGTACGTCGGTCTTAAAAACACTACTTACTTAGCATACGAACTTACAATTTATTTATTACGCTAAAACCTCGTGACGATAAAACAATAGAATATTTATTACACAATTTGTCACACCTATAAACTTTTAACGGCCGACATGTGTTTTCAACGTACTACGGTCAGTATTAAGGCATGTTTCCTTATTCTTTGCATACAATAGTATTTTAAAGAGAGTTGTAATAAGCAAACACTTGTGCAAATGCTTAGGATAACATTATCTATCGTTCCATTTGCTTGGGAGAATTTATTACGTTTTTGATCGATTTAAAAAATTAAGAAGGCTCTCAATGCGATAGAATTTTATCGTATCGTAATTCATTCGCCTCGGTGGCGTAGTTGTATTACGGTACGACTGCAATGCTGAGGTCTCGGGTTCGATCCCCGGGTCGGGCAAAGTGATATTGGGTTTTTCTACTCAGTATCAGCCCGGAGTCTGGAATTTGTGCCCTATATGGCGATGGGCTCGCCCCCTATCACATCATGGGACGGAATACGCACGGCGAAAAGTGGGTGCACTAGTTGCACCTCTGCCTCTGTGTGTGTGCGTAATTCATTTTAAATTAACTGTATATTTTAAGACTTTTTTGATCAGCTGCTCAGATCAACTGTTGTATTCCTTAATTTAATTTAACAAGGTGTAATATTATAAATAAAAAAACCTTGAGGAATATTGCGAAGCTTGGGAATTGTACCCATTCCACTCCTCATTTCATATTTAGCGATAGGGACCAAAACCGACCATCAAGCTTACTACTATATGAATCCTGCGGTTTCCAGACACAAAGAAAACAGTTTGTTCTATCTAAAAGGCGGTAACGTATGGGTATTTACTTATAGGTTTCTTATAGGCACGAGTAGTGAGCACACTCATAATTGGTCATTTTGCATTGATGTTTCGCGCGAATAGTTCCATTATCGATGCTCGTTGTCTTTTGGATTATATGTACTATGCGGCTACTACACACTTTCTTCAAAATTTTACATACGCGAGCTCACCACCATGTTATTCACCTGTGCTCATGACTTGTGCTGTTTATTGTTTTATAAAGGCGTTGCGTGATAACTTACTAACATGTTACCATTTGACTTGTTTGCTCCCACAAATAAGTGTAAAAAATAATAAGTAAATTATCACTATGTTAGCCTTTCGATCTATCTGAACCAGAAAAGTAAAAAATTGCAGATACATTTCAATTACGAAAATAAAATTATATCTGATTTTATTAAAGCAAAGCCTATATACTCCCAATTATACTCTGTCCACCTGTGAAAACTATATGAAAATCCGTTCAGTAGATTCAAAAAAGTACGCTAACAAAAAAAATACCATACAGAAAATAATCTTAAAAATCCCTGATTTGTGACTCTTCTTCAGTCATCCGCTCTCTATTTTTATTACTTTACTTCCAATGCACAGAAACACCGGGTGCTGCTGTTTTATTATATTTATAGATGTCGTATATTGCACACAGTATGACAGCGCCTTTACACCTGTTTTTATATGATTATTATAATCATTCTGATGTTTTTGTTATTTATTTAACCGTAAGCTGTACCGGAGATAAAGTAAATGTCGTAATACATCCTTGATCGAATACTTTAGTTTGTACCGTCATATTTCTTGTCCACTTGTTTTTATACCTTACTAGGATTACTCGTGGCTTTGCCTGAATGTAGGTCTTTTATAGCAAAAATAATACATACATACACACTCACGCCTTTTATCCCAGAAGGGGTAGGCAGAGGCGCAATTAAATGCACTCACTTTTCACCGTGCGTATTCCGTCCCATGATGTAATAGGAGGCGAGCCTATCGCCATATCGGGCACAAATTCGAGACTCCGGGCTGATACTGAATAGGAAAATCCAATATTATCATTTTGCCCGACCGGGGGATTTAACCAGAGACCTCAGCATTGCAGTCGTACTGTAATACAACTAAACCACCGAATAATGTGGAGCCTTTTCAGGAAGAACATTGTAACTAATATGCTGTACTTTTTACCAAAGTGACTTTTTTCTTTATTAATTCACAAATGATACATTTGCTGCGGTACTTAATTAGAAGAATAACCATTCTATAATAATATCTGGAAATAACACAAATATTTTAGAATTCATAAAAGAGACGTTTAGCAAAAAGTGTGAATTGTCGGTTACGATGTTTTTCCCAAAAGCTCTATATGTTAATCCAGGATTATTTTATTGTGTGTCTGTGAATTAATTTTTATCCAATCTGAATCTTTTGAGAGGTTTTTGCGATTACTTTTAACAAACACCCTAACGTCCCAACAACTTTACAAACGTACCTTTAAGTTACCTTTACTGTACACATAACTTTATGGCATAAATATAATGGGCTAGTTCAGAATTTATGTGGCACTAAGTCTGTAAAACACTTGAACTTTCTATTGAACTGCGTAGTCTTTAAATAAATCAATATGTTAATGTATATATTACTAGCCTTTGCCCGTGGCTCTGCCCGCGTTAAAAAGTTTTTCCGGGATAAATGTCCCGCCTTATATTTTCCCGGGATAAAAGTAGCCTATGTGTTGATCCAGGACATGATATACCCGTGTGCTAAATTTCATCGACATCCGTTCAGTAGTTTTTCCGTGAAAGAGTAACAAACATCCATACATCCAGACATCCATACATCCATACTTACAAACTTTCGCTTTTATAATATTAGTAGGATGTATAAATAAATAAATAAATGTTGATAATAGATAATATATTTTCATTACTTATTGCCTATTATAATAAAAAAACTACTAAAACCAAGATTTGAAAAGAAAAATGAGGCAATAATGAGTTATTGAATATTTCCTGTTATTGCTTTAAACTTACATCATTTTAACATAAGATCATTTGAAATATTTTCTGAGAACTGAATTACTATTGTTGGAAAACACTGGGGAAGTACTATTAATCAGTCTTCAATAAGTCCAGAGTCAAGTAAGAAATAGTTTTAGTGTTTTTATATGTTTTTTTTTTAAATTTGTTTTATGGCATTCAATGACGAGACGAGCATACCGTTCGCCTGATGGTAATCGATACGACCACCCATAAACAGTAGCAACACCATCCAGCACCTTGAGTTACAAAGTACTGTGTGGCATTCCACTGCGCTCGTCATCCTGAGACATAAGATGTTAAGTCTCACTATGTCCTGTAGTTACACTGGCTACAATGTTCTTCAAACCGAAACACAACAGTGCATGCACACTGCTGCTTGGCGGTAGAAATAGACATTGCGGTGGTACCCACCCAGACGGACTCCTACATATGAGAGACCTACCACCAGTATATATGTGGCGGTTAAGTGTTGTAAGGAGCATTTGTTGTTAATTTTGACTTTCAATACTAGTTCGATAATGCAGATCGAAAAATTGCCTAAGTTAGTTTACCTTGCTTGCAAATGCTGAGACATTTCTTCGTACGTGTGTGCACCGTCAATGATGTAAACTAAGTTATCTAGTAAAAACATGCGAAAGTTTGTATATTTGTTTGTAACTCAAGCACGCCAGAACGGATGAACGGATCTGGATGAAATTTAGCACAGAGATAGATTATAGTCTGGAATAGTATATAGGTAACATTTAATCTAGAAAAATATGAAGCGGAACTTTTATCCCGGTAAAACTTTATAACGCAGGCGGAGTCCCGCGCAAAAGCTAGTGTTCTATACGTAATTTTCTCAGCTATGGAAACTAAGTTTAACTAATTTAGCTAAGTTTTTGGTCTGTACATTTGATTTCCATTCATTTCGAAACATTGATTAGAGGATGATGATTTGTATTAGGTCTGCGCATACATTTACGTGACGAGTAGACCGACGAGAGATGATTTCTCTTTGCCAGTTCAGCCATTACTGGCCTTTTTGAAACCGGATACACAGAACGCGTCATTTACGTGGTTCATTATGGCGTTTTTTGTACCTTGTATACAGTGGTCGCTATCGTTATCCATATGAATATATGTAAGAAGAAAGAAGAAAGAAAGAAACATTCATTGCCACAGATGAGAGAACATGTAACTAATAGGTAATTAATAAAATAAAAATCAAGGGAAAAAAATATCATAATGTAAGGTTCCACCTGGTGCGTGTATGAGGGCATACACGTCGTCAGGATGGTCGAGTGTAAGGTTTTATAAAATTAAATATGAATTATGTTGGTTTTTACAAATTTAATATAAATAAGGAGTCAAATTATCGTTTCATACGCTGGCAACACTATTGGGAGGGGATGGAGGGGCGACCGGCCGACCGAGTCGAGAAGTGGGATGGCAACGGATGGGAGTTCAGTCTTTGATATGGGAGCCTCGAGTGGATATCCTGGATAGTTGTGGTTACTGGTTAAACGGTTATTGGTTAAAGGATAATTGGATGGTTATATGGTTAATTGGAAGTTGAAATTATATTATGCTTTGGAACGCTGTACGTTGTTTGTATTTCTGAGATATCCTATAATAAATTAAATAAAACACTGTTAAATATACTCACTACCACACACGCACCCATACCGTAGCAACTAGGTGGACATCTCAGCATACGTTGTGTAATGATGAGAGCCATCACACAGCACTGGTTTTCAGTGGCCACCTAGAGTGCCGCACGTACACCTCAGAGAGAGCAGCCCATAAATTTACAAACACCAGTAAATGTAATGTATAAACCACACAATGTAAATACCCTACCACCATTCGCCATTCTACCATATAATTTACTAGCGACCAGCCCGAGCTTCATAATTATTTAACTTTTGGTGGTCCGGTTGCTACCAAACTCCACGTGATCCACCACACCCACTGAGCTAATCTAATTTAGCTACAATTAAATAAAAAACGCCCCAGCCGTTTTGGAGTTCATAGGGAACACACATACATACATTCATTTTTATATACATATCGACGGTTAGCAGGCTAATTGACTTAAGCGACATTTATGTGCGACATAGTTTTTTATGCATATTTGGAATCAGCACATTTTCCTCCGTTTTTTGAACATAGTTTAAATTTTTCCCAAAAAAATGTCGCTTAAGTCAATTTATCTAATAAAAAATCGATCCTAAGACGGCTACTTGGTACACAATTTACGAGTACATTCGACAGAAGTAACCTCGACGCGAATTTCGTCATAGCGCACTCACGTTTTGCAATTGCACGACTGAGCAAATGTATGTTATAATGGACATTTATGTATGGTTAAGTACATATAATGTAAAGTTTAGTGCTTTGGTGGATATAATCACATTTTTAATGAATGATTTCGAAATCAATTTCGCGATCACTGTATTTCTCCGTATAAATAATTAAAGTAATTTTGGTAATATAAATCTTATCTTGGATTTGGATCAAATTTAGCAACTTCTTGTTATCCCGGTAATTTGCTCCCGTGGGTTTCCCTACTTTCTTTATAAATTCTAAGAGACATAATATAGGGTAGTCGACAACTTGTTTTAAAATACATTTATCAAAAATGACTGCCTCGGTGGCGTAGTCGTATTACGGTACGGCTGCAATGCTGAGGTCTCGGGTTCGATCCTCGGGTCGGGCAAAGTGATATTGGGTTTTTCTAATCAGTATCAGCCCGGAGTCTGGAATTTGAGCCCGATATGGCGATAGGCTATCTCCCTCATCGCCCCCTATCACATCATGGGACGGAATACGCACGGCGAAAAGTGGGTGCACTAGTTGCGCCTCTGCCTAGCCCTTCGGGGATAAAAGGCGTGAGTATGGGTATGCTACATTTATCAAAAATGTATGCTATCCAAAATTTTGCGGAAAAAGACATTTCGATATTGAAAATAACAGGAATATGAGACTGTGACGTCACCGAGTGTCACCGGCCATAACGCTGCGACCGTGAGGAAGAGATAGTGCGATAACTCCTCCACGCCTCTACTTTTTCTCAAATCAATATTGCAAATATGAATAACTGCTTCATTTTTCAACCGATTTTGATGCTGATTTCTCAAAAGAATTTATTTTAGTCGTATTTTCTGATACAAATAAATAATGTACAAAATCAAACATAGGAAACTACTCTATTATTATGATATATTTACAGTATTTTATAGATTAGTTAGTTTTGTAACTACTGAAAAAATGCCATGAATATTATAGTTTTTTTTTATTTCCTAGAATGACGAGACGAGCATGCCGTTCTCCTGATGGTTAGCGATACGACCACCCATAAACAGCAGCAACATCATCCAGCATCTTTACTTACAAAGTACAGTGTGGCATTCCACTGCGCTCGTTATCCTGAGACATAAGATGTTAAGTCTCATTATGTCCAGTAGTTACACTGGCTACAATGTCCTTCAAACCGAAACACATCAGATTAAAAATATTATTATTTAGCAGTCGTTTTAGTAACGATCTCTAAGGGCCTGTTTCACAGGTTTCAAGAAAAAAAAAATTGGCTGTTATCGTAACAGCAAATGTGGATAGTATTCATTATATTACCATTTATTTGGGAGCATAGGTTAGTGTGACTTTTGTATTAGGTCGGCTTATATATTTACGTGTCGAGGAGCATTTACTCAGAAGTTGTAAATCAGGCCCTAAGTGGTTGTAGAGATTACAAAACAAAATATTTATATGTACAACACCATAACAGAAAAAAATGAAAAGTATACTAAAATAAAAAAAGAACAGGCACATAAGGATGAACTCAACAAAAAACGCAAAAGACCCAGCGTATCGTCTCAAATTGAAAAGGGTTTTTTTTTATAAGAAAACATCTTATATAACAAAATACAATGAAATAAAACTGTTTTACGGATCTTATTGCGGCTTTTTTATTTATATTTTCTCCAACACAACCAACACAGTCCGCCCCGTGACCATGAAGGCTGCAAAGTCTTAACGTCGTGAGGAAATATAAATTAAAAACACACTCACGCTTTTTATCTCGAAAGGGGTAGGCTGAGTTGTAACTAGTGCACCCACTTTTCGCCGTGCGTATCCCGTCCCATGATGTGATAGGGGGCGAGCCTATCGCCATATCGGGCACAAATTCCAGACTCCGTGTTGATAATAAGCAGAAAAACTTACTTGTACTTTGACCCGGGATTTAAACCCTCAAAGCGGTGTCATACCCCATACGCAATACGACTACGCTACCGAGGCAGTCCATCCATTATTATTTACTAGTTTTTGCCTGCGGCTCCGCCGAATGAGTTTTCCTGGGATAAAAAGTAGCCTATGTGTTAATCCAGGACATAATCTACCCGTGTGCCAAATTTTATCGAAATCCCTTCAGTAGTTTTTGCGTGAAAGAGTAACAAACAGCCATACATCCAGACATCCATACTTACAAACTTTCGCGTTTATAATATTAGTAGGATTATTCATGAACATTATTCCCTAACTCATATATTAACGCGTTCAGCCTAACGCCGACATAGTCAGATACCCACAAAATGACACTATTTCGCCATACATACAATGTACATTTACTGTAGACGTGGTTAGACGTTGTGATGATTTTAATTGAAAATAAAAAACGTTATTAAATGTTGTTGGGCCGAACGTGTTAATACCGTCTTTACCTTGTTCCGGGGTTACACCGTAGGCCAGACTAACAGGCTTCATTTTAGTATTTCTTATTTTTAAAATCATGTTTCGCCGAAATATATATCATGCTAGTCATCTTCGATCGAATCGTATTGTTACATCAATGTAGCGTACGAAAAAAAAAAACAATAAAAAATAAAAATCCTTCACTACATATTATAGAACAAAATCTCCCAGCCGCTCTGTCTGAAGTCTGAACGCGCTAAGCTCAAAATGTATCGAACGGATTTGTTTGAGACCCTGGGAAGGATCTTTTGTCCCAGAAAATATACAGCGAGACTTTTATACCGAAAAAACTCTTTCACGCGAACGAAGCCGCGAGCAAAAGCTAATCTTAATAACATGAAAATGTTTGGATGTTTGTACGTTTGGACGTTTGTTAGAAGTAAACGCAGAAACAGTTGAACGGATATGGATGAAATTTGCCACTCGCGTAGACCTTGTCCCGAATTAAGACATAGGCTACTTTTTATCCCGGTAATTTGCTCCCATGGGAAATAATGGGATTTTCTAAATATATGGCGCTGGCGTCTTTCTGGTGGCGTTATGAATCGCTACAGTGTTTTAGCACACTTTTGTAGCGGGAAAGGCTTTTCACGCGGACAATGCCGCGAGCAACATCTAGTGATTTATAAAATTAAAAAAGAACCATAATATTTTTCCTGGAACATGCTGTGAGCTACAGAAATTGTTCTGTGGACAGTTGTAAACAGTTCCTTGTTATATGGTATTTAATGTAACTAGGCGGAAAGGTCAGTTTCGCTTGAATGTGAAGGTATAGTTTTAATTATAGAGCATTTTTATAAGACGGACGGGTCGCTTAAATGATCGTTGCTTTTATCCTCAAGTTTTAAACCAATAAAAAGAGATATTTTTATAATATTTTTACTATTACATCTAGTTCAAATCCCGGGTCCGGAAAAGTGATAGTTTTTCTTACTTTCAGCCCGGAGTCTGAATTGTGCCTGATATAGCTATAGGCCCACTTTCTATCACATCACGGGTGGGTGCACTGGTTGCGCCTCTGCCTGTCCCTTCGGGGATAAAAAGGCGTGAGTGTGTGTATGTATATTTTATTGACTTCACGAAGATCACATATCTAGTTGGTTCCTATGGTCCTTTGCTCCAGCTTTAACAAAAAAAAAACAAATACTAATTTTTAAGAAGTTTAAAAATGGAACAAGTCTAGAAAATTCAGATCAACAAGGTATATTTAATTTATGTGTAGATAAATAAAAGGTCTATTTTTTAACGCGGCAATTAACTAAGTATTAAAAGGAAGGTGTTCATTTGTAAAATTACTTTTTCCTTCTTAGATAATAGGCAATGTAAATACAGTTTAAGGACGAGTCTGCTATGTACTATATAAGGATTCTGTGTCGCTAATTTGTCATGTTTTTTTTATGTGGTTAGTGTAATAGCAGAGTACTTGGGCTGTGCATCGTGAGGATCGGAATTCGTTCCCAGGGTCAGTACCTTAAATTTTTGTGAGTTTTTCGAGTCAGAAAATACACATGAGTAGAATTGCCTGGAAATGTATCATTCGTGCCGCTATAATGAAAGAACTTAGTATAATCCTACTTCCTACTTATATTATAAACGCGAAAGTTTGTAAGTATGGATGTATGGATGTTTGTTACTCTTTCACGCAAAAACTACTGAACGGATTTCGATGTAATTTGGCACACGGGTAGATCATGTCCTGGATTAACATATACGCTACTTTTTATCCCGGGAAAATTTAAAGCGGGACTTTTATCCCGGGAAAACTCACTCACGCGGGCGGAGCTGCGGGAAAAAGCTCGTAATATTTAAATTAGTCATTGTAGTAGTGATTCGTATAGTTATAGACCAGACATCAGGACCAAATTTTACGTCCAAAAGTTATTACCAATTGGTAATATGTCGCTGTCTTATCTGACATGTCCGTGTAACAAGACGTCTTGGTATCCTTAAATTTTGTAAAGAAAACAATATTTGGAAAGGAAATATGCCTCATTACGACCATGTCAAAGTATGTTCTAATGAATTTTATATAGGTATTTTGTTATTTCAGGTTGATTGGGTTACTGACGAACAGGCTCAAAATTTTTGTATGATAATTTTCTCAATGTCCGCTCTATATAATCTTAGAACTCTTTGAAAAATACGAATCTTTATAGGCATGATTTCAGTGACAGATGTCACAAGGCTCATCTTAAATTTTATAAAATAGTAAGGTGGACTGTAAACTAAGTAGTATCTAACTTTTTTACTTGCACGGAACCCTAATTTATCGAAGTGGTTAAAGGCCAGTGCGTACGCGCAGTGGCGCTCAATGGATGACGTCGGCATAAGATGCGACCGAACGACCACACCAGGTGTTAACACTATCCTCTGGCCATTTACAGTCCACCAACCAAACGTAGAGCGCCGGCAAGCGCGTTTAAATTTCGAACGCCGCGTTCCGAACCTCAATTGTTGTGATTATTAACAAATAGTGCCGGTTTGAATTTAGAATGGTGTGAAGTGTAAAAAAGTAATAAAATTTTGCAAGGAGTTTTTAATGTGGATTTTTTGTACAAGATTACAGATGTAAGTCATTCAGTATTTTGACCTAAAGAGCTTAATGTTTATTTATTTTTCTCAAGGATTAATTTAACTATTATATGCAATATAATTGCCACAATGATATTTTTTGTTTTATTCGTAACGGTTATTATTAATTATAATTATTATACCCCTAACCGTTATTTCCCACATTGTTTTAAATATTCTATGACTTGTTGACATTGACGATTATTTATTCATTTTGATATCTTTTCGAAGAAAATCTTAATACATTTATAACTGTGTCGGCTTTTATTGCATAAGAATACTAATTTAAAAAAAAGATAATCTTATGCATAGATAGGTATGATATGTGCATATTTTTTGCATTTTGTTTAAATTGAGTATTAAAACTTTCAGGGGTTTATAATTATTGTAATCAATATTTTGTTTTAAATCCTTATTAATTATATTAATACTAGCTGATCCCGAAAACGTTTTGCCATCAGTTACCGACCAGGGTTAAAATTTATTAAAAAAATAGGGGTTGATAGTAGAAAGGTAAAAATTTAGGGTTGTATTATTATTATTTTTTTTTTATTGCTTTGAATGACGAGACGAGCATGCCGTTCGCCTGATGGTAAGCGATACGACCACCCATAAACAGTAGCAACACCATCCAGCACCTTGACTGACAAAATACTGAGTGGCATTCTACTGCGCTCGTCATCCTGAGACATAAGATGTTGATGTTGATGTTGTATGTATTATTGAATGCTGTATCATAAAAAAATAAAAACAAACATGTTTGTATAAAAAATAAAATTAAGGCGTGGACCACCCTTAAAAAAGGGTATGAAAAATAGATGTTGACCGATTCTCAGACCTACCCGATATGCACTCAAAATTGCATGAAAATCGGTCGAGCCGTTTCCGAGGAGTTTGGCAACAAACACCGCGACACGAGAATTTTATATATTAGATAGTAAGCACCTGGAAAAAAGATGATTTACAAAATTCTATTTAAATTAAAAATGTCTTACAAAATAACAGCTGAAGAAGTATGTATGTAAATTCACAATAAAAAAATATAATTTTAGTACTGGCCATAAAAAATTAAAAGAGATTTATTTTTTACAACTATTAGACTAGATTAGCACATCTATATGTAATTTGTAAATGCAATGTAAATAGCTAAGAAAGTAGTTGAATACATGCCATATTTTTGTTGAATCTTATTTAACCTTGTCTCTGTTCATTCCTCAGTTATCTTAGTTGTGGATTGCGTTTGTTATTTAAATAATAGTCTTCTACATATTTAACCTTCATATTATTAGGCACTCATTAGTGATTTGTGTAAATAAAAACAAAATCTCTTCGCGCGGTATAATTTCTAGCCTGCATCTGATAAAACACATATAAATCTATCTTAACATATAACTAAAACTTTTATTTGTTTATTTGAACATGTGTGTAAGGAACTACTCCGATTTCAAAAAATATTTTACTAAGGAAGCTTACCTCTGAGTTCTTTTAGTTAGTTACTTTATATTCCGTGAAATCAAATTATGCCTATGGACTTACATCATCATCATCATCATCAGCCACACGACGTCCACTGCTGTAGATAGGCCTCCCTCAAAGATTTCCAGACGGACCTGTCGAAATCGGCCCGTATCCAGCACGCTTCTGCGACCCTTATGAAGTCGTCTGTCCACCTTGCAGGTGATGGACTTACAAGTTGGACTAAATGAATAAAATATATACAGGTCGGGAATGACAATACGACTTTAAGATTATTCATGGGTAGGGCTAGTGATCAGGAATAATAAAAATAAGAAATTAAAATAACTTATAAATTAAATAAATTACGAATCAACTAAATAATAAGAAAAATCACTAATAATATTAAAATAACCATTTTTTACATTAAATAACCATTTTTGATTACCAGCCTTACATAATATGTGTAAATCGAGAATAATTCTATTTTCATATTATTCCCGCCATAAGATGAAAACCGTTGTAAATGTTTTAACTCGTAATTTTTACTATAGTTTTTCTTTCTTTGCTGATAGTATCGTATAAATAAAAAAATATATGAATTAATTATAGTTATCTACAAGAGGGAAGAGCTTTAATGATTAATTAATGGATTTATACTATTAAGTATATGCTCGGTTCTAATTAAGTTTCTCTCTACGTATTCATTTAAAAAAAAATGTAACACACAAAACTTATTTTACAGCCTCCTAAAAATAAATAGCGAGTCCACCTGTCGGGTTTAGGGTTTTACTCCCTTCAGCTTACTTTACAGTCCTATTCTCAATTCAATGCTCTAAACAAAATAAAAAAGTAATATTCTTTCTGTCTCTTATGAGAACTGCTTTCCGAACTGGTGGTAGAGTTAATATCGATTTTAAACAATGTATAACATTTTATGGATTCGAATATTATATTAAATTTATTATATGAAATTAATTAATATTTTTTATATTTAATTTCATATCATCACTTCATGCAATGATTGATCCATCGGCAATACATTGGCCAGTTATTCCCACGCGCTGGCCGGCCGAGTCGTCTTATTACTCTAAATTGAACTTGGAATGCGTCGTCTAGCTCGATCTAGGCTGTCTGGACTTAGTTTCACAAGCGCTGATACGTTCGAATTCCTAGTTTAAAATGTTGTTTTAATTTCAAGTATTTGAAATGTGCATACGGATACCCACCTATAATAAACATATCTATATATGTATAGCTATTTTAACTCGAATACTAGTCGTAGTCACTAGTCTAGTCCTTAAAAAGTTAGTCTGTTAGAGGCATGGCTGCATTAGCCTTAAGGTAAAGTAGGCAACTGCCCAGAGGCTCTGCATCGGCCCTTAGTTCCGAAAAAAGTGAAAATTATTAATCTTTTAACGATTCGTTTTTAATGAACCCGTTACCCGATGACAATATTATTGACTTGATTATCTTTAACATTATATTTTAATACATTAAAAACATATTTTAAGTTATTAAAAAGAGAGACTTAATTTTTTACACTCGGTTAATTAGTTTGTGGTAGAACAAAATATATTTTAGGACGTCAGGAAATGGAAACGGGGCCCCAAGGGGGTAATTCCTAGGGGCCCAGACATTCTTAATCCGGCCCTGGTTAGAGGCCCTACGGAACCCCGCGGAATAGTAGTATGCGCGGTCAAGGCGATTTCGCGTTAGGCAACCGCGCAAACCGGATCACGGTACATACTCACATAATGTAAGCGAGAGTGATTTAGTCTAATTATGTATAAGCGACTTTACGCGTGTTTTATAGTTGTTGGGTTCTATGAATACCTTAAATTGTTTATTTAATTTATGGACTTTATGCCGACTACGATAAATAGGGTGGTAATTATATACATTATTTTATAAAAGCTTTTGCCCGCGGCTCCGTCCGCGTTAAAAAAAAAACCAGGATAAAAGTCCCGCTTTATATTTTCTCGGGATAAATAGCCTGTGTGTTAATCCAGGACATGATCTACCCGTGTGCCAAATTTCATCGAAATCCGTTCAGTAGTTTTTGCGTGAAAGAGTGACAAACATCCAAACATTCTTACAAACTTTCGCGTTTAAAATATTAGTAGGATGTGACAGTAGAGTACGGAAAAGAACGAAATTAAGCATTTATTCAAATTTCGAATACTGCAATGTGCAATGCGTTGTGGGCATGGTTGTGGGGATATCGTTCCATCTCATAATTTCGCATGCGTCGTAATTCCCGATGACGTCACGTGCGTCGTATTGCGCTTATTTTCTCGCCCCTTCACTTACCCCTTCTACCGAAATTCAAACACATAACTTGTACATTTTTTACCGGATTTTTATCAATATTTTTGTCAGCGAATTTATATGTGGTAAATATTTGGTAAATTGAAAGAACAAAAATGAGTCAAATACTTTATTGTGAAAGATAAGATGAAAATGCGAATTACGGAAGAGGATTTTGCTTAATAGTTATATTATGTTGTATCAATCCTTGAAACTCTATACTGAATGAGAACGTTACTTTATGTGCGTGAATTTTCAACGTTCATCCTGATTAGGCTGTACGCAAAATATCATACATACACTCACGCCTTTTATCCCCCAAGGGGTGGGCAGAGGCGCAACTAAAGCAACCACTTTTCGCCGTGCGTATTCCGTCCCATGATGTGATAGGGGGCGAACCTATCGCCATATCGGGCACAAATTCCAGACTCCGGGCTGATACTGAATAGAAAAATCCCAACCCGGGGATCGAACCTAAGACCTCAGCATTGCAGTCGTACCGTAATACAACTACGCCACCGAGGCAGTCAATCACAGGCAATCACAAACTATCAATATGACACGTATAAATTATTTACTAAACGTCGATAAAGTGCGTGAATTTTCAACTTAGGCTGAACATAAACTATTAATATATTACACTTATAGTAGTGACTGCAGTGCTGAGGTTTCGGGTTCAATTCCCGGGTCGGGCAAAGTGATATTGTTTTTTTTACTTAATATCAACCCGGAGTCTGGAATTGTGCCCGGCATATTGCAATATGGCCGCCCCCTATTACATGGGACTTAACATAGCTGGCAAAATGTGGGTGTGATACACCTCTGTTTATCCTTGAAAAGGGACAAAGGCATGATGCTATATATGTACGTATTAATGACTATGATCCAACGCAAAAATGTATGAATAAGAGCAAATATTTTTTATATGCATACGAATGACTTATTTTGATTGGTTTATTCCCGTAATCGGATCTAAGATTAAGATTGAGATTGTTAAAACGGCCGCAAGTCAATGCACCCAATAATGATCCAATAATTATATTCTGGTCACACCTCGCCAAGGTCGTGGTGGTACGATTTGTTAGAGAGGTAGAAAGGTGACCTCGCTGGCTGACGAGCTACGCATTCTATGTTTAATGAACGTCTTAAACGTTTATAATGAATTTGTTGTTAGGTATTAACTGAGTCTCATCTTCATAATAGATCTCTTATCACTAGCTCGAGATGATTACTATCATAAACCTTACAAATAGGTTGCCATTGACAATTCGAACAACGTTACAATAAAAAAAAAACATGTTTAATCTTCATTCATCCGCATTTACACGATCGATATCCATAGATAATCTTGTGTAACTTAATGCCGGTACAAAATTCAAATTAAGAATGCATTACGTCATTTCGCGGATGGACGGTCACGTTTTGCCGCTATACATTTAAGTTCTAAACGTGAGCATTCTTTGTGGTTACTAAATTAGTGACCTATTATTTAGCATTATTATATTTTTTTGTACTTAATTTAATTAAAAGATATAAAGATAATATTCTTTAATGGAATATAAGCTATGAACTCACAATATTTTTTTATTGTTGTGTTCCGATTTGAAGGACATTGTGGCCAGTGTGATTATAATACTGAGCATCTTATGTCTCAGAGTGAGTAGTGTGGTGTTCAAAATAGTTCTTAATTTAAAATTATTTTTAGTGTTGCTACTGTTCATTGGCTGTTGTATCGCTAACACGACGAGTGAGTTACTCGTCTCGTCATAAACTATAAAAATAACCTTAGATCTTTCTAAACGTATGGTTTTTACCTATCCTATGAACCACATAGATTGCACAGCTTGTGTGTACTTATGTAGCGAACCGATATGGTAGCAAATTGGAAACTCATTAGGTCAACCTAAATTTAAAACTGTACTTGAACACAGTGACTTATTCGAAGTGCGTTAACGACATGTGTCAAACGTCAAACTTTCAATTCTAAGGGCCTGTTCTATAATGCGTGAGTAAACACTAATCGTCAAATGTATACTTATGTATCTCTACTAATATTTACCTATAAATGCGAAAGATTGGATGTTTATTGCTCTATCATGCCAGAACGGCTGAAAGGATCGGGATGAAGTTTGGCACAGAGATAGATTATAGTCTGGAATAGCACATAGGCTACTTTTTATCCCGGGAAATGAACAGCGGGACTTTTATCCTGGAAAAACACGAGTGTGAATCAGGCGACCAAATAAAAACTCAAGCTGGATAAATGGTACACTGAAGAATGCGTTAAGCATTATAAGTTTACTGGCGGATAATATTGACCTGAACATTGAAACAGATCCTAACTGAGCTATATATATGTCTAGTTTGTTCATTTATGTTGTTATGATCCTATTTTTTATCATATCTTTTTTTATACATATCATATAACTTTTTGCCGATAGTAAATGAAGTGGATGATGGAACTTATGCAATATTCTTTTCCGATTAACCTTTTTGATGCATTTAGAGATATATCTATGAGATATGTGTATAAATAATATTATAGATGAAAGATGACATACAGATATTGTAAATAGCATATAATAATACCAAACCTGCATTATACTGCCCACTGCTGAGCACAGGCTACGTCTAATGAGAGGGTTTAGGCCTTAGTCCACCACGCTGGACTAGTGCGGGTTGGTAGACTTCACATACTCTCGTAATTGTTATGGAGAATTCTCAGGTATTTAGGTCTTCCTTCACCACGTTGTAACTCCGAAAAGTCAGAGTTGTGTGCCTTGGATTTTGAACCAGCGGATATTCAGACCGTTCCATTTCCAACTAGTGTATAGTTTTCTGCCTATAATTATATGCTAATGAGATGAATGTTTAGGGATAGATGAGAAGTAATTTAAGACTAGCCAGTTTACTTCTAGCAAATTTACTTTATTTTTTGATATAGAACAACTTACAAAACATACATTATTAATAGTCTGTTACAATAAGGATTTGTACAATAGGCTAAATGTTGTTTTAATTACAAGGTGTCACAGCATGCTCAGTAGACAAAATGAGTAAATTTAAATAACAGGGAGAAAATGGGAAAGAAATAATTATAATAATATCACTAGGCTAGATGGAACCACACAAACACGATCACGATAACTTACGTTAGCTGTACTCTGTAGTAGACGCAATCAGGATGACGAAATGGGCTTGAAACTGTCTAATATCAATGTTTAGACATTGTGTTGTATTGTCTTTGCCTTTGATTAATTATATACCTGGATAGACACGGAACGTTTCAAACGCGTCGAAAAAATAGAGGCGAACAGTTCCCCACTAAATGAGTTCGAGTGAATTGTTTTTTGTTGTTTTTCATGGATATAATTTTCTCCCCGTTTTTATCATGTAATAGCTGGTATCACTATGCGCTCGCAATCAAAGGTCTGCTTTCTATGGATTGTAGCGTGCATGGATAAATTACTTTTATTTTTATGTATTAAATTTGAATTTAGGCCACGTACATTCTAGACTCAAAGTCCGGTTCTGAAGTGCACTAAAAAATGAACTTTCATTTATAATTTTATAAACGAGCTTCAATGTAACACTTAGGAATTTACATATTCATGTTTTGAATGCAAATGTAAAAATAATATCAAGTTTAGTCATTAGAAGCAAAAAACAATAGATATAACAGAAATGTTAAAAACCCAATTTCGTAATCGATGTGAAAGTTACAATAATTCCTTATATAGTTGGCTCGTGCATGTTAAATAAGATTTCTACGTAAATAGATATTACTCAATAATAATGTGAGACGATAAATATAAAAATACACTTCGAATTGAGAACCTCTTTCTTTTTTGAAATCGGTTAAATCTCATCAACTAATGTGGGTACTACGAATTCAAAGAAATGGTAAACAATTAAAGATAAAATTATATTCAAGTTATCTATTCACGTAGATTTTGTTACTTATTTGAAATGTAAATAAATCTTGTACACAATATTTCCCAAGCATTCTACACGCTTTTATTCCCAAAGGGGTGGACAGAGGTGCACAAAGACACGCTTTTCATTCATCATTATGCCCGACCCGAGATCCACGAGACATCCTGTGTGCTTAGAATGTGGCAAAAAAACACGACACGACTCCGTTTCGTTTTTTTTTATTGCATCGAATGACGAGACGAGCATGCCGTTCGCCTGATGGTAAGCGATACGACTACCCATAAACAGTAGCAACACCATCCAGCACCTTGACTTACAAGGTACTGTGTGGCATTCCACTGCGCTCGTCATCCTGAGACATGAGCTGTTAAGTCTCATTATGTCCAATAGTTATACTGGCTACAGTGTCCTTCAAACCGAAACACAACAGTGCATGCACACTGCTGCTTGGCGGTAGAAATAGACATTGCGGTGATACCCATCCAGACGGATTCTTACATATATGAGAGACCTACCACCAGTAAAGTAAGTTTTATTATGATTGGTTGAGAGACCAACACGTGACTACGAAAACATCGAAATTAAACGATATCGTCTTAGAGTTGCGTTTTTTGCCACTTTTTAAGCCCAAACGGTGTCGTGTCGCGCAAGCTTGTTACTACAAAAATTGCTTTTACTTGCATAATATAGGTTTTTATGTTTTTGCTTGTATGTAATATTGTTCCAATTAATTTATTTCTTTCTTTGAATACAACTACGCCACCAAGACAGTCAGTAATAAAAATCGAACCGGTAGTAATGCACATGTTTTTGAAATGAAATATCAAGTATGATGCATTAATATCCCGACTCGCGTAATTTTAAGGAGCGATGAAAAATCCTGTTTTGTCGCTCTCAAAGAATTCCATGATATCTTGCGAGAGTGTGAAGAATATTTGGATTTTACGCTGAGCTTTGGAAAATACGAACTTGTTATTGTGGAAAGTCCAAAATATATTTATATGAGTTGCTCGCGGCTTCAGTTTGACCTTTCCTGGTATAAATGTACCATAGATTACTTTACTGGGACAAGAAGTGGACAATTATAATCCGAGATACGGTCTTTATACCAGATTTAAAATTGCATACATTACTCCGTCAAACAGTTTATTGGGTATAACAAACATCTAGAAACATCTTCACAACGCTTTATTTATAACACAGGACTTATTTAACCACTTGCTGATAAAATTCCTGATAGCCTATACGGCTTACTTGCCATATAAATAACTTTTGGTTTCACAAGACTCAATTAGAAATATCTGGCAGAAAAAATCACTAGTAATAATGATTTATTTGTTAGAAAGCGTTCTATGTAAATTATTTGGAACTTTATCGGGAACCGGTGAAACTGGCCTTTATATGATTACTAGGTGTTGCTCGCGGCTTTGCCCGCGTCATAAGCCTTACCCGCTACAAAAGTCCCTAAAACACAATACGACACCAGCGCCATCTACTTAAAGAATCAGATTAAAAACGTCTATTACTTCTCATGGGAGCAGATTACCGGAATAAAAAGTAGCCTATATGTTAATCCAGGACATGGTCTACCCGTGTGCCAAATTTTATCCAAATCCGTTCAGTAGTTTCTGCGTTTACTTTTAACAAACATCCAAACATTTTCACAAACTTTCGCATTTATAATATTAGTATTATAAATGCGAAATGATGCGTATTATACTAGTAAGATGATGAATAATATTACTATTCAGAGGGTATCTATTTGGCAATAATTGGACTGTCTAAGAAAGGTTTTAGTCTTTGATTAATTATATACCTAGATAGACACTGAACGTTTCAAACGCGTCGAAAAAAATAGAGGCCAACAGTTGTCCACTAAATGAGTTCGAGTGAATTATTTTTTGTTGTTTTTCATGGATATAATTTTCTCCCCATTTTAATAGAAACCATGTAATAACTGGTATTATTATGCGCGAACACAAGAATACGCAGAATGATGCAGCGATAGCGTATGACAAAGCTGTCACGCATACTAGCTTAAGAAAAGTTGGCCTGTTTGTTTTAGTTTCATTGCAGCGCGTCACTCTATCTAGGTTTATAACTTATCAAAGGTTTTAGTATACAAGATTTAATGTGTTTGCTGCAGACATAATAACTTCTCTACTGTCTCACAGAACATCAATGAGATTAGACAGTTTACTGTTACCGTTATTATCACAATTGACATATTTGAACATTCAATTATCTCCATAATTATCTACCATTCTCTTCCCATAAGACAGCATTTCGACAATTATTTGTTATTTATTGACAGTAAAGACAACATCAAGTTATATAAAAAAACTGTGTGTACTTATGTACACGCGTTAGAAGTTATACTTCTTTGGCGTAACAAGATAAAAATCTTTTTAAAAAATTTATCTTTCGCCTTATTCTACGTTCAAAATTCAAAACTAAAATGTTGACTATAGCTAACTTCAGGGTGTCGGTTTTTCGTGACGGTGTGCGCGCGCATCGTAAAAACTTGCTCTCATCATTTTTCCCTAACGCGCCAAAAGAAGTATAACTTCAAAAACACTTACATTTTCAAAATAAAACCGTTTTTTACACCATCTTGAGTAAAGAACGCAGCAATTGCCAGCTTGATACAATTTGTTTTAATCTTTCTCGACGTCGGTGGACAAAAAATATCCCACACGTAATCAGAGATTGAGTTCTACCTCTACAAATATCTCAATTGGTTGATTCCGGTGCCGTCCAGCCGCATAGATTCTTTTTTTTAATTCATCCTTGAATGTACTAGATCTGGCATGTAAAGTGAAATCGGAGGATCGGTCTTCCTACTCTTACGACCAATTAACATTCATATCCCAATCAAAGCGATAATTATTAATAATGATACATGACTCAGAAATTGTAAGCAAAATCACAACAAAAAATATTTACAACCTTAAATTGGTCGTCACAAGGTCGTTTTTTACATCCATATCCTGGATAAACATTCCCCCATAATAGATTAGCATTCATGGCTTTGTATCAAACGTGGCAATAAATTATGTAGTCCGTTTAAACAATACCTTTGTGTCTAGATAACAGATTATGGGGAATAGCTTATCGTATTGCATTGTAGTTAGATACTTTGATAGTCAAATTAATATTTACCAGGTGTTGCTAGCGGCTTCGCTCGTGTGAGAAGCCTTTCCCGCTACAAAAATGTCTAAAACAGTGTACGACACCAGTGCCATCTATTTAAAAAATCACATTAAAAAGTTTAATTTTTTCCTATGACAGCCAATTACCGGGATAGATGTAAATCCTATTGCCAAAGCCTATTTGTAAATCCAGGAGATGGTCTACCCGTATGCCAAATTTCATCTAAATCCGTTCAGCTGTTTCTACGTTTACTACTAACAAACATTTTTACAAACTTTCGCATCCATATCTAATATTAGTAAGATTTGATACGGTATTTTTGTGATGTAGTATTGTGTAAATTAAGGGCTTTCACAAGTTTCAAGATTTTTTTTATCGTAGCTCGGCTTTTTTTAAACAAAAAATATTTGACAGTTATAAAACAGCTAATGTAGATATCACTCATTTTCCATCCATCCATCCATCCATCCATACCAGCCCTGTATTATATACTGCCCACTGCTGAGCACGGGCCTCCTCTACAACCGAGTGGGTTAAGGCCTTAGTCCACCACGCTGGCCTAGTGCGTGTTGGCAGACTTCACAAACCTTCGAAATTCAGAGAACTTTCTCAGGTATGCAGGTTTCCTCACGATGTTTTCCTTCACCGTTAAAGCGAGCGATAATTCACAAAGAATTCACACATGACTTTTTTTTAGAAAAGTCAGAGGTGTGTGCCCTTGGGTTTTGAACCTGCAGACATTCGTCTCGGCAGTCCGTACCACTCCCAACTAGGCTATCGCCGCCTTCACTCATTTTATTATCATTTATTTAGGAGCATAGACTACAGTGTGACTTTTGTGTTTGGTCGGCTTATACATTTATATGACGAGTAGCCGTTACTCAGAAGTTGTCAAACGGACCCTTACATTTGTAGCGTTAAATGAGGGAGAAACATCTTCTTCTTCAGCCTTTAGAAGTCCACTGCTAAACATAGGTCTCCCCCAAAGATTTCCATCCCAACCTGTCAGAAGTGGCCTGCATCCAGCGAATTCCTGCGAACTTTACGAGAAACATGCTCGTTTAGAATTTTAGATATTCAGTAAATACAGGTGAATATGTGTTGAATCCGTGTCAATCAGTCAATAATTTTGTCTCTGTTTTTTTTTTCAATATCCGCTTTACATTTCGGGGACATGTAATCCTATTACTTATATAACCGTTAAAATAGAACTCTTTAAAGGTCAAACAAAAATATTGACGGCATAATCAGCATAGTGGTACCAGGTCTAGAATATAGGTAATGTTTAGATGTAGAACTCTAAAGAAAATTAATTACAATGAGTGACTAGGCTTAAATCTAATTCGGATATCTTAATGTATCATCAAAGCAAGCGAAACTATTATATTATAAATATTTTAGTTATTTACGTCGTACATACTAGGCGTTGCTTGTGGATCCGCCCGGGAGATAAGTTTTTCGTTAAAATAGTAGCACATGTGCTGTTCCAGACTATAATCTATCTGTGTTCCAAATTTCACCGAGATCCGTTCAGCCGTTTAGGCGTGATTGCGTAACAAACGTCCATACTAACTTTCGCATTTATAAAAGTAGTATAGATGTTGCTCTCGTTTCCGCCTGCGTGAAGCCATGTATGTGATCAAATGTCTATTATTTACTTACATTACTAATTTATAAACAGGATATTTATTAATCCACGACATCTACCTCTGCGGCAAATTTCATCAAAATCAGTTAAGCGGTTTTGGTATTTATTTCTACGAACATCTAAATAATTATGATTATAATACACTACGTACTTGTAAATTGTAATTACTAAGAAGACTACTGAAAAAACTAAGTCATTAATAGATCTCATATAAATAATAATAATAATAACGTAAGTGTTGTGTTTTCCTTATTTGCACACCATTGATTTTCTTATGCTAGAGTGGCTAGAGTACTCTTAACTAAGCTAGTACCGTCTGCAAAAAAACTTCAATACAATCGGAATATTCTTTATTTTAAATCTTTTCTCAAACAATGTTCATATTGTGTTCATTTGTCATTACAATATCTATGTATTTAGTTTCAACAACTTGATTAATATAACCAGTTTTGATTTAATGGAAGTTTTTTTGTATAACATTTTCTACTTTCTAAGCCAGTATATCTAAAATGCTTCGTTTTACAACGTTCTCTATCCGCCGATTTCAATAAAGGATCCTAGCCACTTTCGGATCTTCAACGAAAACGGACCAATCAGGATAAAGTTTATTTGACATGCTTACAAATGACTTAATTTGATTGGTATATTCATCCCATTGATCTTCAATTGTCGTTTAGGATTGTTTATTGTAATTAGCCGAAATAGAATTATGTATTTGAATTTATGCTGCGTAAATCTGACTGCCTCGGTGGCGTAATAGTATTACGGTATGACTGCAATGCTGAGGTCTCGGGTTCGATTCCCATGTAAAAACCATGACATAGGACGGAATACGCACGGCGAAAAGTAGGTGCACTATGGCGCCTCTGTCTACCCCTTCGGTGATAAAAGGCATGAGTGTGTGTGTGTAAATATAATATTCAGTTTTTTTGCTAACTGTACATAAGTATTTACTATTTATCATAGTTGTGCAAACATTAATCGTTGGTTTTATTGTGAATGGAATCGATTTCGTAATCCTTGAGTCTTCCTCATTATGTTTAAATGGTTTTTGTTTATAATGGAGATTAATGAATAATTATTGACAAACTTTTTTTTATTGGAGTGAATGACGAGACTAGCGTGCCGTTCGCCTGATAGTAAGCTATACGACCACCCATAAACAGTACCAACACCATCCAGCACCTTGAGTTACAAAGTACTGTGTGGCATTCCACTGCGCTCGTCATCCTGAGACATAAGATGTTAAGTCTTATTACGTCCAGTAGTTAACTGGCTACAATGTCCTTCAAACCGAAATACAACAGTGCATGCACACTGCTGCTTGGCGGTAGAAATAGACATTGCGGTGGTACCCACTCAGACGGACTCTCACATATGAGAGACCTACCACCAGTTGTAGTAGAACTTTGGTCGTAGCTTTTCATGCGTTGATATCTTTTCTTGAAATAGATATATTTATCGTATAAAATTCTACAATAATAATCGTATAATCGACGCTTTTAATGGATGGTTACTAGTTTTTACTCGCGATTCCGTTCGTGTGTTAGTCTCATTCCAAAATAAATATTTCCGTAATACAATCTAGATTTCTAGGTGTGATCAGGTAGACATTATAGTAATTCCAGCTAAAATTTTAGTCAGCAATATTATTGGAATTTTAGTTTTTTATCTTTTTTTTCTCTTATTTCTTGTCATCTTATGAACTCAGTAAACAAACGCTTTCCAAAAAAATCCTTCAGCCTTCTAAAATAAGTTAAAATTGGCAATCATAAAAACTTTTACCAAAAAACTTCGAAACAATTACTGGATAAAGAAATTTTATTAAGCAATAAAAAGTTGGACTTTTACGATTTCAATACAATTGTAAGAAACCTCACAAAAAGAAGTCTTTATATTACATTACGATGCTATTGATTTATAGTAATTTGGAAATCTTTTGGAGATGCCTATGGTCAGAAGACTTTCTCTGTAATGATTATGATGATTGTAATTAGAAAATAAAAAAAAAATACAAACACACGAATTCATAACCTCCTCCTTTTGGAAGTCGGTTAATAAAATAACATTACCCCATATTATCAAAACTAGCTTTTGCTCGCGACTCCGCCCGCGTGAAAAAGTTTTTCCAGGATAAAAAGTAGCTTATGCCCTTTCTAGAGTCTCAAACTATCTCCATACCAAATTTCATCGAAATTCATTCAGTAGTTTCGGAGATTTGAAGTAACAAACAAACAGAAAACAGACAGACAGAAAAGAATTAAAAAATCGCTGATTTGTTTTTAATTACACTTCTTTAGTCACCCCCTTTCTTTTTTATCACATTTCTTTCAATGTACAGACACCGGTTCTACTGCTAAGATAGACAACTTGATTCATCAGTATTTCCAACCAAAAGACACTTTTGGTACCAAAAACTTTAATTAGAAACAAAAATATTTGCTGATGACTGATGACGTAATATTTCGTTGCGGTATTCAAACCCGTGACCTTTTTCATGGCCGGCTTCTCAGAAGCCGGTGCGATCGCTCTATGGTTTGTTTTTCATTTTATACGCATTTACAAAGTACGACGCTGGTGCCGACGCTTATGTATGGAAGTGAATGTTGGGTTTGGCAAAAGAAGCACGAAAGTCGAATAAATGCGGTGGAAATGCGCTCCTTACGAAGTATATGTGGAGTCACCATTGTTGATCGCATGAGGAATAATATTTATTTATTGTTATAAGGTACACCAACAGCACAACATATAACATTATGATACAGTAAAACAATAAAGTACAACATTTGATGTGTGTGTATATGATAAGAGATCGATGTAAGTTGAAGGATGATGTGGTGGCTAAGATTGAAAGAAGTATGCTGAGATAGTTTGGGCACGTGGAGAGAATAGATGAAAGACGGATCACGAAAGGTATTTATCGAGTGAATGTGGATGGTAGGGCTGGAGGAGACGCCCGAGGAGAACATTATCTGATCAAATAAATAATCTGCTCCGAAAAGGGCAGGTCAGAATTACCCTTAACCGGTGAAAATAAATGAGAAGAACTATGAATGTGGAAGAGGCGAAAACGGTGTCTCAAGATCGTAGCATGTGGCGCTCAATAGTTTCTGCCTACCCCTATGGGATAAGGGCGTGAGTGTGTATGTATGTATGTATGTACAATTTACGATTTAGCCAGAATTTTACTTCGTTATATAAACACTGACTCGATGACGTAGTTGTATTGCATGCGTGGGACGACATCGCTTCGAGGTCCCGGGTTCGAATCCTAGGTCGTGTAATGGAATTTTTTGCTCACCATCAGCCCGGACTCTGGAATTTATGCTTGATATAGGCTCGCTCACTATCACATCGTGAGATAGAACACATTTGATAAAAAGTTGATGCAATCGCTGCACATCTGCCTACCCCGCCGGGGATACACGCGTGATTGTGTGTGTGCTACTGAAATAGAGAGCGGGATGCACAGAAAGACTGCTGGATATTGTTGGTGAAGAAAACTAATAGGCACAGCATTTACAATATTTATTGTATTCTCCCAATACATCAAGAGTGTTCTGTTTAAAACATTATACCTCGCCACGTCACATTAAGATTCAAAAACATTCTATATCATAAAATATCAAATACAGCCAGTATTAATTAAATATAAGATTATAGATATTGTATAATGAGGTAGGAATTATTTATAAGACGTGCTGGTAACAGAAGACAGAGCCTTGTAGCTTGTAATTCTAAATCAATCATTATATAATTAAATAAACAGATCTTATTTATATGACGTGTTGGAAGCGGAAACCGAACGTTGTAACATTCGGCCATCCTGCATTAGTCGTGTCCCACGGCGATCTCGTAGAATATCAGGATTTGTCTGCGCCTGGAAAAGACAAGTAAAACAACAGTAAATGTCCTTTGTATAAAGGTTTACAATCTATAAAATCAAATCTAGGTTAGATTTACTAGGTATCTTATATTGAAAGTAAATAAGCAATACTCCAGGCACACATATATAGCGTAATCTGCAAGATGTTATATATTAGGCACACAGATCTAGCTTAATCTGCTAGATGTTGTATATTAGGCACGCAGATCTAGCTTAATCTGCTAGATGTTATACATTAGGCACACAGATCTAACTTAATCTGCTAGATGTTATATATTAGGCACACAGATCTAACTTGAATCTGCTAGATGTTATATATTAGGCAAGTAGCATATGTGTAACTTGTACCTGAGTGACATTGCGTTGAGGTTGCGATGAGTATCCCTCTCGGCAGCCGGACCTACCCGTAGTACCCTCAGCATACCATCAGGCAGCACAAGCGTGACCCAAGCGTTGACCCTCGCTGCCAGTTAGACCTTTGTTCCGTTCTTTTCACCTCGATCTTCTTGTAGTTCACAAGGGACGACAGGAAACCGTAGTAAAATTCTCCTTCCAACCCACACTTTTTGATAAATTTTGGTATAATTTCAGATTCCAAGTGGTTGACTCTTCGTTTTTTTGGAAGGTTCATGTGTTCACGTCGTAAGAAAAATCATCACATTTACTGGTATATCCTCGTCGGTTGACGTATCATTTAGTCTTTTCCTTATTTTTCCCAGTCCATGAAGATATATTCCGAGCGTTTTGTCCATAATCCCACTTCTGAGATGAAATAGAGAGCGGGATGCACAGAAAGACTGCTGGATATTGTTGGTGAAGAAAACTAATAGGCACAGCATTTACAATATTTATTGTATTCTCCCAATACATCAAGAGTGTTCTGTTTAAAACATTATACCTCGCCACGTCACATTAAGATTCAAAAACATTCTATATCATAAAATATCAAATACAGCCAGTATTAATTAAATATAAGATTATAAATATTGTATAATGAGGTAGGAATTATTTATAAGACGTGCTGGTAACAGAAGACAGAGCCTTGTAGCTTGTAATTCTAAATCAATCATTATATAATTAAATAAACAGATCTTATTTATATGACGTGTTGGAAGCGGAAACCGAACGTTGTAACACTACATCCACGTGTTTGTCGTACTTTATGGCACTATTAAAATCCATTTTTTATTCATAAAGATAATATTTGCCTTAATTTTTATCTGCAAGTTTGTTAAATATTGTGTCGGAAATATACGCCATTCATTCATTCAATAAGATAAATCAGTAACAAACGGCGTATGCATTATTATGCACCCACTACTGCAGCGGTGCGAGTTTATCCATTCCTCTTCATGGACTAATGCCTGTAATATATCTACGGATAGACTGAGAGCTGGTGAATTATTTATTTTATAGATGTTATGAAACTCGCATTACAATGATTTTATATTTTCCGTACATGTGAACTATGTTTAGGCCCAGTTTCATCGGTTCCTGATAAAGTTCCAGATAACTGTCTGACATATAACGATGTATAATAAACAAATCTGACACATTGCTAATTATATTTAACGCCATTTATATTCAAGACCTGAACCAAAAGTTGTATTTTATTTGGCGGATAAGTTCCGAATAGGTTACGGGTACTTTATAAGCATGTTGTGGAATCGGCCCTTTGTCTACAATAGTTTCAAGCTATAATAATCATGATCAACTTTATGAGACGTATAATAAATGCCTTTATCTCGTACGGGGTAGGCAGACGCGCAACATATACACTTCAACAAACCTATATCAGTTCCAAGAACGAATGAACATACAATACATAATTCGATTTAAAATTCATGTAATAATGCAATAAATTTGATATTTTTTTACACAGCTCTCGGTCTATACACGACCGCTATTCTTCAGTGAAGTGCGAAGAGATTTTTCCATGTTTTTGCCTACAGCTTGCTCAGATTCATCGAATGCTGCATACAAAACGTTTGCGAGTGCAGTTTGCTTTATTATGATCAATCAAAAACACATTACACCTTTATCCCCGAAGGGATAGGCAGTTACCAAGTCAGGTATCAACATGTATTCCGTCCCATGATGTGATAGGGGGCGGCTATCGGCATATTGGGTACAAATTCCAGACTGATATAGAGCAGAAAATCCCAGTAAGACTGGCCGACTAGGGATTATTAGTGTATTTTTTTTTGCCTTAGTAGGCAAACGAGCAAGCAATCCACCTGATGGAAAGCAGCATCCGCTGTCTATGTACTTAAGCAACGCCAGAACACAGCCAAGACGTTGCCTACCGTTTTACGGGTCCGTACTTCAAAAGACAAAAGAAACCCTTATAGGATCACTTTTTTGTCCGTCCGTCTGTCTGTATGTCAAGACCCTTTTTCTCAGGAACGCGTAGAGATATCAAGTTGAAATTTATATCAAATACTCGGGTCTACGGTCTCTTTTAGCTGTGAAAAAATCAAACTTGTAAGTCAACGCGATCAGAAGATATGAGCGTTTATGTCGCATATGTTGCGATTTCACAAGGGAATCGGAACCTATAGGGTACTTCCTTAATTAACCTAGAATCATGAAATTTGGTAGGAGGCAAGGTCTTACAGCACATGTAAAGTAAAAAAATCTGATAACCGTAAATATGTACAGTCAGCAGCATAAGTAGCAGAACAAATTAATAATTTCAGATTGCCTACATACTTTTGTGTTCTTACTAATCTTTTTTCTCTTAAAAAATAAAATAAAAGAGATTTACTTTACTTCAAACGAAGAAAAAAATGATTCAGTTTAACTTAATGCATATAAAGGCGATTTGAAATTTTAATTTTGTACAGATAATTATGCTGCTGACTGTACTTTGATAACAAAAAAGGCTAATTTACTCCAAACTTAACAATTATGAATAATTTATTGATTAATTTTGGCGAACTATTGAACTTATATACTACTGTATGGAACTATTAATACATTATGTCTACTTGAGATGTAACTCAAACTTGAGATTGATTTATTAATACCGCCCTTAGTTACCTTAACTACACGTTTGTACGGAACCCTCGGTACGCGAGTCCAACTCGCACTTATCCAGTTTTTTTAGGTGTTATAATGTAAGTCCGAGTAGTCATTTGATGTTATTAACACTTAACTATTACTCGTATAATATTTGATATTTAAAAATTATACAATGAAAACTATTGCAAACCAATTCAACTTAAGATCGGACTAAGTGATCTTAAGTGTTATTTACGTAATGCGCCAATTCCTGAAACGCAAATAAGCTATTTGTAAAGCATAATTAGTTGCAAATCCATTAAACGTGTCTAATTTTATGTCCTGGTGAACGGATAATGATAATTGCTTGGTTATCAGTTTCTTTACAAGCGTGACTGTCCCTTCATAAAGCTTGTTTATTTGTTTTCCTGCCTCACGTTCTTGTAATTAAAGTTTATTTTATTTTAACACGTTTTATCTCATTCTGTTTACTAACATTTATATGAGGTAAAACTATCTCTGTTCCCGTTAATGGCTTAAGCCAGAATGACATTGGACCGCGGTTTTATGACATTGAATGACGCTTAGCAAGTCCACCCGTATTTACAAACAATACTATGACGACACACAGTGCGCCCGAACGCATAGTCACAGTACACAGGCATATTGTTACTACTATTAGATTCAGTGTAATAGTTATGCCGTGGTAAGGAAGTAGTTATGACTCAGGTGGCGCAATCTCGATTCTCGACATTTCTTTATGAATTAACATGTACTTTTATAAAGGTTAGAATCCTGAACTACACAATAATTGCCTAATGGCTTCATCATTCAGCTCTTTGAGTCTTGGATTATGAAAATGTTTAGTTACGTCTAAACATTTTAGTCAGTTTATTGACTTGACGAGCATGCCGCTCGTTAGATGGTAAGCGGTACGACTGCCCATAAACAGTAGCAACACCATTCAGCACCTTGAGTTACAAAGTACTGCGTGGCATTCCACTGCGCTCGTCATCTTGAGACAACATGTTAAGTCTCATAATGCCCAGTAATTACGCTGGCTACAATGTCCTTCAAAGGAACACAAAAGTGCATGCACACTGCTGTTTGGCGATAGAAATGGACATGGTGGTACCTGAAACGGCCCTTCGCATACGAGAGATCTACAAAAGTGCCACTGCGTTCTTTTTTGGGTTAAAAGTAGCCTTTAAGTTAATATGGTACAATAGTATATCTGTGTGCCAGACATTCGAATTGGTCCTGAGGCTGCTGTTTTTAAGTGTTTAAAATAAATATCTTCATAAAATTTCGCATTTATAATATCAGATAGATTTTAAACAGTATAATAAAATTAAAACGATATGATGTTTTGCGAATACAGGAAGCTTAGTATTTCTAAAGGTTTGAAGATTTCATTACATTACAATTTAGGATTTATTCATAATAAGCACTATTGTATTGTAAAAATCAAGGTTTTCTCATGAGAGCCACTTAAAACTGACGAGGACAGATAAAAGTATACATAAACTATGATGAAATGTAAGACCTTGTTCGGATGGAGCAAATTATAGAAGATTTAAATGTTTTTGCTAATAAAGTTATACGTGTCTATTTCTCCCGCCATGCAACAGTGTGTAAGCTTGAGGTGTTCCAGTTAGACGAATGTTGAAGTCAATGAACTACGAGATGATACGTCATAATGTCTAATAATGACGAGCATAATTCAGGGCTATTTCATCCATGGTTCTGATTGTCTGCTACCGTTGTTCTATGATAATCATTGTACGAAAACAATTTAATTTCTTCAAAAGACATATAAAGTTGTACGTACATACATTTTCTTACAGGCCAGTATAACTGTGTCAACTAGCCAGGGGTAATCAAATCTCGGCAGTCGATATTCTATTTAGATACCACTCCGCATAAAATACGGTGCAGTGGAGACACTTTCGTACGAGTATAAAAAAATATTTAATCTCAGAGTTCTATCTGGACAAGCCCTTACATTCCTACCAACTTTAACCACATTATCTTTATTGCAAGTAACACATCCTTATTGAACAATTCGCGTCTCTACTTTCCTGCTGTAAGGTGCTCTCCGTATAGCTGGTCAATGTCGTGGCCTTGTCAATGCCGCGGGGGGCGATGGTGCGTGAAATTTAACTAGTTATTGTTCTTATTTGAGGAATTGTTTCTGTGTAGGGTTCTCAACACCAATTTAGTGTAGGGTATACATAGTGTTAGGGACTCGGCCTAATGGTCGCTCGGATGATGCTATACTTCCGAGTGTCGACATTGGGCCGTAAGATCGGTGAAACCAACATAACCGTACCACTGACCCCACAGTGATGGTAGAGATAATGTGTTTTTCCCCGCGATAAAAAACCTATTTGAGAAGCTGGATATACCCGGATAATTCAGTTTAAAAATAGAACGTAGTACCTCACGGGACCACAGAGCGGTGTACCGCGCACGCAACATACAATTACGCCATCAAGGTTGTCTCTAACCCAATGACAAGAAAACGTGATTTTGTTTTAATTAATTATTTACTTATTATTAATGCAATGATATTTTGTATATTCATCGTAATTATTGACATTAAACATTTAGGGGCCACGAATGGCAACCAGTTTTTTAATATGTCAGTCACGTTTTAAGTGCTTAGATTTTTTTTGTTGTAAATATGCAAAGATTTTTCTGTCGTTTCTAGGCAGGATGTATTTTTAAGTTCTTATCTAGTTAAGAGACCTGTAAAGTGACTTTACGTGTAATTATTTCGTGTAACGCTGTGACAATAATATAATAATGTATATATAGAACAACATAGGTTTAGTCTTAGCTAAATTAAAACTAAGAAAAAATAGTAAAAAACTGCAAAAAAAAAAATATAAAGTTGTTGGAGGTTTGTTATACCGCTTCATTGACGAAGTATATTTTTGAGCATTTTTCAAATCGACGGTCGTAGGTCAAAACCAAAATATAACTTGTTTTAATTTAAAATAAATAAGCATAATTATACAATGTAAAGATGACCAATGAACATATTAACTCAAACCACAAATTCTGATATTTTTTGCATAAACATGGACATGCAAATTTTTGGTAGTGTCTAAAGAATGTATATATTATACTATTTTGAATGACATGTTCTTTTTTTTTTTTTTTTTTTTTATTGCTTTGAATGACGAGACGAGCATGCCGTTCGCCTGATGGTAAGCGATACGACCACCCATAAACAGTAGCAACACCATCCAGCACCTGACAAAATACTGAGTGGCATTCCACTGCGCTCGTCATCCTGAGACATAAGATGTTAAGTCTCATTATGTCCAGTAGTTATACTGGCTACAATATCCTTCAAACCGAAACACAACAGTGCATGCACACTGTTGCTTGGCGGTAGAAATAGACATTGCGGTGGTACCCACCCAGACGGCCTCTTACATAATGAGAGACCTACCACCAGTTCATTAGTATAATACACGTGAGCAGGGTTGTTAAGCTATAATGTTAAGAAAATTTTCATATTGCATCTAAATAATTTACAATTAACATAGATCTAAAACTTTAAAATAAAATCTATGCGGACCTTCAGACTGCTTTTAAACTATATTTTTAAGAAGCAAATACAAGAAAAGAAGCTTTTAAAAGTAACATGAGTGGAACGGGGCGGTGTGATAGTCTCACAAAAAATAATAGGAAGTGACTTTAGGATTTTTCGAGGCCTTACTGTCCTTTCCAAATCCACTTGAAAAAAAAAATTTTTGTGCTGGAAAATGTTGTAAGTGGCAACCCTACGACCACCATACCAGCGCATGGTCATAGTGCATCAGAGTTAACAAACGCCATTGACACACATAGCGTTTGACGTAACGTATGTATTCTGTAACTATCACGCGATTCCTTTGCGATGTTGCGTACATCCGGGTTAAGTCAGAGCTGATTTAAAATTTTGATGGTGGTCTATATCTTATTTCTTACAAATAGTCTAAATGCTAAAAATTGTAAAAATATTTGGATGTCTGTTAGAAGTAGGCTCAGAAACAGCTTTATTTATTGCTTTGAATGCCGAGACGAGCATGCCGTTCGCCTGGTGGTAAGCGATACGACCACTCATAAACAGTAGCAACACCATCCAGCACCTTGAGTTACAAAGTACTGTGTGGCATTCTACTGCGCTCATCATCCTGAGACATAAGATGTTAAGTCTCATTATGTCCAGTAGTTACACTGGCGACAATATCCTTCAAACCGAAACAACAGTGCATGCACGCTTGGCGGTAGAAATAGACATTGCGGTGGTACCCACCCAGACGGACTCTTACATATGAGAGACTTACCATCAGTCAACGGATTTGGATGAAATTTCGCACACACATAGACCAATAACACAGGCTGATTTTTATCACAGTAACTTGCTTTCGTGGGTTCATTTAGCGTCGGCGTCGATGATCAGCACTAATGGTGCTATGGATTAGTACAATTATTTAAGGACTTTTGTAATGGGAAAGACTTAACGCGGGCGAAGCCGCAAGCAACACCTAGTACCATAATAAGTTCACGTTAGGTAGCTGTGGGCAGCAGTTTTAATGTGTTTAGGTAACTATAAAATAATCGTATGAAATACTTAAGAATTTCGATACTTTGTTCTGTAATAATGAAGATAATGTTCTAAGAATGAAAATTTTGTAAACTTTATATTTTTTGATTAGATATCAAAATTATTTTTGCCAATGTGGCAGCTGACAACCCTATTACGCTCAATATACAACCATAATAAGTAATTTTACGCCATTATGAATATTAAATTGAACAGAGAACATTGTTTCTATGTTTCTTGAATCAAGAACAGGCGCTCCATCGGTGCATATTCTTTGGCTGTATTATTTTAGAGTAAATTTTCACGCTTTATTGTGCAGCAATTAATAATACATGTTTTATTTTAGTATTTACAAAAGTATTTTATTGTCACAAGAATATCACAATCTATATATTTTATACATTTAAATATTTTACTTATTTTCCTTACGAAATATTCGCTGAGAGTAATCATTCCCGGGTAATCTTTGGAGGGTTATGGCGTCGTACATTGTTAACAATTTAACGTTAATATTTGAAGAAAGAAGCATTATTTCTTCCATTCTTAGCTTTAATATAAAGAAATAGAATTTTAAACCAAAGAACTAATACTTCTTATGGCTTTAAAGCTTTAATTTCTTTAAACCCTTTGAGAATAGAAAATGAACAACATAATTCCAAATTTAAATTAGCAATTTTCAAGGACGATCTATTGTATCGTCTTTAAAACGTTTCATGGGCACGTAATAAGGCAGTTCATTCAACCGCGTCACATCATGTGACTGCTTTTTATTTACATTTTACAATTAAGACGGCTTGTTATCTGTTAAGAATATTTGAATAAACATAGGTCTTTATATGTTTTGCTGATTTTTTTATAGTATTTAATTATTTCGCAATCTATTTTGGCACATCCCAAGGTTATAGATAGTAATCATTATAATTGTAATCTCTTTTCGTAACATATAGTGTGGGTACTTCAGATTGGATAACACCACTAAATAAACATTGAAAAACTCATAATTATTTCATCTTGGTATGAAACACACACACTCTCACGCCTATTATCCCCGAAGGGGTAGGCAGAGGCGCAACTAGTGCACCCACTTTTCGCCGTGCGTATAACGTCCCATGATGTGATAGGGGGCGAGCCTATCGCCATATCGGGCACAAATTTCAGACTCCGGGCTGATACTGAATAGAAAAACGCAATATCACTTTGCCCGACTTGGGGATCGAACCCGAGATCTTAGCTTTACAGTCGTACCGTAATACAACTACGCCACCGAGGCAGTCTTGGTATGAAAATAATAACTAAAATGCAATAAGGGTTGTCCTTTAACTCTTAATTACTAGATCCTTCTGGACATAGTGTGGGGTAGGGTAACACCGGAATGTGGGGTAATCCCGTTGCTTAAAAATTACTCTACAACTGTAACTAAAACCACAACTATAACTTCAGTGACGTTCAATTGTGGTACATTAAAAATAGTACTTTGAAGTTCAGACTGTGTTTTACGTAATAAGAAATGTTGTCGAGTTTAGCAGTAATCTTAAAACAATGGGATAGCCCCGTGATCTGTACCCCTAGCACAAATTTACGCGTTCACGTATCGTTAACGCAATACTTTCATTTAAGTTTTAACTTTAATTTTAACAGCGCCCCGGTGAGCGTATTTGGAACTAAAATAAGACAGCGTGAACATTGCGCGAGTGTAAGCTTCGAATAGTAAATCGAGTGACCATAGACAAGCATGTGTCAAAATGTATGGAAAATGGCAGCACGTCTCTTTTTTGACGTATAGTATCGTCTACAGAATAATGCGAATACATTAGCGACATGATAATGCGTAAATTCGTGGAAGGGGTACTGATATCCTAACGCACCCTACCTCCTTCGCCTTTCATTTATCCATCTACCAGGTCTGCAACTATATCATGAGTCTCTTAAGTATTACAATTTCACTAAAGTATTTGGCTTGCTGCCAAACACATTTGGAAATTGTTATGCATCCAGGACAATTTCGAAAAGTGCCTCCCAACTTAAATTCAGAGGATTTGATTCAGAAGTTTAGTTTAGAAATTTAATATGGATAAGTACTTGGTCAAAAGAAGCGGCGATATTTAGGAGTGAACGGACTGCCGAGACGAAGGTCCAAAGGTTCAAAACCCAAGGGCATATACCTCTGACTTTTGCAATGCAATGCATTGCAATCAGCCCTGTATTATATACTGCCCTGAATACTTAACGTCGAAGGAAAACATCGTGAGGAAACCTACATACCTGAGAAGTTGTCCATAAGAATTTCGAAGGTATGTGACGTCTGCCAACCCGCACTAGGCCAGCGTGGTGGACTAAGGCCTAAAACCCTCTCAGTAATAGAGGAGGCCCGTGCCCAGCAGTGGGACAGTATGTAATACAAGACTGCCGTTATTAAGCAGTTGATTCTTTTTCAATTTACACACTAACCCGAAGTGAAAACAGTACAGAAAATGTCGTTTATGTAATGCATTTTTATTTTATAGTAGTTTAGCGTATGAGCAACAGATTTTGAAAATGAAAAATTCACGCAAATTTTAATGATTTCGACGGGGAATCGAAATCTGACCAATCCAAAGTTCAATGATGGATGTACGATGTACGTGGTATTAATAAAAGTATGGTGTTTTAACTAAGGAATTGTACGTTTTGTCGCTCATTTGTCATAAAAACTCTATGCTCATATACGTTTGCCTCGATAGCGTAGTTGTATGCGCGGTGCTATAGCGCTGAGGTCTTGGGTTCGTCCCTGACCAAAGTGACACTGGGTTTTTCTACTCATTATCAGCCCGGACTTTTTGACGAATTGAATCCGAGATGTGGCAGTTGGTTCAGCCCCCTATTACATGGGAACTAACATAGCTGGTGAAATGTGAGTCTGATACACCTCTGCCTACCTCTGAAAATGGAAAAAGGCGTGATGCGATCAGTCTTACTTATAAACTTGTTTTAGCGTTAAGAGGTGCTTAAGCATTGCTTAATTAAATAACTGTCAAATTAAACATCGCCGTGGCCTAGTTTAAACCTTCATAAAAGACAAGATGGCGGGTATTGAATTACAGCTGATCGAGTATTTTTTTTTTTTTTTTTTTTATTCATGGCATTGAATGACGAGACGAGCATGCCGTTCGCCTGATGGTAAGCGATACGACCACCCATAAACATTAGCAACACCATCCAGCACCTTGAGTTACAAAGTACTGTGTGGCATTCCACTGCGCTCGTCATCCTGAGACATAAGATGTTAAGTCTCATTATGTCCTGTAGTTACACTGGCTACAATGTCTTTCAAACCGAAACACAACAGTGCATGCACACTGCTGCTTGGCGGTTGAAATAGACATTGCGGTGGTACCCACCCAGACGGACTCTTACATATAAGAGTCCTACCGCCAGTGAAATTACAAACAAAATTTACAAATTACTGTCAAAAGCATTGATGTGTAAAAAAAAACAAAAGTTAAGCAATGATTAAGACCAGACTAGTTAATCTATACTTTATCTATACTAATATATAAAGCTGAAGAGTTTGTTTGTTTGTTTGAACGCGCTAATCTCAGGAACTACTAGACCGATTTTGAAAATTCTTTCACTAATAGGAAGCTACATTACTCCTGAGTGCTATAGGCTACTTTTTATCCCGGAAAAACTTTTCCACGCGGGCGGAGCTGCGCGCAAATGCTAGTAATATTATAAAGCTGAAGAGTTTGTTTGTTTGAACGCGCTAATCTCAAGAACTACTGGACCGATTTTGAAAATTCTTTCACTAATAGGAAGCTACATTACTCCTGAGTGCTATAGGCTACTTTTTATCCTGGAAAACTTTTTCACACGGGCGGAGCCGCGTGCAAAAGCTGGTAATAAATAAGCCTTTATTGATGTTTGAAAATGTTTACAAGTAACTATAATATATTTGCTTGTTTATCATAGACGATCGGTACATTTCCAATAACACCTTGTCCTTCAACATAGGCCTCTTCTAAAGATTTCCATCTCTTTCTATCTCTCGCTATCCCCATCCACTGAGCAGACTAGTTAAGACGCAACTAAGCATAGCTTAGCGAATTTTTCATAAATAAAACTGTATGTTTATAGGTACTGTGATATTGGGGAAACTTTTACTCTAAATTAGTCTTTCCATTGCCGTCCAAATTCACAAAATGAAGCTTAACAAACGCAAAGAAACAAGCAGAGACCCAAGAAAAATCTAGTTCAATAAAAGATATAATAAGAATCGAAATTAATGTTACCTTACGTTTTGTTCGTTTAGTTACAAGTTACATATTGCGGAGTTTTACTTTAATTAATATTGTTTTTTACTATTCTATCTTATTATTGAATATTGCATCAAATTAAGAACATTGTTGTATAAAAGGTAAAAAAAATAAAAATATCATATTGACCACTTGGGTTCTTCGATGATAACTATGATGTCATTTTATGGAATAGTTTGGTTATGAAAATAAATATGTTACCGGCATATTATATTCCTGTGATCTGTGACCGGCACTGTATTGTATACTGTCCCACTGTTGGGTACTAACCTTCTATTAGAGAGGTTTCTACTAGTAAGGGTTGGTAGATTTCACAAGCTTTCGAAATTTTTACAGGGTATTCTCATATTGTATGCTTCCTTATAATGATAATATAACAATACTAGCCTTGTTTTATATACTTTCCTACTGCTGAGCACAGGATGCCTCTACTACTGAGAGGGTTTAGAGTTTAGACCTTAGCCCACTACGCTGGCCTAGAGCAGGTTGGTGGTCTTCACATACCTTCTCTTTTTATTTTGCGATTTCTCACCTATGTTGGTTTATTCATGATGTTCCTTCACTGTTTCCTCATAATGCACGAAATGAATATTTTTTTACTTAATTCATGTAATTTTGGATAGTGTTAGAAACAAGCCTAAAGGGAATTTGAAGTCTTTCAAAATGCACTTCGTAAAACACACTGTCCGAAATTCAGATTACTTTTTTAACGCCGGGTTTACGAAGTAACCTAGTTTTCGAGTCCATCTTTTAAACGTACAGCGCTGCAAAATGAATGATGAATACCATGTTTTTGGCAGTAAGTTGATTAGCTGAAAGTCTGCCAAGTTAGGTTAGCGTGGTGGAGTAATATACGTTCTCAGTAGAGACTCGTGCCCAATTGTGGCAGTCATTATACAGTACACAAGTGGTGATAGGATATTTGTAATCTCCTAGCCATTGGCCACGGCGGCCAATCTCAACGAAGATTAGCCAGGAGATATTATAGTGCATGAGTGTGTGCGCAATACACAGGTGCACTCGCTATTCCTTCACTCTCATAGTCCGGAGAGACGGCAATCCGACATGGCCGGAAAGAGATCAGGCGCAGGACCAACGGCTTTTCGTGCTTTCCGAGGCACGGAGGTACCACACCGCCAACTTCCTGACTCTGAGCTGCGACTGAGTAATTATTTTAACATGGAAAAACCCAGTCGCAATATTTTTGGCTCGACCCGGGATTAGAACCCAGGACATCGGACATCAGCGCGTAAATCGTATTCGTAACGTATACGTAATACAACTACGCTACCGAGGCAGTCATAGGATATTTGTGTTAGGATATCGACTACCATACAAGGTGTAAATCCGCCATAGTGGCCCACGCGAGCCGTGGTCGTGTTCAGCCTGTGTATATCCAGTTAGACCGGCATAATTCTGTCGACTGGGGTAATTATCTCTCGTCAGTCGATACTCTAGATCCTGCTCTTAACATCAGGTGCAGTGGGGTCACTTTGCTGTGTCCTTACAGAAATGTAGTACTGGTGAGTGGTGAGGTACACTTGATATAAGATGACGATCGTTAACATCGTTTACTGGTTGTAGGTCTCTCATATGTAAGAGTCCGCCTGGGTGGGTACCAACGCAATGTATATTTCTACCGCCAAGCAGCAATGTTAATGCACTGTTGTGTTTCGGTTTGAAGGACATTGTAGCCAGTGTAACTACTTGACATAATGAGACTTAACATATTATGTCTCAGGATGACGAGCGCAGTGGAATGCCACACAGCAATTTGTAACTCAAGGTGCTGGATGGTGTTGCTACCGTGTATGGGTGGTCGTATCGCTTAACACCAGGCGAACGGCACGCTTGTCTCGTCATTCAATACAATAAAAAATAAAACTTTAAGTCAGTTCACGTCAAGTAAAGTTAGCGGTCTTATTACACTGGACGCTTCGTCTCGCTGTGAATTCGCTTGCAATTCGCCAGTGTGATAAGAGCCTTAACTTTACCTGACCACGGATGGAACACCCTGGCTTTAATTGTCAATCCAGTGACAATGTTGACAGTAAATTTCGATATAATCTGACTTCTTATATTTACGCGAATGTTAGACATTGAAATAAAACTATTTTGCGGATTTTATCGCGGTTTTTTAATTATTATTTTCTCCCGACGTTTCGAAGGCTTTGCAGCACTTCGTGGTCACGGGGCGGACTGAGGTGTTGGTGGTCCGAAAAGTTAATGTTACAATATCTACCTTCATTTTTTAATTATACATTTTTTAAAAATTAGTTGTTAATGACGGTCCGATCTACGCAGAAAGAGCTCACAGTGTCTTGAGGTCTGGCAGTTGGTATTTTGGGGTCCGATTTAATAAGATGTATAACTGGATCCCAGGCTTGTGCAAGCTTCCAACCATCTTCTCTATTGAAATTTGGATGTTTTTTAATTTCAATAGCCTCGCGAATCATCCTAGGTAGGAATCGGTGTTCTTTGGCAAGGATTTGTGGTTTGTCAAATCTAAGGTAATGCTTGGAGCCTTGTTCTGAATGTTCAGCAACTGCAGACTTCGTAGAGCGTCGGTGTTTTACGTCAGCTATATGTTCTTTTACGCGGGTCCCTACGTTTCTTTTTGTTTGGCCGATATAAGAGAGGCCACAGTCACAATCAATCTTGTATACGCCTGGTTCTTGTAGAGGTATATGGCACTTGACAGGTGGTAAAAATTGACTAATCTTTTTAGGCGGCTTGAAATAAGTTTTGATTGAAGCACGCTTCAGGATGTAGCCAATCTTGTCGGTGACTCCTCTTACATATGGTAATACAACCGGGACACGTTCGACTGTGGCTGGTTTCACTCGGTTTCTGTGACGGCGGCGTGGAATTTGGAGCTTGTTGTCGCGCAGTACTTGCTTGACATGTTGCAGCTCAGCGCCCAGGTGTTTCTCGTCACAGATTCCTTGTGCTCTCTGAAACAAAGATTTACCCACGGTAGCTAACTGTTTTGGATGGTGATGAGATTCACCGTTCAGGTATTTATCTGTATGGGTCTTTTTTCGATACACAGTGTGGCTTAAAGACTGATCAGGATTACGGATGACTAAAACGTCTAAGAAGGCAAGAGATTTATTGTGTTCTAACTCCATAGTAAATTGGATTTTGTTGTTAATGGAGTTAAGGTGATTATAAATAAATAAAGTAACTGCATTTTTAAATGAACGGTGAATCTCATCACCATCCAAAACAGTTAGCTACCGTGGGTAAATCTTTGTTTCAGAGAGCACAAGGAATCTGTGACGAGAAACACCTGGGCGCTGAGCTGCAACATGTCAAGCAAGTACTGCGCGACAACAAGCTCCAAATTCCACGCCGCCGTCACAGAAACCGAGTGAAACCAGCCACAGTCGAACGTGTCCCGGTTGTATTACCATATGTAAGAGGAGTCACCGACAAGATTGGCTACATCCTGAAGCGTGCTTCAATCAAAACTTATTTCAAGCCGCCTAAAAAGATTAGTCAATTTTTACCACCTGTCAAGTGCCATATACCTCTACAAGAACCAGGCGTATACAAGATTGATTGTGACTGTGGCCTCTCTTATATCGGCCAAACAAAAAGAAACGTAGGGACCCGCGTAAAAGAACATATAGCTGACGTAAAACACCGACGCTCTACGAAGTCTGCAGTTGCTGAACATTCAGAACAAGGCTCCAAGCATTACCTTAGATTTGACAAACCACAAATCCTTGCCAAAGAACACCGATTCCTACCTAGGATGATTCGCGAGGCTATTGAAATTAAAAAACATCCAAATTTCAATAGAGAAGATGGTTGGAAGCTTGCACAAGCCTGGGATCCAGTTATACATCTTATTAAATCGGACCCCAAAATACCAACTGCCAGACCTCAAGACACTGTGAGCTCTTTCTGCGTAGATCGGACCGTCATTAACAACTAATTTTTAAAAAATGTATAATTAAAAAATGAAGGTAGATATTGTAACATTAACTTTTCGGACCACCAACACCTCAGTCCGCCCCGTGACCACGAAGTGCTGCAAAGCCTTCGAAACGTCGGGAGAAAATAATAATTAAAAAACCGCGATAAAATCCGCAAAATAGTTTTATTTCAAAGATATAATCTGATTTTAAAATAGTACTCAACTTGCATTATAATTACCCTGGTATTAAGTTGAATAACATATTTAAAAAATAATTTTGTTTGTACGTTATTGTCAGAAACTAAGTGACTTAAAAATGACATAAACTCTTGCCAAATATGCAATCGTGTAAGATATTTATTCGAAATCCAAACGCAGCGGGGAATTACAAGAAACTTGTTTTTAACGGATTAAAATGATGGGGTTTTTGACCTGCTTGACCTGTTACTAAAACTGCTCAAGAATAATTATTATTTTCATTACATTCACCTGATCATGGGCCGATTTCACCACATTGCGATAAATGCTACTCGTCACATAAATGTATATTCACCAAATACAAAAGTCACACTCTAATCTATGCTCCCAAATAAATGGTAATAAAATTACATTTGCAAACTCCGGGCTGATATTGAGTAGAAAAACCCAATATCACTGCTCCACCCGGAATTCAAACTTGAGACCAGCGCGATAGTCGTACCGCGAAAGACAACTACGCCACCGAGGCAGTCACGTTTAGTTTAGACACTAATGACCTTATTTATAATAATTTTATAAACCTATTTTAGTAATAGAATGTTTTGTCTTCTACCTTCAAATTCAATTCAAAATTCGTTCGAAGAAGACAAAACATTCTATAACTAAAATAGGTATATAAACTGTTTATGAATAAGGCCGTAAATTACTGTCTACTCGCAAAAGCGGATCCAGCTTTCAAGCCAGGGGGAGGGGAGTCATATAAATGAGGTCTAGTCAGGAGAAATGGATATAAAATATTTTATTAAATATATCAGTGAGAGTCATTAAAACATTATAATCAGTAGTCATGTAGATCCAGCCCTTGTCTACTCGACTCAAATACTAGCGTAGTCTGCATTAGCCTAAGAGCTAGTAAGATCAATAAACTATAATTCTGTTCACCGAAACGTGAAATGTAATAACTGCTAAGATACGTTATGGCGGTGCATTATTTCTAATTAATACACAATCAAAGACATTATAATCTTAGAACTCTTTGTACACAACAAACTGAATTCGTGACCTAGTTTGAGATAGTTACACAATAGTTCGTTATTTTGAATCGTAAGTTATTAGAGTTTTGTTTAAATTAGTATTTCTCACAGTTTTTGAAGTTTAGACAAGGAATAAGGGCGACTTCCAATTAGTCGCGCGTGTATTTTTAATGTATGTTACAGTAAATGTGATTTTAAGATTATTAATAATTACCGGTCAGTATTAATTTTTAACAAGATTAAAGATAACAGTGATCAATTATTTGCGACAATTTTTTTTTACTAACTTTACTACGGAATATTTAATAATCAGCGAAAATAGTGATAAACAAACCTTTCATCATATGTACCAAATTATGTGTTATTTATTAATAATAACCGGTATTTGAAGGCGCCTTAAAAGTCATCTAATCAACATAAAACCAATAAATGTTACATACAATCGACCACACTTAGTTTAATTATTTTGTATTGTTTCAGAGTCACAATGCATCCTGTAAGCTGGAGTCAAATCGTTTGTACTGCCTTACTAGTTGTTATCAGTAAGTTGTTTTTATTTTATTTTGAAGCTTTTCAGTGACTTTAGAATTGTATTTCGAATATAAATTTAAACTGTTTTTTCGTTGTTAGAGTGGAAGAATGTAAAATATTATGCAAGATTAAAAATAAAAAAAAACTATTAACACTAATGTTTGACGGCCATTTTGTTTCTTATACGGTTAAGCAAAAAATCTTAGAGTGAGATTCTATTATATTAGTTTTAAATCTATATAAAAGACTAGTTATTTATTCCGGACTTCAATAAACTCTACACAATATTAAGGCCTAATTTCACCATGCCCTGTTAGTTACTTAAACAGCCTATTATCTCTCTTAACGGACTATTAAGATTTTTGAGTGTCCCACCAATCTCTATGCCCTAACAGGTGATTATCAGCCCCCCGAGGCAATTCTTGTGCGCTGGATCTTCACACCCAATGCACGCCCATGCGCGGGGGGACATTAGTCGCGGGCCGAGGCACACAGTTAAGTGTGTATACTTCTTGGTTGTAAAACACATTGAGGCCTAAAAGGGCCCGCGAACATTTCCTGGCACCCTCTCCTTCTTTCCCACCTTTCCTTCCATATTCCTCTCCCACGTCCCCTCCAGGCCCTGCAGTCGTCAAGCCGGGGGACTCCAGTATCCCATTTGCAGGTTTCCCCCGGTGTTGACTGCAGGATCGCCTATCCAAAAAAAAAAAAACAGGTGATTATGTTCCTTAACTAGGCGCTCATGGGACGCCCGATAATTTGTCATTTGTGTTAATTTGACATTTGTGTTAATTTTGATGTCCGATTAACTAACGTTCGTTGATTAAGAAATTGGTGAAATTGGACCTAAAGCTATTAACCAGTGCTTAATATTCATCCATTCTTGTTCCCTGTTGAGATAAAACACATTATTATACATTCTGATTGGTATAACATTGTATAACGCATTCCATAAAGGAACACGCGCGTGTATGACAGTTTGTCGATCCATTATTTTGTTGATCGACAGTTTTCAAATTGAGAGCATGCATGTTCAGCATAGTGGAGACAATGTATATTTGATGGAATACCGTGCTTTGTCGATAAAGGGAGACTATCCATTAGAATACTTACGTTTAATATAGACGATTTTGATATAGGATACAATTATTTAACATAAAAAATGATGGAAGAATTGTGAATGGGTTAGGAAAAGTAATAGATTTTAGGGAAAAAGGAAGGGTGTTTCGGCCTCCTAAAATCTTGAAGCTGTCCAACATATGTAGTCATACGTCTATATGGTTATATCCAATGGGCCATATCTGATGTTGACAAATTTTGCTACGATTAAGTTTTGTTTCCTTCATGTCAACAAATATTGCTGATATTTTTACGTGACGAATCAAGAATGACTAGAAATACGCATAAGCATACTCACGCCTTTTATCCCCGGAGGGGTAGACAGAGACGCAACTAGGGCACCCACTTTTCGCCGTGCGTATTCCGTCCCATGATGTGATAGGGGGCGAGCCTATCGCCATACCTGGTACAAAATTCCAGACTCTGAGCTGACACTGATTAAAAAAATCCAATATCACTTTGCCCGACCCGGGATCGAACCCGAGACCTCAGTATTGCAGTCGTACCATAACACAACTACCCCACCGAGGCAGTCGAACGCCGATGACTAGAAATGTTTCGGTTCTAAAGGTATTTTGTACTATTAACAGTCATACGACTTTAAATCATTGGCCGACTAAAAATCCATCGTGTGCGATCAGTGCGATCATCCAATTGCAGCATGTCAAATACATTTTGTCACATCAGTGTCAGTTTTGTTATGAGCATATGGATCGATTTCGCAACACGTGTTAACTAGGATAACAGACAAACGCAAGGTATCGTAACTTTAGTTGTAGGCCGTTGTTACGCTCGCGCAAACATGGTAAACATATTGGTAAAATATTTGCCTTTTTTTACACGGCCAACCCGCACTAGGCCAGCGTGGTGGACTAAGGCCTAACCCCTCTCAGTCGTAGAGGAGGCCCGTGCTAAGCAGTGGGTAGTATATAGTACAAGGCTGATTGCATTGTTTACACGACGTCTAAATTTATGCATAGATGCATCCTACTAATATTATAAACGCTAAAGTTTGTAAGTATGGATGTATGGATGTTTGTTACTCTTCCACGCAAAAACTACTGAACGGATTTCGATGAAATTTGGCACACGGGTAGAATGTAGATCATGTCTTGGATTAACATATAGGCTACTTTTTATCCCGGGAAAATATAAAACGGGACTTTTATCCCAGGAAAACTCATTGATACGGGCGGAGCCGCGGGCAAAAACTAGTATAAAATAATAAAAAAATACTTCTTCATGCATAATTACGTACAGGGAAAAAATAGTTTGTAGATTTTAAGGGGCATTTATTTCCTCGAGAAATTCATACAAATAGATCCATATGAATGTTCGTTTTTTGTACCTACACGAAGGCAAACTGCCTGAAGTGCCACGTACGTATCTGCCCTCTGGACTTTAACTAGATGAGAGGCACAACCAAGACACTGCTTGGCGTGGTATACTTTTATGCCTTTGAAAGAAATGAAACCTAAGAAAGAACACAGGCTAATTTTAATATTTGTCACTAACTAAATTCCATGCGTCTACAGCCACAAGCAAAAGTAGCCTACATATTTAAGCCTCGAATACGTTTCGAAACTTAACCACATTGCGATAATTCTCACATTACTCTAGCATAGATTAAATCTAATGTCAGTGGGCCAGATGCCGGCATAATGGGCTCTTACCTTCGCTTTTAATTTCGATGACGTAATGGTACAGTAAACTAAAGATCAAAGAATGTTCGAATTTGCATAACGGCTATTTTACACGGTGATTCGAAATTTAAAATTGTTTTTTTTTTCTGGCGTAGAGTAACCAGTCTGGACCCAATATAAATAAGTATAACTCTCTGCCTCTTTTATGCTTAATACTTAATACAACATCTCTTGGTGTACATACAAAAAAGTTTTAAATAAATAAATAAAAACCGGATATGTCCTAGAAAAAGAGGACGATTGGCAACTCTATCACAATGAAACTCTAATTCCTATCCGATAATAGTATGTATTTCATTTCTAAATTATTTTCATGTTATAAACTGGGAATCGAACCTAATTAACAGCCCAAGTTCAGTGTGAGTAGACAAACAAGGCGGTTCTAAGACTTGTGTTCTAACGCTATTGTAATAAAGTTGTCTATTATCATTAAGTCATCTTCGCTACGTTGCGCTTGGACTGCGCTGACCCTAATTACTTGAACGCACGCAGTCTCTCATTATTAATTATAATATTGCTAGTTTTTTCATGATTTATCTGCAATTGGAACATGCTTAATAATTTATATAGATCATCAGAATATCCGTTGCTTTTTTAGAGATATCTGGACGCACAAATACTCCTTTAGCTTTTCTAACCTCTTACATTTAAGGCTCTTAATCCTACTAATATTATAAACGCGAAATTTTGTAATAATGTATGTATGGATGTATTTGTTACTCTTTCACGCAAAAACTAATTAACTGATTTCGATGAAATTTGGCACACGGGTAGATCATGTCCTGGATTAACACATAGGCTACTTTTTATCCCGGGAAATTATAAAGCGGGGCGGAGCCGCGGGCAAAAGCTAGTAATTCATATAGATCAGCAGTACATCCGTTGCCTTTTTTAGAGATATGGAGGCACTAATACTTGTGTTTGTGGGCGATGAAGATCAATACCCTTTCTAGCCGATTTCGGCCACGGCGGCCAATCTCAACAGAGATCAGCCAGATACGCAGGAGATATTATAGTGCACAAGTGTGTGCGCAATACACAGGGTGCACTCGCTATTCCTTTACTCTCATAGTCCGGTGAGACGGCAATCCGACATGACCGGAGAGAGATCAGGCGCAGGACCAACGGCTTTACGTGCTTTCCGAGGCACGGGGGTATCACACCGCCAACTTCCTGACTCCGAGCTGCGACTGAGTAATTTTTTAAAGATGGAAAAACCCAGTCACAATGTTTTTTTGGCCCGACCCAGGATTCGAACCCAGGACCTCAGCGCACAAATTGTACTCGTAACGCGTACGCAATACAACTACGCCACCGAGGCAGTCGAACAAAAGAAAGATCAATAAACATCAGGTGAATTAGCCCGTGTTGTATCATCCGTGGTCAAGTAAAGTTAACGGTCTTATTACACTGGACGAGCATACAGTTCCTTCACCTCGCTGTGAATTTGTTTGCAATTAACCAGTGTGATAAGAGCCTTAACTTTATCTGATCACGGATCAAAAAACGGCTCCTAAGGCCTAAGCTTTCAGAGAAGGTTCGTGCCCCGATACAGGGCTGGTGTTATTACGAAATATCCAATGAATTCTGATGCAGCTCGAGCTCTTAAACTCATATAGATATGTAATTAGCATATTAATTAAAACGCGGCTAAACGTCGCCCGTGTACGCAAATATCTGGCTGTTGATTGTGATCATCTACAGTGCTCGGAATAGCAGTAGTGTAAGTACGCGAACACTTTTTGCTATGCAATGCAATCAGCCCTGTATTATATACTGCCCACTGCTGAGCACGGGCCTCCTCTACAACTGAGAGGGTTAAGGCCTTAGTCCACCACGCTGGCCTAGTGCGGGTTGGCAGACTTCACATACCTTCGAAATTCAGCAAACTTCTCAGGTATGCAGGTTTCCTCATGATGTTTTCCTTCACCGTTAAAGCGAGCGATAATTCACAAAGAATACACACATAACTTTTAGAAAAGTCAGAGTTGTGTGCCCTTGTGTTTTGAACTTGCGGACATTCATCTCGGCAGTCCGTTCCACTCCCAACTAGGCTATCGCCGCTTGCTTTACCTTTATCTGCTGCACGTAAGGACGTTATTCCAGTGGATCTACAAAATAAAATTTATTATAAATCGCTCCTAGCTCAATGCATCGGCGTCCAGTCCCCCGTACGCAGGAGATACTATAGTACACAAGTGTGTGCGTACACAGGTGCAATCTCAGTTCCTTTATATAGTCTCATGAGACGGCAATCTGACATGATCGAAGAGATCAGGCGCAGGACTTACGTGTTTTGCAAAGCGCGTTATACCAAAATATATTCTACCAGCTGCCTCGGTGGCGTAGTTGTATTACGGTATGCTGAGATCTCGGGTTAGACCCCCGGGTCGGGCAAAGTGATATTTGATTTTTCTATTCAGTATCAGCCCGGAGTCTGGAATCCGTACCCGATATGGCGATAGGCTTCACATCATGAGAATGAATACGCACGGCGAAAAGTGGGTGCATAAGTTGTGCCTCTGTCTACTCCTTCAGGGATAAAAGGCGTGAGTGTGTGTGTGTATATTCTACAAGCAAAATTTTCCGCCACGAGAGGGCGGTATACAATTTGAAACATTAATGCTACTGTTTGTAATAGTTTCTGTGACAGTGTACACTCTCCAATATTCATGACGCTGGGGTGAGTTAAGCCGCGGCCATACGGTGTAGTGAGCAAGCATAAAATGACTGTTTTTAATATTTTTGTGAACTGTATATAGAGTGTTTAAACTATGAGGATTTCTATCGTATACAGCTGTGTTTAATAATTCATTAACAAACAAAAAATATTTTGAGTATGTTACCTGATGAATGTATACCTTATATAATAATAATAATCATCATCATCATCATCAGCCACATGACGTCCACTGCTGAACATAGGCCTTCCCCAAAGATTTCCAGACGGACCTGTCAAAAGCGGCCTGCATCCAGCGTGTTCCTGCGACCTATATCAAGTCGTCTGTCCACCTTGCAATCAGTCCTGTATTATATACTGATTACTGATCACTGCTGAGCACGGGTCTCCTTTATTGAAAGAGTTTACTTAGTCCACCACGCTGGCCTAGTGCGGCTTAGCAGACCATATAACCTTGAAATTCTTATGGAGAATTCTCAGATATGAAGGTTTCCTCACGATGTTTTCTCCGTTAAAGCGAACGATAATTGATCTATACTAATATTATAAAGAGGAAATATTTGATTGTTTGTTTGTTTGTAATGGATAAACTTAAAAACTACTAGACCGATTTTGTAAATGCTTTCACTAATCGGAAGCTACATTACTCCTGAGTGCTATAAGCTACTTTTTATCCTGGGAAAATATTTTTATTCCGGAAAAACATTTTCACGCGGGCGGAGCCGCGATTAGAAGTCTAGTAAACAATAAACACGTAACTTCGAAAAGTCAGAGGTGTATGTCTTGGGTTTGGAACCTGCGGACATTCGTCTCGGCAGTCCGTTCTATTCCCAATTAGTCTCACTATCGTAGCTTCATATTATACCTTATAGCAAGATATTAAGATAAGGATTACTACTTGAAAATAAGCAACGTAGTATTAAATATACTACAATATGCATTTAACTACGGAAATCCTCTATTTTTAGACTTATGATGCTATTTGCATACTTTCTTGTTATAAATATTTACAAAAACATATAAAGTAAAAACAAGTAAACCTCTCGAAAACAAAATGGCCGATTTTACAAGAGCCAATTTGTACTCAATGCATAACATTTAATTACATGGGTAATACGTTGCTCAGGACGAGTGGTCGACCCCACTCAAGTTACAACAGTTTCAAAGTGCCCTACAAGGAGGCAAATTTTGCGCTTTCGGTATTTCAGTTTAGACATCGATGCCATTTATTTTCCTTTCTTACATAATAACACGAGCTTGCTTTCTTCAGGGGTAGGCAGCGATGTAACATGGCCTCAGTTTAACATAACTTAGTTTCAATATAGTAGGAAGCGAAGCGTTGTAGCCGGCGCAACAGTTGTTTTGAACACATCAACATTTTGTGGCAACCTAATAAAATTATATAAAACCGACACTATCAAATCTGCAAGGACAGTCAACCACATAACTAGCTGAACAAATTAAAAATTTCAAGTCACATTTACGAGGTAAGTTTGACTGTAACATTTTTTTTCTTTGTGTGAAGTAAAACGCTTTTTTTTCAGAGGAAATAAAAATTGAAAAGAGCACAAAAGTGTGTAGGCGTTTTGAAGTTTGTGAATTTGCTCAGTTACATATGTCGCTGAGTGTACACAGAAGTCATTTAATTTTTTTAGTCTAGTACCCTGCTACCTCCTTGAAAATGACTTTTTTTTATGGCATTGAATGACGAGACGAGCATGCCGTTCGCCTGATGGTAAAAAATACGAACGCCCATAAACAGTAGCAACACCATACAGCATCTTCAGTTACAAAGTACTGTGAGGCATTCCACTGCGCTCGTCATTGTGAGACATAAGATGTTAAGTCTCATTATGTCCAATAGCTACACTGGCTACAATGTCCTTCAAACCGAAACACAACAGTGCATGCGCACTTCTGCTTGGCGGTAGAAATAGACATTGCGGTGGTACTCACCCAGACGGACTCTTACATATGAGAGACCTACCACCAGTTAAATGACTAGTAAGTTACGAATGGAACTGTAATTTTCTAACTACATTATGCGCATTAAAACCTAACAGTTAAATAAATTATTCTATTCAATTATTCAACACCCAATCAATCACGATATGATACGGTTCATTTATTTATTCGCATGGTTTGTTATTTCCTAGTACAAATCGCCTCGTTGGTCTATACCAACGACGACGAGCTGTGCACTTAGAATCGTATGTTTTGGATTCGATTTCGGGTTATTATATTTCATGTGGGTGGCAGGTTTCACTGGATCTCCCAGAGAGGGTTGAAGTCAAGCGGCTGGTCTGATAAACCAAGGTTAATGATTTTCGATATTTTAAAAGAGTGACTCCCTCAGTGGGTTAGTTGTATTGCGTGCGCGATACCATACCGCTGTGAGGTCCTAGTTTCGATTCCGCGTAACGGGTAAGGTATCAGCCCTGGGTCTAGAATTTGTGCCCGATATAGCGAAAGGCTCGTTTCAAATCATAGGACTGAATAAGCATAGCGAAAAGTAGGTGCATTGCTTACCTAAAGAACAAAAGGCGTGAATATATATAAACCTATATAGTAGTAAAATGAAATGCATAATACAACAAACCGAAGGCGTCAAATCCATATCACACCATTCCACAGAGATCGGTCAGCATCCAAGATTAAGGTAGTCAATCCGCACAAAGCACTACAATTCGTGGCTAGTACGGACGTTTGGGGGACTCCATCAATGGATGGCAAAATCCATCACGAATGTGTGGTCTTGATACTTTAATATCTTTATCTAATGTATTTGGAGAAATTAATAAATATAAAACTAAAGTTTAAATGTTTCAAGAATTATAGGAGACTTTCTTTTCTTTCCTTGCGTAAATCCAAATTCAAAACAATTACTTTCGGATTATACAATTTAGATTAATGTGGGATTCAACCTGCGGCCTCTCGTTCCAGACGAGTCATCATCTAACTGATCTAACCACAGAGGCTGTAACATTTTTTATTGTCATGATTATGTTTAGTAAGAAGAGACGTACGTAAAATATTTAATTACTCTACATTCAATAGAGCGATAATAAATAATAATAATACCAGCCCTGTATTATATACTGCCCACTGCTGAGCACGGGCCTCCTCTACTACTGAGAGGGGTTAGGCCTTAGTCCACCACGCTGGCCTAGTGCGGGTTGGCAGACTTCACACACCCTCGAAATTCTTAAGGAGAATTCTCAGGTATGTAGGTTTCCTCACGATGGTTTCCTTCACCGTTAAAGTGAACGATAATTGATAAATAACAGAGCGATATCACATGGTAATTGGTTGAACCACAACAAACAATTATCGTCGTATTCATACTTTGATTTCCTTACCACGGAAATAAAAGATTCACTTTAAAATACAATTCAACATAATGTAGCCTATAAACCATAATCAATTCGTTTTCGTATGACGCCAATTCTCAGGACGAGCCAATATGGCGGGCTCTTTACTATGTTAAATATATATATATATATATATATATATATATATATATATATACGGTCAACTCTATCCTATTTTGAACAAATATTGTTATTACATTCTATGACGCAAGAATACATTTTCACCCTCTATTCGTCCACGACAAAGTGGATTAGTTCTAGCTAAAGCCGTCGAAGAACCGGTAATTCTTAGAATAAACAAGTCCTTTACAGATATTTGTTACATAGTTAGATTATAGCGTGGGACGACTTAATAGTGGATACGGAACAGTGGCTAGTAACTAGTAAGAGACTCAAGACACAGGTTTTTTTATCTAGGCTTCGTAGGGACCTCTTCCAGTAGGTAGATCTGGAGACTGTTTGGAGAGGCCTATGGTCTATAGGAGACATCATGTGGTTGAAGACAGCTGTGCTCACTGTAGTTTAGTAATTCCTCACGAAGTAAAATAAAGGAAATCTTAGGGTTGGCGAGGAGGAGAGGATCTGCAGTGGCCGTCCTATAGTTTTTGATAATGATGGCAATGCCCACACTTTGCATAATGTTAAGGCAGAGCATAATATCCAGCCTCGTGAAATGAAATGAAATGAAATGAAATGAAATGAAATAATTTATTCGAACCCATAAAATGTTATACATTATTTAGATTCCGTCAATATTAACTCTACCACCAGTTCGGAAAGCAGTTCTCACTAGAGAAGAACGGGCAAGAAACTCTAGTGTTGCTCTTTTCAAAATCAGTTCAAGGTATAAAATACAATGCATTATATAGAGAAAAAAAAAAATACAATTCAGTATTTGTTAAGTTTTGTTTAGAGCAGTTCATTTATATACTCGCAAAATAGGTAATAAATTTTTAAATTCCAACACTAGTGCATAACTATCTCAGGAATCATGTAATAATTTGATCTGAAATGTTCAAGATGTCGCTATTAATCTAAGTTCAAGATATACCCCTAATACTTAGATATAGTAAGCGAAAAGGGCAGACCAGTCCACACAAGCAGCACTCGTTCACGAGTATGACGCATGTGCCAGCCATCGGCCTCCTCAACCATATTACAGGGAAGTGGCCGACCCGGCACACGACGCCGCCGCAGGCACAGACAGTTAAGGAGTATGTCATACCCAAGCCGCTCACAGATGGAAACAAAGAAACTTTATTGAAACGAAAAACATGATTCCAAAGAAAATCATATGAAAAAATTTAATCCCAGGCTTTTTTATCCTCTATGTATTCTGAAATCTTGTAATAAGCTTTATTACATAACTTTCGCTTAATAGTTGTTTGGAATTTACCAATGTTTAAACACTTAATTTCAGTGGGAACTTTGTTATAAAAATGTATACAGTAACCCTTAAAAGATTTGCTGATTTTTTGGAGCCTTGTTTTATGATTAACTAGATTATTTTTGCTTCTAGTATTTAAGCCATGGATATCGCAAACTTTTGGAAAGTTTTCTATATTCTTATGTACGTACATTAAATTAGCGAATATAAATTGTGATGCTATTGTCATTATATTTGTTTCTTTGAATTTTTCTCTTAGAGAACATCTAGAGTTTAGGGAGTAGATAGATCTTATAGCTCGTTTTTGAAGAACAAATATAGTATTAATGTCAGCAGCACCACCCCACAGCAAAATTCCATAACTCATCAAACTATGAAAGTAAGCAAAATAGACCAATTTTGCTGTTTCAATGTCAGTTAATTGGCGTATCCTGCTCACTGCAAAAACTGCGGCGCTCAGCTTTTTAGCTAGCACAGATATATGAGGACCCCACTGAAGTTTAGAGTCCAATGTGATACCCAAGAATTTGGTTGTATCCACAAGGCTCAACTCGTCACTATTTATGAAAATGTTAGCGTTAACTTTTTTGACATTAGGTGTGACGAATTTTATACATTTAGTTTTTTCACTATTTAATAATAAATTGTTAACGCTGAACCAATGCACTATTTTTGAGAGAGTATTGCTTACATCGTCAAGAATTGCTTGATGTCGACTTATTTTAAATAATAAGGAAGTATCATCTGCAAACAACACTACTTCACAATTGTCCCTTATGAAATAAGGTAAGTCATTTATATAAATTAGAAAAAGAAAAGGTCCAAGAATTGAGCCTTGTGGTACTCCCAAGGTAACAATAGAGCCAGGAGATCGTTTTCCATTGACATCAACACTTTGTACCCTATTGCTTAAGTATGATTTAAATAAATCAAGGGCAATGCCATTAACCCCATAGTGGCTCAATTTCCTGATAAGAATATCATGGTGAACACAATCAAAAGCTTTCGATAGATCACAGAACACTCCTAAAGCATCCTGTGAATCCTCCCAAGCAGCAAATATATTATGTATAAGCTCAACACCAGCATCTGTGGTGGAGCGACCCCTAGTGAATCCAAATTGTTTACCATGAAGTAGATTATGTTTAGCAAAAAAAAATTGAATTTGTTTAAGTATAAGTTTTTCAAAAATTTTACTTATAGAAGGTAGGACAGAGATCGGTCTATAATTAGTGGGGTCGTCCGTACTACCAGATTTAAAAAGAGGTATAATTTTACTTAATTTCATTTTATCAGGAAATATCCCACTCATAATACATGTATTAAAAATTATAGCTAACTGGGGAGCTAGTACAGATATTACCGGTTTTAATATTTTTGTAGAGATTCCCCATAAGTCACATGTATTTTTAATGTTAATTAATTTAAATGTTTTTATTATATCTAAACTACTAACACAGTGGAACAAGAATGAATCTCCACATCCAGATACATTTTCTTTTAATAATTTGTTGGAAATAGTGGGAGAGGAGTTTAATTTTTTGGTTATAGAAACTGGTATATCAGTAAAGAAATTTTCAAAAGCCCTAGCTATGTCTAAGTCGGAATTAATAATTTGGTTTTTAATATTGAGGCTGAACTCCCTTTCACGAGGTTTAGCCCTACCAGTTTCTTTGCTAATTACACTCCAAGTCATTTTTATTTTATTTTTGGAGTTTTTTATCTTATTACTTAAGTATAAGGCTTTAGCTTTGTGACAAACTTGTCTAAATATTTTTGAGTAACTTTTAACATATTTGACAAAACTTTCATTGTGATTATAGGTTTTTTCATAATATAGATTATATAATTTCTGCCTACTTCTGTGGATACCTATAGTGGCCCAGCTATTGAAAGTACTTTTGTTGCCTGTTAAAGCCGATCTAGGTGTGAAGACTGATCTAAATTCCTTACAAAATGTGTTGAAAACAGTATTATATAACAAGTTTGGGTCAGTTCCCTGTAGAGGTACATCAAATTTTTCTGTTAATTTTTGTCTTAATTTCTCTAACCTGGCCTTTGTTACTGGGACAACTGTAGTTTTCTTATTGGCTATATTCTGAACCATATTGCTAAAGCTGACTAATTGACCACAGTGGTCTGAGCCAAGTTTATTGATAATGCACTTCTTAATTGGCAGTATATCAGTAAAAATATTGTCTATACATGTAGCACTTGTATTGGTTATTCTAGTGGGCTCTGAAAATTGGTTTACTAAGTCAAATGATGAAAAAAGACTTTTTAATTTTACTGCCAATGTGGAGTTTTCTAATAAATTAATATTAAAGTCTCCGCAAACCAGCATGAGGCATTATATTTCTCAAACCAGCACAATTAAACCAGCCCGTCAAACTGCAACAAGATATTCCAATGTCCATCATGTGAGTGACCCAAATACCGAGGCAAGTTATGGATGTATGTCCCATTTCCATTCTTAGCTTTAATTTTTACTCATTTTGGCCCACGGCTCCACTCGCGTTCAAGTCGTTTTAGGATAAAAATTCCATAATATTATATATAGCACACACACACTAGACACTGAAAAGTAAAACCCTATCATTTTGAGAATAGACCTTACATACGAATTTTCAAACATTGAAACTACCTCTTAATAATATTAGTGTAGATTGTGTAACTCTAAGATAATTATAAAATAAATCACGTCAAGAATACAAAGAACTTAATGGAAGCAACCTTAAACTTTGAACCGATGGTGTTAACTAATATCGAATATAAAAATATTTTGAATGCACTTTGCCGATAGATTTTGTTGACTAAATACTGATTCAAGGATTTGTTTCATATAACTAATAATGTGAAGTGGTTGAAATAACATGTAGACTATTGCTCAATAGATTTCGGACTTTGTAAACATACTTATTCAATACTAGACTTCTGCTCGCGGCTTCGCCAGCGTGAAAATGTTTTTCCGGGATAAAAATATTTTCCCGGGATAAAAGTTAGCCTATGTGTTAATCCAGGACATGATCTACCCGTGTGCCAAATTTCATTGAAATCCGTTTAGCAGTTTTTGAGCTTATTCGTTACATACAAACATACTTACATACAAATCTTTCCGCTTTATAATATTAGTATAGATTTCACACTAGCAAATGCTCGTGGCGCCGCTCGCCTTAATTTTTCAGTAAATGCTGTAATCCTCTTAAAAAGTTATGTGACCAGACAAAAAAAATTAAACACTTTTTCTCTCTTTAGTGGTTGAATTTCGGCGAAATACTTCCGTATTACGTAATTCCTGTAAGAGAACATTAAGTGCTACATATTCAGTAGAAATATGAATTATTTCAGATTTCCAATTATTATTAGCAACAACAATTGTATACTTTATTAATAAAAAAACTCCAAGGCTAAAGCTAAATTGTCTATCAACGAAATCAATTAATTACATTTCGTAATCAATCGTGAGTTATGTTAAATTACGACCTTTGATTACAAAACCAATCCTTCACATTTGAGTATCAAAATTGTCCGGTCGCACTATAGTCAGATGAATGGAGCGATTAGTCGAACAAGTCGGTACAACCTTGATTGGTGGATCGACGACTGTGGCGCGACATTCGTGCGATTCAATTGCGACTATTTTGTCCGTGGCTTGGCTAATACGTAGCGGGTCTTATGTGTGAATGCGGCTTTTGTTATCTATAATTTTCATTTGATAATTTTTATTATTAGGGCTTTTTCACAAGTTTCATTTAAATTTGATAGTTTTCGTATTAAACAGCTAATGTTGATAGTACAAATTTTTAGGGGCAGTCCCAATACAAACATATTCGAAGTTTTTATTAGTTAATATTTACATCACAATAAAATTTACTTAACAATTTACATCTTATGATCTTTATTATTAAGGAAAACGACCATACGGTACATCCCACATAAAATTAAAGGTTCTATACCTTAAATGACTCATGTCCAAATACATTATTTTGTAACTTGTATAGTCAGGAAAGGGTATGCACCACCTAATTTGGAATGGAACGGTCTGCCGCGACAATGTCCGGAGGTTCAAAACCCAAGGCACACACCTCTGACTTTCCGAAGTTACGTGTGTATTGTTTATCAATTATCGTTCGCTTTCACGGTGAAGGAAAACATCGTGAGGAAACCTACATACCTGAGAATTCTCCTTAAGAATCTCGAGGGTATGTGAAATCTGCCAACCCGCACCAGGCCAGCGTGGTGGACTAAGGCCTAGCCCCTCTCAGTAGTAGAGGAGGCACGTGCTCAGCAGTGGGCAGTATATTAATACAGGGCTGATTGCATTGCATTACAATGTCAAGTTCATAATTCACTGTACAGAAGTTTCAAGTTGGGATTTGATATTCCTTCTTAATTAGTTATTAAAAAGAAATCCTACTAATATTATAAACGCGAAAGTTTGTAAGTATGGATGTATGGATGTCTGGATGTATGGATGTTTGTTACTTATTCACGCAGAAACTACTGAACGGATTTCGATGAAATTTGGCACACGGGTAGATTATGCCCTGGATTAACGTATAGGCCCTTTTTATCCCGGGAAAATATAAAGCGGGACTTTTATACCGGGAAAACTCATTCACGCGGGCGGAGCCGCGGGCAAAAGCTCGTATAAAATAAATGTTTATGCATACTTTCATCTCAAATAGAGGATAACTCCTATAAAATTCAGTTGCAATATTTAAGCCAAACATACATCATCATCATCATCAGCCACATGACGTCCACTGCTGAACATAGGCCTCCCCTAAAGATTTCCAGACGGACCTGTCAAAAGCGGCCTGCATCCAAAGTCACTGACATATCCCTGCGGATTAGCAAGCTGAAGTGGCAGTGGGCAGGGCACATAGATCGAAGAACTGAGATACATACAAACAAACATTGCAAGTAAAATAAAACGCTTGTAAAAAGTCGATGTATCGCAGAATATTACCGGATTCGCGAAGGATGCGGTTGCATGCACATGCGCACCCCGTGACTTCCTATAAAAGGGAGAAAGAATACATTGGCGGAGTATTACCTGATAGGACGGTTTAAACTGGTGAGGCAGAAATCCGTAAATAAATTTCCCCGTCTTAAAAAAAGGAAATCACCAGATATCTATCAGATTACGGTAAACTACGTCAAACTTTAAACACCTTTTGGCGGCGAAAAGTCGTCGCCACTGTAGAGGAACAGATGGATACGTTCTTCTATGGAAAGGGAAGATTCCCAGTCAGGCAGATGTTGCGCCTGACCGGCCGCGGCCCCTCCAATGGTTCCTAATCGGAGGTGGTATATATACTTCGCTTCGCGCGAATATTGCTATCACAATTCAGGATCGTGTATTGCCATCTGGAGTAATCTATGGGTGTTACTTCCTGATTGTCAATACCACTTCAGTGTTGAGTCTTCTAGGTGTCGACTTAATGTAGTAGTTTCCAGCCATGTTGATAGGTGGCGGTGTTGTCAATTATGCCGCCACAACCCAAAATCTAGCGCAACATAAATAAAAATAAAAAAGCCATAATAAAATCTAAATATATACACTTTTACACACTTCTATATAGTACTCTGTCACCTACTAGTAAAAACCTGTAAATGGCCCTTCGTTCCTTTCTTTTTTGTTACCTTAATATAGTTGTATTTCGCTGTTGGTTTTCTAATAAATAAATAATATGTCTCGTTAACACTGGATTAATTTCGCTAATGACGAAAATGTTCAAATAAGCTAAAACGAAAGCCTATGGCCGGTCAAATGACCTCGTTAAGACACGAAACGGAACAAAATCTCAAAGTTAGTACAGAAATCTTTAGAAATCTATTCTTAAAAGTTGGTTATTCAGAACTCAACAATTCTACGACTAACAAGCATCCACAAAGTTTGAAATTTAATCAACAGTTATACCAGAAAATATTTCAACTAAAATATTTGAATTAAGTTTGTAAAGCTTAATGGAAGGCTTCGGGCGTTTCGACACCACCTAGGTGTTTTAAATCGTTAATTAATTAATTGATGGGATTCTAAAAGCTCCTTAGTGACTGGTGCTGGGGAATCTATATTCGTTTACTATACAAAATTACTTCATCTCGCACGACTTTGTCTTTAATTGCTTCTGTCGTTCAATTTGCAGTATATTTTTTGCATTTTGTTTAACTAAAATAAAATAATATATACAAAATATAAGAATTTAATTTCTCATTTCCTGAGATCCTGCAAATGTTATTATAATTTACGTCAACTTTATAGAAATATCTGCACTGCAAACTTATAATAACCTCTCTTTGTAATATTGTACATCCACTTTCACTTGGTTCCAATAACTTATCAGTGGTTAAAGATATCGTCAGTTTTCTTCTGGCGTGAGGAGGCATCCCGTCTCGGGCGGAGACTGGCTCCGAGGGAGGTCACGGCCCAATTGGCCTCCATCCGCAGCGCAGCCGTGGAGGAGTGGCATACCAGGCTGGAGAGCCCGAGTGCGGGCTTGAGGACTGTCGCGGCAGTGCGACCTGTCTTCTTAAGCTGGCTAGACAGGCGCCACGGTGCGCCGACATTCCGTCTGACACAGGTGCTGTCGGGCCACGGGTGTTTCGGCTCGTTTCTGTGTCGGATCGGAAAGGAGGAGTCCGCCGTGTGCCATCATTGTGGCAACGGCCGCGAGGACACAGTCCAACACACTCTCGAGGAGTGCCCAGCCTGGGACCTACAACGCAGCGCTCTTAGAGCAGTCGTCGGAGGAGACCTCTCGCTGCCGGCCGTGGTGTCCGCCATGGTCGGCGGCTGGAGGTCATGGCGAGCTATGGCCTCCTTCTGTGAGTGCGTCATCTCACGGAAGGAGAGCGCCGAGCGGGATCGTGAGCAGAGCGATCCCGCCCGCAGCCAGAGGAGACGAAGGAGGCGTCGGGTGGACGACTGACCGGCGCCTCATGCCCTGTGGTTCGGGGGCATCTAAAGAATTCCGCCACGGCATCCCCTGCCTGTCGTAAGAGGCGACTAAATGGGGTTGGCGATAGTCGCGGGGTGAGCAGTGGGGGTCTGTTCACTCAACTACTTCAGTAAGCGACTCCGAGGTGGACGACAATGCGCGTAGTCGGTCTCCCGCAGTCGTAAACGCCGAAGGCGTGCTTTAGAGTTTGGAGGCTTCTCAGCCTCCTCATTTAGAGAGGGGCCGCAATGCGGCATCGCGCTGGGGCGGTCCTGTGCAGCTATCTTTGTGCAACGAGATACCCCGGGGCCGTCCCGTAGGCGCCGAAGAAGGCCACCGCGGGTTTTGGTTGGTATGCCGGTGTAGGGTGTACATAGTGTTAGGGACTCGGTCCAATGCTCGCTCGGATGATGCTATACTCCCGAGTATCGACATTGGGCCGTAAGACTGTGTGAAACCAACATAACCGTTCCACTCACCCCCCAGTGGTGGTAGCGATAAAGCGTTTTTTCCCCGCGATAAAAAAAAAAAAAAAAAAAAAAAAAAAGTGGTTAAAGATGTTTGGTTCCAAAGCTAAGTATTTTTATTACTTCAAACCTGTATTGCTCAATTCTCCGTGTAACTGTTTATTGACCCAAATAAAGAAAAAAAATCTCACGTTATCGAATTAAACTCTTTATTTTATTTTTTATTTTTTTATTGCATTAAATGACGAGACGAGCATGCCGTTCGCCTGATGGTAAGCGATACGACCACCCATAAACAGTAGCAACACCATCAAGCACCTTGACTTACAAAGTACTGAGTGGCATTCCACTGCGCTCGTCATCCTGAGACATAAGATGTTAAGTCTCATTATGTCCAGTAGTTATACTGGCTACAATGTCCTTCAAACCGAAACACAACAGTGCATGCACACTGTTACTTGGCGGTAGAAATAGACATTGTGGTGGTAGCCACCCAGACGGCCTCTTACATAATGAGAGACCTTAATGAGAATTTGTAAGCATAGGTTTACAGGTATTATTGAAATATATAACATACTGTTCACTATGCTTTGCTGCTGCGGCAACATAAAAATATATAAGTTTTATGTTTGCTATTACATCATATGTATTTGTTTTTTATTGGCTCATCTAAACTACATACAAATTTTAATAGTGAGAAAAAAAACAAACTTAAATTCTTTCCTTAAGTAATAAATAACAACATTGAAATCATTCAGAGGATACTATCGTTTAAATACTCTATACCAAAATAATAACTAGTTACACGAGATAGCCTTCAATAGGGAGCCGAAAAGATTACGGGTTAAGCTTATTGGTATAAGGGTTAATCCTTAGAAGGGTTAACCAAATGAAAAGGTTATTGAGATAAACAATACCTTATAACCCGAACAATAGGTCCCTGCTTATAATGTATCAATTAACCACAAAACAGATATATTTGCTCTCACCTTTCTGTCAGGCGCTCTACAGTTGTATCAAAAATCTAACTTCGATTTTTATTGCAGGTACACAAGGCATCAATTCACAGACAGAATTTACAACAGAAGATAATGAATTAACCACAGTTGATCTAAATACTCAGTTTACTGAAACCGTATCGGGAAACCTAGACGACGTCAGTTTAGACGATGAGCAGCAATCCAGTGTACAAATAAAGAAATCTGAAGGTTTAGAGAGTGCATCTAGAGTCATAATGCCAGTGAAAGCTAACATATCTCTAAACGATGTTAGTTATGCTAGCAAAAATGCAGAGAGACATCCAGTTGAAGAATTAGACGAGGAATTAGCTAAGAAGATTCTAAGTAAATACGCAAGAAAGAAATCAAATTTCAGAGCTCATGTGCGGTATGATGAAGTAACAGGAGAGTTAGTTGGTGGCGCACATCCTTGCGAGAGGGAATGTAAGGAGGGAGAGGAACCTATGGTGTGTTATTACCATTTTAACTTAGAATGGTACCAGACAATGAGTAAGGCGTGCTACAACTGCCCGTTTAATGAGACAGATTGTTCGCGACCTGACTGCATACCAGCTGATGGGATGAACAGGCCATTGAATGTTGTTAACAGGAAGATGCCAGGACCAGCAATTGAGGTGAGCTTGTAGAACTGCCTAACATGCTTTGATTAATGACTGTCAGTTTGTTTCAGGTTCATTTTGTTTTTATGCTTTGCTTCGACAATAAAATCAATAGCCTATTTTGGTTACTTAAAATGGTCAAATTCATATTATAAAGTACTATAATATGAATTTGACTCAATTATATTAGTTGCTAACTTTAAAACATACCCTTTGTTAAGTAATAACTTGGTTCGATATCAATCAGTTTGCGTAAGATTCATTATACTTTGACTTAGCAAAGTTACAAATAATTTAATAGCCAATTTTGGTTAGTTAGCACTTTAAAATATAAATTTGGCCCTATTATATTAGCTGCTAACTTTCACACATAGATTTATGTAAGTCCGTTATTTCTTACTAAAAAGCTCCAATCAATAAAACTGTTAGTAATTAGCCTAGTACTGAGTAACAAAGTTTAATTCTCCAATGGCAGAATTAAGTATTGAAAGAGCTGTAGTCTAATTTCTTTCCCACTAAAACATACCTTCATTTATCCAGTTCCATTTATTTAGAACACTTTAAATTTTATTACGTCGACACTGAATAGGACAAGTATTTTCAGTGTAACGTTACATAGTTAAAAGTTGTTGACATTGTGAAAATTTCATTTTTTTTTCTTTATTTAGCTTAACGTTTAACATAACATTGTTATGTGGAAAATTGCAAACTTTTGTAGATTTGAATAATTACAGTTATTCTGACATGACGTTACGAATGATAGTTAATAATGTGAATGATTAAATAAATCTATACTCCTGAGTGCTATAGGGTACTTTTTATCACGGAAAAACTTTTCCACGCGGGCGGAGCCGCGCGCAATGCTATGTTATTATAAATGGCAAAGTAGCTGAGTAAGACTTTCAGGGCTAAACGAATGGTATTTTATTACATACATAGACCATGCCTTCCTCCCTTTTCAGGGGTAGGCAGAGTTGTATCACACCCACATTACGCCAGCTATGTTAGGTCCCATGTAACAGGGGGCGGGCCTGTTGCCATTTACCGGGTATATTTACAGAGTCCGGGCTAATACTGAATAGAAAAACCCGATATCCCTTTGCCCGACCCGGGAATCGAACCCGGAATTCAGCACTGCACTTCGAACTAAAATTACGCCACCGAGTCATTCAATTTTAATTGAATTTTTATTGGTACGGATTAAGTTTGAATCTCAAGAAAAGATAGATTATTTTGTGTTTGTCATAATGATAAAGCAAAAGTTTGTAATAAATAAATTAATTGGCATAATGTAAAGAGATATCTGTCCTAGCGCCCTCTACGACGAGCTACGAGTAGAGGTTAAACCCTAGCGACCTAGTTACTAGGACAGGAATGTCGTTTTTTGTAGTGCCGTTCTAGTTATTTTGTAGTGGACGACTTCTCTCTTAAAAGCAGTATAATTGTAAATTGCTTTTTATTTTTATAAAAGATATTATTTAATACTGAATAAATTTTATATCCATTTTCAATATTGACTGCCTCGGTGGCGTAGTTGTATTACGGTACGACTGCAATCCCGATGTCTCGGGTTCGAACCCCGGGTCGTGCATAGTGATATTGGATTTTTCTATTCAGTATTCGTCCGAAGTCTGGAATTTGTACCCGATATGGCGATAGGCTCGCCTCTATCACATCATGGGTAGGAATACGCACGACAATAAAGTAATATAAAAAGTTTGAAATTAAAATTAAATTAAAATTAAAATAATCACCGACATAAAAATTTCTAAAAAGTAAAATAATAAAAGTGTCTGGCGTTTAAGTACCTAGTAATATTTTGACCCAAGCGTCGTCGCGTCGGGGGACCGCTAGAGAAGTATTTTCGTCTCCTTGGTTCGGAATTCGGTCCTCCGACGTGAGGACGCTTGGCTCAAAATATTACTAGGTACTTAAACGACAAAGACATTTTTATATTTATATAACACCTACTCGATGAGACCATTCTTATGAGCTCAAACACGCTATATGTGCTATAAGTTGCTAAGGAGTTGGGTATCCCGCAGACGACTTGATGCTGCAGCATCAGCTCAAGTTTAAAAATATTGCCGAAGTCACAGTACACCAAATTTAAATTCAATCGGGCTTTTTAAATTGGATATGAGTTGATAATCTTCAAACGCTTGAACAGATCTTCATAAATTATAGATAAGAACCATCGCGATCACATCAGCTTTTAAATAAAAAAAACCGCGTCAAAATTGCTCCATTTGTTTGAGAGCTACGATGCCACAGACAGACATACAGATACACAGATACACACTCTAAACTTATAACACCCCGCTTTTTTGTCAGGGGTTAAAAAATGGGTGCCCTTAGGTGCGCTCTGCCTACCCCTTCGTAGATAAAAAGGCGTGAGTGTGTGTGTTTTTCAATATTGAAGAATGGAACTTTGTGTCCAAATATTATTGCTCCATTAATGTAGACTGTTATTAGACAAAATCAGTGGTAACATAGGTTCAATTCGAGTTGCAAAAATTGAAAAAAAAAATCCAAGTTAGTGACTACATTTACAGAACATGACATACTCTTAGAGTACGAAAATGATCTCTTCAAACTTGATGACCGCGTCAAATCATTATTGACCTCAAGAATGCAAGCATATAAAAAAACTAGCTATTGCTCGCGGTTCTATATGCGTGAAAAAGTTTACCAGGATAAAAGTCCCGCTATACATTTTCCCGGGATAAAAAGTAGCCTATGTGCTTTCCAAGGTCTCAAACTATCTCCATACCAAATTTCGTCGAAATCGGTTTAGTGGTTCAGCCTAGAAAGCGTAGCAGACAGATAGAGACATACTTTCACGTTTATAATAAAAGTATGGATATAAATTGACACCAAATTCTAATATTTGCGAGAGGAAAGGTAGGTAGAGAGAGAACTCTACCTATCTTCCGACGCCTTCGTAATTACATTATTTCCTTACATAACGTTGGTCGTGAATGTAAGAAAGTCGAATAAGATTTCAAAGGTCGGGATCTTTCGATTTTCCGTCGGATAATAACAGATTGGTCTTCGGGGACCCATTACGCCTGTCCGTTTGTACGTATATCCTTTCAAAGCAAATTTTTGATAGCGCTCCGTTGTTTGAAGTCATATCAAATCTCGAGGGAATGTGCCGCGCGATTATGAAGACTGATCATAAATTACTGCCTCGGTGGTGTAGTTGTATTGCGATGCTGAGGTCTCAGGTTCGATCCAGAAGTGGCCAAAGTGATATTGGATTTTTATAATCAGTATCAGCTCGGTGTCTGGAATTTGTGCCCGGTATGGCGATAGGCTCGCCTCCTATCACGTCATGAGATGGAATACGCACGGCGAAAAGTGGGTGCACTAGTTGCGCCTCTGCCTACCCCTCCGGGGATAAAAGGCGTGAGTATGCGTATCATAAATGGATTACGTTTATTTGTTCTTGGTAAATGGTCGTTTTAAAAGGAATTTAGGTTTTTAATGACGTGGTCTTAAATATTAGGATCAGGATAACATTTAAAAACAAAACGAAACATATATCACGCCTTGATCCCCACAGCGTTAGGCAGATGCAACCAAGGCACCCACTTTTCGCCAGGTATGTTCTGTCTTATGATGTGATATGAGCCTATCGCCATATCGGGCACTATCTGGACTGATACCGAGTAAAAACCTATACCACTTTGCCTGACCTGGGATTCGAACCTAGGCTTTCAGAGCGGTGACCGTAGCCCGCACGTAAAATAATTAACAGCTGCCAAGGCCGTTCGCTCTAAAAAAAAGAACTAAAGAAACAAATTCTTCATTAAAAACATTGTAAAGAACGTGACGTATTTATTCCAAGTACTTAAAAGCGATAGTACTAATTCAATTCCTTAATTAATTGCAATTATTCTGACTACATTCAAGAACGTAATACTTCTTCAAATAAGTGAGGCGTCCAAACAACCTTGATTGTAATTAGTACTTTCTTCAATAGATAAAAATGCATTCATAAAATGTGTTGAGTGTTTGTTATTTATGTCACGTTCTTTATGAAAGTATACACGTTGGTGTTAATACAAACATCATTCATTGGGGACTTTTTATCCCGGGAAAATATAAAGCGGGACTTTTATCCCGGAAAAAGGTTTTTACGCGGGCGGAGACGCGAGCAAAAGCTACTAACTAACAAATATAGAATAAACAATTGGAGATTTAGTAATAGGTTCTCATCAGTACAATTATCTAACATTAGCTTTTGCCCGGGTCTCCGCCCGCGTGATTATGTTTTTCCGGAATAAAAGTTCCGTTTTGTATTACCCGGTATAAAAAGTAGTCTATATGTTAATCCAGGACATGATCTACACGTGTGCCAAATCTCATCGAAATCCGTTCAGTAGTTTTTGCGTGTAAGAGTAACAAACGTCCTTTGATAAATTATGAACCTAGATAGAGTGACCTGCTGCAACGAAACTAAAACAAACAGGCCAACTTTTCTTAAGCTAGTATGCGTGACAGCTTTGTCATACGCTATCGCTGCATCATTCTGCGTATCCTTGTGTGCGCGCATAATGATACCAGCTATTACATGGTTTCTATTAAAATGGGGAGAAAATTATATCCATGAAAAACAACAAAAAATACTTCACTCGAACTCATTTAGTGCGCAATTGTTGGCCTCTATTTTTTCGACGCGTTTGAAACGTTCAGTGTCTATCTAGGTATATAATTAATCAAAGCAAACATCGATACATTCTTACAAACTTTCGCGTTTATAATATAAGAAGGGCTTTATAAGGATACTATACTATTATCTACATGTAGAGATTAATGTCATTTCTTTTCAGGTTTGTCAGCATGATCGTGTCATAGTGGACGTGGAGAATGACTTGATGACTGAAGGTACGACGGTTCACTGGCATGGGCAGCATCAGAGAGGAACTCCGTATATGGACGGCACGCCTTACGTCACCCAGTGCCCTATACTGCCTGAAACGACTTTTAGGTAAGCATCATATAATTCTTTCATACCCCCCCCCCCACGCCTTCCTTTTCTGTTATATAAAATATTGATGAATAATACATATAAACTTTCCTCTTGAATCACTCCGTCCATTGGTGAAAACCGTATGAAAATTTGTTCGACCGTTTTGAAGTTTATCGCGTTCATTTAGCTTTATAATTTGTAACAAAAAGTTACGATACGAGCATTGTCTCCTATGTGGCAGTGATCTAGTGGTGTATGAGATGTCGATTGGGAGGACTTAGGTTCTGTATCCAGGTTGGGCAACATTATTGTGGGGGTTTTCTAACACGATTACATCTACGTTATTTGGTAATTATAATAGGTAGATTAAATGGCAATCCCCTAATAAATAGGGCCAAACATAGCTGGGGAAATGAGGGTGTGATATCACCCCTGCCTACTTCTGAAAAGGGAAAAACCCGGGATGTTATGTATGATACAAAATTAAACCATTGTAATGTAATACTATTTTCCAGGTATCAATTTAACGCAACCCACACTGGCACACACTTTTGGCACTCCCACTCTGGCATGCAACGAGCTGACGGCGCGGCTGGGTCGTTTATAATAAGGAAACCTAAGTCCCTGGAGCCTCATGGACATATGTATGATTACGACAGGTAAATAGCGATATACGACTGGTAGGTCTCTCGTTTACGAGGAGCCGTCGGGATAGGAACCACCGCAGTGGCTATTTCTACCGCTAAGCAGCAGTGTGCATGCACTGTTGTGTTCCGGTTTAAAGGAAATTGTAGCCAACGTTAGTACTGGGCATTATGAGACTTAACATATCTCAGGGTGACGAGCGCAGTGGAATGCCACGCTGTACTTTGTAATTCAAAGTTCTGTGCGGCCTTGCTACTGTTTATAGGCGGTCGTATTGTTTACCATCAGACGAGTAGCATACTCGTCTCGTCATTAACCTGCAATAAAAATTAAGACGCAAAGGAGCAAGAGCATGATGGTATAGTAAGTCGCTTATTCACAAGAAGATCAGTTGTGAAGACTGACGTTGCTAATTCCATTTCGAAAAATCGTCCTTATTGACATAAATTTTGTATCCGTTTTCACACACGCCGGCATCGTATGTCGACAGGTAAGGGATAAACATCTTTTGTCTGTGAAAATTCTGAACCCAATTTCACTTTCATTTTTTGTATGGGCAAAGAAAAGTGAATGAACGGCACATTTTTTTTTTATGGCATTGAATGACAAGACGACCTTGCCGTTCGCCTGATGGTAAGCGATACGACCACCCATAAACACTAGCAACACCATCTAGCACCTTGAGTTACAAAGTACTGTGTGGCATTCCACTGCGCTCGTCATCCTGAGAAATAAGATCTTAAGTCTCATTATGTTCTCTAGTTACACTGGCTACAATGTCCTTCAAACCGAAACACAACAGTGCATGCACACTGCTGCTTGGCGGTAGAAATAGATATTGAGGCGGTACCCACCCAGACGGACTCTTACATATGAGAGACCTACCACCAGTAACATTATGTTAAGTGAAGTAGGGTGGAGATAGAGTGGCGGCTGACGAGAGGTAATTAACTCGCAAGTGAACCCAATAGGGTAGATGACTACTTTTTTTATACATTTATCAAAAATGTATGCCACCCAAAATCAAACGGAAAAATAATTTTCAAAATTGGTGCAATAATTAGTAAGTTATAAAGCTTTAAAATTTGGTGGAAGGGGTAGTTGCCAATAACAGTAATATTACACTGTGACGTCACCGAGAGTCGCCGGCCATAACGCTGCGTGCGTCCGAAAGAGATAGCGCGATATCCCCTCCACGTCCACAATTTTGCTTTATTTTCCAACCATTTTCGATGCTGATTTCACAGAAGAATTTCTTTTTCGTATTATTTTCTGTTACATATAAAATAATTTACAAAATCAAACATAGGAAACTACTAGTTTCCTATGTTTGATTGAAACTTCAAACCACCCTATTGTACTGACCTGTTTAAAACCAGATATACACAGGCTGAACCCGGAACGCGATACTTACGTACTATGGGTTTTACATCTTGTGTATAGTGCTTGCTAACCGGGCGGATAAAATTATCTTCCCACTAGCTTGAGTCATTGAGTTATAAAAAAAGACAAAAAGAGTCAGCCAAAAACTGATTAAAAAAGTTGAAAGTACCTTGTTTAGAGCGAAAAACGCGAAACCACTATCGAAACATCCCCATTCCGATTCACACTGCAACATGCTTCGAGAGTCAAGTGCACTTGTAACAGTTTAAACACGAGCTCAACGATTGGTTTTCGTTTAGACTGTACCTAGTCGTTTACATACTCCTCTAATAAAGGAGCTTTCGAAAATTTGTTTCTGTATTCGGTCGGATTTAACGTTCTAAATTCGAATTCTAAGTTCTTTGGAAAGATTTTAACTTTTTGATTCGATCTGGCATTTCGATTTGTGTTTAATTTGAGTTTCGAACGTTCTACGTTTGAAATTTGTTGAGTTCTGGTTAGGGCCTGTGGTTAGGGCATGTCTCTGTAAAGGAAATAATATCCGTCAAAAAGGAGATGTCCGCTTTTTGTATGAGTGCTGGGCCTCAAAATCTAACAAGGCTCAAACTTTAGGGATAGTAAACGGGCATAATATGGAACTTAGATCCATTAAAAAAATATTTTTAGACCCCTCCATTCAAAACCAACTTTTTTAAAATCGTTCATATTAAGTGTAGTTTTCAAGCCAAACAAAATTACATAAATCTCAAAATCGGAGGTCTTTAAAATTAAACGATTTATTGCAAAAGGTTAGTTTTCAGGAGTTCTATCCAAATATATATAAATTGTCTTGTTTAAAATTTCAGGCCCGTTTTTGGACATGTCCTTTACATATTAGATTTTATAGATAGTACTTACTGGCCATTTACTTGGCAGCACGGGATTGGTAGTTTAACTGTTTTTTTTTTAATACGGCCAGTGACACTGTACCTGAAAAGTTAAGTGGTTCATGGCGCAGGCGTCGTACATATGACACTATAGATAGCTATAGTGATTTAGGGAATTTTTATAGCAGAAAAGGCTTTTCACGCGGGCGAAAGTGCGAGCAACATTTAGTATGTTTATAATAAAAAAAGTAAAGACCAAAACCATTGCAAGACTTTAGATTAAATTGGCACACAGATATAGATCAGGCCCATAAATTACGCATAGGCTATTTTATCCCGGAAAAATACTCAGAATGAGTTATCGCAGGAAAGGTCTTACACGCCAAGCAAAACCTAGTTGATGATAAAAATAAAACCGCGATTTCCTTCCAGATCTGACCACGTGATGATAGTGACCGACTGGATCCATGAGCTAGCTGTGGGGATGTTCACGGACCACCACCACTCTTCAGGGGACAACAAGCCCCCAACACTCCTCATCAACGGCGTGGGGCGGTTCAAGATCTTCAATAATGACACAGAGGAGCCGGTGTACATGAAGGCTGCTAGGTTTACTGTGGAGCAGGTGGGTGCAGTTTATAGGCATAAGTAAAGTCTTATTTAGGCTCATAAATTATTAGTAGCTATAATTGTACGCAATTATTGAACTCCGCCCTCGTGAATTTTAAAAATCATGCATACGCTGCGCGGTTTGAAGGAAATTAACGCTAAGTATAAAGTACCTAACTAGTACTAGATTGTATTCCAAAGCATGTCTTATACCTTAAATGAATAGAGATCAATGAAAAATGGGGATCGTTTAGGCTCCTAATATCTAAAACCACTTTACTGACTACCTTCGACGCAATGAGAGACTCCTTCGAGCTCCCCCAAGGCAGTACCCCCAGTAAAAGCTATAGCTACGCCCGTGGCTCTTGTGTTTGTTTGTTTGCTGGAACGCGCTAATCTCAGGAACTACTGGACCGATTTTGAAAATTCTTTCAATAATAGGAAGCTACATTACTCCTGAGTGCTATAGGGTACTTTTTATCCCGGAAAAACTTTTCCACGCGGGCGGAGCCGCGCGCAATGCTAGTTAGGTATAAAAATAAAATTGCTGCGGATTTCAAAATCAGAATTAAATCAAAATCCGGCTTCAATCTCCGAATCGACGAAACAAAATATTTTAAAAGATAAGTACCCGTAGCGTGTAATCTAATTTCATAAATACATTAGATACAAATTCAAGAACAAAAGCGAAATTTTCTTTTGTGCTCTAAAATGTTTTTATCCTGAAGCATTATGAACCATAAAGAGGGGTTTCATCGTGTCATATTGTTTATCGGATTGTGTGCTTTGTTCCCAGGGTTATAGATACCGTTTCCGCGTGATCAACGCGGAGTTTCTTAACTGCCCTATAGAAATGTCTGTGGATGGGCATAACATCACAATCATTGCTTCGGACGGCTACGACTTGGAACCTATTACTGGTAAGAGATTGTTTCGTATTTCCATTCGATATTTTGACTTTGAAAATGTAGATGTGGTTCTATAGAAACTAGCCGTCGCCTAATGATCAAAGTTCGAGACGAAAGGCAAGGAAAATTTATTTAGGAAAATTTTGGTAAATATTTTTTTTAATAATTGTTTTTTTTTTAAATAATTAATATATCTTTGCATATTCCCGTTCGTAAATCGTGCACTGAAATGTATGGAATGAATGGTCAAGGCCGTTTGCTCGGGATAGAGCCTTAATATATCTGTAACATATAATACATAAGTGTTATGCAGTGTGTTTAAAAAGAGTTACAAAGTTTTTTCTCCACGTAGTAATATATAGAAGACCAAACTTAGGTTTAAATTAATGATGAACATAATATTATCTTCTGTGGATTTATGACTAATAAGTGTTTAATCTATTGACTTAACATGATTGGGTAGATTGAGGTTATTTGAGGCAATTTATATCAAAATTTTGCTCGTTAGGAACATGACACCGGACTTAGTATACACTAAGTCGGTATCTATATTAGTGATATCACATATAGATATTATTATATTCATGACCTTCTAATGACCCTGTTTTATGCGTACACTTTTATTTCGAAATTTTAAATTTCGGTTTTATAGCAACCTGTATGTTAAACTCCTTGTGTTTTGTCTCCCACAATAAAAGATAAGCGAAGAAGGTAGATTTTGTCCCCCAATTTCTTGTCTGTGAATACCCTAGTCACATTCTAGAATGAATTGCCCTTTGATTAATTATATACCTAGATAGACACTAAACGTTTCAAAAGCGTCGAAAAAATAGAGGCCAACAATTGTCCACTAAATGAGTTCGAGTTACTTATTTTTTGTTGCTTTTCATGGATATAATTTTCTCCCCATTTTAATAGAAACCATGTAATAACTGGTATCATTATGCGCGCACACAAGGATACGCAGAATGATGCAGCGATAGCGTATGACAAAGCTGTCACGCATACTAGCTTAAGAAAAGTTGGCCTGTTTGTTTTAGTTTCATTGCAGCGCGTCACTCTATCTAGGTTTATAATTTATCAAAGGAATTGCCCTACTTATAGGGATTTAAATACACATATTATGCTATTCTAGACATTGATGTATTAAAAAACCCTCTAGTAATGTTCTTTATTAAAATGTAAGCAGGATTTTAACACTTAATACAAAATTATAGTTTAAAAGTAACGTTCTTTATTCAAATCGACAACTTTGCGAATGAAATGCGAAATTTTCGCAAATTAAATTCCGCATTCGCAATGTGAGCGTTAACAAAGCGAAAAAATATACGAATAATAGCTAATTGAAACTCGTGTCGTCTCGTTATAATATGCAAAACAGTGAATTTGTCGAGTTCCGTGTACGGATGACGTTGGTTTAGTTTTAGGGCTGTCACTTGTGTGGCGTTCGTTTTCTGGAAGATTGTTTTCTTGGGTATTGTCACGTTGGTGAACAGATTATTTTAATTTTTTAAAGTAAGTTTTAGGTATGGAGGCATATTTATATGAAAACGTTATTGTATGTAATTTAAAAAATGGTGTTTTCCGGGATAAAAAGAAGCATATATATTAACCAGGATACGATATATCCTCGTGTCAAATGTCATCCAAATTCATTTAGCACTTTCGTAATTTACTTCAAACGAATGTTCAAACATCTTCAAAAACTTTTGAGTTCATAAAGTAAGATTAAAATAATAAAATTATATTTAAGTTCCTGTCTAGCGCCAACCCTATTTTTAATACCGTATGTCCATTGAAATATTCCGACAAGGTTTTTGAAAAACTGGATTCACCATTTGAATTATCAATATTTGGAATAAAATTTTCTAAGTTGCATTGAATTTTTAAAGCGAGTATTGTGAACTAGTTTTTAAATGAAGCTAAAGATATAACAAAAAAGATATTTGTTCTGTATTCCAGATTTCGAAATAACGAATGGTAATTTATTTAATTAAGGGCCTATTTCACTATGATCAAATAAATGTTATTTGACAGTAGGAAATCGTATTAAACTGCTAATTTAGATAGTACTTATTATATTACCATTTATTTGGGAGCACACATGACAGTGTGGCTTTTATATTTGATCGACTTATACATTTACTGTATTGGGTGTAACCTGTAATTAGTAGTAGGTATGTGGAATAAAGAAATAAATAAAAATTTATGAGACGAGTAGCATTTTCTGAGGAGTCATGAAACAGGGCTACGTAAGGTATTCGTAATTTTGAATTTGTTCAGCTACTTATGCTGCTGACTGTACAGTCGGCAGCATAAATATCTATACAAAATCATAATTTCAAATCATTAATAAGTAAATACATTTTATTTTATTTTTGTGAAGAGAAAAAAAATTTAGTAAGAACACAAAAGGATGTAGGCAATTTGAAATTTTGAATTTGTTCATCTACTTATGCTGCTGACTGTACATATGGTGTTCAACCCCGCCATAAGTGTGCCGCGTTCCGGGATCAGTCCGTTATATCTGGTCAAACAGGCCGGCATAATTGTGTCGACTGACGAAGGATAAACATCGGTCGTCAGTTGATTCTCTATCTGGACCCGCTCCTCCTCTGGACTCACATCACTTTCATATTAAAAAAAAACATAACTGTGTCCATATAAAAAACAATATACCGGGCTTTGCATGCAATAAAGCTTTTCTGGAATGAATATTAATGTATTATTTTAATAAATTATCGTGCCATTGTACATAATGCCTACAGAGTGCAATGGAGCGGAACACTGTAACAAATAGAAAACCACCGTCACAATGAATAATTTCACATTAGCCCTCGTTTTACATTAATTTTAACGCAAAACGCGCGAAAAGCGTTTACCGTAAAGTTTCGGGGATTTTAAAATTACGACGCAGTGCGCGGTTAGTGTATGATAGCACCGAAAACGACAGAAGGCTTGAATGGGATTATATTTTGGAATTATGACTCATATGTTTAGCAATTGACGCATGATTACAAAACTTTAGAAATTAATATTGACGTAAAATTAATATAAAATCTCCTTAATATTGTCGTCGTAAGACGTAGAATAATGAAAACAAATTTAAAAGAATATCGTTGTACGCCTATTGCAGCTTAAGACTGTTATCGTATTCGCATAAGAGACAAAAGTGTGGTTTGTGCGGGGTTGACATTTTTTGCGTTAAATGTCACTTGACATAGCAAGGTAATGCATTGTAAAACGAATGCTAAGTAATTTTTTATTATTAGTAAAACGTTAACCTGATGTCCAAATATTTTACACCAACTTAGATTTTACCTCACACAACCAATTATGGTAAAAACTCCGTGTTTGCTAGAGTACCAAACACTTACAATGAACTCTTTCCTTGCATTGATCCTTTTGTAGGATCTAAACACAGTTTTCTGTGCCATGTAAAACGTCACCTTCGGAGTCCTAATTCTTAAAGTAATATGTTAATAAAAGTCTAGCTTTGGCTACCTCTGTCTCGTGATTGTATTTTTTTTTACGCGTTACGACTGCGGTTCGAACGAAGTGATACTGTTTTTTCTGTTCAGTATAAAGACAATATATGGATGTATTGTACGATTCGCAAATGTGTGGGTTCGTGAAGTAAACACTATCAATTAACTAATATAACCTATATGGCAAATTATTATACGGGTATTTTTACTGGTATATTGTATGTATGTATTAACGTTTGTACGATTGTAAACTTATATATAATTTTCCTTTTTTTTTCCACAAAATCCGTCTGAAATATTATGTAAATTGAGTAGTTGTTATTGGCTAGCAAATTATTGTTAAAGTACTATTAGGATAGATTGTAAACAGCTGTTACTATTCTTAAATAAAATAAAAAAAATTATAGCGATTTATTTTTTCTACCAAATAAACATGTAATTTAGCTTCAACAGTACTTAATATCTAGCTTTTAAATATTTGATTAATTAACCTGAATAAAATTAACGTTAGTGACTGAAAAAAATCAACTGTAAAAATAAACGCAAACAACAACAACCTCCTTCCTACAACCTAGGGTCCTTCAAGCGGAGCGTGAAGAAGCAATTATAACTGTGCCGACCGACCAGGGATTTTTATCTCTTGCCGGTCGACATTATTTTGGGCTTCACTTCATTTACCATCAGGTGCAGTGAAGCCACTTTGTCGAGCCATCGATACAAAAAAAACGCATGAAGGTGTGAGTACTCTGTACTATACTGTACTGTGTCTTGTACATACCACATTGCATGCGAGATTTCATGATTTTCATGAGGCTGAAATGTTATTACTGTTGCAATGACTGCACGGTACAATGATTGTAGAAATAAACTGAGTGAATATATTGTTTTTGTGAAACTGTTGATATTTCGTACCGAGTTGCTTTAGTATAGAGATGAGAAATGAGTAGAGATGAGTATTAACATACAGGGGATAAGTCAAAACGTATACGAATATTCTACATTATTTTTTTTAATTAAATTGAATGACAAGACGAGCAATCCGCTGGCCAGATGGTAAGCGACACGCTGCCCATAAACAGTAGAAACAACATCCGAACTTTGAGTTACAAAACTCAACGTGGCACCACAAATTGCAAATTCTCTATCTGTAATGGTGGGTAATATGCCAAATACTGTAGGTACGATTATTTGAATGTCCTTTTGTGCCTTGAATATTTTTTCAAGAATATCCTTACTCACTAACGCCTTTTATCCCCGAAGGGGTAGGCAGAGGCGTAAACTGATGCAGTCAATTTTCGCCGTGTGTATTCCGTCCCATGATGTGATAGGGGGCGAGCCTATCGCCATATCGGGCACAAATTCCAGACTCCGGGCTAATACTGAAAAGTAAAATCCAATATCACTTTGCCCGACCCGGGGATCGCACGCGAGACCTCAGCATTGCAGTCGTACCGTAATACAACTACGCCATCGAGGCAGTCTCCAAGAATATCCTCTTATCTATTATAGTGTGTGTGACAGCTTTTTCTGAGTAGATAGGAGCGAGATGGTGAAATACATTGTCGCTCTCAACGGCCGTGTTCTAAAAAAATGTGGTTCTCTCCAAACATTCAATTTTCTCCGAAAAATAAGGAAGTGCCCTGTATGTAAATTAATTCAAATACCTTCGGGCAATTTTAAGAATTTCCGATGAATGAAAATCATATTTTTGACTTGAATTTCGATGGGAGTGGGAGCCAATGTTATGGAAATTTTATTGCTTGTAGTTGAAGTGAAATTAAAAAACGGATACGCGATTCATATAGGACAAAAACTTCCCTAACGACATCCATACATTATAATACATTAAGCTTCAGCTCGCGGCTTTGCTCGTCTGAAAGAGTATTTTCGGGATTGAAGTCCCGCTATATTAAGTAAATACTAATCGTCAAATATAGTATAAGACGACCAAGTACAAAATTCAAGCTTCTAAATAACTGGTAAACAAAATAGTGCATTCAATATTACTTGCCTTATACGTTAACTAGCGCATAAAACTTACTTATACATGGTGAAACAGGCCCTAGCAAATTTTTCAAGGACTCAAAATTCAATTATACTTATTTTACATGCAATCCACCGTTTCCTTAAACGCAGAGTTCGCGCACTCGAGCCTTTAGTCGGCGGCCAACTTTTTCAATTTCGTTCGATAGGAAAAAAATTAAATTCCCAACTCGTATTTATATGCGCGTAACATGTCTTTGGTCTTATATAAATTGTTAAAAAATTTAAATTTGTTGGTAATAAAGCTGTAACTTACTTTGATTTTACTTTAAATTCTGATAGTACAGTATAACGCATACATAAAAACCGGACAAGCCTGAGTTAGACTCGCGTACCGAGGGTTCCGAAAATAGTTCGCCAAAATTAATTAATAAATTAATCAAAATAAATTGTATAAATTCCTTTTTATTGTTACCGAAGTACATATTATTTACAGTTTAAAGATTGTTTCCTTTACATGTGCTGTAAGACTTCTAGCCTAATTTCATGATTCTAGGTCAAAGGGAAGTACCCTTTACGTTTTGATTCCCTTGCAAAATCGCAAAATGTGCGACATAAACGGTCATATCTTTTGATTGGAGTTTGATCAAAGCTAAAAGAGACCGTAAGCCCGAGTATTTGATATAAATTTCAACTTGATACCTTTCCGCTTTCCTGAGAAAAAGCGTCTTGACAGACAGACAAGGGTTCCTTTTTTCCTTTTGAGATATGGAACCCTAAAAAGGTTAAATTCAATGATAAACTAAAAATATCAATTAACTCGCTTCATTCGATTATCGCTTCAATTCTTCTTCTTCAGCCTTTAGAAGTCCACTGCTGAACATAGGCCTCCCCCAAAGATTTCCAGACCAACCTGTCAGAAGCGGCCTGCATCCAGCGGGTTCCTGCGACCTTCACAAGGTCGTCCGTCCACCTTGTAGGAGGACGTCCCACGTTGCGCTTGCCAGTACGTGGCCTCCACTCGAGGACTTTTCTACCCCATCTGTTGTCAGTTCTACGAGCTATGTGCCCTGCCCGCTGCCACTTTAGCTTACTAATCCGCTGGGCTATGTCGGCGACTTTCGTTCTTCTACGGATCTCTTCATTTCTGATTTCATTTGAAATTTATAAATTCGCACAATTATCTCAAAACTTTTCCATACTACGTGGATATTAACGTTTATTATCAAACGGGAAGGACCACAGACTTTTATCACAAAGATAATCTTGATAAGATAGGCGTTTGGGAGCAAAGAAATTCCCTTACTGAAAGCGATCTCATTGCGTTGTGGCATTAGGAATTAATTAGTTCCGTAATCCTTAATAAAGATTAGGGATGTTATCTCGAAAATCGGTTGGCTAAAATAATCGATTTAAATTTCTTTCTTTCTTTCATTTAGACCGTTGTGCTTTTGTTGAAAATTTACGAAATTATTATTGGCGTAAATAACGTTTCGTTTTTAACTGAATTCCATAAATGGAGGAGGTTCTTAATTGGTGTTTTTTTAATGTATTTATACTAATTTCTCTGATAATTGTTAGCCTATTTTCGTGATTAATTTCTTATTTAGTAACCTAGGATCTCGAAATGGTTCCAACACATCTTGGTTTTACGTTTAACATTTTATTGTTTATAATTCTCATATTTTTTATAATGAAAGAATTTTGTTTTAGTAGACTAGATGGCCTAATTGACCTTTACGTTCTTAGACTGCAAAAAATTTCTGTTGTCTGTCTGTTGGTTCCTAAATTCAACAAATCAAAATTATTGCGTGTTTTTTTAAATTCAAAATACATGTGGTAATGAAATTTGTTTACGACATCAATTCAAAAAGGCGAAATGTTTGGGGTGAATCATGAGTAGGTATAATCGTACCTCAAGACATATACTGTACCTGTTCGTAAGACAATACTGATAACATGTCAAATAATAAAGTTACGTATTTAGATCCATGTATATCTATACTTATATTATAAAGAGGAAAGATTTGTATGTAAGTATGTTTGTAACGAATAAACTCAAAAGCTACTGAATGGATTTCGATGCAAGTTGGCACACGGGTAGATCATGTCCTGGATTAACACATAGTCTACTTTTTATCCCGGAAAAACTTTTTCACGCGGGCGAAGGTGCGAGCAGAAGTCTAGTCTATTAATAAAACCGAATATATTTAAAATTATAATTTAATGTTAATACCAGTCCTGTACTATATACTGTCCCACTGCTGAGCACGAGCCTCCTCTACTAATGAGAGGGTTTAGGCCTTAGTCCACCACGCTGGCCTAGTGCGGGTTGGTAGACTTCACATACCTTCGAAATTTTTATAAAGAACTTCTCAGGTATGCAGGTCTCACGTTGTTTGCCTTCACCGTCAAAGCAAGCGATAATTCCCTAATAATACGCACATAACTTCGGAAAAGTCAGTTGTGCGTGCTCTTGGGTTTTTGAACCTGCGGACATTCGTCTCGGCAGTCCGTTCGACTCCCAACTAGGCTATCGCCGCTTAAATACCTCCATATTATTAATACTGTAAGGTAGACAGAAGAATTGATAAAGATCGCAGGAACACGCTGGATGCAGGCCGCTTTTTACAAGTCTGTCTGGGAATCTTTAGGCGAGGCCTATGTTCAGCAGTGGACTTCATGTCGCTGATGACGATATCGTCGGGGAAAGTGCAATACCGCGTAAGTGATTTTAAAAAAGTGTTGTATTATCAATGCTAAGTTTAATGTAGTAATGATCAATCTCAATTGGACTTTTTTTTATCGCGGTATTGCACTATACCAGACGATATACTACCTACTTTTAGGTTTTTTTTTTACATAATGAACATGATGACTGCCTCGGTGGCGTAGTTTTATGCGGTACGACTACTGTGCTGAGTTCTGGGGTTGGAATCCCGGGTCGGGCAAAGTGACATTGGGTTTTTATATTCAGTATCAGCACGGAGTTTGGAATTTGTGTCCGATATGGCAATAGGCCCGCCCCCTATCACATCATGGGACGGAATACACATGACGAAAAGTGGGCGCATAAGTTGCGGCCCTGCCTACCTCCTAAGGGATAAAAGGCGTGAGCGTGTGTGTATGTGAGTCTCAACATAACAACTTAATTAAATTTCATAATGAATTTGTATCACTTGGTTCTAAGTAACAAATGTTTTCTCATAAAATAGTTTATCAAAGTGTAAATTAGTTAAGAGATTTCAGCTCGTCGCGCTTGTTATTGCGAATCTTGTTATTGCGAAATTTTCGAGGGCTACAAATTTTCCTATTAGTTTCTATTATGATAATATGCTTTCGGCGTTCATTTTGAGTTAAATCTTTAAATTAATTGTCATACGTTAACTAGGTGATGCCTGCGTCTCCACGTGAATAGATTTTCTGATAAAAATCCCACTGCTCAGTTTTCCAGGGTTAATAGTATCCAATATAAATCTAGTACATGACCTATCCGATTGCCAAATTTCATTCAAATCCGTTCAGCGGTTTCTGCGTTCACTTTAACAAATATTTAAGCTACATAGTAAATTATATTTGTAGCATTCAAAATATATAGGATATTCATTATTAGAGACACAGAACAAAGGTGCTCTAACTATGAAGACTTCAGCTATATCTTTAGACTTTGAATCAAATATTAATGAATCCATTTCGGTGAATTTGTTTCGAAAGAGTGACTATAGACCTATTCTAAAGTTAAATAAAAGGGGACAGTTTCAATGTACTTGATGAATCACTTTTTAATTTCAAGATCCGTGAATCGTTCTACATTTAGACCTATTTAAGAACCGATTATTTGAAATGTTGATCTATTCATAGATTATTAAAAAAACAAAAACATTGATCTATTTAAAAACCGAATATATAGTTCAGAATATTCAGCCGAGGTGAACTAATATTTAAATTAAAATCAACATTAATTTTCTACATTATACGGAAACGCGCGTTTAGTTGCTGAGTTTCGTACAGGTATGTAATTAAGTGGTTTCCTGGGAGGCTGACCCTCATCTTGGCGCCAAATTAACTCGACCCTCATTATGAACTTCGCTGGGAACAGTTGGATTTTATTCACGGAAAAATGTCTTTATAATGCTCATTTGTAAGGCTCATTTTAAGTTTACGTTACTTTCGATGTTTTTAATGGATTCTGAAAGATGCTGGCAACTGGCAAGTAACTTTTTAAAGGAAATCGAATGTGCCTTTTGTATAGAAGCCTATTTATTTATGCCGCCAAGTAGCAATGTATATGCACTGTTGTGTTCCGGCTTGAAGGGCATTGTAGTTAGTGTAATTTCTAGCCGTATGAGACTTTACGTCTTATTTGTCAAGATGAGGGCATGCAAATAAATCAAGTCCTATATTTACATAATATATTCTTTTAATCCCGGAAATGCATCGTTTGAATGATTCCAGGAGGGTAAAATTTTCCTGCAATAAAGCGTAAACCAAAATAAAAATGATTGCCATTTTATATTACAAACATTATTTCTTTTTTCATTTAATTGTACTCCATTATTATGTTATATTTACTCCATTATTATTTACGCATCGACCACTTTGTCTCTGCATCAGAAAATACTGACGGCATTAAGTACAACTCATAACGTTCAAAATGAAACAATTACAACCAGATTTCCAATATTTAAAAAGGACTAAATTTAAACAATCCGATAGATTCTATTTTAGCTAACAAAAAACCGATAGCTACATTTGCGGAAAAAACCGCTGCGACACAGTACAGAGTACGCTCCCCGGATTAGCCATACTCATCCCCTTTTCAAATTTACATATTCAAATGTAGAAGAGGGATCAAAGAGCTGCGAATCCGGACCTGGTCAGACGTTTACTAAAACCGTTAGATGAAATGCTATCGATGCCGGGAATTTGCGGGGAAAATAAAATTGTGCAGCTACTGCGGTTAGGATATTTTCGCTGGGCATACGGGGAATTTCATTAACTTAGATAATGATGTGAAATGCCGAGACGAGAATGTAATCAATAATTATAAACTAAGCGCATTAGGTTTAAAAAGGTTAATGAGTTGTTTTCTGTTTTGGATGGGAACTAATACTGTTTTTAAAGTGTATTTGCCAAAGACATTGAACAGTATAGATACTTTGATTAATTATATACCTAGATAGACACTGAACTTTTCAAACGCGTCGATAAAAATAGAGGCGAATTGTTCCGCACTAAATGAGTTCGAGTGAATTATTTTTTGTTGTTTCATGGATATCATCTTCTCCCCGTTTTAATAGAAACCATGTAATAACTGGTATCATTATGCGCGCACGCAGAATGATGCAGCGATAGCGTATGACACAGTTGTCACGCTTACTAGCTTAAGAAAAGTTGGCCTGTTTGTTTTAGTTTCATTGCAGCGCGTCACTCTATCTAGGTATATAATTAATCAAAGTATAGATAGTTTGTATTCGCTAAATACGATTTGCTGGTTTTTTTTATATTATATTATCAAAACAAAAATGCTTCCTCGGTTCTGCTGGGCCAGAGAAGAGTTTGAACGTTCTTGCTAGGTTTGTACTTTACTATTAAGGTTTTATTTGATGTCATCTACGGAAAGTTCGAGAATATACATTACAAATGCTTTTAAAACAGTCACAACGATAATGGCGATATCCTTCAAAATATGATAAAGTGACATATTTTTCTAGAATAAGTTAGGCTACACAGAGTTCGTGTCAAGTGTCAAAGGGATTATTCGCGACTCGCGAGTTCACCGCTGCTTACCAGTGTATCGAGTTTTTAATAAACCAGGTCACGAGAAATATTCTCGTGTTGCTTCTTGTAGAAAACATTGTATCATTTGACTTTTAAAAGTAATTCTCATCTTTTATGTTGGTTTAGTAAAAGCAGTTTTGTTGGGTAGTATATAATTAATGCCCGCCATAGGGTCGTTTGGTGAAGTAGGTGATAGCCTAGTTGGGATTAGAACGGACTGCCGAGACAATGTCCGGAGGTTCAAAACCCATGGGCACACACCTCTGACTTTTCTAAAAAAAGTTATGTGTGTATTCTTTGTGAATAATCGCTGGCTTTAACGGTGAAGGAAAACATCGTGAGGAAACCTGCATACCTGAGAATTTCTCTGATATTCTAAGGTATGTGAAGTCCGCCAATCCGCACTAGGCCAGCGTGGTGGACTAAGGCCTAAACCCTCTCAGTTGTAGAGGAGGCCCGTGCTCAGCAGTGGGCATTATATAATACAGGGCTGGTATGGTATAGTGGTGGTATAGGGTCGTTTGATGAGTTGTTTTGGTATCAGATAAACGTATATTGGGTCGATTTTTGAGATAGGGCAGTTATGGCAGTTACCTTAACCGTTGTAGCTACAAGAAAACTTGCTTAGGATATGAACTTACTACGGCCCCGTTTTTTCAGTCGTGGGTATCTTTTTGTCCGGGTCTTATTAAGCTGGACGCGCTTGCAGCTCCTGGAGCACTCGAAGTTCTGCGAGCGCGTCCAGTTTAACAACACTGAGGATTACCCTAACCATGGTTGAAAAAACCCGGGCTAAGAAAAATGTCTTATAGCTACAGCAATTATACCAGCCCTTACTGGCCCATCCTAAAAATCCTCCCTGTATTCATCTAATGAGTTTCAAGATATGTAAGATCTTTTCTATCATCACAATAATTTAACTACTATGAACTTACTATTACTTTCAATATATTGTTTCCATGCAAGATAAAAAATATGTCCTTAATTAATTTAAAACCTGAAGTTCTTGAAGATTTTTAACCGACTTCCAAAAAGAGAGGAGGTTCTCAATTCGTGTGTAATTTATAAACATTGAACGCTACAGCGTATTCTTTTTTCAAAAGGCAACTTAAAGATAAGTAAAGAATCTTTGAAAGGATTTCGACGATCAAGCTGATTTAATATTGAATATAGCTGATTGAGAACTGCTGGGAACCGACAGTTGGTGAGAGCTCCAATACCTGTAGTGGTCAATTCACACCGTTCAATACATGGATTTGCATAATCCATTGACGTTGCATCTTAGACGAGTATACACTTCATTGATAGTTCTACAAACGGTCAAATTCAGATCAAAATGAACTATTGGAAGATGAATCACTTAAAATTACAATGTTATAAGCTGTGAAGGACAGTTAAGGAAACTTCTTATCAATAATATAAAGAAATATGCGCTTTTAAAACCTACTGTTTATGAAAACTGCCTCGGTGGCGTAGATGTATTACGGTATGACTGCAATGCTGGGGTCTCGGGTTCGATCCCCGGGTCGGGCAAAGTGATATTCGGTTTTTCTATTCAGTATCAGTCCGGAGTCTGGAAATTGTGCCCCATATGGAGATAGGCTCGCCCCCATAACATCATACGCACGGCAAAAGTAGATGCACTAGTTGCGCCTCTGCCTACCCTTTCGGGGATAAAAGGCGTGAGTGTGTGTGTTAATGAAGTGTTGATCAATGTAATTTTTTTTATAACGTGAATGTTTTGTTACAGCAACGTCACTTGTAACGTATGCCGGTGAGCGTTACGACTTCATATTGGAGGCGAACAACGAGATAGACAATTACTGGATCAGGTTCAGAGGGCTGATGGATTGTGATGAAGTGTGAGTATCAAAATCTAAATCGAGCTATATACCATAATTTAAGGTTAAGGTTAAAGACAATTTATTCTCAAAAAGACGATGAATGTCACTTACATAAGAATAAAATAACAAAACATACTACTTAATATTATAAACGCGAAAGTTTGTAACTATGGATGTATGGATGTCTGGATGTATGGATGTTTGTTACTCTTTCACGTAAAAACTACTGAACGGATTTCGATGAAATTTGGCACACGGGTAGATTATGTTCTGGATTAACACATAGGCTACCTTTTATCCCGGGAAAATATAAAGCAGGACCTTTATCCCGGGAAAACTCATTCACGCGGGCGGAGCCGCGGGCAAAAACTAGTAAGTAATCATTCAAATACAGTGGTCGCCGTGCACTCACTTTAACAAAGTATTTTGTATTAGTTACTGTTCAAAGGATAAGTTTTTTTTAATTTATCAATATTTCATACTAACACCAACCCTCTTTTATATACTGCCCACTGCTGAGCACGGGCGTCCTCTATTGAGAGGGTTTAGGCCTTAGTCCACCACACTGGCCTATTGCGGGCAGTCATCATATACCCTAGAAATTCTTATGTATTCTTATGTAGGTTCCTTCACGATTTTTTCACCGATAAAGCGAACGATGATTGATAAGCAATACATGGTTTCGAAAAGTCAGAGGTGTGTGCCTTAGGTTTCGAACCTGCTGACAGACAGACAGACAGTTTCATTCCCAACTAGGCCATCGTGCACTATCTACTATATCGTAAAGGAATGTCTTATCAGAAGTGTTTTTATTTTATAAAAGGTTTTACAGAACACAATCCATAAAAAATAAGGGAGTCTACAGGGCCTAATCTAGTTGATATCCGATCGAGGCATGGCTGTTAAAAGTAAATAGAATTCTAAGCCAAATACTAATATTATACGCCGTAGGTAATTATATACCTACTTTAATAATAAAAAAATCTCCCCCCTAATCGTACTCTAAAAAACTTTGTGCAACATTTTAAGCAAGTTGCATAAACGATTTAGCTTATTTTTACAACCGGCCTTATATTCTTTACCGGGTGATGTTCGCGGCTCCGCCCGCTTGAAAAGTTTTTCCGGCATAAAAAGTATCCTATAGCACTCAGAAGTAATGTAGCTTCCTATTAGTGAAAGAATTTTCAAAATCGGTCCAGTAGTTCCTGAGATTAGCGCGTTCAACCAAACAAACCAACTCTTCAGCTTTATAATATAAGTATAGAATATGGATTCATTGTAGCAACTAGTAAATCACTACTATAAATAGTATTTTCGCTGAAGGTTTCTGACGATGAAATATTTCGCAGTTTCACAAGAGCGAAGCAAGTGGGAGTACTGCATTATGAAGGGGCGTTGGACTTGGAACCGCCGGGCGATCCTTCTTGGTACGAGTTGCATAATGAAGGACTTGTGAGTACACATATTTTATAGTTATTTTTAAGAAGAATAAAATGCGGGAAAATGCAACAGGAAAAGAGTTTAAGTTCGCACGTGATGATATATGTAGTTTAGCATTAAATTGAATATTACATAGACGGCTCCACAAAACTAAAATCTTTTTCCAAGACGCATTTTAATAAAAAAAAATTAGGTGCAAGAAATTAAATTCGTTAATCGAGTTAGTTAATGTTTAAAATATAAACCTGTTTGCCTAGGTACACTGTTATTTTATTATTATTATTTTGTATTATTATTATTTTATTATTTTCCATTGCACTCCAATATACGCTACCTAACTCATAGCTACAATGTTTTAAAATCTAATATATAAAATTCTCGTGCCACGGTGTTTGTAGTTAAACTCCTCCGAAACGGCTCAACCGATTCTCATGAAATTTTGTGTACATATCGGGTAGGTCTGAGAATCGAACAACATCTATTTTTCATCCCCCTAAATGTTAAGGGTAGTCCACCGCTAATTTTTTTTTTTAGTTTTAGATAAAAAAAAATGTTTTTATTTTTTTATGATACAGCATTAAAAATATATACAACCCTAAATTTTCAACCCTCTACGATCAACCCCTATTTTTTAATAACGATATTAGTAATTTAATAACTTTTAACCCCGGTCGGTAACTGATCAATTATTTATTTTTTTCTACCAAAATAATCTCGAAAAAGAATTTATATGGCAAAACAAAGTTTGCCGGGTCTGCTAGTTGGTATATAAAATAATGGATTTATACACTATACACTGGTATAAGAAAGGCAGCCACTTACCTACCATTTAAAATTAGTAGAAAAATACATTCCCAAACTGGAAACAGGTAAGGACATTATCACGTGATGTTATCTCTTGCGTAGTTTGGTTTTAAATTTTAATGCAAACATCTTGTCAGCTCGATACTTCAAAGTCCGATTTACATGATCAATAATAAATTCGTGTGTACAACCAGTGTAAGAATATTCTGTAGGACAATCTCTCTAGGTCATCCTATAAAAGTGTATTGCTTTGATACATTGTGTGCTGCGGCCTTGATAGGTACACCATGTATCGTTGGTCCCTGGGACACAGTAACTTTAAATTTTTCGGTAAGATATAAAATTCTTTTTTTATATAAAAACTACGTTGTCTATGAAAAAGAAACCCGAAAACTATTTTTTTATGTTATTTTTATTTATTTATTTTATTTTATTTTGGCAACAAACAGTCATACATACAATATATTAAGTACAAATATAAGTAAGTAGTTTACTTATTCTAATATTAAACTAATGTTATAGAGCTCTAGTGCCGAATAAAAGAACAATTTACTACGATAAACTTTGGGTCTCCATGAACAAAACGTAAGTATCTTAGGGATATAAGAAAAATAAAATAAAACAGAAGTGTTGCATTATGTAACGGTTTCCAGCAGTATCAATGTCTCACTAATAACGTGAGACGTTAAATGTACCCGAATATCAAACAATGTAACACTTAAGTTTACAGTAAAGCTGCATACAATATTATCATAAATTTATTTTATTTATTTCATAGTTATAGGAATGATAGTCAGAAATCATAATCTATGCTAATATTATAAAGCTGAAGAGTTTGTTTGTTTGAACGCGCTAATCTTAGGAACTACTGGACCGATTTTGAAAATTCTTTCACTAATAGGAAGCTACATTACTCCTGAGTGCTATAGGCTATTTATCCCGGAAAACTTTTCCACGCGGGCGGAGCTGCGCGCAAAAGCTAGTATTATATATTTGTTGTCGTAATAAAAATAATTCAATTTTAATAAATGTTACTCAGAGATAATTTAGCAAGAGGAGCGGCGATAGTTGGGAGTGTAACGGACTGCCGAGACGAATGTCCGCAAGTTCAAACCCAAAGGCACCTCTGACTTTTCTGAAGTTATTTGTGTATTCTTTGTGAATTATCGGTCGCTTTAACAGTGAAAGAAAACGTCGTTAGGAAACCTGCGCACCTGAGAAGTTCTCTATAAGAATTTCGAAGTCTGCCAAGCCGGACTAGGCCAGCGTGGTGGACTAAGGCCTAACCCCTCTTAGTAGTAGAGGAGGCCCGTGCTCAGCAGTGGGTAGTATATAATACAGGGCTGGTATGCTGGTGGTAGAGATAATTTAGTCTTTTGTTTTTGAAACAATCTACTCAGTTATTATTTACGCTCCACAAACTCACAAATTATCTCTATTTAATATTTCATATTATAAATATATATTATGTATAAAAATAAATGTATGTATGTTCCCTATGGACTCCAAAACTGCCGGAGTAATAGCAATGATTTTTTTAGGTAATCTTCAGATTAGCCCAGCGGGTGACTGACAAGTTTGGTAGCGATATCACGACCAAATACCTGGCTATAAATAATGATTGTTATCCGTGCGAAACCGGGGCAGGTCGCTAGTAACTCAATATAGTGAATTCCGAAAGACGTACATTTAATAACAAGTTTGAGTTTTGGCGGGAACTTGGAAGTGTCATGAGGTGCTCTTGTTTTAATTCATTATTTTGGTGATACTTAGTGTTATATTCCATAATTATGGTGGTATATTATCCAATATAGTTCTATTAAAACGCTCAAATGAAGTGAATTGAAATAATCGTGCTAATCAAGTGTTTTTTTGTTGCCGCCAAAACTTCTCGATAAAGTCTTGGTGAGGTAGCCACTGCTTTACTGCGACATATATAATACCAGCCCTGTATTATATACTGCCCACTGCTGAGCACGGGCCTCCTCTACTACCGAGAGGGGTTAGGCCTTAGTCCACCACGCTGGCCTAGTGCGGATTGGCAGATTGCGACATACTACAGATAATAAAAAAGACAACCCAAACTTGACATTGGCAAAACGTTCACACAATCGCTATTGAAAAAATATAATATCAAGTTTTGAAAATCTCCCCATGTCGCTTTGCAAAGCCCAAATCCGGGAAAATACAATCGTATGGCAATCCTGTTCACAGGGCACCCTTGTTGCTCGTAAAAAAACAGGTTTCCACCGCACGTGGCCCGGATATGATAAAATATTTTGTTACCCTTGCCCTTGTCGTCGTATGCTTATTTATTCTTATTATAAAAACGAATTACCGTCTTTTTACATTGAGGGTAGATGAAACAATAAATGACTGCCTCGGTGGCGTAGTTGTATTACAGTATGATTGAAATGGTCTTGGGTTCGATTCCCGGGTCGGGTAAAGTGATATTGGGTTTTAAATTCAGTATCAGCCCGGAGTCTGGAATTTGTGCCCGATATGGCGATAGGCTCGCCCGCTATCACATCATGAATACGCACGCCGAAAAGTGGGTGCACTATTTGCGCCTCTGCCTACCCCTTCGGGGATAAAAGCGTGAGTGTGTGTGTGACACAATAAATTGAGGGAAACATACAAAATCTTGCTAATATTTTAATCTGATGCTAGGATATATTTTCTACCCGCTAGGATAGCGACCACTGTACAAAAGGAGTTCAAAACTGCCAGTGGCCCACGTAGGGGTGTCGCATTCCGGGATCAGATTGTGTCTGGTTCAAACAGACCGGCATAATTATGTCGACTGACGAAAGATAATCATCGCTCATCAATCACCCACCTGGACTACACTCCGCTTACAATCAGGTGCAGTGGGGTCACTTGCCGTGATCGTATAAAATAGACAAAGCCGAGACCATATAGACCATATTCAACTATATATTTATTATAGACACATACTTATATTATTGTAATATTTGTATTAAGTATGATACATACCTATATTTATTACTTTTACAAGTATTATCGAAAATATATTACTGTATTTATTGACGTAATATTACTATTTTAATTGAATCGACACTATGATCCAATTAGTTTCGTGCACCTACTATGTTAGTGTCTCTGCACCATTCCAGGTTGACTGGTAGAGAATGCCTTCAGCGTTAAGTCCGCCTTTACATATTTTGTAAGAAAAAAAAGGTTGTCTTAAATAACGTATTTAACAAAGCATTCAATAAACCATTTTGCGGAAGTTGAGAACTAAAATGCAAACCGAAACAATTTATGTAGTTCATGCTTGTTACGCTGTTTTAAGTCGACATAACGTGGTTCTAATGGTGAACCTCATTTGCATCTAGTACTTGGGCTGATTGTACGACCATTGATTTTAGAAACTACAATAGAAAAAGCGGCTTTGTGAAATTTTTATTTGATTTCACGATGATTTGATTGATTATCGGGATTTTTTTATTTGGTACGGCAATACTTAAGGAAACGCTTGGCTGTCTTATAAAAGCCTAGATACTATTTCCTAGGTACTTATTTTTGGAAAATAATAAGTTTATAAATTATACTCAGAAGAAGAAAACTGTCAGGCAAAACCACAATTATTATATAGAAATAATTTAGAAACTGAAACCCGAACACGGCATTTAGCACTGAACAGTAGGTATAAGAATATGAAAATAGTCATTTTTGACATATCATAATATTTTAAAACTATTGATATTATTATTTTTAAATGTTAATATCTTATATCCTAAGTGAAACTTCAAATAATAGTGAACTGTGGAAACTTCATCGATATTTGTTCAGCCGTCTCTGTCAATTATCGAGCAAAATAGACATTTATTTCTTTTTTCAACGGAGAAGTTTTTATAGAGGCATATTTATCTATCTATCTTTAGCGGCCATAGCATAGTTGGGCATGGAACCAACTGCCGAGACGAATGTCCGCAGGTTCAAAACACAAGGGCACGCACCTCTGACTTTTCTAAAAAGTTATGTGTGTATTTGTAAATTATCTCTCGCTTTAACGGTGAAGGAAAAACATCACGAGGAAACCTGCATACCTGAGGATTTTTCTGAATTGCGTTGAAGGTATGTGAAGTCTGCCAACCCGCACTAGGCCAGCGTGATGGACTAAAGCCTAAATCATCTCAGTTGTAAGGGAAGCCCTTGCTCAGCAGTGGGCAGTGTATAATACAGGGGTTGGTATGGTATGGGTATGGTGTATTTATCTAATACTAATAATTTAGATAACAAAAGGGCTTCGAAAAGGGCTTCGAAAAGGGCTCTTATCGGCACAACATTACGCAGGTCGCAAAATCAAATGGTTTGCAGATGCGGTGAAATTATCCCTTTGGCCGTAACGTTGGCGTCAAGCCAGCCAGTATCAGGCCACGCGAAGATTAGAATTATGTAGTACGGAACATGAAATATTCCCGCCTTCATATTATAAATGTTACGCTAGATTCTACAGTTCCCTTTGAATGTTGTGCCAAAAATGTTTGCTGTTTGTTTTATTTGCAAAACATAGCTGTAAAGTATTTGGATTTTTGCAGAAAGGATACAATAAAATATGTTTCATGTTAAGACGTGAAGAAAATCGGGTGTCTTGGACAGTCGTTTCCACAGGACACAGGAATTTGTTCTGTGGTTATCATTAAAATAATAAATCTGCTATTAAGGGTAATAATTTATGACGAAATTTGACGTTCTGCCCTAAAGCCGAAGGAGATATATGACCATCAGTCACAGAATGTCCATTGTTGAAAATAGACCTGCAAAGACTTCCAGAGCAACCTGTTAGCGGAGAGTACATACATTTAATTTGACAGTGTAGTGCTCGTTCAAGCACCCGAGCTCTTTTCTATGCAAATAATGTTTCATACCACTTTGCTGTATGAAGTTGTTCTAAATTTTTCATAAAGATATAATACTTGGCAACGGTCTACAATGCGCTTACAAGCTATTTTATAAGTCTGGTTCACTGACCTAGGGCTAACGGCATTTTAGAGAAATTAGATGTTATCCTTTAATAATTTTAGAAGATATCTTTGATAGACAATTGTGAATTAAAATTAAAAATATGTGGTAGTTATCAGTTAAATAAAACCAAAAAACTAACTACTTTTTTGTTTGCAAAGGGAATATCCATACATTTAAATATACACATAATACTTATATTTGATATTTATTACTTGAGCAAAGTCATGAGACTCCACACGCACTTATTTTTGTCCAGCAATTATGATCTCATAAGACTTACTTTTAAAGGATGAAAAATATCATGGCCTAGGTTCAAATATCATTGCTGCTTAAAAGAAGGGCAAATCAACACAATTTAGTATTAATATTAGTAAATATTGAAATCATAAATAATTGTTCGCAGCAACTAAACGCGCTGAACAAAGGCGAAGAAGAGAACGAGACTATAAGCGTGGCGGAGATGAAGTCTTTAGAAGGATACGACGACAGTCTAAAGGAGGTTGCGGATTACCAGTTCTACATAGCGTATGACTTCTACGCTAAGAACAACTCTCATTTCCACAGATCGCCGTATTACGGGTATTACCAAGGTAAGAATATTCGATTTAGATTAGATTTTACTGGTGGTAGGTCTCTCATAATTATGTAAGGGTCCGTCTGGGTGGGTACCACCGCAATGTCTATTTCTACCGCCAAGCAGTAGTGTGCATGCACTGTTGTGTTTCGGTTTGAAGGACACTGTAGCCAGTGTAACTACTGGACATAATGAGACTTGACATCTTATGTCTCAGGACGAGCGCAGTGGAATGCCACACAGTACTTTGTAACTTAAGTTGCTGGATGGTGTTGCTACTGTTTATGGGTGGTCGTATCGCTTACCATCAGGCGAACGGCATGCTTGTCTCGTCATTCTATGCAATAAAAAAAAAATTAGCTTATATTGAAGCGGTGATAGATTTTAGAGGAATTTGTAGTTTGGTAGATTCCCAAATACTGTTGTCAGACTGTAAAATTGACTTTAATGATAGTCATGTTTCTGGATTGGCTTCGCTATTTTTTTTGCATCATGCAGCGCAATAGTGACTCTTGAACTTAACAGTCAATAACTATTTTAACTTATAAATCTAACTATTATAAATGACTGCCTCGGTGGCGTAGTTGTATTACGGTACGACCGCAATGCTGAGGTCTCGGGTTCGATCCCCGGATCAGGCAAAGTGATATTGGATTTTTCTATTCAGTATCAGCCCGGAGTCTGGAATTTGTGCCCGATATGGCGATAGGCTCGCCACCTATCATATCATGGGACGGAATACGCACGGCGAAAAGTGGGTGCACTAGTTGCGCCTCTGCCTACCCCTTCGGGCATAAAAGGCGTTAGTATGCGTATGCGTATTATAAATGATTTAATGAGCCAGTGAAAATATCTACCTAATTGATTATATAATATGTTTTTTAGATTTTTTTCAATTTTAAGACAATAAACTTATAAATTTTATATATCAATGCTTATAACTAACTGAATTAGTTTTGTTGAAATCACATTCATATGTTAATGAAAAGTATCCATCTCATTATAATAAATATCCATTTACAGTGCCCGAGCAAGTGAATCGATTGTACACACCTCAACTCAACCACATCAGCATGAAGATGCCCACCAGCCCACTCCTCATCACCAGACCCTCTCCAGACAACTTCTGCAACGCATCTAGCATCGACGAGGCCTGCAAGGAAGGATTCTGCGAATGCTCACACGTGTTATCAGTTAAACTAAATTCTGTAGTAGAAGTGATTATCGTTGACGAAGGAGTAACTTTTGACGCTAACCATCCTTTCCACCTACACGGTCATAGTTTTAGAGTTGTAGGATTAAGAAGATTAAACAGAACAACGACTATTGAAGAAATAAAAGCGTTTGATGAAGCAGGGCTGCTAAAAAGAAATCTAAAAAACGCTCCAATTAAAGACACAGTCACTGTTCCTGACGGTGGCTATACTGTAATTAGATTCAAAGCTGACAACCCTGGTTATTGGCTGTTCCATTGTCATATAGAATTCCATGTTGAAGTTGGCATGGCTCTTGTTTTTAAAGTAGGCGAGCATAAAGACATGGCCCCGTTGCCCAGGGATTTTCCGACTTGCGGAAATTATATGCCTGATAATATGTTAGAGTTGCAAACTGATACACCAAAAGTAGAGAATCCTGTGATTTCTATAGGGCATTGGTGGCCTGTGGTCTATGTGAATAATACTGTATCATCAGCTAAGAGTGTATCTGTGTCAGGGTTCCTAATTCTTTGCAGCGTTTGGATTCTAAAATTAAATGTAGACACGTAATATATTATAGTATTTGATACTGTTTTGATGTAACATTTGATATTGATGTAGCTAGGATCAAAGGTGAATAAAACGAAAAATAAAATTCAATTAACAGGTATGAAATATAGTCTGTTTATACATTTAAATTGTTTTTAATAGCCTGAAAGTAAATGGGTTGATACGGAATTACCCTAAACATAATAGACATAATTGATCAGTGAGTAGAAAATTCTTTCCAGTTTTGAAATTCTTGAATTCGCTGTACAATATTTAGTTTTGTATTAGAGCATTTGTTGATGGCATCTGTTTACCTTTGACCATGGGTGTAGCTAGTCATTTTTGAGAGGACACGTGTTCCCAGGGGATAAATGATAATGCAGATTTAAAAAAGGGAAAATTACATTTAATCGTTTCGGTCTATATTTTTTCCAGTGTTTCTATTATATAGTTTTTTACGTGCCCCAAAATTCTGGGAAGCATTACGCTACTCTGGGGTCGATACTATGGCCCACCCACCCTCCTTCTCTAGCTGCACTTATGCCCTTGACCCTAGCTATGTTCCCCAAAACAGAACATAACGAATTTGTACTTATCGAATTTATATTTATTCACATTGTATGATAATCAAGCTATGGCTTTATTAATTTATTTATGAAGTACTTACGTGTCATTGCTTCGTTTGAAAAAGTACCGTTGCGACTATATTTATAATCTGTGATCGAATTTTGGTTAGCCAAATATGAAACATTTTTCAAAAAAATGTTCCCTTTAAGTATAAAATGTCGCTGCTGATATGTGATATTACTTAGTTAAGTTATTTCTAAGTTAAATGTATAATAATGTAAAGTATTTTGTAAAGAAAAATCAAGTACAGCTATCGCAGATTAGCACGTTGTTTCTATTTACCCTTTATGTACTTTAATTTAGTGGTAATAAAGTCTATATTTAAATGGGAAATAAAATTGCCAAGGAATGGACTAAAATATTCGCAGATAAATTTGTAAATTTTTTTTACGTTGTATTATTGCTCAAAGTATATTAATCCCTGTAGGATTATATAATATAGTATGCATTCAATTGAAATTTAGTTTATGTATCCTACTAATATTATAAACGTGAAAGTTTGTAAGTATGGATGTATGGATGTTTGTTACTCTTTCACGCAAAAACTGCTGAACGGATTTCTATGAAATTTTGCGCACGGGTAGATTATGTCCTGGATTAACACAAAGGCTACTTTTTATCCCGGAGAAATATAAAGCGGGACTTTTATCCCGGGAAAACTCATTCACGCGGACGGAGCCGCGGCCAAAAGCTAGTATTCAATAAAATAGGCTGATATTTTCATGAAGGTACTTGGACTAGCACTAGTAGCTGTAACGTCTTACTAAACTTTAAAACTATGGCGGATTTTTATTACACACACACACATACACTTACGCCCTTTATCCTCTGGGTAGGCAGAGGCGTTACTAATGCACTCACTTTTCGCCGTGCGTATTTCGTCCTATGATGTGATATGGGGCGAGCCTATCGCCTTAGTGGTCACAAATTCCATACTCCGAGCGGATACTGAATAGAAAAATCCAATATCACTATGCCCGACCCGGGGATCGAACCCGCGACCCCGGGATTGCAGTCGTAACGAGTTACAATTGAAACTTACAATTTTATATTTTCTAAATAACAAGATTAAAAAAGAACCTGAAAGAGGTATCTGATAATCTCTTCTGAGGGAACTGAGCCAATTAAGATAGCAACGATCTTAAATCAAGTCACAAAGAAGAAGTAATAAATATAGCAGGGATGGGAGCTTTCGGGTAAATGGGAGAAAAATAGGCAGTGTTGCCACTTATCTTGGATCTTTGCTTGCGTATATTACAGTGGATGGGGCCGTTGGTCACACCGTTGCTTGTTATATGGATTTCTGTTGGATAAATATGTGATAGAATTAAATTAAAGAGTAAGTGTTTCATATAAATATTTTAAGACAAAAATCTTCAATCAATGTGTGTTAGTGATGACATACCTACGGCACTGATACGTGGCCTCTGACTATGGGCTGCCTAAGATGGTTCGCGGTCACTCAGCGAGCTATAGAGAGGGATATACTCGGTGTTTCTCTACGCGATCGAATCAGAAACGAGGAGATCCGTAGAAGAACGAAAGTCACGGACATAGCCCAGCGGATTAGCAAGCTGAAATCGAACATATTCTGCTTTAATTTGATTATTGTTCTTTTATTTTAAATGAAGTCATAATTGTAGTATATTATAGACGAATATTTATCTTAAATAGAGTTTTTATTTCGGTAACAAACAAATAATAATAAACAAAAAATGTAAGTAGACATAACATGTTTTAAATAACGTGTTCAACTATTTCGTGGTTGACTATAGCTAGCCTGCGAATTCCTTTGATTGGAGTTTCGTGCGAATACGTACGAGTTCGGACGACTTAATTTCGTACGAAAACATGCAAATACGATCGGACTTAGTTAATAATACAGTTTGGTGTTAAGTCAGCCCGCGGCGCACGTTACCTACAGACCTGGTAAATAGGTATTAGCTTTGATGGAATTGAACGATATTGATTTCTTTGAATCACACAATATCTTCTGCGACCTTCCAAACCGCTCTGATTTTAAAGGTTATTTTAGTTTGTCAGCTGCTTGTATACAATAGGTTTTTTTAATATTCTTCGGTGGGTTTTTTCACATCAATGACTTCAGTATATTTTTTTTGTATATTTTTTTAACACGCGTCGCGGTCGGCTTAATACTTTGTACAGTTCACTTCCCCTATGAACATTACAAATAATTGATCCGTCGAAATCTACGTTGGTGCAATGTCAAGGTGTCGGGTTCGATCCCCGGGTCGGGCAAAATGATATCGGGTTTTTCTACTCTATATTAGTCCGGAGTCTGGAATTTATGCCCGATATGGCGATAGGCTCGCACCTTATCACATTATGGGACGGAATATGCACGCCGAAAAGTGGGTGCACTATTTGCGCCTGTGCCTACCCCTTCGGGGATAAAAGGCGTGATTGTATAATGATCCGTCGAAATGAAGCTTAACACTGAATTCTTTTTCTCTCAATACGAAACACAATCACTATATTACCACAAAACATAGTACCATAATCGCGTGCGTTGTTAATATAGACTTTGGCATGGTCTTTTACGAAACGCATACAAATAGCGCCGATTAATTTCGAAAGCATGGCGCTAGGATGTTAGAGCAAACCCATTTGTTACTGTAAAACAACGTTTGGGCTAATGCGTACGTCACGGTGACTCATTCGCGTGTCAAGTTCCCAAACCGATGAGTGTTGGCCGATTTGGCGCAGATTTGGCGAAATTCGTGGATTTTTGGCGGCTGTTTCACCCGTACAATCAATACTTAAGGATATTTTACTGGTAGAGGTCTCTCTTATGTGAAGGGCCGTCTGGATAGGTAGCACCGTAATGTCTATTTCTACTGCCAAGCAACAGTGTGAGTGCACTGTTGTATTCCGGTTTGAAGGACACTGTAGCCAACGTAATTACTTATGAGACTTAACAGATTATGTATCAGGGTGACGAGCGCAATAGAGTGCCACGCAGTACTTGGTGATTCGAAGTTTGTGCGGCGTTGCTGCTGTTGCGGTCGTATCGCTTACCATCAGGCGACGTCGACTCGTCATTTAACTGCAATAAAAGGACGTTACAGTCTGCTTGATTGCATAGCATCGGCAATAAGTTGGGCTAATCTGAAAATTACCTAAAAAAATCATTAAAATCGCTACAGCCGTTATGAAATCCATAGAGAACATATATTATAGATTAGAATCGAGTCCTTTAATACTTTTAAATCAACAACGTACGAACACTTTATATAGCTTATATCTAATTAGTGTGTTTCCCTGGGGTGTCAACGAAAGCGTAATTTTCATCTAAAAAATGGTGTAATATAAATTTTCCTCATAAAATCTCTGCAATGAGTAATAAATAATGTCCACTTAATTAATTGTCCTCGTTATGAGTCCGATATTAAACATAGAAAATCTCAGATTTTAAATAAAGATAGCAATTAATCCTTTGAGATATTTTCAACGTAATTTTAATGTATTATAAAATAGAAGAACTTTTGCCTATAGAGGTGGATTTGGGTTTGGGGACGTGAGGTTCGACATAAGATTTAAAGAGAATTTCATAATTACATACATTATCATACCAGTCCTGTATTATATACTGCCCACTGCTGAGCATGGGCTCCTCTACTACTGGGAGGGGCTGTGGCTTTAGTCCACCACGCTGGCCTAGTGCGGTTTGGCAGACTTCACATACCCTCGAAATTCTCATGGAGAATTCTCAGGTATGTAGGTTTCTTCACGATGTTTTCCTTCACCGTTAAAGCGAACGATAATTGCTAAACTATACACACGTAACTTCGAAAAGTTAGAGGTGTGTGCCTTGGGTTTTGAACCTCCGGACATTATCTCAGCAGACCGTTCCATTCCCAACTAGGCTATAGTCCACTTAATTTCATAATTAAGAGTTCGAATAATTTGATACCGCTTTTCATTGATATTACACTTTTATCCTTGTTTATTGGATCATTAGACTATAAAAAACGTTATTATGAAAGCAGTGAGTTTAAGCCCAAATTATATTCACCGAATCCGTAAATATACACATTTTAGGAAAACACCGTAAGAGGTAAAATAAAATATTTGAAGGTAATAGCTTCCCGTTACTGAGTTTTCTGGGAATCGGAATTACATTGTTTGCGTAAAAATTCGTTGTAAATTTTTTTATCTTTACAAATTGTTGTATATTGTGGTATCAACTTCATATTTATTTTACGCAATTTTACTTTTAAGTTTTTACAGTATGCCCAAATTTAAATGGCAGTGGTTAAGCCATACTGTAGGCACATTGTCTACAGCATAAATATGAGCTCTCTTATCTACCACCACTATAAAACTAAAAAACTATACCACCTCTGTAACAAAAAAACAACATGAAGTGATATCAAATTAAAACATTTCTTCGTAAGAGAATGTGTGAGTAATGGAGATTTTGAAGTGGAACAAGTTTCTTCGGAATTACAATTGGCCTACATGTTTTTTTTCTTTTTTGTAGGCGGTCCTACAGTCAACACCGGGGGAAACCTGCGAATGGGATACTGGAGTCCCCCGGCTTGACGACTGCAGGGGCCTGGGAAGGAAGTGGAGAGGAGTATGGATGGGAAGGTGGGGGAAGGGAGGAAGGTTCGCAGGATGGGTGGAAAGAGAGGGTGCCAGGAAATGTTCGCGGGCCCTTTTAGGCCTCAATGTGTTTTACAACCAAGAGGTATACACAGTGCACTGTGTGCCTCGGCCCGCGACTAATGTCCCCCCGCGCATGGGCGTGCATTGGGTGTGAAGACCCAAAGCACAAGAATTGCCTCGGGGGGCTGGCCTACATGTTTATCAAACCGTTATTCGGCCCCAGGATGATAGATCCAGAATTGGACTAAAGAACTTATCGTTAAATTCTTAAAATATCCGAGGATGTGAAGGAAGGAGTATGCACTTTTATAATACTCTTTACTCTTTGCATAGTTGCTACTGGCAGCTAAAGTTGTTATTCGCACTTACTATTGTTTTAATGTTTGATATTTTTTTTATGGCATTGAATGACGAGACGAGCTTGCCGTTCGACTGATGGTAAGCGATACGACCACCCATAAACAGTAGCAACACCATCCAGCACCTTGAGTTACAAAGTACTGTGTGGCATTCCACTATTGGCAAAAACAATATTGGATTATTGTCATAAAATGACTTAAAACTGGTCCCTTTTTTATGAAAATATAATAAAAAAGGGACCGATATAATAGTTTTGGTCTTTTCCTGCTTGAATATGGCGGTGTTTGAACTATTGTTGTATTGAACATTTCGTTTTAAGTAATTTTATGACGATAACTCAATTTTCGATTTTTTTGAATTATATCGTTTTCGTACTAAAGGTGCGGTATATTCATTTGGGGGTTTTAGTGGCGCTTTTATTAAATTGCCTCGGTGGTGTAGTTGTATTGCGTGCGTGGTACGACTCTCGTTGAGGTCGCGGGTTCGAAAGCAGGTCGGGTAAAGTGATATTGAGTTTCTCTCACAGTATCAGCCCGGAGTTTGGAAATGTAAATGGAAATAGACCCGCCCCCTATTTTCTGGACCTAAATAGCTAGCGAATTGTGGGTGTGTTATAATACCTCTGCCTACATTTGAAAAGGGAAAAAGACGAATGTATGTCTTATTAGATTAAAGTAAGCCACGAAAAATTACGTTTCTACGACACCAAAAAGAATGTCTTAATAATTATTCGTCTCACGAAAATGTTATCCATAAATTCCCACTGCAAAAGTATGATAGGCCGAGGGTTCATAAAAAACACAAAGGATTCCATTGTGTTCATTGTAAGTGCCGGGTCATCTCTTTGTTACTATGAACTTAGAATTTGGCCTCCGACTGCGATGTTTTGGATGAAAAAGATTCTTTTAGGACGCGAGCGAATGGACGTTGACAAAGTGTATTTACTTAGCGGACGATTTAGTTTGAATTTATTGTGAGTTTTTTACAGCTACATTAACAGTCAGCCTTGGTGGCGTAGTTGTATTGCACACGATTTCCGCTCGAAGGTCCCGTGTTCGAATTATGATTCGGGTAGTGATATTGGGTTTTTCTTCTCAGTATCAGCTCGTAGTGAAGTGGGTGCATTAGTTTTACCTGTACCTTCCCTTTTGAGGATAAAAGGCGTGGAGTGTGTGTATAAATAACTGTAACAAAGGATGTGTTGATAACCGTTCTAGGTATTATTATATATACATACACACTCACGCCTTTTATTCCCGAAGGGGTAGGCAGAGAGTGGGTGCAACTAGTGCACCTACTTTTCGCCGTGCGTATTCCGTCCCATGACCGAGCCTATCGCCATATCGGGCACAAATTCCAGACTCTGGGCTGATACTGTATTGTGCCCGACCCGGGGATCGAACCCGGGACCTCAGCATTGCAGTCGTACCGTAATACATCTACGCCACCGCGGCAGTCTAATAGGTATTATTAATATGTCTATTTTTCCACCAAGCCGCAAAGCATTCTTTTTTTTCGATTTGAATAATCAAAGTATTGGCAATTTTAACACAACCTGTAATGTCTTATAATTTTTGAGCCTTCAGAAATTTTAAACAGTATACAAACCGTGATACAAAAACCACCAAGCCACGGTGCTTTTCCGGAATTCCGTGATATATCCGGAAATCTGTTGCTGACAACGCGTTTGCAACGTACGTCTCAACCAGAATCCAAGGCCGAGAAATTCCTGACAATCTAATTATTATGGGAACTTTAACTAGGAATTTTCTGAAAAGGATAATTATGCTTAATATGCTACTTCGTAACATGTCGAAGTTTGGACGATTTAGTCCGTAATTAATGGGTGGACCCAATTAAATGGACGAACTTACTTGATGTAAAATTATTGTTTTTATTCGTTAGTAGGTACTTAAGTCTGTGAAATGGTTTATGTTTCTAAGTTTATTATATTGTTTTAACGTGGATTCATGAATTATCACTTGAATACAACAGCGGGTTAATAGTTGTATTGTCTTATAACTCAATTTTTAATCGACTTAAAAAAAGGAGGAGGTTCTCAATTCCATGTGCATTAATTTTTGTTATCTCAGAACTCCATAATTTATTGACCGATTTGGAAAATTCTTCCTTTATTACAAAGAATATACTTCCAGATTGGTCCCATAAAGTTTTTATCAAAATCGGTTTTAAGTAGTTTGGTTTTAAAACCAAAATAACTTGAAAAAATATGTTGTTCAAGTATACGAAATTGTGAATTTTGCTTTTCTGACACTTCTGATGCTAAAAAGTTGAACCTACTCTTTAACACTATTTTCTTATTATATGTAGTATTAGGAAACATAATAAGTACCATAATATGTTAATCGAGACATGGTCTATCATCATGAGCTAAATGAACTCCACTGTTAAACATAGGCGATAGGCTCGCCCCCTATCACATCATGGGACGGAATACGCTTGGCGAAAAGTGGGTGCACTAGTTGCGCCTCTGCCTACCCCTTCGGGTATAAAAGGCGTGAGTATGCGTTGTTAAACATAGCAGATCCTTCCTTAAATATTTCCAGACGGACCTGTCAAAAGCGGCCTGCATCCAGCGTGTTCCTGCGACCTTTATCAAGTCGCCCACCTTGCAAGTTGCATAGTCTATATATAAGTACCGAAATTTCAAATCTATGCAGTATTAATCATATCCATACCATGCCATATCAACCCTGTATAATATACTGCCCACAGAGAACAGAGAGGGTTTAGGCCTTAGTCCACCACGCTGGCCTAATATTGCGGCATGGCAGAATTCACATAACTTTGAAATTCTTATAGAGAAGTTCTCAGGTATGCAGGTTTCCTCACGATGTTTTTCCTTCACGTTTAAAGCGTGCCATAATTCATAAAGAATACACACATAACTTTTATAGAAAAGTGAGAGGTGCCCTTGGGTTTTGAACCTGCGGACTTACTCATAACAAACATCTCAAAGTCATATGAAATAGCAGTTAAAATTTTAACTTTTGTATGAATTTTATTTTGATAGTTATTATTTTCGTCAATTTGGTAATCTAATTGCACTATGCTCGTAGTAGCTAGAGTACAGACTTTAAATAAATTATTTCGCCCCTGAAGCTATGAAACTTGAGTTTGCTTTGGACAGTTAAAATGCTGGACAATTTTATCTACGTTTTAGGTTTACACGGGTTTTTTGCTTTAGAAATTGAAAACAGTGGACTTTACACTGAACTTTTCACTGCCAAAAAAAAGTGTTTAAATCAATATTTAGTAAATAGAAAGGCTGAAATACGACAGTATGTAGCATCTTCCTAAAAATTAGCCTGAATAAAGATAATAATAATCATTAAACGAAAATTCTCAAAAAAAATGTTCGATGGTATTGGATTTTAACTTGTGATATTATATTATAGAATATTATAATTATTTAATATTATAAATGCAAAGTTGATGAAGATCTTCGGGTGTTTATTAAGTATGTCCATAAATCGCTGAGAACATTTGGATGGAAGAAAAGCTGATACGGCTACTTTAAGCCTTAGTAAATATAGAACTTTTTTCTACCGCCAAGCAACAGTGTGCATGCACTGTTGTGTTTCGGTTAGAAGGACATTGTAGCAAGTGTAACTACTGGACATAATGAGACTTAACATCTTGTGTCGCAGGATGACGAGCGCGGTGGAATGCCACACAGTACCTAACTCAAGGTGCTGAATGGTGTTGCTACTGTTTATGAGTGGTCGTATCGCTTACCATCAGGCGAACGGCATGCTCGTCTCGTCATTCAATGTCATAAAAAAAATTAAAAAAATATAGAACTGTAACCCAACATAAAAGTTGTTTCTGAGATTTGAACTAAACAGCAAAGACAAAAAACACACATCACGCCTTTTTCCTGAAGGGATAGGCAGAGGTGCAATCAGGAAACCTCAAAGCGGTTTCGTAGCGCACACGCACTACAATACAAACTACGCCATCGATCCAGTCAGCACTAATAAACACATATCCAAATTGGTATTACTCAAATATTTACTATTATTTCACTTGAGAAGTATTACCTGTTACTCTAAAAAGATGAGTACTTACACGGTGTTTCTTTCCACCTTTGATTAATTATATACCTAGATAGACACTGAACGTTTCAAACACGTCGAAAAAAATAGAGGCCAACTGTTGCCCGCTAAATGAGTTCGAGTGAATTATTTTTTGTTGTTTTTCATGGATATAATTATCACCCCGTTTTAATAGAAACCATGTAATAACTGGTATCATTTTGCGCGCACACAAGGATATGCAGAATGATGCAGCGATAGCGTATGACACAGCTATCACGCATACTAGCTTAAGAAATGTTGGCCTGTTTTTTTTTTTTTTTTTTTTTTTTTATTGCATTGAATGACGAGACGAGCATGCCGTTCGCCTGATGGTAAGCGATACGACCACCCATAAACAGTAGCAACACCATCCAGCACCTTGACTGACAAAGTACTGAGTGGCATTCCACTGCGCTCGTCATCCTGAGACATAAGATGTTAAGTCTCATTATGTCCAGTAGTTATACTGGCTGCAATGTCCTTCAAACCGAAACACAACAGTGCATGCACTGTTTGTTTTAGTTTCATTGTAGCGCGTCACTCTATCTAGGTATATAATTAATCAAAGCTTTTCACGTATAGACAAGTAAATTCTCATTTCTATACTTCGAATTTTCTAGAATTTCGTGACATCCAAACAATTTCGTAGCTGAGGCGGTGTTATTTTTAAACACGTGGCTACGTCGCTGTGGCACCCTCGTGCATGAATATTTGATGGATCCAGTGAGAACAAGTCTTGAACCAACTTATGTTTTATTTGTTAGGTTTAACTTGCGTTGTTTTTGAAAAGGCTTTGATAAATATACTTATAAAACTTTCTAAAAAAAAATTAAGTCGCCGAAAAAACTGAAAAGCAAATAATAGTAAACATTTTTTATTTAACCTTAATAACTAAGTTCTTAAACTAATGTAAGTATACTTACGTAATTTTGGGCCTTGGAACTTTTTTAAACGTTTTAAAACGTTCATATAAAGTGTAGTTTTTAAGCAAAATAAAGATACATAAACCTCAAAATCGGGGGACTTTAAAATGATATGATTCAGGTATTGAAATTAAACTATTAAAACGGATTTTATAGCGGTTTTTTATTTCATTTTCTCCCGACGTTTAGATTTGTAACCATGGACCTATAAAAAAAGGCGGACGGAGTCTCGCTAAACTAAAACTGAAGCACAGCAATGGCGGCGGCGTTACTATGTGTGCGTAAATGAATGATTGCCATAAAAAACAAAACTTCCCCAATTTTTAACACTAGTTTACACTACACTATTTTTCCAATTTTAGGTTAATTTTATTGAAAGTCTTTTTAATAATTTTATTGTTTGCAAGATGTAGTTATAATTAATTAATTTATATATTATTTAGCTTTTTTTTAAATTACCGTGATAAATAATAGCCAAACATGTGTGATTAGTAGGTGTGTAGAAATTAATGAGTCTTACCGAAACACTAAAATTATGTTTCCTAACTAATGCTAAATCACACACACACACTCACTCACGCCTTTTATCCCCAAAGAGGTAGGCAGAGGCGCAACTAGTGCACCCACTTTTCGGCGTGCGTAATCCGTCCCGTGATATGATAGGGGGCGAGCCTATCGCCATATCGGACACGAATTCTATACTCCGGGCTGGTACTGAATTTGAAACCCAATATCACTTTGGCCGACCCGGAAATCGAACCCAAGACCTCAGCATTGCAGTCATACCCTAATACAACTACGCCATCGAGGCAGTTAAAAGGCTAAATCAAGCAACGTAAATAATTAAACTTTCTTTAATTTGCATTTCTTTTTTTTTTATTCTCTATGTTGTGTTATCTTTTTGTATAACTGCCTCTTACTTGTGTAGGTCTTTGAGATGCCCTCTTATTTCGATATGTGATGAAATCTAACTGTTAATATTTTTGTGTAATATATTTAATAAGATTTATTTTATGATCTACACTCCTATTATATTCATTAAATCACTCCTCTATACTTCATTTCCTGTAGGAAACCTACAAAAAACATATACCTAATAACAACCTATACCTATTTAGTTTAAAAAACAAAATCGTATTTGACACAAAAAAAAATCACGTCTCCTATACTTCGGGGTATAATCAAATAGTTGACAACACTGGAATTGTAGGCTGAGGTTTTGTGTTACAAAAATAAATGATTTTAAATATCAATGAATGTTGATCAAATAAGTTTTAACATTACTAATTTACCTATGAAATGTGATCCCGTGACATTTGGTCTTGGAACCACTGTGATTTCGACAGCATTTAACCACACAAGACGGCATATTTTAATTATTTATTTTTATTCTCAAAACGACTTCATTCAATTGAGGTTTGTTTCGTAATGGCGGCCGATCGACATACTTTGGTGTGAATGTGTGCGCGATACTCGTGCGTATAGGCAAGCTGACATACTTTGGGTGCTTCAGTTTTTGTTTAGCGAAATTCCGTCCGCCTTTTTTTATACGTCCATGTTTGTAACACTAACTTTTCGGACCACCTACACTTCAGTCCGCCCCGTGACCACGAAGTGCTGCAAAGCCTCCGAAACGTCGGGAGAAAATAAAATAAAAAACCGCGATAAAATCCGTTATAATAGTTTAATTTCAATGTCTAACATTCGCGTAAACGCAAGGAATCATTATGATTTAGGTATTATAAAATCCTAGTTTTTGGGAGTTCCATCGAAATACATCTAAAGTGTCTTGGTTAAAATTATTTTAAGCCCGTTTTTGGACATGTCCTTTATTAAAAAGTTATCATACATAGTTATCGTTTTATTACAATTTAATTGAAAGCATAGATTTAAGCGCGTCTTATGTTTGGTCGGCTTATACATTTATTTATTTATGTGACCAGTAGCATTTTCTCAGATTTTGTAAAACGCCCTAATTGCATTAAAAAATTATTGATAACTGGCAGGCAGAATTTGAAACTTATTCAACATAAGAATATCTTTTAAAATTGAAAAATGGATCAAAGATCGCTTGATAGAGTCGACGGCGACTGCCAACTTGGTCGGACGCAAGTAACTTGGCGCCTCGTCTATCTCCAGTTACTATCTGGAATACGAATGTGCATGCCGAATACCTAATCAGATGAAATAAGATTGAAAATATACTAGCATTTCGTCAGCAAAAATATATGTGTCTTAACTAATCATTGATCAGGCTTTCTGCCTTACGTCACATAATATAATTATTTGAAAATCTAAATAATAATTCCACTTTAAAAACTAGTTCTTTTTTGTAAATTACGTTGGCCTTCATTGATCAGAAATTGGGACAATGTATAACAGGGTCATATTTGTATTAAACACATAATTTAAAAAGAATTAGGAATGGAAATCCCTTTAACAAAAGGGATGGGACAGTCTAGGCCACCGAAAATCTCAATCACCGAACCCAACGCAAAGCAAGCTGTTATTTCAAGACGAATTTCTGTGGAACACTTAATACCTCGTAGAGCCGGCCATTTCATTTTGTACACAAATATGTCGAGTATTGGATTTATTCAGTATCAGCCCGGAGTCTGGAATTTATGCTCGACATGGCTATAGGCCCCTATCACATAATGGGACGAAATGTACATTGGGAAAAGTGAATGCCAAAAGTTGCACCCCTGCATCTTCGGGGATAAAAGGTGTCTCATCTTTTCCACAGTAAAGTCTTCTCTAACAAACATCACATCCATCCGTTATCACTTAGTACTTTTAATAAGCTGCGAGGTTCACGCGTTTGCACCACGCTGATTTCGAAAACTAAGCACGAACTTAGTACGTGTTTGTTCCACCACAAAATGGTAACGTAGTACATCAAGAAATACGATGTCGTATGCATTTTGCAGATGCTGCTGGCTTTAGAACTGACTCGTGTGCCATTTGAATATTTTCGATGTTTATGGTGTGAATAGATGAAAAATAAATTGGATTTGTACATAATTCTTATTTTAATGTAAAGTTGCATAGAATATAAATCCTAGGTTGGGTTACGCTTTACTTTTTAAATTGCTAACTAAAATGTACATATTGTTATATATATATACATGATGTATAAAAAAATAGTACCTGGATGACCGATATATACAGGGTAATTTTGACATTGCGTTAATAAATGAAATCACATACTTATCTCGTCGAAAATAACACTTTCCATTAAGTTATTTTAACCATAGACGTAAAATAAAAAAGTGTAACTTTCGAACAAAATAAATATCAATAAAAAGTATCTTTAAGTTTACACGCCCTAATGCCACTACTACTGCTCTAAGATAATTCGTCACAGCGGCAACATTATACTTTCATTCCGAAATACACTTTCGCACACACCATATTCGTACTAAACTACGAAATGAACAAAAAATTTGAAAACTACTACCGGGATTTTGGCAATAATGTTCATTATTCATGGATGATTTTTGGCAAGATGTTAGAAGACGTAAAGACGAATATGTGGTTTCATTTAGTAATGCAATGTAAAAATGGCCCTGTATATATTTTTTGTAAATTGTGTTTTTTAGAAATTATATTTTAATACGAATTACATACTCTAACCTCAAACGAAACATTCATTGGCTTAGTGTTGCTTTTATAACAACACCATCTACCTGACATTGGCTGCGAAGCCTCATAGAAGAAAAAAAACATCGCCATCTACTGTTGTGTCGTTAAAGCAGTTAGTTGCTCTCAATTAGATGTCAGGAAGAGTTTTCAGTTTATGTGCTCAACAACGCCATCTAGTATCATATTTTTCACTTAAGTTGAATTTGAAAACACAGATAAAACGACATTTTCTAAAAATGAATCCTAGCTAGATCGATTTATCGCCCCCGAAAACCGCTGCATACAAAATTTCATTAAAATCGTTGGAGCTGTTTCCGAGATTCAGATTATTTATTTATATATATATACATACATGAATTGCTCGTTTAAATATATTAGATTTTTATTTATTTACTTATACACATAGATTGCATATTACTAAAGCAGTGTTGTACAAAGTTATTTGATATTAACCTCAATACACCTGTAGGCCACTTCTGTGAATTCCTGCGGGTTGCAGATTAATATATCCACGTTCTCGGAAATCGTATTGAGCAATCGTATGGCCCGCGACAAAGGCGCAAACCTAACCACATATGTTCGTGGTGTTCGGAGATGGAACAGTGGCGGGTGACGCCGAATGGTGACGCCGCCGCTGGGCACGCACAGTTATTTCTAATAATTATCAATCACAGACAATCATCTTGGATATCTGGATACCTCTCCGCTTACCATCAGATACAGTGGGTCACTTTGTTGGGTCGGAATACAAAAGAATTTTGTATACAATTTTATCCAACTTGTCAATAATATTTATTTCTTAAGTTACATGTAGACTATGCTACGCTAAGAAAAAAAAATAGTACCTATCATATATCATTCTTTTTCTGTTTGCCAAAGAGGTTCGTTGCGGATTTGTATCCATGATGTGCGCCAAGCCTAGTTCTAAAGCCTAGTTCACACCATATTCGTGTTTATAGACATACATTTCATGTAATTGGTGTTCTGTCTCGTTTCATAAGCAGTAGAGCATGAGACTCTTCAAAAAACGAAGTCCATCCAAAGGTTGTCTGGGCGAAATCACTAATTGCGATAATTCCACCATTTGTACGTTCCGTCTCTATTGTATATTTAATTTTCCTCTTTGCCTTAGATGTACAGTCAGCTAAATAAGTATAATTGCTGATAAAAAAATAAATAAAAATCGCTTATAAGTGTTAAGTTTAATTGAAACTTTTTTTTCTTTGTCTTGAAGTAAACTCATTTTTTAACCCCGCCTAAAAAGAGGGGTGTAATAAGTTTAGGGTGTGAATCTGTGTATCTGTATGCCTGTCTGTGGCATCGTAGCTCTCAAACGCTTGAACCGATTTTGACGGTTTTTTCTTGGTTTAAAATCTGGTTGATCGAGATAGTTCTTAGCTATAATTTATGAAGATCTGTTCAGGCGTTTGAAGATAACAACTCATTTCCAACTTTCATAACTCCGGTTGATTTAAAATTTGGTGTACTGTGACTTCGCCAATATTTTTAAGACATATTCACTTTGATTATCATAGTGTTTGACTACAGTGTCACACTATAGTGTTATAGTGTATGAGGTGATTTGAAGTTTTCAATTTCTTTAGCTATTTATGTTGCTGACTGTACAATAAAGGGTTTAAAATAAATAAAATGCTCTAAATAAATAATTTATCTACGAAATGTTTCCAAAAGTAACATTATACAACTTGCAAAGCTTTCTGCTGAACAAATATAGAGTTTAGTGGATATCATACAAGGTCTTACACTTTATTTAAATCGGACGTGACTTCGTATGTCGCTTCCATAAAACTGCCCAAGACTTAAATGTTGTTTAACTTTCATGAAAATGTATGAAATGTTATAAAGAATTCTTCAACGTATATTTGAATTCCATGTTTCTGTTTATATGATCAAAATTTAGAAGTCTCATATATTTATATATCAACAGAAAAACGCTAAGGGTCAGTTTCATGCGTTCAGGTAAATTTTATTTGACGTAAACGTATTACTGTCAAATAAAATTTGATTGCCTCGGTGGCGTAGTTTTATTACGGTACGACTGCAATGCTGGGGTCTCGGGTTCGATCCCCGGGTCGGGCAAAGTGATATCAGATTTTTCAATTCAGTATCAGCCCGGAGTCTGGAATTTGTGCCCGATATGGCAACAGACTCGCCCCCTATCACGTCATGGGACGGAATACGCACGGCGAAATGTGAGTGCACTAGTTGCGCCTCTACCTATCCCTTCGGGGACAAAAGGCGTGAGTGTATGTATGTATGTAAACGTATTAAACAGCTAATGTAGATAGAACTTATTTTATATGAGCATAGATTGGATTTTGATTTTTTTGTCAGCTTATGCATTTATGTTCGAGTACTTTGAGTATTTAGAGTAGCATTTATTAGTAAGTGGTGAAATTGGCCTTTATGGGCATGTTCACAACTTCTGAGTAAATACTATAAGCCGACCAAATACAAAAGTCACCACCTAATCTATGCTCCCAAATAAATTGTAACAAAATAAGTACCATCTAAATTAGCTGTGTAATACGATAACTGTCAAATAAAATTTTCTTATGAAACAGGACATGAGCAATATTTCTTATCTACAGGACACATAATATTTTTCATGGATTTTGAACAGTGTGCATGCACTGTTGTGTTTCTGTTTGAAGGACATTGTAGCCAGTAGGTATAACTACTGGACATAATGAGACTTAACATCTTATGTCTCAGGATGACGAGCGCAGTGGAATGCCACACAGTACTTTGTAAGTCAAGGTGCTGGATGGTGTTGCTACTGTTTATGGGTGGTCGTATCGCTTACCATCAGGCGAACGGCATGCTCGTCTCGTCATTCAATGCAATAAAAAAAAAAGAAAAAGATGCTATAGAAATAAAATGCCAGTTGATTTTATACCTTGACTTCAGAAAGAGATTATCGGTTATCTTCGCTTTCCTATAACGTCATCTGTCACTCTATATGACGTCTTGTCGCTTGTCGAATGATATCCGTTGCTTTGATAATTGTAGGTAATCTATACTTATCTATACTATAATATTATAAAGCTGAAGAGTTTGTTTGTTTGAACGCGCTAATCTCAGGAACTACTGGACTGATTTTGAAAATTATTTCACTAATAGGAAGCTACATTACTCTTGAGTGATATAGGCTACTTTTTATCCCGGAATAACTTATCCACGCGGGCGGACCCGCGCGCAAAAGCTAGTTTGTTATACATTTGTGCCCGTTCAAATTTAATGTTTTTTTGACGTAGTTTGTGCGTCGTATCGGAACACAAGTTTTATTAGAATTTCTAAGTAATCTTAATCCGTATCCGTGGGCTTAGAATGTGGCAATAAAACTCGACACGACTCCGTTACGTTCTATTGTGATTGGTTGAGAGACTAACACGTGACTGACGTTTTGATCTCTCGATCAATCACAACTACAAAATTAAACGACATCGTCTTACGAGTTTCGTTTTTTGCCACATTCGAAGTCCACAGTACTGTAATTGGTTCCCATCTTACTACTAATGACCAAAGATATATTCGAAAACATGTTAAAACAGACTACCATGATAGTAAACACAATCCGGATCCCCCAAAATGTTGCATAAAACACACTGACTTATCTACCAACATTAGGACAAAGTTTTAACTTCACCCGAACAAATTATCGTTTGTAATCTACCTTTAATAAATTGCATTTAGCATCTAACTTCGGCAATAATTTTAATTCGTGCCCAACATGGCTCTTGTGTACATATTTCAGGTAGTCCACTAAAAGATTTTGTTGGCAATTTAACAGCGATTGCGGGAAATTATTTTGGCAATTTTAGTGCTTTAAATTTTGCTTAGACAGATTTTGGTTATTATAAAGTGTTTAAGATAATTTATATTCAAGATATTGAGAAATCTCTGCTGAATGGTTCCTTCTAGGTACGATGAATCAAACCAGTATGATGGGACACAATGTATTATTTATTGTAAGACTAGCATTGCTTGCAGCTTGACTCCGGGCTGATACTGAGTAGAAAAACCCAATATCACTTTGCCCGACTCGGGGATCGAACCCGAGACCTCAGCATTGCAGTCGTACCGTAATACAACTACGCCACCGAGGCAGTGTTTAATATATTCAATCGTAATTTTGAGAGACTAGTAGTTTTAATATAAAATGGTAATTGCAAACGTTTTAGTCGAAATCGAAGATAAATTAAATATGAGTTAAGATTTTTTATAACAAAAACGATTAATGTGCAAATTGACACTTGGACTTGATTGAGATTTTTAATGAAACATTTCTAAAGCGACCTTAATTTATACTATTGTCGGTGATCTGTAAGAATGACCTCAATAATTTGAAAATCTATAATTGCTTTTATTATATTTGTAAGTGTTGCTCCCGACTAGGGTTGCCAGGTCGTCAAACCTAATAGCCGGATTGGCCGGAAACTTGGCTAAAAAGGCCGGACACCCTAAATTGTTAAGGATTTTGTGTCTTAGTATTAATACGATTTATTCACGTCCCATTTTTTCCGGCCACATTTTTTTTTACTCCCAAGTGTATGTCCATGGGATTTTATCGCCCCCCTAAGTCACTGGTCAAGTGTATAAAGCCTAACAAAAGCTGGACAAGCCAGACACCGTTTAATAGGGTAGTTGACTACTTTTTTTATACATTTATCAAAAATGTATGCCATCTAAAATCTAACGGAAAAATAATAATTCTCAAAATTGGGGCAATAATTAGTAAGTTATAAAGCTTCGAAATTTGGTGGAAGGGGTAGTTGTTAAATAACAGTAATATTACACTGTGATGTCACCGAGAGTCGTCGGCCATAATGCTGCGTGCGCACGAAAGAGATAGCGCGATATCCCCTCCACGTCCCCGCTTTTGCTCACAACAATATTTCAAATATGAATAATTGCTTTATTTATGAAACAATTTTGATGCTGATTTCACAGAAGAATTTCTTTTTCGTATTATTTTCTGTAACATGTAAAATAATGTCCAAAATCAAACATAGGAAACTACCCTATTTGGCCGGACACGCATTCAAAAAGCCTATATGCAGTACTATATGCAGCTTTATCTGTACTCCCGAGTCCGCCCATGTGAAAGAACATTGTATTATTTTTCGCTGCTAATAAAACATTATAATATAAATAGTTAAATCGTTGTGGTCCGTGTGAGTGACAATTTTTTTTGCGTTTAACTCTTACAAAAAACTACACATCTTTAAAAACTTTCACTTTTGATTTAATTATTAATAAAATGTGGGATTTTCATTAAATTAACGGATCGCATTTTTAAGTAAGGAAAAACAATACAATGATTTATAGGACCTTTTTGAGCATTGTATTGCTTTATAGAAATAATAATACTTATTACTATTTCAGACATTCTTGCAAATTCCAGCTTAATTTTTTTATTCTTTACCTGTTTTATTGCAGCTAAGTGAAGAGACGAGCATGCCGTTCGCCTAATAGCTTTAATTATCTTAAACATTTTAAAATAGCCAAAATCTGTCGACGGTACAAAGTTTAAAGCACTAAAATTGCCAAAATAATTTACTAGCGATACGACCGCCAATAAACAGCAATGCCGCACATAACATTTAATTAAAAAGTACTGCGTTGTACTCCACTATAGATATTATGTATACTGTGACTCCACTCTCGTCACCCTGAGCCATAAGATATTAAGTCTTATAATGCCCAGTAATTACGCTGGCTACAATGTTATTAAAACCGGAACACAACAGTGCATGCACATTGCTGCTTGGCTGTAGAAATAGACATTGCGATGGTACCTACCCTTGCATACAAGAGACCTACCACCAATAAAACCTTTGAATAATTCCATTTCCATGAATCACCACACGAATGAAGTGAGAAAATGTTGCAGAATAACGCTTAGTCACCAACTCCTGTACAGCACTTTCCTATTCGTTTCCAATGTTTAATTTCTGTCGACGACAGTTCTCGCGGCGGGCAACTACTGTGCTATTATCTATGTTTTTTATTCGTAACTGGCTGAAAACGTATTCAAACTTTTTGTTAACACTGGTCATTGTGTTTTTATTCTTAAAATAGCTGTGCGCATTTTGTGTGCGTGGTTTTATACCTATACTGCCTCGGTGGCGTAGTTGTATTACGGTACGACTGCAAGGCTGAGGTCTCGGGTTCGATCCCCAGGTCGGGCAAAGTGATATTGGATTTTTCTATTCAGTATCAGCCCGGAGTCTGGAATTTGTGCCCGGTATGGCGATAGGCTCGCCCCCTATCACATCATGGGACGGAATACGCTTGGCGAAAAGTGGGTGCACTAGTTGCGCCTCTGCCTACCCCTTCGGGGATAAAAGGCGTGAGCATGCATGCGTTTCATATCTATCTCAGCCTGTTATAAGAAGATTGCAACTAACGTAAACAAGGTGTCAAACTCGCCTTGCAATCAGCCTGAGAGGGGTTAGGCCTTAGTCCACCACGCTGGCCTAGTGCGGGTTGGCAGACACTCGCCACTTAAAAACACAATTTAAAACTCGCCTTAGGGTGGGGGGGGCGAAAATGCTATGGACATACACCTGGGAGGTAAAAAAACAGGTAGCTGGAAAAAATGGGACGCGAAAAAATCGTGTTAATACTAAAACAAAAAATCCTTAACAATTTATGGTGACCAGCCTTTTTTCGTCATAGCGCCTAACGTAAGTGTGTCGAGTTTTGGGATCAGCCTGTATTTATTTTTAAAGCGCTGGCATAGCTGTATCGTCTAGCCAAGGATAAACATCTCTCGTTAGTTAACACTCTGTCTGGTCTCGAATCCACTTACAATCAGATGCAGTGGCGTCATTTGGCCGTTCCCGTATAAAAAAACGTTTAGGTTTTAGGTTGGAAAGAAAAATCTGACGTGTGTATATAAAAAAGTGAATATAGAAAAATGCAACACACAAACTTGCTTATTTTCCTGAGTAGTCAGAGACTTGCCACATTCTATGTTGATGCATGAGTCATGATAGATATCTCTTCCGACTCTCACACTAACCATCATAAATGCTTTTCTGCCAATAAAAATACTAACATTTGTTTATGTTGAAATTTACTTTGCTCATTGCTTCGACGGTGGAGAATTTTGTTTGTGACAAATCTATATTTTGGGTTTCTTATACTCCATAATTTAAAAAACATCAAAATCAGTTCAGCCGTTCAGCGCTAACGGCGTAACAGTAATTTCACATTTATAACATAACAAGCAGTAAAACCCAAAAAATTTAGAATTTAAATGCAACCCGTCCGTCGCATCTGAGCATAACAGAGTGATATGACCTTTGCGGAGAGCAGACATTACCCCCTTACAACTGTCAGTAAACAGGCCCTTTAATGTAAACACCTTTTATGTGTGCTTTGAAATGAGATACATGACTTTTGGGTGCACTATAGAGGTGATTGTCCTGTGTTAAGATGGAACCAAAATTTTATGTATTTCAATACGAGATTGTCTGTTATTATATTTGTCGGAGACAAATAGATGGCGCTTCACTAAAATAAAATAAGTTTGTAACAACTGACAACAGATGGCACCACATTCGAATGATTATTAACGGAAACGTCAAGCGAGAAGCTTGAGTGAGGTCGCCACTGGACTAGCCAAACTAGTTTGACAATTGAAATGTCACCTGAGGCCTATATAAGGTCTAGCTCTCAAGAAAAATAGGCAGTGATCGAGCGGGAGCGCAAGAGAGAACATTGGATTGGCCTGTCTCGTGACGAACTCGCTGCGTTATCCGTCCTACGTCATGGAAGAAATATTCATAGTACCAGCTTTCTTCGACATCAGAAGTGGGATAAACAATCAATGCCCACAGAAATGGATTGTGCTCACTACATATGTACGCTATGTGGAATACATCGTACGATGGAGATATTTGACTACCCGCAATTTACGTGAAGAAAGAAATTGCGCTAATATCTGAATAAGAACTAGCCTACAATGTGAATAAAAGTGGACGCTATGTGTAACATGGCCATCGTCTTCTTAGCTGTGAGGATATTTTCTACCTTAGACAGGGTTGTTGGCAATGGTGTCTACATGTACGGCAATTGGGAAACTAGTGCTGAAACGTTCCTGAAGGCGTGCCGTTTATGGTGTGACAAGCACCGTGGTGTTGATAGTGACAGGACTGACAGGGACATCCGTGATTGCATCAGTAGAGGAAATCTGGTATCGTATTACCCATTACCCTTGTGTGAGGGTTCTGGTTTCTTTTTATTTCTTGGTTTGCAAATAGTGAGATCTTGTTTAACAGGGGGCATGTGCAGACATGGATTAACGAGTAATTCGTGGTTATTGTTGGTATAGAGCCGTCCTTAAACTTAAGGCCTTGGAGAAAGAAAATACCTGTTGTAGTAAACAATGACTGTACATGGCCTTGGTTGACAAAAGTGATCTAGGTGTAGGTATAGTGTTCGGTTTGAAGGAGTGCTGGCCTTCCTTGGTCAAGGCTTCGAATCGCAATACTGCACTGCTCAAAATTTTGGATTAAGAGCGCTACGTGCGATAATTTTGAGGTTGTCATGATAAGATGACTACTGAATTTCTGCTCAAAGATTGATGTGAGACTTGACTAAAGTCTAGGATAGGGTGAACGGTTTGATGCTGTTGTGATATTTTTGATTGCAGAACTGAAGATCCTTGCAGGTTAGAAAACTGCATAAACTGTGACTACTGAAGAGCCTCTGTGGGATCCGTTGGTGGATCTTAGCTGCGGTGATACAAGATGTTTGGTATCGTATCACCCGTAACCCTGGTTTGAGGGTTCTAGTTTCTATTATTTTCCTGTACCCGTTGCAAGTATTGGAATCTCATTTTACCATTTGGTAAATTACTGGTTCATGACTTGAGAATCGAGATAATGTCCAACTTACATCGCAGATAGATTTCCCTGTTGTAGCAATGGGATGGCTGTTTAGAAAGTCTGACACGAGTCTTAATGTAAAGTCAGAATGGGCCGAGCCTTGTAATGCTGCTGTGTTTATTTTCTGATTGCAGATATTGGAAATCACTGCTGGCGGTGCCGCGTGTGACATGTCCGTTTCGGTAGGACGGTGTGCGGTGTAATGCAGCTGGTGAGCAGCTTCCGAGAGAAGATCTCCACAGATCGTCAATGACACTCACTTCACTCAAATAACTATTGAGTTGTATTCAGTTTGATCATTTACTGACGGCTGTGTTGCCGAAGAGTTAACCGTCATTTCTTCTCACCACGTGACACTGGGAGGTGATGGTGAGGGGGCATTTTGAGGGTGATGTGTTATCCTTGTAGCGTTGGTGCGCTAGCAAGATGAGCCGTTGGTGCGGCGATGTGTTATCCTTGTTGCGTTGGTGCGCTAGCAAGATGAGCCGTTGGTGCGGCGATGTGTTATCCTTGTTGCGTTGGTGCGCTAGCAAGATGAGCCGTTGGTGCGGCGATGTGTTATCCTTGTTGCGTTGGTGCGCTAGCAAGATGAGCCGTTGGTGCGGCGATGTGTTATCCTTGTTGCGTTGGTGCGCTAGCAAGATGAGCCGTTGGTGCGGCGATGTTTGCATTGGTGTGCAAGCAAAATGAACTGTCGGTGCGGCGATGTTTGCATTGGTGTGCAAGCAAAATGAACTGTCGGTGCGAAGATGTTTGCATTGGTGTGCAAGCAAGATGAAGCGTTGGTGCGAAGATGTTTGCATTGGTGTGCAAGCAAGATGAACCGTTGGTGCGGAGATCTTTGCATTGGTGTGCAGGCAAGATGAGCCGTTGATGCGGCGGTGTTTGCATTTGTGTTCAAGCAAGATGAACCGCTGGTGCGGAGATGTTTGCATTGGTGTGCAAGCAAGATGAAGCGTTGGTGCGGAGATGTTCACATTTGTGTGCAGGCAAGATCAGCCGTTGGTGCGGAGATGTCTGCATTGGTGTGCAAGCAAGATGAAGCGATGGTGCGGAGATGTTCACATTTGTGTGCAGGCAAGATCAGCCGTTGGTGCGGAGATGTCTGCATTGGTGTGCAAGCAAGATGAACAGTTGGTGCGGAGATGTTTACATGTGGGTGCAAGCAAGATAAGCCGTTGGTGTGGCGGTGTATTATTCTCATTTGCGTAGATGCATAGATGACTTGGGCAGTTCACGCGGTGATGTGTTGTTTGCGTTGGTGCGCAAGGCGAGATGACCTGTTGGTACGATGAAGTGTGTCGAGGTATGGGGGTGACGAGCCGTTGGAGCGGCGCTTAGTGCAGTTATTGTTCTTTGAGTAAATGAGACTAATCGTTGGCAGTATAGTGATCCTTGTTTGTGGAAACAAGATAAGCCATTGGAAAGATTATAATAAGTGTGGTTGTACTCATGAAAACGTGCAACTAATAAAAAATTGGGATAGTAAATTAACTTACTATGGTAACCTGTGCACACGGTCACAGAGTTGACGCGTGGCGCATGTGTCGGTCACAGGGATGACTCTGTTGGCGAGTCAATTATGCTCACAGGAATGATTGTTTTAGTTTTGATTATGGTCACTAGGATGACTATAGAAATAATTTTATATCACGGTAGTAATAAGTGTTAATTGATTTTATTCTTCATGATAAGTGTGGTGACAGTGGCGAGTTCGGTAATAGTGATGAGTGAATTTTGGTTCTGGTAGAAGCTCGGGTAAGGACTCTATCAGCTTTATTTCGCTCGACCGTGCTAATACTATTGTGTAGTCGTGGCCCAGTGGAAATTCGGTGTCTCTCGAGGCAACTCTAATAGTCCGTGGGTTGCGGCTTGCGTTTGGCACTGGTCGAGGCTGTGGTTTGTAGAGATCATACTATATAGTGCTCCACGAGATGGATATGCGTTTGTAAGATGCGATCCACGGGATGGACATGCAAGTGGGAGTCACGATCCACTAGAGGGTTATCAAGACAGCAATACGCTGGTTGGCTGCGAGAGTCGTGGCACAAAAATGGAAAACTCGTTGTTGCGTGTCCTAGTGGGGAACGCATGATGGAGGCATATCCCGGGAGACTTGTGCTTGGTGGCACAAGTGGGTAGTAGAACGCCCGATGAAGTCATGTCCTGAGAGGATTGTGCTTGATGAAGGAACAATGTCTGAGCGTTTAGTGACGTTTGAAATTGTCTGGTAAAGTTAGCAAGTGATGATATTGTTGACAGTAGAGTTTGATGCCTAATCGAGACTTAAGTTGAAGATGGACCTTCAGCAATTTTGACATTCTATCAACTGTATTGTAGTGTGTGCCTGGAGTATTCTTTTGAAGATGATTGTGCTTTGTGTCAATCAGAGTAACACACGGGGACGTGTGTGTCGCAGGATGGCCGTGTCGGAGACAAATAGATGGCGCTTCACTAAAATAAAATAAGTTTGTAACAACTGACAACAGATGGCACCACATTCGAATGATTATTAACGGAAACGTCAAGCGAGAAGCTTGAGTGAGGTCGCCACTGGACTAGCCAAACTAGTTTGACAATTGAAATGTCACCTGAGGCCTATATAAGGTCTAGCTCTCAAGAAAAATAGGCAGTGATCGAGCGGGAGCGCAAGAGAGAACATTGGATTGGCCTGTCTCGTGACGAACTCGCTGCGTTATCCGTCCTACGTCATGGAAGAAATATTCATAGTACCAGCTTTCTTCGACATATTAATATTATGAATCCAAGTACGTGAATTTAGGTACTCTATACTAATATTATGAAGAGGAAAGATATGATTGTTTGTTTTTTTGCATTGAGTAGGCTCCGAAACTACTGAACCGATTTGAAAAATTCTTTCACCAATATAAAGCTACATTATGAGCGAGTAACATAGGCTACTTTTTATCCCGGGGAAATATAAAGTGGGACTTTTATCCCGGAAAAACTCATTCACGAGGCTGGAGGCACGAGCTGAAGTCTAGTAATCTATAAAAAAAATAGTGCAGACGTTTCAATGTTTGAATTAAACGCAGAAACTGTTGAATACATTTGGGGGATATTGGGCCAGTTTTAAGTGAAATTAGGCACACAGATAAACCCCCTACTCCAGATTAAATTGACCAAAACTTACGTCATAAGCGTATATAGTAGAATTGTTATTCCGGTTATGGCAAGACACTCGGACAGTCCAAAACACAAACTTATATCTTATTCTTACTAATATAAATGCGAATGTTTGTGAAAGTATTTGGATGTTTGAATATTTGGGAGATTATTAGAAGTAAACGCAATAACCTAGATAAACTAATCAATAATCTAATATAGGTCACTAATCTCTAGTAATTTACTCTCGTGGTAAATATTTAATTTTTTATCGGATTTTTACGTAAATGGCGCTGGCGTCGTTTAGATGGCGCTTTGGATTACTACACTGTTTTAGGAATTTTTAATGCCGGTACCCTTTTCACGCAGGCGAAGCCGCCAGCAACACCCCATCTATACTTACTAATACTATAAAGCTGAAGAGTTTGTTTGTTTGTTTGTTTGAACGCGCTAATCTCAGGAACTACTGGACCGATTTTAAAAATTCTTTCACTAATAGGAAGCTACATTACTCCTGAGTGCTATAGGCTACTTTTTATCCCGGAAAAACTTTTCCACGCAGGCGGAGCCGCGCGCGAAAGCTAGTTTTTTATAAATCTTAACGCAGGAATAATATGCACTATATACACATACACGCTGTACCCTAAATATTTTTCAGTACAATGGAATTAGTCTAATATAGCCACAATAATTGTCTCAAAACTCTTAACATCTCATATAATTGTTGATGAAATTCTAGATCGTTTTACTATCAAGTTCCTAGTTAGTGTCTCTAATCAGCTGTTAACTAATTACGTTTGAGGTTTGGTTATGGTTACCAATTACGGCGGTTTTCAATGAAACTTAATCTTCATTCCGATCCCGAGAATAATCCAACCAAAATTAACATGTAAGTACGATCAGAGGGCCTTATTCCGTCTACGGGGTCATATCCGTCTTCTTGCAATTACGGGCGATCTAAATGAAGTACAGTCGATTTTTTGACTATTTTACATATATCACGACTATAAAAACTGTCTTTTAATGAGCACGTCCGTCATTACAAAAATACTGATATCACGTAGACGGAATAAAGCCTTCTGTCAAAAAATATTTCGTATTGGTCCATTTTCGCGTTGGATCGAAAAAAACTATATATCGACGGTAAAAAGCGATTTTGTCGTATCTCGAAATATCCAACTTTACACCAGAGCCAAAAAACGATTTAAAAAATTCATAACTCGTAAATTTATGAAGATAGAAAGTTGAGATTTGGAACATATTTCCAAAAATCTAAACCTTACTTTCCACGGTTAACCGAAATATCCTAAAGTTACTACTTCATTGATTTTGTACTAGTTACAGCAGTCGATGTTTTAATGTCGAGCAGCAGAAATGTTTTATCTGTGAGGTGAAATGTTTTTTTTTTTTATTTTTTTTTTTTTTTATTGCATTTAATGACGAGACGAGCATGCCGTTCGCCTGATGGTAAGCGATACGACCACCCATAAACAGTAGCAACACCATCCAGCACCTTGACTAACAAAGTACTGTGTGGCATTCCACTGCGCTCGTCACCCTGAGACATAAGATGTTAAGTCTCATTATGTCCAGTAGTTATACTGGCTACAATGTCCTTCAAACCGAAACACAACAGTGCATGCACACTGTTGCTTGGCGGTAGAAATAGACATTGCGGTGGTACCCACCCAGACGGCCTCTTACATAATGAGAGACCTACCACCAGTAAAGTAATGTATGACCAACTAAGATACATAAAGATTTCGATGCGACGGATCTGCTGTATCTCAAATAAAAACCATGCCAATCATGTTTATTTTGCTGTATATGATTTAATCGAACTAGTTTATGAAAAAAAACCACGTCTTACATACAAGCAGTATCATAAAAGTTATAAAAATAAAATGCTGTATCTTTTACTAAACGCTTTTATTTTCTTTTTAAGAATGTAAGGACAAAAAAAACAAATAAATAAACAAAATAAACAGTAATTTTTCTATTCAACTCTAACTATATTTGTCTCCTGTTGTTGGGGGGGAGGGGGTTCTCAAAATCCCCCAAGCATCGAACTACGCTTTCGGCATCAATGGCAGTGACTATCCCGCCCTCACGCCCGCCACTGCAACTCTTGTAAGCCAGGATCAGCAGTGGCACGCATTTTATGATACCGAGCGGTGAAGCTCGGCGAATCTCAGAGAACACTAATCTGTCTTTAACCCGCAATGAAATCAATCAAATAGAAACATAGGGAGGAGTTGGAAAAAATGGGCGTCAAGGGCAGCGTGAGACCTACTTTCCACGCTATCTTCCATCACTGAGATCGCAACATTGTACTAAAAGATAATACGACATTAAAGACGAACTACCCTGCTTGAAGCGGCGATAGCCTAGTTGGGAGTGGAACGGACTGTCGAGACAAATGTCCGCAGGTTCCAAACCCAAGGGTACTGACCAAACCCACTTCTGACTTTTCTAAAAAAGTTATGTGTGTTTTCGCTGTAAATTATCGCTCGCTTTAACGGTGAAGGAAAACATCGTGAGGAAACCTGCATACCTGAGAAGTTCTCTGAATTTCGAAGGTATGTGAAGTCCGCCAACCCCCATTAGGCCAGCGTGGTGGACTAAGGCCTAAACCCTCTCAGTTGTAGAGGAGGCCCGTGCTCAGCAGAGGGCAGTATATAATACAGGGCTGATATGGTATGGTATAGTACCCCCTGCCGCCCGCCCGCCACCCCCGGTGGCCCCTATTAGTCGTCTTTTACGACAGGCACCGTACCGTACCGTGGTGGACTTCTCCAAACGCCCCCAATCCATACGGTAGGAGATGCCGGTCAGTCCTCCACCTAGCGTCTTCTACGTCTCCTCTAGTGGCGGGAGGTATCTTCGCGCTCCTGATCCCTCTCGGCACTCTCCTTCTGCTAGAGGACCACCTCGCAGAAGTGGGCCATCACACGCCATGACCTCTGGCTGCCGACCATGGAACCGGCCACGGCCGGCAGTGAGAGGTCTCCTCCGACGACTGCTCTGAGAGCGCTGCGCTCCTCGTCCCAGACTGACCAAAACTCCAATGTGTGCTGATCCGTATCCAGCGGGCAGTTATCACAATGCTGTTGTAGCAAGAGAGCGATGCAGCGGTCGCTCAAGAAGTGCTTTGGAAGTCGAGAAACTGGTTCGGAATGGCGTAGGTAAGGTACACGCTGGGGTAGGAGCGAAGTGACGGGAGCGGGTCTGGCTAGAGTGACGTATTGACAAAGTATTAATCACTGTATAAAAAAACAATACTCTGTTCCTATGACGTAAGTGCGATTTTCGCTATCCGATTCAATGTTTGAAATGTAGTAACTTTTCAATAATTATACGCACACCTCTGGCAACGTAAAATTTTGGGCCGACAGAAATGCTGTATCTCCGAAAATCAATCTCCATAATTGAAAAATAATGTTGTAACAATTATTTACACTGGGCGTATTGTTGTATCTCTTTTATTTTCAAATGTAACGTTTTTTTCTCTATTTACAGCAATTTTTTGTATAAACTGTACAAAAACTAGAAAATAATCGATGGCGTATCATAATTTTTTTTCGTCGTAAGAAGACAAGACCTAGACCATTCGATGCGGCTTTTTTTTCTGATCAATAATATAGTAATAAGTCATTTTAGGCATTTTCCGAGATACGACATTTCCGCTTTCTACCGTCGATATATTTGTATAAGTATATTTCGGGGTTGGCTTTCTTTAACTATGTACTTATACAACTATAATGTGCCGTTAGCGCAACATGCAAGCTTGTTGCAATTGTTTGGCTTAGTTTTAGACGTCATTCCTTTCTGAGACATTGAGAGATATTTATCCCTTTTTTCGCGGGGTAAAACGCGCTTTCGCTACCACCACTGTGGGGAGAGTGGAATGGTTATGGTGGTTTCACCGATCTTACGGCCCAATGTCGACTCGGGAGTATAGCATCATCTGAGCGGGCATTAGACCGAGTCCCCAACACTATGTACACCCTACACCGACATACCAACCAAAACCCGCGGTGGCCTTCTACGGCACATACGGGACGGACCCAATTTATCGCTCATCAATCGGTATTATGCCATCCTGTTTAAAACTGCATAGGCTGATCGAGAACGCAACTCACTCACGTGGAACTATGGCGGGCTCTACACCTTGCATACGATGGTCTCAAAATGTAGTTGATTATTATAAAATCATTAGAATTTTCTTAAAATAATTTTATGCCCCAAATTGAAGAATGCTGCGGCAAAGTTAAGCGTTTTTATCTTTATAATGAGGGGAAAACCTGGATTAACAGATTTTAATCTTAATATTGCTCTTAAAAGACAATTTTAATGGCAAAGTTGAGTAGGCTCGTAAAGTGGAAAGGTCCTAAAGTTTGCCGGGGTCAGGTAATTTTTGTTCAGAGTAATATTCATAATTTGAGATTGATAATGGCACTTTTAACAGTTGTTGGTGAGTTTTTATTTGACTTCTGGAAAATTGGTGTGTAATTATAAATTACAACTGTAATTTTATATCCTTATGGAATCCAATGTTTATTTATTTGACCTTGCTTTAAATACATCTCTTCTTTATCTTTGGGTGATCCAGAGATTTTTTTATTGCATCGTATGACGAGACGAGCATGCCGTTCGCCTGATGGTAAGCAATACGACCACCCATAAACAGTAGCAATACCATCCAGCACCTTGACTTACAAAGTACTGTGTGGCATTCCACTGCGCTCGTCATTCTGAGACATAAGCTCTCTCAGTCTCATTATGTCCAGTAGTTATACTGGCTACAATATCCTTCAAACCGGAACACAACAGTGAATGTGAAACTGCTGCTTGGCGGTAGAAGTAGACATTGCGGTGGTACCCACCCAGACGGACTCTTACATATGAGAGACCTACCACCAGTAGATATCGTGGGGGCATAAATTTGAGATAAGTAAATTCAATATAGTTAAGTGATAGATCTATCTTGTACAATTAGATCTCAATATTTTGATACCTGGTTAACAATAAAACAGTGGGCTTAGAATGTGGCAAGAAACACGACACGACTCCGTTTCGTATTATTAGGATTGGTTAAGAGACTAACACGTGACTGGTGTATTGGTCTCTCGATCAATCACAAACATCAAATTTAAACGATATCGTCTCACGAGTTGCGTTTTTTTTGCCACTGACTAGCATATCCTATAATTCTATTTAATATACAGGGTTATTTTGACATTGAGCTAATAAATGAAACCACATACTCCTCTTTGCCTCTACTAACATTATGCCAAAAATCATTCACGAAAAACGAATATTTTCACCAAAAATCTCAATTTAACTTTCCTGATTTTTTTATCATTTTGTAGTTTAGTGCGAATACGGCGTGTGCGTGAGTGTTTTTCTGATTTAAAGTATAATATTGCCGCTGTCACGACTCCTGAGAGTAGTAATAGTGGCATTAGGGCGTGTAAACTTAAAGTAACTTTTTATTGATATTTATTTTGTTCGAAACTTACACATTTTTATTTTGCATTTATGGTTAAAATAACTTAATGGAAAGTGTTATTTTCAAGAAGATACCTAAGTATGTGGTTTCATTAAGTATAGCAATGACTAAATTTTGTTTTTTTTTTTATGGCTTTGAATGACGAGACGAGCATGCCGTTCGCCTGATGGTAAGCGATACGACCACCCATAAACAGTAGCAACACCATCCAGCACCTTGAGTTACAAAGTACTGTGTGGCTTTGCACTGCGCTCGTCATCCTGAGACATAAGATGTTAAGCCTCGTTATGTCCAGTAGTTACACTGGCTACAATGTCCTTCAAACCGAAACACAACAGTGCATGCACACTGCCGCTTGGCGGTAGAAATAGACATTGCGGTGGTACCCACCCAGACGGACTCTCATATATGAGAGACCTACCACCAGTATCTTGACCGTAGTATCTATAAATGACCTTATATATCAAGATATCTACAAAAAAGTAGGCCTACTTCTGTTTAGTTCACGATACACCAAACGTTTGTCGAGCTAAAAAAACTACAGACCGATTGACACGGGATTGCAATTTGCCCCACCCGAAATACAAACCCTCGTCCCTTTACGAAAGCCCAAAGGTAACGTAATCTCACTAAAGCTAAACCGTCGAGCGACAAGATATGGGCAGACCTTTATCCCATACTTTGTTTCTGTTTTAGTAGTTATTATGTTGCCTAATACAATTTTAATAAGACTGCCTACCCCTTATAGTTATTAATTACTACGTATCGCTAGGTTATTCTTCTTCTTCTTTTAAATTATGGCTCCCACCGATTATCTACCGGTGATTTGCCAATGTCAAGTTATAATAGCAGATACAAAACAATAAATTCACACACTCACGCCTTTATCTCCGAAGGTATAGGCAGAAGGGCAACTAATGCACCCACTCTTCGCCGTGCGTATTCCATGCATGATATTGCAATAGGGGGCGAGTTTATTGCCATATCGGGCAAAAATTTCAGACTCCGGGATAGAAAAATCCAATATCACTTTGCCCGACTCGGGGATCGAACCCGAGACCTCAGCATTGAAGTCGTACCGTAAAAGAAGTACGCCACCGAGGCAGCCAGTCTAAGAATAAATATAAATTATTAGATATAAGAAGTTGTCGCCAAGTCGAAAAATCTATATACAATTTCTTCCCTAATATGAAAGCCTCAAAAAATGCATGGGAATGACATTTCCGATCAATAAGTATGTCGCTAGGGTATATCATTCCCATACTTTTTTTGATTTCTGTTTGCGTAATGATAATAGGAATTCGTCTTGGTTACAACTCCTTGTATACAAGTCCAACTATTCAATTACTGTTAGGTAGTATACACTGCAATAAGTGTGCGATAGTGTAATTGGGAATGGAATGAACTGTTGAGAGGATAGACCGCTAGTCAAAAGTCAATCTGACTTTCCGAAGTTACGTGTATTGTTTATCAATTGTCGTTCGCTTTAATAGTGAAGGAAAAAATCGTGAGGAATCCTACCTGAGAATTCTATATAAGAATTTCGAAGGTATATGGTCTGCCCACCCGCACTAAGCTAGAAAGGTAAACTATATAAACCTATATAAACTATATAAGTAGAAGAAGAGGCATGTGCCCAGCAGTGAGTAAATATAGGGCTGGTATTATTATTACTACTAGAATTTCTCCTACTAAAACTTCAGACATTTTGCTATACAAATACAAATACAAATACAAAACACTTTATTGCACACATGATAGAAAAAAAACATATAAAATTATTAGCCATAAAAAACAGTTATAAAAAAAAAAAAACATGATGTACAACGGGCGGTCTTATCGCTTTAAGCGATCTCTTCCAGACAACCGAATGGATTATAATTAATTTGAATACGTAACGGACATAATTTAAAAGAGAACGGTGGTGCAATTATTAATTCTATGTTACTAAATTAAAATTAAAACATTATATTTTACGCAAATTAAAAAAAAAAAATACAAAAATAAATAAAGTAAATAAATAAAAAAAATAAAATAAAATAAAGAAAATATACAATAATATTATACATAAATAAAAGAACAAATGGTAATAAATACAATAATAACAGCTTACTGAATTATAGAGAGGTAATGTTTTTTTAGAAGGATCTTAAAAAGGGACAGTGATTTAGCTCGTCGTATGGAGACAGGCAGATCATTCCACAATCTAACAGCCTGTACAGAAAATGATTTACCGTAGAAGGAGGAAGTATGGACAGGAGTTTTAAGTTGGTAAGTATTAGAGGAACGCAAAGGACGGGAGTCAGATACATGCAAGAAATGGAAATGGTTTTTAAGGTAAGGCGGGCTAGATGGATCAAAGAGGATTTTATACACAAGCGTTAAAATATGAGTATTCCGACGAAGACGGATAGGCAGCCATTCGAGCTTCCTACGAAATTCCGATACGTGGTCAAATTTGCGCAAACCATATATAAACCGAATACCGCAATTTTGGAGACGCTCGAGTTTTTTTATTTGGTTTTCAGTAATATTCAGGTAGCAGGCATCGGCATAATCAAGTATGGGGAGTAGCAATGATTGTGCAAGATTAATTTTGGTGGTAACTGGTAGAAAATTACGCAGTCGCCTGAGTGATGACAATGAAGCAAATAATTTTCGACTAACTTCTGTTATTTGAGGACCCCAGGACAACGTTTTGTCAAAGTGTACGCCTAAATTTTTAACGGTGTCAGAAAATTTTATGTGGTTGCCATCAAAAATAACTTGTGGTAATTTAAACCAGTCAATCTTCGAAATCATGCGGGAACTCCCAATAACAATAGTCTGAGTTTTTAAAGGGTTCACATTTAGCCCGTATGATTTACTCCAGTCCAAAATACGCTGTAGGTCTAAATTGATGGTTTCAATTGCTGCGGATAAGGAATTTACGGGGGCTTGAGTGTATATTTGAAGGTCATCCGCATATAGGTGGTAGGAAGAAGACAGATTACGGGAAATAGAATTTATAAAGATTGAAAATAAAAGTGGAGACAGAACACCGCCCTGAGGAACGCCTTTTTTTTTTTTTTTTTTTTTTTATCGCGGGGAAAAACGCTTTATCGCTACCACCACTGTGGGGTGAGTGGAATGGTTATGTTGGTTTCACCGATCTTACGGCACAATGTCGACACTCGGGAGTATAACATCATCCGAGCGAGCATTGGACCGAGTCCCTAACACTATGTACACCCTACATCGGCATACCAACCAAAACCCGCGGTGGCCTTCTTCGGCGCATACGGGACGGCCCCGGGGTATCTTGTTGCACGAAGATAGCTGCACGGAGCCGTCCCGGCGCAATGCCGTATTACGGCCCCTCTCTAAATGAGGGGGGGCTAAGAAGCCCCCGACCTCCAAAGCACGCCTTTGGCGTCTACGACTGCAGGAGACCGACCACCCGCAATGTCGTCCACCTCGTAGTCGCATAAATTGGAGTAGCAGCCCCCCACTGCTCGCCCCGCGACTCTCTCAAACCCCATTTAGTCGCCTCTTACGACAGGCAGGGGATGCCGTGGCGGAATTCTCTAGATGCCCCCAGACCACAGGGCACGCCCTGAGGAACGCCTGCACATAAAACACACCAAGAAGAGTAAGTATCGTCGATGCGAATACATTGTTGACGACCCACCAGGTAACTACGAAACCATTCAATAACTGGAAGAGATATGTTGAGACTGCCCAGTAACGCTAAAAGAATATCGTAATCAACATTATTAAACGCGTTACTGAAGTCCAATAGCGATAAGACAGTCACATGTCCGAGGCTCATACTATTCCTGATATCATCCGTGATTTTTACAAGTGCAGTGACAGTGCTACATCCAGGGCGGAAACCAGATTGCAGGGGATTAAGGAGGTTGTTTTTATTAAGAAAAGAAGATAGTTGTTTATATACTAGACGCTCTAGCACTTTTGAAAGAAACGGTAATATAGAGATAGGACGATAATCGGAAAAAGAGGAGGGGTTAAGTTTTTTAGGAAGAGGAATTACGTGAGTTTTTCTCCAGATTGTAGGAAAAGTACCACTTGAAACAGAAAAGTTAAGGATGTGCGTGATCACTGGTAAGATAATATCAAGTACAAGCATTATCATTTTTCGACTAATGCTATCACTACCGATTGCGTTGGATGATATTGACTCAATGCTCTTCTTGATATCACAAACAGAAAATTGACCGAAAGTAAAAGGTGAATGATCTGGACAAGGCTTGGAAGAAATATAGTTCAACGTAGCAGACTTACCTGGGCCATTGAAGTTAACAGAGGAGGAAAAATGTTGATTTAATGAATCAATGTTCAGGTCTTTAGGAATACTACTTTCACGCGCCCTTCCAACCCCCAGTGATCTTAGGAATTTCCATACTTTGGCCGGATCTTCATATGTAACCGATGAGTGAATATGACGGCGTTGCGCGTCTCTGCACAATCTGTTGCAGTAATTACGACGTTCGATATACTTTTCCTTGTTATCATCTGATGGACAGCGTTTAAATTTGGCCTTAGCTACGTTTTTCCTCTGCATGGCAGATTTAATTCTATATATTGTCTTCAATTAAAATTCTTAACAATATCAAACAACGCACAACTGAAACTAATCAAGTAACATGAAGACTTATACACGGCTTAAAGTATTGAGTCTAGAAACTTGATATTTTACTCACGAGCTCCTAACGTAGGTGAAAACTGATTAGAAATTAGGAAACTCATACTCTAAGGCGATTTTTTTAACATTGAGTAGACTGGTTTTAATCATTCGATTTATCGATTATAATTATTTTATTAATTCGTCCCACATAAAATTCATCAATCTATATTTAACCTCCTTCCTTGACGCCTACCTGTGTTCTATATTTAAAAATATTTATGATAAAAAGTTTATGAAAAAAATAGGAAGTAATTCTAATATTTATAGGCATCGAAGTCTAAGTCAGATACAATTAACATACAAACACTCCTCTGCTCTAAAGGGTTACCAATAAAATATACCAAAAGTTAACCCTACACTAGCACAAACTTCAATGACGATTCATGATCAATACGGTACCATTTTATTAACCCTCTTCGGCACAATAAATCCTTCGTGCACTACCGCATTGCGGAAGCAGCTTGTCTTTGCCACAATTTGTAAGAATTAAAATGGTATTTGGACGCGCAATTATTTTTGTCGCTGCACCACTGAATCTAGAGATTGCATTTTGTTGAATGTTTTTGAATTTATAGTGAAAATTGTTTAAATTGTGTGTAAGATTTTAATGTTATTTTAGAAGCGTGTTGGTATGGGTAAGAGAAATAAATTCATTGCTAATAATAAGAACAGGATTTCGTTTATATGTAAGAATTATAGCTAACGAGCTTTTGCCCGCGGCTCCGCCCGCGTGAATGAGTTTTCCCGGGATAAAAGTCCCGCTTTATATTTGCCCGGGATAAAAAGTAAGCCTATGTGTTAATCCAGGACATAGTCTACCCGTGTGCCAAATTTCATCGAAATCCGTTCAGTAGTTTTTGCGTGAAAGAGCAACAAACATCCATACAGCCATACTTCCAGACATCCATACATCCTGTTGGCGACGCGCTGGCTCCCATTAGCCGCGTGCCGACCCCCTCACACGAACAATAAGTGCCGTGATAATATTACAAACAAAGTGATTAAGTGATGTGCCGACCCCTCAGTGACGTTAGGAACATTATACGAACAATATAGACAGTATACCATGTGAATAGCAAAAGTGATATGTGTTAGAGACTAGTGTTTAAGGTAAATTTTTGTCTGTATTTCGCTAATAACTTTTTGTAGTTTTAATGTGTAGTGTTCATTTTTGTTTACTTATATAGAGCTAGTTAAGAGCTACAATTTGATACCATGTATGTATATGTGTGATTTTTACTTAATAAATAAAACGCCGAAATAGCCGATTGCCATAATGAAAATCGATTGAGAAATTGGGTTAATGGGTCGAGGCTCTCGTTACGGGATAGCCGCGCGGTATCTAAGCTAACGCGCGGCGGCGTACCGACATGGGTCCTACCGAAGAAAATACTCGAAGAAATCTGAAGAAACCTGAAGCCTGAAAACTGCAAGAAAACTGGAAGAGCGAGACAGAAGACAGAAGAGCGAGACGGAAGACTCGCAACAATCGAAGGCCCACGACGTACGGTGGCTTCGATTCGGTACTCGGGGGGTGCTTAGGGACGTAGGGTTGGCAATTCGGCACATCGGCACGTCGTTTAATAATTGTTTCTTCTTTGCCATCCCCTACACTCTACCTCACACACTTCGTACCCGCCGCTGTTCGGATACGTCGTATACACTCACCGATACATACAACGCGCAGATATACAACCGCCTCTCTCGAGGCGCCTTGATACAACCGTCTCTCTCGAGGCGTCTTGGTACGTGGGAAGAACAACGGGCTGGGTACCGGCGCCTGAGTTTCTCAACTCGGGATCACGCCCAGCAAGCTTGTGAGTACCAGTCGGTCTCACGAGCACCCCAACACATCCATACATCCATACTTACAAACTTTCGCGTTTATAATATTATTATAGTAGGATAAACTAATTATAAATAAGCTTTATTACTGCTGCAGAAAAAACGTAATTTGTTATTATTGAAATTTTCTTTTTCAAAATGCTTTTTTTCAATCTAAGTATTTCTAGAGTATCAAAATAGTATGTCTCAATATTCTCTTGCTATTTTTATAATCTTCCACATAACCGTGCCCTACAGGGATAACGTTTCATCATTAGCCACATGTAGTACACTGCTGAACATAGGCCTCCTCTAAAGATTTCCAGACGGACCTAAACGTTTATGTACCGATTAATAATGTAAATCCTATTCGACAATTGAGGAGTGCAATAAATTGAATTTTATTTCGGTACACGTCGGAGCAAATGGTTTCCTGATAAGTCATCCCCATCCCCCAATAAACAATGTCGAGGAGATTTACAGATACGCTGATGTCATTAAAGACGACGGGGATTTAGGGCGCTTTCAAATTAGCATCGTGGCTGCAGTGCAGCGCAGCGCTGCGGTCGCGCTGCAATTTGAATCCATAATATAAAGAAGACACGCGCGGCGACCGCACGGCACTTGGCAGATAATTTAAGCATCGCGTCATTTGTTGTAATTCTCATGGATTTTCAAACGCGCCCTAAGAACTAGTAGAGTAAATTTGAGTCTCTTGAAAACAATTTAATACATCAACAAATTATATACAAATCATCATCAGCACAGTATCAAAATATCACAAATTGATTCTAACATGAACGCCGAACTTTCTCGAACAAACATTCCTTATCAATTCCTACCGCTTCTAAGGCCCAACGATAGTAAACCGCACCGCATTACAATCTTGATTAATTCTAAGCCATGTCCTGGGATTTACTGCGATTACCAGCCTTGACTGCCTCGGTGGCGTAGTTGTATTACGGTACGACTGCAATGCTGAGGTCTCGGATTCCATCTCCGGGTCGGGTAAAGTGATATTGAATCTTTCTATTCAGTATCAGCCCGGAGTCTGGAATTTGTGCCCGATATGACGCTAGGCTCGCTCCCTATCACAATATCATGGACGGAATATGCACGGCGAAAAGTGGGTGCACTAGTTGCGCCTCTGCCTACCCCTTCGAGGATAAAAGGCGTGAGTGTGTGTGTGTACTACATTTGAGTCACAAGATTCCTTCAAGCCTGTTTTATTGCAAAACTGTTGTTTTAGAATGTTTAAATATAAAATATTTTTATGAAAAACACGGACTGCCGAGACGAATATCCGCAGGTTCAAAGCCTAAACACACCTCTGACTTTCTGAAGTTACGTGTGTATTATTTACCAATTATGAATAAAAATTATCACTAGTTTGAACGAAAACATCACGAGAAAACCTTCATCCAATATACCTAAAATTCCCTGTAAGAGTTTCGAAGGTATGTGAAGTCTGCAAACCCGCACTAGGCCAGCGTGGTGGACTAAGACCTCTCAGTAGTACATGAGACGCGTATTAGTATTATAATTACACCAAATGTCATTTGAAATAAGATGCACTGACCATAGGCTGAAACTACCTAAAACTGGTGGTAGGTCTCTCATATGTAAGAGTCCGTCTGGGTGGGTACCACCGCAATGTCTATTTCTACCGCCAAGCAGCAGTGTGCATGCACTGTTGTGTTTCGATTTGAAGGACATTGTAGCAGTGTAACTACTGGACATAATGAGACTTAACATCTTATGTCTCAGGATGACGAGCGCAGTGGAATGCCACAAAGTACTTTGTAACTCAATGTGCTGTATGGTATTGCTACTGTTTATGGGCGAACGTATTGCTTACCATCAGGCCAACGGCATGCTCGTCTCGTCACTCAAAGCCATAAAAAAATAAAATTCGCTGGCATCAACTTGCCAGTAGATGCTTCAGTCAGAGGTGGCTTCAGATTAAAAGTATCACTCATGGCCAGTTTCTTATTGACAGTAAAAGTCAGTTATAACGCATGAGTTGCAGCAATTATATTTTTACATTAGTTTTACTTTAGTAACGTTTGTGTAGTGCCAATTCTTGTAGATTTTACTTCAGCAGTAACATTTTCTTTGAAAGTTCCTATAGAAATTGTCCATTTCTCCCTCTATCACATTGCGTCGCCTTAATGGCGTAAAATATAGCGGTGGTTTGCGCACATTGTTTCTGAAATAAATAGTTTTCTAAAATCTGTTGGCAGTAATTAAATGTGCAACTTAAGGTACTGTATATAAAAAATATTGAAAACGAGAAGGCCCGCAATAATTAAATAGTTGTTACGAAAAAGTTGGCTACCGACCGCAAACTTTTACTTTTAAAATACAAATAATTGTTGGGCGGAGTTATTAAGAGCGAGTTTCGAATTGCTAACTTTTTTAAAATTATTATTCATTGCTTTTATTATTTATTGAGTTTTTAACACAGGTCAAACTTTGCCCAGGGCGCACATCTGGTGTTTCTTTTTGTGATATACTTTTATGTTAAAAATTGGATGTTGTTTTTATATGTTTTCATCTCGCAATGTTATTACAAGGTTTCATGTTCTGGCTTTCCGTCCGTCTGGAAATCTTTAGGGGAGGCCTTTGTTCAGTAGTGGACGTCATGTGGCTGATGATGATGATGATATTCTGACTTATTTTATTAATTACGTGGTACCAACTTCATAATGAGAGACTTTGAGAAACTTAAATCCAAATAGTAGAATATTATATCGAATACTTCTTTATATGTTCATTGTATAAACTCCAGTAGAGATCGTCGAAAAATGAGTTTCGAATATTGAAGTTTTGCTTCAATCTCTAAACATTATTTCGTATTATTAAGTTAAGTACAAACAAGTCAAAAGTCAAAAGAATCCGTGAATCAGATCAAACTGCAGAATCCAACAAAGCTTTATTTAAAATTTTAAAACGTGACTTGTAACTCGTCGCTTAGAACAATGCAAAACCGGAAGCAAAGACGTCGTGAACAAACGCAACTACAGCAAGAAAGCATTAATCCTAAGCTATTCTCTTGATCCTGTTTACGAGATTATTCAGATATGTCAACACTCCATTAAGAAATCAGGTTATGTTATTCTTTAGTCAGAATGGTTTAATAATTAATGTAATGTATTTGCTTATTAGACGATTTTAATGATTATATTTTATACAAGCGAATGACGAGACGAGGTGGCAGCTCGTCTGATGGGCTGCGATTGCCCATGAATAATACTATCAAAGAACTTTGTAATAAAGTGCAATGTACTGCATGGCACTGCATAGAGTACAATATAGGTACTTACTACGTAAGACCATAATGCGCTTATCATTTGAGAATTAAGATGTTACATCCTATTTTACTCTAAGGACATGTCCAAAAACGGGCTTAAAATTCCAACCAAGATACTTTATATATATATTTGGATAGTACTCCCAAAGACTAGGCGTTTGCAATAAATCGTATAATTTTAACGTCCTTCGATTGTGAGATTTATGTAATTTTATTTTGCTTAAATCAATCAAATCAAATCAAATCAGCCCATCTCCACCCACTGCTGGGTATAGGCCTCTTCTCCATCACGCCACTCTTTCCGGTTCTGTGCGCGCCTCATCCACTGCTTCCCAGCACACTTTACGATGTCATCTGACCATCGGGCTGGTGGTCTGCCTCTCTCTCTGTGGCCGTTCCTCGGGTACCACGCGGTGAATGCCTTGCTTAATACTACATTTAAAATGAACTATTTTAAAAAAGTTAGTTATTAATTGAGTGGTCTAAAAATATTGAATGGATCCAAGATCTATATTTTTGCGCCTTCCATAAAGTTTGAGCCTGGTTAGATTTTGAAGCCCAGGACCCATACAAAAAGCGGACATCTTGTTTAACTGGTAGTAGTTTCTTATGCGAGGGGCCGTCTGTCTATTTCTACCGCCAAGTAGCAGTGTGAATGCCCTTCTGTGTTCCGGTTTGAAGGACAGTGTAGCCAGCGTAATTACTGGGCATTGTGAGCCTTAACATGTTATATTATAGAGTTTCGAACGCAGTGGAGTATTACGCAATATTTTGTAATTCAAAGTTCTATATGGTGTTGCTACTGTTTATGGTCTTATCGCTTACCATCAGGCGAGCGGCATGCTCATCTCGACATATAACTGAAATAAAGAAAAAATTACATGTATCAAATCTGCTATTCCATAATAGAAGTTCACATCAAATCCAATGCAATCATTTAAACGTTCATAAATCCCTGCATTCGAATTACCGGATCAGTAAACGCCTAACAATTTATCACTATAATAACTTAGGAGATTACCATTTCAGAATATGTTTTTACGCGGGAACGAAGCGGGTCCCGACTTGGAAATATTGCCACAGGATAATAGACCTTCAGCACACTAGCCCGGTTTTTGTCTAAGATTCTCGCGGGTTCATATTTTACAGTGATTATTAAGATTGAGTGAATTATGTGGCCGGAATCTACTGGGGCTGTGAAATGGGTTTATTAACGTCTCTTCGTGTGGATATATAATCGAAATAAGCAGTACCTACTACTAATTAAGCTGTCTAAGTTACATTTCAATCAGAAAATAATAGTTTTTGCACACTTGGAAGCAGATAAAGACTATGTTATTCGTTACTCATTCGAATTCTTGCTCATAAGAAAACTGTTACTTACTTTATTTTTCTAACACTTATGCTTACTTGTGCTTGTAAGTTATAAATAAGGTTTTAGGGAAACGTAAACAAAGTTACGACCTGAAAATAATTGAATCCTGGCATAATGAAAGAACAGACAAATCATGATTAATACCAACAGTAAGAATAATTATAAATTAAACTTGTTTATTATACACCACCTGATTTATTCGGATAAAACGTTGTAAATCACGCGAGGTGTGTCTATAAATTTTTCCGGGTTATTATCGATCCAACTGCCCTATTTTGGGAATTATATCAAAAAGTTCTTATCTTCCTCGATGACTGCCTCGGTGGCGTAGTTGTATTACGGTACGACTGCAAGGCTGAGGTCTCGGGTTCGATTCCCGGGTCGGGCAAAGTGATATTGGATTTTTCTATTCAGTATCAGCCCGGAGTCTGGAATTTGTGCCCGATATGGCGATAGGCTCGCCCCCTATCACATCATGGGACGGAATACGCTTGGCGAAAAGTGGGTGCACTAGTTGCGCCTCTGCCTACCCCTTCGGGGATAAAAGGCGTGAGCATGCATTCGTATATTATTTACTAAATAAGTAGTTCCATTCAGTGCATGCTGTGACGCCTGAAGGTAATGCCTTTAACACACGTGTTTTATTTGAATGTTTATTTAATTATAAGTTTTATTGTAATTATTACCACTGGATGTCCTAAAAAAATAAAATAAAATAAAAATAAAATAAGTATCAGCGCGGAGTCTGGAATTTGTGCTCGATATGACGACAGGTTTGCTCCCTATTACATCATGGGACGGAATATGCGCGGTGAAAAGAGGGTGCACTTGTTGCATCTCAGCCTACCACTTCGGGAATAAAAGGCGTGAGCGTGTATGTATTTATGTTTCTATCTTCATCATTAATCAGTCGTTTTATCTGCGCCGTAGGATGTCCACTGAACATAGGTCTTTCAAAGATTTCTAGATCGATCTGTTGGTCTGCATCCAGCGGCTGCCTTCATCATTCATAATTACTTTAATTTGACAAAAGTAAAAAAAGGAGCTGCAGTCATAAAAAAGTTGCTGTTCTCATAAAAAATCTTATACACAGGTCTAGACCATCTCTGTATTTATTGCATACTCTACATAAAAACCTCTTTAAAAAAATGCCTCGTCGCCAACAAAGTGAAAAACCCAACAATTGCCTATCTGTCGTAATGGTTATTAGTGATGCAGGCCACGTGGCGGCGCGCTGTCCGAACCCAGCCTTATAATTGCTCGTGGCTGCCTGGCATAATGCCAAACGTTCAGTAAAAACTGTCCGCAGCCCGGCACAGTTTCACCAACTACCCTCAAACGACTTTCTTATTTGCACTTTGAATTATTGTAGATGTAATAGAATTAGTATCATTTTTTTCAATTTAACATTTAAGCTTAAAGTTCTAAGGCTTATTTTACTATGTTTAGATAAATGTTATCCGTCACACGTCATGTTACCGTATTAGAGAGCTAATATATAATGCTACTAGCTTATGCCCGCGGCTCCGCCCGCGTGAATGAGTTTTCCCGGGATAAAAGTCCCGCTTTATATTTTCCCGGGATAAGTAATCTATGTGTTAATCCAGGATATGATCTACCCGTGTGAAAAAATTTCATCGAAATCCGTTCAGTAGTTTTTGCGTAAAAGAGTAACAAACTTCCATACATCCATATTTACAAACTTTCGCGTTTATAATATTAGTAGGATTTTATTATTTATCCAGTAGTGATCTAACCAATATTTGTATTGGCGAATATTCGTCCAATTTGATAGTAGTATTCGCAAAAATTGTAAGAATATATTTGTCATTGGAAAAAATATAATTTTTGAAACTAAAGTCTAATGAATTTGTTTTCGAAGGCGGCAATAGACCAACAAAGATGCGACAAGCCAAAACTGCGAAGAAAGATGACCACGAGTTTTTATTATTCCAAATTAGTCATGGATGCTCTGTGCGTTTTTCTAGTGTTTGTACGGAAAATTAGAACCGCTATCTAATATGAGTGAAGTTTAATTAATAAATAGTTACTTAAACGTATTATAATTAAGAATACTTCTTTGTACAGCGTGTAACATATAAGTTTGTCGGCATATTCTTGTGGGGCTACGATACAAAGCAAATATTTGTATCCGCGAATACTGGGGATGAATATTCGTATTTATATTCGCGAATAGTAAGATATCCAATATTCGTTACCTCACTATAACTTGGGACCATATTTGACAATTACACTTTTGTATTTTTCCATATCTATACTAATATTATAAAGAGGATGGATTTGATTGTTTGTTTGTATTGAATAGGTTCCGAAACTACGAGACCGATTTTAAAAATTCTCTCACCTATATAATCATCATCATCATCATCATCATCATCAGCCCGTTGCAGTCCACTGCTGGACATAGGCCTCTCCCAAGATACGCCACAGAGCCCAGTCTGCTGCTTTATGCATCCAGTCGCTGCCGGCCCTCTTGTGCCGCCTCTCGTCCCGCCATCTGGCCAGAGGGCACCTATATAAAGCGACATTATCAGCGAGTAACATCATCATCATCATCATCAGCCACATGACGTCCACTGCTGAACATAGGCCTCCCGCATAGATTTCCAGACGGACCTGTCAAAAGCGGCCTGCATCCAGCGCGTTCCTGTGACCTTTATCAAGTCTGTCCACCTTGCACCTTGCGAGTAACATAGGGTACTTTTATCCCGGGGAAATATAAAGCGGGACTTTTATCCCGGAAAAACTTTTAACGCGGGCGGAGCTGCGGGCAAAAGCTAGTTTTTTTTATTTTTTTTTATTGCATTGAATGACGAGACGAGCATGCCGTTCGCCTGATGGTAAGCGATACGACCACCCATAAACAGTAGCAACACCATCCAGCACCTTGAATGACAAAGTATGAGTGGCATTCCACTGCGCTCGTCATCCTGAGACATAAGATGTTAAGTCTCATTATGTCCAGTAGTTATACTGGCTACAATGTCCTTCAAACCGAAACACAACAGTGCATGCACACTGTTGGTTGGCGGTAGAAATAGACATTGCGGTGGTACCCACCCAGACGGCCTCTTACATAATGAGAGACCTACCACCAGTGAATTATAATTAATGTAGTTAATTATAATTTAAATAGTGAGGCATATGAGACTAAAAATGAGTCAGGTATCGCGTACGACTGACTAGATTATATAATTTAGTCGACCTGAAATAACACGTCCCGTTAAAATATCTAAGCTTAGGGGTTGTTTTACGACTGAGTAAATACTATTCGTCATATAAACCGACCAAATACCAAAGTCACACTCTAATCTATGCTCCCAAATAAATAGTAAAAAATTTGTACTATCTACATAACCTGTTAAATAATATTTGCTAGATATAGTAAAACATGCCCTTAATCTTTTTTAAACGTAAGCCTGAAAAAGCGTTTTACTGTAAATCTAGTTAATAACATAATATTATAACTGAACAATGTTTGTCTAGTCAAAATGTGAGTCTGAATAAAAGCTTTTTAATCATTTAGATTAGAATTACCTTTGAAGTTTGCAATTCTCACATTATTTCTGCTCCCCGATGGATGCCCGGGGCAATCCACTTCATGTTCGCATATTTAACTGACCCGGAATTTAGTGTTCTAATCGCCGAGTCAAATGAATTTCGTTTGAATACATTTAAGCTTGAATCGCTTGTGAGAGTGAAAGAATAGCAAGTGCACCTGTGTATTGCGCACACACTTGTGCACTATAATATCTCCTGCGTACCTGGCTGATCTCTGTTGAGATTGGGATTATGATTAGCTTGAATCGTTTGATAAGTCATATTATAAACGGAATAGGAAAATTGGGACATAAATATCATCTGAGGGCGGTATCAACAAATCAATCTCACGTTTGAGTAAAATCTCAAGTAGACATTTAATGTATTGAACTATTTAATGAACCAAGCTTAAGCTGTTATTTAAGAGCTTGTTCTCAGCTGATTTGGCGATGTTACATAACTAAAAATCAGCTGTCAAAATACGTCACATATCGTCACTTGAGCTGCTGTTAATGTGGGTTTATTTACTGGTGGTAGGTCTCTCATTATGTAAGAGGCCGTCTGGGTGGGTACCACCGCAATGTCTATTTCTACCGCCAAGCAACAGTCCATGCACTGTTGTGTTTCGGTTTGAAGGACGAGCGCAGTGGAATGCCATACAGTACTTTGTAAGTCAAGGTGCTGGATGGTGTTGCTACTGTTTATGGGTGGTCGTATCGCTTACCATCAAGCGAACGGCATGCTCGTCTCGTCTTCTATGCCAAAAAAAAAAAAAAAAAACCAACTATCTTAAGATGCCGACTTGAATTTGAGAACGTCTCAGCTAATATCGCCCTTCAGAGTTGAATTGAGTTGCATCTATTAACACGGCCCTGGGAGATTTGAATGTTCGTGAAGGAGCTTGGATGCAAGGGCGGATCGGGGGGGAGGAGTGTCATTGAGGTCATGACCCCTCCTGGGTTATGACTTCTTTTGTAACTAATTTCAATGTCTAATATTCGCGTAACAAAGGTAAGGAATCATTATTAAATTTGTGGCGGTCTGTCGCCACAGACTATATGACAGTATATAGTTTATGCGCGTGGCAACACAGACGGGACGTCACACCATCCCGCCAAAAACAAGTTCAGACAAGTTGAGACGATTCTCCTTGCGGACGACTGTATATACGTACACGGTACAGAGCACATAACAAAAGGTCTCACAGGTTCCATCAGACATATCACCACCAAAAATACAGTGGACTATCTTGCACACCTGTGTTTCATTTAGTGCTGCAGACCTCACCATACCCACATTGGTGACCCCGACGTGATCGTCTATTTCGAATTCGCAAACACGGAGGTGGCCCGTACGACGAACTGCAATCGAGGTACTGCTCGCCTTCTGCATTTGGAACTCTAAATTGGCAGAATAACATCAAATTGGAACTGGAGGTGCTGCCACTGCTGCTCCATCAGATGTGTGCCACATTCCACAAGATGAGTGATCGACAAAGGTACCATTTACCATCTTATTAACAAAGAGACTTTTATTATGGTGAACTTAACTGCAAGTTGTGAAGGCTAATTAACATTAAAAGAAAATAAAACTCATTAAAACATTAACACTTGGCATGTTTTTACTATAAAATAATTACATTAAAATACTAACTGTAAAATGTAAACTTATCTCTAAATTATTTTACACCCAAATTGCATCTTATATACATTATATAATTAAATTTAACATTGCTTATGTTATAATAACAAATGCTATTACAAGTACTTTGCATGGGTGTTTTAAAACTAATATTTTATTGCTCATGAGCCAACATTGTTATTGAGTGTGCATTAATATTCATAAATTATGATAGTTTTTATTTATGGTTCTGGAATTGCACCTTCATTTTATTTTAGCTTTTAATTTTATTTATTGTCTTGTCCTGTGTGTGTTATTTTGCATCGCTTTGTGCAGTTATTAATTGGGTTGTAACAATTTATTTAAGAATCTGTGTTCGCTTGGGTGGTTAACTAAAAAAACATGTCTTCCAAAGAGCAACTCCATGAACAAATAAAGGAGTTACAGGAACAGCTTGCAAAGTTGCAAGTTAACACACCACCACAGCCAGGCAGTGTGTATGGGGTTTCTGTAAAATTACCCACATTTTGGCGAGATAAACCTGCTATATGGTTTGCTCAGGCCGAAGCACAATTTGAGATCTCTGGCATAAAACAAGATTCTACAAAATATGGTTATGTCATTTCCACTCTGGACATGCGGATGGCTGAGGAAATTGAGGATGTACTCTCTAACCCTCCGACTGAAAACAAGTATGATAATTTAAAAAAAGAAATAATTGCTCGGTTTTCAACATCTAAAGAACAACAGGTTAGGAATTTATTGAGCGACATTCAGCTGGGTGACCGTAAACCCTCAGCATTCCTCCGCCACCTGCGTTCCCTTGCAGGCTCTTCCACTGATGATAACATCATTAGGGAATTGTGGATGCGGAGACTCCCTAGTGAAGTTCAGCGGATACTCATAGCTCAGCGAGACCTTCCTCTTGATAAGGTTGCTGAAATTGCTGATGCTATCGTTGAAGCACCCTCATCCTCAGCCCCCTCTCCCTCAGTCAATGCTTTATCTTTTCCTTCAGAACTGCAGGATCTTAAGCAACAAATGGAACGGTTACAAAAGCAATTTTTAGATTTCGCGCGACAATCACGGTCTTCTGCGCGACGCAGCAGATCTCAATCAAGGTCGCGTTCCAAATCTTTCTCGCGTTCCGGGTTTTGTTGGTATCACAGGCGATTCGGAAAGAAAGCTTCGAAGTGTATCAGCCCCTGTGAGTGGAAGCCATCGCAACAGGAAAACTAGACCAGCAATCAGTAGAGGCGGCGTCTGATTGCAAAGCTCCTGGCCGCCGGTTGTTTGTGACCGACTCCAAAACTAGAACTCGATTTTTAGTCGACACTGGCTCGGATATTTGTTGTTATCCTCGCAAATTACTGAAGCATCACGACAATCCTTCGGACTTCGACGTTCGTGCTGCTAATGGTAGCCCAATTAAAACATATGGGACAATTACCTTGCGTCTTAACTTAGGGTTACGCCGGGATTACAGGTGGTACTTTACAGTTGCAGATGTAGGCATGCCCATCATCGGCTCTGACTTCTTGGCACATTATCATCTTTTGCCAGATTGCCATAGTCAGCAGCTGATAGACGGCACCACACGGCTTTCCGTTTCTGCAACCATAGCCCATATTTCTCAGTCTAGTGTGAAAACAATTTTCGCAGGAGACTCTCCTTTCCTGGAAATTCTTAAAGAATTTCCGGAAATTACCCGACCACCTGGATTGCAACGGACTGTGAAACATTCGACAGTCCACTATATCCTTACTTCCGAAGGGCCTCCAGTCACAAGTCGGTCACGCAGACTTGCAGCACAGAAGTTGCAGGCTGCGAAGAAAGAATTCGACGATATGGTCGCTTGCGGAACAGCACGCCCCTCGAAAAGCCCATGGTCTTCACCTTTACATATGGCTAAAAAGGGTGAAAATGGGTGGCGTCCGTGTGGGGACTACCGCGCTTTGAACGCCCGCACGGTTCCGGACCGATACCCGGTTCGTCATATTGGGGACTTTAGTCAGGACCTAGCTGGTTCCACGGTATTTAGCACCTTGGATTTGGTCAAGGCATACCAGCAAATTCCAGTCCATCCACCCGACGTGGCTAAAACAGCTATAGTGACACCATTCGGGTTATTTGAGTTCCCCTATATGACGTTCGGGCTTCGTAATGCCGGACAGACCTTTCAGAGGTTTATTGATGAGGTCGTGCGCGGACTTAATTTCTGTTTCCCATACGTGGACGATATTCTGGTATTCTCCAGTACTCCTGAGGAGCACGTTGAACATCTACGTACTTTGTTCAGGCGCCTATCCGAATACGGGGTTGTCATCAACCCCTCCAAATGCGTATTGGGCGCGGACGAAGTGACATTTTTGGGACACCGTATCTCTAAAGACGGAACATTCCCGCCTCCTGAAAGGATCGTAGCTCTGCAGAATTTTCCTCTACCAAAAACGGTCGAGGGTCTCCGCAGGTTCCTTGGAATGGTAAATTTCTATCGCCGATTCCTCCCAAGGGCTGCTGAGTTACAGGCACCGCTGATAAACATCTTGGCTAATACTGAGCTCAAAGGTGCCAAACCCGTACCTTGGACACCTGAAGCTGAAATGGCGTTCCAGAAGTGCAAAGACCACTTGAGTAATGTCACTCTCCTCGCTCATCCAAGCAACACTGCACCCCTAGGTCTTTATACCGACGCATCCGCAACACATGTTGGTGCTTGCCTCCAGCAAAGGGTCGAAGATGACTGGCAGCCTCTCGCATTTTTTAGCAAGAAGCTCACAGATCGTCAATCGACCTGGCCCGCTTACTACCGGGAACTACTAGCGGTCTACGAGGCTGTCCAACATTTTCGGCACGTGCTGGAGGCACAACACGTAACAATCTACACAGACCACAAGCCATTAATCTACGCCTTCTCGCAGCGTCGTGAGAAACTACCTCCACCGCAATTGAACCAGTTGTCTTTTATATCGCAATTCACAACCAGCATTGTTCACGTTAGCGGTAAAGACAACGTGGTTGCAGACACAATGTCACGCGTGGAGGGGATAAATTTGGTAGATGACTATGGCGCTCTCGCTAAGAACCAAGAGAACGACACGGAACTTCAAGAGATGATCTCTAACTCGTCTCTGAAACTTGAGAAGGTACCGATACCCGGGAAAAACATTAAGATCTTTTGTGACTTGTCTACGGGGAAGCCCCGTCCATATTTGACTCTCCCATTCCGGCGAGCTTATTTCGACAAGCTCCACGATCTCAGCCACCCGGGCGCGCGAGGATCCGCGCGACTGGTAACTGATCGCTTCGTATGGCCTGGTATACAAAAGGACTGCCGTAATTGGGCTCGCTCCTGTACTGCATGCCAACGCAGCAAAATTACGCGACATACATCCGCGCCTATAGGGAATATCGCCAGCCCGTCTAAGCGCTTTTGCCATGTCCATATCGACATTATCGGACCTCTTCCACCGAGCAATGGCTACCAATATTGCCTCACGGCCATAGACAGATACACAAGGTGGCCTGAGGCCTGGCCCATGAGTGGAATAACAGCCGAAGAAGTAGCCGAAACATTCTTTCGAGAATGGGTTGCACGGTATGGCGTTCCCCAAATCGTTACGACCGACCAAGGCCGTCAATTTGAGTCCGCACTTTTTCAGTCCCTCATGCAGTTCTGCGCTGCTAAGCGGGTTCGCACCACGAGCTACCACCCGTGTGCGAACGGCTTAGTAGAACGCATGCACAGGACCCTGAAAGCGGCTCTCATGTGCCATGATACTTCCTGGTCCAAGGCTTTACCTGCCGTCTTACTGGGAATGCGATCGGCACTTAAGGAGGACATCCAAGTTTCTCCTGCTGATCTAGTTTACGGGGAGCCTCTCCGATTGCCCGGAGAATTTATAATACCTCCAGATCAGGAAGATACCAACAAAGATGTCCCTTCCTTTATGTCTCAACTCAGACGCCATATATCGTCACTGCGCCCTGTACCTGTTAATCGCCATGGACAAACACGGTCCTTTGTGTTTAGGGACTTAGAAAAGTCCACTCACGTGTGGCTCCGTGACGATACTGTCCGGCCGTCACTTAAACCTCCCTATTCCGGACCTTACAAAGTATTGAAGAGGACGGAGAAAACTTATACAATTGCCATGGGGGATAAATCAGTCGCGGTAAGTATTGACAGGCTAAAGCCTGCTTTTATTGACGTTGAAGATACCACAAAACACTGTACTTCAGACACCACTAGTTCCACGACCAACACAGAGCGAGATCCAGTGCCGGTCGTCAAGAGGGTAATGCAGGAACCCTATACCACACGGTCTGGCAGACAGGTGACATTCAAAACCCCCATCGACGTCTAATCTATATTGAGGACTTTGTAAATATTACTGTTATCTCATATTATGATCTCATTCCTAGTTTACTCGTAGCCTAAGTATAGTGGTTACCTACAATACTAAGTAATATTATTAGTGTGACTTGTAAATAGGATAAGTTACATGGTGTACATTTAAGCTTAGGGAAGTAAATATCAGAGCTAAAAATTGTTTCTTTCTTTTATATTTCTTCTCATTTCATTGTATAGCTCATGACCTGTGTACTGTAATTTTTCTTTATATTGTTATGTCATTATTGTGTTGTACCTACTGTATTGTTTTATACTCAGTGTATTACACAGTGTTACCCCAATTGTACTGTGTTGTTCCTGTTGTATTGCGCTCTACGTACCATATCGTTTTTAAAAAAAATCTTATTTCAAGATGTTATTTCCCCTATTTTTTTTTCTCCGTGGGGGGGTGATGTGGCGGTCTGTCGCCACAGACTATATGACAGTATATAGTTTATGCGCGTGGCAACACAGACGGGACGTCACACCATCCCGCCAAAAACAAGTTCAGACAAGTTGAGACGATTCTCCTTGCGGACGACTGTATATACGTACACGGTACAGAGCACATAACAAAAGGTCTCACAGGTTCCATCAGACATATCACCACCAAAAATACAGTGGACTATCTTGCACACCTGTGTTTCATTTAGTGCTGCAGACCTCACCATACCCACAAATTCATTGTAATTGATTCAGAATCTGTCTTGACTAGACCTTGACTATATGACCCCCTTCCTGACTTGAAAGCTGGATGTGTTGGAAGTATCGCTATTGCGCATTGGTATTGCGGATGTTTACAGGCGTTTATCTTACTATTATAATTACAAAAGTTTGGATGGATGTTCGTTACTCAATCACATCAGCACGGCTGAATGGATCTGGATGAAGTTTGGCGCATATATAGATTATAGTGTAAAATAACGCATAGGCTATTTTATCCTGAAAAAATGCTTGTGCTTAGAATGTCCCAAAAAACGCAACTCGTAAGTCGATGCCCTTTAATTTGATGTTTGTGATTGGTCAAGAGAACAATACGTCAGTCACGTGTTAGGCTCTCAACCAATGACAATAAAACGAAACGGAGTCGTGTCGCGTTTTTTTGCCACGTTCTAAGGACACTGAATGACTTTTCACAAGAAACATACGCCGCTGGGCAAAACCCCGTATTAAATATAAATAAATCAATATAATATGCTGCTTTCGTTTATATGGGACAGTGTAGTTTGTTACAGCACAAACGTGTTAGGTTTTGAATGTGCGGGCCTTCGTCTCGGCAGTCCGTTCCATTCCCAACTAGGCTATCCTGCACACCTAATAATTCCTCATAAGAATTTCGAGGTGATGTGAAGTCTTTAGTCTACTAACTCGTACTAGATTAGCGTGGTTGACTAAGGCCGACACCCTCTCAGTAGTGGAGGAGGCTCGTGCTCAGCCGTGGGCAGTATACATATAATACAGGGCTGTTATTATTATTATATACTGGCTTTTGCCCGCGGATCCGCCGCGTGAATGAGTTTTCCAGAGATAAAGTCCCGCTTTATATTTTCCCGGGATAAAAAGTAGCCTAAGTGTTAATCCAGGACATAATCTACCCGTGTGCCAAGCTTCATCGAAATCCGTTCAGTAGTTTTTGCGTGAAAGAGTAACAAACATCCATACATCCATACATCCAGACATCCATACTTACAAACTTTCGCGTTTATAATATTAGTAGGATTTTTATACTTTGAGATTTTTCCAAATAGGCAGTAATTACCTTTTATGAAAGAAAAAATTGTAATACTAGTAGAGATTGGTAACCTATATAATAGTTTATTTATTACGACCCAAATAATATCAATAATTGTGTAAATTGCGTGTGTATTCATAAACCAATAAACACTCGCAATGAAGCATAATTACATTCTGCCGATAATTGTGGATAATGTACTTTTCATTGAATAACCGTTATGAAATAACGGTTATTTATCCAATAACGACTATCTATCTAATAGCCGTTTACCTTGTTAATAAACGATTTACAGAATAGGTTTTCCTCTAAATGTATTTTCATTTATTGGTACAATTCGGAGCGTTTGTAATTGTTTTCATGTTTGAAAGTTTGGCATGAATGCTAAATTTTTAAGAACTGTTTTTTCTACAAAAGTGATTATTTATTTGGAATATTAGAAAAATAACCATTGCTTAACAGTTATTTATCAATAATTATATCTAATTATAGTCATTTGGGTTATTAAATAACGATTCGATGGCGATAGGCCCCTATCACATCATGGGACGGAATACGCACGGCGAAAAGTTGGTGCACTAGTTGCGCCTCTGCCTACCCCTTCAGTGATAAAAGGCGTGATATGCGTCAAAGGTTTCCATCTAAAACAATTTCAATTAATCAGTAAAATTAGATTCCTAATTTTTAACGAATGATAAGTTTAACAAGAATTTCTAGATTTTGTCTACAAAAGATAACATTTAACTAGTCTTTATTTTAAAAGCGTCGCAACGGGTAATGTTAATGCCGGAAACTTGAAATTGTACTAGTTGAGAACTTTTATTGTTTCCGTGTTTTCTATTCAAGAAGAGAACATTGTAGTCGTTAGAGTTTAAATGACTTACAAAAGTGGTAATATATTTTTCTTGGGATCTAAGAGTTTATCAAGATTTTCTAGATTGGAAACTAAGAATATCCTAACAAACATTTCCATTAAAGCGTTGGGCGGCGCGGCCCGCACCGAATTCAAACATGGCGATGGCGATTCACAATGGCGTTGTATGAGTAGGTTTACGAAAAAGTGATTTTACACGTAACACGCGTGAAATACAGCGATATTTGCGCCGGAGCCCGCGGATGGCAACGGCGCGTCCCACGCAGCGGGCGCCGCGGCGGGCACCGTTTTCTTCAGGCCCCGCATCTTTATAAACAACATTGAACATTGCTGGATATGTTTGTTTTTACGCATGCGATGACTCGGGCCGCTGCACACGCCGCCTCTATAAACGAAGAAATTGCCCCACGCGCCGCGCTGCGCCCCGTGTCTTCGAAAACGAGGCCTCATTGCTTAGTTACATATTGAATATATAGGACTCGTGCAACAAACGATTTCAGATGTAAACTAATTGGCCCTCTTTGAGTGTATCCTTTACTATGAATTGTACTTGCTGTAAGTTTCCCAATAATAATTAAAATAAAATAATATGAAATAAACTTTTGCCTGTGATTATGTCTTACCTGAAAAGCACTAAACAAAACAATTTTTATATGAAGCCATACCTTAAAATAAGTACGGTGATGTGCAGGGCACAACTTACCATAGTTGCATGCGGCTGTGTTGGAGTTACAAATTTCATAAATAAAGACAAGTACATACAGATAACACGCAGGTCGCAGGAACACGCTGGATGCAGGCTGCTTTTGACAGGTCCGTTCCGAAATCTTTAGGGGAGGCCTATGTTCAACAGGTTCATGTGACTGGTGATGATGACAAACAGATAACTACACTCGGTATTATATAGCTTAATGTTAAATCATTACCCTCCATCACTTCGTCGTAGTCGGGTAAAACTTATTGTATAGCACTCTAGAATAGCTTCTAGTGAAAGAGTTTTCAGAGTCGGATCAGAAGTTTTGGAGATCTACGTAAAAAAAAATGAATTATATAAAGTCTCCTGTACTAATACGTACAAAAAGGGTCCACGCATACGCATAATCACGCGTTTTATCCTAAAAGCGGTAGGCAGAGGTGCAACTAGTGCACCCACTTTTTGCCGTGCGTCTTTCGTCCATGATGTAATAGAAGGCGAGCCAATCGCCATATCAGGCATATATTCCAGACTCCGTCCTGATACTGATTACAAAAATCCAATATCACTTTGCCTGACCCGGGGATCGAACCCGAGACCTCAGCGTTGCAGTTGTATAATAATACAACTACGCCACCAAGGCAGTCCTAATTAAAATGGGCCTAATTTCTCATAATTTTCAAGGTTATCTTTGCCCAGCAGTGGGCCAGTATAATACTATTATTGCTGTTATTATTAATATATACGTAGTAAACTTTTAATAATACATCTCTACCTACATATCAATATTCATGAACATTACCAGTACATGAGGGTTCAGATTGCCTCTCTCATTTCTCGATCGATCAGGCTTCGAACCTGCCAACTCAATGGATTGTGATAAATGCGCTTTCACACTAGTAGACAATATGACGGGATTATCTGACAAACAGTGATGCATATACCGTACTATTGGAATGGGATATATTGTATTTGTAAGCATTGGTCTGAAATGGACGTAGTTACCCTTCGATGACCAAAGGATATGTCCAAAAATGGGCTTAAAATTTTAACCAAGATACTTGATAAATTATATTCGGATAAGTAAGTTTTGCACTAGTTGCATCTCTGCCTACCCCTTCGGGGATAATGGGCGTGAGTGCGTGTGTGTGTGTGTAAGTAAGTTTTTTTTTATTGTATTGATTGTCGAGACGAGCGTGCCGTTCGCCTGATGGTAAGCGATACGACCGCCCATAAATAGTAGCAACACCATCCAGCACCTTGACGTACAAAGAACTGTGTGGCATTCCACTGCGCTCGGCATCCTGAGACATAAGATGTTAAGTCTTATTATGTCCAGTAGTTACACTGGCTACAATGTCCTTCAAACCGAAACACAACAGTGCATGCACAATGCTGCTGGATATTTAGCAATTCAACGACTGAGGTAATAAACGGGTGTTTAAATTTTGTGTGTCGAAACAATATTCCCAATCAGCAAACGGAGCCGCGAGTGTAACCAAGTTATCACTCATAATGTTATTAAAATTATTCCCGTACACAAATCAAAATTCAAATACGTTATTACCATTCATACTGTATTACATTATTTGATTTTTTAATAAATTGATGCTTATTTATTCATATCGCATTGATATCATTTGATCTTTAGACCTTATTTTTCTGACCTACAATCATCCTCCAATCATATTTATCGAACGTGCTTAGATTATTTCAAAAATTACTTATCATTTCGTATCAATTGTGAAAACATATTTAAGAATATTCCAGATTGCATCTTAATTGTTTGAATAAAAAATGGTTTTGGTGTAGCCAATGATATTTTAATAAACATGTGTAGATACGTCACCTATACTCGGCATAGTATTACGAAATATCATAATTCTCATTATTATCATACTAGCTTTTGCCCGCGGCTCCGCCCGCGTGAATGAGTTTTCCCGGGATAAAAGTCCCGTTTTATATTTTCCCGGGATAAAAAGTAGCCTATGTGTTAATCCACACATAATCTACACGTGTGCCAAATTTCATCAAAATCCGTTCAGCAGTCTTGCGTGAAAGAGTAACAAACATCCATACATAACGTCTGTGCTTGCGGCGGCGTCGTGTGCCGGGTCGGTCACTTCCCTGCAACATGGTTGAGGAGGCCGATGGCTGGCACATGCGTCATATTCGTGAACGGGTGCTGCTTGCGTGGACTGGTCTGCTCTGTTTGATGGTTGACTCTATTTTTTACTTAAAATTAAACATGTAGCTGGTTATTTGACTTAGGTACTCTCCGTTAATTTTCGCATTTAATATCCATCTTTGAAATTGAATTTATATTGTTACATGCAATTTGTAAAATATATATATATAATATGAAAAAAAAAATTACAATTAAAGACCTACGCTGAGTTTCTTGGTGCTTCTTCTCAGGTCAGTGGGCTTTTCCGAAGCACTGGTAGAATCTTTAGATGATAAAAAATTGTAAAAATGACGTGTAAAAGTGCCCTTAGGGGCCTAATTACTTAATAAATGATTTGAATTTGAATACATTCAGACATCCAGACATCCAGACATCCATAACATTCTTTAGACGTCTAACTTCAACAGATTCTGTCACGATACTAAGGCCGATTGCGCTAATTAGCTCATTTTCGTGTGCCATTTGGAGACTGTTTATAACGCATCTACACCTTTTTCTTTGAACATCATTGGGTGTAGCAGTATTCTTTGCAGTTTCAACTAGATTTATAGCCTGGTTTGTCTGTGGTAATATTATTGTCTTATAAATAACTATCATGAAGTATTTTGCGGTAAGATACAAGGTGATTACAGAATTTTATAAAAAAAAAATTGTGTGTCTAAATCACGTTTGCTATTAAAAAAGTGTTCTTTCACCTCTCCTAATTGGACTGGCGTATCGACCCTACGTTGTGGTTTAACAAAATTATTCTGTCAACCCTCCATAGATGACATAGTACCAGGCAAATTATATAACCAAACTTCACAAAATGTTTCCTCCTAGGATTTGAACCCAGGTCTTCCCATTCCATAGCCCAGTACACTGCCACTAGACCAAGAAATAATCAACTATCGCTAGTAAAAAGGTAATTTAGAAAGTTAATGAAAAACAAATGAATGTACAGTCAATTAACTTTGCTAATGTTTCTATTACGTCTAATAAATCTGCGATCGCCGACATTAAAGGAAAAATAAATAATAATTTCTACAAGTGATTCTCGACTCCGACACCAAAATGAGATGTTTGGTCATTTGTAAGTGTAATTTTGTAATAAAAAGCGCCTTTATGTAATTTTTAAGTAGTTTCGACATTACATTCATTTTTAAAACATCTTTAATATAATTTGTAAAATTAATGTTAATCGTATCAATGGCTTTAATCTGTTGATTAAGAGTCAAGAATCTCTTGTACTGGGGGAAAATAGCACCTTGGTTCATAACGCCGTGTTGATTTAAAATGCATAGATACTTTAGAAATTATTTTAGAACTATTAACCTTTGATTAATTATATATCTAGATAGACACTGAACGTTTCAAACGCGTCGAAAGAAATAGAGGTGATTTGTTCCCCACTAAATGAGTTCGAGTGATTTTTTTTTTGTTGTTTTTCATGGATTAAATTTCTCCCCGTTTTAATAGAAACCATGTAATAACTGGTATCATTATGCGCGCACACACGGATATGCAGAATGATGCAGCGATAGCGTATGACACAGCTGTCACTCATACTAGCTTAAGAAAGTTGGCCTGTTTGTTTTAGTTTCATTGCAGCTCGACACTCTATCTAGGTATATAATTAATCAAAAATATTAACTTACAAATTATCTCATGAACTTTACCGTCAATATTCTTATGCACCTATATTTAAATGGCGTTTGCTCGCTGCTCCAACCGCGGGAAAAACCTTTCCTTTCTCGCTATGTACTTTTCGGATATAAAAAATAGTCTATGTAAAATATAGTCCTTCTTTATGGTTTAAGTTTATTCTATACTAAATTACATTAAAATCGGTTTAGTGGTTTTGGCTTGACAGACAGACATACATATAGTTACTTTCGCATTGGACAGAGATCGGCATCATGAAAGGTGTATACGTGGAAGAGAGCCACTATGCCTCTAAGGCCTATTTGAGCCACAGCTGAAACTACCTATACAAAGGCGGCCTCTGGAAATGCTACCGGCAAAGCGGGCCGACCCAAATTGAAAAAGGCAATGCCAACCTAACTGGGACTAAGGGTAAAATAGTTCCAACAAGGTGCCTCGATCGCCGTCTGTGCGACTGCATACGTCCCACTAAACATACATACATACATACATACATACATACATACATACTTTCGCATTTGTAATATAATTTATTTCTTGTACAAAAATAGAAGGCCGAACGAATGCAGGCCGCTTCTGACAGGTTGGTCTGGAAATCTTTGGGGGAGGCCTATGGTCAGCAGTGGACTTCTAAATTGGGCAGGCTGAAGAAGAAGAACGAATGGGGTTGGGAAACAGTTCGTGATCTTCTTTCTGAGTACCCGTTTCATTCTTCAGTCTCCACAAGACCATTTCTAAAACAACAATAATACAACACCAACTTTATTCGACCTTAAGATTCTCCCAGCTCAAGTTGTGCATTATTTATTTGAAATAATTGATGCGAGACTCGAATATTAGAAGTCAAAAAGTCAGCAATTCTCTGCGCATCTGCGAACTATTGAATAGTCAAAATCTGAAATAGGTATAATAAATTGAGAGTTGTTTTGTTTATTGTTTCAATATTGCTTTAGATGATTATTGAATTACACATTTTAATTGGATAGACTTTTTGTTTTTGATAATATTGTCAGTTGTAAATAGATTTAACAATGGTAAGTCCAGGAATAACAGCGAATAATATTTTGTAAAAAAAGAGTGTCGAACAGTCAACAGGTTTATCTGGTGAAAGTCACATTTTTTTAACTGGAACTTGAGACAAAATCTTGCTTCCACCTGCCTAAGATATGGAAAACAGGCAATGGAGGGGGGAATTTTATACCGCCGACGATCATACTCGTCTTAAGGAACAATACAACAAAACTATAGATTTCAGTAACATAACCACCTTATTAACCCATTAACGCTCACAAAAACAGCCTTTCTTTTTTGTTTCATTAAAAACATCTCAACCCTTTTCAGTCGCGTTGATACACACCGCGCCGGGGCTAAACACGGATTTGCTAAAAAACCTAACACCGTTCCGGGGCGTTAAGCCGGGGCTAGGCCTGAGAGAAGGGTACGTAACACCCCTTATTATCGAGATTTCGCTGACACTGAAACCAGTGTTGGTAAACAGACATGACTTGTAAGCATTTTATCGAATGCTGATACATCATTCCTAATTCCATGTTTTAAGTTCAATATCAATTTGGGATGTGGGTTGAAAAAAAATGAGAGAAAAAGAAGGATAAAGATCGTAGCGACACGCTGGATGCAGGCCGCTTTCAACACGTCCATCTGGAATTCTTTAAGGGAGGTCTATGTTCAGAAGTGGACTTAATGTGGCTGATGGACGAGCTTTGATGGTTAGTTTAGTGCTCGAAGTATTGTAATAGTTTGGAATGGTAGATTAGATTAGTAACGAGTTAAATAACATAATATAGACATCTTTACAAGGAATCTCCAAGGATATATCACTATATCAGTTAACAGTCAGACCGGTCTGTAATAAAATTAAAAATTAAAAATATATCATACTTTTCTACCAGAGAAAAGGTTCAGATCAAAACAAGGCAATAAATAAATATACGTTTCATGTTATCAACATGTATCATGAACCAGAAAATTAAGTAGATAGTGAACTTTGTTTGTATAAGTTTTCAAATTTTTCTCCAACGTGCATCAAATAATATTCCATTTTACCATTATGTCCTCTCTCCTTTATTTTACCCTTCCTTTGAAGGATTTGGAGCTTAGAGCAATCCATCACGTTCAAGCGATGACGTTGGCCTCAATATAGAATTGTTTCATAAAATAATAAACACAATAGTATGGTGTAGTAATAATATCAGCCCTGTATTGTGTATTGACTCCTCGTTGAGCACTGACCTTCTATTACTGAGAGGTTTTAGGGGTCTTAGTCTACCATGTTGGCCTAGATAGGGAAAGCTGGCAGATATCCCATATCTACGAAGTTCTTAACTATATTTCCCCACGATTTTTACCTTCACTTCTAATGCGTGTAATATGGACAAACAAACAACTAATAAAATATCAGCCCTGTATTACGTACTCCTCTAACATAGAGAGGGTTTTAGGCCGTAGTCTACCACGCTGACCTAGTGTGGATTGGCATACTTCACATACCTTCGAAATTGTTTTTGGAGGATTGGCACGCATGTAGGTTTACATACTACACAGTAAACAACTAATTATAAAAATATTTTTTTAGTGACCTAGGTACAACAACAGAGCATTTAAAGAAGGATTGCATGTGCTCGAAGATCTACGACCCAATATGTGCCTCCAACGATAAATCCTACTACAATCCGTGCCAATTTGATTGCGATGTCGGGAAGGTGTCAAACGTAACCATAGTCCATCAGGGGAATTGCATTCCGTTTTAATTAATCAATAAAAAGAATTTTACCGAAATATTAAAATTGTTTACTTACCGATCATTTAAAGGTCTTTAACGAAAAATTGGTATATCATTACATCCTTTAATGTAAATTATAATGTCGATCGAGTGTCGGTGTACTCGTTGCACCTTCATCTTTAATATAGGATATGTGGACGTGAATTTATGAATGTATACAAGTATAGAACACATAATTGATTAGTTTGAAGATGAAAACAATGTTTAGTCAAGACTCTTAGACCGGGTTTTTCAAGTATTGTTAGGGTAATCATCGGTGTTATTAAGCTGGACGCGCTCGCAGACCTTCGAGTGCTCCAGGTGCTGCGAGCGCGTCCAGCTTAATAAGAACCTGACACAAAGATAACTACAGTTGAAAAAACGGGGCCTTAGAGTATCCCGTAGATCACTTGGTCGTAATAGTTCCCAGAACTGACGGTAGATGGGGCTAAAACGTTCTCGAGTAGAGACCACGTACCGGCAAGTGTAGCGTTGGACGTCGTGTGGACAAAATACATGATAAACATCGCAGAAACACGCTGGATGCAGGCCGCTTTGAACAAGTCGGTCTGGAAATCTTTAGAGGAGGTCTATGTTCAGCAGTAGACTTCATGTGGCTGATGACGACTATGAATAACAGCCTCTTTTAAATTTAACACCACGTGCTGGTAAGATGACTTGGATACTGATACTTTAGGAGTCCTTAAACTGTACATACTAAAGTAATGCAAAATTCTAGAAACTAAACAAAAATAATATTAAACACAATATAAATTATTCACAACAAATTGCCCAAGTTGTGGAATAAGAAAGAGTTGAAACGTTAAACTGCCTCGAACTGTTGTCTTAATACACTTATCGTCAAAATTCAGCACATTAACCAAGCTCGAGATGTTTTTAAACTTTCTAAATGTTCAGACTTTGTAGTGGCGGAAATCGAGTTTTGAAGTAGAAAAGTTGATCCGTTTGCAACCGAGGTCTTCGGAAACGATCTAATGAATTTACAAATAGTTGACTCCTGTGTATAGAAATCTGTTGTAAATTACGTTAAATTGTCTACTAATTTCATATGATTACGGATACTTATATTTTACAATTGTTTTGCAAATTATGGGAATTTTTATTGTGACTTTGGCCGACTAAAATTCCTTTGCTGAACATAATAATTATTGCATAAATTACCAAATGTACGTATAATTTTTTAACTGACTATTAAATAAAAATTCCACTGTAATTGGTTGAGCTTCTTTAAATATTATGTGGAAATAATAATAAGGTTTTGGTTTTGTGCTTAGTAGAGTATTCAGTTGGTAGGTCCCTCATATGTAAGAATCCGCCTGGGTAGGTACCACCACAATGGCTGTTTCTACCGCCAAGCAGCAGTGTGCATGCACCGTTATGTTTCGGTTTGATGGACATTGTAGCCAGTGTAACTTCTGGACATAATGAGACTTAACATTTTATGTCTCAGGATGACGAGCGCAGTGGAATGCCACACAGTACTTTGTAACTCAAGGTGCTGGATGGTGTTGCTACTGTTTATGGGCGGTCGTATCGCTTACCATCAGGCGAACGGCATGTATGTCTCGTCATTTTATGCAATAAAAAAAAGACATTTTTTTTACTGGCACGGAAATGTGACCCCAGCGCCCCTTATAATAAGCGCAGAGGGGTCCAGATTGAATGCCGACTGGCGAGTGATGATTATTCCTCATCAGGCGATACAATTATGCCTGCATGTTTCAATCAGACACACACAGGTTGGTCCCGGTACGGCGGGCTTTAACACTTTATGTACGGTGGTCGCTATCCGGTCGGATACGAAATATATTCTAACACCAGCAAAAAGGTGGGCAGCGGTAGGCAGTGCCTTGGCTGTGCTCTTGGCCATGGGTGGCGTGTGCCGCTTACCAACAGGCTGGCTGTTGGCTCATTTGCCTACTACTACTACCAGCCCTGTATTATATACTGCCTACTGCTGCATGAAAAGATTGATGAAGGTAGAGGAAGCGAAAGTGGTGTGCCAGAATCGAGCAAAGTGACAATCCATGGTCTCTGCCTTCGCCTATGGGATAGAGGCGTGATACTATGTATGTATGTGTGTACTGCTGAGCATGGGCCTCTTCTACTATTGAGAGGTTTTAGCCTTAGTCCACCACGCTGGCCTAGTACGGGTTGCCAGACTTCACATACCTACGAAATTCTTATAGAGAATTTCATAGATATGCAAGGTTTCCTCACGATGTTTTCCTCCACCGTAAAAGCAAGCGACAATTCACAAAGAATACACACAATTTAACTTTTTTTTTGATGATATAGGGGGCAAACGAGCATACGGTTCACCTGATGGTAAGTGATCACCGCCGCCCATGAACATCTGCAATACCAGGGGGCACACAGATGCGTTGCCGGCCTTTTAGGTGGGAATACGCTCTTTTTTTGAAGGGCGCCAGGTCGTATCTGTCCGGAAATGCTGCTGGCGGCAATTGGTTCCACAGTTTAGTAGTACGTGGCAAAAAATTACGGCTAAAACGTACAGTGGTGGATTGCCAACTTTAGCAACTTTAGAAAGGTCAGAGGTGCGTGCCCTTGGGTTTTGAATCTGCGGACATTCGTCTCGGCATTTCGTTCCACTCCCAACTATGCTATCGCCGCTTGTATTGGTTTTGTGTAGGCAATGAAAAAAACACATATATATTCACTTTTAAAATTGATGCTATGGCAGCTTCTTTCCCCTGATATTCATCGAGCTCAGCCCATGATCTAAAGCGTATTCTCGATTCTGAGTTACAAGAGTTGCTAACAGTGGAGTGTAGTGAGGATATTTCTAAACGAAAACGATTTTTATTAAGTTAAGTACTTCGATCGTTAAGTATTATATTACTGCAGTAAAAATAGATACGCTTTTAGTTTTTTAATAATTCCTTCAAGGTTGTCTGGAAGGCGGAGACGGTAGACATAATTTAAACTTTTTGTTCTAACTTTTTACGAATAGATATTATAGTACCTACATGGCTCAAAGAACTGATAGCCAATGGCAGAAATTTTTAGAAGGAAATTATGTATCGCTAAGGGCGACGATGGACGCCCTGCTAGGCATATATGACCTGATAAAGGTCTCATGAAGTCACTGGATGTAGACCCTACCAAAGATCAGTTTTCAAAGAGGCTTATATTCTACTAGTGGTCATCCTACTCCTAAGCAGTAGGCAAGGTGCAATCAGGGCACTCAATTTTCGCCATGTGTGCACCGTCCCATGATATGATAGGAGGCGAGCCTATCGCCATATCGGGCGCAATTTCATGACATCGGGCTAATACTGAGCAGAAAAACCCAACATCACTTTTCTTGACCCAGGATTCGAACCCGGGACCTCAGAGCGATGTCGTACCTTGCACGCAATACAACTACGCCACCGAGGCAGATATGAATGAGAATGCCTCGAATGAACATCAAATGGCTCATTTCTTATAAATTATTTTTTTCTGGAACGGAAATATAATATCAAAATGCAGTGACGTCAACAATTCAAAAGAAATCTCCTTGTCAAAATTAATATAATTATCGAAGGCAGATCGAGTGAAATCCTCTTTCGTCAAAATAATCCCTGCTCTGACTTTGGAGATCTTTAAAATTATAACAAGTAACGTGGTCTCGCATAAACATAATGATTAATTAGAAGAATCGCCGCGTTTCCACTTAATAAAACTTGGGGGAAGTTGTGTCCTTAAGGTCAGAACTTCGCAACAACTTTTATGGTGAAACTTTGTTGAATTTTTACTGGCGTGAAACGCATTCATGTCTTTTGGAAAATTAATGATTGATCGTGATGTATGATATATTGAATCATTTTTACTCTCCTGGTAGTTTTTGTATGTGTATTAAATTTTTTTTCTTCACGCGGCCCTGTTGTGTTCCTTCAGACATTGTAGCTTATGAGGTATGATGAGACAAAATCGAATGTTACAGGATGACTATTAGTTTAGCACCATGTATATATTTATCAAACTCCTTACGCATACGCATACTCACGCCTTTTATACCCGAAGGGGTAGGCAGAGGCGCAACTAGTGCACCCACTTTTCGCCGTGCGTATTCCGTCCCATGATGTGATAGGGGGCGAGCCCATCGCGGGCACATTTTTTTTTATTTTTTATTGGATGTATGGCGAGACGAACATGTCGTTCGCCTGATGGTAAGCGATACGATCACCCATAAACAGTAGCAACACCATCCAGCACCCTGACTTACAAAGTACTGTGTGGCATTCCACTGCGCTAGTCATCCTGAGACATAAGGTGGTAAGTCTCACTATGTCCTGTAGTTCCACTGGCTACAATGTCCTTCAAACCGAAACACAACAGTGCATGCACACTGCTGCTTGGCGGTAGAAATAGACATTGCGGTGGTACCCACCCAGACGGACTCTCATATATGAGAGACCTACCACCAGTCGAAAGCGTGTGCACTAGTTGCGCCTCTGCATACCCCTTCGGAGATGAAAGGCGTGAGTGACTTTGTGTGTGTTCTTGTAGATAATAATATAATTATTTTTTATTTATTTATTTTATTTTTATTTATTTATACTTTATTGTACACGTACATTAGAAAAAATACAGTATATTCACTAGAAATAAAGTACAATTGGCGGTCTTATCACTCAAGGCAATTTCTTACAGACAACCGTAGCATGAAGACAGGGAAAGGAAAAGAAAGGGCAGTTGAGGTGTACACTGTACAAGACAGAATATATTGTGACAAATACATACATATAATTACAAATTGATAACAAATACACACACATACATATACTTTTTACAACACACATACATATTTTATGCATTATTAACTATCTCATCTCCTCAGTTCCATCACGGAGGCTGTAGAATATCAAACAATTTAATAAAATAGCTATTAATGAAAAATACTGCAAAATAAATGAATAACCAGTAATTTTAATCCATTTTATAAAGTGGCCATTCATTTTATTTTATGCTGAAAAAGAGCAAAGAGAAATATATTTAAAAAAATATTGAAGCAAGTAAAGGGCTGTGCAAACCCGGTAAACTTGTTATAGGACACACTGCCGTTACGGATGACGAACTAATTCTTCAAGTTTGTGTAGGTTACTTTGAAATAGCAATACGCTTTCCATTATTCCTGCAAATGTGTGATGCTCTGTATGTATGTATTACTTAAGTAACGTAATATTTAAATGCTTCTCAGTAATTATGTCAAAAAGAATGGAATTATCTTTTGACTTTAAATCACTTGTTAGTGTCATTTTTCACAGATAAAGGAGAATAGGCGTTCGGATATCGTACAAAAAACAAAATTGATAGTCTCCATTTACACAAAAGATAAACATAAACGTTGAGACGTTAAGACTATAGCATAAGCTATACATTGATTTTATGGTAAAAAGGTTAAAGTATCCAGCAATCTTTACCGCTCATACATACTCAAAATAACAGATGGCAAGGAAAAGCAATTAGGGTGTTTGTCTTTTTTTAAGCGGACATGACAAAGTGACCTCGCTTCGCCTGATGATAGGGAGTAGGGTCCTAATAGAGAGATGTTTATCCTTCGCCGGTTGGCACAATTATGCCCTGTTCGAAACTGGATATACACAGGATCTGATAACACGTATGTGGGCCACTATAGCGGGTTTTACGCATTCTGTACTATGGACATTTCGCACATCATACGGAATGTAACAGTGAGATGTTATTTCTAACAGTGGTAGAAGAAAAGGTTTTCTAGCTATTTCTAGTCCCACGTTACTACATCAGTCATGCCCAATAATTCAAATTGTATACAGACTACAGTATTGCTCGCGGCTCCGCCCGCGTGGAAAAGATTTTCCGACATAAAATGTTTTGCCGGGATAAAAAGTAGCCTATAGCACTCAGGAGTAATGTAGCTTCTTATTAGTGAAAGAATTTTCAAAGTCGGTAAGTAGTTCTTGAGATTAGCGCGTTCAAACAAACAAACTCTTCAGCTTTATAATATTACTAGCATTGCGCGCGGCTCCGCCCGCGTGGAAAAGTTTTTCCGGGATAAAACGTAGCCTATAGCACTCAGCAGTAATGTAGCTTCCAATTAGAGAAAGAATTTTCAAAATCGATCCAGTAGTTCCTGAGATTAGCGCGTTCAAACAAACAAACAAACTCTTCAGCTTTATAATATTACTAGCATTGCGCGCGGCTCCGCCCGCGTGGAAAAGTTTTTCCGGGATAAAACGTAGCCTATAGCACTCAGCAGTAATGTAGCTTCCAATTAGAGAAAGAATTTTCAAAATCGATCCAGTAGTTCCTGAGATTAGCGCGTTCAAACAAACAAACAAACTCTTCAGCTTTATAATATTAGTATAGATAGTATAGATATGTGTATACTATCTTCTGTATCTTTAGGGGAGGCCTATGTTCAGCAGTGGACGTAATGTGCCTGATGATCATAATATTATATACTACAAACAATCTATAATTTAAAAAAGCATTCATGAATTCTTAGCCAAACGTATATACGAGTATATACTATAATTATAATTAATAGTATAATTATAATTAAAAATAATACAGCTAAACGCAAGAACACTGCGTGTGAACGCAACAGAATTCAGTTAAATTCTTAGCTCCGACTTAACAGTATTAAATTAGAACCGAGCCGGCGGAGTGTGAATAATACAAGAGACTGGAGTAATCAGCAAGACTAATTTGTTAAATAAATAATACAAGTTGAAATCGGGGACAACATTCAAGTGGATTCCGGGATTCTTAAGAATGTTCGAGAAGTTGGGTCAATTATTCTTCCGATGGTTTTTGCAGGTTTTGAAGAGAACTTGATTGTGTTGGCGTGAGGAATAATCATTTCTCGTCAATCTATACTTTGTATATCTAACCGTCAGATGCAGTAGGCTCTTATTGCCGTGCACGTAGATAAAGAAATGCAAGTATATCTCGCTGCGTGTATAGTAAGAGTAGACAGAGATAATACTCCAAAGTTAATTGAGATTTCAATCGATGTAATAGAAGCAAGGGTGGCTTTAAACGTCTTAAATATAATAATGGTGGAGGAAGACTTAACTGAGTTAAATAATAGTCTGTTTGGCGTTAAGGCGATTGATATTATTGTCGCTTTCGATGTAGGAAGTAATCCTTGATATAGTTGAATTGATCCCGAAATTATACAAATATTAAAAAGCTATATATACGCCTAAGATTTTATGTCTTCTTATACTATAAAACACTCTTATCTGACTACATAAGAGTCGGTGTCACGAACAATTTCAACTCAACACAAGAATAATATAACTTTCTGTGAAAATGACCAACTGACAGAATTTTAACCGAGTTGCCACTTTAAGAAAATCCAAACTGAATCTCAGTACAGCGTAAACTGAACGAGTACTCGGAAATTACTTTAGATAATATTGGGCAAAATATTTGCTGAGTTGATTCCGGCTTAAGAAAACGTCATCTCTGTATTTTCTAGTGTAAAACTCGAGCGAGGAAATTTGTAAAATGAATTTATTTGAATCGAAGGAAAGCAAGTTCTGTGGAAATAATATTCAATTGTCTTGGAGGAGCCTGCGGGTATTTCATTGTATAATTGAAGAGCAACGATTGTGGCTTTCTTAAGTCTTTCATGGACTTTTGACGGCATCTCCGGGTTCCACCACCCTGGTGAGGTATAAACTCTGCGTGAGTTTTGTAGCACGATTCACTTTAAACTAATTCCAGGAAGAGTTGAATCCATCCAAATAGTAATAATAACTTAGACTCGATACCGTTTGCTGGTGGTAGGTCTCTCATATGTAAGAGTCCGTCTGGGTGGGTACCACCTCAATGTCTATTTCTACCGCCAAGCAGCAGTGTGCATGCACTGTTGTGTTTCGGTTTAAAGGACATTGTAGCCAGTGTAACTACAGGAGACTTAACATCTTATGTCTCAGGATGACGAGCGCAGTGGAATGCCACGCAGTACTTTGTTACTCAAGGTGCTGAATGGTGTTGCTATTGTTTATGGGTGGTCGTATAGCTTACCATCAGGCGAACGGCATGCTCGTCTCGTCATTCAAAGCAATAAAATATAAATACTATGAGTCCAAAATGTCAACAAATAGACATTTTTTGGCATGGCAAAGTGACTTATACGGGCGTGCTTTTGAGAAAAACGTAGTCTAAAATTTTATGACCCTAGACATTGAATTCCTTGTCAGTCGCTAAAATTATTCGGGCTACTCGAGAGGTAATGACATAAGTTAAGGATCGTAAACTTTTATTAATGAGATTTAATGGTAGCAATTCGATCAGTCAATTACAGGTAGGTCTCTCGTATGGGAGGGGTCGTCTGGGTAAGTACCACTGCAATGTCTATTTCCACCACCAAGCAGAAGTGTGCATTCCGTTTTTTACGTTACCTTGTAGCCAGCGTAATTACTGCGTGTTATGAGACTTAACAACTCAAGACTCTGGGTGACCAGTGCAGTGGAGTACCACGCTGTACTTTGTAATTACTGGTGGTAGGTTTCTCATACAAAAACTAGGTGAAACTTATTCCAATAAAGACTACAAATATAAACTCATACCCCGAATGGTATAGCTAGGACAACAGCTCAGGTCTGTATTATAATATAAAAGACTCCACCAATTGGGTAGAACAGCCTGATGCTCACTGTTGAGTTGTTAATCTAATCTCTAGAACATCATACGCAGTTAGATTAGACTTTGCAAACCAAAGTCAAAAGGTGTAGATTCTAGTAGATCCTGAAATCAAGTGAAAACCTGAATGCTCCATTATGTAGCAATGATGAATGATTTATTAAATCAGGAGTTAAACATTCCTTTCCTTTAGTAGAATCGCAAACTTGCATGGGCGTTTTGCGTCACACACATAATCCTCTAATATACGTACCTATTAAAAGCATCCTGCAAGTCATCATAATATAGTCGTTCTCAAGACTAAACAGCTTATATTTATCATATTTTGAGGTCGATTAGAAGTCTATAGATAGATATTAAAGTTAGATGCAGACCACATTCTATCGAATCTGTCGAAAAGCGCCTACTCATTTTTTGATTTGACAAATCTACTTTTTTTGCTATTTATTACTTTTTTATAAATAAATGGTTTTATATACCTATTTATCACTTACCATCTAGTGGAAGTCCCTGTTATTTGTATAAAGGGTCACCATGCATATGTATTATCTTTTATTATGCTTTTATTCATTAAAAAAATAGTTCAAAATTATGCGTTGCTAATAGAATTTCGTAAGGGCACTTTTAAGTCGTCGAATGAAATTACTCATATGATTCAGGTCTACTCAGTCTGTTCCATAAAATGATGAACCCTATACCAAGATATATTGAAATGGGACCACTTCGCGACCCTTATTTACTAAATAAAGAAGGAATCAAGGAAATACGCTCCCAATATTCAGAGAAATCAGTGTACAAACATAAAAAAAAATACAAACACATGAATTGATAACCTCCTCCTTCTGGAAGTCGACGTTCAGAGTCATAAAACCAGAAAGAAAGAAAGAAAGAAAGAAAGAAAGAAAGAAAGAAAGAAAGAAAGAAAGAAAGAAAGAAAGAAATAAAGAAAGAAAGAAAGAAAGAAAGAAATAAATAAATAAAGAAAGAAATAAATAAATAAATAAATAAATAAATAAATAAATAAATAAATAAATAAATAAATAAATAAATAAATAAATAAATAAATAAATAAGTAAATAAATAAATAAATAAATAAATAAATAAATAAATGCTCAGTGACCTCAACCGAGTTTCTCAACTAATAGGCCTCAAGATGAACATGGACAAGACCAAGATCCTGTCGAATGTCCATGTTGTACCTACCCTGATTACCATTGGGAGCTCAAATCTCGAAGTTGTGGACGACTACGTCTATTTAGGTCAGGTAGTCCAACTAGGCAAGTCCAACTTTGAGAAAGAGGTCAATCGTCGAATCCAGCTCGGCTGTGCAGCGTTTGGGAAACTAAGCAAGGTCTTCTCGTCCAAAATACCTCAGTGGCTGAAGACAAAAGTTTTCAATCAATGTGTGTTACCAGTGATGACATATGGCACTGAGACGTGACCTCTGACTATGGGCCGCTTAAGATGGCTCACGGTCACTCAGCGAGCTATGGAGAGGGCTATGCTAGGTGTTTCTCTACGCGATCGAATCAGAAATGAGGAGATCCGTAGAAGAACGAAAGTCAGTGACAGCCCAGCGAATTAGCAAGCAGAAGTGGCAGTGAGCAGGTACGTAGTTCGAAGAACTGACAGCAGAGGGGGCAAAAAGGTTCTCGAGTTGAGGCCACGTACTAGCAAGCGCAGCGTCGGCCTTCCACCTGCAAGGTGGACAGACGCCTTGATAAAGGTCGCAGGAACACGCTGGATGCGGGCCGCTTTTGACAGATCCGTCTGGAAATCTTTAGGGGAGGCCTATGTTCAGCAGTGGACGTCATGTGGCTGATGATGATGATGATGATGATGACCAAATCATTATGTAACGCCACCTCACACGGTGTTACAATATCCATGAACAAACCTTAGAGAACAAACTCGTGGGATTATTTACTCTACGGTTTACATTTTCGTATATAATAAATTTACGTGATGCAGTTTTGACTGATCTACGCTATCTCTGCTTTGTGGTGGGTTATTCTAAACGGATTATGGTGTCCCAAAATGACGGCTTACAGCGAGTTAATATTATTTGTTCATATACAAAGTTATTTAGTCCCACGTAGATGCTGTCAACTGCTGCTCCAGACACATATTTCTAAAGTAATCAATTTAGTTCCAGGAACTGTAGACTAATCGCTGGTTCGGAAAGATGTTTTACAAAAATATCCTACGCTTGTCAAAATTGAAACAACCTCCAACACGATCTTTCAAACAGAATATATTTTGTCTTATGGTGGACTACACTTGGGGTAATTGTCAATGTATTTGTACCTTTTGGGCAAAGCAATTTAGACTTTGGGTTCGTTATGTTCAAAGTTGAAGTTGGAAGAGGCAAATGACGCAAATATTTGCACAAATGCGTCAAGTGTGGTACAACCATAAAATAAGTGTTGTCTTGTTACTAGCAAACCATTGTATGAATGGCATAAACGTGTATGTTTTTCTGTTTACTGTTAGAAGTTTTGTCATTATTTTAAACAACTATGGTTTCTAGTATTCCCAAGACGAACAATATATTTTTTAACAGAGCCGAAAACCAACTACTGGTTTTATAAAATTCTTCCAAACAGTATTCTTAGATTGATTGCAAAATTGCATCAATTGCAATAGGCTGATATATTCTTATTAACCCAGATGGCCACCACCCCACACATAAGGCTATGATGACCCATGTAAATGTCACGTTCTGGAATCAGCCTGTGTACATTCGATTTTAAAAGGAGACTTAATCATCTTTCGTCAAACAACGCTCTATCTGGACGCTTCACTAACCATCAGGTGCAGTGCAGCCACTTTTCCGTTCCAACGTAAAAAAAAACTTTTTTTTATCAAATGCAACTCAGGTCTCACTGCACCTGATGTAAATGAAATGAAGCCCAAAATCTTGACCGGCAAGAGATAAATACACCTCGGGACGATCAGCACCCTTAGAGCTTTTGGCTTCTTCAGGCTCTGGTTGAAGGATATGCTTACAGACCTGACTTATTAAATAGTTCGTTCTCTGGATTGATCCGATAATAGACTTTAGAATTGTTTGATTTCGACTTTAATCGCTTTCGTCTCGCTAGTGATAGGCGAAAGTTAACAAACTCGGATTTACTTAATACCTGAGCAGATCCCGTAAGAGGTATCTGTTATTAAATGTGGATTCACCTGGCTTCTTACTGACAGCTATTATGAGACTTTGTAATACATTTCAACTTTAATGCATTTAAAGGTTGTTGATGTTAAATATATATTTATTTTGCAAATAGGAGTAAACGTACGTAATCCTCGTAGCCAGTTTCGGCCACTGCGGCCAATCTCAACGGAGATCAGCGAGGTACGCAGGAGATATTATAGTGCACATGTGTGTGCGCAATACACAGGTGCAATCGCTATTCCTTCACTCTCACAGTCCGGTGAGACGGCAATCCGACATGACCGGAGAGAGATTAGGTGAAGGATCAACGGCTTTACGTACTTTCCGAGGCACGGGGGTATCACACCGCCAACTTCTTGACTCCGAGCTGCGACTGAGTAATTTTTAAGATGGAAAAACCCAGTCATAATGTATTCGGCTCGACCCGGGATTCGAACCCCGGACCTCAGCGCGCAAATCATACTCATAATGCGTGTGCAATACTACTAGTCTACTACGCCACCGAGGCAGTCAGCAAATAGGGGTAAAACATATGATCATATATGAGTTTATTTAGAGCAACCATATGTAAACGGAAGATGGTATGCAAAATTACTTTTAACGATATTAAGTACTTATATCACAAATATAGAAAATCGTTACTTATCGATATTAATAGATGTTGAAGCAAATGATGATAATTTATCGTTCAACGCTATAATTTTATTAATGATGCGATGGAAACAGTAACAAAAGAGTTGAAACAGATCGGCATAATTGTGTCGACAGGCATGTAATCATCTCTCGTGATTCGATTCTATCTGGCTCTTCTCCACTTATTAGGTGCAGTAGGGTCAATTTACCGTATCCGTATAAAAAATATTTTCAAGGATTACCATTGACGTAAAAAACCCCGACAATCGAACTAGTGTCTAGAGTCAGTTGTATACGTACAACTGTCCTTTGGACACTAGCGTAATATTGGCAAATAAGGCACTAAGACATATGTGTCTTAGTGCCTTATTTGCCTATATTACGTTCTATAATCTTTGGAGTATTGGGTACTTGGGTTTTTTACATCAATAATGAATCCTGATAAATTTCATACTTAGGCAGGTTGTAAAATTACCGACGCGCTGTATACCTACTTACGATCTTATTCATAAAGAGTTTATTATAAACCTATTTCTGTCAACGAATGTTTTTTCTTCTTCGAACGAATATTGAATTGGGTTTAAATGAAGAAGAAAAACATTCTATAACTAAAATAGTTTTATAAACTCTTATTCAACAAGGCCGTTACGCTGCATTCTAGTCAATTCGCTAATGAAAACAACAAGTATTTTAATGCTTTAGAAAAATATACAAACACCTCGTCTAATAACAGAGACGGACTGATCGAATCCCCTGCAGGTGAACTGGCAGTGGTTAATATATGTCTTGTTGTTGGAGGCGCAGACAGGGAAGTACACGTTTGGACACTTTTCGCATGGCATCTTCTCAGTAAGCGGCGGGAGAAGCTTCACATACCCTGGCAGGAATTGTGGTTCGATTCCGGTGACGAACAGCAATAGAAGTATTGTATCTGTAACATAATGGTGGTAGGATATTTTTTTTTATTGCATTGAATGACGAGATGAGCATGCCGTTCGCCTGATGGTAAGCGATACGACCACCTATAAACAGTAGCAACACTATTAAGCACCTTGAGTTACAAAGTACTGTGTGGCATTCCACTGCGCTCGTCATAATGAGACATAAGATGTTAAGTCTCATTATGTCTAGTAGTTACACTGGCTACAATGTCCTTCAAACCGAATCACAACAGTGCATGCAAACTGCTGCTTGGCGGTAGAAATAGATATTGCGGTTGCTCTTACATATGAGAGACCTACCACCAGTAGCTAGTAATTGTAGTTAAGTGCGAATTTGGCATGTGCGTGAGTGTATTTATGAAAGTTTGATGTTGCCACTGCGATTAATATGATGAGTAGCAGTAGTGGCATTATTTTTTTTTTATTTTTTTTATATAATGGCATTTGTGTTCACATTTTGCCAATGTCAAGTTTGGTTTGTCTATTTTAATATCTGTAGTATGTCGAAGTCAAGCAGTGGCTACCTTACCAAGACTTTATCGAGGAGTTTTGGCGGCAGCAAAAAAACACTTGATTAGCACAATTATTTCAATTCACTTCATTTGAGCTCTTTAATAGAACTATATTGGATAATATACCACCATAATTATGCAATATAACACTAAGTATCTCCAAAATAATGAATTAAAACAAGAGCACCTCATGACACTTCCAAGTTCCCGCCAAAACTCCCGTAGTGGCATTAGGGAGTGTAAAATTAAATTAACATCAAAACTATAAAAAACCTGAAGAGTTTGTTTGTCTGTTTGTTAGTTAGGTTGCACGCGCTAATCTCAGGAACTACTGAACCGATTTTGAAAATTCTTTCACTAATAGGAAGGTTCATTACTCCTGAGTGCTTTAGACTATTTATCCCGGGAAAATATTTTTATCGCAGAAAAACTTTGTCGCCCGGTCGGAGCCGCGAGCATCACCTAGTTTATTAATATTTATCATATTCAGAACTTACACCTTTTTTATTTTTCACCTACGGTTCAAGTAACGTATAATTGTGCCCGTGCGGAGTTGCTGGTCTTCCATCGGGCGCGTCTCCCTGGGTGGCGGATAGGGGAACGCCCCTCAAATTTGGGGGGTACCGGAAACGGCGTGGACCAAAACCAGCAAAGAGGATTCTTCCGCGTTCCCTCTGACTAGCAGAGGGTGCAGTGGAGGAATTTGTAGACGGGTTCCGTGTGCACTCACCCTGCCGCGGAACAGGCCGGGGCAGAACTAGTTCGCCTTGGCCACCGTTAGTCTCGGAATCTCAGGGGGCACTGTGGTCATGTTTCGCAGCGACTCCTGGGGCCGAGGGTCTTGGCTTAACCGCCTGGACTGCGAGGGAGAAAACCTCTATAAAAAGTTACCCCGAATCCCAAGCGGCGGCGCACCGCGAGGGGATGCATGGCCGATGGGTAGTTCGGTCTCGAGTGCGACCCCCGCCAGAGTACCGGCCGACACTCTGTGCGGGTTACGCTAGGCTTACCCAGGTACAGGGGGCTCTGCCTGGGCGGACTGTTATTTCCCCCATACTCGTGGGAATCAAAATGAATAGCTCAAATTTAAAAAAAAACAAAATTACATTGACGGGGTTACCTACCCCAGTTCCGGCTGGAGAGGCGGAGCTCGAAGGGCGCAAGCCCAACGACGGAGAAAAAGAAAGGCGGAATGTGGGCGTGAGGCTCACTGAAGACATGTGCGTGGACTCAGAGTCCAGCGATAGTGGCTCTTCAGTGAGAGGCGGGCGATTTTGGAGGAGCCTGTCGACCGACACGGACGAGCCGGCATCGAAGACAAGGGCGACCGTTGCTCGCGGTAGAGCGGGTCCGCCTTCGGTGGGCAGCTCAAAGAAGGCGGAGAGGGAGCGCATCGCGAAGCGTGCGGAGGCTCGCCAAAAGCCAGAGAAGTTAGTGCCGAAGCGGCTCCACTCTGCCGGGTCACTGGCGCGCTCAAAGACTGCAGAGACCACGGTCACCGGCTTTGAAGGCGAGGCGAAGAGGTGGCGGGAAAAGAGCTCCCGCCTTGAGGCTGCAGTTAAGCAGCTTCAAGAGGAGAATGCCTCCCTCCGTCGCCGCCTCGAAGACCTAGAGGCGGCCGCCAGCAAAAGCTCCACCGAGGACATGCTGGAAATGGTAGAGGCAAGGGTGCGGGCAAGGATGGAGTCCCTGCTCATGGGACCAGCCAAAAGACCGCCTCTGGCCCATGAAAACAGGGCCCAAACAGTGGAGCTTCCGGTGCAGGGGGGTTATGTCCGGGGTCAACCCCAATTGTCGGATAAAGGGAAGGGCAAGGGAAAAGGTAAGAGCAAGGAATTAGCCCAACCCAGTCCTCCCACCCTTACCCCAATCGCCGGTCCCTCCAGTGCTCCACCCCGATTCATCGTGGCGGCACCATCTGGGGTGCAAGCGAAGAAGGGAGTCGTTCCGGCCCCCACACTTCCTCCGGCGCCCAATCTGAAGGCAAAAGGCAAGGGGGGGAAAAGTAAACCCAGTCCCCCAGCGCAGCAAGCTCCCTGCAAGCCCCGCCCGCTACCGCCGGCTCCAGTGTCCCTGGACAGGGAATGGACGGTCGTGGTGGGCAAGAAGAAGACGAAGCCCAGGGCCGACGCGACACCGGCTGCAAGTCAGCAGCAACAACCGCGCCGGGCCGAGCCCAAGCTCCGCCCACCGCGGTCCGCGGCCGTCATGATATCCCTGACGCCGGCGGCGGTAACGAAGGGACTCACATATGCCAAGGTTTTGACGGAGGCGCAGCATAAAGTAAGCCTCGCCGGCCTTGACATCACACGACTGAGGCCGAAGTTTGCAGCCACGGGTGCCCCAATGTACGAGGTGCCCGGGGCCAACTCGGATGAGAGGGCCGACTCCCTCGCCGCAAGGCTGAGGGAGTGTTTCAATGGGTCGGAGGACGTTCGGATCTCCCGGCCCATCAAAAATGCGGAACTGCGGCTGACGGAGCTGGACTACACGGCCACTCCTGAGTCAGTCGCAATGGCCCTCTCCAAGGCCGGTGAGTGTGCGCTGGAGGCCGTAAAGGTAGGGCAAATCCGTCCTGACCGGTCTGGTGTGAGCACGGCTTGGGTTCGGATGCCGATAAAGGCAGCCCAGAAAGTGCGGGGGGCGGGCCGTGTACTAATCGGCTGGGTCGCGGCTCGAGTTTCTGTGCTCGAGGCGCGGCCCCTTCGTTGCTACCGGTGCCTGGAGACAGGGCACGTCCGGGAGCGCTGCGACTGCGAAGTGGACCGTAGTGCGCTGTGCTACCGCTGCGGCCAGACAGGCCACAAGGCCCGTGAGTGCAGCGCTGCGCCGAACTGCGTGGTCTGCGCGGCCTCCGGCAAGCCCGCCGGGCACCAGGTCGGAGGGAAGGCGTGTCCCGCCTCCTCCCGCCGCAACCGTCGTCGCCCCTCCCGACGAAATGCTGCTGCTGCTGTGGCCACAACCCAGCCGCAGACAGCAAGCCCACCGCAAGAGGCTGAGATGGAAGGTGTTGAAGAGATCGCCCAATAATGGACCTAAAGTTCCTCCAGGCGAACATCAACCACTGCGCCAGTGCCCAAGACCTGTTGTCCCAAAGCCTGGCACAGTGGTCGGTGCAAGTGGCCGTGGTCGCTGAGCCGTACTTTGTCCCTCCCCGTGACAACTGGGCTGGGGACACCGACGGTTCAGTGGCCATAATCACCCAGGGTGCCGCTGGCTCCCCGCCCTTCGAAAAGATATCGAAGGACCAGGGATGCGTGGCGGCTCTGTTGGGAGACGTTTGGGTTGTAGGAGTATACTTCTCTCCCAACAGACCCCTCGCCGAATTCGAATCTTTTCTCGTTCGGCTGGGGGCCCTAGTGGAACAAGGCCAACCTTACCCGGCAGTCGTCGCCGGTGACTTCAACGCCAAGTCTGTAGCTTGGGGTTCGCCGGCGACGAGCGGTCGCGGTAGGGTCCTGGAGGACTGGGCGATCTCTGTCGGCCTGGTCGTCCTGAACAGGGGATCGGTGCACACGTGCGTGCGGCACAACGGCGGGTCTATTGTAGATCTGTCGTTTGCAAGTCCCGCCGTCGCGCACCGTGTCCGGGGCTGGAGAGTCCTCGCGGACGTCGAGACGATGTCGGACCACCGTTACATCAGGTTCGACGTCTCCGCGTCTCCGAGTATCCAGCCCGGTGGTGAACCGAGTGCCCCGAATCAGGACGGCCCGCGGTGGGTAACTCGTCGCCTCAATAAAGAGGCCCTAGAGTTGGCCGCTCTGGTGATGTCGTGGCTCCCCGTGCCGGACGGGCCGGTACGGGTCGAACAAGAGGTGGAGTGGTTCGGGGTGGCAATGTCGGACGTTTGCGACGCCGCCATGCCCCGAGCCCTCCGACGCTCGCCGCGGCGACAAGTGTACTGGTGGTCGGCAGAGCTAGCGCAGTTGCGCGCGTCATGCGTCGCTGCGCGCCGCCGATACGCCAGACATCGTCGTCGCAGGCTTCGAGGTGGGGATCACGCAGACCAGGAGCGGCGGCTCTATGACCTCTACAAAGAGGCGAAGAGAGCGCTGCGGGTGGCCGTTCACAGGGCCAAGGTCGCGGCACGCAAAGAGTTCCTGGAGACTCTCGACAGTGACCCGTGGGGGCGCCCCTATCGTATGGTAATGAATAAGCTTCGTCCAGCGGCGCCCCCGCTGTCGCAGAGTCTCCGGCCAGAATTACTGGCCAACGTCGTCGCGGCCTTGTTCCCGGCCACCGTGGAGACCACTCCTCCACCGATGGCGCCACCGGATGTGGCGTCATCGTCGATTGAGAATCCGGCAAGGGATATCCCAGAGGTTTCGCCCGCAGAATTGCGGGTGGTAGTGCTTCGGCTGCGGAGCAAAAAAAACGGCCCCAGGGCTCGACGGCATCCCAGGAAGAGCCTGGGTGCTGGCCCTCGAGCACCTGGGCCCGAGGCTCCGCAGTTTATTCACCGCCTGTTTGGAGCAGGGCGTCTTCCCGGCGCGTTGGAAAACCGGGAAGCTCGTCCTGCTGAAGAAGGAAGGACGACCCGCAGAGTCGCCGTCGGCCTACCGGCCCATCGTGTTGCTCGACGAGGTCGCCAAACTCTTCGAGCGTATCGTCCATGCTCGCCTCGTCGAGCACCTCGAGAGGGTCGGACCGAACTTGGCCGACAGCCAATTTGGCTTCAGGAGGGGACGTTCCACCGTCCACGCGATTCTGCGGGTGAAGGCACAGGCGGAGGATGCAGTGGCCGGAGGCGGAGTAGTTGTCGCGGTGTCCTTGGACATCTCCAACGCGTTCAACACGCTGCCCTGGCCCTGCATTCACGAGGCACTGCGGTACCACGTGGTGCCGCCCTATCTTCGGCGTCTGGTGCACGCGTACCTGTCTGACAGGGACGTGGTGTATCCGGGCGCCGACGGCGGGTGGCACCGAAGAGCGATGTCGCGCGGTGTTCCACAGGGCTCGGTTTTGGGCCCTCTCCTGTGGAACATCGGGTACGACTGGGTGCTCCGTGGTGCAAATCTCTGGGACGTCGGCGTGACGTGCTACGCCGACGACACATTGGTCACAGCGACCGCCAGGACGTTCCGGGACGCCGCCAACTTGGCGGCGGTGGGCACCGGCCAAGTAGTAAGTCGGATTCGACGGTTGGGTTTAAAGGTGGCCCTCGAGAAAACCGAGGCCATTTGTTTCCACGGGCCTCGGAGAGGGCCACCGGCCGGTGCCCACATCGTGGTTGAGGGGGTGCGGATTCCCATCGGCAAAGATATGAAATATCTAGGCTTAGTCTTAGATAGCCGATGGAAATTCCGCGCCCATTTCAAGAAACTGGGGACGAAACTGTCTCGGGCAGCGGGCGCTCTTTCCAGCCTGCTGCCCAACCTGGAAGGTCCTGGCATCCCTTGCCGGAGGTTATATCACGGAGTCGTGCGGTCCATGGCCCTCTATGGCAGCCCCGTTTGGGCTGACTCCCTGAACCGCCCCTGCGTCGCCCTCCTGCGCACTCCGCAGAGAGCTTTGGCGCAGCGGGCGATCAGGGCGTACCGCACGGTCTCTTTCGAGGCGGCTTGTTTGTTGGCCGGATTCCTGCCCTGGGATCTGGACGCCAAATCCCTCTCCGATGTCTTTCATTGGCGGGAGGAGGCGTCCAGTCGCGGGCAACATCCGGCCCTGAAGGAGGTGGAGGCCATGAGGGCCTCCCTACGGCGAGCCGCCGTGGAGGAGTGGCGTCTCAGGCTGGAGGCCCCGTCAGCGGGGCTCAGGGTCGTCACGGCAGTGCGTCCTGTCTTTGCCGAATGGCTGGACAGGCGCCACGGTGCGGCAACGTTTCGCCTGACGCAGGTGCTCACCGGGCATGGCTGCTTCGGTGAGTTCTTGTGGCGGGTAGTGCGGAAGGAGGTGTCGGCCGTGTGTCACCACTGTGACAACTGCCCGCTGGATACGGCCCAGCATACGTTAGAGTTTTGCCCAGCCTGGGATGAGGAGCGCAGCGCTCTCAGAGCAGTCGTCGGAGGAGACCTCTCGCTGCCGGCCGTGGTCGCTTCCATGGTCGACAGCCGGAGGTCCTGGCGTGCGGTGGCACACTTCTGTGAGGTGGTCCTCTCGCGGAAGGAGAGTGCCGAGAGGGATCGGAGGCGTGGAGATCCCTCCCGCCGCCAGACGAGACGTAGGAGGCGCCGGGTGGACGACTGACCGGCGTCTTCCGCCCTGTGGATTGGGGGCGTTTGGAGAATTCCACCACGGTATCCCCTGCCTGTCGTAAAAGGCGACTAATAGGGGCCACCGGGGGTCGCAGGCGGGCGGCAGGGGGCTGTCCGTCTTTAATTTTTGTGATCTATTAGCACATTGTAGCGATCCCTGTGATGGACGGCAGCGTGGCTGGTAGGCCTCACGCTGCCATTGACGCCGAGGGCGTCCTTCGGTGCGTGGGGGCTCCTGAGCTCCCCCACAACAGGAGACGGGCCGCACTAGGCGGCAACGCGCAGGGGCGGCTGCGGACGACAACTTAGACACTCCCGTCAGAGGAAGCCCGCAGCCGTCCCTAATGCGCCGAAGATGGCCACCGCGGAGTTTTGGTTGGTATGCCGTGCGTTGTACATAGGTTAGGGACTCGGCCCGGCGGTCGCCCGATGGTTACATCTCTCCGGGCGGCTCAACGCCGGGACGTAAGGCACGGTGAACCCAACATAACCGCTCAGTCGCCCCCCCTTGAAGGCTGGGCGGTAGTAATAAGTCACTTTCTCCGCGAAAAAAAAAAAAAAAAAAAAAAAAAAAAGTAACGTATAATTGTAAAGTGTTATATTCAAGAAGATAAATAATATGTAGTTTCGTTTAGTAACACAATGTCAAAATGACTCTGTGGGCTTAGAATGTGACAAAAAAACACGTCACGTCTTCGTTTCGTCTTATTGGGATTGGTTGAGAGACTAACAAGTGACTGACGTATTGGTCTCTCGATCAATCACAAACATTAAAATTAAACGACATCGTTTTACGAGTTGCGTCTTCGTGTCACATTCTAAGCCCACTGCATAGCTTTTTTTTTTTTTTTATGGCGTAGAATGACGAGACGAGCATGCCGTTCGCCTGATGGTAAGCGATACGACCGCCCATAAACTGTAGTAGCACCATACAGCACCTTGAGTTACAAAGTACTGTGTGGCATTCCACTGCGCTCGTCATCCTGAGACGTAAGATTTATTTATTTATTTATTTAAGTAAGTTAAGTCTCATTATGTCCCGTAGTTACACTGGCTACAATGTCCTTCAAACCGAAACACAACAGTGCATGCACACTGCTGCTTGGCGGTAGAAATAGACATTGCGGTGGTACCCACCCAGACGGTCTCTTACATATGAGAGCCCTACCACCAGTAAAGCTACTATAGCACTGCGTTTAACGAAATAACTCATCAAAATAACTTACTCATTTTCTTTCTTATTTAAAATGTTAGCCTTCACTGAAACTTAACTTTTGAGGAATGCGCTGTTAAAGTCACGTGATGTTTTGCTTAATTAACAATACGCTATAAAATCATAATGCCCGTAAATCGGCTACTTCGTACATTATATGATTCATTTAAGCAAATGCATTTAAGTTAAGGTTGCGTATACAGTAGAGATGGATCTCGCAGGACACGCTGGATGCCGGCCGCTTTCAATAGTTCCGTCTGGAAATCTTTAGGGGAGGTTTACAAGTGAACATCATGTGGCTGATGATGATCTACGTAAATGCAGCATCACGTAAAATGTAGGCAAAGTTTTAACGCATCCAAATTTGCCAGCTGTTTGGCATCTCAATTGGCTTAAAGTTTTCATGACCAGACGTCTGCATTAAACCCCTTTTGAAGATCTAGGCTCACGAAACGAAAGTTTTCGTTTTCGTTTTCGAAGAAAGAGATAGCCCCATAGTTTAAATGAAAAATCCATATTTATAAATGCGAAAGATACCCCGTCTGTTACATGTTCACAGTTCAATCGCTGAACCGATTTTGATAATATGTGGTATTGTCTTTTGTGTTAGGATTTTTAAAATCCTGAATAAATTTTAATAGATCGCCGTCTAGCGTGAAGGATAGGAAGGCGGAGAGCTAGGGGAGAAGGGGTATATATGGGAGGTGGGTAGGCAATAGGAAAGTACAAGGTGGCCAGGACAGGCTGCCTTAACTATATAGATAACAAGTTTTCGCGGCTCCACCCGCGTGAAAGAGTTTTCCCGGGGTAAAAAGTAGCCTATGTGTCAATCCAGGACATAATCTACTCGTGTGCCAAATTTCATCAAAATCCGTTCAGTAGTTATTGCGTGAAACAGTAACAAACATCCATACATCCAGACATCCATATTTATAAACTTTCGCGTTTATAATATTAGTAGGACTATAATAGTACGCATACACATGAAGTGAATAAGGCTATTTCCTTTTAAATATGTTATTATACATGCGTGCGAAGCCGCGGACAACCGCTAGTCAACAATAAAAAATAAATAAACGACAAAATATTTATTCAATACTCATAAGGCTCAAGAAACTGCAAACACAGCCCCATATATTGAACGCGAATGTAGTCGTACTCATCTCGTTTCTTTATTATATTCATACAATTCATCCAACAAACATTGGTGTATGTCTTGTTGTCTGTACCACATATAGGTATGTAGATCCTGGGGCATTTGTCACAATCGAAGATCTGCTCTAGGGGCGGCAGGTCATCTTCAATGCGCTGCATGTAGTAGTTCTGAAACTCCTGCGCAGTGGCATTTCTGTATGCCTCCACTGTTACGGATGCGACTGGAAAATATAAAATTAGTAGGTAACCCTATGGTCCGGTATTACCCTAATGCACGTGGTATTAGGGTAATACCGGACCATAGGGTTATTCCGTTGTTTCAAGATTACTGTTAAACAATAACTTACACAGTGAAAAACAATTGCGGTGTAGAGAAAATAGCACTTCAGGCTGTGTTGTCCGTGTTAGGTAATGTTTTCAGGTTTAGCATTTATTTTGAGAAAACGGAGTTATCCCACGATCCGGTATTACCCCAACGCACTCTAATGCAATTTATCTACTGGTGGTAGGTCTCGTATGCGAGGGGCCGTCTGAGTTGTTACTACTGTTGTGTTCCGTGTTGAGGACATTGTAGCCAGCGTAATTACTGGGCTTTAAGAGACTTAACATCTTATGTCTCAGGGTGACGAGCGCAGTGGAGTACCACGCAGTACTTTGTAATTCAAAGTTATGCGCGCTGTTGCTGCTGTTTACGGGTGGTCGTATCGCTTGCCATCAGGCGAGCGGCTTGCTCGTCTAGCTATTCAGAAGCAATAAAAACAAACAATAGTAAAGGTATAGCCAATGTAGATTTTATAAGGTAAACTAAACTGGGTATGATAGTTATATTTATGCACAGTTTTAATGTATAAACACTGTAATCACAGTAATAGCTGAACAAAATCAAAATCTATACTATCTATAGGTACTAATATAATATTATAAAGCTGAAGAGTATGTTTGTTTGAACGCGCTAATCTCAGGAACTACTGGACCGATTTTGATAATTACTCATTACACGATACATTACTCCTGAGTGCTATAGGCTACTTTTTATCCCGGAAAACTTTTCCACGCGGGCGGAGCCGCGCGCAAAAGCTGGTCTACTATAAAAGTAATTCTAATGAAATCATTTTCTGTCTAAAATAACGTAACCCCGTTTATATATTTATAATACGTTCTAGAATATTATTCTACTAATTGGAACTTTGCACTCCATCCATATTTTTATTGGTCCGTAAATCAATACGTGATATCAATTTCGACTTGATGATACCAAAGAAGCGAAATATTTAAATGTAACAGAAGTAAAATAGAAAGTAATTGGGAATCAAAGAAAAGAATTTACTTTAAGATTTGCTTTTGTTTCTTGTAAACGAATTTGTGTGCTGATGGAAGTGAGTTCATAGGCATCGTAGTTTCATTGAAAACCCTTTTTTCAATTTATTGACACACAATTTTAGCGAGTATTGTATAAAAATCAAGGTTCGTTTTGGCATATCAAGAAAAAGTCTCTGTTAATTTTACTCTGCTAATTTATGTAGTAGTTAAAGTTATGCAGTACTAATTTATCTAAATGATAGGTACATAATTATGTTTAACGGTGATGTCCATACAGGCTGTGCCAGTATCCTAGACATCGTTTTTAATGCCATAAATATATTAATATACTTATCCTAAATAAAAAGAATTATTATTCTAAAGTATAGGTGTGTATGTGTGTGTGTAATGTTATGTTATTTTTGTAAAATGTTATGAAATTATCAAATTATTTATGTATTTTCAATTTTGTTATTTGCTTCAAGCACGGATAATTTTAGTAAAGGTAGTTTTCTGGTTAAAGTACAGTCGACATATAAAAATGTCAACGTACATAGAGGTCCTTATTTGATATAGTATTTAATAGATCATGTGCTATTCCAGACCATAATCTATCTCTATGTCAAATTTCATCCAGATCCGTTCAGCAGTTCTCGCGTGATTGAGTAACATTTATCCAAACTATCACATTTATAATAGTTGTATAGACTCTGTAGTATCTATACTATAATAAAGCAGTAGAACCGGTGTGTCTGTACATTGAAAGAACGCATGCGCATGCTCACGCCTTTTATCCCCGAAGGGGTAGGCAGAGGCGCAACTAGTGCACCCACTTTTCGCCAAGCGTATTCCGTCCCATGATGTGATAGGGGGCGAGCCTATCGCCATATCGGGCACAAATTCCAGACTCCGGGCTGATACTGAATAGAAAAATCCAATATCACTTTGCCCGACCCGGGGATCGAACCCGAGACCTCAGCCTTGCAGTCGTACCGTGATACAACTACGCCACCGAGGCAGTCATTGAAAAGAAATGTGATAAAAAAGAAAGGGGATGACTAAAGAAGAGTAATGGAACACAAATCAGCGATTTTTATAATTCTTTTCTATCCGTTTGTTTGTTACTGCACATCTCCGAAACTACTGAACGGATTTCGATGAAATTTGGTACGGAGATAATTTGAGACCTTAGAAAGGACATAGGCTACTTTTTATCCCGGAAAAACTTTTCACGCGGGCGAAGCCGCAATACTAGTTTTAAATAAATGTTCGTATTGTATATTAGGTGAAGTGCTTAGGTGCAGTTATTTCCCCCCATTAAACGAAATGCAATACCGAATCAAACTCGACTAAGCCAAACTCCAATGATAACACCATGCAATACTCACACAATAAAATGAATGTTTTCCCGAAATACATTTTCAAAGCATTACGAGTCGAAGGAAATGTAAGAAACCAATTTAGACTTGATGTTATGACCGCTTTTCATGCAACGTTTGATTTATACCCATGACTAGTAGCGGGTTATTTGATTTGAATGTTTATTGCATTTGGTATAAGGGTTACACGTGGGTTTTTTCATTTTTGTACAGTAAAATTGGCAGATTTGTGAAATACTAGTAACCCGCCTCGGCTACGCACGGGTAGCACTACTAAAGGAAGAAGCCGATGATGACACAAAATTGCTTAAAGCAAAAAAAAGAACGGGTTACACTCCGGGAGTGCCGGCAGAAGTGAAAGCTTGAACATTAACGTTGTGCATTTTTGAATATTTTGGAATGGTTAGGGAATAATTTTGCACTTATTGCTTTATTTATCAGTATAAAAGTACTAGCATTTATGTGGTTAAATAAAATATTTATTCATTGCGCTATCGTACACAAAAATGACAACTTCACTATTTCTGTATAAATCAAAATTAGAAAAAAGCATTGTTACGCTCTTTTGTACTCGTGCCGTGCCAACAGCTGGGGAAATAAATAAAAATGTAAACGTTTAAGAATTATAGCTTCTACGCATTGTATTTAAGGTTCATATTAGTAAGGGATGGTAAAACCTCCTACTCATTTTAGATCGGTCACGTGATCCTGACGCGAGTTTAACATTTTATACCCATCCAAAAGTGCTTAACGCGGCTAAAGAAGTTTTCACTTCAAAAATATTGTTGATCCGATCACTTCCAAACTTCACAAGATCATCTGCTGGGCTAGATTTGAAGATTACATACAAAATCCAGTTGTTTTGGAGTCGGGAACATAGACTCCATTAATATCGGAACACTGTAAGCTTTTTTTTTGTTTTAAGTGGTCACCCAAACGAGCAAACGTAACGTAATGGAAAATAATCGCAATCCCAGAAACTGGCTTAGTCCACATTCTTCTTTATTGCCTATGTTGTATAATAACACCAGCTCTGTATTATATACTGTCCCACTGCTGAGAAGGTTTAGGCTTTAGTCCACCAGGCTGGCCTAGTGCAGCTTGGTAGACTTCACAAGCCTTTGAAATTCTTATGGTGAATTCTCAAGTATGTCAGTTTTTTCCTTAGCAGAATGGTAATCGGCAAACAAGGAGGTGTACTTTGGGTTTTGAACCTGCCTACTATCTCGGCAGACCGTTCCATTCTCATCTAAGCTATCTTACACATCTATGAAACAAATAATTTTCTGTAACGTCTCATATAATTGATCAAAAAGTATTTATTTATTGTCATGTCACAAACCTGACACTTTACGCATTAACCGTATCTCTACATAAATAATTCAACGTAAAGTTCAACCGTCCTTTGTTCAGAATGCTTAGAAAGAAAACATTTCTATAGAATTGTCTACTTTAAATGTTTAATGTTAAAGAACAAAGCTTTGCGTTCCGGATACTCCCATCCTTTGTGAAAGTTGAAGACTGATCTTTTGTATAAGTTTAAAACTAAAGCCTATGTTTCTTGAAGGATAAGTACTTAGACTATTTAGAAAGGACGTGCCATGTGTTTATGCAAACAAAAATTCTTTTAATCAAAGTAACTACTACATAGAAAGTGCAACACACATTCTATACCGTTTTGTGTCATTATGAACGCACACATAACTAAATCTTACATGCCGGCCAAATATAACAGTTTTTATAAATGTGTGCACAACAGGCCGGCATAATTGTGTCGACTGTCGAGGAATATACATGTCTTGTTAGTCAACATTTTATCTGGACGGTTAGACCCGTCTTCAGGTGCAGTCACTATGCCATGTCAAATAACTGCCTTTGTGGCGTAGTTGTATTACGGTGCGTCTGGAGAGCTAAGGTCTCGGATTCGATTCCTGGGTCGGGCAAAGTGATATTTGGTTTTTCTACTCAGTATCAGCGCGGAGTCTGGAAATGTTCTCGGTAAATGGCAATAGGCCTGTCCCCTATTACATGAGACCTAACATAGCTGGCGAAATGTGGGTGTGATACACCTCTGTCTATCCCTGGCAAGGGACAAAGACATGATGCTATATACAGGGTCATTTTGACATTGCGTTAATAAATGAAACCACATACTCGTCTTTGCTTTTGCTAACATTGTGCCAAAAATTATCCATGAGAAACGAATATTTTCACCAAAAATCTCAATTTTACTTTCCTGATTTTTTATCATTTTGTAGTTTATTGCGAATATGGCGTGTGCGTGAGTGTTTTTCTGACTGAAACTGTGATGTTGCTCCAGCGACGAATCCTTCTAGAGTAGTAGTAGTGGCATTAGGGTGTGTAAACTTAAAGTTACCTTTTATTGATATTTATTTTGTTCGAAACTTACACTTTTTTATTTTACATCTATGGTTAAAATAGCTTAATGGAAAGTGTTATTTTAGTATGTGGTGGTAAGTATGTGATTTCATTTAGTAACGCAATGTCAAAATGACCCTGTATGTATGTATAAAATCACCATTTCTATTTTTAAAGCTTTGTGTACACTATAATAAATATGAAGTCTAATAACCCTCCTTCTTTCGCAGTCGGGTAAAAAATACAACGTGCTTTCGTGTCCAACAGTCATAACTCATAAGTCAAGCAAACAAATAAATAAAAGATGTAAGAACGAAAAGAATTATGAAGGAACTAACAAGTTTTTATGTGCATTGCATTTCTTTATACCAGTAAGGAAGGAAAGTGCATTTCTCTGTATTAGCTTGTGTAATGAAATAATAAATTGTTGTAGCATGTTCAGGGTTCAATTAAGACATCTTTTTATTATAAACTAAGAAACGTTCGCGGCTCTCCGTGCATGTATTTGTTGGAACAAAAGTTCCACATTATGTTCATGTTCATTCCACAGTTCATGTTATGTTCGTTTAGGATTTTATTGGTATTGTTGGGGTGCTCGTGAGACCGACTGGTACTCACAAGCTTGCTGGGCGTGATCCCGAGTTGAGAAACTCAGGCGCCGGTACCCAGCCCGTTGTTCTTCCCACGTACCAAGACGCCTCGAGAGAGGCGGTTGTATATCTGCGCGTTGTCTGTATCGGTGAGTGTATACGACGTACCCGAACAGCGGCGGGTACGAAGTGTGTGAGGTAGAGTGTAGGGGATGGCAAGTAAGAAACAATTCTTTAAATACGACGTGCCGATGTGCCGATTTGCCAACCCTACGTCCCTAAGCACCCCCGAGTACCGAATCGAAGCTACCGTACGTCGTGGGCCTTCGATTGTTGCGAGTCTTCCGTCTCGCTCTTCTGTCTTCAATATTCTTCTGTTTCGTTCTTGCAGTTTTCAGGCTTCAGGTTTCTTCAGATTTCTTCGAGTATTTTCTTCGGTAGGACCCATGTCGGTACGCCGCCGCGCGTTAGCTTAGGTACCGCGCGGCTATCCCGTAACGAGAGCCTCGACCCATTAACCCAATTTCTCGATCAATTTTCACTATGGCAATCGGCTATTTCGGCGTTTTATTTATTAAATAAAAACCACACATATACATACATGGTATCAAATCGTAGCTCTTAATTAGCTCTATATAAATAAAAATGAACACTACACATTAAAACTACAAAAAGTTATTAGCAAAATATAGACAAAAATTTACCTTAAACACTAAACTCTAACACATATCACTTTTGCTATTCACACGGTATATTGTCTATATTGTTCGTATAATGTTCCTAACGTCACTAAGGGGTCGGCACATCACTTAAACACTTTGTCTGAAATATTTTCACGGCACTTATTGTTCGTGTGAGGGGGTCGGCACGCGGCTAATGGGAGCCGGCGCGTCGCCAACAGGTATCTTTACTAAATTTTTCGTGTCCTACATAAAGTTATAATTATTTAAGTAAGTAAAACTTCAAATCTAATGCTCGCTTTAATCATTCACTGCCTATTGCCTCAAATTTGGACTTATGCTGTTCAGGACTTATTTATTTAAATATGGACTTACGATGGCTTTCAATATCTCAGTTTTAGAAAATGCACAGTTATTGTGGCGGTGGACTGCATCGGTGGCGTAGTTGTATTACGGTACGACTGCAATGCTGAGGTCTCGGGTTCGATCCCCGGGTCGAGCAAAGCGATATTGAGTTTTTGTTTTCAGTATCAGCCCGGAGTCTGGAATTTGTGCTAGATATGGCGATAGATTCGCCCTCTATCACATCAGGGGACGGAACAACGGCGAAAATTAGGTGCACTAGTGGCGCCTCTGCCTACCCCTTCGGGGATAAAAGTCATGAGTGTGTGCACAGTTATTGTTGAAAAATAAGATGCAATCCTTACATATAATAAGACAAAGTCCCTCGCCGCGTCTGTCTGATCTCGATAAGCTCAAAAACTACCGAACGAATCGATTAAAATCGTTATGGAGATAGCTTGAGACCCTGAGAAGGACCATAGGTTATTCCGGGAAAATATATATGCAATGCAATGCAATCAGCCCTGTATTATATGTATACTGCCCACTGCTGAGCACGGGCCTCCTCTACAACTGAGAGGGTTTAGGCCTTAGTCCACCACGCTGGCCTAGTGCGGGTTGGCAGACAAAATAGAAAATATATAGCGGGACTTTTATACTGGAAAACTCTTTGACGCGGGAGAAGAAGCGAGAAATATTGATTTAACAATAAACAATGAAATATGATTTTGATTGATTGATTTATTTACATGCTCCTACTTGAAGTTTAAAAAAATATCACACTGTATTTAGCTTTAATTAACAATGAGTTGCTAATAATAATGTTCATTTTTTTGGTTTGTTTTAATGTTACTTTTTAATTATCCTCTATACTAATTTTGGTCTTGCCTGTAACATTGCGGTTTTTCTTACATTTATTTGTGGTAACTTTACTGGTCAATGTATTAGATTTACTATATTAATGTTCTATGTATAATCGTACTGTTTGTTTTCCTAATAAAATAAAATAAACAATAAAATAATGATTCCTTACGTTTACGCGAATGTTAGACATTGAAATTAAACTGTTATAACGGATTTTATGGCGGTTTTTTATTTATTTATTTTTTCTCCCGACGTTTCGAAGGCTTTGCAGCACTTCGTGCTGCAAGTAATAGAATGAAGTCCGCCTCGTGACCACGAAGTGCTGCAAAGCCTTCGAAACGTAGGGGAAAAAAAAATTAAATAAAAACCGCGATAAAATCCGTTATAATAGTTTAATTTCAATAAAATAATAATATCAGCAAATATAAAGGATATAAGACTGCATATTCAAAGTTTGGTATCTAAATTACTGATTTCCGAACTAACTATCGTAGTATATACAGATTTCGATACACCAAAGCTGGGAGCAAATTATACAAACTGATTTGCAAATTTACATAATCGAATCTGCCAACTTGTTATTTATCACATTTTCAACAGTTTAGCAAATGTGCGCAAATTATTAGAAACATTCCAAGGTATTCTGTATGTTTATCTGCCATACTTGACGTTGGAAAAAATGTCCCATAAGACAGAGCCAGTTAGAGTAAAATAGGTACTATCATGAGAGACTTACTACTTAATAAAAAATCTAATAAATAAAAAAAAATTAAATATTGTGTGTCCATTTTAGATAATATTACAAGCTTACTTTTCCATACACAAAGAGTCCAAGTTGCAAAATTAAAATCCCACTAACTCAACTTCTTACAGGGTAAATGATGATCCCATTTTGCATGAAACGTAGTAAAAGTAACAATTTGACTCAATTGCGCCTCTATTGTTTACAAAGAAGTATTTTACTGGAACCGCTGACCTAGAAAATTATGGACGATGACAATTTGTTAGCTTTCAAAGGCATGCTCGAAATAGTTATGAAGTAGATGATGCCTTCAATTTATGTATTAGAGTTGAGTATTAAACATATATTATGTTTAAATACATTACAAAATCTAGAATGTCTTGTTATTTGTGTCCCACATAATAGATGTGCTGGTAGGGTAGTGTAGTGGTGACTTGAAGGCCGCCTTCGAAGTCACCGATGAATTTTGAAGTGAAACCTTCTTTGGCGGCGTTGAGCACTTTTCTTGGGATGGGTATAAAATGTTAAACTCGCGTCAAGACACGTGACCTGATCGAAAATTCGTAAGACGGAGGTTATCATTTTTGTGTACGATAACGCAATAAATAAATATTGTATTTAGGCACATAAATGCTAGTACTTTTATACTGATAAATAAAGCAATTCGTGCGAAATTATTCCCAAACCATTCCAAAATATACAAAAATGCACAACGTTGTTCAAGTTTTCACTTCTGCCGGCACTCCCGGAGTGCAACCCGTTGTTTTTTTTTCGCTCTGCTTGCTAACGGCACCTTCCTGGTCTAGTAGGAGCTAAGCGGGCTGATCGATATTTCTGAGTTTGAGTCCTAAGTCGGGCTACAGTTTATGTTGGATTTTCTTCTACGATTTTTCCCAGGTTGGATTCCTCACAAGGCGTTGTCGTTATCAAACACAATCTTTCGTAAAATTTATGACAAATCCATTTTTTTTATTTTTTTTTATGATATAGGGGGCAAACGAGCATACGGTTCACCTGATGGTAAGTGATCACCGCCGCCCATGAACATCTGCAATACCAGGGGGCACAGAGATGCGTTGCCGGCCTTTTAGGTGGGAATACGCTCTTTTTTTGAAGGTCGCCAGGTCGTATCTATCCGGAAATGCTGCTGGCGGCAATTGGTTTCATGGTTTAGTAGTACGTGGCAAAAAATGACGGCTAAAACGTACAGTGGTGGATTGCCAACCTCCGAGGTGATGTGGATGGAATTTGGAGTTCTGCCGCGATGTACGGTGATGGAACTCAGCAGCAGGGATATTATGCAACATGTTTGAAAAAGTATGTTGTACCCACATTGGATTGATATAAAGACAGGAAGACTACTAAGAATACTTGCTTATTATAATAGAACAATCAGAACTTACCAACTAACCAATAAAAAAAATATTTTTATGAAAAACCAAGATTTTACAATACTTTTTTTTATTTATTTTTATGTTAATATAGGTTACTGGTGGTAGGTCTCTCATATGTAAGAGTCCGTCTGGGTAGGTACCACCGCAATGTCTATTTCTACGGCCAAGCAGCAGTGAGCATGCACTGTTGTGTTTCGGTTTGAAGGACATTGTAGCCAGTGTAACTACAGGACATAGTGAGACTTAACATCTTATGTCTCAGGATGACGAGCGCAGTGGAATGCCACACAGTACTTTGTAACGCAAGGTGCTGGATGGTGTTGCTACTGTTTATGGGTGGTCGTATCGCTTACCATCAGGCGAACGGCATGCTCGTCTCGTCAGTCAATGCCATAAAAAAAGGAGTAAGAGAAACATACTCCACCTCTTTTGTTGATTTTAATAGAAGATAAATATTGTGCTTATATCTATGCATCACAAAACCAATGACGTAAAAATAGAAGAAAAATAGCCCTGTCTCAGTATAGAAGCACATTCAATTGTATAAACACGACAATAACAACAAAGGTATTCGATAAAGGCCCCATTTGTCCAATCGTTCAGACGATACGATACGGTAGACGGAGATTTGTTACTGTGTTTGTTCCTCTTGGTTAGGCTTGGCATTCGTCTAAAGGCCCTATCTATACTAATATTATAAAGCTGAAGAGTTTGTTTGTTTGGTTGAACTCACTAATCTCAGGAACTGCTTGACCGATTTTGTAAATTCATTCACTAATAGGAAGCTACATTACTCCTGAGTGCTATAGGCTACTTTTTATCCCGGAAAAACTATTTCAAGCGGGCGGAGCTGCGAGTAATAATAGAATGGTATTCTATTTTTTTCCTATTATATCATCATCATTAGCCTCATGGTGTCCACTGGTGAACAATAAGCCTCTCCTAAAAATTTGATCCAATTTTGCAAAATTGTATGGTCTGCGTACATTTGATGATAGGTACTACCAGATTGCCAGTATTAGCCGTTGTACAAATAGGAACAAAATAGTTGAAGAAATTCAAACATCTCGTTGATCTTGAGAAATAAGACACAGACATATTTTTTTATTTATTAAGGATTGACAACAAAATTTAAATCATATAAACGTTAAATGCTAATTAGAATATAAATATTATTGAACCAACCACAGATTAAGATACTAGCTTTGGCTCGTGGCTCTACCCTGGTGACCCAGTTTTTCCGGGATAAAAGTCACCTATGTCCTTTCAGACTTTCAAACTAGCTCAGTAACGGACAGACAGAGCTACTTCGACATTTATAATATGAAATAGGATATTGAGATAATTTTAAGAATAATCATCAGGGAACACTCTACAAGGCCCCATCCGAACCATCTTTACAGTCTTATTTTCTTTATTATATCTGTGGACATTGATACACGCTAGCCTACATTCACTAATGTACGTCAGATTGTCATCCCCACACACAGGAAGATAGACCTTCGGACACTTATAGCACAGTCCTTCGGCAGCGAACTTGTCCAGGTCTTTCACATCCACCGTGTAAGGGTTGAAGAAGTCAAAGAAATCCTCGATGGGTAGCATTGATGATGAGGATAGGAAAAGTGCTGTTGGATGAAAGTTTATAGTTAGTCAAGAGCCTTTACATATTACTTTATCCCCGAAGGTGTAGGCAGCGCTGCAACCAGGTCACCTACTTTTTGAGGAGTGTGTTGCGTCCCACGATGTGATGGGGCGAGCCTAATGCCATATGTTGCACAAATTCCAGACTCCGAGCTCATACTGAGCAGAAAAATCAAATATCACTATGCACGATTCGGGTATTTAGAGAAGTGTTGTACTGCGCACACAATACAACCATACCACCGAAGTAGTCAAGAACCTTTTTTGGACATAATGGATATGAACTGGGTCTTTTGGTGACATGTGGTCTTCATCATCATGAGCCACATGATTTCCACTACTGAACATAGGCATCCCCTGAAAATGATCCGCACATAAACAGAATAAAAGGTCACGCTGGTCGTCGTCAAGGTTGCGCTGCACAACTTAAAAGAAAGGAAAAGGTATTAAGAATGGGTGGGGGATGATTAATTTTACAAATTTGGCTTGCAAATAATCTTTCGTGGCAGCTATCAAGTTATGATCATTATCCATAAAGATCAACAATACCAAATGACAAGGATCATAAATTTTGGAAGTAAAAGAAAGAAATGAGTAAGCCTGGTTCGTAATAGTGAGTGGAAGCATTATTATTACCACCTCTGTCTACCCTTTTGGCGATACTTGCCTGCCTTTCTTAAATGGTCAATAATCTTAATTTTATTATCAACTAAAATATTCATGAGTATTGTTAGCTTAAAGCCATTGTAAAGTTCATCTATCAAGTCATAAAATTTATTCAAAATTTTATCTGCACTCAAATACTTACAGAGTACCATTAATTTCACCAAATTTATTACAGCCATTTTAGCATACACTTCTGAGGTCACAAAATTGGTACATAATAAGGGACATTAAAATTTTAATTGCAAATTTTATGACACTCGCCTAATCACATGATATATTGGGCTATTAACTTTTATGGGAATTTGAACGAATTTTACGTACTTTTCAAAGTGGATAGTTAGGAAAACTTTGTACAGCCTATAATTAGAATATGTAGTTTATTCAAAAGTAATTTAAAAAAAGTTATGTTATTATTTTAACATCTACCCACTTGACATTGGCAAAATCACCGATGAAACGGTGGAGCTGTTTTTAAAAGAAGAAGAACTTACTATCATTATTTATTCCTACCGTCAGAGCGTAGTTACCAATTGGAATGGTTTATTCGGACATCAGTAGGAGAGGTCCAACAGTGGGACAGTATACAAGGCCGGTATTTAATGCGTCACGTACGGAAGGCTCCATAATGACGGCTATTATATATTCTTTTTGACGGGATTTAATTATACTTATTGTTTGTTTAACCGCTGGAGTAAGCGTGTTCTGGAGTGGAGACCGCGTCTTGGCAAACGTAGCGTGGGACGCCCTCTGGCCAGATGGCGGGACGACTTGCACAAGAGGGCCGGCAGCGACTGGATGCATAAAGCAGCAGACCGGGCTCTGTGGCGTATCTTGGGAGAGGCCTATGTCCAGCAGTGGACTGCAGCGGGCTGATGATGATGATGATGATGATGAAATCCCATCAAAAAGATATTTATGTAAAATAAGGGTGCAAATACCAATATCGTACTCTTACTAATAGATTAAATGCGAAAGTTTGTGCAAATGTTTGGATGTGTGTTAGAAGTAAAAGCATAAACTACTAAACGGATTTGGTTGAAATTTGGCATACGGATAGATCATAATCTGGATAAAATCATAGGGTACTTTTTATCCCGGTAATTTGCTCCCATGGGAAATAATACATATTTTTATGCGATTTTTCTAAGTAGATGGCGCTGGCGTCGTACTGTGTTTTAGGGACTTTTGGCAAGACTATTCACGCGGGCGAAGCCGCGAGCAACACCAAGTTAGGAATATGCGTTGTTTGTCGACTCCCCCGGAAAAAGAATTGAGATCTAAATTAGTGCTAAGGCTTGTACATAAGCCTGAAATTTATTTATAAGAACAAACACCATTCTACAACAAATTTAAAACAAAATTATTTTTTCTGCTACGACCTTGTGTTGTATTTAAAAATATAACCTCTTAAATTTTAACGGGCCAATTATTTACACAAAGCAGATATAAATTGAAGCTCAAGATTTGTCTTAATTAGATTACTTAAATAGGTTTGAGACGCTAGTGCACCAAAATTATGCTGAGCTTATAATATCAGTAACAGGATGTGACAGGAAGCGAGCTCGTCGTAACGGGTACAAATTGCTATCCCGTGTAACATTGCATACTTTTTAATATTGTATTGCATGACATACAAAATTAAACCAAAGCGACACGGTTCACAAGACTAATACTTTGCAAATAGAACAATGAGGAGGCTGATGTAATGATTTATTAGAATATTGCGATTTACAAGAAAGTACATCACTATAATATAGTATGTACACGGGAATTGCAAACTCGCGTCTGAATTTAATTTGCAACGCGAGAGTTGCAAGCTGTGAAGAACATACCGGTACATGTCCATACGATTTTTTTGGAACTGTATTTTAGATAAGATAATGTTCGATTCATTATTTAAGAAAGTATACTAATACTTTCTTAATGATAAAAATATAATAACACCTTCCTGTTCATCAGGATGTTGACTTCAAATCCATAATTAACTCAATTTCGTTGAATTTAACTTGAGATTCTTGGGACCCGTCGATATATGCATTTTTTTAATCCCGGAAAAGTACACAGAGACGAACGAAGCCACGATCAACACTTAGCATTGAATAAGTTTTAAAATTCATCTATTATGTATTCGGAGCGTGATCATATGACTATGAATGAGACGCTATGGAAAATAGTTTCACCACCATTTCTATGGACGCGGTACGGGTCCTTTCGTTTCATGGGTGTCATATGCATGGAAAGCTTTCTCATCCCGAATTAAATTACACCGTGTTGTAACCGGAGCTGTGAATAATTTTTCTTTTGGTAAATTTTGAAGTTTTTATTCCGTATGTGTTTTGCCTGGTATGAAGTAAAGTTATGACATCTTCAAACTCAAATATCTTCGCATAATGTATCGTAAATAGAACCTAAAGTGGTAACAAGGTACGATATTATGATTTAATTATTACCAGATAAAGTAAAAAAAGTAATCCTCCTAGCCAGTTTCGGCCACGGCGGCCAATCTAAACGGAGATCAGCTAGGTACGCAGGAGATATTATAGTGCGCAAGTGTGTGCGCAATACACAGGTGTACTCGCTATTCCTTCAGTCTCGTAGTCCGGTGAGACGGCAATCCGACATGACCGGAGAGAGATCAGGCGCAGGACCAACGACTTTATGTGCTTTCCGAGGCACGGTGGTATCACACCGCCAACTTCCTTACTCCGAGCTGCGACTGAGTAATTTTTAAGATGGAAAAACCCTGTCATAATGTTTTTGGCTCGACCCGGGATTCGAACCCAGGACCTCAGCGATAACGAGACCTGATAAAGTAACCTAACTGGGACGTCAATCTATTTTATGGTCACGGCAAAGAGACCCCACTGTACCTGATGGTAGGTGTAGTAGGGTCCAAATAGCAAAATTATGCCGGTTTATTTGAAACTGGATACATAGGGCGATGCCGGAACGCGACTCACGCGAGCCACTATAGCGGGTTTTACACCTTGTATACGGCGGTCGCTATCTGAGCGGATACAAATATGTAAGTAAATAGTATGTCTGGTGCTAAGTCTCTCATATGTAAGAGTCAGTCTGTGTGGGTACTACCGCAATGTCTATTTCTACCGCCAAGCAGCAGTGTGCATGCACTGTTGTGTTTCGGTTTGAAGGACATTGTAGCCAGTGTAACTACTGGACATAGACTTAACATCTTATGTCTCAGGATGACGAGCGCAGTGGAATTCCACACAGTACTTTGTTATTCAAGGTGCTGAATGGTGTTGCTACTGTTTATGGGTGGTTGAATCGCTTACCATCAGGCGAACGGCATGCTCGTCTCGTCATTCAATGCAATAAAAAAAATCAATTATCTCTATCTGGTTATAATCTCAATCGAAATGTAGGTTCCTTTTCACCTTGTACGGCCCATCCACCTCTTTTTACCGATATGTGTTGTGTATGTGAATTTTGTCTTGAGTGTATAAGCAATTATCGCGCGAGAAGCACTTTTTTTTCTGACTTGCCTTTATAGTTGTTATTGAATCAATATTATGGAGAACGTATTGTTGTCGAAAAATGTTATTAAAAAACAAACTATTACATCCCCGTGGGGTTCCTATATTTTAATCAAACCAATTGACAGAACTGGGGTCATCGCATGCAGTTTTTTTTCAGATGAATGTTGACACTTACTACACGATATAACCCAAGTTTTTACTCGCAACTTCATTCAGGTGAAAGATTTTTTTTGATTTTTAACTATGGCTTGCTATGGTTGCAATTGCGGGTGTTGGCTAAACAAAGTCTCAAAAAAAATAGCAAGAGTTGCAGCTATTAAATAATTGAATAATATCAGTTTATTTTAAGTACATGAATGATATATAATTTATGTACATTCATACACAAATTATATATCATTCGATGATAAGGTTGTTTATTGCCATGTCCCAACATACATTTGTGACAGTTTTTTTTTCTTATAATGGGATTTGTTTTCACATTTTGCCAATGTCAAGTTTGGTTCGTCTATTTTATTATATGTAGTATTGTAATGATTAAACATTGTTGACATCAGATGTTGATAATTTACAACACATACAAACGTTAATTTCGACATTCTGTATAAGAGCGCGTTAGCGCAGAGTAAATGTCCGCAAAGCACGATGCAACGCGGTAAACCGTGAGTTCAAATCCACTCCGACGAGACGGGGAGTGCTTCCATACTTTTTCAATTTTAAATTTGTACTCGTAGCTAATAATCTATTCCAATGTCTGATCGTTGTCTGTTATAAGTAATATAAAATTATGAAGGTAGGATGCAACAGTAAAACAATAAATAAAATGTAATTACGTGGAGTACGAACCGCCATTTGGTGACATGATGAACTAGGAAGCGCACGCACGCTGCGCGCTGGTTGAACTAGTGAACCGTTAGAATACACTTTGGCTATCATGTTGTGATTATCATACAATCAAGTGTTGAATATCATTTTGTTTGCATCTGATGATTCCGGTAGGGGTAAGTGTTGGCATTTGTGTTTATTCAATGCAGTGCAAGGATTTGGCCACGTAAGTGTTGTAATATTTTGTAATTGTTATAGCCTGTGGATACGCCCTGCACGTTTACGGACATTAAACCTCCGTGCATACCAATAGTGATTGAAGGTGTCGATCGTTCACAGTTTACGTACTGCTGAATTAAAGACATTATGTGAATTGTCCCGAGATTCTCATTCTGAGCTAGCAAACTTTATGGATTGGAAGGGTTCCGTCGTCCATCCCGTAAAACTCTCCTGGCGCCCTCAACTTATGTAGATTATTATTCTCATGTAATTCGCGATAGTCGCATTGTATTAATGCATGTGTGATAATTTAAATTATAAACTAATAATAATAATAATATAGTCATAATCTAATGATAATTATAATATAGTAATAATCTAATAATAATAATAATATAGTTGAGATTGTACATCCCGCGGAGATGTGGGGGCCGAGGCTTACTTAATGCTAAGGACTTACATAACCGCGAGGTATGCAATCTCAGGGATTATTTCCTCCACAGCGAAGTGGGCATGCATAAGGTTGTAGTCATGGTGGATAAGGGATTTACCCCGCTTTCCTTGGCGAATGAGAACTGGCGAAAACCTAAGGTGATGGGCATTCGGGAACGTGAGGAGATATGGAAGAGCAAGGAACTACATGGTCGGTTTTATCGGGCCCTTCACGGGCCTGATGTAGACCAGCTTGCATCCGTATCTTGGCTACGTTTTGGTAACCTATTTGGGGAAACTGAGGGTTTTGTCTTTGCAATTATGGACGAAGTTATGAAAACGAACAATTATAGGAAATACATCATGAAGGACGGTACGGTCGATATCTGTCGGGCATGCCACCGTCCCGGTGAATCAATCAGGCATGTGATTTCCGGTTGTTCGTATCTTGCTAACGGCGAGTACTTGCATAGACACAACCTAGTAGCCAAGATCATACACCAGCAAGTTGCTCTTCGGTATGGTCTTGTGACTCTTGAAGTGCCATATTACCAGTATGTGCCTCAACCAGTTCTCGAAAATGATCATGCAACGCTGTACTGGGATCGATCTATTATCACGGACAGGACTATTGTTGCCAATAAGCCTGATATTGTAATAGTAGATCGATTGGCGCGCCGGGCAATACTTGTTGACGTCACTATTCCGCATGACGATAACCTTGTTAAGGCCGAAAAGGACAAAATGTCTAAATATTTAGATTTGGCTCACGAGGTTACCGACATGTGGGAGGTAGACTCCACAATTATTGTTCCGATTGTCGTTTCTGCTCATGGGTTGATACCAAAGAGTCTCGACCAACACCTCCAGAGGCTCTCAATTGGTCGTTGGGCCAAGAGCCAGATGCAGAAAGCAGTACTTCTGGACACGGCACGCATTGTGAGGAGATTCCTCACTTTGAATCCCTGACCACCGGTGGCTTGGGTCTTGAGCCTCGCCATCGGAGGGTGATTCACTTTTTTATATTTTTATAATATGTATTAATGTTTTTTTTTAGTATGTATATAAAAATGTAAAAAAAGGAGAATTGAAAATAAAGAGAAATAATAAATATAGTTATAATCTAATGATAATTATAACATAGTAATAATCTAATAATAATAATAATAATAATACACTTGATGCAATGTCCATTTGTTTCTTTACCAACCTGGCACGTTACAAATGACGCCCAACGTTAAAACTTGCATCCACTACCGACAGGTTGGTATAAATTAGTAAAATTAGAATAATAATATAATATGATATTTATTGTGTGGTATAAATTTTAATAACGGAATAAAAGGAATTATTAGTAATATGTAAGTAAGGAAATTATTATTAGTCATATGTATGTTATTACAGATAATTCACGTGGTATAAATAAATTGTATTAATTGTTAATAGTATTGAGATTTTATTTTTGGTATTATTAAATTATTAAGATTAGACGGGTAGGTGGTTATGAGAGATAAATAAAAGTGTAAAGGCATTGGAATTCATAGTAAACACTTATCATAAGATGGATCCCTATTTTTTGTTAAAGGACGAGTTAGAATTTGAACTTGCTTGCCGCGGCGTCCACATCAAGAGCGTTGTATCAGTGTTAAAGAAATTATTAAAAGAATTATTGGTGACAGAATTAACGGGAGAACCTCCTTTTAAAGTGTCAGCACCGCGCCAAAGTTTTGAAAATCCTTCCGCAGAGTTAGACATTTGTACGTCCAAAATTAGCAATTTATCTCTTTACGTCGGTGAAATCACAGACAAACCGGATAGGAACTTATTTAGGAGACTTGTCTCAAGACTTCTTCATGTTCAAAACAGATTAGATTTCATAGTAACAAAAACTGAAGAGGAAGAGAACAGATTGTTAGTTTTGAAGAATAAGGTAAAACAGTTAGTTGCAAAATTGGAAGAACACGATGAAATGACAGATGAAGGGAATTTAACGGTGGCGGACAAAAAGATTTTACAGGAAACTTTAGGGGAAGTAGGGAATAAAATAATAGATAATATTGAGAATGAAGTGGCTAAAGTAGAGTCCCACATTTCAAGAAAACAGTCCAAGCTCTTCAGGACATCAACAGTCGATGGTTTCGAAATGAAAAGGAAGCTAGTGCCAATAAGCCAGTGGGGGGTTAAATTCTCTGGGGACGATGCTGGCAGTGTCAATGCCTTTATAGAACGCGTGAATGAGCTCAAGGATGCACGTAACGCTACAGATGAAGACCTTTGGAGATGTGCAATTGATTTTTTTGAGGGAGACGCATTAATATGGTATAGAGCAAATAAAGACTTTGCAGATAGCTGGGACGAATTGGTAATTCTTTTAAAACGAACGTTCCAACCTCCCTTTTATCAAGACGAACTTTTAAAAGAAATAAAACAAAGAACGCAAGGCAAAGACGAGTCAGTTATGGTTTATGTAGCAGTAATGTAAAACATGTTCAGTAGACTACCTACACGACTTTCAGAACGTGAGAAACTACATATCATGATAAAAAACTTACAACCATATTTTCAAAGGGCCATATGCAGAGACGAATTCAATTCGATTACAGATCTCATTAACGTCTTACGCATTGTGGATAGAACCAAAATAAATTGTGATCGCTTCCAAGAACCAACTTCTAATAAGAGTAATTTGGAACCAGATCTTGCTTATAAAAATAGTAGAAGAAATGAAATATGTGAAGTCAAGAAATTGGGAGAAGTCGAAGCCATAACTAGTAACGACAATAAAAGATGTTGGAACTGCAGGGAGCAAGGCCATATATTCAGGTTTTGCAAAATGCCAAAACAAAGACTGTTCTGTTATAAATGCGGTAAATTTGGAGTCACTGCACCCAAATGTCAATGTAAGGGAAACGAACTAGGGGACGCTTCATCGGTAGCCAAGTGAAGCGTTCCTTGGATAGAAACAGTGCTGAATGGCAAGATTGGCTGCATACCATACACGTTTTTTTTGTAAGTGGAGTATTGTGCCCTCTGGTATGTAAATTCAAAAATGATAACAGACCGTATATTAAAATAAGCATACTAGAACATGAGGTTATAGGAATGTTAGACAGCGGAGCAAATAGTTCAATTATAAATAGTAAATTCTCTAGTAAATTAAAATCATTGGGTCTTCAGTCGTATACCTTAGATCAGGGCACTATTGCCACGGCGGACGGTGTTAGGCATAGAATAACTGAAATATTTGATGTTCCAGTGAATTTTGATAATCAGTTTCATGTAGTAACCTTGAGAGTTATGGACAGGTCAGTACATGATTTAATTTTAGGCAAGGAGTTCTTTGACATCTTTGGTATTGCAATAAAATTCCGAAATGCCTCTAAAAATTGTAATGAAACTCTTTGCGCTTCTTCGAATAAAGCAGCCATAATAAGCAAAGAAGAGCTCAAGGAGGAGGAAATGATTAATCTCAACAAAGTGATTGCGGAAATGAGAATAACTGTTGGGACAGGGTTAGGAAGAACTCAAGTTCTTAAGCACACGATAGACACAGGGGACAATAAACCAGTACATCAGAAACAATACAACTTTTCACCAGTAATAAAAAAGGAGATAGAAAAAGAATTAGACGATATGCTGCAGAAAGATGTAGTAGAACCTTCATACAGTGCATGGTGTTCTCCAATACTTATTGTAAAAAAATCTAATGGAGATAACAGATTGTGTTTGGATAGTCGCCAACTCAATAAAATCACCAAAAGAGATACGTATCCCTTGCCACAAGTTTCGGCTATTATAGATAATTTAAAAAATGCTCGTTTTCTTAGCACGATAGATTTGAAATCGGCATTTTGGCAAATACCACTGGATGACGCCAGTAAGGAAAAAACGGCCTTTGCTGTAGCGGGTAGGGGGCTATTCCAATTCAAGGTCATGCCTTTTGGGCTGGTTAACGCTTCGCAATCACAGCAGAGACTTATGGACATTTTATTTCAATCGCACGAGGATAAAATATGGGCCTATTTAGACGACATTATTGTATGCTCAGAAAGCTTTGAAGAACATTTAGAGCTTTTAAAGAAGGTAATGCACACCCTAAAAGATGCAAATCTTACAATTAATGTAAATAAATGCAAATTCGCAAGATCCAGTTTACGATATTTAGGCTACGTCGTCGACAAGGAGGGGCTCCGTACGGATCCGGAGAAAGTATCAGCCATCTTAAACTTTCCGAGACCGAAAAATACAACAGAATTAAAGAGATTTATTGGCTTGGCAAGTTGGTATCGAAGATTTGTAAAGAATTTTTCAATTGTAGCTGCACCTCTGCATAACCTAACGAAAGGCAAAAGGAAAAATAAATTTATTTGGCCTAAAGAAGCAGAAGAAGCGTTCAGAGCTTTAAAAACCTTATTGACCACAACTCCGGTGATGTCATGTCCGGATTATTCTAAGCCATTCATTATACAGTGTGACGCTTCGAACGAAGGGGTTGGTGCAGTATTATGTCAAAAATCAGGAGATAGTGAACAAGCAGTAGCTTATCTAAGCAGAAAATTAACAGATACAGAAAAGAGATACTCAACATCGGAAAGAGAATTGTTGAGTGTCGTTTATGCCATTGAAAAATTTAGGCCATACATAGATGGTCTACACTTTGAAGTTGTTACAGATCACAGTGCGCTGAAATGGTTACATAAAATGAAGGATCCACATGGCAGACTAGGAAGATGGGCAATGAAACTGCAGCAATTCTCATTTGACGTAATCCATAGGCCGGGGAAATCACATACAGTACCTGATGCTCTGTCTCGAGCTACAGTAGAACTAAACATTTTGGAAATCACAGGGAAGCATAAAAGTGATTGGTACAATGCTAGAGTAGAAGATATAACTTCAAACAAGAACAAAAGTAATAATTGGACAGTCAAAAATGGGTTGCTTTATAAGAAAATTAAAATGAAACAGTATCCTAATGCAGAAAATTTATGGAAACTCTACATACCGGAAACCTTGAGAGCGGAGGTATTGAGTGCATGTCATGATAATCCAAAGGCTGGTCACTTTGGCATTCGTAAGACACTGTACAGGATAAAAAAAGATTTCTTCTGGCCCAACATGCTAAAAGATGTAAAGCGATACGTTAATAACTGTGAACTTTGTGCAAAACATAAGGTGAGTCAAGATAACCCGTTTGGCCAAATGGGTAAACACAGGGAGGTCTCGGTTCCTTGGCAAATAATTTCGTTGGATCTGATGGGACCATTTCCTAAAAGTAAAAAAGGGAATACTATGTTGCTAGTGATAACTTGTTGGTTTAGCAAATTTGTGTTAATGTTTCCTTTAAGGGCAGCAAAGGCGGATAAAATTGCGGAAATTCTAGAAAATCAAATATTGCTCTTTGGGGCGCCTCATGCAATTATTAGCGATAACGGGAAACAGTTTACCTCAAATATCTTTAAAGAAATGGCTACCAAATATAATTGTAAGTTATGGTTCACACCGAATTATCATCCCCAAGGTAATCCTACGGAGCGGGTTAATCGAGTAATAGGAACAATGATTTCAACATACATTACGCATAGGAAACACAATGAGTGGGATGTTCATTTGGGTGAAATTGGCCATGCAATCAGGACAGCTATTCATGACACAACAGGGTTCACTCCCTCTTATCTGTTCTTTGGTAGGGAAACAGGAGTACTAGATGTGGGTATACCTGTGGGGACGGAAGAACAAGATTTAACTGAGCCACTAGAAGTAAAGTTGGAGAATTTTTTAAATCAGTTATATGAACGAGATCAGATTTATCCGGTGGTAGGAAGCAGACTGAGGAATTCACACCACATAAACCAGAAGACCTATAATCTCAGAAGAAAACCCGCTGATTTTGAAATTGGGGAGATAGTCTGGAAAAGGACTAAGTTCTTGTCAAAGGCAGACAACAAATTCATGGCAAAATTGGCACCTAAATTTGAAAAGGCTATAATAACAAACAAAATTTCCAGGAATGTCTTCAGGCTGAATAACGCGTATGGAAAAGACATTGGTACATGGCATGCAAAGGATTTAAAGAAATCATAAAAAAAAAAAAAAAAAAAAACCCTTTTTTTTTTGTTTTTTATTTTATGGAGGGGGGTATTTGTAATGATTAAACATTGTTGACATCAGATGTTGATAATTCACAACACATACAAACATTAATTTCGACATTCTGTATAAGAGCGCGTTAGCGCAGAGTAAATGTCCGCAAAGCACGATGCAACGCGGTAAACCGTGAGTTCAAATCCACTCCGACGAGACGGGGAGTGCTTCCATACTTTTTCAATTTTAAATTTGTACTCGTAGCTAATAATCTATTCCAATGTCTGATCGTTGTCTGTTATAAGTAATATAAAATTATGAAGGTAGGATGCAACAGTAAAACAATAAATAAAATGTAATTACGTGGAGTACGAACCGCCATTTGGTGACATGATGAACTAGGAAGCGCACGCACGCTGCGCGCTGGTTGAACTAGTGAACCGTTAGAATACACTTTGGCTATCATGTTGTGATTATCATACAATCAAGTGTTGAATATCATTTTGTTTGCATCTGATGATTCCGGTAGGGGTAAGTGTTGGCATTTGTGTTTATTCAATGCAGTGCAAGGATTTGGCCACGTAAGTGTTGTAATATTTTGTAATTGTTATAGCCTGTGGATACGCCCTGCACGTTTACGGACATTAAACCTCCGTGCATACCAATAGTGATTGAAGGTGTCGATCGTTCACAGTTTACGTACTGCTGAATTAAAGACATTATGTGAATTGTCCCGAGATTCTCATTCTGAGCTAGCAAACTTTATGGATTGGAAGGGTTCCGTCGTCCATCCCGTAAAACTCTCCTGGCGCCCTCAACTTATGTAGATTATTATTCTCATGTAATTCGCGATAGTCGCATTGTATTAATGCATGTGTGATAATTTAAATTATAAACTAATAATAATAATAATATAGTCATAATCTAATGATAATTATAATATAGTAATAATCTAATAATAATAATAATATAGTTATAATCTAATGATAATTATAACATAGTAATAATCTAATAATAATAATAATAATACACTTGATGCAATGTCCATTTGTTTCTTTACCAACCTGGCACGTTACAGTATGTCGAAGTAAAGCAGTGGCTACCTTACCAAGACTTTATCGAGGAGTTTTGGCGGCAACAAAAAAACACTTGATTAGCACAATTATTTCAATTCACTTCATTTGAGCTCTTTAATAGAACTATATTGGATAATATACCACCATAATTATGCAATATAACACTAAATATCACCAAAATAATGAATTAAAACAAGAGCACCTCATGACACTTCCAAGTTCCCGCCAAAACTCATTTGTCACAGTTAATTTAATTATTTGCTTTAAATATTCAATTAAATCGTATTACGCAACGGTGTGAGTGCGGCCATTAACGGATATTCACACGTAATGACGGCGCCTTATGTGAAGAATCCTTTAACCTTTTTTTGCCTTTTGACCCTTTTTGACCTTTTTGTACGTAGGTCAATATGTAATACAAGGTAGCCCGTACGCGACAGAGGTTCAAAATTAAACCCTATCTTATACAGAATTGGTATCCGCGAGGTTTTTGATATATCCTATCTATTATGTTTATTTGGAATCGTATAAATCGAATGAGTGAAATAGGTTTTATGTGCGTAATGCGTAACTTGTTATGAGATAATATAATTATACTTTATCGTTGCTGAGTAAGAAGCAAGCAATTCACTGGTTCTAAGATTTGTTTTTTTTATAAGTAATTCAGAATGATGGCCACGTAACTTTTAGATAATAAGTTTTGATATAACCTCCTCCTTTTGGAAGTCGGTTTAAATATATAATTAAATGTATTCTCTTAATATTAATAAAGAAACAAAAGAGAAAGCGATTTACATACTTACGGGCTTATTCAAAGGAACAAAGTTACTGTAATTTTTGCGTGATGTCACATTTAGAAGGATCAATTATTGTTAGCAATAATCGCACGCAATTGTTGTTAGCAATAATTGTCAGGAGATTGTTGCATCATACTGTTAAGACGCGAGAACTAAAAACTCGCATGTGATTATTTTATTCAAGAATCACTCGAGCAACTTTCTCACCCACTACGAGTATCATATTTCTTTTTATATCTGTTAATAAACTCGTATGCGATAATTTTTGGGCAGGCAAGTATTGTCTTTTAACGCAGGCGAGAATTGCGTCTCTATTGAGCATATTACTTATACTGTTTATGTTGTAAGATAAATATTAAATATAATAATAATATAATAATAAATAGACTGCCTCGGTGGCGTAGTTGTATCACGGTACGACTGCAAGGCTGAGGTCTCGGGTTCGATCCCCGGGTCGGGCAAAGTGATATTGGATTTTTCTATTCAGTATCAGCCCGGAGTCTGGAATTTGTGCCCGATATGGCGATAGGCTGGCCCCCTATCACATCATGGGACGGAATACGCTTGGCGAAAAGTGGGTGCACTAGTTGCGCCTCTGCCTACCCCTTCGGGGATAAAAGGCGTGAGCATGCGTATAAATATTAAATACAGTTAGTTACCGAAAAATTACATTTCCAAACATTATACCCGCTCTAAATTGGGACTGAGTGACTGGCCACTAACCTAAAACTGTAGGTCTTTGTGAACTCTGATGGGCCAATTAAATAGTACCAAACTCTTACAAAAGGCTCGACGAACTAGATTTCAAGCTATGGCCTACTGACGATGGTCCAGAAAATGAAGAGCGAGTAAATATTTTGTGCAATTTACGGTTCATATTTTAAAAAGTATAGGTTTAGCAATTACTGGTTTGGTACAACTCCGCTTGCGTTGAATGCTGTTTTTGTGATAAAAACTGCCTAAGGATCTTCATCGTCAGTGTCAGCTATATAATATACACATTTCCCAATGAACCTGTCAATAGCGACCTGCATCCAGCGTGTTCAACTTAATAGTACTCGGGGTTAATAAAACGTCTTATTCATTATCATTATTATCAGCTAGAGGATGTCCACTGTTGATCATAATCTTCCTAAAATAATTTACAGATCGATGCTGATAAAAATCACAAGAATTCGCTGGATGAATCGCATCGATTTTCTGAATTGGAGTAGTGTTTTAAACAAACAACATTTTCTGTTCTAAATAATAGATAATATGTCAGAAAAATGTATTATACATTTATATTAATGTCCTATTAGACTTCGGATTATGTAAGACGACAAATTTGCCAGTATCTTCCCAGTCAAATGGTAAACTTATATTATACGTCACCAAATCTTCATTCTCTTCATTCCTTTCGTCATCTTTCTTAAACCTGATGAAGGAAGAATTACTATGCCTCCATTCTACAGGGAAGTTAACGTCATAATCAATTCCCCCTCTTCTGTAGATGATGCAAGGACCGAATCGTTTCAAAGTGGTTTGCTTCATACAGTTCATAATGCAACCGTTCACATAAGTGACATTGTCGTTGCCACACGCCGGCCAGTAGACACGAGGGCAGTAGCAATCGTGGATATGCTCCAGGTCTATTGGAGGTCGTTTCAACGGCAGAACGTAAGGGTCTAGAAGACTGAATAAGTTTTGCAATTCCTTGTAATGTGCTATCTTTACTGTATCGTTTGCGGTGACATCTGTAAGAGTAAGAAGTTAGGCTTGTTTGGTAAAGTTTAGGTAATTACTGGAAACTTACACACTCAAGCCTTTTATCCCGGAGGGGGTAGGCAGAGGCGTAATTTGTACACTTACTTTTACCATGTATACTGTCCATGTGATAGGGGGTGAGTCTATCACCATATAGGGTACTTATGTCAGACTCCGGGCTGATACTGAATAAAAAAATCCAATATCCCTTACTAACTCAGGATTCGAACCCGAGACCTCAGCGCGGTTTTCGTTCCGCAGTATAGCTTCGCCACCGAGTCACTATTACTGTCTTATAAGGGAAAAGTAGGAGTGATACTTCATTCCATTTTTCACCATGATAAGGTGATATTGCTTTATCGTGTTCGAAGGACCAAACTAATTTCACAATAACTAATTTTATAGTCTTAAGTTATAATAAACAGGTACAAGTCGACTCATAATACAACTTTGCCGACGTGAAGTTACTATTGTTAGAGGCTTAAGGGTGACAGAAGCCGTAGAGAGCGTTAGACGTTACTAACTTTAAAGTGGCAAAGTTATATGACACGCGAACTGTAGATATATAATTAACTATTGTACGCGACATCCCTAGTCCGTCCTGGAAATCTTAGCCGGCCATTTTCTTTGACACGGGAAATCCATTTACGGATTTCTACCGGACTCACCAGTCTAAACCGTCCTACCGACTAAAACCCCGCCATTCTACTGTCTCTCCTTTATATCGAAGGTCACGAGGTGCGCGTGTGTATGCAACCGTATCGTAGGAGTCGGCTCTTGGGCAGAGCCTCTCCCAATCTGAGGAACAGAGGAACAAGACCTCGGTAATATCATAGGCGTGCATGGAATAGTGTACGCCAGCCTCTTGGACATTATTTGCCCGGCAGCGGAATGCCCGCCTGCCACCTGCAAGCCCGCTTAAGGAGGTCGAAGATCGTCTCTCCGACGTCTGCTGCGAGAGGAGTCCAATGGACCGCTCCCTCTCTCTCTCCGCCACCTGTTTTGCGGACATGACTTGTTCGCAAAACAAGGCAACAAAAAGCCCCTCATACTCTGGACTTTAGCTATGAAATACCGCGAATCCTCGATTGTTATTTGTTCCGAAGACTAACTTCAGAAAATTGCTAGACGCCATAATCACTTAAAAGCAGCGTGGTAAATTAATAAAAACGTTCCGTGTAGAAATTAGTTGGAATTACTTGAACACTTTTTATTTAATTAAATGGGAAGTAAAAGCAATTTTATATTGCGAAGTCCTACATATTTCTTTTTAGGCTTTGATGTAAAAGTCCTTACATTTGAACAGTGAAATTACATTTTATTAGACAGTTATCGTTTAGCAGCTAATGTAGGTAGCACTCATTTAATTACCATTTATTTGGGAGCATAGATTAGAGTGTGACTTTTGTATTTGGTCGGCTTATACGTTTATATGATGAGTAACCTTTACTCATTAACCGACTTCCAAAAAAGGAGGAGGTTCTCAATTCGTGTGTTTGTATTTTTTTATGTATGTGCACTGATTTCTCTGAAAATTGTGAGCCTCTTTCCTTAATTCCTTTTTTTGTTAAAAGCACTTAATTATAGTAAGTATTAGAATCATCAGGAAGTCCACTGCTGAATATAGGTCTCTCTAAAGAGATCCAATCCAGAGCGACCATTATCTTTTTGCCTGTAGTCCTATATCTACCGTTTATTATTTAAGGAATTATACTACAGAATTCTGTCGAACATTTAACTCACAAAGTAAACTAGGAAATGTTATACTGACTTGACGTAAGTACAATTCAAATATGAGATCAAAGTTGAACACTTGAAACTTTCATACGCGCGTTTGCATGAGAACTTGTACTTAGTTCCTACTAAAAATATATAATAAAAGACCTACGCTGAGTTTCTTGGTGCTTCTTCTCAGGTCAGTGGGCTTTTCCGAAGCACTGGTAGAATCTTTAGATGATAAAAACATTGTAAAAATGACGTGTAAAAGTGCCCTTAGGGGCCTAATTACTTAATAAATGATTTGAATTTGAATTTATTAAATGTGTATTTTTCCTCTTCTAGCAAGCTTAAATAAAAACTTGTTTTAGCACGCCATTTGCATAAAACTTCTTATAAGAAACTCAATTTAGCATAGACGACTTTCTGAAAAATTCTCTATAATTAAAAGTCCTCGCAAAATTGGTTCTACCGTTACAACTGGACAAATCAACAGAAAAAAATCTCTTTTGGGATCAAACATAGCCTACATTACTTTCTAAAAATTCAAATGATTATTTTTATTCAAAATTTGTTAAACAATAGCCAAGAAGAATAAAAAAAGAAGAAACAAGCGCCTCAGACTACATGATATCTGTTAGCAAACCTGGTTCCGAGACGAATGTCCGCAGGTTCAAAACTCAAGGGCACACACCTCTGAATTTTTTAAAGTTATGTGTGTATTATCGCTTGCTTTAAACGGTGAAAAAAAAAACATCGTGAGCGAACCTGCGTACCTGAGAAGTTCTCCATAAGATATCCGAAGGTATGTGAAGTCTGCGAACCCGCACTAAGCCAGCGTGGTGGACTAAGTTATTAAACCCACTTAGTAGTAGAGAAAGCCCAGCAGTGGGACAGTATATAATACAGGGCTGATAATATTATTATATTATTAAACCCGGGTCCTAAAGTTACATCTCTGCCTGCCCCTTTGGGAACAAAATACTCACGTAAAACAAACATCATGATTACAATGCCGAACCAACGAATTTCTTTAATTAATCCCATGATTGGTTTCCTAGTTGCCTTGTAACAAAACTGGCGATTATTTAACTGCGCCGCTAATTAAAATCATTTAACCAATGCAAAATGCCATCTGATAATTATGGCTTTTATTTTTATCGTCCAATCAGTGTTTGATTAACAAGGTGGATAGATCTCGTAAAAGTCGCAGAAACCCGCTGGATGCAGGCCGCTTCTAACAGGTTGGTCTGGAAATCTTTGGGGGAGGCCTATGTCCACAGATCCGAATCAAAGATTCTCCAGAAATTGGTGCTAAGAATTAAGCCTAACATAAAGGGGCTGCCAGAGATGCAAACACTATCTGCAATGTGTGTTAGGAATATGATAGGAAGCGAGCCTATTGCCACATCGGGCACAAATTCCAGACTCCGAGCTGATATTAAGCAGAAAAACCCAACATGACTTTGCTCGACCCGGGATTTGAACCCGGGTGGTGGTTTACCGAGCAAAAAATACAATTACACCTCCGAAGCCTCCAGGAACCGTAGCTAAAATGCTTTTATACTATCATCATACAGAAAACAAAAAAATGTATGGGAATCATATTCTATTGATAAGTCTATTGTAGGATTCCCATCCCATCCATTTTTTTGTTTTACCGTTAGCGTTTGTAGATAGGCACCTTGGCTACTGCCTCAGTATTGTTTCCGCTTACGTAGTTTATGTTCGTATGAATCATCAGGGGTCTATAAATAATGTATTTGGACGCGAACCATTAGCGGGCTTGTATCGGCGGTACTGACACGACGCTACACAATGCGCATTACCCACTGCTAATTGCTCATTAACGATTTCAATAATGAATTTATCATCAGTTTTATGTGATGAGACTTTGGAAATGACCTTTTGTATAAGCCTACTTTGTAGTATAGAGAAATTATATAGTAAGTGATTTTCAACATAATATAAAAGTACAAAAGGTTAGGTTTTGCTGGTGGTAGCATATATTTAGCATCCGCGCAAATAACACACACACACACGCCCTTTAGTCTACGCAGATCGCACACAGGGCACAGCTCATCTTACATTTATTTTAAAGCCAAAATAAAATCGCATCAAAATACTTTCTTAAGATTACGTGTTTTAGCCCCATAAGGCGAAGTTTAGTAACTTAATTATTTAATAACAGGGGCGACATTAAATATAATAGGTACTACAAAGTTGTCAACGGCAATTAACTTTAACTAGTTTAGATTCTCGGATATGCCTGTGTCACAATTAACTAAATCTTTTCAGTAAAAAGATTTATTTGTATATTTATAGTAGGGACAAACTAATATGGCCGGTATGACATGACACGGTTTTGAATTTTTTGGGTAGACGTTCTCACAGAGTTATCGCGTCAGGAAAAAAATTTAATTGTCATACCGGCCAGCTTAGTTTGTCCGAACTATAGTACAGCCAGTTACAATGTAAATTTACTAAGTGTGTAATATGATGTTTGTGAAAACGTAGAAATAAATGCAAAAAAGGATAAACGGATTTCGATGAAATTTGGTATATTATTAAATTATTATTTTATGCATACTTAGAACTAGTTCCTTCTTAGTAAATTATAATTTAAATATACAAGCTAGTTCCATAAAAACAGTCGGAAAACACTTTGACGGAGTTTCTCTGTGAATTATTACAACATAGCGGAAAAAACGCTTTTCCCAGCCTAGTAGGCCGAAGCCTATCATAGTAGCGAGGGCTTAGGCTTCAATGGGCAACATATAGGTCAACGATTTCATGCGTAAAGAAGTATTACAAACGTCGATTTTATTCGCGAATACATTTACTGTAAAGTACCTACATTGAAGTTCGGACGTGTGCCAGAAGATGGCTATTATCTATAAGTACTAATATTATAAACAGGAAAAGTTTGTGAGTTTGTTTGTTGTTCTTTTACTAATAGGAAGCTACATTATTCCTGAGTGCTGTAGGTTTTTTATCCCAGGAGAACGTTTCACGCGGGCGGATCTGCGGGACAAAGCTAGTAAAATTATATCGTCGTAATTATAATACGGACAACTATTTAGTATAATATTATTTCAGATTTTTCCATGATAAACCCAGGGTAATGAGGAGTAAGTTGCCTGCAGTTAACTTCTTCACCACAAATCAATACCAGAGTAGGTAATCATGAATGCTTTGGAAGCTTTTAAAACAGCTCCTACTATAAAATACAATATCAACTTATAAAAGTCCTTAAAGCTCTTTAAATTTCATATTATCTTTCTGCATAAGCCCAATAAAAGAAATAAAAAATGAAAAGAAAACAAATTTATTTTACAAAAGCAAATTTACACAATGGAATTATTTCATAGTGACTCCCACACTAAGCTTGGCCTGTCCTATGGGGGTCGTAAGTAAAGATTTACAGAATATTTTGTTTTAGAATAAACAAAAATCGACTTACAGAAACGTAGTTCTATAAATATTGAAAGAAGAAAATATTTAGAGAAATGATTAAACTAAATTAACAGAATTTCACGTAAATGTCTGTGTTTTCGGGTGCGTTTGTGTGCACACAATGCTAATACATAAAATGTTTCAATAAGTTTCATTATTTGGGATTTCGTAAGACACAAACTTTTCCTATTCATAAAATTATGTCAACTGAGCATTGAAATTAGTTAAAGCGAAGTCCGAATAAGGCGAAACCTATAAAAAAGTTTTCTCCGCTGTTCATAACTCATTCTAAGCCGAGCGGCCGCTAGCACCCTTGAGAGAACTAGACGAACCTCCCGGGGAAATGTTGCGGTTGACACCACAGTCATAAGAGACAGCGGGCACGCATTGACAAAAAATTGCTTCAACATAACTGAAGCGCACGAGGAACTGATGTTTTTCAACTCAGCATCAGCCCGGAGATTGGAACTTGTGCCGATATGGCGATAGGCTCACCCTCAATCACACAATGGAATACGCACAGCGAAAAGTGGGTGCACTAGTTGCGCCTCTGCCTAACCCTTCGGGGATAAAAGGCGTGAGTATGCGTATGCGTACTACAGTGAAGTAAAAATAACAAAGACGAATAACTTTCAGGGGCGGTCCCATCAAATATCTTAAAGGGGATGGAAATAAAATCTACCTAAATTATACAGAAATATTTAGGTTCCTCCTACTAAATTCACTTAATAACATAATTTTTGTGGTGAGTTTTAAGAATTTTGTTGAAAAGATTGGATTAGTTTTACCACCGCCTAATACCACTCCGTTTGAGATATTCCATATCCGCAGGGTAAATTGTGTCAGTAAAATTCAAACACAATAATATATTGCCTGACAACATTGGACAATACATTGCATTCAAACTCTGCAAGTAATCTCGAATTAAATATATAATATTATGTTGACAGTATTATATCTTAATTTCCGGACGACATATCTTGCAATGGCTCGCTTTGACCCCTGGAGGGTGCGGCCGGCATAATTGTGTCGACTGGCAAGGGGTATCTCTCGTCAGTCGAAGCTATCTCAACTTACCATCAGGTAGGGGAGTCAGTATGCCGAGCACGTATAAAAAGACCAGTGATAGACCGTGAGGATTGGCTCCAGGACTTTCCAGTACAGAACAAACGAAATACTACGAAAGAAGAAAAGAAAGAAAGAAACATTTATGCGTACAATATACTAGGACGCACACAAACATTTATAACAAGGTACAAAAATAAGCAATACATAAAGAATGCGGGAAACGTGCATGATACTGGCGAAAAGGTTCCAGTTCAGCATAAAATGCCAGGCAAGGTGTACTAGCTGTGGACTAGAGAATCTTAAAAGATAAGTAGATTAAGATCTCCCGCTATCTCCTCCCACAATGTACTGCATTATTTGGCATCGCATAGATCACAACTGGGTCACCTGCGATGCTTATAAATTACGACAGCCCGAGCAGTGTCCACATTGTCAAATGTAATAATAAGCTTCCTGCTTGGTTACTGGGTGCACGGAAATTTCTAGAATTATGTTAAATTTCACTACATTTAGGCTTCAAATGTTTATTAATCTTTTTTTTTTTAATTACTTATGATCTTGAGCTTGGTTTAGACAAAGATATTAAACAGTACCTATAGTTAGTTATAGGCAGGACATCAGGACCAAATTTTTCATCAAAAAGTTACTACCAATTCGTAATAAGTCGCTGTCTTAGCCGACACGCCCGTCTGACAAGACGTCTCAGTATGCTTTTTGTAAAGCAAACAATATTTTGGGAAGAAATATACCAATTTGCGCATTACACTAATGTCCAAGTATGTTCTAATGCACTTTACACAGGTGTTTTGCTATTTCACGGTTGATTGAGTTGCTCATGAACAGGCAAAAAAAAATTGTATGACTATTTTCTCAAAGTTCGCTCCTTTGATTAATTATATACCTAGATCGACACTAAACGTTTCAAACGCGTCGAAAAAAATAGAGGCCAACAATTGTCCGCTAAATAAGTACGAGTGAATTATTTTTTGTTGTTTTTCATGGATATAATTTTCTCCCCGTTTTAATAGAAACCATGTAATAGCTGGTATCATTATGCGCGCACACAAGGATACGCAGAATGATGCAGCGATAGCGTATGACAAAGCTGTCAAAAGTTTAGTTTTTATGGCACTTGTGTTCACATTTTGCCAATGTCAAGTTTGGGTTGTCTTTTTTTATTATCTGTAGTATGTCGCAGTAAAGCAGTGGCTACCTTACCAAGACTTTATCGAGGAGTTTTGGCGGCAACAAAAAAACACTTGACTAGCACGATTATTTCAATTCACTTTATTTGAGCTCTTTAATAGAACTATATTGGATAATATACCACCATAATTATGCAATATAACACTAAGTATCACCAAAACAATGAATTAAAACAAGAGCACCTCATGACACTTCCAAGTCACCGCCAAAAAAAAAGTTTTTTTATTTTTTTTTATTGCATTGAATGACGAGACGAGCATGCCGTTCGCCTGATGGTAAGCGATACGATCCCCCATAAACAGTAGCAGCACCATCCAGCACCTTGAGTGACAAAGTACTGTGTGGCTTTCTACTGCGCTCGTCATCCAGAGACATAAGATGTTAAGTCTTATTATGTCCAGTAGTTACCTACACTGGCTACAATGTCCTTCGAACCGAAACACAACAATGCATGCGTACTGCTGCTTAGCGGTAGAAATAGACATTGCGGTAGTACCCACCCAGACGGACTCTTACACATGAGAGACCTACCACCAGTGCAAGTCAAAATCTGCAAGCTGTTTAATCAAAATCTCTTAAGCATTACCACTGATGCTATGAACTGCTTTCAAACAAAATGTATGTTAAAGATTTTGTTTTTAAAGTCTATAGTAACAAATTGAATCAAGAAAAAAACCTATGCAGTAATGAAGCGTCGATTATAAATAATACAATTACAACTTGGATTCTAGTAAATCAATTGTATTTGTAGAATTCTAGAAAATGTATTTCAATGGAACGCGGCCATGGAAGTACACTGCTTCATTTCACGTATTGATTAGCAAATAGTACGAATAAGTACTTCTAGGAAGGCTGTATTATTATCATTTAACGGAATTTGATTACATAATTGTTTTATTTACTCGTGCCTGCCTCGGTGGCGCCGTTGTATTACGGTACGACTGTAATGCTAAGGTCTTGGGTTCGATCCCCGCGTCGGGCAAAGTGATATTGGATTTTTTTTCTATTCAGCATCAGCCCGGAGTATGGAATTTGTGCCCGATCTGGCAATAGGCTCGCCCCCTATCACATCATGGGACGGAATACGCACGGCGAAAAGTGGGTGCACTAGTTGCGCCTCTGCCTACCCCTTCGGGGATAAAAGGCGTGAGTATATGTATGTTTGTTTATTTACTCGTAAGAGTTAGATACTTTTACTTGTCGAGTATAGCCGAATTGTCACAAATACCACTACTAAACTTCCAGGTCCACATGTTTTTTTTATTACACGCTTTATATTAGCTTCACTTGTATGTTTGTAACTCTCCGACTCCGACACCGACTCCTTAGGCGCGATTTTGACCCACTTTAAACGGTCAGATTTTATTCAAACTTTGTAGGTTTGTCGAGGACCGATAACAATACACTAATTTGATAAGATTATGCCATTATTCAATTTGCAAAATGGGATTTTTGTCAATTTATATATATTTTTAGTGACATTTGTTGAACAATAGTAGAACAGAACTCAAAAATTAAAAATATATAATAGTTTAAAAAAAACTAAACAACACGCTTTATAGAAAATCCAACTAAAAAATAGAAAATAAATTTGAATTAAGAATAGTGTAAATAAGAAAAAAAAATATTTATTGTAAAAAAAGCGTGGGGTGCATGGTGACAATAGTTATAAATATTTTATTGACAGATAATATGAGTAGAAGTATTATATATCATTTTGATAATATCTTAAAAAGCACCCCACGTTTTTTTTACAATAAAATACTTTTTTTTCTTATTTACACTATTCTTAATTCAAACTTATGTTCTATTTTTTAGTTGGATTTTCTATAAAGCGTGTTTTTTAGTTTTTTTAATTTTAGTTGAATGATGAGACTAGCATGCCGCTCGCTTGATAGTAAATACGACCGCTCATAAACAGCGACACCATACAGAATTTGAATTTCAATGTACTGCGTGGCACTCCACTGCACTCGTCACCCTGAGACATTAGATGTTAAGTCTCATAAGGCCCAGTAATTACTGGCTTCAATGTCCTTTAAATCGGAACTCAACAGTGCATGCACACAACTTCTTAGGGGTAGGAATAGTGTGGTGGTACCTACCCAGACTGCCCCTCGCATACGAGAGACCTACCACCAGTAAATATGTTGCTTATAGACTTAGGCGATGAAAATATTAGGTTACTGATAGAGTAGGTATGTGATTATGATATATAGCTTTTGCCCACGCCTCCGCCCGCGTGAATAAGTTTTCCCGTGATAAAAGTCCCACTTCATATTTTCCCGGGATAAAAAATAGCCTATGTGTTAATCCAGGACATGGTCTAGCCGTGTACCAAATTTCATCGAAATCCGTTCAGTAGTTTTTTCGTCAAAGAGTAACAAACATACATACATCCATACATACATTCTTACAAACTTTCGCGTTTATAATAATAGTAGGATAGTAGAATTATTATGTACCCAACTAGATAGCAATAAATGTACCTTTAGTGAAAAACTTGCTTACTTAACATAAAGGCGGGTTCTAATGACACCTGTAGCTACGTTTAGTAAAAAAGCGCCTGAAGTTTTAGCGCGCTCTAGTAAATTTAAATAAGTTTTGAATAAAAAATATTTTTAGGAAGAAATAGTTGAAACTTAATCTTAAAGTTCGGTACAAATGTTAAAGTTATCAGCAACAAATATTTTAGTGTTTTAACCGACTTTCAAAAATGGCGTAGGTTCTCAATTCATGTGTTTGTATTTTTTTTTATGTATGTACACTGATTTCTCTGAAAATTGTGAGCCTATTTCCTTGATTTCTTTTTTATTTAGTAGATTAGGGTCTTGAATTGGTCCCATTTCAATATATAAGGGTTTAAGGTTCATTTCATTACATTTTATTACACTACATAGGTGTTACTCTCAATGTAAACAAAACTTTGCATATTTCCAACTATAAAACACGTATGTTTATCATAAACATGGCAACTTTGTAAGAATTTGCTGAGCCGACTTTACGTCGAATATAAAAATGTCATGAAAATTTTATTAGTCATGATCGAGTGCACAAAATGGCTAGTAAATTTTTTATTTGGTTATCACTTATTTAGTTTTGACGGCTAGAATTTACTGCTCACATCTGCGTATAAAAATACGACCGTTCGGTTGGAAATTATTTTTGCGGTGACCAAATTGTTTTCGGATTATTCTTGTGTCAGTTCTGTAGTAGGATTTTATGTGCAAAATTTTAAAATTTTAATGGAGATTGATGATCAAAAATCGTCTATATGCCGTAGTGTTTCCATATCTATTAGAATTCTCTTTCATTTAGAGCAGTGCTTCCCGGGTCGCGACCCGCCAGTGGGTCGCAAGGAAATATCGGATGGGCCCTAAGAAAGAGAACAATATATCAACCGACCGACACAACAGCTGGGTGACCAATAATGGTGGAGAAAAGAAGCAAATTTTCGAAAAAGGTATTAAAATTACTTCATGACAGCCTAGAGGTGAGTACAGAATTTGGAAGTTTTTGTTAGGTGTGTCGCGGCTCATTCAACTTTGGGAACCACTGGTTTAGAGCCAAAGGGTAGGTTCTCAGATGCATTAAGTAGAGTGGGTGGACCATAGGCTGATGTCACCTCCAATTTTATTTATATCAATGTCATTTCTACTCAAAATAAAGGCTACAGATTTAAAATGCAGAGTGTCAATGTGCCCACTTTTATGACATGACAAAAATTAGTGGACCTCATTTGAACGATCGAAAATCAATTCATACCTACGTTCTCTTTTACAAACTGAAGTTAGGTATACGAGCCAGTGGGTTAAGAATGGCATTTTTTTTAAAGAATTTCGTTTGTTGTTCTTCGAATGAAGATTGATAAGGGTCATAAATTGAATATGCTATACTTAGCAACAGATCACCCCCAATTCATAAACTGCATGAAAAAAATGCTTTGTGTAAAATTATAATCGAAATCCATCCAAAAATAAACGTAAAGATTATGAAAATTAAGACAATAAAAACTTTATAGAAGACATTTATGGTGAACGCATTAACGAATGATGGCGACCCTGTGATGTCACATTTTACGAACTCATCAATTTTTAAGTTTGACCGATTTTATATGCGTAATCGGGAACACCGGCTGCTTTTGAAGAACATATACTACGTATTTAATATGAATATTTCAAATTTAGAATATGTAAAGAGACAGGTCTTTACTGAACAGCTAGAAAATGAGAATTGATTAACACTATAATATAGCTTGTAGTATTGTTCCTGCAGATTTGAGTTCTATTTTTTAAATACATTTTTTGTTTTATAACCTTTTTCCAGCCATGTTTAAAAATAAAATAGGTTGAGCAATTCTAATAAAAAGCTCTTGAACATACGCAATCCCATTTATTCTCATAAAAGCGGTGCAAAACATTAATGCCACATTAGCAAGGTTTATTGTCGACTAGGAGTCGCAAAACCGCGCGTTTGCACCACACAGACGACAACCACTCTCGTTTTCAATAGACGGGAGCTAAATTTATTTTGGAAAGTTGCGAAAACAAAGATAAATTTTAATCGACTTCCGAAGATTAATGTACTAAGTTTAGATGGGCAAGCCTACTGACGAGAACGAATGTCGTGTTAACTTCGAGTATGAGATTAGTTGACGAACTGTTTTTTGGAAGGAATTAATACTTCAACTTCGTTACTGTTAGCGGAATGGAAGGAATTTGCTTGTTTGCGAAAGTTTTCGATGATGTAAAAGTAAGAAATTGGAGAACATAGGCGTAATTTTATTTCAGGGAACATACAAAATTTATCTGTGGCCGAATGTCTGCGATTGTCTTATGGTGGTGGTAGGTCTCTTGTATATAAAGATCCATCGTTTCCAAGCATTTTTTTATGGCACTGCATGACGAGACGAGCATGCCGTTCACCTGATGGTGAGCGACACGACCACCCATAAACAGTAGCAACACCATCCACAGTAAGGTACTGTACAGTACTTTGTTACTCAAGGGAGTTACAAAGTACTGTGTGGCATGTTCAAACCGAAACACAACAATGCATGCACACTGCTATTTGGCGGTAGAAATAGACATTGCGGTGGTACTCACCCAGGCGGACTCTTACATATAAGACACCTACCACCAGTAAATTGTATATTGCAGAAAAGATTTGTTGTAGTATTTATGACTAATTACCTCTGCCTGATTTAAAAAAAAGCTGTTGCCCGACTTGGGAATCGAACCTCCAGGTCCACAGCTAATATTATATTATTGAAACAAGGGGTCACAGCCCTTGTTTCAATTTAATATTTACATTGACATAATGTTTCCATTACATTGAGATACCGTACAATGTCCTCCAATTGATTGATAAATGCTTTGTTTCTAGTGGAATGAGGGAATGGGTATTCACAAACAGACCTCACACTCAAAGCATACCTTTGTCCATCTAAAATTCAAGTTGATGAACAAATATAACTCACAATGCATTTGGAGTTACGGCAACTCTGCGTAATCAAGACACGACTTCCATGAATCCTAGTTAGCAAAATACGAAGACGGACGTACGTTGTACGCTGAATATAATGGAGTTAGAAACGTTTCCAGATGCATGAAGAAGCTTATTATAATTATTGACGCTTTGTTGTTTAATTCTTGCTGGAGAGTATGTAGTGGTGTGTCGATTTATGTGGTGTGTTTGTAGTTTAAGAACACCTATATTTGGCTCGCGGCTTTGCCCGCGTTAAAGAGCTTTACTGGCATAAAAAGTATCCTATGTCCTTCCCAGGATGTCAAATTATCTTCATAGCAAATTTCATCGAAATCCGTTCGGTAGTTTTTGAGATTATCGCGTCCAGACAAACAGATGCGGCGGGGGGACGACAACGACGTCGAGTTTAATTAACAATATGTATGTTAGGCTCACAGTTCTATAGGATTGGGTGTTTTGTCTGTTTGAACGCGCTAATCTCCCCACTGTTCCGGTTCTAAAAAATCTTTCACTAATATGAGGCTAGATTATTCCTATTACGGATATTAACTAAGCGGGTTTACAGTACAAAATAGTTTGAGGATAAAAAGCAATATATAATACGGCATGTGATAGTCACAAGTAGTTTTGACACTAGATGCAAATTTTATGTCATGGTTACCACAAACCTCAAACTTTCACTAGCATCACCCAGTCTTGGAGCAAATATTTGTGGATTATACAAACATTTGCCTCAGTGCAGGAATAGAACATGCTGGTCATTTAGGGATCTGAGGTCATGCCCTATGGTAGGTACGCTGGGGCCGCCGCAAATGCATCGACGAAAGTTACATCGGGACTTAGGCATAGAACTTGCAGTCTATTTCACAACTTGCTTATTGGCCGCTGAATCACAGAGACAATCATAACTACTTTTAAATCTCCTTTTACGTCTATGTTTGATCTACACAAGCTTAATATTGTTCTGAGTTTGCAATGTATATTACTGAGAGACAATCCAAAGTAATTTCATAGACAATAGCGAGATTACAAAGCGCCATCTATTTAAATGAACACGCAACTTTAATACCAAAATGGCGTTTCAGCTAGATAAATATTCGTACACGATGCATGAATTTGATCGCCGAATTGATTTATACCGGCCACTAATCTAATTACACGAGATGTACAAGTTGATCTCATTACATTGGATGCGGTAATTTTTATTAAATGTTTTTTTAAAAGCTTTTATTTAAACTTGAAATGTATGTATTTATGTATGTACGTATGTATGTCTGTATGTAACTATGTTTGTTCGGTGGAATCTTGCAAGTCAATTTTGAAGCAGTTACCTTCAACCGATTGTGTTGAAATTTTGCATACCTGTTCAGTTTGGGTGACAATGCATTGTTAGCTAAGTGACGTCATTCTGAATCCAATATGGCGGGCGGACGAAGATAATGGACCTGTAATTTTTTTGTGCACGTCCATAATATGAGTGTCAAATGAAAATATTTGCTGAAAAGAATACAAAAAATAAAATGACTTCTCTCTAAATCTAATATGGCGGACGACCTAATATAGCGGACTAGTTATTTTTTACGCACTCCTATATTATGGGTATCAAATGAAAGGGCTTGCTAAGAATAATTTGAGAATTAACTTAACAATCAAAAATAAACAAAGAGTAAAAAAAATATTTAAAACCAACCTTTTCTTTAAATGCTCTAAAAGAAAAAACTTAAAATTGAATCAAACTTTGTTTAATACTATGTAGAGATAAAGGCTTGTCGCGAGATTTACTTTTGTAAATAATACAATAATTATGTAACTTGATCTTGACAAAAGTGCACCCACTTTTCGCCGTGCGTATTCCGTCCCGTGATGTGATAGGGGTTGAGCCTATTGCCATATCGGGCACAAATTCCAGACACCGAGCTAAATACTGAGTAGAAAAACCCAATATTACTTTGCCCGACCCGGGGATCGAACCCGAGACCTCAGCATTGCAGTCGTACCGTAATACAACTACGCCACCGAGGCAGTCTCTTTATACGCCTGGGTGTTTAAAAGCATGTTTTACAAGATTCAAGTAAGTTTATTTAACATTTATCGTATTAAACAGCTAAACTAAATAGTACTCTTATTATTAACATATGTTTGGGAGTATAAATTACAGTGTGACTTTTGGTGGTCGACTTATACATGTATGTGACGTGTAGTATTGACTTAGAAATCCCTAATGTTTCCATTAAAAACATGGCATATCCATAAAATCATAGCTCATTGTTCCACTAGCGGCTTACGCAAATTCAGCAGTATAAAGTTGTCCGCCCGAGGGATTTCATTTAGCAAATTATAGACGCTTCAATTGTGAAGTGGTAGTCTCCGACAATTCCATCAAGTATTCATGTACACTTGCTCTAATTTCTGTTATGAGACAATCAGATGTTTAGATCCATCTGAAATTAGGTTTTCGTAAGATTATCTCCGTTTAAAATATTACTTAATTTTGGTCACAGCTTCGTTACTATAAAGCCTTTTCCTGTTATAATTGTCTCTGCTATTTTTAGAGATAAAAAGTAATCTACATGTTCATTTGATATATCTGAGTGTCAAATTGTAACATTGGTAATACTCTTCAAATCAGAATAGAATAGTGCATACTGCTCGGTAGTAGAATAGAATATATCGGATCAGATTAATATAATAATACCAGACTTGTCTTATATGCTGCCCACAGCTGAACACGACCTCCTCTAATACTGAGAGGCTTTTAGGCCTTAGTGTACTAACACCACGCAGACCTAGTGCAGGTTGGTACACTTCACATACCCTCGCAATTCTTAAAAATAATTCTCAGGTATTTAGGTTTCCCTACGATGTTTTACTTCTCCGTCAAGCAAACGATTATTGATAACAATGCACACGTAACTTCTAAAAGTCAGAGGCCTTGGATTTTGAATCTGCGGACATTAGTCGCCGCTGACCATTTCATATTCAACTAGGCTATCGTACATTTATTCATATCAGATTAATACTAACCACAAATTATCCTAAAAACTTTGAATGTATTAAATATCATTTGGTGCTGACATTGTCAGCTAGAGCGTTGGAGACTATTAATCTATGACGCTCTACGATTTATCTACGTCAAACATCTCTGAATTCATTGTGTTCCTTTAGTTGTTCTTGTGTTTGATTAAATATCAGTGACGTCAATTCCAGACGTATTTAGTTGCGTAAGGCTCTGGATTCCATTTCCTGGTTTGCTACCGTAATACGAACTGTATAGGTACGAAATTTCAATAAAAAAATCCCATTTAAACAAACTTCATAGTTGCAAAGGTGGCAGGATATTTGTCGAGTAATCTATTTGGGCCCTGCTCCACTCACCATTCAGATGCAGTTGGAACCTCTGGAATAAAAAATGAGAGGTGTCAGGGGACACCCGGATGGAACGAAGTTTCTTTCGATTAATTAGTGAAGGAATTGTAATAAAATTTTATTTATATAACAGAGTGTGTATATATATAAATATATAAATATTTTCCTATTTCCGTTCCAATACATACGTTTCTAGAGAAAAAACAAATAAATACGTGTGGCACTCGGAGACTGCCGCGTTAAAGCTATTGCATAGCATTTTTATCACAAATTTTGATTGAGTAAACACAAATTCGATCTTACGCTTACCACATAAAGTAGATATTTAAACGCGAGTAAAGCACGTTTAGTCTTGTTATTGATAAATGTCAGTAACCAAAGTAGAATAAATCAACAAAATTTGAAAAAAGAATGTTACGTTCGATTCTTTTGTACTCGTGCCGTGCCAACGCTGGGGAAATAGCTTCTACGCAATGTATTTAAGGTTCATATTAGATTAGTAAGAAATGGTTTTAATGACTTTAATAAATAAAATAAATAAAAATATACTCGTTTCAAGAATTATATCTTCTACGCATTGTATTTAAGGTTCATATTAGTAAGATAATAGCAAAAAGTGTCGTGACAACTTTTCGTGAGAATTTTTTCCGTCTAGCCTCCTTTCACAACGCGCGATAAGGAACTTCGTTCCAAAAAGAATGCTTCTTTCTATTCTAGAAAAAGAGTTGCAAACAAACGGCGTTATGAGAATCAGGAACCCTAAGTATAAAATAAAATGTTTTATAAAATATTGCTATCCAATATTAGCGCGTTCGATGCAATGTCGATGATATTTAAATTTCTTCCTGGTACTTTTAATATTGGAAAAAAATATGCATTGTTCTTGGGCAAAGTTATAGGCTTCCCGATGGGTTTATACGCAGATTAAAAAAGGTGATAGTTAAGTTTAACTATAGCAAAGACATTTAAAATTAGTATTTTTTTTTATTTATTTTTATAGCATTGAATGACGAGACGAGCATGCCGTTCGCCTGATGGTAAGCGATACCACCACCCATAAACAGTAGCAACACCATCCAGCACCTTGACTTACAAAGTACTGTGTGGCATTCCACTGCACTCGTCATCCTGAGACATAAGATTAAGTCTTACTATGTCCGGTAGTTATACTGGCTACAGTGTCCTTCAAACCGAAATACAACAGTGCATGCACACTGTTGCTTGGCGGTAGAAATAGACGTTGCGGTGGTACCCACCCAGATGGCCTCTTCTTCTAAACTAAGTGTTTCTCGCTGCTTCGCTTGAAACACCGCGCATACAAATTAATTGCGATTGGATTCATTTCAGTTAATGCTGTGCCTTATATGAGATGCTGTAGACTAATATGTCTACAGGATGGATATACCACTTCACCAAATTATATTCAATGACTATTAGCTACAATCAAGTTAAGACCTAACATACTTACAAATAAAGTATATTTAGCCTTAATTTACTCGCGTATCAGGAATAAATAATACCTACTTATTTTTCCCTCGCTTTGAAACCTTAAAAGCATTTCAACAAAACAGATACGCTTGTCAAGAATTAAAGAGTTAGCAAAGAAATTCTAAATTATGTCCAGATTTAATAATGTCAAACAATGCACAAAGAGGAATAAAACAAAACGTGAAAAATGCTCGCTCCAAGAGGATATTTTATTTCTTTATAATTGTTTTTCCTTATCTTTTTCTACGTAAAACATTGCAGGGATCGCAGACATTCGCCGCTATGGAGGTATCCATTGTTCCTACACCCTTATCATTTGAAAAGGAAAATTGCGAATAAAATTTTATACTCCCTTCATGGATTTTGTTTTTTCGGCCGCTTTTACGTTGGAAAGTATCCCGGCTGCCAATAGCCTTGACTATCAAGGAAACGATAGATAAGAAACTACTTTTTAACAGTGATGTATATCCTGGCTGGTAAAGAAAGAAAGAAAAACATTTATCGACCACTGGTTGGGTAGAACGTTATTTTCTTAAATAGTTATTTTGAATTTGGAATGTTCAGAATATGTTTGAAAACAATGATATTCAGTTTAATTTTTAACCCCCGACAGAAAAAGAGAGGAAGTTCAGGGTGTGTAACTGTGTATCTGGGTATCTGTATGTTTGTCTGGGCATCGTAGCTCTTAAACGAATGGACCAATCTCGACGCGGTTTTTTTTTTTTGAAAGCTGATATGATCGCGATGGTTCTTAGCTATAATTTATGAAAATCTGTTCAGGCGTTTGAAGATGATCAGCTCATTTCCAATTTAAAAAGCCCGATTGAATTTAAATTTGCTGTACTGTGACTTCGGCAATATTTTTAAACATGAGCTGATGCTGCAGGATTAAGTAGTCTGCGGGATACCCAACTCCTTAGCAACTTATAGCAGATATAGCGTGTTTGGACTCATAAGAATGGTCTCATCGAGTAGGTGTTAGATAGTTTCTTTAATATTCACAATTATTCTAACTAGATTTTTTGTAAAGTGAATATAGTTTGTATGTCTGTACTATTGGCCCACAATATTACACCATAGCTTAGCCATGCGTAGGCATATGCATAGTATGTGGTTAAGGCAGTGTGTGTGTTAGTAGTGGATTGGGGGCGTTTGAAGAATTCCACCACGGTATCCCCTGCCTGCCGTAAAAGGCGACTAATCAGGGCCACTCGGGGTCGCGGGCGGGCGGCAGGGGCCTGTCCCTCCTTAGTTTTGTGTATCTTTATCACATTGTTGGGTCCCCCGTGATGGACGGCGGCGTGGCAGGCAGGCCTCATGCTGCCGTTGACGCCGAGAGCTTCCTTCGGTGCGCGGGGGTTTCTGAGCCCCCCCACAATAGGAGACGGGCCATATCAGGCGGCACCGCGCAGGGGCGGTTGCGGACGACAACTTTGGCACTTTACGTCAGAGGAAGCCGCAGCCGTCCCTAATGCGCCGAAGATGGCCACCGTGAAGTTTTAGTTGGTATGCTGTGCGTTGTAAATAGGTTATGGACTCGGCCCGGCGGTCGCCCGACGTTTTCCATCTCTCCGGGCGGCGCTCGGTCGCCCCCCATGAAGGCCGGGCGGGTAGTGGTAACGCACTTTCTCCACGAAACCAAAAAAAAAACAAAGTTTGTGTGTAAGTAGTCTTTTTTATTCCGCGCAAAGCGTATGTAAATTTGGATATATTTGTTTTTATTTTTTGTATTACCGGTATATACTTAGGTACTCAAATCGGTTGAAGCCGCCAATTACATCATTACTGTATAAATACCTATTCCGTGTGAATTGCTTTATTTCATTAGTGTAGATTAAAAATGGGGTTTTCACTTTAAGCTAAACGCGTAACAATTATATCTAAGTGAAAATTATAACATAACTCTAAAATTAGGGGTTGCGCTGACTGGCAATTTGTTGATGAGAAACACTACACTAGTTTCAAACTGACCGGTATAATAGGGTAGTTTCCTATGGTTGATTTTGCACAATATGTTATATGTAACAGAAAAAAAAGTCATCTGAAATCATATAAATAAAATAAAATAAAACAGTTCTTCATATTTGTTGCGTAAAGACTTTAGATTTTCTACGGATTGTTTATATAAAGAAGCAGGTGTTTCAAGAGTTCGACAATTATATATACACAAAGCTTGTGTTTCAACACACAAATCTATTATTAAGTCTGATGAATACTACGCACTGTTAACTAAAAGGGTCTTCAATCTTTCTCTACCATCAGTTAAATCTAATTTTGTAAAAAACTTCCAATTCTATGCATATCGTTCAATTTACAACAAGGTTAATAAGTTATGTAAAATTAATAATTGCTCAGTGTATGCGTGCACAAAAAAACTGGTTGCAAAGTATTGACTACGATGCTACTGAAACTATAATAAGCACTCCAATCACAAAAATTGACAATTTCTGAAGTGTCTACTGTTGGTTTTATTTTATTTGTATTTTTTCTCGTCATTGTATTATGCTCTTCATTTATTTAGCAATACTTATGAAGCTTTTTAACTATGTTACGTTACTCCAATTGGTCTCCCAAGATACAGGCCTCGCTTAGTTTGGGGACCCCTGGTAATTTACGATGCTTAGAATAATTTACTGTAATTTTTTTTTAATTTTTTTGTGTAATTTTAAGCTTTTATATAAGTCTGATTTTAATAAACAATTTGAATTTGAATTTTTAATATTTAAAATATTGTTGTGAGCAAAAGTGGGGGCGTGGTAGGGATATCGCGCTATCTCTTTCTTACGCACGCATTATTATTGCCGGTTCCACCCGGTGACGTCACAGTTCGATAGTTCTGTTATTTGTCAGTCACCCCTTCCGCCACATTTCAAAGCTGTATAACTTATTTATTATTTCGAGGACTTTGAAAATTCTTTTTCTGTTAGATTTTGGGTGACATACATTTTTGATAAATATTTAAAAAAAGTATTCAACTATCTAATTGCGTCGGTAAGGGATAATCATCTCTCATCAGTCGAAATTTGGTCCGATTGTTTAATCGTTTTTAAATGATTCTTTGCGAGTTCCCGGTCTGCGAGTCTCGATTCCTTGAAGTGCGATTATTACATTTGGTATTGAAATTGGTTCATGAGATTTATAGAATGTATTGTTCATTTTAAAGTGGTAGAACCAATTGAGACGTGTCTACAGACTGTATTGTAATTATTAAGTTTAAATATACCTTTTTAATTTATAATTTTGTCTCCCCCTTTGCAATAGGGATTTTTTTTTTATGATATGTTTGGCAAACGAGCATACGGTTCACCTGATGGTAAGTGATCACCGCCGCCCATGAACATCTGCAACACCATGGGGCACAGAGATGCGTTACCGGCCTTTTAGGTGGGAATACGCTCTTTTTTTTAAGGTCGCCATGTCGTATCTGTCCGGAAATGCTGCTGGCGGCAATTGGTTCCATAGTTTAGTAGTACGTGGCAAAAAATGTCGGCTAAAACGTACAGTGGTGGATTGCCAACCTCCGAGGTGATGTGGATGGAATTTGGAATTCTGCCGCGATGTATGTAATATATTTCTAACTCCTCTCTATCTTTCTATTTGTTTTTTTTTATTGCTTCTAATAACGAGACGAGCATACCTTCCGCCTGATGGTAAGCGATACGACCACCCAAAAACAGTAGCAACACCATCCAGCACCTTCAGTTACAAAGTACTGTGTGGCATTCGACTGCGCTCATCATCCTGAGATATAAGTAATTTTACGACGATAACTCATTTTCGATTTTTTTAATTGTGTCGTTTTCGTTCTAAAGGTGCGATGCGTAGCCATGAACTAAATCTGGAACTGTTTAAGCAGTCCGTTCGGGGTACCAGGAACGCATAATGGATTCAGAGGCATGCGCCGCACGTGACACCTCATTAAGTTACACACCATTTTGCTGGCGAATGCATAATTACCATCGGTCTAGCTTACCGTGTGAATATGTTTGTCGTTTGATAGTTTTAAACGCCTAGATATCATTGTGATAAAAATAAATAAAAGTAATACTATTTTTGAGTCTTATATAATCTTCTCTTTCTTCTTGCTAATATTATAAATGCGAAAGTTTGTGAAAATGTTTGGATGTTTGTATATTTGTTAGAAATAAACGCAGAAAATACATAACCGATTTAGATGGAATTTGGCACACGGGTAGATAGATCATGTCCTGGATTAACACATAGGCTACTTTTTATCCCAGTAATTTGCTCCCATGGGAAATAATGGATATTTTAAATGTGATTCTTGAAGTAGATGGCGCTGGCCTCGTGCTGTGTTTTAGAGACTTTTGTGGCGAGAAAGGCTTTTCACGTGGGCAAAGCCGCGAATAACACCTAATAGGATATAAGTTTTTTTTTATTTCATTGAATGACGAGACGAGCGTGCTGTTCGCCTGATGGTAAGCGATACGACCACCCGTAAACAGTAGTGACACCATCCAGCACCTTGAGTTACAAAGTACTGTGTGGCATTCCACTGCGCTCGTCATCCTGCGACATAAGATGTTAAGTCTATGTCCAGTAGTTACACTGGCTACAATGTCCTTCAAACCGAAACACAACAGTGCATGCACACTGCTGCTTGGCGGTAGAAATAGACATTGCGGTGGTACCCACCCAGACGGACTCTTACATATGCGAGACCTATCACCAGTAAATCGCATATTATTATTATATTAACATTCTACCCAATCGGGGCTAGAAACGCGCCAGTTATACCGCATAGATAATACATCTACGCAACAGACGTAATTTACCGAGCTCTATGATGAAGAAATATAATTTCTTTATTCAACGACAGTTATTCATCTTGGTAAAACACTATGATAAATAGATAAATAATTTGTTTAATGCTCGTTATTTCTTAACTTACCTATATATATATACACAAAATCTGTCGTGTCAAAAAAGCTATATAAAAAACCTCCACACAAATATGGAAAACTTATTGCATGTCTACCTCTTGCTAAATTATGTAAAATGACACTCTCAGACACTCAGATAAATTCGAGAAAACACGTGCGAGGAGTGTGGGTGGTAATATTTGCCACGTCATAATATGACGAAGGTGCGCTCCAATATTTAGTACTGAAGGCGGACATCGTCGAACCCATTAACCCTAAATTTACGAGCGTTGAGGAAGTTGGGGACGTGTGATAGTGTTACAGATTTTTAAGATAATTTAACAAAAGACTTAAACACCACGCCTTTGTCCCCGAAGAGGTAGGCAGAGGTGCGATTAAGGCACCCAATTTTAACCATATTCTCAACGTATGTGTTCCGTCTTATGATGTAATAAGGAACGAATCTATCGCTATATCGAGCACAAATTCTAGACTCTGAGCTGATACTGATCAGATAAACCAATATCAATGCCTCACCTGGGATTCAAACTCGGGAACTTGTCGTACCGCGCACGCAATATAACTACACCACTGAGACAGTCAATTCAATTAAATTTCATTCGAACCGGACGCCGAAATTTGTTCGTTCTATCTATAATAAATTTTACCAACTAGGGTAAATAGGTATGTGGTGGATAGCGTTGCGCCTACAATAACTTTTATAAGTATATAAATTGATGACACAAAGTAATTTTACTTGCAATGCAATGCAACTAGCCCCGTATTATATAGTGCCCACTACTGAGCACGGGCCTCCACTACTATTAAGAGGGGTTAAGCCTTGGTCCACCACGCTCTCCTAGTCCGGGTTGGCAGACTTCGCATATCCTCGAAATTCTATTGAAGGTTTTATATGTATCAATTTGGCTGGCTGATATTGTATCTGTCATTGTGGTTTCCACAACAATGGAAAATAACAAGATAAAGTGTTACTGTCGCGTTTTGGCGGGAACTTGGAAGTGTCATGAGGTGCTCTTGTTTTAATTCATTATTTTGGTGATATTTAGTGTTATATTGCATAATTATGGTGGTATATTATCCAATATAGTTCTATTAAAGAGCTTAAATGAAGTGAATTGAAATAATTGTGCTAATCAAGTGTTTTTTCTGTAGCCGCCAAAACTCCTCGATAAAGTCTTGGTAAGGTAGCCACTGCTTTACTTCGACATACTGCAGATAATAAAATATACAAACCAAACTTGACATTGGCAAAATGTGAAAACAAATGCCATTATAAAAAAAAAAAAAAAAAAGTGTTACTGTCATACATTCGATGTAGTGTAATCTCAGCTAATTGTAAATAAATATTTCGAATGATATAACGAGCTTTCTGTGTAGTTCAGTTAATAAATTCTAAAGGCGTTATTTACTTTTAATTTTACTTTACGATAATTAATAAACATTACACACGTAACTTCGAAAAGTCAGAGGTGTGTGCCTTGGGTTTGAACCTCTGGACATTGTTTCGACAGACCGTTCCATTCCCAACTAGGCTATCGTAAACTTTATTCATTTTACTCATATCTTGATATTTAAATGTCAAGAAAAAATTACATATAAGTAACAGTTCGAACGGTCCTATGATAATCACAAAAACAAAATTCACTTCTGCATCTCTATTAACATTACTCTTATAATTAGAGAACGTTTTTTTTTGTAATAATGCGTTTCTATGCTTCGTGTTCCACTTTGCCCCACGTTACCCTGCTCCTAGGATTTCTTAAAATAGCCTACACTTTGACGGCAAGTTGATGGTGGACCACTAAAAGCATCGGATTTCTTTACTGTTGTGGTGCAAAGGAATATAGTTTAAGTTTTTAATTATATTATTTGTTAATTTTGTATTACCTACTATAACTACTTTTAAAAGCACTGTTAACCGAGGCCTTATCTTTTATGGTAGTCGTAGTGTAAGCACTCAAGATTCAGGTTTTAAGCCTAGTTTGGGTACTACAAGCAAACTGTAAGGTAAATTGTATAATTTTACGTCTTTCATTTTATTTTATTCATAACTTCATTTAACAATGAAGGAAACCATCGTGAGGATACCTATATGCCTGAGAACTCTCCGTAAGAATCTCGAGGGTATGTGAAGTCTGCCAACCCGCACTAGGCCAGCGTGGTGGACTAAAGCCTAACCCCTCTCAGTAGTAGAGGAGGTCCGTGCTCAGCAGTGGGCAGTGTTTAATACAGGGCTGGTATTATTATTATATTACCTAGCAAGCTGGTAACTATGGATGAGGAGTTTTGGCGGGAACTTGGAAGTGTCAGTAGGTGCTCTTGTTTTAATTCATTATTTTGGTGATACTTAGTGTTATATTGCTTAATTATGGTGGTATATTATCCAATATAGTTCTATTAAAGAGCTCAAATGAAGTGAATTGAAATAATCGTGCTAATCAAGTGTTTTTTTGTTGCCGCCAAAACTCCTCGATAAAGTCTTGGTAAGGTAGCCACTGCTTTACTTCGACATACTACAGATAGTAAAAAAGACAACTCAAACTTGACATTGGCAAAATGTGAACACAAATGCCATTAAAAAAAAAAACTATGGATAAAGTTTGGACATTGCATAATGCGATACAATGATTGAAGTTACATCAAGTTAATAGATTATTGTATTTCGGACGTGAAAACCCCAGCAGCAGTATTATTACAAGCGGCTCCGTCCGCGTTAAAAAAAATCCGGGATAAAAGTCCCGCTTTTTATTTTTCCGGGATAAAATTATTCAGATATTAATCCAGGACATGATCTACCCGTGTGCCAAATTTCATCGAAATCCGTTCAGTAGTTTTTGCGTGAAAGAGTAACAAACATTTACATACATCTATACATCCATACATACACCCATGTTCTTACAAACTTTCGCGTTTATATTATTAGTAGGATTTATTAGATTTCATGATATGCATCGTATATAGGCAGTTATTTAATCTAAAACTCAGCTGAATAGAGTGGAGCCTTAATTATTAAAATGATTACCATAAAGTTTCATTAGAATATAACATTGCCTATTAAAAGTTTGGAGTAATTACAAAATCTATTCGATAATAAACAAGCAATTCAAATCGAATGGAAAGGTATGAATGTCAAAGAATACTGGGTCTTTGCTTCAATAACGTGATAAGTACGAAAACTTTTTTATATTTCATCATTGGGGTATATTACACAATCAATAATATTACGCGATATTCGTATTATCATGATAATATTGATGCGTATCGCAGTAATGTGATAATATCGCTGGTTTTAGGTATAGTATTTGCGATCGTGATAACGTGATTCCAGAATCACGTTATTATTTATTGTGCAATACACCCCATTAAAACCGCCGTGTTTGATTTTATTTTTCCAAAATATGTTCTATTTTTTAAGCATGTAATAGTGATTTAAGAAAATATCAGTTTGGACAAGATATTTTTATGAAAGATCCTAGCCTCTAAAATACTTTTTTTTTTAAGATATCACGTTATTAAAGCAGGGGCAATACGTAAAAGGCAAACGTCTCGAGTTGTGACGTTACTGCCATAAAAGCGTGTGTGTGTGAACGAGATAGCGAGATGACTAAACCCCCACTCATATTATTATTTACGCGGGTCGGAACTGCTAACTGGGTCGGGACACCGGGGGACGCGGCGAGGTCCTCGACGGCGAGGACGGTACAGACTAGAGCGGTCTTGAGGAGTGTGAGAGTTTCAATAACTAGTGCTTTCTTTGGATGGCCAGAGTGATGGCATCATCTGGGTCGGTCAGGACAGAACCCCCGTTCAGTCCAGTTCAGTTCAGTTCCATCTTTAGTTTTTTGGAGGTAGTAAAAGTTCTGAAAAGAATGTGTGAGGATGATTTGTGATTTAACGTCAAGAATAGGAAGTTTTGTAATCATAAGGCTGCAGTTAAATGACGTGTTTTTTGCGTGTTATCTACGATTTTTCTTTATCAGAGAATTTGAACTTCCGTTAAGCGCGCATAAATAAAAATTCCTCGCAATAATATAACCGCGTGATTGATTCTTGTCAAATAAACGAAGCCAGTACTAAGTAATATTATTAAGTATTCTGTGCCAATACGATGACTGAAATGTATATTTTCAAGGATGGCTTTCTGGGATATGGTGGTGCTAAGGCGATTGAGGCGGCTCATTAATACTTTAGTGGAACCGAAGCCGTTTTATCTATCCTAATATTATAAGATTTGATTCTTTGTTTGTTCGTTTGCATTGAATAAGCTCCGAAACTACTGGACTGATTTGATTTGAAAAAATGTTTCACCAATATTTAAAGCTACATTATGAGCGAGTAACATAGGCTACTTTTTATCCCGGGGAAATATAAAGCGGGACTTTTATCCCGGAAAACTCATTCACGAGGAGGGAGACGCGAGCAGAAGTCTAGTTTTAAATAAATAGATCTACAATTTCACAAAAGTATCACTAGCCAACCGAACGGGACGAGAGTTAATGATCAATTGCACATACAACCATAATAACCACTGAAATATAATTTCTAAGCGATTAGGAGTAGCATAGAGACTACATAATGCATCGAACATATATTGATACGAAAACAAATAGTTATTAGTATTGAACTGAATTGAAGTTGTACATACACCCTCTGTCACTCCCACAATATTTGTCATTTAGATTGATATGTCAAAATTGTAGGTCATGTCACAAATCATCATCATCATCAGCCACATGATGTCCACTGCTGAGTCCTGCTCGAAGGATTTCCAGACGAACCTAGTAAAAGCAGCCTACATCCAGCGTGTTCCTTCGACTTTTATCAAGGCGTCTGTCCTTACAGGTAGAAAAATAACAAAAGTAGTCACAAAACCTCACAAAAATATTTTCATCTTAACAATAGACAACATTATCTTCATATACCTCTTACAAATCTAAAACCTAGCTCATACATAAACGTGTCTTTGAGCCCTTTATCCCACATTCGTAGGATAATACGCTCAAAACTGGAAACCCACAAAATATATTGTGACCTTTCTTGTAATTCACAGTATCCGTATTGCGTAACTTCTAAAAACCGTTTAGGTTACGTGTCCTAATTCGATGTTTATTCTGGAAATATATTAGGATTAAATATATATGCAAATTAGGGTTGTGTAACTCGTTTTTCTCAAAAGAATTAGGCAGTATCACAATCTCTTTGATACTGCCCTCGTTTATTATTGATCCCATGATTTGCTGGAAGGCGACCATCTTGCAATTTCCAATCTTTTCAATCTCGGGTGGATATTTATTTATCTAAAACAAACAACCAAATCTTTCATAAGCCTTATTCCCTTCCTTTAAAGTTGGCAGCAAAGCCATGATTCTTCTTTTATTGTAGATGTTTATTGTCGAGATAACTTAAATTTTGTTGACCCACTTCCTTGATTGCTGCACAATGCTATAAGTAAACCTAAAAACAAGTTATAATAATAAAATACCAGTCCTGTTATATACTGCCCACTGCTGTCCTCGGTATCTTCTACTACTGGGAAGGTAATAGGCCTTAGTCCACCATGCTGACCTAGTACAGATTGGTAGACTTCACAATACAGCTTAGAAATTCTTTGAGAATTCTTAGGTATGTATGGTTTACTCACGATGTTTTCATTTCGCGTCAAAGCTCATGATAATTGATAAACAACACAAGTAACTGGTGGTAGGTCTCTCATATGTAAAAGTCCGTCTGGGTGGGTACCACCGCAATGTCTATTTCTACCGCCAAGCAGCAGTGTGCATGCACTGTTGTGTTTCGGTTTGAAGGACATTGTAGCCAGTGTAACTACAGGACATAGTGAGACTTAACATCTTATGTCTCAGGATGACGAGCGCAGTGGAATGCCACACAGTACTTTGTAACTCAAGGTGCTGGATGGTATTGCTACTGTTTATGGGTGGTCGTATCGTTTACCATCAGGCGAACTCGTCTCGTCGTTCAATGCCAAAAAAAAAAAACTTCGAAGTCAGAGGTGTGCCTTGTATTTTGAACTTACAGATATCCGTCTCGGCAGACCGTTCCATTTCCAACTAGGTTATGCCCTTTATCAAAATATTATCCAGTACCAAAAAGGGCAAACTGTATTTTTATTAAATCTGCCTATCTAGGCTACCCAAGTTGAGAGTAAAACCATTTTTGGATGTCATGTTTGTTTAATATTATTGCTGGCGATCGCGATTCTCGGCCGTTACATAATAAAATCCTTTATTTATTCAGTAAATCTGTATCACAAATTATGGATACGTTTTATATCCTTTTTTTTGGTAAGATAAGCTATTACTTCGACTTATATTTAATTTTTTTGTAAAGGATTGTGGTAGATAGAATGTTTAGAAAAGGTTATGTTGTTAAAAATATATTTTGTTGTTTTCAAAAATGTAATGTATAACGAAGACTATCGAAAATAAAAGCCTCGTTGAAATCGGTTCAGATATTTTGTAAATATAAGGAAGTTTCAGTACTTTTTCAAAGATTGAAATGAAATGAAATCATTTATTCGAATCCATAAAATGTTAAACATTGATTAGATTCAGTCAATTTTTACTCTACCACCAGTACGGAATGCAGTTTCCACCAGAGAAGAACGGGCAAGAAATTCTAGGGTTGCTCTTTTCAAAATCAGTTCAAAGGTATAAATTAGGTAGGTAAAGTGAATAGTATATATATAATGGTTGTAGTTATATAGTTATTGCGTCTATTTATAATATTTTATTTATTTATTTATTACTTCGTGTACAACTAATCTACATTGGCGGACTTAATGCCGTAGGCATTCTCTGCCAGTCAATCTTAGGGTGGTGCAGAGTTAAACAAAGTAGGTGCATCAAAGTTATCTGCAGCGGTAAGCTGATTCAATAATGAATATAAATATTATACGATAGATATACATATTAATTCATTATAAATATATTAAACGTATACATAACTAAAAATTAAGAAATAAAAATAATAAATACATAGAATATATACAAATATATAATGAGTTAAGGAGGTGACTCTTCCATTCCATTCAGCAATAGTTGTCGTACCCTTATTTTGAAGGCAAACCGAGTCGTAGACGCTCGGAAGTCTGATATGAGTTTAGGAAGTCATTTGTTTTTTATACGTGGACGGCAAAGTTACGCCTCTGAACCTGATGGTATGTAGGGTCCAAATAGAGCGTCGACTGACGAGAGATGATATCTGTTGGCAGTCGACACAAAAGGGTAGTTGACTACTTTTTTTAAAATACATTTATCAAAAATGTATGTCTTCTAAAATCTAGAGCAAAAAGAATATTTAAAATACAAGCAATAGTAAATGAGTTATAAAGCTTTGAAGTTTGGTGAAATGGACATCTGTCAGATAACGGAAACAGCAGAATGTGACGTCACCGAGCGTCGTCAGCCATAACGCTTTGTGCGTGCAAAAGAGATGACGCGATATACCCTCTACGCTCCCACTTTTGCTCACAACTATATTTCAAAAATGAATAACTGCTTTACTTGTCAACCAATTCTGATTCTGATTTTACAGAAGAATTTATTTTTCGTATTATTTTCTCTTATATGTAAAATAATGTACAAATCAAACATAGGAAACTACCCTATTATGCCGGCCTGTTTGAGTCTGGATATACACAGGCTGATCCCGGAACGCGACATACTTCGTGGGCCAGTATGGCAGGTTGTTCGTCTTGTGTACGTTGGTCGCTATTCGGGCGGATACAAATATTGTGACACCAGCAAAGTTCGGTATTGCAGCCTAAAATCAGACGGCTTTTTCGCTGTCGTAAACGTAGACAGACGTTTATCTTACTCACATTTCACAAGTTAGAACATACTGTTATTTACCGGGCACAATTCTAGACTTGGCTTATTCAGGGATCGAACCCAAGAACTTTTTTTTTTTATAGCATTGAATGACGAGACGAGCATGCCGTTCGCCTGATGGTAAGCGATACGACCACCCATAAACAGTAGCAACACCATCCAGCACCTTGAGTTATAAAGTACTGTGTGGCATTCCACTGCGCTCGTCATCCTGAGACATAAGATGTTAAGTCTCATTATGTCCAGTAGTTATACTGGCTACAATGTCCTTCAAACCGAAACACAACAGTGCATGCACACTGTTGCTTGGCGGTAGAAATAGACATTGCGGTGGTAGCCACCCAGACGGCCTCTTACATAATGAGAGACCTACCACCAGTACTTAATACAACTGTTCCACAATGCTACTACTTTTACAAAGCATTCAAAGTATTAAGAATTCATCATCATCTTCAGTCTTTGAAAGCCCTTGCTAAAGCCAGAGCAACCTGAGAGTAATCAGAAAATAAATTTGGAAGGTACGTGCCAGTCGGATAAATAACGATCGGTCCGAGTTAGCGGTCGGTAGTAACTCTGCGATTAATTGCTACCGGCCGAAACTGATTCCAGGTACCCATCGACAGTTCCGGCTTGTCAACCATTATTAAGGTACTTGATGGTGTAAGTTGTGAGCGATAGCGATTTACAGAATAATACTACTGTGCTAATACAAAAGCGGTATGTCAAGGGACGCTAGTTTCGAGAAAATTGAAGTTTTGTAAATATAGTTTTCTTTTCGCTCTTTGTTATTTGAGGTAAAACTGAGATAGGGACCCTTTTTCTTAAGGTTTTTTTAAGCTATTGCATAGCTTCTATCGCGGGCCTTGAGCGTGGAGACCGAATCCAGAAATTCCGTAACGAAAATAACCTCACATCTTTTTTATCTTACTAATATGAACCTTAAATACAATGCGTAGAAGCTATAATTCTTGAAACGAGTATATTTTTATTTATTAAAGTCATTAAAACCATTTCTTACTAATCTAATATGAACCTTAAACACATTGCATAGAAGCTATTTCCCCAGCGTTGGCACGGCACGAGTACAAAAGAATCGAACGTAACATTCTTTTTTCAAATTTTGACATATTCTACTTTGGTTGTGATGACCATTGCATTTCTGACATTTAGCAATAACAAGACGTGCGTTGCTCCCGTTTAAAAATCTACTTTATGTGGGAAGCGTAAGATCGAATTTGTATTTAGTCAATCAAAATTTGTGATAAAAAATGCTATGCAATAGCTTTACCGCGGCAGTCTCCGAGTGCCACACGTATTATTTTATATGTTTTATAAAATACACCGCTATTTGGCTACATGTTTCATGATGTCCATTTTTTAAGCTATCTGATGCCATAAAAAGTTTACGATATTTTTTGAGATCGGCTTTTGTGCTTAGCACGGCCGAATACCAGTCGTGTTAACTTTATAGTCTCTGAGTACCACCGCAATGACTGTTTCTATCACCAACCAGCAGTGTGCATACACTATTGTGTTCTGGTATGTAGGACATTGTAGCAGGCATTATTGAGCATTATGAGACTTAACAGCATGTCTCAGGGTGACGAGCGCAGTGGAGTGCCACGCAGTACTTTGTAATTCAAAGTTATGTGCGATGTTGCTACTGTTTATGGGCGTATCGCTTACGATCAGGCAAATGGCATGCTCGTCACGTCAATTAACTGCAATAAAAAAAACCTTGTAGGAGGACTTCCAACCGTCGTATTGCTTTACTAGATTTAGCAAATTGTATTTTTTGTTCCAATAAACATTATGGATTATAGTCAACATTAGATTATTTTTTTTTTACACTTTTAAATATTATATTTAATTTCAGTTTATGACTTAGCCCCTCAACTCGGCCAGCCATTAGGCATAATAGATCAACTCCTTTAGTAAAAAGTTTACCGTGTCAAATTGTACAGCCTAATTGTCCGACTGACATAGTATATAAATAACACGGACATAAATCATAGAATATGTCATGAATAAAGTTGTTTTTGCTGCAAAACTCTGTTATAAGTCTAAAGTAATATTATAAAGAGTAAATATGTTTTATGCTAGGATTAGTCTAGCAACTTCTTCAGGCAATATATTGCGTAAGAACTTCCAGATGCCGCCATTTTTTGCACAGTTAAAATAGCTTGTGGAAGACAACTTCTGCAAGTTTTCTTGCTAATTTACTTAATCCTCGCAGAATGGATTACCTCAAAAACTATTTAACCGATTTTGTAAATTCTTTCACTATTTTATTTTTATTTTACTTTAATAGGTTCACAAACAGTTGCTGCACCGAATTTTATTACAAAAACATATAGTACATAATTAAATTAAACTAAGTACACAACATAAAAAAGTGAACACTTTATATAAAATATAAAGAGCACATAGTATCTGGAAAGAGAAAAGAAAAAATACAGTACTTAATAACTTATAAAATTATGGACAACGTCTAAGCAACACTGGCTATAAAGCATTATGTAAGAAAACAGATACAACTCAAAATTAATTTTATGATATGATTAAACGTTTCCAAGATGTTTTGAGTTGAGTTTTGAGTTTTGAGAAGTGGACGATAGCCTAGTTGGGAATGGAACGGTCTGCCGAGACAATGTCCGGCGGTTCAAAACCCAAGGCACACACCTCTGATTTTTCGAAGTTATGTGTGTATTGTTTATCAATTATCGTTCGCTTTAACGGTGAAGGAAAACATCGTGAGGAAACCTACATTCCTGAGAATTCTCGATAAGAATTTCGAGGGTATGTGAAGTCTGCCAATCCGCACTAGGCCAGCGTGGTGGACTAAGGCCTAACCCCTCTCAGTAGTAGAGGAGGCCCGTGCTCAGCAGTGGGCAGTATTTAATACAGGGCTGGTATTATAAGATGTTTTAATTGCCTTTTAAATTTAAAGAGACTCGTGCCAAACAGGTCAATCTTACTGGAGTTTTCATTATAGACCTAACATAATCTTGCAATAGGTGAATTCGACCCAAATACAGTTTTACGGAATGGTGGACTTAGGAGTTTTATAGGATGCCTAGGCAGACGGTGTGAAACTTTGAAATTAATTTTAGACAGCAATTCCGAGCTATCCACATTCCCTCGCAATATTTTGAATAAAAACGTGAGTTTCAATAAATCTCGACGCTTTTCTAAAGAGTTACTGGTGGTAGGTCTCTCATTATGTAAGAGGCCGTCTGGGTGGGTACCACCGCAATGTCTATTTCTACCGCCAAGCAACAGTGTGCATGCACTGTTGTGTTTCGGTTTGAAGGATATTGTAGCCAGTATAACTACTGGACATAATGAGACTTAACATCTTATGTCTCAGGATGACGAGCGCAGTGGAATGCCACTCAGTATTTTGTCAGTCAAGGTGCTGGATGGTGTTGCTACTGTTTATGGGTGGTCGTATCGCTTACCATCAGGCGAACGGCATGCTCGTCTCGTCATTCAAAGCAATAAAAAAAAAAAAAAAAGTTAATCCCAAATAATTCTAGCCTCTTAACACTATTAGGAAGCTACATTACTTTTGAGCGTTGGAGAGTTCTTTGATTTTGGGAATGGGTGTTAACGCAGATGGGGCCGTGAGGACAACCTAGTATGATATAAAAATAATGTCTCGGTGGCGTAGTTGTACCTATTGTGTGCACAGTGCGAACACTGTTTTGAGGTCTTGGGTTCGAATCCCGGATCGGGAAGTGACATGGAATAGGAGAATAGAGTTTTCTGTTCAGTATCAGCCCGGAGTTTAGTATTTTTTTTTATGGCATTAAATGCCGAGACGAGCATGTCGTTCACTTGATGGTAAGCGATACAACCACCCATAAACAGTAGCAACACCATCCAGCACCTTGACTTACAAAGTACTGTGTGGCATTCCACTGCGCTCGTCATCCTGAGACATAAGATGTTAAGTATCATTATGTCCAGTAGTTACACTGGTTACAATGTCCTTCAAATCGAAACACAACAGTGCATGCACACTGCTGCTTGGCGGTAGAAATAGACATTTCGGTGGTGCCAACCCAGACGGACTCTTACATATGAGAGACCTACTACCAGTAAATAATTCTGCCCGATATAGCGATAGGCTGGCGCCCTATCACATTATGAGACGGAATACATTTATGGCGACACGTATACTCCATCGGTTTAGGTATTTAACTAAATGTAAACAAATCATAAAAAGGTATTTTACCTGTCCATGTCTCTTTACGCGCGCGCGCGCATGCTCACGCCTTTTATCCCCGAAGGGGTAGGCAGAGGCGCAACTAGTGCACCCACTTTTCGCCAAGCGTATTCCGTCCCATGATGTGCTAGGGGGCGAGCCTATCGCCATATCGGTCAAAAATTCCAAACTCCGGTCTGATACTGAATAGAAAAATCCAATATCACTTTGTCCGACCCGGGGATCGAACCCGAGACCTCAGCCTTGCAGTCGTACCGTAATACAACTACGCCACCGAGGCAGTCTCTCATTTCTCTTTACAAAGTCCCATATAACCAAAATAAACAATTTCATATCCTACACAACACTAAGCACTGTTGTTCCCGTTTATTAAAGTTGTTTGGTTATTATTAAGTTATAGTTATTAATTAATAAGCGTGAACACAATTAATTACTAAAAATTACAACACTTTGATAAAAGATCTCGATCTGTCAACTGTAAAAGAGCTAGTTCACGACAGGCACGCTAAACATTTTTCCAATGGATTGTAATAGATAACCCTACAAAATTTGAGAGTACGACTGTAACTTAGCACGCCATTAAAACTGATCGCCATTCAAGTTAATCGGTTAACTAGACATCAATTATCGATACAATTCCGCATTGTAAAAAGTTGTTTATTTATCATATATTTTTGCTTTGTTTCCGATAATTAGTAGTTGTTAGTTATTTGTTTTGTTACTAAAGTGAATTTAATAATTTTAAGTGTTTCTTTTACGCCGTAGGTTCATTGACACAACAGTCTTCATAAACACTTACGTATCAAAATGATGACTACCCGGGAATCACATGTCATTTTTACACGCTTTATATTAGCTTCACTTGTATGTATGTATGTTTGTATTCGACTCCTTTGGGCGCGATTTTGACCCACTTTAAACGATCAGATTTTATTCAAACTTTGTAGATTTGTCGAGGACCGATGGCAATATACTAATTTGATAAGATTATGCCATTATTCAATTTGCAAAATGATTTTTTTGACAATTTATATATTTTTTATTTTTAGTGACATCTGTTGGACCATAGTAGAATTACTACCAAACTGGCTACTCTTATGCGTAAAAAAATCCCACTTGGCACAAGATGGCGCTTTCGTTTATTTTTAGTGACATCTGTTGGACAATAGTAGAAAAAAACTAAAAAACTTGAGAGGTGTCAAGGGACACCCGGATGGAACGAAGTTCCTTTCGATTAATTAGTGAAGGAATTGTAATAAAATTTTATTTATATAACAGAGTGTGTATATATATAAATATTTTCCTATTTCCGTTCCAATACATAAGTTTCTAGAGAAAAAAACAACTAAATACGTGTGGCACTCGGAGACTACCGCGGTAAAGCTATTGCATAGCATTTTTATCACAAATTTTGATTGACTAAACACAAATTAGATCTTACGCTTACCACATAAAGTAGATTTTTAAACGCGAGCAAAGCACGTTTAGTCTTGTTAATGATAAATGTCAGTAACCAAAGTAGAATAAATCAACAAAATTTGAAAAAAGAATGTTACGTTCGATTCTTTTGTACTCGTGCCGTGCCAACGCTGGGGAAATAGCTTCTACGCAATGAATTTAAGGTTCATTTTAGATTAGTAAGAAATGGTTTTAATGACTTTAATAAATAAAAAAATATACTCGTTTCAAGAATTATAGCTTCTACGCATTGTATTTAAGGTTCATATTAGTAAGATAATAGAAAAAAGTGTCGTGACAACTTTCCGTCCAGCCCCCTTTCACAACGCGCAATAAGGAACTTCGTTCCAAAAAAATAAAAATAAATAATAGTTTAAAACAACTAAAAACACGCTTTATAGAAAATCCAACTAAAAAATAGATTTTAATTTAAAATAGTGTAAATAAGAAAAAAATGTATTTTATTGTTCAAAAAAGCGTGGGGTGCATGGTGTCAAAAGTTATAAATATTTTATTGACAGATAATATCAGTAGAAGTAGAATCAGTAGAATATCATTTTGATAATATCTTAAAAAGCACCCCACGATTTTATTTACAATATAATACATTTTTTTCTTATGTACACTATTCATAATTAAAATTTATATTCTATTTTTTAGTTGTTTATTTTTTGTTTACATTTAGTTAAATACCTAAACCGACGGGTTATAGGTGCCCTAATAGCGCCTCTGTCTACTACATGGGGAATAAATGCGTGTAACCTGCACAAAAACTTATCCTAACAATAGTTGCACCTCTACCCTTTAGGGAAAAAAAGGACGTATATGCGCATATTTTTAGCTTGTTTTAAAAATCGGATTTCATAGAAAATGTTTCATACATACATACATACATACATAGCATCACGCCTCTATCCCATAGGGGTAGGCAGAGACCATGGATTGCGACTTTGCTCGATTCTGGCACACCACTTTCGCTTCCTCTACCTTCATCAATCTTTTCATGCACTCCCGCAAAATGCAAAATGTTTCGTACAAAGTTATACCTCTTTTACAACTTTATATTTACGAAAGGATGAAACTGATTGGCGTTTTGCGTATCTCGCCTCGGGTTAGTAAACTAACACCCACTCTTCACTCAAAACGAATGCTTTTGACTTTTCAAATCAGAATAACAATGTATGCTACTATATTATTCAAGACAGCGTAATGTTAAAAGAGATTTTATTTAGTTTGGTACAACGATTTACTTAATATGTTTAGCCATAATTATTTAAAACCTCGTGCTCGAGTAGATAAAGACAGCAATATGATTAAAATGTGTAAAGTTGATCATATTTAGTGAGACATTTTGCAAGCCGGCATTAGTGTTACATACACACAGTGACGCCTTTTATCTCCGAAGGGGTAGCAATGCAATGCAATCAGCCCTGTATTATATACTGCCCACAGTTGAGCACAGGCCTCCTCTACAACTGAAAGGGTTTAGGACTTTAGTCTACCACGCTGGCCTAGTGCGGGTTGGCAGATTTCACATACCTTCGAAATTCAGAGATCTTCTCAGGTATGCAGGTTTCCTCACGATGTTTTTCCTTCACCATTAAAACGAGAGACAATTCACAAAGAATACACACATAATTTTTTAGAAAAGTCAGACGTGCGTGGCCTTGGGTTTTGAACCTGCGGACATTCGTCTCGACAGCCCGTTCCACTCCCAACTATGCTATCATCAACAATCTTCATAACTTTCTTAAAGTCACCTTTCAAGGCAATCGCGTCATTTCATAAATGTCAAAATTGATAACAGCGAGAAAGTGCCCACTTAACTAGTTTGACAACTTTAGCAATGGGATCTTGAAAGCCTTAACAAGCAACTATACTTAGTTGCTGAAGCGCAAACGTTGCAAGCTGATTGGAATATCAAAGCGTTTGGAATTATAGAACCAGAATTTAGCCAAGAATGAATGAATTCTAAATTCGAAAACATAACTACAAATCAATTTGGTATTTCTATGCTAATATTATAAAGAAGAAAGATTTGTTTGTAAGTATGTTTGTAACGAAAAAACTCAAAAACTACTGAACGGATTTCGATGAAATTTGGCACATGGGTATATCATGTCCTGGATTAACACATAGGCTACCTTTTATCCCGGTAAAATATTTTTATCCCGGAAAAACTTTTTCACGCGGGCGAAGCTGCGAGCAGAAGTCTAGTATATTATAAATGTGAAAGTTTGTGAAAATGTTTGGATGGTTCTTAGAAGTAAGCACAGGAACAGCTGAACGGATTTGGATAAAATTTGGCACACGGGTAGGTCGTATCCTGGATTAACACATAGGTTACTTTTTATATCGGTAATTTGCTTTCATAGGGAATAATGAATATTTTTAATCTGATTAATTAAGTAGATTACCATAGTGGCTTGGTTGGCCGGGGCTGCATACCCGAATGCCCTTACACTACGACCGGACAGGATCAGCAGGTTGGGCACCCCATGGCGTTCCATAGTCTCTGCCTACCCCAATGGGAGAAAGGTGTGAGTTTAAGTAAGTATTAAGTAGATGGCGTTGCCGTCGTATTGTGTTTTAGAGACCTTTTCCGCAGACGAAGCCGCGAGCGACACTTAGTAAACAATATACACCATGGAGAACTTTGAATTCGTAGCACTGTGTAATACTGAGCTTCGCTCGTCACTTTGATACTTAGATATTACATCTCATAATAGGGCATTCTCCTCATTTTTGTTCTTCACTTTTATCAGATGTTTACGTTATATAAATTCTAACACGGAAAGAATGATTAAAATCTGGTAAAAATCAACAGGTTATAAGCTTTTTAATTTTAATAGAAGGGATAAGATTCAGGAAAAGAAGTATGATACGCGCAAGTGACGTAATCGGTAATAGCGATGCGTGAACGAGAGAGATATGAAACGTAACCCCACTACGCGCCCACTCCTACACATTACAATATTTGAAATATGAATTACCGTACCATACAAGCCCTGTATTATATACTGCCCTCTGCTGAGTACGGGCCTCCGCTACAACTGAGAGGGTTAAGGCCTTAGTCCACCACGCTGGCCTAGTGCGGGTTGGCGGACTTCACATATCTTCGAAATTTCGAGAATTTCTCAGGTATACAGGTTTCCTCACGATGTTTTCCTTCACCGTTAAAGCGAGCGATAATTCGCAAAGAATACACACACAACTTTTTTTAGAAAAGTCGGTGTGTACCATTGGGTTTTGAACCAGCGGACATTCGTCTCGGCAGTCCGTTCCACTCCCAACTAGGCTATCGCCGCTTCGTAATATAAATTACCGCCTCATTTCTTAAACAATTTTAATGCAGTTTTTAATGGAATTTGGCGCACAAATAGACTATATCTTCGATTAGCATAAAGACTAAAACCTTATATATCTCTTCCTAAAATTATAAGCACATCAAAACAACACCAATCCTCGATCAAATATCGTAGAGAAATATGTTCAACCTGTTGCAACTTGACGAAAATGATGGATAGTGCGGACGAGAGGACAAATATCCGCATGATTTACGCGTATCAAACACAGCTTTGCGGGATTCTGTAGCGGTAAATCATAAAACAAGTATTTGATTTGTTTAGATACGAGAAAGATATACCATGGGGTTGAAGCGGGTTTTGACTGAAAATGTTTGGCATGCAGTTTATTTTGTTTGGATTTATGAATAAGTGTTGAAACAACTCGAGATTATGGAGATAGGTAAAAGCGTAAAAGGCCTTTCCCATACGAAACATACCTACATGCTTTTCTGGCGTAAAATTTAGCCTATATTTTAAACCGAATCATTTCATTTCATTTTTTGCATTTACTCCTAAAAACAACATAAAGTTTTTACAAGCTGTTCATTTTAAAATCAGGAACATAAACTGGAAACCTCTTTATTAACATTATAAAACAAGTATATAAAAGTCGAATGTGTATTTTTCTCGCTGGCTCTTGACACGCTTATAATAATCTTATTCAACACTAAGTTAGTTTTATATAAACTTGACTGCCTCGGTGGCGTAGTTGTATTGCGTACGCGTTACGAGTACGATTTGGGCGCTGAGGTCCTGGGTTCGAATCCTGGGTCGGGCCAAAAAACATTGTGTCTGGGTTTTTCCATCTTAAAAATTACTGAGTTGCAGCTCGGAGTCAGGAAGTTGGCGGTGCGATACCACCGTGCCTCGGAAAGTACGTAAAACCGTTGGTCCTACGCCTGATCTCTCTCCGGCCATGTCGGATTGCCGTCTCACCGGACTATGAGAGTGAAGGAATAGCGAGTGCACCTGTGTATTGCGCACACAGTTGTGCACTATATCTCCTGCGCACCTGGCTGATCTCCGTTGAGATTGGCCGCCGTGGCCGAAATCGGCTAGGAAGGGATTATTATTATATTATAAACTTACCACTTCACTTACAAACTTTATGATGTTCATAATATTAACACAGTTTGGCGGATATCCGAGAAAATGTAATCACTACGGACGGATATGAGTTTGAAAACTTACTGCACTAGTAACGCCCCTGCCTGCCCTTTGAGCGACAAAAACTTGATCTTTCTATTAAAAAATATAATAAGATTACGTACAATACAACTGACTGCCTCGGTGGCGTAGTTGTGTTACGGTACGACCGCAATGCTGAAGTCTCGGGTTTGATCCCCGGGTCGGGCAAAGTGATATTGGATTTTTCTAATTAGTATCAGCCCGGAGTCTGAAATTTGTGCCCGATGTGGCGATAGGCTCGCTCCCTATCACATCATGGGACGGAATACGCACGGTGAAAAGTGGGTACACTAGTTGCGCCTCTGCCTACCTCTTCGGCGATAAAAGGCGTGAGTGTGTGTGTGTACAATACAATAACATAATTACCGATCATAATTCCTACCGGTAATTTGTAAATAAAACAAACCGCTCAAATAACCGAAGGCAGGTGAAAAGAAATGGGGTTAAAATAACAAGCAATTAATAAGCAGGGAAATTATTGATCCATTCGTATAAAAACTGGGTTTGTTTTTCCTTTTTACTTGATCAAGGGTTTCGGCTGTGCCGATGAAATTCCATTTTCAAATTTTTTGAATACGGTGCACCTTCGGTCAGGCGGAAACTACGCACAGAGCGGTGGAGAATTTTATATGAAAAGCGACGTTCGAAATAGAGTCGACAGTTCTTTTGTTTTTCTTTTTAAGTGACGAATATTTGGATCTTATGGCCAGTATCTAGTATGTAGTAGTATTTTTACTGGTGGTAGGTCTCTCATTATGTAAGAGGCCGTCTGGGTGGGTACCACCTCAATGTCTATTTCTAACGCCAAGCAACAGTGTGCATGCACTGTTGTGTTTCGGTTTGAAGGACATTGTAGCCAGTATAACTACTGGACATAATGAGACTTAACATCTTATGTCTCAGGATGACGAGCGCAGTGGAATGCCACACAGTACTTTGTAAGTCAAGGTGCTGGATGGTGTTGCTACTGTTTATGGGTGGTCGTATCGCTTACCATCAGGCGAACGGCATGCTCGTCTCGTCATTCAATGATATATTAAAAAAAAAAATATATATTGTAGATCAATGAAATGTTGACTATCAATTATTCATTGAGGAACAATGGTCTTCCTTGACTAGTCAACTAAATCATATCGGTCAGTTTGAAATTGGATATACGCTGATCCCAGAACGGGCAGACGATGATCATATCACGTTAAATAATATTATTATGCGTTTTAGGTGTTTATTTTGGACATCCCCATGAAAAGACACCATAATACAATTTTCTCGTTAACGGTCGGTCATAGTTGATAATTCTTTTTGCCCACGTACAGGTGAACTGCCAATAAAAATAACTCGGTCACCAATTTCGTAACACAATTTGTCCGAACATGTCACGAAACGCCGCGCCGGTTAGAATTGTGGAAGCTACGCCCTTTTTCCCTCTGTTTTTTTTTTCAAACTAGCTGTGTCAGCGATTACTTCTTCTTGGGTTTTTATTGTATTACTAGCTGTAGCTCGCGACTTCGCCTGCGTAAAGGCTTTCCCGCTACAAAAGTACCTAAAACATAGTACGACGCCAGCGCCATCTACTTAAAGAGTCAGATTTAAAACATTAATTTCCCATGGGAGAAAATTACCGGGATAAAAAGTAGCCCATGTGTTAAGCAAGGACATGATCTACCCGGGTGCCAATTTTCATCCAAATCCGTTTAGTAGTTTCTGTGTTTACTTCTACCCAACATCCAAACACACAAACATCCAACCATTTCAAAAACTTTCGCATTTATAATATTAGTAAGAAGTAAGATAAGATTTATCCCCCTTTCTATATATTTATTGATTTTATAATCTACTTGCGCTAGATTGCGGCTTTGCCCACGTGACAGAGTTTTTCCAGGATAAAAGTCCCGCTATATATTTTACCGGGATAAAAAGTAACCTCTGTCCTACCCAGGGTCAAAAATTATCTCCATACTAAATTCGAAATCTGTTGGATAGATTTGAGTTTATCGTGTTGAGATGGACAGACAGACCCGGCGGCAGACTTTGTTTTATAATGCGTAGCGAAGTACTCGCGAATCCAGCCGTATGAAAGAACTTTTCCGAAATAAAAGTCCAAAATATGTATATTTTTTTGGCTTAGAAGTAACTTACATGTAAATCCAAAACTTTGTCTACTTCTCGGTAAAATTTCATCCAAATCCATACAGTCTATCCAAACATATAAAATTACCCACCTGGTCACGAGGAAGGGAATAAATTTCAATGGCAGTCCAAAAATATTCGGTTTCATTACGCCCACCTACATGCAACCCTCATTCTCGTAATTGAGTGTTAAATTCCATACATAGCCATAAATTGTCAATCTGATGTTGGATATACAGCTTGAAATACATAAAATACAAACATGGTACACGCTTTAAAAGTACAAAAATGAACCGCTACTTATTTTGGTTAACTTGACCATTTCTACAAATGAATTTGTGCGTTTCTATGTTTTCGCTGTCATGGATTTGACAAAATTTGAAATTTAACGACTCAATTGTAATGTGAACAAATTAAATCAATAATTACGTGATAGTTCTAAAAAGCGAAATTTTTATAATGTCGTCTCTGGCTTACGAGCAATTACACATTTACGGAATTCGTTTTAAAGAAATAATGAGGTCTTGAAAACGAGATTTTTAAGTTTCATCTCTGACTTGCGAGAAATTTTCCAGAGAGAATTAACCTTACAATCTTATATCAATCATTCTTATAATTTCCGGACCCTATTCTACTAACCAACAGTGCAATGGGGGCACTTAGCCGTGTATAAAAAACCATACCATTCATTAGTAATCAGCTCTTTTCGACGTGTAATTTTAGTTATTTATAACATGCGATCTTGATAATGTCAGTGAGTTATTTACTAGCTAGCCGATATTAGGTTACGGTCGTCGATGGCCTCTGTATAATTCCACCCATAAAGATTTTATCGGATAATTTCTTTAGTGTTTTAAGTGTTGAAAAATTATACAATAAGTATAGAGTGTTTTTATTTATTGCATTGAATGACGAGACGAATATGCCGTTCACCTGATGGTAAGCGATACGACCACCCATAAACAGAAGCAACACCATTCAGCACTTTGAGTTACAAAGTACTGTGTGGCATACCACTGCGCTCGGTATCCTGAGAAATGAGACGTTAAGTCTCATTATGTCCAGTAGTTACACTGGCTACAATGTCCTTCAAACCGAAACACAACAGTGCATGCACACTGCTGCTTGGCGGTAGAAATAGACATTGCTGTGCCACCCACCCAGACGGACTGAGACCTACCACCAGTGTTTCAATTCTTTGGCGTACTCGTGATCTGTACATATTTTTTTTATATTAGAAATCTCCATGTATGTCGATTGGCATAGGCCTCGATTCATCACAAGTACTAACATACTTTTGTAAGTACTTGTGTTGAATTATTGGGACTTCCTACATGATATTTCTGCTATGACCCTCCCCCCTTCGCCCGCTCAAAATTTGAGATTCGCCCGCCTGAGTTAAAAGCCGGCTACGCTCATGTTCCAAAGTATAACGATGTATAGGTCTTATAATAATATTTTTTGAAAACCCAGACATTTATAACGTTAATAACTAATAACGTTTATAATTTTAATTTTATAACCCATCGTTAACGTGTGGGCTGATAAGTGGGACTCCCTGCTGATGAGTCAGTGGTTAGCTTTGCATGCAAAAACCATCATGGCTTGATGTAGGATTGTCTTTTATAATTTATAATGTTACTAACATAGTTTTATGAAGTTACTAACAAATATTATAATAATGTGATATGGACAAAAATAGTCTGATGTAAATAATAATAAATAAATAAAAATAAATAAATAAAAAGGGCAGGTCAGGAGTACCCTTAACTGACGAAAATGTATGAAAAGAACTATGAATGTGGAAGAAGCGCAAGAGGTGTGTCAAGATCGTAGCATGTGGCGCTCAATAGTCTCTGCCTACCCCTATGGGATAAGGGCGTGAGTGTGTATGTATGTATGTATGTAAAAAAATCTGTTCCTTTCCATAAACCTGACAGTGAAAAATTATTGGGCCTCTGCCTACCTCAGATGAGGCAAAAAGTGTGATGGTATGTAGATTCTTTAATCACTACATGTCTACACAAGTTAAACCATATTAAAAGTTCAAGAAGTGTGTACTGCCTCGAGTCTGGTCGAATTGATGGCTAATTAGTCTCGGAAAAACAGGAACTTCGCAAGAAATGTGGAACTGTATATACTTTTTCGCTTGCATCCAGTTAATTCTAAAAGTTTCTGTGTTGTCTTTTCGAGTTACGTTGCCGAGAGTTAAACACCTGTTCATTATTACTACGTCTTATTTGTCCCACAAGCTTGTAACACGAAATTAAATAATATCTGAGATGCTTTGATGCATTTTACATACTTTTATTTTAAAATAGTTGTATCTGCGATTCGGATTATTTTTGTGAATTTTCGTTTCGAAACAACACATTTGAGTTTTTTGTTTTTCTATTTCATTGAAAAATAGGCTTCTTAGAATATAGTATTTTATGTTGTTATCCCGGAACTTCACATAGCCGTGTATACTAGTTAAAAGAATATCTAGTACGGAAATCAGAATTCTATGTAGAAAAATACTCGCTAGGGACTTATGAACAAATGCTGGAGAAATTCTTTATCAAATACACTTTCTCCCCTAAGTATTGTTACTAGACTGAATTTCTTTGTGTTTTCACACTAGTTTTTTCTTGTAGCTGCGTTTCTGTGAAATTCTTTTCCTGGAGTGTAGAATCCTGGCACTTATCCGTGATAAAAATAGACTATATTGTATATGTGATAATATAGTAATATCGGCTTTGTATTATATAAAGTGGAATTTAATTCAGTATTTTCCCGAAACTTATGTATATACTCAGTCATCATAATCATCATCATCATCATCAGCCACATGAAGTCCAGTGCCGAACATAGGCCTCCCCCAAAGATTTCCAGACGGACCTGTCAAAAGCGGCCTGCATCCAGCGTGTTCCTGCGACCTTTATCAAGTCGTCTGTCCACCTTGTATGTCAGTCAACGACATACAATCTAAAATTCAAAATACGTAAAAGAATAATTAAAAAATAAATAGTGATTTGAAGTAAATTTCGTCGCGCGCTGTGCGTTATCTCGAGCGCACGTTTATACCTATACTTAAGAACACGTAGTATTAGAACAGCGTTGACGCATCGCCACGCGGCGCGTTATCGGGCCGAGCCCGTTTATTACGCTCGATAATTATGGATGAGAGAAGCGATAATATGGAGTCGGATGAAGTTGATGCGGAGATTGTTAAAGAGTGTGAGCGAGAGTTGCATCAAATTATGAATAGAAATTGTTTATCACCCAATACAGAACAAAAAACTGAGAAGTCAATAGATAAGAGGCCAAGAGAAAAAAGTGAAGATAGTAGTGAAGATGGATTTATTACTGTTACGAGGAGAAAACCAAAAAAAAAGGTACTTATTAGAAGCGAGTCGACCAGTGATTTGACTGAAGTGTACTCTAATAATATTTTGCTCAACACTGACAGCCAAGGAAATAGGAGGGATAATATTATATATGAAGTATCACTAACATCTTTGCAGATATTACCTAAACGGATGGCATTCGCAAAATTTTTAAGAAATCTAGACATTAAAAATGTTATAAATATTAGATACAAAAGTCCTTACAAAATATTTGTGCAATTTGATGATAAATCGCAAGCTGAAAAACTTATCATATGTCCAAAACTTATGGAGCTAGGAATACGAGCTCAATTTACGGATCTAGGTAATTTATCCTACGGCATTATTAAAGGTGTTGACTTAGAAATGAACGAAAACGAGATAATGCAGTCACAGTAAATCTACATCCTGCTTACGGATGTAGATTTACTGTTGAACGCTATGTTTTCCCAGTCACGCAGTGCTCAGGTTGTTGGCAATTTGGTCACATTAAAAGATTTTGTCCAACTAATAAATGCATTTGTCCAAAGTGTGGAAAACCACATGAAAATTGTGAAACAGAAAATTTTACATGTGTTAATTGTAAAGGCCCGCACATGGCTTTAAATAAATCGTGTCCATGTTTTATAAAAGAAAAAAGGATACGGATTATAATGAGTGAGGAGAATCTTACATATAAAAAGGCATTAGAAATGTACTTAAAGAAATATGAGGGAAGAACGGTATATCAACGCGAATTTCCACCTTTACGATCACAAGTATATCAAGATTCGGTAGAGAAATCATATAGTAAAGCAACAACTTCCTCAACATTAGATAACTTAGTTGTAAATAAGAACGTGGAAGAAAAAAATGAAAACGCTATACATACACCATCTGCAAATCAAGAGGTAACCAAAAAGAAACGAATCGTAAGAAGACAACGCGAAAATATGGAACATGAAAATATTGTTGGAGATAATAGTGGGAAAAGCATGGAAAGCGAAAATAGTGTAAAAATTGACGAAAGAAATGAGAATGAAGAAGCAGGGGATAAGAAAAGAAAATTTCAGTGGCGGGTTATATTTGAAAAGTTGAAGGATATCGTATTTTCTAACGAATTATTAGAGGACAAAATTTTAAGTGTGCTTAAGTTTTTATTTGAAGAAATAAGATCAGTTGTTATAAATATTGTTGCAGATGGGCACTTTCTCAAGAGAATGTTTCGACATTCTTTTGAGTGTTCATAGCAGAAGGCACTAATATGCCTTTTGGTATCAATATTTTGCAGTGGAATTGTCAAAGCCTAAGACCCAAATTATGTAGTTTTGAAGCATTGCTATGCCAAGAAAAAATTCACGTTGCTATTTTAAGTGAGACCTGGTTAGATAGAAATATAATTGTAAGTATAAGTGGGTATAAAATATACAGACAAGACCGAGTTGACTCTTATGGAGGTGTCGCGATTATGATCCATAATTCCCTACAGTCATATTTAAATCCCATTAACTTATCAAACCATGGCATAGAAGCAGTTCATGTTAAAATTTTGAATTGTAATAGGTTAGAAAATATTATATCAATTTATTGTCCATCGTCTGTTTCCACACGTTTAAGCGACTGGGATGCTCTTTTCTCATTAGCTTCAAAAAAGACCCTAATTGCAGGTGACTTTAATGGCCATCACACTAATTGGTCATATAAGATAGATCAGAGAGGCACCCAAATATTGGACTCATCGCTGGATAATAATTTAATATGTCTTAACAATGGCGATGCGACTAGAGTAAAGTTAGTTAATAGTAATACCCAAAAATCATCTCCTGACATTACATTTGCTTCTGCTGACCTAGCTATCCAATTTAGTTGGCAAGTTTTTAATGAAAACCTAGGAAGTGACCATCTCATTGTAAAATTAACTCTAGATGTTGGGGATAAATGGGAAATTGTTAGAAAACGTAATTTTAAGAAAGCTAATTGGGATAAATATAGCAAAGATTTTCGAGAAATATTATCTGAACCTAATAATTTTCCTAGAATTTTTAATGATAGCTTGCTTGATCAAGATATTCAGGAGAAGTACAATGCTTTTACAGAATTTATTTCGGTAAGCGCAGACAATAATATTCCTTTTATAAAATTATGTGATAAACCTTTATCTAAATTTAAACCTAAAGTATACTGGACCCCTTTGTTATCAAAGGCTGTAGGAGAACGTCGATTAGCACTGAAAATTTTTCGGAGGAACCCTACACCAGATAACTATAAAAAGCTTGAAGAGAAAATTGCAGCAGCATGTATATTAATTAAAAAGGCTAAATCACTTAGCTGGCAAAAATTTTGCAATAGTATTGATGGAAGTACATCTGTTTCTGATATGTGGCGTAAAATGCGTTGGTTCAAAGGGTACCGCCAATCTAAAATGTGTACATCAGACGTTAAATTAAAACAATTGTTAGATTCTTTAACTCCGGATTTCGTACATAATCAACAACCAAATATTATATCACAGAATACTTTTCTAGAATTGCCTTTTACCGTGCAAGAATTGTTACATTGTTTAAAAAAAAGAGATACGGCTCCAGGAAACGATGGTATTACATATTCAATGATTTATCATCTTCCCTTTGAAGGCAAGACTACTCTTCTTAAAATTTATAATGAAATTTATACGTCTAGCTACATACCTACTCAGTGGCGTACAATACTGGTCGTGCCGATACCGAAGATAACTAATAGTGTAGAGTCTGAACAAAAATTAAGGCCAATATCACTTATCTCATGTTTGTGCAAAATTCTTCATAATATGGTGGTTAGAAGGCTTGAATGGTACACAGAGAAAAATAATATTTTTTCACCAAATACGTCTGGTTTTAGAAGAGGTCAATCCTGTCTTGATTGCCTAGCTAGGCTTATCACTTACATCCAGATAGGTTTATCTAATAACATACCTACAGTTGCTTGTTTTCTGGATATTGAAAATGCCTATAATAATGTTTTGGCTGAAAAAGTGATTAGTACACTCGATGACATTAATGTTGGACCTAATTTATGTAGATATGCTTGGTCATTTTTAAGTTATAGGCGTTTAATTATTCGATTAAACGATAAGAATGTTTATTCTAGATGGGCAACTAAAGGACTGGCCCAAGGTGATCCAATGTCACCACTCACCATTATTATTTAACTTAGTTACCCACAAAGTATGCAAACAGCTAGAACAAACGTTAAGGGTATCGCAATATGCTGACGATTTTGTTTTTTATATCAGTGATCGTAATTTGACGTATTGTGAAAATATGTTGCAAAATTCATTGAATATTATGGTTACTTATCTCAGAGAAATGGGCCTTGAACTTTCCAGTAATAAATCGATGATATGTTTGTTTAGCAGGGGACGAAGACGAAACATTATTAAAGTAAAAGTTAATGATTGCATACTAAACCAAGTAGAAAACATTCGGTATCTTGGTATGTGGCTGGACAGATCCTTATTATGGAATAGGCATATAAGGGAAGTCACTAGCAAAACATTAAAATACCTAAATTTGTTAAAGGTCCTTGCCGGCTCTGGTTGGGGGTTACATCCCAAATATATTCGTACGTTATACATATCCTTAATAAGGAGCCGAATGGATTATGGCAGTTTTTTGTATGACTCCAGTGCTAAAGTACATCTACATAAATTAGATAAAGTGCAAAATCAGGCCTTAAGAACTATCGGCGGATTTATAAAAAGTACTCCCATACATATTATGGAGAGCGAAACATACCTTCCGCCATTACATATTAGAAGAATATATTTGGGGTATAAATTCTGTTTAAAAAGTATGTCTTGGGAAAACAGTATAACAATACAGGTCCTTGAAAATCTATATCGTTTAAGACAAATTAGATATTGGCAATCGAAAAAAGAACCGTTACTTGTCACAGTTTATGATACGTGTAAAAATTTTGATGTATATTGTTCTAATCCACTAGAAATATTTTCTTTAGATGTTTGGGTAACATATATTAAAATTGAGGAGGTTATTAATTGTAATTTAGAAAGTTTAAAAGGGGCAAAGAAAAATCATGAAATTACATCCTTAAAATTTGATATTATTAAAGAGTTTTACAATAAATACCACGGAAGACATATTTTTTATACAGATGGATCTAAAAGTAGTGTAGGGCAAGGAGCTGCTTACTATGATATAACCTTAAATAGAACGGGTGTATTTAAAATAGAGTCTAATGTGTCGATTATGACGCTGGAACTTATTGCAATTTCAGAAGCTTTAAAAACCATTGACATTTATAATAATCCGGCAATAGTGATCTTTTCTGATAGTAAAAGTGCATTGCAACATATAGCTCGATGCGCCTCTGGCCACAGAGGTGTTTCGGTAGCTTATGATATTTTGAATAAAATTCATAACTTTTCGCTAAATGGTATCGATCTGAAATTGCAGTGGGTTCCGTCTCATATAGGTTTAAGAGGTAACGAGAAGGTTGACATGTTAGCCAAATTAGGCTCTACAGAGGGTTTGAACCTAGTAATTAAACCAAATTTCACAGACAGATTGTTCGAATGTAAAAATATATGCTACGAATTGTATAAGGAATATTTTGATGAAAGAAGTAAAGAAAAAGGAATTTGGTATAAAACCTTACAATGTCAGCCTCCTCGGATGCCATGGTTTGTGAGTAGTACATTATTAACCAGGTCTTACATTGTTTTAGCCCATAGATTACGTTCTGGGCACTATCCATCAAGAAAATTTGGGTTTTTAATGGGAAAAGTGGATTCACCAAATTGTGAGGCTTGTGGAGTTTTTGATGACGTCCATCACCTCCTGATGGAATGTACCAAATACGAAAACGAAAGAGAGTCGCTGATGCATAGATATAATTTAAATAAATATGACATGGGTACGTTTATAGATATTTTATCGGAACCCACTTCAGAAGTAGCCAGTGCGTTGTTCAAGATATTTATGCACCAGTGAGTTAGTCGTTTTTTGTTTTTATCATTAAGATTATTTTGTAAAACTTATTTCGATTAGGATACGATGGGACTGACATTCCACTTCTGGATAAAAGTCCCTAAATAAAAATAGAATAAAAAAAAAAAAAAAAAAAAAAAAAGTAAATTTCACAACATGGAAAAAGTCGAACGTCCTTGATTGTTGTTATTTTGCTTTCACACGCGCGCATGCATAGGCCTTTTATTGCTTTCTAAACGCAACAAAATTGTTCTATATAATTTACTGCCTACGTATGTTTCGGCAAGGCAGTGAATTAAATTCCACCGTGTATACTGACCCACTGTTGGATACGGGACTCCTCTACTACTTTTTTTTTTTTTAACTTGGGGAAATCCATTTACGGATTTCTGCCGGACTCACCGGTCGAAACCGTCCTACCGACTAAAACCCCGCCAATCTACTCTCTGTCCCCTATATCGAAAGACGCGGGGTGCGCATGAGCATGCAACCGCAACCCTCGCAGGAGTTGGCTCTTGACCAGAGCCTCTCGTAGTCCGACGAACAAAACCTCGGTAATATTATAGGGAGTTTTATCTCCCTCCTTGGACCGCATCTTCTGACTCCTCTACTACTGAGATAGTTTTAAGCCTTAGTCTACCACGCTGGCCTAGTGCGGACTGGCAGACTACACATACCTTCGAAATTCTTATGGAGAACTTCTCAGGTATACAGGTTTCCTCACGATTTTTTCCTTCACCGTTAAAGCAAGCGATAATTCACAAAGAATTCATACATATATTTTTTAGAAAAGTCAAAGGTGCGGGCCTTTGGGTTTTGAACTTGCATACCTTCGTCTCGGTAGTCCGTTGCACTCCCAACTAGGCTATCGCCGCTTATATCAGTGGTATATTTCATTTAAACTTTCATAATAATATCTGCGTTTATCTATACTAATATTATAAACAGGAAATATTTGTATTTATGTATGTTTGTAACGAATAAACTCAAAACTACTGGACCGATTTTAAAAATACTGTCACCATTATAAAGCTACATTATCAGCGAGTAATATAGGCTGCTTTTTATCCCGGGAAAATATAAATCCGGTATTTTATCCCGGAAAAACTCATTCACGCGATCAAAAGTCTAGTTATTTATTTCATTATTTTTACATACACACATAATATCACGCCTCTATCCCATAGGGGTAGGCAGAGACTATGGATTGCCACTTTGCTCGATTCTGGCACACTACTTTCGCTTCCTCTACCTTCATCAATCTTTTCATGCACTCCCGACGGTTCAGGGTACTTTTGATCTGGCCTTTACCTAGAGCGTCAGATATCTGACATTCGAAGCTTCGGTGCGGTCGATCCCTGCCGGCCCTTCCATCCACACTCGCCTTATATATTATATTTTCATTATCCTCTTTGTCAGTCTCCTATCATCCGATTCAATATTTTTACACATACCTATAGTACAATCGTATAAAGTACGTAGCATAACTAAAGTTCCAACTTATCTATTGATAAAACCTACACAAAAGTTAAGGTGTCGGACAAAATCTAATCCAAGGAATAAATATCATCCACCCACAAGCTGAACGTATTTTTTGTAGCGAAATGACGGTTACGATCCTAATAATCTCATCTATATGATAATTTCTCCTTTAGTCAGGACATTGGAGTTTATTAAAGATTCCTACCTTTTTAAATAAAGGAAATTTGTAATTTACGAAAAAAATCATGTTACTCCTTGTTTTTATTGTAATAATGTTGGAATTTACATTTTGCCTCAGGGTTTGCGTAAGTCGGAAGTTACGTTTGTAAGTTTTACTTATATTGTAACTTACATAACTAAGTCCCGGGAAATGAGAACGTTTACTTGCTTAGCTTACACGGTTGTTTACGTTAGTAAATTTTTCGTAAGTAGGTTACATAACTTACTTAGGCAAAACTTAATGTTCTGACTTGTACTTTTGGTTACTGGCTTCCGAGTTTTTCATACATATTGAGATTTACAGTGTAAACGTCTTGGATTGTCGATACTATCATAGTGGGCGATCTCAGCTGTTTCCGCGAATTGTTTTCCAATACGAGGAAGTTAATTCTACTGAATATTAATGTGTATTCTTTTTTTTAAATAAATTTTTTAAGTGTTACATATGTTTTGTTTGAACCCCCGACAAAAAGCGGGTGTTATAAGTTTAGGGTGTGTATCTGTGTATCTGTATGTCTATCTGTGGCATCGTAGCTCTCAAACGAATGGCCCAATCTTGACGCGGTTTTTTTTGTTTGAAAGCTGATATGATCGCGATGGTTCTAAGCTATAATTTATGAAGATCTGTTCAGACGTTTGAAGATTATCAGCTCATTTCCAATTTAAAAAGCCCGATAGAATTTAAATTTGGTGTACTGTGACTTTAGCAATATTTTTAAACATGAGCTGATGCTCCAGCATCAATTAGTCTGCGGGATACCCAACTCCTTAGCAACTTATAGCAGATATAGCGTGCTTGGGTTCATAAGAATGGTCTCATCGAGTTGGTGTTAGATAGTTGATTATCAAGGCCCCATGATGGAGAATAAAGTAATTTAAAAAGTTTTAAATAAAAATTAAATTTAAACTAAAATAACCCCCGACACAAAAATCTTACTATTACTACTTCTATTACTAGGTACTTAAACGACAAAGACACTTTTATTATTTTACTTTTTAGAGTTTTTTGTGTCGGGGTTATTTTTTTTTTTTTCATCAATTATTATTACTCTTGTTTTAATTGGGCCAGCAATAAATAAATCTTGCTTTCTATATTTTTACGCTGATAACATGAAGTGGTAGACAGAATACCTACGTACTTACAATTTACTCGTATAACTTCTTAATTCTATTACTTTTTAACTCGAATATAATGTTTACCATTTGTATGTCAAAATTAAAAAGTTAAATATTTCTCGCCAACGTAATGTTGGTTAAAAGCTAGTAATTAGATATTTGATAACTTCTAAAATAGGTTTATATCTAAACAACATGTGGTGCCATAATGACCTGGCTATCATAAATTCAGATGGCCATTGTTTTGTTTTGGGTTTTAATGCCCGCTGTTTACTGTCTTGCTAAGCTTACGTAATCTGCCCTAATTGCGTCATTGATTTAATCAAGGCTGCTCAACCCCATGCCCACGGGCCCTAATAAGTCCCGCGGAGGAACTTAATACAAGTGCAAGCAAGTTAAAAATCCTTGCAGAGTAGAAGCGTGTTGAGTGCCGCGGAAAGAACAAGTTGCGTTGCCACGAAATCATCTCACCTTTTTTAAATATTGTATTTTATTGGACAAGCCTTAAAATAAAATAAAATAGTAGGATATCTTAACCATTCGTTTGGCCTGCCTGTTAAATGTTGAGCAGTCCTAATCTAGACTCTAGAGGGAAGTTATAAGTTAGTAGATAGGTTCATATTAGGGTCCGTCTGGGTAGGTATTAGCGCAATATCCATTCCTGCTAAGCAGGGGTGCATGCATTACTTTGTTCCGATTTGAATATTGTAGCCAATGTATTTGCTGGTTATTATTTGTTATGACGAGCGCAGTTGAATGTCAAATCATAATCATCGCCACATGAAGTCCACTGCTAAACATAGGCCTCTGCTAAAGATTTCCAGACGGAAAAAGAAATAAATAAATAGACAAAATGCCACAGTGCTTTGTAATTAAAAAATATATACAGGATATTGTTAATGGGTGGTTTTGTGGCTTACCATCCAGCGGGTTGCTCGTCTCGTCATGCAATTAGAAATAGAAACATTCTCGAGAATTTATTGCTCAATAATATAGATAATTTTCCATTTAATCTCAATTTTATGTATTCTTAAAAGCGAAACTTACTCGATTTAATTCAGGATATATCCCACTTTTAGGACGAAAACGACATAATTCAAAAAAATCTAAAATTGAGTTATCGTCATAAAATTACTTAAAATGAAATTTTCAATACAACTATAGTTCAAACACCGCCATATTCAAGCGGGAAAAGGACAAAACTATTATATCGGTGCCTTTTTTATTATATTTTCATAAACAAGGGACCAGCTTTAAGTCATTTTATGACGATAACCGAATATTTGTTTTTTTTTTAATTGCGTCGTTTTCGTCCTAAAGTTGCGATATACTGACCCTTTAAAAAATACGCATTAACCTTCAGAATTTAATATGGCCCGCTCAATAATTAATATCATCAGATTTTAGTGCGTCCAAACACGGCAGGCGAAAGGATATTAGATACAGCCTTAAGGTTTCATGCCGGACTATGGCGGCAAGTCACGTAGTCTACGATACGTGGCCTGAAATATTTTTTGTATAATAGCCCAATATCGGAATGAAATTGTAATAGAAGCCTTGAGTTTAACTAGAAAACGTTGTACGAATAGTTTAGGGTATGTTTGTTTTTCGTTTTAATTTTTAATTTTATTAAAAATGTTAGTGGTATTGTGGCTAGTGTATGGGCTTTGAAGCGAGGGAATTGGAGTCGAATCCCAGATTTGGGTAACGAATTTAATTCCATTTTTAAATTAAATACGATTATTAACCGAAAGATCCAGAATCAAAAGTACTTAACAAAACTCACCAAGAAAAGGTTACAAATAGTAACTAACATGGGAAGGCCGCAGGCTCAACTCCAAACAAAATCGCCACAAAACCAAGTCGAAAGTGTGAACAATATTGTAAACGGGCACAAAATTCGCAAATTTATCGCTGTACGCAATTTGCAAGATTCAGAATTTATGTTTCTTCTAAGCTATTTGATTTATTATTTAAGTTTGGAAAAATATAACAGTTTATTGCCATATTTTATCGTTTATCATATATTTTATATCTTCAATGTGGTAAACGAAAATAGACTTTATAGACGCATCGTGGGTGCAAGTCTTGGTAAAAGTGTTTTTATAGTCGCTAGGTTGCTCTACCCGCGTTCAAGACATTAACCGGTAAAAGTTTCACTGTACTTTTCTGAGAAATAACCTATAATATTTAGGACAGAGTCTATCCTGGTGGTAGGTCTCTCATATGGAGTCCGTCTGGTTGGGTACCACCGCAATATCTATTTCTACCTTCAAGCATCAGTGTGCATGCACTGCTGTGTTTCGGTTTGAAGGACATTGTGGCCAGTGTAACTACTGGATATAATAAGACTTAACATCTTATGTCTCAGGATGACGAGCGCAGTGGAATGCCACACAGTACTTTGTAACTCAATGTGCTGGATGGTGTTGCTACTGTTTATGGGTGGTCGTATCGTCTGGTTTAAATCATATTTATTTAACAGAAAATCTAAAGTTATTATAAATGGGTTCTCCTCTTACACTTTTACACCCACATCTGGAGTTCCACAAGGGTCACATCTCGGTCCCTTGTTATTTACAATGTATATAGATGACATCAAACACAGCATTAAGAATTCATTTTTTGAATTGTATGCTGATGATTTAAAAATTTCTAAAATTGTGAATTCTAAAACTGATGAATATCTCCTCCAGGAGGATGTAGATAGACTTGGCACATGGTGTAAAAATAATTCTATGCAACTCAATATAAACAAGTGTTACCATATAAAGTTCTCGCGAAAAAAGCATAAGCTTAATACAGCTTATACTATACATGGTATGATTATAAAAAATGTTGCTGTAGTTAGGGATCTTGGTATCACAATTGATTCGGAAATGACTTTTTCAATACACATAGATAATGTAATCAATAAATGTAATAGAATGTTAGCTTTTATAAATCGTAACACGAAAGAATTTAAATCCATTGCTGCACTAAAAATCTTATACTACGCTCTTGTACGCAGCAACATAGAGTATAGCTCGATTATATGGTACCCGCACTATCAAAACAATATTCAACGTATAGAAAAAATTCAGGAAAAATTTGTTAGACGCCTTTCTATAATATCCAAAGTTAGACATTCAATTCATAATTATAATGATAGGTTACAATATTTTAAAATTAAACCTTTAAAATGGCGCAGGGATTTTTTGAGCTTAACTTTTATTTTTAAAATATTTAACCATTTTATAGATAGTCCTGCTTTGTTGTCTCAAATCGGTATCAACGTGCCCAGACCGTCTGCTAGAGTTACTAACTACAAATCCTTCGCTATTAAAAGTAGTCGTAATAAATACGGTAGCAATACGCCTCTCTCCTATGCTCTTAATAAATTCAATAATGTTTTTAATAATAACAATAACTGTGATGTTGACATTTTTTGTGAAAAATATAACAGGTTTAAAAAATACATTTATGATAGTGATAATATGTTAGATTGTTTATAGGCTTTGCGTCGAATATTAAGTACTTACAATGTTACCTAAAATGTTAATACATACTACTACTCTTACTAATATTATAAATGCGAAAGTATAGTATTAATATTAAGAACTGCTATATCTGTGGAATTTCTGACTTTTAAAGTTTATAAAAATAATTGTGAATGATTTATATAGTGCAGAACTTACATTTAATTTTGAAGCATACACCTAAATATTTAAAATATTGTTCACATAATGTTAAAATCTTATTAGTAAATATATTGTTTATACATAATATTATTAAAGTTGTTGACAGAATTCTTTGGTAATAATTCGAATAATATTTAACTTACCTGTAATTTTGAAGGAAACTTTAAATGTTTAATTTATTGTCCGCATAATGTTGAAACTATGATGGTATATATAATGCTGATACATAATATTGTTAAATGTTGAATTTATGACTTGCTATGTCAATGTAGATACTGATTTTTTATATTGATAGGAATGTTGAAATTATATTGGTATAGATAATGTTGATACATAATATTTTAAATGTTAAAATTATGACTTGCCATATCAATGTAGTTACTGTATTTTTGATGGTGATAAAATTTATTGTAAATTATTTAAGTGAGTAGTGTCGAACTTACCTGTAATTTAGAAGCATACACTTAAATGTTGATTATCTTTTTCCACATTGTTAAAGTCTCGTATGTATTTTTAGTTGGTAAGGCTTTACTAATAAAATAAAGTACAAAATAAATAAAGTATCGCTTACCATCACGCGAACGGCATGCTCGTCTCGTCATTCAATGCAATAAAAATACGTGTGGCACTCGGAGACTGCCGCGGTAAAGCTATTGCATAGCATTTTTTATCACAAATTTTGATTGACTAAACACAAATTCGATCTTACGCTTACCACATAAAGTAGATTTTTAAACGCGAGCAACGCACGTTTAGTCTTGTTATTGATAAATGTCAGAAATGCAATGGTCATCACAACCAAAGTAGAATAAATCAAAATTTAAAAAAGGAATGTTACGTTCGATTCTTTTGTACTCGTGCCGTGCCAACGCTGGGGAAATAGCTTCTACGCAATGTATTTAAGGTTCATATTAAAAAAGTAAGAAATGGTTTTAATGACTTTAATAAATAAAATAAATAAAAATATACTCGTTTCAAGAATTATAGCTTCTACGCATTGTATTTAAGGTTCATATTAGTAAGATAAAAAAGATGTGAGGTTATTTTCGTTACGGAATTTCTGGATTCGGTCTCCACGCTCAAGGCCCGCGATAGAAGCTATGCAATAGCTTAATAAAAATCCAATCATCCAAAATTGGTTTAGTAGTTTCTTTTCTATTTAAAAATATTCACAACTTATTTGCTGGTAGGATATTTCTTCTATTCGTATAGTTAGTGCGCCAGGTGTGTAACTCATGTAACCCGCCATACTGGCCCACGTGGGCCGCAGTCCGGGATCAGCTTGTGTATCCCAATCAAATAGGCTTCTGATATTATATTTCTCCTGGCTATTTCCGGGAATTATCAAACTGTTTTCTTATACTATAAATAAGCTGAACTGTCGATACGTAACTATTCGTTGATATAGGTATTTTGTATTACTTTGATTGCGAGATTTTCACACAGGCGGAGTCGGGAGCAACAGCTGGTACGTACTAAATTAAAGTTGAATATTTTTAAAAGCTGTTTTATTCTCATCACTTTAAATTCCCACTGCATTTGCATATTTTATAGGAGGATCATATTTTTTCAATAATTCCATTAAAAACAATATGTAACATATTTAAGATCATATTATTATTAATCAAACTACTTTTTATACGGGCTCAACAAAGTGACCCCACTGCACCTGATGGTAAGCGGAGAGGTCCAGGTAGAGTGTCGACTGACGAGCGATGATTATTCATCGTCAGTCGACACAATTATGCCGGCCTGTTTGAAGGATATACACAGGCTGATCCCGGAACGCGGCACACATACAGTCTTACTTGTAAAAAAACCGCTAAGCTATGCTTACCATACCAGCCCTGTATTATATACTGCCCACTGCTGAGCACGGGCCTCCTCTACTACTGAGAGGGTTAAAGCCTTAGTCCACCACGCTGGCCTAGTGCGGGTTAGCAGATTTCACATACCTTCGAAATTCAGAGAACTTGTCAGGTATGCAGGTATTCTCACGATGTTTTCCTTCACCGTTAAAGCGAGCGATAATTCACAAAGAATACACACATATTTTTGTATAAAAGTCAGAGGTGTGTGCCCTTTGAGTTTTGAACCTGCGCACATTCGTCTCGGCAGTCCGTTCCACTCCCAACTAGGCTATCGCCGCATACTATGCTATAAGCTATACTTAGTTGCGTCTTAACTAGTCTGCTCTTAATAAATGCTTAAGTTTTGTTTTTTTTACACATCAATGCTTTTGACAGTAATTACTCGATCAGCTGTAATTCAAAACCCGCCATCTTGCCTTTTATGAAGGTTTAATCTAGGCCACGGCGATGTTTAATTTTGACAGTTATTTAAGTAAGCAATGCTTAAGCATCTTTTAACGCTAAAACAAGTTTATAAGTAAGACTGCTTGTCTCGGTGGTCGCTATCCGGGGGGATATAAAATATATCCTACCACCAGCAAATGCATGTCATTTACATTTCCAATCGTAATATTTCGTTTATGAACATTAAATTGTGAATAACGTAAGAGTAAAATGTTTTAATAATATTTATGTGGATTTCATATCACGCGTTGGTTTTAATTTATTTTTATTGCTTCTCTCCGCCCACATAAAATTCAGTTCTTACAATACCTAAAACATCCCTGGCCTACATATAATAATACCAGATCTGTATTTACACACTGCCCACTTCTGCGTCTCCTCTTCTACTGAGAGGGTTTAGGCCCAAGTCCACCACGCTAGCTTAGTGCGGGTTGGCAGACTTCACAAACCTTCGAAATTTTTATGGAGAACGAGCTTTTGCCCGCGGCTCCACCCGCGTGATTGAGTTTTCCCGGGATAAAAGTCCCGCTTTATATTTTCCCGGGATAAAAAGTAGCCTATGTATTAATCCAGGACATAATCTACCGTGTGCCAAATTTCATCGAAATCCGTTCAGCAGTTTTGGCGTGAAAGAGAAACAAAAATCCATACATCCAGACATCCAGACATCCATACATCCATACTTACAAACTTTCGCGTTTATAATATTAGTAGGATTTACAGATATGTAGATTCTCTCTCATTTTCTTTCACCGTTATAGCAACCGATAATTGATGAACGTTACTTTAAAAAGTTCCAGATGTGCGTTAAGATTTGAACCTGCGAACCTTCGTCTCAACAGTCCGTTCCATTCCCAACTAGACTATCGTGTGCTTGTACTTAGATAATTTAGTTCCCATTTACCTATGATATATTCAAAGTTTTATTTATTTATTTTATTTTATTTTGACAATAAACAGTCATACATACAATATATATAGTTATATAATTATAAAGTTATAATATATATAAAGTTAGAACTAACAAACAAAATTAATATCATCCACTTTATACATATTGATTTATAAAAAGGAATATTTTATGCTATTTTAATCACTGTGAGCGATACAGAATAAAAAGGTCACTGCATTTTGATTTCTCGTACATTTATAACAAAAACTACAATCGAAAGAATATTTAGAATAAACACGGTCGATTTTTATTTGCATTCATGGTATTCAGCGCTTGACAGCTTTCGTGTCACTTCACAATTTTCTATACGTCGTCGATCAAGCGCTTCAAGCGATAGTTCGCTGAAAGATATGAACGAACAGCATCGGGAGCTACAATCTTTTCGAAGCAAAACGGATTGTGGGTCGCTTAATAAAATGCGGATTTCTGGAAACTGTTAAATAGGTTTTTTTTATAGGCACAGCGGTGATTCCATTGCACCTGAGTGAAGTGGTATATAGAGTACGGTTGATGAGATTATTATTCCTCTTCATTTGACACAATAGGGACGTTCGTTAACATTGGGTGATTAGGTGACATTGGGTGACAATAGCTGCGACATTATTTTTGAACATTTATTACTTGCTTGCGCTGTACTGATTTGAAGTTAGCCACGAATCATGAAGCTACTAGAAAGACCAAAGAGCTGGCGCTTTCCGTTTTAAAAAAAATAGGCAAATCGTCGCTCTGAGGCCCACGGCGACTTTTTGCAGGGATGCAGTAGCGATGCTGTCGCGCGTTCGCATCGATACAGTCGCGATGCGGTCGCAAGCTGTGTGCCCTCGCCCACATAACCACGATTCAGTCGCGATACAAACGCGATACTGTCGCGCTTTTGTCGCGATTCAGTAACAGCACAAAAATCCCTGCAATCGCTACAGTTTCAAGATGGACTCTGTTGAGGCAACATTAGTCATGTTGGCTTTGGTGCTGGTGTGTTGCGCTGATGCTCGGCGGTTCACCACTCACGCGCCACCCTCCCTCCATTCTTCCCCCGATGTCGTCCGACACGGTCGCGCGCTTGTGTCGATACAGTCGCGATGCTGTAGCGCGTTAGTAGCGCGTTGGCATCGCTTCTGTAGCGCGCTGCAAATGCGACTAAAGCCCGTTAGTAGCGCCGTTATCGCGCGTTTACGAAATGCGCGACTGCATCGCTGCAAAAAGTCCACGTGGGCGAGGGGCCTGACAGACCAGTGCGCGGGTATAGGTAAAGAAATATTGGTCGGTGCCAATTATACTGACTATCGACGCATATAACGTCCTCTGGTAATCGTAATTTTTTAACACTCGACAGAAAAAGATCTTATTATCTTGGATTTCACTACGAATTCAGGTGCAATGAAGCCATTTTGAGGTAGATAAAAACTTGGAATTATTTGTAAACAATTTTCTTGTTTTGATTGTCTAAGTACGTTATGCAATCAGCCCTGTATTATATACTGCCCACTGCTGAGCACGGGCCTCCTCTAACTACTGAGAGGGTTTTAGGCCTTAGTCCACCACGCTGGCCTAATGCGGGTTGGCGGACTTCACATACCTTCGAAATTCAGAGAACTTCCCAGGTATGCTGGTTTCCTCACGATGTTTTCCTTCACCGTTAAAGCGAACGATAATGAATAAACAATACACACGTAACTACGAAAAGTCAGAGGTGTGTGCCTTGGGTTTAAACCTCCGGACATTGTCTCGGCAGACCATTCCATTCCCAACCAGGCTATCGTCCACTTTTTACGTACGTTATAATAAAAACATAATCCAATTTATACAAATACCTACATTTTGAAACCTACTCTCTTTTATTTTTATATCACATTTGATTGACTGATAACGAGTGCCCCTGGCATTAGGTCCACCTATACATTATATAGAAGCGGCGATAGCCTAGTTGGGAGTACAACGGACAGCCGAGACGAATGTCCGCAGGTTCAAAACCCAAGGGCACACACCTCTGACTTTTCAAAAAAATTATGTGAGTATTCTTTGTGAACTATCGCTCGCTTTAACGGTGAAGGAAAACGTTGTGAGGAAATCTGCACACCTGAGAAGTTCTCTGAATTTCGAAGGTATGTGAAGTCTGCAAACCCGCACTAGGCCAACGTGGTGGACTAAGGCTTTAACCCTCTCAGTTGTAGAGGAGGCCCGTGCTCAGCAGTGGGCAGTATATAATATTTATATCTTTATTATTAGTGCTAGAATTACATGAATCAACAGGTATACGACAAAAACACCGCAACCACAACATTTGTTTTTTCAAGCAATAAAGTAGACTCATTCCGTATTCTATTCGTTGGGAGATGTAAAATCTTCCACTTCATTTGGGCTACGTAGAACATTAAGACATTGAAGAAACAATTTGGCAGAGGCGGGTTCGATGTGCAAATATAATTTTGCCGTTCGCGAAACGATAGGACCATATTCCTTGTATGGAATGCTTGGGACATCGACAGCATTTAATTTGGTTTAGAAATGTAAAACGGGGCCAATGAGAACTTCAGTTGAAGCGTACGTTTACATATGTGAGTGTTTGACTCAATTGTGCACTAATTCGTTGAAACCTGCTCCTTGTAACCGCTAATGTTGAGTACGATTAAGTTGAAATTTGTTTACTTTGTTTTTGTGGTTAGGTGAATCTTATACTGTGTTTTACTTTGCCTACGTTTCGTTTTACGATGGTGGTTTGAAATGAAATTAAAATTCACGGACACGAGAAAAAAGGCACGACACATAAAAATAATTAAGGTATTGCAAGCTTACAGACTATTATATTACGAACTATTTTGCATTTGATTGGCTTACGGCGGCCAATCTCAACGGAGATCAGCCAGGTACGCAGGAGATATTATAGTGCACAAGTGTGTACGCAATACACAGGGTGCACTCGATATTCCGTCACTCCCATAGTCCGGTGAGACGGCAATCCGACATGACCGGAGAGAGATCAGGCGCAGACCAACGGCTTTACGTGCTTTCCGAGGCACGGGGGTATCACACCGCCAACTTCCGGACTCCGAGCTGCGACTGCGTAATTTTTAAGATGGAAAAACCCAGTCACAATGTTTTTTTTGGCTTGACCCGGGTTTCGAACCTAGGACCTCAGTGCGCAAATCGTACTCGTAACGCTTACGCAATACAACTTCGCCACCGAGGCAGTCAAAATACATACACACATAAGGGTCGAATACAAAACCTCCTTTTTTGATCTCGGTTAAAAAGGAAAGTGTGATACTGTTCAGTAAATCAACTTTCGTCCAAGAAGATAGAATAAATATTTATGTTTTATCTGTCATATCGTGTTTTTTTCCGTTTGCTGTGGTATAATATTTTATGGTTTCTCAGTCGAATTATGACGATGCAATGGCCGGATGAATTAGGTTACCTTTATCGTGATACACGGATACTAAGAATATCGGACGCAATATAGGGAAGTTCATTTCCCAATAGACGTTTTTAAATAGTGTTTATTATCAGCGACATAAAGATTTTTTTCTCTAAAGATTTCCAGACGGACCTTTCAAAGGCAGCCTGCATTCAGCGTATTCCTGCGACCTTTATTAAGTGTTCTGTCCATCTTCTAGGTGAACATCCAACGCTTTTTTTTTTTTTTTTTTTTTTTTTTTCGCGGAGAAAGTGACTTATTACTACCGCCCAGCCTTCAAGGGGGGCGACTGAGCGGTTATGTTGGGTTCACCGTGCCTTACGACCCGGCGTTGAGCCGCCCGGAGAGATCTAACCATCGGGCGACCGCCGGGCCGAGTCCCTAACCTATGTACAACGCACGGCATACCAACCAAAACTCCGCGGTGGCCATCTTCGGCGCATTAGGGACGGCTGTGGGCTTCCTCTGACGGAAGTGTCTAAGTTGTCGTCCGCAGCCGCCCCTGCGCGGTGCCGCCTAGTGCGGCCCGTCTCCTGTTTGGGGGGGGGCTCAGAAGCCCCCGCACACCGAAGGACGCTCTCAGCGTCAACGGCAACGTGAGGCCTACCAGCCACGCTGCCGTCCATCACAGGGATCGCAACAATGTGCTACACAAAATTAAAGACGGACAGCCCCCTGCCGCCCGCCTGCGACCCCCGGTGGCCCCTATTAGTCGCCTTTTACGACAGGCAGGGGATACCGTGGTGGAATTCTCCAAACGCCCCCAATCCACAGGGCGGAAGACGCCGGTCAGTCGTCCACCCGGCGCCTCCTACGTCTTGTCTGGCGGCGGGAGGGATCTCCGCGCCTCCGATCCCTCTCGGCACTCTCCTTCCGCGAGAGGACCACCTCACAGAAGTGTGCCACCGCACGCCAGGACCTCCGGCTGTCGACCATGGAAGCGACCACGGCTGGCAGCGAGAGGTCTCCTCCGACGACTGCTCTGAGAGCGCTGCGCTCCTCATCCCAGGCTGGGCAAAACTCTAACGTATGCTGGGCCGTATCCAGCGGGCAGTTGTCACAGTGGTGACACACGGCCGACACCTCCTTCCGCACTACCCGCCACAAGAACTCACCGAAACAACCATGCCCGGTGAGCACCTGCGTCAGGCGAAACGATGCCGCACCGTGGCGCCTGTCCAGCCATTCGGCAAAGACAGGACGCACTGCCGCAACGACCCTGAGCCCCGCTGACGGGGCCTCCAGCCTGAGACGCCACTCCTCCACGGCGGCTCGCCGTAGGGAGGCCCTCATGGCCTCCACCTCCTTCAGGGCCGGATGTTGCCCGCGACTGGACGCCTCCTCCCGCCAATGAAAGACATCGGAGAGGGATTTGGCGTCCAGATCCCAGGGCAGAAATCCGGCCAACAAACAAGCCGCCTCGAAAGAGACCGTGCGGTATGCCCTGATCGCCCGCTGCGCCAAAGCTCTCTGCGGAGTGCGCAGGAGGGCGACGCAGGGGCGGTTCAGGGAGTCAGCCCAAACGGGGCTGCCATAGAGGGCCATGGACCGCACGACTCCGTGATATAACCTCCGGCAAGGGATGCCAGGACCTTCCAGGTTGGGCAGCAGGCTGGACAGAGCGCCCGCTGCCCGAGACAGTTTCGTCCCCAATTTCTTGAAATGGGCGCGGAATTTCCATCGGCTATCTAAGACTAAACCTAGATATTTCATGTCTTTGCCGATGGGAATCCGCACCCCCTCAACCACGATGTGGGCACCGGCCGGTGGCCCTCTCCGAGGCCCGTGGAAACAAATGGCCTCGGTTTTCTCGAGGGCCACCTTTAAACCCAACCGTCGAATCCGACTTACTACTTGGCCGGTGCCCACCGCCGCCAAGGTAGCGGCGTCCCGGAACGTCCTGGCGGTCGCTGTGACCAATGTGTCGTCGGCGTAGCACGTCACGCCGACGTCCCAGAGATTTGCACCACGGAGCACCCAGTCGTACCCGATGTTCCACAGGAGAGGGCCCAAAACCGAGCCCTGTGGAACACCGCGCGACATCGCTCTTCGGTGCCACCTGCCGTCGGCGCCCGGATACACCACGTCCCTGTCAGACAGGTACGCGTGCACCAGACGCCGAAGATAGGGCGGCACCACGTGGTACCGCAGTGCCTCGTGAATGCAGGGCCAGGGCAGCGTGTTGAACGCGTTGGAGATGTCCAAGGACACCGCGACAACTACTCCGCCTCCGGCCACTGCATCCTCCGCCTGTGCCTTCACCCGCAGAATCGCGTGGACGGTGGAACGTCCCCTCCTGAAGCCAAATTGGCTGTCGGCCAAGTTCGGTCCGACCCTCTCGAGGTGCTCGACGAGGCGAGCATGGACGATACGCTCGAAGAGTTTGGCGACCTCGTCGAGCAACACGATGGGCCGGTAGGCCGACGGCGACTCTGCGGGTCGTCCTTCCTTCTTCAGCAGGACGAGCTTCCCGGTTTTCCAACGCGCCGGGAAGACGCCCTGCTCCAAACAGGCGGTGAATAAACTGCGGAGCCTCGGGCCCAGGTGCTCGAGGGCCACCACCCAGGCTCTTCCTGGGATGCCGTCGAGCCCCGGGGCCGTTTTTTTTGCTCCGCAGCCGAAGCACTACCGCCCGCAATTCTGCGGGCGAAACCTCTGGGATATCCCTTGCCGGATTCTCAATCGACGATGACGCCACATCCGGTGGCGCCATCGGTGGAGGAGTGGTCTCCACGGTGGCCGGGAACAAGGCCGCGACGACGTTGGCCAGTAATTCTGGCCGGAGACTCTGCGAGAGCGGGGGCGCCGCTGTACGAAGCTTATTCATTACCATACGATAGGGGCGCCCCCACGGGTCACCGTCGAGAGTCTCCAGGAACTCTTTTCGTGCCGCGACCTTGGCCCTGTGAACGGCCACCCGCAGCGCTCTCTTCGCCTCTTTGTAAAGGTCATAGAGCCGCCGCTCCTGGTCTGCGTGATCCCCACCTCGAAGCCTGCGACGACGATGCCTGGCGTATCGGCGGCGCGCAGCGACGCATGACGCGCGCAACTGCGCTAGCTCTGCCGACCACCAGTACACTTGTCGCCGCGGCGAGCGTCGGAGGGCTCGGGGCATGGCGGCGTCGCAAACGTCCGACATTGCCACCCCGAACCACTCCACCTCTTGTTCGACCCGTACCGGCCCGTCCGGCACGGGAAGCCACGACATCACCAGAGCGGCTAACTCTAGGGCCTCTTTATTGAGGCGACGAGTTACCCACCGCGGGCCGTCCTGATTCGGGGCACTCGGTTCACCACCGGGCTGGATACTCGGAGACGCGGAGACGTCGAACCTGATGTAACGGTGGTCCGACATCGTCTCCACGTCCGCGAGGACTCTCCAGCCCCGGACACGGTGCGCGACGGCGGGACTTGCAAACGACAGATCAACAATAGACCCGCCGTTGTGCCGCACGCACGTGTGCACCGATCCCCTGTTCAGGACGACCAGGCCGACAGAGATCGCCCAGTCCTCCAGGACCCTACCGCGACCGCTCGTCGCCGGCGAACCCCAAGCTACAGACTTGGCGTTGAAGTCGCCGGCGACGACCGCCGGATAAGGTTGGCCTTGTTCCACCAGGGCCCCCAACCGAACAAGAAAAGATTCGAATTCGGCGAGGGGTCTGTTGGGAGAGAAATATACTCCTACAACCCAAACGTCTCCCAACAGAGCCGCCACGCATCCCTGGTCCTTCGATATATTTTCGAAGGGCGGGGAGCCAGCGGCACCCTGGGTGATTATGGCCACCAAACCGTCTGTGTCCCCAGCCCAGTTGTCCCGGGGAGGGACAAAATACGGCTCAGCGACCACGGCCACTTGTACCGACCACTGCGCCAGGCTTTGGGACAACAGGTCTTGGGCGCTGGCGCAGTGGTTGATGTTCGCCTGGAGGAACTTTAGGTCCATTATTGTGCGATCTCTTCAACACCTTCCATCTCGGCCTCTTGCGGTGGGCTTGCTGACTGCGACTGGGTTGTGGCCACAGCAGCAGCAGCATTGCGTCGCGAAGGGCGGCGCCGGTTGCGGCGGGAGGAGGCGGGACACGCCTTCCCCCCGATTTGGTGCCCGGCAGGCTTGCCGGAGGCCGCGCAGACCACGCAGTTTGGCGTGGCGCTGCATTCACGGGCCTTGTGGCCTGTCTGGCCGCAGCGGTAGCACAGCGCGCTACGGTCCACTGCGCAGTCGCAGCGCTCTCGGACGTGCCCTGTCTCCAGGCACCGGTAGCAACGAAGGGGCCGCGCCTCGAGCACAGCAACTCGAGCCACGACCCAGCCGATCATTATACGGCCCGCGCCCCGCACTTTCTGGGCTGCCTTTATCGGCATCCGAGCCCAAGCCGTGCTCACACCAGACCGGTCAGGACGGATTTGCCCTTTTTTTTTTTTTTTTTTTTTTTGGTTTCGCGGAGAAAGTGCGTTACCACTACCGCCCGGCCTTCGTGGGGGGCGACCGAGCGGTTATGTTGGGTTCACCGTGCCTTACGACCCGACGTTGAGCCGCCCGGAGAGATGGAAAACGTCGGGCGACCGCCGGGCCGAGTCCCTAACCTATGTACAACGCACGGCATACCAACTAAAACTCCGCGGTGGCCATCTTCGGCGCATTAGGGACGGCTGCGGGCTTCCTCTGACTAATGTCTAAGTTGTCGTCCGCAACCGCCCCTGCGCGGTGCCGCCTGGTGTGGCCCGTCTCCTGTTGTGGGGGGGGCTCAGAAGCCCCCGCGCACCGAAGGACGCTCTCAGCGTCAACGGCAGCGTGAGGCCTACCTTCCACGCTGCCGTCCATCACGGGGGTCGCAACAATGTGCTAAAAAGATACACAAAACTATAGACGGACGGCCCCCTGCCGCCCGCCCGCGACCCCCGGTGGCCCCTATTAGTCGCCTCTTACGACAGGCAGGGGATACCGTGGTGGAATTCTCCAAACGCCCCCAATCCACAGGGCGGAGGACGGATTTGCCCTACCTTAACTGCCGCCAGGGCACACTCACCGGCCTTGGAGAGGGCCATTGCAACTGACTCAGGAGTGGCCGTGTAGTCCAACTCCGTGAGCCGCAGTTCCGCATTTTTAATGGGCCGAGAAACCCGAACGTCCTCCGACCCATTGAAACACTCCCTCAGCCTTGCAGCGAGGGAGTCGGCCATCTCTTCCGAGTTAGCCCCGGGCACCTCGTACATTGGGGCACCCGTGGCCGCAAACTTTGGCCTCAGCCTTGTGATGTCAAGGCCGGTGAGGTCTACTTTCTCCTGCGCCTCCGTCAATACCCTGGCATAGGTGATTCCCCTCGCTACCGCCGCCGGCGTCAGGGAAATCATGACGGCTGCGGACCGCGGTGGGCGGAGCTTGGGCTCAGCCCGGCGCGGTGGTTGCTGCTGATTTGCAGCCGGTGTCGCGCCGGACCTGGGCTTCGCCTTCTTCTTGCCCACCACGACCGTCCATTCCCTGTCCAGAGACGCTGGTGCCGGTGGCAGCGGGCGAGGCTCGCGGGGAGCTTGCTGCCCTGAGGCATTGGGTTTGTTTTTCCCCCCCTTGATTTTGTGGTACAGCTTGGGTGCCGGAGGAAGCGTGGGGGCCGGAGCGACTCCCTTCTCCGCTCTTTGGTCCTTCTTGACCGATGCTTGCACCCCAGATGGTTCCGCCACGATGAATCGGGGCGGAGCACTGGAGGGACCGGCGATTGGTATCAGGATGGGAGGACTGGGTTGGGCTACTCCCTTGCCCTTGCCTTTGCCATTGCCCTTGCCTTTGTTCGAGGGCTGGGGTTGACCCCTGACATACCCCCCCTGTACCGGGAGCTCCACTACTTGGGCCCTGTTTTCATGGGCCAGAGGCGGTCTTATGGCCGGTCCCATGAGCAGGGACTCCATCCTTGCCCGCACCCTTGCCTCAATCAGTTCCAGCATGTCCGCGGTTGGACCTTTGCTGGCGGCCGCCTCCAGATCCTCGAGGCGGCGACGGAGTGAGGCATTCTCCTCCTGAAGCTGCTCAACTGCAGCCTCAAGGCGGGAACTCCTTTCCCGCCACCTTTTCGTCTCGCCTTCAAGGCCGGTGACCGAGGTCTCCGTTGCCTTGGAAGGCGTCAGTGACCCGGCAGAGCGCAGCCGCTTCGGCACTACTTTCTCCGCATTTTGGCGGGCCTCCGCACGCTTCCCGATGTTGCGTTCTGTCTTCTTTAGGCTGCCCACCGTAGGCAGACCCCCTCTACCGGAAGCAACGGTCGCCCTCGTCTTCGGCGCCGGCTCATCCGTGTCGGTCGACAGGCTCCTCCAGAATCGCCCGCCAAGCACTGAAGAGCTACTATCGCTGGACTCCGAGTCCACGCACATATCCTCAGGCCGTGCGACATCGGTCACGACTCCAGCGAGCCTCTCGCCCACATTCCCCCTTTCTGCTCCTCCGTCTTTGGACTTGCGCCCTTCGACCTCCGCCTCTCCAGCCGAAACTGGAGTAGGCAACCTCGTCGATGCGATTTTGGTTTTTTTTTTTAAATTTAAGGTATTCATATTGATTCCCACGAGTATGGGGGAAATAACAGTCCGCCCAGGCAGTGCCCCCTGTACCTGGGTAAGCCTAGCGTAACCCGCACAGAGTGTCGGCCGGTACTCTGGCGGAGGTCGCACTAGAGACCGAACTACCCATCGGCCATGCATCCCCTCGCGGTGCGCCGCCGCTTGGGATTCGGGGTAACTTTTTATAGAGGTTTTCTCCCTCGCAGTCCAGGCGGTTAAGCCAAGACCCTCGGCCCCAGGAGTCGCTGCGAAACATGACCACAGTGCCCCCTGAGATTCCGAGACTAACGGTGGCCAAGGAGAACTAGTTCTGCCCCGGCCTGTTCCGCGGCAGGGTGAGTGCACACGGAACCCGTCCACAAACTCCTCCACTGCACCCTCTGCTAGTCAGAGGGAACGCGGAAGAATCCTCTTTGCTGGTTTTGGTCCACGCCGTTTCCGGTACCCCCCAAATTTGGGGGGCGTTCCCCTATCCGCCACCCAAGGAGACGCGCCCGATGGGAGACCAGCAACTCCGCACGGGGAACATCCAACGCTGCGTTTACCGGTACATGGTCTCGAATCGAGTCTTCAATTAGACCTTTTACTGACTACTAGATCTTATTAATATTATAAATGCGTAGGATTGTAACAATACTTGGAGGGTTTGAAGTTTGTTAGATGTCAAAAACCGCTGAACGAATTTTGATTAGATAATAGATAGGCCACATTCCCAACTAGTATAATATAGGATATTTTTGACCAGGAAAGTATATAATAGAACGTTTGTTTCGGATTACATTCTGCTACTAGGCGTTTGATAACCTTAAAGTTTATTTCCGTTAGGCGCAGTTAAATTTGCAATGGTATTAAAAAAAATGGGTTGGTGAAAGAGTTAGTCAGTCTTACCGTCTGTGTGTTCATCACGCAATATTACTGCGGTTGTAACAGCTGTACCATTTCGCCAATGATTCCGTGACCCATGCTCATTAAACCGCCGTTTTGCATGCTGCGTTTTACAAAATCTCAATATTCAATAAGTATTGTATTGAACTTTTTTGTTGCTTTAGCAGAGATTTTCCAGCTAGTTTGCATCGGAAATCTTTTTAAGGGTTGAATACCCTTACGGGAGCATATTACCAAGATTTATAATAGCTTAGAATTGTAACATAAGTCCAGGACTTACATGCATACATACTATCACGTCTCTGTCCCATAGGGGTACGAAGAGACTATGGATTGCCACTTTGCTCGATTCTGGCACACTACTTTCGCCTCCTCTACCTTCATCAATCTTTTCATGCACTCCCGCCGGTTCAGGGTACTTTTGACTGCTCTATATTATTATGAATACCAAATTCCATTAAAATTCTTTCAAGGGTCTTTCAATGAGGTCGGCCAAAACATATATTATAAATATCCCCACAAATCTTCGCTTTTATGTATAAATGCATCTTTTTTTTATAATTATAGTTTATACTCTGCCTAAGCTATGCCTAAATAAATAACATAAAAGATTTTTTGTGTTTAGAATGATTCCAACATCGAAAACATAGTATAAAGAAATTATATCGCACCATTAACTGCTATTCCGCAACTTGAGCAATAATCTATACTAATATTATAAAATTGAAGAGTTTGTTTGGTTGAACGGACTAATCTCAGGAACTACTGAACCGATTTTGAAAATTCATACACTAATAGGAAGCTACATTACTCCTGTGTGCTATAGGCTACTTTTTATCCTGGAAAATATTTTTATATCGGAAAAACTATTTCATCTACATCACCTAGTCATAATATGAAATTACAAGAACATAAAAATTATAAAATACCAACCCTTAATAGTATCTTTATGTTACTGTTCCTGTACTGGTCACGAGTCTTCTCTACTATTAAGAGGGTTAGACCTCAGTCCACATAGGTCTAGTGCGTGTTGGCAGGTTTTACATACCTTAGACATTATTATCTAGAATTCTTAGGTAATTCCTGAAAATACAAGTGAACAGAATCTTATGATTGGATAATGTTGTCAGTGTTACTGAATATGAAGTGTTTTCAACAAGATTCAACTTTAATTTGATCCCGCAGCGAGCAATGCACGACATATCGTCTTAAAGTTTGCGTGACCTAGATTACATTTTAAGAAGTAATATTGCTAGTGACTTGGGAATTTGTGGTATGAAACTGTTCTTTTTTGGAGTGTTCTGAAGATAAAAAAGATTATCTGAACCAGAAACTATTTAACAATTGTCCTCAAAGTGACAAATCACTCCTCAAGCCACAAACCTCCAGGTATCAGATATGTAGGAATCGCAATGACTTCCAAATCTATGTTTCTAGCTGGACATGATCGGGCTTAGCAGCAGAAATAGAAAGGCGTATGTATCCATGCTCTGCAAGATGATCAGACGACTCAATAAACGTCGCAGAAACACACCGGACGCAGTCCGCTTTTGACGGGTCCATCTGGAAATCTTTAGGGTAGGCCTATGTTCAGCAGTGGACTTCATTTAGCTGATTATGATAAAGAAGATCTTCCATGCTAAATCTCGCGCAAGAGATAGTTACACGCAGTTAATGAAACGAGAACTGATTACTCTTTTTTTCTATCTGCCCTTACCGCAATCCAAAGTGTGACATTTTATAAGCATGTTGCCTTTGATTAATTATATACCTAAATAGAGTGACGCGCTGCAATGAAACTAAAACAAACAGGCCAACTTTTCTTAAGCTAGTATGCGTGACAGCTGTGTCATACGCTATCGCTGCATCATTCTGCGTATCCTTGTGCGCGCGCATAATGATACCAGTTATTAGATGGTTTCTATTAAAACGGGGAGATAATGAAAAACAACAAAAATTCATTCACTCGAACTCATTTAGTGGGGAGCAGTTCGCCTCTATTTTTTTCGACGCATTTGAAACGTTCAGTGTCTATCTAGGTATATAATTAATCAAATATGCTTTGATTACTTATATACCATGTCGCAAAATAAATTAGCTTAGTAGTTACGATCAGCCAGACGACGTAAACCTCGTCTAGTGAATTCATTCCTGATCAAATTGAGTTACTAAATCTAATGAGATTTAGTAGTTTTAGATGTAAAATGCTTCTCAATCGAAATGAACCTAAGACCTGTCCACGACGAATATACGTTACCAGTAAACCGAGAAAGGAATAAAGAAGAAATTATTATAAGAAACACAACTGTGCTCTGAGGAAATATTTCTCTCATAAACCGCCCACGATGATGTAATTAAGTACATACCATTTATAAAGGTCCTTTATCGTAAGATCTAATTTACCTTGTATTAAGTTGATTACTTAATTAAACAAGGAAGTGACATTTATGAGTGTTCCGGAATCAATTCGCGTTGCCCTTTTGCCCTAAATGAATGTACTTATTAATAGCTTGATTAGATTGGATTTCCTGTTTATTTTAATATAAAAATCAGGATCTAACTAGAGTGGAACTGTAGAATAGTATGGAGTTGAAAATTATGGGTATCGTGAATCTTAGAACGTATTGGGCTTTTAGAAGTTAATTATAGTTTCTAAGAGAGAAATGTAAGTCCATATTCTTAAAGTATTTAATGTATTTGAATATCTTGTAACAACAATTTATAGAATCTGGAATCAAAATGTAAAAAAAATGAAAGAAATCAACATCATAAGCACACATCACACCATTATCCTCGAAGGGGTAAGGAGAGGTACAACGAAGGCACCCATTTTTAGCCATGAGTACTTTGTCCCATGTTGTGATAGGAGGCGAGCCTATTTCCATTTCATGCACATATTCCAGACTCCGAGCCGAGCAGAAAATTCAATATCATTTTGCACCAGTGAACGAATTCGATTTCTCAGAGCTGTGTCGTTCAGCGCACGCAATACTACGCTACCGAGGCAATCACGCCAAGTCATAGTGCTCAATAATTACATTGTTAATGTGTGTCAACTCCGCTTAGAAAGGGAATTCTAAAATATCAAGTTACCTATTGTTTTGGAGAGTATATGAACCGACATAGGAAGGCAATCGTTGAGCTGGTAACATTGCAACAACACAGCTTGAAACGAAACTGGTCATAATAAAGTTTAGTTTAAAGAAATGGTACTAAAAAACTTTTATTTGGTGTTCTATTAGTACTACGATAGACCATACGAAACACAGACACAGAGACAGCTTTACTGCTTTACTGGTGGTAGGTCTCATATGTAAGAGTCCGTCTGGGTGGGTACCACCGCAATGTCTATTTCTACCGCCAAGCAGCAGTGTGCATGCACTGTTGTGTTTCGGTTTGAAGGACATTGTAGCCAGTGTAACTATAGGACATAACGAGACTTAACATCTTATGTCTCAGGATGACGAGCGCAGTGGAATGCCACACAGTACTTTGTAACTCAAGGTGCTGGATGGTGTTGCTACTGTTTATGGGTGGTCGTATCGCTTACCATCAGGCGAACGGCATGCTCGTCACGTCATTCAATGCCATAAAAAAAAGCAATTCGCACGTATGCAAGCGCTTGGTTTGCAGTGTACCGCAATTTCTATTACCCCTGGCAAGGGTCATTGTGAAAGAGCTCTTGTGTTACGGTACAAAAGATATTATAGTCAGCATAATTACTAGGTATTGTGAGACTTGATGTAGTGTACTGCCTTAGTGGCGTAGTTGTATTAAGGCACGATGCAGTGCTGATATTGGGCCTGTCTACTCAGTATCAGCCCAGAGTCTAGAATTTGTGTCCGATATGGCGATAGGCTCGCCCCCTATCACATCATGGGACGGAATACGCATGGCAAAAAGTGGGTGCTATAGTTGCGCCTCTGCCTACCCCTTTGGGGATAAAAGGAAAGCGCGCGAGCGTTTTTGTGTGTGTTATGTAATGTCTCGGGTAAAGAGCGCACTGTGATACCACATATTGTGAGGCAATTATTTGTAAGTTGTTAACCGCGCCATTTTATGGCTTGTCTCTGCATTTTTTTCATTTAAATGACGAGACAGTAGTAACTTCATAAGGATCTTTGATTTATGAAGTAAGTACTGCTTAGCTCTCGCTTGTCTCCCTGAGACATGCGATATTAAAATACGTTGTATTATAATGATGCAGAAACACCTTCGATATTTCACAGAATTTTTGAACCCGTTATACATAACAGCATAAGTTTAAGTTCATTATTTCGCGACAAAACAATGTCGTGGGAGGATATACACTTTTTAAGTGGTCCGTAAGTTGCTTGCTTGTTTCCGACTTTATCGCTGATACGTATGTGTTTCGAGGAAATGCGAATATTCTTAAAGCGAGTTGTTGTTCGTTGCTTTGTCTGCGCGAAACAGGAGATTAAAGAGGCGTTTTTTTATATCTTCTGAATGGCAAGACGAGCATGTTCGCCTGATGGTAAGCGATACGACCGCCCATACACAGTAGCAACAGTTAATTACAAAGTACCTACTGCATAGCACTCCACCGCGCTCGTCACCCTGAGGCATAAGATGTTAAGTCTCATAATGCCCAGTAATTACGCTGGCTACAATGTTCTTCAAACTAGACCACAACAGTGCATGCATAATTCTGTTTAATGGTAGAGATAGGGTACCTATCCAGTGGGCCCCTCCCCCTCGCACACGAAAGACCTAGCATCAGTTTTTTTTTAAATAAGGTTTTTCCTCCATTGTCAGGTCTTTTGTAATCAAATTTGGTATTGGAATAAAAACGGGGAATACTAAGGGCCTTTTCAAATTTCAAAATCAAATCATTTATTAAGTAATTAGGCCCCTAAGGGCACTTTTACACGTCATTTTTTACAACGTTTTTATCATCTAAAAGATTCTACCAGTGCTCCCGAAAAGCCCACTGACCTGAGAAGAAGCACCAAGAAACTCAGCGTAGGTCTTTTATTGTTAATATTTTACAAATTTCAAGTGACAATATAAATTCAATTTCAAAGATGGATATTAAATGCGAAAATTAACGGAGAGTACCTAAGTCAAATAACCAGCTACATGTTTAATATTAAGTAAACAATAGAGTCAACCATAAAACAGAGCAGACCAGTCCACGCAAGCAGCACCCGTTCACGAATATGACGCATGTGCCATCCATCGGCCTCCTCAACCATGTTGCAGGGAAGTGACCGACCCGGCACACGACGCCGCAAGCACAGACGTTAAAGCGAGCAAGACTACTCAGATTGTGGCTAACCAAGACAAATGAGATGCAACAAAGGAGTATATCAAATGACTAACGTACACGAGTTGTAGTCTTATCGTAAGCGTCTCGTATTCTGAAGGCTGTACAAGAGTGCTACGAGAGATATTTCTACACATACAAGAATTCACCGTAAACGAGCTGTAAAACTCGCCATACTGGCCCAGGTAAATGTATCGTGTTCCGGGATCAGCCTGTGTATACCCAGATTCAAACAGGCAAATTATGTCTACTAAGGGTTAAGCAATTCTCGTCAGTGTATCTTAACCCTGCTCCACTTACCATCAGGTACAAAGGTTGAATTTGCCGAGACTGTATAAAAACCATTCTGTTTTAGAATAGTTTCGTTGTGCGATTCGCTTACGATACGATTACGTCACTTGTACCAAGGTAGTAACAGTGCCCTTCACCCTATTATCCAAAACTCTATAGATGTTCAAAGTTTCAAAATTATTAATAATTACCTCACCGCCACGTAAATTAAAATATTTAACGATGGGCCAATTTCGGGAACCAAATTTTCATTTTAAATTGACGGTTTATTTTGTCAATATTTAATTCGATATAATTAACGTGTTTCAACCGAAGGTAAATTAACAATGTATGGTCCTGTTCGTCTTTTAGCCTGAGCAATGTAAATAATGCTTAAAACGTTCAGGTAATGGATAAAATATTATACATTTTAGACTTACCTTACGGATTCTATACAATACCGAATACGCAGCCGGTATTTGTGAAAAAAGGAGTTTTATGCTTTAACTTTTGTTTTTGACGTTCGTCGTCCGCTGACGCGTCACGTTAGCTGTTTGCAGTTCCAACCTAACCTAACCTATCCAACTTGAGGATTTCTATGACATAAACTTTCCGAAAAACCAAGGAGTAAGCCGAATATGTCGTAAAACACTGTAATAATAATGTGTTTTATTTATCCGCCATCTTATAGGTAAGTACTTACTTACATAACATTGATAAATACAGATCAAAATTTTACACATTGCCGATGGACTAGCATTTATACTTAATATAATATAAAGGTGGACGATAGCCTAGATGGGAATGGAACGGTCTGCCGCGACAATGTCTGTAGGTTCGAAACTCAAGGCACCCACCTCTGACTTTTCGAAGTTACGTGTGTATTGTTTATCAATTATAGTTCGCTTTAACGGCGAAGGAAAACATCGTGAGGAAACCTACATACCTGAGAATTGTCCATAAGAATTTCGAGCGTAGTTGAAATCTGCCAACCCGCACTAGGCCTGCGTGGTGGGCTAAGGCCTAAACCCTCTCAGTGGTAGAGGAGGCCCGTGGTCAGCAATGTGCAGTGTATAATACAGGCAGTGCCGGATTAACTACGTAGCAAGAGTAGCAATTGCTACGGGCCCCGCGCGAAAGGGGGCCCCGCATGTTTAAACCCATCTCTGCCTGAGCGTAATTTTTTGAGTGAAACTTGTTAAGATGTGGTACGTTAAATTTTTTGATGTCACAAAACAAGACACTCGGTACCCGATTATTTCCTTGGCGTAAATAATTTAAATAACATCATACAGTAAACGCACAAGTTCTACAAAAAGTTGCTTGTATAAACGTGAAGAATTTCAGTCGGCCTGATAATCAGCCTCCATTCGACCGCGCCAAATGGAGACGGCCGCGTTCAGTCCTAACCGGACTATCCAGAGGACGATATCACTGGCCATTCGCAGTAAGAACGAGTTCCTAAAACTCCTACACTCCACACGACCGCAGTTCCGTCCTCGCCGCCGAGGACCTCGCCGCGTTCCCCGTCGCCCTCCCGACCCTCCTAACAGTTCCGGCCCGCGTGCCGACGAAATAAGTGGATAGGATTAGGTTAAACACCAACCTTCCCCACTAATCGTTGATGTCTCATCCTCTCCCAGTGACCGTCCTGAGCCGAGGTTCGTAACCCGTTAGTGGGTTGCCCTCAGCATGGTTACTTAAATCAAGGGTTGCGAGTGCCTAAAGCGTTCACCCGAAAGTCCGGTGTGGCCGGAAAAGCCGACTCGCGTCAGGCTACTGGCCGGTAGGGCCAAAACAAAAAAAAAAAAAGATAATCAGCTCTACAAAAAGTCTGCCGCATATGCAAGCACTCTTACCCGACAATTAGTGTGGATGTGTAGCAGAATTGAAATGGCTCGATTTAAATTGTTAAAATTATCTATTGATTTGTAAAGTTAACAGTCTACATTATTTTTAGTATAATTTAGTAACCATATACCAAAAATCTATTTTTTAGAATATAAGTATTATGAGTTATACAAGTTATGACTAAAAAAAATTTTTATTACTTCAAGAGAGATTTCCTCCAATTTAATTTTTCATAAACATTTCGTAATTCTGATGTAGTAGGATCATTACCAAATGCAAATCCCTGACATTGCCATTGAGAATCGTAACAAACAATCCGCCAATTAAAATAGAGTTTTTTTAGCTACCAATAAGAAATTGATGAATATTTTATTTTGTAAGTTTTAATCTTTCTATGTGTAAACATGATGTGAGCCATTTATGAAAGAGGTTCGTTTTAGTTCTGTGTTATTAACCTGTCGATATTCCTGACAGTTCGTTTTTTGACAGCACTGCAAATTTTTTTTTATCACTCTATACCTACTTAAGAACCCATAGCAGATCAAGGGCTTTTTGAAAGAATTTGCTACGGGCCCCGCGCTTGCTTAATCCGGCACTGAATACAGGGCTGGTTGCATTGCATTGCATAGCATCTATAAAATCCCTGGCTATTTTAGAAATTACATACATATACGTATACACTCACGCCTTTTATCTCCGAAGGGGTAGGCAGAGGCACAACTAGTGCACCCACTTTTCGCCATGCATATTCCGCCCCATGATGTGATAGGGGGCGAGCCTATCGCCATATCGGGCACAAATTCCAGAGTCCGGGCTGATACAGAGTAGAAAAACCCAATATCAGTTTGCCCGACCCGGGATCGAACCCGAGACCTCGACATTGCAGCCGTACCGTAATACAACTACGCCACCAAGGCAGTCGCAAGCAGTTTTAGAAATTACCTAGGTAAAAAATATAACGGACTATAATATTCATAATATTTTATACATTGCCTGGACACTCCAGTTATTCTATACATTAATAATACCAATAATAATACCAGCCCTGTATTATATACTGCCCACTGCTGAGCACGGGCCTCCTCTACTACCGAGAGGGGTTAGGCCTTAGTCCACCACGCTGGCCTAGTGCGGATTGGCAGACTTCACATACCCTCGAAATTCCTATCGAGAATTCTCAGGTATGTAGGTTTCCTCACGATGTTTTCCTTCACCGTTAAAGCGAACGATAATTGATAAACAATACACACATAACTTCGAAAAGTCAGAGGTGTGTGCCTTGGGTTTCGAACCTCCGGACATTGTCTCGGCAGACCGTTCCATTCCCAACTAGGCTATCGTCCACTGCTCTATACATTACCTCGGTATTATATAGATTGCCTAAATTATAGGCATTGCTGATGACACATACACTCACGCATCACATGTTGGAAGAACTCTCAACTATTGCACTCACTTTTCGGCATGCTTATGTCGTCCTATCATAATAGGAGTCGATCGCCATATCAGGCACATATAGACCCCGGGCTGATACTTCATAGAAAAACCTATATCACTTTATTCGACCCGGGAATCAAAGACAAGACCAAACCTTCAGCCCGAAAGTCAATACAACTACGCCACCAGTCACGAGTCACGAGTAGTTTGGACATAATGAGACTTAACATCTTATGTCTCAGGATGATGAGCGCACGGAATGCCACACAGAACTTTGTAACTCAAGGTGCTGGATGGTGTTGCTACTGTTTATGGGTGGTCGTAACGCTTACCATCAGGCGAACGGCATGCTTGTCTCATCATTCAATAAAAAAAAAAACATTCGTTCACTATTTTTAACTTCTAAACCGTAGGTTCTAAGTACCTTTCCATTTACTTACACTCAACTGAATTAATTTCATTAATAGGTACAATTAGTACAAATCCTGATTATAAATTATTAAAACCGTTCACCCAGTACTAATGCCATCAAACAGGACCTTCCGCACATACGGTTCGAGTTTAAATCAATTAATATCAAAGAAGATTTGTACGGATGCTAAGCCAAGCGTTCATCGTTTTCGAGACCGCTGACTGCGATTAGGCATCTTAAATCCGCGGATGTATACGAGTTAACGTTTTAAATTTAGAACGGTGGAACTAAAATGTCAATGTATAGCTTGAACACACACACTCACGCCTTTTATCCCCGAAGGGGTGGGCAGAGGCGCAACTAGTGCACCCACTTTTCGCCGTTATTCGTTCCCTTGTGATAAGGGGCGAGCCTATCGCCATATCGGGGACAAATTCCAGACTCAGGACTGATACTGAATAGAAAAACTCAATATCACTTTGCCGGACCCGGGGATCGAACCCGAGACATAAGCATTGCAGTCGTACCGTAATACAACTACGCCACCGAGGCAGTCATAGCAGCAGAGCAGTGCAGCGAGCAGTACAGTTTGCAATTAGGTATTTAGCTCGTTTCTGTCACATCATGGGACGGAAAGCACAAGACTAAAAGTGGGAGCACTAGTTGCGCCTCTGCTTTCTTCGGGGATAAAAACGCGTGATATGCGTTTTTTTGTAATTTCTTCGTTACCATTAGTCTTCCCTCACTCAATAGGCACAAAATAGCTCGCTATAGCTCGTCTCAGGATGTGACAGAGAATATATAATGCTGTATATAAATCACGGTGTAGGTACTGGATTCAGCCGGTACCTATTGTTATATTTTCGACTTGTAGTTTCTTTAGATTGAGGGACGATAAACTTACATTACTAGATACGCTTTACCTCAATTCGATTTAGCGCAATATACATCGTCATTATATTCGCAATTTCTCATAGGTTAACAGCTATATACTCGAATGTATATTTTTATATACATACTATCTGCTAGGTTGGCAGTAGAAAAATCTTTATGTTTTCCTAAGTAGCCTCTACGAAAATCGGAAAATACGGAAACTCTGATAAAACCAAGAGTAGTGTGCCATGGTTTTGCGTAAAAGTAATCAAAAGAACGAAGAAATTATATCGATTAACTATGTACTTAAATAAAAATCTATTGTTGCATTTTAACTGTATGTAAGACTCTGTAAGAGTAGGTACCACTTGAAAATGGTTCGGCCAATTTGGTCGATTCCTTTTTTTTGTGTTCGTAATTGACGAAAAGGTTTGTAAGAATACAAGAATAATATTAGAAAACTGACGAAAATACTGAAAGACGTTGAAAATTTTGAAGATGTTTTTGTATGAAAATCTTTTTTCGTATACACTTCAAAACCATTTAACCGATTTTAATGAAATTTAGTAAGTGTATATGATTGGTTCCAAATTGTAATAAATGATAATGTAATGTAATATAGGCGCTGTTGTCGAAATCTAAAAGATGAAAGGTAGTTTACATAAACCTCATCATCATCATACCAGCCCTGTATTATATACTGCCCACTGCTGAGCACGGGCCTCCTCTACTACTGAGAGGGTTAAGGCCTTAGTCCACCACGCTGGCCTACTGCGGGTTGGCGGTTCACATACCTTCGAAATTCAGAGAACTTCTCAGGTATGCAGGTTTCCTCACGATGTTTTCTTACACCGTTAAAGCGAGCGATAATTCAAAAAGATTACACACATAACTTTTTAGAAAAGTCAGAGGTGTGTGCCATTGGGTTTTGAACCTGCGACATTCGTCTCGGCAGTCCGTTCCACTCCCAATTAGGCTATCACCACTTTTGGCTACTGCCACACCTAGAAGCTTCATATAGAAGTCGCTCTGGGCATCGAACAACGTCTGCAAGGCCCACAGTAATTAAAAGGAATTAATACTACCAATGAAAAACTGGACGTCGAAAAAAACCCAATTTTAAATATTTGTCTATGAAAAAAAGACTAGGTGGGTAACTATAACATAATAGAAAAAAAGTATCTATACGCTATTGCTAATACCAAGTCACTTTTAGAAAATTCATAAAGAAAATGTATTTGATGACTATGAAAACGGCACCTGGTACGAACCCAATTACCTACTCTATGTTACGTAATACTGACCTTGGAATAGTAATTTAAATAGAGCTCTCTGAAGTGTGTTTTCGTAATATTGGATAATAATATATTCATGTATTTATTTTAAATTCCTTATCTAACTATATGTACATAAAAGCGAAAGGTCACTCACTCACTCACTCATCACAAAATCTCAGAAACTACAAGTGCTAGGAGTCTCAAATTTTGCATGGGGGTTCCTTTTAGGACGTAGGTGCTCACTAAGATGGGATTTTGCGAAATTCAACCCCTAAGAGGGTGAAAAGGAGGTGCAAAGTTTGTACGCGATAAACTCAAAAACTACTAAACGGATTTCGATGAAATTTGATATGGAGATAGTTCGAGACCCTGAAAAGGTTTTAAGCTACTTTTTATCCCGGGAAAATGTATAGCGAGACTTTTATCTAGCAAAAACTCTTTCGTGCGGGCGAAGCCGCGGACAAAAGCTAGTAATTTAAGATTCTGTTTTTTTTTTTTTTTTTTATAGCATTGAATAACGAGACGAGCATGCCGTTCGCCTGATGGTAAGCGATATGACCACCCATAAACAGTAGCAACACCATCCAGCACCTTGACTTACAAAGTACTGTGTGGCATTCCACTGCGCTCGTCAGTCTGAGACATAAGATGTTAAGTCTCATTATGTCCAGTAGTTATACTGGCTACAATGTCCTTCAAACCGAAACACAACAGTGCATGCACACTGTTGCTTGGCGGTAGAAATAGACTTTGCGGTGGTACCCACCCAGACGGCCTCTTACATAATGAGAGACCTACCACCAGTAAAGTAGTTCACAACATAACATTATTTACCTTGTTAATCGGACACTACGAGAAATTTTATGATTGCCTGCAAACAATTTAGTATAACATCCCATTATCAATGAAAAAATAATTAAAATTTAAACAACCCCGACACAAAAAACCTCTAAATAGTAAAAAAACAAAAGTCTTTGTTTATCGTTTAAGTACCTAGTAATATTTGACCCAAGCGTCATCGCGTCGGGGGACCGCTAAAGAAGTATTTTCATCTCCCTGGTCTTGAGTTCGGTAAATCTACCGGAGTTGCGAAAGGTGGAAATGAGCTGATAATCTTCAAACGCCTGAAAATCTTAAATTATAGCTAGGAACCATCTCGATCATATCAGGTTTCAAACAAACAAAACCGTGTCAAAATCGGTCTATTCGTTTGAGAGCTACGATGCCACAGACATACAGATACACAGAGAGACACACCCTAAACTTATAACAACCCTCTTTTTTTGTCGGAGGTTAAAAACGTAATGGGTTGTAACATTCCTTTGGAAGCTATCAATTTTATAACCCATAGAAATCTAGGCATATTATCGAAGAACATTCAAACTCAGTTGGTTTAACTTCACAAAAATGCCAAGCAATTTTCCGAGTCTTTTCATAGATTATTTACAACACTTTCATACAAGGCCCAAAACGTGCTACAATTACGAATGTTTCCAAGTCTTAAAGACGAAAAGCCGCAAACTTAACTTAAAGACTTAAGCGTCGGCGCCCATTTCAGCCTAAACCGCAGTGTTACATAATTACTAGGGTGTCTAGGAATCGACAAAACTTTTGCCCTCGTTGACCTTAGGACCGTCGTGGTTACAGGTATGACTAGAGAATTTTAGGTAGAAAATGTAGATTTTAACTTCCATAGTTTTGTACCTTTATATTTTGTTCATACTAAGGAGCAAATCTGTTTAGTTCGGTCAAATGTGTTATTAGGCGATTCTGTTTAGTATTAAATGAAAATGACAAGTTATAGAATCGACTGCCTCGGTGGCGTAGTTGTATTATGGTACGACTGCAATGCTGAGGTCTCGGGTTCGATCCCCGGGTCGGCCAAAGTGATATTGGGTTTTTCTATTCAGTATCAGCCCGGAGTCTGGAATTTGTGCCCGATATGGCGATAGGCTCGCCCCCTATCACATCATGGGACGGAATAAAAATGGCGAAAAGTGGGTGCATTAGTTGCGCCTCTGCCTACCCCTTCGGGGATAAAAGGCGTGAGTATGCGTATGCGTATGTGTAGAATCGTAAATTTTCGTACCATTTCCCAAATATGAAAAAAACATTTCAAATGGCGTAGCGTCCAATACTCTGATGCTTGGTACCAAAAATAGATAGAGCGACGATACCTAGGTAGACGGTGGTTCCTACAGAAGAGATTCTATAGATTCCTCATTCAATACCGGTGCTGTTAGCATGTTGATAATCGATAGCCAGGTTTTGAAAGAAACTACTATAGTAAATGCACTAAATAGCCAAAATGCAAAAGTAAAAGTAATAAAAGTGGCAACACACACGGCAGAACTTCAAAAGTATGAATGACGAGCGCAGTGGAATGCCACACAGTACTTTGTAACTCAAGGTGCTGGATGGTGTTGGTAAGTACTGTTTATGAGTGGTCGTATCGCTTACCATCAGGCGAAAGGCTTGCTCGTCTCGTCATTCAATGCAATAAAAAAAAAATGTTACATTGACCGTTATTGTCAATGAGGCCGACATAATTGTGTCGACTGGCGAGGGATAATCAGTCGACACTATCTGAACGAGGGCCGATAGCTCAGTTGGCAATGGAACGCACTGCCGAGATGAATGTCCGCAGGTTCAAAACCCAAAGGCACACACCTCTGACTATTCTAAAAAGTTGTGTGTAATCTTTGTGAATTATCGCTCGCTTTAACGGTGAAGTAAAACATCGTGAGGAAACCTGCATACCTGAGAAGTTGTCTGAATTTCGAATGTATGTGAAGTCCAACCCGCACTAGGCCAGCGTGGTGGGCTAAGGCCTTAACCCCCTCAGTTGTAGAGGAGGCCCGTGCTCAGCAGTGGGCAGTATATACAGGGCTGGTTTGGTATGGACTATCTGAACCCACGCTGCTTAATCAGGTGGGTGACTGCTGTTCCCATATATAAATGTTTACTTATAACTTCGCTTCAATCTACATCTTCAAAGTCATTTTGTTTCATTTGTACCTTGACATCGAAATGTTTTTAACTTTCTGTAGAATTAGTCTGGTTTATTAATATTCTAGAAAGGTCCTTACGACAATTAAGCTGTCTGAGCGAGTTTCTTTTGGATTTCCCTTATTTGCAAAGCAAAAGAGAGAAATGAACAGCATAAATTATGCGAGGAGTTTGTATTCAACTTTAGTTCCGAGTAATCTGTTATTGTGGTTAGTTCGTTGTTTATTTTCCGCATGTTAACGCTATAATATTCATGAAATATGTATATAGATATAACTCAACATGTAGGGGTAACTTCTAGTTTATTTCTAAATTTAGAAAAGGATAACTGAATTATTATCCGTAATTAAAGCGATGCTAACATACTAATAATTTAGTAATTTGTGTAATATATCATCGTAAAAGTATGAAGATGAAGATTATCATTTTACTAACGTATGCCATGCTTTGTCTGAGAATATTGAAGTGCTGAGTTTGATCTTCAAGTCGGGTAATAGATTTATGGATTTGCAAATATAAAAAGTTTTCCGAGTTCGGATACATACTATCATAGACATATGACATGTTGTGGGTTTTCTTTTTACCTACTGTAGAGCATATAAAGGCGTGATAGTATTTGAATATATAGTACATAATATAGACATACGATAGCGCTAATGGCGTGGACCGAAATGCGTAAATCGAATTTTGGCAGAGCATTACTAACGAAGTGTGGAGCCATTTACTTAATTAAGACTGGCGAAATTTCGCTAATAAATTATCACTGATGTACAATCACCCAATTTGGTGCTAGTACACTTTGTCAAGATAAAACGCTTATTTTTCATATTGTACCAAGCAGGTACGATTATTTCGGAGATGTGCAAAGGAAGCAGCAGATAACTCATCTTGTCTACTTTAGTTGTAAGTTGCCTGTTGCTGACAGACTACGCGCAAGCCATTTAGGATCTTAGGTGGTCGAGCATACACTTTTCTGACTGTACATGAGGTCGCGGCACTGGTAGGTCTTTCGTATGCGAGAGACCGCCTGGGTAGGTACCACCGCAATGTCTATTTCTACCGCCAAACACCAGTGTTTTTTTCTTTATTTCAGTTAAATGACGAGACGAGCATACGGTTCGCCTGATGGTAAGCGATGCGACCGCCCATAAACAGTAGCAACACCGCACATAACTATGAATTACAAAGTATTGCGTGGCACTCCACTGTGCTCGTACAACAAGCAATCACTCCGCAGAAACTTTCTCCTTTATTAGGTACTAGCTTTTGCCCGCGGCTCTGAGTGTTCCCGGGATAAAGGTCCCGTTTTATATTTCACCGGGATAAAAAGTAGCTTAGTGCTAATCCAGGACATGATCTACCCGTGTGTCAAATTTCATCGAAATCCGTTAAGTAGTTTTTGCGTGAAAGAGTAACAAACATACATCCAGACATCCATACATCCATACTTACAAACTTTCGCGTGTATAATATTATATAATAGGATATAAGTATGGATTTAACTTTCCTTTTTAACTAACGTATGTATAAGAAAATGGAGTGAGCCATCCATAAAATGCCACATGACATAACCATAATACTTTAGCACCATATTGCTTTGGGACAAAATATTCATTCCGAGCATTGAGCACTCACATTCCAATATGAATAGTGCAGTTTGATCCAAAGCTTGGCAGATTTCGTGACGTCACGGATAATTTAAGAGCAAATCCAGTCACGTTCCACGACGTTCGATATAACCAAATCTTACTTTATGAGCAGTGAAATTGAAATGTCATGTCTTGAGTTTGGTTTCTGAAACGAGAATTCATCATAATTTTACCGTGTTTGGATTAACTTGGATTATAACATCGTGTCTCGGTGATGTAGAAGTTTCCTATGTTTTATTTTATACATTATTTTATATTTAACAGAAAATACTTCGAAAAATAAATTCTTCTGTGAAATCAGAATCAAAATTGGTTGAAAATAAAACAGTTATTCATATTTGTAAAATTGTTGTGAGCAATTGACTGCCTCGGTGGCGTAATTGTATTACGGTATGACTGCAATGCTGAGGTCTTGGGTTCGATTCCCGGGTCGGGCAAAGTGATATTGGGTTTTTAAATTTAGTATCAGCCCGGAGCCTGGAATTTATGCCCGATAGGATGATAGGCTCGTCCCCTATCACATCATGGGACGGCATACGCACGGCGAAAAGTGGGTGCACTAGTTGCGCCTCTGCCTACCACCTCGGGGATAAAAGGCGTGAGTGTGTGTGTGTGTGTGTTGGGAGCAGAACTGGGGGCGTGGTGAAGTTATCGGGCTATCTCATTCTTACGCACGCAGCGGTTTGGCTGGTTACACTCTGTGACGTCACAGTTTGCTGTTTCCGTTATACATACATTTTAGATAAATGTATTTTAAAAAAAGTACTCAACTACCCTGTTGTGATACGACTAGATTGCTAAGGTCGTTTTCCTTCTCAGTATCAGCCTGGTTTGGTGGTGCTTGATGTAAATACACAAGGCGAAAATTGGCTGTAATAGTTGCGCCTCTGCCTACTCCTTCGGGGATTAAGGGCGTGCATATGAGTGTGTGATGATGAAGAAAAAAAATAAAAGATTTCTGTAAATAACAACGTTCATTAACTAAAGGCTTCAATGATACATCTTACTCTCATCATATTATAATGCTATAACCGCAATGTCTATTTCTGCCGCGAAGCAGCAGTGTGTATGCACTGTTGTGTTTCGGTTTGAAGGACATTGTAGCCAGTATAACTACTGGACATAATGAGACTTAACATCTTATGTCTCAGGATGACGAGCGCAGTGGAATGCCACACAGTACTTTGTAACTCAAGGTGCTGGATGGTGTTGCTACTGTTTATGGGTGGTCGTATCGCTTACCATCAGGCGAACGGCACGCTTGTCTCGTCATTCAAGGCAATAAAAAAAAAATGGTATAAAGTAAAATATTGCTATTCACATACATGCCTAAAACTAAAGTTTCTTACGCCAAAACAAATAATCAAATCTTGAAAGGGAATCCATCAAACCCTGCGAAAAGTAGGGCTGCAAATTAAATAAGGAAGGGATGTAACCTCCCAAGGCGGTTAATCTTATAGACAGAGGGCTTTATTCATGTAAAGGAAAATTGAAATAAAACTGTTTTGCGCATTTCATCGCGTTTTTTTAATTTATATTTTCTCCCGACGTTTTGAAGACTTTACAGCCTTGATGGTCAATGTGTAGTATTCGCGAAAATATATGAAATCATTAAGGTTATTGCATAAAAGTTCTCGAGTAGAGACCACGTACCGGCAAGTGTAGCGGTGGACGTCCACCTGCAAGGGCTCCTGTCAACGTATATGTCAACATGTAAGATCCGTCTGGGTAGGTACCACCGCAATGTCTATTTCTACCGCCAAGCAGCATAGCGTGCTAACATTCAGTTAAGTGTGTTAACATACTTGAGCAAGCGAATTCAAGAAAAACAATTCAATGGAAATATAGTATCATCTTTATTTCTTAGATAATGTGTAAATCATTTTTTTTTATTTTGCGGTTGGGTTGGAGACAGTAATTATATTTTTAATCGTAGATTACGTCGTAGATATTGTTAATGCCTTTGAAAATAATCTTAAATTAGTTATTTATATTAATCACTAAATAATAAACTTTATAGAACGTTTCGGTACAAGGTTTCGGTTTAGGTTTCATTGCTGGTGGTAGGTCTCTCATATGTAAGAGTCCGTCTGGGTGGGTACCACCGCAATGTCTATTTCTACCGCCAAGCAGTAGTGTGCATGCACTGTTGTGTTTCGGTTTGAAGGCCATTGTAGCCAGTCTAACTACTGGACATAATGAGACTTAACATCTTATGTCTCAAGATGACGAGCGCAGTTGAGTGCCACACAGTACTTTGTAAGTCAAGGTGCTGGATGGTGTTGCTACTGTTTATGGGTGGTCGTATCGCTTACCATCAGGCGAACGGCATGCTCGTCTCGCCATTCGATGCTAGAAAAAAAAGGGATAGATCGTAAACCCCAAACTGGACTTTGTCAAACGCTCTACCTGCCACTAAAATAAACATTTACATTTTAGTTTTTTAAGTTCATGTGAATATAGTTTTAATCATTAAAACAATGAATAAATATACATAAAATTCTTTACCTTAATTCCATCAATGAACTTTCGGTTTAGGCAATAAATCAGCAGAATATTATTTATGAGGGTAACCTTACTCGACCTCTAAATTAAATTATCCCAGCATAATATACGAAAAATAACAATTTGTACGATAAATTGTTAGGTTACTACTAAACACGAAATCTATATAGTTAAATTAATTATTTTGATAGTTTGTATGTAAGTTTTACGGTGTTAGTTTCTCCTGTGTCTTAGTCCTATCTTCTTTTTCAGCCTTTGGAAGTCCACTGCTGAACATAGGCTGGTGGTGGGTTTACTGGTGGTAGGTGTCTCTTATGCAAGAGTCCGTCTGGGTGGGTACCACCGCAATGTCTATTTCTTCACTGTTGTGTTTCGGTTTGAAGGACATTGTAGCCAGTGTAACTACTGGACATAATGAGATTTAACATCTTATGTCTCAGGATGATGAGCGCAGTGCAATGCCACACAGTACCTACTTTATAAGTCAAGGTGCTGGATAGTGTTGCAACTGTTTATGGGTGGTCGTATTGTTTACCATCAGGCGAACGGCATGCTCGTCTCATCATTCAATGCCATACAAAAAAAAGAACGGGTTGCACTCCGGGAGTGCCGGCAGAAGTGAAAACTTGAACATTAAAGTTGCGCATTTTTGAATATTTTGGAATGGTTAGGGAATAATTTCGCACGAATTGCTTTATTTATCAGTATAAATAAAGCAATTCGTGGTTTATTACTAGCATTTATGTGGTTCAATACAATATTTATTTATTGCGCTATCGTACACACCAATGACAATTTCACTATTTCTATATAAATCAAAATTTGAAAAAAAAAAATCATACGCTCTTTTGTACTCGTGCCGTAGCAACGCTGGGGAAATAAATAAAAATGTAGTCGTTTAAGAATTAAAGCTTCTACGCATTGTATTTAAGGTTCATATTAGTAAGGGATGACTTTAATGAAGTAAATAAATAAACATTTTCTCTTTTAAGAATTATAGCTTCTGCGCGTTGTATTTAAGTTTCACATTTGTAAGGGATGGTTTTAATGAAGCAAATAAACACGTTTAAGAATTATAGCTTCTACGGGTTCATATTAGTAAGGGATGGTAAAACCTCCTACGCATTCGATCGGGGTCACGTGTTCCTGACGTGAGTTTAACATTTTATACCCATCCCAAAAGTGCTCAACGCCGCTAAAGAAGTTTTCACTTCAAAAATTAGGCCTTCACCAAGAGTTCCAGACTAACCTGTTAGAAGCGATCTGCATCCAGCAGAATCCTGTGACATTACAAGGTAGTCTGTCCACCTTGTAGGAGGAAGTACTATCTCATGGTCTATTCATACAGCCAAGCACTAGTGTGCATGCACTGTTGCATTGCAATTTGAAGGAAGTTATTGGATGCAGACATTGTAATTCAAAGTTCTGTTGTTGCTTTTGGTCCCTCGTGATTGGCGAGGTGAGCGACTTGCTCGTCTCGTCAACCAGCTGAATACTGTGTAATATAAAGATTTATTTACTATCATTCTTTAATCGAAATAGTTATTTATTATGATCTTTAGTGTTTCAGAAGGTGTTGAGTTTGATAGTTCAACCGTTAACCTGACATCTAAATTATCTGAAGGATCTACCTATATAAATCTCATAATTCCTGACATAGGAATCAAAGTATAGGCTAATATTGCGATATCCTATTGTATTGCAACTTCAAGAAGAAAATAGTATTTTTTTAAGTTTAATGAAACCCTCCGGACCTACACCTAGTTGTAAAGTATTATTGTGAAGGCTTAATTAAAATTATTTATAAGGGTCGAGGGAGCAGTTATTACGTAGACTGATTAATATGTATGCGTTGAAATACACGCGTCTATTCTCGAAGGAGTAGGCAGCGATTCAAGTAGTGCACTCACACTTGGCCTAGTTTACAATTAGCTAGGTGTTGCTCGCGACTTCGAGCGCATTAAAAGCCTTTCCCGCTTCAAAAATCCCTAAATCATTAGCGATAGCATAGTGCCATCTAAACGATTTCACGAAAATTGATGATTATTTATTTATTTATTTCACTCTTTTTTGCACACGAGTATCACAATATAAAATAAAGAATACGATAATAAAAAGAAAAGTACAAATGGCGCTCTTATCGCTCTAGGCAATATGATGATTGTTAGAACTATGTAAACCAATAAATCACCTGAAACCAATCGTATGCTTTATTCATCTGTACGTCAAATAAAATTCATAGTCAAAGGGTATATTGGGTTAAATCGATTGGCCTACTGCTGATCTACCAGAAGATCAATCAGCTATAACCAACCCAATACCCGAAATCTACTCTAGCGCACGATCGAGCCGTGCCTCAAATTGGAACTTACTTGGATCAAAAAATCATTATCATCATTAGCCACAAGACAGTCCACCGCCAGACATAGTCTACCCTTAAAATTTAGAAGCCGACCTGTTAACACCAGCCTGTCTATAGCGAGTTTATAATTCAGAAAATTGAAGTTTTCGATTATATAGAGAAACATAAGGTGTTTGGAATTAGAAGAAGCTACACAGAACTATAATAATAATAATATTACACACCCACTCACGCCCTTTATCCCCGAAGGGGCAGGCAGAAGCGTAACTAGTGCATCCACTTTTTATTGGAACGAAGTTCCTTATCGCGCGTTGTGAAAGGGCGCTAGACGGAAAAAATTCTCACGAAAAGTTGTCACGACACTTTTTGCTATTATCTTACTAATATGAACCTTAAATACAATGCGTATAAGCTATAATTCTTGAAACGAGTATATTTTTATTTATTTTATTAATTAAAGTCATTGAAATTAAACTATTATAACGGATTTTATCGCGGTTTTTTATTTTATTTTCTCCCGACGTTTCGAAGGCTTTGCAGCACTTCGTGGTCACGGGGCGGACTGAGGTGTTGGTGGTCCGAAAAGTTAGTGTTACAAATCTACCTTCAATTTACAATTATACAATTTAAAGATGTTAGTCATTGTTTGCGGTCCGGTCTACGCAGTAAGAGCTCACAATGTCTTGAGGTCTGGCAGCAGGTCTTTTGGGGCCCGATTTAATTAGATGTATGACCGGGTCCCAGGCTTGTGCAAGTTTCCAACCATCTTCTCTATTGAAATTAGGATGTTTTTTGATCTCAATAGCCTCGCGGATCATCCTAGGCAGGAATCGGTGTTCTTTGGCAAGGATTTGTGGCTTGTCGAATCTAAGGTAATGGTTGGAGCCTTCTTCTGAGTGTTCAGCTACTGCAGACTTCGTAGAGCGTCGGTGTTTAACATCAGCTATATGTTCTTTTACGCGGGTCCCTATATGTCTTTTTGTTTGTCCAATATAAGAGAGGCCACAGTCGCAATCTATCTTGTATACGCCCGGTTCTTGTAGAGGTATATGGCACTTGACAGGTGGTAAAAATTGACTAATCTTCTTAGGCGGCTTAAAATAAGTTTTTATGGAAGCGCGCTTCAGGATGTAGCCAATCTTGTCGGTGACTCCTCTTACATAAGGTAATACAACTGGGACACGATCAACTGTGGCTGGTTTCACTCGGTCTCTGTGACGGCGGCGTGGAATTTGGAGCTTGTTGTCTCGCAGTACTTGCTTGACATGTTGCAGCTCAGCAGCCAGGTGTTTCTCGTCACAGATTCCTTGTGCTCTCTGAAACAAAGATTTGCCCACGGTAGCTAACTGTTTTGGATGGTGATGAGATTCACCGTTCAGGTATTTATCTGTATGGGTCGGTTTCCTATACACAGTGTGGCTTAGAGACTGATCAGGATTACGGATGACTAAAACATCTAAGAAAGCAAGAGAGTTATCCTGTTCCAACTCCATGGTAAATTGAATTTTATCATTAATGGAGTTGAGATGATTTAAAAATGCAGTTACTTTGTCAGATGGTAATATTGTGAAAGTATCATCTACGTACCGTTTGTAAAACCTTGGTGAGACCGGGGCTGTGTTCAGGGCTGTCTCCTCGAAGTCCTCCATGAAGATATCGGCGACTACTGGAGATACAGGTGAGCCCATCGCTACCCCCTCAACTTGTACATAGAACTGATCATTCCACAACATATAGCCAGATGTGAGGCAATGTTGGAGTAGTTCTGCATATTCAACAGGGATGTTATTTTCTGCTAACCTCTTAGAAACAATTTTAATGCAGTCTTGTACTGGTAAACTTGTGAAAAGTGACTGGACATCAAAACTGACCATTGTTTCATTGTCAGCTAATTTAAGGTGTTCAATGTCGCTGACAAATTGGTATGAATCCTTCACAGATGCTCTAGTGTTTCCTCTGAGTGGTGAAAGCACTTTAGCTACGTGCTGAGCCAGTCTGTAGGTTGGTGTGTCGATCTGACTCACAATGGGACGCAGCGGAGCATTAGCCTTGTGAATCTTAGGTAACCCATACAGTTTAGGCGGTTTTGCACACGATAGAACGAGTAAGTCTACGTCTAGATTTAACTTATCGGAGTGATTCTTGATTAAAGAGCTAGTTGCCTTTAATATTTTGTTAGTCGGGTCTGTTTTGACTATTTTATAAGTACTTACATCCGATAAAAGTTGTTCGATTTTGTTGTTATAATCAAACGTATCCATTACTACTGTCGCATTCCCTTTATCTGCACGGAGAATTATAATGTCCTTCATTGATCGCAAGTTCTTTAAAGCGATGTATTGATGTTTTGGGAGATTTGGTTTCGGCACTTTGTTATGACGCAATACTGACGAAATGTCTTGGCGTATGGCCTCCGAATCTTCCTTTTTTAAATTATTTTTGAAGAGATTATTCTCAACGTTGCAGATAATATCTTCATACGGCATCCTTCGTGGTGTTACAGCAAAATTTAAGCCTCTCGATAAAACCTGAATTGTGTTTTCATCCAATGTTTGTTTTGACAGATTTATGACCGCGCGTTGTTCATGGTTTACGCAAGAGTGTGTATGATCTATGGTCGCGCGCGTTCCATTCCTACACTCGGTGTTATTTAGTTTTTTGGTATTTGATTTTGATCGTAATTTGTCATATTTAATTATGTGTTTATTTCTGCATTCATTATATTTAGATGTTTCGCGCCTATTAAGAATATCAATGCAATTATTAAAATCAAATCCTGATAAATCTGTCTTTAACTCATTGGATAAAATCTCAACACAATTATTTATGTAACTGAGGTCGGATCGAGTTTCGTGTATGGTAGCTCGTAACAGTTTTGTACTCGCCTGGTCTAGAATTTTAGCGCTCCCTCGTATGTTTTTCTTTGGTGATATCTTGACACACGTAGGAATGAGATTATGGTCACGGCATCTCTTCAAGAAATTCAATGATGTACTGATTCTTGCGCGCTTGGTTTTCAAATTCTCCAACCGGCGTATTTTGTTGGCAATTTCCAGTCCGTACTGGTTTGCATAATGATTCCTTATGTTTACGCGAATGTTAGACATTGAAATTAAACTATTATAACGGATTTTATCGCGGTTTTTTATTTTATTTTCTCCCGACGTTTCGAAGGCTTTGCAGCACTTCGTGGTCACGGGGCGGACTGAGGTGTTGGTGGTCCGAAAAGTTAGTGTTACACAGCCCCGGTCTCACCAAGGTTTTACAAACGGTACGTAGATGATACTTTCACAATATTACCATCTGACAAAGTAACTGCATTTTTAAATCATCTCAACTCCATTAATGATAAAATTCAATTTACCATGGAGTTGGAACAGGATAACTCTCTTGCTTTCTTAGATGTTTTAGTCATCCGTAATCCTGATCAGTCTCTAAGCCACACTGTGTATAGGAAACCGACCCATACAGATAAATACCTGAACGGTGAATCTCATCACCATCCAAAACAGTTAGCTACCGTGGGCAAATCTTTGTTTCAGAGAGCACAAGGAATCTGTGACGAGAAACACCTGGCTGCTGAGCTGCAACATGTCAAGCAAGTACTGCGAGACAACAAGCTCCAAATTCCACGCCGCTGTCACAGAGACCGAGTGAAACCAGCCACAGTTGATCGTGTCCCAGTTGTATTACCTTATGTAAGAGGAGTCACCGACAAGATTGGCTACATCCTGAAGCGCGCTTCCATAAAAACTTATTTTAAGCCGCCTAAGAAGATTAGTCAATTTTTACCACCTGTCAAGTGCCATATACCTCTACAAGAACCGGGCGTATACAAGATAGATTGCGACTGTGGCCTCTCTTATATTGGACAAACAAAAAGACATATAGGGACCCGCGTAAAAGAACATATAGCTGATGTTAAACACCGACGCTCTACGAAGTCTGCAGTAGCTGAACACTCAGAAGAAGGCTCCAACCATTACCTTAGATTCGACAAGCCACAAATCCTTGCCAAAGAACACCGATTCCTGCCTAGGATGATCCGCGAGGCTATTGAGATCAAAAAACATCCTAATTTCAATAGAGAAGATGGTTGGAAACTTGCACAAGCCTGGGACCCGGTCATACATCTAATTAAATCGGGCCCCAAAAGACCTGCTGCCAGACCTCAAGACATTGTGAGCTCTTACTGCGTAGACCGGACCGCAAACAATGACTAACATCTTTAAATTGTATAATTGTAAATTGAAGGTAGATTTGTAACACTAACTTTTCGGACCACCAACACCTCAGTCCGCCCCGTGACCACGAAGTGCTGCAAAGCCTTCGAAACGTCGGGAGAAAATAAAATAAAAAACCGCGATAAAATCCGTTATAATAGTTTAATTTCAATGTCTAACATTCGCGTAAACATAAGGAATCATTAATTAAAGTCATTAAAACCATTTCTTACTAATCTAATATGAACCTTAAATACATTGCGTAGAAGCTATTTCCCCAGCGTTGGCACGGCACGAGTACAAAAGAATCGAACGTAACATTATTTTTTCAAATTTTGTTGATTTATTCTACTTTGGTTACTGACATTTATCAATAACAAGACTAAACGTGCTTTACTCGCGTTTAAAAATCTACTTTATGTGGTAAGCGTAAGATCGAATTTGTGTTTAGTCAATCAAAATTTGTGAGAAAAATGCTATGCAATAGCTTTACCGCGGCAGTCCCCGAGTGCCACACGTATTTATTTGTTTTTTTCTCTAGAAACTTATGTATTGGAACGGAAATAGGAAAATATTTATATATTTATATATATACACACTCTGTTATATAAATAAAATTTTATTACAATTCCTTCACTAATTAATCGAAAGGAACTTCGTTCCATCCGGGTGTCCCTTGACACCTCTCATTTTTTCTTTATAATAATATTATGTAACACCTCATACAAAAGAGTAGTCCCATCACGTCACCGAGAGATGGCGCTACTACGGCGCTACTACGGATACGTACAAATTGTGCATCGCGATATCAAGATTCTCCGGAGAAACATGACCTGCGGAGGAATTTTGTGAATCAGTGTGGTTAAAAGTGGTTGAATAGTGGTTAATGCATAGATATTCCTTGATATACAAGTTACGAATCCGGCTTCCGAACTTAGCTTCCACTGCGTGGGACTATTTTTGGGACCGACGTGTAGTTAGAAGTAGTGAACGCTTCCACGTCGTGGGACGTTTCACCTATAGTAGTTTATCCACACAACACTGTAAATATTCTCATCTACAATTTGAACACGAATAAACGTTCTTGGAACCCGAGACTGTGTTTTCACATCAATATCCCCAAGTACCGTTAAATCTGGCGCCCAACGTGGGGCAAATCACCAACCTCGAGACCGTTACAATTATATAAAATAAGAATAATAAAAATACTAGCCTTGTATTATATACTGCTAGGCGTGAGTCATAACAGGCAAAATTAGATACTTGTTACATCTGTTCCAGTTACATTGAAATAACGGTTCCAAAATCCTGTTACAAAATAACAGGTTGTTACTTATTACTATATAGTGACTATTAGAACTTGTTACCGTTTGTGTTTTGATTGTACCAAATAAGTAGTTAACAGGTCATTATTGGAAACTGGTTATCTCTTTCTTACTCATAGGAATGTCACATGTAAGACTAGACAGAAGCTTCAAAACTGTAAATCAAAATCCGTCTGTCGAGCCGCGGTCGTAGCTCACTTCGAAAATTAAACAAAATGAACGCAGCACCAGTGGTTTCACCTTGTCATTTGGAGTTTACCCTAGATTTTAGAAGAGAATTCCCTGAAATTCCTCAGATTTAAAAAAAATACCTATATGAGCGAACATTATTATAACGAATTGATAACCTCCTCCTTTTGGAAGTCGGTTAAAAATGGCGTTTCACTTATTTAATAAAGGAAAATAGGTACTTAAGTACGAATAAAACTTGTTAGGGTCTCTAAGCCTGGATCAACTTTTATATCGTCTAAAAACGGTCCTTGCAACTGGCAATAGAAAAATTAACATGATAAATTTTATTTAATAGATAACATTTACAACAAATCGGTTGAATTTCCTTCAATAAATATAAATTGAGTGGTAAATATTAGTAAAAAAAAAAATTAAACCTTAAGCTTGATTTTACCCCAAATTTCCCTAAATCCCTTTCTATGGCAAAAAATCACTTACAAAATTAGGCCATTTCCCCTCAAAAAGGGATAAATCCCTCAAAGTGGAAACACTGACAACTACGTAAAAATGCTCGCCACACTGTTGCGGTCCAATCCGCCTATAATCGATGCTGAACATAACTGGCTGTCACTTTAACATATGTTATCTCTTTCTTACTAAGAGGAATGTCGCAAGTAAGACTAGAGAGAAGCTTGTGACAAAAGGTATAGAACGTTTTGTTATCATAACAAACTGGAACATATGGAACTGTCCATAACAGATTGTCACTAGTAACAGATGTTATCTCTTTCTTATTAATGAAAATGTCTTAAGCAAGAATAAAGAGAAGCTTGTTATTTTGTGTAAAGGAACTTTTGGACCGAAAGTTTTGGTCACTTTGTGAGGTGTGGAACTGGAACTGCTTTTTTCAATTTGTTCGAAACAGTTATCGATTGCTATTTGTTTATAACTGTTATAAATAACTGTTACGATAAATACGCCTCACTCCTATATACTGCCCACTGCTGAGCACGAGCTCCCTCTACTGAGAGGGTTTAGGCCCTTGTACACCACGCTGGCTCAGTGCGGGTTGGCAGACTTCACATACCTTCGAGATTATTTGTGGAGAAATTTGTTAAGTTCCCTTTTTTATTTATTTATTTTTTATTGCATTGAATGACGATCCGAGCATGCCGTTCGCCTGATGGTAAGCGATACGACCACCCATAAACAGTAGCAACACCATCCAGCACCTTGACTGACAAAGTACTGAGTGGCATTCCACTGCGCTTGTCATCCTGAGACATAAGATGTTAAGTCTCATTATGTCCAGTTATACTGGCTACAATGTCCTTCAAACCGAAACACAACAGTGCATGCAAACTGTTGCTTGGCGGTAGAAAAAGACATTGCGGTGGTACCCACCCAGACGGCCTCTTACATAATTTGAGACCTACCACCATCCTCACGATGTTTGCCTTCACAATAAAGCGCATGATAATTGATAATCAAAATAAGTCCAAAATCAATATACCTGCAGTTTATAGCAACAAGCTTGTTAATAGAAAATATGACAATATAATTATGTAGGTATTTTGCGCAAAAGACAAAGCGAGCGCTAACCGCAGCGCGAGTGTCGAGTAAAACTTTAATTGCAATTCAATTTCGCGGTAAATTGATGGAGCGACCCAACTATATTATGTTAATACAACTTAAAGTATACAATATAGCATAGCATACAATATAAAGTAACGATTCTTTTGTATCATGAGGTTTTGTAAAGGAAAATGTGAATTCACGATACAAAATTGCTATAATGAGCTGTCAATATATCCATTTTCATGACAGAGACAGTTGCTGCAGCTTATAGACAGTCGATCAATTGATATTTTCCACACACACTCACACCTTTTATCCCCGAAGGCGTAGGCAGAGACGTAACTACTGCACGTACTATTCGCTGTGCGTATTCCGTCCCATGATGTGATAGGGGGCGACCTTATCGCCATATCGGGCACAATTATAGACCCCGGGCCCATATTGAGTAGAAACGAGAAACCCAATATCACTTTGCCCGACCCGGAGATCGAACCTGAGACTTCAGCACTGCAGTGGTACCGTAATACATGCCACCAAGGCAGTCCTTATAATATTGACAGTTTAATTGCCTATAAATTAATTGCCAAATTAATCAACAGTCGGATTGACATTTGGCTTAATACTACCGCTATTTCGGGACACTTGGATTGAAACAGATGATTAACCGACTTCAAAAAAGGAGGAGGTTCTCAATTTGTGTGTTTATTTTTTTTGTGTATGTACAGTCAGCCACATAAGTAACTGAACAAATTCAAAATTTCAAATCGGGTTTAAACTTTTGCGTCAGTATCAACAATTGTTTTTTCTTCACTAAAATAAACTGCACAGGGTTAACTTTATTTTAGACAAAGAAAAAAGAATATTTCGACCGGAGTGAACGTGCAGAAGTGTTTTGAAGTTTTTAAGTTTTTCAGCTACTTTTGTGGCTGACTGTACCTACACTGATTTCTCTGAAAATTGTGATCCTATTTCCACGATTCCTTTTTTTTATTCCGGCACAGAAAACGCTTCAATATAAAATTGATTAATTTTCTGCCAGCTGTATTAATTTTTCTGAGTAAATTTGCTTGCTTTAATATCGTACTGGCGATGCAATATAGTCGAAGTTAGTTAGGAACAACTAATGAAATAACGTCTAGCGATATAATATAATCGTATCCTGTACACTGTGATTTTTTTTATTGCATTGAATGACGAGACGAGCATGCCGTTCGCCTGATAGTAAGCGATACGACCACCCATAAACAGTAGCAACACCATCCAGCACCTTGAGTTACAACGTACTGTGTGGCATTCCACTGCGCTTGTCATCCTGATATATAAGATGTTAAGTCTCATGTCCTGTAGTTACACTGGCTACATTGTCCTTCAAACCGAAACACAACAGTGCATGCACACTGCTGCTTGGCGGTAGAAATAGTCATTGCGGTGGTACCCACCCAGACGGACTCTTACATATGAGAGACCTACCACCAGTAAAGCTAAATACTGTAGCGATGTACAGCGCCATCTGTACGACGCCAGCGTCAGCTATTTAAAAATTCTATTAAATCCCATGGCATGGGAGGAAATTACTGGGATAAAATGTAGCCTACGTGTCTATCCAGGGCATGGTATATATGTGTGCCAAATTTCTTTGATTACTTCTATCTTGTCTTTGCCGCACCATCAGGCTTTGGAATAGTTTACCGGCGCACGTGTTCCCTCCTTCCTATAATCCTGGGTCCTTCCGCCGTAGCGTGAAGAAGCAGCTCAGTAGGCCGGCATGATTGTGTCGAATGGCATGAGATAACCATCTGCTGCATCGCGCTTACCATCAGGCGAAGTGCAGTCACTTTGTAGTGCCCGTATAAAAGATAAAAAAATAACAAGCATCCCAACATCCCAACATTTTCCCACACTTTCGCATTTATAACATTAGTAAGATGAAATAAATACGATGTTAGTTTTCAATTTGTTGAGCAATTTTTGTTGCTCGCTGTACGTGTCAATTAGGTTTTAGTTTCGATTCCCTAGGTAATGCTTTGTTTATATTAATACAAACGCCTGTACAATATTAATATTTAATTCACTCTGTTTATGTTTGTCGTTAAATTAATCGACAAAATACTTTTGGAATAATTGCATTGTTCATGAGATTAATAACTTTAATGACAGTTGTAAAATGGCTAATAACTTTCGAATTGTTGATTTGCTAAATATTATTTATAAGCTTTCTACTTACAATACATTTCTTAACTAAATCTTATGATATTATAAATGAGAAAGTTTGTGAAAATGTTTGGATGTGTGTTAGAAGTAAACGCAGAAACAACTAAATGAATTTGGATGAAATTTGGCACACGGGTGGACACATAGGGTACTTTTTATCCCGATAATTTGCCATGGGAAATAATGGGTATTTTTAATCTGATTTTATAACTAGAACTAGATGACACTGGCGTCGTATATTGTTTTAGGTACTTTTGTAGCGGAAAAGGATTATCACGCGGGCGAAGCCACGTGCAACACTCAGTTAGTAATACTATGGGGCATTAAGCACGTAAAGCCGTTGGTCCTGCGCCTGATCTCTCTCCGGTCATATCTGATTGCCGTCTCACCGGACTATGAGAGTGAAGGAATAGCGAGTGCACCTGTGTATTGCGCATACACTTGTGCACTATAATATCTCCTGCGTACCTGGCTGATCTTCGTTGAGATTGGCCGCCGTGGCCGAAATTGGCTAGGAAGGATTATTATTATTATTATGGGGTATTGGGGGCATAACCGGTGGAATGTGGGTTGGATATACTTCTGTCAACCCCTGAAAAGGGAAAAAGGAGCGACGCTATTGTTACTTTGAGCTTGATAGTAAGTAGAATACAATCCAGTCCTAATGTTTGTCCAAGGGGAACTTTAGGTCATTCGCTCTCAAACAAAATTATGTTGACAATTGTTGACATGTCCGGTAATGAATTTTGCTACATATAACGTTTACTTTTTCGTTAAAAGTTACATTAGTAGCATACTAATTCTCGCTTTCTCTACCGACTCTTACGACTCTAGCGTTAGTATAATACTAACGTTGCTAGTCAGTTTTCCTTAAACACATTAATACGATGCTTATTCCCGAGTAAAGCTATTATCTCCAGGTCACAGGACTTGATTCACTTCGGTATCTAAGCCATTAGTCGTGTACATAATTTAGAAAAACAAAAAAAAACGCCTTAATGTTAAACATTTTTCATTTTCAAGCAAGATACGGCAAAAAAAGTCGTTCAAACCAAACGTCGTATATAATAGATTCTCTTGAAAAAGCTAGCAAGCCAATTTTGTAAGACCTACTTCGTGTCCAATAGAATTTATCCCCGATACTTGATTAGGTTGGAAAGAAGAGGTGTGGGAGGCCAGGCTGTTCTGGTTATGGATAATAACGATCAGGTCTTGTCAAGAATCTGAATATAATGGACGAAGTTAGACAAACTTGCACCATCAATAACTCATGGAAGTTCGATGTTTTAATGGCGTAATTCTGTTCCCATGAAATATCATTACGAAGACTTTCTTTTTTAATATTAAAGGTCTCGCATACTTTTTGTGTGTCCGAATTTATAGACGGAAATGTGGATTAGACTGAATTGGTTTAGTTCCAATTCGGCTATTTCCCAAATATCACTAGCGGTAAAAGTACATACATTTTCTGTTAGATTTTAACCTAGCTAACATAATTCATGAAGCGGCGATATCCTTTTTGGGAGTTGAACGGACTGCCGAGATGAATGACCGCAGGTTCTAAACCCAAGGGCACGCACCTCTGACTTTTCTAAAGTTATGCATGTATTCTTTGTGAATGTGCTTGCTTTAACGGTGAAGGAAAACATCGTGAGGAAACCTGCATACCTGAAAAGTTCTCTGTAAGAATTTAGAAGGTACGTGAAGTCTACCAACCCGCACTAGGCCGTGGTGGACTAAGGCCTAAACCCTCTCAGTTGTAGAGGAGGCCCGTGCTCAGCAGCGGGACAGTATATAATACAAGGCTGGTATGATTAACGTAATTCATAGGCTAAAACTCTCAGCGCAATTGTACTGCTTAGAAACCCCATCCAAATCGGATCAGTAGTTTTGAGAAAATCGCGGCCATACAAACTTACATACATACGGGTTTAATACTGAACCTCCTTTTTTAAGTCGGTTAAAAAATCTACGCATACCAGCCACTTCAATTTAACTCTACGAGTTATATATTTAGTCCCTCAGTCCCCTCAGCTTGTATTCGTTGACCTTTCAAAGCGGCCTGACTCTTAGGTTAACCGAAACGGCACTGGATGGTCTAGTGTCCACGGTTCATGTATCTCGTGATGAAGAGGTTTTGCTTACTACTTTGAATACACAACTCAATAACGAGACGAATAGTTAATCCACTGTGTATGTTCAAGTGGCAAAATCAGACTTTATTATTCTATAAAAAAAAAACATTGCATTCCACTGATGTCATTGTGATGGATTTGACATTAAGTGTCATTATGCCCGGCATATATTTTGTATTAGCTTTTTCCCGCGGCTCCGCCCGCGTGAGTGAGTTATTCCGTAATAAAAGTCCCACTTTATATTTTCCCGGGATAAAAAGTAGCCTATGTGTTAATCCAGCATATGATCTACTCGTGTGCCAAATTTCATCGAAATCCGTTCAGTAGTTATTGCGTGAAAGAGTAACAAACATACATACATCCATACAACCTTACATCCATACATTCTTACAAACTTTCGCGTTTATAATATAAGTAGGATTAACCCCCTTAGTATATGATTTTTTGAAATCGGTTTTATATTTTGTTATAAATCATCAGTGTTCGTTTTTTATCAGCTATGAGCATCTTATTACATGCATGAACTTTTAAAATATACTATAAATATCCACAAACACGGAAACAGTCGACTATTTATTCAGATATAATTTACTGTTTTTGATTGAAAGATCCATAATGAACTCTGAGAATATCTATTAGACGTTAAAAGAAAATAGCCGTTGAATTAAAATAGTTTCTCGGAAAATAACGACACAACATCATTTAAGAAAAACAAAGCACCCAAGTCTGAGAGGTAAAGTTTCAACTTGTGAAGTATTTAGTCCCTTGAAACATTCTTTCTTCAGCCATTAATTGCTGTGGCTATAGTCATTATGGCGCTCTCTTGGTTTAGTGGCAACGTATAATGGCTATTTTATTGGGTTCGATTGCCGGGTTGGGTAAAGATTAGATTTTTGTGTTTTTCTGTACAGTCAGCCGCATAAGTATCTGTACAAAATCAAAATTTCAAATCTATACTAATATATAAAGCTGAAGAGTTTGTTTGTTTGTTTGAACGCGCTAATCTCAGGAACTACTAGACCGATTTTGAAAATTCTTTCACTAATAGGAAGCTACATTACTCCTGAAGCTAGTTTTTATCCTGGTAAAATTTTTCCACGCGGGCGGAGCCGCACGCAAAAGCTAGTCGTCTGTATACGCGTTAAGTTAAACTGAAACATTTTTTTCTTCGTTTGAAGTAAAGTAAATCTTTTTATTTTATTTTTGTGAAGAGAAAAAAAAGATTAGTAAGAACACAAAAGTATGTAGGCAATTTGAAATTTTGAATTTGTTCAGCTACTTATGCTGCTGACTGTACAGTTACTTTTCTTGTGAGGTCCAGATAGAGTGACGAAAGACGATAACAACTCGCTAATCAACACAATAGGGTAGTTAACTACTTTTTTAAATACAATAATTATGAAAAATGTATGCTATACAAATCTAATCGAAAAAGGTTTTTGAAAATTGGCGCAATAGTAAATTATAAACCTTTGAAATTTGGTGGAAGGGGTAGCTGTCAAACAACAGCAACATCAGGCTGTGACGTCACTAAGCACCACCGGCTATACCGCTGCGTGCGTGCGAAAGAGATAGCGCAATATCCCCGTCACGCCCCCACTTACAAACAATATTTAAAAAATGAATAACTGCTTTATTTTTCAATCGATTTTGATGCTGATTTCACAGAAGAATTTCTTTTTCGTATTATTTTATGTTACATATAAAATAATACGAAAAAGACTGCCTCGGTGGCGTAGTTGTATTACGGTACGACTGCAAGGCTGAGGTCTCGGGTTCGATCCCCGGGTCGGGCAAAGTGATATTGGAATTTTCTATTCAGTATCAGCCCGGAGTCTGGAATTTGTGCCCGGTATGGCGATAGGCTCGCCCCCTATCACATCATGGGACGGAATACGCTTGGCGAAAAGTGGGTGCACTAGTTGCGCCTCTGCCTACCCCTTCGGGGATAAAAGGCGTGAGCATGCGTAACATATAAAATAATGTACAAAATAAAACATAGGAAACTACTCTATTATGCCAGCATGTTTGAAACCGGAGATACACAGTCTGATCCTGGAACGCAACTCACGTGGACGACTATGGCGGGTTTTGCACCTTTCGTACGTCTCGCTATCTGAGCGGCCACAAACATCCACCAGCATATCACCAGCTATGATACCAAAACTTCATTACACTACAGATGCAAGTCCAAAAACAGAAATCTTATTAAACAGTAGCACTAAAGACGTATTGACTTCCTAACTCCCAACTTCACAAATAACAGACTTTATGACTTGCAAGGGAAAGTTTTTTCATTAGCTACTTGTCGGGAGTTGCTCATAATATTATGATTCATAGTTATTGTTTTTTGTTATATATACAATCAAAGAAGCGCCCCAGACCATATGGTTTATACATAAATTGATAGTCCTTATTTGAACTGCCTGAAGAGTCTTGCTATGTGCTTGGATTTATTATTAAAATACATTGATTTTGTTAACAATAAATTAGTTAATTATATTATGTTTCAGATATTAGGATTTATAATTAAATGTCAATACATTGGTGGAGGGGTCAATTTTGGGTGATTTACCTTATTTTAAAGAACATAGCATCTGAGCATCTGAGCATCTGAGTGACAAATGCCTGGTCTAAACAATAAATAAGAAAGAACTTAGAAAGAAGTAATATTCACTTAGACGGTTCTGATTGCATTCAGTAGCTACAAGATTTTTTTAAATACCTTTCATGCAGAAATTCCCAGGGCACCGATAAAATCGAATACCCAAGTAACGTTTGATATCAGAAATGTCTTCATACCGATCCGTATTATGAAATTCCTTTAAGTTCCCTTGGAATAAGGAAAAGTGTTCGTTTTTATCGCAAGCTAAGGCTCAAATATGTAGAGAGGGGGTGTTATTAGGGCAAAAGGGTTGGCACATCGTAACCTATTTGTTGCCATTAGGTAACATATAGGGTATCCTATCTCCATATATATTTAAAAGAACATCTGCGAAAACTATCGAATTGCGGAAATTGAAGTTTGCAAACGTGTTGGGTCGATTTGGAGGGATAATGTTGCAATTTTAGAACTATTTATATGTGATACTCGTAGTCTTCCGTCCTCAAACGGTCGGAGACTGGAATCGTAGCATATTTTTACGGAAAACATGTTAGCTAGCATCCCAGCATTTGCATAAAACTAATGGTTTGTGGGTTCAAAACCCAAGGCACACACCTCTGAATTTTCGAAGTTACGTGTGTATTGTTTATCAATTATCGTTCGCTTTAACGGTGAAGGAAAACATCGTGAGGAAACCTACATACTTGAGAATTCTCCATAAGAATTTCGAGGGTATGTGAAGTCTGCCAACCCGCACTAGGCCAGCGTGGTGGACTAAGCCTAAACCCTCTCAGTAGTAGAGGCGGCTTGTGCTCAGCAGTGGGCAGTATATAATACAGGGCTGATTGCATTGCATTGCAATGGTTTGTGCATGAAGGACAACTCATATCATTGGTCGCTCAAACACACACTCACGCCTTGTATCCCCAAAGGGCTAGGCGCAACTAGTTGCACCCACTTTTCCCCGTGTGTATTCCGTCCCATGATGTGATAGGGGGCGAGCCTATCGCCATATCGGCCACAAATTTCAGACTCCGGGCTGATAAATACTGAATAGAAAAACCCAATATAACCCGATCAGGGGATAGAACCCGAGACCTCAGCAATGCAGTCACACCGTAATACAACTACGCCACCGACAGTCACTTAGAAAACAATGAAGAATTTCCATTCCTGTACTTTGTGTGTTCACGAGAACACGACAGTGCAACTTTGTGCCAAAATAGCGAAGCTTCATATCTAGACTGACCAACCACATAAAATCACGTCAAAAAATTATGATCAAAAAAATATGAACTAAATATTACATTAACCGACTAACTCCAGAAATCTCGCACCCTAGAGAAATCAGGAGACATTTTCTTTACAAAGTAATCAGGAGTCAATCAGCGGGTCCGGATCGCGCGATTGTTTTAAACAATTTTCGTAAAGTTGCTGAAGTTGTGAACAATGGAAGGAATTATGGGGTTGTTGGGAGCTGTTATTTGTAAATTGTTGCCGATTTTACGTTGGCTTCCTTTCTATTGTAGGATGATTGTTAGCACCTCCGTTGAACGGTGGATTGTTTTGAATGGTCTATGAAGGATACCTACTAGTAAGATTTATCACCACGTACAGGCGCAGCATTCGACGTCAACCTCCAAGATGGACATATCTATACTAATATTATAAAGAAGAAAGATTTGTATGTAAGTATGTTTGTAACGAGTAAACTCAAAAATTACTGAACGGATTTCGATGAAATTTGGCACACGGGTAGATCATGTCCTGGGTTAACACATAGGCTACTTTTTATCCCGGGAAAACTTTTTCACGCGGGCAAAGACACGAGCAGAAATCTAGTAATCTATACATGTAATAAAGCAGTAGAACCGGTGTGTCTGTACATTTAAAGATGTGTGATAAAAAAGAAAGGGGGTGAGTAAAGAAGAGTAATGGAAAACAAATCAGCAATGTTTATCATTCTTTTCTGTCTATTTTTCTGTTTGTTTGTTAGATCACATCTCCGAAACTTCCGAACGAATTTTGATGAAATTTGGCATACGGGTAGATCATGTCCTTTTGTCCTGGGAAAATAAAAAGCGGGACTTCTAACCCGGAAAAACTTGTTCACGCGGGCAGAGCCGCGAGCACAAGCTAGTACTTGATAAAGGTCAGATCAGCAGAAACACGCTAGATGCAAGTTGCTTCTGACAGGTCCGTTTGGAAATCTTTAGGGAAAGCCTATGTTCAGCAGTGGACTTCATGTGGATGATGATGAAGTCTTATTAGCGAGAATTGAAATATCCTAGCGCGGAAATAGCAACATTGATTTAACACGTGAGGGCTAGTCGTTCAAAACAAAAAGAAACACACATCGCGCCTTCATCTTCAAAGAGGTAGGCAGAAGCAACCAGGGCACCCTATTTTTGACGTGTGTGTTCTGTCCATGAATGCGATGGGGCTGAGCCTATCGCCATATCGGGCGCAAATTCCAATATCCGGGCTGATACTGAGCAGATACACTCAATATCTCTGCTCGATGCATGATTCGAGTACTATCGTACCGCATACATGATACGCCACCGAGGCTAGCCGTGCGATTAATGATAAATTTATGTAGTTACGTTCGATCCATGACACAATTCCTTCTGTATTACCTTTGGCATACTGGTCTTGTGGCATCAAAATAAAACTAGTTTTCGGATTTTATCGCGGTTTTTTTAATATTATTTTCTGCTTTTATTTCGATGTCTAACATTCGTGTAATCATAAGTTATTTTGGTCTTGTTGCGTTAAATTACTTTAATAGTTAAAATTATTAATATTTTTTGTAGTACTTAATATTACTGAAATCTAATACTACTAAGCCTAAAAGCTAAGCTCAGTATAGAAACTTGCCATTTGCTTAGATTTAGCCTACATTCAATAAAAATAACTCATACCATAGTACATGTGGGCGCAAATTAATATTTAGTGATTATATCTGGAGTTATCAAAAATTCATTATATCAATTTTGAATATTCCGCTATAACCCAAGATTTATTGTACAGTAATTTCAAAGGAGGTTGCAGTTATTATAACATTTATATTCACTTTGAATGTCTATAGGATTATAAAAGAATCAAGTCAGTTCAAAATTCGATTGACTTCTGTTCCAAAAGTCAACTGGGAAGAAAACTTAGCAATATTCAGTTTGTATTTTCATTACGATGGATTCCGAACACGAAAACCCTGGCACCTCGCCGACATACACTATCATAAGTTACAGAAATCAAGGATTCGGCTTGACCTCACATTACGCAATACCATACACGAGGGATTTCCCGTGCTAACGGGATCCCGGGCCGAGTCCCGGGTAAAGCTAGTGAATAAATAAATTCATACGATATCTAAGATTCACTATATATTTCACGATAATATGCTTAGGTACTGGTTGCAACAGACAATCGGGAGAAAAAAATTCCGCCCGTCACAAACTAAATATTTACGCCAAGATAGAATTTACGTGTTGTTTTTATTTATGTAAAGGAATGTTGAGATGATCTAAGCTTTAAACTGATACGTTTTATGTCCGCCCATAAACAGTAGCAACACGTTGGCGATTTTTAAAAAGATGACGTCAGCATTGCTATAGTTACACGGCTCCACTACATCATAGTCCTCCATAACATTAGAGTAAAACTCCACCTTTTCCTTCACCTTTTACTGCAGAATGCTCCAAATTTGATTCCAGAATTCCGCACAGTCCGACAGCTTGCAAGAGACTGACCAAAGAATATTTTTTTGTAACCTGACCTAACGACTAGAGTAGTCTGACGCGAGTCGGCTTTTCTGGCCACACCGGACTTTTAGGGGAGCGCTAGGACTTAGGCACTCGCAACCCTTGAATCAAATGACCTTGTTGAGGGCAACCCACTAACGGGTTACGAGCCTCGGCTCAGAACTGGGAGAGGATGAGACATCAGCGATTAGTGTATAATTTTGAGGCTAATCTATCTGTTGCTTTCGTCAGCATGCTTACTGGTGGTAGGTCTCTCATATGTAAGAGTCCGTCTGGGTTGGTAGCACCGCAATGTCTATTTCTACCGCCAAGCAGCAGTGTGCATGCACTGTTGTGTTTCGGTTAGAAGGACATTGTAGCCAGTGTAACTATTGGACATAATGAGACTTAACATCTTATGTCTCAGGATGACGAGCGCAGTGGAATGCCACTCAGTACTTTGTAAGTCAAAGTGCTGGATGGTGTTGCTACTGTTTATGGGTGGTCGTATCGCTTACCATCAGGTGAACGGCATGCTCGTCTCGTCATTCAAAGCAATAAAAAAAAAAAACGCGGCCCAATACTGTTAGGAAAGCAGAGACACTGGTCCTCGGTATTTATAGCAAAACTATGACAAAACAATCTAGTACCCACATCGATCATATATATTTAGATAACTAATGAAAATAACATCTTCTTGCAGACATATAAAATACGTTTAATACCTCAATAAGCTCCAAATATAATTAGCTGTGTAGAAACACTTTGAATGGTAATTAAAGTCTTTTTTATTGTTTAAAATGAAACGGTGAACCAAGTTAATGGCAAATTAAGTTTTTATCAAACAACCAAACTTTATAAGTACCACAACACTTACTTTTCGCTTGCTCAGTGATTAAGTCGTATTGTCAGTGTACAGTCAGATCTGTACAAAATCAACATTTCAAATCGCTTATATACGCGTTAAGTTAAACTGAAACCTTTTTTTCTTTGTTTGAAGTAAAGTAAATCTCTTTTATTTTATTTTGGCGAAGAGACAAAAAAGATTAGTAAGAACACAAAAGTATGTAGGCGATTTGAAATTTTGATTTTGTTCAGATACTTATGCTGCTGACTGTACATTCAATTAAAGTATACCTGCACAAACGCGCACTACTTTTCGCCAATCAGCCAATTAGTCGCATTTCGATATTACAAAATGAAATCATAAAACGACTTAATGGATCTGTTAAAACAATTTTAGATTCCGTAACTTTTAGACTGCCTTGGTGGCGTAGTTGTATTACGGTACCACTGCGATGTCAAGGTCTCGGGTTCGATCCCCGGGTCGGGCAAAGTTATATTGGGTTTTTCTACTCTGTATCAGCCCGGAGTTTGGAATTTGTGCCCGATATGGCGATAGGCTCGCCCCGTATCCCATTATGGGGCGGAATATGCATGGCGAAAAGTGGGTGCACTAGTTGTGCCTCTGCCTACCCCTTCGGGGATAAAAGGCGTGAGTAAATATGTATGTAACTTTTTATCTACCTTCGGAACATTACATTTGATGTAACTGGTTTAAACGATTGAAAGTAGTCTAAACGCATCCATACAACAAAAAAAAATACAAACACACGAATTGATAACCTCCTCCTTTAGGAAGTCGGTTAAAAATCGATGCTTGAATACGTGTGCGTCATCAATAGACAGGCGCCAAAGCAATCGACGATAATTGTTCTCCAAACGGTTTCGTGCAAAATCGATACAAGACGTTTACTTTAATTGCAGTGTTTCCAACGAATTTATTATTAGCCCATTCTCCACAAATGATATTAACAATAGAATCAATACTACTGGAGTTTAAAGTGTTGGGTTCTGTATGGGAGCTGGGATTTATATTACTTACTAGCTATTGCGCGCGGCTTCGCCCGCGTGGAAAAGTTTTTCCGGGATAAAAAGCCTTTAGCACTCTGGAGTAATGTAGCTTCCTATTAGTGAAAGAATTTTCAAAATCGGTCCAGTAGTTCCTGAGATTAGCGCATTCAAACAAACAAACTAACTCTTCAGCTTTCTAATATTAGTATAGATTCAGGTATAATCAGGTTTCTTTATTGCATTTGAATGAAGAGACATCTGAGTGTAATCGATACGACTGCCCATGAAGTTACACCTTATAGACCTTTGAATTACAGAGTACTGCGTGGCACTCTTCTGCGCTCGTCACTCTGAGACAAGATTAAGTCTCATAATGCCCATGGTACCTACCCAGAAAGTCCCTCGCATACGAGAGACCTACCACCTACCATCGAGGAAATACTACTATCTCCCTAAAACAAAAGTAGTCACAACTTATGTAGCGTTTCACATACGTATATCTATTTTGGATGGCCCAAACAACCTCTTCCTCTATTCCCTTTGTTTATCGCCGGTAGACCGTCCATGATTCATCTACTATTATGGGTGTGACGGCCTCGGTGGCGTAGTTGTAGTGTGTACGCGCGCGTATCGAGTACGATTTGCGCGCTGAGGTCCTGGGTTCAAATCCCGGGTCGAGCCAAAAACGTTGTGACTGGGTTTTTCCATCTTAAAAATTACTCAGTCGCAGCTCGGAGTCAGGAAGTTGGCGGTGTGATACCCCCGTGCCTCGGAAAGCCCGTAAAGCCGTTGGTCCTGCGCCTGATCTCTCTCCGGTCATGTTGGATTACTGTCTCACCGGTCTATGAGAGTGAAGGAATAGCGAGTGCACCTGTGTACTGCTCACATACTTGTGCACTATAATATCTCCTACGTACCTGGCTGATCTTTAAGATTGGCCGCCGTGGCCGATAAAGAAGTATTTTCGTCTCCCTGGTCCGGAGTTCGGTCCCCCCACGGGAGGACCCTTGGGTCAATATTACTAGATACTTAAACGACAAAGAAGCTTTTATTTTTTCATACTTTTTAGAGGTTTTTGTGTCGGGGGTTACTTAATTTTTTATTTTTATTTAATATATTTTTTTTTTTTTATTTACAATGTCGTCCATCATGGGGCCTTGATAATCAACTATCTAACACTTACTCGGTGAGATCATTATTATGAGCCCGCACTCGCTATATCTGCTATAAGTTGCTAAAGCGTTGGGTATCCCGCAGATGACTTGATGCTGCAGCATCAGCTCAAAGTTAACATGACTTAAAAATATTGCCGAAGTCACAGTACACCAAATTTAAAATCAATCGGAGATGTGAAAGTTGGAAATGAGCTGATAATCTCCAAACGGCTGAACAGATCTTCATAAATTATAGCTAAGAACCATCTTGATCACATTAGCTTTCAAACAAAAAAACCCGCGCCAAAATCGGTCCATGCGTTTAAGAGCTACAATGCCACAGACAGTCACACAGATACACAGACACATAGATACACACCCTAAACTTATAAAACCCCTCTTTTTCTGTCGTGGGTTAAAAATGATTCTTGCCTTCCTGCATAAATAATACGTAAACATAGATAATAATACCGTGACGTAAAAGAGAACAAGTGAAGTGTCAGATTTGTTACTCCAGATTTGTCAGAAATATAAAGGTGCTATAATATTCGCACATTAATTATTCAACCGCAACGCGATATTAAAATACAATTTGGAGTAAGCGCAGCCTTTTCAACGATACGTTTTACTTTCCATTCATCCATTTTAGCTTTTACAATGTTAAATGAAAGTAGAAAATAACCTGAGCACGTTGGAAATACGCTTTTAATGCTAGCAGGAAAGTAACTATATTTCAGCCGATAGTACGTATAGAGGTGCGTATAATCTGAATGCCTGTTTGCTTTTGCAATGTCTATTCCCATCGCCAAGCAGCAGTGTGCATGTTGTGTTCCGGTTAAAAGGACATTGTGGACAATGTAATTACCGGGCATTATGAGACTTAGGGAGATATTAATAAATGAATCTCAAGTTTGAGTTACATCTCAAGTAGACATAATGTATGGAACTATTAATACATTATGTCTACTTGAGATGTAACTCAAACTTGAGATTGATTTATTAATACCGCCCTTAACATCTTATGTCTTAGAATGTACGCAGTTTAGTGCCACACAGTGGTTTATAGAGCAAAAGTCTGCATGATTTTGCTACTACTTATTGGCGGTTATGACACTTAGATGAGCGGTTTGTTCTTACCTTTATTTCAAACTAGCTTTTGCTCGCGCCTCTGCCCGCGTTAAAAAGCTTTTCCGGGATTAAAGTATCCTATGTGTTAATCCAGATTATGATCTACTCGTGTGCCAAATTTCATCTAAATTCGTTGAGTAATTTTTGCTTGAAAGAGTAACAAACATATATAAATAAATTCTTACAAACTTTCGCGTTTATAATATTAGTGGGATTTAATAGATGCCGATATTTGCTTTTTGCTGTCTCCTTCCGTAAATATGTTACAGATTATAACAATATGTAAATTAATTTATTAAAAATATAATTGCGTTAACACAAATATCCAACATAGGTACATACGTTACATCTAATAACAAAAAGGTTTTATTTTTACGCATCTGGCACAGATCTATAAAAATTAGACCTTTTCGTAAATATGTAAAAGAGCGAAATGCGAAACGAAACAAAATTTTATTAGCTGGAAATAGTTCTATAGATATTAAATTCGCAAATGCATAATAAATCTTAATGGAAATAAAAACAATCTGAATCTAAACTCATTTCATTTCTAAATTAATTGAGATTATTTATTTGAATTTAGATTTATAATTTGGAGAAATGATTATCATAATGAATTACATTTTTTGTGCGCTAATATTTTCAAAGAGCGACTGCACAGTTTCATTCATATTTTTATAATCAAGTACTTACTTCGGAGAGTGTTGAAAGCATTAATATCTTTCGTATGGTATTTAATTAATAACAATAATAATCCCTTCCTAGCCGATTTCGGCCACGGCGGCCAATCTCAACGGAGATCAGCCAGATACGCAGGAAATATTATAGTGCACAAGTGTGTGCGCAATACACAAGTGCACTCACTATTCCTTCACTCTCATAGTCCGGTGAGACGGCAATCCGACATGACCGGAGAGAGATCAGGCGCAGGACCAACGGCTTTACGTGCTTTCAGAGGCACGGGGGTATCACACCGCCAACTTCCTGACTCCGAGCTGCGACTGACTAATTTTTAAGATGGAAAAACCCAGTCACAATGTTTTTGGCCCGACCCAGGATTCGAACCCAGGACCTCAGCGCGCAAATCGTACTCGTAACGCGTACGCAATACAACTACGCCACCGAGGCAGAAATGGTATTTAATTATATGACAACTGTTTCAATATATAAAGCATACATTAGAGATACTAGTTATAAAGAAAAATTAACCGAGAAATTACGTTAAAATGGGTAAGTATTGCGTATAACTGCAGTTGTCATAGGAATGCAGCAAATAAAAAAAAAGGTATAAATCGAAAAGAACATTTTGTTTCATTTGTAGAATTTAAAAAATACAGTATCTTTTCCCGTTCCCAGGTCACCTCATTCCACAAACTTTTTGTTCTGTTTTCGCTCGGTCCTCTATCGACAATTTTAAATATTCATGTGTCGAACGCTCATGACTTAAACTGTATACGAGCGAGTATTCATTTGAATACACTAGCTTTTACCCTCTACTCCGCTCGGGTTAGTCTTTGCCCGGAATAAAACCAGTATAGAGAATTTTTTGGAGATTAAAAAACCTTTTAACATTTCACAATGGCCAACTATGTCCAAAAAAGCAGCCGAACGAATGCAGTGCTGATGTAATATTGAGTTTTCCTACTTAGTATCAGTCCGGAGTCTAAAATTTGTGTCCACATGGCGAATGCCTTGGTGGCGTAATTTTATTACGGTACGACTGCAAAGCTGAGGTCTCGGGTTCGATTCCCGGGTCAGGTAAAGTGATATTGAGTTGTCCTACTTATTATCAGTCCGGAGTCTGGAATTTGTGCCCGACATGGCGATAGGTTCGCCCCCTACATTATGGGACGGAATACGCACTGCGAAAAGTGGGTGCACAAATTACGCCTCTGCAAACCCCTTATTGGAACGAAGTTCCTTATCGCGCGTTGTGAAAGGGGGCTAGACAGAAAAAATTCGCACGAAAAGTTGTCACGACACTTTTTGCTATTATCTTACTAATATGAACCTTAAATACAATGCGTAGAAGATATAATTCTTGAAACGAGTATATTTTTATTTATTTTATTTATTAAAGTCATTAAAACCATTTCTTACTAATCTAATATGAACCTTAAATACATTGCGTAGAAGCTATTTCCCCAGCGTTGGCACGGCACGAGTACAAAAGAATCGAACGTAACATTCTTTTTTCAAATTTTGTTGATTTATTCTACTTTGGTTACTGACATTTATCAATAACAAGACTAAACGTGCTTTGCTCGCGTTTAAAAAATTACTTTACTTATTTATTTGTTTTTTTCTCTAGAAACGTATGTATTGGAACGGAAATAGGAAAATATTTATATATTTATATATATACACACTCTGTTATATAAATAAAATTTTATTACAATTCCTTCACTAATTAATCGAAAGGAACTTCGTTTCATCCGGATGTCCCTTGACACCTCTCATTTTTATTAATCATAAGCGGTGATAGCCTAGTTGGGAGTGGAACGGACTGTCGAGACAAATGTCCGCAGGTTCAAAACCCAAGGGCACACACCTCTGACTTTTCTTAAAAGTTATGTGTGTATTCTTTGTGAATTGTCGCTCGCTTTAACGGTGAAGGAAAACATCGTGAGGAAACCTGCATACCTGAGAAGTTCTCTGAATTTCGAAGGTATGTGAAGCCTGCCAATCCGCACTAGGCCAGCGTGGTGGACTAAGGTCTAGCCCCTCTCTCTCCCAATAATCTCTGCAACATTTAGGCGGGCGACGTCGCGAGCAATTTTTCGTACAAAATGTAGCGCACATTCAAAAACCATAAACAAAGCTGTTTTTATACAGATTCTTAAGTCTCAATTTATGTCGGCGGCATAGCGTGTTAACATTCAGTTAAGTGTGTTAACATACTCGAACAAGCGAATTCAAGAAAAACAATTCAATGGAAATATAGTATCATCTTTATTTCATAGAAAATGTGAAAATCTTTTTTTTTATTTTGCGGTTGGGTTGGTGATAGTTATATTTTTAATCGTAGATTACGTCGTAGATATTGCTAAAGCCTTTGAATGTTAAATTAGTTATTTATATTTATCACTAAATGACAAGCTTTACTGAACGTTTCGGTACAAGGTAATAAAAAAATTAGTATAAAAATGCAGCCGATATCAATTTTCCAAAAATAGTTTTATTCCCCATACCGTACGGTAGTTTAAAAAATAAATCCATTTGAATCAAAGTGGGATTGAATTTCACGGAACTCTATTGGCTTACGTCGAATCCCACATTTATGGAGAAAGTTTGTAATAGAAATTCTTTATTGATTGTCACGTAATGGTTTTGTCGCGTGTTGTGAGATTGTGGACCGGTTATTTCACGGCTATACCCATCACATCATGGGACGGAACAACACGGCGAATAGTGGGTGTACATTGTACAAGTTGCGCCTCTGCCTGATCCCTCGGGGATAAAATGCGTGAGTGTTTAACTTACAATCTAGGTACAGTCAGAAAAGTAGAAGCTCGACCACGACGGGGGTAGCTATAGCTTTCACATAGGGGGGGTTAGGGACTCGGTCCAATGCTCGCTCGGATGATGCTATACTCCCGAGTAACGACATTGGACCGTAAGACCGGTGAAACCAACATAACCGTTCCACTGACCCCCCGGTGGTGGTAGCGATAACGCGTTTTTCCCCGCGAAAAAAAAAAAAAAAAAAAAAGGTCCTAGGATATTAAAACGTGATTTTACGGGTCTATTTCATCTTATTATAAATGCGAAAGTTTGGGAAATGTTTCTTAGAGGTGCACATGTTTTGTGGCCCGGATGTTTTCTTTTTATAAGCTAAGGGGGGGTCCAGACCCCCGACCCCCTCCCTCTTATATACGCCCATGACGACCATCATAGGGTTATAAATAATTCGCTTGTGCGTCGTCTGTCAGTAGCATGCAACTTACAACTAAATTAGACAATAAGAGGTATCTGCTGTTTCCTTTGTACATCTCCGAAACGATCGCACCTGCTTGGTAAAATATTGAAAATGGGCGTTTTATCTTGAGAAAGTATATTTTTTTTTTTGGAACGAAGTTCCTTATTGCGCGTTGTGAAAGGGGGCTGGACGGAAAGTTGTCACGACACTTTTTTCTATTATCTTACTAATATGAACCTTAAATACAATGCGTAGAAGCTATAATTCTTGAAACGAGTATATCTGTATTTATTTTATTTATTAAAGTCATTAAAACCATTTCTTACTAATCTAAAATGAACCTTAAATACATTGCGTAGAAGCTATTTCCCCAGCGTTGGCACGGCACGAGTACAAAAGAATCGAACGTAACATTCTTTTTTCAAATTTTGTTGATTTATTCTACTTTGGTTACTGACATTTATCAATAACAAGACTAAACGTGCTTTGCTCGCGTTTAAAAATCTGCCTCGGTGGCGTAGTTGTATTACGGTACGAATGCAATGCTGAGGTCTCAGGTTCGATTCCCGGGTCGGGCAAAGTGATATTGGATTTTTCTATTCAGTATCAGCCCGGAGTCTGGAATTTGTGCCCGATATGGCGATAGGCTCGCCCCCTATCACATCATGGGACGGAATACGCTTGGCGAAAAGTGGGTGCACTAGTTGCGCCTCTGCCTACCCCTTCGGGGATAAAAGGCGTGAGCATGCGTAAAAATCTACTTTATGTGGTAAGCGTAAGATCGAATTTGTGTTTAGTCAATTAAAATTTGTGATAAAAATGCTATGCAATAGCTTTACCGCGGCTGTCTCCGAGTGCCACACGTATTTATTTGTTTTTTTCTCTAGAAACTTATGTATTGGAACGGAAATAGGAAAATATTTATATATTTATATATATACACACTCTGTTATATAAATAAAATTTTATTACAATTCCTTCACTAATTAATCGAAAGGAACTTCGTTCCATCCGGGTGTCCGTTGACACCTCTCAAGTTTTTTTTATGGCATTGAATGACGAGACGAGCATGCCGTTCGCCTGATGGTGAGCGATACGACCACCCATAAACAGTAGCAACACCATCCGGCAACTTGAATTACAAAGTACTGTGTGGCATTCCACTGCGCTCGTCATCCTGAGACATAAGATGTTAAGTCTCATTATGTCCAGTAGTTACACTGGCTACAATGTCCTTCATACCGAAACACAACAGTGCATGCACACTGCTGCTTGGCGGTAGAAATAGACATTGCGGTGGTACCCACCCAGACGGACTCTTACATATGAGAGACCTACCACCAGTTACCAGTACCATATTTTACCAAATTGGGTAATTGAACCTATTATTGAGCTTATCGCTTAACATGTACGGTTCATTTTAACATGTCTACCTTTTTGATCATTTATTAGTCCTCGAAGGTTACCTGAAGTACGGTATGGAGAATTGAAGAGGGTTAAAGGGTCATCTACTAATAACGTCACTTTACAAAGGATTGGGGATGTCCTTAATGTCGTTGAGTAATAGTTAATATAGTTAATTTCTCAGTCATTGAGTAAATTTTATTTGTAAATAGATGTGAAGGTCCAAAATAGCTACAATTAATGTTGCCCTATCATATCATGGAAGGGAATACGCACGGGGAAAAATGGTTGCACTAGTTGTGCCTCTGCCTACCCCTTCGGGGATAAAAGACCTGAGTGTGTGTGTGACTAGAATATACTCAAAGTTAGCCAACGATACATCAGTCGCTCTAAGTAGAGTAAACAGTGTCGTAGATAAATGTTTTCTAATTAAGAAATGTGCACAGTAACTGAACCTAGTATAATAACAGAACTTCACTCTCAATTGAATTACTATTAAACTATCGTGATACAGCTATTGACGTGCCAATTTCTATATTTCCAGCTAAAATACTGCAGCAAATTCGTCATTATACGGAAACTGGTGGTAGGTCTCTCATATGTGAGAGTCCGTCTGGGTGGGTACCACCGCAATGTCTATGTCTACCGCCAAGCAGCAGTGTGCATGCACTGTTGTGTTTCGGTTTGAAGGACATTGTAGCCAGTGTAACTACTGGACATAAGGAGACTTAACATCTTATGTTTCAGGACGACGAGCGCAGTGGAAAACCAAACATTAACTCAAGGTGCTGCATCCAGCAATAACATCGTGTTGCTACTGTTTATGGGTGGTCGTATCGCTTACCATCAAGCGAACGGCAGGCTCGTCTCGTCATTCAATGCAATAAAAAATACTTGTTTTTTTCTATAAAATAATCAATGCAAAATGTTGGTATATCTGTGTAGAGTAGAATATTAAGTGCAAGTGTTCCCAAAACACGTAAATAAAGTACCTACTCACCTTGGTAAAGAAAAATTAAAGATGAATTAAACTACTGAATTAAAGCGACCCATCTTGTGCCAATTTCCACGAAACCACCTAAAATAGCAGAGCAAATTCGCCATTAAACATTAAGGAAATTTTGAATGTTTCCTCGAAATATACTATGAAATCTGGCCGTTTGGGAGCCCAATAATCTCTTCGAGACGCGCTAGGCCGGACAAATTGCACACGATTGGGTACAAATCCAGCGTCCGGAAGTATTGGAATCCAAGATAGAAAAAGAATTTTAAAAGGAATCCTGCCCGTCGCTACGAAATGGAAACAGGATTTTAACTTTACAAGTTTTCAAATATTGGAAATGACGGTTTATTTTTGTAGTGATTATAGTCATGCTGTTACATTTTTTGGTGACTACTAATAACGTGTACCTTTACCATACCATACCATACCAGCCCTGTATTATATACTGCCCACTGCTGAGCACGGGCCTCCTCTACAATTGAGAGGGTTTTAGGCCTTAGTCCACCACGCTGGTCTAGTGCGGGTTGGTAGGCTTTACATACATTTGAAATTCTTATAGAGAACTTCTCAGGTATGCAGATTTCCTCACGATGTTTTTCCTTCACCGATAATTCACAAAGATTAATTCCCACCTACCGTCAATTAATTAATAAATTTAGTCCGTTTTTCACCATGTTTACGTTGATATCGGATCGCCAGCATAATCGTATTTACGTATGGTATCATTTCGACTGCCTCAGTGGCTTAGTCGTATTGCGCATTACGACACCGCTCTAAAGTTCTGGGTTCGACTCCCGGGTGGTGCAAAATGATATTGGGTTTTCTGCTCAGTACAAACCAGTATGACGTTAGGTTTGTCCCATCACGTCATGGGATTGAACATACAATATGGCGAAATGTGGGTGCCCTGGCTACAACTCTGTCTGTGTCTTCGGAGATAAAGGCGTTATATTCGTTTGTTTTATAATTTATAGCTTTTGCGCGCAACTCCGCCCACGTGGAAAAGTTTATACGGGGTAAAAAGTAGCCTATAGCACTCAGGAGTAATGTAGCTTCCTATTAGTGAAAGAATTTTCAAAATCGGTCCAGTAGTTCCTGAGATTAGCGCGTTCAAACAAACAAACTCGTCAGCTTTATATATTAGTATAGATTGATTATCTCGCTCTTACTGATGTTATAAATGTGCAAGTTTGTGAAGATGTTTGGATCTTTCTTAGGAGTAAAAGCAGAAACTACTAAATGGATTTGTATGAAACTTGCCAAACGAGTAGACAATGTCCTGGATAAACACTTAGGCTATCTTTAATCCCGTTTGCTCCCATGAGAAATAATGGCACTGTTACCGCTGACCCGGTTCCCGTCTCGTGAATTAAATATGATCTTAAGAAAATCTCCAAAAGAATATTTATTACATTTCAAAACGACGACGTAAACATACAAACACTGAAAGGAAAATCTTTTAACAAAATATTATTTTTTAATCCGCTATTCCGTATTTAAATATGTTTAAAAAACCAAAACTACAATTCTATCAAAAAGTATTTGCGTCGCTAACAGGAACGTTTTAATCAGATTTTTTAGTTACATCTCTAGCGTCGTTCTGTGTCTTAGGGATGTAGCAGCATAGGCTTTTCACGCGGGCAAGGCCGTAAGCTACATCTAGTCATTTATAAATATTTAATAGCAACGATTCGGGCATACATAGCTTTTGTAGACTGTATTTCGCAACAGAATAATTAAAATGCGTACACGAATGTTGGTCGCATATTGAGCGTGTATCAAATAGACTTTGGAAGGATCCTCATAAAAATTTCAAACCCTGTCTACATTGTCTCTTTTATTTACGTATGTTGACTTCCCAGCGTATTTTAGTCTGTTTCATCTAGAATTGTAGCAAGTCGTGCATTAAATTAGATATAAGAGTATGGCACGTGTAAAATGGAGTTATTACAAATGCGAAAAGATTTCTTATATAGACGCGAATGTTCGACATTAAAATAAAACGTTTCGAAGACTTTACAGCCTTCATGATCATGGGCCGGAAAAATAAAAAAAAATTCGCAAAATGATTCCGTAAAGTTATATTTCAACAAATGCGAAGGTTTGAGTTGGTGGTTTAGATATTTATTTGTTTTTTTATTACAGCTAAATGATACTAAAGCCACTCGCCTAACTATGCAATACAACCATCTATAACTAGCAACACCATACCCGGGGAACGAACCCAAGTTCTCAGCACTACAGTCGTATCTTAGTACTTACAACTACGCCACCGAGGCAGTCATAATCATCAAAATTTATATTGAAAATAATAACACAACATCATTGATCACTATGAGAATAATTGACCTTCATGATAAAAGTAGAAAGGACTAAAAAAATAACCAGCATACATCCAACAGTACACAATATAAAAATATAATTTTAATAATACCTAAAGCTAAATATCAGTATTTCCAAGCTAAGAGACGTAATTTAATTAGCCAATTACTTTGTCTTAAAACATTATTTAACAAGACCATTTTAACGCACGAAGCAAATTAAGAAAGAATTTAAAATGGAAGTAACGAAACAAAAATACTACGGAACGAAGCGCTCTTCAAAGAAATTCACGGCGCGGCGGGGTCACTGCGAATGAAATGCTTGACACGATCACTCTGAAACTTGAAGGTTTTTGTCAAAAAAATCTTTTGTAACACGATTTTTTGTTAAGAAACTAGTAAGGTCTGTTAGGCTTTGTTATTTTTGGGCATATTATATTCTAGTACTTGTGAACTATCCTAATAAATGGAATGGTTTTTGTTAAATAAAACTACTTTACGAACTTTATCACGTTTTTTACTTATATTTTCTCCCAACGTTTCGTGGGTGGTGGCTTTCTTGTTGGGTTTTTTCGGATCCGGCTGTGACACTGGGTTTTTCTACTCAGTATTAGCCAAGAGTTTTGAATTTTTGCCTGATATGGCGATATGCTTCCCCCTATCACAGCATGGAACGGAACACACTTGGCAGGTAATGGGTGCCCTGTTTGCACTTCTGTCTATACCTTCGGGGATAATAGCTCCATGTGTATTTTATTAGCTTTTGATTTTCATGTTTGAGGGCATGATTTTCATTATATACCTAGATAGAGTGACGCGCTGCAATGAAACTAAAACAAACAGGCCAACTTTTCTTAAGCTAGTATGCGTGACAGCTGTGTCATACGGTATCGCTGCATCATTCTGCGTATCCTTTCTCAATGAAATTTATTATTTGATTGACACATAGGCATACTTTTTATACTGGGAAAATATAAAGCGAGTCTTTTAACCCGGAAAAACTAATACACGCGGGCGGAGCCGCTGGCAAAAGATAGTAGAAAATATTCTACTCGAGATGAAATTTTTGATGTAATTAAGTTTGTGTCATACGAATTACAGCACGTATAATAATACCAGCCCTGTATTAAATACTACCCACTGCTGAACACGGGCCTCCTCTACTACTGAGAGGGGTTAGGCCTTAGTCCACCACGCTGACCTAGTGCGGGTTGGCAGACTTCTCATACCCTCAAATTTCTTATGGAGAATTCTCAGGTATGCAGGTTTCCTCACGATGATTTCCTTCAACGTTAAAGCGGACGATAATTGATAAACAATACACACATAACTTCGAAAAGTCAGAGGTGTGTGCCTTGGGTTTTGAACCTCCGGACATTGTCTCGGCAGACCGTTCTATTCCCAACTAGGCTATCGTCCACTTCCAGCGAGTATATCTTTATCTAACCCTTCAACAATCCTGAAAAAACCGTGTTTTATATCCCCGTTATCTAGGTGACGAATGAAGATGGTGTTGGGTTACAAACGATGCTGGATAACGTCTTAACGCTCTCGGTTCTGAATCCGAGCTGTCACATTACACGGAAATGCTTTTAGTGTGTAATCACCTTTACTCGTCCCTATATCATTTTAAAAGGCCAAATTAGTTGAAACTATAGCTTAAATCATTAATAATATTTCTTTCTGCTACATATTATTTTACTTCTTACTAATATTATAAATGCGAAAGTTTGTGAAAATGTTTGGATGTTCGTTAGAAGTAAATTCAGAAACAATTGAACGGATGTGGATGAAATTTGGCACACGGGTAGGTCCTCATCATGTCCTGTCATGTCCTGGATTAACACATAGGCTACTTTTTATTTAAGTAATTTGCTCCTGTTGGAAATAATGGATATTTTTAATCTGATTCTTCGAGTAGATGGCGCTAGCGTCGTAGTGTGTTTTAGGGACTTTTGTAGCGAGAAAGGCTTTTCACGCGGTCGAAGCCGCGGGCAACACCTAGTAGTTGTTGGTGCAATAATTGTTTTTTTTATTTATATTTTTAAAATATATGATGTTATTGCTTTCCGTATGCAATATTGTTCCAATAATAAACTTCTTTCTTTCTTCTCCTTTCTAGTGTATATGGCTTTCATACACTCACGCCATTTATCCCTGAAAGGGTAAACAGAGATGCAACTGGTGCATCAACTTCCCCCACGCTTGTTCCGATCCATGCTGTGATAGAGGGCGAGTCTGCCATATCAGGCACAAAATCTATTCATTGTATAGGACTAGAAAATATAATATTCTTTTCATAATAATCTTGTCATACAAATATATTGCTTTTATAATTTTACTGTAGTCTGTCTGTGACAACTCTTTAGTGAACATACAAAATATGTGAATGAAATTTTTATGCAAAATTTTAATATGCTGTTTAAATAATTTACTTTAAGATTGGATAATTTATGATAACTTATATGAAATCATTGTATTTTGTATCTAAGTGTTGTTTTTTAATTAAATAAATATATTTTTAAGTGGACGATAGCCTAGTTGGGAATGGAATGGTCTGTCGAGACATTGTTCGCAGGTTCAAAACCCAAGGCACACACCTCTGACTTTTCAAAGTTACGTGTGTTTTGTTTATCAATTATCATTCGCTTTAACGGTGAAGGAAAACATCGTGAGGAAACCTACATACTTGAGAATTCTTCATAAGAAGAGAATTCTTCAAATATATTTGTTGACCCAATGGTCGACGAAGGTAGATAGCTTTAGACCCAATAAAAGATACCTGTACCATTCCTAACCTACTGGGCTAACTTATTGTACTAGTACTTTAGTCCTCTTAAATGTCAGTGAGACTCCTGTACGTCACTATTTCTCCTAAATTGAAGGTCTGGCCATAGCCATCGACCACTTAGCACTACGCAAACTCAATTACTAGCCGCACCCATTAGAAATTTAACGTCTCTAGAACTTTCATTTGTCTCTGTCAAGACAGCACGTTTTGATGAAATTTTCTGGTTAATTTCATTTTCACGATGTAATTAATACACACACGCACATAAACACACACACACACATATAACTACTGGACATAATGAGACTTAACATCTTATGTCTCAGGATGACGAGCGCAGTGGAATGCCATACAGTACTTTGTAAGTCAAGGTGCTGGATGGTGTTGCTACTGTTTATGGGTGGTCGTATCGCTTACCATCAGGCGGACGGCATGCTCGTCTCGTCATTCAATGCAATAAAAAAAAAAAAAAACACACATAATGTATACGCGTGCATATTATTATTATTGTGCGACGCGAAGTAGGATTTAAACTAATCATATATTTTTTTTAGCTCTATATTAGGGACACACTTCATAAGCTCATGTCTGTACTATCCCTGTAGGATAAGTCCACAAGCACATTGCTGAACTTATATTCATCCCATGATATATACATATTTCTTTCTTTCTTTCTTTCTAAATAACAAGGGAGAACAACTTATCAATAAATGTGATCCATAATAGCTTTATAATTGTTTTTTTATCATGTTAATTTTGACGATAAAGGACAATTCTCTTGAGCCTATATACATAATGTTTTTTAAACGATCTGAAAACGCGCTTTTCGTGTGACATCAGCTTTCTGTGTAAAAATACATTGTTCCCGACTGGACCGCGTTTCCTCCAAGTTCTTTTCCTTTCTTTGATTAATACCCTATAAAACTTAGTAATAAATTCTCAATAAAAATTATAAGTATTAATAAGCTATTTCTGTGAAGTAATTTTCTGTCAAACGATACTTGATCTCTTTGAGCGTGTCGCAGATCGATTCCATCTGAAATTGATTCATCGGCTCGTTCGAAAACGGCTTGCAAAGACAACAATGGCCTCAGTGTAAAGGTCTCTCTGTAATGAATTTGAGGCTTGACGCTTGGCAATAAATTTGTTAAACCCTTCACTTGAGATATGATTATATTACAAGATTGTAATATTAAGGCATGTTAAATGTGACTAGATTTATAAGCAAAAAAGCGGCGTTAGCCTAGTTGAGAGTGGAACGGACTGCCGAGACGAATGTCCGCAGGTTCAAAACACAAGGACACGCACCTCTGACTTTTCTAAAAAGTTATGTGTGTATTCCTTGTGAATAATCATTCGCTTTAACGGTGAAGGAAAACATAGTGAGGAAACCTGCATATCTGAGAAGTTCTCTATAAGAATTTCGAAGGTATGTGAAGTCTGCCAACCCGCATTATGCCAGCCTGGTGGACTAAGGCCTAATCTCTCTCAGTAGAGGAGGCCCGTGCTCAGCAGTGGGCAGTATATAATACGGGACTGTATGGTGATTTATAAAGATGCAGTTGATGAGCAACCAATAAGCAAATATAAAGTGTGTTTGGTTTAAAATCTTTGAGTGCGTAAGCCTTTAGTCTTACCATTTATTTACCTATTTTACCATGACTCCTTCATAGTGTTCTTGTAATTTTGACAGTTTTTAAAGGAAAATAAGGCACATATCATCGTTTACTTTTAAAGCCACATAATTTAAATAGCAGAAGGCAAGTGAAGCCACAGGACTTTATAACTTATGTTTTATAACTTATGACGTGCAAAGTCGGCATCAAACTTTTAGTTGTAAGTGCCTCTTACAGAAAGTTTTGGTAATTGGAGTTCAAATTAAATCCATCCATTAAACACGGAGTTTGCCTCAACCTAATCGGAACTCATATTCGATTCTTGGATGAAGTATTTTGTGAGGATTTTTTTTCTGTGTCCACAACCTCGACTGTGTGGACTTATCTACCCCAGCCTCTCTCATACCCCTCCCGATAAACTTCTACGTAACACAGAACATCCGTCACGCGTTAGGCCCGTCTCCCCTGTATGACCATCTGTCCTCGACTTACCCTATAGTTAGTAAGATATCATTACAATCAGATGACCTCTTAGTTCGTTTACAAATATGTAAAAAGCTGATGTTTTAACTGCGATACGTATAATTTTAGACCTCACAGAATTTTCGTTAAAATAAAAAAAAATACTTTATTCACCACGTAGGCGAACATAGTTGAACTTATAAGTCAAGATACATTAAATTGATTATAATAAGTACCTATTATTAATACCAAAGGTCACTTATATAACTACCGACATTTTTATTAGGAGTAAAATCAATGATGAAAAATAAACAAAAAAAGCCAGCTCGGGCTGGCAGGAAAGGGGATATAAATATAAGAGATTTTTTTTAAATAATGGGAGGAACGCGTCGCGGTCCTCACCGGTGAGGATACTACAGGCCTAGCTAACCTACCAGCCTTTCACTAGCCACCTAAGTGATGACTACCCGAAGAAGAAAGGCAGAAAGAAACTCCGAGCTTACTTTTCGTCATCAATTGTTGACTTTTTTTAAGAGTCATTTGAAATTTTAGCAAAATATAAGCAAAGTGTTCACGCGACTCCACTTAGTCTTGATAGGTCTAAAATTATATGCTGAGTAAACTGAACTGCATTTCATTGTGTTTTATAATGTACTAGACTTTTGCTCGCGGCTCCGCCCGCGTGAATTAGTTTTTCTGGGATAAAAGTCCCGCTTTATATTATTTTCCTGAGAAATAAATCCTATATTATTCTCTGAAAATGTAGCTTTATATTGGTGATATAAATTTTGAAATCGGTCCAGAAGTTTACGAGTTTATTTGTTACAAACAAAAATAAAAATCTTTCCTCTTTATTATATTAGTATAGACTAGATTTTGCGAAGCGTCAGTTTTCATTTACTATTATACTAGCATTTACGAGCGACATCGTGGCGAGAAGTATCTTGGAAAGTCTTAAAGGTAATGTACATTTTCGAGGACAAGGAGGTAATTTGTTCTAAGTACACTAGTCAGTGACAATAACAACAACAATACATTTATTTGCACAAACCCCAACAACAAAGAAATTAACATGTGAAAAAAAATATCAAAAATAAAAACAACACGCAATTTTTTTTTAAGTTCACGCCTTTTTTTTCCCGAAGGGGTAGGCAGAGGCGCAACTTAATGCACCCACTTTTCGCCATTCTTATTCCGTCCCACGATGTGATAGGGGGCGAGCCTATCGCCATATCGGGTACAAATTCCAGACTCCGGGCTGAATACTGAATCGAAAAACCCAATATCACTTTGCCCGACCCGGGGATCGAACCCGAGACCTCAGCATTGCAGTCGTACCGTAATACAACTACGCCACCGAGGCAGTCAAAAAATATAAAAATAAAATAATAATAAAAAAAATACAAAAGAGCGTGTGTGGTGCTGACCGTCATGGTGTGAGTGCAAAACGGGTCCCATTCAGCACAAGCCACGGGCCAGCCACGGCGTGACTAGTTACTTTCTACTAGAGTCTAGACAGATGCGTAGTTTAGACAATGCTTGATGCTGTACAATACATACATAGCATCACACCTTTTCCCTTATCAGTGGTCAGCAGAGATGTTACCCGAAAATCACCAGCAAAAGGTCCCATGTAATAGGGGGTGGGCTTATTGCCATTTATCCGGCACATCTCCAGACTCCGGGCTGATACTGAGTAGAAAAACTCAATATCACTTTGCCCGGCCTGATTCGAACCCGAGACAGCGCAATATGCAATACAACTACGTCATGGTTACGCTGGTCATCATCTATCATTTCACTTTCAATAAATCAATTTTATACGTCCATTGTGGTCAAATAGTGTCTGGTATAAAAATAAATCTATCATCAATCTATGTCAACCACCCCCTTATACGTACAGCACAAGGTTAGAAGTACTTTGTGCTATCCATTTGGTTCTTTCACAAGTAAACTTTATTTGTAAAGTGTGTTTACATTACCATAATACATACATCACGATAATTCACATTTCTTTGTGAATTATCGCTCGCTTTAACGGTGGAGGAAAACATCGTGAGGAAACCTGCATACCTGAGAAGTTCTCTGAATTTCGAAGGTCTGTGAAGTCTGCCAACCCGCACTAGGCCAGCGTGGTCGACTAAGGCCTTTACTCTCTCAATTGTAGAGAAGGCCCGTGCTCAGCAGTGGGTAGTATATAATACGGGACTGTATGGTGGTATATATGGTATACAACACACCAGTTTCCTTTTATAGTTAGGCAGAAGTGCTTCGCACCTATATTTCACTGGATATATGAGATAATCATGGGATATCACCATGTCATTTGGGCGAGCCTATTCATCATCATCATCATTATCTTCAGTCGTTGGAAGACCTCTGCTAAATTTAAGCCTCCCATACGGTGCCAGACCTACCTATTAGAACCTGCCTGCATTCAGCGATATCCTACGACCTTTACCAGGACAGTGTTTGGTCGTATGTACGCTTCAAGACTCCGTGTTAATACTGTGCATAAAAAAATCTATTTACCCGACCCGAGCATCGACCCTGGTACGGCAGTTGCGTACCCAATACGCCATCAACACAATACAGACATAAAACAAGTAAAAATCCAAAATAAAAGCAACGATACGTTTAATTCTACAGCCTCATTTCATTTTTATCACCCATAACACGGTTAATTTGAAGTGAAATTCGAGTGAGATGTCTTGTATAAAAAGCTTCAGGTAAGCCTGAAAAAGGGACTTTCCGTATCAGTGAAAACGAATTGTCAATAAAACTGGCTTTACGACTTTCAGGAGACGACCTATTGTGGAAACTCGAAAGCTTATCACTCGAAAGGTATTGTGCTGTTAGCGAGATAATGCAGCCTTAGGGGATATTTGAAATTTACAGTTTCGTTGTGTTATCTGTTTCAGTCTAAATTATTGCGGTATTGACTACTCGTGTCCGAATTTGTTGTTTTACGATTCAATCTTTAGGTAAATGAGCATAAGGTTGAATTTTGTAGTATTTAGTGTTGAATTATATGAAAAACATTTAATTCTCCTTCCTTATTCCATTTAAATGCAATATTAACGCAACACACATTTTTGAAACATGTGATAAGATTTTCCTTAGTTTTTATGACCGGCTACTTTTTTAACTAAAGGACTCATGAGCTCTAAATATTGCTTCTTTATTTTCAAATATATTAGTCAGTCATAAATTAATGTCATCTATGTGTGAATATATTGTGTGTTGGTATGTGTTCTAAAATATCATGACACAATATTTCCATAGTTTGTAACAATAGTAAGGGCTCTAGACATTTCCTTCTCCAAACATTGTGGATCAGATCGAAACTAGGTCTGCAGCGGTTATTGTAACAGTAAATATTTATGTTGATTCTGTTGTTCAACTGTTTTGCAGATAAAACCAATATATACGGTATTTTGACTCGTCCCATATATACTCGCGTCAATAGCAAATCGAAGACGAACTGGACTTACCGACGTTGTCACAATTCGAGCTGAGAAGTGGAAGTGGGTGGGCCACATATGCCGCAGTAATGATGGCAGATGGTGCAAAGCAGTACTAGAATGGAGACCAAGAAAACGGGGCAGGCCTTCGAAGAGATGGACCGACGTCCTGGTTCACATAGCGGGAAGAAGCTGTATGAGAACTGCCCCAGACAGAACAACATGGCGTGAAATGCAAGAGGCTTACACTCAGCATTGGGTGAACATATAGGCTTAAGAAGAGAAGAGAGTGAATTGCAGATCGTAATAGCTCCATCTATTATTCATAATATGACACTACGAAACTACTTCTGTGAAACTGCTCAAGTGATTGTTCATATAGACAGAATACAGTTATACGTATCGAGTTGATTACAATGCTTACATAAGAAAGATCTTGATTGTGATTTATATCCAGTTAATCTACTTCCTATTAGTTTGTGAAGAAATTTTGAATTTATGCATAAAGCTTTGCATAGATTTGCATGATATTCGGCAGAACAACCATCTCATGAATTGATACAAAGACAATTCATCCTGAGAAAATGTATGCTTCTAAAACTGAGCTGCAAGCAAAATATTCTAAATTTAAAAAATGTAATGAATATAAAAATCCTTATTGCTTCGCAAATATTATTAGCCACGTTTCTTGTACAGGGCACTTTCCATCCAAAATGACTTCTTTTGTAGTCGCCAACAATGCATGATTTATTGTCGGCTAACGTCATGCAGACCTGACCCCCAACCTATATTAAAGAGGGCGAACATTTTCGATAAAGTGTTCCAGATAGGCATAGTCGCTGATTTTCTTTAGATAATGGCTATTTACATTTTTATGCCTAATCAATAATATCTTGCTGGAGCTATCTCATTAAATGAGAGATCGGAGTAACGTACGCCTTTCAAGCATTGCAGAATAAATTTGGCCTATTTTTAAGGTAGCTCATTTGCCTGACTAAAGCTCTTTGGGTTATGCAGTCCTGAAGAAAAAAGCCGATTTGTATGATCCGACCTAGGACTTTAATCATAAAGAAGATAAAGAGAGATAAAGTCACTAAACTACGAAGGCGATATTCATAATATCAAGGCATACCTTATCAATGTCAAAAATAATTTATAAAAAAATATTCTTTAACTAGTAAAAAACAAAATAACGTTTATAATCTTTATTACAAAGCTAAAGATTTTGTTTTATTTGAACTCGTAAATCTGTGGGTATCTTGATGCGATTCTGATTCACTAATAGGCTCTTATTCCAAAAAGCTTCACAGCTTCACACGGTCACGAAATAAAACCAGACGAAATTGAAACTCTATATCGAACTAACACGGTTAAGCAAAATAAATAGACCGAGACATTAAATCACACGGACGTGGATAAAACCAGAAGGGCAAAAGGTTTAAAGGATTACACGTGCTTATGTCAAAGAAGGACGTTGATGCGATAAACTTATAATATGGTCCATTTAGATATTCAACGTTGGTGCGGAATTTGGGGTCGTGTGTTTAAATTTACAAGCGACAATTTGGAGAAACTGATGGTCACCGGGAAAGTAGAGGGCAAAAGAGCACGTGGACGCAACCCAATACGCTGGACCGATCAGATCCGCGCTACACTTGACACCACTGTATACGACGCCATACAGGTGGCCAACAGTCGGGATTGGTGGCGTGATATCATATGGCAGAAGCTGGTGAGAGGAGGTCACGACCCTCAGAACTGAGGAGAACGACGCATGGAGGAGGAGAGTTTAAATTTAGAACACTTTTTAAATTTTCTTTTTAACTCGAAAGTTGGGGTAGAATACAACCACTGTAAACAAGGTTTAAAGCCGTAAGTGTGTCTCGTTCTGGGATCTACCAATGTATATCTGTCTCGAACAGGCCGGCATAATTGTGTCGACTAGCGAGAGATATTTATCTTTCGTCAATCATTTCGTCATAAGGTGCAATAGTCATTTTACGTGCCAGTAAATATTGGATCTATTCTGAATGTGTTAAGGGTCTAAATCGAGTTATGTAAAGTCTGGATGAGGTTTAAAATTGAGTTTATTTAAGGATTTTAGAACTAGATTAAGTTAAGTCAGGCGTGATGGGTAGCTGAGTGCTTCTAATTTTAGTTTTGCTACAAATTTAATATCAATTTGCTTAAATAAACATTTTAATCAAACACTAAATTAAAAAAAAAAGGAACGGTTTGCACTCCGGGAGTGCCGGCAGAAGTGAAAACTTGAACATTAACGTTGTTCATTTCTGAATATTTTGGAATGATTAGGGAATAATTTCACACGAATTGCTTTATTCATCAGTATAAAAGTAGTAGCATTTATGTGGTTAAATAGGTACAATATTTATTTATTGCACTATCGTACACAAAAATGTCAATTTTACTATTTCTGTATAAATCAAAATTTGAAAAAATTATGTTACGCTCTTTTGTACACGTGCGGTACCAACGCTGGGGAAATAAATAAAAAAAATCTCGTTTAAAAATTATAGCTTCTACGCATTGTATTTAAGGTTCACATTAGTAAGGGATGGTAAAACCTTCTACGCATTTTCGGTCACGTCATCCTGACGCTAGTTTAACATTTTATACCCATCCCAAAAGTGCTCAACGCCGCTAAGAAAGTTTAACTTCAAAAAGTCCTTAAACTTCTTAGATCTCTATCAGGAAATTGTCATATATACGTAAAACCTCTACAATCATCTCTCTTCAGTTATGATGATTCTCTTCTTCATCATTTACGATCAAGCTCCTTGATCACCACCTACCCTCCGTACTAAATGTAGGTAAGTAATATAATAATATTATTATAATAATTTTCACTATTTGACAACCACAGAAACAGAACAGTATTTACACTACAGTCATTAAAAAAAAATTAAGTTAAAATTAAAATAAACCCCGACACAAAAATCCCTAAAAAATAAAATAATAAAAGTGTCTTTGTCGTTTAAGTACGTAGTAATATTTTGACCCAAGCGTCGTCGCGTCGGGGGTCGCTAAAGAAGTATTTTCGTCTCCCTGATCCGGAATTCAGTCCCCCGACGTGAGGACGCTTAGCGCAAAATATTACTAGGTACTTAAACGACAAAGACACATTTATTATTTTACTTTTTAGAGATTTTGTGTCGGGGGTTATTTTAATTTATTTTTTATTTCAAACTTTTTAAATTACTTTATTCTTCATCATGGGGCCTTGATAATCAACTATCTAACACCTACTCGATGAGACCATTCTTATGAGCCCAAACACGCTATATCTGCTATAAGTTGCTAAGGAGTTGGGGTATCCTGCAGACTACTTGATGCTGCAGCATCAGCTCATGTTTAAAAATATTGTCAAAGTCACAGTACACCAAATTTAAATTCAATCGGGCTTTTTAAATTGGAAATGATCTGATAATCTTCAAACGCCTGAACAGATCTTCATAAATTATAGCTAAGAACCATAGCGATCATATCAGCTTTTAGACAAAAAAACTGCGTCAAGATTGGTCCATTCGTTTGAGAGCTACGATGCCACAGACAGACATACAGATACACACCCTAAAGTTATAACACCCCGCTTTTTTGACGGGGGTTAATAAAGAACATTATTGCGTGTAAAAATATTCCCCGATAGAACTAGGAGTTATTAAGTTGGTTCTCGGGCGCCTTGGAAAATATATTGACAGCAATAAAACCTGAAACACTGCTTTATGCTTGCATTTAGTGCGCTTACTATATTCCTTACGCCACTTGAGAAAATAAAAATGCTGTGGCCTCGTGTTTTCATTGGCTGCTATCCACACTCTCTCAATAAGTGTACAAATATTGGTTTTAGTTTGATTAAACGTGAAATATATTTTTAGTTTTTTGTGTTTGTGTTTTTATTTTAAAGTCCCGCTTTGTATTTTCTCGGGATAAAAAGCCTATGCTACTCGGTAAGAAAGTAGCATTCTAATGGTGAAATGATTTTTGAAATCAGTCCACAAGATGTTGAATTTATTCGTTAAGAACATACAAAAATACTACCTTGGTGGCGTAGTTGATTTACGTTACGACTGAAATCCTGAGGTCTCGGGTTCGATCCCTGGGTTGGGCATAGTGATATTAGTTTTTCTATTCAGTATCAGCCCGGAGTCTGGAATTTGTGCCCGATAAGGCGATAGGCTCGTCCCCTATCATATCATGGGACGGAATATGCACGGCGAAGGGTGGGTGCACTTAGTTGGGCCTCTGTCTCTCCCTTCGGGGATAAGAAGGCGTGAGTGTGTGTTATAATATTAGTGTAGAATATTCATTAACGTGCCTTGTACAATATAACTGGATATTCGAAAAAGTGCCTCCAAAAATGAGACAAAATACTGTTTCACAGTGTTCATATTGTAGCTTGACTGCCTCGGTGGCGTAGTTGTATTACGGTACGACTGCAAGGCTGAGGTCTCGGGTTCGATCCCCGGGTCGGGCAAAGTGATATTGGATTTTTCTATTCAGTATCAGCCCCGAGTCTGGAATTTGTGCCCGGTATGGCGATAGGCTCGCCCCCTATCACATCATGGGACGGAATTCGCACGGCGAAAAGTGGGTGCACTAGTTGCGCCTCTGCCTACCCCTTCGGGGATAAAAGGCGTGAGCGTAGCTGATTTACGTTACGATTGAAATCCTGAGGTCTCGGGTTCGATCCCCGGGTCGGGCAAAGTGATATTGGATTTTTCTATTCAGTATCAGCCCGGAGTCTGGAATTTGTGCCCGGTATGGCGATAGGCTCGCCCCCTATCACATCATGGGACGGAATACGCACGGCGAAAAGTGGGTGCACTAGTTACGCCTCTGCCTACCCCTTCGGGGATAAAAGGCGTGAGCGTAGCTGATTTACGTTACGACTGAAATCCTGAGGTCTCGGGTTCGATCCCCGGGTGGGGCAAAGTGATATTAGTTTTTCTATTCAGTATCAGCTCGGAGTTTGGAATTTGTAACCGATATGACGATAGGCTCGCCCCTTAGCACACCATGGGACGGAATACAAACACAAAAGTGGGTGTACTAGATGCGCCTCTGCCTACCACTTCGGGGATATAGGGCAAGAATATGTTTTTAAAATCTTAGAAAAATTACCGCATCTTATCCCATCAAAAGATTATCCTATCTGATATTTCATAATCACTGTGAGATACTGCACCGTCATGAACTATTGTCCACTCGGCAATAAAGTATAAGGTGTTAAGCATTTGTTCCATTTCATTATTAATTTATCCCTATCAGGTGAAAATTACCCCTACCTCTGTAGTAATTAAAATGGGCTGACCTACTTGTTAGTATTATTAAAAATGGAAAGTGAAATTAATAGTGGAAGAGACAATTTAATATTCATTTTCTTTGGAAGCGTCTACTTATTAAAATTTTACAGAATTTTTATGTGTTTCGGCCTATCGTATATCACTCAGTTGTTATTATATTTTTTTTATGGTCTGATTTTCAATGTGTAATATGGCCATAACATAACTGAAATATTTTCATTTGGTTTTGGTGTTTTTGCTTTGTTTGTGGTATCCAATCGGACACAAAAAAGAGGAATTATCGGTCCGTTGAAGCCGTTTAAGTGCTGTTTACCTATCCGCTTCTTCACGTTAATGGTAAAATTATTAAAAGTTACTTTTCGAAGTTATGTGTGTATTGTTTATTGTTTTTATCATGCGCATTACGGTGAAGGAAGATATCGTGAGGAAGCCCACACCTGAGTATATAAAGTCTGCCAACCCGCACTAGGTCGGCGTGGTGAACTGAGGTCTAAAACCCTGTCAGCCGTAGAGGAGGTCCGTGCTCAGCAGTGGGCAGTATTATAATACAGGATTGTTATTATTATGGTATTAGTCAACAGTTGCTTCCACAAAATAGATTAGTCTATCAATTTCGTCTTATCTAACAAATCTGAAATCGTCTTCTGCTAACTTAGCATCTTATTTAGCCTAAACATCGTCTGATACTACATCTGCTAACTTCAAACATTATACCGCTAAAATATACTGACTACCCTCTGACACTTAACCTTCTAGTTTGCTTCACTAATATCTGAACAGACTTTATATACGATGATAGCAGTAAATACGTATAGTGTTTTACTGAGGCCACCTGAGGTCGCATCGTTTGCTCAGACAAGGGTCAAAACCTCATAGGAAATAACAAACATGTAAATTCATGCCGTCATAATTAAAGCACAGTTAACTGGCAACCTTTGTGCCTGACACCGTTTGATAATTGAAATGTATAAAATAGGCATGCATGTTATGAGTTCTGGATAGATCGATACTTAGGGCCTGTTTCACAAATTTCCACATTATCAGCTAATATAGATAATGTTCCTGTTATTATCATTTCTATGGGAGCATAGATAAGTGACTTTTGTATTTGGTCGGCTCATACATTTATTTAACGAATAACATTTACTCAGAAGTTGTGAAACAGGCCCTGAAATTTGCCAGCAATTAAAAAAAAATCTATATTGAAATAAAAGAAAGGTACAAAATAAAATCATTGCCAGAGGTTCTCAAATTAGGCTGAGCCTGTGTCTTGAGAAACCAGTTAATATAATGTGCTATAATTTGTTAAGCGCGAGTTAGAGAGCGTCTATGTTTGGAAGTTGTGTGTGAGTGAGTGTGTGTGTGTGTGTGTGTGTGTGTGTGTGTGTGTATGTGTATGTGTGAGTGAAGGAGATGAGGAGTCCAAGTGTGTGCTTGTTGTAACGGTTAATATACATAATATTGAGTTCTCTTCTTCAATTGTAAGTATATAGAGTTGGCACTTGGCAGTTTGGGACTTTATATTTCTTTTCCTCAATTCAAGGCTTTGCTTTTGATTATTTACTTCATTATTTTTAGAACAACTTGGAATTCGTATAAGTACTTTTTTTAATTTTCACTTTATTTATTTTGTAGTCTACAGTCACAGCGTACTTGGATACAGTGACCACAGGTTTGAGCAAACCCCTTGAAAATAACGAGGGAGAAAAACTGAGAGGCTCTGGATTCGATACCCAGGTCGGTCAATCAAAATTTTGTGAGCTTTTCGATTAAATAAAATACGTCTCAGTAGGTGTAAAAATTATTCCCGATCTCACCATGGAATAGATAAAACATTAACAAAATATGGAAACTGTATTTCTATCCTTAATCCATTTAAAACCATTTATTTCTCTACACACACATAAAAACAACAACGAAATATATATATAAAAAGCCCATAGTTAACAATACTAGGTATACAATGGAATTGTTGCAGTATGTGTGGTATGTTGAGTCTTTCCCTTTGCCTTCCCATTCAAAACAATACGTGTGTGTGAAGTATATGAATGATAAACGACCAAAAAGTCACGAAAGTAATAAGTTCCGTACCTCAAAAGGAAAACAGAAACCCTCATAGGATCACTTTGTTATTCGTCTGTTTGTCTGTCTGTCTATCAAGACCCTTTTTCTCAGGAACGCGTAGAAATATCAAGTTAAAATGTATATCAAATATTCGAGTATTTGATATAAATTCTACCGTCTACGGTCTCTTTCAGCTGTATAAAATTAATCTTGTATGTCAACGCGATCAAAATATATGACCGTTTATGTCGGATATTTTCGTATATTTTGCAATTTCGCAAGGGAATCATAACCTATAGGCCCCGGTGACCTAGAATCATGAAATTTGGCAATAAAAAAAGTCTTACAGCACATGTAAAGGAAAAACTGTAAATATGTACTTGAATAACAAAAAAAAAGCGAATTAACAAACTTTATAAAATTTGAATAATTTATTAATTCATTTTGGCTAACTATTGCACTTATATATTTAGATTCCTTACTTACAAGTTTGTACGTACCCTCAGTATGCGAGTCCAACTCGCACTTGTCCGGTTCTTGATTTTTATCTTGATTTCAATAACTTTTCTGATCGTTCCATTTATGAAATTGTCTAAACATCTATTCAAAGCAAAATGCTTTTAATAATATTCAATGGGAGAAAATGAAGCATCTTTGAGACATTGTTTATGATATCTTCTCAGTTCTTGGTACTTTCCGGTTTCGTTTAATGATAAAGCTGGTACTGTTTGTAGTAATAGACTATTCAAACTAAAACTATTACAATCCATGTCCATGAAGCAAAAGTTTAACATTGTACCGACAGCGTAAACATTTGTAAATTGGTCGCCAATATTTGTTGAAATTTGAACTAGATCTTACTATTGTTTGCTAGTACCATTGATTTTTTTAGTTATTTTTGTAATTGGAACTAGACCATACTGAGTTTATAATGAGCGACGTGACAATAGAGTATATATTTGTATAATAAATCATGGGGTCACGTCGCTTTGGTAGAAAAACATATTGCAGTTGTCATTGTAACTCTATTTTCTTATTCTTCCTCAGACTTTGGAAGTCTACTGCTTAGTATAGACCTCCACTGTTGGACATCGTTTCTACCATTCAATGTATTTTCTACATAGACAAGAAGAAAATTAAGCAGTGGACTTAGAATTTGGCAATAAAACACGTTATGAATCCGTTTCGTTTTATTGGACTTCGTTGAAAGACACACGTGACTGACGTATTGGTCTCTCGATCAATTACAAGCATCAAACTTAAACGAAATCGTCTTACGAGTTAAGTTATTTTTTTGGCACATTCTAAGCCCACAGTAGCTTTTTTAAAACACGTTCTAAATTTGAAAATACAACTTCAAACGACTAAAGCATAGCATGATTCACTCGTAAACATAACGCCACTTGATCTCAATTAAGTTCCGTAGTAACACATAATACGTCTTTAAACAAAATAAAACCATCTTTCCACCACAATAGATCCACTTTACGACACCTAAGGGCACTTAAATTAAATGAAGCTAACCGACCAAGTTCTTCGAGTTAAACCGTCTTTTTATGGTTACGCAATAACAATCCCCTCATGACGATTAAGTAGTAAAAAGTTCGCTGCACACTCATAAAACTAGATGGTTCCACGACAACACGTAACATATACAACGTATCTGTTATCATTCGTGAGATCTCAGCCAATCCTACTAATTCAGTTTTTTTATAGCAAATAAAGCATGATGTACGACAGCCTAGTTGGGAATAGAACGGCCTGCCGAGACAATGTCCGGAGGTTTAAAACCCAAGATACACTCTGATTTTAGAAGTTACGTACACACACTTACGCCTTTTATCCCCGAAGGGGTAGGCAGAGGCACAACTATTGCACTCACTTTTCGCCGTGCGTATTCCGTCCCATGATGTGATAGGGGGCGAACCTATCGTCATATCGGGCACAAATTCCAGACTCCGGGCTGATACTGAATTTAAAACCCAATATCACGATGCCCGGGGAGCGAGCCTGAGACCTCAGCATTGCAGCCATACCGTAATACAACTACGCCACCGAGGCAGTCAGAAGTTACGGGTATATTGTTTATCAATATTATCGTTGGCTTTAACGGTGAAGGAAAACATCGTGAGGGTTTCCTCATATCATATCAGATATGTAGGTTTCTACATATCTGAGTATTCTCCATAAGAATTTCGAGGTTATTCGAAGTCTGCCAACCCGCACTAGGCCAGCGTGGTGGACCCTCTCAGTAGTAGAGAAGGCCTGTGCTCAACAGTGGGCAGTATATAATACAGGGCTGATTGCATTGCATTGCAATCCAAAGATTTACAGAACAACTACAAGAAGCGGTCTGCATCCAGCGAGTTCTTGCGACCTTTACGAGGTCTGTCCAGCTTGTAGGAGATCGTCCAACTCTGTGCTTGCCGATACGTGGTCTCCACTCGACAACGTTTCTGCTGATGCAGTCTATCACCTAGTAATTTCAATATTCAATTTTAGCGAATATTTTCATGAAATGAAACTTGAAAAATTCAAGCGAAAGATTCGATATTGAAAAACAAAAGCAGCAGATGCCAAACGAATCAGTGACAAGTTCACGAGATATTGAGGACATTTTTCAAATACAGTATTGAACTGTAACGGGTTTGTTATTTTATGTCTTCATACCTTAACCCGATACGCCTATATATTGTAATATAATTAAAACAATATGTAAAGTATTGAAATCTTTATTTTGTATTATTTTTATATATTTATACTAATATTATAAGGCTGAAGAGTTTGTTTGTTTGTTTGAACACGCTAATCTCAGGAACTACTGAACTGATTTCGAAAATTCTTTCACTAATAGGAAGTTTCAAATGACTACTCAGTGCTATAGGCAACTTTATATCCCGGGAAAATATTTTTATCCTGGAAAAATTATTTCACTCGAGCAGAGCCATAAGCAATACTAGTATGTTCATAAAACATCTGAATTAAAATTTACTTTACCATTAGCCGTCCATGAGCCGCGAGCAGAAGTCTAGTCTTAGATAAAAAGCTAGAATTAACAGATACAAAATATTTGATTGTCGATGGATGGATGAATATTTGGCGCTCACTTGGGGAGACCTACGTTCAGCAGGGGACGGCGATAGTCTGATTGATTGATTGAAATATTTATATGAAACGAGGATAGATGTATTTTATTTATATTTCAGGAACTGGCTGGTAAAATTCAGTTTAAATTGTTGCTGTTCTATAATGTTTGAATGTCGTATCCGAGACAAATTTGCATCTGAATGTAGCCGACTTATGAAAAATATAAGGAAACTAGCTAAAAGCTTTTCTAGGTTAAAACTACGCTGTATATTTTCCCAGCATAAAAAGTAGCATATGTCCTTTTCCGGATTATAAACTATCTCCATACCAAATTTCATCGAAATCGGTTCAGTAGTTCCAAAGATATCTACGTACAAACAAACTTACCAACTCAACGTCTTTATAAAATTAGTATTCGTGAAGATTGGAAGAAACTTGTGTAAACCTCGGCTCTCCATAATTTATTTCTGGAGCAATAAACTAAGTTACTGATTGTTCTGACAGTTGGGCGAACGGAAGTAGCTTTTATGTTTTTACAGCTGTTAAACTTTATCGAACACTTGCTTTGTAACTTCAGTGGGGTGTGGAGGCGCGACTATTTATAGGTCTTTTAATGACGGAAAAGCGTCGGTAGTCAGCGAACCTACTACAGCAATGAAGGTCGGTTTATATCCAAAATAAACAATTCTAACATTTCAAATTACTCATTGCTAATTATAATTACTGCCTCGGTGGCGTAGTTGTATTACTGTACGACTGCAATGCTGAGGTCTTGGGTTCGATCCCTGGTATCAGCCCGAAGTCCGGAATTTGTGCCCGATATGGCGATAGGCTCGCCCCCTATCGCATCATGGGGCGGAATACGCACGGCGAAAAGTGGGTGGACTGGTTGCGCCTCTGACTAGTGCCTACCCCTTCGGGGATAAAAGGCGTGAGTATGCGTTGCTAATTATAATTGCTCGGAGCATTAAACAGAGTGAATGGGGAACTCTTGAAGTCTACCAACCCGTACTAGGCCAATGTGGTGGATACAGTCCTAAACCCTCTCAATAGTAAAGATGTTGCTGCCATATTGTTAACTGTCACTTTCCCATGCTGTAAATAAATAAATAAATATCACAACAATACGTATTTTTTTATTTTATTTTTTATTGCATTGAACGACGAGACGAGCATGCCGTTCGCCTGATGGTAAGCGATACGACCACCCATAAACAGTCGCAGCACCATTCAGCACCTTGAGTTACAAAGTACTGTGTGGCATTCCACTGCGCTCGTCATCCTGAGACATAAGATGTTAAGTCTCATAGTTACACTAGCTACAATGTCCTTTAACCCGAAACACAACAGTGCATGCACACTGCTGCTTGGTGGTAGAAATAGATATTGCGGTGGTTACCACCCAGACGGACTCTTACATATGATACACCTACCACCAGTAAAACGGCTAGATTGCATTTTTTTATAAAAACATATTCCAAGTAGTCTATTATCGTACAGTCATATTATCTTAGTTCTTTGTAGACCAATGATACACCGAAAAATATAAGAAGCCTTATATTTACTAGTGTAGGGATTTGGGTATAGAAATTCCGTCTTCAAAGCGGTCAACGTAAATATAGTAGAGATTGAAGAAAATAATCCTCCTGTGAGACGCAAAGCGGATAAGAAAATCTGGTACCGACGAAATTTATTTGGGACGTTATTGTTCAGGGCTGATGGACGTGAAAACAAAATAGTTTTCATTTTTTATTGAAATATATTGCAATGCAATGCAATCAGCCCTGTATTATATACTGCCCACTGCTGAGCACGGGCCTCATCTACTACTGAGAGGGGTTAGGCCTTAGTCCACCACGCTGGCCTAGTGCGGGTTGGCAGACTTCACATATCTTCAAATTTCTTATAAAGAACTTCTCAGGTATGCAGGTTTCCTCACGATGTTTTCCTTCACCGTTAAAGCGAACGATAATTGATAAACAATACACAGTTAACTTCGAAAAGTCAGAGGTGTGTTGCCTTGGGTTTTGAACCTCCGGACACTGGCTCGGCAGACATTCCCAACTAGGCTATCGTCCACTTGAAATATATTATTCAGTTTTAATTATCTTATATGAATATAGGTAATTTGGTTCTGGTGAAACCAGCATGTTCATAATCTTTCCTTATGTATTTCCTTTTTTGTGAATCAGGCAAACCAATTTAACACGCGGAAAATGGAAATTCTTAAAATATTTATATATTTTAGTGACCCACGTGAAGGGTTCCGGGATCAGCCTGTGTATCTGGTTGTCATGATTGTGTCGGAGAAGGATAATCATTTTCTTCCAGTCGGCACTTTCTGGCCTCATTCTGCCGACCACCAGTTGCAATGAACTATTGCCCGGAGAAAATCTATCTATACTAATATTATAAAGCTGAAGAGTTTCTTTGTTTGAAGGCGCTAATCTCAGGAACTACTGAACCGATTTTGAAATTTTTTCACTGATGGAAAGCTACATTACTCCTGAGGGCTATAGGCTGCGTTTTATCCCGGGAAAATATGTACAGTCACCAGCATAAGTAGCTGAACAAATTCAAAATTTCAAATCGCCTACATACTTTTTTGTTCTTACTAATCTTTTATTTCTCGTCACAAAAATAAAATAAAAGAGATTTACTTTACTTCAAACAAAGAAAAAAGGGTCTAGGTTTAACTTAACGCGTATATAGGCGATATGAAATGTTGATTTTGTACAGATATTTATGCTTCTGACTGTACACCCCGTAAAAACTTTGTCACGCGGGCGCCGCGAGCTATACTGGTGATACATATTCTGAACGGGGTTTTAATTATTGCCGTAATGTCGTATATTTTAATCGAGTCCAAGTAATTGATTTTACTCAACCCTATTGTTGAGAGTGTATTAAAATGTATGGTTATTTGCGACCATTCTGCGTGCGGTCGCGCCGAGCGCTGTACGACGATAATCACCTATTATTGCACCAACTATTAAGCTTTACTCTGCTGTTATTAAATTAACGCATGCTCACGCCTTTTATCCCCGAAGGGGTAGGCAGAGGCGCAACTAGTGCACCCACTTTTCGCCAAGCGTATTCCGTCCCATGATGTGATAGGGGGCGAGCCTATCGCCATACCGGGCACAAATTCCAGACTCCGGGCTGATACTGAATAGAAAAATCCAATATCACTTTGCCCGACCCGGGGATCGAACCCGAGACCTCAGCCTTGCAGTCGTACTGTAATACCACCGAGGCAGTCAAATTAAGTACACGAGAAATGTGTTTTGTGTTTTTGTTTTTTGCAAATGGACTGGCGATTGTTCTTGAATTAGGCTGTTTAATTTGTTTTTGATCTATAGTACCGGCACGCTATGAATATCCATTAAATTAAAATTGCTAGAATTATTGCGTGCAATTATTTGTAGCAATGATCCGTTTAAATCGTAATGGTATATATAATAATGATTTAAATGGTAATGGCTATAATATTCGTAAACCAGAAATCTAATAATCATCAAATAAATTCGGTCATAATCCGATTTCATAGCAAAAGTCCGTTACATAAAAATACGATGCAAAGGAAAATGTATTTAAATAAGTTTCACGAAAGGTATGTTTTAAAAACGGTGTAAAATTAAACGTCGACTGAGCGTAGTTTTTGTTAAGATTATTTTTCTGCTTTACGAAGACTTAGTTATAAACGGACAAGTCCGAATAGATAAGTCAGATGTGTTCCGTACTTTTATACTAGAAAGAGTAAGCCTGTCTTGGTGTCGAAGTTGTAATTGTAACCATACCATACCATAATAATAATAATACCAGCCCTGTATTAAATACTGCCCACTGTTGAGCACGGGCCTCCTCTACTACTGAGAGGGGTTAGGCCTTAGTCCACCACGCTGGCCTAGTGCGGATTGGCAGACTTCACATACCCTCGAAATTCTTATCGAGAATTCTCAGGTATGTAGGTTTCCTCACGATGTTTTCCTTCACCGTTAAAGCGAACGATAATTGATAAACAATACACACATAACTTCGAAAAATCAGAGGTGTGTGCCTTGGGATTTGAACCGCCGGACATTGTCTCGGCAGACCGTTCCATTCCCAACTAGGCTATCGTTCACCGTACCATACCATACCAGCCCTGTATTATATTATACTCCCCACTGCTGAGCACGGGCCTCCTCTACAACTGAGAGGGTTAAGGCCTTAGTCCACCACGCTGGCCTAATGTGGCTTGGCAGACTTCACATACCTTCGAAATTCGGAGAACTTCTCAGGTATGCAGGTTTCCTCACGATGTTTTCCTTCACCGTTAAAGCGAGCTATAATTCCTAAAGTAATTGTAAGGTAAAGTGATATTGGATTTTCATGCTAAGTAAAAGCCCAGATTCTGACATCAGGGTAAATCGGTAAGGTCTTAGTCTTGCCTATTTCATGATATTACATAGCAAGTGTGATAACATCTCAGTCTCCCCTTGAAAAATGAAGAAGTGATGCTACGCCTACGTCTTTATTTCAAAGGAATTGAGTAAAAAATAATTAAATCAACAATTTGAATACACCAAACTTACTCACATACTTAAATAACCATACCAAACCTGTATTATAGCCCCCCGAGGCAATTCTTGTGCGCTGGGTCTTCACACCCAATGCACGCCCATGCGCGGGGGGACATTAGTCGCGGCCCGAGGCACACAGTTCAGTGTGTATACCTCTTGGTTGTAAATCACATTGAGGCCTAAAAGGGCCCGCGAACATTTCCTGACACCCTCTCTTTCCGCCCATCCTGGGAACCTTCCTCCCTTCCCCCACCTTCCCTTCCACTCTCACTCCCCTCCCAGGCACCTGCAGTCGCTAAGCCGGGGGACTATACTACCAGTATCCCATTCGCAGGTTTCCCCTGGTATTGACTGCAGGGTCGCCTACCCAAAAAAAAAACTTGTCCTGCTGCTGGGCACAGGCCTCCTCTACCACTTAGAGGTTTTGAGGCCTTAGTCCACCGTACCATACTATACCATACAGCCCTGTATTATATATTGCCCACTGCTGAGCACGGGCCTCCTCTACAACTGAGAGGGTTTAGGCCTTAGTCCACCGCGCTGCCCTAGTGCGGGTTGGCAGACTTCATATACCTTTGAAATCCTTATAGAGAACTTCTTAGGCATGCAGGTTTCCTCACGATGTTTTTCCTTCATCGCTAATGCGAGCGATAATTTCTAAAGAATACACATATGAAGTTAGAGGTGCGTGCCTTTGGGTTTAGAACCTGCGGAAATTCGTCTCGGCATCCGTTCCACTTCCAAATAGGCTATCGCTGCTTACAGTCCACCACGCTGGCCTAATGAGGGTTGGCAGACATCACATACCTTAAAAAATTGTATGAAGACTTCTCAGATACCTTACATTGTTTCACATACTTTAGTCCTTTATCGTTCTTTATACTCTGCCTCGGTGGCGTAGTTGTATTACGGTACGACTGCAATGCTGAGGTCTCGGGTTCGATTCCCGGTTAGGACAAATTGATATTGAGTTTTTCTACTCCATCTGAAAATGTGCCCGGTAAGTGGCAATAGGCCCACCCCTATTACTTGGACACCTACCATCGCTGGCGTAATGTGTATGTGATACACTTCTACCTACCACTGAAAGGGAAAAAGGCGCGATGCTATGTATGTTTAGTTCCTTATAATGTAGACCATAAAGATTCTTCCCTTTTTTATGTAGAACTTCAAAATCTTACACTTTTATGGATATGAGTACATTGTAACGTGCCCTAAGGTAACTTACTACACGAAAATGTCATTATAGGAGGAAGGTCTTCATATACTTAAACGACTTTTCTATGCCTAAGGGTAAAAACGTCGTGCAAAAGGCGACCTTATATGTTGACAATTATAGCCTTTATTTGTTTAACATAGGAGCTATGTTTATTTAACAAGATTATTATTTAGAAGCATGTCGGTCGCTCACATCTTGGCAAACTTACAGTTAATTTAATGATATTTTAAAAGACGTAGCGACTGTTTACTTTGGAGTAAAGTGGCAATAATAATATAGGTACTAGACTTTTGCTCGCGGCTCCGCCCGCGCAAATGAGTTTTTCTAAAGGAACTTTTTTTTGTAAAAGAATTTTTAAAATAGTTTTTGAGTTTATTCGTTACAAACATACAAACATACAAATCTTTCCTCTTTATAATATTGGCATAGTCCATAGATGATTAACGCCTATGTAAATAAAGCCTCATTTAGATAAAGCAATTATTGTCGCACGTTCGATTCTTGAAAGGATAAAAAAGTTGCATCTGAACATACACAATGGTGAGGCAAATCTCTCCAGCATTAACAGGTATCGCCTGAATCGAACCATTCTTTCGAATCATCATATACGGCGTCATTCGAAAGATATAAAAAAAATGATATAAGTAGGTCGATTAACGAAAGCAGGCGCGTACAACACACTCATAAGCTGCACGTGTCACGTGTCTAGTGTCTGTGAATGAACATACGTCATGTCAACGCTACGCACACGCACCAACTAAATAAAAAAAATGGCAAGATGTTTAGTTTGCACGATCTATGTAACTTTGCCTCCAATAGGGTAGTTACCTATGTTTGATTTTGTACATTATTTTGTATGTAACAGAAAATAATACGAAAAATAAATTCTTCTGTAAAATCAGAATCAAAATTGGTTGACAACTAAAGCAGTTATTCATATTTGAAATATTGTAGTGAGCAAAAGTGGGGGCGTAGTGGGGATATCGCGTCTTCTCTTTCGCTCGCACGCAGCGTAATGGCTGCCGACACTCGGCTACGTCACATTCTGCCGTTTCCGTTATCTGACAGTTGCCCCTTCCACCAAACTTCAAAGCTTTATAACTCATTTATTGCTTGTATTTTTAAAATTCTTTTTCCTCTAATTTTTGGAGCACATCAGTTTCTGAAAAATGTATTTAAAAAAAAGTAGTCAACTACCCTATTATAATATTGAACAAATAATTACATATTAGGTAAAATTGTATTGGCGTGAGTCTATAACCAATCTGTACTCCGCGATTTCTCGTGCTTTCGTGCATGTTTTAAATAGAATTAAAACTACTTATTTATTTATTTATTTTAGGAAGACTTACAGACTAATACAACTTTATATTACATACATACTTAAATGGACATATTGCTTATGAATAGTCTCCGCATATATGTAACAATATAATGCACCTTACTAAAAATTAGGCATGTAAATAGTTTTAAAGAATTGAAATGTGAAGTTAACAAAAATTAAGAGTTAAAAGAAGAAGAAGAAACTACTTAACGGACTCTTCGCGGCTTTTATGTGTCCAATGTTTCGAACGCTGTGTAGCCTCCGTAGTCATGGGGCGGAATGCCTTACAAAACATAAAAACCGCTTAAATCCGTTGACTAGTTTTATTTAAACAAAAAGTAAAAATTCATCCGGTTTTCATTCCACAGAACCCCAAAACCGTTTCATTTGTTGGGTTGATTGTGTTTAATAACCGTAATGACCCAGGTGCTGTCTCCGGGGACTTTTAGCGACCCCAAACAAACCTCGCTGTCAAACGCAGCGGCCGCCGAGTGGCCAGTATAATATGATCTCTCAGAAAATACTTTCCGCTTTTAAAATTGTTTGTGATTATATTTTTGATGTTGATGAAAATGGGGTTGGTGTTTGAAAAATGTTGTGATATAGAGAGTTCTTTTGAAATTGCGTTAATAAATTAAACCACATACTCGTCTTTAACTCTGCTAACGTTGTTCCAAAAATCATCCATGAATAACGAATATTTTAACCAGAAAACCCGATTTTATTTTTCTGATGTCTTGTTTATTTTGTTTAGTGCCAATATAGCGTGTTCGTAAGTGTATTTCTGACTGAAAATGTTATTTTGTCGGTACGTCAAATTCTCGTAGAGTGGTAGTAGTGGGGTATTAGGGAGTCTCAAATTAAAATTACTTTTTATATATATTTATTTTGTTCGAATCTTATACTTTTTATTTTATATCTGCAGTTCGAATAACTCATAGTAAAGTGTTATTTTTATAAAGATAAGATTCATTTAGTAACGTAATGTCAAATGACCCTGTACATGTTTTAAGAAGCTTTTGCCCGCGGCTCTGCCCGCGTGAAGAAGTTTTTCCGCGATAAAATTCTCGCTTTATATTTCCTTGGGATAAACACAAGCACTTTATCACTCAGGAGTAGGGGAGATCGGGGATAGTTGACCAAAGTTCAGCTTGGACGCCTATATTAAGCTATTGCATAGCTTCTATCGCGGGCCTTGAGCGTGGAGACCGAATCCAGAAATTCCGTAACGAAAATAACCCGACATCTTTTTTATCTTACTAATATGAACCTTAAATACAATGCGTAGAAGCTATAATTCTTGAAACGAGTATATTTTTATTTATTAAAGTCATTAAAACCATTTCTTACTAATCTAATATGAACCTTAAATACATTGCGTAGAAGCTATTTCCCCAGCGTTGGCACGGCACGAGTACAAAAGAATCGAACGTAACATTCTTTTTTCAAATTTTGATTTATTCTACTTTGGTTGTGATGACCATTGCATTTCTGACATTTATCAATAACAAGACTAAACGTGCGTTGCTCGCGTTTAAAAATCTACTTTATGTGGTAAGCGTAAGATCGAATTTGTGTTTAGTCAATCAAAATTTGTGATAAAAAATGCTATGCAATAGCTTTACCGCGGCAGTCTCCGAGTGCCACACGTATTTTTTTTATTGTTTTAGTATATAATGTCAAAAAACCTATAGGTTCGATAGGTGCTCTAATACGCTTTCGAAAAAAATACCAAAAAAATCGCAATATATAACATACTGTACAAAATCCATTTTTTGGAACGAGAAAATCAAGTCAACCTACTCCATGCCTGGGGTTGGTGGACTATTTACTAGGGGTAAATTGACCTACGAAGTAATTGGTATAAAATAAGGTAATAAAATAAAAGAAAACACCACAAGCACTTACTTACTATTATCAATGTGGCTTATTGAGACAAAATATAATTAACATTTACATAACAAACATATACCTTATTCATAAAAAATAAAAAATAAAATCATTTATTAATCAAATAGGCTTATTAAAAAGCACTTATGACAAGTCATGACAAGGTATAGACGAATAACAAAGGTACATATACCAATTAAATAATTTAAAGTACCTACATTAAATAATTGACAACCAGCACGGGCATAAACAGTTCATAAACCTATTTTATTTATAGAATGTGTTGTCTCTTTCTTTCAAACTCAATTCAAAATTCGTTCGAAGGAGAGAAAACATTCGATAACTAAATAGTTTTATAAACTGTTTATGAATAAAGCCGATATTTTGTAACTTTTTCTACTCGTTATTGGGGCGGAAACAATAATTCTACCACCAGCAGCGGGTTTACTGTTTCGATTTCGATTCTTTTGTAAATCCACATGGATTTTAAATAAGAAACTTTTGATAAAATTCACAAAAAACTCACTTTATTCCATGTGAAGAATACTTAGTTTACTAGTGGTAGGTCTCTCATTATGTAAGAGGCCGTCTGGGTGGGTACCACCGCAATGTCTATTTCTACCGCCAAGCAACAGTGTGCATGCACTGTTGTGTTTCGGTTTGAAGGGCATTGTAGCCAATATAACTACTGGACATAATGAGACTTAACATCTTATGTCTCAGGATGACGAGCGCAGTGGAATGCCACACAGTACTTTGTAAGTCAAGGTGCTGGATGGTGTTGCAACTGTTTATGGGTGGTCGTATCGCTTACCATCAGGCGAACGGCATGCTCGTCTCGTCATTCAATGCAATAAAAAAAAAAAAAAAAACTTAGATTACTACGTAGTACATTTTCTAGGTAAATAACCCCAATATAAAGTTTGACTACAAGCCCCAAACCACTTTTTTAATTTTCAAACACATGTGAGTACCTCAAAACTGTAACAATATATAAAAATATACACTAAGATAATCATCAATAACCAAACTCATACTTTAAATTGCTTGAAAGTAAATAGCATCGAGTATAAAGGCTTCAATACAAATAATATTAAGAAGATAAATAATTACTCATAGGTATTATTTATCGATAAATCCATTTTTCTCCCGCCTTACGTGCGCCCGCGATGCAGCGTTTTCGGTGAAGATTCGGAAACACATAGCTGCTCTTCGTGTATATCAGGACGACGCAACACTTTCAAATAGCTCGAGTTTTTGACTGTTATTCAACCTGCCCCTATCGCTAACCATCCTCGTTCTCCCCTAATGTAGCTTCCTATTCCTGAAAGAATTTTTAAAATCCGTTCAGTAGTTCCAAACATTAGCCCCTATAAACAACTCACAATTTATTACTTTTTAATAATTCGTATCGATTAGTTAACGTTTGTTTCTATGGAAGAGTAGAACAAATGCAACTTGACTTCGAATAATACTACATATAATTGCAATACATAGCACCAAGCCTATTCTGGCGTAGGCAGAGATGTCATCACACCAACAAATCCAACAAATCACCAGCCATGTTATATAGACCTACACATAACGGTAAATTAATATTATGGAGCTAATTTTACACGTATAAAATATGATGAATTTGCAATTAATATTTTATAACATATTCTGTACTAACACGATAACACTTGAAACCGTAATCCATGTTGAGAATAATTTACAATGTAGAATATCGTTTGAGAGATTTAAATGAGTTAATTAGGGACATAATCATCATTAATATTCAGTGATTCCTTTAGATTTTGAACATACAATGAATTAGTTTATTAATTAAGGCGCCACGCAGACGGTGTTAACTTATTGCTTAGAAATAAAAAACGAAAGAAAGACAATTTCTTTCTTTTCTTTCTCTAAACACACTACCATCCCATACCATATTATACCGGCCCGGTATTATATACTGCCCACTGCTGCGCACGGGCCTCCTCTACAACTGAGAGGGTTTAGGCCTTAGTCCACCATGCTGGCCTAGTGCGGGCTGGCAGACTTCACATACCTTCGAAATTCCTATAGAGAACTTCACAGATATGCAGGTTTCCTCACGATGTTTTCCGTCACCGTTAAATCGAGCGATAATTCACAAAGAATTGGGCAGTATATAATACAGGGCTGGTATGGTATACATAAATCCAAATCTTTCCTCTTCATAATATTAGCATGGATGAGATCCTACTACGTCATAGATTTATACCAAGAGCAATTCGTCCCGTGCACAGGTCATATAGAGTCATTCAGCGTTTTACGGCTTTTCCACCCAAAAACACTACAACCGACCATTGTTACGTGTACCAGTCGCAGTATTTTCTTAAAATAATAATTACGCACGCATGCTCACGCCTTTTATCCCCGGAGGTGTAGGCAGAGGCGCAACTAGTTCACCCACTTTTCGCTGTGCGTATTCCATCCCATGATGTGATAGGGGGCGAGCCTATCGCCATATCGGGCACAAATTCAAGGCTCCGGGCTAATACTGAATAGAAAATCCAATACGTAATAAGTATTAATAATCTAAGTTTTAAATGCCTTAATTCCACTTCGACGTGGACTCGGTTAATTGTAAATCCAGCAAACCATTCTCTCATCCCGGAAAAATCGTTTTAGAATGAAGCCACTAAAAGTATTGTTTGACATGCAAATCAAACCCAGAACCTTCCGTTCCATAGACTATAAGCTGTTACTTAGTAGGCGGCCAAAAAATTAACTTATAGCAACTTATTGCAACAATATCACATACTAGCTATTGCCCGCGGCTCCGTCAGCGAGAAAAGGTTTTCCAGGGATAAAAAGCATATAGCACTCAGGAGTAATGTAGCTTTCTATTAGTGAAAGTATTTTCCAAATCTATTTATCAGTTCGAGCTCGTGCAAACCTACAAACTTACAAGCTTTTCCTCTTTGTAATATTAGTATAGATTATATATGACTTCCTCGCAATAGTCGCGACGTCGATATCCTAGATTTAATTCCCTAGTCGACCAATCTATTATATGAGTTCACCAGATTGGACTCCTGTCCGATATTATATGGATAGACTTGACATGATGAAAATACCGCGGAATGTATTCAGTGCTCCCACTTTTTTTTATAATGAATCAACCAGTATTTTCAGGGAAGCGTTTTTAAAACTAAAGTCTTTTTAAAGATTATGGTAAAAGAGTAAGCGGGATTTTTAGTTAACTGAGGTTAAGTAATTCTTAATCAAAAATCGTTTTTTTTTAGTTTCCGTATCAATCAATAAGCTTTTCTTTCTACCTATTAAATTGACAGCCAAACTTATATATACCTTTTTGATGAATGAATTAATGAATAGAATTTAATGTGCACCACGTTATACAAAATATAAATAAATAAGAAATAGGTTTAGAGCTTTGAATCGCGCGACAATAAGCGGTCTTATCGCTAAAAAGTGATCTCTTCCAGACAACATACACTGATTGTGAGAGATATATGAAGGGAAGAATGGGGTGTTTATATAACAATTAAAATTAATAGACATATCTAAATAATTATTATACTTATATACAATATATGAACTATAAACCTAATCACAGTAAATAAGTAAATGTAGATTGATAATCTGAATTGTCAGTGTGTTGCCAAAGTTTAAAGTAATCAAAAAATTTAATTGTATACATATACGTCCAAAATATAAAATTAGCAGATCAGTTTCCCCTCAAAATAACTTTAATAAACCTAAATATACGCTATTAACCTAAATTTTAAATTATTTTGCCAATAGTCCAAACTACGCTCAAACCCTACTCACAATTACTGTCAGTTAAGATTAAAATTAAAATAGCACAGCGGAAGCTTTTATATTTGAATACCTTTTAATTTTGCCGACTTAGTTCCTTTGCTATAGATTTTCCCCTTCAGCAATCAAAACGTAGTACAACTAAACGCGGTTTCAAAAGAAAAAGTAAACCGAGCTATGATTGTTCCCGTTTCTGCGAGCTATGCAAAGCGAAATGTAAATGAACGGACGTCCGTTAATTGTTACCGGTGTATAAATATGCCGGGGATCAAGTTACGCTGGTCGTTCGTAATGACTCTTTGATTATAGATGACATGAGGTAATTAGCTGACATCTCGTTAAGTGCAATCGAATACGCACGTGCCTTTGAGCGTCTGATTTTCGATGTCTATTTATTTATGAACGATTTTCATTACCTTTAAAGAAAAATTAATGACTTCCTGCAGTTCTCTTACATATTTTTTATAGTTTATATTAGAAGTTTAACTCATTTTAGTTTTCTTTTTCACTATAACATGTAATTTTTATACAACAGATAGGATTGTTTTACCTTTAATGGGCATGTATATCGGCCTGTGCTAGAATGTTTTTTTATGATTTTATTAATATATATTCTTTTGGTGTACCATAATAAATAAATAAACTACCTTCCCATAGATAACTTACCTAGAAATTCACTTTGAAATGTAAGTTTTATTAACGCTAATCAGCCTTAGGTTAAATATTGTCTGTACCGTTCAAACTGTCTATCAAGTAAAGTAGAGGCCGTCTGGGTGGGTACCACCGCAATGTCTATTTCTACCGCCAAGCATCAGTGTGCATGCACTGTTGTGTTTCGGTTTGAAGGACATTGTAGCCAATATAACTACTGGACATAATAAAGACTTACCATCTTATGTCTCAGGATGACGAGCGCAGTGGAATGCCACACAGTACTTTGTAACTCAAGGTGCTGGATGGTGTTGCTACTGTTTATGGGTGGTCGTATCGCTTACCATCAGGCGAACGGCATGCTCGTCTCGTCATTTAATGATATAAAAAAAAAATGCAGTACCAAATTTTTTGTTTAACGATTAGAACCAGTAGCTGACCTCGTTTTACTAAATCTATTTTAGTTGTTCTTAAAGACTTACAAAGTCTTTCTAAAATAGTTTAGAACAATGATAACTCATTGCCGTAAAAGATAAAATAAAAACAATTGAATATAGCTGGCAAAACACGACGGAAATTTTTGCTCTTTTGGAGGATAAAACAATAGTTAATTATCAAGTTACTTATTTACTTTAATCGAAGCTGGTTAAAAGAAGATATAAAAAGCCGGACAAGTGCGAGTAGAACTCGCGTGCCGAGGGTTCCGTACAAACTTGTAGGTAAGGTATCGAAGTATAATAAGTTCAATAGTTTGCCAAAATTAATTAATTAATTAATCTAATTTAAAAAATACTTAAATTCACTTTTTTGTTTGTAAAGTAAATATTTACAGTTTTAAGATTTTTTAGTTTACATATTGTGCTGTATGACCATTCTTCTTGCACAATTTCATGATTCTAGGTCAACGGGAAGTCCCTATAGGTTTTGATTCCCTTGCGAAAACGCAAAATATGCGACATAAACGTTCATATCTTTTGATCACGTTGACTTACAAATTTGATTTTTTCACAGCTGAAAAGGACTTTAAGCCCGAGAGTATTCGATGTAAATTTTAACTTGATATCTTTACACGTTCCTGAGAAAGAGGGTCTTAACAGACGGACAGAGGGCCAACAAACTGATGACTATGAGGGATCCTTTTTTTCCTTTTGAGGTCCGGACCCTAAAAACAACTTCTGAACTTCTATAACAATACTTGAAATAGAAAAACCACTTCGAACTTTCATCATTTGAAATCTCCTCTATGTATTTTCTGCTCAGTTTCAACGTAAACAGAGAATTCTATTAAAATCACATTGTTTTGGTTACTTGTTATTGCAGGGATTCATAATTTAGGCATGTTTACAGTGGGTTCCGTTTAGTTTCCACTACAATTTTCTGTTAGTACTAGGACTTGTTTATCTTTGGTATAATTTTCATTTCTCTTACTAAATGTACAATAGACTTAAATATGTACCCTGGAAGGGGTAGGTAGTAGATAGTAATCGGGCCTAATATTTAGTCATAATTAATCTAGGTGTTACTCTAAACTTATCAAAAAAAAAGTAGAATCGCTTTGTTGAAAAATAAAAAAAAAATGAGTTGGAACTTGAAGATCTTACTATTCATAAGAAACGGGTTCCATTTCTCGTCAGTCTGCGAGATGGCAGCTTAACAATACAAGTATTACCTTCTATATCCTACTATCCTACTAATATATAAACGCGAAAGTTTGTAAGTATGGATGTATGTATGGATGTCTGGATGTATGGATGTATGGATGTTTGTTACTCTTTCACGCTAAACCTACTAAACGGATTTCGATGAAATTTGGCACGTGGGTAGATTATGTCTTGGATTAACACTTTTTATCCCGGGAAACTATAAAGCGGGACTTTTATCCCGGGAAAACTCATTCACGCGGGCGCAGCCGCGGGCAAAAGCTCGTTATACATACATCAGACAATTTTCCCTTTTCATGGGTAGGCAGAGCTGTAACACCTCCAAATTTCGCCAGCTATATTAGGTCCCATGTAATGTGGCGCTTCTATTGCCACTTACCCGGCACATTTCCAGACTACGGACGGATACTGAGCAGAAAAACCCGATATCACTTTACCTGGATCTCAAAACTTTTGAGATCCATACATAGTTCTATTTTAACAACTTAGTAAATTTCCAAATATCCCTTCTTAGTGCCCACTTACAGTATTTAATAAAACTTTGTCGTTTGTTTAAATAGGCATATCCAGACATATATTGTGTGTAGATCACAAATATTGTACCATCGTACAATAATTACAAATTATCAGGATATTGATAATAGGCGAAAAGAAAACGAAAGTGAAATGTATAATTCGCATTAGCTATTATGCTTTGCAATGCAATGCAATGCAACCAGCCCAGTTTTATACATATTATACTGCCCTCTGCTGAGCATGGGCCTCCTCTACTTCTAAGAGGGTTTAGGCCTTAGTCCACCACGCTGGCCTAGTGCGGGTTGGCATACTTCACATACCCTCGAAATTCTTATGGAGAATTCTCAGGTATGTAGGTCAATGCTTTGCAGTAAAATAATTCCTTCAATTACAGTCCCAATATTTTGTATTTCCTATTGGATATCAAACTCCTGTAACTTTATTTAACTCAGCACTAACTCTGTCTCCGCTCAGCCATTATCAGTCACTGGGTACGAAGTGACTCAACCTAGCTGAAGTAAATCAAACAATCGCATCCTAAAGCCTATTTAAGTATAAAGATCAATAGCAATTACTTATCAGGCCTAGAAGCGAAAACTTAAAACATACTGTTTTTCAGATACTAAAAACATTAAAAGGAATAAAACGTCTAATTAGAAGTCCGCCAGACCAATTTAATTTTTAAAAAATGCTCTCATATCCTCACAAAAAATCATTAAAAACTAAACAAAGACTTAGTAGGTGCACTTTGATTACTACTATTAAAACAACATATATTATTCAATTTGATGTGATTTAATAGTCATTTATTAATAATTAATATTTTTACGAAATATATTTATAGGTAATCACGCTTGCTGAATTTCTGCTATTTTAAAAGTCACGCGATCATTTGAATTCCTCAATAAATATATAAAATAACTAAAACTTCTAGCAGACTCTTAATAATGCTAAAAAAATTATAAAGTTATGAGCAATTCGTTCAAATTGTCTAATGATGTCCATCAACTGAGCCTGAAATGGGCATTGCTTTTTCAGGTTCAACGCTTCTGACAGACGGACAGACAGCTTCGTGGCATGGTTTCATTTGAACATTTCCTGTATAAATAATTTAAATTTGGACGTCTTTGACCCATGATAGAGAGACAACTTCTTGACATGGTTCATTTGAAACTTTCCATAAAATTCTAAATACAAATGAGTTTATTTGTACTATAAAAGCATTACACTGTTCACTGGCTTTAAGTTCTAGTGAGGTTATTTTCATATGAAGAACTATTTTCTCACAACGAATAATTTCTGGATCCCGTTACTTTACCTTAATCTTACTTCCTGCTAAGCGTCTACGTACAATATAATACGAAGACTTTGATCCTAAAGACCTTGTTTATTTTGAACAACAATAAATCATTTCCAGACCGCTGGGGTGTGAGACCTTCGAGAAGCTATTCTTACCTTAAGACTTGTCGCATGGATGATTCAATTGTTGTTTAATTTTGGGCGACGATCACTGAGCATCACTTGATCAATTGGCGTGTTTACTTCTTATTAAACAAGTAATTGACGGACATTTAGCCTGTCTTGTTTCATGCGTGATCAACGTGATTAACGGTCTTATTACACTGGACGAGCGCACAGCGCATTCGCCTCGCTGTGAATTCGCTTTCAATCCACCACTGTTATAAGAGCCTCAACTGTACAGTCAGCAGCATAAATATCTGTACAAAATCAAAATTTCAAATCGCCTATATACGCGTTAAGTTAAACTGAAACATTTTTTTTCTTCGTTTGAAGTAAAGTAAATCTCTTTTATTTTATTTTTGTGAAGAGAAAAAGGATTAGTAAGAACACAAAAGTGTGTAGGCAATTTGAAGTTTTGAATTTGTTCATCTACTTATGCTGCTGACTGTACCTGACACGAATGAAACAACCCGGCTTACGTAAGTAATCGGACTAATTTCCATTAATATAGGTGATTTTTATAAATATACTAGGTGTTGCTCGCAGCTTTGTCTACGTGAAAAGCCTTTCCCGCTACAAAAGCCCCAGAAACGCTAGCGCCATCTATTTAAAAATTCATATGAAAATGTCTATTTTTTCCGTGGGAGTAAATTACCAGGATAAAAAGTAGCCTAAGTTTCCACTACACTACTAAGATCTAGGACATTTTCTATCCGTATGCTTCCGTCATCCGTTCATCCAAATCTGTTCAGCTGTTCCTGCGTTTCCTTCTAAGTAAAATAAAAACGTCCAAACATTTTCAAAAACTTTTGCATTTATAATATAAGTAAAAGTAAGATACTGCCTCGGTGGCGTAGTTTTATTACGGTATGACTGCAATGCTGAGGTCTTGGGTTCGATTCCCGGGTCGGGCAAAGTGATATTGGGTTTTAAATTCAGTACCAGCCCGGAGTCTGAAATTTGTGCCCGATATGGCGATAGGCTCGCCCCCTGTCACATCATGGGACGGAATACGCAGGGCGAAAAGTGGGTGCACTAGTTGCGCCTCTGCCTACCCCTTCGGGGATAAAAGGCGTGAGTGTGTGTGTGTGTGTGTGTAAAAGTAAGATATTAATATTCTTGTAAGATTAAGTCAATTTCAGGAATTATCAATGTAGTTTTAGCCCATATTCTAATTTAATGCTAGCTTGAACAACTCACTAAATATGATGAACGATAAATTTATTTTAATCACAGTGCTGTATTATTCGGCTCGTTATGGATGACAGAAAGAACATGAAGCTTTAAGTGTTTAGCGTTAATCATACTTAGAGAGTCGTTGTGTAAGCCAGGCTAAGTGTTTGTTTTATTCTACCTGAAAATACAAGTCAATTATTTTAGAATATTTTAGCCAATGAGTTACAATTGTCATGCCTATTAATATAAAAAACAAATTAAAGAATTATTATCTGTCACGTACATAAGAATAACATAATTTATTATAAAAACATACGATGCGCTTGCCTAGTTTCGTCCCTATTATAATGTAACTAACTAACCAATATCATTTGTGAATGTGACGTGAATTTGTAATTTATATAGCACAACTATAAACCTGACTGCATCGGTGGCGTAGTTGTAGCACGGTACGACTGCAATGCTGAGGTCTCGGGTTCGATCCCCGGGTCGGGCAGCCATATTGGGTTTTTCTATTCAGTATCAGCCCGGAGTCTGGAATTTGTGCCCGATATGGCGATAGGCTCGCCCCCTATCACATGGGACGGAATATACCCGGTGAAAAGTGGGTGCACCAGTTGCGCCTCTGCCTACCCCTTCGGGGATAAAAGACGTGAGTGTATATGCATATATATACCTATATACATAACTATAAACTTCAGTGGTTTTTTATGCATATATAATACCTAATTAAGAAATTAATATTCGGTAGTTTGATATTCATTTTTTTTAACTAGAACCTTATGTGCCTCTGCGGACGTCATGGCCGAATCTGGCCAAGCAAATAATGACCGGTTATTGTACTTACAAAAGTAATAAATAAAAAAAAAACAATTAAATTCAAATCCATTGGCACAATAGCAATATTGTTTCGGCTCTAACCTAAAAAAGAAATCCTCCAAAAACACCGCAGTGTAATGTTTTTCTGATTAAATAAAATGCGTCTTTTGAATCCCACGTTAATCCGGGTTCCAAGTCTACACTGGCGACCTGCCCTAATTAAACCCTTTTACAAATTCATTGTTCAAGGTAAACTTGTTTTGCTAACTGTACTTACTTTCACTTTAATTATAGAAACGAGAGCCCTTATGGGAACACAGTATATTTACATTAGTACATAGTTGTTTGTTTGTATATATATTTATTTGCATCAACCTGAGGGGTATAGGATAGGGGGTACCTCAATATATGAGTTGAGATTTTTATGAATTATCATTATTTTAAGTTATGCTTCTTTTGGAGCGTTAGGGAAAAATGATGAGAGTAAACTTTTACGATGCGCGCGCACACCGTCACGAAAAACCGACACCCTGAAGTTAGCTATAGTCAACATTATAGTTTTGAATTTTGAACGTAGAATAGAATAGAAGGCGAAAGATATTGAAGTTATACTTCTTTTGGCGCGTTATTTAAAAATATTTTTATCTTGTTACTCCAAAGAAGTATAACTTCTAACGCGTGTACATAAGGACACACACACTTTTTTGTTTATTATTTTAAAAACAGTCCACAACCACGAGATACACAGTAACACAAAGAGATTTTACTAGTGAATTATTTGTACCTATACATTTCCGGTACAAAATAATAGCACATACTTTAATCTCCTTGTATTATAAAAAACCTTCTAACATCACTTGAAGTATTCTCTAAAGATGATATTTAATTGAATTAAATCCCATACTCAGTACAACAATAAATTTAATCTCACAACGTACGTACCATGAATGGACGCGAAGACAAAAGCTTCGGGAGTCATTCAAACTGTCTCGAACAGACCCACTTGGACAGAAAATTGCGAGGCTTCGTCCGTCAATCAACGCTAATTAACGTGCTTTTAGAAGCTAGAGTTTTATTTACGTAGGTATATGCAACCGGGTTGGATATAATTAGCACAAAACATACCTGGAATCTATAGAATAAAATCGTTTTTATATGTCTATACATTAACAGCCAGTTTCCCAACTTTTGAGTAATGTATATGAATAAGACAACCATATACAAGTCACTAATCTATACTCCCAAATAAATGGAAAAAAATAGTACTATCTCCATTATCTGTTTAATACGATACCTGTAAAATAAAATTTGCATGAAACTTGTGAAACACTATATTTACTATATTTGCAATAACTAGGAGATTATACTTACAAATCCTTATATTCTTTTGTCGCCTTATACAGGGTCATTTTTACATTGCATTACTAAATGACACCACATATTCGTCTTTACCTCTTCTAACATCTTGCCAAAAATCCTCCATGAATAAGAAATATTATTGCCTTTTTGGCAATAAAATTTCTTATCCCGGTTGTATTTTAAAATATTTTGATCATTTGGTAGTTTATTGCGAATATGGTGTCTGCAAAAGTGTATTTCTGAATGAAAGTATAAAGTTGCCGCTGCGACGAATTATCTTAGAGCAGCAGTAGTGGCATTAGGGCGTGTAAACTTAAAGTTACTTTTTATTGATATGTGGCGTCTCCATGGTTAGACCCACAATATTAATATTTATTATTTTCAGACTGGAGAAACATCCCACTATTTAGTGTCGGTTAAACAGCGACTGACATATGAGCGCTCACCCTACAGCGAGGACCGGTTACCTGCCCCCGCACGCCGCGCTTCGCACCGGGCCGCCAGCGGAGCCCCGGGAGCTGCGCAGACGCAGCGGCCGCTGCACAGTTGACCGCAACGATTCTCCGGGACTACACGTCGTTTACTCGCGCTATTCGCTTACGTTTTGCTTTCCGCTGTATTTAAATTTCCGACCTAACGTACTTTCTGTCTTCGTGTTTCTACTTAGTTTTCTCTCTTGATTATTCTATCCAACTTTCATCTGTACCTATATCTTTCTGCTGTTGCTTCAATTGTAAATATAATTATTTGGACGTTACGTGTGCTGTATAATTTCGCACTAACATACCCAAAGATATTTATTTTGTTCGATACATACACTTTTTTATTTTAAGTCTATGGTTAAAATAACTTAATGGAAAGCGTTATTTTCGACGACGAGAAAATTCATTTATTAACGCAATGTCAAAATGACCCTGTATAACTCACATGCCTTATATTTCTCAAGTGCCTTATATTCATCACGCGGCCCATATATCATGAGTGTAGGCGAACGGCCATTTTATTACGCGCGATGTTCGGATTGCGGGCGAGAGTGTTCGACGAGGCGCCCCGCGCCCCGCACCTGTGTTGCTATTAGTGTTGGGTAGGACACGACATAAAAAAGAGTTTGTAAGAGTAGCCTCTTTTTTGCACTGAGCCAGTACAATGTCCTACTTCAAAGGAGGCGAGGCGTAATGTAGCTCGGTGATACGTTTGAAGTAACCAGTACAAATATGACATATATTAATTGAAGAATGACGTACTATTGTAATTTGTAGCATGCGTCTCACTCCTTCTCTATCCTCGTCCTATAGTTTTACTGAGACAGGTAGTGAGTAACGCGAGTTCGCGACTACCGCGACATGAAATTTGAAGTAGTACAATATAAAATGTTGAGCCGCTCTTACATTTTGACGTCATCTACGGGACAAATGTACCGCCTCTTGTATGTCCTACACAACACTAGTTGCTATGCCAGGCAGCGGAGCGCCCGCGGCGGCGCGTGACGCCAAGTTAGTTGCGAGGACTTCCCGGGTCGGGCAAAGTGATATTGGATTTTTCTATTCAGTATCAGCCCGGAGTCTGGAATTTGTGCCCGATATGGCGATAGGCTCGCCCCCTATCACATCATGGGACGGAATACGCTTGGCGAAAAGTGGGTGCACTAGTTGCGCCTCTGCCTACCCCTTCGGGGATAAAAGGCGTGAGCATGCGTGCATGCGCGTTTCCGTTTTATTTATCCGGCCTCGAACATCTCTTACAATGAGCCTTATATACTTTCGGCCTCTTACGTACTTCTAGGGCCTTATACTCTTCTGACGAATTACATACTTTCACCACCTTATATATACTTCCAGCGCCTTATCTTCTTCCAGCGCCTTTTATACTTCCAGAGCCTTATATACTTCAGGCACCTTATATTATGCTTCACACGACTTATATTGTTAACAAAAATAAACAATTTCTTTGGTGGGTGTTCAATGTTCTAAGGCGGAGGAGTAAAATTTTGAGAATAGCATAGACCTATGTTAAAATTAAAAGTTTTTGATGTTGCTGCTGTTTATAGGCAACTTCGATACGTACAAAAAGACTAATTTCATGGCCCCTTCAAAAATACTTACCACTGTTATTGAAAAACTGAAGACATTTGAAGCGAGAAGCTTCAACATCTTATAATAAAGTTTTGATCATAAAATACTTACCATTACGCATCTCTCTCGTTATTCATTTAAACAACATTCCAATTTACATCTTCCTATTTGAAGTTGGTTAAAAATAACAAAAACGCCAACCATTTTTTTATGCGGACTAAGTAGGGGGCGAAATAAACCAATAACTACATTTATTTGTACTTTGCCAGTCTCTCACACTTCGTTACATCTCTTATAGTGACGCAAAGGAATTATACGACAGACTGCCTACACAACAAAGGAATGAGAGGCACGATGTGATTTTAAGAAAATACAACAATCTATTTCTTTGGCCATGAGTGTACGCGAGTAAATCCAATTTTTGTTGTACTACAAAAAGTAAAGACGTCTTTTCTGATGTAATGATTTTAAATCAACTTTGTATATTATTTTCATAATGATTTTTTTTTATTTTTTTTATTCTATAGAATGACGAGACGAGCATGCCGTTCGCCTGATGGTAAGCGATACGACCACCCATAAACAGTAGCAACACCATCCAGCACCTTGAGTTACAAAGTACTGTGTGGTATTCCACTGCGCTCGTCATCCTGAGACATAAGATGTTAAGTCTCATCATGTCCAGTAGTTACACTGGCTACAATGTCCTTCAAACCGGAACACAACAGTGCATGCACACTGCTGCTTGGCGGTAGAAATAGACATTGCTGTGGTACCCACCCAGACGGACTCTTACATATGAGAGACCACCAGTAAGTTTACTTATATTTTAATTGAAGTATAATATTGTTGAGTGCCCAACAATATACAGCAGTGCTATAAAACGCCGGGCAGACAGTCAATTTGTTACACGAATAGACTAATTGAGTTGTAGCAACTGCCAGTTTATGAATTTGACATCTTGTTGCCGCAATTTATGTTGTGAGTTTGATGCAAAGAGTTGCCAGGAACACTTTTTCTGATATTGTTATTATTTTGTCCTTTAAAATATCCTCAACTTTTAAAATGCAATGAAGTTATCTGTTTTAATTAATTTTCATTCCCGAATAATTAATTATATCGTACAAACTTAATAAATGTATATTGTATGTATAATGCATATGGGTTAAAATTGTATGTACGTAAATGTTAATAAACGTATTCAAAACAAAATGAACGAATAAAACAATATAGCTTGGCACGTTAAATTCAAAATTGATATTTATTCTTAATTTCAAATTAAATGTAATTACATAATCTCTTAAATTAACATTATATTTCACATATTTTATTTACAATTAACATTATTGTACTCGGTTGGTATACTTTTTTATTAACTGTTATACATTACAATTCTCGTAAAATATAAAATATGGAGGCGGACAAATTGTATTTGTATAGATTTTGCATATGACGCCGGATACGGAAGGATAATTCACGCGTACTTTCATGTACGCCTATTTAAATCAAGAATGGATAGGTAACCGCTCTACATCGTCATTTATGTAATGTTTTATATTGATACTCAGTTAAATGCCTTGACATTTAAAGATGAAAAAATACAATTCAGTCACGCCATACCGTAGTAACACGTGGTGAACACTTAAGGGTTTCGATCAATTATTTTTTTATATTTTTTGAATAAGGAGAACTCTTGAAAAAGGTATTATTATTCAGCCACGGCACTCCATTATATGTGACTAGCTTTTGCGCGCGGCTCTGCCCGCGTGGGAAAGTTTTCCGGGATAAAAAGTAGTCTATAGCACTCAGGAGTAATGTAGCTTCCTATTAGTGAAAGAATTTTCAAAATCGGTCCAGTAGTTCCTGAGATTAGCGCGTTCAAACAAATAAACAAACAAACTCTTCAGCTTTATAATATTAGTATAGATAGTACGTGGAACTGGACGGGAGTCCTGATAGAGTATGGAAGGACAAGAGACGTTTACCCCTTGCCAGTCGATACAATTATGCCGGCCTGTTCGAAACCGGATATACACAGGCTGATCTTGGGCTTGAAGAAAAACTTTTTTTTCATTAGCGTTTCCTTGCTTTGACTTCCATGAAAAACCTTTCCAGAATTAAAAGTAGCCTACATCCTGTCCAGGACTTGATTCCTTACCCTTTTTAACCTAAATGAAAATGCAATGCAATCAGCCCTGTATATACTGCCCACTGCTGAGCACGGTCCTCCTCTACTACTGAGAGGGACCCTAAATGAAAATTAACTCTGCCATTACAATGTTGATCACTCCGATTATTGCCTCCATTTTGTGACGTCATCTTGCTGACACGTGCGTAACGAGTCGTTATGTTCGCTAGCTATTAAAATAAACGAGCTGTAGCTCCTTCCAGGGATTAAACGGGATTAAATCATTTATTAAGTTTAACGGTGAAAGAAAACCGAGAGGAAAACTACGTACCGAGGAATAGGTTATAGGAGGAATGGGTAGTTGATTACTCTTTTTTAATACATATATCAAAAATGTATGCGACCTAAAATCTAACGGAAAAATATTTTTCAAAATTAAGGCAATAATTAGTAAGTTATAAAGCTTTGAAATTTGGTGGAAGAGTTAGTTGTCAAATAACCGTAATATTACACTGTGACGTCACCGAGAGTCGCTGGCCATAACGCTACGTGCGTGAGAAAAGATAGCGCGATATCCCCTCCACGTCCCCACTTTTGCTCGCGACAATATTTCAAATATGAATAACTGCTTTATTTTTCAACCAATTTTTATATTGATTTCAAAGAAGAATTTTTTTTCGTATTATTTTATGTTACATATAAAATAATTTACTGCCTCGGTGGCGTAGTTGTATTACGGTACGACTGCAAGGCTGAGGTCTCGGGTTCGATCCCCGGGTCGGGCAAAGTGATATTGGATTTTTCTATTCAGTATCAGACCGGAGTCTGGAATTTGTGCCCGATATGGCGATAGGCTCGCCCCCTATCACATCATGGGACGGAATACGCTTGGCGAAAAGTGGGTGCACTAGTTGCGCCTTTGCCTACCCCTTCGGGGATAAAAGGCGTGAGCATGCGTAAAATAATTTACAAAATCATACATAGGAAACTACCCTATTCTGCCTAAGAATTTTGATGGTATGTAAAATCTGCCTACCTGCACTAGGCCAGCGTGGTGGAATCAGGTCTAATTCCTTGCAGTAGTAGGAGATCCGTGCCAAGTAGTGGGACAGTATATAATACAGGACTGGTATTATTATACACACATATTCACGACTTTTTATCCCCGAAGGGGTAGGGCAGAGGCACAACTAAGTGCACCCAGTTTTCGCCATGCGTATTCTGTCCCGTGATGTGACAGGGGGCAAGCCTATCGCCATATCGGGCACAAATTCCAGACTCCAGTCGGATACTGAATGGAAAAATCCAATATCACTTTGCCCGACTCGGGGATCGAACCCGAGACCTCAGGATTGCAGTCGTACCGTAATACAACTACGCCACCGAGGCAGTCATTATTAAGCTGATATTTATATTTTTCCAAAAGTCACGAAATTACACAGAATACAAAAGAAATAATAAAGTAGATATTTGTTTACATTTGGAACAATGAATGCAATAATATTCTCGACACAATATGAAAAACAGTTAGTAACCCAGAAACAAAGCCGAGCTTGGCCTATTTTTACCTTCTAGAGACTTCATACACAGTCATACATGAGGCAATTTAATCTGTTAGCCTTAAATTCATAAAATGCATATTTGTGTAGGCCTTTTAAAAACGAGATAAAACGTTTATAATTTAATATTAAGCTCGAAATTAAAATGTATCCTCAGTAATGACGCCTATAATGATTTTTGTTCATGTTAATTTAAATTCAACCTTAACACCAAGTAATATAAATACAATTCCTCCGCCTGCGAAAATACATTTTACACAGCATACAATATACACAGCAAATTTACAGTAGTAAAACGTTATCCGAAGTCACGATGGTTTTGTATGAGAATTAAAGATATTGTTACAAGAGTATATATTGTGAGTATTTCCACTTCTAACTTAGATGCTGCGGAGTTGTTTCCGTGCTGCATTGCTGCTGGTGTCTCACCTGTGGACAAAATAATAATCATTTACGATAATTGTAGGTGGCGTAGTTGTATTACGGTACGACTACAGAGCTGAAATCTCGGTCTCAATCTCCGGGTAGGGGAAAGTGATATTGAAATTTTCTGCTCAATTTCATCCCTGAGTTTGGTTTGTGCAGTGATAACAGGCTCGCTCCCTATCACATTATGGGAAACACATGGCGAAAAATAAGTGCCCTGGTTGGAACTCCGTCTACCCCTGTCGGGATATAGGCGTGATGTGGGTTTGATTTGTTCAATAATAATTTGCATCATCATCAGCCATATCAAGTCCATTGTTGAACATAGGCTTCCGAAAGATTTCCAGATCTACCTGTTAACTTAAAAGCTGCATCCAACATGTTTCGCACTTTATCTGGTCGTCTATCCACCTTGTAGGTTGATGTCGAACGCATCCGACACATGAAGCCGTAGTCAAGATGCACTAGTACTATCGTTAAAGCTAATAGAAGGCATAAAAAAATATGGAAATGACGTAATTTTTTTCCTAACATAAATTCAGGTGAACCGTATGCTCGTTTGCCCTTTATATCATAAAAAAAATCACACCTTTTATCCCCACAGTCAAAGGGTTAGGCAAAAGTGAAACTAGAGTATCCATTTTTCATTTCATTCATCAATCATAATACAATCCAAAATTAAAGCATTATCATCATCATCAGCTACATAAGGAATACACACTACTGAACATAGGCCCCCTCTAAAGAGTTCCAGACGGACCTGTCAAAAGCGGCCTGCATCCAGCGTGTTCCTGCGACTTTGATCAAATAACAAAGCTGAACATAATTATCTACTCTGAAGTTAAACAACAAAGGCAGTCATTTATTTAACTTTAAGAAAACTCACTTAAGACGATTGCCTTCCACGCAACAAAAGATTTATTTATCATGTCAAAGTAATAAGTAAATGTAATAACGGAACAAAAGTTGATCCAACCTCACATAATTATCTTGGTAACATCAAGTGAAGTTGTTACTTTTTGTCTCATTAAGACTGGTTTGAAATTTTCCGTTTCGGCACAGCTTTGGGAACAATTGTACTAGATCAGAGTAGGTCCCGAATTACTAGTATTATGAACCCTTTGTCGGCTTTAGTGTCCGTTGAAATAAATTCGGCGCTTTGAGGGTTGAAAATCCTATTTCGGTTTATGCAGATTTTGGAGAATATTTTATCTATGGAAACGTTGTTATTTTTGCGTATCATTTATAGAGGATGGATTTTGATGCATGTTTCAGTTGTGTTAAAGAATCTTAAGAAAACAATAACTAAAATTCACTTAATTGATATTGTAGATGTGATTATTGTAAATAGAACAGATAGTAGGTCTAGAGAGTAATTATATTGTGAATATTGAAATAATGAGAATTTATAGGTTAGTCATTAGTGTAATAATAAAAATATCGGACATAGAAACGGAGGGTTTGAATTCGTTGTTTATGTTTTTTATGTTCCGAGAAAATTCGAAATGTAAAATTCTATGAACAGCAATATTGGTGGGATTTTTTTCGTTCCGTACAAAAATAATAATAATAATTCGAGGATTTAAATTGGTTTGATTTTCTAATAAAAACCTTCGAATGAGACAAAAAGCTGAAATTGTAAACATTAAACTTACGCTTAATAATAACATTACTTATGTTATTTGACAATGATAAAAAAAACTATTTGAATAGTTACACATATTTTTATAATTCGATACCCCGATAAAAAAATCGTCTCGTGGTTACTAGGAAGTACTTACGCTAATCAACATCTTCAAACCAGAAACACGGACAAGTGCTTCCCTTTTTTCAATATTTTTGTTTTTCAAAGCCCATTTTTTCTTCTCCCAATTTGTCGATTAATTAGGCGAGCGACTTATACAAAAACAAATAAGCATGGAAATGAAAACATTATATTTCTGGGTAAACCTCGAAGAATACACGTTACAAGGGAATATAATTCCCCAAAGCGCTACCCAAAACAAATAATAATCTCAGGTATTACTCACTTTGAACAACGTGTACTGTTACCGAAGCGGCTTTCGCGTTGGCGGGAACACACGTGTAATTTCCAGCATGGCGGGGCTCGGCTTTGCCAATCACTAGCTCGCTTGTCTGCCGCCCGTTGTGCACGCTCACTCCATCTAGGAAAGATGCAAATATGAAATTTGAAATTGGAATGATTTGAATTAGAAATATGTCCGCTTTTTGTATGGGTGCTGGGCCTCAATATCTAACTATGCTAACACTTTATGGAATAAAATATTTTTAGATCAGCCATTTATAACTACCTTTTTTAAAAATGTTCCTTTTGCTGTAGTTTTCAAGCAATATAACATTACATAAATCTCAAAATCGGAAGACTGAAATTATACGATTTATTGCAAAGGCCTAGTTTTTGGGAGTACTATCCAAATATAAATTATCTTAGTTAGAATTATAAGCCTATTATTGGGTATATCCTTTAAATAAATCGAAATTCAAATTATTACTCGAAAAATAGATGAAGTAGTATTCAAAAGTAAGCATATCCGTATACGGTGTATTCCAACGTAGGTTTTTTATCGTGTGTGAAAGTCTTTAAAAGCGGCGTGCTTTTATCCAAAGTATGGAGAGGTCTAAATATATTCGCTTAACTAATTTCCATACCTATATTACGATATCTCCTGCCGCCTTAACAAGACTTTTTATTTGCATTGATAAACTCATTTCAACCAATGTCCCTCTTAGGATTCAAACTCAAGATCTCGCAATTTCCACAGCCTAATAAGCTGCTGCCAAGCTACTGCTAACGACTTTTACTGATTATAGATACTGTCAGATACTACGCGTCAGTAATTGATGATTGTATCCACTCGAAACCCAATGTAATTCAACGAAGTCAGCCAATTATTGATTAAAGAGAGATTTTGTATCAACCACAAAGGAAATTGTATGATTGGCGTCAGATTTTGATTGATGCCACGGAACTGACCTAAATACCTTCGATTTTAGTTCAACCCAATTGTAGAACCTTCTTTGATTTTGCGTTGTGAATAGCCGCACGCCCCAATTGCATAGTAACAAACGATCTTTATTTATGTCATTCCATTTTCAAATCTTGTCTGCTGTTAGATGTTTTTTTCTTAATTATTTATCACTATGTTATTCCATTTTCAAAATGTGACCTATAAGCATTACAGTTTTTTTAAGCTATTGCATAGCTTCTATCGCGGGCCTTGAGCGTGGAGACCGAATCCAGAAATTCCGTAACGAAAATAACCTGACATCTTTTTTATCTTACTAATATGAACCTTAAATACAATACGTAGAAGCTATAATTCTTGAAACGAGTATATATTTATTTATTAAAGTCATTAAAACCATTTCTTACTAATCTAATATGAACCTTAAATACATTGCGTAGAAGCTATTTCCCCAGCGTTGGCACGGCACGAGTACAAAAGAATCGAACATAACATTCTTTTTTCAAATTTTAATTTATTCTACTTTGGTTGTGATGACCATTGGATTTCTGACATTTATCAATAACAAGACTAAACGTGCGTTGCTCGCGTTTAAAAATCTACTTTATGTGGTAAGCGTAAGATCGAATTTGTGTTTAGTCAATCAAAATTTGTGATAAAAAATGCTATGCAATAGCTTTACCGCGGCAGTCTCCGAGTGCCATACGTATTTTTATTTTTATTGAATTGAATGACGAGACGAGCATGCCGTTCGCCTGATTATAAGCGATAGGACCACCTATAAACAGTAGCAACACCATCCAGCACCTTGACTTCAAAGTACTGTGTGGTATTCCACTGGGCTCGTCATCCTGAGACATAAGATGTTAAGTCTCATTATGTACAGTAGTTACACTGCCCACAATGTCCTTCAAACCGAAACACAATAGTGCATGGACACTGCTGCTTGGCGGTAGAAATAGACATTGCGATGGTACCCACCCAGACGAACTCTTAGATAAGAGAGAGCTACAACCAGTAAAACAGTGTTTTTCCGCACAAATCCAATTAACTAACTCTAACAAATATTGATTACTATAAACGCTGTTAGTATTGTTTTGTTTGTTCGCGTAATTCCCCAGCCACTTCGTCTGGATTGAACAATAAGAGATTCAGAATGCTCTTCGGTATTATATTGATTGATATTTGGCACGTTTTCTTTTTTTAAACTAATCCTCAACAGAAAATATTACACACTAGCATTGCGCGCGGCTCCGCCCGCGTGGAAAAGTTTTTTCAGGATAAAAAGTAGCCTATAGCACTCAGGAGTAATGTAGCTTCCTATTAGTGAAAGAATTTTTAAAATCGGTCCAGTAGTTCCTGAGATTAGCGCGTTCAAACAAACAAACAAACTCTTCAGCTTTATAATATTAGTATAGATTAGTCTCAGGAAAGTGTTACAATATTCCATGGGTTCGGCATTGAATATCATACATTAGCTTTAGAAATAGAATCGGAACTTGCTTCCATTTTTAATCCGTCGTCTTATGGTCGATTTTTTCTCTATCTTTATCTCTATCTTTCTTGTCGATATTCTTTTAAGCGTAGAGTTTGGTTATACATTAAAGTATGATGTATGTATGGGGATATCATCAAAATTATTTACTACTTCAAAAACGTATTTCATTTCGTCATTACTACCAAAATAATTATAAATATTAGATTGTGTTTCCAATAGCAATATAAAATTGTAAGAACTTAATAAAAACGATTATTTCAATAAATATCAAAGATTGTAACGATAATGTTTCATATCAAAAGCACCGTTTATTTTACGATCAAAATTGTCAATTATCTTCGAGACTCTTGAAAAAAGTTCTGCGTTCTGTCCAAGCACATCGAGCAGCTTGGAGATTTCTTTTAAAATAAGCTCTTTTGTTTCCATCTGTGTTACCTTGTTTTTGTTGTATGTATTGTAAAGAATTACAAACTGTCTCGAGTACGTTTCCAGTATTGTATAATAAGCCAGAATCGTTACATTTTATCGATGTTGTATTTCCTGAAAATTTCCCCACAAACAGAGCACCAGGGGAAATATTTCCACTGTTAAAGCCATTGGAATATCCATATTTTATTTACAACGAAAATTTAATTCCACGAACGCGATACCTTTGTAACTGATGGATTTTTTTTTTATATTTTTATTGAAATTCTCTCACATCGTTTTCAATGGTAAATGAACTGAATTTTGGATGTTTCTCGTTCATTTTCTAGTAGTTCGTTGTGATATTGAATTGTTCTAAAAGTTTTTAAGAAAATCTATGAATTGAGGTTAAAAAAAAGTCTGGTTCAATTGTACAATATTAGATTCTTTCTTATGTCCCAGTCTTCATATAAGGATATCATTAATTTAATTTAGCATTAAAAATATTATCTGTGTTTACTTCTTTATAATTCATTACCAAATCTATCCCATTCAGGGGTAGGCGAAGGCGTTCACGTACATTTCAATAGTTAAGTCCAATGTAATAGGGATTGAAGCTATTGCAAATTAACCATTATTTCGAACTCCACTTTTATTAACTAAATCACTAAAACGAGACCATCAGCCGACCATCACCTACATAATTTCTCTTAGATGATAGTTAACATACCATACCATACTAGCCCTGTATTATATACTGCCCACTGCTGAGCACGGGCCTCCTCTACTACTTAGAGGGGTAAGGCCTTAGTCCACCACGCTGGCCTAGTGCGCGTTGGCAGACTTCACATACCTTCAAAATTCTTATAGTGAACTTCTCAGATATGCAGGTTTCCTCACGATGTTTTCATTCACCATGAAAGCGAACGATAATTCACAAAAAGTACACATTTTTTTTTTTTAGAAAAGTCAGAGTTGCGTGCCCTTGGGTTTTGAACCTGCGGAAATTCGTCTCGGCAGTCCGTTCCACTCCCAATTAGGCTATCACCGCTTTGAATGATGATAGTTAAGTGATTATAAATAATAACAATACTAGCCCTATATTATAATATACTTCCCATTGGTGAGCACGGGCCTCCTCTACTACTGAGTGGGTTTAGACCGTAGTCCAACACGCTGGCCGGGTGCGTGTTGGCAGACATCACTAACACTCTGAATTCTTATGGATAATTCTCAGGTATATGTTTCCTCGCGATAATTTCTTTCATCGTTAAAGCAAACGATAATTGTTAAATAATGCACACACTCACACACACACACACTCACGCCTTTTTTTATCCCCTAAGGGGTAGGCAGAGGCGCACCTAAGTGCACCCACTTTTCGCCGTGCGTATTCCGTCCCATGATGTGATAGGGGGCGAGCCTATCACCATATCGGGCACAAATTCCAGACTCCGAGCTGATATTGAATAGAAAAATCCAATATCACTTTGCCCGACCCGGGGATCGAACCCGAGACCTCGGGATTGCAGTCGTACCATAATACAACTACGCCACCGAGGCAGCCATTAAATAAAAATAATATTAAATAATGCATACGTAATTTATAAAAGTTAAGGGTTAGCCTTGGGGTTGGATTCTGCGGATATTGGTCTTGGCTCTTCCAACTAATTCAAGTCATCACTGAATTATGTAATTCATCGACAAGGTATACTTTCGTATATAAAGATATTCATTTGGTTACTTACTTAAATCATAGTTGATCATTCTGTTCTCGAAATACCAGAACACGTAGGACGGTGGCTCTGTAGACCGCTTGACTACACACACCAACCGGAGCATCGAACCTTCGTGTATTATCTTCTCTGATTCACCCACTATCTCAGCGTAGGCGGCTATTAAAAGGAAAAAAAATCAATTTATAATAGTAGCTCATACACTATGAGGCATTTCGATCACACCTATATTTCGACAGCTATGTAGACCAAATAAAATAAGGGAAAGGTAATTGGCATTTGTTAGACACAATGCCAAAATGCAGGCTGATACTGAGCAAAAAATGCCATCAATTTACTCGATTTGGGGACCGCGCCCAAAACGCGGTCGTACTGTAATACAACAACACCGCCGCATCAATGTAATGCAATGCAATCAGCCCTGTATTATATACTGCCCACTGCTGAGCACGGGCCTCCTCTACTACTGAGAAGGTTTTAGGCCTTAGTTCACCACACTGGCCTAGTGCGGGTTGGCGGACTTCACATACCTTCGAAATTCAGAGAACTTCTCAGGTATGCAGGTTTCCTCGCGATGTTTTCCTTCACCGTTAAAGCGAACGATAATTGATAAACATTACACACGTAACTACGAAAAGTCAGAGGTGTGTGCCTTGGGTTTTGAGCCTCCGGACGTTGAATATTACATCAATGTAATATTAGTAGGAAATGGGTAGTGGATATATTGCTTATTTATATTTACATTACTCCTTACATCCGCACAAATAGACTTTTTACTCTTTATATTAATATGTTTACATCTTGAATATTGAGTGACTCAACATCACGAAGTCTAGTCACACGAAGTTGTTTCATAAAGGTGTTTCCTCCGCGTTATGATATGTTCTTCTCCAAACAAGGTTTACAAAAAGTTTATTTACTATTGGCGGCTTGGCTGTCTCCGGCATTGCCGACGTCCACGTGCCATGGTAACCACCTACAGATGGATCGTTAGCTAGTTTACCCTCATAGGCATTAAAACATGCAGATGGTTTGTGAGATACTCTGGTACTGAATACTGATCATAGCCAAGTTATTTGTTTTGACTAAATTATGAGATTTGCCATTTACCCACTTGATGGTAACATTACTATAATTATAATGATTTCTTATATTTACGCGAATGTTCGACACTGAAATAAAACTAGTTTAGGCTTTTTTGGCGATAAATTTGTTTTGCCTTGTGACCATGAAGGCTGTAAAATCTCTCGAAACGTTGGAAGCGAAAAATTAAACAAATTGATCGCGAACAAATCCATGACGTAGTTTTATTTCAATTAATATAATTAAATATAATTGCCATGCACGACTACCTATAATCAGAAGTATCCAGAACTTTATATATAGCTTTGCATTTCATTGAACTGAGCTTACTAATGTAGTTTTAAGGTCTCATTGACTACACTGGCTCGAATGATCTAAGTTGGCTAGAGTAGTTCTGGTACAATGATAGATGGAAAGAAAACAAACAAGTCAGTCGGTCTTTCATCAACTTCTTTAGCATCAGCTTTCTTCTTCCTCCTACTCTTATCTTCTTCCTTCTGCTCCTGCTTACCTACTTAAGGTTTAAAGATATTTATTCCCAATAAGACAAATGTCACTTGCTTGAGAACAATATTTAACTTATGTGTACTAAATAACTTTAACAAAGTTGCCAACCACAGTAGTCGTCGGGTTATACATTTGATACATTCACATTTTGCTAAAGTAAGGTATTGTCTGCAATAAGATATTTAGCCAAGTGAGTCTTAAACGTATTAAATGAATTTACATTTTTAATTGATGAAGGTATTTATACCTACTTTAAATCATGTTTCAGAAAGGAGGCAGGCTTCCTCATAAGACACTAAGGTTTTGAGACCAGCTGAGTATCTAACGTTGACCCTCTTTAAAAGATCGACTTCCAAGCAAATTGTATAAACCACATCTAATGTTCCACAATGGTATTCGAACCCTAAACATAGACACTAAACAAAGAGTAGCTGTTACTTCAATTTTAGTTCTGTGTTCAGAATAATTCTAGCTAGAATATGGTATTTGGATTGAACTGTTTGATAAACTTAGGTAGTCCCATGCGTCAGCATGTCAGAGTTCCTAAGTAATTTGCTCAATGTTTGGCCACTGTAGGTACCTGACGATTTGCATACTATGATATGCAATGCTGAATTTAATAATTTCATATTTAGTTTACCCTCTAGCTTTATAATATATAGTTAATATTCTTGCTAGTATAATAATTTATGTTCTTCGGAATAACAATTCGAATTAAGTTCTGCGAAAGAGCAGTATCATATTATATGAAGGACAATGTAACTGGTATTATTTCCGAGAATCATAATAATCATGCTATTGTTTTCTGTGCTTCCCAACCATACTTTGGACTACAAGTAGTGGCTTTCTATTTATTTTTGCCAGCCAACAGAAGCTTTTTTTTTTCAAATTGTAATCAGTACACTTATTAATAAGGCCGGGTTATTTCATCTTTGGTCAGATAAAGTTAGGGCGTATCATACTGGCGAATTTATTGCGAGGCCAAGACGTTGCGCGCTCGTACAGTTAATGAGATCTTAAACTTACTTGACCACGGATGTAATTACACGGGCTTAGAAATATTTCTGTCTCAGGGTTACAAGCGTAATTTAATATCATGCGAAACTTACTGATGCTGCTACTATTTATGGGCTTTTTGTATGTTATTTACTTAGGATTCATAATGTCCACACACATACACTTACGCCTTTTATCCACGAAGGGGTAAGCGTAACTAGTGCACACACTTTTCGCCGCGCATATTCCGTCCCATGATGTGATAGGGGGCGAGCCTATGTTCAAATCGGGCACAAATTCTAGACTCGGGGCTGATATTGAGTAGAAAAACCCAATATCACTTTGCCCGACCCGTGGATCGAACCCGAGAACTCAGCATTGTAGTCGTACCGTAACACAACTACGCCACCTAGGCATTCATAGTTAGTCGAGATTCATAATGTTCTGTATACATACCTACTAAAACAAGCTTGAAGAATATACTTGTAGGTGGATGAGTCGGGACCTGACACTCGTAGTATCCACCGTCAGCTGACGTTGCGAATCGTATGTGCAACGCCCAATCCTGTAACAAGACTTCTGTTATTTCTTGTCCGTAATATCTTAAGGGTTTTCAATGTTAGGGTTTTCCATTTGAGTACTAGGTACGCCTTATAATAATATAAAATTACGTCATTAATTAAATTGCTGAGCTGGGAATTATGTGAGGATCAAAGTCTAAATACTCTGCACTAGTCTAATGAGGCGACTGTTTGAGTTATTCATCTTTATTTTGAATGTTTACTACCATAATATTAATGTTATTATTATTCATCAAAAATGGAATTAGAACATCTCGCAGACCCTCAAGATATCATGGCAATTCTAAATTCAGATCGACCTCACTACATTCCTTTGGTTTCCAAATTTCAAACTTGGAAACCAGTACGCACAAATATGTATCTACCATAAACAAAATTCGTGAAACAATTTAAATTTGGAACCACAGCGAGTCAACCGTGTGTTAATTTGCAAATTAAACAAAACAAGACAAGTTTTATCGGAGTCTCTGGGGAGCGGGCCGTTGAAAGCGATTCCAATGTTGACAATAAACGGCGGTTATCAAACTGTCTAGCGTTCTCCAAATGGATTTCGATGTTTAACTTTCATTTCAAGGCTGGCTGTTCTGTGATGTGGGATTTTATTGCTTGTTATCAGGACAGCTGTTAATTAGATTCATTTCGGCTTCAATATTAATGAATATTTTACTAGAATTTTCTTGACCAAAATAAACATTAATTATTTATTGATTCAGGTATGCAGATTTTTTATATACTGGCACGGCAACTAGATCTTACTCCACCTGATAGTAGGCGAAGTGGGAGTCCGTGTAGAGTTTCGACTATCGAGAGATTATTATCCCTCGCCAGTCGACACAATTATGCCGGCCTGTTTGAACCGGATTTGAACCTGATCACGAAACGCGACACTTATGTGAGCCACTGGTGGGTTTAACACCTGTTACGGTGGTCTCTATCCAGGCGGATACAAGATAAATCCTACTACAAGCAAGATTCCAAATTTAAAATTTCCATAAACGTCTCATATCAAATTGACATAGATATTACGCATTTTCCCTTTCAGCAGAAGGCCAAGGTGACACACCCACAGTTTGCAATCTAAGGGGTCGTCCATTAATCACGTGATGTTTTTTAGCAACTTTTGTACCCCCTCCCTCCCCCATGGTGATATTTAGTGAGGCTTTAGACTACCCCTCCTCCGTACCAAAGATCACGTGTATTTTTTTGGTACAAAGAATCTTAAAAATTTTAGTACATTATGTTCAAATACAATAACAATAATAAATAAAACATAAATACACGTGATGTATCACTATACACCCCCCCCCCCCTGATATTTTGTGATTTATTCTGCCCCCCCTTTCAAGCCTCACGTGATTAATGGACGAACCCTAAACTAATCTAGGAATGTACTTTTTGAAGTCATTAAATATTCCAACACAACCTATTCATGGCAATGAACACCGTGTACAATTAAACCAAACCGCCAATCAAAAACCTGACTTTAATCAATAATGCGACTCAGCATTGGCCGTTATCCAAACAACTGTCATTGCCAATAACTGAATTGGTTGGTCGATATAATCCTGTCCGGTTCTGTTTAGTGCCCGGATTACATTTCAACTGCATTTAGAATAATATGTACTGTTGACCTGTAGTGGCCAATTGGGAACGCGTTAACAGTCCTAAATTTGGCAAAGGGTTCAATTGGTCGTAATATAAATTCGAGTTAGTGAGTTTAGGTAGCTGGTGATTTGATAGAAGTAAAATTTGGCATATTGGTGGACCAAGTCATGGATTACCACATATTCTGGTTTTAATCCTAGATCCTGGTCGTAGGTCTCTCATATAATGTAAGAGTCCGTCTGGGTGGGTACCACCGTAATGTCTATTTCTACCGCCAAGCAGCAGTGTGCATGCACTGTTGTGTTTCGGTTTGAAGGACATTGTAGCCAGTGTAACTACAGGACATAGTGAGACTTAACATCTTATGTCTCAGGATGACGAGCGCAGTGGAATGCCACACAGTACTTTGTAACTCAAGGTGCTGGATGGTGTTGCTACTGTTTATGGGTGGTCGTATCCCTTACCATCAGACGAACGGCATGGTCGTCAAATCATTCAATTCTAAAAAAAAAAAAAAAACAAATGAAGCTAATTACCTTAAAAAAATACCCGCATTTTAAAATAATATTACGTAAAAGCGTTTCAAGTCTTTGATCTCAATTAATAAAGCGTACCCTCAATACGCATATTTATAGAAATTTCGCTTTATAAATAAAGAAATGAATGTGGGACTGTGTGTGAGACTTCCTTTGTGTTATGTATTTTTTTTACAAGATTAACCAAGACCATACTTATAAATGTTTGAATAGGAGTTTTGGCGGGAACTTGGAAGTGTCATGAGGTGCTCTTGTTTTAATTCATTATTTTGGTGATACTTAGTGTTATATTGCATAATTATGGTGGTATATTATCCAATATAGTTCTATTAAAGAGCTCAAATAAAGTGAATTGAAATAATTGTGCTAATCAAGTGTTTTTTTGTTGCCGCCAAAACTCCTCGATAAAGTCTTGGTAAGGTAGCCACTGCTTTACTTCGATATACTACAGACAATAAAATTGACAAACCAAACTTGACATTCGCAAAATGTGAACACAAATGCCATTATAAAAAAAAAAAAAAAATGTTTGAATAAAATTATGTCGCTACATTTCTGGTATTCCGTTTTCTCAAAAGAATAGTTCTAGTCTTTGATTAATTATATACCTAGATAGAAACTGAACGTTTCAAACGCGTTGAAAAATATAGAGGCGAACACCCCACTAAATGAGTTCGCTTGAATTATTTTTTGTTGTTTTTCATGCATATAATTTTCTCCTCGTTTTAATAGAAACCATGTAATAACAGGTATCATTTTGCGCGCACACAAGGATACACAGAATGATGCAGCGATAGCGTATGACACAGCTGTCACGCATACTAGCTTAAGTAAAGTTGGCCTGTTTGTTTTAGTTTCATAGCAGCGTGTCACTCTATCTAGGTATATATATAATTAATCAAAGGTTCTAGTATCTATTTGTGGATAAAAAATGCTGATATCATGTTAAACTAGGACTTGGTCTATTTCTGCTCAATTTTACCCACATCCATTCATTGGTTCCACACATGTATTAGTAAGATTGTTGAATTGTAAAAAACATCGACACAAGCAAGGTATAAATGCGATCAAATCAGAAGGTGTCAGTAACTCAGATAGCCAAAAAAAGACACAGCCTATTTCTTTTTTATTGCATTGAATGACGAGACGTGCATGCCGTTCGCCTGATGGTAAGCGATTCGACCACCCATAAACAGTAGCAACACCATTCAGCACCTTGAGTTACAAAATACTGTGTGGCATTCCACTGCGCTCGTCATCCTGAGACATAAGATGTTAAGTCTCATTATGTCCGGTAGTTACACTGGCTACAATGTCCTCCAATTTCCTTAAATTTGACATAAGAATTCAACGCGGTCAACCCCGCAGGCATAAGCTATATTTTCATAAAAGTATCCATTACGTTACATCTGGGGCAAATTTCTGGTCCCTCTGACGCAGCTGCGAATCCAAATACTTTAATTAAAACAAAATGTATGAAACATTTTACGCAAAAACAATTCTCAGTTCATATTGTTAGTTAAACAAAAGTTTGTTTTCAATTTAAGTTTTAGTCACGGTTCAGAGTTCCACTCTTTTCGTGCCACTGTTTCGAGGTACCTCGACTTGCGCTATTTCATACAGGCTTTACGCTTTGTCTATTTTCAGCATACTAATTAATGTCACTTGTATATTAGAATAATTAATTCGTTTCATGGAATTGCCAATTCAACCATACCTAACTATATTGTACATAATTATGTTATCGTTAATGTGATATTGTTTAATAATGAACTTGATATAATGAAGATCTTAATCCATAGCCGTAACATATCCACCTATTATCAAAACATGATTCTATTTTGGTCCAAAAGAAAAATAATACCAAAAATGTGTTTTCTTAGTCATAATTCCAAATATGCCAAATATACTTAACTATATTGTCCCGGAGATTAAATTATGACGATGCTTTATATATTTTATGTCTTAAGACCAGCAAAAATTAGGGTCTTCATGGTGCCTATCTAAGCTACTATCTAATACAGATAATACTAGAAGAAACATGATATGTAAGGAAAGGATTATTGAGAATGCAAAAAAATCAGAGTTCAGCAAATCTCTGAACAATACGCAGCAACTAAGCTGTTCCTTCATTTAGTTTTAGTTTATTGTTCGTATACAAAGTTGAACAAAGGTGAGATACAAAAAAACATATTTCGCCCATTTAGCTAGTTTTAATCAAATTTCTGGTTCCTCACATTTCGGAGGCTTTAATTTACCTGAAACTCCCTCTAGCAACTCAAATATTAATACGCTTGTTAAATTTAGTAAAGTTCGCTTGGTTGTTGTGGTAGACGGTAATGAACAAAACAATTTATTAGCAGAATGTCATAAATAATTACTCATACCTGTCGCCTATTGACGTACTATGAGTTACTAAATTGTGATTTTGCTGCTTAGACGTCTTGTAATGATATTGTATGATCTATTTAAATACATAAGGGGGAATTTAATGAAGGGAAGTTAACCTTAAGCAGACGACGATAATCATTTTCGAGTTTTTGGAGTTTGTTGATAATGATTATATTGATAATGACATTGGTATTTTTATCGGCAGTAATGATACTACGCACTATCACTTTGCCATCTTTTTAATTTGGTCTTCCACCATTCTCCACATTATGCTAATTATTAATAATGGTAATGATATGAAACTTTACTGGTGGTAGGTCTCTCATATGTAAGAGTCCGTCTGGGTGGGTACCACCGCAATGTATATTTCTACCGCCAAGCTTCAGCGTGTATGCATTGTTGTGTTTCGGTTTGAAGGATATTGGAGCCAGTATACTACAATAACTACTGGACATAATGAGACTTAACATCTTATGTCTCAGGATGACGAACGTAGTGGAATGCCACAAAGTACTTTGTAACTCAAAGTGCTGCATGGTGTTGCTACTGTTTATGGGTGGTCGTATCGATTACCATCAGGCGAACGGCATGCTCGTCTAGTCATTCAATGCCATAAAAAAACTCACCTTAACGTGTCTCCCATGCGCTGAGAAAAAACGATTGTCAGCGCTGTAGGTTACGAGACCAACCGATAGTAGGGAATAGTCCTTTTTTCTTATCCAAGTTACCTGAAAATATAGTTCATTTGAATTTCATTGTAAAAGTTAAGCAAAATGGATAGAATGATTTTCATAAAATAATAAAGTTCATTTTGAAATGTTCTCGTAGTTTTATTGTGGACTTCTAGTAAATTGTTTAAATGAGATAACAAGCAACTACAACTCTGCTTAAACAATGCTTTTGAATTTAGTTTCATTATATAATTATAATGAAGGCCGGCATAACTGTGCTGACCGACCAGGGATATTTATCTCTTGTCGGTCGTCATTATTTTGGGCTTCACTTCATTTACCATCAGGTGCATTGAAGCCACTTTGTCGAGCCACAGATAAAAAAGAAAATATTAATACTCGCTTTTGCCCGCGGCTCTGTCCGCGTTAGTTTTCCCAGAATTAAACCCTTTGCCCATTTTTTTCTGATTGTCACTTTTTACTTTGATTCCAAGCTTTGTAATCAACTTTTTATTCCGGTAAAATACTTTCAAACAGGTGAAACTACCACAAAAAGCTAGTTAAGTACATACGTAATGAAGATCAGCATGCAACGCAATCAGCCCTGTATTGTATACTGCCCACTGCTGAGCACGGGCCTCCTCTACTACTGAAAGGGATTAGGCCTTACTCCACCACGCTGGCCTAGTGCGGGTTGGCAAACTTCAAATACCCTTGAACTTTTTACGGAGAATTCTCAGGTATGAAAGTTTACTCACGATGTTTTCCTTCACCGTTAATACGAACGATAATCGATAAACAATACACACGTAGCTTCGAAAAGTCAGAGGTGTGTGCCTTAAGTTTTGAACCTCCGGACATTGCCTCGGTATTCCGTTCTATTCCCAAACAGGCTATCCTCCCCTTCAGATCAGCATAAATCATGCCAAATACCTACAAATTGAATATTGGCTAGTTGAAATTGTCTTTCCCTAAATCTATTTGCTGACTTTTTTGGAGCAGCGGCCAGGTATCCCAACTCGTATTTATGTTGACCGATATCAGTCAACGATATTGCTAGGGCCGTAGTAATTTATTCAACAAATAAACTTCAAAATGACGGGGTTATTTTTATTGGAAAATTTACTTATAAGAAAACAGATCAGATTTTAATCAAGGTTCCATTTTCTGAATGACCTTTACACGTAGGCTTAGAGATACATTTAAAGTCGATCATCCATATTACGATTATATTTTTTTATATTAGCAATAGCTATTCATGAAATCTAGATAAATAAATGAAATGGAATATTTATTTGTGATTTTGAAATAGTCTTATTCCCAATCATAGATTATTATTGGATCGTGAGCGAAACGTAACCATGCAGGTTTTTCGATTTATCTGTCTATATTTGAATCGCGTAAGCCGTAAAATCCTGAATCGGTTTTGATGAGAATTTATAAAATAGATAAAAAAGTTTTGAGCTAATAATATCAGTAATAATATTTAGGACTAGGTTCACCGGTTTTTGATAAATTTCCACGTTAATATCTGACATATTATAACACTATCTAAAAAATAAATCTGTCACATACACACTATACATACAAGTAACTTTCTCAGCACGATATTTCTTTCCGAGGCCTGTGATACTAAAATTTTGTTTGTATGGCGTGTAATTTACAAATAGACTACCAGGGACTGGTGGAATCAGCATATGGTGGAATCAGCCCTTAAGGGGCTATGTCGAAAAAATATCGGACGGTGATGGGCGTGGCTTAGCGTATTTCCAGTGCGAGGCGCCCCGCCGACCCGCTGCGACAGATCGCGCGCGTCGCACCGCCATCGCATCAGGTCGTTGCGCTCAAGCCCGCGAAAAGATCGTCATTCCAAATGCAAATACACAGCTGCGTTATAAATATTATAGTTAAAATTTCCAATAAATTCTATGTTTTATAACTTATAAAACATATAATTTATTTTAATTCGCCTATAGAATCATTATTATGTCACTATACTACCTAATTACTTGAACATTATGTAAAATGACATTGTAAGTTATTTAAACTCATCGAAAGTATTATTCACTTTCTCGGTAAAATTTGGTATGGTGGTAAATAAGTCTCGGACGTACGTAGGTATATAAAAAACAGAGCAGTATGAAAATTCTATAATACATTTTTTTTTTTTATTTTTTTTTATTTTTTTATTGTTGCTGCAACGTGGCGATCTGTGTAGACACAATAAGCCATTGGGTTGTGATTTTGTGTTCTATGGCATTCGTGGCAGAAGGGATTTCTAAGAATCCCTTTCATGCAATCTTGTCGAATCTTGCGGTTAGCGTGGGGACGCTATGCCTTTTTAACCGAGAATGTGTGACACTTCCTGTGCCTACTAGTTTTGATGCCAGTTCATTAACGTGACTTGATATTCTCCTCTGATAGGTTTCACTATATCTAGCGACCTCTTGTTTGACGGTGTTAATTTTTAGATCTTCCTGAATGAATTTATTACTCACGTAATAGGGGATGTTTAACATAGCTCTTAATGTCTTGCTCTGAAATCTTTCAAGAATCTCTATGTTGCTATTGCTAGCAGTGCCCCACAGCTGAATACCGTATGTCCAAATCGGTTTGAGGATGGTTTTATAAATAGCAATTTTACTTTCTTGTGACAAACATGATTTTCGACCCATCAGCCAGTACATCGATCTGAATTTCATGTCCAGTTGTTTGCGCTTGGTCCAAATGTGCTTTCTCCAGGTGAGTCTGCGATCGAGGTGCATACCCAAATATTTGGCATCTTCGGCCTGGGGAATATCTTCATTATGGAGTTTTATTGGCGGACAGGTTTGCCTTCTGAGAGTAAAGGTTACATGAATGGATTTTCCCTGATTAGCTTTAATACGCCATTTGTCTAGCCACTTTTCAAGTTCATAGAGGTGAGTTTGTAGATTGGCTGACGCTACTTTAGGGTCTTCATGTACCGACAGTAGAGCTGTGTCATCCGCATAGGTGGCAGTTACAGTATCAGAGCGCGTGGGTAAGTCAGCAGTGAAGAGCAAGTATAATACAGGACCCAGTATGCTTCCTTGTGGCACCCCTGAGAGAATTTCGTTTAAGGGGGTAACTTCATTGTTTACCCTTACTTCAAAGCATCTCTTATACAGATAAGATTCTAAGATTGGGACGAATGAGTGGGGCAACAGCTTTTTAAGTTTGAAAAGAAGTCCTTCATGCCACACTCTATCAAACGCCTGACTAATATCTAAGAAGATAGCGGAGCAGTACTGTTTGCATTCTAGGGTACGACTTATAGTGTCGGTAATACGGTGTACCTGTTCAACAGTTCCATGCTGCTCTCGGAAGCCAAACTGATGAGGAGGAATAGATTCCGGTAGGAAGGTGTGCATCCTGTTTAATAGTATTTTTTCCAGCAGTTTACCCAACACCGAGAGCAGGCTTATTGGTCTGTAGGAGCTTACCTCATGCAACTGTTTGCCTGGTTTGGGTATCATTATAACCTGTGCTATTTTCCACTGAGCAGGGTAGATGGCTAATCTTAAGCAGGCATTGTAGATTGCTGTGATGTGGATCACGCCTTTTCTAGGCAGCTGCTTGAGTAGTTTTGCGTCTATTAGGTCATAGCCTGGTGATTTTCCCTCCCGTAGTTTTAAGATTTCTCTCCACACTTCTTTAGGGCTAGCACTTTTCAGCGGTAGATTCATTTGTAGTGGTGTCTCGAGATATTTGTTGACTTTATTATCATGTTCAGGATGTTTGCTAGGTAAGGGTTTGAAGACGGTTTTTAGGTGTTCAGCAAATACCATGGCCTTTTCAAGTTCTGTTCTTGCCCACTTGCCATCACTAGCTTTTATTGGTGGTATATGTGTTTTTGGTCTTTTCATCCTTTTTGTTATCTTCCATAATGAATAGTTGCTATCTTTATTAGGAGTAACGTTAGCTAGTTGCTTTTGGAGTCTCTCATTATCAGATTGGCATATCAGATATTTAAGCTCCTCAGAGGCCTTGTTGAATGCTTTTTTGTCACCAGGATAATGTGTGCAGTGCCATTTTTTTCGCAGTTGACGTCTCTCATTTACTTTTTCTTTTATCTGTTTGGAGTAATCGGACCTAAGGGTGGTTTTAGATCTTAGCAAAGGCGTAGAGTGTATGGCCGCTAGATGGACAAGCTTGTTAAATGATTCTATAGCCATTTCGATTCTGTCTGCACACTTTAGGGGCAAGTTCAGATTTAAAGACTCTGATATTTTGATTCTGTAGTTGTCCCAATCTGTTTTGTTATTGTACAGTCTTTGTGGATACTCATTCAGAATCGCTTTACAGTGGACATTCATAATCACCGGTGTGTGGTCGGACGATAAGTCAGTACATTCTTCTATATCTATTTGGCTGTAAGGAATATTTTTGATAATAAAAAAATCTAGCAGATCTGGCACCTTGTTTGGATCTGCAGGCCAATATGTAGGAGCACCATGTGAAGTACAACGAAGATTGAGGTCATTCGTAGCTGCATAAAGTTGTCGACCTCGTGGTGAGGTTAGTCTGGAGCCCCAAAACACATGTTTTGCGTTCCAATCTCCACCACAAATGTATCTGTTTCCGAGAGAATTAAAGTAAGTCTTATAATCCTCACTTGTGATAACGTGCTTAGGTGGGGAGTAGACTGCAGATACTGTTGTTTCTGTTTTTTTATCCTTGATTCTCACCGAAGTTGCTTGTATTTTTTCAGTGTTATATTCTTCTTGAACATAATGTTTAATATTCTCTTTTATTATGATTGCAGTTCCCCCATGTGAGTTACCAGACGGGTGATTTGTAGTGTAAGTCATATAGTTTTTAAGAGTAAAATTAGTTTTAGATGTGAACCGCGTCTCTGATATTAATGCCACATCAACTCTTTCAATTTTCAGGAACAATTCAAATTCTTGTCGGCGTTGTGTCAATCCATTGGCATTCCAGGTGATTATCCTTAAGTTTAGGGGTGCTTCATAAGGCTTGTGAATAATTGGATCATACGATCCATCATGTTGTCTAACATAATATTCATTATGTTTTGGAATTTTTCGAACATTACATCTAATACTTCGACAAAATTATTGGGGTCCTTGATAACGGTATTTGATTCTGCTGTAGTTTGCTTTTTTGTTGCTACTGCATATGTGTTATTAGGTTTTGGGTTTTTATGAATGTTGTGGTTTTGGTTTTGGTATGTTTCTTGTATATTTTGGTTTTGTTTTGTATTATTTGAGTTTTCATAGGTGTTTTTGTCTTTCCTTGTCTTGTTTTTCAAAAGTAAATCTTTGTACTGTTTGTATTTTAGACAGCCTTTATAGCTTGCAGGGTGCTTCTCTTGACAATTAGCACAAGTTGCCTCGGTATCAGGTCTTTTTAAACAGCTTGTTGTGGAGTGTTCTTCACCACATTTGACACATCTAAATGGTCTATTACATTGGTTTTTAGCATGTCCAAATCTTTGACATCTTTTACACTGCAAGATGTCAAACTTTTTGTATGGAGCTTCAAATGAAATTTTTACGTGGTTCAATCGGTTGATTTTGAAAATTTCTTTGTTATTGTGTTTAGGCTCTAGATCTACAAAAAACAGAGGTAGCGGTTGTTTTGTATTTTTATGTCTTACATTTGTAATATGCCTAATGTCATGCCCTAGTTCGAAAAGCTCTTTTTTAATAAGTTCGGTGTCTTCTGATGAATGTAAGCCACGTAGAACTACCCGATACGCTCTTTCACTTTTGAGTTTATAGGTGTAATGGCTAACATCATTCGCTATAAAATAAGTCCTTATGTTTTTATATGTGCCTATATCAATTGGCATTATTTTTACAATATGTCCGGACCTCAAAGTTGTCATAGTATACATATCAGTATCAGCGATTTTGGAGAGAAGTTCTTTTAACTTTTTTATGTCAATGACTCCTGTAACAAATATGGGTTCTGGTTTTGGCGGTTTGATTTCCTCGTTATGTTCAGTAGGTGTCTCGTTATTAGCTGTTTCTAAGATTTGGTATTTGTTTTGAGTTGGTACAGCATATGTTGTCTTAGTAAGTTTACTATTTTTGTTTCCCAATTCAGGACTTGATTCAGCTTTTCTTTTCGTAGGTACCTGATCATTTTGCCAGGGTTGGTTGTTTTTAGTGTGTTCGTTGTTCGTTATCTTTGCTTCTGTATAATTTTTATCGTTTGCTCTGGTTTGTTTTAATGTTTCAGCCGGGAGTGTTCCAAGGGATTGGATAATACATTTTAAATTATATTTTGCATCGTTTTGATTTATTTTTGTAGGCTTTCCTAGCTTTGATTGACACAAAGTAAATAATAATACAAAAAATGCAGTCACTATTTTACGGCCCGACTCTGGATTCAAACCCGGGACCTCAGCGCGGAGGCCGTACCGAGCACGCAATACAGCTACGAGTTACGACATCGAGGTAGTCTTGACTCTCGACAAGTCAGTCACTATGCTACCTCTTCCCTGGAATTCCAGGTCTATTTTACCGGGTTTTGCCGGGTCTAAATGATGCTTCACTCTTCAGTGCCGCCATACAAAATCGAATTTTGGGTGTAAAGGTGTTCGAAATTTTTACACCATAAAATTAGTTTGATATGAAGTTTGAAAACATTATTATGGTTCAATGGTCACTAAATAGGGTATAAATGTTTGTAATGGTGAAGGTGGCCGTTACCAATCTAGAACATTTTTATTTAAGAACCAATTAGCTTCAAAATCCATACCTGGCCAAATTTTGGACAATAAAACATGTGTCTAATGTACAAGGTGGAATAAGTGGCTGCCATGTTGTTTTAATTTTTAAGGCCAATTCGCTTTAAAATCGATACTTTTGCGTCTTTGGTTACAAAGGTCAGATCCGATTTTATACCTATTGACCTCAAAATTGTTATCTAGGCATATTTTGGCCCCAGAGGGTGAGCCTAATGCCAAAAAAGTGACTGCCATCTTGAATTTGAGAGCGTACATGTCCGCTCGGGCCGATTTCTGCAAAATATATATCAAACTGAACATCTACAGGTTGTTTCTTCTTTCGCTATTTTTGGCTTGCCGTTGAAAGTAAGATCTTGACTTAGGTAATGTTAGAATTGAGAAAAGTTGCCGACATAGTGAGACTGATCCAATGTCAGAATTGAAAAAGTTACCGCCATTTTTAATTTCTTTGTTTTAAGGCTAACCGACCTCAAAATCGATATCTGTGTATAACTTTAGTTACTAAAGACTGATCTAATGTCACAATTGAAAAAGTAGCCGCCATTTTAAATTTCTTTGTTTTAAGGCCAATCGACCTCAAAATCGATATCTGGGCATTGTTTTGTGTACAAGAGGCAGATCTAATGTTAGAATTAAAAAAAGTGGCCACCATTTAGATATTACTTGTTTTAAGGGCTATTTATTGGCTTTAAAATCTATGTGACCTTGCAGGTGGACGGCCGACGCTGCGCCGTGGCCTGGCCTTAAAAACAAATAAATTCAAAATGGCGGCCACTTTTTTCAATTCTGACATTGGATTAGTTTTAGGCAACTAAAGTTATAGCCAGATATCGATTTTGTGGCCAATTGGCCTTAAAATGAAGAAATTCAAAATGGCGGCCACTTTTTTCAATTCTGACATTGAATTAGTCTTAGGCAACTAAAGTTATAGCCAGATATCGATTTTGTGGCCGATTGGCCTTAAAATGAAGAAATTCAAAATGGCGGCCACTTTTTTCAATTGCTACATTGGATCAGTCTTTGGTAACTAAAGTTATAATCAGATATCGATTATGAGGTCAATTGGACTTCAAACAAGGAAATTCAAAATGGCGGCCACTTTTTTCAATTCTGACATTGGATTAGTCTTTTGTAACCAAAGTTATAGCCAGATATCGATTTTGACGTCGATTGGCCTTAAAACAAAGAAATTCAAAATGGCGGCCACTTAATTCAATTCTGACATTGGATCAGTCTTTTGTAACCAAAGTTATATCAAGAAATCGATTTTGAGGTCGATTGGCCTTAAAACAAAGAAATTCAAAATGGCGGCCACTTAATTCAATTCTGACATTGGATCAGTCTTTTGTAACCAAAGTTATACCCAAAAATCGATTTTGAGGTCGATTGGCCTTAAAACAAAGAAATTCAAAATGGCGGCCGTGTATACCAATTCTAACATTGGCTCTGAATATTTTAGTGACTATTGATCCATAATAAATAAATAAATAAGTAATATAAAAATTCATACTAAAATAATTTTATGGTGTAAAAATTTGAACAGCCTTTGCACCCAAAATCCGAATTTTTCAAATGTATGACCGGCATGCAAGCGTCATTTACGCAAAATTGGCCCAGCATGGCATTCCAGGTATTACGCGTCCCTAGCTCTGGATTACGATATATAAATAATAATACAAAAAAAACCAATGTCAACTTTTTTTCGTTCAGGGATTCGAACCCGGGACCGGGAGCGCGGTAGTCGTGCTGATCACGCATTATAACTAAAGTAGGTCTCCGAAAAGAAATAATTTACAAAGGTGAAAGGATGTAATAATTACGCTTGCTACCTATCTCATAGATCTAATAGAGCCTATAATTTTATATTGACACACGGACGTGAGCTGGATATACTGTAAAATAGAATTTGAAAGGCACTTTCAAATTTGCCGCGCGGGTCACGGCGGCAGCGCGGCCGCATCCCTATACCAAACGGGTAATTTGAACTTTGAAGGCGCCCAAAAATGTCGAGCGCACGTCCGTCGTCAGTAAAGATTCCGGGCGACTGAAGTCGGCACGGGCCACTCCTATGACAGTGATGGCGTATTTAGCCGTCGCGGATGAGAGGAAGAGACGGGAAGCGCACTCGTATGCCGAAATGAAATGGCGTAAGCGCCAACCCAATTTTCTTTTAATTGTGATTATACTATTCAATTTAGTTTGATTGCGTCTTTTTGTGACCTTAGAAAATATTGAGTTCTTGTATTTAAATCAAGTTACGAATGTATATATTACACCATTTAGAGATAAAGCGTGTTTAAAGAAAATATCAGAGGTAACTTTGGTTTTTTTTTCTATCGAGAAAATTTGTAGTAATTGTGTTTTGGCTTTCGAAAATCATTGAGTTATATGTTCAATTTACACATACCCAAAAATCAAACTTCCGATCTTAGTACTTTACGAGAAATTTGAATTTAAATAACCTTAAATTTTTCGACATAGCCTCTTAATCTACTTACGTTGTTACTAGCAAACATTAGTTACAGAATATGCTTCAACATTTGAAATTACTATCTTAATGCTTCATCAACTCTCTAAACAAATCATCGTTTGAGTTTTGTGACGTCGACTCAACTAGATAAACCTTTGAGGATCAATGTTCCAGTAGCATTCCTATACGATATTTGATCAAAGATCCATGTCCCCAGCAAAAGTTTACCCAATACATATTGAGCTTAGAATATTCAAATATTCTATGTCGGAAATTACAGACCTTTTCTGGAAATTACGTAATAAGAATTACATATTCCAGCCGAACAAACAAGTAAATTGTGTTAGTAGGATAAAATCAAACATACTTGGGTAAACAATGATAGGTTTCCAATATTTGATGGTAATGGATCGGGCCTCATTCTTGCGAGGCAAATTACATTCCATAATGATCCAGTCTGTTGAACGAGTAATTTTTGGATTATTAAAGTATAGATAATAATTTGTATGAGTTGTTTTGTCATTTGTAAAGCTTCTATACAAATTATGGATATTCCATTCTAACATATTATTATAAAACAAAATCCCCCACCGCGTCTGCCTGATAGCGATAAACTCAACAAACAACGCATGCTCACGCCTTTTATCCCCGAAGGGGTAGGCAGAGGCGCAACTAGTGCACCCACTTTTCGCCAAGCGTATTCCGTCCCATGATGTGCTAGGGGGCGAGCCTATCGCCATATCGGGCACAAATTCCAGACTCCGGGCTGATACTGAATAGAAAAAAACCAATATCACCCCGACCCGGGGATCGAACCCGAGACCTCAGCCTTGCAGTCGTACCGTAATACAACTACGCCACCGAGGCAGTCAACAAACAAATTCCCATGAAATTTGATACGGAGGAAGTTTGAGACTCTGAGAAGGACATAAGTAACTTTTATCCCTGGGATGGACATAAGTAGCTTTTTATCTCTAGAAAATATAGTGGAACTTTTATACCGGAAAAACTTTTTCACGCAGACGAAGCCGCGAGCAGAAGCTAGTTCACAACAATGATGACTGATTGTCATGTATAGTATAAATTCCTAGTAATTATCTATATTAGGATCGTAATTAGTCTGTAAAATTCGTGTATTTAGTGGTGGAATTAGGCATGAAAACTAAGGCGGATAAACAATGAAAATCTGTATAGTTTCCAGATTCAGAAAAAAAAGACATGTTGTAATTATAATTTATGTATCATATTATGACAGTGCTGCCAGGTTGTCGAGATGTATTCTCTATATTTGTAACACGGCAAATTTAGTTTTAGTTCCGGCGACCACATAACTTTAGGAAATCAGAAGTGCGTGCTATTGGGTTTTGAACCTGCGGACATACATCTAGGTAGTCCGTTCTACTCCCAACTAGGCTATCGGCGCAAAAAATACTACTTAGGTATTTTTTTACGATAAAAAAGTGGCTCAGGATTTAGTTTAATAAGTATCCGTTTTCAATACAATGCGTGCTAGTTTTGTTTTACTTTAAATTTCTTTTCATTGTTTGTAGACATAAATCACGAAAATTTATTACTGGATAGCCGTGTTAGGTTATTCGAATTTAGGTTATTTATATGCAAAACTTTGTTACAACTGGGCCCTCGGGTACCTGTTAGGTTCTACAGCGTGAAAACTGAATTTATATCAGAGAATAGATTAATGTTTAACGCTTTTGTGATGATAGGATTTGAAGTTGGGCGTATACCTTCAACAAGAGCTTTAGCACCATTGAGATTTGCGATAGTCTACTCATGGTTTAAATATATCACGATATTGATTGTCAATACAATTTCGCAAGTTTTAAATGATTATATGAAGTGGACGATAGCCTAGTTGGGAATGAAATGGTCTGTCGAAACAATGTCCGGAGGATCAAAACCCAAGGCACACACCTGTGACTTTTCGAAGTTACGTGTGTATTGTTTATCAATTATCGTTCGCTTACGCCCTAACAGTGAAGGAAAACATCGTGAGGAAACCTACATACCTGAGAATTCTCCATAAGAATGTCAAGGTTATGTGAAGTCTGCCAACCCGCACTAGACCAGCGTGGTGGACTAAGGCCTTACGCCTCTCAGTACTAGAGGAGGCCCGTGCTCAGCAGTGGGCAGCATATAATACAGGGCCGATTGCATTGAATTGATTGCAAATAATTATATTATGGACAAAATAGAAAAAATTTATACAGTAATACTTAGACTAAAACAGTTAGTTAAAGTTTAACTTACCGTATTTTCTGTAATATCACTAACTTCACAATGTAGTATCGCAGTCGTGCCTATCTGGGCTATAACTGTAGTACAGTTCTCAGTCAAAAATATGCCACTTTTACCACTTTTGCCACTTAATTTATTCACAGCCGAAGCCGTTGAATCTCTGTACATTTTCTTCACTTTATTCAACGATTTTGATAAAGACGTTTCATCTAATTCCTCGGCAAGTTCTTTACTAGTTATTCTATTTTTATTATGCCTTCTATTTAGTTCATTTACTTGTTCTTCTATAATGTTATCTATATTATTTACATCGTCATTATAATCGTTATCTAATGTGGAGGATGACAGGCGTAGAGGTTTTGGTAGCTTGGGATATGTTGGTTGGACACTCAATACGTATTCAGTAGTTGTTGGTACTTCCGTGGATGCATAGTTTTCAAATGTTGTGTAAATCATCGTTGTTGATGTAGATGTTGTTGTTGTTCTTCTTCTGTGACCTGCAAAACATATTTTATGTAGGACTAGTGTATAATAAAAATATTAGAGTAGTAAATGAAATTTTAGTTTTAAAATTAAATTAATGGACTTTTTAATTTTTACCTTGACGCTAAAAATAAAACGAATGGGACCAACACGAACATTGACATATACGGTGAAGTAGAAAATACAAAATATCGCACCTTTAGGGCGAAAACGACACAATTCAAAAAAGTCGAAAATTGAGTTATCGTCTTAAAATGACTTAAAACAGGTCCCCTTTTTATAAAAATAGAATATAAAAGGTCTGATATAATAGTTTGGTCATTTTCCCATTTGAATATGGCTGTGTTTAAACTATTGTTGTATTGAGAACTTCGTTTTAAGTCATTTTATGAAGATAACTCAATTTTCGTTTTTTTTTAATTTTGTCGTTTTCGTTCTATAGGTGCGTATTTTCATAAAAAGGGACCAGTTTTAAGTCATTTTATGACGATAATCCAATCTTCGATTTTTTTTAATTGCGTCGTTTTCGTCCTAAAGGTGCTATATACAGTTTTGTAAATTTAGAAACATAATTATGGAAAGGTTGTCCGTTACATCGAATCAAAAGACGTTACATATAATTATAAATGAGATTGACATTATTTTTCTAACCTACATCTTTTGGTACAATGGACCCAATTTTCTCTTCAAGAAGATTTATATTTAATCTTCTTAAAAATTTATAGTATTTTATATAGATACTTCATTAAATTCCAATAATACTTTAAGCTTCATAATCTTTATTCGTAATTAAATTTAAAAGCATCTCTAAGACTTCAGGTGGGCGAGATTTCAATTAATTTAATTACGTAATATTTTAGGTATAACGTTTTAATTATCGCTCAAGTTATCAAACTTTTGCCAATAATTATTTATTAGGAAATAATGCTCTGACTGCCTCAGTGGCGTAGTTGTATTACGGTACGACTGCAATGCTGAGGTCTCGGGTTCGATCCCCGGGTCGGGCAAAGTTATACTGGGTTTTTCTAATCAGTATCAGCCCGAAGTCTGGTATTTGTGCTCAATATGGCGATAGCTCTCGCCCTCTATCACATCATGGGACGGAATACGCACGGCGAAAAGTGGGTGCACTAGTTGCGCCTCTGGCTACCCCTTCGGGGATAAAAGGCGTGAGTAAGCGTAGTAAATATTTTTTGTGATTGTTCAAGATATTCATATTATGAAAACATCAGGATTTTTTTACATGGATCCTGCAAAGTACTCCCCTCTACCTGATGGTAAGCGGAGTGGGCTCCAGATAGAGTGTCGACTGACGAGAGATGATTATCCATCGCCAGTCGCTACCTGTGTGAACCGAATACACACCGGCTAATCCTGGAATGAGATACACTTACGTGGAACACTGTGACGAGTTTTAACAACTTGACTAATGTGGTCGTCATCCGGGCACATACAAAATACAACCAACAACCAGCGAGTATCGCACAAAAAAATAAAGATTTTCCAATAATTTATTCGTAAAATCTTTGTGATTATTCAAGATATCATATTATGACAACAGCATGAACTTGGTCTTTTTATAGAATAACGCGAAAAGAATATTGCGACGATATCGTATAAGTACTTGCAATGCAATGCAATCAGCCCTGTATTATATACTGCCCACTGCTGAGCACGGGCCTCCTCTACTACTGAGAGGGGTCAGGCCTTAAGTCCACCACGCTGGCCTAGTGCGGGTTGGCAGACTTCACATACCCTCGAGATTCTTATGGAGAATTCTCAGGTATGTAGGTTTCCTCACGATGTTTTCCTTCACCGTTAAAGCGAACGATAATTGATAAACAATACACACGTAACTTCGAAAAGTCAGAGGTGAGTGCGTTGGGTTTTGAACCTCCGGACATTGTCGCGGCAGACCGTTCCATTCCCAACTAGGCTATCGTCCACTTACTAAGTACTGCTTAAGGAGGTTTTATGTATTAATTTCACAATGAAGTAAGCTCAAAACATGGATAGCATAGTAGAATATTATGATACAAGGATATAATTTGGAGTCTGTGATTTTATACTAATATATTTACTTCCAAGTTGATGTTGGCTATATGTGGTTAATTTAACTAACAGCGCAAGTTCTGGCGAGGCACACAATAGCACTGAATTCCACTATGAAATATTATTAGCGTCCTTTGCAAAGTCATTTGTATCTGTATTTGTTGCATTTATAACCCAATAATGACGCATGTTCAGAGGGGAAGGTCTCTCGTATTCAATTCCGTCTGAGTAGGTACCATCACAATGTCCATTTCTACCGCCAAATTGCAGTTTCCATGCATTGTTGTGTTCGCGTTTGAAGGACATTGTAGCCAGCGTAATAACTGGGCATTATGACACTTAACATGTTATGTCTCAGGATGACGAGCGCAGTGGAATACCACACAGTACTTTGTAACTCAAGGTGCTGGATGGTGTTGCTTCTGTTTATGGGTGGTCGTATCGCTTACCATCAAGCGAGCGGCATGCTTGTCTCGAAATTATTTGTTTTGAAGTTATACCTCTTTTGGCGCGTTAGGGAAAAATGATGAGAGTAAATTTTTACGATGCGCGCGCACACTATCACGAAAAACCGACACCCTGAAGTTAGCTATAGTCAACATTTTTGAAATTTGAACGTGGAATAAGGCGAAAGATAAATTTTTTAAAAAGATTTTTATCTTGTTACGCCAATGAAGTATAACTTCTAACGCGTGTACCTTATGTACACACACACTTTTGTATTTATTTTGGTACCGTTACAAGAAAATTCAAAATAACAATTCGTTACCGTAATAACTGCATTAGTAACATATTGTGTTAGGCCCTCCATGAAACAATAGGTTTCTAATTTTTATATTTCTTGTGTATGCAGTTTGCTAAACATAATAATAGTAAAATAATGAAAAACTTTTAGAATAACACACACACACACTCACGCCTTTTATCCCCGAAGGGCAGAAGGAAGGCAGAGGCGCAACTAGTGCACCCACTTTTCGCCGTGCATATTCCGTCCCATAATGTGATAGGGGGCGAGCCCATCGCCATATCGGGCACAAATTCCAGACTACGGGCTGATACTGAGCAGAAAAACCCAATATCAATTTGCCCGACCCGGGAATCGAACCCAAGACCTCACCATTGCAGTCATACCGTAATACAACTACGCCACCCAGGCAGACTTTTAGAACAATAAAAAAAATGTTCCCATAGCTCATAACATAATATGAAGGTTACTTATTATTATTTTTAATGTCAAATCCAAATATTTGAATGTATTTAATGTAAATTCAATTATCATTTAATGTTCCAGCCAGTTAGCTAGTGTAATTTATGGATAAATGTATAATGTATATAACTTTGATTTGCAGTAAAACGTAAGCGAATTTCGCCGAAACGCTCGGTTTCTGGATGTACGAACACTTTGCATTGTAAAATAGGGTCGTTTTACTGTAGCAAAACATTAAGCAGCTTCAGTTAGTACTCAACGAATATTCAATGTGTTTTCTGATTAGATTTTATAGGAAGTTGTGGTGTTTTATAATTTTACTTAGTTAAAATTTTCTTCTTCAAACTCTTCAGTCAACGCTTACTTAGAATGATTAGAATTAATTTTAGATACAGCGTAGTCAGAATCAGACTACATTACTTGCATTGAATGTAGGTACAAACATAGGAATATATTAATAATTTATAAGTACCGATACATTCTGCCAAATGGCATGCAAAAACAAATCTTTGTAAATTTATAATATAAATCGATTTATATAAATCAATAATTTCTTATAACAATCAAAATATAATTTCTGTTAGCATAATCTTAATATATCTATATTTTTCAGAACTGTGCAAACCTGGCTCATTAAGTCATATTAATACCGGTTGACCCCGGAATGCGTTAAGAATCAGATATCAGAACACTATTGTGGTTATTTTACTGTTAATGTTTCGTCAAATAAAAATTATCTAATATGAATTAATTTAAAGGCCTAAAGCTTCAGCCCACATTTGCGTCCTGACGAAATTTAGTGTTACTTTATTTATGTTTAGAGCTAAATAACTTAGCTTCCAGACCGATGGTTAGTTTCAGATAAGATTTACGACAACTCTTAACTATCATTGTCGTAACACTAACTTTAAACGTGCTTAAAGGCGTAAACACTTTTAGTGACTATTAAACGTATCTGCAAGAATTTACGAATTAACACTTGAGTTAGTGCTCAAACTACCTAAGTGAAATACTACGCCTCAATACTTGACTACTAAGATGACAAGCTCAGTATAGTGGTTGAAGTGTCTAACCCATCTGATATTAATTCACTTAAACAATTCGCGTTTTAAATACAAAATGCTTTAAATAAAAATTCAGATAGACGGTATTGAAACTTTTATGGTTAATTGCTTTAAAATAAGTGATATAATACAACTCCATGAGTATTGATTGCCTCTTATTGGAGAGTTCATCGATCATCAGTCATGGAACGTGATTGTCTTATTTGCTGCTGTTGGATGGCATTACAGCCGTATTATCAGCCGTATTATTTTATCGTCTCGACAATAATATTAATAATGCCAGCCCTGTCTTAGCTTGGACCTCCTATGGTGAAGATAGTTGTACGTACTAGTGAAACCTTACCTTTCTTGTGATGCCTTGTGAAATTCCCAAAAACACTACCGAGCCTCTGCTGATTCCTCGTGGTGCACAACTCTAATGATTTCAAATCGTCAGCATTCTGCGCGACCAGTATGGATGACTTCTTGGACTCCATTGCACTGCTCAGCAATTCAATTTTGAGCAAAAGAACAAGAGTGACATAAATTAGTTTCAGTTCTCTACAGCAATACATTGTTTTTGACACTTGCAACTGTCACATATGCAAATCACTTAAATTTATAGTCATTTTTACACTGTTATCTGGTGATGCTTCTATGTTCTGTTGTGATTTGATGGTGCATTCTGTAAAGATAGAAAGATTCATGTTAGCATCATTAAAATCAACATTGCGAGCACGGAATTTATATAGACGGCATTATAACCACGTGTCATGTAATGTGTATTTTGAAGATATATTAAAGTTTGCGGGAGCTATATACATTAGATCGTTCGTAGTGCACAGACGTGCGTAGACTGCCTCGGTGGCGTAGTTGTATTACGGTACGACTGCAAGGCTGGGGTCTCGGGTTCGATCCCCGGGTCGGGCAAAGGTGATATTGGATTTTTCTATTCAGTATCAGCCCGGATCTGGAATTTGTGCCCGATATGGCGATAGGCTCGCCCCCTATCACATCATGGGACGGAATCCGCTTGGCGAAAAGTGGGTGCACTAGTTGCACCTCTGCCTACCCCTTCAGGGATAAAAGGCGTGAGCATGCGCGTTCGTAGTATCCACGTAAATGACATCTCTTGCCCTCATTTTATTAATATATATGTGAGTTTATCAGAGATTGCATCTAATTGCTAGTGATATTTATATTCACGGATAGCGACCTCTCTATACAAGGTATAAAACCCGCGATAGGGACATGTGGAAGTATGTCGGGTTGCGGTATCATCCTGAATATCTCAGTTTCAAACTGGCTGACATAGTTATGTTGACTGGAGATATAATCATCTCTCGTTATTTAACTCGTCTCTCTTTCTCTTGTAATTTCATTAACATTAGGTGCAGTGGGTTCACTTTACGCTGCTCGTATAAAAGAACCCACCCTTTCGAAGATGCTAGAACTTTTCTACTTAATTCCGATCATTCGTTCATTATTAAACGATGCCTTGTTAACTTTACACGTTTCGAACACAGCGGAGTCAGACTGCGTACATCTGCAGTGACCGCATGCCCACTCAAACGAAATTACGGAATTTTCATTCTCTTTATGCTTTTGGACTTAGCTACTGGCTTTTTGCATCTGATTTACCTTTTAATATCTTTACTCCCTTATCGTGTATGAGTGTTAAAATAATGAATTCCGTTTTATTATAACCTACACTAAGTTTTTTTTCCCCCATTTTTTTTTACTTTCTCTTTATGCGAGATGGTTATTCATTCTTTTTTAGCACAGATTATGTCTCGAATAGGCATCATTTGGTATTCATTAAACACCTAACAATTGACATTATTACCCATAGTCGAATTTTCTAGAATCCAGCTTAAAGCACTTGTAAGCCCGCTTGACCAAAGACGTAATTACTGCACAAATGGTAATAGCATCCAGCTAAATTAGTTTCAAATGTCATTTACATCCACTAGAGAATATGTAGTTCCGTTTAATCCTCATAAACCTCATGGCCAATTCATTTAGTACAGTGTTTCTGGCTAGGAGTATCTACTCGTAGTGTATCAACTATAAATTATGGTTCCTATCTTCAACTAATTCTCGAGTAAATCTTTGTGAATTTGGATTTAAGGATGATTTGCCGGGATTACAATACTTAGGAGGACTAATTAATAGGTATACTGAATAATATGTGAAATCGAGAAATGAAAATCAACAAACCTGTATAGAAGAATCTTGTCTACTAATTCTATAAAAAAGCAGTTTGAAGAACATGTTGGTTGTACCGAAAATGGATATGAAATTTGAGTAAATAAATAAATGATTAGAAAAGTAATTATCTTTACTATATCCCGGAGACAAATGCATAAACAAGTAGCGAAAAGAAGTTAATTTTTGATTTGTTGTAAGTGGATGTAAAGGACAATGGCGAAAACGTATTTATAAAAAAACTATGCGTTTAGAAATTCCATACTTGGTAATCTCAATATAATTATTTTGTATGATTTTACAGCATACCAACTTTAGTCGTATAAGTTGCATAAATTAATAAAAAAACTTAATTGACTTTTTTTGTAATGTGTCACGGCCATTTTTTATGAATGGCATAGGACCTTTTAGGCTACCAAAACATTATTATCATTAGGTCTCTAAAAATTGCAAAAATATATCTGACTAAAAAATGTTCATTAGGAATAACAACAAAGATCTCAGCTTTCTTGCTACATGTTTATTACTATGTATATTCTATTCTATACATTCTTACCAGCTGCCTTTTGGCTGTATAGTTACGGTCATTGCTTATCTCATTTTAGAAAAAAAGCTATTTCCGTCATTTCGTTTCTAGCATGTATTTTTGTAAAATGTGTGATAATATATTGTGTTGATTGAAAATAATGTACCTGGTCGAGCAACCGTACTGTAGGTTGCTGCGCTCATGCTATGACAGTTGTCTGGTATTTGGGACGGGCCAGTCGCCTGACATCAAGGCAATATATCTGCCTTGGCAGAATTTTCAGATCAGATATTTATCAGAGAGAATGATTATGAAGAAGATGAATAAACATAAAAAACAAGTGTTTTATTTTTCTCCACAACTCGTTTTTATTTAAAAAGAAATCCCGAAATATAGGACTTAGGGTCTGAACGTATTTTCTCCCAATAGTTCCAATAGTTTCAGAGTTTATTAAAATAAACAAATCTGCTATTTCCTATAGTAGTAAAGATAAAAAATGTTTTGATATATACCTAAGCTTGTATAGCTGAGGTAGGTGCATGCCGCGCGCTAGTATGCCGTGTGGCGGATCACCTTCTCCATGTTTAGTGAAATGTTAGGTTCGAATGTGGTAAGGGAGGGCCTCACTTGAGAATAAACAGATTACCAAACATTTTGAGTTTCATTATTTATATTATTGTGTAAAAATCAATTCATAAATGTCAACTAAATCATAACCTCAAAATCTTTAAAATGAAAAATCTTTAGTTCTAGACTTTTTTCACTAATAATCTTGATACATAATTGTTTGGGAATTGCTGTTGAATTGTTATATATTTTTTTTACTTCTAAACGCTACACATTTACATCAACTAAAATCATGTATGGAGACCTGCCATTGTCCTTTAGCATTAAAAAGTCCTGAGATAATATTATTATATTTTAGGTGCATAATTGCTCTGAGACTTTATATTATTAGTAAACATAAAATTATTATTACTGTCCTTTCGATGTCTTAGACCTATTTACCATTATTTAGGTTTTTATATACTTAACCATCCACCATAATATGAAAGTGAATTAATTCAAACATGTTCTATTCCTGTTAAAATCGATACAAGCCATGGAACAATCTCTTATTTAGGTATTCAAGCCAATCTATTCGCTGAGGAGTTGATTACACTTTATGTAACAAACTCTAGACCATCATTCAAGTTGGTTTTGCGCTTTTATTTCTTGGCTCACAAGGTTTTCTTTGGTTCCGTATCTTTTTGCTAGTGCTAATTTATTTTCGAAAAAATGTATACTTCTTCTGCTATAATTTATTTCACCTGATTTTCAAACAATTTTTCAGACATTTGCGGAGAGGTGAAGCTTTGTTTTTACCAATGATTGAAAAACACAAAGTGTTGCCCGACCTTTTTTTTTTTTTTTTTTTTTTTTTTTTTTTTTTTTTTTTTTTTTTTTTCGCGGAGAAAGTGACTTATTACTACCGCCCAGCCTTCAAGGGGGGCGACTGAGCGGTTATGTTGGGTTCACCGTGCCTTACGACCCGGCGTTGAGCCGCCCGGAGAGATGTAACCATCGGGCGACCGCCGGGCCGAGTCCCTAACCTATGTACAACGCACGGCATACCAACCAAAACTCCGCGGTGGCCATCTTCGGCGCATTAGGGACGGCTGCGGGCTTCCTCTGACGGGAGTGTCTAAGTTGTCGTCCGCAGCCGCCCCTGCGCGTTGCAGCCTAGTGCGGCCCGTCTCCTGTTGTGGGGGGGCTCAGGAGCCCCCACGCACCGAAGGACGCCCTCGGCGTCAATGGCAGCGTGAGGCCTACCAGCCACGCTGCCGTCCATCACAGGGATCGCTACAATGTGCTAATAGATCACAAAAATTAAAGACGGACAGCCCCCTGCCGCCCGCCTGCGACCCCCGGTGGCCCCTATTAGTCGCCTTTTACGACAGGCAGGGGATACCGTGGTGGAATTCTCCAAACGCCCCCAATCCACAGGGCGGAAGACGCCGGTCAGTCGTCCACCCGGCGCCTCCTACGTCTCGTCTGGCGGCGGGAGGGATCTCCACGCTTCCGATCCCTCTCGGCACTCTCCTTCCGCGAGAGGACCACCTCACAGAAGTGTGCCACCGCACGCCAGGACCTCCGGCTGTCGACCATGGAAGCGACCACGGCCGGCAGCGAGAGGTCTCCTCCGACGACTGCTCTGAGAGCGCTGCGCTCCTCATCCCAGGCTGGGCAAAACTCTAACGTATGCTGGGCCGTATCCAGCGGGCAGTTGTCACAGTGGTGACACACGGCCGACACCTCCTTCCGCACTACCCGCCACAAGAACTCACCGAAGCAGCCATGCCCGGTGAGCACCTGCGTCAGGCGAAACGTTGCCGCACCGTGGCGCCTGTCCAGCCATTCGGCAAAGACAGGACGCACTGCCGTGACGACCCTGAGCCCCGCTGACGGGGCCTCCAGCCTGAGAGTGTTGCCCGACCTGAGATTTGAACCCAAGATCTCCAGGTTCACAACCCATGAACGCTGCTTTTATACCAAGGAGGTTTCTAGTACAAGAAGTTTTAAAACTACATTATGAAAATAGTTTTAATCGTTTAAAATATATGAACGCAATAATTTCGTTTTCTGAAATTACTTTGTTCTGTATTTTTGGCGGAAATTAATTTCAAATAACATAATCTAAATAGAGAAATCTTGCGAATGTTTCAATTACTTTGTCTTGTCTCATTAGTTTAATGACCTTATTAATTAAAAGAACGTTATGAATTTTAGAATATTTCTTTCCAGAATCTAAATTCATTTCTTGGAAAATGGTTTTTCTAATCTACTAATCTGCATGAGGCTGGCAAAATCTTTTAGCCCTCTTAAATTCTGAGAAGGTTCTAATCAAACAAAGGGACAATTTGTTTTACAGGAATGATAATTTTACTTTTTCATCGATGTTGCTCCTGAAGAATCTTTCTTTGGATAAAAGGCGCACTTTGTAGTTTTCCTGGCTAAAAAAACAACGGGTTGCACTCCAGGAGGGCCAGCAGAAGTGAAAAATAGAACATTAACTTTGCATTTTTGAACATTTTGGAATGGTTAGGGAATAATTTTGCACGAATTACTTTATTTATCAGTATAAAAGTACTAGCATTTATGTGGTGAACACAATATTTATTTATTGCGCTATCGTACACAAAAATGACAACCTCCGTCTTACGAATTTTCGATCAGGTCACGTGTCCTGACGCGAGTTTAACATTTTATACCCATACCAAGAAAAGTGCTCAACGCCTCTAAAGAAGTTTTCACTTCAAAAATAACTTATATTTTAATCCCGGACTGATCTATCTATGTGCGTAATGTCATCTGATTACGTTTAGCGAGTTCTGCGTTTACTTCAAACAAACATGGCAACATTTTCACAAATCGCATCACAAGACGTAAATTGATTTAGTTTGTTTCAATCTTAAAATTACGTTTATTGCAGAAAAATATTTCCAAGCAACCGTGGTCGCGGTAAAATCTAGTTAATTAATAAATTAATAAAAAGCGACGAGAAAGATTCAAATACATTAATATGATTTGTTTTGCATACATAACGTTTTTATAAGAGCTCTTTAGACGAGATCAAAGAAAATTGTTAATGAAACGAATGTTGGATACAGTTTTCCGTGGCTTTCATGATCCATATGAAATAACTTTGTTAATGGAATTTCTTTTAGTTTGAACAACTGGTTTGGGATTCTATTAGAACTTAATTAAATAGTATTGCATCAGTATATTACTGTGATGGAAAAACATCGCGAGGAAACCTGCATACCTGAGAAGTTCTCTAAGAATATCGAAGGTATGTGAAGTCTGCCAACCCACAGCTTTTTTTTTCAGCAACTTTTTTTGCAGTGAGCTGGATACGCCAATTAACTGACATTGAAACAGCAAAATTGGTCTATTTTGCTTACTTTCATAGTTTGATAAGTTATGGAATTTTGCTGTGTGGTGGTGCTGCTGACATTAATGCTATATTTGTTCTTCAAAAGCAAGCTATAAGATCTATCTACTCCCTAAGCTCTAGATGTTCTCTAAGAGAAAAATTCAAAGAAACAAATATAATGACAGTAGCATCACAATTTATATTCGCTAATTTAATGTACGTACATAAGAATATAGAAAACTTTCCAAAAGTCTGCGATATCCATGGCTTAAATACTAGAAGCAAAAATAATCTAGTTAATCATAAAACAAGGCTCCAAAAAATCAGCAAATCTTTTAAGGGTTACTGTATACATTTTTGGGTGACTGCCTCGGTGGCGTAGTTGTATTACGGTACGACTGCAAGGCTGAGGTCTCGGGTTCGATCCCCGGGTCGGGCAAAGTGATATTGGATTTTTCTATTCAGTATCAGCCCGGAGTCTGGAATTTGTGCCCGATATGGCGATAGGCTCGCCCCCTATCACATCATGGGACGGAATACGCTTGGCGAAAAGTGGGTGCACTAGTTGCGCCTCTGCCTACCCCTTCGGGGATAAAAGGCGTGAGCATGCGCATGCGTATACATTTTTATAACAAAGTTCCCACTGAAATTAAGTGTTTAAACATTGGTAAATTCCAAACAACTATTAAGCGAAAGTTATGTAATAAAGCTTATTACAAGATTTCAGAATACATGGAGGATAAAAAAGCCTGGAATAAAAAAAAATCATGTGATTTTCTTTGGAATCATGTCTTTCGTTTCAATAAAGTTTCTTTGTTCCATCTGTGAGCGGCTTGGGTATGACATACTCCTTAACTGTCTTTGCCGGCGGCGGCGTCGTGTGCCGACCGGTGTGTCGGCCACTTCCCTGTTATATGGTTGAGGAGGCCGATGGCTGGCACATGCGCCATACTCGTGAACGAGTGCTGCTTGTGTGGACTAGTCTGCCCTTTTCACTTACTATATCTAAGTATTAGGGGTATATCTTGAACTTAGATTAATAACGACATCTTGAAGATTTCAGATCAAATTATTACATGATTTCTGAGATAGTTATGCACTAGTGTTGGAATTAAAAATTTATTACCTATTTTGCGAGTATATAAGTGAACTGCTCTAAACAAAAGTAAACAAATACTGAATTGTATTTTTTTCTCTCTACATAATGCATTGTATTTTATACCTTGAACTGATTTTGAAAAGAGCAATTAGTACTAACTAGAGTTTCTTGCCCGTTCTTCTCTAGTGAGAACTGCTTTCCGAACTGGTGGTAGAGTTAATATTGACGGAATCTAAATAATGTATAACATTTTATGGCTTCGAATAAATTATTTCATTTCATTTCACACTAGGCCAGCGTGGTGGACTAAGGCCTAAACCCTTTGTTGCGGTTGATATCACAGTAATAAGAGACAGCGGGCACGCAATGACAATTTTGTTTTTTTATTTAACTGAAGTGCGTGCACTTAGTACGGAACTCCTCTACTACTGAGAGGGTTTTAGGCCTTAGCCCACCACGCTGGCCTAGTGCGGGTTGACAGAATTCATATACCTTCCAGATTGTTATGGAGAATTCTCAGGTATGTAGGTTTCCTCACGATGTTTTCTTTCACCGTCAAAACGAACGATAATTGATAAACAATACTACACACGTAACTTCGAAAAGTCAGTGGTGTGTGTCTTGGGTTTCGAGCCGCCGGACATTGTCACGGTAGACCGTTCCATTCCCAACTAGGCTATTGTCCACTTCGCCTATCGCCATACCGGGTACAAAGTCCAGCCTCCGGACTGTCCCGGGACTCGAATCCGAGACTGCAGACCGGTGTCGTACGGTCCACGCAATACAACTACGCTATAAAGCATTCCTACACAATTACATCTAGAATGCTTTGTAATTCGAAGTTTCGGATATTACTGTATTCAGTTGTGAAGCCTTACTCATCAGGTAAGTGAATTTGAATCTCAATCGGTTCTGATAGTCATTCAACTAAACATTCTATTGAACACGGAATAGTGTCTCGAATTGCTTGCAATGCAATGCCTAGTGACTGTGGATTATAACTTAAGGCGGACTCGGTAAATGGGGCACAACGACTCCCAGTGGGAGAACTATATAGGTACCTTCGGAAAGATTTATTGATAAATCCTATATTACATCTCATCTTCTAGTTTTGTATACTTATACTAGCTCAGCTTGACTTCCTCGGCGGCGTAGTTTATTGCGTAAGCGTTGCGAGTACGATCTGCGCGCTGAGATCCTGGGTTCGAATTCCGAGGTATTTCCGGGTAGAGCCAAAAACATTGTGACTGGGTTTTTCCTTCTTAAAAATTACTCAGTCGCAGTTCGGAGTCAGGAAGTTGGCGGTGTGATACCGCCGTGCCTCGGAAAGCACGTAAAGCCGTTGGCCCTGCGCCTGATCTTTCTCCGGTTATGTCGGATTGCCGTCTCACCGGACTATGAGAGTGAAGGAATAGCAAGTGCACTTGTGCACTATAATATCTCCTACGTACCTGGCTGATCCCGTTGAGATTGGCCGCCGTGGCCGAAACTGGCTAGGAGGATTACGTTACTAGCTCAGCGATGTAACTCCACGGCACCTGATGGTGAAGTGGGATCCAGAATGAGTGTCGATCGGCGAGAGATGATTATCCTTCACCAGTTGACACAATTATGCCGGCCTGTGTGAACCGGATATACACAGGCTGATCCCGGAACGCGATACATTTACGTGGGCAACTATCGCGGGTTTTAACACCTTATATACCTACTGTGCTCGCTAACCAGGCGGATACAACATACATCCTACCACCAGCACTTCTACTCGGTAGCAAAGTGGTACTGCGTGCGTGTACGACTATCGCGTCGAGCATCAGGTTCGAATCCCGGGTCGGGCAAAGTGATGTTGAGTTTTTCTGCTCAATATCATCTCCGAGTCTGGAAATGAGCCTTGTAAATGACAGTAAGCCTGCCTCCTATGGGAAGTAACATAGCTGGCGAAACGGGGGTCTGTTACTCTGCCTACCCCTGAAAACAGAAAAAGGCGTGATGCTATGTTATGTATTTTTTAAGAAATTTGGTAAGAAAGCTTGGAACAGGATTAATAATATAGGCTACTTTTTAAATATTTTGCTACAAACCGAATAACGCAATCGAAGCCCCGAGCAAACATTCATCATCATCATCATCCACAGCCTGTAGAGTCCCACTGCCGGGTATAGGCCTCTCTCATATGGTGCCACCTTTCTCGATCTCGAGCCAATCGCATCCAGGTTCGACCCGCGATCCTCACAATGTCGTCGACCCATCTTGCCGCCGGACGACCCACGCTGCGTTTGCCTTGCCTTGGCCACCACTCAGTCAGCATCTTACTCCACCTGTCATCACTTCGTCTAGCTACATGGCCTACCCAACTCCATTTGAGTCCCATAACGAATTGTCCGATATCTCGAACTTTTGTTCGTCTACGGATTTCGCTGTTAGGGATTCGGTCTTGTAATTTGATGCCGAGCATAGATCGCTCCATAGCCCTTTGTATCACACCCAATTTATATAAAATATCGCATGTGAGCATCCATGTCTCGGCACCGTATGTCATGGTGGGCAGGACGCATTGGTCAAAAAGACGAGTTTTTAGGCATTGTGGAATCTGCCGTGACTGTAATACGTCCTTTAAGCGTCCGAAAGCCGCCCAGCCGAGTTGTAAACGCCTGAAAATCTCCCTTGCTTGATGCTCCTTACCAAAAGACAGTACATGACCCAGGTAAACATAGTCCTTAACCATTTCCAACCTCTCACCTCCAACCGTAATATTTGGAGACGAGATGCCGGAAACATTAGTAAGGACTTTGGTCTTAGCCATATTCATCCTTAGGCCTACCCTCAAGGATGCATTAAATAGGTCTTTGAGCATGCACTGGAGACTCTCAAGGCTTGTTGCAAACAACACCAGGTCATCGGCAAATCTTAGATGAGACAGATAGGCACCATTGATGTTTATACCAGAAGTATCCCATGTGAGCGTTTTTACGACGTCTTCTAAAACAGCCGTAAATAGCTTGGGTGAAATTGTGTCACCTTGCCTCACCCCCCTCTTGATCGGTTAGCAAACATTAGTAAATGTTAATTTAATATCACTACACATAGCCAAATTACGATGTATGACGCACGTGCAACATGATTAATTATAATCAATGTGAACTGATTCAATCATAATGTTGTGTAAAATGCAATTACAGTTAGGTAACATTGAACTGTCCATATTAGATCGATACTCATTGTTTAAAGGCCATGGTAACAATAGACAAAGGCCGTGACAGAAATAGTATTTAATACAGGCCTACCTGTAACACATATTAATTTGAGGGTATAAATTTTTACCATGAATGAAATTTACTTTTGATTAATTTTTCAATTTTGATGAAGTCACCGATATAGCACACAGGTTTAAGCTGAAGTGGCAGTGGAATGATCATATCTGTCAAAGAAACAACAACTGGAGTGAACGAGTTCTTGAGTGAAGACCACGAGTCGGCAAGCGTAGGGTAAGACTCCAGCTAGATGGAGTGACGATTTGCGTAAGGTCGCAGGCAGAATTTGGAAACAACAAGCTCAATACAAAGGAAAATCATGATTCGTGGGGGATGTCTCTATTTAGCAGTGGGCTGCTGAAGGCCGATGATGACGATAATGATGGAGCAACTATATTTGTCACTGTGTGGCCAGGCTGCACATCGGGAGGTCCTGAACTTTATGCGGAAGTTTCTAAAACACGTTGCTTGAAGCGGGTTCCCCTAGAGATGGGTTATAATTAACGTCACGCCGTTATTTATTTTTACTGGCTCGGAAAAGTGACCCCACTACACCTAATGGTAAGTGAAGTGGGATCCAGACAGAGTACCGACTGGTGAGAGATGATTGTTCCTTGCCAGTCAACACAATTATGTTGGCCTGTGTAAAACTAACGCAACTGCATTCTGCAACATTAAATGTGTTCCATCAATCTCATATCAGTGTAAGATAAAGTACAAGTGGAGTCAAAAGAGTTGGACAAACTATCATCATTGAGATTCTGTGGAAACGGGATATTGACAGCTGTGACAGCAATGTTGCCGCCATTTTGTGTTAACTTCACCAGCTGCCAGCATCTGCGGGTTGTCTTACACCCAATGATATTGAAAAACTTACACCCGTATTCACCAACAATTCTCTGAGGACGCACAGTGCGCCCGAACGCATATTGTTTACAATTTCATAATTTTCTTTGGCCTTGTTCAGCTTTGTTTATCTAACAGCTAACAAAAACAAATTTGTATCTCAATATTACCCAATCACAGCGCCCCAAGGGCACGCACTTCTGACTTTTCTAAAAGTTATGTGTGTATTCTTTGTGAGTTATTGCTGGCTTTAACTGTGAAGGAAAACATCGTGTGGAAAGCTGCATACCTGAGAAGTTCTCTGAATTTCGAAGGTATGTGAAGTCTGCCAACCCGCAATAGGCCAGCGTGGTGGACTAAGGCCTAAAAACCCTCTCAGTAGTAGAGGAGGCCCGTGCTCATCAGTGGGCAGTATGTAATACAGGGCTGGTATGGTATGGTACAGCGCCCCTTTGCCTACAGAATGAGAAGGTTGTCATGCCGTAAGCAGTGAGAAACAGATTTATAATTATTATAATACTGCGCCGTACTAAGGTAAGTAGGTAACTTTCGTAAATACGGACATGGAGCCGGAGCCAAGAGGCTTTTCTACAAACGTTGATGGTACTAGAAAAAAAATATGCAAATGACATATCCTATCGGGAAGTCTATCACAAGAATACGTAATTTCTCGTACATTTTTAGGGTTCCAGACCTCAAAAGAAAAAAGGAAACCTTTTGGGATCACTTTGTTGTCCGTCTATCTGTTGTCGGTCTGTCCGTCTGTCTGTTTGTCTGTTAAGACTGTTTCTCACAGGAACGCGTAAATATATCAAGTTGAAATTTATAACAAATAATCGGGTCTACGGTCTCTTTCAGCTGTGAAAAAATCTAAGTCAACGCCATCAAAAGATATGACCGTTTATGTCACATATTTTGCGATTTCGCAAAGGAATCAAAATTTGACCTAGAATCATGAAATTTCGAAGCAAGGTCTTACAGCACATGTAAAGGAAAAATCGCAAACCGCAAATATGTACTTTAATAACAAAAAAAGCGAATTTACAAACTTTTTAAATTAGATGATTTTTTTTATTAATTTTGGCGAACTATTGAACTTACATACTTAGATACCTAACCTAAAAGCTTGTCGGAACCCTCGGTATGCGAGTCCAACTCGCACTTGTTCGGTTTTTTTTTCTATGAGCGTTGACGCTCGGAGAAAAGCATCTTGGCTGCTCCTAAATGTACTACGACAACGTCCACGTGGCTTCTGAACGTCACACGCTACAGTGACACAGTGTCTCTACCACTTACAAAGTTTTGATTACATTCTATATGGATGATTCTTAATAATTTAAGAATAGAACAGAACTGACATTTTCTACTCCTTCAGGGAAAAGGCGTGATAAATGTGTTCCAAATGTCCAACGTCTAAATGGTCCCAGACCTCTTCAAGTATTCCTCCACGTCTTTATAATTCATCAAAACCAAGCGATACACTAAAACTAACATATAAAATGAAACATAAAGAACAAGGATCTTCCATCAAGATAACTTAAACAAGGAAATGACAATCCCCTATCCCAACGCAACGTATACGTGATGTTATATGTCTTGGATGTACTGAATATATGTCCCTGGCGAATAAAGACACGCGTGTCGTACATACAAACAAAACAATCCAGATATGTATCAGCCTTGTAAAAAAATTGTCGGCCGAAGCGAATTCCTTCATGTTTTATTCATGTAGTAAGAAGTAAGATGGGGAAATGAGAGAATATTCGGATGCTTGCTTCGTTTAGTGAGGGAATTAATTCACGGATTTTCTTTTTGAGTGATCGGTATGGAGATTGTTTTTATTATTAATGGGCCTGGTAGACGATTTCATTCCGCAAATCGTCTTCTAAGTAGATTATTTCTTGGATTCCCTATCATCTTTTTAGTTTTTGTAAACGGCGCCATCTACTGTGTTCAAAACTATCGTTAACGTATATGCGGAAACAACAGACAAGAGACACGGGATAAAAATAAGGGACTTGTAAGTCAAGGCGCTGGATAGTGTTGCTACTGTTTAAGGGTGGTTGTATCGCTTACCATCAGGCGAACGGATTGCTCGTCTCGTCATTCAATGTAATAAAAATGATAAAAAAGCTACTGCGACGTGGTGACCTTCGTGCTGATCCCGGTTCTTGTCGGTCTTCAGATGAGGTGGTGATGCGACGGCAGGCGGATGGCAAGTGTGTCAAATGGAATTTACATAAATCCAAGGACAATATAAATTATTTATGTCCTTCGTATAAAATATTCCCATTTCACTATAACGTGTTTAAAACTCACGATAACTTTATTTGAACAGCACAAAGCTAATAAACAAAACATTATAGAAACATATTATTCTAATTATTCGAAATATGCCTCATTTGCATTCTCTTTGCATGCAAATGATCGTTAAATACGAGCGTTTTACTTTAGCATCATTATATCTATCAACTAGCATATGTGTTCCCTGGGGTGTAATGTAAGAGAAAATACTAGTCTTTCCTTCACTAGAACAGTGAAGTGGTGCCTTGAAGAGTCATACATATTATGATAAAAAAATTATATACGAATATTTTACTTATAATTATGAATTGACTGCCTCGGTGGCGTAGTTGTATTGCGTACGCGTTACGAGTACGATTTGCGCGCTGAGGTCCTGGGTTCGAATCCTGGGTCGGGCCAAAAACATTGTGACTAGGTTTTTCTACCTTAAAAATTACTCAGTCGCAGCTCGGAGTCAGGAAGTTGGCGGTGTGATACTCCCGTGCCTCGGAAAGCACGTAAAGCCGTTGGTCCTGCGCCTGATCTCTCTCCGGTCATGTCGGATTGCCGTCTCACCGGACTATGAGAGTGAAGGAATAGCGAGTGCACCTGTGTATTGCGCACACACTTGTACACTATAATATCTCCTGCGTACCTGGCTGATCTCCGTTGAGATTGGCCGCCGTGGCCGAAATCGGCTTGGGAGTGATTTATTTATTTATTTCAATTATGAATATAGCTTATTTACTTATTTTTGAGTACCGCTCAATATAATTCTATAATTTATAGCTGTATAGTCATATAATTTTACTTGATATCTTTATATCAAGTACCTTTGTCCAAGATGTATCGAAATCTTTATATAATTGCGCAATATTATTAGACACCTACGGTTTTATTTATGCAGGTGACTCTACTCGCACAAGTCATCTCGGAATAAAATTCCACTACGCATTTTCCTGGATAAAAAATATCATCAACATATCCACGAGTTTATCCATCTGTATACAAAACAGTAGCGGCGATAGTTGGGAGTGAACGGAATGCCGAGACAAATGTCCGCAGGTTCAAAACCCAAGGGTACACACCTCTGACTTGTCTAAAAAGTTATGTGTGTATTCTTTGTGAATAATCGCTCGCATTAACGGTGAAGGAAAAGCATCGTGAGAAAACCTGCATACCCGAGAAGTTGTCTGAATTTCGAAGGTATGTGAAGTCTGCCAACCCGCACTAGGCCAGCGTGGTGGACTAAGGCCTTAACCCTCTCAGTTAGAGGAGGAGGCCCGTGCTCAGCAGTGGGCAGTATATAATACTGGGCTGGTATGGTATGGTATACAAAACATCCAAAACTTTATGCGGATTGAATACCAAAAATCTTAATAAACTTTTACATTCATAACAGAATAGATTTAAGTTCACAAATGTGGTTCAGATGCAAATCTTTTGTTAACTCAAAATGTAGACTCACACAATTGTAACACGTAGAAACATTTAATCCAAATCCCGTATCATCCCAAAAGAATTCCTAAAGACATCGACGAATCAATGCGAGTTCTCGCAAATGATATATGACTGCCTGAAGAGTATATTTCACTGTCACTCACGGCTTATCTCCTGAATAGATGTGGTATTTTGAATCATGCATTGTTTCCATCTAATCTTTCGTTCTAGATTTGTTTGGTGTCATCTGTCTTCGTTTGGCAAGTTTCATTTGTGATTGCACCTAAAGGCTGACGTGCACTACGAGTATGTTTAAGGCTAAACACGTTTAAAGCCTCGTGCTGTTACTGTCATGCATTAGGAGTTGACAAAGAGAGCACTATAATCAAAATATTTTTAGCGTTAATCATACATGATTAGTGGTTCGTTGTGCAAGCCCGCCTACGAGGTAAAATTACTGTTATTTTTACCTATATTTCTTTTTTTTTGTTATGGCAACTTACGGCTTTAGATTTTACTTTTACAAATCATGTTTTTTTGAAATGAAACCTTCTTTAGCGGCGTTGAGCACTTTTGGGATGGGTATAAAATGTTAAACTCGCGTCAGTATCACGCGACCGATCGAAAATGCGTAGGAGGTTTTACCATCCCTTACTAATATGAACCTTAAATACAATGCGTAGAAGCTATAATTCTTAAACGTTTACATTTTTATTTATTTACTTCATTAAAACCACCACTTACTAATATGAATCTTAAATACAATGCGTAGAAGCTATAATTCTTGAAACGAGTGCATTTTTATTTGAGTGTCGACTGACGAGAGATGATTATCCGTCGTCAGTCGTCATAATTATGCCGGCCTGTTTGAAACCGGATATACACAGGCTGATTCCGGGACGCGACACACTTACGTGGGCACTATGACGAGTTTCACACGAAATACCTTGGGTACAGAACGCTATGTTGATACCGTAGGATTGGGTTAGCTAATTGCATGAAATTAAATGATGTTTCTGGTCTATTAAGCTCGGTTTATTAACATGTATCGGGAGATGTCATTAGGAATCAATTTAAATCATTTAACTAGGTTGTAGCATTTGTAGCATACTCTTTTGGAAATAAATATTATTTAGGTAGGTTAAGACCGTTAAATAAATTTAAAATTTGAAATCAAAACAAATATGTATTGAAATTGTAAAATAGTAAATTAGTTTTTTTTTTGTTATTAAAGTAAATATTTACGGTTTTCAGATGTTTTCCTTTACATGTGCTGTAATACCTTGCTTCTTGCTGAATTTCATGATCCTAAGTCAACGGGAAGTATCTTACAGGTTTTGATTCCGAAACGTGCAAAAATATGCGACATAAACGGTCACATCTTTTGATCGCGTTAACTTACAAGCTTGATTTTTCACAGCTGATAGAGATCGTAGACCCGAGTATTTAATATAAATCTCAATTTGATATCTCGTAGAGATACACGATCTTGAGAAAAAGGATCGTAACAGACAGACAGACAAAGGTGATCCTATAAGGATTCCTTTTTTCCTTTTGAAGTACGGAACCCTAAAAACGAGTACAAATATAAAAACTCACAACTTTTATTGAAGAATTAGACAAAAACCAACTATTACCCTCGTGTTCAGCTGAGCTCATTTCCCTTCCCAGAACTATACCAAATTCCTTGCGCATTTAAAATGCTACTTGAAAAGAAGTGCACATTTGAAATTAAAAACCTCATACTTTATAACATTCAACCTAGTAACTAAAATTAGGACCTTACTATCAGTCCAAAGACCCTAGACGAGCACGATAAAACTATTCAAAATTAAATGAAAATGGCTACGATAGGATCGACGTAAGCCGGCACAAGTCATTTGGCTGATGATGTGGCATGGAGTGGCTATTAGGTGTAGTTTATGTGTCTGGAATTAAGCTATATCCAAGCCGTTTCGCTCATATGGCTAATTGACAGACCCGTATCGCGCCAAGCCCTGAATTATAGAGCTGGTATAAATAGCATTGGTAACTGCAGAATCTTATACATTTATGTTGGAATGGAACGTTAGTGTGATGCATGAAATTAAACATACAGTGTGTGAGCGAGATAAAGAGGCAGTCGAAATTTAGAATTGGTTCGTAACAGACAAAAGAAGAAAGATGGAAAAAAATATTAAAGACGCAATTACTCTGAAACAATTTTATTTTAAACAAATCCCACTTTTATAGCATCATGCCTTTTTTCTATGTTAGATCCCATATAAGAAGGGGAAGCCTATTGTTATTTACCGGGAACAATTCCAGACTACAGGCTGATACTGGAAAAACCCAATATCACTTTACTCAGCTCGGGGATTGAACTTGAGACCTCAGTATGGCAGTCGATGCCACCGAGGCAGTACTGGCACCAAGTTTGTTACGAACTCATAAATAAACAAACAAATCTAAGATCATCTGTGTATCATTTTGATTGTTTTCGCAACTCGTAAAGATACGCACTGCCTATACGCCAAAACAAAATATAAGCACTAAAGTTTTATTATCCTGTTCATTGAATGTTTATTGCTCAATAATATTGAAAGAGCAAAACTTATCCTGAATTCGTATTTTTGTAAGACACGAGAATATATTCTGTTCTGGATTACGGTAAGAAATAATATTATTTCTGCGCAGCCTTGCTTTGTATTTGTGGTTGAAAATTGTTATTTTGGAGGAGAAATAATAAGTGAACTTGTTATGCATAAAACATGAGCATGCGACATATAAAGGTCGCCGATGTTGTTCAAAAGAAACCTTAGTTTCAAATCGAGCGTAGTAGTTTTGATGTGAAATAATTAATATCTGTCATCTGATGATGTTGACTTGGATGTAAATCTGTTTTCGGATCTCAAGATTGATGACATTTAGTCCAAAGAATTTAAATATGGTGAAGGATTAAGGCTAAACCCTCTCAGTTGTTGAGGAGGCCCGTGTTCAGCAGTGGGTAGTATATATTCTTCTTCTTCTTCCTTAATCGTATTCTTCATCAGAAAGAAAGAAAGAAAGAAAGAAAGAAAAAAACTTTTATTGGCCACTAGTTGGGTGGTGAGTGGTGAATACATAATAATATATACATTACTAATGCTAGTACTAGATAGGTACTCAATCTAATGTGGATGGTATATGTCCCACCGCAACAGTGTCAATAGGATCTAGATCAGCATATGCCAACCAGCAATGGTTGGCATCACTGAAGGTCGTGTCCGTCCTGAAATATTTTGATGGAGTCGATGACGAGCCGTCTCCATACCCCCCTATCTTCGGCTTTTCTCAGGGCAGTGGCAATACGAAGTCCTGTTATGGCCTTTATTTGGTCAGACCAGCGGGTAGGTGATCGCCCACGTGGTCTTTTACCTTCTACTTTCCCTACAACCAGCAGTTTGTCCAAGTTATCTGGTTGTCTTCGGGCAATGTGGCCAAAATAACTCAACACTCGGTGGTAGCATATTGTAGAGAGCCTAGTCTTGATGTTCAGTTGGGCGAGAATAGACTTGTTGGTGCGTCTTGCTGTCCATGGTATGCGTAACATTTTCCTCCAACACCACATTTCAAAAGCCTCAATCTTTTTCCGGTCTGCTGCGCGAATTGACCATGATTCGGAGCCGTATAGGAATATCGAGAATACCAGTGCTTTCACGAGTCTCACTTTGGTTGTATTGGAGACATTCCTGTCGTGCCAGATCCTCGACATCTTACTCATAGCCACTTTTCCCATTTGCGTACGCCTCCGAATTTCCTTTTCGCAGCTTCCCTGGTCGCTGATCATTGAGCCCAGGTATACGAACTCGCTCACGAATTCCAGGTCTGCCAGTTCGCCCGTGGGTATAATATGTCCAGTTCGGTCAACGACCATAACTTTTGTTTTGGATTTATTGACCGAAAGTCCCACCACCTCGCTTTCTCGCTCTACCCTGGCAAATAGTTCTGCAAGTTCGCGCTCGGAGGATGCAAACAAAGTGGTGTCATCTGCATATCGCAGCTTACTGATCTTAATTCCACCGAACGCGATGCCTCCTTCCCACCCTTCTAAGGCTTTCCTCATTATAAACTCGCCATAGATATTAAAAAGAAGGGGGGACAGAATGCATCCCTGGCGTACTCCTTTCTCCGGCTTGAAAGATCCTGACACCAGATTATTCACTCTGACCATAGATTCTCCATCGTCGTATAAACTCGCGATCAATCTCACTAAGTGCGCAGGTACTCCCATTTCTTGAAGGATTGTCCACAGGGGTTCCCTGTGGACATCTAACGCAGTCAAATGCTTTCGAAAGTATATATTACAGGGCTGGTATGGCATGGTGCAGGAACGTGCTAGATGCAAACGCTTTTAATAGGTCTGTCTAAAAATCTTTGCAGGATGCCTACGTTTATCAGTGGACTTCATTTGGTTGATGATGATGGTAATGTGCGAATTATGATGCTATGAAATATTTTACAAAATTATTATTGAAACAAGTAAAAATACAACACTTATACACAGAACGTGTAAATGTAATTTAATCCAAAGAAACAGTACTAACAGACGAAAAAGAATTTAAAAGCAAAAACAATTCATCCCGAAAGAACGTCTAAAAGTAAAAAAGAAATAACGCAAACTCATTAATTCTTTTCCGATAAGATACACGGGCAACAACCAAAAAATCTAACTTAATCCGGCAAGAAACGGAGATGGGCCGATATAAATCTCACAGTAGCGTAAAATTTGCCGACTTGCAGATTTTACTGCATTGATCGTACGCGTCCGTATTGTAAATGATTCTTTTTTTTACGCCGGAACGGAGCAGTGATGGTAAGCGGAGAGGGGTCCAGCTAGTGTCGAATGACGAGCAATCATACCTCGTCAGTCGACGCAATTATGCCGGCCTGTTTGACCTAGATATACACAGGCCGATCCCAGAACGTGGCACATTTACATGGGCCACAAAGGCGTGTTTAATACCTTATGTAGATACGGTGGTCGCTATGCTTTTTTTTTTTTTTTTGCAGGGAAAGTGATCTATCACTCCCGCTCAGACTCATGCGGAACAGCTGGACGGTTATATTGGGTTCGCCATGCACACCAATCCCAACTAAAACTCCGCGTTGGCCATCTTCGGCGCATTTGGAACGGCTGCGGGCTTCCTCTGACGGAAGCGGTGGTCGCTATCCGGGCGGATGTAGAATATATCCTATTACCAGCAAATTATTTTATATATTTCTTTATATGGAAAAATAACTCCACAATACCTGATGGTAAAGAGAGGTTTCTAGAAACAGTATTAGTTTTACTGATATACACAGGCTGATCTCAGTAATATTATTATCAAATGCAAACGAATTAGTATTAGAACTAGTCATATAATAGAACATGTGAATCAAAGGTTTGCTAATATTATGCGTACAAAGTAACTATACGCTTATCAATGAATCCTTAGTTATAATCTTTGTTCTTTGATTAATTTACGCTATTCTATGGTATGAATGTGACTGCCGGTGGCGTTGTGGCGGTGGTCGGTGGCGTAGTTGTATTACGGTACGACTGCAATGCTGAGGTCTCGGGTTCGATCCCCGGGTCGGTCAAGTGATATTGGATTTTTCTATTCAGTATCAGCTCGGAGTCTGGAATTTTTGCCCGATATAGCGATAGGCTCGCTCCCTATCACATCATGGGACGGAATACGCACGGCGAAAAGTGGGTGCATTATTTGCGCCTCTGCCTACGCCTTCGGGGATAAAAGGCGTGATTGTGTGTGTGTCTATGGTATGAATGTGTTGATACGGGTTTCCTTTACCATATTTTATGCCATAATAGTCTTTAGAATTGAAGCATCAATTTTATTTATCGATGAAATTGTATTTTGATGTTCTCGATCAATGTCGGATTAGGTTTTATTATGGACTGGATGATGTATTACGAAATGAGGTTTAGTATTTTATTCATACACACGTATTCAATAAAGGGTCTTTTGAAATTTTACCTACTTGTCTGTCTTTCTGTCATGTACGTCTACCTGTGGGATGGGCCGATAATTTTTTTAACCGAGTCCAAAAAGAAAGAGGTCCTTAATTCAACACGTTTGTAATCAATTTTGTATTTACATTAATTACCCTGATATATATACGGCGGTTTTTATGTTTATAATTTTATTCAATAGAAATAAACTTCGCGGTGGTCCCCCAAAAATTAGAAAGCAATGATTAATTCTGAAGTTAGGTGATCGAGAAAATACTAATAATTCAATGCGCCGTCGCTTTTACAGCAGACGAGCTTTTGCCCGCGGCTCCGCCCGCATGAATGAGTTTTCCCGGGATAAAAAGTAGCCTATGTATTAATCCAGGACATAATCTACCCGTGTGCCAAATTTCATCGAAATCTAGTTCTTGCGTGAAAGAGTAACAAACATCCATACATCCAGACATCCATTCATCCATACTTACAAACTTTCGCGTTTATAATATTAGTAGGATACGCTTAATTCTAGAAATGCAGTAATTTATGATGACCTTGAAATTCTACCGAATACTGATTCTACTAATAATATTATCTCAAGAAAAAACCCAGTAACTGTTATAATATGAAAACGTTAGCGTGTAGTTAAATCGACGCTGATTCACCATTGTTCGATGGAAAACGGATGAAACCACAGATCAATGCTCAGTAATTTGCATAAAACATGGCGGTTTATTAACTGTGCTGTAACCGCGAATATTTAACCACAATTACTGAAACATGTGTGATTACTAGCTTTGAGGTTTGTTGATATATTTTGTTTTAATATTTTTTTTGTATGTAAACTGTTTAATTGGTCTGATTTAATTTATTTAAACATGTATATATTGACTGCTTCAACGGTGTAGTTGTATTTCGTGCGCGACACCGTTTTAAGGTGGCGGATTCGAATTTAGAGTTGGGAAAAGTGATATTAGGTTTTCTGCTCAATATTAGACCAAATTGTGGAATTTTGTGCCACAGAGATCCACTTTGTACAGGGTACAGTGAAGTATAATTCTATATTCTATACACTCTTAACCCTACTACTAGGTCTAGAAAATTAATCCCATCGTCTCGACAATAAAGGTCATTGTTGGCGACCGACGTTTGTTGTCTTCGGATAACTCAGCGGTACTGGTTCGTTGGGTTTAAATAAAACGTCAGTCATACGATTATAAGTGGACTGTATTTCTTGTTTTCGGAGGTGTTGACAGTTCAAGAGTTTACACAGTAATGCGTGCTGTCCCTCATTTGGGCAGCCTTTTTATACACCTTAAAATAAATACAGAATGCCGAGTGCCATTGTATAATTATGACCCTCGGCTAATAAAACACAGGTAATTACATCGAGTCGGGTATCGCTCAACATCTGCGACGGTCCCGAGCGGCAAAACATAGAAGGCAATAAAACGATTAAAACAATATTTTTACAAAGAACGCCGTGTCATAAAGCCATTACCTTCTCGAGGTATTTCGCACAGATGTGCACAAACAAATATTAAAATAACACATGACTAAATTAAATATTCCAGCCAGCCCGCCGAGGCAAATTCTCCAACGCATGCTCGTTGTCCGTAACACTCTCCCCCCGGCGCAGATTCTCGCAGCCTTTATCTATCGGGAGGACGATGAGCCTGCGGACCGGTCTCCGAAATATACCTCCTCGCGTGCGGACGTCGGCGCTCCGTACCACGTTATCTGGCCCTACGTACACCTTCTCTACTTGGCCCCGGGGCCATACGTTCCGTGGCAAAAGCCCGTCGGCTATTATTACAATATCACCCTGCTCTATATTTTTTGCAGAGCTTCTACTATCTCCCCGTGGAGTCAGTGTTGGCAGATATTCCTTGAGCCACCGTTCCCAGAACATATTGGCCAATGCCTGGGCGGCTCTCCATGTCCGTTTATCTGCTTGGTCGCATTTACCCACGTAAGGGAGTCCTACAGCGTTCCCTAACAGAAAGTGATTGGGCGTTAGCGCCTCCATGTCCGCCGGATCTACCGATACGTGAGTAAGCGGTCGCGAGTTTACCGTATGCTCTATTTCTACTAGTGCCGTCCCCAACACTTCCTCTTTAGGAGCTCGCTCGTTGAGCGTTACGGCTAGTGCTGTCTTAACGCTCCTAATGAGCCGTTCCCAAACGCCTCCTTGATTTGGCGCACCTGGGTCTATAAAACGCCATTCTATCTTTTCGGTCAATGCGACCTCTTGGAGCTCAGGTAGCCATTCCCTAAATGCGGCGGCCAATTCTACCGATGCTCCCCTAAAGTTCGTGCCGTTGTCTGACACGAATGTTTCTGGCCATCCCCGTCGCGCTGCCATACGTCGCACAGCCATGACGGCGGAATCCGTGCTCAAACCGGCGATCGTTTCCACGTGGATTGCTCGCGTCACGAGGCACGTGAAGAGCATGCCCCAGCGTTTTTCGCGACGTCTCCCTATCGTTACCCACATGGGGCCGAAGCAATCTACACCGCATTTCGAAAATGGCCTAGTGTAAGCTTCTAACCGAAAGTCGGGCAGGTCTCCTTTCACGGGAACCGGGGGACTTGCTCGTCGCAGAACGCAGGTGACGCATTTCCTTATCGCTCGCTTCACGGCGGGGCGTATTCCTACTACCCAGTATTCCTGACGTAGATTGTTGACAATCTGTTCTTGCCCCGCGTGTCGTTTACTGTGCTCATGCGCAATGAGCAATTGCGTTAGCGGATGCGGTCCGTCTAAAATCGGTGGTTCCTTCCGCGTTTCTGGGACCATTGCCGCGTTTATGCGACCGTTCAAGCGTATTATACGATCCTGACCGTACTTAGGGTCTAACTTTCCTATTCGGCTATTGCGAGCCACCATTCGCCCTTCCTTTAGGCGATCCGTTTCTTCTGGGAAGCTTTCCCTTTGTGCTTGTCTAATAAGCGTTTTTTCCGCTTCCTTAATCGTTTCGATGGTTGGGCGTTCGGCGCGTCGGCGCCACTTATCGACCGCCCTTAGAACCAAAGCGGTCACCCTAACGATTTTCGTCATAGATGAAAAACGTTCTATCGCTATGAGCGGTTTCCTTTCTTCCGCGCGCGTATTGAAAATCTCCGCTTCGTACGGGTCCTCGTTCTCGTCGCGGGACTCTTCCTGCCATGACACTTCTGGTTCATACAGGAACGTCGGCCCTATGAACCAACGATCTTCGCTACGCAGGCGTGTCTTCCCCATACGTGTGGCGTCATCCGCCACGTTGTGTCTAGTCGGAACCCAGCGCCATTGTTCCGCTCGCGTTGCCTCGGCGATTTCTCCGATCCTGTGTGCCACGTAAGGCGTATAGTTTGTCGCGTCTCCCTGGATCCAGTGCAGAACCGTTTTAGAGTCCGTCCAGAACGTGGTTTTTGGCTCGACTCCATGTTCCGCGATTATCGTCCGGGCGAGTCTGGTTCCGACCAAGCACGCCTGCAGCTCGAGCCGCGGTATGGTCTGTAGCTTGAGAGGTGCTACTTTAGCTTTTCCTGCTACTAACGTTACGACGAAGCTTCCATCTTGCTTTCTTGAACGCCAATATGCCGCTACTGCGTATGCCTGCTCGCTTGCGTCGCAGAAAATATGCAGTTCTCGATTTTCGGCGACGCGGTAATGTCTAGGTAAGCGAAGTCGGCCTACGTATCCTAGGTCGTCCTTCCATTCGCGGAATATGGCAGCCTCTTCTTGCGGTAACTCCTCGTCCCAGCCCACTTTTTGTCGCCACAGTTCCTGGAGCATTATCTTGGCGCTTATCGTATAGGGGCTTATGAGCCCGAGTGGATCGAACACGGACATGACTGCACTTAGGGCCTCTCGTTTTGTAGGCGTCCGTAGGTCCCTTTTTACCTCCTCGGGGACTTTGTGCATAGCTGTGTTGAAACCTAGATTATCCGTGTCCGTGATCCACATCAGACCCAGTGTTTTACCGCACGCGTTTATGTTACCTCCCAACTGCCTAGGCGTATCGGTACGGTCGGACGCCGGGATTCCATTTAATAGTTGCGGCGCGTTACTGCTCCATCCCGCTAGTTCGAACCCCGCCTTCCCATGTATCGTACGGACTTCTTCGATGGTGCGCGCAGCTATTTCTTCGGACGCGAAGCTCTCCACCCAGTCGTCCATGTAATGGCTGTTGACTATGGCGTCGTGAGCCAGTGGGTGTGATTCTTTGTAGTCGTCCGCGTTCTTATTTCTCACCGCGTGAGCCATAAAAGGTGAGCTGCGCGCTCCGAATATCATTGACGTCATGACGTATCTTTTAGGCGGGTGACTGCGGTCGTTCCCGCGCCACAAAAACTGTTGAGCGACGCGATCCTCTTCCCTTATTTTTATTCGGAGGAACATCTCCCTGATGTCGGCGGTCACCGCGATGGGTCTCTCCCTGAAGCGGAACAATATTCCGTACAGAGTCCTTAGTAGATCCGGACCGTCCAACAGCGCGTCGTTTAAACAGGTATCGTTCGTACGCGCGGCCGCGTCGAACACCATTCTCACCTTGCCCGGTTTGTTCGCGTTCGTCACCGCGAAGTGAGGCAGGTACCACGTGTGATTACTGTCGACGCACTTACTGGGTTCGGCGTACCCTTTCTTTAGTAGCGCTTCCACTTGACCCGTGTAGGCCTCTTTGAATTGAGGCGATCTATCCATTTTTCTTTCGATTGTTCGCAGCCTCCGGACAGCCATATCGTAGCTCGGAGGCAATTCTACGGTGTCCGAGGCCCACGGTAATCCGACCTCAATTCGGTCGCCCACACGTCTCATGGTGCGCGCTACGATCGCCTTGGCCCGCTCGTCTTTTTCGACGGGCTTCACGTTTTGCCCGATCCCGAGTGCGTCGATCTCGAAATGTGATCTCATTAGTTTTTCTAACCGGTCGTTGTCGTGATGGCGTAACACCTCTTGCACGGTGTGCACGTGCAGTATCTCTTTGTCGTCCCGGCTTACTACGCTCTTGTGTCGGCTCTCGGTCCCATGCACTATCCACCCGAGAAGAGTTAGTGAGGCCGCGGGTTGACTTCGTGTACCGGTTAGTAATTTCCTGGTCACTATCAAGTGCCAGTTGTCTGTGCCTATAAGCACTCTTGGTTTTGCATTTGCATAGCACAAATGCTCCGCTTCGATCCCTCTCAGATGCTCGTTTTCCATTACGGCTGGCTTGACCGTTTGAGCTGTTAGGGAGAGGCGTTCCATAGTACGCGCTGTCATCGGCTCATATGCCCGTTGTCCGCGACCCCTTATGTCGACACTGATGGTTTCGCTTTCGCATCCTATTTTCGTGGATGTTATGCCCCTTATTGTTAACGGCTGCTTTTCTCCGCGAGCCCCTATCGATTTCGCGATTTCCCTATCCATCAATGTGACGGTGGATCCTTCGTCGCACAGCGCGTACGTGTCGACCTCTCCCCCCGGTCCTCGGACCGTTACAGGACATATCTTGAGCAACACGTTCTTTGTTTCTTGTACCATGGTTGTCGCTACACATTCCTCCTTATCGTCTCTTCTCTCCGTTACGTGTAGCAACGCGTGATGTGGTAGTGCGCACTCGCTCACTCCACACTTTCTCGCTCGGCAACGGAATCGTCGATGCCGGCTTTCTAGGCACTGGAAGCATATTTGTGCCTCTTTGGCCCATTCCCATCGTTTAGCCACGGTCATTTCGGCTAACTTGCGGCATTTCTGTGTCCTGTGATTGGACCCACAACAATAGCACGTGGTTCTGTCGACCGCTTCCGTGGCTGTGAACACGTTGGCACCGCGATGCGTTTCTATAGTCCGCCGTGGTCGATGTTCGGGTCTCGACGCCACGACGTTTCTCTGCGGCGCTGTTCCGTGTGCGTTTGGCGTGTAAGCGTATTTCACCGCCCGATCCGCTTCGCGCATCAGAAAGTTGGATAGCGTTAATATCTCCGGTTCTCTGTGGCTGACATGCTCTTCCGCGTAATCGCACCACTTCGTTCTGATGTGTGGACTCAGTTTTTCTAATGTCTGTCGCGTCAGCATGGGGTTCATTAAATATCCGCGGTTGTCTATGCGCGTTATAATTGTGACTATATTTTGCAGTTTGACTGCGAAACTATTTAATTCCCCTGCGGAGGTACCGGCTCTTGGCAACTTTCTGAGGTCGTCCAACGCCTGATCGATGATGACCTCTGGTCGTCCGTAACTCTGTTCGAGCGTCTTCATAATCTGGACGGGATCTGTGGCGGCGTATAACAATGCTGACACCGTTTGTCGTGCTTCGCCCTTTAAGCACGTCCTCAGACGCGCTAGATTCTCAGCGGGCGTAAATCCATGCAGCGAGGTGGACTCTCTCATGGCTGCCTTGAATGGCAGCCATTCGCCTGCCGCTCCGCTAAAGTGAGGCAAATCCTGCGTTTGCCTCGGTGGTGCCCGACGTCGCATCATCTGTTCTAGCGTGTCCGCTAGCCTGTCGATCCCTCGTTCTCTGGACCGATGCGGTGTCGGAGACCTATTCCGCCGCGACTCTCTGTTTTCCGGAGTCGGGGCGCGCGGTTGTCTTTCCGTACGCTCTTCCCTATGTGGGGACGCAGCCCTAGGCTCGCGCTCCCCCCGTATTTGCGTACGCCTTAGCCATTCGCTTATTCTGCGATCGGTTTCCATGGCGTCCTCGCCGGCTACACTTTCCCTATCCGTATCTTCCCTAATGCTAGCTATATTCGCGGCTAACCTTTTTTTCAACAGGTTCGCTTGTAACCTGAGGTCTTGTCGTTGAATTTCGGCAAGCCGCTCCTCCGTCTCCAGTTCGGCTTGACGGATCCGCGCTATCGCGCTCGCGGTTGAATGGTGAGAGCGCACCGACGGCGCTCTCGACCTACGTTCCGGTATGACGGTTATCGGCGTGTCGGTTTCCATAGCGATCGTCCGGACGACGGGTCGCGGAGTCTCGCTAGGAATCACGGACGCGGATGCCTGTACCGAAGGCGACGCGGGATAGTCCTCGTACACGCGGAGTGTTTTTTCCTCGGCGGCTTGGCTTCTCGTTGTTGGCATTATACACTGTGCCTTCAACGAACACTATAAACCTACTTAGCCTATCGCCCTAGCAGTCCGTCGGGAGGGCCCGGTGTTTTAAGCCGGGATACGCTCCCTCGGGGATGGATATTTAGGGATCGGAAGGGTTTGGGGTTACTCAGCAGAGGCACGCAAGTGAATACGGGGCGCTCGGTAATCGGCTGGAGTGTCCGATACCATTGGCAGCGCCTACGATCAGGCCCCCGTATCACTTACGCACGTACCGACGTAACTGTGCCGTGCAATTCAACCTTAGCGTTATGAGAACGCTCCGACCGGTTGGCGACGTCGCACAAGACGTCACACCGCCGTAAAAACGGCGTTCACCAGTTCCTTGACCGTTGACACCGTTAGGTGGTCAATGGATCTGGCCGCGATATCGCGTTTTGGCCCTAGCCGTTTTTCTTTCTTGACGTGTAGTGCCGCTCCGGGACACTCGCCACGTCGCTCGGCTATCTCCGCTGCGCTGCTCTGCTCGGGAACACCTCCGCGTTGCTCGGGTCTCCGCTGCGTCGCTCGGCTATACTTCGCCGCGTCGCTCGTGGATCTCCGCTGCTGCACCTCTCGGGGATGTTCGTAGCGCCTCTGCGGGTGTTGCGCTGTTTCCGGAACGCTCGTTGTGCCGTTCGCAAAGCTCCGTCTTGCGTTTGGTGCACGATGTTACCCTCCGTTACGTCACACTATCGTGAGCGACGTAACGACGATACTCGGAATCGTTTCCGAGCCGCCCTGGAGTCCGCGCTGCCGTTGCTCAGGCCGCTTCTAGGCTTGACGATTGTTCGTGGCGCCCGCTTTCTTCGATCAACCGTAGCACTGACTTGTGCCGCGGTTATCGCCGTATTTCAAAAGCGGCTATGACGCACTTGCCGTGTTCTTGATGTCTTCACTTGTTCGTGATCCGGCTCGAAGGACCAGTTGTTGTCGACCGACGTTTGTTGTCTTCGGATAACTCAGCGGTACTGGTTCGTTGGGTTTAAATAAAACGTCAGTCATACGATTATAAGTGGACTGTATTTCTTGTTTTCGGAGGTGTTGACAGTTCAAGAGTTTACACAGTAATGCGTGCTGTCCCTCTTTTTTTTTTTTTTTTTTTTTTTTTTTTTTTAACGCGGACCTAACGGCCAGTAGCCTGACGAGAGTCGGCTTTTCTGGCCACACCGGACTTTAGGGTGAGCGCTTTTGGCACTCGCAACCCTTTAATTTAGGTGACCATGCTGAGGGCAACCCACTAACGGGTTACGGACCTCGGCTCAGGACGGTCACTGGGAGAGGATGAGACATCAGCGATTAATGGGGAAGATTGGTTTTTAACCTAATCCTATCCGTTGCTTTCGTCGGCACGCGGGCCGGAACTGTTAGGGGGGTCGGGGGGGCGACGGGGAACGCGGTGAGGTCCTCGACGGCGAGGACGGAACTGCGGTCTTGTGGAGTGTGTGAGTTTCAAGAACTCGTTCTTACGGCGGATGGCCAGAGTGATATCGTCCTCTGGATCGGTTAAAACTGAACGCGGCCGTCTCCATTTGGCGCGGTCGAATGGAGTGTAAACGGACGCTTTGCGGATTAACGAACTAGGGTGATTTACCGCCCGATCGAAATAGCGTCTGCTGGTCGTTTGCATAAAATGCCTGATGGTCGGCATGTTGGTGTCCACGTGGAGGTTGCGATTGCGAACGTACCACGGGGCACCAAGAGCGTGTCGGAGAAATTTATTTTGCAGTACCTGCATACGCTTGAGACGAGCAGGCGGTATATGGGCGAATACGGGCGACGCGTATGTCATAATCGGCCTAATACACGTGGTAAAGATCCTAATCTTGTTGCGGATGGACATTTTACTGTTCCTATTTATGAGCCAATGTAGTTGACTCATCGCGAATGCGGCTCGCGCGCGTACCGCATTTACGTGTGGGATGAAGGTCAAACTCTGATCAAGGGTCACTCCTAAATACTTGGCTTTGGCCGTCCAGGGGATAACCTGGTTGGACATGCGGACTGAATGATGAGGCACATGGACTTTCCTTTTCAAAGTGAACAGGATAGCCTGGCTCTTTGTGGGGTTGACGGTGATTCGCCATTTGCGAAACCACTCACCGAGCTTGTCGGCGGCGGCCTGCAAATCGCGCACCACATCGTCGGGGTCTCTACGTGAGGCGTAGATTGCGGTGTCATCCGCGAAGAGCGCCAGATGGGCGTTTTTAGGTTGCGGGATATCGCTGGTGTACAGCGAGAAAAGAAAAGGGGAAAGAGCGGAGCCTTGCGGGACTCCGGCCGTAATGGTGTGTCGGGAAGAGAGAGTTCCCTCCACGCGATATTTGAAGCCGCGATTCGACAAAAAGTCTCGTATGATGTGCACGAGCTGAGTGGGCACGTTGAGGGTGTACAGCTTGAAAAGCAAGCCGTTGTGCCACACCCTGTCGAATGCTTTTTCAATATCGAAGAAAAGAGCACCGGTAGGCATGCCGCGTTGAAATTTGTCGTAAACGTGCTCCGTGATGCGGAGCACCTGGTTTACGCAACTGTGCCTAGAACGAAAACCAAACTGCTCCGGAGGGATCAGATGGTTGTTGTGGGCGACTATTTTGAGGCGGTCGAGGACGATCCGCTCGTAAAGTTTGCCTAGCGTACTAAGCAGGCTGATTGGCCTATAAGAGGACGGCTCTGATGCGGGTTTTCCCGGCTTGTGGATACCTATCACAACTGCCTCCTTCCAGACCTCTGGGAAGAGGCAGTTTTGAAACGCGGCGTTATATATAGATGTGAGAATTTGGACTAGATGCTCCGGAAGCATCTTGATCATACGGGTAGGGATCCCGTCGCCCCCGGGGGCTTTTCGTCTTTTGAGCGCCTTGATCAGAGCGATGACTTCTTCGATCGTCACCGGTGCAAGGGGATCGGGCGGCGGCGGGTCGACGTCCGGGTCGACATTGGCGTTTTGGTTTATCGGTCGCGAAATAGAGATCGGCGGTGGCCGTACCGCGTTCCTACTTTCGACGAGTGAATTAACCGCAACAAGATCGTCGTGGTCTACTGGTATTGATGTGAGGGAACATTGAGACTCCAGGCTGTCGGCCAGCAGTTCCGCTTTCTCGTCGTCATCAAACGCCGGGCGTTGATTCGGGCGATTGAGCGGAGGCATGGAGGCCACATCGTTTCTCCTGAAGGAACGACACAGCTGCCAGAAGGCCTGGTGTGTCGGCTCGATTTCGGCTAGGCGAGTTTCCCATCTCGAATCGACGACCTCTTTAATGCGACGTCTAACCTCACGTTGGAGGAAGCGCGCAAGACGTCGTCGTTCCGGGGTGGGGCTCGTCGCGCAGGCTCTGAGCGTAGCGTTACGCCTCCTCACCACCCACCGCACGTCGTCGGGAATTTGCCATTGACTGTGAACAGTCTCCGGCACCTTCTCGGAGCTTTCGCTCAAGACGTTTTGAAGGTGGTTGGTGAAGGAGCGTATCGCGCCAGTCGTTTCCTCAGGAGTCACGATGTTGGTCGGAATCGCGGAAAGATCTGTGGATGAGGTGTCCGCGAGCTTGGTGCCTAGGAGGCGCCAATTCGTTTTCACCTTCATCGGGGCGTTAGGACCTGTGTCTGTTGGACAGTTTTGGGGGACTAGATCTAGGATCACAGGTCTGTGGTCAGAGTCTAACTCTTGTAGCACTTGCATGGAACGCACGCGAAGGCTTACGTTCCTTACGAGCGCTATGTCGAGTATGTCGGGTCGGTGAAAGAGTAACAAACATCCAGACATCCATTCATCCATACTTGCAAACTTTCGCGTTTATAATATTAGTAGGATACGCTTAATTCTAGAAATGCAGTAATTTATGATGACCTTGAAATTCTACCGAATACTGATTCTACTAATAATATTATCTCAAGAAAAAACCCAGTAACTGTTATAATATGAAAACGTTAGCGTGTAGTTAAATCGACGCTGATTCACCATTGTTCGATGGAAAACGGATGAAACCACAGATCAATGCTCAGTAATTTGCATAAAACATGGCGGTTTATTAACTGTGCTGTAACCGCGAATATTTAACCACAATTACTGAAACATGTGTGATTACTAGCTTTGAGGTTTGTTGATATATTTTGTTTTAATATTTTTTTTGTATGTAAACTGTTTAATTGGTCTGATTTAATTTATTTAAACATGTATATATTGACTGCTTCAACGGTGTAGTTGTATTTCGTGCGCGACACCGTTTTAAGGTGGCGGATTCGAATTTAGAGTTGGGAAAAGTGATATTAGGTTTTCTGCTCAATATTAGACCAAATTGTGGAATTTTGTGCCACAGAGATCCACTTTGTACAGGGTACAGTGAAGTATAATTCTATATTCTATACACTCTTAACCCTACTACTAGGTCTAGAAAATTAATCCCATCGTCTCGACAATAAAGGTCATTGTTGGCGACCGACGTTTGTTGTCTTCGGATAACTCAGCGGTACTGGTTCGTTGGGTTTAAATAAAACGTCAGTCATACGATTATAAGTGGACTGTATTTCTTGTTTTCGGAGGTGTTGACAGTTCAAGAGTTTACACAGTAATGCGTGCTGTCCCTCATTTGGGCAGCCTTTTTATACACCTTAAAATAAATACAGAATGCCGAGTGCCATTGTATAATTATGACCCTCGGCTAATAAAACACAGGTAATTACATCGAGTCGGGTATCGCTCAACATCTGCGACGGTCCCGAGCGGCAAAACATAGAAGGCAATAAAACGATTAAAACAATATTTTTACAAAGAACGCCGTGTCATAAAGCCATTACCTTCTCGAGGTATTTCGCACAGATGTGCACAAACAAATATTAAAATAACACATGACTAAATTAAATATTCCAGCCAGCCCGCCGAGGCAAATTCTCCAACGCATGCTCGTTGTCCGTAACAGTCATTATTGTTTAAACATACCATGTTATCTTTTAATTTGCAGTACATGTTTGCTGTTTGCTAAGCGGATCTCATTCAGCCAGACTCTTCCAAAGAAAAGTAATTTATTTGTGACAACTTAAAACAATAAATATTTAAAGAAAGCAAAAAACTTAAAATTAAGGTTGTCACAAAACGGCTCCAACTCAGCATATGCTGGCAATGAAGCCAGCGCTGATCTTCCGTTGGGCCGCTTGGTGATGTCACGGCCGCCAAGACCGACTTAAATTTTCAACTTTTACTTGTATTTATGATGTAGGCACGACTAACAAGAGAGTAAAGTTTATCAACATATAACTTGAAAGTACTTATAGCTCGGGAATAATTACGTCCGAATACTAAAAGATGAAAATCTGACTAAGATTTTGGACAACTTATTTTAAATATTTTTAGCTTATGGTTCGAGAACTTAGGCTCCGCGCAAGCGATTTCAACTTGTTGCCGATACACACTTCCACCATAACCATACCACACCAGCCCTGTATTATATACTGCCCACTGCTGAGCACGGACCTCCTCTACAACTAAGAGGGTTTAGGCCTTAGTTCACCACGCTGGCCTAGTGCGGGTTGGCATACTTCACATACCTTCGAAATTATTTTAGAGAACTTCTCAGGTATGCAAGGTATTCCTTACGATATTTTTCCTTCACGCTTAAATGAGCGATAATTCACAAAGTGTTTTTTTTTTTTTCTTTTTTTTTATTGCATTGAATGCCGAGACGAACATGCCGTTCGCCTGATGGTAAGCGATACGACCACCCATAAACAGTAGCAACACCATCCAGCACCTTGACTTACAAAGTACTGTGTGGCATTCCACTGCGCTCGTCATCCTGAGACATAAGATGTTAAGTGTCATTATGTCCAGTAGTTATACTGGCTACAATGTCATTCAAACCGAAACACATCAGTGCATGCACACTGTTGCTTGGCGGTAGAAATAGACATTGCGGTGGTACCCACCCAGACGGCCTCTTACATAATGAGAGACCTACCACCAGTGAACACACACACAACTTTTTAAAAAAGTCAGAGGTGCATGCCCTTGGGTTTTGAACCTGTGGACATTATGTACCTACCCTTCTCGTGTATAATAGGCACAGGAATGCGTTTATTTTAAATTATATTGAATTAAATAAGAAATTAAAAATGCAAGACGTGCCCTTTTCTGAATTACATGTTCAAAGTCGTATTTCAGATACTAAATCTCTGTTTTGCTAATGCAATTTGTATAAGTTAATCCAATTTACCCAGACGATAACAGAATAAACGATATCAAAATGAGCTCGATTTCATATAATAAGATACAGAATAGCCAAACCTGCTGACACAAGTTCGTACAAATAGCCTTTCAATTCAATTTTTATATTCATTGATACATATTCTTGTTTCAATCGTTTAGCAAACTTACCTACCAATTATGCTAATCCTACTAATATTATAAACGCGAAAGTTTGTAAGTATGGATGTCTGGATGTATGGATGTTTGTTACTCTTTCACGCAACAAAAACTACTGAACGGATATCGATGAAATTTGGCGCACGAGTAGATTATGTCCTGGATTAACACATAGGCTACTTTTTATCCCGGGAAAACTCATTCACGCGGGCGGAGCCGCGGGCAAAAGCTAGTATTTTATATTTCAACGTTAGTTCGGACTTTGTACAGATATTATCCATTTCAATAACAGACTTATAAAAATGGGAATGATTTGAAAATGTTTTGTTATTAGAAAAGCGCAGCAAATGTTGAATTTGAAATTTTTTATGTATTTAGAATATAGTACAATACATTTGCAGATTAAAGACTACCTTTTATCTCGGCGAATTGTCCGATACGGCTTCAATACGATGGTGCCGCGCGTAATAATTATTAATATAATATTAGAAAATGTATGATAATATTATTATTTTATTGGTACAAAAATATTTTTGCAAATTATATATTTTTTGGGGCTGGCCACGGCAAAGCTACCTCTCTACGCCTGATGGTAAATGGAATGCCATCAGATCGAGTATCGTTTGACCAACGATCATACTCGTCAGTCTACATAATAATGCCTAATATGTTATGATAAGAAAAAAATATAGTGGTTTCTTTACCTCGTATTCCCTATTATTAACAGGATTCACTTCACAGTACTCAATCAAGGTAAGGAAAACTCATTTATCTTGCACGAACAAAATGGAACATAAATATTAACTGCGTACCGCGGCACCGAATTTTTAACTTCAATTACTTAACCGGCTAAATAGTTTCGTGGTATAAGCCTCGAGCTCTCTATATTTTATTTAGTTTCAACGAGAGGTGATGTACGCAATTTCTTATCAGGAAAATACGCAACAAAATTTACAATAACAAAATTTTGCTCCGACGGGATAGGCGGTGGTGCAAGTAGTGCACCAACTTTACACCGAGTGTGATCCATCCCATGGTGTGATACGTGCGATACGATACGATACGATACGAGCTTATTACCACAGCAGTCACAAATTCCCAGCTCCGGGCTGATACTCAGAAGAAAAATCCAATATTATTTTTCCCGACTTAGGATTCGAGCGCGCTACCTGAGAGCGGAAGTCGTACGCACGCAATAAAACTACGCCACTGAGGCAGTCTCCAAAACAGGCAACAAAATTTAGTCTAGAAAATACAAGTAAAGGAGATGTCCGCTTTTAGTATGGATGCTGGGCCTCAAAATGTAACTAGGCTCAAACTTTATGGTTATTAAAGGTGCAAAATATGGAAATTTTTAGACCCCTCCATTCAATACTAACTTTTTTAAATAAAATTACATAAATCTTAAAATCGGATGTCTTTAAAATTAAATGATTTATTGTAAAAGGCATTTTTAGGAGTTCTATCCAAGTATATATAAACTGTCTTGGTTAGAATTTTAGGCCTGTTTTTGGATATTTCCTTTACATCTAGCTCATTATTTCAAGCATTTTGAATTTGGAATAGATTTTTTTTATTCGGGCTCCACAAGTCCCACTGCACCTAATGGTAAACGAAGTGGGGTCCAAATACACTATAGTGTGACAAGAGATGATCATCCCTCGTCAGTCGACATAATTATGCCGGCCTGTTTGAACCGGATACACACAGGTTGATCCCGGAACACGGCACACTTACGTGGGCCACTATCAACAGCTTTCTTGACGTGAACTATCATGTAGGCCACAAAAGGTGGCAAACCTTATTACCACCACAATGTCTATTTCAACCGCCAAGCAGCAGTTCGTATGCACTGTTGTGTTTCGGTTTGAAGGACATTGTAGCCAGTGTAACTACTGGACATAATGGGACTTAACATCTTACGTCTCTGGATGACGAGCGCAGTGGAATGCCACACAGTACTTTGTAACTCAAGGTGCTGGATGGTGTTGCTACTGTTTATGGGTGGTCGTATCACTTACCATCAGGCGAACAGCATGCTCGTCTCGTCATTCAATGCCATAAAAAAAAATTCACCATAGTCCGACATCGGATTAAATCGCTACTTCGTTCATAGCCAATTAAGGGCCCGTTTTTTCAACTGTAGTTATCTTTTTCTCGGGGTCTTATTAAGATGGACGCGCTTGCAGCACTTGGAGCACTCGAAGCTCTGCGAGCGCGTCCAGCTTAATAACACCGAGGATTACACTAACCACAGTTGAAATAACTCGGTCTAAGTAGCCATCAGAATGCTGGGCGTGTTACGTGATTCCTACAGCCACGTTGCACTCGCAGCTTTGCGAGAGCGTCAAGCTTAATAAGACCCCGAGAAAAATATAAGCGCAGTTTAAAAACAGGACCTTAGGGTAACTGTTTGTTGGCAATACAGTATAACTGCTTGCTGGCAGAAATACACAACGCAGATCCACTCAGATGGACTACGAGAGACATATCACCTACTAACACACGTAACAGTCTCATGTAATGTAATGTAAAATACATGTGGCAAGTAGAACACTGGGTGAAACTTATTCCATGAACAATTCTAAATTTACTGGAAATAGGAAATTACCCGCGGCAAACAATCCTCACCGAATTCAGTAACAACACGACTAACATTAAGTTTTATATTGAGATTATGTATTTGTATTGAATTAAATTTTGGGTTTTTTTTTCCAGTTTTATGTCTCGGTGTATTGTGATACGACTTTTGTGTTGAGGCGTCGGGTTCGATTCCTTGGTATAGCGATTTTCTGCTCAGTTAGTCCGGCCTCTGGAATTGAACTCATGGCAAAAAGTGCATCCCTATTACATAGTACTTAAGATAGCTGGCATTATTTAAGCAACACCTCTGCCTACACCTGAAAAAGCGTGATGCTATATTTATTAACTGCCAAATTTTTAACCGACTTCTGAATTCAACGAGTATGTTTTTTTTTATACGAGTACGGCAAAGTGACCCCACTGCACCGACGAAAGATGATTATTCATCGCCAGTCGACACAGTTATGCCGGCCTGTTTTAACCAGATATACACAGACTGACCCCAGAATGCGATACACTTACGTGGGCTACTATGGCGGATGTTTTTAATGTGAACCCGGAGCCTAAACATCAGGAAAGAGGTATTTCAAACGCAGCACTACCAAACGACCGACCTAGAATTTGTACCTAGGACCTTCCAGTCTAAGTATGCCTTCATTAAACCAACGAAACAATAAAAGACTTTACCATGGAAAAGTATGTGCCGAAATATCGAACTAATTTTCCAGGCTTTTGCGAAAATATGATGTATTAATAAACCGTTAGGAATACTCTTTGATGGAAATTCGTTTGATTTTCACAGACAGGCGGCCTTCCATCATCGCCTATGTGCCTTCACGCTATATCGTAAATGAACAGCCAGTGCTTGGTCTAAATGATAGGAGACAGAGAGAATACATTAAAAAATATGATAACCTTTTTACTATGTTTTGCTAGCGACTCGGTGAATGACCTTTCTCGGAATACATGTGTGGTATGAACTTCTCTGCGATAAAAGTTGATTATAGGTTAATCCAGGGTTTGGTTTAAATTTGTGAACAATTTCATATATAGGTTGATCTTTCAAGGCGGGGCAGTAAGGCCAACTGGTGGTAGATTTATCATATGTAAGAGTCTATTTCTACCTCCAAGCAGCAGTGTATATGCACTGTTGTGTTTCGGTTTGAAGGACATTGTAGCCAGTGTAACTATAAGACATAATGAGACTTAACATTTTATGTCTCAGGATGACGAGCGCAGTGGAATGCCACACAGTACTTTGTAACTCAAGGTGCTGGGTGGTGTTGCTACTGTTTATGGGTGGTCGTATCGCTTACCACCAGGTGAACGGCATGCTCGTCTCGTCATTCAGTGCAATAAAAAGAACGGGTTGCACTCCGGGAGTGCCGGCAGAAGTGAAAACTTGAACATTAACGTTGTGCATTTTTGAATATTTTGGATTATTTTTATTATTATTTTATAAGTGTCTTCGATAAGTCAAACTAAAATAACCTCCTCCTTTTGGAAATCGGTTAAAAAGAAACAGACAATTACAAATTTTGATTGACTAAACACATATTCGATCTTACGCCTACCACATAAAGTAGATTTTTAAACGCGAGCAACGCACGTTTAGTCTGGTTTTTGATAAATGTCAATGGTCATCACAACCAAAGTAGAATAAATCAAAAATTTTAAAAAGAATGTTACGTTCTTTTGTATCGTGCCGTGCCAACGCTGGGGAACTAGCTTCTATGCAATGTATTTAAGGTTCATATTATTAAGGGATGGTTTTTGATAAGTATGCGCGTAAGGACTCGAGTGAAACGTCAGATTGCTGGAATCGTACTCTTTTATTTGTCAAATGACACGCTATTTATACCGTGGGTGGATGCAACCACCCGCATAATACAAATATAACATTTCTCCCCCTAGCTTGACAACACGGGCAAGCATAATAATTTCTGGAAATGCTAAGTTCAATAGAACTTCTTATAATTTACTCTAGGTACATGTCGCAATATTTTCCCACAATCCGTTTGCCTATCCTGCTGTGGACGCTGTTGTGAAGATGATTCCTCGGTCCCACCGGCGTCCACTACTTCTATTGCCTCATAGAATGTATCATTCTCTTCTGTAGGTACTTCAGCCTGAGTTCCTTGGCTCTCTATATCCTCTCTTCCCTCCCCGCTTCTATTGGGCGAATCATCGTCAGCCATCGAGGAAGTAGACTGCAGTGAAGAGGTTTCTGGTTGGGTGATGTCTTCAAGTTCGATAGGGCAGTCGCTCGACCGATACATATTGCTACATGTACCTTTAAAAGGTATCAATTGATTTTTATGTTTTTTAATGTTACAAGAACTCAGACTATCTTTAACAATATAAATAACTTTCCCAATTCTTCTTACAATAACCCCTTTGTTCCATGAGTAATTTTTATTAATATTGTATTTTTTATACAAAACAATGTCACCCGTTTCGAAATGATAAGTTCTTCTTGACTTCAACGCTTTACACTGTAAGGACTGTTTGTTTTCGACATGTCGAGTGAGAGTGGTAGACGGTGGCATAGGTTGTGTCGGGATAATTAAATCTAATCGCGACCGCAATTTACGTCCAAATACTAACTGCGCAGGTGAACAGCCAGTGGTGGAATGAATGGAATTTCGATAGTCAAATAGATATTTCCATAACTTACAATGTGTTGATGTGCCATTATTGCTTAAAATACACGATTTAATCCCTTTTTTTACCACCTTTACGTAAGATTCAGCCTGCCCGTTACTAGCCGGGTGATAAGCTGGTGACGTCATATGCGCTATACCGTTAGAAACACAAAATGTTTTGAATTCTACCGAAGTAAATTGAGTGCCATTGTCGCTAACTATAGTGTGTGGCAGACCAAATCTTGCCATGTATTCGTATAATTTGCTAATGACCGATGACGTTGAAGTACCTTTACCCATATCATAAGCTTCAACCCACTTCGAGTACGCGTCTACTATAATTAAGTATGAACGACTATGGATGGGTCCTAAGAAATCTATATGTATTCGATAAAATGGCTGTGGAGGGTAGGGCCACTGTGCGAGCGGTACACGCGCTGGTGACTGTCTTAATTGCAAACAAATCTCGCAACTTGCAATCATGTTTTCTATAGCTTGGTCTATTCCAGGAAACCAGAATCTACTGCGAGCCTCTGCTTTTGTTTTAACAATACCCAAATGTGATTTATGCAACTCGAGCAGTAACTTATTTCTAATTGATTCAGGAATAACTATTTTGTGTCCTCTCATAACGCAGCCGTTCTCATACGACAATTCGGTCTTACAAAGGAGATAAGGTTTAATTAATAAATTTTGTACACGCTTCGGCCAGCCATTGGTAATATATGAAATAACTTTGCATAAAATTGAGTCTTTATACGTTTCGTTGCGAATTTCGTCTAGTGTAACGGGTAAACTACCATCAACAACAAAGTTTACGTACGAAGCGCGATCTTCCACTGTTTCTAAACTATCATTATAGCCGGTTGCGCGGCCGCACCCCCTACTACCAGATGTTAATTCAACGTCGGGTAGACTCGCGCGCGACAAATAATCTGCACTGTTGTCAGCACTACGTATATATTCTATTGTGTAATTGTATCCACTTAGAAATATTGCGTAACGTTGTAACCTATTAGCTGAAACTTCAGGAATGCCTCGATAGGGACCGAAAATAGATAATAGGGGCTTGTGATCTGTACGGAGTACAAACGGCGTCGCCCTCCCGTACAAATACTGGTGGAAACGCCGCACTCCGAATATGATTGCTGTAGCCTCCTTTTGGATTTGCGAATACCGTTTCTCTGCAGCATTCAGTGTCCGCGAGGCGAAACACACGGGACGTTCTACCCCATCAGATTCTACCTGTGAGAGAATCGCTCCTAAGCCACTCGGTGATGCATCTACTGTTAGTATAATTTTTGCATCCTGATTAAAATGAGCTAGAATTTTCTCTGAGGCTAAACACCTTTTAATGGCATTGAAAGCATCATTATGAATGGGTTCCCATTTCCATTTACTGCCTTTTTGCAATAATGAATAAAACGGACTTAAAATTGTAGACGCATTCGGAACAAAGTTCCTATAATAATTGACTAACCCAAGAAAAGATTTTAGCTTACTTATGTTTGTCGGCATAGGTGCTTCAACTATTGCTTTTACTTTTTGTTGAGATTTCCTCAACCCGTTTTTGTCAATGGTATAGCCTAAATATTCGACTTGGTCCGCAAAAAATACACATTTATCCTTTCGCAAGGTCAAGCCCGCCTCTTCTAACCTTTTTAAAACTACACTAAGCCTATCCAAATGCTGAGTTTTCGTTTCTCCTGTAACACAAATATCGTCAAGCATACACATAACTCCGTCCAAGCCCGACAGCAAACACTCCATTGCCCGTTGAAAAATAGCCGGGGCACTAGCGAGACCGAACACTAGCCTTGTATATTTAAATAATCCCCGGTGAGTATTTATACAAGTGATCTTTTGCGACTCCTCATCAAGTAAAAATTGTGAGTACGCTTGTGTTAAGTCTAATTTACTAAATTGTTGCCCTCCATGCAGTTTCGTAAACAGTTCCGTAACAGTTGGCAAAGGGTATTGTTCAACAATTAATTGTTTATTAACACTTACGGAGTAGTCCGCGCACAAACGTATAGAACCATCACGCTTTAATATAGGCACGATAGGCGAGGCGTATTCTGAATGTTGGGTTGGTTCTAATACCCCTATACGCACTAAACGATCGAGTTCACTATTTACCTTGTCTCGCAAAGCAAACGCAACTGGCCGGGGCTTAAAAAATACCGGTTTCGCATCATCTCTTAATTGCAATTTTACGCGGTACTTTGTAAACATGCCTAAATCATCCGAAAAAACTCTTGCATAACGTGATTTTAATTGTTCAACCATGTTATCAGATTGATTTATAAGATTGATTTGTGATATTTGCAACTTAAACAAACATATAAAATCACGGCCTAAAATTGGTGGCCCACCATCACGTATTACACGGACATTTATATAATGTGTTTTGTTTAAATATGTAAAGGGCAATTTAACGAATCCCAAACAGTCAATAGCACGTCCCGTATACGTAAACAGCTGATCATTCGCTAACGATAATGGCACAGATTTAAAATATTTTTTATATATAAAATCGGAAATCGCGGTGACCGCTGACCCAGTATCAATTTCAAACTTTAAATTAACGGCCCCGATTAAAATAGACAACGTCATTGGTTCCCCTTTTAAAGAACATATTTTTTTTTCCTTACCGTCGTCACCACTCTCATTCGACTCGCCGGTACCGACAAAGTTAATTTTTTTACACATTCGACGTAAATGACCCGTTACATTGCACTTCTTGCACTTATAATTAGCGAACCGACACTGAACTGTTTTATGATTTTTATAGCCGCACACTGTACACATTTCTTTTTCACTAGTTGAGGGTTTATCGCGGACGATCTTGAATAACGGTGCGCCCGATGCTGGTACCTGCGCCAACTCCTGAGCGGACGATGCTTCTGCTCCCTTGCGTGCGCTGCGCACACTCTCTGCCAGCTCCACTGCTTTCGATAGCGTTAACTCTTCCAGGTCACGCGCAAACAGCTTATCTTTCTCTGGCCCCGGTTGCATACCCATGACAAACCGGTCACGGAGCGCCTCTTCCACGTTCAGGAACCCGCAATGTGTAGTAAGCCCACGTAGCCTCGCAGCCCACTGTGAATACGATTCGTCGGGCCCTTGGAGTGCAGCATAAAATTTATACCGCTCGCTAAATCCGCACTTTTTCGGCGTGAAGTGGTTGTCGAGAAGTACTAATATATCTTCATATGGTACTTGCGTTAACTGTTTCGGTAACGCCAAATCAGCCGCCAGCTGGTAAGTGCCGTCGCTGAGTGCACTCAGTAATATAGCCCGCCTTTTCACTCCTGCCGTGTCCTTTTCAGCGTTGATGTCGTTTGCGATGAACCATTGAGAAATGCGCTGTTTATAGTTTTGCCATGTATGGATAGTATGGTCAAAACTAGACAAAATGCCAAAGTGAGACATTTTTTTTTTTCTTATAACGCGGGTATAGGTACTCGTCGCCACTGATAAGTATGCGCGCAAGGACTCGAGTGAAACGTCAGATTGCTGGAATCGTACTCTTTTATTTGTCAAATGACACGCTATTTATACCGTGGGTGGATGCAACCACCCGCATAATACAAATATAACATTTTTAATGACTTTAATAAATAAAAATGCACTCGTTTCAAGAATTATAGCTTCTACGCATTGTATTTAAGGTTCATATTAGTAAGGGATGGTTTTAATGACGTTAATAAATAAAAATGCACTCGTTTCAAGAATTACAGCTTCTACGCATTGCATTTAAGGTTCATATTAGTAAAACCTCCGCATGCATTTTCGCCAGATTCGGTCACGTGATCCTGAGGCGAGTACGCGAGTTTAACATTTTATACCCATCCCAAAAAAGTCATTCAATTCCATAAAAAAAAACTGCCTTCACCCCTGTAGCTACTAGAAAACTTTTTCGGAGACCGTTAATAATTTTTGAAGACTTTAACATCTGTATTCACAGATTGAATTCACAGGAAGTGGACGATAGCCTAGTTGGGAATCTAACGGTCTGCCGAGAGAATTACAGCAGGTTCGAAACCCAAGGCACACACCTCTGACTTTTCGAAGTTATGTGTGTATTGTTAATCAATTATCGTTCGCTTAAACGGTGAAGGAAAACGTCGTGAGGATACCAACATACCTAAGAATTCTCCATAAGAATCTCGAAGGTATGTGAAATCTGACAACCCGCACTAGGCCAGCGTGGTGGACTAAGGCCGTACCCCTCTTAGTAGTAGAGGAGGCCCGTGTTCAGCAGTGGGCCGTTTATAATACAGGGCTGATTGCATTGCATTGCATTCACAGATTTGAAAAAAATTACAGTCAGCACGAAAATGGGCAAAACTTTTTCTTGATCCCAATCGAGGATCGATGATAAGGATCAAAAGACTCTACGGGACAGATGAAACAAAATAGCCTTAGGCAAAACAGCGTTCTATAAATAATAATAAATAAGTAATAATATTAACGTTAAAGTCCATGACTTGTACCACAAACTACTTTTCACTTAACGACAGGTCCGTCCACATCAAACACTCCAAAACCCTGGGGAAAAATATATTTCGGAGATTAGACTATCGGCACCGTGTTACATCAATATGTATGTTTAAGTTATTCAATAATAGTTATGGCAGGGTCAATCCTTATTACACGGGACTTAATGAGAAGTGTGGGTGTATCTCTGCCTACCTTTGAAAAGAAAAAAGGGTGTGATCCATTAATACTGACTTGTTGTGACAGAAAATAATGACGACCTAGGTGAAATTGCGGCTCAATGTTCGTCAGAATTATGCCTATCTCAGTGGATGTACAGTCAGCCACTTAATTATCTAAACACATTCAAAATTGACGCCTCAGTGGCGTAGCTGTGCTACGCTACGACAGCAGTGCTGAGGTCTCGGGTTAGGTCCCCGGTTCGGGCAAAGTGATATTGGGTTTTTCTCCTCGTGTCCGCCCGGAGTCTGAAATGTGTCCGGTAAATGGCAATAGGCCCGCCCCCAATTACATGGGACCTTATATATATTAGGAAGATATAGTGGGTGGTGGTGGTTATGGTAGGCAGAGGTACACCTATAGTATATACAAACAGACTGGTCTCCAAACACCACTTATAACTTCCTTTTTACTTCTCTACTGTGTTTTTGTGAGTGTGTTAAAAAACTTCTTGTCCTGTGGGCACCTGTTTCTTTGCCACTGTTTCCTTTATTTCCTTTTTTCAGTTATAAGATTCCTGATTTCTACTGGATAAGAGATGCTTCTAACTCTTATTTTCGACTCAGCTGTGTTTTGCCAGGCACACCGCTGGATGTTCACGATGAACTGTCTTAAGTCGTAATCTGGTTGTTCCGAATGTTTTAGAGGAACTTTTGGATTAATTACGGATTCCGAATCAAGCTTGAAGATTTCCCTATCTGTATATTTATTTGTCAGTGCGAGATGTTTCTCCTTTTGAAGTATTCGGTCGGATAGAGTCAGAATGATTGGTAACCCTCCTCAATATGAATAGAGTCTAGGGACAGAATTTTTAATATAAAAAAGTCTATTAAATCTGGCATTTTTTGGGTATCCGTAGGCCAATAAGTCGGCCTACCTATAGATATTACATCGCATTTGACTTCTCTAGTAGCTAACAGTAACTCTACTATACTATACTCGACAGGAAATATACAGCTGATATAATAAGCGGATAACGTTTTTTTTGTATACACACTGCCATGGCTTGTATATGTTGCTCTTCTATCTTTAGTTCCTCGTAATGGCAGATGTTCTCCTTTATTATGAGGGTACTACCTCTCCTGGGAGTGTTATCAGGATGCACGGCATAGTAAACTGTCTATCCTTTTATGTTAAAAATCTTTTCTCTGGTACAGTTCGACTCTGATACAATACAAGGCAAACATCGACGTTTTCGGTGGTTAGGACAACTTCTATTTCATTTAGATGTTGAAGTAGTCCATTAGCATTCCACTCCATGATTTTGAGCATCATTGTTTTGAATGTGATGAAGTAGCAGCCTTGTTGCTATGTTCCAGTTTTTTTAAACAATTATCAGATGAAATTATGAAGTTAAAAATTTAATTTATTTTATCTTCAATATTGTTTGCTTGCGGTTTAAGTTGCTGTTTTAGTGGCTGTGACTGTTCTTATGCCATATTAGCCATTTGTGAATACGACACATTTTTCTGAACACTTTGTGAATTTATTCTTATATCAGTTGTATTTGTAGCTAGAGTTCGAACAAAATTGTACTGTTCTTGGTACTTTGGCTACTATCCACCCTCGGTAATTGGCAGGGTGCGGTTCACCACAATGAACATATTTCGGTTTTGCATCCGCTGGTATTGGGCAGTCTCAAGTAAGATGCTTACCCGTACATTTGACGCATCTGGGTTCTTTGCAGCAGTATTTTTGGGTGTGGCCATAAGCTTGACTTTTTTACACTGTGGAATCAGTTTGGCAGTTTTTATGGGCTGAATTTTTACTTTGCAATCCAATATTGAGCTGATTTTGTAAATATTGCTTACGTTTTCTTCTTTTTGGAATGAAAGCATAAACATATCAAGAGATTCCATAGTCCTCCAGCTTAATTTTTTCACTGCTTGTATAATTTTACAGCCTTTAGATTTAAGGTCTTCACAATGTTGTAAACAGTGTGGAAATGAGTTATATTATGTGTTGTATATATGTGTCCATATTTGTATTATGGGGCTGACATAGTCTCCTAAGAGACTCTAAGCCTCTAAATAAATAAAAAGAAAAAAAAAAAAAAAAAAATATTCTCCTAGGCACATAATATGTGTGATAAAGATTTTTGCCTTCACTTAAGAATTGGTCTGTCCTGTTTGTTCTAGTACGAGTGCCAACGCGTGTTGTTTTCTAAAAGGAGTTTTGTGATAGCCCTATACGAGTTCTCATTTTTGGTGTTGATTTTTACAATGTCTCCTTTCATCATGTTTATAGTGAATGAGTCAGTTATGCTATTGGAAAGAAAATCATATAGTTTCTGATAATCTTTGATACCTTCTACTACAATGGGTGGCGGTAGAGGTATCTTCTTTTCCTTTGGCTTTTCCGAGCCTTTTTTACTAGGCTCGGCTTGTTGTGATGGGGAAGGTGTTAAGTTCTGCTTTCTTTTCTTCCTACTCTCTTGACGTATCCATTCAGTTTCTTTTGCAAGTTCCTCTTCGTCTGCCTCATATTGGACTTCAGGGAGTACTTCATTGCTGACGCTTGGTTTATCAGAGACTATATTTTTCTTGTCGTCTTCAGCTTTGTTCAATTGTTGTTGTATATTTTCCACTTTAATTTGAAGTTCGTTTACTAAATGTTCTAATTTTTCTCGTAGGATTTTTTCCTCGCTGTATAGCTGGTACGACAATTGCTCCGTTTCAGTTTTGATGGTTATCGCACCTTTCTGTTTTGCTATATTTGTTTCATTAATATAGCTTGACCTTAAAAGTTGTTAGTTGTTTTGGTCAATAATAATTACGAGTTGCAAAAATAATTTCTGGGTCATCGCGGCGACCGCGGCTCGCAGCTCGTCGCGGCGGCAAGGGTTGCTGCGTGAGCACTTTACCCGAGCATAAACTAGAGCAACTGTACAACGCAACCGTTCTTTGTGGCTGTCTAACAAGAACTGAAGAATGAAGTAACTGACCGTAAGTATTCCTAAACGCCGTTCGTAAAAATAACAAAATATTTAATGTAACATGCATGAAAAGTTATGGTTCGTCGACTCCACATTGCAGGATAAGGGCGAGTACGGGTACCTAGTAATATTTTGAGCCAAGTTTCCTCACGTCGGGGGACCGAATTCCGGACCAGGGAGACGAAAATACTTCTTTAGCGGTCCCCGAGGCGACGACGCTTGGGTCAAAATATTACTAGGTACTTAAACGACAAAGACACTTTTATTATTTCACTTTTTAGAGATTTTTGTGTCGGGGTTTATTTTAATTTCAATTTAATTTTTTAAATATTTACTAAAGTAAATTTAAAACTGAATTTAAATGACACATATATTTATTTATTTAATTAGATAAATTGTTTAAACGTAAATTCTAATAAATTAATAAGCTTCAAAGCAATATCAATAAACTGGTTCATACTAAATAGTTTGTTTAAAATTCAACCTTATAACAATACCCAATTAAATCCTATATCGAATTTCATCGAAAACCGTTAATTGGAAAATAACAAACCGCGTGAATTAATAGCGATATCCCTTCACGATACAAAGGGAAAACCTATCTCAACTTTATATTAATGAGTACACGAGATTGCGAGCAACTATTTAAATTGCTAACACAAGACGCCATCGCTTGCGGTGCGAAGGAATTGGAAAGTTCGATTGGATTTTGTTAAACATGTTGATGGTAAAATAACATACAGAGCATCACAACTTTTTCCCTCTGATGGGTTGGCAGAGGTGTACCACACCCATTTCACTAGGTATGTTAGGTTAGGTTTTATTTCCCCGCAAAAAAAGCTCAACGCCGGTCGTAAGGCACGGTGAACCCAACATAACCGCTCGGTCGCCCCCCACGAAGGCCGGGCGGTAGTGGTAAAGCACTTTCTCCGCGAAACCAAAAAAAAAAAAAAAAAGTTAGCGGGTGGGCCTATTCCATTTACCGGGCCCATTTTCCGTCACCGGCCCGATACAGTGTATAAAAACCATGCAATACAACTTCATCACCCAGGTAGAGTCTATAAATAAATTAATGTATTTACTGGGCTTGAGACCTATCTGAGATAGATCTTAGTGTGAGGAAAGCAGTGCCACCACGCAGATCTTTGCAATGCAATGCAATTAGCCCTGTATTATATACTTACTGCCCACTGCGGAGCACGGGCCTCCTCTACTACTGAGAGGGGTTAGGCCTTACTCCACCACGCTGGCCTAGTGCGGCATATTAGAGGTTCAAAATTCGTACAGGTTCTCATTTCGTTATTCAAGTAAAAAAAAAAATTGCTACTTACCAAACTACTGGTAATCTGACGTGACTTTGATTTTCTAGCAACACTGAGCTGTGGGGTGACCGCTTTAGGCGCTTTAACCTCTAAAATTAAGCAAAGAATAGAATGTATTTATTATATGGGCTCGTAATATATGTGTCTGATCATTGATATATAAGGTTTTTATATATCATCATCATAATCATCATACCAGCCCTGTATTATATACTGCCCACTGCTGAGCACGGGCCTCCTCTACTACTGAGAGGGTTTAGGCCTTAGTCCACCACGCTGGCCTAGTGCGGGTTGGCAGACTTATTACGGACTAACAATAATAAACTTTATTGAGCACCAGAAATTACAGTACAGAAATAACAGGTTTATATATCAATGTGTACTGTTTATACTTTTTGGATTTGTATATTAACTCAAATATTTTGATTTTCTATCAATTAATCAATATAGTAACTGTGACCCCAATATGAAATCTCTTTGAAATAAATACACGCTATATTCCCAATGTTCTGAGAGACGAAAAAACATGAGCATTTAATTATCATTTACCTAACCAATTCCAAGGGAAAAATACAACCTCAATCAAAGACTTCTCATAAAATGAAGATGAAATTCTCGAAATTAGTATGGGTGGAGCATGAAGGCGTAACAAAACATTTTTTGTTCAGATTAGGGCGAATTGTATGTGATGGGAACAAAGGCACATGGAATGTATGGGATTGATAAATAAAGGGATGAGATAATCATCTCATGATACATATTCAAACGCAACGGGCTATGTCGGTTTTTAGATGGTTATTTATTTTAATAGAAAACGGAGTGGAGTAAAACAGCGCTTTTACGGAAAAGCATTTATCGCATGGGACCAACTATATACAATAAACTTAGTCCGAACATTAGAGATATAGATAATGTAATTTTATTCATAAAGAAACTAAAAAAAATCCTCATCCATAAATGCTTTTACTCTATTGATGAATTCTTGGAGTCATAAATTATAAATATTAGAACAAGGAGAATTTAGAATATGGTTTAGTATCTTTTATTTAATTTAAAACCCTAAATTTGTACACTTGTATATTAAGTAAAATGTAGCGGACTAAATTTAACTATACCATCTATTGTAAATATGTACCTACATTTACAAATAAATGATTTCATTTGATTTGAGTGGTTTTTATTAAAAACGTTCTTTAATTTTCATTCATTCATTTTCAAAGGTTCATTATTTTTTTTATGACGTAGGGGTAAACGAGCATACGGTTTACCTAATGTTAAGTGATCACCGCCGCCCATGAACATCTGCAATACCAGGGGGCATAGAGATGCGTTGCCGGCCTTTTAGGCGGGAATACGGGTTTTTTTGAAGGTCGCCACTACTTTCTTCAGGCGTTGGTCGATCAAATAAAACACTCGTGCTACTCTGACATAGCTCTATCAAGATAGCAGTAGCACCTTAGCAGAATTAAAACGAATACATTTTATAATTTGTAGCTAATTTGTTGCTAATTAGTTACCACAATAACGATTTTGTTGCTCAAGCCGTTTTAAAAAAAAAGCTGTTACTGCTATCTTGATATCAAGATAGCAGGAAACTAACGAAAATTATTTATATGTAATCAAATGTAGTATAGGAAATTGTAGCTAATTTGTTGCTAATAAGTTACCACAATACCGATTTTGTAGCTCAAGCTGTTTCCTAAAAAAAGCTGTTACTGCTATCTTGATATCAAGATGGCAAGAAACTAACGAAACTTATTTATATGTGATCAAATGTAGTATAGGAATTTGTAGCTAATTTGTTGCTAATAAGTTACCACAATACCGAATTTGTAGCTCAATATGTTTCCTAAAAAAAGCTGTTACTGCTATCTTGATATCAAGATAGCAAGAAACTAACTAAGCTTATTTATATGTGATCAAATGTAATTTATGAATTTGTAGCTTATTTGTTGCTAATAATTTACCGCAATAACGAATTTGTAGCTCAAGCCGTTTCCGAAAAAATGCTGTTACTGCTATCTTGATATCAAGATAGCAAGAAACTAACGAATCTTATTTATATGTGATCAAATGTAATATATGAATTTTGACATGTAGTTTTAATTAAGTAGGGAATACGCCCTTTTTTTGAAAGTTGCCAGGTCGTATCTGTTCGGAAATGCTGCTGGCGGCAATTGGTTCCATAGTTTAGTAGTACGTGGTACAAAATTAATGGTTTTAGACCCGATTTACTCATAATACATTTTTTGAAACACTTTACAACTATAGTATTGACTGCCTCGGTGGCGTAGTTGTATTACGGTACGACTGCAAAGCTGAGGTCTCGGGTTCGATCCCCGGGTCGGGCAAAGTGATATTGGATTTTTCTATTCAGTATCAGCCCGGAGTCTGGAATTTGTGCCCGGTATGGCGATAGGCTCGCCCCCTATCACATCATGGGACGGAATACGCTTGGCGAAAAGTGGGTGCACTAGTTGCGCCTCTGCCTACCCCTTCGGGGATAAAAAAAGGCGTGAGCATGCATGCGTATTGCAATTTGCGATACCACTACCACGCTGAGATCTCAGATTCGATAACCGGGTCGAGCATAGTGATATAGAGTTTTTCTTCTTAGTATCAGTCTGGGGTCTGGAATTGTGCCCGATATATATTATGTATGACATAAGGCTCACCATATGAACCTAACAAAGCTGTTGAAATATACTGTGTTACAATACTGCCTATACCCGAAAAGGGTAATGGCGTGATGTTATAAATATGTTCCAGCACACTGTTTATTAAAATCATTTGCTGAATCATAAATTACTTTATCGTCAAAGGCCACCGAATAAAGAGCGACATATTTTTGAAGTAATGCTATTTATTTATTGAAATAAAATTGTGATACAACGGAGCCGTGCCCGCTGATGTGAAACGTACAGCTTTCCAACATCATAATGTAAACTCTCAAATTATTAATTAAAATGTCGTGTGTGTAGGTTTACCTCGATGCTAATGGAAAGGTCCGGACAAATTGATTTAATGTTTTATTGTTGGTGCTTAAAAGGCTTTGTAACATTATCCTTTTAAAATAAAATACAATTAAAATGGTACTGGGTCCTGCAGAGATTGAAGTTACTGGTAGGGTTGGGTATGTACCAACGCCATGCCTATTTCTACCGCCAAGCAGCAGTGTGGATGCACTATTGTGTTCCGGTTTGAAAGAACTTGTAGCTTAACATCAGGCGAGCGGCATTCTCGTCTCGTTATCTAAGCGCAATAAAAATACAGATATATTTGTGAAAATTTTTGGTTGTTTATTTGTTAAAAGTAAACGCACTAACCGCTGATCAGATTGGATGAAATTTGACAAACATATAGACTGAATTAACATACGTAACGTACGTTCTAAAATCTCCAAAATCTTGGATTTTTTGTAGCGGAAAAGGCTTTTCATGCGGGCGAAGCCGCAAGCAATGCCTAGAATTATATAAAAAAGAAGAAGGACAATTACTTTAACATGAATTGTCGCTTCTTATTTGTAAATAAAACCGTGAAATCACGTCCAAAAACGACTCATAATGGATTTGAAGTCTATTGTAAAATTGCTCGTTTTGTCAACGACTGGAACACAATGAGCGTTCGGCTTCATTGCTTCTTTAATCCAAGTCCACGCGGAACCGCCAAGGTCGTCTTTTGTTACAAATCAACACTGAATCGATGGGAGGCAAATTGCGTGCACGCGGAATATTAATGTGCCTAATATGTAGTGAAAAACGATTTGTTTTTTCCAAATAGTTACGAACATTACAAAAAATATTGTTAATTACGCATCTATTTTGTAGCAAAATGCATGTTTTCAAAACCATTGCCGGTTTATGAATTTAATTATACAGTATAATTATAAATGGTGATCGACTAAGGTTTGGATAGATGAGTGCAAAAGTCTATAATAATAAATATACGGGTTAATTTGCAAGGTAATAAAGATGTTAGCTCAACTACATCATTGGCATAGATGTATTGCATGCCCTGGTTTCGAATCCGAAGTAAAGTGATACTAGGCTTTTGTGTTCAGTACTAGCGTGGAGACTGAAATTTGTGCCCGATATGGCGACAGGCTTGCCCCTTCTCACATCATGGGACGGAACACAAATGGTGAAAGGTGAGTGCTCTAGTTGCACCTCTGCCTATCCCATTCGAGATAAAGCCGTGTTGTCTCTCTGTGTGTGTATGTGAGATTAATGATTTATATCATCATTAAAGTCTAACCAAATACATCCGCGTGGAAACCCTACAAAAGTCAACGTTCGTGATTGTCACAGTTTTGATAGCGAAAACTGACGTTATAACAATTTAATTAATATTAAAATTTTCTATCTCGTTGACAATATGTGTTGAGTGTTGTCAATGCGTTTGTTTTTGTTAGGATGCAATGATAAGTATTATCTAAATGTTTCTTGTTCTGTTATACATTGGCAACACTGGCTGTATATTTTAATTCCTTAGTTAACCTACTGTTGAGTTGTTGTTGAGTTGTTACTTCCTCTTCCTGCACGCCATGAGTTGGATTATGTTTGTGAGTCTTTAATTAAAACTACATTCCAGACTCCGGGCTGATACTGAATCTAAAAACCCAAAATCACTTTTCCCGACCCGGGAATCGAACCCAAGACCTCAGCTTTGCAGTCGTACCGTAATACAACTACGCCACCGAGGCAGTCCTATGATTTCTTATATGAATGCGAATGTTAGACATTGAAACAAAACTATTTAACGGATTTTATGGCGGTTTTTTAATTTATGTCGGACCGTTAATAACAGTTAATTGAAAAAAAATATACCCAATTAAAAATGAAGGTAGATAATGTAATATTAACTTTTCTGACAACCAACACCTCAGTCCGCCCCGTGACCATGATGGCTATAAAGTCTTCGACACGTCGGGAGAAAATATAAATTAAAAAACCGCGGTAAAACCTGTTAAATAGTTTCATTTCAATGTCTAAAAGAGGCCTCAAACTTTATTACAGTATACGATCGAATTTTCACATGAAGTCAGGTGAAAAGAGATAACGCTCCGCGTATCCGTAATTCCGCTCCCATTTCGGTTATATTTTACAGAAATCATTTCCAAAGCGGAGATTTAGCTGAGAACGTGATCCGTCGCCAAGATTTAGATTTATATTGATAACTGGATTTGGATTTGATTATTGCTATAGGGCAGGGATGGTGAACATTTATTGGTTGACGTGATATTATTAAAAAAAAATGTGACTATTCTTGCCATCCAGGGCCTTAGCTATTCAGTCGCTTTGGTCTCGACCTTTTAAGGTCAAATTATTATTGGCGTGTCCGGATTATTTTGTTGCGTGCCATTGGTTCACCATCCCTGGTTTAGTGAAGGCTGTGTTCAACATTTGTTATAAAAACTTGTCTTTAACCCCATAAATAAATAAAATAATAATTAAAAGGCAACATTACATATTAATTTAAATAAACGTTAAAAAAAATTACTCCCGTGTTCACAAACAGTACTATGAAAACGCACAGTGCGTTCGAACACATAGTGCCAGCAATTTCATAGTTTTATATCTATATCAGCCAATCACAGCGCCTCTATGCCTACGCACTGTATAACCTGTCATGGCGTAAGCACTGAGAACCATATTTAATATCATAGCATTCTGTACTTAGCTAAGTAACGTTTGTGAATTGCTATACTCAAACGCGAGCGAAACATCAACATATGAATTCAAATACGTTTCGACAGTCGATAACTGCAGAAGCTAGACATTTTGAAGCACATGCCACGTTCACAGATCGTTAAATTGAAGTTGGTAGACGACATTGTAACTCATTGAAAAACTATTCAATAATCTATCAAAGTTGAACCATCGTTCGTATTGACATATTTGTCATTTTAATACTTTCAACGCTATACTATGATTAAGTTCCAAATAATATTTTGTAATGACGTACGGAGCCGAGACGTGGACACTGACTGTGGGGCTAATCCATAAGCTTAAAGTCGCTCAACGTGCTATAGAAAGAGCTATGCTCGGAGTCTCTCTGAAGGACAAAATTCGGAACGAAGTGATCCGTCAGAGAACCAAAATGACCGACATAGCTCTGAGAGTTAGTAGGTTGAAGTGGCAATGGGCTGGCCACATATGTCGCAGAACAGATAACCGTTGGAGTAAGCGTGTTCTGGAGTGGAGACCGCGTCTTGGCAAACGTACCGTGGGACGCCCTCTGGCCAGATGGCGGGACGACTTGCACAAGAGGGCCGGCAACGACTGGATGCATAAAGCAGCAGACCGGGCTCTGTGGCTAACTTGGGAGAGGCCTATGTCCAGCAGTGGACTGCAACGGGCTGATTATGATGATGAATATTTTGTAGGTTGAAATTGTTCTGTTAGTTCCATAGCTTTAATAGCCCTGTATTATACTGCCCGTTACTAAGCAGGGGCCTCCTCTACTACTGAGATGGTTTAGGCTTTAGTCCACCACGCTAGCCTAGTGCGGGTTGGCAGACTTCACATACCTTCAAAATACTTATGGAGATTTCTCAGGTATGTAGGTTTTCTCACGATGTTTTTCATCGTTAATAATTGACAAAGACCATAATCAAACTTCAAGACTTCATAATGTGCCTTAAGACTTAGGTCCAAATAAATACCTACATAAATAAATAAAATAAATCTTCAATAAAACCAATACGACAATGACATCAAAAGCAATATAGTTAATCACACATAATCCTTTTAGAATCTAGAATGTTCTATCGCCCGTCAAAAACCGTAAACGCATTACCTGTAATCTCTTAATAACATTAGCCAGCCTTTATTTACATACGCAATACCGCGGTACAATTTGTTAGGGCGCGCTAAATGTACGTAAGTTATGTTTACGACTTGGAAGTACTTGGTGTTGCTCGCGGCTTTAGAGTGAATGACCTTACTCGGAATAAAAGTTCTAATTTTATCTGGATAGAAAGAAACTTATATGTTAATCCAGGAGAGTGTTTAGTGCTGGTGTTAGGATATAATTTAAATGGTGGTAGGTCTCTCATATGTAAGAGTCCGTCTGGGTGGGTACCACCGCAATGTCTATTTCTACCGCTAAGCAGCAGTTTGCATGCACTGTTGTGTTTCGGTTAGAAGGACATTGTAGCCAGTGTAACTACAGGACACAGTGAGACTTAACATCTTGTCTCAGGATGACGAGCGCAGTGGAATGCCACACAGTACTTTGTAACTCAAGGTGCTGGATGGTGTTGCTATTGTTTATGGGTGGTCGTATCGCTTACCATCAGGCGAACGGTATACTCGTCTCGTCATTCAATGCGTTAAAAAAAAAAACCCGTATAGCGACCACAAGGTTTTAAAACTATTAATAGTGCCCTTATAGTGTGTCGCGTTTTGGGATCAATTCTATTTATCCGGTTCAAACAGGCCAGCACAATAATGACGACTGACGAGGAATAATCATCTCTCGTCAGTCGACATTCTATTTAGACCACTCCGCTTACCATCAGATGCAGTGGAGTCAATTTGCGATATAAAAATACATGGTATATCTGTTTGATAAACATCCAAATTTTTCCAGCGGTTTCGGTCTTTCCTTTTAAGAAACATCTAGACATCTCAACAAACTTTCGTACCTATAATAGTAGATTTTATTAGACACGAGATCTCTGTCTAGTTAATAGTGACGTCATGTTTTCAGTTGAGTTTTATGGGTAAAAAATTGTTAGGTTTCATTTCATGCATATTTGTTTAGTGATAGAACTACTCTGTGCCATTTTTTTCTACAACAGTGCACACAGTTTGTTATCTATACTAATATTATAAAGAGGAAAGATTTTATTGTTTGTTTGTTTGCATTGAATAGGCTCCGAAACTACTGGACGGATTTGAAATATTCTATCAACAATATAAAGCTACATTATCAGCGAGTAACATAAGCTACTTTTTATTCCGGGGAAATATAAAAAAAACCCATTCACGCGGGCGGAGCCACGAGCAGAAGCCTAGTTTATGTACAAAAGTGTTTGTCTTTGATATCGACATAACTTTTTATGTTCGAATATTAGCACCTTTACAAAATGTAAGCATTGTTTATTTATTGATTGGACTGCCTCGGTGGCGTAGTTGTACTGCGGTGCGACTGCAGTGTTTTTATTTATTTTTCTAATTTATCACTGGTGGTGATAGGTTTACTGGTGGTAGGTCTCTCATATGTAAGAGTCCGTCTGAGTGAGTACCACCGCAATGTCTATTTTTACTGCCAAGCAGCAGTGTGCATGCTTTTGTGTTTCGGTTTAAAGGACATTGTAGCCAGTGTAACTACTGGACATAATGAGACTTAACATCTTATGTCTCAGGATGACGAGCGCAGTGGAATGCCACACAGTACTTTGTAACTCAAGGTACTGGATGGTGTTGCTACTGTTCATGGGTGGTCGTATCGCTTACCATCGGCGAACGGCATGCTCGTCTCGTCATTTAATGCCATAAAAAAGCAACAGTTTTACAAAGAGAACATTTATTATTAAATATATAGCTTAGCATAAAAAACCCACAAATTTGTCTACAATGCTATGTTCTGCATCGGTTATCGTCGAGTATCAATCAACTGAGCTCGAGATGTTTTAGTTTGATGCCCGGGTTGGACAAAGTGATATTGGGTTTTTCTAATCAGTATCAGCCCGGAGTTTGGAAATGTTCCCGGTAAGTGGCAATAGACCTTCCCTCAATTACATGGGACCTAACATAGCTGGCGAAACGTGGGTGTGATACACCTTTGTCTACCCCTGAAATGGGAAAAAGGTGTGATGCTATATATGTATGTTTATTTATTCGGATGGATCTCCGAAATGCTAAACAATTTTGGTTGTACTTTAAGCAAGGAATAGATTTTGTACCTACCTACTACTAAATGCTTAGCTGTTTAGATTTAAATAGTATCTAAGGGGTCGTCCATTAATCACGTGAGGCACGAAAAGGGGGGCGGAAGGGGGTTCGGCAAAAATCACGAAATATCACAAGGGGGTAGAGGGGGTGTATTCATGTATCACGTGTTTTTATTTTTTGGCGTGCGATTAAAATTAGATTAGGTATACTTTAACCTGTATTTGAAGATAATACACTAACAATTTTAAGATACCTTGTACCAAAAAAAATACACGTGATCTTTGGTAGGGGGGGAGGGTAGTCTAAAACCTCACTGCATATTACCAGAGGGGAGAGGGTACAAAAGTTGCTGAAAAAACATCATGTGATTAATGGACGACCCCTAAGTAACAATTATGTATCAACATAGCTAGGACTGCAATCTAGAATAATCTATACTAATATTATAAATCTATACTAATATTATAAAGCTGAAGAGTTTGTTTGTTTGTTTGAACGCGCTAATCTCAGGAACTACTGGACCGATTTTGAAAATTCTTTCACTAATAGGAAGCTACATTACTCCTGAGTGCTATAGGCTACTTTTATCCCGGAAAAACTTTTCCACGCGGGCGGAGCTGCGCGCAATGCTAGTACCTTATATTCAAGTACTTTAGTATATTGATTGATTATAGCCTGCTTTGTAGTCCAAACAGTAAATAAATAAGCCATAGTAATTTGTACAGCGAAGGGTTATTTTCACGAACATAATCGGAAGAGCACAGTCTAAAGAAAATATGCCTCAGTGAAAGACTTTCATCAATGGCCTCCTAACTGTAAGTTCTTACGGCGCAGGATTTTTATAATTACAGACAAATTTGTCTGCACTCCAGTATTAAAGTTCATCAAATTATTCCAGTCAAGAATTTTGCAGAAAACTTTTTCATGGTCTGAGTAGGTACTACTAAATTTTAATGTAATATCTTTAGTATGGGATGACCTAATTAATGTGGTCTCCATAATACGAGGCGGTAGCCTAGTTAGGAGTGGAACAGACTGCCGAGACGAATGTCCGCAGGTTCAAAACCCAACGGCACATCTGACTTTTCTAAAAAGTAATGTGTGTATTCTTTGGGAACTAACACTCGCTTTAACGGTGAAGGAAAAACATCGTGAGGAAATCTGCATACCGGAGAAGTTCTCTATAAGAATTTCGAAGGTATGTGAAGTCTGCCAACCCGCACTAGGCCAGCGTAGTGGACTAAGGCCTAAACCCTATCAGTAATGGAGGAGGTCCGTGCCCAGCAGTAGGCAGTATATATGGGGCTGGTATGGTATGCCACATCATAAAACAGCACATTCTGGTGTGTCTGTGAAAGAAAAGTAATAAATAAGAATAGGATGACTACAAAGAATATTAAAACATAAATCAGCGATTTCTAGACGTTTTTGGAAGTTATACTTCTTTTGGCGCTTTAGGGAAAAATGATGAGAGTAATTTTTTACGATGCGCGCGCACATCGTCACGAAAAACCAACACCCCGAAGTTAGCTATAGTCAACATTTTAGTTTTGAATTTTGAACGTAGAATAAGGCGAAAGATATTGAAGTTATACTTCTTTCGGCGCGTTATTTAAAAAGATTTTTATCTTATTACGCCAAAGAAGTATAACTTCTAACGCGTGTACACACACACTTTTTTTTATGTCTATTTGTCTGTTTGTTCGTGCTTATTTCCAAAACAGCTGAACGGATTTTCATATAGTTTTCACAGATGGACAGATTATAATTATGGGCAGCATATGGACTTCCAATAAAATGGGATATCAGAAATAAAAATATCGGGAGGAGATTTATCTATGTCCACGTAAACGAAGTTGCGAGCGCTGCTAGTTTTACTTATCTCTACTATAATTTGTATATTACATAGGTACAAACAAGAACTCAGTTACTTTGTGTTACAGTTTTGAATACCAGTTTCTTTTTTACTCTCCACGCAAAACTCCGAACAAAGCGGTATATTAAAATGGATAAATCTAAATAACCTATCTACGAAATTTTATTGGTATAATAAATTTCATTTCTTATGAAATTGGCTTTGATACGGCACAACAGAAGTCCCGGAATGTCGTCCAATACACGTGCGTAATCCGGACTCGGCGTGCCCGGGATTCTTTGGATCACAAAATATTGCTCTCTTCCCGCGTGAAAGAATTTTCTACGGCTCATGATCTACTGGATTCGTTTTTTAAATCTTGAATTTCGAGCGTGGAGTGTATACGAACTTTTTTTTTGGGTTTTCAAAGGTGCTCCCACACAGCAGCTATATCACGTTATAAAACATTGTTTAGCACGATAATATTTTATAACAGTGTTTAACATTTTGCTACAATATGTTAAGAATTTTATATGTTATAAGCGCTCCCACACTGGTTCAACTCGTTGTATAACATCGTATAACATTCTGTAAGCATCAGTTTGGGTCTGCCTTTCGACGAAGCTGGTAGTGCTGGTAGTGCGTCACCACTACATCGAATGAACTGACCTGGGGCTGTGAACGCGATAGAGTAGGGCACACTGCAAACCTTCTCCCCACGCCCTTCCACTCACGTCCCTGTGTCGATCGGATTATGTATTACAACAAAAGTAGTATTTTTTTATATAATGTTGTAATTAGTTGTATGACATTTTGTTAAATGAAGTTGTATAACATCAGCAAAATATGTTACGCAACATTCTCTAACGTTATATAACTGCTGTGTGGGAGCACCTTAATTTCGAATGAAATTATCACCAGTATTATTTATTTTATATCGTTGTGCCCATAAAGTGGTTTGTGTGGACTTAGATCTACCTCAGCATTATACCGCCTCTCTAAGGGAGTAATCCTTGTCATGATACACCTCGTAATACAGAACACGCATGTGGTTTGTCGCTTTCGTGTGCACCCGAATTACCTTATAATATTATTTCACATTTAAATGGGTGGTTGTAGCGTGATACCCTAAGAATAAACAGAAAAAATGATGTTGCTGTATTACTTTTCTTTAGTTATTCTTTGCGTCTTCCAGTTACTTTATTCCAAAAATATTTAATGTGCATACATGGAAAATCTGCAATGTTTTTAATGTATACTTTAAAAATAATTTTAATTTTTTAGTTTTATTGTAGACTTTTGGAGAGTTCTATTTTTAAGTTGGCTTGCAATTTGCCAAACGACTCACTAAATATATATAGGGCTAAACACATTGAAAACCTCATGTTGTTACTGTCATCCATCGAAAGTTGACAAAGACAGCACTATGATTAGAATATGTTTAGCGTTAATCATTAGTGAGTCGTTATGCAAGCCAGCTTACAATGTTAACATTTTGTTTGTGGATGCTTGATTAATTTCTTTCTTCTTATTATTGTTACGTGCTGGGGTTCGGTATAAACAACTAAAACGCTGGTATTGCGATAAAGGACCAATTAGGATTTTATTAGCACAAAACCACAAGTAAACTAACAAAAACACTGCAATGGATACTACAATATTCAAATACACTTATTATAGTCACTCACACACAAATCACAATTCGCTTCGAAGTCGCACGGAGTTATCGCTCGTAGTCCGCTTATCGCTCGCTCTTGATCGCGTCGTAAACAAGACTGAAGCCGCGTGCCGTCTTTTATACTCGGCCACAAGTACCATCGTAGTTTGTGGAACATTCTCGAAAGATCCAGAATAGTCGGGAACTCTCTCGCAAATATAGGTCGTTTATCGCGTTTCCACGATATTCTGGAGACATCGAGATCTTTCGAGAATATTCCATCGCCGAACTTTCCACATTCGGATAGTCTCACTTCTAGCCAATAGGTGGCGCTGCTATTCGCGAGTATTAGCGCGCGTAACACTATTATAATGTTGTTTCTCCTATCTTTCACCATACCATACCCGCCCTGTATTATTTACTGCCCACTGCTGAGCACGGGCCTCCTCTACTACTGAAAGGGTTTAGGCCGTTTTATCTCTCACGATTCAGTTAAAATTAATCTGATACTTTCTTGTATATTGTATTTATTTATCATACCTAAGTGGCTTTAAAAGCTTGAAAAATGTTTTCCATATCCCAAACAGTCGTCACGCTGTCTTCTTTTGTAAAATGCGAATTCTAGAATCCAAGTAATTTATTAATGAAAACACAGCTTTGAAGATGTTTTGTCAGGATTAAATTTAATATACTCTGTTAGTTCTAATGTTCTGCTATTGTCAGCATTACTTGGAACTATAATTTAAGCCATTGTTATTTTAATAAATGAATACTAAGAATAATATGCCCTTGCGGAGGCTGTTATTGAATATAGTATTACTAGCTACGGTCGTACCTACAAAACCTACCTCGACAAAATTTATGACCTGCAAATTAGATTATTGAAATCAATAGTACCAGAAAAGATTAAGGATCAATTTAAAGATAACTACCGTGCATTATTCGATTACTGCGAAGTTCTACCTGTTCATGAAAAGATGGAGTACAGGCTATATACGGAAAAGTTCTCTCGACCGCAGCAGTACCTACGCCCAATCACTCATAATCTTCTTACAAGAAAAGCCACGAGGAAAGATATGAATGTCTTCTCTATACGGAACATATCTAATTATTACGGTAGGAGAACTAGTGAATATCTCCTGCCTAGACTGCATAACAAACTTCCTGTAGATCTGCGAGATTCACTAAATGGCAAAAACGCAAAACTCAAATTAAAACAGTATTATTTACACACAATTATAAATCAAATTATATAATTTCTTCATACTGCTTATTTATTTTACTATTATATTATTAATAATCAAACCTACATTATAAATTTATACATAGTAATAATATATACTTATATATGAATAATAGTAATGTATTCTAATACCTATATGTATACATAAATATAATGTTTATAACATACTTACCCCAATTATTAATAAACTTAAATCTTTATTTGGATCAGTCTGTATAAAACTTTTACGGTCTACCTTCACTCGCTCGGTCCACGCACAATAAGCGTGCATCGACCGAGAGCCGGTAGCTAGTGAGTACGAAAGGTGATAAGTACTACTTACTTTGTCTTTTGCGAACACTTGTTTACATTATTAAGTTAAAAAATATCGTTGATGTAGCTTCGAATATTAGGTGCCAAGACAAACCCTTTTAGGTTTACTGGTACCGATGAAATGAAATCCATTTATAATATATTCTGTAAATGATTTAATAAAATAAATAAAAATAAAAATAAATAAAAATTTTTGATGTTTAAGTTTAAATCGAAATTACTTACACCCGTATTCACAAGTAGGTTTTGCATTCGTATGGGATTTAAAATTTATTACCTATTTTGCGAGTAGGTATATAAATGAACTGTTCTAAATAAAATAAACAAATACTTAGTTGTATTTTTTTTCTGTATCATGCATTGTACCTACTTTATATCTCGAACTGATTTTGAAAAGAGCAAAACTAGAGTTTCTTGTCCGTTCTTTGGTAGAGTTAATATTGACGGAATCTAAATAATGTGTAATTTTATGGGTTCGAATAAAATTATTTCATTTCACAAAAAAAACTATAAGGTCTTAGGCCTCATTTACGGAGGGCGAATTACGCGGGGCGACGAGCGTTGCGTTAGGCGTGGCGGCCCGCACTGAATTCAAACATATGGCGTTGTACTTGTGCTTTTACGGAGAACCGATTTTATACGCGTTTGCTTGAAATGCAGCGATGATTGTAGCAAAGCCCGCAGATGGCGACGACGCATCGCACGCGACGTTTATCGCAACGGCACACGCTGCGGCAATTCTCCGTTGTAGTGACAACCGCGGCGGCGTCCGCGACATCGCACGTCCCGTCACTCTTCACGCCCCGCGTGTTTATAACAATATCGTACATTGACTGCTACGGTGGCGTAGTTGTATTACGGTACGACTGCAAAGCTGAGGTCTCGGATTCGATCCCCGTGTCGGGCAGTGATATTGGGTTTTTCTATTCAGCATGAGCCCGGAGTCTGAAATTTGTGCCCGATATGGCGATAGGCTAATCGTTTTCGTTTACTGGTGGTAGGTCTCTCATATATAAGAGTCCATCTTGGTGGGTACCACCACAATGTTATTTTTACCGCCAAACAGCAGTGTGCATGCAATGTTGTGTTTCGGTTTGAGGGATATTGTAGCCAGTGTAACTACTGGACATAATGAGACTTAACATCTTATGTCTCAGGATGACGAGCGCAGTAGAATACCACACAGTACTTTGTAACTGAAGGTGCTGGATGGTGTTGCTACTGTTTATAGGTGGTCGTATCGCTTACCATCAGACGAACGGCATGCTCGTCTTGTCATTCAATGCAATAAAAAAAAGCAACGGGTTGCACTCCGGGAGTGCCGGCAGAAGTGAAAACTTGAACATTAACGTTGTGCATTTTTGAATATGTTGGAATGGTTAGGGAATCATTTCGCACGAATTGCTTTATTTATCAGTATAAAAGTACTAGCATTTATGTGGTTAAATACAATATTTATTTATTGCGCTATCGTACAGAAAAATTACAATTTCACTATTTCTTTATAAATCAAAATTTGAAAAAAGATTGTACGCTCTTTTGTACTCGTGCCGTGCCAACGCTGGGGAAATAAATAAAAATGTAGTCGTTGAAGAATTATAGCTTCTACGCAATGTATTTAAGGTTCATATTAGTAAGGGATGGATTTACAACATGGGGTCCTTCAAGCGGAGCGTGAAGAAGCAATTAGCAGGCCGGCATAATTGTGTCGACCTTTAAGGGATAATCTTATCCCTTACCGGTTGACATTTTTTTTGGACTTCACTTCGCTTAACATCAGGCGCGGTGAAGTAACTTTGCCGAGCTAAGTTAAAAAAATAAATAAATAATGAAGCAAATAAATAAAAATGTAAACGTTTAAGAATTATAGCTTCTACGCGTTGAACTTAAGGTTCATATTAGTAAAGGATGGTGAAACCTCCTACGCATTTTCGATCAGGGTCACGTGATCCTGACGCGTTTAACATTTTATACCCATCCCAAAAGTGTTCAACGCCGCTAAAGAAGTTTTCACTTCAAAAACAGATTCCGAACAGTAAATTAAACGATTTCCCAACAAAACTTACCGTTGCTACATGTACGTGGATTCAAATTATCTCGTCTCAGATATCCCTTTCAGGCACGTTATAAGCCGGCAGGTGGTACATTTGTTCGACGGCTACACAAGAATTTCTAAACGAGCGTACGTGCAGATTTCCTCGCTCAATAGAATACTTGTATAAGAAATATCTTCAATATAGACGTGACTTCGTAAATATTGAGGTGTGCGAACATTTAATATTCGTTTGATAAATATTAACTTTATCAATAGGTGTTAATATTCTGTAATTTTCTTAGAATGGAGTAATATGAAGGTAAGTGATATTGATTAAAATAGTTCATCTGGTAATCTGTTAAAGGATATATAAGGCGAGTGTGGATGGAAGGGCCGGCAGGGGCGACCGCACCGAACCTTCGAATGTCAGATATGTGACATTCTAAGTAAAGGCCAGTTTAACAGTACTCTGAACCGGCGGGAGTGCATGAAAAGATTGATTAATGTAGAGGAAGCGAAAGTAGTGTGCCAGAATCGAGCAAAGTGGCAATCTCTGCCTACCCCTATGGGACAGAGGCGTGATAGTACCTATGTATGTATGTATGGTAAGCCTTAAATTTGAACTAATCATAATAATTAGCTAAGGATTTGTCTATAGCTACTAGCCAGAGAAAATATACTTTAAAAATTACTATAAAATATGTCAAGGATGTATTAGTTTCTTAAAAAATAAAAACAGTACGAAACACAGCAAATCTTCTTAATTCACTGGTTGTTGCTCGCTGCTTCACCTGGATGTAAAGCCTTTCCCGTTACAAAATGCCTAAATCATTTTAAGAGCTGACATACATTTTCGGGGATGTATTTGGGGCAATGTTTAACATTGTTAAAACCTTTTTCTAGTTAAACCTGAATACTATATTTATTTTTATTTATTTCAAGTGAATTACATAATTTATAAACATTAGTTGCCAGTGGCACCCAAACTAAGCTGCGCTTGAATCTTGGGCTGCCATTAAACAGATTACAACTTGAATAACGAGCCGCATGAGGGATATTGTTTTTTGTTTTAACTTATCTAAGCTAACAATAAAATATATGATGAGTGGTGAACATAAAAATAAAAAATCATGAGATGAGTGTTTGTGTGTAGTGAGATGACTGATTTATCGTTTACCTAGTTGTCAAGTTTTCTGTTGCAGTGTAGTCAAGACTTAGTAGAAAGTTGGTCAATTTTCTTTTTTCTGTGTACATGGTGGAGTCCTTAAGGGAACATTTAGAGAAGACAATATTGTATGTGGATGGATGGATGTACATTGTGAATCGTTTTACGAATGAGGATTTAATGGATGGGAGTAGAATCCTATAGGTGCGTTTTAATTTTATTACGTCATATAGTGGATAATAACTATAATGGCAAAGAGTTCTAAGAATATATAGAGCGGACATTGGGAACATTTTCATACAAAAATTTTGAGCCTGTTCGTCAGTAACTCAATCTACCGTGAAATAGCAACAAATCTATGTAAAATACATTATAATAATTTGACATGATCGTAATGCGCAAATTGGCATATTTCCTTCCATTGCTTTCTTTACAAAATTTGCGCATACCGAGACGTCTTGTCACATGGATGTGTCAGATAAGGCAGCGGCTTATTGCCAATTGGTAATAACTTCTGGACGAAAAATTTGGGCCTGATGTCCGGTCTATAACTATACTGTTGAATGTCTTTGTGTAATGCAGACTTGGCTGAAGGGTTGCAGGATGGTTGCAGGTCTTAAGCGAGGTCATTACTTCCCAGAATTTGATCCTCATCATCAAATGGTATAATGATACATTATGTTGTTTTTTATTTTTGGCACAATCGATGGATTCAATCCCTGTTTGTTGTTTTTTAAACTGCATTGGATTAAAATAAATCTAATATTGTTAAGGTATATTTGTGCAGGTATTTATGTGGATTAGCTAGCAATTTTGACTAATCACTGACTCCAAAATATATGATTAGTTTTGGTAAAGGTAATATTAAATTATTTTTCTGTTTTTAGTGGTTTTTGAAGGCGGTTTAATTATTTGTTAAAAAGTTTTAACATCATAGAAGATTATAGCGTTCAGAGCCAATAGAAAATGTTGTGAAAAACGTCTTCTGTTTTTTTATAAAAATTATAAAGCTTTATTTTTTACCTGTCTCGTAGTCTCTTTGACCTTTGTTATACAATTTATTAAGGTTAAAGCTTTTAAGAAATTAATTACTGAAAAACAACGTTTAAGACGAGTCCTTTTTAGATTAGCCTTAAGACTTTATTATTTAAAATATTAAAATCGGAATTGTAGTATCTATTACCTTTTATAATTTTCTAATACCTTTGGTACCTTTCTTATATAAGCATAAGTACGTAGATTGTAAATATTTTGTTTGCCAAGATAATTACTCTCCCATAATTTTGCATAAAGTTGTATCTGGCACAAAATCTCCCGAGAAACACACGTGTTATTTATTCCCCAATGCAGTCATCGTACTTAAGACCATACGGGCTTATAACAAATTCTCTTTTACTAACAACCAGATAAACTAAACTTTTACTCGACACTTATTAACATATACCACGTCCTACAAGCATAAACTAAAACGATTACGAATGTACAAAATTTATGAGGGTATCTCGTACCCTAAAAACTTCGTAGTAATAAAGGGTTAAGTCAGGCGCAAAATACTTGATGAAATGTCGATCCCAGTACTAACCCGTTTACAGCGGCGAGCGTCCAATTTCTCGGCCCTTGGTTAACGGGAGGAAGGAATATCGTGAATATACAAAAATTCACCACCAAGCCAAGTAAATGGCTTGAAAAACGTTCGACTTCCGGGCTTAGCCTTGAGGTGCTTCAAATTAATTTTAATTATAAGAAATTGGTTGTTCGATTGTCAATTTTACTATTCATGTTGTTGGTTATTGATTTTGTTCTAAAAATTTCTGAGTTACTTAAAATGAGTTTGGACTTTGATCAAAGAAGTGAACGTATCAAGTTATTTCCTCTATAATAAGAAATTTTATTTCTTTAGTGTGCCAACGGTTTCTTTCACCGTCTATGAATGTTCAACGAAAGCTTCATCATCATCATCATTCATCATCAGCCACACGACGTCCACTGCTGAACATAGGCCACCCCCAAAAATTTACAGACGGACCTGTCAATAGCGACCGGCATCCAGCGTGTTCCTGCGACCTTTATCAAGTCGTCTGTCCACCTTGCGGTTGAAAGAAACGAAAGCTTACCTGTTTCAATTAGTTGCTGCCAATTAACATAATAGACTGCTTATGTACAAGTACGTATTTGACACTGAAGTTGATAGTGAATTTTTTTAATAGGTTCAAAGTATAGGTTTTCTCTTGTCAACTGTACTGAGATAAAAAAGGAAATCAAAATTATTACATCTCTACTAATACTATAAAGAGGAAAAGTTTGTGAGTTTGTAAGGGCTAATCTCTGAAACTAATGAACCCATTTTCAAAATTCTTTCACTAATAGGAAGCGCAGTCTTTCACTAATACTCATGTTATAGGCTAGTTTTTATCCCGGGAAAATATTTTTATCCCGGAAAAACTTTTTCACGCGGGCGAAGCCGCGAGCAGAAGTCTAGTATAAAATAATGTTAGCAAAGCTTGTATGCATGCAAAACGCCCATGGCGTCGTGTTAACCATTTACGGTGCAGGTAACGTACATAATCGGATTATTTACGACTCGCAGATTAACGGATTTCCATTCATTAAAAATTACTTACAGAATCGTGACCCGTACGTGGTCGCAACCGCAATTTTTTACGTTCCTATCGCATCCGTACAGGGCCGGCTCAAGTGAAAAAAATTGATACAAATTCATGGTGTAATGAAAAAGGAATAATCTACGGGCATTCGGTCGGACATTCGTGTATTGAACCGTTATGCGATCGGGTCACGCATCACTGCGTTTTTCCTTTTTCCAATTTATGTTCCAATTTTGCTACTGTAATATTTTCTGAATTCCGAGATCTAAATGCGTCCCTGTGCGTTTGTGGTTGTTTATTTTGAATTAAAAACGTATTTCAGTTTTCATGGATGGTGTTAATTTTGCTGAGACCAAAATGTGGCAGGTTGAAGTTCGTACTTGGAATAAAATCGAGCGCTGTTCCCTAAGTTATTGAACTTTAACCGCATATTTGAACGTTTTGGACTGCTATTTATAGAATCTAATTTTCTCATAATTATTAAAAGTTTATGACTTATTTTATGCTATGTGGAATAGAGAATTCGTTTTAGAATTGCTTAAAACGCTCCTATACCGATATAAATTCCTACTATAGAAATGACTATGCCAGTTGCTTACATGTGTAAGAAAAATGTTAAGCACAACTGATTTTGATGAATAAATAAGTAACTAATTGGTCCCACATTTATTATACAGTAGATAACAGCAAAAAAAACATATTTAAAAATATTAAGCCTAATGCCACCACGAACGGACCAAAATTTATTATAGTTCGGACAAACTAAGCTGGCCGGTATGACAATTCATTTCTTTTTCCCGACGCGATAACTCTGTGAGAGCGTTTACCCAAAAAATTCAAAAACGTGTCATGTCATACCGGCCAGATTAGTTTGTCCCTACTATAAAAATATTAAGCCTAATGCCACAAACGAAGCAATTTTCTCGCCTTGCCCATAAAATAGTTGCATCGTTGAAATATGCGCGATGGCTAGTCAATTCTCGCCCGCGTTGGCAAGTGCAACTAATTTTGCATTAGCAAGAATCGCATACGAATTTTTGACATATATTCAATGCAATGACAAACTGACTGACAAGACTGCCTAGGTGGCGTTGTTGTATTACGGTATACGGTATTACGGTACGACTGCAATGCTGAGGTTTCGGGTTTGATCCCCGGGTCGGGCAAAGTGATATTGGATTTTTCTAATCAGTATCAGCTCGGAGTCTGGAATTTGTGCCCGATATGGCGATAGGCTCGCCCCCTATCACATCATGGGACGGAATACGCACGGCGAAAAGTGAGTGCCCTAGTTGTGCCTCTGCCTACCCCTCCGGGGATATAAGGCGTGAGTATGCGTATTCAAAGCAATTCGTAACATACTCGCATGTTCGAAAAAAAATGTCGTACAATCACATATAATTAGAAGAGAGTTTTTAAGTCTCGCCTTTGTCTAAACATTATGATCCGTTAAATGCTTACCAATAGTTGCGACCGATTCTTGCTTCCAAACGGGTGAGACAATTCCTTCGTTAAGAAATAGCTTTCCTAATCTACTCTACTAATTGAGGAGAAGATTTCTAAAGTGTTCGCAGAATCGGCAAGTTCATTGACATTCAATTGGAAACTATGAATTCGGATAACTCTCGAAACTCTATTCTAGGTAACGGCGAAAAACAACGCGCTTTGCATAATAAACCCCCTCGTCTGGGAAGTTTCCAGTGACGTGACATTGAGAATAATATCGAAAAACCCTAAGCCTTGGAAGTTTCACGCCTTTTTGGAACTGGCTTTTGAATAGACAAGTTCTTTGTAAAAGAACTTAACAAAAGAATACATTTTTGTTAAAGGAAAGTAACTAATGTTCGTTGCCGACGATAGTTTTTTTATATCTTAAAAAAGTTTGCAAGGATATCACACACACACTCACGCATTTTATCCCCGAAGGGCTAGGCAGTCTATGATGCGTTTTGTGAAAAATTGCTTTTAATAAATACAAGTTGGTAGTTAACAGGATGAACGCATTTAGTGAATTTATTTCTTTCAAAAGAACAAAAATAAAATACAACATTTTTAGTGTATATTAATTCGTGAAACGACTGTATTGTTCTGCTACGCGCACATTGCTACGTGTGAAAGCGTAGAGTGCTACGACGCTACGCCGGAACTACGCACTTGGTGTACGGTACTACGCCAGTTGCTACATTTTCCGCTGGGTTGCGTATCTACAATCTATGAACATTATTCTCCGTAAATTATTATTCTACACAGCGCTCAAATATCTATTTCACTACATTTTGCGACTGAGTACTTAAAACTGGGAAATATATAGTTACTAGCTTTTGCCCGCGGCTCCACCCGCGTGAATGAGTTTTCCCGGTATAAAAGTCCCGCTTTATATTTTCCCGGGATAAAAGTAGTCTATGTGTTAATCCAGGTCATAATCTACCCGTGTGCCAAATTTCATCGAAATCCGTTCCGTAGTTTTTGCGTGAAAAGTTATTAAATTACTAATATTGTTATTAAAAAATAGGGGTTTATCGTAGAGGGTTGAAAATTTAGGGTTGTATGTAATTTTTTAATGTTGTATCATAAAAAAATAAAAACAAAAATTATATCTAAAAAATAAAAAAAAATTAGGGGTGAACAACCCTTATCACTTAGGGGTATGAAAAATAGATAGTAGCCGATTCTCAGACCTATTGAATATGAATATAAAATTTCATCAAAATCGGTTCCGCCGTTTCGGAGGATTAAGGTAACTAACATTGTGACACGAGAATTTTATATATAAGATGTAACGAATATTATAACCTATTTCAATACGTTTAAAACCTAATACAAGGGCTATAATTAAAAGCTAGTTGTGAAATATATGCCGTAACCGCATTGTGTGTTCAGTTGAAAGTAATGACATGTGCTTTGATAACTTCCGGTGCTGTGCAATAGAGTGTAAAGCGGTCGCTCTAGCGTCACGAATCGCATAAACGCATTAGAAACGTTGCATCACTAATGTATTTCCATTTATGATGTATTTTATTCATATTCGCGTAGTTTGTATTCATAAATATGTATTTTGAAGAGTAGTAGTACACACACTCACTCACACACACACATATACACACACACACACACACACACACACACATCACACCACACCCACGTTTGACCGTGCGAATTCCGTCCCATGATGTTACAGGGGGCGAGCCTGTTGCAACACCGAGCACAAATTCCAGGCTCCCGGTTGATACTGATTAAATCAAAACGTGGGTTAACATCGCATACTTTGTTTTCACAAGGATTTCTTATGTTTACGCGAATGTTAGACATTAAAATAAAAGTAATTTGTGGATTATATCGCGGTTTTTTCTTATATTTTTCTCCTGACTTTTTTTTGTGTTAACAATGTTTCTTAGTGGTCTACCGTTAAAGAATATAGACGGCGAAATATAGCAGGATTAACAGAAACCTCTAGATTGAAACTGAAATAAGACCGATTCACCGTTAAAAATGTAAAGAGAAATTAAGAATCGACGTAACAAATACAGCTGAAGCTCTTAAGGATCTCGAAGTTTTATTAATAATAAAACTGCAAGACTATGCACCTTGTTACGCCATAAGTTAAGTAAATGTAATAATATTATATTAAACTTATTACGCCAAAGGTACAGTAAAGAAAGAAGAAAGGACCTTTTACATCCCATGAGGCAGGAACATGCAAGAAATAGGTAGCATAATAAAAGAACAAGAGAAAACAGTTAATAATGATTACATTAGGTACTAAAGAAGACTCTAAAGGTAAAAAATGCATCTATTACTGAGAGAGCTCAGAGTTTTGCTAAATACAATTTACATCACAATTGAAGTTATCTCCTTTCTAATAATATCACCATTTTTTAGGCTGCTGAGAAGCAGTAACTTACAAGTGAATAGAATGACCACAATGCACTCTGAATGAAATGTTTTCTCATTTTGTTGTATATCTCTTAGTAAGTCCACATTATATTAAGTTAGCTTGGTATTTAATTATCATCACTTATAAATGAATAAAATGACCACAATGCTTACCAAATGAGAAAGAAAACTTATTTTGCTGTATATCTCTTAGTAAGTTTACATTATATAACGTTTGCTTGGTATTTTAATTATCATAAATTGCTTTTTGAATTTGCTTCCTTCTTTGGCCCTGTAAAAGTCCTTTTGAAGGATAAAATTTAATATAACATAAAAGTCAACCGATATTCTTGCAAAAATAAATGAAACTTTTAAAACAAATCTTGCAATGTACGACGCTTTTGCGATTCCCGTAAGCTCTATAATTTTAAGTTGAAAAAATTAATAAATTTTTAACCGACCTCAAAAAAGGGGGAGCTTCGTAATTCATGTGTTTGTATTATTTGATACACCCATTCAGATTTCCATTAACAATCACACTGTTTTAAGATAGCTTAATTAGCCCTGATTCACATCTCTCTATTTTACATAAGAAGAAGTTGCCCTAACACGCTCCATAGGGACTTAATGCAGACTCATCCGCTAACGACTTACACGTCCATTACCCACGGTTTTTACGTTTTCATGGCCAGTCGGACTTCGAAAACGGAGTCTTTGAAAAAGTAGTGACGAAGCATTATTCAGACGTAGGGTTTGTTTGCGGCCCATTTCGCGTGGAATTCTCTTCAGAATAAACGTATCGTTACCTATTTTTGGGGATAAAAAGTAATATGGTTATCTAGGTGTGTTTATGGTTCTGTAGCTCAAAAAGTAAACCTTATAGGATGACTTTGTTGACCGTCTGTCAAGGTCTTTTTGCTTAGGAACGCTTAGAGGTATCAAGTTGAAATTTATATAAAATTCTTGGGTCTACAGTGTCTTTCAGCTGTGAAAAAATCACTTGTAAGTCAACTCGATCAAAAGGATCGCGTTGATATGCCCGTCTAATATGTCGCATATTTTGCGATTTCACAAAGGAATCAAAACCTATAGGGTACTTTTCGGTGAACTAGAATCATGAAATTTGACAAGAAGCAATGTTTAGACATTGCAGCACATGTTAAGAAAAAAATCTGAAACCGTAAATATGTACAGTCAGCCACATATGTAGCTGAACACATTCAAAACTTCAAATCGCCAACACACTGTTGTGTTTTTGCCAATTCTCATTTTCTCTACACTAAAATAAAATAACTGGCTCGGTGGCGTAGTTGTATTACGGTACGAATGCTGAGGTCTCGGGTTCGATCCCCGGGTCGGGCAAAGTGATATTGGATTTTTCTATTCAGTATCAGCCCGGAGTCTGGAATTTGTGCCCGATATGGCGATAGGCTCGACCCCTATCACATCATAGGACGGAATACGCACGGCGAAAAGTAGGTGCACTAGTTGCGCATCTGCCTACCCCTTTGGGATAAAAGGCGTGAGTGTGTGTGTGTAAAATAAAATAAAGGTAATTTAGTTTACAATTTATCCATTCACTTCAAACATACATACAAACTTTTACATACATAATATTCATAGAAAGTGTAATTGTAACCTATAAACTCTATGAAAATCCGTGGCACATTCTCAAAAAAGTATCAAAACGATTCTGATCGAAACATTCCTCCAAAATCGACAATTAATATTTCCTATTAACTTCCTAGTTACATTTTGGTTTAATTCCAATTGGAGGGGCAGTTGCGGTGTCACGGCTGGATATTGGCTGTTAAATTAAATTGTCTTATTGGAATTGAATATCTCTTCAAAGATATTAAAATTTTGATCGCTTCTACGAAGAGATATGAATTAATAAGTTTTAGTTCTTGACTAGATATTGATGAATAAGTATTTTACTACTTACTTACGTGCCTTTTACTAATAGTATAAATGCAATTTGTGAAGAAGTTTAAGTTTTTACACATACATTACACACACACGCCTTTCATCCCCGAAGGGGTAGGCAGAGACGCAACTAGTGCACCCACTTTTCGCCGTGCGTATTCCGTCCCATGATGCGATAGGGGCGAGCCTATCACCATATCGAGCACAAACTTCAGACTCCGGTTTGATACTGAATAGAAAAATCCAATACCACTTTGCCCGACCCAGGGATCGAACCCGAGACCTCAGCATTGCAGTCGTATCGTAATACAACCACGCCACCGAGGCGGTCAAGTTTACGTATTTGTTAGAAAAAAACTCAGATACTACTAACATGGACCAGTTAGGATAAAATTTGTCACAAAATTTCTTTGGGTAGGCAGTGGCTGGGCTTGCCTGTACCTCGGCTTTGCTTAAAGTCCATGGGCGGCTAATTAACATCCGGCGGGCCATTTGCTCGTTGGAATAATATAAAACATAGATAAAGTGTATCCGGACTGAACATAAACATACCGTGCATACATACTTTTTATCCCGGAAATACACACATTAGTACTTTCATCCAAACAAGCCGGCATAATTGTGTCCACTGACGAGGGATAATCGTCTCTCGCTACTCGACAAACTATACCACCACCACCATACCAGCCCCGTATTATACACTGCCCACTGCTGAACACGGACCTCCTCTACTACTGAGAGGGTTAAGGCCTTAGTCCACCACGCTGGCCTAGTGCGGGTTGGCGGACTTCACATACTTTTGAAATTCAGAGAACTTCTCAGGTATGTAGGTTTCCTCACGATGTTTTCCTTCACCGTTAAAGCGAGCGATAATTCACAAAGAATACACACATAACTTTTTAGAAAAGTCAGAGGTGCATGGCCTTGGCTTTTGAACCTGCGGACATTCGTCTCGGCAGAAAAAAATATTGGTAAGGACGCAAAATTGTATAGGCTTTGAATTTGTTCAGCTTCTTTTCTGCTTGACTACATTCGCGTGAGAAAGTGTACTTATATTAAAATATTTAACGTCTGTAGTTACTAATTCTTTTTACTTTAATATTTTTGTACGCTTCGTACCTTGAAAAATTAAAAGAGCATAACTCGCATAATCAGAATTTTATATTATAAACCCTTTTATTAATGGGGTAAATTAAATTTTGGTAAACTTTTTAATAAGCAATTATACGATAGAGTAGAATGATGTCTCTTACTATTGTGTCAAAGTGCCATAAAATACAGCTATCGTATTCTGCAATGCAGACAAGTTTTTTTTTAATTTTATGCACATTTATATAAAGCTTTTCTGAGAAAGAGCCTTCCATTACAAAAGAAAAAGGCGTGATGTATGTATTACTTCGACAAAATAGATTTAAGTTTAGACACTAGAGATAAACTAAGCTTGTTTATACCGCAACAGACAATCCAATTTAGTAATTTAATTATTAACCGCATTTTTATATTTATTTTCTCCCCTCGCCTGCCAGCATCAGCTGGCTTTTATGGGTAAATTGTCTTTTATTATATTATTTTAAATACCAAATGTCCAAAGATATTTTTGCAATGCAATCAGACCTGTATTATATACTGCCCACTGCTGAGCACTGCTCTACTACTGAGAGGGGTTAGGCCACCACGCTGGCCTAGTGCGGGTTGGCAGAATTCACACACCCTCTAAATTCTTATAGAGAATTATAAATAATTAATAAACAATACACACGTAACTTCGAAAAGTCAGAGGTGTGTGCCATGGGATTGAACCTCCGGACATTGCCTCGGCAGACCGTTCCATTCCCAACTAGGCTATCGTCCACTTATTATTAATTATACTCATGTATTTTAACTTGTAAGTGCAAACTATGTTCGCCTATGTGACTAATAAAGTACTTTATTTATTTTATTTTTGCTGGTTTCTACACCAACCCTTCCTTACATATTATAAACCACAGTCCCCGGTCACATGTGTCAGTCTGAACGCGATAAACTGAAAAACTAACTAACGGATTAGTATGAAGATAGTTAGAGGTCCTGGGAACAACATAAGCTTTATCCCGGGAAAATATATAGTGGGACATTTATCCCGTAAAATCTCTTTCACATGGACGAACCCGTAAGCAAGAGCTAGTTCAATATAAAATATTATAACTCTAGACTCTCGTATAGTTTCCTCGTGCATTTTCTTACAAGTAAAAACATTCAACGCTGATTTATTATATTTGCAAACGGCAACATTTGCCTACTTTTTGTCGAGTCTCGTTTACTTAGAAAAGGATATATGCTATTTTTTACCTCGCCAGTCTGGAATGGGATAAAAAGTAATATACATTACCGTCAGCATGCAAGAAATGTGAAGGTGAAATAGGTGGAACTCAGGTGTAATGATATTTTAAGTCTTGGATATGGTTCTGTAATGTCGTTTAGAAACATCCGCGCGGCTTTTTAGTAACTGCTCGTAACTCAGAAATTTTCTGCCCTTATTCAATTATTTTTACATGGGATCAAGCTGGCAAAGTTTAGGCGGTACCTCTGCTTTCAACTAAAAAAGGAAAAATGTAGGTAATTACTAATATAACGTGGTATAGATTATAGTTAAAATGTAATACAGGTTTACTTTTATCGTTTTTATGGTTCCAGACCTGAAAAAAAAGGAACCCTTGTAGGATCACTTTGTTGTTCGTCTGTTTATCAAGACCCTTTTTCTCAGGAACGCGTAAAGATATCAAGTTGAAATTTATATTAAATATCGAGTCCGTAGACCCACTCGTTCATCTGTGAAAAAATTAAACTCGTAAGTCAACGCGATCAAAAGATATGACCGTTTATTTCGTGAGGTGAGATTTCGTGAGGGAATCAAAGCTTAGAGGGTACTTCCCGTTAAACTAAAATCATGAAGTTTTGCAAAAAGCAAAGTCTTACAGCACATGTAAGGAGGAAAATCTGAAAACCGTAAATATGTACTTAAATAATAAAAAAGCAAATTTACAAACATTTCTAAATTTAGTTAATTTTTATAATTTAATTTTGGCGAACTATAATACTTAGATACCTTACAAGTTTGTTTGGAACCCTCAGTACGCGAGTCGAACTCGTACTTGTCCGGTTTTTTATTTTCCTAGGCTATACGCAATTCAACCGTGCCAAAAAAAGCACCAGAAATGTAGTGTGTATACATATTTCCAACAAATTAATATTAAACAGCTCTACGAATAGAGCTAGAATTATTCAGATACCCCATTAGAATATTTTACCCCATTAATGAAAGATTCTGTATAATAAATGAGTTAACGCCAGCACTGTGGAAATGTCTGGGAACAGCAAATATCCAAACAATATCATAATTGATGCAAATGCGATACGGAATGAGAGAATCACGTACCGTGTTTGTAAGCTTCAGTGAATATTGATGAGTTCACCCCAATTTACACTTTACCCCAATTTAGTAGTTTACCCCTTAATTAACTCGACAGAAGTTTTTACTACTTCTACTTTGAACTTCAAATTTGAAAGTTTAAAACTTATTTTCTATTTGTTGTAATTAACGTTTCGATTATTAGTTAATGTTCTCGTGTTTCATAGAACTGTTCATTAAAGAAGCAATGGTTGAGTTGTGAAATACTAGTGTAATTTGTATGAACGTCTCCTTGCGTATTGGTAATCTAAATCTCTAATGAAAGAGTTATTGAATCTTGATGAGATGTCGCAGAATCTCAAAACATTTCCACTCCCAGTGACTATGGTATTCATGATAAAAATAACTGAAATAACCTTAATAACACTAATATAGTATAGCTTGAGTGTTGTTAATAAAAAATGGACGCAGCGTTTTTTCGCACCTATAATGGAATAGTCGAAAATTTAAATGATATGATGATTTCGGTTGATTTTCAACCACTGGATGAACATGTGCCTACAGCCTTATACTGTACAACGATCATAGATGTACAATCGATAATATGTATTCAGTATCAAATTATAGATCGCATTAAACGCACGTATATTTGGTCATCAGCCTTTTATTGTTGCTCACCCACTCAGTAGCCACTCGACATACGTGCACAGTGGTGACCCCGATATCAAGCTACGTGAGTGCGAGGGTCGAAGTTCAAAGTGTGTTCATCACCCTACCAACGGATCTAAACCATAATGACTTCTCAACAAGATATTCAAATGCAACCAGGCGCTAGCGGAACAGCAGAAGTAGCGGTTGTTAGCGTTTCTTCCCGAATTCCTGAATTCCTGAATAGTATTACACGCTCACTCAGATAATTTATGAATTGCGTGTAATATACTATCAAAACATTTCATGTCATTGAATACGTAGAACTATTTAAATAGATCACGCGATAAAATATGAACTATAAATTAATTTCGTAAACAAATGTTGTAAATATTGGTTTAAGTTCACAAATACATTCTAAAGAGTGAAATATTTGTTTTTTATGTTAGTATTTTTTTATTTTATCTGTGAACATAGTTTATTTGAACTGTAAAGATTGTTCATTACAAAATGAAACACGTTTACTCGTGTTTTATTTTAGGCAGTATTATAATGTTAAATACTTTTAAAAACATCCGTTTTAATAGTTTTATTATCTTGGTCGCTACTCTGCATGAATTTATTTTCTTGGAAATTCTCAATAAAACGGCTTATCTATACTAATATTATAAAGCTGAAGAGTTTGTGTGTTTGTTTGAACGCGCTAATCTCAGGAACTACTAGACCGATTTTGAAAATTCTTTCATTAATAGGAAGCTCCGCCTCGCCTTTTTACCATCGAACCACTCGCCATCGCAGTGGAGTTCATCCATACTACGTTGAATCCATCCGTAGTAGCACGGTGCGTTTTCAACGGTCTTTCCTGCCGCGCACGTGCAAGCTTTGGAATGAACTCCCTGCATCGGTGTTTCCCGAGCGCTATGACTTGTCCTTCTTCAAACGAGGTTTAAAAAGAGTGCTCACCTCTCGGTAGGCAACGGCTTGGCTGTGCCTCTGGCATTGCTTTAGTCCAAGGGCGGCGGATGCTGCTTACCATCAGGCGGACCGCTCGCTCGTTTGCCTACTAAGGCAATAAAAAAAAAAAAAAAAAAAAAAAAAAGCTACATTACTCCTGAGTACTATAGGCTACTTTTTATCTCGGAAAACTTTTCCACGCGGGCGGAGCCGCGCGCAAAAGCTGGTCAGGTACAAAAGCAGCCCGGTGGTAGGAGAATTACTTGCGATGCTTGCCCCTTCGAGAATAAATTTCGTAAGTAACTTTATTTATATTGGCACAACAGTATCCCCTTCGCACACACACAAACACTCACGCCTTTTATCCCCGAAGGAGTAGGCAGAGGCGGAACTAGTGCACCCACGTTTCGCCGCGCGTATTCCGTCCCATACTATGAAAGACGACCCTATCGCCATATCGGACACAAATTTCACACGCCGGGCTGATATTGAGTAGAAAAACACAATATCATGTTGACCGACCCAGGGATTGAACCCGAGACCTCGGCACTGCTGTCATACCGTAATACGCCTACGCCACCGGGAAAGTCAAATATATACTGAGACTTTTATCCCGGATTTTTTTTGTACAGGATAGCACCAACATAAAGGAAACCAGAGTGAAGTCTGTCATTGGTTTCGATTGAATCAAGTATTTATGTTAATTGCAAACGTTCATCCCATTTATGATCGTTGCGGGATTAATTATAATCATAGTTGTCAACACACGACATGAGGAATTTAATTGTAATCTAACTTATGACATGCAATTTAATTAATTCCTTCACTTTTGACAAATAACATTTTGAATAAAGCTTAAATAAGTAGTATTTTAAATGAAACGGATATTGTTTTGAGTAAAGTTTATAACAATTTATACGTAAAGAGATAAAAAAATAATAAGAAAATAAATTTATTATTAAATATTTATGAAATACTAACTCTACAGTGGTTAATAGGACTTTTTACTTGTAGTTCTTTTCATTCTACAGTTGAGGAAATCTAATAACTTTTTTCAATTTATACAATAAGACTTTTGCTCGTGAGTGAATGAGTTTTACCGGGATAAAAGTCCCGCTCTATATTTTCCTGGGATAAAAACTAGCCTATGTTATTTGCTGATAATATAGCTTTATAGTGATAAAAGAAGTTTTAAAATCGGTCTAGTATTTTTTTGTATTTATTCGTTACAAACATATAAATCTATTTTTATAATATTAGTATAGATACCTGAATATCTTATTCATACCAGTAGGAAGTTGATAAGCTAGTCCCAACATATCTTACAATACAATTCACTTCACCTAACGTTGTGAACACTTGTAACCTAGGAATAGGCGTGAACTGTAAAATACTACTAGAATCTAGAAATTAGACCACAATAACCAAAGGCTATATTTTCACGCTCGAAACTATATATTTCGCTGTTTCAAGCACATTTGGTGCCACGCGAACTGTAACATTAATTTTACCATTGTCATAAATTTAATAAATTTATTACTTGGTGATACGTCAAGGTGTAATTTTTCCGCTGTTATAAGTAAAAGGCTTAAAAGGTGTTGCCAAATAAGGTTATCAAAAACTAGACTTCTGCTAGCGGCTCCGCGCGCGTGAAAGAAAATTTCCGGGATAAAAAGTAGCCTATAGCACTCAGGAGTAATGTAGCTTCCTATTAGTGAAAGAATTATCAAAATCGGTTCAGTCGTTTTTGAGACTATCCATTTCAGACAAACAAATAATCAAATCTTTCCTCTTTATTATTTTTTATTTTATTTTATTTATTAGGAAAAACAAACAGTTATACAATATGTAAGTGCATAAAGACTTATATGTAAATAGCTTTTGCCCGCGGCTCCGCCCGCGTGAATGAGTTTTCCCGGTATAAAAGTCCCGCTTTATATTTTCCCGGTATAAAAAGTATACATAATCTACCCGTAGCTTATATGACACGTTCGTAGATTTACCATAGCAGCGCCATAAAATATATTGATTACTTACTCAACCCGGTCGAAAGGTATCGACATCTGTTAGAATCATTTTACCATAGCAGCGCCATCTATTGATTACTTACTCAACCCAGTCGAAAGGTATCGACATCTGTTAGAATCATTTGGAGTTAACAGATAATTGTGACTGTCAAATAATAACAGACAAATAATTAGCAATAAATTAAAATTGCGACTATAATTTGAGATTTAAACTATCCTATCTCTCAAGTTGGATCGAACTGCACATGGTGTGCGAATTTTATTATAATCGGTTAAGTGGTTTAGGAGTCCATTGAGGACAAACATTGTGACACGAGATTTATATATATTAAGATAGGAAAATATAAATGTATAACCCACAGCGTTCTTCACAGAATACATGCTTGATTACATTTCAAATGCGAGTGAAATTATGCTAGGATAAGAGTATTAACAGTAAAGAGTGAATTTTCTACTTGTATTCCCTATTATCTAATTCTAAAAGTGTTAGAGACAGGTTTTTGCGAAAACTATTTTGTGATGAAGCAAAGAAGTCCAAGTCCGAGAATAGGTCATTATAGGTTTTAGTGAGACGTCTAAGAGGCGCACGCACCCCTGCGTTAGTACGACAACCAGCAACGGCGAAAAGGGGTTTAGTGCGTATTTCACGTCTCACTACCGTTCTTGGTACGATGTAATAGAGTTTATTTGTCAAATCAACACAATCAATCTCGCCAGGACATAGTTTGTAAAGAAACATAGTATAAACATAATATTAGTATAGATAATCGTAAGTGTCAGTAATAACTTATTGAAGGCTAAAAACGCGGAAATGTAATAGTTTTTCACTAATTTAATTAAAAAAGTATATATTATGTATTGGTTTATAAGGACAAAGTACTGTTGCTATATACTACTTAGATAAAATAACGTTAATACAAATATTTCAATACATTGCAGTACAAAATTTTGATAAAAAAAAGAACGGGTTGCACTCCGGGAGTGCCGGCAGAAGTGAAATCTTGAACATTAACGTTATGCATTTCTGATTTTGGAATGGTTAGGGAATAATTTCGCACGAATTGCTTTATTTATCAGTATAAAAGTACTAGCATTTATGTGGTTAAATACAATATTTATTCATTGCGCTATCGTACACAAAAATGACAATTTCACTATTTCTTTATAAATCAAAATTTGAAAAAAGAATGTTAAGCTCTTTTGTACTCACGCCGTAGCGACGCTGATAATAAATAAAAATGTAGTCGTTTAAGAATTATAGCTTCTACGCATTGTATTTAAGGTTCATATTAGTAGGGGATGGTAAAACCTCCTACGCATTCGATCGGGGTCACGTGATCCTGACGCGAGTTTAATATTTTATACCCATCCCAACAGTGCTCAAAGCCGCTAAAGATGTTTTCACTTCAAAAAAATCCACTTTAAAAGTTGAAAATTGAAAGTGTGAAAGTGAAATGAATTTGGTAAACAATTATCACTTTATTTCAGCTTATATTGATATCCTTTTTGGACCTTCAACCTAACCTACATTAAGAAATGTAATTAATTCCCCCGATTTTAATTATTTATGGAACAACTAAATTAATTGCTGTGAGGCATATCTTCGGGGGTATGAAGCTGGGAATTAATTTCCAAATCTCTACCGGGTGAGACTTTGATATCTTTTTATAGACTGAAGAGAGGTATCTAATTCATTACGCTTGTGTTTGGCAGTATTGTCACTATTCTACGGTCAGCTTCATAAGATGCTGACCAAATATAAAACTTAAAAAAAGAACTATACTTTTTTGTTCTTACTAACATGTTTTTCTTCGCAAAAATAAAATATACGCCATTTACTTCACTTCACATAAAGAAAAAAAATGTTTCAATTAAACTTAACGTGTATAGATTTGAAGTTTTGAATTTGTTTAGCTACTTTTTCGGATGATTGTACACATGACTGATGACTGCTGACTGTAGATGGTCACTTAATTTAAAGGGTTGCGAGCGCCTAAAGCGTTCACCCTAAAGTCCGGTGTGGCAAGAAAGGCAGACTCGCGTCAGGATACTGGCAGTAGGGACAATAAAAAAAAACATTGACGACTGTAGCGATCACGTAACATAACGAGCGTGATAATAGTATTAGCCCTGTATTATATACCTTCCCACTGCTGGGCCTGGGCTTCGTTTACTACCGAAAGTATGTACGCCTTTGTCCACCACTCTAACTTAGGTGGATAGACTTTATCTCTAAAACACTTATAGAGAATTCTACGAATTAACACGATATTCCTGGTGGTAGTTATCTTGCCCGCGAGGGGCCATTTGTGTAGTCACCAACGCAATGTCTATTTCTATCGCCAAGCAGCAGTGTGCGTACACTCTTGTGTTCCGGTTTAAGGGATTTGCAGCCAACGTAATTACTGGGTATTATGAGACTAACGTACGTAATCCTCCTAGCCATTTTCGGTCACGGCGGCCAATCCCAATGGAGATCAGCCAGGTACGCAGGAGATATTATAGTGCACAAGTGTGTGCACAATACACAGGTGCACTCGCTATTCCTTCACTCTCATAGTCCGTTGAGATGGCAATCCGACATGACCGGAGAGATCAGGCGCAGGACCAACGGCTTTACATGCTTTCCGAGGTACGGGGGTATCACACCGCCAAATTCCTGACTCGGAGCTGTGACTGAGTAATTTTTAAGATGGAAAAACCCAGTCACAATGTTTTTTGGCTCGACCCGGGATCCGAACCCAGGACCTCAGCGCGCAAATAGTACTCGTAGCGCGTACGCAATACAACTACGCCACCGAGGCAGTCTATGAGACTTAACATCTTATGTCTCTCGATGACGAGCGCAGTGGAATGCCACGCAGTTTGTAATTAAAAGTTCTGTATGGTGTTGCTACTGTTTATGATTGGTCGTATCGCTTACCATCAAGCGAGCAGCTTTATCGGCTCGGCATTCAATAACAATTACATAGCGGGCAAAGCGACGGGCAAAAATTAGCTTATGATATAAAATCGTCACTTATCATGGGACGAAAACCAGTTCATACGTGATGTAGAATAGTTACATTTAATATCCCCCCGGGATACCGGCGTGTTTATATAAAATGGTTAATATTTCACAGATTCGTAGGAATTAACTTTTTATCGTCGAATTAATTCGTCATTAACATCAAATATTTCCTTGGAGGATGTCCCTTAATGTATCAAAGCTCGAGGGACCTCTAAAACATCCGTATTACCTAATTTAGGCCGTAGCCTCATAAAACTTGTTTTAGGTTATGAGTGATTCTAGATTTTATCTTGCTAATATTATAAATGTAAATGTTTTCGAAATTTTTTGGATGTAGGAGTGAAGCGTATTTATCGTAACAGTTAAATATAACAGGTATGAACAAATAACAAACGGTAACTGTGACGAAAAAAGATAAAACACAGTTCCACAAGACCGCCAAAAGTTCCTTTACACATTGTCACAAACGCCTCTATGTTCTTGCCAATGACATTCCCATAAGTAAGAAAGAGAGGTAATTCGTTACTGGTAACATCCTGTTACAGTCCTTTCCATTCAGTTATGATGCTCGGATGTTCAAAATAGTTCTATATAGTAGTAACACTTTGTCATCTGCTCTCTCTATTGTATTTACCTGACCCGGGAATCGAGCCCGAGACCTCAGCATTGCAGTCGTACCGTAATACAACTATGCCACCGAGGCAGTAAAAAATATATATAAAAAAGGCTCATAAAATTAATATAATTATGATATATAATATAGATTGGTGGTAGGTCTCTCATATGTAAGAGACCGTCTGGGTGGGTACCACCGCAATGTTTATTTCTACCGCCAAGCAGCAGTGTGCATGCACTGTTGTGTTTCGGTTTGAAGGACATTATAGCCAGTGGAACTACAGGACATAGTGAGACTTAACATCTTATGTCTCGGGATGACGAGCGCAGTGGAATGCCACACAGTACTTTGTAACTCAAGGTGCTAGATGGTGTTGCTACTGTTTATGGGTGGTCGTATCGCTTATCATCGTGCGAACGGCATGCTCGTCTCGTCATTCAATGCCATAAAAAATATATATATTTAGTCGAAAAACTTCATTAGACAGACAAAGCCACGGCCATAACGATTCAAACTCCATTCGTACAACTTCCAAGGTGAAATAACAGACGATTCAGAACTCGAAAACTTGTACAAAGACTGTCATGAATTCTTAAATGAATTTCGTCGCCAGATTTCAAATAGTCTGTTAGAAGTATATGCCCTGTCATGACTAAAAGCGGTTGATAGTGGTTCGTTTAATCATTTATCGTGACGTTGACACATAAATCATTTTTCAAATCAATATTGATGGTCTGTAATGTTTTATGATACTAAGGCCCGATTTCACCACTCACTGATAAAGTCCCTGATAGCCTATTCGGAACTTATCCGCCATATAAACTACAACTTTTGGTTTCACAGGTCTCGAATTGAAAAATCTGGCAGAAAAAGGCACTAGTAATGTGTCAGATTTATTTGTTAGACAGCGTTATATGTCAGACAGTTATCTGGAACTTTATCAGGAATCGGTGAAACTGGCCCTAAAAAAGAGTTTTTTAATGCGAAGCAGGTAACATCGCGCGGATGCTGTCAACTTGTCGAGAAAGATTACACAAAAAAACGAATAGTTAGCAAATTGAAACTGGACTTGGGAACTTCACAGTAATATAACAATTGATAAATATTGATATCAAAAATTATTTAAGTAAACATGTTAATGTAATTATCAAATTATATTAATTTTCTATTTAACTTTGTTATTTCAGATATTTTAAATTATAGTAGAAACTTTTAAAGTCTTTCAAGTGATAAATGGTATTAAAGTGAATGTCATTAGTAGCTAATGACGACCATCTATCCAAGTACTGATCACATTCAAGATTGCCCGAAAGATGCAATCGCAGTGCTTTAAATAAATCTTTAATCTCAAACTTCATCATAGTCCTTTTTCGTCGATTTACGTGTGGACATCTTAAACGTGATTAATTTTAGACTTCGAAAGACGTAAGAGAACATTTATTGTTTGCAATAATCGTACGCAATTATTTCTTGCAATAAACTTTTTTGGCATATCTGTCAAAAGTTTTGTATATGCCAACGTTGGCGAGAATCGCTTCGCCATTGCCCATGTTCAGACGGGGTAACTTTTAAGCAATATTTGCGTACGATTATTGTTAGCAATAATTGATACGTCCAAAAGAGGCCTTAGCTTAGATGTTTGGAATCAATAATAATTAATTCAACAAATTACATGTTTTGGTCACCCACAGTGTGTTTTTTGTAAGCTTCTTACTTCAATTTTATTTTTTTATATGTGACGTTATCTTTTTTTTTATTACCTTCCCCACTGTTTTATTTATAGTACTGGCTATTTGCATGTGATTATACATTTTTTAGCCCTTCAAAACTCTTCTATCAACGAAAGTTTACAGAAACCCAAGAATTATAAGGTTGGAAAGTAATGTGTTAAACAATAATAATATCACGACCCCAAAGAAGTAGGTACGTGTCCTTGCACAACGGTCATTATCCAGAAAGATTCCAGAGAGATCAATTTTATAAATCCCAGGAAGTATAATAATAATATGCAAATCGACTTATATATCACAAAACAAATTAAAAATACGAAAACGTAATAAGCACAGTTATACTCAAACTCAAAAATATTATATTTTACAATTAATATTTTTGAAACGTGAAATAATACAAGTAATAATAACTCTGCCAGTCACGTAAACATCTACGCGTGAAGTCCATAATGTTCCACAAATCAACCTATCAATTCAGAAATGAAAACGTAAGGTAATTATCAAACAGATTAAAGATCAAATAACTGCCTACCCTCAAAAATTAAACTTGTATCATTATATTTAGAATTTTGTATTCACCCTAAATTCCCCCAAGACATCACGATAAACAATCTTTATTCCAACCTAAAATTATAAGCAGATCGTAAAAGCGAAATCTGTTTTAGTTTCTTTGCAAAAATACGACCGACATTAAAAACGTTATTACCTGAGAATTGTTACAATGAAATCATCTTGATTTATTGCTTTTCGATAACGCTTTATATAGACAGAGCGATTATCGCTAGCAATACTTGGACACAATTATCATAGTAATAATTGTTTTTTCGATATCTGCCTAAAGACTCGAATAGTAGAACGCGGGCGAGAATTTTCTCGCTATTGTGCATGTTCAGACGGGGTAACATTTTAAGCAATAATTGCGTAAGTTTATTGCTAGCAACAATTAATACATCTAAGTAAATGAAGTATCCTATACAATAGGTATTAACCGAATGATTATTGTGACCACACAAATACACTGAACCCTTTTTATCTCCGAAGGGGTAGGCAGAGGCGCAACTAATGCACCCACTTTTCGTCGCGAGTATTACGTCCCATAATGTGATAGGGGCGAGCCTATCGCCATATCGGGCACAAATTCCAGACTCCGGGCTGATACTGAATAAAAAAATCCAAAATCACTTTGCACGACCCGGGGATCGAACCCGAGACCTCAGCATTGCAGCCGTACCGTAATACAACCACGCCAACGAGGTAGTCATATTATTGTAATCAGTGTAACAAAAATGTTGGACATCGAAATAAAAACTAGATTTTGGATTTTATCTCGGTTTTTTATTTATTTCTAATCCCGTCGTCTTCATGGGCGACTGAGGTGTTGGTCGTCTGTGAAATTAATGTTACAATGATATATAACTTTTACAATTATCCAAAGTTTGTAGCCTGAAACGTTGGGAGTAAAAATAAAAAAAATTAAGAGTTCACACACTATCAAAATTAATTTGCGCAATTCTTGGGTATGTAGGTTTTTGGTGGACGATAGCCTAGTTGGGAATGGAACGGTCTGCCGAGACACTGTCCGGAGGTTCAAACCCAAGGCACACACCTCTGATTTTTCGAAGTTACGTGTGTATTGTTTATCAATTATCGTTCGCTTTAACGGTGAAGAAAACATCGTGAGAAAGCCTACATACCTGACAATTCTCCATAAGAATTTCGAGGGTATATGAAGTCTGCCAACCCGCACTAGGCCAGCGTGGTGGACTAAGGCGTAACCTCTCTCAGTAGTAGAGGAGGGTCGTGCTCAGCAGTGGACAGTATTATAATACAGGGCTGGTATGGTGGTATGCGTAGTTTTTTATATTTTCCTTCGCCGTTAAAGCAAGTTATATATAAAAAATACTCATGTAACTTAGAAAACTTGGAGAAACGTGCCTTAAGGTTTGAACCTGCGACCTTCGTCCGGACAGTTCATTCCACGCCCAATACCTAAAAAATACTTACATGAACTTCACCAATAGTTTTAAATATTTACTATAATAAACCCAACAATATTTTGTACAACCAAAATATTCCTACGAAAACTATTTACAAGTTTCCGGTAACTAATAATTGTTTCATAATAAAGTGTGGTTAGTTTGAAAATAATTTTCCTATAAATAATCTTAATAACTTGGAAAGAACTATTACTTGTGTAAATATTACCGTCCCTTGTTTATCGAGACTTTTATATTTTTGGAAAATTAACTATTTTGGTGTGATATAATTTTATTCTGTTAATTTCGAATGTATGTGAAGTCTACCAACCCGCACTAGGCCAGCGTGGTGGACTAAGGCCTAAACCCTCTCAGTAGTAGAGGAGGCCCGTGCTCAGCAGTGGCCGTAAACTCAAACTCAAAATTTTCTTTATTCAAATAGTCTTGTACAAGGTCTTTTGAATCGTCATGAATCTACCACCGCTTCGGAACGTGTTATAGCTGTGAAAAAGCGGCGCAAGAAACTCCCTCAGCAACACGATCTGTCAAAATGATGTATATTTTTTCAAACAATGTTATTTTTTCTTTATTTCATTGAATGACGAGACGAGCATGCCGTTCGTCTGATGGTAAGCGATACGACCACCCATAAACAGTGGCAACACCATTCAGCACCTTGAGTTAGAAAGTACTGTGTGGCATTCCAATGTGCTCGTCATCCTGAGGCGTAAGATGTTAAGTCTCATTATGTCCAGTAGTTACCTACACTGGCTACAATGTCCTTCAAACCGAAACACAAAAGAGCATGCACACTGCTGCTTGGCAGTAGAAATAGATATTGCGGTGGTACCCACCCAGACGGACTCGTACATATGAGTGACCTACTTCCAGGTTAATGTCATGTTAGTATATAATACAGGGCTGGGATGGTATGATATAATCTTATATGAGGTTTCACAGAGACCGGTATATTTCTGTCGACTGGCGGGGGGTGATAAATCGTCAGTGAATACTCTATCTGTACCTCTCTCCGCTTACCATCAGGTTCAGAAGGGTCAGTTTGCCATGTCAGTATAAAAATATAAACAAAAATATATATTGCTAGCTTTTGTCCGCGGCTCCACACGTGTGAATAAGTTTTCCCGGTATAAAAGTCCTGCTTTATATTTTCCCGGGATAAAAAGCCTATAGCCTTTCTCAGGTTCTAGTATATCTGCGTACCAAATTTCATTTAAATCGGTTCAGTAGTTTTGGCGTGAAAGCGCGACAGACAGACAGAGTTACTTTCGCATTTATAATATTGGTAAAGATTGTACAGCCGACGGTAAGAGTTCAATTAAATCCTGAATTTCCGAAATAAGTTTCGTCATGACGTGAGGCTGGAGGCTGTATGGTGCATGGCTTATTGCCTTTACAATACTTACGTTTAAAGCCTAGACAAGTCGCGTTATAACCTTGCCTTTTTTAATTTACATTCCTTTCCACCTTCTTCAGATATAAGCGTGAACATATGCCCTATAGCAACGTTTTTCATACCTATCTAGAAACTGTATCGATGTATCGTTAAAGAACCGCTTGATTACACGCTTTCAAACTGAAGGTTGAAGACTTATTGACTTATTTATGGAATTTTACTTGCCTAAAGAATGAGAAATTGCTATAGCCCTGAATTTTCACGAAAATTAAAAATATAGGTAAGTAATTTTACATAAAATTCGGGGAATTATTAATCTTTACAAGATATTATGTTAATGACTTTTTTAGGGTCGCAGCTTCCCTCGTTTTAATGGCTTTTAAGCGGAATAAAAATAGCATTAATACTAATCTAGGACATGGTATATCTATGTGTCAAGGGAGATGTTGGGCAAAACTATGGATCTTGGATCCATAAAAAATATTTTTAAGCCCCTCCATTTATAACTATCTTTTTTAATAGAATCATGTGGGACAAGAGTGCGCAATTACTATTTAAACCTCTGGGAAATAGAAAACAACAAAAGAAATGTGAGTCAGATTGGTAAATTATTTATTGTAGTATGACTCTAAATTGGAGGACTTTAAAATTATATGTTTTATTGCATAGAGCTAGTTGTTGATCGTACTATCCATATATAAATATAAAGTATCTTGGTTGGAATTTTAAGCCTGTTTTGGACATGACCTTATATTGAAATCTGTGCTGCGATTGTTTTTTACAGAATCACGGCAATTTTTCCCCGCATAACATATTTTTTGTTATCTATACTAATATTATAAAGAGGAATGATTTGTATGTAAGTATGTTTGTAACGAATAAACTCAAAAACTACTGAACGGAATTCGATGAAATTTGGCACACGGGTAGAGCATGTCCTGGATTAACACATAGGCTACTTTTTATCCCAGAAAAACTTTTTCACGCGGGCGAAGCCGCGAGCAGAAGTCTAGTATACAATAATAATGACTTGTACTGTCAATAGTATGGCTATTGTATTTAAAATATTAAGAAGTAAAACGATAATACGTATAATAAATAATTAAAACCAAGTGATTACAGAATAAACACAAATGCATCCATTAGATATCGCGTGCTGCGCGCACATCGAGCCTTTCGTTTAATTTCGTTGTTTATTTGTAAATAACAATGTTCTATCCATTGTGAAAATGAAATAGAAGAGACAGTTTTCTAGATATATTTTAGACATTTACAATAAAGTGAGAGTCAAGTTAATCTTTATTACCCAAAAGATAAAGCCTAGCCAAATTTCGGCCACGGCGGCCAATCTCAACAGATATGTACGCAAGAGCTATTATAGTGCACAAGTGTGTGCGTAATACACAGGTGCACTCGCTATTCCTTCACTCTCATAGTCCGATGAGACAGCAATCCCACAGACCGGAGAAAGATCAAGCGCGGGACCAACGGCTTTACGTTTTTGTCCGAGACCCGGGGATACAATACAGCTAATTTCCTGACTCCGAGCTGCGACTGACTAATTATAATCACTACAGAAAAAACAGTCATATTTTTTGTCTGACCCGGGATTCGTTTCCGCGACCTCAGCGTCGTTATACTGCTTACGCAATACAACTACGCCACCGAGGTAGTCAATCTCCTAGAAGAATATATGTAGGTAGTTTCGTGTAAAATATATTATATGTATACAGACCGTTGTTGCCGCAGAGTACCATTAATAATATTTGTATTGCTAAATTAAGAATCAAAGTACTATTAATTTGATGCCTTTAAGAATTTGGACGGCACAGCCGTAAGAAAAATGGTAAAGAATTATTTTGTTATTCGGCAAAGTAGACACATTGGAATCCCACTAGTTAATGTAAGTGGATGGTCCAGATGAAGTATCGACCCACAAGATATACTTATCTCTGACCAGTCGACACAAGTATACCTATTTGAGACCTGATATACACAGGCTGATCCTTTAAAAAGTGGAAAAGGCCAAAATTTAACTCCTCGCTATCCTATTTGAGAATTTTTTTGCAGGATAAAACTAATTAGTGCTGCGACGATCCCGTGCAGCTATCTTAGTGCAACAAGATACCTCGGGGCCATCTCGTATGCGCCGAAGAAGGCCACTGCGGGTTTTGGTTGGTATGCCGGTGTAGGGTGTACATAGTGTTAGGGATTCGGTCCAATGCTCGCTCGGATGATGCAATACTCCCGAGTGTCGACATTGGGCCGAAAGACTGTGTGAAACCAACATAACCGTTCCACTCAACCCCCCAGTGGTGGTAGCGATAACGCGTTTTTACCCCGCGAAAAAAATAAGACTAATTAGTACTCCCTGTGACTCGCCGGGTTTCACCGTCCGGTGTCATCACAAAACAATCTTATCTTTACTCCGGGGTTGTCATATGCGTGCCACTGTCGATCCGAGGAGTTGCAGTGGTGGGTGTTAGGCTGGGATAGTCTTCGACTAACCCCGGAACGCGACACTTACGTGGGCCACCGTGGCGGATTTTTAACAGTGTATATTAGTCGCTATTTAGGCGAATACGAAGATCGATTAGCGCAATTTTATCCTATTTGAGTCAGTCAAGAATTCTGGGAACTATTAGTATGATGTCTTTAATTCGGAACGTGGAAAGAAAGAGTAAAATATCAGACTACTTTAAAAATTGGGGTAAGAAGGACTTAGTTTGATAATGAGCGCTCACTGCCGCCCAAAAACATACGCGGTACTAGCAAAATCATCAATACGACCCCGATTTTTTTCCCCCGACGCAATAAGAGGGGTTTTATAAATTGAACACGTGTATCCGTGTGTCTGTCTGTGGCACGTAGTTCCCCTAACGAATTGACCAATTGCGATGCGATTTTTAAGGCAAGAAAATTCTTTAAGGAGCCTTAGTATATCTAGTATTGTTACAGTAACATTTTTATTATAATTATTTATTGGCATTTTTTCCGACGGTACAAGTTACATAATTCGGACACGTCCTCAGAATTAAACACGTTAAGCAAAGCAGGTCAATGTCTATACCTATCTCAGGTATCTGAGGTATCTAAGGATAATTTACAATTATTTAACCAAATGTCCCATATACCAAATATTCGGATAAAGAGAAATATAATATTATGTGCTGTATTATAGCAATCCCATTCACTTTCAAATCCATTGTATGTTTTACTTTAAACCGAATCAAATCAAATTACAGCAAGTATGTAAAAAAAAAGTGTGAGCATATCGCGCGAATTTAATTATTTATGCAAAGCACATCTTGGTTGAATTAAAAAGTACCGGCTCCAACTATCCCCCGAATACTAATATTTCTAAATGTAAAAAGAACTTGATAGTAAAATTAAAACTGTTTAGTGTCGCAACAAAATAATATGTAAATATTAAAATAAGTATAATGACTTAATATTATTTATCTCAACGAAATTGTAATTACAATATTAAATATAGGAAATTCATTTCACGTTCCTCGGAACCAAATCCTTTCGTCAAAGAATTTCGCATTGTCGCACTCCAAAATATAATAATTGTTTCTTACAAAGTAAAAAACAACACCCCTAAAACTCACTTCGGGTACATTAAAAAAATTAAAACGTACCTCTAAAATCAACACCAATTTCCCACACAAATGTCACTAAAGTTCACAAAAAATCATAACCACTAAACACAATTTCAAATCACATCACTTAAAACATCGTCAATAACACTCACTCGTTTGACGAACGACGCGTCCGTTAAGCAAGGCGCACGAAAACGCACTGAGTCTTCGCGGTCCGACGTGCGAGCGAGACAACACTAGAGGGGTTGAAATCTATAATATGGAGGTTATAACTGGCCACGAAAATTCTACGGAAATCTTAGGCCATTCAGTTTGGACATCAATAGGAGGTAGGCATTCTATTTATGAGTTTCGAATTATGAAATTTACTTAGAGGTTTATACGTGGCCGGGTTATCACATTTTTTTTTTGTGTGCGAAAATATTTTTGTAAAGATATTTATGACATTGTGCTGAGAATTAAAATGTTGAGGTAATTTTATGTTTTACGATCAGTTTTCTATGCATGCAACAATGCAACATGCAATCAGCCCTGTATTATATACTGCCCACTGCTGAGCACGGGCCTCCTCTACTACTGAGAGGGGTTAGGCCTTAGTCCACCACGCTGGCCTAGTGCGGGTTGGCAGACTTCACATCTCTTCGAAATTCTTATAGAGAACTTCTCAGGTATGCAGGTTTCCTCACGATGTTTTCCTTCACCGTTAAAGCGAACGATAGTTGATAAACAATACACACTTAACTTAGAAAAATCAGCCTTGGGTTTTGAACCTCCGGACATTGGCTCGGCAGACCGTTCCATTCCCAACTAGGCTATCGCTCACTTTTCTATACGACACAGTTTTCTATATGACGTGTTAAATCATTTTCGGTATTTTTCTGTTTTATAGCAGGTGAGGTTACTATTATGTTACCATATTATGATTACAAGCTTCGGTAGTTATTTTAGCTCATGAGCAATAGTAACTATACTGAAAATTTACATATTATGTTAACCTATTTATACTTGTACTAAGCTTCTATAATACTATTTGATAAAGTAAAACGTTTGAATGTCTATTAATTTTACGCGACAAAGATACCTTTACAACTGTACTATCCAAAACTCTATAACTATTGAATGAGACACAAAATTACGCAGTGGGCTTAGAATGTGACACAAAGACGCAACTCCTAAGATGATGTAGTTTTATTTTGATGTTTGTGATTGATCGAGAGACCAATAAGTCAGTCACGTGTTAGTCTCTCAACCAATCCAATTAAGACGAAACGGAGTCGTGACGTGTTTTTTTGTCACGTTCTAAGCCCACTGTTCTCTTTTATGTATTGTACAAAACAGAAATAGCTTTACATCTACTGTCAAAAATACTCAACATTGCACTTTATACAAAACCTAAGTCGCACACACACACACACACACACCTTTTATCCCCGAAGGGGTAGGCATAGGCGCAACTAGTGCACCCACTTTCACCGCAAATATTTCGTCCCATGATGTGATAGGGGGCGAGCCTCGATAGGCTCGTAATATTTGGCGGTCCAAATCGGTCACAAATTCCAGACCCCGGACTAACAGTGAGTAGAACAACTCAAAATCTATTTCGGTTTTATTTATTAGGGCTGTCCCGCGAATGTAGCGTCGAATTCTATAAGGCAGTAACTGGCCGAGATGAGCAAGATCAAGTGATGTCGAAAGGATGTCTAAGTAACCCGAGCAATGCATACCTTACATTATTAGCAAGTTTGACTGAACTAGAGTAGGGCTACCATGACTCTATCGTTAAATTTTATACTTTCGCCCTGATTACACCCCTGATTTTTTGTGTTATTATCACTGGGTATGTTGGTCTTTATTTTTATCTTTGTTTGTTTAATTTTTATATTCTTTTTGAGTATTACTTTTTAAAAATAAATATTTTATAGGATTTTTTGTGTCGTGTCTGTGACAAATTTTAATAATAGTTTTATTTTCTTTCTTTATACATTAACAGTATATCAGAGGAAATAATCCGTAGTTATGGGTATAATACACCCAATTAATAACCATACTCTAAAACCGGGATAGCTGACTAATTATTAGCGGGGATACAACCCTAAAAATAATACACACTCTACAAATCATGTGGCAGCCCTAGTCTAGAGTGTCTTTCCGAGTTGACTCAAGGTAAATATGTAATAAAAGTCAAACTTAGCAGCACATTTATTTAATGTTATTATATTTTGAATTTGAAACTTCAAATCGATTCACGAGTGGTTTAGAACTAAGCTGCGAAGATGGAAACCTTTCTTACTTCCCTTTAATGCGAGTATCAAATACATCATCAGTCCAAATGTAGACAACACTAGGCTCAACCCGCACTCTCTCCACGTCAAAACATAGACCTAATAAAAGTGAATTTTGCGCTGAAAATAATATATTTTATTATGCACAGGTCAAGTTCCATCAAAACTATGCGTGATAGGCTATCAAATACGCAAACACCTTCACTAAATTTAATATTATCTATTTTATTAGTAGAATTAATAAACTTTCTTGTTTAGTAGTATTTAAAACAATAAACAAACACACATCACGCCTTCATCCCAAAAGGGGTAGGCAGAGGTGCAAATAGGGCATTCACTTTTCGCCATATATTCCGTCCCATGATGTGATGGGGGCGAACCTATCGCCATTCTCCATCGGCTGATATAAGTATCATATAACACAAAAATCCAATATCACTTTTCCTGACCCGGGACTCCAAAACTGAAACCTCAGACGCACCCCAATTAAACAACGCCACAGAGGTAGTGGGGTTTAATCACCTTTACCTTTTTTAAGTACTATCCATACTCAATACTACTAGAAACGAGACGCCCCATTTCAGTAATACTAAAGAACTGACGAGAGACAAAGAAATGTTCCGTAATCTAATCAAGTCGAAAATCTTTGTTAACAGACCTTTGGGTTCGGCTTCCCTGATTCTTTGATAGAATTGACTTGTCTCGGCTTTACAAAGTTTTGCTCGCGGCTTTGCTTGTGTGTATTATCTCGGAATCAAATTCTGAATACATTTTGATGGGAAAATGTAGCCTATATTATGTTCAAGGGTTGGCGTATCTCAGTTAATATTGGCTTTATATTATACCATAGAGTCTACATGGAATTAGTATTAGCCCTTTGAGGCTATTGTAATTTCAGCTCTGTCAACCTAACCTGTTTATCTCGTTATGTATTAGTTATTACACACGGCTTCGTCTAAAAGTGTCAAAATCTGTGAATAATAGTCCTAAATAAACCTAGTATTTCCAGGTCAAAGCAGAGAGAAGATCCATGAAAAAACCGTACCGTTCCCTACATCTAAAGAACCAACAAGTCCACTCGCATTTATAAGCTAAAATTACTTTAGCAAGTGTACTTCGCAACTAATGACCCATCCGTGACTAATTAGTATGAAAGATATCAAGCAAGTGCAACATTTCTTTAGAATCAAATTAGCATAAGTGGCGCAATCTTGAACTATTTAAACCAAGCCTTCGCTTCCTTTATTCCTTCGTATACGTCTTTCAATTAAGCCTCAGCATAAATTATCTTTTTTCTTTTGTTTTTCGTGATGTAACTTCGTGAATCGAAGTTGGAATCAATTTTAATTTCAAATTTCGAACTCTAGTTGCAAACTTACTGAGTTTGTGTTTTATGGGTTCAAGTTTGTGTATAAGTTATTCGTTGAGTTTGATATGTGTGTTTATTAACTTATAGACGTATAAAGACTAGCAATATTTTTTTTTTTTAAACACGGAACAGAAACATAATTTTGAAAAGTGATTAGATATTTATCAACAGTTTTGTAACGGACTGACAGAACATACTTTACGCGCGGCTCCGCCCGCGTGGAAAAGTTTTTCCGGAATAAAAAGTAGCCTATAGCACTCAGGAGTAATGTAGCTTCCTATTAGTGAAAGATTTTTCAAAATCGTTCCAGTAGTTCCTGAGATTAGCGCGTTCAAACAAACAAACAAACTCTTCAGCTTTATATATTAGTATAGATAATATTTTATATTGAGAAATACGACTTGAAAATTTGTGACACTTTGTAATTCAACCTATATTATTAAATAATTTTAGTCATAAAATTAAAATATGTCCTTAATTATTCACGGTCTACCATTTTTTACTCCAATTTCATTGTTTGTTATTTAAAATAACATTCACTCGTCTTCCATACAGAAACATACCAGCCGGTTACATCACGTTCAAAAAGGTTAGATGCCATAATACTACAATTTAAAAATCTAAGTTAAAAAATAAATGCTGCAGATTTGAAATTGGAACGTAGTTTGCAATATCCAAACGTCATACATGCAACTGAGTTTCTAGTGTAAAGAGAACTGACCCATTCAATTTTAGACAATATCTGTGACCTGTGTGAAATCTATGGCGATTGATAGCCCTGACTGCTTTGTCAAGCAACACCATTTGCAGAATTAGATGCAAGATCGGAAGCTTTGAATTTATTTATACTCTTTTATTAATACTTGCTTTGAGTTGATGGCTTATTCGTTTAAAAATCACAACTGAAAATTGGAGTACGTATGTAAAAAATAATAAATATAGGTAATGAAAAAAAAATGTCTTTACTGCACGAATCCTAAAACTGGCAAATATGCGCGGTATTGTTTTTTATTATTGAATGACTGAGAAAATATTGCTGAGAATTGAATCGAGAACCTCACAAGTACGCTACCATAAAACCAATGACGCGATAATCCTATAGTAACAATTTATTATGCCGGGATATCAAAATGGCGGCAGATTGTACCCTATATGTATACGAATTAATTCCCCTGCGGTACTCCGACAAACAGCGTATCATATTAGGTACGTTTTGTTTTATAAAAATCAATATAATATTTATGTTTCCTTGCTTACAATCTTACTTTTATCTTACTTGGTACTTAATACTTAATTATATTATAAATAAAAATGTTCTAGATGTTTCTTAGAAACGGGTGAACGGATTTGGATGAATTTTGGCACACACATAGACCGTGCCCTGGATTAACAGAGTATATTAAGATACTACCCAGCCGGACTCTCGTATACGTGATACTACCTAGTACTTAAAAAGTGGTTATCTTTATTCTGCCAAGAAAAAAATAACAGCTTCGGTATTCATAAATTATTATCAACAGTTTCCATCCTATTACATTCAGAACGTCACCGCTTTTGCAACCAATCGGCGAGATCTGGATGTTCCATTTTTAAAATTCGAATTTGCATGGTTTGCGTATTCGAGGTGTGTCGGCAAAATCAATGTCACAAATTTGAAAATACTGCGTTCGACGTTCAAAATTTAAATTCCTTTGGCCTAGCAGTAATGGTAAACGTAGCAGCTAAAGTAAAAGCCATGAATTGTCTCAGCATAAATGTCACGTTAAAGTAAAATCCATAAGGGTTGCCACAAAAAACGTTCTAGAATTTATGCAAAAATGACCTTGACTGACTGAAACTGTCAATGAAGAAAAACTGCCATTAGCAACAGCATTGTGCATGTACTGTTGTGTATTTTTTTTATATGGGCCCGGCAAGTAATGCTGGCATGTTTAAATATACAGACTGATCCCAGAACGTGGGCCACTTACGTGGGCCGCTATAGCGGGTTTTACACCTTTCTCGTTTTGTTCAACACTGTATGGGAAATCGACCGGACCTTCGGATGGTGTTGAATTGTGGACTGTATCTACCACTCACCTGCAACTGCAGCACCGCTCGTTTCCCTGGGTACCCACTGCTGGTGAATGGCCATAGGTTGCTGATTGCCGCCAAGTATTGCACCACACGTATCACTAGTTTTTTCTTGGAATAATGTTAATATATTAAATATAAGACACAGCGCGCACAGAACTACGTTGCGTTCGTAGCGGTTGATTTTACGGAAGAGGAAGTGCGTCTATATTGCACGTTCGAGGTGGCAGCACTTGTCGCTGCTTGAGATGCGTTCGGATTTTGTGGCAGATACAGATCCGTTCGTTATATAAATTAAATAATTATATGACGTAGTATTGTGCTAGCATTACCTGATTCTAAAAATAAATAAAAGTACGGAACATGCCGCCGACCTTAAAATAACCTATTTTAACAAAATACTAGACTAACATAGGGCTAAACTGAACTAGGTACGTTTTGAAATTAATCGATAGGAAGGGGACAGACCTTCACTACAGGTCGTTTCGTGAGTGTGTCACCAATGCGTACCGTCACAACACGAGTAACACCGTCAGCGCCCGGGTGGAGCTGATGCACGCGAGCCAAGCGCCACTGCAGTGGAGGTAATGTGTTGTCAACTAACACAACTACGGAACCTACGTTGAGAGGTGTCTTCGTAGTGTCGTGAAACCATTTACTTCTTTGCTGAAGTTGGTGGAGGTATTCAACACTCCATCGCTTCCAGAAGTGTTGGACAGCTTGTTGAATAATTTGCCATCGAACAAGGTGAGTAGTACTCTCAGCCGATAAATTAATTTCAGGCAATGAAGTCAATGGTTGTCCGACCAAAAAGTGTCCTGAAGTAAGAGGTAATGGATCTGAAGGATCATTACTCTGTGTACATAGTGGTCTAGAATTAAGTATGGCTTCTATTTGACATAGAAGTGTGTTAAATTCATCATAAGTTAAAGTTAGTTGCCCTATGACCCGATAAAGATGGGTTTTCATGCTTTTAACGGCAGCTTCGAATATACCACCAAAATGGCTTGCATAAGGTGGGTTAAAATGCCACGTTATGCACAAGTCGGTTAAATTTTTACTTATGTGTAATTGATGGGCCGTATTTTGTAGAAATGATCGCAAATCTTTCAAATAGTTATAACAGCCTACAAAGTTTCGACCGCAATCGGAATAAATATCTGAACAAAGTCCGCGTCGAGAAATAAAACGGCGTAAAGCGTTAAGGAATGAATCCGTTGTTAAATCGGGAACTAATTCAAGATTTACGGCCTTTGTTGACATGCATACAAAGACGCATACATATGATTTGAAAATTTTGGAATTACGAAATTTACTAGATTTAAGATTAAAATGCCCGGCGAAATCTATGCCTACGTGTAAGAATGGCCTAAGAGCGCTCACTCTTGCAGCAGGTAAAGGAGCCATTGGAGGCTGCGGAGCGGAGGGGCGCGTGCGAAAACATTGAATGCAGCGACGCGTGCGCATACGGACTGCATCACGGGCAGATATAATCCAATATGTTTGAGATAAAAGAAATTGTAATGTTTGCGGACCTCCGTGTAAATATAATTTGTGAAAATAGTCTATAAGTAATGACGTAAAGAAATGTTTTTTGGGTAAAATTATTTGATGCTTGGCATCGTACGATATGTGGGCACGTTGTATCCTGCCGCCGACCCTGAGAAGTCCGGCGTCATCTATGAAGGGCTTAAGTTTCTGAAGTTTATTTGAACAAATGTCGTTATCTTTTAAGCGTGAAATATCTTCAGCAAACTGATTTTGCTGTACGAGACGAATAACTCTCATTAAAGCGAATTTGGTTTCAGAAACCGTAATGTGCGGATGCGAGCAAGACTGTGTCTTACGACATTTATTATAAAAGCGAAAAATAAAAGAAACAACGCGCAATAGATTTGGCATGGACGAAAATCTTTCAAGAAATTGTAAATCTAAAGTTGATTCCTTTGAACTACTAAAAATATGCTGACGTCGTTCCTCATCAGTATGTAGATCGACGTTCGAAACAGGCCAATTAGATTGAGACTGTCTGAGCCAGATGGGTCCATTAAACCACAAGTTCTGATCTAGTTTAGATGGGAGCACACCTCGGGATGCTGGATCCGCGGGGTTGTCCTCGGAACGTACGTGTCGCCAGTGAGCAGCTGGCACTCGGCTTGTCGTCTCCGCGACACGATTGGACACGAAGGTGCGCCATTCATGGGAGGACGAGCGTAACCATGCAAGTGTGACCGAAGAATCACTCCATGCGTAAACATTATCGATAGATAGAATTTTAGTATAAGTTATAAGAATGTTTTCAATAAGTTTAGATAAAAGTACAGCTCCACACAGCTCTAGCCGGGGTAGCGTGATACGTTTTAATGGTGCGACCTTTGTCTTTGCAAGAAGAAGATGAACATGAACAATACCGTGAGAATCAATAACGCGTAAATATACACAAGCAGCGTATGCCTTCTCGGATGCGTCCGAAAAGCCATGTATTTGTATGTCTCCGTTATGATTAGGAATCACGTGACGTGGCAACGAAATAGATTGTAAAAGTGGAAGTTCTGAAATAAAAGTGAACCAAAGATCACAAATACCCTTTGGAGGGGCTTCATCCCAATCCGTTCCTGAGATCCATAGTAATTGAATTAAGTGTTTGATGAACAATATGATAGGACTAAGAAAACCAAGAGGGTCATAAATTTTGGAAATTTCGGATAACATTATACGTTTGGTACAAACCGCAGAAGGAGTTGTAACCTGATAAGAAAACAGATCTAATTTTGGATTCCATCTCAAGCCTAAAACCTTGACTGACGCATCAGTGTCGAGAGCAGACAAAATGAGAGCGTCATCATCTGAACTATAAATGTTACTGCTAACAGAAGATAAAAAGTCAGGAGAGTTGCTAGTCCATTTGCGGAGTTCGAATGATCCCGCTTTGCAAATGGCGTTGAGCTCACGCTGTAAAACGAGAGCGTCATCCAAAGTGTCAGCACCTGAAACTACATCATCCACGAAGACGTCATTCAGCAACACTTGCGAAGCAAGTGGGAATGAGTCCGATTCATCAATCGCTAATTGACGAAGTGTACGAAGGGCTAAAAATGGTGCCGAAGCGACTCCGAAAGTCACTGTGCAAAGTCGGTACTCCTGAATAGGATCGTCGGGAGAGTATCTCCAAAGAATCCGTTGAAAATCACGGTCTTCAGGACGTATTTGGATGAAACGATACATCATTTTAATATCCGCAGTAAAGACTATCTTGTGTAACCGAAACTTTAATAATACTACGTTTATATCTTGGTGCAGTTTTTGACCAATAAGTAAATTGTCGTTAAGTGAACGACCATTAGTGGTTTTGCACGAGGCATCAAAGACAACTCTAACTTTAGTTGTAGCAGATGACCTTTTGACCACGCAATGGTGAGGAATGTAGTAAGGAATTTTATCTGAAACCGTGTGCTCAGTGACCGGTTCCATGTGACCTAGGTTTTCATATTCTCTGAGACATTTAATATATTCTTCTTGCAAAGCAGGATCGCGAGAAAGCTTTTGTTCAAGCTTGTAGAAACGATTAAGAGCAATTTGGCGAGAATCGCCGAGAGGGGATACATTTTCCTTAAAAGGAAGGGAAACAATATATTTACCGCATTTATCGCGTTTGTGGGTATTAATGAAAATAGACTCACAAAGAGCTTCTTCTTTGGTGAGAGGCTTGATATCAGGCATCGACTCAAGCTCCCAAAATTTTTGCAATTGCATATCAAGTTGATATGTACTAACATTCATGCAGACTTGTGCTGGCAATGAATGGGAAATTTTACCGTTAAGTAGGTAACCGAAAATACTATTAATTGCCACGGGTGTACCCTGTGGGCCTTTAATGTTATCATGTAATAAAATACTATCAGTATAGTCTGAACCTAGGAGAAGTTCGACTGGACGCGTAGAACGTAATTCTGGGTCCGCTAGGGGTAAATGTTTTAGATGCGAAATGTGCTCAAAAGAGCTGGGAATGCGAGGTAAGTAACTCGTTAACTTGGGTAAGATAAGAGCTTCGATAATTAATTTAGGTTCTAATTTATTGTGAGGCGTAACTTCACACAAGACGTAACCACGCGGTTGCTCACTTTTATCGCCTATGCCAGTAACTGTCATGCTAGTCTTAGCATGATAGCGTTTTAAGCCCAGTCGCTGGACGCATGACTCCGCGATGAGTGTGGCTTGGGAGCCTTGGTCGACTAGAGCACGCACAGGGCGAGGAGAACACGAATTATCATCCGTCGAGCGAATATTTACCAACGCGGTGGTAAGTAGAACCGTACAATTTAATTTATCAGAAAAACCACGCATTGATGTGGGTGACGAAGAAGGTTCCGCTGCCGAAATTGGCTCGGGGGAAGGTAAGTTACATTCGCTAGTTAATGCTACATTAGATATTACATCATCATGTACAGAAGTATGATGACGTTTTGAACACACACGGCAATTGTGTCGAGATTTACAATCCTTGAGTTCGTGTCCAATAGATAAACAATTGTTGCAAATTTTATTTTGTTCGATAAAATCTTTCTTTTCTGTTAAAGTTAATTTACTGAAGTTAAGACACTTATTTAATGAATGTGAATTTTGTTTACAAAAAGAACATGTTTTAACATAATTATTAGCGTAAGGAGTTGAAGTAGCAGCATGGATACTCATCGAGCGCGAGTGACGTGAACGTGCAAACGGCGCGTCAGAGGTATGAATAGATGTAGCAGTACGGCTAGTACGGTGTGCGTCTGAGTGGGAGCGCGCGACGGCTCGGCCCCAGTGGCGCGGCGACGCGGCGGGAAGAGAGCGGCGGACCGCGAGTTCGGAGCCGGAGGCGGGCGAACACGGCACCAAAGCAGTTGACATAGCCTCGGTGGCTGCCAGCTCTTTATTTAAAAACTCAATTAAATTATTGACACACGGAATAGTACTAGACGAACTTAGTGACAGTTCAAAACGTTTACGAAGAGTAGGTGTAATCTTACGTAACAAAATATTTAATAAAATGAAACTCCATTCTGTAACTGGCAAGTTAAAAGATTCCAAAGCTGTTAAGTTTTCTTTATAAACCATCAGAATATTACGCAAACTATGTTCGTAATTTTTGTCAATAACTGGATCTATATCAAGGATTTTGTCTAAATGTTTATTTGCAATTATTCTATCGTTTTGATAACGATCTAACAAAACTCGCAAAGCATTATTATAATTATCCCCTGTGATGGGAAGTGATTTAATTAAGTTATAAGGTTCACCCCGTAAGGACAAAAGTAAATATCGGAAACGTTCTACGTCAGATAAATGTTTGTTATCATGAACTAGCGATAAGTACAAATCGTAAAATGCATTCCACTCAGTTAAATCGCCACGGAAGGTGGGTAACGTAAGTATTGGCAACTGATCTCTCGTATGACCTTGACTATGACAACAAGAGGTAGGCTGAACGTTAGCTACACTTTGCCTGCGTTGAGTATCTTTTAAGTGATCAGCTGTGATTTGCACTTTGTAATATAAAGTATCAAAATTGTTACGTATATCTAATTGTTCTTGAGACTTAAATTCACCGGTTTTAGCTAATAATTTTTCTATTTTACTCTGTACTAGGAAAAAATGTTTTTTAATGTTATTAAGTTCCCTAACACGTGCACGAAATTCTACTTCATCTGTAGCACAATCAGCCATACGTTGTATGCTGTTCATGAAAATATCACGTTCGAATATCAATTGATCTAACTCCATGATTATGGACAGTAGTTAATTGTATAATACAAATAAAATTATTGTTAGGTAAACAATACACTGATAGTATAGCGAAGCTTAACTTAGTAAAACGAAATGTTAAAAAGTTATTTTGCCGTACGAAATACGGGCTGTAAATTAAATATGAAATGATGTAGTGTGTCTAGTACGAAATACATAGACGACTTGTTAAGTATTGTAATATAATGTGTGTATGTATTATTGTAAATGTGGTAAATAAAACGTAGCTAGGAGTGGCGCGCGTGCCGTTGGATATTTAAACTCGTTTGACGAGAATGTTCGACGCGAGCGCTTACGGTGTGGCATAGGCCGAACGAATACCCACAAGTTAAGAAAAAAAAATGGATATTGTAAAACTCGCTATTTCACCTAGTAATTCATTCGATAAATGAATTAGTACGTTCGAAAAAACAGTACGCAGTGGTATTGTCGAAAAACAAATACGCTAAGCCTAGGTAAATGGAATTTAACAAATTGTTAACCGAGGGTAGGTTCCACGGGTTAAGCAAATTAAAGTGTCGAAAAACAACTTTAATGGAAATAAACCTGTAATATGCTAGCACAATGACTTGAACATCCGGCTCGAAGGACCAGAAAATGTATGGGAAATCGACCGGACCTTCGGATGGTGTTGAATTGTGGACTGTATCTACCACTCACCTGCAACTGCAGCACCGCTCGTTTCCCTGGGTACCCACTGCTGGTGAATGGCCATAGGTTGCTGATTGCCGCCAAGTATTGCACCACACGTATCACTAGTTTTTTCTTGGAATAATGTTAATATATTAAATATAAGACACAGCGCGCACAGAACTACGTTGCGTTCGTAGCGGTTGATTTTACGGAAGAGGAAGTGCGTCTATATTGCACGTTCGAGGTGGCAGCACTTGTCGCTGCTTGAGATGCGTTCGGATTTTGTGGCAGATACAGATCCGTTCGTTATATAAATTAAATAATTATATGACGTAGTATTGTGCTAGCATTACCTGATTCTAAAAATAAATAAAAGTACGGAACAAACACTAAACAATTAAGTATAGATTACGTAATCGCGGCAGATATTATCTTCTCCGTGTAACGCCTTCGTGGAAACAGTGTTCGCTTGCGGCATTTCCAGATATACACCTTAAAAATATATAATTCCTGTGCTATTTGTATCGTTTGGGTTTTTTTTCTCTCTTTGGCAAGGTGCGGTTTATCGTTTGGGTTATGATGGGTTACCATTGAAACATTTGTTTACGTTGCCAGTAGTTCTATAAAAATATAACACGTACATAAAATATATTTTTTTGTATAAAAAGAAAATATCCAAAGAGACATAACAATGATACCACCTAATATATTATTAAGTTGTTTTACGAAACAAAATAATCTTTACAAACAACTTGAGAAAATGAGCTAGAAGATTATTTTGTTTAGCAATAAACATAATAAGTATAAATACATAAATCATAAATGATAATTTATACTCGAAGACATTATATGCTATGTAAGTTTCAAGCAACATTTGAGCTCTATATTTATCCGACTAATGCAGAAAGGAAGTGTTATAAAACTCACTGATCTATTAAAAGATAATTTGTCACAGTAGATGGGCCAAATTGAACCGATTTTAAAAAAACAGGTGACCGTTTTGGGCCTTGTGTGGACGATAGCCTAGTTGGGAATGGAACGGTATGCCGAGACAATGTCCGCAGGTTTCAAAACTCAAGGCACACACCTCTGACTTTTCGTAGTTACGTGTGTATTGTTTATCAATTATTGTTCGCTTTAACGGTGAAGGAAAACATCGTGAGGAAACCTACATACATAAGAATTCTCCATAAGGATTTCCAGGGTATGCGAAGTCTGCCAACCCGCACTAGGCCAGCGTAGTGGACTAAGGCCTAACCCCGCTCAGAAGTAGAGGAGGCCCGTGCTCAGCAGTGGCCAGTATATAATACAGGGCTGATTACATTGCATTGCAAATTATGAAGTCACCGAAAATAAACAGCCATTACTCCGCTTGCGTAACAAGAGATAGCAAGATAACCCTACCACATTATTACTTTTGCCTACAACAATATTTCAAATCTAATAATGTGGGTCATTTTTCAGTCAATTTTGATGCTGATTTCACAAAAAGTCAAGTTGATTTAAATAAAAAAAGCAATGAGAGGTGTCAAGGGACACCCGGATGGAACGAAGTTCCTTTCGATTAATTAGTGAAGGAATTGTAATAAAATTTTATTTATATAACAGAGTGTGTACATATATAAATATATAAATATTTTCCTATTTCCGTTCCAATACATAAGTTTCTAGAGAAAAAAAACAAATAAATACGTGTGGCACTCGGAGACTGTTGCGGTAAAGCTATTGCATAGCATTTTTATCACAAATTTTGATTGACTAAACACAAATTCGATCTTACGCTTACCACATAAAGTAGATTTTTAAACGCGAGCAAAGCACGTTTAGTCTTGTTATTGATAAATGTCACTAACCAAAGTAGAATAAATCAACAAAATTTGAAAAAAGAATGTTACGTTCGATTCTTTTGTACTCGTGCCGTGCCAACGCTGGGGAAATAGCTTCTACGCAATGTATTTAAGGTTCATATTAGATTAGTAAGAAATGGTTTTAATGACTTTAATAAATAAAATAAATAAAAATATACTCGTTTCAAGAATTATAGCTTCTACGCATTGTATTTAAGGTTCATATTAGTAAGATAATAGCAAAAAGTGTCGTGACAACTTTCCGTCCAGCCCCCTTTCACAACGCGCGATAAGGAACTTCGTTCCAATAATCATGATTTAAATCAATCAACCCTGATTACATACATAAGCACGATAAGAAGAAAGAATAAGAGTATAGTACTTAAGATATTTCGCAGTCAGCTTAAACATAGTCATTAATCACAGATCGATACCAAACAATACGAAAGTGCCGACTTCCCAAACTTCTCGCTGTGGATACCATTCTGAAAGTCGACTTCGTATCAACGCAGCGGATGTGTCAAAGCGTATACATAATATTTAAATAGCTTGTTATTAGTTTCCGGGAGTTTAAGGTGATTCCGCGGTTCCATGCCGCTTTCATATAGTCGCTGAGATTTGTACGGTGATTTTGAATGAAAGCATTTGGAAATGGTAGTTATTTTATATTAGATGTTGCCCGCGGCTTCGCCCGCGTGAAAAGCCTTTCCCGCTACAAAAGTCCCTAAAATACAGTACGACGCCAGCGCCATCTACTTAAAGAATACATGCATACACACTCACGCCTTTTATCGCCGAAGGGGTAGGCAGAGGCGCAACTAATGCACCCACTTTTCACCGTGCGTATTCCGTCCCTTGATGTGATAGGGGGCGAGCCTATCGCCGTATCGGGCACAAATTATAGACTTCGGGCTGATACTGAATAGAAAAATCCAATACCACTTTGCCCGACCCGGGGATCGAACCCGAGACCTCAGCATTGCAGTCGTACCGTAATACATTACTAATCGTTGATGTCGCATGCTCTCCCAGTGACCGTCCTGAGCCGAGGTTCGTAACCCGTTGCCCTCAGCATGGTTACTTAAATCAAGGGTTGCGAGCGCCTAAAGCGTTCACCCGAAAGTCCGGTGTGGCCAGAAAAGCCGACTCGCGTCAGGCTACTGGCCGGTAGAAAAAACGTAATACAACTACGCCACCGAGGCAGTCTACTTAAAGAATCAGATTAAAATATCCATTATTTTCAATAGGAGCAAATTACCGTGATAAGCCTATCTGTTAATCTGCACATGATCTACCCGTGTGCCGAATTTCATCCAAATTCGTTTTGTTGTTTCTCCGTTTACTTCTAACAAACATCCAAACATCGAAACAATTGGAGGGGGGGGGGGCGAATTACGTATCAAATAGCGGGACTTCGCCCCCCTATCTCATAATTTGTAACCACTCTCTATTGTGAAACATTAAATACACATATTGTTAACTCATTGGAGAAAGAAAAAAAAACATCGAAACAACCAACTTTCGCATTTATCAGTAAGATTAGACGCGCAAGTTACTCGTCTGATGGTAAGAGACACGGGCAATTAGGAAACACTGCGTGGGGCTGAATTTTAACAATATATTTTTTGTACAGATAAATGATTTAACATTTTAAATTCCACGAACGCAAACTGTAAATCAATAATTAATTTCCCTATGGAGACGTCATAGTAAACAAAATTAACACTTTACGATGAGACGAAGAGGATTAAGGTTCTTGAAATTTTAATAACGCCCGCCTACGTATTCGTGGGCGAGTGTGTAAATCTATACTAATATATAAAGCTGAAGAGTTTGTTTGTTTGTTTGAACGCGCTAATCTCAGGAACTACTGGACCAATTTTGAAAATTCTTTCACTAATAGAAAGTTACATTACTCCTGAGTGCTATAGGCTGGCTTTTTATCCCGGAAAAACTTTTCCACGCGAGCGGAGCCGCGCGCTATGCTCGTATACCATAATTGTCAACTAAAGACCCGGTCAGACCAGTCGTAGCGTTTGCTATTATATTAGCTCGCTTAGCAGAGCGGTGATTTATATTCTGTAGCAATAGTACTAGTAAGATTGTTGCTTATAATACTTTATACTTTACTGGATATCAATAATATACGATCGATTTCGATAAGCAATCCCTAACTTAAGCGCAACGTGGGGCGTCCTCAAGGTTGGCAGACGACCTTGTAAAGGTCGCAGGAACCCCCTGGATGCAGGCCGCTTCTGACAGGTTGGTCTGGAAATATTTAGGGGAGGTCTATGTTCAATAGTGGACTTCTAAAGGCTGAAGAAGAAGAATCCTAACTGCGGATAAACGCCGCGTCTGTCTGTCCGTCTGTCTGTCTGAGCGTGATTAACTCTAAAACTACCGAATAGATTTCCATGAAATTTTGTATGAAGATAGCTTCAGAGCCTAAATGACATAAGCTTCTTTTTATCCCGGAAAATCTCTTACACGTGACAGAAGCCGCGAGCAAAATCTAGTGCAGCATATTTTAAAACCTTGTCGCATTAACATTCTACCAAAGAAAGCAATAAATTCATAATCAATATCAGAAAATATTTTCCCGTAAATAATTTTGTCATAATCAACCTCATTACAACGTTCTTGGGTAAGTGTGAAGCGAAAATTTTAGTGTGAGCTGCATTCGTAATTGAGGCTTTTCCGTGAAAATACGGAGAAAGAATACTAATTTAGCCCAAAGCTTGAGGCCCCAATTCTTGCATAGCGAAGCGTATAGGTATATGGCGTTATTAAATGTATGACTGGGCGGTATAATTCGAGCTTTATAATGCGTGCCAAATAAGGCAAAAGCGTTCATTGCCTGACTACCCAGATATCGCAATTCGTAATCATTATTGCTAATTTATTAATTTCCGTCGCAAATCGATGTCGCTACGTGTAGTGGTAAAGGGGAATTTTATAATAAATCTATCCAACCGGTAGCGCGTTACTATAGAGTAGAGAAAGAGATAGCAGTAGTAACTACATTCATTTATTTCGGTAACAACTTAATTCGGAATATTCATCGCTCGTCAGTGGACACTCTATCTGTCCCTCTTTCCACCTACCGACTTTGAAACGACCATGCCATGCCCAAATAAAAAAAAATCGCGTCTTTGAGTGTATTGGTAGGAAGGGGTGAATGCACTCTTTTGCCATCTTCACGCACCATAGCATACACTTCCAAACTTCTATGTCAAAGTTATTTTCAATGTGAAGTAAAATATTGTGGGGAAACCTACGTACCTAATAATTCCACCTTTGTATTGCAATGGTATGTGAAATCTGGTGTAGTAGGTACTAGGCCAACGTGAATAAGTCCTTAAACCTTAATTGGAAGGTCGTGCCCAGAAGTAGGTAGTTTAATAGGCTGGTATTACTGCCAAACAAGCAAGTCGGTCAACTGACGTTCTTCATCCAAATAAAACGGCGCAAGAATTACTTACTACTATATATTACGCATGCTCTCGCCTTTTATCCCCGAAGGGGTAGGCAGAGGCGCAACTAGTGCACCCACTTTTCGCCAAGCGTATTCCGTCCCATGATGTGATAGGGGGCGAGCCTATCGCCATACCGGGCACAAATTCCAGACTCCGGGCTGATACTGAATAGAAAAATCCAATATCACTTTGCCCGACCCGGGGATCGAACCCGAGACCTCAGCCTTGCAGTCGTACCGTAATACAACTACGCCACCGAGGCAGTACTATATATTAATACATTGAATATGTACCTACACTGCCTCGGTGGCGTAGTTCTTTTATAGTACGACTGCAATGCTGAGGTCTTGGGTTCGAGCACCGGGTCGGGCAAAGTGATATAGAAAAATCCATTCTATTCAGTATCAGCCCGGAGTCTGGAATTTCGATAGGCTCGCCCCCTATCACATCATAAGACAGAATACGCACGGCGAAAAGTGGGTGCATTAATTGCGCCTCTGCCTACCCCTTCTGGGATAAAAGGCATGATTATGTATGTGGGTGAATAAGTACTTATTAAATTGGGCTGTTTACCTATATTTATAGAAATAAATGGACCTACTTACGCAAACGGGAACCAACCCACACCAAAATATTTTTTACTCGTTGATGTTTTAAACAAAATATTTTTGTTTTACAACTAGTTGGTTGATATGTTTGGCATGTATGGCATTTTATGAGTATTTGAACAATTAATTCTATATGATAATAATAAATGAATGAATGAATGAAATGAAAGAAAACACTTTATTGCACACCACATTATACAAAAATTAAATAAATAACAAATAATAAATAACAAACAAATAAATGTGCTATTCATTGTGGCAAGTTTTTTATGACCAAGTCAAGTTTTATGGGCTTGGTATCTAAATAGTAGTTCAAAATTTCGCCAAAATTAATTAATTAATTAATCAAATTAAAAAAGAGGGTAAATCCGATTTTTTTCTGTTTAAAGTACATAAATTAACCGTTTTCAGACTTTTCCCTTTACATGTGCAAGACCTTGTTTCATTCAAAATTACATGATTCTAGGTCAACGGGAAGTACCCTAGTACGGTTTTGATTCCCTTGCGAAATTGCAAAATATGCAAATAATTGGCAACATAACATTAACTGTTGTCTTTCGGTTTGAAGGACATTGTAGCCAGTATAACTACTGGACATAATGAGACTTAACATCTTATGTCTCAGGATGACGAGCGCAGTGGAATGCCACACAGTACTTTGTAACTCAAGGTGCTGGATGGTGTTTCTACTGTTTATGGGTGGTCGTATCTCTTACCATCAGGCGAACGGCATGCTCGTCTCGTCATTCAATGTTATAAAAAAAAAAACATAAACGGTCATATTTTTTGATAGCGTTGACTTATAAGTGTGATTTTTTCCAGGGCTGAAAGAGACCGTAGACCCAAGTATTTGAAATAAATTTGAACTTGATTTCTTTACGCGTTCCTGAGAAAAAGGGTCTTGACAGACAGATCGACAGATAAACGGACAAAAAGTGAACCAATAAGGGATCCATTATTTCCTTCTGAGGTACGGAACCCTAAGAAAAGATACTTAGGTGGATAGCCTACGCAGCATTAGATACTAACGATTATGTGACCCCTAATTAATCTTTATTCCCTAGTACATAGTACTGCTCTTAAATAAAATGACTCCATAAACGTGACAAAATGGTCATAAAATTAACAAATGTGTCACTGTTTTTCGTAAATGTACGTTCACTAGGTTTCTCGTTTACTATATCACTGATGGATGACTGCTTCGGTGGCGTAGTTGTATTACAGTACGACTGCAGTGCTGAGGTCTCGGGTTCGATTCCCGGGTCGGGCAAACTGATCTTGGTTTTTTTTACGCATTATAAGCCCGGAGCCTAGAATATGTGCCCGATATGGCAGGCAGGCTCGCCCCTTATCACATCATGGGACGGAATACATATGGTGAAAAGTGGGTGCAGTAGTTGCGCCTCTGCCTACCCCTTTGAGGATAAAGGGCGTGTGTATGTATTTATATGATAAATAACGATAGAATTGCTATTTTTGCCTCTAAGCAACATTGTGGTTTAAAGGAGCTTGGAGTTAGTGTAAAACTATGTATTGTGAGACTTAACATCAAAAAAGTTCACGATACCCTTGTTATGAATGGAACGGTCTGCCGAGACGGATGTCCGCAGGTTCAATACCCAAGACACCTCTGACTTTTGGAAGTTATGCGTGTATTGTTTATCATTTATCGTTCACTTTAACGACTAAGGTTAGCATCGTAAGGAAATCTACATATTTGAGAATTTCTCAAAAATAATTTTGATGGTGAATAAAATCTGCCAACCTGCACTAGACAAGCGTGGTGGACTAAGCCCTAAACCCTCTCAGTAGTGGTTCCTTCTGTTTATGAAGCGTGGCGCTTATCATCAGGCGACTAGTTTGCTAGTCATTTATTTGTGTAAAAATACAGTTAATGGCGAAGATGATGTACCATCAAATTCAAACTCACCACTCACCACTAACCGCTCTACCACTCGGTGTCATAAAACGCCATTGTAAATCTTGGCTTTTAAGAATTGCAGTAGACCTAGGGCAGGATATTCTCATAATTTTGCATATAAAACCATTTAAACCTTATTGTTTTCCGTGCGATAAACGCACCGTTTTGTGGTTATTATGACAAATAACCGGTAAGGTGACGCTCGTTATTCTTCATAATGACCACCCATCAATCGTCCGCGCGGATTTTAGTTAGATTTTTTTAGAATCCGTGAAATATCTTGTGGACGCTTTTGTTTTATGACGGTGAGCTTATGTGGTTATTTTATCGCGTTTATGGTGTCGCATTCATCAAGAGGATCTGCTAGGTCCTCGTTTATTTCAATAAAGCTGTGTTATATCATCCTTGTTCGTTTATGAAAGGTTATGGAACGTCGTTTTTATAGACACTATCAACTTGTTGCACCAAATATACGGTACAAAATACATGCTGTTAATATTGTCATCATCGGCCACACCAAGTCCACTGCTGAACATGGGCCTCCCCTAATGATTTCCAGACAGGCCTCTCAAAAGCGGCCTTTTTTTTCTTCGCGGGGAAATCGATATTATCGATACCATCCAGTCCGTGGGGAAAGGCAGACGGTTATGTTGGGCTCACCGGTCTTACAGCCCAACATTAGGTCGTCCGTGTCGAAAGCAGCCTGCATCCAGCTTGTTCCTACGACCTTTATTGATGAGCTTCACCTTTTGCTTTGCCTTTATTATATTTTCATTTAATAGTTAAACTTATAAGATATTGAGGCAGTTATTCGTTTCACCTTAATCGTTATGAAAACCAAATATTGAGAATTCGTTACCGCCATTTTATGTTGTTGGTTTAATACAACAGTTGACAAGTCTACATTAAATGTCACACACCCTTTAGCTAAAAAACCATTTACGCAATGACAAATAGATTTAAAAACTACTGCATAGTACCACCACACTGGGAGTTTCTCGCGGTTTCGCCCACCTTGAAAGACTTTTCTTCTACAAAAGACTAAATTAATATAACGATTCATAGCACCATATGCGAGACGCCAGCACTATCAGATAAAGAAAATATATTTCACCAAGGAGCAAGTTACTAAGATAAAAAGTAGCCTATGTTTTAATTGAGGACGTGGTCTTCATGTGTGCCAAATTTCATCCAAATCCGTTCAGCTGTGTTTGAGTTTACTTCTAACAGTAACAATCAACCAAATCTACAAACGTACATACATTTTCACAAACTTACGCATTAATTAAGACAAATATGATGATGCTTTCACACCGCTGCTTAGCGGCGGAAATAAACAAAACAGAAGTCTCCTCGCACATACAAGAAAACCAGGTAATACAGCTTAAATGAGTGTCATTGAAACTTTCAAAGTAACATTAGCCTCATATAATTCTCCCATTTGAATAACTTAGTTCAACAAGCTTATTAGCCTTGCATTCGGCTGCCAAGCAGGTTAGAGCGGTAGTTGCGACAGAAATTAGTACTTAAAGTCCTATTGATGCCAGTTAACTGTCAATTCGGTGTAAATTGTCAGTTTCTGATATAATTGGATTAGTAGTACTTAAAGATTATTAACGTAATAACTCTAGCAATATCGATTATTCCAAACGGTAAGAATTTCTAAACATCCTTTCAACGAAGAACGAATATGGTATAAGAAAGCCATCACTAATATTCACTCATTTTCTGGCGATAGGATACGTATCCGCTCGGATAGCGACCAACCGTACCTCAGATGTTAAAACCTGCTATAGTGGCCCACGTAAGTGTGCCGCGTTACGGGATCACCTGTGTATATCCGCTTTAAAGAGGCCGGCATAATTGTGTCAACTGAAGAGGGATAGTTATCGCTCGCTAGCGCACGCTCTTTTTGTCGTGAATTTCGTCCCATGATGATAGAGGCGAGCCAATCGCAATTGGGCACAAACTATCACTAATAATATCATACCAGCTCTGTAATACATACTGCCCACTGCAGAGCACGGGCGTCCTTTTCACTGAGAGGTTTTCAATCCATCAATACAACATAACAATTGTGTGAATAGAAAGCATTAAAATTTTCTGCCGATTTACAGCCAATCGCACTATGTATTTTCTATATTTTTTGGATAGAAATCAAGTAATATTTCACATTGGAATAAGATAATAATTATAAAATTATAATATGCTAGACTTTTGCTTGCAAATCCGCTCGCGTGAATGAGTTTTTCCGGGATAAAAAGTAGCCTATGTTACTCGCTGATAATGTAGCTTTACTATACCAGCCCTGTATTATATACTGCCCACTGCTGAGCACGGGCCTCCTCTACAACTGAGAGGGTTAAGGCCTTAGTCCACCACGCTGGCCTAGTGCGGGTTGGCGGACTTCACGTACCTTCGAAATTCAGAGAACTTCTCAGGTATGCAGGTTTCCTCACGATGTTTTCCTTCACCGTTAAAGCGAACGATAATTCACAAAGAATACACACATAACGTTTTAGAAAAGTCAGAGGTGTGTGCCCTTGGGTTTTGAACCTGCGGACATTCGTCTCGGCCGTCCGTTCCGCTACCAACTAGGCTATCGCCGCTTATGTAGCTTTATATGGGTGAAATAATTTTTAAAATCGGTCAAATAGTTTTTGAGTTTATTCGTTACAAACATACAAAATACGGTGAAGGAAAACATCGTGAGGAAACCTGCATATCTGAGAAAGTCTCTGATTTTCGAAGGTATTTGAAGTCTGCCAACCCGCACTAGGCCAGCGTGGTGGACTAAGGCCTTAACTCTCTCAGTTGTAGAGGAGGCCCGTGCTCAACAGTGGGCAGTATATAATACAGGGCTGGTATGGTATGGTATTGTATACAAAATACAAATCTTTCCTCTTTATAATATTAGTATAGATATAGATTTCATTCATTCTTAAATGTAGAACCCTAATGTGTACGCTATTTATATCTGTCTTATTAATGGTCTTAATCAGACAATATTCATGCCTCACTGATCTATGATTACTCATTCCATCCTTGAACTGAAACTACACCCCAATTTTAGAAACATGTACTCTAAAATCTAAAGCCTTTAAATAATACCTCAGGTCTGCATCAATTATCTCATTACATTAATTTTCACATAATTTAAGGGGTTAACAACATCGAGTTATTACATTTCGCACAACATCATCTACATTCGAGATTATGTCTGTAGTCTCTTAAGTGTTTATCATCGTCACCATGAGACACATTTTTTTTATGGCATTGAATGACGAGACGAGCATGCCGTTCGCCTGATGGTAAACGATACGACCACCCATAATCAGTAGCAACACCATCCAGCGCCTTGGGTTACAAAGTACTGTGTGGCATTCCACTGCGCTCGTCATCCTGAGACATAAGATGTTAAGTCTCATTATGTCCTGTAGTTACACTGGCTACAATGTCCTTCAAACCGAAACACAACAGTGCATGCATACTGCTGCTTGGCGGTAGAAATAGACATTGCGGTGGTACCTACCCAGACGGACTCTTACATATGAGAGTCCTACCACCAGTATGATGACACCACCATGATACCACCATGATGTCCACTGCTGAACATAGGCCACCCCTAAAGATTTCTAGACGGACCTGTCAAAAATATGTCTTTATAATGGACTCTATTCTTAAGTCTATATAATCACTTCTTGAAGCCATCTCCCTATATTTATAGGTGTTGCTCATGGCTTAGCTCGCGTGAAAAGACTTTCCCCCTACAAAGGTCCCTAAATGACGGTAGCGATCCATAACTCGATTGGTACGCCAGCGCCACCTATTTAAAAAATCTGATAATGAAATTCAAATACTTTCTATGGAACCAAATGATCCGAATAAAATGTAGCTTAGAGTTTTGGCGGGAACTTGGAAGTGTCATGAGGTGCTCTTGTTTTAATTCATTATTTTGGTGATATTTAGTGTTATATTGCTTAATTATGGTGGTATATTATCCAATATAGTTCTATTAAAGAGCTCAAATGAAGTGAATTGAAATAATTGTGCTAATCAAGTGTTTTTTTTGTTGCCGCCAAAACTCCTCGATAAAGTCTTAGTAAGGTAGCCACTGCTTTACTTCGACATACTACATAGACAAACCAAACTTGACATGGGCAAAATGTGAACACAAATGCCATTATAAAAAAAAAAAAAAAATGTAGCTTATATGTCAAACATGTTGATAAAAATCATTGATTCCTCTCACACTTGTTATTGTTATTGTTGCATACTTTGATGTTTTTTCCTATTTGTTAACTAAATAAGTAGTTCCAACAGTGCATGATGTGACGCCTGAAGGTAATGCCTTTAACACGTTTTTTATTTGATGTTTATTTAGTTATAAGTTTTATTGTAATTACCACTCAATGCCTTAATAAAATAAAATAAAAATATAATAAAATGTTCTACGCGCGTGGCTTTCATTCGAATCCGTTCAGAGGTTTCTGCGCTTACTTCTAACAAACACCTAAACCTACGAAACTTTTTACAATCACATTTAAAATATTGTTAAGTACGGCTTTTTCAAGTAAATTTTATTTGACAGTAATCGTATTAAACAGCTCATGTGGATACTTACTTTTATTACCATTTATATATTAGAGTAGATTTATATAGTAGAGAGCATATATTAGAGTGTTATTTTTGTATTTGGTCGGCTTATATATTTATGTGACGAGTAGCAGTTATCTGCATGTAATGAAATGGTTCTTACGTAAAGAGTATAATATGTAGGTACTAAGGGAAGCCCTTGGGTGTGTAATCCTCCTAGCCAGTTTCGGCCACGGCGGCCAATCTTAACGTAGATCAGCCAGGTACGCAGGAGACATTATAGTGCACAAGTGTGTGCACAATACACAGGTGCACTCGCTATTCCTTCACTCTCATAGTCCGGTGAGACGGCAATCTGACATGACCGGAGAGAGATCAGGCGCAGGACCAAAGGCTTTACGTGCTTTCCGAGGCACGGGGGTATCACACCGCCAACATCCTGACTCTGAGCTGCGACTGAGTAATTTTTAAGATGGAAAAACCCATTCACAATGTTTTTGACACCGAGACAGTCGAAGCCCTTATTATATTAAATATAAGTATTAAGTACATACATTCACACTCCCGCCTTTTATCCCCGAAAGGGTACGCAGAGGCGCAACGAGTGCACCAACTTTTCGCCGTGCGTATTCCGTCCCATGATGTGAGAAGGAGCGAGCCTATCGCCATATCGGGTACAAATTTCAAACTTCGGGCTGAAACTAAGTAGAAAAGCCCAATATCATTTTGCCCGACCCGGGGAACGAACCCGACACCTCAGCATTGCAGTCGTACCGTAATACAACTACGTCACCGAGACAGTCAAATCATCATCAAATCAGTCAAAAGTATTAAGTAATCAAGTAACATTACCAAGAGTTTTCGCAAACGAACCTGAATGAAACTGAAGATTTCATTAGCTTTTAGGATTTCCTGAATCGATACTAATCTACTCTTTCTTTCCATTCTCTCTTTGTACATGGGTCGTTAGTATTGCTTCGTATTCAGACCTTTCACGATTTCTTTTCATGTCGAGAATTCGATCTTTTGTGCCATTTTCAAGAACCTGCCGTTCAAATTGTGTTTAAGCTTTGACATAGGTTGGAACCAAAGTTCGTTCTAGTTTGAGTTTTTTTTTTATTGCATAGAATGACGAGACGAGCATGCCGTTCGCCTGATGGTAAGCGATACGACCACCCATAAACAGTAGCAACACCATCCAGCACCTTGAGTTACAAAGTACTGTGTGGCATTCAACTGCGCTCGTCATCCTGAGACATAAGATGTTAAGTCTCATTATGTCCAGTAGTTACACTGGCTACAAGGATTTGTTAGTTATGATGTTTGTTTTGCGTTGAAAGTTGTAGAAATCTGTCAAAATCGAAGGAAATAATTTTGTGGTGGAGATTTTATAGCCCGGAGTCTGTTTGTGCACGATATGGCAACGGGCTTGCCCGATATCATATCATGGGACGGGAATGTGCCCCGGTTGCACCTCTGCCTACACCTTTAGGGATAAAGGCGTGAAATGTGTGTGTGAGATGGTATAGTAGATATCAGGAAATCACAGGTTTCGTATAAAATGCCACAGCGTTATATTGCTCTTCTGTAAGACTTATCTATTGTAAATGGTCCATTCATTACAATATTATTAGTGTAGCTCTACTGACTATTAGAAGTACTACCAAGTCGTGGCAAAACAGAAACATTCACTTCTAATCGCCTAAACCTGTGACTTACCAAATATTTTCTCAACACAAAAATAAAAAAGTCTACACTATACTTCACACAAAAAAAAATGTTTCAATTAAACTTAAATTGATGATTTTAAATTTTGAATTTTGTTCAACTGCTTGTGTAATTGACTGTACATCCTTAGAGTCCCCCACACTACCCACTAAGAAAGTGCCTGTCAGATATCAGTCGTAATTTACATTGTTAATCACTCAATACTTCCACAGCAATAAATTACACCGCACCGCTCTCAGTTTACATTTCCAAAAGATTTTTACGACAAACGTCAATGTGAAAGACGGGCATTGTAATAAATCGAGCCGATTAATCCAGTATACATCAGTTTACGGTCGAAATGAAAAAACATTTTAACTTGACTCCCGGATCGGATTATTCAAATTAACGTCATTATATTGGAGACGAATGGAATGTTGTTATGCGAGTCAATGCGATATCGAATGAGATTTCGGACACACGTGCCATGAAACAGGTACTTATTAAATTTTATTTTTATAGTTTCAGGATGTTGAATATCATGTGCACTTTTACAATGAAATATATTGAGTGGATAGGATTTCGTACTGGAAGCAATTTGGATGAATTTAATTATTTATGGCTCTTAATTGCAACCTGGTTATTTATTTAAAGTCCGCCTAAAATAAGGGAAATTATGGATGACAATAATTTTGACACAGCGGGATGAATTTATTTCTACATATATCTTGAATTTCTCGGTATCCTCGGTATGTTGGCTCCTATTGACTGCCTCGCTGGCGTAGTTGTATTACGGTACTACTGCAATGCTAAGGTTCGATCCCCGGGTCGGGCAGAGTGATATTGGATTTTTCTATTCAGTATCAGCCCGGAGTCTGGAATTTGTGCCCGATATGGCGATAGGCTCGCCCCCTATCACATCATGGGACGGAATACGCACGGCGAAAAGTGGGTGCATTAATTGCGCCTCTGCCTACCCCTTCGGGGATAAAAGGCGTGAATGTATGTGTGTGTATTGAATTTCTGAGACATTGTGGTATTAATCCTTGGAAGCTATAAAGAAAACATATACTTTTTTAAATATTTTCTCAGACTCAAAAGCATCCGCATTCGTATCCAGTAAGCGACAAGCCTAATTCCTTGTCTATCAATCGCATCTGCTCCCGACATTCCAAAAATAACAGCAACGGAATGAAAATTATTTATCTAACATACTTTTTCGGAGGTCGCAATCGTGGCGTAAGCCGTCATATGACTCCGAAGAATCCAGACTTAAAGTACAAGCCGGGGACATGAAACCAAGTCACGTGCCTTATTCGCGTGATCGTCTGAATCCATTCTAGCAGCTCAACTGGTGAACAATTGAATTTATGCCCATACTTAGAATTTGCATTTTCGTATTGTGGTCTGCCTTACACGTATGGTTAGTCAATTTAATATTTGGTTTTATCTCTGTTGCTATTATTGTCTGATTGGTCTAATGTAAAGTGTAAGTTGAATGTTCAATTCCAGTTCGGGTAACTAAAGTTTGTGGATATTTGGACTCGAAAAATGTCACCTGTGTTGGCCGAAATTTGAATTTGTTGCAAGGCAATAGACTCGCCTGCTGTCACATCATGGGACAGTTAGAGGCTTGGGTGCACGAGTTGCGTAGCTGCCTGTCCCATAATGGGTGAAGCGTTAGTTTATGTACGTATCTATTTAGAGCGTTTTCTCCATCAAAGATTTGTAATAGGGTTTGCTCCATAGCCGAAGCTTACTTTCGAATTAACGTCTTACGACTATAATTCATTGAGCATAGAAAATGGCAACAGCCAACACATTTCCTTGTTCTGGGAAGAAATCTAAATACGGAAGGAATTCGTACCCGTATCCCCGTAACATAGAAAGCACCTAACGGTTTACAACTATAGATACATCGATATGCTAGATGTAGTCTGTGTTTGACATGAGGGCTAACAATAGAGTAAATCCCTGTTTGAATTGTACATTATTTTATGTGTAATAGAGTAAAACATTTAAAAAATCCTTTTATGAGAACAGCGTAAAAGTTTATTCTCAATAAGGCAACAAATATTATTTCAAAATTGTACAGAGAGTGCAATCGGCGGATAGTATGATTATCTTGTTATCTCTCTCTTACGCTGACACAGAATGCCTTGTGACGTCATAACTTAGTTATTGCAACTATTTTGTGATAGTTACCCCTTCCATATAATTTCAGACGTTAATAGTTTATTTATTTTCGAGCGTATTTTATCAAATCTTTCTGTACAAATTTTTGGTAGACGCAAAATCTTTCATCATCATCAGCCACACGACGTCCACTGCTGAACATAGGCCTTCCCCAAAGATTTCCAGACGAAACTGCCAAAGCGGCCCGCATCCAGCGCGCAAAATCTTTAATGTAGAAAATTTGTGAACAAGTTTGGTTTTTTGTTAGAAGTAAAAGTAGAAATTACTGGGCAGATTTCAATGAATTTGGCATATATGTCCTGAATGAATACATAGACTTCTCCATATCCTAGTATCTCGGAAAGTACACGATGAGACTTATCCCCGCAAAGGACTTTCAATCGGAGACGCGAGCAACGGCTAGTTTATTACAGAAAGGAAGATTTCAGATATCAAGAACCTCAATTACGGAACATAAGTTCGCGTCAAGCATTTCCGAAAAATCTCTGGTAGCAAGGGATTACGGATGACACTAGGTCGACAAGGGTGTGCGTCAGCTAATCCCAACTTGACGCAGGTTCCATTCAACATAACCTCAAAAGCAAGTGCTAAGTAGATTACTTCGATGGGAAGACATTAAATTTCATGTTAGATTCCTCTGTGCTATGGTGACTTTCATACTCTTCATATTTACATTATATGTATTTATTTATTTTATAATTTTCATATTTTTGTTATTGGCTTGTTGACACCTAAATTGTTGCTATTCCTAATATAATTATTAGCTGTAAGTTTTCCATGCTGGAAATAAATAAATAAATAAATAAACACTGTTTTTTTTAAAGCTGAGCAAATCTTTCATCAAATTCTGAACAATAAACTACGTCTTAAATTAATTCAAAAGCAAACAAGGCATTAATAAAATCTGGTACAAATCTTAGATACCCTAATGATGAATTACATAAACGTCTTTACAATTTTTGCTAACTCACTACACCTAACGATCTAACTTTGAATATGAATAGGGTTTTTTACACGAAAAATGCTAATATCTGGTGCGAGGGCTTGTTGGAATTAACACCTTGTTTTCGGGATGGTGCTATAAATTTGAGTGAACTTTTTACATTATTTTCGTGTTTAGCCTTTATTGCAACGCTCAGGGGTCCGACAGATTTTGGCTCGAATGTGTAACATTTGTTTTGATTATTTTTATTACTTTTATGTATTTTTAACAACTAATTGAAACACAGTGTAATGTGATAATAGAATGGAATGTCTTACATGTATTCGACCGCATAATATATTAGTAGGTAATAAGGGTGTCGCCAAGGGGGGCAGGGATGGGCAGCTGCCCCCTAGAGATTCAAAAAGAGCTTGCGGAGCTTTACACCTTGGACTCTGTACTGTTCATATTATTACAATTGCCGTGCCGTAGAGACAAGACTCGCACTACAAACCCAAAGGTTCGACTGTATATATGATTTATACTACGCCCATGGTCTTACCATAATTTATTGTTTACTTTCTATGAGACAGTGGCATTATCTCGGTTTAGTACGCACATTCAGACAAAGGAGATGTCCGTTTTTTGTATGGGTGCTGGGCCTCAAAATCTAGCCAGGCTCAAACTTTATGGATATCAAAGCGGCAAAAATGTGAATCTTGGATCCATTAAAAAAGTATTTTTAGGCACGTCCATTTATAAATAACTTTTTAAAAACGTTCATTTTAAGTTTATTGTTTAAGCAAAATTAAATTAAATAAAATTCAAATTGGAGGACTTTAATACTATACGATTTATTGGCAAGGCGTAGTTTTCGCCAGTACCATCCAAATATATATAAAGTGGTTAGAATTTTAAGCCCGTTTTGGACATGTCCTTTGCTGGTGGTATTTGTATCCGTCTGGATAACGACCATCGTACACAAGATGTAAAACTCTTCATAGTGGCCCACATAAGTCTCCTTTTGGGATCAGCCTCTGTATATCCCTTTCAAACGGTATACTGGTGGTTTTCTGTAAGAACCGTCCTATATTATATACTATCTCATTGTTATGAACGGGCTACTACTGTTGATAGGGTTTAGACCTTAGTCCATCACGCTGGTCTAGTACTTTGACAGACTTCTCATACCTTCATTTTGTTTTTCTTATTTTTTTACGTAGCAGTCTCCAAAGACGAATCAACCAGTACAGGTTACAACCGTCCAAAATGTTTTTTTAATCCAAATTCTGATTTGATCCGTTCATAAACGTGTAGAACGGTGAAACTCTGATTTCCCTGGCGTCTTAATTTCTTCTGACAATGGGCGAACGAACAAAAGGCGACGGTGTGAAATATCGACTAGGCCTATTGTCCGTTCGGTGATATATCGAATCTAGCAGAATAGCCGTTCAAAGGACAATTTCCCTGGCAGTGCGACATATCGATTCTTAAGCGTGGAAAGATTGTCCGTATTCATGGCGTAAATAGATAAAATTGCGAATAAATGGATTATGGATTTATTAATTGCCTAATTAATATTTATCATCATTTGAAGTTTTATGCTTTTATTGTTGTTATTAATTATTTTATATTATAAATATTATGTTATTCTAGAACTTTTTGTACTATTTGGCCATTTTCACCGCTTCCTGATCAATGTTTCTCGTTACATAAATGTATAAGTCGGCGAAATACAAAAGTCAAATTCTAATCTATTCTCCCAAACAAATGGTGATAAAAAGCACTATCTAAATTAAGTGTGTAATACGATAATAGACAAATAAAATTTACTTGAAACATGTAAAATTCCGTTTAAATTTTGAAAATTATAAAACTTATTTATTTATTTATTATTATGTTGCACCAACGACACGTCACAACGCAATATAATGATACTTAAATATAATATATGGGAAATTTTTACAATATGAAGTGCCTTTACTTTATGAAGTTGTTCATAATTTTGCATTAAAATTCAGGCCTCGGGCGTAGTTTTATTCCTTGCAATATTATAATATAATCCTATGTATTTAAATGATATTTAATAATCTTTAATCTACATATGATCTGATATGTAAAGAACATCTGGAGTTGTATAATAATAATCCCTTCCTAGCCGAGTTCGGCCACGGCAGCCAATCTCAACGGAGATCAGCCAGGTGCGCAGGAGATATTATAGTGCACAAGTGTGTACGCAATACACAGGGTGCACTCACTGTTCCTTCACTCTCATAGTCCGGTGAGACGGCAATCCGACATGACCGGAGAGAGATCGGGCGCAGGACCAACGGCTTTACGTGCTTTCCGAGGCACGGGGGTATCACACCGCCAACTTCCTGACTCCGAGCTGCGACTGAATTTTTTTTTTTTTTTTAAGATGGAAAAACCCAGTCACAATGTTTTTGGCCCGACCCAGGATTCGAACCCAGGACCTCAGCGCGCAAATCGTACTCGTAACGCGTACGCAATACAACTACGCCACCGAGGCAGTCAAAGGCAGTGGAGTTGTATACTACATGGACGTTGTGGAAACTAGGCAGAATTTCCGTGCTTTCTGGCGTTTTTGCCATACCTACTATTGGAATCAAATCTAACAGCCCAAATGATAGGACCCTTTAAAATTTTATTCGTGGTGCTTTACATCTGGCTTTTCCAGTTGTAAAAGTCTCAATAATTAAGGTTAAATACCTTTTTAATTCATTATTTTGTCGTCCGCTTTGCTATGGAGGGAAGTGGAAAATATATTTCTAACTCCTCCCTATTCTTCTATTTGATTAACTTCGTTTCGGGTTAAGACTAATTAGTGTTCCTAGAGACTCGCCGAGCTTCACCGCTCGGTGTCATAAAATGCGTGCCACTGCCGATCTTGGCTTACAGGAGTTGCAGTGGCAGGTGTGATTGCGGGATAGTCTCGTATGTAAAGAACACTTCAAAACCTCAGTAAACCTGAATAATTAAATATTTTCTCATACTACATGAACATTCAAAAGCTAAATTAAAACTAAAAATGTTTCAGAAACATAATACTATACCGAAATACACTGTTTTAAGGCAAAAACAGCGAAACTACTTGTAATTTCTATAACATCTTGTAAAGCCTTGTCTGCTATTTTGATACCCAATGCTCCACTTTAAGTACATTTAAAGAAAATAATGCCCTTACTATATTCTGGGTCACGTACTGTTTTTCCTAAATACTTAAATAAATAAAACTTGCTTTCGTTTGTCTGCATTACCCCTACTAACTTGTCTCGAATGTAAAAAGTGAGAAAGAATAAATATTATGTAACCCGTTTTGACCCGATTTCCCCTAGCTTTCATTCATAAAATAGAAACGAACAAGTTAATTTATTTCTATTGTGTGTTCTTTTACATACATATACTCACGCCTTTTGTCCCCGAAAGGGTAGGCAGCGGCACAAATAATGCACCTAGTTTTCGCCGTGTGTTTACCGTCCCATGATATGATGTGGTGAGCTTAGTGCCATATCGGACACAAATTCCGCTTTGCCCGACCCGGGATTCGAGCCCGAAACCACACCATGGCAGTACTGCGCCCGCAACACAATTACGCCGCGGTAGTCTTTAGGTGTTCTCTATGTAAATATTGTAGGGTTCATATTCGTGTAAACCGCCGTGGGCGAGAATTGTACACGTCTTGATACTAGATAGAACAGATGAGGATATTGGATTGTATACTATATATATTTTATAGAATAGATTTGGAGTTTATTGGTAGGTCTCTCGTATGCGAGGGGCCGTCTGGATAGGTGCCACCGCAATATCTATTTCTACCGCCAAGCAGCAGTGTCTATGCACTGTTGTGGTCCGTTTTGAAAGACATTATAGCCAGCGTAATTACTGGGCGTTATGAGACTTAACATCTTATGTCTCAGGGTGACGAGCGCAGTGGAGTGCCATGCAGTACTTTGTAATTCAAGGCTCTAAAAGTTGTTGCTACTTTTTATGGGCGTTCGTATCGTTTACCATCTTTTTTTTTATTAACACGGTCAACACTCACCTCTTTATCGCATGTGCTCTTATTATAATGGAATTTGTAATAAGTTTGACATCTTTTTTGGTTCGAAGGCTTCGGCTAAGACCAGAATGTTTAAAACCATCGAGTAGTCTTAATTACAACAACTTGTGTCCCAAGTGATAGTTAGTAGTTATATAAAAATGTCATCCTGAATTAAGCATGGTGTGTTCACATATATAAGGTTGCATACACTTGTCCTATATCTTGTGTTTACCTTTAAGACAGTTTGTTGTAACCAGTTTTGTGAACCTATAATAATAAAATAAATAAGATAAAAATTATGGTTCACATAACTGGGTACATCTTACAAATAGCTTAAGTATCAAGTACATGAGTGACGAGGTGAGCAGTGATAAGATTGCACCCTACTAGAAGTGAACACGACATGCGTAGTGGGTTTACATTTACAAGTCAGTTAATTTATATGACATTAAAAACAAGTTATAGTGTTCCTTTATAGTGCCTACATTAGACGTAGTTTTTTTTTCTCATACAACTGCAATAAAAGAAACAAAAAGTATAGAGTGACAGTATACAATATTTTATTTAGATCTTGGAACAAACTTGCAGTGATCACGCAACGGCCAGACCATCGAGTAACTAATATAGGCGCACAGCAAAATAGAACATAGCAACCACATATACATAGCAAAAAAGCCACAAAGTGTCTCGTCCCAATGAATCGAGTCATTCAGGAAGAGAGACTGCTATTATTCTATCAACCATCAAAGAACTCAACATCTCTTATCGACATAGTATATGCATTATTCCATTATACTAAAACGTATAAACGACTTAGGGCCTGTTTCATAAGTTTTATATAACAGTTATCATATTAAACAGCTAATACTAGTACTCATTTCATTACAATTTATTAACTAGCATACTTTAGGGAGACTTTTGTATTTGGTCGGCTTATACATTTATGTGACGAGTAGCATTGACTCAGAAGTGTAAGGCCCTTAATCTACAGTCTATTTTATGAAATACTAGCTTATGCTCGCGGCTCCGCCCGCGTAAAAAAGTTTTTCCGGGATAAAAGCCCCGCTTTATATTTTCCCGGGATATTCTATGTCCTTTCTAGTGTTTCAAACTATATTTATACCAAATTTCGAAATCCGTTCGGTAGTTTCGGAGACGTGCAGTAACAAACAAACAGAAAAACAGACAGACAGAAAGGAATTATAAAAATCGCTGATTTGTTTTCCATTACTCTTCTTTAGTCATCCCATTTCTTTTTTATCATTTGTTTCAATGTACAGTCAGCAGCATAAGTAGCTGAACAAACTCAAAATTTTAAATTGCCTACACACTTTTGTGTTCTTACTAATCATTTTTTTCTGTTCACAAAAATAAAATGAAAGACATTTACTTTACTTCAAAGGAAAAAAAACATGTTTCAATTTAACTTAACGCGTATATAGGCGATATGAAATTTTGATTTTGTTCAGCTACTTATGCTGCTGACTGTACAGACACACCGGGGTCTACTACTTTATTATAGTATAAATAGATAGATGACAGATTGCGTTGGAATTGGCACAATGGCTCACAAATGGTGGTATATGGAAATCAGACCATCTTTGTTCAGAGCCGTACTGTTACTTGCTTGATAAATGGCGATAGCAGTTAATTCGTGTCAGAAACCAGCGGATAGTGAGAAATTTATAGCAAAGTGGCCTCTATTCATCTGTTCGTTCGACAATTTACTTTATTGATGGCTAGGATAATATAAGAAACTGTAATATTTGTTTCAAGGTAAGTATAACTCGAAGAAATAATGTTCAACACAATTTAACGAATGATGATAAGGTTTATTTTTGATCGCAGCTTCAGCCGCTTGAAAGGTCTCGTAAATCAACATAAGTACTTGCTAATTTTATTTGTTTTTTGTTGTATACGTATTTAAGTTGCTTTATGTAAGTATATGCTATCAACTTCTTTACGATTGTCGCAGTATCCAGACAAACCCGGATAAGGTTTTTGAGATAATATACAACTATGTAGGTACTTTTATATATTAATAAATAAAAAAATAAAATGAAATGCTACTGTGTATTTTAGTGATTTAGAGAATAGGTAGCCTATATTATTGCAGTTCAGGACATAGTTTATCTATGCCAAATGTCATTTAAAACCGATCAGCGGTATGAGCGTCTTCTAGCCTACATTCATACTTCCATCTTCACAAAATTTCACATTTATGTCATTAAGGACTATTTCACAATGTCTCAGTAAACGCCCATCGTCGAATATATTAACATTAAACGATCCAAATAAATAGTAACTAAAAAAAATATTACTCATTAACCGTCTCATACGTTAACTGGCATATAACAATTTGAACGTTATGAAACAGGCCTAAGATATATTTTCAAGTGAAATTAGGTGCCGGACAATAAATATATTTTGGATGCCATTCGCGTAGTAGTGACATAATATTTAGATTTACCGTAAAATCCAAAAACTTTAACCATCTATACAAAGTAAACACGTAATGTTCTCTCAACAAAAAAGTTTACGAGAGTGTTTCACATGGTTTACCTTAATTACCATAGTAGGGGAGTTGGTACCGAGTCAAGGAGAGTAAACAGACGAGCTACTAGAACATTGTTGGCGCCTGATTATGCATTATACGTTAATATATATGATTATAAAGTTTTTATGGTGGAACTTTAAACATCTTGACAAGAGCAATTTCAAGGGAATCATTTGTTATTAGTATCGGGATCGGATGTTAGATTTTAAGTCGTATTTCAGAAGTAAAATCTTATATACCGTGTTCATAATAGCTATGGCGTTCTCTTTTGATTTTTATATATTTAAATGAAAGGAATTGAGTTTTATTTTTATTGGTACTGAATAACGAGACGAGCATACCGCTCGCCTGATGTTAAGCGATACGACCGCCCATAAACAGTAACACTATACATAACTTTTAAGTACAATGTACTTGCGTGGCACTCCACTGCACTCGTCACCCTGAGATATAAGATGTTAAGTCAGTAGGCAGCGGCTTGTCTGTGTCCCTGACATCGCCGAGTCCATGAACAGCGGTGGCCGCTTACCATCAGGCGGGCCGCCGCTAGCTCGTCTGCCTACACCGGCAATAAAAATAAAAAAAAGTCCCCATTTTTTCAACTGTAGTTATCTTTTTGTCAGGGTCTTATTAAGCTGGACGCGCTCGCAGCACCTCACGCCTCACGTGACACACCTCACGCCGCACGCGTCGCGCGTCACGCCGCGCCGGAGCACTCGAAGCTCTGCGAGCGCGTCCAGCTTAATAACACCGAGGATTACCCTAACTACAGTTGAAAAGACCCGGTCTTAGTCTCATAATGCCCAGTAATTATGCTGGGTACAATGTCCTTCAAACCGGAACACAACAGTGTATGCACACTGGTGCTTGGCGGTAGAAATAGACATTGTGTTGGTGCTGATCCAGACGGTCCCATGCATAAGAGAGACCTACCACCAGTAAGAAAGAAAGAAAGAAAGAAAGAAAGAAAAAACATTTATTGGCCACTAGTTGGGTGGTGAGTGGTGAATACATAATAATATATACATTATTATTGTAAGTACTAGATAGGTACTCACTCTAATGTGGATGGTATATGTCCCACCGCAACAGTGTCAATAGGATCTAGATCAGCATATGCCAACCATCAATGCTTGGCGCTGATTTTCATCTAGACCCTAGAGCAACGTCAGCCAAAAACAAATACACAGAACATCGTGCGTGCGCACCTTTCTTTGCGAGTGTGTGAGTGTGTATGTACGTGTAAGTGTGTGCATGTGTCGACGATAATTTATTATTAAAAAAATAAAATAATAAAAATAATAATAAGAAAAACATATTTTACACATATGGCGAGGCTGTATGGTCTCCAGTTCTTTGCCTGCCCAATGTATTAGGTACAGATCAATATAAAACTCTAATGTCAGTGTCAACTGACATCAAGTGTCATTGCAACCATGCCATTGCCACGTCGACTAAAATATTAGCCATAACATAAAAAAAAAATATTGAAATGATTAAAATATCTAATTTATTTATCAGTGGAATAATATTAAAGAAAAAAAAAAAAAAGAAAAAAAACTTGAATGTACAAATGTCGTTTATATACGCTTTAGATTATAAATACCTACCAATAACTACGACGACGACGACGCACTAAAATGACTCGACGAGCAGTTTCTTTGGTGGTAATTTATTTTATTTTTTATTTATTTTATTACACTTTGTACACATAGTATACAGGCGGACTTAATGCCATAGGGCATTCTCTCCCAGTCAACCTTAGGGTGGTGTAGAGAGGGACGGAGGCAGGTGCAAAAAATAATAATAATAATAATGATAAACATATAAAGTAAGGGTAATAATAAAACAAATGTAAGAAATAAATAGATAACATACTAAGTTCAAAACTATAGACTCACATATATAAAGATATATATAAACAATTTTATATATATATTTATAGATATATATATATATATATATATATATATATATATATATATATATATATATAAGTATACATAAATATATAAATACACTAATAAGCTAACGAGGAGAAACTGCTACTTCAGCCAGCAATAATTGCCGAACTTTCATTTTAAAAGCCAGCCGTGTTGAGGACGACCTGATTTCAGGCGGGAGTGCGTTCCAAAGGGAGGATTGGATAGCGAAGGAAGAGTGAACAGAATCAGAGCTATGCGGAGGACATTTCAGTAGGAGATTGCTGGAAGAACGCAGGTTCCTATCATGTCCATCGCAAAGGTAAACAAAGTTGGAAGATAGATAAGTAGGAGGGGTAGGAGACGTAAGAAAAGAAAAGAGAGTAGTAAGCGCACGCAACGAACGGCGCTGGCGAATGGGAAGCCACTTTAACTGCGATCGGTAAGAAGAAATGTGATCGTATTTGCGGAGATTAAAAACGTAATTAAAACGGTAATCTTGCTGACTGGGGGTGAGCTACGTATCAAATAGCGGGACCTTGCCCCTCCCTCCCTCTCAAACCGAAGCCACAATGTATACTGTAAAATAAGAAATCAATTTTGTATAATCATTTGGAAACTGCCTCGGTGGCGTAGTTGTATTACGGTACGACTGCAAGGCTGAGGTCTCGGGTTCGATCCCCGGGTCGGGCAAAGTGATATTGGATTTTTCTATTCAGTATCAGCCCGGAGTCTGGAATTTGTGCCCGATATGGCGATAGGCTCGCCCCCTATCACATCATGGGACGGAATACGCTTGGCGAAAAGTGGGTGCACTAGTTGCGCCTCTGCCTACCCCTTCGGGAATAAAAGGCGTGAGCATGCGTATTTGGAAATATAAAAAATCTATCAGACTGAGTACTAATCATTGGATCAGTAACAGTAGCAACACCACATACAACTTTGAAGTTATATAGCATTAAATGTCACTGCTTTAAGCTTGTTATTCTATGGCTAAAACCCTTATTACAATATTGTCCCAATTCAATAACAAACAGTTTTAACTGCCAAGAAAAACATAAAAAAAAACTCTTAAGCTCCTCGTTTTACATCAATTCATGTTTAAATCTTTGTTAGTAATGCGATCTGGTGTTTGTTTTTACTCTTAAGTGTACAGTCAGTCACATAAGTGGCTTTCAAAATTTCAAATGACCTATACCCGTTAAGTTTGATAGTAACATTTTTTTTCTTGGTATGATCTAAAGTAAATCCTTATATTTTATTTATTTGAAGAGAAAAATAAGATCGGTAAGAACACAAAAATTTATAGGCAATTTGAAGTTTTGAATTCGTTCAGCTACTTATATGGCTGACTGTACATTTTAAATTATCAATATAATATACTAATAAATAAATAAATAAACATAAAAAAATATCGCTTATAGAAATTATTTTTTCAGTAATCTGATACTCCTTTTGATCAAAAAAAGCTCCGTGTCTCCTTTGGGCATATTCTCTATTATTTTTAAGTTGAGTTAAAATAAGCATAGTTTAAAGGACTTTTCCAAAAACGGGCCTGAAACCAAGACAGTTTATATATATTTGGATAAAACTCCTGCAAACTAGCCTTTTGCAATAAATCGTTTAATTTAAAGACCTCCGATTTTGAGATTCATGTAATTTTATTTAACTTGAAAACTACACTTAATATGAACTTTTTTAAAAAACGTTAGTTATGAATGAAGGGGTCCAAAATCATTTTTTTAATGGATCTAAGTTCCATATTTTGCCCCTTTAATATCCCTAAAGTTTAAGCCTGCTTAGATTTTGAGGCCCAGCACCCATACAAAAAGCGGACATCTCCTTTGTCCCGAAGATGAAACTAAGATTAAGTCATTCCTCGACAAGGTCATAACGATATGGAGTATAAAATCACAGTATAATTCTGCAAGCGTCAGTTAAACAATTTATGACATCTTGATGCAGTAAATGAGACTATCAAGGACCTTGATAGTAATTGGGGTTCCGTGAGAAAGTAATTAGTGAACTTACCTAGGAGTTAATAAAGCTGCACAAAGCACTGGTGGTAGGTCTCTCATTATGTAAGAGGCCGTCTGGGTGGGTACCACCGCAATGTCTATTTCTACTGCCAAGCAACAGTGCATGCACTGTTGTGTTTCGGTTTGAAGGACATTGTAGCCAGTATAACTACTGGACATAATGAGACTTAACATCTTATGTCTCAGGATGACGAGCGCAGTGGAATGCCACACAGTACTTTGTAAGTCAAGGTGCTGGATGGTGTTGCTACTGTTTATGGGTGGTCGTATCACTTACCATCAGGCGAACGGCATGCTCGTCTCGTCATTCTATGCTATTAAAAAAAAAAAACTCATTTTACGAATATTCGTGATTTTTGTACCACTTCAGATTTATTTATTTTAATTATATACATTGTGAACTTGATGAGAAACAGATACAGAAGTTAAGGTTGAGCAAAATTAGACACTATACATTTACCGATCTATTTACGGCTTTCATTGATTTTGTTTGTCTGCTAATTTGTCGAGCTGATTCAAAATAGCTGGACCAATTTTGCATGGAGTTTGAAAAATAATAAAAAATAAACTATGCAGTTATTTAAATATTATATTTGTGCAAATGTGGAAATTGTTTTAATTATTTATTCAATAATTATACCATCGGCTTACCACTATAATAACACAATTAAAAAATTACGAAGCCACATAAAATGGCCACAAATTCTTAAAAAATATGCTGTATATTTACAGTTCCAATCGATACGGAACCCAATATTTTATTCAGTGTCGCGCTTAGTAAATTTTTATTAGCAGTCAGACCAACCGCATTGCACGTCCGCGAAGATAAAGTAGACCAACCATAAATCGTAATGGTTCCCCGTCCCATTTATCAGCAGATCGTTATTGAATCCCACTGTTATGTGGCAGACGAGCGTTTATTTAAACGCTCTCTACCTATCAGCTTGATGTTCAGACTAATTACTTTACTTTTATCTATATTAAATGTGGTACTTGGAATAAAAATGGTTAATAATTAAAATTTAATGTTTAATCTTCAGAAATTAGTTACATAATATGTATTAATGCTATAAAACTGAATTATAAGAAGGCCTTGTGGCATGCGTGATGTTACGCATCACGACATAAAGAGTCTAACACACAAGATTAACTAAAATATTCCTTACAACAATAATTGCAGATTTTTGCACGAATTCACTGTCCGTGAACTAATCGCAATCTCAAGCGGCAAAAAAACCGCCCGTCTGCCCCACCCCAAATAATCCGCGTCGAGCAGTCTCGTCTGGGGTGCTACTGACGGCTGTTAGAAATCCGATACAAGTGGTTATTTATCTTGAAATACTGCAGCAAATCGTGTGCACGCGCCTTGTCACAATTTTGTGACGTCACAGTCATTTCCTATTTTTATCGTTTACATTTATGTGTAGTGAGATAATGAAGTCATTATCATCATCATCATCATCATCATCAGCCACATGACGTCCACTGCTGAACATAGGCCTCCCCTAAAGATTTCCAGACGGACCTGTCAAAAGCGGCCCGCATCCAGCGTGTTCCTGCGACCTTTATCAAGTCGTCTGTTCACCTTACAGTTGGACGGTCGACGCTGCGTTTGCCAGTAATTGGTCTCCACTCGAGATATTTTTTGCCCCATCTGCCGTCAGTTCTTCGAACTATGTGCCTTGCCCTGTGAATCAATAAAGAACCCAAAAACGTTTTTGTAAGTACATACAGTACATATGCGAGAAAAAGATATAACGAAATTCCTAGATAAAATAACTTTAAGAATTGCATATAATATGCGAAGCACTAAATTTCCCACAAATTAATCAATTAACCTTTTTTCTTCACAGGTAAAGTAATTTAAAAGTTAAAACATTGCCAATTTGACGTCGAAATGCGAAATATACCTACAGAGGCAAATGAGAATTTATTTTTCAATGTTACCCAATGGGCCGGGACGATAAATTACTGCACAAAACTTTGTTTTCCAATAATAATTTCGCCCATTTCGTTCGAGTCATAAATACAAATATTGCTCAATTCTGTCGTATCAACAGTTATTTAGTTTTTCAGTAAAAATATAATACTCTTTAAAAAAATTGAGAAAAGTAGTATGATATTTATGTTCTTCTTATATTACATGCATAACCCATACTTTTTTATTGATTATTAATAATTATAATTCATGTATATTCTGAATAGGTATGGCTCGCGGTGCCACCCACGTGAAACCGATTTTCGGTATAAAAAATAGTCTATATTATTATCTTTCCTTATGATTTAATTTACTCGGTTCAAAATTTTAACAAAATCGGTTCATTGGTTTGGCCGTGAAATCGTAACTGACAGTTCATTTCGCATATATAATATGAGTATGGATTATCATATATAATAATAAGAGTGTATTTTAGTGTTTAGTATTTAATTTAATTCCTTCTTTTGTATCCCCTGTCTTCCTTTTATGTTATATTTCTGTGGAAACTTTTTTGGATTGTGTGTAACCTATTTTATCTATTTTATATATGTAATATAGTTCTGTTTGTTTCCTTAATAAATAAATAATAAATCATAATATTATTCTTTGCTATTCGAAAATTACCTGTCATATCATGGCAAAGTCAACGAACAGATGTTGATGAAACTTGGTTCTTGGGCCCCAATACAGGATATATCATAAAGGTTCTTCCTCTTCTTCAGCCTTTGGAAGTCCATCGCTGAACATAGGACTCCCCCAAAGATTTCCAAACTAACCTGTCAGAAGCGGCATGCATCCAGCGGGTTCATCATGTAGGTTATTTGTAAATAATTGCTAGTAATCCAAATAATTAGGCCCCTATTACATAAAACCTAACATAGATGGCGAAATGTGGATGTGATATAAGAAAAAAGAAAAAAGAAAAAGGCGCGATTCTATGTATGTATGTAATCCAAATCCCGCGGCCGAAACCGCGAGCAAAGACTAGTGGCGACTAAAACCGAGAAAAATATTTTCAAAGAACGGTAACATATTGACGACTATTCTTGTGCTACAAATGGTTATAAGCCTCAGTAATCACTTACCTACATATTTTCTATAAAAAACATTGTGTAAGCCTTTGACACTTTACTATATTCATGTGATTAAAATGGTGATCCATTTTGCAAATATTGATAGGCTTCAATACAAAGCAATCAAAACATATTGTTTTAAATTTGATTAATAACCGCGCAACCGCGGTAAAATAATATCATGTTTCATTTGATATTCAACCATTTAAATGTAATATTAATTCATCTCGTTGATTTTACACAATCATAATAATTGTTCTATAATTAATGTCCGCAGGTTCAAAACCTAACATACCTACGATTCTTCGAAGTTATGTGTGTGTTGTTAAGTTATTGTTCACTTTAATGGTGAAGGAAAACATCGTGAGGAAACCTACATATCTGAGAATTCTCCATATAGATTTCGAGGGTACGTGAAGTCTGCCAACCCACACTAGGCTAGCGTGGTGGACTAAGGCCTAAACCCTAGATCTCTCATATGTAAGAGACCGTCTGGTTGGGTACCACCGCAATGTCTATTTCTACCGCCAAGCAGTAGTGTGCATGCACTGTTGTGTTTCGGTTTGAAGGACATTGTAGCCAGTGTAACTACAGGACATAGTGAGACTTAACATCTTATGTCTCAGGATGACGAGCGCAGTGGAATGCCTCACAGTACTTTGTAATTCAAGGTGCTGGATGGTGTTGCTACTGTTTATGGGTGGTCGTATCGCTTACCATCAGACAAACGGCATGCTCGTCTCGTCATTCAATGCCATAAAAAATAAAAAAATACCTCAAACGAGAAACACTGCACTACTATGATAACTTTACAAATTGTTATAGTGTTCCGGGACATTCGATGTGTATCCATTAAGGCAGGCCGGTATGATTCTAGTGAAAGACGAGATATACAACGTTTGTTCTTGTATGACAGCTTAGACTATATGGAAAGGACGCGCCAAAGTCCTTATTGCCGCGAAAAAGAAAATCTATCACTTTAAATGTAACTACTACACAGAAAGTGCAACATATATACCGTTTTGTGTATTTATTAACGCAAACATAAATAAATATTACCTACACACTTGTCTGTTTTACACACTACAACATTTTTTATAAAACAGATAACTCTTTTTGTATGGGTGCTGGGCCTCAAAATCTAACTAGGCTCAAAATTTTGGTATATTAAAGGGGCAAAACGTTGATCTTGGATCCAGAAAAAAATTTTTTAGGCCCCTCAATTTATAACTAACTATTTTAATAACGTTCAGATAAAGTGTCGTTTTTAAACAAAATAAAATTATATTTTATTTATTATTTATTTATTTATTTATTCAACACACACAGTCATTACAGGATATACCCAATTCGAACTGGCGGGACTATCACAAAATAACATAAACATACTGTACAAACTATACCTATACTATAACTATTTATAAAATCAATTATATAACATAAATTAAACTAAGTATAACAAATAACATATAACAACATTTTTGCGAGCTCACTCCAGTTACATGACAAAACATCTGTTTTTACATGCACCTCATTTATTGTTTTAATGGCTCGGGTGAGATAAATCTTAATATCGGAGGTTTTTAAATTAAACGATTTATTGTAAAAGGCACGTTTTTAGGACCTCTAGCCAAATATATATAAACCGTCTTGGTTAGAATTTTAGGCCTGTTTTTGTACATGTCCTTTGTGCATGAGCATTTGCTCTTACGATTGGCAGAAATGAAAGATCGTACAAGCCACGTCCTTTATAGTATACTAGGCGATGCTCGCGGCTCCGCCCGCGTGAAAAGGTTTTTTCAGGATGAACTAACCTATAGCACTCAGGAGTGGCTTCCTATCTGTGAAAGAATTTTCAAAATCGGTTCAGTAGTTCCTGAGGTTAGCGCGTTCAACCAAACAAACAAACTCTTCAGCTTTATAATATTAGTATAGATTGTCTCAGTCCGACGGGTTACTGTGTAATAATATAATACTAATATTATACATAAATATCACTATTTACTAAATTTAGTAAATTAATTTGAACACTAAGAAAGGTAGCGTACCAAGTATTTTCGTACACGAAGTATACATTTCCATAAAATACTGAAAGATTTTAGATATAGAAATAGGAAAACGTGTTACATTTTCCTACACAAAATACTATCACATTTTCTATTTGAATAAAATAATAGTTTTTCCATCTGAAAATCTCCAACCCTGGATACACGTGAACGAATTCACGGCAAATCTACATTGGTGATTTTTACTTATTTCGATAAGTAATATAATATTCACCGTATCTTAGAAGGGTTGGTTGTCCAGATTAAGAAGATCTCTGATATCTTCTATACCATTTTCGTAAACGTGTCTAGTTATAATAGCGTGGCGAGCCACACAATATGCGATGTAACATCCCATAGGAGTATGATCGACTTGCCACCCCTAGATGTCATTTTGTGTTAGTTCACCCCTTATATGGGGTGTATGGGGCGTAAAAGTCGCTTTTATTGCTCAGGAGCCGCGGGTTAGTGAATAAATCTCTACAAGCTGACGCTTAATGATTTAGTAAACGTATTGTGTACCGTCGGACTTTGTTTTGATTACTTTTGTTTGTTTCTTGTCTGTGGCACATCAAAGTGGCCTCACTGCTTTATAACTGAAGAGAAGCCCAAACACATATCTTATTTATTAATTCAATTTTAACGCAATACATTATACAAGGTCACGTAGCCTTGTGGAAATGGAACCGGCTGCCAAGATGAAGGTTCAAAGCTCATAGGGTCCGTCGGGGTAACAGTACGCAGTGGGTATAAGTTCGCATGGCCCATATCTCGGAACCTATTGATGGGGACCAGACACTTTTTCATCTAGAACAGGGGCTCGTATTGCAAAACAACCGATAAAGCAATGTACAAAAACACATTAAATAATAAAAGTATAATAAAAACGTTTTTCAGTACACTATATTTTTGAAGTTACACTTCTTTTGGCGCGTTAGGGAAAAATGATGAGAGTAAATTTTTACGATGCGCGCGCTCACCGTCACGAAAAACCGACACCCTGAAGTTAGCTATAGTCAACATTTTAGTTTTGAATTTTGAACGTAGAATAAGGCGAAAGATATTGAAGTTATACTATTTTGGCGCGTTATTTAAAAAGATTTTTATCTTGTCACACTAAATAAGTATAACTTCTAACGCGTGTACATAAGTACACACACACTTTTTTAATGTGTAGACGATAAAAAACAAAGTGCGTACGTTTGAGCCAAATGACCCTACATCTTTGATTTTTCTAAGTTATTGTGGTATTGTTTATCAGTTATTATCGTTCGCTTTAACGTCATGATTATTTACTTGCCTTGTATTTTGAAGGACCGTAGCCATTGTATTACTGGTACTTATAAGACGTAACGTCGTCTATCTCTGGCTTACGAAAGTACGATAGCATTTTAAAGTACGATAAAAGAAATGATATGATGATATATGATAATGAAAGCGTGGTTGAGAGTTGCAGGATTCAGGCGTATCAGTGATTCACAAACTGCCTGCCTGAAAATAATAATAAAAAAAAAGCTAATGTAGTGACTATTTGTGGGCAGTAATGTCGCTTACTGTCGGGCGAGGGACTTGCTCGTCTCGTTCTTCAAATGTCTAAAAATGTCCGTAACTATAGCCGTAAGATCTATGAGAAATCAAACGCACGAATTTTCTAATGAGTAGACAAAGAAAATGCTAATTGGTTATTTAAATTTGTCAGTAAGTTAGGGTTTTACGTTTGAAAAACAATTTCTCACCAAGATTAATTACATGATATAACGAATTTCTAACTGTAATACGTTTATTTTTAACATTATATTAGTAAATTACAATATATAAATATTGCAGCTTAGTATACAAGATCACAATCTAATCTAAAGACTTCACAAAACGCATAAGTAAACGTTAACCCCTCAAGCAAACCTCTTCAAAAACACAACGCAAACTAATTTCATGTATCAAATCCCAAGTCAAATTAAACTCAGTTGTCACAAGTATCAAACAATACAAATCTGTGTATCCATATAGTGCCACACAATCTACGATCAAGACGGATAGCTTTGAGCTAAATCTAGATTAAGTGCTAAGATAATGACTGTTTCATTATGAAGACTATTGTTAGTGTCTCGGTATTATTTTTCAACAGAGCTTTGTTAAGGTAAGGCACGGAAATTAATTGTTAATTAAGTTGTACATTTAGTATTTTATTAGGTAATGTAAACTACATTTTGACTGCGTCGGAGGAGTTGTATTGCGCAGTACGACTATCGCTGAGGTCTCGGGTTTAAATCCCGGGTCGTGCATATTGGGTTTGTTTACAATTAGCCTAGAGTCTTGAATTTCTACCCGATATTGAGATAATCTCGCCTCCTATCACACCTTGGAACGGAACACAATTGGTGAAAAGTGGGTACCCTGGTTGCACTTATGCCTATCCCTTCGCGTATAAAGGAGTGATGTGTTCATTTTGTTTAGATAAATATTTTTTTATATAATTTCCTCATGTGTTTGTGATCCAAATTGTATTTAAGTCCGTTGAGCATTTCATCGTTTACTTCTATCAAACGACCAAACAGGATTACAAACTTGCTGGAGATAAAATAATGTCATTTCTGTATTACAATGGAACTCTGTATCCTAGACAGCTAGGTTTTAATAGCCCTGCCCAGTACTCAAAACCAAAACGGTTCAAAAGCCCAGATAGGCCTCTTGTATTCGAGAGCCCTATTGGGTAACTGGGTACTGTAACGTCTAAATCCACCGCCAAGCAGCATTGTGTATGCACTATTATGTTCCGGTTTGAAGGACATTCTAGCCAGCGTAATTACTGGACATAATGAGACTTAACATCTAATGTCTCAGGGTGACGAGCGCAGTGGAGTGCCACGCAGTATTGTAATTCAAAGTTTTGTGTGGTGTTACCTACTGTTTATGGGCTGTTGTTTACTTACATTTAATTTTAATTAATGTTATTCATCTCATCCATACAAGTCCTGTATTATATACTGCCCACTGCTGAGCACGGACCTCCTCTACAACTGAGAGGGTTAAGGCCTTAGTCCACCACGCTGGCCTAGTGCGGGTTGGCAGACTTCACATACCTTCAAAATTCAGACAACTTCGCAGGAATGCAGGTTTCCTCACGATGTTTTCCTTCACCGTTAAAGCGAACGATAATTCACAAAGAATACACACATATTTTTTTTAGAAAAGTCACGAGGTGTGTGCCCTTGGGTTTTGAACCTGCGGACATTCGTCTCGGCAGTTCGTTCCACTCCCAACTAGGCTATCGCCGCTTCATAGCTGCATGTTATTAATAGCAATAATTAATTAATTTATTTTTACACGTAATTATTAGAATTAATTAATAATTCCGACACCCTAACAGGGTATTTAGGGCTGTATTGTTGAATAAATAAATAATATAACATGAAAATCTCTTTAACAAAGTTAGTATCAAAATATCGGATAACTTAAACTTCATTAAAGTTGAGCTTTATTAAATGATGTGTACGATAAACTTATATGCAATTTCAATGAAATTATGTTTATTTAGACTTGTAACGCAATTAATGTGAATTAAAATCCCAATTGTAAAGTGTGTTGAAATTACTTTAATTTATATTATATTTAATATTTATACATACCTATGCCTTTATCACTCGACTGCCTCGGTGGCGTAGTTGTATTACGGTACGGCTGCAGTGATGAGGTCTCGGGTTCGAGCACCGGGTCGGACAAAGTTATATTCGGTTTTTCTACTCAGTATCGCCCCGGAGTTAGGAATATGTGCTAATATGGCGATAGGCTCGCCCCCTATTACATCATGGGATTACGCATGGCGAAAAGTGGGTGCACTAGTTGCAAATCTGCCTACTCCTTCAGGGTTAAGAGGCGTGAAGGTATGTGTGTGTGTGCCTTTATATCATTGGAGCCGGTAGAGGCTATAGATTCCCACTTTGTACCATTTTAGCACAGAGTTTTTGCTTAGTCAGATCTAGTCATCCATATTTACCAATTGTGTTTTAAATTCCATCCTACTAATATTATAAACGCGAAATTTTGTAAGAATGTTTGTTACTTTTTTATGCAAAAACTACTGAACGGATTTCGATAAAATTTGGCACATGCGTAGATCATGCCCTGGATTAACACAAAGGCTACTTTTTATCCCGAGAAATATAAAGCGTGACTTTTATCCTGGAAAAACTTTTTAACGCGGGCGGAGCCGCGGGGAAACGCTAGTTTTATATATAAATGGAATGATATTATACGTCATATAACTAGAATGTGCCCGAGACTTTCCATTGATGGAAATAATTTAAAGTTACTTAACGCCATTTTCGTAACTACCAAAAAATTTACACTTATATAAGTACTAATAACTAACTTATAAACGTATAAAAAAAACCGTGAAACTGCGTAAACAACCACAATTAATCATATCCCTTAATTAAGACGGAAAGTAAAATAACACGAGGGGAAATTACAATTTGTTTTATTAAAGAAATTACCATAAACGCCTTGTAATTCCGAGTGTAATTACGGGTAGTGACGTATTTACAGTTATTAAGTCTGACGCACTGCTTGTAATGATATGGCACAACACTAGCAATTTTGATACCCTACGAGTGTTTTGGCGAGACGATTAGGCGTTATTCGTTTAATTATAGTATCGTAGTTCAAAGGATTTTAGATTGTTAGCATATAATTATAGGGATTGTACTTGCTTGGGGGAAATTAATTTTAGGCCCCGCGCTGATGTCGTCACCTTGTTGCCGAGAAACACTACTCATGAAACTGATAGATGCTTCAGTAACATCAGAAACTGACAGTTTCGTTTTAACTGTAGTGTTTTTCGGCAACAAGCTGCTTTAGTTATACTATTCCCTATTCGTTTGCGCATATCTATACTAATATTATAAAGCTGAAGAGTTTGTTTGTTTGTTTGAACGCGCTAATCTCAGGAACCGCTGTTCCGATTTGAAAAAATCTTTCAGTGTTGGATAGCACATTTATCGAGGAAGGCTATAGGCTATATTATATTTTCAAAAAATTAGGGATCCTTACTAAAAGTCCAATAATGTAACGCAAGGTGTAAAAAAATGACCCGAAAAAATCCTTACATGGCATGCGCTGCGAAAACTATTGATTATAGAACAAAACAATGTACTACCACTTTGCAGAACATATAATTGTCTGCAAAAAATATCGCGTATCCATATATCTAACTATTGTAGTTGTCTCACAATAAGTGTTTTCTTTTATTTTTTTAAATAATTAAAATGCCGTCGCTTAAAAAACTCTTTATTTTGTACCTTGATATTAATCCTTATCACAATAAATTACTCCATATTCAAGACGAATTCAATACCTTTCTAGAACTTTTTGAATTATTCAATTCGGACGTTTCATTCAAAAGATATCGCGATATTTAAAATGTAAGTATTAGTGTTTTAGCCAAATAAGTATTAAGTACTAGCATTTGAGCGCGGCTCCGCCCGCGTGGAAAAGTTTTTCCGGGATAAAAAGTAGCCTATAGCACTCAGGAGTAATGTAGCTTCCTATTAGTGAAAGAATTTTTAAAATCGTGTCTTGTGAAGCGTTTGCGTGTGAAGAATAGGCATATTCTATAGGTAATTTATAATACCAGCATTCACTAAAATTATAATCACTAAAATCAACCCAACAATTTCAAAAATCGAATCAAATCCCTAAAATCAATACGGGGAAATGTAACCGTCATTCTTCTACATAATTTGCGAACAGTTGTGTCGTATGGACTCGAGTCACGCCATGTTTTGCATTATTAGATTCACACATGCCGATTTAGGGTTGGAAATGATTAAATTACTTATATCAATTTATTCGAAAAACGTGGTGGAAAATGATTTTGCCGTATTGTTAATTTGGGGTTTTGTTTGAATACGAATGGATTGATATTTGGACGGCGTTATGCAAAAATTATCCAACCTGCATCGAATTTCAAGTATAGATTCCAAACTATCGAAAATAATCTATGTTCTTTCGTAAAAATGCTTACACACAATGCTATAGAAAAAATACTTTTGATGCCACTCTAAGGAATCGAATCTAGACTCTTACTGTTCGCACCCCAAGTAGGTAATCCAAGGAGATTAATGACGTATAATAACATTCAAATCAAACCTAAAACCATTTGATTTTTATCACTTTGTTTGATACATCATTCATCATACACAAAAATGAAAAGACTGCGAGATTAATTAGTAAATTATGTAGGAACATATTACTAGATTTGAAATTCCTAAGCTGTCGACCAACCGCTTATGATTGATAGCCCCTACTAGAATAACTTATCGCACTATAACAGTATAAAGTTTTTAATAAAACAAACTACGAATTGCTCGAGGTTACGCCTGCGCGAAATATCTTTCTCAGTATATAAATCGTATTGATTTCTTATGTTTCATGGTAGACATTTAATAAAACTATTTTACCGATTTTATCCTGGTTTTTTAATTTACATTTTCTCCCGACGTTTTTAAGGCTTTGCCTTCATGGTCACGGGGCCGACTTAGGTGTTGGTTGTCCGAAAAGTAAAAGTTAAAATCTACCTACAATTAACAATTATAAAATATTAAAAAAGAAAATTATTAGTTGTTGGTGGTCCGATCTGCGCAGAACCAACCATGAAGGCTGCAAAGCCTTCGAAACGTGGGGAGAAAATATAAATTAATAAACCGCAATAAAATCCGTAAAATAGTTTTATTTAAAAATCGTATTGAGTTATTACCATAGCAATTAGCAGTCTACAGCGCCATATGACTATTTGTGTAATGTCTATGTCTATTTCTACCGCCAAGTAGCAGTGTGCATGCACTCTTGTGTTTCGGTTTGAAGGAAATTGTAGCCAGTGTAACTACAGGACATAGTGAGACTTAACATCTTATGTCTCAGGATGTTGAGCGCAGTGGAATGCCACACAGTACTTTGTTATTCAAGGTGCTGGATGGTGTTGCTACTGTTTATGGGTCGTATCGGTTACCATCAGGCGAACGGCATGCTCGTCTCGTCACTCAGTTGCATAAAAAAAAAATATGAAGCCAGCGTTATGTATTTAAAAAATCTGGTCAAATAATTATTTCCTATGGAAGCCTATCACTACATATTACAAAACAAAGTTACCCCGCCGCGTCTGTCTGTCTGACCGAGATAAACCAAAAAACTATCGAACGGTTTTCACCAAAGGACGGAGTGATTGGCGGGGATTCAAAAAAAAACTGTCACAGACCGAATTCCACGCGGGTGAAGCCGCACGCAATAGCTAGTTATCAGGATACAAAGTAATCGATACCTAGGACATAATCCATACGTTAAATATATCCAAATCTGTTCAGCTGTTTCTGTGTTTATTTCTAATATTCATCCAATCTTTTTGAAAAAAAAGTAAGAAGTAAGATTATTTATTTTTATAAATTGCGCACGGCTTCTAGCCATATGAAAAAGTTTGTTACTTATTTTCCCTATATTACGGATCATCAATCATAATGATTGATTGGACTGTAATGATGGAGTTTTGAATTTTAATTTATTTTATATTTTACAATTAATTTCTGAATGTTGGATCATCTTTGGCTGAAAATAATCAAACATTATAACGATTTACTTCAAAAATACATGCTTTTACGTATCCAAGTAAATTATTTTAAAACATGTGTACCAATAGGGTAGTTTCCTATATTTGATTTCGTACATTATTTTATATGTAACAGAAGTTAATACGAAAAAGAAATTCTTCTGTGAAATCAACATCAAAGTAGGTTGATAAATAACGCAGTTATTCATATTTGAAATATTGTTGTAAGCTAGATTGGGGACGTGGTGGGGTTGTCGCGATATCTTTTTCTCACACACGCAGCGTTATGTCTGGTGACACTTGGTGACGTCACATTACGCTGTTTCCGTTATCTGACAGATGCCCCTTCCACCAAACTTCATAGCTTTATAGCTCATTTATTATTGCTTGTATTTTGTAAATTCTTTTTTAGATAGATTTAGAAAGACGTAAAAGTTATATAAATGTATAATATTTTTAAAAAAGTAGTCATCTACCCTATTGTATAAGTCTTATAATGCAAATCATCATCATCATCAGTCACTCAACGTCCACTGCTGAACATAGGCCTCCCCCAAAGATTTCCAGACGGACCTGTCAAAAGCGGTCCGCATCCAGCGCGCTCCTACGACCCTTATCAAGTCGTCTGTGACCTCCACTCGAGGACTTTTTTGTCCCATCTGCCGTCAGTTATTCGAACCATAATGCAAATAGAATTTAGTATTTTAAAATTTAATTAAGTGTAAGTTATTTGGTTTCAAGAACAAATAAAAGCGTTTAATCTATTATTTTTTCTATTAATATTTTTTCGACAAAATTAGTAAATTCTTCTTCTTCTTCATTAGACTTTTTCAACCTTTTCGGTGTAGGCCTCCTCTAACACCTTCCACTCGTTTTTTACTAAATATTTTACTTTTGATTAGCTCTGTTCGCACAAAAACCTATCCCGGTTTTGTGGAATTTGGGAAAACGAAATATTATTCTAACGTTAGAAACACTGTTTTATTTTATTTTAGACCCACGAGGAAATTAATAAGTTGTTTAATATTATAATTCTTGCATTGTATCACATGCATGATTTATAGGTTTTCTTAAAATCTAGAATGAAAAACTTGTTAGCTGCTACCGAGAATTTTTTATACAAAAAATGTATTTCCCTTTTATTTCCAAGAGACTGGATCTCAGGTGTAAAAATAACACCAAATTTAACAACAGAAACATTGAACATCAAATAACAATAGCCTTCCAAGCAGACAGCGGTGATATCTTACTAAAATGGCGAGAGATTTTCATATTCATTTTATTTACAAGTCAATTTCTTTTGATAGAGTTGTTCTCTGAAAATTATTTTGATATGAAATGGGGTGTTTAACCGTTTGAACAATGGTTTCGGCAATTGAATAGTGATCTTAACAATGTGTTTAAGTAATTACTAGTAGTACTAAACTGTATACTGTGGTAGCAAATAGTACAATAACATAACCTATGTTTTTTTCTAAGATAATATAAAAAGGACGCGTTATGTATGATCTTTACTTTCTGTAAAAGTATCTATAAAATGCTCATGCACACATAAATTGTTATATTTAGTTTTAGTGTACGTAAAACGGCCAAGTGTTTAACATCTATCTGTTAGTCTGTGGACATTTTTATAGAACTGATTGTTTAAATTCAAAAGAAATGTTTTAAAGCAATTGAGGGATAAGTCACTTTCTACAAACCATAATATCGTATAAATATTTGATCCGATTACCATTGTTATTGTTATTATGATTAATAACATTTTTTCATTAAATAATTTTATTGTTTACCAATTATCCGTATTTTGAATCCACCACACTATATAATATGTCTTAAGTTTAATATTTAAACAAGTTTCATGTTTCATGACTGCCTCGGTGGCGTAGTTGTATTACGGTATGACTGCAATGCTGAGGTCTTGGGTTCGATTCCCGGGTCGGGCAGTGATATTGAGTTTTTAAAAATTCAGTGTCAGCCCGGAGTCTGGAATTTGTGCCCGATATGGCGATAGGCTCGCCCCCTATCACATCATGGGACGGACTAACGGCGAAAAGTGGGTGCACTAGTTGCGCCTCTGCCTACCCCTTCGGGGATTAAAGGCGTGAGTGTATATGTATATATGTATGTTTCATGTTTATGTTTTAATTTTATTTTTCTGTTATGTAATTTCAAATTTAAGTTGTGTTCGGAATGTTCTAGTTTGGTAAGCATAGTTTTTTCTTTTTTTTGTTTCATAGTCTTGTATCATGAATGGTGGATGTTGTGACTGCCTTAAACAAGTGGTACATTTATATATTGATTAATTATTGTTCGCGGCAATAACCACATAGCGCGTCCTTTCTAGATGATCTAAGTATTTTTGTATTGTTTTGGTAGCTTCGATACTGAGTATCAACTAGAAGGGGCTGCCGACAAAAATATCGCAGATTCCAAATACGCCTCAAACACATGAGACAATCTTCGTACAAACGGTCCCCTATAATTATTACACTCAAGCATAGCGGGCCGATGTGTGTGTGAGCCCTCACCGACAGGTTCACGGACGCTCCGGCCGGCGTAGAAACTAGTTTGCGGCGGATCAATTGCGGTATAAGTTAGCACATGAGCCCAAAGCACGCATCTCTGACTTTTTAAAGTTATGTTATATTACTAATTATATTTACTGTTAATTATATAATAGTAATAATTTAAAAGAGAAATAAAGATGAATTATAATTTGAATAGTGAAGAATAGGTATTATTTTTTACATGTATACAAAACACTGGCTTCATATAAATAGTAAATCCATTTGAAGTGATTTGTTAAATCTTGATTTTAAATTGTTACATAGTTAGAAGGACGCAATTAGCCGGCCCTAAACAAACTAACAAGTAACAACTTATTTTCATGAGGGATAGTAAATATTTACATGGGACCGCAGCCATCGGCACATCACATTTGAAACTATGAAATAATGCTAATTTGTTTTACAGCTTCGACTTTGTCGTGTTGATTTCGTTTTTAATGCTTTGTGTTTACTTTGTCAACTGTGTCCATGGAGGTATTAGTAGAGATGAGGTGTTGTTCGCGTCTTTGTTCACGTGAAAAACATTCATAGTATCCAATCATTTACGCACCTTTCTTCTATGCCTGCACCACTTTAGGTTGACTGGTAGAGAATGCCAATGGCATTAAGCCCATGTCATCATCATCAGCCACATGATATCCACTTTTTGTTTTTTTTTTTTTTTTTTGTTTTCGCGGAGAAAGTGACTTATTACTACCGCCCAGCCTTCAAGGGGGGCGACTGAGCGGTTATGTTGGGTTCACCGTGCCTTACGTCCCGGCGTTGAGCCACCCGGAGAGATGTAACCATCGGGCGACCGCCAGGCCGAGTCCCTAACCTATGTATAACGCACGGCATACCAACCAAAACTCTGCGGTGGCCATCTTCGGCGCATTAGGGACGGCTGCGGGCTTCCTCTGACGGGAGTGTCTAAGTCACATGATATCCACTGCTGCTCATGGGCCTCTTCTAAAGGTAAAGGTCGCAGTAACACGCTGGATGCAGGCCGGTTTTGACAGGTCTGTACTAATAATGTTATTATTATTATAAAGCTGAAGAGTTTGTTTGTTTGTTTGAACGCGCTTATCACAGAAACTACTCAACCCATTTAGAAAATTCTTTCACTAATAAGAAGCTACATTACTCCCGAGTGCTATAGGCTATTCACGCGGGCGGAGCCGCGAGCAATACTAGTTTAATATAAATTTGTAAGACATATTATACATAAATTTTATTTTTCTGCACTCCTTTATAATACGAACATTAATTATGAGACATCTGGCTCAATATTATTTCCGAAAATATTTGATTGAAACCTATAGGAAATCACAAAAATGGCCTACAGGCTACAGGTTTATAGAGGCCAATTAGCATATAACAACTTTGTCTGTACAACATCACTTTGCGTATAAATAAATAAAAAAATAAATACACACACTCACGCCTTTTTATCCCTGAAGGGGTAGGCAGAGGCGCGCCTAATTGCACCCACTTTTCGCCGTGTGTATTCCGTCCCATGACGTGATAGGGGGCGAGCCTATCGCCACATCGGGCACGATTCCAGACTCCGGGCGGATACTGAATAGAAAAATCCAATATTACTATGCTCGACCCGGGGATCGAACCCGAGACCTCGGGATTGCAGTTGTACCGTAATACAACTACGCCACCGAGGCTGAAAAAAATTAATAAAATAAAAATCTTACACTCTTCCATTCGAGTTTTTTTCTTCACGTATTATTATATGGATTTTGACATACGAGATTACTTCTACCTCCCTAGTAGTAAATTTTGTTGCATTTAAAACATTATTAACACAAAAATTAACTCGACCAATCACAGAAACAATTAATATCTATCGATCCTTTTGGACATACGAGCGTAAGATTATTTTTGTATTATTATATCTCGTTAAAAGATAAGCTGCCTAATGAACACAAGGTAGCACAGAAAAATTAAAAAAATCTCCACCTTTGTCTAAGTAGTTTATCTTTAGTTCTAGTAATAAAATGTACTAAATAATTCTGTATTTCTTGAACTCTAAATCCATGACTGTAATCTGATATTTGGGGCATGTGGTTTGAGACCCAACCCTTTCCAACAATATTATAGGATTCCTCTACTAGGTCACATAAGCAGATTATGCTTAAACTTGGTTTAAATACGTCTTGTGTTTGGTTTATCTTTAACAACTTATGTATGCAAATATACCTAACTCTTGAGTACTCTGAGTAAGGGGTTTGTTATCTTGATTTTGTTAAATAAATATATTTTTAGTAAGCCGAAGATAATTAACTTACATATGTGTTAGGGAGTTCTAACACATTTCGAAATGTTAGGTCCCAAGTTATAGGAGGCGGATGCTATTCATCATCATATCATCATCATGCAATGCAATGCAATGCAATAAGCCCTGTATTATTCACTGCCCACTTCTGAGCACGGGCCTCCTATACTACTGAAGGGTTTAGTTCTTAGTCCACCACGCTGGCCTAGTGCGGGTTGGCAGACTTCACATACCTTCGAAATTCCTATAGAGCACTTCTCAGATATGCAGTTTTCCTCACGATGTTTTCCTTCACCGTTAAAGCGAGCGATAATTCACAAAGAATACACACATAACTTTTTAGAAAAGTCAGAGGTGCGTGCCCTTGGGTTTTGATCCTGCGGACATTCGTCTCGGCAGTTCGTTGCAATCCCAACTAGGCTATCGCCGCTTTTGGTTGGTATTCACCGGTCATAAATACAGATTTTGGGCTTAAAAATGAATCAGAATAAAAATTAACTATAATCCAGGATCTTATTATTTCCTAGCTTATGCTCGCGGCGTCGCCCGCGTGACGGAGTTCTGTGGGATAAAAAGTAGCCTATGCCCTTTCCAGGGTCTCAAACTATCTCCATACCAAATTTTACAGAAATCCGTTCAGTAGTTTCGCAGATGTGGGCTAACAAACAAACAGAAAAACAGACAGAAAAAAATTGTAAAATCGGTGATTTGTGTTCTATTACTCTTCTTCAGTCGTCCCCTTACCTTTTTATTATTTTTCTTTTGATGTACAGGCACACCGGGTTTTATTGCTTTATTATATTATGTATAGATGTCTGCGTGTGCGAAATTACATCCTTAACTTTACTGATGGTAGGTTTCTCGTATTCGAGGGGCTGTCTGAGTAGATACCACCGCAATGTCAATTTCTACAGCCAAGCTGCTGCTGAATGCATTGTTCTCGTTTGAAGAAAATTGTAGCTAGCGTTAAATTACTGAACATTATGAGCCTTAAAATCTTATGTCTCAGGGTGACGAGTGCAGTGGAGTGCGACGCAGTACTTTATAATTCAAAGTTATGTGCGGCGTTGCTACTGTTTATGGGCGGTCGTATCGCTTACCATCAGGCGAACGGCATGCTCGTCTCAGCATTCTACTACAATATAAAACTTTACACCTTTGTATGTATATCAGTATAATATAGTGACTATTCTCTACTTATGCACAGTAAGATACCTTCAAATATTATATAAATATATTCGTTACTTAAAGCCCATTTTTCTAAGTCACTGCACAGAAATCACTCATTCAAAGAATTTCTAAGCTAACGAACCGTACAATTCATCAATTTAGAGAAGTGACGGCGCTCACCGGATAGAAATATATTCCGGATGATTCAGCGCGCCGGGTGCAATAACCCCGCGTCCATTAATCATAACATTGTCAAGAGCCCCAGGGAAGGTGTAACTTTAACTTTTCTGTTGACGTGAGCTGAAAATTAAACATTTTTTCCGTAATTAATGTGAACGGTTTTCAACGCAATAATAGATTGACGTGATAGTACGTACGTTACAATGTATAGACGTGATAGTACGTTCGGTGTAATTTATAAACGTTATTATACGTTCGATGTAGTTTTAATTAAGAATCACCGATCATGATGACCTGTATATGAAATATGCTTTTGGAAACTAAGTATAAATTAATGGAGGAGCAGTTGATCCTAACATCTAAATGCCCCGGCTAACGCCGAACCCCGGGGGTCAGGAGTACCTGAAAACCAGCGCTGCCTGTTAAGCTGCGCCTCTTACTTTTGTCATATTTGTCTGTTATCTCAACTTCTTTATTTTTAATTTAGTAATCTGCATTTTGCGAATAAACATTATTAATTTATTGTATTTTTTTTTTCACTGCATGGTAAGTGCAGTGAAGCCCAAAATAATGTCGACGGGCAAGAGATAAACATCCCTGGTCGGTCGGCACAATTATGCCGGCCTGCATAATTGCCGCTTGGTGCTTTCCAACACAATATTTTGAAAAATGACGTCTAAATAGCGACCAAAACAAGTCATGTTATGTTACCCCAGACTATTAAACCTTAAAATTCCATCATCTTCATTTTTATTTCTTTTGATTATATTTATTGCCATTTAGATATATTTAAATAACATTAATATACATATTTCTAATAACCTATTAAACGGTTTGTTGATCTCTCGAAACTTCACTTTTACTAGACTTGTGACATCAAAGTAATTCTGAATCGTTAATATTTGCAATAATTTACTTTTGCAAATCGATAACTTTCTATACCCGTATGTGAATTAAACGAAAATCCACACATTTATAATTACTACTATTATAAATGCGAATGTTTGGACGAATGTTTGTTACTCAATCACGCCGGAGCGGCTGAACAGATCTAGATGAAATTTGGCACAGAGATAGATTACAGTCTCGCACAGGCGGGCGGAGCAGCAAGTAAAAGTTAGTATGATAAGTGCCTTGCCGATCTTCAAAAATACGTTTTCTAGCATAATACTTCTAACTCGTAGGTCTCTCGTAAACGACCCACATGATTTGGTACTACCGGTATTTATATATCCGTCACCAAGCACCATTGTACAAACTATTGTGTTCCGGTTTGTAGGACATTGTAGCCAATTGCTCAGTATATTGAGACTTTACATCTAATGTAAGGTGTAAGTGTATTGCAGTGTTTTCCATATAATGCTTTGTAGTTCAAAGGTGTCAGCCACTGCTCTCAAAAATAGAACATTAAAAAATCTTGCTAATATTTATAGAGATATACGATTTCCCCAAGCGATTATCATTATACTAGAGGATATATCTTTGCAACGACGTAAAACAGCGGTTAAACACAACGAAGAAAACCACTTGTCAAAAGTTATAGCGTTCGGTTTTGGACGCAAGCCAAAGTTGCTTCGGATATGTTTATTATTAATTTTTGCCATGTATCATGTCGGATTTGAACTGTAATATCAAAATAAAGATAATAAAATGTTTACATTTGGAATGCCGAAAATATTTGGAGATGCTTAGTCGTTCAAATGTCGGTTATGATTATCATAAGTTTGCAGATTATTTGTATAAAAATAACCTTAATAATAGAAGACTGTAAAACATTTTGATTTTTGTTGTGAAGGAGACTACGAAGTAGTGGGTTTAAGAAAATAGTTGTAGGTCTCTCATATGTAAGAGTCCGTCTGGGTGGGTACCACAACAATGTATATTTCTAACGCCAAGCAGCAGTGTGCATGTACTGTTGTGTTTCGGTCTGAAGGAGATTGTAGCCAGTGTAACTACTGGACATAATGAGACTTAACATCTTATGTCTCAGGATGACAAGCGCAGTGGAATGCCACATAGTACTTTGTAACTCAATGTGCTGGATGGTGTTGCCACTGTTTATGGGTGGTCGTATCACTTATTATCAGGTGAACGGCATGCTCGTCTCGTCATTCAATGCAATACAAAAAAAAATCGAAGAATACACATCACATTTCTATGACTGAAGAGGTAAACAGAGGTGTAACCAAGGTACCCTCTTTATGCCATGTATATTCATTATTCAACCCCATGATGTGATAGCGGGCAAGCCTTTCGCCATGTCAAACATACCTAATTAATCTCAATAATTATTTTCCATTTGTATATTTTATTTCACACTATAATTTGTATTATAATACACTTTGTTCCAACACATTAACTCAATTCGTGCAATTTAAATTGTTCTTTATGACTAAACTCTTAATGCCATATATCAATGTCATTAACGGGATACATTCAGTTTAACACTCAAATAATTTAATATGAGCTACATTTGAAGCTCTAAATAATTATTTTATTACACTTATCATAGCTTTCGTCGTTTAAGTCGTATTTACGACCTTTTTACACTGAATCAATATGTTTGCATTGTTTTGTTTGAATTTGCTAATACCATAATATAATTATGTATTTCTAAATGTGATATACTATTAATTATACTAACATAGATCAGTGTAATACTATTATTCTACTTTTGTCCTATATACAAATGTATATGAATTTAGTTCAAAATAAACGCAAAAACTTCTTGGAATGTCAGGCACTCATACCTACTGCAAAAAAACAAGTGGGAAAAAAGAGAACAGTTACCCCAAAACTAAATTCTTCTACGCCACGAAGCCCGATAAAATCTACCCCATTTAAAAATACATGCATGCCATATATACTGTCTAGATAACTAATCCCTTAGTCTATAGCAGCTGTCGTCACATCTTGTGCCACGAGATAATGTATATCGATTTGTACCATTGATTCAACTATATGGGGTAACGTAACATGTCCACTATAAATTGATCTGTCAATAGAATTATGACTTAAGCACGTTGAGGTGATACGTGAGATCATGATAAATTGGATAGTGGTTGTTTTGGTAAACCACAAGTAAATGCAGGGTCTTGTTATGAACGTGTTTATTGTTACTGAAACCAAAATAATCATGAAAATAATAATTTACGACGGTTACAATGAATTTGATTTGATTGAAAATATAATTAATCGAAATTCGAGGCTAATTGGAGAACACTGAGGTGGCGTTTACATTCAAAGCCAAAAACAAATCAAAATGTATGTCTTCTTATATTTCAAAATGGTTTCAAAAGCTACTACATGTGGTTGCTATTTAAGCGACTATCGCCCTACGATGCAGCAGATGTAGGAAATTCTGTCATTATAGACACCCCAGGCCCATCAACGATAACGATGATAAAACACGCGCCCACAAATTTGCAATTCATAATTAACCCCGATATTAATGCTGAAAAATTAATGATAAGTCAAGCCAAACATTCGGCTATGTTCGTACGCTTGTACAAGGGGGAAATGCATATTAATATATTAATAAGGGCATATACATTCCCCTAACACAATGTCGCAGCCCCCCGAGGCAATTCTTGTGCTTTGGGTCTTCACACCCAATGCACGCCCATGCGCGGGGGAACATTAGTCGCGGGCCGAGGCACACAGTCAGTGTGTATACCTCTTGGTTGCATAACACATTGAGGCCTAAAAGGGCCCGCGAACATTTCCTGGCACCCTTTTCCTTTCCGCCCATCCTGAGAACCTTTCTCCACTCCCCACCTTTCCTTCCATCATCCTTTTCCGCTTCCTTCCCAGGCCCCTGCAGTCGTCAAGCCGGGGGACTCCAGTATCCCATTCGCAGGTTTCCCCCGGTGTTGACTGCAGGATCGCCTACCCAAAAAAAAAAAAAACACAATGTCGCAAGAATCGTGGGGTGTGGACGTCAGCTTATTTTAATTTTAAATCAACGTTAAGTTATGCAAATAGCCTGAGCGTGTGTCGACGGCAAAGTGGCGTAAGTTGGAAAAAATATTTAATTGTTTGTGGTAATAGTTTAATGCATTCCGTGTAAAAGTTTATATGCATCGTGAAAGCTTTTTGGTATAATGTATGTTTTTTTTTTTTTTTTTTTTTTTTTTTATTGCTTTGAATGACGAGACGAGCATGCCGTTCGCCTGATGGTAAGCGATACGACCACCCATAAACAGTAGCAACACCATCCAGCACCTTGACTGACAAAATACTGAGTGGCATTCCACTGCGCTCGTCATCCTGAGACATAAGATGTTAAGTCTCATTATGTCCAGTAGTTATACTGGCTACAATATCCTTCAAACCGAAACACAACAGTGCATGCACACTGTTGCTTGGCGGTAGAAATAGACATTGCGGTGGTACCCACCCAGACGGCCTCTTACATAATGAGAGACCTACCACCAGTACATAATGAGACATATATACAGACAGATATACCATAAACATACAGAGATGTATGTTTATGGTATATCTAAAGATGTTGGATCAAATTTATAATGCGGCGCGTAAGCAGCGGGGACTGGACGTATCAGATTTTCTTAAGAATGTTTCCGTACTATAAAATGCATCATAAAATTTTACACAGATCTATTTTCATAAAAATAGTGTTTTTATATTCCACGATTAAATTATTTATGAATTAGTGACGAAAGCGTGCTCGCTTTCGTCGCGTTTGTCTGCAGCATGAATGACCTACCTCGACCAAATGGTCTTACAAAAAATCCATGATGTGCCAGCTTTCCTGCATTTTATATATTTAATAAGAGTCCTCAAGGACTTAATTTATTTGTTAGCCCTTAATAAGTATTTTCCTATAAGATGTGTCAATCTCAAAATTCCTCTGGTGTTGTCCATTTGCTTTTTCAGCTATAAAATTGATTTCCGACTTACACCTCTTTGCAACAACACCACCACCCCTCGTAACGGCAGGCACAGTTGGGTATTGGAGGTGTTTCGTCACACGACAGACTTCCTACTAAATTGCTGAATACAACGCTAATCACTGCGTTGTTTACCTGACTAGACAACTTGAAAATTCAGCATTAATTCAATTTAGAAAGTAAGTTTAAAGGACGCTTCGTTTGAGTTTCATTGTGGACTTGACAAAATGTTGTCTTGGTTTCTTTAATATAATTATAGAGTTTTACGTTGTCGTAATTGGTGGATTTGGGGATTATTATTACTTGTTTTAATAATGGGTATTTTTTCTTTGAGTTAAAACTAAGTCTTTTATTACCAAATTTAATTTAATTTAATAAATATTTATTTATTTTATTTATTAACACTTTGTACAAATGTAAAGTACAAGCGGACTTAATGCCTAAGGTCATTTTCTCCCAGTCGACCTTTAAGTGGTGCAGAGAGACGGAGGCAGGTGTATATTATAAATAATGAAAATAATAATAAATATGAGAATAAATATACAATGTCAATTAATTAACAAAATATATGAATACTTACATATGCTACATATATAACTGTGTACAAATATTTAATGATTTAATTTAAGCCACCTCATAGTGTTATCATGTAAAACTAAAGGAAATTCGTAAAAAGAGCACTTGAAGGTCAATTTTGACATATACTATTAGAAGTTCGAGACGGTATTTTTTAACCGATTTCCAATAAAAGAGGAGGTTCTCAATTCGTGTTTTTTTTTTGTATTGTCGTTTCTTAATCTGTGTTATTTTGGTTCATAGTGTTCTCCAAATAAATGTTATATTAGTATTTAATTTCCAGAAATGTATCGTACAATGAATGCTATAATTTTGTAAATTTAGATACATAAATACAATTCACTGTCACCCCAATCTGTTCAACATTTTTACACAAACTACCCCTTGTTGCACGTAACCGCCCTTCTATAGTGAACAATGCCACGCTAGTAATCTCATAATAGCCGGTATTAGTGTTTTAACATGTGTCCGGTGGTTAATAGTGGAATTAATTCTTGCGTGTGTTTTTTTATAGCATAGAATGACGAGACGAGCATGCCGTTCGCCTGATGGTAAGCGATACGACCACCATAAACAGTAGCAACACCATCCAGCACCTTGACTTACAAAGTACTGTGTGGCATTCCACTGCGCTCGTCGTCCTGAGACATAAGATGTTAAGTCTCATTATGTCCAGTAGTTATACTGGCTATAATGTCCTTCAAACCGAAACACAACACTGCATGCACACTGCTGCTTTGCGGTAGAAATAGACATTGCGGTGGTACCCACCCAGACGGTCTCTTACATATGAGAGACCTGCCACCAGTAAAAAATTGTGTCCTGTACCGGTATTGTATGCATGACGTGTGGCAAAATATATTTGATACTTTATTGGTCGTATATTTATGTATTTATGTGTAGACTGCCTCGGAACGAATGCAGTGTTGATGACTTGTATTAAATCCCCAGGTCGGGCAAAGTAATATTGGGGTTTTATAATCAGTATTAGCCCGGAGTCTGGAATTTGCGCCCGATATGGCGTTAGGCTCGCCGACTATCACATCATGGGACGGAATACGCACAGCTAAAAGTGGTTGCACTAGTTGCACCTCCCCCCCTCGGAGATAAAAGGCGTGAGTGTATGTGTGTGGTAATACTATAACCTACGATTAATTATATACCTAGATAGACACTAAACGTTTCAAAAGCGTCGAAAAAAATAGAGGCCAATTGTTGCCCACTAAATGAGTTCGAGTGAATTAATGTTTGTTGTTTTTCATAGATATACTTTTCTCCCCATTTTAATAGAAACCATGTAATAACTGGTATCATTATGCGGGCACACAAGGATACGCAGAATGATGCAGCGATAGCGTATGACACAGCTGTCACGCGTACTAGCTTAAGAAAAGTTGGCCTGTTTATTTTAGTTTCATTGCAGCGCGTCACTCTATTTAGGTTTATAATTAATCAAAGACTATAACCCATAACTATATTAACAGTCTATGGTCTATATAGCAGTGAATACAGAAAAGGGGGAATAAATTGGGACATAAAGGTATATATCTATAGGTTTACAGTGGGTCAAGTAGTGGATAACGTAAAAGGGTTAATTAAGATATGGGGTGTCTCAAATCTATTTGTTTATTTATTTATTTATAGCTTTTAATTAACAATCTTACATAATAAGTTGATATTACTTTTTTTTTTTTTTACATATTGTATGACACCGGTTTCGTGACGATCATCTTGCTTTCCAGCATAGGCCTCCCCTAAAGCTTGCCACGTTGTCCGATCGTGCGTATTTCTTGTCCACGTAATACCTGCTATTTTTTTAATGTCATCCTCCCATCTGCGACGTTGTCTCCCTTTCTTTCTTTTATATTGTCTTGGACACCACTCTGTTACATCCTTGTCTCAAATCTATATCTATATCTATACTAATATATAAAGCTGAAGAGTTTGTTTGTTTGTATGTTTGTTTGTTTGTTTGAACGCGCTAATCTCAGGAACTACTGGACCGATTTTGAAAATTCTTTCACTAATAGGAAGCTACATTACTCCTCAGTGCTATAGGCTACTTTTTATCCCGGAAAAACTTTTCCACGCGGGCGGAGCCGCGCGCAATGCTAGTTATTATTATTATATAAAGCTGAAGAGTTTGTTTGTTTGTTTGTTTGAACGCGCTAATCTCAGGAACTACTGGACCGATTTTGAAAATTCTTTCACTAATAGGAAGCTACATTACTCCTGAGTGCTATAGGCTACTTTTTATCCCGGAAAAATTTTCCACGTGGGCGGAGCCGCGCGCAATGCTAGTCTAAGATAAAAGGTGTCGCGCGATAGCTGTTTATTTGATGTGTAGGAAATTAAAAGTTGCTTTTGAATGATTACAATATTTTTTTAATTGAGTGTTGTTTCAAATTTATGGGCAACAAGTTCAGCCCATCTGCGCGGGGCCTTAATTAGTACTTATTGATATTTATGAAACGCTTGGATGCATAAAGATATTGCATTGAAAATACTTAAATTTATCTCCCGATAGGCAGTGGTTGGGAAGTAGCCAATATTTTAAGCACCTTCCAACTTTGGCATTTTAAAGTCTATTTTTGGTGCTATGTCTAATCTCTCTCTCTTCCCGACTATTCATCCCACATGATGATGGGGTCAGCCTTCTTCACCTTTCTCTTCCACTTCGCCCTATCGATGACGTCGTCATCGGAAACATTGCATGCCGCCATGTCGCGTTGCAACACATTTGTCCATGTAGTTTTTGGTCTCCCTCTTGGTCTTTTTCCGGGAATGGACAGTTCCAGTACCTGGTTGCCAACGTAATCAGGTGGTCTTCTTTTGACATGTCCATACCACCTCAGCCTGTTTTCTTGCAGCTTGTCCGCGATATTTCGTACTCCGAGACTACCGCGCACATACTCGTTTCGGATCTTATCCATCTTTGTGATGCCACACATCCATCTCAACATCTTCATTTCAGCAACACTGATGGCATGAACATGCCCCTGTGTGACGGCCCAAGTCTCACTACCGTACATGAGGACAGGCCTTATGATGGTCTTATAGACAAGCCCTTTAAGTTTAATGTGCTTGGTGCTATGTCTAATAAACATAATATATTGTATTAACTTAAATTATGTACTGACTATTGGTTTAGAATACATCTGTCAGCTATAAGTAAATAAATTGGCAATAATATTATGCTCGTCTCCTATTACAAGGGATCTAATTATAGACATAGTAGGTGTGTTACACCTGCCATACTTTTTATTACAAGAATCGAATCTTGACCTCTACTTCCCCGATTCAAAGGTCGTCAAACTAAAAGCTTATTTTTTACACGATGATTTATAAAAAACCCTATAAATCAATGTTCCTACATCGATTATACACATTTCAAACCGATTTTAGAATTACGCACGGCAAACAAAAGCGCTTTTAGTGCTAACACAACATTGCACTTCTAACAATGGCGATTTTAAAGCGATTTGAGCTGGATTTACACGGCACACGAACACGCCATGCGAATGTGGACAATGCGAATTGTCTTATATTAAAATTGGATAGATGTGTTGTAGAGTTTATGTTTCTGTCTCGCATTATAGTCTACTGTCTCGCTCGCTTGTTCACACACATACAAACACTTATGCTTTGATTAATTATATACCTAGATAGAGTGTCGCGCTACAATGAAACTAAAACAAACAGGCCAACTTTTCTTAAGCTAGTACGCGTGACAGCTTTGTCATACGCTATCATTGCATCATTCTGCGTATCCTTGTGTGCGCGTACAATGATACCAGTTATTACATGGTTCTATTAAAATGGGGAGAAAATTATATCCATTGAAAACAATAAAAAATAATTCACTCGAACTCATTTAGTGGGCAACAGTTGGACTCTATTTTTTTCGACGCTTTTGAAACGTTCAGTGTCTATCTAGGTATAGGTATAATTAATCAAAGCACTTATGGTTCAGTTACAGCCTCGAGCCCTGATTTTGGACTTTTTAGTTTTAATAGACTGCCTCGTTGGCGTAATTGTATTACGGTACGAATGCTAAGCTGAGGTCTCGAGTTTGATTCCCTGGTCGGGCAAATTGATATTGGGTTTTGGAACGAAGTTCCTTATCGCGCGTTGTGAAAGGGGGCTGGACGGAAAAAACAAATGAAAAGTTGTCACGACACTTTTTGCTATTGTTACGCGCGCTAATACTCGCGGATAGTAGCACCATCTATTGGCTAAAAGTGGTACTATCCGAATGTGGAAAGTTCGGCGAAGGAACATTCTCGAAAGATCTCGATATCTCCAGAATGTCGTGGAAACGCGATAACTGACCTATATTTGCGAGAGAGTTCCCGACTATTCCGGATCTTTTGAGAATGTTCCACAGACTACGATAGTACTTGCGGCCGGCGGCCGCGGCCTTGTGACCAAGGCCATTGAACGAGTATAAAAGGCGGCGCGCGGCCGCCGCCGGGCACTCCATTCGACCGCGCCAAATGGAGACGGCCGCGTTCAGTTTTAACCGATCCAGAGGACGATATCACTCTGGCCATCCGCCGTAAGAACGAGTTCTTGAAACTCACACACTGCACAAGACCGCAGTTCCGTCCTCGCCGTCGAGGACCTCGCCGCGTTCCCCGTCGCCCCCCCGACCCCCCTAACAGTTCCGGCCCGCGTGCCGACGAAATTAATGGATAGGATTAGGTTAAAAACCAATCTTCCCCACTAATCGTTGATGTCTCATCCTCTCCCAGTGACCGTCCTGAGCCGAGGCCCGTAACCCGTTAGTGGGTTGCCCTCAGCGTGGTCACTTAAAGTAAAGGGTTACGAGTGCCTAAAGCGCTCACCCTAAAGTCCGGTGTGGCCAGAAAAGCCGACTCTCGTCAGGCTACTGGCCGTTAGGCCCGCGATAAAAAAAAAAAAAAAAAAAGCCGCCGGGCATTCAGTCTTGCTTAGCGAGCAGAGCGACAAGCGGACTACGAGCGATAACTCCGAGCGACTTCGAAGCGAATTGTGATTTGTGTGAACGTATAGTGAGTGACTATAATAAGTGTATAAGAATATTGTAGTATCTAGTGTAGTGTTTTCGTTAGTTTACTTGTGGAGTTGTGCTAATAAAATCCTAATTGGTGCTTTTATCGCAATACCGGCGTTTTAATTGTTTATACCGAACCCCAGCACGTAACACTATTATCTTACTAATATGAACCTTAAATACAATGCGTAGAAGCTATAATTCTTGAAACGAGTATATTTTTATTTATTTTATTTATTAAAGTCATTAAAACCATTTCTTACTAATCTAATATGAACCTTAAATACATTGCGTAGAAGCTATTTCCCCAGCGTTGGCACGGCACGAGTACAAAAGAATCGAACGTAAAAATCTACTTTATGTGGTAAGCGTAAGATCGAATTTGTGTTTAGTCAATCAAAATTTGTGATAAAAATGCTATGCAATAGCTTTACCGCGGCAGTCTCCGAGTGCCACACGTATTTATTTGTTTTTTTCTCTAGAAACTTATGTATTGGAACGGAAATAGGAAAATATTTATATATTTATATATATACACACTCTGTTATATAAATAAAATTTTATTACAATTCCTTCGTTCCATCCGGGTGTCCCTTGACACCTCTCAAGTTTTTTCTATTCAGTAGCAGCCCGAAATCTGAACTTTGTGCCCGATATGGCGATAGGCTCGCCCCCTATCACGTCATGGGACGGAATAAGCACGGCGAAAAGTGGGTGCACTATTTGCTCCTCTACCCCTTCGGGGATAACAGGAGTGAGTGAGTGTGTGTGTGTGGGTTTTAATAGATTGATGTTTGTCTCAGTTACTTCTAGACTTGACTAGTTATAACTCAAACTGGATTAGAATAATTACATTTGAAGTAGTCTCCAACTCCAAGTCAGTATTTTTATCGTCCAAAACTACTCTAGTTGCACTAAGTTTTTGCGTGCAATTTGTTGCTCAACACAGCATGTTTAGCAACGACACGGAACATGCCAAGCGTCATGTATTACGTATCTGGTATTACGCATCAACTGCCTATGAATACAAGATATTATAAACTTTATTACACTAGACACAAAGAGAAAGATAAAATAAAAATCTTCAGTACATTTTTACCTCAAAATACATTACAATCACTATTGCTTCACTAGACAGGTTTTATCCTCTACAAAAAGCCTTTATACCTTATTTTCTTTGCGAAATTGTCGCTCTGGAGGTGTGTGATAAGGAAAAATGAGCTTCCCGCACGTTAGCTACCACAAACGACCCCTAATGTTGCATTCTTAATACCACACCAAACAACTGCTTTTGTGTCTAGTTTTAAAAGGTAGTTATCTTGTGTAATTTACTTATGTCTGTACAATAAATGATCTTAATCTTCGATCCGTTCTCAAGATTAAACCCTTTGATTAATTATATACCTAGATGGAGTGACGCGCTACAATGAAACTAAAACAAACAGGCCAACTTTTCTTAAGCTAGTATGCGTGACACCTGTGTCATACGCTATCGCTGCATCATTCTGCGTATCCTTGAGTGCGCGCATAATGATACCAGTTATTACATGGTTTCTATTAAAACGGGGAGATAATTATATCCATGAAAAACAACAAAAAATAATTCACTCGAACTCATTTAGCGGGCAACAGTTGGCCTCTATTTTTTTCGACGCGTTTGAATCGTTCATTGTCTATCTAGATATATAATCAATCAAAGATTAAACAAATCAAAATAAGTCATTTTTGTGCATGTCAAAAACCTTTGTTTTGGTTCATTTTTGGGATGGATAGAAAAAATTTAGATCGTTTATTGAAAACGGCAGTTGGGGATATCTTCGTTAGTCTATACCTACTCTGCAATGCAATGCAATGCAACCAGCCCTGTATAATATACTGCTCATTACTGAGCATGGACCTCCTCTACAGAGATGTTCAAGATACTTCATAAAAGTATCTGAAATACAAGTTACAAGATACTTGTAAATAAAGGATTTGAGATACCAGATACAAGATACTTTTGAAAATGGTATCTAAATACTAGATACAAAATACGTATCTTCTAAATACTTTTTTCAAATAAGATACCTTTTGAAATATTTTTTTATAGCCTTGAATGACGAGACGAGCGGGCCGTCCGCCTGATGGTAAGCGATACGACCACCCATAAACAGTAGCAACACCATCCAGCACCTTGAGTTACAAAGTACTGTGTGGCATTCCACTGCGCTCGTCATCCTGAGACATAAGATGTTAAGTCTCATTATGTCCCGTAGTTACACTGGCTACAATGTCCTTCAAACCGAAACACAACAGTGCATGCAAACTACTGCTTGGCGGTAGAAATAGACATTGCGGTGGTGGTCTCCCACATGTAAGAGTCCGTCTGGGTGGTCCGTCATACAATGCCATAAAAAAATTCAAATGTTGAATGTTTTAGATTTTAGAAGCTACTGTGTTTATTAAAAAATATGAGTAAAAAGTATTAAAATTAGGTTCTGCTGATTTAATAGAGTTCATTGAGATTTATCGGAATCAGGAGACACACTGAAAATCAAAATTATAAGACTCAATGCCCTCATGTTTTCAAAAGAAGACAGAAACCAGTTGAATACAATGTTTGGTTAACCAATTATAGCATGTGCTTTTTACACAAACAAATCAAGAATGTTACGTGTTGATTATTTAAACCATGCAAGTCATATATTGCTTCAATTTAATTGTATGCAACAAGCAAGAAACTTGCAACGTGTATATGGGCCTTAAATGAGCCGTTAATGTAAAAAATGCATAGATAATTAGTAAAAGTATCTTAGCAAATTAAGTATTTATAAAATACTAAGATACTAAAAAATTGTATCTAAATACAAGATACAAAATAAAAATTGAAAAAGTATCTTAGATACAAGATACTAAATACGTATTTTGTATCTTGTATCTGTATTTCAGATACTTGTATCTAGATAAATCACATCTCTGCTCCTCTACTACTGAGAGTGTTTAGGCCTTAGCCAACCACGCTGGGATAGTGCGGATTCACAGACTTCACATAATAAGAATGGAAAACGAGAAAATAGGTAATTATTGTAGGCCACTTATAATACGTGTAATTTTAAAGGAATTGAGATTCTTTTGCCTACTTTAAAAGTTTTTTCTTATAATTGAATGACGAAAGAAGCACGTTTTGTGATGGTAAACGTCACGACTGCACTTTTTTTAAATGCGCACTGCAAAGCGACCCCAGATCACCTGGTAAATGAAGTGGGGTCCACATATTGTCGACTGATGAGAGACGACCATCACTCGCCAGTGGATATAATTATACGGAGCCTGTAGAAATGACGTCACTCACTTTGAATTACAAATCACAGTGTGATAGCACTTCTTTCGCTCCGTCAAATACAAAAAATACATCCGGAACCCTACCAGCGAATAACGCCAACAAAAACAGTTCGAGATCATTATACAATACATGCATTTAATAGCACCAGCTTTAATGTTAACAATTGTTCCGTGAAACCGTGGAATATTTACGAATTATCTGCCATGGTAACCGTGACCGAATGATGCAATAAATCGAACGTAGTGGTATATCGTATCGAATATTTATTTTGGGAAGTCAAAATCTGTGGGGAATTTTGAGTAGTGGGATTTTTTTCATATTAGGGCGCCTCCACTACTTTGTAAATTCATAAGAATCGTCACAAAACAAACGACCTTAAATTAAAAGACATAAGAGCGCCTTCAATTTGCCGTTAAGTGCTGCAGCCGCGCATCTAACCCTTCATGACAAGGTATGGTTTATTATAAAGACAAACCAACGGATACTTGCTTGATAGTGAGTTACCATGACCATATTATCACCTTGTGTGTTCAAGTTTCTTTTGTACAAGATTTGTTGTATCTAATTTATAGTAAGGACATGAATTAGGAGGGATTGGTCGGACGTCCTGCAATTAGTATTAACTACACACGTAATTTATCTTACTTTGCCTGACGTAATATAAATGGTGGGCATCAGATACTACAAGATACTTCGTAGTAGACATAAACCAAACAAATTTGCATGTATGTTGACCACACAAAATAATTTATCTTATTACAAGGTTTTGTACGCGGCTCCGCTTGCGTGACATTCTTTTCCTGGTATAAAAAGTAGCGTAGGTTTCCAGGTTCTCAAACTACCTCTTTACCAAATTTTATCGAAATTGGTTCAACCGTGAAAGCGTAAGAGACAGAATTACTTTCGCATTTATAATATACTAGACTTCTGCTCGCGGCTCCGCCCGCGTGAAAAATTTTTCCGGGATAAAAAGTAGCCAAATGATCCAGGACATGATCTACCCGTGTGCCAAATTTCATCGAAATCCGTTCAGTAGTTTTTGAGTTTATTCGTTACAAACATACTTACATACAAATCTTTCCTCTTTATAATATTAGTATAGAAGTATGGAATGGTATGGATGAATGGCTGGATATTGATATCCACCTCATGACCAAGTCTAGCGCATATCAAAATTTCGTTAATAGTAGGAGTAGAAATACTATGTTACGTCGTTATATAAACACTATTCTCTAGACATGACTGGGCCGACAAATATGAAAAGTAACACGGCCTCACAGAAAAATGATGCATAATGAGACCTCGTACTGGATTATGTAAGTTGAAATATTTGGAACCCCAAATACCCGTCCCCTAATGACTCCCCCACCATTGACTTATCAATCAATATGCCCATCGCCGTCCACTGCTGAACGTAGGCCTCGCCAAGTGAGCGCCAGCCAGTCTTGAACAGCCCTCATCAATCCTCTACCCGCCGCTTTTCTCAAGTCATCGGTCCATATTCCAGCATGGCGTCATGCACTACGTCTACCTGATCGCGGTCTCCATCAACCGTCCAGCCGTCTGCAGACATGGCCGGCGACTTTCACTTCAGTGTGTCGCTCGCAAAATCAGAGCGATATCGGTTACTCTGGTTCTCTGGCGGATAATTTCATTCCTGACTGAATTTTTAATATTTTTATTTAATATTAGCGGTATGATTTTTATAATTTTGAGTTTATGGGCACTTTATCATGCTCATTTTTCGACCTCTTTCATAATAATTAATATTATCCTTTATCTTGCCATTGTAATTAATAATTTTTATTTTACATTTCTCTTTCCCAATTTAACTTTACTATTTTGTTTAGCCATCGTATTTTTAAACGACACACAAGTGTCAAGTGCAGCTGATGGTAACTAGAGTGCACTTTACTTAATGTCAGGACTTGAGCGTCTGTACCGCACTTATTGTGCCCTTAATTGCTTCACACTTAGTTTAAATTATAGTGGAAAAGATAAGCGAATTTGGAAAAAATATGTGATTGAGGAGTTTAGAATAATAAGTAACATATTGTGTTGCGTTCCAGACTCAGTCTGTGTATATCCTGTTTCAAATAGGCCGGCATAATTATAGTGACTGGCGAGGGCTCATCTCTCGCCAGTCGATACTCTGTCAGGACCCAGTTCCGCTTACCATCAGTTGCCCAGCGGTCACTTTACCGTGAAAGTTTGTAAAAAGAAGACAGTATATGCGAGTTCTATAAAAAAAAAGTTATTTGTGTATTCTTTGTGAATTATCGCTCGCTTTAACGGTGAAGGAAATTATCGTGAGTAAACCTGCATACCTGAGAAGTTCTCTGAATTTCGAAGATATGTGAAGTCCGCCAACCTGTACTAGGCCAGCGTGGTGGACTAAGGCCTTAACCCTCTCAGTTGAAGAAGAGGCCCGTGCTCAGCAGTGGGCAGTATATAATACAGGGCTGGTATGGTATGGTATGGTATAAAAAAAACTTGAACAATATCACACAAAAACATTATCATTTATGTAATATTATCAACTTACTCCACTATGAATAATATCAGAAAGTTCTTCAGATTTCGTCTCCATCGTTCAGAAACAGCTACAAAAGGAGTACGTATTTCTAATCAGTGTTCAATCTTACGACGCGACTGACGCCGGGCAAAATCGTTTACCACGAGTTTCGCGCTAGTTCTACAAAAACTGTAGTCTCTGTACAAAATTGCTGGAATTGGCTTCGATTTTTGTTCTAGAATAATAAAAACATGCTGCATCTGATGGTCGTGAAGTCTAAATTCCTGTTTCATGACTGATCAAATGTAAAATATAAGACAACCAAATACAAGTCACGCTGTTACATCGATATATTAACAATGCGCTGTTAACTGTAATATCTACAAATTATAATATAGTATTGTAGTCTAAATACCTGTTTCATGACTTCTGTCAAGATTTTCGTTAAATATCATCATCAGCCACATGATGTCCACTGCTGAATATAGGCCTTCCCAAAATATTTCGACTTGTCAAAAACGGTCTACTTCCTCTACTTTCTACTCAATACATTAGATTCTCTAATCAATCTCCCTTCAATCTCCTAATCTCATTCAAATCTTATGGGTTCCCACTCCATCTTTTTCACGTATATTGCAGAAATGATTAGATTTAGTTTTATGAGACCTCAATACTCTGGGGATCTTACCCCAGCGAATAAGAAACTAGGATCTCTGAGTCCCCAGACAATGGCCTATATGAAAGCAGCATTGACCATTGACATTGAATTTTAAAAATTAAAAGATGAAAATAAAAAATAATCAAATTCCCAAAACGTTAGTCGATAAATGTCGATGACCAATCAAAATTTTATTGTTGTTTGAAAAGGATTTTGCTCGTAATCAAAATGAAACGTTTACAGAACTGCTAATTCGAATTGTTGATTTAACAAATCCTGGGCTCAAGTGCTGTGTATTTGTAAAGTCTAAATTACAAGGGATTAAAAAATTAAATATTCTTTTTGTAAATTTGTAAATTGAACAATGTTTTTTGTTTGATAATGCTAATATATGGGACTACCACGCCGTTTGAAAATAATATTTTATGAAAAATATCTGTATTAATCGTGAGTTTTACAGGCTCAATCCTGGGTAAGAACTTTTACGCCAGCTGCATGGATTTGGACAAAATCTGGAACACAGATATAACAATTTCCTGACATAAAACCCAGAAAATTGGAAAATTTGTCTTTTATTCCTTAAGACTACTAGCAAAGCAGAACTGCAACCAAAATCTATAACATAGAAAATAGACCTTTCCAAAAATCATAAAATAATGTCCAAGAATTTCTTATCGAACATTTCAAATATTTATGAATAAGCCATACACTGGGAAGCACCGGCATCCCACGGGACTCCGCAATGATAAGGCAACCGCATCCGCAAAATGACTTGAAATAGAGTAACTTATACGTTAAAGTGCACTCAAGTGTTAGATGGAATTTCATATTTCGGTCTTTCGGTCTTTGTTAACTTACGTAAGATTATTTCGTAAATACGTAATAAAATCCTTGGGAATTTACAGTTTGTATATAATAATACCAGCCCTGTTTTATATACTGCCTACTTCTGAACACGAGCCTCTACTTCTACTCGCATACGAAAGACCTCCCAGTTAAACCAGAAAACTGCTTATGGAATTCTGTTTGGTGACAGAAAGACAGAAATAAAAATAGATAGCGGTGCCTGTCTAGCCGGTTTCTAGTATACCATACCATGCATAAAAAAGTATGGAACAAAATCATCACATGAACAAACTGATCCTCAAAGGACAATGGCAGGTTTCCATACATGATTTTAGTTGATGTAAATGTGTAGCGTTTAGAAGTAAAAAAAATATTTAACAATTCAGCAGCAATTCCTAAACAATTATGTATCAAGATTATTAGTGAAAAAAGTCTAAATCTAAAGATTTTTCATTTTAAAGATTTTGAGGTTATGATTTAGTTGACATTTATGAATTGATTCTTACATAATAATATGAATAATGAAACTCATAAAATGTTTGGTAATCTGTCTATTGTCAAGCGAGACCCTCCCTCATCACGTTCGAACCTAACATTTCACTAAACATGGAGAAGGGTGATCTGCCACACGGCATACTAGCGCGCGGCATGCACCTTCCTCGGCTATACAAGCTTATATATCAAATCATTTTTTATTTATAGATACTACTATAGTAAATAGTAAAGGTTTCTTTGTTTTTTTTTGTAATAAACTCTGAAACTATTGGGAAACATACGTTCAGACCCTAAGTCCTAGACTTTGGGAAATAACAATTAAATAAAAACGAGTTCTGAAAAAAAATAAAACACATTTGTTTTTTTTTTAATGTTTATTCATCTTCTTCATAATAATTCTCTCTGATAAATATCTCATCTAAAAATTCTCCCGGGGCAGATACATTGCCTTGTCTGGCGGCCCAACCCAAATACCAGACAACTGTCATGGTATGAGCGCAGCAACCTACAGTACGGTTGCTCGACCAGGTACATTATTTTCAATCAAAACATATTATCACACATTTTACAAAAATACTACATGCCAGAAACGAAATGTCGGAAATAGGTTTTTTTTCTAAAATGATATAAGCAATGACCGTAACTATACAGCAAACAGGCAGCTGGTAAGAATGTATAGAATAGAATATACATAGTAAAAAAAATGTGGTAAGAAAGCTGAAATCTTTGTTGTTATTCCTAATGAACATTTTATAGTCAGATATATTTTTTGCAATTTTTAGAGACCTGATGAAAATGATGTTTTGGTAGCCTAAATAATCTTATGTCATTCATAAAAAATGGCCGTGACACATTGCTAAAAAGTCAATTAAGTTTTTTTAATAATTTATGCAACTTATACACACTTGTACAACTAAAGTTAGTATGCTGAAAAATCATACAAAATAATTATATTGAGATTACCATGTATGGAATTTCTAAACGCATAATTTATTTATAAATACGATTTCGCCATTGTCCTTTCGTATAATTAAAAGTCGATATGGAGTGCTGGCGAACGTAACGCTTTATAATAAATTCCTGTACATGATGTAATCATCGAAGTCTGTATTCCAATACGATTCGAACACAATGATTTTTAAACGATCGCGTCTCCGAGTTTAATTTAATTTGTTCATAATAAAAAAACCTTTGTATACGAGCCTACGTTATCTGATAAATGCAGCCTTATTACGAATTTATGCGTACAATTGAGCATCCAATTTACAAGCCAGTCATAGTACTAAGACTTAGGGTATCTATACTAATATTATAAAGTATTACAATAGTGGACGATAGCCTAGTTGGGAATGGAACGGTCTGCCGAGACAATGTCCGCAGGTTCAAACCCAAGGCACACACCTCTGACTTTTCTAAGTTACGTGTGTATTGTTTATCAATTATCGTTCGCTTCAACGGTGAAGGAAAACATCGTGAGGAAACCTACATACTTGAGAATTCTTCATAAGAATTTCGAGGGTATGTGAAGTCTGCCAACCCGCACTAGGCCAGCGTGGTAGACTGAGGCCTAACCCCTCTCAGTAGTAGAGGAGACCAGTGCTCAGCAGTGGGCAGTATATAATACAGGGCTGATTGCATTGCATTGCATTACAAAGCTGAAAAGTTTGTTTGAACGCGGTCATCTCAGGATCCACTGAACCGATTTTGAAAATACTTTCACTAATAGGTAGCCACATTACTTTTTATTGGGGGAAAATATATTTACCCCGCAAAAACATGGCGGACCAGCGAGCATCACCTAGTGAAGTATAAAATACCAACGCAGCTGACTTGTTACTGGATATCCTTCTTTTTCCAAGAAAAAGGTTCTTGTTCCAACGTCATAGGTATTTATATGTAGGTATATTTTTTAAATTCTTTTAATACCATTGTAAATGTCTATATCTCTTCCAGTGAATCTGTGTCTTCGAAACCACACATCACAGTACCCCTAGGTATTCCCGGTTCATAAATTATGAATCTCGCGACGCGATACAATCTGGACCGATGGGAATATTATGCCGCGATCGTATCGACTCGCATGAATGTTTTTCAAATTCTCCCTTATAATAACTTTTTTGTTTTAACTATTTCGGCTATATCAAATCTTGATTGTTGATAACGTTTTACATAAAATTAAATTGTATAGTAGTAATTGTGTGAGCGTGATTTTTTTGCTCGCATCATGAAAGAGTTTTTCGACATAAGAGTCCGGCTATTTTTTTTTCCGGGATAAAAAGCCTGTGTGCTATTCCTGGCTATAATCTACCTATGTTTCAAATTTCATCCAGATCCTTTCAGCCGTTCTGACGTGATTGAGTAACAAACATCTAATGATTCCTTACGTTTACTCGAATGTTAGACATTGAAATTAAACTACTATAACGGATTTTATTGCGGTTTTTTATCCATCCAAACTTTTGCATTTATAATCTATACTCATATTATAAAGCTGAAGAGTTTGTTTGAACGCGCTTATCTCAGGAACTACTGGACCGATTTTGAAATTGAAAATTCTTTCACTAATAGGAAGCTACATTACTCCTGAGTGCTATAGGCTACTTTTTGTCTCGGAAAAACTTTTCCACGCGGGCGGAGGCGCGCGCAACGCTACACATCATTTATGTACCTCACTCCATTTTGCTTAAGACATTAGTCGTTAATGTTGCCCCAACAAACAGACCAATTGCCATTACACCCCACAATTCACAGCCACAATCAGACTTCCAAAATAGTAAAAAAGATAGATTACCATACAGCTAATGGGCACGTTCCAGTTTTCGTATTTGGAGCCAAGCCGTTGAAATCAACCCCATTTGTAATATTGAGTAATGCGGTCGTAAAACAAATGACATCGGCCATTAACCACGACGAAGCTTGCCAATTGTGAAGATTCTCAGGGTTTCTTAGATAATAATGGGTGGAATTCTGTGGTATTAATTATGAACGTGCTGATGATGAAATTTTTATATATTTTAATTATGATTCTACGTATAAAATTAAAGACAACGACAGCTCAGGGAGAGTGGGATGTGAGCATTGATTGCTGATGCAAGAGAAATAATGTTTTACAATGACTTCCACACCAGGCTAAGCCTATGGCGTCATAGATAAACATTGGCATGATATTTTGTTTAAAAAAAAGCAATCAGTTTATAGTATTGTAGTTTTATAAACATTTTGTAAGAAATTCTTAAAACTAGATTATCAGAATTCACCAATGTGTGTGTATGTGTTTGTTTGAAAAACTTTGCATCTGATAAAAAAGACACATAAAATCATCAATCATCATAAAACTTATTAGCCATAATATATTGTAAATAACTAAAACCTGTGCTAAAACTTAGATGCACAGAATTACCTAATAGTGTATAATATACACAATGTATAAAATGTATATCAAATTTAAGTAAATAATAATAATAAGCCCGCAGGGGGGGCTTTGTGGCGAGCCGACGGTGAGTGGCGACACCGCGTACCCTGATTCCGTGGGGGCTAAATAAGACCCTTGACCCTTGGCTTGCCTTAACTGGTCGGCTAGGGGTGGAAGTCGCAAGAGCTAAGAACTAGAGCTCCAGGGTGGAAGTTCACAATCTGCGTAATAGTGAGGAAACCCGATCAGGAACGTGTCAGCGACCCGCAATGTCGGAATCGGTCCACACCTCTCGACACCCTGTAGCCACCTGCACCGATGTTGCGTCCTTGGCATACGCCGCTTTTGGGATGCCCATCTAGTGAGGGGAAAGCCACCGTCTGCCTTGCATATAAAAGATTGAGACATTTTATTTGGCAGGCGTCCCGCTGTCTCAATCAATAGCCCAGCAACCAGTGTAGCTAGACCCCATGCATAGTCCCAATTAATTCCCGTCTACTCTGCAATAGTCCTTATAGACAAAAGACAGCGCCGGCCCTTGCAGGCGCTGTCTTTGGTTGTATTTCTCACATAAATGCAGTTAGAGATAATACCTGCATGGTGTACATATTCCAACTATATTAAAGTATCATTAAGGGGCCTCTACGTGTTGGATCTGTATCCCCACGCAAGCCTTCCAAAAGAACTGGCTTTCATGCCGTGATTTTCCACAGATAATAATCCCAATTTCAATATAGAAGATGGTTGGTAACTTGCACAAGCCTGTCCCAGTAATACATCTAATTAAATCGGGACCCAAAAGACCTACTGCCAGACTTCAAGACATTGTGAGCTCTTACTGCGTAGACCGGTCCGCAAACGATGACTAACATTTTATATTGTATAATTCTAAATTGAAGGTCGCTTTGTAACACTAACTTTTCGGACCACCAACACCTCAGTCCGCCCCGTGACCACGAAGTGCTGCAAAGACTTCGAAACGTCGGGAGAAAAAATAAATTAAAAACCGTAATAGTAGTTAATTTCAATGTCCAACATTCGCGTATACGTATAATAATGATCTAATTTAGGCTGTGCGTTGTTGGGCCGTCGCGTCAGTCAGAATTTTATTTCGATATTTATACATGGTGTATAATGGTCACTGATTTTAACTGATGGATAGCACGGCGTGATACAATGTATATACTATAATGTTATGTAATTTCCAATGATTCTAAAACCACAGTATAGACAGTGTCAAGACTTTAATTCAGTATTCATATTAAATTCCAACGATTTCAAATATTGTGAGCAAGTACATAGTGATCTTCGTAATAAATAAATTGCACCATATTACAGAAGTTTTAAGTGACCGTTTTTGATTTCGCAAAATCTCTTCATAGTTTCCATTCTTGACAAATTACAAAAGTTTGGTAAAGTATTCGAACTCCTTCACTTTACAAACAAAATAAGCTAATCTTTAAAACATTAGTGGTCATACAAACTACAGTTATAAATCTTCAGAATCTAAATTACAGGTTTAGAAATGTAATAGTTTGAAAATGTTTTTATGATTTTAGAGCACACACAAAAACACACACGCCTTTTATTCCCAAAGGAATAGGCAGAGGCGTAACTAGTGCACCCACTTTTCACAGTGCGTATACCGTCCCATGGTGTGAGGGGGCGAGCCTATCGCTATATCGGGGACAAATTCCAGACTCTGGGCTGATAGGTACTGATTAAAAACAACCTAATATTATTTGGCCCAACCAGGGGATTGAACCCGAGACCTCAGCATTGCAGTCGTACCATAATACAACTACGCCAACGAGGCAGTCAGATTTTGGAGCAATCGGCATTTTTTTTATTAACTCTTAAATACAAAGCGCTTTATTTGTTAAAACTCAAACGAGCGTAAAAATCTATGCAAATGTTCCATTATTTAAATAATTTTAACTGTAGAACATAAAAGCGCTACAAATTGCTACAAGAATTACAAACAATAAAAACAATTCGCAAAGTCAAATACGCAAGAACAAACTGTAGTTACTATTTCTTAAGATATCAATTTAACAAAGCTTTCAACGTTTGTAAATGACGTTTTTGAAAGGCACTCGAGAATTAAATGAGGCATTTACTTTTGAAATTACATGCTGAGACGAATTGTTGAATATCTCTTCAAAACATGAGGACTTAGATTTTACGTTAGGTATGCAAGTCTACCAGAATATTTCGAGTATTACTCGACTTGAATTACAGGTTAAATATTTAATTATATTTTCAGACTTAACGAACATAATAAAACATATTACAATTTTAGTCACCGTGCAGACGCTGTCAATTGGTTGCAGAGAAACGCTACATTACTGCAAAAATAGAGTTACATTAGCAAATTCAGTAATTGAGATTTTCATACGAAATGTACTGAAAACACACACTTACGCCTTTCCCTGAAAGGGAAGGCAAAGGCACAACTAGTGCACCTACTTTTTTCTATGTGTATTCCGTTCCATGACGTGATCCCCTATCACGTGAGCTTGATGGTAGGTCTCCCGTATGCGACGCGCTGCGTAGGTACTACCGCAATGTCTATTTCTACCATCAAGCAGCAGTGTGCATGCACTGTTGTGTTTCGGTTTGAAGTACATTGTAGCCAGCGTAATTACTGGACATTATGAGACTTAACATCTGTCTCAGGGTGACGAGCGCAGTGGAGTGCGACGCAGTACTTTGTAATTCCAAGTTATGTGCGGCGTTGTTACTGTTTATGGACCGTCGTATCGCTTACCATCAGGGGAACGGCGTGTTTCTCTCGTCATTTAACTGAAAAAAAAGCTTATCGCCATCGGGTACAACTTTCAGACTCCGAACTACTGAGCAGCAAAACCAAACATCACTTTACCCGACTCGGGGATCAAACATCGACCTCAGCATCGCAGTCTTACCGCAATACAACTAAGCCACCAGGCCGCAATGCATGCTGTTCAAAATTCTTTTTTAATTTTCATCAACGACTAACTCGAAAACGTCATCCGAAAATTAATTATGACATCAAAAATATGAACTTTACAAATCTGGCTTCAATCAGGAACCAAAAGCCAGTGAAAGGATCATGTAAACGTGAATTAACGAGATACAATTAATCAAGGCCCGATGAAAGCGATGTTTCAATTCATTGTGATTTATGACAACTGCAGATTAATGAAGTTCGTCCGCACATTTTCCTGTTACGCCGTCAGAAATTATCTTGTCTTTACTTTCGTGGTTATTTTGCTTCAATTAAGAACGTAATTAACTGATTAAGGTAAAGTTAATAAGAAGACAAATTATATTGGTAGTCTATGCTTAATATTAGACTGCGTCAGTAGCGTAGTTGTATTAAGGTATGACTGCATTGCTGAGGTCCCAGGTTCGATCCCTGAGTCGGACAAAGCACTGTTGGATTTTTCTACTCAGTATAAGCACCGAGTCTGGAATTTGTTTCCGATATGGAGATAGGCTCCGCCCCTGTGACATCATGGGACGGAATATATACGGCAAAAAGTGAGTGCACTAGTTGCATCTCTGCCTACCCCTTTTGGGATAAAAGACGTGAGTGTGTGTCTATGTTTATTTATTTATTCATTTATTAATAGACATGTTCAATATTAAGACAGTTGTAAGTTTTAAAATTTGTCTAGAAATCGATTGGTCTAACTTCTACTCGTGGATTTACAATGATTATTTTTCCGACCCAAATATCGACCAATAGAATTGCACCATTCGACGTCACGTGGTACAACCTACATGGTATTATACTGATAATTTTTTGAATATTTTCTCTGGTAGTTACTATATATTATGAAATTCTTATTTGTTGACTGTTCATTTCATCTTATGGTGCAATTCTATTGGCCGACATTTGGGACGGAAAAATAATCCCCCGAATACCACACGAGCTTCAAAATTATCTGGCATTTCCCTCAAGGTTCCCTGCAAACAAATAAAGTCGTCAAGTTTTTCAGGAAAAATCACTCGCGCTTCGCGCTCGTGATTTTTTAACCTGAAAACTCCTTCATTTGTTTGCAACGAACCTATCGGAAAATACCCGATAATTTTGAAGCTCTTGTGGTATTATAAGTGATAAAGTAATTCCATGGATAAAAGCTACAGCATTCAGGGAAATCGTCACTTCCCAGTACGAAATAATTTCATAATCAGAGCTGCTACTTATCCTTACATTATTGCAAACAGCCCTGTTATATACGCTGCCCGCTGATGAGCACGGGCCTCCTCTACTACTAAGAGGGGTTAAGGCTTAGTCCACCATGCTGGCCTAGTGCGGGTTGGCAGACTTCGCATACCGTCGAAATTCTTATGAAAAATCCTCAGGTATGTAGGTTTCCTCACGATGTTTTTCTTCACCGTTAAAGCGAATGATAATTATTGAAAAACAATACACACGTAACTTCGAAAAGTGAGAGGTGTTTGGCTTTGGTTTTGAACTTCCGGACATTGTCTCGGCAGACCGTTCCATTCCCAACTAGGCTATGGTAGATTTTTCACATTACATTATTACATAGTATATTAAATAAAAATATCTACAAACACACGAATTGAGAACCTCCTCCTTTTTTGGAAGTTGGTTAAAAATAAAGTCACCCGCCGACTGAATACGCGATAAACTCAACAACTACCAAACTAATTTCAATGAAATTAGGTATGGAGATAGTTTGAGACCCTGGGAAGGTGATAGGCTACTATTTATCCCGCAAAAACTCTTTTACGCGGGTGAAGCCGCGAGCAAAGGCTAGTATGCTTAAAACTATGTAGTATTTAAATTACTATCGAACTCTGCTTCATAGGCATTGGTCTCATCAAGACGTGTGAAGTTGTGATGTCTAAATAATTAAATATTATATTAAGCTAATTTGGCAATGACGTTTTTATTTAAATTTGATGTAAGTCTCAATTAGACAAAATAAAATAAACCGTTATTGATATGCTAATAAGTTTTCTGCAAATGTTGTACTTTTCAAGTGACATTTGACACATAAAGCTTATTGCCGTTCCTATTCTTATTTGAATCCATAGATTATAGTTTGACTCGCATTGTATGTATAATATTCAATGTGAAAAATAATAGCGCTCGCATAACACAACTTGTTAGCAGAAACAGACAATACGAATATATTCTCATTTTTTTTTATTTTTTTTTTATTGCATTGTATGACGAGACGAGCATGCCGTTCGCCTGATGGTAAGCGATACGACCACCCATAAACAGTAGCAACACCATCCAGCACCTTGACTTATAAAGTACTGTGTGGCATTCCACTGCGCTCGTCATCCTGAGACATAAGATGTTAAGTCTCATTATGTCCAGTAGTTATACTGGCTACAATGTCCTTCAAACCGAAACACACCAGTGCATGCACACTGTTGCTTGGCTGTAGAAATAGACATTGCGGTGGTACCCACCCAGACGGACTCTTACATATGAGAGACCTACCACCAGTAAAAGAAACCTTGTTAGCAGAAACAGACAATACAAATATATTCTTATACGAAAGACCCACCACATAGTGAAAATGACCTTTGTAAATAGCTCACCCTAAATACCATCAAAATCACATCCTAAGGAAGTTGCTAACAAGCTCAGGATGATCAAAGCGTCTTAATAAAATAACTGCACGGATCTATCGGAAACTCCGACTTCATAACAAAATAAGGCGGACAGCTTCCCATATTAATACACCACATCAAAGCAAACTAAACACACTTCTGTAAAATATAAAACAACTGTAAACACTTACACTAATGGTCTGAATGATACTTTAAATAACTTAAGTACGAAACAATTTTTCGAACCATAAAATACACTAATACGAGTTTTTTTTGTGCATTTGAAATCGGCGTTCAAAAATAACTCATACGGTGCGTGAATTAAGGAATAAAATCCAGCGAAATGGTTTATACGTCTTTTTGTCAATGTTTGAGTTGTAGACGGGTGACTTTAAAACGTTTGAAAAGATTAAAGGCGACGCTTTTTACGTGCTTCCATACATCTTGTATTGCTTACAGGTTTCAGATTTGTGGAATTATTGAATGGTATTAAGAAAATATTTTTCCCTTTTAAAATATTTGTAGCGCTGGGAATGTGTAAACTTTGTTGGTATTTCAATATATACTGTGTAATATATTCCACGAAGTTAGTAATTAGTGGGACATAATTTTACCCTCATTTCAAATATATTTTTCTTTATTTGTAAATACACCATTATTATGAATTTATATTACGAATTACCATTACTGAAGCACTGGTAGAATCATGAAGATGCAAAAATGTTTTAAAAGACTCTATACTTAATGTTGACTGCCTCGGTGGCGTAGTTGTATTGCATACACGTTATGAGTACGATTTGCGTGCTAAGGTCCTGGGTTCAAATCCCGGGTCGAGCCAAAAACATTGTGACTGGGTTTTCCAGCTTAAAAATTACTCAGTCGCAGCTCGGAGTCAGGAAGTTAGCGGTGTGATACCCCCGTGCCTCGGAAAGCACGTAAAGCCGTTGGTCCTGCGCCGGATCTCTCCGTTCATGTCGGATTGCCGGCTCACCGGACTATGAGAGTGGAGGAACAGCGAGTGCACCTGTGTATTGCGCACACACTTGTGCACTATAATACCTCCTGCGTACCTGGCTGATATCCGTTGAGATTCGCCACCGTGGCTGAAACTGGCTAGGAGCATTAATTAATTTTGAAATTAGTAGATTAATTCGTATTCTGACTAAATTCTGTTTGAATCTATATTCCGGGTCAGGCAGTGATATTGGGATTATCTTCTTAGTATATTTTCGGACTCTAGAATATTTAGAATTTCTGACGTTAGACTCGCCCAACACACACGATGTAAAAGTGGGTTCCTTAGTGTACCCCTGTCTACCTCTTTGGGGATAAAGGCGTGATGTGTATATGTTTTGTTTGCTTTTGAATGTATTTTGCTACTATGGTTATTAGTATTTTCAACATGTGTAACATGAAGGAATCAAATGAATTAAATTTACTCCAGCATCTTTACTTTAAAAGTATTGACTGTTTATTTGTAGAGAAATTTAATAATAATAGTAATAAAAATATTTATTATAAAATGTTTTTCTAAAAAAAATAACAAGAAAAACTATACCATACTGATATTTAAAAACAACGGAATGCAACACACACGTGCGACAATAAAACGCAAACAAATCACAGCAGTTGTCCATCTGTAACACACATTAAATTGCCGTTTTACCTCTCAATAATTCAAACGAAACTGGTACGTTTTTGGACTTTTCAAACATCCACTTTCCAAAACATTTAATTTGGAATTCATGGGCTTTTATAAATAAACTTAGCTTTTTAGTTCGTTTCTGTTAACGACGTGTTTTAGGAGATAATTAATCCGGAGATGGGTCCGAAAACGTGAACGTCTCTATTTTAAAACTAGTTAAACTCATGATTTACTATTGACTATTGATATCGCCTTGGATTAGTGGTAGCTTATGCGTTGTGGTCTGTAGATTTGTAACCCTGGGTTCGATTTATACAATCTTACTAATATTATAAATGCGAAATGTTGTGAAAATGTTTGGATGTCTGTATGTTTGTTAGAAGTAAACGCAGAAACAACTAAACGGATTTGGATGAAACTAGCACACGAGAAGATCATGCGACGGCCGGCAACGCATTTCTGTGCCCCCTGGTATTGCAGATGTTCATGGGCGGCGGTGATCACTTACCATCAGGTGAACCGTATGCTCGTTTGCCCCCTATATTATAAAAAAAATAAAAAATGCTCTGGATTAACACATAGACTTTTTGTCCCGGTAATCTACTCCCATTGGAAATAATGGATATTATTAATCTGTTTTCTTAAGTAGATGGCGCTGACGTCGTACTATGTTTTAGGCACTATTGTAGCGGGAAAGGCTTATCACGCGAGTGAAGCCGCGAGCAACAGCTAGTATATTATAAATACAAAAGTACGTTATGGTTTCACGACCATACCACTGAACCGATTTTATTAGTAAACGGAAGGACGTAGAATATTTTTGATCCCGAAAAAGTACTTAGCGGGACTTTTATCACGGAGCACGTTCACGCGGGCTGCGCCGCGAACAAATGCCAGTAAAATAAATAAATAATAGTTTAAAAAAACTAAATAACACGCTTTACAGAAAATTCAACTAAAAAATAGAAAATAAATTTGAATTAAGAATAGTGTAAATAAGAAAAAAAATTATTTATTGTAAAAAAGCGTGGGGTGCTTTTTAAGATATTATCAAAATGATATATAATACTTCTACTCATATTATCTGTCAATAAAATATTTATAACTATTGTGACCATGCACCGCACGCTTTTTTTACAATAAATAATTTTTTTTCTTATTTACACTATTCTTAATTCAAATTTATTTTCTATTTTTTAGTTGGATTTTCTATAAAGCGTGTTTTTTAGTTTTTTTAAACTATTATTTATTTTTAATGTTTTAGTTCTGTTCTACTATTGTCCAACAAATGTCACTAAAAATATATAAATTGACAAAAATCTCATTTTGCAAATTGAAAAATGGCATAATCTTATCAAATTAGTGTATTGTTATCGGTCCTCGACAAACCTACAAAGTTTGAATAAAATCTGACCGTTTCAAGTGGGTCAAAATCGCGCCCAAAAGAGTCGGAGTCGGAGAGTTACAAACATACAAACATACAAGTGAAGCTAATATAAAGCGTGTAAAAATCAGTTAAATATGAAATAAAATAATATACAGTACAAAAACAAGAGTTAGTCGTACAATTTCAAAGTGATATTGAATCAATTTCGTATATCGGCGTGGCAAAGTTCCTTCAAATCTCACAGATTTTACGTCTAAAAATCTTTCACAATCAAAATATTAATCGGAAGACTAAAAATACTTCTAACAATATTCATCACATCACACCATCCGAATATATTTACAAATGACATTAATAACAGTAGAGACTATCCCGCCCTCCGCCACTGCAACTCCTGTAAGCCAGGATCAGCAGTGGCACGCATTTTATGACACCGAGCGGTGAAGCTCCGCGAGTCTCTGGGAGCACTAATCATTCTTAACCCGCAACGAAGTAAATCAAATAGAAGAGTAGAGAGGAGTTAGAAATATATTTTCCACTTCCCTCCATAGCAAAGCGGGAGACAAAATGATGAAATAAAAAGGTATTTTTTATTACAGTAGAGTAGGAAGTGGGACTAAAAGGTTTTTAAAGGAAACGTCCCAAACCCAATGAATCAAACAACTAACAGCAGTATATAATATCAAATCGGCAAGCACGAGTCTTCACTTCGCTAATTGCGTCTAAAAGCATAACTTCGGCCGTTTATCAAAGTCAACGGGCAACATGTTCTGTTTTTTCCGCCATCTTGCTTTGGAACGAAAGTGTTACGATTCAAACTTCCATAATCATGATTTTGAGAAATTTTATATCATTATTTTTTATGTTTACGCGAAGTTTAGACATTGAAATTAAACTACTATTACGGATTTACGGAAAACTGCGATGAAATCCGTAATAGTTGTTTTATTTCAATATTTTGTATCGTTACTTTTACCAGCAAAACGTTTTATCCCTTCCTTTTTTCTTACTCTACTCCACTGTGGGGTCGGCGCAACATATCAAACAAGTCACAGAAACGATTTAGTTTTTAGGCCCCGTGATTCATTTAATATCAACTCTTTCTGACACTATCGCAGATTTTTGGAAATCCCACATCTACCCATCCTGGAAATCGAATTTAGTAATTAATACTGCCCCAGACCGCTACACCAAAAAGATAATTTGCCACTCAAAAATATATTCTCAGATGAGCGATGTAATAGTCTTTTTACACGCACGGAATCCGTGCAAAGATTCCACGAAACGGCGACATCTGTTCGCATTAATAAACGTCACAGGACTGCGGTTACATGGAGCCATTGTTATTAAATTTATTCACAACTAGTGTCTGCCCACAAAATTCGTTGTGCGGTTTCAATTATTAAATGGATCTGCGCTAAAATTGTTGGTGATTTAGTATTTCTTAGTGAACCACATTGTCTACGCGTATTTGTTTTTTTTTTTTTTTTTTAAATAAGGGTAACAAACAGTACAATTATACATATGACATTAATATAGTAAAACTAATACCATGACCAGTAAAGTTTCCACAAATAAATATTAGAAAAACCGCAATGTTACAGACAAGAGCAAAATTAGTTTAGAGGATAAAAAAAAAGAATTAAAATAAAACAAAAAAATTAAGAATTTGATTAGCAACTTGTTGTTAATTAAAACTAAATACAGTCTGATATTGGAACGAAGTTCCTTATTGCGCGTTGTGAAAGGGGGCTGGACGGAAAAGTTGTCACGACACTTTTTTCTATTATCTTACTAATGTGAACCTTAAATACAATGCGTAGAAGCTATAATTCTTGAAACGAGTATATTTGTATTTATTTTATTTATTAAAGTCATTAAAACCATTTCTTACTAATCTAAAATGAACCTTAAATACATTGCGTAAAAGCTATTTATTTCCCCAGCGTTGGCACGGCACGAGTACAAAAGAATCGAACGTAACATTCTTTTTTCAAATTTTGTTGATTTATTCTACTTTGGTTACTGACATTTATCAATAACAAGACTAAACGTGCTTTGCTCGCGTTTAAAAATCTACTTTATGTGGTAAGCGTAAGATCGAATTTGTGTTTAGTCAATCAAAATTTGTGATAAAAATGCTATGCAATAGCTTTACCGCGGTAGTCTCCGAGTGCCACACGCATTTATTTGTTTTTTTCTCTAGAAACTTATGTATTGGAACGGAAATATTTATATATTTATAAATATACACACTCTGATATATAAATAAAATTTTATTACAATTCCTTCACTAATTAATCGAAAGGAACTTCGTTCCATCCGGGTGTCCCTTGACACCTCTCATTGCTTTTTTTTTTTTTAAACTTCAAGTAGGAGCTTGTACATAAATCAATATGATGTTTTATCTGTTATGTGTATTTTAACCTTTCAGTATTTGTCTCTGACAGCTGACGCCTTTTTTATTTTTTTAGTAGAGCCTTATGCGTGTGTAGTAAAACCTATTTTCGCATTTTGACAGGAGACGTCATGGGACCCGGATTTGCATGAGTATTTATTAATATAAATACTCATGCAAATCTCACGACATTTTTTATCTCAAAAAACACTTTATCGCTTTCACCACTTGAGTGAAATGGTTATATTGGTTTCATCGGTCTTACGGCCCAAAGTCGACACTCGAGAGCATCATCTGAGCTACCATTGGGCCGAGTCCCTAACACTATATACGTACACACCGGTATATCCACCAAAACCGGCGTTGGCCTTCTTCAGCGCATAAGAGACGGGAGAAAATTCTGATTTCTTTACATATTTTTTTATATGGAATTGAATGACGAGATGAGCATACCGTTCGCCTGATGGTAAGCGATACGACCACCCATAAACAGCAGCACTATTCAGCACTTTCAGTTACAAAGTACTGTTTGGCATTCCACTGCGCTCGTCATCCTGAGACATAAGATGTTAAGTCTCATTATGTCCAGTAGTTACACTGGCTACAATGTCCTTTAAACCGAAACACAACTGCATGCACACTGCTGCTTGGCGGTAGAAATACACATTGCGGTGGTACCCATCCAGACGGAATCTTACATATGAGAGACCTACCACCACATTACCTCCATCATCGCTTAACCACTGGTTTATCAGTTCAGTTTAATGACTTGGAATAATAAAACACCTTAATGTGATGGACTTTCATAATGCCCAGTAATCATACTTGCTAAAATCCCTTTTAAATTGGAATACAAAAGTGCATACACAAAGTTGCTTTACATCTAAAATAGACAAAGTGGTAGTTTCACTCAGATATGCATACAAAATATGTACATACCACTTAATAAATATACTCAAAATGAAAATCATTTTAACATTTTCGCAAACAGAAATAAAAAGTGATTGAAATATTTCATGCCTATTGAAGTATCATTCATACCACAAGGCCGCTCTTGTTACATGGAAATCAAAAAATAAATATTAATCGTATCCATAGTTTTCCGCAATTATTTCTGTCACGCCAATTCAAACTTTATTCCTTGTCATTAAAGTTCATTTCAGTTAGTCTCTTTTGATGTTAAATCGTTACGGCTGAACAGAATTCAAATGGGCAGCATCACTAACCAGAAATGTGTGGTTAGTCGTTTTGTATCTTCAAATTTATTTACGTACAAGAGCTCAGCACCATTAAACCATAAAAAATTATAAACAAAAATGCTCACCAATGGCATATCTAAAATTAATCGGCATTTTAAAGAACTCGACATTCTGGAGTAGCATCAATTCTATTTGTTTGAAAGACGTCATTTACTGACGATGTTTAACTATTCGAAAATGTTTTTTGTGACACTGATATTACCTCTGATATTACTTTGAGGTTGGATTAGGCATAACACTTACTCCGCCCTGTGGATTGGGGGCGTTTGGAGAATTCCACCACGGTATCCCCTGCCTGTCGTAAAAGGCGACTAATAGGGGCCACCGGGGGTCGCGGGCGGGCGGCAGGGGGCCGTCCGTCGTTAGTTGTGTGTTTCTTTTAGCACATTGTAGCGACCCCCGTGATGGACGGCAGCGTGGAAGGTAGGCCTCACGCTGCCGTTGACGCTGAGAGCGTCCTTCGGTGCGCGGGGGCTTCTGAGCCCCCCCCACAACAGGAGACGGGCCGCACCAGGCGGCACCGCGCAGGGGCGGTTGCGGACGACAACTTAGACATTAGTCAGAGGAAGCCCGCAGCCGTCCCTAATGCGCCGAAGATGGCCACCGCGGAGTTTTAGTTGGTATGCCGTGCGTTGTAAATAGGTTAGGGACTCGGCCCGGCGGTCGCCCGACGTTTTCCATCTCTCCGGGCGGCTCAACGCCGGGTCGTAAGGCACGGTGAACCCAACATAACCGCTCGGTCGCCCCCCACGAAGGCCGGGCGGTAGTGGTAACGCACTTTCTCCGCGAAACCAAAAAAAAAAAAAAAAAAAAAAAAAAAAAAAAAAAAAAAAAAAAAAAAAAAAAAAGGCATAACACTTACTAGCATAGAAGTATGCAACTTCGCTTATTAAAGCTTGAGTGGTTAAAAGGCATGCCAAAATTGACAGACTCGACATGCATTTTGGACTATGTGTGTATCACTTTACGGTGTTTACTTCTCTGTTCACAAAAAATCACCTACATATTAATATTTGTGGGATAATTGCAAAGGATAACTAGTCCCCCTAAATAAGTTTTTACGCACATCACGCTTGTAGTTTTTATATGGACTGCCTTGGGTGTCGTTATACTGCGTGAGCGGTACGACTATAGCGCTGACCCGCGTTCGAATCACGGATCGGGCAAAAGCGATATTGAGGTTTTCTAATCAATACTAGCCCGGAGTCTGCGACTTCATATTTGTGCCCGATATAGCGTTGGGCTCGCCCCCTATCACATCATGGGACGGAAAACACATGGCGAAAATTTGGTGCCCTAGTGGCGCCTCTGTCTACGTCTTTCGGGGATAAAAGCGTGATGATGCACACATCATGTAGCGGGTGTAGTAATTATACTTCCTATCACACATAATAGGAAGTATAATTACTACACCCGCTAAATAAATTTCACACACAAGTAATTTTTGGGTACAATATCTTCAAACTCTGGCCCAAGTTTGTGTGAATCCGCTTATTTCCTAAGGGATTAATGTTTATTGAACCCTTTGCTCCAATATTTGGTCAAACATTAACAGACTAACCGAATCACGTTCGATGGATTCGGGCACTGGAAATGTGTCCAAAGTTGGATCAAATAAGCCCAATCTACGGAAGGTTTTAATTAATGATTTGGTTTGGGTGTGTAACGTGGGGCAATCAATTTCTATGTTTGGGTTTTAGCTGAACAAGCGTTTTGGTAGAGAGATAAATAATTACTAAGTTGGTTTGTAGGTTTTGTGGCATTTGATAATGGAATATTCGTCATACAGCTATGTTATAATGAACCATTATTACCTTTATACAGTCAAAACATCTTTATGACTGCTCGGTGGCGTAATTGTATTACGGTACGACTGCAATGCTGAGGTCTCGGGTTCGATCTCCGGGTCGGGCAGAGTGATATTGGATTTTTCTAATCAATATCAGCTCGGAGTCTGGAATTTGTGCCCGATATAGCGAGTCTTTATAAATTAAATTTTTACATCTTCAAGCAATGAATGTTAAATAATATGATTATATTTTTCATCACAGTCAGTAGAAGTGGAAGTCACCCCGAGTAATTCACGGGTCAATAAATAAATTCAATCACGTCTACGGCAGTGCAACTTTATGGAAATATTAAGTGGTAATATCCACAAGACAGTGTAAATACGGTTAGCAGAAAAAATATTTTTCATAAAATCTTTGTATTGAAAGTATTTTTTAACTTAGCTTTGGGTTAAGGGAGTTTTTGTATTTTTTGATCCTCCCAATTTCTTTTTTAACATACTTCAACACACGTAATTTTTAAATAGTTTTTGATTGTTATCGTTAATTATAAAAAACTCTTGAGTTTCAAATATATTTTTATTAATATAAAAATTGCGTTTTAATCTCGTAAAATTTATACTCAGTCCATTTAGTGTATTTGGTTAAGCCGCTCCATTTTTTTATTATTAATTAGTAAATCCATAGTACTCATCCATGCTATCTGTACTCAGTACAATCGATTTCCGCTATGGTTATTGCCGTCGCGCTGGGACGTAGGTACATGAAGTATATTGAGCTTGTTTGATGTTCATTCTACTTCACTTCATCATAGTGAAGATGTTATCAGTACGTGCGATGTGTGTATCGGAACTAATGTATCGAAACTCAGATTTTTTGCATTTGCATATTTGACTGCCTCGGTGGTGTAACTTTGTATTACGGTACTACAATGCTGAGGTCTCGGGTTCGATCGCCGGGTCGGGCAAAGTGATATTAGGTATTTCTACTCAGTATCATCCAGTAGTCAGGAACTTGTGCCCTATGGTGATAGGCTCGCCCCCACTTGATTGTAAATTGATAGAAGTTGGTTTGACATTATATGTTACGGAATATTTTTGTTACTTTTCATAGGACAAGTCGCGTAAAGAGCGCACCCATAAAATCGCCGGTCTTTATTACATGTGCAATATTAATAAATCCTAATAGAAAGCTACTGAAAATTTCACTGGTGTTAGGATATATGATTCCCCCCGGATAGAGACTATCCGGCCCTCGCACCTGCCACTGCAGCTCCTGTAAGCCAGGATCGGCAGTGGCACGCATTTTATGACACCGAGCGGTGAAGCTCGGCGAGTCTCAGGCAACACTAATCTGTCTTTAACCCGCAACAAAATTAATCAATTAGAAAGATATGGAGGAGTTAGAAATATAGCCCCCCTCGGATAGCTGTACACAAAGCGTTGAATCCGCCATAGTGGCCCACGTCAGTGTATCTCCAGGGTTAGCCTGTGTTTATCCAGTTCCATACAGGCCGGCATAATTGTGTTGACTGACAAGTATCTGTCGTCAGTTGACACTCTCTGGACCCGCTTACCATCAGATACTGTGGGGACACATTTCCGAGTCCGTAAAAAACCTACAACAGAATTCCAATTAAGTTAGATCGCATCCTAATGGCATAAATGCATTATATTTACCTTCTAAAGGCCTTGCAAATAGAATTCATCCAGCCTTTTTAGGGTTCCGTAGCTCAAAAAGGAACCCTTATAGGATCACTTTGTTGTCCGTTTGTCCGTCAAGACCCTTTTTCTTAGGGACGCTTAGAGGTATCAAGTTAAATATATCAAATACACAGGTTTATGGTCTATTTCAGCTGTAAAACAATCAAACTTGTAAGTCAACGCAATTAAAAGGTATGACCATTTACGTCGCATATTTTGCGATTTCTCCAGGGAATCAAATACTATAGGGTACACTCGTTGGCCCAGAATCAGGAAATTGGGCAAGAAGCAATGTGTTACAGCACACGTTAAGGAAGAACTCTGTAATCTGTATATATGTAATTCAATAATAATAAAGCTAATTTACTATCACAAACGTTCTAAATTTGATTAATTATTAATCTATACATATTAATAAATTTGGAGTGTCTGTTTGTAATATTGAAATAACCGTTTTTTACTACATGTATATGAATATATATACGGGACATACACCAAAATAACATTTTTTACAATTTTTGTCTCTCTGTCTGTTTGTTCCGGTTAATCTCTGAAATGGCTAGACCTATTTTGACGGGACTTTTATTGGCAGGTAGCTGATGTAATAAGGAGTAACGTAGGCTACTTTTTATCCCGGGAAAATATAAGGCGGGACTTTTATCCCGGGAAAACTCATTCACGCGGGCGGAGCCGTGGGCAACAGCTAATAAACTATAAATTTGGCGCACTATTGAACTTATATACCTTACCTACAAGTTTGTCGGAACCCTCGCGCGATTCCAACTCGCACTTGTTCGGTTTTTTTAGATCAAAGCATGAAGCTGCAGACCGAACACTCGACCTACATCCCAGTGGGGAAATATTTTTCATTCTAAAGGAAACGTAGCTACAAACAGTTTATCTTTGAGAGTTGTTTGAGAACATAATAAAAACTCCTAACTTTAGTAAGCTGGAATTTTGGAGCTCTGGAATTTTATTATTGTTGAATTACTTCGGATATTCAGACCTTTTGTGTAACACAATTTAATAAGTATTGATGTCGTAAAACGTGTCTACCATTTTGTTGAGGATTAAATATAACCTATTCTCAGAGATTTTCCGATATTCAATACGTATTTAAGGTCATTAAAATGTGCATCGATTCTGATAGGATCTATCCAAAATAACTAAGGCCGGGTTTCATCCGTGCTCAGGTAAAGTTAGGCTCTTATCACACTGGCGAATTGCAAGCAAATTCACAGCGAGGCCACGGCGCTCCACGCTCGTCCAGTATAATAAGAACGTTAACTTGACCACGGATGAAACAATAGGGCCTTAGTCTCGCTGCTCAGATAAATGTTTTTGAGTTGGTCAATTTGTGGGTATAACAACTCAAAAATGTATTAGGTGTGAAGATTTGAGTTATTGAATGATACATAAAATATTTCCCCTTCACAAGTACAACAGTGATAGCTTCGAGTTTGTATTTTTAACCGATTTAAAAAGAGAACGTTATTCAAGTCATCGTAATTGTTTTAGCTTATTTTGGAAGTATTCGTTATGTTTGACGTTTTGAAAATATGACATATAAAAACAAAAAACAAATTATGCTGCCAGTTTTTCCATTTTTAAAGGAGATGTCCGCTTTTTGTATAGGTGCTGGGCCTCAAAATCTAACCAGGCTCAAACTTTAGGGATATTAAAGTAGCAAAATATGGAACTAAGATCCATTAAAAAAATATTTTTAGACCCCTCCATTCATAACTAACTTTTTTTAAAACGTTCATAGTAAGTGTAGTTTTCAAGCCAAACAAAATTACATAAATCTCAAATCGGAGGTCTATAAAATTCAACGAATTATTGCAAAAGGCTAGTTTTCAGGAGTTTTATCCAAATATATATCAATTGTTTTGTTTAGAATTTCAAGCCCTTTTTTGGATACGTCCTTTAGGAATTAGAATCTGTCTATAAACCACAACTTAAGAAATAATAATATAATTATTCGTCAATGTGTGAACGAACCTTAACACTGTCCTTTTGATATCAACCAGTTACATAATAATTAATTAATTACGAACATCATTAATTATAATATAATTTCCTAAGCCCGGAAACAGATAACACAGCGGTATCTTATATTAGTAACGTAGGTGATACATACATACATATCATCACGCTTTCTTAGGGTAGGCAGAGGTGTATCACACATTTCGCAATCTATGTTAGGTCCCATGTAATAAGGGGCCTATCGCCATATACCATTGCCATTTATTGTAACGTATGTAATATATTTATAATTTTGAAACGTGTATCCTTAATTATTTTTGTTAGAATTACTTTTATATCTTGGAGATAGATATAAGTTTGCATCGCCTCACATAAGTAGATTAGTCAAACTTAAAATTCTATGACCTTTTCTAATAATAACCTTTTTGGTAAGTGACCTTATTAACAGATAAGTATCTTAAATCAATGCCTTTAAGGGCTCTAATTGAAAACACACTATAGCGGATAATAATATAATTCAAATTTAACCTATAACGTTTAATAATAAGTAATTTTATACGCTGCCAGGCAATAACACTGGCCAATCGCTACCTATACAAGGACTACTTACTAAGCCTTTCCTTAGTGGTCAAGTACAGTTAACGGTTGTTACACTGGACGAGCGCCTCGCTGTCAATTCGCTTACTACTCACCAGCATAAGAGCCTAAAATTTACCTAACCAAACTCAAACTCAAAATTTTCTTTATTCAAATAGTCTGTAAAAAGCACTTTTGAATCGTCATCGTGTTATCGCTGTGAAGAAGAAGCGGTGCAAGAAACTCCCTCAGCATAACACGATCTGTCAATATGATATATATTGTTTCCAACAATGTCATAGTAATTCATTTTTTTTAACATGTAACAATAAATACTATGAATAAATAACATAATAGACACAATTTAATTATAGAACATGTGTGAATCCACCACCAACCACGACCGAAACAACCCGCCCTAAGACTGGGGATTTTACTACTCAAACCCACGAGGTACTAGGCAAACAGAAATGACGATATATTTTCCGAGAGTACGTTAAAAACGTATAATACGGTATGCGCTCAGCGTGCAAAACTTTTATAGCACATAAATTATCATTATTTTCGCTTCCCGCTTACGTCAGAACTTTTTTGTTTTCATTTACTTTCCGAGTTGGTTTTACACTAAACACTTTCTGACATAGCTGTATAAAATCACCGTTGGAAAAGTGAAAAAGTGATACAATATTTTTTACTAGCGTGGTGGTGGTTATGGTTACTTTAAACTTACTAAAGGTCGCAGGAACACGCTGGATGCAGATCGCTTTTGACAGGTCCGTCTGGAAATCTTTAGTGGGGCCTATGTCCAGCAGTGGACGTCATGTGGCTGATGATGATGATGATAATTAATCTTACTAATATTATAACCTTTGTCTCCCATCGTCAGGATTATTATTAAGGGTGAATGTCTTCTTCTGCCATGTTATTTAGCACATTCTGTAGTACCTTTACGACACTGAACACGGCAGTCATCCGAGACAATTGCATTGCCATTATATCGCTTGGAACAGTTTACATTGCGGCCTTTGATGCTCAATCACTTGACCTGATTAATATAGCTTAATAGCTTGAACTTGCAAGTGATAAACTTCAATTATATTCATATGGTGATAGCAACAAATATGTTTAAAAAGATCTGTACAACTTCTTTGACTTTTGACTTTAACAATACCATACTATGAAAATATTAATCTATACTTATCTATACTAATATTATAAAGCTGAAGAGTTTGTTTGGTTGAACGCGCTAATCTCAGGAAATACTGAACCGATTTTTAAAATTCTTTCACTAATAGGAAGCTACATTACTCCTAAGTACTATAGGCTACTTTTATCCTGGGAAAATATTTATATCATGGGAAAAACATTTCACGTGGGCGGAGCCGCGAGCATCATTATTATAAGCATGAAAATATGTTGAGGACTGAAGTTGTACCCAATAATAAAACTGCTACGAAGAAGTTAGGTAAGTGCAAACTAGCTCCATTTAAACCATCGGAAACAGTGATATTTATAAAAAAAATTACTGACACTGCTAAAAAATAACTTAATTTTATATGTGCGTATATTAAGTTTATATTTGGAGTCGGTGCCTAATTTCAATTTTTGAATAACATTACTAGAAAATGTAACATTAATCTAGGAGCATAAATTAGATTGAAGTTTTATATTTGATCGGCTTATACAAGCGGTAAAGTCATCCCAAAAACATTGAACCAATTAATCTATATTTATCGGCGATAGCCTAGTTGAGAGAGGAACGGACTGCAGAGACGAATGTCAAAGGTTCAAAACCCAAGGGCACGCACCACTGACTTTTCTAAAGGTATGTCTGTATTCTTTGTGAGTTATCGATAGCTCTAACGGTGAAGGAAAATATCGTGAGGAAACCTGCATACCTGAGAAGTTCTCTGAATTTTGAAGGCATGTGAAGTCTGCCAACCCGCACTAGGCCAGCGTGGTGGACTGAGGCCTAAACCCTCTCGGTAGTAGAGGAGGCCCGTGCCCAGCAGTGGGACAGTATAAATTACAGGGCTGGTATTATTATTAATCTATATCGCTTAATGACTGTGTTTTAGACCACAAAACAGATAAATCTCTTGAGCGTCTGCCATTGTACATTTAATCTAATTGCGTTGGTTCAGTAAAGGTATGATTAAAGGTGTGCCACGGGGAGTACGTTTGCTATCATTAGCTCGTACGTGGCTTAATGAACAACAAATACATAAATAAATGTGAATGTAATTCTGTTTGTATGTTACTGCCGAGAGGGATTTTTTTTATTGCATGAGACGAGCATGCCGTTTGCCTGATGGTAAGCGATACGACCACCCATAAACAGTAGCAACACCATTCAGCACCTTGTGTTATAAAGTACTGTGTGGCATTCCACTGCGCTCGTCATCCTGAGACAAAAGATGTTAAGTCTTATTATGTCCAGTAGTTACACTGGCTACAATGTCCTTCAAACCGAAACACAACAGTGCATGCACATTGCTGCTTGGCGTTATAAATATACATAGCGGTGGTAGTCTATGTAGTGTATGTAGTAGTGATGTAACGAATGTCCAATTTCCAATATTCGCGAATGCGATTGCGAATATTTGACTCCAATATTCGCGAATGCGAATGCGAATGCGAATATTGGATTTTTGTTTGGCACCAAAAGATTTTATCGTGCAAAGTGACCCCACTGAACCTGATAGTAAGCGTCGTGAAGCCCAGATAGAGAGGCCTGTTTGAAATATGTCAGCAATATTCGTTCTCTTACGAGTCTCCTCATTTCCAATTTGATTGCGCAGAGAAACACCGAGCATCTTCATAGCTCGCTGAGAGACTGTGATCCGTCTTGGGTGGCCCATAGTCAGAGGCCACGTCTCAAAGCCGTACGTCATCACTGGTAACACTCGTTGATTAAAGTTTTTTTTCTTTAAGCTCTGAGGTATTTTAGATCAGAGGACCTTGCCTGGTTTCCCGAACGCTGCTCAACCGAGCTGGTTTTGACCTCTATCTTGAAGTTGGTCATGCCTTACTGGACCACTTTTCTTAGATAGACAGATTCGTCGACAACTTCGAGAGTTGCGTTCTGAACACTAATTGGCATAGGCACAAAATGAGCATTGGACAAGATTTTGGCCTTGTTCATTTTAAGGCCTTCCAGGTGGGAAACTCGGTTGAGGTCTTTGAGCAAATGAGCATAATGCTATGATTCTCAAACGATTCTGACAGGGCGACAATATTGCGGCAAATCAAAGGTGAGTAATGTACTCGTCATTGAAGCTAATTCCAAATCCTTTCTTATCAAAAAGCTTGAAGATGTCGTCAAACGCGGCAGTAATTAATTTCGGAGAAATAAATTCTCCCGGTTTCACGCCTGTGTAATGGAATGGCCTTCGTGCTCTGCTCTTGTACTTGGATTGACATGGTGGCGTTGTTGTACAAGCACCTCAACACTTTAATGTGCCAATTGTCAATGTGGCCCTCAACACTTTGTAGGCTTTGTTCCGCTCGATCGTCTTCTTGATGCTTTCAACATTGTAAGCACGGAAGTCGTGTCCGGAGGATTTCCCTGCCTGTCAGTCGAGCTTCCGATATGCTTCAGCATCCTCCAAAGACTGCAACGCCATATATCGACGTTGGTAACTTAATCATTTTAATTTAAGAAAAAAGCACTAATTGTGGTAAAAAAAATATAACTAGTCCATTCGGGTTAAGTAAATAGTGAGTCATGAGTGCAACAAAAGGATTTAAAAGCTATACTGACGTTGAAGGAAAAACATCAATAATTTATAATATTTTTATGTGTTCGTTATATTCTCATAATATTTTCAAATATATATTTATTATAATTGTACAAACGAATAATAAATTAGGTTTAAGAAATCTCGTATAAATAACAATATAAATCCTATCACGTTGTGATCTCGGTAAAAAAATAATTTAAAGTACTTAAGTGCGTTTAGAAAGTTGAAAGTTAATTGTTATTAAAATATATAATATTTATTTTGTATGAGGACTATAAATACTAACAAAATATTATTTATACATAGTAAACATAATCTGTTGCAGTGTTATTTTATAGATTATTTTCACATGTCATAGCCAAAATATTCGCATGATTTATTGCGAATGCGAATATTAAAAAAGATGCGAATGCGAATGCGAATATTCGTTACGCGCGCATGCTCACGCCTTTTATCCCCGAAGGGGTAGGCAGAGGCGCAACTAGTGCACCCACTTTTCGCCAAGCGTATTCCGTCCCATGATGTGATAGGGGGCGAGCCTATCGCCATATCGGGCACAAATTCCAGACTCCGGGCTGATACTGAATAGAAAAATCCAATATCACTTTGCCCGACCCGGGAATCGAACCCGAGACCTCAGCCTTGCAGTCGTACCGTAATACAACTACGCCACCGAGGCAGTATTCGTTACACCACTAATATCTAGACGGCCCATCGCTTACAAGAGATCTACCACCAGAGTACCACTTACTTAAACTTCACAAATTAAATTAAATTCCTTTGACTATTCAAGGTACTAGGAATACATAACTATTCGCCAAAATATGAAATACAGCATACAACGTCACATACACTGGTGAATAACTGAAAAAGGCCAAATTGCAAAATCATGTTACATCCTGATACCTTTTCGGTTGGATCCGTGTTCAATTTAAGTGGTCCCAGACTTGGGCGAACCTTGGGAAAGCGTTTAATTAGAGATAGGGCCTGACCTTTGATACACACGGACGGTGGGAATGGATAACTTTTATTATAGGTATTATACTGCCTCGGTGGCGTAGTTTTATTACGGTACGACTGCAAGGCTGAGGTCTTGGGTTCGATCCCCGGGTCGGGCAAAGTGATATTGGATTTTTCTATTCAGTATCAGCCCGGAGTCTGGAATTTTTGCCCGGTATGGCGATAGGCTCGCCCCCTATCACATCATGGGACGGAATACGCTTGGCGAAAAGTGGGTGCACTAGTTGCGCCTCTGCCTACCCCTTCGGGGATAAAAGGCGTGAGCGTGCGTATTTTATAAAATGTTTGTAAATGCGGACTTAATGCTGAGGGTTTTGTTTACCAGTTAAAGCAGAAGGGTGTAGATATGAGAAGACAAATGCTTTGAATAAAAGAAAGAATCAAATCAATATTATCAGTATTGAATTGTGATGCTTTAATTACTTATTTACCTTGTTAGTCTGATGGCGTCGTAAATAGACTATCAATAAGGATGCATTGGTTCGATTACCACGTTGGGCACCACTATATTCTAAGAGTTTTGTAGCGCGGTTCGTCCAATATAGTCCCAGAGGGCGCTGACGTTAGCGGCTAGCTGTAAAAAAAGGTAAATTCTTTCCAGTGAGAAAAGGCGTAATTTTTTTTTAAATTAAATTTACATTTAGTTAACACCTATATACCAAAAAGATATGACAGAGGTTTTACTATATCACTCCATACATGGCAAGGATTTATCCCACATTAGGATAAAGGACAGCCTTATAATGGCCAACTACTCAAATCTAGGAACAAGTTTAGAATATAATAGAATAGCATACATTTTTTTTTTATTGCATTGAATGACGAGACGAGCATGCCGTTCGCCTGATAGTAAGGGATACGACCACCCATAAACAGTAGCAACACCATCCAGCACCTTGACTTACTAAGTACTGAGTGGCATTCCACTGCACTCGTCATCCTGAGACATAAGATGTTAAGTCTCATTATGTCCGGTAGTTATACTGGCTACAATGTCCTTCAAACCGAAACACAACAGTGCATGCACACTGTTGCTTGGCGGTAGAAATAGACATTGCGGTGGTACCCACCCAGACGGCCTCTTACATAATAAGAGACCTACCACCAGTACATACTCATACTACATTTCAATACCCAACTTTAGTACCAGACCTAAAACCAACCAATGTGCTTAGAATTTGGCAAAAAATACGAGACGGCTCCGTTTCATTTCATTGCGATTAATTGAGAGACTAACACGTCACTGACGTATTGGTCTCTCGGTCAATCATAAACATCAAAATTAAACGACATTGACTTACGACTTGCGTTTTTTTACCACATTCAAATTACATAGCACATTGTAAACATGCTAAACAAACCAAAAGAAATTGCTGCTCCGAATAAAGCAATTACATCCTCCCTTTACATTCAAGCCACGAAATTAAAATTACCAGACACAAAGGAGCTAGCCCTCAAGCGCCGGTAAAATACATGTGGAAAGAATAGGAAGCCGGTGTGAGCGACACTTGGCCTAACAATCAAGCTCTCAGACGCGTATGCCGTCGGAGAGCTCTTTGAATTGTTAGCTACATATATTTAAATTATGCGGAATAACTGAATTACCAGATATTTGTGCATTTTATCTTATAGTAGACTTCTGCTCGCGGCTTCGCCCGCGTAAAAAAGTTTTTCCGAGATAAAAATGAGAGGTGTCAAGGGACACCCGGATGGAACGAAGTTCCTTTCGATTAATTAGTGAAGGAATTGTAATAAAATTTTATTTATATAACAGAGTGTGTATATATATAAATATATAAATATTTTCCTATTTCCGTTCCAATACATAAGTTTCTAGAGAAAAAAACAAATAAATACGTGTGGCACTCGGAGACTGCCGCGGTAAAGCTATTGCATAGCATTTTTATCACAAATTTTGATTGACTAAACACAAATTCGATCTTACGCTTACCACATAAAGTAGATTTTTAAACGCGAGCAAAGCACGTTTAGTCTTGTTATTGATAAATGTCAGTAACCAAAGTAGAATAAATCAACAAAATTTGAAAAAGAATGTTACGTTCGATTCTTTTGTACTCGTGCCGTGCCAACGCTGGGGAAATAGCTTCTACGCAATGTATTTAAGGTTCATATTAGATTAGTAAGAAATGGTTTTAATGACTTTAATAAATAAAATAAATAAAAATATACTCGTTTCAAGAATTATAGCTTCTACGCATTGTTTTTAAGGTTCATATTAGTAAGATAATAGCAAAAAGTGTCGTGACAACTTTTCGTGAGAATTTTTTCCATCCAGCCCCCTTTCACAAAGCGCGATAAGGAACTTCGTTCGAAATATTTTCCCGGGATAAAAAGTAGCCTATGTGTTAATCCAGGACATGATCTACCCATGTGCCAAATTTCATCGAAATCTGTTCAGTAGTTTTTGAGTTTATTCGTTACGAACATACTTACAAATCATTCCTCTTTATAATATTAGTATAGATAGATAGCGGCTCGCCCCAGCTTCGCACAGGTAACAATGAATAATATTATATGCCTACATTTATGTCGTACTAAATATTTATGAATTATACACATAAGCCTACCTCTTGAATCACTGCGTCCGTTGGTGGCAAACGTATGAAAATCCGTTTGGAAGTTTTTAAGTTTATAGCGTTCATACAGATGCGATGGGGGGACTTTGAATGAATGAAATGAATGAATGAATGAAAACACTTTATTGCACACCACATTATACAAAAATTAAATAAATAAAAAATAGATTTAGAACTGAATCGTGCGACAATAGGCGGTCTTATCGCTAAAAAGCGATCTCTTCCAGACAACCTACACTGATTGTGAGAGATATATGAAGTGAAGAAAGGGGTGTATACATAACAATTTAAAATTAATAGACTTATCTAATATATTATTATACTTAAATACAATATATAAACTATAAGATTTAAAGTAATACAATTAATAATTTTATATTATTAATAAATATTATATATATATATATATATATACGATATCACTTAATAGTTACTTAAAGAAAGATAGTGACTTTTCACTCGTTGTCTAAAAACGTATAGTGATGGAGCTTTCCTGATAGGTAAGGGCAATGAATTCCATAAGCGAACAGCCTGCACAGTAAAGGAACTGTCATAGAATGTGCTGTCATGCAGAGGAGTCTTGAGTTTTAGGTTTTCTGACGACCTTAAAGAATGGGAATGAGAGTTATGAAGAAAGTTAAAACGTTCTTTGAGATAATGGGGAGAGGAGGGATTAAACAAAATATTAAATAGAAGAGAAAGAATGTGAGTATTCCGACGGAAACGAATAGGGAGCCACTTGAGTTTAGAACGAAATTCAGAAATGTGATCATATTTGCGCAAGCCAAATATAAATCGTATACAAAAATTCTGGAGACGCTCAAGTTTATCAAGTTGAACTTGTGATAGGTCTAAGTAGCAGACGTCCGCGTAGTCAAACACAGAAAGCAGTAAAGATTGTGCTAGCGCAATCTTGGTAGCAGTTGGAAGAAAATTTCGAAGCCTGTTCAAAGATGCAGCTGAAGCAAAGAGCTTACGACTCACCGCTGCGAGCTGTGGGTCCCATGATAATCTGCGATCAAATATTACCCCCAAGTTTTTAACAGTCTCGCTGTAAGGGATTATGACCCCATCAAAAACTACTGGAGAGAGAATAGGCCAGTCGATTTTACTTACCAGACGAGAGCTTCCCATTATAATTACCTGGGTTTTGACCGGGTTAACTTTTAGGCCAAAGCGCTTACTCCAATCGGATATGGAAGATAAGTCTGAATTGACAATCGCAATGGCATTATTTAATTCAGATATCGGAGCCTGAGTATAAATTTGAAGGTCGTCTGCATAAAGGTGGTAGGAACAGGAAAGATTTAGAGATATGGAGTTAATAAAGATAGCAAAGAGCAAAGGAGAGAGGACACCGCCTTGCGGTACGCCGGCTTGAGAATCACACCACGACGAAACGTTATCGTCAAGGCGAACCCTTTGCCTGCGACCATACAGGTAACTGCTAAACCAGTCGATTACCGACGGAGATATACCAATGGAACGGAGCAAGGCAAGAAGAATATCGAAGTCGACAGAATTAAAAGCATTACTGAAGTCCAGTAACGATAAAACAGTGAGCTGCCCTTTTTCCATTCCGAAACGAATATCATCAGTGATCTTGACTAGGGCAGTTACTGTACTGTGGCCGGGGCGGAAACCAGATTGATTGGAGTTTAAAAGGCAGTGTCTAGAGATAAAGGAATTAAGTTGGGAGTGGACAAGACGCTCAAGAACTTTAGAAAGAAAGGGAAGAATAGATATAGGACGGTATTCAGAAAAGTTATGAGGGTTAGGTTTTTTAGGAAGAGGAATGATTTGAGCGTCTTTCCAATTAGAGGGGAAAACTCCATTAAGAATGGAAAAGTTAAGAATGTGACAGATCGAGGGCAGAATGATATCCAAGATAGGTACTAGCATATTTCGGCTAATACCATCAACTCCGACTGCATTCGATGTCACGGAGTTAATGCTTTTCTTAACATCACAAGCGGTGAATTGTTTGAAAATAAAAGGAGAATAGCTGGGAACAGGTAAAGAATTGAGGTTGGTAATAGTATGGTTCTTAATTGAAGGATCTATATAGGAACAGGAAGAAAAGTGCAGATTAAGAAGATTAATGTCAAGACTAATGGATGGTGTGTTCAGTTTAGATTTGCCAATTCCCAAAGACCTGAGGAATTTCCAGACCTTAGCTGGGTCTTCTTCTTCAACCGAACTATGAATGTAGCGGCGATAAGCATCTCTACACACTCTATTGCAGCGGTTGCGTAGATTGACGTATTTAGTTTTAGTGTCATCATTAGGACGAGATTTATACTTCGATTTTGCAGCGGCTTTTTTATGCATTAAGCCCCGGATGTCCGTAGTAAGCCATGGTGCAGGGAGATGTTTCCGCTTGATAGCCCGTAACGGGGCATGGTAGTCATAAAGCTGTGTTATCAATGAATTGAAAATAGCAACTTTATTATCCATGGAGTCAGCTTCGACAACGGGAGACCAGTCAATGCTAACAGCATCACGACGAAAGGCATCTCTATCCATGCCAGCAAAATTACGCTGCAATACTATTTTTGGTTTGACTTTAGGCGGACGAATTTTGTAGGATAAAAACAGCAAGTCATGATACGAGAACTGATCAGCCGAATGTTGACCATGTTTCGCAACAAGCTGAGGAGAATTCACTAGCATGATGTCGAGAAGTGATGGCGTGGAATTGGGGAAATGGTGCGTAGAACTGAGTGGTAAAATATGCATATTGCAAGATTTTACCACAGTTTCCAACGAAAAGGATCGGTGACCCTTTTTTAAGAGACAAGTGTTGAAGTCACCCATGATAATAACATGATCATAAGAAGGGACTAGATTTTCTAGCATCTTTTCAAAAGAAGAAAAATAATTAATAAGTGCAGAAGGGCTATAGTAGACTCCGAGAAGAACTTTAGAATGTGACAGGGTAAGTTCGATGAAAAGATGCTCGCCGGCGTACGGAGGTGGCGGCTGTGGCGAAATGCTAACAACGGAAAAGGGAATATGAGCACGGAGAAAAATAGCCACACCACCACCACCTTTGCCAGTGCGATCATTGCGGATGAGACGAAAGCCAGGAAGAGAGTAAGACGTTGAAGGAAGACATGGCTTGAGCCAAGTTTCGGAGACTAAAATAGCATGAATATTCTTGTGATTAAAGGAGGCCAACATATCAGAGAAATGAGCCGGAATACTCTGTGCATTAAAATGGACGAGGTTAAAATTATTAGGTACGTCAGAAAACTGACTCTCAAGAGACTCAGAAAGTGAGGGGATACTGTGAAAACTCTCATCACTAGCGTCACCAGCGTCAGAGGATAAAGAAGTAAAGTGTTCACTATCATCGCGGTTATCGTTATAAAGAACCTGCAACATAGTACCGTATAAGTAATATCTAAGTATACTATAAATAAAATATATAATCTTATGTATGTACCTAAATAATATTAAAATAATCTTAAATAACAATATAGTACACTATGCTAGACTGAACCAGCCAGAACTATTCTGCCGGTAGTGTTATATTAAAAAATACAGTAGTAATCGTACATTAACAATTATACAGAAGCCAATTTATAGCAAACCACTTTAGATATAAAAATGTTAACTTAACAAAACAGACAAAAAAAGAAAAAAAAATACTTTGTTAAACGCACAGAATAAATGAAGTTATTTATTTTGTGGTTAAACGTCATCGTACAATTTTAGCAAATTATTTTATAATATGTGGTGATGTAAGGACATATCCTTAAATAAAAGATAAAAAGGAGCGTGTCTTCACCTGGATCTCAAACTATCTCCATACTTATTCCCTCGCGGTTCCATCCGCAAGAAAATATTTTCCGTCATATTTTTTTTATTTTTTATTATGTATGGGGCAAACGAGCATACGGTTCACCTGATGGTAAGTGATCACCGCCGCCCATGAACATCTGCAATACCAGGGAGCAATAAAAGTCCCACTTTATATTTTCCGGGATAAAAGTAGCCTATGTCCTTCCCTGGGTCTCAAACTATCTCCATACTTATTTGATTGCGTTCCACCCACAAGAAAATATTTTCCGGGATAAAAGTTCAGGCCTATTTTTTTCCGAGATAAGAAGTAGCTTAGGTCTTTCCCAAGGTCTTAAACTATCTCCCTACCAGATTTCATCGAAATCGGTTCAGTGGTTTGGCCGACAGCTCCACTCGGGAGAAAGAAAACCGGGATAAAAGTTCCGGTTTAATTTTTCCGGGATATAAAGTAGCCTATGTTACTCAGGGCTAATGGAGCATTCTAATGGTGAAAGATTTTTTTAAATCGGTCTATTAGTTTTTGAGCTTATTCGTTACAAACATACAAAATACAAATCATTCCTCTTTATAATATTAGTATAGATAACGGGCCTCCTCTATTATAGAGGGTTCAGACCTTTATCAACCACGCTACGCTAACCTTATACGTATTGACACACTTCACAAACTTTCAAAATTCTTATAGACAATTCTTAGGTATATGTATGTGAGTTTCCTCACGATGTTTTCTTTGACTCCCACATTCTTGACGATTCATCATGACAATAGATTAGTTTCACTTACAAGGATTACTACCATAGATGTGCCTAATTAGACTAGCTTGGCAAACTAGCGTACTCGAGGTCTTTGACCCTGAAGATACAAGAAATTGACCTGTGGCATCCATGCTTTTCCCTATAATCTATATTTACATCTTACCTTCTGCCTGTCATCCTGCCCTAGTTACAAAATCCTTATTACATTTCTTACGGTTCCACTTCGCCTGGTCTTTCGCATTCTCCTCAGGGAGACTATTATTTGACGTTTTTTATTGCTTCTGAATGACGAGACGAGCATGCCGCTTCCCTGATGGTAAACGATACGACCGCCCATAAACAACAGCAACACCATAGAGAACTTTTAATTACAAAGTACTGCGTGGCACTCCATTGCGCTCGTCACCCTGAGACATTAGATGTTAAGTCTCATAATGCCCAGTAATTACGCTGGCTATAGTGTCCTTCAAACCGGAACGTAACAGTGCATGCACACTGCTACTTGGCGGTAGAAATAGATACTGCAGTGATACGTACCCGGAAGGCCCATCGCATACCAGAGACCTACCACCACTATTGATCCGAATTCGTTCTATTTGACCGTGTGTCACGTTAGAATGTCAAGTCTACGCTTTTATTCCTAACATTTCTTCATCTAGTGAAAAATGAAAATATTGCAGGTGTTGACTACACATTTAACCGCACAAATTAGTTTTGTGAAGAAAAATAATTGGAAAAAGTTGTTTGTCGATGGATTATTGATTATGGAATCGCAATTTGAGTGGAATTATTACTGAAATCAGTTTTTGTTGTCTGAATTACTTTTGTTAATTTTGATAAATAATTATAGAAAAATAACTTAATAATCAAACTAATACCAGTATGCTAACGCTATGAAACAAGTGAAATCTGCTTTCCAAACGATGGAATCCATATTTTTAAACATTTTCGCAGAACGCATAATACGCTCGTTGTCTGATATAGAAATAGGTTCTCAATATTGCGATAGGTCATAGGCGAGTAGACGATAGCCAAGTTGGGAATGGAACGGTATGCTGAGACAATGTCCACAGGTTCAAAACCCAAGGCACACACCTCTGACTTTTCGAAATTACGTGTGTATTGTTTATCAATAATAATTATCGTTCAATTTAACGATGAAGGAAAACATCGTAAGGAAACCTACATACGTGAGAATTCTCCATAAGAATTTCGAGGGTATGTAAAGTCTGCCAACCCACACTAGGCCAGCTTGGTCGACTAAGGCCTAACCCCTCCCAGTAGTAGAGGATGCCCGTGCTTATTAGTGGGCAGTATATAATACAGGGCTGATTGCATTGCATGGTGAAAGGATGTGTCGGATGGAAGATATGTCGCTATTGGTACACACACTTGCACGGCTGTGTAAATGCACCTACGTAGTTATATAGGACGCTGTGTCACACCATGCCTCCCATATAAAACTGATGTACGCCTTTATTAATTCAGTACGTCGACTAATTTGTTACTATTACCATCCAAGTTCTCAGCTGTATATGACGGACTCGTGAATCTTCTAAATACAAACTTTATTGTCAACTTTGGAGTTTAATTTATTGAGAATCCTTCAGCCATAGCTCCGATTCCCATAGCAACAACATCAGTTCTATACTCATCCTCTGTCATATCAAGAGATGAATCAGAGAATAGGTTGTAAATACGCCAAAACTGAGATATTTTTTTATGACATTGAATGACGAGACAATCATCTTTCACTTCGAAGGTCTCGGTAAATCTTAGGTTTTACTCAGAGACTCGGTAAATGTCAACTATAAACACACACTGTGAGGTAAAAATAATGTCACTGTAATCAGGTGGGTTAGGTTAGGTTGGAACTGAGAACACTGATAATATATTAATATTATCAGTGTTCGCATTTTACATTAGTAAAATATCTACGAAGCAAAAACACCCAATATTATTTTACCTATTTATCTATTTTACAATACGCACATTTGTCTTGCATTCTTTATTAGGGATATCTTCTTAACGTATTTATAAAAATCTTAACGTCTCATCTCGAACTCAGAAAAACAAGTCATAAAACTCCGTTTGCGTATTCCGCGGGCGACCACGTGCGACGCGTGTTCGCATTTCATATGGGATACGTTTTATTCTGTTATATTACACATCTGCTCGAGTTTCGGGTTATTTATCGTTCCTGTGTATATTTATAGCAAAAGGTTGGTATATAAACCTTTTTTAATACGAATGACGGGACAAGTAAATCTTATAATGCTCAGTTATTATGCTGACCACAATGTCCTTCATACCGGAACACCACACTGTAATTTGTCTATTCATGCTGCTTGACGGTAAAAATAGACATTACTAATGGACCAGCCCTGCATTATATACTGCCCACTGCTGAGCACGGGCCTCCTCTACTACTGAGAAGGGTTAGGCCTTAGTCCGCCACGCTGGCCTAGTGCGGGTTGACAGACTTCACATAGCTTCGAAATTAGATTAAATGTATTAAAATAGACTTTACAATAGTACCCTATCTGTTCTCGTTATTCAGTTAAAAATCTTCAATTACCAACCACCATAATATGCAATCTGTATTTATATTATAAAAAAAAACATTTAAAATACGAAAACCCCATCCAAATCAGTAGCTTTTGAGAAAATGCGGACATACAAACTTACATACATCGAACACATACGTCGACATACGTCGAATACAGAACTTCCTTTTTCAAGTCGGTCAAAAATACACAAAACTATACCTCTGAAAAAACAATTCAAGGCGACACAAATTCGCACATAGTTATTTGATGAAAAAAACCGAACAAGTCCGAATTGGACTCGCGTACCGAGGGTTCTGTACAAGCTTGTAGGTAATGTAGATATACCTTGCCTACCTACTTAGATAACTATATAAATTCAAAGCACGCCAAAATTAATCAAATTTAAAAAGTTCAGCCACTATATTTAGTCTCTCACTGTAAGTACGGGTTGTCTGGAAGAGATCGCTTTTTAGCGATTGATCGCCTATTGTTGCACGTATATTTATTTCTTTATTTTTCTTTAAACTATAATTGTATTCGTTTTGCTGTATGCGGTGTACAATAAAATGTTTCATTTCATTTCAAAGTTTGTAAATTCGATTTGTTTGTTATTAAATTAATTAATTATTTACAGTTTTCAGATGTTTTCCTTAACATGTGCTATAAGACCTTGCTTCTTGCCAAATTTCATTATTCTAGGTCAACGGCAAGTAGTACCCTATAGGTTTTGCTTCCTTTGTGGAAATCGCAAAATATGCGACATAAACGGTCATATCTTTTGATCGCATTGATTTAAAAGTTTGATTTTTTCACAGCTGGAAGAGACCGTAGACCGGAGTTTTTGATATGAATTTTAATCATCAATTCCTGATATTTTTATGCGTTCCTGAGACAAATGGTACATGGTGGTAATAAAAATGGACCTACGTCTGGCAAGACCATTTGTTGTCTACGGATAGACAGACGGACAATAAAGTGATCCTATAAGGGTTCCTTTTTTCCGTTTTGAGGTCCGGAACCCTAAAGAGAAACATTTGTCGGAATTGGGTTGAGTGAAAAAAATATAATATATCACGTGTATGTAATATCGTGGGAACACTTTGTACGTGATGATATATGAACAACATACGCTTTTAGTTTTATTTTGAGTCGTATGTTGTTTGTTACAGCACTCGTCACACTGAAACATTACACTCTGCCCAATTTACACTGATTACACTGTCCTTGAATGAACATAATACTGATCTCTCGTATGCGACGGGCGGTCTAGGTAGAGTAGGTACAACTGCAATGTTTATTTCTACCGCCCAGCAGCAGTGTGAATGCCCTGATGTGTGAAGGACATTGTAGTCAGCGTAATTACTGGGCATTATGAGACATTACTTAACATCTTATGTCTCAAGGTGACGAGCGCAAAGTGACACGCGGTACTTTGTTATTCAAAATTCTATGCGGCGTTGCTACTGTTTATGGGCGGTCGTATCGCTTGCTATCATTCGAGCGACATGCTCGTCTCGTCATATGACTGTAATAAAAAAAACTTTAGTGCTTGGAGAATGTTGATTGGTGGTAGAAATATATATTGCGGTTGTACTTACCTACAGTTAGAGTCCTACCTAGTGAATTATAGAGTAATCTCTTGGGCGAGAATATTCGCACTTACTACTACTGCATCTCTGGTAAGCCAAGATCGACAAAACAATTTTGCGGCTTGCAATGAAGTGGGGACTATCTGGCAACATTACATACACAAGTACACGACTAACCATTTCAGGGGGCCCCCCGGGGCAATTCTTGTGCGCTGGATCTTCACACCCAATGCACGCCCATGCGCGGGGGGACATTATTCGCGGGCCGAGGCACACAGTTCAGTGTGTATACCTCTTGGTTGGATAACACATTGAGGCCTAAAAGGGCCCGCGAACATTTCCTGGCACCCTCTCTTTCTGCCCATCCTGGGAACCTTCCTCCCTTCCCCCCACCTTCCCTTCCATATTCCTCCTCCACTCCCCTCCCAGGCCCCTGCAGTCGTCAAGCCGGGGGACTCCAGTATCCCATTCGCAGGTGTCCCCCGGTGTTGACTGCAGGATCGCCTACCGAAAAAAAAAAACCATTTCAGGGGTAAATGTTTAAAGTGTGTATTCTAGAAGTTAAAAAATCGTTTTTCTTTCTTTCATTCTTTACCCATGTCAATACATAATTTTGATGTAAAAAAATAGACTAATGAAATATATTTTAAACCCGGGATTTTACACATCATACTTGTGAGAGACCACGAGTTATGATCACCACACATATCAACATTTCATAAAAAATAAACAAGGACATTAAAACCCATAAAAAGGAGCAGGGTAAATGCTCATAAAAGGTCCACATATTTTGCCGACTTAAATATTTTACCCACCATTTTTAAACGGTTGTACGGCCGTATAAACTTAATATTCATGTAAATCCATCCCTTTCGGCTGTCACGCGGCGAGCGAGACGGACTGACAACATTGCCTTCATAAATCCCATAATGTCGGTAACAGGTGCGTTTACCCGACATTGACAAAGGATTACGCTATCTCTTCGTGGCTTGTTGAGAGATTTTATGTATCAAATTATTTTATGAGGTGTTACAGGACTAATGTTTTGACGTATTATTCATGTTTTAAAGGGGTGTTGTAAAATGATGAAATATGTTGTTCAGGCCTATTTTTAGCATCGGACTAAAGTTTGAATGTATCGAAATATCGAACACAAATTACAATATCATGAATTTAAGGTCATATTCATACGTGACCTATAAGGTAGGTCAAACAAGTAGCTAGCTACTTTGCTAGCAAAAGGGCAATAAATCACACGTTGGGAGCCCTTTTATTTTTTTTAGATTTACTCTGTCATTTATCATTGCGTATATTTTTATTAGTTACACACAATGTAACTAGACAAACTAACAAGCATGAAGTGCCGTGTGTTTAAATACATCGCTCGTATAAATAAATGTATCTAGCTTGAATGGAATACTTGACTTTTGAATGTCACACTAAAAATCAATGCTCTAAAGACTAATGGAACTTGGTCTGGTTGTCTAACGAAGTTTAGGTACTCTCTTCCATCAATAGTTAGGAGCTACCAAATTTTATTACCGTAAGTCTCAGTTACTCTTTTATCTGAAATAAGTTTATCATCAGCCAATTGTAATGTTGAGTTTATTTGGTCCGTATCAGATCATAGCGTTTGTGAACGAAACTGCACGCAGAATCTATTTTGGATGTTATAATTTGAATATGGATGGCACGGCTGGAAGGGGACGCCCGAGGAGAACGTTCTCTGACCAAATAAATGATCTTCTCCGAAAAGGGCAAGTCAGGAGTACCCTTAACCAAAGAAAGAATGAAGAAAAGGAAGAAGCGAAAGAGGTGTGTCAAGATCGTAGCATGTGGCGCTCGATAGTCTCTGCTTACCCCTATGGGATAAGGGCGTAAGTGTGTATGTATGTACAATTTGACTGTGAGTTTGGAAAAATAAATAAAATTTACTTTCGCGCGTTGTGAAAGGGGGCTGGACGGAAAAAAATCTCATGAAAAGTTGTCACGACACTTTTTGCTATTATCTTACTAATATGAACCTTAAATACAATGCGTAGAAGCTATAATTCTTGAAACGAGTATATTTTTATTTATTTTATTTATTAAAGTCATTAAAACCATTTCTTACTAATCTAATATGAACCTTAAATACATTGCGTAGAAGCTATTTCCCCAGCGTTGGCACGGCACTAGTAGGTACAAAAGAATCGAACGTAACATTCTTTTTTCAAATTTTGTTGATTTATTCTACTTTGGTTACTGACATTTATCAATAACAAGACTAAACATGCTTTGCTCGCGTTTAAAAATCTACTTTATGTGGTAAGCGTAAGATCGAATTTGTGTTTAGTCAATCAAAATTTGTGATAAAAATGCTATGGAATAGCTTTACCGCGGCAGTCTCCGAGTGCCACACGTATTTAATTGTTTTTTTCTCTAGAAACTTATGTATTGGAACGGAAATAGGAAAATATTTATATATATACACACTCTGTTATATAAATAAAATTTTATTACAATTCCTTCACTAATTAATCGAACGGAACTTCGTTCCATCCGGGTGTCCCTTGACAGCTCTCATTTTTATTTCCGAATTGCTAAAAGCCTTTCAAAAAAAATATTAATCAATTGACCTTATGTAAGTATATATTAATACGGGAAGGAAAAACTTTGTACCAAAAAACATGCCACAGTATAATTATTTGTACACATTTTTAAGCAGATCATGTGCACGTTTGGCATAAATAAAGTTCATACACTTACAGAAGCAGTGCAGAAAAATAAAATTTATAAATTATAATCTATAGCTTTGTCGCGCGGCTTCGCCCGCATGGAAAAGTTTTTCCGGGATAAAAAGTAACCTATAGCACTCAGGAGTAATGTAGCTTCTTATTAGTGAAAGAATTTTCATAATCGGTCCAGTAGTTCCTGAGATTAGCGCGTTCAAACAAACATGTATAGATGAGTATTCTATACTAATATTACAAAGCTGAAGAGTTTGTTTGTTTGAACGCGCTAATCTCAGGAACTACTCAACCGATTTTGAAAATTCATTCACTAATAGGGAGCTTCATTACTCCCTGAGCGCTATAGGCTACTTTATCCCGTAAAAAAAACACGCGGGCGGAGCAGCGAGCAATACTAGTGTGTGATTAAATTCGACAGTCGAATTTTGACCACTAGTTCTATTAAATATTGCAAAGATGTGACAAAACACGATAACAAAACATTGATAAATCGGTAAAAGTAATAAATTATTGAATAATACTTTTATTAGCCCAAAATTTCAACTCGAAAAGTTTATGCTTACCCGTTGGATACTTAAGCCGAGGGTCACAACATCCATAAAACGGTTCTCGTCTTAGCGTCATGAAATATTTAAATCCAGCCTACATTCGTCGCCCACATAAAGTATTGTCTATACGTCTGTATACATATCGGATGGGCACAATTTGGTCGACATACGGTAAACATTTGCTTATGTGAGTGAAAATGACCTTTGAAAAAAGGTACATGCCTGTAGGTACAGTCAGCCACAAAAGTAGCTGAACAAATTAAAAACTTCAAAACGCTTCTGCACGTTCACTCCAGTCGAAATATTATTTTTCTTTATCTAAAATAAAGTTAACCCTGTGAAGTTTATTTTAGTGAAGAAAAAACAATTGTTGATACTGACGCAAAAGTTTAAACGCGATTTTAATTTCTAATTTGTTCAGTTACTTATGTGGCTGACTGTACATACATGTATACTTCTCTTCTCAGTCGGACACTCTTGGCAGAGTGGTCGTGGTTGTCGCGATGGTAATGCGTGGAAAGACGTCAGCGTTTTATTTTATTTTATTTTTATTTCATTTTATTTGGGATAACGAAAAATTATGTAATTAAGCTAAGACAGATAACAATAGTATAGGTAACTTAAATAATTACATAACCAACACCATTATCCACTGATTAATAAGCGTTGACAGTTGTATACATGTATACAGGTGGATATAAATATCCTACGACCAGCGAGTTTTTCTATTACCAGGTGTTGTTCGTTGCCTTTGTCCCTCCAAAAGACCTTTCCCGGTATAAAAGTTTGTTCTTTTCAAGAATAAAAGATTAACTATATCGTCGGGGATAGTGCAACACAGCGTAACTAGCATTGATAAATACCGCGTAAGTGAAAGAAAAAACGTATAGTATTATAAATCATAAGTTTAGTCTCGTAAGTATCAATTTCAATTAAACTTTTTTCATCACTTACGCGGTTTTGCACTATCCCCGACGATATGTCAAATTTATCCAAATCCAATGATCTTCACCAAATTTCGCAGCTGTAATTTGAATAATATGAATCCAGTAAACTCACACGTTACGAATTTTCTATTGCAGTTGTATGACGAAACGAGCATAATGCCAAAGTAAACAATAACAACACAATACAGAACTTTGAATAACATAGATTAATTTTCGGTGTGTAGTGGTTTTAAGTCGATTTTATTTTTTGTTAAAAAGATTTTATTTATTGCTTTTTGTTAGTTAATTATGGAATGGTGTAAACAATACAACATCTATATACGATTGCAGTATTCGCGGATCATCTGCTGTTAGTTATTGAAGAATTCCGTTGTCTATCTCCGAAGATCTTCATCAGATCCTAATAAATTATATACTAAAACCTTCCCTGAAAAATATACATTTAAATAACGAAAACCTCATCCAAATCGAATCAGTAGTTTTTGAGATACGTTCGGCCATACAAATTTACATACATACCGATCGAATACAGAACCTCCTTTTTTGAAGTAGGTTAAAAATACTGCGTGGTACTCCACTGCGCTCGTCACGCTGAGATATACGATGTTAAGAGTCTCATAATGCCCAGTAATTACGCACGTTACAATGTCAAAACACAACAGTACATACACTACTGCTTGGCGGTAGAAATAGACATTGCGGTAGGACTAGTAAACTCAGTAAAAGTAAGCTCGGTGTAAAAACATAATACCGCATCAATATTTCGCTTCAATCTTTCTCGTTGTCCTTTTATCCGCTCGAACGTGGAGTGGTTGGCTCCTGATTGAGGACATCCTTTAGAAAACATAAAACTTTTCTTCTTCAAACTTCGCAAGCAAGCAAGATTCTCAACGTAGTTTCAACCGATTGGAAAGAATTATGATGTGTTTTAGTGTTTATCACATTTTCTTTTACACACACACACACTCACGCCTTTTTATCCCCGAAGGGGTAGGCAGAGGCGTACCTAAGTGCACCCACTTTTCGCCGTACCTACACCGTCCCATGATGTGATAGGGGGCGAGCCTATCGCCATATCTGGCACAAATTCCAGACTCCGGGCGGATACTGAATAGAAAAATCTAATATCACTTTGCCCGACTCGGGGATCGAACCCGAGACCTCAGCATTGCAGTCGTACCGTAATACAACTACACGACCGAGGCAGTCTGTTATTATTGTATTTACAAAAACAAAAAAAAAACTTTACGAAAAGATGGTACTCAAAATCATAGTTATCGAACATTACCTATGTATTTACAAGCTTAAAAATGAATTTATGCGCTTAATCCCGTGTTCTTCCATCAGACGAACGCAAAGTTTTCCGTGTATTTCGACAGAAGGAAGGAGTTCATTTCACTTACTAAATATTCTTTTGACAGAGCATCTCGTTTGCCGTAGCTAAAGCGTGTTCGAGGTATTTCGCGAGAGTTAAATAGGTGCGAATAAATGAAAGAGTTTGGTTATAAAAGAGTTGAGCTAAAAGTGCTTTATGTTCGTATTGTGAGTCTTCTAGGCCGGTTCTATGAGTTTTGATTTCGTTCTTAATTTAAATATTTTTTTTGAACATAAGTAACACAGAAGAATTAAATTTAATTTGTTCAGAATTGGTAACACAGAGACTGTAATAGAAATATTTTAATCGCGAAAATTAATTAACGTATATGAATTTTGTATTTACATGAATTTTATATTGTGAATATTAGCGTATATTATATAATTATTTATGCTCTCAAAGAGATACTGAGTGGACCAATGGATTGACATAACACATAAAAATTATACGATCCATAATGCTAAGCCATAACTTGATGTCGAGAAAACAGCCATACAATAAAAATATTTTCCGTTACATTTTAATGCAAAACATAAAATACAGATATTTTATATCGGATGAATAGCATTAATACATCGACATTCTGCATCTCATGAAATATTCAAAAGTATGACTTCATTCTTAATCCAGTCGGGGTTAAACTCTGTACAATTTATAAATCACGGCAACAAAATTTTTTTTCCATTCCCACAATCCTATTCAATTTTGCCACATAATGGGTGCTCTTACGTACCTTTTAAGTCTTCTTTATGTCAAAATGGAAACCAAATGAAAACCCTGTGTATTCGTAACATTTTAACGAATGCGTGTAAATTGAATTCAGCTTATTTTTCTGTGTTACGAGTAACTACTAGAGAGATTGTGTTTAAATTATTAGAACTTTGTGAATAGCGGCTTCTGTACAGTTTTGAAAACCTCATGTCGTCTTATCTCTGCATCACACAAAGGTTGACTGTTAGAAAGTGCCTCTAGCATTAAATGCACCGTTATTTACGACCTTATTCATTAACAGTTTATAACTATTTTAGTTATAAAGTGTTCTATGTTCTTCCTTCAATCTCAAAAAAAAATTGTTCAAAGAAGACAAAATATTCAATAACTAAAATAGGTTTATAAACTATTAATGAATAAGGTCATTACTGTATATAATGTTTAAATAAATAAAAACAGAAATAGTGGTTCGTTCCTGTTGATCCAGAGCGGGGTCTGCCAATGAAAATCTGTCTTAGAGAATAAATTTGGAAATATGCATATTCAAACTTTTTTATACTGAGCAAGCCTTTGGCCTGGTGGTAAGCCAAGTGCCTAGTAAATACCTTGATGGTAGAAATAGAGATTGTAGGTATAACCGTAGGTAACCCAGTCGCACTGTCACTTACGAGGGAGCTACTAAGTACCTAGTACACATGGATCCTAGTTAATTCATCTTACTTACGAAAAAAAAAGAATATTTCCACAATTCAACTTATTAATAAACTTAATATTTGACTTATGTTGTTAATCTCTGCACTACCCTAAGGTAGACTGGAAGAGAATGCCTACGGCATCAGTCCGCCTATATACATTTTTATATGAAGTGCATTGATAAATAAATTACCTATCGAGTAACATCAGACCAAAAATGTTGACTCCAACAATTCAATGTCACTATAACCTTATCCGTAATATCTCTTATTATAATTCTTCGAGAAGTAATTTTATTAGATAAAGACAAAATTTCCCAAGAGAAATCATTCCCGACTATGATCGTCTAGTCACTATGCGAAACAAGATAGACACCGACAAATCAATACGCGTAGTGTGTTCAACTTCGCAGATAACATGCTGGTTGGATATTGCGTTTCTTATTATACAAAATGCTGTTGATTCTGTGTGACGTAACGCAGAGATAAACCGTGAAGCCTCATGTTAGAACTGCATTTATTAAATGTGACTGCCTCGGTGGCATAGTTGTATTGCGTACGCTTTACGAGTACAATTTGTGCGCTGAGGTCCTGGGTTCGAATCCTGGGTCGGGCCAAAAACATTGTGACTGGGTTTTTCCATCTTAAAAATTACTCAGTCGCAGCTCGGAGTCAGGAAGTTGGCGGTGTGATACCCACGTGCCTCGAAAAGCACGTAAAGCCGTTGTTCCTGCGCCTGATCTCTCTTCGGTCATGTAGGATTGCCGTCTCACCGGACTATGAGAGTGAAGGACTAGTGAGTGCACTTGTGTATTGCGCACACACTTGTGCACTATAATATCTCCTGCGCACCTGGCTGATCTCCGTTGAGATTGGCCGCCGTGGCTGAAATCGGCTAGGAAGGGATTATTATTATTAAATTTTGTGGTGTTAGTAGTCGTTTGTGATATCTAATATTTGTCATCGAAATAGTTATGCAGTTAGATACTGGTATCAATGAATGAATATTTCACTCATAAGAGCACAATAATATACAAGATATCATAAAACTGACTGCCTCGGGGGCGTAGTTGTATTACGGTACGACTGCAGTGCTGAGGTCTTGGGTTCGATCCCGGGTCGGGCAGTTATATTGGATTTTTCTATTCAGTATCAGCCCCGAATCTAGAATTGGTGCCTGATATGATATCACATATTATCACATCATGGGACGGAATACGCGCGGCAAAAAATGAATGCACTGGTTTCGCTTCTGCCTACCCCTTCGAGGATAAAAGACATGAGTGTGTGTGTGTGTGTTTTATAAAATTAAAAAAAAGAACGTGTTGCCCTCCGGAAGTGCCGGCAGAAGTGAAAACTTGAACATTAACGTTGTGCATTTCTGAATATTTTGGAATGGTTAGAGAATAATTTCCCACGAATTGCTTTATTTATCAGTATAAAAGTACTAGTATTTATGTGGTTAAATACAATATTTATTTATTGCGCTATCGTCATTGATATATTAAAAAACCCAAGGATGCACAGTTTCTTGCAAATAACACATCATTAAGTGTCGTCGATAAGTCAAACTAAAATAACCTCCTCCTTTTGGAAGTCGGTTAAAAAGAAACAAACAATTACAAATTTTGATTGACTAAACACAAATTCGATCTTACGCCTACCACATAAAGTAGATTTTTAAACGCGAGCAACGCACGTTTATTCTGGTTTTAGATAAATGTCAGAAATGCAATGGTCATCACAATCAAAGTAGAATAAATCAAAATTTGAAAAAAGAATGTTACGTTCTTTTGTACTCGTGCCGTGCCAACGCTGGGGAAATAGCTTCTACGCAATGTATTTAAGGTTCATATTAGATTAGTAAGAAATGGTTTTAATGACTTTAATAAATATAAAATAAAAATATACTCGTTTCAAGAATTATAGCTTCTACGTATTGTACTTAAGATTCATATTAGTAAGGGATGGTAAAACCTCCGCATGCATTTTCGTCAGAATTCGGTCACGTGATCCTGACGCGAGTACGCGAGTTTAACATTTTATACCCATCCCAAAAAAGTGCTCAACGCCGCTTAAAAAGTTTTCACTTCAAAAATCCGGATGTTCACGTATTGGAATAAAACGACAACTGATTCGATTTGCTTTTATAAAATAAGGAATGCCTTTAGCTTGCAAGAAAATGTACAGTTTATTGATGACACGGCGCGTATCACGTCCTATCCCTTGGGACGATAAAAAATATGGACACCCGAACAAAAAACACGACATGAATTTTACATCAGACTCCGAGTGTGTTTAATAATGTATTATGGAATTCAATTGAGTCCACTTAATCAAACGTACATATTTGATTTTTGATGTGAAATAGGCGAGGATGCGAACAGTGTACTCAGGCCTGTATTCACAAATGTTACTTAAGTACGGAGTAATGAAAGAAAGAAAGAAAAAACATTTATTGGCCACTAGTTGGGTAGTGAGTGGTGAATAACATATTAATAATTCATTTTTGGACGAGTGCCTAGTTGGGAATGGAACGGTCTGCCGCGACACGGTTTACCGCCAAGCAACAGTGTGCATGCACTGTTGTGTTTCGGTTTGAAGGACATTGTAGCCAGTATAACTACTGGACATAATGAGACTTAACATCTTATGTCTCAGGGTGACGAGCGCAGTGGAATGCCACACAGTACTTTGTTAGTCAAGGTGCTGGATGGTGTTGCTACTGTTTATGGGTGGTCGTATCGCTTACCATCAGGCGAACGGCATGCTCGTCTCGTCATTAAATGCAATAAAAAAAAAAAAAAAAAAAAACAATGTCCGGAGGTTCAAAACCCAAGGCATACACCTCTGACTTTTCGAAGTTACGTGTGTATTGTTTATCAATTATCGTTCGCTTTAACGGTGAAGGAAAACATCGTGAGGAAACCTACATACCTGAGAATTCTCCATAAGAATCTCGACGGTATGTGAAGTCTGCCAACCCGCACTAGGCCAGCGTGGTGGACTAAGGCCTAACCCCTCTCAGTAGTAGAGGAGGCCCGTGCTCAGCAGTGGGCAGTATATAATACAGGGCTGATTGCATTGCAATTCATTTTTAACGCAAGTACTCGGATACTCAGTCAATATGGTATATGTCCCACCGTAACAATGTCAATAGGATCTAGATCAGCATATACCAACCAGCAATGATGTGAAATAAAATAAATAAATAATGAGCATCAGTGATGTATTAAAAAACATCAATCATAATAGGTCTGTTTCTCCGTACTTACCGCATGACAGCCTTCTCAGTGCATAGGCATGGTGTGTTTGGCTTATTGAGATACAACTGTACCTCAGTTGGCCATCAGATAAATAAAGCTGAATAAACCCAAAGAAAACTGTGCAACTGTCACCTTTATGCGTTCGGGTACACTGTCACATCCAGACATTAAACAGTATAGTTATAGACCGGACTTCAAGACCAAATTTTTCTTCCAAAAGTTGTTACCAATTGGCGATAAGTCGCTGTCTTATCTGACATGTCCGTGTAACAAGACGTCTCGGTATGCGCAAATTTTATACAGAAAACATTATTTTGGAAGGAAATATGGCAATTTACGTATTACGACTATGTAAAAGTATGTCCTCATGAATTTTAGATAGGTATTTTATTATTTCAAGGTAGATTGAGTTACTGACGAACAGGCTCAATATTTTTGTATGGCAATTTTCCTAATGTCCGCTCTATATAATCTCTCTTTGATGACAGCGTATGCAAACCTTGTATAATTCAATTTACTATTGAGGTTGTTTTGCAAATCGCATTTTACGAGGACTGTGAAATGTTTTGTAATGAAATAAAGCAATTCGAATACAAAATCTTATTTCTAAACACAATTAAGACGTTTGCCACAATCTATTGTTTTGTAAAATTAGTTTTGCGAAGGTTTATTGCTCGAACTAATTCTGTTTGATCTGATTACGGCAAAGAAGTTATGCTTTGACGTGTATTTTTATCATTGTGTGTATTTTAATAGCATTACTGGAATAATTTTAATAAAATCATGGGTTTAAAAAACATTATAAAAGAGCACAAAATTTGCTGATGCGAAGTCATGAAGTTAAAAACAACATTGTTATAAATGCGATAATTCATAGGTTAAAAATGTTTGTTAGAAGTATACGCGAAAACAGCTGAACGGAATTCGATGAATTTCAACGTACTTATAAACCAGGGCCTGAATTTATATTTAAGCTATTTTTTATCCCAAAAAGTACGCAAGAGAAAATGTTGTACTAAAATTAAAATCTAAAATAAATATTATAACAAATGTCGCGAAAAATACCCATTTCTTATTCGAATGTACAAAAACAAGGTCTGCCGCGGACATGAGACAGTTTTTGTCCCTTGAGGTTCGCGGTCCATTGACTCGCAAGAAATTTTGTTTATGTTCCTCAGTTCCTTTGGTTAAATTCTTGGACTGCCCCGGTGTACCTTTAGATATTTCAGGGTTACTAAAATAAAGTGTTTTCAAAATTTATCCACTACTAGCTTTTGCCCGCGGCTCCGCCCGCGTGAATGAGTTTTCCCGGGATAAAAAGTAGCCTATGTGTTCATCCAGGTCATAATCTACCCGTGTGCCAAATTTCATCGAAATCCGTTCAGTAGTTTTTGCGTGAAAGAGTAACAAACATCCATACATCCAGACATCCATACATCCATACTTACAAACTTTTGCGTTTATAATATTATATTATTATTACGAGCTTATGCCCGCGGCTCCGCCCGCGTGATAGAGTTTTCCCGGGATAAAAGTAGTCAATATATAAAATTTGTAGTCAGTATATAAGGCTAACGAGACTTACTTTAAAAAGCATCATACATTTATAATTAAATACTTAACTTTTCCATATTAATTGCAGTGCAGTGGCAGGCAACAGCTGTTTTTGACCTGTATTCACTCGTTAATCAACATCACCTTCTGATTAAAGAAAACCATTTGCTAAACCGCTTAGCTTGGTAATAAATTACATTGAGGTGCATGGCAGGGGAATCGTCGCTTATTATCGAGCTAGTTTTTGGACGTCCTGTGTACAAAAATACTCTATAAAATTCTAAAATTGTATTGTTTTTAAATTAGCTTACGTTAATTATATTTCGACATTTTGTAAAAGGTATTTAAGCATAAAATATATCCCACAATGGTAGGGACTATGGAATCCCATCTTATGTGGTATTGACATGCTACTTTCACTTCCTCTACTTTATTATTCATGCATTTTCTGACGTTTCCTTAAGGTTTTCACACGCATAGTTCGATTCCTGCTTCCTTTTCCATCCACACTCAAGTTCACTCAGCTTGGGTATCTGTTTCGTAATTCTATAAACAATCCTTTAAATTTTCTAACTCAACCTTCAGACATAAAAAATTGAGTGCTAAGTTTAATGTTCTGCCTCTGTGGCGTAGTTGTATTACGGTACGACTGCAATGCTGAGGTCTCGGGTTCGATTCTCGGGTCGGACAAAGTGATATTGGATTTTTCTATTCAGTATCAGCTCGGAGTCTGGGATTTGTGCCCGATATGGCGATAGGCTCGCCGCCTATCACATTATGGGATGAAAATACGCGCAGTGAAAATTGGGTGCATTAGTTGCGCCTCTGCCAACCCCTTCGGGGATAAAAGTCGTGAGTGTATGTATGTTTGTAAGTTTAATGTTACAACTATATGAAGTTGTACAAATCAATATACTATTCGCACATGAATCTAATAAAACTCAAATGCGAAAAGAATGAATCGTTCTAAATTGCTAATACGTCTTACGAATCTATCAAAAGGGAATCGCTCAAAAGAAAATTCTAATAAAAAATTTGAAATTCCAATCGCGTTCGTTATAATTTTCTCGTTAATATTACCATCCTTGTGGCGGATGCTTGATGAATATTTTTGGATTCAATACATTTTGTTATTTTGTGTGTTGATACATAATGTCCTTCAGCGAATATGTTAAGGGGTCGTTTCGTTTATGTATTTATTTTTAACTCATTGATGAGTCAATTGCCATATCAAAAAACGGGCAATTTATTTTCAATAGTAAGGAGGCAGTATATTTCCCCTACGCTGTAGACATACATTTCAAAAACGTGTTTTACTACTGCAATGATTGCAATCAGCCCTGTATTATATACTGCCCACTGCTGAGCACGGGCCTCCTCTACTACTGAGAGGGGTTAGGCCTTAGTCTACCACGCTGGCCTAGTGCGGGTTGGCGGACTTCACATACCTTCGAAATTCAGTTAACTTCTCAGGCTATGCAGGTTTCCTCACGATGTTTTCCTTCACCGTTAAAGCGAACGATAATTGATAACAATACACACGTAACTTCGAAAAGTCAGAGGTGTGTGCCTTGGGTTTTGAACCTCCGGACATTGTCTCGGCAGACCGTTCCATTCCCAACTAGGCTATCGTCGCTTTTTTTTTTTTTTTTTTTACTACTATCACTATTTTTTTAACTGATTACCCGTCGCTAGTTGTCACAATTATGCCGGCATTTTTGAACAGGATATATAAAGGCTGATCCCAAAACGCGACTTACTTACGTGGATGGTCGAGTTTTACTTCTTGTGTATGGTGGTCGCTATACGGGCGGATACGAACACCCTACTACCGGCAAATAAACCTGGGGGCACGGTTGTGCCCCGCAAGACGAGTCAAGTGAAACGTAACATGGACGTAAGGTGAAAAATGTATTCACTGTTCATTACTTTCCTGTTATACATAGTTCTCATAGAAACAAAACGGCCAAGCCTCATATTTTGAATAAGGTGTAGAGTTTTTGAAGCTAGGGCTTAAAGAGTTAGAAGCTTGGCTTTACATGAGATCTGATAACTATTTGACACTGCGAGCCATATCGCACCTTTAGGACGTAAACGACACAATTCAAAGAAATCGAAAATTGAGTTGGAGTCATAAAATTACTTAAAACGAAATTTTCAATACAACAATAGTTCAAACACCGCCATATTCAAGCGGGAAAAGGACAAAACTATTATATCGGTCCCTTTTGGAACGAAGTTCCTTATCGCGCGTTGTGAAAAGGGGCTGGACGGAAAGTTGTCACGACACTTTTTGCTATTATCTTACTAATATGAACCTTAAATACAATGCGTAGAAGCTATAATTCTTGAAACGAGTATATTTTTATTTACTTTATTTATTAAAGTCATTAAAACCATTTCTTACTAATCTAACATGAACCTTAAATACATTGCGTAGAAGCTATGTCCCCAGCGTTGGCACGGCACGAGTACAAAAGAATCGAACGTAACATTCTTTTTTCAAATTTTGTTGATTTATTCTACTTTGGGTACTGACATTTATCAATAACAAGACTAAACGTGCTTTGCTCGCGTTTAAAAATCTACTTTATGTGGTAAGCGTAAGATCGAATTTGTGTTTAGTCAATCAAAATTTGTGATAAAAATGCTATGCAATAGCTTTACCGCGGCAGTCTCCGAGTGCCACACGTATTTATTTGTTTTTTTCTCTAGAAACTTATGTATTGGAACGGAAATAGGAAAACATTTATATATTTATATATATACACACTCTGTTATATAAATAAAATTTTATTACAATTCCTTCACTAATTAATCGAAAGGAACTTCGTTCCATCCGGGTGTCCCTTGACACCTCTCATTGCTTATTTTATTATATTTTCATAAAAAGGGACCAGTTTTAAGTCATTTTATGGCGATAATCCAATTTTTTATTTTTTTTGATTTGCGTCGTTTTCGTCCTAAAGGTGCGATATGATCTCGTCTTGGCAACATTTTACTTGAAAATATTTTTGTTGCTTTTTACATATGATATGATAAACACATAACACAAAACATCATCTTTATTGAAACCGCCATAATGGTGATCAATAGATTCGAAGTTTATTTCGGTAACGGAAATGATTTCGAGTCGATAGGTGACTTGGGACAGATTTGTGTTTTCTCATAAATCTTTGAGGACTGTATCCATTAAAACTGGGCCAATAACAGAAACAGGAAAACAGTCCACTCGGGGCTGGAAATGTAAAATAAATAAGAGCAGTTACAGCGGTTCGAGTCTTCAAAACTTGAACGTTTCAGAATAAATTATTCTCTTATACTTTTTGTTTACTAACTGTAGCTCGCGGCTTCACCCGCATGAAAGCATTTTCTGATGCTAAAGTATCGTAAGAACGATACCGCCAACCACAACAAATCGGAATTGGATGCTAAAGTATATAGTCACCGTAGCAATCGATAGCGCCATGTTAACTACGCCAGCTCCTATTTAAAATAACATATACATATACACTCACGCCTTTAATCCCCGAAGGGGTAGGCAGAGGCGCAACTAGTGCACCCACTTTTCGCCGTTATTCCGTCCCATGATGTGATAGGGGGCGAGCCTATCGCCATATCGGGCACAAATTCCAGACTCCGGGCTGACACTGAATTTTAAAAACCCAATATCACTGCCCGACCCGGGAATCGAACCCAAGACCTCAGCATTGCAGTCATACCGTAATACAACTACGCCACCGAGGCAGTTTAAAATAACAGATTACAAAAGTCAATCATTTTCCTTGAGTACAAATAATCGGGACAAAAAGTAGCCTATCTGTTAATCCAAGACTAGGTCTATCCGTATGCCCAATTTCATCCAAATCCGTTCAACTGTTTTTCTATCATCCATCGTCTTACATTTTCACAAATATTTCGCATTTATAGTATTATTAGACTATCCCACCCTCACACCCACCATTGCAACTCTTGTAAGCCAGGATCGGCAGTGCCACGCATTATACAACCGAGCGGTGAAGCTAGGCGAGACTCAGGGGAATAATATTAGTCTTAACTCGGAACGAAATTAATCAAATTGAATAAGTTTTATATTTGCGACTGGCTTGAAATCATGAGAAGTGGCCTGAAGGAGCCATATACCCAGCAGTGTCCCACAAGCTGTGGATGATGATGAAGATCCGATCTTATACCTACATTTGATTCTAGCAAGCCAGAGAAATATAGACGATTTTTTTTATTGCATTGAATGACGAGACGAGCATGCCGTTCGCCTGATGATAAACGATACGACCACCTATAAACAGTAGCAACACCATCCAGCACCTTGACTTACAATGTACTGTGTGGCATTCCACTGCGCTCGTCATCCTGAGACATAAGATGTTAAGTCTCATTATGTCCAGTAGTTACACTGGCTACAATATCCTTTAAACCGAAACACAACAGTGCATGCACACTGTTGCTTGGCGGTAGAAATAAACATTGCGGTGGTACCCACCCAGACAGACTCTTACATATGAGAGCCCTACCACCAGTGACAAAATTTCTGCTCCCGTCCAAGAAATAAAGCTATTGCTCCTCATTTTACATCTCATTCACTTTTTCCTAATCGTATTCTTCATCACTGAAGGACGTGTCCGTCTTGTAACGCTTTGACTTCGATAATGAGCGTTTTCCATACCCCCCCTGTCTTCAGCATTTTTATTCTACTAAATAGAAAACGAAAACACACCTTAAACAACGTAAAACGAATTCAAAATGTCCCGTGTATCAATTTGATAGCAAAGTATTAGCATTTCGCTGTCGCGGCGTTGATTTCATATTATGAATTTTAAATCACGTCGCTTCTGTGAAACAATTACGCATGCATTAAATCTTACACGATTTAGTGTATGCGTAAGTAAAAAAAAGGAAAAAAGATTTTTATCACACATACACACACACATTCACTCCCCCCTTTTATCCCAAAAGGGATAGGCAGAGGCGCAACTAGTGCACCCACTTTTCGCCGTGCGTATTCCGTCCCATTATGTGATAGGGGGCGAGCCTATCGCCATATCTGGCACAAATTCCAGACTCCGGGCTAATACTGAATTTAAAACCCAATACCACTTTGCCCGACCTAGGAATCGAACCCAAGACCTCAGCATTGCAGTCATACCGTAATACAACTACGCCACCGAGGCTGCTGCTGAGAGCTGCGAGTGCGCCGGCCCGGCGTGAGGCGTGAGGCGTGAGCGCGTCCAGCTTAATAACACCGAGGATTACCCTAACTATAGTTGAAAAACCCTAGCCTTAATGTATATGCTGCGACTCAATGTTATATCATGTGATAAGTAAAGCTCCTCTGAAAATCTCAAGGGAACCGGTAAAAAAATACAAAAAACATAGCAATATCACTTTGCGTGACCCGGCGATCGAACCCGAGGCCCCAGTGAACCCAATTATTTAAGTATTGTAAATAGAAAGTTTTTATATTCTTACATAATATTATTATATAATTAACTCTCTTTATCTGGCTCTCTGGACGCGAAAACTTAAAAGCTATTCGACGGATTTCAATGAAATTTGGCATGAAGATAGTTTGAGACTCTGGGAACGATATTGGCTTTTTATCCCGGTAAAATATCATATACCGAGACTTTTATCTCGGAAAAACTCTTAAACACGGGTAAAGCCACAAGCAAAAGCTAGTTCTTTATAAAAATAAATTTCATTAATTCGTTCTTTCCCGCCAAAAAAACGTGTTGTATTCACAATAAGTATTAAATTAAATTTGACTTTATTCGTCACTTACGCTGTATTTACTGTGTTCATTACTTGTACTATCCCAGACGTTATTTGCTTAGAGCAAACCAAAAACTAATTCCACCACTCAGACTCATTGAAACCACTTAAATGATTGGTGTTATCAAACTAAATGAACAAAACCAGACTTTAAATCAACAAATTGAAATTGTATAAATTCGAATAGCGTTGATACGAAAAGGCAAAGCGTGGAGATCTGGTACTGTTGGGATAGTAAACCTTTGGCACACGATGCAATTATTGTGATTATTTTTCCGACCCAAATATCGACCAATAGAATTGCACCATTCGACGTCACGTGGTACAACCTACATGGTATTATACTGACAATTTTTTTTGAATATTTTCTCTGGTCGTTACTATATAATAAGAAACAATTTTTTTTGAATATTTTCTCTGGTCGTTACTATATATTATGAAATTCTTATTTGTTGACTGTTCATTTCATCTCATGGTGCAATTCTATTGGCCGACATTTGGGACGGAAAAATAATCCCCCGAATACCACACGAGCTTCAAAATTATCTGGCATTTCCCTCAAGGTTCCCTGCAAACAAATGAAGTCGTCAAGTTTTTCAGGAAAAATCACTCGCGCTTCGCGCTCGTGATTTTTTAACCTGAAAACTCCTTCATTTGTTTGCAACGAACCTATCGGAAAATACCCGATAATTTTGAAGCTCTTGTGGTATTATATGTGAAAATATCACAATTCACAGGCTCAATAATAGACTGACCGATTACGATTTAGATCTAAAATTAGTTAAGTATACAAATAGAGATTCGTCTTAACGTTATCTATCTTCCTGTCTCCGCTTTTTTCGATACCTTGTTTCTACACTGATTTACTAATGGTCTCATTCATCGGTTTCTTTTAAGAAATATAATATCTTTATGTGTCCGACGCTGTTAAAAGGGTAGTGTTAATCTATACTAATATTATAAAAAGGAAAGATTTGTATGTAAGTATGTTTGTAACGACTAAACTCAAAAATTACTCTACGGATTTCGATGAAATTTGGCACACGGATAGATCACGTCCTGGATTAACACATAGGCTACTATTTATCTCGGGAAAATATTTTTATCCCGGAAAAACTTTTTCACGCGGGTGAAGCCGCGAGCAGAAGTCTAGTTGTTACGTAAGGTACATCGAGAATTTTCTTTATTAAATACCTAATATAAAGTGTAATTTTATTAAAAATAAAAAAAATGCAGAAGAAATACTCAGACCAAAGGTTTGTATACCCCTGTTCTCTATTCTTTATTTCTTATTAGAAATATAAGGCTTGAGATGAAAAGATAATAAAAAGTAAATTCATCTTTAAATGGGTAGTACTAGAACTAAGAAAACGAAAAAATATAAGTTAAAATGAATAGCTCTGTAGTACAGTATACCTAGATCTTTGATTTTATTGTGAAACCAGTGGAAACCGGGTCGATCATAAAAATACATCGAAAGTACACAGTGGTACCTAATATCTATCTTGTTTTGATTATTTTAAAACAGAAGAAAAATTTTACGTCTATGTTTTTCTTATGACTCCCATAGGACAGGCTTAGCCTAGTTTCGGAGTAATTGTAAAATAATGTCTATAACGTTTCGGATTTCACAATAAATTTATTTCTTTCTTATCTATAGAACCACAGATTCCTGAAACTGCTTTGCTATTATATCTCATTGCTCACCCAATACAATGCTTTCAACCCTGTCCTCTAATACTTGCGAAAATGCGCAAACTCCACATTAAAATCGACACTCATCCTAGTATTAAGTATTTGATGTATCACTGCATTGAGAAAAACTGCCAATTGATTACAAAGTACACAATGTGAACTTAAAAGATAACATTCAGTATCTATTTCAAGACTGAGTCCCGTCAAGTTTCTCGCTTCGTTGGACCGAGGAATTACCGCCCGCTGTCCTTGTCATTTCGTATTTTATTTATTCGCAAGACACTCGGAACGGGCGAACAAGCCTGATTAATTATTTTGTAAACAGTCACAAGGAAGGCTTTTTGTACTGGAGGTCTCGCTGTTTTATTTCAATACAGTATGTATTTTAAGTTAAGGACCTATTTAAATACACTGCAGTTCATGCATGTAACCAATCGGCTCGGTAGCGTAGTTGTATTGCGTACACGTTACGAGTATGATTTGTGCGCTGAGGTCCTGGATTCGAATCCCGGGTCGAGCCAAAAACATTGTAACTGGGTTTTTCCATCTTAAAATGACTCAGTCGCAGCTCGGAGTCAGGAAGTTAGCGGTGTGATACCCACGTGCCTCGGAAAACACGTAAAGTCGTTGGTCCTGCGCCTGATCTCTCTTCGGTCATGTCGGACTTCCGTCTCACCTGACTATGAGAATGAAGGAATAGCGAGTGCACCTGTGTATTGCGCACACACTTGTGCACTATAATATCTCATGCGTACCTGGCTGATCTTCGTTAAGATTGGCCGCCGTGGCCGACATTGGCCACGAGGATTTTATGTTATTTAGTTATTTAATAATAAAAATATACGCAATAAAGTGATAAATGACAGAGACTTCGTAATAAGGCTCCCAACGCGTGGGTACCTGTGTACTAGCTACTTGTTCGACCTATATTATCGGTCATTACGTATGACTATAATCTAACAAATTTTCTCTTTTGATCTTTTTTATTTTTTTAATTTATTATTCCTCACATAAGAAATTGTTACCTAAGGAAGAGGACACTGACTTCTGTAACACAGGTTTATACCTAGCTCAGAAGTCAGGGGACTTAATAATGTTTGTTAAAATTTGTGGAAAATAAATTATTATTATTATTATTTAAGTATGATCCGTTTTTCCTCCGTACTTCAAACCTGGTTGGAACTTGCAAGGCAATAATAATAATTGCTAAAATTGCCTTAAAAAATAAGGTCATCATATTACACACGGTATAGTTATTTATTACAAAGAGTGTTATCTTATTTCTCACTAATATTATAAATGCGAAAGTTTGTGAAATTTTTTGGATGTTTGTTAGAAGTAAACGCAAAAACTACTTAACGAATTTCGATGAAATTTGGCACACGGGTAGATCATGTCCTGGATTAACACATAGATTTTTTATCCCGGTAATTTGCTCCCATGGGAAATAATAGATATTTTTATGTGATTCTTTACGTAGATGGCGCTGGCGTCGTACTGTGTTTTTCGAACTTTTGTAACGGGAAAGGCTTTTCACGCGGGCAAAGCTGCGGGCAACACCTAGTAGAACATAACAGACCTTTATCTCCGAAGGGGTAAGGCAATCAGAGCAAATACCTTTCGTCATGTATGCTCCGTCCCATGATGTGACAGTGGCGAACCTATCACAACCAGCATAAATTCCAGACTCCGGGCTCATATTGAGCAAAAAAAAACTTTGCCCGCCCCGGAATCCGAACCCAGGCCTTTAGAGCCGTGTCGCAATGCAAACCATGTTGTATCCAGGTATAAATAATGCCTTCGTCGAATCCATTAGAGTACATAAATTATTCTTGAGAATCTATCCATAAAATAAACCTAAATTATAATCCATCCGTACCGTTTTTTTAAAGTAGTTTGAATAATTTATAAATTGACGAGCTGTTAAGATTTTCTGGTAAAAACCGTAGCAGAATTCCTTGTATTGCAAAATAATGTACAGTTAACCACACAAATCGTTTAACAAATTCAACTTCAAGTCGCTTTAACTTTTGAGACCTTACAAATTTTTAAAAAAAGTCAGAGGTTGTGCCCTTGGGTTTTGAACCTGCGGACATTCGTCTCGGCAGTCCGTTCCACTCCCAACTAGACTATCGCCGCTTCACACAAATATGTTTATTAAAAAATACTCTTAAATTACACACATTAAATTGTAATATGAACTATGTACTTTACAAAAGAATGAATTAAAAACTTCTAGTCGCATGCCAAATTAGTACAAAAAATCAGGCACCGACTCCAAAGGTTTATTCATTGCACATAAATATAATCACACGAATGGCAGTGTATATAATATTGGTAGTATTTAAATTTCCTTATAACCCATGAGCAAAGTATAAGTTGTTTGTTACATTAGAGTGGTTTTTGAAGTCGGTGCAATTTTTTTTTTAGTTTTTAATACTTTTTTATGTCAAAATTTTTATTTATTCTTTTATTGTACCAACCATAAGTCTTTATTTTTGTAGCTGAGAGTACAATACAAAAGACATTTCAATTGAAAAAGTCCTATATTGAAATCCTTTCCTTTGACGTCATCTGTGAAGTGTAGTGTGTACGATATCCTTTTAAAGGAAACCTCTATAATATTTTTGTTATAAATTAGAGCGTGTAGTTTTGAATCCATAAAATTCGTTAAAACAATCCAAAAGGACGAGAATTCGGGAGATTTTAGATTAGTTTGACTTTTTATTGAAGCAATTCTAATTGGACATCAAGGCAGGGTATCACAACGATGACTAAGCCCGAATTTTTTCAACCGTGGTCAGGGCAATCCACGGTTTTATTACACTGGACGCGCTCGCAGAGCTTCGCCTGCGCCAGGCATGAGGCGTGTGTGCGTCCAGCTTAATAAGACCCGGAGAAAAAGATAACCACGGTTGAAAAAACGAGACCTAAATGTTATGATTATTTCTAAACATAAATTATTCCTTACGTTTACGCGGATGTTAGACATTGAAATTAAACTATTATAACGCCCCGTGACCACGAAGTGCTGCAAAGCCTTCGAAACGTCGGGAGAAAATAAAATAAAAAACCGCGATAAAATCCGTTATAATAGTTTAATTTCAACATAAATTATTTTAATCATAGTGCTATCTTTGCCAGTATCCTAATGGGTGACGGTGACAGTACGAGGTTTTAAATATTTTTAGAGCTAAACATAGGTACTTAAGTAATGAGTAGTTGTGTAGGCTGGCCTAAATGTATAAAAACGAAATACTGACGTGTCATTGTCGCCTTTTTGGAACGAAGTTCCTTATCGCGCGTTGTGAAAGGGGGCTGGACGGAAAAAACAAACGAAAAGTTGTCACGACACTTTTTGCTATTATCTTACTAATATGAACCTTAAATACAATGCGTAGAAGCTATAATTCTTGAATCGAGTATATTTTTATTTATTTTATTTATTAAAGTCATTAAAACCATTTCTTACTAATCTAATATGAACCTTAAATACATTGCGTAGAAGCTATTTCCCCAGCGTTGGCACGGCACGAGTACAAAAGAATCGAACGTAACATTCTTTTACCAAATTTTGTTGATTTATTCTACTTTGGTTACTGACATTTATCAATAACAAGACTAAACGTGCTTTGCTCGCGTTTAAAAATCTACTTTATGTGGTAAGCGTAAGATCGAATTTGTGTTTAGTCAATCAAAATTTGTGATAAAAATGCTATGCAATAGCTTTACCGCGGCTGTCTCCGAGTGCCACACGTATTTATTTGTTTTTTTCTCTAGAAACTTATGTATTGGAACGGAAATAGGAAAATATTTATATATTTATATATATACACACTCTGTTATATAAATAAAATTTTATTACAATTCCTTCACTAATTAATCGAAAGGAACTTCGTTCCATCCGGGTGTCCCTTGACACCTCTCAAGTTTTTTGTTTCAAATTACACGTTGGTAACGTCTGCGTGGTGCCTAATCGTTTTTTTTTTTATTTCATTGAATGACGAGACGTGCATGCCTTTCGCCTGATGGTAAGCGATACGACCACCCATAAACAGTAGCAACACCATCCAGCACCTTGAGTTACAAAGTACTGTTTGGCATTCCACTGCGCTCGTCATCCTGAGACATAAGATGTTAAGTCTCATTATGTCCAGTAGTTACATAGGCTATAATGTCGTTCAGACCGAAACATAACGGTGCATGCACTCTGCTGCTTGGCGGTAGAAATAGACATTGCGGTGGTACACACCCAGACGGACTCTTACATATGAGACACCTATCACCAGTCTTTTTTAACCTTTTCAAAACTTCATTCGACGTTTATAGAGCTGTTACAACCAATTTATCATCGCAATTGAAACGTGAAAAACCTACAACACTATCGGGTACCACTTTACTTAACCAAAACATTCGAATACGCCAATTATTCTTTCATTCGCGAATTCGCGAACGGCAGAGGCGAATGCAGGAAAAACCAATTGCAACTTGGACAATAAATTACATTCGCACCACTCGGCCTTTCTAATCGGGGCTTTTGTTTATTCGTTTCTGATAGTGTTTGTTCGTGTTATAAGCTGATAGCGTTTTAGCTATAACTAGCGTTTGCCCGCCGATCCACCTGCGCTTAATCCGTTCTGGGGATAAAAAGTGCAATTTATCACTCAGGTATAATATAGCTTCATACTAAATAGTGAAAGAGTTTTTTAGAATTTGAGCAATAGTTCCAGAGAAAGGCGTCAATAAACAAACAAATCTTACCTTTCATAGTTTAATATAGATTACAATAGTTTGCATTTAGTGAGACATCAGGCATAAGGACTATGGGTGCAAGTTAGCTCAATATATTCATTCATAGTTGTTCTTGAGTGGAGACCGCGAGTCGGCAAACGTAGTGTAGGACGCCCTCCAGCTAGGTGCAGTGGAGTGACGATTTATGAAAGGTCGCTGGCAAAAACTAGATGCAACACGTCGAAGACCGGGTAAAATGACGCGTGTTAGAGGATGTCCAACAGTGGACTAAAATATAGGCTGATTATCATGATGATGATGAATTATTCATACAAGGCGGAAGCGATGTCTAATGTATTATCATTTTAAAATATAAATAAAAAAACGTTATCCAAATTATTTTGTTTAGGAATTATCTCTAAAGAGAAAACGAGTTAAGATCAATGGCAGATTTTAAAATATTTTGCTTATATTTTATGCATCAAAATATATTTGCAACACCTTCACGCGTCAAGGTCAGAAAATTTATCACTTTATACAATTGTCGATAGAGATAAGAGAAAGCCCATTGTATAGACTCGATCCCTAGTCCTATATAATCCAATATAATGTATTAATATACAACAATAAAGAAGATAGATATACTTATGGCATAGAATGACGAGACGAGCATGCCGTTCGCCTGATGGTAAGCGATACGACCGCCCATAAACAGTAGTAGCACCATACAGCACCTTGAGTTACAAAGTGCTGTGTGGCATTCCACTGCGCTCGTCATCCTGAGACATAAGATGTTAAGTCTCATTATGTCCAGTAGTTACACTGGCTACAATGTCCTTCAAACCGAAACACAACAGTGCATACACACTGCTGCTTGGCGGTAGAAATAGACATTGCGGTGGTACCCACCCAGACGGTCTCTTACATATGAGAGACCTACCACCAGTAAAGTGGTACTTGCTAACCATTATGGGTTAAACGCTTATACGCACCAAATATTGCCGTGGTAAAATAAAGCCAATCACTTGTAACTTAAGCTGCAACATTAGGTCGATTCAGTTTCTTATCTCCGCTGAGCTGGGATTCAAGAGAAATCCTTTAGAGGCGTCCAAGGTGTCTGATATATGTACCGACCGGGAGAAATATATTGCCCTACAATCGAATTGTTTTAAATTCAAATTATTTTCTTTAAAATGAAATCATGTCTATGAGAACTTGTTAATTCAAAAAGCAATCGTATATTAAGCACATGATGATTTATTCATAAATAAGCAGCCTCTATGGCTTAATTGTATTGTGTATATCGGCGCCAGGTCAGAGGTTTCCCCCAGATCCATGGCAAATAGAAACAAAAGCTCACTTTTAAGTATTTATAATTATAAGTCCAAAGTATAGAAAACGAATGTGTCCCACTGCTCAATTGCCTCGGTTTTTATAATCTCAGTTAACACAGTTTAACGATTCAATAGAAAGTCTGAATATAAAACAAATTAACAAAAACTTACTATAATTACAAAATAAATAATTCTTATAAATAAATGACTAATTAATGTAAAATTATTACAATATTTTAAACCATAAATAGTGAACATTAAAATGACTTAATTATAGCGGAAATGGTTGTAAAACAAAATACTTATGAATGGTTTCAATCTAGAATTAAATACATTAATATCAAACAAATGCACAGCTTACACTCAAATTATAAAGTACGAATTTCAGACTATTATTTGTTTTTATGTAATATTAAACTTATAATGACCCATTGTTATAATACTTAAGAGTATCACGCTTGACAATAAGAAATATAATAGCATTCGGGTAAATCAATAAATACAAAACAAATTAAGGAACTCTGGAAATCACATAAATAAATCATTTTGTACAGTTCCGGATTTATAAAATATTTTAGTTGTCTTTCGTGACAATAGGCGGCGGTACGAGGGGGCGCCCATATGTACGTAGTACGACTACCTTACTAGGATCTTGGGTTCGATGCGCAAGTCGGGAAAAGTGATTTATTTTGGTTTAATATATTTGATTTTCGACTTTTTCCTACTTACAAAATCTTTAAGCGCATCGCAGACTGTCAATTTGTTTCACCAGATATCCGACACCAAATGGCAACGGAGGACTCTTTAAATTTCCACTAAAGCAACTCATCTATACTATAATAAAGCAGTAGATCCGGGTGTGTTTGTTTATTGAAATAAGTGTGAGAAAAAAGAAAGGGGGTGACTAAAGAAGAGTCATGGAAAACAAATCAGCGATTTTTATAATTCTTTTCTGGCTGTCTGTTTTTCTATTTGTTTGTTACTGCACATCTCCGATACTACAGCACGGGTTTCGATGCAAATTGATATGGATATAGTTTGAGACCCTGAAAAGGACATAGGCTACTTTTTATCTCGAAAAACTTATTCACGTGGACGGAGCCGCGAGCAAAAGATAGTACTATAATAATAACAAATTTTATCTGTTTTAGCATTTATTGAATTCATCTCCGTCCTTACAACATACTACATAGAAATCCAAATCACATCAACAAAAACTATAAGCATAAACAAAATAAATATAATCCCTTCCTAGCCGATTTCGGCCACGGCGGCCAATCTCAACGGAGATCAGCCAGGCACGCGGGAGATATTATAGTGCACAAGTGTGTGCGCAATACACAGATGCACTCGCTATTCCTTCACTCTCATAGTCCGGTGAGACGGCAATCCGACATGACCGGAGAGAGATCAGGCGCAGGAGCAACGGCTTTACGTGCTTTCCGAGGGTCGGGGGTATCACACCGCCAACTTCCTGACTCCGAGCTGCGACTGAGTAATTTTTTAAGATGGAAAAACCCAGTCACAATGTTTTTGGCCCGACCCGGGATTCGAACCCAGGACCTCAGCGCGCAAATCGTACTCGTAACGCGTACGTAATACAACTACGCCACCGAGGCAGTCAAAATAAATATAGCAAACTTTCGACTACGGCTCAAGTAAATTTTCTTTAATTTGTCGCCTCTGCAGTTCCCGGAACATCCTTTGAATGGATTCGTTAATGTTTATTAGGTGTCCTTTGTTTTGAATACAAAAGAGGAACTGGATTTTCCACAAAAAGAAGCGAGTATTTTTTACAGCACTGAAGCAAATTACGGTGCTGCATTGTGTATGTTTAACATTTCGTTAAATTGCTTCAGGCTTGAAACACCGAGGACTTTTTTGATTCCCAGTATGTTATTATCTTTTAATTGGTGTTTAGTTTCACAAAAGGCTTATTGAGCTGACCCCTTTTGTTTCACGTGGATTTTTAGGGTTTGTTATGTATACTAGTTATATCTAGGTTAAAAGATGTTAAGTGGTAATCGTGTATGTCATAATGGTCCATGGGCCAGTTACAGATTTCCATGGCCAAGTTCCTCTCAAACGATAATTGGTGAGACGCACCAGAGAAGTGTATCATAAAGCCTCGTGAAAGTCAGGTGCGGTTCCGTGGGGGCGATGAGCGGTGGTAGCCTCCCAAACACGTAGAAAAAAATATATATTCAGTAATTTCCTCCCAACTAAAAACTATTTTAAATTGTAGCTAACCCGATACCTTGAAGAAAAAAAATAATCAGCTGACTGTAACTTGGGGCATTATGCGTCAGAGGGTCGATCAAACGTATAAAAAAATATATAATTTCAGTGATTTCCTCTCAACTAAAAATTTACCTGATGATAGCTTATACGCAACTATGAATAAATATATATGTCAGCTGGCTGTATGCCGGGGCTAAAACCGTCAGCTGATGCCTTGAAAGCTATACCTGAGAAGTTCTCCATAAGAATTTCGAAGGTATGTGAAGTCTGCCAACCCGCACTAGGCCAGCGTGGTGGACTAAAGCCTAAACCCTCTTAGTTGCAGAGGAGGCCCGTGCTCAGCAGTGGGCAGTATATAATACAGGGCTGGTATGGTATGGTATACTAATATTATAAAGATTAAAAGTTGGTAAGTTTGTAGGTTTGAAGGGGCTAATCTTTGGAAATACTGAACCGACTTTGAAAATTCTTTCACTAATAGGAAGCCAGATTACTCCTAAATGCTATAGGCTACTTTATTCCGGAAAAATATTTATCCCGGAAAACTTTTACACGCGCGCGGATTCGCGGGCAAAAGCTAGCTATTAATATGGACAATCATAACACAATGAAAACCAAGTAAACAACATAATCAAAAGCAAGCTCAAAAATAACTTCTTAAATAATTGCTCCCAACACGAAGACTTGTCTGTCTTAGAGAGTCCAAGTTTCGAGGACTGGGCAAAGTTGTACAGTAATTTGGCAAGTTTCAACAAAGGTTAGCCAGCTCACCTTGCATTTGCATTTATATGGGCGGTAATTATGGCCTCCCTTGAAATTTGCAACATTACCAGGTAAGTCGCTAAACATTTGGGATCTAGTTCCTACTCCGTTTTGAATTAAATGAGTTTACGAAGTGGTTTAATGTTGACAAATTGAAATTAGCTTTGGTTTTTATTCCTTTTCACGAAATAAATAAATTAATAATAACCTTGTTCCTTTTTCATAAATTAATAACAGATTTTTTTACTGATATAAAGCTTCTGTTCCTCGAAAAGACAGTAGCATTTTTATGATACAATTTGTTAACTTCAGAGATTGCTCAAAACAACCTTATTAAATTACAATCTTAACCTCTGAAATATGAAATCTAAAATTTTATTGCAACATAATTATGCACGTCTTATACAAAATTAAGTTTTGCATATTTTTAATACATATGTCTTCCTTCATTTTTAAAGAGGCGTCCTAAATCTTACCGCATACTCCAGTCTGCAGTACCCTTCTCTCTGACGTCTACAATATATAAACATGAAAATAAGTAAGATTTTAAATAATTTAACATGAAAATGTACATTACTCTTCTTTCGCAGACTTTATAATACACACACATATACTCACGCCTTTTATCCCTAACGGGGTAGGCAGAGGCGCAACTAATGCACCCACTTTTCGCTGTGCGTATTCCGGCAGGCATAAATACCAGACTCCGGGCAGATACTTCCTTTTTAGTATTATTAGAGGTAGGTATCCTCGCGATATTCCTTCGTCGTTCCTCAGAAGCAATACCATAAAAACAAATAGTCTCAACAAACTCGAAAATTTGGGATGTTTGAATATAGTTATTCCAAATTCAAACGTAACGGTCTCTAGTATAAGTATTATCTTCTATTTAAATGCACAATCTCTACACAACAGTTATTGTGTTTGAAATGGAGTTTTGGATTCTGTATTAGAGTGCTCAAATTATATGTAGAGATTTTGTATATCGAACCATTTTGCTACTTCATTAAATAATAATTGACTTTTGTCGATATATAAAGTGACCATTTTGCTACTTCGTTAAATATTATTGAGATTTGTGGATATATAGTGAGATTTTGCGATTGAAAAAATAGATTTATCAAAGGAGTACAGCCATCAAAATTTAATATTCGTGCATATGTCTAGCCTCGGTGGCGTGGTTGTATTGCGGTGCGAATGCAGGCCTGAGGTCTCGGGTTCGATCCCCGGGTCGGGCAAAGTGATGTTGGAATTTGTGCCCGGTATGGCGATAGGCACGCCCCCTATCACATCATGGTACGGAATACGCTTGGCGAAGGGTGGGTGCACTGGTTGCGCCTCTGCCTGCCCCTTCGGGGATAAAAGGCGTGAGCATGCGTATGTCTAGTACTCGGTAAAATATTACTGATAGAGCTGAGAGAGACAAAATCAACGAGAAATGTAGCAACGTATGATATTACGCGTGTTCCTGAAGAGATGAATAGACAGGTAAGTATACACCGACAAACGTTAGAGGCTTATCGCTGTCTACTATAAAATTACCTCTATTTTTTTTCAAATTGTAACATGACTGCCTCGGTAGCGTAGTTGTATTACGATACGACTGCAATGTTGAGGTCTCGGGTTCGATCCTCGGGTCAAGCAAAGTGATATTGGAGTTTTCTATTCAGTATCAGCCCGGTGTCTGGAATGGAACGGTCTGCCGAGACATTGCCCGGAGGTTCAAAACCCAAGGCACACACCTCTGAATTTTCGAAGTTACGTGTGTATTGTTTATAAATTATCGTTCGCTTTAACGGTGAAGGAAAACATCATGAGGAAACCTGCAAACTTGAGAATTTTCCATAAGAATTTCGAGGGTATGTGAAGTCTGCCAACGCGCACTAGGCCAGCGTGGTGCACTAAGGCCTAACCCCTCTCAGTAGTAGAGGAGGCCCGTGCTCAGCAGTGGGCAATATATGACACAGGACTGATTGCATTGCATTGTTATAAGTGACCATTAGTATTAATAATAATTATTAATATAATCAATTTAATGTATGTCTTGACTTATCATAAGTGCAACTATGTTCGCCTACGTGATGAATAAAGTATTTAATTTTATTTATTTTTTTATTTTATTGCATGGCGACCGGCTCGCCCCTTATCACGTCATGGGACGGAATATGCAGTGCAAAAAGTGGGTGCATTAGTTGCGCCTCTTCCTCCTACCCCTTCGGGGATATAAGGCGTTAGTGTCTGTGGTTAACATATAATAAGATCCGCGCATACGTCAATTTGTTGGACCAGAATAACAGTACCAGCTATCAATTTTCGTTTTCATGTATCATACTAGTTGTACAAATCCAAATATACGCCGCACGACGTGCACGCAGCTTGCCGCCGGCCGCGGTAATAAGCCATGAGGCTGAGCCATAGGCGCTCGTGTTGCGAGCCATAGATAACACACTATATATGATTGCAAGCAGTGCGCGCCCCGTGCGCATATTATATATAAGTGCTTAATGTTAATATAAATTATGATACATTTATAACAATATTTTTTTATATGAAAAATATCATAATATGAACCGACTAAGCGGCTGTATGTCACCTGGGCCTCTCAACGAAAATCAGCGTTGCAGTTCTACTCAGGTCGTGCTGTAACATCTAGCTGAATGAGGATCCTTTGCCGGTCAAAATTGTAGTTTTAGTTTAAGGTAATATATATGTATTTTGTTTATTTAAAATTGTGCCAGCAATAAAAGAAATCTTTCTTTCTTTCTAATCTTAGTATTGTAAACGCGAAAGTTTGTATGTATGGATGTATGTTTGTTACTCTGCCACGCAAAAACTACTAAACGGATTTCGATGAAATTTGCAACACGGCTAGATCATGTCCTGGGTTAACACATAGTCTACTTTTTATCCCGGGAAAATATAAAGCGGTACTTTTATCCCGGAAAAACTCATTCAAGCGGGCGGAGCCGCGGGCAAAAGCTACTTTTCTCTATAGCTAAAAGTTGCTTTAAGGAAATGCTTAATGATGAAATGCTATTCAATAGTTGAGACATCTGTTTCAAGTTTCAACTAAACTGATTATGGTGCAACAATTTGACAACGTTTGCGCAATGCCTAATTGCCCTAGGGACCAAAACCAGGACCTTAAATTATAAGTACGTTGCACCTAGACCAATTAATTGGAAGTTTAACGCTAGAACAAACATAGCCCGAGGATAATAAATGTTTAATATTTCGATAGAATCCTGGAGTTACAGAGATCGAAGTTGTGGGCAAATTGTGTAATAAGTTATTTTACAAAATGCTTGTCGTTTTACTAGTGCTCGTATTAAGATTAAGGCTAATTTTTTATTTTTTTTTGTTTTCTTCAGTTAGGCGATCCTGCAGTCAACACCGGGGGAAACCTGCGAATGGGATACTGGAGTCCCCCGGCTTAACGACTGCAGGGGCCTGGAGGGGACGTGGGTGAGGAATATGGAAGGAAAGGTGGGGGAAGGTGGCAAGGTTCACAGGATGAGCGGAAAGAGAGGGTGCCAGGAAATGTTCGCGGGCCCTTTTTAGGCCTCAATGTGTTTTACAACCAAGAGGTATACACACTGAATTGTGTGCCTCGGCCCGCGACTAATGTCCCCCCGCGCATGGGCGTGCATTGGGTGTGAAGACCCAGCGCACAAGAATTGCCTCGGGGGGCAGATTAAGGCTAATTAGGTAAGGCGTAAACAGTGTTTTTTTTTTAATTGAAAACTTCTTTAGCTGCGTTAACCACCTTTTGGGATGGGTATAACATGTTAAACTCGCATCAGGACACGTGACCCTGATCGAAAATGCGTAGGTGGTTTTACCATCCCTTACTAATATGAATCTTAAATTCAATGCGTAGAAGCTATAATTCTTAAACGAGTTCATTTTTATTAATTTACTTCATTAAAACTATCCCTTACTAATATGAACCTTAAATACAATGCGTAGAAGCTATAATTCTTAAACGAGTACATTTTTATTTATTTCCCCAGCGTTGGTACGGCACGAGTACAAAAGAGCGTAACATTCTTTTTTCAAATTTTGATTTATAAGCAATGAATTGTGTATCGGTTAATGAAGTATCAATGTCGCAATAACAGCCGCTCATTCAGTTTTGTTTTTTCAAATGGGCAAAGGGAATCGTAAATTTTTGGAACGAAGTTCCTTATTGCGCGTTGTGAAAGGGGGCTGGACGGAAAGATGTCACGACACTTTTTGCTATTATCTTACTAATATGAACCTTAAATACAATGCGTAGAAGCTATTTCCCCAGCGTTGGCACGGCACGAGTACAAAAGAATCGAACGTAACATTCTTTTTTCAAATTTTGTTGATTTATTCTACTTTGGTTACTGACATTTATCAATAACAAGACTAAACGTGCTTTGCTCGCGTTTAAAAATCTACTTTATGTGGTAAGCGTAAGATCGAATTTGTGTTAAGTCAATCAAAATTTGTGATAAAAATGCTATGCAATAGCTTTACCGCGGCAATCTCCGAGTGTCACACGTATTTATTTATTTTTTTCTCTAGAAACTTATGTATTGGAACGGAAATAGGAAAATATTTATATATTTATACACACTCCGTTATATAAATAAAATTTTATTACAATTCCTTCACTTATTAATCGAAAGGAACTTCGTTCCATCCGGGTGTCCCTTGACACCTCTCATTGCTTTTTTTTTGTTGTTGTTTTTTTTTTTTAAAGTGACGAAGAAATAGTGATATTGACATTTTTGTGTACGATAGCGCAATAAATGAATATTGTATTTAACTAAATAAATGCTAGTACTTTTATACTGATAAATAAAGCAAGTCGTGCGAAATTATTCCCTAACCATTCCAAAATATTCAAAAGTGCACAACGTTAATGTTCAAGTTTCACTTCTGCCGGTACTCCCGGAGTGCAACCCGTTGTTTTTTACAATATTGCCTTTTTGTAATATTATTTGTCTCTCATAATGATAATCGGTGTATTAACGCCTAAAACGATGAAAAATAGGAAAGTCTAGTAAAAGTTATGAATACCAAAATAAACGCCAGTGCACTCGGAAGAACAAACTAGACACTTTCTAAAAAGACGAATTGTATAACTTACCGACCACGCCGTGGTCATATTGTCAGCCAATTAACAGTAATTGGTTATCTTTAAACATATCTTTAATTAATCGGTAAACCGGTACGCAAATGTAAAATTGAACATGGAACGCAATTATCCAATAAATCAAAATAATTTTATCTTCTTCCGAAATAATATATTTGTACAGTTTAGATACTTGGCTATCAGATATAAATATCAAAAATGTTATTAAAGTCCAATTAGATAGTGTTAAGTTAAATAAGAAATCATATGATACTACACTATTAAGATTTACCGTATTTGAAGAAATTCAACGTAAATATGATATCTGGATGAGGATATTATATACAGATGGTTCAAAGAAGGATAATTCTCTAGAGGCTGCTTTCTATGATTCCAAAAATAAAATAAGTGGTAGTTTTAAATTAGATAATTGTAACCTATGTATTATGACCGCGGAACTTACTGCAATTTCATAAGCACTATCTTATACTCAGAATCGGACATGTGAGAATGTAGTAATATTCGTAGATAGCAGAAGCGCTCTCCAGCATATTGCTCGGTGCGCCTCTGGTATCAGAGGCGTTTCGATAGCATATGATATATTAAAACAGGTCCACAGTCTTACATCTAACAACGTTCAACTGAGGTTGCAGTGGGTACCGTCGCATGTTGGCTTATCAGGGAATGAAGAGGTTGACATATTGGCAAAAAGGTCTACGACAGAAGGCGCTACTACAGATATCATTCCTAGTCATTTCGAAATTTTGAGAAAATTCAAAATCATATGTTATAACGATTGGAAAGAATATTTCGATGTTAAATCACTAGAAAAAGGAATTTGGTTTAAAACTATACAAAATGAACCTCCTCACATTCCCTGGTTTGTCAACTCTAAATTAACTAGGAAATTTATTATAATCGGCAACAGACTCCGTTCTGGCCATATCCCATCAAACAAATTTAGGCACCTCATGGGAAAAAGTGCTACTCCCAACTGCGTAGAGTGCAACATCATGGACGATGTCCAACACTTGTTAGCAGAATGTGTCAGGACGAGGGCTATGAGAGAGGCTTTGAATGATGCTTTTAATATTAATTTGTTAGACGTTGGAGCCTATCAAAGTATTTTGTCGAAGCCTCTATCTGAAGCCGCTGTAGTTATATATAGTTTCATAAGTAATTTTAGCTAAGAAGGTAATGTTTAGGATATGATGGGGCTGGCATGGTGGAAATGTCACCAAAAGTCCCTAAAAAATAAAAGATAATAAAAAAAATTAATAATAATATATTTATTTTATTTGCTTTATACTGTATAAATATGTGACTTCAATAAATAAATATCAATCTTGTGGAGGTTATTTTATTACAATGTGGAGTCAGCGCAACATCTAAATAATAATCATGTTGAGATTTCCACTGGACATACATTATAGCTCTACATAAATATGTATGGCTTTTTGTTATTTTTATTGTTAACTAGCTTTTGTTCGCGGCTCCGCCGGCGTTAAAAGGTTTTTCCGGGATAAAATTCTCTCTTTATATTTTCATGGGATAAAAAGTAACCTATGTGTTAAACAAGGACATGATCTACCCATGTGCCAAATTTCATCGAAATCCGTTCAGTAGTTTTTGCGTGAAAGATTAACAAACGTACATCCATACATTCAACTTTCGCGCTCATAATATTAGTGGGATTTTGCTGAAATCCCTAAGTAAACAGAATAAAATTGATCACTTAAAACTACATTCTAATATTTACCTTTACCATTTGGAGGTATTTCCATTTAATAAAAAAAAAACAGTATTTAACACTTCAATCTATACGTCTATACATATAAATAAAATTGGAGTGTCTGTTTGTAATATTGAAATAACCGTTTTTTACTACATGTATATGAATATATATTCGGTACATACACCAAAATAACATTTTTTACAATTTTTGTCTGTCTGTCTGTCTGTCGTTCTGTCTGTCTGTTTGTTCCGGCTAATCTCTGAAATGGCTGGACCGATTTTGACGGGACTTTTATTGGTAGGTAGCTGATGTAATAAGGAGTAACTTAAGCTACTTTTTATTCCGGGAAATTATAAAGCGGGACGTTTATCCCGAGAAAACTCATTCACGCGGGCGGAGCCGCGGGCAACAGCTAGTATAATCTACATTTCAATAGCATTATATTGTAAAGTTAACCTTATGGTATGCGTTTTACATCTCCAATTACGATCTTAGCTCATTATGCCTTGATCCCAAGGGATGCGATTATTTATCACCATGTATAATAAGATTTTACTGGAAGCATCTATCAACTTACCAAGTGCAGTGGGGTCAGCTTCCAGTGTCCGTACAGAAAATAGAATGGTGTTAAGAAATATTATCGATAAGCTAGACGCCTTTTTCTATCTTGGCCAAATGACGTCACTGTATAAATTGCAGTAAACCATAACAAAGTTCGTCATTCTATTTAAAAAATATGTTTCCCAAATATAAACCTTAAAAGTGTTCGTACAAAAATAAATTAAAATATTTAATTCATGGTGTAAGGAGTAAGTTAGATAAAGAATTCACAGGCCACTCTATGACGTCATTGGCAATATAGTGCGGGTGTGAGTAGGAGATAGCAATATATTCTTACGAGGCATCGACCTGTACATACAATAACACATTCAACAAGTTTTTACCCGCGGCTCCGCCCGCGTGAATGAGTTTTCCCGTGATAAAAGTCTCGCTTTATATTTTCCCGGAATAAAAAGTAGTCTATGTGTTAATCCAGGACATAATCAACCCGTGTGCCAAATTTCATCGAAATCCGTTCAGTAGTTTTTGCGTGAAAGAGTAACAAACATCCATACATCCAGACATCCAGACATCCATACTTACAAACTTTCGCGTTTATAATATTAGGAGGATTTCGGTATATTAGAACTGCTGTTTAATTTAACATCAAATTCCATTATTTTGCTTTGTATTTAAAATTTTGCCCTAAATAAAACGTCCCGCAAACGCTGTTCATAAGAAACACTACACTGCAGCAAAAAGGTTTGCGCGACGCCTTATATAACGTTCAGCACACCAGTAAAAACCGTTCCTATATCCAGACTCAAACATTTAAAGCCTAGATAACCATATATCAGATGTTTCCAAGATTCCGCCAAGAATTCTCGCACAATAGAATTAGATAAGGTTCTCGTATCTCGCTGGCTTTCCCGTATTTACTGTGTGTACAAGCTGTAGGAACAGTTTCTCTCATTACCAAGTAATTAAGGCTGCACCCGTGAATATGTTCGGATTAGTATTAGCGGGACGGTCGTGTTCGTGACACACTGCTGTGCGGGATGGTAAGCTTTGAACTGAAAATGCCATAATAATTAGTTGCGAAACGCTGGGAAACGGCTAATTGAAATAGATGGGAGCGAAAATTTCGCAACGTACAAATAATATAGATTTTCTTGCAACCAGTAGAGAAATCAGCAAGATTTAGCTGATTATAATGACGATAGCCTAGTTGGGAATGGAACGGTCTGTCGAGGCAATGTTCGGAGGTTAAAACCCAAGGCACACACCTCTGAATTTTCGAAGTTACGTGTGTATTGTATATCAATTATCGTTCACTTTAACGGTGAAGGAAAACATCGTGAGGAAACCTACATACCTGAGAATTCTCCATAAGAATTTCGAGGGTATGTGAAGTCTGCCAACACGCACTGGCCAGCGTGGTGGACTAAGGCCTGACCCCTCACAGTAGTAGAAGAGGCCCGTGCTCAGCAGTGGGCAGTATATAATACAGGGCTGATTGCATTGCATTGTGTGGTATGGTGATGGTAAAATGGCGTAGAAAGTAGCATAGCGTAAAAAGTAGAATCACCAGACTGTATTGTTATTTATAATCAGTATGGGGATAACAAATAAAATGCGCTAATATATCTACAACTATTAAGAAAAACAGGGTGCTTTACACGATCTTGCTCTTGGACAATTTTTAATAAGACGCGTTTTTTCAGACTCATTTTAGCTACGATGCGTCAGCTTGTACAGTCACCAGCATAAGTAACTGAAAAAATTCAAAATTTCAAATCGCCTACATACTTTTTTGTTCTTAGGAATCTTTTTTTTGCTCTTTACAAAAATAAAATAAAAGAGATTTACTTTGCTTCAAACAAAGAAAAAAGGGTTTAGGTTTAACTTAACGCGTATATAGGCGATTTGAAATATTGATTTTGTACAGATATTTATGCTTCTGACTGTACATTAATATATCTAAATAATATTTTTACTACCCCTTGACCTTAAAAAAAAAACACGTACTAAATAAACTACAAAATTTTAAATTAAAATGTGTAAAACCTTTGATATAAAATCTCTAAACATTTATTCTCTCAAATGGCAAAATATAAATAAGTATGAAGTTAAATGAATTCAAACTTTGAACTAAAATAAAAACATGACACTACATTTTTACCAGGTTTTAATAATATAGGTCTTCTTAGCAAATGCCAATTGCGTATTTCGACTATGAAATAGTATTTATTATTCCTACTACGGCAAAGAAAAATTTCAAATTTCGAATAAAATTTATGTTCCATTAACACAAATTCAGTGTCACTTTTACCCCTATTATAGTTCGGACAAACTAAGCTGGCCGGTATGACAATTCAATTTTGTTCCCGACGCGATAACTCTGTGAGAACGTCTACCCAAAAAATTCAAAACCGTGTCATGTCATACCGGCCATATTAGTTTGTCCCTACTATAATTATAATTAATGGTAATTCGTCCACGAATCAGTCACCAGGTTGTTCGCCAAGTCTACATGGGGCATTACAGAATATGACGATGTTCCAAAACCTTACATCTCATCTTATCTTACTATTTTTTTATGGCATTGAATGACGAGATTGGCATGCCGTTCGCCTGATGGTAAACGATACGACCACCCATAAACAGTAGCAACACCATCCAGCATCTTGAGTTACAAAGTACTGTGTGGCATTCGACTGCGCTCGTCATCCTGAGACATAAGATGTTAAGTCTCACTATGTCCTGTAGTTACACTGGCTACAATGTCCTTCAAACGGAAACACAACAGTGCATGCACACTGCTGCATGGCGGTAGAAATAGACATTGCGGTGGTACCCACCCAGACGGACTCTTACATATGAGAGACCTACCACCAGTAAGAGACCTACCACCAGTTACTCATATTATAAATGCGAGAATATGTGAAAATGTTTGGATGTCTGTTAAAAATAAACGCAGAAACTACCGAACAAATTTGGATGAAATTTGGCACACGGGTTGACCATGTCCTGGATTAACACGTAAGCTACATTTTATCCCAGTATTTTGATCCCATGGGAAATAATGAATATTTTTATCTGGTTCTTTAATAGATGACACTGGCGTCGTACTTTGTTTTGGGACATTTATTTATTTATTTATTTATGCACTTCATATACAATCAATGTACATAGGCGGACTTAATGCCGTAGGCATTCTCTACCAGTTAACCTTAGGGTGGTGCAGAGATAAACAAGGTAGGTGCATCAAAGTTATCTGAAGCGATAAACAGATTCAAGAAAGAACATACATTATACGATAGATATACATATTAAATAATTATAAATATAACAATATAAACATATATAACAAGATATAACAATAATAAATATATAGAATACATACGATATATATATAAATATATAAAGAGTTAAGGAGGTGACTCTTCCATTCCATTCAGCAATAGCTGTCAGCAATAGAGTCGTAGACGTTCTGATTTCGAGGGGGAGTGAATTCCATAGAAGTATAGATTGAATAGTGAAAGAAGAGTGAATAAAGTCAGAGCTGTGGGGAGGACACTTAAGGAGAAGATTGCTAGATGAGCGAAGGTTTCTATCATGGCTATTGCAAAGGTATGGGACATTTGTAGCGGGAAAGGCTATTCACGCGGGTGAAGGCGCGAGCAACACCTAGTCTTGTATAATTTTACCTTCTTTTATTCCACTTGCCATCCTAACTCGATTTGTGTAACTTTGTTCCGTTGCCAAAACTCTAATGTCTACTGAGCGTCTACACACCGTTACATAATTTTCAATCTTTTATAAGATTTTCACTTCCCAAGTCTCAGAACATAAAAATGTAAGTAGCTTACGTTTTATTGCTCTTGAGTGTTTTTAAAGCTCTTATTTTAAATTCCTGGTGTCACACACGGATTTTAGATACTTATTTATACATTTATACGTATTTGAATTAAATATTGTTATGTTGCAAATACAGTTGGTTTTTGGGGATCCAAACCTCTTCGAAAGGAAAACCTTATAGGATCACTTTCTTGTCCAACTGTCTGTCAAGACCCTTTTTCTCAGGAAAGCGTTAAGATATCAAGTTAAAATTTATATCAAATACTCAGGATTAAAGTCTCTTTGAGCTGTGAAAATATCAAATTTGTATGCGACCAAAAGCCATGACCATTTATGTCGCATATATGCGATTTCATAGGGGAGTCAAAACCTATAAGGGTACTTACCGTTGACCTAGAATCATGAAATTTGGCAAGAAACAAGGTCTTACAGCACAGGTAAAGGAAAATATCTGAAAACCGTAAATATGTACATTCTCTCTCTTCAGTCGGCCCCTCATTACTGAGGATCGTGATCCCGTCCAAAGTCACTCAGCAGTCTTTTCCACGAGGCACGATTTTCGGCTTGGTGTATCGCTACACTCATTGGCATATTTAGGGAGTTAGCGACCTGGTCTGACCAGTGAGTCGGTCTACGCCCTCTTGGTCGCTTGCCTTCGAGCTTACCGGTGAGCACCAACTTCAAATACTACTTTCAAATATGTACTTAAATATCAAAAAAGTGCATTTACTATTACTTTTCTTATTTGATTAATTAATTAATTTTGGCGAACTATTGAACTTAAATCTTAGATACCTTACCAAAAAGTTTTACAAACCCTCGGTACGTGAGTTCAACTCGCACTTGTTCGGTTTTTTATCTCGTACTGGACTTATGTCAATATTGCCGTACTCTTTAAAAGTAACTTGAAAAGCTGGACTGCCTCGGTGGCGTAGTTGTATTACGGTACGACTGCAAGGCTGAGGTCTCGGGTTCGATCCCTGGGTCGGGCAAAGTGATATTGGATTTTTCTATTCAGTATCAGCCCGGAGTCTGGAATTTGTGCCCGGTATGGCGATAGGCTCGCCCCCTATCACATCATGGGACGGAATACGCTTGGCGAAAAGTGGATGCACTAGTTGCACCTCTGCCTACCCCTTCGGGGATAAAAGGCGTGAGTATGCGTAACTTGAAAAGCTGTACCTATTATCTCTCCGTATGTCTCGTTCCGAAGAATCTGCATTCGAACTTGCATATAATAATGTGCAGGTTGCTTCAATGCTGGAAAATGAGCTCATCGTGGCTTAATGAACTAGAGATGCGTGTAGCGTGTTTACTACTGATTACTATGTTAATTAACTTATTCATATGTTACGGTGGTTCGGATTTGCATACTGATATTACTTTACTTTACTGTGTTGCAAGTTTTAAAAGCTGGTCTCGACTGGAAATCGAAGCGTACCGAGTTACATTTACATACATCGTAGAGGGCATGGACGCATTCCAGTGATCGTTGAGTTGCTCATCTTATACGATAATGCCAGTTTAAAAGTTGTACAAAATCTGCATCATGTCGATCCAATTTTTGAATGTTTATATCTGTCATCTACTATTAAAGAAATATGAGACCACCCGGCCGTTCTATCCAACCGATTTGCTTAATTTTTTTAATGTAAAGTATTGTTGCACAGATTTGTTATCAAGCATAAATCATCTATCTTTCACCCTTCTCAATTGAAACTGAAACGCGATTCACCTGTATATTTTCATAGCTTTCTTTCCATATATCCGATTCTAATTGATTTTGGTCTAAGAACACTCGCTGGAACGAGTTGTTCATTTGGGCTTTTACTCACTTAAATTGATTTAATCGGAGGGAAGCTAGATGTGAACATTCAACTGCTGGGAACCAGCAAGGGTCTTCTCATAATATAGTAGTTTGTATCTGAAGTATATTTTTTTAATAATATCTATTTTAAAGATATTTTTAAGATTATTGTACGATAAAATATCGTACAATAATCTTTATAATCAAAATGTAGGACTTTACAATGACTTAGAGAGGTAAAATAATCTTCAAAGGAAACTAATGAGATGTTTCTTTTGAATGTTAGGATTCAGGAGCGCAGAACAATGTAACCCATTTAAAAAGAACCATTTGTAGGTATTACTTATATAATATATAAAGTTAGAAGTCCTGATTCACTAATTATTTGACTTTTCTACGCCCACCCCTGACCCCAATAAAGATTTTTCACAGAAATTTCCTATAAGCTGTAAACAAGGAATGAAATGAAATGAAATGAAATAATTTATTCGAACCCATAAAATGTTATATATTATTTAGATTCCGTCAATATTAACTCTACCACCAGTTCGGAAAGCAGTTCTCACTAGAGAAGAACGGGCAAGAACTGGAGAAGAATAAGGAGTCACGTTTCGAAAATCGTTCTTGTTGATTCAATTAAACACAGTTTTTTTATTGCCTATCTAGGCAAAGGATGGATATGCTAATCGAAACAATAATGCCTACTTGTTCGGAACACTTTTATTTATATATTGTAGTTGAATGAATAGACGAGTAGCTCGCCTGATGATACGATAATGATGTGGACTAGTCTGCCCTTTTCGCTTACTATATCTAAGTATTAGGGATATTTCTTGAACTTAGATTAATAGCGACATCTTGAACATTTCAGATCAAATTATTACATGATTCCTGAGATAGTTATGCACTCGTGTTGGAATTTAAAATTTATTACCTATTTTGCGAGTATATAAATGAACTACTCTAAACAAAAGTAAACAAATACTGAATTGTATTTTTTTTTCTCTACATAATGCATTATATTTTATACCTTGAACTGATTTTGAAAAGAGCAACACTAGAGTTTCTTGCCCTTTCTTCTCTAGTGAGAACTGCTTTCCGAACTGGTGGTAGAGTTAATATTGACGGAATCTAAATAATGTATAACATTTTACGGGTTCGAATACATTATTTCATTTCATTTCATAATCGATACGACCGCCCATAAACAGTAGCAACACCATACAGGACTTTTAATTACAATGTACAGCGTGGCACTCCACTGCGCTCGTCACCCTGAAAAATTAGATGCTAAGTCGCATAATGCCCAGTATTTACGCTGGCTACCTTGCTTCAAATCGGAACACAACAGTGCATGCACACTGGCAATAGAAATAGACATTGCGGTGGTACCTACCCAGACAGTGAGACATTAAGTTTCAATCCTTTAATACGAATTAGTACATATATATGACATAGCGCATAGTCTTCGCGCTCATGTTTAAACCGTGAACTTTCTTGAACGCCACACGAACATGATAGTGTGTTAATTAAAAGCTAACTGTTGCAAGGCGCAACGAAATCCCAATATGGACGGTAACGAGTTTACTTTGCATAGGCTCATTATTATGTGACGTTAGACCAATTACACGGCTTCGAGCTGCGAAATTAGCTGCCATGCCTCGAATAATGAGGACACACGGACTACTACGATGAACAATTTTATATTTATACAGAATTAAATACAGTGATGGATTTATGAATTTGATTTGGACTTTGCGATTCAATAAAGGATCTAAGAATAACAATCTGAAATAATACCCTATATATAATTATAAACTTTATAGAATAATATGTTTAGAAGAAAAAATGCTTTCTTTAATTATAACCATTTTAGTAATATCTTAAAGTAAAGTTTATTATAAATTTAAAATTCCTAGAAAAACTTTAATTAAATTCATTGAAATACTTTATACAAATTAAGATGGTATTGTTAAGCGTCGACAAATAAAATGGTTTTCAAATGTGTTAGACAAATTAAAAGCAACAAAAGAATTACAACAAAGAAAATACACAACTTGAAAACTATTTTGCAAACATTTTCAACGATCCATCATAGTGTAAGGTGTCGAGGGAACGCAAAGAGAAGGTCAATAACCCATGGAATAATAGTATATTCAAGATAGATGTCTCGTATGTGTTTGCTTGGAGTGAGGTACCACGCATTGTCTATTTCTGCCGCCAAACAGTATTGAGCGAGCACTGTTGTTTCGATTCAAAGAACATTGAAGCCAGTTCAATTTCTGTACATATGGAACTTACATCTGCATTCACAAACAATACTATGAGGACGCACAGTGCGATTGAATGCATAGTCTCGGCAATTTTATAGTATTCTTTGGCATTGTTTAGCTTTGATTATCTGGCAGCCAACTGAAGTTGTATATCAATATTAGCCAATCACAGCGTCCCTATGCCTACGCACTACGAAGGCCGTTATGCCGTAAGCACTGAGAAACAGTAGTTATGATCATATCATTGCTCCGTACTTGTATGTATGTTTAGTGGGGACGTATGCAGTCGCACAGATGGGTGATCAGTTCGTCTCATTAGAACTATTCACCCTTAGTCCCAGTTGCTCCGTACTTAGCTAAGTAACGTTTGTGAATAAGGACCTTAATATATAATGTCTCAAGATGATCACGAACAGGTTTACGCTGTGCTTTGTAGTTAATATGGTGTTGCTATTATTTAAGGGACGGTGCAGTAGATTTAGTGGACGATAGCCTAGTTGGGAATGGAACGGTCTGCCGAGACAATGTCCGGAGGTTGAAACCCAAGGCACACACCTCTGGCTTTTCGTAGTTACGTGTGTATTGATTATCAATTATCGTTCGCTTTAACGGTGAAGGAAAACATCGTGAGGAAACCTACATACCTGAGAAGTTCTCTGAATTTCGAAGGTATGTGAAGTCCGTCAACCCGCACTGGGCCAGCGTGGTGGACTAAGGCCTAAAACCCTCTCAGTAGTAGAGGAGGCCCGTGCTCAGCAGTGGGCAGTATATAATACAGGTCTGATTGCATTGCATTGCATTAAAATTTGTTGCCATAGTCCTATTTAGAATTAAATTATTCACCGTATCCCATCATTCGCATATAAAATCGTCAAAAAAATCCACGATTTGTAAAACGCCATAATGTGCTCTAGGCCTTCCCGACAATGTGTAACTGAATGTGAGCTAAAAAAGTAATTATCACGTCAAGTAGAAACAAAACTCAATTTTCATATTGGACAGGAGGCCACGCGGCTTATTATTCAGCCAGAGTGCTAAAACGTTTTATATCCCACCTGCATTTTGCGGGTTAGATTGTAGTTGGAGTTTTGTGAAATTAAAGGGTTAAATCCACTGAAATAAACGAAGGTTTGGGTAGAAGAAGTCAGAAGATTCAGATTAAGTGTGATTACTTATTTATTTATGAACAACCAGTAGTAGTTACACTGTTTGCTTATAATAATCACATAAACCATACAAATTTACAAAAACTGAGTGATCTACTTTTTAAGGTTGTAACAGCATGCGGCAAAAAGAGGTAGCAGTAACAACTGTTAAATCAGTGCTATTAGAAAAATATAATTATGTAATATAATAAATTAAATTAACTTTATGAATATATAGTCTAAGAGCCCGTGAACCCCAGACCTTCGTTATTTTATAAAAGCTGAAAGTTTGTCAGCGCATGCTCCCAACACAGGTAAGAACGATGGACTATTATGAAGTTTGGGTTGCCGTGGCTTTGGCAGGTAAACGGTACTAAAGGTGTGTAAAATACCGATCTAAATTCATCAAATAATAAAGTGTGATTTTTTGGTATTACCTTCAGAATATTATTAAAAATCACGTTATTGATTGCCAGACACTTAACATCGTGGCAACCCCTTGCCAGACACCCCTAATGTTCATGAAATTATAATTCTACTTATGTTATAGTATAAAAGCTGATTTTTATATATAATACTTAGGTAATAATTAGATGATGTTTCCTCATCAGCCAGACATTTTTGATAGTTCCAACCCCTTGCCAGACAATGATGTAGGGTCGCTGTAGGAGCGAGCGCGAGACAGTATATGTATGGTGGGTGCGAGTGAGATGGCGAGATAGGTCTATCGCGATCTTTCACTGCGCAGTTGTTATTTCTACTGCGCATGTATTGTTTAGTACTTAGTACTAGGCGTGAGTCATAACAGGCAAAATTAGATACTTGTTACATCTGTTCCAGTTACATTGAAATAGCAGTTCCAAAATCCTGTTACAAAATAACAAGTTGTTACTTATTACGATATAGTGACTATTAGAACTTGTTACCGTTTGTGTTGTGATTGTACCAAAAAAGTAGTTAACAGGTTATTATTGGAAACTGGTTATCTCTTTCTTACTCATAGGAATATCACATGTCAGACTAGACAGAAGCTTCAAAACTGTAAATCAAAATCCGTCTGCCGAGCCGCGGTCGCAGCTCAACTCGAAAATTAAACAAAATGAACGCAGCACCAGTAGTTTCACCTTGTCATTTGGAGTTTACCCTAGATATTAGTAGAGATATCCTGAAATTCATTCAATTCATTTTTCCGAAAAGGAAAGTTGAGGCCTTTTAAAATTTTAAAAAAAACGGAAGAGTATCAAACAGCTTTCATTAAATTCGGTAAACACAAATTATTCGAAAATAATAATGAACAACAAAGCACTTTTGATATTATTCAACGGTTTATATGTGAGGTATACAATGTCGATTCGATAACTGATGTTGATGCAGCACGGCTTCAACTATTCATTAATACATATCAGGTCTCAGATATTAATGAAGCGTTTAGCCGTAAAAAACTACGAAATTTTGATGCTAGCAGTCTGCCACCATGTAAATCCGAGCTGCTACAACAATTTCTGCGAGCCAACTATGTGTCTAGCATTTGGAATAATGCAAATCAGCAAATTCCAACAATTTATCAACCCGAGAATAATGGTTGGGTTCTCGAAGATAATCAGTACCATTTTAAATGGTTCGAAGGTGATCAGTTGCCAAATTACGTCAGAGAATCACTGAAAACTGTCTCAGGTATAATACTACTTTAAACCATTATACATTATTTTTTGATATTTTCAATCCCATTAACTTTTTCATATTTCTACAGAAACTGACGAAGAAGAAGAAGACGACGATATGGAATGGAGTAACAGTGACGAAGAAAATGATAACATTGATTATAATGATGATAATGAATAAAATAATATTTTCTTTAGTACACTATAATAATAATCTGTAATGTCATCAATCTATTTTTTTATGCTTTATAATAACTTGTAATGTCATTAATATATTTTTAATTAAATTTTTGAGTATTATTTATTTGGTTTTTTTTTTTTATAATCTGTTATTGAGGGATCGCGATAGACCTATCTCGCCATCTCACTCGCACCCACCATACATATACTGTCTCGCGCTCGCTCCTACAGCGACCCTACATCATTGTCTGGCAAGGGGTTGGAACTATCAAAAATGTCTGGCTGATGAGGAAACATCATCTAATTATTACCTAAGTATTATATATAAAAATCAGCTTTTATACTATAACATAAGTAGAATTATAATTTCATGAACATTAGGGGTGTCTGGCAAGGGGTTGCCACGATGTTAAGTGTCTGGCAATCAATAACGTGATTTTTAATAATATTCTGAAGGTAATACCAAAAAATCACACTTTATTATTTGATGAATTTAGATCGGTATTTTACACACCTTTAGTACCGTTTACCTGCCAAAGCCACGGCAACCCAAACTTCATAATAGTCCATCGTTCTTACCTGTGCTGGGAGCATGCGCTGACAAACTTTCAGCTTTTATAAAATAACGAAGGTCTGGGGTTCACGGGCTCTTGCTCTAATATAAACACTATAAAAGTAATATAAAAACAAAAATGAAATACAAATATATTACCATGAGACTAGCAAGAGGCAAAATTTTGTTGTGACAACTGTTGGCGTGTAAGACTTTTAAATTGTTTTAGGGACAAAAGAAATATAGTACAGGATCCCTGGTCCATTTTTGCACTTGATTACTATCAAGCCAATTTTCCGTGAGTAGCTTCATTTTGATGAGACGCCCAACAATTTCCTGTACCAAAACTCGATTGTGGTAGGTAATAGGGGTAGCAGGGATAAAATATGTTGATTTGATGAGTCTCAAAAAATGATTACTAACTGGGTTTTTTTTGTTACATCTGACGATAATTATCTAAATTATTCGAAAAAATATTTGTCCTATAAAATGTATGGTTTGATCAAAGAGTCCCCTCCTTCCAACATGTATCGATAACGAGGTCATCAAAAATAATTACTAACCAGCTGATATTTTTTTTATTACTTAATTAATATTATATATACATTACTCAATATAAAACAATCTTCCTACCATTTTAACACACATCCGAACGCATTCAGACACAGCGAAATTACAAGCATTTTACATTAACATAAAGTTATTTTATGAATACCAGCTTAGCAATAAAGAACTTAAGTACTGAAACGCAGTTTTCATACATATTAAATAAAAAAAACGCTTTTTAAATTAATATTTAAATCTCGCCGCTTTTCGCACACCACTTTGAATGAAAAATAAATAACTTGTGCGAAACATTTCAAAGCCGGCACATTAAATTGTATATGCTTTTTTCTAAAAATCGAATAGCATAAGTTCATATTAAAGAGGCGTCAAGAGGGCCACTAATACTTAAAATTCATAATGTACACAATTAGCGGTTTGCTACTCTATTCCATTAAATATAAAGTATAATTTTGTTAGTCTCGATGACTTTATTTTTAAATTTTATGAGAAATCAACAACGTTAGGTAAAAAATGATGATAATAGTACGTGACTTGCAGAATGGAATTTAAGCCGACATTCATAGTTCACGCATGTTAATGTTATGTCTTTCGAACAATAAAAAATGTCATTTAATATTACTACGCACATCACACTGCATTTTGAGATACAAAAGAAGTTTTAAAATTAATAACGCATTGCAAATAGAATGTCAATAATATACTTTCGAAAATTTTAAGTTTCTCTTTTTTTAATATTTTTTCAGTGGAAAGTACCTGAAAATTGAGATTATTAGTTTACTTCATGTACAGTTAAGCATGCCGTGTCTGAGATATAAAAAAATGTTTGCAACTTTTGTTAAAATCAGCCTAGCCTTTTCATGTATTAGCCAGTACAAACAGACAGACCGACAACTGTTTTTTTAGTAGAAAGGTAAAGACGTGGTTCATTTAAAAAAGCTCTTATATTACAATTACAAAAAAACAGTTTAATTTTATTTTATGTGTATTAATAAATTATGAAATGCAAATTAGAGTGAAACACTAATTGAGTTTACATTTGCAAATAAGATTCATAAAACGAACAGCATCTCAGTATTTAAAAATTAATTCAAAGAGAATGTAAATTTTCGAGGGCATATTATATTGGTAACAAACTCCTTGGTAGCTCTTTTAAAAACAACTTTTATGCAGTTGTTCAGAGTTTTGTGGAACACTTCTTTATTTAATTGGAGCAACAAAACTGCCTCACTGCCTACCACTTAAAGGTAAAAGCTTTATGCTATGTATGAACTTATGTATTTGTGACTTTAGATAATATATTTTTCCGAAACGCTAGAGATTACCTAATACACAATACGTATGGTGGAGAATATATCCTTTATATCAGCTAACTGCAGTAACCCTTCCAATATTAAAATGGAAACTTAGCTCAGATTGCGAAGGGCTTAGTGTTGCTTACGCTACCGTAAAATAAGCCGAATTGTAATGATTATAGAACTCTTTATTGTATAACCAACAAAACATAAAATTCTACATAAAAGATATCAAATACAAGACATTGTTCTACAAGGGCGGTCTTATTGCTAAAAGCTATTCCAGTTTCTTTTTTGTTATTGCTGCTGAATAACTACATGAGCATGTCTCTCGCCTGATGATAAGCGATACGACCGTCCATAAACAATAGTAGCACGATACCTTTTAACTAAAAAGTACTGCGTGACAGTCCCCTGCGCTTGTCACCCCGAGACATAAGATGTTAAGTCTCATAATACTCAGTAAGTTATAGTCTTAGAACTCTTTGTTCACCTGTCTGCATCTTGTTTGAATGTTGTTTCTCAGTGTTGTTTCGTCTGGTCATCTGGCGTAGTTTTTTTTTATTTCTTCTGTACATGTAACTGCCTCACTTGACATTGGCAAAATTGTCCTAAAGGATAGAGCCAGAAAGGAAAAAAATACCAAGTAAATAACAGGCTACAATGTCCGGAATACAACAATGCATACGCACTGATGCTTGGCGGTAGAAATAGTCATTGCGGTGGTACCTACCCAGAAGACCTTTGCCATGGTCAGCAACAGATGTAAAAATACAGAGTTAAAAATAAACGGCGGTGAACAATAAATAGACAGAAAAAGAATGACACTAATACCTGCTTATTATAATATATATCATAAAAATACTTATATGATATTACTTTATATAGACATACATAGCAGCACGTTTTTTCTCTTTTCAGGGATGGGCAGAGGTGTATCACACCAACACATCGCCAGCTATGTTAGGTCCTATGTGATAGGGGGCGGGCCTAGTGCTATTTACTAGGTACAATTCCAGAATCTGGGCTGATACTGTGCATAAAATCTCAATATCACTTTGCTCGACCCCGGATTAGAACCCGATATCTCAACGCGCTAGTCGTACCACATGCGCAATACAACTACTTCACCGAGGCTGTCATATAGGGTATACCTAATATAGTGGTTCATATACGACCATTTTTCATTGGCTCCGAGCCATAAAAACCAAGCCCTTTAAAACTTTTTGTCGGTAATCGAAATGCCTGGATTATGGATTTAAAAAAATGCATTCGCAGGCAAAGGAATTCCGATGCGGACGTTTGGAATTTTTTCACCAAATGTTTAAAGCTTTTAAAAATATTGTATCAACGTTGAAACTGGCTGGAATATGTTTTGTGAGGCTATTTTCGTGTTTGTTTTTATGTACGAGATTTGGTCGCAGCTATGACTATTTAAAGTCCTTTTGGAATAAAGATCCCAGTTTACTTTCCGGGATATAAGCCTATATGTTATTCAGAACTTGGATTATCGGTAAGCCTTTCATCATGATCTGTGGTCTTAGAATGTGGCAAAAAAACGCAATTCGTAAGATATTGTCGTTTAATTTTGATATTTGTGATTGATCGAGAGACCAATAAGTCAGTCACGTGTTAGTCTCTCAACCAATCCCAATAAAATTTAACGTAGTCGTGTCGTATTTTTTGCCACATTCTAAGCCCACACACAGGAAGGCGGCCATCAGAGAACAGTGGCGGCGTGTTGTGAAGCTAGCCACCAACACCTGAAGTGATGACCACGACCACTCTGTCAAGAGTGTGAGAGTGTGCTAGTGGTAGGTCTCTCATAAGTAAGAGTCCGTTTGGGTGGCTACCACCGCCATGTCTATTTCTACCGCCAAGTAGCAGTGTGCATGTACTGTTGTGTTTCGGTTTGAAGGACATCGTAGCCAGTGTAACTACTGGACATAATGTGACCTAACATCTTATGTCTCAGGACGACGAGCGCAGTAGAATGCCACACAGTAATTTGTAAGTCAAGGTGCCTTTTTTTTTTTTTTTTTTTTTTTTTTTTTTTCGCGGAGAAAGTGTCTTATTACTACCGCCCAGCCTTCAAGGGGGGCGACTGAGCGGTTATGTTGGGTTCACCGTGCCTTACGACCCGGCGTTGAGCCGCCCGGAGAGATGTAACCATCGGGCGACCGCCGGGCCGAGTCCCTAACCTATGTACAACGCACGGCATACCAACCAAAACTCCGCGGTGGCCATCTTCGGCGCATTAGGGACGGCTGCGGGCTTCCTCTGACTAATGTCTAAGTTGTCGTCCGCAACCGCCCCTGCGCGGTGCCGCCTGGTGCGGCCCGTCTCCTGTTGTGGGGGGGCTCAGGAGCCCCCGGGCACCGAAGGACGCCCTCGGCGTCAACGGCAGCGTGAGGCCTACCAGCCACGCTGCCGTCCATCACGGGGATCGCTACAATGTGCTAATAAAACACAAATATTAAAGACGGACAGCCCCCTGCCGCCCGCCTGCGACCCCCGGTGGCCCCCATTAGTCGCCTTTTACGACAGGCAGGGGATACCGTGGTGGAATTCTCCAAACGCCCCCAATCCACAGGGCGGAAGACGCCGGTCAGTCGTCCACCCGGCGCCTCCTACGTCTTGTCTGGCGGCGGGAGGGATCTCCGCGCCTCCGATCCCTCTCGGCACTCTCCTTCCGTGAGAGGACCACCTCACAGAAGTGTGCCACCGCACGCCAGGACCTCCGGCTGTCGACCATGGAAGTGACCACGGCCGGCAGCGAGAGGTCTCCTCCGACGACTGCTCTGAGACCGCTGCGCTCCTCATCCCAGGCTGGGCAAGACTCTAACGTATGCTGGGCCGTATCCAGCGGGCAGTTGTCACAGTGGTGACACACGGCCGACACCTCCTTCCCCACTACCCGCCACAAGAACTCACCGAAGCAGCCATGCCCGGTGAGCACCTGCGTCAGGCGAAACGTTGCCGCACCGTGGCGCCTGTTCAGCCATTCGGCAAAGACAGGACGCACTGCCGCGACGACCCTGAGCCCCGCTGACGGGGCCTCCAGCCTGAGAAAGTCAAGGTGCTGGATTCTGTTGCTACTTTTCATGGGTGGTCGTATCGCTTACCATCAGGCGAACGGCATGCTCGTCTCGTCATTCAATGTCATAAAAAAAAAACTCTTTTCGATCCAGTGCGAGCCTCATCCATGCCAGCATACCTCGCGATGTGATCCGATCATCGGGCTGGCGGTCTGTCTTATCTCTGTGACCGTTTCTCGGGTACCATGAATGCTTCGTTCAATCTATTGTCTTCCGCTTTGCAACGGAGGCAGGGCAATTAATATTTCCAACTCCTCCCTATCTTTATCTTTGATTAATTTGAGTTGAAGGTTAGTGTTCCCTGACACTCGTCGAGATTTACGGCTGTGCCAAATGCGTGCCACAGCTGATCCTGGCTTACAGAACTTGTAGTTCAGGGTGTGAGGAAATAGTCTATGACCATTAACGGTAGCAATAACAGCCAATTTTCAATTACAAGCAATACGTGCCACTACGATAGCCTAGTTGGGAATGGACGGTCTGCCGAGACAATATCCGTAAGTTCAAAGCTCAAGGCACACGCCTCTGACTTCTCGATGTTGCGTGTGTATTGTTTATCAATTATCGTTCGCTTTAATGGCGAAGGAAAACATCGTGAAAAAAGCTACATACCTGAGAATTGTTCATAAGAGTCTCGAGGGTATGTGATGTCTGCCAATCCGCACTAGGCCAGCGTGGTGGACTAAGGCCTAAACCCTCTCAGGAATAGAGGAGGCCCGTGCTCAACAGTAGGCAGTATATAATACAGGGCTGATTGCATAGCATTGCACGTGCCACTTCCCTGGACTTGACCACAGAATAAATTTGATGCAACCCGTCCTTTAGATACCTGCCGAGTACAGACGAATAGTCACGAATACGAGCATGTAAACAGCTTATTTGGGTGTATTGATTACTCTTCATTCATGGTCATATTTATACACCAATTTATTAGTGTGTGATAAATATGTTTTTCTTTTTCTTTCTTTTCTTTTGACTGCCTTAGTGGCATAGTTATATTATGGTACGATTGCAATGCTGAAGTCTCGGGTTCGATCCCCGGTCGGGCAAAGTGATATTGGAGTTTTCTATTCAGTATCAGCCCGCAGTCTGGGACTTGTGTCCGATATGGCGATATGTAATTCTTAATTTTATTTTATTTTTGTTTATGTTTGTTATGTCAGATTCTTTTAATTGTTTTGGAAATTTTGATTTGGTTTTATTGCATTTCTTTTAATGTTATTACTTTTATTTTTATATAAATGCTGTCTCATACCTGTAATTAGTGAGTAGACTCATCCATAACTATGTAATTTTAATTAAGATTGCTTAGTCTATTAACTGTTGGTGATTCATTATATAAATAAATCCCCTATCACATCATGGGACGAAATAAGCACGGCGAAAAGTGGGTGCATTATTTGCGCCTCTGCCTATCCCTTCGGAGATAATAGGCGTGAGTATGTGTGTGTGTGTGTATGTGTGTGGGTGGGTGGGTGTGTGTGTATATTATTAGGAGAATTAATCGCTAATAGACTAAATTAGGCATAAAGACTCATAAAATATATAACTTAATTATATTCGATCGCTTATATAATAATAATAGTAGTCCTGTATAGTATTCAGCTATTTCAGATGATTAGTTGTCCCTTTTTGGCAACGTAAGCACAAATCCGGAACTCGACTTTGTTAAAAGGGTAGAGAATTAATTAAATTAAATGAAATGCTCAGTGGGGTAAGATTTGGGACTGCTCACGCGATTAGGTCCCGTTGTCGTTTACTTGAGAAAATCTTTGAGTTTAAGGTCAATATTTTTGTCACCATATTCTCAATCAACCTCAATTTGTAAGTGTTATATCCAGGTAGGCACCAACAGTGTTTATTTCTACCACCAACGTCTCAAAGGCACACATCTCTAACTTTTCGAAGTTACGTGTGTATTGTTTATCAATTATCGTTCGCCTTCGGTGAAAGAAAACATCGTGAGGAACCCAACTGAGAATTCGTCATAAGAATTTCATTTGAAGTCTGCCCGCACTAGGCCACCGTGGTGGACTAAGGCCTAAACCCTCTCAGTAGTAGAGGAGGCTCGTGCTGAGTGCAGTGGGAATATATAATACAGGGCAGGTATTATTATTATAAACATTTATAAAAATATATCTCAACTATGCTAGCTAAACTTCCTCGAAATCAGATCGGCTACCTCTCGGATTGCCTTCAAAAGGAGAGTGCGGCAGTTGATGTTGAACGATGCAGAAGAATCACCACACTAACTTATAATATGATATTATTTACATATATATTTATGTAATTATAATTTGTATTTTATGTATTTATTATATTTATAATGTTACTTATATTATGTTTTGTATTTAGTTTACATATTTATGATTGATTGCTTTGTTTACTTTTATGTACGTTTATTCGTATCTCTAATATCAAGTTAAGTACCTGATGCACCTACCTTATGTATTTCTGCACCACCCTAAGGTTGACTGGGAGAGAATGCCTTTGGCATTAAGTCCGCCGATATACTTATGTATATAAAGTGCAAAAGTGCAAATAAACTTAGCTTAATTCTTGATCTGAAATCGGCTTTAAGCAAAAGAGAGCTAAAGTAGCGAAGAATGAACGAATTGCATAAAAATTACGCGACGTAATTTGGTTACCTGAAATGAAAACCACACAAGGAAAAACTGGCCGTAAAGCTACATTAAAATAGCTTAATTCATTTTAAACCATATAATGCTGTGTTCCTTACATCTATACTAATATTATAAAGCTGAAGATTTTGTTTGTTTGTTTGAACGCGCTAATCTCAGGAACTACTGAACCGATTTTGATTACTAATAGGAAGCTACATTACTCCTGAGTGCTATAGGCTACTTTTTATCCAGGAAAAACTATTCCACGCGGGCGGAGCCGCGCGCAATGCTAGTTATTCATATGCTGAAATAAGAAGTTAATTCAAAAGTATCATCAGCAAATAACACTACATCTGCTTTGATATTTATCATGTAAGGTAAGTAATTTATCTACACTACGAATAAGAACGGTCCTAATATGGAACACTGAAGTACCCCTATGCTAACTGGAGACCCTGTAGAATTAATATTAACAATGTATACTTTTTGTTGCCGATCTGAAAGATACCATGATACCAATTTAAGTGCTTGTTCCCGAATACCATAGAAATTAAGTTTCAAAATGAGTGTTCTGTGGTCAACGCAGTCTGTCTTGCAGAATGCCTTGGAGAGATTACAAAAGACCCCCAAGGCATCCTGTAATCTCTCCCACGATTCGAGTACAGCTCTAACTAATGCATGACCGGCATCTTGGGTAAAACCAAACTGCCTATTATATAATCTCATATTGATTAAAGTGCGACAGCATTTGTAGTAATATTAGCTTTTCAAAAATTTTGCTTAATGCTGGTAGTATGGATATCGGTTTGTAATCAGAAAGATTGTTAAAGCATCCTGATTTCAAAATTGGTACAACTGTACTTATTTTCATCTTTAATACATAAATTGAAGATTTCCGCTTGTATTGGGGCAATCCTTACTATCAGCGACTCTAAAGCTTTAACTGATAACCCCCAAACGTCTTCAGGGGTCTTTAGTTTTAAGCTTCTAAACGCTTTGACAATGTTGTAATTACTAACTACTTTAAATTCAATATTGTGTAGCGAGTAATTAACATTACGCCTGAGCAGAAGTTCAGCGGCTTCAGAAGGGTCTAAAAATATTTTTTTAATCAATCCAAGATCCATATTTTGCCATATTCATCAATCATTGCGCAAGCGACCTCACAGACTCGCTCAACAGAAAGATCGGAGATGTCTCGTGTCTCCAAGTAACACTTTCCTTAATTATTATCAGAGTGCCCCAACCTTCTGCTGACACTCTGTTGAACGAGCTGCCATTGCATCGCAATGTAATCGAGGCAACTATACTGACCGGTTGCTCTCGAGGAGAATCTGCATTTATTCCTAGGATTCCCTTACACCATCAAATTACCGCTTCGAATTCAAGGGAGTGTAGTTTCCCATCAAGGTCTGCTTCGCAATAGCTAATGACAAAGCTCAAGGTCAAATTCTTAAGGTAGCGGGAACAGACTTGAGGGAAAGATGCTTCTCTCACGGCCAGTTGTATGTGGCATGCTACAGAGTAAGCACACAGAGTAGCCTGGTGATTCTAGCTCCCGAAGGAAGAACAAAATTGTTTACAAAGAAATAGTGCGGTAGGTGTGTTGTATTTCGATTTCTTTGTAAAAAGATAATACGTGTAACTTTCACCAGATCAAAGACCGAGCTTCGTGTTCACAAACTATAACAACATTTTATTTTATTTTCATGTTTATTTAACCTTTTAATCCCTACATTATAATAAAGATGTTATGTTTCATATGTATTCAAACATTTGAACATAATAATTTATATGTTATACCCACCAAAATTAATAACGTAAAAAAACAATAAAAAATCCGTTTAGAACCATTTTCGATATCGACGCGGCCGAAGTCGCGGGCTAAGCTAATAGTATATATCGTAGTTACATAGTTAGTATACATAGTTTCGTAAGTCACAGGAATTCCGCGCAACGCTAATTCGAGCACACGTTACGTATAAAATGTAAGCAAAAAGAAACTTAAAATTACTTTCGTCGTACCTTTATTTTTACCGCAACCTGTTGTTGAAATTTATGGTTTAATAAGGTCTTATTTTGTTTGCGCGACGTTTTTAGCAAAAAACATTTGCGAGTAAGACATTGTGTTTTTAACATCGCGTCGGGAATGTTCATTTAATATCCGGAGTCTTAACCCACGTAATTTTATTGGGTTGTAGGCTTTCCATCACGTAAATTGACATCGGACAAAGGTAAAAGCCTTAAACTTTTGTATAAAACTGTTAGTCTGTGAAATATTTTGGTCACGAGATTAAATCATATCTTAATAAAGGCCATGGAAGTGGAAACGACTGCAGAGACGAATGCCCGCTGGTTCAAAACCCAAGGCACAGACCTCTGACTTTTATAAAAAGTTATGTATGTATTCTTTGTGAATTATCACTCGCTTTAACAGTGAAGGAAAAACATCGTGAGGTAACCTGCATACCTGAGAAGTTCTCTATAAGGATTTCGAAGGTATGTAAGTCTGCCAACCCCCACTAGGCCAGCGTGGTGTACTAAGGCCTTAACCCTCTCAGTTGTAGAGGAGGCCCGTGCTCAGCATTGGGCAATATAGGGCTGGTATGGTAACAAAGGACATGTCCATAAACGGGCCTAAAATTCTAACCAAGATATTTTATATATATTTGGATAGTACTCCCAAAAACTGCGCCTTTGCAATAAATCGTATAATTTTAAAGTCCTCCGATGATGAAATTTATGTAATTTTATTTTACTTAATAACTACTCTTAATATGAACGATTTTAAAAAAAATAGTTATAAATGGAAGGTCTAAAATTTTTTTTAATGGATCCAATATTTGCATTTTTGGCCCTTTAATATCAATAAAGTTTGAGCCTGGTTAAATTTTGAGGCCCAGCACCCATTTATCACATTTACTAGAATATATTCGATTTACTAGAAATATTAAATACATAATTTCTCGGTTTAGGAAATTCTCTGTAGGCACATGAAAAACAACGACGAACCCAAAGAAAAACCAGTTTTCGAGTAACCCTAGTCGTAAGTCGTAATCTCTTCGTCTGCTTACGTCAAAGAGCTTTATGACCTAAAAAGGACATTCCAAGAACGTACTGGTGTTTATATACCTATATAAATCACGCCTTTATTAACAGGTACATAGAGTTCATGAACCTTCATCAATTCTTCGTGTAGGTACGTTAGATCCGAAAAAATCTAGAAACTACCTTCAACCTGACACGAGAAGCGAACTAAGAACGTCCGATATTGTCATTTAATTTTAAATTTAGCTTTACATTCTTTATATAAGGTGCGACAAACAAATAAGTAACAATAATAATGCCTCAGTGGCGTAGTTTTATTGCGTGCATGATGCGACATTGCTTTGAGGTACCGGATTCGAATCCCGGGTAGGGCAAAGTGATATTGCGTTTTTCTGCGCAGTATCAGTATGACGCTGAAATTTGTACCCTATATGAATCATATGATAGGCTCACCCCCTATCACATCATAGGACGGAACGTCTGCCTACCCCTTCGCGGATAAAAGCGTGATGAGTGTTTGTTTTTGTTTCATTTGTAATAAAGATATAAGGTTAGACCTCAAAGCTGTTATTGCAAATTGTTTTTTTAATCTAGGTGTATACTAGGTTTCGTATTTTGACTTTAATTAAAGACTCGTCGCGTCGTCCAATATAATCCCTCGATGACAGGGGTTAATTGCCTACTGAATATTTCATTCAAAACCTAACACGTAATTAGACCTTACATATATAAACAGAGAGAAATCCTATACCTATTCTACAAAAATATTAATATTAGCTTTTGGCTCAACAAATCAGATTTCTTAGGACTTAGACGACAATATTCCGAAACAGTAACAAAAAACACATCTTAGCTAGACTTAGCTATAACGGAGATATTAACAAAGTCCGGGAATAGCGAAAAATCTATAATCTTTTAGCTAACGTGATCCGTACATCGGGGATAAAGTTTTGATTTTCCCGGATTTCGCAGACAAAGCCGCGGAAAAATCAACTAGCATATAAACTTGTTATCGCGTACGGGATACAACGCGACTCTGATTGTAGTTTACGCTGTTAGAAATAGAAAAACATCTATACAGTTCGTAACGAGGACTCCACTGCGGATTTGCGAAACTATTTGATCTCGAAGTTTCGAGTTTTATGCCAAATTTAATGTTTGTATTTATTTTGCCATTGTACAGTCAGCGGCATAAATATCTGTACAAAATCAAAATTTCAAATCGCCTATATACGTGTTACGTTAAACTGAAATAGTTTTTTCTTCGTTTGAAGTAAAGTAAATACCTTTTATTTTATTTTAGTGAAGAGAAAAAAAAGATTAGTTTGAACACAAAAGTATGTAGGCAATTTGAAATTTTGAATTTGTTCATCTACTTATGCTGCTGACTGTACAGTTCAGTTGTCCTGTACATCCACTAAGTTGTAGTTTGTTGAAGTTAAGATTAAGTTGAAGTTAAAAGTCTCCTTTCAGATGTATAAGTAGTATATTTTTAATATTACAGAGACAAGTAGGTGATTTTCTCGTGACGTGTGTTCGGTAAAGTTGTTCGAAACACAGTGTTTTAAAATTGGTTTCGTTTGCTATAAATAATTACCGCATCAGCCAAATTTATGTCGCAGTCACTTTAAGTAATCAGTATAATATAATAAAAATGTACGTGAAACCGTACAGCCATGTTTTAATGCAGTTAAATCATGAGTGAATATGAAGAATTATTTTTAACCCCCGACAGAAGAAGAGACGTGTTATAAGTGTAGGGTGTATATCTGCGTATTTGTGTATCTGTATATCTGTCTGTGGTATCGTAGCTCTTAAATGAATGGATCGATTTTGACGCGGTTTTTTTCTGTTTTTATGGAGTTTTCACAGGTGGGGAGAGTAGGATTGGAAGGAGAATATAGCAGAATGTTTCATTAAAATATATATCGGATATAAAGTAATCGCAATTTTAGTGACTGCCTTGGTGGCGTAGTTGTGTTGCGGTGCGGCTGCAATGCTGAGATCTCGGGTTCGATCCCCGGGTCGCGCAAAGTGATATTGGATTATTCTATTCAGTATCAGCCCTGGAGTCTGGAATTTGCGCCCGATATGGCTATAGGCTCGCCCCCTATCACATCATGGGACGGAATACGCACGGCGAAAAGTGGTGCATTTAGTTGCGCTTCTGTTTTTTCTGTCGTTCATTAGCGAACCCCGAAGTGACCGTACGGTTTTTATGATTTTTTCATATATGTAGAAAGTATGATTAGAAGCAGAATATAGCAGAATGTCCTTCCTTTATCCGATATGACATACTATGTATATCGGATATAAAGTAATCATAATTTTAAAGTTATTGAAATGTTTCTTTCTAATTCAAGGACATAACAAGGAAACGCTGTTATGGATGGCGTCCCTTGATATACAGTAATGAGCTATAGGAGACCGGAGTCATCCATCAATTTACAACCAAACAATCTGTATCCTTATTAAATCGTTGTATACGTGTGTCTTGGTTATAGAATACTAGGTGACGATCGCGGTTCCGCCTGCGCGACAAGCCTTTCCCGATACAAAAGTCCCTAAAACACAGTACGACGCCAGCGCCATCTACTTAAAGAATCTGATTAAAAATATTCATTATTTCCCATGGGAGCAGATTACCGGGATAAAAAGTATCCTATGTGTTAATCCAGGACATGGGCTACCCGTGTACCAAATTTCATCCAAATCTGTTAGTTGTTTCTGCATTTACTTAAAAAACATAGAAACAACCAAATAATTTCATAAACTTTCGCATTTATAGATATATATTAAGATATTAATATTAGTAAAACTAATAGACTAGCGAAAGGTCGCTGGCAGAAACTGGATGCGACAGGCGTAAGACCGGGTAAAATGGCGCGTATTGGAGGAGGCCTATGCCCAGCAGTGGACTAAGATATAGGCTGATGATGATGATGAAAACTAATAAATCGATGTTTCTATACTATTGCACCGTTTTGGCAGGTCCGTCTGGAAATCTTTACGGGAGACCTGGGTTAAGTAGTGGACTTCGTGTGGCTGATGATGATGATGTTGAACAATTGTATATATATATACAGGGTCATTTTTACATTGCATTACTAAATGACACCACATATTTGTCTTTACCTCTTCTAACATCTTGCCAAAAATCATCCATGAATAACGAATATTATTGCCAAAATCCCGGTTGTAGTTTTCACATTTTTTGATCATTTCGTAGTTTGGTGCGAATGTGGTGTCTGCGAAAGTGTATTTCTGAATGAAAGTATAATGCTGCCGCTGTGACGAATTATCTTAGAGCAGTAGTAGTGGCATGAGGGCGCGTAAACTTAAAGTTACTTTTTTATTTATTTATTTATTTAATAAGGTACACCAACAGCATACATATCCTTAAGTCTAGAATACATTAATTAAGTTTAAAAATTACCTGATATGCATGCCACTTACAGGCATACACAACATTCACAAAAAGAAATGGTATAATAAAACTAACAAACAACAACACATTAGATGAACAAAATTAGTGTTACAGAAGACTTAAAAATAATAGGAACTTATGGACAACAATAAAATAAAAATAATAAACATTTTTTATAGATATACAAAAACAAAAACAAAATTACTTAAATTCGTGTACTACAGCCGAATCAATGGAAAATATAGTTTTTCTAAAACGTGTGAGCGAATCTGCATGGATATCAACGCTGGAATCAGATTTATACAGTTTATTTAGTTGTCGACACATTCTTGTTATAGGTGAGTTTAAGCCTATATTAGTTTTACAAAAAGGAATGTGAAGTATGTCATTGATGGGGTGTCTAGGGATTTTGTAAGGAACAGAATAACACAAGCACTCAACCAAATTACTACATTTTATCTATTACTACTTTTTATTGATATTTATATTGTTCGATACTTACACTTTTTTATTTTACGTCTATGGTTAAAATAAATTAATGGAAAGCGTTTCGTCGAGATAAGTATGCGATTTCATTTATTAACGCAATGTCAAAATGACCCTGTATATTATATATTATTTTATTTTTATAAATACCGCAATTCTTTCATCATTGTCACGGTTGTTTCTGTTGTGTTTACATGACTTTATTGAGATTATTTTTCGTGTAATATTGCATTGTAGCGTCTGTTTCGCTGTATGTGTGTCTTATTCCTAATTAATGATATTGTAACAGCTTAAGGTAGTTTGACATATAAAATTATTGTTATATAAATGCTATGCATGTCTATAATTGTTGTAAACGCTAGATTCTTATTCTTAATTATGCTAATGATTCTATGTTTGTGTTTGCAATGTTGATATGCTGAGTAATAAATAAATAAATTGTATGTGATGTTAATATATGCGACCCTACGCCATATCAAGCACCAGAATCCAGGCTGGTAGTCAGCAAAACCCAATATGAGGTTACCTTTGAAATCGATTCCCGAGGGCGGTAGTAATAAATCAATCTGACGTTTGAGTAAAATCTCGAGTATCTACATTTAATATATTTCCATATGTATTATAATTCTCGACTGCCTCGGTGGCGTAGTTGTATTACGGTACGACTGCAATGCTGAGGTCTCGGATTCGATCCCCGGGTTGGGCAAAGTGATATTGGGTTTTTCTATTCAGTATCAGCCCGGAGTCTGGAATTTATGCCCAATATGGCGATAGGCTCGCCCCCTATTACATCATGGGACGGAATAATAATGGCTACAAGTGGGTGCATTAGTTGCGCCTCTGCCTATCCCTTCGGGGATAAAAGGCGTGAGTTTAAAAAAAACAATCATTCTCTTGGGTTATACTGCACTATGTTGCCATTATTATTAGTTAACTTCGGGTCGAAAGTTATTCTAAAAAAGTTATGATATTATTTTAACATCTAGCCACTTGACATTGGCAAAATCACCGTTGAAACGGAGGAGCCATTTTTTAAAAAAAGAAGAAGAAAATTTAATGTATTGAACTATTTAATAAACGAAGCTTAAGCTGTCATTTAAGAGCTTGTTCTCAGCTGAGTAAGCGCTGTTAAACAAACAAAACTTACCTATTAATATCCGGCACATATTGTAACTTAAAATGTCATTTGAGCTGATGTTAATATGGGTTTATTAAATAGCGATATCTTAAGATGCTGACCTTAATTTGACAGCGTCCCAGCTGATATTGCATTTAGAGCGAAATTGAGTTGCATCTATTGACTTGGCCTTTAGACCTGAACAATCGTGCACCAAGATCAAAAAATATATTAATTGTTTTTTTATCATTCTGCAACCAATCGTAGGGGTCGTAACAAGAGTGACTGCGGATTTCACCCCCGACCTGTGCCATCAAAACAGTAAACTGTCGTTGCGATCGGCAAAGCGAAACGTTGGAAAATTCTGGACGTTTTTAAAATCTCCACCACGTTTGATAGTTACGCTCTCAATATTTCCAAATTGCTGCCGCAGAGTTCGATAGGTTTTGTTTGGTCTATATGTAAAGGCGTGAAAATATAATAATGATACTAGCCCTGTATTATATACTGTTCACTGCTTAGCACAGGCTTCTACTACTGAGAGGGTTTAGGCCTTAGTCGACCACGCTGGCCTAGTGCTGGTCAGCAGAATTCACATACCCTCGAATGTCTTATGGAGAATTCTCAGGTATGTAGGTTTCCTCATGATTTGTTTCTGCATCGTTAAAGTAATAAAAAATCCACACATAACTTCGAAAAGCGAGAGGTTGTGCCTTGGGTCTTGAACTTGCGGACATCGTCTCGGTAGACCGTCCTTTCCCAACTAAGCTATCTGGGTGGAAAATATTACTGGATAAACCAACTGTTAAAACCCGCCATAATGCCTCAGGTAAGTGTCGCATTTTTTTTCTATCGATGGCTCGACAAAGTGGTAAAACTTAATTTACCATAAGGTGCAGTGAAGCCCAAAATAATGTCCACCGGCAAGAGATAAACATCCCTGGTCGGTCGGCACAGTTATGCCGGCCTGCATAATTGCATAACAATTTCGCATTCCGGGCTTGAGTATATCCGATTCAAACAGGCCATAATTGTGTCGACTAGTGGGAGATAAACATCTCTTGTCAGTTGACACTCTATTTGAACCCCACTCCACTTACCATTAGGGTCAATTTGCCGTGGCCGTATAAAAAGAAAGTGTGTGTTTACTTTATGTACACGCGTTAGAAGTTATACTTCTTTGGCGTAACAAGATAAAAATCTTTTTAAAATTTTTATCTTCCGCCTTATTCTACGTAAAAAATTCAAAAATGTTGACTATAGCTAACTTCAGGGTGAATTCAAAAATGTTGACTATAGCTAACTTCAGGGTGTCGGTTTTTCGTGATAGTGTGCGCGCGCATCGTAAAAATTTACTCTCATCATTTTCCCCTAACACGCCAAAAGAAGTATAACTTCAAAAAGTATGTTTTTTAAGCCACTGTGTAGGAGCTGTCAACTTGCCTGGCGAACATTACTAAGTTTCAGTTACTTTAGCAACTGTCAGTTTCATACTAATGTAGTGGTTCTTGGCAACTAGATGAGAGCCTCTACTCGGGCATAAATCATCATTCTCATTAATAGAGCATTTATTTTTATGTAGATTATAATATTATGTAGCTAAGTTTAGAAAAGTTCAGAATACTTACGTGTTATTTTCGTTTTTTTTACATCTTTAAGTCCTATCCACTCCGTTTTACGGTATAAGTATTTTTCCATGTACAATCACCCAATAAAGTACTATAGTCCGGACAAACTAAGCTGGCCGGTATGACAATTCAATTTTTTTCCCGACGCGATAACTCTGTGAGAACGTCTACCCAAAAATTTCAAAACCATGTCCTGTCATACCGGCCATATTAGTTTGTCCCTACTATAGTACACTCTCTCAATATAAAACGACTATTTTTCATATTTTACGAAGCAAGTGCAAACGTTTCGGAGATTTACAGAGGTAACAGCAGATAAATCTTATTGTCTACTTTAATGAAAAGTTGCATGTTGCTGACAGACGACGCGCAAGCGACGTATTTAGAACCTTAAGGTGGTCGAGCATATACTTTTCTGACTGTACTTCAAAATCTAGACATTATTATGCTTGAAAAACGCTACAAACGACCTACGAAGTCCTCTTGAATCAGACTTTCAAACCTAGAACCTTAAGCGTCAATCTACAACCGAATTCCGTAACGTAGCTATTTGCGATTCTTTAGTTTATCCGGGCCAACACATAGGCACTCGAGCCCCACGGAACACGGCCAGTGGAGCGCAAAATCAGTTCGCGCGTGATTTATGTGGGACCCAAGTCAGTTTTGAGGTCTATCTTGATGGGCCTTCCAACTTCCACTAATATATCTTGCACTATTCCAGCAATTATTTATAGCTGTAGTTTTGGTGGGAATGTGTGTGTGTGTTATTAAAAGATATAAATAATTAGTGTGACAGCTTATTGGTGTAGTAAGTATTTTTGCTTGTAAAGGTGGGAAATTTTGTATTCGATCCGGGCGTCGATTGAATGTCGTGAGTATAAATTTACATATTTGGTGAATCATTGCACTCCTTCTGGAATATAGGCGTGATCTGTGCGTGTCTCTCTCTTTCTCTGAGTGTGTGTATGTGTGTGTGTGTGTGTGTGTGTGTGTGTAGTATATAGTACTTCGTATCGATTCACCTTACCATATTAACACCTGAATCGTAATTTAAATCTAAATAAGTTTCACAACGGACTTTAATCTCGGCGGAGTCTATTAGAAAAGTAACGAATTCCTTTCTAAAAATACCCAAGTTTAACTTGAGCGTCTCGATTTGATGAAAGTGGTTCGCCAAGTAATAACCTTAATCCGTTTAAGTTTTCCACGTACAATGAAAGTTCTATAAACGAAATACAGCGCTGTTAATACTAGGTTTTGCTTTGATAGTCTTACTTGCTTTTGTGCGCTGCTTCGTGTCAAACTTCGTTAAAATCAGTTTAGCTGCAAAGCGTAACAGACAGTTACTTCGCATTAAAGTATTATGGATACGATGAAATGATAAAAGAATACTGGTGGTAGGTCTCTCATATGTAGAGTCCGTCTGGGTGGGTACCTCAGCAGTGTCTATTTCTACCGCCAACCAGCAGTGTGCACGCACTGTTGTGTTTCGGTTTGAAGGACATTGTAGCAAGTGTAAATACTGGACATAATGAGACTTAACATCTTATGTCTCAGGATGACGAGCGCAATGGAATGCGACACAGTACTTTGTAACTCAAGGTGCTGGATGGTGTTGCTACTGTTTATGGGCGGTCGTATCGCTTACCATCAGGCGGACGGTATGCTCGTCTTGTCATTCAATGCCATATAAAAAAGGTAGGTACCACGGCACTGTTTATTTCTGCCGCCAAGCAGCAGTGTGCAAGCACTGATGTGTTTTGAAGAACGTTGTAGCCAGCGTAATTACTGGGCATTATGAGACTTTCTTATGTCTCAGGGTGACGAGCACGCAGTACTTTGTAACGCAAAGTTTTTTTATAATGTTGCGACGGTTTATAGGCGATCATAACGCTTACCATCAGGCGTGCGGCATTCCCGGCTCATCATTCAATAGCAAAAAAAGGATAAAGTATTTAGTCTGAAGTAGAGTAAATAAGAAGATCATGAAGTAAATTTAATTATGCGCATAAAAACTCTACTTATAATAAGAAGCGACGCACCATTTTGCAGCACCAGACACGTAGTAGGTATTTGCAGCTATTTTGATAATTTAGAGCAAGACGTTGGTAGCAACTGCGCTGCCAACACACCATTGTTAAATCGACCCCAAAAATCACTTACATTAACTTTACTAATGCATAAAATACCCGTCAAAAGTAATAACTGAGGTAATAATCAGTCATGTAAAACAATAAACAAAAGGTGAACGATTCATCATCATTATTCGCTACATTATTATAAATAGCTCTGACAAAACTTTTGACTCGTTTACGCAAATAAATTTGGAAGATCCTCCGATAATAGAAAATTTGGTGGGCGTAGAGGTCTATCTATGCCGGTGATGAAAGGTGCAAACTGTCAAATAAACATTGGAATTAATATTTTCTTCGTGTAAAGGTAAATTTATTACGTATACACTATAATTTGAAATCATATAAAAGCGTTGATAGAAAATTATTACATTTTGGTGACCACTTTGTGGTAGAAGTTTAAGATTCTTTTTTAATGTTCTAAAGGAGATGTCCATTTTTTGTATAGGTGCTGGGCCTCAAAATCAAACCAGGCTCAAACTTCAGGAATATTAAACAGGCAAAAATAAGGATCTTGGATCGAATAAAAAAATATTTTTAGACCCCTCCATTTATAACTACCATTTTAAAAACGTTCATTTTAAGTGTAGTTTTTAAGTTAAATTAAATGACATAAATCTTAAAATCGGAGCACTTAAAATTATTCGATTTATTGCAAAGGCCTAGTTCTTAGGAATACTATCCAAATATAAATAAAATATCTTGGTTAGAATTGTAAGCCCGTTTTATCATACACTGTGATAAAATAAAATCCAAAAAATAAAACCATATGTTACTCCATGAAATGGTCTATCTGAGTGCTAAATATCATCTATCATTCAACGATGTATACTTCTAGAACGTTATCCAAACATCTTCACAAACTTTCGCACTTATATTAGTAACGCTAATAATATGTATGCTCCTAGCATAGTTTTACCACATATATAATATGTGGAAAATGGTGTGGATTCTGCATTTGCTAAACGTTTTGTAAAATACTAGGTACCTAATTTGTAATGTACAATTGTTTATTTTCCCTAATAAAAAAAAAAAAAGATTTAGCCTTATCTAGACGGATCAGATACGACCTGGCAACCTTCAAAAAAAGAGCGTATTCCCACCTAAAAGGCCGGCAACGCATCTGTGTGCCCCCTGGTATTGCAGATGTTCATGGGCGGCGGTGATCACTTACTATCAGGTGAACCGTATGCTCGTTTGCCCCCTATATCATAAATAAAAAAATAAAAATTGCTAGCAATAGTTGTACGCAATTATTGCTAGAACATATCAGACGCAGATCAATCAATCAATCAATCAATCAGCCTGTCGCCGTCCACTGCTGAACGTAGGCCTCCCCAAGTGAACGCCAACCATCCCGGTCTTGAGCAGCCCGCATCCATCCGCTACCCGCCGCCTTTTTCAAGTCGTCTGTCCATCGTGCAGCAGGGCGTCCTACACTACGTTTACCTAAACGCGGTCTCCACTCCAGCACTTCTCTGCTCCATCGACCGTCTGTCCGTCTGCAGACATGGCCAGCCCACTTCCACTTCAGTGTGCTGATTTTGATGAACAGACGCAGATGCTCATGTCGAAATATGAGCCTTTTTCTCTCCCACTATTACTATTTACACGATTACATTATTTTCGCCAACGTGGAAGTACCAATTTTTTCTTTATTTTCATTTCAGTTAATTGAGTCGAGCTTGCCGCTCGCCTGATGGTAAATGATAAGCCCACCCATAGACAGTAGCAACGCCGCACATAACTAGGAATTATAAAGTACTGCGTAGCAATCCACTGCGCTCGTCACCCTGAGGTATACGATGTTAAGTCTCATAATATCCAGTAATTACGCTCGCTACAATGTCCTTCAAACCGAAACACAACAGTACTTACACACTGCTGCTTGGCGGTAGAAATAAACATTGCGGTGATACCTACCCAGACGGCCCCTCGCATACGAGAGACCTACTACCCGTTTAAGTTAAGTTTTGCGTAGTTTACTCGTCAAAAACTCATATACGATTATTGTTTAAGCCAGGCGATTACTACCTGCCTACACTGGGAGAATCACCTCACCTTTTAAATTGCTAGCAATAGTTGCATACGTTATTGGCTAGCAATAATTGCTCCGTCTAAATGAGTATCTACTCAGAACTAAGATTTATCCAAACTCAGTAACTCAAATATATACCGAATATATGTTACACAGAGAATAATATCTTTATCTCAGTAGAAGTCCTTACCAAACTTCAACACAATAAATATTATTTCGAAATAACTGTGGTCTTGGTAACTTCGCCGGGTGGACTTTGAACAAAGCCCGGAACTTACCTTAACACTCGACACTTTCCAACTTGGACTGAATCCGGCGTATTGTGTCAAATTTTGAAGGGTTTGCGTTAAGTTTTGGGTACTTTACTGTTGCAAAAATGAGATTAATATATAAAGAAAAAAATCGGATTTTTCGAATATCTCTGTAATAAAAAGATAATTATCATTTAGTAGTGTAATTTCATTATTCATTGCGTATAATTATAAAGGTAACTATGAATATAAAGAACAACACAAAAACAATATTTATAAACAGCCGTCTACGAGCCTACGTAGCACTTGTAGCCTATTAGCTAGTGCTACGAGTTTTCGTAGCAGATTTTCCTCTCAATAATAATATAATTATTATATCTTCACAACATTACATCCACGTGGCTGAAAGAAAATACGATTATGAAAATACGTAGCGTGTAACGTTATTAAAATTTTCCGTGGGTACAATAAATGTTTGTGGACGTTTCCCGAAGCTACACATGCGACGCAATCTTTTAAATATCTGTTTTGAAACTTTTTATATCGTATAATTACGTGGAAAGTTATGTCGTTTCCTCGTACCTTTACCCGAAAGACCAATAGGAAAAACGTGGCGCGACCTTTTGGGAGCTCATGTTATTTTTGTACAAAATGTATTGTCATTGACTTCGTTACTTTTTAACGACTTATTGTGAAGTAGGTGCGCCCTCAACGTCGTCTGCGTGGACTTAGATCTCTCTCAGTCTGAAAAGTATGGGTTTAAATACAAATATTATATACTAGCTTGTGAATGAGTTTTTCCGGGATAAAATTAGCCTATGTGTTAAACCAGGACATAATCTACCCGTGTGCCATATTTCATCGAAATCCGTTCGGTAGTTTTTGCGTGAAAGAGTAACAAACATCCATACTTACAAAATTTTCGCGTTTATAATAATCGTAAGATGTAATATTTTTGTTGTTGTTGTTTTTACATATGTGTGTGTCGAGAAATAAATGGTAAAATACCTTAAACTGACGATATCTATTTTACGATTTCTAATTTCAATGAACAGAGTTTATATTCTGCTCCTAATTCTTCTCAGTCCACCTGTTAAAACAACATGAAAATCCTAACAAACAAACAGAAAATCAGACAAAGACAAGACAAGACAAGAGAATTCAAAATATCGTTGATTTATCTCTTTATTCACCTCCTTCTTTTACTGCTTTTCTTTCCATTTACAGACCCACGGGATTCTGTTGTTGTATTATATATGTATAGATATAATTTTACATTTCACACAGGTACCTATCCCGGTAGAATGTATTGGAACACATTTATATTTTATTACCACCTGTATATTAAATACCTACATTCTGCATTGACTACCTCGGTGGCGTAGTTGTATTACGGTACGACTGCAAGGCTGAGGTCTCGGGTTCGATCCCCGGGTCGGGCAAAGTGATATTGGATTTTTCCATTCAGTATCAGCCCGGAGTCTGAAATTTGTGCCCGATATGGCGATAGGCTCGCCCCCTATCACATCATGGGACGGAATACGCTTGGCGAAAAGTGGGTGCACTATTTGCGCCTCTGTCTTTTTTTTTTTTTTTTTTTTTTTTTTTTTTTTTTTTTTTTTTCGCGGAGAAAGTGACTTATTACTACCGCCCAGCCTTCAAGGGGGGGCGACTGAGCGGTTATGTTGGGTTCACCGTGCCTTACGTCCCGGCGTTGAGCCGCCCGGAGAGATGTAACCATCGGGCGACCGCCGGGCCGAGTCCCTAACCTATGTACAACGCACGGCATACCAACCAAAACTCCGCGGTGGCCATCTTCGGCGCATTAGGGACGGCTGCGGGCTTCCTCTGACGGGAGTGTCTAAGTTGTCGTCCGCAGCCGCCCCTGCGCGTTGCCGCCTAGTGCGGCCCGTCTCCTGTTGTGGGGGGGCTCAGGAGCCCCCACGCACCGAAGGACGCCCTCGGCGTCAATGGCAGCGTGAGGCCTACCAGCTACGCTGCCGTCCATCACAGGGATCGCTACAATGTGCTAATAGATCACAAAAATTAAAGACGGACAGCCCCCTGCCGCCCGCCTGCGACCCCCGGTGGCCCCTATTAGTCGCCTTTTACGACAGGCAGGGGATACCGTGGTGGAATTCTCCAAACGCCCCCAATCCACAGGGCGGAAGACGCCGGTCAGTCGTCCACCCGGCGCCTCCTACGTCTCGTCTGGCGGCGGGAGGGATCTCCACGCCTCCGATCCCTCTCGGCACTCTCCTTCCGCGAGAGGACCACCTCACAGAAGTGTGCCACCGCACGCCAGGACCTCCGGCTGTCGACCATGGAAGCGACCACGGCCGGCAGCGAGAGGTCTCCTCCGACGACTGCTCTGAGAGCGCTGCGCTCCTCATCCCAGGCTGGGCAAAGCTCTAACGTATGCTGGGCCGTATCCAGCGGGCAGTTGTCACAGTGGTGACACACGGCCGACACCTCCTTCCGCACTACCCGCCACAAGAACTCACCGAAGCAGCCATGCCCGGTGAGCACCTGCGTCAGGCGAAACGTTGCCGCACCGTGGCGCCTGTCCAGCCATTCGGCAAAGACAGGACGCACTGCCGTGACGACCCTGAGCCCCGCTGACGGGGCCTCCAGCCTGAGACGCCACTCCTCCACGGCGGCTCGCCGTAGGGAGGCCCTCATGGCCTCCACCTCCTTCAGGGCCGGATGTTGCCCGCGACTGGACGCCTCCTCCCGCCAATGAAAGACATCGGAGAGGGATTTGGCGTCCAGATCCCAGGGCAGGAATCCGGCCAACAAACAAGCCGCCTCGAAAGAGACCGTGCGGTACGCCCTGATCGCCCGCTGCGCCAAAGCTCTCTGCGGAGTGCGCAGGAGGGCGACGCAGGGGCGGTTCAGGGAGTCAGCCCAAACGGGGCTGCCATAGAGGGCCATGGACCGCACGACTCCGTGATATAACCTCCGGCAAGGGATGCCAGGACCTTCCAGGTTGGGCAGCAGGCTGGAAAGAGCGCCCGCTGCCCGAGACAGTTTCGTCCCCAGTTTCTTGAAATGGGCGCGGAATTTCCATCGGCTATCTAAGACTAAGCCTAGATATTTCATATCTTTGCCGATGGGAATCCGCACCCCCTCAACCACGATGTGGGCACCGGCCGGTGGCCCTCTCCGAGGCCCGTGGAAACAAATGGCCTCGGTTTTCTCGAGGGCCACCTTTAAACCCAACCGTCGAATCCGACTTACTACTTGGCCGGTGCCCACCGCCGCCAATTTGCGCCTCTGTCTACCCCTTCGGGGATAAAAGGCGTGAGCATGCGTGCGTGCGTGCGTACATTCTGCAATAAAGGACTTCTATTGTAATCTATTACTTCAACGTTTTTATCATCTAGGTTTGTACTACCCAAAAAATATACGTCTTTTATATCAAATCTCGTCTATACCAATCCAATATTTCCTAAGAGCTGAGCTATCTTTTCGCAATCTATAACTGACCGCAGTAGACCTTTAAAAACTTTATTAAATTCCAATAACTTTTTCTGTCACATTTTTATTCGAGTTTTGCAGAAGACGTGAGTAACCTTATTAAAGTTGCGAACTCTTAAATCAACCATTTCTTCGCATTACAGAAGAAACTTTACATATTTTATGCGAGGGCTCGTTATTTATTCAAAACTAGTGGTGTGCTGCGACTTTATTCGGTTTAAATGGTAATTTATAATGAGAAGTGGTTTCAAAAATTTTATTTACAATTTTAAAATAGCCTAATTTGTTAACGCTACCGAGGAAATAAATGGTAGTGATGAGCAAATTTTGATATAAATAACAATAGAAAATTAGTCAGTTCTTGTCTTAACCTCATTAATTACTTAATTATATGATTAATGAAAAGAGTGACAAAACATTATTTATTAAAAGGATTATTCAATTAAAATATTTCCAATAAATCGTATTTAAACAAAAATAATTTGCAAAAAAATATGTTTTTCTCAACTGGAAATTTTCCGCAAAGCACACTGAAGCAACACCCGAAAGTTTGCGGAAAAACTCCGCATGAAAGAGGCATCATTATTCAAATAAAAGTTTCATAGAGTCAATTGTGCCTCCGTGACTACAAATTGAAGTTATCTCTCAGTTTGCGATAAAAGGAACTGATTGACATACTGTGGAATGTTCCAATCTTGTTCCAGATTTAAAATATTTTTTATCTGTCGATATTCAGGCATAAGTTGGCCGGGTAACTCTGATATTGGGTTATTACTTAACATATGTTTTTGATTTTGCAGTATTTTTATTCTGGAAAGAGTCGAGTTAATCAGTAATTAATATACAGCTTAAAGAGTAAGTTCGATTGGGGTGCTACCAGTATCTCACAAAACCATTGTAAAGGGACAGCTCGCTGTTTTATTTATATATATGATTATAATAATAATAATAATACCAGCACTGTATTATATGCTGCCCACTGCAGAGCACGGGCCTCCTGCTACTGAGAGGGTTTAGGCTTTAATCCAATAGGCTGGCCTAGTGCGGATTAGCAGCCTTTACATACCTTCTAAATGCTTATAGAGAATTCTCAGGTATGTAAGTTTCCTCCCGATGTGTTCCTTCACCGTTAAAGCTCATGATAGTAAATTGACAAACAATACACACATAACTTCGAAGAGTGTAAAAGTGGTTTTGATTCTGCCGGCATTCCGTTCCATTTCCAACTAGGCTATTGCTTTCTTAGGCTGTTTCGTATGATAAGTAAGATTTCCGGAAAGCCAATGACAGCCCTCTCTTCTATAATCTCTCTCTATCAACTCTTTGCATTCAATGATGCCTTTATGATCATTTAATCATAGTTCTCTCAACAGAGCACATTAGATACATAATTAATTAATGTTATTTTACAAAAATAGTCTCAAGATTCCAAACCTATCATTTGTACGAAACAATTATGCCGTGCGTTACGCAATCCATCGCGTCAGGTGGTATTACTAGCACACGTTTCAGGAAAACCGACCTTAAATCTACTTATTTTAAAATACAAAATAATTTTTATTTTATTTTTTATTTTTATTTTTTTAGGGAAACTAACAGCTAGGTAACAAATAAATTACAGGTGCTTACGTATAAAAGTTTAGAGCCAATTATAAGTTTCCACAGATAAGTATTTTAGAATATAAGTAAATAAAAATTACAGTCGGTTGAAAGACAGCACACCAACGCGACGGCCAGTTTACTCATTGACTGCAAAGGCAAAAGTTAGCTGGTTACTTGTACCAAAATTGCAACTGTGGTATTTTTTGTGGTTTTACTAAGCCTTTACCCCTACCCGTACAGTCCATAAAGAAACCGGCCGGCAATAGGTACATGTGATGTATGCAAAGTAACATAATGAGGAACATAATACATTCTTGTTGACGACATAAACAATAATAAAAAACAAAACACTTAGCTTAATTACAAAAGAACATGTCATTTAGACGTCGCTTCAGATTAAACGCTGAGGTATTAAATAAATCTATAGTTGGAAGTTCTCTAATAAGATTGTTGTAGCAACTGCTTGTCCTGTTAATAAACCAGTTATTTCTGTACAGACATTTGCATTTCGGGACATACAAAATATCGTAATTTCTGAACGATCTGGAATATGTGCGAAGCCCAAGTTCACCTAACAGCTCAGGGCAATCAATTGATCCATTTGCTATATTGAGAAGATAAGCTATGTCAGCAATACGTCTTCTTTCATATAAAGGAAGCATGTGAAAGTGTTTACAGCGTGAAAGATACCCGGAGAAGTATTTTTTACTACGAAATTGTAAAAATCGAAGGAAACGCTTTTGTATACCCTCAATACGGTTTGTATAAATATTATAAATAGGATTCCAAACTTGAGAGACATATTCAAGTTGGCTACGAACGTAAGCACAGTAAAGAATTTTAATTGTTTTTAAAGATTGCAAATCCGAAGACATCCTCATTACAAAACCCAGAGCCTTGGATGCTTTGTTAATTATGTTATTGATATGGTCATCAAATAATAATTTTGAATCAAAAGTGACTCCTAGATCCGTAATTGAATTAACTCTAGTTATAAGTGACTGTTTGAGAAAGTAATTAGCATGCAAAGGTTATGTGACTAAACGTGAATTATTTCCAAATCATTTTACTCACAATTGTAAACGAATAGGGTTTTTTTTAGTTGAAAAACACCGGACAAGTGCGAGTTGCACTCGCGTACCGAAGGTTCCGATAAACTTGTAGGTCAGGTATATAAGTTCAATCATCATCATCATCATCAGCCACACAACGTCCACTGCTGAACATAGGCCTCCCCTAAAGATTTCCAGACAGACCTGTCAAAAGCGGCTTGCATCCAGCGTGTTCCTGCGACTTTTATCAATAACTTTTATAAGTTCAATAGTTCGTCAAAATTTTTCAATAAATTAATCAAAGTTTGTAAATTCGCTTTTTGTATGTTATTAAAGTACATATTTACTGTTTTCAGATTTTTTCCTTTACATGTGCAGTAAAACTTTGCTTCTTGCAAAATTTCATGATTCTAGGTCGACGGGAAGTACCCTATAGGTTTTGATTCCCTTGCGAAACCGAAAAATATGCGACATTCTTTTGATTGCGTTGACTTACAAGTTTGATTTTTTCACTGCTGAAAGAGACCTTAAACCTAAGTATTTGATATCTCTATGCGTTCCTGAGAAAAAGGGTTTTGACAGACAGAGAGACAGACAGACGGACAACAAAGTGATCCTATATATTGCCTACGGCATTAAGTCCGCCTATGTACATTGATTGCATATGAAGTGCATAAAATAAAAAATAAACAAAATAAAATATAAGTGTTCCTTTTCCTTTTGAGGTGTGGAACCCTAAAAAGATGTTGCAATATCTTAATAATATAAATGAATAAGTTCGTAAAGAAGTTTGAATTTTTGTTAGAAGTAATCGCAGAAACCGTTGAAATTATTTGGATATAAGAACACAAAGATAGTTCTGCCTAGATGAATGTCAACCGTTTCAAAACTCAACGCCTTCGAAGTTACGTGTGTAATGTTTATCAATTATCGTTCGCTTCAACCGTGAATAAAAATATCGTTAGGAAACCTACATACCTGAGAATTCTCTATAGGAATTTCGAGGGTATGTGAAGTTCGCCAACCCGCACCAGGCCAGCGTGGTGGACTAAGGTCTAAACCGCAGAACCTATAAACCCTCTGAGGAGAAGAGGACCGTGCTCAGAAGTGGGTATAATATTATTATTATACATAGATAGATCAAGTCTTGATTTTTTTTATTGCTCCTGAATGATGAGACGAGCATGCCGCTCGCCTGATTGTAAGCGAAACGACTGCCCATAAACAGTAGTAACACCATACAGAACTTTTAATTACAAAGTACTGCGTGGCACTCCACTGCGCTCGTCACCCTGACGAGCTGACATTAGAAGTTAATTCTCATAATGGCTAGTAATTAATAAATCCCGCAAAGACCGACAATAATCTCCATAATGAAGATATCATTTTTGATTCGACTCTGTCTGGTAGAACAAGTTGTTTACCTAACCGCTACAATTAGCTCGCGATGTTGCGGTCTTGAGTTTGCGAACACTAACATTTCATCAAATTTAGTGTTGTTGTTCAATCTTGTTAAGGCTGGGTGCACATACTTCTATTTATCTATTTCTTTTTGCTTCCATTTTTTTTCAGAAGTGGCCTACAGGCGTAGTGAAACCGATTGTTTAATTCTTACTTTATTTGTTAATAGATAGATAGATAACTCTTTATTGAACACCACAAAAGTAAAAGAAAAAAACAAACAAACATACTTAATAACTATAGCTAGTGTAACAATAGGCGGTCTTATCGCTAAAAGCGATCTCTTCCAGACAACCATAGGATGGAGTCTTTCTGCGGAGAAGTTGGAGTGTGGGTGTGTTTATATTTAAATAAATAAAAACATAATAATATAAAATCATAAAAATAAATAAGTGTATATATTGTATATATGTAGTATATATAGGTACATATAAATATATTGAAAACAATACAAATACATACAAACAAAATATGTACATAAAATAATATGATTTAAAATACAAATAACTATTTATGTTGCATTGAGATAGAATGTGAGCTTGTATACTTAACTGATAATCTCAACTTAGTACCGTACTTGTTAACTGTTATGATGTTATATACAGGGCATCCCACGGCTTCGTCACATGGAGGCATTTTAAAACAATTTAAATTGCATTCAAATAATTTTGAATAATCGCCTGTCTGAAATGGGAATCGAACGCACCAAATGATAAATAAAAACACGCGTAATTTTATGATACCTATCAAAAACCTCGATCATAAGATTATTTTCCTTCTAATAACATAGCATTTTAATAAAAAGAAAACCATGAAACTTTACATTTAAAGAATTAAAACTTATTTAATTAAGAAAAAAAGTAAACTCTACAGTACAATACCCAAAATATAATACCTATGATGTTATTCTTCATTTAAAATACAGTGATCTCAAATATCAAGCGAAACTGGTTTTTAGATTAAATTCATTCTGCCATATTGTATTTTTCTAAGCCCAAATAAAACTCGATCCTCTCGTGTACCCTCACCCTAATCACACTCGAACCTCTCAACGCTGTTATCGGAGTTCACACTCTGCGGACGACAAAGTGTGTCACTGTGACTTACTAGCGTCGCGCTTGCTTCGCGATACACATTCGCTAGTGTATTCACGGCTTTAAATGTAAAATTTGCATTAAATTTGCTACTGTATTCACGGCCTAAAATATAAAATTTGCATTACATTTGCTAGTGTATTCACGACGTAAAATATAAAATTTACGATATAAATTCGCTCATGTATTCTCGGTCTACAATTAGATTTACTACTGTGATCGTGGCTTAAAAAATATTTTACTTGTCATCGACCTGCCCTTACCAAACCTCTTAATCTCACGTGGGGTCGGCGCAACACACGTGTATATACAAGGTGTAACATGATCAGTGGGGTAACTCCTGAAACTGATTCGATTGTTCGATTGTTCCTGGATTCGAACTCGATTCGATCTCGATTCGAACTTGAAATGCGCACTCCCGACGTCGATCGACTAGCTGATCAAAAACGGCCGTTATCAACTCGTCGATCGAGTATTCGTTCACAGATTATAGCTGTATCCTGTAGATCACTTCATATTTATGTGGCTATATTCTATGGAGAACTTCATTACAATAATTTATATTTAATTTATTTTACTTATAAAACGATGCTCCAGTTGTTGTTACATACATATTTATATAAATATAAGAAATTATTACGTTGTTTATTGAGTTTTTTGTAATAATTCAGCAACCAAAGATAAATTGAGTTGCCCAAATCTATTTAGTCTATGCTATGAACTATCAAAATATCTGACATTGTCAGCGTCACGTCACAACTATATAAGTCGTAGCGGGAAACTCAAAATACAGTTTTTGGTTAAGATTTAGAATCTTGTAACAGGAGTTTGAGGTCATAACTGGCATTAATTGGATTATTTATTGTTTTCACATATAACAAAACCATTTTCAAGCTTAGAAAATATATTTTTTTGGAAACTAATATCGAATTATTTTTATTTTTATATGGTTAAAATTAGTAAAGTTATATAATTTACTGGTCTCTCATATGTAAGAGTCCGTCTGGGTGGGTACCACCGCAATGTCTATTTCTACCGGCAAGCGGCAGTGTGCGTGCACTGTTGTGTTTCGGTTTCAAGGACATTGTAGCCAGCGTAACTACTGGACATAATGAGACTTAACATCTTATGTCTCAGGATGACGAGTGCAGTGGAATGCCACACAGTACTTTGTAACTCAAAGTGCTGGATAGTGTTGATATTGTTTATAGCCTGGAGTCTGGAATTTGTGCCCGATATGGCGATAGGCTCGCCCCCTGTCACATCATGTGACGGAATACGCACGATGAAAAGTGGGTGCATTAGTAGTAGCGCCTCTGCCTACCACTTCGGAGATAAAAGGCGTGAGTATGTGTGTGTGTAAAGATAAAAATAAGTTGATATCAGTTTCCAAAAAAAGTTACAGGCAAGTTCTAGGCTCAAAAATGGTTTTATTATAAGTGAAAACAAAAACAAAAAAATGTATTTTTTTCAGTATCAGCCCATTTCATTAAAGTTTGAACATAATGTGATGTGTAAATCAGAATGATTATAATGGTTATGATATGAATATAATAAGAACTAGACTTCACCCAGTGGTCGAGATTAGACTGCATTTCATAAGAAATATGTAACAGGGCTTAATGAGATAAAAGGAAAAAGTAGATTTTTGTCTTAACATGTATATTATTATTTTATAACAAACTAAGAAACAACTAAATTTAAAAAAATCAAACAATAAGTCACAGACTTTGAACAAGACGTTGCCGTGCATTTTGCCTACGTCGTAGCTCATCATTTCGAGATGATGATGAGGCATGTATGACATTATCTGCAATGCCTGTCTCCATGTCTTCAGCAATAATAATAAGGGATGGGCAGTTATGCAAACTTCGAAACTCATCGCAATCCATATTAATTGCCCGATTAGTAAAACGGCCCATCCTAAGCAAATTTCTTCTTCTTCGATTGTCAATACAGTTAGCTTCTTTAAGAACATTAAAAAATTATTGAAGTCTAGCCATAATTGCTCAGATATTTTTAAAAATTCTCACCAAAACACAAAACAACTTCACTTGAACCGTACACGGCACCTATTTAGCAATCGTAGAATTTGACAGATAAAGTCGAATTGACAACTCGATTCACGATCGTACGAACGAGTGGAGAGTAAGCATTTCTCGATCCTAACGGATTTTTTTGATCCAAGTAAGTTCCAATTTGAGGCACGTCTCGATCGTGCGCTAGTGTAGAATTCGGGAGTACCAAAACGCTTGAGATCGAATCAAACTCGATTTGATTTAGGATTCGAACGTGTCAGGAGTAACCCCACAGTATAGACCAACCGAAGCAGATCGATAAAATACTTCATTATGCATCGATTTATCCCATGTATGATGCCCGATGATGTACTATAATAGTTAAGATTTCAATGAAATTTCGACGAAGTCAACTTTGCCACTAAACTTGTTAATTACAGCTGAACTATTGGGTCTATCAGCATTATTTACTACTAGTTTTTGCCCGCGGTTCCACCCGCGTGAATGAGTTTTCCCGGGATGAAAATCCCGCTTTATATTTTCCCGGGATAAAAAGCTAGCCTATGTGTTAATCCTGGATATGATCTACCCGTGTACCAAATTTAATCGAAATCCGTTCAGTAGTTTTTGCGTGAAAGAGTAACAAACATCCATACATCCATACTTACAAACTTTCACGTTTACAATATTAATAGGATAAACAAGATCAGTAATTATCCTTTTAAATGACCACGTCATTTATAATAAGATGGTAAAATTTGAAATAAAAATGATCGATTCGATGTAAATTCAAACATTAATAACACTGAAGTTAATAAAAATTGTAATTTACGCATCTCTAAATACGATTTCGGAGACTTGCCTTTATTACTCGCAAGTCCATAAACGCATAGATCGTAAACATTTGATGACACCGTAAAATGACATCAGATGTATTATGTACTGTAAAAAATGTTTTTTATTTCGTTTTCGTGGGTCGTAAAAATATGCCGGCCAGTGTTATTAAATTAAAAATGATTGGTTCTAATTTTGGATTATTAAATGTAGACAGTTTTGGGTACAGGGCCATCTTGTAGTATGGAATTTTATGGAATTAGCAGTTATATAGAATTCAATTATCAATAGGAAGAAGTGAAATATTTTGACATATCAATGAATAGAAGGAACTTTGATTAATTATATACCTAGATAGTCACTGAACGTTTCAAACGCGTCGAAAAAAATAGAGGCCAACAGTTGTCCACTATATGAGTTCGAGTGAATTATTTTTTGTTGTTTTTCATGGATATAATTTTCTCCCCATTTTAATAGAAACTATGTAATAACTGGTATCATTATGCGCACACACAAGGATACGCAGAATGACGCAGTGATAGCGTATGACAAAGCTCTCACGCATACTAGCTTAAGAAAAGTTGGTCTGTTCGTTTTAGTTTCATTGTAGCGCGTCACTCTATCTAGGTATATTATAATTAATCAAAGAGAAGGAACATACTATAAACTATTAACATGCTCAGTATCTATCTATATATAAAAAAATGTGTATGTATGTTTTCGCCGTGTGTATTTCTTACTATTTTGTGATGAATATCATATACCATGGTCTATATTAGTTTTTAGAAGTAAGTAAAAGAAAAGAATTTAGTAAAAGGAGACGTGCCCCTTTTGTATGGGTGCTGGGCCTGAAAATCTAACCAAGCTCAAAGTTTATGAATATTAAAGGGGCAAAAATATGGATCTTGGATCCATTAAAAAATATTTTTGGAACCTTGCATTTATGTTACTTTTTTTAAAACGTTCATTTTAAGTCTAGTTTTTAAGCAAAATAAAATTACATAAATCTCAAAATCGAAGGCCTTTAAAATTATATCATTTATCGCAAAGACTTGGTTTTTGGGAGTACTGTCCAAATATATATAAAGTATCTTAGTTATATTTTTAAGCCAGTTTTTGGACATGTTCTTTGGTACAAAAAATAATCATGATATGCACTCGTATTGGAATTTAAAATTTACTACCTATTTTACGAGTATATAAATGAACTGCTCTAAACAAAAAACAAATACTTAATTGTATTTTTTTCTATATCATGCATTATATTTTATACCTTGAATTTTGAAAAGAGCAAGACTACAGTTTCTTGCCCGTTCTTCTCTGGTGAGAACTGCTTTCCGAATTGGTGGTAGAGTTAATATTGACGGAATCTAATTTATAACATTTTATGAGTTCGAATAAATTTATTTCATTTCATTTCATACAGAAAATGATATTTCAACGAAGCACATTGTTTCTCTATGACGGAAGTCGTCACATTGCATCACATGCTCGGCGAGCTGCGGACACCGGCGACTTGACATGGAACGTGCTCACTCAACGTCGCCCACACGAATTCGTGTTATGACGTGTTTTGTGAAATGCACAAAGCCTTAGTACGCTAACAGCCGGCATAATTCGACTGGCGAGGGGTACACATCTCTCGTCATTCGATACTCCTGGATCCCACTTCACTTACCATGGACAGCGGGGTCACCTTGTCGTGCCCGTTTAAGGTCATGTAATTTTTGTGCTGATCGTGTGTTTTAGATGTTTTTTTATGATATATTTATTTATTTATTTATTATTCATAGGAACATCAACAGTTTACACATAACTAACATTGCTACAGTTTTCTTATTCTATAAGTACTATTCTTATGTGCTTACCAAATAAAGATGTACCAACATTCACAGTTACACTTTTACGAACAAACAGTTATAAACTAATATTTTGTTATCTAAGGTTGACAAATTTAAACATTTATATAAACTGTAAATAAATAACACACAAATAATTTATATAGACTAAGTTTTTAAAATGGAATAAAACATACCTAATAATACTTTAATAACATCATTTTTAACATACTATAAATATTATTATATGTATTAAAATCGAAATGTATAACTAATCCGTGTCAGTTATCGGTTCAGAGAAAAATAATTTTAACATTTTGTTTTTGCATAATTTTAAGGAATCTGAGAATATGTCTAGGTCAGGTAATTTTAGATATAGGGGCAAACGAGCATACGGTTCACCTGATGGTAAGTGATCACCGCCGCCCATGAACTTCTGCAATACCAGGGAGCACAGAGATGCGTTGCCGGCCTTTTAGGTGGGAATACGCTCTTTTTTTTTAAGGTCGCTTTGTGCGTGTCTGCCCGCGGAGGTGTTTCTCGGAATCAAACTCGCATTTTAGCGGGTTCAAAAGTATATTATAATGCAGGACATGGTCTATCTGTGTGCCAAAATTGATCCAAATCCGTGTAGCGGTTTCTGCATTAACTTCTAAAAACAACTGCTAATAACAATATCAAGCTTAAAAATACAATTTGTTTTTACGTTCCAATAATTAATACAAATTATGAACGCACCTCACATTAAAACTCTCTTAATTTAAATAAATAAAATAGGTCTTAATGGTATCTCTGTGGGTATCTTGGAATTAACCTTCATTTCTCTCGGTATATCATAAAGGGTCACCGGTAGTGTTGTAACAATTCGGTTTCTTGATGCCGAAAATGCGAAGCGAAAATGAAAATAAGTTATTGATATGGTAGCACGGTATTTTACTTATTAATAAATCTGATAATGTATAAATTTTTATAATTACTCGCTTCTTTTGAGGGCCTTTTCACATTTTAAGTATAATAGGTATTAATTTAAGTATATGAACTTAAACATATCGCTCACGCGTTCTCCGCATGTAGAAGTTAGTTTGCAACAGTGTTTGTTATTTGTTAGAGCTGAAAATAGTAATAATTTATACTAAATTATAACACTATAAAACTTAGTGTTACACCATTTATGCGGTTTATTTCCATTTTTTTTATTCCATACATTTGTTTTTTCTAAAACACAAAATTTCAAATTTTTGTTAATGAGGAGTAATTGAAATACGTTTTTCAAACAATTCGTTGTCTTTTACCTTTGTAACAATAAAAAAACATATTTATTCTACTTCGCAATCATTGATACAAGAAAGTCGAACAATCCATTTTCCCAACATAATTTACAACTATAAACACGAAAGTAAGCCCGAAAAATCGCACTTTCGTTCTCAATGCCGGGTCCCATCACTAACAACATGTTGCTTTCCTAGCTATGTCGGGAGGCTTAAGCAAGCCACGATTACTAAATAGATTGTTTAAATTGCCCGTTGACATGCCTCAGTTTATTATGATTCTGGAATTTCTCAAGTTGTGCTAAATTGCTAGCTTGACCTTCGATAAAGGATTTAGAACTAATATAAGTAAGCTGTACACATGGCGGTACAAGTGGCGATAGCCTAGTTGGGAGTGGAACGGACTGCCGAGACGAATGTCCACAGGTTCAAAACCCAACGGCACACCTCTGACTTTTTTTAAAAGTTATGTGTGTATTCTTTGTGAATTATCGCTCACTTTAACGGTGCAGGAAAAACATCGTGAGGAAATCTGCATACCTGAGAAGTTCTCTATAAGAATGTTGAAGGTATGAACTCAGCCAACCCGCACTAGGCCAGCGTGGTGGACTAAGTCCTAAACTCTCTCAGTTGTAGAGGAAGCCCGTGCTCAGCAGTATATAAAACAGGGCTAGTGTGGTATCGTTACTGTCCGTAACATATAGGGTAAGTCGAGGATAGATGACCACACGCGGGGTGCGTGTCTAGTGTTATGAGAAGGGATATAATAGGCTGAGATAGACCTAAGTCCATAAAGATGAGGTTGTGAGTATAGCTTGTATCCTTCATTACATATTAAACAAAGTTCCCCCATCCCATATTTTTGAATGCGATATAACTCTTTCACGCGGACGAAACCGCGAGCAAAAGCTAGTATTAATGTAATTTCCCATAATAGGCGTATATACAGGGGGTTCGGGTGCTCCATGCCCATCCTAGAATTGCCTGATGCCGACCCACAGGATTTTGAAGCCTTCTACTACTAGTACTACTAAACGACCAAGATTATCAATACTGCAAGAACACAGAAGTCATATTTTTTTTAAGCTATTGCATAGCTTCTGTCGCGGGCCTTGAGCGTGGAGACCGAATCCAGAAATTCCGTAACGAAAATAACCTGACATCTTTTTTATCTTACTAATATGAACCTTAAATACAATGCGTAGAAGCTATAATTCTTGAAACGAGTATATTTTTATTTATTTTATTTATTAAAGTCATTAAAACCATTTCTTACTAATCTAATATGAACCTTAAATACATTGCGTAGAAGCTATTTCCCCAGCGTTGGCACGGCACGAGTACAAAAGAATCGAACGTAACATTCTTTTTTAAAATTTTGATTTATTCTACTTTGGTTGTGATGACCATTGCATTTCTGGCATTTATCAATAACAAGACTAAACGTGCGTTGCTCGCGTTTAAAAATCTACTTTATGTGGTAAGCGTAAGATCGAATTTGTGTTTAGTCAATCAAAATTTGTGATAAAAAATGCTATGCAATAGCTTTACCGCGGCAGTCTCCGAGTGCCACACGTATTTTTTTATGTAGTACACTAGCTCCCTCCACCTTGGAAAATTACTCTAGCTACGCCAGTGGTTCTCATCACCTCGAATATCTAAAACCGTTTCTTACCTCGCCAATTGCGTTCTAAATTCAACTTGTTAATTGATTAGAGAAGCAATAGGATTTGCATAATTCAATTGATTGTGTCAATTGCTTTGAGTTCAGGCTTTCCTTAGTTTAAAGTTAGACAATTTGGTGCTTTTATATCGACTTGATTAGATTCAGTGGCCTATATTGAAATACCTTTTATAATACTGATACACAATAAGTGTATACTTAATAAAGTATATGTCATTAATGCATTATCTTATGATACCGTCTTAATTTATTAATATTATAAATGATTGTGAAAATTTTTGGGTCTTTCTTAGAAATAAAGTAATCGCTGAACGGATTTGGATGAAATTTAGCACACGGATAGATCATATCCTAGATTATCGTATAGGCTAGTTTTATCTCGATAATTTGGTTCCGTGGGAAATATTAGAATTTTTTATCTGATTTTTAAGTAGCTATAGATTGCCATAGCGATACAGGGACTTTTGTAGCGAGAAGGAGTACTTCACACGAACGAAGCCGCGAGCAACACCTAGTCGTAAATAGTCGTGCAGTAGTAAATGTATTATTATTTCATTATAATATATAAAATAAGCTTATCCCTTGTTAACAGAATCTGACAAAGTCAGAATTCTTAGAATGCAACCTATAACCTCTAAATTAGCCCTCTGTAAGTTGTTACACAATAAAAATAATACTATATCAGCATAATATCAAATTAATACGCATACTCACGCCTTTCATCCCCGAAGGGGTAGGCAGAGGCGCAACTAATGCACCCACTTTTCGCCGTGCGTATTCCGTCCCATGATGTGATAGGGGGCGAGCCTATCCCCATATCGGGCACAATTTCCAGACTCCGGGCTGATACTGAATAGAAAAATCCATAATCACTTTGCCCGACCCGGGGATCGAACCCGAGACCTCAGCATTGCAGTCGTACCGTAATACAACTACGCCACCGAGGCAGTCAAATTAATTATCTAAATAATATTAAATCACAATACGTATATGATTTATTCTATACTAGACTTCTGTTCGCGGCTCCGCTCGCGTGAAAGAGTTTTTCCGGGATAAAATATAGCCTATATAGCTGACTGAGGAGTAATGTAGCTTCCTATTAATGAAAGAACTTTCGAAATCGGTCCAGTAGTCTTTTAGTTTATCCTTTACAAACATACAAATATTTATTCTTTATAATATTAGTATAGATATAGATGGAAAACCTTAATGTAATCCAAACCACAATTTATGAGCCAAACTGGCCAACTAAAGCAAACAGGATGTCAAGAAAATATTTTATTGAAATAAATGGGTCGGCGTCATAGACTAAATAATTGCCGAATGTGCCGGCCATAGAGTAGTATTGCAGATGAGATAGTTTGATTAACTATTAAATGAATTTTAACTATTAAATGAATTTAAAATGTTTTTTTCCCTGATTAGCACCTGACCATTGACCAAGTTTAGTGGCAAATTGCTGGTCTATAAAATGTTCTTTGATAAATTATAAACCTAGATAGAGTGACGCGCTGCAATGAAACTAAAACAAACAGGCCAACTTTTTTTAAGCTAGTATGCGTGACAGCTGTGTCATACGCTATCGCTGCATCATTCTGCGTATCTTTGTGTGGGCGCATAATGTATTAAATTCTCCCTACTGAACAATACTGAACAAGTTTCTAATATTGTATTAGATAGAAATGTCTTAGATCTTGTTCCTTCTACTGTCTTTCTTGGAATAACAGTTGATGCTAAGCTACAGTGGAGTTCGCATATACATAGAATAGCTGGTAAATTAAGCTCCGCTGTATTCGCCATTAGAAAGATTAGGCAACTGACAGACGTGGCGACGGCCAGGTTAGTGTATTTTGCTTACTTTCATAGTATTATGTCGTACTGTGTTTTGCTATGGGGTTCTGCAGCTGATCTGCAGACTATTTTCATATTACAGAAAAGAGCTGTTCGCGCTATTTATGATTTGCAATCTCGCGATTCTCTTCGAGACCTTTTTAAAGATATTAATATACTAACCTTGCCAGCTGAATACATATTCCAAAACATTATGTATGTCCGCAAAAATCTAGATAGCTTTATAAAAATCAGTGACATACATTGTATAAATACAAGGAACAAAAACAAACTTGCAGTTCCAAAGTTTAGACTGAGTAAAACAAGTAATTCGTTTATGGGCAACTGCATTAAATTCTATAATAAGCTTCCTTCTGAAGTAACAAATCTGCCTGAAATCCAATTTAAGCCTTACGTTAAACGTGTATTGATTTCTAGAGGCTACTATAAAGTGACAGACTATTTAAATGATAAGGATATTTGGAATCAGTCCTGCCGGCACAGCACCAAGGCACTGAGCATTCACATTGAACGCCTATGAAAAAATATATTATAATATGACATTTATATGGCTATGTCCATAATATTATATTTTTACTTTTTCTTTTTTTTTTTGACATTTGAGTTCAATTTTTTTAGACATTTTGACATTGTTCAATTATAGTGACGACCGATCTATAGGTATCTATTACTATTAATGATTTGTAAACGTGGGTTAATGCATCATGGACGCCAATATATTTTTATTTGGTTGCTTCCAAATAGTATTTTATTTATATCTTAGAGCTACATCCATGCATGCATTAACCCGTGTAATAATAATACTGTCAAATATACATTTGAAAAACAATGAAGAAAATCATGACAATTGATGACGAAAAAATTAAGCCCGGAGTTTCTTTCTGCCTTTCTTCTTCGGGTCGTCATCGCTTAGGTAGCTAGTGAAAGGCTGGTAGGTTAGCTAGGCTAGGACCTTTTTATCCTCGCCGGCGAGGACCGTGGCGTTTCCTTTCCTCGTAATGTAAAGATACTCCTTCCCTTTCTTTTATATCAGCTCCACTTCTCCTTACCTAGCCCTATTCCCGTCCCCAATGTCCGTGTCCTCTGTACCTATCAGCCCGTGCTGGTTGTTCATTATTTAATCTAGGTACTTTAAATTATTTAATTGGTATATGTACCTTTGTTATTGTCTCTACCTTGTCATGACTTGTCATAAGTGCTTTTTTATAAGCCTACTTGATCAATATATGTAAATGATTTTATTTTATTTATTTATTTATTTTATTTATTTATAATGATACCAATTATTACATGGTTTCTATTAAAATGGGGAGAAAATTATATTCATGAAAAACACAAAAAATAATTCACTCGAACTCATATAGTGGAGAACTGTTGGCCTCTATTTTTTTTTTGACGCGTTTGAAACGGTCAGTGTCTATATCTAGGTATATAATTAATCAAAGAAAATGTTGTATTTTCAACCATTATTCAATCCAAGATTTCAACTCAAACCAGAGTTCAAAGCCACCTTTACTCAACTCGTCATAATTACTGTAGTTTACTGTGTGTGTAGTGTACTGTAGGTACCTGTGTTTTTGCTAATCATTGTCAAAATCGTTCTTATATCAAATTATTTAACAGACAAAATAATAACTGGTGGTAGGTCTCTCATATGTAAGAGTCCGTCTGGGTGGGTACCACCGCAATGTCTATTTCTACCGCCAAGCAGCAGTGTGCATGCATTGTTGTGTTTCGGTTTGAAGGACATTGTAGCCAGTGTAACTACTGGACATAATGAGACTTAACATCTTATGTCTGAGGATGACGAGCGCAGTGAAATGCCACACAGTACTTTGTAACTCAAGGTGATGGATGGTATTGCTACTGTTTATGGGTGGTCGTATCACTTACCGTAAGACGAACGGCATGTTCGTCTCGTCATTCAATACCATAAAAAAAAACTAACAGCCGATTTCAATAATGTACTATGCCAAACTCTAATTCCAGATCAACAGTAATTTATAATTTATTTTATTTTGAAATTATTTCTAAGCATGTCAGATAAACTTATTCTGATTGAACCATTTCGCTGTTAATCCAAAGCTAAAACTAGCATCCTTTTTTTGAGTCAAGCTTAATCAATCCACGATAAAAGAAGTCCCATGCTGTCTCTAAGCCGTTTTCTCAAACAACTGTCGACTCTATCTGTTTATTAACCAATCTATATGAACGAAAATCACTAAGCGACCTTGGGGAAGCGAGCTCGTATCCAGTTTCCTGCGGGAGGAAATGAGCTGTGCTTTGACGTCCACGCTCGTCGCTTGAGGCACACACTGCGAATCGAAACGGATTGCTGGCTTTACTAGTTATTGCCTTGTGTTACGATTATTGAATTCGAATTTTGAATTTAATATCTTTTGAAAGAGGATTTAATTGTAATTTTCGAATTTTGAAAGATGATGATTATTGTTAAAGGCTCCGGAATTTAAAATTTTAATTAAAGGAGGATTAATACGCATACGCACGCCTTTTATCCCCGAAGGGGTAGGCAGAGGCGCAACTAGTGCACCCACTTTTCGCCGTGCGTATTCCGTCCCATGATCTGATAGGGGGCGAGCCTATCGCCATATCGGGCACAAATTCCAGACTCCGGGCTGATACCGAATAGAAAAATCCAATATCACTTTGCCCGACCCAAGGATCGAACCTGAGACCTCAGCATTGCAGTCGTACCGTAATACAACTACGCCATCAAGGCTGGCCAAATTAAAATATGATTATTACTGTTAAAGCCTTCCGAATTTTAAATTTTAAATTTTCTTCGTATAATTCGTTAAAAACGAGCTGTTTTAACAAAGAATTACTGTGTATTGATTTTTTACACCATGTTTAAAGAACAAATTTCAATAATATCAACCTGGCTGCATCTACTCAATTTTTATTGAAGATTGTTAAACCGTATATCAATTACGTTGATCTGATATAGGTGTCTGATTCGCCATATTCTCATCTGCCGCTAAACGAAAACCCCATACGGTGACTTAAAGAGGCTAGTCAAGGTGTCTTAAGGTCTAAAATGACTATAACACTAACGAAAAAGTTATCTTTTCAGGTACTATGCAAAACGCTTATAATTAATTTGCGCTCAGTGTGCCCCAGCCCTTGTCACAATAACTTCAGAATCACTGACACGGCGCAAACTACACTCCGTTTTACGTTAGAATTATTTCTGATCAAAATTCAAACTTTGCAACAGTTAATTTTGTTGCAAGACTTGCGTCTAATGACTTTGTGTATTTGTATAGAATATAGATATTTCGTTAATTTTTAAGAATTAACTCTATTATTTTTATATAAGTCGATGGATATCTAGTTTATTTAATAATACCTTTTAGAAACGATACATTATGTGCTTGAAGGCTTTTATTACATTAGCGAAATGCTAGCGATTTCGTAGTTAGACGGTGCCACACGCAGCGTGTTCGCTTCGAACTCCTGGCGGGCACGTTGCCCATTGCTGACCATTTACCAAGCTACTTATGTGGCTAAATGTACCTATTGTGCCAATAACGGGAACCTTCATTCAGCTCCTAGCTGCCGTACTAGCCTGCTGAATGACATTACCGCTACAACATTATTTGCAGATGCACTTAACGCAGCATGTTCGAGTTAATTTGATGCAGTCTCGGGAGTTGTGATTAATTGCTGCTGAGATCAAGCAACTTATTTAATTACAGGGAATTTATTGAACAGAACTAAAACAAAAACAGCACGGATTCCTCCCCGAGATGGGGCAAAGTTTCGGTGAGGGTAGAGATTTTTGAATATTCTGTAAAATGTTTCATCATAATCAGCCACATGACGTCCACTGCTGAACATAGGTCTCCCTTAAAAATTTCCAGACGGACTTATCAAAAACGTCCTGCATCCCGCGTTAAATGTTTATTACTAGAGAATCGTGATAGGTAAAAGTCTTCCTCCTGATGCTGTTTATCGTAATTTTCTGGGAGAACCTGTATAAAATTAAAGTTTATTTAGATATGATCCTTATGACTCCAAAATGAGCGATTTTTTTTAAAGTAATCTCCAAATTAATCCAGCGGATGATCCTGTGAAGTGTGGTAGCGATGATCAATTTTCTTTTGGCTTATTTTTTGTCAGCATCGGCATCTGCAACCCGTGCGAAGCCGGGGCGGGTCGTTAGTATAAAGATATGGCTCTTGTCACTAGACCAAGAAAACTACACTATAGTCTCTTCCTCTCCCGGGCCCTTAGGTCCCATTTCGCTTTGGGGTCAGCTCTCCTAATCCCATTTCTCCACTCTGGGCGTAGTTGTGTCATTTCGGGTAGAAGTCTCTTAGTCCTCATATCATCTATACTAATATTACAAAGAGGAAAGATTTGATTGTTTCTTTACATTGAATAGGCTCCGAAACTGCTTGACTGACATGAAAAATTCTTTCACCAATATAAAGCTACATTATCAGCGAGTAACATAGGCTACTTTTCCGGGGAATCCCGGGGAAATATAAAGCGGGACTTTTATCCCGGAAAAACTCATTCACGCAGGCGGAGCCGCGAGCAGAAGTCTAGTTCTTAATATTCCCATCCAAGTCGTTTGCGGGCGTGCCGGACCCCTTTTCGGTTCAGCAATTTCCAGAACTTTCTGGCCATATGACCATCTTCTCTACGTATAACATGGCCATACCAGCGTAAACAAAAAAAAACTACTACGTTATATTACAATAATATCATTTATTTCAGATAACATAATCCATATACAAAATTATTGTATTACATTCGCTGAAGATAGTTGAAAATTAAATTGTTAGTAAGTAGATTTAATAAGGATCTATATTTCCTAAAAGTTCATCCAATAATTTTGGTAATCAAAATGCGTCTGTTAACCTTTTTTTTATTGCATTGAATGACGAGACGAGCATGCCGTTCGCCTGGTGGTAAGCGATACGACCACCCATAAACAGTAGCAACACCATCCAGCACTTTGAGGTACAAAGTACTGTGCCGCATTCCAGTGTGCTCGTTATCCTGAGACATAAGATGTTAAGTGTCATTATGTCCAGTACTTACACTGGCTACAATGTCCTTCAAACCGAAACACAACAGTGCATGCACACTGCTTTGGCGGTAGAAATAGACATTGCGGTGGTACCCACCCAGACGGACTCTTACATATGAGAGACCTACCAGTAAGTATTAACCCGATGGTGTGTACAACGCTTTACGATTTCAAGCCGAAAAATGTGAATTACGAGATAAAGTTATGGGTACACTAAAAACTTATTAATGCGTTTAAAGCGTGTTTACGACTCAACCGAGTGAAGCAACGATTAAAAGAGGATCAAACTTTAATAAGATAGCCTTATGGACCGTAAAAATATGACTTTAATTTATGTCTCAATTTATAGTACTCGGCAATAAATTTTCGAGTTAAAAGTATCAGCAAGTCTAAACGTCATGTAGGTGTAAGTAACATACCTTTACGAAGCTAACTGTGGGATTATAATGTGGCAAAAAGACACGACTCCGTTTCGATTTATTGCGATTGGTTGAGAGACTAACACGTGACTGACGTATTGGTCTCTCTATCAATCACAAACATCGGAATAAAACGACATCGACTTACAAGTTGCGTTTTTATGCCAAAAAACGCGAAATTGAAATGCCATTCGAAAATGCGTAGGAGGTTTTACCATCCCTTACTAATATGAACCTCAAACACAATGCGTAGAAGCTATAATTCTTAAACGAGTAAATTTTTATTTATTTACTTCATTAAAACCATTCCTTACTAATATGAACTTTAAGTACAATGCGTAGAAGCTATATAATTCTTAAACGAATACATTTTTATTTATTTCCCCAGCGTTGGTACGGCACGAGTACAAAAGAGCGTAACATTCTTTTTTCAAATTTTGATTTATAAGCAATGAATTGTGTATCGGTTAATGAAGTATCGATGTCGCAATAACAGCCGCTCATTCAGTTTTGTTTTTTCAAATGGGCAAAGGAAATCGTTAAATTTTTTTTTGTTGTTTTTTTTTTTAATGAGGCGAAGAAATAATGGAATTGACATTTTTGTGTACGATGGCGCAATAAATAAATATTGTATTTAACCACATAAATGCTAGTACTTTTATACTGATAAATAAAGCAATTCGTGCGAAATTATTCCCTAACCATTCCAAAATATTTAAAAATTCACAACTTTAATGTTCAAGTTTTCACTTCTGCCGGCACTCCCGGAGTGCAACCTGTTCTTTTTTTCAGTAGTGAGACGTCCTGGAATAATTAACCGTATAATTACCTCGTGGTCGTAAAAGGCGAGTTAATGATGCAATAAAACGACATGCACGAGCCAAGCCGCGGACAACGCGTGGCGCAGCTCTCAGCACTCACGTCGACAAAAATTCTGTGATTTTGGATACTAATAACCAGCTCTATATTATATAATGACACTGCTGAGCACGGGCCTCCTCTACTACTGAGACGGTTTAGGCCTTAGTCTACCACGCTGGCCTAGTGCGGGTTGGCAGACTTCACATACCCTCGAAATTATTTTCGGGCAATTCTCAGGTGCGTAGGTTTCCTCACGATGTTTTCCTTCTGTTAAAGTGAACGATAATTGGATAAACAATGCACACACGACTTCGAAAAATCAGAGATGTGTGCCTTAGATTTTGAACTTGCAGACATCCGTCTCATCAGACCGTTCCATTACCAACTAGGCTATCCTTCACTAGTTATCTAATTGACAAAAATCAATTTACATTTTCAACTGACAAAAATTTCAATAATATAACCAACCCCGTATTTTATACTACCCACTGGAAGTGAGTGTCGATTCATTACAGATGATCTTTGATTAATCATATACCTAAATAGAGTGACGCGCTGCAATCGTAACTAACAACTATGTCGAGTTTTTACCGTAACTTGGTGTTGCTCGCGGCTTCGTCTGCGTGAAAAGCCTTTCTCGCTACAAAAGTCCCTAAAACACAGTACGACGCCAGCGCCATCTACTTAAAGAATCAAATAAAAAATATCATTTTTTTCCCATAGGAGCAAATTACCGGGATAAAAAGTAGCCTATGTGTTAGTCCATGGCATGGTCTACCCGTTTGTTAAATTTCATCCAAATCCGTTCAATAGTTTCTGCGTTTACTTCTAACAAACATACAAACATTTTCATAAACTTTCGCATTTATATTATACATAGAGAAATTAGACATCAAAATAAATATTAGCATCTTGCAAAAACATAAAGCCATCTACACATCCAACATGCTCAGTAAAGTTTTGTGAGATACTGTATTATAAAGCACACAAGACCAACACGAGCGAAACTTAACATCTTATGTCTCAGGATGACGAGCGCAGTGGAATGCCACCCAGTACTTTGTAAGTCAAGGTGCTGGATGGTGTTGCTACTGTTTATGGGTGGTCGTATCGCTTACCATCAGGCGAACGGCATGCTCGTCTCGTCATTCAATGCTATAAAAAAAAAAAAAAAAAAAATCACAGAATGGAAGAAGATAACTAAAAATGATAGCAAAAGAATTATTAGACAAGTAGCTTTTGCCCGCGGCTTCGTCCACATTAAAGAGTTTTTCTTGTATAAAAGTCACTTTATATACAAACTATACATTTTCCCGGACCGAAATATAAATCTGAACCATTTTCAAATCCACCTGAATACACACAAAAACATAAAGTGCCTGCGACGCGCCATTTATAAAGTCCCTGCATTTTAAATCTGTAATATCTTCGAAAATATGTATTTAAATTACATGCTGTAAAGGGCCATATTGATCTATATTAAATTCACAATATATTTAAGGTACTTAAATGGATAAGGATTAATGCTGTATTGCTTAAAATCACTTTGTAAATAAGCCATTATTTCCCTTAAAAAGTAAAGGATAAAAAATGGTTATTGTGGGTTATCCCAAGAGATACCTAGACCTAGACCTTTTTAAGGTGTACAATACTGTAGTACATTATTTTTATCTATCATAGGGTTTAGCCAGCGTTTGCAATGTAAGCGCAAAAAATGTGTTTATTTACATCACATTAGAATCCTCTAAAATTATCAGTGTTTCTTCTACCATATTATGCATGAATATAATTATTATACATATAAACCTTCCTCTTAAATAACTTTATCTATAAAAAAAAACCCATCAAAATCTGTTGCGTAGTTTTAAAGATCTAAGCATACATAGGGACAGATAGCGGGAAGCGACTATGTTTTGTACTATGTAGTGGTTACTAGATTATTATACAACATGCTTACCTAAAATTTGTATGTTTATATTATACAGGGTCATTTTTACATTGCATTACTAAATGAAAACACATATTCGTCTTTACCTCTTCTAACATCTTGCCAAAAATCATTCATGAATAACGAATATCATTGCCAAAAATCCCGGTAGTAGTTTTCAAATTTTTTGAACATTTCGTAGTTTAGTGCGAATATGGTTTGTGCGAAAGTGTATTTCTGAATGAAAGTATAATGTTGCCGCTGCGAAGAATTATCTTAGAGCAGTAGTAGTGGCATAAGGTCGTGTAAACTTAAAGTTACTTTTTATGAATATTTATTTTGTTCGAAACTTACACTTTTTTATTTTACATCTATGGTTAAAATAACTTAATGGAAAGCGCTTGTTTCGACGTATGTATGTATGTATGTTTTATGAGGACGTATGCAGTCGCACAGACGGGTCATCAGTTCGCCTTGTTGGGACTATTTCACCCTTAGTCCCAGTTTGGGTTTCGCTGCTTCGCCGGTATCATGCCCAGGGGCCACATTCACTATAGAGAGTTTCGGCTGCGGGTCAGCTAGACCTTGGAGGCATTGTGGCTCCCTTTCAGGTGTGCACCTTTCAGCTTGCCGAGCACTGCCCTCCACTGAGGGTCCCGCCCAACAAGTAAGATAGGTAGCTATTGATTCAAGTACAAAATGTACCCTTCCAATACCAAAATATATTCCACATAGCAAAAGTTCCATCCAAGATTAGACTTCCATTAGTAATAATAACCAAGCTTATTATTATACGTCAAACTAAATGTTGTTCGCTGTATTTGCCACTTAAGCAGAGTAGCGTCTATGTGCTGCGAAAACAAAGGAAAATTATGTAAGGTACACTCGCGGAGACAAGTTATAAACAATAGCATAAATATTTTTCAAGGCTTCTTCCGGCAGAATTCGGTTTATGGATATGAAACAAGTAGCTTGTGTCTTTTTTTGTTGCTAGATTATTATGCCGAGGGAGATGTCCGCTTTTTGTATGGTGCTGGACTTCAAAACCGAGTCAGGATCAAACTTTATGGATATTAAAATTTAAAGGGACAAAATATGGGTCTTGGATCCATTTAAAAAATATTTTGAGGTCCCTCCATTTATAACTATTATTTTAATAACGTTAGTTATTTATTATAATTTTAAACGTTTTGTAATTTAAGTGTAATTTTTAAGCAAAATATAATTACATAAATCTCAAAGTCCGAGGACTTTAAAATTACACGATTTATTGCAAAGGCCTAGTTTTTGGAGGTTCTATCCAAATATAATATATAAAGTATCTTGGTTCGAATTTTAGGCACGTTTTCGAACATGTCTTTTCAGGAAAATTCTTTCTTCCAATAAGTAGTAGGTACTAGTACACTCACAGTTTTATTTTTATGAACAGATTATTTCACTAAAACGAATTCAAGGGCAAAATTAGTAGAGAAAAAAGTCATAGTTATAAATAAATATTTGTACACTTTTTAAATTATAATTCCATTACCTCTTTAAAGATAAGTTCACCTCTACCAAGTTTTATAATGAAATTGAAACTTTCAAACGCTTTTATGTTTTCAAGTTGAAATACAACTTTACTGTTTTTTTTTATTTTAATTGGTATTAGCAAAACTGAATAGTTCGTGTAACTTGCGAGTGGATTAATGTAAAGATAATATTTAATATTTGGATAAATTTTATTTGCTAAGTGTTTAATTTAATGAAATCTACTTTACTTTAGACATTTGTTGAAATGTATAATGAAATTAATTTATTTAAAGCGAGAAAGCAAACTGCATTATTTGACGGACTTTTTAACTGAAATATACGAAATATCAAATATGTGTCTCAATATTTACATACATACATACATAGCATCACGCCATTTTCCCGTTTCAAGGGTAGGCAGAGGTATAGCACACCCATATTTCGCCAGTTATGTTAGTACCCATGTAATAGGGGGTGGACCTATTGCCATTTAGCGGGCACATTTTCAGACTCCGGGCTGATACTGATTAGAAAACCCAATATCACGTTGCCCGACCCGGGAATTCAACATGAGACCTCAGCACTGCAGTTGTATCATAATACAACTGCGCCACCGAAGCAGTCAATCTCAATATTTTTAATCAATAATATACTATCACTAGCATTGCGCGCGGCTCCGCCCGCGTGGAAAAGTCTTCCGGGATAAAAAGTAGCACTCAGGAGTAATGTAGCTTCCTATTAGTGAAAGAATTTTCAAAATCGGTCCAGTAGTTCCTGAGATTAGCGCGTTCAAACAAACAAACAAACAAATTCTTCAGCTTTATATATTAGTATAGAAGTATAGATTCATCATTAGTAGTGCACGATAGCTTAGTTAGGAATGGAACGGTCTGCCGAGATAAATGTCCACTGATTCAAAATCCAAGGCAAACACCTCTGACTTTTCGAAGTCACGTGTGTATTGTTTATCAATTATCGTTCGCTTTAACGGTGAAGGAAAACATCGTGAGGAAACCGACATACCTGCGAATTCTACATAAGAATTCCATCCTAGCTCTTTACATTGAATCAAATAAATATTTTCATAAGTAGGGAACCTAAATTTGAAACATATTAAATATCCAAAAATAAACAGTAAAAAATGGACCATTGCGCTCGATTGTACTGACTGTTATCCTACAAAATGAGCGTGCATACTTGGAGGATGTTCCCGTCACGTGACGAAATGAAATGGGATTTCGCATTCTCAGCCCTTAGGCTTGCGAGTGCAACGGACTTGCACAAATCTGGCTGTGAAGGAATGTCTAGCCAGAGACAAACAAACAGAAATAAGCCCGCTTTTAACTCTGACAGGTTACGCAACGCAAATGTTTGTGAATTTTGCCTACATTTGGTCCAAACTATGATCCAAACTCTTACAATTCCTTCATATCGTAGTAGGAATTAGGATAGATATCGCGCCAAAGTCCTTTTCATCTATTTGGAAATATTTAATACTCCGCTGCCTCGGTGGCGCTAGTTGTATATATTACGGTAGGACTGCAGTGCTCTGGTCTTCGGTTCAATTCCCGGATCGGGGGAAGTGATATTGGGATTTTCTACTCAGTAACAGTACGGAGTGTGGAAATATGTCCGGTAAATGGCGAAAAGCTCGCCCCCTATTACATGGGACCTAACATAGCTGGCGAAGTGTAGATTTGTTTTTTTTTTTTTTTTTGTAGCGTAGAATAACGAGACAAGCATGCCGTTCGCCTGATGGTAAGCGATACGACCGCCCATAAATAGTAGTAATACCATATAGCACCTTGACTTACAAAGTACTGTGTGGCATTCCACTGCGCTCGTCATCCTGAGACATAAGATGTTAAGCCTCATTATTTCCAGTAGTTATACTGGCTACAATGTCCTTCAAACCGAAACACAACAGTGCATGCACACTGCTGCTTGGCGGTAGAAATAGACATTGCGGTGGTACCCACCCAGACGGACTCTTACATATAAGAGACCTACCACCAGTAAAATAGCAGATATACCTCTGCCTACCCCTGCAAAGGGAAAAAGGCGTGATGCTATGCATGTATATAATATTACACTTTGTAGGGCATCGTCAATGAATTTATTGAAATCTCATACGAAGTCTACGAGTATTATAATGTCTATGCTCCTAACTACATCTCAGAATGACTAATGTAGTAAAGACCCATGCAATACTTAATAATTAGAATGTGTCGCTCGTACAACGATTTGGCTAAGAAACATAAAGAAATTGCCATTATGCACAGCAACTCAGCAAAGTTTATAATAAGTTTACGGCAAACACTGTTTTAAAAATTAAGAACTAGACATTGAATTTTAATATTGCATTAAAAATACTTAAGTAGGCGATATCGTTCAATATTTACAGTGATCATAATTATATATTAACACATCATATGTAGCAGTCATGATTTGGGCACAAATTTTGGAGTGCAATCTAGATTAAGTACTAACCCTAGCTATAGTCATTATTATATGTTTTTGATTGTATTCTGTGTGTCTTAAACAAACTAAAAAAAAAAAACCGAGTATTGGCAACTGTTGCGACTAATTATTACGACCTGTCTTCCTAAGTACAACGCATAACGCATGCTCACGCCTTTTATCCCCGAAGGGGTAGGCAGAGGCGCAACTAGTGCACCCACTTTTCGCCAAGCGTATTCCGTCCCATGATGTGATAGGGGGCGAGCCTATCGCCATACCGGGCACACATTCCAGACTCCGGGCTGATACTGAATAGAAAAATCCAATATCACATTGCCCGACCCGGGGATCGAACCCGAGACCTCAGCCTTGCAGTCGTACCGTAATACAAGTACGCCACCGAGGCAGTCAAGTTACAAAGTAGTAAAAAGTTATTTATATTCATAACCACACGTAATTAAAATTCTCGTAAACCTAAAAAAACCGAACAAGTGCCAGTTGGACTCGCGTACCGAGGGTCCTGACTACTTGTAGGTAAGGTATCTAAGTATATAATTTCAATAGGTCGCCAAAATAAATTAATAAAACTTTAAAAGTTTGTTGTTAAAGTACATATTTACAGTTTTCAGATTTTTTTCCTTAACATGTGCTATAACACCTTGCTTCCTACCACATTTCATGAGTCTAGGTTAACGGGAAGTACCCTATAGGTTTTGATTCCATTGCAAAATTACAAAATATGCGACATAAACGGTCATATCTTTTGATCGCGTTGACTTACAAGTTTCAATTATTTACAGCTGAAAGAGTCTGTAGATCCGATTATTTGACATAAATTTCAACTTAAATAGAATAAGTACTCGTCAAATATAAGACGACCAAATACAAAAGTCGCTATATTACATATAAAAAGTAGATAATCAAATGAACTCTATCTATATTATCTGTTAATTACTTGGCGAATAGCATACGTACATATTTACTAAGATCATTGTTAAACAACAATTTAAACAAAACAAATAATTCAAACACTCATCGCCCATTTTTAACCGACCTCAAAAAAAGAAGATGGTTCTCAATCCGTTATTTATTATGTTTGTTACCTCAGAACTCCGTCATTTATTGACCGATTTGAAAAAAAAATTTTTCATTACAAAGAATATACTTCCAGATTGGTCCCATAGAATTTTTATTAAAAGCGACTGAGTAGTTTGGCTTTAAAACCAAAATGACTTGAAAAGGTATGTCGTATACGAAATTGCGAATTTTGTTATTCTGTAACGTTTTCAGTGGTGTTTTCGTATTGGATTTTGTTTGGTCTACCATACCATACCAACCCTGTATTATATACTGCGTACTGCTGAGCACGGGCCTCCTCTACTGAGGTCTAGGCCTTAGTCCACCACGCTGGACTAGTGCGAAAGCTACACATACCCAGAAAATTGTAATGATGAATTGCCAAGCATATGTATATTTAGGTATCTTCACAATGTTCTCCTACACCGCTAAGTAAACGATAATTGGTAAACACCACACACATTACTCCGAAAAGTCAGAAGAATGCCTTGGTTTTTGAACCTGCGGACATTCGTCTCTGCAAACTGTTTCATTCCCAACTAGGCATTTTAAATAGTAAATATATTTAAAAGTAAAAAGCACGTATCATTTCCCAACTAACATGACAAACTTCCGCGTCCACAATGTTACATAAAGTCCTGTAGCACTCAAAAAAGAACGTCCCTCAAATTGTGTTCGCAACTACAACCTGTGCTAAGTGGATTTAAATTTTAAATTTATTGTGATTCCCCCGCGTGGGTCCCGAAACTTTGTAATTTGTGAAGCTGAGCATACGCTCACATTGATAATTGACTGAAAAAGTTGCGAAGTTAGTTCAGTTTAGTTTACGTTGACAGCGGCTTTAGTTGCAGCTTGAGTTAGCGTTCATAACACTAGCCGTGTGTAGATTCCACTCAGTTTCGCTCTGAGCGTGTCAGTCGATATCCTGTCACGTTAAAGTTAGCATCTTAAGATCATCATCAGCCTATATTTTAGTTCAATATTGGACATGGCCTCCTCTAATACACGCTATCTTAAGATCGTTGCTGATAAATAAACACATATCAATAACGTTGCTTGAAACTCCAATCCTGTTAGCTGTTACGTCGAATTTACGATTTTGAGAGCTGAGTTTCATTTATTAAACAGTGCCGTGTCAGGCGTTCAAACAGCTCAAGTTTTGTTTAAATAGTTTATCTTAAATATCTATTAACCCACTCAAAAGTGAGCTACGTTTATTAATACGGTGCTTAGCACTGCGCTTCCATGTGCATACCATACCAGCCCTGTATAATGTACTGCCCACTGTTGAGTACGGGCCGCCTCTACAACTGAGAGGGTTTAGGGTTAGGCCTTAGTCCACCACACTGGCCTAGGTTGGCAGACTTCACATACCTTTGAAATTCAGATAACTTCTCAGGTATGCACGTTTCCTCACGATGTTTTCCTTTACCATTAAAGGGAGCGATAATTCACAAAGAATACACTCATGAATTTTAGAAAAGTCAGAGGTGTGTGCCCTTAGGTTTTGAACCTGCGGACGTTCGTCTTATCAGTCCGTTCGTTCCACTCCTAACTAGGCTATCGCCGCATGAACTATGTGAAAAATAATATGAATACATGCATACATACATAAGATAGACAACACATATCACTATCTCATTCTTACGTATGTATTCAGAAAGAGAGTGTCCGACCACAATCATCTTCACTTAGGTATTTCGAGTGTTGCCTCCACTTTTGTGTATAAGTTTCTTGGTTCAAACGGCGCTGCACTGACAATTGGGTTTAAATTTGTACAGTTAAATTCAGTATAGCGCACATCGCTATGACTTTGCGATCGTTAACTTATCGAGACTGCTACCTATATCAGTGATATTGCTTCCTCAGTTTAAGTTGCATTCGCCGAGAATGAACCAAATAAACTCGGTTACACAGAATTAGTTCTTATCAGTAAAATCTTGATTCTCTAATTAATTAAGGAAATAGTCAACACTCAACCTTAAGGGGTAAATGGAGATAGAAAGTAATCACGCGGGCAAGACTGCGAACAAAAGCTATAGCTATAAGTATCCGATATAGCTATTTGCTCAAAATAATCATAATAAAATAGCATCATCACACAAACACACATACACACTCACGCCTTTTATCCCCGAAGGGGTAGGCAGAGTCGTAACTAGCGCACCCACTTTTCGCCATGCGTATTCCGTCCCATGATGTGATAGGGGGCGAGCCTATCGCATATCGGGCACAAATTCTAGACTCCGAGCTAATTCTAAATATAAAACCCAATATCACTTTGCCCGACCCGGGAATCGAACCCAAGACCTCAGCATTGCAGTCATACCGTAATACAACTACGCCACCGAGGCAGTCACAGTAGCGTCATCAATTTAGTAAAAACAACCTAGAATAACTTACAATATATTTTTTTAATAACTCCTTTATAATAACTCAATTAAGGCTTACTTTTAAAACAAACAAAATAATTAAAGCAGTTTTAATACTCATCATCACATACGAAAACATAGGCTTGCCAACCCACGTACATAATTTTACAATTTCTGCTCTATGGTACAAGATTTTAAGTCCATTTTCCCGTTATCTATCTATCGACCTTCGACCGTACACAGATAAAATCAACACAATCACTTTAATTAAGCTTTAAGAATTAATTAACGAAATAAATCGTCTCTAAGTTGCTTATCTCAGATTCATGACCTAAAATGTTGTGTTTTGGAACATCTTAAGGTCTGAGCTTTGTGTCTTATTTATTTCTAAAATTAACAATTTATTTCAATAAAATTGAGTTGGTGTTTGGCCGAGCGCTTCTTACTGAGTAAAAAGATTTTCACTAAATGTAATTTACTACACTAATGGTATATTAAAAATCAGGAAGTTATATTTTTTTTTGACTGTATCCACTTGAGTCAGGTTTTGGCACATTTTATACGCATGTTAAAAATACTTATAATACTATACAGGATTATATTGACATTGCGTTAATAAATGAAACCACATACTGGTCTTTGCCTCTGCTATCATTATGCCAAAAATCATCCATGAAAAACGAATATTTTCACCAAAAATCTCAATTTTATTTTCCAGATTTTTTTATCATTTTGTAGTTTAGTGCGAATATGGTGTGTGCGTCAGTGTTTTTCTGACTGGAAGTGTAATGTTGCCGCTGCGACGAATCCTCTTAGAGTAGTAGTAGTGGCATTAGGTGTTACTTTTTATTGATGTTTATTTTGTTCGAAACTTACACTTTTTTATTTTACATCTATGGTTAAAATAACTTAATGTAAAGTGTTATTTTCAAGGATATATGTATGTGATTTCATTTAGTAGCGCAATGTCAAAATGACGCTGTATAGTTTATTAGGACTTGATTAGGACCCATTACTTCTTTAAGATTATTTGGATCTATCAAAATTAACATATTCAATCTGTGAATCGAACCTAGGGGTTTTGGTATCACATTAAAATAAATCTAACAATTACTACTCTACACACATACATAGCATCACGGCTTTTTACTTTTTCAGGGGTAGACAGAGGTATATCACACCTACATTTCACCAGCTATGTTAGGTCCCATGTAATAGGGGGTAGGCCTATTGCCATTTACCGGCATATTTCCAGACTCCGGGCTGATACCTACTGAGTAGAAAACCCAATATCACTTTGCCCAACCCGGGGATCGATCCCGAGACCGCAGCACTGCAGCCGTACCGTAATATAAATACGCCACCGACGCAGTACTGATCTACGACCTCAGCAAATATTCAATCGAAAAACCAATACCATAAACACATCGTAGCGTTTAAAAATCGAATATATAGCAGGAAATCCGGAAAAATGGCGTCGTTATATATTAAACTCGCGAGAATACACGATAGGGGTTTATTTTATTTCGCCGCATAATATTTCCGACGTGGAACGTTAGAAAAAATGGCCGACGGGTCGGGATTGCGCGGCAACATTTATCAAAGCGAAAATCCGAGAATTTTTATTGTAATGGCGGTGCAATGGACGGGATATATTTAATTATTTGTTTAGATAAGAGAGTTTTTTATATAATTTAAAAGCACTCTCTAATAAATTAAAATTGTAAGATGGCGGTTCATTCACACATGATACAATAAGAATTAACATACCAGACATTTATAATAATTATTATATTGCCCTCTGCTTAACACCGACAGGCTTTCTACTAAGAACTCTAAGAAAGTTTGGGCCTTAGTCCATTCAAATTAGATTATGGATTGAACACTGGAGTCGTATTGTATTACAGTACGACTGCAGTGTTGAGGTCTCGGGTTCGATCCCCGGATCGGGCAAAGTGATATTAGGTTTTTCTAATTAATATCAGCCCGGAATCTGGACATTGCGCCCGATATGGCGATAGGCTCGACCCCTATCACATCATGGAACGGAATACGCACGGCGAAAAGTGGGTGCACTAGTTGCACCTCGAATAGGAACGAGGAAAGGCTTGAGGGATAAAAGGAAATCTTTTTCAGTTCGTTTGTAGGTTTGCAGAAAGGAATCTCTAGAACTACAGAACCGATTTTAAAATTTCACTAATAGGACGCTACATTTCTCGTGAATGCTACAAGCTACTTTTTATCCCGGGAAAATATAAAACGGGACTTTTATTGCGGAAGAACTATTTCACGAGGGGAACCGCGGGCGAAACTAGTAATTAAGTATACCTAGAATATAATAGATTTGATTTATCATTAAATATTTTAAATGAGTTAGAATAAAAATCCCTATGGACCACATTTTTTCCTAGATATTTTAGCGCACGTTTTTAAAAATATAAACATTTGACTCTTTATTGGACTTTTCCAAAATCTGGTATTTTTTTTTAATGTTTCTATAAACTAAAACCGCCTTATTCCAAAACGAAGTTTAACTTTAGTACCGTGTTTAGTACCAGGTTTAAACTATGTATTAAAATAAACGCTATTACAAAACCGAATTTATCGCTAGTCCGAGGATTATCTATGGTACTAAAGTTAAACCTCCCTGAGCCCTAGTTTAACTCCAGTACTAACCTCCAAACGTTGAATATCAAGTCGCAATTGTGTTTTAAAATAATCAAATATCAACAAAAATATAAAAATGGTCATAAATTCCATAGATTTAATGGATTTGGAAGTGTGCGAAACAAACCAGCGGTTTAATAGACCCCGTAGTCGCGTGAATCATTTTTAATTAAGTGATGAAGATTTACGCTATAAATATAGTTTCACTATTATTATGTAATGTTATTACACTGTTTATTAATAATACGATTGATTTGGACTAACCTTTACTTCAAAAGTCAAATTATCACCCTTTTTTTACTTTGATTGCTCCATTTTCAACTGGAATAACTATCGTATACGGTACGTACGTGTTTTCACAACAAAAACTATTGCACTTGTGACGCTGTTGCCGTGCCTTAATAATTATAATAAAAGAACAACGTTTCTTTATGTTATTTGAACTGCTATTCAAAAGAATCATAAATAAACCGAAATGTAAACATTTCAATAATATCTAAATACGCGCGCCGCACACTTCATTCCGTTGTACGCTAGCTAAATAAACAAGTCGACAGTAACACAAAATTCACGCCATTTGAAATTATTCAGGTTTAAAATATATTGATATGGCAATATAGTATATATTTAGCATCATCACCATCGTCAAAATCACATTTTGTTAAACATTTTGGCTTTCTCTTCACACAAACTTATGTTAAAAGGAACGGTGCATCCATCGCCGAGTGAATGAAGCTGTAATTTTTTGCTTATAATCTGTGGATACTAATCGAACCAGGGACTATCTTCGGTACTAGATAATCCTCGGCAAGTCTTGGATTTGTAATAAGAATGAATATTAGTCCGAGAACTAACTTTAATACCGTAACAAACCAAGACTTTTTAGTCTTGGTTTAAACCCAGTACTAAGCTATCTTTTTGTAATAAGACGGAAAAGGTTTTGTGATATTCCAAATCATTAAGTAATGGAGCAAAAAAAATATCGCACATCACAAAAAAATGATTTAGATAATATACAAACCGTTTAACTCCGCTGGTAATGTTGATAAAGCTATTTCTCTAGAATACCGTTTTTTGTGTTGTGACTCTCCCGTCGTCGACATTTAATAAACGAAATATGTAACATCCTAAAACAGAACCACGATACACGTAAAAAGGGTCCTACTCAACCAAATCCGAGGAAATCCGTCATAAAACCGCATTAAGTAGTGGATATAACCAAAAAAAAAACAATGTAGGGACTAACGAACCGTGAGAATGGGCGGCGGTCATCAAATATGTAAAGTGTCCTAAATATTGTACCTTTGTGGACACCGCATTGCGGTCTACAAACAGGAAGATACGAAAATGTCACACAAGGTCTCATATTTATTTGTTTTGTAAGTTATTCCTCGACATTTATAAAGTTTTATGTTTTTATTACCTACTAGCGGACCCGACAGACTTCGTTCAGTCAAAAAGATTTCAAATGTGGCAGTTTTTTGTTTCTACCGATTTTATAGCCGGGGCAAAAAATTCTCCTGAACAGAACCGTCACCCTGGTGATAGGGCGGTGTGTGGGGTTCAGCTTGAGTGACCAAAGTATCTTCGCTTGCACGAACTTTGGCCACCCTTCTGGGACCCACTAAGAAACCCCGACTGGGATGTCTGCCAGAGGGCTTCAAACTAAGAGGCGAACTTAGGGTTCAAACCTGATTGGAAAATAATCTAAAGGGACAGTGGGAACCTAAAAGTGACAAATATTTAAAAAGTGGGTGGCTCGCTCGGATAGTGGAGATAATGATCTGCAAAGGAAGTCATGGGGATTTAATAAACATACCTACAATAATCAACAACTTATTACAACACACAAACTCATCTATTCTGATTATGTTCTTGTGATGGCATAGTTTATAATGGGTACATGCTGTAGATATATTATTCATTTTCAATAGCACAATCTACCTGACCAGATAAGTTTGCGATGCTATATGTACAAAATCATGAATCTGTAATAAAAAATAATTAAATAAAACGTTATATATAGCATTTAAAAGGAAGTAATCGCTTTATTGTTATTCTAATGAATTATAATTATTAACAAAAATCAGTTTTATTTTCATTGTAGTGCTTTGTGATATACGATGTTATTTGTTTGATTACCTGGCGCATAGACAAACAAATCTGATGGTTTTCCAACACGGGAACAGGCAATATACAATTGACCGTGTGAGAAACATGGGTTTTATAGATTTGAACTTTATTGAATAGCAATAAAGTTCAAATTGACTCTACATTTTAGTTAAAAAACGTTTGTATGGGAAAAGGAAAGGTGCTGTTTTTAGGGTTTTTCCGGCAATTATTCGAATTTTTAAAAAACATCCTTGGACTTCAACGAACATTTAAAAAACAAAATTGCCCAAATTGGTCCAGATGTTGTTGAGTTATGCGCTTACCAACACATTTTGCGATTCATTTTTATATTATAGATGAGGATAGACAAGTGTAAAGTCAAACCTGCCTATATTATTAAAAGTGGACTATAGCTTAGTTGGGAATGGAACGGTCTACCGGGACAATGTCCGTAGGTTCAAAACCCAAAGCAATGCAATCAGCCCTGTATTATAATATTGCCCACTGCTGAGCACGGGCCTCCTCTACCACTGAGAGGGGTTAGGCATTAGTCCACCACGCTGGCCCAGTGCGAGTTGGCAGACTTTACATACCCTCAAAATTCTTATAGAGAATTCTCAGATATACAGGTTTCCTCACAATATTTTCCTTCAACGTTAATACAAGCGATAATACACAAAGAATACACATATTAAATGTAACGAATAAAACTCTAAGTATCAAACTTGTCTCTGTTTATCGCCAGTGCATGAAAGTTGCAATAATTATAATCAATTTAAGTAAAATGTAACAAGTATTACGTTTAGTAATAAGTATGGTATTTCAGCATTTAAACCCTTCTACTTATTTATTTTCTTGCCACCGAAATGTTATAATCTCTGGCATACAGTTCACTCCTTGAGTTAGATGGTGGGTACATACACACTCACAGCCTTTATCCCCGAAGGGGTAGGCAGAGGCGCAACTAGTGCACCAATTTATCGCCGTCCGTACTCTGTCTCATGATGTGATAGTGTGCGAGCCTATCGCCTTATAGGGCACAAATTCTAGATTTGGAACTTTAGAAAACTGTATGATTATGCTACTTTAACTTTATAACTTTAACATTATGATGACTTTAGATTACTTTACTATTTAACTTTACTTTACTGATTTAGAAAACCCATTATCACTTTGCCCGACCCGGGGATCGAACCCGAGACCTCAGCACTGCAGTTGTATCATTAAACAACGACGTCACCAGGACAGTTGGATGGCGGTTAGATAGTATTGGTTCTGAACCCGCGATATTGTACCTCTATGACTATAACCAACGTTTTCAACGTTTATTATGGCGGTTAGTCTAAAAAACTAAGATAATTTAGATCCTACATGGTCCGAGCCACACAACTTAAAAGGACTTATGAAATATATTTTTAGGATCCAGACACTCGCAATTAACTTTTTAAACGTATGGCACTACGTCACACTTCCCCGCAATGCCAACCGCAGCAGCAAAAAGTTTTGACAGAAATGGATGAACTCTACGGAAACGCATGGAAAACAGGGCAAATACATAAGATTTTATATGTAAGGTGTTGCAGAACAGGGATATTAATAATCAACAGGAGTATTAATAACCTATATACTGACGGTACGACGGAAGCAACGATAGCCTATGAGGGAATGGAACGGTCTGCCGAGACAATGTCCGGAGGTTCAAAACCCAAGGCACACACCTCTATCTTTTCAAAGTTACGTGTGTATTGTTATCAATTATCGTTCGCTTTAACGGTGAAGGAAAACATCGTGAGGAAACCTGCATACCTGAGAAGTTCTCTGAATTTCGAAGGTATGTGAAGTCCGCCAACCCGCACTAGGCCAGCGTGGTGGACTAAGGCCTAACGCCTCTCAGTAGTAGTAGAGGAGGCCCGTGCTCAGCAGTGGGCAGTATAGAATACAGGGCTGATTGCATTGCATTGCATTGCATACTGACGGTGTTATTATTTATCACGAAAGCTACAACAGCTAAACCTAATAATTAATCAATTAAATAAAAGAGCAAGAGAGAAAGATAAAGAGAGAGAGCAATAATGTGGAAATAAAAACCTAACAACATTAACACATGACATTCGACAAATTACTACAATTATCAGTGACAATTACGGATAAATATTAAGTTACGTTTCCATGATTAAGGCCCCGTTTTTTAAACTTGGTCAGGTAAAATAACTACTGGTCATAATGAGACATAGCATCTTATGTCTCAGGATGACGAGCGCAGTGGAAAGCCACACAGTACTTTGTAAGTCAAGGTGCTGGATGGTGTTGGTACTGTTTAAAGGTGGTCGTAACGCTTACCATCAGCCGAACGGCATGGTCGTCTCGTTATTCAAGACAAAAAATACTGTGAATTCGCTTGCAATTCACCAGTATGACACCCTTAACTGTACTTGACCATGGATAAAACAACGACCCCTTAGTCTAAATGTTATATCGTCAACATTCATCAACTTAGGCCAATAAAGACAAATACCATCACAAATTACTGTTACGTAATGCAATTATTTTAATTGCAGCAAGTCCCGTCAGACGTACAACGTTGTAATCGTGCATCTGGCCTACTAGACGCATTCCATTGTTCGTTCGGCAATAATACCCGCGATATATCTCTTGCACCTCGGCTCACTGTTCGAGAACGCGCGTTGAGTGCAGCGCGTTTGATACTAAAAAGTAAATTGGGTGGTTTTCGAAATTTAAATTTTGTGGAGAGGTGATTTTTTGCGTAACCGGGTATAGGTCGATTACCAAAAGCTGGCACGTTCATGGTACTCACACCAATGCAATTTTACAGAGTACGTTAAAAAATGTTGCGAATTAAAAAAAGAATGGGTTGCACTCCGGGAGTGCCGGCAGAAGTGAAAACTTGAACATTAACGTTGTACATTTTTGAATATTTTGGGATGGTTAGGGAATAATTTCGCACGAATTGCTTTATTTATCAGTATAAAAGTACTAACATTTATGTGGTTAAATACAATATTTATTTATTGCGCTATCGTACACAAAAATGTCAATTTCACAATTTTTTTATAAATCTAAATTTGCAAAAATAATGTTATGCTCTTTTGTACTCGTGCCAACGCTGGGGAAATAAATAAAATGTAGTCGTTTAAGAATTATAGATTCTATGCAATGTATTTAACGTTCATAATTAGTAAGGGATGGTTTTAATGAAGTAAATAAATAAAAATGTAAACGTTTAAGAATTATAGCTTCTATGCATTGTATTTAAGGTTCATAATATTAGTAAGGGATGGTAAAACCTCCTACGCATTTTCGATCGGTCACGTGATCCTGACGCGAGTTTAACGTTTTATACCCATCCCAAAAGTGCTAAACGCCGCTAAAGAAGTTTTCCCTTCAAAAATTGAAAGAAAAGATACATAGATGCAATAAAACATCAGTTATATTTATTGAATTCGTTGCTACGTCAACAGTGCGTTGTTAAGACAAGACGTTTGCATATTTACGGAGACTACACACTCGTAACTTGTGAATGTGTTGTACGTGCCAGCATTCGGTGATCGATCTATATCGTTTAATCAATATTACTATCAATATAGAGTAATCCAAAATTATTAATTAATAATATCAGTACTTCAATCTGTTTGTTTGAAACAAGTGTTAATTCATTTAGCAATTTCATTAAAGCTACAGTCAACTTAATTTATTTGAAGTGACTATCAGTTTCATAGCAATGTATGAAAACGAAATATTGAAATCTCTTTACCGCCATTTTGTCATAGAGTGGCTTAATGATTCCTTGGATATAAAGACAAATTATAGATGCAAAGTATTTTGATTAATACTTAATTTGAAGCCTTTTGTATTAACTTTGCATAAGAGCTATTACATTGCCTATTAATAAACGTATTTCTGGAAATCTTTGGGGGAGGCCTATGTTCAGCAGTGGACGTTATGTGGCTGATGATGATGAAACGATTTTTTTATTTTTTTAACGGGTTTCGACTGATGATAGATATTTAACCCTACGTAGTCGACACAATTTTGTCGGCTTGTACCCAGATATACAAAATATAATAATTTCAAAGTGTCTAATACACAATACATACATGTAATAGCCCCCGATGCGGTCGCTCGGCGCAATATTTCCGCGCGCACTCGCAGATTGCATTTCATGACATTTCATATATCATTTTCGTCTCACTGACGTTACTGGGTATTTTGTAATTTGTTGTCAAAAACGGCTGCGACGAGGAAGATATTAGGACCTGCGTTTGGAGATATTACGTTGCAGTGCAATATGTCTTGTGGGCTTCATTCGAATTTCATATTGAGAAGAAATGGCACGGTTTTTATAAAATTGAATAACACCAGTAACCGAAATGCTCACGAATTACTTGTTTATCAATCGTTCGCTTTGACGGTCTGTCTCGGTGGCGTAGTTTTATTATGGTACGACTGGAATGCTGAAGTCTCGGGTTCGATCCCTGGACGGAATATACACGGCGAAAAATGAGTGCACTAGTTGCGCCTCTGCCTACCCCTTCGGGGATATAGGGCGTAAGTGTGTATGTATATGTATTTAACGGTGGAGGAGGTGTAGAAAATTTGCATTTGATTATTGCCAGCAATTGTAATTGATACGTCTATGGCTAAACAAAACGACCAACTGAATTTGTATCTAACTTTCCGTACAGACGTGTTTAATGACATTTGACTAGTTAACTATACTATTACTATATGTACATGTAACATATAATTACGGAAGGATGTGACCTACATCATGCTCACTAGCCTGTTCAAGATATAGTGCTAATTTACATCCAGTGTGACGGATGCCTTAATTTGGGTAAATGATGCGAAGAATTCTGAAGGTGTATTAGGTAAAGTTAATGGGAATTGCTTTTGATCTTTTGTTGGGTTTTGAGGATTAAAAAAGATTGTTAGCTATTAATTATAGCAATGAATCGAAGAGTAGCAAACATTTTGAGTCCATGGGTCTACTGTTTTATAATTTGGTCCACCCAGCTTTCTATAAGACGTCGCACTGACGCTGTTGTTCAGACACTAATGTCAAACAACAATGTCTGGTGGTAGGTCTCTCATTATGTAAGAGGCCGTCTGGGTGGGTACCACCGCAATGTCTATTTCTACCGCCAAGCAACACTGTGCATGCACTGTTGTGTTCCGGATTGAAGGACATTGTAGCCAGTATAACTACTGGACATAATAAGACTTAACATCTTATGTCTCAGGATGACGAGCGCAGTGGAATGCCACACAGTACTTTGTAAGTCAAGGTGCTGGATGGTGTTGCTATTGTTTATGGGTGGTCGTATCGCTTACTATCAGGCGAACGGCATGCTCGTCTCGTCATTCAAAGCTATACAAAAAGAAAAAAATCAATTGTTCTGTTGTAACTCTAGCTTCATAGAAGCAGTTCACAGCTCGAATTGCTAATACACAAAATGGGCTACTTACAAACATTTCTCGGTAATTTTGGACATCGCAATACAATATGCAACGAAAGCCAAAACAGCAATTACAGTACAATCAAAACAATCTTCCAAATTGAACAGAATAATTAAGTTCAAGCTGGAATTACTGCAGTAATAAATGTCGTTAAATTACCCATGAAGCAGTAACTTTGTGTTCATATTGCCGGTGTTTTTACTTTTGAAATGTTAAAGATATTTTTTATTGGTGAGTAAAAAAAAACATTTTTTCTTATAAAAGAAATGGGAGGTTAGTTCTGTGTAAAACAATGGAAAATTAATTCTTATTCAACTTACATATTTTTACTCGGAGAAAAACATAAGAGTCTCTCACAGCACAAAAAGTAATTCGCAGAAAGGCGGACCATGTAGCTAAAAAATGTTAACGAAACCATTCACGTATTTTTCATTAATATTTAAAGCCATTTTCTAATATTATAGCCACACTTTTATTACAGTTAAATGACGAGACGAGCATGCCGCTCGCCCATAAGTGACAAAGATTTTAAGGGCCTGTTTCACAAGTTTAAAGGAAATTTTATTTGACAGATATCTTATTAAAAAAACTACTGTAGATGGTACTAATTTATTACCATTTATTTGGGAGCATAGGTTACAGAGTGACTTTTGTCTTCATTCGGCTTATGCCTTTATGTGACGAGTAGCATTTACTCAAAAAAAATGAAACAGGACATAAATCTCATAATACCCAGTAATTACGCTAGCTACAACGTCCTTCAAACCGTAACAGCTTGGCGGTAGAAATAGACATTACCATGGTACCTACCCAGACGAAGCATCGTATACAACCTACAACCAGCTCTAATCCACCATACCACCAACATACCAGCCCTGTATTATATACTGCCCACTGCTGAGCACGGGCCTCCTCTACAACAGAGAGGGTTAAAGGCCTTAGTCCACCACGCTGGCTTAGTGCGGGTTGGTAGACTTCACATACCTTCGAAATTCAGGGAACTTCTCAGGTGTGCAGGTTTCCTCACAATTTTTTCCTTCACCGTTAAAGCGAGCGATAATTCACAAAGAATACACACATAACTTTTTTAGAGAAAAGTCAGAGATGTGTGCCCTTGGGTTTTGAACCTGCGGACATTCGCCTCGGCAGTCCGTTCCACTCCCAACTAGCCTAAGTTACTAGAAGTTCTAATCAAACTTCTTTAATTACAGCGATATCTTCCAAGCTCGTGACGTCATGGCTGACGATCGATGACCTTCCGATCCTGGGGGAAGTAGGGTGCGAGCACTGCGAGCGAGTGTATGCACCAATCTGCGCCTCAGACAATAGAACTTACACGAATGAATGCAGAATGAACTGTCATAACAAATATCTCTATGACCACGAAAGAGTTCACATTAAAAGGTTATGTTATTAATTTAACTGCCTCGGTGGCGTAGTTGTATTACGGTACGACTGCAATGCTGTGGTCTGTTCGATCCCCGGGTCGGGCAATGTGATATTGGATTTTTCTATTCAGTATCAGCCCGGAGTCTGGAATTTGTGTCCTGTATGGCGATAGGCTCGCCCTCTATCACATCATGGGATGGAATACACACGGCGAAAAGTGGATGCACTACTTGCGCCTATGCCTACGCCTTAGGGGATAGAAGGCGTGTGTGTTATTAATTTAAACCGACTACAAAAAGGAGGTTATGCTTTGGGAGCGCGTTTGAAAATATAATCTGTACATTGATTTTATCGTCATGGCAATGATTAAAATTGTATTAACCTAGTATCAAAAACGTAGGTAATCCAACTTATACCCATTTTCCAAATAATTCCTTTTCGCAAGCGCATGCTTTAGAAAACAATAATGTATCTATATAACTATCAGTAAATTCCAATATTCTCTTTACAGACATGGGCGATGCATTTTGGGAATGAGAAGGAATAGTATAGAAACACAAAATATAACCTTACTGAGAGATCGAGCATTAAGCTTACTATATGCTTGGAAAAAAAATACCACAAGGAATTTGCAAGATATCTGAATACGAAAAAATTGCGTCTAATAATTGTAAATAAAATATTTAAGAAAAACAAAAACCCGACTGCGTCTATATCTGCCATCTTTATTAAATTCATTGAAGAACTGAAAAGATAGAAACAAGATTTTAATTTGAATATTTTGTTTTGGTTTTGAATAATCTTAGTTGACAGTGTCCACAAACGCTGTCGGAGGCATAACATGCTCACTTCTCATAATTTGGTTAGTGATATAGGTAGAACAACAAAATCTCGGAGTGAGCAGATGCCTCCGACTGCGTTTGTGAACACTGTCAACTAAGATTATTCAAAACCAAAACAAAATATTATTCAAATTAAAATCTTGTTTCTATCTTTTCAGTTCTTCAATGAATTTAATAAAGATGGCAGATATAGACGCAGTCGGGTTTTTGTTTTCCTTAATTATTTTTTTATTTCCATCTTTTTAGTTCTCAAGCACCTTTATTAGCATTTCCTATTCCAAACTTCAATAAAACATATAAGTTGTATATATATTCGTAATCACCGTTAAAAAATCTTTCTTCTTCTTCTTCTTCTTCTTTTAATTTATGGCTTCCACCAATTATTTGTCGGTGATTTCGCCATACTTTATTTCGATACCACACTCGATGTATTTTGAAAACATATTTTTTTTTTCGAGATCACTTTTTGCCGCCAAAAATCCTTATTTTTGTTTATTTTTTATTTTGATGTACCCCGTATCACTCTCACGACTAAGACGAATCTATTGATACCACTCACATAAAAATACGACAAGCCGTTTAGGCTGTAGGGCGTGCCAAAGAAATATACAAACATACATACATACATACATACACTCGAAAAACATAACCCTCCTTCTTTCGCAGTCGGGTAACAATACTGCTTGCTGATAAACATTCGTCAACTATTTATTAAACATTTATGTGACAAATAGCGTTTATCAGCAAGCGGTGAATACGGCCCTTACTATGCAAAATACGTTTAAGAAACAAATTTGACATTCAAAAATTTTTATCATCTTTTTTATTGCTTGGACACTCACCCTGAAAATTCATATTTCTAAGTAACAAGGAATGTAAAAAAAACATGATTTATATGTAACAAACAAAAAAGTAGAACCTAGTCCTACGCATCTCATTTATAAGTCAACGCGATAAACACCCTAGAGAGTTTTCTAAATGCAAACTCTCAAATAACTAAATTGCTTTTATCTTTCACATTTAAACAAAAAAGCCGTCCCGCTTTCTGTTTACGCCATTTAAACAAAATTAAAACATGACTTCTGGACTTCCTCAAACTCGGAGAAAATTGTAAAAACACTTTGAGACGTTGCATCTTCGAGCGTCTTTTATAAAATTCTAGGTTCCTTCCGAGTTCTGAGAGTATTTCAAATATTTATTGCACGAGGTACACCGCGCTATTTTACAAAATGTTCAGAATCCGTAACATCTTCGTAACATTGGTCAAAAAGAACGTGTTCTATTTTCAAATATTACAAAATTTTATTACCTGTTACGAGCAACACACACAGCAGTTATAATCTAACGTACATTATCTTGCTAGTCTTATTAATATTATGCAGTCTTTTTTTATGGGACAGTATGGGGAAGACTGAAACCATAAAAGATACAGGTAAACTGTCTTAGGAACCATTGGTTCTTTTTCTTTCAAAATATTTTGGCATAGTAATTTTTTGGTCAAGCGTGAGTTCTCCATATAAAATAATTATATAGATCATTTTTTTTGTGATATGGATCGACTCAATTTTCTGTAAGGATCATTTCCTTGTAACGGAAGCGAAAAATCAATCAAATAAAAAGCAATAATATAATAAAACCTTATTACTAACCGTCAATCAGCCTTACCTACATTTCTTAATATTAATAAAAGTATGAAGTAGAAATGGCAAAACATCGTATTCTAATTACTTGGAGTAAATTAAAAGCAACAGGGAAAATAGCATTCAATATAAAACGTTAGGGGAAAAGGTGCCTTACGGGTATTGATAGGGCTGCCATTAATTTTGGTTCCCGTGATTTAAATGGAATAAGACGAGTACTACTTAATTCGAATGTTTTATTTACTTATTTTATTTACACCAACGGCACATATGTATACAAAATCACACATAAAATTACATTCATTCATCCGCCAGAGGTCGATATATAGGACCATTATAAGTAAGTATATGTAGCTATTGTATCAAAATTACATAAGGTGAACTGTGAAGAAGAAAACAAAACTAAATTAATACAAACTATAATAAAATTGTTTTTCCACAGAATCAACTGCACCTGTAAGGTCTGTGTAGTCTAAATACTTTTGTCAAACTAGGAAAAACATTGCATCGAACTCTACGATCGCTAGATTTATGCAGGGCTGTTTTACGAGATGTTAAAATGTTAAGTGCCTGTTTCATAACTTCTAAATAAATGCTACGCGTTACAAAAGTCACATTTTAATCTATGCTCCCAAATAAATGGTAATAAAATGAGTACCTACTATCTTCATTAGCTGTTTAATACGAATCTTGAAACTTCGGGAACAGGCCTTAAGACTTAATACTAGCTGGTAAATTCTAAATTATCGTACCATATGCCTTAAGAGACTTTTACTCTTATCACCTGGATGATGGTTCTCCATAGTAAGATTTATTAAGAATTTTTTTGACTGCCTCGGTGGCGTATTTGTATTGCGTACGCGTTACGAGTATGATTTGCGCGCTTAGGTCCTAGGTTCGAATCCCGGGTCAAGCCAAAAACATTGCGACTGGGTTTTCCATCTTAAAAATTACTCAGTCGCAGCTCGGAGTCAGGAAGTTGGCGGTGTGATATCCTCGTGCCTCGGAAAGCACGTAAAGCCGTTGGTCCTGCGCCTGATCTCTCTCCGGTCATGTCGGATTGCCGTCTCACCGGACTATGAGAGTGAAAGAATAGCCAGTGTACCTGTGTATTGCGCACACACTTGTGCACTATAATATCTCCTGCGTACCTGGCTGATCTCCGTTGAGATTGGCCGCTGTGGCCGAAACTGGCTAGGAGGATTACGTGTTAGGAATTTCCATAATAAATAAAATCAAAGCCACGATTTTACATCTTAAGATCATTACAATGGCAGCCCTGCACTATAATACAAAGACACTCGCATAAGCACTCGGGGCCAATAAAATGACACACAAAACACATTGCGCAAACTTACGAGCGCATTCGAAATAAAGTTTCCTTCATGTTCGAATTCAATAAAATCTCAACTAACTCTTAGTATGTGAGTGCGAGTACTAACAATGGTTTGTATTTCGCGTGTTTCTTCTGTGCGAAAAACTATTAAATGGGTTCCGTATAGGAGACTACGTACCATCAAGCGCAGCGGTAGACATCCACTTGCAAGGTGGGCAGACAACTTGATAAAGGTCGCAGGAACACGCTGGATGCAGGCCGCTTTTGACAGGTCCCTCTGGGAATACCTAGGGGAGACCTATATTCAGCAGTGGTCTTCATGTACCTGATTATGATAATGAAGCAGAAGCGGAATTGTAATCACTGATCATTTACCTGCAAATTATGGGAATGAGCTATCGACCTAGGGACTAATTCCTGTTTTAGAAGTATTTTTGAATATGTAAAACTCCACAGTATTTTTTTGCAGTTGAATGGCGAGATGTGCATGCCGCTCGCCTAATGGTAAACAATACGACCATAAACTGTACTAACACCATACAAACCTTTGAATTACAAAGTACTGCGTGGCACTCCACTGCGCTCGCCTCCCTGTTATATAAGATATTAGGTCTAAATTATAATGTCCTTCAAAACGAGACCCAACAGTTCATGCACACTGTTGCTTGGTGAACTGACAAAAGTGGCCTGCATTCAGTGTCTCTCTCTCTTATGTATGTGTGTGTGTGTGTGCTGTTAAAATATAGAGCAACAAGTTTTTGCCCGCGGCTCCGCCCGCGTGATTGAGTTTTCCCGGGATAAAAGACCCGCTTAATATTTTCCCGAGATAAAAAGTAGCCTATGTGTTAATCCAGGACATAATCTACCCGTATGCCAAATTTCATCTAAATCCATTCAGTAGTTTTTCCGTGAAAGAGTAACAAACATCCATACATCCAGACATCCATACATCCATATTTACCAACTTTCGCGTTTATAATATTAGTAGGATATTTCAATATAACAATTACCAAAGTGATTTATCTAGAAATTTCTATTCCATTGTTGTTACCTATTCTATCAACGTATCTCAACAGTTTGCCGATGTGAGATTAGGTTTATCCTGTGCCCTCGACGAACACAGTCAGACTTCATTTTCTCGAAGCTTCTACAATTGAAAAGAAACAACGATATATCTCGATCCAAAGTATTAATGAGATTTTGTGTAAACCAGTTGAGGGAAATGTACTACAGACTCTAGATTTGCAAGGAGTTTGCGTTTTACAATTTGAATGGTGTGTAGACGTTTTAGTTGACTGTGTTTTATTATAGCAAAGTGTAGGTAAGTACTGGTGGTAGGTCTCTCATATGTAAGAGTCCGTCTGGGTGGGTACCACCGCAATGTCTATTTCTACCGCCAAGCAGCAGTGTGCATGCACTGTTGTGTTTCGGTTTGAAGGACATTGTAGCCAGTGTAACTACTAGACATAATGAGACTTAACATCTAATGTATCAGGATGACAAGCGCAGTGGAATGCCACACAGTACTTTGTAACTCAAGGTGCTGGATGGTGTTGTTTATGGGTGGTCGTATCGCTTACCATGAGGCGAACGGGATGCTCGTCTCGTCATTCAATTGCAATAAAAAAAAGTGCAAGTGGATTACAATTTTAGTGATTACCAGCACCCTTGAAGTCATAGATGCTTTACTTGTCACACTAAGACAGTAGATTTTAAGAACCCGTTTCAAGTAAAATTTATTCAACTGTTATTGTATTAAACAGTAATGACCTCATCATATCATTACCATTTATTGAGTAGCATAGATCAGAGTGTGACTTTTGTATTTCGTCGGCTTATACATTTACGTCACGAGTGGCATTTACTCAGACATCGTGGAACAGGTCGTTAGTCTTAGTAAATAACTATATTTCGGCAGTTTGTCACACTCGTACTACCCAGTAATAACAAAAACAACAATAAGTATATTTATTTGCACAAACACTATAACAACAAAGAAATTAACATGTGAAAAAAAAACATAAAAATACAATACAAAATACGAAAATATAACACGCAAAAATATAAAATTATCCTACTAATATTATAAACGCGTAAGTTTGTAAGTATGGATGTATGGATTTTTGTTACCCTTTCACAAAAAAAACTACTGAACGGATTTCGATGAAATTTGGCACACGGGTAGATTATGTCCTGGATTATCACATAGGCTACTTTTTATCCTGGGAAAAATATAAAGCGGTAATTTTATCCCGGGAAAACTCATTCACGCGGGCGGAGCCGCAGGCAAAAGCTAGTAAAAAATAAATGCAAAATAAAAAAAATATATATAAGTAAAATAAAAACGCGACTGCGTCTATATCTGCCATCTTTATTAAATTCATTGAAGAACTGAAAAGATAGAAACAAGATTTTAATTTGAATATTTTCTAGCAGATGCCTCCGACTGCAGTCGGAGGCATCTGCTCACTCCGAAATTTGTTGTTCTAACTATATCACCAAACAAATTATGAGAAGTGAGCGTGTTATGCCTCCGACAGCGTTTGTGAACACTGTCAACTAAGATTATTCAAAACCAAAACAAAATATTCAAATTAAAATCTTGTTTCTATCTTTTCAGTTCTTTAATGAATTTAATAAAGATGGCAGATATTGACGCAGTCGGGTTTTTTGTTTTTCTTAAATATTTTTTTTTATTTCACATCCATTTTCCTACGGTACCCTAAACCAATTTTCCATCACAGCAACAGCACGGAAATATGACTTCAATTTTTTAAGTTTATTAGTTAGCTCCAGTTTTACGTATATTTGGATGCCTTTCAGTTCTATATTTCAAATCACTTCCACATTCGAATATTGCCCGTTGGAAATGTACACCATTTTTAGAGCACTACCGTTAATATCGCTCGTAGTTCTAAACTATTATGAGATTGTGCTGGGCTTGTACATTAAAAATATTTTTGAAAACTGGCTGGTACAATTTCGGTGATTTATTTTCATTGGGTAATTTTAATCTGTCTTTCTTTTAACTGTTAACTGTATTTCTCTTGAATAATACTACCGGTTTATTTGTTATTTTGTTTTTTACTGTGTGCTATAATTGTAAAGGTATAATATTTAATAATTAATTACAGTAGTCAATTGAGCTTGGATAATAATAAGATAATTTTGATATTATAAGAGTACACATTTTTGAAGATTTTAGAAACTACCAACGTCTTTGTATTAGGAACTTAGTGCATTTAAACCAAATTAGAAAGTAAGAGACAGGTTCGACATATTTTAACATTTAAAATAAATACATTGTCTTGGCGGTAGAAATAGACATTGCGGTGGTACCCACCCATACGGACTCTTACAGATAAGAAACCTACCACCAGTAAACACACGCACTTTCGTACCCGCTTTCACCGTGTATATTACGTCTTATGATGTGATAGGGGTGATCTTATCTAAATATCAAGCACACGTTTCTGACACCAGGCTGATACTGACCAAAAAAAACAATATCACTTTGCCCATCCCCGGATTCAAACCCGAGACCTCAGGGCTCATGTTTGTGAAACTAAATATATAGAATACAACTACTAGGAAAACATAAACCTTGCGTACATCTGGCCGGTATTCGCACACAGCCATCACAAGTTAACTAGCGAGGACCAATTTTCCGCAGATTTGAGGAAACCAGTTCGTTAATACCGTACCCAAGGCAACTTTTCTGTTCCTTATTGCAGTATATTACACGGAAATATATGGAAGGGCAGGTTTATTTTGTTTACTATGGGACAAATAATCATAGGTAGAAAACATTGTAAGGATTTTAATGAAATTTAGCACACGAGTAGGGCATGTCCCGCATTCAGACGTTTTATGCCCAAAAAGTATTTATCCGCGATAAAAATATTTTAGTAGCCTATAGCACTCAGAAGTAATGTAGCTTCCTATTAGTGAAAGAATTTTCAAAATCGGATCACAAGTTTCTGAGATTAGCGCGTTCAACCAAACAAACTCTTCAGCTTTATAATATTAGTATAGATTAAAGGTACAGTCAGCCACATAAGTTACTGAACAAATTAAAAATTTCAAATCGCGTTTAAACTTTTGCGTCAGTATCAATAATTGTTTTTTCTTCACTAAAATAAACTTCACAGGCTTAACTTTATTTTTGATAAAGAAAAAAGAATATTTCTACTGATGTGAACGTGCAGAAGCGTTTTGAAGTTTTTAATTTGTTCAGCTACTTTTGTGGCTGCCTGTACATGACTGCCAAACATTTGAAATGTAAAACATTTAGATGTCGCAATAAAAAGCTAATAACAATAATAATTTAAAATACACACACAGCTGTTACATGCCTAATTAAATGTATATAAAGTGTAAATTTAAAAAACGCAAACATTAAACCGTTTTCACTCTCTAAATCCACGGTCGATTAGCCAAAGGGTAAGGATAAATAATTTCACGGCGCGAAATGCCCTAATCGCCTTTTAATTATGATTCAAAGTTAACTTCAAAACCATAGCCTGCATCGTTAACAGGTAAAAGATTAATCAAAAAGCTGTTAAAATTACCAACGCTCGTTCATTGTTAATGAACAAGAATTTGAATGGGGAAAGAATTAAAATAACAGTTTTTGAAAGGCAATCAAACTTTTACGTTAGACATCGTGCCTGGTACTAATTTTGATCTAATTATTATTTTAATCTAGATCAAATTGACGTTAGAACTTTTTCGAATGATAAAATAAATATTTTGTTTTGTAAAGTCACGGTTTAATGGTTGCTTATTTTGTCTTTTCATAAAGCGTATTATGAGTCTAATGACGTAAATAAGCACGCAGAAAAATACTATGACGTGCATTGATTTTTAAAAATAAACCCTTTATAAATCAATGACGACGACGACAAAGGCGACGATAGCCTATGTGTGTATTGTGTATCAATTATCGTTCGCTTTAACGGTGAAGGAAAACATCGTGAGGAAACCTACATACCTGAGAATTCTCGATAGGAATTTCGAGGGTATGTGAAGTCTGCCAATCCGCACTAGGCCAGCGTGGTGGACTAAGGCCTAACCCCTCTCGGTAGTAGAGGAGGCCCGTGCTCAGCAGTGGGCAGTATATAATACAGGGCTGGTATTATTATTATATTATAAATCAATGATGACGTGTCTCGAATAGTAAACGATTATGTTGGTTGTTATATTTTTCGTCTGCCTCGGTGGCATAATTGTATTACGGTACGACTGCAATGCTGAGGTCTCGGGTTCGATCCCCGGGTCGGGTAAAGTGATATAAGATTTTTCTATTCGGTATCAGCCCGGAGTCTGGAATTTGTGCCCGATGTGGCGATAGGCTCGCCCCCCTATCACATCATGGAACAGAATACGCACTGCGAAAAGTGGGTGCATTAGTTGCGCCTCTGCCTACCCCTTTGGGGATAAAAGGCGTGAGTGTGTATGTGTTTTATATTTTTATTATCTTTTTTTGAAGTTATACTTCTTTTGGCGCGTTAGGGAAAAATGATGAGAGTAAACTTGACGATGCGCGCGCATCGCACGAAAATCCGACACTCTGAAGTTAGCTATAGTCAACATTTTTGAATTTTGAACGTAGAATAAGGCGAAAGATAAATTTTTTAAAAAGATTTTTATCTTGTTACGCCAAAGAAGTACACACACGCTTTTTTATATTGGCACGGCAAATTGACCTGTGCCTACAGCCTTATGCTGCACAACGATCATAAATGTACAATCGATAATACGTATTCAGTATCAAATTATAGATCGCACTAAACGCACGTATATTTGGTCATCAGCCTTTCATTGTTACTCACCCACTCAGTAGCTATACGACATACGTGCACAGACCCTTCTAATCTAATGGTAATCAAAGTGGGGTCCAGATGTTGAGTCTACTGACGAGAGATGACCACTCGCCAGTCAGCACAATTATGCCGGCCTCTTTAAAGCGGGTATACACAGGCTGATACCGGAACGCGATTCCTGCAGGTTGCAGATAAATATATCTACGTTCTCGGAAATAGTATTGAGTAATCGTATGGCCCGCGACAAAGCCGCAAACCTAAGCATATTTGTTCGTGGTGTTCGGAGGTGGAACGGCGGCGGGAGACGCCGAGTGGTTATCAGCGTTGTGTGAATAATTCGACTGTTTCAAATTTAAGAAGTAATATTTTTAAATATCAAGCTTTGACGTAGCACAAAAAAACAAGACATTTAGTAATATATTTATTTTAGAATGGTATATGTTCTCATCGATAAGTTTCACGATTATCTATGTAAGGCGCCCTTACATCTTAATTCTTATGTCGGTGGAGTCGATAACCACGTATATTATATATTAATCGACTGCCTCGGTGGCGTAGTTGTATTGCGTACGCGTTACGAATACGATTTGCGCTCTGAGGTCCTGGGTTCGAATCCCGGGTCGGGCCAAAAACATTGTGACTGGGTTTTTCCATCTTAAAAATTACTCAGTCGCAGCTTGGAGTCAGGAAGTTGGCGGTGTGATACCCCCGTGCCTCGGAAAGCACGTAAAGCAGTTAGTCCTGCGCCCAATCTCTCTCCGGTCATGTCGGATTGCCGTCTCACCGGACTATGAGAGTGAATGGCGAATGCACCTGTGAATTGCGCACACACTTGTGCACTATAATATCTCCCGCGTACCTGGCTGATCTCCGTTGAGATTGGCCGCCGTGGCCGAAATCGGCTAGGAAGGGTTTTTTTTTTAATTTATTTATGTTATTAATATTGTCATTAGCTCCCATATTTCACACTAGGTGATGCTCGCGGCTCCGCCAGCGTGGAAAAGTGTTTTCGGGATAAAATATTTCCCAGGATAAAAAGTAGCCTATAGAACTCAGGAGTAATGTAGCTTCCTATTAGTGAAAGAATTTTCAAAATCGGTTCTGTAGTTCAGGTACTAGAACTAGAATATCAGGGGATTAGCGCGTTCAACCAAACAAAGAAACAAACAAACTCTTCAGTTTATAATATCTATTAGTATAGATGTATGTTTTTAACGAGACTTAACCCGTGATATATGAACTCAGTTTAGTGTCACTAAACGACGTACGGAGACGTCACAACCAACTACAAATAAAGCAGTATCCAGTTAAAAATATGTCGGTTGAATTTTGAATGAAAAAAAAATTGCAACGTATAAATTCGTTTGACAGTCAATGGACGGACCGCACTGATTTTTACACTGAAGATTTATGGCTTTAGTTTGGCATGTGAACAGCTTAGAATGCGGTTAGTTTGCTGCTATATTTCACTGTTTGTAAATACAAAAGCAGATATATAGCCGGTTTTAAAATGAATCTCACTGGTTAGTTAGGAAGTTAATATTTCGCACTTCGTTTTTTTTTTTATTACATTGAATGACGAGACGAGCATGCCGTTCGCCTGATGGTAAGCGATACGACTACCCATATACAGTAGCAACACCATCCCGCACCTTGAGTTACAAAGTACTGTGTGGATTTCCACTGCGCTCGTCATCCTGAGACAATAGCTACAATGTCCTTCAAACCGAAACACAACAATGCATGCACACTGCTGCTTGGCGGTAGAAATAGACATTGCGGTGGTACCCACCCAGACGAACTCTTACATATGAGAGACCTACCACCAGTAGAATATTCGTGAGATATATTCCCGGAAATATAGGCATTGTTTTTATTGTATACGGGTACGATGAAGTGACCCCACTGATGATAACCAGTGAGGTTCAGATAGTGTCGACTTACCCCTTGCCGACACTATCTGAACACATCGACACAATTATGCCGGCCTGCTTTAACCAGATACACACAGGCTGATCTAGGAATCTCGGAACGCAACGCTTACGTGGGCCACTATAGCGGATTTGGACACCTTTTGTACGGTGGTCGCTATCCGGAAGGATACAACATCCTACCACCAGCAATAGTGTTTATTGGCGTCACAAAATTCCCACAAATTTAAATTCAGAACTTTCCTGCCAACAGCTAAAACGCTTTAGTCTAAGAAACTGCTTAAAAACAAATACACAATATAAACAGCCTAAAAATTTATCGGGAATTTCTGTCGGCTGTAAAAGAGTAATAGAAGTGGCACAATCCCCTTAAGGGTTAACATTATGCCCCACTTGAACAAAATATAGAGATTAAGAGCTCAAAGGGGAGCTTCATTACGCCCTATCAACTCATATCCGAATACAAAGATAAAATAAGATGTTACAATGGATAAAGGACTATTCCGCAGATAAAAGATAATACTGCCCCTAACGAGCGTAGTTTGTAAGAAAAAATGACAGGTTTTAGCCGTAATGGAGCCGGAGCATTATCTTCATTAAGATTGAGACACGACCATTTTTTTGCCTCGCAGTGTATTTAAGTTTCTTTCTAGTTACTGTTGCTGTATTGGACAGGTGAGATGAGGATGCTATGGACTAGCTGCGCTCGTAGATGGGAGTGTAAAAGTGTTTGCCGAGCTACAACTAATTATAAAGTTTATGCCAACAGTAATAAATACAAAATTAATTGTCTGCTTTCCGAATTTGATTTAATTTTAGTACGAAATAAACTTTAACTGCAAGAAAGTAAGGCCTCTTTTAATATTTCAATCACGCCTACCCAGTATGAATCTGTTTAAACATAATTAATATAAAATATTCGTTGTTCATTACAGCAAAGTCAGAAAAGTCATCTGGCTGTCCAAATGAAAACCAAACTTATTTTCTATGAATTACGATTGTTTTTCAACTACTGGGCTATTATATTTGCTATAGCGATTTTGAAAATAAAATTTATTCGTGCAGCGCGTGTTTGCTCGAAGGCCTCACAAAATTGAACTGTCAGTAGCACGGTGTGGTTGGACGCGGTCCAGCCGCCGAGTGCCGATTACATATTCACTTCTAAGACTTATCTATTGATTGCTCGTGGCTCCGCCCGTATGAGAAAGTTATCCCGATATAAAAAGCCTATAGCACTCATAAGTAATGTAGCTTCCTATTAGTGAAAGAATTTTCAAAATTGGTTCAGTAGTTCCAAACTTTTCCTCTTTATAATATTAGTATAGTTAACGTAGAGAGAAATACGGTTTAAATATAAACTAACGTGTAGTCCACCTCTACTACTGAGAGGGTTTTGGCCTTAGTCCACCACGCTGGCCTAGTGCGGGTTGAAAGACTTTACATACCTTCCAGATTCTTATAGGGAACTCTGTTATGCAGGTTTCCTCACGATGTTTTCCTTCACTGCTAAAGCAAGCGATAATTCACAAAGAATACACACAGACCTTTAGAAAAGTTAGAGGTGCGTGCCCTTGGGTTTTGAACCTGCGGCACTTTGTGTCGACAGTCCATTCCGACCAGGCTATGGATGCTTACTTCTATATTATTATTGCTTTTTATTAAATCGGTTGGGAAATATTAAAGTTTTTTCTTCTATCAACCAATGATAGGTCTATACTGCAGATATTTCTCTTGCCATGGAAAATACTGAACGTTTTAACGTTTGAAAATGTTTGCGTTAGAGCGAAGGTAATGTAAATCACAAAAATATTACCTTTTGTGGTTGATGACTTTAATAAAAAATAAGAATAATTTAAATCGGACCACGGGGTTAAAAAATACTCACGCCTATCATCTCCGAAGGGGTAGGCAGAGGCGCAACTAGTGCACCCACTTTTCGCCGAGCGTATTCCGTCCCATGATGTGATAGGGGGCGAGCCTATAGTCATATCGGGCACAAATTCAAGACTCCGGGCTGATACTGAATAGAAAAATCCAATATCACTTTACCCGACCCGGCGATCGAACCCGAGACCTCAGCGTTGCAGCCGTACCGTAATACAACTACGCCACCGAGGCAGTCGGTAAAAAGATATCGCTGAACAAACATAAAAAAGTTTTATGTCAAAAAGAAAAACATTTTATCATACTAATATTATTACCCAGACAAATAAGGAGACCAGGTCATTACCCAATAAACATTTTAATAAGAACAGTCACCTAGCCATGTTATTTTTTTTTTGTCAAACTATAAGTTACTTAACATTTCAACTGAATTCGTTTTCATAGAATTAAAAATATTATTTGATAAATAAATGTACTTAAAGTATAATTTAACAAACTTACGTATTACTTAAGTAACTTAACTTTGTCATTTAGCGGTCAACAAATGAATCAACAATTTTAATAACTGTTGAAAGTCAGTGCTAAGTTACGATAAACACAATGACTTTTATTGAAATTGAACTTGTAAGTAATTTCAATAACAATAGCAAATTCATTTTTAAAGAATATTTATTAGTAAATGAAAGATAGGAATTCAATCTTTAAAATAAAAAATCCGTAGTCTGACATTTAAATTCTCTATGATCTTCCTTTTGATTTTGAGACTTAAAGACCTTACTATAGCTAGTTGGCGATGACGACACAAAATTGCCAAAAAGTTTTTTTTTTATTGCATTTAATGACGAGAAGAGCATGCCGTTCGCCTGATTGTAAGCGATACGACCACCCATAAACAGTAGCAACACCATTCAGCACCTTGAGTAACAAAGTACTGTGTGGTATTCCACTGCGCTCGTCATCCTGAGACATAAGATGTTAAGTCTCATTATGTCCAGTAGTTACACTGGCTACAATGTCCTTCAAACCGATACACAACAGTGAATGCACACTGAGCTTGGCAGTAGAAATAGACATTGCGGTGGTACCCACCCAGGCGGACTCTTACATATGAGAGACCTACCACCAATAGGTCCTAATTTGTTTGGTCCGATCGCCAAACTCCACAGGATCACCCGCTGGGCTAATCTGAAGGTATCCTAAAAATTTAATTAAAATCGCTCTAGCCGTTTTTGAGTCCAAAGGGAACATACATACATTTATTTGTATATCAGTGATTTTTTTATCTATCTATACATATAATACAGTAGAACCGGTGTGTGATAAAAATAAAGGGGACAGAGAGTAATAAAACACAATTCAGCGATTTCTATATTTCTTTTCTGTATGTCTGTTTGTTTGTTACTGCAAATCTCCGAAACTACTGAACGTATTTCGATGAAATTTGGTATGGAGATAGTTTGAGACCCTGGAAAGGACATATGCTACTTTGTGTCCGGAGAAAATATAAACCGGGACTTAAATCCCGCCATGAGAAAAATCTAGTAGATTAATAATCCCGCGGCCAAGTATCAGTATACAAACACGTGGTCCAGATTTTTCAAGAAGCTATCCCACCCTCACCCCCGCCTCTGCCACTCCTGAGCCAGGATCAAGAAGACGCATTTTATGACACCGAGTCGTAAAGCTCGGCGAGTCTCTGGAAACACTAATCCGCCTTAACCCGCAACGAATTTGATCAAATAGAAAGATAGAGAAGAGTTGGAAATATATTTCTTCCATTGCTATGTTCCGGCTTTAAAGGGTATGTAGTCAGGTAATTACTAGACATTAAATTCCTGAATGTTGTTTTAGAGCAGTCGTGCCGCTTACCATCAAGTGAGTGGATTGTTTCGTCAGTCAGAAAAAATAGATTTTCTTCTACTATAAAGTCCTTCCTGACTCGGCTATACGACTGCCTCGGTGGCGTAGTTGTATTAAGGTACGACTGCAATGCTCAGGTCTCGGGTTCGATGCCCGGCTCGAAAATTATGTTGGATTTTTCTATTCAATATCAGCCCGGAGTCGAGAATTTGTGTCCCATAAGGCGATACGCTCGCCCTCCTATCACATCATTGGACAGAATACGCACGACCAAAGGTGGATGCTCTAATTGCACCTCTGCCTACCCCTTCGGGGATAAAAAGCGTGAGTGTGTACGTATGTACAAATATAAAAGCGAAAGGTCACTCACTCATTCGACACTCATCACGACATCACAGAAACTACAAGTGCTAGGAGTCTCAAATTTTGTACAGGGGTTCCTTTTAGAACGTAGATGCTTACTAAGACGGAATTTTGAGAAATTCAACTTCTAAGGGGGTAAAAAGGGGTGGCAAAGTTTGCTCAAAACTACCGAATGGATTTCGATGAAATTTGGTATGGAGACAGTTCAAGACCCTGGGAAGGTTTTAGGCTACTTTGGCTACTATCCCAGGAAAATGTATAGCCACAGGCAAAAGCTAGTATATTATATTTATAGACCGCCTCAAAAAGTTATAGCTTGATTACCAAACCTTTGTACGGAAGTCAACTTACGAGGCTGAACCGCTTTGTTCCTTAGCATTTACTACCCCCAAAGTAATTTATAAATACGGACCGAACAAAACTGATCTTATCCCCAACGTTTAATAAATAGAAGCGATATTATCTTAAAGAGCAATCTGTGCTCGATAGGGGACGTCTTACGACGTAAAAGTGACTTTGTGTTACGTCAAATAGGATTGATTTTTATATTTTGTCTTATTTCTACAGCCATATTGTACTATCAGTGGTCAATTATAAATTTGTTTCGGTAAAAGGGAATCAGATACCTTTTGTAGTGTTAATAATTCTATTTTCCACAAAACTGTCAATATCTGTTTTACCATGGATAGATTGGTCTATTACACCGCTAAAATCCCCTAATCGCTGATGTCTCAATCATCTTCCAACGACTGCCCTGAGCCGAGGCTCGTACCTCACTTAGGGGGTGCCCTCAGCGCGGTCGTTTAAATGTAAAGGGTTCGAGCGCCTAAAGCGTTCGCCCGAAAGTCCGGTGTGGTCAGAAAAGCCGACTCGCGTCATCTGGCATCGTCGTCACTCAGGCAACTGACTGTAACGCCATAAAAAAAAATGTCTGTTTTTATCGAAGACACGGCAAAATGGCTTCACAATAATGATTTTAAATGAAGTGATGGTAAGAAAAATTGCAATTGTCCATTCCAATAATTTATTTGTAAACCAGGTCAAAGATTTTAACGAGTACTTTTTCTTATATTCCACAGGACTATCAAAAATAAAAATAAATTATGCACAAAGTTAGAATTTACTAAAACCCTAAAATTGCACTTAGATCTTATGCATTCCCTTCACTACGCTATAATATAAAATTAAGAAATGAAACAACCATTATGACTAGAATTTTTGTAACGTTTAAAATTAACTCTGTTTTATAAGAACATGCATTTGCGGCAATGCTACAATTTTTCTCCTGTACCGAGTATACCAAACCATTTCAAGAGTCTTTAAATAGCTGGAAACATCGAGAGAAACTGGCTTCCGAGAGCTCTACGTAATAATTTCGGAAGTAAAAAATAAATCCCTTCCTACCTGATTTCGGCCACGGCAGCCCATCTCAACAGAGATCAGCCAGGTACGCAGGAGATATTATAGTGCACAAGTGTGCGTGCAATACACAATTGCACTCGCTATTCCTTCACTCTCATAGTCTGGTGAGACGGCAATCCGACATGACCGGAGAGAGATCAAGCGCAGGACCAACGGCTTTACGTTTTTTCCTTCTTACTTGCTTTTTCACCGTCAACTTCGCGACTCCAAGCTGCGACTGAGTAATTTTTAAGATGGACAACCCAGTCACTATGTTTTGGCCCGACCCGGGATTGGAACCCAGGACCTCAGCACGCAAATCGTACTCGTAACGCGTACGCAAAACAACTACACCACCGAAGCAGTTTCAAAAGTATGTGTCTACTAGTGATGTGACTATTCCCATTCGCATTCGCAAATAATAATCTTACTTTACGTAAATGCGAAAGTCTGGATGGATACATTTATTACTCAATCACGTCAAAACGGCTGAACTGATCTAGATGAAATTTGGTACAGGGATAGACTATTATTATTCCGAGAAAAAATTTAGCGGGACTTTTATACCGAAAAACTTTTTTACGCAGGCGGAGTCGCGATCAAATAATATAATAATATCTACCCTGTGTTATACAGGGTGTAACAAGATAGATGGATCAACTGAAACAAGTCGAAAGAGTACCTCTATTTATTATTCATTTAAATCTCATGTATGTTGCCCTAAAGTTATTTTGATGTTTGTGAATATTTTATAAAAGTCAACTTTACAATTACAAATAAACTTTATAATTATAGCTGGGTTTCCAGTCGTGATTTTTTGACTGAAATAATAATTATTTTTCGCAGAAGCGACGACAGATGCAGTTAGACACTTTTCGTCCGAGGAAGCCTGCAGCCGTCCCTAATGCGCCGAAGATGGCCACCGCGGAGTTTTGGTTGGTATGCCGTGCGTTGTACATAGGATAGGGACTCGGCCCGGCGGTCGCCCGATGGTTACATCTCTCCGGGCGGCTCAACGCCGGGTCGTAAGGCACGGTGAACCCAACATAACCGCTCAGTCGCCCAAAAAGAAGTGACGACAGATGTGGCAAAAACAGCTCGAGTGGAGACCACGTGCCGGCAAGCGCAGTAATAGACGTCCTCCTGCAAGGTGGACAGACGACTTGATAAAGAACGCAGGAATACGCTGGACGCACGCCGTTTTTGACAGGTCCGTCTGAAAATTTTTAATGGAGACCTATGTTCAGCAGTGGACGTCATGGGACTGATGATGATGAAGTACTCTTCACTATTACTAAAGGTGGCATTTAGAATCACCATTACAAGAATATGAAACCAAGAGCAATCTCCGTGGTATGGTCTTTGACAGAAAACCAACTGCCTGTTTTAAGATTGCCAATTTGCTACTATCTGTTACTTTCTATTTTTGTTTTAGAGATATTTTACGTTCAAAGTGCATTCATTAATTTAGGATTTTCCTCTGCTTGTTTCTACGAACAGTGTATTTGCTAGTTCCGGGAATCAACTCACATACAAGCCTCGGTGGCGTAATTGTATTGCTTGCAAGGTACAACCACTGAGTTGATGTCTCGGATTCGAATCCCAGGTCGAGCAAAGTGATATTGGGTGTTTCTGTTTAGTATTAGTTGGAGTGCTGAATTATTTCCCGATATGGCGATGGGCTCGCCCCTTATTACATCATGGGATGAAACAAACTTGGCTAAGAGTGGGTTACCCTGGTTGCATCTGCCTACCCCTTCGAGAATAAAGGCGTGATGTTTGTTTTGTTGCTTTTGTATCTACCTACATAATATTATGTAGATAAATAAAATCTATACGATCCGTAGTTGTGTAAATACGAAGTCACAAGTAAATTTAGTTTGACAACGAAACTAGAATTGAAAAAGCGCTCCTAATGCAAGTAAAGTTAAATGCATTTTGCATTATCATTTTCAGAATAAAATCCTGTAAAATTTCTCTCTCAAAAAGCGAGTATAAAATGGCAAGTAGGAATGCAGCGTTTGGTGCCCCTTGAGACGTCACTAAAGGACCCTCGACATGGCTTTGACCGTCTTTTAATTTTAAACTGCTTTGTGTAAAACTGATGAAAAAATTTCATTTAATTCGTGCGATATTATATTTCAATTAATTAATTATCTGGAGCACTGTCATTTACACTAATGCGAGATTCTTTCGTGTTAGAAATATTTTTTCGCACACATACACACACCTATTATCCCCGAAGGGGTAGGCAGAGGTGCAACTAGTGCACCTACTTTTCACCGTGCGTATTCCGTCCCATGATGTGATAGGCGAGCCTATCGCCATATCGGGCACAAATTCCAGACTTCGGGCTGATACTGAATAGAAAAACCCTATATCACTTTACCCGACCCGGGGATCGAACCCGAGACCTGAGCTTTGCAGTCGTAACTACGCCACCGAGGCAGTCCATATATCATATATTTTTTTCCAACTTCTCAAATTTGGGGTTGGTACAACATGCTTTCACGCTAAAAACGACTTAGTTACACGCGACGTCTATTCCTCTGGGGGAACTTAACCAGAAAAAAAATCTGTTAAAAAATCCCACATTCCCGGCCTGGGACTCGAACCACACTGCCCGTTATCATATATCGGACAATTACCTCAATGTATGAAAATTACATACCACCATTAATTCCCTGCATTAACATTTCACAATAACACACAACAATACAAAAAACAAAACGCAAATAAAATGCACAAGAGAAATGTTTTGTTCTAATAAAAGACAGATAAATAAACAGCAATTTTTCCACCACAGCGCCGACGTTAAAGTTCGGGCTAATTCTAAGGGCGAGGTCAGCTAACACAAATAAATTGTTGTACGTGAGAAAAATGCGCCCTAATCTTGAATGATCACTTCATAAAGTATCCCTTTCAAATTACAGATGTGGGTGGGTTAAGTAGTGGGATAGGGCGATTTTGGCAAATACTATTGCAATTTGATATATAGATTATGATTATAAACATGTTTGTAAGATCTTAGATTCGGCGTTGGGTATTTTGGGTATTTATCAAAAATTTCCCACAGCTGAATCTCTCATAATGGAATGACGTGCAGCCGGTGGTAAATTATTAAAATTATGGTAAATCCATTCTGCAATGCGGGTAAATTAATTTATTTTATTTTGATGAATTATGCTTAATACAGATTATATATCAATAACCATAATTTAGCGCGCTTTTGTCAATTGTTCGATTTTCAAACACAACATAAACTTAACATTCCTTCCATATCCCGCTTGCCGACTCGTGTTTGGTTTATGATTTTGAATTCGGAACGCGTTCAAGCTACTAATGACACTAGCCATTAGCTGCCGCCATTCTTACATTTATCTCATTATTTTTACGCGTTGAGTTGAGTAATTAGTGAAACAAGTTGCAAAACGTAACTTTTTACGTTAAGTTAAACCTGTTTGAAAGAAGTAATCAAAGTTTTTTGGTTTTTCTTTAATGAATTAAGCATTACTGGAGGTTCTATCGAAGGCAATGCACCTTTTACTGTACTGTGTGGTTACTTTACTGTACACACACTCACACCTTTTATCCCCGAAGGGGTAGTTAAGCAACTATATGCACCCACTTTTCACCGAGGTTATTTTATGATCCATCATGTTAAGCGAACAAGGCAACGCGAGTACATTTTGAAAATCAAAAACCTTTTTCAAAATGACTTTTCCCGACCTGGGAATCAAACTGGCGTGTTTGATAAACAAACATCCATCCTAACTCTCAACTTTAATATAGATGAATCAACCGCATTTACTAACTGAAAATCTTAAACTTAACCTTAGAAAATTAACACAAAATTTAGAACATTTAACTCGATTTATGCTTGAATTAAGTCTTCGGAGACGTAATGTCATTTTGACGGTTCGTAGTGAATTTATTACAGAATTACGTCTAGAATTTATGGTCTGTTCACAACTTTCAGTGTTCGGAATGTGTCAGGGGTGTATCCTGATAAAAAGTCATTTGTACTATGATATTCATACTTTTATATTCTATAGCTTTTTCTCGCAGCTCCGGCCGCCTAAAGTCCCGCTTTATGTTTTCTCGAGATAAAAAGTAAACAAAAAAGTCCTATGTTACTCGCTGTTAATTTAGCTTTATATTGGCGAAAGAATTTTATAAAACCGTTCCGTTAGTTTTTGAGCTTATCCATTACAAAAAAAAAACAAAAAAAAAATATTTCCTCTTTGTAATATTAGTATAGATGAATTGCTGTGACATGTTTGCAAAATCATCCCAAATATCTTGGTTCTGGAAGAAACAATCCTACCCCTACCACTGCAACTCTTGCAAGCCAAAGTCGGTAGTGGCACGCATTTTACGACACCGAGCAGTGAAGCTCGGCGAGTCTCAGGGAATACTAATTAGTCGTAACCCGCAACGAAATTAATCAAATAGAATATTATTTTCCACTTCGGACATCTCCGTTCCGGAAATAAAAAGTATTAGCATTTTAAAGATAACTGAATTGCGCTCAACGCTCTGTTATAGTCATTTCGCAATGCTACGATAAAATGTATAAAACTATAATTATTCGTATTTGCTATAAACAATATTCGTAGCATGTGATAGTAGACCGCCGTAGCACTGTTCCGTAAACGTCGTAGCGCGTAGCACATGTGCTAATCATAGCCGCGCCGCACTCGGTCGTGCGGGCTTTAACTAAGTTTTTCGTAGCGACTAGCTAAAATGGTAGTGAAGTATTTCGGCACAGTATTTTCGATGAATATATTTTTATGTACGGAATAAATATTTTTGTTATTTACCTTAGTAGGAAATAATAGCCTTATACAAATATTGCGGTATGTTTCATATATCAAGATATCTTCTTTCATATATTTCTAAATATCGAAATATAAAATTTGGTTAAAGACATGGGAATTAAGCAATTTAGGTTTTTTTTTTCTTTATTGCCTTGAATGACGAGACCAGCATGCCGCTCGCTTATGATTAGGGACATACCTATGTTAACTCTCATAATGGCCAGTAATTATGTCAACGTAAAAATATGTATGGTAATGACATATCATAGCGGTAGACTTCCACCGTTTTCTATAAACGATACTAATCTCTTTTATCAATCCATCTCAAAAATATACCAATAACAAAGTGCTTATTTGATTGGTTTAATCTCGGGATCAGACCGACGATTAAGATTGAGTTCGTCTATTGAAAACGGCCTAGTGGTTGGGATAAATCATTACCATACATTTTTTTGCTATTAACGTTAAAGATTATAGAAAGGCATTTTATCTTCGGCCCCAGATCAAAACCACATTTCACATCACGAAAATAGTGTAATGAAATATCGATTATTTAGGCTGTTTGCTCACTAACAGTTATTTATGTGCCATTATTACGTAATCGCATTAGCATGTCTAATACGGCACACACTGACGGCACGGATAATGAACTATTGGCTGAGAGCTTTTGTACTGAATAATGATTATGTATTGTTTCGCATCTGTAATTAGTACAGAAGGGGTGATTTCGCCTAGTATTGTGTTGATAGAGTTGAAAATTTACGCACATATATTAATTACAGAAGTAAGATTGTATTGGAAGCTTTTTATAGGGTTTTGAAGTACGGATTCTAAACATTTACATCAAATAAGTTTCATTATTAACAGTAACAGTCAAATGAAAGTACTGAACAGTTTTTTCTTGCGATGTTTCTTTTCGTAAACTGCCGTTTTCTGATAAGAACTTTTATTTAAATATCCAAAATTCTCTTAAATATAAGAAATCATCAACTAACAGTTAAACTTTCAGTAACCTTAATCATGTAGTTTATATTATGACAACTTTTGTAGCTTTTACTTAAGCGACGTTTGTGTTAACTCTCACAGCTTTTACTATAGCTGTGGCCTTTACAGTCCCTCAAGAAAATGCTGCCGTGCTTAGCGCAAAAGCGATATGTCAAGGAACGCTAGTTTCGAGAAAATTGAAGTTTTGTAAATAATATAACTTGCTTTGTGATTTGAGGTTAAACTGAGATAGGTATATTTGATGATATATTTTTCTTAAGTTTAAGTTTAAGTAAAAAATACCGCTATTTGTCTACATTTTTCATTAGATGTGCATTTTTTAAGCTATCTAATGCCATATAAATCAAGTCTACGATATTTTTTGAGATACGGCTTTGGAGCTTAGCGCGGCAGAATAACTGCTTGCCTGTTGGATTCGCGCCGAAACAGTATACCCAAAACTCGGATAACATAGAGATTTCTTGAGTCACACCGACATGAATAAAACATCTATCCACAGTCGAAAGGCCAATTTCGGTGCACGTTCTTAATAAATAATTACCCTCCACATTTGCAAAGAAATCTCATATTTGTTTCAGCTTTCAGGGGCGTAAACCTTTTTTGGTAACGTCATGTTTTGAATTGACAATATTCTATTTGGGTCGCTTGTAATAAATTCTGATTAGGCCACGTTCAAACGATCATGTTTTTATAAAGTTGATTGTGGGATCTTTATTTATTTATAACAAGCTGGAATCGCGTTATTATAAATTTCTGCCCATAGCTAAATCCCTCCGGTTACAAGAATTATAACCAGTTTTTAAGTAAATTGGAAATTTGAAATGACGAAAACTTTACCGATATTCTAATTGAATGAAACAAAGCCTATATTTTGCTCCCAATTAATCTATTCACCTGTGAAAACTACGTGAAAATCCGTTCAGTAGTTTCTGAGATGTGCGCTAACAAACAGAAAATAGACAGAAAAGAATTAAAGACCTAACAGGGTGAAATGTGACAGTGTTATTCATCTGCCTACTTCTAAAAATAGCGTGATTCTATGTGCCTACTCCATATTCCCAGCAGCTGTCAGTACGTTTATCGGATCATCTATCATATGCTCATTGTGCCTTTCCTGATGCGTGAATATTTTTTTCCGAACAGTGCTCACAGAATTCATTCACAGTTATAAATAAAGATGGCTGCCGACGTAGTTGTTTGAGGTCAATTTTTTGCAGGAAAACTATTAGTTATACATTTTATAGCATTTATGAACCCATAATCTATACAGTGTGTAGTTAGTCGAGGGATCTGTTTAAGGAGAGTATTCAGTGTTCGATTCTCATCCCAAATATATATAAATACTAGGTGTTGCTTGCGGCTTAGCCCGCGTGGGAAGCCTTTCCCGCTATAAAAGTCCCTAAAATAAAGTACGACACCAGTGCCATCTACTTAAAGTTTAAGAATCTTTTTTTTTTTTATTGCATTGAATGACGAGACGAGCATGCCGTTCGCCTGATAGTAAGCGATACGACCACCCATAAACAGTAGTAACACCATCCAGCACCTTGAGTTACAAAGTACTGTGTGGCATTCCACTGCGCTCGTCATCCTGAGACATAAGATGTTAAGTCTCATTATGTCCAGTAGTTATACTGGCTACCATGTCCTTCAAACCGAAACACAACAGTGCATGCACTGATGCTTGGCGGTAGAAATAGACATTGCGGTGGTACCCACCCAGACGGCCTCTTACATAATGAGAGACCTACCACCAGTAATCATTTATTTCTCATAAGATTATTAATTAATCACTTACTGAGAAAACTACTTTACACAATTATTTCTAAATATGGGCGAGCTTATTATAAAGAATATAAGTACATTTCAAAAGACAAAAATACATTTTGTGTAATTAACATTAACAGTTACACAAATATAAATTTAAATAAATATATATACTTAAAGAATCAGATTTAAAATATCCATTTATAGTCTCGCCCCCTGTCACCTCATGGGACGGAATACGCTCGGCGAAACGTGGGTGCACTAGTTGCGGCTCTGCCTACCCCTTCAGGGATAAAAGGCGTGAGTGTGTGTGTGTATTACTTTCCATGACAGCAAATTACCGGGATAAAAAGTATGTGTTAATCCAGGATAGGACCTACCCGTGTACCAATTAAAATATTACCCGTCCATACTAAGTTTAATTATATGCTACTAAAAGAGCAATTCTTTAATAAAACACTCCAGCAAGAAATTAAACATCCTGTGTACACGCGTGCAATTGCACGGAACCGGCTTTGCACGACCAGCGCCTCCAATGTGTATGGCGAACGAGCTACCTCCTACTTGATGCCACGGTTAATAAATAATTTACCTAACGATGTACGTGACAGTATCACACTTATTAATATAAAAAACAAATTAAAGAATTATTATCTGCAGATATCCTGAGTACTTACAATAATATTGTTATTATTCTATAGAAAACCTTACGATGCGCTTGCCTAGTTTGCGTTCCTATGATAATAATGTAACTAAGTAACCTATCTAATTTGTTAATTTGACGTGATTTTGTAAATAATATTGCATAACTATAAACCTCAGTGGTTTTTTATGCATATAATACCTAATTATTGTATTACAAAAGAAATAAATAAAAAAAAACAAATGTCATCCAAATCCGTTTACTTCTAACAAACATCCAAGTACTTTCACAAACTTTCGCATTAATAATATTAGTAATATTTTTCAGCGGAATTTGAATACTTGTGTATTTTAGCCTGTCCTAAGCCAGGTTTAAAGTATGAAGGGAAACTGATTATACTCATTTCCAGACTACGGACTGATACTGAAAAGAAAAGCTCAATATCACAATGCCCGACCTGGCATGCGAACCTGAGAACTCAGCGCGATATTTGTGTGAGGCAGTTTTAAACTACACTAGCTAGAATGTTCTCCAAATACAACATAACTGAGCTTGCACACTGATTGGTACCAGAAATAGACAATGCGGTACTATTACTAATCAATCTAGAAGTACTCTCGAGACTCTGCTACTACTTTTGGGCTTTTGCAAAAAAATACAATAGCCCAAACATTGACCTTTAGGCCAACAAGTTCTTTCTGATATCTCATTCTAAAGAAATGGATTCCTTATCCTCATCTGTTCAACCTATTCTTATTTAAAGTGGGGTCGACGCAACACACTAACAAACAGAACATTTAGTCCTCATCTCTCATAACAAAAATGTAATCCACATTTCATTGCTGTTAATTTTAAAACATGAACTAAAATGCTCATTTTAAAACGTTTAAACATTTAACGAAAAAGAAAAAATACTCGCACCGCCTTTTTGAGAGTGCTCAGTGCTTGTGTGTGTGAAAGACCTTATTTTCATACTGTATTTCGGCTAACTAGGTTAAGGACGCTATTACATTTTTGACATCTTCGATTTTAGATATTTGAATGACAAGAACGCGCTTTGCTACACGCGCACACATCGAAACCGATTTAAACTAGATTTTCCATTTGAACGAGCTAATCTTAATACTTGAAGTTATTATTTTACTCATCCATATTTATTTTTTTGGAATTGTCGAATGTTTACAATTATGTTTAATAATAATAATTATTATAATTTCATCATGTAATAGACATTTTTTTTTATTGCATTGAATGACGAGACGAGCATGCCGTTCGCCTGATGGTAAGCGATACGACCACCCATAAATAGTAGCAACACCATCCAGCACCTTGACTTACAAAGTACTGTGTTGAATTCCACTGCGCTCGTCATCCTGAGACATAAGATGTTAAGTCTTATTATGTCCAGTAGTTATACTGGCTACAATGTCCTTCAAACGGAAACACAACAGTGCATGCACACTGTTGCTTGGCGGTAGAAAAAGACATTGACATTGCGGTGTCCAGAAGTACTACTTTCTGCATCTGGCTCTTGACCCAACTACCAATTGAGAGCTTCAGCAGGTGTTGGTCGAGACTCTGGTATGAACCCATGAGCAGAAACGACAAGGCCCCGATAGAACCGACCGTATAGTTCTTTGATCTTCCATATCACATCGCGTTCCCTAATGCCCATCGCCATAGGTTTTCGCCAGTTCTCATTCGCCAAGGAAAGTGGGATAAATCCCTTATCCACCATGACTAAAATCTTATACATGCCTACTTCGCTGTGGAGGAAATAATTCCTGAGATTGCATACCTCGCGGTTATGCAAGTCCATTAAGTAAGCCTCAGCCCCGCATCTTCGCGGGATGTACAACCTCATCACTGACCACCGTGGGTGATGCATACGATATGCAGTCAGTAGGGTCCGGAACTTTCGATCTAGGGCGTCCAATTCAGTCTGAGTCTGAGTATACCAAAAGAGTACATGAGTACAGGCATAACCCAACCGTTGAAAGCACAAATCTTGTTACCACCTGACAAAAAACTGTTAAATTCTTTTGCCAGGCGGCCGAAGAAACGGTCATTCAGCGATTGTTTTACGTCGGCACTCATAATCCCCAGTGCCTCAGGCATACCCAGATATTTGTAAGTTACCGTCTCAGAAAGGGATCTAAGTCTTACAGTCTCTAAGACTTGTATGTCACCAAAGACCACGACCTCTACTCGCTTCATATGGATAGCCGCACATTTATCTACACAAAACTCCATGTTGAGTTATTTGCTACATCTTTCAGTAATTTTTAACGACTCAATCAATTCTGTTTGTTTTGATGCAAACAACTTGAGATCATCCATCTAAAGCAAGTGAGATATAGGCTCAGGAGCCCCCGTGCATCTCGGCGCTCTCGGCGTCAACGGCAGCGTGAGGCCTACCTGCCACACTGCTGTCCATCAGGGGGGTCGCAACAATGTGCTAAAAAGACAAAGCTAGAGACGGCACCCGCCCGCGACGCCCGGGTGGCCACTGTTAGTTGCCTTTTACGACAGGCAGGGGATACCGTGGTGGAATTCTCCAAACACCTTCAATCCACAGGGTGGGAGACGCCGGTCAGTCGTCCACCCGGCGCGGCGTCTCCTACGTCTCCTCTGACGGCGGGAGGAATCCTCGCGTTCCAGAACTCTCTCAGCACTCTCCTTCTACGAGAGGACTATCTCGCAGAAGTGAGCCAACACACGCCAGACCTCCTGACTGCCGACCATGGGAGCGACCACGGCCGGCAACGAGAGGCCGCCTCTGACGACTGCTTTGAGAGCGCTGCTCCTCATTCCAGGCTGGGCAAAACTCAAACGTATATTAAGCCGTATCCAGCGGGCAACTGTCACAATGGCACACACAGCCGACACCTCGGTACCTACGATACGACACAGCTACTCACCGAAGCAGCCATGCCTAGTGAGTAGTTGTGGCTGAACTGTAGTACTGTAGTATTGAGTGTTTAGATATTTTTGTACCGGGAAAGGCTTTGAACGCCGGCAAAAACGCGAACTTAACCTAGTAAAATTAAAAAAATAAATAATCACCGATACTAAAAATTATAAATAGATAAATAGTAAATACCATATACTGCAAAACTTGTCGATTTTGTAAATATAAAAATACTATGCCATTTTAATAATGAAATTTAAATACTTGCATTAAAATTAATGAATGTTTCATTAATTAAATCAAATTTGTATTGACTTATTGTAATATTAAATTTTCATACTTGCTTTTTGAAAACTAATAATTTGAAATAGTATCAACTATTTTATTCGTAGTATAATGACATCGCGATCAATTTATTACGTATTTATTTTTTGAAAAAAAGTTGTACACCCGTGCTTCCTCGGCCGCGTCTCAGCGCGGAATGACAGCCCGAAATTGGAAAATGTATGAAGAAATTCAATTCAGGTTATATTTTTTCTCTTTACTGGAAAAGTATTTAATTTGACTTGAAAATAATTAGTCATAAAGCGAGAAGACTATATAAGCCATCATATTGTTTCGGTTTTATATTAAAATATTCATTAGTTTAAGGTATAATGGTTCCGATTCCGACCCTATTTTTCGTCATTTTCAGCGATTATTGCTCCAGAATAAACGTATTTACGTGATAATGTTGTATGGAAGCATACAATTTCCATATGCTATAAGCAAAGAGGAATGTTTAATCTTTATTTGTATACCAAGATCTCCTCATAAGCGTAACTCCTGATTCAATAAATGGTACCTCAAAACTACGGAAATTTGTAAATGCGCCCTTAACAAATAAATTGAGGGCATAAAAGTATTAAGTATTTTAATTTAATGGTGGGTCGTCGATTTATGATTAAGGAACGTGTTATTATGTCTTTCATAGTACAGTCAGTCACATAAGTAGTTGAACGAATTATAAACTTCAAATGGCCTATACAGTTTTGTGTTCTTATCAATATTTTTTCTTCACAAAAAAATTAACTTAGAGTTTATGGGCGATTTGAAGTTTTAAATTTGTTGAGCTACTTATGTGCCTGACTGTACAAGATCGCAAATGTGAGCCTAATCCGACTGCTGAAGGAGGGTAATGCTTTTTCTCAACACCGTATTATTTGCAGCCATCGAATGAAAATCAAAACAGAGTTTATAATAAATATATCCTCTTATTTTTTTTATTGTATGTTATTACACTATTCTTTAAAGTCCGATAAGTGTATCCGGTGCTTTGCCGCCTTTTGGCTTTGGGATGCTCTTTTCCAGGTAGCGTTTGAATATAAAACGACATGCCACGATAATTTTTGTTCGTAGCTATGTTTGGGATGTATCACCTTCCTATGAGTCGAAAAAAAATGGTATCAGAGTAATAGTTCTGGAGATCAGCATGTGCGTAGAAACCAAAAGTTCAGATTTTTTATTTAATTTTTATGGCAGGAAGATACGAAACAATTAATATGTTTTGTGAGTACTCATATCCCTCTTTATAAAGAGGGATGCCTATAGGTAAACTATCATGTAGTCATTTTGAAGCTCTAAGTAACTAAAAATAAATCCACTTAATATAAAGCAAAATTAGGGCAAACGAAACATACATACTAAGTAAATACGAACTTTGGAACATCTAAAGAAAACGTACTAGTAATATTAAGTTACCTTAATGTAATCAATATTCAGAATCGAATGAACTCCAATTTACATTTAAAAATCGAATCCATTTAAAAGCAATAGGGCCTGAATGCGTTAACAGGATGTTATGCACTTAAATTTAAAAATATATTGGAGAAGATAATTGAAATGCTGATTTTTATTATCGTATTATTTTTGTTATTATTATTCAAATGAATATGATACAAGTTAGTCAAAATAGTACCAATGTCACCTAGGATTTTATACACTATACTGCGTTTTAGATACGGCGCACGAGCCTCCTCTACTACTGAGAGGGGTTTGGCCTGAGTCCACCACGCTGGCCTAGTGCGGGTTGGCGGACTTCACATATAAATATACGTATGTAAAGTTTAATTATTTTTTGGTTTGTAGTTGTTTTGAAGTCGGTTTTATTTTTTGTTAAAATGTTTTTATTCAATGATTTTTTGTTAGTTAATTATGGAATGGTGTAAACAATACATCATAGATATACGATTGCAGCATTCACGGGTCATCTGCTGTTAGTTATTGAAGAATTCCATTTTCTATCTCCGAATATCTTCATCAGATCCTAATAAATTGTATACTGAAACCTTCCCTGAAAAATATACATTTTAATAACGACAACCTCATCCAAATCGGCTCAACAGCTTTTGAGAAAATCGCGGTAACATATGGGTCAAATACAGAACCTCCTTTTTTTGAAGTTGGTTAAAAAATCTACCAAATGTGATGTCCTTACAACCCACTTTTACCTATCAACATAATCCAATCAAATTCTGTAGATAATGCAACGCCATAAAATTATAAACACATGCTCACAGGATTACGACCAACTTAAAACGTTAGCCGTAAACCCGTAACTGCTCATAAAGATGTATCACCGTGGATTCTTTTGTTTATAGTGCCCTTAAAGGTAACGATTTGCGCTGATTTTATCATTCGGTGAAGGTATATAGGTTGTAAGGTTGATATTGGATTTTTCTATTCAGTATCAGCCCGAAGTTTGGAATTTGTGCCCGATATGGCGATAGGCTCGCCCCCTATCAGATCATGGGACGGAATACACACGGCGAAAAGTGGGTGCAATAATTGCGCCTCTGCCTACCCCTTCGGGCATAAAAAGGTGTGACTGTGTGTGTGTTGAAGGTAGCTAGCAAGAATAGAAAGAAAAGAAGAAGAAAGATTTTTTTATTGCTGGCACAATTTTAAATTAACAAGAAATATATACATATTACCTTAAACTAAAACTACAATTTTGACCAGCAAAGGATCCTCTCATTCAACTAGATGTTACAGCACGACCTGAGTAGAACTGCAACGCTGATTTTCGATGAGAGGCCTAGATGACGTACAGCCGCTTAGACGGTTCATATTGTGATATTTTTCATATAAAAAATTCTTGTTATATAATTAGGTGTTATTAATAGGTGTGTGAGAAGTAAGTTCGGCTACACTAATATGCAGTAATAGCGTAGTTAGGAGTGGAATGGTTTGCCAAGACGAAGGTCTGTCCGTGCCTTACTTTATCTATACTAATATTATAAAGACGAAAGATTTGATTGTTTGTTTGTTTTTAATGGATAAACTCAAAAACTACTAGACCGTTTTTAAAAATTCTTAAAAGATAAATTACCAGCGAGTAACATAGGCTACTTTTTATCCCGGGAAAATATTTTAATCCCGAAAAAAATCACGCGGGCGGAGCCGCGAGCAGAAGTCTTATTATATATATTAGTAGACTTTTGCTCGCGGCTCCGCCCGCATAAATGAGTTTTGTCCGGGATAAAAGTCCCGCTTTATATTTCCCCGGGATAAAAAGTAGCCTATGTTACTCGCTGGTAATTTATCTTTATATTGGTGAAAGAATTTTTCAAATCGATCCAGTAGTTTCGGAGCCTGTTCAATGCAAACCAAGAAACAAACAGACAATCAAATATTTCGTCTTTATAATATTAGTACCTACACGCTGGATGCAGGCCGCTTTTGACAGGTCCGTCTGGAAATCTTTGGGGGAGGCCTATGTTCAGCAGTGGACGTCATGTGGCTGATGATGATGATGATGACCTATGGCCTGACCACGGGGATTTTCTAATACTGAAAGGCTGCCTTAGTCCAGCAGGTTAGCCTAGTGCGTGCAGACTTCACTTACCCCCAAAATTCTTATGGAGAATACTGTGGTATGTAGGTTTCCTCACAATGTTTTCCTTCATCATTAAAGCAACGATAATTCACATAGGATACTCATATAACTTTAGAAAAGTCAGTGTGTGCCTTGAGTTTTGAACCTGCAGAAATTCGTCTCGCCAGTCCGTTCCATTCCCAACTAGGCTATCGTCCACTTCAGGTATTAAACATCGCTAAAGGAATCTTTTAAAGTTTACACTTGATTCAACATCTCTAAGCAACTTAATCTACATTATCCCTGTCGATGCGCTGTTGGCAGACTTTTCTTACCTCACTTGCCAGCTGAGCTGAAACTCAAAGCTTTAGTTGTTATGAAGGAAGTTTTCTACAGTTCGCAGCCATTTTGATTTACTATGGTTTGCTTGTTTAAATTAATTTTAAATTGCAATTAATGTTTGAAGTTAATTTAATTTAATTAGTGTCGCTCTAATATTTATGACGTAATATTAATTATAATTTGTGCATAAAATAAAGCTTCAGGAGCTTTCAACTTACTAACACTCATTTACTTATATATTCCAAAGTTTTAGTTAGTGGCTTATGTTAGTTGGATTCGATCCCGGGTCGAGCAAAGTGATATTGGGTATTTCTACTCAGTATCAGCCCGGAGTCGTGACATTTGAGTTGTGACGTCATATTTAATACAAAGAAATACTGTATACTACTTATTTGGGTACAAGCTAAGGATACTTTGTGTTATAAATTCGATATATTACATTCATATTTCATTTTAATAATCGTAAAATATTGATTGGTGTCGCTACAGTTTCTAAGCAGTAGCACTTGCTTTAGCGCATGGCTCCATCCACTAAGTTATAACTCATAACCTTTCACTTCGCCGTAGGGTAAATACGACCAATATCTCCACGAAACCAAAGCTACGCAGTTGGTAGTATTTACTCATTACGCTGCGGTTTATTTCGGAACAATAAAGTTGGCGACAGGAACTGAGTTTCGCGCTCGGTTTCGTGCCGTCTGCTGTTTGTGATACATATTTACATATGTGGAAATGGAGCTCATTTAATAGATTTCTCGTTTCGGGAGTAGATACTACGGACTACTATTTCTGCCTAGAATAATCAATACACACACATTCAGGCCTTTTATCCCTGATGTGGTAGGCAAAAACGCAACTGGTGCTCCTAATTTTCACCGTGTCTTCCAGCCGATGGTGTGACAGGGACGACCCCAAAGAGTATAATATAACCAGCTTTTGTCCGCGACTCCGTGCGCGTTAAAAAGTTTTTCCGGCATAAAAGTCCCGCTTTATGATTTTCCGTGATAAAAGTATCCTATGTGTTAATCCAGAACATGATCTATCCGTGTGCCAAATTTCATCGAAATCTGTTCAGTAGTTTTTGCGTGAAAGAGTAACAAATATCCATACATCCATACATACTCACTTACAAACTTTCGCGTTTATAATATTATAATAATAATATATACTGGCGACTCTTTCGCCATATTCTTAGTCAATATCATAATAAAAAAGGATAAATGCTCAATGATAATTAATAATATCGAAAGGTGAATGAACTATCGACTTCTTTGCTAAACCTAAATCTATGAACAAGTTTCAACTCATGACAAATGGTTGTCAAATTACAATGTACCATAAAATTTTCGGGCATTTTATTTAATATTACACCGTGATTTTATTATTTATCATTGCCGGTAATGTTACTATACAGCAAAAATAAGAAATTGAATTGCACTATAAAGAAAACTCAAAGTCGACCTAAAAGCAAAAACGAAGAGATAATAATAATATACAGTAATATAGTACATAATATACTGTTAGAAATGTATGGTGCGGATTACGTGTCTATAATAATTATCATAATAATAGGAGTAACACTACTATGTCATTTTCTTCGGCCGAAACAATCTGATATAAATGAGGTATGATTGGTATAACGCGTATCTAATGTGTATTTATGAATACAAGTAGTCGTTCACTGTCGAGTGACCGACATTCCGTTGAATTTAATATTGTGTCTACTTATTTCATCATATATTACGAATCATCGAAATCAATATCACTTGCACGCATTTGGAACTGCTAGATATCTGATACATAATTGTATAGTCAGTTGCTCTCCATACTCCTATTATAACGAACGAATCCTATGTAAAACGTATTACAATATAATAATATACTCTGATATACCATTGCCTTTTTCTTCAACCACCAACAATAGGCTAAATATATTTGTAACACATATACATACATTTATAATAAGGAACAAGCGGCGATAGCCAAGTTGGTAGTGGAAAGGACTGCCGAGACGAATGTCCGCAGGTTCAAAACCCAAGGGCACGCACCTCTCACTTTTCTAAAAAGTTATGTGTGTATTCTTTGTGAATTATCGCTCGCTTTAACGGTGAAGGAAAACATCGTGAGGAAACCTGCATATCTGAGAAGTTCTCTATAAGAATTTCGAAGGTATGTGAAGTCTGCCAACCCACACTAGGCCAGCGTGGACGACTAAGGCCTAAAGTTCTTAGTAGTAGAGGAGGCCCGTGTTCAGCAGTGGGCAGTATATAACACAGGGCTGGTTTGGTATGGTATACATAAATTTAATTTTTGAGAGCTCCTCTATATGAACTTGAATTATTCTAAAACTCGCACTCCTCCACGCGCCCAATGTGCTTAAAAAGGGGTACAAAACTTTTTCTTCATAGATCAATACAGACTGCGTCGGTGGTGTCTGTTGTACTACGGTATGACTGCAATGCTGAGGTCTCGGGATCGATCACCGGGTCGGGAAAAGTGATATTGAGTTTTTATTTATTTATTTATTATTATGTTACACCAACAACACGTCACAACGCAATGTAATGATACTTAAATATATGGGAAATTTTTACAATATGAAGTGCCTTTACAGGTGTATACAACATTTGCAAATTTCAGAGCAAGAATTAGAAAAAGTATAAATAGATTGCACGATAAAATTATACATACATTAACAATTATACATACAATTTTTCTATTCAGTATCAGCCCGGAGTCTGAAATTTGTGTCCGATATGGCGATAAGTTCGCCCTCTATCACATCATGGAACGGAATACGCTTGGCGAAAAGTGGGTGCACTAGTTGCGCCTCTGCCTACCCCTTCGGGGATAAAAGGCGTGAGCATGCGATCTGCAATTACACGGAATCTTGGACCAAAGCGTTTAATGTTTGCCTAACACATAGACTAAGTAATTTAGGGCGAGTTCAGGAACTCATTGGCCAGCTGTGTTTAATAAGATCACGTTCGGAAATGATTGTCCATGCCAACGGATAACCTCGAGTTTACTTTAAATTTATACTTTGTTAGCTTTAAATTATGATATTCCTACTATCTTTACGAATACTTAATTGCATTTTGTGTTAATTGTCTAATAGTTAATATTCAATTTGTTTCCTTAAATAAATAAACAATAAGGACAAATGTAAAACTGCTGAGCTAATTTTGATGAAGTTTTGCATAAAATAGTCTCAACTCTCAAGTACTTGGATTTTTATTCGACTAACATAGTTCTTCAAAAATGCTAAAATTTGACTAAATATTTTTCATGTCATAAAATATTCCTTGAATTAAATTGAAAAGCCTATAGAATTTTTGAATACTGCAAAATATACTCTCATTTAAATTTAAACGAGACAAAAGTAATTTATACAGGATCTGAAAATTTTTGTGCCTAAAACAATAGTCCCAATGGCTCGGTAAACATCAGCTTTCTATATTTCTTTTATCCTACCATTCCCATTGTGAATGAATGAGTGAATGACAAAACCTTGTCCCTTTACAATGGGGAACATAATATAATGCAACGCACATTGAGATGCGATAACGGTACGCATTGTTTTTATTTCCATCAAGATAACCAGTTTAAGTTGACCTCTGTGGTATCTCGATATTTACAGAAGACAAACTGTATTTTTTGCTTGTGTTAATCTATCTTATCGGTAAAGGTGAACTACTTTTATGATTTTTGTACTGCGCAATTATTTGCCACAAGGCTCCGCCCGCGTGGAAAAGTTTTTCCGGAATAAAAAGTAGCCTAAAGCACCCAGGAGTAATGTAGGTAGGTTCCTATTAGTGAAAGAATTTTCAAAATCGCTTTAGTATTTCCTGAGATTAGCGCGATCCAACAAACTCTTCAGCTTTATAATATTAGTATAGATTGGATTTTGTGGTTAGAAATAGTAATCTAGAAGAATCAAGGAAATTTCAATCTATATAAACACGTGTTTTTTGATTCAAGAGATTATTGTTTTTTTTTTGTGTCTTAATCAGCTAATAACAACAAGGACACTGCTCTAGCAAAAGTTAACAAAAACCCCCAACTATATTTCATAATTGAATACTTAACTAATTTGTAATAAACCTTTATCAAATATATATATGTCACTCAAATTGGAGCAGAAAGCGAATTTTCAAAATCCTCAATATGAAATCTTAATATTAAAATAGTATAAATCAAAGTCGCTTCCCGCTGTCTGACCCTATGTCCCTATGCCCCTATGTATGCTTAGATCTTTAAAACTGCGCCACGGATTTTGATGCAGTTCTTTTTAATAGATAGAGTAATTCAAGAGGAAGGTTTATATGTATAATATATGCATAATATAGTAGAAAAACACTGATCATTTTAGAGGTTTCTAATGGATGTCATAAATAAATATTTTTTTGCGCTTACATTGCAAGCGCTGGCTAAACCCTATGAGATAAATCAAAATAATGTAGTACAGTATGGTACATCTTAAAAAGGTCTACAAAAAATCCACGATGGTATGTCTGCCTCTCAGGGATAACCCACAATAACCATCTTTTATCCTTTACTTTTAAGAGAAATAATGGCTTATTTACAAAGCGATTTTATGCAATATAGCATATATCCTTATCCAATTAAGTACTTTAAATACATTGTGAATTTAATATAGATCAATACGGCCCTTTACAGCATGTAATTTAAATACTTATTTTCGAAGATATTGCAGATTTAAAATGCAGGGACATAGCGGTTGCGGCGGTACCGGCCGCGGGGCTGGCGGCGCGTGCCTATAAATAGTGCGTCGAAGGCCGCGCTTCGTCCTACAGCATTTTAAGTTTTTGTGTGTATTCAGGTGGATTCGACAATGGTTCAGATTTACAATTCGGTTCGGGAAAATGTATAGTTTGTATATAAAGTGACTTTTATACAGGGAAAAACTCTTTAATGCGGCCGAAGCCACGGACAAAAGCTAATAAATTATAAAGGTATGAAATTTGGTGAAAGGCGTTGCTATCAAATAACGGAAATAGTGACTTGTGACGTAACAGAGTGAAATCGGAAATAACGCTGCCCCCTACTATTGCTCACAACATTAATTCAAATATGAACTACCTTATTATTCAATTTTGATGCTGTTTACACAAATGAATTTGTTTTCTGTTACTTATAAAATAATTTATTAATTATTTGTTTCTAATATCTGTTAGTTACAACGATTGTAGAAGTAATATTAATTTACATTAAATTTTCCTGTGCTGTTATGTAGTGACATAACCTAAGACATAGCAAGAATGTTTTCCAATCTCACTGCATATTTCATTTAGACCAACCATTACATTAATGAAAATCGGCAACAACCTTTCAAGATCCGTTACGCCACGATATTGGTATACAGTTTCTGTTTCATTTTGTACTTTTATAACAGAAAATGATACGAAATAGAAATTCTTTGGAAATAGACTCTGAGTAACAAACATCAAAATTTTCGCATTTATATTAGTTTGGATAAATACCTCGGTGGCGTAGTTGTATTACGGTACGACTGCAATGCCGAGGTCTCGGGTTCGCTCCCCTATTTTTCTATTCAGTATTAGCCCGGAGTCTTGAATTTGTGCCCGATATGACGATAGGCTCGCCCCCTATCACATCATGGGACGGAATACGCACGACGAAAAGTGAGTGCACTAGTTGCGCCTCTGCCTACACCTTCGGGGATAAAAGGCGCGAGTGTATGTGTGTGTAGATAAATACCAGCCTTGTATTATATATTCCTACTGCTGGGCACAAGCTTCTGCTACTGAAAGGGTTTATGCCTTTGTCCACTAAGCTGGACTAAAGCCTGTTGGCAGACTCTTCTGAACTTTTCATCATACGGAATAGTGAAAAAAAAACTGAAATTACTTACATCATTGGTTTAGTGGCAGCATATAGAGCTGTAAATTTGGGTCTAGATTTGATTTCCAGGACAAAATCAATCAATCAGGATTTCAAAATCGAAGCTCAACGAATTATAATAAGCTTTTGAGCTTGATATGATTTTTAATATAAATCACTCATTGCTAGTACAGTGAACGATAGCCTAGTTGGGAATGGAACGGTCTTCCGAGACGATATCCGGAGGTTCAAAAACCCAAACCTCGTGACTTTTCGAAGTTACGTGTATCATCATCATCATCAGCCGCATAACTTCCACTGCTAAACATAGGCTTCCCCCAGAGATTTCCAGACGTACCTGTCAAAAGCGGCCCGCATCCAGCGCGCTCCTGCGACCTTTATCAAGTCGTCTGTCCACCTTGCAGGTGGACGGCTGTCGCTGCGCTTGCCAGTTAGTGGCCTCCACTCGAGAATTGTTGTGCCCCAGCTGCCGTCAGTTCTTCGAACTATGTGCCCTGCCCACTGCCACTTCAGCTTGCTAATCCACTGGGCTATGTCAGTGACTTTCGTTCTTCTACGGATCTCCACATTTCTGATTCGATCACGTAGAGAAACACCTAGCATAGCCCTCTTCATAGCTCGCTGAGTGACCGTGAGCCGTGTTTATCAATTATCGTTCGCTTTAACAGCGAAGGAAAACATCGTAAGGCAACCTACATACCTGAGAATTCTCTATAAGGATTTCGAGGGTATGTGAAGTCTGCCAACCTGCACTAGGCCAGCATGGTGGAATAAGGCCTAAACCCTCTCAGTAGTAGAGGAGGCCCGTGCTCAGCAGTGAGCAGTATAATACAGGGCTGTTTGCATTGCATTGCAAAGCTTTATTTACGAATCGTACTCAAACAAACCGTAGACAAATTTGGCCTTTTTTATGAAATAAATCTGCTATACTATTTATCTCTTTTTTATTACTATAAATAATGTTTATGTAAAATCCAATTCGTCACATAATGAAATGGCGATAGTAAAACGCACACAAAAATAAATAACTGTAATATATTGCAATTTTAGTAGTCACTAAAAATTTATACTCTCCATAAAATCTTTTATACCTTAGATATATTTCATGTATACTGAACATGGATTTTATGCAATAAAACATATTTATAAATAAGGTCATACATTTTTTATTTATAATCAAGTCGTTCTTACCATGAAAAGCCATGTAAAATTTATGGCAAAGTGGCGTAGAACCATGCTAAGTAGTCACTAGCCGTAGTACCAACTACGAGACTTGTGCTACGAGCTACGCGCTATGGACGACACGCTACTAGTTTATATAATACTTTAATTTTCTATTTGTAAGTCTTTCTTTAAGGACGCTATTACATTTTTGACATCTTCGATTTTAGATATTTGAATGACAAGAACGCGCTTTGCTACACGCGCACACATCGAAACCGATTTAAACTAGATTTTCCATTTGAACGAGCTAATCTTAATACTTGAAGTTATTATTTTACTCATCCATATTTATTTTTTTGGAATTGTCGAATGTTTACAATTATGTTTAATAATAATAATTATTATAATTTCATCATGTAATAGACATTTTTTTTTATTGCATTGAATGACGAGACGAGCATGCCGTTCGCCTGATGGTAAGCGATACGACCACCCATAAATAGTAGCAACACCATCCAGCACCTTGACTTACAAAGTACTGTGTTGAATTCCACTGCGCTCGTCATCCTGAGACATAAGATGTTAAGTCTTATTATGTCCAGTAGTTATACTGGCTACAATGTCCTTCAAACGGAAACACAACAGTGCATGCACACTGTTGCTTGGCGGTAGAAAAAGACATTGACATTGCGGTGTCCAGAAGTACTACTTTCTGCATCTGGCTCTTGACCCAACTACCAATTGAGAGCTTCAGCAGGTGTTGGTCGAGACTCTGGTATCAACCCATGAGCAGAAACGACAAGGCCCCGATAGAACCGACCGTATAGTTCTTTGATCTTCCATATCACATCGCGTTCGCTAATGCCCATCGCCATAGGTTTTCGCCAGTTCTCATTCGCCAAGGAAAGTGGGATAAATCCCTTATCCACCATGACTAAAATCTTATACATGCCTACTTCGCTGTGGAGGAAATAATTCCTGAGATTGCATACCTCGCGGTTATGCAAGTCCATTAAGTAAGCCTCAGCCCCGCATCTTCGCGGGATGTACAACCTCATCACTGACCACCGTGGGTGATGCATACGATATGCAATCAGTAGGGTCCGGAACTTTCGATCCAGGGCGTCCAATTCAGTCTGAGTCTTTCTTTCTGAGTATACCAAAAGAGTACATGAGTACAGGCATAACCCAACCGTTGAAAGCACAAATCTTGTTACCACCTGACAAAAAACTATTAAATACTTTTGCCAGGCGGCCGAAGAAACGGTCATTCAGCGATTGTTTTACGTCGGCACTCATAATCCCCAGTGCCTCAGGCATACCCAGATATTTGTAAGTTTCCGTCTCAGAAAGGGATCTAAGTCTTACAGTCTCTAAGACTTGTATGTCACCAGAGACCACGACCTCTACTCGCTTCATATGGATAGCCGCACATTTATCTACACAAAACTCCATGTTGAGTTATTTGCTACATCTTTCAGTAATTTTTAACGACTCAATCAATTCTGTTTGTTTTGATGCAAACAACTTGAGATCATCTATGTAAAGCAAGTGAGATATAGGCTCAGGAGCCCCCGTGCATCTCGGCGCTCTCGCCGTCAACGGCAGCGTGAGGCCTACCTGCCACACTGCTGTCCATCAGGGGGGTCGCAACAATGTGCTAAAAAGACAAAGCTAGAGACGGCACCCGCCCGCGACGCCCGGGTGGCCACTGTTAGTTGCCTTTTACGACAGGCAGGGGATACCGTGGTGGAATTCTCCAAACACCTTCAATCCACAGGGTGGGAGACGCCGGTCAGTCGTCCACCCGGCGCCTCCTACGTCTCCTCTGACGGCGGGAGGAATCCTCGCGTTCCAGAACTCTCTCAGCACTCTCCTTCTACGAGAGGACTATCTCGCAGAAGTGAGCCAACACACGCCAGACCTCCTGACTGCCGACCATGGGAGCGACCACGGCCGGCAACGAGAGGCCGCCTCTGACGACTGCTTTGAGAGCGCTGCGCTCCTCATTCCAGGCTGGGCAAAACTCAAACGCATATTAAGCCGTATCCAGCGGGCAACTGTCACAATGGCACACACAGCCGATACCTCGGTACCTACGATACGACACAGCTACTCACCAAAGCAGCCATGCCTAGTGAATAGTTGTGGCTGAACTGTAGTACTATAGTACTGTAGTACTGTAGTATTGAGTGTTTAGATATTTTTGTACCGGGAAAGGCTTTGAACGCGGGCAAAAACGCGAACTAAACCTAGTAAAATTTAAAAATAAATATTCACCGATACTAAAAATTATAAATAGATAAATAGTAAATACCATATACTGCAAAACTTGTCGATTTTGTAAATATAAAAATACTATGCCATTTTAATAATGTAATTTAAATATATGCATTAAAATAAATGAATGTTTCATTAATTAAATCAAATTTGTATTGACTTATTGTAATATTAAATTATCATACTTGCTTTTTGAAAAATAATAATTTGAAATAGTATCAACTATTTTATTCGTAGTATAATGACATCGCGATCAATTTATTACGTATTTATTTTTTGAAAAAAAGTTGTACACCCGTGCTTCCTCGGCCGCGTCTCAGCGCGGAATGACAGCCCGAAATTGGAAAATGTATGAAGAAATTCAATTCAGGTTATATTTTTTCTCTTTACTGGAAAAGTATTTAATTTGACTTGAAAATAATTAGTCATAAAGCGAGAAGACTATATAAGCCATCATATTATTTCGGTTTTATATTAAAATATTCATTAGTTTAAGGTATAATGGTTCCGATTCCGACCCTATTTTTCGTCATTTTCAGCGATTATTGCTCCAAAATAAACGTATTTACGTGATAATGTTGTATGGAAGCATACAATTTCTATATGCTATAAGCAAAGAGGAATGTTTAATCTTTATTTATATACCAAGATCTCCTCATAAGCGTAACTCCTGATTCAATAAATGGTACCTCAAAACTACGGAAATTTGTAAATGCGCCCTTAAATCCTTCAATCAAAATTGAAAAACCAATTAGATAACTCATTTTCATATTAACGTAGGTATAGGAGACTGGAATAATTCGCGTAAAGACGGGCACAATGACTAGTTTAGCGGCGGTATTGCGGTGAAGGCACTCACCGTCTTACAGCTGAGACGATTCAGCTAAATTTCATCCGATTCTGGAATGCTGAGTCGAGATTGAGCCGTAAACAATGGAGCATCGAATTCTGTGTTATACCTGTACAAGGAATTTTTAAACAAAAGTTTTGGAAGGTTATATTATACTTATAGTGGTCTGTAACTGTAATATTTTGATAATTTCGAATAATTAATTGAATTTTAGGCGCTTATTGGGACAAAAGGCATTTGCAAAAAAGATAAAACCATAAATATTATTTATGTGAACTTATCATCTAATTATAATTAGATATATACACTATATGTCCAGAAATGACACTGATTATTATTATTATTGTGTTGTATCTTTCCTACGGGAAATCTCCGCATGAAGGCCGGTCCTTTTTGAAGGCTTGCATGGAGATATGGATCCAACACGTAGAGGCCCCTTAGAGATACATTACTCTAGTTGGGACGTGTACACCTTGTAGGTACTCTCTCTGCCTATACTTATGGAGAAAATACAGCCAAAGACAGCGCCCGCAAGGTGCAAGGACCACTGCAGAGAAGATGAAAACTATACCGGTTCTATGAATAGGATCTAGCTGGACTGGTTGCTGGGCTATTGATTGAGGCAACGGGACACCTGCTAAGTAAAATGTCTCAATCTTTCATAATCAAGGCAGACGGTGACTTGTCCCCCGATAAATGGGCATCCTAAAAGTGGCCTATGCCAAGGACGCAACATCGGTGCGGGTGGCTATAAGGTGTCGAGAGGTGTACACCGATTTCACTACAGCGGGTCGCTGACGCGTCCCGGAGCGGGTTTCCTCGCTATTACGCAGATTGAGTACTTGCACCCTGGAGCTCAGGTTATTAGCTCTTACGACTTCCACTCCTTGCCGGGCAGTTAAAGCAAGCGAAGGGTCCAGGAGTCTTATTTAGCCCCCACGGAATCGTGGTACGCGGTGTCGCCACTCATCGGCGCCTCGTCACAAAGCCGCCCCTGCGGGCTTATTTTTATTATAAATTGCGCACTGCTGCTTAACGATAGAAATTGACAACGCTACCTAGCAGACTAAATCACTTTTTCATCCGTCCTTTTATTGAAAAAAAAGGCGGCTTAAAATAACCAAGCGAAGATACAAGAATCCAATTTAAATCTCATTTTGCTGAGTAAACATTTTTTCCTTTCAATAAATCAACTCTATTTGAAACAGATGTTGGGGATAACAGCTCAATTCGACTTTTTTCTTTAAGAGAGTCTATAAAATACTTTAAGTCTGGATCCTGGGACAGTTTCGAGCTATCGGGTTTATGCCCCATTACAAGGAAATCTATTACATATAATATATATACATACATATACACTCACGCCTTTTATCCCCAAAGGGGTAGGCTGCGGCGTAACTGGTGCACCCACTTTTCGCCAGGTATATTCCGTGCCATGATGTGATAGGGGCGAACCTATCGCCATATCGGGCACAAATTCCAGACTCCAGGCTGATACTGAATAGAAAAACCCAATATCACTTTGCCCGACCCGGGGATCGAATTCGAGACCTCAGCATTGCAGTCGTACCGTAATACAACTACGCCACCAAGGCAGTCTACTTACTACTATTATACGAATGTTATACTGTTTGGTAGACGTATCTGTAGTAAAGCATCTATTGAGCTCAAAACCAATTTTTGAACGAATACACCTGCAAAGGATTATTCTGGTAACTATCAAGAGATGAGTTATGACGGTTTTGAGACTTTGAAATCTATAATATAATCATCATGACGATCTGTGATCTATCATGATGATACTTTGCTCCGAATAAAAAAGTAAAAAAAAACAAACACATCACGTCTTTATCATTTTGCCCGACCCGGGAATCGAACCTGATATCTCAGCACATTCGTACTGTAATACAACTACGCCACCGACAGAGTCACTAGACACTAACAAATATAATTACGGTACATCACAATACTCTAAAACTGAAAAATCTAATCTAACGCCACAAATAAATATTAATAGATTATTGTCAACACCGTTCAAATTAATGTCAAAATCAATAGGCACAGCGTTGACAGCCAAAGCAATTTCAAGTAAACAATAATCCCGCTATCTCAATTTAACTTAACAATACAGTGAGCAAATAACCCTCCCTGTATTTGGACTGAATTAGATTCCAGGACATGCTGTGATGCAAATCGACTTATTACTCTGTGGACAAGCTCAGTATTAGGTTTGTTTGTTTTGGTATATATTTTTAATATTATTGTATTTGGATATGAAAGCGGCGATAGTCTAGTTGGGCGTGGAATCGTTTGCCGAGACGACCCGAGACGACCTCTGATTTTTCTAAAGGTATGTGTGTATTCTTTGTGAATTATCGCTTGTTTTAACGTTTAAAGAAAACATCGTGAGGAAACCTGCATATCTAAGTCCGTATCCACCTCTCTCTCTTCCAAGCAATACATCCCATATGGTGGTGGGGTCAGCTTTCCTCGTTTTTCTTCTCCAATTTGAGTCCATACCCACCAATTATTATAATATTATTGTCTATAGAATACATACAGGGTCATTTTTACATTGCATTACTAAATGAAACCACATATTCGTCTTTACTTTTTCTAACATCTTGCCAAAAGTCATCCATGAATAACGAATATTATCGCCAAAAATCCCGATAGTAGTTTTCAAATTTTTTGAACATTTCGTAGTTTAGTGCGAATATGGTTTGTGCGAAAGTGTATTTCTGAATGAAAGTATAATGTTGCCGCTGCGACAAATTATCTTAGAACAGTAGTAGTGGCGTGGCATAAGGTCGTGTAAACTTAAAGTTACTTTTTTAATATTTATTTTGTTCGAAACTTACACTTTTTTATTTTACGTCTATGGTTAAAATAAATTAATGGAAAGCGTTATTTTCGACGAAATAAGTATGTGATTTCATTCAATAATAATTTATTTGGTCTTCGAAACACTTTAACAACAATTCAGATAACAAAAATAAAAAGTAAGTTAGAAAGGAAGCCAAAAAGTTAATGGATCCATCTCAGCTTTACGCTGCAGCGTGAATTGCAGCGCTGATTTTCAGCTGAATCCAAAACAGATTCCAATAAATATTGCACTAGATAATAAATATTATTTAATAATTTTACTAGTTACGCCTCTGCCTACCACTTCGGGGATAAAAGGCGTGTGTGTATGTAAAGTGTTTCGGTTTTAAACATTTGATTTACATTATTACTTACTTAATACCCGGCTCTAATTTTTACTCTATTGCGGTACTTAATATTGTCGGAAAGCGTAAGTGTCAGCTCTGGTATATTTTTGCCAATTTTTTCAGAGCTCATAATAAGTCCTTTTTTGGATCTATTGCTGTTAAATGACGAGTCAAGCATGCCATTCACCTGGTTGTAAACGAAACGACCACCAATAAACAATAGCAACACCATTCAGCACCTTGAGTTACAAAGTACTGTGTGGCATTCCACTGCGCTCGCCACCTTGAAAAATAAGATGTTAAGCCTCTTAAAACCTAGTAATTCAGCTGGCTGCAGTGTCCTTCAAACCGAAACACATCGGTACACGCACACTGGTGCTTGGCAATAAACATTGCGATGGTAACTACCCAGACGATCTCTCGCATTCGAGAAACCTTCCAACAGTAAAATACTATTAAGCATCTTTAGACTAATAAAATGTGTCATAGCAGACAACAAGGCATCCAAAACTCATCAGCCCTTGCATGCTATGCTATAAAAATACACCAAAAAATATTCCCAACCCCACTAAGACCCCAATATTTCTTCTACTAACACTATATTCTATAGAGAAATAATTAAGCACTAATCCGAATTTAACCAATATTCAATGAATACTACCAATAATCAATCAAAACTAAATCAAGCAATCGATTGGCAGCGATAGGAGGCCCATCAAGACGTCTGACCTCCCCTAATCTCTGATATTGGAAAAGGATAATCGTTATGTACATTTCGGCTCGTTTTCACTTAGTATTCTCATCACGTAACGCAGAGGAAGTTACGCAAACTAGTTACTACGGATTAGTATATTAAACATAGCTAAATCATAAAAGACGCCATTTTGATATTATATTTTGGTATAGAGCTCTGTTCGCGTAGTTGTATGATACGACTACAGTGCTGTGCTCGTGGGTTCGATTCATTTCGGGCAAAGTTATATTGGGGTGTTCTACTCAGTATCGGCTCGGAGTCTGGAAATGTGCCTGGTAAATGGCAATAGGCCCGCCCCCTATTACATGGGACCTAACATAGCTGGTGAAATGTGGGTGTGATACAACTCTGCCTACCCCTGAAAAGGGAAAAAGGCGTGACGATATGTATGTATTTGGGACATGAAAGACTTTGGAGATTTATTTTGAAATTATTCTTACTATTATATTTCACACTCACGCCTTTTATCCCTAAAGTAGGCAGAGACGCAACTAGTGCACCCATTTTTCGGCTTGTGTATCCGTCCTAGGTATTAGGGGGTCAGCCCATCGCCATATTGGGCACAAATTCTAAACAACGGACTTATGCCACAAAGAAAACCCAATATCTCTTTGGCCAACCAGGGAATCGATCCCGAGACCGAGTAGGCGTACCGCGCACGCAATCGACTACGCCACCGTGACTGTCTATTATTTAGATCAGCGGTCAACAACCTTTTGGCTCGGAAGGGCAATATAATGGTAAAATGAAGGAAAAGCGGGCCGCTATTATTGTTAATGGTAATAATAAGTACACCTCAACGGGGGGTGGGGGTTGTCAGCGCCTGGACGGTTGTGTTGGGATCACCGGCCTTACGACCTCAAAGCAACCACTGGCCGACCGCTGATTTAGACAGATTATATTTTAATATATTTATTAGGCATTTTTTTAGAAACCAAACATTATATTAATTCCGGACTTCGTATGTAAACAAAGACCTGCTTCGATAATTCCCTGGTATTATGGATGTTTCTGGTCACTTACCATCAGGCGACTTGCCCGTTTGCCTTCTCTACTGCAAAAAAACTCTGGATTAAAACCAAGTAATTAAATAAACAAGAAGCTGATCACCAGACTCTACCATTCTATTTTCAAATTCAGAAATCGACAAACATTTAAGACGAAACTTCACAGTTGTGTTTGCACATTTGTAATGACCTACGCCGTAGCACTACGTGCTACGAGAACGTAGCAAGTTATCACGGGCTATAATTGATAAGTTGTTGTTTGCCGCGACGGTTTCCCGTGCAAGTTGCCAAGTGCTACGAGCGATAATCGACTAGCTACGGAGTGCTCTGAGCTTTACTCGGCTACGAAATGCTACGCTATTAACGTGTGAACACAGCTTTTATCTATTCAGTGTTGTACATTTCTGTAGATCGTTATAGTATCTTTGTATTGTGGAATAACAGTAGTTTTTACCGTATTTTTTTGTGATAATACACAATAATGTGGGAATGAATGAAAATATATCAAGTTCTTTGAATATATGAACTGCTTAGTATAAACTTACCTTTTAACTAACGGACAAGATTTTGGCAATTGACCAAACCACATGAAAACATTTCCGGAAGGTCTTTGTACAGCAAATGAACATTTGTGGGTTAGTAAAAAAATTGGGATAAATTAAACTATTTTTACGATTTTGTGCCCTAAATTAAGAGAGTTTGCGCGTTGCCTAAAACCTTTTTGTCGTAACGTTCTGGAAAAATAATATATCACACAAACAAAGCCTATTTTGGAAAGCGTAGGTTCTAAGATTACTTTCAACTACCAGTAATATTTATTACAGTAAATTTTTCTACGTGAGCAGGGTATAAACACAGACATTATTTTTCGTGACAGCGTATTTTTCTTACGGCACTATCGTTATATCCAAAGATTTGAATAGAAATAATACTAGATTTAGGATTGCCTCAGTGGTTTATTTTCTATTTGCCTTTCGTGTCCGGTTCAACCACCGCTCTCAGCTACCGGGCTCGAATCCCGGGTCGGGAAAAGTAATATTGGGTTTTTCTACTCAGTATCAGCCCGGAGTTAAAGTGTTGCGCTCATGGCGAAAGACTTGCCCCTATCACATCATAGGAACACACGTGGTGAAAAGTGGGTGCCCTGGTTGCTACTTTGCCTACCGCATCGGGGATAAAGGGCGTTTTGTATGTTTTTGTTGGTTTTATATGTTAAAAAGTTGAATGACGACATGCTTATACCATTTAACCTCGCAACCACGTTTGCCAATCTAAGCGCATCCTTACAAATCCACTAATACCTGTGACAAGTAATGGACGTTTGTTGCTTCTTTATAACGTTTTTCTGTTAATTTGTGAACAGTGGTGTTGGTTACATGTTTACTAATGTAATACCTATGTATTTTTATTCTTTAGTTTTCAAAGTGTAACTGATTTCTGTTCATCCTGAAAAAAGAACGCTGTAAACCATAAAATACCCACTAATAACGATCCCAGAGAGTATAAACATACAACAAGTAATAAAAAATATCTCGTTCGAAATCTTACAGGTAACTCATAACGAAAGTATCATAAAAAAATCCAACCACGGAAACCTCAGCTGTAATGACGTCACTGTAAATCATCCGTCCTATCCGGTGGCCGGTTATCCACCACGTCCGGATGAACGCCGCCACTGACTGATGCCTTCCGGCGTGGTGATACTTAATTGTGGACCGTTTCGAATTTGTCTATTTGTATGAGATTTGGAGTTATTAACGTAGAAAATGTTTCTAGATATTTCTACACTATATGATATTTATAGTGGACGATAGCCTTGTTGGGAATGGAACGGTCTGCCGAGACAATGTCCGGAGGTTCAAAACACGAGGCATACACCTCTGACTTTTCGAAGTTACGTGTGTATTGAAACCTACATACCTGAGAATTTTCCATAAGAATTTCGAGGGTATGTGAAGTCTGCCAACCTGCACTAGGCCTGCGTGGTGGACTAAGGCCTAAACCCTCTCAGCAGTAGAGGAGGCCCGTGCTCAGCAGTGGGCAGTATATGATACAGGGCTGATTGCATTGCATTGCATAAGGTGGAAAAATATGTTGCCAACTCCTCCTTATCCTTCTATTTGATTAATTTCATTGCGGGTTAAGAAGAATTAGTATACCCTGAGACTCGCCGAGCTTCACCGCTTGGTGTCATAAAATGCGTGCCACTGCCGATCATGGCTTATAGGAGTGGAAGTGGGGGGTATGTGGGTGGGATAGTCTAAACCATAAGGTGTTTTGAGTTGCAGACTACACGCGGTTATGATACGCATGCAAAAAAAAACACTTCCCCTGCTATACTACTGCATAATATCTAAATTGCTTATTTTAGTTGCGTTTAAAGCATGTCATCAACTCTTAAGCATAGTGAATACAAGCTCCAAGATTACATTATCAAATTCATATTTGGAACACCAAGTTGGGATTCCGACCTCGTAAATATTATAAAACTAAGTCCCCCGCCTAGTCTGTCTGTCTGAATTCGATAGACTGAAAAACCACCGAATGGATTTCAATGAAATTTGGTATGGAAATATTTTGAGACCCCGGAAAGGACATATGCTACTTTTAATCTAGGGAAAATATAAAGCAGGACTTTTATCATGGAAAAACTCATTCACGCGGGCGAAGCCGCTAGCAAAAGTAAGTCATCTGTATAAATTACGTTCCTCAACGATAGCTTTTGCAAAGAGTTTTCTTCTACGCAACTTCCTTAAACCAGTCTGCAGCTTTTCAAACCGTCTCATTTCAGTGATCCTCAAGGAAAGATCCTATACATACATCAAACGCCAACGCATTAACGATTTCTTTGGTTTATAAATTACTAGGTATTTCTCACGACTTCACCCACGTAAACAGCCTTTCCCGTTACAAAAGAACCTGAATCACTGTAAATATCCGTAGTGCCTTCTGTAAGACGCCAGCGCCAAACTATTTAAAATTCAAATATTTCCTACGGGAGCAAATTATCGGGATAACAAGCATAGCATAGTATAAGCTCGTTTGGCCTCTAAATCATAAAAAAAAATTATGCTAATCTAATGCTAATTATGTTGAGTGGATTCCTACCTGTCACAGCCACGACTGGCCCATGGGTAAAGAAGTTAACATTAGTTAATAACTAAGTTGTTACTAGTTTTCATTTTTTATTATGATGTTTTTTGGTTATTTACCTTTACCTTTTTTTATTTGTTCTTATGTTCAATATTCTTTTATATTGTGACTGTGACAAATAAATCGCTTTTCTTTTCTTTCTTTCTAATCCAGGATATGGTCTATAGATGTGTGCTAAATACGTCTAACAAACATCCAAACATTTTCAGTAACTATCAATCAATCAATCAATCAATCAGCCTGTCGCCGTCCACTGCTGAACGTAGGCCTCCCCAAGTGAACGCCAACCATCCCGGTCTTGAGCAGCCCGCATCCATCCGCTACCCGCCGCCTTTTTCAAGTCGTCTGTCCATCGTGCAGCAGGGCGTCCTACACTACGTTTACCTAAACGCGGTCTCCACTCCAGCACTTCTCTGCTCCATCGACCGACTGTCCGTCTGCAGACATGGCCAGCCCACTTCCACTTTGACTTTCAGTAACTATCGCATTTATAATATTAGTAAGTAAGATGAGATGAGACTATGGCCAGCCATGATCACTTACCACCAGGTGACATAGTTGTTTGCGCCCTCATATAGGTCATTTTAATTCCGTGGCTCAAGGAACCGCTGTTCATGACGGAGCGGCGGTGATGGTCTGTTGCTATGCGTAAATAGACACCGAACACTAAACACGCTCAGTCATGCGGAAAATCAACTTTCCGATAGTAATACAGTTCAAAATCCACTAACATTAAAGGTTAATCAAAAAATTATATGTACTTTTCTATGATAATTGGATATTTTTAGAATTAATTATTTTTTTACTTTGTTTTTTTTTATGTACTGATAGTTTGTATGTTTTTGGAAAGGTACGTCTGGAAATCTTTAGAGGAGGACTATGTTCAGTATTGAAATTTATATGGTTGATGCTGATGAATGTGCTGGGTAGAAAATGGTACCATTGTTCCAGAAAACGATATTGAATTTAAAAAAACCTGATTTAGTAGCCTTGCTATTCCATTTCGTGCAGTCGTTAGATAGATTACATCATGCAAAATCCCATTATAGATTTATATGAGCAATATCACTTTCCATTGTCACCCATTTTTTAGCCTTTTAAATACCAGCAAACCAAGAACTCGCAGGAACACGCTGGATGCGGGCCACTTTTGACAGACCCTTTTGATCGTCTGGAAATCTTTAAACCATTTATTTTTCTACACACGTAACAAAAACAACAAAAAGTAAATTAAAAAAAAACACACATACTTAATATAATTATACTTAAATAATAATTTTATGTTCAGCAGTAGTTCATGTGGCTGATGATGATTATGATGAAACCACTAACTTTTTCAGCTCGTATTTCGTAATAATTAGTCATTCGCTAGTACTGGTTGTCTGGAAGAGATCGCTTTTTAGTGATAACTCCGCATTTTGTTGCAAGTATTTTATAAATATAATTGTATTCATTTTTAACCCACGACGCAAAAAGGGGTGTTATAAGTTTAGGGTGTGTATCTGTGTCTCTGAATGTCGGTCTATGGAATCGTAGCTCCAAAACGAATGGATCGATTTTGATGCGTTTTTATAAGCTTATATGATGTTGTATGTAGTGTAGAATAAAGTGTTATCATTCATATGTATGGCACACATGGCCAAAATTGAGTGCAATAGTTACGCCTCTGCTTACCCCGGGGATAAAAACTAATAAACAACAAAATCTAAACACAAAAACCCCATCCAAATCAGGTTCTTGACAAAATCAGAACCATACAGGTCAAATACAGAACCTCTTTTTTTAAGACGGTTAAAATGCAATTTTCAATGCTAAATAATCGTACACCAGTTATTGTATTCGAATTGCGATTACATTAGCCATGGTTTCGTTCATTAGGCACGCTCCGTACTAAAATATCGCTCTGGCAGCTGACCAAATGGTTGCAACCGTCTGCAAACCGATGCCTGTCAAACAGTAATACAAATTCAGAGCTTTGCTGTGTTGCAATGATACTAATTAATTTCCATAATGTACAGTCAGCCAGAAAAGTACCCTTTTTTTTGGCATTGAATGACGAGACGAGCATGCCGTTCACCTGATGGTAAGCGGTACGACCACCCATAAACAGTAGCAACATCATCCAGCACTTTGAGTTACAAAGTACAGTGTGGAATTCCACTGCGCTCGTCATCCTAAGACATAAGATGTTAAGTCTCACTATGTCCTGTAGCTGAACAAATTAAAAGCTTCAAAACGCTTCTGCACCTTTATTCCAGATGAAATATTTTTTTTTGTTTATCTAAAATAAAGTTAACCATGTGAGGTTTATTTTAATGAAGAAAAAACAATTGTTGATACTGACGCAAAAGTTTAAACGCGATTTGAAATTTTGAATTTGTTCAGTTACTTATGTGGCTAACTGTACTGTTCGATTTTTTTAGTTTTCGTTGTTGTCTATTAGAAGCGTAACTTGGAAGGAGGGATGTTTGTTACTCACACCAGAATAGCTGAACAGATCTGGAGGAAATTTCGCACAAATATAGATTATAGTCTCGGATAGCGCACACACACGCTCTTCAAAAATACTCTCTCACTTTTGACTGCCTGTTATTTAATCGTGTTTATAAAATGTAAATCCCTTATTGGCCGTAAGATATGTCTATCAGCTTCTATCTCTCTGGTATTAAGGGCTGTGGGTTTTAATAAATAAATAAATAGTACTTGGGCTACTTTTTATCCCGAAAACTTTTGCACGCTTGGGGGAAACCGCTAGCATAAGTTAGTGCCACATAAATTTAAAACGATTTAATTACATGAAAATATACTTGGTGGTAAATTTCCGGTCAGTAAAAATCCAGGCTACGTCACAGTCCATCACTAGTCTAAAATACGTATTTGTTATTTCTACTCCCGTATGTACGTCGTGGAGTTTATTTTTGGAAATAGAACTTCGACTATCAATGATACCAACAAAATACAATATTATAAGATAAAAAAATATATTATAATAGTTCTATTTATTATTGGAACTTCAATACAGTTTTATTTATCGTCTCAATATATCTTTTCACACTTAAATACCGAAAAATCCTTTTCAGTTCTAAACTTCTTTTCAATTCAACCATTTATAAGCAACACTAATGACAATCTCAATTTATACAATCACAAAAGATTAACAGTATCTATCGTTAAATCCAATAACCTTAGACCGTCAGCAAAAAATAACAAAAGGACATTCGGGCCGAACGAATCAACGCACCGATTCGAAACGCTGAATAAAATTACAATCGTTGGGTAAACGAGCTGTCTAATTCAATCCATTTATATAAGTGATTCTACGTAGTCGAACGGTAAAGACTTCGTTTCTAAGACATTCGCTTAGTCATGTTATAACATTTATTGGGTTTATGGCTCGCTTTAGCGTTTCCCACGACAAAAAACATCATGATACTAAGACCGGGTTTTTTCAACTGCTGTTAGGGTAATCATCGGTGTTATTAAGCTGGACGCGCTCGCAGAGCTTTGAGGGCTCCAGGAGCTGCGAGCGCGTCCAGCTTAATAAGACCCTGACAAAAAGATAACTACAGTTGAAAAACGGGGCCTTAGTCTAATTGGGAATGTAACGGACTGCCGAGACAAAGACTCAAAATCTAAGGCGTACCTCTGACTTTTCCAAGTTATGTGTGTATTGTTTATCAATTATTGTTCGCTTCATACGCATACGCATACGCACACGCATACTCACACGCATACTCACGCCTTTTATCCCCAAAGGGGTAGGCAGAGGCGCAACTAGTGTACCCACTTTTCGCCGTGCGTATTCCGTCCCATGATGTGATAGGGGGCGAGCCTATCACCATATCGGGCACAAATTCCAGACTCCGGGCTGATAATGAATAGAAAAATCCAATATCACTTTGCCCGACCCGAAGATCGAACCCGATACCTCAGCATTGCAGTCATAGCGTAATACAACTACCTGCATCGTGAAAAAACCAACATACCTAAGACTTACTCGAAACATTTTTTTATTAGATATCCTGTTTGAGGATATCTGAAGTAAATATTATATATTATTAATCCACACTTGTATGAATAACTAGGTTCTAAGTTTTTCTTAATATCAATAAGTATTATGATATTTTGTATTATGAATTATTTATAACATCATAGTCAAATTTCAACTCTATAGTCTTCATAATGCCAAATGCATGTAAACGAATGGACTTATAAACTTTAAAATTATTTCTTTTCGATTTTCGGGACCCTAAAATAAGTATAATATGTTTTCCGTTAACGGGAATCCATCCGGCATTTTGATTCCGTATAAAAACGTCACAAATGAATCAGAGGGTGCCCCCTGTAGGATGACAAACGACATTCAATATTCCGCAAATTCGATATTGATCGCGCGACGTGACCTCACGAAAAACGACAATGGGAAATTAATTCTAATACAGCTTTTTTGCGAACGTGTAAAAAAATATCTACATACATTTTTGTTAAACCTGGAAATGGTTTCACTAGGTTTGATTTCCGTTCTGTACTTTTCAGTTTTCATTAATCTCTATTTTAAAGTGTAACCAGCTTTTGTACGCGGCTTTGCCCGCGTGAAAGAGATTTTCCGGGATAAAAGTCCCGGTATATATTATCCCGGCATAAAAAGTAGCCTAAGTCCTTCCCAGTGTCTCAAACTATCTCCATACCAAATTTAATTTAATTCCGTTCTGTTATTAGTCTATCGCGTTCAGACAAACAGACGCGGCATGAGACTTTGTTTCATAATACGTAAGGAAACATTGACAACTCATGGAATTATTTTGAAGGAGTTAAATAAATATCAAAATCGAGCCTAATCAGGAAGATCACACACGCGCACACACACACTCACACACAAAGAGAGAGACACACAATCACGCCTTTATGTACGTGTCCTACGTAACAATATTAATTTAAAAGCCTATTAGACTGCCCATTATAATCCATCACAAAACGTCGATATTATCGCAGACCAGGAGATCAGCAGACTCAATACTCCAGATTAACCTCAGTTTATTGCCGGCTTACCGTCTTTCCTCCATTAGTTTGATTGATAAAGCTATTTGAATTTTGCTAAGTATATTTAACTGATGTCAGCTATTTCAGTATTGAGCATTTAGCTGATTCTGGTTTACCGTGGTTTCAAAATAATTCATTACTTTGACTGGCTCGTTGGCGTAGTTGTATTACAGTACGGCCGCAGTGCCGACGTCTCGGGTTCGGTCCCCGGATCGGGCAAAGTGATATTGGGTTTTTTTACTCGGAATCAGACCAGATTCTGGAATTTATACCTATGGCGATATTCTCTTCCTCTATCACGACCTGCAATGAAACACATTTCCCGAAAATTGGCCGCCCTGGTTGCACCTCTGCCTACCCCTTGGAGGATAAAGACTTGATGTGTGTGAATTTAGAAATACACTGCGTGGCACTGTGCTCATCTCTATAATATATGTGAACACGCTAGAATTAAAATAAAAAGCTCCATAAATTTAATGTTCGATGAAGTGAATAAAAATGAAAATAAATTAAATTATATTTCTCCGAGACAATCAAATCAAATCCGAAAGGTTTGAAACCCTCACTCACGTTGATGTAACTGCAATCGACCCATTTAAGACGTATTAATCAATTTTCTGATAAAGTCCTTAAGATTTCAACATTGGATCTAAGATGTAGTAAACCCATCTAAAATTCTAGACAACAAAGCTATATAGATAGACCATGGAAGGATTAACATATAGGATACTTTTTTACCTGAAAATCTTCACAATTAGACTTTTGTTCTGAGAAAAGACTAACGCAAAGAGTTCTAAGATTGTAACTGTTTAATGTCTTTGGTCTAATTTCAACCGGGATGCAAGCAACAAATAATAAATAAATAAAATTACGAACACGTTTTAATAAATACACGCGCCCCGCCATATTTGAGCGGACATTTCGCGGGGTACTTTGATTATTCACTGTAGTATACATGTGCAACTTATCTATATTATACTCTCTTACGTTACTTTCACTTTTTTTCTCTGACTCGAGCTTTTTGCTCGGATTAACCGACCACCCGCCCTGAAACCCTCAGGGAAAAGATGGTTCAGTCTCCCCGTTGTTCCCCATGTACGAAAAGTGGATCTCCCAACACTTTGTTCAATATTATAGAAGTATGGATTGCTGCCTATTTTTGGAGAATGTTAATATCGATTTTAGAATTTAGTGTGTTGATATACCTGGATAAACTTTTTGCTACTATACCTGTTGAACCTATTACTATAGGGATGACCTGTGTTTGCGTGTTCTATAATCGCCTATGTTACTATAATATTATAAATGCGAAAGTTTTTGGATGTTTGTATGTTTGGGTGTTTGTTATAGGTAAACGCAGAAACAAATAAACGGATTTGGATGAAATTTGGCACACGGGTAGATCATGTCCTGGATTAACACACGGGCTATTTTTTACCCCGGTAATTTGCTCCCATGGAAAATATTGGATATTTTAAATCTCATTCTTTAATTAGATTGCCCTGGCTCGTACTGTGTTTTAGGGGCTTCTGTAGTCGGAAAGCCTATTCACGCGGGCAGAGCCGCGGGCAAAAGCTAGTAGGTAATAAGTGCGTATTTACAGAATGAAAACGTACGGATTACACACTTGGGCTATAAGCGATTAGGATAGTGGGACGCGTCCTCGTGGATGATATTTGGCATTACGTTTGCCAACCATTGCACCTAACTATGACTGGAAAGCATCGAACCCGCCGACATTACCGAGCATAAAAAAACTTTCTCATACATGTTATATCACGTTTTCGTACGATTCGTGACTAAGACGAATCTGCGAGTCGCTGTAATCCCGCATTTATTCCATTGTACACAGTTACATGCTTAATCCTCATTAAAACTCTGTTTATTCCACATATTGTTTTAATTTTGTGTGTTTTATGGTGATTGCTTTATGGTTTTACTTCTTAACTTATGAACTGCTTCATTGAAATTTCTTTCATTTTTGATTTCTTACTAATACATGAATTATATTTCTTTTGTATTTTATGTTGCTTTATTCAACAATTCATCAGGCATTCAATGATAGTCATGCAGCCTGCTAAAACAAATTAATTATTTCAGACGTACATAACATTCACAAAGCTTCACGCCTGAAATAAATCGAAACAAATACTACTATGAAATAACTGATAGTACCACCATCACCATACCAGCCCTGTATTATATACTGCCCACTGCTGAGCACGGGCCTCCTCTACTACTGAGAGGGGTTAGTACTAATAACTGATAGTAACTTAAAAAAATCTTAGCCGTCAATTGCATAGTTATTGTAGTGAACAATAATGGCGTTAATGCGGTGCCTTAGTTACCTCAATGGCCTTTTCTAGACGTGTCAAAGACTTCCACTTCAACGACAATAAATCATGACCATCTTTATACGGGTTCGGTAAAGTGTTCCTACTGCACCTGATGGTAAGCGGAGTAGTGGTTCAGATGGTATCGACCGATAGGAGTCTCGACACCCCCCCCTCGTCAGTCGACACAATGGGGTACTTTCCTATGTCCTATTTAGTACACTATTTTATATGTAACGGAAAATAATACGTAAAAAAATTCTTCTGTGAAATCAGCATCAAATTTGGTTGAATAAAGCAGTTATTCACATTTGAAATATTGCCGTAGATAAAAGTGGGGGCGTGGTGGGGATATCGTGCTATCTCTTTCAGATACACGCAGCGTTATGGCCGGTGACAACCGGTAACGTCACAGTCTATTACTGTTATTTGACAATTATCCCTTCTACCAAATTTCAAAGCTTTATAACTTACTTATTATTGCGCCTATTTTGAAAATTCTTTTTCCGTTACATTTTCGATGGCATACATTTTTGATAAATATTTTTTTAAAAAAGTAGTCAACTAGCCTATTATGCTGGCCTGTTTGAACCGGATACATACAGGCTGATCCCGCAAAGCGATACACTTACGTGGGTCACTATGGCTGGTTTTAACAACCTGTGTGCGATAGTCGCTATCCAGGCGGATACAGAATATATTTTCCTACAGCATAAAAATACCATACCATTTCAAACAAAGCTTTCCATGAATATAAATCCCTCTTCAAAATCTACATCGCAAATTCTATAAAAAATTTAAACATTTTCAAAAACACTAAAACGACGCCTCAAAAGACATGGAGCCAAAGCTATTTACAAATTCTCAACTGCCGTGTAAACAAACCATTACTTGAATACTCTAGCAGAACGCAAGAAATAACAACAAAGTGTGACCTCCCATTAATTTAAAGGGTTCTGTATTGGATTGTCCGGGTTTGATAATATATTTATGAAGGTCGAGGTACCAAAAACCTTTACATAAACTTGTTTTTTGTCTTTCTCTTCTCTTTCCTTCTGTTCTTTGTCTGGTCTTTTTCGTAGCATTATATTCGTTACCTAGTGTGGCTTATGGACACACTAAGCCAGCAGAGAAAACCTGCATACCTGAGAAGTTCTCTATCAGAATTTCGAAGGTATGTGAAATCTGCCAACCCGCACTAGGCCAGCGTGGTGGACTAAGGCTTAAACTCTCTCAGTAGTAAAGATGGCCTGTGCCCAGCAGTGGGACAGTATATAATACAGGGCTGGTATTATTAATATAATATGCATATGGTCGATGGTGATCACAATAGAATTTTCTACTGAACCCTAATATTTGAACTCTATACTTGGTCTTTGCTACGTGAGTTTCTGTATTGTTGTGTATTTTTTAATTCTACCTGCGCTTCGTCTGAAGGCAACACACACATACGCAATATTTTCAATAGAATAGAGTAAACAATTTCATCATCATCATCATCATCAGCCACATGACGTCCACTGCTGAACATAGGCCTCCCCCAAAGATTTCCAGACGGATCTGTCAAAAGTAATTTATTATACAATTTAGTATGCAATTTTTACCATATACCAATACATATTTCGTTTAGAATGAAAAATATTTAAAGCAATTTTATTATTATTTAAACTTATGGTCATATTTTGGTTTTATGTGTCAGTAAGTTATGTTAAAAATTAAGATGCTTACAGATATTTACAACAATAAACATAAATCTGAACTTTCAAACATTTTCTTAAATGTATCAGTAATACTTTAACAACATAAATAACTCAACACATAGAAAGAATTTACGTTTCATATTTCACTGGAAAAAAACAATTTATACTGGAACAACATTTTACAAAATTCTAACGAAAATAAAGTGAAGTGGCATCAAATTATATCCGAACAAGATATTCGAACGTAATCAATTTTTCAAATAGGTAACCCGAAACTCGGGGCGGGGAAAGAGATAAAAAGAAACCTCGCAGATTTGTTTTGTTCGTTGACTTGTTAACATTCCCAGACGTGGATTTTCTACGTATTCGGATATTTCGAATTCGCATTTCAAAAATGCCAATGAATTTACAAGATTAACGATGGCTGTAATTCTCAGTACAGCACTAATTTGTGAATATCGAAATTATTATTTTTCAGTTATAAGTGTTAGCTTTAAGGCTGACTAATAAATAGACGTTAGTCGCTGCTTCGTCCACGTTTAAGACTTTTTCTACATTAATGTTGTAAAGAGGTAAAATTTATTTATGAGTTTGTTTATACGAAGCTATCTCTGGCACTACTGAACCGATTTCGATGAAATTCGGTATCGAGATAGTTTTGTAGAGACGACAATGCCCTGACGTAGGCATGCAACGTTGTATTTATGCAATGTGGCAGTCACGGGCTTGTCGGGTCGCGGATGGGTCGCGTCTGTAATATTATTTTTTTCCAAAATAATTTATATGTGAATTGTATCGTTCTTTTATTTAAACCACTTTACCCATAGACAAGCCCCGACAGTTTGATATCCTGAGAAGGACATAGACCACTTTATCTCGGGAAAATATAAAGCGGGACGTTATTCCGGACAAAACTTTTTCATGCGAGCAGAGACACGAGTAAAAGCTTGTCCAGAATAAAGCGATGTCATGTTTATCCAGAATTTATTCTATCTATGTGCCAAATTTCATCCAAATCCGTTCAGCGATTTCTATGTTTACATCTCACATCCAAACATCTTCACAAACTTATCATTTTTATATTAGAACGAGTAAGAGACATCATAATCATCTCTAGGCTTTAGAGCTCTACTACTAAACAAATGCCTCCCCTGGAGATTTCCAGACCAACCTGTTAGTAAGCAGCCTACATCCAGCCAGTTGATGCGACCTTTGCTAAATCGTCCAACGCTGCGTTTGGTTTGCCGGTAGGTACGGACAATTAATATTTTCAACATCTCCCTATCTTTCTATTTGATAATTTCGTTGCGGGTTAAAGACAGATTAGTGTTCCCTGAGACTCGCCGAGCTTCACCGCTCGGTGTCATAAAATGCGTGCTATTGCTGATACTGGCTTACAGGAGTTGCAGTGGCGGGTGTCAGGGCGGGATAGCCAAAATTATACTTGGTAATTGGCTGAGACATCCTACTAATATTATAAACGTGAAAGTTTGTAAGTCTGGATGTATGGATGTTTGTTACTCTTTCACGCAAAAAGTATAGAACGGATTTCGATGAAATTTGGCACACGGGTAGATTATGTCCTGGATTAACACATAGGCTACTTTTTATCCCGGGACAATATAAAGTGGGACTTTTATCCCGGGAAAACTCATTCACTGCTACTTTAGTTTGCGAATCCGCTTATCGTTGTTGTCAAACCAATATATCTGCTATGTGCACTTTTTTGACATTTTAACACTTTGACTAATATGACTAGTTTGCCACCCAAACTTTGATATATAAAACTCGTATGTGATTCTAATCGTTACACGGTGAATCTATGAGCGCTAGAAAAAATATACTATGTGCAAATTTTATCTCAATATTTTAAATGAGAATGTTTTTACTCCGGTATCGCAAATTTTATCTTCTTGCACATATGATAATATATTGGTTTGACAACGACGTTATGTAAGATTATTTCTCTATAACTGCCTCAGTGGCGTAGTTGTATTACGGTACGGCTGCAATGCTGAGGTCTTGGGTTCGATCCCCAGGTCGGGCAAAGTGATATTGGGTTTTTCTAATAAGCCCGGAGTCTGAAATTTGTGCCCGATATTTTTTTTTTCTTTTTTTTATGGCATTGAATGACGAGACGAGCATGCCGTTCGCCTGATAGTAAACGATACGACCACCCATAAACAGTAGCAACACCATCCAGCACCTTGAGTTACAAAGTACTGTGTGGCATTCCACTGCGCTCGTCATCCTAAGACATAAGATGTTAAGTCTCATTATGTCCAGTAGTTACACTGGCTACAATGTCCTTCAAACCGAAATACAACAGTGCATGCACACTGCCGCTTTGCGGTAGAAATAGACATTGCGGTGGTACCCACCCAGACGGCCTCTTACATATTATGAGAGACCTACCACCAGTAAAATATGGCGATAGGCTCGCCCCCTATCACATCATGGGACGGAATACGCACGGCGAAAAGTGGGTGCACTAGTTGCGCCTCTGCCTACACCTTCGGGGATAAAAGACGCGAGTATGCGTACGCGTATTTCTCTATTAAGTAACACCAGCATAAAAACAATTCAATTGCATGTGAAAATAGAGTAGAGATACTTTCGTGGTTTATTTCCTCGCTTCGTAATCGTGCTGTCGAAGAAACCGATTTAAATTCCATTGATATGTTTCGATTTAAACGAGTCCTGTGACACAAAGGAAATTACACAACCACTGAGGCAGCTTCAAAACAGTACCAACGGAATATAAACGCTAACACTAATGCAATAGGATTTAAAGTAACTTGTAAAATGTCGTTTGTTAACTGTCCCGTACTTACATACATAGACCTAACACTTTTTTTTGACGAAGTATTTTATTGCTAGCGCCATTGGGAGAACGTGTGGTACGGTTAAGTTGGTTTCACCGGTCTTACGGGCCAATGTCGGTGCTCGAGGGTATATATCATCCGAGCAAGCACTGAGCTGAGTCCTTAAATCTATGTTCACCCTACACTGGCTTTCCAACCAAAACCCACGGTGGCCTTCTTCGGCTCAAACGAGACGGCTCCGAGATATTCCCTTGCGTTAAGCTAGCTGTGCGGGACCGTCCTTACACGATATCGCCTTGCGGCTTCCTCTGTCTTCGAGGCTAAAGATCCAACTCTAAAGGACGCTCTAGCGCGAAAGGGGGTGACCAACCACCCGCGTTGTCGTCCATCTCGGGGCTGTTGAATTAACAAAGCTGAGCTAACAGCCTGCCATTGCTCGCCCTGTGACCCCCTCAAGCCGCCATTTAGTCGCCTCTTACGACAGGGGGGACAAGGTCCTAGCCCTAGACTAATTTAAGCGTTTATTATATAGGTATCAATAACAATATAGATTCAACACAACGCCTAACTGGCGTCAACTGCCTCTGAACGAAGCTGTCCTAAATTTAAAAATACAATAACACGTATCGACATGAAGAACCTCATCTTTTTTAAATCGTTTAAAAAATACACAATTGTAAAATAAATTGACCCCATTGTTCGGCAGTTAGCACCACCCGCATCGAAATAAAAATGGCGACTATTAATTTATTTGCAAACGTTTGAAATAGAAAATGATAAATGATTGTCGATGAAATATCGTTTCGCAAATCGAATATGGGTCTACCTACTGCCATTCATTACTCACCGGCAAGTAGGTATCAAGTTTGTTTATTAAAGTCGACTGTCTTTGATCGAATTGGAATGCAAAATGGTCCACCCAGCAAATGGTAAAAATTTAAGTAATGATTTCAAACTATTGTCAAAATTACTCATATTATTCTAGTCTACGTCTAAGGGCGGTATTAATAAATCAATCTCAAATTTGAGTTACATCTCAAGTAGACATTATGTATTGACATACTCCTGACATACTCACCAAATACGTTAAAAATACAAATATATATTGAAATAGGACCATTTCGCGAACTTATTTTATAAATAAAAAAGGAATCACAGAAATAAGGTAAAGATATTACAACATACCCTACTCTAAAAGGATTCGACGCTGTAGTCAAAGGCGCAGCTTAGTGCGCCCACTATTCGCCGTACGCTATCCGTCCAATGATGTGATAGGGGGCGAGCCTATCGTCATATCGGGCACAAATTTCGGACTCCGGGCGGATACTGAATTCTAGAATAATCCAATATCACTATGCCCGACGCAGGGATCGAACCCGATACCTCAGGGTTGCAGTCGTACCGTAATACAACTACTCCACCGAGGCAGTTATATTTATATTAGATCATAGTTAGGCATATTCGTTTTTCATAGATGATTTTTGGCATAATGTTAGCCATGGAGGATAGATTTGTTGTATGATGTTAACAGAGGCAAAAATAAGTATGTGGTTTCATTTATTAACGCAATGTCAAAATAGCTATGTATAAGTATGATTATTTTCGTATTGTGGGTGTTTAGGGAAAATCTAGCCCATATTAACCATTTTATTATAGTAAAATGACTTATCTGCACCTGATGCTAAAGCACGACCTGGTGAATATATCCCGTGATGGTCGGCACAATTATGCACACATGACTACATCCTTATATTATAATTTTTCAATATCGTGCAATAAATAACAGAGTTATAATATTAAATAATGTACAAAATATTACCCAAAACCAAATAAATGTAACGAAACGTTAATACCAAGTTCAGATAATTTATGCTCCGCGCAAACAAAACCCGCGTTTCGAACTTCATAAATTCGAAAACGCAAAAGTTATAGTTGAAGCGAAATATCCGTCGCACTTGAAATATGTTCGAGGAAATTGAATCCCGGCGAACGCGACCGAGCCGCCGACCACTTTGTCATACGCGACTTAAGCGAAAATGATTACGGGCACGCTCCTTGATGCAGTTTTATAATCAGTTTTCTTGTTTGCGAATGTGAATTTTATTTTGTTATTATCACAGTTGATGTTTCACGATATGCTCCTGGTTAACGCAATGCCTATCTGCTGCCAAACACTGTTATATTACGGCTTTAAGGACATTATAACCACAGTAATTACTGGGCATTATGAGACTTAACATCTAATGTCTCAGGGTGACGAGCGCAGTAAAGCGCCACGCAATACTTGCGTGGCGCTTTACTGCCAACCATCTGGCGAGCGACTTGGTCACATTTTTATTAAAAAAAGCTCAGCGGCTCAGCTGTATCTCTAGCATTAAGTCCAATCAATAAGTAACGTACCTTGGCATCATTGCATATAATAAAATACATCCATAAATATATACAATATAATCAAAGAATACGCGTATAATATTTCTCGTCAAACACTAGTTGTCTATTATGCCCATAATCTGAACCATCTTCAGAAACACATCCATTATGGATGTATATAAGAGGTAAGCGCCCAGAGCGTAGTCATCCTCGCTTAATTCAATGGCTCTGCCACCCAGTATAGTTTGTAACTCGATCGTAATAAACTGGAAAGAAAACCATATGAAAGTATTAATTTTAAAAGATACTTTATTTTTTGTAGATGTTCAAGCTACCGCGCAAAAAATCTTTCGCTGGATAAAATCGGACACTTATCCCGACAAAATATCCGGGCACGGCATAGGGACTCTTCTGCCAGATGCAGAAGCATTAAAGCAAGTAGTGTAAGTGGACCGTCAAGATAGAGTATTCATTGGCGAGAGATGATCATACCATGCCAGTCGGCATTAATTCCAGCCAAGATGTTTTTCTGATATCGTTAATGCCAACGTTATGTATGAGAATAACATATCTTAGCGATAGGCAATTCGATAAAAAATTTCATTCCCATACATTATTTTTGTTTTCTATTAGCGGTAACGATTGAACAAAGGCACCTCGGCTACAACACTGGATGCAAACTAGTGGGACACGTATCACTTGGGCTATTATGGCGCGTTTTACACCTTACAGTGGTCACTATCCGGGTGTATACATATATTCTAGCAACAGCAGCAACTCGATGATTGTTTTCGATTCGATTAAATTCCTAAGCTGGTGGTAGGATATTGTATCCTGGTAATTGTGGCGAGGTATAATTATCCCTAGTCAATCGATACTCTGCTTAGATGATACTCGTACTTAACATCAAGGGCCGTAAACAAGATTGCCTTTCTACAATAGGCAACATTACGATAAATGTATGGCAATGACATATTTTAGCGATACGTCTGTCGCTAGGTTATGTCATTCCCATACATTTATCTTAACATTAAGGTTACGGCCACACTATAAATGCCAAGCTTAGAGATAAGAGATACACAATAGTCATATACAAGGCTCCTAGCAAAATAGTTCCCTTTTGAAAACAGCAGCAATTAAAACTTCTTCCATTGTAAAATGACTAGGTGATTAACAAAATAATCAACACGTTCGTTCGATACGCGACTCGCTTAGTGACTAACTAGGTACTTAACTAGGCGCGTCGCTTGCAGTGTGGCCAACTGCTATAGTATGCAATACGTCTGTTCACTAGGGTTAGTCACTAAGCGAGTAGCTTCGCTCTTAGCAATAAGTAAGGCTCTTTGTAGTGTGGCCTTAGTCTTAAAGTTTATGAAAACTAAGTAATGTATGGGAATAATAAGTAATAAATACCCTTGCGATAAGCCTGTCGCTAGTTGATGTCATTCCCATACAAGTATCGTAGCGTTAATTGTAGAAAAGTATCTTGTCTAAGCCCCAGGTGCAGTGAGGCACTTTGCCGCGCCCGTAAAAAAACTTACCACGACATTAATAATCGTTCCGACTATCAGTATGATGAGATGAACCAGGCTCATGTACGTGCCAGTCAGGGTCATCGAAAGAGACGCTATCATTGCTATCACGCAAAACGCCACCGATATCACGATAACGTACAACATCCACTGAGTGAAGTCGAACTGGAAACAATTATCTGATCAAAAATAATGATCCCACAGTTACGATATTATGATGGGACCACCGTCATATCTTCCTATACTAAATAAAAAACAATTCATGCAAATGGGCTCACAAATGTCAGAGTAATCGGTGTACATACATAAAAAAATATATAAATTTAAATTGTGTGTTGCGTTAACTTACTTTCAAGTGGTATAGGGAAAGTTCGAAGTGAAAGGAAACACTGAGTGCAAGTTAATTTGATCGGTTTTTTTTTTTATAAAAACGCCGAGTAACTCTGAGGGTTGATCTAATAAACAACCCCCACCTTCAGAGCGGTCGTGCCAATGGACCAATCAGAATAATTTTGATATGCTTACTTGACTTACAACTAATTTCAATAAATTACACCTCCCTTCGGATAATCACTGTATAGTATAAAACAAAGTCGCTTCCCGCTGTCTGTCCCTATGTATGCTTAGATCTTTAAAACTACGCAACAGATTTTGATGCGGTTTTTTTTTATAGATAGAGTGATTCAAGAGGAAGGTTTATATGTATAATTTTTATCCAAAACCGGGACTTTTATCCCGGAAAAACTCATTCATGTTGGCGGAGCCGCGCGCAGAAGTCTAGTAGTGAGAATAAACCAAAGTACCTAACTCATAAACATGTCATACAAACTTTAACCTGATTGGTCCATTTTCGTTGACGATCCAAAGTAGATACCTAGTGGTTAAGATATTTTATTGCAATCTGCCGTTATTGGTTTAATCTCAGGATCGATCCGAAGACAGGCCGTAAAACCTCAAACAAACACAAATGCCTTTTATCTCCACCATGTGTTCCGTCACATGCTGGATAGAGACCAAGCCTATTGCCTTATGTGAAAAAAATCCCAGACTCAGAAACATAAAACCAAATAATGATAAACTTACACTAGAACAGGCCAGCAATATACAGACGAAGACAACAGCACCAGTGGCCACCACTGCATAGAACACTATTCTAGTGTCGTATCGAACAGTTATAAAGGCACATATTATACTCATGCCCACGACCTGGTGAAAAAAAAAATATAAATATAAATAGGTGTTTTTTTGTTTTTTTTTTTTTTTTTTTTTTTTTTTTTTTTGTGTTTCATCCTCACACCCACTGTAACTCCTGTAAGGCAGAATCAGCAATGGCACACATTTGACTAAGCGGTGAGGCTCGCCGAGCCTCAGAGAGCACTAATCTATCTTTAACCCGCAACGAAATTGTCAAACAGAGAAAGAAAAATAGGGAGGAGTTCGAAATATAAATTTTCTACTTCCTTCTATAGAAAAGAGGGAGACAAAATAATATTTGGTGTTTGTAGGATATTTGTATCCGACCAAACGATCACTGCACAAAAGGTGTTACACCATAGTGGCCCACGTAAGTGTGCCACGTTCTTGGCGCCTGTGTATATTTACTTACAAACAGGCCGGCATAATTGTTTCAACTGGCGAAGGATATTCGTTCTCCATCGACTCTATCTGGGACTCAATCTACTTAGCAAAACGTGCTGTGGGTCTGTTTGCTGTGTACCTTTTTTTAAAGCATGGGTGTCGTTAATGTCGTCACACCTTCTTCATGATATTTGGGTGTTGCTAAAGCCTGCCAATTAATCCAGGAGGCAGTCTATCCGTGTGGCAACTTTCATCCAAATCCGTTCAGTGGTTTCAGCGTTTACGTCTAACAAACATCTTCACAAACATTTTCATTTATAATATTAGCAACATTGCAAGGGCTTACCGCTAAAACCAGGCATATTAGATTGCATGGCATTTGCCGCGTACACGGAGAGCATGCCATTGAGTAGTTCAAGCCAACCAATATTACCCTGAGGAAGATAAGAGAAGAGTACATACATAGCATACATAATTTACCTGTTCAGGGGTAACGATGCCACATTTCGCCAGCTCTTTCAGATTCCATTGAATTGGGAGCCAGACATTGAAGCTGGCGTATTTAATGGGCATTATGAAATATCCTTCTTCATAAGAGGTTTAAAAAAGTTCTTTTCAGTAGGCAGCGGCTTGGCTGTGCCCCTGGCATTACCGAAATCCATGGGCGACGGTGACAACTTACCATCAGGTGGGTTCTTAGCTCGTCTAACTTCGGAGACAAAAAATACATATTATGTTTCAGGGTGACGAGCGTAGTGAGTGGAATGCCACGCAGTGTTTTGTAGCAATGTTTAGGACGATTTTGTATCAACGGTCGTGTTTATTACCATCAGGCGAGCGACTTCCTCGTCTCACACACGTACACACACATACACTTACGCCTTTTATCCCAAAATGGGTAGGCAGAGGCGCAACTAGTGCACCCACTTTTCACCGTCTCATTATATAAAAAAGGAATACTTACATAGCACATATCGCTAATAAAAACCCCTTTTCTAAAAATGTTTCTTTGAGTTGAGGTCTGCAAATGTAAGGACTTGGTTAGAAGTTAATTGACTTTTTAACTACGTGTTGCTCGCAGCTTCGCCCGCGTGAATAGCCTTTCCTGCTACAAAAATCTTTAAGTCATTGTAGCATACCATAGCTCTATCTAAACGCCAGCGCTATCTATTTAAAAATCATGTTCTAAAATTCATTTGTTTCCCACGAGAGCAAATTACTGGGATAAAAAAATTACCTACAGAGATGTTCAAGATACTTCATAAAAGTATCTGAAATACAAGTTACAAGATACTTGTAAATAAAGGATTTGAGATACCAGATACAAGATACTTTTGAAAATGGTATCTAAATACTAGATACAAAATACGTATCTTCTAAATACTTTTTTCAAATAAGATACCTTTTGAAATTATTTATTTATAGCCTTGAATGACGAGACGAGCGTGCCGTCCGCCTGATGGTAAGCGATACGACCACCCATAAACAGTAGCAACAACATCCAGCACCTTGAGTTACAAAGTACTGTGTGGCATTCCACTGCGCTCGTCATCCTGAGACATAAGATGTTAAGTCTCATTATGTCCCGTAGTTACACTGGCTACAATGTCCTTTAAACCGAAACACAACAGTGCATGCAAACTGCTGCTTGGCGGTAGAAATAGACATTGCGGTGGTGGTCTCTCATATGTAAGAGTCCGTCTGGGTGATCCGTCATACAATGCCATAAAAAAATACGTGTGGCACTCGGAGACTGCCGCGGTAAAGCTATTGCATAGCATTTTTTATCACAAATTTTGATTGACTAAACACAAATTCGATCTTACGCTTACCACATAAAGTAGATTTTTAAACGCGAGCAACGCACGTTTAGTCTTGTTATTGATAAATGTCAGAAATGCAATGGTCATCACAACCAAAGTAGAATAAATCAAAATTTGAAAAAAGAATGTTACGTTCGATTCTTTTGTACTCGTGCCGTGCCAACGGTGGGGAAATAGCTTCTACGCAATGTATTTAAGGTTCATATTAGATTAGTAAGAAATGGTTTTAATGACTTTAATAAATAAAATAAATAAAAATATACTCGTTTCAAGAATTATAGCTTCTGCGCATTGTATTTAAGGTTCATATTAGTAAGATAAAAAGATGTCAGGTTATTTTCGTTACGGAATTTCTGGATTCGGTCTCCACGCTCAAGGCCCGCGATAGAAGCTATGCAATAGCTTAAAAATCCAAATTTTGAACGTTTTAGATTTTAGAAGCTACTGTGTTTTTGAAAAATATGAGTAAAAAGTATTAAAATTAGGTTCTGCTGATTTAATAAAGTTCATTGAGATTTATCGGAATCAGGAGACACACTGAAAATCAAAATTATAAGACTCAATGCCCTCATGTTTTCAAAAGAAGACAGAAACCAGTTGAATACAATGTTTGGTTAACCAATAATAGCATGTGCTTTTCACACAAACAAATCAAGAATGTTACGTGTTGATTATTTAAACCATGCAAGTCATATATTGCTTCAATTTAATTGTATGCAACAGGCAAGAAACTTGCAACGTGTATATGGGCCTTAAATGAGCCGTTAATGTAAAAAATGCATAGGTAATTAGTAAAAGTATCTTAGCAAATTAAGTATTTATAAAATACTAAGATACTAAAAAAATGTATCTAAATACAAGATACAAAATAAAAATTGAAAAAGTATCTTAGATACAAGATACTAGATACGTATTTTGTATCTTGTATCTGTATTTCAGATACTTGTATCTAGATAAATCACATCTCTGATTACCTATATTATCCAACAAAGGTCTATTCGGATGTCAAATTGCCTCCAAATACGTTCAGCGTTTTCTGCTTTTACTTCTAATAAACATTCAAACATTTTCATAGACGTTAAGAGATTATATACCTATAAAACTGTATCAATTCAAATAATGTTATTGATATTTTCCATGACTCATACAATAAGTTTTGAAATATTTTGGTTCTAATGCCTCTAATTCTTGATTTCTTTTCTTGGTTGTTTATTAAGCATATCATTTTTTTTTTGTTACTTTCTAGTTTCTGATGTAATCATATTAGCTCTATAATTTAACAGTTAACGCATTACTTATTTTATGTAATGCTGTGTACAACTTTAAGTTGGTTGTGCATCAGAATAAGACCAGTGTTATACCTGTGTAAACTCAATGTACAATCTGCTGGAGAACCTTATAAATAAATAGAATATTATGAATAAGTAGATGGGTTCTTACATTCCTTCAAGAGAGTTAAAACTTTGCGGGATGAGTTTCATAAATCTTATCTCATCGAAGATGAGTAAGAAGCTTGAATGCGAAATTTGATGCTTCTAGAGGCCCCAATATAAACTTTGTGTTGTCCGTCTGTTTAATAATTTAATATACATTTAAACTCACGAGTTGAAAACGATCATAGTGAAGGCACCGGTGCAACACAACATGATGAATACCAAAGTGAAGACCAGCTTCACGAATTGGTTTCTCGTACGAGGATCGTAGTTCAAAGGTGCCCCTCCACCTTCTGGTATTTGCCTGCCGTCCCCAACTAAAATGAACGCAGAATAATAAGACCACAAAGACAAAACTGAATGTGGACTACATAGCATCACACATTTTTTTTTCTTTTTAGGACTTAGCTGAAGTGTTATCACACCTACATTTAGCTAACTATGCTAGGTCCCATGTAATAGGGGTGAGCCTTTTGCCATTTAATGGGTACAATTACGGAATCTGTGGTAATATTAACCAAAAAAATTACAATTGAAATTACTCATTCCCATAATATATTTCTTCTACTTAAGATAATATTTTCTTCATTCAACAGATTTTATCAGACTCTAATGTGGGGTCGACGAAACACTTTTCCAAGTATATTGCAAAAAATATTTGTCTTATTTCTTATTCCAGTAATAAGCAATTAACGTCTGGAGTTATTGATCTTCGTAACATTATATGAGCAGGAAAATGAACCTCTCATATATATTAAAATCATGAACTGTATTTACTAATTAATAACTTCCAATAAGGCATAATCTATTACTTTAATAATTTTTTACCTTGATATTGTACCCAAACAACATTCAGATTGGCTGGTCTCATTCCTCCAGGAACGTTTCCTTTACCATTATTCTCATTACTTCTTCTTTCATTTATATCAACCATTTCGATGGCAGTCTGATTTCTACCTTCACTTCCGTTTTGAAATGCTTTACATGCATCTTCCTCAATACTTTCCACGTCAATTTTAAATATATTGTCTTCCGCATCTCCCTTATTTGCTGCATCACTACCTCTTTCAATTTCTTCAATTTGTTTCTCAATATTTAATGTTTTATCATTCATGAGGATATCAATTATTATTGAACATGATTTGTTATTAATTCCCACGTCAAAATTAAAAATTGTTGTTAAAAATAAGTATAAATAATTCAATTCAAGATATTGCTACGTTTCTTGTATTGCAAAATGACAATGTCAATGTATTTTGTGTCAAAAATATGATAATAATCTCTTTTGCATTTTTTAAAACCCGTATGCAAAGAGAACTATAATAAATAATATGGAAACCCGTAGGCGTAGCGCATTTAGCAATAATGCTAAATGCTCTAAGCCTACTGGTAGAGAAAAGAGGGCTGCTAAGCCCGTATGATACCGTAATAAGAATGTACATTTTAATTAATTTGAGCCTCTTAGGCCCGGTTTTTTCAAATGTAGTTATCTTTTTGTCAGGGTCTTATTAAGCTGGACGCGCTCGCAGCACCTGGAGCACTCAAAGCTCTGCGAGCGCGTCCAGCTTAATAACACCGATGATTACCCTAACTACAGTTGAAAAAACCTGGTCTAAGTATCTTGTTACTTTGCGCATAACAAAAAATGTAGCTTCAACACTCCTTCAAAGATCCCCTTTATCTTAGAGCATTGCAGTCAAAAATCCAATAGCTTTTTCAATACTTACATGAAGTAAAGACCTAATCATTTGTTCTTATATTTCTGAGTGGAGCAGCACCTCAAAATCGACCACATCCCAATAAGAAGTTGACTGGAGAATTCAAAATAGTCTAATTATGGCTGTCTTCGTGAGTTAATTTGATAGCGAGCATAACTATAATCTTCAAAGGGACAATGATGATCGAAATGTAAAGGAAAAAAGCACCCAATGAGTAATCAGTCTCATTTAATTTTGACGATTCACCGCTCAGAATTAATTGGAGATGTATTGTAAGCATCTGTAATAGATTTTTTTTTATTACTACTGAATGACGAGACAAGCATGCCACTTGCCTGATAGTAAGCGATACGACCGCCCATAGACAGTAGCAACACCATACAGAGCTTTTAAGTACAAAGTACTGCGTGGCACTCCACTGCGCTCGTCACCCTGAGACATTAGATGTTAAGTCTCATAATGCCCAATTGCGCTAGGTACACTGCCGTTCAAACCGGAATAACAGCGCAAGAACACTGCTGCTTGGCAGTAGAAATAGACATTGCGGTGGTACCTACCCAGATGCCACCTCGCATACGAAAAACCTACCAGCAGTAGGTATGTGTATAAGGTCAAGAAGCAGCAGTAGATAATGTCATCCAAGATGACGCACTAATTTCTCTTATCGCTTACAGTGCAAGTGTGCAATCTTCCGATGTTTTAGTTCTGTAAAAACACACTTATTACTTTGAGTGCACACGCACAATGCGATGTATAATCAAAGACGATTTACCCCATGACACCTCCGCTCAAAAATTTGTGGGGTGAGTCATCGTGGATGGCATTAACTATAGCGGAATAGTCAAAACGAAACCATACTAAGATAAATTTTGTTCTAGCACATATAGCTCGCTTCGACCAACCTGATGTCATAGAATTTTGGTACAAAAAATAAATTTACCCGTCTAACTCTCTTTATTGTATCATAAAAGACCGAAGAGACACCCACAATTCCTTTGGTTTGGTAGATGTTCCTAGAAAATGGTGATTAGTGACCACTTACCATTAGGTAAGATGGCGAACGACAATACCCAAATTATTGCTTTGTGGAATTTTCTAGATCAAAGAGACGATTAAATATAGTTCTAATAAAAAGCAAATGCTGAACCAAAAAAAAATGGTGAATTGAGGAACCTCCTTCTTTAAAGTCGGTTAAATTGTATCAAAATTAACAACATTTAAAAATCCAACATATTACTCGTAAACATGTTTCGATTTTAAATTTTCTCCGTCAAACTCCTTGATCGCTAACTTACGAAACTTTTGCAATATACGAAATTTATATTTTAAGTTAAAGGCAGTTAGGTAAAAAATACCTTCCAAAAACTACGCCCTTGGACGTCACAGCTTGCGACGACGGGCGAATAAATAAGCACTAAACATGTGGCTTGCTTACGCAAGTTTGCATTACATTTAACAAAGCAAAAAATAATTTATAGCGACAGTAGTTGGGGCCATTTTCGTAAATTATGCGTATGTTAATGGAATTTTGGCATTTACTTTTTGTTGTTTATTTGCTTGTTTCGTTTGTAATTATTTTATAAAATTAACAGCATAAATATGTTATTATAAAATGAATCAATGCCAAATGATAGAAGAAAAATAGTATTATTAATAATTTGGTTTAATGCTAAAATAATAATATGGAGGAAAAGTTAAAAAAAACTTACTTCAGCTTGAAACAACGTTCCCATAACAAGAACCGTTACTGATGCAGGCTCTATAAAAGTATTGGTTACTTGAACAACCACCAGCGCTATGATAGCAATTGCAATAAACGTAGTTCCAATTACAATCATGTGTAGAGTCCAACTGGTGAAATTGAACTGCAAAGTTATATTTTTTATACATACATACATATACACCCACGCCTTTTGTCCTCGAAGAGGTAGACAGAAGCGCAACTAGTGCACCCACATTTCCGTCCAATGATGTGATAGGGGGCGAGCCTATCTCCACATCGGGCACAAATTCCAGACTCCGGGCCGATACTGAGGAGAAAAACCCAATATCACTTTACCCGAGCCGGGGATCGAACCCGATACCTCAGCACTGCAGTTGTACCGTAATACAACTACGCCACCAAGGCAGTATTTTTTATTGCATAGGCAAATGAAGTATCATCTGATGCTAAATAACCTCCACTATAGGTATCCACAGTACCAGAAGAATTTATTGTCAGGTCATTTATGTGAGGCCCCAGATAAGTAACCACCGTCTATATCTCTATATCTGCCAGCAAGCTACATAGTGGAAGCAACCTTGTGCTTTGGTTTGAAGGATATAATAACCAGTGTAATTACTGGGCGTTATGAGATAAAATATTTATTGCATCAAAATATGTTAATGGGTCCTGGGCCGTATCTTATCATCAGCCGAGTGACTTGCTCGCCTTACGCTTCAGTAAGCTATTTTACTCATATTAATTTATGTTTATCAAAATTTTACGTTATTTATAATCCAGAACAAAAAACACGATCAAAATCCGGAAAAAAGCAACATGACTCAGCCTTTGAAACCTGATGGAAGGGCTAAATGTCAAAAAACAAAGAGACTATGATTAATCTATGCTATGATATCTAGTGACGTCACCAGTGATTACGATCCGCGCGAAAGAGTTAGCACGCTATCCCCACTCCGCGCACTTTGAATATTTGAAATATGAACTGCTGTCTCATTTCTTAACCCATTTTATTGCTGATTTCACCCAATCTTTTTTATATTATTCTCTATTACGTAAAGAATAATTGTCAAAATGGAATATAGAAAATACATATTGTCGCACTTTTAGAATGAAAACGACACAATTCAAGCTGCGTTGTATTTAATAATGTTTACTCACATCTGTACAGGCCAATAGTAGACAAACAAACAGAACCATAGTCATTGCTATAACGCCATAGTATATAATATATGTATTATATAGTGATGTTATTTGAGATAAAATCGCACTCGACATCATAACCTGAAAATATAAATTAATTTGATAATATATTATCTAAACAGGAAAGCTAAAACCAGCGACCATTTAAAGCCTCAAAAATACATTAAAATATGTTTATGAAAAATGAAAGTTGTATAGTGATATAAATTACTTTCATATTTAAAGGTCGTATTACACAAAAGAAACTTGAATACCTAAACATTACATAATAAATACAGTAATAATAATATTAATAGTTCACTCCATTATATTTTTTTTATTATAATTTCACGTTACCCGAAATCTAAGAGGAAAAATATTTAAAATACACTGGATTTTTTTAATAATATCGTATACCTAAGTGTCACGATTTACACTGTCACCTCATCATATTAAGAGCAGAAGCGTGCGAGAGAGATGGCTATATGGAGATATGGTTCCCCCATTACATGCGCCCAATTCTACTCATACTAATATTTAAGGGGCTATGTCGAAAAAATATCGGACGGTGATGGGCGTGGCTTAGCGTATTTCCAGTGCGAGGCGCCCCGCCGACCCGCTGCGACAGATCGCGCGCGTCGCACCGCCATCGCATCAGGTCGTTGCGCTCAAGCCCGCGAAAAGATCGTCATTCCAAATGCAAATACACAGCTGCGTTATAAATATTATAGTTAAAATTTCCAATAAATTCTATGTTTTATAACTTACAAAACATGTAATTTATTTTAATTCGCCTATAGAATCATAATTATGTCACTATACTACCTAATTACTTGAACATTATGTAAAATGACATTGTAAGTTATTTAAACTCATCGAAAGTATTATTCACTTTCTCGGTAAAATTTGGTATGGTGGTAAATAGGTCTCGGACGTACGTAGGTATATAAAAAACATGAAATGAAAATTCCGTAAAATGACCGTATGAAAATTCTATAATACATTTTAAATTATATTTTGCATCGTTTTGATTTATTTTTGTAGGCTTTCCTAGCTTTGATTGACACAAAGTAAATAATAATACAAAAAATGCAGTCACTATTTTACGGCCCGACTCTGGATTCAAACCCGGGACCTCAGCGCGGAGGCCGTACCGAGCACGCAATACAGCTACGAGTTACGACATCGAGGTAGTCTTGACTCTCGACAAGTCAGTCACTATGCTACCTCTTCCCTGGAATTCCGGGTCTATTTTACCGGGTTTTGCCAGGTCTAAATGATGCTTCACTCTTCAGTGCCGCCATACAAAATCGAATTTTGGGTGTAAAGGTGTTCGAAATTTTTACACCATAAAATTAGTTTGATATGAAGTTTGAAAACATTATAATGGTTCAATGGTCACTAGATAGGGTATAAATGTTTGTAATGGTGAAGGTGGCCGTTACCAATCTAGAACATTTTTATTTAAGAACCAATTAGCTTCAAAATCCATACCTGGCCAAATTTTGGACAATAAAACATGTGTCTAATGTACAAGGTGGAATAAGTGGCTGCCATGTTGTTTTAATTTTTAAGGCCAATTCGCTTTAAAATCGATACTTTTGCGTCTTTGGTTACAAAGGTCAGATCCGATTTTATACCTATTGACCTCAAAATTGTTATCTAGGCATACTTTGGCCCCAGAGGGTGAGCCTAATGCCAAAAAAGTGACTGCCATCTTGAATTTGAGAGCGTACATGTCCGCTCGGGCCGATTTCTGCAAAATATATATCAAACTGAACATCTACAGGTTGTTTCTTCTTTCGCTATTTTTGGCTTGCCGTTGAAAGCAAGATCTTGACTTAGGTAATGTTAGAATTGAGAAAAGTGGCCGACATAGTGAGACTGATCCAATGTCTGAATTGAAAAAGTTACCGCCATTTTTAATTTCTTTGTTTTAAGGCTAACCGACCTCAAAATCGATATCTGTGTATAACTTTAGTTACTAAAGACTGATCTAATGTCACAATTGAAAAAGTAGCCGCCATTTTAAATTTCTTTGTTTTAAGGCCAATCGACCTCAAAATCGATATCTGGGCATTGTTTTGTGTACAAGAGGCAGATCTAATGTTAGAATTAAAAAAAGTGGCCACCATTTAGATATTTCTTGTTTTAAGGGCCATTTATTGGCTTTAAAATCTATGTGACCTTGCAGGTGGACGGCCGACGCTGCGCCGTGGCCTGGCCTTAAAAACAAATAAATTCAAAATGGCGGCCACTTTTTTCAATTCTGACATTGGATTAGTCTTAGGCAACTAAAGTTATAGCCAGATATCGATTTTGTGGCCAATTGGCCTTAAAATGAAGAAATTCAAAATGGCGGCCCCTTTTTTCAATTCTGACATTGAATTATTCTTAGGCAACTAAAGTTATAGCCAGATATCGATTTTGTGGCCGATTGGCCTTAAAATGAAGAAATTCAAAATGGCGGCCACTTTTTTCAATTGCTACATTGGATCAGTCTTTGGTAACTAAAGTTATAACCAGATATCGATTTTGAGGTCGATTGGCCTTAAAACAAAGAAATTCAAAATGGTGGCCACTTAATTCAATTCTGACATTGGATCAGTCTTTTGTAACCAAAGTTATACCCAGAAATCGATTTTGAGGTCGATTGGCCTTAAAACATAGAAATTCAAAATGGCGGCCACTTAATTCAATTCTGACATTAGATCAGTCTTTTGTAACCAAAGTTATACCCAAAAATCGATTTTGAGGTCGTAGGGCTTAAAACAAAGATATTCAAAATGGCGGCCGTGTATACCAATTCTAACATTGGCTCTGAATATTTTAGTGACTATTGATCCATAATAAATAAATAAATAAGTAATATAAAAATTCATACTAAAATAATTTTATGGTGTAAAAATTTGAACAACCTTTGCACCCAAAATCCGAATTTTTCAAATGTATGACCGGCACGCAAGCGTCATTTACGCAAAATTGGCCCAGCATGGCATTCCAGGTATTACGCGTCCCTAGCTCTGGATTACGAAATATAAATAATAATACAAAAAAACCCAATGTCAATTTTTTTCGTTCAGGGATTCGAACCCGGGACCGGGAGCGCGGTAGTCGTACCGATCACGCATTATAACTAAAGTAGGTCTCCGAAAAGAAATAATTTACAAAGGTGAAAGGATGTAATAATTACGCTTGCTACCTATCTCATAGATCTAATAGAGCCTATAATTTTATATTGACACACGGACGTGACCTGGATATACTGTAAAATAGAATTTGAAGGGCACTTTCAAATTTGCCGCGCGGGTCACGGCGGCAGCGCGGCCGCATCCCTACACCAAACGGGTAATTTGAACTTTGAAGGCGCCCAAAAATGTCGAGCGCACGTCCGTCGTCAGTAAAGATTCCGGGCGACTGAAGTCGGCACGGGCCACTCCCATGACAGTGATAGCGTATTTAGCCGTCGCGGATGAGAGGAAGAGACGGGAGGCGCACTCGTATGCCGAAATGAAATGGCGTAAGCGCCAAACCAATTTTCTTTTAATTGTGATTATACTATTCAATTTAGTTTGATTGCGTCTTGTTGGGACCTTAGAAAATATTGAGTTCTTGTATTTAAATCAAGTTACGAATGTATATATTACACCATTTAGAGATAAAGCGTGTTTAAAGAAAATATCAGAGGTAACTTTGGATTTTTTTTTCTATCGAGAAAGTTTGTAGTAATTGTGTTTTGGCTTTCGAAAATCATTGAGTTATATGTTCAATTTACACATACCCAAAAATCAAACTTCCGATCTTAGTACTTTACGAGAAGTTTGAATTTAAATAACCTTAAATTTTTCGACATAGCCTCTTAAAATGATTCATTATTACTGCCTGGTAATGTTATCAAAACAACGCTATTTTCTTTATAACATCTTTCATGTTATCCTTTGTTCTGTTTAAAACTATATACCAAAACGAAAATTAATACTCTATCCTCAAGAAAATATCCTGAAGTTTGTAATTACTTGCAAGACAAAAGAAGTTTAAAAAAATACCTCAAAGTACAAGAAAATGAAGGCGCAAGACGATTGCCTTGTATTCGCACACACGACACCGTAATATACGGCGCACAGCATTCTGAAAACAATATTGAAGTTGAAATTAAAAAGTGCAGCGAAATTTACGCGCTAAGAATAAAACTTAAGAAAACTAGAAAAAATCTTACAACGACGGAATCAGAATTGGCCACCCGCCGACTTCAAGCAACTTTTTAACATCTGGCCTGTAAAAAAATGCTAGTGATGTGAAGTGTACTTGATGAATCGATTTTTGATACGAGCGCAAATTAATCGATTTCGAAATAACGGCGGTAACAGTATAGATTAATATAATTTAGTTCTTAAAATTATAATACATTTAATTGCCTATAATTACATGACTTTGAAAACTATGGATCTTTTATAGTAATAAATAAATCCAAATGCCATTTTTTTTTTTATGGCATTTGTGTCCACATTTTGCCAATGTCAAGTAAGGTTTGTCTATTTTATTATCTGTAGTATGTCGAAGTAAAGCAGTGGCTACCTTACCAAGACTTTATCGAGGAGTTTTGGCGGCAAAAAAAAACACTTGATTAGCACAATTATTTCAATTCACTTAATTTGAGCTCTTTAATAGAACTATATTGGATAATATACCACCATAATTATGCAATATAACACTAAGTATCACCAAAATAATGAATTAAAACAAGAGCACCTCATGACACTTCCAAGTTCCCGCCAAAACTCCAAATATTATATTATAGTTCAGACTCCTTAATAAATATATAGCATAATATATCCCAGACATAAAAATCTATAAGTGAATGTTAATCGCAAAACAGACCTCTTTATTAACAGCAGACTACCTATTACCAGCATTTTAAAAGATGCAATCAAAACATCGATTAAAAAAATCATTTTTCCATCAGGAATTGAATTTAATCGATTCCAACATGCCTAATCTCGGAACATAAAGATACTGACAAGAAAGAAAAGTTTGTTGTTTGCAAAGGGGTTTGTTCATACTTCGCAGTAGTTTTCTTGCTAAGTAAGAACTTGCATTCGGAGCTTACACCAGTTGAGAGAAGCAATTTCGCGGCATCTTATCCATTGAGAGATATTATATCATATATTCGCGAACTGTTAAGTTTGAATCAAATTATAATTGGTTAGTTTGGAATTGTATCGAGTGAACTTAGTTTTGTATATCGGTATAATTTCACAGCATATAAAACAATTATATTCTCAACTAAAACGAATAATCGTGGTCCTGTAGAATATATAATATATAAGTAAGTACTGGAAAATAATAAAGTTTTAATTTCTATGCTCTTGAAGAGAGCTTTGTTTATAATTTCGCAAGCGACACTTTATTTAAAAGCTTTTATTTAACTTTCAATGTATGAATTCAATGAATCTAGCAAGTCAATTTTGAAGCAGTTACCGATCCGATTGTGTTGAAATTTTGTATATACACGTTTAGTTTGGGTGACAATGATTGTTAGCTAAGTGAAGTCATTCTGAATCCAATGTGGCGGACGGCCCAAGATGATAGACTAGTTATTTTATAGATTATGTTTGTTAATTTGTCATGTTAACACGTTTGGCACACCGCGCCCTAGTCAGATACTCACATTGTGACACAATATTTCTCCAAACATACAATTCAGATTTATTGCAGATGTGATTAGGCGTTGTATTGAATTTATTTAAAAAAAAAATGTTATTAACGTTGTTGGGTCAAACATGTTAATGGTGTAACTGCTTTACAAGCCACAGACAGTATTGCAGATGTAAAACCATTCAAATTTGAACTATAGGTAAGTATAAATACTTACGTTACTAAAACATACATAAGCACCAATGCCGTAGCTATGAACATTGTCAGCAGAATCAAAAGAACTCCTTCTATAAAATCATTTGTCTTCTGTGACTTGTAGGTGGTTGACGATATCACTCTGGATGTTTTTGGGATATCTGCTAATGAGAAAATAATTAAAATTTACTTTATAAGATTTCATTCAGTCGTTTCCATGTACTCGGAATATATGATTACTTACTATCGTGGTAGTTAAATTAGAAAAAATTAAATAATCTGGAGTGTACCACTCCAGATTATTTAATTTTTCTATCTATAGAGTACCCTCTATAGATAGAAATCTGTACCATTTTTAAAGAATCTTGCGAAATGAAAACACACATATAAGCTATTATATCTACTCTTACTACATATAAAACAATTAATATAATTATTTACCCCGGAGGTAGATAAATTTACTTACTTCTTTTGCGGGGATGAACTTGATTCTTATTTTCTTGAACATCCCCAAAAAAGTATTCATACCACCCAAGTAACCAAAATTTTGTATCTCTAATCGTTCTTTCATCAATATTTATAGCTATTTTATTAACAGAGGCAGCACTTATGAATTCATTTACTCCTTTTCTCGTAACTCCTTGTGTTTTTACCTCTTTATCTTCAAATGAAGATACTTCATACGTTTTTGCTGTAGTCTTCTTAACAGAACCATTGAATGTTTTAAATACTTTTGGATCATCGTTAGTGTTCATGTAATTTTGCGTCTAATTTGTATCAATATAATCAATTCAATTCAATTTAAATTTTAGGTTATGGCTCCATCACTGTCAGGCGATGATTTTGCCAATGTCAAGGTAGGAAAAGAGTAAAGACACGGACAAAGAACATGTCCAAAAACGGGCCTGAAATTCTAAACAAGACAATTTATATATATTTGGATAGAACTCCTGAAAACTAACCTTTTACAATAAAAAGTTTAATTTTAAAGACCTCCGATTTTGAGATTTATGTAATTTTGTTTGGCTTGAAAACTACACTTAATATGAAAGTTTTTAAAAAAGTTGGTTATGAATGGAGGGGTCTAAAAAATTTTTTTAATGGATCTAAGTTCCATATTTTGCTCTTTTAATATCCCTAAAGTTTGAGCCTTGTTAGATTTTAGGCCCAGCACTCATACAAAAAGCGGACATCTCCTTTTGGTAGGTCTAATCATAGGTCTTATATTGTCTGTGACTGTTGAGCGGTGAATAAAGCACTGGCAATAAAAAAAATCTAAAAACACCACGCATAAAACCCACAAAACGATGTAAATAACAAAAATGTGAATGTATAATACCAATCAATATAATCAATGTTTTCAGTAGTATTATAATTCTCTTTGATCAATCTTGTCTTCAAACTCATAATAAAAATGAACCGTCCAAAGAAAATTATAATACATGAACTGTCATTTATGTCTTTTCTTTTTCCATAGAATATTATTTTATTGCGTACTGACATCGAGTCACTTGAGTTCAAAATTATCCTAAAAGTATTTTTTCTAATCCGTCCTAAGAATACATCATGACCTAAATTTACACGAAAACTAATAGAATCAACACACTTAGTCCTAATTTTACTCCACTAATATCAATCTTTACCTATTTAAGTCCTCCGCCCGTCAAATTGAAGGTCAAATCAAAACGAGTAGGGGGTCAATCGCCTCGAGTTAGCCAGTTCGCAAAGCTGGTCTAATTTGGCATCTCTAAGGGAGTAATTCTTGCCGGTAAAACCAATCCATTGTCATTAATGTAAATTAAAATTTAAAATGTCCAATAGAATGTACTCAGTGATCTAATCGAGACGCGACGGTGTCTGTTCAGTTACTTTCCCACTTTCCAAGTAATCAGATTAATTCGCCTATTACTTTAAGCTATTAGGACTGTTCGACCCATTTACCCCTCCCACTTTAATAACGGGCCTTTTATCAAGTCCACTGAACCTGTTTCATTTTTCACTTTTAACGGTTGAGATTTTAGCATTTACATTTGGTGATTCCATCCTTGCCATTGGTAAAAATAAATAAAATAGGACTTATTGGAGATTTTTGAGAGACTTGTATTATCTGGCTAAAAAATGAAATATCTTCTTTAAAATAAATTAATTTCGTCAATTAATCCGGTTCAGAATTTATATAAATAAACATATTTTAATGCGCTTTAATAGATATTGAAAATAGTACACATTATATTTCAACGAAAACCAATTTTGATATAAATAAAATTTAAAATACAATTCAAATACGAATGTCTGCGTCACGTTAGGAAAACTGGAATAACGATATGCAAATCTTCATTTCAGTATCGAATGAGAAAACAAGAAAACCGAATACATTGAACAGGGTAAATATTTACAAAAAATACAAAATTACAAACAATGTTAAGAAAAGTGGCGACGAGTTGCCAAGGAATGTCCCTTTGATGGTACTTATAAACAATTCTATTATTTCCATTGGTACGCAAACTGAATCCGGTCTTATTTCCATTTTGGTGAAGAGAAGTAACACCTTTTGGTTAAGGGGTAGGTGGGTAAAAAGTAGGGACTTTTTAGTAGTGGCACACACACGCCTTTTATCCCCATAACATACACGAACACGTGTGTGTTCGTGTATATTTTATTAGCTAAATAATGGCGTAAGTTACTTGTATAAGTACCACTTACTAGAATGTATAATTTTTGTGGCATTACTGGTATAATTCTTCTGGTACTATTTTTTTTATCACGAAACCGTTAGGAATATCTAACTAGATATGAAACTTCATTAATGTAAAAACGGCATATTTCATACAAAAGCGACGAATAGCGGCCTCAGTGGATTCTAGGTCACAAGTCTACGGCTGTCATGAAAACGTTCTCACAATGCAGCGACCTTGGCCCAGCTGACTGATCGATAAGGCACCATCATTGACGAGTCGGTATAGGCTGAACCGCAGTCTTTCTAGAAAATTTGGATAGCCAGTGTAAGCTTTAGCTCGGTATAGAAACAATGTAGGTATGTTGTTAATTTTTTTTTTTTATTGCAGATGAACGACCGAGCATGCCACTCGATTTATGGTAGATAAGCGATATCTTTTCCTTTATATACCACGGTGCTAAGCTCAAAAGCTGTATCTCAAAAAATATAGTAGACTTTATTTTTATGGCTTCAGATAGCCTAAAAATCCACATAATAAACAATATAGTCAGATATCAGAATATTATTTAAAACATAAAGGAATCCTTAATAAAAAGGTCCCTATCTCAGTTTTACCTCAAATCACAAAGAGTGAAAAGAACTGTATTTAATAACCTCCTCCTTTTGGAAATCGGTTAGCAAACTTCAATTTTCTCGCCGTTGCATTTACCACGACTGTATAGGCATAAATAGTAGCAACACCATAAAGAGCTTTGAATAACAAATTACTGCGTAGTACTCCACTGCAGTCGTCAAATTCAAATCATTTATTAAGTACCTAAGTAGGCCCCTAAGGGCACTTTTACACGTAATTTTTTAAAAAAGTTTACATAAGATGTTAAGTCTCATAAACCCCAGTTATTACGCTGGCTACAATGTCCTATAAACTAGAACAGAACAGTGAATGCATACTGCTGCTTGGCGGTAAAAATTGTCATTGCCGTAATATCTACTTAGACGGTCCCTCGCATATCAGAGGGTTACCACCAGTAAACTCACGTCTCTCGATCGTTGCTATAATAATGCCGGCCCGTCGTAATGGATGCTCACTGCATACTAGTTGACCTCACAACGCGATTTAAAAGGGCAATCATTACGATAATTAACATTTTCATTGCAATTTTTGACTCAATGGATATATCCTTACTAATATTATAAATGCGAAAGTAACTCTGTCTGTCTGTCTGTCGCGCTTACACGTCAAAGCTACTGAACAGATTTAAATGAAATTTGGTACACAGATAGTCTAGAGCCTGAGAAAGGACATAGGCTACTTTTTAATGCGAAAAAGGGTTGTAAGGTGGGGGGGGCATGAAAAGTTGTATGGAAGTATCGTCATTTTTAGAGCTATAAACTTGAAATTTATTTTATAGGTTGTTAATTCGATATTAATAAATATTACATTCAAAGAGAAATGAATCCCTGGAAAATATAAAGCGGGACTTTTATCCCGGAAAAACTATTTCACGCTGGCGGAGCCGCGGGTAAAAGCTAGTAACAAATATTTGGAACTATTGCGATTCAAATATATTTGTTCCCGTACGGAAAACTTTAGAAAAAATATTGGTAATATGTCAAAAATAAAAAAAAGTTAATCGAAATCTCCATCTTCCCCTTAACAACCGAGAAACACAAGTTTCCGACAAACTTTTTCAGGGCACTGCAAAAGGACCAAACAATAAACATAACTCACGAGATAATAAGAACAATGAAAGCTTGGATTGTTCTACAAACTTTATTCTAAAAGGAATGTTTCAAGATGTTGACGAAGGGCGATGACCGGTATATTAAATTCCCGAATTGTTTAAATACGATGAAAGACTGCACTCTGCTCATTTTGTTTCTAGAAAATGTGTTCTTTCATTTAGTTGGATCAACTCATAATATGAACTGTCCGCGATGCTTGATGTCAATTTTGTTACCAGTGGAGTGTGAAATGTCAATTATGTAACCAATATAGACTGTCTCCGTTACTCATAACAAAAACTTTGTTAATTATGTATTATTTTCTCACTTTTTTGTTAAGTAAATTAAGAGTCCAATAGATAATACTGAATCATAAAGCCTCCCGTGGACGGAGCGGTCTGTCAGTCATAAAAATCTTTTTATTTATTGCTAATGTATGATGAGACGAGTATGCCGCTCGTCTGGTGGTAAGCGACACGACCGCCTATAAACAGTAGCAACACCTTACATAACTTTCAAAGTATCGAGGAGCACTCCACTACGCTAGTCACCTTGAACCATTTGATGTTAAGTCTCAAATTATACAGTAATTACGCTGGCTACATTGTCCTTTATACCGGAACACAACAGTTCATGCACACTTCGGTTTGGCGGTAGCAATACACTAACATACAAGAGACCTACCACCAGGTTTTTCACAAATAAAGTAGGAAAAAGCGTCCAGAAACCACATTCTAGCCATACGAGAAATAAAAACACGATACGTGGCTGCTGGAACGAGGCGCGTTGACCCACGCATGTGTATTGGTCGCTGCGGTTGTGCCCGCTTAATGTGCGGTAAGCCTAAAACACAGTTTAATAACGGTTATTGCTAAGGCATAAAATATTAATGAAGTTGTCAGTTTTGTTACCAAGAGAGAGTTTAACATAGTCTATAAAGATTCAGTTTATTGTAATACTAGGTGTTGCTTGGGGTTTTGCCCGCGTGGAAAGCCTTTCCCGTTACAAAAGTAACTAAAACACAGTACGACGCCAGCGCCATCTAATTAAAGGATCAGATTAAAATATCTATTACTCCTCATGGGAGCAAATTACCGAGACAAAAAGTAGCCTATGTGTTAATCCAGGACATGATCTACCCGTGTGCCAATTTTCAACCAAATACGTTCAGTAGTTTCTGCATTTACTTCCAACAAACATCCAAACATTTTCACAAACTTTCGCATTTATAATATTGTTAAAAAATAAGATTGTCACAAGATAAACCCCGCCATAGTGGCCAACGTAAGTGCTTTGCTTTCCGGAATCAGTCTGTGTAAACAGTTCAAACAGACCGGCATGGTTGTGTCGACTGACAGGGATAATCGTCTCTCTACAGTCTGCACTCTATCTTGACCCCACTTCACTCACCATACCACTTTGCTGTCCGTATTAAACAATCTCTAGAAAAACCCACTGTTGACTCAAAGACTCGGAACCTATCGGTCCTCAGCCACTATACCATACCATACTAGCCCTGTATTATAATGCCCACTGCCGAGCATGGGCCTCCTCTACAACTGAGAGGGTTAAGGACTTAGTCCACCACGCTGGCCTAGTGCGAGTTGGCAGACTTCACGTACCTTCGAAATTCAGAGAACTTCTCAGGTATGCAGGTTTCCTCACGATGTTTTCCTTCACCTTTAAAGCGAGCGATAATTCACAAAGAATACACACATAACTTTTTAGAAAAGTCAGAGGTGTGTCCCATTGGGTTTTGAACCTGCGGACATTCGTCGCGGCGGTCCATTCCACTCCCAGCTAGGCTATCGCCGCTACCATACCATACCAGCCCTGTATTATATACTGTCCAGTGCTGAGCACGGGCCTCCTCTACAACTGACAGGGTTACGTTACGCAACCACTATACATTGCCACTAAACCATGGAGATAAAGATAGCAACACGTTGGATGCAGGCCGCTTATGACAGGTCCATTTGGATATCTTTAGAGGAGGCCTATGTTCTGCAGTGGACGTCATGTGGCTGATGATGATGATGAAACCAAGGAGAGGACAACATTGCCGTAAGTTAAATTAGGCCACGCGCAGACGCTATCAATTTCTTGCCAAAAACACTGCACCACTATGAAACTGCTTCAGCAACTGTTAATTTCAAACTTTTATATTGACTGCCTCGGTGGCGTAGTTGTATTGCGTGCGCTGTACGAATATCGCGCTGAGGTTCCGGCTTCGAATCCCGGGTCGGGCAAAGTGATGTTGGGTTTTTCTGCTCAATATCGTCTTGAAGTCTGTAAATGGCAATAGACCTGCCCCCTATTACATAGGATCTTATATAGCATGCGAAATGTGGATGTGACACCTTTGACGACCCGTGAAAAGAGACAAAGGCGTGATGCTATATATGCAATTTCATAGTAGTTTCTTGGCAAGTTGAAAGTCTGCGCGGGTCCTTATCTACAATACATGTTATCACGAATATTAGGGCAAGCGCACATTTGCGTCCTAATTTAATCGCACGTTTACGGCCGAACAATCCGACCCTTGGACTGACGGACATCGGATTACCGCAGCGACGTCCCACAGGGTTCGTACGACTTTGGACCCAATTACACCGAGTATTGGACTAAAATCGATCAGAGGTAAATCGTGATTTGAAAATTTGGTATCATAACTTATTTGTAAAGGTGTAAGATACAGAACGCAATAATATAAACTAATCATAAAGTACAAAGAAATATACACTTTAATAGCGAGAGTTGTATCATCCGTGGTCAAGTAAAGTTTACGGTCTTATTACACTGGACGAGCACACAGCGCATTCGCCACCCTGTGAATTCGCTTGTAATTCGCCAGTGTGATAAGAGCCTTAACTTTACCTGATCACGGATGAAACCCAGCCTTAGTCGCATTTCACAGACCGGAATGTTTTATAGAGCTCCACCGACCACACTGTTTTTTGTCGGTAGAAATGGATAAAGGTTTATTAGCGGCGTAAGGTCGTCGCCGCTGTAGAGGACCAGATGGTTGCATCCCTCTATAAAAGGGGAAGATTCCCAGTCAGGCAGATGTTGCACCTGACCGGCCCCTCCGACATTTTCTACTCGGAGGTCGCTATCGCAATCCAGGATTAAGTGTCGCCATCTAGCGGTATTATTGAGCGTCGTCTGATCTAATCGTCGATACCACTTCGATGTTCGATGGATGAGTGTCGGGTCATTTAATTGACAACTTAATTAAGTAGTTCCCAGCCAATGTTGATAGATGGCGGTGTTATTAATTATGCCGCCACAGTTTTATGATTTTATTTTCTTTTTTTTTCAAATATACCTATCATGTCTATCTGTGACAAATAAATTACTTTTCTTTCTTTCTATTTCAAGCATCATCGGCCAAAAATCTAAACCTAATTCTATTTGGTCTCGACGGTGATCACTTGTCATAAGATCTCATTTACCTACCACCAAAAATAACAGCATAAATAGAAATACAGAATAATTATAAACTAAAATGTTCGTTTCGGATTTCGGCTGTGAAATCTATTGCTTCTAAAACAGATAGGAATAGATTTCATTTTCGATAAGTTTCCCTTGTGTTAGCTCGGAACGAATTGAACTTATAAACCGATATACTTACATCTGGCACTGTCTACCTTACCATTGCTTATGTGCCTCACACACTCACTCCTTTTATACCCGAAGGGGTAGGCAGAGGCGAAACTAGTGCATACACTTTTTTCCAGGTGTATCCCGTCCCATGATGTGATAGGGAGCGATCCTATCGCCATATCGGGCTCAAATTCCAGACTTCAGCCTGATACTGAGCAGAAAAACCCAATATCACTTTGCCCGACCCGGGGATCGAACCCGAGACCACAGCATTGCAGTCGTACCGTAATACAACTACGCCACCGAGGCAGTCTACTTAGAATATTAGATAAAAAATGCAAATATTTACTACGGAAACAAATTACCGGTTTGGTCTATTCGTATGCCAAATTTCATTCAAATCCGTTCAGTGGTTTCTGTGTTTACTTCTCAGAAACATCAAAACATTTGCAATTATAGCCAGTGTAACTACTGGACATAACGAGACTTACCATCTTATGTCTCAGGATGACGAGCGCAGTGGAATCCCACACAGTACTTTGTAACTCAAGGTGCTGGATGGTGGGAGCACCATAAGGAACCAATATTAATATAATAATAATTCCCCGAATCGTGCTTAAAATTTTATCCGTGGAATGGCTTCGGAGTATTCAGTTTGAGCTCCCAGAGTCTTCCTAAAGTGCTGATGCAGACTAACATGGGGTTTTAGTCGTTAAAATTCGGACTAACCCAGTCCACCTTGCTTCAGCACGACGGGGATCCAAGAGGATTATTCCAAAGAAATAAAAATAGAATTTATGCCTCATAATGTCCAGTAATTACACTGATTACAATGACCTTTCAAAACTGCTTTTACAATGTTGCTTGCCTATAGAAATATAGACATTATAGTTATATCTATCCAGCCATAACCAGATAGGTTAATACAAGACAAAAGAAAACCCAGACTCATTAGAATAAAGTTTATTATACATCGTAATGATTAAGCTTGGGGTCTTCGTTAAATGGTCATACATTTGAACAGTAACTCCGTGTTCACTTAAAATGCTATAAATCAAGTGCAGCTGAGTGGGCATGCGGAACCCTTTATTAGTTCGCGCTCTCCAAATTCTATTCAGAATTCCCGGTTTGCTAAAGATAACGACTGTATCTACAGAAGGTTTGGTTTAAATGGACTGAAATATTTTCGATGTATGGAATCTTATGTTGGTTTGAACCATCATCATGAGCCACATTACGTCCACTATGGAACATAGGCCTCCCCTAAACATTTACAGACCTGTCATGGGTAACTGCATTAAATTCTATAATAAGCTTCCTTCTGAAGTAATAAATCTGCCTGAAATCCAATTTAAGCCTTACGTTAAACGTGTATTGATTTCTAGAGGCTACTATAAAGTGACAGACTATTTAAATGATAAGGATATTTGGAATCAGTCCTGCCAGCACAGCATCAAGGCACTGAGCATTCACATTGAACGCCTATGAAAAAAATATATATATTATAATGTGACATTTATGGCTATGTCCATATTGTATTTATATTTATTTTTGTGACATTTAAGTTCAATTTATTTAATATGACTTTTTATTTTTTCTTTTACCCCTTTTAGACATCTTGACATTGTTCAATTATAGTGACGACCGATCTATATCTATTATTATCAATGACAAGATATGATGTAGGTATTTAGTATAAACTACATTTGTAAACGTGGGTTAATGCATCATGAACGCCAATATATTTTTATTTGGTTGCTTCCCAATAGTATTTTATTTATATCTTAGGGCTACATCCATGCATGCATTAACCCGTGTAATAATAATACTGTAAAATATACATTTAAAAAAAATGAAGAAAATCATGACAATTGATGACGAAAAAATTAAGCCCGGAGTTTCCTTCTGCCTTTCTTGTTCGGGTCGTCATCGCTTAGGTAGCTAGTGAAAGGCTGGTAGGTTAGCTAGGCTAGGACCTTTTTATCCTCGCCGGCGAGGACCGTGGCGTTTCCTTTCCTCGTAATGTAAAGATATTCCTTCCCTTTCTTTTATATCAGCTCCACTTTTCCTTACCTAGCCCTATTCCCGTCCCCAATGTCCGTGTCCTCTGTACCTATCAGCCCGTGCTGGTTGTCAATTATTTAATGTAGGTACTTTAAATTATTTAATTGGTATATGTACCTTTGTTATTCGTCTATACCTTGTCATGACTTGTCATAAGTGCTTTTTAATAAGCCTATTTGATCAATAAATGATTTTATTTTTATTATTTTTGTCAAAAGCAGGACAGGGTTTGAATAGGTAGTCTAAATTCTAACGTTAAGCAAGATCTTATTGGTCTAGCGATAGTTTATTAATTGTACCATGAATCATCAGTTTTGATTCTCAGATTGACAAAAATTTACTGTCTAATCAAAGTTTGCATGGCGACGTTCCCTCTATCATTGATCGGATAGTTAGACGCAGTGCACTAATTGCATCTCTAACTACCTCATCTTATGATACAAAATCGCGCCTAACTTCTAGTTTCATAACCCGATTCTCATTGGACATGTAATAGGTATTGACTGTTCTGTACCGCTGCGCCTGATGTTTGTAATGAAACTGTTCCTTCTGCAAATGTGAATGAAACGCGTTTCCAGCTGGAACGTTAATGCATGCGTTTGTGTACTGGCAGCAAAAAAATAAAGTGTCCACTTGATTAATACAAATATTTCAGCATTGCAGTCGTACCGTAATACAAATACGTCACCGAGGCAGTTTTATTTTGAATAAATATATTTAGAACTTGACCGAAATCTATACTATATAATATTATAAAGCTGAAGAATTTGTTTGTTTGTTTGTTTGAACGCGCTAATCTCAGGAACTACTGGACCGATTTTGAAAATTCTTTTACTAATAGGAAGCTAAATTATTCCTGAGTGCTATAGGCTACTTTTTATCCCGGAAAAACATTTTCACGCGGGCGGAGCCGCGCGCAATGCTAGTTCTAAATATATTTGTTCATGTAGGAATGAAAGCATTTTAAATTGCTTATTAAATTACGTGAATGGCAAACTAGGCGATGTAAAGATAAAATAAACAACAATAAATGATGTAATAAAAAAATCTAATCATTGTATACTGACTGCCTCGGTGGTGTAGTTGTATTACGGTACGACTTCAATGTTGAGGTCTCGGGTTCGATTCCCGGGTCCGGCTAAGTGATATTGGATGTTTCCATTCAGTATCCGCCCGGAATCACATCATGGGACGGAATACGCACGGCGAAAAGTGGGTGCATTAGTTGCGCCTCTGCCTACCCCTTCGGGGATAAAAGGCGTGTGTGTGTATGTGTGTATACTGAGGTAGAATAAATTTAAAAGTTGCGCCAAAGTTTAACTCGAGCGTACTCGTGACAATCTTATCCTGCACTGAAACTCCCAAAAGAACCGTGCATTTCCCGGGATTCAAGTCTAACTCCGATCCAGAAACTAGCTCTATGCTAAAAACTATGTATCTCATTGCATTTTGCTATATTACAGGAAATACTAACATATACACGTTTATGTGAATTATTAAGGATAACAATATTTTACTGCCTCGGTGGCGTAGTTGTATTACGGTACGACTGCAAGGCTGAGGTCTCGGGTTCGATCCCCGGGTCGGGCAAAGTGATATTGGATTTTTCTATTCAGTATCAGCCCGGAGTCTGGAATTTGTGCCAGATATGGCGATAGGCTCGCCCCCTATCACATCATGGAACGGAATACGCTTGGCGAAAATTGGGTGCACTAGTTGCGCCTCTGCCTACCCCTTCGGGGATAAAAGGCGTGAGCATGCGTACAATATTTTTAATTGGTACCAAATGGAAATAACTGTTCGAAGCCTGTTTTTCTTGGGGACAATATAATTACCACTACCGCCCAGCGTCAGCTGACCTCTGGTGTTTATATTAATGAAGCTCAGCAAAATGACCCAACGCACCTGACGGTAAGTGAAGATCAGATAGAATATTGACTAGCGAGGGATAGTCATATCTCGTCTGGCGACACTCCGAATCCCTCCATTTACCATCAGATGCCGTGGGGTCTCTATGATGGATTCTGTAATAATACCCCGTGTTATATCTGTACGGGATTTAGGGATCCAGGTGTTGCCCGAGCTATCGTTTCGTAATCACATTATTGATATTTGTAAGAAATCATTTCGATATCTAGGCTTTATACTGAGACATTGCAACAATATATTTAGTACTTTAGTAATCAGAATTTCATTCAATGCGTTAGTTCGTAGTCGGCTCGAAACGAATGCTATAATTTGGAGTCCTCATGAGACAAAATATAAATTTATGGTAGAAAAAATTCAAAATTAATTCACCCGCTTTCTATATTATAAGCAATATGGTGACCCTTACTACCCTCTGATGTACCCCAGTCTGTTCTTCATGGGCATGGTTGGGTACTGCAGGCTGGAAATGAGGAGGAATGTTGCGCTCGTCAAGTTGGTGTTCAGAGTGTGTGTGTGTGCGTGCCCAGCAGCCGCGTCACCACTCGGCGTCTCCCGCCGCTGTTCCACCTCCGAACACCACGAACAAATATGCTTAGGTTTGCGCCTTTGTCGCGGGCCATACGATTACTCAATACTATTTCCGAGAACGTAGATATACCTGCAGGAATTCACAGAAGTGGCCTACAGGTGTATTGAGGTCAATAGCAAATAACTTTGTACAACACCGCTTTAGTAGCATGTATAAATGAAAAGTATTCAAAATATGTTGAATATTTAGCGACGAAGAAACGTCGCCGCTGTAAAGAACACATGATTGCGTTCCTCTATGGAACGGAAAGATTTCCACTCAGGCAGATGTTGCGCCTGACCGGCCGCGGCCGCTCCGACGGCTGTCATTCAGAGCGATTATTATGTTGCGTGCCGCTCAAATTCTACTACTGTAATTGAGGATTGAGTGGTTCTTCTAATTGACTACTTAATTTTGTAGTTCCCAGCCATGTTGATAGGTGACGATGTAAGTTAACTGTGCCGCCACAAATACTTTACAATTAAAACTGTATTTTTTGTTTATCAATTAATATTTTTATTTTAAGTTATGATATAACAATACGCAGTATCTAGTGGTGTTCACGGAGCAGAGACAAGAGCAAAGAGAGCATAGACAATTGGACCGAGTTATTATAAAATGTATCAAGTTGATACTTTTAAACAAGATTTGTAGATTGTTATTTGTTACAGCTGTATTTTCTATGCATTTTCCTATTCTTTTTCTTTCTTCTTTTGAACAGGTCGTGATTCGTTGTGTCGGCTGCTCTTTTTTTGCTAGTAGTAAAGTATCACAATTGGATTAATTGCGCGTTAAATGTTAATAACTTATTTTTAGATCATTTGTGGGTTGGTACATTTTGTCATACAAAATTAGACGCAAAGTATAGAAGACGTAAAGTTGAATTACAACAAAACCGTTGTTTTCGCAGACCGTACTGGATTGTAATTCGACTCACGCAAGCATACAGCTCGTCCGAACTTACAAATGCTTTTGATTTTGCTAACTGTATCACGAGTCATTTCTAAACACCTATCAGTTTTAACGGTTCTTCGTTACGGTTATGGTCAAAGTTAACCAATTATCCAAAAGGGGTCATGTTACAGATGTTATGGGCTGGGGATTAATGAGAAAGATTGTTTATATAAACACGATTGCGTCCCAAAGGGGTAAGTGGATAACAATATGCCAGACACTAGTTGTTTCATTCGTGGTCAGGTAAAGTTAAGGCTCTTATTACGCTGGAAAAATGGCAAGCGAATTCACAGCGAAGCGCTTGTCCAGTGTAATAAGACCTAACTTTACCCACAGATGAAACAACACGAGCTAAGTCGAAACGAGCATGCGATAACAGATGATTTAAATTTAGGCTATGTGAATTAAAAAGCATTGCTTAGCCAAAGAATCGAACTTAGATCTCAGATCAAAAATGCTGACACTAAACCGGCATTTACTTGAAGATGTTTTCCTTTGGATTCATAATAAACCACTTCAATTATATTAAGTACTTCTCAAGGGCGTAGCCAGCTTACAATTCAGGAGAGGGCCAAACGGAAATTTTGGTCAAAGGGACAAAGCTAAAATTTCATGTATGTAATCCATGTAATCCCAATAATTTAAAACAGGTACACGAAAAAGTAGATACTCCTGTTGAATCTAGGGGGCAGCTACCCCTCCCTGCCCCACCTACCTACACCCTTATTACTTCCCGCAAATATTTACATACGAGTCACGAGGGACAGAAAGCTAATATCTCAATAAAAAATCTATAATCCGACCAAAATAAAATCACCAGACCTTATAAGTGACATTATTATAAGTAGACACATTTAAAATCGCTGACTTTAAGCACCGTGCAATAAATCGTAAAAGGCCGTTAGTAAGAATACATAGAGTTTCCTACTGCGACAAACAGATGGCGGGCCGGGCGACCGAAGACAAAACGAAGATTTACTCGTCTGCGGGTACCTACATGCTTCAGAACAGGGTGTGGGATGGAGACGTTGAAAATATATTATTCTAAAAAAATGCTTATTAAAAACGTTGTTGAGGCTCATTTTAGACATATTTAAAAATTAGCAACATCTATCCTTAGACCATCTAAAAACGACGTGCCAGGTGCTTATTGCCGCGAACAAAAAAATCTGACACTTGCAATGTAAACTTAACATTGAAAGTGCAATACACATATTATGCCGCTTTGTGTTGTCATGATCTCACACATAAATAAATCTTAAACACTCTCTGTTTAACACACACTACAAAAGTTTTTACAAAGTGCATGAGCATTTACTTAACTTTGGCAGAAAAGAAAGATCACACAAGACACGTCCTTTTATATTATCTAAGCATTTATAAAGGAAAAAGTCAGAAAAGTATAACGCCAGATCCATCTTTATCAATTTAAGCCTTTTGTCGAGTTACAGCCGTTCACAAATTTTATAACCACAAGAAACTCTTCAGTAGTCCTATTCTTGAAGTCGAATTGATCCGCGCGGTCCTACTTGCTATAGATAGGTAAGTCAGTACCTCCCTCACACACTCAATGGAAGAGAATCAGTTCCTAATGGTCTCAGAGACTTCGCCAAACATTGTACATGCCTCTTTATTTTCTTTGTGATTATTTTTGAATACGGTTTTAAAGGAAGTTTATAACCGACGTAAAAATAGAATCAAATTAGGAAATAGAGTTTCGATCAGTACTCTGTTTGATGACAAGGATCTTGTTTTAAAAATGGAATTAATAGGAATACAATAATAAAAATACCAGCCCTGTATTATACCTATACCAACTGCCCACTGCGGAGCAAGGGGTTCCTCTACTACTGAAGGGGTTTAGGCCTTAGTCCAAGCGCGCCATCACTCACTAGCTGCTGGTACATTTGACAAAAGTTGATAACATTTGAAATTGTATAATTCTAAATTGAAAGTACATATCGCACCTTTAGAACGAAAACGACACAATTAAAAAAAATCGAAAATTGAGTTATCGTCTAAACATGACTTAAAACTGGTCCCTTTTTTATAAAAATATAATAAAAAAGGCCCGATATAATAGTTTGGTCCTTTTCCTACTTGAATATGGCTATGTTTGAAGTATTTTTGTATTGAAAACTTCGTTTTAAGTAATTTTATGAAGATAACTCAATTTTATTTTTTTTGAATTCTGTCGTTTTCGTCCTAAAGGTGCGATTTGTTACACTAACTTTTCCGACCACCAACATATAAGTCCACCCCGTGACCATGAAGGCTGTAAAGTCTTCGAAACGTCGGGAGAAAATTGAAATAAAATCCGCGATAAAATCCGTAATAGTACACACACACACATGCCTTTTATCCCCGAAGGGGTAGGCAGAGTGCACCCACTTTTCGTCGTGCGTATTCCGTCCCATGATGTGATAGGGGGCGAGCCTATCGCCATATCGGGCACAAATTCCAGACTCCGGGCCGATATTGAGTAGAAAAACCTAATAACATTTTGCCCGACCCGGGGATCGAACCCGAGACCTCAGCGCTGCAGTCGCACCGCAATACAACTACGCCGCCGAGGCAGTCAGGCACAATAATAGAAGTTTAAATTTAATATCAAAAATAAAAAAATAAAATATATTATTTCACGTATTTTGCCGCCCCTCTAAAAGTGCCACCTGGGGCGGGCCGTTCGATTCTTTGGCTAGTAAAGTGACGAAAGTTACAGACCAGGGAGCGCTCAGAATCACCTATTATAATTCCTTTAGAACCAACATAGAGGAAAGATGGCACCATCATATAGAACAAATAATCTAGAAAATCCCTTCCAATCTTAACTTATTTCACTCCTTACTAATCCTACTAATATTATAAGCGCGAACGTTTGTAAGTATGGATGTATGGATGTCTGGATGTATGGATGTTTGTTACTCTTTAACGCAAAAACTACTGAACGGATTTCGATGAAAATTGGCACACGGGTAGATTATGTCCTGGATTAAAACATAGGCTACTTTTTATCCCGGCAAAATATAAAGCGGGACTTTTATGCCGGGAAAACTCATTCACGCGGGCGGAGCCGCGGGCAAAAGCTCGTATTATAATATTATAAATGTGAAAGTTTGTGAAAATATTTGGAGGTTTGTTAAAAGTAATCTCAGAAACAGCCGAACGGATTTGGTTGAAACTTGTCATACGGTTAGAATATGTCCTGGATTAACACGGAGGATACATTTTCCCCGGTAATTTGCTCCTAAGGAAAATAAAGGACATTTTTCATTTGAATTTTTAAACAGATGGCGCTGACGTTCTAGAGACCTTTGTAGCGGGAAAGGCTTTTCTCGCGGGCGACGTCGCGAGCAACACCAAGTAATAAATATTTGTAGATCAAACACGCAACTAAGTACACTTTTTTAATCATTAGCACAACTATCGTCGTAAAGAAATTTCGAAAAGATAACGATGACAAATACGCATACTCACGCCTTTTTATCCCCGAAGGGGTAGGCAGAGGCGCAACTAGTAAAATCTAGTAAATAGAAAAATCCAATATCACTTTGCCCGACCCGGGGATCGAACCCGAGACCTCAGCCTTGCAGTCGCACCGTAACACAACCACGCCACCGAGGCAGTCAACGATGACAAATATTTTTACAAAACATAAAACCACGTAATTTGCGAATGGAATTGTCCTTCTCTCAATGGAAATAACGATTTTTCAGACAATTTAAGCGACATAATGTCGCATAACGATGTCGCATAATAATATAGTGGCACTAAACGTGTTTTCTTAAAGGTGATCCTTGCGACTTTTAGGTATCATCCAACCATGAAATCTAACAAATTGTCTTTACATGATAATGATATGCAAATAAAAACTTACTAGTAAGATCCCGTGGGTTCATCTAGGTTTAGGTAATGTATTTATTTCACTCATGGTGTGACTAGATAAATCTCCTGGCGCTCCATTGTCTACAGATGCATGTAACATGTTGCTCTTGCAATATTACTTTCATTCCAAGTCACAAGACTCTACAATTATGCAATGCAATCAGTCCTGTATTATATACTGCGCACTGATGAGCACGGGCTTCCTCTACTGCTGCGACGGGATAGGCCTTAGTCCACCACGCTGGCCTAGTGCGGGTTAGCACACTTCACATACCCTCCAAATTCTTATATGAGAATTCTCAGGTATGTAGGTTTCCTCACGATGTTTTCCTTCACCGTTAAAGCGGACGATAATTGATAAACAATACACACGTAACTTCGAAAAGTCAGAGGTGTGTGCCTTGGGTTTTGAACCTCCGGACATTGTCTCGGCAGACCGTTCCATTCCCAACTAGGCCATCGTCCACTACAATTATACTTTTACAATATTTTACTAAACATACAGACAGAGCCACATTGGCATTAAATTAGTATGTACTATATTTCAAACTTCTAGAACGTTGCGCAATTCTTACATCAATTTATGAATCGTTATGAATGTCGTACTCATTTTTCGGTTTAATAATTCGGAACAGAATTGTCAAAATGATTATTTCAATTTCAAGACATCTGTTTATTTGAATATAAAAGTAAACTAGCTAAGTCTGGGGAAGATGTGATCTCTAGGGATATTAAAGGGATTTCAAGACGTATCTAACGTTTCTCGTTATTTCGGTGCAAAATATTGTCGTATTTTTAATATTTTGGCAGACTTGCGGTAGGTATTTGAGTGTTATTAGAAAGTTCATTGAGTTTTGGCGGGAACTTGGAAGTGTCATGAGGTGCTCTTGTTTTAATTCATTATTTTGGTGATATTTAGTGTTATATTGCATAATTATGGTGGTATATTATCCAATATAGTTCTATTAAAGAGCTCAAATGAAGTGAATTGAAATAATTGTGCTAATCAAGTGTTTTTTCTGTTGCCGCCAAAACTCTTGGATAAAGTCTTGGTAAGGTAGCCACTGCTTTACTTCGACATACTACAGATAATAAAATATACAAACCAAACTTGACATTGGCAAAATGTGAACACAAATGCCATAATAAAAAAAAAAAAAACATTGATTAAAACAGCGTCCACTAAATTATTCCTGTATTGGAAATTAATCTTGTCGTCAAAATATAGGGAACTAGCAATCCGCCCCGGTTTTGCCCAGGTAGCACTATTTATCTGTAGTCAGATGCCGATGATGACACATAATTAACAAAAGAACAACAAAATGTTGATCCGATCTCTAAAAAAATTCACAGGATCACCCGCTTCGCTAATCTGAATATTATCTAAAAAAATCATTTAGATCGCTCCAGCCGTTTTTGGAATCCATAGGAAACATACACCCATGCCTACATAGAAGATAGGACAGAGAGCGCATTAGTACATAATAATTCCATAACGGTGAAGGAAAACATCGCGAGAAAACCTACATACCTGAGAACTCTCTATAAGAATATCGAGGGCATGTGAAGTGTGCCAACCCGCACTAGGCCAGCGTGATGGACTAAGGCCTAACCCCTCTCAGTGGTAGAGAAGTTCCGTGCCCAGCAGTGGGCAGTATTATAATACAGGGCTGATTACATTCCATTGCAAATCTATAAAAAAAGCAATGAGAGGTGTCAAGGGACACCCGGATGCAACGAAGTTCCTTTCGGTTAATTAGTGAAGGAATTGTAATAAAATTTTATTTATATAACAGAGTGTGTATATATATAAATATATAAATATTTTCCTTTAACCCTTCCAATACATAAGTTTCTAGAGAAAAAAACAAATAAATACGTGTGGAACTCGGGGACTGCCGCGGTAAAGCTATTGCATAGCATTTTTATCACAAATTTTGATTGACTAAACACAAATTCGATCTTACGCTTACCACATAAAGTAGATTTTTAAACGCGAGCAAAGCACGTTAAGTCTTGTTATTGATAAATGTCAGTAACCAAAGTAGAACAAATCAACAAAATTTGAAAAAAGAATGTTACGTTCGATTCTTTTGTACTCGTGCCGTGCCAACGCTGGGGAAATAGCTTCTACGCAATGTATTTAAGGTTCATATTAGATTAGTAAGAAATGGTTTTAATGACTTTAATAAATAAAATAAATAAAAATATACTCGTTTCAAGAATTATAGCTTCTACGCATTGTATTTAAGGTTCATATTAGTAAGATAATAGCAAAAAGTGTCGTGACAACTTTTCCGTCCAGCCCCCTTTCATAACGCGCAAAAGCAACTTCGTTCCAATAATAAGAATGATAATATTCCCAACGCTGGCAACAATTTGACAATGCCTCTTGTAAATAATAATCGTTCTAAATTCAAACGTTCCAACCGTACATTAGCTATTCATTCAATAATCCTTAATATAAAATGCATGCTTCTAACTTTTTATCTAACTCGGGTCGGAAACAGCACCTATGGCGTGAACGGGGCGCTGGAGGGTTGGGAGGCGAGAGGAGGGGACGCGACACTTCCGATGTTTTACGCGATGCCCCTACACAAGTGACGTAGGGTGGATATCTGTTATCAGGGACGGAATTATGGCCTTTTATGTATCTTCATAGCCTCAGATTAAGAGCTTCGGATTTTTTTAAAATGTGGCTCGTGTTGTGTATACCTATCTACGCATGTTAATAGCCAGTGTTTTAACTAATTATTACTTTGTCACTTTCTTCTTTACGTCTCTCCCATCTTATATTAGTTTCTCACTTTCTTTGGGACTCTTGCAACTAGAATTCTTCAATGATTTTGGTCTTGTTTAGTTTTCACGACCACCGCCTGTCCATTGTCAACTCCTTTTGGGGTCATAATCCTGAAAGTCATTTCGCTGAGCAATTTGAGGCATTGGATGCTAGGAATTATAATCAGTAATTAAATTGGCCTGACTGGCTACAATGTTCAAACCGGAACACAACCCTGCACAATGTTCCCAAGCGACTAAACATTGCGGTGGTTACTACCCAACCAGACTTCCCCATGCAAAAGACATAGACAAGGTTTTCTCAACTGTAGTTAGGGTAATACTCCGTGTTATTAAGCTGAACGCGCTCGCAGAGCTTCAAGTTCCAGGTATTGCGAGCGCGTCCAGCTTAATAAGACCCTGACAAAAGATAACTACAGTTGAAAAAACGGGGCCATAGTCTTCTATTATTTGTCGTACTACGATCTCGACTTTGGACATAATAATCGTAAAGTTATTTATCGAAATTAACAGTCACAATTTTTACAGAATTGACAGATCAATAACTAATAACTACCGTCTGGGGATTAAACACACACACATATATACACTTACGCCTTTTATCCCTGAAGAGGTAGGCAGAGGCGCAACTAGTGCCCCCTTTTTCGCCACGTGTATTCGCAAATTTCAGACTCCAGGCTGATACTTAGAAGAAAAAAAAACTTGAGAGGTGTCAAGGGACACCCGGATGGAACGAAGTTCCTTTCGATTAATTAGTGAAGGAATTGTAATAAAATTTTATTTATATAACAGAGTGTGTATATATATAAATATATAAATATTTTCCTATTTCCGTTCCAATACATAAGTTTCTAGAGAAAAAAACAAATAAATACGTGTGGCACTCGGAGACTACCGCGGTAAAGCTATTGCATAGCATTTTTATCACAAATTTTGATTGACTAAACACAAATTCGATCTTACGCTTACCACATAAAGTAGATTTTTAAACGCGAGCAAAGCACGTTTAGTCTTGTTATTGATAAATGTCAGTAACCAAAGTAGAATAAATCAACAAAATTTTAAAAAAGAATGTTACGTTCGATTCTTTTGTACTCGTGCCGTTCCAACGCTGGGGAAATAGCTTCTACGCAATTTATTTAAGGTTCATATTAGATTAGTAAGAAATGGTTTTATTGACTTTAATAAATAAAATAAATAAAAATATACTCGTTTCAAGAATTATAGCTTCTACGCATTGTATTTAAGGTTCATATTAGTAAGATAATAGCAAAAAGTGTCGTGACAACTTTCCGTCCAGCCCCCTTTCACAACGCGCAATAAGGAACTTCGTTCCAAAAACTCAATATAACTTTGCCCCGCGGGTACATGCATGCAGTACAACTACCCTACCTAGACGGTAAAACAAAGATCATATCCGTCAATAAAATACCATCATGGCGCCACTCGCAGACGACATAATAAAGTATACTCCGGCGCATAGAATATTAGGAATTGTCATGGCGGAGTGCCACTCGCACTCCTTTGTTCTAACTTTGTGAACTACCCTCGTCTGCAAACCGCTAACGCTGCACCTGATTATGTATGAAAAGGTTAAACTGAAAGACTAGTGTTCATTTATAGGATTTTTTCACGTGTGTTTTATTTAAACTGACTTTTGCTCTTCGTTGCTAACGCTTATTTATTTTTTCCATTACCAACGCAGATATATTTCAAACTTCAAATGTATTATTAATTGTCATATTATTCTTGAGATGAGATTATTAACTGTTGATATTATTTAAAAGTTGTGTTGAGTGTTCCGGTTTGAAGGACATTGTAACCAGCGGAATTACTGGGCATGATGAGACTTAGCATCTTATGTCACAGAGTGACGAGGACGGTATAGTGCCACGGAGTATTTTCTAATTCATAGTTCTGTATGGTGTTGCTATAATTATGTGCGGTCGTATCGCTTACCATCAGGTGAACAGCATGCTTGTCTCATAATTTGAGTGTAATAAAAAAATGTACTTTTCAATAGTGGTTCAAATTTTATCATCAAATTGCGCGCGGCTCCGCCCGCGTTGAAAAAGAAAAGAATTTTCAAAATCGTTCCAGTAGTTCCTGAGATTAGTGCGTTCAAACAAACAAACTCTTCAGCTTTATATAATATCATCAAATATACATGATGCTCACCTTTCAAGACGTTAAAACAAATAACAAACCAAGATGGAAGAAAACAGTAAATTAGATACATTTACCGTGAAGCGTGTCGGCTCTCAGCGAGATTTAAAAGTCTGCACTCAGAAAACGTCTTCTTACAACAAAATCTTAAGTACGTAATAATAGTTATGACATTGTTCAAAAATGCAAAGGCTATGGATCCACAAGCGTCACGTAAACAGAACAATCATATTATGAATATTAACGTGAACTTTTGTTGTTGATGTTTAATGAATGTGTGTCTGCCTCGATGGCGTAGATGTATTACGGTACGACTGCATTGCTGAGGTCTGTGATTCGATCCCCAGGTCGGGCAAAGTGACATTAGGGGTTTCAGTATCAGCCCGGAATCTGGAATTTGTACCCGATATGTCGATAGGCTCGCCCCCTATCACATCATGGGACGGTATACACACGGCGAAAAGATGGTGCACTAGTTGCGTTCGGGGATATAAGTGAGTGTATGTGTGTGTTTATTTAATGTAAACGTGTTTGTAAACGAATCCCAATTTTTTCAGAGTAATGCTTCAAAAAACTTGTTGTGTTGACCCTACATTTGAATGGTGGTAGGATAACTCTTTCGTCCGAATAGCTACCATCGTACACGAAGTTTGGAACCCGACATTGTCCACGTAAGTGTGTCGTATACTGGGATCAGCCTGTCGATTGGCGAGAGTAATCTCATCAGTCGACACTCTACCTGGAGCCTAATCCACGTACCATCAAGTTCAGCGAAGTCACTTCGCTGTGCGTCAAAATAAATACTAAAGTTGTTGAAGCTACTATGAGTTTCACACTAGTATTATTGCAGATTGACAGTGTCTGCGCGATGCCTAATTGGGAAACGTATAGATATAAATTATATACTAAAACCTTCCCTGAAAAATATACATTTGAATAAAGAAAACCCCATCCAAATCGGATCAGTAGTTTTTGAGAAACTCGCGGCCATACAAACTTACATACATACATATATACATACATACGAATCGAATACAGAACCACGTTTTTTTAAGTCGGTTAAAAAGACTAAAACCGCTTCTGAACTAACGCGTTGGTGTACCCGTATAAAAATTAAACAAGAAAGTTTTAAAACTATTTTATTTCAGATACACTCTAGATAAAGATCGCAGTAACACGCTGTATGCAGACCGCTTTTGACAGGTCCGTCTGGAAATCTATAAGTGAGGCCTATGTTCTGCAGTGGACGTCGTGTGCCTGATGATGATGATGACGCTCTAGATTTTTATTTTTATTGAATTCCGCATTATTAATTCCTCTTCTAATTCATAGCAGATTATGTATCTTATCCCATACCATCCAGATTATTCGCCAGAACTAGTACAACAAATAAATTGAAAGATATTAACTTTCCCAAACTCTTATTAATTAAGATAATTGCTTATCTGTAAAGGACTAAATTTGGCTTCCTTTCGCTGCCCGATATCTCCTTGTTAATCTATTTGGGGATAAAATCTTTAAATATCCCCTCTTCTTTACCCTCCCCATTTCATTACGCAATGATAAACGAATAAATTAAGTCTGTTATTTAGGCAATGTACACTGCAGTTCAGAATTAAATGGTATTTAAAACATTTAATAATTATGAATACATTTTATATTTTAATTCATATTATTTAAATACCCTGTCCCCATATCTATTGTAATGCGATGCACATTGTAATGCTCAGTAATGATTATCAGTGGCGGTCCTTTCATAGAAGCCGAAAAGCCTGGCTTGCCTTAAAATTATTTACCTAAGTACTCAAAATCGAATATGAAACAATAACCAACATTTTACGGTAACAAAACGCTTCGAAATAATTTTCTTTAAAATTTTAATATTCCCGCGCTACGGTTCGCTGAACCGGTTCGCCTCGAGCGCACCTAAAGACACACCACTACACCTACACACACACAACCACATCCGCGCCGTACACTCATTTCATATTTTATACAAAACAGCTAGATGCGCACAAAATATACTTATCACTCTCTCTCTCGTTGGGTTTTACCTGGCTTTTCGCCGCCATATTTTTCTCATTCACACTAATGGATAAACTGATACCACATACGTATAGCTATAGTAAGTTTCTATAGCAATCAGTACTAGAAAATAATCCAGGCTTAATGCATTCATAGATACTGTATAAAATACAGGGTTGCCAATTAAACGAATTACCTCTAACATGGTTGCATTAATTTGCTTATTTTAATGTGTATTTTTATTTATCATGAATATGTAAAGATTTTAGTGATAACATAATTAAAATTACATATCTGATTATAATTATTTAAGGTATTGTACTATAATTTTATTTATCGATAAGTTTTTCTCACAATTTTAGCATTAATTTTGTGGTGTAATTTTGATTCCAACTAGGCAACATCAGTTATTTGTTTTGATTGTGCCGGCGATCTACATTGTGAAGTATTTGTGTTTATTAAGTGGTTTTTGAGTTATTTTAAACTTTTAAGCACAATAAAGATGAGTGAATATATTTCTTGTAATAGTTTAAAGTGAGTGAAAGTTTTTATCGGCGAGAATAAGTTAAATTTGTTAGGTTATGATGGAAAAAACAACTTTTAACGAGCTGGCGAATGGCGCCAAATGTGTCTGAAGAATCATAAAAGGTATTTAGATCAGTATACAACAAAACTTATTGTCTTATTGGATGCTCTAATACGTTATACGACTACATATTAAGTTGTATTGTTGGTGTTTCATATTTTTCTCGAACAAAACAAGTGTTTGGAATAGGTAGGTACATAGATCTGGCTAGTAAAATGATATAATTAATCAGTGTTATCAAAAGTAATTCCAATTCATAAAAACATATGTTAAATGCATTCATTTCATTTCATAATTTCGGTAAACAGCGAATTGTAACCTGATTATCTCGTCCAATTAAATAGATACAGTAGCTGTGACGAAATTTGAAAATTTCTAAACAAAACTTGTGCGTCGACAGTAATAATGATGATTGTAGTGTTTTTACTTTTTTTTAAATTAATTGATACAGATAAAATCTATGTAAATAGTTAATCTTTACAAGAACTTCATTTAGAAGTCGCGATGGGTCAAAATCGTTTTTAAATAAAGGTACCTAATTTCGAAAAGGTAACTAGTCGACTCGATGGCGTAGTTGTATTGCGTACACGGTTCGAACATTGTTTTGAGGCCCTGGTTCGAATCCCGGTACGGGTAGTCATTTTTATTTTTAGATATTGCTTTTCTTTCTTATAGTTGCACATTTTATATGTATCGGAGGTGCGAATTTTTTTTAAGGTCTGCTTTGGCTTGCCCTCATCCAAAACACTAGGCACGCCACTGATGATTATGTGTAATATTTAACTATAAATTTACAGGTAATTACGATTAATAAATAAAGATCGATCATTAATAGCATATGCCATGTCGATCCAAAATTATCAGTTAACTAGCCTTTGCGCGCGGCTCCGCCCGCGTGAAAAAGTTTTCCGGGATAAAAAGTAGCCTATAGCACTCAGGAGTAATGTAGCTTCCTATTAGTGAAAGAATTTTCAAAATCGGTCCAGTAGTTCCTTAGATTAGCGCGTTCAAACAAACAAACAAACAAACAAACAAACTCTTCAGCTTTATATAATAGTAAGTATAGATTAAAGAAAAACTGTATTTTTAAGTTGTATTTTATGTTTTATTCTTTCTCAGTAGCGGACTGCTCAGCTAAAAACACGATCTTACCACCAGTTACTTTCATCTCTGGATCAACATTGGACACTAATACTAGTAAAACTTAAAAAGTAACAACTATACATTTCTTTTGGCCTGCATTGTACACCGTCGACTAGGCCGGCATAATTCAACCACCTCGTTGTCCTGAGGCTTCCCTGCTAATTTATGTCCAATTCGGATACATTTTATAAGTTATAAATTTTTGGGCTTCGATCGAATGATAAAGGATACTGATGGTTTTAAAGCAATGATTTATTTTAATTACACACACACACACTCACGCCCGTTATCCCCGAAGTGGTAGGCAGAGGTGCAACTAGTGCACACACTTTTCGCCGTGCGTATTCCGTCCCATGATGTGATAGGGGGTGAGCCTATCACATCACATATATTTTTTTTTTCAATAAATATTTAGCTATGCCTGTTTTCACATTGAACAATGGCAGTAATTAACATAGGTTATGATTTTTTTACGTTATCTTATATATAAAATTCACGTGTCACAATGTGCGTTCCCATACTCCTCCGAAACGGCTGAACCGATTTTGATGAAATTTTATATTCACACTTGGTAGGTCTGAGAATAGGTTGTTATCTATTTTTCATCCCCTTAAGTAATAAGGGTTGTTCACCTTAACATTTTTTTTTTAATTTTTGGACAACATTTTTTGTTTTTATTTTTCTATAATAGGGCATTAAAAAATACATAGAACCCTAAATTTTCAACCCTCTACGATCAACCCCTATTTTTTAATAACGATATTAGTAATTTAATAACTTTCCGATTTCGATGAAATTTGGCACACGGGTAGATCATGTATACTTTTTATACCGGGAAAATATAAAGCGGGACTTTTATACCGGGAAAACTCATTCACGCGGGCGGAGCCGCGGGCAAAAGCTAGTTTGTTTATAAAATTGTTTTAAACAAATAGAGAAATTTAAAAAAAAATATATTAACATTTTTTAGATTTAATTTTGCAATAGTTGTAAAAAATCATAATTAACAAATTAATAACCTTTTATGAACATTTATCGCAGGATCGTTTGAAGTATATATATGAAAAGGGCTCCACGAAGTTTCAAATTTATAGGTCAATTATTTATACCTTTCATCCCATTATTTATGCCAACGGAGATTAGAAAAAAATTTGTTAGTTAACAATTAAATAACTTTTTGAAAAATTATGATAAAACTTTTATCCAACAGGGCTCGATTCTTTCAAGTGTTAAGAAGATACTAGATTTTTTTTCAATTTTCAAAATGACATTTTATGTTATAAAAAAATATTTTATCTTTTTAGCGGTGGCGCGCACATGCCGTAACAGCCGCGCGGAGTCCTATTTTCAACGTCAAATAAAAATTATAAATAATAGAGATAGAGTTCCGGGAGTACGGTCTTTTTTATCGGAAATTTCCTCCTCTTAACGAGATTTTTTCAAAATTCCTTAAATATTAATATTTACGAGTTATCAACGAAAAACTAAATATCATTTTTTTTTTTCATCTTATTTTGTTAATAACAATTGTAATTTTTTACATGCAACAAAATCGTTCAACAAATTTTTCTAGATATGATTCCGAATCCAATGAGCTATCGCTCATATTTTTAGGACCTTTATCTCTATTTTTCACGATTTTGAACTTGTGGACTAGACTAAAATATTCATGCACGAATTAGACTCCATTAGCGGGAACTCAATGCAGCAACACCTTGAAAATCAATATATTATTATAGCGGATCAACTATATATCAATGGGATGACCCAAAGAATCCTCATTCACTAATGATTGTCATCATCAAGTCATTGTATTCCCTTTTATTGAAATCCCTATTTTTAATATCTAGATATCATAAATAAAATGTTTCTTATAAATTATATTGACATTGAAGATAAATATTTTATTGTGTATTGTTGTCGCTGAATCTTTTATGATGAGTATTTTATTATAAAGCCTCGTAAAAATACTAAGATCAAAGAAACAGAGTTTGCGTTAGTCAAAGAGGTCATTACATTATAATATTCAGGCATATTTAGGCGTCGTTTAAAAAGGTTATTTTACTTTAAAAATATAATTACTTGTAAACATTGATGTATTACGCACGCACGCATGCTTTTATCCCCGAAGGGGTAGGCAGAGGCGCAACTAGTGCACCCACTTTTCGCCAAGCGTATTCCGTCCCATGATGTGATAGGGGGCGAGCCTATCGCCATATCGGGCACAAATTCCAGACTCCGGGCTGATACTGAATAGAAAAATCCAATATCACTTTGCCCGACCCGGGGATCGAACCCGAGACCTCAGCCTTGCAGTCGTACCGTAATACAACTACGCCACCGAGGCAGTCTTGATGTATTAAATTGTAAAATAGTAATATTATATATATTAGCACTTTGGTTTTTTTATATATCACGTGTACGGCGACAAAAAAATATTCTTTCTTTCTAATTACCACCTGCAAGGTGGACAGACGACTTGATAAAGGTCGCAGGAACACAGCTCAGAATCTGCTTAAAGAATCAGAAAAATATTCATTATTTCTCATGGGAGCAAATTACCAGGACATAAAGCCCGTCTGCCAAATTTCATACAAATCCGTTCAGTTTTTTCGTTTACTTCTAACAAACATACAAACATCCAGACACTTTCACAAACTTTTGTTTATTTTTTTTTTTTTTTTTGTATGGTATAGGGGGCAAACGAGCATACGGTTCACCTGATGGTAAGTGATCACCGCCGCCCATGAACATCTGCAATACCAGGGGGCACAGAGATGCGTTGCCGGCCTTTTAGGTGGGAATACGCTCTTTTTTTGTTTTTATTTGTTTATACATATATTAGCTGACCCGGTGAACTCTGTTCCGCCTTAGAGGCAATAAATAAGCAGATTTTGGGTTTTATTAAGTTAAATTTTTCATTAGGAAATACAAATAAAAAAATTAAGTATTTTAATGATTCTTTATTGTTCATGTATTTTGGTGCATAGGTTGCACTATTCAGTTTGCCAAAACATCAGCGGGTATTGCAACGTGTCATATGAACGATGTGTTCCAGATATTAGTTGCAGTTGCCCAGTATCGCGACGTGTAAGTACAATATCGCGTGTTTCCAATTGTTCACCAACAATTAGGATGGCAACTTCATCTATTGTTGGAGCGTTAAATGTGCGTTCGTGTGTTCATGAAGTAGTTGCTGCAAGTCTTGGAGAATTGCTCTTTTCATTGCTGCATTGACCATTACAGATCTATTAAAGCGGTGTTGTACAAAGTTATTTGCTATTGACTTCAATACACCTGTAGGCCACTTCTGTGAATTCCTGCAGGTTGCAGATAAATATATCCACGTTCGGAAATAATATTGAGCAATCGAATCGCCCGCGACAATGGCATTCATAATATTAGTCAGAAGTAAGGTTTAAAGATAAAATGGTTTGATATTTTTGTGAGAATGTCGACTGATAAGACGCTAGTTGACAGTCGACACAATTATGCCGGCCTATTCTATTGGTGTTCACTCTGGAATGAACTTCCTCCTGTTGACATATCCTTCTTCAAACGAGATTTAAAAAAGTATTTTAAAACCCTGTGTGATGGTCTTCACTTACCATCAGGTGGGTCGTCAGCTCGTCTGCCCTCGGAGGCAATAAAAACGGTGATGGCGCTGTGGCATTTCTATATATTCTTTATCTACATAATTACGGTTTCACAAAGACTATATTTTTTTTTTATGGTATAGGGGGCAAACGAGCATACGGTCCACCTGATGGTAAGTGATCACCGCCGCCCATGAACATCTGCAATACCAGGGGGCACAGAGATTATATCATTACTAGCTGACCACTCAAACGTTCTTTTGCCATCAGTTACCGACCGGGGTTAAAAGTTATTAAAAAAATAGGGGTTGATCGTAGAAAGGTAAAAATTTTGGGTTGTATTTTTGAATGCTGTATCATAAAAAAAAATGTCTAAAAAATTGCCTTTAATTGGGACCACCCTTAACATTTAGGGGTATGAAAAATAGATGGTGACCGATTGTCAGACCTACCCGATATGCACACAAAACTTCATGAAAATCGGTCAAGCCGTTTCGGAGGAGTTTGGCAACAAACACCGCGACACGAGAATTTTATATATTAGATTTGGGTCGCGTTCCGTACATCCGGATTTAATTTCGAACATCAGACAAACGCTTTTCGTATACCAGAAATGTTTTCACTTTTGTTTCTTTGAGACCTATGAAGACCTAATTATTACCGCGGCGCCTCGGTGTTAGTATAAAAAACAGATTTTCTTATAATAACACAGCCATAACTACACACAAAGCTGATTTAACGGTATCTTTATCTAAAAACCCTATATTTCATGTGTTTTGACTCGTTTTTGCCGATGTGCGATAATATAGAATATCTTTGTTATGTATTTAAGGTGTTCATACATTAATATATGTGATCTGGCTGGTGGCAACTGAGACCTCGGCCGCCGTGTCGAACTTCTCGTCCTAGTGTGCGATACCAATACGTAATAATAAATAAAAATCACTCACATGTACGGCTGGTTGTGGCGTCTTTGGGTTGCAACCCCTTTGCTGCTCCGAAGTATTAAAAATATTATTTAATTTTGCTCCCGCGAGCTGACGAACCGTCTCGTCCCGATATTTTTCACACACCTTTTTTGACGTATTTTGACGCACCGCACTTGTTATTTATTTTATTTTTATTTATGTCCACCAAAGAGGATAATATATGATAAACTAATAAACTACAATATATATATTAGTGTTTGTATATATGTATGTATGCCTAAATTTATTCGGTCTAATATGCTTCCGATCAATGCCCATAAATATTAAACATACCCCCGCCCGAGAAAGGCTGTGAAAAGCCTTTATCAATAAAACACAAACTCCTCTTTTTTTTTAAGCAAAACTATCTCTCCGGAAAACGGTTCACGATATAAATTAAATTTAAAATTAAACATGAATACTATAATCTAATCCAGTGGCAACTTAGCAATTTTACTACTGGCCCCAAAAAATTCTCTGAGAGAGTTTTTAACCTCACAGTCCGGATCACTCCATCCTTCCCATGCAAAAGTTCTATAACTCTCCCCCGCTTCCATTTAAGAACAGGAACATAGTCCTCTATTATCAACACGAGGTCCCCCATTTTAGGTGGATCCTCCGGCGTTGTCCATTTGTTCCGCTTCTGGAGACAATGGAGGTACCGGTCACTCCAATGCTTCCAGAATCATTGAGTTTCAACCTGTACTAACCTAAAACGCCCTATCCGCATAGTAATGACGTTTTCCAAATTATATTCAGGTACAGATAGTAACGATTTGCCGACCAAGAAATGTGCTAGGGCCAACACTTCGAGATCCGTAGAATCATTAGATAGAGGATATAGTCGACGAGAGTTGAGTACCGCTTCAACTCTGGTAAACACCGAGTCCTCATAAGTCAAAATCTGCTCCCCAATCAACCGCTTGAATAAAGTTTTTGCAGATTTGACAGCCGCTTCAAATAATCCCCCGAAGTGGTTCCCAAAGACACATTAAAATTATAACCGCTAAAAAACCGCTCTTGGCCGATAAATTCGTCACATTATACTTAAATTCCTGCAGTAGCTTTGGCCCAGCATGTAATCTATTAATCATTAAACCCCAGTCGTAGTCTTACAGCTAGCACCAAATACCACACGAATTTAATCCGTAAATTTTCACAATCCCGCATAAATTGCACTTTTCACGCGTATTTAAACGTGATACCGCATTTGAAATTAACCGCTTCACTATAGCCATAAACCGCTCCTTGACTATCGAGATTAAAATACCCAGATTCATAGTCTAAAAAATAACCGCACTGCAAACTCTCTATTTACTCCCGTTGATGCGTATCACGAAACCGCCTTTCGCGACCCGAATCTTCAGGACTAACTAAATCCGATTTCGAATCCTCCACCCCCCATAATTTTTGTAAAATCTGGTCGGTGGTGATCTGAACCGCGAAATATTCCCGAAACCGATTCTGTGATCTCTTTGTAGAGCCGCATGGGATACCGGACCCATCAATACGTAACCAAACACCGTATTCATTGCGCGTGGTAAGTAATCATTTACTTTCACACAGTCACCTATCATTATTTCGCCCATAAGATCGGCACCTATTAGAATATCTACAGGTCGACTAACATTAAATTGATCATCCGCTAAATAAATACTTTTATACTTCTCCGCTAAATTTTGAGACAGTGTTTCAGACGGCAGGTTGTGAGTAATAGTACCTAATACTACTGCCGTTGTTACCAACCGAGGATGTTCCGAAAATTTAGGGCACATAATCAAGTTCACCCCTCCTCTACAATCACTCACAAGTCCTCCTCCTAAACCCGTAACCGAAATAGAGTTGGACTTAAACCGTTTTAGTCCAAGCCTCTTAACACAAGTATCAGTGATAAATGTAGTCTGACTACCCCCATCCAATAGCGCACGAACTTCATGATATTCCCCATATCTATCCTCGACACGCACTATTGCTGTTGCTAGTAGCACTGTCCGTCTACAACTATTCTTTATGTTAGTTAAAGCTGATTCATCATTCACTGCCGACGCAGTAACCCCATGATGGCCTTTAACTACTCCCCCTATCCTAGCCGTAGTACAAGTAGCCTTTTCCCCACTTGTATCTAATCTGCATCCGCCTGCCCCATTTTGATGAGCATTTGGTGAACGTGGTCCCCCGTCCGCTAGTGGAACCCCCGACACCTCCCTTGCTGCAGCCACCGGCCGCAAATCAAAGTGAATAAGGTAGTGGTGTTTGATAGAATTGCATTTATAACATGACCAACCCGATAGACACTGATCAATGCTGTGCTTTCCTAGACACCTAAAGCAAAGCCGTAATTCCTTTACACGGTCCTTCCGCTGCCGTGCATTCAATGCTAAGAACTGCACACATTTTGATAAATGATGACTTCCCTGCCTACAAAGCCTACAAGCCATTGGTTCACCTATAGAAGTAGCATGGTGAGCCCGTGAACTCACAGTGCCACCCTTGCCGCTGAAACCATCACTGCTGGATTCTAAGATCTTAACTTCCTTTTCCAAAAATTGAATAAAATCAGAAAAACTAGGCAATTCCTTGTCAGCTACCTTAGCTTCAAATCGTTTTCTTAAACCGGTGTCAAGTTTTTGGAAATTTATGTAAAATAAAAGGTAAGACCATGCCGACACAGGAAAATTCATTTTCTCTAAACCCCTTGTATTCACAACCAAAGTATTAAGAAATTGTTTCAAAGAAGAATAATTATTGATAACTCTAGTCGTTGCCAACAAATTATATAACAGTTTATCCGCTAATGCTCTTTTACTACCATATTGTCTTTTCAACAACTCCAAAGCTATTGAATAATTGTCACCGGTGACAGACAAATGTTTGGTGAGACTCTTTGGCTCCCCATCCAGAGACCCCAGTAAGTAGTATAGCTTCTCAGTATCCGACAATTTTGGATCTTTACCAACCAAAGACTCAAATAATTCCATAAAAGATGTAAATTCCTCTAATTTCCCGGAAAAGGTTTGTAACCGAACCTTGGGCAAAATGGCATGCTTGCTCTTTGCCCTATCTATGGAAGAAGCAGTGCCATATTCAGAAGACTGACAACTGCCCTCAGGGTATAAATCTAAAAACTTTCGTTTCACATCATAATATTTCTGGTTGTATACCATGTATTTTTTGGTAAACTCATCTATCTCAGACTCATCCTCTAAGCTAGCTAAGTATTCCATATGACTAGATGTGAATTCCGTGTAAATATGTTCCAAATCAGAATATCGTACTTTGAATTCACTTCTTTCTCCCTCAGAACCAAGCCCTGACTGTGAAATCTCATGAAGCTTGTTTAAATTTAATAACGCTGTATCATACTTCACTTTCAAAAGTTTTAATTGAACCTTAGGAGGCATTTTTAGGAAATAATTTAATTATGTTTAAAAATAAAATAATACTCTCTCAGGCAATTTAAGGCCCGAAATAAATATAACACAAAATGAACAAAATATAAAAAACTTAGAAGTGGATTTGAACCCGCGTTCAAGATCACTCTATTGAATTGCACGGCACCAACCGCTGTGCCGTCAACCGCCTTACAGAAACCGCTTTTAAAATTATTTAATTTGACACACAATTGTCAAAATGCAAAGAAAATATGTCCCCATAAAATATAATATTTTGCGTTTTATAATACGTAAGTATAATCCTTATAACCGCACAAATTATACTTACACATACGCAATTATTCCGCAAAGACACGTACACAGATTAAACCAAATAAATTCCGCAGTGAATGTGTAATGTATGGTATACTATAATAAGGGAACGTGACAATAAATATGTGTAGCCCTACCGCAATATTTTGAATTTCTCTGTGAAGTGTGAGAAGAAACAATGGCCGCTATCGCACCGAAAATATGAATTTAAACAATTATATCCGCAAATTTATTATATATTATTCGTGTTTATAGTACCGCATAACCCACGAATAAATATTTCCTTAACGAAAGTACTCATACACCGCCAGAATACTTCGAGAAGGAACCGATAGTGTTTTTTTTGTGATAGAACAAGAACCCCCACACAACGGCAGAAACCACTAGAAACCAACCAATCCGGCTCGATTAGGACCAAATGTTATGTATTTAAGGTGTTCATACATTAATATATGTGATCTGGCTGGTGGCAACTGAGACCTCGGCCGCCGTGTCGAACTTCTCGTCCTAGTGTGCGATACCAATACGTAATAATAAATAAAAATCACTTACATGTACGGCTGGTTGTGGCGTCTTTGGGTTGCAACCCCTTTGCTGCTCCGAAGTATTAAAAATATTATTTAATTTTGCTCCCGCGAGCTGACGAACCGTCTCGTCCCGATATTTTTCACACACCTTTTTTGACGTATTTTGACGCACCGCACTTGTTATTTATTTTATTTTTATTTATGTCCACCAAAGAGGATAATATATGATAAACTAATAAACTACAATATATATATTAGTGTTTGTATATATGTATGTATGCCTAAATTTATTCGGTCTAATATGCTTCCGATCAATGCCCATAAATATTAAACATACCCCCGCCCGAGAAAGGCTGTGAAAAGCCTTTATCAATAAAACACAAACTCCTCTCATACACCGCCAGAATACTTCGAAAATTTAGGGCACATAATCAAGTTCACCCCTCCTCTACAATCACTCACAAGTCCTCAAGAAACCCATAAATATTAAACAATCTTTATCTGAAGACTGCATACTGGGCCTTTTATTGTGGGAAAGTATTAACACGGTGGTAGGTCTCTCATTATGTAAGAGGCCGTCTGGGTGGGTACCACCGCAATGTCTATTTCTACCGCCAAGCAGCAGTATGCATGCTCTGTTGTTTCGGTTTGAAGGACATTGTAGCAGTGTAACTCCTGGATATATTGAGTCTTAACATCTTATGTCTCAGGATGACGAGCGCAGTGGAGTGCCACACAGTACTTTGTAACTCAAGGTGCTGTATGGTGTTGCTAATGTTCTAGGGCGGTCGTATCGCCTACCATCAGGCGAACGGCATGCTCGCCTCGTCATTCTACGCCATAAAAAAAAAAAAACTTACCAGAGGAGCCACAAGCAACACCTAGTATAGAGATAGTCACGCCTTTCACTATTAAGGGGCAGGCAGACAAATACTCATCCATAAAATGAAGGCAATACATCGTATTTCTTACCCTTAAAGAAATATTAAGAGCGTAAACCATTGTATTTCTTGCCCTTAGCGGAATTTCTTAGAGCGCAAACCAGTCCACTTTTCCATTTTCTAAATTTTAAAGGCGAAATACATAAGCCAATAAAACTTTTCTCAAACAATCTTTCATTCCAGTTCATTCTTGAAACGTAAAAATTAAAGTTTTAGCTAAAGTTTAAGCGAAATGGCCATAGACTCGCCTCCATGGGACCTAAAATAGCTAGCGAAATGTAGATAAGTTACACCTCTGCCTACCCCTGAAAAGGAAAAAGGCTTGATGATATTTATATATTAGCTAAAGGAGTTAACACAAAGATATATTTTAGGCAAAAGTAACAGTATCTTTGACTGATAACATTTAATTTCGAATGAAAGTTAAGTAGGAGAACCGTGCTCTGCAGTGGGACAGATAATACAGGGCTGATACTATTATTACATCGATATTATACGGGAGGCATGCTGTAACACAGCGTTCTCGCACGACTACGTACGTGCACCTACATAGCCGTGCAAGTGTGTGTGTCCCAACCATGGGCGTATATAAGGGGTTGGTTTAGGGGGTCCGTACCTTACACCCTTAGCTTACAATAAACCACGCTACGCCACTAACCGCTCACATTTTGGGGATCCGAACCCCCCCTTAGCTTCTAAAATGGTCGGGCTACCAAACGTGGGGACGGGGGGACGGGGTTGGATACGGTATCATGCAAGGCAAGAACCCAAGCCACAATTTTTTTTATATCATAGGAGACGCCCCCCCACCCTACGCCCGTGGTCCCCACAGTAGTTTGCTTTTAGATACCAGTCGACCATCGCAAACTGTTAACCTAGTACGGTCGCACCGACTAGTACTACAACTTGGAACATACACGCCATAGATATAGAAAATACAAAAGCTTTAATACGTTTTTAAAATCCCGCGGGATCTGGGGATTCTAGACGAGTACGGAACTTTCTTCGTGAAAATAATAAGTCTTACAGCGTTCACGTAATGGTTTGTTCAGAGTCTACACTATTTTAGACTATTTTAGCTGCTTGATTCATCATCGTCAACATCATCAGCCACATGACGTCCACTGCTGAACATAGGCCTCCCCTAAAGATTTCCAGACGGATCTGTCAAAAACAGGACAGGGTTTGAATAGGTAGTCTAATTCTAACGTTAAGCAAGATCTTATTGGTCTAGCGATAACTACGTGCCCTGCCCACTGCCACTTCAGCTTGCTAACTCGCTGGGCTATGTCAGTGCTTGATTGCTATCGTTGATTAGTAACTGGAACAGGTTTTAATTCTGCTACTAAACGAACGAGCCATTCGTCCGATGGTAAACGTCACCACAGGCTATGAAAACTCTCGGAACTGAAGTGAATTACATAGTATTGCATGTTTAACTACGGTAGTTTAATGTAAATATTCGTCACTAATGACTGCGAATTATCAGGGAAAAAACAGATGTTGTATACAAAAAAAAAAAGTTACTAAGATACAAGCTAATGACAATTTTTGAATGACCATCGTTTCGTTTAAGTAATTGAATGGAAATTTGAACAGTGCCCCGTGGACGTTTCTGGAACTATAATGCATCATCATGACAACAGCAACGGACGCGTGTAAACTTCAAATAGTAAATACACGCCGTAGACCTGTAAACTCAAAATGCATTGGCAGCACGAATCCTTTTTTTTTTGACGTAAAGTTTTTTTTTTTGTATTGAATGACGTGACGAGCTTGCCGTTCGCCTAATGGTAAGCGATACGACCGCCCTAGAACAGTAGAAACACCATACAGCACCTTGAGTTACAAAGCACTGTGTGGCATTCCACTGCGCTCGTCATCCTGAGACATAAGATGTTAAGTCTCATTATGTCCAGTAGTTACACTGGCTGCAATGTCCTTCAAACCGAAACACAACAGTGAACAGAAATAGACATTGCGGTGGTACCCACCCAGACGGACTCTTACATATGAGAGACCTACCACCAGTATAGAAATGTTAAAGTAAGTATCGTCTAACGGCTATAGAAATACTAAAACGTTAAGTTACTCAATACGATTACTTGTGCAATTCTATATTATACTTACAGTTCAGAGTGAAATAAAAAAAAATAGGCAAAGGGAAGGCATTTACAATCACCCTTGCCACAGAATCGTCTCGTAATTCAATTGTACAATAAACCTTATTTACAAAATATGTAGATCCATAATATCATACTGGAATAACATACATCCCATCAGATGCCAACTGAACACAAAATCAAACAATTTGGTTACGTTCGAAAAACCTTTTTCCAAATTATAAATACATACAGAATCCGGACCGGTCCATTTATATGAAACGTGTCTATTATATCGCACCCGATTTCTACCTTTGGGGAATCACGAGTCCCCTTTTAATTTGGCAGAGAAATCGAAACCCACGGCCTTTGGTCACGTATTCGAGAAGAATCGATGGGGGCTCGACTCACGCCGATAATTTTCATTTGAATTCGATGTAAGGCTCCGCTTTGTTTCATCGGGTAGCACGCATGATTTGATCTCGTGTGGTGTTTTCCACACTGATTTCTGAAGTGTGTTTACTAATCTTTTTTTTTTTTTTATAATGGCATTTGTTTTCACATTTTGCCAATGTCAAGTTTGGTTCGTCTATTTTATTATCTGTAGTATGTCGAAGTAAAGCAGTGGCTACCTTACCAAGACGTCTTTATCGAGGAGTTTTGGCGGCAACGAAAAAAACACTTGATTAGCACAATTATTTCAATTCACTTCATTTGAGCTCTTTAATAGAACTATATTGGATAATATACCACCATAATTATGCAATATAACACTGAATATCACCAAAATAATGAATTAAAACAAGAGCACCTCATGACACTTCCAAGTTCCCGCCAAAACTCTTTACTAATCTTGTCGGTGACGTAATACAGTATGATTGTAAGAAATGACAGTTAAGCGCATCACACACGGCAGCTATAATGTAACGATGTATATTAGGGATGTAATTCACGTTAATATACATTATAGCTCCCGTGTGTGATGGGCCTTAGGAGGGCAGAACTAGCAGGTTCTAAAGAATGACGGTTGTATTCATAAACAGTTTATAAACATTTTTTTGTATCCAATGTTTTGTCTTCTTCGAACGAATTTTGAATTGAGTTAGAAGGAAGAAGACAAAACATTCTATAACTAAAATACGTTTACAAACTGTATATGAATAAGGTCGTAAATATTTAAAAAGATATTTGTAGCCATTTCTGGTCGAATATTCGTAATAGATCAAATACTCATAATAATATACTTTGTCAGTCAATAGAACTGCTGCGCTATTTATAATTGTAACGTAATTTTTTACGCTTTCCCCTTACATCTCTATTTATCAAAAATCTCATTATTAGCTACTTACCACGAGGAGATAAATATTTCATTCCTATTTTCGTAATAACATCAAGAAATAGATATTATAGTTTTAAAAATGTATCTGTAAAACATCACTAGTATTTTGGAAGGCGCATTCAGAAACATGTGAATAACTCGTTCAAATTCCCGAGTACACCCCTGCACATTACGGATTACCAATGCAATGCCGAAATAACGAGTCTTTGACCCACACGTTTCGTATTTAAAACGTACTCTAAAGTTGGTTAGCATATTCAGCCAGTCTCGAATTTAGTGCGCTCGAAAATATACCTTTTAGTTACAGTAAGCACTGAATTTAGTTTTGTGCTTCACGCTTACAGTACAATACAGCTTTAGAATAAATATGACAAGGTGTCTCTCATTGGTTTTAATTAGAACTGTAAACACTATGCCCATTAAGGTCGTATTCGTTTGAAATCCATAGGTAAGGCGAAAATACAATTAATTAAGACAATTGTAACGTTTTTTTTTATAGCAGGAATTAGATTTGTTGTTGGCTGACAGCTTGCTTTATTTATTCTGAGGACAGCTCCCATCATATTGTGGCAGATATAACTTATGTCAATGTCTATTTCTCCCCGTCAATCAGCAGTGTGCATACCAAAGCGCATTATAATAGTGCATACACTGTTGTGTTCCGGTTTAAAGGATATTGTAGCCCTCAGAACAATAACAAGCTGCAAAAAAATCATCATACTTCTCTGCCTACCCCTTCAGGGATAAAAAGCGTAAATATATAGCACATCGCAACTGGCTGGATACCCCATTACGTCGCACAATAGTGCCCGTACTAAAGTTAGCTCCTCTGTAACAAACTTGTAACCAGGTTCATTGTGAGAGGTTTTATTTCACTAAAAGCATCTAATAGGACATTAGGTCAAATTAGAGTAGTAAAGGCTTGTAGCTGAAGGATTTTTTATGCAGACAAATGATACCACTTCTTCTAATGGTAAGTTACTTTTTGCATGGGGTTTTCGTTTATTAAATGAATATTTTTATACACCTTACAAATATCCTTCCACCTACCTTGAAAAATACTAATCTTAATTTTATTTTGCAGCACTTTGAAGATAAACCCAGTATTTGCAAGTTGTAAAAGATTTGTCATGCGTGCATTAATAATATAAGTTGTCAGTGTGCTCAGACGACAAACATATTTTCTTTTGGAGTTATGCATCGTAGAATGGGGCTATGAAATCAGCGATTCTAACATTTTCTTCATGGGAAAAAGTCGTCGAGTTTCAGAGTAAGCAGTTTCCTCTACAGCTAATAAATTCGTCCGAGGTAACAATTTACGGCTACGTTTGATGAGGTTATTAAGTACTAAGTGATGCTCGCGGCTGCGGCCGCGTGAAAAACTTTTTCCGGAATAAAAATATTTTCCCGGGATAAAAAGTAGCCTATAGCACTCAGGAGTAATGTAGCTTCCTACTAATAGGAATAAATTTTCTACTGAACCGACTTTGAAAGAATACTGGTGGTACGTCTCTCATATGTAAGAGTCCGTCTGGGTGGGTACCACCGCAATGTCTATTTGTACCGCCAAGCAGCACTGTGCATGCACTGTTGTATTTCGGTTTGAAGGACATTGTAGCCAGTGTAACTACTGGACATAACGGGACTTAACATCTTACGTCTCAGGATGACGAGCGCAGCGGAATGCTACACAGTACTTTGTAACTCAAGGTGCTGGATGGTGTTGCTACTGTTTATGGGTGGTCGTATCGCTTACCATCAGGCGAACGGAATGCTAGTCTCATCATTCATTGCAATTATAAAAAACGTTTAGGAGACTTTAGATACTTTACAGCCCCCTGGCCATGAAGGCTGTATAGTCTTATAGAGTAAAAGAATAAAGTCATTTATCGCGAAAATATTCGTTAAGTAGTTTTATTTAAACTTCGAACATTCGCGCAAACATAATAAATCATTAAGACATTTTTTAGTTTTTACATAGCTGTCTTGGAATTCGAGAACAATTAAGTTTCGAGAGATTCTTTAATTCTAGCCTTAATGACCGTTGCTTTGGTGGCCCAACGTTGCCAACGCTAGCTCGCCGTGTGACTGACGCTATCTGAAATGAGCGTCTGGTAAGGCCAGAATAAATAGAACCCAGCCTCCTTGCGACTTATGATTAAACTGGTCGCACCGCCGACCCAACGAAATGAAATCTTCAAATGTATTTATACCATGTTCGTAGGAATCTATACTACTGTAGGGTAGTGCGTCCTACTTATAAATGAAAATCAGTGACGGATTCAAGGTGATGTATTGGACCGAGTACAAAGTAAGCGAGTGTATACGAAGACCGTTTGTGAGAGAGTGAAATAAACACACGAATTGATAACCTCCTCCTTTTGGAAGTCGGTTAAAAATGCTTGATGCTTATATATAAATACACAAGTTGATTGTGATGGGGCTGCTAGGGAACCTCTTTGGTCACTTGTACGTTGAGTGCTGCATTGTTAGCGAGCTCTTAAGTTTCCCACGGCCGGCATCTGGTATGTGGAATGTAAACTGTTTGTGATTTATATGTATTGCTGAATGCTCTGCTGTTTCGTTTCGAAATGGAGTGGTGACGCCACACTACTATAAATGCGAAAGAATGAATGAGGTATATATAAGAAATCGTTCTAAGTTGAAGGATGATGTGATGACTATAGGCTACTTTTTACCCCAGAAAACTTTTCCACACGGGCGGAGCCGCGTGCAAAAGCCAGTGTATGTATAAATGCGAAAGTTTCCACGGTGTGGATGCGCGTGTGGGAATGCGTATACTAAACAGTGCTATTTATTGTTTTGCCCCTGTTCTTTTATTGCGGATACCTATTAGTTACATGCATTAATATATACATTACATGTTCACTCCTGTGGCAATAAATTATTATTTATTTTAAATATTTGTATAGATGTTTGTTACGCAATTACGCTAGAACGGCGGAACGGTTCTGGGTGAAATCTGGCACAGAGACTGTAGCCTGGAATAGCATCATTGGCCTATTAGGTACATCTATTGTAGATGATTTAAACAGCGTCAACTGTTAAAGGTTATTTTTCCACCAAGCTTAAAAGCTGTGGTGGGTGAAGTGTCCTCTCCACAGTTGGACGCTGAATCGCCTGCGACGCGATTTAGGTAACGCAGGCATGCCCAGAACCTACGCCACCCTCTTGATCTAACCGGCAGTACCCACAGGAACGACAAGTCGATACGTGTGGTGCCGGGTCGGTTGCAGGAAATGACTCGTGCCTTACGGAGATACCGTTCCGGGTTTGTGTCAAGTTTTCCTACTCTAAGCACTTTTTATGAGCAGATGAAGTTGCGGTGCTGCCTATTTTTAAGGTAGGCGATCCTGCAGTCAACACCGGGGGAAACCTGCGAATGGGATACTGGAGTCCCCCGGCTTGACGACTGCAGTGTCCTGGGGGGGGAGTGGCGGCGGAATATGGAAGGGAAGGTGGGGGGAAGGGAGGAATGTTCCTAGGATGGGGGGAAACTCACTCACTCACTCACTGACTGTGTGCCTCGGCCCGCGACTAATGTCCCCCCGCGCATGGGCGTGCATTGGGTGTGAAGACCCAGCGCACAAGAATTGCCTCGGGGGGCCGGTGCTGCCTATTACCTCAGTCGCCTCTTAGGACACCTCGGTAAGAAGAAGGGGGGGGGCTATTCTACTCTACCGGCACACACCACGGCCAGGAATAGCACATAAGGTATTTATTCCGAAAAAAAGTCATCAAAATGCCAAACTATCTTCATACCAAAATTCATCGGTATGGGTTCAGTGATTCAGCCGTAAAAACGTAGCAGACAGAGTTACTTTCACATTTATAATATAAGTATAGTATTTATCGACATAACAATTCAAAAGACAATATTATACGCAAGGTGCACAATTTTTTTTTTGCAGTTAAATGACGAGACGAGCCTGGCGTTCGCCTTGATGGTAAGCGATACAACCGTCCATAAACCTAAACACCGCCTACCTACTCCACTGCGCTCGTCACCCTGAGACATAAGATTACTCATAATGCCCAGTAATTACGCTGGCTAATGTCCTTCAAACTGGAATGCAACAGCAAACTGCTGCTTGGCAGTGGAATTTGACATTGCGGTGGTACCTACCCAGACGGCCCCTTGCATACGAGACACCAACCAGTAAACTATCTACCTCTAGAATGTGCATATGCAAATTAGTTCGCACCAATCTAAGAAGCCGACGCTATCCGTGAATAGTTTTAAAACTTGAACATCAGATAAGCGACAGCCCTAACACCACGGAGTACTATCGTGAGTTTAACGGTTCCTTACAATGATTATCAGTCGTTTACACGCTACGGTAAACGTTCCTGTGATAAAGGTTATGGGTAACTCGCTTTTGGAACTTCGTCTTGATAGGTGAAAGTCTTCATGGAGTAAATAATAATACATGCTTTTACACACGAAGGGGTAGGCAGAAATGCAACCGCGCCAAACATTTTTTGATATTTCTGTATCCCATGATGTGACAGGAGACGAGGCTATCGCCAAATCGTGTGCAAATTCCAGACTCCGATATTGTCATCATCATAATCATCAGCCACATAAAGTCCACTGCTGAACATAAGCCTCCCCTAAAGATTTACAGGCTGTCAAAAGCGGTCTGCATCCAGCGTGTTCCTGGCTGATACTGAGAAAAAGAAAAACAATATCACTTTGCCCGACCCGGGATTCGAATCCGGGACCTAAGAGAGGTGGTCGTTCCGCGCACGTAATACAACTAATCCACCGAGGCAGTCAATAATAATCCAGAATACATTCTAATTAAATTAATTTTGTCTGGATCGATCCAATGCTTAGGTATATGATTATTAGCTAATAGTATCTTTGCAATCTTTCACAATTAATTATGTTATTCATCAATATCTCTGTCAAATAAATACATCCACAATTCACCAATACCCAACTTCAATTCAAATATCCAAATCTATCATACAGCTTTAAACTCTATTATTTAAGTTGTTCTTTTTTTTTTAATTGCATTGAATACCTAGACGACCCTGCCGTTCGCCTGATGGTAAGCGATACGACCACCCATAAACAGTAGCAACACCATCCAGCACCTTGACTTACAAAGTAATGTGTGGCATTCCACTGCGCTCATCATCCTGAGACATAAGATTTTAAGTCTTATTATGTCAAGTAGTTATACTGGCTACAATGTCCTTCAAACCGAAACACAGTGCATGCACACTGTTGCTTGGCGGTAGAAATAGACATTGCGGTGGTACCCACCCAGACGGCCTCTTACATAATGAGAGACCTACCACCAGTAAATGTATGTTCGCATTAATAAAGCTTTAAATCGATTACACCCAAAAGAATACATACACCGTAATGAAATTACTGGGCGAAAATTGTTTTCATATTATTATCCTCGCTCATTAACGAGCATTTATTGCTTAACCAAAGGCATGCAGACGTGTTGCGCAAATTACGAAGTTTGGACGTAATCAGTTTTAGCACGCGATCATGGGCTATTCAAATTGCTAATTGCAATCTGATGTACTCGTTGATTTAATTTTCGGTGCAAGAAACATGTATTTCTACGACTGCGTCCGCAATGGGATAAAGGTGTTATTATAGTCCGGTTACTATACGAAGAGCTCTGACAGCTACGAAACAATCCATTCTTCGCAAAAACTGTTTTATTCATCAATATGCAATAATTTATATTCTATGAGGCAACCAACTTAAAAAAAAAACAATGGTAATCGTCTTTGTTAATTAGAATACTAAACACTTAAAATTAAAAAGTCCATTTTGGTTTAGAGTAATGAAATAATATTCTTAAATATATTGAAAAACTATGAGTGATATGAGAACGGAACGTAAATGTCTTAGACCTGGATCATTATTAAGGAAATACTTACGATTAATCGTTTTGATTATGAAGATACCATATTAATATAGTGTGTTCATTTTAAATTATGTTATTTGAAATATACAATAAATTATGGATAAATGTAACATGGTTAAATCAATACATTGAGCGTATATCACCCACTTTTAAAACATTAAATCAATTTAATTATAGTCATATTTTCTATCTATTCTGCATAAAAATCGGTTTAATTTGCGATCGATTATAATTTCCCATTTCTATTAATATTTGAATTGTCACCTGTCAGAGCTCTACGTATAGTAAACGGACTATAGTGTACCTTACGATAAAAAAGTAATACCAGCCCTATATATTATACTGTCTGCCTGGCGTAGTTGTATTACTATACGACTGCATTGCTGAGGTCTTGGGTTCGATCCCCGGGTCGGACAAAGTGATATTAGGTTTTTCTATTCAGTATCAGCCCGGAGTCTGGAAATGTGCCCGGCAAATGGCAATTGGCTCGCTCCCTATTACATGGGACCTAACATAGCTGGTGAAATGTGTGTGTATGACACATCTGCCTACCCCTGAGAAGGGCAAAAGGCGTAATGATATGTATGTACGCCTTAGTTTACAACGCTAGCCTAATGCGGGTTTGCAGACTTCACATACCTTCGATATTCTATGTAGATCTATAATGTATTATTACCATTATTAATAGTACACATTAGCTACTGATAGTAGCCATTAGCGATCTCAATTACAGTACGAAAATAAACAGTATAGTTGCTGTTTAACTTAAGTTTCTATAATCATAAAGGGAACTTACTATAACGAAATGCTTATATAGACGGTTAATTTCTGAAACTACACCCATTATAAAAATTCTAGCCTAAGCTTATGAAAGAGATAGTGATCCCTCTACGCCCCTTATCAAGAGATAGTGATCCCTCTACGCCCCTTATCCTGCTCACAACAGATTTTCAAATATGAATTACTGACTCATTTTTCAGCCAATTTTGATGCCGTTTTCTAAGGATTTCCTTTACTTTTTATTTTGTATTGCCGAAACGTTGTGAGCAAAAACAAACCCAAAAACTACGCTAGTTTACAAAACAAACGTCGATGACGTAATAATTGCAGAAAGAAGTTTAGCTTACGTCCTTTGATTAATTATATACCTAATAGACACTGAACGTTTCAAACGCGTCGAAAAAATAGAGGCGAACTGTTCCCCCACTAAATGAGTTCGAGTGAATTAATTTTTGTTGTTTTTCATGGATATAATTTTCTCCCCGTTTTAATAGAAACCATGTAATAACTGGTATCATTATGCGCGCACACAAGGATACGCAGAATGATGAAGCGATAGCGTATGACACAGCTGTCACGCATACTAGCTTAAGAAAAGTTGGTCTGTTTATTTTAGTTTCATTGCAGCGCATCACTCTATCTAGGTATATAATTAATCAAAGCTTGCGTCATCACAATGTTGATGCAAGCCCGCCACGTACTTGGATTCAATTTCGCCGCAAAACTGACTTCAAATTAGTACGGAATTAAGTTCCTCTCGAGTCAGATTGCCTGCGGACGTGTGGCCTCTGGATTAGATTTTAAACTACGTCTTAACGAACTGATCTATTGCATAAGAGATAGCGACAATCCAGATATTTCATTTCCATAAAAAATCCCTTACTAGCCGATTTCGACCATGGCGGGAAATCTCAGCCGAGATCAGCCAGGTACGCAGGAGATATTATAATGCACAAAGTGTGTGCGCAATACACAGGTGCACTCGCTATTACTTCACTCTTATAATCAGGTGAAACGGTAATCCGACATGACCGAAGAGAGGTCAGGCGCAGGACCAACGGCTTTACGTGCTTTCCGAGGCACGGGGGTATCACCCCGCCAACTTCCTGACTCCGAGCTACGACTGAGTATTTTTTCAGAAGTTTCCATAAGTATTGCTTCCACAAGTAGATAGACATCCTCGTAGAGGTTGCATGAACCCGCTGGATGCAGGCCGCTTCTAACAGCTTGGCCTGGAAATCTTTGGGGAAGGCCTACGTTCAACAGTGGACTTGAAAAGGCTGATGAAGAAGAAGTATTGCTTGCAGCTTCTTTAGCGTGGAATTAAAGTCATTACGGAAATAAGTCCGCCTATATACATTTATAAATGAAGTGCATAAAAAAAAAATATAAAGTCTCATTATTTACCTTAGTATTTACATAACAATAGCCTTAGACAAGGTTTGTGTGCGAAACATTTCAAATTATTTTAGCAGTTTTTTTGTTTCCTTCTAATCAACATCCAAACATACTTTCGTGATTATAATACTATGTATTTAAATGAGATGGAATATATATCGTAAAATGACAAGATAATAGTTATAATTAATCTATTCATAGCCACCGCTAACGTCTCATCACAAACGCCGAAATGATTAAGCTCCTGCTACACAAACACACATGCAAGAGGACTTCAAATAGCTCGAGAGGAGCCGACGAAAGAGCCACTCTTAACCGTTTAATTTTACCTATATTTGCTTTTGTCTTAGCCTACGTGGAGAGCGTGCGTGGTCGTAACATTCACTAATTACTTTGTGTTTGTTTTACAAGTACAAGTACACCAATCGGGCAGAATTGTAATTGCACTTAATCTTTCCATCTCAACAGAGATCAGCCAGGTACGCAGGAGATATTATAGTGCACAAGTGTGTGCGCAATACACAGGTGCAGCCCCCCGAGGCAATTCTTGTGCGCTGGGTCTTCACACCCTATGCACGCCCATGCGCGGGGGGACATTAGTCGCGGGCCGAGGCACACACTCAGTGGGTATACCTCTTGGTTGTAAATCACATTGAGGCCTAAAAGAGTCCGCGAACATTTCCTAGCACCCTCTCTTTCCGCCCATCCTGGGAACCTTCCTCCCTTCCCCCCACCTTCCCTTCCATATTCCTCCTCCACTCCCCTCCCGGGCCCCTGCAGTCGTCAAGCCGGGGGACTCTAGTATCCCATTCGCAGGTTTCCCCCGGTGTCGACTGCAGGATCGCCTACCTAAAAAAAAATACACAGGTGCACACTCTATTCCTTCACTCTCATAGTCCGTTGAGACGCCAATCCGACATGACCGGAGAGGGATCAGGTGCAGGACCAACAGCTTTACGTGCGAAGTCCAGGGTCGGGTCAAAAACATTATGACTGGGTTTTTCCATTTTCAAAATTACTCAGCCACATCACTAAGTCAGGAAGTTGGCGGTGTAAAACCCCCCGTGCCTCGGAATTGCATTGATGAGTAGGTAGCGCATATCATATTTTGATTATTGGGCAGTGTGGTGCGGCGGTAGCCGCAGGTAGATAGTAGAGAGAGAAAAGAAAGACTCAGGGTTTAGGTACGTGGTACGAGCTTTATTTTTCACCTCTGCGTTACACTCGGTACGGCTTGCTGATGAAACGAGAGTCACTGCGGCCTGCGGGGACTCCGATTCAGGTGAACGGCACGGCGCTGATGCACGTGGCTAGCTCCGGCGGCAGCTCGCCGGGCAGATGGTAGGGCCACGTGGTCTGCGCAGCGGTGGTGAGGTGGTCGGGGTTAGCACACCCGACTGCGATGGTGGTGACGAGCACATGGCCGGGGTCAACTCCCGACGACGATGGTGCACACGTGGCCGGTGTCAGAACCCGTGACGACGATGATGGTGCGCACGGGGCGGAGTCAGCACTCCGCACCGTGGAAGGAAAGCGGTGAACACGTGGTCGGACGCCGTACCGCTAAAACCCCTGCGGGAACAACGGTGTGCGTGGCAACACGTAGTTAGTATGTAGTGTCACGTCGAAGACGATTGCAAAGAGAGGGCGCGCGTGACATTGCACGCTTATTTATCCGTATAAATAAGCGTATATATTTCAGACGTACGTCAAAACTACTGACAACCTATTAGCCAATACGAAACATTAACCGTTTCGATTGGTACTTATAGTGACGTAAATGATAGACCGTTTACGAAGAGCGTTAACGTTCCTAGCAACGTTACAGTGGACAGGACTTAATCCAAAAACGGCTAGAAAATGTCTAGAAAATCTTCGATTAAATGAGTAGGCAGTAAACCCATTAATTTTTGTAACACAAACAGCGACTCATCTTTTTCGTACTTGCTTTTGTTGGCCTAACTCAATTTGTGAAATAAGCCATAACTCTATTTTAATATAAACCGTTTGTTCTTTTTGTATAAATAGCGTTTACTTTAGTATTCATCGATTATATTAAACTTTACATGTCGTGGCAAAGTAAAAAAAACCTATCATAAACTGCAACACCAATAACAACTTATATTACGAACGATAACAAACTTTGAACGCAAAAGTCTTGTCCAAACAAACTAAGAAATATTATTATTATTTTATGGGGGGAGCCTGGGGCGTTCCATCCAGTTAAACATATACAACAGTCTGTCTGTACTCTGCATATTAGAAATGTAATCAATTTAGAAAATTGTAAAACATTATAAAACGTGCCAAGCAGCAGTGTGCATGCACTGTTGTGTTCCGGTTTGAAGAACAATATAGCCAACGTACTAGGCATTATGATACTTAACATCTAATGTCCCAGGGTGACGAGCGCAGGGGAGTGCCACGCAGTACTTTGTAATTCAAAGTTCTGTGAGGTGTTATTAGGTATTTATGGGCGGTCGTATCGCTTAACATTAGGCAAACGGCATGCTAGACTCGTCATAAGTAGAAACTCTAATTTCTACTACCTATTTTAATATACCTGTGGACGATGGCCTAGTTGGGAATGGAATAGTCTGCTGAAACAAAACAGATTCAAAGCCCAAGGCACACACCTCTGACTATTCGAAGTTACGTGTGTATTGTTTATCAATTATCCATTATTCCCCAGTTAGCTATAATTTTTAATACATGTATTATGAGTGGGATATTTCCTGATAAAATGAAATTAAGTAAAATTATACCTCTTTTTAAATCTGGTTGTACGGACGACCCCACTAATTATAGACCGATCTCTGTCCTACCTTCTATAAGTAAAATTTTTGAAAAACTTATACTTAAACAAATTCAAATTTTTTTTGCTAAACATAATCTACTTCATGGTAAACAATTTGGATTCACTAGGGGTCGCTCCACCACAGATGCTGGTGTTGAGCTTATACATAATATATTTGCTGCTTGGGAGGATTCACAGGATGCTTTAGGAGTGTTCTGTGATCTATCGAAAGCTTTTGATTGTGTTCACCATGATATTCTTATCAGGAAATTGAGCCACTATGGGGTTAATGGCATTGCCCTTGATTTATTTAAATCATACTTAAGCAATAGGGTACAAAGTGTTGATGTCAATGGAAAACGATCTCCTGGCTCTATTGTTACCTTGGGAGTACCACAAGGCTCAATTCTTGGACCTTTTCTTTTTCTAATTTATATAAATGACTTACCTTATTTCATAAGGGACAATTGTGAAGTAGTGTTGTTTATTTATTTATTTATTTATTATAAGGTACACAAAACAGGATACAGCCAAATTATACATCAAACAAGTTTATACAATAAGTGAATAGGACTAGGTTGTATCCCTAACTATGTATACACAGCATGCTAAACATATGTAAACACAGTATTAAGAATAAACATGAACGTTTACAAAGGCTCGATTACAATCTAAAAGAAAAAAATAAGTAAATGAGAATACAGCAAACATGATAATATGTTACAGACATTTTTTCTTATTAGAATAAGGCGACACATTAAAGTAAGTAGGTACATTAGTTACCAAAGACATTAATAAATTGATAATATATTTCAATATTACATACAATAATATTCACTTTAGATTTTTTTTTATCTGTCTTCTAAACGCACTAGGGTTGGGGTTAAACACATCGATTTCACTATTATTATCTAGGGTGAGGTCGTTGTAAAGCCTACAAATTCTTGTAATAGGGTTGTAAAAAGAGGTATTATTTTTATAGACTTGCAACAAGAAGGTCTTGGGGTTGCGTACAGTATAGTTGGTATTAATTTTAAGGGATGACAGCAATGTTGGAGAATCCAAGTGGGAATGAAGTATTTTATGAAGATATATTAGGTCTTGCTGATGACGCCTGATAAAAAGAGAGGTCATACTAAAATTACTTTGCAGATGATACTTCCTTATTATTTAAAATAAGTCGACATCAAGCAATTCTTGACGATGTAAGCAATACTCTCTCAAAAATAGTGCATTGGTTCAGCGTTAACAATTTATTATTAAATAGTGAAAAAACTAAATGTATAAAATTCGTCACACCTAATGTCAAAAAAGTTAACGCTAACATTTTCATAAATAGTGACGAGTTGAGCCTTGTGGATACAACCAAATTCTTGGGTATCACATTGGACTCTAAACTTCAGTGGGGTCCTCATATATCTGTGCTAGCTAAAAAGCTGAGCGCCGCAGTTTTTGCAGTGAGCAGGATACGCCAATTAACTGACATTGAAACAGCAAAATTGGTCTATTTTGCTTACTTTCATAGTTTGATGAGTTATGGAATTTTGCTGTGGGGTGGTGCTGCTGACATTAATACTATATTTGTTCTTCAAAAACGAGCTATAAGATCTATCTACTCCCTAAACTCTAGATGTTCTCTAAGAGAAAAATTCAAAGAAACAAATATAATGACAGTAGCATCACAATTTATATTCGCTAATTTAATGTACGTACATAAGAATATAGAAAACTTTCCAAAAGTTTGCGATATCCATGGCTTAAATACTAGAAGCAAAAATAATCTAGTTAATCACAAAACAAGGCTCCAAAAAATCAGCAAATCTTTTAAGGGTTACTGTATACATTTTTATAACAAAGTTCCCACTGAAATTAAGTGTTTAAGCATTGGTAAATTCCAAACAACTATTAAGCGAAAGTTATGTAATAAAGCTTATTACAAGATTTCAGAATACATAGAGGATAAAAAAGCCTGGGATTAAATTTTTTCATATGATTTTCTTTGGAATCATGTTTTTCGTTTCAATAAAGTTTCTTTGTTTCCATCTGTGAGCGGCTTGGGTATGACATACTCCTTAACTGTCTGTGCCTGCGGCGGCGTCGTGTGCCGGGTCGGCCACTTCCCTGTAATATGGTTGAGGAGGCCGATGGCTGGCACATGCGTCATACTCGTGAACGAGTGCTGCTTGTGTGGACTGGTCTGCCCTTTTCGCTTACTATATCTAAGTATTAGGGGTATATCTTGAACTTAGATTAATAGCGACATCTTGAACATTTCAGATCAAATTATTACATGATTCCTGAGATAGTTATGCACTAGTGTTGGAATTTAAAAATTTATTACCTATTTTGCGAGTATATAAATGAACTGCTCTAAACAAAACTTAACAAATACTGAATTGTATTTTTTTTTTTCTCTTTATAATGCATTGTATTTTATACCTTGAACTGATTTTGAAAAGAGCAACACTAGAGTTTCTTGCCCGTTCTTCTCTAGTGAGAACTGCTTTCCGAACTGGTGGTAGAGTTAATATTGACGGAATCTAAATAATGTATAACATTTTATGGGTTCGAATAAATTATTTCATTTCATTTCATTTCATTTCATTTCATTTCATATCGTTCACTTTCACGGCGAAGGAAACATCGTAAGGAAACATACCTAAGAATTCTCCATAAGAATTCCGAGGGTATGTGAAGTCTGCCAACCCGCACTAGGCCACCGTGGTGGACTAAGACCTAACCCCTCTCTGTAGTAGAGAAGACCCGTGCTCAGCAGTGGGCAGTATATAATACAGGGCCGGTTTCATTTCAATACACCTACATACTAGGTAATAGGTATAACACTCAAGTCGGTACCCAACTAACGTCACTAAACGCAATTTAAAAGAAATTACATTTTTTCTCGTACAAATTGTATATTACTACTAACTTCAGTAACGAAGCTGTGTGCAGCGCCTAGTTTACTCATAATTCTTAGAAGAAACATATAAATAAGCAGAGAAAATATTTTTCTAAAAACGCGGTGCTTCTAATCGTTCATGTAGACCTACTTCAAAGAAATGCTTTGGAACCTTATTATGAGCTGACATTTTGCGATGTTAAGCTCTTTGCGTTATCGAATATGTTTCATAAAAGAGATTTAAGATCTTTTGGGTATGAAACGGCGATAGCCTATATGTGAGTGGAACGGTCCGCCGCGGCCCGAGACGAATGTCCGCAGGTTTAAAACCCACGGGCTGACACCTCTACCTTTTCTAAAAAGTTACGTGTGTATTCTTTGTAAATTGTCGCTCGCTTTAACGGTGAAGGAAAAACATCGTGAGGAAACCTTATATGGTTTCCTAAGAAGTTCGCTATAAGAATTTCGAATGTGTGTGAAGTCTACCAACCCGCTCTAGGACAGCGTGGTGGACTAAGACTTAAAACCCTCTCAGTAGTAAAGGAGGTCCGTGCTCATGAGTGAGACTGTATATAATACAGGGCTGGTATTTTTTTTTTTATAGCATTGAATGACGAGACGAGCATGCCGTTCGCCTGATGGTAAGCGATACGACCACCCATAAACAGTTGCAACACCATCCAGCACCTTGAGTTACAAAGTACTGTGTGGCATTCCACTGCGCTCGTCATCCTGAGACATAAGATGTTAAGTCTCATTATGTCCAGTAGTTACACTGGCTACAATGTCCTTCAAACCGAAATACAACAGTGCATGCACACTGTTGCTTGGCGGTAGAAATAGACATTGCGGTGGTACCCACCCAGACGGCCTCTTACATAATGAGAGACCTACCACCAGTATAACCACCACCACGTATTATAAGATGTTTATTAAATCACTTATTCTATAATAATATAGACAGTAAATTAATCAACATTTCAGAAACGAGAGAAAACGCAATTAATCCCGATAAAATCGATATGGTATTAACTTTACCGAGGACTTAACGATGCTTATAAATAAAATATAAACCCGCTGAGCTCTATTGAAAAATCTTCTCAATATCTCTTGAACGTTTTTAAGTATTAAGGGCCGATTTCACCACTTGCTTATAAAGTAACTAATAGCTTATTCTGATTTATTAACCGATTTCAAAAAAAATAGGTTCTGTATTCGACCCGTATGTATGTATGTATGTAAGTTTGTATGGCCGCGATTTTCTTAAAAACTACTGATCCGATTTGGATGGGGTTTTCGTTATTCAAATGTATATATTATTATTACAGCCTTCGACGAACGATAAGCATATATTATTATGAGACTTAGCATCTTATGTCTCAGGATGACGAGCGCAGTGAAGTGCCATGCAGTACTGTGTAGCTCAAGGTGCTGGATGGTGTTGCTGCTGTTTATGTGTGGTCGTATCGCTTACCATCGGGTGAACAGCATGCTCGTCTCGTCATTTATGTGCAACAAAAAATCGATAGGATATGCCATTCCTATACATTTTTTGTTTTCTAATAGCGATAACGATCGTAAAAAGGCATCTTGGCTACGGCCCCTGGTCTCGAACAGAAATATCTGGCAGAAAAAGTCGCTAGTAGTTGAAGATTAGAGAATAATCGGAAGATCGTCATGATTTTTCTTTAAGAATCTCAAAAACTGCCCCTTTGTATAAAAATGTCTTTTGTATGGCTAAAAAATAAACAGTGTGACTGGTAATATGACCGAGCACGTAGATTGGGTCAAAAGCAATCGATTTTGTCCCATAAAATCTTATCCGGAACTCAATAGTTTTCGAGCAATGTAAGATTTATAGAATTTTAAGATAAACCACTTATAAGACCAAATAATAACATATAAAGCGGCGATAGCCTAGTTGGAAGTGGAACGGACTGCCGAGACGAATGTCCGCAGGTTCAAAACCCGAGGGCACATACCTCTGATTTTTCAAAAAAAGTTATGTGTGTATTCTTTGTGAATTATCGCTCGCTTTAACGGTGAAGGAAAACATCGTGAGGAAACCTACATACCTGAGAAGTTCTCCGAATTTCGAAAGTATGTGAAGTCTGCCAACCCGCACTAGGTCAGCGTGGTGGACTAAGGCCTTATCCCTCTCGGTTGTAGAGGAGGCCCGTGCTCAGCAGTGGGCAGTATATAATACAGGGCTGGTATGGTAAGACCAAATAAAATTCAATAATAAAAAAGTACTCAACGGGATACGGTTTTTTTGTAAAAGTTTATATTAAGTTTTATACAAAACTGCTGTTTATTTAAAAAAAAACTTCTAGTGACTAAATGTACAAAACCCGTTAAAAACTTCTTTATTTATCCAGTTTTCTAATGAGGTATAAAACATCATAATTCAGTTTATATTTATTAAAATCCATACATACATACATATACACTCACGCCTTTAATCCCCGAAGGGGTAGGCAGAGGCGCAACTATTGCACCCACTTTTCGCCGTTATTCCGTCCCATGATGTGATAGGGGGCGAGCCTATCGCCATATCGGGCACAAATTCCAGACTCCGGGCTGACACTGAATTTTAAAAAACCCAATATCACTGCCCGACCCGGGAATCGAACCCATGACCTCAGCATTGCAGTCATACCGTAAAAAATTAAATTACCGTTAAAATCCATACATTAGATTTTTTTTTTTGATAGCGTTGTATGTCAGATATTGTCTGGAGCTTTATCAAGAACCGGTGAAACTGGCCCTAAGAGGTTTAAATAAATGAACAATAAATTTCGCCGAGACATTATTCGTGCATAAACTTTACGACTTTGGATTTAAGCGTTCAACTATAAATGTTACAAATTTATGGTCTATCGTTTTATGACTTATGAAGTCATGTATTATAGTTTGTATGAGATTTCTCACTCGATCAAGATGATTGGTAAACCTTAGCTTTTTATGGGATGTTTGGTTTTCGATGCTTAGTAGAAGTTACATATTATATTTGGGTTTTTATATATCAGTGATTTGGGTAGGTAGTGACGTTTAGTAGGTCGAGTGTTATACAATGTGATTCAAATAAGAATAGGAACGTCAGTAGTAAGGGATTCACCGATACTGGAGCAGGTTCGACGGCCGGTCCGCGGCGCTCCGGCGGCTAGTCGCCGACGTTGTCGATTGCTCCAGATTCGGCCCGCGGCACCCGCGAATTAATCCGCGGATTACTTTAATACCTACCGCGAATTAATTTGACACCTACCGCGAATTAATTTGATACCTACCGCGGATTAATTTGATACCTACCGCGGATTAACTTGATACCTACCGCGGATTAACTTGATACCTACCGCGGATTAATTTGATATCGACCGCGGATTATTTTGATAACACCCGCGAATAAAATTTATATCGTCCGCGGAATCCATTTCATATCACCCGCGAGGTAGGTATGAACCACGAATTTGTTCATGGTCTACGGTTCCCTTAAGCTTGTACCTTTTCCCTGTTCGTTGTGCTTTTAACTTTCTACTTTCTATCGGCGATCCTTTTTTTATTTGAAGGATGCAAAGGTCTTTGTCGCGTATTTCTATTAACTCGTGTTTCTATGCAAAAGCCGTTTAAAATTACTTAATAGTTGCCCTTTACGCATTACGAGCATTGTTTATGATAGATAAAGCAACATTTTCCCTGTTTCGTTGTGTTTTAGACTTTCTACTTTCTATCGGCGACCCTTTTTTATTTGAAGGATGCAAAGGTCTTTGTCTCGTATTTCTATTAACTCGTGTTTCTACTTAAAAGCCGTTTAAAATTACTTAATAGTCGCCCTTTACGCATTACGGGCATTGTTTATTATAGATAAAGCAATCGTTACAATACACCATACCTTTCTCAAATTCTAGGTAAAACCCTTTGGGTCTTCTCATTGTCATAATAATTACGGTTCCCATTATTCACATTACCTGATATTACGTATTCAACGGAACATTTAAGGTGAAAGTCGAAACATGTTGGATCTTGTCTGCAAGGAAACAATACTCCCTCTCCATATAAAAGACCGACTCAAAATCACATGGTATCGTATTCCACTCTGTGCTCTGCTCGAAGTGTGATCTCCAGTTGTGTGTAACAGTGAAGTGATAGTAAAATTGTGAAATAGTTAAATAGTGAAAGTGTTATAAAAATGAATGTAAGTACCTTTATATACTTTGATCTAAAAGTGTTGTAACCAGATGTTTCATTAATTGTTTATGCCATGTGTTGTCCACCAGGTTAATACATTTTAGCTATCTTTGATGTCTTATTAATTTATCATTGTTACTAATGTGTACATGTATACTTCGCATACCTATAAGTATTTATCATACAGTACTTAACCGATAATTAAAACAGTTTCATTTCATTTTGTTACAGTTTTCTGAAAATACTTACAAAAACTACTATTATGCTGAAGAAATCGACGAACCTAGTGATGAAGAAGGTACACTCGCTTTTAAAGTAAAAAAAGCGATAATAGCAAATAAAAGACCGATCGAATGCAACAGCATTGATGAGTTCTTCGAAAAACCAAAAAAGAAGAAGACAACAACAAGAAAGTCATCCAGTGTTGGTCGATCGACGAGCGGGGGTGTTTCATACATCCGATCAAACAGCGATGACAGCAGTACTGCATCACATCTCATAAAAATTGAGGTGTATGATGTGAATAAAATAAAAAACATCGCACCGACGGAACATTGGAAACACGCTGATGTGCGAGTTAAATATTACGCGGAAAACGACAGTGATAAGAACTTGCAAAGTGTCAAGGACACTATATATAATATAACTAAACAGTTGGCTAGTAAGGACGATTGTGTGAAATACTTTATAGACACAGACAAATGAACAAAAGTGCCAGTGCGTGTCAATGTTTTAATATCATAACTTTAATCATGTGCTTTGTACTACTATTATTGAAATAAGAAACTATTATTGTATTAACTGTACTTAAGAATCTACCTGTTTAAATTTAACTTACATTGTATTGTATTTAAACTTTGTACTCTTTTAAGTTACATACTTAATAGATTAATTTGTTTTTGATTCTAGAACTCTTTGTGAATTGTGTTATTGCTAAGTATTATTGTAAATAGTTATAAGTCTTTTTAGTGTTTTTTCATGCTCATGCTTACGATTGTAAAGTTATTGGGAACATTCATAAATTGTTTGGAAGAATTATAAGTATTGTATGGGGTTATTAATCTTCAATAAAGAAAAATCATTCATTCATTTTCATATTTCATTTATTCACCTCAAAACATGATTTAAATAAACCATTTAAAAACACATCATTGCATATTGTATTATCACTAAATAATACTTGAAAATCTTTGAGACTCTTACCATAGTATTTATAATACAGATACATTAAACAGTACTCTCCACAAACTATAGTAAAGTCATTTTGAATTCGACTTGTATTGTAATTCCACATTCTAGAATTTCTCGCTAAAAACATTCGATGGTATCCTTGAGGTGGTCGACCGTATGAATCAAAGTACTGTCCAAAACCATTCTTATCTATGTGTATGGCGACCCAGTGAGAACCTGGTTTGTTATCAGAGTCTAAGTTGCTAACTACGTATGTAGGAGTTACCACATATATTGGTAGACGATTGGCTGCATATACATTATATTCAATACTTGGATCAATTTTCTTTAAGTAATTCTGTATTTCTATTGTATTCATTTTTATTCACCGTATTGCTGCAGAATCTTATCAGGTCGAATGATAAAGTGGTAATGTCTTATTTAAGGTTAACAAGACACTATTATGGTACTTATCAGCCAAGTTGACTCTTGTTGTGGGGTTGCAAGGATTATAGTAAAACAAAGAACTTAATATTTTATGAATTCGTTTTATTGGTAACTTAAATCTAACAACAAATCTGAATTACATTATTCACGCTTAATCTAATCTTAAACAGTTAATTTTGTGTTCTTAACTACTATAATCTACTGAAATATTGCGGTTTTTATCTATTTCAATAACATTATCAAACTCCGCATAAACAATGCAATTAATAGTTTGTGATAAAGCTGTTTCAAAACGCACTTCTAATCTCACACTACCATGCTTTACAAGATTCCAATGACTTGCAGAGTTTGCTGATAAATCAGGTGTCAAATCAAACGCTAACATACAATACCCTTCAGCGTATTGTTCTCGGGATATCCCATTACCTTCATTGAGAAAGTGTATACCTGTTCCAGAAAACAATGTATGATATGCTGAAGTAAAAATTTTGTTCTCAAATGAGGGTTGTAAAGCCTTTGATGGTATTTGTTGACCGTCTATATATAAACTAAAAGTATTGATGTCGTAATTTTGAAAGTTAAATGGGTTCTTAGTGAGGTTTCCATTGAAAGCAGCGTTATTTACAAATCCCACTATACACCTTTTAGGTAATTGTCCCAAGAAAATGTTATCTAGAGTTTTTCCTTGAACACCTGATGGTATTCTTCTTCTTCTTCTTCTTTTAAAAATGGCTCCACCGTGTCATCGGTGATTTTGCCAATGTCAAGTGGGTAGATGTTAAAATAATATAACTTTTTTTAAGAATAACTTTCGACCCGAGGTGAACCAAGAAACGATGGCAGCAAAGAGCAATACAACTAAAATATTTGAACCTGATGGTATTGTTGATGGTATTGTTAAAACTTTAACTTCAGCTCGAGTAATGGGGTATTTAGCTGTGGTAGAAGCTAAGACCTTTTGATGAGCAAGTAACACGCTGGGATTGATTCGTGCTCTACGAATAATCAAAGATGCATCCGTAATAGATACCTTTAATTTAAGGTCACCTGTAGAGGCCATGAGATTGAAATTTTCTCTAGAACGAATTAACTTAACACATATATCAACACCATTGATTAAAAATTTTTCTTGATTGAATAAATCACCATGTAAGTGACCAATCATTTCCATTTCTTTACTTTCACTAGATAATTCTTGCCTCTTAGTAAATCCTTTATTAGTATCATCGGTGGAATCCATTTTTCCAGCTGTATCTTCATACCATAAACCACAGGTGAGGTGAGATTTTTTTGCTGCAGGAGCATAGTTCAATAAGTTTTCTATATACGCACGATAAGCATATGTGTTATTGGGTGGTGATACAAGTTTTTGATTTAAGTAGACATCAAGTTGACTGAAGAGTGAGTGCAACCAATTATTCACCGGAGCAACGACTGTAGATGCGGTTAGTTTGGTGTTATCTTGATTTACTATTTTCGCTTTCAAGTGAAGTAACGTATGAGATAAATCTATGTAGTCATCTCCTGCTCCAGGAATTTGAAATTCTATAGGACCATCATCGGCAAGAGATGAAATTGGTTTATAATGGATCCAAATTCCACTTTCAATGCTAGTTTGAGTTGACGGCAATGCAAACAAATCCAATTCGGACTTTATACATTCACAGGAATGACTATGTAAAAAAGACATTTTGATTAATTGTTAGAAAATATGTCCTTGATTTGTTTTTGAGTAATTTTTGATTTTTTTAGAGCTTTCACTTTCGCGGTCAACGACGGACTGACTCCAGGTAGACGTTTTCGTTTTGTTATATATCCGGATCCAGACATATTGATTTTATCTATTTTTTCATCAGCCTTGCGTTTCAAGTTGGAACCAACTTCTTTAAGACGTGCTTTTATTGAATCTTCCATTGGTCGCGCACTAACCATATCTGTCAATAGACCAACACCAGCGCTCAATGCCTCTTTACCAACAGCTCGAACACCGCTAGATAATAATGGTAAAACTGACCTAAACAATCCCCCAAGAAAACTACCAATTCCATGTCCTTTTTGATAAGGCGCCCCTTTATATACCACCCCTATACCTGAACCAGCCTGATGAGAATAATAGCGTTGATAAGGACATATCATGTTGGAGCGTTCAAAATGCATTATAATTTTTTAAAATGTAGTTTAACACACACCGTTCCAAATTGAAATGGTATCTTTTGTCCGGTGCTTGACCTTATATCTATTTCAATGGTATCGAATTCTCTTCGCATTACCGATAAGTAATGAGGAGGTGAAAATACATGCATTTTATTGGCACCATAGATGTATTTTGAAGGATCTAATGGTATTACTCTCAGAAGAGGTGTCATTACATCACCTACAATTTGAGGTTCAACTATATCACAGTAAACGAATAGTTGAGATGGTAACCCTAAATGTAAATTAGCTGGACATTTAGCTAAATTCTTTTCAACAAGGTTTCTGTTTGGTTCAAATCCCAACTGTAAGCCTAGTTTAGGAGATAATGTTACAGATTTTATTGATTCGTCTAACACAGAAACAGAAACGAATTTAGATATATTATCGTAGCGGAATTTGATTTTTTCTCTTATATTATTTAATGCTGATAAAATATGGTTAATATTATCATAGTTTGTGGCAGGTATGTGGGTCTTATAATAAACTGTAGATAGTTTGTCTTCATTGGGCATTTTCATGATTTTTGTTATGTAAATAACATTCTCATGATCTTGAACAGTAAACATGGTGCATGGATATTGGAATTCAACGATTCCTACACACCATTCTCCTTCCAATATTATGGGTTTGGGTAATTTTGTTGAAAAAATTGATGTTTTGTTCTCAGGAAAATATTCCATTGAACTATTGCTAAGTAAAGTTAAATAAAAATCTTTAATCATATTTTTTTTAAACTGGAAGCTAAAATCCAACTATTAAATTTGTTTGGATAACCTTTCCACTTAACTAACACTTGTTGTCTGCTGCCAGAGTAACGAGAGCGAATTATTTTATCAATCTTGTGTTCAATGGTGGGGTCATAAATGACCTTTTGTAATTCTCGTTCATAAAACGTTCCTACTATCTCCTCACCATCTAAATCTTTTATAGTATAAACGGGCCACGGAGTACGTTCTATTATAGAAGAAATCACAAATATTTCATCGCTCCAATTAGATTCATAACCTTTTTGGAATACATGTTTATATTTAGTTATTCTGACATGGTCACCGACATGAAACATAGGTAGTATAGTTTTTGATGATTTTTCAGATTTTTCATATAAATTACTCCAAACTGTCATTATATTATTAGAATTAACATCTGAAGGACACATTTTAATACTAGAATGGAAACTATGATTGTAAGAGTGTATCAAATTCTGCAAAATATCAATATATTTATGTGTATTCTTGTGTGTAAAATAGCGCCACATCTTCATTTTTAGCGTTCTTTGAAATCTTTCTACAATGCTTGCTTTGATGTCTGGATTATTTGTCGTATAGTAATTTATGTTTTTTGTTTTAAAGTATCTTTGAACATCTTTCGATACAAATTCAGTGCCTTTATCAGATTGAATGTGAGTGGGTGTAGTATTAGCTTCATTAAATATACTGTCGAAACACTTTTTTACGGTTTCTGAATTTTTCTTTTTCAAGGGTCTAGCATATGCATATTTACTAAAAACATCAATAACACAAAGAATGTAGTTGAAACCTTTATTATCTTTAGAATAAGTCCGCATGTCGCTTAAGTCAGCTTGCCAAAGTTCATTGAGATTAGAGAGAACGTATTTGTTCCGAGGGAATTTTCTATGTACTGGTTTGTGGAGTGTATACGTAGATTGGGATTGCAACCAGTTTTTAACTTCTTCCTTTTTTATTTTACCTTTCATAGCTTTTGATAATTTGTCGATATTGCTATATCCAGCTGGGTGTGATACATCATAATAAATTTGATCTAATTCTAATAAGGGGTCCATTTTTCCCAATCAATCTTTTTCTTAATTTTATTTGCGTGTTTATCTTCGCTCGTTGGCGTCAAATATACCTCTGTGTTTTGTGGCGGTTGTTCTTCGATGGCGTTTTGAAGTCGAGCTATGTACTCACGTCTTTTTGGATTGCCAATATATGTTAAAGGTACTTTTAAATCCTTTAACGCTTTAGCAAATTTTTCCCAACCAGGTGGGTCGTTGTTTTTTAATGGTCGCAGTGTATCGCTTACTAAATCGATAATGTTACTGTTAGGAATCACTTCATTATCTACAATCACTGTGCCAGCATCATTCCAATAAATTTTGTTTTTATTTAGTGACACCGAATTCAATAACAACTCACCTTTTTTTACATATGTTTTTGGTATTAAATTTAAAATTTGTTTTGTTGAGTAGGAAGGTTCTTTTTTTTCGAGTGTAAAACTTTCTTGTTGCTTCTCTTCATCACTCAGTGTCTGACTGACAACTACATCTTTATTCTTGATATCATTATTTATATTAAAAAATTTCCAGCTTTCAGATGTGGGTTTAATGTTATCGTCATTTGAAGTTATTATAGGGAGTTCAATGGGACGACGATCTTCTTCCATAAAGTGAAGATATCTTTGTAAAATTTGTAAGTATAATTTACACTTTTTTCGATCATCCATATTACTGTTGAGTATTTTTTCCATTTCACTATCTAAACGAGAGGTAGGATTTTCATTTCTTTTTTGATTTAACTTATCTATTAAGCTTGGATCAACTAACAGCATTTTTTTGGCGTGTTCCATTTTTAAACTAGTCCACTTATCAATCCACTCAAAATAGAACCCAATATAATCGGAAGAAATGCACCACCTTTTTGAACTATAATATTCTTTCTTATTTTATTTGTACTTTTACGTACCAATTTTCGTAGTAGATTTTTATACTTTTTTAGTTTACTCTTTGATTTTTCTTCAAGTTTTATATTTCCTTGTAAAACGTTATGAATACATTCACATATAAAATTAATTTCGTTTTCGTTACAGACTTTTAAAAGAGCTTGTTGATGTTTTGGTTTAAGTTTATAAAGAGCATTTAATAAGTGTTCATGCGTCTTTAAGCGTCGATCCATCATTTGTAAATGACGGGTATTGGTTGGTTCTTGACATATTTAAACTCTTTTGTGGGAATGTACACTGTAGAATGACCATCAGATGGAAATATCTTTGATTTAATTCGACACATGTCGAAAGTGTCTTGTTTTAGATCTATCATCAAATAGCCATGTGCTTCTTTTGTAGCATCTCTGTAAGCATCTTCTATGAATTTGCTATTTTCTGGTGATACTTGTCGTGCTAAGTAACGTATTTGAGTTTTATCACGTGGGTTTTTAAAATAAATTATGTAGTTTGAATTCAAAGATATGTCTCTTTGTCCTTTACCTTGATGAAATAAATTTTGAGTAATGTAAAATACACTCAAGTTCCTATGATGACTACCTTTGGTAAATATGTCAACAATGCGACCATCAGATTCCCTCATGAGATCGTCGATAATAATAAGGTTAGCTTCCTTTCCATCAAACATATTCAAATCTGGTATACCCTGATAATAGTTTACATTTGGTGAATTATATAAGGGCTGCATTTCATCAAAACACCAAGTAATTTGATGAAAATTTGTGTTGCACACCTCATTAATATGTTTAATAAAGTTTGTTACAAAATTAGACTTTCCACATCCACTTGGACCTGCAACTATGGCAGTAAAAGGATGATAAAAATGAAACATTTTTAAATGCACGTGTGATCTCGAAAAGCGTTTCGGAATGAATAAAACTAGAAGTTACGATTGAATGTATTATATTTGATTTTGTTTTATATACAAAGATTACATACACAAATACTTTGAAAAATGATCACATACAGTTCATAGCTGTTTTGAAAAATATTACAGTAAGAAAATTATTATAAAATAAAGTTAAATCAGGTATAACAAATAACTAACTACATACATTAAAATTTACATCTAATTTTTCATGATATTATACAAAACAGTTGTCATAGTAAAAAAAAAAAAAAAAAAAAGATAGTACATAATAAAGACAGAACTTTAAGTTATTAAAAACCACAATTAAAACCCACACACACATTAACATACATATTTTCGTTGTACAGAAATCGTTGATAAAATCAAATGTCCTTTATTTTATAATGACCCCATGCAAGAGTATCTGTTGAATTTTCTATTAAATAACGTTTTGTGTCATTGTGTGATAAAGATATTTTATTAATTTTTTGTGTATATATAGCATGTTTAATTGATTTAAATCTTATCATTTCACTGTATTGCGTTTTCTTTTCATATAAACATGATTTATAATCGGTAAGACAAAATTTTTTTGTTACACTTTTGTTAATCCCTTTTGCTTTACATATACATTTATTCTGCACATCCATTGCATACATTTTAGAGCGAAGACCTACAAACTCTTTAAGAATTTTACCGTTATTTTCGTCTTTAAAAAAACCTAACCGTTTTTTATTCAATAATGGTAAACCATATTGATTATTTGGTGGATAGTCGGACGTATCAAAGTAGTTGACTAAATCAAGTTTTATATCAGCATAATAATTTTGCGTAAATATTTGATATATTAAGCTATCGGTATCAGTATATAGTAACTTAATATTATCTTGATATTTTATTTTCATATAATCGTAATGGAAATCGTATAGTAATGTTTTAGATATATCTAAAATACAAAAACCGAGGTAAATTGGTTTATTATATAAAACGTTAGTTTTATTTAATTGTATTGCAACTAAGCTCTCTGAGAATATAGATAAACTATGGAATTCTGGTCTTGCTATCAAAGATTGAGCACCTTGAGTTTTGCCACGATTTAACCAATGATTAATTAATTTGACATTAACTCGTTTTCTTACATTTTCCATTGTTTTACCAAAAACAGAATTATTCATAAGTTTAAAAAAGTCTTTCTCAAAATCTGAAGTGGCTAATGAACGCATATGAGTATTCAAGTCTATGTAACTTTTCAACCACGCGGATTGTTCAAATTTTAAAATTCTATGTACTTTAACCAATCGGAGACCATTTTTTAAACATTGCTTAAGGTTTCTATAATGAATGACGTAATTTTTTTTATTTTTTAAATTTGGGATCAGTTTCCTGTCTTTGCTGTTTCCTAAACATACGTTTTCTGGACAAAATGGAAAATCTGAATGAAAATCATGTAAATTTTTTGAATATTCTAAATCTACTTCCAAAATTAAACCATGTTTGGCATCATCGGCTATATTAAAATCTGTATTTATATCGACCCATTCAAATTTGCCTGTTGGGAGACATTGGGACATAGCCCAACCATAAAGGTTATTTGCGTCTAAGTACATCAAAAATGAAGATGGTTTATCTGAATCGTATTCCGACATAAACATGTTATTTGCCACTGCATGTCTATTGCTGCATTGTGATATACCCCCCCGAATATTATTCGCTATAAACGTAACCTTGTCGATATCTGTTAAAAGTTCCAAATTTATTTTGGTAAAATTTAACATAGCATCCCAACTTAAACCAGGTGCTGTATAATAGTGGGCAGGATCTAAACCGTATGTTTTAAGACAGACATCCCTAAAGTTTTCAAATATATCTGCTAACAACAATACATCTGTTTTTAAATACAGGTCTGAATATTCACCCATGTTTTTACAATTAAAATGATTCCACACGTCTTGAGCATGATGGTATTCACTTTCTGTAATGTGACTATCATTTAAAGAACTATAAAATTGATCGCGAGTGGGAAGAGAAGTTATTTTTAAAGAATCAAATGTCGTCATGTATTCGTATGGATAAACACCTTTTCTTATTAAACGTTTAAAATCTTCTTCACATGGATGTTTTAATTTGAGTTCACGAAATTGTTCAAGTAATAAGTTCTGAGCTAATTTGTTAAGGCTACTTGACATAAATTTAAAAGAATCAAGAAATCGTAATTTTATAACTCTGTTATTGATTTGTAAAACTTTAGAAAAAGAAATATATTTTTCCTTGTTCTCAGGAATAAGTTCAATGTCACCTTTCTCGAAATCAAGACCATGCACTATGAAATGAGCGTCATAATTACTTAAATTATGTAAAAACACTGGCACAAAATTAGGAGCTTTGTATTTCTGAGAGCATACTCTATGAGCTACACCTTCATATGCACCAGTATGCCAATTATAAGATATTGTTCTATCCACGTTTAATTTAGTAGCACAAATGTAACAAGACTCACTTTGATTGATATTTATTTTATTTTCTTCAGTTAACGGTAATGGTGATTTGACAAAAGAATTCTTTTTACAAATATTTTCTAAATCTGCGTAAATGAATTGCATAAATTTTAGCGCACAATCTTGCCCTGTATAAGACCTATATACTGAAAGATTATCATCATAAGAACATTTAACATAATACCCAAAACTATACGTTTCATGTTTTTGAATATTAACAGTTGATGATTGATTTGGGTTGTTAGAACAACTCTCTATTGGTTTTAAAAATGCTTCAAAGTCAGCATACACAACGAATGGAACTCTTAATTTACGTTCATAGTTGTTGAATGAAATGTGGTTTGATGGTATTAATTCATTAAACCAGTTTCTTTTTCTATCGTTTTCCGATGGTAAATTTGTGCACACATTGAAACAGTCATTTTCTTGGTGTCGTTTTAAATTATCTAATGACGTGAAATTTAATAAACACCCATCACAAATATGAACTGCATGTTCAGAAGTCGATAACTGTTTAGATAATAATCTCGAGAGGTTTTTAATATAACAGAAATGACCTTTAGAACCTTGAGATATATACAATAAGTTTAAGTGAGTATTTTTACGGTGTTTCGTAAAGTGTAATGGACCCACAACTTTATTTGATTTGCTTATTGAATCATATTGTAATCCAAAAACATTAATACTTATACTATTTAATTTTTCAAACTTATGGATGTCATTAATTTTTATAGGAAACGATAGGTTATCAAATTTTAGTTTGTTTTTGTGTATAACATAAGATGATACCCTATTGGAACTATGAGTAGCTGGAAATAATCCTGACAAAACTGCCCAACGAAAGCATTCGTGATCGTTATTTTGAACATTGATTACAGCTTTCTTATGTTTTATATCTAACGGTAGGTCTATGTATGAAGATCCACGCAATGGGTTAAATTTGTTGACATTCATATCCAAGTGATTTATTTTAACTAAACTCCATCCACTACCTTTTTTTTGGAAATTGGTCATTTTGTTTGTTATTTCGGTAATTATAGATGAGAAAATAATATCTTTGTCATCACCTTGACAAACAAGATAGTTTGAAATTTGAAAATCAAAAACATTGTGTAGATTTTTTGTTTCTTGTGTGAAATCCGCATTGAGAATAAAATTAACTTTTACAACAGAATATTCTAAGATAGATCGTTCTAGTAATGTATAAATTATTTTTTTAATATTTTGTAAAAATAATTCAGGTGATTCAAGCTGTGTATCAGAAACTAAACTAGATTTCACTCGATATGTAATAATTCTATTACCGAAAGCACTATCAATGAATTGAACATTAGGTAGATTATTATCTCTTCTAATTAAATTATTTTTATGTTTATTGCTCTTATAGTGACTGGTCATATATTTTTTTGATACATATATGTGACACTCAGGACATTCAATTTTATCATTATGCTGTTCTGTACTTACATTTAAAATGTTATCCAGCGACGATGTAGATGTCGAAGGAGCTTCAAGATGAATATTTTTTCTTCTCTTTAATGGATCCTCTTTAAACAATTCAGTTGGCGCTAATCTTTTCCTGCTGCCTTCTCCATTCTGCATAGATCTGATGGATAAGAAAACTGTTAAAAAAATGTTATCTCACGAAATAAATATGCTACTATGTTTCTATTATTTAAATAGTACTAACTAACATTATTTGTTATTTACACTGCAAACAATATGCTTTCATTGATAATACACCATCAATATCATCCTCATCGGAATGAGTTTGTTTTGAGATTTTATGTCCACTACATGGTGTATAATAAGGAGAAATATCAGGATCTCCCAACATTGATTCTGGCAAAACATTTAATATATACCAAAACCGTATGAAACGATGATATTTATGTAAAATTATCTTTTTATCGAAACTTGCAATCTCACTCTGAGATAAACTAGAAATATCAAGTGAGTGGTACATTTTGGTTGCACTTCAATGTTAAAAATATAAACGGAAGAAACAAGTTGAATGATTGTGCAAGATGTTCGAACCATTATAAATACTTTAAGTGTATCCCCTCTTCATGGATTCCCAAAACATGTTGCAACTAGTCTTAAAATAATAAAAAATGTTTTACTCACGTTTCAACTTGTCTTTGTTCCATTTTATCACAGAGCTCGTACAGTTCTTTGTCGTATTGCGATGACATCAGATCCATTGATTCGATGTTTTCGAGAAGTGCGACGAGTTCCATGTTGTATAAATCACAGCTTGTATCCATGGTAAGGAATGTCTCAGTATGTTTAAAAGTTATTTCAACGCTTATATACTACCCAAAACAATGTAATTACATTCTAAGCTATCCACTTTTTTCCAAACAATTTATGAATGTTCCCAATAACTTTACAATCGTAAGCATGAGCATGAAAAAACACTAAAAAGACTTATAACTATTTACAATAATACTTAGCAATAACACAATTCACAAAGAGTTCTAGAATCAAAAACAAATTAATCTATTAAGTATGTAACTTAAAAGAGTACAAAGTTTAAATACAATACAATGTAAGTTAAATTTAAACAGGTAGATTCTTAAGTACAGTTAATACAATAATAGTTTCTTATTTCAATAATAGTAGTACAAAGCACATGATTAAAGTTATGATATTAAAACATTGACACGCACTGGCACTTTTGTTCATTTGTCTGTGTCTATAAAGTATTTCACACAATCGTCCTTACTAGCCAACTGTTTAGTTATATTATATATAGTGTCCTTGACACTTTGCAAGTTCTTATCACTGTCGTTTTCCGCGTAATATTTAACTCGCACATCAGCGTGTTTCCAATGTTCCGTCGGTGCGATGTTTTTTATTTTATTCACTTCATACACCTCAATTTTTATGAGATGTGATGCAGTACTGCTGTCATCGCTGTTTGATCGGATGTATGAAACACCACCGCTCGTGGATCGACCAACACTGGATGACTTTCTTGTTGTTGTCTTCTTCTTTTTTGGTTTTTCGAAAAACTCATCAATGCTGTTGCATTCGATCGGTCTTTTATTTGCTATTATCGCTTTTTTTACTTTAAAGGCGAGTGTACCTTCTTCATCACTAGGTTCGTCGATTTCTTCAGCATAATAGTAGTTTTTGAAAGTATTTTCAGAAAACTGTAACAAAATGAAATGAAACTGTTTTAATTATCGGTTAAGTAAGTACTGTATGATAAATACTTATAGGTATGCGAAGTATACATGTACACATTAGTAACAATGATAAATTAATAAGACATCAAAGATAGCTAAAATGTATTAACCTGGTGGACAACACATGGCATAAACAATTAATGAAACATCTGGTTACAACACTTTTAGATCAAAGTATATAAAGGTACTTACATTCATTTTTATAACACTTTCACTATTTAACTATTTCACAATTTTACTATCACTTCACTGTTACAAACAACTGGAGATCACACTTCGAGCAGAGCACAGAGTGGAATACGATACCATGTGATTTTGAGTCGGTCTTTTATATGGAGAGGGAGTATTGTTTCCTTGCAGACAAGATCCAACATGTTTCGACTTTCACCTTAAATGTTCCGTTGAATACGTAATATCAGGTAATGTGAATAATGGGAACCGTAATTATTATGACAATAAGAAGACCCAAAGGGTTTTACCTAGAATTTGAGAAAGGTATGGTGTATTGTAACGATTGCTTTATCTATAATAAACAATGCCCGTAATGCGTAAAGGGTGACTATTAAGTAATTTTAAACGGCTTTTAAGTAGAAACACGAGTTAATAGAAATACGAGACAAAGACCTTTGCATCCTTCAAATAAAAAAGGGTCGCCGATAGAAAGTAGAAAGTCTAAAACACAACGAAACAGGGAAAATGTTGCTTTATCTATCATAAACAATGCTCGTAATGCGTAAAGGGCAACTATTAAGTAATTTTAAACGGCTTTTGCATAGAAACACGAGTTAATAGAAATACGCGACAAAGACCTTTGCATCCTTCAAATAAAAAAAGGATCGCCGATAGAAAGTAGAAAGTTAAAAGCACAACGAACAGGGAAAAGGTACAAGCTTAAGGGAACCGTAGACCATGAACAAATTCGTGGTTCATACCTACCTCGCGGGTGATATGAAATGGATTCCGCGGACGATATAAATTTTATTCGCGGGTGTTATCAAAATAATCCGCGGTCGATATCAAATTAATCCGCGGTAGGTATCAAGTTAATCCGCGGTAGGTATCAAGTTAATCCGCGGTAGGTATCAAATTAATCCGCGGTAGGTATCAAATTAATTCGCGGTAGGTATCAAATTAATTCGCGGTAGGTATTAAAGTAATCCGCGGATTAATTCGCGGGTGCCGCGGGCCGAATCTGGAGCAATCGACAACGTCGGCGACTAGCCGCCGGAGCGCCGCGGACCGGCCGTCGAACCTGCTCCAGTATCGGTGAATCCCTTACTACTAACGTCGATGACCTTTATGTGTCCAATGTCACTTGAAAAGTACAAAATTTGCATACAAAACTTATTAGCATATCAATAATGGTTTATGTTATTTTGTCTAATTGACTCTTACATGAAATTATTTAAACAAAAACGTAATTGCTAAATTAGCTTAATATAATATTTAATTATTTAGACGTCACAATATGGCGCAAAGTCGATCATATTCTTATTTGAATGATGTTTGAATGGCATTGTATACAGGATCATTTTGACATTGATTCACTATGAAACCACATACTTATCTTCTTGAAAATAGGACTATACAATAAGTTACTCGAGCGGGATATGTAAAATAAAAACCGTAACATTCGAAAAATAAAGTATTGTAACGGGGCTTCACGTTGGGAACCAGATGTAACGAGGTGTCAGGTAGATTGGATGTGGTCTTGTACAGGAAAAGCACGATATTCCTCAAAGTGTTTATTTATGGAACACAATTGTACATTTACACAGTAAACACTATAGGTACGTGACACGTTTAGGGGGGGGTCCGTTCCAGGCGAGTTCGTGACGCGTGTGGCGAAACAAAGCTACGACCAGGAAGCGGACGGTCCGGCAGCGGAGCGGGGTGCGGAGCGCGGGGAGTGGTCTCAGCTAGAGGGAACCACCTTTCCAGTACTGGATACGGCGGAACGCTAGCGTTGACTGATTGCTCTTTTTTTTTTTTTTGTCCTGACTAATCTGCCAGTAGCCTGACAAGGGTCGGCTTTTCTGGCCACACCGGTCTTTAGGGTGAACGCTGGCGCTCGCAACCCTGAAATTAAGCGACCATGCTGAGGGCAACCCACTAACGGGTTACGAACCTCGGCTCAGGACGGTCGCTGAGGGGAGAATGAGACATTCAACGATTAGTGGGGGGGAAGGATTTTTACCTAATCCTATCAGTTCGGGTTGTTTACATCGGCACCCGGGCCGGAACTGTCATGGGGGTCGGGAGGGCGACGGGGAACGCGGCGAGGTCCTCGGCGGCGAGGACGGAACTGCGGTCTTGTGGAGTGTAGGAGTTTTAAAAACTCGTTCTTTTCTCGAATTGCCAGAGTGATGTCGTCCTCTGGATCGGTTAATACGGAACGCGGCCGTCTCCATTTGGCACGGTCAAATGGAGTGTAAATTGACGCTTTGCGGATTAGCGTGTTCGGATGTTTTTCCGCCCGATCGAAGTAGCGTTTGCTGGCGTTTTGCATGAAATGCCTGATGGTCAGCATGTTGGTGTCCACGTGGAGGTTGCGATTGCGAACGTACCACGGGGCACCAAGAGCGTATCTGAGAAATTTGTTCTGCAACACCTGCATACGCTTAAGTCGAGCGGGCGGCATGTGAGCGAATACGGGTGACGCGTACGTCATTATGGGCCTAATGCACGCGGTATATATCCTAATCTTGTTGCGGATGGACATTTTACTTTTTTTGTTTGTGAGCCAATGTAATTGACTCATCGCGAATGCGGCTCGCGCGCGTACCGCGTTTACGTGTGGCAAGAAGGTCAACTTCTGATCAAGGATCACTCCTAAATATTTGGCTTTGTCCTTCCAGGGTATGACCTGATCGGACATGCGGACTGAGGTGCGAGCCACTTGGACCCTCGTTTTCCGAGTGAAAAGGATGGCCTGGCTCTTGGTGGGGTTGACGGTGATTCGCCATTTGCGAAACCACTCACCGAGCTGGTCGGCGGTGGTCTGCAAAGTGCGCACCACTTGGTCAGGGTCTCTACGTGAAGCGTAGATTGCTGTATCGTCAGCGAAGAGCGCCAGATGGGCGTTCTTCGGTTTCGGGATGTCGCTGGTGTACAACGAGAAAAGAAAGGGGGTGACTGCTCTGCGTCGGGCTCGCTATTTATATTGAAGCGGGCGTCGATGTGTGCGTGCGGAGCGATGAGAGGGGTTTCGAGTGATGGCGCGGACGGCGTCGCACTAGCGCCGCGCAGTGGTGCTACAGTATTTTTAATATTACACGTCTTAATGCCTAAGAGAATTTGAAGGAAATCAACATAAGGAAAGTAAAATGCAAGTTAAATCCTTCCTATTACAATAAGCAGGTTCTGGTCCCGAATAGAGTAGGATTATCTATACTAATATTATAAAGCTGAAGAGGTTGTTTGTTTGTTTGGTTGAACGCACTAATCTCAGGATTACTGAACTGATTTTGTAAATTCTTTCACTAATAGGAAGCTACATTACTCCTGAGTGCTATAGGCTACTTTTTATCCCGGAAAAACTTTTTCATGTGGGCGGAGCCACGAGCATCACCTAGTAAGAAGATAATTCTACTAATATTAATATGAAAGTTTGACAAAATATTTTAATTCCAATATTGTAATATTTTAGCCAATCTGACATAAATTGAACGAATGGATGTAAGATACACATATAAACCAAGATTTTATACCAGTTGTACGCTCCCGCGAAATATTTCTTGAAAACTTCACATGAAGCAAGGAAAAGCGAAACATAAACAGTACATAACAAAGCCCAAAGTCAAACAGCGGTTTGCTATTTACACGGAAAGTAGCGCAGGTGCGAATTACGTTCCCTCCCTAGTCGCAGCTTAAACACTAAGCTAACATGGCCACAGTTCCCAGTACTGTACCCTAACTACCCACCTACCTAACTTTTAAGAAGTAAGAACTTCTTGCCTGCTGCTTGACTGCCTCGGTGCCGTAGTTGTATTACGGTACGGCTGCAATGCTGAGGTCTCTGGTTCGATCCCCAGGTCAGGCAAAGTGATATTGGATTTTTCTATTCAGTATCAGCCCGGAGTCTGGAATTTGTGCCCGATATGGCAATAGGCTCGGTCGCTATCACATCATGGGACGGAATACGCACGGCGAAAAGTGGGTACACTAGTTGCGCCTCTGCCAACCCCTCCGGGGATATAAGGCGTGAGTGTGTGTGTGTGTGTAAGAACTTACTTCGCTAAAGAATCTTCATTGCATGTTGTTGAATCATTTCTGTGATAATTTGGAGTAAAAATTCGCAAGATGAACTGAATTTACGACGTATTGCAAAAAAACAATATTACCGATAACAGACCAATTTTTGTATAGAAATCTCTGATTTGCAATAGCGTATTGCATTTAGAGAAATAACTGTCGTTGCTAATGCAAAATTATGAAAATACTTTTATTGATATTTTATCCTATAAAGATGTCCAGTTTTGATTTAATGCCATCTAGCGGCTAATGCTAGTACTACTCTAGCATTAATATTAGGTTGGTGGAAAAGTTTCATCGCATTTTATATGAAAATGAAGACTTCTTTTTTCAAAGTTTATTTACATTTAATTACAGTATATATGTGCCATTTTATTCGATGACTTTCTGCCATCTTGTAGGTAGTGCCATGATCCTGAAGCTGTAGTTTTTTTTTGACTTCTGATCAAAAAAACGCGACAAGTAGTTTTGGCAGTCCTCTCTTGATGTTAACCTGAAACTGCCTAAAGAATTCTGAAGAGAGCGGAAAAGGAGGAAATCTGAAGGTGTAAGGTCAGGGCTATATGGTGGATGCATTAACATCTTCCAGTCAAACTCTCTTAATTTTTGCTAAGTGGCTAAAAAGTGTGTGGTTTAGCGCTATTTATTTATTTATTTAAAAAAGGTACATCAACAGTACATGTATATTCAATACTCTAATACAATTTACTTAGGCTTAAAACTAATACATGCACCAATTACGGATGTACACAACATTACTTAAAAAATATATAAATTATGATAGTACCGAGCTTAACCGCAGGAGGTACGGGTAAACAGTATAATATTACCACTGACCTCTATTATACTAGTACGCTGGACTGGACATTTGAATCGTCAAAGTGTGCCTATTTGATTTTCGCCATATTGGCGGTGATGGCAGTAGCGAGCGTCCATGGAACTAACGATAGAGTTGGGACATGGAACAGCTGATATATCGATAATGATACGAAACAGTCGATGGTTTACAAATTTTAAAAAATAACTAGAAATTCGTTAATATTAATAATTGAAAATACAATTCAAGCATTTTATCGGAACAATGTTTATAACGGCAATTGGATGTACGACAGACAAATCTGTCGTTACTTATTTATTGTAGGAATAATAGCGGTTTAACCCACGTTACCACGGAATAAAAGTAGTCATGTCTTATTCAAAGTTATAAGCTATAATATGAAAAAAAGGAGTGTCTTATTTCAGTTTGTAAGTTACCACCACACCAAATTCAAATTCGTTCAGCAATTAGAACGGGAAGCGATAAAAACAAATATACGTACGAACACATTGTATTAATGGAAGGGATAAGAAAAAAAGACAGTTTGACGGTTGACCAAGTTACATTTTATTACGTCACTGACGTGCCCAAATTATATTCCGCGACAAATAATTTCGTATATTACACATGTAATATTAAGGGAGTTATTTTTTGTTGCTGCATATAGACGAATGTCTATATATTTCGTAATAATTTTTTTTAATTATATATGCAGGTGACTATTGATGTATGGAGAAAATAAAATTAAAAACCGCGATAAAAATCGTTATAATAGTTTAATTCCAATGTCTAACATTCGCGTAAACGTAAGGAATCATTATGAAACACTAATCTTCAATCTTTTCACATGTTGAGTTAAAGTTTTGACACGAGTCTGAGAACTTCTTAAAGCTTTTTGTATTCTTTGCATAACCATTTTAGATGACCTAGGAGTGGGGCGTATCGGTGATCATGATTGGTATTTTCACAGATTTCGGTGTAAGACCTCTTCCTTTTCAGGGTTTCATTTAGTTTCTTGTTGTAACTTGTGTTGGGTTCTGTGAAGAATATAAGAAAATATTCAATTTGATTTCGATAAGAAACAAAATGTAGGTCCACAGTTTCACATTAAATGAAGCAACAGTCAACTGTAAGACAGAAGAAAAAAAATCTAGTTAAGACAGTAATAATAAAAAAAAAACATAAAAAGAAATTACATGAAAAATAAATAAATTGAAGATGTTGATGCCTCAAAACGGTTACCAAATAAACTTTACTTGCTAAAGGTGTAAATAAAATATAATGTGGAACAATTATAAACCAGATTAATTAATAACATGTCAGTTACAAAATAATAATGAACCTTATAAATAGAATAGAGTGAAAAATGTAAAAAACGGTAATTTTATTTTTGTAAATAGGTGCATTTACTTTATGTATGATATTCGGAAATCAATTTCCAAATTTCATGTTTCTAAGCCATAGTTTTTGTGTAGTTGAGTCAGTTGGAAATCTGTAACAATAAGTACAACATTTATAATGTCATTTTTTTTATTTTAAATTGATCTTGCCTCTCCTGGAGTAGACAGACTACATTCTTTATGGAACAATACATTCCTAACCTTATTTTATTATCAATCCTAATTAATGATTTTATAAAGGCACAGTATAAAAGTATAAATGCTAATAGAGCCAAAGTCAACTCTAAAAAATTATCGATATGCATTGTCGATATGAAACTTGGACAACCCTATCAAGATATACGTGCTTTATAAATTAGCTATTTGAGAACAAATAATCGTATAAATACGTTTAATTTGAGTTATTATTTACTTTTAAATGATAATTTGATCTTTACAGTAACTAAATTTAATATAAATAGCTAAAAGATGATGTAAATGTACTTACTTGTGAAATTTTACTCCACTACCTGTTTGGTAACGGGTTTTACAATAGACACAAACTCTCATGGTGGATTACTAAAACCACACACAAATAACACTTTAAAAACACGTTTCACTGTAATATTTCGTTAAAATGCACTGACAAAACAGAGGCATTCAAAACAATACGACGGCCATATGCATTATATGTCAAATTTAGTTCCGTAGACGCTCGAGAGGGGCGTTTCAAATCGGCACAAAATTTAGCTGTCATTTTGTATGGTAAATCCCTTGTTATAGTTCTGTGGTAAATCCTGTCCAGCGTACTAGTATAATAGAGGTCAGTGAATATTACACATGTTGATCAAAAGGAACGTCTACATTTGTTTTTGAAAATATTTATGGAATCAAAAAATATGTCAATATCTGGCACTTTGGCACAGATTTCATTGTAGGTAGTGGATATTCTACGTACGGGCGAGTTATACCCAACATTTGTTCGGCTTTGTGGTAGGTGGAAGAGTTCAGTTCGCGGCTGTCTAGGCAGCCGGTATGGTATCGTCAACCCAAAGCGGTCTAGCAAATGCTCGCACTGAGAAAACCCATTAACACATCTGTATAAAAACATAAGGTCGTGCTGTTTCCGTCGATTGCGTAACGAATACATGTTAAAAAAAGAAAGACGAGTTTCATAAGGACATCGGTGTGATATACCTTGTGAGGTAAACGCCAAGTGCTTCGTGAAAGCACGTTGTACTGATTCTATGCGCTATCGTGATGAAAGACCACAGTCTTTTTATTGATCATTTCCGACCGCTTTCTCTCAACTTCTCGGTTTAATCTCATTAGTTGTTAGCAGTAGAGATCTAAATCGATGGCTCTGCCTGACGGTAAAAGCTCATTATGAACAATGCCCTTCCAATCCCACCATACACGCAAGTAGTAAGGGATTCACCGATACTGGAGCAGGTTCGACGGCCGGTCCGCGGCGCTCCGGCGGCTAATGGCCGACGTTTTTGATTGCTCCAGATTCGGCCCGCGGAACCCGCGAATAAATCCGCGGATTACTTTAATACCTACCGCGAATTAATTTGATACCTACCGCGGATTAATTTGATACCTACCGCGGATTAACTTGATACCTACCGCGGATTAATTTGATATCACCCGCGAATAAAAATTATATCGTCCGCGGAATCCGTATCATATCACCCGCGAGGTAGGTATGAACCACGAATTTGTTCATGGTCTACGGTTCCCTTAAGCTTGTACTTTTTCCCTGTTCGTTGTGCTTTTAACTTTCTACTTTCTATCGGCGATCCTTTTTTTTTATTTGAAGGATGCAAAGGTCTTTGTCGCGTATTTCTATTAACTCGTGTTTCTACGCAAAAGCCGTTTAAAATTACTTAATAGTTACCCTTTACGCATTACGAGCATTGTTTATGATAGATAAAGCAACATTTTCCCTGTTTCGTTGTGTTATTGACTTTCTACTTTCTATCGGCGACCCTTTTTTATTTGAAGGATGCAAAGGTCTTTGTCTCGTATTTCTATTAACTCGTGTTTCTACTTAAAAGCCGTTTAAAATTACTTAATAGTCGCCCTTTACGCATTACGGGCATTGTTTATTATAGATAAAGCAATCGTTACAATACACCATACCTTTCTCAAATTCTAGGTAAAACCCTTTGGGTCTTCTCATTGTCATAATAATTACGGTTCCCATTATTCACATTACCTGATATTACGTATTCAACGGAACATTTAAGGTGAAAGTCGAAACATGTTGGATCTTGTCTGCAAGGAAACAATACTCCCTCTCCATATAAAAGACCGACTCAAAATCACATGGTATCGTATTCCACTCTGTGCTCTGCTCGAAGTGTGATCTCCAGTTGTGTGTAACAGTGAAGTGATAGTAAAATTGTGAAATAGTTAAATAGTGAAAGTGTTATAAAAATGAATGTAAGTACCTTTATATACTTTGATCTAAAAGTGTTGTAACCAGATGTTTCATTAATTGTTTATGCCATGTGTTGTCCACCAGGTTAATACATTTTAGCTATCTTTGATGTCTTATTAATTTATCATTGTTACTAATGTGTACATGTATACTTCGCATACCTATAAGTATTTATCATACAGTACTTACTTAACCGATAATTAAAACAGTTTCATTTCATTTTGTTACAGTTTTCTGAAAATACTTACAAAAACTACTATTATGCTGAAGAAATCGATGAACCTAGTGATGAAGAAGGTACACTCGCCTTTAAAGTAAAAAAAGCGATAATAGCAAATAAAAGACCGATCGAATGCAACAGCATTGATGAGTTCTTCGAAAAACCAAAAAAGAAGAAGACAACAACAAGAAAGTCATCCAGTGTTGGTCGATCGACGAGCGGGGGTGTTTCATACATCCGATCAAACAGCGATGACAACAGTTCTGCATCACATCTCATAAAAATTGAGGTGTATGAAGTGAATAAAATAAAAAACATCGCACCGACGGAACATTGGAAACACGCTGATGTGCGAGTCAAATATTACGCGGAAACCGACAGTGATAAGAACTTGCAAAGTGTTAAGGACACTATATACAATATAACTAAACAGTTGGCTAGTAAGGACGATTGTGTGAAATATTTTATAGACACAGACAAATGAACAAAAGTGCCAGTGCGTGTTAATGTTTTAATATCATAACTTTAATCATATGCTTTGTACTACTATTATTGAAATAAGAAACTATTATTGTAATAACTGTACTTAAGAATCTACCTGTTTAAATTTAACTTACATTGTATTGTATTTAAACTTTGTACTCTTTTAAGTTACATACTTAATAGATTAATTTGTTTTTGATTCTAGAACTCTTTGTGAATTGTGTTATTGCTAAGTATTATTGTAAATAGTTATAAGTCTTTTTAGTGTTTTTTCATGCTCATGCTTACGATTGTAAAGTTATTGGGAACATTCATAAATTGTTTGGAAAAAAGTGGATAGCTTAGAATGTAATTACATTGTTTTGGGTAGTATATAAGCGTTGAAATAACTTAAAATATACTGAGACATTCCTTACCATGGATACAAGCTGTGATTTATATAACATGGAACTCGTCGCACTTCTCGAAAACATCGAATCAATGGATCTGATGTCATCGCAATACGACAAAGAACTGTACGAGCTCTGTGATAAAATGGAACAAAGACAAGTCGAAACGTGAGTAAAACATTTTTTATTATGTTAAGACTAGTTGTAACATGTTTTGGGAATCCATGAAGAGGGGATACACTTAAAGTATTTATAATGGTTCGAACATCTTGCACAATCATTCAACTTGTTTCTTCCGTTTATATTTTTAACATTGAAGTGCAACCAAAATGTACCACTCACTTGATATTTCTAGTTTATCTCAGAGTGAGATTGCGAGTTTCGATAAAAAGATAATTTTACATAAATATCATCGTTTCATACGGTTTTGGTATATATTAAATGTTTTGCCAGAATCAATGTTGGGAGATCCTGATATTTCTCCTTATTATACACCATGTAGTGGGCATAAAATCTCAAAACAAACTCATTCCGATGAGGATGATATTGATGGTGTATTATCAATGAAAGCATATTGTTTGCAGTGTAAATAACAAATAATGTTAGTATCTATTTAAATAATAGAAACATAGCATATTTATTTAGTGAGATAACATTTTTTTAACAGTTTTCTTATCCATCAGATCTATGCAGAATGGAGAAGGCAGCAGGAAAAGATTAGCGCCAACTGAATTGTTTGAAGAGGATCCATTAAAGAGAAGAAAAAATATTCGTCTTGAAGCTCCTTCGACATCTACATCGTCGCTGGATAACATTTTAAATGTAAGTACAGAACAGCATAATGATAAAATTGAATGTCCTGAGTGTCACATATATGTGTCAAAAAAATATATGACCAGTCACTATAAGAGCAATAAACATAAAAATAATTTAATTAGACGAGATAATAATCTACCTAATGTTCAATTCATTGATAGTGCTTTCGGTAATAGAATTATTACATATCGAGTGCAATCTAGTTTAGTTTCTGATACACAGCTTGAATCACCTGAATTATTTTTACAAAATATAAAAAAAATAATTTATACATTACTAGAACGATCTATCTTAGAATATTCTGTTGTAAAAGTTAATTTTATTCTCAATGCGGATTTCACACAAGAAACAAAAAATCTACACAATATTTTTGATTTTCAAATTTCAAACTATCTTGTTTGTCAAGGTGATGACAAAGATATTATTTTCTCATCTATAATTACCGAAATAACAAACAAAATGACCAATTTCCAAAAAAAAGGTAGTGGATGGAGTTTAGTTAAAATAAATCACTTGGATATGAATGTCAACAAATTTAACCCATTGCGTGGATCTTCATACATAGACCTACCGTTAGATATAAAACATAAGAAAGCTGTAATCAATGTTCAAAATAACGATCATGAATGCTTTCGTTGGGCAGTTTTGTCAGGATTATTTCCAGCTACTCATAGTTCCAATAGGGTATCATCTTATATAATACACAAAAACAAACTAAAATTTGATAACCTATCGTTTCCTATAAAAATTAATGACATCCATAAGTTTGAAAAATTAAATAGTATAAGTATTAATGTTTTTGGATTACAATATGATTCAATAAACAAATCAAATAAAGTTGTGGGTCCATTACACTTTACGAAACACCGTAAAATTACTCACTTAAACTTATTGTATATATCTCAAGGTTCCAAAGGTCATTTCTGTTATATTAAAAACCTCTCGAGATTATTATCTAAACAGTTATCGACTTCTGAACATGCAGTTCATATTTGTGATGGGTGTTTATTAAATTTCACGTCATTAGATAATTTAAAACGACACCAAGAAAATGACTGTTTCAATGTGTGTACAAATTTACCATCGGAAAACGATAGAAAAAGAAACTGGTTTAATGAATTAATACCATCAAACCAAATTTCATTTAACAACTATGAACGTAAATTAAGAGTTCCATTCGTTGTGTATGCTGACTTTGAAGCATTTTTAAAGCCAATAGAGAGTTGTTCTAACAATCCAAATCAATCATCAACTGTTAATATCCAAAAACATGAAACGTATAGTTTTGGGTATTATGTTAAATGTTCTTATGATGATAATCTTTCAGTATATAGGTCTTATACAGGGCAAGATTGTGCGCTAAAATTTATGCAATTCATTTACGCAGATTTAGAAAATATTTGTAAAAAGAATTCTTTTGTCAAATCACCATTACCGTTAACTGAAGAAAATAAAATAAATATCAATCAAAGTGAGTCTTGTTACATTTGTGCTACTAAATTAAACGTGGATAGAACAATATCTTATAATTGGCATACTGGTGCATATGAAGGTGTAGCTCATAGAGTATGCTCTCAGAAATACAAAGCTCCTAATTTTGTGCCAGTGTTTTTACATAATTTAAGTAATTATGACGCTCATTTCATAGTGCATGGTCTTGATTTCGAGAAAGGTGACATTGAACTTATTCCTGAGAACAAGGAAAAATATATTTCTTTTTCTAAAGTTTTACAAATCAATAACAGAGTTATAAAATTACGATTTCTTGATTCTTTTAAATTTATGTCAAGTAGCCTTAACAAATTAGCTCAGAACTTATTACTTGAACAATTTCGTGAACTCAAATTAAAATATCCATGTGAAGAAGATTTTAAACGTTTAATAAGAAAAGGTGTTTATCCATACGAATACATGACGACATTTGATTCTTTAAAAATAACTTCTCTTCCCACTCGCGATCAATTTTATAGTTCTTTAAATGATAGTCACATTACAGAAAGTGAATACCATCATGCTCAAGACGTGTGGAATCATTTTAATTGTAAAAACATGGGTGAATATTCAGACCTGTATTTAAAAACAGATGTATTGTTGTTAGCAGATATATTTGAAAACTTTAGGGATGTCTGTCTTAAAACATACGGTTTAGATCCTGCCCACTATTATACAGCACCTGGTTTAAGTTGGGATGCTATGTTAAATTTTACCAAAATAAATTTGGAACTTTTAACAGATATCGACAAGGTTACGTTTATAGCGAATAATATTCGGGGGGGTATATCACAATGCAGCAATAGACATGCAGTGGCAAATAACATGTTTATGTCGGAATACGATTCAGATAAACCATCTTCATTTTTGATGTACTTAGACGCAAATAACCTTTATGGTTGGGCTATGTCCCAATGTCTCCCAACAGCCAAATTTGAATGGGTCGATATAAATACAGATTTTAATATAGCCGATGATGCCAAACATGGTTTAATATTGGAAGTAGATTTAGAATATTCAAAAAATTTACATGATTTTCATTCAGATTTTCCATTTTGTCCAGAAAACGTATGTTTAGGAAACAGCAAAGACAGGAAACTGATCCCAAATTTAAAAAATAAAAAAAATTACGTCATTCATTATAGAAACCTTAAGCAATGTTTAAAAAATGGTCTCCGATTGGTTAAAGTACATAGAATTTTAAAATTTGAACAATCCGCGTGGTTGAAAAGTTACATAGACTTGAATACTCATATGCGTTCATTAGCCACTTCAGATTTTGAGAAAGATTTTTTTAAACTTATGAATAATTCTGTTTTTGGTAAAACAATGGAAAATGTAAGAAAACGAGTTAATGTCAAATTAATTAATCATTGGTTAAATCGTGGCAAAACTCAAGGTGCTCAATCTTTGATAGCAAGACCAGAATTCCATAGTTTATCTATATTCTCAGAGAGCTTAGTTGCAATACAATTAAATAAAACTAACGTTTTATATAATAAACCAATTTACCTCGGTTTTTGTATTTTAGATATATCTAAAACATTACTATACGATTTCCATTACGATTATATGAAAATAAAATATCAAGATAATATTAAGTTACTATATACTGATACCGATAGCTTAATATATCAAATATTTACGCAAAATTATTATGCTGATATAAAACTTGATTTAGTCAACTACTTTGATACGTCCGACTATCCACCAAATAATCAATATGGTTTACCATTATTGAATAAAAAACGGTTAGGTTTTTTTAAAGACGAAAATAACGGTAAAATTCTTAAAGAGTTTGTAGGTCTTCGCTCTAAAATGTATGCAATGGATGTGCAGAATAAATGTATATGTAAAGCAAAAGGGATTAACAAAAGTGTAACAAAAAATTTTTGTCTTACCGATTATAAATCATGTTTATATGAAAAGAAAACGCAATACAGCGAAATGATAAGATTTAAATCAATTAAACATGCTATATATACACAAAAAATTAATAAAATATCTTTATCACACAATGACACTAAACGTTATTTAATAGAAAATTCAACAGATACTCTTGCATGGGGTCATTATAAAATAAAGGACATTTGATTTTATCAACGATTTCTGTACAACGAAAATATGTATGTTAATGTGTGTGTGTGTGTGTGTGTTTCTGTCTTTATTATGTACTATCTTTTTTTTTTTATTTTTTTACTATTACAACTGTTTTGTATAATATCATGAAAAATTAGATGTAAATTTTAATGTATGTAGTTAGTTATTTGTTATACCTGATTTAACTTTATTTTATAATAATTTTCTTACTGTAATATTTTTCAAAACAGCTATGAACTGTATGTGATCATTTTTCAAAGTATTTGTATATGTAATCTTTGTATGTAAAACAAAATCAAATATAATACATTCAATCGTAACTTCTGGTTTTATTCATTCCGAAACGCTTTTCGAGTTCACACGTGTATTTAAAAATGTTTCATTTTTATCATCCTTTTACTGCCATAGTTGCAGGTCCAAGTGGATGTGGAAAGTCTAATTTTGTAACAAACTTTATTAAACATATTAATGAGGTGTGCAACACCAATTTTCATCAAATTACTTGGTGTTTTGATGAAATGCAGCCCTTATATAATTTACCAAATGTAAACTATTATCAGGGTATACCAGATTTGAATATGTTTGATGGAAAGGAAGCTAACCTTATTATTATCGACGATCTCATGAGGGAATCTGATGGTCGCATTGTTGACATATTTACCAAAGGTAGTCATCATAGGAACTTGAGTGTATTTTACATTACTCAAAATTTATTTCATCAAGGTAAAGGACAAAGAGACATTTCTTTGAATTCAAACTACATAATTTATTTTAAAAACCCACGTGATAAAACTCAAATACGTTACTTAGCACGGCAAGTATCACCAGAAAATAGCAAATTCATAGAAGATGCTTACAGAGATGCTACAAAAGAAGCACATGGCTATTTGATGATAGATCTAAAACAAGACACTTTTGACATGTGTCGAATTAAATCAAAGATATTTCCATCTGATGGTCATTCTACAGTGTACATTCCCACAAAAGAGTTTAAATATGTCAAGAACCAACCAATACCCGTCATTTACAAATGATGGATCGACGCTTAAAGACGCATGAACACTTATTAAATGCTCTTTATAAACTTAAACCAAAACATCAACAAGCTCTTTTAAAAGTCTGTAACGAAAACGAAATTAATTTTATATGTGAATGTATTCATAACGTTTTACAAGGAAATATAAAACTTGAAGAAAAATCAAAGAGTAAACTAAAAAAGTATAAAAATCTACTACGAAAATTGGTACGTAAAAGTACAAATAAAATAAGAAAGAATATTATAGTTCAAAAAGGTGGTGCATTTCTTCCGATTATATTGGGTTCTATTTTGAGTGGATTGATAAGTGGACTAGTTTAAAAATGGAACACGCCAAAAAAATGCTGTTAGTTGATCCAAGCTTGATAGATAAGTTAAATCAAAAAAGAAATGAAAATCCTACCTCTCGTTTAGATAGTGAAATGGAAAAAATACTCGACAGTAATATGGATGATCGAAAAAAGTGTAAATTATACTTACAAATTTTACAAAGATATCTTCACTTTATGGAAGAAGATCGTCGTCCCATTGAACTCCCTATAATAACTTCAAATGACGATAACATTAAACCCACATCTGAAAGCTGGAAATTTTTTAATATAAATAATGATATCAAGAATAAAGATGTAGTTGTCAGTCAGACACTGAGTGATGAAGAGAAGCAACAAGAAAGTTTTACACTCAAAAAAAAACCTTCCTACTCAACAAAACAAATTTTAAATTTAATACCAAAAACATATGTAAAAAAAGGTGAGTTGTTATTGAATTCGGTGTCACTAAATAAAAACAAAATTTATTGGAATGATGCTGGCACAGTGATTGTAGATAATGAAGTGATTCCTAACAGTAACATTATCGATTTAGTAAGCGATACACTGCGACCATTAAAAAACAACGACCCACCTGGTTGGGAAAAATTTGCTAAAGCGTTAAACGATTTAAAAGTACCTTTAACATATATTGGCAATCCAAAAAGACGTGAGTACATAGCTCGACTTCAAAAAGCCATCGAAGAACAACCGCCACAAAACACAGAGGTATATTTGACGCCAACGAGCGAAGATAAACACGCAAATAAAATTAAGAAAAAGATTGATTGGGAAAAATGGACCCCTTATTAGAAATAGATCAAATTTATTATGATGTATCACACCCAGCTGGATATAGCAATATCGACAAATTATCAAAAGCTATGAAAGGTAAAATGAAAAAGGAAGAAGTTAAAAACTGGTTGGCATCCCAATCTACGTATACACTCCACAAACCAGTACATAGAAAATTCGCTCGGAACAAATACGTTCTCTCTAATCTCAATGAACTTTGGCAAGCTGACTTAAGCGACATGCGGACTTATTCTAAAGATAATAAAGGTTTCAACTACATTCTTTGTGTTATTGATGTTTTTAGCAAATATGCATATGCTAGACCCTTGAAAAAGAAAAATTCAGAAACCGTAAAAAAGTGTTTCGACAGTATATTTAATGAAGCTAATACTACACCCACTCACATTCAATCTGATAAAGGCACTGAATTTGTATCGAAAGATGTTCAAAGATACTTTAAAACAAAAAACATAAATTACTATACGACAAATAATCCAGACATCAAAGCAAGCATTGTAGAAAGATTTCAAAGAACGCTAAAAATGAAGATGTGGCGCTATTTTACACACAAGAATACACATAAATATATTGATATTTTGCAGAATTTGATACACTCTTACAATCATAGTTTCCATTCTAGTATTAAAATGTGTCCTTCAGATGTTAATTCTAATAATATAATGACAGTTTGGAGTAATTTATATGAAAAATCTGAAAAATCATCAAAAACTATACTACCTATGTTTCATGTCGGTGACCATGTCAGAATAACTAAATATAAACATGTATTCCAAAAAGGTTATGAATCTAATTGGAGCGATGAAATATTTGTGATTTCTTCTATAATAGAACGTACTCCGTGGCCCGTTTATACTATAAAAGATTTAGATGGTGAGGAGATAGTAGGAACGTTTTATGAACGAGAATTACAAAAGGTCATTTATGACCCCACCATTGAACACAAGATTGATAAAATAATTCGCTCTCGTTATTCTGGCAGCAGACAACAAGTGTTAGTTAAGTGGAAAGGTTATCCAAACAAATTTAATAGTTGGATTTTAGCTTCCAGTTTAAAAAAAATATGATTAAAGATTTTTATTTAACTTTACTTAGCAATAGTTCAATGGAATATTTTCCTGAGAACAAAACATCAATTTTTTCAACAAAATTACCCAAACCCATAATATTGGAAGGAGAATGGTGTGTAGGAATCGTTGAATTCCAATATCCATGCACCATGTTTACTGTTCAAGATCATGAGAATGTTATTTACATAACAAAAATCATGAAAATGCCCAATGAAGACAAACTATCTACAGTTTATTATAAGACTCACATACCTGCCACAAACTATGATAACATTAACCATATTTTGTCAGCATTAAATAATATAAGAGAAAAAATCAAATTCCGCTACGATAATATATCTAAATTTGTTTCTGTTTCTGTGTTAGACGAATCAATAAAATCTGTAACATTATCTCCTAAACTAGGCTTACAGTTGGGATTTGAACCAAACAGAAACCTTGTTGAAAAGAATTTAGCTAAATGTCCAGCTAATTTACATTTAGGGTTACCATCTCAACTATTCGTTTACTGTGATATAGTTGAACCTCAAATTGTAGGTGATGTAATGACACCTCTTCTGAGAGTAATACCATTAGATCCTTCAAAATACATCTATGGTGCCAATAAAATGCATGTATTTTCACCTCCTCATTACTTATCGGTAATGCGAAGAGAATTCGATACCATTGAAATAGATATAAGGTCAAGCACCGGACAAAAGATACCATTTCAATTTGGAACGGTGTGTGTTAAACTACATTTTAAAAAATTATAATGCATTTTGAACGCTCCAACATGATATGTCCTTATCAACGCTATTATTCTCATCAGGCTGGTTCAGGTATAGGGGTGGTATATAAAGGGGCGCCTTATCAAAAAGGACATGGAATTGGTAGTTTTCTTGGGGGATTGTTTAGGTCAGTTTTACCATTATTATGTAGCGGTGTTCGATCTGTTGGTAAAGAGGCATTGAGCGCTGGTGTTGGTCTATTGACAGATATGGTTAGTGCGCGACCAATGGAAGATTCAATAAAAGCACGTCTTAAAGAAGTTGGTTCCAACTTAAAACGCAAGGCTGATGAAAAAATAGATAAAATCAATATGTCTGGATCCGGATATATAACAAAACGAAAACGTCTACCTGGAGTCAGTCCGTCGTTGACCGCGAAAGTGAAAGCTCTAAAAAAATCAAAAATTACTCAAAAACAAATCAAGGACATATTTTCTAACAATTAATCAAAATGTCTTTTTTACATAGTCATTCCTGTGAATGTATAAAGTCCGAATTGGATTTGTTTGCATTGCCGTCAACTCAAACTAGCATTGAAAGTGGAATTTGGATCCATTATAAACCAATTTCATCTCTTGCCGATGATGGTCCTATAGAATTTCAAATTCCTGGAGCAGGAGATGACTACATAGATTTATCTCATACGTTACTTCACTTGAAAGCGAAAATAGTAAATCAAGATAACACCAAACTAACCGCATCTACAGTCGTTGCTCCGGTGAATAATTGGTTGCACTCACTCTTCAGTCAACTTGATGTCTACTTAAATCAAAAACTTGTATCACCACCCAATAACACATATGCTTATCGTGCGTATATAGAAAACTTATTGAACTATGCTCCTGCAGCAAAAAAATCTCACCTCACCTGTGGTTTATGGTATGAAGATACAGCTGGAAAAATGGATTCCACCGATGATACTAATAAAGGATTTACTAAGAGGCAAGAATTATCTAGTGAAAGTAAAGAAATGGAAATGATTGGTCACTTACATGGTGATTTATTCAATCAAGAAAAATTTTTAATCAATGGTGTTGATATATGTGTTAAGTTAATTCGTTCTAGAGAAAATTTCAATCTCATGGCCTCTACAGGTGACCTTAAATTAAAGGTATCTATTACGGATGCATCTTTGATTATTCGTAGAGCACGAATCAATCCCAGCGTGTTACTTGCTCATCAAAAGGTCTTAGCTTCTACCACAGCTAAATACCCCATTACTCGAGCTGAAGTTAAAGTTTTAACAATACCATCAGGTGTTCAAGGAAAAACTCTAGATAACATTTTCTTAGGACAATTACCTAAAAGGTGTATAGTGGGATTTGTAAATAACGCTGCTTTCAATGGAAACCTCACTAAGAACCCATTTAACTTTCAAAATTACGACATCAATACTTTTAGTTTATATATAGACGGTCAACAAATACCATCAAAGGCTTTACAACCCTCATTTGAGAACAAAATTTTTACTTCAGTATATCATACATTGTTTTCTGGAACAGGTATACACTTTCTCAATGAAGGTAATGGGATATCCCGAGAACAATACGCTGAAGGGTATTGTATGTTAGCGTTTGATTTGACACCTGATTTATCAGCAAACTCTGCAAGTCATTGGAATCTTGTAAAGCATGGTAGTGTGAGATTAGAAGTGCGTTTTGAAACAGCTTTATCACAAACTATTAATTGCATTGTTTATGCGGAGTTTGATAATGTTATTGAAATAGATAAAAACCGCAATATTTCAGTAGATTATAGTAGTTAAGAACACAAAATTAACTGTTTAAGATTAGATTAAGCGTGAATAATTTAATTCAGATTTGTTGTTAGATTTAAGTTACGAATAAAACGAATTCACAAAATATTAAGTTCTTTGTTTTACTATAATCCTTGCAACCCCACAACAAGAGTCAACTTGGCTTATAAGTACCATAATAGTGTCTTGTTAACCTTATATAAGACATTACCACTTTATCATTCGACCTGATAAGATTCTGCAGCGATACGGTGAATAAAAATGAATACAATAGAAATACAGAATTACTTAAAGAAAATTGATCCAAGTATTGAATATAATGTATATGCAGCCAATCGTCTACCAATATATGTGGTAACTCCTACATACGTAGTTAGCAACTTAGACTCTGATAACAAACCAGGTTCTCACTGGGTCGCCATACACATAGATAAGAATGGTTTTGGACAGTACTTTGATTCATACGGTCGACCACCTCAAGGATACCACCGAATGTTTTTAGCGAGAAATTCTAGAATGTGGAATTACAATACAAGTCGAATTCAAAATGACTTTACTATAGTTTGTGGAGAGTACTGTTTAATGTATCTGTATTATAAATACTATGGTAAGAGTCTCAAAGATTTTCAAGTATTATTTAGTGATAATACAATATGCAATGATGTGTTTTTAAATGGTTTATTTAAATCATGTTTTGAGGTGAATAAATGAAATATGAAAATGAATGAATGATTTTTCTTTATTGAAGATTAATAACCCCATACAATACTTATAATTCTTCCAAACAATTTATGAATGTTCCCAATAACTTTACAATCGTAAGCATGAGCATGAAAAAACACTAAAAAGACTTATAACTATTTACAATAATACTTAGCAATAACACAATTCACAAAGAGTTCTAGAATCAAAAACAAATTAATCTATTAAGTATGTAACTTAAAAGAGTACAAAGTTTAAATACAATACAATGTAAGTTAAATTTAAACAGGTAGATTCTTAAGTACAGTTATTACAATAATAGTTTCTTATTTCAATAATAGTAGTACAAAGCATATGATTAAAGTTATGATATTAAAACATTAACACGCACTGGCACTTTTGTTCATTTGTCTGTGTCTATAAAATATTTCACACAATCGTCCTTACTAGCCAACTGTTTAGTTATATTGTATATAGTGTCCTTAACACTTTGCAAGTTCTTATCACTGTCGGTTTCCGCGTAATATTTGACTCGCACATCAGCGTGTTTCCAATGTTCCGTCGGTGCGATGTTTTTTATTTTATTCACTTCATACACCTCAATTTTTATGAGATGTGATGCAGAACTGTTGTCATCGCTGTTTGATCGGATGTATGAAACACCCCCGCTCGTCGATCGACCAACACTGGATGACTTTCTTGTTGTTGTCTTCTTCTTTTTTGGTTTTTCGAAGAACTCATCAATGCTGTTGCATTCGATCGGTCTTTTATTTGCTATTATCGCTTTTTTTACTTTAAAGGCGAGTGTACCTTCTTCATCACTAGGTTCATCGATTTCTTCAGCATAATAGTAGTTTTTGTAAGTATTTTCAGAAAACTGTAACAAAATGAAATGAAACTGTTTTAATTATCGGTTAAGTAAGTACTGTATGATAAATACTTATAGGTATGCGAAGTATACATGTACACATTAGTAACAATGATAAATTAATAAGACATCAAAGATAGCTAAAATGTATTAACCTGGTGGACAACACATGGCATAAACAATTAATGAAACATCTGGTTACAACACTTTTAGATCAAAGTATATAAAGGTACTTACATTCATTTTTATAACACTTTCACTATTTAACTATTTCACAATTTTACTATCACTTCACTGTTACACACAACTGGAGATCACACTTCGAGCAGAGCACAGAGTGGAATACGATACCATGTGATTTTGAGTCGGTCTTTTATATGGAGAGGGAGTATTGTTTCCTTGCAGACAAGATCCAACATGTTTCGACTTTCACCTTAAATGTTCCGTTGAATACGTAATATCAGGTAATGTGAATAATGGGAACCGTAATTATTATGACAATGAGAAGACCCAAAGGGTTTTACCTAGAATTTGAGAAAGGTATGGTGTATTGTAACGATTGCTTTATCTATAATAAACAATGCCCGTAATGCGTAAAGGGCGACTATTAAGTAATTTTAAACGGCTTTTAAGTAGAAACACGAGTTAATAGAAATACGAGACAAAGACCTTTGCATCCTTCAAATAAAAAAGGGTCGCCGATAGAAAGTAGAAAGTCAATAACACAACGAAACAGGGAAAATGTTGCTTTATCTATCATAAACAATGCTCGTAATGCGTAAAGGGTAACTATTAAGTAATTTTAAACGGCTTTTGCGTAGAAACACGAGTTAATAGAAATACGCGACAAAGACCTTTGCATCCTTCAAATAAAAAAAAAGGATCGCCGATAGAAAGTAGAAAGTTAAAAGCACAACGAACAGGGAAAAAGTACAAGCTTAAGGGAACCGTAGACCATGAACAAATTCGTGGTTCATACCTACCTCGCGGGTGATATGATACGGATTCCGCGGACGATATAATTTTTATTCGCGGGTGATATCAAATTAATCCGCGGTAGGTATCAAGTTAATCCGCGGTAGGTATCAAATTAATCCGCGGTAGGTATCAAATTAATTCGCGGTAGGTATTAAAGTAATCCGCGGATTTATTCGCGGGTTCCGCGGGCCGAATCTGGAGCAATCAAAAACGTCGGCCATTAGCCGCCGGAGCGCCGCGGACCGGCCGTCGAACCTGCTCCAGTATCGGTGAATCCCTTACTACTCACGCAGCATCATCTTATTGCGAGTTAACCCAGGTTTTGTCACAGTCTGTGAAGCCTGACCGACCTTTGACCACGACCTTTTTCGTACGTTCTTGTCGTACGTGATCCACTTTTCATCACCAATTATCAATATCTTCAAAAACGGTTCGATTTCATTACGTTGCAATAAAGAATCGAAAATGAGTAGGTACACGGTTCATTAGGTTTCTTTCAGCGAGCTCATGTGGCACCCAATTATCAAGCTTTTTTGTGGACCCAGCTTTTTTTCCATGGGTCAAAACTGTTTTGTGATCAATTCTCAGTTGTCCAGCTATGTCGTAACTAATAATATGTTGAGCTTGCTCCACTTTTTCAAAAATGGCGTCCACTTTATCCGTAACAGGGCGACTAGAGCGAGGTGCATCTTTGACATCAAAATTCCCGGATTGAAAACCCTTAAGAGGCCGTATACGAAATTTCAAATATTTCAGTCAACTTTTCATCGTGATTATTCAAAAAATAAACTGATCTGATTAATTTCTAATACATCATCGCAAAGACTATTTCAACACTAATAAATTAAACGAGCTACATTTTTCATATCTTCTAACACATATTCAAATATGTTCTTACAATAAACTTAAAATCATTGCAACAAGCAAATATAGGACTTGGCTGAATAAACACGAGTCTCCGTGTGTTCCGACGCCTTGTTGCGTGGATGTTTACTTGCACTAGTGGACTCCGAGTGAATAACCATGTTACCTTCATTGTCGCTAATAAATTAAATTTTGAGGCGTGTATAAATTCATTTAGTGTGTTTTAGCGAAAGGAAAAGCCATAAGCGTCACCAAAATACAAACGCAGTAGGTAGCGTCATTACACCCTACAAAGCCCGTTGAAAATTAATGGAATTAATCGAGATGACCTACAAGACAAATTTAGGTCAGTGGTTCCCAAAGTTGAATAAGCCGCGACCCACCTAACAAAAACTTCCAAATTCTGGACCCACCTCTTGGCTGTTATGAAGTAATTTTAATACCTTTTTCGAGAATATTGTTTCGTTTCTCGTCCATCATTGGCCACCCGGCTATTGTGGCGGTCGGTTGATATATTGTTCTATTTCTCAAGGCCCACCCAATATTCCCTTGCGACACACTGGTGGGTCGCGACCCATAGTTTGGGAAACACTGCTTTAGGTATTTCTTTAGATCTCAATAGGTACACAAAGAACTTAGTAAATACAAATTGTTGGGCTCGCGGTAATACCGCGGGGCGTTAAAATGTAGCATTTTACCCGTCATAATCTACAGGGTATAAACGTCATAATTTAAGCAAAGTATCAGTGCCTGTTTCATTGGTTTCAAGTTAATTTTACTTGACAGTTAGCTTAGTATTTATTAGTTTAGTAATTAATAACTAATGTAGATATTATTAACTTTTATATGGGAACACAGATTACAGTGTGACTTTTGTATTTGGTCGGCTTATATATGTGCCGAATAACATTTAATCAGAAGTTCTGAATCAGAGACTAACTATTATGACTTTCAATGAAAGAATTAATAACTAAAGTAATTATTATTCGGAGAACTAATAGTATTAAGGATAGCATTTGCGCGCGGCTCCGCCCGCGTAGAAAAGTTTTTCCGGGATAAAAAGTAGGTAGCCTATAGCGCTGAGGAGTAATGTAGCTTCCTATTAGTGAAATAATTTTCAAAATCGGTCCAGTAGTTCCTGAGCTTAGCACGTTCAAACAAACAAACAAACTCTTCAGCTTTATAATATTAGTATAGATTCGTTAGAACTTTCAGAGGTAGAAAATTGTAATTTCGTTTCGACCTTACTTCCAGATACACGCACGCGCATGCTCACGCCTTTTATCCCCGAAGGGGTAGGCAGAGGCGTAACTAGTGCACCCACTTTTCGCCAAGCGTATTCCGTCCCATGATGTGATAGGGGGCGAGCCTATCGCCATACCGGGCACAAATTCCAGACTCCGGGCTGATACTGAATAGAAAAATCCAATATCACTTTGCCCGACCCGGAGATCGAACCCGAGACCTCAGCCTTGCAGTCGTACCGTAATACAACTACGCCACCGAGGCAGCCAGATACACGGTAGGTAGTTATAGTAGAAGCATGGTTTTTGGCCAAACGCGGTCTACAGTAATGATTACCTACCGATACTGAGTAATTTTTTAACTAGCTACCTATAAAACATTCATAAAAACGAATGTTTTACGATAACCATAGCCAGCTGTTTGTCAACTAAGTATAATATGAAAATTGATCGGGTAATGAATGAATTAACCTTTAAATGTATGTACTGTGTATGATTGTTTTAAATATACTATACACGGAAATTTAACCCTGAAACACGGTATTTCTAATTTTAATCTAGTTTTTTTTTTTTTTATAGCATTGAATGACGACACGAGCATGCCGTTCACCTGATGGTAAGCGATACGACCACCCATAAACAGTAGCAACACCATCCAGCACCTTGACTTACAAAGTACTGTGTGGCATTCCACTGCGCTCGTCATCCTGAGACATACGATGTTAAGGGCGGTATTAATAAATGAATCTCAAGTTTGAGTTATATCTCAAGTAGACATAATGTATTAATAGTTCCATACATTATGTCTACTTGAGATGTAACCCAAACTTGAGATTGATTTATTAATACCACTCTTAGTCTCATTATGTCCAGTAGTTATACTGGCTACAATGTCCTTCAAACCGAAACACAACAGTGCATGCACACTGTTGCTTGGCAGTATCTAGTAACACTGCTTCGTCCGTACCCATAAATAATAAGGGTAAAATATAACTTCTAATTACGTGTCCTTACTTGCAACAAAAATATGTACACACTATAATGCCTATGAACTTTCGCGTTTATAAAATTTATTTTGGTCTTGAGGGGGGGGGGGGGGTATACGGTGTCATGGAGCATGCAAGGACCCCCCACCCTCATGTGAACCTATAGCTACGCCCGTGATCTTAATACTAGGGCAGCAAACAAGACCTTTAGTCATAACATAAATTGATAGACCCATAAACTACGCACAGATTTATCTGCGTTTATTAATGTGATTCGATCGACAAATTAGCTAGCAAGTTTCAAAGGAATATATCCTGTAAACGTGGAAAATAAGGGTGATATTCCCTTACAAATTACTCGCAAACTCGTAAGTAAGATTATACAGTGCGCACCAAAGATTGGCATCATAAAATGTCACCATCTATGTAAGTACCGGCCATCACCTTACTGTGACCGTGGCGCCATAAAACTCGAGGCTAGATAACTTCTGCCTAATCGATTTGCGAAAACATGGCTATAAAATAAAATAGTTTTCTAGAAAACTTGTTTTTTCGGCTTATTTCTATGAAAGAAGCAATGCTATGACAATGAGTCAGTTATTCGATGCTTATGCATGACAGCCAGGGGCGTAGCTACCGCTGTATCAGCCGTATCAATGATACGGGGCCCCCGAGCTCTAGGGGCCCCTCTTAGCCCATACGGTAGACTTAAGCGGTTTTTTTGCCCCCGTATAATAGGCCTCCGGACGCGGGGAATGCGAGGCGGCATAAACTAAGTGGCCTGTACTTAAGGAAAGTATAAATCTGGCGTTGTAATGGCCCCCAACCAAATTTTGATATAGGGTCCCTTTATGGCAAGCTACGCCACTGATGACAGCCTTCGCAGTGCGTAGGCATGGGGGCGCTGTGATTGGCTAACATTGAGATACAACTTGACTTCAGTTGGCATTCGGATAAATAAAGCTGAACAAAGCCAAAGAAAACTATGAAATTGGCGACACTAACCGTTCGGACGCACTACGCGTCCTCATAGCTCTGTTTGTGCATATTGATGCTAGAATACCTTTTGGTAAATAAATACTTATTATTTATGTTTAATGACCATCTTAGTGTATGAAGTGTGTCAATAAATAAAGATGATTTCCCGAGATTATATTGAAGTTTGAAAAAGTAGATGTGTTTAGTTAAGTATTCCTTATAATTAGTGAGTTATTAGGTGAGATGGATGGCCATGATTTCAATCTCACCCAGTAAATATTTAATTTTCCTACGAGGTCTCCAATTTTTAAAGACGTAATTCCTCGCAATAGCTCTCAAGGAAGGCAACGAATTCTATTTACATTTTGTAATTATAACAAAGCCTAATTTAGACCAATCAATTATTGCTAACAATATTCATACGCAATTATAACTCTCAAATGTTACCCTCTCTGAACATACTCAATGGCGATGCAAGTCTTGCCCCGCGTTGACGTATACGTGTCTTGATAGATATTTGAAAACGATTAATAGCAACAATTGCTACGTCTAAATGAGATGAATGTTGCCCGCCAACATCGCAATAAATACATAATTCGTATAAATACGGTATTGAATCACCGCAATGTCTATTTCTACCTCCAAGCAACAGTGTGCATTCACTGTTGTATTTCGGTTTGAAGGACATTGTAGCCAGTATAACTACTGGACATAATGAGACTTAACATCTTATGTCTCAGGATGACGAGCGCAGTGGAATGCCACTCAGTACTTTGTAAGTCAAGGTGGTGGATGGTGTTGCTACTGTTTATGGGTGGTTGTATCGCGTACCATCAGGCGAACGGCATGCTCGTCTCGTCATTCAATGCAATAAAAAAAAATCTAATCTCAAAACAAATATCTATAAAATTTAAATGACTAAATATTGTCATTGTCAAATTATTTATTCGTCTCGATTAATGCGATAATTAATGAAAATAGACTTAAGTGTGAACCCAGCATTAGCCATGTAAATCCCCGTTACAAATTACGTAACCAACTTAGAAATAAATTCTTTCGTGTTTCTTCTATCGAATTAATTAATTTACCCCAAAACGCTGCTTTTAAGGCCGCGTATCGTAGTCCACTTGCTAAGGGCACCTATAAAAGGAACCCCTCACTATGTTTCCTCGTAAAATTGATCCTTCCGAATTGAGAATAATGTTTTTGTAAGGTCGTGTTCACATTGTGTGGCACGACTCATTGACCAGATTAGTAAGAAATCTATTAATGTGATTATTAGTTTTCTGGAAGATTCTAATCGAATTAATGTTTGATTACTTTTGCAGAAATCGATTATTTGATGTGATATTTCCGTAAGCTTACCCAGGAGAGGGGAAGGCAGCAGTTAAAAACTGGGTCTTATAATATACGCATACTCACGCTATGTTATCCCTGGAGGGGTAGGCAGAGGCGCAACTAGTGCAACCAATTTTTACCGTGCGTGCGTATTCCGTCCCATGATGTAATAGGGGGCAATCGCCATATCGTCTTATAATATACCTATTGCCTAAGCACTGCTATATTTACTTGTGTTGTTATTCGAACCTTCCAGATTTGCCATTCCATAGACCAAAAACTGCGATTTTCTCCTGAAATATACCGTTTTCGTTTTACTTTGATAACTTTGGTTTGTTCTCCATAACCTATTTTAGTGGGAACGTTACTGTTAGGAACATGTATTTTTTAATTATTCCTTCGTATAATATTCAGTTTAGTTCATAAATAATTCAATAAATATACGCATTGACCGCTAACACAGCCGGAAAAAATCTAAGGCCTGTATTCACAAACGTTACTTAGCTAAGTACGGACTAATGCTATGATAATAAGTCTGTTTCTTAGTGTTTACGGCATGACAGCCTTCGCTGTGCGTTGGCATAGGGGCGCTGTGTTTGGCTACTATTGAAATACAATTTTGATTCAATTGGCTGTCAGATAAAGAAGGCCAAAGAAAACAATAAAATTGCCGACACTATGCGTTCGGGCGCACTCTGCGTCCTCTAAATATTGCTTATGAATATGTGTTAAGTGTTAGTTCCCCTAATAAAACTTAGTCACGACCATAGACAGCAACTTTTCCCTTGCGACAGTTGTGGCAACCATGGTCGAGAATGAAGACGGGTTGCCGTTGCCTCGTTTTGCGAACAAGTCACGTCCCTAAAAGAGGCAACGAAAAGAAAGAGGGAGCGATCCATTGGACTCTCTCATAGCAGACATCGGAGAGACGACCTCCGATCTCCCTAAGCAGACCTGCAGGTGGCGGGCAGGCATCCAGCTACCAGGTAAATAATGCCCAAGAGGCTGGCGTGCAGCAGTACATGCATGCCTATGATATTACCGAGGTCTTGAGGCTCTGCCCAAGAGCTGACTCCTGCGAGGGTTGCGGTTGCATCAGGGCTCAGTCCTAGGCCCTCTCCTGTGGAACATTGGTTACAATTGGGTGCTCCGTGGTGTCAACCCCGAAGGCGTCGCTGTTGTCTGCTACGCGGACGACACCTTGGTGACAGCGACGGCTAGGACCTTCCAGGATGCTGCCCTGCTTGCTTCGTCTGGTACCGAGCAAATGGTGAGCAGGATTCGGCGGCTGGGCCTCAATGTGGCCCTTAACAAAACCGAGGCCCTTTATTTCCACGGGCCTCGGAAGAGGCCACCTTCGGAGGCCCATATCATAGTGGAGGGGGAGCGGATACCCATCGGCTCCACAATGAAATATCTGGGTTTGGTGTTGCACAGCCGGTGGGACTTCCGTGCCCACTTTGAGATGTTGTCGCCGAAATTGCTGCGGGCAGCAGGCGCGCTCGGACGCCTGCTGCCAAACTTGGAAGGTCCCGGTAACCCTTGCCGAAGTTTATACGCTGGAGTTGTGCGGTCCATGGCCTTATACGGTTGTCCCGTCTGGGCCGGGTCCCTGAATGCTCGATGCGTCGCTATACTGCGCAAGCCGCAGCGTTTAGTGGCGCAGCGACTCATCAGGGGCTACCGCACAGTCTCCCACGAGGCGGCCTGTATCTTGGCCGGTATTCTGCCATGGGATTTGGATGCCAAATACCTTTCGTCTATATTCTTCTGGCGTGAGGAGGCATCCCATCTCGGGCGGAGACTGGCCCCTAGGGAGGTCACGGCCCAATTGGCCTCCATCCGCAGCGTCGCCGTGGAGGAGTGGCATACCAGGCTGGAGAGCCCGAGTGCGGGCTTGAGGACCGTCGCGGCAGTGCGACCTGTCTTTTTAAGCTGGCTTGACAGGCGCCACGGCGCGCCGACATTCCGTCTGACACAGGTACTGACGGGCCATGGGTGTTTCGGCTCGTTTCTGTGTCGGATCGGAAAGGAGGAGTCCGCCGTGTGCCACCATTGTAGCAGCGGCCGCGAGGACACGGTCCAACACACTCTCGAGGAGTGCCCAGCCTGGAATCTACAACGCAGCGCTCTTAGAGCAGTCGTCGGAGGAGACCTCTCGCTGCCAGCCGTGGTTTCCGCCATGGTCGGCGGCTGGAGGTCATGGCGAGCGATGGCTTCCTTCTGTGAGTGCGTCATCTCGCGGAAGGAAAGCGCCGAGCGGGATCGTGAGCAGAACGATCCCGCCCGCAGCCAGAGGAGACGAAGGAGGCGCCGGGTGGACGACTGACCGGCGCCTCGTGCCCTGTGGTCTGGGGGCATCTAGAGAATTCCGCCACGGCATCCCCTGCCTGTCGTAAGAGGCGACTAAATGGGGTTTGAGAGAGTCGCGGGGCGAGCAGTGGGGGGCTGCCACTCCAATTTATGCGACTCCGAGGTGGACGACATTGCGGGTGGTCGGTCTCCTGCAGTCGTAGACGCCAAAGGCGTGCTTTGGAGGTCGGGGGCTTCTTAGCCCCCCTCATTTAGAGAGGGGCCGTAATACGGCATTGCGCCGGGACGGCTCCGTGCAGCTATCTTCGTGCAACAAGATACCCCGGGGCCGTCCCGTATGCGCCGAAGAAGGCCACCGCGGGTTTTGGTTGGTATGCCGATGTAGGGTGTACATAGTGTTAGGGACTCGGCCCAATGCTCGCTCGGATGATGTTATACTCCCGAGTGTCGACATTGTGCCGTAAGATCGGTGAAACCAACATAACCATTCCACTCACCCCACAGTGGTGGTAGCGATAACGCGTTTTTCCCCGCGATAAAAAAAAAAAAAAAAAAAAAGGGTTGCGGTTGCATGCACATGCGCACCTTGTGAATTTCGATAGAGAATAGATTGGCAGGGTTTTAGTCGGTAGGATGTCTTCGACCGGTGAGTCCAGCAGGAATGCGTAAAAGGATTGCCCCGTGCTAAAAAAATATGTTGGTCACCTCACCGTGAATCAACCCTTATAAGAAATTGTTTGACGCCAAACGAACACAGCAAGGAAAACTATTATACGTATGAGTAAATCACAGCTTTTATTCGGGCGACATGGTTATGTTGTTTTTATGGAGCACGCAATCTGGTGTAATGTGAGTCACTGTACTCTACTTGTTTTTCGACTTAACGTTACTTGTACTTTTAACATTTTCAGGATTTTTATAGCTGGAAAGTATGTCGACTAAAAATCATTTTAGTACTTCGATATTGACATATACAGCATTAATTTGTGGTGTAGATAATTTAGATGTTTGCGTCTTTTAATTATTTATTTTTTTTACTTTTTATTAAGTTCGTTTGTTTATTATTATTTTTTTTTTAGATTTTAGTAATTTTTTTTTATATTGTTAATTAACTTTCGTCTACTTTCTTCTATGTTTGTATTGCCTATAAGTAAAAACTGTTTTGGATTATGAACCTTAATTTTTTATTCATTTATCTTTAGTTATACTTAGTTCTGTTTGTTTCCCAAATAAATAAATAAATATACATATTTTTAATGTTATGTCGTATGTCTATTTCTCCCGCAAATCAGAATGCATTTTATTGTATTCTGGTTTGAAGGACATTGTATCCAGCATAATTACCACAGTACACAGATATTAAAATTTTCGTGTAATTACTGAGCATTATGACACTGAACATCTTATGTCTCAGGGTGACGAGCGCAGTGGAGTGCCATGCATTACTTTGAAATGAAATCATTTATTCGAATCCATAAAATGTTACCCATTACTTAGATTCAGTAAATTTTTACTCTACCACCAGTTCGGAAAGCAGTTTCCACCAGATAAGAACGGGCAAAGAAACTTTAGAGTTGCTCTTTTCAAAATCAGTTCAAAGGTAGGTAAATTAGGTACAGTATAAAACAAAAAGAAATATATATATTATTTTTAATTCAAAGCTCTGTGTGGGGTTGCTACTGTTTATGGGCAGTGGTATTGCCACCATTATTTACCATGCGAAACGCATGTTCGTGTCGTCATTAACTTGCAACAAAATAGTGTAGTTTATCCCTCATTGGAATAGTGTAGGAGGTTATAGGTTTCTTAAAGTATTTCGGTAAAAAACTTGCGATATTTAGCACTATACTAAAAAATATATATGAACACGCTAGCTTAGCTGAGAATGGCTGGGTCTGCCGAGACGAAGTTCCGCAGGTTCAAAACTGAAGGCGCACATCACTGATCTTTCGGCGCTACGACTGTATTGTTTATCAATTATCGTTCGCTTTAACGGTGAAGGGAAACACCGATAGAAAAACCTACATACGTGAAAATATTCCATAAGAATTTCGAAGGTATATGAAGTATGCCTTGGTGGCGTAGTTGTATTACGGTACGACTGCAAAGCTGAGGTCTCGGGTTCGATCCCCGGGTCGGGTAAAGTGATATTGGGTTGTTCTATTCAGTATCAGCCCGGAGTCTGGAATTTGTGTCCAATGTGGCGATAGGCTCGCCCTCTATTACATGGGACGGAATATATGCGGCGAAAAGTGCGTGCACTAGTTGCGCCTCTGTCTACCCCTTCGGGAATAAAGGGCGTGAGTGTGTGTGTGTGTATGAAGTCTGCTAACCCGCACTAGGCCAGCGTGGTGGACTAAGGCCTAAACCCTCTCAGTTGTAGAGGAGGCTCGTGCTCAGCAGTGGACATATATTTATTTATTTATTTTTACATGGAAAACTTACAGCCTAACATAATAAGTTTAAATGCTACAAATATACACCAGGGCCAACAACAAGTTTTCACCGATGGTTAATACATTGATGTTTAAATATGGGCGAGTTCCCAAAATCCAGTCAACCGTAATTACAAATTAGAAATCAGAGTCAAAAAAGTCTGAGAGCAATTGCTTTCTTATAACTAAAGCACTATCATAGAAAACATCTATATTATTCTTCCAGATAAGGTCGTTGACGAGATTTGGTGCTCGATATAGAAAACTATATTGCCTGTAATTAGTCTTAGTATAATACAGAGCTGGTTACTGTTACTGTTGTGGGGCTCCTTTTTCCGCACTTAGCCCGTAGAAGGTCGGGCCGTTGTGCGTGATGTGCGAGCTAGAACTCTATCCAGCCTAACTCCTTCCATAAGCGCAGGATCTTCCTGGTTACAACACAGGACTGGTCCATACCAGTGGTATGGTATGGTATTAACCACCATTGGCATGGTGGAAACTGATAATTGTTGTGTGAGATGTAAATTAGTTAGGGTGGTTTCTATCCAATCGCGAAAAGGTATCTCTAATATCTAAAAATACGCAATTCAATAAAAAAAGTGACTTATTCGTATACGTGTACAGCAATAAATATGATTTGTAGCCGAAGGCAGTAAAAGAATTTGATTTCACGTTTAGCTCATATCCGCAAACGATTTGAATGTGAAATGAAATACGTGACTCCGAGAACGTATAAATCTGCTTTGTACAGTCAGCCACATAAGTAGCTCAACAAATTGAAAACTTCAAATCGTCTATTTACGTTAAGTTTAATTGTTTTTTTTCTTTTTTTTGTGTGTAGTACTTATAGTAAATCAAATTTATTTTGTGAAGAAAAAAAATGTTACGAACACAAAAGTGTAGTACTTACAGTAAATCAATTTTATTTTGTGAAGAAAATAAATGTTACGGACACAAAACTGTATAGGCGTTTTGAAGCTTTGAGATTATTCAGCTACTTTTTTCGCCGACTGTACATGAAATCTTGCGCCTTCCGAAATTAAATCTATACATGTGTGGACGTGATTTCTGTTATGTTACAAATTCTGCAAAATTAAAGCTTCGTTATTGGGTGTTAATATATCCATAAGTAAAAAAAGGATGGATGAAAGAAGAGGAACGAAAGAAATCATGTCGCGAAAGTGAGTGGTAGCGTCGGACGGGGACGTCCTAGATGTACCTTCATGGACCAAATTGGCGACCTCCTAAGGAAGGGCCAAATAAGGAGTTCTCGTAACCGACGAGCATGTATGAAGAGACTGATGACTGTGGAAGAAGCGAAAGAGGTATGCTTGGATCGTAGCACTTGGCGCTCCATAGTCTCTGCCTATCCCAATGGGAGAAAGGCGTGAGTTTATGTATGTATGTAAAAAAAAAATGGGAAATTTAATATTACCTATATTTAGAATAATAATCATACCAGCCCTGAGTCCGAAGCCGAGATATTTTTCTACAAGCGTTAACTCTGATGGAAACCACACAAAAATATGTGAATGACATGTCCAATTGATAAGTCTATGGCAAGATTACGTCACTCCTATACATCTACGTCATCTTGGCTACGAGCCCTGTATTAAACTCTGCCTACTGCTGAGCACTGGCTTCCTCTACTCTTGACGGGGTCTAGGCCTTAGTCCACCACGTTGGACTATCGCAGGTTGGCAGACTTCACATTCGGCGTGATCATCTCGTCAACTGCAAAAAATGTGGGTTGTTACTCCTCTATCTACCCCTGAAAATAAAAGCGTGATGCCATGTATGTGATTAAAATATTAAGAACGTTGCATGCTTATTTCGACAAATACTAAGAACACTACAACCAATTCACTATTTAAACAAATTTAAGTGAATACCAAAACCCAACTGTAAGCCCTTTATAAGCATAGATTCTTAGGTTGACTTGACGACGGTGCGCAGCTTAAACTCCAGCGGCTTTGCTGACTAGGTATTTAATGAAAAGGTATATTATTTGCTTCCCCAGTTATTAGATACGAGCTTTTACCCGCGGCTCCGCCCGCTTGAATGAGTTTTCCCGGGATAAAAAGTAGCCTATGTGTTAATCCAGGACATAATCTACACGTGTGCCAAGTTTCATCGAAATCCGTTCTGTAGTTTTTGCGTGAAAGAGTAACAAAATCCATACATCCAGACATCCATACATCTATACTTACAAACTTTCGCGTTTATAATATTAGTAGGAAGTAGGATACAAAAGAGATTTGTATGGCATCTCACTCGCTTGACAAATCTTAGTAAAAAATCATTTTCTTATTATGATGATAGATTGAAACATTTTAAATTAGTTTCACTTACCAAAAGGCGAGATATTTTGGATCTACAATTCCTCTATAAATTTTTAAGAAATCAAATTCATTGTGAATCGCTTTTGGAGAAAACAAGTTTTAGGGTGCCTTTCACAGGTACAGATTCTCCAATAAGTCGATTGAGCAAACTATTTAATAATTACTGTGACATTGTAGACATCAACTACCAAAGTGCCGAAAATGCATGCTGGAGGATGTTGATGATGCAGGCATTGTTGCTGGTGGTAGATTTATTTAAATTATTCGTTTTACTTTACAGTGTACTCTTCCTTGTTATTTCTACTTTTTATGGGCACATATAACTATGGGCACATATGCCAAATTAATACTTTCAAAATTTAATTTTAATTTATTTTATTGCACAACCTTTGTAATCGTCAATTAGTTTTAAGTTATAACCTCATTTTTAATTCAAGCTGTGTTTACCTATAAGTTGGTTTGTCACTTTTAGATTAAATATGTTTAAGAAATCCAATATGATGTAATACTGTGGAAACCGTTGGTAGACCTAATAAAATAATTAAAATAAATAAATTAGGCTAAAGACTTTTAAAAAAATGATCACTTTACTTTAGTTTGCTGTTTGTCATTACTTCCCAGAATTGGATTATTTATTTTATTTAGGGCCTACGTAATAAAGGGCAAGCCTTTTCCACTTTCCAGGCACAATAGCATCCAAGCTGATACTTAGCAGAAATCCCTCTCTCTACCTCTTTAACCGGGGATCGAATCCGAGACACGCCATGCGACTTACAACTACAGCCTAATCAGACACACACACACACTCACGCCCAGCGGGTATATTTATTTCCAAAGACAAGGCACTCACAGGTTGATGCAGTTATATTATGTATCTAACTTAGTAATCATAAATAAATCAACTTTCTTCTATTTCCCTGATTAATCTCATAATGCCGGCTTTAGAAATAGTTTACTAACTAACGTCTCAAATCAGAGGTGTAGCGCGCTAATGAATATAAACTGTTCTCGTCTTGCAGTTCGTTTTAATTACAAGTTTACCTTACAACCACACACCTGCGAGGAACTTGGTAGGGTTGCCACGGGTAAAATGTCAAGTGGTGCAAAATTGAAAATTGATTAATTCTACAACCACTAAAAAGTAGGTCTTCTGCTTTTCAAACTTGACATTGGCAGAATTCTCGTAAAAACGATACGGCCAATCACAACAAATTGAAATTGTGTTGGAACCACTAAAAAACAAAAAATAATTTAACGTTACCTATAGGTATTATACCAGTTGCCAATTTTGAAGTCGGTGCTGAATTAGAAAAGAATGTGGCTTGAATGTGAAGCCCAAAAAAATGTCCACCGTCAAGAGATAAAAATCCGGTCGGCACAGTTATGCCGGCCTGCTGAATTTAGCTATTGAACAAATTACCTCGTAGTATATTATAGTTGGGATGGGATCGCACTATATCTTCATGTCAGAATACATGACGAAAAGTGGATGCACAAGTTACGACTTACGCCTCTGCCTTCAGAGATAAATGAGTATGTATGGAAACTTAAAAACTTTAGGTCAGAAAAAACTTATTATTAAAAAATTAAAATAAACCCCCGACACAAAAATCTCTAAAAAGTAAAATAATAAAAGTGTCTTTGTCGTTTAAGTACCTAGTAATATTTTGAGCCAAGCGTCCTCACGTCGGGGGACCGAACTCCGAACCAGGGAGACGAAAATATTTCTTTAGCGGTCCCCCGACGCGACGACGCTTGGGTCAAAATATTACTAGGTACTTAAACGACAAACACACTTTAATTATTTTACTTTTTAGAGATTTTTGTGTCGGGAGTTATTTTAATTTTAATTTATTTTTTATTTCAAACTTTTTAAATTACTTTATTCTCCATCATGGGGCCTTGATAAGTAATCAACTATCCAACACCTACTCGATGAGATCATCCTTATGAGTTGCTAAGGAGCTATACGTTGCTAAGGAGTTGGGTATCCCGCAGACTACTTGATGCTGCAGCATGAGCTCATGATTAAAAATATTGCCGAAGTCGCCGTTTTTTCAGTCAACAAATTTAAATTAAATCGGGCTTTTTAAATTGGAAATGAGCTGATAATCTTCAAACGCCTGAACAGATCTTCATAAATTATAGCTAAGAACTATGGCGATCATATCAGCTTTCAAACATAAAAAACCGCATCAAGATTGGTCCATTCGTTTGAGAGCTACGATGCCACAGACAGACATACAGATACAGATGTCAGATACACAGATACACACCCTAAACTTATAACACCCCGCTTTTTTGTCGGGGGTTAAAAATAAAGCAGTAAGTGGTGACCCTAACTTAATAAAAGTGATGTTCAGTACGAAATTGTTTGTGCAATGTAATTGTGTTAACATTATCACAGTTTCTACTAAATGCAAACAAGATTGCGAGACAAAGGATCCGTCTATGTGTTACCGGCAATGTGTATAATCCGAAATTCTATACAATGCCTAAGCAACAGATATATGTAATATTATCCATTTTATACTTTGCCAAGTATTGTATAGAAAACCAAAGAGCCGGCAATGTATGTAAAAGGAGATTTAAGCTTGAAATGTTTATTTCAAAATATATTTATTCATGTACACAGTTCCAACCTAACCTTGGTTAGGTTAGAACATAACCTTGGTTAGGTTAGAACTTGAGGATTTGCATGAAATTCCTTTTTTAAAGCTCGAAGAGTAAACCGTAATCCTTATTAATTGTAAAACACCATAATAACAGGTATTCTATACACATACACTCACGCCTTTTGTCCCCGAAGGGGTAGGTAGATGCGCAACTAGCGCACTTTTCGCCGTGCGTATTCTGTCCCTTGATGTGGTAGGGGGCGAGCCTATCGCCATATCAGGCTCAAATCCCAGACTCCGGGCTGATACTGAATAGAAAATCCAATATCACTTTGCCCGACCCGGGGATCGAACCCGAGACCCCAGCACTGCAGTCGTACTGTAATACAACTAACCCACCGAGACAGTCTATACAATGTCTGAGTATTGCATATATTGCCTAGGTAAATGATGTATATTCATAATATTTTATACATTGCTCGAACGCACCAGGAATTCTATACATTGCCTAGGCATTGTATAGAATGCCTGCAATTTCACATTGGCGGTGACATATGCACATATACGCCTTTAGATTTTCATACGGGTAGACAGAAACTCATGTTATCACACTATGAATGCTGAACGGTTTCTGATGATGGCGAACAATATAACAGACTAAATCCTACGTTAATAGACTAAGTACTTAGGCTTTTTCTATTATTTTAGGTTGTGGTTCATGCTGTGATTGCTTATAACCAGAGTTGCAATTACAATAGATATATATATAAATATGTGTAGATTTTAAAATAATTATTGTAAACTCCGTTAGCAATCCTTAACCAATAAATAAATTAATTAATTAATTTATAGGTTACTTTTTAAAAGAAAAAGTTCACCATGAAAGTTTAATTTTAAGACATTAGGCAGACGAAGCTGCCAGCGAACCCAAAATTAACAATTAAAATAACATTTCAGACGTAGCCGCTAAAAAACCCTAGTCTAACAATGAAAATAATATTTATATAATAGTTTAAAAAGGTATACACTTTTATTGTTTCAAATACATTAAAACAACAAATATACAATCCGAAACAAAGCGCATTCTTTGCCAACTTTTGCTCCTAACGATGCAACTTTGCCATTTCTTTAAACGTACAAAGTTTGTGACAAACCGTTTGCATGGATTTAGTTGGAGCGGTTTGGATTCAAGCAGAAAGGTTTACGGTGGAGGGAATCGCCGGAAACTATGAAAGGCAACGTAGTGATAGTCTACACCTAAGATCAAACTTCGCATCGATTAAAATATATATATTTGTAATCTTAATACCATTAACAATTAAAGAAGCAGGCTCAACTTATGTGTTCAAAAATAGACTAAGAAGGCTTTTGCTAGATAAGACATATTACTCAATAAAAGAATTTCTTGATGATAAAATTTAAGAGGAAATAAATTATATTATATACTATTACAATAATTATAATAAAATAACTCATTGACATTTTAATTTTATAATATTGTATGTAAGTACTGCATAATGCATAACCAAAATTATAATTGAATTGTATTACTTTCTTAATAGACTAGGTATACCTAAATAATGTAATAAATGGCTCACTCATTTGCATGCCCAGTAAGGGTTGAATACGGTGAGACTTTTTATCACTACATAACAACTGTAACATGCATGTAACCTGTATTCAGCAAATAAAATGATTTGATTTGATTTAATATCCAAACAAACACATTGGAAAGGGGTTGCCTAAAAGAATTCAGTCAAGGCTTTTTTTTTTTTTTATAGCGTAGAATGACGAGACGAGCATACCGTTCGCCTGTTGGTAAGCGATACGACCACCCATAAACAGTAGCAACACCATCCAGCACCTTGAGTTACAAAGTACTGTGTGGCATTCCACTGCGCTCGTCATCCTGAGACATAATATGTTAAGTCTCATTATGTCCAGTAGTTACACTGGCTATAATGTCCTACAAACCGAAACACAATAATGCATGCACACTGCTGCTTGGCGGTAGAAATAGACACTGCGGTGGTACCCACTCAGACGGACTCTTACATATGAGAGACCTACCACCAGTAAGGCTACCCATAATCTAATATTTAAATGAGCAATTCTTGTATATATATATACTAGATGGTTATATGATCGCTTCTTCTTCCTCGAGTCGTACGTCAAGTAACTTGGTGTTGTCGTACTTGTACGCCTGCAGGATCTTTTTGCAGATAGTTGTGTGCACCTGCCTCGTGGCTTTAGTGATTGCAATAAACTCGAGCAATGCATTAAGTGTGTGGATTCTCGGCTCGGAAGCCTGTAAAAGAGTTGGTGGGATGACTTCTCCTTTATCCGCTCTCGTCTTGCCTTTTCGAGTTTTGACTGAGGTTGTTGTTGGAGTGTGGAAAAATGTTTCAACTGCTATGCCTTGTGAGTCTCCCCCTTTTATTGTAGGCCTTATTACTTGTTTTATGGCTTGTCTTATCTTTTTGATAAAACCACTTGATGTGGCCCTCTCTTCCGGATTTTCTATCTTGGCTTTGGAGTCTGCTATCTTTTGTTGTAGGGTTTCCGATCCGCCTTTGGTGGCTTTGTTTGTTGTCGGTTCTGTCCCCGATTTTGTGGTTGCTTTGAGGTAGTTTAGGTTTTCACCCCTGTCCTCGTACACGATTACCTCGTGGTGTTTTAAGGCAAGTAAGCAACCCAGTCTGTCTGAGACATTTCCTCTCTCATACTCAACCACCATTGCGTCAACGCTTATTTTGCAACGTGTTGTTTGCGCGCCGTCACTTTCTTTCGCTATCTCGGAGAGCACCGAGCATGCTTGGAGAAATGGGGATTCCTCGCACCATTCGAATAGCACGACCGTTTTATTACGTGCTCGCACTAGTCGACATTTGCAACCAAACATCTCCATTTCTGGTAACGCCAGGTAGTCTTTGCGTTTCATGCTCGTTTTGGATGTGCTTCCCTTTAATAGGTAGGCTAGGCCAGGCGCTATCGCAACGTGTTTTCGGGCTCTTAGTCGAGATTTAAAAGTTGTTGTGTGGCTAGGTTGCGTGTTGGTATTGATGAAGGGAGGGGGGGTGGTTGTGTTGCTGGAGTTGAATTTTGTGATTTCCTACCGGTGTTTACTATTGTGGTATTCCTTGCGGTTACTCTACGGAAGATTTTGTCAAGGTAATCCAAGAGAACCATCCTTTTCGTCGTGTCCTCCATTATGTTTTTAATGCTCGACATGTTGAGGTTGGTATCGATCTCGGATTCCAGGTGTTGTTTGTGTGTTAGAAACCGTGGACATTCTAGTATAGCATGCTCCACAGTTTCACTGACCGGTCACATTCACATCCGGGATTGTCTCTTAGGTGGTATCTGTATAGATATTCGGCTATTCCGCCATGTCCTGTCAAAGCTTGCACTTGGAAGTGGGTGAGTCTTGTGCTTCTGACAATGCGGTATGCTATGTAAGATTAGGTTAGGTTTAGAATAGGTTTAGCTAAGGTTTAGAATAGGTTTTGTTTAGGTTTAGCTTAGGTTAGGTTTAGAATAGGTTGTTGTGACCCCCGTGATGGACGGCAGCGTGGCAGGTAGGCCTCATGCTGCCGTTGACGCTGAGAGCGTCCTTCGGTGCGCGGGGGCTTCTGAGCCCCCCCCACAACAGGAGACGGGCTGGGCCAGGCGGTACCGCGCAGGGGCGGTTGCGGACGAAAACTTAGACATTAGTCCGAGGAAGCCCGCAGCCGTCCTTAATGCGCCGAAGATGGCCACCGCGGAGTTTTAGTTGGCATGCCGTGCGTTGTACCTAGGTTAGGGACTCGGCCCGGCGGTCGCCCGACGTTTTCCATCTCCGGGCGGCTCAACGCCGGGTCGTAAGGCACGGTGAACCCAACATAACCGCTCGGTCGCTCCCCACGAAGGCCGGGTGGTAGTGGTAAAGCACATTCTCCGCGAAACCAAAAAAAAAAACGTTTAGAATAGGTTTAGATTAAGTTAGGTTAAGGGCAGGAATAGATTAGGTTTAGATTAGGTTTTTTTTTTTTTTTTTGGCTCTCAGATGAGTAATTAAACAACCATTTGGTTTGGGCTACTATTGATCGATAAAATACAATTACATAGCTTATATAATAGATTGTTATAATGGACAACATACACCATACTATGTTATATACCGAGATTCATTTTGGAGTTATTTGTTTTATACACACACACACACACACACACAATAACACACATACAATGTAGCAGTTGTTGTAAATCTAAATTCAATCCTAATTCTGCCCTAAATCTAAATCTAAACCTAAACCTAAATCTACACCTAAACCTAACCTAAAACAAAACCAAAGAAACTGAAAATAAAAAAAAGACAGACAGACAGACAGACAGACGGACGGACAGACGGACAGACAGACAGACAGACCGCTATAAAATGTTACCGATGCACAGGTATCTTTATGAAATTACCGTTACTTACCGATACATTTATTGTGACCAGGTAACGTTATCAAGCCCTGGTTTTGAGTGTAATCTGACAAAGATGGATACACATTTTATTGTAGAAAAATACTAAGTGAAACCGTTCTTCATATTTTATACAGAGTCTAGAGCTGAAATAAAAGTCATATACATGAATAGGTATCAAAAATACATACAAGCATATCTAAACCATTCATACTTATTTATCCTCCATTAAAACACAAAATAAACCTCAACTACGCAATCGACACTCGACGGTGATATTCCGAACAATTCGTTCAACAATATTTGGATTTCAATTTAAAGTTATTTATACTCGCGTTATTACTTCGGAACGACACTGTTTACTCAGATAGGCGCGGTGAGCGAAATGGGCAAAGTTAGTCCATTTGATATGTAGTTTCAAATACCTTGTAGTTTACGTTAACGTCTCAGAATAAGGACGTTTTATGTTTGTTGCTGAATTGTGGGAATTCGATTTATTACTTCCTTCGTTTTATTCTAGTTGAAGTCTTCGTAAATAGCTTCTTGGTATATTCACATTCCTACAGCACATCTACTAATCTTAAATCTAAACCTCAAGGGAAATTCAGAAGGCAAGCATAAACTAAAATTTAAGTTTTTAGCTGTTACGTTGTGGAAGTAACTAATAAAAAAAAACTGAGGTCATGTTGTATACCCACTAAATTATACCTGAGTAGATACAAAATGTAGGCCTAGCAAAAGTTAGACGTCCACCTGCAAGGTGCACGGACGACTTGATAAAAGTAGCAGGGACACGCTGGATGCAGGCCGCTTTCAACAGGTCCGTCTGGAAACCTTTAGGGGAGGTCTATGTTCAGCAGTAGACTTCATGTAGCTGATGATGATGATGAAATGTCTTAAGTAAACAGAAAATCAGGTCACTAAACTCTTAAACGTAAAACTCAACTCGTCTAAAATATTATAAAAATTACTCTCAATAAAAAGTGTATTCAGCTAGTACCTAATAGTCTATATTTGAAGGGTTAATATCGCAAAAATTCTTCAAACGCTACCAAAAATTCTTGAAGGTTATCGAAGCGATTAATTTGTTTCGCGAATATTCGCAACTCTCAAAGTATTTAATGAACAAGAAAGCTTTATTAAAATTCTAATCGTTTTTATATCATAATTTGTACTTTTTATCTTGCTTAAAGTTAGTAAAATGAAAACTTGGGCGGGCAAGGTTAGTTTCATGTTCATACTTCATCCTTTCGTTAAAATAATAAAGAAATTAGATAATGTTCTTATTTATTAGATTAAATTCCTAAGTTCCTTGAACATCCGCTTTTTGCGACTAAATGGAGCCACAAGAGGGTAACGAGCGCTAAAACGAGGGTTGCCCAAACAGTGTTAGTACTTCGTCCTTATTTATTTATTTACATTTCATACATATTTTTTATTGCTTTGAATGTCGGGACGAGCATGCCGTTCGCCTGATGGCAAGCGATACGACCACCCATAAACAGTAGCAACACCATCCAGCACCTTGAGTTACAAAGTACTGTGTGGCATTCCACTGCGCTCGTCATCCTGAGATATAAGATGTTAAGTCTCATTATGTCCAGTAGTTACACTGGCTACAATGTCCTTCAAACCGAAACACAATAGTGTAAGCACACTGCTGCTTGGCGGTAGAAACACATTACGGTGGTACCCACCCAGACGGACGCTTACGTCTTCCGAACCCACATTCAACCGTAACTACGATCGTCAACTTATTAGGGGAGACTGGGTACGGTTGAAACATTTTAGCGTTTATCGTCCATAGCATCGGAATTAATTAAGCGAGCGTTGACGGAAATATATTATATAAAAGACCGTGTATCTCTCCACTAATGGGCAATGTTATTTGAGATCACTGTATTGTACTTTATGTGCAAAATCAAATTTTAAAAAAAAAGTAATTTGTTTCAACCGTCCCCATGCCAGGGTCGGTTGAAACAGTGCCTGGGGTCAATTGAAACACAATATTTATAATCTAAAATTATTTTTAATAAGCCCTCAATGGTTTCTATTAAGTATAACATAGACTGTGTAATAAACAGATGTTGGTGACGATTTTTTATGTAATATTTGTGTTCTACTTGCTATCATATCACTTAAAATTAAGAGCATTAACTATTAACTAGATTATACTCCACTCCTCTTCTTCTGATGATGATTCAAGTCGCGTATAAATCTTTTTTCTGTTTGTAGGATTTCTTTTAGTCTTTTCTCCATCTAACCTTTTTTTAATTTTCTAATAGATGCACCTCAACAGAGATCAGTGTTTCAGTCCATTTTTTTCTGCCAGTGTTCTTAACGAAGATCCCGCTTTCACATCTTCATAGGCTTGTTTGTACGTTGATTAATCAGCCTGAGCTCTGTAGTCTTCCTTTGGTGTACCCTTGGCATCTAAAAAACAAGAAAATTAAATTGATAAACTATTTCAACCGTATCCAAAAATAATGTTTCAACTGTCCCTAACCCCCTTCTAGGTATATAAGGGTTCACAGTAAGAAAGATAATACATTTGCATGAAACTAATCATACTGTCATATTCTACGAACTTCAATTAAAACGATACAAAACTCTCAATACTCCAACTTTAATCAAAACTATAATAATTGCAATAATGTACGATGAAAAATACTTACTTTTCCGTCAAAAAACACAATGGGGCCTCCTATACACAAGTACAGCGCGCGAAGACCAACGCAACACTAAAATTCGTGTTTCGACTTGTCACCTGCTTCATTCTCCCCTTGTACCCCCCACCTCGTCACGCACGGTTCGCGAGATATTCGCTTTGTTTCAACCGTCCACCGTTTCAACCGTACCCAGTCTACCCTACATCTCAACTGACTTTGATAATAAATAAGATCTAATATAATAATACCAGCCCTGTATTATATAGTGTCCCACTGCTGGGCACGAGCCACCTCTACAATTGAGAGGGTTTAGGCCTTAGTCTACCACGCTGGCCTAGTTGCGGGTTGGTTGACTTCACATACCTACGTTTGAAATTCTTATAGAGAACTTCTCAGGTATGCAGGTTTCCTCACAATGTTTTCCTTTACCGTTAAAGCAAGCGATAAGTAATTCACAAAGAATACACACATCACTTTAGAAAAGTCAGAGGTGCCCTTGGGTTTCGAACCGCGGAAACCGCGGACATTCGTCTCGACAGTCCATTCCACTCCTAACTAAGCTATCGCTGCTTCTTTGATAAAAAGTACCTTTTATTTAAATATTTCCTAAGACGTCAGCCTAAAATGCTATTTTAACCTACTTCAAAAAAGGAGGTTCTGTATTCGATCCGTATGTATGTATGAATGTAAGTTTGTATGGCCGCGAGTTTCTCAAAAACTACTGATACTATTTGGATGGGGTTTTCGTTATTCAAATGTATATTTTTCAGGGAAGATTTTAGTATATAATTTATTAGGATCTGATGAAGATCTTCGGAGATAGACAACGGAACTATTCAATAACTAACAGCAGATGACCCGCGAACGCTGCAACCGTATATCGATTATGTAGGTATTGTTTATACCATTTCATAATTTTTTAACAAAAATTAAAACCGACTTTAAAACCACTACAAACCAAAAAATAATTTAACTTTATATTTGCCTAGTATATAGGTAGATATATTTGGAGTCGATACCTAATTTAAATGCCAGCTAAGCTAAGGAAATACACGAATAAATATACGAAAACAATTTTCAATTTAAATTGGGCACCGGCTCCAAATATACGAATATACTAAGCAAATGTAAAATTAAATTATTTTATGGTTTGTGGTGGTTGTGAAGTCAGTTTTTTTAATGTAACTAGGTACCTCGTTTATTTTTCACTGTACCTATTAAGTTTAATTATAGTTTATTACTGGGTAATCTTGAAACAACGGGATTACCCCGTGATCCGGTATTACCCTAACGCATCCCATAAAGTATTATACATATTTTTTACTATAAAGCTATTGTCGATTTAGCAAAACTAAGGTAATGAGGCGAGAGAGACGTGTGAAAATCAATGACCCGATAAATGTCGAAGTTCGAACGCTAAACCAATTTTACTAAATCAAAACGTAAAGCTCTTTTAGTATGCGTGGACTGAATTCAGGGGAAAGTATGGATAAAACACCTTAGGAGGCTAAATTAAATCTATTCTATAATATCTATACTAATATTATAAAGCTGAAGAGTTTGTTCGTTTGTTTGTTTGAACGCACTAATGTCAGGAACTACTAAATCGATTTTGAAATTTCTTTCACTAATAGGAAGCTACATTACTCTTGAGTGCTAAGGGCTACCTTTTATCCCGGGAAAAAAAATCGGGATAAAAATATTTTCAACCAAATATTATCTTCAGCTTTATAATTTTATATAATATAGTATAGACCTTTAGTATTAATGACTATAGTAAAGATTGAATTTTTTTATTTTCTTATGCAATAAGCAATTAATAAAATTAAATAAATTCTTGCCTTCTAGAATACTCGAAACACGATACATGGATAATGTACCATACATGTACTTTTACATAAACCCCCCAAAATTCCCAAATCCGTCCCAGAACACATTGAAGCGATTGAATATATTTAAACAACGCAATGCAGCGCGTGTTTCGCGTCATTTGTTAGCACTTTTACGACTCATCGGTGTTCAGCCGTATTCATGCGCTCTACGCAAGACGCACCCCCAAGTACAATCACGTAATGGATTCAATTTTAAAATGGGCCCCGTTATGATATTGTTATTACATCCCTGTGCAGGTGTATGCAGTTCTAATAGAATTGCTTTTGTCGCCATTGTTTCTTTATTCTAAAGTTTAACCTCTATTTTTTTAGATTCCGCTAATTCTTATAATACGAATAGGAAAATGTTATCTGCACATCCTAAAAATATATTCAATTCGCAGCATATACTCATGCGTAGCTACCGCTTTATCAGCCGTATCAATGATGCGGGGCCCCCGAGCTTTAGGGGCCGCTGTTAGCGTATACGCTAAAACTCAGAGTAAGTACTAAAATGATGGTGTTTTTTGCACCCGCATAACAGGCCTCCGGACGCGGGGAAATGCGAGGCAACATAAAACTAAGTGGCCTGTACTTACGGAAAGAATAAATGTGGCGTTGGAAAGGCCCCCAACCAAATTTTGATATAGGGTCCCTTTATGGCAAGCTACACTGACTAGGTTGCTAGCTTCGACTGGTAGGAGACCTTTCCCCATAAAAGTAGCTTATATTTTAACGCAGTACTGAATGTAATTGAATATTTGATACATATGCCAAGTATAAAAATAACTAAAGCTAAGGATTCATTATTCTAGAAGTCATACAGATGTTAAAAAAGTATGTGTGTGTATTAAGGTACACAAGTATGAAGTGAAACTTTTTCAATCAATTCATTTTTTTCACTGTTCTTATAATAATTATTGTATTCCATTATTACGGTCAAATTAAATGATGGTTAATTTCAATAAATTGATATACATTTGCTAATACTTACAATCAAGTGAGGTATTGGTCTTGGTATTACATAATAATAATACCAAAATCACAATCACGTGATGATTTTTCAAAACAATAAGAAAATAATCTCTCACACTCACTATTTATGTATTTAAATGAATTTCAATAAGTGTAGCAAACTATAATATTTAAACTGTTTACGCTTGTCGACAATAGATGGATCTGTACAGTTTAACCTAATTACTACATGGCGATGTCATGATTCTCTTCGAAATAATGACCCTAGAAGACCTAATGACCCTAATGTCCAAAGCGACAGAAAATGTGACGATTTTTGTGTGACAAATTTTTTTAACATACGATTTCTCCCATACTTCGATAAAGAAGTTTCACTTCAAATAAAACAACTAAAAAACACGCTTTATAGAAAATCCAACTAAAAATAGAAAATAAATTTGAATTAAGAATAGTGTAAATAAGAAAAAGTGATTTTTATTGTAAAAAAAGCGTGGGGTGCTTTTTAAGATATTATCAAAATGATACTTCTACTCATATTCTCTGTCAATAAAATATTTATAACTATTGACACCATGCACCCCACGCTTTTTTGTACAATAAAATACACTTTTTCTTATTTACACTATTCTAAGTTCAAATTTATTTTCTATTTTTTAGTTGGATTTTCTATAAAGCGTGTTTTTTAGTTGTTTTAAACTATTATTTCTTTTTAATATTTTAGTTCTGTTCTACTATTGTCCAACAGATGTCACTAAAAACGAAAGCGCCATCTTGTGACAAGTAGGAATTTTTTACGCATAAGAGTAGCCAGTTTAGTTGTAATTCTACTATGGTCCAACAGATGTCACTAAAAATAAATCGCGCCCAAAGGAGTCGGTTACAAACATACATACAAGTGAAGCTAATATAAATCGTGTAAAAAAATATAAATCTAATCCGTATTCACAAATCTATATTTTAGGTACTTAGTTATAACAGCCGGCAAACAACTTGAGCGCACTACCGCAAGTGTAGCTACACTAACGTACAAAACAAAACATCACACGGTAGTGTACCCAAGTTGTTTCTCGGCTATTCTATACTAATATTATAAAGAGGAAAGATTTGTTTGCATTGAATAGGCTCCGAAACTACTGGACCGATTTAAAAAAATCTTTCACAAATATAAAGCTACTTTTTTTTTGTTATAGTATAGAATAACAAGGCGAGCATGCCGTTTGCCTGATGGTAAGTGATACGACCACCCATAAACAGTAGCAACACCATCCAGCACCATGACTTACAAAGTACTGTGTGGCATTCCACTGCGCTCGTCATCCCGAGACATAAGATGTTAAGTCTCATTATGTCCAGTAGTTATACTGGCGACAATGTCCTTCAAACCGAAACACAACAGTGCATGCACACTGTTGCTTGGCGGTAGAAAAAGACATTGCGGTGGTACCCACCCAGACGGCCTCTTACATAATGAGAGACCTGCCACCAGTAAAATTTACATCATTAAATTAAATTTACATCTACATTATCAGCGAGTAACATAGGCTACTTTTTATCTCGGGAAAACATAAAGCGGGACTTTTATCCCGGAAAAACTTAATCACGCGGGCGGAGCCGCGAGCAAAAGTCTAGTATATTATAAGTACATAAATATTAAATACATAATTCCACTAAATAAAACCATGCAAATGTATTAAAACTATTTTTTATTTATTTTCTATAAACCTTATAACTTGCTTCGTAACTGCGATTAGATTCAGTGCAAAAAATAACCACAAATAAAGGCGTAATATGCTTTATTATAAATAACTCAACAATTATTACACTTCATTTTGGAGTAAGTTTTGCGGGTAGAAATATTCTTTTGTACAATCCTGCGTCCGCACTTATAATGTACAGGTTTCCGACACGTCCGACAGGTATACAAACAAAACTCTTCGTTACACACACAACACGCTGAGGAGTCATCGTCACTTTCATCAGAACTCAAAACAGCTATTTGATCTGTCACTTTAGACGACCTATTCGATCCTATTTCCAATGTGATTGGATTACGAGATGTGGAATTCAGTTGCTCAGCAACCAAATCGCCACTGAAGTGATTAAATACATTTGCTTTGCTCCCAAAGAACAGATTGTATGGTATACCAGACATCATCTGGCACCCATTGATTCTCGGAGATATCACTCTTAAAGACGTGTTGAGCTGCCATTGTACTAAGCTGCAAGCTGACGGCAAATCTTTGGAACCAGTTTGTTTGAACCACTTTTTCATTGATGCTAAAACTAATGCAACATCAGATATGTAGTCCTGACACCTACCAACCTGTATGTACATGTATTTGGGATTCATAGCGGCCATGATATTCAATGTTTTCATTACTAAATACTCATAGTCTCTAGTCGTGAATATTTTCTTTGGTGATCCAAATATAGTGAATATTTTCAATAATTCCATACCCAATTCTTCGACGGACAATCTTGTAAGTGGTCTTATTAACGTATATGTCGTAACAACTTCTATGTAAACAAAGATATATTGGAATTTATTAGTGTTGCGCATTCTTTGTATTGCTAATTTCCATTCGGATTTGTTAGTTTCTATTTGTTTACATTCCGAAACATTATATGACTTTGACACTTCCTTACACACATTACAAGACTGTAAAACTATAGGTATACAAAACAGGGGGTATTTATAGTAATATTCAGTTATATTTCTAATCGCTTCTCCATTGCCGTGCATGCTTTCTCTGTGTGCTTTTAGTATGACTGAAAAACACGCTTCTGCTGAAAGGACTTTTATCGTACAGTCATCAGGATTCTTCTTTTTAACTATGAGAATGTCTTCCCCATTTTCCTCAGCAACTTCAACCATGAGGAAATAGTTATTGGATTTCTGAGTCGAATTTTTTATTATCTGTATGTTTTCGTGTAATAACATTTCATTACAATAATAATTATTATGAAATATTCTTTCTTCATAAAGTTTGTAAATTTTACGCAACTTTTTGAAGTATATTTTTTTTATGAGGTGTGCGTCGAACATGTGATCATATTTAGATATCAATTCTATTGTCTCGTCAGATCTTGTTTGTGCTTCAATTAGAGACGGATCAATAATTTCTCCGTCTGGCTTGTGCCCAGAAACGTGCCCGGGAACATAGATGCGACTTGTGCTCATTCTAAGTTTCCAAACTCAATCAGAACTCTGAAAAATTTTAAATTATTTTTACATCCATTTATTATTCTAAAACCTAAGAACTTTTTGATAAGAATATTCTTCTTCAGCCTTTAGAAGTCCACTGCTGAACATATGCCTCCCCCAAAGATTTCCAGACCAACATATTGTCAGAAGCGGCCTGCAACCAGCGGGTTCCTGCGACCTTTACAAGGTCATCTGACATAAGAATATTGACATAATAAAACACCAGAAAAACAGATTAAAATAAGGTTGTTGATACACAGTTTAATGAAAAGAATTTTGAGTATTGCACTTATAGAATAGAATTGCCGAAAGGCTTGGAAATCCAGTAAGATACACAAATTAGCCACCTACTACTTAATTTTGCTCCTAGTTCCAAAATTTTGCACTTGGGGCTTGTTCACAAGTCTCAAGTAAAATTTATTTGACAGTTATCATATCCAATGTAGATAGTACTCATTATTTGTTTGTCATATACCATTTATTTAGGTGCATAGATTATAGTGTGGCTGAATGTATTTAGTTGGCTTAAATATTTAGGTGACAAGTAGCAATTACTCAGAACTTGTGAAACAGGCCCTTAATCTTGTGTATGATAATTTGTTTGTTTGTACTTTATTTTTCATATTTTAAAGGAAAACTACTAATTCTTCATACATTTTATTCATGTAAATTACAATTTATTTATAGTTAAATACATACATACATAAACTCACGCCTTTCTCCCATTGGGGTAGGCAGATACTATGAGGCGCCAAGTGCCACAATGCAAGCATACCTCTTTCGCTTCTTCCAAAGTCATCAGTCTCTTCATACATGCTCGTCGGTTAGGAGAACTCCTTAGTTGACCCTTTCTTAAGAGGTTGCCAATTTGGTCCATGAAAGTACGTCTAGGACGTCCGCGTCCAACACTACCACTCACTTTTGCAACATAAATTTCTTTCGTTACCCGCCTTTCATCCATCCTTACAATGTGGCCAAACCACCGAAGCATTTCTTTCTCAATCTTAGTCACTACATAAATATAAATACTTTTGGATTTGTTGAGCTTATTAAAATATTTAAATTGTAACACACTCTACCTTTTAGGTGAAAAATTTTTTTTTTACTCTTACTAGACATCTAAAAATAATTTGGAAGGCAAAGACTTAACTTAACCGGTCAATATTCACTTGGCCAGATTCGGCCATGACATCACCTGTGAATTAAGCGGACATCGTTTTTAAACAGCAGCGCATAAGATTCTAGTTAAAAAAAATTGCAGTGTTACCAGAAAAGCAAATATTAACTGGTTAATAATAATATGATATTTAATGAATTTGTATATAAAAATATAGTTAATGACACAATAACTGTAATGTCACTGATTTCCAAAGACATTAAACAGTATAGTTCAGTGCATCCCAAACTATGGGTCGCAACCCACCAGTGGGTCGCAAGGGAATATTGGGTGGGCCCTGAGAAATAGAACAATATATCAACCGACCGACATAACAGCCGGGTGGCCAATGATGGACGAGAAAAGAAACAAAATTCTGGTGAGCCAAGAGCCCAAGAGTTGGGTCCAGAATTTGGAAGTTTATGTTAGGTGGGTCGCAGCTCATTCATTTTTGGGAACCACTGGTATAGTTAGTTATAGAACGGACATCAGGGCCAAATTTTTCATCCAAAGTTATTACCAATCATTAATAAGTTGCTGTCTTATCTGACACATCCGTATGATAAGACGTCTCGTTTACTTAAATGTTGTAAAGAAAATAATTCTTATGTTTAAATTAAGCTTTTAGTTGCCTCTGCTTGTGCAGTTTGCTATCTTTTGTTTCTGTGTCCCTTAGCTCTATCTCCATAGTCATAATCTATAAATTTTACACTAGTGTTGCTATCTATGCTGTACGCTCCTGTCAAGTGTGCTTGGTTCTAAATGGGTTCTAAATTAACGTACTGTTTACATTCTCATTGGCATAACTAATGTCAAATATTTTAGTTGTATTGCTCTTTTGCTGCCATCGTTTCTTGGTTTACCTCGGGTCGAAAGTTATTCTTAAAAAAGTTATATTATTTTAACATCTACCCACTTGACATTGGCAAAATCACCGATGACACGGAGGAACCATTTTTAAAAGAAGAAGGATAAGAAGAAAGAAAATAATATTTTGGAAGGAAATATGCCAATTTGTGCACTACGATCATGCCAAAGTATGTTCCAATTCATTTTACATAGGTGTTTTGATATCTCACGATACATTGATTTACTGACAAAGAGACTTAAAATTTTTGTATGACAATTTTCCCAATCCGCTCTAAGTATATCATCTTAGAACTCTGCTGATTTCCAAACCTTCAAACAAATTGGAGTCTAATGTGTTTTATGACAAAATTAACTAAAGGTATGATTATTTTTATGAAGCGTATTTATTTATTTATATACCATACCTCAATAGCCCTTCACTTATATTAGTTTCTAAAGTAAACTGATTGTTTTAATTAAATTACAATCTTCGTCTTCTTCTTATAATTTTATTTTCGCCGTTGTCTATCGGCGATTCACACCAACGTCGAATATTATTTAGTAAGGGCAAATACAAATCTGTTTGGTGTTAATGCAAAATAGTATGTAAATATTTTTATTTCAGTTAAAGTGTTAACGTTTATGACATTTGTGAGACAACTGACATTAAACCTTTTTTTTTATTTGTTCCTTAATGAAACGGCTAAAGTCAAAGACCATACTGCCAAGTCGTAAATGATATTTTTGGTTGTCTTTTTTTTATTATCTATAGCTTTGATTAATTATATACCTAGATAGAGTGACGCGCTGCAATGAAACTAAAACAAACAGGCCAACTTTTCTTAAGCTAGTAAGCGTGACAGCTGTGTCATACGCTATCGCTGCATCATTCTACATATCTTTGTGTGCGCGCATGATGATACCAGTTATTACATGGTTTCTATTAAAACGGGGAGAAAATTATATCCATAAATAAAAAAACTAAAAAACACGCTTTATAGAAAATCCAACTAAAAAATAGAAAATAAATTTGAATTAAGAATAGTGTAAATAAGAAAAAAATGTATTTTATTGTAAAAAAAGTGTGGGGTGCTTTTTAAGGTATTATCGAATGATATATAATACTTCTACTCATATTATCTGTCAATAGAGTATTTATAACTATTGTCAGCATGCACCCCACGCTTTTCTTACAATAAAATACATTTTTTTCTTATAAATTACACTATTCTTAATTCAAGTTTATTTTCTATTTTTTAGTTGGATTTTCTATAAAGCGTGTTTTTTAGTTTTTTTATTTTCTTTTTATCTTTCTTTTATCTTCTTAACCTCAAAAATTGTTCGATCTTTACCTATGCAGACGACACAGTCCTTCTGGTACAAGGTAACGACTGGAATAAAGTAATTCAATATGCTGAAACATGCATCAACGTAGTATCAGATTGGCTATCAAAAAATTTACTAACACTAAATGCAGGAAAAACGAAAGTTATTCCCTTTTCAATTTCCCATAAATCGCAACCTAAAATTCCAATAGTTATAAAAATTCACACTTGTGGTGTTTCCGATCCATCGTGTTCCTGCCCATTTCTCACTTTTTTTTTTTTTTTATGGTATAGGGGGCAAACGAGCATACGGTTCACCTGATGGTAAGTGATCACTGTCGTCACTAGTATAAGATACCTAGGCGTTGATGTTGACAAGCATCTAAACTGGCACACACATATAGGCAATTTGATAATAAGAATGAGGAAACTTATTTATATCTTCAAAACCCTAAGGCAATCGGCAAATAGAGAAACTTTAAAGATGGTGTACTATACCCTGTGCCAATCAATACTCTCCTATTGTATGGTTTGCTGGGGTGGAGCAGACAAATCTACTTTTCTTAAGCTGGAAAAAGCCCAAAGAGCTATTCTGAAGGTAATGGATTTTAGGCCTTTTAGATACCCAACCAAACAACTTTACTCAGATCATGAAATACTAACCGTAAGGCAACTATATATTTTTCAAACAGTGTTAAGAAAACACCGTACTCCTTTAATAGTGTCGAATAAGCGCCGCACTGATGTAGTGTTCCCAACAAAACCGCATAACGCCGTGTTTGCTCATAATCAATACCCTTTTATTAGTTCTAGACTGTACAATAAAATTAACAAAATTTTAAACATTTACAAGACAAACAAGCATGATTGCAAAATTAAATTAAAAAAATGGTTATTAGGTCTCGATTACAATACTACGGAGGAGCTCTTAATTTAGTGATCTACTATGAAGTTGATTTTGAACAAAAAACAAACAGACACGCACGCTCCCACGCACACACACACACACACTGATACACGCACACATCCATACACACGCACACACGCACACACACACACACACACACACTGATACACGCACACACGCACACATCCATACACACGCACACACGCACCCAAACATGATACACACGCGCACACACGCAAACACTCCTACTGGGCATTGCTCTAACTTTATATCCTAAGTACATTGTTAATTTTATCTAATAGATTTATTTATTTATATCTTAAGCGATTATTCCACACGGGCTGTGACCTGAATTAGTTTCACCTTTATCTGTCTCTCGAGATACAAGCTTTTGCTTAGTTTGCGAGACAGCTGATCTGCTAATTAATTAGCCTTAAGAACTAGTAAGTGTAATTTTGTTCTGTGTTTGTATTGGCTTTATTGGGAATAAATTATTATTATTATTATTATTTATTATTCTTAATTCAAATTTATTTTGTATTTTTTAGTTGGATTTTCTATAAAGCGTGTTTTTTAGTTTTTTTAAACTATTATTTATTTTTATTTTTTTAGTTCTGTTCACTGTTGTCCATTTAACAAACACGCCAACAGATGCCGCTAGTATAGTAAAAAAAATCTCATTTTCTTTCATAACTCAATAAAAAAACGAAATATATATTTTTGGAAAATACTAATTAATTCTGTATATTTTTCTCAACATATTGGCATATGATAAAATGTCGCGCGTCGTATGTTGCGCGTGTGGCGGAGTGTTGCGCGCTTCGGCCTCTGCATCGCGGAATCGTTTGGTAAACGTCGATAAGTGGGTCAAAATCGCGCCCAAAGGAGTCGGAGTCGGAGAGTTACAAACATACGAGTGAAGCTAATATAAAGCGTGTAAAAACAACAACAATGTATTCACTTGAACTCATTTAGTGGTGAACAGTTCGCCTCTCTTTTTTTCGACGCGTTTGAAACGTTCAGTGTCTATCTAGGTATATAATTAATCAAATATCTATAGTATGTCGCAGTAAAGCAGTGGCTACATTACCAAGACTTTATCGAGGAGTTTAGGCGGCAACAAAAAAACACTTGATTAGCACGGTTGACGGTTATTTCAATTCACTTCATTTGAGCCCTTTAATAGAACTATATTGGATAATATACCACCATGGCCGTGAAAAAACCTACACGCACTGCGGGATGGCAATAGTACCATTCTATTCCTTTCTCTCATATTTAATACCTCTATAGTACCATCCCTTTCTGTGAGACTGAATAGGAACTATACAGCAATCTATACTTTCTCTATCTACGTTTTGGCGGGAATTTGGAAGTGCCATGAGGTGCTCTTGTTTTAACTTTTAATTCATTATTTGGATGGTCGCTGTTATTTGGTGATACTTGAAAGAAATAAAGAAAAGAGTTTTATTATTGGCACAAAATGCAGGTATAAACAATAAAGTTTTTTTTACATCTAATGAAATTATGTACCTACAGTCAGCAGCAGATGTATAGGTGCGCAATATGTACACTTTGATTAATAATATATCTAGACTAGCTTTTGCCCGCGGCTCCGCCCGCGTGAATGAGTTTTCCCGGCATAAAAGTCCCGTTTTATATTTTTCCGAGATAAAAAGTAGCTTATGTGTTAATCTAGGACATAATTTACCCTGTGCCAAATTTCATCAAAATCCGTTCAATAGTTTTTGCGTGAAAGAGTAACAAACATCCATACATCCCTACTTACTAACTTTCGCGTTTATAATATTAGTAGGATGTACTACTTGACGCGCTGCAAAGCCACTAAAACAAACGGGCCGACTGCGATTATGCTAGTGTGCGTGACAGCTGTGTCATACGCTATCGCTGCGTCATTCTGGTTATACTTGTGTGCGCGTATAATGGATATTTTAAATCTGATTATGTAAGTAAATGGCGCTGACGTGGTATTGTGTTTTAGGGACAATTGTAGCGGGAAAGGCATTTCACGCGGGCGAAGCCGCGAGCAAAACCTAGTGATTAATAAACTGGTACTTTTGGAACGAAGTTCCTTATCGCGCGTTGTGAAAGGGGGCTGGACGGAAAGTTGTCACGACACTTTTTTCTATTATCTTACTAATATGAACCTTAAATACAATGCGTAGAAGCAATAATTCTTAAAAACGAGTATATTTTTATTTATTTTATTTATTAAAGTCATTAAAACCATTTCTTACTAATCTAATATGAACCTTAAATACATTGCGTAGAAGCTATTTCCCCAGCGTTGGCACGGCACGAGTACAAAAGAATCGAACGTAACATTCTTTTTTCAAATTTTGTTGATTTATTCTACTTTGGTTACTGACATTTAACAATAACAAGACTTTTGCTCGCGTTTAAAAATCTACTTTATGTGGTAAGCGTACGATCGAATTTGTGTTTAGTCAATCAAAATTTGTGATAAAAATGCTATGCAATAGCTTTACCGCGGCAGTCTCCGAGTGCCACACGTATTTATTTGTTTTTTTTCTCTAGAAACTTATGTATTGGAACGGAAATAGGAAAATATTTATATATTTATATATACACACACTCTGTTATATAAATAAAATTTTATTACAATTCCTTCACTAATTAATCGAAAGGAACTTCGTTCCATCCGGGTGTCCCTTGACACCTCTCATTTTTTATCTTTATATGGCCGATAAGGTCCGAATAAGCTACGAGGGACTTTAACAGCAAGCGGTGAAATTGGCCCTAAATGTAGCCGCGGTCCGGTCGGTTATTCATTTCATTTTTCTTTGTGGCGGTATAGCAGAGGCTTTTTGTCGACATCTAAATTGGAATGTTTTGAATTGCTGAAATTCGGTCGCAGGTGCGTTCAAAGGCATGCCACAGTTAATGTTTTCTGAAGTAGATAGGTACTTACCTAAATACATACATCATAGTATACATTATTCTTATAACGTTAGACATTTTATAGGTGTACCTAATGGTAGATATTTTAGAAACTAAACGAAAAATCAAATAGTTACCTAAATAAAGTTTTATTATTATATATATTTTTTATTTTGATCAATGAACAGTAGGTATATATAGGTATATATCACAAGTAGGTATGTACAAAATTAAATATAAATAGTTAAGTAAAGTACCTGTGACACTCACATTATTGACAACAGTTTTTTTTACATTACAAAGAATCAATGTTCTTTACAGAAATTCATTTATTTCTACTATCTTAATGATTTGGTTTATCTAGCAACATAGCATTTTATATTTTTTTAGTATAATCTTTATACCATTGTAATACAGATTCTTAATTTTAAAAGCTCTAATACATAAGCAGTAAACATGGCAAAGACAAAGTACCATGTTAACGTAAATTTAAACCCAATAAAAATGGGACTCATGGGTCAAATCGACCCCCGGCTTAGACTTCGTTGTTAAACGACTCCGCAAAAGATGTTTATTCGCTTACACACCCTTTTTACCTTCCTATAGGGTCATTAGGCGCTGTCGCAAAAACACATTACCCGGCAAATTTAAGTGTTTTTCAACCCTACTAATTACTTACTGCCCCTTAACAGCCAACCAGATTAGGTTGTGTAAATCGCTTGCTGCCGTTGAGGGATTTTTTATCTCGTTATTTTTACATTTCCCTTTACCCTACATCTAAAGTTGAATGTTATACTTTTATTATTTTAATTTGACTCTATACGAAACTGAAACTCAATATTTGCAAAAGTTGATTCTATGCAAAAATGTAAATTATATTTTCATTTTTTAAATATTCACTCGATTGTATAGGAAACGCTATAGGTAGATACTTAGGTACAAAGCTTAGGTAAAATGAAATTTATAACCTTAATACATGGAAAGTAGGTAATTGAAGTATACTGATTACATTTTAGTAAGCAGTACATACTACGATAAAATAAATAAATCATCTTGTCAAAAGAACGTTTGAAGTATTTCTGCAGTACAATATAGCGGATATAATTTCATAGTATAATTCAAATGAATTAATATAAATGCGGCTGCCGGATCTACGTCCAAACCCTCTACAAAGGGCATTCATATGACATAGGCATTGTAATTAGTTTGCGGCCACAAAACCACCGTGACTTGCGTATGTAAAGAGTAAAATGGCTATAAAATACTACAAAACGTTTGTTTGGAATGGTAAAGTGAAATCAACTTTTAAAATCGCTACTTTAGAACGAAAACGACGCAATTCAAAAATATCAAAACTGGTTTATCGTCGTAAAATGATTTAAAACTGGTCCCTTTTTTATGAAAATATAATAAAACAGAGACCGATATAATAGTTTAGTCCTTTTCCCGGTTGAATATGGCGGTGTTCGAACTATTGTTGTATTGAAAATTTCGTTTTAAGTAATTTTATGCAGATAACAAAATTTTCGAATTTTTTGAATTGTGTCGTTTTCGTCCTAAAGGTGCGAAATATACAATTGTACGCTTCTACGTGTCAGATATGTAGGTACCTGTAACCTGCAAGCAAGTTTTACGCCATTTAAGTTGTCACAGAATATTGTCGCATCAATTCGCATTTAGTTCAACCATTCCGCGCATTTATATTATTGTATTATGCCACGTACCTACTGGCAAGCGCAGCGTCGGCCGTCAGACGACAGACGACTTGATAAAGGTCGCAGGAACACGCTGGATACAGGTCGCTTTTGACAGGTCGGTCTGGAGATATTTAGGGGAGGCCTATGTTCAGCAGTGGACGTCGTGTGGCTGATGATGATGATGATGATTCCGTGCATTCTCATTATCATAATATCAAAGTAATTCTATATAAGATTCTCTATCAAAACAGTACTTTCTCCCATTCTACTATCATAATCAATATCATTGGATCATTAAGATAATGTACGCACCGTACGGTACCTTCCTACTGACCCTCTTCGTGTCAAAAATAACGCCAAGTATATGTTTATACCTAGTAAAACTCTGACCTAATTTTTTGCAAATCTATGGGGAATAGAAGCTAAGGAATATCTTCTTGGTCGTTACACTCTTGACAGAGTGGTCGTGGTCGTCATGTGTTGTTTTTCGGAGCAGATGTAATCCGCCTTACGATCTCTCGCCACATCTCTCTGTTGGATGTTATTCTAGTGCACTCATGTACGGAACCGTCCACGGCAGATTTGACCTGATCGGTCCAGCGCATGGGTGTCCTTTCCCGGGGTCGAGTGCCTTCAACCTTGCCCTGGACGACAAGGCGTTCTATGGACTGGCCGCCTCGCCTAGAAACGTGCCCGCAGAAAGCAAGTATGTGGGACTGTAATAAGGCGGATAGAAGCTGCTTGATGCCGAGTTCTTGAAGTATCGAAGCGTTTGTGAGAAACTCTGTCCACGATTCTCCAAGCATTCTTCTCCAACACCACATTTCTTAAGCATCTATCTTCTTCTTTTCAATCTCTCGCAGCGTTCATGTTTCTGCGGCGTAAAGGAATATGGGCAAAATTACAGTTTGTACGAGCCTGATCTTCGTGGCTTTGGTATGTTTCTGTTTCGCCATATTCTCCTCATTTTGTCCATTGCAGTCCTAGTAATTCCCATACGCCTCTTTATTTCTTCCATGCATCCACCATTGTTTGCGACCGAAGCGCTAAGATATATGTAAGACTGTTCTACTTTGTAGTTCGCAATCTCAGTAACTTCTGCCTATTGTTAGCTCGGTCCACAATCATCATTTTGGTGACGCGGTCTGAGCCACGAGCAAAAGTCTATCTATACTAATATTATAAAGCTGAAGAGTTTGTTTGTTTGTTTGATCTCAGGAACTACTGGACCGATTTTGAAAGTTCTTTCACTAATAGAACGCTACATTACTCCTGAGTGCTATAGGCTACTTTTTATCCCGTAAAAACTTTTCCACGCGGGCGGAGCCGCGCGCAAAACTAGTAATAGATAAAATTGCTTAAATGTATGTGAAACTAGCCAGTTTGCTGGCCGCGCAACATGCGAGGGACGTAAGTCAAATGAAGCTCTGACGCAGTGAAATTTGGTCCGGACAGCGAATCAACTAGCTAACGGATATGCCTGACATTTGTACGTATGAATATTAAGATATTTTTTTATTTTTTTTGTCAAAGTGACCCCACTGTTCCTGATCGTAAGTACCTAACTGACGAGAAATAATAACCCGTCACCAGTCCACACGATTATCGGCCGTTTTCAATATACGATCCTAATCGCTGTTTTGATCCATCGCTAAAATGGACCAATTGAGAACAAAGGCTACTTCGACATGCTCATAAATGACGTTTTTGATTGGTTAATTCTCTGGATCGGATTGAGGATTAACATTGGGATCCCTTGTTGAAAACGGCCGTATGTTTTTGCCGTATATTTATGCGTATGCGAGTTTTACACGTTGGTCATTATCCGCGCTTATCAGAATCAGAATGTTTTATTTGCATTGAATGTAGGTACAAACATAGGATGTCTCGCCATTCATTCTTACTCACGCCTTTTATCCCCGAAGGGGTAGGCAGAGGCGCACCTTAATGCACCCACTTTTCGCCATTCTTATTCCGTCCCACGATGTGATAGGGGGCGAGCCTATCGCCATATCGGGCACAAATTCCAGACTCCGGGCTGATACTGAATCGAAAAACCCAATATCACTTTGCCCGACCCGGGGATCGAACCCGAGACCTCAGCATTGCAGTCGTACCGTAATACAACTACGCCACCGAGGCAGTCATTCATTCTTACAGTAAAATATATAATACCCTTCCCAGTCATAAAGCTAAAAAGATGGACTGAGCCATATCTTCAGTTTATTTTTCCTTAAAGTTTCTATAAGATACCTTTTTGTATAAAAAATGGCCAATCAAGAACAGTGTTTACTTCTAATAAACATTGAAACTCCACAAATATAATAAAATACAATATGATTGTTTAGAAATGACATCTACATAAAACCTTGTAAAGTGAACTTCACATACTAAGTTCCAGAATCGATCCCAGCTCCATTCAAGTTAGCGTAAACGGGTTAACTGCACGACTTCAGCTCGGAGAGTTAAAACAATTTCGACGCGGTTAGTCATTGTAACAGCGTACCTAATGTTGTTACTAGTTTGTATAGTCCATTACTAGAGCATGATATAGGCACCTCAGGCGTCTTCAGACTTCAGAGGTCACAAAATCCTTGGCAAACGCTGATGTACCCACATGGGATATTTGGCGGTTTAATTGATAATCTACTTTGGATAAGGACGAAGGGAATCCAAGATTTTTGCTAAATTAGATACCTAGTGTCTATTTCTACCCCCAAGCAACATTGTACCCAGCGTAATTACTGGACATTATGAGACTTAACATGTAATGTCTCAGGGTGACGATGGCAGTGGAGTGCCACGCAGTACTTTGTAATTAAAATTTCTGTATGGTCTTACTACTATTTATGAGCGGTCGTATCGCTTACCATCAAGCGAGCTCGTCTCGTCATGTAGTAGCAATAAAAAAAATCTTAGTCCGCCGGGGTAGGGAGGTAGGTACCAACGCACTGCCTATTTTGCCCTAACACTGTTGTGACGGTTTGAACGACTTAATATAGGGAATTATCTATACTAATATATAAAACTGAAGAGTTTGTTTGTTTGTTTGAACGCGCTAATCTCAGGAACTACTGGACCGATTTTGAAAACTCTTTCACTAATGGGAAGCTACATTACTCCTGTGTGCTATAGGATACTTATTATCCCGGAAAAACTTTTCCACGCGGGCGGAGCCGCGCGCAATGCTAGTTATTTATAAGAGATAGCAGTTATGTCTTAGGGTGATGCTGATGAGCAACGTGCAATGCCAACGCAATGCTTTGTAATTTAGACCAGGGTGCTTTCAGTATTGCCATAATTAAAATTAAACGATTTATTGTAAAAGGCTAGTTTTTAGGAGTTCTATCCAAATATATATAAACTGTCTTGGTTAGAATTTTAGGTCCGTTTTGGGACATGTCCTTTCTTTACTTTTATTTATTGATGAAAAAAAATATTGCTGACGTATTCACTGTTGAGACACCCCCGTCCCCCATGTCTTTGAAAATAAACGAAGCATGGTGCTTACATAATATTTTAACGGCCCCTTACCATCAACACAGCAACTGGAAATGATCCTTTTTAAAAAAAACAACCATGTTTTTTTGTAAGTAGTATATTTCTGTACATTGACAACAATAAAAACAAATATATGCTAACAATGACGCTTAATTATATTCAGTCTTTCAAGTTGTATGCCTATGACAGGCTTACGAGCAGATCACCTCCAAAAGATTCCATAATTCAACTATAATTTTCTTCGTTGTTACATACTGCGCTAATTTAGCTAAAAATAAACCTTGAAATATTTTTCTACAAAGATAAGGCATTAATTATTAATCACTGACAGCCTGTTTTTCCATGAATTAAGTAAAAGTAAGAACTAAAGAAAAAGCCATCAGTGTTGCCAGTGGCGACCTCAAGGGGACGAAATGGACAACTAGCGAGTCCTCGCGCTATACGGGGGGGACCAGTAGCGTATCTACACCCGTGAAGGCACTTGGCAAATTCATGTGATGGGACCTCTCACCAGTGCATAATCCGGCGAATATTTTCTTTTTGTTATTTTATCATTCTCGCTTTCACTGGACGATCCTCTTTTTCTCGGGTCAGGGGCCCGTTGCATTTTGCCCTCATACCACCCTAAAGTTACGCCACTGCGGGGGACTACGCGCTTACAGGAGGGACCTCGCGGTGACTTGACTCAGGACTTTCATTTAAGGTCACACCTGTTAACTAACAAAGTTTTTTTTGCTTCTGTCGGCTAAGGCCGCCACTGATTGGTGTCCCAATATAAATGTAATTTAGGCAAAAGTAACAATAACTTTTAATCTTACTGTCAATGAAGAATCTACATGTAAATGATTAACAATTACATTTCAATTATTTATTGTCGCAATGAGCTAACTACATTATACATAAGTTTTACCAGGTTTTACATGCATACGGTCTTTTTATGCCCATGGTCGGATAGCGACCATTGTTCGCAAGGTGTTATACCCGCCATAGTATCATCAGCCTGTGTGTATCCGGCTTTAAACTGACCGGCATTATTGTACAGTCAGCAGCATAAATATCTGTACAAAATCAAAATTTCATATCGCTATATATGCGTTAAGTTGAAGTGAAACATTCTTTTTCTTCGTTTGAAGTAAAGTAAATACCTTTTATTTTGTTTTTGTGAAGAGAAAAAAAAAGATTAGTAAGAACACAAAAGTATGTAGGTAATTTGAAATTTTGAATTTGTTCATATACTTATGCTGCTGACTGTACATCGACTAGCGAGGGATACTGGGAGGTCACACCACTTAACATCAGGTGTTATGAAATCAGTTTTCGAATCAACAAAAAAAGTCTGGTTGCTATTTGATTGACCAAGTATCCTTTAAATTTGAATCTTGAAACCTCACGTGTTAAATTTTATTTTAGTAATATCGAGTCTGAATGATCTAAAAATGTATCTAATGGAGGCGATCTGGAACAATCCATAGTTCTTAATAATAATTATTCAAGATGTAACTCTCACTTCGTAACCTAGTTACTACACAAGTGCTCGGGAAATCAAATTTCTAAGCAGTGGCGTAGTGTGGAATCTTGCCGCCCGAGACTACTTGTGGAGCGAACCCGAAATTTACCGCCCCAAAGCACCAAAAAAGGTACTAAATTACAATAAAGAGTCACGCCCAAAAAATAATTTTTCGAAGGTTTACGACGTAATTTACGCATTTTGCCGCCCCCTGAATGTGCCGTCGGGGCGGACCGCCCCAACCACATTACGCCACTGTTTCTAAGAGATGCTAATTTTAAGTGTATTTTTGTACCAATTTGAACAATCTGTTTTTTGTTACGAGGCCAGAGTTTATCAAATTACAAATTGGTATAATATGAAATAAACAGTAACTTTAGTACGTAAATTTTATAAATTTACATTATTGAGAATTGTGAAATGATACAAAATATTGCACTGATTTTGTGTTAAGAACGTGGCAGGAATTTAGAAAAAGGCAACGGGGGCTATTGTCCACCCTTCTTAAGATGAATATATTTTTGCTGAATATCTTTTATATTTACAACTCCAAACTGTGAAACAAATATAGCCCCCATCATATCTTAGCGAAACCCTGTATCACCATCCACCATGCCCAAACTCGCGTCATAATGAAGTTTCTATTAAAACGATAAACTTATGTACTTAGCTTATAATAATGCGAATTATATACTTCTAGTACCTACTTCAACTAATTTAAGAGTGAGTATTCTAAAAGATTTATCGACTTTTCTTTTACACTGATAGTAAAGTATGCACGTGCTCTAGCAAACCCATAAACATTATAGCTTGTACCTATACGTACTATATTTAATCTGCAAGTATTTAACACTTCATTTAAATTACGTACTAAGCTTCCAAACACCCTTTCTTCTCATTTGAGGGCTGTATCGCATTTATCGGGCCCTGATCCTACTCTCTATTCTCTATCGCTTGCATTCATCTTGTAAATTCCATTTGTAACTTTGCCACTTACTTAGAGTATTTTTGGTGCTTCAATTATCGCAATGAAACAAAACTCTCTACAAAATCCATTTTAATTCCAAATAAATTTCTGAATCCAATACTGGTCTTGAAATTTAACTCATTTTCTATATATTTCTGCTTCTAGGACTTAAGTTCCAAATGATATGTATTTTTCCTGTATTGCCCATGTAATTGCGGCAAGTAGGTAACTTTTTTAGCTTGGTTCACATCTACAGAGAGAACCCCTATATATAGCGCTAGCACAGGAGCGCAGACCCAGGGCTATGAAACTATGCCTTAAATAATAACGTCGGTAAATAAAATAAACTTATAACTTCATTATTAGACGAAGAAAACTTATTGATGTAATTTACTACGAAATACTGACTAAAAGGTAGTTTTATTAAATCAAAAATATTAATTCGATAATTATGACACCATTTTTGGCTCTGTATCAACATTTTCGTAATAGGCTACCTGCCATAATTTATCTTACTATGATTCATTTATTTCTGCCTCCTATACATTTTACTTTATTATAAATTTAATTTAACCATTCCTATAAGTATTTTCGCCCCATTAGAATCCGGCCCTAGCTTATAGGATTAAGGCGCTGGTGTAATATAACTCTAGGTACATAGGATAGAAAGTCGCTTTTGTCTTGGTTGACAATAGCTTAATAATTATGTCGCCCAATTTTTTTTATTAATAAAATAAAATTAGGGTTGCCAGTTTACAATAATTATGTTTGAGAAATATATTTTGCAATAAGTTTTTTAGGTAATTAATTTTTCATAGTTCTATTATCTAAATTCTAAAGCAATACAATAATTATCTGAAATTATATGGGAACGTGTTCAGTTTCTTTTTACAAGTATTTACTAAAAATATTGTTTCTGAATGACGAGACGAGCATGCCGCTCGCTCGCAAGCGATACAGCCGCCCATAAACATTAACACCACACAGAACTTTGAATTACCAAGTACTGCGTGGCACTCCACTGCGCTCGTCACCCTGAGACATTAGATGTTAAGTCTCATAATGCCCAGTAGTTTGCATACGACCAATTTGTTTGATAGAAAGTGTGACCAAATAAAATGACTTTCCTTTTGTTACCTAGGAAAATAAATATAGGGTCAATAGTAATGTACAGAGTAATCGGTGAACAAATGCATTTTGGTCCAGATAATATTACTAGAAGCGCCCCAAGACTCACTTATTTAGCATTTATCAACTAGATTAATTTTTATGGGCAGTATCAGTAGATGCAACTTAGTTTAGCGCTGAAGCTTTACTGGTGGTACGTCTCTCATATGTAAGAGTCCGTCTGGGTGGGTACCACGGCAATAAAATAAAAATAAAATAAAATAGTTTATTCATCACGTAGGCGAACATAATTGCACTTATGATAAGTCAAGATACATTCAATTAATAATAATAATTATTACAAAAAGTCACTTATATAACTACAGACATTTTTATAGGGAGTAAAATCAATGAAAAATAAATAATGAAGCCAAGCTCGGGCTGGCAGGAAAGAGAAGATAAAAATAAAATAAAAAAAAGAAAATCATTTTTATAATAATAAAATAATGGAAGGAACGCGTCGCGATCCTCACCGGTGAGGACACTACAGGCCCTAACCTAGCTAACCTACCAGCCTTTCACTAGCTACCTAAGCGATGACTACCCGAAGAAGAAAGGCAGAAAGAAACTCCGGGCTTACTTTTTTGTCATCATTTGTCCATTGAATCTTTATAATATTCTTTTTTTTTCAAGTCTTTTGCATACAAAGTCAGATTAGTTATATAAGCTAATGCACACACATCACCGTTAAATTGAGTATAAATGTCTATTTCTACCGCCATGCAGCAGTGTGCATGTACTGTTGTGTTTCGGTTTGAAGGCCATTATACCCAGTGTATCTACTGGACATAATGAGACTTAACATCTTATGTCTCAGGATGACGAGCGCAGTGGAATGCCACTCAGTACTTTGTAACTCAAGGTGCTGTATGGTGTTGCTACTGTTTATGGGTGGTCGTATCGCTTACCATCAGGCGAACGGCATGCTCGTCTCGTCATTCAATGCCATAAAAAAAACGTGCGCTATCAGCTGAAACACAGTCAAATTAAGATTAGCATCTTATGATAGTCGCAATTTAATAAACCCACACTAACAGCAACTCAAGTGACATCTTAAGTGACAATAGGAACGGATTTTGACAGCTGAGTTCTGTTTATTTAACAGCGCCGACTCAGCTGAGAACAAGGTCTTAAATGACAGCTTAAGCTTGGTTTATTAAATAGTTCAATACATGAAATGTCTACTTGAGAGTTTACTCAAACGTGAGATTGGTTATTAATACCGCCCTATATCTCGATGCTTTTAGTCCCTCTTTATAGGTATTAGAAAATTAGACGAGAAATAAAAATGCGATTTAAAGAACTTCCCTAAATAAAAACAGAATAATCAGGTTGGAAAGCATAAAGAAAAAAACTTTTCTTTCATTAACTAGCTAAAAATTGCTAGGAAATAATATACAACCTTACTATTAATATTTATTAGAAGCAAAAAAACATTTTTTTTAACTTACTGTCAACCTATTGAGACAAAAGTGACTTTCATATTAATAGACATCGCGTGACTGTTTTATCAATTATATTGAGGAAACAAGGGCAATACGACCCACAATAAAAAAAATGTGCCAAAAATACCAATATAGTGAAATTTTGTACTGTAAAACAATACTACAAGAGTTAATCACCCAATGTTGTTATAAAATTTACAGCAAAAATTCATATTTTCCCCTGTCTCCATATTATTTCTATTCAAAATGTTTTTGCCACAATTATTGTTTTGGACTAAATTCTCCAACAATTTTTCCAACACCAAATCATTACATTTTATATACAATAACAATATTTGACTCAAATTAATTCGGATATTTTTTATAAACATTATAGTTAGATCTCCGTAACCCCTAATTTGTACATTTTCATTAACATCTTAAAGTATGTAGGTATATAGAGAAACTCGCAACTAAAGCTTAAACATTTTACCTAACCTACCTGGCCTAAAAGAAGGATAGATCGAGCCCAAACGTCAGCTGTTTTTACATCTTTTTCATAATATAATTATTTATACAATTATTGCTTGTCAATGCGAAATAATAAGATGTTGAAATTAAACTATTATAACGGATTTTATCGCGGTTTTTTTTTTCAGGGAGAAAATAAAATAAAAAAGCGCGATAAAATCCGTTATAATAGTTTAATTTCAATGTCTAACATTCTCGTAAACGTAAGGAATCATTAATAAGATGTTGCATTTCTTCCGTCTTCCGCATTTACTAATATTAACTACTGTCTTCGATTTAATGTTTTCCCTTTGCAATATTATATTACCTCGTATAAGGCCACAGTGTTATAAAACATTCAACAATTATTTTTTCGATCTATTTTTCCCCAGTCTCCCTACAGGAGAAAAAATATGAAGCTAGTAGAAAAAAATCGTGGTTAGAATTGTGGTATTAATTCTCATACATTTACGTATACCGTGTGATATAAATAAGATTGAGTAAAGGACTGAATGCACTTTTTAAGAGTCAAATATAATTCATTTTATTGTAATGTACCTAATACTTTCGTAAGCATGACGTGTATCGAAGAAAATAAATCTTTACAAGTTTAGGAAGACACATTTTATTTATAAATCTTAGGAAACCCATGTTCTAGAATTGCACAAGTTTACACAAATACTAAACATAATCATGAATTTCAAAGAAATATAAAAACAAATTTTTACATAGGACATATTAAAGTAAGTACCTAATCTATAATTTAACTATATGTTACATCATATGAGCAATATTTACACAAAATCTTATCAGTACTATTATTAAATCTTGTAATAAAGGGTCAGTATTATGTCCTGCTGTGTAGTTATAACTAAGTTTTTACATATACTCACACCTTTTATCCCCGGAGGGGTAGGCAGAGGCGCAACAAGTGCACCCACTTTTCGCCGTGCGTATTCCGTCCCATGATGTGATAGGGCCTATCACTATATCGGGCACAAATTCCATACTACGAGCTAATACTGATTAGAAAAATCCAATATCACTTAGCCCGACTCGGGGATCGAACCCAAGACCTCAGCATTGCAGTCGTACCGTAATACAACTACGCCACCGAGGCAGTCTAACTAAGTTTTTAAATGTATTATTAATCAGTTTTATAAAAATCCGATAAAAATTTACAAATCACCTCGCTGCACGTAACTTCAAGCATAACCATAAGAATGTTTTTATACGATAGTGTATGGTAAAATGGGGTTATATTATGGGGATGGACATGTGTGGTGTATTGACCAAAATTGAGAAGAGTATGCTAAGCTGGTTTAGATATTTGGAAAGGATGGATAGGAAACTGGCAAAGAAGATAGATAAGGCGTGTGTGGATGGAAGTCCTGGTACGAGTTCACCGCACCGAACCTTTACTGATGGTAGGTCTCTCATATGTAAGAGTCCGTCTGGGTGGGTACCACGGCAACGTCTATTTCGACCGCCAAGCAACAGTGTGCATGCACTGTTGTGTTTCGGTTTGAAGGACATTGTAGCCAGTGTAACTACTGGACATAATGAGACTTAACATCTTATTTCTTAGGATGACGAGCGCAGTGGAATGCCACACAGTACTTTGTAACTCAAGGTGCTGTATGGTGTTGCTACTGTTTATGGGTGGTCGTATCGCTTACCATCAGGCGAACGGCATCGTCTCGTCATTCTATGCTACAAAAAAAAAACCTGCAAATGCAAAATATCTGACATACTAATATTATAAAGAGCCAAAGTTTGTAAGTTTGTGTGATTGATTGTAGGAATCTTTGGAACTACTGAACCGATTTCGATGAAATTTGGTATGGACATAGTTTAAGATTTTGGGAAGGACATGGACTTTTTATCCCGGGAAAATGTAAAGCCTCATTTAGACGGATCAATTATTGCTGGCAAAAATCGCACGCAATTATTGAGGCCCGTTGGCCGTCTAAACAAACCCAGTAACGAGCAATTTTCGCGTTAACGTATACGGGTATCTTGACAGATATTGAAGAGACGATTATTGCTATAAATAATTGCAAACGACAATTGCTGGCAATGATGGGTTCGTCTAAATGAAGCTCAAATTGTATGTTGAGCTTAGGTATAAGATATTACAAATTACAATAATACTTTTTTTGAATAGCGACGGATCATTTAATTGCAGGGAGTGAGTTCATATTTTACTATTTATAATAAGCAATTTTACTTGTATATTTTAATTATGTCAAAGATTTACTTCATTTAAAATCTAGCACAAAAAACGAATAAAATCCGGTAAAAATTCAACAAGATATAAGCTTTTCAAAACAAAAAAGGGACATAATAATAGGTAGTGAACGTCATCGAGCATACGATGCGCGCGAGAGAAAGAGATAGCGCGCTATCCCCACTACGCGCACATTGCAATATTTGAAATATGAATTGCTGCCCCATTTCTTAACCAATTTTAGTACTGATTTCACGAAAAAGCATCTTTTTCGTGTTGCTATAACGTACAGAATAATTGTCACAATCGAACATAGTAAAATAATTCATGAAGAATACCGAATCCTTTGTATAAACGCCGACCTGATAATACTGTGGACTGGTCTACCCATTTCGCTTACTATAATAGAAAGTACCAATATTAGTAAAATTATAGGTAAATAAATTATTTCTCGATTCCTGAGAGGGCTGTGCACTCGTATGGGAAATATTTAGTATTTCTCAAGTAAATAATTAAACTGCTTTTAACATAATAAAAATCATCGTGTTTCCGTATTATGCACTTTTCTTTGTAACTTTTAACTAATTTTGAAAAGAGCAACACTAGTTTCTTGCCCGTTCTTCTCTGATGGAAACTGCTTTCCGAACTGGTGGTAGAGTAAAAATTTACTAAATCTAAAATATAATGTTTAACATTTTATGGGTTCAAATAAGTTATTTAATTTTATTTCAAAAGTGTATTTGATATTTTCTGTTATTAATAAACATAAAAATGATGAGATTTCTAAATAAACTGTCAGTTTAAATACATAGGGTAGGTTGGGGTAAGTTGGAACCACGGGAAGACCGTTGATTCAAAATGACTACTAAAGTTAGTCAGTAGGCATTGAATTGTGGATTATAAAAAATAGTACTAAACGTTGTTTTCCCTTAGGAAATGTCGGTTTTATCACTTATTTTGAATCTATGGTCTTCCACCTGATTCTAAATTACCCCGACATACAAGTTACACACAAGCTCTGGCTTACTCAAGGGGTAGAAAATTGTGCAACTTGTGTTATATATTGGATAGGTTGACACCTCATTGCCCTAGTGGACACAAAATCCCGGAAATCTGTTTTTTTCGAGACCATAACCAAATTTGATTACCCGACCAACTAAATCAGGAATGGCGAACCAATAACACGCGACAAAATATTTCGGGTACGCCAATAATAATTATAATGTACAGTCGGCCACAAAAGTAGCTGATCAAATCCCAAATATCAAATCGCCTTTGTCCTTATCAACAATCATTTTTCTTCACTAAAATAAACTAAGGCTGACTTTATTTTAGATAAAGAAAAAATAATATTTCAATTGAAGATAATATGTAGATGCATTTTAAATTTTGAATATGGTGAGCTACTTTTGTAGGTGACTGTACTTGAGAAACAAACCGTCGACGCTGGAAATTTCAAATGTCGTAACGTAAGAGTCATTCTGTCGTAACTACACTTCTATACCATTGAACTGTAAGTTCTATTCTCCATCAATCTGTATATTTAAGATTTGATATATTTAAAATAAGGGAGCTATGACCAGTGTAACGAACTCGTTTTTCTCCGAAAAAATTACTTCATACCTAAAAGTAACATTTCCGTCAATCCAATCCACAAGTCTGATTTTTCGGTGTCTTTTTTTTGTCATATAAAATTCTCGACTCTTTCTGGCGACTGTTTATTTCTAAGGTCGCAGTAGTATTACTTTTGACTATTTACGCTGTATTATGTGACAAAATGAGTCAAAATGATTAGTAATTTCGCTCTTACCCCCACTAACTCTTGTAAACTAATCCACTAAAAAAACCACCAGCCAATAAACCATTTTTTCTTCTCCAATAAATCTAAACGGGTCTAAACTACCAGTTTTAGTGGTAAATCCATTAAGTTGGCAACACTGGCTATGACGTCAAATATGTTTTATAGAAAATGATAAAAGTTGAACACTTTGAGTCTTATTTTTGTATTCAAACTTTATTTTACTTTACATACTTTATTTTTTACACTATCTGTCTAGAAAGATCTTAATGGTGAAAAACATGAATAACTTGTAAAATACATATAACATTTTGTGTTATGGCTCTCCTGTATTCGATGTTTGTACCTTACATTTGAAATATCCGCCGTCGATATGTTTTTCTTAATTTGAATAGTATAATAAATATACCTTTATTTTTCATACAGGTATGCATATATTTTTATTAAGCACGTAATAAAAAATGGTCCGCAATTAAATTGGCGTCCCTACTTCCAATTATAATCGATCCTAGACAATTTATAGGCACATTATTTTTCTTTTATAAATAACGGCATGTTAATACATATAAATCGATTGCAATTGATTCATAAATCGATTGTATAATCGAAAAAGGTTTTGAAACCGAATTTACTCAAACTCGTTCGTTAATTTAAAAGTAAATTGAAAAAAATATAATAAGTTATTTATATGAAAAAATATTTACTAACCAAAAGGATTCTAAAATAATGGTACATGTTCGGTTTGGAGTTTATTTAAACAGCTTATTCACTTACAATTTTAGTGTAACGTTAAACTATATTATAATTGCTAAACACTTATCGATATAGTTCCTCTTTGTCCATTCTTTATTACAAATCATAGTACTCGATCTGATATATTTTTGTATGAAATTCCAAGTTTCATTCCATTTTAGGATTACTGTAATTTGCGATAAATCTTTAGCTTTTAGTATTAACACTATTTTCCAGGATTTTATACAAGGAGACGAGACTAATAGATGATCTTGATCGTTATCTCCAGATCGATCTCAACCAATGTGGATAAGGGGACATCCACAAATTATATGACATCGTGTAACAAGGAAGAACCACTAGCTTGCTAGTAGTAGTTGCCTCATGACTACACGTGTATAAATTTCAAGTTTACCGTTTACTTCAATCCTACAAAAACTCGGAATTATAAATGCGACATTACACCAGTGGGCTTAGAATGTCGCAACATCAAACGACACGACTCCGTTTCGTTTTATTGGGATTGGTTGAGAGACTAATACGTGACTGACGTATTGGCTTCTCGATCAATCACAAACATCAAAGTTAAGCGACATCTTAAGATTTATGTTTTTTTTTGCCACATACTAAGCCCACAAGGTAGTGTTATTTAAGTGACTGTGAGAAGGTCTGGTGGAGCTTCAAGTCGTCAAATTCATGTGACGTAATTTATGGATGGCCCTTTTAATCGCAACCCTCTCATATGACTTATTTTTCCGCGTATTCCGGATCATTCTGTTGATATCCATCGGGATTCGTGTAAATAATCTTCGATTACACGTACCACCTAATTCATTATAAATTCCATTTATTATCTCCCAAAGCCAAGAAACGAATGACGTTACACTATATTTCCCATACCATCAAATCGAATGAGGAATGTTCAAATATCGAAAAAAAAAAACTTTTAAGGGTGCCTACACACATACCTCAAACATTTCCTAATTATAATTATCCCAGACAATATAATTTCTAAATTTAACTTCTATATGCATAATAAACTGAAAATAGCCAGGGAACAGTCGACTTGGTTGAAAAGGATTCGGTATTTATTACTTAGACGGTCATTTAATCGCATTTATTCAGCTTTAAATGTACAATTATACAGTATTTCAAAGCATTATATCTTAAAGTAGCTGCATTCCTTCCTGTTACAAAATAAACTTAGAAGTTTTGTGAATTAGCAAAAAAAAATGTGTAAATATTTGACTATACAGATAAGGCAGTCAGTGCAAAGCCGCCTAACTCACATTTTCATGTTTTATTACCTCTTGTAAACGATTATTTTCATAATCTAACCTCTTAGACAAGGCAAAAAACATGACACGAAAGTCCATGTTGTTTCATTGTGATTGGTCGAGAGACTAACATGTGACTCACGCGTTAGTCTCTCGACCAATCACAATCGTCACAAATAACGACACGGACCTCCGTGACGTTTTTTACGCCACATTTTAAGGAGGCTGACCATTTGTGCTCTATTGCATTATGCACCAATAAAAAGATTTTATTTCTCATTTTGTTTATCGGGCATAATGCAATAAGAGTCTAAGTCGGTTAATTTGTCTCAGTTAGGCCAGTTTTAAGACAACCTTATAGCCTAAAAAATCATTGAAGTCATATTCAAGTGGACTGCGCAATCGAAACTATGACAAAATCAGTGCAATAAAATAAACAATAGCATATTACGCTTTGTAATAACTCTTTATAAAATATATCTCAAGATTTATTTTTGGAGTCGGCTGTCATAAGCCTAAGCCTTCCAAAATAAGTTCACTCAAGTCTTAAAGTTTTTATAACACTATATGTAAGTTAGTGAAACAATTTGTTATGTAGTAAATATAGTTGGTCGATTATTTCCACATTCATTGATGAAAATATTTTATCGGTGAATGTCTAACAGTGCGAATGGAAATATTACTTTATATTAATTTAAAAAAATACAAGAATGATTATAATTTTGTTTGTTAATTACTATAAATTCAGCATAGACTTAGAAAGGGGAAAAAGGACACAATAAACACTGCTTAGAAAATCCCCAAATCTCACATCTTTTAAAAAGTTACTTACGCACTGTTAAACCGGGTCTCCTGTTCGTGTTTTGTCGTCAATTATTCACAAAAACCTCCACACAACCAAATGTTAACCAAAAAGTGGCAAAAAAATTAGACAAAGTGCCCAAAAGAATAGGTAAACACAGTCCATCTAAAAACAGTTCTTTAGCTGACTAACTGACTTTGTCCTCACAGCATTTTAATCTCCAACATCCTGGCAACACTGAACGGAGATCTGCTTTTAAGTGTCAAAATTAACAGTACGCCCCTTCCACCCACGCAGGTGGGAAATGCGTTTTCCATATGGCATGAAAGAATATTTCAATCAACACGAAGCCAAGTTTCATCAACAAAAATCTGTAATGAAACAAGGTTTTGTAAAGAGGGTGTTGTAGTATAGATGGCAAAACGAACATGAGACTCGGCTTTAGAAAGTCACTGACAACTGACAATCAACCAACAAATACGCTGTGTGTACAGTCAGCAGCATAAGTATCTGAACAAATTCAAAATTTCAAATTGCCTACATAGTTTTGCGTTCTTACTAATCTTTTTTTTCTCTTCACAAAAATAAAATAAATGCGATTTACTTTACTTCAAACGAAGAAAAAAATGTTTCAGTTTAACTTACCGCGTATGTAGGCGATTCGAAAATGTTGATTTTGTTCAGCTACTTATGCTGCTGACTGTACCACACTACATACATACATAAACATACTGTCCCACCAACATTGTTCTAAATAAACACCACTATATAAAACAACACGTCACCAAAACCTCTGTGGCCTCGGACCGTTCCATCTAGCCGGTGGCCGCGGGCTATTCCTGGGCCAAAACTGTTGCGGCGAAAACTGTGGCCTATAATTAGTCCGGGGTGCCCAATGCCTGGGGAATCTTTGGTTCCCATACGGCCTGGGTTGGGCATTATGCCACTCACTGTCGTTGGAATACTCCAGGGCTGGCTGATTCTCCAATCCATGCTGATTCTCATCGTAGGTCTTCTCCGGCGTTTCGAATTCCGTTTTTTGGTAGTTCTGCGGGTATTTGTTGATTGTTGGGTTGAAGCTCTTCAGCGATGGTGGCATGGCGTCGAATGGGTTCACCATGGGAATTATAACTGGTGCGGAGTGCGGAGGTTCTTTTAGCTCGTTTGTTCTTATGAGGTTGTGGTCTATGTGATTCGTCTTGCCGTTATCGCCGCCCACTAACACTTTATTATTGTTGAAACTGTGTCTCCTTTCAGGCGGGTTCTGTTGTTGATGACTATACATGCCATCTGAAATTAAAAAATATTTATATTCATGGTGAAATTGATTTGATATTAAATAATGCTTGTACAAATACTGTCAGCTGTATAGATACAAAAGGTCGGCCCGAACCAATAGGTTCGCTAAATCCTTTCTTTGCCGCACCATCAGGCTTTCGAATAGTTTACCGGCGCACGTGTTCCCTTCGTATAATCCTGGGTCCTTCCGCCGTAACGTGAACTAGCAGCTTAGTAGGCCGACATGATTGTGTCGAATGGCATGAGATAACCATCTACTGCCATTCGATACTCTTATCTGGACGGCATCGCGCTTACCATCATGCGAGCCTTGTCGTGCCCGAATATATTAAAAAAAAAAACAGGAACAACTTAACTAAAATTAACCCCAGAGTAGAAAGAGGAAGATAGTGTATGGCTTATACCTATTTTTTTTTTTCATTATATGCACATCTAACAGAAATGAGACAGGTAAAAATGACTAAATCCATCCGCCTTTGTAAGCCTGTATTGGCTAACAACTAATATGATTGCTTCATCTCTCTCACATTCATGCCTGTAATTGTTTCAGTTGTTTAGAGATTACTAAGTCCGTTATCTGGCTACTTGGAAGTTGGACTACAACTATGTTTAAACTAGCAAGCCCTTGCAGCAATTTATTGAACAAAATCTTCCAGATGCGTTTTCCCTAGCGGCAATATTTCAATAAGTCTATATATCATACGCTGTAAGGCCTGTAAGTCCTGCAAGCTTGAAACTGCAAAAATCAGCTTGCAGTCTGTTTACACGGTAAAAATTGCATGTAAGAAAACTTGTGCAAGTTTTCTTGCTGATCTAAACCTTACCTACAATAAATCACTAACCTCCGTCACCTGACAGCCTCGCTACGAATTCCCATGTATAGATAGCATGAAATCATATACAATATTTCTATTATCTAAATAATATTTAGTATTTAAGACTGATCGTGTAAATTCTATTGTATTTCTTATTACATAGATAATTTGGTTAGTTTGTGATTCTTTTTATCTATTTTGTATCTCTTTATCGAAAACTAAATCCATTTTCTTTCACTTATCATCAACGGCCGTTTCCAATAAATATTTTCCACAATCTAAATCCTCGATCCGATCCCGAATATAAACCAATCACAATAACTCATTTGTAAGCGTGTCAATAAAAACTATGTTCTCATTGGTCCATTTTCGCCATCGAAAAAGGGATTGGGGTCGTTTTTTGAAAACGGCGGTAAATGTACCTTATCGCTATCTTCGGATCGATCCCTAAAATTAACCAATATAAGTATTTTACATCAGGGCCACCTGGGCAGGTACCAGCCGCAATGTCTATTTCTACCGCCAAGCAGCAGTGCCAGCGTAATTACTGGACATTATGAGGCTAGAGTGCCACGCAGTACTTGCAATTAAAAGTTCTGTAGGGCGTTGCTACTGTTTATGGGCGGTCGTACCGCTTACAATCAGGCGAGTGGCATGCTCGTCTCGCCATTCAAACGAAATAAAAAAAGGCATGTCAAATTTAATTTTCATTGGCCCATTTTCGCGATCTATCCGAGAATATTTTATTGTAATCCACAGTTAGCATACATAATTCATTTGCAACATACACAATTCCAATACTAGGCCAGCGTGGTATTCTTATGGCTAGTTTCTTCATCGACAGCAATGCTAAGTTTAGACTAGCAAGTTCTCGCAGCAATATATTGCCCAAACACATCTACATGCTTTCACCCTAGCGGCAATATATTTAAATAACTACACACGAGACTCGCCGCATGCTTAAAAATTTGCTATTGTGTTGATGCAACTTGTGCTTTATCGATTACAGATCACGAAGAAATTGGCTGTATGTTCTTATCTCAGTAGTTAAGCGTAAATATAATTCATTCGCTAAGCGCGTGGCGTGAGGGACGGGGTCGCGAGCCAGAATTTATTGCTATACATTGCACCTTTAGAACGGAAACGACACAATTCAAAGAAATCGAAAATTGAGTTATTGTCATAAAATTACTTAAAATGGTCCTTTTTTTATAAAAATATAATAAAAAAGGGACCGTTATTATAGTTTTATCGTGTTCCCACTTGAATATACCATACCAGCCCTGTATTATATACTGTCCCACTGCTGAGCACGGGCCTCCTCTACTACTGAGATGGGTTAGGCCTTAGTCCACCACGCTGGCCTAGTGCGGGTTGGCAGACTTCACATACCTTCGAAATTCCTATAGAGAACTTCTCAGGTATGCAGGTTTCCTCACGATGTTTTTCCTTCACCGTTAAAGAGAGCGATAATTCACAAAGAATACACACATAACTTTTTTAGAAAAGTCAGAAGTGTATGCCCTTGGGTTTTGAACCTGCGGACATTCATCTCGGCAGTCCGTTCCACTCCCAACTAGGCTATCGCCGCTTTTACTTGGATATGGCTATGTTTAAACTATTGTGGTATTGAGAACTTCGTTTTAAGTAATTTTACGATAACTCAATTTTATTTTTTTGGAATTGTGTCGTTTCCGTTCTAAAGGTACGACATGTAAGGGCAAATTTTACAATCATTAGATAAAGGAGATGTCCGCTTTTTGTATGGGTGCTGGGCCTCATAATCTAACCAGGTTCAAACTTCATGGTTATTAAAGGGAAAAAAATATGGATCTTGGATCCATTAAAAATATATTTTTAGACCCCTTCGTTTATTTATTTTAACAAACTTTTTAAATGGCGTTCATGTTAAATGTAGTTTTTAAGCAAAATAAAATTATATGAATCTCAAAATCGGAGGAGTCAAAATTATACGATTTATTGCAAAGGCCTAATAGTTTTTGGAAGTACTATCCAAATATACATAAAGTATCTTAGAATTTTAAACCCATTTTGGACATGTCCTTTATTCGTAGGATAAAAAACAAAAGAAACGAATTAAAAATGACAATTGTATGTATGAAGTTATCAATTTGTCTCACTTTTATATTGTCAGGTTATAAATTACTACATAGGCTTTAAAGGATGATTGAAAAATCAGCCCTAAATAAAATTAAATGTGTCTGTGATGGCTGGCGTCGACTAGGCTCGTCTGGATTTCTTATTTACACTATTCTTAATTCAATTTTATTTACTATTTTTTAGTTGGATTTTCTATAAAACGTGTTTTTTTAGTTATTTTAAACTATTATTTATTTTTAATTTTTTAGTTCTGTTCTACTATTGTCCAACAGATGTCACTAAAAACGAAAGCGCCATCTTGTGTCAAGTAGGATTTTTTTACGCATAAGAGTTTAGTTGTAATTCTACTATGGTCCAACAGATGTCACTAAAAATAAATCGCGCCCAAAGGAGTCGGTTACAAACATGCATACATACAAGTGAAGCTAATATAAAGCGTGTAATGAGGGACTATCTACATTAGAGAGAAAAATTTACTTGAAACTTGTGAAACAGTCGCATAAGTTTTTGAACCTATCTTTAATAGACTAGCTTTTCCAGGATAAAAGTCCCGCTATATATTTTCCCGGGATGAAAAGTATCCTATGTCATACCCAGACTTAAAGTATCTCCATACCAAATTACATCGATCTCCGTTCGATAGTTTTTGAGATTGTCGTGTTCAGACAGACAGAAAAACGCGACGCGGGACTTTATTTTATAATATTTAAGGATAATAAGTAACCAGTATCGTTGCACATTTGGAAGGGGGCGAGTTATGTAACAAATTACGAGCAACCCCGTCTCCCTCCCACCACACTATTTGCTACATTGTAATGACACCAAAAAATGTAACCAGATATAATGAATGAGTGCGAATTCACAAAAAAAAAACTTACGTTGGTCTTCGTCTTCCGATAGATCCATGTCGACGCTCTCCACAATATCTGAAGGCATCGATACCGGCGGCACCCTGTAGTCCTGCAAATTATTTTTAAAGTACAACCTTCTTATAAAGATTTCTTGCAGCAACATATTGCTCAGGACCTTCCAGATGCGTTGACACTAGCCGCAATATTTCAATAGTTCTATACACATGCAACTGCAAGCTTCAAAACTTGCAGAAAAATTGTTTGCTGCGACTTTACGTTTATACTGTAAAAATTGCTTGCGGAAGTCGACATCTGTGAATTGTCTGCTAATCTCAAATTCGCTTTTACATAGATGGCGTTGGCGTCGTTATAGTAATTTAGGGACTTGTAGGTCCGTCTGGAAATCTTTGGGGGAGGCCTATGTTCAGCAGTGGACGTCATGTGGCTGATGATGATGATGATGATGTAGGGAGATAGGCCATTCATGCAGGTGGAGTCGCGAACAACATCTAGAATACGCAATATTTCTTACCTGATCCATTTTATTCGGGTTCATGGGTCTCGGCGCGGGAACGGACACAGGCGGTTCTTGGGTCAACGGTATCAGATTCCTGTGGTCCACATCTGTAAAGGAATAGTTGTTTTACAACACACACACTAACGCCTGTTATCCCCGAAGGGATAGGCAGAGGTGCAACTAATGCACCCACTTTTCGCCGTGCGTATTCCGTCCCATGATGTGATAGGGGGCGAGCCTATCTCCATATCGGGCATAAATTCCAGACCCTGAAAAACCCAATACCACTTTGCCCGACCCGGAGACCGAACCCGAGACCTCAGCAATCGTATCGTAATACAATTACGCCACTGAGACAGAAGGGAGAAAGAGGGAAAGAGAGAGATATATTAACAGTAATTAACCTTGGTGCACAGGATGCCGGGGCGGCGGCACGCTGACGACAGGAGGCAGAGCCGGAAGGAGTCTGTGGTCCACATCCTCGATATCTGCTGAAGATAAAACACATTATATAGAGGGGGCGAGTTACGTTAGCAAATAGCGGAATCCCGTGCCCATGGGAACATCATTTCTATTTAAAATATTGCAATGAACAAAAGTGGGTACATATAGATAATGCCATCCAATGACGAGCGCTATTCATTTTTGAGAGGAAATTTCGCGAGCTAAGTGGACTTTGATTATTCATAGCAGTGTGCGTGCGCATTCATATGTATTTAATGTGTATTTACAAAACTTAAACACAAACATAAGGTTGCACACTTGCCACTGTAAGGATTGGTTAACTAAAGCTGGCGCGTTCACAGTACTCACATCAATACAATTTTACACAGTATGTCTGCCCAGCAGTGGGCAGTATACAGGGTCATTTTTACATTGCATTACTAAATAAGACCACATATTCGTCTTTATCTCTTCTAAAATCTTGCCAAAAATCATCCATGAATAATTAATAATATTATTGCCAAAAATCCAGGTTTGTAGTTTTCAAATTTTATGATCATTTCGTAGTTAAGTGCGAATATGGTGCGTGCGAAAGTGTATTTCTGAATGAAAGTATAATATTGCCGCTGCGACGAATTATCTTAGAGCAGTAGTAGGGGCATTAGGGCGTGTAAACTTAAAGTTAATTTTTATTGATATTTATTTTGTTCGAAACTTACACTTTTTTATTTTACGTCTATGGTTAAAATAACTTAATGGAAAGCGTTATTTTCGACGAGATAAGTATGTGATTTCATTTATTAACGCAATGTCAAAATGACCCTGTATAATACAGGGCTGATATTATTATAATAAAAAATACATCTACCCTATTTTTACGTTTGGTCCACTTACTTCCTAATAAAGGTAAGACAGGAGGCGGCGGAGGGGGCGGCAGTAACCCTCTGTGGTCCACGTCGCTTACTGGCGGCAGCTCCTGGAATGTGCAATGTACAGTCAGCAACATAAATATCTGTACAAAATCAAAATTTCAAATCGCCTATATACGCGTTAAGTTAAACTGAAACATTTTTTTTCTTCTTTTGATGTAAAGTAAATCTCTTTTATTTTATTTTTGTGAAGAGAAAAAAAAGATTAGTAAGAACACAAGAGTGTGTAGGCAATTTGAAGTTTTGAATTCGTTCATCTACTTATGCTGCTGACTGGACAACGCAATTCAAATAAAAATAGGATCGACTTTGCGCCATATTGTGACGTCTAAATAATTCAATATTATATTAAGCTAATTTATCAATATCTTTATTATTTAAATTTCATATAAGAGTCAATTGTACAAAATAAAATAAACCGTTATAGATATGCTAATAAGTTTTCTATGCAAACCGTATTTTTCAAGTGACATTTGACACATAAAGGTCATTGACGTTCCTATTCTTATTTGAATCGCTTTGTATATGTCAGTCGAAGTTCTTAACCAATCAAAAGCACTTTTCACTAGCAAAATCAGTTTTTGGTTCCTTGTGTCGAAAGCGTTATGACAAAAATTGAGAGTTGAAGGTATTATAATCAGAAAGCATAAATTTACTGATTGAGACCACTTTTGATCTCAATACTTTTACTTTTTACTTACTTTTTCCTTTTTTATTATTGATTTTGACTTGGTCTAGCATTTAAAAGTATTTTTGCCTAAATGCGTCAGTTAGACAACTTTTAACTGCAAATTTGCAGTCAAGTACATTATTAATGATTTTCATACAAAACTACTTTTGACCGACTTGTTCAGTCAAAATTACTTTCGCCTGTCTTTTTCAGTTAAAAGTACTTATGACTGAATAGTTTTAACTGCAAAATATACAATCAATTATAATTTAGCAACTATTACACGTGGTATAAAGGTTAGGTCTGGAAATCTTTAGGGGAGGTCTATGTTCAGCAGTGGATGTCATGTGCCTGATGATGATGAAACGTAAGATGATATTAATGGTATTTACTATGTAGCATTACAATAGAATGGAATAGTCTACCGCGACAATATCCGGAGGTTCAAAACCCAAGGCAGACACCTCTGACTTTTCGAAGTTATGTGTGTATTGTTTATCAATTATCGTTCGCTTTAACGGTGAAGGAAAACATCGTGAGGAAACCTGCAACCTGAGAAGTTTTTTATAAGAATTTCGAATATATGTGAAGTCTGCCAACCCGCACTAGGCCAGCGTGGTAGACTAAGGCCTTACCCTTCTCAGTTGAAGAGGAGGCCTGCGCCCAGCAGTGGGCAGTGTATAATATAGGGCTGATTGCATTGCATTATTCACTAACATTAACAATCAAAGTTACTGTTTCTTGTGTCTAAATTATGACGTTTGTTGTGGAAGCTATTGACTTTCCCTTTTTTATACGGGCTCGGCAGTGACCCCACTGCACCTGGTAATAAGTGAAGAGGGGGCCATAGAGTGACGACTGACCAGGAATAATCATCGCAATTATACCGGCTTATTATGTTATTTACTACAGCTGTTAGTTTTACTTTTCACGATAAAAGCAGACTTATTACCTTATCCACAAACAGTTTATAAAACCCATTTGAGATATACTTACTTTAACACACACACACTCACGTCTTTTATCCACAAACGGGTAGGCAGAGGCACAACTAGTGCACCCACTTTTCGCCGAACGTATTCCGTCCCATCATGTGACAGGGGGGGCGAGCCTTTCGCCATATCGGGCACAAATTCCAGACTACGAGCTGATACTGAATTATTCTTACTTCGAATTCAAGTCAAAACATTTATATACTTGTATATATATTTGTATACTAAGCCACTTTGTTTATGTAAAGTTGTCTGTTATTAAATTATTCTAAACTAATTTCTAGTTTTAGCTTCTAGTTAACACTTTATGGTCAAAGCTGTGTACATTTATAATAGGCATACATATTTGTAGTTGTATAATGTTCCACAATATAACCTATATTATGATAATATGTGATATGTTAAGCTGTTAGTGTACCTAAATGCATAAATAAATAAATAAAACATTTGATAGCTAAAAGAGGTTTATAAGCGACGATAGCCTAGTTGGGAATGGAACGGTCTGCCGAGACAATGTCCAGAGGTTCAAAACCCAAGGCATACACCTCTGACTTTTCGAAGTAACGTTTGTATTGTTATCAGTTATCGCTCGCTAACGGTGAAGGAAAACATCGTGAGGAAACCTGCAACCTGAGAAGTTTTTTATAAGAATTTCGAATATATGTGAAGTCTGCCAACCCGCACTAGGCCAGCGTGGTGGACTAAGGCCTAAACCCTCTCAGTAGTAGAGGAGGCCCGTGCTCAGCAGTGGGCAGTATATAATACAGGGCTGATTGCATTGCATTGCATTGCATAGGTTTATAAACTATTCATGTATATGTCCTATAGTATTTTGTACCTGCACGCTGATGTGGTGTGTGAAGGCGGCGCGCTCGCTCTGTGGCGGAGACTCCGGACCCTCCACCAGAGACACCTGCACACACACACACTTTTTACTGATGGTAGGTCTCTCATATGTAAGAGTCCGTCTGGATGGGTACCACCGCAATGTCTATTTCTACCGCCAAGCAACAGTGTGCATGCACTGTTGTGTTTCGGTTTGAAGGACATTGTAGCCAGTGTAACTACTGGACATAATGAGACTCAACATCTTATGTCTCAGGATGACGAGCGCAGTGGAATGCCACACAGTACTTTGTAACTCAAGGTGCTGGATGGTGTTGCTACTGTTTATGGGTGGTCGTATCGCTTACCATTAGACGAACGGCATGCTTGCCTCGTCATTCAATGCAATAAAAAAATCACACACACACTTGATACGGGCAGTGGCGTAACTATATCATCTGAGGCCCGTGGCAAATTCATTGGATGAGGCCCCAGTAAAAATGGTCACGTCCACTCCAGCTTTCACACAGGACCCCCGTCCTAGGAAGCCAAAATGTCACGTATACACGTCATGATGGTAAGCGATACGACCATAAACAGTAACAACACCATACAGCTCCTTGACTTACAAAGTACTGTGTGGCATTCCACTGCGCTCGACATCCTGAGACATGAGATGTTAAGTCTCATTATGTCCAGTAGTTATACTACAATACAATATTAATATTATTTCAATAAAATGATATTCACCGTAGGTACATTCCACAAGTTGCTGCCGCTCCACGCAGTATTGCTTTCCGGATTATACGCCTGTTCTGGTTCTTCTAGAAAAAAAAAACCCTTTTATAATAATCTCATCTCATATTTTTTACACCTTTTATCGTCGAAGGGGTAGGCAGAGGCGCAATTAATGCACCCACTTTTCGCCGTGCGTATTCCGTCCCACGATATGATAGGGGGCGAGCCTATCGCCATATCGGGCACAAATTCCAGACTCCGAGCTGATACTGAATAGAAAAATCCAATATCACTTTGCCCGACCCAGGGATCGTACCCGAGACCTCAGCATTGCAGTCGTACCGCAATACAACTACGCCACCGAGGCAGTCGAGTCGAGGTATAGGCGAATAAATATATGATTTATGAGTAACGAATACACCCGAATAAGCCATTTACACACTCCTGTTCGTGACTATTCGTGTGTACCATCAATATAGGTGAATGGAATATTATAGTATGCATACTGACCGGTAGGGGGTTCCATGGTGCCGTAGAAGGATGTAGGGGGTGCGGGGTTGCCCGTACTCTCCGGGGTCAACAAGTCCAGCCCTGGCAAAGTGTCTTGAGACTTCTGGGATAGGCTCGCGCTCACCACTGGAAAAGGAAACATTATTTTAATTTTTTATTTCAGTAGAATTTTATATGTCTTTGAGGCGTAGTTGTATTCCGCGTACGACACCGCTCTGAGATGCCGGGTCGGGCAAAGTGATTGGTTGTTCTGCTCCGTATCGGGTATTCCTATCCGATATTGCGATAGGCTCGCTCCCATCATATGGGACGGAACTCACTTGATAAAAAGTGGGTACACTAGTTGCACCTCTGCCCATCCCTATGGTGATAAAGACGTGATGTATGTATGCTTATTTTCTGTTTCGGAATTTTAACGTTTTCTTCAATACTCTGAAACATTTTGTGAAACACTTTATGACGAAACGTTTAAAATTTATGCAAGAATCACTCTTGAAGTGTGCTGCCACATTAGCGGTGCTCGCTTATATACACAACAGGTGTATGATCCGCAGTAAACGTTTTAAGGCGTTTTTATAGAATATACACGATAAACCAAATGTAAAAAATTTAATGACCTATTTACTATTTTTCTTTCAATGTACTTTTCGTCCACAATGTCCACCATGGTTGTTGTTACATGTTACATACAATCTATACTAATATTATAAAGCTGAAGAGTTTGTTTGTTTGAACGCGCTAATCTCAGTAACTACTGGACCGATTTTGAAAATTCTTTTACTAATAGGAAGCTACATTACTCCTGAGTGCTATAGGCTACTTTTTATCCTTGAAAACTTTTCCACGCGGGCGGAGCCGCGCGCAATGCTAGTTAAGGAATTTCTTGATACATGGAGATTTATTTATCAGAGAATCCAGACTTTCATACAGCACTGACTGCTTTCTTTTTATATCTCCCATTGACCATTAAAATTATCGAACACCTTCTACACAAATACTTGGAGTCTTTCAAATCTAATATAGTTCCATCTAAAGGTTTATAACAAAAACTGCAGCCAATAACAAAAGATCAATAAGAACGAAAACCCCATCCAAATAGGATCAGTAATTTTTGAGGAAAGTCGGTTTAAAAAACACTTTTAATTAATTTTTGACGTAAATAGCGCTAGGAACCACACATAACGACAAATAACTTATTTTTCAAATTTCTATCATTCAAAAAAGCTTGAGCCAATTCGAAGCAAAACTCTATAAATGAAAAATAAAGTAATATACAAGCCAAGTGTAAAAAAAAGTTAAGCAAAGAAAATACAACGCAAAAAATATACACAAAACAAATAACTAATGTACTTTGTAAGCGATACTGAATAATTGAACAGGATCCATTATAGTTTTTACCTGAATTATTGTCCGCGACGATATTATTATCAGCGGGTATTAGATTTTTCAGGAATTCGTTTATGTTAAAGTCTTGCTTTTCATTTGGCCTTAAGTTGATTACCTCTATTTTGTTTGCTGTAAAACAACATTGTATATGACAAGCCAAAAGTTTTGTCTATTTGAAAAAAGTATTGGAAAACATAAATCTGCATAGTACCAGTACAAAAAAAAATAAGGACCTGTCGGTAGAATTAAGCTATTGAAATGGTTGTTCCTATTTAACTACAATATATGTGATCTTCTTAAAAACATATTTTGGTACACAGACTATTAATGATTGGGCTTTTTATGAGATATCCTACTATAGTTCAAAACAGAAAAAATTTCAGAGAAACTATAATCATATGCAAAATCATCTACCAGTAAAACATTACAAAATTCCGTAACAAAGATAAGATTTCAGATCAAAAATTAATTTATTATTTATGTTAAAGCTTACTCTCTTAATTGTTTTATCTATTGTGACCCCATAACAATCTTTTATATTTTTTTTAAAGGTCAGCACAATACCTATCACAATTAATATTAATCTATTTTAAAATATATTTTTTTTTACTTATAATATTTCCCGAACCTTTTGCAGTAGACAGAATCAAATGAAACTCACTGTTACTACCATTCTCCGCTGCATCAGTGAACAATGCCATCGGATTCTCGGACATGAGGAACGATGAGAGCCCCAAATTGTATAGCGATCCGTCCGCTCCCAGTGTAGAGTTAAAAGTTTGATCGATGTTGTATGCCACTGGAAAGTATAACATTAAATAAGTATATTATACTTAAAGTAAGTATATTAAAGTGCCAAGTACCAAGTGTAAAATTCGCCACCAGTAACCTGATCACCGTATATCAGTATAACCCGCCACGGTGACCCACTGACAGCCTATTGCAATAAACGATCCTAATTTCAATCTTCGATCCGATTCCGATTACAGATTCCGAATCAAAATAATTCATAAAAAGTTGCAATTTCAATTTTTTTTCTGATTAATCCATTTTCGCGACAGATCGAAAAAAGAGATTGCGATCGTTTATTGTAAAAAAGTTATATTATTTTAACATCTACCCACTTGACATTGGCAAAATCACCGATGACACGGTGGAGCCATTTTTAAAAGAAGAAGAAGATCGTTTATTGGAAACGGCCGTAAGACGCGTTCGTACTGGCATAGTTGTGTTCACTGACGATAACCATCTCGCTCGCTCTTGCTGCGTTGCTACTTGCTATGAGTACTGTGGAGTCTATACTACGTACGACGTAACGTGTAGCATGTAACGTGTAACATGCAACACGTAATATGTAACATGAACATGTAGCATATATACATACAATCGCCATCATCGTCGTCATTGGTGGGCAGGTCGAGGTCCTCATCAGGTCCAGGCGAGGGCACGTCCTCGTCCCTCGGCGGCGGCGAGGGCGCGGCGGGGGCGGGCGCGGGGGCGAGGGCGGGCGCGGGGGCGGCGTGCGGCAGCGAGGGGAGCAGCTCGTCCAGCTTGCGCTTCAGCGAACGGACTCGCGACCCGAAGTTCTTATACGCCTGGAGATAAGGCAGTGATGAACTACACCGTAAAGGCTCATGACAAATAAACATGAGAAACCTGTATAGATTTTTTCGATGACCTTTCTTTTGTCACAATCCATGAAAGTTTTTCTTCCTCTCAGGCCAGGAGCCCGTGGCAATTTGCCCGTCATGCCACTCTATTCACTAACATAAAGCACATTAACAGTTTCATAGCACGAACATATGCGTATATAAAGGGGGGCCCGGCGGTCCGTGTCCACCCCAAGGATTTTGAGGGAACGAATAAAATTTTTATATCGCCAAATAGTCATTTTATTTTCATTTTTTATTAGTTCTGAATACGCCCACTGGACACTTAAAATTTCCACACAAAAATTGACTCAAACGAAACTACAACCTAATATATACTATAATCCAAACATTTGTGCTAGGGTTACTTAGTAGTTTGTAATTTATACCAGATAGTAATCACTATATTAAAAAATAATACCATATCTGTTATAATACTGTCCACTGCTAAGCATGGGCCTCCTCTGCCAATATAAACATGGTGAAAGACATAGTGCCTCATCCAAAAAGCAACATTCCCAGTTGCACATCCCATAAAATAACACATAAAATTATTAAAACCTAATAGGATTTCAATTAAACGCCTTTATATCACCAAAGGGGTAAGCAGAGGCGCAATCAGTGCATCCACTTTTTGCCGTGTGTCCGTCCCGTGATGTGATGGGGAGAGTCTATCGCCATATTGGGCACAAATTTCAGACTGCAGGCTGATACTTGAAAAACCCAATATCACTTTGCCTGATCTGGGATTCTAACCCGAAACAGTGCGGTACGAATACCGCCACCAAAGCAGTCAGATAGCAAACATTATTGAGCATTTTCAATAAACAATCCCAATCTTGATCTTCGATCCTGCCATTGAACCAATCAAAATAAGTAAAAAAAACTCTGACGCCTTAGAATGTGACAAAAGAACACGAAATAACTTGGTTTCATTTAATTGGGATTGGTTGGGAGACAACACTGACGTATTGGTCTCTCGATCAATAACAAACATCAAAAATTAAACATCGTTTTACTAGTTGAGTCTTTGTCACATTCTAAGCCCACTGATTGGTCCATTTTCGCGATCGAAAAAAGCGATTGAGATCGTTTAAAACGGCGGATAGCAGACAAATCCAAAATTAATTTTCTATTCATATCCTATTGACTTACATATGCAACAACTTTGACCTCTCCTCTTTGTGTGGAATAGTATTGAGAAGCAGAACTCAGCAATGCCAGCAATGCTTCCCTGGCCACTATCTCCCGCTGCAACGACTGTGTGTACCTCTCCACACACGCTATACCCTCGTTCAGCTCTTTCTCTACATCGTCCTTGTGACTTCTGTCTGCGGAATATTGGTTTTATGTTATTTAACTTTTATTGCAGTTGTATAAAGAGAAGAGATTCTGTTCGCTTGATAGTCAAATGTCCTTATGTCCACATGCAAACATTCACTCAAATTATCTCATACAGCTTTTTTTTTTATTAATAATAAATTTATTTCAATTCAGTGGAATTATTTTTATTCTCAATTACACATATATCACGAATTTTAGTCAAATCCTAATATTAAAAATTAAAAATAACATCAATTTGGTTTAATTTTTTGACAATAGAATAAAAATCACCTGTAATCAAAAACTGTATTTTCGCTGATGTGAGATGTTTCTGACAAAGTTTCAAAATTAAACACTATTTTACTCTGATATGATATGAACATGTTACAATATTTTATTTATTTAGGTTTTAATATTACTCAAGTGTCTTGGCAAACAAGCAAAGTATAGTGTCTGCAATTTCATAGTTTTCTTTGGCTTTGTTCAGTTTTGTTTATCTGACAGCCAAGTGCAATAAACTTGTATCTCAATATTAGCCAATCACAGTGCCCCTATGCCCATGCACCGCAAAGGCTATCATGCCGAAAGCACTGAGAAACAGACCTATTATCAAATCATGGCTCAGTACTGAGCTACCTTTCATGAATACAACCTCTAATGACATAAAATATAAATGAAACTCACCTTTCAAACTTGCGCACAACTCATCAGCATCTGACAACTGCAAGTGGCTATCATGAATGCATTTCAGTCTCATATCAGTATCTGCTTCTAATACTGAGCATTGTTTAATCTTGTTCACTAGTTGTTGTGGCTGAAAAGTTATTTGTCATTACTTTTGTACCAATTTGTGGCAAAAAATACTTTGGGAAACATTGGTCTAGAGTTTGTATCATTGATGCGGCTATATGTTACTTGATCAGAAAGCCACTTCATCCTCTACTTTTAGCGCCTGATTTAGATAATTGAAGTACATGAATAGTCACAAATATGAGCGTATCAATGGCTTATTTGGATGTATTCCTTACTTACATGTAATATTTGTGCACAAAGTATTCAGCAAAATATTAGCCTAAAGTCTAAATGACGCCTAACTCAATAATTCATCATCACTACAAACCGTAACAATAAAGAACATGTCCAAAAACAGGCCTAAAATTCTAACCAAGACAGTTTATACAGGGTCATTTTTACATTACATTACTAAATGAAACCACATATTCGTCTTTACCTCTTCTAACATCTTGCCAAAAATCATCCATGAATAACGAATATTATTGCCAAAAATCCCGGTTGTAGTTTTCAAATTTTTTGATCATTTCATAGTTTAGTGCCAATATGGTGTATGCGAAAGTGTATTTCTGAATGAAAGTATAATGTTGCCGCTGCAACGAATTATCTTAGAGCAGTAGTAGTGGCATGAGGGCGTATAAACTTACAGTTACTTTTTATTGAAATTTATTTTGTTCGAAACTTACACTTTTTTATTTTACGTCTATGGTTAAAATAACTTAATGGAAAGCGTTATTTTCGACGAGATAAGTATTTGATTTCATTTATTAACGCAATGTCAAAATGACCCTGTATAACATATTTGGATAGAAATCTTAAAAACTACAGTCTTTTACAATAAATCGTTTGATTTTAATGACCTCAGATTTTGATATTTATGCAATTTTATTCTACTTAAAAACTACACTTAACTCGTCAACACCCACGGCTATAGTTGTAACATATAACTGGATGCCGGCATCCGCCATGGGCATTGACAATTTAATATGAAAAGCGGACATCTCTTTTTGGCATTGTAATTTATTTATACCTGAAAATCAAGCGCATCATCGTCAGCCTTCTTAGTAGCTCCAGCGCTCAAGAGTCCCGTCAAGTCTGACAAAAACTCTTCATCATACACTGAGCGCTGTTCCCATATTTTGAATATGCGTAGGATTTTAGGTCTTACTTTTTCATCTCTGTAATGTAAAAATGCAACATTACTATAAACATAAGACAGGAAAATGTTTAAATCTTTGTAGAGTTTGTTTATGTATTCATAACAATAATGTAAATAGTGTTAAATTTTCTCAGTGTTATGTAGAGGTTTGCAAAGATTCGAAGGCGTAAAAATCAATCCTCAGTTACAATCAACATTTCGTATGATTATAAAGAAAGGTTATGGATACACAAACTATGATTTTAACTGGATAACTTACCTGACCAAAGGCGTAGCCTTCTGCAAATTGAGCCCCCAGCTCTCAACAAATTCGTAACTTTTCCTCTTACTGTACTGTATAACATCGTTAGCCAGGTAAAACAACACCAGCCTCTGTTCGATCTTCACTCTTTTCAAAACATTCAACCAGCTGGATACAATTTTTTTGTGGTGGGTCCTCTGCCTTAAGCACCATGAAGATAACGACTGAATGCTCTCCTGGGTGTCCTTCAGCTGCATTAATTTCTTTTCGAACGTCAATGTATTGAATTCTTCAGTTTCACCCATTGTTATTGAGAAATTTACTTACTGGCACATTTTATTTTCCACACTTACTACACGTATGAATCACTCATTTGACACATTTATCATAAACACCAATGGAAATTTTGTGTATTTCGATCTCACAAACACTGCACAAGTGTAACTCACTAAGAAATAAACGCGGTGTAGAGCCGCGTTTATAGCGGGCACTTATGAAACGTTTATACAGCCCATTTATTTTCTACTGCCACAAAATTTTTGTTGTTAAGAGTAAATACAATCCTTATTATTTGTGAATTAGCGTCTATTGTAGATATATTAGAACTAAAATACGAAAAAAATAATTAACGCGGAAATACATTTCCCAAGTCAACAGCCGCCATTGGCCGCCATTTCCTAGCAAATATGGCTACCATCGACTTTTTCCATCTACTCTGTATTTAAAGGCTAAGGTAATAAAAATAAAATAGCCAAATCTTAGTTTACCATATAATTACGTTAAAACTTAAGTAGTTAAATATACTGCTACTTTTCAATCCGTATAAAAATAAAAATTGTGTTTTGGAATTAATATATTATTTTTGTATTAGAGTCTGCTCAACGAATTGTTGCTCAAAGAATGGCGGCAAATTCAAAAATCTAGAGCTGGTAACCTCGTGTACAGTCAATAGCATCAGTAGCTGAACAAATTCAAAATTTTAAATTGCCTACATACTTTTGTGTTCTTACCAATCTTTTTTTTCTCTTCACAAAAATAAAATAACAGATATTTACTTTACTTCTAACGAAGAAAACAATGTTTCAGTTTAACTTAACGCGTATATAGGCGATATGAAAGGAGATGTCCGCTTTTTGTATGAGTGCTGGGCCTCAAAATCTAACAAGGCTCAAACTTTAGGCATGTTAAAAGGGCAAAATATGGAACATAAATCCATTAAAAAAATATTTTTAGACCCCTCCATTCATAACCAACTTTTTTAAAAAATTTCATATAAAGTGTAGTTTTCAAGCCAAACAAAATTACATAAATCTCAAAATCGGAGGTCTTTAAAATTAAACGATTTATTACAAAAGGTTAGTTTTCAGGAGTTCTATCCAAATATATATAAATTGTCTTGTTTAGAATTTCAGGCCCGTTTTTGGACATGTCCTTTGATTTTGTACAGATATTTATGCTGCTGACTGTACATACATGTAGAAAAAATAATGTTGATCATATTATTACATATTTTTATGATAATATTATTACATTTGGTTAAATACTTAAAGTATGTAAACTAAGGAAGGTTTTGAAGGATCCGTCGCTACTGGAGTTAAGGTGCGTATAAAGTATAAACTACGCGCGGCAAACCCTCGAACATTGGATCGCGCGGCGGCTGCTCGCTATGTAGACGTCGCGTGGGTCGAGGCGCGCGGCAGCTCGAACATTGGCGCGCTCGAACGTGCCGCGGGGCGAACCGTGCGCTGTCGGTCTTTGAATGATCAAAGGCGCTTCAGTCGTTGACTCTCGCACAGTTGGGACGATAATCTTTTTGGTGCATTGCCTCGCGCGGCGCAAACGTAGAATGGATAACGAAAAGTGCCATCTACTCATACAATTGTATGGCGTTAATGACTTGTTGTGGAACAGCTTCATGCCATTTTGCAATCTATTTAAATATAATTAGATATCTTCAGCCACCAAGGCCTTTTACGTTTATTGTTTTTACGAATAAGATTGGACCACATTGAAAGCGGCAGCCGCCCGACCCGCGTCCATACTTGCAACGTGGAAGGTAGACCTCACGCTGCCGCTGGCGTCGATAGCGTGCTCGGTGCGCGGGAGCTTCTGAACCCCCCCACAGCAGGAGATGAGCCGCATTAGGCGGTACCGCGCTTTGGCGGATGCGGAAACTACCACGAAACCTACAAAAAAAAAGTTTACCAGAATGAACTGGTCTGGCTATCCGCTGCGCGCTGTTCGAGCTGGATCGCTTGCCGTGGGCGACAGTCGCATTCTACTAAACTCATATCCAAATATTGGCTCGCGCGCCAAATGATCGTCTATTTCGATCGAACATTGGCGCGCGCGGCTGCCGCGCCTCTATACTTAATATTATAAAGCTGAAGAGTTTGTTTGTTTGTTTGAACGCACTAATCTCAGGAACTACTGGACCGATTTTGAAAATTCTTTCACTAATAGGAAGCTACATTATTCCTGAGTGCTATAGGCTACTTTTTATCCCGGAAAAACTTTTCCACGCGGGCGGAGCCGCGCGCAATGCTAGTAGTTTATACGCATCTGTTTTTCAGTATATCATTAGCTTTCATTTGAATACACACACACACCCACACTCACGCCTTTTATCCCCGAAGGGGTAGGCAGAGGCGCAACTAGTGCACCCACTTTTCGCCGTGCATATTCCGTCCCACGATGTGATAGAGGGCGAGCCTATCGCCATATCGGGCACAAATTCCAGACTCCGGGCTAATACTGAATTTAAAAAATCCAATATCACTTTGCCCGACCCGGCAATCGAACCCAAGACCTCGGCATTGCAGTCATACCGTAATACAACTACGCCACCGAGGCATTCGAAGGCGATGAGAAATACTTTGATTAATTATAATATAATTAGGTAATCAAAGTATTTCTCATTACTATGTTTCTCTAATAATATACCTGCAGGCCGCTTTCAACAGATGCGTCTGAAAATCTTTAGGGGAGGCGTAGGTTAAGCACTGGACTTCGTGTAGCTGATGATGTAAATACCTACTTGTGGATACAAGCTATAATGAGGACGAATCACTGTCGTCCCCTATAGGAGGGGTGGTGGTTCTGGTGCTGGTGTTGGATATAGCGTGGTAAAGTGTGCATTAAAGGTATATCGTTTTGAAATAAAAACAAATGTTTTATTGAATTGATATAAACAAGAGACACATAAATTGTATAATTTAGATTTGAAGACTACTGAAAATTGGAAAGAGACATGAAAGTCACTCCACCTCCCTTATAGAAATCTGTCTACAGAATTTTACTACATCGAAAAAGAAGGGAAAATATGGAGGAATAGCACAAAAACAGTATATTGTATAAAACTATGGTATAATATTCTGTTTGATCCATGGAAGATACTCGTAAACATAAGTGTAGACCCCGGGTATGCCTTCTTGGCCACATTTGTTTGCGCCCGCGCCGACCAGACCGACGACTATGAACTTCCGCAGCTCTTCGCTTCCATGCATGAGGGGGCCTCCGGAGTCTCCTCTACATGCGTCTTTGCCCGAAACTCCTCCAGCGCAGATTTGTCCACTTCTAAAAACTATGTTTTCAGCTCCTTTTAGTGTCCGGATGGCTGCCTGGCATTGCTAAGGAAATAATATCTTTAATAGTCGGGAAATAAAACAAGGAAATAAAATCTTTGTACTTTTTTATGGGGAAAGAAATAAAAATATTTGCCAATTTTGTAAGTATTTTTTTATTTTGTGTTTTTCGCACTTTATTCTGGGAAAAAAGATTTAATGTACTTATTGATGTGTACGCAACAATTATAAAAATATTTATATCTACCGTCGAGCTGCGCCTCGGAAATTACAACCCGATCGTGAATCAGTATTAAAGTAACTGTGAACTTGACCGGCTGTTTTACTCTATTGAATCACCGACACTACACTTATACATCTCTCAGGAAACGAAAAATAAAATAAGTACTATTTGTACGTGATTTGCGGAGTAAAAAAATATAAAGTACAATAGAATCCGTTTAATATGACTACGCATATATTGACCAACCGCTTAATAAGACGAAACTGTAGAATTCTACACCAAACCAATTAGTTTGTTTTCACACAAGCTTGTACGAAAGTAAACTCGGATACAATGACTTTTCATGCTGCTTATAATGACATATCGCTTATCATGCTCATATTTTTAAGGAAATATGCCCGGCTATAGTGACCAATAGAATACTGAAACTTTTTTTACCCATCTTCTGCAATTTGCGAATCGCGTATTGAGTTGATTTGTTCAAATCTTTTGTCAAATTCATGGCATTGTGCACGAGTGATTTGGACGTTAAAAAATATTACGAAAAAATCCCTATGCTTTGTATGACGTCCGCTTATTATGACGTGATTTTTATTTCCCTTCGATGTCATTATAAGCGGATTCAACAGTAGATACTATTTGTTCTTAATTCGTGGAATGAAAAATGAACTTACATCTCTAACCACGTAAGGCACTTGCACGTGTAATTTTACCGCGCTTTTGCGGAATGCTTTGGTTGTGTTCTCAAAGTACAGTCCCCAGCCGGCGACGAAAAATGTGAAGTGTGGTGGCGGTGACCGCACGTAATCAATCCTCGGCAGGCAAATAGGACGGATGAATTCTGGAAATTAAACCATAAAGTATTTCATATAAGAATATTTTTTAAAACCAAATCCAATCTTAGTCCACTAATCAGTGGCGTAGCGTAAAATCTTGGCGCCCGGGGCCGAAACAAAATGATCCTCCAAAGGTACCGGGCGAAAAAAAATGGTAATTTCATCATTCAAATAAGAGTCACGCGTAAGAGACAAAAGCTTTTATTTTACGTATTTTGCGTCCCTCTAAAAGTGCCACCCGGAGCAAAAAGTTCAAAGTCTACAATATTTCAATCACCACAAACCTGTATAAGGGGCGTAGATCTTGAGCCTGACGAGTGCTATGTCATGCCTCTTGTCAGGGTCAAACCTGTCGTACTCCGGATGAGGGATGATCTCCTCAATGGGCGCCAGGATCATGTCCTCGGTGCATTCCTGTTCATAGTCTGACAGGATAAAGCAATCAGGTCCTTGATTAGTAGTGTTGTATTCACCGAGACGTACATATTTACTGAAAAAAGTTGTTTTATAATTGAACAAGTGATATAAGGGTATGAATAAGATTTTATGTAAGCGCTTACATTAGTAATGAAGAAAGCAAAATTGAGCACAATGAGTTTCTAAAATTCGCATTAAATAGTGGGCTCTATTTAGTGCAAATTGGCTTTCGATCTGTTTCTTCTGTGAAATCAGCATCAAAATTGGTTGAAAATAAATCAGTAATTCATATTTGAAATATTGTTTGAAACGGTTAAGTCAACCTTTACGGAACTTTCATTAAGTAGCTCATTTAGGACTTTTCAGAGAGTAAACAAAGTCTCAAATACTTACGGAGTTCCCTCTGCAAGTATTGCGCCGGTGACACAATGCGCAGCGGTTAGCACATATTTACCGCTAATAAGGGCGCCTCCACACATCAGTTTGTTTTTCTCGAGGTGTACGTACTCGATCACCACCAACCACGGATACTGGTCGATGTAGGTCTGGTTGCCACCCGTAGCTGTTAAAATCATTGAAATATCAGATAATTTTGAGAAGTGTCTTGTCAGTAAAGTCCTATATCTAATAATGTCTAATAATTATATTGAGAACAACCTATAAACATGAAACATTGCTAATCGTATGCGTCGCTTACCGTTAAAATACCTTCGTAATTAGTTTTTTTTTTACTTATTCAGGTTATTTATGTTTGTAACACAAAATATTTATTGGGAACTTGTATACATTTTTGTTTTTCATGGGCAGGCACTTAGCAGACAAGCTGATTTCTCATCCCTTGATTAATTTGCATAAAAATAAATTAACCTAGAATTTTGTTTCTCTGAGAGCCGTCGACACCACAGCATTCTCCGTCGTCAGGGTCGGGCGGTAGGGCCGATACCCTCTCCGCACAGGATTTGGATATTGTGTTCCCCAAGACTGGTCGTGACCCGCAGCACACGCTAAAATCTTCAGGACCAGCGCATCTGTAACACATTAAGAGATTAAATTAGAAGGAAATTTTCGTTCATAAATGTGTACTTAAACCTTATTTCAGTACTATGTGGTTTCCCATGATCAGTGCCGTAACTAGGGCGATGCCAGCCGTGCCTAGGCACAAGGCACAGATTCTGAAGGGGCGCAGAATTTTTTTTTGATCTACAATAAATAACTTATTTTCTTGAGACTTTGATATGCCAGGACATAAAAATGTCACAGAAGATCGAAGACCTATAAAAGCTCTTACGTATGCGCTTTAAGGTAGTCCAATTTAGCAGTATTGTTTAGTCCCTTAAGTAGTTCTGAGAAATTAGGACATGCGTTAATGTTGACGCACTGTCCATTATTGCCATCGGATGTGATGCAAGTTAGCTTGTTTGTGACAGGACAGCAGACCTGCAAGAAGAGAGCATGAATCATTATTATATACAACTACTACCAGATTCCCACCCGAGGCAATTCTTGTGCGCTGGGTCTTCACACCCAATGCACGCCCATGCGCGGGGGGATATTGGTCGCGGGCCGAGGCACACAGTTCAGTGTGTATACCTCTTGGTTGGATAACACATTGAGGCCTAAAAGGGCCCGCGAACATTTCCTGGCACCCTCTCTTTCCGCCCATCCTGGGAACCTTCCTCCCTTCCCCCCACCTTCCCTTCCATATTCCTCCTGCACTCCCCTCCCAGGCCACTGCAGTCGTCAAGCCGGGGGACTCCAGTATCCCATTCGCAGGTTTCCCCCGGAGTTGACTGCAGGATCGCCTACCCAAAATAAAAAACTACTACCAGATACATAGATAGCACTTGGCAAGTGCGTCTGTAGTGAGAGACTGCATTGCCTATTTCTGTCTCCAAGAAACAGTGTGTATGCACTGTTGTGTTCTTATTTGAAAGACACTGAAGCTGGTATAACTACTGGGCGTTTTGAGACTTAAAGTCAACCACGAGAAGATTTCGTCCTAGATAGACGGCATCAATTTTATGACTAGTAACAGTTTAGTGATCGACAAAATTTTGTAACTCAAGTTTCAGATGCCTGTTATTGGCAGTAGAGACGCTGATCATAAGGCTTCTCCATCTCTTCATTCAGTGTCCCCTTGATGAAAGAGCTGCTGTCCTCTCCGACTTACTTTAGGTATTTCTCCATCATATCCACATTTGGATTTCCTCAAGAATTGCTCGTCTAGTAAAGTTCGGTTTGCCTTTCCGATTATCCCTAGCAAGAGATCACACTCATACAGGGATTTACATGTACCCTTGTCGCTATTAGGTGAAGTACATGGTTCTGCAACAGAAATTGTTTTTTTTAGAATATTTTCGGGGCACAGGTGGGTAAAGGCTTACTTCACATAAAGGTTCAAACCACAGGTCAGGTAGATTGCGAGTTGCTAAATGCTAAGAGAGCATTAAAAGGGTTTTTCCATCTTTAAAAAAATATTCTTTCTGGTTACAGAACAGACAACGATATTTAAAGGTGCTGAGGTGCTGAAAGCTTATCAAACGCAACCAAACGTGCAATAAACGCGATGTTTATCGGAACTATGTTCTTTTAACCCCCAACGCAAAAAGGGGGTGATAAGTTTAAGGTGTATTATGGTGTGTATCTGTGATATCGTAGTTCACAAACCAATGGACCGATTTTGAAGCGGGTTCTTTGTTTGAAAGCTGGTATTGTAATCGAGATGGTTCTTAGCTTAAATTTATGAAGATCTATTCAGTCGTTTGAAGACCATAAGTTAATTTCCTACTTTCACAGGTCCGGTTGATTTGAAATTCGGTGTATTATTACTTTGATGGTATTTTCAAAATATGGTAACTTGAGCTGATGCTGCAGCATCAAGTAGTCTGCGGGATAGCTAATTCCTCATTAACTTACAGCAGATATAGCGTGTTTGGGTTCATAAGAATGGTCTCAATAAGTGGGTGTTAGACAGATGACGATCGAGACCTCATGATGGACAAAATAGTAATTCAAAAAGTTTGAAATAGAAAGTAAAAAAATTAAATTAACCCCGAACAAGAAAAACCTTAGATATCAAAAAAAAAATTTAACTTTTTAGAAGTTTTATTTTCGGGTCTTAGGTTCTTAAATTTTTTACCATTGCTTTACAATACCTATACATACAAAAATGCACATACTAAAAACGCGCGTCGTTTGCATACCTTTAAAACACCCGTTTGAATAGATCCTTATATAAGGAAAATGTGTGCAAAAGTTTATGCCTCTAATTTTAGATCGACCGGTTTATTTCTTTGCCTGACAGTTTAAGAAAAGTTTAAGATTTATTATTACAATTTAATAAAAACTTAAATGCACACAATAATTTATTTATTATTGAACCTTGTTGGCTAGCGATGAATATGCTTTTAAACACACTTACCTCCGTTCGTAAAGGCTATCCCAAAAACACATAAAACGAAGGCAAAATGCATTATTATTTATTTTTTAATCAGAACGCGTCCGTCTCGTTCCACGGCCAGTCACTTACAAGTTTATTTGTATGGATGCGGTGATTACATTCGCAGAGGAATTTTGAATCGCGATGCTAGTTGTATACAGTCTGTCACAAAAACGTTATTTTATGTTTATGTAGATTCTGTTTAGTTCAACTACTTTTATTGCTCCCAGAAACCTCAGTAATGTGTGCAGTAACGGTTGATCTGACCTTCGAGGCAGAGAGCTTCCAGCGAGCACTGACGACTGATCCTACTCTCTTCACCAAGATGGGCCTTAGAACATACGTGTGCATTATTTATCACATAAAATAAACATATGTGACCTTCACTAAAGACTTGCCCTTTAAGAAATTATCACGGTTTAAAAAATGCTAGGAAAGGGGGTGTTAAACCCAAATTAAAGCATTGCCTACGCGCACCAGCCACCAAGCAGTGATCTAACTGATAATCCGTTTTTTTCCACAATATAAAATCTAAATAAAGTTTTTTTTTTTCCCTGTCTGGCTCTGTCCTTTAGGACAATTTTGCCAATGTCAAGTGAAGCGGATATATGTACAGAAGAAATAAAAAAAATACTACGCCAGATGACCAGACGAAACAGAAACAAACAACACTGAGAGACAACAACATTCAAACAAGACGCAGAAAGATGAACAAAGAGTTCTAAGACTATAACTGTTAAATGACTTTGTAGACGAACAGCTAAAATTACAAAAAGGTCAAGAGAATAAGATAAAGAGCTAAATGTAGGTAAATGGTAAAGAATGTCAACTTCATTCAGTATGAAAGACAAAGACATGAAGGGAAATAAATAAAACTTTAATCCATAACAGGTTCTATACACGGAGGTTCTATACCTATAACTTTACTATAGCTAAAGGTATCTCACGTAAAAAGATGCTTTTGAATTTGTACACTAAAATATGCAAGCATCCTTTCTAGCACTATGCCATTGCAGACATTAAGGATACTCATTTTTTTTATGATAATTTGTTGCAGGTTTTATAGGATGCAATATGCTCTGGGGATTCCACGGCGTATTTAAAACATTTAAATTGTACACTCTCAGAGGAAACCGGCCGTAGTCCGCGACAGACGTGTTTTGTGTCAATTATAATGTATTTTGCTATCGTGTTGTGTGTTGGGATAGCCTTTGTGAATGCAGGCAAGTTTTGTTTAAGTTTAATGTCAAGACGAGTAAACATCTCACTTAATTAAGCGCAACGCCTCCATATAAACAGTAGCAATACCATCTGACCTATAAAGGACCGCGTACTGTAATATTGCGTTCAGCACCTTTGTCAGTCCTATATTTAAAGCTACAATGCCTTCAAACCTGAACAAAATAGTGCTTAGGCTATTTTGCTTGACGGCTTAATATAGACAATACTTGACAATAGGCGTCAGACCTCAGGCGGTGGCGAACGGAGCTTCTGAGTACTTGCAGATTTGATACTTTTGGTCGGTTTCAAAATATATGGTAGTAGTAGGCTGCCTCAAAATTCTGTAGGTGGGCACTTCGCAATTCTGGGGTGGGCATAGACCACGCGGCCCCCCTCTATATACGCCTATGCCTGGACCTCGCACTTAGGCGAGAGAACTAGCGTGATATCCAACTGAAGATAGGTCACCAACCTCTTAACCTACGCATCTCCTACGTGATTTTTAAAGGCACGAGGCATTTCTAAAGGCTTTTCTATCTGAAGCATCTTATCTACGAAATTTTCGAAATCGGGAACCTGTTCTTTTTTTTTTGCTCGCACCCGGTTACTCGCGTGGGCTAAGGCCGCCACTGCAGACGAAATTTTGTATATAAGCGATTAACCATCTAGTGACTAAAAGTTTTATGAAAGAAATTTGTATTTCTTAATTAGAGTTGTAAATTTGTTAATAAAGCTCAAGATTTTCCTGTTTAGTCATTGTGTTTATTGCATTGGGATTTTTACGGTGGGAAAACCGCGCATTTTTCTCATGTGCGCAAGCCAGTGTGACTGTGATGGGTCATGGGACACTCAATATTTACAATGGGTACCTACAATATCGCAGCTAGGGTCCACGGTACGTGACACCCACTCCAAGTACAATGATCGCTTAAAATCAAACATTGAGTCCAAAAAAAACTATTACTAATTTGAAAAGTTATGCATCCGGTTCGAGTGTCACCCCTAGCGACTTCAATTTTACAATAATATAAAGTTATTGTCAGTGCAGGGCATTGATGTATTAAAAACCCAATACATCAATGGTGCAGGGGAGTTATTGAAACTTGGATCCACCGGCAAGGACATTGGTCGAATTAATGTAGGTAGTAATATTCTATGGGTAGTAGGTAAGTACCTACCAAATAATTTAAATCAATACAAAAAAAAAACCGCATTAAAATCGGTCTATTCGTTTGAGAGCTACACTGCCACGGACAGACATACAGATACACACCCTAAACTAGGATACCCTTTTTTCCCTCGGGGTTAAACAAATAATTGCCTGAGAACTAAAATAGGTACTTATGCGCGAAAGAAGTCTTTAAACAGAAGCACCATCTAAATTCGATACGGTGCCCAGTAGGACATTTGTAATCTAAAAACAATTTAACTTCTGTTACAGAACCATGTACTTTACCAAATAGTGACAAAGGCACATGTAAATCTCTGTACGAGTGTGATCTCTTGCGAAGGATAGTCAGAAAGGCAAACCGAACCTCTTTAGATGAGCAATTCTTGAGGAAATCCAAATGTGGTTATGATGGAGAAATACCTAAGGTAAGTCGAGGAGCACGGCAGTTTTATTTATCAGGAGGAGACTGAATGACGAGATGGTTCAACACGCTTGTATCTTATGTTGCATTCTTATAATGCGCCATGAAGGCAATGGCAAAATCAGACAAAAGCAGTGGCGTATCTATAAAGTGGCATGACATTAAAATGCTACGGCCCCCGGCCTCAGGGGTCTGCCGGCTTAAGTAGACCTCGAGTCGAGAGGAAGACAATGAGTGTTCAGGACAATCCTTAAAAAACAGGTCACCGGATTTCACACTAGCGAGGAGCCCCACTCCCATGAATGTGACGGGCGCTTTCACGGATGTAACTAACGTCACAGATTACAATTTACAAGACAATTTACCCTGAACAAGTTCTTAAATGAGGAACACAACTGCTTCCACACTGTTGTGTAGAGATAAGAAGGCAGCTACTCATATATGGCATATAGAGTCTCCCGTTTGCGAGACTTTCCATCTAGGTGTCGTAGATGGAGATATTATATCATACTCTCATCTTGCAGGTCTGCTGTCCTGATACAGACACGCTGTCCTGCATCACGCCCGATGGCAATGGAGGACAGTGCGTCAATATACGCGCGTGTCCTGCGCTCTCAGAAATGCTGAAGGAACCAAACGATACAGCTAAAATGGAATATCTGAAGAATGCTCTGTAAGATCATATATTTTAAATCTTTTGCCGACGTTGCCTAGTAATTAAAGCTAATAAGCTACCACTTTTATGGATAGAGTAGTCGTAGAGTCTATTCTTGCCATATAGGAAGTTTAGTTAATCGCATAGCCTCATTCATTGTACCGTACTTGAAGTATGGACCGTAGAGTTCTAAACTTGATTCATGAATTGGGCACATACATTATAGTTCAAGTATATTGGGTATCTTATGTAAAATTTGATTTAAAAAATTCATTCGCCAGTACATATTTAGAATCTGGGTGAACTTGCTTGTTTGCCGGGTTAAGCAAGAAGGTTCAAGATTTATTCCAAATTTCATGGTTCAATACTTCGGTGGCGTAGTTATATCACGGTACGACTGCAGTGCTAAGGTCTAGGGCTCGATTCCCAGGTCGGGTAAAGTGATATTGGGTTTTTCTACTCAGTACCTATCCACCCGGAGTCTGGAATTGTGCTTGGTAAATGGCAATAATGAATAGACCCGCCCCCTATTACATGGGACCTAACATAGCTGGCGAAATGTGGGTGTGATACAGCTCCACCTACACCTGAATAGGAAAAAGGCGTGACGATATGTATTATGTATGTATGTAATATCTTATGTTTCCAGCTGCCCTGGGCCCGAGGACCCGAGCGTGTGCTGCGGGCCGGCGCCGCAGCTACAAGAGCCGCTGTACGAGCAGTGCGAGGCGAAGGTGACGGCGCTGCCGCCCGACCCTGATTCCTACTGCTGCGGCACCGACAGCAGTGTAGGAAACAAGATTATAGGTTAGTTGCTGGTGGTGGTAAGATTTATCTTGCATCTGCTTGGATAGCAACCACCGTACACAAGGTGTTAAACTTAAAACCAGCGATAGTGGCCAGGGCCGCGCCGACCCAAGACAGCGCCTGTGTGCAAAATCTATAAAGCGCCTCTGATTTTTCTCGTCCTGTTTCGACGTACGTAAAAGTACAACGATACTGCAGGAAAGGCATTATTCCTTGAGTTGGGAGGGGTGCACAGGAGTGGTTCGCTTAGGGCATCAAGTAGTCTTCATACGGTACTGGAGACTTGTACCTACGTACTTTGTTACTTGTGACAAATATAATTTCAATAATTAACGCTGGCATTTCATCCTGCTTCCGGCGCCCCTGTTGCCTTGGCGCCTGTGTGCGCCGCACACTTCGCACACAGGGACGGCGCGGCCCTGATAGTGGCTTAAGTGTGTCGCGTTTCGGGATCAGCCTCCGTATATCCGGTTCAAACAGGCTGGCATTGTGTCCACTGGTGAGGGAGAATCATCTCTCGCTAGTCGGCCTTCTATCTGGATCGCACTTAACTTACCATCAAGCAGTGAGGTCACATTGTCGAGTTTGTATGATAAACAATTGTTCTTCCTAGATACACAGTGTTTTTTAACTGGGACATAAACGCGCTTCGTGTCCAATTTAATAATGCATTCAGGGCAGTGTTGGGACTGCACCGCTTCTGCATCGCATCGGGTATGTTTGCTGCGGCGCGCACTAATTGCTTTTACGCGATTATGCGAAAAAGGTGTGCGTCTCTGGTGCGCAGGATTCGGGTCAGTCCGAACACTGTCCTGAAAATGATAGCGGATAAACCAGATTGCTTTTATGTACGGCACTGTTGTGACCAACATGTACCATATAGTGCCGGATAAAAGTTTGTATTTTTAGTATATAGCATTTTAAGTACTGACTTTAATATTATAAAATTTCTGTTATGGGTCCTTTGTTAATATAAACAAATAAATAAAAACATTGAACCATCCACCGGGTCAAAAAGGTTCTCTTGAATTTTCCAGGTGGTAAAGTAACCACAATCGACCAGTACCCGTGGCTAGTGGTGATCGAATATGTCAAGTCATTCGAGAAGAACAAGCTGTTGTGCGGCGGCGCTCTCATTAGTGGGAAATATGTTCTGACTGCAGCCCATTGTGTCACAGGGCCCATACTAAACCGTGGGACACCGTAAGTTCTTCATACTCCTTTTTATTCCTCTGGTTGATGTTTATAGTCGAGTTTTTTTTTATGGACATTACGGTCAGTAGCTTGACGCGAGTCGGCTTTTCTGATCACACCGGACTTTCGGGCGAACGCTTTAGGCGCTCCAACCCTTTACATTTAAATATAGTCGAGTGATCAGGCCAACCACTTACTCATTTGCCTCTTATAGATGAATACGACGCAGCATTAGGGATCATCGAGGGACGCCATTTTGTTAGTCAAGATTGAAATTACTATAGGCTTTTTTGAGAAATCTGAATGGTTTTGGTTAATGCTTAGCAATCACGCGTACCTAAATCTTTGTTACTTACAAACTTTCCTTTAATAGGCTTGCCATCTGGTACAAAAGGGCAAATACATACATACGTCATGAGACCTAAGTCCTAAAATGATGGGAAGGTTTGTCAACTATATGGATGAAGCTTTGTCAACTGGTGGTAGGTCTCTCATTATGTAAGAGGCCGTCTGGGTGGGTACCACCGCAATGTCTATTTCTACCGCCAAGCAACAGTGTGCATGCACTGTTGTGTTTCGGTTTGAAGGACATTGTAGCCAGTATAACTATTGGACATAATGAGACTTAACATCTTATGTCTCAGGATGACGAGCGCAGTGAAATGCCACACAGTACTTTGTAACTCAAGGTGCTGGATGGTGTTGCTTCTGTTTATGGGTGGTCGTATCGCTTACCATCAGGCGAACGGCATGCTCGTCTCGTCATTCAATGCAATAAAAAAAAAATGTGTAAAAGTGGCATAGCTTGGTAGGGGCCGGCAATATCCCACACTACAGCCACTGGTGCCTAATATTTATTCCAGAAATAGCCAACACTTGACGCTATTTTCAGTAAATAAGGATGATTAACCACATCAATATTCAGTAAATACATTCATGCTAAAATCTAAGATGACATAATTTTCTCAGTAAATATGTCCGTCTTGGAGAGTATAACGTTACAAACGACGGTCCTGATTGCGTCAATACTGACTACGGCGATGATGACTGTGCTGATGAGATGATCCTTGCACCCATTGAGGAGATGATACCGCATCCGGAGTACACCGGGCTGGACAACGAAAGGAGACATGATATAGCTTTGATACGGCTCAAAATCTATGCTCCTTTTACTGGTATGTTTATTGTTGTATAATTATTATTACTGCTTAAGTTAATAGTTGTATTGCGTGTGCTGTACGAAACTACTCTAAGGTCCTGTGTTCGAATCCCGGTTCGGATAAAGTGATATTGAGGTTTTCTGATTAATATCAGCTCCGAGTCTGGAATTTGTGCTCGATATGGCGATGGGCTCGGCCCCTATTACATCTGGGGACGCAATATACATGGCGAAAAGCATAATTATTTCAATTCACTTCATTTGAGCTCTTTAATAGAACTATATTGGATAATATACCACCATAATTATGCAATATAACACTAAATATCACCAAAATAATGAATTAAAACAAGAGCACCTCATGACACTTCCAAGTTCCCGCCAAAATTCCATCATGTCAAAAGTTAAATAAAGGGAGTTTTGGCGGGAACTTGGAAGTGTCATGAGGTGCTCTTGTTTTAATTCATTATTTTGGTGATACTTAGTGTTATATTGCATAATTATGGTGGTATATTATCAAATATAGTTCTATTAAAGGGCTCAAATGAAGTGAATTGAAATAACTGTGCTAGTCAAGTGTTTGTTTTGTTGCCGCCAAAACTCCTCGATAAAGTCTTGGTAAGGTAGCCAGTAGCCACTGCTTTACTTCGACATAGTACTACTACTACTGAGGATAAAAAAGAAACAATATTATATATGTAACTTCCAAAAACTTTGACACTGGCAGATGCGCAAACCGCGCCTTGCCAAAGAGAAAAAAAAAAAAAAAAGTTAAATAAACGGTTGGACGGAGTCAAGGATCTTATACCCAAAATGGATTGATTACGAATGATTCCAACACAATAGAAAGTCAACCTTATTTCTTGAGCGTTAGGGTTTATATTTGCGTACATTATACTTAGTTGAAATTCCGTTCCGAGCGAGAGAGCTTTTAGAGGGAGCTCTGTCCCTTTCTTGTGACTGTCATACCAAAAATATACAAAACGATGGTACTTTCTTTATCTTGTTTCTTTCGCGGTTATTTTGCTTAGTTTCAAGTATTTCCAATGTCATAGCTAATTAATTATCAAAAAGCAGCATGATATTTATCGCATTACTGAAAAATATAAATAATTCATTTACAATTAATTAATATTTTTTTAATGGTAGGAATTGGTAGAAATTTACTATTTGTACATGGCAATGAAATCGAAGTTTCTACTAACAATATGGCCGAAGCTATAATGCGTGTTATTGTTATTTTCGTGTGCTCTTCTTTAATAATAAGATAAAACTTCCTTCTAAAATGGTAAGAACGTGTTGTGTAGTGGGTTTTAGCAATGAGAGATACTTTTGTTGTGAAATTTCCTTTTTTAGGTGAGTTCATGAATTTGTTTACAATTTTTTGTGTACGGTAACCATGTTTTCTTTGTAGAATTGGATGGTCCCGACTACCAAACCGATATTTATTGCTTGGACAACGTACGACACTAAGACAACGATTACACAAAACTGGTTTGTTTAGCAATGTGTTTAAAATAAATATATTTTTTAGTAGTGCAGTGTTTTATTGTTGAATTACTTTCCATAATGTTATTATTTTATCCTTTATAATTTGAATTTTTTTCTCAAGAATCATTAATTATTTTAAAATCATTTTTTTAAAAGATGCATGGTGTAAATCTACATTTTATCCTAAACTAATAGGGTAATAAATCCACATTTCGAACCTATCCACATCGGACACAAAATCTTGACTGGGCTAATATTGGATATTACGTAAAAAATTCAATACGACCCGAATTATTATTGCCTATACCACTTTTTTAAATCTTAAAATAGACTGTAACCTATTATTTGATATACCTTCAGATTAAAATTGTACGCAAAAATTAAGTATGTACACATTATACACATAAATTGTTATTCACAAATACGAATATTACGTGCAATATATAGTAACAAATAAAAATGTCCTGACAACATAATGGTTACACTACTAGAAAGAGATAGCAAGGTCCTTCGGGGGTATACTCTTCGGAACGGAATAGAGATTGTCGTAAGCATTCCATTTGGGTATAAGTTCCTTGGACGGAGTATAGTTTATTTATCTCTGCTACGGAAATCCGAACTATAACCAGTGTTGCAAAAGTTCCCAATTTATCGGGAGATCAATCGATTTTGGCTGTAGTTTCCCGATTTATTGTGATAGCGACATAATAGTATCAAAAATACTGCATGAAGAAAAAATGTTTTTTTTTTCAAATTTCTTCGTTGCTACGCGAGTCTATGGCATTAAATTACTTCTTATAATTAGTGTACGTAATATACTGTTTAAAACTTAAAGGAAGGAAAGTAGTTTAAAGTGAATTGAGAGGACATTTGGTCTTCCAAAACTTCAAACTGCAATTATTGAATTCCAAGTTTTATGAAATAGTAAACTTAATATTAGTAAAGTAATATGTATATCACAACTAAAAAAATGATCATTTTCAATAGGATGAACAGATTTTCTTAAGTAATAACTCATAGTTGAGATATTTATCAACCAAACTGCCTTTTAATCTTACAACACCCTTTTGTTTACCTCAGGGATTGTAAATGAATAAGTGATAATTACTATTGTTTAATAAATTCGGTGGCATAGCGTGGATGGGAATTTGGGGGGGGTCGTTTTAGAAGGGCGGCAAATGTGTAAAATAAAAGCAGAGTCATCAGATCATCAGAAATGGGTGCACGCGTGACTTTTATTTGTTGAAATTACCGTTTTATTGGTGCTTCGGGTCGGCAAACTTTCGGTCTGCTCCGAGCGGCTAGAACCCACGCTACACCACTAATAACAATAAAAACTATTCTTGGTTTTAAATTTCCAAAAAATTATCTCCCAATTTCTCCCGATTTTTATCTGGAATTTTTCCCGATTTTTAAAATCTTATTTTTGCAACACTGACTATAACAGCTGACAGCATATAAAGCGTTCATTACACGCTCACACAACTGGCATTCAATTCTATCACTCATGATTGACGAGTGAATAATGGTGACTGATGAAAACAAATAACATTACACAATCATTCAAAACCACTTTCAGTCATATTCAAGATTTCATGGAGAATACACGATTTCAATCGTCTTAGTTTGAATAGTTATAAAATAAATTGTAATTTAGAGCAAAAAACGTGCAACAAGAAAGCGTTGGGTAAAACATTCGCTGTATAAAAGAAAGTTTTAAAGCCATACTTTTGTTTTATTCAGCTTTTTATAGCGGTTACGCCCGCGTGAAAAAGTTTTTCCGGGATAAAAGTCCCGCTATATATTTTCCCAGGATAAAATAGCCTATGTGTTATTCTATACTATAATCTATCTCTGTGCCAAACATTCCATCTGGATGTTCAGCTGTTCTGGTGTGAATGAGTAAAAAACATAAAAGTTTTCGCATTTATAATATTAGTATAAATTAATTTAGTCTGAAATACGAGATACAAAGAAGAGAAGGACTATGAAACTATTTTATTATCTTACTAACTATTATAACTTAAAATAAAAGCTCTTTCTCCGACTGTAGCATTATATTAGTTCGGAGAGAGTATGATTGGCTGCGCACGTGCGCTGGCGCCTCGTCGACGCATCATAATTTATGTCCGATGGAGTCAAGTCAAGTCAAGATGAAAGTCATGGTTGCATGACTCGCAAATCAAAAAATCCAGATATTCGTCAATCGCCGCCATTCAACCATAAATCACCACATTAGACGATAGGTTATACGTCACTCACAGACGTTCCCAATGTATATTATTATGTGCCTTCCTAAAACACACAGCGTTGATGTGAAGAAGCTGTCTATGATTTTACTTTGTCTATGGTTACATACCTGTTTAAATCTGTGTATCCGGTTTACTTTCACTTTTTTCTCACCAGAGGCGCCACTGTCGCTAACAGCTAGTGGCGAGGTGACCGTTATTTGAATCATAGCGTTTGTGATTTTGCTTCAAGTCGGACGTCCGAACAGCAAAAGTTTACGTGAATATAGTAATTGCAAAGTACATTAAGGACATACTAGTACATAAGGTGCAGAATATTCATCACTTCGGTAAGTCTTTGGCAAATTTTATACTGCTGAAATAAAATGAGTGATAATCGTGATTGTGAGCATCATGAGCCTGATTTTGTTGCTCCGGAGGGAGAACAGAACGTGGCTTCGGACTCACGCGAAGATTTACACATTTCATCTTCTTCTTCCTCATCTTCGGAAGATGAGGAAGGTTTCGCTAGCCCACCGCCGAACAAGCGCTCAAAACGTGATCACCAACGTAGCTCTTCTACCGTCAGTGATCCACGAATAGACGCATTAATTACCCAGGTAGCTTGCATATCAGATTATCTTACACATTTACCGTACCATTTACATACGGCAAATCTACCCTCGGATAATTTACGTGAAATTCCTTCAACATCACAGACACCTTTTTTAAATAATCCTACTCAAACGGATATTAGCTTGGGTGAAATTCATGTTGACTTTGATAGTAAGATGGTTACTCCTGTGGCCGATAAAAATCGTCTCAGGGATTTAGAACAGTTGCAAATGTTTGACTCACCGGCGTGGAAATCTATCCGTTATAAAAAAGCATTGCAGACATGTGTTGCTAGCCCAGGGTTTTCAGCGTTAAAAATAAATGAGGAACTCTGTCATTTCAATAATCAGAAGGATTATTTGCATTCTACCGAGCAGTTGTTAGCTGGTTTGTCAAATATTGTACTGGAGCAACGACAACTATTACAAGTAGGTCTTCAGAGTCTGGTAAATTGGGCTGCCGCCAACCCTGAGACTCTTAATTCTAATACATTGGTTGAAAAACTAACTGGTATTTTCGGACCTAATTCGGAGAATAATAAAAAGTGGGAAACAATAATGCAGGTTATTTGTGGTAAGCGGGGAGAATGTATACAGACTAGGCGAGATAGGATTTTAAAAGAGATAGGCAATCCAAATTTAAAAGCCACATTACAAAGAATACCACCAAGTTCTGAGTATTTATTTAGCCGTGAGAAATTGTTACCTGTTATACAATCTTTAGGCGGTACACATGTTTGGTTAAATACTCCAAGTTATATAAAAGAAGACAAACCATCTACATCTCATTACTCCAACCGTTTTTCACATAAGAAGGACGTTAGGAAAAATAAAAATGACAATAAGTTCCACCGCACTTCGAAAAATAAGACTGAATTCAAAAAGAATCAGCCCTTTCGTCGGGGTAAAGGTGACTCAGAGTACAAGCAAAACTCAAAGCCATCACAAAAGTGACTACCATTTCGAAGGGGGCTGTTTGAAAAATTATTTAAAAATTTGGAAGGATTTGGGTGCAGGTCTATTTATACAAAAAATTATAACTTATGGCCGTATACCTTTCAAACAAAAACCCCCCTTGCATTACCCGTACAGTCACCTACGAAGAGCTTTAGCAACCAAAACGACAGAACAGATGTCGGAGGTGATAGACAAATTAAAGTCCCAGAAAATTTTAGAGAGACCATCTGTAATAAATTCCGGGTTCTTTTCAAAGATGTTTCTGATCCAGAAACCAGATGGGGGGGTGCGTCCAATCTTCGACCTCCGGAATCTCAACAATTATGTTGCTACAAAAAAATTCCAATTAATCTCTCAGGTGGATGTTATGGATTTCCTCCAAAGTCAGGATTGGTTAGCAAAGATAGATCTTCAGCAGGCTTATTTCCATCTGCCCATAGCAGAGACTCACAGGCGCTTTTTGCGTGTTGTATACAAGCAAGAAATTTTGCAATTAACTGCTTTACCTTTCGGTCTATCCTCTGCTCCTCAAATTTTTGCAGCCCTATCAAATTGGATTGCGGAAATCCTTCGGGCTCGAGGAATCAGAGTTGTAGTATATTTAGACGATTACCTTTTAGTCAACCAGGACTTCCTGAGTCTAACCAAGCAGGTTACAGAAACTGTGACTCTTTTAGAATCGCTAGGCTGGCACATAAATTATCAAAAATCCATACTAATCCCTACCCAGCAGTTAGAGTATCTGGGTCTCATGTGGGATACCCAATTCAACACAGTAAAGTTACCGGTCAAAAAAGTTCATTCGATACAGAAGAACATTCTGAGCATTTTGAAGATAGAGAGTTGTACCTTAAAACAGGCTCAGAGCTTGCTAGGGCAACTAAATTTTGCCAACCATACAGTGTCCAAAGGCCGTTTACATTGTCGCAAATTCCAAATTTTTCTCAGACAATTCAAACAGGCCAGATCACGGGAGAGGAGATTATTAACCCCCTCTGTGATAAAAGACCTGAATTGGTGGTTGAAGGAGATAGAGCACAGTACTGTCTCACTCCAAAGAAAGGAAATTACACATTTCCTCACCACAGATGCATCGGATGCAGGCTGGGGTGCTCAACTAAATGGTGTAGTCATGGCCAAAAAGTGGTCACCACGCCAACGAAACTGGCATTCCAATGTAAAGGAATTGTACGCAGTTTTTGCGGCTATAGAGAGCCGGCAAGTATCCTTGTTAAATGCGCATATCCTAGTGCAATCAGACAACCGCACACTAGTAGCGTATATAAAAAATCAAGGTGGCACTCGCTCCATAGCGCTGCTAAACCTCACGAGCAGGCTTCTAGAGCTAACCGAGCAGCTCAACATAATGCTGTCGGCATGTTACCTCCCGGGCAGGTTAAACGGCATTGCAGACCGCCTGTCGAGGGATCGGCCAGTACCCGAGTGGCACTTGCTACCCCAGGCCACGGAGGCCATATTCAAACAATGGGGAGTCCCAGATATAGACCTGTTCGCGTCCGAAAGCACCGCCGTCGTTACCAAGTACGTAACGCTGGATTCACGAGATGGATCAGCAGTATACTGCGACGCATTCAGTCGCGAATGGGACTACAATCTGGCTTGGGTGTTTCCACCACCCAATTTAATTCCCAGAGTTCTAACGCACCTCAACACTGCAAAGGGTCTGTACATAGTAATAGCACCCCAGTGGACCCAATGTTATTGGTTACCGGACCTACAAACTCGAGCAATGTCGGAACCAATAACCATATCGCACCTGCAGAAGGTACTGTTAGATCAGACCACAGGTCAACCTCCTGCCCAAGTGGAGAAAATACATCTCCAGGCTTGGAAGGTTGGGGGTGGTCAGAACATGTTGCGCATTGGAGTTTAGATGAACAAGAATTGTTGAATAGCAGCTGGCGTTCATCAACCTTGAAAACTTACAAGGCTCCAATTAAGCGATGGCAATCTTGGTGTAAATCAAATGACATCAATGATAAATCTCCAAAGGGTGAAAATATTGCCCGTTTTTTAGCAAATCTTTGTCTTAAAGAGAATCTGGCCTATACGACAATACTTCTACACAAGTCCGCAATATTGACTCATTGTAGACCGTGGCAAGAAGATTATAATAAAAACTTTTTTATTCAGCAAATACTAAAAGCAATATCACAGGCTAGGCCACCAACCAGAAAAGCTCCAATCTGGGATACTAAGTTATTATTTGACTGGTTGTTAGCTACTCCGTGTTCCGAGACACTTTTTGATATATCAAGGCGTACAGCTTTAATATTGCTTCTGGCATCTGGTCGCAGAATACATGACCTAACCTTATTAGAAATGACTAAGGAAAGTCTTGTAATTGAAAATGACAGAATCATTTTGTGGCCTAAATTTGGTTCAAAAACTGACACGGGAACACATCAACAATCTGGTTGGCTTCTGTTAAAGAATCAGAATGTTAATATTTGCCCAGTGCAACATGTCATTAAGCTCTTAAAAATATCTAGGAACCGTCGAGCAACTGGTGATAATATAAGAAACCTTTTTATTTCTATTACGGGAGACACTAAACCAGCTTCAAGAGCAATGATTGCTGGATGGATCAGGTCCATTTTCAGGGTGGTTAGAATAGATGCACCCCCAGGGAGCATTCGATCCGCAGTAGCCTCTAAAAGCTGGATGGAAGATAGACCTGTACAAGAAATATTAGACAGAGGAAATTGGAAAAGTATGTCAACATTCACAAATCATTACTGCCGCCAAGTACAACGCCGAAATGATCACTCCGAAGATTTGTTGCATACAACTTTCTCAGTTATATAGACAACGATTGTTCAATGATTTAATTATGAGTAATTTTGCATTAGGTACAGTAGTATCATGATAATTTCAATAGTTATTGTATTTTTTATTTCACTTTATAATGCGATCAGATAAATTATAACTTTGATTAAGATAAGATAATGAAAATATTCAATTTTTGTTTTTACATTTAAACATATTATGCAATTCCAGAAAGAAGAATAATCACATAGCGTTTGTGTATTCAGTTTTTCTTTTCTCACCAGCAGATAACAAACAGGTCTTCACATCAACGCTGTGTGTTTTAGGAAGGCACATAATAGCACTGTTTTGCATTACAACAAAACAGATATTATGTGTAGAATAAAACACACAGCGTTGCAGCAAGACTCTTGCAGGTGAGTGAAGACACTTATGATTCAAATAACGGTCACCTCGCCACTAGCTGTTAGCGACAGTGGCGCCTCTGGTGAGAAAAAAGTGAAAGTAAACCGGATACACAGATTTAAACAGGTATGTAACCATAGACAAAGTAAAATCATAGACAGCTTCTTCACATCAACGCTGTGTGTTTTATTCTACACATAATATCTGTTTTGTTGTAATGCAAAACAGTGCTATTATACTCTTTGCACAGACGTGACTGTGGTAAGACTGACAGCAAAACGTACCGTGAACCGTCTAATGGGCGCCTTACAGTTTGTAAATTATACTGGGAAGCACAGATAGATATATATGATCGATGCTTTGGGAATACTGTGAAACGGAAAATAGTTAAAGTTATCCATGTAATAATGTCTCAGTTGAGTGAAAAAATATCGGAGGTTTATAACAACGGCAAAGTGAAAGCTGGCTGCATTTACAGAATAGCTTTACAGAATTTCCTGTAAGTAAAAGTTTACGCGCCATTTTTGGTGAATAATAATAGCCTATAAATTAATTTTGCCATTACTTACGGAATTTTGGTGCTTGCCTATAAGCTAAATATTGTCACGATGAAGTATATTTAAAGGACCATTGACTGGCAATATGTTTTCATTTTATCTTATAAGTAATACAAACAATTTTGGTTAAGATGAAAGAACAATGTGTACTTATTGATATATCAAGTGTTAAGACACTTTATTAATTATTACCTGTAACACAAGGCAATCTTAGATCAGGCACCAGTCTCCACAGGTTTTTATGTAATATTTTAATTTAATGGCTTTTGTAATTGTAAGATCTGTGGAGAAATAAATAAACTTATTATTATTATTATTATTGCTAATAATTCCATAAAAGGAGCTATCTACGTATGTAGCAAATGTACAAATTCAAAGCTTATTTTTTACCTTGACATCATACAAGACTCATCTATATTTGTGAAAAGCTGTAACCTTACTACAATTATTGCTATATTCCATAGGAAACACTGGTTTTTTTTTATGGCATTGAATGACGAGGCGAGCATGCCATTCGTCTGATGGTAAGCGATACGACCACCCATAAACAATAGCAACACCATCCAGCACTTTGAGTTACAAAGTACTGTGTGGCATTCCACTACGCTCGTCGTCCTGTGACCTAAGATGTTAAGTCTCATTATGTCCAGTAGTTACACTGGCTACAATGTCCTTCAAACCGAAACACAACAGTGCATGCACACTGCTGATTGGTGGTAGAAATAGACATTGCGGTGGTACCCACCCAGACTGTCTCTTACATATGCTCATGTTGCCAAACAGCAATTACATATTATATTAATTTTGTTTCAGAACATACAAACAAGTAGTCTTATATCCAAGTACGTCATTAAACTTAATAATTGGACCAAATGGCACCGGCAAATCTACATTTGTGTGTGCCATTATTCTTGGTCTATGTGGGAAACCCAATGTCAGTGGTAGAGGTTTAAAGGTCAGTTATATCAACCATATTGTTTTGTCCCCTTTCTTAGAATGGAGTGTATCATTGTGCCTGAAATGGCGATAGTCTTGGCCCCCATCATATCATGGGACGGTACACACGGTGAAGAACGGGTGCCCTAGATGAACTTCTGCTCACCCTTTTGGAGATGTATTTGTTTCATTTATAACTCATCAGAACATTCCCTAATCCTTGTATTATATATATTAACATAATAACATTAATGTAATAATGATTCCAACATTTACCAACGTTCTCACTATGCTGATAGGTTGGAACACTTCAAAATGAATTCGTTGCAAGAGAGAAGATCGTATCTGGACGTGTCTTTTCTTCACAAAATTGTAAATGGTGCTGTATCGGAACCTTCACTTCTAGGAGAACTAAATTTTAATATCCCAAACCTCACCGGTAGACCTAACCGTATTAATAGGGCTACATTCCTTCTGTGTCGGTATAGATCCAATGTAGGAAAGTTTTCACCGCTCAACAGAATCCAGAGATCATACAATGACATCCAGAGTTCACTTTCTGTGGATGTATTCTCGAATTCGATTCTCAAGTTGAAGCGAAAAATGCTGCAATCATGATCGACGACTCCCACTTGTGGGTTTATTTTATGCATTGTGTCTTCTAGTCTTTGTGCTTATTTAAATTACAATAGATATTTATTATTTGTAGATTAATTTTCATTATTATTATTCTTATTATTATTGTAGTATTAATTTTATTTTATTTTTTTAGTCCATTTTGTTATTAATTTAATGATAAATGTTTAATTATCTTCTACGAATGCTGTTTCACACCTGTAATTGGTGAGTAGACTAGTCTATTGTATTGAAACAAAATGACTTTATGAAACAAGTTTCAGTCTATTAACTGTTGGTGTGCCATTTGTGTAATAAATAAATAAATAAACATCCAGTTTCTTCATGAATTGTAAATGGGTATGTATGTATGTTTTGTGGGGATATATGCAGTCGCACAGAGGGGTGATCAGTTCACCCCATTGGAACTATTTTGCCCTAATGTAAATGGGTAAAAGTGACGGTAGTTGATTTATTTTTAATATAAAGACTGTAAATGCAAGAGATGTCTTTATATTTATCTGTGCACAGCAAGGCTGCTCTTACTGGGGCAGATATTTACACTATACTGTGTAGTCCAAATTTTAACAGGGGAAAGGCTAATTGACTTGATCCATTTTTTAAATAGTTTCAAAAGCACCGAAAATGTCCCATTGGTGTTACTACTACATCCGTATAGGTCCATGACAAATTTATGGAATTGGGCCCCTCGGCAGTGGCAAAAACTGGCAATCTTTTTTAGCATTGTCCATGGTTTTCCTCTCAGAATGGGGGATCCCTCAAGTCGGAGTCCAGGGGCCTGTGATATAGTGAGCTCTGTATAGTTATGCCACTGAAATGTATTGAATCCAAATAAGAATTAAAAAAAAACAACTACCCGTTACACCCATTGATATAATATGTATTATATATCCAGTGTATTATATACCCGCACTAGGCCAGCGTGGTGGACTAAGGCCTAACCCCTCTCAGTAGTAGAGGAGGCCTGTGCTCAGCAGTGGGCAATATATAATACAGGGCTGATGATGATGATGATATATCCAGTGAAAGACTGTTCATATGAGAAAAAAATGCTGTCTACATATAATCATACCATTATGTAAGTTAGCTAATTTTGAGTTAACTGGTCACCTGTTTGTTCTGCATACATCCCCATTCCCCACTAAAAATGTATGTATGTAGATTACATAGAATTAAATAGTTAGCTAATTTAGTTAAAATCAGGAAAATGATCGATATTGTAAACGCAAATCATTATAATAATTAGATTTGCAATAATTTGCAAACTAATAATTATTATACATATATTTCCTGCCACATTATCTTCAAAGTACTAAACATAATGATTCATACGAGGAAGTAATACAGTTGTATTGATGTTGATTTTGCAACTTTTTTTTAATCAAGAGGCGAGAATTGTTGACAGCATTTTTGGTTATTAATATTGTTTTAAAATTACCTGTTACATTAAAAATAAATATAAAAATCTCAATAAATAATGAAATGAAATGAAATTTTATTTGCATGATTGTGGTTGTATATACAGATAGCATAATATAATTACAGAATTCAAGTGTCTCACAATCTGTCATAGTAAATACATTGGTCTGAATTCAGAATTTTGTTACAATTCAGATAAAGGACATGTGCAAAAACCGGGCTTAAAATTCTAACCCAGATACTTTATATATATTTGGATAGTACTCCCAAAAACTAGGCCTTTGAAATAAATCATATAATTTTAAACTTCTTCGATTTTGAGATTTATATAATTTTATTTTGCTTAAAAACTACACGTAAAATAAATGTTTTTAAAAAAGTTATAAATGGAGACGTGTAAAATATTTTTGTAATAGATCCATGTTCCATATTTTTGCCTCTTTAATAGTCATAAAGTTTGAGCCTGGTTAGATTTTGAGGCCCAGCACCCATACAAAAAGCAGACATCACCTTTAATTAAAATGCTCTTATAACTTACTTATTTAAAGGGTGATTAGTGTCTGATTAATTTGAGATTATATTCCATTTTACCCCAGTCGAGTTAAATATCGTGATAATGTTGAATAATAACTATTATTGAAACTTAGGAAAATGACACATAGAGATAAGGTTATCAGTACTTTACAAAAAACCTTGTATGAGCATTGTTTTGAAGTGTGTTGAATTTTTATAAGTCTAAATAAATAATAAATATGTAATGGTCATTATTATTATTGATTACATAATTTAGGGGCAATTTTTTTTTAATAATGACAGTAATTATAACGAAATAATTAAATATCTAATGCCACTTAAAAATAAATGAGTCAATAAGGTTTATTTAATCGGACAAGTATGAAATTACATGAAATGTATGTTCAACCCAAGGTGTGGCGTCACTTGAATAAGGGCGCGGTCGCAACAAAAATAGCACCATAACAACACTATACAACTACACTCATGCCTATAGCAATATCTATACTAATAATATTAATGCTAAAGTTTGGATGCTTTTTTTTTATGGCCTTGAACGACGAGACGAGCATGCCGTTCGCCTGATGGTAAGCGATACGACCACCCATAAACAGTAGCAACACCATCCAGCACCTTGTGTTACAAAGTGCTGTGTGACATTCCACTGCGCTCGTCATCCTGAGACATAAGATGTTAAGTCTCATTATGTCCTGTAGTTACACTGGCTAGAATGTCCATCAAACACACACAAACACAACAGCGCATGCACACTGCTGCTTGGCGGTAGAAATAGACGTTGCGGTGGTACCCACCCAGACGGACTCTTACATATGAGAGACCTACCACCAGTAAAAGTTTGCTACTCAATCAGGCCAGAACGGATCTGGATTCAATTTGACACAGATGGTCTGGAATAACACATATAGGCTATTTTTATACCGGGAAAATATATAGCTGTACTTTTATCCCGGAAAAGCTATCACGCGGGTGAAGCCGCGGAGAAAAGATAGTTTTTCATATGAACTATACGAAACGGTGCCGGTGGCGGAGTTGTATTACGTATGCGGGACGACTACTGCGACTACGGCCTCGGCTTCGAATCTCGTGATCATCGAGATTTATATTAAAAAATGTAAATAAAAAATTAACATAGTAAAATAGATCTTTTTTGGCATGGACCAATATTTTCTTCACTCGGTTCAGTGAACTGTGAAGTCACTTTACTAGAATAAATGTAATTTCAGGTCGCCCAATATGTAAGGACGGGATGCGAGGAGGCAGTCATAGAGATAGAACTTTACCAGAAGCCGAAGCAGCGTAATGTGATCATCAGGAGGATGTTTGGCCTGAACGACGCCACGACATGGACTATAGACCACAAGAAAGCCTCGGAAAAGCAAGTGCAAGAGCTGATAGCTTCTCTAAATATTCAGGTGAGCAATACATGTATTGCTGCAAAGGCAAATCCAATAAGAGCCTATCATCAGCATCATTAGCCATTGTATATCCACTAATACTGGTGGTAGGTCTCTCATATGTAAGAGTCCGTCTGGGTGGGTACCACCGCAATGTCTATTTCTACCGCCAAGCAGCAGAGTGCATGCACTGTTATGTTTCGGTTTGAAGGGCATTGTAGCCAGTGTAACTACTGGACATAATGAGACTTAAAATCTTATGTCACAGGATGACCAGCGCAGTGGAATGCCACACAGTACTTTGTAAGTCAAGGTGCTGGATGGTGTTGCTACTGTTTATGGGTGGTCGTATCGCTTACCATCAGGCGAACGGCATGCTCGCCTCGTCATTCAATATAAAAAAATAAATTAAAAAAAAACTGCTGAACATAGGTCTCCGCTAAAGGGCCTAATACACATGACGTTTTTAAAACGCTGACCATTCATTTCAACTTCAAATATAAGTAGTTAAAGTTATGTAACATAGCCAATTGTATGAACTCTAAAAGTAATATGCTTAAGAAAAAACATAAGATTTGTTATAACACAACTACAATAACTCTCAAGTTAAAGCCAAAGTGCTTCAATACAAGTGTCAATTTTAACTAAAGTAACAGTTGATAATAACAAATAAACTAGCTGGTACCATGTGACTTGGTTACGATTTTGTGGTAAAAAAACTTTGGTTACATTTTAATCAAAAGTTTATTTAGAGATTATGTTGAAGGCGTCAAGTCCAAAAATATACTGGTTAGAACTTGTACGTTGAGACATACAAAAAGTCAATTTATTTTTATCCGTGGCGTGGATAAATCAACATTGAAATTAAACTATTATAACGGATTTTATCGCGGTTTTTTATTTTATTTTCTCCCGACGTTTCGAAGGCTTTGCAGCACTTCGTGGTCACGGGGCGGACTGAGGTGTTGGTGGTCCGAAAAGTTAGTGTTACAAATCTACCTTCAATTTACAATTATACAATTTAAAGATGTTAGTCATTGTTTGCGGTCCGGTCTACGCAGTAAGAGCTCACAATGTCTTGAGGTCTGGCAGCAGGTCTTTTGGGGCCCGATTTAATTAGATGTATGACCGGGTCCCAGGCTTGTGCAAGTTTCCAACCATCTTCTCTATTGAAATTAGGATGTTTTTTGATCTCAATAGCCTCGCGGATCATCCTAGGCAGGAATCGGTGTTCTTTGGCAAGGATTTGTGGCTTGTCGAATCTAAGCCTGGGACCCGGTCATACATCTAATTAAATCGGGCCCCAAAAGACCTGCTGCCAGACCTCAAGACATTGTGAGCTCTTACTGCGTAGACCGGACCGCAAACAATGACTAACATCTTTAAATTGTATAATTGTAAATTGAAGGTAGATTTGTAACACTAACTTTTCGGACCACCAACACCTCAGTCCGCCCCGTGACCACGAAGTGCTGCAAAGCCTTCGAAACGTCGGGAGAAAATAAAATAAAAAACCGCGATAAAATCCGTTATAATAGTTTAATTTCAATGTCTAACATTCGCGTAAACATAAGGAATCATTATAAATCAACATGTTGATAATTTTTTAGGTGGACAACCTTTGCCAAATGTTGCCGCAGCACCGAGTCCAGGACTTCTCGAAGCTGGATCAACAGCAGTTACTGAGAAGCACTTTGTCAGCGGTGGGGGGGCATGAGTCAGTCAGTCAGCTAGACCAGCTCATAGCGTACAGGACGGAGCAGCGAGGACTGTCTTCTAAGCAGCAGAATAATGCGCAGCTGCTGGAGGAGAAGATACGGCTTAATGACAGGTGAGAAGCTATATGTAGCTTGTGGCTCCAGTATAAAAGATCCAGTATTTTTCAGGATAAAAAACAGTGTCCATGTTAATCCAAAATATAGTCTGTAAAATTTAATGTAAGTCTATGCAGTTTTCTGTATTAATTCCGACAAACATTATGTAACATCAGAAACGATCGCGTTTGTATTTGTAAGATTCCAATGTTTTATTATCTAGTCATAGCACACATGCCATCAATATTCACGAGGCCTCAAGTTCGGTTCTATGTGGCTTTTTCAATATGCATTTGATTATTATCACAGTGACTGCCTTGGTGACGTAGTTGTATTATGGCACGACTGCAAAGCTAAGGTCTCGGGTTCGATCCCGGGTCGGGCAAAGTGATATTGGGTTTTAAATTCAGTATCAGCCCGGAGTTTGGAATTTCTGCCCGATATGGCGATAGGCTCGCTCCCTATCACATCATGGGACGGAATACGCACGGCGACAAGTGGGTGCACTAGTTGCGCCCCTGCCTACCCCTTCGGGGATAAGAGGCGTGAGTGTGTGTGTGTGTGTGTGTATTTCAGTGTCTTATTAATCTAGTCATAGCACACATGTCATGTAACCTCTCAGTAGTGCCCCCCGAGGCAATTCTTGTGCGCTGGGTCTTCACACCCAATGCACGCCCATGCGCGGGGGGACATTAGCCACGGGTCGAGGCACACAGTCAGTGTGTATACCTCTTGGTTGAGAAAAAAGCACATTGAGGCCTAAAAGGGCCCGCGAACATTTCCTGGCACCCTCTCTTTCCGCCCATCCTGGGAACCTTCCTCCCTTCCCCCCACCTTCCCTTCCATATTCCTCCACTCCCCTCCCAGGCCCCTGCAGTCGTCAAGCCGTGGGACTCCAATATCCCATTCGCAGGTTTCCCCCGGTGTAGACTGCAGGATCGCCTACCTAAAAAAAAAAAAACCCTCTCAGTAGTAGAGGAGGCCCGTGCTCAGCAGTGGGCAGTATATAATACAGGGCTGGTATGGTATGGTACACATGTCTACAAAGTTCATGAGGTCTCAACTTCGGTTCCGAGTCGCTTTTTTAATATCCATTTGATTATTGTCAGAGTTTGGATTTGTTCTTGATATGGTCAATGGTGCATCATAAAAAAGCCCTCGATGGCAGATTCTCACCTATACAGTATACCTACGCCAACAGTAAAAAATATTTACAGATTAAAAATTGTAATAGAAGCGATGAAACAGCGGAAAGAGATTGAGAAGCAGATAGAGATATGCGAAAAGAAGAAGTTATGGATAGAGTATCAAGACTTAAGGGAGAAAGTGAAAGAGTGCGCTAAGGATAAGCAGAACGCCCAGCAGATAGTGAACACGCATCGGACCAAGGCAGAACCCCTGGAGAAAGTTATTACAGCTTCCAAGACAGGAATACACAGATTAGAACAACAAAGACTTGGAGCGGTGAGGGGTAACTTATTTAATTTGCTTTGTTTTATTGCGCGACAAACGCCGTGCCTGAGTTAGACGGAGCGAGTTTTTGTGCCAATTTTCTTGCGGCGAGTCTCGTCAGTCCTCGCGAGGAGAATTGCGTCGCTAATGTGAGACGTTGTAACTTTTTTATGTCCTATCTAGAATTGGTTGTGTGGAAACTTGCCCTGTCTAAATGACGCTTTAGGATAGTGAAAGTATTTTTTAGTTTCATTTTTTTATTTGCATGGCCACTATGTACCCGCCTTATAGTTTAAACAGTCGAACTAATATAATTCGGAATGAAAGACGTTGCATCTTTAGTGACAAAATGCTAGTCAAGTTGCTTATTGGATACACGATTGACTCCAGAATACATTACGACCAAGAACAAAATGGTATTTTCTAACAGAAGAGTTTGCGTAAGTTGCCCTAGAGTAATATTTATGCCTGATATTTCATCACGGTACAAAAAGCGTAAAGTTTCATTTATACGGCCTAATTATTAGTAGCAATAATCGAATGCAATTATTGAACTCCGTCTGAACTTGCGCAAGGGCGAGGCAATTCTCGGCCGTCTTGACGTACATACGAGTCTTGACCGATATTCACAAACGAATAAAGCTAGCAATACTTGCGTGCAATTATTGCCAGCAATTATTTATCTGTACAAATGAGACTTAATGCCTGAGCACACCAGTTGCACCTTATCTCCTCTTTCAAGTGAGTGAAATCACTTTGCAATTTCAGAACAGAGAAATAAACACGCTGAAAGACAAGGCTAGAGAGATAATCGACGCCATGAAGAATCTCGAGTACAAGATGAAGGATGTAGACTCAGCGTTACAAGAGAAGATCGAGCGGCATCAGAACAGAAGGAGTGAGTTGGCTGAGGCGAGGATCAAACTGGACAAGCTGAAGACTGACAGGACTGCGCTGGTGGAGAAGGTGGGAGATGGTAAGAGATGTTTTTTGTAGGGGCTTAGGATTCGACATTGGGCTGTAAGATCCGTGAAACCAACATAACCATTCCACTCACCCCTCAAGTGTGGGTAGCGATAACGCGTTTTCCCCGCGATAAAAAAAGGGGGGCTTAGGATTATAACAATATACCCTTTCTAGCCGATTTCGGCCACTGCGGCCAATCTCAACAGAGATCAGCCAGATACGCAGGAGATATTATAGTGCACAAGTGTGTGCGCAATACACATGTGCACTCGCTATTCCTTCACTCTCATAGTCCGGTGAGACGGCAATCCGACATGACCGGAGAGAGATCAGGCGCAGGACCAACGGGTTTACGTGCTTTCCGAGGGATGGGGGTATCACACCGCCAACTTCCTGACTCCGAGCTGCGACTGAGTAATTTTAAAGATGGAAAAACCCAGTCACAATGTTTTTTTTTGGCCCGACCCAGGATTCGAACCCAGGACCTCAGCGCGCAAATTGTACTCGCAACGCGTACGCAATACAACTACGCCACCGAGGCAGTTATTATTAAAGTTATTATAACAATATGGTAAGTGGAGTGGGGTTAAGCTATTGTCGACTGATGAGATATACCTGTTGTCATTTATGTGGAATTTTTTTTTCTCATTATCAGCTAAGTTTGGAACTTGAAATAAACAAAAGGATTCCATTATCCATACATTCATAAGAAATTTCCTTTACCATTATGTTTAAATCATTGTGGTTTATGAACCTTGATTTAGAAACCTGTATGAGTCAGAATGCCGTTAATGATATCATCGATGATAATCGATTTTATCTCTTATCTTGCATTTTTGCATGAAGGTAGCACTTATGGCTGGTTTCTGAAGTACTATTGACGGCAGTTTATCTATCCGTTAGCGCTATTGATTCGATAACCCATGAAATTGCGTTTCTGAACCACGCACTGCAAGATAAACTCAGCTTAAACTTACTTTAACTTAACGGGCCAATTTTTGCCGTTTATCTATTCCATAACTATTTGACGTGTCATTTTGTCACAAACGACGGCAACTTGTTAGATATTATTTACAATATAGAGGAACATAATTGATACGGCCAATCACAACAGTTTCAGTAGTGTTATAAATTCTCAAATTCTAAATAAAACGACATAAAACACAAATTAGCAAACTAATGCTAGTATGACATAAGACATTTTGTTGAAATATTTGACTTTTTTTTTAATTCGGCAATGATGTCATTCATCAGCCAGAGACAAATAACAAATTACCACAAAATAAAATTAAAATAATGTTTAGGCGTTGATCTATGTTAAAATAAGTTATTTTTGTATATAAAATAATTATTAGTTACGAGTGTTTGTAATAAAATCCATTTTAATGTCAACTTCTAAAAAAGAGCCATCTAGTAGCAAAATAAGGAACTGGTTGTCGGCTTCATAGTTATCGAATGCTTCATTATATGTTCAGAAACACAGTGAACGTCAACCGACGTTTATCTTAAGTTTAACTTTAATGGATCAATAGTTATTGAAAGTTTAACTGGGAGATTCAGAAATCGGGTATTAGTAGTACTTCAGTCATATATATTTAGACTTGAAACAATTTCGAACTAGAACGGCATCGGGCATCAGCAAACTTGATTTAGCCAGAGGGTTTAGACATTAGCCCACCACGCTTGCATAGTGTGGGTTGATAGCAGTGGCGTGCCTAGTGTTTTGGATGAGGGCAAGCCAAAGCAGACCTAAAAAAAATTCGCACCTCCGATACATATTAAATGTGCAACTATAAGAAAGAAAAGCAATATCGAAAAATAAAAATGACTACCCGTACCGGGATTCGAACCAGGACCTCAAAACAATGTTCGAACCGTGTACGCAATACAACAACGCCATCGAGTCGACTAGTTACCTTTTCGAAATTAGGTAGCTTTATTTAAAAACAATTTTGACCCATCGCGACTTCTAAACGAAGTTCTTGTAAAGATAAACTATTTACATAGATTTTATCTGTATCAAGTAATTTTAAAAAAGTAAAAACACTACAATCATCATTAGTACTGTTGACGCACAAGTTTTGTTTAAAATTTTCAAATTTCGTCACAGCTACTGTACCTATTTAATTGGACGAGATAATCAGGTTACAATTCGCTGTTTACCGAAATTATGAAATGAAATGAATGCATTTAACATATGTTTTTGTGAATTGGAATTACTTTTGATAACACTGATTAATTAAATCATTTTACTAGCCAGATGTATGTACCTACATAGGTAGGTACATACATCTGGCTAGTAAAATGAATATTGGAATAGTCCAAACACTTGCTTTGTCCGAGAATAATATGAAACACCAACAATACAACTGAATACGTAGTCGTATAACGTATTAGAGCATCCAATAAGACAATAAGTTTTGTTGTATACTGATCTAAATACCTTTTATGATTCTTCAGACACATTTCGCGCCATTCGCCAGCTCGTTAAAAGTTGTTTTTTCCATCATAACCTAACAAATTTAACTTATTCTCGCCGATAAAAACTTTCACACACTTTAAACTATTACAAGAAATATATTCACTCATCTTTATTGTGCTTAAAAGTTTAAAATAACTCAAAAACCACTTAATAAACACAAATACTTCACAATGTAGATCGCCGGCTCAATCAAAACAAATAACTGATGTTGCCTAGTTGGAATCAAAATTACACCACAAAATGAATGCTAAAATTGTGAAAAAAACTTATTGATAAATAAAATTATAGTACAATACCTTAAATAATTATAATCAGATATGTAATTTTAATTATATTATCACTAAAATCTTTACATATTCATGATAAATAAAAAGTACACATTAAAATAAGCAAAATAATGCAACCATATTAGAGGTAATTCTTTTAATTGGCAACCCTGTATTTTATACAGTATCTATGGATGCATTAAGCCTGGATTATTTTCTAGTACTGATTGCTATAGAAACTTACTATAGCTATACGTATGTGGTATCAGTTTATCCATTAGTGCGAATGAGAAAAATATGTCGGCAAAAAGCCAGGTAAAACCCAACGAGAGAGAGAGTGATGAGTATATTTTGTGCGCATTTAGCTGTTTTGTATTAAATATGAAATGAGTGTACGGCGCGGATGTGGTTGTGTGTGTGTAGGTGTAGTGGTGTGTCTTTAGGTGCGCTCGAGGCGAACCGGTTCAGCGAAACTTAGCGCGGGAATTTTAAAATTTTAAAGAAAATTATTTCGAAGCGTTTTGTTACCGTAAAATGTTGGTCATTGTTTCATATTCGATTTTGAGTACTTAGGTAAATAATTTTAGGGCAAGCCAGGCTTTTCGGCTTCTATGAAAGGACCGCCACTGGTTGATAGACTTCACATACCTTCGAAATTCTTATAGAGAACTTCCCAAGTACGCGGGATCCCTCACGATGTTTTCTTTCACCGTGAAAGCCAGCGAAAATTAACAATGAATAAACACATAACTGCGGAAAAGTCAGAGGTGCGTGCCCTTGGGTATTGAACCTGCGGACATTCGTCTCGGAAGTCCGTTCCACTCCCAACTAGGCTATCGCCGCTTAAATGGTGTTTGATGAAAACGGTCCGGAGCTTATAAAATATTTGTATGATAACGATCAACGTACAAGGTGTAAAACCTGCTTTAGTGGCCGGCATCAGCCTGTGTGCAACCGGATTCTAACAGGCGGGCATAATTTTGTCGAGAGACAAAGGGTTATTATCGCTCGTCAATCGGTAATGTATACGTCTCTACTTAATCATCAGCTGCAATGGAGTATTTTGCTGTACATAATATTGTTACGTGGTGGGGTTCGGTATAAACAATTAAAACGCCGGTATTGCGATAAAAGCACCAATTAGGATTTTATTAGCACAACTCCACAAGTAAACTAACGAAAACACTACACTAAATACTACAATATTCTTATACACTTATTATAGTCACTCACTATACGTTCACACAAATCACAATTCGCTTCGAAGTCGCTCGGAGTTATCGCTCGTAGTCCGCTTGTCGCTCTGCTCGCTAAGCAAGACTGAATGCCCGCCTTTTATACTCGGTCAATGGCCTTGGTCACAAGGCCGCGGCCGCCGGCCGCAAGTACTATCGTAGTCTGTGGAACATTCTCGAAAGATCCGGAATAGTCGGGAACTCCCTCGCAAATATAGGTCAGTTATCGCGTTTCCACGACATTCTGGAGACATCGAGATCTTTCGAGAATGTTCCATCGCCGAACTTTCCACATTCGGATAGTACCACTTCAAGCCAATAGGTGGCGCTACTATCCGCGAGTATTAGCGCGCGTAACAATATAATTGAAATTAAACTATTATAACGGATTTATCGCGTTTTTTTTTCCCGACGTTTCGAAGGCTTTGCAGCACTTCGTGGTTACGGGGCGGACTAAGGTGTAGGTGGTCCGAAAAGTTAGTGTTACAAATCTAGAATCTGCAAAGCCTTCGAAACGTCGGGAGAAAAATTAAATAAAAAACCGCGATAAAATCCGTTATAATAGTTTAATTTCAATGTCTAACATTCGCGTAAAAGTAAGGAATCATTATACATAATATAATACAAAATAAACCGAAACACAACGGTGCATGAACACTGCTGCTTGGCGGTAGAAATAGACATTGCGGTGGTACCCACCCAGACGGACTCTTACATATGAGAGACCTACCACTAGTAAACTGGCGTGGTGGACTGAGACCTAAACTCTCTTGCTGGCTGGTTTTAATATTATTTATATACTACACAGAAACTCGAATAAAGATGGAGTTAGCTGAATTACACAAGCCGATATCGAAGATTAACTCTCAGATGGACGTGTTGAAGAAACAGAAGCTGCAGATTCAGTGCGATCTGGACAACAACGTAATACCGCAGATGAGGATGTGCCAGAACAAGTGAGTATCGATTTTTATCGATTATCGATAAGTGGATAAAATAAATGTAAAAAAAATATAAACTGAGTAAAACAATGCATTCAATAAAAAAAAAAGTTTTCAATAGTTTAAATTAAATTTATTAATTTAGTTAAAGGACATGTCCAAAAACGGCCCTGAAATTTTAAACAATATAATTTATATATATTTGGATAGAACTCCTGAGAACTAACCTTATGCAATAAATCGTTTAATTTTAAAGACCTCCGATTTTGAGATTTATGTAATTTTGTTTGGCTTGAAAACTACACTTAATATGAACGTCTTTAAAAAAGTTAGTTATGAAGGGAGGGCTCTAAAATTTTTTTTTTAATGGATCTAAGTTCCATATTTTGCCCCTTTAATATCCCTAAAGTTTGAGCCTGGTTAGATTTTGAGGCCCAGCACCCATACAAAAAGCGGACATCTCCTTTGGAACAGTAACTAAATAACGAATAAAAAACCCATATATTTTCCTATACTATTTGGCTAGTTTGATAATATACACACACACGCATACGCACGCTTTTTATCCTCGAAGGGGTATGCAGAGGCGCAACTAATGCTTCCACTTTTCGCCGTGTGTATTCCGTCCCATGATGTGATAGGGAGCGAGTCTATCACCATATCAGGCACAAATTCCAGACTCTGGGCTAATACTGAGTAGAAAACCTAATATCACTTTGCCCGACCCGGGAATCGAACCCGAGACCTCAGCACTGCACACGTACCATATTACAACTACTATACTATAACAACTACGATAATACATGTTTTTTTTATTTCTGAGATATGCAAGGTTATATTGACATTGCGTTAATAAATATAATCTAACTAGCATTGCGCGCGGCTCCGCCCGCGTGGAAAAGTTTTTCCGGGATAAAAAGTAGCCTATAGCACTCAGGAGTAATGTAGCTTCCTATTAGTGAAAGAATTTTCAAAATCGGTCCAGTAGTTCCTGAGATTAGCGCGTTCAAACAAACAAACTCTTCAGCTTTGTAATATTAGTATAGATATTCGTCTGTGCCTCTGCGAACATTCTGTCAAAAATCATCCATCGATATCAAATATTTTCACCAAAAATCCCCGTTTATTTTACTGGTTGCTTGATCGTAGTACTTTCGTACGAATATGGCGTAGTAGTAACGCAGTGTCGAAATGACGCTGAATTTTACATTTTACGATTATTGATCTCTGTCCATTATTGACTGCCTCGGTGGCGTAGTTGTATTACGGTACGACTGCAATGCTGAGGTCTCGGGTTCGATCCCCGGGTCGGGCAAAGTGATATTAGATTTTTCTATTCGGTATCAGCCCGGAATCTGGAATTTGTGCCCGATGTGATGTAGGCTCGCCTCCTATCACATCATGGGACGGAATACGCACGGCGAAAAGTGGGTGCATCTAATTGCTCCTCTGCCTACCCCTTCGGGGATAAAAGGTGTGAGTGTGTATGTATGGTCTCTGTCCAATCCAGTAATAAGTGTCGATACGGTAGCGCCACACGATTTACATTCCTGGAACTCTTTGTCCAGATTACGCCAACTGGAAGACGTCGGCGAGAAGCGACTGGAAACCCTGCGCACGTACAACGAGGACAGTTACAACGCAGTGCAGTGGCTCCGGCAGAACAGGGACATGTTCCAACACCCAGTCTACGAACCCATGATGCTTGAGGTAATCCGTCGGAGTCTGTCGTCACTCCATTGTTAAAACATTTGATAAATTACACGACGTGTTCAACGACAAGGAACTAAGTAAATTTTATTCAAATCTATACTAATATTATAAAGCTGAAGAGTTTGTTTGTTTGAACGCGCTAATCTCAGGAACTACTGGACTGATTTTGAAAATTCTTTCACTAATAGGAAGCTACATTACTCCCGAGTGCTATAGGCTACTTTTTATCCCGGAAAAACTCTTCCACGCGGGCGGAACCGCGCGCAATGCTAGTAAATAATATATTAATATACACTATAGATGGAAACGTAGACTAAATAACCTTACTTAATATCATAGATGCGAAAGTAACTGTCTGTCTGTCTGTCTGTCGCGCTTTCACACCAAAACTACTGAACCGATTTAAATGAAATTTGGTACACAGATAGTCTAGAGCCTGAGAAAGGACATAGGCTATATTTTATCCCGGGAAAATAAAAAGCGGGACTTTTATCGCGGGAAAACTTTATTACGCGGGCGGAGCCGCGAACAAATACTAGTAGTGTATATAGCTACTTTCGCATTTATATATATAAAGTATGAATAATTTCCAGATAAACTTCACGGACCCTAAATTCGCCCGTTACCTAAACTCGACAGTCCCGGACCGGGACCTAGTCGCGTTCACGTTCGAGTCCACGCAGGATATGAACCTGTTCCTGCAGAAGGTGAGGATCGAGGGGGGGCTGAAGAGGGTCAACGCGATCTGCAGCCCTGGAGGCAGGGGGAACTACCAGGCCGACAATATACAGCAACTGAGGTTGGTATATGTTTGTCACCTGTAAATTCAGTGTTGCCAAACCCGTCTTAGAGCGAAACTGAAAAATGCTTTAAAAAGAACTGTGGAGAACGGTAAATATAACAATTTATCCGCCGGCGTTTTTTTATGTGTCCGTGCTTTGATTAATTATATACCTAGATAGACACTGAACGTTTCAAACACGTCGAAAAAAATAGAGGCGAACTGTTCCCCACTAAATGAGTTCGAATGAATATTTTTTTGTTGTTTTTTATGGATATAATTTTCTCCCCGTTTTAATAGAAAGCATGTAATAACTGGTATCATTATGCGCGCACACAAGGATACGCAGAATGATGCAGCGATTGCGTATGACACAGCTGTCACGCATACTACCTTAAGAAATGTTGGCCTGTTAGTTTTAGTTTCATTGCAGCGCGTCACTCTATCTAGGTTTATAATCAATCAAACTGCCCAATGCCCATGGTACTATTTTCGTTTACTACTACTTACTTACGTTTACGTTTTTAAAGCTTTCAAATGTGTATCACAAAAAAATAAGACAGTTGCATCTTAAATAAAAGAAAGTCGTAAATTTGGAAGCCTAAAAACAGGTAAAAGATATCCAAAAAACTGTAAATCAACAGTTAAAACTGTAGAGTTGGCAATAGTGCTTGAAATCCGCAAAAAACTTTACAAACATGACAAGTCTTTGGGTTGCAAGGCAATTGGGCGGCAAGTCTTAAAAATGGGTGATCAAAAAATTGGGTCAGGACGCCCAAGTAGCTAAGGCTCAGTGCTAAACCGTAAACATCTTGTTAATAAACTGCCTCGGGGGCGTAGTTGTATTTCGTGCGCGATAGGACTATCGCGCCAAGTTACGGGTTCGAATCCCCGGTCAGTATGATATTGGGTATTTCTAATCAGTACCAGAACGGTGTCTGAAAATGTGCCCGGTATATGACAATAGGCCCCCTATTACATGGGACCTAACATAGCTGGCGAAATGTAGATGTGATATACCTCTGCCTACCCCTGAAAATGGAAAAGGCGTGATGCTATGTATGCACTTTTCATCCGTTGTCCGTTCATCTTACTAATATTATAAATGCGAAAGTTTGTGAAAATGTTTGGATGTTTTTTTTTTTTTTTTTTATTGCATTTAATGACGAGACGAGCATGCCGTTCGCCTGATGGTAAGCGATACGACCACCCATAAACAGTAGCAACACCATCCAGCACCTTGACTAACAAAGTACTGTGTGGCATTCCACTGCGCTCGTCACCCTGAGACATAAGATGTTAAGTCTCATTATGTCCAGTAGTTATACTGGCTACAATGTCCTTCAAACCGAAACACAACAGTGCATGCACACTGTTGCTTGGCGGTAGAAATAGACATTGCGGTGGTACCCACCCAGACGGCCTCTTACATAATGAGAGACCTACCACCAGTATGTTTGTATGTTTGTACAGTCAGCCACATAAGTAGCTGATCAAATTCAAAACTTCAAATCGTCTCTACATTTTTGTGATACTACCAATTTTCGTTTTCTTTTCACAAAAATAAAATAAAAGGGATTTACTTTACTTCACATTAAAAAAAAAAATGTTTTAATGGAACTGAACGCGTGTGGGCGATTTGAATTTTTGAATTTGTTCACCTATTTATGTGGCTGAACAGATTTAAATGAAATTTGGCACACGGGTAGATCATTTCCTGGATTAACATATAGGCTCACTATTCATCCCGAAAATTTACTCCCGTGGGAATTAATTGAACTTTTTGAAATAGATGGCGCTGGTGTCGTACATTGTCCTGGTATTTCATATATCCGTAGTTTTTTGGCGGGAACTTGGAAGTGTCATGGTGTTCTTGTTTTAATACATTATTTTGGCGATACTTAGTGTTATATTGTATATCAGATTAGTTAGATATATGTATTAATAAGTTTGTTTCTTTTTATAATATTGTGTTGATGGATTTGATTTCGGCAACGATTCTCTTTTTAAATGTTCAATTTTTTTTTTATATAATTGTTAATAATTTTTAATGGATTTTACTGTTTTTTTTTTATTTTAAATTTTTAATTGATTTTCTTTGTAATTTATATATTTTTAATTCTTATTTTCAGACATTTTATTATTATGATTTTGACTTCATGTTTTAGTTCATTTTAATCAGATTTATATTATTATTTATTTTATATCCAAATTTTTGTAATGCTGTATCCACTTATGATGGTACTCATAGTCCTTAGTTTTATTTCATATTATGTTTGATTGTAATATTTTTGTGAACTGTCGCTAGTGGATCTAAATAAATAAATAAATAAATAAATAAATAACTAGCTTATGCTCGCGGCTCGGCCCGCGTGAAAAAGTTTTTCCGGGGTAAAAGTCCCGCTTTATATTTTTCCGGGATAAAAAGAAGCCTTTGTGGTAATCCAGGACATGATGTACCCGTGTGCCAAATCCGTTCAGTAGTTTTGGAGATGTGTAGTAACAAACAAACAGCAAAAAAAAGACAGACAGAAAAGAATTATAAAAATCACTGATTTTTGTTCCATTACTCTTCTTTAATCACCCCTTTATTCTTTTTATCACGTTTCTTTAAATGTACAGACACACCGGTTCTACTGCTTTATTATGTATAGATTATAGTGGTATATTATCCAATATAGTTTCATTAGAGATCAAATGAAGTGAATTGAAATAACTGTGCTAATCAAGTGTTTTTTGTTGCCGCCAAAACTCCTTGATAAAGCCTTGGTAAAGTAGCCATTGCTTTACTGTGACATACTACGGAGAACAAAAAAAAACAACCATGCGTCTTAAAGACTTGTATCCATGGACAAGAATAAATTAATAAAAATTATGTACTAAACTTTCTCTGAGAAATATACATTTGAATAACGAAAACCCCATCTAAATAGGATCAGTAGTTTTTGAGACAATTGCGGACATACAAACTTACATACATACATACATACATACTGGTCGAATAGAGACAAGGGCTTATAGCTTCTAAAAAAGTTGCCAAATGTAAAGCAACCAAAGTCTTTGACTTGACTTGCTTGATCGATCATTCCCATACATCGTTTTTATTCTATTTTTCTAATAAATATAATAACTTATAAGTTTTATTTATTGTACAGTCAGCAGCATAAGTAGATGAAAAAATTCAAAATTTCAAATTGCCTACATACTTTTGTGTTCTTAGTAATCTTGTTTTTCTCTTTACAAAAATAAAATAAACTGTATTTACTTAAAACGAAGAAAAAAATGTTTCAGTTTAACTTAACGCGTATATAGGCGATTTAAAATTTTGATTTTGTACTGATATTTATGCTGCTGACTGTACAGTCAACAACTCGTGAAGCTTTTCTCTGTACCGTTATTTACAATCGCTGTAGATCTAAGGCTCGTACTTTAAGTGAAAAGCTTCATGTGCTCTCGACTTTACAATTCATACTTTTCTCATCCTCCATATCAACTTGCCCCTCCTGGGCCATTGGCGACGCCCTTGAATACAGAACCTCCTTTTTTTGATGTCGGTTAAAAACACATCTGTTCGCAGCTACCTGGGTTTCTATACGTACCTGGTGGACACGATCACCGCCCCGGACGCGATCACCCGCTACCTGTGCAAACAGTACGGGATACACAGGATCCCCATCGGCAACCAGCACACCTACAACAACAGCGGGAAGGTGCCGCCGCACATCAATTACTTCTTTACTGGTATGATTTTTAATTGTTTTAGACTGTTTTTTTAGTTGTGTTACGGTACGACTGCAATGCTGAGGTCTCGGGTTCGATCCCCGGGTCGGGCAGTGATATTGGGTTTTTCTGTTCAGTATCAGTCCGGAGTCTGGAATTTGTGACAATTTGTCACATCATGGGACGGAATACTCACGGTGTAAAGTGGGTGCACTAGTTGCACCTCTGCCTACCCCTTCGGGGATAAAAGGCGTGAGTGTGTGTGTGTGTGTGTGTGATTTTTAGTAACCGAGTATTACTTAGCAAGGACAGACGACTTGATGAAGGTTTGGAACACGATGGATGCAGGCCGCTTTTGACAGATACGTCTGGAAATCTTTAGGGGAGGCTTATGTTCAGCAGTGGACGTCATGTGACTGATGATGATGATTACGTAGCAGGAAGGGGTAATGATTTTGACACACTTTATAAGGGCATGGCCTTAGAATAATAACACATAGAAACCGTGAACATGCACGCTTAGTGAGGCAAGTAAAACTAAGCCATTTGGCTTAGTCACCGAACAGCCCGCGTCAGTGCTCAAGGCCGAATCGTAGCGCTAGCAGCTCCCAATATTTTATTTTAAAACTAGCTGTTGCCCGCGGCTCCGCCCGCGTGAAAGGGTTCTTCCGGGATAAAAGTCCCGCTTTATATTTTTCCGGGATAAAAAGTAGCCTAAGTTACTCCTTATTACATCAGCTACCTGCCAATAAAAGTCCCGTCAAAATCGGTCCAGCTATTTCAGAGATTAGCCGGAACAAACAGACAGACAGACAAAAATTGAAAAAAATGTTATTTTGGTGTATGTACCGTATATATATTCATATACATGTAGTAAAAAACGGTTATTTCAATATTACAAACAGACACTCCAATTTTATTTATATGTATAGATTATGGTTTGTGCAAAAAACTGATGTCACAGTATCTCTGATAATCTTATGAAACATTGTAACATAAGATTTCACATGCAATGATTACGATGAATCTAATATTTTGACATAAAATAATAGCTAAAGCAAAAACAATAATTCAAAATTTTAATAGTCGACATTATATCAAAATGTTCCCGAAAAAAAAGAAAATTGATACCCCAAATGTTGATGTTCATATTCTAAAATTAATATAATTCTAAAATTAACTTATTTAATTGGTACTTTTGCATGCTTTGACATTGTATTGCCAGTATTGGGGAAAATATATATTTTCTGCTGATTTGATTTTAATTGACATTTCAAATTTTAACAAGCTTAAATTATTATTTTAAATGTAATAGATCTAAAATAAGGACACCTGCATCTTTTCTTTTTTCGAAATTATGAAGTTTTCATTTATAATTATAACTTTTAATTTTGTCTTATTTTCAGCAGCCTAAGCACTAAGCTTCAAATGACGTCAATTATACGGTTGAATAGTGATGCTTCCTTTTTTTTACTATGATTCGCAAAAGAACCGTAATAAAATAGAACCAGTGACATTTGACATTATTTACATAAATAAAGGCATTCATTCATATCATCATCTTAAAACTAGAATGGAGGCAAAGGTAAATACCACATTCAACCGTTTAATTCGCGTCATCAACGTAATTTGTTTTTAATTGGTATTGTTTTGGTCATTTTAAGGGTTTCCCCACTTAACACCATTCTTATGGGATTTATTTTATTATTTTTTATTTCAGATTTTTATCATTAAAATTAAGAACAATGTAATCCCTTACTGTTAGTAGTTAGTTAGTTAGTAATAATAATTCCATAATAAATTAATCCTAATTAAATATTAACTTTAGGTTTTGGGGAAAATCTGATACCACTAGCAACATTATTTGCACCCTTGTATGCGTGTGGCAGAACGTCAATACGTGTGGCCTACGCCTACATCAATGAGTTTTATGCTTCACACTTGACAGTTTTTTGATATGAAATTATCATTCTTGGCGTTATTATTCTATGGGCATGGCAAAATGAATATGACTTGGTGGTAAGTGGATTAGGGCCTGCAGCCAGGATGCTTTTTACAAGCCTTAACGCCAATAGAATAGAAAATAATGCATGCGAATGACATATCGTATCGACAAGTCTAGCGCAAGGATATGACATTCCCATACATTTGTTTCTATTGTATTGGCGTTAACCCTTGTAGAAAAGCATTTTGGCTAGGCTGATAGAAAGTTGGCTGAGAGATATTTATATGAAGTGGGTCTATGTCAGTGTTTTTCAACGTTTTAGTGTCGAAGCTTCTATATGGGGGTCGCAAAATATTTCTTCATACTAGAGGGGTCGTGTCATGAAAAAGGTTGAACAACACTGGTGTATATTTCCAGAGAACCATAGATTCACGATACGCAGATCCGCGTACAGCGGCGCCACGTCCAGCTCCACCGTGGAGATCCGTCCCGCGAGCCTGCTGGCCAACACCGTGGACGCCGACCAGGTCACCAACTGGAACACCCAGTGAGTTCATACACACCATGTAGTAACGCACACACTGCCGCTAGCTCACGATACGCAGATCCGCGTACAGCGGCGCCACGTCCAGCTCCACCGTGGAGATCCGTCCCGCGAGCCTGCTGGCCAACACCGTGGACGCCGACCAGGTCACCAACTGGAACACCCAGTGAGTTCATACACACCATGTAGTAACGCACACACTGCCGCTAGCTCACGATACGCAGATCCGCGTACAGCGGCGCCACGTCCAGCTCCACCGTGGAGATCCGTCCCGCGAGCCTGCTGGCCAACACCGTGGACGCCGACCAGGTCACCAACTGGAACACCCAGTGAGTTCATACACACCATGTAGTAACGCACACACTGCCGCTAGCTCACGATACGCAGATCCGCGTACAGCGGCGCCACGTCCAGCTCCACCGTGGAGATCCGTCCCGCGAGCCTGCTGGCCAACACCGTGGACGCCGACCAGGTCACCAACTGGAACACCCAGTGAGTTCATACACACCATGTAGTAACGCACACACTGCCGCTAGCTCACGATACGCAGATCCGCGTACAGCGGCGCCACGTCCAGCTCCACCGTGGAGATCCGTCCCGCGAGCCTGCTGGCCAACACCGTGGACGCCGACCAGGTCACCAACTGGAACACCCAGTGAGTTCATACACACCATGTAGTAACGCACACACTGCCGCTAGCTCACGATACGCAGATCCGCGTACAGCGGCGCCACGTCCAGCTCCACCGTGGAGATCCGTCCCGCGAGCCTGCTGGCCAACACCGTGGACGCCGACCAGGTCACCAACTGGAACACCCAGTGAGTTCATACACACCATGTAGTAACGCACACACTGCCGCTAGCTCACGATACGCAGATCCGCGTACAGCGGCGCCACGTCCAGCTCCACCGTGGAGATCCGTCCCGCGAGCCTGCTGGCCAACACCGTGGACGCCGACCAGGTCACCAACTGGAACACCCAGTGAGTTCATACACACCATGTAGTAACGCACACACTGCCGCTAGCTCACGATACGCAGATCCGCGTACAGCGGCGCCACGTCCAGCTCCACCGTGGAGATCCGTCCCGCGAGCCTGCTGGCCAACACCGTGGACGCCGACCAGGTCACCAACTGGAACACCCAGTGAGTTCATACACACCATGTAGCACTACGTGCAAGAAACTGCGCCGGAATTTGATAATATTGCTCTTTGTTTACTATAACTGGTGGTAGGTCTCTCATATGTAAGAATCAGTCTGGGTGGGTACCACCGCAATGTCTATTTCTACCGCCAAGCAGCAGTGTGCATGCACTGTTGTGTTTCGGTTTGAAGGACATTGTAGCCAGTGTAACTACAGAACATAGTGAGACTTAACATCTTATGTCTCAGGATGACGAGCGCAGTGGAATGCCACACAGTACTTTGTAACTCAAGGTGCTGTATGGTGTTGCTACTGTTTATGGGTGCTCGTATCACTTACCATCAGGCGAACGGCATGGTCGTCTCATCATTCAATGAAAAAAAAAATTATCAAAAAAATGTGGTAAAAGGTTTTTTTTATCTTATATAAAGTTTAAGACAACTTTTAGCAATGTGGTTCCCAACGGGGCGAGTCATTCACCATATCCGGCAGAACCTGTCTCCGGGCTGATACTGAGCAGAAAAACTGTGATACACACACACACACACACGTGCCTTTTTCTCCCCGAAGGGGTAGGCAGAGGCACAACTAATGCGCCCACTTTTCGCCGCACATATTCCGTCCCATGATGTGATAGGGGGCATACATACAAAAACTGTCATACATAAATATAATTACACTACTGGGGGAAAGCTATGGTCACATTACAAAAGTACGCGCACACACACACGCACGCACGCACACACGCACGCACACACGCGCATACACACACGCACACACATACGCACACACAGTGTATAGTCCATAACTATGATACTAGAATTTATGTTTCAATTTGTGTACATTGTTTTACGAATTGTGACTGTATATGTACATATTATTTATTAATATTTAAAATAATTAAGTTAATTAATAATCAATATGTATATATACAATTAATAAGGCTGATACTTCTTTGACAGGATCGAAACACACCAACGGACGGAACGCGCGCACAAGGAAAAAATCAGAGACATAGATTCAAAAGTGTCGAATCTAGAAGCGCAACTCAACGAGTTAAATACTAAACGTAAGAAGATCAACGAGGGAGTGGAAAAGGTAAGTTTCCCTTGTGATGCTAGAAAATTTATTTATTAAAAATCCTAGCTATCCTATTTAGCAGTGGAGATGAGAGCTTTGAGAAGTATGTGTGGACTGAAAGTAAGTGATAGAGTGAGGAATAGCGTGATAAGAGAAAAATGTGGATTGAAAGAGGATGTAGTGACTAAGATTGAGAAAGAAATGCTTCGGTGGTTTGGCCACATTGAAAGGATGGATGAAAGAAGAGGAACGAAAGAAATCTATGTCGCGAAAGTGAGTGGCAGCGTCGGACGGGGACGTCCTAGACGTACCTTCATGGACCAAATTGGCGACCTCCTATAGAAGGGCCAAATAAGGAGTTCTCGTAACGGACGAGCATGTGTGAAGAGACTGATGACTGTAGAAGAAGCGAAAGAGGTATGCTTGGATCGTAGCACTTGGCGCTCCATAGTCTCTGCCTACCCCAATGGGAGAAAGGCGTGAGTTTATGTATGTATGTATGTAAAAATCCTACTTAATAATATTATAAACGCGAAAGTTTGTAAGTATGGATGTTTGTTACTCTTTCACGCAAAAACAACTGAACGGATTTCGATAAAATTTGGCACACGGGTAGATTATGTCCTGGATTAACACATAAGCTACTTTTTATCCCGGGAAAATATAAATCGGGAGTTTTATCCCGGGAAAACTCATTCACGCGGGCGGAGCCGCGGGTAAAAACTAGTCTAATATAAGATTACAGTGAAGAGTACACCAAAACGCTTGTACGATGGTTATAGATATTACAACAAGAACATTACATTATTGTAGGTACAGTTGACTCACTATAATTCAAATTACTTAGCAACAAGTACACACATTTTTACTTATAGTATGAACTCCATCAACAAATATATCTGCATCAAAATAAAATTAACCCTTCTGCTATACCAGACTATAATCTATCTCTGCGCCAAATTTCATCCAAATCCGTTGAGCCGTTCTTGTGTGATTGAGAAACAAAAACCCAAACTTTCGCATTTATAATATTAATATAGATTAAGGGGCGATTTCACCGCTTGCTGATAAATGCTATTTGTCTGATAAATGTATTAGCCAACCAAATACAAGTCACTAGATTAATGTGTCTTTAGTGTGTGGTCGGTTTATACATTTCCATACATATATACTTACGCCTTTTATCCCCGTAGGGGTAGGCAGAGGGGCAACTAGTGCGCGCACTTTTCGCCGTCTTTCCGTCCCATGATGTGATAGGGGGCGAGCCTATCGCCATATCGGGCACAAATTCCAGACTACGAGCTGATACTGAATAGAAAAATCCAATATCACTGTACCCGACCCGGGCATCGAAACCGAGAGCTCAGAATTGCAGTTGTACCGTAATACAACTACGCCACCGAGGCAGTCATACATTTATGTGACAAATAGCGTTTATCAGCAAGTGGTGAAATCGGCCCAAGTCTCAAATGCCCGCTAATTTCAATGTGCAAATGTTCACAGGTGAGAACATTGGGCTCCGAGATTCGACTACAAGCGAAGAAAGTGCAGGACATTGAGAACGAGCCTGAACTGGACATTCAGAAGGAGAAGGCAGATTGTCGCAGGAGACAGTGTGACTGCGTCAACACCCAGTGCAAGTTGCAGGGGGATCTGTGTGCCACTGTGGTGGCACTGCACACCACCGCGATCAACGGGGAGATGTGGAAGGTAATTAGGTGTACGGATAGTTCGATCGATAGATAGACGGATAGATCGATAAAACATCACTTACACACACATGTCGTCGGGGATAGTGCAAAAGCGCGTATCTAGCACTGATAAATACCGCGTAAGTGACGTAAAAAGTTTAATTGAAATTGATACTTACGACATTAAACTTATGATTGATAATACTGTAATATTTTTAAGCTATTGCATAGCTTCTATCGCGGGCCTTGAGCGTGGAGACCGAATCCAGAAATTCCGTAACGAAAATAACCTGACATCTTTTTTATCTTACTAATATGAACCTTAAATACAATGCGTAGAAGCTATAATTCTTGAAACGAGTATATTTTTTTTTTCTTTTTATTAAAGTCATTAAAACCATTTCTTACTAATCTAATATGAACCTTAAATACATTGCGTAGAAGCTATTTCCCCAGCGTTGGCACGGCACGAGTACAAAAGAATTGAACGTAACATTCTTTTTTCAAATTTTGATTTATTCTACTTTGGTTGTGATGACCATTGCATTTCTGACATTTATCAATAACAAGACTAAACGTGCTTTGCTCGCGTTTAAAAATCTACTTTATGTGGTAAGCGTAAGATCGAATTTGTGTTTAGTCAATCAAAATTTGTGATAAAAAATGCTATGCAATAGCTTTACCGCGGCAGTCTCCGAGTGCCACACGTATTTTTTTTACTTACGCGGTATTGCACTATCCCCGACAATAGGCAATGTACGATGTTGTTTATAGAGCTGGGAGGCGTGTAGGTGACGTCGCCCAACGTAACGCGCGACGCCCCTCGTGTTCGTAAATGAGACCTTAGGGGTCGTCCATTAATCACGTGATGTTTTAAGCGACTTTTGTACCCCCTGCCCTCCCCCTGGTGATATGTTGTGAGGTTTTAGACTACCCCAAATCGGAGATGAAGTGTATTTTTTGGTACAAAGTTTAATTTAATACGCGCGCGAAAAAATTAATGTACGTGATATATCACTATACCCTTGTGATATTTCGTGATTTTTGCCGACCCCCCCCCCCCCCCCCCCCCTTCGAGCCTCACGTGATTAATGGACGACCCCTTAAACCATATTCCCGAGCCAAACGAGCCCATCAAAATGAGCTAGGGGAGTTTTGGTGGGAACTTGGAAGTGTCATGAGGTGCTCTTGTTTTAATTCAGTATTTTGGTGATATTTAGTGTTATATTGCATAATTATGGTGGTATATTATCCAATATAGTTCTATTAAAGAGCTCAAATGCTGCAAAGTAGTGCTGATCATGATATCACTTAGGGTAACCATCTGAAAATCAGCGCTGCAACACTTTCATGTTGCAGCATCTTAAGCTGAGATGGGACCCTTTGCGGACTCACACAACTGTTTAATGGGTACGTTACACAATGCCTGCCATACCTGTCAGGCTATTATTGTCCTATTTTTGTTGTTGTTGTTTTTTTTTTTTACTATTATTTCTTGTTTAAGTTTTAAATTTCTATTATTAGATATAACTTCTACTTATAAGTTTTGTTTAGTGTGAGTTATCGCAATAAACGTATTTCTTTCTTTCTTTCAAATGAAGTGAATTGAAATAATTGTGCCAATCAAGTGTTTTTTCTGTTGCCGCCAAAACTCCTCGATAAAGTCTTGGTAAGATAGCCACTGCTTTACTTCGACATACTACAGATAATAAAATAGACGAACCAAACTTGACATTGGCAAAATGTGAACACAAATGCTACTATAAAAAAAAATAAAAAAATGAGCTATTTGTGTGTCAAAAAAACTTTGTTCTTATCTGGGATAAGGATCCATGTTATGTTTATTATAATATTAGGTATTGTTCGCAGTTTCACCGAGTAGAAGTCTTTCCCAATATAAAAGTTTCTAAATTGCTGTAGCGATCGATAGCGTAGTCTGGACGACGCCAGCGCCATTTATTAAAAAAATCTGATTAAAAATTACATAATTTTAATTAATGAAAAGAAGCCTATATGTTAATCCAGGATATTGTCTATCTGTGTGCCAAATTTCATCCAAATCTGTTCAGCGGTTACTGCGTTTATTTCTAACAAACATACGCATTTATAATATTACTAGCTGTTGCCCGCGGCTCCGCCCGCGTGAATGAGTTTTCCCGGGATAAAAGTCCCGCTTTATATTTTCCCGGGATAAAAAGTAGCCTAAGTTAGTCCTTATTACATCAGCTACCTGCCAATAAAAGTCCCGTCAAAATCGGTCCAGCCATTTCAGAGATTAGCCGAAACAAACAGACAGACAGACAGACAGATAGACAGACAAAAATTGTAAAAAATGTTATTTTGGTGTATGTACCGTATATGTATTCATATACATGTAGTAAAAAACTATTATTTCAATATTACAAACAGACACTCCAATTTTATTTATATGTATAGATGTATAGATTAAGATGTATATTTGAAAATAATATTTATTGTTGCAGGAAAAATTACAATTCAGCCGAAATGCCATCGTGGACCAGGAGACAGAGTTGAGAGAGCTTAAGACCGAATTAAGGAATGCTGAGGTAAGGACGAACTTTTATGCCTCAAGGGGTAGGCAGGGGTGATTAGGTTACTAACAAGACACTGGTATAATTATTTTCCATACTTTAATTCTCCAATTGATAACACTGCCAATAAGACAGATATCTGTGTTTGATTTCTTACATTATCTTATAGATAGACTAAGTTTTGATCACGGCTGCACCCGCGTTCACTCTCATTCATGGATAAAGGCCTATAGGCATAGGATATAGGCACTCAGGAGTAATTTAACTTCCTATTAGTGGAAGAATTTTCAAAATCGGTTCAGTATTTCCAGAGATTAGCCCCTACAAATACAAAACTATATAAAAAAATATAAAATAAATATTAATATATAAATATAAAATATTTTATATTTATATATAAACTATACAAAACTCACAAAGTTTTCTTCTTAATTTCCTCTAATATTAGTATAGATTATAAGGATATAAATACTAGGATTATAACTAACCACTAATATATCAATCTATACAACAATAGTTCAAACACCGCCATATTCGAGCGGGAAAAGGACAAAACTACTATATCGGTCCCTTTTTATTATATTTTCATAAAAAAGGGACCAATTTTAAGTCATTTTATGACGATAACCCAATTTTTGAGTTTTTTTAATTGCGTCGTTTTCGTCCTAAAGTTGCGACATGCTTAAACACAGAAGAAAAAAAACATGTATCACACATGGCAATGTAATATTTAGCACTAAGATAGTTACAAAGAAAATATGCATTACAATTTACAACAAAATTATACAACACTAGACTTATCGATTTTGAGGTCAATTGGCCTTAGAATAAAGAAATTCAAAATGGCGGCCACTTTTTTCAATTCTGACGGTGGATCAGTCTTTGGCAACCAAAGTTATACCCAGATATCGATTTTGAGGTTAATTGGCCTTAAAATAAAGAAATTAAAAATGGCGGCCACTTTTTTCAATTCTGATGGTGGATCAGTCTTTGGCAACCAAAGTTATACCCAGATATCGATTTTGAGGTCAATTGGCCTTTAAATAAAGAAATTCAAAATGGCGGCCACTTTTCTCAATTCTAATATTATCTTCGTCAAGATCTTGCATACACCCATACCATACCATATCAGCCCTGTATTATATACTGCCCACTGCTGAGCACGGGCCTCCTCTACTACTGAGAGGGGTCAGGCCTTAGTCCTCAACGCTTGCCTAGTGCGGGTTGGCAGACTTCACTAACTAACCCGGCACGCGACCAAAAACCTTTACGTGTGGAAGGCTAAGGCATTGAATATAAATTAGACGAGGTTCAGATCACAGGGTAATTTTTTTAAATATTAATTTTAGATTCTATTTATAATAAAATGTACATAACATTTTAGTTTATAATTATTAGTACATATACAAATTCTAGATAATAATATGACGTCGACATTAGTGGGTGAAAACGCCTGGCTGCGCGTTGGAGCAAATGTTCCTGTTACTATAAACTGCTGTTTGAGTAGGTGCTTTGAGAAATAATTAAATATTTTGTTAAAGATAACAATATTTAAAAAAGAGAATATCTTTTTTTTAAAATAGAGTAATTATTAAGTCATAGTAAAATCAAATAAATAACACAGAGATCGTAATGTGCGCGATATAAAATACATGCTTTTAGAGGATTTTGGTTGTTTTTTTTTTTATGGTATAGGGGGCAAACGAGCATACGGTTCACCTCACAGGTTCACCTGATGGTAAGTGATCACCGCCGCCCATGAACATCTGCAATACCAGGGGGCACAGAGATGCGTTGCCGGCCTTTTAGGTAGGAATACGCTCTTTTTTTTAAGGTCGCCGGGTCGTATCTGTCCGGGAATGCTGCTGGCGGCAATTGGTTCCATAGTTTAGTAGTACGTGGCAAAAAATGAGGGCTAAAACGTACAGTGGTGGATTGCCAACCTCCGAGGTGATGTGGATGGAATTTGGAGTTCTGCCGCGAAGTACGGTGATGGAACTCAGCAGCAGGGATAAGTCCGAACAATTCTTCAGAGCACTCCCTGTGGTAAATGCGATAGAGAATGCAGAGCGATGCTACATCTCTACGCAAAGCCAAATATGAATGATGATATGAATATATGATATGAATTAAGATTTTATACACGGTATTGTATTTAACAAAAAAATCGCACGAGATTGTACAAGACCAAAGGGTATACTACTTATTTCCTGAATATATTTGCGAAGAATGCTCTGGTTATCTTATTTGAAATTTTCAAAGTGGGCATAAAATCGAGTTTTACGTAACTTAAGCCCTTAATCAGTCATATTAGCGCCACAAATTCTAGCAACCTTCATTTTAAACACTCTGTGTTCGGTCATAACGTACAGATGTCGCTGCATCGTGTCAAAAACCATGTCTTTGTTGACTGGCGACCCTTCGACCAGCACGAATGTTATCTGATGCTGACCATCAGTTGGGGAGACCAGTTCCAACTGCATGAGACCCCCTACAACCGACCCCACATAGGCAATAGTGCATCCGGGTAGTCACATCACAGCTACACTAGTTAAATTCGGCTGGAATATGTTGGACGGAATTATTTTTATAGGCACCTCGATGCCCAACGGCGTGTTTATATTGGACCCACAGAAATCCGCACCTTTTACCTCCAAATCGTGTTTTGTGCAATTTTTATTCGGTAACACATGCCCGGCGCCCCTCATTGCCTCTCCTTTGAAACACGTTTCGATTCCGTCGCCGATTTTTTCGTCGATTTCTTTGATACTAATCATACACAACGCGGAAGTGAATGTGGTGTTTACGTCCTTTTCGAGGTGGAACACTGCATACAGAACGTCTCCTTCTGGCGAAACACCGAGTTTTTGCGCCAGGCTAGCGTCAGATGTCGCCACATGAGCTGCTGCAGCGATAGTGTAGCTAACATTCCGCGTGATATCGTTGCAAGACACCGGTATTTCAGTATAAGACTGGTATTGTTCGTCGTTGTGACATATTCGTATTATCTTGCTATGACGCCCGCTTGCCATCGGCTGATTGGTTAAGAAATAACTGAACGACCCAGAACTGAATCCGTAGATGTAATCGATTTTATAACTATCTCGGTACATGGTGTTGATGTGAAGTTTAGTTCCTCTCACTTGGTCCGATTGGCAGAATTCGCAGAACGTTTTGGCCACGTCGAACAAACTGCCATCTTCAAGAGACCGGCTGCTCACGGATGGAATGTCGTATCTATGCGCGAAGTTGTTAGTAAACGTCACTCCAGTATACATCACTTCAGCGGTCGGTCCGGGGGCGATGAACACCACAATTGACGCGGTCGGGTCGTTGGCTACCACGGGTTTGAGTACGTCTTGTGATAGATGGATATTGTTAAGATGGCGTACTGTGCACATGCCTTGAAATGCATGAAATGCCGCATGTTATTAGACGTTCGTGAGCGTAGTCTATTACCAAAGCTTTGTTGTGGTTGTTCGTCTCGTCCAAATCAAGATCGCAGTCAAAAGAACACTGTATTGAATCGTAAACTGGCCCCGTGATAACTTTTCTAACAACGTTCAGATCCGGGGTTAGTTGGTAGATATAATTCACTGCCCCTATATATACCGCATCTGTGTTGTAATCCACTACTAGATGGTTGAAGAATATGTCTCGGTCCCCGAAGTTCTGGGTATAAGCACAAACACAAGCTGCGATTAACAATATTCGCAACATGGCTAGAGTTGTACTGATGATATGGTAATGTTATTTAAATATGATAAACGATAACCTTTTTATCGTATTTGTAAATTTTGATCGCGACTTCGCCTGTATAGGGCGGTGTTAATTTAAATCGATTAAGAACAATTCTAATATATTAAATAATACGAGCCCAGTATTATATACTGTACCACTGCTGAGCATGGGCCTCCTCTACTACTGAGAGGGTTTAGGCCTTAGTCCACGACGCTGGCCTAGTGCGGGTTGGCAGACTTAACGGTGCAGAAAAACACTGCACCGTGAGGAAACCTACATAAATGAGAATTCTACATAAGAATTTGGAAGTTAAATGGCGAGACCCAACATTGATTGCAAAATATTTTACACTTCTGCCTACCGCTGATAGATAAATGCGTAACGCTTTATTTCTTTTTTCAGGCCACACTAGAAAACATAGACAACACGTTGACTCGAGCCACAAGTAACGCCAAAGAGAAGCTAATGGAAGCGAAACGTTCGTGTAATAACAAACTACCTCAGAACCCGGACTTCCCCTATAAGGAGGCGTTTGAGTCACTCCCCTCCACTCTGAACGGGTTGCAGGAACGCTGCTACGAGCTGCAGACCAGGAGGGATTGCATGGAGAATGGGGATGAACAGGTAAATAAGGGTTGTTTTTGCATAATTCTTATAGAGACATGCTTTGCTTAGACTCAAAATCTTCTAAAAGAGTTTCCAGATTGCCACCTTTTAATTTTTATAATTTTTTGTGATGGGAGTGGGGGGGGGGGGGGGGGGGTATGCACGCGTGGCTCCTATTCGTTGAAATGATCTTTTTTTGGTGCCTTGGGGCGGCTAATTTTTGAAAAAGAAACTCGTATTACGCCAATGCCAGATGCGTTTACTCCAGCGACAATATTTCAATTGTTCTATATGCTATACTAATGCGACTTGCTCGAAGTCCAGCTAGCTGCATAATTTGCAGAAATCAGTTTGTTGTGACTGTTTCCGTGGCAACAATTGCATGAGGAATGCGACTTCTGGAAGATTTCTTCCTAATCTAAAACTAGCTCCAAAAAAATATGTGAAAAAAATGAAGGACGTGGTATAAAGATCGTATTTCTTAAATACAGCAATATTGTTGTATGTAACTTTTTTGTTACCAGTCAAAAATATATGATATAGGCGAACAAGTTGTATTTATGGCCATTCAGGAAAATTTATGTGAATTATTATTATGATCAGAAAGAAAAACAATATTTATTTGGCCTTTGTCACCATAAAAATATTAAACAAATAAAATATCTCGTAAATTAAATTAAATACATGTTTATGAAATGAACAATGGAGAACAATATTACAGGTCATTCAAGAGTATGAAGAAAGGGAGAAAGAGATAGCAGATTTGAAAAATAAAGTCGCCAGTTCAAGCGATTTGAACAAGGATTTGGAGAAGAAAATGAAGCAAATACAGTAAGTCAATTCACGAGCGTAGCTAGTATAGTAAAAGCTTCCATGCCGTTACATCTTATGTCTCAGGATGACGAGCGCAGTGGAATGCCACACAGTACTTTGTAACTCAATCGGGCCCAACCCATCAGGCGAACGGCAAGATCGTCTCTTCATTCAATGCCATAAAAAAAAAAATAATGGGGTGCTTTTGTTTGATTGATTTTGTATCTTATTTTAAACTAATCATAGAAATCCATTTAGGAGTTTTGGAGACTAGCGCTTACAAACAAACAGAAAAACAGACAGACAGACGGACAGACAGAAAAAAATCTAAAAATCGATGATTTGTGTTCTTCTTTAGTTGTCCCCTTACTTCATTATTTTTCTTTCAGTTCACAGACGTACGGGGTTCTACTGCTTTATTATATGTATTATATGTATAGATGTAACAAAATATAATACGAAAACAGATGCTTCTATAGAAACAGTTATTTATTTGGAATAGTGGGCGTGTAGTAGGGCTATGTCTGTCTTTTTCTTACGCCCGCAGTTATAGCCAATGATGTCACAACTTACTTCGTGCATATCTTTTCTATTGTTTGAACCGTTCCACCAGATTTTAAAACTTATAACATTTTCCATTATTTTTTTATTATCAAGCCGTTTCTGAAAATTGGGCAATTTTAGTAGATTTTGAAAATTATTTTTGTTTTACATTTTGGATGACCATTTTTTGATAAATGTTTTAATAAAAATCCAGTGAACTACCCAATTGCAAATCTGATAATTTGCGAATATAAAAATTTGCCAAATGACGTATTTAATTATGTTTTGAAGTTATTTATATGCTTCAATTCTTATTATCCTGGAATGGGTATGAGATAGACATTACGAAAGGGAGGGGGGCTTGTTTGGACTTTCGGATGTACAGTCAGCCACAAAAGTAGCTGAAAAAATTAAAAGTTTGCAAACCGCCTATACGCTGTCAGTTCAATTAAAACTCTTTTTTTTCTTTGTGTGAATTAAAGTAAATTATTTTATTTTCGTGAAGAGAAAATTAATATTGGTAAGAACACAAAAGTGTAGGGGCGATTTGAAGTTTTAAATTTGTTCAGCTAGTTTTGTGGCTGACTGTACCTAAAGAATAAACTCTATACTCGTATTTATTTAATTATAGATCAAGATGGCTGCCGCCGCTAGAGAGGCTCCTGAGAGACATAGACAAGAGTTTCGGTCACATGTTCCAGAAAATGGGCTGCGCGGGAGAAGTCAAACTGGAAAAGGCGGGAAGCGACGTGAGCATACTTATTTACATATTAACAGATTTCCTTTTCTCAGTGAATGAATATTGAATGCAAAAATTATTTACTGAATACTGCAAAAAAAGTTTAATTAGAACCTCTCTTAACAGAAGATAGATCTTTATAGATTGTCTTTGGGTGCAAAGACAAACTATAAACGGTCGTTTACTCTAGAGGGGTTATCTCGTGGGTCGGGGAATTCCCACGTCGTTCGCGATAACGAAAAAGTCAACACAACTTGGGTTTTACGTGTTTACTAAATATCTATCTATACTAATATTATAAAGCTGAAGAGTTTGTTTGTTTGAACGCGCTAATCTCAGGAACTACTGGACCGATTTTGAAAATTCTTTCACTAATAGAAAGCTACATTACTCCTGAGCGCTTTTTATCCCGGAAAATCTTTTCCACGCGGGCGGAGCCGCGCTGCTAGTACTATAATAAAGCAGTAAAATATATAAAAAAAATTGAAGCGTATGTTTTTATTGTCTCAATAACAGCTGTTTTCAAAACAAAATTTCTGCAAAATTCCCACTATGAAATTCTGAAATTATGGATTCCACGCGAAATATAAAAACCTTTAAAATGCACGATATCATCAGATTTTGATGGGACTTATACTAGCCGACTGTTATAGAGACTGTTGAGTGAAAAAAACTCTCATCTTACTAATGAATTTACTAATATTATAAATGCGAAAGTTTGCAAAAATATTTGGATGTTTATTAGAAGTAGGCACAGAAACTGCTGAACGGATTTCGATGAAATTTGGCACACGGGTAGAACATGTCCTGGAATAACACATAGGCTCCTTGTTATCCCGGTAATTTGCTCCCATGAGAATAAAAGACTTCTCAGATTTTTTACATAGATGGCGCTGGCGTTTTAGAGACTTTTGTATCGGGAAAAGTAATTTACGCGGGCGAAGCCACGTGCAACACTTAGTTATTAATACGCCGGAAAAACACAGTTATCGTGAAACTTTTACAAAAATATCACACAGCCTGAGGCACATTATGATCTTGTAACATTTTGCGGTAAAAAATTAAGTGGTGTCGCGTACTGAAGCTAGTGTCATATTTAAGACAAATGATCCCAAGTCACGGAACTCGGCAAGCTTCTGAACACTAATTTGAATTCATCCTGTAACTAAATTAATCAAATAGAAAGATGGAGATGCGTTGGAAATTTTAACTGTCCACTTTCATCCATAATAAAGAGGGAAACAAAATAATGACTGCCTCGGTGGCGTAGTTATATTACGGTATGACTACAATCCTGAGGTCTGGGGTTCGATTCCCAGGCAAAGTGATATTGGGTTTTAATTTCAGTATCAGCCCGGAGTCAGGAATTTGTGCCCGATATGGCGATAGGCTCGCCCCCTGTACCTACCATCATGGGACGGAATACGCACGGCGAAAAGTGAGTGCACTAGTAGCGCCTCTGCCTACCCTTTCGGGGATAAAAGGCGTGAGTATGTGTGTGTGTATGTACAAAATAATGAGGCATTTTAACCTGAGGTACAGGGACATTTACTACTAGAAAAGTCAGTTGTAAAGCACCACGGATAAAAATCAAATGAAGGGGCCTATCATTTGAGCAGTTAGTCTAAGTTAGACTAGCAAATTCTAGTAATTTATTGAGCAAGAACTTTCAGATGAGTTTACACTAGCAGCAATGTTTCAATAATTGTATACATATCCCACTCGCTGCAAGTCTTGCAAGCTCCAAAATTTGCAGAAATCTGCGGGCCGTAACTTTAAACGGTAAAAATCGCTTGCGGAGAACTTCTGCAAGTTGTATTGCTAATCTAACCCCTGTTTTAGATTGGATTCCAATAAAAGGCATGGTAAAAACGCCAGAAAGAAAGGAAATTCCGTCTTATGACTAGTCTCTACAAGGTTCATATAGTATACTAGACTTCTGCTCGCGGCTCCGCCCGCGTGAATGAGTTTTTCCGGGATAAATGTCCCGCTTTATATTTCCCCGGGATAAAAAGTAGCCTATGTTACTCGCTGGTAATGTAGCTTTATATTGGTGAAGGAATTTTTCAAATCGGTCCAGTATCGGAGCCTATTCAATGCAAACAATCAAACAAATCTTTCTTCTTTATAATATTATATATAGACAACTCCGGATATTATTTGTATACTATCTAACTATAACTGTAATTATCCCATATTTTGGCCCATTTTTTGGAATACAATATAGTTTTAAGTTTGTGTTATATAAAATTGTAAAAAGATAATTGTACTTTGTTTTGAGTTTTAATTAAATGGAATAAAAATATATCAATGTTTTTGTACAGGAGGATTTCGATAAGTACGGCATATCGATCATGGTTCGATTCCGGGCGGAGGAACAGCTGCAACAATTAAATCGGCACACGCAGTCAGGAGGCGAGAGGTCGCTCGCAACAGCGATATATCTCATGGCGTTGCAGAGACTCACCACGGTGCCGTTCAGGTATTTATTTAATGCAGAGAATCCTTACTAATATTATAAATGCGAAAGTAACTCTGTCTGTCTGTCGCGCTTTCACGACAATACTACTGAACCGATTTAAATGAAATTTGGTACACAGATAGTCTAGAGCCTGAGAAAGGACATAGCCTACTTTTTATCCCGGGAAAATATAAAGCGGGACTTTTATCCCGGAATAACTTTTTCGGGCGGGCGGAGCCGCGGGCAAAAGCCAGGTGTAACTACTGGACATATTGAGACTTAACATCTTATGTCTCAGGATGACGAGCGCAGTGGAATGCCACACAGTACTTTGTAACTCAAGGTGCTGGATGGTGTTGCTACTGTTTATGGGTGGTCGTATCGCTTACCATCAGGAGAACGGCATGCTCGTCTCGTCATTCAATGCAATAAAAAAATAGTATGTGATATAAATGTCTATAATAATAAATTATAATACGTAGTTCGTCATACGCAGGCTTATTCTCTTCTTTACTTTCTTCGCCGCTACAACCCTTTGTGGGTCTTGGCCTCTTCTAGAATGAACTGCCATGCATGACGATCCTTACCTATCCTCCTACAACGGAGGCTTATTCCCGGTCACGTTTTTCGGGCAATAAAAGAATATTATACCAGCCCTGTATACTGTTGCACAGCTGGGCACGGCTTCTATAGCAATAGACAATAGACTTCTCAGTAGAGATGGTTTAGATCTTTGTCCACCACGCTGGCATAGTGCGGGCAGACTTCTCATGCCTTCGAAATTCTTACGAAGAACAATTAGGTCTGTACGATTTCTCACTGATGTCTTCTTTCACCGGTCAAAACGAGTGATAATACAAAAAAATACACTATATTACTGTTGATTAAGACACATTTTTGCCCACAGATGTGTCGACGAAATCAATCAAGGCATGGATAAGATAAACGAAAGGAAAATGTTACAACTGCTGGTGAAAGTGACCACCGAGACGGACAACTCACAGTACTTCTTGTTAACGCCAAAGGTAACATACTATTCTACGTGCCTTTATTCAAGTCTTACACATATATCACGCCTTTAAATCCGAAGGTTTAGGCAGAGGTGGAACTAGAGCACCCAGTTTTCTGTTAGATGTGACAGCTGAAAAACCCAATATTATTTCTTTACCCGATCCAGGATCGAACCCACGACCTCCGAGTGGTGTACCGAGTACACAATACAACTACGGCACCGAGACAGTTGCGGCGTGGGGCGCCGCAGGTAGATAGTTATAGGTAGAAGAGAGAAGAGAAACTCAGGGTTTAGGTTCGTGGTACGAGCTTTATTTTGCACCTCCGCGTTACACTCGGTACGGTTTGCTGGTGGTATGCAAACGAGTCACTGGCCTGCGGAGACTCCGATTCAGGCGAACGGCACGACGCTGATGCACGTGGCTAGCTCCGGCGACAGCTCGCCGGGCAGATGGTAGCACGTGGTCTGCGCAGTGGTGGTGAGGTGGTCGGGGTTAGCACACCCGACTGCGATGGTGGTGGTGAGCACGTGGCCGGGGTCAGCACCCGCGACGACGATGGTGGTGTGCACGTGGCGGAGTCAGCACTCCGCACCGTGGAGAAGGCGGTCAGCACGTGACTGGGATCGGGAGGCAGCTCTCCCGACGCCAGTGGAGCATGGAGTCAGCACTCAACGCCGTTGAAAAGGTGGTCAACGCCGCACCGTAGAAAAAAAACCTGGAATCAGAATCCCAGCGGGTCGGAATGCAAGCTAGGCTTACATTCCGCGCCAGTGACTCGTGATAACTCACGAGCCCAGATGCACAGAATACCTGGAAGCGGTTAGTAGTCGTTGGCACACTCACCCCAGCGGGAACAACGATGTACGTGGCAACACGTAGTTAGTAGTAGTGTTGCTACGGCGAAGAAGATTGTAAGAAAAAGGGCGCGCGTGACATTGCACGCTTATTTATACGAGCGCCGTTCAGACGTACGTCAAAACTAGTGACAGTTTAACTAGCCAATACGATACATTAACAGTTTCGATTGGTAGTTAAACTGACGTAAACCATAACGTTTACGAAGAGAGTTAACGTTCCTAGCAACGTTACACAGTCTCTCATTTAAGTCCTGGAAGTAAAACACGCGGCGAAAAGTGGATGCACTAGTTACCATACCATACCATACCATACCAGCCCTATATTATATACTGTCCCACTGCTGAGCACGGACCTCCTCTACTACTGAGAGGGGTTAGGCCTTAGTCCACCACGCTGGCCTAGTGCGGGTTGGCAGACTTCACATACCTTCGAAATTCCTATAGAGAAGTTCTCAGGTATGCAGGTTTCCTCACGATGTTTTCCTTCACCGTTAAAGCGAGCGATAATTCACAAAGAATACATACATAACTTTATTAGAAAAGTCAGAGGTGTGTGCCCTTGGGTTTTGAACCTGCGGATATTCGTCTTTTGCAGTCCGTTCCACTCCCAACTAGGCTATCGCCGCACTAGTTACGCCTCTGCCCAACCCTCAGGGGATAAAAATGCGTGAACGCATGTAATAATATGTAACAATCATATAATAAGTTTGAAGAAAGTTTGTGAAGATGTTTGGATGTATGCACGTAAATGCAGAAGCCGCTGAACGGATTTGGATGGAATTTGGCACACGGATAAAACATGTCCTGATTAATATAATCTATTTATCCCAGAATTATATTTAATTATTTAGTTTGTAGTATCCACTATCTTTTTTTTTTTTATGGCATAGAATGACGAGACGAGCATGCCGTTCGCCTGATGGTAAGCGATACGACCACCCATAAACAGTAGCAACACCATCCAGCACCTTGACTTACAAAGTACTGTGTGGCATTCCACTGCGCTCGTCATCCTAAGACAAAAGATGTTAAGTCTCATTATGTCCAGTAGTTACACTGGCTACAATGTCCTTCAAACCGAAACACAACAGTGCATGCACATTGCTGCTTGGCGGTAGAAATAGACATTGCGGTGGTACCCACCCAGACGGTCTCTTACATATGAGAGACCTACCACCAGTAATCTGTTTATGTATTACTTTTTTGTGGAAACTTAATTGGATTAAGTGTTAGTATTGACCGTTTTTGTAATGTATATATTGTTCTGTTTGTTTCCTTAATAAATAAAAATAAATAAATACACAGTTACTTCATAAAAGTCGTGGGAACACGCTGGATGCGGGCCGCTTTTGACAGGTCCGTCTGGAAATCTTTAGGGGAGGTCTGTGTTCAGCAGTGGACGTCATGTGGCTGATGATGATGATGATGAAGTACATAGTGGGAATTTTAATCCTGGAAGTAATTCTTACGCAAGAGACAAGCAAAACCTAGTAAATAGTTTAAACAACTGAAACAAGTATTCGATACGCAGCTTTTTTACAGGAAAAAACCCGTAGCCTTTAGAATGCAAAGTCTAATCCTTATCATTGTTTCAGCTGTTGACAAATTTGGAGTACAACCCGAAAATAATGGTGCACACTGTTATGAACGGAAAACACATAATGCACTATCAAAAATGGAATTACGACAATTTTATAAAACGCGCGCGGCATTACAAGGCGTAGAAGCCGGCTGTACAACAAGAGCTGTTAGTTTAGCTCGTATAGCTGAGAAAATTACAGAATTTAGCTTAGTTTCTATTGCGGTCTACACACCAGTATGAAGAAATACCTCAGCTGATTAACTAACCTTAGATTTTAGTCTGCAAACTTAATCTTAGTTTAATCCTCCTTTACATATTGGCCAATTATATGTAAGTGAATTTGCCAATGCGTGGTTAACGTGTTGTGGTGCCATCATTCAGCCAACATCCTTTGATGTTTATCGAAATGCGAACAAGTGGATCTCGCGCCAACGTGTTTGCCAGTCACATGCAAATACCAAGAACAAATTACCCTTTACATGTTGGCCACAAACATTGGCACATGTATTGGCTGATTTGTAGAGGACTTTTAAGGAGGGCCTTCTGATCTATAAAACATCACAAGGATAAGGCATACCGTTACAAAATTATAGATGAAATACATACACTGAGACACTATGATGTATTTTAATATTGTTTACTTAAATTATACTCATTTTAGGCGAAAACTATGGTCATATTTCATAAGTACGCGCACACATACAGTCCCAAATTACTTTTTAATTTAGTATTTTTGACTGTATTACGTAGTGTCTTATTTACTTGGTTCTAATTATTTTTAAGAAAAAAATGCCTAATTTTAAATACGTATTTACAAATAGTACAAAGTTAGCACCGTAAGGTTATACAAGTATTGTTCGCAAAGTTCTGTGTGCTTAGAATGTGGGGAAAAAAAACACGACACAACTCCGTTTTGTTTTATTGTGATTGATCGAGACTGCCTCGGTGGCGTAGTTGTATTACGGTACGACTGCAATTCTAAGGTCTCGGGTTCGATCCCCGGGTCGGGCAAAGTGATATTGGATTTTCTATTCAGTATCAGCCCGGAGTCTGGAATTTGTGCCCGATATGGCGATAGGCTCGCCCCCTATCACTTCATGGGACGGAATACGCACAGCGAAAAGTGGGTGCACTAGTTGCGCCTCTGCCTACCACTTTGGGGATAAAGGGCGTGAGCATGCGTATGATCGAGAGACTAATACGTACTATATATATACTCAATCCCAATAAAACGAAATGCAGTCGTGTCGTGTTTTTTGTCACATTCTAAGCACTGATTAACATTAGTAATAATAACTAGCCAGTTTTTTTTATGAAAGTAAAAGCAGTAAGGATTGCCATAACATAATCGTCGCTAAAGTAAATACCATAAGAGTTATAACACAAACGTCATCATTTTACAAAAGTCATTTTAACTGTTACTGTGAATGAAGAAACCGGCTGGAAAGGAATATTTGTGTGTGTAATTCACGGATTTTATTATATTTTTATCTGTAATAATAAAGATTGAATGAATGAATGAATATTGAATGAAGATTTTCGAATTTATTCTGAAATTGAAACAATGTTTTTACTAAATGTATGTTATTTTTTAATGTTGAAATACAATTTTATTATAAAATGTCTATTTATTTGTATGTAGAACGGGGACAGAGAGCTACTAGACTCGAGACCAGCTATATGTGCGACTAACTCAGCTTTTTCATCCGTCCGTCAAGGCACGGGCGTAACTATAGCTTTCAGATGGGGGTGTCCAAAATTGTATTCTTGCATTGCTGACACCGTATCCCCCAGCACTAGTCCGACCATTTTAGAAGCTAGGGGAGGGGTCCGGATCCCCTACCCTAGCTTCTTCCCCCCTTATATACGCTCATGTGTCAAGCTACAAGTACAAAAAAACCCACTAAGACTAAACTTTTCCCAAAATCATTCGAGCTGTATGCTAATGTTATAAGAATAAAATAATTTAGTTAATTGTGAATCTATAGGTACTATTATAAAGCTGAAGAGTTTGTTTGGTTGAACGCGCTGAATCTCAGGAACTAGTGAATCGATTAAGAAAATTCTTTCACTAATAGGAAGTGTATACGAGTGCTATAGGCTAATGATTCCTTATGTTTACGCGAATGTTAGACATTGAAATTAAACTATTATAACGGATTTTATCGTATCTTCGTGGTCACGGGGCACTGCGCCCCGTGACCACGAAGTGCTGCAAAGCCTTCGAAACGTCAGGAGAAAAATTAAATAAAAAACCGCGATAAAATCCGTTATAATAGTTTAATTTCAATGCTATAGGCTACTTTTTATCCAGGGAAAATATTTTTAGCCCGGTAAAACTTATTCACGCGAGCGGAGCCGCGAGAAATACTAGTACATACTATTAATAAAATAAATTAAATTTTAAACTTTAGTTACGTTTTCAGACACAAGTAGGTGCTTCTTGCCGCCATATGTCTATATTAAAGATTTTTATTTGTTTTTTTGTACGGACTTAAGTTATTTGATAAACGCAGTCTAAATGCAAAGCTGTAGAAAATATGTTCCTATGTTCTGATGCTATACTAATGCGAAAAATATAGTTTAAAAATTCAAAGATTTTTTTCTTAAATACTTTATTAATACTATGTTTCATTAACATCGACTTCATGGAAAGGATCACGCTTGAAGTGTTGTCTTAGTTCACCGGGGTACACTGCCTCTTCGTGTTTCAAGTAGTCATTATCATCTCTTTCAGTATACGCAATAATAAGACGCTGTATTTTCCGTTTGAGTTCGCCTTTATATTTGAAATAATGCATATTTCTGATTTCGTTCGCCACGTAATCACCAAATATTTGATATTCATCGGGCTTGTCCGATATATTAGACGTAGATGCCGTTGCGTAATCATTGTTTCGTAACATAGGTTTTTTGGTACGTTTGGGTAATGGGTTTGGGTATGTCACTGCTTCTTCTATAGCATAATGTACCTCTCCATCGTTACTAGTACTTTCTTCTATCGCATAATGTTCCTTGGCCTCTATGGTTGTAGTTTCTTCTATTGTATAATGCTCCTTCGCGTCAATGCTAGTATTATCCTGAAAAAAATAAAAAATATATACAAACTCACGCCTTTTATGATTTATGGATCGAAGAGGCAGACGGTGATGCGACTTGTGCACTCACTTTTTAACCGACTTCAAAAAAAAGAGGTTCTGTATTCAACCCGTAAGTATGTAAGTTTGTATGGCCGCGATTTTCTCAAAACTACTAATCCTATTTTCGTCGATGTATTCCGTCTAGGTTTGCCAAATTTTTGTACGAAAAATAAGTATATTGAGGTTACAAAAGTTTTTTTTTTAAGTATAATAGTATGTCGCTTATGACAGGTCCGCCTGGAATTCTTCAGGGAGGCGTGTGTTCAGCAGTGGACATCATATTATGGCTGATGATGATGATAAAAAACCCGTATGACACTCCCACGTTCAAGAAAACGTGTCACCTGTTAACAGTCGTAGTGGGCGAGAAAGTGGCTCGCTCGAGCGATTCTTGTATGACATAATCGTCTGCGTCTGTACAATATGACGCAACGATTACCTACTAGTAGCTATAATTGCATATTATTATTGCTAGCAATAAACCGTCTAAATGCCCTAATGGAACGACTATGGAGGTAATTTATCGTAATTATTATAGCCTCGTCTCACAGCTTTAATAATAGAGATTTCCGACCCATATATGTCCGACATAGACGGTTCGCAGAGGCTGACCCGGATCTGACCCCTAAAAAATCACGGACCTACACTATTTATAGCAACACTTTGAATTTGTCACCTAAACCTTTACCGAATAGGGAAGTCATTGCTTCTTACGACCATATTTCAAAAAACTTAATTGAAATAATAATAAACTGGGTGCAAATCGCGTTTTTAATTAGGTAAGTAACATCTGGGGGCAAAAAGCAAAGTTGAAGGTGTATTAGGCCTTATTACTTCGCCATTTTAAATTCTAGAACAGAACCAGACAAGAAAAGAATAAGTTATTACGACGGTGGTTACTGTCGCCGTACGCACCATACTTCTTACTAATATAATAAATGCGAAACGGATTAGGATTAAATTCGGCACACAGACAATAGCATGCAATCAGACCTGTATTATATACTGCCTACTGCTGAGCACGGGCCTCCTCTACTACTGAAAGGGTTTAGGCCTTAGTCCACCGCGCTGGCCTAGTGCGGGTTGGCAGACTTCACGTACCCTCGAAATTCTTATGGGGAATTCTCAGGTATGTAGGTTTCTTCACGATGTTTTCCTTAGCCGTTAAAGCGAACGATAATTGACTATGGCATAATTAAAAGTAAAATAAAGTTTTAATTTTTATACCGGGAAAGGTGTATCAGACGGCCGAAGCCATGAGTAAGCATAGCTAACATCATTATCTTCCATCCTTTTCCTTACTTAGTATAAATAAAAGTCATCCGCCGCCTCTGTACGCGATAAACTCAATAACTACCGAACGGATTTCGATGAAATTTGGTATGGGGATACCTTGAGACCCTGAGAAGGTTTTACTTTTTATTCCGGGAAAATATACCGAGACTTATACCGAAAAAACTTGTTCACGCGGGCGGAGACGTGAGCAAAAGCTAGTATTGATTATAATAATACAAATTATGTTGGACTTTAAGATCATTGAACAAAAGTAAGTGTATTCAGTATTAATTTAACAGCCTAAGATTCCTAAGAAGCAAAATAATATGCGAAATCTAGGATAAGAGAAAAATAAATTGTTTCCCCAAAAGGCGAGTTAAGTTAACAGTATGCTGAAACCTTACATACAAATTCAATTTTATTTTATCTTCGGAACTGCAGTTAAATGCCTTTGTGGCTATACCAAATGGTTACCCATGCAGGGGAAACATTTGCTGCAAGTCAAGGTAAACAGTAAGTATAGAGCTAAGTAATAATTAATTATAATATTTTGCTTATAATACACATAATATTTTAATTACCTCAGCAAATATTAACAACTAAAATTATCTCTGCTAGACAGCGGCATAGTTTCTTTATTTTATATTTACGTTAAAGTAAATGACGAGGTACTTACGGAATATTTTTTAGATTCAAAGATACTTTATTGTTTGCTCATACTTTGCAATTTATCACGCACAAAAACTCTCTCTGTTAATATTAACTTGGCGGGAATAGACAGTAAAAATGAAATTAGTTTGTAATACTTCCCTACTGCCATTATTGTACCCTTAAGTACTTGCTTCAGTTTTATGCAAAAATTCTTAAGACTAACTTTTTTTAAATGTGTAAAATGAATCCCAAAGAAACCAAATCTTGCTAAATAAAGTACTCTCGCGTACTTTATTGTTCTCACATAGTATACAGTACCCAAAATAACGAACAATAGTTTATTAATTATTACAAAATACAAGTGGCAACAATGATTTAGAGGGATCAATGATTGCTAGCAATTATCATACGCAATTATTGAACCCTGTCTGAACTCTGAATATGCGCAATAGTGAGGCAATTCCGCCCGCGTTGACGTAAAAGTGTTGATTTTAGAGATATTGAAATGACGTTTATTGCTATCAATAATTGCGTACGATAATTATTAGCAATCATTGCTCCGCCTAAATATAATTTTATGTAAATATATCGCTTATATCGACATCGGATAAAGCGACATACCGGTTAAAGCGACAAGCAATGCCGGAATTTATGGGCTAGAACATTTTCCAATTGGTTATATCGACCAATGGTAAATTTTTCTCACTTGCCGAAAATATCATTTCGATTCTTATTGTAATGTAAGGTACCATCATGACTTAAGTAGGATTTATTTAATTGCAAGGTATTGCTCGCGGCTTCGCCCGCACCAGAAGCCGTTTTCGCTACAAAAGTCCCTAAAACACTAAGACACCAGCTCCATCTATTTATAAATCATACTCATAAGTTCCATTATTTTATTATGTGTTAATCCAAGACATGGTCTACCCGTGTGCCAAATTTCATCCAAATCCGTTAATTTTTTTTGCGTTTACTTCTAACTAACATTCAAACATTTTCACAAACTTTCACAATTTTAGTATTAGTAAGAAGTAAGATTAACAATACGCTTCTAATCGGTTTTGCCCCCATTTTATTTACAAATCAGTCTACACGCAGAATAAAATGTTTATTACTATTAAAAAGTAGGTTTTGCTTATAACGACTATCGGTTATAGCGTTTAAATTAGGTGGTCCCTTCAATGTCGTTACAACCGGTTCTGACTGTGTATTTATATTGTGTTTATCTTACCGTTGAATCGTCGGTCGCCGCCGGTGTATCTTGGTTTAACGTGAATTTCATCGCATCATAATATGCCCACGTCTTGCTTTCATATAGCTCATTGGAGCTTAGGCCACTTTGACGCTTTCGTTGCTTTTTCAGTTCTTGAAGAAATTGTGTTTTCAAATTGTGTATCTTTCTAGCGATCTCACTAACATGAGTGCCGAACTCCATCGCTAGTCTTTGCAACGCGAACTTCTTTTTCACTTTGTTGCGATAATGAACGTTATTTGTGTCCCATAATTCCCTGTGTTGTTTATATTTTTCTATTAATTGTAGAATTTCAGTGCGCGTCCACAGTTTTTTGACATTACATTCATCTGACATGTTTACTTTCTCAACAATATATAAAACTTTAATTTGCTAGCAAAATAAACAGCAAGTTCTCGCGAACACAAGTTTTCAAAATGGTGTTTACAAAATATGCTTCTTGCAGCGAGCCCTGCAAGCTATAAAACTCACGATGGAAGCGTGCCGCGACTGTGACACACGTTAAAAATGGCCACTTGCCAGCAAATATTACCGCTTGGTACTTGCCCCCCGGGCCCCGCGGCCCGAGCATTACCGAAGATAGCCGATCGCCCTACTCAGTGTTGCCAGATATACAGATTATGTATTTACCATGATTTATAATTTTATAAGACATGTTAATCAATACATCTTATAAATAATAGTAATCATATTATAAATGCGAAAGTTTGTTAAAGTATTTCGATGTTTGTATGTTTGTTAGAAGTAAACGCAGAAACTACGGAACGGATTTAGATGAAATTTGGCACTAGGGTAGATCATGTCCTGGATGTTAAGCCTATGTGTTAACATATAGGTTACTTTTTCCCAGTAACTGATTCGGTGGCGGTGGCGTCGTAATGTGTTTCAAGGACTTTTGTAGCAGGTAAGGCTTTGTACGCGGGCGAGCAACACCTAGTCATAATATTTTCATACACATTTTTACAATTCATGAAATAATCATACAGATATTTAAAAAATAACATGACAACACATCAGAATAATAACTTAGGCTTAGATAGCAGTAATCCTTGGACGCCCGCGGTGGACACCGGTGTCCATTTATATAAGGAAATTAGCTTATAGCTATATATAAGCGGGCGTTGACTATAGGTTCAATATAGGATCATAAAATACAAAAAATCTATTACAGGTTTTTCATGTTAGATTTATACTGATAATTCATAACACGTCTCATCGTTCTGGCAAGTGGCAACACTGGCCCTACTTGCCAACAAACACGATAAGTTGCCGCTAAGTAGTACTCGCCACGGCCGGTCCGACGGCGGATAATTTTACTTACTACTATGCTATACTCTGGCATTAAATAATAAGGAATTTTGTGGCTTGGTGGGTAACTCAAAGTCCGAAGCCATGGCATGATTGACTCATTGAGCCAGCCAAAATACGTAGTGCAACGATAATATCCGACGGGAGGACATTCACGTCGCGCGTGCGCTTTACACGGGTCACGGGCAGTGTTGCCGTTTTAGCGCTTTTCGCGCTAGATCTAGTGCTTTTTAAGGGTCTTTAGCGCTTTTTATGTGATAACTACGCGCTAAAAAAATCTGGTGGAAACTGGCGCTTTTTTCGAGACGGATTTAGCGCTTTTTTTAATATGGGTCTAGTGATTTACACTGCTCACGCTAGCACCACAAAAATAAAGTTAAAAATTGTGTAGCGCTATTTAGCCAGATTTTCACAAGATTTTGCGCGTTTTTGATTAGAGTCTAGTGCTTTTTTTTTCGTCAAACGGCAGCACTGCTCACGCTAGCCCCCCACGAAAAATAAAGTAAAAAATTGTTTAGCGCTATTTAGCCAGATTTTCACAAGATTTAGTGCGTATTTGATAAGAGTCTAGTGCTTTTTTTTGTCATCAAACGGCAACACTGGTCACGGGTCGCAGAGCGCTCCGCCCCTGGCCCCGCCGTGGCCCCCCTCGGCTCATCAATGCTTGATTGCTTGCACGTACCGCCACAATATAAAGTGAAACGACAGTGGTAACATAGTGTATGTGGGCGCAAATTAATATTTAGTGATTATATTATTATGAAAATGTCTAGAACATTTAAATAGTTATTTACAACCACAATGCTGTTATTTATCAAATTTCAGAATAAGTTAGAAACTGTATTGACTATTTGAGTGTTTGGAAAACGTTGGATATTTATTTAATTCATTATTTAATGATTTAAACGTCTAAAATAAAATCAATTACAATTGTTAATAATTCTAATTGATTTATTTGTCGTTATTTTAATCTATAAGTAAAATATTCACAACTTGTTAATAGCTCCATCTGTTGGCAAGTTATGTAAAATAACGGAGTTTGCTTACTTAAATGTTATTTATGTGAAATATTATCATCTGGAGTTATGAAAAATTCATTATAATATCAATTTTGAATATTCAGCTATAACCCAAGATTTATTGTACAGTAATTTCAAAGGAGGTTGCAGTTATTATAACATTTATATTCACTTTGAATGTCTATTGGATTAAAAAAGAATCAAGTCAGTTCAAGATTCGATTGACTTCTGTTCCAAAAGTCAACTGGGAAGAAAACTAAGCAATATTCAGTGTGTATTTTCATTACGATGGATTCCAAACACGAAAACCCTAGCACATCGCCGACATGTATTATCTATGGTGGTAACAGTGCAAATGAAAGTAGGTAATCGCTTATCTCATGACGCTAGACTCGTCCGCCTTGTGCTAACTTCACCAGGGTTGTAAATGGAGCTTCAAGTTCAGCCTTAGGTACTCAACCTTTTTATAATTACGGGCCACAAACACGTTTTAAGTTATGGGCCTCAAGGCCGCAATATAGGTATATTCTTAGACTAATATGTAAGTATATTAGAAGTGGTACCCCTGGATAGTAGTGATAGAGTAGGCATGTAAAAATGATAGACGCCTGATGTGTGCAGGGATTTATCACCAGTAGATATGTGCTCAACGCTGCACATCATTTCATCTGCATATCATCTTGATAGGGAAGCCGTAAGTTCCACATTTAATAGTAGGGTCATTCGGGGCAACAGCACGCAGTGGGTAAAAGTTCGCATGGTCAATATCTCGGAACCTATTGAGGGGGCTCAGACACTTTTTCGGCTAGATCAGGGGCGCGTCAGGTACGATGTCAGAGCCACAAGCTATTTTGCCAAGCCTCACTTGTTTAGCGAAAAACGGTGATCAACGTGATTTTGTTGATTAGTTACCAACATTTTGTGCTGGGAAAAAAGTGTCTGGCTAGACGGTGCATCAGTTTACAAAAGTCCGTTAATTATGTTAAGTTTACATGATTATTATAGTATTTATTTTAGTTACTAATTCTGTCCTAGAAAATAAATGCGTCTCAACTAACGTGTGATTGTTTAAAATATTCCCTGTTTGGGCAAGAGTACGAGGTTAAAAGTACGCACCCTGTTATAACTTCATTACAATGATCACACGGTTTTTTCTTCTTCAAGCTGCAATTAAGGCGAATATTATTTGTAAAGATTTTTAGACCTTATACAGAAAAAAAATATTCTCCATAAACACTCTGCGTAGTTTTACCCACATAACGGGTCAATAGTACGAATTTTTCCCGATGCACTTAAACGTGTATTCCAAAAAAAAACAATGAAGTAATGTACAAAAACTCATTAAATAATAAAAGTAGAATAAATTTACTTTACATAGAGTGTTAAAACGTTTTCCTAGACACTATATTTTTGACTGTGTAGACGATAGAAAAAAAAGTGCGTACTTTTAGGCCGAATGACCCTAGGTGTTATTTATGTCACTTCAAAGTGACTATTTCTTGTAACACTCGCTGCGGCTGCAGTGTTTATATTTTCTAGAATGTGGCGCAAACAACTTGTGTGCGGCTAGTACTTACACATTACACAACTGATGCGTTGTGTCACTTGTAAATAATTCCTATCCAAAACTGCGGTACCACACGCAAGGTACGTTTTCAAGGGGGCTACGACAGTGCCAGAAAACAGATGATGAACTGTAACACACTGTACTTGAACACTCATAAAATAAACTCGATTTATTTCACACACAACAATTAGGTAAGTATGTTGCGCCTACTGCCAATGTGAACTCGTAGTATTGTGTGTTGGCCGTAGATACTGGCGTAGCGCCCCCAGAATTTCATTGTGGTAAAATATTATAATAGATTCTAGTACTAATACATATTTTTATTTAGCTTAGAATTCAAAAAACAAGACACTATATCATTAATGAACAACACAAAAAGGAGCGGACCTAACAGTGACCCTTGAGGTACTCCTGATGGAATATTAGACCAATCAGAACTATGATCCTTTAATACGACTGCTTGGGTTCTACCTGAAACGTACGATGCCAACCAATTAAGAGGCCGTATACGAAATTTCAACTATTTCAGTCAACTTTTCATCGTGATTATTCAAAAAATAAACTGATCTGATTTATTTCTAATACATCATTGGAAAGACTATTTCAACGCTAATAAAATAAACGAGCCACATTTTTCATATCTTTCTTTAATTTCAATCTATCCACCAAGTTCCAACGTCTGTTTCAGAAATTTTGTTGTACGGAGACTCAAACTTGTTGCCGTTTTCAACCAAAATCATGCTTTAAAGTAACTAACGAAAATTACTGTTTATTGTTATAAAGGTCGCCTAAAAAATAAACGAGACAATTTCTTTATTTTCAATGTAAAATCATACAAAATTAAAGTGTTAACGTCGTGAAATTTTCGAGAATATACGTCCCAAAGTAACGCCGAATGTAAGTAAACTCAGTGTTTTTTCTAAAAATAAAAATAGCACTATAAACTATACATCTTATACTATTGGTGTGCGCAAAATTTAATTAATATATTAGCAAATAAATAATTAAACAGAGTCGTAATTAGTGCGGTATATTAGGAGATGCACTTCGCGCGCTAGCCAGACCGCGCCACGCGCTGCCAGAGGGAGGACGTATCGCTTTTTGTTTTAGCGTCACCGCGGCGGCGGCCGACGATCCGTCGGCGCACGTTGTATCATGCGACAAAAATTTCGGACAAAGGAAGTTATAAAAATCAATGTCGAAGTTCATAAAACTAAATACACCATTCGATTATATATTTTCATTATATACCTAGTAACTAAAGTTATCTTTAGGTATTTTAAGATTGATTTAAGACTAAATAGACTACAACCTTTTTCCTTGTTTGGAAAGCTACATAATATGCATAAGAATATCTTGTACTTTTTGTCCATTTTCGTTCTAACATTTTTATGGCATAAGATTAGTACTACTTGCCACGTATTCTCCAAAAACACGTAGTGTGTTTCACTACTTTTCATCATATCTCAAAAAGTGCAAAAAAATTGTAGGTACCAGGTAAGGTATTTATCTTTGGAGAAAATTTGGCAAATAGCTCAAGTTAATTATAATAACTATATCGAACTAAAATAAAAGTTGCAAAACATCACATTATGCATCGCGGATAATACAGCTTCATCGATTTTATTTATTTCAAGTCATCAGATGAAACGTCAATTTGGATATAATGCAGTCAGCCCTGTATTTTTTTTTTTCGGTAGGCGATCCTGCAGTCAACACCGGGGGAAACCTGCGAATGGGATACTGGAGTCCCCCGGCTTGACGACTGCAGGGCCCTGGGAAGGAAGCGGAAAAGGATGATGGAAGGAAAGGTGGGGAGTGGAGAAAGGTTCTCAGGATGGGCGGAAAGGAAAAGGGTGCCAGGAAATGTTCGCGGGCCCTTTTAGGCCTCAATGTGTTATGCAACCAAGAGGTATACACACTGACTGTGTGCCTCGGCCCGCGACTAATGTTCCCCCGCGCATGGGCGTGCATTGGGTATGAAGACCCAAAGCACAAGAATTGCCTCGGGGGGCAGTCAGCCCTGTATTATATACTGCCCACTGCTGAGCACGGGCCTCCTCTACAACTGAGAGGGTTTTGGCCTTAGTCCACCACGCTGGCCTAGTGTGGGTTGGCAGACTTCACATACCCTCGAAATTCTTATGGAGAATTCTCTGGTATGTAGGTTTCCTCACGATGTTTTCCTTCACCGTTAAAACGAACGATAATTGATAAACAATACACACGTAACTTCGAAAAGTCAGAGGTGTGTGCCTTGGGTTTGAACCTGCGGACATTGTCACTTTGCGGCAGACCGATCCATTCCCAGCTAGGCTATCGTCCACTTCAATTTGGATACATTGGTTAAAATTATGCACCTAAATTAAAAATATGTGATAGTTAATTTCATGTTTCGAAATGGCGGAATCACTTAAATTTAGTAAAATTGCAAGTGTGTCTGACGTATTGTGAACGACAAACGTTTATTTAGTTTAAAATAATGATTTTCATGATATATTAACTCAAATATTACAAAATATATGTGTTGAATGTGTCTCAGAATTTGTATTTAGCATGGCGTGTGGTTAAATTTTGCAATCACAAAAAACTGGAAAGAGTGAGATATCCTTTTTTTTTTTTTTTTTTTTTATCGCGGGGAAAAAACGCGTTATCGCTACCACCACCGGGGGGTGAGTGGAACGGTTATGTTGGTTTCACACGGTCTTACGGCCCAATGTCGATACTCGGGAGTATAGCTTCATCCGAGCGAGCATTGAACCGAGTCCCTAACACTATATACACCCTACACCGGCATACCAACCAAAACCCGCGGTGGCCTTCGTCGGCACTTACGGGACGGCTCCGGGTTATCTTGTTGCACGAAGATAGCTGCACGAAACCGCCCCTGCGCGATGCCGCATTGCGGCCCCTCTCTAAATGAGGAGGCTAAGAAGCCCCCGAACTCTAAAGCACGCTTTTGGCGTCTACGACTGCAGGAGACCGACCACCCGCATTGCCGTCCACTTCGGGTTCGCTTAAATTGAAGTAGTCAGGCGAGCAGCCCCCCACTGCTCGCCTCGCGAATCTCCCTAACCCCATTTAGTCGCCTCTTACGACAGGCAGGGGATGCCGTGGCGGAATTCTCTAGATGCCCCCCGGACCACAGGGCATGAGGCGCCGGTCAGTCGTCCACCCGGCGCCTCCTTCGTCTCCTCTGGCTGCGGGTGGGATCGTTCTGCTCACGATCCCGCTCGGCGCTTTCCTTCCGCGAGATGACGCACTCGCAGAAGGAGGCCATCGCTCGCCATGACCTCCAGCCGCCGACCATAGCAGACACCACGAAGGCAGCGAGAGGTCTCCTCCGACGACTGCTCTAAGAGCGCTGCGTTGTAGATCCCAGGCTGGGCACTCCTCGAGAGTGTGTTGGACCGTGTCCTCGCGGCCGTTGCCACAATGGTGGCACACGGCGGACTCCTCCTTTCCAATCCGACACAGAAATGAGCCGAAACACCCGTGGCCCGTCAGCACCTGCGTCAGACGGAATGTCGGCGCACCGTGGCGCCTGTCAAGCCAGCTTAAGAAGACAGGTCGCACTGCCGCGACGGTCCTCAAGCCCGCACTCGGGCTCTCCAGCCTGGTATGCCACTCCTCCACGGCGGCGCTGCGGATGGAGGCCAATTGGGCCGTGACCTCCCTAAGAGCGAAAAGAATATCCTGCAGAATTTGCATGTTTTCTTATTATAAAATGACTAGTGTTATCAACTTCCGGTCCAAGCTTCAGCAGCTCATCTTATTAAATATTATTCTATAATTAATTAATTTAATAAACTTAATTTAGTTGATTACTATAATAATTTTAAGAGTACTATGCAAATAATAAGTAACGCCGTCCGGTTGTTACCTTCCGGCGGATTTAATTGTAAATCACCTTTTATACAATTAATTATAATTCTTGGTTATTACTTGTCAAAATACTAGTTTAATGCCATATTATTTAATGTCATATAATTTGATACATATTTGTAATATTTAGAGTAACTTTATTTAATAGGCAGTTATTCTTTTGAATTCATTCAAATGTATAAAAGCCCGTTGTAGCACGTATGCAGGGCAGTTGAATTGTAAGCTCTGATTGAAACCTAATCTGTGAACTGATAATATAGTGATCCTAATTTAAGTGTCGTTTTGCTGCCAGTAACCACCCCGACTATACATCATCTACATTTCAGAAGTGGGATTATGTCAGGCCCATTTATTGATGGTATCGGCGTAAAGAAAAAGAGGTATGTTGAAATTATGTCTTCTAACGATAACGAAAATCAAGATTTTTTTTCTTCATCTGAGAGCGAGGATTCTGCTTACAAACACTGCAAACGGAAAAAGCGACGGGTAACTCAAATAGACGCTGAAGTTATTCCGACTTTTCGGCCAGACGAGAAAACTAGTAACGTGAAAGGGTGGTTACATAAAATCGACCAGTTAGGTGATGTATATAACTGGGACAATACGGATCGTCAGTTCATTATGCAGATTCGCCTTCGGGGTTCCGCAAGGGAATGGTACGACGACCTAGAAAATTATAATCTTACATGGAGTGAGTGGAAAAATGCCTTAGAAAACGCATTCCCGCGTTCTACAGACTATGTTGATCTTCTAGAAATTATGTTGGCAAGAAAGAAAATTGATAGTGAAACTATGACGAAATACTTCCATGATAAAATATCCTTACTGAAGAAATGTAATATTATAGGCGAAGCGGCGATTTCATGTGTGATCAGGGGTTTACCGATCGAAATAAGAGCTAACGCAAAAGCTTTTCAATGTGATACACCACAGCAGCTTTACTATGGGTATTTATCTTCCCTCGAAAATTATAAGCAATTGGAAGCTTCTAGCAGTTCTAAACGATCAAATACGACGTGGAAGAGAGGTGGCGAAGTCGCATCGAGCTCGCGGGATAACGAAATTTTACCCAAGAAATGCTACGCTTGTAGAAGACAAGGACACGAAGCCAAGGACTGCAGAGTTCCACGATGCGAAATTTGTCATCGCCCAGGCCACACCGTTTCCACCTGTTGGTATGCTACCAGTTCATCTCGACAGCAGCAGAAGGTCGGTAACATCCTTTTTACAACATACAATATTTATATGGATTTGTATAAAAAAGTGGTCATAATTAAGGGGCATAGGATTATAGCATACATAGATACAGGTAGTAACTTGAACATTCTCAGTGTGAAACGAGCTAATGATTTAATGTTAAAAATTGTGCCTTCAGTGGTAAAAATGAAAGGTTTTGGGGGTGCATATTCTAATTCATTGGGAACCGCATGGATAGATATCGATGTTGATAATATAAAAATAAGTGGTTCTGTTGAGTTAACCAATTATGATTTAGCTGACATAGATTTAATAATAGGTCAAAGTATGATTAATCAAAGAAATTTAAATTTGGTTATTACCGAAACCTCTGTAAATTTTGTAAAAAACGTAGAGCCCGATAGCTATCTATGTGACGTACAATTAGATATGATGGACTTCGTTACAAAATTTCCAATCTATTTGAAAGACTACACTGTAATCCCGCAAAGAAGTACGGCATTAGCGGAAGTTTTTGTTGACATAGCTAGTTATAGTGACTGTACATTTCTAACGAACTTTGTGTATTATGAGCTAGGAAGTATGGCTTATATTATTGTAGGCGGTCTTATAAGGTCAAGGGGTTGCTATTTAAAAGTAATTAACATAGGAAATGATATTATTGAATGGAACCCAAACAAGCTTATAGCACGCGCCGAACTTGTTAATGATTTAAAATGTAATAATAATAGCAAAGTGATGACAATTATTCAACCTTTCCATAATAATTTACAATTATCCGATTTAAACGTAGGAAACTTAAATACCGATGAATGCAGAAAATTACTAGAGCTACTAAATAAATTTAGATACTTGTTTGCAAAAGATACAAAAGATTTAGGTTGTACAGACATGTTGGAAATGCGTATTCATACTACAAATGAACAACCAGTATACTGCAAGCCTTATCGGCTTTCTCATAAAGAAAATGAAATTGTTACTGAGAAAGTTCAAGACCTTATTGATGCGGGCATTATTAGAGATTCTATGTCCGATTATGCCAGCCCGGTAGTTCTTGTAAAGAAAAAAGGGGGTGATTATAGATTATGCATAGACTACAGAGCATTAAACTCTCGTACAATAAAAGATAGATACCCTCTGCCTCATATAGACGACCAGGTTACTCGTTTATCAGGAAAAACATTTTTTACGACATTAGATCTCGCACAAGGATATTATCAAGTTAAAATATCTGATGATTCTATTCACAAGACCGCGTTTGTTACGCCCTCTGGTCAATATGAATTTTTAAAGATGCCTTTTGGTCTGGCCAATGCACCTGCGGTTTTCTCACGTTTAATTAAAATTGTTTTAGGAGAGCTAGGTGATGATGTAGCAACATATCTTGATGATGTCATGTTGCCTACAGTATCTGTTGACGATGGGCTCAGGTTATTAGAAAAAGTCTTGCAATTATTGTCCAAGGCTAACTTAAAACTAAATTTAAGTAAATGCTCTTTCCTAAAACAAAACGCCAACTATTTAGGTCATGAGATTACTGCGGGTACAATACGACCAGGGCAGGCCAAAATTAGTTGCGTAGTAAATTATAAGAAACCGCGAAACGTACATGAAATTCGACAATTTATCGGCCTAACATCTTACTTTAGGAAATTTATTCGTGGATTTGCAGAAATAGCTAGACCGCTCACAAAACTTACTAAAAAGGATGTTCAGTGGAGTTGGGGTCCAGATCAAGAAAATTCTTTTCGAACCCTAAAAGAACGTCTTGCAGAAAGACCGGTTTTAGGAATATACGATAGAAATGCGCGCACAGAAATTCATACCGATGCAAGTAAATTAGGATTAGGTGGTATTCTCTTGCAATACCAAACTGATGGTATGCTGAAACCAATTGCGTATTTTAGTAGAGTTACGTCCAGAGAAGAACAATTTTATCATAGCTATGAGTTAGAGACCTTAGCTGTTGTAGAATCTCTAAAAAGATTCCGAATATATGTAATAGGCATCCCCATAACTGTAGTGACCGACTGTGCGGCTTTGCGAACTACCTTGACTAAAAAAGACTTGATTCCCCGCATAGCTCGGTGGTGGCTGTCAATACAGGACTATGACTTACAGATTGAGTACCGATCTGGTGATAGAATGAAACATGTAGACGCATTGAGTAGAAACCCGGCACGTAGTATTTTAATGGTAAACGAGTCTGATTGGCTATTAACTTTGCAAATACAGGACGAAAATATTCAGACAATTTTGAATCAATTGCAAAATGGTACGGATAATAGAGGTATAGTTAATAATTATACAATAAAGGATGATCTTCTCTACAGAAAAACGCTTAATGGTGATCGTTTCGTTATACCTAAATTAGCGAAATGGAGCTTGCTACAGAAATTTCATGATCAGATAGGCCACCCAGGATTCGATAAAACCGAAAAAACCATTAAAGCCCAATTTTGGTTCAAGGGTATGACTAGATTTATTCGAAAATATATAAAATCATGTCTCCGCTGTGCTTATGGGAAAGGGGAATACGGTAAATTGCAGGGAGAATTGCACCCAATAGAGAAGGTTGCAGTCCCGATGCATACATTACATGTTGACCATTTGGGACCATTTGTTAAAACTCGGAAAGGAAATTGTTATATACTTGTGGTTATAGACTCATTTACAAAATACGTATTTTCAAGAGCTGTTAAAAATTGTAGTTCTGTAGAGACTATAAAACACTTAAAAGACATAATTAGCCAATTTGGAAATCCTAACAGAATTATCACAGATAGAGGTAAGGCATTTACTAGCAGATACTTCAAAGAATTCTCTGAGGAAATGCAATTTAAACATATTTTAAATGCTATCGCAAGTCCTAGATCGAATGGACAGGTGGAGCGTGTTAATCGAACTTTGATTAATGGTTTAAATACAATGTCAAGTAGTGAATGCACCTGGGACGACCACCTTTCAGATATAGTTTGGGGCATTAATAACACTCCTCATACAGTCACAGGTTTTCCGCCTTTCAAATTATTATTTGGTCACTCTAATTCGCGTTTACCAGCCTACCCCAGTGGGGAACCTACAGACTTTGAAGGCCAGTATCTGGCGTTAGAAGAGAGACGGGGCGAAGCTAGGTTGCGTATCGATAGAAATATGACCCTTATGAAGGACCGATTCGACCGAACTCATAAGAAATGCGTTAAATATTCTGTTGGACAATTAGTATTTGGAAGGGAGGAATAACTAGAGAAAGCGTTAACGTTACTAGGAAACTTAACGGGTTATATACTGGGCCATATAAAGTAAGCAAAGCTGACCAATCATTAGATCGTTACACGATAAGCAGCATAAAAGGTATGAAGGGATACAGAAAATTTACGGCAATAGTACGCGGCGATGCCCTACGACCTTATAATTCAGCTATTTCTGACGAAAGTAGTGGAAGTGATCATGAAGTAGACAGGGATGACCTAATAGACCTGTTAGAGAGTTAAATAAAAATATTATGTATATATTATTAATTTAACACTAGTATACGAAATAAATCTTTTTTCCGAGTACCTTTTATTTGCCATATAGGTAAGCTTATGACTAGGAACCACTCGAAATTTATTTACCTATTTCAATACCGGATTCATAAAAGCTGTGTGATTATATGTAAATAAAAGCTGTGTGATTATATTTAAATAAAAGCTGTGTGGTCATATGTAAATAAAAGCTGTGTGATCATATGTAAATAAAAGCTGTGTGATCATATGTAAATAAAAGCTGTGTGATCATTATGTAAATAAAAGCTGTGTGATCATATGCAAATAAAAGCTGTGTGATCGTATGTAAATAAAAGCTGTGTGATTATATATACATAAAAGCTGTGTGATCACATTGTATATAAAAAGCTGCACATTATACAAATAAGCCACGTAAATAAAATAATGAAACTTAAATAAACTGTGTGATATGCAAATAAAGTTGTATACCATATATTATATATAATATACAATATATCGAAAAGTGATTATAATTTACATTGACAAGTATACTGCTTATATTGTTACAATTTCAGATGCCGACACTCGACGAAAAACCAAGATCTAATGGCATGGCTGATCGCCGTGGGACACGGCAAACGCAGGATGGCCGAATGTTATCAACTTCCGGTCCAAGCTTCAGCAGCTCATCTTATTAAATATTATTCTATAATTAATTAATTTAATAAACTTAATTTAGTTGATTACTATAATAATTTTAAGAGTACTATGCAAATAATAAGTAACGCCGTCCGGTTGTTACCTTCCGGCGGATTTAATTGTAAATCACCTTTTATACAATTAATTATAATTCTTGGTTATTACTTGTCAAAATACTAGTTTAATGCCATATTATTTAATGTCATATAATTTGATACATATTTGTAATATTTAGAGTAACTTTATTTAATAGGCAGTTATTCTTTTGAATTCATTCAAATGTATAAAAGCCCGTTGTAGCACGTATGCAGGGCAGTTGAATTGTAAGCTCTGATTGAAACCTAATCTGTGAACTGATAATATAGTGATCCTAATTTAAGTGTCGTTTTGCTGCCAGTAACCACCCCGACTATACATCATCTACACTAGATATTCAGAATATGCTTTCAAATTACATTAACTATAGTTTCCAAATAAAGTTTGGGCTCTTTCATTGCATTTTAATTCAAAATGTACAACTAATTTCAGTTACTATAGGGATGTGACAAATTTAAGCTGTCGATAATGTCGATAACATTAAAGTTTTCATTTAAGATTCTGGAAAGATGATACCTTAAATAAATAATAGTTTAAAACAACTAAAAACACGCTTTATAGAAAATCCAACTAAAAAATAGAAAATAAATTTGAATTAAGAATAGTGTAAATAAGAAAAAAAAATATTTTATTGTACAAAAAAGCGTGAAGTTACGTGTGTATTGTTTATCAATTATCGTCCGCTTTAACGACAAGTTGTACATTAGTACTGGCCAAGAAGTATTGTATACCTAATATTTTTTATTTTTTTATTTATTTAGGACACAAACAGTCATATACAGACAATAATTTAAAATAAAAGTATACAAAAATACCTATAGGTCCATTTATAGTTACAAAAACTAGTTATGAGCTAACAACAAGTAAACAGCCTTTATTAACTAGGTACAGTCAATAGATATTACATTTTCAGCCAGTTGCACAGACAAACTTTAAAATTTAAAGATGACATTAAACGCTAATCTTTCATTATATCATTGCAGGAAACGAAATTTTAACAAAGTTTAAAGTGTCTTTAACTTTAACTAATGAAATGTCAAATCAGTCATTAGGACAAATTTTACGTTGCACGTAACGCCATTAGCGACTATTAGCATGTGGTGAATTTTAAGTTTGACAGTTAGAAGCTTTAAATTTTAATTGGTCAAGAAACATCCATTAAAAGTTACATTAGCCTCTTTTCAACGGTATATAAGTGCATTTCCGTGATTTTAAGGATTTCAATATGTCCATAACGAGTCTCTCGTCATTATCTGACGCAGAAGAATATTTACACTTTTATTATATTTTTGTCTAACAAATTATATACTTGTTTCTTGTAAGTAGAAAGTCGAAAGGAGAATATGTCAGCATCATTCAGATATTTATTATAAAATTCACAGGAACGTCTAATGAAGGTATTTTTAGCTATTTTGTATGGCAGAAAGGCATATGAAATATTTTATAAACGAGAGGAAATGCGTGGTATTTTAAAATCTATCTTTTCAAGAAGTGCATCAGAGTCAATGTAGTTATGTATTATCTTAAAAAGAAATAGTGCATCTAGGTAATTTCGTCTTTTTTGTAAAGAATTGATCTTATATCTTACAGCACTATCCTTGTAATCTGGTGGTAGGTCTCTCGTATGTAAGAGTCCGTCTGGGTGGGTACCACCGCAATGTCTATTTCTACCGCCAAGCAACAGTGCATGCACTGTTGTGTTTCAGTTTGAAGGACATTGTAGCCAGTGTAACTACTGGACATAATGAGACTTAACATCTTATGTCTCAGGATGACGAGCGCAGTGGAATGCCACACAGTACTTTGTAACTCAAGGTGCTGGATGGTGTTGCTTCTGTTTATGGGTGGTCGTATCGCTTACCATCAGGCGAACGGCATGCTCGTCTCGTCATTCAATGCAATAAAAAAAAAACTCTAAAAGGATGACCAGTGCTGAAATCCAAAGATTTCAAGAACTTATTTTGAATCTTCTCAATTCTGTCGATATGAATGGAATATTGAGGACTCCAAACTACACTTCAAATATTAACAGTATCATAAACACAGTAAAAAAACGTTCATCACTACATAAATATAAACTAAACGAGCAAATGAGCCAAATAAAAACATAGTCGAAAAAAATTGTGGGTAGCAACTTATCACGAACGAATAAATGAATTACAGAAAAGAGTGCTAATGAGCCGGTAGCGCTTCTCAAACTTGTAGCCCTAGTTATTTGATTAAGAATTAATGACGATAAAATGTGATATATGGATGACACTAAATAATTTTCGATAGATCCTGTTCCCTTACTACAGCGATGACTTCTGACTGGGAATTTTTTCGAACAAAAATTTTGCAGCTTTTTCCCCAAAAAAATTCGAGCTTATTTTCCTTTGCTTTGATTTTAGTTTTCATGGGTAAAATTTTGTTCTGCACCGTTAAATGATCATTAATATAAATGCGGCCTTTCTCGGCGATATTGATATCCGCTGGACACAGATTTTTAAAATTTCGTGAAGCTGCTATAAAGTTTTCTTTAACGTAACGATTTAAGAAATATACGACTATAGACTTCTTTTGGTTATCTCGTGACGGAACTCGGGTGACAAAATTAATGTTCTGTTTCATTATGGGGTGCATTATCTTTGTTCCGATCGCAGTCACAAGCTCTATTGGATTTTCATGAGCCTTCATGGGAACGCCTTTGATCTCAACATTGTTCAGACGTAGGGCCACTGGTTTCTCTCATTAAGAGTCCGTATACGATATTGCCGCGCATGAAAATAGGTATTTATCGAGCGGCGGGAGCAGTGAGCATCACGTGTTTCATGAGTCACAACACGGACAGCCGATGCGTCCGCGTATAACGGTGTTGATACTTGCCTTATTATATTTATAAGTTCGTCGACTATAACACTAACTTGTAAACCCTACTTAGCTGTAATAGTTTTCCTTTTAACTACGTTCAGTGTACACATGATTTTAACAAAAATTTGGCCTTTAAAACTTAATATTTCACAAACGAATCTGTTATCGAAAAATAACTTTCATACACCCACAAGTTTTGAAAGACCTATCCAACGACAACCCACACAATGGGATAGACGAGAGAAAAAAATCTAGATTTCTGTAGTTCAGTACAATTTTTTTTTTAGCCCGTAGTTATTTAATATCTCTGAAACACAAAATAGCAACGAAAATCTGAAATAACATACAAATACCCACTTTATACAGTATTCATCAATATTTAGTAGTCAATTTTAAAGCGTCAAAACTTCTTGATCGTCGTATACCGTTCGCTTGGTTCGCCGCACCTTGGGTCCATTCAGCAAAAAAACACGGACAAAAAATTTAATTCCAAGTGAATAAAAAAAGTCAAAGTCGTAATTTCATAAAACTGAATACGCCATTTGATTGCTACATTAAATAGTAACTAAAATATTATTTAGGTATTTCATGTTGAGGAGTAAATCGACTACCGTTTTTCTTGTATGGAAAGCTACACATACTTACAGGAAAACTACGTATGAATATCTCGTCATTTCCCTTCTGATATTTTTATGGCATCATCTTATTACTATTTGCCTCAGAACAATAAATAGTCATAGAAGCCATACTAAAATAGCCACTAAATATATATATATATATATGTATATTAATACTATTTTATCTTTTAGCTTTGATAAGGTGTCAGAAAGAGATGCATACTCATTCATGTATTTGAATTTTACTTGGTTGTGACAAGTTTTAACGTAACTTTTTTATGCTAGTTATGTGACAAAGTCGAAATTAAAAATATCAATAAATAAAAACGTTTTCACGTACAGTACGTAATTCATATAATTGCGACTCATATAATTGCTTTTTTAACAAAGATGATTAACATAATGCTTAAAATGACGGGTTCAAAATAAAACGACACTTTTTATGGCAAAATATTTTATTAGTTTAAGACTAAATAAAAAAATAATAATTTTGGAGTCCCCTGAATGAATTTCAGATAAAAATGGTGTAGGTTTCAGGTTTTGATGGAACATAAATTAATAATAATAATGATACCAGCCCTGTATTAAACACTGCCCACTGCTGAGCACGGACCTCCTCTACTACTGAAAGAGGTTAGACCTTCGTCCATCACGCTGGCCTAGTGCGGGTTGGCAGACTTCACATACCCTCGAAACTCTTATGGAGAATTCTCAGGTATGCAGGTTTCCTCACGATGTTTTCCTTCATCGTTAAAGCGGACGATAATTGATAAACAATACACACGTAACTTCACGCTTTTTTGTACAATAAAATATTTTTTTTTCTTATTTACACTATTCTTAATTCAAATTTATTTTCTATTTTTTAGTTGGATTTTCTATAAAGCGTGTTTTTAGTTGTTTTAAACTATTATTTATTTAAGGTATCATCTTTCCAGAATCTTAAATGAAAACTTTAATGTTATCGACATTATCGACAGCTTAAATTTGTCACATCCCTATAGTAACTGAAATTAGTTGTACATTTTGAATTAAAATGCAATGAAAGAGCCCAAACTTTATTTGGAAACTATAGTTAATGTAATTTGAAAGCATATTCTGAATATCTAGTCATTTTATAATAAGAAAACATGCAAATTCTGCAGGATATTCTTTTCGCTCTTAGGGAGGTCACGGCCCAATTGGCCTCCATCCGCAGCGCCGCCGTGGAGGAGTGGCATACCAGGCTGGAGAGCCCGAGTGCGGGCTTGAGGACCGTCGCGGCAGTGCGACCTGTCTTCTTAAGCTGGCTTGACAGGCGCCACGGTGCGCCGACATTCCGTCTGACGCAGGTGCTGACGGGCCACGGGTGTTTCGGCTCATTTCTGTGTCGGATTGGAAAGGAGGAGTCCGCCGTGTGCCACCATTGTGGCAACGGCCGCGAGGACACGGTCCAACACACTCTCGAGGAGTGCCCAGCCTGGGATCTACAACGCAGCGCTCTTAGAGCAGTCGTCGGAGGAGACCTCTCGCTGCCTTCGTGGTGTCTGCTATGGTCGGCGGCTGGAGGTCATGGCGAGCGATGGCCTCCTTCTGCGAGTGCGTCATCTCGCGGAAGGAAAGCGCCGAGCGGGATCGTGAGCAGAACGATCCCACCCGCAGCCAGAGGAGACGAAGGAGGCGCCGGGTGGACGACTGACCGGCGCCTCATGCCCTGTGGTCCGGGGGGCATCTAGAGAATTCCGCCACGGCATCCCCTGCCTGTCGTAAGAGGCGACTAAATGGGGTTAGGGAGATTCGCGAGGCGAGCAGTGGGGGGCTGCTCGCCTGACTACTTCAATTTAAGCGAACCCGAAGTGGACGGCAATGCGGGTGGTCGGTCTCCTGCAGTCGTAGACGCCAAAAGCGTGCTTTAGAGTTCGGGGGCTTCTTAGCCTCCTCATTTAGAGAGGGGCCGCAATGCGGCATCGCGCAGGGGCGGTTTCGTGCAGCTATCTTCGTGCAACAAGATAACCCGGAGCCGTCCCGTAAGTGCCGACGAAGGCCACCGCGGGTTTTGGTTGGTATGCCGGTGTAGGGTGTATATAGTGTTAGGGACTCGGTTCAATGCTCGCTCGGATGAAGCTATACTCCCGAGTATCGACATTGGGCCGTAAGACCGTGTGAAACCAACATAACCGTTCCACTCACCCCCCGGTGGTGGTAGCGATAACGCGTTTTTTCCCCGCGATAAAAAAAAAAAAAAAAAAAAGGATATCTCACTCTTTCCAGTTTTTTGTGATTGCAAAATTTAACCACACGCCATGCTAAATACAAATTCTGAGACACATTCAACACATATATTTTGTAATATTTGAGTTAATATATCATGAAAATCATTATTTTAAACTAAATAAACGTTTGTCGTTCACAATACGTCAGACACACTTGCAATTTTACTAAATTTAAGTGATTCCGCCATTTCGAAACATGAAATTAACTATCACATATTTTTAATTTAGGTGCATAATTTTAACCAATGTATCCAAATTGAAGTGGACGATAGCCTAGCTGGGAATGGATCGGTCTGCCGCAAAGTGACAATGTCCGCAGGTTCAAACCCAAGGCACACACCTCTGACTTTTCGAAGTTACGTGTGTATTGTTTATCAATTATCGTTCGTTTTAACGGTGAAGGAAAACATCGTGAGGAAACCTACATACCAGAGAATTCTCCATAAGAATTTCGAGGGTATGTGAAGTCTGCCAACCCACACTAGGTCAGCGTGGTGGACTAAGGCCAAAACCCTCTCAGTTGTAGAGGAGGCCCGTGCTCAGCAGTGGGCAGTATATAATACAGGGCTGACTGCATTATATCCAAATTGACGTTTCATCTGATGACTTGAAATAAATAAAATCGATGAAGCTGTATTATCCGCGATGCATAATGTGATGTTTTGCAACTTTTATTTTAGTTCGATATAGTTATTATAATTAACTTGAGCTATTTGCCAAATTTTCTCCAAAGATAAATACCTTACCTGGTACCTACAATTTTTTTGCACTTTTTGAGATATGATGAAAAGTAGTGAAACACACTACGTGTTTTTGGAGAATACGTGGCAAGTAGTACTAATCTTATGCCATAAAAATGTTAGAACGAAAATGGACAAAAAGTACAAGATATTCTTATGCATATTATGTAGCTTTCCAAACAAGAAAAAAGGTTGTAGTCTATTTAGTCTTAAATCAATCTTAAAATACCTAAAGATAACTTTAGTTACTAGGTATATAATGAAAATATATAATCGAATGGTGTATTTAGTTTTATGAACTTCGACATTGATTTTTATAACTTCCTTTGTCCGAAATTTTTGTCGCATGATACAACGTGCGCCGACGGATCGTCGGCCGCCGCCGCGGTGACGCTAAAACAAAAAGCGGTACGTCCTCCCTCTGGCAGCGCGTGGCGCGGTCTGGCTAGCGCGCGAAGTGCATCTCCTAATATACCGCAAGATTTGCGTATTTTTACGACTCTGTTTAATTATTTATTTGCTAATATATTAATTAAATTTTACGCACACCAATAGTATAAGATGTATAGAGTCTGGCTACAGAAAGTTGATACTGAACTTATTTGCAAATTTTTCACATGGCAATACTTTAAGTGTTCCAACGTTCAGAATTTTCCCTTGATGTCACAGTATTTTTAAGGGTTAAAATAAATAAAATGTTATAATAATGAAATATAAACATGAACCTGATTATATAATAACCATTATTGTATTTATCAACTAGGCGTACACAAACTCAACGTAGCTATGAGTTTGTGTACGACATGCAATTTATTGTTTTTTTAAACAATAAAGCAAGAAAACTTTATATCTATATAGAACTATATATTAATACAATTGCTCATTCTAGTAAACAAAAAATGTTTCGAGAATATAATAAATAATAAAATAAAATTCCGGGACTTTTCCCAAAAACGGGGAACCAAAATCGATCAATGGCATCACTAAAATCTAATGTTTACAAGATGGCGCCTTGACGTTGTTGTGTTGAGATTGAGTTAAGTTGTATTTGTTTGGATTTCTGAGTGTTAAAATGAACAAAACTATTAAGAGTGGAGTACGAGAATTATTGTTTCGAATGATGTGTAAATTTAAAGAGCAACAAGAGAAAAAAGCTTCTGAATTCCGGCAGAAACAGGATTGTTTACATATTGTCGTAAATTTCTTAGGTTAGTATGCCTCAAATGTTTTGATACTTTGATTCTGATTTTGTGTGTCTTTTCATACTGTTTGTTGTCTTTTGTTTAATTTTCACATGATTAACATGATTTATGACATGATAAAGCATAGCGTCCCTACCCATTGTTTACAAAGTTCTGAGAATTAGTTTTGGTTGTATTATAATTTACATATGTTTCTTTTCAGAAAATCTCGATAATGTAGCGGGGGTTAGTGAAGTATTGGAAACAATTAAAAGACTAACTGATTTAGAAGAAAAAGATACGATTAAAACTCAGAACGAGTACATGGAAGAAATATCTTCACTAACTGGTAAGGTTTTATTTAGTAGGTACTTGTTATATAATGGCTTTAATTATCTATCTCAGTCATTCTTGTGCACAGCTAGTCATTTCTTCATGTTAAAAACAAAATTCACTCAGAATGTTACTTTTGTAGTCATAAATGGAAGACAACAAGATACATGTTATGTTTGCTGCATACGAAAATGTTTAGTGACTGATATAACCATGAAATAAATTTATTTATTAATCATAATTATTTATCATACACATTTGATTGTATTTTTACAGGAACCAGTATTGCAACATTAAAAAGAATTAAAAAGGAAGGTGTGGTGAATGAAGGTGTCTGGAGAACTCCAGGTAAAAAAAGACCACACCAACAGAAATTGTCAAACTTAGATAGCTTTGACATTGATGCCATTAGAAATAAAATTAATGAATTCTATATTGTGAGAAAACAAGTTCCTACACTAAGAACTTTGTTACCAGCTTTAAAAGACAGCATTGAGTTTAGTGGATGTCGTGAGACTCTTCGCCTTATACTATTAGCCAATGGATTTGAATTTAAAAAAAACAACAATGAACGGTCAATCTTAAATGAAAGATATGATATTTCGGCATGGCGACATCGCTTCTTGCGAACAATAGCTCTGAAGCGTGCAGAGGGAAAGCAGATTGTTTACCTGGACGAGACTTATATTCACAAATCATATAAACCAAAAAAATCTTGGCAAGGCCCATCCACAAGTGGTGTTATTGAAAATATTGCAATGGGAAAGCGTTATATAATTGTCCATGCTGGGTCAGAGAAAGGCTCTGTTCCAAACTCTTTATTAGTTTTTAGTACAAAATCTAAAATGGCCGATTACCACCATGACATGAATGCTACTAACTTCAATAAATGGTTACAAGAAAAGCTTCTGCCCAATTTAAATGAACCAAGTGTAATAGTTATGGATAATGCATCATACCATTCTGTCATCGTAAATAAAGTACCTACCACACAAAATCGCAAGTCTGAAATAATATACTGGCTTACTTTGAATGATATTTCATTTGAAAACTACCACACAAAGGCAGAGCTTCTATGTTTAGTGAAAAAAAACACTTCAGAGCCAATCTATGAAGCTGATGAACTTTTGAGGCAGAATGGTCATGAAGTATTAAGACTTCCCCCCTATCATTGTGACTTAAATGCGATAGAATTAATATGGAGTTTGGCAAAACGCAAAGTGGCAAGCAGAAATGTAAATCTGACTTCCGAAGAATTTGAGAAAATCATAAGAGACGCCTTTGAAAGCACAACAGCAGATGATTGGAAGAAAATGACTGACCATGTCTTACATGTTGAAAACAAATACAAAGAAAGAGATAGGATTACCGAAAATAGTTTGGAAAGATTTATAATTAATGTTAGAAATGACAATGACACAAGTGGCTCTGACGAATCTCTTGAAGCAGAATTTTTAGATTCTGATTTTGATTATAATGAATGAATTAATAAATGATAATTTTAATATATCTTTTTTCTTGTAGATACAGATTGCTCTTAAAATCACATTTTATAAATATTACTAGAATGTTTTACACTACCCTGCCTAACGAGGGTAATGTTTGTTATATACATGCTTTATATTAGCTTCACTTGTATGTTTGTAACCGACTTTAAACGGTCAGATTTTATTCAAACTTTGTAGATTTGTCGAGGACCGATGACAATACACTAATGTGATAAGATTATGCCATAATTCAATTTGCAAAATGAGATTTTTGTTAATTTATATACCACTAGCATTTGCCCGCGGCTCCACTTGCGTGAAAAAGTTTAAAACCATACTAAAAAGTAGTAAATAATAGTTAAAAAAAACACGCTTTATAAAGAAAAGCAAACTAAAAAATAGAAAATAAATTTGGATTGAGAATAGTGTAATTTTTTTTAATAAATATAAGTTAATAATAGTGTAAATAAGAAAAAAATGTTTTATTGTAAAAAAAAGCGTGGGGTGCAAGGTGTCAATAGTTATAAACATTTCATTGACAAATGTGAGAAGAAGGATTATCATTTCGACAATATCTTTTTTTACAGTAACACATTTTTTTCTTATTTACACTATTCTTAATTTATATTTATTAAAAAAAATTAAACTATTCTCAATCCAAATTTATTAAAATTTATTTTCTATTTTTTAGTTTGCTTTTCTATATAAAGCGTGTTTTTTAGTTTTTAAACTATTATTTATTTTTATATATGTTCCTGTGTCACACCTTGCAGTCTAAACGTAGTATCCACTAAACCGACCTATAAAGAACTATTTCCTAGTAGCTTAAAAGATCTTCCTACATACCATATATTTTTACATAAATTAATTTAAATATAAAAATATCAAAGTATCAAATTAGGTTGTTCCAAATGTTCTTTTAATAATGGGGTTGCCCTACTGGTATTTTTTAAATTTGCCGCGCTTTTTCAGTATCAACTTTCAGTAGCCAGACTATAGTTTATAGTGCTATTTTTATTTTTAGAAAAAACACTGAGTTTACTTACATTCGGCGTTACTTTTGGACGTATATTCTCGAAAATTTCACGACGTTAACACTTTAATTTTGTATGATTTTACATTGAAAATAAAGAAATTGTCTCGTTTATTTTTTAGGCGACCTTTATAACAATAAACAGTAATTTTCGTTAGTTACTTTAAAGCACGATTTTGGTTGAAAACGGCAACAAGTTTGAGTCTCCGTACAACAAAATTTCTGAAACAGACGTTGGAACTTGGTGGATAGATTGAAATTAAAGAAAGATATGAAAAATGTGGCTCGTTTATTTTATTAGCGTTGAAATAGTCTTTCCAATGATGTGTTACAAATAAATCAGATCAGTTTATTTTTTGAATAATCACGATGAAAAGTTGACTGAAATAGTTGAAATTTCGTATACGGCCTCTTAAGATCTTCTTCCAATCTGGAGACTTGGTCTTTCAGTTGCATAACTTCATTTTGTGCTTTTTCAACTTTGAGAAGCCTTTCATCGAGTAACTGAAGTTTTTCGGCATTTGACCCCGATGAAGATTTGACATCAGCTAATTCCTTTTTTATATCTTTGATACCAGCAATAAAGTAAATCATAGGTTCAAGAGTTTGTTTTATAGTGCATAGTTCCTGCATAACCTGGTCAATCGAAACAGCTTTAGGGGATTTGCAACTAGCACACTTCCACATAGCTTGACGGTCCGCACCAATTCGACAATATCCATCCGGATTTTGTTTATAATACTGCGGGTAGTATTTCGCCTGAAAATAGAAAGTTGTGTATTTGAAGATTCACCAAAGGTGTAGTGGCTAACTTTTGAGGAGTAGTCCTTCATCAGAAAGAGAGTGCTACGAGAAATCGATAATGCACTAATCCTCTGCCATCAGAGACGTTAGAGATTCGTGGTGGACAACTGACCGGTGTTTCCTGACCTGCAAATTGGGAGCGTTTAGGAAAGTCCACTACAGCATCCCCGGTCTGTCGTAAAAAGCGACTAATAGGGGCTATTGGGCGATCGTGGGGTCTCCAGAACCCATCATAACCGTCCACTCGGCCTTTGAGGTTGCAATATACGGTCCAATATATATACCACTTATTGGAGTTTTGGCTGTTTTAGTACGAAGGTAGACCTCTTATGAAAAGGGATGGTGCAGGAACACGCACGGTCGGACTCCTCCCGCCAGCAGTAGAGGAATTTGAGGCCTGAGATGGAGAACTGAACATCACCCGTCCCTTCGATAGAGATTTGCGGATCAAATGATTAGGCGTACATTACCATGGGAACATGAAGTCGTCCCTGATGCAGCAAAGAAGGCGAACAAAGGGTATACATTAAGTATGCCGTGGTAGTTTACAGCGGCGGCGCTAGACCAAACGTGGACGTCGGCGACATCAGCTTATTTTCCACTCTTCTCTCACCCAGGCCAAGCGGCGGCTGAGCCCGCAGTTGACAAAGGGCACAAAGAAAAAGGTCATGTGTAAACATCTGCCCCCGGAGCCTCGAGTTGGCTAAGGCCGCCACTATCAAGAAGTAATATTAAATACATTTTTGCAAGGCCCCTTAAGCGCGAGGCCGTCGGCGGTCGCCGGCGCCTAACGCCGCCACTAGTAGTTTTAATAGACTAAAGGACTTGGCTCAGCGTGGCGTGTCGCCCGATGCTTACTGTATCTATACGTGGCGTAAAGCTAGGTCGTAAGGAATAATGAAATAACCGCGTAGACATTTTTGATAACGGGATGGTGGCACCAAAGGGCGTTAATGTTCATTTCTTCTTCTCCATGAAACAACATGGGTTCTGAAGGGATTTTTATACCGATAGGTTAATTTGTTAGTGCTTCCAACTACCTACGAACATATTGTAACTGAGGAATTTATATGTGGCCTATGCGTATAAATTTTTGTAATGCGGCGCAAATAAATTTTCAATATAAATTAAAAATTCCACGCCGCCGCCGACCAAAAATTAGCAGCACGCCGCCGCCGGCTTTTTTCTAGGCGGCGCCCATATCTAATATGGAGTTGTCATTCTTCTCCTAGAGTAATAGTGTTCTGTGGTCTCTGGGCGCAGCGGCGGGCACCGCCACTCTTCACGCCTCACATCTTTGTACAACATTGTACGTTGCCATAATATGTTTCTGTTTACGCGTGCAATAACGCGGGCCGCTGCACGCGCCGCCGCACTGTAAACGGAAAAACGTCCGACGCGACGCGCTGCACCCAGCTTCTCAGTAAACGAGGCCTTGTACTGTCAATGATAGGTACTTTTGGTGGTTTGCGGTTGTGTGTGGACGTGCCAATAATCAATATGCTGTCGCTTATTCGTCATTCCGAAATAATTTTGTTTTAAGTAATTACGTCATTGATGTATAAAAAAGCCCATTACGTCATTGCTTCAATTTATTTTTTGTGCCTGCCTCGGTGGCGTAGTTGTATTACGGTATGACTGTAATGCTGAGGTCGGGATAAGTGATATTGGGTTTTAAATGCAGTTCGTCTGGAATTTGTGCCCGATATGGCGATAGGCTCGCCCCCTATCACGTCATAGGACGGAATACGCACGGCGAAAAGTGGGTGCACTATTTGCGCCTCTGCCTACCCCTTCGGGGATAAAAGGCGTGAGTGTGTATGTGGTGGTACATACACAACCGAAATTTGTACCACGTAGTAACAATTAACAAAACCCTATGAATAGCGACACAGTCGAAATTATAATTGAATGGAACCGAAGCCCTCTCAGTCGCAGCATGGTACGATACGCTACCTATTACTTGCAGAATTTGGCAACAAATTAAAAAAAAAACTTAAGAAACACGCTTTATAGAAAATCCAAGTAAAAAATAGAAAATAAATTTGAATTAAGAATAGTGTAAATAAGAAAGAAATGTATTTTATTGTAAAAAATTTTTTTTTTCAATATGGTATAAATATTGACACAACTAGTTTCCTCGCTCAGAGTGTCCGAGTCGTCGTGAGAGTCGGACGCGCGGTATCCGAGCTGTAAACATGCATTTTATACTCACCTTGTGTATCGTCGCGATTAGTGGAAGCTTCTCGAGTGGACGTAAGTTGTTTTTTTTTTTAGTTCGACGCTTCACGCATACTCACGCCTTTTATCCACGGAGGGGTAGGCAGAGACGCAACTAGTGCACCCATTTTTCGCCGTACGTATTCTGTCCCATAATGAGATAGGAGGCGAGCCTATCGCCATATCGGGCACAAATTTCAAACTCCGCGCTGATACCGATTAGAAAGATCCAATATCATTTTGCCCGACCCAGGGATCGAACCCGAGACTTCAGCATTGCAGTCGTACCGTAATACAACGCTTTACCCGCGTGAAAAACGTTTCGCGCTACCATACCAACCCTATATTATTGCTATAAAGGTCCCTAAATCACTAACGTTCTCCTTAGCCCCATATGTCTAGGCATTAGGCAATGGTTAAAATATGGACAATATGAAAAATGCCGGACACCTTAAATTATTAAAATAAGGGTCTTAAAAAAATGTATGTAAAACCAGGCCTTTTTGATCATACACAATAAATCTTCTTAAATTCTAATGAAAAAAAAAAAGAATTGCTAATCAGTTTTCTTTATTATTAATCATCCATGAATATGAATTCCCAAAGGTAAACAGAATTAATGTAAAAAACCTAGCAGAAGCCGACACCGTTAAAGGACATGTCCGAAACTGGGTCTGAAATTCTAACCAAGACAGTTCATATATATTTGGATAGAGCTCCTAAAAACTAGCCTTTTACAACAAATCGATTAATTTTAAAGACCTCCGATTATGAGATTTATTTACTACACTTAATATGAACGTTTTAAAAAAAGTTAGTGTTGAATGGAGGGGTCTATAAATATTTTTTTAATGGATCCACGTTCCATTTTTTGCCGCTTTAATATCCCCAAAGTTTGAGCCTGGTTAGATTTTGAGCACCTTTACAAAAAGCTGACATCTCCTTTGGCCGGACACGCATTCAAAAAGCCAATCTATGTCCAGCTTTACCCGGACGCCTGGCAACGCTAGGTGGAGTTAAGGTTGCATCCCTAACTTCAACCCCTTAGCGTATAAACGGAAATCTGTCCCGCCTTAGCGTTCAAGCTTTCTTCACAAAAAAAATATCGAAATAGGCGTAGCCACTCTTTCTGATTTATAGTTTTATGTGAATCAGGTTTGAACAATTTTAGGGAAAATATAAAATTAGACGATAAATTATTCGTACTTTGTACCTTGACAACAAAACAGGAAAGTTTTAAGTAAATGATTAATAAATAAATATAGCATCACACCGATTCCCCTTTTCAAGGTAACTTTTGCAAAATTGTATGTCAAACGGTCACAAAAAAATATAGCGTATGTTGTATGTATGTTTAGTGGGGACTTATGCAGTCGCACAGACGGGTGATCAGTTCGCCTCATTAGAACTATTTCACCCTTAGTCCCAGTTTGGGTGGCGCTGCCAGTCTCACTTTGGGTCGGCCTGCTTCGCCGATATCATGCCCAAGGGCCACATCATTGCGGCAGGAGCCAACAGGGGGAGCAGCGCTCAGCCTGTTCGTAGAAGAACGCACAAGCTGCTAGGCCCAGTCTACCCACATACTCTCCCACCCCCCAGGCAGCATCCCCCGGTTAGATGCAGCGTCGCTTGCCTTACCTTGGCTATTCGTAACGGCTTCCACCCTAGAGCACTGGTTTCACTGGTGCTCCTGCAGTATGCCCCCTTCTGATCTTACAAACCTCTTTGTTGCCCTACAGAACCTGATCATGCCTCCTAGTTTTACCTCCTGTAGTTGTGCTACTTCCAGTCTGTCCGTTCCCAGTATCTCCCATCTTGGCAGAGAGTACATTGAGATTGCGTATGTTTTTTTTTTTTTATTGCTTTGAATGACGAGACGAGCATGCCGTTAGCCTGATGGTAAGCGATACGACCACCCATAAACAGTAGCAACACCATCCAGCACCTTGACTGACAAAATACTGAGTGGCATTCTACTGCGCTCGTCATCCTGAGACATAAGATGTTAAGTCTCATTATGTCCAGTAGTTATACTGGCTACAATATCCTTCAAACCGAAACACAGCAGTGCATGCACACTGTTGCTTGGCGGTAGAAATAGACATTGCGGTGGTACACACCCAGACGGCCTCTTACATAATGAGAGACCTACCACCAGTATGTAGAAGGCTTATTGAGTAACTTTATTTTTCGAATAAAATCCAGTTATAGTAAACGGCACAAATGATCATTGGTCGCGTATGTACAAAGTGGACGAATGTATATACTGTATAGTAGCCGCATGGCACATGAAATCCAATAGACAAAGAGCATCGACTAAGGAACCAATCGTATGAAACATGGACGCGTTGACGTCAAACCGACCAATCATGATGGAGCTAACGACTTGTGACGATGACAATCACAGAAGTATGTACTTCTGTGATGATAATACGCTTCCACAAAACAGAATATAAAGGCGGGAATTTTAAATTATCATGTGGTGCTCTGGTTTAAATCCATACCGGTGGTAGGTGTCTCATATCCGAGGGGCTGTCTTGGTAGGTACCGCAATGTCTATTTCTACTGTCAAGCATCAGTGTGCATACATTAGTCTATGGTGCATACGCTGTTGTATTTCGGTTTGGACTTTGGACAAGGACATTGTAGCCAGCGTAATTGCTGCGCATTATGAGACCTAGCATCTAATGTCTCAAGGTGACATGCGCAGTGGAATGCCACGCAGTAGGCACTTTGTAATTCAAAGTTCTGTAAGGTGTTGCTATTGTTTATGGGTGATCGTATCGCTTACCATCAGGTGAGGTCTTGTCATTTAATAATATCCTCAAGAATGTTATTCCGGGAGACAAAATCATTCATTTAAATATAAAAAATAAATGCAGTTGGTACATGCACTTTAGTAGGTACGTCCTGACCGATTTCCCATTTTTTTTAAACATTCCTAATATTCCGGATCAGCTTGTGCATAGTAGTCTGTATAGGTATACATAATATGTTACATTCATTTTGCAGAAACATGCACACTTCCAAACAAGGATCAAGGTATTTGCAAGCTCGTAAACGAGTGTGGTGTCGTGAATAAAATCATTGGCAAGAAAGGCAGAACGATCCAAGACGAAAATTTCCTGAGGGGAACTAAATGCGGATATGAAGGGCAAACTCTTAAGGTAATATTGCCTATAATTATCCGAGATGTGTTCTATCCGTGTGCCAAACATCCAAACCCGTTCAGGGTCCGCAGCCAAGACGTATCAATCGAATGTATCAATCGCATAGGAGTCGTCCATTAATCAACTTTTTCCACCCCCCCCTTGGCAGCCTCACGTGATTAATGGACGACCCCATATTTTTTTTTGTTTTCTATCAGCGTTAACGATTGTAGAAAGGCATCCTGGCTCCTGCCGCTGCGGTGCCCGCGTTTACTGGTCACAAACATCCTAATATTTTCACAAACTTAATGTTACAGTTTTTGATTAACTATACACCTAGATAGAGTGACGCGCTGCAATGAAGCTATAACAAACAGGCCAACTTTTCTTAAGCTAGTATGCGTGACAGCTGTGTCATACGCTATCGCTGCATCATTCTGCGTATCCTTGTGTGCGCGCATAATGATACCAGGTATTACACGGTTTCTATTTAATCGGGGAGATAATTATATCCATGAAAAGCAACAAAAATAATTCACTCGAACTCATTTAGGTAGTGGGGAACTATTCACCTCTATATTTTTCGACGCGTTTGAAACATTCAGTGTAAGATACCTAAAGAAACCTAGATAAGGTATATAATTAATCAAAGGCATCCCCGATGGTCCGCGACCCACGACACTACACGGCGCCTTGATACTGTTATACTAACACTGGTATTCACAAACAATACTGTGAGTACGCACAGTGCGCTGAAACGTGTAGCGTTATGTGTAATTTTCATAGTTTTCTTTGCCTTTGTTCCTGTCAGCCAACTGAAGTTATCACAGCGCCCGGCCCCTTTGCCTAACTGCGAAGGCTGTCATGCCGAAAGCACTGAAAAACAAATCTTATTAACCGAATTCAAAAAGGAGGTTCTGTATTCGACCCGCATGTATGTATGTAAGTTTGTATGGCCGCGAGTTTCTCAAAAACTACTAATTATCATAGCATTACACTATTACGGGCCGTATTAATAGATACAACTCAATTTCGCTCTCAAGTGCGATATCAGTTGCGACGCTGTCAAATTAAGGTTAGCATCTTAAGATAGTCGCTATTTAATAAACCTACATTAACAGCAGCTTAAGTGACATCTTAAGTGACAAAAAGTGCCGGATTTTGACAACTGAGTTCTGTTTATGTAACAGCAATGACTCAGTTGAGAACAAGCTCTTAAATGACTTAAGCTTGGTTTATGAAATAGTTCAATACATTAAACGTGCACTTGAGATTTTACTCAAATGTAAGATTGCTTTATTAATACCGCCGATAGTACAGCGCACTTAGCTAAGGAACGTTCGTGAACACGTGCCTTAGCGACTCACTGATCCACGATCACCTATGGTCGGATCGTTCCAGGTGTGCTGCCCTAAGTCGGAGAAGCTGTCCTGCCTGACGCCTGACAACAAACCAGGGAAATGCGTGAACATAGAGAAGTGCACACACCTCGCCGAGATACATGAAGATCCGCTTAGTGAAGCAGAAAAGGAGTTCCTCAAGAATTCTGTGTAAGATACAAATATTGCTTCATCATTTACAAAATTGAACTTTGTGGGTGTATGTTGCTTATAGATTAAATAAATAATAGTTTAAAACAACTAAAAAACACGCTTTATAGAAAATCCAACTAAAAAATAGAAAATAATTTGAATTAAGAATAGTGTAAATAAGAAAAAGTGTATTTTATTGTAAAAAAAGCGTGGGGTGCTTTTTAATATATTATCAAAATTATATATAATACTTCTACTCATATTATCTGTCAATAAAATATTTATAACTATTGACAGCATGCACCCCACGCTGTTTTTTGTAAATTGAATAATGGCATAATCTTATCAAATTATTGTATTGTTATCGGTCCTCGACAAACCTATAAAGTTTGAATAAAATCTGACCGTTTAAAGTGGGTCAAATTTGCGCCCGAAGGAGTCGGTTACAAACATACAAGTGAAGCTAATATAAAGCGTGTTGTAACGTTGCTAGGAACGTTAACTCTCTTCGTAAACGTTATCGTTTAAGTCAGTTTAACTACCAATAGAAACTGTTAATGTATCGTATTGGCTAGTTAAACTGTCACTAGTTTTGACGTACGTCTGAACGGCGCTCGTATAAATAAGCGTGCAATGTCACGCGCGCCTTTTTTCTATAATCTTCTTCGCCGTAGCAACACTACCAACTAACTGCGGCGCCTCACGCCGCAGTGGCGCCTAACTTAGGTTTACGTGGGTTTTTGCATCTCCAAATTACTACTCGGTACTCCTCGCAGTCCCGTTGCACAGTCTACACTGTGTAAGCGAACGGTAACACTAATTGCGAACAGGTTTCTTTTCTACGGTACGGCGTCCTGACCGCCGTGCTCCACGCGTGGAGTGCTGACTCCATGCTCCGCTGGCGTCGGGAGTGCTGACCCCCGATCCCAGCCACGTGCTCACCGCCATCCCTCCACGGTGCGGAGTGCTGACTCAGCCACGTGCACACCACCATCGTCGTCGCGGGTGCTGACCCCGGCCACGTGTGCACCGTCGTCACGGGTGCTGGCCCCGGCCACGTGCTCACCACCACCATCATCATCGGGTGCTAACCCCGACCACCTCACCACCGCTGCGCAGACCACGTGCTACCATCTGCCCGGCGAGCTGTCGCCGGAGCTAGCCACGTGCATCAGCGTCGTGCCGTTCGCCTGAATCGGAGTCTCCGCAGGCCAGTGACTCGTTTGCATACCACCAGCAAACCGTACCGAGTGTAACGCGGAGGTGCAAAATAAAGCTCGTACCACGAACCTAAAACCCTGAGTTTCTCTTCTCTCTCTCTACTATCTACCTTGGGCACGTTGCACTGCCCCACGTTGGGCACTGCGGCGTGAGGCGCCGCAGTTAGTTGGTAGTGTTGCTACGGCGAAGAAGATTATAGAAAAAAGGCGCGCGTGACATTGCACGCTTATTTATACGAGCGCCGTTCAGACGTACGTCAAAACTAGTGACAGTTTAACTAGCCAATACGATACATTAACAGTTTCTATTGGTAGTTAAACTGACTTAAACGATAACGTTTACGAAGAGAGTTAACGTTCCTAGCAACGTTACAGTACCCCGCCGAAAAGACCAGGATTTTACTAATACCTGAATATAAGTAAAATCCGTCTGTCTACCTAGCATTCTTGTTATTTCACCCATTCATTCCATCTTCTAACATACATCTTTCTAACAAACTGTCTAGCATGAAAATATATGACCCGAGACCCTATCGAACAGAAAGTACTTTATAGTATTCAAAGACTCTCCTAAAACAACAAAAAGAATAATTGTACAGACTACAATATTCAAAATACCAAGTAGAAGATGTTATTAATATGGCAAGAGATATATTATGTATGTTGCACAGTTGTAGTGTAGTGAAGTTAATTAGTTAAATGTTTGTATAAGTTATAGAAATATAATGTAGTTAAGTGTATAGTTTAGTTTATTAGTTAAAGTTATAGGATTTTAAATAAGAGTTTAATAATATAATTTAAATTGTATATAAGATTTGTAGAATGTATAGTTTAACATTTATAATTAGTAAGTTTCAAGTCTTTGATATGCCAGGTACCAAGTGGATTACCATTCATATCAGCTAAATCATACACTAGAGGTGATTTTTTAAAAATAATTTTACATTTAATATATTTAGAAGCTAGTTTTTTACTAAAATGTTTATCTTTATCACTTTGATAAAACGTTTTTCTCCAAACTACATCACCAACATTAAATTCTGCAGATTTCTTTCGCAAGTTATAGTTAGCACTATTCCTCTTATGAGCTTGCAAAAGTAAAGACTGTACTTTGTTAAATATATTAGATAGTACGCCTAAGTTTTCAGCATAATGGTCTCTAGGTATGTAAACAATGTCCTGATCCACGTTAGTGTCTAAGTAGTGTGAACCACAAGTAACTAGTTCACGACCATGCACTAGGAATGAGGGAGTGTAGCCAGTCACCTCATTAACAGAGTTGTTAATAGCAAACTGTATTTTGGGAATCAAGAGATCCCATACTCGCTGATCATTTTCAATAAAGGTGGAAATAGCGGTCATGATAGTTTTGTTATAGCGTTCGACAGTGTTTACATGAGGAGTATATTTAGGTGTATAGTGTATGTTAGGAACTTTGTACTTTTCTAACATCTGTTTTAAAGTGGAGCTAATAAATTGCCTTCCATTATCCATAAGAATGGTTGATGGAATGCCATGTACAAGGAAAACATTGTCTTCTAGGATTTTAGTTATAATTTCCGCGGTAGCGCGTTTTAAGGGAAAAAGTAAACAATATTTAGAAAAACAACAAGTCACAACAAAAATATAACAATTTTGCTTTCTAGTACAAGGTAGAGGTCCAATAAGATCTATACTTAACATTTGAAATGGTCTGGAACATGACTTAGGTCTGCCCATTTCACCCAAAGTGGAGTGGTTTTGATGTTTGTGAGAAATACAAATATCGCAAGAAGAGACAAAATCGACTACACTAGCATGCATGCCTGGCCAGTAGTATTTTTGTGCCAGCCTTCTGTACGTTTTGAAAATACCAAAATGTCCAGCTAAAGGGTTACTATGGTTTTCAAAAATAATAGGGGATCGAAGTTCTTGAGGTACAACTTCCTTCCATTCAAATTCAGAATTTAAAACACATTTAGATTTCATAAAACGATAAAGACGATTATTTTTTATAATATAGTTAGGAAATGAGGTTGGAGAATTTTGGCAACCGTGAAAGATATTTAGGTACCATTCATCAGTTGTATTTTTAGCATTTAAAGAAGTATCGATAGTACTAAGCTGAATAGGACACGAACGAGACAATGCATCAGGAATAACATTATCCGCACCTCTACGGTGTTTGATGTCAAAAGAAAATGCAGAGAGACGGACACCCCAGCGAGCAAGCCGTCCTGTAGGGTTGTTAAGGTTTAGAAACCATTTTAGAGCTGAGTGATCTGTGTAGACAGTAAATTTTTTACCAGTTTCTAGGTAACATCTCCAGTGTTCTAATGCAACTACGACTGCTAAAGCTTCGCGTTCAGTAATGCTGTAGTTACGCTCCTGTGGAGACAGTGATTTACTCATATAGGCAATAGGATGTTCTACGCCATCAGTAGTTTGTGTGAGTAAAGCACCGACGCCATAGTCGCTAGCATCTGTGTGAACGTCGAAGGGCAGATCATAATTAGGACACGACAATATGGGAACTTGAATGAGACAATCCTTTAGTTTAGCAAAAGACTCTTCCGCCTCTTTCGACCAAATGAAGGGTTTAGCCTTCTTACTTGTAGAAGTAAGTTTATTGAGGGGTCCAGCAATTGAGCTAAAGTTTGGAACCAACTGCGGCGTGAGGCGCCGCAGTTAGTTGGTAGTGTTGCTACGGCGAAGAAGATTATAGAAAAAAGGCGCGCGTGACATTGCACGCTTATTTATACGAGCGCCGTTCAGACGTACGTCAAAACTAGTGACAGTTTAACTAGCCAATACGATACATTAACAGTTTCTATTGGTAGTTAAACTGACTTAAACGATAACGTTTACGAAGAGAGTTAACGTTCCTAGCAACGTTACAGTGTAAAAAGTGTCGATTGCCTCGTTGGAAGTGAAACTGTTGAGGTGAAATTCGCAAGTTCAACGCACACACCTCTGAGTTTGAGATGTTACGTTTGTATTCGTAAATTATCACTCGCTTTGACGGTGAGGCAAAACATTGTGAGGAAACTACGTACGATGCGATTCAAATATTTGAATAGGAAGTTATAATTTACCTAGGAACACCTAGAAATACTTCGCACAAATTTCAAAGGTATGTGAAGCCTGCCAACCTGCATAAGGCCAGCGTGATGGTTGTTTACCAATCAGTCAAAGCTGGTTATAAGTTCATATTTTAAGGAAACTAGCTATAGATATCCTCAAGCAGCGTCACAAATTCATAACTTATTATAACTTATAAGTAATCGTTCCTATGCAACCACTTTGCATGATAATTTATATTAATGGAAACTAGCTATAGATATCCTCAAGCAGCGTCACAAATTCATAACTTATTATAACTTATAAGTAATCGTTCCTATGCAACCACTTTGCATGATAATTTATATTAATTAAATTTTAGTTATCATTAATAGTGTTTATCTATACAAATATTTAAAAGATTAAAGATTTATATTTTTGTATGTTTGTAACAAATAAACTCAAAAAGCGAAGCGGCGATAGCCTAGTTGGGAGTGGAACGGACTGCCGAGACGAATGTCCGCAGGTTCAAAACCCAAGGGCACGCACCTCTGACTTTTCTAAAAAGTTATGTGTGTATTCTTTGTGAATTATCGCTCGCTTTAACGGTGAAGGAAAACATTATGAGGAAACCTGCATACCTGAGAAGTTCTCTGAATTTCAAAGGTATGTGAAGTCTGCCAACCCGCACTAGGCCAGCGTGGTGGACTAAGGCCTAACCCCACTCAGTAGTAGAGGAGGCCCCTGCTCAGCAGTGGTTATAATACAGGACTGGTATGGTAAACTCAAAAAGTACTGGGCCGATTTTAAGAAGTCTTTCATATATATAAAGCTATATTACAGTAACATAGGTTACTTTTTATCCCGGGAAAATATAGAGCGGGACTTTTATCCCGGAAAAACTCATTCACACTGGCGGAGCCACGAGCAAAAGTCTAGTAAATTATATAATAAGTAGATAATATTATACGTCGATGTTTAACCTACCTTGATAATATAGGTGTGGTATCTGCCATGGCACTAGTGACGGTTTAGTTAGATTGACAACCCACACCAGGTTAACGTGGATGACTAATGCCTAAACCCTCTCAATAGTAGAGAAGGCCCGTGACCAGCAGTGGGATAATATCTACTACGGCTGGGCTGATATTATTATTGTTACTAAACTGTGTACTTGAAATAAAATAAACTACCACAAATTAAAGGTCACCGTTAACTATAGGCTAAAAGGTAGGCGTTTGAATTATTAAAACATCAATCATATAAATACCGGATCCCGGACCCATATATCCATATCCATCCCCGGATATCCATGGACCGAATCCGGACCATCGATTTCACTGGTTGGTTATAAATGCTAGTCGCAACTCGTCACATATAGGTATAAACCGATAAAATACAAAAGTCACTCTATAACCTGTGCAATGCAATACAATACAATCAGCCTTGTATTATATATTGCCCACTGCTGAGTACGGGCCTCCTCTACTACTGAGAGGGTTTAGGCCTTAGTCCACCACGCTGACCTAGTGCGGGTTGGCAGACTTCACATACCCTCGAAATTCTTATGGAGAATTCTCACGTATGTAGGTTTCCTCAAAATGTTTTCCTTCGCCGTTAAAGCGAACGACAATTGATAAACAATACACACGTAACTTCGTAAGTCAGAGGTGTGTGACTTGGGTTTTGAACCTCCGGACCGTTCCATTCCCAACTATAACCTATGCTCCCAAATAAATGGTAATAAATTAGTACCATCTACATTAGCTGTTTAATAAGATTACTGAGAAATAAAATTAACTTGAAAGTTCTAATATAGTTAGGCCATTACTGTTATTCCGTAAACCGTAACTTATATACTAAATATAATATCATGTTGCAGGTGTGCTGGCCCTAAAGAAAACAGCGTCTGTTGCGGCTCAGAAGTACCAACAGACCTTAATGCAGAGTTTTCAGAGCCATCTTGTGAACAAACAGCATTTCCTCCGGATCCCGACAGCAACTGCTGCGGCGAGGATACTAGTGTGGATGATAGAATCCTTGGTGAGGAACATTCTTTTTAGGGTTCCTAGCCTCAAAAGGAACATTAAAGGGTCACTTTGTTTTCAGTCTGTCTGTCTGTTAGAACTCGAGACCCTTTTTTTCACAAACACATAGAGATATCAAGTTCAAATATATATGAAATACTCAGGTCTACGGTCTCCTTCAGCTGTGAAATTCAAACTGGTAAGTCAACGCGATCAAAATATATGACCGTTTATTTCGCATATTATCGCATATTTTGCGATTTTTCAAGGGAATTCAAACCTATAGAGTATAGGGTACTTCCCGTTGGGTTATTATGGTGAAATTTGGCAAGAAGTAAGGTCTTATAGCACATGTCAAGGAAATAATCTGAAAACTGTAAATATTTATTTGTATTATTACAAATTTATTATTTGTGCAATAACCGTGTCTAGACTAGGGATCCAAGTTAAGTTTGTACTTTCACCTAGTTTGTCTTTTAGTTAGAGCAATAATGTTAGATGCTTTCTTAATTGGTTACCTAGTTACGCCACTGAGCTCTACTACTTATGATTCTGTGGCGGCATAATTGACAACACCGCCACCTATCCACATGGCTGGGAACTATGGGAGGGGCCGCGGCCGGTCAGGCGCAACATCTGCTTGACTGGGAATCTTCCCCTTCCATAGAGGAACGTAACCATCTGTTCCTCTACTGCGGCGACGCCCTTTAGCCGCTAAAGTGGTGATCCCCGACGCTAAACATCATCGCACCTACATCTGGAGTCCAGCCGCACCTGCATCATCGCCGATTCGCATCGCAGTTCCTTGCATCACATCGCACCGCAGCGCCTCGCATCGCATCGCACCGCCATCCGCCACTTCCTTTCCAGCCAGCCAGTCGTCACTTCGCCCAGCCAGTTAGCGTTCTCGCCATCAAGCTACCACATGCATGCTGCCTATGCAGGCCTGGTACATTCAGCACTCCTGCATAGTCTTCGGCTCCAAAGTCACGGCACATCTGCGCTACAGCCGGATCTTCTACGGGCAGCCTTTGCCGGTTATCGCGGTATAGCCACGTGACGCACCGAAGTCATCGCAGAGACGCTACATCCTACTCAGCTTCGACTCAAAGGAGCTGATTAACCGCGCACAGCCCTGCCTCACTAGGGCCAATTGCGCACGGTTCCGACTCACTGGGACCACTTCACCCCGACTCACTGGGGAAACTGCAACACCCCGACTCACTGGGGCAGCTACACCACCCCGACTCACTGGGGCATCACTCTGGCACTGGCGCGGAAGCATTCACGACTGAAGACTTTCGACCTCCGGTCTCCGGGGGGGAGTGATGTGGCGGCATAATTGACAACACCGCCACCTATCCAAATGGCTGGGAACTATCGGAGGGGCCGCGGCCGGTCAGGCGCAACATCTGCCTGATTAGGAATTCTCCCCTTCCATAGAGGAACGTACCCATCTGTTCCTCTACAGTGGCGACATCCTTCTCGCCGCCAAAATTCTTATAAATACCAAATGTAACAAAATAATGTGTAGCAATAGAGGTAATTAAAACGAGGCTTAGAACATTTATGAGCAAAGAACTATTATAATCCATCCTCATCCATCTTGCCATCCTCTCCCACCTTTTGATCTCTCCTTCGGCTCTGGATTGGTTCTCGTCCTATCTTCAGGGACGCCAGCAGTTGGTGCGACTCGGCGATGCCTCGTCCAGTTGGTTCTATATCGACTCTGGTGTCCCTCAAGGTTATTTTCTATCTTTATTAACCTCTTAACTCAAGAACTTCAGTGTGCGTACCACCTGTATGCCGATGACTTGCAAATATATTCTCAGGACGGAGTAGATTGTGTGTCCGGGGCTGTAGACAGGGTGAACAAGGACCTAGCCCAGATTAAAATATGGTCCGACAATTTTGATCTATCTGTAAATCCTGCGAAATGCCAATCTATTATTGTAGGCTACCCCTACATTACATACACACATCCACGCATACACACAGATATACTTATATACACACACATATAATATACATTATTATTATACCTATGTTATTATAGGTAGCTCCAGAAAGATTAGCCGATTGGATAGTATGATCATTCCACCCGAGATATTCAAAGGCAATATCATCCCTTGGAGCTCCAGTGCTCGAAATCTGGGCCTACACATTGACTCCACCTTGAGCTGGAGGCCCCAGGTAACCTCTGTCTGTCAGAGAGTCACCTCTTCGCTCTCTTTACCGCCTGAAGACCTTCCTGCCGCCTAAGACCAAGACTATGCTTGTACAAGCCTTAATCCTCCCTGTAATCGAATATGGTGATGTGTGTTATTTTAATCTGGATGCAGACCAACTCAATAAACTGGACCGGCTTCTAAATAACTGCATTCGATTTGTGTCATCAACTAAAATGGCTACCCATACGTCAGCGCCGTTCTTTGCGGGCACTTACCACTTTATTCTCTTTCCTTACTTCCCCTACCCCTCCTATTTACTTATCATCAAACTATCAATACCTCTGCAGTAGCCACGTTAGGAACCTCCGCTCTTCTAGCAATCTTCTCCTCCTCATAGCTCTAACTTCACTCACTCGTCCTTTGCTATCCAATCTATTCTTTTATGGAATTCATTCCCCCTCGAAATCAGATCGGCCACCTCTCGGTTTGCCTTTAAAAGAAGAGTACGAGAGCTACTGTTGAACGAAGCAGAAGAGTCATCACATTAATGATAATATTATATTATTTACCTACATAATATGTATTTATGTAAGTGTAATTTGTATGTTATGTATTTACAATTTTACTTATATTATGTATATATTCAAGATAGGTATTTTTTATTAATTGCTATATTTGCTTTTATATACGTATATATTATATGTATGTGTCTTTTATATCAAGTGACCTTGTTGCACCTACCTTATCTATCTCTGCACCACCCACAAGTTGACTGGGAGAGAATGCCTTTGGCATTAAGTCCGCCTTTATACTTGTGTATATAAAGTGCAAATAAATAAATGAAATTATATTCTTTTTTTTACCCGACTGCGAAAGAAGTAGGGTTATGTTTTTCGAGTGTATGTATGTATATATAGCCACTGGCTAGCGCGCGAAAAGAAATTTCCCTACGTTAACTCCGAGATTTTCTTGCTCTACCTATATCACCAACCAAATTATGAGAATTGAGCGTGTTATGCCTCCGACAGCGTTTGTGAGCACTGTTAACTAAGATTATTCAAAAACAAAATAAAGAGAAACATTTCACTCAATTGTCTGCTTCATTTCTTGTATTTTAAGTCATTTTGGATATATACATAGGAAATAGGAATGACTGAATATTACATTCCAGGTGGCAACGCAACTGCCCTGGACCAGTACCCTTGGTTAGTGATAATCGAATATGTCAAATTGGACAAATGGAAACTGATGTGTGGCGGATTCCTCATCAGCAGCAAATACGTTCTCACCGCGGGTCATTGTGTGAAGGGACCTATCCTTGACTACGGAACACCGTGAGTATTGGATCTATAACCATGCATGATGGCAAATTGCCACGGCGCCCGACCCAAGAGGAAGAGGGCCGTTCAGGAGAATCCTAAAAAAAACATAGTCGCCGGATTTTCACTGGCGAGGCCCCATTTCCATGAATTTGTCACGGGCCTTCACGGGTGTAGTTACGGCACTGTGTGTGGCAACTTCTCTCTCTTTCTAAAGGCAGAGTAACGTTCCGATTATCCGCGATATTTCGTCTCAACTCTCATGTAATAAGGAGGGAGTTAATTGCCAATTTGCCATGAACCAGGTACAATTCCAAACTCCGGGCTGATACTGATGATCTTGGCCCCAAGATACTACATCTGTAGTGTAAAAAAATAAAATACATTACAAATTTTGATATTCTGCTGAAGGTACACACTTGTTAGTTGTTGCCTAACAGCACGCCCCACCCCTACCAAATTGTAAATTGTATAATTAAGCGTGGATAAAATAAACGTTTGAAAATTAGAGTTCACGCCCTCCGACGTATGATCTAACTTGGACACCTGCTTTCAGTAAAAACGTTCGTCTCGGAGAATACAACAAGACGAATGAGGGGCCCGACTGCATCTCGAAAGGCGCGGGCCAACCAGATTGTAACCAGGGCATCATACGGGCTCCCATTGAGGAGATCATACCCCATCCAGACTACCTGACACCAAACAATGTGTACGAACAGCATGATATAGCCCTCATCAGGCTTAGGATCTGGGCACCTAGAACAGGTTTGCAATTTTACTAATACTGGTGGGTACTTCGTATTTGTGCAGCTGGGTTTTTTTTTTATTGCATTGAATGACGAGACGAGCATGCCGTTCGCCTGATGGTAAGCGATACGCCCACCCATAAACAGTAGTACTTAATCATCCCAGAACGCGACACTCACGTGGCCCACTACGGGCACTATGGTTTAACACATGGTGTACGGTGGATACAAACATTCTACCAGCAATCACAAGGCCCCTGATATATTTTCTTGTGGAATTATTGGCAATGTTAATTGAAATTCAATAGTTTCTGTATAACTTTATTTCTAGAAGGACTTAACTAATAAATTGTTTCTATGTCCGGAGACCGTGTCACAAGAAGTACGGAACAGGAAGTGTTTTCATAAACAAAAGTGTAAATGCAGTGTTAGCTACCATTTTTAAAAATCCCCCATTTTTAAAACAAGTATTTTTTCCTAGAATTCATCCGCCCTATATGTTTGCCGAAGATAGACTACACTTTGTCGCCGCCGCCAGACTTCAAACTATACGTAGCCGGTTGGGGGCTATATTATCAAGATTTTACAAATAAGGTCTTCAAAGCAAGTGAAGTAAAGCTGCATGTGGATGTGCCCTATGTTGATCGTGAGGTGAGTAGATTTTTATTAGGCTAACTTTTTAATTAGCAAATTTTACAGGATTTGGATTTACACGACGCGGACATATTTTGTCTCTTGAATACGAATAGATTTTACAAAGAAAGATTTATTGCTGGCATAATTAAAAATAATAAATAAAGACAAAGATAAGATAATAAATAAAGACCGGCAAAGGTAGGTAGGTACTTTTCATTCGGCTAGATGCTACATTACGACCTAAGTAGTAGGTACTGCGACGCTACATGATTTACTATACGAAGTTTACGCGCGTTCAATATTCATCCCGGATTAGCTTAAAGGCAAATTAGGCAACTGTCTAGGGGCCCGGCATCGGCCAGGGGTCCTTTGTCCCGAGAAAAAAAAAATGAAAATTATATTTAACGATACGTATCTAATACTGCTGCCTCGGTGGTGAAGTTGTATTACGGTACGACTGCAATGCTGAGGTCTCGGGTTCGATCCCCGGGTCGGGCAAAGTGATATTGGGTTTTTCTACTCAGTATCAGCCTGGAGTCTGGAATTTGTTCCCGATATGGCGATAGGCTCGCCCTATCACATCATGGGACGGAATACGCATGGCGAAAAGTGGATTCAATAGTTGTGCCTCTGCCTACCACTTCGGGGATAAAAGGCGTGAGTGTGAGTGTGTGTGTGTGTGTGTGTATTTAATAAACCATTAGGTTGTGATAGAAAAAATATATTTAAGAGAGTCAGGAAAGGGAAAAGGGGCACCAAGGTGGCAATGCCTAGGAGCTTTAACATCCTTAATCCGGACCTGTGTTCATCCTGCCGGTCATTTTGGTCCCACACCCGCACGAGGAGCTGTTCAAAGTTCCATATATTTACTAAAACGAAACTATAACCTAACGTTTAATATACAAGTGTTCGTGCTAGGGGTACTGTTCGTGCTCCCCAAGCGAAACGCACGGCTCCTGCGCTAATGATTACATAACATCGATAAATGCAACCTCACGTCGAAGTGTAAAGAGAACCTATTAGTCAGTAAGCGCCTCATACGGCATACGGCCGGTTTCCACCAGGCCTCATCGTATCGACTGACTAGGGATAACTATCTCTCGTCATTCGACACCCTATCTGGACTGTACTTCATCTACCATCAGTTGTAGTCACTGTGCCGTGACTGTTTGAAAAGAACAAGGCGTGAAGTAAGCAAGTAGTCCTCGAAGGTTGTGCGTGCCGCGTATTCTAAATCGCATGCTTGAACACCACGCGATGGTCTTCACAAGACAAAACCCAACTTTATTTTCCTATTTCAGAATTGCCAAGCGGTATTACGCACTGAAAGTCCATACGTACGTGTGAGGGGCAAATTAATTCATGTTAATATAACTTTGTGGGATGGACAGCTTTGCGCTGGTGGCGTTGCGGGTAAGGACTCCTGCAAAGGTGACTCTGGCGGTCCTCTTATGTACGAGAAGGAGAGAAAATACACAGTAGTAGGCATGGTTAGCTACGGGCCCAAAAAATGTGGGAGGGAGGGCTTTGCCTCGGTGTATACCAACATACACGCCTATCTCCCGTGGATCAAAGCTTCACTAAAGATATAAAACCTCAGATATATTGTACTTACATTATCTATACTTCTAAACAAATATTATAAATAAAGAGGAAAAGGTTGAGTTTGTTGCCTTCGCAAATTATTTGTCGTGGGACTTTGGTGCTGTAAAAACTTTATCACGCCGACGGAGCCGCGGGCACAAACTAGTTTGTAAATAAAAGTCAAAAGGCAAAACACTAATTACTTACCTATTTAATATGTTTATTATATTTGTTTAGATGTAACTATGATATTTCAATAGAACTCATTTATACTGTACCAACTATAGCGAGCGTGCACTAACTATAGGGGGCAGCACAAAATCGACACAAGCGCCACACGTGGATAAAAAAAGAAACTTTTTAGAACAATAATTTATTAATTATATTCTTTTAATATGACAAAAATGATAAAATATGTGTTCCGGCCGAATATTATTGATACCCAGAGTGTCCAGAATATGCTATTTTTACATTGGAGCTAGTTGGTTAAGCAAAACTAGGAGGTTATGTTCCCTTAATTACAGATTTTTGTATTGAATGTTGGTGGACTAAGGCCTAACCCCCCTCTCAGTGGAGGAGGCCCGTGCTCAGCAGTGGGCAGTATATAATACAGGGCTGATTGCATTGATTGCATTGTATTGAATGTTATGTTCAAAACATCTTTATTATTATAAATTACGTAATGAGACATTTCCAAATGCTTTTGGAACTCATAACTACCTATGTTTTATATAGCTTTTATTATTTTTGTCGATTTTCGCATAACCATGGAATGTAAGTACTTAGGTACTATTCTTGGGCACATAATAGAATTTCACACCATTTGATTTGATTATTTTTATGTTTTGGAGCATCAAAATACACAGCAATACATTATCAACAAATTAAATGTTATTTTTCATCGTTTTAATAGATACGAACATTTTACGGCAATGCGAAGTATCGATGTGCTGAAAAGGAATCAGATTGCGCCACCAGATGGCAGAGCTTACGACGTGCACGTTCCCTATATGTGTTATTAAGTATAATGGTTTCTTATGTTTGTACGCGAATATTACACATTGAAATAAAACTAGTTTTAAGGATTTTTTTGCGTTTTTCTTACCTTACGACATTTCAAAGTTCAGTCTTCATGGGCACGGGGACTAAGGTCCTGGCCGTCTGAAGAAGCAGTGTTTCAATATCTAAATATCTTCACTGTTAAATTATATAAAAAAATATTTAGTAGTTTACGTAGTGGCGTAGCCTGGGTTGTACCCGCCCGGAGCGGACCCAAAATTTGCTGCCCCAAGTCAAAGGGGTAATAAGAAAAAAAGGAATTTCAAGAAATAAGAGTCACGCGTATACGCACCCGTAGCCTCTAGTAGTTGGTACGTGAGACAAAAGTTTAAATTTCTAAACGATTTTATTTTAAGACTGCCTCGGTGGCGTAGTTGTATTACGGTACGACTGCAATGCTGAGGTCTCGGGTTCGATCCCCGGGTCGGGCAAAGTGATATAGGGTTTTTCTATTCAGTATCAGCGCGGAGTCTAGAATTTTGTATCCGATATGGCGATAGGCTCGCCCCCTATCATGGGACGGAATACGCACGGCGAAAAGTGCACTAGTTGCGCCTCTGCCTACCCCTTCGGGGATAAAGCGTGATAGTGTGTTTGTGTGTGTGTGTTTTATTTTATGCATTTTGGGCGCCAAAATGCTCTCAACCACGCTACGCTACAGCATAATACTTTAAAAAAAGTGTAGTCTCAAGCGTACGAGCCGTCCCTGCGCACACTAGCGCACTGGATGAGGATTCGGCACTGCGGAAGCGCGGGGTGATTGGCGCGGGCGCAACCCGGCTTTCAAGTTGGGCGTGAGAGCAGACGGCATACCCCCGTGTACTAGGGCGGCGCGCTACAATAGACAGATGGAAGATAGAATATAGAATCTACATCTTTATCTTTATATATATATATAATTCTTCTGTACGTGTGTGTGTCACTGAGCTCCTTCCAGCGACTATATAACCCCTAGACTCCTAATGTTCAATATTTCTCTTCAAATTAATTCTGTCAACTACCTGAGGTATGAGGAAGCGGGGTACTGCATTACGATTGGTTGGAAACATAGCTTAGGGATGGAACAAGTTAAATTAAAACACGATGTTTTTATCGATATTACTTTTATTTAATAAGGTTTCATAGTAATATAATTATTTATTAAACGTCTTTTTACTCAAAGTAAGTAACATGCTCTAATCTAAAAATAATTCTGTTAAAGCACAAAAGAAATAAAAAATCTGTCAAGGTACCTATTTAATTAAAATAAATACTGATGGCATTCTTCTTCTTATTTTTTATTTATTCTATGATGTATGCCATTATCAAGTATAATAAAGTTAATCTAATATATAAAAATCTCGTGTCACGGTGTTTGTCGCACGCCTCCGACTCGATCGATATTTATGATGTTTTTTATATAAATTTTGTAGGTATGGGAATTGGTCGTTGGTCGCTAGGTGATTAGGGTATCCCTATCCAGTGTTTTTTTTTAAATATTTTAATACCTATTCCAAATTTTCACCCTCCTACCCTCACCCTCCCATTTTTTATCGCGATTTTAGTATTTTTATATGAACAATATCCAAATAATGTAACTGTCGTTCATATTTCAAAAGGTACGAAGTTATTTATGTTGTCGAATGACAGATGGCGCTAAGTAAGCCTCATCGATATTAACAAGAATATTTGGGCTGGCTTGTAGGAATAACACAAATAAAGTTATTAAAAACAATCGGTAAAATCAACAAACAATAAAATAAAAAATAATCCTAATAACATTAATTTTATCGATATAACTATCGACAAATCCTTTTGGTGCATCACTTACTTATAATGTTCAACAACAAAACGAAATAGAAAATTTAAAAGTACTTTCGTCGGAAAGAGATGCAAATATAATAAGATGGCGCGGGCCTCAATGCTTGGCCGGTATAAGATGAACTCCGTAAAATTTTAAATAAAATATGATTATGTGTCATTATTGACATACCTGTGAAATGTAATGGCATTTTTTTGAAAATTTGAATTATGGCTATTTTTACCACACCATCGTATTGTGCATGGGGCCATTGCAATATTTATTCATTCGCCAACACGGAAGTATTTACGGCTCACAGTTCTGGGCGCAACTGACTTGAAGATTTTGAACGGTAAGCTACATTGGATCTTTTTGTCAGATGTGTTGCCCGAAGCGGATCGTCTGTTATTAGGAGTCTAGGGGTTATATAGTCGCTGGCTCCTTCTAAACGGCTGGGCCGATTTTACTGAATTTTGTCACGAAATCTCTGAAACTACAAGTACTAGGAGTCTCAAATTTTGCATGGGGGTTCCTTTTAGGACGTAGGTGCTCACTAAGACGGGATTTTGCGAAATTCAACCCCTAAGGGGGTGAAAAGGAGTGGCAAAGTTTGTACGCGATAAACTCTAAAACTACGGAACGGATTTCTATGAAATTTTATATGAAGATAGTTCAAGACCCTGGGAAGGTTTTAGCCTAATCCTGGTAAAATGTATAGCAGGACTTTTATGCAGGAAAAATTGTTTCGTTCCGTCGAAGCCGCGGGCAAAAGTTATGTATAAAAACAAACTGTGTAACGTAAAGACTTTTAAAAATCTTTGAGCTCTAAATGAGTGGACAAAGGTACATTTAACTCACTTGATTTTTTTCCGGAGTTTGATCGAAATTCCCACGCATTGCACTAGGTGAACTGAGAAAACAATATAAATGAATATTAATCTTTTACGTACATTCAAATTCAAATTACAAATGTTGTCGTTTTGTAGACAAATGTCTTTTGGCGTATCATAAGAGCTTAACTGACAGGTTAAAAAGACCAAACTAGGTTACTTAGATTAGTAAGAGCCAAATCGGAAAAGAAAATGGACTTACTTCGTTTAAACGCGAAACTAAAGATATTTCCATTGTGGGAACGCACCTAGCACGTATCGTTTCGTTAAATCATGCTACAGTCATCATAAGGATTATTTTGTATTATTTATGTATTATGCAAAACTTAATACATTTACACAACTAGTTTCCTCGCTCAGAGTGTCCGAGTCGTCGTGAGAGACGGACGCGCGGTGTCCGAGCTGTAAACATGCATTTTATACTCGCCTTGTGTGTCGTCGCGATTAGTGCAAGCTTCGCGAGTGGACGTAAGTTTTTTTGTTCTATTTTTGAATTTAACCGCCTTTTTTCGTTTATTTATTATGTTAGATTTGTTTATGATATGTTTTTCTAATGCGTTGGGCATCTTTCTGCAATGGCTATATGGACTTTGATCCTACGGGGGATGAAACAGGAAAGGTGTGCCTACCTAAATCATTGATTATGTATTTCATCATTGTAAAATACCTACAATTATCTATGTATATAATAAAATTGTACTTTGAAATAAGATTTTGAAATCCAACTTGTAATTTAGGTGATGATTACAAAAACCTCGATTTCGATTCATCAATTTATATTCGCTTAGGTAGTAAGTAGGTGCCTACCTATTCATTATAACCCAAGAAAATCCACACATATTTTTTTCAATGTCAAAATTAATGTTAGCAACGGGCTATTTTCCTCTTTTTTTCTATTATGTATATCAAACGCTTACGTCATTCTAAATCTAAAATAGAAACCTTCAAAATTCGATGGAGGGGTTAGACGTCCAAAAACGGAGAGACGCAATTCTATCTCGTGACGTCATCAGGAATTACGATGCGCGCGGAAGAAAGAGTTAGTTATCCTCCTATGTCTGCTCTATAGCTATCTCCACTACGTGCCCACTCCTGCTCATTGGAATTTTTGAAATATGACCTGGTGCCCCCTTTTTTTTCACATTTAATTGCTGGTTCCACAAAAGGTCTTCAATGTCATAAATAATTTTCTATTACGTATAGACTAATTATCAAAATACAGCTTAGTAAACTACCCGATTAACATAGATAAAATTATTACCCTACCTAGGAACCGACCGCAGAACCTTGAACCAAAAGCCTACATACAATATACACTATCAGCACAGCTATCAGTAAGATGAAATAAGCCTGATAAATTCACCAAATAACTTTAGACTGCCTCAGTGACGTAGTTGTATTACAGTACGACTGCTATGCTGAGGTCTCGGGTTCGATTTCCGGGTCGGGCAAAGTTATATTGAATTTTTCTATTCAGTATCAGCCCGGATTCTGGAATTTGTGCCTGATATGGCGAAAAATGGGTACATTATTTGTCCCTCTGCCTACCCTTTCGGCTAAAAATGCCGTGAGTGTATGTATGTATGTAACTTTACCGATGAAGTAAGACATAAGGTTTGAGGCCATTCCAGTAACCAGTTTTCAAAATTCTAGGTCAACAACAATACCAATGTGCTGATGAGTAATAAAAGTAGTTTACGCCATTTTTATTGAGGGTCAAGTTTTTCAATAAATATGGGGATGTTGACCTTAGCATATAATTCCAATTTGCAAGTTTCACCGGTTAATTGGTCTATAATATGTCAGGGGCCGTAGACAAGATGCCTCCGTCCGTAGAATGAGATATTCAAACGACAACTCTATCGCTATGATATCTTAAAAAAAATATGTGAATGAGATACTTAGTGGTAGGTCCGCAATGTCTTTCAGCCGCCAATCAGCAGTGCCTGCACTGTTGAGTTCAATTTTTAAGGGCATTGTAGCCAGCGTCATTACTGGGCATTATGAGACTTTACATTTTATGGCTCAGGGTGACTTGAATGCCTTATGCTACGAAGTACCTTATAGGTAATCTAAAGTTCTGTATCGTTTTGCTACTGTTTATGGGCGGCCGTATTGCTTACCATCGGGCGTGTGTCAAACTCATCTCGCCATTTAATTAAATTTAAAAAAAAACAGCCCTGTATTATATACTGCCCACTGCTGAGCACGGGCCTCCTCTACAACTGAGAGGGTTAAGGCCTTAGTCAACCACGCTGGCCTAGTGCGGGTTGGCGGACTTCACATACCTTCGAAATTCAGAGAACTTCTCAGGTATACAGGTTTCCTCACGATGTTTTCCTTCACCGTTAAAGCGAGCGATAATTCGCAAGCCCGTATACAAATGAAAATTAAATGCACTCTTTGATATTCATATCTAGATTCCAAGAATTCGCATCGCAAATGTCATGTTAATAAGACGTCATTATCTTCATTATGAAATTAATTGTGATGATCTTTACGCAATGTAATATAAACATGTAAGTAGGAATAGCAGATGATACTGGTTTTTTAACTGCCACGATAGTATTTTATATCTATTTTATCTTCGAAGTGGCTATAACCTTTAAGCTTGATTTAGACGTATCAATGATTGCTAGCAATAATAGTACGCAATTATTGCTAGAATAAAAATTAGTTTTTTTAGTATTTGTCAAATGTTTCGTAATGATATATCAACGCGGACAATAATTACTAGCAATAATTACACACACACTTACGCCTTTTACCCCCGAAGGGGCAGGCAGAGGCACAACTAGTTCACCAACTTTTCGCCGTGCTTATTCCGTCCAATGATGTGATAGGGGGCGAGCGTATCGCCATATTGGGCACAAATTCCAGACTCCGGGCTAATACTGATTAGAAAAACCCAATATGACTTTGCCCGACCCGGGATTGAAGCCGTGATCCCAACACTGTAGTCGTACCGTAATACAACTAAACTACGTCAACGAGGCAGTCCAGCAATAATCAAGTACGACTGTAATTGGTAGCAATCATTGATCCGTCTGAATTAGGCTTCATTGGAAAGAAACGGATAGCCGAAACGAAGACAGTTTCAAAACATTTTTTGAGTTCTGAAGTTAAGAGTTTGTTATACCTATCGTCCACTTTAACGGTGAAGAAATACGCATTGGCGTAGCTAGTCATTTTCCAAGGGGAACCACTAACCAGTGTCCTAGACTTAAAAATAAAATGACGTAAGTATGTTTGTCGATATGAAAATTTCGTTCGTTTTTAAAAAAATATGGCAGTAGTAGGCTGCCTCAAAATCCTTGGGGTGGGCAGCAAGCAATTCTGTGGTGGGCACGGATTGCTTGGTGACAACCCTCCCCGCCTCTCTTTATACTCCTATGGAAATACGTGGTGAGGAAATCCACATACCTAAGAATTCTGCGTAAGGATTTCGAAGGTAGATATGTGAAAACATCCAACCCGCACTAGGTTTGTGTGGTGGTAAACTAACCCTTACAGTAGAGGAAGCCCCTTCCCAGCAGTGGGAAAGTTCACTGGAAAATACAGAACTGATTTTATTATTATATTAGTTCCGTGAAACTACAGCGTAATCGATAGTATTCTCCATATATAAACAGTTATGACTTATGATAAACTATAAACGCATGTTGACTTCGGTATAGGTCAAGAAATTATCTAAACGTCTCAAGACAAAACTAGCCTGATAATTGTCTGCATATTCTTTGCATCTTTGTGCAGGCCGCTTTTGAGAGGTCCGTCTGGAAATCTTAGGCATAAGCTTAGCAGTGGATTAAAAATAAAATGGACAACATTGTAGAGTATATTATGCCCGACAATAATTCTGTTTTGTATATAGGGTGTACAGCTTTCTTCTATATAGGGTGTCTCGCAGAAATTTGGATGGACGATCGGTTAGTAGATTGAGATTCCTAAAGGCACAAACGTTCGCCTTTTTTCGCGTGGAAAAACGCGTTATCGCTACCAACACCGGGGGGATGAATGGAAAGGTTTGTAGGTCTCACTGGTCTTACGACCCAGGGTCGACGCTCCTATAGCATCCGAGTGAGCATTAGCCCAGGTTCCTCTAACACTACGCCCTATACCGGCATACAAACCGAAATTCTTAGTGGCCTTATTCGACGCATACGAGACGGCCCCGAGGATCCTGTTCCCCTACCTAATGAATATTCCTCCTCTGTAAGGCTCCATTTATATCAGCGTATAGTTGAAGCGACCCGTCGAGTCTATTTTTACATTTTATAATATCTTGAACTTAACTCAGGCCATCTCGAGAATTGAATCGGTTCAATTTCTCGCCGTCAAGATGTACTTTATTGGATTTATATGTAAATTATGCCTGGACCTAGACCGATAGCGTTACAGTAATAAGGCTTGAACATAGGCTTACCATACATTTTATAAGAAATGCGAAACGCATTGACTACAAAATGTAAGATTTTTGCAATTTCTGACCTTAAAAGTACTCAAACCTCTTACGGGGTCATAGAGTCTTTTGATCTTTATAAGCAACAAAATTGGCATCAAAAATGTTTGGATTGCACATTTTCTTGCTGACTGATAAAAAATCATGGACTGGCAGACTGTCCATCATAATAATCAGAAGTTTTCTTGTAACTGTAGAGGTTAAAGTAGCTTTTACTGCTTTTAAAAATCCATCTGTATAGGTGCGGGCCTTATACTTTTTAGCCCATACTACCATGATACTTCACAGTACTTACTACTTAGGAACGTACGAAGGAGAAGTATATTTTGTGTAGCTTTTAAGTTACAACTCATTTTGCGCTTTAAAACTCTTTTAGCTCTGACATTATTGAGCGCTGACCTGAAGTCCATCTATTATAAGGTACCTAAGGTACCTACATTAATTAAATTCTATGAATTATAGTCATCCCACCAGTAATCAGCAAACTATTTTCCCTGTATCTGGAATTTACGTTGATTCAAGCACTTGTTTAAACCTGTTTCAATTTATTTATTGGACTGGTATAAGAGGTAAGCTGCATAACAGCTTCTAAGGCGTACATGCTAAATAATTAGCTGTCAAGTTTCCTCATACACTTTGTATTCTTGTTTGAGTGATAATCTAGCCAGTGTCCTTTGATTAATTATATACCTAGATAGACACTGAACGTTTGAAACGCGTCGAAAAAAATAGAGGCGAACTGTTCCCCACTAAATGAGTTCGAGCGAATTAATTTTTGTTGTTTTTCATGGATATAATTTTCTCCCCGTTTTAATAGAAAGCATGTAATAACTGGTATCACTATGCGCACACACAAGTATACGCAGAATGATGCAGCGATATCGTATGACACAGCTGTCACGCATACTAGCTTAAGAAAAGTTGGCCTGTTTGTTTTAGTTTCATTGCAGCGCGTCACTCTATCTAGGTATATAATTAATCAAAGCCATTGTCATCGCCTTATTAGGTTCAGGACTTAGTGACAGGATGACGCGTGCAGTGTACCATGCAGAGATGTGTTACTCTAGGATTCCCAAACCCAAATTTAATAACAATGATTTGAAGTTGAAAAAACCAGGACAATTCAGTATAAAACAGAACGCAGTATATGACTAGCAATAGTTAGAAATGGAAAATATATTTCTAACTCCCTATTCTTCTATTTGATTAACTTCGTTGCGGGTTAAGACTAATTAGTGTTCCCAGAGACTCGCCGAGCTTCACTGCTCGGTATCATAAAATGCGTGCCACTGCCGATCTTGGCTTACAGGAGTTGAAATGGCGGGTTGTGAGGGCGGGATAGTCTCGTAGCAATAGTTAAATTAATATGTAGTGAAAATAGTTTAAATAAAAAATAGTTTAGAACACATGACCTTAAAAGGGCGCTTTAAAACAGAATGCTGTTAAAAACTATTTAAAACATCATAGGACACTACAAAAACCAGGACATATACAGGGAAAACAGGACGGATCGCAACCCTATGTTACTCAAAGTTTTAGGTTTTGTAACTGTTTAAATGTTGTAGCTATCAATCGCATGGTAAGTCAAAACAAGTAAGTAAGTCTACCTGCTTGGTTCGATAAACAGGACAAATATTAAGTTTTATAAAAATTTTAGGTTATTAACAATTTGAAAATGCGATTTTACTGCTGATGACATCACGCAGGTTTCCAAATATCCTCTAAACATGTTTTGCAGACAACGCATTCGTGTCGCATTATAATCTTGTTAAATAACTAGGTGTTGGTCGCGGCTTCGTCCGCGTGAAAAGCCTTTCCCGCTACAAAAGTTTCTAAAACACAGTACGACGCCAGCACCATCTACTTAAAGAATCAGATTAAAAATATCCACTACTTCCCATGGGAGCAAATTCCTGGGATAAAATGAATGATCTAACCGTGTGCCAAATTACATACAAATCCGTTTAGCTTTTTCTGCATTTTCTTCTAACAAACATACAAAGATCCAGACATTTTCAGAAACTTTCGTATTTATAATATTAGTAAGAAGTAAGATTTATTTCAATATGTATTTAAAAAGACGGTGCTGATTTGTTTCCGCATCACGTGCCAGACTGTACAGACTTCTATGCAGATATAAATATACCTCGTATCCAGGTACATTGAACCTCACGGAATGATATAGACAAAGATAATGTAAACACGACATAGGTTATCTTCTTTAATATTTGTCGCAATCGTTTCCCACGTGAATGAAGCCGTGAGCAAAAACTATAATTTAAAAATTAATAATATGTATTTATGTTAGTGTAAATAATATAATGCAAAAAAAGCATGTGTACCTAGTTGTTAGCACAGCTAGTCTGTTACGATTTTATAAGATGTTCTATAGATAAAAATAAAACTAAATCATCAATTTAAAGCGTGTAAACTAGTCATAATACTGTAAAATTGAAATTATTAATAATTAAATGCACTGTGGTATAAAAATGATATTTGTATTATAAAGAGGTAACCAAAAATGACAAATGTTTACATAGGTATTATACGTAAAATGACAAATGTTTACATGTAGTTATTATACGTAAACTACAACACTATCTACCTATGTATTCATAATGATGATGATTCATAAGGTTCAAGAGGATTATTATACGAAGCGCCGATAGCTTAGTGAAGCGCCGATAGCCTAGTTGGGAGTGGAACGGACTGCCGAGACGAATGTCCGCAGGTTCAAAACCCAAGGGCACACTCTGACTTTTCTATAATAAAGTTATGTGTGTATTCCGCCAACCCGCACTAGGCTAGCGTGGTGGACTAACGCCTTAAACCCTCTCAGTTGTAGAGGAGGCCCGTGCTCAGCAGTGGGCAATATATAATACAGGGCTGGTATGGTATTATAAGAAAGATCACGAGTGACAATTTAGGTATAATAACACATATATTGACAAAAAAATAAATAACTAAACAAATCGTTTCCAATTTTTTTTTCGTCATATACGTCAATAATACCGAATAAGTGAACACAACAATGATGATTGCTAAGGCGTAACGTTGGACGTCCTTCAAGGTGGATGGACGACCATATAAAGGTTGCAGGAACACGCTGGGTCCAGGCCGCTTCTAGAATCTAGCAGGTTGGCCTGAAATCTTTGAGGGAGGCCTATGTTCAGCAGTGGACTTCCAAAGGCTAAAGAAGAAGAATTAAAAAATGATCTATGGAAGTATAGGAGGACTGTTTGAACTTTGAACGTCTGGATATCTTTCAGTGAAATTGTACAACCTCGGTCAATCTGTAATTTTTCCGAGGACCCCTTATCTTAGTACATGCAAGATATTCTGTTTTCTTCCGTCTTGCAGGTATAAACCACTACCAGGAAAATTCATAAATACTTAATTATACGGTATTTACTTGTTTAGTTCATAAATGATGCATTAATGCATTCTGTTTAAGGAAAATGACATAAAATGAGGAAAATTATCTGAGTAACTGAATATACCAAGAAAGAACATGACCTTTGCAGCCCCGTAAATTATAAGTGCAGTGAACCTGGTCAATTATATAAGGTGGCTATACTGCACAGGTAAAATGTTGACCGGAACATTGCCGTTTTTTGGCCGTGCCGGTGTGTCGGATAAAGAACAGCGTTAGACAGTATTAATTGAATTGTTTTTGTAGCCTACCATTATATACCACTAGCTGTTGCCCGCGGCTCCGCCCGCGTGAATGAGTTTTCCCGGGATAAAAGTCCCGCTTTATAATTTCCCGCGATAAAAAGTAGCCTATGTGTTAATCCAGAACATGATCTACCCGTGTGCCAAATTTCATCGAAGTCCGTTGCGTAGTTTTTGCGTGAAAGAGTAACAAACATACATACATCCATACATACATTCTTACAAACTTTCGCGTTTATAATATTATAAGTAGGATTTGAGAAGTAATGCAATGTTCGTTTTTTAAAGTCTCTGGAACTTTAATCCCTTCGATCAATTGTCCCGTTTTGATTAAAAATGAAAATGGTCACCTTACTAATAGATCAGTTTTGAAAAAAGTGGACGTGGTCTTGCTTTTCTCATAATTCAATAGCCTAAGTAGGTCTTCCGTAGGCAAGAGTTCGCTTGGATAGGTACCACCTTAAAGAAGGTAGGTACTATGTATATGTATGTATAGGTACATACGAGATAAATCACAAACGGCGTAAAACAAGTCGAGTGAAACACGACAAGGCAAGTACTAGATACATTATTATTATTCTATCTCTATAATAAATAGGATGATGACTACACAGAAATATGAATGGCGGACTGATAGCCGCCCAAATAGAAATATATTTCGGAATGCGTATTGGTAGAGGGCGATGATTCGCAGGACGGGTTTTCCTAAATGTAGAATGTTAGAGAAACAAGTGAAATATAATTGCTCAAGGTTATATGAATGAGTCATTAATTTTAAGGAAAGTTTAATGCATAATATTTTCATCACCGAACAGATAGAGGTTACTAATTAAAACTACACTTCGTCGAGTTTATAGCTCAAGATGGGATAGGAGCGAGCTTGTCAAATCGCAACAAATTCAAGAGGGCAATGAGTGTTCATTTTCGAATTGGAAATCTGTACATTCTTTTCTGATTACCCGACTTTGAGATCTGACCAGGAAATTCAAGGAGCTTTTATCATTGCCTCCGAATGCAGCTGATGGCCTTGATGGTAACTTATGAGTAAGATCATGGTCACTATCACTCATGGAGGTCAGCAATAACAGAAGTACAGCCAAGCCGCTGCCTACCGTAAAAAGCTTTTTTTTAAACCTCGCTTGAAGAAGGACATATCATATCACCGGGGAAATACCGTGGGAGGAAGTACATTGCACACAAGTTCTTGGTAAAAAATGGTCTCTGGAAACACGCCGAGTGAGCAGTAGGCATTTCCAGGTGCTATGAATGAACTTTGCTCCGAAAACGGGTGCTCCGATGGTAAAACGGAGATGACGGTGTCTTAAACAGTTCCTCAGAGCTCTCCCCGTAGAAGAGCCGATAGAGTACGCAAAGAGACTCTCTGTCTCTCCTATATAAACATCTCTTAACGATAGTGCAGTTCCAGTCAATGCCCCTTAGATTCCTCCTACGCCCTTTAATTTCTGGCAGTTTGAGGGGTCGCCCAACTTCACCCTATCTAAACTTTACAGTCCACAAATTATAACTGCAACTAGTCCAACAAACTAAAGATAGTCTCAAAGGTAATGAATGCATCCGATATGCGCCAGTGCTGCGACAAATAAACAGGGTCAGAACGGCCATAAGCCATAACAGAGGTTATCACGCGGGGTTTACCAGCTATTAATAAAAGAAAATACATGTAAACAATGTGCCTACTGTATTATTTTAATGCATTTTGAAAACAATGTTGGACCACCAGCAAAATGGGGAAGGTAAGGTGGATCGGTCAGATACTGGCTTGGAAATCTTTGGGAGAAGCCAATGTTCAATAGTAAGCATCCTGATAATTGAGGCAATGATGATTATGCTCCGAACAGGTCGGTCTGGAAATCTTTGAGGAGACCTAAGAGCAGCAGTGAATAGTGAGGCTGATGATATTGATGGCACATTTAAGGTAACCAACCCGTCTGCCAACCCGCACTAGGCCAGCGTGGTGGACTAAGGCCTAAACCTTCTCAGCTGTAGAGGAGGCCCGTGCTCAGCAGTGGGCAGTATATAATATAGTGCTGGTATGGTGGTATTTAGGGTCAATGAATCAGAGCAAAGGTATGATTAAAAAAAATCTATAGTTAGCCTTGATATACATGTTCTTTCTAGTGCAATGTCCTCGTGGAACCAGTTTTATGTTTCTGGCGACTTGAAGACCTTTAAGAAAAGTGTTTGTACCATCAGGTCGATAACTCTTCGAAATTAACAATGGTATTTGTGTCATTATAGGCAGAAACTGCCAGTCACTCAAGTAATTGGCTAACTGGTTGCGAAAACAGGGCCGCGCCAACCCAAGACAGCGCCTGTGTGCAAAATCTATGAAGCGCCTCTGATTTTTGTCGTCCTGTTTCGACATTAATATTTTTTATTATTCAACGTTAACCTTTCCTGGCTCATTGTGGAGCGCAGATATATTTAAGTTTTAATTAAGAAAATGACCTTTTGTAAATAGTTTCTAATAAGATATGTAGTTGGCTATTGTAGCGACTGCGGCGGTTCTTTTGATTTTATAAAGAATATTAATTTTTAAAGAATGTGTTGTAGTATAACAAATATAATTTCAATAATTAACGCTGGCATTTGATCCTTATTCCGGGGCCCCTATTGCCTTGGCGCCTGTGTGCGCTGCACACTTGGCACATAGGGACGGCTCGGCCCTGTGCGAAAACATAGTTACTAGTCGCGTATCTGCCTCATTTAGACGCAGCAATTATAGCTAGCATTTAGCAATAACAGTATTTCGAATATCTATAAATAAACTTGTATAAGTACGTCAAAATGGGCGAAAGCTGACGGGGTAAAGCAATATTTTCGTACGATAATTGCTAGCAATAATTGATCCATCGAAATGAGGCTTTTACAAAAGATAATGTGTTCGCTAAACCCACTCAACAACAACGATTAATTAAATAATAGCCATAGTAAATACCTGAAATGACTCAGTATAACAGTTGGATTACATGCCAACGTTTTCTGCGATTAAAAAAAGTAAGAAAACTCGAACATGCGTATGAAAAATCTTACCTACTCCGGAATAGCAGAATTTGCACCAACCCCGCATTTGAGAAATGATACGATAGGTAATAAGGGGATAGTTAATATCATTTATTAATTTACCTAATATTTTGGTTCTGGGTTGGGCTAAATATTCTAAGCTTTTATTTATTTATTTATTTATTTATTTATTTACTAGTAAAGACACAAAACAGAATACAGCCAAAAAACAATAAAGTACAATTAATGAAATTACTAAACTAGACTATACTCCACAGCATGTGTCCTGATCCAATTCAGACAAATTTGCTTGTGTGTATCCACCATTTAAAATACATATTGAAAGTTACAAAAATTATATTACATTGGATCCGAAACTTTAAATAAGACATACATATATCAAAAACTCACAAATGTAAAGACGACTACGAAAAACAAAATTATACAGACTTATAACATATTTTCCTAATATCCGAAAAAAATCGTGGGAATCTGCCGTCCATAATATCGAGAGAACCAGACAAGCTTGCCAATTCGTTATATGAGCGACACATTCTAACAATAGGATTGTAGAAGGAGGTATTATTCCTATACACATCAAGCGAGAAGATGTTAGGGTGACGTATTCTAAATCTTATACTAAAATTAATCAAAGAGAGTAAGTCGGGTGAATCTATGCGGGAATGGATAATTTTGTGGAGATAAACTATGTCAAAAACCTTACGTCTGCAATCCAGTCTTTGTACATTAAATCTCTCCAATCTTTCATTGTAGGATGTAAGGCTACGCTCAATACCACATCGATAGCTCAATATTTTTAGGCACCTATTTTGAATGCCCTCAAGGCGTTCAACGTGTACCGAGTAATATGGAGACCACACAACTGAACCATATTCTAGCACAGATCTTACAAGGCTGTAGTAGAGCAAGAGCATGCTGCTAGGCTTCTTAAATGGTTTACTGGTACGGACGACAAATCCAAGTAGTTTATATGCTTTATTCACAATGTAGTTGTAGTGGTCACGGAACGTTAGCTCCTCGTCAAAAATTATTCCAAGATCTCTGACGCTGCCTTTACGAGCCAAAACGTGACCTCCAATTTTATATGGAAACGAAGACTTGTTATGTTTTTTTGTGAAAGATATGGAAAAGCATTTGTTTACGTTAAGCGACATCTTGTTTGCAACACACCAATCGTATACTGTGTTCAAGTCATTTTGCAAACGCAAAGCATCGACATCAGAATCAACTATTGAGTATATTTTTACGTCATCAGCATAAAGCAAACAGGGGCAAGTTAGTTTATCGATTAAATCGTTAATAAAAATGACAAAAAATAGTGGGCCCAAATGAGATCCTTGAGGAACTCCAGATGGAACAACTATTTCAGATGATAGAAAGCCCCTAACTGCTACCAACTGACTCCTGAGTGAGAGATATGAACTTATCCAACGTAATAAATCCCCGCAGATGCCAAGGGCATTAAGCTTATTACAAAGGAGTAGGTGGTTAACCTTATCAAAAGCCTTATGGAAATCAGTATATATAGCATCCACCTGTTGACGGTTAGCAAAAGCAGAACACAAGTAGTTTTTATAAATTAACAGATTACTAATTGTAGACCTGCGATTCACGAACCCATGCTGGCTGTTGGAGATATGAGACGAAACGTGGTTGTAGAGATGATTATAAACAAGTAATTCGAACACCTTAGCGAACGATGAAAGAATACTAATCGGCCGATAATTTTCACAAAGACTCCTATCGCCAGACTTGTAAATAGGAACTATAATGGCTTTCTTCCACACAGATGGAAACATGCCTGACTCAAGAGATTTGTTGAAAATAATATGTAATGGTGTAGAAAGTTCCCTGGCACAGGTTTTTAGGAAATAAGGTGGAATCCCGTCCGGTCCAGCACCTTTTTTGCTATCAAGACCCTTAAGCTTGCACAATATATCCCTTTCAGTTATAATAACTTTTGTCAAACAATGGTTAGAGAAGTTGTTTATTTCATCCAAATTGTTTATATCAACAGCAGATTTATCAAAAACTGAACCAAAGAAATTTAAAAACATGTCACAAATTTCCTTGTTATCCGACGCAATAATATTACCTAAACGCATTCTATTAGGGATTGAGCAACTTGAGCGTTTACTATTTACAAATCTCCAAAATGGCTTAATATTTTTAGCAAGACTATTTTCAACACTAGAAATAAATGTATCTAAACATTTCTTCAAGAGAGCTTTACTACGAGATCTTAGGAGGTTAAAAGTATCGTAATCTCGAGGATTATTGAACTTTTTGAATTTTTTGTGGAATTTCCTTTTCTCGTCCAAACACCTTCGTAAAGATGAGTCAAACCAAATAGGATAATTCTGAGAGCCTTTTTTAGCAAGCTTAGAATATTTTCCAATTATGTCTCTGATTAAAGTGTAGAATTTCTCAACACACAATTCAATGTCAGGTTCATATGAGAGTTCTTTATGCCAGTCTATTTTACTCAATGCCAATTTTAAAGAGGAATAATCACATTTGTAAAAATTGAATCTGTGGGTTTTAATTCGTTTTTGCATTTTAAAGCAGCAAGTATCCGGAATAACAATTAAAATTGGAGGATGGTGAAGGTCTATTTTGCTAAGCGCTTCCACGTCATGCACCTGCAAAGTACTTAAAGTAGACATAATTAAGTCTAAAAAACGACCATTAGCATTAGGAATGTTATTAAATTGCAGCAAATTGCAAAGGGACATAAAATCTAATAACTGAGCTGACTCTTGACCACGTATTTCACCAGCCAGAACGTTGCAAGTATTTGGATGTTGCACCCATGTTATATAAGGAGTGTTAAAGTCGCCGATTAGGACAAATTCATTCTCCTTGTTTGAGTTCAATATAACGCTTTGCTTTTAGAGGTAGGTATGATATCATTTTTAAAGTGGCTTATTTACTTGCAATCTCGTTTCATTCCATTTATTATTTTCATTTGGACAGCGCAATAATAATAAATTCAAACATAATGACTTACCTTTTTAAAAAAGGAACGTAGTTAGCAACTATAAATTCCCGCTGAGAGCGTCTATAATTTTTTTATACTACAACTTGCATTTGCGCGCGGCTTCGCCCGCGTGGTAAAGTTTTCCGGAATAAAAAGTAGCCTCTAGCACTCAGGAGTAATGTAGCTTCCTATTAGTGAAGAATTTTCAAAATCGGTCCAGTAGTTCCTGAGATTAGCGCGTTCAAACAAACAAACAAACAAACAAACTCTTCAGCTTTATATATTAGTATAGATTCAAAGAAGACAATATAAACACAAACCAGTAAAACGCATCTATGTAAACTTGTTTATAATTAAGTGGCTCCTACCGGTTTCTTTGTTCTGTGAATGTAAAGTAATTATAACAACTTATTTTTGAAGGTCAAGCAATCCGGAGCAAACATCCCAGATTGTGTAGTTTTCTTGAGTTACTCATACATTATACGCTTCATTATATAGGTACAGAAATACATACATACATAGCATCAAGTAAACCACATAATCAATTGCTGGCTGCTACACGAATAGGTCACTTTGAGAGAGGAGATGAGTTGATGAGACGAGTATGTATCTCAGCTGATAATAAACGACTATATTGATAGAATAAGAATACTATTTAGACTTTAGATTAATAGATGTAAAAAATCACAATATCTATATTACACTAGCTAAACAAAAGTATTAGAAAAAAAATATACTAGAAAAATAAATTGGATTATTTTAATTTGCAGAAGCATGCACACTTCCAAACAACGACAAGGGGACTTGCAAGACATTATTCCAGTGTGATGTCGCTTCGAAAATTATACGAAAGAACCCCAGGACAGCGCAGGACGAAAAGTTCCTAAGGGATTCTGCATGCGGATTTGAAGGACAAACACCTAAGGTAATATAACACTATGTGGGTATAATACAACAGACCCGCGGTAGTCCGGCCCCTGGCTAATCCGGCGCCCCTTGTAATCCGACAAGCCTATGACAGACATCTTCGTCAATTCACAATTATATAGTACACCTAGGTACAATCTAACTTTTTCATACGTACGTAATTTTGTCAGATTACAAGGTACTCCTTATCTAAAAAGTTCCGGACTACAGGGGGTCGGTGGCAGTAACCCGTAGTCCGACAAACTCGACAATCCGACACTGTCTTGCAAAACGTTTGTCGGATTACCGCTGGTCTGCTGGTCTTTGGGGATTTAATGATAAATGAATCTGATAAAGGTCGCAGGAACGAATTCTAAGAGGACGATCTAGTAATGTTTGAGGGAGGACTATGTTCAGCAGCAGTGGATATCTTGTGACGTGTGACGGCTTGCATAAATCTGGTAATCGAACGTGCGTGCGTGTGGTGCGTAAACTGCGACGTTTGTTGAAGATACTCAAGTCGGGATACTAAAGAATATTTCCAAATAAAATAAGACCCGAATGATAAAATATGCATTGAAATTAACACCAAATATGGATTAAGATTTGCATAATAATACTTATAATGACGAAGCATGGGTGCATCGTCAACTTTGAATTAAAAGGTCTGTGTGGCATTTAATTACGCTTGTCATTCTGAGCCATTATAAATTTCGTAATGATAAGTAATTTAGTATAATTTAACTGATTTCACTGGTTTCAAGTAAATCATATTTGTCAGTTTTCGTATTTAACAGCTAATGTAGATAGTAATCATTTATTTACCATTTTTTGGGAGCATAAATATCCGTGGCATAGATGAGATTCCGACTTTTGTTTGGTCGGCTTATATATATTTCACTAGTAGCATTTATCAGCAAGCCCTAAATAAAAAGAAGTTTAATTTAAAAACGGCGCTTGGACGCTGCTATATGACCGTAGGTTCAAAATATAAGCAATGCTATAATACCCAACAAGACGAAGATTAGTAACAAAAGTAATACATCTTATTTTAATCCTATTGTTCGTATGTGTCGGCAATATAATGAACTAATAAATAAGAATCCCTCTGTAGACTTATTTCATAGCAATAATATCACTACTTATAAGAATCTGATCCGTAATGTCCTTAAGGATTCAACTTAAGCTAAATTTATCACCAATTTAACTTTGTCATACACCATTTTAATTTTAACTTTAACTTTTGCTTGTATTCTGTATTCCACTTCACAAACTTATTTTAAACAATAAAATTGAATTAGGAAGTTATGACTTCCTAATTTAATTCATGGCATAACCCATTGAAGTTAACATTATCAGTTTCGTTTAGTTAATTTTACCTTTTTTATCTCGTTAACACTTAATATTAATTCCGGAACACAAGTTTTTGGGTTATAATTATGTTAAAAAACTTCAAACAATTCTATATATAATGTATACCTGATTATAACCTGTTTTGTGTGTAATAAATAAAATAAAAGACTGGTAATCATTTTATTCCAGGTGTGCTGCCCTGAGTCGGAGCCCTTGTCGTGTTTGACGCCCGACAACAAGCCAGGGAAATGTGTCAATATACAGAAGTGTACACACCTCGCCGAGATACAAGAAGATCCGATTGGAGAAGACGAAACGGTGTTCCTCAAAAATTCTGTGTAAGATGCAAAATATAGCTTCGTATGATAATGACGTTTTACACAAACACCGCATATTTAGTCAAAATTGGTTCGTTAGTAGCGTCGCTACATACATAGGGAAGTGTTAAAAATATTACCCTTCCTTGCTTTGCGTAGTCGGATAAAAAACGCACGATTTCCTCATCAGATCCAACTCCAAAATACGTCAGTCAATTTGTCAATGTTTTTTACTTAGATACAAAAAATATATAAATAAAAATTCTGTATGTATTATATAATCATAAACCAGTTTATCATCAATTGCTTTTAACATCCGAACAGCGGAATCTGGTGAATAAATGCGATTCGTAAAAATCTGGTTGTTCCGTGTCTATACTAAAGAAGTCTATAAAACACGTCACATTATTGACGAGAACGAAGCCATACATAATCGAAACAATTTTACTTACGTTAAATATTATGTACCTATGCTGATATAAGGGGTGGGTAGTTCATCATGAGATAGTTATGCACTAGTGTTGGAATTTAAAAATTTATTACCTATTTTGCGAGTATATAAATGAACTGCTCTAAACAAAACTTAACAAATACTGAATTGTATTTTTTTTCTCTACATAATGCATTGTATTTTATACCTTGAACTGATTTTGAAAAGAGTTTCTTGCCCGTTCTTCTCTAGTGAGAACTGCTTTCCGAACTGGTGGTAGAGTTAATATTGACGGAATCTAAATAATGTATAACATTTTATGGGTTCGAATAAATTATTTCTTTTTATTTCATTTCATTTCATTTCATTTCATCATCATTAGCCACATGAACTCCACTGCCAAATATATAAGGACTCCTCTAGCTTTCTAGACGGACATGTCAAAAGCGACCTGCATCTAGCGTGTCCCTGGTAGTTAGTTACCCAATATTTGTATCAAGTGGTTAAAAAAATCTCACACATGGTGTATACTAAAGTGTTAATTCTAGCAAGTCGAGTCTTGCTTTCAGACGGCGGCACGGCGTGGCGTAGATATAGGGTTAACTAGTCTAGGTGTCGTAGCCAAAATATCTTTCTACAATCGTCAACGCTGATAGAATATAGAACAAATGTATGAGAATTATATGTTTTGTATTAAGTCTATCACTACGATATGGCATTCTCAGTCATAACGACAGTGTTAACAACTGTAGAAAGGCGTCTTGGCTACAGCACCAGGTAGCAACTTTTTTAGCCTCATCGTATATCCATGCTCATAATATTTATACTCATCAGACATATATACTTGCGTTGACATTTTGCCAAGACAGGATAAAAAATATACCATGCCATACCATACCAGCCCTATATTATATACTGCCCACTGCTGAGCACGGGCCTCCTCTACTACTGCGAGGGTGTTATTTAATTTCATTTCATTTCACCACGCTGACCTATTGCGGGTTGGCAGACTTCACATACCTTCGAAATTCTTATAGAGAACTTCTGAGATATGCAGGCTTCCTCACGATGTTTTCCTTCACCGTAAAAGCGAGCGATAATTAACAAAGAATACAAAAATAACTTTTTAGAAAAGACAGAGGTGCGTGCCCTTGGGGTTTGAACATTCGTTTCGGCAGTCCGTTGCACACAACTAGGCTATGGCCGCTTTTAAAAAAAATATAATACTTACATAATTTTACAGTTGTGCAGGACCCGAAGACAACAGTGTCTGTTGCGGGCCACCACTTTCGTCCAAATACGGTGGAGGAAACACCAAGACGACTTGTGAACAATCAGCATTCCCACCAGACCCAGACAGCGACTGCTGCGGCCTGGACTCCAGCTTCGATAACAAAATCCTTGGTGAGAATCTATCTCTTTTTACAGACACAGCAGTACTGCTGATGGTAACTCAAGTGATGGCCGGATATAGTATCGATTGATGAAAGATGATTATTCCTCGTCGCTCGATATAATTATGTCAGCCTATTCAACGGTTTTATTCTATACAACTGGATCATCATAATCATCAGCCACTTCAAGTCCACTGCTGAACATAGGCACACTCCACAGATTTCCCGACAGACCTGTTGAACGCGGCCTGCAACTGCAAGTCCCTGCAACCTTTACAACTGGCTCATAAAATAGAAATACTATAGAATATTTTCTAAAACAATGCCTAGTCATTACACTGCACTAGTTGGTTTTTAAAGCAGAAAAAGACAAACAATTGGTGCCCATAGAATTTTCACTGAGAATACCACTACTAAATAGAAAAACTCCATTATTACTTTATAGCACATAATTTAAATATTTTTGTAGTTATTATTAATGACCACATGATCCCTTTCAGGTGGCGAAGCGACTGCCATCGATCAGTACCCTTGGTTGACTCTAATCGAGTACCACAAGCTGGGTGAAATAAAACTGATGTGTGGTGGATCCCTTCTCAGCGCTAAATACGTGCTGACTGCGGCTCATTGTGTGAAGGGACCTATCCTTGATAAGGGAATACCGTGAGTACCTACCTTTATTTTAGATTCAGTACAAAGCTACCCTATTTTTTTGTTATCATCCTTCCCAGCCACGTGAAGTCTTCTGCATAGGCCTCCCCAGATCCCCTAAAGATTTTCAGGCTCTTTTGTTATAGATATGATTAGTGTTATGTCAGGAGTTAAAGAGGTTACTATTTACTATTAGGTGAGAGGCTTGTTCCTTTGCTCCGTTAGTGTCTACAACTGATTCTGATAGTCTTAACTACTTTTTTTCAGTAAAAACGTCCGTTTGGGCGAATATAACACAACCAACAACGGTCCCGATTGCGTGCCCTCTGACGCCGGCAGCCAGGACTGCACCAAGGGCATGTTCCTCGCCCCGATAGAGCAAACCATCCCCCACCCAGACTACAAGCCGTACAGCCTCAACAAACAGCACGATATAGCACTCATCAGGCTTAAGACCTTCGCGCCTAGGACGGGTTCGTACAATTTTATACGCCCTTCATCCCCGAAGGTAGAGGCACAACTAGTCCAGCCACTTTTGTATGTATTCCGTCCCAAGATAGGGGGTGAGAATATCTCCGTATTGGGTACAAATTTTAGTCCGGGCTGATACTGAATAGAAAAATCCAATATCACTTTGCGCGACCTGGAGATCGAACCCGAGAGCCCAGCATTGCAGTCGTACTGTAATACAACTACGCCACCGAGGCATCAGTTTAGATACATCTAAGTTGAAAAAAATAGTTTAGTTTCCTATGTTTGATTTTATACATTGTTTTATACTAGCTTTTGCCCGCGGCTCCGCCCGCGTGATTGAGTTTTTCCGGGATAAAAGTTTTATATTTAAAAGAGTAACAAACAGCCATACATCTATACTTACAAACTTTCGCGTTTATAATATTAGTAGGATGTAATAGAAAATAATACAAAACATATTTTTTTTTGTGATATCAGCATCAAAATTAGTTGAAAATTAAGGCAGTTACTTATTCATATTTTAAAATATATTGTTGTGAGCAAAAGTGGGGGCGTGGCGGGGATATCACGCTATCTCTTTCGCACTCTCGCCGAACTATGGCCGGTAAGACTTGGTGTCGTCACAGTCTGATATTACTGATATTTGACAACTTCCCCTTCCACCAAATTTCAATGCTTGATAACTTACTTATTGTTGCGCTAATTTTGAAAATTGTAGTTCGGTTAGATTTTGAATAGCATACATTTTTGATAAATGTATATGTGACGGCACACAATTGTCATCTACCGCCACTTATCAACATGTCTAGAAACCAAATGGACAACTGGAAGACTCAAGCACTAATCTGACAGTTGTATTGACAAGCAGGAAAAAAAGCCCAAAAATTATGCCAGATGGCAATACACGATCCTGAATTGCGATAGCAATGTTTGCGCAAAGCGCAGTATATATACCACCTCCGAGTGGAAACCATCGGAAGGGTCGCGCAACATCTGCCTGACTGGAAATCTTCCCCTTCCATAGAGGAACGCAACCATCTTTCATCTATTACGGCGACGCCCTTTCGTCTCCAAATAAGTATATAAAAGAAGTCAACTACCCTATTGCTTTTTTTTTGCAGAATTCATCATTCCCATTTGCCTGCCCAAGGTGGACTACACACAGTCGCCGCCGCCAGGTTTCTCTTTCTATGTCGCCGGCTGGGGCCGTTACATCCAGGACGTGGATGCCGGAATCTACCGCAGCAGTAAAGTAAAGTTGCATGTGAACGTGCCCTTTGTCGATAATGAGGTTAGTGCTTTTTTATTCTAAAGTAGTTACTACCTACACTGCACCTGATGGTAAGCGAAGTCAAAACACAATGAGGATTAAGCCATCACATTCCTAGATGATCGCCAGAATTGTCAGCGCGGCCGTCTTATTGCATCTCATTTCTGAAAAAGACTGTCCGTCTAATCCGGCTTCATTAATAAGGCGTGCTGATTCTGATAGGAGCTTCATTAACAAGTACCTAGGTACCTATTAATAACATAAGATAATAGTGTTACGCGCGCTAATACTCGCGGATAGTAGCGCCATCTATTGGCTAAAAGTGGTACTATCCGAATGTGGAAAGTTCGGCGATGGAACATTCTCGAAAGATCTCGATGTCTCCAGAATGTCGTGGAAACGCGATTATTGACCTATATTTGCGAGAGAGTTCCCGACTATTCCGGATCTTTCGAGAATGTTCCACAGACTACGATAGTACTCGCGGCCGGCGACCGCGGCCTTGTGACCAAGGCCATTGACCGAGTATAAAAGGCGGCGCGCGGCCGCCGCCGGGGATTCAGTTTTGCTTAGCGAGCAGAGCGACAAGCGGACTACGAGCGATAACTCCGAGCGACTTCGAAGCGAATTGTGATTTGTGTGAACGTATAGTGAGTGACTATAATTAGTGTATTCGAATATCGTAGTATCCAGTGCAGTGTTTTAGTTAGTTTAATTGTAATTATTTGCTAATAAAAACTTAATTGGTACTTTTATCGCAATACCGGCGTTTAATTGTTTATACCGAATCCCAGCACGTAACAATAGTTTAAGGTTGCCCCCCGAGGCAATTCTTGTGCGCTGGGTCTTCACACCCAATGCACGCCCATGCGCAGGAGGACATTAGTCGCGGGCCGAGGCACACAGTCAGTGTGTATACCTCTTGATTGTAAATCACATTGAGGCCTAAAAGGGCCCGCGGACATTTCCTGGCACCCTCTCTTTCCGCCCATCTTGGGAACCTTTCTCCCTTCCCCCCACCTTCCCTTCCATATTCCTCCTCCACTCCCCTCCCAGGCCCCTGCAGTCGTCAAGCCGGGGGACTCCAGTATCCCATTCGCAGGTTTCCCCCGGTGTTGACTGTAGGACCGCCTACCCAAAAAAAAAAAAAATAGTTTAAGGTTTTACAAAAAACCTCTAAAGTTTGTATGACAACAAAGCCGCAAGCAAATGGTTGTAAATTAATCATACGATTCAATTTACGCAACTGCCAAATAACAACAAACATATTTTTGCAGCGTTGCTTAGGGGGCGTTCGAAAACTGCGCAACGGCGAGAATATATCTCTCTGGGGTGGACAGCTTTGCGCTGGTGGCGTCCCCGGTAAAGACTCCTGCAAAGGTGACTCCGGCGGTCCTCTGATGTACGATAAGGAGAGAAAATACGAAGTTATAGGCGTTGTGAGTTACGGGGCCGAAATATGTGGACAGGAAGGCATCCCCGGCGTATACACAAACGTACACGCATATCTCCCGTGGATTAAATCTACAATAAAGTCATAAAATGTTCAACATCCTGTTATTAATTTTATATTAATTGGTGTGAAACAATTCCAATAAATTACAATGTTTATTTGTAATTAGGGAGCTAACCATGACTTAAATATAAATGTAAACCAACTCTTCTAAATTCGACTGTTTGTAAACAGTTGAAATGTCTCGAACTGCTCTCTAATAAGAATAATTATAATAAATGTTAGGGTTCATCATTTTACATGCAATAAATGTGGAAATTCTTTGATTGAGGTTTGTAACGGAAAAATTTAATACGCTCTAAGCTTTAGGTACATTGTTATTCTTCTTTTTCCAAAAGATTGCGAGTTACATTGAAATTTTACAATACACCTATAAAATTATGCTAGTTTTTATTTTATGCACGTTTTTTCTACCAGTTAAACCTCATAAATGTTATTAGTCGTTTTATTTTGAAGACTTCGAGGGCATTATTATAAAAGTCATTGTATTAAGTAGGTATCTAATGATTAAATAAATTTATTTTCATATTAAATATGACTTAATAAAATTAATGTTATTTCATTTATAACCACCTTCTTAACTGTACGTACTAATTTCATATTTTTATCTGATAAGTTCTTATTAAATGACATGCCATGCCGTATCCTTATTTTTTAGCTGTATCTAAGTAAAATAGACCATACAATTTACTAAAATTTACATTGCAAATGACTGTACACTGTAAATATTGCCAGTGTAATAAGTAATTACTAATTTTGCACTTACATACATACATAGTATTACGCCTTTTTCCCTTATCAGGGGCAGGCAGAGATGTAAAACACCCACATTTCGTCAGCTATGTTAGGTCCCATGTAATACGGGGGGGGGGGGGGGGGGGGTCTCTGTTGCCATTTACCGGGCATATTTCCAGACTCCGGGCTGATACTGAGTACAAAAATATCACTTTTTCCGGCCCGGGGATCGAACCCAAGACCTCAGCACTGCAGTCGTACCTAAATACAACCACGCCACTGAGAAAGTCTTTGTATTTACAATTTTGTATTCATAATTTATATAATCAGACATTTATTCAAGTAGGTACTACATAGTCCCGGTTCGTCTGGTTTTATAGGGTAAGCATAGCAAAGTGACCCCACTGTACTTGATGCCTGATGGTATGTGATTATACGGTCCAGATAGTGTCGACTGACGAGAGATGACCCCTCACCAGTCGGCACGAATATACCAGCCTTTTTGATACCGGATATATAAATGGATATGAAAATGGTTATTAATGCAGAATTTATTCACGATGCTGCAGTTATATTAGCTGTTTGGTATTTGTATAATCAAATTAGAAGAAATCACGCACCATACAGCAGAACTCGGTGTGCCATAAGCATAACTTACGTCTCGCCCCGCACCCACGCGCGGTCACGTATTTTCATACGTAGTATTACTTACTCTATGACGTATTTCTCTGCATGTAGGTGCGTGATCTGTAACACTGAGAATGAGTTTTATGTGTGTTGCACTACGCGTTTTTCAAAAGAAGGAGAGATAGCAACGTAAGAACACGTCTGCATAATGCAGTGCAGTGTGCGCAGGGATGCCAGATAGTGTCTCAATAATACTGGTACACCGTACAAAAAAAATGGTACACACAATAACATAAATTAATTGCAACTGTAACATAAAGCATCTGTAAGTATAAAAAATTTCCGGCGACGTATTTTTTTTAGGTCTCCGTACTACTATTTTCGTTTTCAAATTATGAATTAATCATGCAACAAGAATTGATATATTCTTACATACAAGAATAAAAACAATTCAATGTTGATAGTTGGTATTATTGCGTAGCAATACAACTTCTACTTCGTACATGGTACAAGACCCTGAAAACCACTACGGGTACCAGGAAATTGGTACGTCTGGCATGGACGTGGAGTGTGCGAAACGCCAAATAAACCAAACAATCTTGCCATCTAGTATGTATGCGCTCAAATTCGTAGTTCAACCTTCGTGCGCTCAGCCGTGTATATAAATAAGTACTGTATTAGCTATGAGATGGCGCTGTTTTAAAAAAATAAAAAAGGTTTTTAAGACGGTTTGTTTTTTAAATGATATATCTACATAATTATTATAGTAGTAAATGTTGTTTTTTATATATTTTTAATCCCTTATGAATAGTTCTTACCTATGAACAAAGTCCCTTCTGTTTTTTTTTCAATGGTAACATTGAATACGAATTGACGAATCGCCGCGGCCGCGAGTGTCGAATGAATTAAGTGAACGCCAAACAAATCGGCCCCGACCGATGCGCTCGTCCGTCGTTTCTGTCGAGAATCGAGATCGCGCGTCCAAATTATTATTTCCATTCGTATGTTTATGTATGAAAATAAGTGAAATACGAGTTTTATTGAATGAACGTGCGCCTATACGGCATCGAACATCAAGAAAAACGAAACACCATCGTAAATTCATTGTGAACAAGTGATGTTACACGCATTACATCCATGTCGGCAAAATATGTTTACAATATTGATTAATCGCATATTGTGTTATTATAAAATTGTGATGTGAAATGTAGGTGATTGCGAAAATATTAATAAAGTTGTTGAATGCAAAATGCGACTGTACTGTAATAATTTTAATGGCGTGCCCGATTGTGTGAGGTTTTGAATTTACGTGTTTTGTTGTGATTTTTGTGTTGTATTTTGACAATGGAGGGGACTACAGAAAAGGATTGTTCGCCTCTATGGAATCTTTACCAGCAGATCGTCACGGATATGAAGGTATGTGTAGTTTTTCTATGCGTGCTCTGTAGTTCCACGGCCCACATTTTATGGGAAATCGGCTCCGACTCGCTCCGGTTGTACCGAGAGGCGTCCGCGGACGCTACGATGCTCTCGGCTGAGTTTTTGAATCGTATCCATGCTTATACAAGTACTATAAAAGTAGGTTTTAAATTGTTACTGTTCTACGCTGCGACCATTACGATATTGAAGATCTAGAATACTTTTAAGACACTAGTCAGTGCGTCGCAATCAGTCATCAGAGTCTGCCGACGCAAAAGTTTGAGCGTATTCTCACGCCTTTATTTTAAAATAAGTAGGCACAGATGTATCTAGTACAACCAAGGTTCCTACAGCTTATTTTTATTTTACGCCATATGATCTGACATAAATTATATTTCTCGTAGTCATGACATTTTACCTAAAATTAATCTTATAATTTTTAAGCCAACTATTTTCACAAAGTATACTTGCTTATATACACTACCCCTAATAAGTTTTAATTTTGCAATAGAAATAATATAACTATTATTCCATAAATTATATTATTCCAGGAAGGAAAACCTAAATATATACCTATACCTAACTGTATTTCGATAATTATTATATTATCTGCTGTGTTTGGTCTTCTTCAATATGTTCTAACATTATTATTATTTGTTTACATTTAATATTATGTCAATTGTTGCTAAATATGAGATAATTACATTATAAATATGGCATACAATCACAGATATCAAACTACCCTCTCCCTAGCTAAATCAATATTTTTGTTTTCCATAGTAAAGAATGTTGACTAGGAGTTTCTTTGATTCAAGGACTGGTAACCATGAGCGTATATGCCCCCCGAGGCAATTCTTGTGCTTTGGGTCTTCACACCCAATGCACGCCCATGCGCGGGGGAACATTAGTCGCGGGCCGAGGCACACAGTCAGTGTGTATACCTCTTGGTTGCATAACACATTGAGGCCTAAAAGGGCCTGCGAACATTTCCTGGCACCCTTTTCCTTTCCGCCCATCCTGAGAACCTTTCTCCACTCCCCACCTTTCCTTCCATCATCCTTTTCCGCTTCCTTCCCAGGCCCCTGCAGTCGTCAAGCCGGGGGACTCCAGTATCCCATTCGCAGGTTTCCCCCGGTGTTGACTGCAGGATCGCCTACCGAAAAAAAAAAAAACCATGAGCGTATATAAGGGGGGGGCGTTTCGGGGGTCCAGACCCCCCCTCTTAGCTTACCAAAAAAAAAAAAACGTGCCACAAAACATGCATATATTATAATGCCTATGTGCACTTCTAAGGCCCCCCCTATGTGAGAACTATAGCTACGCCCATGCTGGTAACACCTAAAGTAAATTTTAAAACTAAACTCTTATACCATGAGTTGCCTTAGTAGCAGGTAGTAACATGCTGTGCAGTTGCTATCAACTTGTTGCCAGGAAACACTACACTCCTATAATCTTCAATCATCTTCTTACTTTGCTATATTTTGTGAAAAGTATTTTATCGTGTTAAGTAGTTTGCCATATTATCATAGCAGCACTGTTTTATATACTGCCCACTGTTGAGCACAGGCCTCCTCTACAACTGAGAGGGTCAAAGCCTTAGTCCACCACACTGGCCTAGTACGGGTTAGCAGACTTCACATTCCTTCGAAATTCAGAGAACTTCTCAGGTATGCAGGTGTCCTCACAATGTTTTCCTTCACCGTTAAAGCCAGCGATAATTCACAAAGAATACACACATAACTTTTTAGAAAAGTCAGGTGTGTGCCCTTGGATTTTGATCCTGTGGACATTCGTCTCGGCCGTCCGCTCCATTCCCAACTAGGCTTTCGCCGCTTTTTAAGTAAGTAGTCTTTTGTTAAGAAGTTTGTTAATATATATTCACCACTGTCCTACTATCCATCATCCTATGATTGTTTTAAACAGAAGCAAATTCAAATTGAATAATAAAGACATTAAATATTTCATCTCTTTGAATCAGGACTAAAGGATGAGAAGAATTATAGATTACATTGATCTTGTTATCACTAAGGTTATCTGTGTGAAAAATATCATCTTAATCCATTGAGAGATCAATGTATTAGCGGCTAGTAGAAAACAGTACATCTTTACCTAATATCAAGTGTGATACCATGTCTTTTTCCTACTACTATACTGCAGGAGCACCAGTAAAACCAGTGCTTCAGGGTGGAAACTGTCATGAATAGCCAAGGAAAGGTAAGCGACGCTGTGTCAGACTGGGGGACGCCGCATTGGGGGTGGGAGAGTATGTGGGCAGACTGGGCCTGGCAGCTTGTGTGGTACTCCCCGCATAGGCTGAGCGCTGACCCCCTGTTGGCTCCTGCGGCAATGATCAATCAAGGTCAAAGTGGCGAGACCCTCATTGGAGGGCGGTGCTGGGCAGAGATCGGCAACCTGGAAGGGAGCCACGATGTCTCCAAGGTCTAGCTGTGCCGCAGCCGAAACTCCCTTTGGTGAATGCGGCCCCTGGGAATGATTCCTGCGAAGCGAACCGAACCAAAGCGAAAGTGGCAGTGCCACCCATACTGGGACTAAGGGTGAAATAGTTCCAAAGAGGTGAACTGATCACCTGTCTGTGCGACTACATACGTTCCCCAATAGACATACATACATACATCTCTTTTTCCTTCTGCCATCCTTATGGGGGGTTGGTCATGTCGGATTGCCGTCTCACCGGACTATGAGAGTGAAGGAATAGCGAGTGCACCTGTGTATTGCGCACACACTTGTGCACTATAATATCTCCTGTGTACCTGGTTGGTCTCTATTGAGATTGGCCGCTGTGGATGAAATCGGCTAGGAAGGGATTATGGGGGGTTGCCATAACACTTATTTAGAACCTAGCAGAAAGGATATAGTCAAATTTTTAGAGACTCCTGCTTGGCATCAACCCCGTTTTGGGGTTCCAATGCTATGCCAAACATGTTTTTAAGAAATACTGGCACACAGTGAAGATATTGCTGCCACTAGACAAAAGAGACAGTGCCAGGTATGGCATGGGTATATTTTAATTTTGTTTTTAACTACATATATGAGAACATGGTTTATACTAGACAATGGGGGACTTAATTCATGCTATGACTTCAGGCATCTTCGAAATTCTTACAAATATTATCACTCAAGAACATGGACGTAACTAGTCATTTTCAGGGGAGCCAGTGTCCTAGACTAAAAAAATAAAATTACTTCTATGTACTTCTGTGAAGGTTTGATAATTAAAAATTATAGTACTAGGCTGCCTCAAAATGCTGTTGGTGGGCACTAAGCAATTCTGGGTTGGGCAAGGATCAATCGGCCACCCCTCTATATATGTCTACGATCAAGAACGCCGGTTTTTTTCATGTACAGTCAGCCACATTAGTAGCTGAACACATTCAAAACTTCGCGCCTCGTTTTTTCTTTACAAAAGACAAAGGTGTTTTACTTTACTACACAAAAAAAAACAATGAAACTTAACGCGAAGAGGCGATTTGAAAATTTATTTAATAATTTAATTTCTCATATGTAAGAGTCCGTCTGGGTGGGTACCACCGCAATGTCTATTTCTACCGCCAAGCAGCAGTGTGCATGCACTGTTGTGTTTCGGTTTGAAGGACATTGTAGCCAGTGTAACTACCGGACATAATGAGACTTAACATGTTACGTCACAGGATAACGAGCGCAGTGGAATGCCACACAGTACTTTGTAAGTTAAGGTGATGGATGGTGTTGCTACTGTTTATGGGTGGTCGTATCGCTTGCCATCAGGGGAACGGCATACTCGTCTCGTCAATCGATGCAATATAAAAAAAAAATGTTTATCTACTTAAGTAGCTGACTGTACAATGACTCTTTTATAGATCTGCGTAAATTCTAGATACGTTGTAGGTATAATTTATTCACTAGATAATCTGTAAACATTGAACTTTATTAAAATGCACAGTGGTGTCCGAATGAATGTCCTAGATGTCCGTGAGACGTAGTACTAACTAAGCATTCTTAGGGCGGTATTAATAAATCAATCTCAAGTTTGAGTTACATCTCAAGTAGACATAATTTATGGAACTATTAATACATTATGTCTACTTGAGATGTAACTCAAACTTGAGATTGAATTATTAATACCCCCCTTAGATTAGGTGTAAATAGTAACTTATCTTCTTTGGTTACAAATGCTCCGATAAATCGTTACGATCGCACAATACATTAATCGTGTCGAGAAATCGGAACGGGTGTGTTTGATTTGATTGGTTTTGTATTGGTCTTACACGAGAATTAGTTCAGTAGTTGTGTATAATAAAGGCTTTTATGATATCTTATAGTATCAGATATGTAGCTAGAGTTGCGTGGGTGAATCTATATATATATATATATATATATATATATATATTGTTAGGATTTCAGTTAAATTTACTTTAAAAAAATAATAAAAATTAGTTAAAAAGATACTAAATTGTTAACAAAAACCATAGACTGCACTTGATAGAAATAACTTTCAAAGAGTAGGTTACAAAATATTACCAGTACACTAAATTCCCATGATGATGTTCACGCGCGCACGTCCGTCGACTGAATGCTCTGACTGACTCCACTCCTTTTATAGGGATTTGGTCGGTGCTTTCAGTGATTACTACCTTCAATAAATAAATTGACAGCTAACAATATATATATATATATAAGCGAAAGATCACTCACTTACTCATCAAGAAATATCACAAACTACAAGACCTAGGAGTCTCAAATTTTGCGTGGGGGTTCCTTTTAAGACGTAGGTGCTCACTAAAACGGGATTTTGCTAAATTCAATCCCTAAAGGGGTAAAAATGGGTATAAAACTTCTATAGTTTTTATTGTAGGTTTTATTCGTTCACTAATAGGAAGCTACTTCACTCCAGAGTGCTATAGATTTTATCCCGGGAAAATATTTATCCTGAAATACCTTTTACAGCCGTGGCCCACGGGCAAATGCTAGGATATAATATATACACCCACAATACTGGAAGTATCATGGATATTCGGTCTTAAAGGAATCAGTAAGGAATTAAGAAAGGGAGTGGTGTTAGAGTTTGGGTTTCTAGAATTCTCATATTCAATCATTTCATGTCAGTTTTCTGTGAGACTGTGGTACTACCTCGGTCAAGCCGGCTGATTCATGCTGCAAACAAATGCGTCTTCGCCTGTACCATTTTATATTATATAGGCTTATCATGCCATTGACATTAGCATACATTTTAATACTACGTATGGCATCACCTAGCATCGATAATGATTGTAAAACACGTATGCATATTAATCAAGGTCATTGCTTTTAAATATTTATTAGAATAGATGTAGGTACATTTAAGTAATATAAATAAATGTCACAGTACACAGATATACAGTAGGATATCTTCATACAAACGGCCGGAACGCGAGTGATGCCTACGTGACTCGATATTAGTATTTAGTACACATTAAGTACACAAACAGTCGCGAGTGCGCCGCAGTGACGAACGAACCGTGTGATTGTTTTGTAAGCAGCAAGCGTGCATTTTGTGAATATTTGAATTTAATAAGAAGTACTTGCATAATATGGCAAAGAGCAATAATAGACTGTATTGTGCTGATTTTGGTTGTTTGAATTCTTCAATAACGCACCCAGAGATATTTTTTTTAATTACCTGGAAACCCCGAAAGGTAAGACTATAAATACGTTTTTATATACCCACTAAAACGTAAATTCATTATTTTTTAAATAGATAGGTATTTCGCTTTTTCCACCGAGTAAAATACCTGGATTAATAAATAAAGGAGTGGATAAGGTGAAAAAGTGACGTATGAGTGACTTACCTACACTCACGATAAAATAACTAGTAAGTAGTTTCCTAGGCTAGGCTACTTACTTAATATGTACTTAGCTACTTATACACAAACACACACTCACACCCTGTATCCCCGAAAGGGTAGTGTGAGGATGGCTGATAAGATGAATAAAACGATACGAATGCTGAGTATATACTGAATATTTTATTATAGTCAAATGCTTAAATACAAGTTATATAATTCAAAGAGTACAATATTATGTAGAGGGGCATCACAGTAGGCAGAGGCTGAACTATTTGCACCCACTTTTCGCCTTGTATAATCCGTCCCATGATGTGATAGGGGGCGAGCCTATCGCCATATCGGGCACAAATTCCAGACTCCGGGCTGATACTGAATAGAAAAATCCAATATCTTTTTGCCCGACCCGGGAATCGAACCCGAGACCTCAGCAATCACCTTAGCTACTTACATAATAATATATTATTGAATTAGACTAAATATCATCATGAAATAATTATGAGAATATCCCTTGGAATGTCGGACTTATTTTTATAAAAAGAAATGTTTTCTTTTTATAAGCGGTTATTTAACTTGCAATGTACCTATGTATGTTTGTTCGGGTGGAATCTTGCAAGTCAATTTTGAAGCAGTTACCCTCAACCGATTGTGTTGAATAATATTTTATATGTATATATTTAATAAGAATTTCGTTTTTTAAATAATATCTTTTACAATCTCATAACTATAGTAGGGACAAACTAATCTGGCCGGTATGACATGACACGGTTTTGATTTTTTTGGGTAGACTTTCTCACAGAGTTATCGCGTCGGGAAAAAAATTGAATTGTCATACCGGCCAGCTTAGTTTGTCCGAACTATAGAAAGAAACTCAAGTATCTCAGATTAGATTAAAATACTGTAGACGGGCAGCCCTATCGCGTGTTTATGTACCGCGCGGCTGTAGGTAATTATTTCAAGGAGAGGGCTGGAGTCATAATACTGCATAGATAATATTACCCTGTAAATGTGAACGATTGCATTTTTAAATGCAGAAGACTGGTTGTTCACGTCACGGTAAGTCTCCGCTAATAAATGCTCACAAAATCAAAGATGTTTGCTGGAGATTGGCGATCACTAAAAATAAGAAATGAGACTTGTGGGCTTATAATGTCTCCAAAAAACGCAACTCTTAAGTCGACGTCGTTTAATTTTAATGTTCGTGATACGTCAGTCACGTGTTATTCTCTCAACCAATCCCAATAAAACGAAACGGACTCGTGTCGTGTTTTTTTGCCACATTCTAAGCACACAGTTTTTTTTCAACCATAATAAGCCAACTTATTCAATTAAATATTAATCAATCAGCCTATCGCTATCGACTATTGAACACAGGCCTCCTCAAGTCAGCGCCAACTACCCCGGTCTTGGGCATGAGGTGATATTAAGTCACGTTAATAAGAATAAAACTTGTGCATTGTGCAATGTGACCCTTATGTCATCATGTGTACTGTACAGTCAGGCACAAAAGTGACCGAATAAATTCGAAATTTAAAATCTTTAAAATTTTGTGTCAGTATCAACAATCGCTTTTTCTTCACTAAAATAAAATTAAAAAGCTTTACTTTATTGTCGATATTAAAAAATATATTTTGATTGAATTTAATGTGTACGTGTGTGTGTATGTGTATGTATGTGGCTGACTGTATAGTTTATGCCTGAAGCCAGACATTAGGTTGCTTTTTATTCTAGTTATATCAACAATTCTGTCCGCGTTGAAATTTATTACCTTATCAGTCATCCTGGTTTTTTTTTTTAATGTTTATAACTCGAGGTTTTGTTTTTTTAACACGGAGACGGTGACCTCACTGCAACAGATTGTAAGTGGAGTGGGGTCCAGGTAGAGTGTTGAATAATGAGAGATGATTGCCCTCGCCAGTCGATATTATTATGCCGGCCTGTTTGAAACCGGATATACACAGGCTGATCCCGGAACGCGACACACTTACGTGGGCCACTATGGCGGGATTTACACCTACATGTTTAATTTTATTTTGCTCTAGTGATCGAAGGCGGTGCCCCACTCCACAGGCCTTATATGCTGCCACTACAGCAAGGAGATTATGCTTTACTCGTTATTTTCATACATACATACGTCTTTTATCTCCTAAGGGATAGTCAGATTTGCAACCATGGCACCCTCTTTTCGCCAAGAGTGTTCCGTTGCATGAAGTGATATATGTCGAGCCTATCGCCATATCGATCACAAATTAAAAACTCGGGGGGCTGATACTGCGCAGAAAAATTTAAAGCTAACCTTTTCCCGACCTGGGATATGAACCAGGGACCACAAAAAGCGGGTTGCAATACAACTACGCCACCGAGGCAGTTACTGGTGTCCTTATACTGAAATGATAGGCTACGGTTCAAACATGTTCAAGCAATGAAACCATTTCTCCTACTATCACGCGTCGCCGTTTGTAGCAAAAAAGATATCGAAATTATCAAAAGTAACAGTTTTGACCTTGTTTTGTTTTTCTACCTTCACTTTATTTAACTAAAGTAAATTATTATTCACAGTCGAATATGCCGCGTCGTTATTTTTTAAGAGGTTATCATAGTTAACACTTATCATTAAAAGGTTGGGGTTACCTTGCGGTTTTATAGTTTTAAATATAACTGTGACATAATGAATTTCTTTCTAAGATGCCGTTACAGTAATTAGTCGATAATGTACTCAGTATTATTTGTTTTAAGATCCACTTTTTATCAGTTGATGTGATAAGAAACTGGTAAAGTGCTAGTTTGGTTTCTGCTCCGGGAGGTTCGTATTGCAAAATAATCACCATTTCGTTCAACGTGATTTATTCGAAAAAAAATACGTAAAGTCGAGAATAGAAATTTCTCCTGTTTCTAAAGTCCGTTAAAGACGCGCAAGAAGAAGCAGTTATGGCTAAGATGAGCTACTTCAGGTTTAGTTTTGAGGATCGACCGTCTGCCTGCTGTCGTCCACTCTCCACAGTCCACGCCCTCTGAGGTATTCAATCTACGGCAAATCATTTAAGAAAACAACTGGGAATCTAACCAAGAAGACTAAAAGCGAAATCCAACAGTGTATTATTGATTAATAAGCAATTATTACTAAGGCCCTTGATATAATTGCTAAACGGACCTCCGTCAAGAAGTTTCGATCCCGTCTCATCAGCCCGATTGACTCCAACAATATAACTATTGGAGTTTGTTCGTAACAAGTTTGAAGAAACATCTGCCGGGACAAGGGATGATAAAATTGTTAACTGTATTATTATTACACCAAGCGCTGTTTCTGAAGTTACAAGTAAACTTTATTCGACATGTACATAGTACTCATTTTAGTACCATTTTAGGGAGCATAGATTAGAATGTGAGTTTAGTATTTAGTCGGCTTATAAATTTATGTGACTAGTAGCATCAAGTATTTAGTCAGAATTTGTGAAATAGACTCTAAATGGCTCTAAATGTACCCAGCTCCACCTTCGACAGATCGTTTTCAGAATGAAAATGCCACTGTCAAGTTTTACGGTACAAAAAGTAATCTATTATGTTAGTCCAGAACGTCACCTGTATGCCAAATTTCATCGCTGTGCCGCAGTTTTTGCATTTACTTTCAACAAACAAAAAATCTTCACTCTTTACAAACTATCGCGTTTACAATATTATCAAGATTAGTAAGAAAATAATAAAACGTGTAGTTTTAATACTATCCCCCTGCTGGGCACGTGCCTCCTCCACTTGTGCGAGGGCTTAAGCCTTAGTCCACCACGCCAGCCTAGTGCAGGTTGGCAGACTTCAAGTGTAATTTTTTATGGAGAAATCTCGTAATTTTTCCTATAAACTATGAAATGTTAAAATATCCATAATAAGAAAATATCTTATACTGTTTTCTAGATTCGTCTCCTGCATAGAAAACAAAGTATTCACATAATTTCAACTTTCTAAAAGGCAAACAGACCGCGTAGAGTTTGTAAGCGTATCCCGTACTATACATTACGAGCATTATCTAAATCGTTTCAATTAACCGGTAGATAACACTGACATCCAAGCTATGGAGACATTGGTCCTTCAAATGTATTAATTAGGCTTTATTACAGTAGAAATAGAGTTGAAAAAAACTCAAACATTATCATCATTTCGGACCCAAGAAGTGATTAGTGAGTCTATCGTTATATCGTCTAATAATGTGCTTATTTCTCCAATCGCAGAACAAATTATGTTTTCCTGATTTGGGCGTTAAAGCCAGGATCTCTTTGGTTTTAGTCTTAGTAGACTGCAAATGTACAAATTTCAGTCAACAAGTTCGTCAAAATCTTAATTATTCTCATTTATGAACATGCATCTCAATTTGCACTGTATTAATCGCTAGCCGTAATAAAACATCAGACATGGTAGTCAATTTATACACTATTTCATTTCTCTTTATTTTCAATTTTCCTTTTTTTACATTTTTATATACATACTAAAAAAAACATTAATACATATTATAAAAATATAAAAAAGTGAATCACCCTCCGATGGCGAGGCTCAAGACCCAAGCCACCGGTGGTCAGGGATTCAAAGTGAGGAATCTCCTCACAATGCGTGCCGTGTCCAGAAGTACTGCTTTCTGCATCTGGCTCTTGGCCCAACGACCAATTGAGAGCCTCTGGAGGTGTTGGTCGAGACTCTTTGGTATCAACCCATGAGCAGAAACGACAATCGGAACAATAATTGTGGAGTGTACCTCCCACATGTCGGTAACCTCGTGAGCCAAATCTAAATATTTAGACATTTTGTCCTTTTCGGCCTTAACAAGGTTATCGTCATGCGGAATAGTGACGTCAACAAGTATTGCCCGGCGCGCCAATCGATCTACTATTACAATATCAGGCTTATTGGCAACAATAGTCCTGTCCGTGATAATAGATCGATCCCAGTACAGCGTTGCATGATCATTTTCGAGAACTGGTTGAGGCACATACTGGTAATATGGCACTTCAAGAGTCACAAGACCATACCGAAGAGCAACTTGCTGGTGTATGATCTTGGCTACTAGGTTGTGTCTATGCAAGTACTCGCCGTTAGCAAGATACGAACAACCGGAAATCACATGCCTGATTGATTCACCGGGACGGTGGCATGCCCGACAGATATCGACCGTACCGTCCTTCATGATGTATTTCCTATAATTGTTCGTTTTCATAACTTCGTCCATAATTGCAAAGACAAAACCCTCAGTTTCCCCAAATAGGTTACCAAAACGTAGCCAAGATACGGATGCAAGCTGGTCTACATCAGGCCCGTGAAGGGCCCGATAAAACCGACCATGTAGTTCCTTGCTCTTCCATATCTCCTCACGTTCCCGAATGCCCATCACCTTAGGTTTTCGCCAGTTCTCATTCGCCAAGGAAAGCGGGGTAAATCCCTTATCCACCATGACTACAACCTTATGCATGCCCACTTCGCTGTGGAGGAAATAATCCCTGAGATTGCATACCTCGCGGTTATGTAAGTCCTTAGCATTAAGTAAGCCTCGGCCCCCACATCTCCGCGGGATGTACAATCTCATCACTGACGATCGTGGGTGATGCATACTATGTGCAGTCAGTAGGGTCCGGACCTTTCGATCCAGGGCGTCCAGTTCGGTCTGAGTCCATCTGAGTATGCCAAAAGAGTACATGAGTACAGGCATAACCCAACCGTTGAAAGCGCGAATCTATTTCATTTATTATTAACTAACCGCCGTTTTCAATAAACGATCCTAATCTCTTTTTCCAATCGCGATAATGGACCAATCAGAACAAAGTTTTTTTGACATGCTTAGAAATCACTTATTATTATTATCGGATCAAAGATTAGGATTGAGATCCTTTATTGAAAACTGCCGTAAGGAATCAAAATTATCAAATCAAATCAAATCATTTATTAAGTAATTAGGCCCCTAAGGGCACTTTTACACGTCATTTTTTACAATGTTTTATCATCTAAAAGATTCTACCAGTGCTTCGGAAAAGCCCACTGACCTGAGAAGAAGCACCAAGAAACTCAGCGTAGGTCTTTTAATGTTCATATTTTTTTTTATATATGTATTTTACAAATTGCTAGTAACAATAAATATTCAATTTCAAAGATGGATATGAAATGCGAAAATTAACGGAGAGTACCTAAGTCAAATAACCAGCTACATGTTTATTAAGTAAACAATAGAGTCAACCATCAAACAGAGCAGACCAGTCCACGCAAGCAGCACCCGTTCACGAATATGACGCATGTGCCAGCCATCGGCCTCCTCAACCATGTTGCAGGGAAGTGACCGACCCGGCACACGACGCCGCCGCAAGCACAGACGTTAAAGCGAGCAAGACTACTCAGATTGTGGCTAACCAAGAAAAATTAGATGCAACAAAGGAGTATATCAAATGACTAACGTAGTATGTAAAAAATATACTCTTAGGACTATCCGGGAAAGTCGCACATATCCATCTCTCACAAATCACTTATCCTAAATACAATAGATCTTATCCTTGCGTAGCGAGCAACTATTCCCATGGATTTTTGTCATCAAAATACGCGTCAACAGTATAGTAACTTTTTTTTAATAACTTGTTTTTTATAAATTGCTTAAATTTGTTCAAAGGTAAATTTAAGACAGTTGGTGGTATTATATTATAAATTTGTATACCCAATCCCACAAACGAACAGCGTACCCTGTGCAATCGATGACCTGGCACTGTTAATTTATCTTTATTTCTAGTGTTAATATTATGATGATCACTATTTTTACTAAAATATTCAATATTTTGTTTTACATACATAATATTAGCTAAAATGTATTGTGATGCAACTGTCAAGATGCCTATTTCTTTAAAGCGTTCCCTAAGAGAAACTCGTGCCCCTAAGTTATAAATAGCTCTTATGGCTCTTTTTTGTAGGATAAAAATTGTTTCAATGTCAGCGGCTCTGCCCCAAAGCAAAATTCCATAGGACATAACACTATGAAAATAACTAAAATAGACAAGCCTAGCAGTGTTGACATTGGTCAATTGTCTCACTTTGCGTATTGCAAACGCGGCTGAGCTGAGTTTCCCCGCCAAGCAAGAAATTTGAGTGTTCCATTGAAGTTTGGGGTCCAATGTTATTCCCAAGAATACTGTGGAATCGACTGGTTTCAAAGGTTCATTGTTTAAAAATAAATCCAACGGTTGATTTTGGACGTTAGGCAACGTGAAACGAATACATTTGGTTTTCTTTGTATTCAGTAAGAGATTATTGGTAGTAAACCAATCTAAGATTTGCGACAGTGCGCTATTTACGTCGTCAAAGTTTGATTTTTTACGGTCTATCTTAAATATAAGGGAGGTATCATCAGCAAATAGCACAATATCACACATACCTCTAACGAAGAAAGGCAAGTCGTTAATATAAATCAAAAACAAAAAAGGACCTAGAATCGAGCCTTGTGGAACCCCCATACGCACTGGGGAGCCAGAAGACTGGACTCCATTAACATCGACGCACTGTGATCTATTACTAAGGTAGGATGCTATTAAATTCAGAGCGGCATCTCTAATGCCATAATGGCGGAGTTTGCACAATAGAGTGGCATGTTCAACGCAATCGAAAGCTTTAGACAAATCACAAAAAATACCAATTGCGTTTTGCGAATTTTCCCAGGCATCAAAAATGTGTTGTATAAGAGCAACACCAGCATCAGTAGTTGATCGACCTTTACTAAATCCAAATTGTTGACTGTGCAATAATTTATTTGTTTTAAAATGTTGTAATATTTGTTCTAGTATAATTTTTTCAAATATTTTACTCAGTGCCGGTAATATAGAAATAGGCCTAAAATTACTTGGGTCACTTTTATTACCACTTTTAAACAAAGGTATTATTTTACTATATTTCATGAGGTCTGGGAAACTGCCCTCATCAACGCATTTATTAAATATTAATGCTAGATTTGGAGCTATAATATGAATAATATTACTAAATAAACTGACTGAAATTCCCCATAAATCAGAGGTTTTTTTTTGGTTAATCGACTTAAAGACATTTACTATGTGGCCAGGATTTATATGCTTAAAGCAAAAAGTTACCGAGCACTCATTTATATTATTTTTTAAAAGTAATTCAGCTTGAGATGGGCATGAATTCAAAGAACTTGTAGTGGTTATAGGTATACTAGCAAAAAAGTTATTAAAAGATTCAGCTATGTGAACGTTGTCACGGATGATTTTATTATCAACATTCAGTTCAAAATTATGATCGCGTAGCTGAGTCCGTCCAGATTCGGAATTAATAATATTTTATTACTATGCGTTCCTCGCATTTCGTCCAAATCGGTTAAGCGGTTGCTGCATTTATAACAAAAATCTAAACATCTTCCCAAACGTTCGGATTAGTAAGATGTTTTGGAACGCTTGTAAATTAAACTTGGTTGAATCAGACCATTGTACGTTACAACATGCTTCCAGAGCTTCGTGCGTTTAATTCATGCGATGCTTTCCCTATCACGTTCAAAGTACAGCATAAAAGCGAATGAGTTAGGGACCCATTGTTCTGAACAACCGTATTGTCCGTGAGAACAATCTTGTTTTTTGTTTTGTTTATATTGTGCTGTGAATGCGGTACACTGCGTGCGTTCATGATCTCATTTGCCTATTCTATTTAATAGAAATGTGGTTATTCTTCATTGAACCAAACATTTTGTTTGTTTCTTTCACCCTTTTGTAGTTAGGTTTAACAAGTTACAGAAGTAGTGTAACAAGTTTCTCTGATGACTCAGTGATGGGAATAGGTAAATTCCATATTTCTTCTACTATTAGAGGCGTTTAATGGTAGGCTGTGGATATTATTTATCATTTGTTTTGACAACTGAATGATGAGACGAGCAATGGGCTTGCGTGTTGGTAAACATCACTGATGTTTAGTGTTATGACGTAAATATGGTACTGTTTACACCACCCGATCTTTGCTTCACAAGGACTCCGTGGCATTAGATTAGATTTAAGTCCCATAATGTTCAGTAGTTATTTCACTGGACACAATGTCGCTCACATGGGAACACAATAACTTGCATTGCTCGTTTGAAATGCTATTTAAAGCGAGTGGTTTGCTAAAAGACTAATTTTGAAAATTATTAGTAAGGGTGTTCATTCTAGTTTTAAAAAATCCGTGCCACCGTCGTTTTATGTGTACAATGTAATAGATACGCAACATACGTATCGGATCTGCTTCACGCTCTATTTACGCACTAAACTCGTTTGTGTTTGTCGGCACGAGACGCTTGGCGACGTCGGTTGCTAACTGCTCGGCCAGGTCTATTGAGTCCTTCAAACAAGGTTTAAAAGAAGTTTTTCACAGTAGGCAGCGGATTAGCTGTGATCCTGGCATTGCCGACGTCCATGGCGACGGGAACCACTTACCAACAGGTGGACCTTAGTGCATTCTGTGGCAATAAAAAAATTATTGTGGTACCATTTACGAGATTAGTCCACCCCACTTGCCACCCACCACTGCATCTCCCGTAAGCCAGGTCGTCAGCACGCTTATGACACCGAGTGGTGAAGCTCAGCGAGTCTGAGAGCATTAATAAGTCAAATTCGCGACGAAATTATTGAAATTGAAAGATAGGTCATTTTCTAATGTGCTTTTGGGTTTCTGATGTCCGACAGTAGGTTATGTCATAATGCTGATCGAGCCCGTAAAATAATACACAATCATTGAACATTTAACGTAGCTTAATGTACTTAAAAGCCACGGGGTGATGTCAGCCGCAGTGACCTTTCTAGAGATGGACGCCTCAAGGTCAAGGTGACACGAGCGGCAAATGGTTATATTGGGCATAATAAAGCCCATAAAATAATAAAGTGAGTGAACAAATTGTACTCATAAACGGGTGTTGGGTTGCATTTTATTATTCTAGGGATAATTCGTTTGTTTCGAATTGAAATGTATCTTTCAGTGCGATTAGAGGCACTTGCATCTTGTTTGTGTGTATATTGAAGTATTTTTTGTTAAATCTTCTACATTTTGATTATGTTCTAAATGTATTTTTTTATGTTCTAAATTTAAGCCCAGTTTTTTTATTTCAATTTGCTTTCATTCACGTTCTTTTTTAAACTTGTAATATCTTAATAATTGATTCTGAGGAGGACTTGATCTGTCTGAGTGCCAAATTAGATCCAAATCCATTCAACAGCTTAAATTATTTCAAAATTATTTTTACATTAATTAATAGAATTCCTAAATCTTCATCTCAGCACAGATTATTTACATTAAAAACAAAAATATTTCTGGTCGTCGTTCCCAAAATATGGAGGTAATTTTTTTTAAATAATAGGTCAAAATCGTTTGAATACGTCGAAAGAGAACGGAAACGCCTAATGTTTTAACGTTTCGCTATATATAGCGTCTCGAGGAAGTGCCGTCTGTTCGTTTTACTAAAATGGGAGTTTAGTTTGTTTTGACGAGTGGCGCGTGATGGTTTCAGAGGACTATCGATTGTCTAATACGATAATATCATGTTCTCAGGTCTTCCACATATTAGTCCAGTCCAGTAATCTATGAATCCCGAAAATTAAAATCATCTTCTTGGCGAAAAGGTATTCTGGTTGGACTATTTCTTTGATAGATCTGGAGATACAGATTAATTAGGCATTAAGGGATCAAATTGTTAATATTACCAGATTTTATCACTTCGGTACGCGAGAGTCAGCTTGGATAAGTATCCTCGTTTTGTTCAGTTCTGTCCCAAGCAACTGCGTGTGATGATCATTAATTACATGTAATTACATTTATAATATTGGCATTTTGAGGTCTATGTCTAAATCCTCGCATCTAAATCAGACATTAGGACAACGAGTGTAGTTCAATGCCCAGTAAAATTATGTAATTATGAGTTGATACTTACATTTGCTCATCTCATTAAGTTGTACAATAAATATGAAGCTATATAGAGTTCAATAATTATTATATATATTCTACTTCCTACTAATATTATAAACTCGAAAGTTTGTATGAATGGATGTATGGATGTATGTTTGTTACTCTGTCACGCAAAAACGACTGAACGGATTTCGATGAAATCTGGCACACGGGTAGATCATGTCCTGGCTACTTTTTATGCCGGGAAAATATAAAGCAGGACTTTTATCCCGGGAAAACTCATTCACGTGGGCGGAGCCGCGGGCAAAAGCTAGTATATATGTATAAAATAATATAACCATAACACATATCGTTGAACCCCACAACCTGTCTCCGAGACCCAGTTACGTGGCGGACGTCTGTTACGAGTCGCAACTAGGACGAGCAACTCCAATCGCCATGACCTATCTATCGCACACTCTCCTATACATCAGCGAGGTCAACGTAAAATGGTTCTGTCTGTGAATGGAACCTCTGTGCTGATATCAATTATAGCAAATAATATTGACTGGTGAATAATTCCAGTGGGCTTAGAATGTGGCAAAAAACGCAACTCGTAAGACGATGTCGTTTAATTATGATGTTTGTGATTGATCGGGAGACCAGTACGTCAGTCACGTGTTAGTCTCTCGACCAATCCCAATAAAACGAAACGGATTCGTGTCGTGTTTTTTTGCCACATTCAAAGCCCACTGATCTTTTAGCTCTAAGTAAGCTAGCGTTCATTTTAGATTTGATTTCCAATTCGTTGACTGGCGTTTTGTATTTCGGTATCAATGGATATCGAGTAGGTTTACGAGTAAGGGTCTGGCAGAACCATAATCATCCACACTTCGTGCCTTTTCATCCCACCTCATGCTACAGGCGTTGAGTCTATGGAAGCTCTGTATGCAATTCTAGGCAACTCGGATGCGATTGTTCGAAATTATTCATGACTTTTTGTAGGAATTTATGTGTATAATTTATGGATTCAAATTGAACGGCACTGTATGTGATGTGGATCGAGAGATCGATGTGATTTTCCCAGGACAGGATTCTCCGGTGGGGCTTGTGACGTAGGTAAGGATAGCGGTTGGACATAAAAATCAAATGCTTGATGAAGGGGAGTGCGACGATTCTATATTGGAGTACCCAGTATAAGGGCAAATAGAGATAGAGAATTTAAGCATTTAAGGGATTACACACACACACACACACTCATGCCTTTCACTCCGGAGGGGTAGGCAGAGGCGCAACTAGTGCACCACTTTTCGCCATGTCGGGCACAAATTCGTAACTCGTGACTGAAACAGAGCAGAAAACCCAATATCACTTTGCCCGACCCGATATTCGAACCCAGGACCTCAGGAGGGTGTCGTGCATCGCACTCAATACAACTACGCCGAGGCAGTCTAATCAGTTCTAAATTATTTTAAATTAAGTTCACTGATGGTAGGTATCTCATATGTAAGAGTCCTTCTGGGTGGGTACCACCGCGATGGCTATTTCTACCGCCAAGCAGCAGTGTACATGTATTGTTATGTTTCGGTTTGAAGGACATTGTAGCCAGTGTAACTACTGGACATAATGAGACTTAACATCTTATGTCTCAGAATGACGAGCGCAGTGGAATGCCATACAGTACTTTGTAACTCAAGGTGCTGAATGGTTTTGCTACTGCTTATGGGTGGTCGTATCGCTTACCATCAGGCAAACGGCATACTCGTCTCGTCATTCACTGCTATAAAAAAAATACTTCAAGTCTGATAAAATCATCGATAAAATTAATAGATTTACCAAGTTTCGTGATGGACTCCATAGACCAGAACCTATCGCTAAGACCCAGTTTCGGCACAACTGGGTTTAACTATGACAGTAACAATAGAATGTAGGTCTGCCTTCGAAAGGTTCTGATTGCTTTTCTGGCCGGTTGGTAGTTTTTTCTGACGTATGAAATGGTTTTTATATTTGACGTGAATGGTTGGAGATTCTTTTGTTTTGAGAATAGTGACGTCATCGTTGTGGCACGTTGGCATTGGTTTAATGAATTAAAATATTTTTTTTGTAACGTCCATAGAAATTTCAAACCCCCATTTATCTTTTGGGCTTAAATTTAGAAATGACTTTCCACGGCCAAGGCGGCCAATTTCAACGGAGATCAGCCTGGAACGCAGGAGATATTATAGTGCACAAGTGTGTGCACAATACACAGGTGCACTCGCTATTCCTTCACTCTCATAGTCCGGTGAGACGGCAATCCGACATGACCGGAGAGAAATCAGGCGCAGGACCAACGGCTTCACATGCTTTCCGAGGCACGGGGGTGTCACAGCGCCAACTTCCTGACTCCGAGCTGCGACTGAGTAATTTTTAAGATAGAAAAACCCAGTCACATTTTTTTGGCTCGACCCGAGATTCGAACCCAGGACCCCAGTGCGCAAATCGTACTCGTAACGCGTACGTAATACAACTACGCCACCGAGGCATCCTTCCATTCCTTATATCTAGTAACATCATAAACGGGATCTCTGTGCAATTATTAACCTTCTAGATCTCAAGAATTTGTTGGTTCTCTGGGTCAGGATTACCACCACGATGGCACTCACTGTTGACTACATTTATACAAAGTTCATGATTTTCTTGTAATGTTACATGATTTCTTCTTACAGCAATTTTAATTCTTTATTATTTGTTCAACTTCTACATGGCAGGAAACTTAACTTCCTTTATAGAGGCAATAAAAATAAAGTTATAGTATAACTCTAATTAATGTTCTGTATGAACATTATTATAGTTCGACTAGAGCTATAAATAAGGAAATGGAGCAATTATATTGTTTTGTGTTAGCTTGAAATACTTTTTTGGTACAACGAACGGCCATCTCTCGCTTATGTTTGAAACATAAATATTACGTTCAAATTGTACTGTAATACGTAGTGGGATGTAGCCATTTTTGTCAGCTATTCAATAGAGTTATATACAAGCTATAAGCTAGCTCTAAAGAACCAAGAACGAGCATTCATGCCGGACTTATCATGCAACTACAACGTCTCTTCTGATCCAGAAATTTCTTCCATATAGCCTTTTGTACAAATTAAGTCGCTGGTATTTTGCAATATTTTTGGGCGGCGCTGCGCCCACGCACGTCTATCACAAACCATTGCGCGAACTCTCACACAAACGTTGCGCAAAATAATCCGTATTACAGTTAATCGGCCGCACAACCGGTACGGTTTTATCATCGATAAATTGTATCAAAAGAAACTTGTTTACTCGTTTAAAGTCAATTATAAAAGATAAACGATGTGAGGAATCGTGTCGGAACGATCGTTGGACTGTCTTACCCCGATGTGTAGTCATGTGATGTGTAGTACAGTTGGCCTGTGTGCTATTCGAATTTTGAACGAGGTTGTTTATGCAAGTAATTTAAAAATTGAATTATTTTAAAAAAATATAATATCAAGACTGCTGATTTTCAAAAAGAGGATTGGTGTTTGAGGATTATTGAGTTTGGGCAAAGTAATCCAAGACGGCATTCGTGTCTATTGTGTGGTATAAATTAAATTATGCAGCGACAAGTAAATATTAACCTCAAATAATTTTCTTCTTCCTTAATTTTGCTCGTCCGTTCTTTTTTTTCGTTTTTTTATAGTCAGTTTTATTAATTCCAACACTGAATCTATTGTTCTAGTGAATTCGGACGCATCGCAAAATTAATTATCGGTATGCGACCGGTCTACGAACTCGTAAATTTTTTACAACAAACACCGGCTTGGCGTGCCGATTCACCCATTAATTTCGTCTATAATGTTTTCTACTAACATGCATGGTTGTTAGATTATGTTTGTCGTATTTTTTTTATCAATAGTAGTATAGGGAGCGTGCACGAACTATAGGGGGCAGCACAAAATCGACACAAGAGCCACAGGTGGATGAAAAAAGGAACTAGAACTAGCACAATAATTTGTTGATATATTCTTTTAATATGACAAAAATGATAAAATATGTGTTCCGACCGAATGTTATTTACACCCAGCTTGTCCAGAATATGTTTTTTTTAGATGGGAGCTAGTTATTTAAGCAAAATTAGGAGGTTATGTTCCCTTAATTACAGATTTTTTTGTATTGAATATTACCTTCAAAACATATTTATTTTTATAAATTACGTAACGAAACATATCTAAATGCTTTTGGAACTCATAATTATGTATGTTTTATACAGCTTTTATTATTTTTGTCGATTACATTACATAACCATGGAATGTAAGTACTTAGGTACTATTCTTGGGAACATTATATATAATTTTACACCATTTGATTTGTTTATTTTTATGTTTTGGAGCATCGAGATACACAGCGATACATTATCAACAAATTAAATGTTATTTTTCATCCTTTTAATGAATATTGTACGTCAATGCCAAGTATCGATGGGCTGAAAATGAGTCGTCAAGTGCCAGTGCCAAGTATCGATTGCGCCACTAGATGGCAGTGCTTACGACGTGCACGTTCCCTATCTCAATAAAAAGATCATAATAATGTTATAAATACGTAAGTTTGTGAAAATGTTTGTTAGAAGTAAACTCAGAAACAACTAAACGGATTTGGATGAAATTTGGCACGCGGGATCATGCACTGGATTAACACATAGGCTACTTTTTATCTCGATAATTTGCTCCCATGGGAAATAACGGTAGATTTTTACCTGAGTCTTTAAGTAGATGGCGCTGGTATCGTGTTTTAGAGACTTTTGTAGCGGGAAAGGCTTTTCAGCCGAGCGAAGCCGTGAGAACCACCTAGTTCATACATAAATGCTGCTGTGTGATGTCTCTACATTGCTGTCTAATCATCATCATCAACCACATGACGTCCACTCCTGAACATAGGCCTCCCCTAAAGATTTCGGATCTGTCTGATAATCCTTTAGAATTTAGACTAAGGGCCGATTTCACCGCTTGCTGATAAACGCTATTCGTCACACAAATGGACAAGCCAAAGAAATACAAAAGTCACACTAATCTAGGACCATGATTGGAGTTTAAATTGTGTATTCGGTCGGCACCGCTTGGTCGTATTTTCCCTTTTTTGGTGGATAAAAGAATTTATGCTAGTGGTTGTATTATATTGTCAGTATATTACGTAAGCGAAGTCGAGAGTATGAGGTTAGTATAGGATTTGATTACTCAGTTTCGTTAAAATATCGAATAACTTAAATGTTTCCATTGTACGAAGAAAATAAGTAAAAATTACAAAGTTATTTCCCAACTGGACTTCTGCTCGCGGCTCCGCACGCGTGAAAAAGTTTTTCCGGGATAAAAATATTTTCCCGGAATAAAAAGTAGCGTATAGCACTCAGGAGTAATGTAGCTTCCTGTTAGTGAAAGAATTTTCAAAATCGGTCCAGTAGTTTTTGAGTTTATCCATTACAAACAAACAAACAATCAAATCTTTCCTCTTTATAATATTAGTATAGATAGAATTTGCGCGATTGAAAACTCCCTCGAAATGATAAAAGTCAATAATACAGCTGCTAACCGAGTATAAGTGAGACCCTAGTGGGCGAAATCGATGCCCCAACCCTTATTATAACTTACCCCAACAATGACGAGCAATGTCGTTTAGAACAACCGAGCGGAGTGTGTTTTATATATTATGTATACAAGTAAATGTTGGTTATATTATATTAGCTCATCTATACTACTGTAGAATAGTTAGTATAGAAATACTAATATTATGAAGAGGAAAGATTTGATTGTTTGTTTTCATTGAAAAGGCTGCGAAACTACTGGACCGATTTGAAAATTTCTTTCACCGATATAAAGGTACATTATCAGCGAGTAATATACGATTCTTTTTATCCCGGGGAAATATAAAGCGGTACTTTTATCCAGGAAAATCTCATTCACGCTGGCGGAGCCACGTGCAGAAGTCTAGTGTATTGGTAAAGATATCATCATATCGGTTTATAGAAGGCCTCTGCTGAGTTTAAGTTTAGCGAAATACCTAAGCGCAAGCTCCAACAATCCTGATCTTTAGTCGCCCGCATATTAGAATGCCTGACCCGAGAACCGAACCGAGAACCTCACTGGTTTCACAGCCCGTTCCTGAACTAACAAGAGATCAATAAGGTCACTTCTTTTCGTACAAAAAAAATGTAAATACAAAATCATCTTTTGCATTTTTTGTGATCATAAAAACAAATCTCAGTTTTTATTGTTTCACAAATAGTCGATTGATATAAATGACGCCATCTTTTTCATGGCAGATATGTGATGTCATATTTGAGATCATCCACCTTTCGCGGTATTGTTTTTGCCTTGTGGTTTTTGCTGACGTCATCGTATGCACCTAGTGGTAATGAGTGCAATGTCTTTCGAGTTCATAATATGGCTTTTAGAAGTCCCAAATGTCGGTAAATAAACCCACGCGAGGAGTAGGTACCTGATTTTTTAAAACGCACGCACACACACACACACTCACGCCTTTTATCCCCGAAGGGGTAGCCAGAGGTGCAACTAGTGCACCCACTTTTCGTCGTGCGTATTCCGTCCCATGATGTGATAGGGGGCGAGCCTATCGCCATATCGGGCACAAATTCCAGACTCCAGGCTGATACTGAATTTAAAATGAACAATATCATTTTGCTCGACCCGGGAATCGAACCCAAGACCTTAGCATTGCAGTCATATCGTAATATGCCATCGAGGCATTCATTCGAGCAGAGATTTTTTTAACTTTTTAAGTAAATCACAGACGCAGTTAAAATTCGTGGTTCTAGGAACATTAAATTAAGTTTGCTTTTAACACGCGTTACTTTTGCATTATTTGAGACTCATTATTAATTCTCGCAAAACATTGTGACCACTACTAGCTAAATGTCCTAAAATGAGTAAATAAATGTTCTGTTTTTTTTTACTAAATGAATACCGTGACGGACACTAACAATAGTGTGATCATATAAAATACTCCCAGAGGAATTGCGAAATCACGTAAAGCCACACTTATGTATTTTCGAAAAGCTACAAGTCAGTGGAAATGGAGAAGCAACGGGAGTGAGGACAGAAATGATTTTTTGCATCAAGGCGGTTCGTGTTATAAATGGTTGAAACTTAGCCACTTTTATTTTATTTTACCTGATTCTAGTGAAATTACACATATCGTCAGTTTATGGACTGACCGATACCCGACGAGGCATCAAGTTAAATAATTATTTTTTGCTTTCATTGCGAAGTGCGTTGCATGCGAATCTCTTTAAAAATATTTTAATACACTTATCTCTTAACGCAACGCAATCAGAAAGCGTGAAATTTGATGATTAAGATGTTTGTCTTAATGGAATTACTGATTAAATCATTATACTGCACGTAAATATATATTCAGCTTTCAAGAATTTGGTAGCAGGAAAAGTTGCACTTTCATGTTTTTAACAACTTTTGTTCTGACATTAACAACTCTTTAATATCAATGATCACTTGGCTAGAAAACAATAATTTAAAAATCAATCTCGACAAAACAAATATAATGCATTTTACACAAAGAGGATCCACTATGTCTAATCTTAATACACATTACAACAAGATAAGGATTAATGAAGTTGACAATGCCAAATTTCTAGGAGTAATAATAGATAAAAAACTAAATTGGAAAGCACACACGGAAGCATTAATAAAAAAGATTAGTATCTCGACATATGCAATACTTAAACTAGTTCCTGTACTAAATGTTGATGCTCTTCTTACGGCATACCATGGATTAGTTTCTTCGAATCTTAGATATGGTGTTATATTTTGGGGTAACTCGACAAATAAAGAATTAATATTTAAGGCACAAAAACGATGCTTAAGAACCATGTTCAAATTAAAAGTTACAGATAGTTGTAAATTATATTTTCAAAAAATTTAAATTTTAACGCTTCCTTCCTTATACATATTTGAAAGCGCAATATTTGTAAGAACCAATCCCAATTTATTTAGACGAATGTCTGATGTAGTCATTCGAAATAGACGCGATAATAGTAAACTCTATCTACACTCATCCAAAACCGCTTTAATGAGTAACAGTATATTCTGTATGGCTCCTAAAATATTTAATAAAATTCCAAGACCTTGGAGAGAACAAAATATTGAAATATTAAAAAAAAAACTTAAAACATTCCTTGCAGATAAAGCTTACTATAGTATTGAGGAATTTATTAATGATAATATATTTATTTAATTGATTCAATGTTCCGTTAACTTCTGTTATTAAATGTTTTTTTTTTTTCTGTGTACCTAAATTAAAAATAACAAACGTAATAAATTTACTTTTGACATAATATTGTAATAATCATAGTTGTATATAAAATATAACTATATTAATAATGTAATTTAACAATTTAACATAATATATATGAATAAGTGTACCTATAATGCTAAGATCTACCAAATAATTACACTATTACACTACTGATTTTAAATATAATTAATAATTTTAAATTGAAAACAATGTATGATGTAAATATGATAATAATTATTAATATCTGTATAATATTTGTACGCCGCTGCTGCGGCTAAGCATGATGTATCTACTGTACTATGAAACATCTTGCATGCTCACGTGTGTATACTCATGTTTTCACAAATAAAAATATCTTATCTTATCTTTGTGATGCCGTTTTTTTTTGTTGTCGTCCATTTATCACGTGATGTTTTTAGCAAACTTTTAAACCACTCCTCCCTGATCATATGTGGTGAGGTTTTAGACTATTCCTATCCAAGATCACGTGTATTTTTTTTAGTACAAAGTATCTTAAAAATTTTAATGTATTTTCATACACAGGTAAGTATAATCCTACTAATATTATAAACGCGAAAGTTTGTAAGTGTGGATGTATGGATGTTTGTTACTTTATCACGCAAAAACTATTGAACGGATTTAGATGAAATTTGGCACACGGGTAGATTATGTCCTGGATTAACACATAGGCTACTTTTTATCCCGGGAAAATATAAAGCGGGACTTTTATCCCGGGAAAACTCATCCACGCGGGCGGAGCCGCGAGCAAAAGCTCGTCTAATATAATTTGAATCGTGCGTCCAACAAAAAAATAAATACACGTTATATCACTACACCCCCCTTCTCCCTTGTGATATTTTCTGATATTTACTGACACCCTCATTTCGAGCCTCACATAATTAATGACCGACCCCTTAGGTCGAAAATAAAACTACGTATTAAAGTTATGGTGGTTGAAATTTAATGCAGATGCAAGGGGTCGTAGCCAAGATGATTTCTACAATCGTCAACGCTAACCTTATCTATGAGAATGATCTCTTCTATCTTAGCGATACACTTGTAGATAGAATAATTCATTCTCATACATTTGTTCTGTTTTCTTCTAGCTTCTGGCATCTTGAATACGCCCCCAGTTGTTGGTCAGCCTGGTGAACGTCACATTCACGCGTGTCCTTAAATAGACCACATAACTTTGAATGAAAAAGGTTTGCTGCAGCTGGATGACCGTGTAAAGATTAAAGAAACTGTGATTGATTTGTAGCAATTGTCGTATCAATCCATAAAAGTATATTTTGTTAAATCATTCATTTATTCATTCTTTATTGCACACGAATATTATATAACAATTAAAAAACAGATTAAAAAAGAAAATCTTTAAGTACAAATGGCGGTCTTATCGCTCTAGGCCAGCGCTTCCCAAACTATGGGTCGCGAGGGATTGTTGGGTGAACCTTAAAACAGAACTGTTGTAAGTAATTACGTTATTGTTTTAAGTAATTAATAAAGTTGAGTAAAAAGTAAAAAGATGTTTTATTGACACGAGTGTTTATTTCGAAGTGAGGTTATGCAGGAGAACAAATAAATACCTATAAAAATAGATCACTTAAAAATGACACAGCCAGAACAAAGGTTACATTCTACAACAAGAACAATACATCAACCGACCGAATCAACATCCAAGGATGATATAAATAATTAAGAATCAAACGAACTCACCTTGTGAAGTTTGATATCTAATTATACGAGTATCTTGACCGAAGATGATTACCAATTACATGCAGCAGCACGCTACGTGATGATGACCTAATCACACTTTTAGAGTTATATTAATACATTTAAGAGAAAAAAGATAAAATAAAAAATATAACAAAATATTTGTATTTTGTAGGTAGTCTTGATTTCCTCTATTCAGCCCGTTACGCCACTCCATTCCAACTGCCATTATTTAGAGCAAAAAGGATATTTATTTTTTCCGATACATCTAGGGAAATTCTGGGTCGGGGCGGGAGTGTAATCATCTTCGGTCAAGATACTCGTATAATTAGATATCAAACTTCACAAGGTGAGTTCGTTTGATTCTTAATTATACATCGCATCTCTCCCGAAGATGATTACCAATTACATGCAGATGTTTAGAGTATAGAAAAAAAAAAATATCAATGTAGAAGCGATCACAGATAAACAATATAATCATTTCTTATTCATTAACAAGTTGCACTGTCAACAATCGACATATAACAGAAAGCAGTTCACGTGAGTTGCATAAATATAAAAGAATTTACATAAATTAATTACAGAACAAGGAATTAGCAAAATCATCAGACGAGTTACGTATTATATCTTTTTTATAGTATTTGAGAAATACGTTGGAAGATTCTGACCACCCTGCGGCTTTTCGAATGGTTTCCAAATTAACTCCTGCTCTATGGGCCGCAGACGTCGACGCGTGTCGAGTACTATGAGCACTATACAATTTAATGTCTATGCCGCTATTTTCTAAGGTTGCTTTAACCCAATGAGATAATGTTTGAGTAACTATTCTTTTGTGTGGCTTCTTAAAACTAATAAACAGAAATTCTTCCTCCTGACGTAACGAGACCGTTCTATCTAAATAAGCTTTGAGGCATAAGGCTGGACAGACATTAGGGTTTTCTCTAATGTATGGCAATATAATTAACGGCTGATAGGCACCCGGTCTTGATGTTTTAATAAGATTATCAATTTTTATTTGTATTCTATCCAAATCAAATTTGATGTTCTTGATTTTAATTAAGCTTAATGTCTGCATCCTCTGTGCAGAGGCTAACGCCAAAAGGGTAATAGTTTTAAGTGACAAATCTTTTAATGATATCGAATCATTGGGAATTATGTTTGCCAAAAAATTCAGTACTAGATTAGGATCCCAGGTAAAATTATATTTAGGGACAGGTGGTTTCATACGGTAAACACCCTTAAAAAATCGCTTAATACCATAATTAGATGAGATTTCTTGGCCTAATAATATGGATAATGCTGACCTACAATTATTGAGAGCGCTATAATTAATTCCACTATAAAATCTGTCAGTGAGATACTCGATAAGCTGGGCAGGGGTGACGTTACAATAATCTAAATTTTTGTCCTCACAATACAGCCACCATGATTTAAAATAAGAGTTATATTGACTCAGAGTGTTTGGGGCAAAGGAAGCCATAACGATGTCAAGAGAGGCATTGGGTATTCCCCTTCTCAGCAGTGCCTGCCTGATAATATCGCTGCCATCAGGATGAGTTCTGAGTGGAGGGGGTGTTCCTTCCTGAAAGGAGAATATAATAGATTTTTGTTAGGCTCAAAATATAATACATCTGAAATCAGCATGTTTGACCATACTGGGTACCACGGTTGTGTTGGCCAATATGGTGCCACAACAATTCCTTCCGCTTTGTCCATTTTTATCTTATGTAGAACTTTGTTGAGAAGACTAAAAGGAGGAAATGCATAGAATTTTATATTCTTCCAGTTAGAGGTAAATGCGTCTACGAATTCGGAATTAGGGTCTAGTTTCCATGAAGCATATCTACTGCATTTACAATTTTGGATACTTGCAAATAAATCAAGTTCAGGGGCTCCAAACGATAGCGTTATTTGCGAAAACGCGTAATCAGCAATCTCCCACTCCGTGTCTATGTTGACGGGTTTTCGGGACTCAAAGTCAGCGACGGTGTTTTCACCGGATTGGATATAAGATGCAAAAACAAATATACTTCGCTTTTCACACCATTGCCAGATATCCCGCGCAACTTTATTTAAATGTGTGAACTGTATACCCCCCATTTTATTAATGTAAGCGATAGCTGTGGTATTATCTATTCTGAGTAAAATATTACAGTTATAAAATCGAGACGCAAAAATTTTTAAACCATAAAAGGCTGCCAACAATTCAAGAATATTAATGTGTAAAGATAATTGCGAAAAACTCCAGTGCCCGTGAGCTGTTTTATCATTGCAAGCTACTCCCCACCCAGTGCCTGAAGCGTCACTAAATATCTCAAGAATATAATCATTAGACTGGAAGTAGCAACGTGAGGCATCAATGTGATCCCTCCACCATATTAAATCGCATTTAATAATTTCCGGAATTATCATACGCTTATTATAATTATCGGTATAATCCAGTGCTAAAAATTTCTCTCTCTCAAATGCCTTCGTATATAGCCATCCATAACTGACTGCAGGACACGCTGAGGACAACAGACCAATAAAGCTAGCAAATTCCCGAATTGTGCAGCTTTTTTTACGCAATAATTTATCAGCTATCAATTTGATACGCATTTTCTTTTCGTCAGGTAAGATTAAATACATATCAACTGAATTAAATATAAACCCAAGAAATAAACATTCTTTACTTGGATATATTTGACTTTTACTTTCATTTATGATAAACCCTAATTTAACTAACAGCGTTTTAGTTGTTACCAAGTTATTAAGACAGCTATCGAAAGAATTTCCGATGCATAAAAAATCATCTAAAAAGTTAACTGATATGTGACCCAATGAACGTAGGTAATATAAAACTGGTTTTAGCAGCTTTGTAAAAACGTACGGTGCGGTACAAAGCCCAAAAGGTAAAACATTAAACTCAAACTGTTGATTTCTGTACATATCTGAATTCCAAATGAAACGAAGGTATTTTCTGTCAGATTTAGCCACTGGTACCAAAAAATAGGCGTCTTTTAAATCTAATGTAGTCATATAGTTATTTCTATCTAATAATTTTAGAGCCGTGCGATAGTCTTCCATTTTAAAGTGACTAGTCTTGATGAATTCATTTAATTTCTTTAAATTCAGAATAAATCGATGTTTTCCGTGCGATTTAGGTACTGTAAAGATCGGGGAATCAAATTGATTTTTACATGGTACACTTACAGATATATAGCCAGATTCTAGAAGTTCCGAAATACACCCGTCAATAACTTTAATCTCCTTGCTGGTGTATGATCTAATTGGCATATTTAATTGAACTGGTTTACATTGAAACGGTATACGGTAACCTTTTATCCAGGACAAAATAGTTTTGTCTTTTGTTATGCTGAGCCATTCATTATGAAAAAACCGTAGTCTACCCGCTACAGGTATAGAAGCAATATTGTCGTTATGTACCTGGGGAAAGCCGGTCAGCGCCGTCGAGCTTGTTGTGGGTAGTTGGTCCGCGGCCGATACGTCGCGGGTGCTTGGCGATATTCCCGTGGAGCCGGCGGACGCCGAGATTGGCTGGGGTACACTCGCGGCTCGGCGATGGATGCCCGCGGTGCCCCCCGCGCGTTTAAAGCCCGTGGTTGACGAGGCGCTGAATTGCTAGGTTGAGTGCTTCGTGCTTGCTTGGCCTTAGCATTATTCACATTGTCCGCGCTAAATCTTAGTTCAGAAGCGGACACTGAAATTGCTTTAGATGCTTTAAGGTATTCCGATAAGTTAGAACCAAACAAATTATCGTCTATTCTAGTATTTTTAATCATATCACGTTTTTGTTTGCTTAAAGAGTTTATAATAGCAAACCTCCTCGAGACAGATTCTCGGTAATGTGTATCGCATAATAATCTGCCTGCATCACTTAATGTTTTAATAATTTCTTGTGGAACATTTGAAGTTTGTAGTAAAGCCAAGTTCATTGCTTTGCCAATAGCTGAAATACAACTGGCCATTTGATTTTGTTTGTATTCACTAAAAGAGTCCTTCTTTATGTTGGACTCAGAAAGAGCGGATTTAATTTCAGGATTTAAAACAGGAGCTTTCATATTGGCACAGTTCTCGGCAGGTAGGTACTCTTTGAGAAGGTTTATTTTTTCTTCTTTAGGCAAACCGTTAAGTAAAATGTGTTTCCATCTCATAGCTAAATCTTTTTGAAGGTTATCTCCAAACAATTTATTTTGTGTGGGATCTGAACCAAGTAGTTCCAGGATGTCCGGGTCAAGGTTCTGATTGTCTACGGCCGTATCATCAGATAACGTTTCAAGAGGTATGATCTCTTCTGAAACGGTGATAGAAAATATATATATATATATATACTATTTCATGGGTAGACAATAATTATAATATGTATTGATTTCTAATCCACACACGATTTTCGTCGGGATAGCCATAATATAATTCAGAGTGTAGGTAGGCGGCGTAATAAAATAATCCACACACAATTAAGTCGGGATGTTAAAGATTTGCCGTATTTGTAACACTTAGCATCCACACACGGTATACGTCGGGATAGCATAATTTAGTGTTCAGAAGATCTATTATTTAGGCATCCACACACGATATACGTCGGGATAGCATATTAATTAAGTATGTATAGTCGACATTCTACAACCTGCGTGATACTTGGGTACACGAAAAAAGGCTTGATACACATTAATTATTATTTAACGTACCTTGTAATTCTAAATCACCGGTTTGTTCCTGGGGCTGCGGTGCCGGAGATGAAACCGTGGTGTCGTCCGATGATACGGAGTGTCTTCTTTGATTCTTGACAAGTTTTTTAACTTTCTTAAATATTTTTTCTACAATATCCCTATCTGATCGCTTACGTTTACCCATTTTAACACTATATAACTTTAACTGACTCAGATTTATTGTACAAATTACAGAGGATCGACTATAAGTGTGACTCGGTCGACACCAAATAACGTAATGGCAGTTGGAATGGAGTGGCGTAACGGGCTGAATAGAGGAAATCAAGACTACCTACAAAATACAAATATTTTGTTATATTTTTTATTTTATCTTTTTTCTCTTAAATGTATTAATATAACTCTAAAAGTGTGATTAGGTCATCATCACGTAGCGTGCTGCTGCATGTAATTGGTAATCATCTTCGGGAGAGATGCGATGTATAATAACAAACAGGCGATAACATTTAAATTATTTCAATTTAATACATTTTGTTCTGTTAAAAACCGCATAAATGTACAATTTTACCATAGAATTTCTACAACCGCACATTTTACTTCGGTTTCATGATACTTTCACGTGATACGAGTTCGTCGTTCGTTTCATAGTTTTGTTCGATAATTTGTTTACGTATATCAGCTTTTATTACTACATCCATACTATCACGTTTTTCCCGTTTAATGATAGTCGAATGCACATATGGGTATAATGACTCATTACACAATGAAGAAAATTCTACATTATTGAAATATCCAAATAGATTTCCATTCCACTAGCGATTTTGGAGAGTTTGAAAGCTTATAAATCGTTTTCTCGTGGACCTAATAAATATTAGTATGTGTTTTAGATTTCTTTAAATACTGCCTCGGTGGCGTAGTTGTATTACGGTATGACTGCAGTGCTGAGGTCTTGGGTTCGATTCCCGGGTCGGGCAAATTGATATTGGGTTTTTTAAATTCAGTATCAGCCCGGAGTCTGGAATTTGTGCCTGATATGGCGATAGGCTCGCCCCCTATCACATCATGGGCATCAATACGCACGGCGAAAAGTGGGTGCACTAGTTGCGACTCTGCCTACCCTTTCGGGGATAAAAGGCGTGTGTGTGTTAATTATTAGTCTAGAATGTTTACTTTTGTTCGACAACAAACCAGTTATTCTAAATCAAGGATACCCTAGCAATAAAGACCTCGACCATAATACATTTCCGTCATATTTCCTTATTAGAATAAATTTGTTTTTATATCTCCGTTACCAGCCTACGTGATAATTACGCGTCCTACGGGATCATCTCTTGTTGCAAACAGGGAAGTCGTTGCATCTCATCATTGCAATGTGGATTGGATTTAACATTATCATCATAATGTTTACAAAGGTGTAGGGTTGCTGTATGTTGTGAACTAAATCCTGTTTCTTTATGACTAGTCCTTTTAAAGAAAAGAGAGAAAGAAAACATTTATTTTTATAATATATAGGGACACACAAAAACATTGCGATAATAATAAAAACAGACAATGTGTCAGGACTCAGGAAACGTGAATGCCGTATCTAATGTTGTCGAAATGGTCCCAGTTCAACACAAATATCAGGAAAATTGCGTTTGGCGTTGGTTTTCAAATGAAGCCTTCACTCACGGTTGGAAGTAACATAGAAGATAAATAAATTTAGAAATGTTACGTTACAGTTACATATATAGCATCATGCCCTTTTCCCTTTTCAGGGGAAGCAGAGGTTCACCTACATTTCGCCAGCTATGTTATGTCCCATATAATAGGAGGCAGGCCTATTGCCATTTGCCAGGCACATTTCCAGACTCCGGGCTGACACTGAGTAGAAAACCCCAATATCACTTTGCCCAACCCGGGATTCGAACTCGAGACCTCAGCCCGATAGGCTTACTGCCCACGCAATACAATTACGCTTCCGAGGCAGTTGATTATCGACATGAATAAACATAGCAAAAACCAAAAAGTGTTTCGAAGTTCGTGCTACTGTTAATGATTACGCATCACGCGAGCGGCCTGCTCGAGCAGGTGTAAGAAGATGACTTTCATAATGATGTCTTATATTTACGCTAATTTTATAATGTAGACCCGCGGTAATCCGGCCCCTGGATAATCCGGGACCGCTTGTAATCTGACAAGACTATGAGAAACATATTCATCAATGCACAATTATATCATGTATAGTACACATAGGTACAATCAATTTTTGAAGTGAAAACTCGTTTAGCGGCGTTGAGAGCTTTTGGGATGGATATAAAATGTTAAACTCGCGTCAGGATCACGTGACCCCGATCGAATGCGTAGGAGGTTTTACCATCCCTTACTAATATGAACCTTAAATACAATGCGTAGAAGCTACAATTCTTAAACGACTACATTTTTATTTATTTCCCAAGCGTTGGCACGGCACGAGTACAAAAGGGCGTAACATTCTTTTTTCAAAATTTGATTTATAAAGAAATAGTGAAATTGTCATTTTTGTGTACGATAGCGCAATAAATAATAGTATATTGTCCAACTAGTGCGAGAAGTTGTCGATTGCTCATTCGCTCAAGTCTGCAATTGACAACCTCGCACGAGTTGCACATACTATTTTTTATTACGAATGCGGGGATTGACATTTCGGCTGTCTTTTTTTTCTTGTTTGCGAATTTGCGTGTGCCAATGAAAATTTGGGTACGAGAAGTTTACTTGTCGCACTCAAATCGACATTAAATTTACTCAAAACTCGTGTGGTAATTGTGAAGTGGGCAATTAGCGTCTTTTCGACCCCAAAAGCAAGCGCAAAGATAGTACTTTCCCTGCATGAGTAATAAAAATATTGTATTTAACCACATAAATGCTAGTACTTTTATACTCATAAATAAAGCAATTCGTGCGAAATTATTCCCCAACCATTCCAAAATATTCAAAAATGCACAACGTTAATGTTCAAGTTTTCACTTCTGCCGGCACTCCCGGAGTGCAACCCGTTGTTTTTATTTATAAGTGCGTAATTTTTCGGATTACAAGGTACTCCTTATCTAAAAAATTCCGGACTACAGGCGGTTGGAGGCAGTATCCTGTAGTCGGACAAATTCGACGATCCGACACCGTCTTGCAAAACGTTTGTCGGATCATCGCGGTTCTACTGTACATTGAAATTAAGAGGCCGTATACGAAATTTCAACTATTTCAGTCAACTTTTCATCGTGATTATTCAAAAAATAAACTGATCTGATTTATTTCTAATACATCATCGGAAAGACTATTTCAACGCTAATAAATAAACGAGCCACATTTTTCATATCTTTCTTTAATTTCAATCTATCCAAGTTCCAACGTCTGTTTCAGAAATTTTGTTGTACGGAGACTCAAACATGTTGCCGTTTTTAATCAAAATCGTGCTTTAAACTGACTAACGAAAGTTACTCTTTATTGGTATAAAAGTCGCCTTAATTATGAAAGAGACAATTTCTGTATTTTCTACGTAAAATAATACAAAATGAAAGTGTTAACGTAAGTAAACTTTAAAAAAAAAAGAAAAACATTTTCAGATCAGTCGGCTTAGAATGTGACACGAAAACGCAACTCGTAAAACGATGTCGTTTAATTTTGATGTTTGTGATTGATCGAGAGACCAATACGTCCGTCACGTGTTAGTCTCTCAACCAATCCCAATAAGACGAAACGGAGTTGTGACGTGTTTTTTTGTCACATTCTAAGCCCACAGTTTATTTTTTGAATAATCACGATGAAAAGTTGACTAAAATAGTTGAAATTTCGTATACGGCCTCTTAAACAATTTCTCATAAACAAACATATATCAAGATGCCTTTTATCAAGTGCAATCACTTTGCAATACAGCGACACTACAAAAATTAGTTGTAAAAACAAACCACCGTTTAAAGACGCTATTGTACAAACGTTTTTAAAAGCGTCTTTGTCGATGAAAGTAACGGTTACTTTCGCATTACGAGATAACGAGCCTTAATAGTCTCATCGGACAATGTGTTATTATAGTACAGTTTACGTAAACAGTATACTATGAATTAATTCACTCGGTTATGGTTTGAGGAGTTGATGATGATATCAAATTGTGTGCCATTTAAAAATGCACGAGATGATTCAAATATTGTAGGATAAGGATATATAGAATATATAGATAAGATAGGTTCCATGAATACCTACCGCATTCCGAATTACTGAATGAATAATTTAGTTTGCAAATCATTCCCTGGAACCGTAAATTACTTTCACTTCGTCAGTTTGATAACATGACACACACACGCGCACTCACGCCTTTTATCCCCTAAGGGGTCTGCTTACCCCTTCGGGGATAAAAGGCGTGAGTGGCGCAACTAATGCACCCACTTTTCGCTGTGCGTATTACGTCCCATGATGTGATAGGGGGCGAGCCTATCGCCATATCGGGCACAAATTCCAGACTCCGAGCTGATACTGATTAGAAAAATCCAATATCACTTTGCCCGACCCGGGGATGGAACCCGAGACCTTGGCATTGCAGTCGTACCTTAATACAACTACGCCACCGAGGCAGTCTGATAACATCCTTAGAAAATAAATCAGGTATAGATAAAATTTGTTGATTCATGGAACGCCTGCGGTATGTAAACCGGGCATCGGTGAATAAGAAATTACACGAAATAATTATTAGAATGGAAGGGGGGTTCGTTGCACCACCAGGAATATAACTGACTGTATAATTTCTAATAGCACTGGACTGGAACATTTGTATGTCGTTTTGTACTGATTTTCTGTGGAACAGTGGTACTACTAGACTAGTTCATTTATGCTGTAGACAAAAAACAGCCAGGGTTTTAACTCGCTGAGTGCTCTGGCTACACAGAGTTTGAGGTCCTTAAAGAAGCGAAAAAATGAATGGCATTTCAGGACCTGTATCCAGTCGTGAGTTTTGCGGTTATGTGGCACGTGTACTTAAGGTAAAGACGGGGCTGCCTACACTGGACTATTAATAAAATGAACCATGATTTTATAAAGGCCATTTACAGTTTTAACTATCACTTATTATTAAGCTTGTCCTCTATTAAACCTTACGCAACATCGACTTGGCCCTTTGCTTCGGCCGTGACTAGCGTTTTTTTCACATAAATCTTTTTTATATGATTCCCTACTCTTCCGACTTAAGAACTAGATTTTCCATCCTTGTCTATCACTAATGGTTTGGCGTGACGTAACCGGTAACCACCGTGAAGACTGCCAAGCAGAAAATTTGCAATGCACTGTTTCGCTTGGTGCACTTTAATGTTACCTACCCCTCTACTATGAACGTTATGTATTAACGTAAAAAGTTATTATCTAATTTGCACTTAATGTCTTTATTGCTAGAGTATATATTTGCACCCGAGTGTAATATTATTACTATTAGATATTGTGTTAGGTGCCCATGTAGATGATATTTATATACGTAATAGTACACATTCACACAATCACATATTATTACACTGTCATACGATTTTAAATGTGGAACGACACGACGATATAAAAAAAAAAGATATACTCTCGAACTAAATCTATTTTTAATTGCCCCGCTCAGCCCGTGGGATCGGTGCCGCCCCGTTAGGAGACGGCACAATGAGGAGCCTCCCCCCCCTCAGATCCGGTCGTGTGACGTCTCAATCAGGTCGCAGTACAGTCATTTGTACACAATACACATTAATTCGCAGTGACGGTGTACGGACCTTGTAGTGACTTCAAGGATTTATTTGCGTAGGTTTGTTAAGTGTCTTTTGGGAGAGTCAGTATAGCTTTGAAATTATGGATAAATTGCTGCTCTGTCTTTGATGCCAAGCTACAGCTCTGCAGTGGTTTTATAGTCTGATGGGCCTTTAAGCCAGTATGACTGGCGTCTTAGGGTAATAGAGGCATACGCGGTGTCATTCAGTTCACTGTTCATTGTTCACGTTTCGTTAAAGATAAACTTAGTCTAGGTTTCTTAACGCTTTCAACCAGGAAGGTGTAGGCAGAAACGCAACTAACCCACCAACATTTCGCCGAGCTCATATCCGTCTCATGATAGGGCATGGTCATATCGGGCATGTACAATCCTGGGCAACTCAGATACTAGCAATTTGTGTTGTCTTGGAATTAAACGCAGAACCTATCAATTTACAGCCCAAATACGCTGCCACTACACCAATAAGGCGACTAGGTTACTCACAAACTAAAAATGTAAAGCCAATAATTGCCATGCCCGAATTAAACACGGCAATCGCAGTGGATTTAACGATCGACTGTGGTATTTTAGCGAAGTCGTATACATCGCACCAATCGGATCCGTTACGGTTCCGAATTAAACTCAAAAACAATGGCTACTACGTGTTTTGGTACTGGTTAAGGGGTTGTGCTATTTGAAATAGGAAAAATATACATGAATGTTGCAAAAACAGGGCTTAATCAAGTTTTATGACGATAGACTCTCCTCCTATAATAGCATGTGCGGATCAGCTTGGCGGAATGGAATTGCACCATTTGCAGCTCTGCCTTCGGAGCCTAAACGGTAAGGTTATGTTGAAACCTAAACTTGGAGCTTAAGCAGCAAATCTTTTGCCCGAAGTTAAGCTCTACTACTACTCTTAAACGCGAGGGTCACCATTCACCAAAAACCCATAAATTATTGTGTTCAAATTAGATCAGTATCGATTTTTACGAAGTCCAAGGTCACAGCTTTATTTGCCACTGCTCTTTTATTGATTCAACTGCATTTACATAATATTGATATGCTAATTTATGTATGTAGACATTCATGTCTGAGATGAAATTCGATCGTTCCGTATTGACTTTAATATGTTAGTCAAGTTTTTATTCCTGTCTTTTGTCAGCGTATTTATGATTATTTTTGAAGTGTGAATGTGTTTGGTTGGTTCCCGCTTGAAAGATAAATAATAATAAATAAAATCTTTATTTCAACCACATTTTTAAAAATATACATAAACAAAAGTGTACGATCATAGCTGTTGTAGTTAAAAACTGTGTTACAGCTATTAACGCCCTTCCTTCGGAAACAATTTCAGAAATATTTACCTTACACAAAAATAAAACTTAAATAATAATCAAATAATGATTTTAAATAAAACTTATAAAACAAGATCTAATATAGAGTTATGTGCGAGTGTGTGTGTGTGTGTGTGTGTGTGTGTGAAATATGTTAAGTTATAGGTTTTAGAAAATGTTCCGATTCATCATAGGACAAAGTAAGAAGCCAATTGGTTAATTTATGCTTGCATTCAAAGGAAGTTAATGCATAGATGTTAAGTTCCTTATTTACTTTATTATATAATTTAGGGCTCAGGAAAAAGTATTGACGACCAGCAGAAATATATAAATTCCAACTGTGCCTTGCCCTTAACGCGCGATCCACAAACTGGGATTATGAAATTTGTGTCGTCGAAGCGGCTAATAAAGCCAAATCTAATTTGAGGATTTGTTACAATAACAACCCAGTGATGGTTGCGTGCGTCATCAGTCGCTCTGATTGCGCTGTTGGTAATCATTGCAGTTGTTTTGTTGTGATGACTAAGTTTTGCTGGCGGCTTTGCATGAGATACACACTCAAACACTCACGCCTTTTATCCCGGAAGGGGTAAGCAGAGGCGCAATTAATGCACCCACATTTCGCCGTACGTATTCCGTCCTATGATGTGATAGGGGGCGAGCCTATCGCCATTCCATACTCCGGGCTGATACTGAATATAAAATCCAATACGTGCGTGAGAGATCTTACTCGAAATTTCAAAAAGTAGCACTTTCTGGTTTTTTAACATAATCAGTATCATGATGTAATAAGCTTATTGCCATTTTATGTCGACCGAAAATTTAAATGCTAGGGGATTTAGGTGTCTTAATTTTTTCAAATCGAAATCTTACGGATACTTATGCTGCCCGAATTGGGAATCGAATGCTAAATATCATTCCACAACCCAAGTACGCTGCCGCTGTACCACTGAGACTATGAAAGACGTCAGATCATTTCATATATATTCATGCAATGCCGTCTTCATTATTATGTAATTTACAACCGAAGCGTGGAGTTTGAGATATTCTTCATTCGCACAAGTTCTAGCGTCTCGTTGAAGTCGGGCACTGTCGAGGAATAAAAAAATGCCTTTACATAATATGGAAGTGGCATTCGTAGACGTCTTGTGCCATAAGAACAATTACGCGTAACACGCTTTTTATTGTTATATCTATTGCAACTGTATATTTTATCTGAGTTAAATTAATTTTTAAATGTTATAAACTTTCGATTCATCATCATCATTATAGAAATTACATGACTTTATTCGCCTTCGGCTTCGCTTGTCTTTAAGGTATTGTAAAGTATAATAATCGTGGGTCTACTTACTGGCAGCGTACACAGTTTGAAATTTGCTATGACGATTCCAAATTGCAGTGGTATATGGACAAATGGAAGAACCATAACATAACACTTTCTTTGGGTAAGTGGGGTAGCATCACTCCGTATAACGTCACCCAGGAATAGATGTCTAAAGACCTTAATGCCGCTTCCGTTTTCTATTCCTTTTATCTACCCGTTGGCCACGTGAGCCGGCTCGATAAAGCCCCCCACCCCCTCTACATACCTCGGGTCGGTGGACTGAAAACGGGTCGGATGTCGTGCAGAACGACCGCTTTCGGATCTGGGCCTCGGTCTGCGGTGATGGCGTGTCCATTGTTTTTCCAGATTGAGTGGTGAATTTTTCATTGGCAGGTTAATGTGGCAGGTTTTGGTTGAGCGTGTCAATGTTGAGAGCTTGGTTGTGTTAGAAATATGTCGCCCTGATACAGTATCAAACAGTCCGGCAAAATTGTATGGACTGGCCAATCATATCTCGTCATATCTAATCAGATAGCCACTGAACTTACCATCAGGTGCAGTGCAGTCAGTTTGTGCACGTTGAAAACAATGCAACAGAGTAATAATAAACAGAATTTCGTCTCTTCACCCCCTTAAGTTCAATTTACCCTGTTCTATCGAAATTCAGTTCTTTAATAAGGTCATTATATGCACGTATTTTCGTATCATAAATATGGAAACTCTTCAAGTCTCAGGTGAAGCAAAGGTCAAGTGGAGTTTCAATAGGCCGTTTCCCTCGGTGGGACGGTCGGTCGGTCGGTCGGTGCGCTTCGGTCTAATTGTCGCGTCGTTCGTGTAGTTAAGTAGAGCATTACTGCTGTCATCGCTGAAGCCGTGCGTGTGTTTTATTAATTTTGTTTCTTTGAGCTTAGTTGAGTTTGTTGCATTAGTTAAGTATGAATATGTTTGTCGGTTTGAAGATGGTGAATAAAAATTTTTTTGACTTAGATTTTTTTTAATCTGAGTTATAATTACACAGTTGAGCAGTTGAATCATTAAATTCAGATTTTGATCTAAAAATGCACTCTAGTTGCCTGGTCTTCTATAGAACATTTATATGGCGATAAGCGGTAAATCCATAACACCTTAGATTGACAATATACGCCCCTATCAAATCCTTTCAGGGTTAAAGGTGTGAAATGTCTTTTTAACACGCTTTTTAAATTTTGATACAACTGCGCACAGTGTGCTTTGTATCTCAAGACGTATCGCTACATAATGTATCATGTATGTAATCAGCACCTAAAATTCCCACTAAAATCTAAATCCTACATGGAAATGGCCATCAAGCTCAACTAACTTTGTTACTTCGATTCAGTTTGTTAGGGTAAATCTGCACGATGCGGGGGAGGTGGGAGGGATACGGGGTAGGGGCTCAGCTCCTGATGCGCCGACGAAATTGATTTGTTATTGAATTAGTTGCGACTGGGTTTCGGGTGTCGCCACGCATGACACGGTGCGCCGGGACTATTTGCGTGGATTGGAACGGGTTTTGCGGGATGAAGCTGTGTTTTGAGATCGGACAAGTGGATCAGTACGACTGCAATGCTGAGAAAAAGATATTGGATTTTTCTAATCAGTATCAGCTCGGAGTCTGGAATTTGTGCCCGATATGGCGATAGGCTCGCCCCCTATCACATCATGGGACGGAATACGCACGGCGAAAAGTGGGTGTACTAGTTGCGCCTTTGCCTGCCTACGTTTGAATATGGGAAACCGGGTCGAAGCACAATAAGTCACAACGGACCCGAATTATAGTTTGTTTTCCATTTAGCTCGGAAAACTGCGTCAATGCGTTCCAACGTGTCCTATAAAATAAACAGTAGTCAGTAATACAGTAATAGTCGTAATAGTAGTAAAATAATAGTCATGGATGTATCGGAAAATTCTACAACGAAATTAAGAGTAAAATTCATTGGCATTATTTTCCGGTCACCGGTTATTTATATTTTTTTTGCCGCCGGTTTTTTAATTGCATTGAACGACGATGAATAACCGGAATATTCCCGGACTCGCTGCAACCCGTGTCGCCCCACTAACCCGTTCTGTTTGCCGGGAAATAGGGTTGCGGTGGCACCGGTATAATTGTAGATGCATGTACCGATTATGAAACTGTTTCCATTTTGTTGACTACCGGAAATTCTGAACTAACAATGTTAGTTTTGCTTGTTAAATGTTTGAAACTGTTGCGGAATGGTCTGCGATGTTTAATTAGAGTTAGTTGAAGGTTCTTTTGAGGCGATTTATATTTTACATAGCAAATAAGTGACCTGATGTTACTTGCTGCTTATCAATGCACAAGAATCGTGGCTGCGATACTGATTTTTGAAGAATCAACACGCTGGTTCATGAGCGACAGCACTTCTGCCTTGGCTAAGCACGTTCATTCACACTGTACCATTGTCTTTGGGAATTAAGGTTTACTATTTACCTACTAGTATTGCTTGCGGCTCCGCCCGCGTGCAAATGTTTTACCGGGATAAAAATATTTTCCAGGGATAAAAAGTAGCCTGCAGCACTCAGGACTCAGGAGTAATGTAGCTTCCTTTTAGTGAAAGAATTTTCTAAATCGATTCAGTAGAGATTAGCGCGTTCAACCAAAGAAACAAAGAAACTCTTCAGCTTTATAATATTAGTATCGATTAATATTACGTAACTTCAACCACAGTAACTGAACAAGACTTAAATGTCAAAGTCGATATCATTTGATACCACGTTAAAAGTCGAGTTTCAACACAGCAGATAAACAGTGTGTTGCCAAAATAAAACCGTCGATTGATAAACATCTCAGCACCTATACCCTTCCGACAAAAACACCGCAACCGATACACATATTACCGATAGAAAAAGAACAGAATAATCTATTTGTGTGCCGTAAACACGCGCCAACACTTCCGGTATATTGTCCATAAATTGTCCAAAATTATAATTTATAAAGCGTTCTCTACACGCCTGGTCTGTGTTACCCGTCTCTGAATTGTATCAGGTAAACGAACTCTGTTTTGAAACGTTGCTTTGCAGGTAGGGGAAATGTTTAAACGGTTATGATGAACATGTATTGGATGTTATAGCATAGCATACCAGCCCTGTATTATATACTGCCCACTGCTGAGCACGGGCCTCCTCTACAACTGAGAGGGTTAAGGCCTTAGTCCACCACGCTGGCCTAGTGCGGGTTGGCAGACTTCACATACCTTCGAAATTCAGAGAACTTCTCAGGTATGCAGGTTTCCTCACGATGTTTTCCTTCACCGTTAAAGCGAGCGATAATTCACAAAGAATACATACATAACTTGGATGTTATAGGGTTTATGAATTATATATTCAGTATTGTGTATGACAAAAGTTACTGTAATACCGCGTGACGCGTCGATGAGAGTGCGTAGAGCGCTTGTCTACTGCACTACATTTTATTTACAACAGTCGGTTATAAGGTATGTAGGTAACAGAGCCCAGAGTGTTCATAATAAAAATTAGTCAGCTACAATAATTTATAAACATAATATAAATAAACTAAACAAAACATAAATGACTCAAGAGGCCGCTTAAACGGTTGATTTACGTCTTAAAAGTTTATATTATTCCAAGAGTGTACTTTATTCTATAAACGGGGCGAAATTGCCCGAATTTCATTCACAACAGGGATCTGAGTAGCTATTTGACGGTCATTACGTAAATTAGGGGAGACGTTTTGCGTTTTATCTCTGTCCAACGGGTGTTTAATTGAATTTTTGATAAGAAATTGTCGGTATTTGGTAAACATTGTAAGGTATGTGGAGATAGGTAAATGAGCATTGTTTATTTCTTTGTATCACGATGTTTTTAAATGTGAAGTCATCTAAACGAGTTATCGTTATAAATAAATGTAGTCTGACATTCGATCCGATGCAAATCGTATTGATTTATCTTTACTGTTTATTCCAACCTTCTGTCATGGTGAAATGTAGGTTAAGTTGAAACTTGTATGTAATTATCTTAAGGTTGCAATATTTCTCGTCTCTGAAAACTTGCATGTTTCATCATCATCATCATCAGCCACACGACGTCCACTGCTGAACAAGTTTCGCTCTACATAAATTACATGCGTTAATCCTAACTAAGGATTTAAACATGAGCTCTGTTCATAAAATTCTGTATTTTGATGTCAATATACAGTAATAATAATAATAACTGGTTCGAAAATGTCATGAGTTGTGAGGAATCGGATTTGCCGCGTACCGTTCATCATTTGCATATTGATGAAAATGATCGCATATTTTTAAACGTATATGACTATTTGACGCTTTCCATTTCTGGATTTTTATTAACTTGTTTCTTTTCGTAAAATGGTAGGTTGTAGCTGATTTTAAGTATTATATTTACTGAAGAAAAACTAATACATATAAATTCTTTCTTTCTAAAGTAAAATATAATTATTTCATTTTGTTAAATTAAACGCCTTGTCCTGAACCAACAAAGATTTACCATACATTTCACATACATTTCAAAGGTTAAATAGATAGTTGAATAGGAATCCGTTCATGTGCCATATTTTCAAGAGATTCCACGTGTTTTAAGCATAATGTGGAAATATTCCATGCCTCCAGGTAGACCTTTGCCTCTGACGGAGCTGTACTTGACATCAGGTCACACAGCCGTGCCGGGATAAAATCTACGCACTATTCATAAACCACTTGGCGCGAGCGAACGACACTTAAAAACTGTCTGGTCGACGTATTTCCGACCGCGTTCAAAGTCGTACGGATTGCAGATTAAATCTGTACGAGTGTACATGCGTGCGTACGTACGTGACTGATGGATGCGCGCGTTTTCTCAGAAATCTCTAATAGAGCTTACGTTCAGAATAATGTGGGTATTGATGTTTAGCTTGCTGTGTGTAGTACAGTCAGCAGCACAAGTAGCTGAACAAATTCAAAATTTCAAATTACCCACATTCTTTTGTGTTCTTACTAATCTTTTTTTTCTCTTCACAAATTTTTTTTACTTTACTTACTTTACGTTTTTAGTTTTATTTACTTTACTTCAAACGAAGAAAGAAAATGTTTCAGTTTAACTTAACACGTATTATGTAGGGGATATGAAATTTTGATTTTGTACATATAATTATGCTGCTGACTGTACAAACTACAAAGTATTAATGTTTGTCTTAGATTGCAGTTAGATGATTTTGTGGCGGTACCACACTCTCCCCAGGTCTCAGCGAACCATCAATTCAAACATGAGGATAGGGAGTTTGACTAGGCTTGTGTTGGCTTGCAAGATTTTGTGCTTTGTTGCCGATCCAGTGAGTTTTTTTAGTTTATTGCATGATAATGACGAGGCGAGCATGCCGTTCGCCTGATGGTAAGCGATACGACCACCCATAAACAGTAGCAACACCATCCAGCACCTTGACTTACAAAGTACTGTGTGGCATTCCACTGCGCTCGTCATCCTGAGACATAAGATGTTAAGTCCCACTATGTCCGGTAGTTACACTGGCTACAATGTCCTTCAAACCGAAATACAGCAGTGCATGCACACTGCTGCTTGACGGTAGAAATAGACATTGCGGTGGTATCCACCCAGACGGACTCTTACATATAAGTGTAGGTTTTTGAACATAAATCAAAGGAAGCCTATACTTTAGACAACCGTTCAAGCGTTGCATCTACATCTCACACATTTGCGTGTCCGTATAAGTTTGAATCCCGAAGGCCTAAACTTCGAAGTGCCCAACATGTATGTGGCTCTACCATTATATAGCTTTAGGTCTATTTTATAAGATGTGTGCGACTTTTGTTTATCCTTATGAATGTATCGTTTTTTGTTTCAGGTATTGTATTACGCAATTAGTCATTCCGAGAAGTTGAACAGTAAGTTTGTCACCGTGGCCAGTTTGCTGATTGTTGCTAAATAGTAATACTTGACTGTGTAGAGGGTATCTTGTATACGAGAGTTCGTCTAGCACGGCTGTATATCTGTTGCAGTGCAATTGCAATCTCATTTTTTTATTATTAAACCATATTCTTGATGATTGCTTATCTTGACGCGAGCTATTTGAATTCTCATCATTCAGTTCTATATAAAAAAACGACTGCCACGTTGGCGTAGTTGTATTACGGTACGACTGCAATGCTTGAGGTCTCGGGTTCGATCCCCGGGTCGGGCAAAGAGATATTGGATTTTTCTATTGAATATCAGCCCGGAGTCTGGAATTTGTGCCCGACATGGTGATAGGCTCGCCCCCTCACATCATGGGACGGAATACGCACGGCGAAAAGTGTGTGCACTAGTTGCGCCTCTGCCTACCCCTTCGGGGATAAAAGGCGTGAGTATGCGTATGCATAAAATAAACAAGCAAGTGATACCATTTTGTTCAACCATAATCTTTAGGAAAGTTTGTGAGTTTGTTTGTAGGGGCCAATCTCTGGAACTAATGAACCGATTTTTAAAATTCTTTCGTTGATAGGAAGGTACATTATAATTGTGTTCAAAGTGCTAATTTTATTGTGGAAACTTCATTGATACATGTAATACCTAATTTACTTTACGTTAGGTTTTTCATTACTTGCTTGTACGTTTCCCTTAACAACCAATAAATAAATAAAATACTCCAGCGTGCTATAGGCTACTTTTTATCCCTGGAAAATATAAAGCGACACTTTTATCCCGGAATAACCTTTTCACTCGCGTGGAGCCGCTGACAAAAGCTACTGTTCTATAATCATGGAACAGAAAGTAGTTATTTTAATATTTTTTTTATAATGTCATTTGTGTTCACATTTTGCCAATGTGAAGTTTGATTTGTCTATTTTATTATCTGTAGTATGTCGAAGTAAAGCAGTGGCTACCTTACCAAGACTTTATCGAGGAGTTTTGGCAGCAATAAAAAAAAAACACTTGATTAGCACAATTATTTCAATTCACTTCATTTGAGCTCTTTAATAGAACTATATTGGATAATATACCACCATAATTATGCAATATAACACTAAATATTACCAAAATAATGAATTAAAACAAGAGCACCTCATGACACTTCCAAGTTCCCGCCAAAACTCCCAGAAAGTAGTTAAACATACGGTTATCCGCAAACACTGCGTTGTTGTAGGTCTGTGTCAATGGCACTATATTCCCACGTTGCTAATGCGATTGTCTAATCATAATTAGTTTGTCAAGCCGTCTGTACATTGTTACGGGTTCTTGAGTGTTTTAGATAAAGATCCTTGACTTTTTTCTAGGCATGGATATATTGGCACTTTGTAGAGTAGTTCGGCTGACTCGGTTCCCAGGTCTAGAAACCATAGTTTTAGGAAGATTTTCGATTCAAAAACCACCTCAATTGCACAAGATTGCTGGTTTTTGCGACAAGCTCACCCAACTTGGTAGATTATTCTCTTTTTTTTATTGGCAAATAAAGGCATTTCTTTGTTCTTTCTTTCTTATTGTATTGAATGACGAGACGAGCTTGCCGTTCGTCTGATGGTTAGCGATACGACTACCCATAGACAGTAGCAACACCATCCAGCACATTGACTTACACAGTACTGTGTGGCATTACACTCGTCATCCTGAGACATAAGATGGTAAGTCTCATTATGTCCAGTAGTTACACTGGCTGCAATGTCCTTCAAACCGTAACACAACAGTGCATGCACATTGCTGCTTGGCGGTAGAAATAGGCATTGCGGTGGTACCCACCCAGACGGACTATTACATATGAGAGACCTTTTTTTGTTTTTTTCGCGGAGAAAGTGCATTAGCACTACCACTCGGCCTTCGTGGGGGGCGACCGAGCGGTTATGTTGGGTTCACCGTGCCTTACGACCCGGCGTTGAGCCGCCCGGAGAGATGGAAAATCGGGCGACCGCCGGGCCGAGTCCCTAACCTATGTACAACGCACGGCATACCAACTAAAACTCTACGGCGCATTAGGGACGGCTGCGGGCTTCCTCGGACGAAAAGTGTCTACGTTGTCGTCTGCAACCGCCCCTGATGAGAGACCTACCACCAGTAGAACCTTCATCACCAACCGACATAATATTATGATGAATGAAGTGAATTAACGCCTTCCCGCGAGCACACGTGGTATAGCTCAGCAGTTACGTGTTCAACGTGCCTCTGTCTCGTGTAAAATGTACGTTTTTGCTCCGATGTTTTGATTTCTTTAATTTTCTGTAGGATAAATTCAGTTAGGACGTTAAGTGACAATAAAAATAATGTAGATTTTATTTAATAATGTGTGTGTGTGTGTTACCTGCGAGGAACAGTGTTCTGTAATTAGTTGTGGAATAAAATTAGGGAATAGTTGAATTTTTGGATTATTCACGGCGCGTGTTTATTTCATTAACACAAAGGGCTGAAACGTTTTAATATAATGATTAGTGGCATTGTGTAAAATAATTGAATTATTTTTCTTAATTCTTTTCATCCAGATGCGTACAAGGGAAAAATCACATTACGTATGCGACCTCAAGTAACTCGTTACTGCACTCGCGGCCCGCTGTCCGGGTCAGTGTGAGACCGGTCACTGTGTACACCGCGCGTCCAGTCGCTATGTGGGTCAGCATGCCGATTGGTCATCTTGTAATTTATATCCGACACGATTACTGTACGATTTGTCGTACGACTGAAATCGTACGGTAATATCGTCTGAATGAAACATAACAGACAACATTTACGAAGATTTTTGGATTTTTGTAAGTTTATAATTATGTAATCCGAAATCGCTAAATAGAATGAGATGAAATTTGTAACAGCAAAATACGAAGTTATAAATTACCGTGCAGGCTGCTTTTTATCCCAATAAAATACAACCACGTAGACGAAGCCGCAAGCAATAGCTAGTACGTACATAAATGTCAATCTATTGACCACTTTCTTCAAACAATAAAAGTCTCTAGACGCTAAACATTGCCTTTACTGATTCAATAGCAAACGTGATTTACATTTAAATGTCATTTCGCTTGCACCATGCCGTCACAATAATAACATTGAATAGTTTAGTAGTATTCAGTATATCTATACTCCATCGGTTTAGGTATTTAACTAAATGTAAACAAATCATGAAAAAGGTATTTTACCTGTCCATTTCTCTTTACAAAATACGTTATAACCAAAATAAACGTATTCATAGCCTCCCAACACTTAGCACTGTTATTCCCGTTTATTAAAGTTGTTCGGTTATTATAAAGTTATAGTTATTCATTAATAAGCGCGAACACAATTAATTGACATAAATTACAGTATATTCTACCGACTTAAAAAAAAGGAGGAGGTACTCAATTCGTTTGTATTTTATTTTTATGAAGGATCTCGATCTGTCAACTGTAAAAGAGCTAATACGACAGGCTTGCTAAACATTTTTTTAATGGATCGTAATAGATAACCCTACTAAATGTGAGAGTATTACTGTCACGTAGCACGCCATTCAAACTGACTGTCATTCAATTTAATCGGTTAACTAGACACCGATTATCGATACATTTCCGCATGGTAGAAATTTGTTTATTTATCATATTTTTTGCTTTATTTTTGATAATTAGTTGTTGTTAGTTATTTCTTTTGTTTCTAAAATGTATTTAAAAATGTTAAGTGTCTGTTGTACGCCGTAGTTTCATTGACACAATAGTCTTCGTAAGAAAATGTTGACTACCCGGGAATCAAATGTAATTTTTTGTTTACATTTAGTTAAATACCTAAACCGATGGAGTATAGTGTAGATTTGAATGACTTTTATAAAAATAGTGCGTGGTTAGACTGCATCATCCTTATCATCAGGATGTCCACTGCGTAACGTAGGTACCTCGAAGATTTTTAGAATGTACTTCAGTTGATCTTAACTTTACTTAATTATTAAGCTATCCAAAAGAACCTCTTAACAGTCAAATCTACATTAAATTTCAATAAAAAACCGAGTCACCAACACCATTTTGTCCAATATCACTGTACCTAAACAGTAAACACACACGAACACTTCTGGTGATCTGTTTACATAACATTCTAGAATGTTGGAACACATTAAACTCGCTTGCAAGCGCCAAAATTCGCAACCCCGCAAGCAAACGCGACTTGAATACATTGAGTCGCGTTTTTGCACTTCTTTCAACGTCACGCACACACGCGCAATCCCACAAAAGGCAATATGATATTGGAACTACTAAACCCGCTGACCTTGTTACCGGAATGTTTCTCCAGGCCAAATAATGTGACATTAATTGACGGCGCACACCCACCTTTATTACTTTGATGGTACAAATCAAAATCGCATGGCAAACGTCCGAACAAACCCCAGCCCACTTTCCATGATTGGTAATTCGATCGGTGAGCAGGGAAAGCGGTACGAAAGGAAATGAATCGGATGAGTTGCGCGTGTGTGGGTGACGAATGTGCCGAGGAGGGAACGCGCCGCGTCGCGTGGGCCTATGTATCGATTATATTATGTTTCGCTTAAGTGTACAGTCAGCAGCATAAATATCTGGACGAAATCAAAATTTCATATCGCCCATATACTCGTTAAGGTAAACTGAAACTTTTTTTCTTCGTTTGAAGTAAAGCAAATCACTTTTATTTTATTTTTGTGAAGAGAAAAAAAAGATTAGCAAGAACACAAAAGTATGTAGGCAATTTGAAATTTTGAATTTGTTCAGCTACTTATGCTGCTGACTGTACTAGGCACTATTCAAAGTAGGGGAAAGAAATATCGATTGAGAGAATTCGGCGTAGCACCCCATTGAATAACATTGGGTCGCATGTGAATTTTATCGCTAAGAGTGCATTACGCAAACCACGTGAGTACACGGTGCAAAGAACGTTCGGCTACTGCTCTTCATATATCAGCAATTGGGTATACGCTTCCATGATAGCGTGGAGAACGCTCGTGTACTTCAACACATTACAGAAATCAGCTATAACACCGCGTCAGTGAGTGCGGAGATTGCTCTATTGCACTGTGCACTATACATATTAGCACTCTGCTATACGCCGCATCGGTGACAGCGCGAAGAGCGCCCATCTGCTACCAACACGACCATATTTCATGTTAGTGACAACTCATAAACTTCTTAAATGTATAATTGTGAGAGGAAGCCATACTTTAGACCGGCCGGTGTCCGTTACTCCGTAGTTATTGGCACATCCGGACCACAAACCGCGACCGACACGCGGCCCGCAGCCGATCTCGCAAGATCTCGCTATTATTTCACAAATGTGCTATTTGTAATACATTTGATTGGTGTTCTGATGACGGCCTTAGGCGTGTTTTGTTTTTTTTTTTCTGCTATGGAGGTTGTGTAACTCAGTGGCCATATAGCCTCGTGTAACTACTCCACGCATCGCGAGTCACGTAGTTTGTTTTATTATTTGAATAGCATCGATTGTGTTCGAAATTTGAAAAATATTTTTCTTGCGTTAAGAAGGCAAAGGAACGCTATCATATAATACAGCCATGAAAGTGATAATTTTGATCACACACATACTCACGCCCTTTATCCCCGAAGGGGTAGGCAGAGGTGCAACTACTGCACCCATTTTCGCCGTGCGTATTACGTCCCATGATGTGATAGGGGGCGATCCTATCGCCATATCGGGCACAAATTGCAGACTCCGGGCTGATACTGAGTAGAAAAACCCAATATCACTTTGCCCGACGCGGGGATCGAACCCGACACCTCAGCGTTGCAGTCGTACCGTAATACAACTACGCCACCGAGGCAGTCTGATCAGTCATTTTGATCACATTGAATAAATCATTTTCTGCGGAAAAAATATAAATATTGTTTCATAATTCATTAATCATCATCATCATCATCATCGGCCAGTGGGCACAATATGTCCACTACTGAACATATCCCCCCCCCCCCCCAAAGATTTCTACACCGTCCTGTGTATGTTTATTTAATTTTACCTATAAGGGCAACATGTATGTAGAATAGATATAAAACAACGCAGCTAGTGTTGGGTAGGACATACAAGAGGCGGTACATTTGTCCCGTACATGACGTCAAAATGTAAGAGCGGCTCAACATTTTATATTGTACTACTTCAAATTTCATGTCGCGGTAGTCGCAAAGCGGCGTTACTCACTATCGCTCTTAGTAAAACTATAGGTAGAGGATACAGAGGGAGCGAGACGCATGCTACAAATTACAATAGTATGTCATTTTTCAATGAATATATGTCATATTTGTACTCCTTACTTCAAACGTATCGCCGAGCTTCATTACGCCTCGCCTCATTTGAAGTAGGACATTGTACTGGCTTAGTGTGAAAAAGAGGCTACTCTTACAAACTCTTTTTTATATCGTGTCCTACCCAACACTAAACGCAGCGTCATGTTATGTTTGTATTTTTTTCGTCGTAACACATCTTTTTATCTGGCTGAGCGGTTTTATGCGCTCCGTATACCGCAAATCAACTGGTGACTTTAATGTCGCGCGGTTTCAGAATAAGAATAGTTCCTTTGTATGTATTCTATGGAAATTATATTTTAATGTTCCACGTGGAATTTTAGTAATGCGTTATTTATTTTTGTTTAGTCTATGTACATATTTATGTTTACTGGAGTATATTTTTTTTTGTAGTGAAAGCTACATCAGAATACGTTCAGCCGTTTCTGGGTGCTGTACTTTTGAAATGTTTATATTGAACAAAGGTAAGGTTCCTTCGCTGTTGGCTTAGCATTTGGTTTTAAATCGAATAGATTTATTGTATTTTGTACAGAAAAATGTGTTTGTTCGTTTGTCCTTCACACACCCAACGATAAGACCCCATTATTTTTTAGCATAGAGAGAGAGATAGCTTACAATCTTCGGTATATGATCGATAAAACTTCACCAATTAACTATTAATAAAAAAAACACACACACACACACACACTCACTCCCGTTATCCCCGAAGGGGTAGACAGAGGTGCAACTAGTGCACCTACTTTTCGCCGTGCGTATTCCGTCTCATGTTGCAATAGGGGTTGCTCCGGACTGATACTGAGTAGAAAAACCCAATATCACTGCCCTACCCGGGGGTGGAACCCGAGACTTCAGCATTGCAGTCGTGCCGTAATACAACTACGCCACCGAGGCAGTCAGTAAAATAAAAAAAGTACTATATTATATACCTCTTTAAATGAACTAAATGTTAGATAGTTAAACACAAGGCTTTTGAGAAACTTCAATTCCGAGAAACACGCGACCAGAGGACGCGAGCAGAAGCTAGTTCCATACAGGGTTATTTAAGCATTGCGTTTCTTAATGAAATCAAAAAATCTGAAAGTAAAACCGAGATTTTTGGTGAAAATATTCGTTACTCATGGACACGGACGGCGATAGCCTAGTTGGGAGTGGAACGGACTGCCGAGACGAATGTCCGCAGGTTCAAAACCCAAAGGCACACACCTCTGACTTTTCTAAAAAGTTAGTTTTAAGTTAAGTTTGTGTGTATTCTTTGTGAAGTATCGCTCGCTTTAACAGTGAAGGAAAACATCGTGAGGAAACCTGCATACCTGAGAAGTTCTCTGAATTTCGAAGGTATGTAAGTCCGCCAACCCGCACTAGGCCAGCGTGGTGGACTAAGGCCTTAAACCCTCTCAGTTGTAGAGGAGGCCCGTGCTCAGCAATGGACAGTATATAATACAGGGCTGGTTTGGTATATGGACACGGGCGTAGCTATAGCTATAGCACATGGGGGGGTCCGGATCCCCAAAATGTCAGCGGTCTGTGGCGTAGTGCGATATATTGTAAGCTTATATACGCCCATGCTCGTGGATGATTCTAGGCACAAAATTAGCAGAGGTGAAAACTTCATCATTTATTAACGCAATGTCAAAATGACGCTGTATAAATTGTAACCATAAGCCTAAACACTGAGGTTTCAATTTGGTTAATATTATATTTACGAGTACCCAAGTCCATTTTGGCACGTTTTCTGAGTATAGTGTAATCCTAATGGGTTTTTAGATGAGTCCTTGATATTATGCTACGCAAAAGCTTTATGTGGAGACAAATTGTGGAATTGGATTTTTGGTGAAACGTCAAAATTGGAAAATATGGGACGTGAAATGGTAATTTGTCTTGTAGGTTTTGGGCCCGATTATAATATAATTGAATCGGCAATTTTTTTTCTGAGATTACCTAATTTTCATTTAACAGAGTTGGTTTATTTAGTGTTTAGAAACTACCTTGAATTTGATACCTGTATAGGTGAACTTGTAGATATAAGAGACCTAACCATTAATATAAAGCTAAATATCTTCATTTAAAATACCAATATTGTAATATAATATCTATGTTATATAATAGATTTCGATCTCCGTCGATCGTAAAAATCTACTGATGTTCAAAGATTAACATATTCGTGTTTAGTTAATACTGGTAAGTAAATAGTAAGATGAAAGGCTCGATGCGATATAGCATAAATGTTTGTATGGGTTTTTATTACCTTTCCGTCGTCATGCTTAACGAATTTACTTCGGCTTTGGAACTGTCACTCGATTAGTCAGAAATGGTCTTTACACTGGTAAATACCAAGCCGGGCTGTCGCATACATGTCACCTACCACTTAGTGACATAGCCCGTGTTTCATCCGTGGTCAACTGAAGTTAAAAGACGAAAAACGAACTCGTCCAGAGTAATAAAAATTACACTGGACGAGTTCGTCTTGCTGTGAATTCGCTTGCAATTCGCCAGCGTGATAAGAGCCTTTACGGCCCACGGATGAAACAACCCGGTCTAACACCAAGAAGTAGTATTATGATTATCCTCTGCTATCATACCCCATACGCTTTGGTACTGTTCTTACTAGTAGTCAGCATACAACTGTGGCGCCGCTCGAGCGCTCGTCCGTGCATAGATACAGTGCTGTGCGTTCGTGATTTGCGCCGTCACGCGCCGTGGTGACGTAGGGACTGGACGGGGTTGGATATCGATTAAAAAAATGCAAACATAACATGTAATACTTTGGAAGAGTTGGATCAGGCAAAACTATTGTATAACTACTGGTGGTAGGTCTTTAAGCAGCAGCACTGTTGTGTTTCGGTTTAAGGACATTGCAGCCAGTGTAACTACTGGCCAAAATGAGACTTAACATTTTATGTCTCAGGATGACGAACGCAGTGGAATTTTTATAGCTCGTCTCTGGTTTTATAGTATTTAGTTGAAATTTCTGTATTCAAAAATTTTGGCATACAAACAAAACTAACAATCTCCAATTCTTTATACTATTAGTGTAGATTTGCTTTTATGCTTCCCATGACTATTGTATTTAAATTAACTACTAAATTAGTAGACCTATGATATATTAGACTGTTTGTCGGCACATAATGATCACTAGCTATTGCTCGCAGCACTGCCGTTAAAACTTAAAGTTCTTTATTTCAATCCAGGATGTGATCTACTCGTGACAAATTTTCATCAAAATTCATCGACCGGTTAAATACATTTACTTCTAACAAACATTAAAGACTATCTATACAAACGTTCACATTTATAAGTAGAATTATATATTCGTAATTCTGGACCAAAGCTCGATATTTTTTTTCAATCGACATCGACACCACGGCAGTCACTACATAACAGTGGTACAGGGGGCATCGACACGGCCGGGCGCTAGTTTTTGCGTCGCGCGCGACCCTGCACCGCTTCCCGTCGTCTAATGAGATGCAGCATCCTGCGAATGTCTTTGTGAGCCGACGGATCGGCTCGCCAGTCTTCGTATGGCTTCCTTTAATTCAATTAATACTACTGAATGTACTGGGAAACTAGCTGTTGTCGGCGGGTGTGCTTGGTGTAATGTAATTCAATATTTGACCGTTCTTCGGGAGTTCGTGATGGATAACATCGCAATGTAACTCTGCAATGAACAAATACCAGCTCATAGGTGTTGTTGCTCATAATCGGGATCGTATTTGGTGAGATGTTTCTGGTGGTAGGTCTCTCATGTGTAAGAGTCCATCTGGGTGGGTACCACCGCAATGTCTATTTCTAACGCCAAGCTGCAGTGTGCATGCACTGTTGTGTTTCGGTTTGAAGGACATTGTAGTCAGGGTAACTACTGGACATAATGAGACAACATCTTATGTCTTAGGATGACGAGCGCAGTGGAATGTCACACAGCACTTTGTAAGCCAGGGTGCTGGATGGTGTTGCTACTGTTTATGGGTGGTCGTATCGCTTACCATCAGGCGAAAGGCATGCTCGTCTCTTCATTCAATGCAATAAACAAAAGGTAATGCCATCCACGAAGACGCGGCCAACTAATTAACGTCCAAGTGGACAACCTTCCGCTCGTGTTTTAGTTCTGTAAATAGACACTAAATACCTATGTATGCATACTATTTTAAATAATCAAAGTCCTCACCCGCGAAATCTCTACTCAAAAATTGGTAGTGCGCGTCATCGTGGATGATACTATACGATTACTTGACTTCTGCAGTTTAGTTGGGGAGAGTGACGGATGTTTTGTTCGACTGGATCATAGTGACCACAGATAAATATCTCGTAGTGTTGGACTGACGTGGCGAGTCGTATTTGGGGTTAGTCGAAGTATATCCAGATAGATAAGTCGGCATAATGGCGACTATCCAAGGATTACGTCTCTCGTTGCTCGAAATTATACTCGGACAATGATAGCGGTTGTATTAAAATATTGTCGCATCAATGTATCTTAAAATCAAATGTTTATTCTAATTTAGTACCGTAAAAGAAATTACCATATCTTTATGATTCAACGACTCTATATTCGTAAATATATACCAGTTATTTATGATACTTCCTTATTCGAATACTAGACACTTAGCACACCCTGATATGCTACTCTAGATTAACTTTTATGTTTATTACCTTAAGAGTCGTAAATCTGTTCCAAAAAGGATTTGTGTTTCCATCTTAGGTTTTTTTGGCGTTAAGCACAGAATTATGTTACCATTTAATCTTAAATATATTTTTAGTTTATATCGCATTTACAATATTTATTATATCATAGGCCTTGTTTGAAAAACCAAGACAGTGGGTGAAAGGGTCTATTCTCAAAAGCTGCATCACCTGAGACATGTTTTAAATGGAGTATATATATAGTATATATAGTAAGTCCTGTAACTTATACATTCTCGATCGAACCAGTAGAATTAAATTTTATACTCAAACTAGCTTTTGCCCGCGGCTCCGCCCGCGTGAAAAAGTTTTTCCGGGATAAAAGTCCCGCTTTATATTTTCCCGGGATTAAAGTAGACTATGTGTTAATACAGCATATGATCTACCCGTGTGCGAAATTTCATCGAAATCCGTTCAGTAGTTTTTGCGTGAAAGAGTAACATACATCCATACATTCTTACAAACTTTCGCGTTTATAATATTAGTATGATACTCAAATAATTGTATAAGCCAACAAACGAGCTGATGGACCAGTTCATTTTAAGTGACATCAACCGCATAATAATCATCACTCGTCAGTCGACATCTATCTGAACCCTACTCCGCTTACCATCAGGTGCAGTGGGGTCACTTTCCCGTGACCGCATAAAAAAAAAAAACATTTCCAATAGAATCATGGTTGTGCTGCCAGCTTCAAAGGAATCATAGAGGTTAGGAAATGGTGGCAGGTAATTAAGGCTTCCGAACATCTTGCCTACAAAAAGAAACGCAGCCATTTCACGTCGACTTGCGGCGAGCTGGTGGTGATATATTAGCCGAAAAACACCTTAAGCACACTACCCCGTAGTGGGCACCTGCTATTACTTCGCTCAGTTCAAGCTGTTGATAAATTCGCTGGGTGATGAATCAGAACTTAGCTGTTGTCTAATGTGACGCCACAACTCATCAGATTTTATCTCTCTAGTCATTACCATTTTTCTTAGTCATTTTGATAGCTAAAATATACGAAAGCCATAAAAGTAAAAAACCCATCGTAAAAAATACAGAAGTTTTCGGACGAAACAAAGACCTTGGGCCGATGCAATCGGACAAAAGACGTGTTCCCATGCATTTCCCTTTTGTACGCTCCCCTACCGTCGCCGAATTATGGGAGTGGGGGGAGGCACTCCTGTACTCTTTTGTTGCTCTTTTGTGATGCTTCCAATGCCAGTTTTTCGAAGGTTAATGAACTTTTCGATGCCATTAGCTAATCGAAGTAATAGTGCCATTTTATGCGGTGAGTTTTTCAAGTGGGCGTGGGTGGCCAAATCCTAAACTATAACGAATATCGAAAAATGCTCAAAGAAGTCTCGTGCTCAATTTTCATAAAAATAAAAACTGTATTTATTGTATTAGCTGATAAAGTAGCTTATAATGGTCAAATTCTGGGAACAAATGACATGGCAAACCTAAGGAAAAGGTTCACATTGTCAATTTCGACTAGAACATTTTCCAAAATTCGTTGCAAGTTACCACTCCCACGAGAAGTTTTTTTCAGTTAACCATATAACATTACTTCCTAGAATTTGATCCTTATAAGTTACACTATCAATTGGTGTAATAATACAGGACGTGTCATTTTTTTACAAATTCAACAGGTTCTATTCTCGGATAGAATAATTGGTTTTTCAAAAATCTAATAATTCAGTTTTAGTTTTGATCAAAATCGGTCTCGAGACTCCTTTGAGCATTTTTCGATATTCCTTTTGGATTTGGATTTGGCCATCCACACACACTTGCAAAACTCAACCTGTACAGTCTGTATTTTGATTGATGGCATATTTTACTTGCACCAATGAAGGAGTTGTCATACATCGTACAAATTTTAAGGTTTTCTTAACTAATAACGCAGATCTAGTATTCCAGAGAGTATTCGATCAGACATCTGATAATTTTAAGATTTTTCGCCATGGAGGATAGACTCTGTTCTGTGTTTTTCGCCATTACCGACTGATTAATTCGATGCCGATGTATTGTTAGAACGTCTTTTAGTGAACGTCTTTCAAGATGTATCACTTGCAGGTGTGGTTAGTTTACTCCATCTATTACCTAACTTTAATCAATTCATACTGGAAATATTGTTGTACCCAGGACCACCAGGATGTGCAGCTATCTTAGTGCAACAAGATACCCCGGGGCCGTCCCGTATGCGCCGAAGAAGGCCACCGCGGGTTTTGGTTGGTATGCCGGTGTAGGTTGTATATAGGGTTAGGGACTCGGTCTAATGCTCGCTCGGATGATGCTATACTCCCGAGTGTCGACATTGGGCCGTAACACCGGTGAAACCAACATAACCATTCCACTGACCCCCCGGTGGTGGTAGCTATAACGCGTTTTTTCACCGCGAAAAAAGAAAAAAAAGACCACCCAATCTGCAGTCCTTATAGTTAACCTCCATTAGTTTTTAGACCAAGAGAACAGTCTATGGACAAATAAATTGAAATATCAGTAAGTCAGTAGTTCGAAGTAAATTTATCCCCCGTTACATTACGTCATCCACAGATAAGGCACTGTTTGGTGCACGATGAATTGGACTAATTGTCTCTGCAGTTATCCAATGTTGAAGTTTTTGAGGTCGGCGCGTTGTTGATACGCACGGGTCGAGGTCGAACTGTCATGTTTTGCAAAAAAATGGATGCGAGGTTGAAGGTATGTAGCTCAAGATATTTTAGTCTTTTGATTTGTTCCATGCATAATGATGTCACTACAACGTGGGCTGTTTGCCTGATACTTGAATTATGTACCTCACTAGTACCTTTGACTATGAACAAAGAATTGAGTACGTCGCGCCGCTCGCCTGAGCGTAAGCTTCAAGACTGTCCTTGGATAGAAGCATGACCACACGAATTAAGAATTAGTCTTTGATTAATTAATTATATACCTAGATAGACACTGAACGTTTCAAACGCGTCGAAAAAATAGAGGCGAATTGTTCCCCTAAGTCACTAACTAAATGAGTACGAGTGAATTATTAAGCTATTGCATAGCTTCTATCGCGGGCCTTGAGCGTGGAGACCGAATCCAGAAATTCCGTAACGAAAATAACCTCACATCTTTTTTATCTTACTAATATGAACCTTAAATACAATGTGTAGAAGCTATAATTCTTGAAACGAGTATATTTTTATTTATTCAAGTCATTAAAACCATTTCTTACTAATCTAATATGAACCTTAAATACATTGCGTAGAAGCTATTTCCCCAGCGTTGGCACGGCACGAGTACAAAAGAATCGAACGTAACATTCTTTTTTCTAATTTTGATTTATTCTACTTTGGTTGTGATGACCATTGCATTTCTGACATTTAGCAATAACAAGACTAAACGTGCGTTGCTCGCGTTTAAAAATCTACTTTATGTGGTAAGCGTAAGATCGAATTTGTGTTTATTCAATCAAAATTTATGATAAAAAATGCTATGCAATAGCTTTACCGCGGCAGTCTCCGAGTGCCACACGTATTTTTTTTTGTTTTTTTGTTCATGGATATAAATTTCTCCCCTTTTCATAGAAACCATGTAATAACTGTTATCATTATGCGCGCACACAGGGATACGCAGAATGATGCAGCGATAGCGTATGACACAGCTGTCACGCATACTAGCTTAAGAAAAGTTGGTCTGTTTGTTTTAGTTTCATTGCAGCGCGTCGCTCTATCTAAGTATATAATTAATCAAAAGAATTAGTATTTACAAAGTACTGCACTGCGCTTTCTTTCGAGGAGTTTCCGTCTCCTAATAGTGTAATATCACTTCTACCTACCCTTGAATAGGGAAACAGGTGTGATGGTATGCTCCATTCTCTTAATCTTTTTATCTCTTTTATAACACACGAAACGTTTGTTTCATACAGAGTTCATATTGTGTTCGTTGATCGTAACGTGTGACGTCACAGCTCTTAGCGCGTTTGGCACGGAGTCAAATGGATGTCAACGAACCTACGAGAGGGTGTGTTTGGGTTCTGAGAGGGTTGAGGCGGCTTTACATTGTTTTCGTGGCTATTTTTATGGCTTAACCTGGTGAGCAGGTGGGTCATGTGTCATCTAATTTTAAGTGACACCTAAAATACTGAAAGCATGGATGCCCCGTCGTACTGAAAGGAAAGAATAAGGAATTGGGGGTATTTAGACTTCTAGATATTATCTCACTTACCAAGCTGTCACTATACGACTGTTTTCTATGAAATAGTGCGACAGTCAAGTCTGCCCGTTCATGCTGATGACTATTGAGTCTTCCGCCTGGTTATACCACTTTTCTAATTAGATTTTGTCTGTGCTGTCTTGATCCAGAGTCCTTCGGGAAGTGATCCTTCGAAGAGGTTATAAATATAAATTGTTGATGTTTACGAGCAGTGGTGATTACTTATCACGTAAATTCTTTGACAATATATAAAGGACTTGGCTTGTATGATCTGTCAAAGTGTAAAAGGAAATCCTTTCTGCTAAAGTGTAAGAGTAAATGCTCATGCACACATGCATTTATAACGACACAATACGGTATAGTATGTGTTGCACTTTCTTTCTAGAAGTTACATTGAAAGTGACACGAGTTTTCTGTTCAGTGCAATAAGCATATGGCGCGTCATTTCTAGTTGGTCTAGGGTGGATCGTACTCGAAAGTATGCGTAGTTTGAGAAGAAAAAATAGGGATTGAAAAAAGGTACGGTATTTATCCAACTTCAACAATGTTATTGACCGTACGAATTGCAGGAAAACTGGATTTGTCGACTTAATCACCTGATAATAAAAAATCAAAACCAATGTTCTCGAGATATAAGATATTTCATAATATGCTTTTGTTCCTGCTTCGACTGCCTCGATGGCGTAGTTGTATCACGGTACGACTGCAATCCCGAGGTCTCCGGTTCGATCCCCAGGTCGGGGATAGTGATATTGGATTTTTCTATTCAGTATCCGCCCAGAGTCTGGAATTTGTGCCCGATATGGCGATAGGGTCGCCACCTATCACATCACGAGACGGAATACGCACGGCGAAAAGTGGGTTAGACTTTGGTGCGCCTCTGCCTACTCCTTCGGGGATAAAAAGGCGTGAGTGTGTGTGTGTGTGTGTGCTTTTGTTCGTAAGTAGAAACGTGTCACGTCACGTCATCAAATACTTTTAATCAGCAGATAATCATCATTGACTAAGGATATTAATTAATGACCGCTTGTATTTATGATATTAGTATGGATTTTAATGAAATACGTATGTTACGATATACGTCTATTAACTATTAAGAACGACTCTAACTTATCACATGGATAACTAATAAGTTTCCTGTATCCTTTTGTTCGCTTTTTGGCTTACATGAAATTTGTTCGTGCCTTGTTCTTGGCAAAGTTCACGGTTTCAATTCTTGGCTTGTCGCTAGTCGTGGTAACTTTAAGTTGGCACCATGTCAAAAGGCGGTTGTTACGCTGATATAATGGATTTTAGACATTGATATTACTGCAATGTTTATCTGCATGTTTTTTTATTGAAAGTTTCCGAATTTGATTGAAATTAAAGTGCACAATAGTCTAGTTGGAAATGGAACGGTCTGCCGAGACGGATGTCCGTAGGTTTAAATCTAAGGCACATGCCTCTGATTTTGCGAAGTTATGTGTGCATTGTTTATCAATTAATTATTGTTCGCTTTAACGCTGAATGAAAGGGCTTATATCTGGGAATTATCCCAAAAAGAATTTTGAAAGTATGTGAAATCTGTGTCCAACCCAGGGTGGTGGATTAAGGCCTAAACCCTCTCAACAGTAGAGGCGGCCCGTGCTCAGTAGTGGGTATTATATTATAATACAGGGCTGGTATTATAATTATTTATATGTATTTGATGGTTAACAGCATCGCACGAGAGCACATTTTTCGAGCACGTTGCAAAAGGGATTTAGTTACATTTGAACGACTAACTGCCTGACTGACTTCAATCCTCCTTGGGAATTCCAGTCTCCGACAAACTATGCTACAAAAACCTAAGTATTGCCCGACCTGGAATTAGAATCCAAGACTTCTCCCTCCACAGCCCATACGCTTTAGCACTTCATACAAGTGACCAATAACATCGTGTGTAAATCATTAGATTTACTGATACACGCGAACTATCCCATATATCGATATATTAGACTATTGTTCGTAAGTATATGCTAGCAGCTGGAACACACCAACGATCCGTACAGAGGTCCCATTATGCTCCACGGGCCGTTTATGCGTCAATTTAGAGCTAAACGGGCGCCTTAGATGGGCGCACAAAGGTCTGTCGCGACTCGCTGCGAGAGTTATTCATGTCACGTGTGCGGTGCGAACGTACAATGATTTATTGATCAGCTAGACTTGTTTATTCGCAAATTGATTTTTTATCATCATTACCAACATCGCCACCAAGGCTTTTCGAAGTTATGTGTGTACTAGCTGCTGCTTGCGACTGCGGCGGCGTTTTTCTTGGATGAAAGTTCTAATAACAGCTATCTTATGGCCTTCCCAGATTCTCCAACTATGTCCATACCAATTTACATCGGAATCGGTTCAGCGGCTTAAGCGTGGAATGGTAACAGACAGACAGAGTTAATTTCGCATTTATAATTTTAGTATAGATATAGATTAATCATTAGAATTCTATAAATCCCATTTTAAAATCCTAAAATCATTGTTTTATTGCCTGATCTTGAAATGGAACCTAACGTTCGCCGTCAAAGCACGATGTTACTGGCTAAGGGAATCGTAGAAGACAGAGCGCAAAACCTTCAATAAGCACCAGTATTTTGCACACAATAAGTACAGCGAGTACGGGGCGTTGCAGAACAATAAATTGTTACCAATCTGGCATCATCAGTTCGTTACTAAGGTTTTAAATGTGTTACATCGATAAATTCTCACCGGTGTAGATTTATACGCGAGTCGGACGGCGTGCGCCGGTTGGCTGTCTGGGAAGCGAAATATCACAAATAATGTTAGTTGTGAGCGTGAAACAGTTGTCTTTTAGGAAATATTTAATTTCATGTTTTTTTTGTAAAGGTTGCGATGGTAATGTATGTCTTTTGTGTTCCAGGTAATTTAACCATCTAGAAAAATATGTTGTAAGTAACTATGGTGAGTTTTGTGATTTTATTAATTAACTGAGGGGGTTTCTTACGCCGCTTCTTCATACACGTTCGTGGTAGTAATGAAGATTTAAAGGAGGTTTAAAAATACAATTTAAGTAAAGATATTTTTTACTTTATCTTAAATTGTTAGAATCACGTAACATTTTCTGGAGGACAATTGACAACGAATTTAAGATGTTGCTGCTGCCAAGCAGTTTGCCACTCTGCGAATACGGTTTAATTCCAATTTAAGTAATATCGTAGCCATTCTATATTGCATTATAAAACCTAACATCTAATGTTTCACTCGGTCTTGTGTTTGCAGAATTCTGTAATTTAAGGTGGTGAGACGTCTAATGTTCTGGATTTACGAGCGCAGTACAATACAGAATTTGTAATTAAGTTCTGAATAGTGTTGCTTCGTAGCTATGGCGCTTACGAACAGATGCGGGACTTGCTCCACTATATAGATTATTTTCCAAAGCGTCGTAGTTTATGTAATACGTCTTTAGGGAGTTAGTTTCAACTTTCGTCTTTTCGTCTTTTTATTCAGGTAGTAATAAAGTTTAAGTTTCTTTTAAGTATTATTTTACTTTAGTCTACTTTTAACAGATCTTCGAAGTTTATTAGATAGCTCCTTTGTTTTTTTTTCGTGGGAAAAAAACCCGTTATCCCTGCAACCACAGGGGGATGAGTGGACGGTTATGGTGGTTTCACCGATCTTACGGCCAAAAGTCGACTAATAAATATTAAAGTGCATGATAGACTAGTTGGGAATGGATCGGTCTGCCGAGATGACTGTCCGCATATTCAAAACCCAAGACACACACACCTCCGACTTTTCGAAGTTATGTGAGTATTTTTTTAACAGACTTCAAAAAAAGGAGGTTCTTTAATCATCGCTCGCTTTAACGGTAAAGGGTAAAAGAAGAGATCGTGGGGAAATCTATATACCCGGGTCTTTTCCATAAGAATTTCAAGGGTATTGAACTCTGTCAACCCGCACTAGGCCAGCGTTGTGGACTAAGGCCTAAACCCTCTCAGTAGTAGAGGAGACCCATACTCAGGAATGGGCAGTATATAATGCAGAGATGAAATCATTATTATCCTATTTTAGAACTTTCAAAACTTCGAAGTTTATCGGACACATCGTCGAAATCAAGCGACATCCGTCGACCCAATCAAGTCACATACTCATCTCGGCGTACGAGACGCGCATGATGGATTGCATAATCCCAACGGTGCTATAAACAGTAAATGTTGGTTATCGAAGCGGCCATTCGTTGCCGTGCGCCGGCGCCGCTGCGGCTCGTGTAGCGGTATCGCGACCCTTTGGGACGCGGCGTGGGTTGGGAGCGATTGGCGGAATGACTGATGGGCATATTGTGTCATTTCATGGTATATTTTCACCAGTGCTTATAGAAATAAAGAAGTTGACTCAATTTTATTCTAATCTTGAAGACGATTTTGCTATATGATCGTTTCGTAGGAGAGACTCCGTCCGGACTCCGGTTACCGTATTACCACAGAATAGCGAATAGTACTACATAGTATTACCAAGAAGCGGTTGATAAACTTGAATCTTGGTTTGTTTGCATAAAAACTGTACTGATAATTAATTCTAGCTTCTTTTACTTTTTTTCGTGCAGAAAGTTATCTACCACTACCGCCCAGCCCTCATGGGCGGCTGGACGGTTATGTGGGGTTCGCCCTATGCATGGCAATACCAACTAAAACTCCGCGGTGGACACCTTCGGCGCATTAGGGACGGCTGCGGGCTTCCTCTGATGGAAGGTGTCTAGTTTGCCTCCGCAACCACTCCTAGCTTGTTTTACCTGCCGCAATCCCATTCTAAATTATATTAGAAGAACCAGCAAACTGTTCCTGATCTAGCAATTGAACCTGGGAGCTACCTATCCCCGGCCTATACCCACTGCGAGTAGATCAAGAAGGTAATTAATATTTCTCGCAATAAATTAATTTAAAAAAACACTATCTCATGTTTTGCGCCACAATAACAATTACGTGAGGTTTTCGTAACGAGACCAACTACGTCGAACGTTAACCATAAATAAATTATGGCAAATGAAAACTAACTGTTGCTAACTGATTCGTTGGGGAATGTTTATTGCGCGCAGTTAAATGCAGTTCTATTGTAAAACTATAGCGGACTGACGATAATTATAGCACGTCTGGCTTATCGACAGTTTCATCCGATTAAATAGCGAATTCGATGTTGTTTCGAATGATCGAAATATAGACGATTTGGACGTAAAGTGAATGGTTGCAGTTGATTTCATTTTATTTTTATCGTTCACCACCTATGCGTACAATCATGGTTTCTTATGTTTACGCGAATTTTCCACCTTGAAAAACAACTATTTAACAAATTTTCACGATGTTTCGAAGACTTGGCAGCCTTCATAGTCACAGGGGGGACATAAAGTAAAACAAATCTTCGAGAAAATATATTAAGTAGTTTTATTTAGCCTAAAAAGTAAAAAAAGTTAAAGCAGCAAATTATTTCGCTTAGCTAGTTTTAATTATAAGGTTTGCGACTGCTTGGCAATGCACGTCATCGCTCAACGCTTTATATTTTAAATATTATAAGATGTGCTAGAAACACTACTGAATTATGCTTCAAATCATACCTGTTAATTTTGAACCTGGGGACCTTCGTCCCGGTAATCCGTTCCGTTCCCGACTAGACTATTATTTAGTCCACCAACATCAATAAATTAATACATAATCCGTTAAGGTCAACATATCTTTGCAAAAATGTATTTCACAAGCCCAACCATCGTTGCGTATCGAAGCGGAACGACACGCGCCGCCCGCTCTGTGGCAACGTCCACGCCGCAACGGGAAGCGAAACAGCGAGCGTTACACGTATATGCAACTGGCAGTATTGTTCCTGTGTACTTTGTTTCTTTTTTGCATTTATTCGAAGTCGATGATTAGCTATGCAAATTTAAAGAGCTATAGTTAATTGGTATGAAAACAAAATACATACACACGAATTGAGAACCTCCTTCTTGTTTGGAAGTCGGTTATTGAGAACTAAGGAAGTTCATGCTGAGTATAAATAGAATGAACATACCACATCACACCTTTCCCCGAAAGGGTAGGCAGTGGTGCAACTAGGGCACCCACATTTCGCCAAATGTGTACTGTCCCATGATGTGATAAGGAGCGAGCCCATCGACATACCAGTAATATTTTGATTAGAAATCATATTTATTTTGTATTTAAGTTACCGTTGCTTGCAATTTAAATTGAGACGCAGATAAAATTTTAATACAGTTATATGTAGAAAATTAAACATAAATATTGCGACCACATTAATTTATAGGTAGGTACTAAAAGTTGCCGCGGTTAGAGAAACTGTTGCCGTTTCCCGCTTCACATTTATAGAAGTAATTTATATACAAAATATTATTGCCATGGCTATTGTTTTAAACCTAGTCTTAAAATTCGATTTCTTCGTAAAGGAACCATTTATTTATATCGCGACTGCCTCGTTGGCGTAGTTGTATTGCGTACGCGTTACGAGTACGATTTGCGCGCTGAGGTCCTGGATTCGAATCCCGGGTTGAGCCAAAAATATTGTGACTGGGTTTTTCCATCTTAAAAATTACTCAGTCGCAGCTCGGAGTCAGGAAGTTGGCGGTGTGATACCCCGGTGCCTCGGAAAGCACGTAAAGCCGTTGGTCCTGCGCCTGATCTCTCTCCGGTCACGTCGGATTGCCGTCTCACCGGACTATAAGAGTGAAGGAATAGCGATTGCACCTGTGTATTGCGCACACACTTGTGCACTATAATATGTCCTGCGTACCTCGCTGATCGCCGTTGAGATTGGCCGCCGTGGCCGAAATTGGCTAGTAGGATTTCATTTCATTTCATTTACATATATCTATGAGGCATATAACCATAGTATAGTAAATGACCGCCGATAGATAGTCGTCGCTCGGCAGTGGACACTATCTGGACCTCTCTTCGCTTAGCATTAGGTGCAGTGGGGTCACTGCCTGGTCATAAAACAAAAGAGACAGTGGGTTACATGATGCTAAATGTACTCCAACGCCCATGATAACCCACAGTACCAGAAAAATTGATACGGGATATTAATAGGGAAGAAAGGTGGATTTACCTAACAAAGTTATTTATAGTTGCAATCAGCCCTGTATTATATACTGCCCACTGCTGAGCAGCCTCCTCTACGACTGAGAGGGGTTAGGCCTTAGTCCACCACGCTGGCCTAGTGCGGTTTGGCAGACTTCACATACCCTCGAGATTCTAATGGGGAATCCTCAAGTGTGCAGGTTTCCTCACGATGTTTACCTTCACCGTTAAAGCGAACGATAATTAATAAACAATACACACGTAACTTCGAAAAGTCAGAGGTGTGTGCCTTGGGTTTTGAACCTCCAGACATTGTCTCGGCAGACTGTTCCATTACCAACTAGGCTATCGTCCACTCGTCCACACACTATTTATAGTTACATTACTTAATTGAACTTTTCCTTTCCCGAACATGATACAACAGTTCTTAATCTAAATTCCATTGGCATGACAATGAAAACTATGTGTGATACATTTGTGTACACTCGAGAGACAAATAGAAACCATTTGTTTACGAATGTTTGTAAACAAAACTGATCTCGGTATGCGCTGTGCCGGGTGTGTTCCGTTTGCGATTGTTAATAGCTGTCCCTTTTATTTACCGACTTCAAAAAAAGGAGGTCCTGTATACGATCCGTATGTATGTATGTAAATTTGTATGGCCGCGAGTTTCTCAAGAACTACTAATCCGATTTGGATGGGGTTCTCGACTCCAAATATACGTATATACTAAGCGAATATAAAGTTAAATTATTGTTTGGTTTGTAGTGGTTTTGAAGTCAGTTTTATTTTTTGTTTATTACAAATAGACTTTAGCTCGCGGCTCTGTCCGCGTGAATGAGTTCTTACGGGATAAAAATCCCGTATTTTTATTTTCCCGGGATAAAAAGTAGCCTATGTTACTCGCTGATAATGTAGCTTTATATTGGTGTAAGAATTTTTGTAATCGGTCCAGAAGTTTTTGAGTTTATTCGTTACAAACATACAGAAATACAAATCTTTCCTCTTTATAATTTTAGTATAGGTGAGAAATATCAATTTCTATTAATATGTTTGGTATTGAGAATATAAACGAGAGATGTCGATTACCATCAGGTAGCTGCAGGTATCGTATAACAATTTCCCCAGGGAGGTTCTAGGTGGTAAGACATGAAAGAGCTCCCGGTCGTACAGGCGGAGACGGTACGTCATGAAGGAATGTACATTCCCTTATGCCCTTAGGGCCTTACCTCGTACTTATGAATGTCATTTAGCCAAGCACGGAGCAATGCTATGGTAATAAGTTTGTTTCTCAGTGCTTACGGCATGAAAGCCTTGGCGGTGCGGAGGTATAGGGGCGCTGTGATTAGCTAAAATTGAGATACAACTTCGTTTCAGTTGGCTGTCAGATAAACAATGCTAATGAAACCGTAAGAACACTATGACATTTCACATTGCGGACAATATGCGTTCGGGCGCACTGTGCATCCTCATAGTATTGTTTGTGAATACGGGTGTAATGATATGCCGAACTTCGCTTGGCCATACTTATTTGGACTGTGCGTAGTAAGAACGGCCCAACTACACCTTGGATATAATTCTTCTCTACTCTACTCCTCATATTATCATCATCATCATCATCATCATCAGCGACATGGCCTCCATTGCTGAATATAGACCTCCCCTAAAGATTTCCAGACGGATCTGTCAAAAGCGGCCTGCATCCAGCGTGTTCCTGCGACCTTTATCAAGTCGTCTGTCCACCTCTCTTTTTCTCTCATATTATAGCACTTGAAAATATTATCCTTGCCTCCTTTATTCCTGCAACAAAAAAATATCCGACCACCTTTCCCGTATACAGCAATAATGTTAAACAAAATCTCACGTGTGGCATACGCAGCGGAACGAATCGCAAAGTGGCGTATGGAACGTACCGACGCGACGTCGCCGCGTCCTTTGTTACACCGCATCTGTTCCAATAATTACGTAACGCGACGCCGTACTATACCGTATACGTGTAGAGAGCGTCGGTGTGACTGTATGACTGTGTGTGTATGTTCGTGTGCCTTGGGTGGACGGATTTGGGGGGTGGTTGGGTGTTTTATTAAAGTTCTAAGGATCTTAAATGGGAGGGACTAGGCTAGACAAAGAAGTGAGTTATGTACACGATAGAAAATCTTCACCACCAAGCATAATTGAATTGAATATCATAATCATTCACATTTTTTTATTAATATTCAACAGGCTTTAGCTAATTTGTTAACGTGCAACACGTTTACGTACTTACTTGGAATGACATTATTGACATCACTGCCTCGGTGGCGTAGTTGTATTGCGTACGCGTACGAGTACGATTTGTGCGCTGACTTCCTGGACTCGAATCCCGCGTTGGGCCAAAAACATTGTAACTGGGTTATTCCATCTTAAAAATTACTTAGTCGCAGCTCGGAGTCAGGAAGTTGGCGGTGTGATACCACCGTGCCTCGGAAAGCACGTAAAGCCGTTGGTCCCGCGCCTGATCTCTTTCCGATCATGTAGGATTGCCGTCTCACCGGACTATGAGAATGAAGGAATAGCGAGTGTACAGTCAGCAGCATAAGTAGCTGAACAAATTCAAAATTTAAAATTGCCTACATACTTTTTTGTTCTTACTAATCTTTTCTTTCTCTTCAAAAAAATAAAAGAAAACAGATTTACTTTACTTCAAACGAAGAAAAACAATGTTTCATTTTAACTAAATGCGTATATGAGTTATTCGAAATTTTGATTTTGTACAGATATTTATGCTGCTGAGTGCTGACTGTACAGTCAGCAGCATAAGTAGCTGAACAAATTCAAACTTCAAATTGCCTACATACTTTTGTGTTCTTACTAATCTTTTTTTTCTCTTCACAAAAATAAAATAAAAGAGATTTACTTTACTTCAAACGAAGAAAAAAATGTTTCAGTTAAACTTAACGCGTATATAGGCGATTTGAATTTTTGATTTTGTTCAGATACTTATGCTGCTGACTGTACATGTGATTGCGCGCACACTTGGGCACACTATACTATCTCCTGTGTATCTTGCAGATTTCTGTTGAGATTGGCCGTCGTGGGCGAAATCGGCTAGAAAGGGATTTATTTATTGACATCATCTTAATAGAAAGACTGCGTTTGGTGCATAAAATGTTGAGTAAGTGTACCTGTAAATTAGTCGCGTGGTTGCTTAAAATTTGTTTGTTTTGTGGCTATTATTCTGCGTTTACAAAGCGCTAATTAGAAGGCGCCGCGCTCTGTGTATGACTATGCCTAGAGACATTGCACTTGTCAGAAAATGGCTGCTAAATTACACGTCATCATAATAATAAATTCTTCAATTTAGGTCGGGAGTTGACCATTGTCAATTGTATTTGTTTTGACAATCTAACGTAAGTGTGAACAATTTTAGCTGTCAGTTAGGGGGTTCGTCCCCTGGGAGCTTCTCCAAATGCGCCCCTGTAACGTTGTTTTGTTTCCGATACGTATCCCGATTCCCGTACAACTGCAACGTGTGTTAAATATGAGAGAGAGTGTGTTTTACAGTTGACGACTAAGTATTTTTTGGCAACAAACTTGAAAATACCAATTTATTGCATCCAGTCTTAACTAATGGACAAATCTTTTACGAACATTGGATTATCGGAACCTAATACATAAGGGTACAAGAAAGTACATTGCAATTAATCGTTTCTCAATAAAACCTTATTTTTCGAAGTACGTTCTACGTTCTGCTGACATTCTGACAATGTATTAGTGAATCAATAACCCTCAGTGAGCAAACCTAAACTAAATTTGTCTTCTGAATCATGAGCTTAAAACAGTTTTTAAAGTACCAAATGACACTTTATATAAGTTGCTAAATTTTATAGGTCGCGGCGATACAACTAACCGAGATATTGACAGTTTACACCACGAAAGAATTTTGTATTTTCAATTAAGTTACCAACACGATATATCGTTTCTTAGTCGTATCGTATACTGTAAACAGAATCGTTTAATATGTACGAGCGCGTCAGTACACGCGTTTGCATATTCATGTACTCTATTGACTTTGTCATTCGTATTTTTCAAAGCAAAGGGGCAATGGGTAAAGGAAGAGGCTTTATTGAAATATTCTTGTTGCGAGGTTGACAAACGGGTACTTAATTAGGCCGCTTGGTTAACTTAAGAACGGTAGTTATTTTATTATATTGAACCGACAAAGTAAGAAAGCTGCAGGTAAAGTACTCGTACAGTCCAACGAGGTACGTTGGTATTTTGTACATTTGACAGTCGCTACCCATACCAAATTTGGGTACTTTGACAGTCGCTACCCTAACCAAATTTGGGCACTTTGACAGTCGCTACCCAAACCAAATTTGGGCACTTTGACAGTCGCTACCCAAACCAAATTTGGGCACTTTGACAGTCGCTACCCAAACCAAATTTGGGCACTTTGACAGTCGCTACCCAAACCAAATTTTTGTCTAAGTCCAAGGGACTTATACAAAAATTATGCACAATACACAATGCACATTAAAACGCGTTATCGCTACCACCACTGGGGGGTAAGTGGAACGGTTATGTTGGTTTCACACAGTCTTACGGCCCAATGTCGACACTCGGGAGTATAGCATCATCCGAGCGAGCATTGGACCGAGTCCCTAACCCTATGTACACCCTACACCGGCATACCAACCAAAACCCGCGGTGGCCTTCTTCGGCGCATACGAGACGGCCCCGGGGTATCTTGTTGCACTAAGATAGCTGCACGGGACCGTCCCTGCGCGGTGCCGTTGCGGCTCTTCTCTATACAAGGGGGCTAAGATGCCCCCGAACTCTAAAGGACGCCTTTGGCGTCTACGACAACGGGAGACCGACCACCCGCATTGTCGTCCACCTCGGAGTCGCATAAATTGGAGAAGCAGCCCCCCACTGCTCGCCCCGCGACTCTCTCAAACCCCATTTAGTCGCCTCTTACTTCAGGCAGGGGATGCCGTGGCGGAACTCTCTAAATGCCCCCGGACCACAGGGCACACGACTGCAATGCTGAGGTTTCGGGTTCGATCCCCGGGCCAGGCAAAGTGATATTGGATTTTTCTAATGGGTATCAGCTCGGAGTCAGGAATTAGTGTCAGGAGTTAGTATGGCGACAGGCTCGCCCCCTATCACATCATATGACGGAATACGCACGACAAAAAGTGGGTGTACTAGTTGCGGCTTTGCCTACCCCTCCGGGGATAAAAGGCGTGAGTATGCGTATGCGTCAATTTAGAGAAAAAAGGACAAGAAAATGATCTGCCAAAAGATTTTTTACAACATTAAACTCTCCGTATATTTTGTTAACGCAAATCGGACTCAAAAACGGTCTTGGAGTGATGTAATATTTCATCTGTATTCGTAGCCTGGCACGGATTTGAACCCATCGCTCTACGTAACGACCCCTTGAGGATTTGGTACGTGCAAACTGGAGAGTGGAGACCACATCTCGCAGATGGATGGCGGTAGCTTGTTGACATACGACTTCGTGGTTTGTTTACCAGATTTGAAATTGACATTATAGCTATAAAATTTTAGTTTTTGTTTAGACGCTCTAATCATGAGAACTAACCGATTAGATTTAGATAACTATTATTTAATTAGTAAAAACTTAATTCCCGAGTGCTATAGACTCTTTTGATCCCATTCTTTTACCGGCTTCAAAAAGGAGGAGGTTAACAATTCGAATGATTTTTTCTTAATTTGAGCGGGTCCTCGAGCCCATGCTAATATTGTGTAATATCGGAAAAGTCACGTATGTTCTTCCAATCGAAAACTCGCAAATTTAGTTGACCTGGCAATTGAACCTAGTATCTCACGTTTATAGCTGAAATTACTATTAGGCCAACATGATTAAACCGAGATACCAGTTAGTAACCAGACAGTTTGCGTAATCCAAAGCTCCAGCCGTCGGCAGTTAAAATAACTGCAAACGTTTGACGGATACCCTTTATAATTATGAGTTTGATTACGTATGTTGGAATGATGCCAGTGCTACTGTTATTTGGGTCTAGTGGTTACAATTTCAATTGGGAATGTGAATCTTTGATAGGCGGTAAACGAGTGGGTCACGTGATCGACGGCTTCCAGACCACACAGCTGGTGTCTGTATGGATAGCGGCTATCGTACACAATTTATGATTATTTACTTTTCTATTTCTACCGCCAAGCAGTGTGCATGCACTGTTGTGTTCCGGTTTAAAGGACATCGTGGCCAGCGTAATTCCTGGGCATTATGAGACTTAACATCTATGTCTCAGGGTGAAGAGCGCAGTGGAGTACCACGCAGTTTGTAATTCAAAGTTCTGTGTTGTGTTTGCTACTGTTTGATTATGGGCGGTCGGTTTACTTACTATCAGGCGAGCGGCATGCTCGACTCTTCATTTAAATACAATAAAAAACACAAGGTGTGAAAGCCGCCATGGTGGTCCACGTGTCGCGTTCTGGGATCAGCTTGTATTTTCCGAACAGGCTGGTATTGTATCAACTGGAGAGGATTAATCATCTCTGGTCTATCGATATATCTGGTAAGTCCACTTACCATTAGATACAGTGGTCACTTTGACGTGCTCTTTTTAAAAAATCTTAATTCCAGATGCTTTTTGAGACTTTCCCGTCCTGATATACGTAATTGCTCCAGAAAAAATATAACAACATTGTCTAAGATTGGAATTTGTGCTAAATTTAGCATTAAGTCCGTGCCGTATCGGATTGTGGAGTGGAATTAGGCTCGGCGAGTGCATTTTGAAATAGAACCTCTACTAATTACCTTTTTTTAATCAGATTTATGCTTAAATTGGAATTTTTTAACCGACTTAAAAAAAAAGGTTCTGTTTATAGTTAGCTGTGATGTCCATATTTTACACATCGAATGTGTCCAAGACATTAAGTTTTTAATAAGCTTTTCACTTTTTAATACTTGTAATTTTATCTATTTCCATTAACGCTCTAATTAAACCATAATACATAATAAATAGAGCCCAAATTGCCCTAGAACAGTTATGATTAATTTGCGAACTATTTTAACTTGCGACCTTTTATTTTCCACGTAATAATCGTCTCGTCAAATAATTATAATCAGTTTGGACTGTCGTAACAAACACCCACGCATGTCAATGAAATAACCAGCCAAGCGAAGAACTCCTTCGCACTTATTAAAATTCATTATTGAGTCTCTAAATATAGTTTCCTTGGGCTGCACCAGCGAGTAGCAGTCTAGTAGTGCCCGCGCACCTATTTGGTCGTGGGTTCGATTCTCAAAGTATGTAAATCTTTTTGGGGCTTTCTTATATAGGTAGTATCACGCCTCTATCCCATAGGGGTAGGTAGAGACTTTAGATTGCCACTTTTCTTTCATGTGGGATTTGCATTTCCCAGTAGGAATGTCAGGGACACTTCGTAAAACAGTCATAATCTTTAAAAAGTGTAATTCCGGTTGCAAAGTAGATTAGTTTGCAGGGCTAAGAAAATTACATACTTTGAAACATAACTTGGCAATGCGAACTAAGCTGACTTAGCTAAGTTTTCGGTCTGTAACAGGCAGTCACTGTAGCTAAGGCGGTAACACTGCACCTTCCCTGTCAAGTCTTCAATCGGCTCAGCCGGGCACTCAGTCCATTTGGGCGAGGTCTAAAAATAAATCCATAACTAATTACGAGAATGTTGGCCGACAAATCGATGCGACCTACTTTCTTTTATGTCTGTCGTCTGTTGTGACCTTGCTGCCCACGGATGCCAGCGTCGTCTTATCAGTGGGCTTTGGGCTTTCATATATCAGAATCACACACACACACACACACACACACACACACATCTTTTATCCCCGAGGGCGTAGGTAGGAGCGCAACTAATGCACCCACTTTTCGCCACTTTTAAACCGTCCCATGATGTGATAGGTGACAAGCATATAGACTCCGGGCTGATACTGAATAAAAAAGCGAATATCACAGCGCGACCTGGAATTCGAACGCAGGACCTTATTGCGGATCTGGAACGGAGCTGGTCGAAACTCTGTCGCAATTCATGAATTTAATTTCTGCACTCCTCTATATGATTTTTGATAGAACTTAATCTCATTCCTCCATGTGCGCAATGTGGTTAAAAAGGGGTATAAAGTTTGTTCTTCACGTATTTATCTATAGACTAGACTTCTGCTCGCGGCTCCGCCCGCGTGAATGAGTTTTTCCGGGATAAAAGTCCCGCTTTATATTTCCCCGGGATCAAAAGTAGCCTATATTACTCGCTAATAATGTACCTTTATATTGGTGAAAGAATTTTTCAAGTCGTTTCTGTAGTTTTGGAGCCTATTCAATGCAAACAAACAAACATTTAAATCTTTCCTCTTTATAATATTAGTATAGATAAGCTTATTTTTTTATTTTTTTTTGTTTTGGCCCTACCGGCCAGTAGCCTGACGCGAGTCGGCTTTTCTGGCCACACCGGACTTTCGGGTGAACGCTTTAGGCGCTCGCAACCCTTGATTTAAGTAACCATGCTGAGGGCAACCCACTAACGGGTTACGAACCTCGGCTCAGGACGGTCACTGGGAGAGGATGAGACATCAACTACAGTTGTACTTATTATCAAGAAGTCGGTATAAGTTCCTACGCAGTTGACAAATATCAAACTAAACATAAATAGTAGTATAGCATTTGAATCGAAGAGCCAGCGATGTCTTAATAAAGGGCTCGCGTTGATCTTTTAAGGCCCGGATCGAATTTCTCAATGCGCGACCTACGTTCTCATTGTAGGACGGGTAGGGATGTGTTTGTATCGATGTTACATATCAGGTTGGAATAATTTCTTATATACTGTTGCCATGGGCGTAAATAGAGTAAGTTTCCACGGGAGGTGATGTGTAGATAAAGAGACATGCGATTGACTTAGGCCAGGTTTCAAACGTGGATTACCTGACTAGTTAAGGCTTTATTGAGGAATTGCAAGCGATTTTGGAGCATGGCGAAGCCGCCGCGCTCTCGGCCAGTGTAATAACCGTTAGCTTTACTTGACCACGAATGATACAACACGGACATAGCCTATAGAGGTAGGTTGGTGGAAGATTACATAAAGAGATAGAGACATACGTTATGGAATGACTGGTGTGGCTCGATCGGGTACCAATGGTTATTATAGGAGATCAATGTGAAGTGATAACATACCGTTTCATATTAATGCGGTTTCTGTAGGACCAAGCAACCCCTGAGACATACACCTCTAATTTTAACAAGTTACGTGTGTGTTGTTTATCAATTATCGTTATTTTTAACGGTGGAGGCAGAAGGCAAGGAGACCTACATAACTGAATGTTCTCCATAAGAATTACGAAAATATGTAAAGTCTGCCAATCCGCATTAGTCCAGTCTGGTGGAGTAAAACTTAAACCCTCTCGGTAGTAGAGGAGGCCCTTGCTCAGCAGTGGACAGTACATAAAACAGGGCTGCTATTATTATTAATCACCTCTTTTTCTTATACTATGGGGATCATTTTCTTTAAGGACGGCAGGGCACGCATGATTATTTTGGTATTTCGAATGTATCAATATCAAGCGGTCAAGTTCAATTAACATCGGGTGACCCCACTTGATAATTGCTAGATCATCTGAAAAATTGAAAAGTCGTTAACCTCTTTAATATACCAACCAACCCCAATATTCTTTTAAATGCAGATATATCAGTTTTTACTGGTTATGAGTAGAATATACACGAGGTTGATGACATTTTGAATGTATGTGTACATAAGTGTACTTTCCATGATTGTAGAAGAGACTATGTACATATTATTGCTCAAAAACTTCGTGATCTCAGCATGCAAATACGAAATCTCTAGGTAGAGTTGTTACGAATGGATTCGCATTTCGGCCATTTATTGTTATTCAAAGGCCAATACAAAATCTGGCAACTCAAATAGGATACAAGATCGTGTTATGAACCAAGTCACGACATTTCGAATTCCGATGAATAGAGTGACGAAATTCAAACGAAACCAGACCGAGTTCGTATCATCAAACGCAAGAAAGTTCACCTTTTGTCAATCGATTTAAAACTTTACGTAAATCCGTACACACGACACAGTTATACGATGAAATAGCGATCCGGGATTCTGAACACGAAATGCGTGTCGCGGCTCTAGTTCGAACGGAATTCGAAATTACCGATATCGATATTTTATTCCGGTCACGTCCGCATCACTGGCGCGGGAGCGTCTACAGACTTAACAATGGTTGTTTGATATTCGACTTTAGTCTGTATGAAATTGCGTGTATTTTTCGATAGTGTTGTGATGGGTTGTTCAGTTATAGGTTTTAAATCTTTTGCAATAGGGTGTAATTTGATGGCTCTGATGATTTAAACTATTTGAAATTAGATTTTAGATTGTAATGCGTAAGAAATACGGTGGATTTTGGTTAATATAATCTCGCCCACAGATTTATATTCGCCATGGAAAATGTTCAACAGGAGAACAATACGATTTTAATTAGTTTTGAAACTGATCATGTTGCGATGTATTAATTAAAGTTTGATCTCGTCTGTTTATGCGTACAATTAATATTTGTACATATCCATTAACAATGGTGGTAACAGGTTTTGATGGTTTAATTGGAATGGTAGAGATAATGAAATATTTCAATTAGTATTCGAAATATGTTGTATTTTCAAAACTTTGTGGCTTGTATGTTGATAAATATGAATCTCATGACTCATTATATCTGTGTAAAATCATAGCTTAAAATAAGTACGGTGATATCTAGTGCTATAATTTCCATAACATTGAATTCTATAGATTCTGCTGGTGATGTTTTTGATTTATGGAATGCAGCGGTTGTGCAGAGGGCTTGTTGCAAACTGCTAGGTGGCAGAAATGTATCGTAGTGGAACTTATGCAGACGTGACAAGTAATACTCATAGGTCTCTTATACTGGGAGGGTTTAGGTCTTAGTAGACCACGCTGGCCTAGTGCGGGCAGACTTCACGTACCTTCGAAATTCTTATGAATAAGTCTCAGATATGTAGGTTTCCTCACGATTTCCTTGACCGTTAAAGGGAACGATAATTGAAGTGACTTCAATAAGTGTGTGCCTTGGGTTAATCAGCAGACATTGTCTCGGCAGCCAGTTCCATTCCCAAGTAGGTTATCATGTAAGCGGCGATAGACTATTTGGGAGTGGAACGGACTGCAAAGACGAATGTCCGCAGGTTCAAAACCCAAAGGCACACACCTCTGACTTTTCTAATAAAGTTATGTGTGGATAATGGATAAAGGCGTGTTATGTGTTTAATGCCTTGAACGGATTTTCACAACCAAAGCCGCGAGCAAGACTTACTTCATTAATAAAACCGTCTCGTACAATTCACACGTTACTTCGTCTCGTTTGGTTATAAATAACCTTTCGGTTAACGCGTGGACGTTTGGAATAAGGTTAATTGTTATGATACGGGTCAGCATGGGCTGTGGGTTTGATTCTGTTTGTATTATTTGATCGGTTTGTTGATATTTGTTGGAATTCTTTTTGAGTTGTCGCATTACTGAGATAGCTTGTTGCCTGTTGGTACTATTGATGGTATCCCGTGGTACCTTCCGCTTGTGTTGTTGACTTGAAGGTATCTGGAATGTTTTGTATTCGAATTAATAGCAACCTACCTTTCTTTTTCTCTATGAAAGTGATCTATACCTACCGCCCAGCCCTCATAAGGGGCGGTTGAACCGAAAACTCAAATAGTACTGAATATTCTGAATATAAACCAGTTATTAAGTATCGTAATTCCCAGTAATTTTGCCAGTCTTTTCTAGTCGCAATAAGGAAATTTTAATATTGAAAGTGTCCATGACTCCTTTGCATTTTATGCATCAATCTTAATTTGTCTTTGTTCGTCACTCACTTATGCTGGTTACTCGATATTGCACCAATGATATTTCAAAAATGTAATTATGACTTTAGCAATCGCAATTTGAAGACCCGAAAGCAACCCAATTGGGGCAGTTTTATATATGACACGTAAATGACAAATACTAGCTGTCTTTAACCGACTTCCAAAAAAGGAGGAGGTTCTCAATTCGTGTTGGTATTTTTTTTTATTCTTACTGGGCTAATATGTCAACTCTTTCAGCCGACATGTCAATGTTAAGAATGTTGTACAATGCGATTCAAATCAGAATACGATCGAGTTTACGCCGTATTGTGACGTCTTAATAATTAAATATTATATTAAGCTAATTTAACAACGTTTTTATTTAAATTGAATGTAAGATTTAATTAGACAAAATAAAATAAACCGTTATTGATAAGTATGCTAATAACTTTTCTATGCAAGTTTTGTACTTCTAAAGTGACATTTGACAGATAAAGGTCATTGACGTTCCTATTCTTATTTGAATCGCATTGTATGTGCGCGTGCGGAACACTTTTAACCCCCGACAAAAAAGAGGGGTGTTATAAGTTAAGGGTGTGTATCTGTATGTCTGTCTGTGGCATCCTAGCTCTCAAACGAATGGGTTGATTTTGACGCGGTTTTCATTTGATTTGTTAGGGAATGACATATCTATACTTTTAAAAAATCATTGTATTGCACTATCCCCGACGATCTGTAACAGCTAAAGCTCCATACAAGCCTCCTTCGACCGTGTAACACAAATCGCGTCCCGGGGCCGTAATCTCCCAGTAATTACTTGCTGATAATACAATTTGGCGACACCGAGAGCTCGCTTTGAGTACGTCACTGGAGTTAATGGGAAACGTAATCATCCTGACACGTGTACGTACATGTATAATATGTTATATGTAAGTTTATAAAGTGATACAGGCGCTGTAGGCAGTCTAATGTATAGCGGTGATGTCCGATTGCCGTCTCACCGGACTATGAGAGTGAAGGAATAGCGAGTGCACCTGTGTATTACCTGGCTGACTTTTTTTTATTTTTTTTATTGGATTGAATGACGAGGCACCATCCAGCACCTTGACTTACAAAGTACTGTGTGGCATTCCACTGCGCTCGTCATCCTGAGACATAAGATGTTAAGTCTCATTATGTCCAGTTATACTGGCTACAACGTCCTACAAACCGAAACACAACAGTACATGCACACTGTTGCTTGGCGGTAGAAATAGACATTGCGATGGTACCCGCCCAGACGGTGTATAATGAGAGACCTACAACCAGTAAAGATTGAGAAAAGTTGAGATTGGCCACCGTGGCCGAAATCGGCTGGGAAAGGATAAATAAAATGTACAGCACGAATCAGTTCAACTGCTATGGTATAGCTACAGATGTTGTGCCTGCAGTTTCGTATATGTGGACTTAGATAAATATCTTCCCATAACATTATAAGATATTTTATTCCGTTATCGGATTTTAATGAAACAGTGCTTATATTCTGCTCCCAATTATACTTTGTCCACCTGTAAAAACTACATGAAGTCCGAAAGAAGTTTGCATCACACCTCTTTATAGGTGTAGACAGAGATGTGTTACACAAATTTTTTCGCCAAATATGCTAGGCCAGAGTAAATGTCGAAGGATCATCTGTCTTTGTGACTCGATGCGCTTATTAATCCAAACATCTTTAATCACATTCGTAATATTAAGAGCCTGTTTCACAATGTTCAAATTTTATTCGACAGTTATACGATTAAACAGCTAATGCAGATAATACTCATTTGATTAATATTTATTTGGGAGCATAGATTAGAATGTGGCTTTTGTGTTTGGTCGGCTCATACATTTATGTGACGAGTAGCATTTAAGAAGAAACAGAAACAGTCTCTTAGTACCACTAATGTACGACAAAATCTCCCTTTTAGCGTAATTATACGACATAGTTACGCATCAGGTACTTCATGTTCCCGTTTTTCTGCGGGTATTCACATATTCCGCGCCCGGATCGTTGGCGTGCCGTTTTTCATTGTTTGCCATACGTTCCTACGTTTGTTTTGTACTTTTCAAATGTATTCCGTAAGAGGATTAGTTTTAATGGCCGTTTTTAACAAGCTGCGCTGTTGTCAGGTATTGAAATTGAAAAAAGACGACATGGATTCGCAGCTAGCTAATGGTTAGTTCTTACTACCTTGGATTAAGGGTCATGTTAACGACAGACTTTAATTGAAAAAGGTAGGCACGTGAGTAATTTAGTCGGCAAATGGTGCTTACCTGAACTCTAGTTGGTTTTTCAACCCCAATTTAAATCTCAAAGATCCTTAACCTTTTGTACCCCTTATGTGTGCTTTCATACCATCCCTGAACCCTAACTATCCACCGTTCTGCTTGCTGTCTTATGTATATCAGGAACCTTTATTGTTTAACCCCCAACAGAAAAAGAGGGGTGTTACAAGTTTAAGATGTGTATCTGTGTTTCTGTATGTCTGTCTGTGTCATCTTAGCTCTCAATAGAATATACCCCCCCCCGAGGCAATTCTTGTGCTTTGGGTCTTCACACCCAATGCACGCCCATGCGCGGGGGAACATTAGTCGCGGGCCGAGGCACACAGTCAGTGTGTATACCTCTTGGTTGCATAACACATTGAGGCCTAAAAGGGCCCGCGAACATTTCCTGGCACCCTTTTCCTTTCCGCCCATCCTGAGAACCTTTCTCCATTCCCCACCTTTCCTTCCATCATCCTTTTCCGCTTCCTTCCCAGGCCCCTGCAGTCGTCAAGCCGGGGGACTCCAGTATCCCATTCGCAGGTTTCCCCCGGTGTTGACTGCAGGATCGCCTAAAAAAAAAAAAAAAAAAATAGAATATACCAACTTTTGCTGGCGTAGATACAGGTAATGGTATGAAATAACTAAAATAACTGCTCTGAGAAAAGTATGAAGACTATAGTAGGGACAAACTAATCTGGCCGGTATGACATGACACGGTTTTGAATTTTTTGAGTAGATGGTCTCACAGAGTTATCGCGTCGGGAAAAAAATTTAATTGTCATACCGGCCAGCTTAGTTTGTCCGAACTATAATTGAATTTTTGTGAACTTTCAATTACACGTTTAGTTATTTTTTTGTGTTTACTGTTTTCCTTTTCTCATTAATTTATCTATCCTACTCAAATAACTGTTGGGGTTTTCTTTAAAATTGACCTTGCTTCTATTGTTGCACCACTAATTTTACGCATTTTGACGGACATTTTCATATACATAGATAGTTCTTCTTACCAGTTGCCTTCCTTCATAGTTTTCTGCCAGCTATAACTGATGAGAGATCATTATACGTCGCCAGTCGACAGTATGCCATGTTAGAGAAGAATTAACCTGACAAAAGAAACCTACTACGAGGGTAGGAAGACAATGATAATGTATCTAATCGTAACACGGCTCCTTATGTGGGTCAGAGGTGGGTAAACGTTATGCCATCAGTTATTTTAATCTTGTACTGAACGTGCATTGTGGGTCGCGTTGCATTCCAGGTACTGATAACACGGAACTGTGTCAAAGTGAATTATGTAGATTGGTATCGTGCTGGAGTTATTGTGTTCATGCCTTTGTTCGCGAAGTGTAGGCAGAGGTCCTGCTCACATTTTGTTGAGCTTTTTTTATTGTTTCTGAATGATGAGACGAGCATGCCGCTCGCTTGATGGTAAGCGATACGATCGCCTATAAACAGAAGCAACACCATACAAAACGTTTTATTACAAAGTACTGCGTGGCACTTCGCGGCGCTTGTCACCCTGACACCATGGATGTTAAGTCTCATAATGACCAGTCATTACGCTGGCTACAACGTCCTTTAAACCGGAACATAACAGTGCATGCACACTGCTACTAGACGGTAGGAATAGACGTTACGGACGGCGTTGGTAGCTACCCAGACGACCCTTCGCATAGAGACCTACCACCAACATTTTTGCAGCGCACCGGTGAGCGTATCTGGAACTAAAATAAGACAGCGTGAACATTCCGCGCGTGTAAGCTTCCAAAAGTAAATCGAGTAACCATAGACAAACATGTGTCAAAATGTATGGAAAATATCAACACGTGTCTCTTTTTGACGTATCACATATGATATCGTCTACCGAATGCTAAATACGTTAACTTACATACGAATACTATACGACAATACGTAAATTCGTGGTAAGGGCACTGTTCACACTGTCAGCGCATTGTCGCTGGATCAAAGCAATTTAGGTATCGTAGCGATTGCATACCTGGGGCCGCAGCCAAGATGCCTTTCGGCAGTCGTTAATGCTAACGTTAATTATGAGAATCCGATGTTGGCTGGTTGCACGGCACCCGTTAAGAGTCGCATTACGGTTGTGAATAAAACTCCTAACTTCTTCAATAGAGCAACCCCATGTCCACGAGTTGATCAAGGCGAAAACCTATACCAAGTAGATATATGACGTCAGCGCTCCTGGCATTCCAAAAAAGTTTAAGTAAAATAGTCCAATACCCCATTGGTGTTTCCACTCCCCCTCGATTCTATATATAGTTTCGTTTGATTACGTTTCCATAATGGTCACGACTTGTTCACTAATTGGATTACCAGAATAGAATCAATGTGTCGATGAATTTTCAGTGCTCGGATTTAATTGGATTAAATATTGAATGAGATCATGCAGATAAAATTGAAGCGTAAAATCATATTCTGAACCGTTTAAAAATATCTGGTTTTGAAGCTTAATAGCTTTTTCTGATGGCTAGGCCTGCAGAATAAAAGATCTATTATGTACTTTTTTGAGTTCAGAAGTAGACTGCATAGGCTTCGTCGTTGTTGTCTTTTATACCCCAGTCATTCCACTATATAGTGTAATCATAGATATCTCTTCTCAGTCGGACACTCTTGGCAGAGTGTTCGTGGTTGTCGCGATGGTAACACATAGACATGTCTCTATGTGTTACCATCGCGACAACCATGGCGAATTCTCGGCGATGTTCGTAGGTCTACTAAGGCTTCTCCATTTTTGTCGGTTAGTAGCGCTGCGTGTACACTCTGTCACGGTGGACTGTGTTGCCGTTTTAATCAAGTCAGTCCAGCGAATGGGGGATCTGCATCTAGCTCTTATTCCTCTACCTGTCCTTGGACCACCAGTCTTTCCATAGAGTCTTCGTTTCTTGATATGTGATCAAAGAACTTTAAGACACGTTGTTGAATGGTCGACGATCATAGATATAGACCATTAGAAATTAATGGTTGTTTTTCTACTAGTAACTTACTTAGTCTTTGATAAACTAGATTCACCTATTGTTAGTAATTACATCTGTCGATAATTTCCTAAAAATTGAACCAACTCATTCGTTTCTGCTACCTATCTTGTTTAATCTACTACAATCACATATGTAAGAGGCCGTCTGGGTGGGTACCACCGCAATATCTTATTTCTACCGCCAAGCAGCAGTGTGCATGCACTATTGTGTTTCGGTTTGAAAACATTGTAGCCAGTGTAACTACTGGACATAATGAGACTTAACATCTTATGTCTCAGGATGACGAGCGCAGTGGAATGCCACACAGTACTATGTAACTGGTGCCGTATGGTATTACTACTGTTTATGGGCGGTCGTATCGCTTACCATCAGGCGAACGGCAAAATCGTCTCGTCATTCAAATCAATAAAAAAAAACATCACGTTTAATTTATATTCTTCATCGCATTGGCTGTTAGCATCAATAACATGTTTGTTGTTTACTTGAAGCATACATTTGTGGGTCTACCTTTCCAACGACAGCCATTCACAGGTATGTGGTTTATTGTAGGGTTGTGATAAGTCTTCGGTAGACATTTGGAGTGTTACGTATTCGGCCGCCGAATTAATATTGTGAGTAAAGTAAAGTGACGTGTGCGCATATTCCTGTCGGCGCCAGAATAAACGACCGGAACGAAGAAAGGTCTTTCGTTCGTCTTTGGAATTCATCTCACTTTGATTTTGTGCTGTTCTTCTTATGACTTTTAGCGCTGTGACGTACGGTTATTGCAAGCAATAATTGTTCCGTCTAAAAAAAAAAGAAACAATCACGCTTAATACCGAAGGGATAGGCAGAGGTGCAACCACCAACTTTCGCCAAATATGTTCCGTCCCGTGTGGTCATAGGCGATGAGTCTATCGCTACATCGGGCCTAAATTTCAAACTCTGGGCTCAAACTGAGCAAAAATAAGACTATTACATTACCCGACTCGGGATTCGAACCCAAGACATCAGGCCGTACCGCGGCGTATCGCGCAATACACCTACGCCATTAAGGCAGTCCGGTTAAATGGGACTGAAATATTACTCCGAATTCCAAAGTCCGAATTCGGCCAGCGCCGTCCTAACGTCCCGCGCCTAGTTTGTTGACATCTGAATGGTCGTCTCAAGGGCGCTGGCTCGTCTGTCGTTCGATCGAGTGTCATCGGGTCGCATAATGCGCTTATTGTGAATGTGACGACGGCTGGGGGAAAGGGAGAGCGGCGCAGGGTGAGGGAGAGTTTAGTCTACGCTTTGATTTACAATCTCAATATGCTTTGGGAAAAACACCGTTATTTGAACCAAAAGAAGTTTGATGAAAGCATTGGAGTATGAGAGGTTCTGTGTATGACAAGCTGAAAGCAGTCTGATACAATTCTACTGCGGGACCCACTAGAGTATAAATATGTTTGATGCAAATCTTTGGAGGTTTTGATGCTTGTTAGAAGTAACCGCAGACATGTTTGAATGAATTAGGATAAAATTAGCCCACGGATAGACCTCTTGGATTAAAAGGCAAAATTTTATCTTTAAGAAGTCAGGAGGTAATTATCATTAGTAGTCAAATCCATTTTATGCCAAATTGAGAAAAGAGAACTTTTCTATGACGTCATGATTTATCATGAATGTAAGGTTAGTATTTTTTATTATTTTTAAGAGTTTTAGGCTAGATTTGGCTAGTTTTGAACGTTTTAAGGGAATAAAGAAGTCGGTAAAGAAAAATGACATGTACTTACTTTATAGTCCATGAATTTGGATTTGACTACTATTGAAAATTACCTCCTGAAGTATGATATAGGACTATATACCGACAAAGGAATGAAGCCGCGAGCGACACCTAGTTTTAATATAATTGTATCTTTAATATGCTATGTCGCATAAAAACTTTCGTGTTCAGTTGTAATTTAACCATTGTGGGTAGCAATCAAAATTAGATCCGGTATTATTTTAAGTCCCCGCAGGCCAATTCCAAGCATAATATAACGTCACATATTATTATTGCAAATGGAATGACTTAAAAGCTTCGTGTTGATTGCTCTTTGTAATTTTTATATTGCTTTCATGAACTTGATGATTTAATCGTGCTGATAATATCGATTTGGGAAGTTTTCATCACTAATTGTAATCGACGTACACGTGACTTTCCTATGCCTGCTTATATATAGTTATAAACTAATTTCCTTATCTAAATGGACACCAGTGTCCACCGCGGGCGTTGAACGATTACGTGTTGCTTCTGGTTAAGAGATAGACAATGTAACTAGTGAATTAGGTGACTTATCGTATGTTTTAGGATGATCGATTGAGTGTCATTGGTTCAGGAAACCTTCCCATTGAGGTTCAATACGTTGACTTCTGTTTAGGGGTCAGCTGATGGAATATCCATTAGGATTTGGCATAGTTTTGATGACCAGCGAGATTGCAACCTCATCTCATTGCTCAATATTCTATTTGTATTCATCAACAGAGGCCGTAGCCAAACTGCCTTTCTACAATGGTTAATACTTAAAGAAAACGAAATAATGTAGGGGAATGACATATACAAACGACAAGTCTATTGCGAGGATATGTCATTCTCATACATAACGACTTGATAAAGGTCGCAGGAACGCGCTGGATGCAGGCCACTTTTGACGGGTCCGTCTGGTAATCTTTAGGGGAGGCCTATGTTCATAGGCCGTTCAGCAGTGGACGCCATGTGGCGATGATGATGATGATGATACATAACGATAGCAGAAAGGCGTCTTCGCTACGGCTTCTAGTTTTAATCGCTTCACAAAGTAAAAAATAGGATCTCTATTAAATTACCATTGAACAGAAGCTCTAGTCTCCAGGGCTGCCGCCTGCCACATTCGTTATCAGTGTGATTTCGTAACGCGCCTGTATGGTAGGAAACAACACGCTAAATAAACATACGTGCATTCAACCTGCCGACGCGAGATAAAAATAGGACCTAGTGTAGAGGTGTTACGGGGATTTGTTTTCCAATTATTTTTCGGGAAGGATTTTTATATTTCCATTTTTGAAATGATGGTAAGTAATCACCAAAGCTAATGAAGGCGAAACATGTCAGAGACATTGTTCTGACTTAAGTTTGAACAGAAATACAGCTAGGGTTCCAGAAGTGCCATGAAACTGTTCAAATGGATTTGTTAAATAATTACATTAACTTTGAAATTCGCGAGGGCTAAGCAAGGTCGCAATCAGTCCACTTAAGATTCAGATATCTAAGGACGGTATTAATAAATCGATCTCAAGTTTGACATAATGTATTGAACTATTCATACATTATCTCTACTCGAGATGTAACTCAAACTTGAGATTGATTTATTAATGTCGCCCTTAATTGCGTCTTAGAATGTGATAGGTGAAACTACTTTATTTTGCTTAAATATTGATTACCCAATCTGGAAATTAATTGCCTACGTTTCAATGTAGCAACGCGGCCTTGTTAATTATGTTCAAACAATTATTAATACCAGGAATTTTAAGACACGGCAGCCTATTGTTACGTGACGAGCGCGAGCGACAGCCCTAAACCAGTGTGTAGCAGTTAGAACATACAAATTGTACTGTTATGAGACGGTTTGAGATTAGTCGCGCGTGCCCGCTGTTTACCTTTCTGTGCTTTGTTGCAGCCTGAATCACGAACAAAGCTATGCACGATATAGTGCAGAGATAGTCCATCTTTAGTATGAGAATCATTGCGGTGTCATCTTACTATCTTACTTTTTACTATCTTACTAATATTATAAATGCGAAAGTTTTGTAAAACTGTTTTGATGTTGTTAGAAGTAAACGCAGAAACGACTGAACGGATTTGGTTCAAATTTGACAGACGGGTAGATCATTTCCTGGATTAACATATAGGCTACGTTTTATTCCCGTATTGCTCCCATGGGAAATAATGGCTTCTTCAAGTAGATGGCGCTGTCGTCATACTGTGTTTTAGAGACTTTTGTAGCGGGAAAGGCTTTTCACACGAGCGAAGCCGCGAGCAACACCAATCTATAGTCATAATATAAAGCTGAAGAGTTTGTTTGTTTGTTTGGTTCAACGCGCTATCTCAGGAACTACCTACTGAACCGATTTTGAAAATTCTTTCACTAATAGGAAGCTACATTAGTCCCGAGTGCTGTAGGCTACTTTCTATCTCGGAAAAACTGTTTCACGCGGATGGAGCCGCGAGCATCGTGCAAGATACCTCTAAAAGTTAGACGCGATCAACTCAGTATCAAGTTTACTTCGACAGCTACTGGCCCTGGTTAAAGTTTGGTTTAATTAAATTATACGACTGTGTTTTCAACGCGACAGATGTTTGAGAGCTTTAACGTTAGATCGATATGCAAGACGCAATGAAACCGTAATCATAATTGAAAAGTTATAATTATTATGCTTCTGTTTTGATTAAGGCTTATTTTACGTGACTGTATTTGAGCGCCCTAGGTGATTGTTATGTACTATGAAGTTGTGTATTCTATTCCTAATTTATGCCACAAAATTTACGTGTTTTTGATTTGGCAAAGCACATCCTAGTTCCTTCGGAGTTTACATCCGAATTTAGATGTCCGGGATTAGAATTTGTTCCGGACATAATCAGACGATCTACTCATTTACCTTATGCTCAATTTTTTTAAACGATTTATGTATTTATATGGCGGATAAGTTCCTATTAGGCTATCAGGTAATTTATCAGCATGTGGTTTAATCGGCTCTTAATATCGTACTCGTAGTACCAGGATGACGAGCGTAGTGCAATTCTGTCAATACTTTGTAATTCAAAGTTCTTTATAGTGTTGCTATTTTGTATGAGCGGTCGTGTCGCTTACCATCAGGCGTGCGGCTTGCTCATCTTAGACAGTTATATAGAAAATATTTTTTTTCTTAAATATATCGCATGTAGAAAAATAGTACGGCTTCTTTTACAGCTGTTGCGTCCACAATGTATCATCTCGCATCTGTCGTCGGCATGTACTGACCCTATTCAAAATGTTCGGTGAGGTACGAAATATTGCATTGTACAGAAGATGGCAGATGGTAATGAAATTAATAGAAAAGAAATCGTGTCTCCTGGAAGCAGTAGGAAAGAAACTAACTAACTATAACTACAGGACATAGTGAGACCTAACATCATGTCTCAGGATGACGAGCGCAGTGGAATGCCACACAGTACTTTGTAAATCAAGGTGCTGGATGGTGTTGCTACTGTTTATGGGTGGTCGTATCGCATACCATCAAGCGAACGGCATGCTCGTCTCGTCATTCAATGCCATAAAAAAAAACCTATTCCGCGTTGTTATCTTTGTTTTCGTCTCAATAGTTGATTAGTTCCAACACTCATCATGCCCATTTAATACACTGGTTACAATTTTCAAAGAACATAACAGTTTGTTCATAATGTAACTTGACCATAGAAATAGATATTGCAGTGGTACCATACCCAGCCTCTCGTATACGAGAGACTTATCAGCAAGAACATGTATATAATCTACTAGACTTTTCCTCGAGGCTCCGCCCTTGTGAATGAGTTTTTCCGGTATAAAATTAGCCTATGCTACGCGCTGATAATGTAGCTTTATATTGGTGAAAGATTTTTTTAAATCGGTCCAGTACTTTTTGAGCTTATTCGTTACAAACATACAAAAAACAAATATTTCCTCTTTATAATATTAGAATAGATGCAGCTTTTAGAAATATGACTATGATTTGACGACATGCATTACCATTACCGTCTTTCACATACATTCGTCAAGGTATACTCGTTTTTACGGACGCCATAGCATTGCCAAGGAAACTAGGTCGACGACTCGCGGCGTCTTGAATGCGCGATTGTGTTGGATTTTATATGCCTACTCTGTTGTTTGGTAGCTTCGTGCTTTTCGGCAGGGTTGTCAGAGAAAGATGTGACTTTTTTGTTTTGCGAGTGAGAACATTTTGGGTTTGCGGTAGTATGAAAATTTAGTTGTTATTTTTATTGTAAATTTTTAAATTGGTTTATTTACCGATAGTTAGTGGACGATGAAGATTTTATTACCATTTTATGAGTGCAATATTTTATAAGATTTTCAGTTCAGGAATCGAATCAAGTTGGACGCATCCACTGCAATAAAATTACCATCAGATACAAATTCAATTCACCCAAACATGTGATATTAGGCGTTTCCTTACAAACTGCCAAAATAGGTAGAATATTAATAAAATACACTGTATGAATATATTACGCGCCTGTCCGTCCATATGTCACAACCTTACACGGAACGTAGCAATTAGCTAGGAAGTCGTAATTTGGCGCTATTGCAGGATGCACTCGTCGAATCGTAATTATAGTTGAATTAAATTGATCGAATACGCAATGGCAATTATGTATACATGCAATAAAATACAAAATCGTCAGGGATTTTGTGCCCGATATGCTGTGGATCTGAGCTCAGCGAATTTTGAGTGTTTTAGTTGTATTTATGACTACCGTTCGTGGAAATAAATCTGTGAATTTATGTATGCATTTAGAAAAAAATGCATTATAGATAGTATGTATAAGAAGCGCCGAATGATTAATTTGTTTAGCTGTAGTTCCTTTTAACAAATGTTGGGTGGTAGATTTAATTATCTATTTTCTTGGAGCTATAACACACACAAACACACACTCACACCATTTATCCCTGAAAGGGCACAAATTCCTCACTCCGGGCTGATACTGAATAGAAAAATCCAATGTCACTATGACCGACCCGGGGATCGAACCCGAGGCCTCAGCATTGCAGCCGTACCGTAATGCAAGTAAGCCACCGAGGCAGTGGGAGATATAAATAATTAAGATTTGCATCACATCCGGCTTATCCGGCTATGTCACCTTTTAAATGTCCACAATTTTAAAATAGAGGTAGAAAAGCTATTTTTAACACGTTTAAAGGAAATCAAGAGAGGATTAATAAGATTGCAGAGTCTAGACCATAGGTTCTCAACGTGGGTGATAACGTGTTCTTGTGAGCCTTTTAGACATTCGAGGGGCACTAGAAGACCCAGGGAACTTAGGGGGCATTCAGATAGCGCAGAGAAGGCGTGGGCAGATTAAAAAATATAGTTTAAAGAAGGAAAAAAAATACTCCATACCATACCGTACCAGCCCTGTATTATATACTGCCCACTGCTGAGCACGGGCCTCCTCTGCAACTAAGAGGGTTTAGGCCTTAGTCCACCACGCTGGCCTAGTGCGGGTTGGCAGACTTCACATACCTTCGAAATTCTTATAGAGAACTTCTCAGGTATGCAGGTTTCTTCACGATGTTTTCATTTACCGCTAAAGCGAGCGATAATTCACAAAGAATACACACATAACTTTTTAGAAAAGTCAGAGGTGCGTGCCCTTGTGTTTTGAACCTGCGCACATTCGTCTCGGCAGTCCGTTCCACGCCCAACTAGAGTATCGCCGCTAGTAAAAAATATACGCTAATCACGTACTAAAGTAATGTAGGCGGTGAGTAAAATAAGGTTGAGAAACTGTGGGCCCTAGACGGATTAGACGAAGAACGCCATCCCTCGTAGCAAATTACTCGCACGAAATAAATGAATATTCCATTAAGCCTCTCAGCCAACCCTCCAGAGCACTCGGGATTGTTTCACATAACCCGGTGGCTAGCTAGCGAGGCCTCTTGTACCGTGTGTTGCGAGCACCAATTTGGCTTTAAGCGTTCGGCGCGAAGTATCATCGGGCCCTGTGTGCCCGCTTTACCTAACAAGGCGTGCTGCGGGTCGTTGACTTGGAACCCTTGTTTTAGACGTCACGATGTCGGCTACGGTGTTTTTTAAATTTCGAACGTTTGAAAGAGTCTTAACCTTAAGTGGTATGTGTTTAAAATGTTAGGTTTAGAAGACCAGCTGATATTGGGATTCACGGGCGGAGGTGATTAATTTTCTGCCCACAGCGGTCTCCAACTACAGAGATCTTTTAATACTGAGTAGATATTGATAGCCTAGTTGGGAATGGAACGGTCTGCCGAGCCAATGTCTGGAGGTTCAAAACCCAATTCACACACCTCTGAGTTTTCGAAGTTAAGTGTGTATTATTTATCAATTATCGTTCGCTTTAACGGTGAAGGAAAACATCGTGAGGAAACCTGCAACCTGAGAAGTTCTCTATAAGAATTTCGAAGATATGTGAAGTGTGCCAACCCGCACTAGGCCAGCGTGGTGGACTAAGGCCTAACCCCTCTCAGTAGTAGAGGAGGCCCGTGCTCAGCAGTGGGCAGTGTATAATACAGGGCCGATTGCATTGCATTGCAGATATTTAAATGATAATTTTTTTACCGTCGTATTACCGTAATCACATAATCATCCTTACGATATCGTATCGTCATCTATAAACCTTCCCATGTCACATAGCCATTATCGCGGACGAACGCTCCCGGACACGACAATTTGGCCCGGCCGGCCCGCGGCGCCCGGGGTATGTGTGCTGAGGGTGCGCGACACCCCTCGACGGGTTAATTGTGCCTTGTACGGGTTAGGATTGAAGCGTTTTGTTTTTCGTTTTACAAGGTTTGCGGATGACGGGTTGGGATTGAAGTTTTTGGGTTTTTGTTAAGGTTTGTGGAGTGGGATTAACGGTATATTTTTTAATGTAGCCTCTTTGGTACAGTGCAGCTCAACCTGCGGCCCATAGAGCCTTTAAAAGTGGCTCTAAAATGTCACACAAACTAAAGAAACTTTTCCCAAGTTCATCATCATCAGCCACATGTAGTTCACTGCTGAACATAGGCCTCTCCTAAAGATTTCCAACCGGACCTTTCAAAAGCGGCCTGTATTAAGCGTTTTCCGAAAAGTCAGAGGTGCCCTTGGTTCAATATGAAGCTTGGGTAATTAAAAGTTGTGCGAGGTTTTTCAATCGTAAAAACTGTCGTCACTTGCTTATACTTTGCTTGTATGTAGAGTTTTTGATCTTTGAAACTACTAAAGCGATTGTGAAAAAATCCCACTTACAGTAAAGTACACTACTGCTGGGTAGGTCTCTCATATGTAAGAGTCCGTCTGCGTGGGTACCATCGCAATGTCTATATCTACCACCAAGCAGCAGTGTGCATGCATTGTTGTGTTTCGGTTGGAAGGACATTGTACCCAGTGTAACTACTGGACATACTGAGACTTAACATCTTATGTCGCAGGATGACGAGCGCAGTGGAATGCCACACAGTACTTTGTAATTCAATGTGCTGGATGGTGTTACCTACTGTTTATGGGTGGTCATATCGCTTACCATCAGGCGAACGGCATGCTCGTCTCGTCATTCAATGCAATAAAAAATACACTATTTCTGAGCAACATAGGATACACTTTATTTCATCTCGATTAAAAGCCGCCACTCTCGCGAGGCAGCGACTTAAGTGTCATCAAATATAATTTCTCAAACCCACCGTAAAACCCCATCTCAATCATTGAATAACAACATCAACCGCTGCGTTTTCATCGCTCTGCCGTCGTAACGAGCTCATCGTCTGCGGGTACCCCGCGGGCGCTCGTTAAATCCGCCCGAGACACTTGCCCCGGATGAAAGTTTTACGACGGTTTTCATGTTCTGTGATAAGTACCGACGTTGGTTGTTTAGGGTTAATTTGTTTTTTGTGGTGGATTAATTTTATTAATCCTTAATCATAATAAGTACTAAGTATATTATTAAATTAAATAAGAGATTAGAGAGATGTAAGGATGCAAGTTTGGTGCGTGCACAGCGGATGATGTCGACGTTGAAGAGGGGTTACAGGTTCAAACCTACTAAGGGAAATAATTGTATGATTGTGTTTAATACTGATTTCAATTGTGTGGGATGGTGTTTCATGTCTACGATATTTAAAGGTGCTTGTGACTGCCTCGGTGGCGTAGTTGTATTACAGTACGACTATAGTGCTGAGGTCTCGGGTTCGATCTCCGGGGTCGGGCAGTGATATTGGGTTTTTCTGCTCAGTATCAACTATCAACCCGGAGTCTGGAATTAGTGTCCAATATGGCGATAGGCTCTCCCCCTATCCTATCATGGGACGGAATAAACACGGCGAAAACTGGGTGAACTAGTTGCGCCTCTACCTATGCCTTCGGCGATAAAAAAAACACACGCCGGCGCGTATGTGTATCTAAACCTACCTACAAAAAAGTATCCGCCTAAATTCACAACCTTATCACGTGTATAAATCTCTCCATATTTAATCTACATACAATTTACTATCAACGAGAAATGTCTTGTACATTTTTTATTACCGAATGCGTCGCAAGCGCAGGGATTCCTGTCAAATGAGGGTTGACATGCGCGCGACATTTGTGCAGCGTGTCGTGGGAAAAGTCAACAGATCATTTCGGTAGTTATCACAGTTTGTTATGAGTAGTTTCTTTGGCAATTCACTGTATCTATCGGTACGCGGGACCATGAGGGTCGCAGGAACCCGCTGGATGTAGGCCGCTTCTAACAGGTTGGTCTAGAAATCTTTGGGGGAGGCTTATGTTCAGCAGAGGACTTACAAAGGCTGAAGAAGAATAACCATGAGGGTCTGGATTTGATTCACCATCAAAAATTGTAGTTTTTGATACAAATGTAAGTCATACAAGCAGAATATATGTCAGTCATCTGAAATTTAAAGTTATAAGGATAGCTCGTCCTCTATCACGCTATGGGATGGAGATGCGGATTGTGCATTAGGAGCATCCTATTCTACCCGTTCACACAAATTTCTGTTGCCCGACTCGAGACTCGAAACGAGAAACTCATAATCGAATTACACCACCACAACACCAGTGAGTCGTTATTTACACACATTAAAAATGACGCACACCAAAAATTAGGGCAAGTTGAACTCATCAAAGATTGCCGACCGTTTGAACCGCCGCCGTGACATATTACTGAACTTATGACTTCACTTTGAAGGGTTACTATAAATAGATGAAGGGTTCAGATTATTTTTGGTAAAAAAGGTTAATAAAAAATAGTTTTTCGGGAACGTTTAAAAGAGTATAAGAATAGTTTAATGACTTGTAATAGTGTGGATCTGAGATTGTCCCGGTGGTGTAAATGTATTGCGGTACGACTGCCCTGCTGAGGTCCCTGGTTCGACCTCCGGTTCAGTTCAATGATATTGGCTTCAGCACACCTCTTTTCCTTTTCTAGACTTTAGCACAGCTGAAGCTCATAATACACACATGTACCATATTGCCATTTATTAGCCCCAGTTCCAGACTCCGGACTGATGCAATGCAATGCAATCAGCCCTGTATTATATACTGCTCACTGCTGAGCACGGGCCTCCTCTACTACTGAGAGGGATTAGGCCTTAGTCCACCACGCTGGCCTAGTGCGGGTTGGCAGACTTCACATACCTTCGAGATTCTTATGGAGAATTCTCAGGTATGTAGGTTTCCTCACGATGTTTTCTTTCATCGTTAAAGCGAACTATAATTGATAACAATACACACGTAGCTTCGAAAAGTCAGAGGTGTGTGTCTCGGCAGACCGTTCTATTCCCAACTACCTAGTTGGGAATAGAACGGTCCGTCCGGAACTGTTTCGTTTTTCTGCTCAGTACCAACTGAGCAGAAAAACGAAACAGTATCTATTAAATTTAATACCTTTTTCCAAACGCAAAGATTTGGTCAAACATTGGCTCAAATTCATAAGGTCGCATAATTGACAGCGAGGAACAATAACACAGTTACCTGTACGAACATTACATATAATGACAAATTGCCGCCGTCCTCTGTATGATCCACCTTGAGAATTGAGATGTCTCGTAAACGGATAATTGCTGATAGATGTTGGACCACTCGAAGCTCTAAGGACTTTGAAGTAGAGCTCGTATTTGTTTGTAAAGATTCGCCAAGGTATTTCGGGGTTTTTGACGAATTGTCGTTTGTGGGATAATGTGTTATTTTTTTATTGGTGGTGTATTGTATGACTTATTTTGTGTAGTATTTTCTTTTTACAATATAAAATAAAGAATACGATAATAAAAAGAAAAGTACAAATGGTGGTCTTATCGCTCTAGGCAATATCTTCCAGACAACCATGGGATGGATATAAGAAAAGGATATTTCCTCTATTGAGAGGGCAGTCTAGTGAATATATAATAATTTCGGTTATGAAAAATAAAAACACGATAATAATAATAAATATAATTATTTCAATTAATAATCAATAATATAGAAGTAAATACACACATAATATATATACATACATATATATAAGTTTATAAATAAGCATACATATATAATAAATTACCAATAGAAATATGTTGAAAATATACTCATCAGTCAGTTCAGTGAGAAAGGTAGTTTTCTTTAACAAGTTTTTTAAATGACGTCATTTTTTTTTTTTATCTCGCCTCACTATGACTGGAAGGGCGTTCCACAGTCGAGCAGCTTCAACAGTGAACGATTTGTCCATAAAAGTGGTGGAGTGCACGGGCATTCTCAACTTTAAGTTCACTTACGATCTCAAGGACTTTGGATGTGAATCATGAAGAAATATGAATCGATGTTTAAGATAAGAAGGGGTAAGAGGATTAAACAAAACATTATACAGAAGAAAAAGAATGCTGGCTAAAAATATTTTTATTGTGGTATTACTGCGTCTTATAAAATGGTCATATTTATATTAATGGGAATAAGCATTATAATTAGTACATATAAATAGGTGGTGCTCGCGGCGTCGCCCGTGTGAAGCAGTTTTTCCGGGATAAAAATACTTTCCCGGGATAAAAGTAGCCTATAGCACTCAGGAGTAATGTAGCTTCCTATTAGTGAAAAAAAAATCAGATTAGCACGTTCAGCCAAAGAAAAAGGAAACTCTTCAGCTTTATAATATTAGTATAGACTTAATTAATATGTTCTCTCGTACAGCCATACAAGTTGCTGATGATCGAACAGAGACCCCAAGATTCACAATCAAAGCTATTGATTTTAATACCGTTAATTTTGTCCACAGAACAGCACTCCGATGTGGGAGGAGTTCATATCCAAGGCGACGAAACTACATTCAGCTTTGAAGTAAGTACTTGTTTATTCTCTTACAGTTTCTATGGTAAATTTTTGATGAACAGTGGATGCAAATGAGCTAAGTCTAAATTCCTTTCTTTTATCCACCTACCTCTTTCTGTAGGTTAGGGAACTACAATAGATAGTAGGCGTCCCCTATTTTTTGTAGCATATTGAATAATTATTTTTTTAGTTTTCGCGACGGTCTCTTGCCTGGCGTCATCTACTAGCATTCTGTTCGGTTGTCTCTTTCTTCCTTACGTCTAATCATTTGATAGGAAGAGACATAATAGTATTAAGGTTGGATATAGATTAAAATATTGATTATTCAATTGATATAAGTCGTAAGTTGATATATAAAAAACCTGTACACGTCCTCTCTGATAATTTACCCAGTTTTACTGTTAATACAATTGAATGAGAACTGATCGAAAATTTGCGAACCGTTAACATTAAACCATCAAAAAACAGTAATCATCCTGCTTATCATAATTTGTGACAACTGAGTAAATCTGTTCACTCGCGAATACAGCAGACCCGCGGTTATCCGGCCCCTGGCTAATCCGGCGCCCCTTGTATTCCGACAAGCCTATGAAAAACATCTTCATCGATACACAATTATACTATAGTACACAGAGGTACATTCTAACTTTTTTATAAGTACGTAATTTGTCCGATTACAAGGTACTCCTTATCTAAAAAGTTCCGGACTACAGGGGGTCGGTGGTAGTACTCTGTAGTCCGACAAACTCGACAATCCGACACTGTCTTGCAAAATTTTTGTCAGATTACCGCGGGTCTGCTGTACTCCACATGGAGCGTCGAACGTCGCGTCACCAGCAGTCGGTTTGTGTTCATCAAACCGTGCCGACTCGACGAGCCAATTGTCGCTCCGTTTCACCCACGATGTAATCAATGCACATGTGATTGATGATGCGGTGATGACGGCCCTGGGAATTGACGTGGGAAACTGTCAGACAGTGACGTAGTTGTATTGTGAGGACGACTGCCATGATAACGTCCCGGGGGAAATTGTATGCTCGTGTGGCAATTTTGGGTTTTCCTATATCAGCGTTAGGTTCGCAACCTACCTGGTGGTATGTCTGATAAAACCCTGCATGCCGCTTAAATGGACAAAAGGTGAGATGTTTACGTAAATGTGATATGTTGTTTTGACTAAATGACGAAACGAGTGGATCACTCGCCTTATAGTTAGCCAGAACTGCCCGTATACCTCTCAAGTCTCCAGAACTGCTCGGAAAGATTGGCAATGCAAGTCTCAGTATTATAAAAGGTTTGTGGCTATAAGATTCTTGCATCCTTGCAGATAGCGACCAATGTAACTAAGGTGTATAACCTATAGTGGCATACGTGTGACGCGTTCCGGGATCAGCCTCTGTATATGATTTCAAACAGGCCGGCTTCGTTGTGACGACTCGCGACTGGCGAGGGTCAACATCTTTCGCCAGTCGACACTCTATCTGGACCCCACTATTTACCATCAGGTCCAGTGGAGTCACTTGGCCATGCCCATATAAAACAAATTCATGACTTCGTTACTCATCCTGAAAAAAACTATAGTATGTTAGCTTTGCTTCTTCAGAGAGCCGAACACTGAATGCTTGTCGAATGACAAGGCACCCTATTTATACTGGTAAGTTGGTCCTTCCACCTATAGTTTCACACACAGAACTTGTCTTTACTCCTTGGTTTGACATCTCGACTGGTGTTTGTTTCGAAGTACTCAGCGTTATTCTTCTCGGTCAAAGACAAATAGACTAGATCTTGATCTTCCAACTTGCAAGTAAGTTGTATATATGGCACTGTGATCTTGCAACTACGGTACATAGATGGCGCTACGATGTGAAGTTGCCAACAAGTAGAAAGTAGGCGAAAGAATAGAAGAAAAATAAAGGCAACCTGATGTAACACTACACGAGACTTCTATACTCAAAAAATGTACCCCGAATTAAACTAATTACTAACATGATACCGTCTGTTCCCAGATCGGCGCTAGTTGCGATCGCAGCCTTCCTGGACGCCTTCCAGAAGATAGCCGACGCCGCGACCAATGCCAGAGGTGAGTACATAGATTGTGTTGTGAACAGGTTTTATATTGAAATTGTTTTTTTTCTAACGTCTAGACTTCGGAGTATATAATTTGAAGGTTTGAGTTCTGATGCGGTATTGGTTGTTGAAATTGTTGTTTATTTATGCCAAATTGCACTATTGAATAGGAAATAAGCTTACAACGAATATTCGGCTACTTTTCGGTATTCGGCTGTGCGTCACTTTTATCCTATTCGGCCCAATTCCGAATAACTCGGTACTATTCGGCCTAATCGAATATGAATCATTGTAGACAGATAAAAAAATATATTATAATGTTTTTTTTTGTAATTATCAAAGTTGTAGAACATAATTAATTTCGGTATTATAAGAATTTAAAAAAGATCAAATAAATGTCTGAATCAGAATTGTCGTAATTAAAATTTCGGAATGGAAGATTATGACGGAGAATAACAATTTCTGAATATTAGCCAGTACCTTGTTTACTCCTTTTAGGTACAGCGTACAAACAAACCCATCGATATAAGTTACACCACTCGCTGGCCGAATATTTTTTCCGAATATTTGACATTCAGCGTGTGGCCGTGCGGCGATAGCCTAGTTTCCCAACAGTGGAACGGACTGCCGAGACGAATGACCGCAGGTTCTAAACCCAAGGCACACACCTCTGACTTTTCTAAAAAGTTATGTGTGTATTCTTTGTGAATTATCGCTCGCTTTAACGGTGAAGGAAAACATCGTGAGGAAACCTGCATACCTGAGAAGTTCTCTGATCTTCGAAGGTATGGGAAGTCCGCCAACCCGCACTAGGCCAGCGTGGTGGACTAAGGCCTTTAACCCTCTCACTTGTAGAGGAGGCCCGTGCTCAGCAGTGGGCAGTATATAATACAGGGCTGGAATGGTGGTGGAGTGGCCGAATATACTATTCTACAAATAACGTATCTTTTTTAAATCAACTGGAGAATGCTGTACATGACTAGCTCTATGATTTCTTATGTTTACGCGAATGTTAGACATTGAAATAAAAGTATTTTTCGGATTTTATCGCGGCTTTTTAAATTATATTTTCTCCCGACGCGACGTTTCGAAGAGTTCATGGTCACGGGGCGGACTGAGGTGTTGGTTGTCAAGAAAACCACCTCTATGATTTAAGTTACTTTGTTAACTTGGTATCCAGATAGATTTCAGTTCTTTCATGAGCTAGGCCGTTATCCGATTATACTTATTCCGCAAATTCTTTTGTTAGGAACTCTGCCTTTTTACATTTATGTTTTTAGGATTGCATTTTTACGTAAACGTGGCACCGCCTATATATTCAGTTGATGTTTAATACGTCGATTTGCTTTAAAGATAAATATCTTTCGTTCTTATTTCTTTGGATGTAAGTACTTAGTACGTAAGTACCGGCAGTTATGGTCGGGTTGACGTCAGTGGAAGTGGTAAGGTTATTTGATTTAACTGGTGGTAGGTCTCTCATATTATGTAAGAGTCCGTCTGGGTGGGTACCACCGCAATGTCTATTTCTATCGCCAAGCAGCAGTGTGCATGCATTGTTGTGTTTCGGTTTGAAGGACATTGTATCCAGTGTAACTACTGGACATAATGCGACTTAACATCTTATGTCTCAGGATGACGAGCGCAGTGGAATGCCACACAGTTTTTTTGTAACTCAAGGTGCTGGATGGTATTGCTTCTGTTTACGGGTGGTCGTATCACTTACCATCAAGCGAACGGCATGCTCGTCTCCTCATTCAATGCCATAAAAATTTAAAAGAAGGCCGAATTCACCGCTTATTTTGCTTTTAAACGCTATTCGTCGCATAAATGTATAAACCGATCAAATACAAAAGTGACACTTTAATTTATGCTCATAATGTAAAGTTAGTACTATCTATATTGGCAGTTAAATACAATAACTGTCAAATAAAATTAACTAAAAACCTGTGAAATAGGACCTTAGGAACGTAGATATTAAAATAAAAAAGAACAGTTAATAAAAATATTTTATTAATTAATAATCTCATCGACAATATATTCTTACAAACGCATGCTCACGCCTTTTATCCCCGAAGGGGTAGGCAGAGGCGCAACTAGTGCACCCACTTTTCGCCAAGCGTATTCCGTCCCATTATGTGATAGGGGGCAAGCCTATCGCCATATCGGGCACAAATTCCAGACTCCGGGCTGATACTGAATAGAAAAATCCAATATCACTTTGCCCGACCCGGGGATCGAACCCGAGACCTCAGCCTTGCAGTCGTACTGTAATACAACTACGCCACCGAGGCAGTCAGTTCAGTTTCTTACAAAAAAACTAAAAAAAATTCATCGAAACGTGCTATTGAGATCATCACGTTTCAACTTTATTTTAAAGTATTATAATTGTATACTTGTACTTTATTGATAAATTCAATCATTTTAATTGACCCTAAAATTTAGGGCCTAAGTGATTGCCAATAACAATTCAAAAATATTATTTTTATTTAAAAAATATTTGTCATACAAACGTTAATAGCTACGATAATATTGAATACTTAATTGTTTTCTTTGAAGATTAATTAAACTTATATTCTTAATTATTATGAAAAATAATAACTTAAATATTCATATTAAAAACACATTTTGATTGACTGTTGTTAGAATTTTAAACGAATAAGTAAAATAAATATGTCTAAGTCTATCCTACTAATATTATAAACGCGAAAGTTTGTAAGTATGGATGTATGTATGTTTGTTACTCTTTCACGCAAAAACTACTGAACGGATTTCGATGAAATTTGGCACACGGGTAGATCATGTCCTGGATTAACACTTAGGCTACTTTTTATCCCGGGAAAATTTAAAGCGGGACTTTAATCCCGGGAATAGCTAGTTGTACATAATGTGTTATTTTTTTCTTTGAATTGAATGTAATTTGTACATAAAATTCTCAACATTCGAAAGTTCTTTACGTCGTATGCTTAAAAAGTAAGTTAGTTTATATTTTCTTGGTCATTCATTTCTTGATAATTTGCTAATTATAACTTTCTATTGCTCATAAATAAGTTTGACTCATAAAATATAAACCTTTTTACCAAATTTAAATAAGGATTATATTTGTTTATTATCACTTATTTAAAACTCACGTAATCTCATGCAATTTTTTTTTCAAATCCTACGGCTCTATGACGCTCATAATCCAATCTTTGTAAGCATGAACTTTAGAATACACGCCCGGTATGTCCTGCATTCCACACGGCGTGGGTCCGAAGCTGACTATGCCTATGACCTCGAAGATCTGCCCGTTTTCGAACATCAGGGGACCTCCGGAGTCGCCCTTGCAGGAGTCCTTGCCGGCCTCGCCCCCAGCGCACACTTGCTTCTCCCACAATTCGATCTGTCTGTTCTGAACTGAGTATGATGGCTGACATTTCTGCGAATGGTTGTATAGACATTATTTTATTATTACACTTTGTACACAGGCGGACATAATGCCATAAAAGCCTCTCAGTAGTAGAGGAGGCCCGTGCTCAGCAGTGGGCAGTATATAATACAGGGCTGGTATGGTATGGTATGGGACATAATGCCATGGGCATGATCCACCAGTCAATCTTAGGCCTATTGTTCTTGGTTGGTGGTAGCTCTTCTTATAATTGTTATTATATAGGGGAAAATCGGATTTAAATTTAAAGTTATCTAGTTCTTTACGCATGCTCACGCCTTTTATCCCCGAAGGGGTAGGCAGAGGCGCAACTAGTGCACCCACTTTTCGCCAAGCGTATTCCGTTATCTAGTTCTTTGTGGGTGTTTATCGGGTTTTTAGCCGAGCACTGGGTTTAAATCCGGATGTATAAATAGTTATAATTATAGTATAATATTTTTTTAAACAAGGTTTTATTGTTAGATTTTGTTTTTACGTTCTCTAATATAAAAAGATTTTTAGTGGATAATGCGGGTAGATTTAAATCCGTGTTTTTAATCGTAACATACCACACCAAAACTATCGTAAAATCAGCCACGAGAATAACTGAATGAATTTAAAGTTTTGATAGAATAGACACTTACATCGTAACTGATGAACGGCAACTTTACGTGCAGTTTGACGTTGCTGCTCGGCTGCGAGATGCTGACCGCTCCCCAGCCGGCGGTGTACAGCGAGAAGTTTACCGGCGGAGTCTGTGTCAGGTCCACGCTCGGCAGGCAGATAGGTCGGATGAAGTCTGCAAGTGACAATGTATTAATAAATAAATCTTACTAATATATTATAATACTAGCTTTTGCCCGCGGCTCCGCCCGCGTGAATGAATTTTTCCTGGATAAAAGTCCCGCTTTGTATTTTCCCGGGATATAAAAGCCTATGTGTTAATCCAGGACATGATCTACCCGTGTGCCAAATTTCATCAAAATCCGTTCAGTAGTTATTGCGTGAAAGAGTAACAAACATCCATACACCCATACTTACAAACTTTCGCGTTTATAATATTAGTAGGATTATAGATCCAAAGATAGAGATTCTGAACAAAAATAAATTGTTTGTGATGGCCTGTGGTGATGGCAGATTTCTATATGATAATTATATTACTAATATAAACGTGGAAGTTTATGAAGAATATATGGTTTGGTGTAAGAGGATAACATAATATATTATTATGATTATAAATGTTAAAGTTTGAGAAAATGTTTGGATGTTTGTTAGAAGATAACGCAGAAACTACTGACCGGATTTGGATTTCGGATGAAATTTGGCATACGGGTATATCATGTTCTGGATTAACGCATAGGGTACCTACTTTTATCAAGGTAATTTCCTCCAATTACAAAAAAATGGATATCTGATTCTGTAAGTATATGGCGGTGACGTCGTACAGTGTTTTTAGGAATTTGGTAGCGGGAAAGGCTATTCACGCGTGCGAACTCGAAGCCGCGAGCAACAGCACCTTCTTCTTCTTCAGCCTTTAGAAGTCCACTGCTAAACATATGCCTCGCCCAAAGATTCCCAGATCAACCTGTCAAGTGGCCTGCACCTAGTAATCTACATATTAATACGCGAAGAAAAAACTTTGTACCCCTTTTTAAGCACATTGCGCGCACTCCATGGTGTGTGATTTGGCTCATATAGAGGAGTGCAGAAAAATAAAATTTATCGATCGAAAAAAAAAAGTGTGTGTGTACTTATGTACACGCGTTAGAAGTTATACTTCTTTGGCGTAACAAGATAAAAATCTTTTTAAATAACGCGCCAAAAGAAGGTATAACTTTAATATCTTTCGCCTTATTCTACGTTCAAAATTCAAAACTAAAATGTTGACTATAGCTAACTTCAGGGTGTCGGTTTTTAGTGACGGTGTGCGCGCGCATCGTAAAAATTTACTCTCATCATTTTTCCCTAACGCGCCAAAAGAAGTATAACTTCAAAAACAATCTAATTTGACACAGAGGTGGATTAAAAAAGCTACTTTTTATTCTGCAAGCGCATAGTGGATTATTTTTTTCCGGAAAAGATTTTGATGCAGCGAGCATTTGGAGCAGCGAGCAATAAATGATGATTAATACGTTACTGTAGCCTACATAATTGTAGTGTTTTTCAGCGCGTAATGACTGTGCGGCATCACGTGCCAGGCGTGTGATAAAATTGTTTACAAGCACTCGCGAGAACACGCTACGTGTGAAAATCAGCGCTACAGCAGCAAGGCAAAACAAAATACGCTGTTTCGTGTAGCCGATTAACAAACACACGTTCTGTCGTGTGAGCCACATGCTCTTAGCCACTGTTCGTAGCGCTCATTTTTATACGCCAAGCATATAATGGCGCAGGTCGGAACAACACGACTGGAGTGTCACCACACGCCAACACTGGCTCACCAGCCACCCGCATTGTGAGACGTCGCAGTCAACCCGTTGATAAATAAATAAATACCAGTAAATGGTGCCGCCTCCCTCAGCCTGATGAGGCCTATGTCGTTCCTCCTGGTCCTGCTGATGGGATTGTACTCCGGGTGCGGTATCGTCTTCTCTATGGGCACGATGACTGCTCCTTCCGTACAGTCCATTCCTCCAGCCTCTACCGGTGCGCAGTCCTCGCCGTCGTTGGACGTGTCGTATTCCCCCAAGCGGACGTTCGTTCTGCAAGTATTTGAATATGAAGATCCAACATAGTTCTTCTCTTATCCGACGCAAATAGACTCGCGCCTTTTTAACGCATATTGCCAAAACGATTTAGCTTAGTTTTTATGACCGGTCTATCTGACGTCAACTATCTCTGTGAAATTTTAGGTGAACGGTGTTAGAAAAATTTACAAAACGTACCCCTCGACCTGGGAATTGAATCCAAGTCGTTCACTCTATACTCTACAGGCTTATTTATACAAGCTGCCAAAGAGGCGAATTTAGATATAATATTGAAGAAAGGTACTTACGGTGTGCCAACTTGCAATACGGCGCCCGTTAGGCAGTGTCCAGCGGTCAACACGTACTTTCCACTGATGAGGACGCCACCGCACAATAGCTTGATGGGGCCTTTTTTAACATACTCGATGATGGTCAACCAAGGGTACTGGTCTACTTCTGTCGCATTTCCACCTGAAAATGTTTGGCGTGGAGCGTTTATTGTCGTTCGTTTTGATATCCGGATTAGAAAAAGTCGGCATAATTGTGACAAGTGGCGAAGGATTATAATCATCTCTTGTCATTCGATACTCTATTTAATCACCACTTCACCTACCATCAAAAGACGTAGAATCACTTCGTCCGCGTATAAGAAAAACATTCTTAATGAGAAGCAGATGTCCTTAAGGGACATTGCTATATTATTAGAACATTGTCCCAGAGTTAATTTGAAGTATTAACTAATAACTAAATAAAGAGGCAGAAGATCTATAGGAGCAACATCCATTTTATATTAATTTCGGAAGTTCACAATCACGATTTTTCGGTTGGCAACGGCTTGGATCTGCCTCTGGCATTGCTTAAGACCGATTAATCGTTTGCCTACTCAGGCAATAAAAAAAAACTCACCAATGATTTTGTTCCCGACTCTGCTGTCCACTCCGCAGCACTTGGATTTGGGATCCGGCGGGTAGGCGGACACGGAAGCCTTGCAGTTGGTGGTGGAACCGAAGGTTGGCGCTGGGCCGCAACAGATGCTGTACTGATCCGCTCCTTGGCATCTGAAAATGTGGCCCAATGATTAGGATATGACTTTTAAATTTTCCTATTGACTAAATTAGATCTGAGATAACCGTTAAATGACAATGCTGACTGTAAAGCGCTCTATAAACCAAAACAATCACCCAGCGACCCGGCTCGGTGGCAAAGTTGGAAGCTTAGTAGTTGGTGGGTTCGACGGCGTCATCACTTAATTGCAAGTCGGTACGGAGTGGTATAGACCAGTCATGCTTATATTAATTGAAGCCCTTGAAACAATAAAGGGCTGCGATATTGAGTCATAAATTACCGCGAACTATGACCGGTGGTGTCAACCATGATCAGGAGTTCCCTTGAAAACGTGTATATGCGTGTAAAGTTAACCGCTTGCGTGAAAGCAAACGGCCCCAGCCGTCTCGTCACGTCAAGAACTCTTTAAAAGTCGAAAAACAATATTGTTCTTTTTTATGCAACACTAGCTTATGCGCGCGGCTCCGCCCGCGTGGAAAAGTTTTTCCGGGATAAAAAGTAGCCTATAGCACTCAGGAGTAATGTAGCTTCCTATTAGTGAAATAATTTTCAAAATCGGTCCAGTAGTTCCTGAGATTAGCGCGTTCAAAGAAACAAACAAGCAAACAAACTCTTCAGCTTTATAATATTAGTATAGATTATAGTATATATTATTATGCAACATTGGTAATATACCGGTCGTGTTTAAGTTAATTGGAGCTCTTGAAGCAATAAAGGGTTTCGATATTGACTCATAAATTATCGCGCCTTACAGCCGTTGGTGTCGACCTTGATCGGGAGTTCCCTCAACAACGTGCATATACGGGTGACTTTAACCTGCCACGTAAATACAAACGGTCTCAGACGTCTCATTACGTCATCGTGCCAATTGGAAACCTTGACATTATCACACAGGTAAACTGGTTACTATGTGTTTTGCATACAGATTTTATTATGGTTTTCATTGGCGATTTAAGATTTTATGGTCATTTTTTTTTGTAACGTAGATGTAAGGATTTTGTAGACCTCGGCTCTATTGGAGACCTAATAACTTTTATGGAAGAATTATGGCATTGAACGCGCAATATGATTACTCGAAATTGTCCCAATTGGGACGCTTGTTTACACCACGTGTAAATGATAAATATCAGTGGGCTTAGAATGTGGCAAAAAAATGCAACTTGTAAGAGGATGTTGTTTAATTTTGACTTTTGTGATAGATCGAGAGACCAGTACGTCAGTCACGTGTTAGTCTCTCAACCAATCAGAACGAAACGGAATCGTGTCGTGTATTTTTGCCACATTCTAAGCACTGATAACTTTTTATCAAAGTAATATGCCATTGGAACGCGCAATATGATTACTCGTAATTGTCCCAATTGGGACGATTGCATACACGACGCGTGAATGACAAATAACAGTGGACTTAGAATGTGAAACGAAGACTCAACTCGCAAAACGATGTCGTTTAATTTTTATGTTTGTGATTGATCGAGAGACCAATACGTCAGTCTCTCAACCAATCCCAATAAGACGAAACGGAGACGTGACGTGTTTTTTTGTCACATTCTAAGCCCACTGCTGTCTTTTTGTCCGTACTGGTTTAAATCAACATGTCAAGAATGTGTGTTTGAATTTGTATGTGTGTACTGAAAACCCTTCCAGTCGATTTGTTAAGATTTGAAATATCTACACTTATTGATTAATCATCGGTGTCCGTATGAAAATTGAATCTCACCTAGCCTTCTGTACATAGTCATACGTCTCGGCTGCAATGGGCGGCTTTAGTAAGTTAGCGACGTTGGTGCATTCGTAAATGCTGATGCATCGTCCTGGGAAGCCGTTTGGCGTGCGGCAAGATTCAGGGCAGCACACCTGGAATTAGACAAGGATTGTTGAGGATCCAGCTGGAAGATTCAGATACTATACAGTGCGACTGCTATGTCTTGGCCGGTTTGTCACAACATGTCTCTTTATTACCACTCGTGATTAACTTCACACCGGCCATGATCAAGCTGCCGTACTGTACCTCATTAGGTTTTGTGTGTGTGTGTACTTTTCCAAGGTAATAAAAAGTAGTATAGGACTTAATCCAGGATATGATGTATCGGGAGTTAAATTTCACCCCCAATTCATTAAGTGATTTCTGTATTTGCTTCTAAAAAATACTAAATATCTTTACTGTGAGACAAGTAAGATAAAGAGAACGATAAAGTCGTTTGTAAATAAATATGTACAGTCAGCAGCATAAGAAGCTAAACAAATTAAATATTTCAAATTGCCTGCATACTTTTGTTTTCTTACCAATCTTTTTTTCTCTTCACAGAAATAAAATAGAAGAGATTTGCTTTACTTCAAACGAAGGAAATAATGTTTCAGTCTAATTTAACACGCATATAGGTGATTTGAAATTTTGATTTTGTTCAGATACTTGTGCAGCTGACTGTACACGTTTTACAATGATCTCATCGCCAGCGGGCGGTTTGCTTGTCCTCGTCATTCAGATGTTTAAAGAAAGGTTAAGGGCCTGCTTCATCATTATCATCATCATCATCAAGAGCCACATGACGTCCACTGCTGAACATAAGCTTCCCCCAAAGATTTCCAGACAGACCTGTCAATAGCGGCATGCATCCAGGCTCTAACTTTACGGATACTAAAGGGGCAAAAATATGGACCCTAGATCCATTAAAAAAAATTTACCCCTCGATTTATAAATATTTTTTATATATCTATTTATTTATTTTTTATAAATCTCAAAATCGGAGGACTAGTTAAGCCTAGTTTTTGGGAGTACTATCCAAATATATATAAAGTATCTTGGTTAGAATTTTAAGCCCCTTTTTGGACATGTCCTTTAATTGACAGTTATCGTCGTTTACTTATGCCCGATTTCTGAATCTCCCAGTTAAACTTTTAGTAGCTATTGATCCATTAAAGTTAAACTTAAGATATAAAAACGTTGGTTAACTTCCACTATGTTTCTGAACACATATTGAAGCATTCGATGACTATGAAACCGTTAACTAGCCGTATCCCTCTATATAGTAAATAATATCTAACAAGTTGCCGTCGTTTGTCACAAAATGACACGTTAAAGAGTTATTACGTAAAATTGGCCAGTTAAGTTAAAGTAAGTTTAAGCTGAGTTTATCTTGCAGAGCGCGGATCAGAAACGCAATTTCATGGGTTATCGAACCAATAGCTCTAACGAATAGATAAACTGCCGTCAATAGTTCTTCAGAAACCGAGCATTAGATACAGCTTATTTAGATAGTACACATTTGATTACTATTTATTTGTGAGCATGGACTAGAGTGTCTTTTGTATTGGGTCGACTTATACATTTATGTGACGTGTAGTATTTACTCAGAAGTTTTGAAACAGGCCCTTATTGTCAGTGGGTAACCGCAAGTTCTTCCCCTTGTATCAATATAACCCAGTCATTCCTTCAGTTTGTATAGAAATGGGTGGAAATAAGGTGGAAGTCTGCCTCGGTGGCGTAGTTGTATTGCGTGTGCTGTACAAAACCGCTGAAGTCCCGGGCTCGAATCCCGAACACGATCAAGTAGGTCATCTGATGTTAAGTGATGCTATATCTCATAAACACCCACAATATCAAACGATTCATGGATGCCTTGTCGGTGTTAGACAAGGTATAGTGATTAGGGAAGAGGCGTTTGTTTGGGCCTCTGGAAATCTTATACAAAACGCATTAAGCATGCTGTCGCTTCACGTTGGTTTACTGTGAGACAATGGTACTACCCCGGTCGAGCCGGGCCGTTTATGCTGTAGAAAAATATGCCTACAGCGTGACTCTACCATTTTGAAAACAATTAATTTGTTGATTAATAATAATTAATATAATTAAATATTGGTTTGATTGCCAATTGATGACTCAAATGTAATCTCCGACAATTAAGTTTACTCGGAACAATTTAACATGATAACATTCACCTGTAAAGTACCTACGTAGTATTAAATTATAATTATACGAAATTGGCATAGAAAGGAAAAAACACGCAAAATCATTTAAATTATTGAGGAAATCTCGTGATGTTTGTGCGCCTGATCTCTCTCCGGTCATGTCGGATTGCCGTCTCACCGGACTATGAGAGTAAAGGAATAGCGAGTGCACCCTGTGTATTGCGCACACACTCGTGCACTATAATATCTCCTGCGTATCTGGCTGATCTCTGTTGAGATTGGCTGCCGTGGCCGAAATCGGCTAGAAAGGGTATTATAAAGAGGAAAGATTTGTATGTTTGTAACGAATAAACTCAAAAACTTCTTAACCGATTTCAAAAATTCTTTTAACATTGGAATGCTACATTATACCTGAATAATATAGGCTACTCTTTATCTCGGGAAAATATAAAGCGGGACTTTTATTCCGGAAAATCTTTTTCAAGCGGGCGGAGCTGCGCGCAAATCCTAGTAGACAATACTTTAATTTTTAAAATTGAATCACTTTTTGCATTTATAATATTCAATTTAGTATACATAAGTATCATAAATCAGTATGCAACATATTATTAGTATAGAATTAAATAATAAAACAATAGCATGTTACTATTTTACTACGTTGGTTTTAAGGATCATAATTATATGAGATCACATTCTTAAAGCCTTCACAATAAGGAAAAATATTTTACAACATATCTGTATGTTAACGTAAAATGACGAAACGGTAAGGTTTGATTTCGAAATTTTATATTATGACGTAATAATATAAAACTTGTTTGGTGGAGCTTTGAAAAGAGGGTGGATCTACGCTGTACACATATTTATGATTAGAATTAGCCAACTAATTTAATAAAATCAATGTGAAATGACAGCTTCCTGGCATATCGTACAATAAGTGAGATCTCTGGACAACAATTTAACACTAAGCTCTACTTCTCTCTTTTCAGACCAGTAGCGCATTTCTTATACAACTGTCTTATTCTAATAAGACGAGCAAGCCATTCGCCTAAGTGGTACGGATCACGACTGCCCAAACCATAAACACTAGCAACATCACACGAACTTTGAACCACTAAGCGCTGCACAACACTCTACCATTGCACATTAAGCTGAGTAACACATCCTACAATTTCTTTGAAACCGCAGTATGACCGCGCTGACATACTTCTGCATGGTGGTAGAAATAGAGTACCTAACCAGAGGGACTCACATACGTCAGAGTTGTCTATAAACTTGTTTTTTTTTTTAATTGGGCACGGCAAAGTGACCCCACTGGCCACTGCACCTGATGGTAAGCGGAGAGAGGTCGACGAGCGATGATCATCCCTCGTCAATCGATACAATTATGCCAGCCTATGAGCATATTTTTTTTTATGACTTTGAATGACGAGACGAGCATTCCGTTCGCCTGATGGTAAGCGATACGACCACCCATAAACAGTAGCAACACCATCCAGCACCTTCAGTTACAAAGTACTGTGTGGGATTCTACTGCTCTCGTCATCCTGAGACATAAGATGTTAAGTCTCACTATGTCCCGTAGTTACACTGGCTACAATGTCCTTCAAACCGAATCACAACGGTGCATGCACACTGCTGCTTGGCGGTAAACATAGACATTGCGGTGGTACCCACCAAGACGGACTCTTACATATGAAAGACCTACCACCTGTTGATACCCTACCATCATATGGCTGATAATGATGACACAGGCTGATCCGGGAACGCGGCACACATACGTGGGCCTCTATGGCGGGTTTTAATACAATGTACAGTGGTCGCCATCCGGACGGGTATAAATTATAACCTACCACCAGCACCTGGAACCCCATGTGTCTATACTTACCGTGGGTGTGTTGCCGACGAAGCCGCACTGCGACTTCTTCAAATAATCCGTATCCTGCTGCGTTCTGTCCTTCTTGTTCACCAGTTGGAGCAGCTCTTCGCACTCGTATATGGACTTACACGTGCCTTTCCCGTTGTTCGGCGTTGTGCATTGTGATGATTCTGGAAAGTTCCATTGGTAAACATTAGCATGTGTGCTTGTCAAGCATTCTTCAATTAAAAAATTTAAGTTTCAAGAAATGCTTTATATTGAGCCGTAGTGTAGAGAGAACGGAGAGTCATTCTATAGATTTCGTCTGCGTTAAGAATGCATTCGCAAATGAAACTGTCCTATAGAATACCTGCAGGGTCTGCTGCTTAGCTTGTATTGTGTACGTTTAGGAGAATTACCGAAGGTCTAAAACTCTTTCTAAGCAAATCCCATATCTTAAATACCAGCTTTGCACGATTCATCTGACAATAAGTTCCACTTGCGGTGGCTTATATTCACCGTTTAAACCCTGTTTTTAAATGTCAACAGAGTACAAATTGATAACAGTATGAGTCATAAGTGGAGTTCAATTACCCTCAGATGACCCACGTGGCCGTATGCTTAGATTTTACTGTAAGTGGTCTAACTATGGCAAACACTGGTTAGCAACCTCATTAGTCAGACAAAAAAAGAAACAAAAACATATACAACGACTGTCAATTTGGAGAACTAAGCTAGACAAAAAATGTTACTTTATGCATTTTTTGTTTAACTTTTTTGTCCGTTACCTGGAGTCGCTAAGGAATGTAAGCCGACACATTTATTAACATGCTACTTGTTATACGTGCGGGCATTAAAATAGTAAGTACGGTCTATTTATTAGGGAGATCCAATTTTATTAGGGTCAATTCATACGAGAGTAGAGTCGAAGCGCATTCGCGCGCATTCTCGTATCTTTTTACTTCAGAAGAAATATGAGCCTAATGTTGTGGAGATAAAAAAGAATTTGCTATATTAAGTTTCAGATTTTCGCTCCCATTCGCTTCGACTCTGCGCTCGTATGAATTGACCCTTATTTCTCGAAAGGTCTGTACATACTACCTCCATTCAACTCGGAGTTTTATTGCAGCTTTGTCGAGTCTTGGTATCGATTTAACTTTCAAGTCAAAATTTACCATATTTCGTATCAATGTAAAGAATATAATACTTTGATGCTTTTGCTCCGAATCTTGTGAAGAAATTTTGACACGTTCAAATAAATTCGGCAGTTGGATTATCGCATTTTAGCGGAAAATTAACCGGTCAATTTGTTAGATAACATTAAAATGTTATAATTTAGCCCTTTGACCTCACATGTGACATATCAATACAAGTTTCGTGCTATCATTCCGACTAGTATGATTTCATAAACTTGTTTAAAAGATTGTATGCTTATATTGTTTATGAAATCCCGTATTGGAATCGTTGGAAAATGTAATGTTATGAAAGTGAACGATATGTTTGCTGATGATGATCCAAATAACCTTCAACATGTTGCCTTGGACGTTAGCAATTTATCTATACGATCAATACTAATATACTTAAGTTGAAAATTGGGTTTTTCGGCTCAGTATCAGCTCTGATTCGGGAATTTTTGTGCGATATGGAGATAGCCCAATATCACATCAGGGGATGAAACACACATGTCGAAATGTCGGTGCCCTGGTTGTATTGGTGGCCTTCGGGGATAACCGCGTGATGTATGTTATGATATGTCATCATCAGTTGATCTATTGGTACATTTGCAATGTGTAAAAAAAAATATATATATAAAATGAAGCGGTATTGTGAAGTAGTGAATCTAGTGATTCTATTTCGCTATTCGATTGACATTTAAATGTCTGAATCTGAAATATTATCACTTTCAATTTATCTCTATCAGGACCTTCTCAGAATCTTTACCAGTGTTTTTTCGTGTTCATTAATGCTTATCAATAAATAAAGATATATGCCATCCAATTCTTGTGAAATTTTAGTTATATTCCTTTAATTATTTAGGTGTACTTGTACTAAATATATTTAGCGAATGAAAAACAAACGTCAATAAATATTAGATAGCACCTCCTCTTTGTTTGTTTTTTGGGAACTTTTAATTATTATTTATCGTTAATTAAAAAAGCTACTAACTAATATCCCATTAGTTAACATATTAGTTAACATACTTTTTTCTTTGTTATTGTACTCATATGAGGTACGCAATGTTAGTGACTCCTTCGGTGGCGTAGTTTTATTGCGTGCCCGCTAAGTGGCAATGGGCCCGCCATCTATTACATGGGATCTAACATGCCCAGCGAAATGTGCGTGTGTTATAGTTGCCTACCCCTGAAAAGGGAAAAAGGCGTGATGCTATGTATGTACGTATGTATGTACAGTCAGCCACAAAAGTAACTGAACAAATTAAAAACTTCAAAACGCTTCTGCACGTTCACTCCAGTCGAAATATTCTTTTTTCTTTATCTAAAGTAAAGTTAACCCTGTGAAGTTTATTATAGTGAAGAAAAAACAATTGTGGATACTAACGCAAAAGTTTAAACGCGATTTGAAATTTTGAATTTGTTCAGTTACTTATGTGGCTGACTGTAAGTATGTCCAGTTAGTGCAATATGATCACTTTAACTCTGCGTGCACAGAAGCGACACTCACAATTGTAAAGCCAACATAACACGCTAAGCCAAGCACACCAGGATAACTACCTCCAGTGCCGAAGGACCTTACTTTCGGCTCCACATCTCCTGGGTAACGTATCGCGTCGTCCGCCGGCGATGCACCTACGGAATTGTTTTTTTTTTATTACAACTGAATGACGAGACGAGCAAGCCGCTCGCCTGATGGTAAGCGACACCACCGAAACATTCGATTTTCCATTTGTAAATGTCTATGGTTAAGGTTAAAATAACTTTTATTTCATAATTATGTCTCCCGCATTTCTATGCAGGGCAGTGGAAAAATATATTTCTAATTCCTCCGTAGTCTTCTATTTGATAAATTTCGTTCTGGTTTAAGACTAATTAGTGCCCCTCGAGACTTGCCGAGCTTCTCCGCTCGGTGTCATAGGCGTGCTGAAGATCATGGCTTACAGGAGATGCAGTGGCGAGTGTGAGGGTGGGATAATCTCTTGTACCAAAACATTAGCAACACCATACAGAATTTAGAATTGCAAAGAACTGGTTATCACTGCGCTCACCTTGAGATATAAGTTGTCTCATAATGCCCAGTAATAACGGTGGGTATAATGTCCTTCAAACCGGAATGTAGTGCATTGCACTGCTACACCTACCGATATAATCTAGGTGCTACCTATCTCTATGGACCCTCGAGAGACCTACCACAACTGTGGCATAAAGAAAAAAAAACAAATATAACAATAAAAGACCTACGTTGAGTTTCTTGGCGCTTCTTCTCAGGTCAGTGGGCTTTTCCGAAACACTGGTAGAATCTTTTAGACGATAAAAAAATGACGTGTAAACGTGCTCTAAGGGGCCTAATTACTTTAAAAAAAAAAATTACTCCGGATCTCGGAATAGTGCACAATTGATCGGTTATTCCGGGAATGGATTTTCAATAATAATTACTATATTTATGATTCATACAAGGCAATGGTTTCCTGATATTAATAGTTTAACTCTGAAAGCATGACATATCCAAGAAATGTACAGGTTATTGCACTTCCTGTATGCGTTGGAGTACGCAGAACTGAAGTACAGTCAGCAGCATAAATATCTGTACAAAATCAAAATTTCAAATCGCCTATATACGCGTTAAGTTGAACTGAAATAATTTTTTCTTCGTTTGAAGTAAAGTAAATACCTTTTATTTTATTTTTGCGAAGAGAAAAAAAAGATTAGTAAGAACACAAAAGTATGTAGGCAATTTGAAATTTTGAATTTGTTCATCTACTTATGCTGCTGACTGTACAACGGGTTAAATTAGCCGTACTCAACCTTTTTACCCGACTACGGCGAAGCGAGGAAGGGTAATGATTTACATACGGGCCACAAAACGTCTTAGTCATGGTGCGTTCGGGCTGCAACGTAAAATTGACCTACTAAAAAGTGCCTCGGTGGCGTAGTTGTATTACGGTACGACTGCAAGGCTGAGGTCTCGAGTTCGATCCCCAGGTCGGGCAAAGTGATATTGGATTTTTCTAATCAGTATCAGCCCGGAGTCTGGAATTTGTGCCCGGTATGGCGATAGGCTCGCCCCCTATCACATCATGGGACGGAATACGCTTGGCGAAAAGTGGGTGCACTAGTTGCGCCTCTGCCTACCCCTTCGGGGATAAAAGGCGTGAGCATGCGCATGCGTAAAAAGTGCCGAAACACGTAATGTTTTTAAGGTTTTCTCAATTAGCTGAATGATTTTATTCTTATAGCATACAGACCAAGTGATCTTGTGAGAAGCTTCTTTGGTTTTAGTGTAATTTTTGAGGTGGGCACTTGCGACAGCTCAGTGGGCCACATGTAATGTGTGGAGAGCCGCAGGTTGAGTATAGTTGGGTTAAATAAACCTTGAACACAGTCTCAATATCGGATCGGATAATGTGGAAACGCTGTAAGGGATATACTAATAGATAGAAATTGATGCATAAACAATGACACTTGTAATTTTTTTTATATACTTTTTATTTACTTTGGGGTGCTTTTTAAGATATTATCAAAATGATATATAATACTTCTACTCATATTATCTGTCAATAAAAGATTTATAATTATTGTCACCATCCACCCCACGCTTTTTTTTTTTTACAATAAAATACATTTTTTTCTTATTTACACTGTTCTTAATTCCAATTTATTTTCTATTTTTTAGTTGGATTTTCTAATAAGCGTGTTTCTTAGTTTTTTTTAAACTATTATTTATTTTTAATTTTTTAGTTCTGTTCTACAAATGTCACTAAAAAATATATCAATTGACAAAAATCTCATTTTGCAAATTGAATAATGGCATAATCTTATCAAATTAGTGTATTGTTATCGGTCCTCGACAAACCTACAAAGTTTGAATAAAATCTGACCGTTTAAAGTGGGTCAAAATCGCGCCTAAAGGGGTCGGAGTCGGAGAGTTACAAACATACAAACATACAAGTGAAGCTAATATAAAGCGTGTAAAAAGTGCTTTACTGATAGTGAAAAAATGTAGACCAAAGTAGAAAAAAATTAAAATTTTTTAAGTACATGGTGCATGAATGATTAATCTACAGAATCAATGTTAGATTTTTAATTGCTAGGTCAATATAAGGTAAAAAAGAAAAATACAAGAGTTATTTTTTTTAAATTGAGTTATTTTTGATTAAACTGTTTCTAACAGGGAAAATAACAAACTTACTAAGGCATTATAGCAAATATTGCCTAGTAGGAAAACAATCGTAGTACCCAATATAGTATACGAGCTTTTGCCCGCGGCTCCGCCCGCGTGAATGTGTTTTCCCGGGATAAAAGTCCCGCTTTATATTTTCCCGGGATAAAAAGTAGCCTATGTGTTAATCCGGGACATAATCTACCCGTGTGCCAAATTTCATCGAAATCCGTTCAGTAGATTTTGCGTGAAAGAGTAACAAACATCCATACATCCATACTTATAAACTTTCGCGTTTATAATATTAGTAGGATTCATTCGATACGAATTATTATGAATAATAAATATTTCGATACAGGTTCTTTGAATACGGCCTTTCAATGGCCAACGTTTTTTTGCAAACCTACCGGTTATGCACAAACAAGTTTCGTGATAGAATTTATCAAAATACAGACGTCATTCTAAACAAATATTATGATATAAAAACGTTAATGATATCGTAAAAATCAAAAAAATTGGTTGCTCTTTCGGTTATGCAGTGGTAATGAAGTACACATTTGATTAAAGTTGATATTTGCCCTGGATATTGAGCCGTGTGTATATAAATAACAGAATCAATTTTATTAGGTCTTTCTTTACGAATTACTTTACGAAGGGCAAATAAAGAAACAAAACACAATTCGGGCATATAATTAAGAAGACATCTACATAAGATTTATAATTAATTAATGGTTAAAGATAATTTATAATTGTATTTTATAAATAATGTAATAAATAATTATTTACCAATTTAACAGAATAAATATTTACGAGTTTGTAATAAAAACAAATCTATACTTCTATACTTATTATATAAAGCTGAAGAGTTTGTTTGTTTGTTTGTTTGTGTGACCGATTTTGAAAATTATTTCACTAATAGGTAGCTACATTACTCCTGAGTGCTATAGGCTACTTTTTATCCCGGAAAAACTTTTCCACGCGGGCGGAGCCGCGCGCAATGCTAGTTAACCATAAATATTGCAGAAGCTTCGTCGGTTTTCAGTTTAACATTGATGATTTTAACCCTTTTAGTATTGGTAAATACTCAAAGTTTTAACCAGTTTAACCTATGTATCTAATCCGTGAAGAAAAAATATATTAAACTAGGTGTTGCTTGCGGCTCCGCCTGCGTTCGCCTTTCCCGCTATTAAAGTCCCTAAAACACATTACGACCCCAGCGACATCTACTTAAAGAATCAGATTAAAAATATCCATTATTTCTCATGGAAGCAAATAACCGCGATAAAAAGTACGCTATGTGTTAATCCAGGACATGACCTACCCGTGTGCCAAATTTCATCCAAATTCGTTTAGGTTGTATTTGCGTATAATTCTAATAAACATCCAAACATTTTCACTAACTTTCACATTTATAATATAATTGCAACAACCACTGAGCACTCAAGAATCATTAAATACACATCCAACCAATACAAATCACAGAATGGAAGAAGATACGTATTAGCATCTCCATAACATAAGCAAAACAACATATGATACAATATGCTTACCTAGATTGAGTATATTACTACTGTATAATACATCTGATGTTAACAATACTATTAACTACCTTGTGACACATACACATAAATAATAGTAATGGGGGAATAGATGCCCTTTTTCCTGTGAGTTACGGGACGGGGTATTTATTGAAACCGACCTATGTCGAGATGTTCGAAAATAAAAAGTAAGATAAGACATTCGACGGTCGAATTTTGATCACAGGACGACCACTAGTTTAAATAAATGTGCAAATAAAATGTAAAAGCTAACGCGCGCAATCTATACTATATCTATACTATTATATAGCTGAAGAGTTTGTTTGTTTGTTTGAACGCGCTAATCTCAGGAACTACTGGACTGATTTTGAAAATTCTTTCACTAATAGGAAACTGCATTACTCCTGAGTGCTATAGGCTACTTTTTAACCCGGAAATACTTTTCCACGCGGGCAGAGCCGCGCGCAAAAGATAGTGCTAATATATATTTATAGCTGTAAACTGCAGAATAGTTGTGCCGGTAGGTTCGATGAAATGTGTATAAAGATATAAGAATACCTGTATGGAAACCGGTTGTGCATCTGCACTTTATATTTAGAGTTTGCGCGCGCGCGCGCGCATGCGCATGCTCACGCCTTATATAGGGGTAGGCAGAGGCGCAGCTAGTGCACCCACTTTTCGCCAAGCGTATTCCGTCCCATGATGTGATAGGGGGCGAGCCTATCGCCATACCGGGCACAAATTCCAGACTCCGGGCTGATACTGAATAGAAAAATCCAATATCACGTTGCCCGACCCGGGGATCGAACCCGAGGCCTCAGCCTTGCAGTCGTACCGTAATACAACTACGCCACCGAGGCAGTCGAGGCAGTTTAGAGTTTGCGTTATATTATTACGTCTTTGCCAGCGTGTAGTTTGTATACTCTTGAGTTTTATTTACTGAGCTACGCCCGCATAAACGATTTCTCTCGGTATCTATAGTTAAAGGCCCGATTTCAACGCTTGCTGATAAATGCTTACAGCTCGTCACATTAATTTATAAGATTGTCAAATACCAAAGTCACACTCTAATGACTAATATAACAAATAAATTGTAATAAAATGAGTACTAGATATCTACATTAGCTGTGTAATACGATAAACTAAATATACTTGAAACCTGTGGTACAAGCCCTTACTGTGTGCTTTTACGGGATAAAAATTAGCTTGTATGATAATCCAATACATGATAATATTTGTGTACCAAATTTTATCGACTTTTCTGTTATTCAGGCACCGCAAAGTGTGCCCCTACATCACCTACAGTCTTACTTATAAACTCCTCTTATTTTTTAATCAATTGCTTTGCCACCGATTAGCAAAAATTTTACTTATAAACTTGTTTTAACGTCAAGTGATGGTTAATTTTCATTTTATTAATTAGTTTAATTAGTTTTTCCATTATCCTTATTGCATCAATTTTGTCAGAATATAATTAAGTTAGGTATGAATTAAATGTTGTTTTGTTCTAGCGGTAAGGACATTGCCCATTGAGGTAAATATAATGACAGCTAATGGGTGCCTGCATGTTCCGGGGACTGTTCACAGTCGACAGAATTATGGCCCTAAAAACTAAGGAATATCCTTTCTACGTCTTTAAAAATGTGTTTTGAATGTAGATGCACAGTTTTCTCAGCGTAATTACATACATACGTACATATATAAACTCACGCCTTTCTCCCATTGGGGTAGGCAGAGACTATAGAGCGCCAAGTGCTACGATCCAAGCATACCTCTTTCGCTTCTTCCACAGTCATCAGTCTCTTCATACATGCTCGTCGGTTACGAGAACTCCTTATTTGGCCCTTCCAGGTCGCAAATTTGGTCCATGAAGGTACGTCTAGGACGTCCCCGTCCGACACTACCACTCACATTCGCGACATAGATTTCTTTCGTTCCTCTTATTTCATCCATCCTTTCAATAATTAGTCGGATCAAATATTGCCAGCAATAATCGTACGCAATTATTGCTTAATGTTACCCCGCTTGAACACGCGCAATGGTGAGGCAATTCTCGCCCGCATTGACATACACTTGCCTTTTGACAGATATTAAAAAGACGATTATTGCTAGCAAACATTGCGAAGGCTGATTGCTGGCAATATTTGATACGTCTAAATGAGGCTTAGTGACGTGTACAACATACAAATTCAGTATTCTGTGATATAACACTTCTATGTGACTCCTAGGACAGTGTAATTTAAAGAATTTACTGGTGGTAGGTCTCTCATATGTGAGAGTCCGTCTGGGTGGGTACCACTGCAATGTCTATTTCTACCGCCAAGCAGCAGTGTGCATGCACTGTTGTGTTTCGGTTTGAAGGACATTGTAGCCAGTGTAACTACAGGACATAGTAAGACTTAACATCTTATGTCTCAGGATGACGAGCGCAGTGGAATGCCACACAGTACTTTGTAAATCAAGGTGCTGGATGGTGTTGCTACTGTTTATGGGTGGTCGTGTCGCTTACCATCAGGCAAACGGCATGCTCGTCTCGTCATTCAATGCAATAAAAAAGAAAAAACTATTCCGCGTTGTTATCTTTGTTTTCGTCTCAATAGTTGATTAGTTCCAACACTCATCATGCCCATTTAATACACTGGTTACACACGAACAACTGTACTGCGCAAATTCACCACACCCATCATTCAAGAATATCCCGGAAAACATAAACATTGCAAGCAGATGTTTCGCGTGCAACGGCAATAAAATTTACACAAATATACATGGTAATTCTACACGTGGAAGTTTCAATTTATATTTTACTAGCATTTGCTCGCGGCTTCGCCCGCGTGGAAAAGTTTACCGGTATAAAAAGTAGCCTATAACACTCAGGAGTAATGTAGCTTCCTATTAGTGAAAGAATTTTCAAAATCGGTCCAGTAGTTCCTGAGATTAGCGCGTTCAATCAAACAAACAAACTCTTCAGCTTTATAATATTAGTATAGATTTATAGTGGTTATACCTTTTTGGGCCCCGTTTTTGTTGTTCAAAGTAATTAAAGAATTGCGTTACTCGTGTCTCACGTTTGTTTTTATTTCAAAAAGAATTTGTAATCGGTGGATCCATACATATATTTTAAATGCGAAAGCATCTGTTTGTCTGTACGCTTTAACAGCTAAACCACTGAACCGATTTTATTGAAATTTTGTACGGAGTAAACATAAACCATAAGGAAGGACATAGACATTTTCATCCCGGAAACCTTTTTCACGGGGCAGAGCCGTGAGCAAAAGCTAGTGGTTACCTAGTAAAATGTTGTTTTATAAACAAAATAAAAAATCTATACAATATTGTAGTGGTAATGTTTCTTCTTCGAGGTATGAGTTTTTAAGAAGATAAGCTAAAGACGCTGAATCGCCCTTCCTTACCTAAACAGCCCCTGAGAAGGGATCTTTGATGATTAACTCCATGCAACTTAATTGTATTATTTCCAGTGTTGGTTTTGGTTATAGTTTGCAATAAAATTTTGCTCAATTGACAAATCGCGAAGACCTTTTTTCCATACAATTAATCATATTATATACTTTTAGTATTGCCATTTCAATAGCTGTTGCTACATAGAGAAATAAATAAGAAAATAAGGACGTTACAAAAAAAATACGATTGTGTGATTGGTGGTTCTGTCTTGCAATGAATAATCATCATCATCATCAGCCACACGACGTCCACTGCTGAACATAGGCGTCCTCCAAAGACTTCCAGACGGACCTGTCAAAAGCGGCCTGCATCCAGCGTGTTCCTGCGACCTTTATCAAGTCGTCTGTCCACCTTGGAATGAATAATGCAGTTTATTTATTATTTTTATAAGACTATAAATTACTTTAGGTCAATGATGCGATATTAATCACCACAGTGATGCATTTTGAAGGTCTTTTGTGTTTGCGCTGTGATAAAAAATGAAGTTTTCAATGTTATGACGCGCTTGTATCTTCAGAAGGGTACGTAGAGATGCAATCAGTGCATCCTTTTGCGCAGACTGACGAATTCGATCTGATGAATTACTTTGTGATTTTGATGTTATCTTTGATTAATTATATACCTAGATAGACACTGAACGTTTCAAACGCGTCGAAAAAAATAGAGGCCAACAATTGTCCACTAAATGAGTTCGAGTGAATTATTTTTTGTTGTTTTTCATGGATATAATTTTCTCCCCATTTTAATAGAAACCATGTAATAACTGGTATCATTATGCGCGCACACAAGGGTACGCAGAATAATGCAGCGATAGCGTATGACAAAGCTGTCACGCATACTAGCTTAAGAAAAGTTGGCCTGTTTGTTTTAGTTTCATTGCAGCGCGTCACTCTATCTAGGTTTACAATTTATCAAACGATGTTATATTATTTTTATCTTATAAGGAAAAAAAGCAGCTATTAGCACGACTATTATTTTCACGGTATTAGTTGTAGATTCACAAAGAATACACACATATCTCTTTAGAAAAATCAGAGGTGTGTGCCCTTGTGTTATGAACTTTGTGAATTATCGCTCGCTTTAACGGTGAATGAAAAACATCGTGAGGAAACCTGCATATCTGAGAAGTTCTCTATAAGAATTTCGAAGGTATGTGAAGTCCGCAAACCCGCACTGGGCCAGTGTGGTGGACTAAGGCCTAAACCCTCTCAGTTGCAGAGGAGGCCAGTGCTCAGCAGTGGGCAGTATAATACAGGGCTGGTATGGTATTGTAGTTTTAGATTGAGAAATTAACCTAATTGATATTTTGAATGAAACGCCAATCACCAGTAGATAATGGACTCGAATACCCAAGGGAAGCGATAGCGTGGCCGTACTAAACAAAGCTCGAAAAATCGAGATGGAGTGTCGCGTGGAAGCCCTCAGCCCCATCGAGGGGACATAGGACCCTAATGATGATATTGTGATTGGCGCCAAGTTATACTCCGTCCAACCATTTAAATTACTTTTGACAGCTCGGGTACTAATCAATTGGTGATGCCCTAATGCGTTACCGATTCGATTTCTTACAACAATCGATTTAATTTTTGATGAAGTTTTTGATCGATTATATACATTGATATGTTATTTTTGCTCAACAATTTGTATTGTTTTATGAACATACCCAAGCGTTAAATGTGTACATTTTATGTATTAAATCAACCATTTGTGTAAAGCACTATACAGTATAAACACGCTGTAAACGATTGTCGATCGATTATAATTAATATCACCATCGAAAAGAAAAAACAGCGTTCATAAAGTAGTAACTTTTTTTCAAGCTTTTCGATTGCCAATGACGATTACTTGTCAATAATTATAGAACTTAATAGGCGTGGTTATGTCAAAAGTAAAATAAACGGTTGGATGGAGTATAATTGACTTTTTTTTATTGCATCAAATGAGTAGACGAGCACGCCGTTCGCCTGATGGTAAGCGATACGACCACCCATAAACAGTAGCAACACCATCCAGCACCTTGAGTTACAAGTACTGTCTGACATTCCACTGCGCTCGTCATCCTGAGACATAAGATATTAAGTCTCACTATGTCCAGTAGTTACACTGGTTACAATGTCCCTCAAACCGAAACACAACGGTGCATGCACACTGCTGCTTGACGGTAGAAATAGACATTGCGGTGGTACCCATCCAGACGGACACCTACATATGAGAGACCTACTACTAGTAAATAAAATATATAAATAAAGTAAATAAAAATATTTTACGTATCAAAATACTAACGTGAAGTAAGTGACTTGAACTCTTGTCCCCCTAAACAGCAATTTTAGATTAATTATATAATTAATCTAAGACCGCAAGTTATAATATCTTATAAGTATATTGCTACATCTATTAGTCGCATTTACCGCTACAAGTTTATTGAGGAAAATATTTATGAAATTTAATCTTGGAAGTTATCTGGAGGTACGATTTATTAATAGAGCGATGTTTCTTCACTACTGTTCCAGAAGTGGTTATGTTAAGTGTATGTTTCTACCTATGTAAAATGTCCATTTACAGGGTCATTTTGACATTGCGTTAATAAATTAAACCATATACTCGTCTTTGCCTCTGCTAACATTATTTCAAAAATCATCCATGCAAAACGAATATTTTCACCAAAAATATCAATTTTACTTTCCTGATATTTTCATCATTTTGTACTGGAATGCGAATATGGCGTGTGCGTGAGTGAATTTCTGATTGAAAGTGTAATGTTGCCGCAGCGACGAATCCTCTTAGAGTAGAAGTAGTGGCATTAGGGCGTTCTAAATTAAAGTTACTTTTTATTGATATTTATTTTGTTCGAAACTTACACTTTTTTATTTTACATCTATGGTTAAAATAACTTAATGGAAAGTGTTATTTTCAATGAGATAAGTATGTGGTTTCATTAAGTAACGCAATGTCAAAATGACCCTGTATAACTTAACCGTTTTATGGATTCTACATTATGATGGTGGTATGATATCGTTTTTATTTTGGAATCAGCTTATAACCAAAGTATGTTTTGCAAAATTGATTTTCTTTAATATCCTTTATTATTTATATTATAGAGCTTGGTGTCACTAGGCAGTGAGGTAAGTTTTGCGTTGTTGGTATTTGATTTTGGTTTACAATTTTTTCCTCCCAATGCTTACTTTTCCAAAATGGCATGGAGCGCTTGCTAGTAGAAATGGTTATATAAACAAGTACTGAGACGAAGAAATATTAAAATTTACTAGACTTTTGACCATTGCAGCGCGGCGGTATCAAACTAATATGCAACATAGAGCTTTAAGTCGATTGCGTCGTCATCTAAATAAAACAACGTAGACTGTAGAGCAAATTATTGCTCTCCTTAAAGGAGTCGGAAGTGTAAAGATATGTAAGTTATGACAGAAAAGTTCAGACAATTATAGATCACATCTTAAAGTTTCCCAAGACATATGTAAGTAAAAAAGACAATGACATTTATGGAAAACCTTAAAATAGATTAAGATAAAACAAATAATACTCACGTCCTCTAACAAAGCAGAAACAGGAAGCTAACAATAACACATAAACTAAATTAGCCATTTTTTTTCGTGTAACACATTCACACTAACTCACAACACGTCCTTTCTCTGCGCCGGTTGGACGCGCACTGACCAGTGAACTTGCCACGGTCTACCGGCTCGCTGGTCTTAGGGACATGTTTTGTAGTTTGTAGATAGGACATGTCGATGTCGGATTTATGCCTATCTGTTTACGTCATTCGAGAAGAAACGGTGCCTCTGATGCTTACTAAATCACTTATCAAATAATTCTACTTTATAAATTATTATGTGAAGTTTGAGATGATGTTGTGATGTTTGTTAGAAATAAACGCAGAGACATCTTTCATAATATAAATGCGCCATCCTGGATTTGTATATTCTTTTTAGCCCGGAAATATTCCGGAAAAGGACGTTCACTCAGCCTGAATCAAGATTAAAACTATCGATAAAAGATAGACTTTGCACTTGATGTCTGGTTTATGCCTATCTGGCTGGATAGGCATCAGCTGACTTCTTATCACCTTACGTGGGTTCTGCGGCAGATTTTATTAATAGCCCATAATATTGTCTCTCCCTGATGTCTCTATAAAGTCTGTGAACCTGTTTCAGATGTATTTGTCTAATTCGTTCTGCGAATTCGTCGGACTACCGCGAGTCGCGACGTCAAGTCGTATCAGGAAACCATAAAATATAAATCCTGACCTCCACTCCATTTAAACCGGATTTCAAACTGCATTGATTATAATTATTGTAGTTATTTAACGCATATTAATTGCCGCATCTGTTTATTATTATACTTAGACACCAGAATCTTTGTAGACATGATACTCTGAGACACCATCACGTAATTTTCAACTTTAATGGGAACCGATACAGTGCATAATGTAATTTCGCAAGCATGAAACCGGTGTGACTTCAATAGATTCTGGGAATTGCCCATACGTCATCAGGTGAAACGTATGCTCGTTTGCCCCCTATATAATATTAAAAAAAATGTTGATAGTCGGATTAGTTTTGTTTACAATGCGTCCGCCATTCATTTAGATATTTGGCAAGTGGTGATGGTGTTTGGATCAAATGTTTGCTGTTGGTCGTTTGTACATGGTGATATTGGAGGTATTTGATAAAACTGGGCGTTCTTTGAAAAAAAAAATTGAGTCTCATACTGCGGAATATAAATAAAGTCTAGATCAGCATTCCTCAAACTATGGGTCGCAAGGGAATATTGGGTAGGCGCTGAAAAATAGTACAATACATCAACTGACCTGGCTAACAGCAGAACGGCCAGTGATAGACGAGAGAAGTAACTAAAATTCTCATACAACAGCACTCATTGTATGGAATTAAGTATTCATAATGATTTCATGACAGCCAGGAAGTGAGTCTACGTCCAGGTGGGTCGTAGTCCTGTCAACTTTAGGAACCACTGGTCAAGTAGTTACAACTTGATAACCCTTTCTACAATCACTAGGATTTGTTTGTTTCTTAAAATAGCATCAATTAAGATAATACTGTAACAATATTCTCGGAGGAATAAACATAAAGACCTTTACTAATAATTATCGTTATAACTATACGTCTATCATAGTTATACGATGTTTCGTCTCGCTTCCTCTGACGGTTAATGTCACTCAACATAGCAAGACAAAACACTGAATAAGTATCACAGACATATACCTACAACGTTTATTAGTTACAGTGGAATGTATATGAATATCTATACACTTTTCAAAGTAAGTTTTTCTTATGTCTCCAACCGCAAGATAGTTCTTTCTCAAACTAAAATTCTCACTATGGAGTCTTGTAGCATTAAAGTAGCTAAAAAGATTGTATAAATAAATAAAAAGATAAATTTTAGTGAAATTGCCCTTCTTTCCTGATAATATTTTTTTTTGTTTGTTTATTTATTTGTTTACTAATATTTATGTATGAAGCCGTTGTGGACGCATGATCGTGCACGTCCATACATTAGTGTCCCACTTCCCAAGCTGAAATTTCAAACACTACGATTTGAAGTTGGAAACACCACAACAATTCAGTTAAAAGATAGGACACAGTAATAGAGCTCAAATTAAATTTTAAAAATCATGACCTTATAAGGGCTCGCTGAAAACCCAGGACGCTGCTTAAAAACTTCCCTGGACATGCCAGAACGCTACGCAAACAGGATATGTCCTGACATATCTTGGGTAAGTAGGACGGTTGGCAATCCTACCATTCACACGTCTTTACATTGGGCTTCTTACGTCGGTAAATTAGGAGGAACTTCAACCGCAATTGTACAGATATTTAATAGTTTTATCCCTTTTATTTCCTTCTATGATTCATTCATGGTTTAAATTATTCACTAAAGGGAAATAACCCATCTGGGTACAATTTAGTTTATGGATATTTTCTTTAATTGATGCAATTACGATGCATCTACTCCTTATTATTCTGAGAAGCATTTGGTACAATGCAAAGTTGTCTTCCATTATTTTTCATCATAGAGCATTTATTGGTGACATCTCTCTGTTTTTCATACTTGTGTCTTGAGCAGTATTGTTTGATATCTGAGTATCCAGACGACCTTTAATGTTATTTTCACGATAATTAGGATTTCCCCACTGGACATCTGTGTGTTGCGCTTAAACACTTACGGCCTAAAAAAACTGTTGATAAACCTAATTTAGTTATCGAATGTACAAAACATTCGAACTTCTTCGAACGAATTTTGAATTAAGTTTGAAGGAAGAAGACAAAACGTTCTATAACTAAAATAGGTTTATAAACTGTTGATGAATAAGATCTTAAACCGGTCAATATTCGCTTGGCCAGATTCGGCCATGAAATGAAATGAAATGAAATGAAATGAAATAATTTATTCGAACCCATAAAATGTTATACATTATTTAGATTCCGTCAATATTAACTCTACCACCAGTTCGGAAAGCAGTTCTCACTAGAGAAGAACGGGCAAGAAACTCTAGTGTTGCTCTTTTCAAAATCAGTTCAAGGTATAAAATACATTGCATTATGTAGAGAAAAAAATATATACAATTCAGTATTTGTTTACTTATCTTTAGAGCAGTTCATTTATATACTTGCAAAATAGATAATAAAAATTTAAATTCCAACACGAGTGCATAACTATCTCAGGAATCATGTAATAATTTGATCTGAAATCTTCAAGATGTCGTTATTAATCTAAGTTTAAGACGTCACCTGTCAATTAAGCGGACATCGTTTTTACCCAGCGGCGCATAAGGTTCTAGCCAGAGGCAGACGTAATTGTTTTCATTGGTTTATTACTTTCGATGTATATTTTAATTGTATTTAGTTAAACTACACAGTTGACTGCCTCGGTGGCGTAGTTGTATTACGGCATGACTGCAATTATGAGGTCTCGGGTTCGATCCCCGGGTCGGGCAAAGTAATATTGGATTTTAAATTCAGTATCAGCCCGGAGTCTGGAATTTGTGCCCGATATTTCAAATTCAAATCATTTATTAAGTAATTAGGCCCCTAAGGGCACTTTTACACGTCATTTTTACAATATTTTTTATCGTCTTAAAAGATTCTACCAGGTAGGCTAGGTAGGCTTTCGATAGGTTCGCTGTGGTGTGATAGGGGAAAAGTGGGTGCACTAGATGTGCCTCTGCCTACCCCTTCGGGGATAAAAGGCGTGAGTGTGTGTGTATTCTGTTAAATATAGTATAAACAATATCATAAACTTCCTAATTGCCCGCTAAATAGCATTATCCTTGATGTATGTTGTCAGATTTAATTTTTATATTCCAGCATATTTCTAATCAATTAGAATTAGATATGATATCTGGGTGGCCAATTAGGGCGGGTGAGAGCCGGCTATCTGCCTACTGTATAATTTCCATATACATTTGGTACCCCCGGGATCGATGGCAGCGTAAATTTCATCATGTTGCCGTAGACGCCAAAGGGGTTCTTTGATGCGCGCAATCTTTGGCCCTCTCCGCGATTAGAAACAGGCAGTTAAGCAGCACTGCACAGCGACAGTTAGGGCTCATACACATAAACACGATACGTCGACCTACGACGCGACGCCGTATCGTATCGACGACGCGCTTATGCTGGTCCACTAGGCACTTGCTAGAGGAGCCCGGACCCGTTCCTTATGCCCCGAAGAGGGCATCTAACAAATTTACGGCAAATATTCCTATGTTAATAGGTTTACTATTATTAACAGCTACGATGTTGTATTATATTGAGTGATAACGTTTTAGTTTTCCTCATAGAAATACTTCAAGAAATAATGGGTAAATAAACTTGTTGAAGGTCTTAGTGTTCGCAATTAAAATGCTTTTAGTAGTTGTGTACGCAGCGCAATGAGTTGAAACAAAACATTGTATTGAACTGTTTACGATTGCAACAGCATGCAGCAAGTTAGGAAGGTATAATAGAGTAGATGATTTCACTTTTATCACAACAATTCCGTCTATCAAATTTTACTTAGAATGAGCAAAATCCCTAAATCCTGCAAGCTTCAAAATTTGCAGAAGTCCACCAACCAACCAACAGTAAATTTTCACACCAACTGACTTCTGCAAATTTTTAAGCTTGCAGGATCTGCGGCAAATTGTATGTGTATAGAACTATTGAAATACTGCCGCTAGTAACGGAAACGTAAACGCATCTGGAAGTTTTCCAGAGTTCTAGAATACACCACTTTTACCTAACGGCTGCCATATCACGGATATTAGGTAAACATAGTTATTAAAAACCCACAGCGTAATAAGTTTATCTGTGAAGAAACAAATAGCTAACCAGATCGCACGTGATAATTTATTGCAGGCGGGGCAAACCAATGAGGTACTATCTAAATGATTCTACGCAATCCGAAAAATTAAGGTACCAGTAGTGCTCCGCAACATTGAAACGTATATTGAAAATCAAGTTGAATGCTTTTTTTATTGCATTCGTATACAAAATCATTTGTCAAAATCGGTCACGCTGAAGTAGAACATAAAATGGATACATACATAGGTACAAGCGGCGATAGCCTAGTTGGAAGTGGAACGGACTGCCGAGACGAATGTCCGCAGGTTCAAAACCCAAGGGCACACACCTCAGACTTTTCTAAAAAGTTATGTGTGTATTCTTTGTGAATTATCGCTCGCTTTAACGGTGAAGGATAACATTGTGAGGATAACATGCATATCTGAGAAGTTCTCTGAATTTCCAAGGTATGTGAATTCTGCCAACCCGCACTAGGCCAGCGTGGTGGATTAAGGCCTTAACCCTCCCAGTTGTAGAGGAGGCCTCAGCAGTGGGCAGTATAACACAGGGCTGGTATGGTATGGTATGGTTTGGTACATACATACATATAGGTAATGCCGTCCACGGAGTCGCGCCCACTCACTTTTTGAACAGGGTCATCGATGGGTAAAGGGACTGATCCAAGCGTCAGTTGTAAACCATATCCATCGAAGTAAGCGATTAGGGAAGTAGTGTTAATTACCCTTCTTTACTTAGCTGTAGTCGGGTAAAATGGTGTTTTTACGAAGAGTTACTCCACGGAACCCACTGTTCACGAAGATTCATATCTGATGTACCGTAACACTGTTATGTCATATGAGTATGAAGAGTCCAAGCATATTGACCTTTTTCGCTATGTTGACATCTTATTTTCATCCAATTACCAACCTTAATCCGTACGAGTTAATGTACAATGTCGTTTTGTGTCGTCAAGACTCACGTACAGCAGTTTTCATTCATTAGAATATGTAATCTGTTTTGGTGTTTATTCTGTTACGTTTAAGGTTTATTTTCGTCTGTGTTTGTGATTGTTGACATCAGGAAAGTTCCGCAAGTGATGGGCCTTTCGCACGAACAGCATTTAGGGTAAATGCACTGGTTATGTTACCGACCAGTTATAATATATTATTATAACTATATATATAACGGTATATATTTTATATAAATGTGTGGGGGCAAATAACGGGTTTTTAAATATTTAGGTTTCTCTTTATGCAGTGTAAATAAATACAAATAAGTAACTAAATGTGAAAGTTTGTGAAGATGTCCATTTTTAGAGATTATCGAATGAATCATTAAGATTTGATACACAGACGAATTCGAGAATTAGCATACATATTATAAGGTCTATTATTCTTCGAGAATAGCTTTAATACGCGCGGAGCTGCAGGATGTACCTTTGTATCATGTCATTCATAAACAAAAACGAAGTATCATCCGTACTCCCTTTTCAGGGATAGGCAGAACTCCATTATCATTTTGCTAGCAATGTTAGGTCCCATATAATAGGGGCCAGGGAACCTTCAAATATGTCAGCCATGGGTGCGCTTCACTTGGATTTAAGTTTTTAAAGAGGAATAAAGGTTTAGAATTTTTTAAATCATTAAAAAAAACTCTAAGTACATTACGGTAAATCCCCATACTGTTTTTGGTCATATTTTAATGATTTAAACATTCCATTTCCTTGAAATTTTATTTTTAAATGCATTTTTGTCCTCTTGAATGCGGTTGTTTAACCTTTAAAGAGCTTTTTTCTGATAACTATCATAAAGCACTTTCAAAATACATGCGTAATTTTACTTTTTCAGATTGCCGCATACCAAAATTATATAAAGTTTTAGTCGTTTTTTATAATAAATTAAATACACGGTTGCATTTTCATTCACATCTTTGGGTATTACCGCGGAGGGGTAAGCAGTGCGTAATGACTGCACCCAGTTTTTGGCAAGTTTATTTTAGCCCCATAAATCATAATATAATAACCAGCCCTGTTATATATATTGCCCACTGCTGAGCACGGGCGTCCTCTACTACTGAGAGGGTTTAGGCCTTGTCCACCACGCTGTTCCGTTGCGGGTTGGCAGACTTTACATACCCTCCTCTCTTTTTAGCCTTTTGTTTAGCGCCTGAAACTATTGTATTAGCAATATCTCTTAATCGTGCTTTGTCTGTTTGTTCCAGGCGCTACGAAGGAGATCGGCACAGCCCTCACCAGGGTGTGTCTCCGGCACAGAGCCATCGAGACCAGGATGAAGACATTCATCGGGTATGGATTTTCATGTTTTAAACAGGCGTGTTAGGGAACTTTCTATCAGCAGTATTTCTTATCATAAGTGACGTAATTAAAAAAATATATATTTACCTATTGGCAACTTATTTAAGATGTCAACCCGGAAGGTGCAAGGTTCGAGTTCCTTACTTCTATGTATGCCATTTAGCGTGGCATGATATCTGCAAATTGCGTTGCCATAAGACAGGAAGTCGTTTAAGTAGCTTGAAAAAGGGGTGTGTCGCCGACCCCACACAGCAGTGGGGTAAGTAATGGCGGAAGGATGACAATGGATTTATTCTCTACAGCGCACTAATGGACACACTAGTAAGCCCGCTATCGGAGCGCGCGGAGGAGTGGCGGCGCGGCGCGTGCGGGTCGGGCGGGTCGGGCACGTCGGGCGCGCTGAGTCGCGAGCACGCGCGCGAGTGCAAGCGCGCCCGCACCGAGCTGCGCCGCCGCATCACCGACGCGCAGCGACACGCCAGGAAGGCACGCCGCGCGCCGCCTGACGCCAAGCGACGCGCTGATGTTTGCATGCAGGTACGCGATACTCACCTATAACAATTACGTATCAGATAAGTATAAAGGCCACTGCCTATTGCACAACGTTACATACTAAGATATGATAGAGCAGCAACGGGTAAAAATAAATTGTGACTTACGGTAAGGGCTACCTATGACATGTGTTGTGTATTGCCGCATTTATCAGGCATGTCATAATAATTATCTATTGTCTTTTACTTATTCCTTAGGTACAGCTTTTTACTTTTCTGGAAAATGGAAAATCAGGCATTTTAGCCACTACAGACAGGCATTCCCCTATTTATAAATGGTAGACCTACATTATACTTACGGTAAACCAGAGATGAAAATTTTATTAAGGTGGCAGACGCTAGTGAGAGGGATCCTACTTCCTTAATGTATTTTATGCTACTGCTGCACTGCATGGCAACGAGTAAGACAGGCTGGCGTACTTTCGGCGGCCCTTTACGATTATTTTATTTGGAATACATACATATTTATAATCAAGCCGGCAAATCTACATCTCCCTGTCTCAAATAAAAAGATCTTAACCATTTCCAGAATAAAATCTGGAATATAATTTGCTAGATCTACTAGATAACCAATGTTATCAATGTTGCTCAATTTCGTTTTACAAATTCATCCTTGTACCACAGTAAAAAATCGTTCGCTTTCAGGACATTCAAGAACGGAAACAGCAGTTGGAGGAAATGGAAGAGAAGGCGGTGAAAGCGGCGCTGATTGAGGAGAGGAGCCGCTTCTGCCATTTTGTTTCGCTGCTCAACCCTGTTGTGGTGAGTTATAACTAAAAAAAGACTAGATGGGGTATATTGGTTAGACGAAGTACCGACAGTTGGAGAGCGTCAAGACGTCAAGCAGGTGGCTAAGAGTCAAACAAGGCAATCGCTGCGTTGGCTGCCGTTCAAGGGCAGTCGTATCTCTTACCATTAGGCGAGCAACTTGTTCGTCTCGTCATTAATTTGCATGAAAAAAGACGAGGGAGGTTGGCGTTCATTTGGGAGGTCCATTTCTAGTCTCGTTCACCAGTGAACTGTAATAGGCTGATAGATTAGATGTTGCTCGCGGCTTTACCAGAGTGAAACATTTTTCCTAGGATTATAATAGTCTATGTATCTTTTTGGGGATATAAAGCCTCTATTGTAAACCAGTATATGGTATATCCGTACGGCCAAATTTCATCCAAATCCGTTCAGCGGTTCATACTACATCATCATCCAAATGTTTTCGCAAATCAGTTAGGTTATCTGCTCTATAATTTGCTGATGGTGATTTCGGTTTCCAGGAAAGTGAAGTGGCGATGCTGGCGGAGGTTGGACACTTACAGGAGGGTAGCGAGCAGCTCATGCGTCACACCGCTGAGCCCAGGACCCTGCCGGCTGCCAGCCTTCAGGTACCACCAAGCTATTCACTTCTATTTTCTTCTTCGTGTAGTAGCATCGAATTTGGACTTTGAAATTGATGAGGGTCTAAGCCGGTCCCTTAGAGCTGCCAATTTATAAGTCGAGAAATTTTCGAAAAAAAGAAAGTGGTATGTTAAGGTGGTATGAGTAAGTTCTCATCACCATTTATGAACACGATCAATTTTAATGGAATTGTAGGTCTATTGGTGTACTTTGGGACTAAGAATGTTGCCTTAAGTATTAACGTAATCCTCCTAGCCAGTTTCGGCCACGGCGGCCAGTCTCAACGAAGATCAGCCAGGTACGCAGGAGATAATATTATAGTGCACAAGTGTGTACGCAATACACAGGTGTACTCGCTATTCCTTCACTCTCATAGTCCGGTGAGACGGCAATCCAACATGACCGCAGAGGGATCAGGCGCAGAACCAACGGCTTTACGTGCTTTCCGAGACACGGGGGTATCACACCGTCAACTTCCTGACTCCGATCTGCGACTGAGTAATTTTTAAGATGGAAAAATCCAGCCACAATGTTTTTGGCTTGACCCGGGATTTGAACCCAGGACCTCAGCGCGCAAATCGTACGCGTAACGCGTACGCAATATAACTACGCCACCATGTAATAAGGATTACATGGGATCTGACATATCTGGCGAAATGTTGGTTTTATACACATTTGCCTACCACTGAAAAGGGAAAATGGGGTAGTGCTATGTATGTATGAAAAAGAAAAAAAAGTTACCGTCCATTCCAGGTGATCTGTGACATAAAGTCATGCCACAGCGGCTGGGAGTGTCCCTCCGCGCCGCACTCGCCCTCCGGCTCGTCGCGGCTCGGCAGTCGCAAGTCCTCGCTCACGTCTATATCGTCGCTCAACAGCCAGTGTTCCGACAACCAGCATGGTGAGTCGATAGGCCACTTTTTTATTATGGAGAAATGTATAAGAAAAAAGGTGTTCAATTCAAAAAATTAACAAGATTTAAATAAAAAAAGTGAAAAAGTAATGGTTAATACTATAAAAAAATATTTTTTTAACAAAGGCGGCCCCTCGATCACGATAGCGTAAAATAATATTTGAAATAATTAGTTCTGAAAAAAAAAAACACTGCTGTGTGCAGTTTCTTACATAACGTGCTAAAGATGAATCTGCAGCACTCTTTCATTTACAGTGACAATATACAATGCTAGATGTAATTATGATATCGCACCTTTAGAACGAAAACGACACTATTCAAAAAAATCGAAAATTGAATTATCTTCATAAAAACTGACTTAAAACGAAGTTCTTAATACAACAATAGTTCAAACACAGCCATATTCAAGTGGGAAAAGGACCAAACTATTATATCGGGCCTTTTTTATAATGTTTTTATAAAAAAGGGACCAGTTTTAAGACATTTTATGACGATAACTCAATTTTAGATTGTTTTGAATTGTGCCGTTTTCGTTCTAAAGGTGCGATATGTATAGTGTATAGTGTTGGTATTGATTGTGCCCCCCCCCCCCCCCCCCCGCGCCCCCCTCTCTCCCCCCAGCGGCGTCGTGTTCGACGGTGAGCTGCTCGACGCCGGTGTCGGCGCCGCCCGCGGACGCGCCGCTCGGCCGCGACCAGGTACGCGACCAGCCAAACAACTTGACCACACTACCGCGTGGTGGAGGATTTTTTTTTTATACGTGTCGGTACATTTAAGTACAGGAAAAATCCCACCGCGTGGTTGTGTGCTCGAATTCTTTGCCGGCTATTATACGCACTATAAGAAAATTAGTTATTTTTTTTATGCAAGGAATAAAAGGCTTTTTTATTTTTATTTTATTTATTAATTTCAGAAAAAAATGCGAGTTTTGACATTTTTTTTTGTAGGACTATTCGCTTTTAATTTTTTGTTAAATTAAAAAAGAATATAGTTTCAAAAGGTTTTGTGTAAGAAAAATGAGTAGTATATTCAATCCAGGCGTTTTATTTTCTTGTCCTGGCAGTCTACGATGTATTTTTTGTTTTATTAGTAGTCCTTATGTAAATTGCTTACTTGAGTATTTTTTGCAATTTTCATCCATATAGCTTATATTATACTCTTTTACACTTACGTATTTAGATTTTTTGTCTTAGTTTGATTTTTTTTGTAGCTTTTATTTTTTTTTTATATCCATCCTCCCTCCCCCTCTAGTCAGCATTCCGGCTGTCGAGTGTGTGCAGCGCTGACTCGGGGTTCCGCTCTCAGGACGCCCTGCAACGACGTTCGCTCTACGTTGACAATGTAATATAGTCTATGCTTTTTTTATTAGATGTATAATTAGTTGTAAGTTTTTTTATTATTTTAGTATCACGTCTGGATATATTTTTGAGCTGTTTTTTTGCATGTATAGCCTTTTTTTATGGAAATCACAACTTATTATGAACATCTTTGCGGAACATCTATTTTAAATTTCGAAATTATTATTATCTTTCTGAAGAAAATACCTTCCTACTGATATTTGAGATTCCTCAATTCGTATAATATTCGGGGAAGGAAAAAAATAATTAACCAAATATTTACTCGCTTTTCAATTGTCTCTTTTACAAAGGCATTATTAAATGTGCATATAATTATATGTTTTTGTATAGTACTATCGCCTTTCCTCCCTCTAACCCTATTCCGAAAACATTATGTATAAAACTGAATGCATATTTTATGAACACCCTCAGGGTTCGGACAATCAGAGCGTAAGCAGCGAATGTATAACGCCGGCGAAGAGTAACATGGACGACGACCACACGGACGAGGGGAGGGACGAACGTGACACACTGGGGAATGCAGGTAACCACACGTTTTTTATTAACTTATCAAATAGAAGAATTTTTCAGAAACTGACAATCTAAAAAAATATAAAAAAACGAGTGAAGTTACAAAAAAAAACAAAAAATAAAAAGTACCTACATAAAAATCAGATGTTGATTTACTTAGTACTGTCTCCCATAAATACAAATTGTGTGTGATTACGATTACTGGTTTTTAAGTAAATATTATATGAAGTAGGTACTTAATTTTTCAACGCCGTAAAACATTGTTTTTTATGAGTAGGCGCTTCCCACCGAGCCTACTACTTGTTTTCTCATTCCTCTAAAAACATTGCTATTATTTATGAGAAGGCGCTTCCCACTTAGCCTACTTATTTTCTCATTCATAAAAAAATTATTAAGAAACATTTTATGGTAGTATATTGTATTGTAATTTTGAAAGTATAACGTTCAGTTAGGTGTTACATAATATAGTATAGCTATCTATAATCGAATGATATACATGAGGGAGGAAATATGCTATAAAAGTGTTTCCCCTACCTTTTTTAATCTTTTCAACACCCAAAGTATAAAGAGAAAGCCTCCGGCATTATATTCATAAGTTGTATTGCTGGTGTTAGTATATATTTTATAAAGACCCGCTATACTGGGCTTAGCGTTTCGCGTTCCTAGGCCAGCCTTTGTATATCCAGTACACACAGGCCGGCATAACTATGTCAACTGTCAAGGGTCAATCGCTTCTCGTCAGTCGACACTCTTTCTGGAGCCCACTCTGCATACCATCAGGTGCGGTGGGATCATCATCATCATCATCATCATCAACCACACGACGTCCACTGCTGAACATAGGCCTCCCCTAAAGATTTCCAGACGGACCTGTCAAAACCGGTCTGCTTCCAGCGTGTTCCTGCGTCCTTTATCAAGTCATCTGTCCACCTTGCAATAGGATTACTCCTATATAAATAAAAATAATGATAAATATTGTTTCTACCAGCATCAGCAACATGGCCCGATTTGAAGGATACGGCGCAGTTCGAAAGAGCCGCCTCCGCCATCATGGCCGGCAGGCCGCACACTATATCAGCAGGTAAGAGACATAAGGGTACGTACCCACACTACGTGACCCTTTTAGGGGGAGAAGAGAAGGGGGGGGGATCTTCAAAATACCCCGCTTGGTCATCGGGAGGAGCGGAGGGTTAGGTTTTCGTCGCGTTGTTAATATCCTCTAAAAGAAATCTCGCGCTTTTCGAGCTATATTCGCTGTAGGTATTAATAAAGATAAATATGTGCCAAATATATTTTTTTTTACTTTCTGTTTGCAAAAAAAAATTGAAAACCGTATTAATGAATTACTGCGTGAAAACTAGATGCGGAGGGAGGGTCTTCTCATATACTACGGATGGTCACCAAAGGGAGGGACGGGGGTAAAAATGGGTCACGTAGTATTAGTACGTTCCCTAAGTACCATCAATTCTTTTATACTACGACTAGCATTGCGCGCGGCTCGGCCCGCGTGGTAAAGTTTTTCCGGGATAAAAAGTAGCCTTTAGCACTCAGGAGTAATGTAGCACCTATTAGTGAAAGAATTTTCAAAATCGGTCCAGTAGTTCCTGAGATTAGCGCGTTTAAACAAACAAACAAACTCTTGAGCTTTATAATCTATACTAATATTATAAAGCTGGAGAGTTTGTTTGTTTGTTTGTATAGATTAGTTTGTATAGAGTTATTAGTATAGATTTAGTGTGTAAAATAACACGTCACATACTAAGGGCTAGTTTCACAGGTGTCAAGTTAATTTTATTTGACAGTTATCGTATTAAAGCGTCCCTGTGGAAACTGCATTTAAATTGGTTAAGAATTGAGGCATTAATTCATATTTCACATATTGCCATGTGCAGGAGTGGGCGCGTAGTGGGGATAGCGCTCCATCTCTTTCATTCGCATGCATCGTAGTTCCCGATGACGTCACGTGCCTATATTTCGACTCCAGTCTGTTTCTTGACGATTGCCCCTTCTACCGATATACAAAGGCTTTTACAAATTGTTGATTTTTTACCGGATTTCAATGATTCTTACAGTATTAAAATTTATATGACTGATGTTTTACATAAGTTCAAAACAAAAATGAGTCAAACACCCTATGCCTGTTTGTAACCGGATACACAGGTCGGAGCTATAGTTTAACATAAATGAGTATCTGCTTTATCCGTTCCAGCGTACGAGCGGAACCACCCGCGGCCCGCACTCAGCGTGCACACGTTCTCTGCCGACCCCTCGCGGGACAGCGTGAGGGAAGGGGGCGTGTACGCACGACCGCCTTTGCCTACTGTGAGTATATTCAATTTTATGTATTTAATTGCTAATCATATACTAACTCTTTTTTTTTTTTTTTTTTTTTATTTCTCAAAGGGCTCACGTTTGTCCGCTATCCGCCTGATGTTAAGCGATGATGCGACCTAAGGTGAAGCACGCTTGCCCAGAAGAAACCGATTCACTCGCGACTTTCTTTCATTAGTAGAGGAAGCTCGTCCCTGCAGTGTAACAGAATATAAATACAGGGCTGGTATTATTATACTATAATAGCTATTGCTCGTGGCTCCGCGCGCGTTATAAAGTTTTCCCGGGATAAAAACCTTATGTTCTTCCCACAATCTCAAACTATCTCCATACTTAATGTCATCGAAATCGGTTCAGTCGTTCAGTTGCGAAAGCGTAACAGAGTTAATTTCACATTTATAATATGAACTAGCTTTTGCCCGCGTGTTTAAGAGTTTTTCCGGGATTAAAGTACCGCTTTATATTATCCCGAGGTAAAAAGTATACCTCTGTGTTAATCCAGGAAATGATCTACCCGTGTGCCAAATTTCATCGAAATCCGTTCAGTAGTTTTTGCGTGAAAGAGTAACAAACATACATTCTTACAAACTTTGGCGTTTATAATATTAGTAGGATGGATCTATACTTAACTATATACCATACCAGCCCTGTATTATGTACTGCCCACTGCTGAGCACGGGCCTCCTCTACAACTGAGAGGGGTTAGGCCTTAGTCCACCACGCTGGCCTAGTGCGGGTTGGCAGACTTCACACACCCTCGAAATTCCTATAGAGAACTTCTCAGATATCATTTATATATGGATCTATAAATCATGGTGTACGTTTGTACAGAGATGTTCGTCGCTGGAGCGTCCGTCGGTGCCGGCCAAGACGACGCAGCACGAGTTCAAGCAAGCCAAGCCGTCCTCCCTGCCGCCGCACCTCACTAAAGGTACCAGAAAAACATTTGTACTCCGATCATGGGCTTATATAAAGGGGGATCTTGGAGGTCCTGACTCTCCCCTTAGCTCACAACAAAAATAATCCGGGCCAAAAATCATGCACACGTTATAATGCCTATGTGCGAATTTTTTACTCTTGATTAAGGGGGGGGGGGGGGATAGGAACCCACACTACGTCACTGACATTTTGATAACCTCGGACCCCCCTATGTGAAAGCTATAGCTACGCACGTGACTCCGATTGATTCGATCATTTGTGTAATACCGATACATACTGTATGAAAAGATTGGTCTTTAAGCCGAAATTAATAAATAACATTGATCGAAGTCTGCAGAGGATTGCAAGAACAATAAGGCATTATATGCATATAATGCTATGTTAATAACGCCTGTATTCACAGCTGTTACTGAGCTAAGTACAGAGCATTGGGCAATGCTATGATAAATCTGTTTTTCAGTGCTTACGGCATGCAGCCTTCATAGTGCATAGGCATAGGGGCGCTCCTCCGTCATCCGTGAGGCAAATTCCATCGGAATAGGGTGGTTGACTACTTCTTTTAATACATTTATGAAAATGTATGTCATCCAAAGCCTAACGAAAGAAGAATTTTCAAAATTGATGCAATAATAAGGAAGATCTAAAGCTTTGAAATGAAGTGGAAGGGGAAGTTGTCAAATAACAGCGATATCAGACTGTGACGTCACCGAGTGTCACCGACCATAACGCTGCGTGCGTGCGAAAGAGATAGCGCGATATCTCCGCCACGCCACCACTTTTGCTCACAACAATATTTCAAATATGAACAACTGCTTTATTTTTCAACCAATTTTGATGCTGATTTCACCGAATAATTATGTACAAAAAACTACCGTATTGGTTCAGCAGTTTGGTTATTCTATTGCTGCAGAGATGCCGCAAGCCGTGTACGTGAACATGTCGGAGCTCGCCACGCTGGCCGCCTCGCGGGCGCAGCAGCACGCCGCGGAACACCCTCACCAGGAGAAGGTACGTGCTTTAGGGGGGGTAGTATGTATTTTGAACCAGGGAGAGAGGGTGGATAATGGCCCAGAAAGTACGTGCTTTGGGTCCGGGGGGAGGGGGAATGGTGGGGAAGGTATGTGTCTTTGACCCAGGGAGAGATGGTGGATGATGGCCCAGAAAGTACGTGCTTCAGGTCCAGGGGAAGGTAATAATTGGGAAAGTATATGTTTTTGACCCAGGGAGAGAGGATGGATAATGGCCCACAAATAACGTGGTTTAGGTCCAGGGGGAAGGGGGATGGGTGGTTCAATTACATATTTGGTTTACACAAGTATATAGAATAGTGCGTAGGCATGCGAAAACCAGGTTATAAAAGGACTTCGGTATGGCGGACGTTTCAATATGTGTACGGTTACTATAAAACAGACTTGGAATTATAATAAACTAGGTGTTTCTTGAGGTATCGGCCATGTGAAACACCTTTGCGGACCTGAGCCGTGGACGCGCGTCGCGCAGAGCGCCTATTAGTTAATATTGTTTTCCTTTTTATAACTGTTTCGTGGTGCGGCTTTAAGTATACCTACTGTACTCACACTAAAGGTATTTGTAAATTTATGGGCTGTTCTTTATGACTCTTTCTGATGTGTCCGTGCGGCACTCCGGGTGGCCACTGAAAACCAGTGCTGTGTAATGGCTCTCTTCATTACACAGCGTATGCTGAGATGGCCACCTATTTGCCACGGTATGGGTGCGTGTGTGGTAATGGGTATACAGTGTTTTATTTGTTTTTTCTCTTGAATATTTTTTTTTTGGTATTTTGTTAATTACCTATTAGTTTACATGTTCTTTCATCTGTGGCAATAAATGTTTCTTTCTTTCTTTCTTTCGCGGTATAAAAAATAACCTATAATAGTAATCCAGGGCATGGTCTATCTGCGTCCCAAACTTCGTCATAATACATTTAGAGAGATTATCTGCATTTATTTCTAAAAAATTCCCAATATTTTTACAATTATAATAATTAACATTGTCACTCCGACTTACTTTTTTAGAATGATGGAACTTGTATGAAAACAAACACTCTCAGTTCATAGAATTTTATTAATAAAGCTTAATGAAAAATATCTCGATACACAAAATCAATCCACATTGAACATTCTCATATTAGTAGTTTTGTCTAGATAGAACATCGGCTTGCCTCTTTTCTGACGCGTGGAACTGTAAAATGGAAATATTGTAGTAATGCCAGTTGTGGTTAATGCAAAATCGACTTTATGTGTATCTTACAAAGTTGATTACGCAATCAGCCCTGTATTATATACTACCCACTGCTGAGCACGGGCCTCCTCTACTACTGAGAGGGGTTAGGCCTTAGTCCACCACGCTGGCATAGTGCGGGCTGGCAAAAAAAAAAGAAGTTGATCACGCTTTAGTGAAAATGTTCACAGTAATCGGGTCGGATAAAATTATTCGAATTTTCTTATCAGTATCAGCCCGAAGTTTGGAATTTATGCTAAATATGACGACAGGCTCGCCACTATCACGGAACGCACGGCGAAAAGTAAATGCACTGGCCTCTGCCTACCCTTTCGGTGATAAAAGGAGTGGATGTGTGAATATACAGTCTGCCACAAAAGTAGCTAAACACGTTAAGATTAATTTTATTTTTGTGACTGCCTCGGTGGCGTAGTTGTATACGACTGCAATGCTAAGGTCTCGGGTTCGATCCTCGGGTCGGGCAAAGTGATATTGAATTTTTCTATTTAGTGTCAGCCCGGATTCTGATATTTGTGCCCGATATGGCGCTAGGCTCGCCCCATATCACGTCATGGGACGGAATACGCACGGCGAAAAGTGTGTGCATTAATTGCACCTCTGTCTAACCCTTCGGGGATAAAAGGCGTGAGTGTGTGTGTGTGTGTGTGTGTGTGTGTGTGTGTGTGTGTGTGTGTGTGTGAAAAAAAAATACTTACGACACAAAAGTGTATAAGCCTTTTGAAGAATTTGTTCAGCTTATGTGGCTGACTGTACATAAGAAATTAATTAAAGTTGCTCACATCTTTTCCCAATTGAACTTGGCGGCCAGCGTCTCCGAGACCTGTCCCTCTTTGAGTTGTTTCTTCACCACCCGCTCGACCATGCGCAGTGACGAGAACATGTTTTGTACGTTCTGTGGTTGACGGTTCCTCGACGTTGTCTGTTAAACGGTGTTTGGGTTGTAATATCACTTGATATTGCGTCGTTTAAATCTAGAATTGTTAGCAAAATAAGTTATAAAGAATCCTATCCTAATCGGATCAGTAGTTGCTGAGAAAATCGCAGATACATACGGGTCGAATACAGAACCTCCTTTATGAATTCGGTTAATAATCGTCATATTTTTGAGATTTTACGCAACAGATAGAGTAAACTTAATAGGGTAGATGACTACTGTTTAATACATTTATCAAAAATGTATACCATCCAAAATGTAATGGAAAATAATTTTCAAAATTGGGGCAATAATTAGTCCTACTAATATTATAAACGCGAAAGTTTGTAATGTATGGATGTTTGTTACTCTTTCACGCAAAAACTATTGATCGGATTTCGATGAAACTTGGCACACGTGTAGATTATGTCCTGGATTAACACATAGGCTACTTTTTATTTCGGGAAAACTCAATCACGCGGGTGGAGCCGCGGGCAAAAACTAGTAAGTTATAAAGCTTAGAAATTTGGTGGAAGGGGTAGTTGTCAAATAACAGTAATATTACAATGTGACGTCACCGAGAGTCATAGGCCATAACGCTGCGTGCGCGCGAAAGAGATAGCGCGATATCCCCTCCACGCCCGCACTTTTGCTCACAACAATATTTCAAATTTGAATGACTGCTTTATTTTTCAACTAATTTTGATGCTGATTTCACAGAAGAATCTCTTTTTGGTATTTTTTTCTGTTACATATAAAATAATTTACAAAATAAAATATAGGAAACTACTCTATTATGCTGTTATTGAAAGATTTTTCAGGATCGGTTTATTAGTCATAGGGATTAGCCGGTTCAGTTATTTTGAGGTTTTTTTTTTCTCAGAATCTGCCCAGTCTGGAATTTGTGCCCGATAAGTCTCGCTCTCTATAACATCATGTGACGCAAAACATGACGAAAAGTTGGTGCCATGGTTACACCTCTTCCTACCCCTTCAGGTATAAAGTGTAATAAAGGTGTGAGGTGTGTTTCTTGTTTTACCCCTGAAAAGGGAAAAGACATGATGCTATGTACAGTCAGCAGCATAAGTAGCTGAACAAACTCAAAATTTCTAATTGCCTACATACTTTTGTGTTCTTACTAATCTTTTTTTTTCTCTTCACAAAAATAAAGTAAAATGTATTTACTTTACTTCAAACGAAGAAAAAAAATGTTTCAGTTGAACTTAACTTTTCGTTATTTCTCTTATCTCCATCCAATGGTTGTCTGTAAGAGATTGCCTTGAGCGATAAGACCGCCAATTGTATTACCGCTCCCTTACTTGTATATATTATTATATAATTTTTATGTTTGTTGGTGTACAATAAAGATGTAAAATAAATAAAATAAAATAAATAACGCGTATGTAGGCGATTTGAAATTTTGATTTTGTTCAGATACTTATGCTGCTGACTATACATAAGGTGTTAAGAACCGCCATAGCGGCCCACGTAACTGTGCCGCATTCCGGGATCGGATTGTCTATAAGTATCAAACAGGCCGGCATAATTATGTCGACTGGTGACTGATAATTATCTCTCGTCAGTCGAAACTCTATTTGGACCCTACTATACTTACCGACACTTTGCCGCGAGCGTATAAAAAATATTACCATAATTCCGACGGCGTCCATCAGTTTACTAAACTCCTTCCGCTCCCTGTCGGTAAGACTGGGGTCTTGCCAGTTGAAGATGCCGGCGTCGCGCATCTTCTCCTTGATCTTGTCCACCGTTATTGGATACGTGGACTGCTGTACCTCCCCGGACTTGTAGGCCGCTTTCGCGTCAGTCAGGTCGTCTATTGGGCTGCGGGTAGGAATAAGACATCCGATAGGCAAATATACGGGCGCAGCCGCGGTCATATACTAGTCTAGTATACTCTGTAATTTAAAGTGCCAGCGTTGGTGGCGTAGATGCGTGCGTAGTACGACACCGCTTTGAGTTTCCGGGTTCGAATCCTGATTCGAGCGGAGTTAATTGGGCTTCGGCTCAGCGTAAGTCCGGAGTCTGGTATCGTGCCTGACATGGTGATAGGCTCGCCCCCTATCACATCATGGCATACACACATGGCAAACAGTGGGTGCTTTGGTTGCAACTCTGCCTATCGTTTCGGAGATAATGGAGTGATGTTTATATATGTAATTCAAAGTTCCTAATGGTGGTACTGTTTATGGACGGTCGTGTCGCTTACCATCAGGCGAGCGGCATGGTCGTCTCATCATTCATATATTAAAAATGGGATATTCATTTAGAGATAGACTAAGTTAGGAACAACAATGTTATATATACTAGACTAGCTGATCTGGAAAACGTTGTTTTGCCATATAAATTATTTTTAGAGAATATTTTAGTAGAAAAAAATGATTAATTGATCAGTTACCGACCGGGGTTAAAAGTTATTAAATTACTTATATCGCTATTAGACAATAGGGGATGATGGAAGAAGGTAGAGAATTTAGGGTTGTATGTATTTTTTAATGCCACATCATAAAAAAATCTGTCCGAAAAATTAAAAAAAAAATTGGGTGAGCCCTGGGGATTAAAAATAGATAACAACCTATTTTCAGACCTACCAAGTGTGAATATAAAATTTCATCAAAATCGGTTCAGCCGTTTCGGAGGACTATGGTGACAAACACTGTGACACGAAATTTTTATATATATAGACTTAGAAAAGATTAAAAACTAAATTTCAACATAAATCTGTGCACTTTTAATTATATATCTAATAATCAATTGTATTTTATATAGTGTTTGCTTTTTTATCGAACTAGAGTGTGTTAAGTGCTTGTAATTTCCTTTGTGAATTTATAAGGATGTACGACACAAATTTTAAACTTAGTGCGCATCCTAACGGAGTTATTGTTACGCAATTGCACTGTAACTGGTTTCTAAATAAATAAATAAGTGAAACCTAATATAGGCATTTTTTTAACAGGAAATTGATTCCATTCAGTTTTACCCGTCCCATTGATATTATATATGAACACTAGGTACTTGCAATAAATAGTTATTCACTTACCATTGTAGACTTATATGGACTTGTATTGAAAGCCTGTGAAAATAAGTAAGGTTAAAAAAGTATTAACTTTTCAATTTATTTAATGTTAAATGACTCCATTCATTCTATGAAAAAATATTAATTTTATACCTTGCCTAGGTATTGTCTAGAATGCCTGGGGCATCCAGTCATTGTATGAAATATTATTAATTATATAATTTGCCTGGGCGTTGTATAGAATGCCTGCATTATCCATATTGCTGGTGCCATTTCGTTGGCTCAGTATTCAAAATTAATTTTAATTATGTTGGGAAAATGAGAAATAAAATATTTCGTGTTGGTATAAAATAAACAGTAAATTCATGGTGCCCCCTGTATTTATCTTTCGGAATTATTAGATTTTATTACCGAGAAAGTCATAGAATCTTGGGATATAACTCAATTTGTGTAAAAAACATAACATAAAGCCTTGTAATATTGAGCCAGCGATACGTAATTAAAAATCGCACTTGGTTTTCTAATCTCGTTCGTAATGTACTTGGCATGCAATGAATCACTAGAATGCTAAGTAATAAATACTACTCATGATTGCTTATGTAATGTTGTGTTAGTTACGTTTAAAAGTACATTTTTTGGAATGTAATGCTCTTATGAGAAAAATAGATAAAATTTGAGTACACACAGTGTCTTCATTACCATTAGGAATTGTTACACTGTTTAAGTTTATTTAAATTTTGATTTTATTGATCTAAAAACTATATATTTTGTGTTAGTATTATTTCTATGATTTATATTCACGGAACTTCATACGTCTAATGTAAAGAGAGTTGTTATAGACTATGAGTAATATAGACTATGAGTGATATTTTATTTAGGACCGTCATATTTCCTTTTTAGGATATTTACCATCCAAAAAGAGTAAATTATATATGTACTTTCGAAACTCTAAGCTGTGAACATTTGAATGACTGACCTCCTCCATTCGGTCAGCGACTTTATTTAATAATTTAATTTTAATTTATTTAGGAAAACAAACAGCACAAGATTACAACATATGAATTAAGTACAATAACTTTTACACTAGCCAAACAGTTTTCACAAATATTTTTTCCAAAGAGAAGACAGTTTCAGGTTTAACAGGATTAATTTAAATATGTTTGAAAGGGACGATAGCATGACAGAATGTAATATTTTTATAGGTAACGACAGGGTACAGCAAGTAAGTGATTTTGTATATTTGGGATGTGTTTTCACAAGTGATGGTAGGTATGACAGTGATATTGAGAGACGAGTGAGTGCAGTTAATCGGGTGAATGGAGCGTTGCACGCCTTTATGGGTAGCCGGAAGGTGTCCAAAAAGGCACGACTGGCTGTCTATAGAGGAGTGTTATTACCAACTCTGATGTATGGTAGTGAAAGCTGGGTATGGCAGAAAAGCACGAAAGTAAGATTAAAGCAGTGGAAATGAGAGCGTTAAGAAGCATATGTGGGGTGACTGTGTGTGATAGAGTGTGGAATACTATGGTGATGGACATGTGTGGAGTGACAGAGGATGTAGTGACCAAAATTGAGAAGGGTATGCTAAGGTGGCTTGGGCATTTGGAAAGGATGGATGATAGGAGAATGACAAAGAGGATATATAAGGCGAGTGTGGATGGAAGGGCCGTCAGGGGTCGACCGCACCGAACTTTCGAATGTCAGATATCTGACATTCTAAGTAAGGGCCAGGTCAAAAGTACCCTGAACCGGCGGGAGTGCATGAAAAGATTGATGAAGGTAGAGGAAGCGAAAGTGGTGTGCCAGAATCGAGCAAAGTGGCAATCCATGGTCTCTGCCTACCCTTATGGGATAGAGGCGTGATACTATGTATGTATGTATGTAATTTAAATAAAATTACACAATAGGTATTACCAGTAAAATTTCACTAAATTTTCTTATACAGAAGAAAATAAATAAATAAATAGGTAAACAGAAAAGAAAACAACATCATCAATTCACTTTTCTGACAAGCGCTTTATATCCACTAAGTCTACTATTAAACAAATCAATGTGATAATAACGATTGTTGTGTGTACTACAGGCTCTGACCAGAAATCGATTTATGGCATAATTAGTTCTACAAAAAGGCACTGAGGAAATAGCGTTAGAACGATCATTCAATCTAGGGCAGTTGAAATATATCCGACTTAGAAGAAATGGCGAATCGACATAATTATGAATAATGTTATATAAAAACAATTGATCTCTGTGTTCACGTCGCAATTCCAAAGATGTAAGTTGCGGTAAAGGACCTTTAAATCTATGTTTCAATCTGTTTAAAAATGTATATTGGATTCTTTCTATTTGCTCTTTATAAGTTGAATAAAATGGATTCCACACAGTAGATGCATATTCCAAATGACTTTTGACCAACGAATTATACAGCAAAATATAAGTGTTAATGTTGTTAAATTCTTTACTTTGACGCAGAACAAAGCCGAGCATTTTGTAAGCTTTAGCAGTTACCTTTGCGATATGGGATGCAAATGAGAGGTTACTGTCAAGATATTCTCTTACTTCAGTTACTCGATTAATACAGATATTGTTCAACTTATAGTCATATTTCAATGGTTGTATTTTATGAGAAAAAGTTATTGTGTGACATCTATCTATATATTCAATATTAAGTTATTTCTAGAGCAAAAATCATAAAAAAATAACAAATCGTTTTGAAATAAACAACAATCCATTACAGATTTGACAACTGTAAATATTTTTGTATCATCGGCATAAAGCAAGACTTTAAAAGTATGAAAACAACTCATGACGTCATTAATAAATATATTAAAAAGCAAAGGTCCAAGATAGGATCCCTGAGGCACACAAACAAACACAAATTACTCACAGAACATTAACAATGGTTGCGGTGAGCATTATAATCGATACTCCTTCACTTGCACTGAAACACTGAGCTGTGAGATTAGCAACGCGTCGTTAAATCGACATTATATCGACCGAGTATCGACGCGCGATCGACCAATGATACGATGTTTCAGAGGTTTTGATCTTTGAAACTTATATTTTAGGTGGCAAGGATATTTCCCGGAATTTATAGCCAATTTATTATTGCATTCAAATTACTATATTAATGATAAATAAGCGATACGACCGCCCATAAACGGTAGCAACACCATACAGGACGTTGAATTACAAAGTCCGGCGTGGCACTCTACTGCGCACTTGCGGTGCTCACCTTTTTTTATTTTTTTTTCACGGGGAAAGTGATGCACGGCAATACCAACTAAAACTCTGCGGTGGTTATCTTCCTTTTTTTATGGCATTGAATGACTACACGAGCATGCCGTTCGCCTGATGGTAAGCTATACGACCGCCCCTAAGAAGTAGAAACACCATACAGCACCTTGAGTTACAAAGTACTGTGTGGCATTCCACTGCGCTCGTCATCCTGAGACATAAGATGTTAAGTCTCATTATGTCCAGTAGTAAGCGGCGATAGCCTAGTTGGGAGTGGAACGGACTGCCGAGACGAATGTCTGCAGGTTCAAACCCAAGGGCACACACCTCTGACTTTTCTAAAAAATTATATGTGTATTCTTTGTGAATTATCGCTCGCGTTAACGGTGAAGGAAAACATCGTGAGGAAACCTGCATACCTGAGAAGTTCTCTGAATTTCGAAGGTATGTGAAGTCTGCCAACCCGCACTAGGCCAGCGTGGTGGACTAAGGCTTAAACCCCCTCAGCAGTGCAGGAGGCCCGTGCTCAGCAGTGGGCAATATATAATACAGAGCTGATTGCTTTGCATGTCCAGTAGTTACACTGGCTACAATGTCCTTCCTGGTGGGTTCCTCATACGGAAAGTGTCTAGCTGTCGTCCGAAATCGCCCCTGTGCGGTGCCACTTAATGCGGCCGGTCTTCTGTTGTTGAGCGGGGAAAGGGGGGTGGGTCAGCTGCCCCTGCACACCGAAAGACGTCCTCGGCGTCAACGGCAACACGAGGCCTACTAGCCACGCTGCCGTCTACCCCAGGGGCGCTCCTCACCCTGAGACATAAGATGTTGAGTCTCATAATACCCAGTAATTACGCTGGCTACAATATCCATCGACAGTGCATGCTTATTGGGGCTTGGTGGTAGAAATATAGTGTTTATATCAGGAGATTGTTTATACGTGTGCCAATTTAATCCAAATTTTGTCTGCAGTTTCTAGGTTTACTTCTAACAAATATCTAAAAATCTTTGCAGACTTTTGAATTTATAATATTAGTAAACCTTGCAGGCAAATAAAGTTTATAAACACAGTACCAAATAAAATATTTCTACATAATATGAAAATAATAACAAAACTTATTGTTATTTTAACAATTATTACAAGAAATGTTTATGGGGAATATCAAATAACAAAAATATTTACTAAGAAACATCTTGTGTTTGTCATCGTTGAATCACCTTTTTAGGTTTTTTTTCAGTGTCATTACGATCATCATTTGGCCCTTGCTATGCTATACTATCAGCCCTGTATTATATACTGCTCACTGCTGAGCACGGGCCTCCTCTACCACTGAGAGGGCTTAGGCCTTAGTCCACCACGCTGGCCTAGTGCGGCCTTATCTCACTCGATATAGATTTGGCACTTAGAACAATATTTTACGTAGATAACAGAAAATATTTTGCTCATTTTGTATCTACGGACATCTACATGTTGTCTACCAAAGTCTAACCACGAGCAATTCGTGTTAGAAAATCCCTTCAAAATTAGTGCTCAGACTTGGAATTTATCCAAGGACCGCTCATTCTACAGATTATATCCGACATTATACCCAGAAGGTGATAATATGAAAACACATATATTGTGTCTACAATATATGTGTTTTTACTGGTGGTAGGTCTGTCATATGTAAGAGTCCGTCTGGGTGGGTACCACCGCAATGTCTATTTCTACTGCCAAGCAGCAGTGTGCATGCACTGTTGTGTTTCAGTTTAAAGGACATTGTAGCCAGTGTAACTACTGGACATAATGAGACTTAACATCTTATGTCTCAGGATGACGAGCGCAGTGGACTGCGGACTGCCACACAGTACTTTGTAACTCAAGGTGCTGTATGGTGTTACTACTGTTTATGGGCGGCCGTATCGCTTACCATCAGGCGAACGGCAGGCTCGACTCGTCATTCAATACCATAAAAAATATATATATATGATAGTCTTATCATTCAAGTATCAAAACCGATCAATCATACTACACGCAAAAAAGTAAATAAAGCCCCGCGTATTAATCCATTGTTCGCGCGAAGAATGAACAAGTTTGACATAACACCGTTCTATACAATTGTAACGATTATAATACAATATACGATGTTCGCAAGACGTTATAATGTGTTGGTAAACTTTATCTCGAACATGTGGGCTTGTTGCTTCCGGGTTACGTAGAGCAGCAATTTTTTTTTTCGCGGGGTAAAAACGCGTTATCGATACCACCACTGGGGGGTGAGTGGAACGGTTATGTTGGTTTCACACAGTCTTACGGCCCAATGTCGACACTCGGGAGTATAGCATCATCCGAGCGAGCATTGGACCGAGTCCCTTACACTATGTACACCCTATACCGGCATACCAACCTAACCCGCGGTGGCCTTCTTCGGCGCATACGAGATGGCCCCGGGCACTGCCTTAGGAAAGGTGTATGAAGTAAACTTTATGTTGCGTGTAAGCAAGTTATCGAAAGCTCAGATAGAACCCTCACCCTTTGATTATTTTTATTCCTTTATGTTTCGGGTGGCAGGGTATTCACGATTCTTTTGGAATTGTGTTTGTACGTGTAGAGATCGCTTGTAATGTGACGGCTGCTACTACAACTCTAAACGAGAACCGGCAGTGGCAAGGCGAGTTGCTGGGAAGACTATCCAGTCTACCAGTCCGTTTGACATGGGTGTAGCTAGAGCGGGGGAGAAAGGCCGTGCCCACCCCCAGTATGTTAAGGCAGCCTGCTACTACTTATTTTATTTAAAAAATACAGACACACACACACACACACATACTCACGCCTTTTATCCCCGAAGGGGTAGGCAGAGGCACAACTAGTGCATCCACTCTTCGCCATACGTATTCCGTCCCATGATGTGATAGGGGGCGAGCCTATCACCATATCGGGCACAAATTCCAGACTCCGATTGCCAGTTTACAATGTAACACAAACAACCACACCTTCTTTATTCCCGAAGGGGTAGGTGGAGGTGTAACAAGCGCACCCAATTTTCGCCATGTATATTCAGTCCTATGAAATGGGGCGAGCTTACTGCCATATCGCGCACATATTCCAGACTCCAGGTTAATATAGAGCTGAAACACTATTCATGCTATAAAACTACCCTCATTTTAGGTATGCTCAGAGAGTAGTGCCAGTGAATCCTCACTGGAATCGTCAAGCGGATACGGAAGTCAGGGCGCGTTCGCGGCCGAAGATTCCGCCCATCAGCACGCCATCCAACACGCTGACGGTAAGTGGACTTTATTCGTATCTTCTAAAAGTCCTTTATAGAATGTTTTGTACGTGTGAATGTAGATTGTGAAGTTGTATTAGATGAATAGTATTTGGATGCTTTGTGTGTTTTGAAGTTAGTGGCATTTTTTTCAACGCTTTTGATGTTGTAAGAAGAAGGATAGTATCTAATCAATATTTGTTTTAATGTTGTTATATTAAGAAGAATCTAGTACTTAGTAGTCAATGGTTGTAGCAGAAGTATGTATACAAGTCGAAGATGAGGAAACGACCAAATATACCTATTGGTTTAAATTCAGAAGTAAACTCCTTAACAAAGGAAAAAAATCTTTAGCGTTATGCCTCTGAGTATATTAAGCGACTAGCTTTTGCTCGCGGCTCCGCCCGCGTGAAAATTTTTTGCCGGGATAAAAGTCCCGCTTTATATTTCCCCGAGATAAAAAGTAGCCTATGTGTTAATCCAGGACATAATCTACCCGTGTGCCAAATTTCATCGAAATCCGGTTTGTAATTTTGGAGATGTGTAGTAACAAACAAACAGAAAAACAGACAGAAAAGAATTACTAAAATCGCTGATTTGTGTTCCATTACTTTTCTTTAGTCACCCCCTTTCTTTTTTATCACGTTTCTTTAAATGTACAGACACACCGGTTCTACTGCTTTATTATATGTTTAGATTAGTCGTGGTTATCGAACAAAAAACAATAGAGTACCTAATGATGAAGATTCTTGGTGACGAGTGCAATGGAGTGCCACGCAGTACTTTGTAATTCAAATTTCTGTATGGTGTTACTGTTTATGGGTGGTTGTATCGCTCACCATCAGGCGAGTGGCATGCTCTTCTTGCCTATTGCAATAAAAAAAAATAGCATCTCATTCATGTTTTTTTTTTGCATTAATAGGTACTGGTTATATTGTACACACAACTAGTTGCACCCACTCTTCGCCGTGCGTATTCCGTCCCATGATGTGATAGGGGGGCGGGCCTATCGCCATATCGCATAATAGCAGCTATACGATAATAGACATCTAGTTGTTTTTCATTTCTTTTGTTTTTAAATAAACTTAGAGATGCCGCTACTCGGTCCATTTACAGCGAGATTTTTTTCACGTAATGAATGAGAGATTTTTATTTCCTGCACTTATATAAGTTGTTGTATTTTATGTTGCTATGTTTAGTTGTGTTTTTTTTGTTTGTTTTTGGTTTATACCTGTCTACGAGTAGTCTGGGTTGCAAAATATTAAAAAAAAAAATTGAGATTATTGCGATGGTCATAACTCCTTACATGTACTATGTAGATACAAGTAGTAATACTACATCCATATCAATATCTCAAAATGACGAAAGAATTTGAGTGTGACGTAGAACTTTGTAACTCAGTTCAAGTTGTGCTGCCTGTATTTATGGGCATTCCAACAAACTGAAATTCTCGTATTGTCATGTTTTTTATAGAATTAACCTAAAATTTTCATTACGTACTTGAATTGATATGTTTTTTTTATAAAAAAAAGCTTTTTCAAATAACCTCTTTTCATCATTAAAAATAATAAAAAGACTCATTGATTTGAAAAAAAAAACTCCTTCGAGCACAAACCCAGACGGCAGTAGACCGGTTTATACCAACAGCACTGTGTTAACGCATGCCAGTCGAGTCCGAGATAGTGACGCTCCGACGCGACAGCGAAGCGCAAGTCGCCGCCGCTCGCGAGTCTTTCTCCGTCTCGCTCGGGAGTCTCGAAGAGGCCGTGCGTTCGCTAGACGAGGCCAGCGACACGCCAGCGTTCGCTACGATAACGAAGAAGCCAGCGGTGCCCAAGCGGAGGCCGTTGTCGATGACAGGTATTGTGGCATGGTTGTGTTGATAGCTTTTTTTTTGCAGCTTTTTGTCTTAAATATAATAGAGGTAAGTTGTAGATAATTTCCTTTACACGAATGGGACGATTCTATCACTCTTTTGAAAATTACGTCAAAATTGACGGGAAGCGCCAGTTTTGTCGTTGCGTATCCTGCGGCCAGTGACATTGCTAAAGGCGAAAACCAATGACGTCCTAATTTCTTTTTCTGATCTTTAATCAGTAAATCAAATATATTTAATGTACAGTGTGGATGTTTATAGGCCTTGGTATTAATCTATATACCTTAGCATCATCAGGTGATCCACCTATTCATTTGCCTGATCGTCTGGTACTAAAAAATCATAAAGATCGAAGTGGCTAAGCCGATTTGCACGTGACTTTGTTTGCCATGTAAGGAATTGTTCAAACATTAATTCAGGTATCATTTCGAGAAAATACCGGAAAAGTACTTTAACTACATCGAAAGCTAGTTATAAATCAAATCTCCATTCTTTCAGCGACTGTCTGGTCTCGTCGTGGCTCGTCCAGTTCTCTCGGCAAACCGCCGCCGCCGGTGCGTCGCTCGTCGTCCATCTCGAGGCCGCAGCGACCGCCATATGTGCAGGTGAGTCGGAAATAAAGGCCGTTTTGGCTTGTCAAAATAGTAAAATGTCTTTTAAAGACTTTTGAGCCTTCATCACTGTATTGTAAAGGCCTAATATTTGTATACTAGATAGTTGGGTCTAATTTATTCTTTTGTCTCCTCAGGGTAACGCACAGAATCAGGCAATGGCGCCTACTGATGCGGACAATCTGCCGCCACCGCCCGCCTTCCTACTGCAACCTGATAACGAAACCGCCAACGGTAGGTTTCAACGACCGTCGATTGATCGCATATAATGTTGGATGACAACTGCTCAAATGGAGTATTGTTAATTCGTGTTTTTTTTTTTAATAATAAAGAATGATAAAATAAAACTATTTCGATAAAAATAATCTTATTTTGTCCATAGAATGTTTTTTTTCAAAAAAATAAGCAAGACTTTTTTTGTAAAAAAAAGTTTTTAAAAAAAAATATGTTTTTTTTTTGTTAGCCCTCCAAACGATCAACGTGGCGGAGACGGTGAAGCAGCTGACGGAGCTGAAGCACACGCCCGCGTCGCCCGGCCTCGTGCGCCGCAGCGTGCAGCAGCTGCAGCCCCCCGCCGCCACCACCCCGCCCACCGCGCCCACCGCGCCCGCACTCACCACCTTCCACGGCGCCGGGAAGAACCTTCAGGTCACTGTTACTGGTTACAATTTACAATGCAGTCATAAATATTATGTGAAAATTACGGCAATTCTAGTTTTGTAATCTTTTTATGTTTCCAACTACAGTGAAAAATGGTTATAATGAAATCGAAGGGACCATCTCATATGAACACTATATCCAATGGTTATTATAAACAATGATCTTTTTCTGTACAATATTTTGCCGGGACTTTACAATAGGGTATTACACCCATTTTTGAAAAGTGTCTTAATAAGATTCTATAGTGCTACTAAACAACTAAAAAAACAAAAAAATATTTAATCGATAAGTGCCATAAAAATGATTTTAAGTTTTACATTTTCAAATTTCGCGCGTAATTTGTCAAAAACGCTGGACGCAGTGGACGCCATATTGCTCTGTGGTACTGACGTCAGTTGGCTTTGTAAACAAAAACAAATTCGCTGATAATTTAACAGTTAACACTTTAGTTTACAAAGCCGTTTGACGTTATAGCATGGCGGCTACTATTCCATGGCGTTAAAGGACAGATTAAAAAAACTGAAAGCTTTGAAATAAATTATGTAAAATATTTTATGAACTAAAACGAACATTTTCCGACTGCTTTTTGCCTAAGGTATCACAATAATATATTTTTAGATTTTTTCTCATATACAGTAAAATACCCTATTCAGTCGTTATAACCGGTTTCTACTGTACTTCCTTCCGCTTGTCACAGTTATGATAAGACCCAAAAAAAGAATTTCAGTAAAACAAAAACCTAATATATTACCAAGCCTTTCTCCTTTTTCAATGATAAGTCATGTATGCTAAGACCTATGTAGTTAGGGGCGAGGCTATTGCCATCTAGCGGGCATAATTCACAAAAGATTATGTTATATTATGCTATAATGTTATTTTCGTTCACATGATGACGGTCCTCTTTTTTTACAGCAATCGAAGACGAACTTCCCTTCGTCGACTAGTATAAACAGTACAGGGAATTTGAACCCCATATACGGACAGACAGGGCACAGAATCGTGTCGTACGTAGAAAACGCGAGGAAAAACAGCTTGAATAATTCTAACTGCGATCTGTTCAGAGATGTTAATGCAGGTAAGGTCGATACTAAAACAACTGTTAGGATTAACAAAATTGTAATATAATACGTACATACATACATATATACATACATACATACACACGCACGCCTTTTCATCAGTGCAACCACTTTTCGCCGTGCGTATTCTGTTCCATGATATGATACAGGGGGAGCCTATAACAGGCAGGAATAACAGGCTTTGTAACTAGGGTTATTGTTGATACTCATACACTGAAACAGCCTGTATAATATGTCGACCCCATATTCTGAAACACCCTGTATATTGTGTGTCACAGGTATATACGCGGAGGGTAAAGGCTCACCGCAGGAGTCCAGTCCGTCGACTCCCTGCTACAGCGATACGACATTCTCGAGCTTCGGACCGCGCGTCTCTAACGGGTCGCATTATGGACAGACTGGTAAGTCGCGGTGTTACGTAATAAATGAGGTGACAATTTGCGTGTGAGATTGCTGGAGGCCCGAACACCCCTTCCCATTTGCTGTTTTGTTTTATCATTTAACGTCAAGCGACTGTCAATTCTTACGAAGAAGGACGAAGAGTAGGTGTTTTACGCCTTATTTATTCCGGTAACCGGTTTCGATGTGAACAGCAGTGTAGTCCGAGCTCTGAAATATAACCCCTTCCCTTTTATTCGCAGGCTTCAAAATGCAACAGGACAAAAAGTACGGTCAGAGCAACACGATCTACGCGCAGCCGTCGCAGATCATCGCCGGTTTCAACAGCATGTCGCTCGCGCGCCACGACACGCTCAGCCCGCTCGCCATGCGCAAGAACATCGCCACGCGGTCGCACAGTGCCGACAGACATCATATAGAACGTGAGTAACACTAACATATAACACTACAGTACGGTACGGTCCGGTCCGGTACGGCACGGTCAGGTACGGTACGGTCCGGTACGGTACGGTCCGGTACGGTCAGAGCAACACAATCTACGCGCAGCCGTCGCCGGTCATCGCCGGGTTCATAACTGGTATTTTATATGCGAAGATGGGGGAGATAGATACGATATATGGACAGTTTTTTGTTGTTGTGAAATATGAGAATCATCATTATAATCATCATCGTCATTGCCATAACACAGATGTTTGCAGATCAAATCCATGTTTGTTCCACCCATAGTCAGGTAAAGGCTCTTAATACACTGGTGAATTGCAAGCGAATTTACAGCGAGGCGAAGGCGATGCGCGCTCGTCCAGTGTAATAGGACATTTCACTTTAGTTAATCATAGATGAAACAATACCTAACTATTGAAGGTATGTGTGTATGTGTTCAGACGGTGGCGGTTTGATCGCGAGCCTGTCTGCGGCGCTGTCGCCACAGCTGTCGCCGCGCACGGCGCGCCGCGCGGCCGCCGCTGCGCACGCGCATGAACACAAGGGGAAAGGTGCGGTTTGTTATGCTATTTTAAAAATACCAATGGAATGTAAAAGAAACGGTTTTTACATCAACCTTATATTACTCTTATCATAAATGCGAAAGTTTGTGACAATGTTTGGATGTTTGTTATAAATAAACTCAGAGAGAGAGAGAGAGAGAGAGAGTGAGGAGGCCCGTGCTCAGCAGGGGGCAGTATATAATACAGGGCTGGTGTGGTATGGTAAATCCAGAAACTTTGAAAGGGCTTTGGATGTTTGGTACACAGATAGACCATGTCCTGGATTTACACATTAAAGTTATTGTTACCGGATTTTGTGCAAAAAGTTCAATTATATCAAGGTATTTCCAGAACACGCTGGACGCAGGCCGCTTTTGACAGGTCCATCTGGAAATTTTTAGAAGAGTTCTATGTTCAGTAGTGGACATCATGTGGCTAATGATGGATTTCCCTCAGGAACGATCCCGGGAGCGGTGCAGCCAGCGTTCCTGGACAAACTCTCGGCCACCATACAGCAGCAGAGACGACAGTTGGACTCCACGAGAGCCAGCACTGTTAGGAACCTGATCAATTCACACGCGCAGGTAAATTATCCCCATTAGTACTGACTCTCACTCAATTGCAATTAGAAAAGATAAGCTCGACCCTTTATTTATATACGATACTAGCGGTTGCTTGCGGCTTCGCCTGCGTGAAAGAGTTTTTCCGGGATAAAAGTTCAGCTATACAATTTTCCGGGATAAAAATTGGTCTGTATGTCACAGCAAGCTTACTTCTACAATTTTTGAGGCTTGCAGGACTTGCGGCGAGTCGCACGTGCAAAGATTTTTTATATAATAAGTCTAAACGCATCTAGAAGTTTTTGCGCAAAAGGGCACACATATAAAGGAATGTTTACTAGGAAAACAGAAAACACGGGTATACAAGTCACGTATACGTCATGCATATTCAATGAACTATCGTTTTCGTTGCATCCTCAAATAGTAGGAAAAAAGTTGTGACGTCACACATATTTGTTGAATACTATCAATAGATTTGTCACATTACTAACAAATATAGCTACGCCAAAGAGTTATACTGTTGTGTTCTATGAAAATATTTGTAGGTAAAAAGCAGTGACGTTTCACATATAATTTTTTGAATACATTCAATTTGTCACCCAATAGTATTAAAATGAATTAACACTATAACAATGAACCGCATTATTTAACAATGCCGGCTATACATTCTCGATGGAGCTAGTGACTATTGTCTTTTATAAAAATTACGAGACGAGCAAACCGCTCGCCTGATAGTCACGTCCGCACTTAAACAATAATACCATGCAGAACATTGAATTATATAAAACAGTGAGCACTGCACTGCGCTCGTCATCTTGCGAGATAAGATGTAAAACCTTATTTGGATGGAGCGATTTTCTCGCCTGTTTGGGGGCGAGAATCGTACGCAATTATTGCTAAGAATAATTGAGTGGAGATTTTCGCATCATAAAGTTTAGATAAGAAATAAGAATTCGCATGCGATTACTTTGTAGAAAAAACGATCGAGCAACTTTCTCACCAAAACGTGCAGGAATCGTACAAATTGTTTTGAATAATAAAAAATCTTTGTATACGATTAAGTTTTTTTTTAAGTAGAATTGAAAGACGAGGCGAGCATGCCGTTCGCCTGATGGTAAAAAAATGTATGTCATCCAAAATCTAGCGGAAAAATAATTTTCAAAATTTACGCAATAATAAGTAAGTTATAAACCTTTGACATTTGGTGGAAGGGGAAGTTGTCAAATAACAGTAATACCAGACTGTAACGTCATCAAGTGTCACGGCCATAATTCTGCGTGCGTGCGAAAGAGATGGCGCGATATCCCCGCCACGCCCCCACTTTCGCTCGCAACAATATTTCAAATATGAATAACTTTATTTTTCAACGAATTTTGATGCTGATTGGACAGAATAATTTCTTAACCAAAAAGACACAAAGATGGCATGGACAACCATAGCACAAAATTGTGTACAAAAGTATAATGAAACGGAGCACTCTGTCACTGGATATGCTCCAAAATATCTACTAAAAGGTACAGATGTCACGATTTTGCCAAATGAGCTAAAAAAAAAAAACAAATGTGATTTGATCCAAGACACGAAAAAAGCTATGGAAAATACAATAATATCACCTAATTACAATAAGTCAATTTACGATAAAAATCGAAGACACGTAGACTTTAAAGTTGGTGATAACGTTTTTGTGGGCAATGGAAACAAACTAAATAGGAAAAAGCTCGATGAATTGAGAATCGGACCCTACCAAATCGCGGAAAAAATATCATACTCTATTTACAAGATAAACACTGGCCATAAGAAATCAGAGTCAAACTTTTTTCACGTTTTGAAATTAACTCCAGCGCCCGTGTTTGAAGAACCCTAATGTTGTGTTGTTTTATCTTCTCTGGGAGGGGGAGATGTAATGAAAAATATAATTTTCTTTAGTGTGAATATCAAACCTGCCTCGGTGGCGTAGTTGTATCACGGTACGACTGCAAGGCTGAGGTCTCGGGTTCGATCCCCGGGTCCGGCAAAGTGATATTGGATTTTTCTATTCAGTATCAGCCCGGAGTCTGGAATTTGTGCCCGATATGGCGATAGGCTCGCCCCCTATCACATCATGGGACGGAATACGCTTGGCGAAAAGTGGGTGCACTAGTTGCGCCTCTGCCTACCCCTTCGGGGATAAAAGGCGTGAGCATGCGCGTTGAATATCAAACCTCTATTCTATCGATTTGACGTTAGCCATAAACGGATGAAATAATTATGAATCATCTAGCTGTCAACGAATATTCAATTTATTAAATAATTTTGTGAGAATTTATAATTATTGTTTTGTATCTGCTATTATTACTTGACATTGGCGAAATCGCCGATAGTTAATCGGTGGAAGTCATAATAAAAAGAAGAAGAAGAAATAATTTTGTATCGTAAAAAGCTAATTGTGATTTGGAATCGGCACCGTAATTCGTAACATTAAATGTCGTTTCCTTAATTACAGGTAAAGTATATTTGCCAAATAATTAGTTATTTATGTGAAACATACACGTAAGTTAACCAGAATAAAACCTTAATTACAGAGAAACCCAATTGTGTTTGATTGACTGTGCCGTCCAACTCACTGAAAAATCATTTTATACATAAAAAATTATGTACAAAATCAAACAGCGGGAACGAACCTATTGCCTCGCCATCGCGCATATTATTTAGACGGGCAACTTGTAATGGCCTATCAAGAATCGCTCGTGCGAGTCGAGCATATTGCTCCGACTAAATTAGGCCAGTATACCGGCCTTTTTACAACCAAGCCGGAACCTACGGCCAGACTACGCAACGTGGGTGGTCGTAACGAACCCTTTAGCATGTATCGTTAGTGTATTATCTACATAATTTGATAGCAATTTCTCATCAGGGACTAAGAGTGGTCCCTTTACTTTCTTAACCATTCCACTTTAATTATTTTTTTTAATTTCGGTATATTTAATTGGTAGGGAAAAAATGGAAAATGCATTTTGTGGTACTTTATCTATCATACGCTGTGCCTGATTGTGCAATTTATTTATTTAAAATCTTCATCCTACATCTAAAGCATAGAAGAAAAATAAGTATGCAATAGGGACTAGGGTTAAACAATATTTTTTCCTTAATAAATAAATTATTAAACAAAACTTAGCTTGTTTTTTACTAGTGTTACTCGCGGCTTCGACAGCACGAAAATGTTTTCGGGAGAAACTTCCGCTCTGTACTTTTCCGGCATAAAAAGCCTATTACCTTGTTATTTCATGCCAATTGTTTTGTTCGGTTGTGTGTTGTGACTAATAAATCGTTTTTCTTTCTTTTCTTTTACCTTTCCTATGTTTCAAGCTTATTGTGTACAAAATTTTATCAAAATCGGTTCAGTAGTTTAGCCATGAAAACGTAACAGACAGTCAGTAAGTTTTTCCCGGGTTTAAGTGTGGATACTGCAATAACTTGGGTCGCCGGTAATCTTCAAGCAATGTAGCCAGTGGCGAAGCGTTGGGGCGGAGGGGGTAGCACTTTCAAGGGGGTGGAGGAGGGAGGGGCAAATGCATCAAATATTTTTTTTTTTTGCTTTCACTCATTTAACAATAGGGAGAGGGGACGGTGTGGCACGCCTGATTCTTAATGGGCCTTGGTAGTTGCAGTGGCTGTTTTTAAATAAATAACGCCAAAGTTGATCACTATGCCTTAGCTGCATTGATAACACCGACTATTTGATGAAGACTAATTAAGACTTAATGAAGACATTGCCATGGTATAAATTTATTATCTCAGTTTGTATATCTACTTAGTCGTATATCCATCTATTTATATGTATATATTTATACTATACTTGTATGTATTTATTAAATAGTTAATCTTATACTTCGTACACCTTATGCTGCCCCATATTATCTTTCCGTTTTCTCTCATGTCCATCCCATGGTTGTCTGTAAGAGATTGCCTTGTGCGATAAGACCGTCATTTGTACTTTTTTTCTCTTCTTGTTTTTTATGATTTATGTCTCAGGTGTACAATTAAGTGTAAATAAATAAATAAATAAATAATGACGGTGAAATTACATACGTCAATGCAATGATTATTTAAACCGCGGATTTCTGCATAGACTGGAATCTAGGTAAAAATACATATACAATGCCGTCATACACATTTTCATAGAATGATAGTTTGTCATGCTATAGTGTAGATACCTAGTTACATTCAAGTCCTTTGTCAACTTTAACTGAATTAATACGTACATAATAGATAGTGTCACGCCTTTTTCCCTGCTCAAGGGTAGACAGAGGTGTAACTCAGCCCCAAGTGAATTAATAAAATCTTTACAAACTAGTTCTTGGCCGTGGCTTCATTTGCAAACTCTTGGTGATGATAACGTCCATTTTACAAGCTTTTATTTAACTTGCAATGTATGTATGTTTGTTCGGGTGGAATCTTGCAAGCCAATTTTAAAGCTGTTATTCTCAACCGATTGTGTTGTAATTTTGCATCACGTTCAGTTTGGGCTACAATGCATTGTTTTTAGCTAAGTGACGTCATTCTGAATCCAATATGTCGGACGGACGAAGATGATGGCCTAGATTTTTTTTGTGCACGTCCATAATATAGGTATCAAATGAAAGGGTTTGCTGAGAAGAATACAAAAAATAAAATGACCTCTAAATCCAATATGGCGGACGACCCACGATAGAGGACTAGTTACCTATTTTTTACTCACTCCTATAATATGGGTATCAAATGAGAGGCCTTGCTGAGAATTACTTGAAAAATGACTAAAAAGAAAAAAAATCTTTCAATTGAATCAAACTTTGTTTAATAATATGTACAGATAAAAGCTTGTCGCGAGATTTACTTGTGTAGATAATACAATAATCATGTAACTTGATCTTGACAAAAGTAAATCTCGCGACAAGCTTTTATCTCTTCATAGTATTGAACGAAGTTTGATTCAATTTAAAGTTTTTTTTTCTTTTTAGGGCATTTAAATAAAAGCTTGTTTTTTTTTTAAATCTTTTTATTTATTAATTTGATATCGCTATATAACCGTGGCGCTTATTACAGCGGGGTCAAGTATAATGGGGTCAAGGTAATATACTTGAGGGGTATTTAAATCACTATTCTGTATACTTATTACTTACATGACATCTTTTATTCAAACACTCGCGCCTTTTACCGCCGAAGGGGTAGGCTGAGGCGCAACTAATGGATAAATTTTTCACCACGTGTATTTATTTATTTATTTATTTGCACTTTATATACATAAGTATATCGGCGGACTTAATGCCAAAGGCATTCTCTCCCAGTCAACCTTAGGGTGGTGCAGAAATACATAAGGTAGGTGCATCAGGTACTTAACTTGATATTAGAGATACGAATAAACGTACATAAAAGTAAACAAGTATTTAGTCCCACGATTGGTGATAAGGGGCGAATCCATCCTATTTGGGACAATTTCGACCCTTGCGATTACGTGTGCTATTGGAATACCTGCCTCTTTATTATTAACCAACTTCAACAGAAGAACGTTACTCAATTACTGGTGGTGGGTCTCTCATATGTAAGAGTCCGTCTGGGTGGGTACCACCGCAATGTCTATTTCTACCGCCAAGCAGCAGTGTGCATACACTACTGTGTTTCGGTTTGAAGGACATTGTAGCCAGTGTAACTACTGGACATAATGAGACTTAACATCTTATGTCTCAGGATGACGAGCGCGGTGGAATGCCACACAGTATTTTGTAACTCAAGGTGCTGTATGGTGTTGCTACTGTTCATGGGCGGTCTTATCGCTTACCATCAGGCGAACGGCATGTTCATCTCTTCATTCAATAAAATAAAAAAAAATAAAAAAATTGGTCGTATTTTTTTAAAATATTATTTCATTGATAATTGTTTTACCCGTAGTCTAATTAAAATGATTCATTTTACATTCGATTTTGTAAAGCTTTTGAAAGATTTTGATTTCATTGGTATGGGACCACTTCGAAGAGGCACGACGAAACTCCTCAAAAACAAATAGGATTTTTAAGATTATACTACTATCATAATGTAAGGGATATTAATGTTTGACCATGCACTTAAAGATGTGACTGCCTCGGTGGCGTAGTTGTATTGCGTACGCGTTACGAGTACGATTTGCGCGCTGAGGTCCTGGGTTCGAATCCCGGGTCGAGCCAAAAAACATTGTGACTGGGATTTTCCATCTTAAAAAAATTACTCAGTCGCAGCTCGGAGTCAGGAAGTTGGCGGTGTGATACCCCCGTGCCTCGGAAAGCACGTAAAGCCGTTGGTCCTGCGCCTGATCTCTCTCCGGTCATGTCGGATTGCCGTCTCACCGGACTATGAGAGTGAAGGAATAGCGAGTGCTCCTGTGTATTGCGCACACACTTGTGCACTATAATATCTCCTGCGTACCTGGCTGATCTCTGTTGAGATTGGCCGCCGTGGCCGAAACTGGCTAGGAGGATTACAAAGATGTAGAAGAGCATTGCTCGAAATCAATTACGATGAGAATGATTCTTTTTTTTAGTTTATTGCAGACACACAGAATATAATCAAAACATAATAATTACTTTAGCTAGGGTTAGTACTTAATCTAGATTTCACTCCAAAATTTCTGCACAAATCATGACTACTACATACGATGTGTTAATATTTAGTTATAATAACTGTAAATATTAAACGAATTTTGTATTGAGTTTATAGTATTTAATACCATTTCAAGTGGGACACTGCTTTTAAACACCCACAATTTCTGAAGAATCATGAACGACCAGTCTTAAAGGGAATCAATAGGGATTAAGATAGGGAGGGGGTATTTCGAGCTTTGGAAATTTCACTAGTCGTATTTACCCGGGGACACCATTTGCGTTCGGGAGAAAGGATTCCGGGTTATCCTATCTGAAAGTTGACCAAGTTAAATTATAATGAGTGTTTTAGTAAAGTACCTAAACCTGAATAAACATGTTATTTAATATTTGGATGGGGGGTTTTTTAGTACGTGCCGTCTCTTGTTACGACAATCGTTACGCGAACGTACTTTCCCGTTTATTTATAAGATGCATCTGTTTCCTCTTACTATAGTTGTGTCAATTTAAGCTTGCCGGTATGACAATTTATTGACACTTCACTTCATACTATGTGTAGTGAAGAGAACAAAAAATCGGTTGCCCGAAATAATCGATTCTTAAGTGATATCGATTTCTTGTTCAGAGAGTTTATAATCGATAGTCAAAAGGGTAATTTTTATATAAATCACTGTTTTATATAATTATTATATTCCATTCATCATCATCAACCCGTTACAGTCCACTGCTGGACATAGGCATCTCCCAAGACACGAATTCCCAAGAATTATTGTGACACGTTTGCTGCGTCCAACGGGTAATCTAGTCATTATTAGTGTAAGATGCAGATAGGTATTGCTAAATAATTTTCTTTAACAATTTGGTATTTGTTAACTATTTTTTAAGAATAATTCAACTAAAATCCTATCATGTTTTATTCATTTTCGTCACTGGATATTTCTAAATGATCATCAGAACTGTTTTCGTCTAAATTAATAATAATTTCTTGCTCCAATAAATTATCTAAATGTACGTCTCTCTCAAAATCTGCTATTATATTTTTTTTTGTTTTTTCGATAACTCTACACCAATCTTGCTCGTCACTTTTTTACACGCGTCATTGAGGAGACCCATCATTTTTTTTGTAGAAAATGGTGGCTTTGTATTATGTCATGCAGCGTATCCTGTAAAAGAGGTTTTTTTTATGGTATTGAATGACGAGACGAGCATGCCGTTCATCTGATGGTAAGCGATACGACCACCCAAAAACAGTAGCAACACCATCCAGCACCTTGAGTTACAAAGTACTGTGTGGCATTCCACTGCGCTCTTCATCCTGAGACATAAGATGTTAAGTCTCACTAATTGTAGTTACACTGGCTATAATGTCCTTCAAACCGAAACACAATAGTACATGCACACTGTTGCTTGGCGGTAGAAATAGACATTGCGGTGGTACCCACCCAGACGGACTCTTACATATGAGAGACCTACCACCAGTAAAAGGCAAAATGGTAAATTTAAATTGTAGTTTTAAAATATGTCTGAGCGTCGGTCGTCTGTACTTTGAAAATACACACACACACAGACACACTCACTCCTTTTATCCCCGAAGGAGTAGGCAAAGGCGCAACCAAGGGGTGCCTTGGTGCGTTTATATTATTAGTAGGATATATTGTACTTTATCTAATACATTGTACTAGACTGTTTTAAAAATGCTCTTGAAACATATTTTAATAAATATATGTACCTAAACAACAACTATTGATCTGCTTCAGTTGAAAACTCTATCGTGATACATCCTGCATATAATTTCCAAATTTCGATTTTTCTCAGTAATCGTTTATATTTCGTTTCCAAACGATTAAAAACTTTCCCAACGCTACGCCCGTGAACTGATGGATACAACATTGTAAAGGCGTCGCGTTGATTTAAAAGTCAATATTAAATTCTTTATTGCGGTATATTTTTACAATATTATTTCAAGGTTAGCACATAAATATTATACTCATTGCTATAATTTATGGAGAACGTGGTTAATATTTGCAATTATATAGTTGAATTTTTAACTAGTCTTTCTTTTTTTAACATGTTTGCGTTATGCAATCGACGGAAACAACACGACCTTATGTTTTTATACAGATGTGTTACTGAGTTTTCTGAGTGCAAGCATTTGCTAGAGCGCTGTCGTCGTGTGTCGTTGTCGATACCATACCGGCTGCCTAGACAGCCGCGAACTGAACTCTTCCACCTACCACAAAGCCGAACAAATGTTGGGTATAACTCGCCCATACGTAGAATATCCACTACCTACAATGAAATCTGTGCCAAAGTGCCAAATATTGACATATTTTTTTATTCCCTAAATATTTTCAATAACAAATGTAGACGTTCCTTTAGATCAAAAGTTATAACATTAGACTATTTACCCGTACCTCCTGCGGTTAAGCGCGGTACCGCACCCCAATTTTGTGACGTCCGAGATTGCTAAATATCCCCCGCACAAACACAAATTACTGCAAAAATGCCTTCCTCAAAAGAGCCAGCTATCAGTTTCACAATATAATGTATGATATGGACTTAGATCTTTTTTGCACAAGTATTCCAAAACTTAAAAGAATCATGAGCGATGCATTCTTCCTCTGAGTTCGGTTGTATGCGTTGTTTAACTTAGATAAATATATTTTTAACGGTTGAATTTTATATAATATATAACAAATTCTTAATATCTTGCTTCTAGAACACTCTAGAAGCAAGATATTAAGAAATTGTATGTGTAGGTACACACCTAACCTATAAGTGAAAACTTTTAACTGGCCTTTTGTCGCTATTATAATCTTATATACTATCATTTGTATTAGCTGTAAGTTTTCTACAACCAATAAAATAAAATACTATGATAATTTATATATTTTTTAAGTAATGTTGTGTACATCTGTAATTGGACATGTATTAGTTTTAAGCCTAAGTAAAGTGTATTAGAGTATTAAATATACGTGTACTGTTGATGTACCTTTTTAAATATATAAATAAATACTTTTTGGGTAGACGTTCTCACAAAGTTATCGCGTCGCGAAAAATTGAATTGTCATACCGGCAAGCTTAAATTGACACAACTATAGTCATGTGGTTTAGAATTACATTGTTGTTCGTAGTGGTTGAGCGCATGAATGGGCTGGCACACACGCGTACAAGTACTCACGCCGTTTATTCTCGAAAGGGTAGGCAGAGACCAACCAGTGCCACATTTCGTCAAGTTTATTCACTCCTATGATTTGAAAGGGGTGAGCCTACTACACGGTCTAATGCTCGGGGATAGAACCCGAGACCTCAGCACCGCAGTCGTACCTTAATTCAATGCGACCGAGGCAGAGGGCTGGCGCGATCGAAGTATAATATTTTTTGTAGAATTTACTTAAAATGTAAAAAAAGACTAACTCAATATTTCCTTACAGGTTTTATATAAAAGCATCACCACCCTTAATTCATTTGTCTTTGAATTCACCTCACCTGAAAATAACCTCCAAATTTTGTAGCTTCCATCTAAAAAAAACATATTCTGGCCACGCTGGGTATCAATAATATTCGGCCGGGACCCATGTTTTATCATTTTTGTCATATTAAAAGAATATATAAATATTTTTTTGCTCTAAATAGTTTCTTTCTTATCCACATGTGGATCTTGTGTCGATTTTGTACTGCCACCTATAGTTCGTGCACGTTACCTATATCTTCTGCGTACCTGGCCGATCTCCGTTGAGATTGGCCGTCACATGGGCTTAAGATGAAAAATTTATTCACCGTTAATTACTTTTCTAATATACAAGAGTTCTTGTAGTAACGAAACGGCAAAGCCACATACTTTGATTAAGGTGTAGAGTTTATGAAGTTAGGGCGTGTAGAGTTAGAAGGTTGGCTCTACATGAGATTTGATAACTGTTTGACAGTGCGAGCCATATGATCTCGTCTTGGCAACATTTAACATGACAATATTTTGATGGGATTTATACTTTCCTTGAGTATAGGCCACAGTTTGTGCCACGCCGCAAGTCCCGCGTCCGGAGGCTCTATTATGCGGAAGCAAAAAAAGATCTCTGAACTTTTGGGTACCGCTTAAGTTTAGCGTATAGGCTAAGAGACCCCTACAGCCCGGGGGCCTCGTATCATTGATATGGCCAGGGCCGGATTAGCCTAAAGGCAACTGCCTAGGGCCTGGCACCGGCCAGGGGCCCTTCGTCTCGACAAAAAAAATGTAATAACGATACGTATTTAATAAACCCGTTACCAGATAACAATATTATTGCCTTGTTTATTTTTTATATTGTATTTCAATACATTTTGGATCATATTCTAAGTTTGTAAAATACATATCTACTACCTTAATTTTTTTTTGCAGTCGGATAATTAAGTTGTGGTAGAAAAACTATTTTTTAGAAACTCAGGCATGGGAAAAGGGCCCCCAAGGCGTCAATTCCTAGGGGCCCCGTTATTCTCAATCCTGCCCTGAATACGGCTGATACAGCAGTAGCTACGCCCCTGATTGTACATATTACTTCATTATATGAAAATCGTACGTCAATGGGTGATAATCATTAATTAAACCATTTACAATTCACAAATTATCTGAATTCTTAGTAACGAACAATGGAAGGAAAACATATTAAAATATAGCTATATGTTCTAACATTGTTATATGTAAGTTATGTAAGGAATATTTGTATTAGTCTGAATACCTTACAAAATGGACCACGACGTTGTTTTCTAGGCTTGGTGACAGATATAAACAAATAAACACACCTCCTTTAGGATTACAATACCGTTAATGTAAAAAATACATTTTAGTATAGGAAACATAAAGAAATATATATTGAAAGATTTTAAATTCTAGTTTCTTTCCGTCTCAAGTCACCAAAAAAGGCAATTTCAAGAAATAAAAGTCACGGCTCCCCGTCATGAAAAGTTTAGATTTGTAAAAGATTTAATTTTACATATTTTGCCGCCCCCTTAAAAGTGCCGCCCGGAGCGGGCCGTGAATCTCATTTTTAACCGACTTCCAAAAAATGCAGGAGGTTGTCAATTCGTGTCTTTGTTTTTTTTTATATATTTACACTGATTTTTATGAGAATCGTGAGTCTATTTCAGTGATTTCTTTTTTATTTAGTAAAGAAGTGTCTAGAAATGGTCCCATTACAATATATCTTGGTTTTGGGTCTATCATTTCATTGAACAGACCTAATAGATCTAAATATTTTTTTTTATTGGTGTATGTTGTCATATAAACATTTAGCTAAAACTTCATCACTATTGTTACAGCCGGACCCGCGCGTGTGTCACACATCTCTCATGGAACAGATCAAGCGCGGCGCAACGTTGCGGCGCAACAAACAGTGCAACGACCGGTCAGCACCCAAGATACGTTAAACACTTGTAACAGATCTTGAAACATGTAACCATGGGCGTACGGTCAGCTCCAAATGTATACTTTGACAGAAAGACTTTCTTTGTAATTTATATACGTCTTTATCAGCATCATTTAGTTGTGGCTGACTGTATTTAGACACCTGACCCAAGAAGGGGAGTGGGGGGCAAATCGTAGGCAAATCCCTAATTTTTGTCCAAGTATCAATTTCGGAATTTGCTATAGTCCCAATAATTCAACCCAAGTATATAAGTTTTTATGTATAAAAAATCATAAAGGGCAGGTACCTTACCCTGTCTCCCTTGTACACGCCCATACATGTGACTTTCAAATAATTTCAAACTTACTGACCTCAAAACATGACTTTTGACACCTTGATATCAGTATTCGAATATATTTCTGTTTTCAACTCTACAGCGAAACAGGGTTGGAATTTTAATGACAATGTGTAACTGCTTACCGATATAGAATAATAGAGACCTAATTAAAATTAGTTTTTAACTTGTCCTAAACTGAGCTCATCAAAAATCTGCAATTTATGAAAAGGGGGATTTTTTTTTATTATTTGAGGTTTGCCAACAAATTTACAATAACACAAACATAATAATAGCAATCAGAAAATAAAACTAATTGTAACTCAGACTACAAATGATGAAAACGATATCAACATTTGTATCTCTATTTTTGACAAAACCTACCCTCTTTAGTTAGTTCTCTATAGTCAAAATATTCGTGTTAATAATATACATAACTAATAACAAATTCTCGTTCAGGAAACGATATGACATAAACGGTTTTTAGAATTTAAATTAATACTATTTTGATGATATCCTCAATTATAATATCAACATTTATGGTTAATGTTCGTTTTCAACAATCTTTCCTGAATTTAGGGGCTTCATAAGTAATGAGTGAACTCAAGGACCGAGGCTTGTCTCAAAAATTTTATGTATCTCAAAAAACTATAGCGGCTTCACGTTCTTTTAGGGCTGTTCTAAATGTAGAGCGTTGGTGAAAATAGACTAAAAAACGTCCTAAATTGACAAAAGTGCGTCATCACTGCCTGAAAGCTTATTTTTCTATATTTTGTACTAGTTCTTGCTTGCTCCGCCCGGTCGACTCTCTGAATGAACTTCCCACTTCTCCATGGATAATAAATAGTCTACATGATAGTCCAGTGTGCTTAGAATGTGGCAAAAAACACGACCCGACTCCGTTTCCTTTCATTGGGATTGGTTGAGAGACTAACACGTGACTGACGTATTGGTCTCTCGATCAATCACAAACATCGAAATTAAATGACATCGACTTACGAGTTGCGTTTTTTTTGGCACATTCTTTCAATTTTATCCAAGTTCAACGGTTTCTGCGTTTACTTGTAAGTTCCAATAAGCATATAAATTTTTCTCCATAGGCTATTTTACTTATCTTTTTTATTATCTTTATCAAAAAGTTACGTCATTTAAAATCTAACATAAAAAAAAACACAATCAAAATCCTATATAAACATAATTATAAGCGTTTGAAATCCAATAGAAGGGCTAATTTCCAAAAATCTAAAAAGAGACTCAATGACATCTAGTGACGTCATCAGGTATTAAGATGCGCGCTAAAGAAAGAGTTAGCGCGATCCCCACTATACCACTAGTAGCATATACGTTAGTCCAGGACATAGTCGATATAAGTGCAAAATTTCATTCCTATTCGTTCAGCAGTTGTTGCGTTTTCTTCCAACAAACAAAAAAAAAATGTAAGTTGTAAGATTAGCAAGATTTATTGGGACTTAACATCTAATGTCTCAGGGTGACGAGCGCAGTGGAGTGCCACGCAGTACTTTGTAATTCAAAGTTCTGTATTATGTTATTGTTTATGGGCGGTCGTATTGCTTATCATCAGGCGAGCGGCATGCTCGACTCATCATCATCATCAGCCACGTGAAGTCCACTGCTGGACATAGGCCTCCCCTAAAGATTTCCAGACGGACCTGTTGAAAGCGGCCTGCATCCAGCGTGTCCATGCGACCTTTATCAAGTCTTCCGTCCATGCAGGTAGACGTCCGACGCTGCGCTTGTCCACTCGAGAACTTTTTGCTCCATCTGCCGCCAGTTCTACGAGCTATGCGTCCTGCCCACTGCCACTTTAGCTTGCTAATCCGCTGGGCTATGTCGGTGCTTTTGTTGTTCTACGGATTTCTTCATATCTGATTTGATCATGTAGAGAAACACCGAGCATAGGTCGTTGAATGACCGAGAGCCGTCTTAGGCGGTCCATAGTCAGAGGCCATGTCTCAGAGCCGTATGTCATCACTGGTAACACGCACTGATCGAAGACTTTTGTCTTCAGGCACTGAGGTATTTTGGACGAGAAGACCTTGCTTACTTTTTGAACGCTGCCCTACCGAGCTGGAGTCGACGATTGATCTCTCAAAGTTCGACTCATCATACAAAGGCATTAAAGAAAAGAATTAAAAACCGCCCACTAATCAGATTAAAGCATTTTGTTCACGCACACGGCTGTATTTGTACGGGAAAATAATTAGTGGTATAGCAACCGCAATCGATAACAGTGCTGTATACGGATACTGGATTAATTAGTTCTGAATTATTTCTTTTGAAGTTGTATAATTTAATAATTAAGCGCTGTTGCTAACCGCTTGAAGCGCTTTATCCGAACGTCATTCGAATTCGTAGTAGCAGTTCGAGGTCAAACCATTAAATTACAAAAATTGAATCCGAAAAACCGCTATTAAAGTTGTACTAATAAGTCTGGTTTTTTCGAAACACCGCGTGTATACTGTACACCAGGTGTGCATTAGTGTCTGTGTACCTATTGTTTAGCTGTTTGTAACGAAGCAGTGTGCAGGTACTGTTTTTTTTATACGGTCACGGTAAACTGACCTCTCTGCCCAACCTGATGGTAGCAGAATGGGGTCCATATGTGTCAACTGACTAGAGATGATTGTCCATTTCCTGTCGACACAATTATGCCTGTTGGGAACAGATATACACAGGCTGAACCCGGAACGCGACATATTTACGTTTTTTTGAGTGCTTTAAATAAGTAAATCTATACATATAATAAAACAGCATAAATCGGTGTGTCTGTACATTCAAAAAGGTATAAAATAGAAATGGTGACATGGAAGAGTAATCTATACTAATATTATAAATAGGAAAGATTTGATTGTTTGCATTGAATAGGCAAACAAACAATCCGAAACATGTGGACCGATTTTAAAAATTCTTTCACCAATATAAAGCTACATTATCAGCGACTAACACAGGCAATTTTTTTATACCGGGGAAATATAAAGCGGGACTTTTATCCCGGAAAAACTTATTCTAGCGGGCGGAGCCGCGAGCAGAAGTCTAGTAGAACATAAATCAGCGATTTTTTAAAATTCTTTTCTGTCTGTTATTCTGTTTGTTAGCGCACATCTCCGAAACTACTGAACGGATTTTCATGTAGTTTTCTCAGTTGGACAGAGTTTAACAAAGTATTGGATGACGTTGCTGGTCGGTATTAGCGATATTATTCATTTTTGGAACGAAGTTCCTTATCGCGCGTTGTGAAAGGGTAAGTTGTGCTGGACGGAAAGTTGTCACGACACTTTTTGCTATGATCTTACTAATATGAACCTTAAATACAATGCGTAGAAGCTATAATTCTTGAAACGAGTATATTTTTATTTATTTTATTTATCAAAGTCATTAAAACCATTTCTTACTAATCTAATATGAACCTTAAATACATTGCGTAGAAGCTATTTCCCCAGCGTTGGCACGGCACGAGTACAAAAGAATCGAACGTAACATTCTTTTTTCAAATTTTGTTGATTTATTCTACTTTGGTTACTGACATTTATCAATAACAAGACTAAACGTGCTTTGCTCGCGTTTAAAAATCTACTTTATGTGGTAAGCGTAAGATCGAATTTGTGTTTAGTCAATCAAAATTTGTGATAAAAATGCTATGCAATAGCTTTACCGCGGCAGTCTCCGAGTGCCACACGTATTTATTTGTTTTTTTCTCTAGAAACTTATGTATTGGAACGGAAATAGGAAAATATTTATATATTTATATATATACACACTCTGTTATATAAATAAAATTTTATTACAATTCCTTCACTAATTAATCGAAAGGAACTTCGTTCCATCCGGGTGTCCCTTGACACCTCTCATTGCTTTATTTTATTATATATAATGATTCCTTATGTTTACGCGAATGTTAGACATTGAAATTAAACTATTATAACGGATTTTATCGCGGTTTTTTTAAAGTTTTTTATTATATATATTAAATAAAGATACAGCAGTTTTCCTATTGGAATAAAACGTCGCTTTCTAGGTATTTGTACAAACAAATATGTCCAGTGATCAGTTATGAAACATACGACACGTCCTGAGGCGTCATATTGACATCAGTCGTTAAGGTCACGTACGCCAATAAACGTGTAATAACGATTGTCATCAGAAAAAAGTAGGTATGATAATTTTTTGTACACTTAAGGACTGTTTCACAAGTTTCAAGTTAATTTTATATCAGTTATGGTATTCAACAGCTTATTTAGTCACTCATTTGTTATTTTCCGCAGTAAACTTAATTAGGGCATATAATTATAGTAGGGACAAACTAATATGGCCGGTATGACATGACACGGTTTTGAATTTTTTGGGTAGATGTTCTCACAGAGTTATCGCGTCGGGAAAAAAATTGAATTGTCATACCGGCCAGCTTAGTTTGTCCGAACTATAGGGAAGATAATCTACATGAAAACAATTGAAGTTCTTTTGATAAATATGTTTGATTGTGTTCTGTTTTATGCCTTTATTTATAATAAATAAAAAAATACCGTTTATTTGGGAGCATATATTAGAGTGTGACTTTTGTATTTGGTCGGCTTATATATTTAAAGCATTGCGCGCGGCTCCGCCCGCGTTGAAAAGTTTGTCCGGGATAAAAAGTAGCCTGTAGCACTCGGGAGTAATGTAGCTTCCTATTAGTGAAAGAATTTTCAAAATCGGTCCAGTAGTTCCTGAGATTAGCGCGTTCAAACAAACAAACTCTTCAGCTTTATATATTAAGTATAGATGTGACGAGCAGCATTTCAGTTGTGAAACAGGTTCTAAATGTAGAGGACTAGTTGATGTGTTTTTTATTCGAGCACGGCAGTGTCCCTCTGCACCTGATGGTAATTGGACATACACTCACTCACGCCTTTTATCCCCGAAGGGGTAGCCGGAGGCGCAACTAATGCACTCACTTTTCGCGGTGCGTATTCCGTCCCATGATGTGATAGGGGGCGAGCCTATCGTCATATCGGGCACAAATTCCAGACTCCGGGCTGATACTGAATAGAAAAATCCAATATCACTTTGCCCGACCCGGGAATTGAACTCAAGACCTTAGCACTGCAATCGTACCGTAATGCAAATACGCCACCGAAGCAGTAGTTTACATAGACACGCCCCTATCTCCGAAAAGGTAAGCAGAGGTGAAACTAGTGCACCCATTTTTCAACATGTGTATTCCGTCCCATGATGTGATTAGGGGCGAGCCTATCGCCATATCGAACACGAATTCAGACTCCGGGCTGATAATGAGTACACATATCTTGTTTTTAGTTGTAATAAACATGTTTAGGGAAAACGCAAGTTTGTTTTGAAATTTAGATTAACCTATTTCTTGCATATTTTTGTTTTATTTAACCATAAATAATAATTATCATTGTGTAAATGTTAAGTTATTTACATTATAAAATAAACTGAACGGATTTGGATGGTACACAGATAAACCGTCCTGGATTAGCATATTATAGGCCATTTTTTATCCCAGAAAATTTCGTAGAGCTACTTTTATTTTGAATGGATTCAAGTGAAGACGCTAGCATAATCTAGTTTTCAATGCATTCAATGGAACTATTAATAACAGTTTTTTTTCTTTGTAAGGTAAAATCAAGTCCTATCAAAACAAGGTCAATCTAATGACCAAGAGCATTTCCCACCTCGTCAGCCTCAAAAATTATGCCGGCCTGTATATTCACTTCCCAAAATCCTAAATACATTAGTTAAATTGTAACGTCATATGTAGTCATGACACCTATTATGGACATGTGGGAGTTTTTTTGACAATGAGTTCATCATGTCTAGAGCGTACGTGACAGGCACCGTGAGACTTTGGGTTAGTGATGCGACTCGAATAGGAGTATATGACTCGACTCACTCGAGTAATTTGCACTCACACAATGCACTCAACGTTGCTACTTTTTTTTTTTTTTTTTTTTTTTATCTTTTTTACTGTGTTTGTGTGTTCCTGTAAACTTGTTTGTAACTCGAGAATCGTGTGCAATAAATGTTTTTATTATTATTAATATTAATATCAGTACGTCACTCGAGTTGTACTCAAGTTTTCGAGTTGACTATTTACACACCCTGTAAATCGAGTAAGATTTGTTTAAATATTTTTAAATATCTTTATGTAATCTATACTAATATATAAAGCTAAAGAGAGTTTGTTTGTTTGTTTGTTTGTTTGAACGCGCTAATCTCAGGAACTACTAGACCGATTTTGAAAATTATTTCACTAATAATAGGAAGCTACATTACTCCTGAGTGCTATAGGCTACTTTTTATCCCGGAAAAACTTTTCCACGCGGGCGGAGCCGCGCGCAAATGCTAGTTACTAATATGCCGGAAGATGAAATAATATACAATATAATAGTTAATGTTCACTAAAATTTTTGCTTGCACTATCACATGAAAAATGCTGAATTAGCCATAAAAATGTTTAAATTGGTAGCAATAACGTTCGCGACGTAGACAGCGACTAGTGAATTAGCGACTTCTAGAAATTTCTAGCGGTCACCGAGGCTACTCGGCAACTCGAGTGCAGATGGACTCGAGTCAATATTTTTTTCACTCGAGTACGAGTTTGACAATTTCACTCGAGTCACTTGAGTAAAAACCCGTCTCGGGTCGCATCACTACTCTGGGTTCGAAGTCCATGTAGGGAAAAAATATTTTGTATGTCATTAACTATTCAAAATAATATTTGGATTACCACGGTATGTCAAATATCGCACCTTTAGGATGAAAACGACACAATTCAAAAAAATCGAAAATTGAGTTGTCGTCATAAAATGACTTCAACGAAATTTACAATAGAACAATAGTTCAAACACCGCCATATTCAAGCAGGAAAAGGACAACACTATTATATCGGTGCCTTTTTAATTATATTATCATAAAAAAGGGACCAGTTTTAAGTCATTTTATGACGATAACTCAATTTTCGATTATTTTGAATTGTGTCGTTTTCGTTCTAAAGGTGCGATATTATTTTGGGGGTAGGCAGAGGCGCAACTAGTGCACCCACTTTTCACCGTGTGAATTCCGTCTCATATGATAGGGGGCGAGTCTATCGCCATATCGGGCATATATTTTAGACTACGGGTTGATACTGAGCAGAACAATCCAATATTACTTTGCCCTATCCGGGATTCGAATCCACAACCTCACCACAGTAGTCATACGCCACCGAGGCAGTCGTTATAATAAAAATAGTTGCCTTTATTTACAAACTTCGTTTAACTTCTGTTTACATTTTTATTCCATAGAAATATGATGCATAACAATGCTTATTGTAATGCATTTTTCACTGTATTTATTTGTAAGTATTATGACTTGCAATGGGGTCATCGCAAGCTTTTTTATGACTGTTTAAATTAGATCAGTAGCTAGTGGAAGGATCGAACTCTTATCCTAACTGTCGTCTGCGCAATTTTCATCCATAAATCGGGTTTATTATATTTACGCGAATGTTAGACATTGAAGTAAAAATTTTAATTGTTAATTATATTTTTTTTAAATGTATTTTTAACAAAATAAGGTAGATATTGTAACATTAACTTTTCGGACCACCAACATCTCAGTCCGCCCCGTGACTACAAAGTGCAAAGCCTTCGAACGGTCGGGAGAAAATATTAATTAAAAAACCGCGATAAAATCCGCAGAATAGTTTTATTTCAAAATCGGCTTTAGTTTTACGACCGTGTTTAGTGTTTTGTTAAAGGTTAAATTTCAAAGTTTATGCAAACAGCGTTCGCCGATGTCAACTGTTTATTCTTCCTGTATTTTAATTTAAATAAGTTTGCTAAGACGTCCCATTACAATTGTTACTTTGTTTTGGGTTTATGATATTTTGTAAACATATTTCTGGAACGTAACTATTATGTGAGATTTAAACGCCTTGATTCTGAAATCACATAAACACTCATTTTATTTACTTTACCTTTGACAATGTTTGCCTTAGTTTGTTCATGGGAATTTCTTAATATTTCTCAAATGTATGTAGGAAAACGTATACGGAAACCCGCGCGTCACAAGAAATTTTAATGCGCATTATATGGGCGCGAAACAACGTTCCTACGTCTAGTGTAGAAAAGGAAATAAACTAAAGAATATTAGCAATAAACAGTAGAGCAAATGTACTATAAATCAGGGTAAATCGGACTAAGGGGTGAAACGGAATGATATTCACATCAATTTTTTGCCAGATAATGCAAGATGCTGTAATGTCGTGAAAACAAATATTGTACTACCATTCTTACAAATTTTAGCAGGTCTGGTAATCATTTGATAATAATTTTCTCCCAAACTAGTCCTCATTCACGTTTTAACGGTATTGTTTTCATTGTTAAACACATTAGGATATGAATTATATTAAACAATCTTTTGTTCGCGGTTTCGCCCGGGTGAAAGAGTTTTCCAGAATAACAGTCCTACTATATACTTTCCCAGGGTCTCAAACTATATCCATACCAAGGTTCATCGAAATCCGTTCGGTAGTTTTTGAGTTACTTATACGACGCATGTACGTATATTTTGTCAACGGCCGCGCCGGGAATAGCTTATTCCTGTTAGGTGTGGCATTTTTGCGAGTCTCAAAGTAGCCTATATGCTAATCCAAAACGTAATCTGTGTTCAATGCGCGATGGGCTACCATACCAGCCCTGTAGTATATACTGCCCGCTTCTAAGCACGGGCCTCCTCTACTACTGAGAGAGGTTAGGCTTTAGGCACCACGCTGGCCTAGTGTGGGTTGGCAGACTTCACATACCTTCGAAATTCCTATAGAGACCTTCTCAGGTATGCAGGTTTCCTCACGATGTTTTCCTTCACCGTTACGTGACTGGCTAACAAATATATTGTTCTTCTTAATATAACTAGCATCTGCTGGTGTTACTATATTTGTATCCGATATAGTGGCTCACCGATGTGTGCCGCGTTCCGGGATAAATGTGACAAACAGGCCGGGATAATTGGCTAGTTGTATATTTTTTTTAAAAACATGTATCATAAAAATGTATGCCATCAAAAATCTAACGGAAAAAGATTTTTCAAAATTGGTGCAATACTAACTAAGTTATACTGCTTTAAAATTTGGTAGAAGGGGTAATTGTCAAATAACAGTAATATCAGACTGTGACGTTACCGGCCATAACGCTGCGTGCGTGCGAAAGAGATAGCGCAATATCCCCACCACGCCCACACTTTTACTCATGACAATATTTCAAATGTGAATAAGTGCTTTATTTTTCAACCCATTTTGATGCTAATATCACAGAAGATTTTTTTGGTATTGTTTTCGGTTACATATAAAATAATTTACTTAATAGAACATAGGAAACTACCCTATTGTGTAAACTGACGATGGATAATCATCGGACGTCAGTCGACACTATATCTGGACCTCTCCGCCTACCATCAGGTGCAGTGGGGTCATTTTGCCGCGCTCGTTTAAAATAAAAAACATATTTGCCCAAAATCACCCGAGAATCTTAATTTTTTGCCCAATGTTTATAGCCTCCTATCACATCATGGGATGGAATACATATCTAAAAGTGGGCGCACTAGAAAGAAAGAAAGAAAGAAACATTTCGCACATTTATGGCGCATTTACATTAGTCTGTTAGACCGTATTCGGCTGCAGGCCGTATTCGATCACCGACTAATATAAACAGGTATTCGTTTGGCCGTATTCGGTTTGGCCGTATTAACTCAATTTAGGTAAGCGTTTCAGTTAAACCGAATGCGGCCGCCGCCTTCGGTGACCGACCTAATGTAAATACGCCATTAGAACGAAAAACGACACAATTCAAAAACATCGAAAATTTAGTTATCATCATAAAATTACTTAAAACGAAGTTCTCATTACAACAATAGTTCAAACACAGCCATATTCAAGCGGGAGCAGAACAAACTGTTATATCAGCCCCATTTTTATTATATTTTTATAAAACAGGACCAGTTTTAAGTCACTTTATAAAGATAACTCAATTTTAGATTTTTTGAATTGTGTCGTTTTCGTTCTAAAGGTGCGATTTATTCGCACAATATACTGGGACGCACACAAAAAATTAACAAAAATAAGTAATATTACATAAAGGATGCGGGCAACGTGCATCCCATGATACTGTCGAAAAGAATCCAGTTCAGCAAAAAATGCCTAGCGCACTTGTAGCGTCTCTGTCTGCCACTTCGGGAATAATAGGCGTGAGTGTGTCATCTTTGTTGTATTTTGTTTACCTCCTAAATGACTTTACCGATTGCGTAGAGACGCTTTTGAGGTCGCGAATGTTTACTTTTAACTGGAAATGACTACGTCAAGTTCAAATTCTTTTGCAATGTTTATAGTAAAAGTCCTCTTGCGTAAATCGTAGTAAACAATTGTTTGTTGTTATTGTCAAGAGATCACGGGAAGTGCGCGTGCACTACTGCATTCATAGTTCAAGATGGCGTCACGCGTGCGGTTTGTAAACTGAACATTGCATGATGTAAAAGATGCCACGTAACAGTAACAAACTGACAGGATATTATGTCGTGGCTATCACTGGCTATGTGGCACTGTCAGAGTTGTCAATCGCCGTTTCGGCTGCGGCCTATGGGCGACACAATTGCATTTGTGGGCCTTTTTTTGCATCCGCAATATAGGCACCCGTATGTGAGACTTTAGGGCGGGCATAAACTGAGCGACCTATATACTTTGGAATAATATCGGCACTGATGCGGCGTTTTGGTCCTTCAACACCCAGAAAAAAAATACAAATATATATCTCCATACGATGGCGTCCAGTCTATAGCCGCGGTTCCATTTGAAACATCTGTATTCTCCTGCAGACGGCCCAGCGGTAAAACCCCAATTCAAGTTGTCATATCCAACGTGGAGCTACGTTTCCATACCGACACTTTGAGATGCTCCACGTACGCAATTATGTCATCGATCCACGTATCGCTACGTAGTTACGCCGTATTGCATGATTCTTACATTTCCATACAACGAGATAATGCGCGCGTAACGTGCGCATGCGCATGCGCATCAATGGGACGTTACGTCACTGATTCAGCGAGTTCAATGTATTAGGTCTCTTGCATTCATCTGGTTACCGATATCTATTTATACTTTTCTTGTTTGAAAGCCATTAATCACATGGTGATGTAATAATGGCCAATGCTTTTTAACATGACGAGTGCAGTTCAGCGCCCTGTAACACGAATCAAACTTCGTAGGCGTGTTGCAGTTTTCCTCTATGTTTATTTTAAAATACATGTACTGGCGGGACATTTTACTGACAGAATGCATCATGACTAAGGATGCTTGCGGCATAAGGATTCTTTTGATCTTATAAAATTATATGACACTCCGACCTTTCAGACAATGAAAATGCGCGAGTGTTGTGGTTTATAAGACAAGCAATTTGATAGAAAGATAATTAATTTAACACACAACTACAGTACGACACCTAGTAGATCATAAGACATGACAACCCTACATAGTGAAAAAAGCCCATTACCGCCTATCGTTCCGACGAATCCTATTCAAGTAAATATATGTATGGAAATTTGAACAGCGCCCCGTGAGCGTATTTGAAACTAAATTACGGCAGCGTGAGAAACTTCGAATAGTAAATCGTGTAACCATGGTAACAGTAAGCTTAAAATGTATGGGAATCGGCAACATGATGGTTTTTTGACGTATAGTATTGTCATAAGTGTAGAGAAATGCATTAAACGTTAACTTGCTCGAATGCGCCACGTATTGTGAGGAAATTCTTTATTTTTAATGTTTGGGGTACAAGTCGGTGTCGACTAGAGCAGATCGAAGCGCGCTTAATAAAATCGCTTTTGTTTACGCGGTGTTTTTGTTTAGGGCGCCGCGACATGTCCTAAGGTTGCAGTTACATAGTATAGGCTAAAGCAGGCGAATTAATGCTACTCGAACCTAGTCGACTGCTAGGTAAAATAGGCCGGCATAATTTTGATGAGTAATCTATGCAGCCCTAATTATGCTTTTTGCTATTTTATGTTTAGCAACACGTTGCGCGGCAATGCCTCTATGCCCTTTTGGATTGAGTTTGGCAGATACGTTTTGACATAAGTACCCACAGAAACCGTTTTATTTAGATTTGACTCTACTTTTTACATTTTTTTGTAGTTTCCGATAAGTATGTAATGCCTTTTAAATTGTCAGACTAAATTAATGATTTGTGTTTGCAAATACAGACCATTTTTAGTTGTCTGACTTCACTCGGGCGGTTCCTTGGTTGAATCATTTACGCAAATCAAAGTCCAATAAAACGTAAGAACATAGTAGACACCGCAGAGACCGTTGACAGTGCAATAAATAACCATTACGCTAGCTGTCATGTTATAAAAGTTGTATTTGATTAGAAATGTATCACGAAATTACTAAATACTTGAGGATTTTGAGAAAAATAGCTTGTAATGTCTACGCAGTGATCTATACCAACATTTGTAATATAATATGTACCATTTAGATATTTTACACTTAGTCTATTGGGTGAAAATGTTTGTGTAGGCTTTTGACTGTCCCTCAGCGGATCAAAAAAATGTGACATAGTATTACTAAAATCTAAAGACTTGTCCTTTTTCTACGGCGTGTAGGTTTCTATGATGTTTTTAGAAGCTATTTTAGGGCTTGCAATAGGGTTATCTTAGGGGATACCTTATTTCTCATCCCCACTATTGAGTCCTCTTATATCATGTAAAATAAGGTGTTGAAAATTAGCACATATCTAATAAAAATCTTTTTTAATGTTATATTAGATTTGTAACATTGCGTGTAGCTGTTGCTGCAACGGATAGTGTAACGGGAATGTGAGTTAGATGATTCGATTTAATAAGAGAGAGTTGCAACAGCTACTTGCAGCATAACTTGTAACATAACTTTGTAACAATATTTGTATCTCAATGTTGTTTGTATTTTATGAGTGTATCGATTTTAAATGTAAAACGCGAGTGCAACATTACATGTAACCTAACACAAGGTAAAATGCAACCAAATACAAGAATAAACAAACAATAATGATTGTTACGCGTAATGTGAACTCGCAACATATCCTGTAACATAATAATTGTATCCATGTATTGAAGATTTCCTGTTAGATAAGCACGCAACGTGTAACGCAACATGATCGTGTAACATACTTTCGTATTCCATATAATGTTGCTTTATTTGTTGCGCGTTACACGTTCTGTAGAAAGTTAACGTATTAATATTAATAGATTGTTAAAAATGCGTGTTCGATGTGAGAAATGAATATTTAGCTGTCCGTCTTGGCATATAGACTGAGGTATATTGCGGTCCTTGGTACTGACAGAGAATAATGTCTCTGACAATTTCAGAGATAAGCATCTCTGGTGATGACATACGATACCTAGTTTTATAGCAAAGCTGTACGTGGCCAAAACTAAATAATCACTACAAAAATGTCGGCTGTCATTATCAGAGATCTCTGACACTGGCAAAGGAAGCAGTCTCTGATACAGCCATTGAAACACTTCGGCGTTGTCAGAGACGAAATTACGTAGAAGCTAAGCTGTGTGATTTTTCCACGATAGTAATAGTTTATTTTTTTCTTTTTAATAATAATTGTTAATTTTAATAAAAATATATCAATTCGCTCCATTACGCGACGATGAATAACTAAATATATTATGTTCTTAACTTTATATTATTATATAAACCAACGTGTAAGTCTTTTTGTAGAGTTAGTTAGACAATCGGGCGGGGATCGCGATCGCGTGCGACGGTTGCCAGTTGCCAGTTGCGATCCCCGCTCACATAGCGCTCCTTTCGTTCCCAACTATATATTTTTTTAATGTCTACGCTGTACTGAGCTAGCTAAGCATAATCGCTGTCAATGTGTAGTTATTTACATATCTCGTATAAATGTACGTCCAATATTGTCGTCGAATTTATTGTAATGAGCGTTGTCTTTTAGTGAATATTGTGATAGTTATGTTCCTTTGGGGGTAGGCAGACGTGTAACCATATCCTATGATAAACCTACAGCTATATTGGTCACAATTCTAATCCTAGGCAACTAGTGTTTCATCAAATCGAAAAACTCACTTCCATTGAAATTGCAAACGTAATGAATATAAACAAAATTACAAAATTCTCCATATTGTAATCTTTTCGTGGAACGAGTTTGGTTTTTATTATCATTGGTGCAGTGCAACGTATTTGTAGAGCATGAGGATTAGGTTTCGATTCCCAGGCTGTTCAAAACGAAAACCATCTCAAGTTACCCAGGATTTGAATTTGTATTCGATATAGCGATAGAGCCTTCTCCTTTCACATCTAGGGAGGGACATAACGTCGAAATGTGTGTTAGTTAAACCTCTGCCTAACCTCTTAGGGATAGAGATTTATCATTTTCATTTGTCGCAATGTAAGTTAATAAATTCAAACTGTAATTTATAGGCCTTTTAAATCCATCTATTGGTACATTTAGAAAAGAAAATATACTTTGGTTTTTTGTAGCTTTTTTTACCTTTTGCAAGTCACACACACACACACACACACTCATGTCTTTAATCCCCGCAGGGTAGGCAGAGGCGTAACTAGTGAACCCCTTAACCGTGCCTATTCCGTCCCATAATGTGATGGGGGGCGAGCCTGCAAGTCACTGGAAAAAAATAGTGTCGATATGACTATTTTAACTGTATTTCATTTGAGCGTAAGTGAATCAATTGTATGTTTTTTCAGAATTACAATGCAATAGAGTATTGTTATTCCTAGGTACTTATTCTCTATGAAACACGTTATTTTCACCGCTCGTAACAAGCGCGTTTATCACTATGGAAATTGGCATACAGAATACCATTTCACGCTAATTACACGAAGTTAACGTACCGCAGCCGCGTTACGAGTTAACACTGTCATAGAGAATAAGGGTGCTTTTCCATATAGTTTTGAGGTAGTATTGTCATTTTTTATATATAAAAGTGAGTAAAGATAATTACATAGTGGAAGCACTTTCGTGTTTCGGACATTATAATCGTATAATTACTGCGCATTATGAGAATTATGATCTGTGTCACCAGTCACAAGTAAATTTTATTCGACAGTTGTCGTATTAAACAGCTAATGTAGATAGTACTGATTTTATTACCATTTATTTGGGAGCATAGATTAGATTGTGACTTTTGTATTTGCTCGGCTTATACATTTATGTGACGAGTAGCATTTTACGAAGTTGCGAAAAAGGACCCTAACATACAATATCTCAAGATGACGGTGTAATCACACGCACTGCTTTGAATTGAAAGTTCGACCGAAAGTTAGAAAGTACGACCAGGCGAGTGGCTTCCACGTTTCATCTTACATTTGCATAAAAAATATGTCAAAATAAATTATATCTTTCGAACCGAAACACAAGTCACATTTTGTCCAAAAGTTCATATCCCACATTAATATGGTAAAAGTAGTGGCAAAAAATTAACATTAAAAAAAAAACAAGCTTCAAAGCCCATTGTGCGATTTTTGGGACGGCTTAGTCAATATTCACTAGACGGCACCGCTCGTAATTCCAACTACTAAATATTTAGCATAAGAGAGATTGTGTATGTAAGAATAAATCAATATAATGTCCCTTATTCCATTTGTTTTATTTCTAACTAGCATTGCGCGCGGCTGGAAAAGTTTTCCGAGATAAAAAGTAGCCTATAGCACTCAGGAGTAATGTAGCTTCCTATTAGTGAAAGAATTTTCAAAATCGGTCCGGTAAATTAATTAATAGTAAGTAGTAGTATTATTATTTTATTAATTAATTATTAGTTTATTCGGTTAATTGTGCCGACCGTTAGGGATGCTTTCTCAGACAGGTCGACATGTAGTATACTGGTGGTAGGTCTCTCATATGTAAGAGTCCGTCTGGGTGGGTACCACCGCAATGTCTATTTCTACCGCCAAGCAGCAGTGTGCATGCACTGTTGTGTTTCGGCTTGAATGACATTGTAGCCAGTGTAACTACTGGACATAGTGAGACTTAAAATCTTATGTCTCAGGATGTCGAGCGCAGTGGAATGCCACACAGTACTTTGTAACTCAAGGTGCTGGATGGTGTTGCTACTGTTTATGGGTGGTCGTATCGCTTACCATCAGGCGAACGGCATGCTCGTCTCGGCATTCAATGCCATAAAAGAAAAAAAAATGTTCCTTGGCCTTAATTTCACTTACATCAGCTACAGTCAAGTCACTGCCACTCTATAAATAAATGCGTAATTACAGAAAAACCACGGAGTGCATTATTTCATCTGTTCTTAAAATTCAAATGAAACTTATGGAAAACATGTATTATCCTTTTATTGCTATTTATACTCACAACTCTTGCAAAATGTATGTACAATTCCTAAAGTTACTGAATCATTCTGTATAAATTTAGAACATTAATACGCTTATTATTTGCGAGCTATGTCGAACCACTGAGTTTCAAGTGCACATGTCTTTTATATATGGTTATGAGTAAAAGGGAACTATACACGCGCCATTCATACATGCCAGAAGGGATGGTGCGGATATTCAGAGGAAAGAATATTTGTACGTTATAATTAAAATGCCAGCCCTATATTATATACTGCCTACTGCTGAGCACGCGCGTCCGCTACTACTGAAAGGGTTTAGGCCTTAGTCCACCACGCTGCCCTAGTGCGGGTTGGCAGACTTCAAATACCCTCGAAATTCTTATGGGAGGATTCTCAGGTATGTTTCCTCAGGATGTTTTCCTTCACCGTTAATGCGAACGATAAGTTTCAAAGGATACACTTACCTTTTTTTGAAAAGTCAGACGTGTGTGCATTAGGTTGTGAACCTGTGGACATTGTCTCGGCAGACCGTTCCATTCCTAACTAGGCTATCGTCCACTTACGAGTTTTGGTAAAACTTTTGCCGTATATAGGGTTATATTTTTCTGTTTCTTTTAACCTTAATTTTAATTTACTCTAATTTTGACCTTAATTTTTTGAAAACTGAAACTAGTTAATTTTTTTCCCAAAGATATGTATTTTAAGTCTATTACCCTTTCACCTGCCTAATTATATTTTTACCTTACGTTTTATTCGAATGACGTAGCATTAGTCTGACCTAGTACTATATTTGACCATAAGCAGTAGTATTGTAATATATTCATGCCTGATAAATATGACTCACTACTCACTTTCATAATAGTTGAATAATCAAGTGTGATTATTAATTAATTAATTTATTTAAAAAGGTACATGACATCAACAGTGCATGTATAGGTATCTAATACACTTTACTTAGGCTTAAAACTAATACATGTACCAATTACAGATGTACACAACATTACTTAAGAAATATATAAATTATGATAGTACCGAGCTTAACCGCAGGAGGTACGGGTAAACAGTATAATATTATAACTTTTGATCAAAAGGAAAGGAAAGACTGTCTAGGCAGCCGGTATGGTATCGACAACCCAAAGCGCTCTAGCAAATGCTCACACTGAGAAAACCCATTAACACATCTGTATAAAAACATAAGGTCGTGCTGTTTCCGTCGATTTCGTAACGAAATCATGTTAAAAAAAGAAAGACGAGTTTCATAAGGACATCGGTGTGAGATACCTTGCGAGGTAAACGCTAAGTACTTCGTGAAAGCACGTTGTACTGATTCTATGCGCTGCGAATGCACTGAATAAAATGGATTCCACACGACACTTGCAAATTCTAAATGGCTACGAACCAAGCAATTAAACAATAAAATCTTTGTTGAAGGTTGAAATATCTTTGCATTTCTCTTTACAAACGCTAACATCCGTGACGCACCTCTAACGACCTCAGAGATATGATAAGTGAATTTTAATTTGCTGTCGAGGATAACACCAAGATCGCGTATTTCAGTGGTTTCCACCAGGTATTTATTTTGTAAGATGACAATACCGGATACATTTTCTTAGTATAGCGAATATAGGAATATTTGGTTGGATTCAATACCATACAATTAGCGTCACACCATGACTTGATATTGTCTAAATCTGACTGGATAAGTTCTGTGTCACTGTGTGTCCTTATTATTTTATAAATTTTGAATCGTCAGCAAAAAGTGCGTATTTACAATGACGAATGTAAGAAGTTATGTCATTGACATAAGCTGTGAATATCAGGGGGCCTAAATGGGAACCCTGAGGCACTCCCGATTCAGCAATATACTTACAAGACGTGTGACCGTTAACAACGACCACCATTGGACGCATTTATAAACAGGATCGAAAGCAGGATAACAATGATCCAAATACACCATAAAAGAAAAGTTTTTTTACCAGTAGTGAATGGTTCACTTTATCAAAAGCACTGCTGAAATCAGTATATATAGTATCTACTTGAAACCCTTTGTCTATTTCTTGGGCCAAATCAGAAACAAAGCAAGTTAAGTTCAATTGTGTTGATCGACCTTGTCTGAAGCCATGTTGATGAGGTGACAGGTATTTTTCAAAGTGATGGGACAGTATTGGTTGCAACAGCGACTAAAACACCTTTGAAAGGCAAAATAAAATTGCAATGGGTCTATAGTTTTTTATGTCGTCCTGATTTCCCTTTTTAAATATTGGAATAATTCGCGTTTTTTTCTACTCGGAGGGAAAACACCTATCTCTAACAAATAATTATAAATGACAGTTACAGGTACAGCCAAACCAGATGCACTACGATTAAAAAAATCGGCGGGATGAAGTCGGGTCCAGCATCCTTGTTCGCATCCAGCTGTTTTAGTTTTTTGAAAACATCATGCGTAGAAAATTTTACAATGGATGGAACACAGTCACTAACGAATCCTTTAAGAACTATTCTGAATTTGATTTCTTCATTATGGTGATTGATAGCCTAGTTTGGAATGGAACGGACTGCTGAGAAAAAGTCCGCAGGTTCAAAAGCCTATCCACACTGACACACCTCTAAGTTTTCGAAGTTACCTGTGTAGGTATTTTTACTGGTACTCATTATGTAAGAGGCCGTCTGGGTGGGTACCACCGCAATGTCTATTTCTACCGCCAAGCAACAGTGTGCATGCACTGTTGTGTTTCGGTTTGAAGGATATTGTAGCCAGTATAACTACTGGACATAATGAGACTTAACATCTTATGTCTCAGGATGACGAGCGCAGTGGAATGCCACTCAGTATTTTGTCAGTCAAGGTGCTGGATGGTGTTGCTACTGTTTATGGGTGGTCGTATCGCTTACCATCAGGCGAACGGCATGCTCGTCTCGTCATTCAAAGCAATAAAAAAAAAAAAAAAAAAGGTATTATTTATCAATAACTAGAATTCTGCTCGCGGCTTCGCCCGCGTGAAAAAGTTTTTCCGGGATAAAAGTATTTTTCTGGTATAAAAAGTAGCCTATGTGTTAATCCAGGACATGATCTACCCGTGTGCCAAATTTCATCGAAATCCGTTCAGCAGTTTTTTAAGTTAATTCGTTATAAACATGAATGAATGAATGAATGAAGAAGCCTTTTATTCAGACATAAACAACATTAGATTTACAAAAAATTCAAGTTATCAATTATTAATTAGTTATTATTGCAATACAATCAATATAAGTTTTTAAATTAATTATCATTCAGTATAAATTTATAAAATAATTATCATTGTATCATGCCTTATCATTAAATATAAATTCTATTAATCACTGTAATAAATATTTGCATGCATATATATATATATATATATATTTCCGTTTTATTTGGTTTTGCTACTTTTCCTCTTTTGTCACCGGTTACTTGTCTGTGTGCCCTTTGGCATAGGCCTCCTCCAACTCCTTCCACTTTGTTCTGTCCCTCGCTACCCTAGTCCATAGTTTCCCTGCTGTCCTTACGATGTCATCCATCCACCGAGTATTCTGCCTTCCTCTTTTCCTTTTTCCCGTTCTTGGGTGCCAAACCATGATCCTTCTGATCCACTTATCTATACCTCTTATTGTATCCCGGTCCATCTCCATTTTAATAGTTTTATCTTAAAAGTTACGTCAGTAACTTTGGTTTCTTTCCTTATTTCCGCATTTTTCTTTCTGTCCTTCCTTCTCACACCCAACATACTCCTATCCATTGCGCGCTGACAAACTGCTAGTTTAGTATGTTGGTTTTGCGTGATACCCCATGTTTGGCATCCATATGTTAAAACAGGTAGGATGCATGATTCAAACAGTTTCTTGTTCAGTCTCATATCAAAACTCCTATCTTTCAACACCTCTTTCAGCGACCAGTATCTCTTCCATGAGTTGGCTACACGTCGATCAATTTCCTTCTCTCCCATACTCTTTGTAGAGTTGACTTGCCCCAAATAAATGTATTCATCTTGGTAGTCTATTTTCCTATCATTCACATCTATCTCCGCTTTGTCATGGTTAGTTATTAGTTTAGTCTTGTTAGTGTGTTAAGCATTCAAACCTAACCAAAATAAAGTGGACAAACCTAAAGTTACACACGCAAACGGATATATTAGCGAGCTACTTGAAGAAAGGAGAAATCTAATAAATGTAAAATACAAAACTAAAGAAACACGAGCGAAGATAGCAGTTCTTAGCAAATCAATACGCGCAAGTATGAGAAAAGACACGAAACACAAAAGGTTACAAATAATAGAAGATCATATATCTAAAACAGGCGGAATAAGAAAAGCTCAAAAATATTAAATGACAACAGAGAATGGATTCCAAAACTAAAAGACAAAAGTGGATATGGCAACACAAAAAGACCTGATATACTCACTATAGCTACTGAGTTCTATGAAACTCTTTATAAAAAGCAAAAAGAAGGACAAGATATCAACCTCCACAAGGACATTGAAGATACACCAGAGATACTTGTTAGAGAAGTGGAAAGAGCAATTGAGTCACAAAAGAAAGACAAATCTCCCGGCCCCGATAATATAGTAAATGAAGTCCTACTACACAACAAATCAGAAGCTGCAACAGCACTAACAAAAATATTTAATGATGTTCTAATAACCGAATATGTACCTACTCAATGGACTGAAACAAACATTATTTTACTACTTAAAAAAGGAGATTTATATAACATTAACAACTATAGACCTATCAGTCTTATGTCCAACATCTACAAGATATTTTCCAAAATACTCCTACAAAGACTCACAACGGTGTTAGATGAGAATCAACCAATTGAGCAAGCAGGATTTAGAAGTGGATTTTCGGTCATGGATCATATATACGTAGTGAAGCAGGTCATAGAAAAGTATAACGAGTATAATATGCCACTATACTGCGCCTTCGTGGATTACAACAAAGCCTTTGACTCGCTTGAGCATACCTCTATTTGGCAGGCATTAAAAGAACAAGGTGCAGCAAACAAATATATAAGGATTATAAGGAATATATATGTCAATAGCACAGCAAGAATACGTCATGAGAAAAAAGGAAAGACCATTCAAATGGGAAGAGGAGTTCGCCAAGGCGACCCACTATCGCCCAAACTTTTCTCAGCGACACTAGAGAAAGTCTTCCGTTGATTGAATTGGGACAAATTTGGGATAATGATAGACGGAAACAGGCTAGCGCACCTAAGATTTGCGGATGATGTGGTCCTTTTCGCAGAATCACCAACAACACTCGGAAGGATGCTAGAAGAGTTGGCTAAAGAAAGCGAGTTGGTGGGATTAACAATGAACACCAACAAGTTACAAACATACTTAGATACAAATCTTTCCTCTTTATATTATTAGTATATATTACCGTTCGCTTTAACGGCGAAAGAAAACATCGTGAGGAAACCTACATACCTGAGAATTATCCAAAAATAATTTCGAAGGTATGTGAACTCTGCCAACCCGCACAAGGCCAGCGTAGTAAACTGAGCCCTAAACCCTTTCAATAGTAGAGGAGGCCAGTGCTCAGCAGTGGGCAGTATATAATATAGGGCTGGTATAGTATGGTACGTTCATTAGTACCTACCTAACATGCTGCGGCACAAATTGCAGACTCTAGCTGATATTAAACAGAAAAACTTTGCCCGGGATTAGAACCCGGGAACCCAGAACGGTAATCGCTCTGCGTAAGCAATACAAGTACACCATCAACTATATATTTTATTGTGTAGGCAAAGGATGCTGTATCATACAGCCACGAAACATAAAAATATTTAATTGGTTTAAATCATTAATAAATTTACCTGTTCTAACCGTGACATACAGATCGCCAACGGAAATCCTCCGAAGGACGTCATAAAATTATGTTTGACGTAAGCTTACATAACGTATAGGTAACCTTTGTGAACAGTTATCGAATTGAATTGTTTAATTTATCATTCCATATTTTAATTACCATGTATGTTCATTTTCCCGTTATTCCACATGAGGCTGTGGAACCAAATGGTTCATAGAATACGTTTATGGATATGACGATTAATTTGATAAAGAAAAGTAAAATGACTTGTTCCAAGAATGTATCGAACTTTTCACTTTCACATTGACTCCGTTATTTAACTCTAAACTTTGTGTAGGAATAACGAAAATTCACATGGTCCGGACTTTAGCTTTTACTGTCTTTCTGTACGCTTCTGAGACTTGGACTTTAAAAGCTGCCGATCGTAAGAGAGTCGATGCGTTCGAAATGTGGTGCTGGCGTCGCATGCTCGGCATCTCATGGATAGCTCATCGCACAAATGCATCCATCTTAAGTGAGCTCAAGCTGGAACGTCAACAGAGGCTATCCTCCGTCTGTCTGAGCCGGGTTCTAAAATATTTTGGACACATTGCGCGAAGGAAACCAGACAACTTGGAGAAGTTGGTGCTCACCGGTAAGCTCGAAGGCAAGCGACCAAGAGGGCGTAGACCGACGCGCTGGTCAGACCAGATCGCCAACTCCCTAAATATGCCAATGAGCGTAGCGATGCACCAAGCCGAAAATCGCGCCTCGTGGAGAAGACTGCTGAATGACTTTGGACGGGATCACGATCCTCAGCAATGAGGGGCCGACTGAAGAGAGAGGAATAACGTAGTATTCTATATTATATCTAGATTCTAGAGATCCATAGTTTAGTCCTACCTACATTTTGTACAATACTTAACTTTCAGTTTATGATTAGACAGTGAAATATAAATCTGTATAAATAATTTTACTAGCAATAGTTGGGCTCCCAGTGCTATTTGGCACTCAAATACAGTAATTGATTACCTATATCCTTGTATGAGTACATACTACTTGGAGTGCATTATGACGACGTGATACGATTCATGCAAAGCCGTGTGCAAAACTGGACTTAGGCGTCATACCATTACAGGCATTTTAGCATTTCGAACCGCCAGAATTACTACAATGTAAATCCAAAAAAGCACAAATTTCTTCTTCTTATTTAGCAAACATACATAAAAGTATACACAAGTTGACAACAGTTTTTCAGGCGAGAGGTGAAACGGTAAGTGTCGATGTTCATATTTTATGTACCAATTCACACACGCACACTTACGCCTTTTATCCCTGAAGGGGCAGGCAGAGGCGCAACTAGTGCACCCACTTTTCGCCGTGCGTATACTTTTTTTTACGATATAGGGGGCAAACGAGCATACGGTTCAACTGATGGTAAGTGATCACCGCCGCCCATGAACATCCCATCCCATAATGTGATAGGGGGCGAGCCTATCGCCATATCGGGCACAAATTCCAGACTCCGGGCTGATACTGAATAGAATAAACCAATATTACTTTGTCCGACCCGGAGATCGAACCAAATTACTCAGCATTGCAGCCGTACCATAATACAACTACGCCACCGAGGCAATCTATGTATCAATTAATTTGGCCTTTTTCGTCACTTGGCGTGATTTACCATTATTAGTAACCCGGTATTGCAGTAATCCCGACAATATGCAACCTATTATTATGATTCGTAATGCAATGCTCAGAAAGTTGGATATTCGGGATTTTCCGATGACATCAAGGTCGATTTAGTTCGGGTAATCAACATGGCTCATGCATTAGGTTCAGGTCAGTGACACTCATATTTATGGTCATCATCATTTGTGGTCATCCAGCGGTCAAAATTAATATATTTTACACATTTTATACAAAAAAAAAAAAATTTGGTGCCATTTTTTATTCCATATTTAATACTACTCCAATCGCGTAATGTGCTTAAGAAATATTTTAATGTTTTTTCTTCACGCCTAAACATTATACCTATAGATGAAAGTTTGTGAAGATATTTGTAAGGCTGGTGCCACACCAATGTTAATTATCGAAATATAATATAAGCCTTAAATATATAGGCTAAGATCAGATGTAAGAAATATATACTCTCATCTGTTATTTAATTATAATAAAGAATAAATGCTAGATAATGTATACACTGATTCATCGCAAATAGGCTGCCTAACTAAATTACGTGCCGGTGATGTTAAATAATAAATTGTTTTTTTTTTACTGTGTACTTGTGGCGTAGTTGTATTACGGTAGAACTGCAATGCCGAGGTCTCGGGTTCGATCCCCGGGCTCGTCCCCTATCACATCATGGGATGGATTACGCACGGCGAAAAGTGGGTGCACTAGTTGCGCATCTGCCTACCCCTTCGAGGCTACAAGGCGTGAGTGTGTGTGTGTATTTTTTTTTATCAACTTCCCCGACTAGTTATTTATGAAAGTCGAGCATCATGAAAAGTAAAGGTTGCCTACTTTGCCCTCGCTCACCTATGGAGTTGCCAGCTATAAAAAGATAAGTAAGTAACAGGAAAACTACTAATGTAAACTAAGTACCTCCTTGAATTTTATCAATCTTAAAATGATAAAGCTGCGTTGCGCTTATATCTGTATTCTGTAAACAAAGATTTCGATATCACACTGGCATTATGGTATAATCTCAATCAAGATGTCAAAGTCACTGCACTTCATATTTTTACAGAATTGTATCAGCTAAAGCAGCGGTCGGCAACTCGCGCTCCTCGACTCCCTTCTCAGCACCGCCACCTACCTTTTCCCCGGTTTGAAGCAATAGCAGCCCGCCTTACTTCATTTTGCCACTATGTCGCCCTTCCGTGCCAAAAGGTTGTCGACCGTTGAGCTAAAGCATCAAATGCCTACACAGCCATGACTTCGCCAAGCGACCCAACAGAAGATCAGCGCTGGCTTAATGCATATACTGAGCTGGAGCCGTTTTGTGACAACTCTAAAGTTCTTGTTTTATTTTTACATATATTTTATTGTTACAAATAAACTTTTTATTCTTTCTTTTTTTTTAAAGCTTTATTGTACAGTCACATAAGTAGCTGGACAAAATAAAAATTTCATATTACCTATTCGCGTTCAGTTTAATTTAAACTTTTTTTTTCTTTGTGTTCAGTAAACGCCGTGACTCGTTCGCGGCTTGTGCTGCATGGGACCCGTTTCGCACTCACACCATGACGTTTGGGACGATACACTAATACTTTTGCAATTCTTCATATTTTTTGTTTTTTTTTTATTTCTTTGTTATTTCTTTGTTATTTCTATTATGTTTATTGGTGTTGGTGTGTTACATTCTTTTTTTTTATTTGTTTGTAATTTCTTTGTGTCATGGTGTTGTGTGTGAATAAATGTTTTTGAATTTGTATTGGTAAACACCTTTTGTTTTATTTTGAGTAGTGAAAAAAATATAACTTCTTATATTTACGCGAATGTTAGACATTGAAATAAAACTATTTTGCGGATTTTATGGCGGGTACAAAAACCAGGCGTATACAAGATTGATTGTGACTGTGACCTCTCTTATATCGGCCAAACAAAAAGAAACGTAAGGACCCGCGTAAAAGAACATAAATAGCTGACGTGAAACACCGACGCTCTACGAAGTCTGCAGTTGCTGAACAATTAGAACAAGGCTCCAAGCATCACCTTAGATTTGACAAACCACAAATCCTTGCCAAAGAACATCGATTCCTACATAGGATGATTCGCGAAGCTATTGAAATTAAAAAACATCCAAATTTCAATAGAGAAGATGGTTGGAAGCTTGCACAAGCCTGGGATCCAGTTATACATCTTATTAAATCGGACCCCAAAAGACCAACTGCCAGACCTCAAGACACCGTGAGCTCTTTCTGCGTAGATCGGGCCGTCATTAACAACTAATTTTAAAAATGTATAATTAAAAAATGAAGGTAGATATTGTAACATTAACTTTTCGGACTACCAACACCTCAGTCCGCCCCGTGACCACGAAGTGCTGCAAAGCTTTCGACGGCAGAAAATATTAATTAATAAACCGCGATAAACTCCGCAAAATAGTTTTATTTCAGTGGAAAAAAAATTTGGTAAGTACACCAAAGTGTATAAGCGTTTAGAAGGTTTGAATTTGTTCAGCTACTTATGTGTCTGACTGTACACCAAAAAAAAAACATTATACTTAAGATTAAAAACAATGAAGGCAAAGATGAGTTTTTTTTTTTTTTATATAGGCGATCCTGCAGTCAACACCGGGGGAAACCTGCGAATGGGATACTGGAGTCCCCCGGCTTGACGACTGCAGGGGCCTGGGAAGGAAGTGGAGAGGAGTATGGATGGGAAGGTGGGGGAAGGGAGAAAGGTTCGCAGGATGGGTGGAAAGAGAGGGTGCCAGGAAATGTTCGCGAGCCCTTTTAGGCCTCAATGTGATTAACAACCAAGAGGTATACACACTGACTGTGTGCCTCGGCCCGCGACTAATGTCCCCCCGCGCATGGGCGTGCATTGGGTGTGAAGACCCAGTGCACAAGAATTGCCTCGGGGGGCGGGGCGTACATATTAGGTTATAGTTTTCTGCACCAGCAATATAAACATATTTACAAATTACACAATAGCAATATAAAAACAACTTCGGGAAAAGACAGGTCAAAAACAAGATGTGACCTCACTGATGATCACATAGTTCGTCATCTTATCTACGTTGAATAAGTTTAATTTACTTAATTAATTATTAAATTTTTTTCCCTTACGTAAATTCCGTAACATATTCAATAATTTTGGTCTGATATCAAATTTCCCATAAACAATAATACTACCAAGAATTTGGTAGTTAGTCATAATGCGTACCTAGTGAGTATGTCTAAGCACTATTGCTTGACGGATATAATGCGCAATAGGTATTTACAAAGATGGATTCTCATAAATGAGTAATCTAGACATAAAATCTGTACCTATGGGCAAATCCTCGGCGAAAGTGGGGAGACTGATTGGCGTGAGAAGGTGGGTATGTCGACAATCTAATATGTACCATTTTTCTTTTTAACAAAGTAAATGGCGCCTTGCGTGCAATAGTGAGTAGCCAACCGGTGTCTGAAAAGGCAAGAATGGCTATTCACAATGGTGTGCTGGTACCTACGCTTATGTATGGAAGTGAATGTTACGGAGTATATGTGTAGTCATCATTGCTGATCGCATGAGGAATAGTATGATAAGAGATCGATGTAAGTTGAAGGATGATGTGGTGACTAAGATTGAAAGAAGTATGCTGAGATGGTTTGGGCACGTGGATGAAAGACGGAGCACAAAAGCTATTTATCGAGCGAATGTGGAACGGCTGGAAAGGGACGCCCGAGGAGAACGTTCTCTGTCCAAATAAATGATCTCCGAAAAGGGCAAGTCAGGAGTACCCTTAACCGACGAAAATGTATGAATAGAACTATGAATGTGGAAAAGGCGAAAGAGGTGTCTCAAGATCGTAGCAAGTGGCGCTCAATAGTCTCTGCCTACCTCTATGGGATAAGCGCATGAGTGTGTATGTATGTACCATTTTTCTTACCTTACCTAATTCAACGGTCGCTTGGTAGGCCAACCCTTAAAACTTTCCACATAATACCTCAGGAAGTACGGAGAGGCTGTAAAGCAGCGTTGTTCGGATCAACTATCTAAGTCAGCTCGTGCTAAGCCGCCTCCTTTTGCCTCTGTAGTTTTATATTACTTAGTTTAATAATAGCATGTAAGTAGATTGAGCAATAAACGGATTATTTTTTTATTTACCTGTCTGACTTTTGATAACATGAGTCTTTTATGTTAATTATCATTAAGTGGTATCACTGGTGGTAGGTCTCTCATATGTAAGAGCCCGTCTGGGTGGGTACCACCGCAATGTCTATTTCTACCGCCAAGCAGCAGTGTGCATGCACTGTTGTGTTTCGGTTTAAAGGATATGTAGCCAGTATAACTACTGGACATAATGAGACTTAACATCTTATGTCTCAGAATGACGAGCGCAGTGGAATGCCACACAGTACTCTGTAACTCAAAATGCTGGATGGTGTTGCTACTGTTTATGGGTGGTCGTATCGCTTACCATCAGGCGAACGGCATGCTCGTCTCGTCATTCAATGCAATAATAAAAATGCTTATATAACTTACTTGCGTCCCGTCCGGGCTTCGATGTCGACGTTGATACAAAATTGCCAAAAAACAAAAAAAGTTATACGGATCGCTACAAAACTTTACAGGGTCACCCGCTTCCATAATCTGAAAACTACATAAAATCTTAATTAAAATCACTCCAGCCGTTTTGGAGTCCATAGGAAACAAACATACACGTTTATTTTTATAGTAAGTCCCTAGTATTTACTTTGCTGTAGTATATTATATTATACTCATTGTATTTAGTAATAGTTTTTATCGCTATTAACAAATAATTATAAACAAACATTGTTTGTTTTTAATCTATGATGCAGTGCAGTGTCATCCAGTAAAGAATATGAAAGGTTTTTATGATGTTAAGGATGTGTTTACCAACAAGAGATCCTTTTGGTCAGCACACACACAATGGTGTAAAACCCCAATAAATCACATTCGAAACAAAAATATTTTTGCAAGAGAAATCAATGTTTACAAATACCTATAGAACATACCAAATCGTGTTTCCAGGAGAGTAATGTAAGCAGTATAAAGCTAAGTATAAACAGAAATTACGATATATCGTACGTTCGTACGTACCTATAGGTAATTATAGTAAATAAATTGTGACAAAGTTCTTTTTCAACTGGTTACACTTTATAAATTGTTGACACTGAGTCAACACTAAGCCGTTTCCATATATTGATACTAGTGGTCGTCCAGTGACCGAAATTCGACCGTGAAATTTTATATATTTGTAACACATAATTATATTTTTGCACTCATCTATATGAACTTTAATTATGCCAAACCTCACACATCTGCGTGCGCGCAATGTGTTCAACGTTTTTTCTTCACGTAGTAAGTACTCAAAACACTTCAAACCGGAACACAACAGTGCATGCACACTGGTGCTTGTCGGTAGAAATAGCCATGCAGTGGTACCTACCCAGACTGCCTCTCGTATGCGTGAGACCTACCACCGGTGAAAATGTGATAATGTCATATTTAAATAAATAAATAAATAAAATCAGTTTATTGCCTTATAACACTAATAATAACAAAGATACTCTTAAGCTTAAACTAAAATAAAGGCAAAAGGAGGCGGCTCAGCTCGTGCTGACCGGGACAGTAGTTCCGAGCAGCGCTGGTAAATACTTATATTTGGATAAATACTTTTGAACAAAGTGGAGTGGCGCGGCCACTGCCACTGCGTGTTCTAAATTTCAGTCGTATACAATCAATTATATTTGTGTTATTCTCATTTTTGTCTCACCTGTAAAGTGTATTTTTGTCTATACGCCCCTTTGTTATAAAGCGCTCGGTATAATCACTTTATCCTATAAAAAACGCCTTTTGTACCACGAGTGCAGGCGGAACCACGAGCCAAAGCTTGTACATTAAAGATCATTAAATCAGCCACGGTACCGCCCCACTCTTGCGACAGGGGCGTTACTTTCAAGAGCCCGCCGCCATTTTGGAAGCAGATATGGCCGTACACTGTCATCATCGGACAGAAATAAATTTAAAGACCACCTTGGCGTCATTGTGGCGTGGTCATTTTGCGTACGCGGTACGTAAGCGCGCTGAGTTTTTGGATTCGGAACTCGGATCGGTCAAAGTGATATTGGGTTTTCTAGTATCTGTCCAGAGTCTGAAATTTGTGGCCGTTATAGAAAGCTATTATTCAGCGCTGCAGTATCAGTCAGGCTGGTACCTACTGCGGCAAGGAGCTGTATGAGGGTTCCCGTTGTTGGCACAATGGGTATAATTTGTTTTAGGTATATAGCTTTATATATTTTATTTTTCTCACATTTTATTGTACATTTCATACTGTTATTGTTCCAACAATAAATGTTTTCTTTCTTTCTTTCTTTTAAATAGTTAATACTATATAGCTATGTCTAAATATGTTGTATGTTTACTGGTGTTAGGATATATTTTATATTCGTCCTGATAACGATCACCGTACAAGGACTTAAATCCCGCCATAGTGGTCCACGTAAGTGTCACGTTCCGAGATCAGTCTGTGTATACCTGGTCCAAACCGGCCGGCATTATTGTGTCGACTAGGGATAATCATCTCTTGTCAGTCGACATTTTACCTGTACCCCACTCCGCTTACCGTACTCACACCATACTCTATAAAAAACAAAACCTAACCGCCCAGACGTCACCGCTCGGCCACGTTGGACCGATGTGGGCTACGGCGCAAAAACAATAACAAGTATGATGAATTTGCAGGAAGTGCCTCGTTGGCGCGGTTGGCGAGCAGCGCAATGGAAAGAACATTAAAAATTTATATTATAATTTCGCGGAAAAATGAAAGTACAATAATGTGCAATATTCTCGAACTTGTCTTGTCTTGTCTTAACTTGTCTGACGCGGCCGCCGCGCCACGCCGCCGCGCCAACGTGGCACCTCCGGCAAAGAGCGTCATTCGCGTTATTGTTTTTCCGCTAGTGCGGCGTTGCCCAAATCGATCTAATGTGACCGAACGCTTAGTACTGCCTTTAAATAATACAAAATCAATCAAAAAATCCGTCAGACTAAAAGTTACACAAATCGCTCAATTACGGTATGCACATTCTTGTAATCAAGAAAATATTTGGAATTTTAGTTTGTTTTGTATTACGACCGATCGTTTTTGCGATGCATTTGAGCCCAAATACCAAAAGAATTAGACCATATTTTGTTGTCTGTTAACACAAGATTTATTCGTGGCAGGTCTCTCATATGTAAGAGTCCGTCTGGGTGGGTACCACCGCAAACGTCAATTTCGACCGCCAAGCAGCAGTGTGCATGCACTGTTGTGTTTCGGTTTGAAGGACATTGTAGCCAGTGTAACTACTGGACATACTGAGTATAATAAATATGCCTCAGGATGACGAGCGCAGTGGAATGCCACACAGTACTTACTCTGATTATACTGATTACTCTGCTGATACTGATTACTCTATAATCAGTATCAGCTCGGAGTCTGGAATTTGTGCTCGATATGGCGATAGGCTCGCCCCCTATCACATCATGGGACGGAATACGCACGGCGAAAAGTGGGTCCACTAGTTGCGTCTCTGCCTACCCCTACGGGGATAAAAGGCGTGAGTATGCATATGCGCGTACTATTTAATCTTCGTTCGATAGAATAATTTGTCTTAAATCAAACATCGCGAGGAAACCTATATAGATACCAAAGAATTTGTCTAAATTTAAAGATATAAGTGTAGTTTAATATATTGGATTTAAGCTGGTTATGATTTATGCTGGTTTTGAAGGTACTTTAAGAAAGATTTTATAAAAATTAAATAATCTAGGTACATTTATTTATTATTATATACAAAACCATTACAGATGTACTAAAGCGGTTTTGTATGAAGTTATTTGCTATGGATCTCAATACACCTGTAGGCCACTTCTGTGAATTCCTGCAGGTATATCCACGTTCTCGGAAATAGTATTGAGTAATCGTATGGCCCGCGACAAAGGCGCAAACCTTAGCATATTTGTTCGTGGTGTTTGGAGGTGGAACAGCGGCGGGAGACGCCGAGTGGTGACCTAACTCTCTTTTTATACGGGCTCGACAAAGTAACCCCACTATACCTGATGGTAAGTGAAGTGGATCCAGCTAGTGCCGACTGACAGAGATGATTATCCCTGCCCAAACGGATATACACACGCTGATCCCGGAATGCGACTTACGTGAACCACTATGAGGGATTTTGACACCTTGTGGACGGTGGTCGCTATCCGCACGGATGCAAGTATCCTATACCAGCAAATTAATAAGGAAGCGATTTTATCTCTTGTCGATCGACATTTCCTTTGGACTTCACACATCAGATGCTCTGTCATAGGAATACAAAGGACTACCTAGACGAAGGTAGACCAAAACCCATACCATACCATACCAGCCCTGTATTATATACTGCCCACTGCTGAGCACGGGCCTCCGCTACTACTGAGAGGGTTTAGGCCTTAGTCCACCACGCTGGCCTAGTGCGGGTTGGCAGACTTCACATACCTTCGAAATTCCTATAGAGAACTTCTCAGATATGCAGGTTTCATCACGATTTTTTCCTTTACCGTTAAAGCGAGCGATAATTCACAAAGAATACATATCCCATACCCATCAAAATCCACACACCCAATATTGCTTGTCTTAATCTATACTTAATATATAAAGCTGAAGAGTTTGTTTGTTTGTTTGTTTGAACGAGCTAATCTCAGGAACTACTGGACCGATTTTGAAAATTCTTTACTAATAGGAAGCTACATTACTCCTGAGTGATATAGGCTACTTTTTATCCCGGAATAACTTTTCCACGTGGGCGGAGCCGCGCGCAATGCTAGTGTTAAATAAAACCATCTTGAAAATTTAGACACCTAAGAATTCTTCGTGACAATTTATAAGGTTTATGAAATCTGCTGGCCGTAGGCTCGCGTGGTAGACTAAGGTATAAATATTCTTAGTAGGGGCACCGTGCTTAGAAGTGGGACATACTGTTATAAAAAAGAACGGGTTGCACTCCGGGAGTGACGGCAGAAGTGAAAACTTGAACATTAACGTTGTGCATTTCTGAAAAGTGCTCCAAGTACCCATTTTCACTTCAAAAATTACATTATTTATAGGTGCTTATGTGCTTACTAGGTGGTGCTCGCGGCTTCGCCCGCGTGAAAGCTTTTCCCGCTACCAAAGCCCCTAAAAACTCTATGACGCCAACGCCATCTATTTAAAAATTATTAAAAACATCCCTTATTTCCCCTGAGAGTAAATTACCGGGGTATAAAGTATGTATGTGTAGCCTATGTTTTAATCTAAGGTCTACCCGTGTGCCAAATTTTATCCAAATCGTTTAGTTATTGCTGCGTTTACTTCTAACAAACATCAATTATCATTCGAAATGAAATGAAATGAAATGAAATGAAATAATTTATTCGAACCCATAAAATGTTATACATTATTTAGATTCCGTCAATATTAACTCTACCACCAGTTCGGAAAGCAGTTCTCACTAGAGAAGAACGGGCAAGAAACTCTAGTGTTGCTCTTTTCAAAATACAATTCAGTATTTGTTAAGTTTTGTTTAGAGCAGTTCATTTATATACTCGCAAAATAGGTAATATTTTTTTTTAATTCCAACACTAGTGCATAACTATCTCAGGAATCATGTAATAATTTGATCTGACATGTTCAAGATGTCGCTATTAATCTAAGTTCAAGATATACCCCTAATACTTAGATATAGTAAGCGAAAAGGGCAGACCAGTCCACACAAGCAGCACTCGTTCACGAGTATAACGCATGTGCCAGCCATCGGCCTCCTCAACCATATTACAGGGAAGTGGCCGACCCGGCACACGACGCCGCCGCAGGCACAGACAGTTAAGGAGTATGTCATACCCAAGCCGCTCACAGATGGAAACAAAGAAACTTTATTGAAACGAAAAACATGATTCCAAAGAAAATCATATGAAAAAAAATAAAAATTCGCATTTGTAATATTAGTAAACAGTAAGATACGCATACGCCTTTTATCCGCGAAGGCGTAGGCAGAGGCGCAACTAGTGCACCCACTTTTCGTCGTGCGTATTCCGAACAATAGTGTGATAGGGGGCGAGTCTATCGCCATATCGAGCACAAATTCCAGACTTCGGGCTGATACTGAATAGAAAAATCCAATATCATTTTGCCCGACCCGGGGATCGTACCCGAGACCTCAGCATTGTAGTCGTACCGTAATACAACTACGCCACCGAGGCAGTAAAAGTAAGATATCTTAAAAAAATTCCCTACATGATCATATATAAATAATACATAATTAATTTATAAGATTTGATGGTAGAGTCATTTAATAACAAAAAAGGTGCACGAAGTGACGTCACTGGAATTAAAAGAGAACGTAAGAGATAGGTATCGAGAGTCTCCATCTCTCTCCCTCGCGCCGCGTCTTGCTCCTAGCATTATTATAAATAATAATATGAATTCCGAGTCAAAACTGTCTTGAAATAAGTCTTATTTTCGACAACTGGGTACATAACAAAAGAAATGCCACGCCTACCCAATATTTTAACGCCCAGCATAATCCTTTGTATAAGATACTATAAATAATCGTTTGTCAATATAGATATGCCATTTCACCGTTTGATTTCGTCTGAGTTCGTCGTCTGAGTTTGCTTTATAAATTGTTTGTTACTGAATACTGTCAACGTGTCACTTTGCAGTTTTCACATTTTACGGACTGAAATACGGGCATTTTGATTAATTACAAGGAAAACTGTAATATAATTGTTGATTTGTGCGTGGAGACATTAGTCGCAAGCTGAAAGGCGTGACCGACGGTCATCTATAGCCGGTCAAATATAATGACCTGGCAGTTGACTTTTTTTTAAATCCATATAAACCATAGGTGTTGGATATTCAGTGCTCAAAATGTATTTTTATAAAAGTTTATTTTTGTGTGTTGTGATTGTGGCGGTGAATGGCTTTTCAATTCAACCAACCAACAAAGTTGAATGTAAGTAATATAATTTACAATTGAATATCATGTTAAATCAAGAAACAATTAAAGATTTAGATCTATAAAAATAATATAAATAAAAATATGCTGTATATAACTACAGTATCTATTTTTAGGCGTAGTCCTGTTTAATCACCCCGCAGTTCATGACTGCATGTAACTAAAAAAATATACAAAAATAATTATAGAGGACAGAGTAAACTTATTTTTTTTTCATAAAAGGCTCCCAAAGTTTAGTTCCCCCTGTGCTAGCTACTTGTTTGATCTATATTATCGGGAATTACGTCAACTTTAAGTATGATTATTTTTCCTACATACTTCAAACCTGGCTAAGGAAGGCAAAATACCTAGGTGCTAAAAATCACTCAAATAAATAGAGAACACCCTCCTTAAACAGATTCCTCGACTAACCCTACATACTGTATAAGATATAAACTTGAAAGTTTTTTTAGTTTTGGGCCAACAACGGATTAAAGTATTTTGAATATGTGTAGAAACATGGCCACTTTTATTTTTGTTGAGTGGAGTTGCTACAAATTTGATATCTGTTTAACAAAAGATAAGCTCGTCTATCCAGTTGTAGCAAAACATGACATAATAATGTAAACTTTTAAGCATTGCATAGTCTTGCAATGTTCTCCAAATACGGTTCTTTACACGACATCGCGCATATAGCAAAGTGCAGCCTGCGCAAGCTATTCAGATTGCACCTTATACACCTGGACATAAGGTTGTATTTTGATGTATCACGATAACAGCTAATATCGCGCACGTATACGTCGTGTTTCGATTTTGACGTCCTGTGACGCATTACGTCTCGTGACTGCTCACAATGGCTGCACCACACTTGGCATATTTGAACGAATGTTTGCGTTATTTCGCCAATACATCAACTTTCTGTAAAATTATTATAAGTGTAGTGTAGTACAATGATTATCGCAATGTTTTGCATCAACACAATGCGGCGACGAAAGACGCTGTCAGACGTCCGTTCTCTGTAAAAAATCGCAATTTTGGGCTTTGTACAAACATGTTTTTGCATGCTCATGACTTAAGCACGAGAAGTTTACCGATCAGCTTACACAGTTGCACTTAGATATGCCTTGAAGTAAGCACAAATAATTTTCAGTGATCATTTTGAGACATTATAAAAGAATTAATACATTTAAAAGAATAAAAAAAAAATGCATATTTTCAATTTATGCGTCATGCTTTATTGGATTGTAAACGAAAGATTTTTTTGAGAAGCATTAATTTGGTTCAAATTGGGCCATATTTGTATTGCGTGTTATTTAAAAATTACATTATCTTATATTTAGTTCTGTAGTCCTTTAAATATTTAGCCAATATATAAACACACACTCATGCCTTTTATCCCCGCTGGGGTAGGCATAGGCGCAACTAGTGCACTCACTTTTTGCAGTATTCCGTCCCATAATCGGATAGGGGGCGAGCCTATATAAAAATTCTATTATATACTTACGATAAGTTAAAACAGCTTACATTTATAGTTCAACCTAGAATAACTTAACATATATTTAGGTCCTATTTCACCACATGCTGATAAAGTCACTGATAGCCTATTCGGAACTTATCCGCCGTATAAACACGTTGACTTTTTCTGAAATTTCTGGTAAAAAGTTACTTGTAATATGTCACATTTATTTATTAGATAGCGTTAACCTACTAATATTATAAACGCGAAAGTTTGTAAGTATGGATGTCTGGATGTATTGATGTTTGTTACTCATTCACGCAAAAACTACTGAACGGATTTCGATGAAATTTGGCACACGGGTAGATTATGTCCTGGATTAACATATAGGCTACTTTTTATCCCGAGAAAATATAAAGCAGGACTTTTATCCCGGGAAAACTCATTCACGCGGGCGGAGCCGCGGGCAAAAACTATTATATCATATAGTTATCTGGAACTTTATCATGAACCGCTGAAACTGGCCCATAACCTATGTAATGTTACTTCTCTATTAGTGAAAGGTGTATTTTTCGATTCATTAAGTACTTCATACTTCATCTTAATTACAACGTAATAGATTCGACCTTGATTGGTCCTATATTATATACAAGGAAAATTTGTAGATGTATTCAATAAATTATACAATTACACATTATTACTATATATTTAAATACTATATTATATTTTACTAGCTGACCCGGCAAACGTTGTTTTGCCATATAAATTCTTTTTAGAGATTATTTTAGTAAAAAAATATTAAGATCAATTGATTAGTTACCGACCGGGGTCAAAGTTATTAAATTACTAATATCACTATTAAAAAATAGGGGATGATGGAAGAAGGTAGAAAATTAGGGTTGTATGTATTTTTTTAATGCCATATCAAAAAAAAACTGTCCGAAAAATAAAAAATAAAATTTAGGGGTGAACAACCCTTATCACTTAGGGGTATGAAAATAGATAGTAGCCGATTCTCAGACCTACTGAATATGAATATAAAATTTCATCAAAATCGGTTCAGCTGTTTCGGAGGAGTAAGGTAACTAACATTGTGACACGAGAATTTTATATATAAGATATAGATTATCAGTTTTTGGTTCACGCTCGTACGCGTTGAAATCTTTTCTCTGAGTGAAATTGGCCAATACTTTATTCAAGGACATGGCCTACCTATGTTATCAAAATTATTGTTAAAACAATCAGATATATTATCAGTAAGATGTATCTCTACATTAATAACATTATATAGTATGTATAGCGGCGATAGCCTAGTTGGGAGTGGAACGGACTGCCGAGACGAATGTCAGAAGTTTCAAAACCCAAGGGCACACACCTCTGACTTTTCTAAAAATATATGCGTGTATTCTTTGTGAATTATCGCTCGCTTTAACGGTGAATGAAAACATAGTGAGGAAACCTGCATATCTGAGAAGTTCTCTGAATTTCGAAGGTATGTGAAGTCTGCCAACCCGCACTAGGCCAGCGTGGTGGACTAAGGCCTTAACCCTCTCAGTTGTAGGGGAGGCCCGTGCTCAGTAGTGGGCAGTATATAATACAGGGCTGGTATGGTATGGTATATTATGTATACAATATAATATATAATAATATTAATATTTAAATTTTATACAAAGAATATAAAAGCGATTATTTTTTTATCAATCGATTGTCACTTTTAATCGTCTCTGTTTAAAGTTTTTTTTTTATAATTGTACTATATTTAAATGTTTCTTTTTACCTGCACTATCTAAGAAATCATATCTATAATTACGCGCTGGTAAATGACTAAACTATTCCTTAAATATTTTGTGTGAGGTATTTCTAAATGTACGTATGAAAAAAAACATAAAATAACGAAATAAAGAGAGTGAACGAAAAGAGAAATAAATAGTCTAATTTTTTTTAAAGATATTTTATAGCCATAGTATACTTAGAAATCATTAACGTTACTATAATAATACTACCAATGTAGATTTAGAAAATGATAAAACGGTTATACTTAATTAAAAACAAACACAAATTACGCCTTCATCCGAAGGGGTAGGCAGAGGTTTAACTAGGACACCCACATTTTTTTTTAATATTTTTATTGCCTTCTAAGGCGGACGAGCTAACGGCCCACTGATGGTAAGTGGTTACCGTCGCCCATGGACGTCAGCAATGCCAAGGGCACAGCTAAGCCGCTGCCTACCGTAAAAATCTTTTTTTTTTTAACCTCGTTTGAAGAAGGATAAGTCAAGACAAACACCGTGGGAGGAAGTTAATTCCAGAGTGAACATTTTGCCAAGTGTGTTCCGTCCCATGATGTGATAGGGGACGAGCCTATCGCCATATCGGACAAAAATTCCAGGCTAATACTGAACAGAAAAATTAATCAAATCTATTATTCAATAGGGTAGATTCCTATGTTTGATTTTGTACATTATTTTATATGTAACAAGAAATTAATACGAAAAAGAAATTCTTCTGTGAAATCAGCAAAATCGATTGAAAATTAAAGCAGTCATTCAATTTTGAAATATTCTTGTGAGCAAAAGTGGGGGCGTGGCGGGGATATCGCGCTATCTCATTCGCACGCAGGCAGCGTTATGGCCGACATTGCTTGGTGACGTCACAGCCTAGTATTGCTGTTATTTGACAGCTTTCAAAGCTTTATAACTTACTTAGGTACTATTGAGCCAATTTAAAAATTCTTTTTCCATTAGATTTTGAATAGCATACATTTTTCATGATTGTATTTTAAAAAAAGTATATAAGTACCCTACTATGTCCATTCTGTGTAATTAAACACGAAATGTTTGTTTTTAGTTTTACAATTTTTTTTATGGTATTTTATGACGAGACGAGCATGCCGTTCGCCTGATGGTAAGCAATACGAACCCCCATAAACAGTAGCAACACCATCCAGCACCTTGAGTTACAAAGTACTGTGTGGCATTCCACTGCGCTCGTCATCCTGAGACATAAGATGTTAAGTCTCACTATGTCCTGTAGTTCCACTGGCTACAATGTCCTTCAAACCGAAACACAACAATGCATGCACACTGCTGCTTGGCGGTAGAAATAGACATTGCGATGGTACCCACCCAGACGGTCTCTTACATATGAGAGACCTACCACCATTTTATTGTTTCCTCCATGAATATAAAACACACCGAATTCTTCGTATACGGATAGTATATACGTCAAGAGAATTATATAAAACATTATTACAATAATGTTTTTCCCATTACGCTTGCGGCCCGCGAACATTCAATTTCCTTGATGTATAACTGTGGATGTATTATAATCTTATTAGGTAATGGCCTGTTGCGGTACGACTGCCGATGAGGTTTTGGGTTCGATTACCGGAAAGGTTAATCTGCAGTGAGTTTGTGTCTCGAATTTTGCTCGGTAAATAGCAATAAGCTCCTCTTCTATTAATCAAAATTTGAGAGTAACATTTCTACCTACCCCTGAACTTGAGAAAAGGCGTGATGCACTGTATTAAAATGAGCTAAGTCGTTTTCTAGAAACCGAACAACACATTAAAAGGACTAAAGGCATTAACACCTCTATATTGCCAATAAAAACGCCGATAATCTCTAATTTTGTTAATATCTAATCATTTCTTCAGACCACAAATGCGGCGTGGAGGCGAGCTCGAATCTCAGTCACCAGAGCCCTTGGCTGGGCTACTTGGAGTACTACCGGCATGGCAACCCTGTGGAAGTCCGGTGCGGGGCCACCCTCATCGGACCGAGACACGTTATCACCGCCGCCCATTGTGTCAAGAAGATTCGATTTTCGAGGTAAGTCCTTTAAAAGTACGATGAAAAGTAATATTATTTTTCTGGTCAATTGTACTTCTTTTCCCAGTTTATATAAGTACTGTTTTTATACATATGAATGATAAAACTGATCGCCTGTGCTAGCGAAACGACTTTAAAATAACAATACAAACATTAATTTGAATTATAAAGGACTGCGTACCATTGTATTTGTCATCCTGATACAATAGATTTTAAATCTTAATGCCCAGAAATTACATTGTTTTTACTAAAACCTGTACAGAGCAGTACTAGCACAATGCCAGAAATTTAAATTACAATAGTCCACAGCCGAAATCTCGCACACGAGAGATCTGGCAGAATGAAAACAACTTTGTTTTACGACTGCAAAATATAGATAAATAATCTAATTTTCTTATTGATTCAGTATCGCTCTTCGCTTGGGAGAATACGACTTGACAAGTGATCCAGATTGTGTGAGAGACGTCTGTGCGAACCCCGTAGTCCGGATCGAGGTGGAGGATATTTTCGTCCATCCAGACTACGATGGGACGGAGCACGATATAGCCGTTCTGCGGTTGAAAGAAGATGCTCCTTACACAGGTAAATGTTGGATTCTTGAATCTGAACACGGATAGCGATAATTGTACAGTAAAACTCGCTGTAGTGGCTCACGTGTGCGTACCTGGATATGCCTGTCGAGATTCGAACAGGCCGGCATAATTGCGACGACTGGCGAGTGATAATCGTTTGTAGATACTCTTTTTGGACGCCGTTACAAACAGGAGATGCGGAGCCACTATGTCGTATAATACTTATACTCCAACAGTAAAAGCTTACATACAAAATTTTAGCTCAAAAAACGTGTTCTAGAATTCATTTCATTTGATATTTGAATAAAAATTAAAAGAAAAGGTACATTTAAAATTAAGTCCAATAATATCATAAAATACCTTTCCTCATAACAATTAGTAATTACAGTTTAATAAATACAATTGTATACAAAATCCCACGGCTTCCCGGTAATTCCAATCATTTGCGCACGCGCACTATTATGTGTCACTAAATTGTGTCATTGCTATGTCCTGGATAAATGATTATGAATAGGGATACAAAAGAAAATAGACACTGGTTACCGTGAAACCACTTAAATAGGAATAAAATGGTTAATATTGATACAGTAATAAAACCTAGTTACACTGATAAACTGACTGGACACTTCTAATTCATAAATAAACTTTTATTGCATTGCAAATATTACGTTTATTTTGTTTGCAAAGTTGTAAATGTGTGACTGCCTCGGTGGCGTAGTTGTATTACGGTACGACTGAAATTCAGAGGACTCGGGTTCGATCCCCGGGTCGGGCAAAGTGATATTGGATGTTTCTATTCAGTAGCAACCCGGAGTCTGGAAATTGTGCCCGATATGGCGATAGGATCGCCCCCTATCACATCATGGGACGAAATACGCTCGGCGAAAAGTGGCTGTACTAGTTACACCTCTGTCTACCTCTTCGGGGATAACGGGCGTGAGTGTGTGTGTGTGTATTTTATAATCAGTCAGAAGACGCACGGTGAAAAGTGGGTGCATTTAGTTGCGCCTCTGCCTACCCCTTCGGGGATAAAAGGCGTGAGTGTGTGTTTGTGTGTAAGTTGCAAAGGTTCTTCACTTACTGTAGGAAGTGAGCTGAAGCCATAGGATTAAGATAATAAGAATAATGATGATTGTTTTTATCGGTTCACAATTTGTGATTAACAGGAGATCCATTTATTTGATTCCATTTATCTATCCATCCATGTTAACTTTATTTTTGCATGCGACTCTGCCTTCTTGCATATTATTCCGTGACTAAAAGTTACATGCACTTAGGTCTTAGTGTATATTATGTGCCAGATATTATCTGTATTTTAAGATTAGACAAATTTTGAACAGAAATAAATACTCTCTCACGCAATACAGCACTTTCGTACTAAGACTTGGTAGTAACATCTATATTTTCTTTCCAGATTTCATCCGCCCAATTTGTCTACCGTCTGGATATTTGGAGCACAACGTCACATTCATTGCAGCTGGCTTTGGAGAGATTCCCCTGGCAGGCACCTACACTAACGTTAAGAAAATCATTCCCCTGCCCAATTGGGACGTGGAGGAGTGCAGGGCAGCGTACCAGGATATTGTATTACCGCAAAAAATAATTTGCGCTGGAGGTAAAGAGGGTCAAGATACATGCAGGGGAGATTCTGGCGGTCCCCTGGTTTGGTTCAGGGAAACTGCTCAGTTATGGGGAATTACCAGCCTGGGTAACGTCCACTGCGGCACTAAAGGCTTTCCAGGGATTTACACAAGTGTCTTGGATTATTTAGAATGGATTGAGACAACTCTTATGATTTAGGCTAATATAATTTTGGCTATGGTTAATGGTTTCTACCGTGATTTGATCAATGCATTTATGTGAAACAGAATTTAATTATAAATATACACAAAAGGAGCCATCTACTTGATATGAAAAGAATATTTTTTTGGAAATCTTATTTTAGATCAGCTTTACTTTTTAAATTATATTTGCATGATAATCCTGGAAAGTTGAAATATATAAATGTTAAAATTAAAATTGACTAATTTCATACATATTTTACTACTCTAAATGTTCCTTTTGTATATTTTGCTAATTCTGTTAATAATTATTCCTATTTGTTAATTAATTATTACACCGCACTAAAGTCTAATGTACATTTTATAAGTATTACATGTGTATATATTTACCATTCAGCTGATTATAATATTTTTAACCGACTTCCAAAAGGAGGAGGTTATTAAGTATATAATGATATTTCGGAATAGGTTTTATATCAAACTAATAAAAAAAAACTGCCATATTTTACTTGTTGACGCAACGTAAAAAATGATGAGATTTTACAGAAAAAATATTTAACTTTTCAATATAACGTCATGTCAGTTAGACAACTGACTTACAAAGGACATGTCCAACAACGGGCCTGAAATTCTAAACAAGACAATTCATATATATTTGGATAGAACTCCTGAAAACTAGCCTTTCGCAATAAATCATTTAATTTTAAAGACCTCCGATTTTGAGATTTATGTAATTTAGTTTGGCTTGAAAACTACACTTAATATGAAAGTTTTTAAAAGAGTTCGTTATGAATGGAGGGAACTAAAAATATTTTTTTTAATGGATATAAGTTACATATTTTGCTCCTTTAATATCCCCGAAGTTGGAGCCCGGTTAGATTTTGAGGCCCAGCACCCATACAAAAAGCGGACATCTCCTTTCTTATTAGAATCTTATGGGTAGGCGCTTAAAAACGACTTTCGCTTAATTGACAAGTGATGTTTTATTCCCCCGGGAACATCGTAATAGAGATGGGTTATGCAATGCAATCAGCCCTGTATTATGTACTGCCCACTGCTGAGCACGAGCCTCCTCTACTACAGAGAGGGGTCAGGCCTTAGTCCACCACGCTGGCCTAGTGCGGGTTGTAGACTTCACATACCTTCGAGATTCATATGGAGAATTCTCAGCTATGTAGGTTGCCTCACGATGTTTTCCTTCACCGTTAAAGTGAACGATAATTATTGTTAAACAATACACACGTAACTTCGAAAAGTCAGAGGTGTGTGCATTGGGTTATGATATTAAAAAATTAACACAAAAAAAATAATCTAGCATAATATAGTTGGATAAAATTACAATAATGTCAATGAAATTAAAAAGTTGTAAATTTAGATTGAAAGTTTGAATAAATACTGAAGCTATGTGAAGTCTACTAACCCGCACTAGGTCAGCGTGGTGGACTAAGGCCTAAACCCTCTCAGTATTAGAAGAGATGCATGTTTAATGGTATGGTACTATATTTATGTATTTGATAGGTACAAAAGCATTGTTTGAAAAATTTTGTTGTCTTTTGTGTACGACATGACCATGATAGTAAAATTGGTCGCTATATCTTTCTGTATGTAATTTTGTTTTGACGCAAAAATGTTATTATTGTTAAAAAATGATTTATATCGCTATCCTACATCTGATCTCATTTGTAGAAATTATTGTTATCCATATCAATAGCCATTATGTTACTATGTGTAATCATATTTAGTGAGACACTGTGCAAGACAGCCTTAATATTGTATTATTTTTTGGACAACCAAATTCAAACTTGTTAGTAAACGTTAGTTCATAGATAACTAGCTTTTGCCCGCGGCTTCACTCGCACGAAAGAGTTTTTCCTGGATAAAACTTCGTCTTTACATTTTCCCGTTATAAAAAGTAGCTTAAAACCTTCCCAGCGTCTCAAACTATCTCGATACTAAATTTCATCGATATCCGTTTGGTAGTTTTTGGGTTTATCGCGTACAAACTTTGCTACCACTTTTTACCCCTTTAGGGGCTGAATTTCGCAAAATCCCATCTTAGTGAGCACCTACGTCCTAAAAGAAATCTCCATGCAAAATTTGAACCTCCTAGCACTTGTAGTTTCTGAGATTTCGTGATTAGATGACCTTTAGAACGAAATCGACACAATTAAATACAATCGAAAATTATGTTATCGTCATAAAATAACTTAAAACTGTTCCCTTTTCTATAAAAATATAATTAAAAAGGCCCGATATAACTGTTTGGTTCTTTTCCCGCTTGAATATGGCTGTGTTTGAACTATTGTTGTATTGAGAACTTCGCTTTAAGTAATTTTATGAAGATAACTTAATTTTTGTTTTTTTTTTTTAATTGTGTCGTTTTCGTACTAAAGGTGCGATATATAGATGCCATTCACGATGACGCGCCCCACTCATTACCCTAATCGCTTACAGTGCAAGTGTGAACCCTTATGATTGTGTTTCAATTCTGTAGATACACACTCAATACTTATGAGTACACAAGCACACTACGATAAACAATCAAAGTCCTCTTAACCCGTGAAATCCCCGCTCAAAAAATGATAGCGCGCGTCATCATGGATGAAATTATCTATTTCACTAATCGTTGATGTCTCATCCACTCCCAGTGACCGTCCTGAGCCGAGGTTCGTAACCCGTTAGTGGGTTGCCCTCAGCATGGTTACTTAAATCAAGGGTTGCGAGCGCCTAAAGCGTTCACCCGACTCGCGTCTGGCTACCGGCCGTTAGGGCCAAAACAAAAAACAAAAAAAGCCATAAATAATAGGCCACCGAGAACTTAGCACTTCAAACCACTGCACTCATCCTGATATATTAAAACATATCTTAAGCTAGAATATATAAAGTCTGATATCAATTGTATCACCGATATACGTATAAATATATCTAAGTGTTTATATAACTATTAATCGTAGCCAATATTTAATATATTATGTATGGAAAAGGGTCATTACTTATTTAAAAATATTTTTAGTTCTTTATTCGTTCTATATGCGACTATGTCTCTTACGGATGAAGTAAAAAAGTATATTTTTAAACAGAAAAAAGATGCCTAATGTTTGCTTGTACCCGTTCTGAATGAGATTAAAAAAATCTTAGGTGTCAGGGCAAGGATCAGGTATTTTGATCCTTATAAATGTGCCATTTAAGTTGAATGTTCAGCTACCCAAAGACTTGTTACTAACGCCACGAAGTACATATCATAAGCAATATCCTATTATTGTATATAGAAAATAAATAAATAATAAAACAAACTGGACATCGTACTTCGATTTTGAATGTATTGTATCTAAAAAGTTTATATAATAAAGAAATTTTTTACACACGCAAATAAATTTTTTATTACCCCTCTTTTGAATTTAATATAAATCTATATGAATAACATTGTAAATCATTATTAACGTAATCATTTGATGTTTAAAGAATTTGAAAAAGGTAAAAAAAAGAGTTTCTCCGTGTACTCTAAAAACTTAAATTTAAATAATGATTTCTTATGTTTACGCGAGTGTTAGACATTGAAATTAAACTATTATAACGCATGGACGTATAAAAAAAGGCGGACGGACTCTCGCTAAACAAAAACTGAAGCACAGCAATGGCGGCGGCGTAACTATGTGTGCGTAAATGAATGATTGCCATAAAAAACAAAATTTCCCCAATTTTTAACACTAGTTTACACTACACTATTTTTCCAATTTTAGGTTAGTTTTATTGAAAGTCGTTTCAATAATTTTATTGAATAATTTTATTGTTTGCAAGATGTAATTATAATTAATTAATTTATATATTATTTAGCTTTATTTGAAATGACCGTGATAAATAATAGCCAAACATGTGTGATTAGTAGGTGTGTAGAAATGAATGAGTCTTACCAAAACAATAAAATTATGTTTCCTAACTAATGCTAAATCATACGCACACACTCACTCACGTCTTTTATTTCCGAAGGGGTAGGCAGAGGCGCAACTAGTGCCCCCAGTTTTCGCCGGGCGTATTCCGTCCCATGATATGATAGGGGGCGAGCCTATCGCCATATCCGACACGAATTCCATACTCCGGGCTGGTACTGAATTTAAGACCCAATATCACTGGCCGACCCGGAAATCGAACCCAAGACCTCAGCATTGCAGTCATACCGTAATACAACTACGCCATCGAGGCAGTCAAAAGGCTAAATCAAACAACGTAAATAATTAAACTTTCTTTAATTTAATTTCTTTTTTTTTTAGTTCTCTATCTTGCGTTAACTTTATGTATAACTACCTCTTACTTGTGTAGGTCTTTGAGATGCCCTCTTATTTCGATATGTGATGAAATCTAATTGTTAAATGTTTTTCTGCAATATATTTAATAAGATTTATTTTATGATCTACACTCTCTTATTATATTAATTAAATCACTCCTCCATACTTCATTTCCTGTAGGAAACCTAAAAAAAACATATACCTAATAACAACCTATACCTATTTAGTTTAAAAAACAAAATCGTATTTGAAACAAAAAAAATCACGTCTCCTATACTTCGGGGTCATTTACCCGTTAAATAGTTGACAACACTGGAATTGTAGGCTGAGGTTTTGTGTTACAAAAATAAATAATTTTAAATATCAATGAATGTTGATCAAATAAGTGATACATTACTAATTTACCTATGAAATGTGATCCCGTGACATTTGTTCTTGGAACCACTGTGATTTTGATAGCATTTAACCACATAAGACGGCATATTTTAATTATTTATTTTTATTCTTACAACCACTTCATTCAATTGAGGTTTGTTGCGTAATGGCGGCCGATCGACATACTTTGGTGTGAATGTGTGCGCGATACTCGTGCGTACAGGCAAGCTGACATACTTTGGGTGCTTCAGTTTTTTGTGTAGCGAAATTCCGTCCGCCTTTTTTTATACGTCCATGTTATAACGGATTTATATAATTGTAAATTGAAGGTAGATTTGTAACACTAACTTTTCGGACCACCAACACTTCAGTCCGCCCCGTGACCACGAAGTGCTGCAAAGCCTTCGAAACGTCGGGAGAAAAATTAAGTAAAATACCGCGATAAAATCCGTTATAATAGTTTAATTTAAATTTTGAAATAGGGCCTGATTGCCAGTAAATTTTATTTGACACTTATCGTATTGCACAGCTAATGTAAAAAGTATAAAGTACAAATTTTATTACCATTTAATTTTATTATAATTATGGGAGCATAGATTAATAGCCGTCTGGTTGGGTACCACCACAATGTCTATTTCTACCGCCAAGCAACAGTGTGCATGCACTGTTGTTTTTCGGTTTGAAGGACATTGTAGCCAGTATAACTACTGGGCATAATGCGACTTATGTCTCAGGATGACGAGCGCAGTGGAATATCACAAAGTACTTTGTAACTCAAGTTGCTGGATGGTGTTGATACTGTTTATGGGTGGTCGTATCGCTTACCATCAGGCGAACGGCAGGCTCATCTAGTCATTCTATGAAAAAAAAAAACAACGGGTTGCACTCCGGGAGTACGGCAGAAGTGAAAACTTGAACATTAACGTTGTGCATTTTTGAATATTTTGGAATGGTTAGGGAATAATTCCGCACGAATTGCTTTATTTATCAGTGTAAACGTACTAGCATTTATGTGGATAAATACAATATTTATTTATTGCACTATCGTACACAAAAATGTCACCCTCCGTCTTACGCATTTTATATCAGGTCACGTGTCCTGACGCAAGTTTAACATTTTATACACATCCCAAGAAAAGTGCTCAACGCCGCTAAAGCAGTTTTCACTTCAAAAAATAGGTATATAACGCCTTTAAAATGTATTAACTGGACTACACAGAAAGCTCTATATCTAAAGCAGAGGTCACACTTTCAGTAGTATTATAATTCTCTTTGGGTCACACTACATCGAATGTATGACAGTAAAACCATTTTTTTATTTTTCGTCGTTATGGAAACCTCTATGACAGATACAACATCAGCCAGCTAAATTGATACATATAAAACCTTCAACACAGTTGACACAATTATGCCGGCCTGTTTGAACCGGATATACACAGGGTGATCCCGGAACGCGGCACACTTACGTGGGCGGTGGGCCAATATGATGGGCTTTAACACCTTCTGTATAGTCGCTATCCGGGCGGAGATAAAATAATTCCTATCACCAGCAAACATTACCACCAGCATTGTTTATAACGGAAAATCTAAAAATTACAATAATATTTATAAATCCATTTGTTTATTAATTCTTTCATCCGTAGCAAACATAATGTTGCAAAAACAAATAATATTGAAATTATTTGCAATAATATGTTTTTCAGCATCGAGTGTTTGAGTCAGTGACCGGGGCTGTATAGTCGCTGGTTTGAGTGTATCCTTAGGGTTGTCAAGCATCCGTGCAGCATCTTAGTGCAACAAGATAAACGAAAGCGTGCGCCAAAGAAGGCCACCGCGGGTTTTAGTTGGTATGCCGGTGTAGGGTGTACATAGTGTTAGGGACTCGGTTCAATGCTCGCCCGGATGTTATACTCCCGAGTGTCGACATTGGGCCGTAAAATTGGTGAAACTACACACACGATGGCACACGGCGGACTCCTCCTTTCCGATCCGAAAGTGTGTTAAACTACTATAGGAGAGAGTAGTTGCGATTTCTCAAAAATATAATGCATACAAATAGCATTATAATCTGAATCAAATGCCATTATGTTATAACTTAATTTCGCTTGCATTCAACATAGACTTACGTAATTGTAATCTAACCAGACATAAGATGAGTGGTCTCTTTCTCACATTTCTCGCGTAATGTAAAAGAAGGAGTAAGATATATATTTTTTGTTTCTATTATTATAACGACGCATTCTTTATTTGATAACTCCATTATTTAGAACAATTGGATGCGGTCCTAAAGTCGATTTATTGGTAATTCAATGGGTATAAAAGTAATTATAGATCAATTAATTAACAAACAAAGTAATAATCAGAAGGAATAAATCAATTTAATATAAACATATATTGTGTTATTTGAATGAAGAGGAAAATGTAACATTTGAATTCTATATTTAATTTACGTAGTTTGTATAACTCCTCATATAATAGGATAAAAACAACATTATTTCAACAAAGGGGTAGGCAGTAACTGTTATAAGGATAATAGTAGCTTTTTAATATACTGCTGAGCACGGGCCTCCGCTCCTACTGAGAGGGTCTTTGTCCACCACGCTGGCCTAGTGCGAGTTGGGAGACTTCACATACCTTCGAAATTTTAATTGATTTTCTGATGATTTCCTTCATCGTTAAAGTTAATATTGACAAAAAATACACAAAAATACAAGGAGGATGCAAATTACGAATTACTAATTTTATTTTATTTTTGGGCCCGGTATAGCGATAGGCTCGCCCCCTATCACATCATGGGACGGAATACGCTTGGCGAAAAGTGGGTGCACTAGTTGCGCCTCTGCCTACCCCTTCGGGGATAAAAGGCGTGAGTATGCGTATGCGTATGCGTAATTTTATTAATTAACGCAAAATTACTTAAGTATTTATTATATTATAATCAAACTACACCACACCGCCCATCACTCAGAGTGTGATACCTCTGTACCTCGGAAAGCACGTAAAGCCGTTGGCCCTGTGCCTGATCTCTCTCCGTCTCGCTGGACTATGACAGTGAAGGAATAGCAAGTGCACCTGTGCACTATAATATTTCCTGCGTACCTGGCTGGTCTCTGTTGAGATTGGCCGCCGTGGCCAAAATCGGCTAGGAAGGGATTTTTAGTCATGTTATATAAAAAACTAGCGGCCCCGACAGACGTTGTCCTGCCCTAAAAAGGAAATAAAATCCTAGAACCCGAGTACAGCGCCACCTACCGGATCCAATTGTTAATCTAAGCCATTCTCTAATCCACCTGAAGACACACATTTTTTAATTTAAAATTGGTCCAGCCGTTTAGGAGAAGTTCAGTGACATAAATACGCACAGAAAAATTATATATTATATAACCTCCCTGACGATTTTTTTTTTATAGTGGCATTTGTGTTCACATTTTGCCAATGTCAAGTTTGATTTGTCTATTTTATTATCTGTAGTATGTCGCAGTAAAGCAGTGGCTACCTTATCAAGACTTTATCGAGGAGTTTTGGCGGCAACAAAACAAACACTTGATTAGCACAATTATTTCTATTCACTTCATTTGAGCCCTTTAGTAGAACTATATTGGATAATATACCACCATAATTATGCAATATAACACTAAATATCACCAAAACAATGAATTAAAACAAGAGCACCTCATGACACCTCCAATAGTAAAAATTTATATTGATTTGATATATCGACGGTCTAATTAGCAATTTGTCTAATTCCTTATTTTTTAGAGGGTGATTTTTTTTACATTTTGATGTAGCAATAATCCAATTACAAATTATTTAAATGATTCAAACTTAAATATTATATCTCTATTAGATATTAATGATATTAAATGGTTTTTTAAAATGATAATAAATTTTGAACTGATTGATTTTTCTTACAAATAGAAGATTCTCTAAAATGGAGTTAGACAATTTGCTAATTAGAATGTCGATATTTAATATTGATTTAAAAAATAAAAAAAATAAAACCAAGGTGACTTAAGTAAAAGAAAATTTTATTGCAAAAGTACTATTTGAAAATTTTATTAGATTTTATTCAAGTATTTAATCGTTTGTTATATATTAATTAAACATTTAAGCAAATTAAAAATTTAAAAAAAATATCTTATATTTCCGTAACTCTTATTTAAAAATCTGAATCATCGGAGCTTTCAGTTATATTATCATCGGAGCTATCACTTTCATCGCTACAAATATCACAATCGTCGTCATTATTGGAAGCTTTGTTCATGGATCCACATAGCACACTATTAACTTGCGTTGGAGTTGAGTCTCCCATGAACCATGTTGGTTTTAAAAACCATCTAGTAGCAGCCAGCTATTATTTTCTGGGCTGAATTTGATGCAGTCTGGTTCAGTGGCATTTAACCACATCGAATTAACAAAGATTGTCCGCAGCAATTTTTGTTTCAAAGATTTCCAGCACGGTGGAATGTGCGTCGAGTCTAAACCTTTAACTCTCTTCATAAATTTTACATTATTTTGTTTTCTGTTTGTTGTCATTATCTTCAAATTCTTGTTTATCTTTTTGCTTTAGAACCAAAATTTTTTTTAGACACTCTGAATGATATCGAAAATCATTAGTAGAGTCAATTGTAAATAAAAGGTAATGATATTTATATTTTTTTTTACGACGAAACAATAACATTAGCGAGCACTTTTGGAATGATACATTATTAAAGTCGAGTACATTGCTTTTTTCGTTACACAAATAACACGACTTCATCTTTATCAATTTTAATTTACGTTAATTAATATAATAATTTTTAGATGCACAAATAAAACAACAATGTAAATATAAAACGTTGTTTATTACGAACTCCAAAACAGCGTGGTTTTTATGTTAGAATAAAAATGCCGCATCTGTTCAGTTGAGAACACTAACATTCGACGCATGTTTAAAAGCGTCGCACAGCCGGAAACCGCTGTCCTTGTCTGACAAATGACGTTACGCGCTAACTCTCTTTCACTCTAACTTAAATATTTATTATCTTTAACAGCCAGTAACCCTTATTTGCGGCCACATTTAATTAAGCAACCATATATGATAAATAATAGAAAAAAATTAGCTTCAATTTGACATATAATTAATAAATATACGTTATAAACGTATAAATTTATCGAAATCATACCTGTTTACACCTGGCTGCAAAGAGGTGCGGCCAGGTGCGCAACGGCAACCGTGATTTTTTAGAATCTTCATATTAATTACCGTGATGTAGACGTTATTTTATTTAAAAATGAAATAAACGAATTTTTTTACCAAAAATCAATTAAAAATAATTTAATTAAAAATAATGGCGGCCAAATTTTGATAGGCACCCTAGTAAATATATATTCTCCTAATTATAAATAAACATAAAAATTTGGTTTTAAACAAAAAATCGATGAACGCACCAATCTTGCAGCGGGATCTTAGACTACAAGTTCCCGCCAAATTCCTGACGATATTTGTAGCAATGTACATTGACGATAACATTGACGATATCTGTCAATGTTATGACAAACGCCATAAGGTTGAATTAAAAAAGTTTATATTGTCAAAAGCGCTAAAGTTACATTTTTAATATGGTGGTTAAGTTTGCTTAAATTTTCCAATTTTCCGCGCAATTTTCTTAATCTTTTCCTTCATAAAAACCTCCTCCTGACAATAACAAACACATCAAAAACAAAAATAATGAAATCGCTCCAGTCGTTCACGTGTGATGCCATGACCAAGGAAAATAGGGATTCATTCTTCATTTATATATAACTAGCATTGCACGCGGCTCCACCCGCGTGGAAAAGTTTTCCTGGATAAAAAGTAGCCTATAGCACTCAGGAGTAATGTAGCTTCCTATAAGTGAAAGAATTTTCAAAATCGGTCCAGTAGTTCCTGAGATTAGCGCGTTCAAACAAAAAACAAACAAACTCTTCAGCTTTATATAATAGTATAGATATAGATTACAAATTTAAAATATTGTAAACTATTGACCACTATGTGTCATTGATTTACTGTCGAATTAAGAGGCTATCGTCATAAATAAAGCTCGGCAAACCATTGTTTTTAATTGAAAACCGTTTTTTTTTTTAAATCGAATCTACAAAGGTTTTTTGCGACATAAGCACTTACTTTACTAATGTAGCTATAATTTTAATAAAATTCTGTTTAAATTTGTTATCATACATACATTTAATTAGTGAATAACTACTTCATTCTAATACCAATCCAATAATCTTGATCACTTTAATTTTTCGAATCGTAAATTAATTCTACGAGTTTTTGAATTCTAAAAAACGACTAAATCGACCAATCAAATTCTGAAAAACAGTTGACGAAATAAAGCCATACTGTTGCGTCTCTGCCTACCCCTCGATAACGGCATGAGCTCATTAATTAACGAATTGTTATTCATATGTCGTCTTCCTCTGTGTTTCCCAATGCTATATCCTTATAATCTACCTAAACTGACATAGTATAGAGTTGAGTTCAGTGATTGTAGGCATTATTTTGTTTAGCGAGATAAATATTGGACGCGGCTCCGCCTGTGCGAAAGACTTTTCCTGATTTAAATTTCTACTGTGTTTTTTAGTATAAATCCATAGTATCCATCTGTACAAAGACAGCGGCAACTATGTAAAAAATGACGGTAAACTCATATCAAATTCAACAATAATAGTCCTTTTGTTTTATTTTAGTAATCCTTAACAAATAAAATTAATCAAATCGTGTAACTAGTAGAGGAGGTGAGGCATTTTTATTCATAACAATAGTATTGGCTTCGAATTAATATTTTTAGTATTTAAATTAAAAAAAAAACCACACACATTCATTGTCATTATTTCATTCATTATTTCATTGTTCCAATCTGAGCCTGAGCGTCTATGAGTATTGTGTATTGCTCTATACGACGTATCTACTTCGTTTTCAAGTTTAGGGTGTGGCCGCCATATGTTTAAGCGTTTATTAGTCAGCTATTTGTGTGACTGTGGGTTGGTCGAGTTTATACGTCACGGAAGTGGTTCAGATCTTCCTCATTTTCATTACAACTCAACAATGTAATTCTTTTGAGGTTGCCAACAGACGTGCGGGGGGTAAAACATGTTTTATTTAAACTCAGTAACTACATTACACCTTCGACAGAGTTGAATGGAATTGAGTTACAATCAATCGCTTGGTATAACTGAAACTACTTCCATTAGGAACGCGCCGCGGCGAGTCAAATCACCGTCAATACATTCTTTTTATTACTTTGAATGACGAGACGAGCACGCCGTTCGTCTCATGGTAAGCGATACTACCACCCATAAACAGTAGCAACACCATCCAGCACCTTGAGTTATATAGTACTGTGTGGCATTCCACTGCCCACGTGGATATGTTTTTTTCCCACGCAGACATGTAATACGTAATGTGACCCCACTTCACCTGATGGTAAACGGATCCAGATAGAGTGTCGACTGACTAGAGGATGATCCCCTGCCAGTCGAAACAATTATGCCGGCCATTATGGCAGGATTTCATATCTTGTGCAGTTGTCGCTATAGATAATTTCAACCACGATGACGCGCGCTTCTATGAGTGGGGATTTCGTGGGTTATAAGGATTTTTATTACTACGATCGTCGACGATTCTAATAAATTTTCAGCCATGTCGCCCCGCTACTACTCTTACGAATTTTGGAAGGCTAATTTTTCATGACATGGAGGCAGTTTTTGAAATAGGTTACAGACAGAAACTTCAGTGAAATTTAAATTCCAGCGCCTTGTAAAGTTTGGGGGAAATTACGAAGTTCATTAATTTTCGTAAAGATTATTTTTTATTTCTAAATTTATAAAACGCTTATTCTAACTGTTATGGTTATTCTAAAGGCCAACTATTATTTTTCTTTGAGTAAAAATATTATGACAGTAGACCTAATAGTTTAGCTTTAATTACGAAGTTAAGTGGCAAAGTCGTATTTCATAAATAAAAAACTACGTACAGTCACCAGCATAAGTAGCTGAACAAATTCAAAATTTCAAATCGCCTACATACTTTTTTGTTCTTACTAATCTTTTTTTTCTCTTCACAAAAATAAAATAAAAGAGATTTACTTTACTTCAAACAAAGAAAAAAGGTTGAGGTTTAACTTAACGCGTATATAGGCGATTTGAAATGTTGATTTTGTACAGATATTTATGCTTCTGACTGTACATGCGTTCTTTCCTTTTGCATAAAAGTATATAAAAACCCTTTACGCGTTGAAGTCAACGCCATTGTCGTCACAAACAAGAATGAATAGCACAGCACATGGGTTTTACGTATTGTGGGCCATGAAACGACACGTTAAATCGCTTATACAGGTTACTTATATAGCGGATTTGGATGATAAAAAGTGTATCTAAAAAAGTTGGACGCAAAGTAAGTTATGAAAATACATCTGTCTCTTTCTTCTATGCTGTGCAAGAAATAAAAGAAAGGGACAATGCTAGAGCTATATTTTTGACTCTTGCTGCAATTACAAATCACAAATCTTACACAAAAGAGTGGATGTATCGAAAGCTTTTCGCTTTTGACTCTAAAAATAGACATTCAAACGGATCGGTAACCAAATTCAAACGCTTGCAAACTGACGCCAGCCAAGCGAAACATCTTAAGGCGGAACCCCTAGCAAAACAGCGCGCTAACCGTAGTTTTAGAGGGTACGTATTAGAAATTTATAATACATATTGAAAATAAAATTAACCATCCTATTTCTACAATGTGTTATTTTTACTTTTCTTGTTTAATTTTTTTAATAATCTAGATATTGTTTCATAAATTTCATTATGAAAATACTACTAAAATTGTTGACTCTGTACATCTCCACCTAAAGTGCTCATCATTTTAATTTGCAACCCATAACTATATTAGATAGGCAATTTAATAAGGACCATTTTTTAAATTAATTTTTCGTAAATCTTTGCAAATTCTTCTTCTTCAGCCTTTAGAAGTCCACTGCTGAACATAGGCCTCCCCTAAAGATTTCTAGACCAACCTGTCAGAAGCGGCCTGCATCCAGCGGGTTCCTGCGACCTTTACAAGGTCGTCTGTCTACCTTGTAGAAGGACGTCCCACGTTGCTCTTGCCAGTACGTTGCCTCCACTAAAGAACTTTTCTACCCCATCTGTTGTCAGTTCTACGAGCTATGTGCCCTGCCCACTGCCACTTTAGCTTGCTAATCCGCTGGGCTATGTCGGCGACTTTCTTTCTTCTTTGCAAATTTCTGCCCGTAAATAGTGCGCTGTAAATGTATGGAATGAATGCTTAACCTTTAAGTATGGACGTGACTCTCACAGGCTACTCGATTTTTACGTTTTCTTAGTTTCACCTAATTCCCCCCACTCCCCACGATTGAGCGGCTCAGTAGCTTTTGTTTTAGTTGTATAACTACCAACGAGGGCGAAAATTGCGTCTTCCGGTGAATATCACATAAGTAATGACCATCAAAATATTGACCGGAGCCTGTAAGGGTACACGTCCATTTTTGCCCTATGATATATTTCAGATTTTGTAGTACAAAATGTTAAAAAACAATAAAGCCGGGAGTTCTAAATCAAAATGACCATCTAGGAGTTCTGTTCAGGGGCTTTTTGTGCAGGAGATCTATCTTTCGAACAAGAAGTGATTGAGTTGTTGTTAGCTTCGGATCAATCTGACAATGAAGAGAATATTGATTTTTTTATATTGGTGTCCGAACTGATACAAAATCATGAAATTGACAATGATGAAGATCAGGACCAGGACTAGAACCTAGGAGAAGAATCGGCTCTCCAATGTTCTATACCTTTGTGCACTGACTGCCAATAAATTTACGTTATTAGACTGTTGTAATTTTTTTTTATATTTGTTACCTGAAACAAAATACCTACATTTTGTGTATTTGGTTTCTTATATATTATATTTTGAGAAAAAAATACACATTTTGTTATAGGAATAAGTTTGGCTGTTTTTAATACCGAAAAATGTAACCTAAGTAGATTTAGACTGAAAAGTGCCATAATTTTTTATTTTTCTTATTTCTTTATTTTTTTAAATAAACGTTGATTATATAAGCACGTTATTTTATTGCTAAATCCCATAACTTTAATATTTAATCAGTTTTAAAGCAATCTTATATCAAATTCCCAAAAAAATGTGTGTGCATATAGGAGTGCCTGTGAGACTACACGTCCACAGTAGTGCTAAGAAAAAATGACGTCCATACTTAAAGGTTAAGGCTGTTTGCTCGGGGAAGGGCATGAACTTCACGTTTTTGCAAAAAAATAATATATTTTTAGTGATTACCAAAGAATAAAATACGTAACCAGTCGATTATTACTACGCTAGTTTCGAAGCCACAAGGAAAATTCGCATAAAAACGTGTGTTCGTAACTCATCGGACTCAGTTACTCGAAGAACACAGTTGAACACGGTCTGAATGAAGAAATCACGGGCGTTGTACACAACCTCCTTGCTGCAAAATTAAGCAAATTTCATGTGGCGGCAGTCATCTTTGTTCTTCACCTATGTTGTTGGAATTTTGGCGATAGAAGTAAAAGGTATGTGAACTTTTTAAAATAGGAATTATGGTTCACGAATTTTAAATTTAGAATATTTTTTTAAGTTCTTTTTAACATCAACTTCTGTGACGTTTTTTTTAATATTGCTACCTTAGAGCATGGTTAAATACTCAAAGATTGCTACGGATATGTGCTTTAACTTTTTTTAGGTTTTTTTTAAAACTGTTGTTTTATTATACATGTTTTTGAATTAAACATTTCACTATTATTTCGTGTCTGTGTGTGTTTTACGATTATGATCTCATTGGCTTTTTCGATTCGATCATACTGCCAATTCTGACCAAATTTTTTTTTGTTTTATTTTGTGTTCGTTTTTCATAGCGCGTCAACTGCTCTAAATGTCTGTTGTCGGTATAAAAAGCCTCGCATTCAAGTAAAATATAATTTTATTTGTGAAAAAAATTAGCAGTCATTTTGCAAGATTAGAAAAAAACTTTACAATAATAAAATAACTAAAGTGACGTCATTGAGGAATTGAGCAAAGTTGATGCGCAAGCGCATAGAACTGCAAGTGAACGACATACGCGCTTACCATACGATGATGATTAATAACTTTCTTGGGTAAATACAAAAACAACTCGGCAAAGTTTCATCGCAGTTTAGTATTGCGGGAAAAAACATTCATTTTTATGGTTCCGGACCTCAAAAGGAAAAAAGGAACCCTTATAGGATCACTTTGTTGTCCGTCTGTTTGTCTGTTAAAACCATTTTTCTCAGGAACGCGTAGATATATCAAGTTTAAATGTATATCAAATACTCGGGCTTACGGTTTCTTTCATTTGTTAAAAAATTAAACTTGTAAACCAACACGATCAAAAAATATGACCGTTTTAAAAAGCAAATATGTACTTTATTAACAAAAAAAGCGAATTTACAAACTTTATTAATTTATAAATTAATTTTGGCGAACTATTGAACTTATATACTCAGATACCTTACCTACAAGTTTGCACGGAACCCTCGGTACGCGAGTCCAACTCGCACTTATTCGGGTTTTTTTAAGAAACCCTGCGAAGCGAGTCCAGTTAGTTGGATATATCAGTTGTTTATCCTCATTGTAACTAAGTGGTCAAAAAACCCGTAGAAATATTTTGTTGATGATGTAAGTATCCTGTTGAGTGGTTTTGATAACAGAATATCAACTATGCCCGGCTCTAATTGGACACATTCTAGCAATGACGATCATAACCACAACAAGTTCTTGAATTATAATTTTATTGATAGTCACCATTTAAATTTTGCACTTTTGTTGGACTTATTTTAGCATAACTTTTTTTTTATGCCCTAGAATGACGAGACTAGCATGCCGTTCGCCTGATGGTAAGCGATACGACCACCCATAAACAGTAGCAACACCATCCAGCACCTCAACTTACATAGTACTGTGTGGCATTCCACTGCGCTCGTCATCCTGAGACATAAGATGTTAAGTCTCATTATGTCCAGTAGTTATACTGGCTACAATGTCCTTCAAACCGAAACACAACAGTGCATGCACACTGTGGCTTGGCGGTAGAAATAGACATTGCGGTGGTACCCACCCAGACGGCCTCTTACATAATGAGAGACCTACCACCAGCATCAATCAAAATCAAAATCCGCAATACGTATGCTCACGCCTTTTATCCCCGAAGGGGTAGACAGAGGCGCAACTAGTGCACCCACTTTTCGCCAAGCGTATCTTATGGATACCTATATAATTGTGTACGATTATTGTTAGGAATAATTGATCCGTTTATTCGGCTTTAATTTACACGCAGACACTGGCTGTAGATATATTTTTATGACTAACTCAAGATCTTGTTGATATTATAAATGTATTTGAGGAAAATATACAATTTATTGGCACGCGTACGATTGGGTATTTCCTGATACGTTGACCTTTAGGGATTTCCTCTCGTATCACGTCGACTTAAGTACTATAATATGGCAAAGTTGTTCTAACGTCGGTTGAAACCAAAAGTCAAATATTGAAAATGTCCAGTCAGCCAATACCTATACACTGAACAAATTCAAAATCCAAATCACCTCTACGCGTTAAGTTTAATTGAAACATATTTTTTTCTTCGTGTGAAGTAAATCCCTTTATTTTATTTGTGTGAGTAGAAAATGAAAATTGGTGGGAAAACAAAAGTGTAATCAAACAAATCGCAAACTCCGATTGAAAATTTTGGCTTAAGATCGAATATGGCAAGCAGCTGTAAGTTAAGCTTAGCTTGTATAGGTGCGTTATTTATTTATTTTATTTTGTTTCATTATTGTGCAGACTCCTTACTACGTAAACTAAGCTGTACTAAACTTAGTTCATTGTCTACGAACGGTGTATAGTGAGTTATAGTAAATAGTGTGACTAAAGATAGCCCGGTTCCTAACATGGCCCACAATGTATGTAATGTAAAAAATACGACGATTTCTTGCAATTTTTTTATTATTAATTTTTATAGCATGTAGTGATATTTTGCAAATTAATTAAGGGTCCTGCTGTTTTGTTTCTTTTTATGATATATGGGGAAAATATTGATTTACTTAGGTAAAGGAGATGTCCGCGTATTTTGTATGGGTCTATTGCTGGGCTTCAAAATTCAACCAGGCTCAAACTTTATGGATATTAAAGGGCCAAAAATATGGATCAAGGATCCATTAAAGAAATATTTTTAGACCCCTTTATTTATAACTAACTTTTTTAAAAACGTTCATATTAAGTGTATTTTTTAAGCAAAATAAAATTACATAAATATCAACATCGGTGGACTTTAAAATTATACGATTTTTTGCAAAGGCCTAGTTTTTGAGAGTACTATCCAAATATATTATGTATATTAAATATCTTGGTTATAATTGTAGGCACGTTTTTGGACATGTCCTTTTGAGATAGGAGTGCAATTTACAAAATATTTTTAATTATTATAAATTCAATAAAATCATATTGTTTTTAATATATTACAGTTTAAGCTTTGTTTACTATTTAGACAGGGAAAATGAACCATAGATACTTTGCACTATATTACGACTCATTTATTACGTCAGTCAGAAATTAACAATGAATATTGATTGTGGCTACATGACGTACTATTATTTTAAAAAAACATGTTTATTTTCACCGTTTGTTGTTCCGAGAGTTTTGGCGAGAACTTGGAAGTGCCATGAGGTGGTTTTGTTTTAATTCATTATTTTGGTGATACTTAGTGTTATATTGCATAATTATGGTGGCATATTATCGAATATAGTTATATTAAAGGGCTCAAATGAAGTTAATTGAAATAACTGTGCTAATCAAGTGTTTTCTCGGTGCCGCCACTGCTTTACTGCGACATACTACAGAGGATAAAATAGACAACCAAAAATATCACCTATGACTAGGCTGTATAGGCTTGAACCCTTTGCCTTCCCAACATAAGGGGCGTTTATTGCTCCATTGACAAATAAATCATATTGGTAACATTATGGTATAATAGACAGATGTTTCCTCAATAAAATTAGGTAATAATAATTTGTATTTACGTTTGTGGTGTTTCCTGCTCAGTACCAGCCCGGAGTCTGAAATTACCGCTCGATATCGCGATAGGCTCGTCCCGTCCCTATGGTTGCCAGATTGTCAAATCTAATATCTCTCTATTGACTTTATTGTTTACTTAAACTTAAACATATAGCTGGTTATTTGACTTAGGTACTCCGTTAATTTTCGCATTAAATATCCGTCTTTGAAATTGAATTTATATTGTAAACGTTGTGGGTCACTGGTGCGCCGTGTGATGGCCAGCACCAACAGCATTTTGAACATGTTTGCTAATAGGCTAGACTGTGCCTATGTGAACCACTGCTGCAGGATGCATGCTCCGCCATGAGGAGTGCAGTAGTGGACACATTATTGTCAATTGTCTCTCCGTTGCCTTACTAACATAAATATAAGTATCTTTTACTAACCCAAATGAATCTGTGTTACTTGAAATAATAATACTAAATAAAATAAATAAAAATTCGAAAAAAAAAATTGTTACTTGCAATTTGTAAAATATATATATAAAAAAATATTACAATAAAAGACCTACGCTGAGTTTCTTGGTGCTTGTTCTCAAGTCAGTGGGCTGTTCCGAAGCAATCGTAGAATCTTTTAGTTGATAAAAAGCATTGTAAAAAAATGACGTGTAAAAGTGCCCTTAGGTGCCCTAATTACTTAATAAATAATTTGAATTTGAATTAAATATATGGAAAACATTTAAAAAAGTCGGGATTTTGGAGTGGTTGTCTGGAGAAATGCACTATAGGCATAAATTATTATCAACATCTTTTGAAATATTAAGTTCGTGGGGAAAATTGGAGGGCTCTTCTCATGTAAATAAGATGCCGTCTTTTTAAATTTTTATTCAAGTAGAACATATTAAGTGGCTTGTCGGGAGAATTTGTTATTTGTCGGGACATCACATGAATTATCGGGAGAACCCAGATGATTCACGACCATCTGGCAACCCTACCCGTTACATAGGACGAAATACAATGAAACGTAGGTGCAATGTTTGCACCTCTGCCTACCCTTTAGGTATTGTAATTGTCTGAATGTGATATACTAATATTGTACCTATAGCTATTGTGTGAGTTCTTTGTTTGCTCCAAACCGCTAATGTGCACAGTAGGTGAGATTTTGAAAATTATTTTAATCTGTACGTACTTAATATTAAGAGGAAAGATTTGTATTTTTGTATGTTTGTAACGAATAAACCCAAAAACTACTGCACCGACTTTAAAAAATATTTCACCAATATAAAGCTACATTATCAGTGAGTATCATAAGCTACTTTTTATCACGAGAAAAGCTCATTCACGCGGGTGGAGCCGCGAGCAAAAGTCTAGTACTATATATTAAGTAATGTTATAAGCTACTAGCTTTTGCCCGCGGATTCACCCCCACGAAAAAGTTTTGCAGGATAAAAGTCCCGTTATACATTTTCCCGGGATAAAAAGTAGCCTAAAAACTTCCCAGGGTCTCGAACTATCCCATAAAAATTTCATCGAAATGATATGGTATTCACGTTGACGATTGTAGAAAGGCATACCTACCTGCGATATTCTCTAATAGAATTCTTTCGTATATATTTCTTTAATACGTTTTTAGGGTTTCGGACCACAAAAGGAAAAAAGGAACCCTTATAGGATCACTTTGTTGGCCGTCTGTCTGTCTGTCCAGACCCTTTTTCTCTGGAATGCGTAATGATATCAAGTTAAAATTTTAACTGAATACTCCGGTCTACGATCTTTTCTAACGCGATCAAAAGATATGACCGTTTATGTGGCATATTTCCATATATTGTGCGATTTTGCAAAGGAATCAAAACCTATAGGATACTTCCCATTGACCTAGAATCATGAAAGGTAAGAAGCAAGGTCTTTTTTTTTCTTTTTTTTTATCGCGGGGAAAAAACGCTATATCGCTACCACCACTAGGGGGTGAGTGGAACGATTATGTTGGTTTCACAGTCTTACGTCCCAATATCGACACTCGGGAGTATAACAACATCCGAGCGAGCATTGAACAGGTCTTACGGCACATGTAAAGGAAAAAATCTGAAAACCGTAAACATGTACTTTAATATTGAAATTAAACTATTATGACGGATTTTATCGCGGTTTTTTATTTAATTTTTTTTTCTCCCGACGTTTCGAAGGCTTTGCAGCACTTTAATAATAAAAAAAAGGATTTTATAAACATTATAAATTTGTTTAATTTATTAATTAATTTTGGCGAATTATTGAACTTGTATACTTAGATAACTTACCTAAAAGTTGGTACGGAACCCTCGGTACGCGAGTCCAACTCGCACTTGACCGGTTTTTTTCTATACTAATTAAATACAATATTCGCCATACCACCGACCCGACATACTCGACATAGCGCTCGTAAGGAACGTAAGCCTTCGCGTGCGTTCCATGCAAGTGCTACAAGAGTTAGACTCTGACCACAGACCTGTGATCCTAGATTTAGTCCCCCAAAACTGTCCAACAGACACAGGTCCTAACGTTCCGATGAAGGTGAAAACGAATTGGCGCCTCCTAGGCACCAAACTCGCGGACACCTCATCCACAGATCTTTCCGCGATTCCGACCAACATCGTGACTCCTGAGGAAACGACCAGCGCGATACGCTCCTTCACCAACCACCTGCAAAACGTCCTGAGCGAAAGCTCCGAGAAGGTGCCTGAGACTGTCCACAGTCAATGGCAACTTCCCGACGACGTGCGGGAGGTGGTGAGGTTGCGTAACTCCACGCTCAGAGCCTGCGCGACGAGCCCCACCCCGGAACGACGACATCTTGCGCGCTACCTCCAACGTGAGGTTAGACGTCGCATAAAAGAGGTCGTCGATTCGAGATGGGAATCTCGCCTAGCAGAACTCGACCCGACACATCAGGCCTTTTGGCAACTGTGTCGTTCCTTCAGGAGAAACGATGTGACCTCCATGCCTCCGCTCAATCGTCCGAATCAACGGCCGGCGTTCGATGACGACGAGAAAGCGGAACTTCTGGCCTGCAGTCTGGAGTCTCAATGTTCTCTCTCAACGATACCCGTAGACCACGACCATCTTGTTGCGGTTAATTCACTCGTCGAAAGTAGGAACGCGGTCCGGCCACCGCCGATCTCTAACTCAAACGAAATAATATACATCGACGTCGACCCGGACGTCGACCCGCCGCCGCCCGATCCCCTTGCACCGGTGACAATCGAAGAAGTCATCGATCTGATCAAGGCACTCAAACGTCGTAAGGCCCCCGGGGGCGATAGGATACCCACTCGCATGATCAAGATGCTCCCGGAGCATCTGGTCAAAATCCTTACCGCAATCTATAACGCCGCGTTTCTTAACTGCCTCTTCCCAGAGGACTGGAAGGAGGCAGTTGTGATAGGCATCCATAAGCCGGGAAAACCCGCATTCGAGCCATCTTCTTACAGGCCTATCAGCCTGCTTAGCACCTTGGGCAAAATTTACGAGCGGATCGTCCTCGACCGCCTCAAAATCGTAGCCCACAATAATAATTTGATCCCTCCTGAACAGTTCGGTTTTCGCACCAGGCACAGCTGTGTCAACCAGGTGCTCCGCATCACGGAGCACGTTCATGATAGGTTCCGCGTCGGCATGCCAACCGGCGCTATCTTTTTCGATATTGAAAAAGCATTCGACAGGGTGTGGCACAACGGCTTGCTCTTCAAGCTGTACACTCTCAACGTGCCCACACATCTCGTGCACATCATACGAGAATTCCTGTCGAATCGTGGATTCAAATATCGCGTGGAGGGAACTCTTTCTTCCCGACACTCCATCACGGCCGGAGTCCCGCAAGGCTCCGCCCTCTCCCCCTTTCTTTTCTCGCTGTACACAAGCGACATCCCGAAACCGAAGAACGCCCATCTGGCACTCTTCGCTGACGATACAGCAATCTACGCTTCACGTAGAGACCCTGACCAAGTGGTGCGCATTTTGCAGACCGCCGCCGACCAGCTCGGTGAGTGGTTTCGCAAATGGCGAATCACCGTCAACCCCACCAAGAGCCAGGCCATCCTTTTCACTCGGAAAACGAGGTCCCAAGTGGCTCGCACCTCAGTCCGCATGTCCGACCAGGTCATACCCTGGAAGGACAAAGCCAAATATCTAGGAGTGATCCTTGATCAGAAGTTGACCTTCTTGCCACACGTAAACGCGGTACGCGCGCGAGCCGCATTCGCGATGAGTCAATTGCATTGGCTCACAAACAAAAAAAGTAAAATGTCCATCCGCAACAAGATTAGGATATATACCGCGTGCATTAGGCCCATAATGACGTACGCGTCACCCGTATTCGCTCACATACCGCCCGCTCGGCTGAAGCGTATGCAGGTGTTGCAAAACAAATTTCTCAGATACGCTCTTGGTGCCCCGTGGTACGTTCGCAATCGCAACCTCCACGTGGACACCAACATGCCGACCATCAGGCATTTCATGCACAACATCAGCAAACGCTACTTCGATCGGGCGGAAAAACATACCAACACGCTCATCCGCAAAGCGTCAATCTATACTCCATTTGACCGCGCCAAATGGAGACGGCCGCGTTCAGTTTTGACAGATCCAGAGGACGAAATCACTCTGGCAATACGTGAGAAAAACGAGTTTTTAAAACTCTTACACTCCACAAGACCGCAGTTCCGTCCTCGCCGTCGAGGACCTCGCCGCGTTCCCCGTCGCCCTCCCGACCCCCATGACAGTTCCGGCCCGGGTGCCGATGTAAACAACCCGAACTGATAGGATTAGGTAAAAATCCTTCCCCCCCACTAATCGTTGAATGTCTCATTCTCCCCTCAGCGACCGTCCTGAGCCGAGGTCCGTAACCCGTTAGTGGGTTGCCCTCAGCATGGTTGCTTAAATTCAGGGTTGCGAGCGCACCAGCGTTCACCCTAAAGACCGGTGTGGCCAGAAAAGCCGACCCTCGTCAGGCTACTGGCAGAATAGTCAGGGACAAAAAAAAAAAAAAAAATTCGCCATACCTAGTCATAGGCGTCTATGACGTACAAGGTTTTCCCCGGAATTTCCTGATAGTATATGACATATAAGGTAAATCCTTTATATAAAATATTGTATTATTATAAAACAAGGCAATTGAATCATATAAATTGGCGCCTCGAGAGCAAATAACCATAATGATTTAACAAAGTTTAACAAAGTATTTGCTAATAATAACCCTTTCTAGCCGGTTTCGGCCACGGCGGCCAATCTCAACGGAGATCAGCCAGATACGCAGGAGATATTATAGTGCACAAGTGTGTGCGCAATACACAGGTGCACTCGCTATTCCTTTACTGTCATAGTCCGGTGAGACGGCAACCCGACATGACCGGAGAGAGATCAGGCGCAGGACCAACGGCTTTACGTGCTTTCCGAGGCACGGGGGTATCACACCGCGAACTTCCTGACTCCGAGCTGCGACTGAGTAATTTTTAAGATGGAAAAACCCAGTCACAATGTTTTTGGCCCGACCCAGGACCTCAGCGCGCAAATTGTACTCGTAACGCGTACGCAATACAACTACGCCACCGAGGCAGCGTTGCTAATAATATTTTCCTTATGAATTAATTTGTGTTTTAAAAAAATAATATTATGTTTAGTTTGGGTCAAATAATTTGAGAGACACAACACTTAGAGCCGGTTTCATAACTTCTGAGTAAACGCTACTTATCACATAAATGTATAAGCCAACCAAATACAAAAGTCACACTATAATCTATGCAGCCAAATAAATGGTAATAAAATTAGTGTATTAGTCGTACCGTAATACAACTATAGTAGGGACAAACTAATATGGCCGGTATGACATGACACGGTTTTGAATTTTTTGGGTAGACGTTCTCACAGAGTTATCGCGTCGGGAAAAAAATTTAATTGTCATACCGGCCAGCTTAATTTGTCCGAACTATACGCTACCGAGGCAGTCTCTTCATTAATTTATGACTATTTTGTCAACAGATAATCCTTGTGGTGTGGAAGCAAGTCCACATCTCCTACATCACAACCCTTGGCTGGTGTATATCGAATACTACCGACATGAGCACCTAACGGAAATCAGGTGTGCAGGCACACTCATCTCCTCAAGGCACGTCATCACCGCCGCCCATTGTGTTAAGAAGGCCAGATTTTCCCAGTAAGTAGTTTTATTATATGAGTTTGAATTATCCTTCACACCTGCCATTAGAACTCTTGTCCCTCTTAGACGAGGGTTAGGACAATACTGCCATACCATACCATACCAGCCCTGTATTATATAATGCCCACCGCTGAGCACGGGCCTGCTCTACAACCGAGAAGGTTAAGGCCTTAGTCCACCACGCTGGCCTAGTGCGAGTTGGCAGACTTCACATACCTTCGAAATTCAGAGAACTTCTCAGGTATGCAGGTTTCCTCACGATGTTTTCCTTCACCGTTAAAGCGAGCGATAATTCACAAAGCCTACATTAATTCACTCATTCACCTTACCCTACCTGACACTGCAATTCTCGTAAGTCAGAATGGAAATGTATTGTGATGCCAAGTGGGGAAGCTTATCTGATTTGGGAGCTCTTATTTGTCTGTAAAATGCTGGTACCTTTGTATTTTGTTCGATATGACCCTCAATTAAATCAATCTAGAATTGATTCCGACATATTTCCAGATGCGTGAGTACCCCGCTTTTAACAAGTCCGTCTGGAAATCTTTAGGGGAGGCCTATGTTCAGCAGTGGGCTTCATGTGGCTTATGATGAGCACCCCTATCACCTCCCGTACATTTTAAGCCATAAAAATTAAAAAACCTTTCCTTACTTATTGGTACATTTTGCAGCCTCGTAGCTCGATTGGGAGAGTATGACACTAGAACCGAGCGGGACTGCCTTCGGGGGCTGTGCGCGGAACCGCTAAAGAAAATAACCGTGGCGAAGATCATCGCCCACCCAGATTATGACAACGATGGACGGCAGCACGATATCGCGATCCTAGTTTTGGCTGAGGACGCTCCGTATACTGGTAAGATATTCGGGACTTCTATTCATAAATAGGAAGGTATATTGGCCTATCCTAATTTCTACTTATACACTTAAAAGTTTGTGAATATGTATGTATGTTTGTTTGTTAGAAGGCAGAAATTACTGCATGAATTTTAGCATGCAAGACCAAATCTTGAATTAACTTATAAGTAAAATTTTATTCAACCTGGGTTTATATGGAAAATAGACAAACAGTTTATTCTTGGAATAAAGAAAATTCTCTTTACAGACTTCATTCGACCAGTATGCCTGCCGTCAGGAGTGATGGATGCAACCGCCACCTTCACAGCATCGGGATGGGGAGTTATCCCCTTCGACGGTCACTACAGTGACACCAAAAAGATCTTACTTCTACCCAACTGGGGCATCGCAGAGTGCAAGGCAGCTTACCCGAGCATCGACCTTCCCGACGAGATCATCTGCGCTGGTGGAGAAGAAGGCGTGGATACTTGCAATGGAGATTCCGGAGGGCCTCTCGCTTGGGTCCGTTATAGAACCGAGCTATGGGGGGTAACCAGCTTTGGAAACACCCATTGCGGGACCAAAGACTCTCCCGGGATTTACACAAAAGTAATTGACTATTTGGATTGGATTCAGCAAGTTGTCAGCGCATTGGGGGTGATAAATATGACCTCAAATGATTAAGTAATATCAATATGGACGGAACTCAGGAAGTCGGAGGAATAGCAAATATAATTATGTTTTCAATGTCAAATTTGATTTGACTTTGGGATGGAAGATTGAATATTAAACTTGACTATAGAATTGTATACGGATTTGAATAGATTTAAGCAGATATGGTAAAAAGAGGTCATGAATCAATGAATGATATGCAAGAGAAAACTATTGTAAATACTTTTGAAAATACGTAATTAATATAGAAAAAAAGGCTCCTTTTTTATTAATGCCGCATTTAAATGATTTTCAAAAGTCAAGAAGACTGATTAAGTTGTGCAGAACAACAGAGTGCCAAAGTTTAGAAGCAAATAAATTATTAGTTATATTAATATTAAAGACATTCCATTGATTTACTTTGATCGTTCTCAGCGAATATTACGTAATTTTTTTTCCCAAGAAATAGTAAAATTGGTTTATATTAAGTAAAATAATATCTTTCTTACTACAATATAGCCACATTTAAAACCTTTTCGTGTTTTTTTTTGACCTAATATAACGCACTGGTGAGATATTCCCGATGGGTCGGGAAATCACCAAAAACACCTTACGTAATTGATGGATGTCACTTGTGAAAGTGTTGTATCGCCAGCTTTCGATAATCTACCTTAGATACACAGATGTCATGTATATTACTAATTTTTATATTGTTTTCTTTTAATTTAAGAATAGCCTTTAGTTTACAATGTTACGTTTAGAAATAAGAGTAAAAAAAAAGTCAGCAAAAAAAAAAAACAAATTGGATATTAAAAAGTATTTTCCTAAAAACGTATTTTTATTTAACTCGCAATTGATTTTAATTGAAAAATGCAAAAAAAAATATAATCCCGTACATAGTTCGTATAGGGTTAAATATTAACATTCAGCATATTTTTACTTTTACTGTCGATTCTAAGGAATCAATAAAACACGTCTATTTATCTAACATTTATTGGTAATTTCTAGATCAAAATTGTATAGAACGAAATAATTTAAAAGATAAATCAGTCTTTCGTGTAGATATAACGTACATATTGCTACTTATATTAAAACTTGGACTTAAACATCTTAATTAAAAGGCGGAATCAGAATCAATGTCCAAAAAATAAAAATAGCCACTGGTAATAACTACACTAAGGGCCTATTTCACAGTCTGAAGTAAATGTTATTAGACAGCTATCGTATTAAACAGCTAATGTACATAGTACTCATTACCATGTATTTGGAAGCATAGATTAGTGTCTGGCTTTTGTATTTGGTCGGCTTATATATTTTATTTTTTTTATTGCATTGAATGATGAGACGAGCATGCCGTTCGCCTGATGGTAAGCGATACGACTACCCATAAACACTAGCAACACCATCCAGCACTTTGAGTTACAAAGTACTGTGTGGCATTCCACTACGCTCGTCATCCTGAGACATAAGATGTTAAGTCTCATTATGTCCAGTAATTACACTGGCTACAATGTCCTTCAAACCGAAACACAACAGTGCATACACACTGCTGCTTGGCGGTAGAAATAGACATTGCGGTGGTACCCACCCAGACGGACTCTTACATATGAGAGACCTACCAATGTGACGAGTAACATTTACTTAGAAGTTGAGAAATGGGCCCTTAACTCACATAATCTTGACTGAATTAATATAAGATCTTCTAGAACTACGCGGAACATTTAGTATCCCAAAATTTAGAACAGAAACAAATTCATACGAAAATTCGTCTGAATACGAAAAATATAATAGATCTTAATTACTGATTGCAGTATTATAGTTGATTACTTTTAACACTGATTCAGATTCCATAAATATATTTCATAAATATTAAACATGTATTAAAATGTATTTTACAATTATCTACACATCCAGTGTACTGGAATAATTATGTACAATACAATACAGAAAAAACAATAACCGAATTAAATTCGTTAAATAAATTAAATAATCACAATAAATTCGTTAAATGTTCGATAGAAATAGATTACTAGAAAAAAAACTGGTTTGCAAGTTATAGGAATATTGTAACATCGCGAATTGATAAAAAAAAACAATTACGCATGCTCACGCCTTTTTTATCCCCGAAGGGGTAGGCAGAGGCGCAACTAGTGCACCCACTTTTCGCCAAGCGTATTCCGTCCCATGCTGTGATAGGGGGCGAGCCTATCGCCATATCGGGCACAAATTCCAGACTCCGGGCTGATACTGAATAGAAAAATCCAATATCACTTTGCCCGACCCGGGAATCGAACCCGAGACCTCAGCCTTGCAGTCGTACCGTAATACAACTACGCCACCGAGGCAGTCAAAAAACAATTAAAATTATATGAAAGTGGAAATAAAGAAAAATATCCTTATTGACTTATAAGTTATAATAGATCTCCATTAATTTAGGCTGTATAATTAACTACCTTTGGTAAATAAAAAAAAAACATTAATTTCTACCGAAAAAAAATTAAAAGTGTTCAGTCAATAAAAAATCATCGGTTAGTTTAAAAAAAGATCCTTCTACAATCTCTTTCCGAGTATTATAATAAGTATGTTATCTCTGAAAAGTGACGTAATCCGAAAGTTTGGCTAACGATACAAAATCATTATGAAATTGGGTCAGTAATCAATGATTCATCTTCAAATTGATGACTAATATCTTAGGGCGGGCGATTGCATCATCCTTGGATTTTTAAAACTAACTTGTTTTGACTTGTTAATTTACAAAACACTTTTTCTATCCGTAAATACAGAACAGCCAATACACAAAGCAACGCGCAGACGTTATCTTATTGCCAATTAATACTACTGACTACACTTATGAAATTAGCAATCGCAGCGTATATTATGTCATATAAACCATTATTCATCTCTTTTTTCTCGACTATACGACATCTGTTTATAACGTCTGCGCGACGCCTTAAGCCTGGCGTCGATATGAGCAAAATCGAAACGAGTTTATTTTTTTTGCGAAGTGATTTGGCACGTTTACCTATAAATGAACGTAGTGTCAAAGATGATGTATAGCAGTAGAAATATTACAACTCGATTCTTTGCGACGCAGCGCGTTTAATCGACGTTGGAAGAAAGAAAAGCAGTTAATTTGTGACAAATTAAATCTATAAGAAAAATAAAAACTGAAAAAACAAAAACATAAAATTAAAGTTATCACAAAAACAGCTCCAAATCAACTTATTATGAGCGTCACGTTGAGTATTATTAGTGGAGTCGAGTCTTTGCGCTTCTTAGAGAATTTAACCATTCTCTAAGTTGCGCATATATAGATACGACTAGATTCTGCGCGCGTCAATTCTGCTCAAATCGATTTTAGACTTTATACCTTTTTCCTTTTTGCAATTTGGAAGATTTAAAGATATATCCCCCCCTCTCTCAGTAGTAGAGGAGGCCCGTGCTCAGCAGTGGGCAGTATATAATACAGGGCTGATTGTATTGCATTGTAAAGACATATCCATTTACAGCCGTTTTCAATAAACGATCCCAATTTTAATCTTCGATCCGATTTCAAGAATAAATAAATCAAAGGAGTTTTGGCGGGAGCTTGGAAGTGTCATGAGGTGCTCTTGTTTTAATTTATTATTTTGGTGATACTTAGTGTTATATTGCATAATTATGGTGGTATATTATCCAATATAGTTCTATTAAAGAGCTCAAATGAAGTGAATTGAAATAATCGTGCTAGTCAAGTGTTTGTTTTGTTGCCGCCAAAACTCCTCGATAAAGTCTTGGTAAGGTAGCCACTGCTTTACTTCGACATACTACACATAATAAAAAAAGACAACCCAAACTTGACATTGGCAAAATGTGAAAACAAGTGCCATTAAAAAAAAAACAAAATAAGTAATTTGTAAGCATGTCAAAGAAAACTTTATTCTGATTGGGAACACTTATTTTAAACGGCGTATAGGTTTTTTTTAATAAGCTCCTCGGTCAATCATAACAATAATACTACAAAGAAATATGAATCACAATGCAATGTGGTTATGACTCATAGTTTTATGGCTACCGTTTATGGGTTTAACCATTGGTTTCGGGAATTATGACCTTAATTTTACCAATTATGACAGTAAGAGTAAATATAGTGAAACCGTCATAATACACTACACGTAGATGGTCCACGAAAAGAAATTCCTTGACATTATCATTTAGAATGATAATTCTTTGGCTAGTTACCTGTGGTGCGGGGTTCTGCATAGTTCTGTGGAAAGAGAGGGATCTTTAGATTAAAGCACTTAGGGTCTATTTTTTAATCGTCAGATAAATGTTACAAATAAGCTAAACAACGAAGGAAAGATGGAGTGAAACAATCTATTATATCTACATAAATGCAATAAAATATATACATTTTCAATTTGTTTGTACTAGTTACATAGTTGCACATACGACTGGTCAAAATACATGATAATAAAAATATTATAATTTAGAGATACTTATATTATAACTGCGGACATTTAATGCTAGCAGTAAAATTTAAACAGCAAAGCGCAATGTAATTTAAAAAAACACAGTTTGGGCTGGCAGGTAGGGGGAGGGGCGAGTATATACCTTTAAGTCATATTATTTTACAGTCCACGCAAAGAGACGGTTAATTATTGCGCTTAAATTTCAATAAAATTCTTTAACCATCTATTAAATGACAATTTAAGTTCACTTATTATTATTTTAAGTTTAAAAAAGATAGACAAACAAATCTATACTAATATTATAAAGAGGAAAGATTTGTCAGTTTGTTTGTTTGTAATGGATAAACTCAAAAACTACTGGACCGACATTACTCCTGAGTGCTATAGGCTGCTTCTTATCCCGGGAAAATATTTTTATCGCGGAAAAACTTTTTCACGCGGGCGGAGCCGCGATCAGAAGTCTAGGGTCTCATAAAACTAAAGAATTTGTAAAGAATATAAATCAACTTACTTCTGGGCACACTCTTTAGTGTAGATTTGGATATGCTGTCGCTGTCTTCTGACTCTGAACACACTTGGAAACTCGTCTCTGTAATCGGCATATTAACGTTTAAAATGAAAATTTATTCATATCAGCTATTATTTTTTCAAGAGTTTACAAAACTAGCAATCTCAATGATGTTATGCTATAAAATGGGTGAATCGGGATGCAGGGCAGAATAGAGATACCAATAAGGTAGTTAACAACTATTTTTAAATACATTTATCAAAACTGAATGCCAGCAAAACCTAACGGAAAAATAATTTTCAAAATTGGCGCAATAATAAGTAAGTTATTAAGCTTTGAAATTTGGTAGAAATGGTAGTTGTCAAATAACATTAACCCGTCAACGCCCGCTTATATATAGCTATAAGCTAATTGCCTTATATAAATGGACACCGCGGGCGTCCAAGGATTAATATCGGACTGTGATGTCACCAAGTGTCACCGGCTATAACGCTGCGTACGTGCGAAAGAGGTAGCGTGATATCCCCACCACGCACCCACTTTTGCTCACTACAATATTTTAAACATGAATAACTGCTTTATTCTTCAACCAATTTAGTTTCTGATTTAGCAGGAGAATTTCTTTTTCGTATTATTTCTCGTTACATAAAAGTAATTTGAATATAGGAAACTACCCTTTTGGTAAACTTGCACAAATGAAATCGTATAACTCTTATCTGATTGATAAATCTGTAAAATATTGTTTTATTCTGTAATCAGATTGAAGCTTATAATCAACCTTCAGTACAGTCGATCCATCTGTATATAATCTTTTAACCAATTTCATCGCTATTTATGTAATTTAAATTTAACTGTAGCTTAATAATTTATTTATAACAAACACATTACAGTATCGTAAGTTTGTATTGAATTAGTTGGATATAGGTAATGCCATCCACGATGACGCACCTAATAATTTTTCCTAATCGTTTACTCCTCAAATGGGAAGCTTTTTGCTTATAGTTTTTTCTTCTTCTTTTAAAATGGCTCCACCGTGTTATCGGTGATTTTGCCAATGTCAAGTGGGTAGATGTTATAATAATATAACTTTTTTAAGAATAACTTTCGACCCGAGGTAAACCAAGAAACGATGGCAGCAAAGAGCAATACAACTAAAATAATTGACATTAGTTATGCCAATGAGAATGTAAACAGTACGTTAATTTAGAACCCATTTAGAACCAAGCACACTTGACAGGAGCGTACAGCATAGATAGCAATACTAGTGTAAAATGTATAGATTGGAACTATGGAGATAGAGCTAAGGGATACAGAAACGAAAGATAGCAAACTGCTTATAGTTTGGTTCTGTAAATACACAATAAATACATATAAAGGCACACGCATACTATGCATAATTAAAGTCTTCTTAACCCACGAAAATTCCCGCTAAAATTGGTAACGCGCGTCATCGTGGATGAAAGTATCTATGTCGCAGTTAACAGCGTCTACCTTCATATACGAACGGTGTTACAAAGATTTGTTTTAGATAATATGACGTCTACATTCTGCTGCATTATGAACAATTTTTAATTTGAAACACACCATTGTCATATCTCTTGTTATGTCGGTTGGGTAAATCCTGATTCTCCACGTGACCGAACGTTCTGAAGCCGACCGCGAACTGCGCGTACGGACTGATCTCGTACAATTCTGGAACAAAATCACTCTATGAGTTTGCGTAAAGAATTTACCGAGGTTTTTACAAGGAGACGGCACACCGACTTGCAAATTTATCCTTACTAATATTATAAACGAGCTTTTGCCCGCGGCTCCACGGGCGTGGATGAGTTTTCCTGGGATAAAGACCCGCTTTATATTTTCCTGGGATAAAAAGTAGGTTTACGCTTTTTTTTTAATGATGTCGACATATGAGAGGTAGAGTTTCTCGATGGTCATTAAAATTACTTCGATTTGACTAGCGTGGTGGGCCAAGACCTAACCCTTTCAGCAGTAGCGACCAGGTACCTTACAGAAGTCAGTATATTATTTCGCAGTTGGTATTATTTCTTACCATGTTTACTATTATTCATCAAGTGTATTGGCGCGCTGTATATCCTGTTCTGAGGGTTGACAGAGTTCTCCTTCACGTTCGCCAGGTTTGTATGCGAGGTATTGGCAGTCACGTTGCCGCTCTCGGACTTGTTCTCTACGGTGATGGAGTCCCTGTACTCTGTCAGGTTTCCCCTGGAATGGTAAGTTAAGTTAGTTTCATGTATATATATATTGTTAGGATAAAGGACTGCCTCGGTGGCGTAGTTGTATGACGGTACGACTGCAAGGCTGAGGTCTCAGGTTCGATTCCCGGGTCGGGCAAAGTGATATTGGATTTTTCTATTCAGTATCAGCCCGGAGTCTGGAATTTGTGCCCGATATGGCGATAGGCTCGCCCCTTATCACATCATGGGACGGAATACGCTTGGCGAAAAGTGGGTGCACTAGTTGCGCCTCTGCCTACCCCTTCGGGGATAAAAGGCGTGAGCATGCGCGTTAGGATAAAACTTTAAATTGTGAGGGTATTTGTGATATCGAACTAGTATTGGAAGTAACAGTTGGGTGTATAAAAAGGGTGCCGTATCGATATGCAGCCCCATTCGCGCTCTCTTTCGGTCTCAGTCTTGGCTCAGTCGTAGTGTCCTATATCTTTGTGAAAGTATCTCTGTAAAATCAGTGGTAGGTATTTTTATTTAAATCGAAATCGCTTCCGTTTCTAACAATATATATATTTTATTTATTGCATTCAACGAGACGAGCTTGCCGTTCGCCTGATGGTAAGCGATACGACCACCCATAAACAGTAGCAACACCATCCAGCACCTTGAGTTACAAAGTACTGTTTGGCATTCCACTGCGCTCGTCATCCTGAGACATAATGCAGAGGCTAAAATACATACAATATGAAATAGAGAAATGAAATAATTGAAAGAAATAGCACAAGTCGGACGTTAAATTCTTTACTAGCAATATTACCAATTATAAAGCGATAAATAAATTCGGAATTGTACCTTTGCCGTTTGATGAGTATGTACACACAGCTCAACAAACATAGCGTCAGCAAAATAGAGCTGCAGATGATCACCAGCATGTTCAGGTCGAAAAGATCTGACGGTGGACCGACTTCGCCTGGAATGGAGATTAGTATTTTTCAATTGAAAATCATTTTATTCATCCTGAGTAGATCGAATAGTCAACGCAAATGGATGGAGTAGAAGAGAAAATAATTTGGTGATGATTGAAAATATTCATTTGCATAATAGCTTACATATTAGAAATAAAACTAAAATTAATCCAGTTTATTTTTATAATCAAATAATCTACAATATTTAATATGAAAGCATTAACGATCTTCTAACACTGACCGTAGAAAACGCTACACATGTCTCAGTGCCAGTGGGTTTTCTGTGAGGAACACTCGTTATCAATTTCTATAGACAAACAGAACCTTATTTTTTGGAGGCCGTTGAAAATAGCCATAAGTCGCCTCTTTTATAACTGTTTATTTACACTTCATACATGAAGATGCCATAGGCAATTTCTATCAGTTAACCTAAAGTGGTGTCGAGATAGAAGAAGTGCATAGTGGTACTTACTTCCATCCTCATTCTTAGTAGCATAGCTGTACACTGTGGTTATACTACCAGCTTCGTTGGAAGCTGTCAGCCTCAGCTGGTACCAGGTAGCTGGTCGAAGATCAGCGATCGCGAACGATCCTGGTCGATATGGACTCTTGGGTTGGTAGAGTTGCGCTAAACTCCATGCGGGTATGTCTGAGTAGGTCTGGTGACAGATACCATTATAAAGGTTTAATTGATGTTCTTTACAGCTCAGTTCAGGTCAAAGACTCCCCGGATAAGGCATACATAGTTACACTTTTAATCTCCGAAGGGGTAGGCAGAGGCGCAACTAGTGCACCCACTTTTTGCCGTGCGTATTCGGTTCCATGATGTGATAGGGGGCGAGCCTATTGCCATATCAGGCACAAATCCAGACTTCAGGTTGACACTGAGTAGAAAACTCAGTGTCACTTTGCCCGACACGGGGATTCAACCCGAGACTTCAGCGCTGCAGTCGTACCTTAATATGAATACGCGACCGAGGCAGTCTAAAAGTCCAGTTTTCTTGGAATAAAAGTACTTTTACTATTACTATTACTACCAGCCCCGTATTATATACTGCCTCGGTGGCGTAGTTGTATTACGGAACGACTGCAATTTTTCTGGGATAAATATATCCTATTCGTAGGACATGGTGTAACTGTTTCTAATTGAAAATTTTAGGAAATTAAAACATAAACCGAAAGAAAAGATCACATTTTAGAGGCACTAGTATATTGGATTTTTCTATTCAGTATCAGCCCGGAGTCTGGAATTTGTGCCCGATATGGCGATAGGCCCGCCCCCTATCACATCATGGGACGGAATCCGCTTGGCGAAAAGTGGGTGCACTAGTTGCGCCTCTGCCTACCCCTTCGGGGATAAAAGGCGTGAGCATGCGTAGTATGTAGCCCTTGAACCCAACTGACCATAGTATTATGCGCCCGCGTCCACACGCGACTCCCTAGCTGTCGGTACTCGACATCCCAACCGCGCAGCTCACAGCCGGCGTCATCCCACCCGGCCAGCTGCACATAGATGTGCGTGCAGTTGCTCCACAACCACTCGTTTGTTGGTGGTGGGATTGGTACTGAAAAGTTAAGTTCTATCATGTAGGATGTCTATTGATGAATTTAGACCTACCCGACATCCAAATCAATCTGTTGGAAGATGTATCCGGCGATTTAAGTTCGAGACATCTACTATCTCCTAATGTAATGAATAATGATATGCCATGATATAGTTGACAAAATGTATGTTTTCTTGATGTATCTGCTGAATTAGAGCAAAGTTTAAACCCCAGGTATGGTATGGTATGGTGAAAGTGTGAAAAAATATATAAAGCTTGAGCGCAAAGGAATTACATTTTAGGCAATCGATGTTTGTTGGCTGAATTTTGCATTTACTTTTCATGGATGATAACTGCCATTAAAATAGGTTAAAATCTATTGAAACTTAAATCAATACTTCATTAAAAAAAAAGAATCTACTAGTCAATCCAAGATAGTTTCAAGAAAAGCATTCTCACCTCCTCCCAACGTACTGACATCCATATAAGCAGGCTGAGACGTCCCAACCTTGTTGGTAGCCGTGATCCTTAAGGAGTACTTGGTCCCGCACTTCAAGCCGGTTAGCGTGTGTTTCTGGACTCCTGACATGTTGGGCAACTTGTTGGAAGGCCAGGCTTCCTGCCATGGACCGTTCGCTTCCTTCCAAGTTAGGCTGTAACCTGAAAAGTTGAGCTGATCGTTCTTTAAGGAAATTTTATGAGATAATCAGTTTGTAGGTTGTACGGCCTGACAAGATGGTTATGATTCTTTTATTTTAAATGTTATGATTGGAGGACCATACAAGGAACTCTCAAAGTACCAGTGTGCAATGGAAGGAAATTAAAAAACCTTTAAAGTGGAAAAGAAACAGAAGTCATATAACACAAACATTTCCAGAGTCAGACACTGACGTTATTCCGTATTTGATAGCTGTCGAATCCATTGGGATAATATTTTAGTTTCTGTAATTTTTACCAACGAGCCTTCCGTTAATCTAGTTTCTTTGAGAAGATTTTATAATATTGCTATATAACATTTAGGCAATTCAAAATAAATATGAACGCTTTTTTTTTGTTTCCAAATTCTAATACATAGAGTGAATTTGGAAAAAGAAAACATAAAGAAATATGCATGTGTTTTTTTTAGTACTAATTGATCACTGCCCGCCTTGAACATCCACAATATTACAATCGTAGCTTTGATTTCTTCAACGAAAAGTAAAATACAAAATAATCAACACCTTAATTTTTTTAAATATAAGTTTATTTCCAATATACTCACTGATCTTCTGGCTAGAGCTTCTGTTGGTAATATAGAACGGCTGCTCCCATTCCACCAGGATTGAGTCCTTGTACGGAGTAGCCCGGAGGACTGGAGACTCGGGAAGGGGGAGGACTATCACGTTGTACTCCACTGAATCAGAACCATAGAGGTTTTTGGCTAGGCACGTGTAGTTTCCGCTGAGGGACTGGTCTATGTCTGAAACAGTTTATAGTGGGATTAGTTTTAAGGAGTACTTATGATTTTGATTTTTTGATAAATTTTGTTCTTCCATAATTTTGGTTTCTTAGGCACAGATATCTCTGGACAACAATTTTGGTTATTTTTAAGCCTCTTATCTTTCTCTGGTGAAAAGTAATAGGATTTTTGTACAAGATATTAATCAAAAGACTTGTACAGACCTAACCTTTCTATGATATCTTCAGATTAGATTTTCAGGTGAATAACCCACAAAATATTTATTATTTAGCCTCAGGTTCCAATTGGGTTTAGTTGAAATAAGTCATTATCGAACGGTATGTTTTCCTTTTTATTATTTTATTTAAAAAAAAGGACAGCATTCTTAATCTAAATTTACATCATTAATATTACATGCTATCTACCTACAACAGATTACATTTTGAAATTATAATTGTAGTGAGCATGTGAGTTATGTTTAAGCACTTAAATGTTATATAAAAATTAAGGAAGACAAAGAAAACACAATATTTTAAGTTTTAAAGGAACAGAAACCATAAAAACTTTAACGTTCCAATAATATTATAATTAAAAACTAGTTAATCAGCATTTTACTGTTAATGAGCAGGCTGTCGTCGTGGTTCCTGGTGAAGCGTGGGTGGTGCGTGATGATGTTGTGCTGGTGGTACCACACCGTGCGCGGCGGCGGCGCGCCCACGCACTGGCACACCAGCAGCACCGACCGACCCACGCCCACTGATATCGTTCCACCTAAAGAGGCTACTCCTGCTACCACTGCAAAAGAAAAAAAAATCTTGACTATCTCAGGGACAAAGTTACTAGGATCTGTTACAGACACATTAATGTGTAGATTTTAAAAGAATTATTTATTGTAAACTCCGTTAGCAATCCTTAACCAATAAATAAATAAATAAATAACAGGCTCTTACCACGATGGTCAGGTGCCTTAGTGAGAGTGCGTGAGGGCGCGCCCTCTCCCGCCGCCGTCGCAGCGCGGACCCACGCGTCGTACGCCCGGCCCGCAGTTACTTCGCGGATTTCTGCACTACGACGGGTCCCTTCAGCACGCACTCTTCTTGCTGTTCCACCACTGGAATGATAATCATCTCTATATGCTACAATGTCTCTGGTTTTTAATGATAAAGCAGCAAAATTTTTAACGTCTATATATTGCAAAAATAACTTTTTTTATCTAATGTCTCACGGCATGGTTATATTGGATTGGATCAGGGTGAAAGAATCTTAATCTGGTCCATCTGCGTCGAAAATTGCGTGGATTGATGGTTGTTTAGACACGAAAATTTCACTAGTACCTAATAGAGCAGTTTTAAACCGAAATTCCATGGTCTTTAATATGAATTATGCTAATTATGATGAAACCTCTTATTTCATTGTAATATCATCATTTTATAAAAAGTTTACAAATTCAATCCTATGATGTTGTCAGTTTATACTAATAGCTTCCCTACCTCTTCCTCCAAGAGTACTCGTATGATAATGTCGTTTATTTACCTAGCCGCTGGCTTCACATAGACAGTGTAATACAAAATCTCCCCGTTGGGATGATCTGGCTTCTTCCAACTGACTAGCAGCGACGTTGGGGAGAGAACTAGCATCTTGATATCTGCAGGCGGTCCAGGCACTGGAATGTAATTTCATTGCAGTATTAACAGGGCTGAAAAATATTGTAGGCGATGTCGGATAATATTATATCTTGAAATCCAGGACAATTAATCAAGTGCATAGGACCGTAGTTGCCGTAGAGCTCGGCGGTGCAGTGTATCGAGGCCCATATTGCCCGTGTTCTCGCATCGGTTAAGTCCACCACTGGTCGTCTTACACATATGAGATTGGGAGGAGGGGGCATTTTTTATGGACCTAGGCTCTTGGTTACGTAGCCACGCCACTGCAAGTGCAGCGCTATATGCCATGCAGATCACGAATTAAAATGAAATGGTACTGTTACTATTTAAGGGCATACTTCTATGCCTATGCGTCATTCTGTAATATTTTATTGGCTTGGTGAGAATTTATTAATGATATTTTTTATGATTACTAAACAGCTTTCAAGTTCTTTTAGACTCACCATCTTGAAGTGTAGCGCAGATAATTGGATAGGAATACGGTCCAGTTCCGAAGTTGGAGAATCCCGCGACTTTTATGGTGAAATTGGTATATTTCTGTAAGTTTTGCAGATAGAGCTCCGTGTGAAGGGCTGTTTGGTTGTGCCAGGCACCATCTGGTGGGTAATTATTTATTTTAAGACGATCTTAAGCTAAAATCTATAAAGGAAGTCATAATAAAAACAGAGTAAGCCGATTATATATCTTTACGAACAGATACATAAATTCTTGATATCCGTGAAACACGATATCGATTTTAGGATCAACCGTATGTGTTGGGTGTGTGGCGGAATAATTAACGACACCGCCACCTATCAACACGACTGGGAAATACTTAATTAAGTTGTCAACTAGATGATGCGATACTCATCGATCAGACATCGAAGTGGTATCGACGATTAACAGATGGCACCACACGATCCAGAATTGCGATGGCAATATTCGCGCTAAACGCAGTATATATACCACCTCCGAGTAGGAACCATCGGAGGGGCCGCGGCCGGTCAGGCGCAACATCTGCCTGATTAGGAATTTTCCCCTTCCATAGAGGAACGCAACCATCTGTTCCTCTACTGCGGCGACGCCCTTTCGCCGCTAAAGGTGTTTTATTTAAACGAGGTTGATAGATGGGTCGGGGTTAGCTCAATAAATTATGAGTGTATAGGTTGTTGCTGCTTATCTCGCCGAGGATAGATGCCTGAGCATTTGTTTTAAAAAATATATTACCTTCAGTTGCATAAAGTACAAAATACCCAACAAGGGAACTGCCTTGTCCAGGCAGTGCTATAGGCTGCCATCCGACCCTGAGAGATGTTGACGAGGTGGCAGTACATTCTACTGACGATGGGGCTTGCTCAGGAGCTGGAAAGTAAAGGAAGTTCAATGACAAACCAGATAGATAGATAGGTGAGTGTTGCTTTCGGTTTTTAATTTTCTATGTTGAAAATTGAGGCTTGCATCTTGACAATAATTTTATTTTCTCATCAAAAGAGAATGTAATGTTTTTTAATGCTAGTACGTTGCCGATTTTGCAACCTAAAGCAAACCATGCAGTCGACGCAAAACAATGCTTCAAGTACGTTTCATTTGGCTTAGTATTTGTCCATACAAAAACTATCTCTAGTGGGAAAATTTATTAAGTCTATTTATTATAATGTCATACCTCCTTCTCTTGTATCTTGAAACACTGGCAGCGAGAATGGCCCAGAACCTGCACTTGTAAAGGCTGAGACCGACACCGCATATCTGGAAGACAAACGATGACTGTGAGCAGGCAAGAAGAAATGATATCATTACAGAAGAGCAAAATACTGAATTGAATAAATATTACCGATCATTGAGAATAGCTCCTATTGATGATCATGATGATGATGATGATTATAACCAAATGAAAATTGGTGGCAGTACTAATGTTAATGAGCGAAATGAAGGCGATTAACAAAAGTTGCAGGTAATTTGAGACCATTTACAATATGTCAAACTTAAACTTGGAAATGTAGTATTTCAAATCAATGACTAAATTCATGTTTGTACTAATAACTAAACCGTTAGAAAGATTCATTACTTTGTGTTCTTCAAGAGCCCGCTCAGCAATGTCTCTTGCTTTCCAGATAACTGCGACACTTTCAACGTCCTCGAATCGGAATCATCTGCAAATAAATACTGTATACTGATCATGTCTTTTTTCATTTTACCAGGTAGACAGAAGTAACATACCAACTTGTTAGGTTCGATCTACTAAGAATTATGAGACTTAACATCTAGTCTAAAAGTGACGAGCATAGGGCTAGTTTGGGAGGTGTTCTGCAGGACAGTCATGTCACTTACCATCAGGCACGCGGATTGCTGATCACGTGATCACTCACGTGGCCGTTCTAAAGAATCGCTATAAGGAACTATAAGGAAAATACATAGGACCGTAATAATAAATCAATCTTTGAGTAAAATCTCAAGTAAACATTTAATGTATTGAACTATTTAATAAATCAAGTTTAATCTGTTATTGGAGCTTGTTTTTAGCTGAGTAAGCGCTGTTACATATACAAAACTGTGCTGTCAAAATCCGTTACATATTGTAATTTAAGACATAACTTTTTTTATTTTTTTTAGTATGACATTACAGTCAGTAGCCTGACGCGAGTCAGCTTTTCTGACCACACCGGACTTTCGGGCGAACCCTTTAGTCGCTCCAACCCTTTACATTTAAACGACCGCGCTGAGGGCACCCCCTAAGTGGGGTACGAGCCTCGGCTCAGGGCGGTCGTTGGAAGATGATTGATACATCAGTGATTAGGGGATTTTAGCGGTGTAATACACCAATCCATTGTTTTCATCGGCACGAGGGCCGGAACTGGTAACTGGGTCGGGACATCGGGGGACGCGGCGAGGTCCTCGACTGCGAGGACGGTACAGCGGTCTTGAGGAGTGTGAAAAGAGATCATTTGAGTTGATGATAATAGGGTTTATTAAATAGCCACTATCTTAAGATACTCACCTCAAATTGACAGCGTCTTGGCTGATATCGCATATAAGGGCGAATTTGAGTTGCATCTATTATTGCGGCCCTTAGAAACTGCCTAGCTCTGCGAATTAAATCTCACCTGTGCCAGAATTCTGTGCAACGGCTTTAACATGGTAGCCTATGATGACTCCATTATGAGTCTCTTTTAGGGGTGACATCCATGACACTTGTAGTTCCCCTGGGTTCTCTGTCTGCTCCGCTTGCACGTTCGTTGGGGGTGATGATGGAGCTGAAAGACATGACATTTATTTTTATAAGGTTCACACGAGTACGCACAAAACACATTCTTTAGCTATAAAACTAATATCAGAGTGATTAGATTTAGGCGCACGCGAGATGCTGTCAAATGTTTGCCGAAAAACAATACAATAATTTCAGCTATTTTAGCCGCAATAACTTTAGTAACTTCAACAACCCTAATTTTCGTAGTAGTGCAGTGTTTCTCATTAACAGCGTCTGCGTAACGCCTTACTTGTTATAGTTGTAGATTTACCTTCTTCGTGTGTAGTGAAGTGTATTGGAGCAGTGAACTGGCTGATGCCAACTTGATTGCCTGTAGCTACTCTGGCTACGTATGCTGTCGCTGGTCGAAGGTTCTTGAGTTCTAGTGACTGACGGACGTCTGTATCTTTCCTGAGCAGTAGACAGAAAGAGCATTAATGTAGCATTAAAGAATACCTAAATAGAATTAGATAATTATTCTTGCCTGAACTGAAATTTGGGCCATGACACTTGCATAGTTTAACTAAAGTAATACCTACTGCACACTTCATTGGTTTAGTCGCAACGTCCTCATGCAGGTGAGGTTGTGAGTTTGTTTCTGACGTCAGGCAATATAGGTACTCGCCTTTTTGTGCTTGATATAGCAATAAGCCCGACTTCTATTACGTTATGAGACGGATATAAGCTAGTCGTAATGTCGATGCGCTAATAGCGCCTCTGCCTAACCCTTCGGGTATAACTGTTCTGTACATAATTTTTTATGTCATTAATGATTAAGTTCAATTTACCTTGTAACGTTTATGGTCACAGCATGATCCCATGTATGAGCATAATGGCCAGTCGAGTACTGGAGTGAGTAGTGTCGCGCGTTGGCTCGCAGGTTATCCCTCCAGGAGACGACAGCTGCCCTCGACCGGACGGATTCCATTCGTAGGTCTGATGGCGGGGTCGGTGGTTCTGTAATGAAAATCATATGTATTTTCGTAGCTCAGAGCTCCGATCATGTTGAAGACCTTAGTTGGTATAAAAGTCTGTACATTTTGGGGCTGAAAAGCAAATTATGTTCATTTGCTCTATTTTGTTTTCGGCCACGGCGGCCAATCTCAATGGAGATCAGCCAGGTACGCAGGAGATATAATAGTGCACAAGTGTGTGCCGCAATACACAGGTGCACTTGCTATTCCTTTACTCTCATAGTCCGATGAGACGGCAATCCAACATGACCAGAGGGAAATCAGGCGCAGGACCAACGGCTTTACGTGTTTTCCGAGGCACGGGGGTATCACACCGACAACTTCCTGACTGCGACTGAGTAATTTTTAAGATGGAAAAACCCAGTCACAGTGTGTTTGGCTTGACCCAGGATTCGAACCCAGGACCTCAGCGCGCAAATCGTACTCGTAACGCGTACGCAATACAACTACGCTACCGAAGCAGTAAGATATTTTTGAGTAAGTAAAACACATAAATTGTCTTGTCAGCATGGATAATTCTTTTTCCATATTTTTATCTCACTACTGACTTAACATTAGGGGTATTAGTATCAGTAATTATGAGAACATTATAATATCTCACTTACCCAGTATAGTAAGTTCGACGTTAAACGTAGCAGCTCCATACGGGTTGCTAGCTCGGCATTGGTAGTACCCAGCGTCCCTGGTCTCCGAGTACTGGATGTTTATACTACTCGTCAAGCCAAGGGATGTCTTGGCTTCGGATAACTTAATGCTGAGGAGAAAACAGATTTGAAGTATTAAATGTAAAGTCGAAAAGTGTTATTTAATGCATATAGTCATTGATCATATAGTACTAAATAAATGCTTTCAATTGTGATTTATAAAATATAACTATTTCTTTTTTTAGAGTTTATTTTCTTTCGATAGAGTCCGTCATGATCATGAAGGCTGAAAGTCTTCGAAACGTCGGATAAGAACTTAAATAACCGCGATAAAATCCGAAAACTAGATTTATGACGATGAGGACTTTCAATGTAAAAAAATCAAAGTGTCTTTAGACTAATAGTGAGAAGATTAGGTTGCCGATGGAATGCCGTGTTTTTAACTCTTTTCTATGACTATTACAGAGATATCAACTCTGGAGGTCTCTCTCTCAACGGGCATTTTTTTTGGTAGTAGACTGTGCCATAAGGTCAAATTTACTGTTTAGTCACTAAATGTTTAAAAATGTCTCCTTGACAATCAATTACCGTTGATTTTGCATATCCACCACATTTCCATTGTGAGTCCAGACCACTCTGATGGGATCGTCTCCGAGTGGTTTGCATTCCAGATGAACTGGATGTCCCAGTTGTGAGGTCACGTTAGCTGATGAAGACTCGAAGTGTACTGGTTCTGAAAGAATAATGTTAAAGAGCTTTTGATGTGTTTACGTGATTTGTAACTGAAATCAATTTAGGGAGATTTGATGTTAGCTATTCAACCTTACAACATTAATTTTAAGGAGATTAAATCAACTGATGAAAAAGCTTTTTTAACAACAAATAGGGTTAATGGGTTAGTAAATAATAAGTGGTTGGCATAAAAACCAAGATTTGCTATGACATGCTTAAATAGTTTTAATGAAATTTCTGCTATAAAAAAATACTTGATAAATCTCAAAATAAATACAACTAAGGTTGATGATACTCTATAGGATTCCCATTTACAAGATTTTTTTCGCCTAATTCGTCTGCTGTTTTTCTTGGTGAATTATCGCTTGCTTTAACGGTGACAGAAAACATCGTGAGGAAAGCTGCATGCCTAAGAAGTTCTCCATAAGAATTTTAAAGGTATGTGAAGTCCGCCAACCTGAATTAGGCCATCGTGGTAGACTAAGGCCTAAACCCTCTGAGTACTAGAGGAGGTCCGTGCCCAGGAGTAGGACAGTATATAATATAGAGCTGATATTATATAATTGGTTTGATAGTTATTCTTGAATCTAGAACAGGTTGTACTACAAACCATATTTTTATTGGAAAAGACGGAATGAATCTACTTACTATTCACACTCATCCAAATAGTTTTGCTCAATGGCTGCCCGACCCCATTCTCTACGTTGCAAGAGTACAGGCCTTCATCAGTGAGGGAAACCTCTTCAATAATGAGGGTTCCGTTAGGAAGGCTCAGGATCCCTCCACCAGCTAACTCCAACACCGGTTGCCAGGTGCCTAGAAGCGCTGCAAAACAGAATGAAAAATTGCTTCACGTGTAAAAATATTGTAGTTAGCCAGTATCAAATATAGTGAGTAAAGCTTGAAATAGTAAGCGAAAGTCTCACATTTCTCTCTCTCTCACACATACACATACACATCTCGCCTTTATCCCCGAAGGTGTAGGCAGGTGATGCAACCAAGGTACCAACTTTTAGCTTGTGTGTGTTTTTCTCACAATTTGATAGAGGCAGTGCTAATAGTCATATCGGGCACAAATTCTAGTCTCCGGGAAGATACTGAGCACAAAGACCCAATAACACTTTGCCTAGCCCGGTAATCGATCCCGGGTCATTTCAGTCAAACCCGGGAGAAACTATGACATCGAGGCAGTCAAAGATTAAATCAATTTATGTTAAGATCTTTTACCATCTTTCTTCATCCAGTGCACTTGAGGCTGGGGGTGTCCACTGGCGCTGCAGGAGACTGCTCCTCTCCTGCCCAGGAGAAGTGAGGAGTTTGCAGGCTCTTCCAGCCATTTAGGTGCAACTGAAACAATTAAGGATCGTGGTATTTTTTATGAATTATATATATGATCACCAATGTGTTTGACATTACATCCCAGGACGAGTAATAATGACCACTTCTTCGCCTTAAGGCAGAAGAATAACACAGTAACATGTTAGATCCCATGTAATAGGGGGCGAGCCTCCATACTGTTGCTGTGTTATCTACACAAATATTATAAAGCTGAAGACTTTTTTTTGTTTGTTTGGTTGAACGCGCTAATCTCAGGAACTGCAGAACCGATTTTGAAAAATCTTTCACTAATAGGTAGTTACATTACTCCTGAGTGCTATAAGTTGCTTTTTATTCGGGAAAACTTTTTCATGCTGGCTGAGCCGCGAGCAATACTAGTGATTTATAAAAGTAATCTGAGCATGAAACTACAATTTTTACCTTTGATAAAAAGATCGGTGGAACGATTTACTTTAGCCACGTGGTTTGATGCCACGCACGTGTATGTTCCACAATGTTCTAATGACACCTTCTTGATTACCAATGCGCTGAATAACTCCGAATTCCTTTCTACAACCTGAAAAATAAATTAATAAGAATTATATAGATGTTAGACAACTTGGCATTATAAAATAAAATAAAATAAAATAAAATCATTTATTGATCAAGTAGGCTTATAAAAAAGCACTTATGACAAGTCATGACAAGGTAGAGACAATAACAAAGGTACATATACCAATTAAATAATTTAAAGTACCTAGATTAAATAATGAACAACCAGCACGGGCTGATAGGTACAGAGGACACGGACATTGGGGACGGGAATAGGGATAAGGAGAAGTGGAGCTGATATAAAAGAAAGGGAAGGAGTATCTTTACATTACGAGGAAAGGAAACGCCACGGTCCTCGCCGGCGAGGATAAAAAGGTCCTAGCCTAGCTAACCTACCAGCCTTTCACTAGCTACCTAAGCGATGACGACCCGAAGAAGAAAGGCAGAAAGAAACTCCGGGCTTAATTTTTTCGTCATCAATTGTCATGATTTTCTTCATTGTTTTTCAAATGTATATTTGACAGTATTATTATTACACAGGTTAATGTATGCATGAATGTAGCCCTAAGATATAAATAAAATACTATTTGGAAGCAACCAAATAGAAATATATTGGCGTTCATGATGCATTAACCCACGTTTACAAGTCATTAATAGTAATAGATACCTATAGATCGGTCGTCACTATAATTAAACAATGTCAAAATGTCTAAAAAAATTGAACTTAAATGTCAAAAAAAAAAAAGTAAAAATATAATATTATGGACATAGCCATATAAATGTCATATTAAAATATATTTTTTTTTCATAGGCGTTCAATGTGAATGCTCAGTGCCTTGGTGCTGTGCCGGCAGGACTGATTCCAAATATCCTTATCATTTAAATAGTCTGTCACTTTATAGTAGCCTCTAGAAATCAATACACGTTTAACGTAAGGCTTAAATTGGATTTCAGGCAGATTTATTACTTCAGAAGGAAGCTTATTATAGAATTTAATGCAGTTGCCCATAAACGAATTACTTGTTTTACTCAGTCTAAACTTTGGAACTGCAAGTTTGTTTTTGTTCCTTGTATTTATACAATGTATGTCACTGATTTTTATAAAGCTATCTAGATTTTTGCGGACATACATAATGTTTTGGAATATGTATTCAGCTGGCAAGGTTAGTATATTAATATCTTTAAAAAGGTCTCGAAGAGAATCGCGAGATTGCAAATCATAAATAGCGCGAACAGCTCTTTTCTGTAATATGAAAATAGTCTGCAGATCAGCTGCAGAACCCCATAGCAAAACACAGTACGACATAATACTATGAAAGTAAGCAAAATACACTAACCTGGCCGTCGCCACGTCTGTCAGTTGCCTAATCTTTCTAATGGCGAATACAGCGGAGCTTAATTTACCAGCTATTCTATGTATATGCGAACTCCACTGTAGCTTAGCATCAACTGTTATTCCAAGAAAGACAGTAGAAGGAACAAGATCTAAGACATTTCTATCTAATACAATATTAGAAACTTGTTCAGTATTGTTCAGTAGGGAGAATTTAATACATTTGGTTTTCGCCGCGTTCAAAAGTAGATTATTTGTGGAAAACCAGTCTGAAATGAAACCAAGTGTTTCATTAGGCTCTACAAAAGCCTCATCTTTCCTATTGATCTTAAAAATAAGTGACGTATCATCAGCAAATAAAACTACATCTGCTTTTTTATTTATCATGTAAGGTAAGTCATTTATATACACTAGGAATAAGAACGGTCCTAATATGGAACCCTGAGGTACCCCTATGCTAACTGGAGATCCTATAGAATTAATATTATCGATGTATACTTTTTGATGCCGGTCTGAAAGATATGATGATACCAATTGAAGTGCTCGACCCCGATACTGATATCTTACTCCATACCACCTTATATAAATGTGATTTTTTTGGCCAATCACGTTATGGCTTTCATCCTTATAATATATGGCCTTCTAATTTCATTGAAAATTAAATTGGGCTCACAAATTTCTCCTCCCACTTCCATACCATTTCTTTATGTTTAAGCGGTAATGAGCTACTATGATCACTTACCATCACATAGCTTATTGGTCTCCCTAATATTTTTAAGCAAAAATTTTACAATATTAAGCCATATTTTTATGTTTGCATTAGTGACCACTATAAAAAAATACGTGTGGCACTCGGAGACTGCCGCGGTAAAGCTATTGCATAGCATGTTTTATCACAAATTTTGATTGACTAAACACAAATTCGATCTTACGCTTACCACATAAAGTAGAATTTTAAACGCGAGCAACGCACGTTTAGTCTTGTTATTGATAAATGTCAGAAATGCAATGGTCATTACAACCAAAGTAGAATAAATCAAAATTTGAAAAAAGAATGTTACGTTCGATTCTTTTGTACTCGTGCCGTGCCAACGCTGGGGAAATAGCTTCTACGCAATGTATTTAAGGTTCATATTAGATTAGTAAGAAATGGTTTTAATGACTTTAATAAATAAAAATATACTCTTTTCAAGAATTATAGCTTCTACGCATTGTATTTAAGGTTCATATTAGTAAGATAAAAAAGAATTTCTGGATTCGGTCTCCACGCTCAAGGCCCGCGATAGAAGCTATGCAATACCTTAAAAAATACAACAAAACCTACCTTTAAACTACTCGGAATCCGTTTCCCATCTTTCAACCACTCGAAATGTATGGGCAGATCTCCAGTTCTGACATTGCAATATATATTCACAATCTGCCCTTCTTGAAGATTAGTTCCTAGCAGCAAATCATCAAGAACTGGTGCTTCTATCACCTGGATTTCGAAGGCTCGTCTCGCCATCTCTCCAGAAGGACTTGTTACTATGCATGTGTATATAGCCCCGTTCTGTTCTTTGGGTACTTCTGGGATGGTGAGTACTCCATTGATATTGACTAACGGAGCATTTCTTCTGGATTTGTGTTTAGATCTCTTGTATCGTGTTTGGAAGAGGCTGTTTGCAGTAAGGAGTTTGCCTTGGTATTCCCAGTCGATTTTGCTTAAAAACAAAACATACTTAGGAATTGTATATTGTTATACCTACGTCTTTTGTTTCTATCAAGAACTACGAATGATCTTTCCGCCATACAATAGTCAGGCTCAAAAGTAAATTTGCGAACCACACATTACCTACTTTTATCTCGGTGGATCTGTGTGCCAGGAAGGTTGTAACTTACTTAGGAGATTAATTAAAAAAAAAATCATTAGTGTTTTCCAACATTGTGTTACGAAAACGTATTAAAAATTTACAAATAATGTGTTGTCTGTTCGTCAGTACTAAGAACTTTAAGTGGGTACAACGGTTTCATGATATCAAGTTTCCTTCCTGTTCTTTAGATGCCAACAGTAATTTTGATCAGAAAATTTATAATTCTAATAAGAGTTTTCTAAAGACTTACCTTATTGGGTATCCGTAAAATGGACACCTCAAATTAACTGATTCTCCACTTTGTACTTTAATTGGTGGCAGAGATCTAATGTATGGTGGACCTGTAAGAACAGAAGATATTTTAACATGGTGAAAAATGGTGCGTTACTTCTACCTATGTCTAACCTTTGAACTTTTGAACCTGCGGACATTCGTCTCGGCAGTCCGTTCCACTCCCAACTAGGCTAACGCCGCTATTTTATTTATTTAAATCAGACTATGATTTACTTTTCATCAAGTCACAATATATTTACAAAAAGTCGCTGATTATTTCATCAGCGCGAACTGCAATAGAATCAAAAAAATTGCAAAACAGCGCATCAGTAATTACACGCAACGCGATACAATTTTGTTTTATAAAATAGTCTGTTTATCTTGCAGGTGGACGTCTAACGCAGCGCTTGCCGGTACGTGGTATAATTAGTTGGCTAGTTTTACACTTAGAGTTTATTAATTGAGCTGATCCATTAATATGCATTAATATGCAGACATAATTGTCTACAGCATAACTTTCCTTATTTTTTCTTTTAACCATATTTGGGACCCTGAGTCGACAAGCAAGAAGTTTCGTACCTTCACCTCCTTTCCCAGAGATGTCTTTTTTTAATTTCTTAAACCTTACCATAAACATCAAGTCTGTTTTCATGGCTGGCTGAATGCTCTCCTTCCTTGGCCGTGCAGGAGTAGAGTCCTCCATCTTCGACCCTCACTCTGGTGATATTTAGTTGAGCGACCACTGAGTTGTCTGTAGTCATGATTTGGCCTATCGCATACCTGAAGAAAAAAGTATATAATATTAATATCTATTATTATTATTAATTAAATACTAGCAAAAATTCTCGACGATTTGACAGGTCCGCAGAATTTTTGCTAGAAGCCTATGTTCAGCAATAGACTTCATGTGGCTCATCATGCTGATGATGATAATGATAAAATCTATATCCGAGAGTAATGTTTTTTTTTTTTTTTTTAACGCGGACCTAACGGCCAGTAGCCTGACGAGAGTCGGCTTTTCTGGGCACACCGGACATTAGGGTGAGCACTTTTGGCACTCGCAACCCTTACCAACTATTGTAGAGTATCTAAAGTAAGAGTGATGCTGTTTTCTCCACTAACAGCAGAAATCATGCATTACTATATTTGGTCGAATAAACCAATGAATAATCTGTGAGTTTATAATAAACTTTACTCTTATTGGTCTATTTTCGAGATAGATTTGAATATAGCGATTGAGTAATCGATCGAAAATTATAGTACTAGATGGGTCTCTACTATTTCTCGTAGTACCACCGTTGTGTCAATTTGTGCTACCTAGCAGTGTGGAAGCAATGTTGCGTTTAAGTGTAAAGAATATTGATACTAGATAACTAGATATTATGAGACAAAATATATTATAAAGGAAGAGATATGGATTAGTTGGTATTACTAGAAAAGGCAAAAATGTTGTGGTACCTGCAAAAAATAAAAAAATACTACACCAAAGCGGGCTCCTTCGGTGCGTCTTTATTCAAAGATATATTATTGCTACTGACCTACCTACCATCAGGCGAGCAACTTGCTCGTCTCTCATACTGTAATGCGAAGTTTAGACTAGCAAGTTCTTGCTGCAATGTATTGCGCACGAACTTCCAGAGACTTTTACACACACAACTTTAAAACTTGTAGAAATCATCTTGCCGTGATTATTTATATGGTCAAATTGCTTCTCGAAAGACTGCTGCATGTTGTCTTGCAAATCTAAGCCTCGATTAATGTCAGTACCTTGGATCTGTATTACTAGACACGATGATGCCATCTCTCTCCCACACGAACTGCGGTGGTTTGTCAGCTGTTGCTGCACACTGCATACTTATCTGAAAAGTGATAAATCACAATGTAGAAATAAATTCATTTAGAAAAGGATACACGGGTCATATACTTATACAAGGGTAGCACGCAAAGCCGTTGGTCCTGCGCCTGATCTCTCTCCGGTCATGTCGGATTGCCGTCTCACCGGACTATGAGAGTGAAGGAATAGCGAGTGCACTTGTGTATTGCGCACACACTTGTGCACTATAATATCTTCTGCGTGCCTGGCTGATCTCTGTTGACATTGGCCGCCGTGGCCGAAATCGGCTAGAAAGGGAAGGAATTACAAGACGAGGGTAGCCTATAAGAGGTATTTATGGAATGTACTTTTGACAAGTTATGACACCCCTCTTTTTGCGTTAGGGGTAGTAACTTCGTAGACGTTTTTCTTAGGAAAAATAACCCAAATTTAATTTGAGTTGTGATTGAATATCCATCATAACAGAAGATATTCGCGATCGAAGACAACGAATATTTATAAATTCTATTTATGGAGCAAAAACTTATTCCCGAAATAGGCATATCAAATACGTCGGAAAGGATGATTAGCAAGAAGTTCGTTAGGCGCTTTTAAATATACACAGCGCTGGTTCCCTGAGTGTTATGCTAAGCTTCATATACATAATTATATTGTATCAGTGCCCTTCAACAGTGGCAGACTTATGGAGCTCGAGGCTAAAAAAGGACCCCGATTTTCAAAGACTTAAAATACTTGTATAAAACTATAAATTCATTATTATTAATAGAATTAATTGAAAATAACAAAATATTGTATCATTACCTAACTTTAACCGTTTATGTATTCATTCATTTCTTCGCGACACGCATGGGAGGTCTCTTAGATCATCAGAAAGCTTGATATTGAAGATGCCGACGCATACCACATCATTCGTAGATAAATCTTTCACAGTTTCCGCTATCAGATTATGGAATGCATTGCCAATAGCTATAAGACGCGCGCAATCACTGGCAGTCTTTAAAAAACGGGTTAAAGAACACTATCTCAACCTATAAAAAGTAACTCATGTATGACATTGACGATTATTTCTTACACAGAATTTCTTATTTATATCACTTTATGTAATAATTTTACATGTATGTATACATTATGTTCGTATGTAGAGATATATTTATATGCTTTCGTATATTTTGATTTGTTTTCTTTCTTCTTCTCGATTAATTACTTAATTAATAGCATGTAAGCAATTAATGTATTAGGGTTTTTTAATACATCAATGCATGTACGTCATGAATTACCCCTTTTCGCTATTTCTCTTATCTCCATCCCATGGTTGTCTGTAAGAGATTGCCTTGTGCGATAAGACCGCCAATTGTACCACCTCTCTGCTTTTATTATGTTGAAATGTTATATTGTGATGTAAATTAAAGTTTTAAATAAATAAATAATATAAGCTGTAGTAAGTTTTTTGAGGTAAATATTTTTTTTATTTGTTTTTAAATACATTCATTTTATTTTCTGTTCTAATTATCTCTGGAACATTATTATAAATGTGTGCCGCTCTGTAATATGGGCTATTTTTGTACATGATAATTTTTGGCTCAGGTAAAATTAAATTATGTTTTCGCGTTTCATTTTTATTAAATTCAAAATATGAGGGGTGTTTTCTTACAAACAGAGCTATTTCGTAGATGTAAATGCAGGGGAGAGTAAGTATATTATGATTTTTAAAGTATGGTCGGCATACATATTAAATAATTATAAATATATTAAATGTAGACATCACTAAAAATAAAGATATAAAAATAATAAATATATAGAATACATACGATATATATAAATATATAATGAGTTAAGGATGTTTCTTCTTCTGGCAAGCAACAGAATAAGTAAGAATAGAGACATGGACATTGTAACCATTTTAACTAACATACAGAACTTTAAATTACAAAAACCTGCATGGTACTCTACTGCACTCATCACAATGGTGATGAGTGCAGTAGACTTAACATCTTGTGTCTAATGAGACATAAGATGTTAAGTCTCATAATGCCCAGTTATTACGCTGGCTACAATATCCTTCAAACCGAAACACAACACTGCTGCTTGGCGATATAAATAGAGATTGCGCTGGTATCTGCCAAGACAGCCCCTCGCATACGAGAGACCTATTATCAGTGATTTATTGAGTTTAACTTACATCGCCTCCAGAAGTGACAGTTCTTTCGGTGAAATGCTGTGTGATCACCACCCTGTTCTCTGCCAATCTTTTTCTTCTGTCCAGTCCTGGGAACAAAGGTATACGTGAATAGTGATATATAACCAATTCAAGAAATAAGAAATAGAAATAATAGAAATAAATTTATTTTTCAAAAATTACACATGTTATAGAATTAACAACGATGTCCACACTAGGCTATGCCTGTATCGTGGACATCAAAAACACAGTTTAAAAGGACAAACCATATACATACCATCTAAATTATAATAGAAGTACATAAATTTGAATAAAATAAAAAAGGAAAACAACCAAGAAAAAAGTGTTTTTAAAAATTAATCATATTACATTTGACCATATCATCTTTAGAATTATAGAGAACTTATCGAAATCTCCGTTAAACTTCATGAAAGCCGATACAATTCGCTGAAGACATTTCTGAAACGATTTATAAAAATACATGATATAATTGGACTGCCTCGGTGGCGTGGTTGTATTAAGTCTTGGGTTCGATCCCCGGGCTTGGCAAAGTGATATAGGGTTTTTCTCTTCAGTATCAGCAAGGAGTTTGGAATTTGTGCCCGATATAGCCATGGCTCGCCCCCTATCACATCATGGGACGGAATACGCATGGCGAAAAGTGGGTTGCACCTCTGCGTACATCTTCGGGGATAAAAGGCGTGGCTGTGTGTATAGTATAATTATTATCGATACTCAAACCATGATTTGATGTTTTTTCTGAAACATATTTTTCACTTATTGTCTCTATAATTCTATACTGATATTTATTTCCCTCGGTAGTCTGTAGCAATAATTACATTTTTATCGTTCCATAAATTTATTCATTCTGTATCTTTAACCCTTCACTGGAAACGAGGCAATAGGGTAGATGACATTTTTTTAATACATTTATAACAGTGTATGCCATCCAAAATCTAACCGAATAAGAATCTTCAAAATTAGCGCAATAATTAGTAACTTATAAAGCTTTGGAACTTGGTGGAAGGGGTAATTGTCAAATAACAGTAATATCAGACTGTGACGTCACCGAGTGTAGACTGCCATAACGCTGTGTGCGTACGAAAAAGATAGCGCGATAGCCCCTTCACAGCCCACTTTTGCTCGCAACAATATTTCAAATATGAATAACTGCTGTATTTTTCAACCAATTTTGATGCTGATTTCCCAAACGAATTTATTTTTCGTATTATTTTCTATTACATGTGAAATAATGCACAAAATCAATATAGAAAACTAACCTATTGCCTGTTCCGAGAACGTTGAAAATTTTTGACCAAAAATATCCACTTTTTTTTTAACGTGGCCCTACGGCTAATATCCTGACGCGAGTCGGCTCTTCTGGCCACACCAGACTTTCGGGTGAACGCTTTAGGCGCTCGCAACCCTTGAATTAAGTGACCATGTATCAGTGCAGTGGAGGGCAACCCACTAACGGGTTACGAACCTTGGCTCAGGACGGTCACTGGGAGAAGATGAGACATCAGCGATTAGTGGGGAAGATTGGTGTTTAACCTAATTCTATCCATTGCTTTCGTCGGCAAAATATCTACTCAAGCTGAGAGCTCGTATCAAGTAATGTAAAGGTAAATCTGATTGAACGTGCCATCTCGTACCGGAGGTGGCAGACCGTAAAAGCGTTGATTAGACTACTCAGCTAACTAGGTCTTGGCGCACGTATACTGACGGCGCGGAAAAGGTGACACCTTAATGATTACTATTTAGATTATATTCATGTAATCTTACCAATATTATAAATGCGATAGTTTGTGTTTTTTTTATTATACTTGGATGTTTGTTAGAAGTAAACTTTGAAACAGCTCAACGGATTTGCATAAGTATTTATCAAGTCTTGAATTAACTCATAGGTTTTATGAAATAATTGATTTTTTAATCCGACTTTTTTAAATAGATAGTACTGGCGTCGTACAGATGGCGCTATGGGTCGGTACAGTTGTTTAGACTTTTGGAGCTAGAAAGGATTTTAACATGTGTTAAACCGCGAGAAATACCTAGTTTTAAATATGACATACGTTTTAAAGTTTTTAATATGTTCCAGCTGTGACACAAAACTGTTACCAGAAGCAATGTTTTCTGATTTTGAAGCAAATTTTAGCTAGTGTGATTAATCGTACTGGATAAGACGTATGTTTCTCGTAGCTCAACATTATATTGGCCTACGCTGTACTTAGCACCATGGGCCATATAATCACTATCCACGAAAATCGTTTAAAGATTCGCTATCAGAAAGTTTTCATGGCCCTCAATGTAAATCTAGAATATTAATTAACTGCATATATCTCGGGGCGTCTCGTAGATTACAGATTCAATGACGTGACGGAATGCTGTTAGCTAAATTGATAGATTTTAGATTAAAATATTGGGTTTAGACTTTAGGCCTGTTTCATAGTTACAAGAAAATTTTATTCGACCGTTATCGTATTACACACACACACACACACACGCCTTTTATCCCCGAAGGGGTAGGCAGAGGGCGCAACGAATGCAACCACTTTTCCCCATGCGTATTCCGTCCCAAGATGTGATAGGCGACGAGCCTATCTCCATATCGGGCACAAATTCCAGACTCCGGGCTGATATTGAATAGAAAATCCAATATCACTTTGCCCGACCCGGGGATCGAACTCAAGACCTCAGCATTGCAGTCGTACCGTAATACAACTACGCCACCGAGGCAGTTATCATATTAAACAGATAACATACTCGTATGCTCCATTTATCCGTATGCTCGTTTGACCCGTATATCATAAAAAACATAGATAGTACTCATTTGATAACCATTTATTCGGGAGCATAGATTTGAGTGTGACTTATGTATTTGGTCGGTTTATACAATTATAGGAGTAGCATTTACCAGCATGCGGTGAAAATTAGTAAGCGGCGATAGCCTAGTTGGGTGTGGAACGGACTGCCGAGACGAATGTCCGCAGGTTCAAAACCCAAGGGCACGCACCTCTGACTTTTCTAAAAAGTTATGTGTGTATTATTTGTGAATTATCGCTCGCTTTAACGGTGAAGGAAAACATCGTGAGGAAACCTGCATATCTGAGAAGTTCTCTATAGGAATTTCGAAGGTATGTGAAGTCTGCCAACCCGCACTAGGCCAGCGTGGTGGACTAAGGTCTTAACCCTCTCTGTTGTAGAGGAGGCCCGTGCTCAGCAGTGGGCAGTATATAATACAGGGATGGTATGGTATGGTGGTGGTGAAAATTTCTGGAACTATTATTTCGATTCTTAAAATTAGCTCTTGTTTACGCTTGAATCCGACGACTACATCAGTGGCGTAGTTGTACAGCGGTACGACTGCCGTGAGGTCTCGGGTTCGATTCCCAGGAGTAAAGTGATAATAGGTCTTTCTTATAAGTATGAGAGACGAGTCTACAATTGTGTCTCGAAACGGTATGGCCTTATTACATGGGACCTAACTGACGAAATGCGGGTGTACGAAATGGTAATAAGTTCGTGGGACCTAACCTAACTGACGAAAGGGTTTTATACATCTTATATATGTGAAACCGCGGGTAGAAACTATATATAATAACTAACTATGCACAGGCAATTACTGTTCATTACGCAACACACTCGGGGAGCAATTTGCTTCGATGGGAAATATAATTACTGAGAATGTAATACGGCATGATAGACGTGTAGGCAATTTGTATGTAATCACGCTGTCTCGAGGGGTGGGCAGTGACCATTCTCTTAGCTCGGATAGTAAAAGAAGCCTCTTGTTGTCGGTTTAACGCGGGTTAATTGTGTTTCCGGAAACAAAAAACGCTGCTCAATTTGTTTTTTGCTCAGTTCGTTTTTTTTTCGCGAATAAAATGTAGATTATTTTTCTAAGACTTGGCATGTGTGATCATCAAATCATAAGCGGTTTATGTTCATTTTTAATAAAGGTACATCCATCGTGTGTTTGTATGTATAATTTCGAGGAGCGATAACGAAATTAACTGTTTAATATTAATAAATTTACCTCGGTAGCGTAGTTGTAATGCGTGGTACGACTATCGTGCTGAGGTCTCGGGTTCTAATACCGGATTAGGCAAAGTGATATTTGTAATTTTCTGCTCAGTATCTGCTCGGGGTCTGGAACTGTGTTCAATAACAAAATAGCTGGCGAAATGTGGGTGTATTACAGAGATGTAATATACCGCCTCTACTTACCTCTAAAAATGGAAAAAGGCGTGCTATATGTGTAAAATTTATTAATTTTACTTAAAATTAAACATGTAGCTGGTTATTTAACTTAGGTACTCTCCGTAAATTTTCTCATTTAATATCCATCTTTGAAATTGAATTTATATCGTTACTTACAATGTGTAACATATATATATATATATATATAAAAAGAAATATATAACAATAAAAGACCTACGCTGAGTTTCTTGGTGCTTCTTCTCAGGTCAGTGGGATTTTCCGAAGCACTGGTAGAATCTTTTAGACGATAAAAAACATTGTAAAAATGACGTGTAAAAGTGCCCTTAGGGGCCTAATTACTTAATAAATGATTTGAATTTGAATTTAATTTCAGTATTATCGCTATTGGTTACGATCGACTATATCGATACTGCCCCTGGAAAAGTAGACAGGCGGAGTCGCGGTCAATCTCTACCCAAGCAATAAGCCGCAGAATACCATTCGGGCGTCATCCGGTGCGGTGACTTACCGTCAGGATTCAGATAGACAGGTAATTGAAGTCTGTCCATACGTTTAGTTGCAGGTAGAGTGTAGAGAGGTAGTTTTAAGAAAAGGCTAGTTATACAAAAGTCATTTTTAACCGACTTCCAAAAGGAGGAGGTTATCAATTCGTGTGTTTGTATTTTTTTTATGTATGTACACTGATTGCTCTGAAAATTGAGAACGTATTTCCTTGATTCCTTCTTTGTTAAGTAAATAAGGGTCGCGAAGTGGTCCCATTTCAATATATCTTGGTATAGGGTTCATCATTTTATGGAACAGACTGAGTAGACCTGAATCATATGAGTAATTTCATTCGACGACTTAAAAGTGCCCTTACGAAATTCTATTAGCAACGCATAAATTTGAACTTTTTTTATTGAACAAAAGCATAATAAAAGATAATACATAAGCATGGTGACCCGTTATACGAATAACAGGGACTCCCACTAGATGGTAAGGGATAAATAGGTATATGAAACGATTTATTTATAAAAAAAGTAATAAATAGCAAAAAACGTAGATTTGTCATATTGCTATAAAAAATGAGTAGGCGCTTTTCGACAGATTTGATAGAATGTAGTTAGTATCTATCTATAGACTTCTAATGGACCTCAAAATATGATAAATATAAGCTATTTAGTCTTGAGAACGAATATATTATAATGACTTGCAGAATTGTTTTAATAGGTTCGTATATTAGTGTAATATGTGTGTGACGCAAAACGCCCATGCAAGTTTGCGATTCTACTAAAGGAAAGGAATTTTTAACTCCTGATTTAATAATTTATTCATAATTGCTACATAATGGTGCATTCAGATTTTCACTTGATTTCAGGATCTACTAGAATCTATACCTTTTGACTTTAGTTTGCAAAGTCTAATCTAACTGCGTATGATGTTCTAGAGATTAGATTAACAACTCAACAGTGAGCATCAGGCTGTTCTACCCAATTGATGGAGTCTTTTATATTATAATACAGACCTGAGCTGTTGTCCTAGCCTGACACTACCCCGACGATCCTATAAGTTTACGTTCAGAGTCATAAGACCATTTTCAGCCTAATATGACTGCCACTGGTGGTAGGTCTCTCATATGTAAGAGGCTGTCTGGGTGGGTACCACCGCAATGTCTATTTATACCGCCAAGGAGCAGTGTGCATGCACTATTGTTTCGGTTTGAAGGACATTGTAGCCAGTATAACTACCGGACATAATGAGACAACATCTTATGTCTCAGGATGACGAGCGCAGTGGTATGCCACTCAGTACTTTGTAAGTCAAGGTGCTGGATAGTGTTGCTACTGTTTATGGGTGGTCGTATCGCTTACCATCAGGGGAACGGCAAGCTCGTCTCGTCATTCAATTCATTAAAAAAAAAATATGACCGCTCCGCTCATTCTCGCGGTATGCAGTAAGAATAAATAAAACACTTCTAACAAAAAATAATTTATTTCTCAATACAAATTCAAATAGTATACCTAGAATAACTTGGATCATCATAGTATATATTATACTTACTCTTTGGACTTGGATTATACAGATACAAACCATGAGTTTTTATAGCACCTTTTTGGTAAAATTCCTTGTTACATAATAATAAAATTTTCCTTCATGGACTATTTTGCTTTTAAGCATAGATATCATTTTCTGAAATAAAAATGAAAACCATTATTATTTTTGAAAGGGGTCGGGTTAATTTTTTGAGAGAGCATCCTGAAGTTATTTGTCTTCATTATCGTCGGAGAAAGTCGTCATCTTCAGAGAAAGCTGTATGAATAATGTCCACTGCTGAATATAGGCCTCCCCTAAAGATTTCCAGACGAACCTGTCTTATACCTCCTTTAAACCATGAACACACTATAATCTAGATTTAATTTAAAATCAATTTACTGATATATGTAATTGCGTGCTGGAATAAATTTAAGCTATAATTAATCCGAAGAAATAATACCCAAAGAGAATTATAATACTACTGAAAAATAATATCCCTATTGACTTCTGTCAATATAATTTGACAGAATTACTAGTTTTTAAAAATTTCCGTTGTCAGTTTTACTCAAAGAGTTTTTTTATATGTCCGATATAAATGATATAAAAACTCTTTCACTTTCAAAAGTCTCTTACTCATGACTCTTGAGCTGGTATTTCTAGGCTTCTATCAATTGTTTGATCATCAAAATATCGAATGAAGACAGCTTTGGGAATTCCATCTATTATAATAAATTACAAGATTTAAATATATAATAGCAATAATTATAATATTAAATCTATATTGCATTACCTATTTACTAAAAAGTGTAAACTAAAACCTTTTTTTAAAAAAATAGCACCGACTTCAAAAACCACTCTAATGTAAAAAATAACTTATACTTTGCTGTATAAATGTATTTAAAAAGAGATTTAAAAAATTGACAACTGATAAATGTTATTACAGTATAGATGACTTTTTGAACGACAAAAATTTATGATAATTGCGTGATTTTTAATATCGTAACTAAGCTACATTTTATACATTCAACTTCCACTTATTTACGTTATGTTTTTATTTTGCTATGTATGATTGAATTATATAATTGACTTAGTTGTAACTCATTACTATCAATATTTGTACGCCTACCATGGCATAACATGCTTGTTCTAAAATTATTTATAACATCTATTTGCATTCTTAATGTATAATGACTTACGCATGTTTGACAAATAAATATATCTTATCTTATTGTGTTTCGGTTTGAAGGACATTGTAGCCAGTGTAACTACTGGACGTAATGAGACTTAACATCTTATGTCTCAGGATGACGAGCGCAGTGGAATGCCACACAGTACTTTGTAACTCAAGGTGCTGAATGGTGTTGCTACTGTTTATGGGCGGTCGTATCGCTTACCACCAGGCGAACGGCATGCTCATCTCGTCATTCAATGCAATAAAAAAAACTATGCTATCATCACTTCTTTTGTCAGTTAGTTCAAATTGATAAGCCAACATTTAGTAATTTAACTGGAACATTCTCAGCGTTTACGCGACGCCTTAAAAATAAAAATGCCCCACCCAGCATCGAATCCAATATGTAAATTAAAGCTATACACATGAACGGTGGGCACTCAATTCGAGCGGCAGATAAATAATGGCAATAAATAATCTGGCACTGACACCGGCCGTGTAGAGGGCTTCGCGTCACTGAAAACGGCTGACTGGCACACCGTGGGCTTCGTAGTTGTATTGTGAGTAATATTGTATATGCTGACGAGGGATTAGCATGGGCGCTTACAATAAACCACGCTACGCCACTGACCGCTGACATTATGGGGATCCGGACCCCCCCTTAGCTTCTAAAATGACCGGGCTACCAAACATGTCCATACTCTAATATATTACGTGACTGGGGTGTATACGGTGTGTCATACAAGGAGAACCGACGCCACTAAATTTTGTATATCGTTGTATATGTGAAACCTATAGCTACGCCCCTAGTATTCTTGATCGCTCGTCAGTAGGCATTCTATCTGACCTCTTTTCGCTTACCATCAGATGAAGTGGGCTCACTTTGCCGAGACCGTATAAATACATATATATGTATATAAACACTCTCACAAACCCTCTCAGTTGTAGAGGAGGCCCGTGCTCAGCAGTGGGCAGTATATAATACAGGGCTGGTACATGGTATGGTAAACAACTAGGTGTTGATCGCGGCTTCGTCCGCGTGAAAAGCCTTACCCGCTACAAAAGTCCCTAAAACACAGTACGACGCCAGCGCCATCTACTTTAGGAATCAGATTTAAAATATCCATTATTTCCCATGGATGTAAATTACCAGTATAAAAAGCCTATGTGCTAATCCAGGACATGATCTAGCCGTGTGTCAAATTACATCCAAATCGGTTCAGGAGTTTCTGCGCTTACTTCTAATAAATATCAAATTCCAAACATTTCCACAAACTTTCGCAATAATATAAGTATGATAAGATTAATATGATTTGATAGTTGTAGTGTTTGTTAGTTCCTAGGCAGGTCATCAACAGCAATGTCTAAAAAATATTTACATTTTGGTTACTTCCATTTACGCGAATGTTAGACATTTTTACGGATTTTATCGCGGTAATTTATTTTAATATATGGCGATAGGCTCGTCTCCTATCACATCATGGGACGGAATACGCACGGCGAAAAGTGGGTGTACTAGTTGCGCCTCTGCTTACCCCTCCGGGGATAAAAGGCATGCGTATGCGTAATTTATTTTAATCCCGACATTTCGAAGGCATTGCAGCACTCCGTGGTCACGGGACAGACTGAAGTGTTGGTGGTCGGAGAGTAGTATTCTGCTTACGATATGTAGTATCAAGGGAATTGGCGACATCATAATTCAGTATTATAAAACTATGTACAGTCAGCAGCATAAATATCTGTACAAAATCAAAATTACAAATCGACAATATACGCGTTAAGTTAAACTGAAACATTTTTTTCTTCGTTTGAACTATAGTAAATCTCTTTTATTTTATTTTTGTGAAGAGAAAAAAAGATTCGTAAGAACAAAAAATTTGAAGGCAATTTGAAATTTTGAATTTGTTCAGCTACTTATACTGCTGACTGTACATCCTTAAAAGGCTTGGAATCGTGTTCGTGGAAGTACAAATACACTTCGGTGTGAGTTTACCCGAATGCCTTAATTCGTGCGGGAGTTATGTTTGTTTTGCTTTACGCGCCATTTGTTATGACTCATGGCGTCGCCTTCACACCCCTTGTGGGAGGACGGTTCAACACCTATTTACTAATTTGGAAAAATATATCTATACTTATTATTTATCTATACTAATATTATAAAGCTAAAGATTTTGTTTGATTGGTTGAACGCGCTAATCTCAGGAACTACTGAACCGATTTTGAAAATTCTTTCACTCATAGGAAGCTACATTACTCCTGAGTGCTATAGGCTACTTTTTATCCCAGGAAAATATTTTTATCCCGGAAAAATTATTTCCCGCAGGCGGAGCCGCGACTAAAACTAGTCTTTTGTAAAATACTAGCGACTCGCCCCGGCTTTGCACGGGTAGCATAATTATCTATAGCCAGATGCCGATGGTGACAAAAATTAAATCTACCACCGCTTCGGAACGTGTTATCGCTGTGAAGAAGAAGCGGCGCAAGAAACTCCCTCAGCAGAATACGATCTTTCAGTTCACAGGATCACCCGCTGGTTAATCTAGAGATAACCTAAAAAAATATTAAAAACACTCCAGCCGTTTAGGAGTCCATAGGGATATACACACTATATTTTTCTATATACATATAGATAGAAGACAGTAATAGGGTAGTTACCTATGTGTTATTTTGTACGTTATTTTATACGTAACAGAAAATAATACCAAAAAAAAACGTGAAATCAGCATCAAAATTGGTTGAAAAATAAAGCAGTTATTCATATTTGAATCGTTGTGAGCATAAGTGGGGGCGTGGCGGGGATATCGCTCTATCTCTTTCGGACGCACGCAGCGTTATGGCCAGTGACACTCGTTGACGTCACAATCTGATATAATGTTATCTTAAGCAGTACCTTCCATCAAATTTCAAAGCTTTATAATTTACTTATTATTGCGCCTATTTTGAAAATTATTTTTCCGTTAGATTTTGGATCTTGTAACAATCATATAAACAACCAAAGCTTCATACACACACTCACGCCCTTTATCCCCGGAGGAGTAGGCAGAGGCGCAACTAGAGCACCCACTCTTCGCCGTGCGTATTCCTTCCCATGATGTAATAGGGGGCGAGCCTGTCGCCATATCACCAAAGCTTCATAAACTTACATTATTACTAAAAAGTAACATGGTAATATTCTGTGTCCCTACGCGTCTACATGTCAAACCTACATCAAATAAACAAAAATGATCCCTTAGAAGTTGTTCCCGAAATACGCAGATGGTTCCCAATTTACGCGGAATCAAGTCATATTACGCTATATAAAATTTTATGCTAGAATTACCCTGTGTGGTAGAATTGAATATTCATAGATGAAAAATACAACTGCCTAGGTGGCATAGTTGTATTATGGTACGACTGCAATGCTGAGGTCGCGGGTTCGATCCCCGCGTCGGGCAAAGTGATACTGGATTTTTCTATTCAGTATCAGCTCGGAGTCTGGGATTTGTGCCCGATATGGTGATACGCTCGCTGTCTATCACATCATGGGACGGAATATGCATGGCGAACAGTGGGTGCACTAGTTGCGCCTGTGCCTTCCCCTTCGGGATAAAAGGCGTAAGTGTGTGTGTGTGTGTGTGTGGAAAAATAACTAAAATATTTTATTTAATGTAAATGTGTGTTATATAATAATGATATCAAAAAAACCTAATTGCGAGTGTGTTAGGTATTTATTACTAAAGATAAAAAATGTAAACCACATTATAATTTCTTATAAATTAAATTTCTGAAGTGATTACAAATGAATTATTTGTATTGCCTTATATTATGTTACTTTATTTAGGAGTAATCAGCCATGCAACAAGATTATGATTACAACAGTGAAGATGATCATATTATATAATTTTCCGATATACTTATAATATATCATCGTAATAGCATAACATTTACCAACCTAATATAACTTATATTATGTATCTTTAGTGAGTATGTATTATCAGTGAATGCTGTGTCTACTTTTTAACAATCATGTACTTAGACTTAGTTTCCTTGATTTCTCTGTATATTTTAGTTGATGTTATAGTGTGTGATTGATTGTAGACCTAATAATAAATAAATAAAAATAAATAAAATATGTATTATTTTGCACGTAATTCGACAAAATATGCCAAAAAATACCTAACTAAATATTATTATATACCCATATTTGCAAAATAAAGGAGATGTCCGCTTTTTGTATGGGTGCTGGGCCTCAAAATCTAACCAGGATCAAACTTTATGGATATTAAAGGGGCAAAAATAGGGATCTTGGATCCGTTAAAATATTTTTCCATCGCTCCATTTATAATTTTTTTTTAAAAACCTTCATTTTTAGCGTAGTTTTTAAGCAAAATAAAATCAAATAAAACTCAAAATCGGAGGACTTTAAAATAATACGATTTATGCAAAGGCCTAGTATTTGGAAGTACTATCCAAATATTTTTATTTTTATTTATAGGAACAATAAACGGTTACATGCTAAAATATATTATAAACTAATCTTAATCTAAATAAATTCAAAAACACATAACCCACACCATTGTCCACATATTGACATAATTACAGAATTAAGAATTGTATTACGAACAGACTATGTAATTATTATTAATTGTATTAACGTATTATGAAGTCATCTTAGACAACTTGAGAATATTTTATTTTTTTAATATAAAGTATCTTGGTTAGAATTTTAAGCCCGTTTTGGACATGCCCTTTAATTATACGATCTATTGTAAAATACGAACATACATTTTTAAATAAACTAGCTTATGCGCGCGGCTCCGCCCGAGTGGAAAAGTTTTCCGGGATAAAAAGTAGCCTATAGCACTCAGGAGTAATGTAGCTTCCTATTAGTGAAAGAATTTTCAAAATCGGTCCAGTAGTTCCTGAGATTAGCGCGTTCAAACAAACAAACTCTTCAGCTTTATGATATTAGTATAGATTATTTGATTTGATTTGAAAATTTTTGCCACAGCTAGGCATCGAACCCGCTTCATTTAACAACTAAACAAAGGTGTCAAATAAATACCTGTACTCAATAGGCCCTCGAATTCCGAGTGTTCGGTGTACCTGAAAATAAATAATGGGCATCATCAGCATCTCATAATTGAAAATTCGACGTCATAAATTTGGTGTTAATTTACATTTAGTGTTTTTTTTTTTTTATTGCATAGAATGACGAGACGAGCATGCCGTTCGCCCGATGGTAAGCGACACGACCACCCATAAACAGTTGCAACACCATCCAGCACCTTGACTTACAAAGTACTGTGTGGCATTCCACTGCGCTCGTCATCCTGAGACATAAGATGTTAAGTCTCATTATGTCCAGTAGTTATACTGGCTACAATGTCCTTCAAACCGAAACACAACAGTGCATGCACTGTTGCTTGGCGGTAGAAATAGACATTGCGGTGGTACCCACCCAGACGGCCTCTTACATAATGAGAGACCTTTTTTTTTTTTTTTTTTTTTTTGTCCCGCAGGAAAAATCCGTCTTATGAGAGACCTACCACCAGTGACTGTGTGACAAAAACAGCTTATTTTATTTAATTTTTTCTTTATTTAGCACACCAACAGTATAAATTACATAACTATTCTATACAAGATACCATTCAATCAACGAAGTACCATGCAATCATACGGATAAGAGGCATGCATAACACTTTTAAAATATTATTTCAGTAGGTATAATTGCTTGACTGCCTCGATAGCGTAGTTGTATTGCGTACGCGTTACGAGTACGATTTGCACGCTGAGGTCCTGGGTTCGAATCCTGGGTCGAGCCAAAAACATTGCGACTGGGTTTTTCAATCTTAAAAATTACTCAGTCGCAGCTCGGCGGAGTCAGAAAGTTGGCGGTGTGATACCCCCGTGCCTCGGAAAGCACGTAAAGCCGTTGGTCCTGCGCCTGATCTCTCTCCGGTCATGTCGGATTGCCGTCTCACCGGACTATGAGAGTGAAGGAATAGTGAGTGCACTTGTGTATTGCACACACACTTGTGCACTATAATATCTCCTGCGCACCTGGCTGATCTCCGTTGAGATTGGCCGCCGTGGCCGAAATCGGCTAGAAAGGGATTAATTGCTACATAAAAACACAGGTCGGATATAGCTTAAAAAATATAGTCGACATTATAGACGACATTATAATTATAATGTCGTCTTCGTATAAATAAACCGTTGCTTTCCTGTGTGAACTGAGGAAAATCAACACACATTTATAATCAGTGGCCGCTTACTGGTAGAAATTTGACCGCAATTCATAATGTTATTTTTGAGTTTTGGCGGGAACTTGGAAGTGTCATGAGGTGCTCTTGTTTTAATTCATTATTTTGGTGATACTTAATGTTATATTGCATAATTATGGTGATATATTATCCAATATAGTTCTATTAAAGAGCTCAAATGAAGTGAATTGAAATAATTGTGCTAATCAAGTGTTTTTTCTGTTGCCGCCAAAACTCCTCGATAAAGTCTTGGTAAGGTAGCCACTGCTTTACTTCGACATACTACAGATAATAAAATAGACAAACCAAACTTGACATTGGCAAAATGTGAACACAAATGCAATTAAAAAAAAAAAAAAAAATGTTTTTGCACTTCTCTATATCTCTACGCCAAATCTCACACTTCGTGCACGCAAGTTTTTACTTTACGTATAACATAAATGAAAGTTTTTGTAGACGTTTTAGACGTGAAAACATAAACCGCCTAATGGACGTAACTCATCAGGTACTGTAGAGTACGCTCCAGTACAGCCTAAGAAATATTGCATCAACACGAAAGAAGTCACGGGCAAAGTTTAGTATTCTTATAAATATGTCTTCAATTCTTGTCTTAGTAGCGTAGTTGTATTGCGTGCGCGCTATGACTATCACGTTGAGGTCTGGGGTTCGAATCCCGGGTCAGGCAGTGATATTAGATTTTTCTACTCAGTATCAGCCCAGTATGGAAATGTACCCGGCAAATGGCAATAGACGCGCCCCTTACTAATGAGATCTAACATAGCTAGCCATGTGTGGGTTACATCTCTGCCTACAACTCAAAAGGGAAAAAGGCGTAATGCTATATAATATGTATCTCTTCAATTCCAACATCACATTTCACGCTCTCTTAAAAGCAACGCAGCTCACGCATCGAAATATTACATTTTCTAATTTCTCAGACCAATGAGTCATCGAAACAAAGAGAACGGGTTCTGATGTCTTAATATGTTTTCTTGAATGTGATATCCTTTGAAGTGTCTAATGTTAATGTCGAGAAATTATCTATACATTCAGAATCCCGCTTTTTAGGTAGTAGGGGTCGTAGGTAGAGGTCATCATCATACATAAAAAAAATATTTCTATTGGTGACAGGATACTCGTCACCTGATTTTTTAGTGATACGACCGCTGCAAAGTATTGTTGGCAAAAAAAAACACGAGACAATTTCGTTTCGTTTTATTGGGATTGGTAGAGAGACTATAGTAGGGACAAACTAATCTGGCCGGTATGACATGACACGGTTTTGAGTTTTTTGGGTAGACTCTCTCACAGAGTTATCGCGTCGGGAAACAAATTGAATTGTCATACCGGCCAGCTTAGTTTGTCCGAACTATAACACGTGTCTGACGTATTGGTCTCTCGATAATCACAAACACCAAAATTAAACGACATCGTCTTAAGAGTTGTGTCTTTTTGCCACATTCTAAGCCCACTGCTTGGTACTCCACTGCGCTCGTCACCCTGAGACATTAGATATTACCACCCGTATTAAAAAAAAAAAAAAAAAAAAAACAAGGGTTCAACTCCGGGAGTGCCGGCAGAAGTGAAAAATTGAACATTAACGTTTTGCATTTTTGAATATTTTGGAATGGGTAGGGAATAATTTTGCACGAATTGCTTTATTTATCAGTATAAAAGTACTAGCATTTATGTGGTTAAATACAATATTTATTTATTGCGCTATCGTACACAAAAATGACACCCTCCGTCTTACGAATTTTCGATCAGGTCACGTGTCCTGACGCGAGTTTAACATTTTATACCCATCCCAAGAAAGGGCTCAACGCCGCTAAAGAAGTTTTTACTTCAACAATACTTAAGGACGCACAGTACGCCCGAACACATAGTTTCGGCAATATTATAGTTTTCTTTGTTCAACTTTGTTTACCTGACAGCCAACTAAAGTCAATCCGTATCCCAATATTAGTTAAATAACGTTTGTTAATACGGGCCTAAGGTCTAATTTCATCATGGTTTGTAACTTTAACAGCCTGTTAACTTTCTTAGCAGATTGGTGAGGTTTTTCAGTGTCCCACCATGCCTTAATCGGTGATTATCTTCCTTAGCCAAGCGTTCTTTCATGGGACGCGCGAAACATTCGCGTTAATTTTAATGCCCGATTAATTAACGATTAAATAAGAAATTGGGGAAATTGGACCTAAGGCTCATAATGCCCAGTAATTACATTGTTTACAAAGCCTATTTTCCCACTGTAGTAGGGACAAACTAATATGGCCGGTATGACATGACACGGTTTTGAATTTTTTGGATAGACGTTCTCACAGAGTTATCGCGTTAGGGAAAAAAAATAATTGTCATACCGGCCAGCTTAGTTTGTCCGAACTATAGTTTTTGGCAGTAGGCACGGGCAGTGCAATGCTACCTGCTGACTGGAATCGATAAGAATTACGTGTGATTGTTAAGAGCAATGTAAAAATTGCCATAATCTACTTCATTTCAAAAAGTTTTTAAAAAGTTTTTTGGCGTTTATTTTTCGCCAGTATTATTTAAAAACCTATTCTATATAGATAACTCTGTTAATAAAGATACAAAACATTTAGACGGACCGAGTTTACGCACCGTACGCTTCCAAAGTTTCGCAAAGAAAATGTTTTTCCTAAACCTAAAACTTTTCTAATACGAACTTTTCCCTCGAAGCGCGGGTTACTGATAAAATCTCTCATCCTAGAGGTGATGTATTGATTTATACATAGGTACATCTTGTTGGTAGACATTAGTTTTATTCCTGTTATGGTAATGGACTTTGGCTGAACTAAATCAAGTAATATTATATAGTAGGTCAATAAATGTTATGCCTTACGTTATGGCTGCTTTAGTGGCGTAGTTGTATTACGGTACAATTGCAATGCTGAAGTCTCGAGTTCGATCTCCGGGTCGGGCAAAGTGATATTGGGTTGTACTACTCAGAATCAGTCTGGAGTCTGAAATTTGTGCCCGATATGGCTCGCCCCCTATCACATCATGGGACGGAATACGCATGGCGAAAAGTGGGTGCACTAATTGCGCATCTGCCTACCCCTTCGGGCATAAAAGGCGTGAGTTTGCGTATGTGTCTACTCACTACAACAATAAAAATGAACTATATAAAAGAGATTATGGTAACCGTCTACAGCCACTCTCGCGAAGATCTTAATGCTGCATTATTCATGCATCTGACTTATTCAGGTGAGGATCGATCCGCTTACGTGGAGAGGGAACGTAAATATATTTGTGAAGTATCTTAGTGCGTTGGGGTAAGTTTAGATAACAGGGTAATGTTTAATTCAAATTACTACAAACAATAGCATCACGCCTTTTCCCTTTTCAGGGGTAAGCAAATGCGTAACACCCACATTTCGCCATGTTGGGTCCCATGTAATAGGGCCTATTGCCATCATTTTTCACGACCAGCGATTCGAAACCAAGACTTCAGCGCGATAGTCGTACCACGCAGGCAATACAACTACGCCACCGAGGCAGTCCAAAATTCAAATTACTGCCCGTTTTTAAAACTTATTAAATAAACTACTGTGAGCAAAAAAACAAGACACGACTCCGTTTCGTTTTATTGGGATTGGTTGAGAGACTAACACGTGACTGGCGTATTGGTCTCTCGATCAATCACAAACATCTAAATTAAACGACGTCGACTTACGAGTTTCGTTTTTGGAGACATTCTAAGCACGCAGATTTAGTTCTTGAAATTAATATTTTGAAGTAAAACTTCTTTACGCACGCTTGATTTGGGGAGTAAGCTGGTGAATGCGTGACGACGAAAAGTGTGATCGGGCAAGGTGAACGGAAGTTGAGAGGGAGATATAAGTTAGTAAAAATAGAAAGAGAGAGAGTTACGATCGTGTATATGTTGTACGAGAGTGTATAAACGTCTATATGTGTATATTATACATATATATACATACATACAGGTGGAGCTAAAGAAGGTTTTTAAGAAAAGTTCTTTCTATACATGAAAACATGTATAAAATTTCCACGCAAATAAAATCACTACAAAATATTTTTCAAAACAGAAATGTCATGTTATTGATAAAAATAAAAATGATACGCGTAACTGATTCGCGGTTCGGTGCTCAGGGGAGTAATTCTCGAGTTGTAGACATTTATGTCTAATATGTCGAAATAAAATGTCGTGTATGCTTGGATCGTCGCACTTGGCGCTCCATAGTCTCTGCCTACCCCAATGGGAGAGGCGTGAGTTTATGTATGTATGTATGTAAAATGTCGTGTATCGTTTGAATTTGTTTTTAATTTTATATTCCACATGTTGTATGACACTTTTTATACATCGATATTTTTTATACATTTCAATACTTATTTTTAAATTTACCACATTTGATTGAGTTCGTTTGTTTTTTTGTAGAGTTTATTTTTTTATATTGTTAATTAACTTTCGTCTACTTTCTTCTATGTTTGTATTGCCTATTAGTGGAAACTGTTTTGAATTAAGAACCTTTATTATTGTTAAATGTAACAAAATAATATGTAGCGCCATCTATTGTTGTTATACTTAGTAACTGTAAATATGTTGAAAAGAAATAAAAATTCTTGTCTCTGCCTTAGTCTGTGGCCGTGATTCTGCTGTTTTACTGATAGGTTATGTGCCGCGCACGTTAATTCGAGTTTTTATTGGAAATAACAGTGAAAATGTCTACAAATTTAATATCAAGCATCGCGAAGCTAAAAGGAAGAGAAAACTATGAAGATTGGGCATTCGCCGTGGAAAACTTCCTGGTTTTAGAGGGAATGGAACAATGCATCAAGGAAGGCAGTAAAGACCCAAATGACGCAAAAGCGAAGGCTAAAATAATATTAACTGTCGACCCTAGTTTATATGTGCATATTAGAAGTGAAGTGACTGCATGTGGACTGTGGACAAAATTGAAAAAACTTTTTGACGACAACGGATTTACCCGGCGCATCGGATTGCTTCGTAACCTCATATCTATTCGTCGAGAAAATTGTGAGAGTATGTCTCAATATGTAACTTCATTATTAGAAACAAGTCAGAGATTAAACAATACAGGTTTCAAAATCAGTGACGAGTGGATTGGTTCCTTATTGTTAGCGGGACTGCCTGAAAAATATGAGCCAATGATCATGGCGGTGGAACATTCAGGCATCGAGTTGACCGCAGACGCTATTAAGTCGAAGTTGCTGGATATTGATGACGGAAGTGAAGGGGGCGCCACTCAAAAAGCATTCGCCGTGAAAAGTTGGCAACACAAAAAATACAAACAAACGTCATTGCCAAATGTCAAACCACATGTCAAACCAAATGTCAACGTCAGATGCTATAAATGCAAACAAATGGGACATTTTATGAATAAATGTGAATATAATGCAAAAAAGAAAGAATATAATGCATTTAGTGCTGTATTTCTGAGTGGAAGATTTAGTCAAACCGACTGGTATGTGGATAGTGGAGCTAGTTGTCATTTGACATCCAGAAATGACTGGTTATTGAACAACACAAATCGACCTGTGAACGAAATTGTTATAGCTGATAAATCAACAGTTCCCGTCGAAGATTGTGGAGATGTGCAAATAACTACAGTTGTTGGAAATACTGAGTACGAAATTCCCGTTAAAGGAGTGTTGTATGTTCCGAACTTGGCGACAAACTTATTGTCTGTCAGCCAATTAATGAAAAACGGAAACAAAGTTGCATTTGAAAACAAATACTGTTATATTAAAAACAAGAAAGGTGAACTCGTGGCCACTGCAGATTTATCAGGAGGTGTGTACAAACTTAGGATCAAACAAATTGATTGTTTGTTGACATCATCTGGTGAGTTGTGGCATCGAAGATTTGGTCACATAAATAGTAGAGATCTCAACATCATGAGAGATGGTGCTGTTCAGGGAATGGTGTACAAAGATAAAGCTCAGGTAGGCAAAGAAAACTGCACAGTCTGTTGTGAAGGCAAGCAGGCCAGGTTACCATTCACTCATGTTGGTAACAGAGGCCAGGAGCTGTTAGATGTCGTTCATGCAGATGTATGTGGGCCTATGGAGAATTTGTCTATTGGCAAAAAGAAGTATTTTTTACTCTTTGTAGATGACTATAGTCGAATGGCCTTTGTCTATTTCATGAAGATGAAAAGCGAAGTATTTTCTTGCTTTAAAGCCTTCAAAGCTTTAACTGAAAACCAGACGGGCAGAAAATTGAAAGTGCTCAGATCAGACAATGGATTGGAGTTCTGCAGTGGGGAATTTGAAAAGTACTTACAGGAGGCAGGGATAATTCATCAAAAAACTTGTCCATACACACCGGAACAAAATGGTCTCTGTGAACGTCTCAACCGAACAGTGGTTGAGAAAGCCAGGTGTATGTTATATGATGCAGGATTGCAAAAACGTTTCTGGGCAGAAGCAGTAAATACTGCAGTTTATCTGCGAAACAGGTCAATAGCATCAGGACTGAATAACCGAACACCTTATGAAGTTTGGACCGGAGATAAGCCAGATGTCAGTAACCTTCGTGTATTCGGAAGCAAAACAATGGTTCACATTCCAAAAGAAAAGAGATTAAAATGGGACAAAAAGGCAAGTCAGTGCATTTTAGTTGGATATGAAGATTATGTGAAAGGGTATCGTGTTTACAATCCCAACAATAACAGCATCACAGTGACAAGAGATATTGTTGTGATTGAGGAGGGGATTGAACACAGCAAGGTACACATCAATCTTAGTGAAAAAACAAGTGAAGCTTCCGCAATAAATGGAATAAAAGAAGAAGACAATACCCAAGAAGTGGGGGGCATAAATAACACAAGAAGACCAGATGATCAGGGACTAAAGTCGGAAGCCCCGAACATAGATGAAGAAAACACAAGCTCTGAGGAGGATCATTTTAAGGATGCTTCAGAAATGCCTGAGGCTGAACCCTTAGTGAAGGCTGAGCCTGCGGCAGTAGCTGAGCCTGTCACAGCGGCTGAGCCTGCAACAATGGTTGAGCCAGTACATAGCTCCAAGGCTGTGCGGGCTGCAGCACCTACGGAAGTGACTTCAAAGCGTGTGCGTAAGCAACCTGATCGGTTTGGATTTAGTAATGTGTGTGTAGCAAATGAAAGAAGTGCAAGTGAAATATCTCTTGAAGAAGCGTTGAATGGACCCGATAGTGAACAATGGAAACTAGCTATGCAAAGTGAACTAAGATCATTTAAAGACAATGATGCATGGGAATTAGTTGACATTCCGACTAGTGGCACAATTGTGCAATGTAAATGGGTTTTTAAAAGAAAATTTGATAGTGAAAATAAGGTCAGATATAGAGCTAGATTGGTAGCCAAGGGCTTCACCCAAAGGCCAGGCATTGACTTTGATGAAACTTTTTCACCTGTTTTAAGACATTCAACATTGAGATTGTTATTCGCTTTAGCAGTTCAGCTTAAGTTAGATGTAAGTCACCTAGATGTTAATACTGCATTTTTGAATGGTTTTTTGAATCAGACTGTTTATATGATGAAACCACCAGGTTTAGAATGTAATAATGAAGATGTAAACAAAGTGTTGCGATTGAAACGTGCTATATATGGCTTGAAACAGTCTTCACGAGCATGGTATCAACGAGTTGATGACTTGTTACAATCTTTAGGTTATAAAAAGTCAAAATTAGAACCTTGTTTGTTTACAAAGATTACTAAAGATACAACAATCATCATTGCATTGTACGTAGATGATTTTTTTGTTTTTTCGAGTAGCGAAGAGGAAACTAAAAAATAAAGAAAAATTTGTCATCAAAGTTTAAACTTAAGGATTTAGGTTGTATTAAAAATTGCTTAGGTATGAGGGTAATTGTTGACAAGAAAGAAAATACAATAACTATAGATCAGGAAAGTTATATTGAAGAATTGTTATTAAAATTTAATATTGCAAATTGTAAGTTTGCTGATACACCAATTGAACCTAAAATTAATTTAACAAAAAGTGAAGTTTGTGATACTAGGTTGCCCTATCAAACACTGATTGGTTGTCTCATGTATATAGCTGTTCTTACTAGGCCAGATATTGTTTTTTCGGTAAATTTCTTAAGTCAGTTTAATAACTGCTATAATGATGAGCACTGGGCCTATGCTAAACGTATCTTAAAATATTTAAAAAGGACTAAGTCCTATTGTCTTAGGTTCTCTGCAAATGGAAATAGTAAGTTAGAAGCCTATGTTGATGCAGACTGGGCAAGTAATATCATTGACCGGAGGTCATATACTGGATATTTCTTTAAATTGTCTGACTGTGCAATCTCGTGGGAAACGAAGAAACAGGCGACTGTGGCTCTCTCGAGCACAGAAGCGGAGTTTATGGGGATATCAGAGTGTTGCAAAGAGGCTGTATATTTGAGTAATTTAATATATGAAATAACTAATTTAAGGTATACTATACCCATTTTTAATGACAATCAGTCTGCTCATAAACTTGCTGCAAATCCTGTATATCATAAGAGATCCAAACACATTGATGTGCGCTATCATTTTTGTAGAGAAAAAGTCTCCAGTGAAATTGTTAAAATTAAATATTTACCTACTGCAGAAATGCCCGCAGATTTATTAACTAAAGGGTTATGTAAAACTAAACACAATAATTTTTTGACAATGTTTGGTTTATGTGATAAAAAATAAAACATTTTATTTATTTTGTTAAGTGGGGGTGTTAAATGTAACAAAATAATATGTAGCGCCATCTATTGTTGTTATACTTAGTAACTGTAAATATGTTGAAAAGAAATAAAAATTCTTGTCTCTGCCTTAGTCTGTGGCCGTGATTCTGCTGTTTTACTGATAATTATTATTAATTTATTTTTACTTATATTTAGTTATGTTTGTTTCCCAAATAAATAAATATCGAATGTATGACATATAAAACGTGGTCAGTCGCATGCGATATTCATAATATTATTATGTCGTATTTACTTTGATGCACATTTTTTTTTTCATATGTTTATCTATGTACCAGTATCCTTAAATCACTCCATATTATAAAACAAAGTCCCAGCCGTGTCTGTCTGTCTGAACGCGATAAACTCAAAAACAACAATACTGATTTTGATGAAATTTTGTATAGACTTAGTTTGGGACCCTGGCAAGGAGATATAGGCTTATTTTTAATCCCAGAAATATACATAAAAGGGCCTTGTATCCCTAAAAATCTCTTTCATGCGAAACCGCAAGCAAAAGTTGTAAATATTAGAAAGTGGTAAGGTTTGGATTAGGTAGTATTATTATATTAGAAACTTATAAAATTCTGTGTTTTTATTAATGCAATCAGCCCTGTATTATATACTGCCCACTGCTGAGCACAGGCCTCCTCTACTCCTGAGAGGGGTTAGGCCTTAGTCCACCGTGCTGACCTAGTGCGTGTTGGATGTTTTTTAATACGAAACATTTTTTTCCCTTACTGCTAGAGGCTACCTTTTATCCCGATGAAGAACTTTAAAGCGGGTGGAACTGCGGGTAAAACTCTTAAGGGCTGATTTTCAAATTGTCAGATAAAAATTATCCATTAAAGTAATAAATAAAGTAAATTCACGATGACTAAGCAAATGGTAATTGTTGAATATAATTAGGATGACCAAACAAAAGTCAAGTTCCAGATAAATGATAAACAAAAGAGTGCATTCAGCATTACTGTCATTACGTAAACCGACGATTAACATTAATTGATGAGTTTTGGCGGGAACTTGGTAGTGTCATGAGGTGCTCTTGTTTTAATTCATTATTTTGGTGATACTTAGTGTTATATTGCATAATTATGGTGGTATATTATCCAATATAGTTCTATTAAAGGGCTCAAATGAAGTGAATTGAAATAACTGTGCTAGTCAAGTGTTTGTTTTGTTGCCGCCAAAACTCCTCGATAAAGTCTTGGTAAGGTAGCCACTGCTTTACTTCGACATAGTACTACTACTACTGAGGATAACAAAGAAACAATATTATATATGTAACTTCCAAAAACTTTGACACTGGCAGATGCGCAAACCGCGCCTTGCCAAAGAGAAAAAAAAAAAAAAAAAAAAAAACATTAATTGATCTTCTTCTTTTAAATTATTGCTTCCACCGATTATATTTATCTATTGGCGACTTCGCCAATTTAGAGTAATAATAGCAGATACAACAACAAAGAGTTCTAAGATTATAAATAAAGCGGACATTGGGAAAATTTTCATACAAAATTTTTGAGCCTAATCGTCAGTAACTCAATCTACCGTGAAATAGCAAAACACCAATGTAAAATGCATTAGAACATACTTTGACATGATCGTAATGCGCAAATTAGCATATTTCCTTCCAAAATTTTAAAATAAAATACTTTATTCATGAAGTAGGCGAACATAGTTGCACTTATGATAAGTCAAGATACATTAAATTGATTATGTTAATATTATTTAGATTTTTATATGATATTATTATTTTGATTTTAGATTAGACTATATATTGCTTTGTTTACAAAATTTGCGCACACCGAGACGTCTTGTCACATGGATGTGTCAGATAAGACAGCGACTTATTACCAATTGGTAATAGTTTTTGGACGAAAAATTTGGGCCTGCTGTCCGGTCTATAACTAACTATAATGTTGAATGTCTTTGCAAAACAATAAATATAATTCTTAGAGCCAGTTTCACGGCAAGTAAATTTTATTTGACAGTTATCGTATTAAATATCTAATGTAGATTTTACTCATTTTAAGTCAATTTATTCGGGAGCATAAATTAGATTATGGCTTTTGTATTTGGTCAGCTTATATATTTATGTGACGAGTAGCATTTTATCAGCAAGCGATAAAATCGGCCCTTGGAAATAAAAAATTGTCGCCATGTCGAAAAAAAATACTTGATCAATGTAAAACAAGTGCTTAATCAATTGAACAACTTTTTCATACAATTGATATTTGAATATGTTTGTGTTTGATTTTATCGTACGAATAAAATTTATCTGATGATTAAAAAACAGTTAAACAAAAATATTTACGTCATGAGAATAGCGCCCCAGACTTGATGCGAAATACGACAAAATACACTGAAAATTTCGAGAGGAAGTTTAATTTATTTCTGATATGATCAGTGGGGTAACTCCTGAAACTGATTCGATTGTTCGATTGTTCCTGGATTCGAACTCGATTCGATGTCGATTCGAACTTGAAATGCGCACTCCCGACGTCGATCGACTAGCTGATCAAAAACGGCCGTTATCAACTCGTCGATCGAGTAATTGTTCACAGATTATAGCTGTATCCTGTAGATCACGTCAAATTTATGTGGTTATGTTCTATGGAGAATTTCATTACAATCATTTATATTTAATTTATTTTACTTATAAAACGATGCCCCATTTGTTATTACATACATATTTATATGAATATAAGAAATTATTACGTTGTTTATTGAGTTTATTGTAATAATTCAGCAACCAAAGATAAATTGAGTTGCCTAAATCTATTTAGTCTATGCTATAAACTATCAAAATATCTGACATTGTCAGCGTCACGTCACTACTATATAAGTCGTAGCGGGAAACTCAAAATACAGTTTTTGGTTAAGATTTAGAATCTTGTAACAGGAGTTTGAGGTCAAAACTGGCATTAATTGGATTATTTATTGTTTTCACTTATAACAAAACCATTTTCAAGCTTAGAAAATATATTATTTTTGGAAACTAATATCGAATTATTTTTATTTTTATATGGTTAAAATAAGTAAAGTAATAATTTACTGGTCTCTCATATGTAAGAGTCCGTCTGGGTGGGTACCACCGCAATGTCTATTTCTAGCGCCAAGCAGCAGTGCGCATGCACTGTTGTGTTTCGGTTTGAAGGACATTGTAGTCAGTGTAACTACTGGACATAATGAGATTTAACATCTTATGTCTCAGGATGACGAGTGCAGTGGAATGCCACACAGTACTTTGTAACTCAAAGTGCTGGATAGTGTTGGTATTGTTTATAGCCTAGAGTCTGGAATTTGTGCCCAATATGGCGATAGGCTCGCCCCCTGTCACATCATGTGACGGAATACGCACGATGAAAAGTGGGTGCATTAGTAATAGCGCCTCTGCCTACCACTTCGGAGATAAAAGGCGTGAGTATGTGTGTGTGTAAAGATGAAAATAAATTGACATCAGTCTCCAAAAAAAATGTTACAGGCAAGTTCTAGGCTCAAAAATGGATTTATTATAAGTGAAAACAAAAACAAAAAAAAATGTATTCTTTTCAGTATCAGCATTTAAATAAAGTTTGAACATAATATGATTTGTAAATCAGAATGATTATAATGGTTATGATATGAATATAATAAGAACTAGACTTCACCCAGTGGTCAAGATTAGACTGCATTTCATAAAAAATATGTAACAGGGCTTAATGAGATAAAAGGAAAAAGTAGATTTTTGTCTTAACATGTATATTATTATTTTATAATAAACTAAGAAACAACTAAATTTAAAAAAATCAAACAATAAGTCAGCTTCGCCTATTGTATCTACTCCTCCACAGACTTTGAACAAGACGTTGCCGTGCATTTTGCCTACGTCGTAGCTCATCATTTCGAGATGATGATGAGGCATGTATGACATTTTCTGCAATGCCTGTCTCCATGTCTTCAGCAATAATAATAAGGGATGGGCAGTTATGCAAACTTCGAAACTCTACGCAATCCATATTAATTACCCGATTAGTAAAACGGCCCATCCTAAATAAATTTCTTCTTCGATTGTCAATACGGTTAGCTTCTTTAAGAACATTAAAAAATGATTGAAATCTAGCCATAATTGCACAGATATTTTTAAAAATTCTCACTAAAACACAAAACAACTTCACTTGAACCGTACACGGCACCTATTTAGCAATCGTAGAATTTGACAGATAAAGTCGAATTGACAACTCGATTCACGATCGTACGAACGAGTGGAGAGTAAGCATTTCTCGATCCTAACGGATTTTTTTGATCCAAGTAAGTTCCAATTTGAAGCACGGCTCGATCGTGCGCTAGTGTAGATTTCGGGAGTACCAAAACGCTTGAAACCGAATCAAACTCGATTTGATTTACGATTCGAACGTGTCAGGAGTAACCCCACAGATAGTCTGGCACAGAGGTTCCTCAACTTTTGAAATGACGGAACACTCTTAAAGCCTTTTAATGTATACACACACATACGCACACCCTTTATCCCCGAAGGGTTAGGCAGAGGAGCAACTAGTGCATCCACTTTTCGCCGTGCGTATTCCGTCCCATGATGTGATATCGAGCCTATCGCCATATCGGGCACAAATTCCAGACTCCGGGCTGATACTGAATAGAAAAACCCAATATGAATTTGCCCGACCCGGGGATTGAACCCGAGACTTCAGCATTGCAGTAGTACCGTAATACAACTACTCCACCGAGGCAGTCGAGGCTTTTACTTTATGAGATATATTAATCTTTCTAACATTATAATCATGGGCGTAGCTATAGCTTTCACATGGTCCTACGATACAAAGAATATTGAGTGGCGTAGGTTCTTGCCTTGCATGACACCGTGTGTACACCCCAAATCACGTAATATATTAGTCCGATCATTTTAGTAATATAAGGTAGCCCGATCATTTTAGAAGCTATGGGGGGGGGGGTCCGGATCCTCAAAATGCCAAGTGGCGTACCGTGGTTTATTGTAACCTAAGGGGGGGTCCGGACCCCTAACCCCCCTTTATATATAAAAATAAATAAATAAGCCTTTATTTCTACTACATAATGTGAAAAAAAATCTTTACATAAGCCTTCACGTAGTAGTCGCCTCCTCAGCGTAGGCCTCCCCCATCAATTTCCACAGCTTCCTATTCCTTACCTTATATATATGCCCATGATTATAATCTTATCACTTCTTACTAATATTATAAATGCGAATGTTTGGATGTTTAAGTAAATTCAATAACTGCTAAATGGATTTGGGTGAAATTTGCCACACGGATAGACCACGTCTAGGATTAAGATAGGCTAATTTTGTCCTGCCAATTTGCTTCCGTGAGAAATATTTGAGTTTTGTATATAAGAATAAAATATGTCTCTATTAAATTTATGTTCCCTACGGCCTCAAAAAAGGCTTGAGTGATTTTAATTTAAGGTAATCTTCAGACAAACCCAGCTGGTCATGTCGTTATGTTTGGTAGAGATCCGACCACCAGTTTGTTGTTCCTTTGTTTATCTCGTGTCAGCATCCGCTCTGGATCTATCATCTATCTGGCTATACATAAACTATTAGGGCTAACCGCACGAGGCCGGGACGGGTCACTAGATGTCAGTAAAAAACTGTTCCTACTTAATAATATTCCATTTCTTACGTAATATTTTAATGTGATAAATGATTACTTTGATTCTTAGTGTTTTTTCATGTACAGTCAGCAGCATAAATATCTGTACAAAATCAAAATTTCAAATCGCCTATATACGCGTTAAGTTAAACTGATTTTTTTTTCTTCGTTTGAAGTAAAGTAAATACATTTTATTTTATTCTTGTGAAGAGAAAAATAAGATTAGTAAGAACACAAAAGTATGTAGGCAATTTGAAATTTTGAATTTGTTCATCTACTTATGCTGCTAACTGTACATATTAGGTTCTACGGAACCCACTTTAGGAACCACTGGTTTAGGAAGAAGTAGGACTGCCGAGACGGAAGCATTGAGCTTGATCCCGTACTTATATCACCCTACATCGTAATGTCTTTGGAGTGAATTCTTTTAACACGGTCACGGTAAAGTAATCCCACTGAAGCTGATTGTAAGCAGAGAGGGGTTCAGATAGAGACGAGAGATAATTACCCCTTGCCAGTTGATACAATTATGCCGGCCTATTTGAACTGGATATACAAATACTGATCCCGGAACGCGGTGCACTTACGTGGGCCACTATGGCAGGTTTTGACATCTTATGTACAGTGGTCGCTATTCGGGCGGATACGAAATATATCCTATAACCCAGTAGATTCAGCACTTATTTATTTATTTATTGATTAAGGATTGCTAAAGGAGTTTACAATAATTCTTTTAAAATCTACACATATTTATATATACAGGGTAATTTTGACATTGCGTTAATAAATTAAATACATACTTATCTCGTCGAAACTAACGCTTTCCATTAAGTTATTTTAACCATAGATGTAAAATAAAAAAGTGTAAGTTTCGAACAAACTAAATATGAATAAAAATTAACTTTAGGTTTTCACGATCTTATGCCACTACTACTGCTCTAAGATAATTCGTCGCAGCGGCAACATTATACTTTCATTCAGAAATACACTTTCGCACTAAACTACGAAATGTTAAAAAAAAATTTAAAACTACTACCGGGATTTTTGGAAATAATATTCGTTATTCATGGATGATTTTTGGCAAGATGTTAGAAGAGGTAAAGACGAATATGTGGTTTCATTTAGTAATGCAATGTAAAAATGACCCTGTATATGTGTATTGTAACTCTGGTTATAAGTAATCACAGCATGAACCACAATATTTAAAACAATATTAAAAGCCTAAGTACTTAGTCTATCAATTGTACACTCACAGATAACAATATTACTGTAATTAAAACAAAAAGCAGTTAGATCTCGATTAAACGATGAAATAAAAACACATAGTCTTATAAATATTATATTCTCCTGGTGCCTGTTAGCTACTCGCTAAAACTACTTCCTTAAAGCTAGTTAAATTTTTGGATCTTCTCAGCGAAAACAAAAAAAAGCTGATTGTACAAAGTATACGCAAAAAATGCTGAATCGTTTTGAATGAAATTTGACACACTGATAAATCACGGACTAACATACAGGGTATTTTTTATAGAAAGGGTTAAATAAAACTTTATTCCGAAAAGATTTTCAGTCACCAATAAAAGTAATTTTCTATACAAATTCCAATATCAAGCTACGAATATCGATGTATTTGCTGAAACCAACACAAATGTTTCTTGCTGTACAAATTGTACAGCCAAGGGCTTCCGTTTACATTGGAAGCGAGGGTAGCCACAAACAGACTTCCGGTCTGTGCGTTCCCAATTTGTTTCGAAGCTGTGAACCTATCATTGGACTAGAGTACTAGATTTGTATCCCAAATGTTGATAGACAATTGTAGCTTACTAATTATACTTACGCACACACCACGCCTTTATTCCTGTAGGGGTAGGCAGAGGTGCCACGTCATTCACTTGTAATCACATAATAATAGATTTTATTGAATAGAAATTTGTATTTTCTGGTTGAATGCTGTATATCCTTGGGACGGATAAAGGCGTTATTAGATTACACAGTTTAAATTTTTACAGTACGTCTACAAACGGGTTCAACGTCCGGAGAGCGTCGCAACGATTACGTCATTATCCGCGCCACTGAACCACACACATGCCTCCTAGTTATAATATATATCTCTATTATAATAGAGTTATGTCAGTGATTCTCGCTAGCCCTCTTGACGATTCCCGATATAAAAGACTAACTTTACTTTGTAAATGTTCTAGAATCAAGATTATATTATATATCAACGAATTAATTATAGCTATCGATAATTTTACGCAATTATTGCGTAAAAGTTACCCCATCTGAACATAGTATGATTTTTTTTAATGCATTGATTGACGAGGCGAGCATGCCGTTTGCCTGATGGTAAGCGATACGACCACCCATAAACAGTAAAAACACCATCCAGCACCTTGAGTTACAAAGTCCTGTGTAAGATTTATGCATCATTTCAGGGAAAATATGGCTGCCTTATTTTCCGCATGAGAAAACTTCTGTATGCATTACGAGTTGAGGGAAAAGATGAATTAGCGGGACTATAAAGTTACTATGCGCAAGACAGTAACTGGATCAAGACGATATGAATATATTTATAACTTAGATGAATGTAGGAGCTGTATTGCAATTTGCACGTTATATTAATGAAGTCTCGGTTTTAAATGCCGGGTGGGGTAAAGTGTTATTTTTTGCTCAGTATCAGCTCGAAATCTGGAATTTGTATGCGACATGGGGATAGGATCGCACCTTATCACATAATACATACATAATTTTATTACTTTTGTTTTTATATAAATATAAAACCTGTAATTAGTAAGTAGACTCGTCCGTCGTATGTAATTTTAATTGAGCTTGCTTAGTGTATTAACTGTTGGTGTGTCATTAAATAAATAAATACGGAATACACTGCTTTAGTACTAGTAACACCTCTGCTACCCGTTCGGGTATAAAAGGCATGAGTATGTAAATTTTATATCCAAGTCCATCAATACAAACTTCTTCTTCTTCTTCAGCCTTTAGAGGTCCACTGTTGAACATAGGCCTCCCCAAAGATTTCCAGGCCAACCTGTCAGAAGCGGCCTGCATCCAGCGGGTTCAATACAAACAAAGTTCCTAAATACAATGTCGTAAAGGCGACCAAAGTTGCCAGTTTATTTACAACGCAGTTTAACAAGAAAAGTTTTAATAGCCTGCGACCCTCATTAGATTGACGGACCTCTCGATAGATTGTCGGGTTCTGTATAAACTTTCCCAAGATTTTTTGAAGAGTAAAGAGTGGAGTTCAATTCTCAACAAAAGGTTCTCGATTGGTTTGTGCTCAATTAATGGATTTTTAGATGGCGTAATACTTACATTCCATGTTAAGTTCAACGTAGCTGATGATACTAATAAACTTGAAACCAATATACCATCCAAAACAAAGTGGAAACCGATACCGAAAGCCAACATGCGCCAAGCAATCGCGACGCCAAACATGGCCATCATTTGGAATTCCGTTTGCCGACGGCAGTTGATTTGAACCTGCATTATGTACGAAGACTTATTGGACGCGGTTACATTTTATTTTTGGAAATTGCGATGTGTAAAATACGGGTGAAATTATTGAAACAAACATGTAGACATTATTAGCGAGAATTATATTTCTGCCATCATGCTTTTTATCATAATATGCTCTTTATATTATGCCTACATGAGTAGGTACCTAAATATTTTTATAAACTTTAGGGGAGGCCTATGTTCAGCAGTGGACGTCATGTGGCTGGTGATGATACTATAACTGAGTAAATATTTTTATTTTAATTGAAGGTTTCTGTAACCAGGTAAATTAATGGCGTTATGGGACTTCTTTTATGTATCACGACGCGAAGTGTAGTACATCATGTTTTGTAATTCATGGTTCTAGTGGTGTTTCTACTGTTTAAGGGTACTTACGTTGCTCACTGACGAGAGGCTTGCTCGTCTCGTCATTCATTTGTATAAAAGAGTAACGAACAGCTGGAATAATTGTTTCCACCCAGGGAAAATCATCTCTCATCAGTCAATACTCGGACTTCAGTCAGTATCAGATACAGTCAATTTGAGGAGTTCAAATAAAAAAGATTCACGTTCAGAACTACGCCCATTAATTCTCACAAAAGCAATAATTCCAATAAGACAAAAGGCTTATAATCAAATAGAACTCATAACAATAGAGAAGCACTCACTACCAATACTGTTACAAAGTGGCAATTTAATACAATGATCAGGCGTTTATTGCATTTTCAGCTCTAACTGGCAACTAGGAGATATTGCTGATGATTTATTACTTGTCTTCTGTAGGGATGTTCGTATATCGATACCTATTTGTTATTATTTGAGTATGAGAGGGTGTATTAGAGAGACAATTTTAATATACACACTCACGCCTTTTATTACCGAAGGGGTAGGCAGAGGTGCAACTAATTCACACACTCTTCGCCGTGCGTATTCCGTCCCATGATGTGATAGGAGGCGAGCTTATCGCCATATCGGGCATAAATTCCTGACTCCAAGCTGATATTGATTAGAAAAACCAATATCACTTTGCCCGACCCGGGGATCGAACTCGAGACCTCAGCATTGCAGTCGTACCGAAATACAACGACGCCACCGAGGCAGTCAGATTTAAATAAATAACAAAACTATCGATATCGACAAACAGTTTCCCATTCCTATCTGTCGATAATATTGATAGAACAACGTTCGCTTTATCCTTGTCAATCAGGATGGTGCTGGTTGATTTGGGATAAATAATGGTGGGGATGATTCATTGTTAGTTGTGATGGTTTTGTATACAAGCTTTTGTATTATCATCCTGTAAATGTAGGGGAGCGTACAGAACCGATCAGCAGTTTAGGTTTGTTTTAAAATTATTGTTTACGATGACCATTGCTGATGTTAAACTCCACGTTTAAGTAAAAAAATAATTATACTAATGCATATTAGCAAAGGCATCTTGGGAATAGGACCTACTGCAGACGAAGGTACGCAGGTTCAAACGCGCAGCCTCGCGAACCATCCTAGGAAGAAATCGGTGTTCTTTGGCAAGGATAAAAAACATCCAAGTTTCAATAGAGAAGATGGTTGGAAGCTTGCACAAGCTTGGAATCATGTCATACATTTCATTATTAAATTAAATTATATAATAAGTATGCGAGTAAATTGGTAGACTTGGACTTAATAACTAATAGTTCTCGCACATTCTCTAAACACCTGGTGGTAGGTCTCTCATTATGTAAGAGGCCGTCTGGGTGGGTACCACCACAATGTCTATTTCTACCGCCAAGCAACAGTGTGCATGCACTGTTGTGTTTCGGTTTGAAGGACATTGTAGCCAGTATAACTACTGGACATAATGAGACTTAACATCTTTTGTCTCAGGATGACGAGCGCAATGGAATGCCACACAGTACTTTGTAAGTCAAGGTGCTGGATGGTGTTGCTACTGTTTATGGCCGTATCGCTTACCAATGCAATAAAAAAAAAAAAAAAACACCTTAATAAAATAATTTAATATTATGATAGTTTTGAAATATTTTATAACTATAATGAGTGTTATATTGTTTTTTTAATTATTCAAGATAAACTTTGTTATTTTGTTTTTAATTTTAGACCTTGTCACAATTAATAATTTTGTATCACTTTTGACACTTTACTAAATATGATTGCATAACTCATGTTGTGCCCATCTGTTATTAGAGATACAATGATAATGTAACCATAATAGGATATAAATTAATGTAATTTGTTTATTGTAATCTCTGTTGATGGTCCTAAATAAATAAATTAAATCAGAACCCAAAAGACCGGCTGCCAGAGTTCAAGACACTGTGAGCTCATTCTGCGTAGATCGGACCGTCAACAACTAATATATTTTTGATGTTATACTTCTTTTGGCGCGTTAGGGAAAAATGACGAGAGTAAATTTTTACGATGCGCGCGCACACCGTCACGAAAAACCGACACCCTGAAGTTAGCTATAGTCAACATTTTAGTTTTGAATTTTGAACGTAGAATGAGGCGAAAGATATTGAAGCTATACTTCTTTTGGCGCGTTATTTAAAAAGATTTTAAATAACGCGCCAAAAGCGTGTAGCGTTTTTTTGATAATTTTAGTATGTTTATGTAACACATATACAAATAGTTGTGGTATTCATAAATAATACAATAAAATAATAATAGGCATTCATACAAAATTGACATATATCAAACTTGATATATATCTGATATCATAAATATCCGGTATTTTGATATTTATAATAAATATCGGATATTTTCGAACCCTGCTTTTATCCCGGAAAAACTTTTTAAACCGGGCGACGCCGCGGGCAAAAGCTTGTCCTATATAAATTATAATTTATCGACTGCCTCGGTGGCGTAGTTGTATTGCGTACGCGTTACGAGTACGATATGCGCTCTGAGGTCCTGGGTTCGAATCCTGTGTCGGGCCAAAAACATTGTGACTGGGTTTTTCCATCTTAAAAATCTCAGTCGCAGCTCGGAGTAAGGAAGTTGGCGGTGTGATACCCCCGTGCCTCGGCAAGCACGTAAAGCCGTTGGTCCTGCGCCTGATCTCTCTCCGGTCATGTCGGATTGCCGTCTCACCGGACTATGAGAGTAAAGGAATAGTGAGTGCACTTGTGTATTGCGCACACACCTGTGCACTATAATATCTCCTGCGCATCTGGCTGATCTCCGTTGAGATTGGCCGCCGTGGCCGAAATCGGCTAGGAAGGGATTATTATTTATATATATATATATTATTTATATTCACTGGTGGTAGGTCTCTCATTATGTAAGAGGCCGTCTGGGTGGGTACCACCGCAATGTCTATTTCTACCGCCAAGCAACAGTGTGCATGCACTGTTGTGTTTCGGTTTGAAGGACATTGTAGCCAGTATAACTACTGGACATAATGAGACTTAACATCTTATGTCTCAGGATGACGAGCGCAGTGGAATGCCACACAGTACTTTGTAAGTCAAGGTGCTGGATGGTGTTGCTACTGTTTATGGGTGGTCGTATCGCTTACCATCAGGCGAACGGCATGCTCGTCTCGTCATTCAAAGCAATAAAAAATATATATAATTATAAATATATATATGTCGGATGGTCGGGTAATTTGAAATAATAATCTTAAAGAAAACAAGTCGAAATGTCAAACTATTGGTGGGAGTGACAGTTGAGAGTATAAATAGGGCGCCTCGGCATTTGAAGCGTCAGTCTTAGATCAGTCTTAGAACAGTCGTAGTGCAGTCTTAGCTAGTAGCTATAATCAAAGCGTTACTATGCTAGTTCAGTGTTAGTTAACTGTTAAAGTCGTTACTATGTTAGTTTTGGGTTAGCTCTCAACGTAGTAAGTGTCAAGTGGGTTTCTAATGCATCCTGACATAGGGATTGTCCTCTGAACATGTGAAGATGTCATGAACAAGCAATAAAACAGTCTTGAGTTGAAGAGATAGTTTCAATTATGACTATTGCGAAGTATTCGCTACCCATTACCGGCCACCGTGTGACCAGCTTCCGACATCAGAAGCGGGATAGGCCGATGCCCACAAATGCGAATTACGTTTACTGTATATGCCATGTGGAATGCAAATGGTACTGGATGGACAATGGTATGAACATTCTTCACTACCCGCAATTTACCCGAAGAAAATGTTATGGTACTGAGGAATACCGGGATAAGGACTAACTCCGAATGTAAAAGTGGACAAGTGTGAAACATGGCCATCGCATGTTCATTTCGGACGTGATGCCGTATGCACGCTTCAAATGAACAAGGATCTGCGTGTGTACCGCGATCAAACTGTTAGTGTTCAAACGTTCCTGTTGGTGTTCAAACGTTCCTGTTGGTGTGCAAACGTTCCGGTAGATGTGCTGCCGACGTACGACGCACCATACGTCGTAGTTGGTTTCCCGGGCAACGTGACTGCACGGTTGTGTAGTACCGGTTGATGCTAACTGCTGCATCACATATCACGTGTGGCTATCTGTGACGACAGATAGGATGCTTACTGCAGCGGTAGAGGAAGTTTGGTATCGTATGACCCATAACCCTTGTTTGAGGGTTCTGGTTTCTTTTATTTCTTGGTAACCTTTACAAATATTGAGATCTTGTTTAACAAGGCATGTGCAGACATGGATTAACGACCATTTTGTGGTTATTGTTGGTACAGAGCCGTCCCTAAACTTAAGGACTTGGAGAAAACTACCTGTTGTAGTAAACAATGACTGTACATAGCCTTGGGTGACAAAAGTGATCTAGGTGCACAGTGTTCGGTCTGAAGGACTGCTGGCCTTTCTTGGTCAAGGTTTCGGATCGCAACACTGTACTGTTTAAAATTTTGGATAAAGAGCGAGTCGTACGATAATTTTGAAGTTGTCCTCGTGTTAAGATGACTACTGAATTCCTGCTCAAAGATTGATGCGAGACTTGATTAAAGTCCAGGATAGGGTGAACGGTTTGATGCTGTTGTGATATTTTTGATTGCAGGAACTGAAGATCCTAGCAGGGAGTACTTAATGTAGTCTGCGTTACAAGACTCCGTAAACTGTAACTACTGAAGAGCCTCTATGGGATCCTTTGATGGATCTGACGTTAACTGCGGTGATAGAGGAGGATTTGGTATCGCATCACTCGTAACCCTTGATTGAGGGTTATGGTTTCCTTTATTTCTCCGTAATTTCCGCAAATGTAGGGATCTCGTTTTACCTCGTGGTGGTGACTGGAGATTCTGCCCACACCACTTTGCAGGTGGATTTGCTTGTTGTAGCAATGAGAATACCGTCCAGATATAATAGCCGTGGTGTTTCACTTTCGAGTACTTACTAGGTTCAAAGATTTTCCGTTAAATGACAATTTGGGTAAGAAATACTGTACCTGTACATGACCCCAATTGGTAAAACTTTTAATTTCAATAGTTTTTGATATCACTATTACACGTGCATAGTCTATAGCCGTACTTCCACCAGAGTCTTATATTGTGAGAATAGTGAATACATTACAATCTGTTTACTATGTGTGGCCTGTGTATCGCGAGACTATAACGTGATCACCTACTGGGTCTAAATCATTGTAGCAAATTTGGTACAGATGAAATCAAGAATGACTGACGTAGTCATTGTAGTAGCATAAGGAGGAATCTTAATCAAAGGTCAGAATAGGCCGAACGGTGTGTTTCTGTTTTCGTTTTTCTTTGCTTGCAGGAACAAGAGATCTGTGTAGTGTGTTCCCAGTGCAGAGCAGTGTACTTTAGGCTGTGCGGAGACGCGCGGTCTACGCCGTGCGGATACGCACTCCGGGGCGTGCGGATGCGCGCACTCCAAAATCCGCGCAGATGCGGAACGGCGCGGTTCAGGTTGCGCGGACATGGGACTGCGCACTCCACTATATTTGGAGTGACGCGGATGTCGAGCGTTGGCCTGGCAGGTGCATTTTTCAATGCATATTGGGTGAAGGACATGTGTAACCTACTATGCTATAGGTACGAGTCAACCCGCCTCCGAAGGTACTCTTGCGGGTGCTGTACTCTTTAGTCCCTGTTGCCGTCGCGAGGTCCTGAGAAGTTCTATACGGCGCGTACTGTGAGTGCCGCGCTGATCAGTGTAGCTAGTAAGCAACTTAAAAGGGAAGGCCTCTATTGATCATCAATTGACGTTTGAATGCTGTCAATTTTAAAGTGGTCCTTTATAAGTTTGCAGCTCAGCAAGGAAGATTCTTGCACTCGGGTGAGAAGTTTTCATTCTATCGTATGTGTTGAGGTTTTATTTGTTCCTGTGATGGTTTGTAAAAATGCCTGAAGGTCAAGTTGTGATTGAAACGTTCAATGGTAGAACAAAGTAGATGAGGCTGTTGATTAGAGTAATAGTCAACACATTGCTTAGTGCTCGAGGGAGAGACAAGTACGGGAAGCTCGATGTATGCGTATCCTAGTGCGGTTTGTGCTCAGACGAGGCACAAGTACGGGAAGCTCGATGTATGCGTGTCCTAGTGTGGAACGCACGATGGAGGCTGTCCTGGAAACCTTGTGCATGGTGGCACAAGTAAGTACTGGAACGCACGATGGAGTTGTCCCGGGAGGATCGTACTTGGAGGTACGATGTCTGATCATTTGGCGTCTCATGAATTCGTGTAGTAAACTGAACAAGTAATAAATCAAGATTTGTGTTGTAGATGAACCTTCAGCCATTTTTGTAAACTTTTCAATTATATCGTCTCTGAAGAATGTTATTAAGTTTACGTGATGATCTTTTACGTAAAATGCCGGAAAATCAGAGCATAATCGATGAAATTGAAGCAGAGACAAGTACTAGTGACAGTAATTAAGTGTGCATGTTGATCTGAAGTGGACCGTACCAGAGGTTGTCGTGTAGCCGTAGCTCAGTAAAAATCGCTGCCTACTTTTAGTGGGGTCGAGCGTGAGTACGCGGTAAGCAGTCAACTCTGGCGGAGGTCGGGTTTCTGACGAAACCATAGAGTCCGGGAGAGGCTCGGCGTTCCCGTGGGGGTTCGCATATGAGAGTAACTGGAGGTTACTAGGCTCTGTGTAGCCAGGGGTCACATGCAAGGCTTAATTATTTGGTTTGATTAATGAGATGGCTTGATGATAATCGAGTATACGAATTAGTGCTCTGAGTTTCACGGTTGATGCATTTGATATTGAAATGTAATTTTTGGAAACTCATTTTGTAATAGATTGTCTTTGATTTAATCATTGTAGGTAAATGAAAGTTGATTTGTTCAAAGTGAGAGTAAATATTTCTGTCAAATCTTGTAATGAATCAGGGTTTTTAATTCCTTCTGTTTACTTGAATTTATCTGGTTTTGGCCAGGAATGGCCGAGCGATTTGATGCTGCTGCGTATATTTTCTGTTTGCAGGAATTGGAAATCGCTGTTGGTGGTGCCGCGTGTGATGTCTGGTCCGGTTCGAGGACTGTGTGCAGTGCAGCTACTGAGCCGCTTCTCAGGGGATATTGCTGCTGATTGTCAATGGCACTGATCACCGCTTAGATAAGAATTGTTTGCATTGTATACTGTTTTAGTAACTATTTGACAGCTGTATCATGAGAGTTTGTTACCGTCACTTCTTCTCTCTGGCTATGGTACTAGGAGGTGATGGCGGGAGGGCGTTTTGGGGGTGCTGTCTATTTTGTAACAAACGCATGATCGAGGACGATCATATTGTCAGAATGGCCGTGTCGGATGGTCGGGTAATTTGAAATAATAATCTTAAAGAAAACAAGTCGAAATGTCAAACTATTGGTGGGAGTGACAGTTGAGAGTATAAATAGGGCGCCTCGGCATTTGAAGCGTCAGTCTTAGATCAGTCTTAGAACAGTCGTAGTGCAGTCTTAGCTAGTAGCTATAATCAAAGCGTTACTATGCTAGTTCAGTGTTAGTTAACTGTTAAAGTCGTTACTATGTTAGTTTTGGGTTAGCTCTCAACGTAGTAAGTGTCAAGTGGGTTTCTAATGCATCCTGACATAGGGATTGTCCTCTGAACATGTGAAGATGTCATGAACAAGCAATAAAACAGTCTTGAGTTGAAGAGATAGTTTCAATTATGACTATTGCGAAGTATTCGCTACCCATTACCGGCCACCGTGTGACCAGCTTCCGACATATATATATATATATATATATATAATTTATGTAAGATCTGCGAGCCTGCAGATGTTGTCTTAGATTTTAATTTTAAATCTTTTATGATTGTTAAATGTAGGTAGATATTGTAACTTTTACTTTTCGGACAACCAACACCTCAGTCCGCCCCGTGACCACGAAGGCTGCAAAACCGTCCGACAAACGTCGGGAGAAAATACAAATTAAAAAACCACAATAAAATCCGCAAAATAGTCTTATTTCAATGTCTAACATTCGCGTAAATATAAGAAATCTTAATTATGCTTCCAAATGAATGGTAATTACATGAGTACTATCTAAATTAGCCGTTTAATACGATATCTGTTAAATAAAATTTAGTGAAACAGGGCCTTAGGACTGATTTCACCACGTGATGAAAAGGTACCTGATTGATTATTCAGAGCTTATCCGCCATATACCTACAAATTTTGGTTTCACAAGTTTTGAATATCTTGGCAGAAAAGGACGATAGTAATGTGATAGATTTATTTGTTTGATAGTGTTATATTTTAGATAGTTATCTAGAACCGGTAAAACTGGCCCTAAGTGTCTTTAATAATGTAGTAGATATATACATACATACATACAAATTATAAAATATACAACTTATTCAACCGTTGAGTTCTATAACATCACATTAAAAAACAATGTTTTCAGTCCCAAAACAGCGGATAACAAAAATCTATTCAGCATTACCAGTGAAAATGATTCACTTATTTATATACCGTGTCATTTCAGTGGATAAATAACATTACACGGACCGTTGGAGCTGAAAATTGCTCTCCATACTTTCATGTAGCGTGGATTCAGTAGGGCAACTGTATAATTCTGAAATTTGTTGTTACTTAGAAGAGTGAAAATTTTGACGATGTTAAGATGTTTTTTACTACAAAACTGACTTAAAAATCAGTAAAAATAATATTATAACTTTAAAAGCTGTTTAATAAGAAATTATTGGAACATACGCAATGTATTTTCTTTGCAATTCGTATTTTGTTAATATGCGCATCTTTTTTTTTTTGGAGTCAGTTCCTAATTTAAATTGATTTCATATTTGTTCGTGTATTTTCTTGGCTTAGATGGCAAGTTGGTGTTTTGTAAAGGGTATTCGAAAATTTAATAAAAACAAAAAATCCGACTACTTTAATATCTGCCATCTTTCTTAAATTAATTGAAGAACCAAACAAGATTTTAATTTGAATATTTTATTTTGGTTTGAATAATCTTAGTTGACAGTGTTCACAAACGCTGTTGCTTGTTATAACTGTTAGGCTATTAGTGTCCTATTATTTTATTTTTTGTATAAATTTTAAATTACTATTATTAGGTATAATTTCTATTTATAAGTTATGTTTATTTATTTATTTAACTTTATATACAAACATGGAGGACTTAATGCCTTAGGCATTATCTACCTGTCTACCCTTGGATGGTGTAGCGATGTTTGGTGTGAGTTATCGCAATAAGCGTATTTCTTTCTTTCTTTCAGTCAGAGCCGTGGTCGCTACTCAACGGGATAAAAAAACAAATATCTAGAAAATTGATCTTCTCTGCCGATATCAACTGTGTACCTACCGAGGATTCATTTGCAAATAATCATTCCATTTATAATAAAAATGTGTTTAATACAATTATTTGTTTTGGCGTATTTGAACCATTGATGAGGTAGAGATCAAAGTAGGACACGTGTACAATTTTTATATGATTTACTATGTTTTCCACGCGGTTTCGTGTGAAATTAAATTCGTTTGTTGGTCACATAAGAAAATAAATAACTTTTTTGATAATTTAATAGAAAAAGAGATATAATGTATCAATCAACTATTAATAAAGTCGCAATTATTTTAGTCTCCATATTTGTTTTTCTTGTATACAAACTATCTTTTTGACCTTAACTTTAAATTGATGCGGGTACCTAGGTGCAAATTTTCCAGGAAAAGTACCTACACAAGAAAAAGGAATAGTAGGTAGATAGTATTATATCCTTGAATACAACAGGATTTTTATATCCCGAGAATGGAGTTTTACTCGGGCCACGAGCCGAAAATAATAAAGTATTCTATAAAAAATTTAAATATGTTCAGCTTGCCTTCAGGTGTTGATAATAGAGATAATAATTTAACGCTGTACGGTTGTATAATTTTGCTTGAAAAGTTTATTTTTTGCTACAGTAGATGGACAATCTAATTTGTTGTGATGGTAATACTAAATGAGGGCATGGTTGGAGTTTCTCCGTGACCACTTTCTGTGAGGAAGTCGACACAATAGTGTAGTTCCATATGTTCTATTTTATACATTATTTTATATGTAACAAAAAATACTATGACGTAGAAATTCTTCTGTGAAATCAGCATCAAAATTGGTTGAAAAATAAAGCAGTTTTCATATTTGAAATATTGTCGTGAGCCAAGGTGGGGGCGTGGTGGGGATATAGCACCATCTCTTTCGCATACACGCAGCATTATGGCCGGTGACATTCGGTGACGTCACAGTCAGATATTGCTGTTATTTGACAATTACCCCTTCTACCAAATTTCAAATCTTCATAACTTATTATTGCGCCAATTTTGAAAATTCTTTTTCCGTTACATTTTGGATGGCCTATATTTTTGATAAATGTATTAAAGAGAAGTTGTCAACTACTTATGCCGGCCTGTTTGTACCGGATGTACATATGTAAGACTCCGTTTGGGTGGGTACCACCGCAATGACTATTTCTACCGCCAAGCAGCAGTGTGCATGCATTATTGTGTTTCGGTTTGAAGGACATTGTAGTCAGTGTAACTACAGGACATAGTGAGACTTAACATCTTATGTCTCAGGATGACGAGCGCAGTGGAATGCCATACAGTACTTTGTAAGTCAAGGTGCTGGATGGTGTTGGTACTGTTTATGGGTGGTCGTATCGCTTACCATTAGGCGAACGGCATGCTCGTCTCGTCATTAAATGCAATAAAAAAAAAAGGCTGAACCCGGAACGTGGCATACTTACGTGGGCCACTATGATGATTTTTAACACCTTGTATGGTGGTCGCTATCGAAGTTGACATAAAATATATCCTACCACCAGCCGATGATAGTTATCGTATTAAACAGCTAATGTAGATAGGACTCATTTGATTACCATTTCACGATACCACCATACCAGCCCTGTATTATATACTGCCCACCGCTGAGCACGGGCCTCCTCTACAACTGAGAGGGGTTAGGCCTCAGTCCACCACGCTGGTCTAGCGCGGGTTTGCAGACTTCACATACCTTCGAAATTCCTATAGAGAACTTTTCAGATATGCAGGTTTCCTCACGATGTTTTCCTTCACCGTTAAAGCGAGCGATAATTCACTAAGAATACACACATAACTTTTTAGAAAAGTCAGAGGTGTATGCCCTTGGGTTTTGAACCTGCGGACATTCGTCTCGGCAGTCCGTTCCACTCCCAACTAGGCTATCGCCGTGACCATTACAACTACGCTACAAAATTAATTAAATGACAAAATGTCGCCAACGTGCTGTGAATTTTTCCTTTTCATACAATAACCATCAAGTTTACAGATGGTTCAATCAAACATCAGTTGATTAGTTGACAGTTGCTTCATCTAAATATAACTAGTGTCTGCGCGGAGCCTTAGAATTGGGGCAGGATTCTGAAATAACACTATTTATGTTAACCCTTTTCTTCGTAAATATAAGCCTAAATTGAAAGTCATTCGCTTGTATAATGAAGACCCTATATATTCCTACATTTTGTGGTCATGCGAATCGCCAAACCCTCACAATCTCAGGGAGTAAGTCAAAAAAATTACAAATTATAATAAACTTCATGCCCAAATTCACTTTCGCCGTTTGTCCGTACTATAAATTTGGGGAAATTATTTGGGCCCTTGCACAGTGAGACGAGACGCAAGAATTCAACGAGATCAAACGTAGTACCGTTTCATTTTCAGCTCTATATCGTTACAACAAGATTCAATCTCGCTCGGATAGTTAAGTATCGAATAGGGATTTCGTCTGAAGATTTTCTGCAGAAACGAAAAGGTTGTGAGAAATATTGCCGACTAAATATAAGCAGACAGCTCTGTTGCTTGTTTGCCAAATATAAACGTAGGGCCGCCACTGTAAGTTTAAAGGTTTCATGTTATTCATGTTTGAGGATTGTTATGACATTAAACTCAATATAATTTTCTTTTATGGGACCATTGTGGGAGCTTTTTATGCTGAATAAAATAAAAATCCTGTAAATCGATCTACAAATCTTGGGGAAACTGGTGTACATACGTACAAAAATACTAACGCGTTGAACTGGGAATCTCTTGCTTTTTGAAGTAGGTTAAAAATATTTCAGGCTCGCTATCTTGAAGGTCCAAGATACTGTAATTGCCAGTAGGCATCATATAAATATTATAGCCTGTCAAATAGAGAAAAAAAAAGTATTTAAGAAAAATAAAAAGCCCGACTGCGTCTATATCTGCCATTTTTATTAAATACATTGAAGAACTGAAAAGATAGAAACAAGATTTTAATTTGAATATTTTGTATTGGTTTTTAATAATCTTAGTTGAAGTGTTCACAAACGCTGTCGGAGGCATAACACGCTCACTTCTCATAATTTAGTTGGTGATATAGGTAGAACAACAAAATCTCGGAGGGAGCAGATGCCTCCGACTGCGTTTGTGAACACTGTCAAATAAGATTATTCAAAACCAAAACAAAATATTCAAATTAAAATCTTGTTTCTATCTTTCAGTTCTTCAATGAATTTAATAAAGATGGCAGATATAGACGCAGTCGGGTTTTTTGTTTTTCATATTTATTTATTTTTATTTCCATCTTTTTAGTTCTCAAGCACCTTTATTAGCATTTGTTATTCCAAACTTCAATAAAACATATAAGTTATATATTTATTCGTAATCACCGTTAAAAAAATCTTTATTTTGATACCACACTCGATGTATTTTGAAAACATTTTTTTTTTTCGAGATCACTTTTTGCCGCCAAAAATTCTTAATTTTGTTTATTTTTTATTTTGATGTACCCAGTGTCACTCTCACGCCCAAGACGAATCTATTGATACCACTCACATAAAAATACGACAAACCGTTTAGGCTGTAGGGCGTGCAAAAGAAATATAAAAACATACATACATACACTCGAAAAACATAACCCTCCTTCTTTCACAGTCGGGTAAAAACTAAAATCTAGAGGCTCACGAACAGTTTAATGATCGGCTTTCAAAAATTCGCTTAGAATTTTATATGAAGCCATCACAGGGGCAGGGAAATTGACTTTTATCCTTACACTTATATACATTGCTATAGGATCAATTGAGGTGCCTATTCGACAATCTATTAAATCCCTTGTTACCCTTAACCCCTTTTTTATTACTAATTGAGATTCTCGCCATCACAGTTTTATATTTTTTTATAGTTTGACCTTGTATTCAGCTTTCCTCTAGTAATGTGCGGTGACTATTTTTCATAGGTGACCTAATTCTAGGGTTCCCGGTTTAGAATTAGGTTACCACCACCCCTTAAGATAGTATTAGTGTACCCACTACCCAACTGACAACCCTAATACGTCCACTGTAAACTTCGAAATAAAATCTTGAACATTCCGCGCCCATTCCGTCAGATTTCACGCAACTAAATAAGCTTTATATCATATTTGATAATTCCTCAGTGATGTATCATTATGTAATGTGTATGCGGTACAACTACCGAGATAATTAGGTTCGATTCCCGGCTCGGGTAAAGTGATATTGAGTTTTTCTCCTTAGTTTCAGACCGGAGTATGAAATGGTGTCCGGAAATTGGCAACGGGCTCGCTTCCTATTATATAGAACCTAAATTATAGCTGACGAAATATTGGTATGAACGACCTTGAAAAGTATATGGGCGTGTTGTACATCTTAACATAGTAAAACAAAGTCGCTTCCCGCTGTGTAGTTGTATTACGAGACAACTGCTGTGCTGAGGTCTTGGGTTCGATCCCCGGATCGGGCAAAGTGATATTGGGTTTTTCTACTCAGTATCAGCCCGGAGTCTGGAATTTGTGCCCGATATGGCGATAGGCTCGTCCCCTATCACATCATGGGACGGAATAAGCACGTCGAAAAGTGGGTGCACTAGTTGCGCCTCTGCCCGCCCCTTTGGGGATAAAGGGGATTAATCCACCTTTGTACCACAATAAATATTATTTCAATTTGATTGTCGTCCCAAAACATAAACCCAGACATAGCTAGCCCAAGGGCCACTAACAGTCCCCCATTTCGAATCTAAAAAACAAAACGAACGAGTTTTAATTTGTCATCGCGAGTCGAGATGAGACGCGCACTCAATTTGTACCCAATCTTCTTGATTATTTTTAAATGAGAAATACAACTTTCAAATCTGAAGTTGGATTTCATGCACTTTTTATTATAGTACTCAAGTGTTGGAACACTCAAGTGGTTTGGAATTGAGAATGTACTCAGACTCTTATGACTCATTATTTATACAATGGCAAGTGAGGTGGTAGGTTTCTTGTATGCGAGAAACTGTCTTGGTGGAAATTATTGCTCCAATTTTTTAAATTGTTTCACTAATAGTAATATACTTTACCTTAGAACGTCAATGGTTTTAATATCGAGAAGTTTAAGACGTGAACGGAAGTTAATAGTTTTAAAAATATAAATTTAAAAATTTATTAATAATATAAAAAAATGAAAGTGTGTTTTTTGACGTTTAAGTACTTAATAATATTTTGACCCAAGCGTCCGCGCTTCGGGGGACCGAACTCCGGTCCAGAGAGATGAAAATACTTCTTTTTACTTTTTAGAGGTTTTTTGTGTCGGTTATTTGAATTTAAATTTAATTTAAATTTCATAATTTTAAATGACTATATTCTCCACCAGTGACCTTGATTATCGGTACTTATTAAATTCTAAATGCGACAAATCTAACGCTCTCTATGACTTATGTCACTTTAGTTCGTTGGTGCAAATCAACACTATACTTAACAATAATAATAGGTTACTCGATCTTGTGTTCACATCTAGCCCGAATACAACTAGAGTCACTCAATCATTACCAATTAGTCGCTTGGATGCTCACCACCCCGCCATTGAAATTACACTCACTGATGAAACTCCTCTTTTAAAAACTTGTTCTTCGCTTGAAATACTCAATTTTCGCAAGACCAATTATATTGAGTGCGCTAAAGATCTTCTTAATGAGGATTGGGCACAGTCAGCCAAAGATCTTAATTGTGATGATTTCGTTCAACATTTTTACAATATACTGACCGCTACGCTTAATAAAAATACCCCCAAGATAATACAAAGATCAAATAGGTATCCTACTTGGTTTTCTAGTGCCCTCAAAAAGATTCTCAGAAACAAGGCTAAGTACCATGCCCGCTACAAACGATTTCAAAACCCTCGTGATTACGACACATTCTCTATGCTTAGATCAAGAGCGAAACATGCTATGACTGAATGTTTTAAAAACTACATTTCTAGTATCGAGGAAGACATTAAAATTAACATCAAAGCCTTTTGGAGATACACGAAGACAAAGCGCATTACTAACAAAATTCCCAACTCCATGTTTTACCTTAATAGAACCGCTAACACTGGATCGGACATAGTCAATCTGTTTGCAGATTACTTTTCTTCCACTTATAACAATAACAATAACTTATCTTATACACCCGATTTTCCTCCATCGTCATTTACCATCACTAAGTTAAAAATTCGCGAGGATGATGTTCTCTGTCTTTTAAAGAGCATTGATATTCGTAAAAATGCAGGACCTGACGGTGTACCGCCAGTATTCATTCATTTTTGTGCTTCTGCTTTGGCCGAGCCGCTGTCTCTGATTTTTAGCAAATCCTTAAGTGAAGGAGTCTTTCCATCTTTATGGAAAATAGCAAATATCACCCCAATCCATAAGGCAGGCGACCCTCATGACGTCACCAACTATCGTCCTATTTCCATACTGAGCTGCTTTGCTAAGGTGTTTGAAAGTTTGATCTATCGTTACATTTTCAATCATGTCAAATGTCTTCTGAGCAGTAAACAACATGGATTTGTATCTGGAAGATCTACGTGTACAAACCTGCTTCTCTACACCAACTTTTTATGCAAAGCTTTTAATAAAAAACAACAGGTAGACTCGTTCTATAGCGACTTTTCTAAAGCGTCCGACCGAGTGAATCACAAGATATTGCTGCTCAAGACGGATCACTTAGGTATTCACGGTGATCTACAACGTTGGCTTAGATCCTATCTTTTGAATAGAACCCAACTTGTAGCGCTGTATGGTTATGATTCGGTGCCCTTTTTGGCTACCTCCGGTGTGCCTCAAGGCTCTAACTTGGGTCCCTTGCTATTTTTAATATTTATCAACGATTTATTGAACATTATTGACAGTGAATGTCTGGCATATGCGGATGACATAAAGATCTTTAGAGTTATTGACAATTACGATCAGTGTGTGGCCCTGCAGCGCGATATCAATGTTATTTTTCAATGGTGTAAGGTTAATGATATGCAGTTAAATATAAACAAATGCAATATAATCACGTTTTCAAAAAATATTAATATTTATCTTAATAATTATGATGTAAATGGAGTAATTTTAAAACGAGTCAACACTATACGAGATCTTGGAGTGCTGTTTGACTCAAAGCTATCTTTCATCGATCACTATGACAAAATATGTAGTAAAGCCAATAATATGTTATCGTTTATTCTTCGTGTCGGTAAACCATTTAAAAACATTTCGTCACTTTTAACCCTATACAGCTGTTTAGTGAGATGCACTTTGGAGTATTGTTCGCCTATTTGGTCCCCGATATACCACACACATAACGATAGAATTGAATCTATTCAACGCCGATTCGTTCGATCATTGTGCACAAAATGTGGTCTTCGACGTAAAATACCTGAATACACCGATAGGCTACAGGAATTTCATATGGTTTCCTTGGCAAAACGTAGGGAGGTAATTGATCTCTGTACTCTTCATAAAATTGTTAATGGAGCGCTTGACTGTAATTTGGTTGAGCCGTTGTACTTTAAGTTGCCGACTCGGTCAGTGCGTGTTCAGCAATTGTTCAGTGTACCACCATTCAGCAACAATGTATCACAAAATAATCCCTTTACCAGAATGAGCAAGTCATATAATAATGTTTGTACGAACCTAGACATTTTTAACATTAGTTTTGCTTCCTTCAAAAAATCCCTACTTAAAAACCTGTAACTAATAATTAATATATAATTTTTCCCGTAAACTAGACTAATCATTCCGAATTTTGCGTAATGTTACCAATTAACTGAATTGTTGTGTATAGTTGTAATAGGGCTTCAGACTCATTCAGCTTTTTAATGTGTTATAGATCTATCATTTGTTTAGTTTGTAGTCTGTAACTGTACCTAATAAATAAAATAAAATAAAATAAAAATAAAATCAACTATCTAACACCTACTCATTGATACCATTCTTATGAGCCCACACACGCTATATCTACTATAAGTTGCTAAAGAGTTGGGTATCCCGCAGTCTACTTGATGCTGCAGCATCAGCTTAAGGTTAACATGTCTTAAAAATATTGCCAAAGTCACAGTACACCAACATTTAAATCAATCGGAGTTGTGAAATTTGGAAATGAGCTGATAATCTTCAAACGGCTGAACAGATCTTCATAAATTATAGCTAACCTTAAACTTATAACATCCCTCTTTTTCTGTGGGGGTTAAAGTTAAACATAGTTGCTGTATTGTATTTTTGTGTATAATAAATATGTCGCCTCAATTAAGTGACCTTATGGCCAAAAAACGGAGGTAATGTATTTTTTAAATATTAAAATATAAACATATTATAGTTGTTCTAGGATACAAATATTTTGCAGAAGCTAATGTTTTTATAATAAACCATAGCTTTGCACTTGATTTTTTAAAGAAATTGGGTAGGCGGAACAAGACAACACCAATGTCATAAATAAAATAAAAGTGGCATAATTTTGTTTGAGTAAAAAAATCATAGTCGCTTCTACGATTTATTTCCACCAAGCAATTTCACTAAACACTTCATTTAATGATTCAACAGAAAATTTTTAAAAACTAATCAGGAAAATGTCTCCTTACCCGCTTTGAAATTCCACTACCCACTTACGGCCATGAATTTTTCAACACCTCAGCCGAGATCCGAGAAGCACCTTACGAGTTGTGTCATAAAATATCTGGATGTGGTACTGCATATTTTACACTTAATAATTTATTCACAAGACATTATGGTATTAAAAATGGAAAGGGAAGTAGGAAAGTGAAGAAACAGGCGCTGAGATGAAAAAAAGTATTTTACATGGACACGGCAAAGTTACTCCACTGGTACGCACGTAAAGCCGTTGGTCCTGCGCCTGATCTCTCTCCGGTCATGTCGGATTGCCCTCTAACCAGACTATGAGAGTGAAGGAATAGCGAGTGCACCTGTGTATTGCGCACACACTTGTGCACTATAATATCTCCTGCGTACCTGGCTGATCTCCGTTGAGATCGGCCGCCGTGGCCGAAACTGGCTAGGACGATTACACACTCCACTGGTGGAAGTGGCAATCTGGGTAAGTACTACCGCAATGTCTATTTCTACTGCCGAGCAGCAGCGTGCATGAACTGTTGTGTTCAGGTTTGAACGATATTGTAGCCAGCGTAATTACTCGGCAATATGAGACTTAGCATCTTATGTCTCAGGGTGACGAGGGCAGTGGAGTGCCACGCAGAACTTTGTAAGCGAGCGGCATGCTCGTCTCGTTATACAGGAGCCATAAAAATGCATCTGATGGTAGAAAATATAATCTAGATAGAAAGATGGATGAGAGATGATTTATTGTTAGACACAATGTTCGAAACTGGAGGCACACAGGTTGAACCCGGAACGCGACACACGTGGACCATTATGGTAGGTTTTACACTTTGTGTACGGTAATGGCTATAAGAGCGGATCAAATATCTTCAACCAGTGTAATGTCATGATAAGATATCGATAAATAATTATTGATGTCAAGAGTAGATGCCCAGGTCTTCTGTCCTCTGAATGTGTCGGCTAGAGATGTTGAGTATTTCGAACGAATAAAAAGGCCTCTACTAAAACTATTTGCAAACATAATTTTAAAGTGCCATGATAGGTTTCTCGTGTCATTTTGGATTATTCGGTATACATCTAGTAATTTAGATGCTGTTAGCTTAAATAGCATATTATATTCCAGTTTTTATTCCCTAAGTATATAGCAGGGGCTCAACTAATGTATCTATATTTTTCCGAGTATTCTATCATGTAATAGGGCCCGAATAAAGATTCTTGGAAAGGTTTACTTTCCCCGACACCCCCTTAATCAATAAACAAAACAAGAAGAATAATGAAAAACCAACTCAAGGGCCAAAAATCGCTAACCCTAATCAATATCATACTGTTAGCTAGTGGCAATAAAACTAGGACCTTTAAGACCATTCCAGGGGGATATATCGGAGATGCAGGTCGGGTTTGCAATCAGCTAGAGTGCCTCCCGTACCAACACTAGTAGGGTTACCATGTGACGCGTAGGACAGTCATAAAATAAATGCGTTTTAATGTCTGCACGTTATAAAAATGTCTTTCGTAATGACTTAGTTTTGAAATTCTTTTGAGATAAAAACGAAAGTTTTTTCCATAAATGTTTAAATATTATTTGTCGCTTGGTAGGTCACCGCTATAAACTCTCCACATAACACCTTAGGCAGTTAGAAGAGGCGGAAAATCAGCTCTGCTCGGAGCATTCTTCTCGGTTAGCACGACCTGAACCGCCTACTTTTGCTTTTATAGTTTAGTTTTTTATTAACTATGAAATCAGTGAGTCAATTTATCGTAAATCAGGGGATATCACAGTGATTTGGCCCCACTCAGAGTTCATGTCGCTTTTCTGTAAAATATTTGCGAAGTCCTATCCTTCCCGTAAGCTCTTTATTTTGAGACCAGCGCCACATTCGTAATTCTTTTGGTAATGTGAATGTTTATGGATGTTTGGGACATACGATCAGATAACCAATTTAATCGTTTGGCAGCCTATGCTATAAAAAAAACAGTGATCCTCAATTGAGTAATTCATATGAAAATACAGCGTGACCACTTTCTTTTATCACTTTAAAGTTTTTTTCACAATTATATATATTTTTTTGTACATTTTTGACTACCTCTATGATATAAAATCTCTTTATAACAAATATGAACAGCGCAATTACAGCTCTATAAGAAAATAGACAAATGTCCAACAATAACAAATTTCATATCCACCGCAAGCTCGCAAACGTTAGCTGGAGTGATAAACGTGCGACATTTCTCGACACATTCGTAATCATTACGATCCGTTTACCTGCAGCATCTTGATTCACCCCCTTTGTCACGGTTATGTTATGAGGGATTGTTTAGCCAACAACAATTAGCTAGTGTTTATTTTGACGTTTGTTCTGTAGAAAACAAAGTTGCGTTTTGTTTGTCTTTTTTATTTTAATTTGAAGATATCTCTGCGTATCTTTGTTTGTGATGTTTTAATTTTTAACGTAAGCTTATGTTCCTTTGTTTGTTGTTGGATTTCCTTTTTTAATCTGTATCTCTTGGATAGTATATTTTCATATTTAATTTCTATTGTAATTTAGATACGATACAGTGGATCATTTCTTCCAATTAGATATTTGTTTGAACAGTAAGATATCCAATGCCATTATTATCAGGATTCGATTCCTGTCCTACAAAAATAATACCAGCTCTGTATTATAAATTGCCCGCTACTGATCACGGGTCTCTAATACTGAGCAGGTTAGTCCACCACGCTGGCCTAGTGTGGACAGATATCACATAACTTCAAATTTGTTTTTAAAGAATTCTCAGGTATTTAGTTTTCTGCACAATGTTTTCCTTCACCTTAAAGCGCGCTATAATTGATAAACCATACACACATTACTTCGATAAGTCAGAAGTGCCCTAACAATCCTATTGCTAACACAAACAATACAAATTCGAAACTTTTCCAACTTTGCGCATCATTCAAGTCCTGAGCGTGGATTAAATCTACATACATATATAATATTACGCCTCTATTGCATAGTGGTAGGCCGAGACAATGGATTGCCACTTTGCCTGATTCTGGCACGTTTCTTTAGCTTCTTCAACTTTCATCAATCTTCTCATGCACTCCCGCCGGTTTAGGGTACTTTTCACCTGTCCTTTATTGAAAAATGATAGATATCTGATATTCAAAGGTGCGGTGCGATCGACCCCTACTGGCTCTTCCATCCACAATCGCCTAATATACCTTCTTCAAAAATACAACAAGACTATATAATACAAAGAAAGTAAATTGGATAGAATTTGGTGCAAAATTTATAAATTATATTAGGGAACAAAAATTAAACAAAATTGAAATAGACAAAGTAAATAACGTAGATAAATTAGAAGATCAAATAGGAAAATACTCAGAAATTGTAACCAAAGTAAGTAACGAAATTATACCTAAAAAGAAAATTAATACCAAACACGCGATCCCTTGGTGGTCAAAGGAGCTCGACAGGGCTAAACGTGAGATGATGCGACGGAAACGTCGCATCCGATGGGCGGCACCAGTGCGAAAGGCATGCGTCATCCGGGCCTACAAAGAGGCCAAGGAGGCCTATGAACAATTGGCAAAGGACGCCCAGACTCAGAGCTGGAAGGAGTTCTGTGGCAAACAAACTAAGGAAGGACTGTGGGATGGGATATATCGAGTAATGGGCAGGCTGACCAAGCGGCACGAAGATGCGCCACTCGTGAGGGACGGACAAATCCTGGGTCAGGAGGAATCGGCAAGATTCCTTGCCGAGACCTTCTACCCGGACGACCCTCACGAGGAGGATAACGAGGATCACCGGCGCACCAGGGAGCTCGCCTCACGCGTGAACGACTGGGTCCATGGTGAGGTACATGACCCACCGTTCACGCTGGGGGAGCTCACGGCGGCGCTGGTGACCTTCAATCCTAAGAAGGCGCCCGGGTCGGACGGCCTGACCTCCGATATCTGTTCGCAGGCGATCGCCCAAGATCCGGAGTCTTTCCTAGCACTGGCTAACAAATGCCTAGAGCTGGCCTACTTTCCAAGGATTTGGAAAGAGGCCACGGTCGTTGTGCTGCGGAAGCCGGGTAAGGATGATTACTCGGTTCCCAAGGCGCATCGGCCGATAGGACTGTTGCCGGTGATGGGAAAGATCCTGGAAAAGATGCTGGTGGGTAGGCTGAAATGGCACATCCTTCCGAGGATGAGCCACCGCCAATACGGCTTTATGCCACAAAGGGGCACCGAGGACTCCCTCTATGATCTGATGAGTCATATCAGGACTAAACTTCGGGAGAAGAAGGTCCTGATCATGATATCGTTGGACATAGAGGGGGCCTTCGATAGCGCCTGGTGGCCGGCTATAAAGGTCCGATTGGCGGAAGAACGCTGCCCACCAAACATCAGAAGGATGGTCGCCAGCTATCTAGATGATCGGATGGTCAGAGTCCGATACGCGGGCGCCGAGTCAGCGCGCAGGACCGTTAAAGGTTGCGTTCAAGGATCTATTGGAGGGCCAATCCTGTGGAACCTCCTCCTCAACCCCCTTTTACAGGGGCTCGAGCGCCGGGGCGACTATTGTCAAGCTTTTGTTGACGATGTCGTCCTGGTGTTTGATGGGGGTTCCACAGGAGAAGCTCAAAAGCAGGCCAATGCGGCACTAGCCTATGTGCGGGATTGGGGTGTCAGAAATAAGCTAAAGTTCGCGCCGCACAAGACGCAGGCGATGCTTATTACAAATAAGCTAAAGTATGACACCCCGATCCTGCGCATGGGCGGAGTCGACATTGGTCTCTCGAACGAGATTAAGCTGCTTGGCCTAACAATAGACCGAAAACTGACCTTTAACGGTCACGTGACGCAGGCGTGCGCCAAGGCTATAAGCCTCTTTAAAGTGCTCGCGAGGTCGGCCAAGGTCCAGTGGGGGTTGGGACCCGAAGTGATCAGGACGATCTACACGGCTGCGGTGGAGCCCGTGATCTTGTATGCTGCAAGCGCATGGGCTCCAGCCAGCCGGAAGCTGGGTGTAAGAAAGCAGCTCGGAGCCATCCAGCGCAGTTTCGCGCAGAAGATGACGAAGGCCTACAGGACTGTCTCTCTCAACTCGGCCCTGCTGCTGGCGGGGGTGCTCCCTCTTGACATAAGGGTGCGGGAAACCGCACTCCTTTATGAGGTCAAGAGGGGGCACTCCTGCGAGGTAGTAGGAGACCGGGAGGTGGAGGCTCCTGTGGCCTTCGTCAACTTGGAGCACCCGGCGGAACGGAGGAGCGGGACGTTCCAATGCCTGGCGGACGGAGCGGAACTGGCCCAGCACGTCGGTGAGGGTCTTAGTATCTTCACCGACGGAAGCAAGATTGACGGGAAAGTCGGAGCGGCGCTGTCCATATGGAACGGCGCCACCGAGACGAGTACCCGGAAATTGCGGCTGGAGCCGTACTGCTCCGTCTACCAGGCGGAACTACTCGCTCTCCAGAAAGCCGTGGAGGAGGCGCTCCGAAGCGGGCTTCCTACGTGCGGCATCTTCAGCGATGCCAGGTCCGCCCTCGAAGTCGTCACCAGAGGTGATTCCCTCCACCCCCTAGCGTTTGAGATACAGAAGCAACTAAAAATCGCCGAGAAACGCGCCCAGAAAATTGGACTTTTCTGGGTCAAGGCGCACGTGGGGTTGGAGGGAAACGAGAGGGCGGATCAGCTCGCTAAAGATGCCGCACAGCACCTGAAGACCCGTGCGCACTACGACAAGTGTCCGGTTTCATTCGTCAAGCGACAGATCCGACAGGACTCGATTGACGAATGGAGCCGGAGATACGCGGACGGAGAGACGGCTTCGGTGACGAAGCTGTTCTTTCCGGACGCTGTCGAGGCGCACAGGGTCATCAGGCGGATCGTCCTGGATCCGATACTGACGCAGGTGTTCACGGGGCACGGCGGTTTCTCCGAGTACTTGCACCGGTTCAAGTGCAAGGAGACCCCGCGTGCCAATGTGACCCTGGCGTTCAGGAGACGGTCCCACACCTACTGCTCGAATGTCCCATCCACGCAGTCGATAGATTTAATTTTGAAAATAGCATAGATTGTAAGCTAGATATAAGTAACATATATAAGGTAGTAAAAGATAAGTTGTTAGTGGAAAAATTCTTTAAGTATTGTAGGAAAATAGTTAATAGTGTAAACAATAGAAATAAGTAGAAATAAGAATTACTATATATATAATACAGTTATATATTACGAGTAATTAGAATAAGATAGACATAAAATAGGATAAATAGATTAAGATGAATAGAGTAAAATGTTGGAAAAAATAGGATATACGTAATTAGATATTAATTAGAGTAAGGACATAGCAGTATGAAATTTAAAAATATAAAGCAAAAGAAAATAAAACATTAGAAAAATTCCCTTGTCCTGGATAGGGGGACCAAGAGTGGGACGTAGAGTCCCACAATAAAAGAAAAAAAAAATAAAAGAAAAAAAAATATACCTTCTTCATCAGTTTTCTATCATCCGATCAAATCTAATTTTCTTCCAAATTCTGGATTAAATCCTTAATAGTCATGAAGTGATTTTTAATTAGACACAAGGAGTGTTGTTTCTATGAGGTTCATAGGAATAGGAAAATAACTAGTTCAAATAGACTTGCTATGGTTTTGGTATGGTTAATTAATTTCAAAGTTGATTGTTTACTCAGTAAAGAATTTTCAGGGTTATCGAAATAGAAGTGAAAATATTCGAGGGCCGCAGACGAATTAACTAATATATTCTTCATAAGTTCACCATACTAGGACAATATCGACATAAGTCAACGATCGCAAAGTTTCAGTGATGCATATATACGAAAATTAACTGTCAAAATGTAATCGCTTTATCCGACCTGACATTTGAAGCCGAGATCCCAGCTCGGTAGTCGTAATAAAACAAGTCAGTCAGTGCTCAGCATCAAATTGGAATCTTGAATTTATGCTCGATATGGCTATGGTCCCCTATCATATAATGTGATTGAATATATATGGTGAAAACTGGGTGTACTAATTGCACTTCTGCTTACCCCTTTGGTGTTAATAGGAGCGAGTGTATTTATTAAAATGGATCGAATTGACAGTTAAATCCCATCGGTAGGTTTTAACGATCGTTTTATGGAGACTACCAACCATGGACTTGTGTATGACTTGGGTCCGTCTGACTCCATAGTCCCCTCTGCCAAACAGAGGAGTTCAAACACTTCAAAGGACATCCCAGCCGGTATAATTACTGGAATTAATGAGACGCCTAAAGTCTTAGGCACTGCGCAGACGTTAATTGTTGTACAAGAAGATAGTGAAATGAAACAAAATACTAAGTTTGATTTTAACATGTTTTTTAAACCTTACTTTAAGAAGCTTTGTCGAAAGTTACGACTATGTCGCTTCATACGTCCACTTTAATATATGTCTACACCTTTGATTCATTATATACCTAGATAGACACTGAACGTTTCAAACGCGTCGAAAAAAATAGAGGCCAACTGTTTCCCACTAAATGAGTTCGAATTAATTATTTTTTGTTATTTTTCATGCATATAATTGTCTCCCCGTTTTAATAGAAACCATGTAATAACTGGTATCATTATGCGCGCATACAAATATACGCAGAATGATGCAGCGATAGCGTATGACACAGCTGTCACGCATACTAGCTTAAGAAAAGTCGGCCTGTTTTTTTAGTTTCATTGGAGCGCGTCACTATCTAGGTATATAATTAATCAAAGGTCTACACATTTGTCCTGATACACTTAAAATATCTTTTAAGCAATACCCTAGCCCCTTCCAACGCAGGAGCCAACAACATACTACTAAAATCCCTATAATTACTAAATAATATATGAGGTCCACTCCGCACAAACTTCGACAAAATATGGTGTAAGTCTTTCTTCACTCCACAGTCAGAGCAGTTTGGTGAGCCTGACGTTAACAATGTTGGAACTTAACAAATGTATTGTCAACGGTCCCCACACTAGGCAAGCCTGTACCGTGGGGCCCGTGTAATCACTCTTGAGTGGTTTCTACCACGCTTACACAATTGTAGTACACACACACACACACACACTCACGCCTTTTATCCCGAAGGTGTAGACAGACGCGCAACTAGTGCACGCTCTTTTCGTCGTGCGTGTTGTCCTATGATGAGATAGAGGGCGACCCTATCGCCATATCGGGCTAAATTCCAGACTCCGGGCTGATACTGAATAGAAAAACGCAATATCATTTTGCCCGACCCGGGGATCGAACCCGAGACCCCAGCATTGCAGTCGTACCGTAATACAACTACGCCACCGAGGTGGTCACGATAGTAGTACTTACTAGTAATGTTTTAATATTTAGTTTCCATAAAATTTCTTTGTTAAAAATTGTTCCAACTAAATTGCTAAAATAATCAATAGTTGATCGCTCGTTTTTTAGCATTTTTATCACAAAACTATTCAGATGGCACTATTCATAAGTTATAGTAAAATAATATAAAATTGGTACTTACATCCCACGCGTGTTGATCCTGATACCTGTAAAAGAAAAGCATAAAGCATTAGCAGGTCATGATGGCTATGTGTTCCCAATTAACCCCCATGCAATAAATTTACAAAAATCTATTTTATATTCTAGTTTAAATTACGAAATGGGTTCTTTACTTTAATAAACTTATCAAAAATGTATGTTATCCAAAATTAAAACTGAAAACGAATTTTCACAATCAACTTAATAATATATTAGAAATAAAAAAAAATAAGTTCGGTATAAGGGTAGCTATCAAAAACAGCAATAGCAGACTGTGACGCCACTGAGTGTCACCGGCTATAACACTGCGTGCGTAAGAAAGAGATAGCGCTATAACTCTACTCGGCGTCCACTGAAGCTCACAAAAATATTGAAATTAAACTATTATAACGGATTTTATCGCGGTTTTTTATTTAATTTTTCTCCCGACGTTTCGAAGGCTTTGCAGCACTTCGTGGTCACGCGGCGGACTGTCCGCCCGCGATAAAATACGTTATAATAGTTTAATTTCAATGTCTAACATTCGCGTAAACATAAGGAATCATTCCCAATAATATTACAAATATTAATAATTATTCTTCAAGCAATTTTATGCTTATTTCACAGAAGAATTTCCTTTTGTATTATTTCTCTTAAGAACATGTACAAAATCAAACATAAGAAGTACCGTATTCCTGTGTCAAACATCATTCTAGACCCAAAAGGTTCAGCTCGCATTATAAGAGCATGGCCGTACTCCACTTTGGTTATCCTAGCCCGTTTAAAAGTAAAAAGATTTCAACAATTTTATCTGCACGTCTTATAAATGTTTTCGGATACAGGTTACTGCAGTAAAGCTGTCTAAACTGACAATGATTTATCCGCGTTCTAGATATGGGACATAACTGAGATTTTGGCTGCAAAATAATTGGTACAGATTGAATTTTAGTTCCGATTGTCGGATATGTTTTGGGTTGCGACCGGAAAACCAAACATAGTTTGAATACCATTGGCACCTTTTATTCCCGAAGTCGTAGGCAGAGGCGCAACTTTAGTGCACCCACTTTTCGCCATATGTATTCCGTCCCATGATGTGATAGGGGGCGAACTTATCCCTATATCGATATTTAGTTAATGTAGCCACGCTGTATATAAGGTTATTTGTTAAGTAATGATCTACCATTATAAGCAGCACTATATAACACCGGCTGTTCAAATTGAGCCTTTCAAGGTTACGAGGGCCACTATGATGGGGTTTATATGGTGATCGCTATAGGGCTAGATACAAATATCCAACCACCAGCAAAGGCTTCTCCTTTTCCGTTAAGGCATGCTGCGTATCGTCAGGGATAGTGCAATACCGCGTAACTAGCACAGGTAAATACCGCGTAAGTGACGGTTAAGTTTAATTGAAATTGATACTTACGACACTAAACTTATGATCGATACCATAACATACCAGCCCTGTATTATACTGCCCACGGCTGAGCACGGGCCTCCTCTACAATTGACAGGGTTTAGGCCTTAGTGCAGCGCGCTGGCCTGTTGCGGGTTGACAGACTTCACATACCCTCGAAAATCTTACAGAGAACTTCTCAGGTATGCAGATTTCTTCACAATGTTTTCCTTCACCGTTAATCCAGCGATATTTCACAAAGAAAACACACATCACTTTTTAGAAATTTCAGAGGTGCATTCCGTTGGGTTTTGAACCTGCGGATATTCGTTTCGGCAGTCCGTTCCACTCTCAACTAGGCTATTGCCGCTTATGGTCGATGATACTATAAATTTTATTTTTTAACGCGGTATTTACCAATCCAAGAACGGTGGCATAGAACTTAGGCCCCGTTTTTTTAACTGTAGTTATCTTTTTGTCAGGGTTTTATTAGGCTGGACGCTCTCGCAGCACCTGGAGTACTCGAAGCTCTGCGAGCGCGTCCAGCTTAATAACACCGATGATTACCCTAACTACAGTTGAAAAAACCCGGTCTAAGATTCTAAGATAGGATCAACTTATGGCATTAGATGTTAAGTCTTAGCTAGAAATTACATTGGTTTTAATGTCTTAAAACAAGAATGACAGGGCACAACCTGATTCCCTATGCCACACGCTCTTCCGACAGTTCATATTAAGCATGTAAGGCACCTCATCGTGTTCATATCAATTTAAATAAGCATACATAATTCCAAGCTAATTTCATGAAGATTACGTAACATGGCCGTGACAAGTTTACACTTTCGTAGAGAATAAGGCCCTGTGCTTATATACTCTACCACAGAATATGATGAAGAGATACCTAAACAGACTCGCAGACGACTCTACAAAAACTCACTGTCTCATCCAAAATATGCTACAAAAGCAAAGTGAATTCGTAATTAAAGGACAATAATTTAAATTCTTATTCAAAATTTCGTTAAACTCAAACGCTTAGAAATTCAAATAATGCAAAAAACGACCAAACGTTAACTTTTGGGGGCTTGTATTGAGTAAAAAAATGTATTATTCATTAAATTTATGTCGCGGGGCATTTAAAGACCTTTCCAGTTAAAGTTGCTTTTGAATTAATACAGAGTTAAATAACTAGATGTGGTTGTTAAAATGTGAGTTTTTTTTATAGGACCCACACTCATACCTTTTATCCCCGAAGGGATAGACAGAGGCGCAACTAGTGCACCCACTTTTCACCGTTATTCCGTCCCATGATGTGATAGGGGGCGAGGCTATCGCCATATCGGGTACAAATTCCAGACTCCGGGCTGATAATTAATAGATAAACTCAATATCACTTTGCCCGACCCGGGGATCGAACCCGAGACCTCAGCATTGCAGTCTTTTTTTTTTATTCAACCGAATAATGCAATGGCTGTCCGCCGTAAGTATTCTGTACATTTCCTCGTGTACACTGTGCGGTCTTCGGGATGAACAACATGGTTGGTTTGACGCTAAGGGGGTTCTTTGGTGAGCGGGGTCAATGAGTCCCCCACGATTGGAGGCGAGCTGCACTAGGCGGCATCGTGCAGGCGCGGTTGCGGACGACGACTAGGAACTTCTTGCCGGAGGACCCCGCAGTCGACCCTAATGCGCCCAGGAAAGTCACTGCGGAGTTTAAGTTGGCATTGCCGTGCATACTCAAACTCAAAAAAATCTTTATTCAAATAGTCTTTAACAAGCTCTTTCGAATCATCATAGGGATTTATATAGTGCTAGGGACTCGGCCCGGCGGTCATCTGATCTTTTCCATCTCTTAAAGCTGCTCAAAGCCGAGACGGAAGGTCGGTGACTTCAACGTAAAAGAAGATTTTGGTTACAGTTAAATTATTAGTTAGTAATTTTGATCTGAATTTCCTCCTTTTCATTTCTTTACTTATTCACGCTAGCACCGATACTGATGGATATCAATATAATTCAGACTTCATGCTCTTAATCATAACGTACAATTTCGCATTATGAAGTAAAATAAGTGTGACGACTGACGTCATAACCACGCTCGAATCCCCATCCAGTCATTCTTTATCTCGTCACCATTTCAAGTTGGATATTGAAATTTCCGGTGAAGTTCGGCGGTTCCGACACTGACGTTTGACAGAAACGGTTTGTAATTAAAACCGATTTTTGGATGGCATTTTCGTGTGACAGGAAAGGGTGCGTTCATATAACTTTTTGAAGGGAGATACATCCTCTTTTTGTATGGGTGCTGGGCCTAAAAATTTAACAAGGCTTAAACTTTATGAATATTAAAGGGGCAAAAATGTTACTTGGATCCTTTAAAAAACTATTTTTCGTCCCCTCCATTTATAACTAACTTTTTTAAAAACGTTCATATTAAGTGTTTTTTTTAAGCAACATGAAATTACATAAATCTCAAAATCGGAGGACTTTAAAATCATACGATTTATCGCATAGGCTTAGTTTTTGGGAGTCCTATCCAAATGTATATAAAGTATCTTGGCATTGAATGACGAGATGAGCATGCCGTTTGCCTGATAGTGAGCGATACGACCACCCATAAACAATACCAACACCATCCAGCACCTTGAGTTACAAAGTACTGAGTGGCATTCCAGTGCGCTCGTCATCCTGAGACCTGAGATGTTAAGTCTCATTATGTCCATTAGTTACACTGGCTACAATGTCCTTCAAATCGAAACACAACAGTGCATGCACACTGCTACTTGGCGGTAGAAATAGACATTGCGGTGGTACCCACCCAGACGGCCTCTTACATATGAGAGACCTATCATCAGTAAAGTGACTACGATTCTAACTTGCTTAGATAAAAACGTAACCTATTTATAGAAAATCCCTTCGATCCAATAAATAGTATTAGTTCAGTCTTGAATAAAACTTATTTACTTTCTTATCAAGCAATAAAAACTCTTAATAATATACCCATAGAGTCAATTTTATCTTCATAACTCGAGCCAGTATATCCCATAGTGTTCTGTTGACGAGTCAATTTCCATCCTATATCCGGTGCGTTGTTTTCATATTTATGCCGCGATAGACAAAGGGATCGTGAGATGGTTTTAATGCTCAGTGTAGCGGGTTGTTATACTGTATACAGTATAGGATTATACTGCCATACTAAGCTCCAAAGCCGTATCTCAAAAAATATCGTAAACTTGATTTTTATGAAAGAAAGAAAGAAAGAAACATTTATTCGCACAATATACTGGGACGCATACAAACAATTAACAAAAAGGTAATACATATTACATAAGCCATGTGGGCAACGTGCATCCCATGATACTATCGAAAAGGATCCAGTTCATTATAAAATGCCAGGCAAGGTGTGCCTGGCGCTGGTTTTCAACTGGAACCCTCACTTAATGGATAGTGACTCACGGATTGATTGTAATATATGAATAAATATAAATAGATAGATAAAATTGTGGCAAAAGGAAGCAAAAGTTACTATAAGTGAATAAGTAGTTAATGTATAATTATAATTATATACACCGATTAGGCATCCAGTGCACCTCTGCCACGCCGCAAATAGCGGCACTCGACAGTTCATCTTTTGTCATACAACAAGCGAGACATGTGGCGCAGCGGCAACGAGAGTTATGACATCAGAGAGCTTAAAATGCACTTTATGAACAATATAGCCAGATAATGGAATATTATTTAAAACATAAAAAAATCCTTAAGACAAAGGTCCCTATCTCAGTTTTACCTCAAATCACAAAGAGTGAAAAGAAAACTATATTTACAGAACTTAAATTTACTCGAAACTAGCGTTCCTTGACATACAACTTTTTCGTTTAACACGGCAATATACATATAATAGAATCGTAGATAAATAGTATAGTAAATCGTAATTAAATATTTTTAGCTTTGATTAATTATATACCTAGATAGATATTGAATGTTTCAAACGCGTCAAAAAAAAAATAGAGGCGAATTGTTCCCCATTAAATGAGTTCCAGTGAATTAATTTTTGTAGGTTTTCATGGATATAATTTTCTCCCCGTTTTAATAGAAACCATGTAATAACTGGTATCATTATGCGCGCACACAAGGATACGCAGAATGATGCAGCGATAGCGTATGACACAGCTGTCACGCATACTAGCTTAAGAAAAGTTGGCCTGTTTGTTTTAGTTTCATTGTAGGACGTCACTTTATCTAGGTATATAATTAATCAAAGATTTTTAGAAAAATTACCTGGAAGGCACGAGAAATGAAACGTAAAACAACTTTTTAATTTTTTCTTCGCTAAAATGTTCGTTGTAGTGTCACACCAAAACTCTTCATTGGATTCAAAACCTAACTACAGGAAACTATAAAGCTTTATTCCGTTTAATATATAAGGTAAGGTCGTGGACAGGTAGACCCAGGGGAGACGGGCCACATGCGTCGCAGGTTTCCTAAGTTACGGAGAGGTATATTGGGAGGGTATATAAGACTGTGATATATCTAAGTGTGACTACCTTGGTGGCGTAGTTGTATTGCGTACGTATTACGAGTATTATTTGCGCGCTGAGGTCCCGGGTTCGAATCCCGGGTCGGGCCAAAAACATTGTCACTGGGTTTTTCCATCTTAAAAATTACTCAGTCGCAGCTCGGAGTCAGGAAGTTGGCGGTGTGAAACCCCCGTGCCTCGGAAAGCACGTAAAGCCGTTGGTCCTGCGCCTGATCTCTCTCCGGCTATGTCGGATTGCCGTATCACCGGACTATGAGAGTGAAGGAATAGCGAGTGCACCTGTGTATTGCTCACACACTTGTGTACTATAATATCTCTTGTCTCCTGGCTGATCTCTGTTGGGATACGCTGCCGTGGCCAAAATCGGTTAAGAAGGGTTTTTGGAACGAAGTTCCTTATCGCGCGTTGTGAAAGGGGGCTAGACGGAAAAAATTCTCACGAAAAGTTGTCACGACACTTTTTGCTATTATCTTACTAATAAATAAATAAATAAATAAGCCTTTATTTCTACTACATAGATGTGAAAAAAATTCTTTACATAAGCCTTCACGTAGTAGTCGCCTCCTCAGCGTAGGCCTCCCCCATCAATTTTCACAGCTTCCTATTCCTTGCCTTCGTCATCCAGTCCGGTCCTACTAACTTCAAGAATATATCGTCCCACCTCTTCATAGGTCGACCTCTACCTCTGGTATTATTTCGTGGTATCCATTCAGTTATCTTTTTGGCCCATCTAGTATTTTCCATCTTACTAATATGAACCTTAAATACAATGCGTAGAAGCTATAATTCTTGAAACGAGTATATTTTATTTATTAACGTCATTAAAACCATTTCTTACTAATCTAATATGAACCTTAAATACATTGCGTAGAAGCTATTTCCCCAGCGTTGGCACGGCACGAGTACAAAAGAATCGAACGTAACATTCTTTTTTCAAATTTTGTTGATTTATTCTACTTTACTACTACTGACATTTATCAATAACAAGACTAAACGTGCTTTGCTCGCGTTTAAAAATCTACTTTATGTGGTAAGCGTAAGATCGAATTTGTGTTTAGTCAATCAAAATTTGTGATAAAAATGCTATGCAATACCTTTACCGCGGCAGTCTCCAAGTGCCACACGTATTTATTTGTTTTTTTCTCTAGAAACTTATGTATTGGAACGGAAATAGGAAAATATTTATATATTTATATATATACACACTCTGTTATATAAATAAAATTTTATTACAATTCCTTCACAAATTAATCGAAAGGAACTTCGTTCCATCCGGGTGTTCCTTGACACCTCTCATTTTTTTTACATCTAAGTCCGCACAAACGACGTTTTGGGCACAGGTAGTAGTTTTAATAACACCAGAATAATATTAATAATCCCTTCCTAGCCGGTTTCGGCCACGGCGGCCCATCTCAACGGAGATCAGCCAGGTGCGCAGGAGATATTATAATGCACAAGTGTGTGCGCAATACACAAGTGCACTTACTGTTCCTTCACCCTCATAGTCCGGTGAGACGGCGATCCGACATGACCGGAGAGAGATCAGGCGCAGGACCAACGGCTTTACGTGCTTTCCGAGGCACGGGGGTATCACACCGCCAACTTCCTCACTCCGAGCTGCGACTGAGTAATTTTTAAGATGGAAAAACCCAGTCACCATGTTTTTGGCTCGACCCGGGATTCGAACCCAGGACCTCAGCGCGCAAATTGTACTCGTAACGCGTACGCAATACAACTACGCCACCGAGGCAGTCGAACAATATTAAATACAGTCCCACTGCTGGGTTTGGTCTTCCTCTATTTAGAAAGTTGTAAAGCGATAGGCTTGCCCCCCTAAGACATCACGGGACGAAACACACAGGTGAAAAGTGGGTGCCTTAGTTCCACCTCTGCCTACACCCTTCGGGGATAGCGGCGGATGTCTTTGTTTGTTTTTGGAAACACTATTTATATAAAAAAATCTAGCTTATTCAATGCAACCAGCCCTGTATTGTAATACTGTCTACTACTGAGCACCTCTACCATTGATAGGGGCTATGTCTTAGTCCACCACGCTGGCCTATTGTGGGTTGGCAGACTTCACATACCCTCAAAATTTTATAGAGATTTTTCAAAGCGAACGATAATTATTGATAAAAAAGTACACACGTAACTTCGAAAAGTCAGAGGTGTGCCTTGGGTTTTGAACCTGCGGACATTGTCTCGGAAGACCGTTCCATTCCGAACTAAGCTATCATCGACACGTCTACCTTATATATGGTATGAACTAAATTATATTGTAACATGGTTCCTATTACAGGTTTAAACGCTCCCTTAGCATTTTCTTTTATACGATAGTTTCCCATTTTCTTAGTAGCGTAATAGCGTTCACATTTGCCACTCACTGTAAATTGTCACTTACGCAATGTACCTCAACAAGGTACGTACACTGGCTTGCAAAAATTTCGTGTCTAATGCATAGATATTTTATGTGACGTTAAAAATATCATTTTTGTTTTATATAACGCTGAATGTTTTTACCCCCGAATAGGTAGGCAGAGGCACATTTTACTGTTATTTTACGTTATATAGACATAAATACAACCAGTCCTAAGCCTTACAAATATTATGTAATTGATAGACATCTTAAATGTAAGTTTATTGAGTCCTTGAATGCTGGGAACCAATTAACAAGTAATTTGTGCTAAAGAAAGCATTTCTGTACGGGATTTTCTGTGAAAATATGGATTCAAAATCAAGTTGTTCAAATACTGAGAAGTAAATAATTAAAGTAAATTTATGTTCTTCGAATTATAAGACATGGATTTTTAATTATATTGAAGATGAGATAATGTATTTTTATTGCAATTAAATGACGAGACGAGCATGCCGCTCGTTCAGACGAGCTTATCTTGTTGCTTCAAAGAAGTATAACTTCTAACGCGTGTACACACACACTTTTTTTCCTGAAACGGTAATTTGATTAGACAAGTGCTGATGGTGAATCAACTTCTTCCTATAGTGCATCATAAACCAGTGAATATTGGCACTCAACTTAGTATATCGTCTTTTATCTTTTGCGATGCGAAATATATTTACAATACCTTGTAGTTCACCAAAATTTCAGACATTAAATACGGCTATAATCATTTTATACGTTAAATCTTTTTCCCTTTTCTAAATCGGTCAGTTATTTCGAAACAGAAACCCGTAAATGAAGGACCCAAGTAGATTGAAAATTTTATGTATTTTTTAAATAGTCCATTATTTTGTCCAGCACTGTACAGGCGTTGTTACGTCGCAAGGGTCTCGCAAACACAGGCGCCGTTTTTCTTCATACATACCCAATTTGAGTCCCTTTTGTCTATAGTAAGTGAATATCCTCTGCCCGATTGCTTTATATTACCTGAATTATAGAGAAGCTACTTGATAAAGTTGACCTCCGGAGATAGAATAGGGTATTTTACTATCATGGTCATTGACAATTATTCTAAACGTAATATCAAATAATACGACTGATGGTAGGTCTCTCATTACGTAAGAGGCCGTCTGGGTGGGTACCACCGCAATGTCTATTTCTACCGCCAAGCAACAGTGTGCATGCACTGTTGTGTTTCGGTTTGAAGGATATTGTAGCCAGTATAACTACTGGACATAATGAGACTTAACATCTTATGTCTCAGGATGACGAGCGCAGTAGAATGCCACTCAGTATTTTGTCAGTCAAGGTGCTGGATGGTGTTGCTACTGTTTATGGGTGGTCGTATCGCTTATCATCAGGCGAACGGCATGCTCGTCTCGTCATTCAAAGCAATAAAAAAAAAAAAAAAAAACGAAAATGAAGCCCTTTTGTCGAATCACCCACAAAGGACATGTCCAAAAACGGGCCTAAAATTCTAACCAAGATACTTTATATATATTTGGATATGAATTAATGAATCGTATAATTTGAAAGTGCTCCGATTTTGAGATTTATGTAATTTTATTTTGCTTAAAAAACTACACTTAATAATATGAACGTTTTTAAAAGAGTTATTTATTTATTTAATTAAGACGCAAAATAGAGTACAATCATGACAATTTTATATAACATAGTATTGCGCGCGGCTCCGCCCGCGTGGAAAAGTTTTTTCGGGATAAAAAGTAGCCTATAGCACTCAGGAGTAATGTAGCTTCCTATTATTGAAAGAATTTTCAAAATCGGTCCAGTAGTTCCTGAGATTAGCGCGTTCAAACAAACAAACAAACAAACTCTTCGGCTTTATATATTAGTATATAGATAATATAGACTTACATTAAAACTAGATTGCATTCCAAAATATGCGCCCTTGTATGGGTAAATTACAGAAGGTGCGGACTAAGATAAATTAAAACTATTGAAATAAAACAAAGAACAACAGTATGTATGTATCCAAGATCCATAATTTTGCCTCTTTAATATCCATAAAGTTTGAGCCTGGTTAGATTTCGAGGCCCAGTATCCATACAAAAAGCGGACATCATCTTTAGACTACATTGTAGATTTTTTTTGAAATATTACTTTTAATAAAACTAGAACTTCATCCGAACCATTATTGAATAAAAAATACGAACCTCTCTCGTGTTTATTCTGGTTTCGTATTTACTTGAGAGTACAATTAGACAAAGCAATAATAAAAGGATTATGCACACGTGCGTTTTTGATTTGGAATTCCATCTGGAATTCTGGATTTATTAACCTTCTTTTGAGAGACAAAATGATTGGAAGTTTTACTGGTCCTATATTAATTTCTCCTATGGGGTACAGACGCAGAATATAAAGATTGTATATTTAGTATGGGGATCCAAATTTACAATAAGTTACCATCAACAATTAAAGAAACAGGCTCACCTTATGTGTTCAAAAATAGACTAAGAAGGCTTTTGCTAGATAAGACATATTACTCAATAAAAGAATTTCTTGATGATAAAATTTAAGAGGAAATAAATTATATTATATACTATTACAATAATTATAATAAAATAACTCATTGACATTTTTAACATTTTGACATTTTAATTTTATAATATTGTATGTAAGTACTGCATAATGCATAACCAAAATTATAATTGAATTGTATTACTTTCTTAATAGACTAGGTATACCTAAATAATGTAATAAATGTCTCACTCATTTGCATGCCCAGTAAGGGTTGAATACGGTGAGACTTTTTATCACTACATAACAACTGTAACATGCATGTAACCTGTATTCAGCAAATAAAATGATTTGATTTGATTTGAATATACACATAACTTTTTTTAGAAATTCAGAGGTGCGTGCCTTTGGGTTTTGAATTTGCGGATATTCGTCTCTGTAGTCCGTTCCTCTCCCAACTAGGCTATCGGTGTTTAATACGCCACGCCGGAGTGGGCTGCTAGCAAACAATAACACAAATATTTATAACGTTAGTAAGATTGCTGATCGAACTTAAATGATATCGGCTTGAGATCGTGAAAAATAACAGTATGAGAGAGATATACACCCTTACAATGGAACCTGCATACTATGCATCAGGAGCATTCATTTTTAATTATACACCGCGTCTGATTTTAAAAATAAAAACATATTTTTACCCAAAAAACCACCAACTCATCATTTTTATCAAAAAACTGTCACAAAACAATACTCAAAACTATCGAACATTAAAAGCACGCATCAAATTCTAAAAAAAACAGTCATTAGCGGACATAAAAATATTCGAATCACCGCACGGTGACTATCATGCGTCGCATCATTACGAACAATGCGAAGACAGCTTTTTCATCCCTAATGATCGGGAACTGGATTGTTGGTTTTAATGAGCACGTGTGCCTTTTGTGCACTCTTATAAATCTAAATACGTTTTGGGCGAAGTCGGTAAAGTTAGATTTTTACAGGTACGCCATAATGAGTATAATCTTACTATCTTACTTCTTACTAATATTATAAATGCGAAAGTTAGTGAAAATGTTTGTTAGAAGTAAACCCAGAAACAATGGAGGACATTTCCAGACTCCGCTAATACTGAGTAGAAAATATGACTGTCCGACCTTCGAACCTGAGACCGCGGCACGATAGTAATAACCGCACAATACAATACGCCACCGAGGAAGTCAATAATACATAGCTACAACACACACACACACTCGTCATATATCCCCGAAGGGGTAGGCAGAGGTTCAACTAGTGCACCCACTTTTCGCCGTGCGTGTTCCGTCCCATGATGTGATAGGGGACAAGTCTATGGCCACATCGGGCACAGATTCCAGACTCCGGGCTGTATTGAGTAGAAAAACCCAATATCACTTTGCCCATCCTGGGTAAGGACAAATAGCCACAATACACGGCTACTTATAATCTCGCATTGTAGATACCCTCAGGGTTCATCGTGTCTAATCATCGCATAATAAGAGCTTGCATATTTAACGCTTTGAATTATGAAGGGACGAGAAAGAATAGGACTTCCCTTCGCTTGGGGTTGGGTTGGATCCCTTATAAGGTCACAAGGGATTCAATGACCCTTTTGAACTTGTCCTCTTAGTAAGCATTGTTTTAAAAAATGACTTAATCATCAATGCCACACAGTACTTTGTAAGTCAAGTTGCTGGATGGTGTTGCTACTGTTTATGGGTGGTCGTATCGCTTACCATCAGGCGAACGGCATGCTCGTCTCGTCATTCTATGCTATTAAAAAAAAAAAAAAAAAAAAAAAAATCAAAGGTTTAGAGGTAGAATTCTTTGGCTGTGAACTATTGGGGTTTATTTGCAATTTGGGCGATAAAATGTGTACAGGACTCAGCAATATAATCTATACTAATATTATAATATAAAATGTGAAAGTAACTGTGTCAATCAGTACGTTTCACCCGAGATTTTTTACCACGTACTACAAAACTATGGAACCAATTGCCGCCAGCAGCATTTCCGGACAGATACGACCTGGCGTCCTTCAAGAAAAGAGCGTATTCCCACCTAAAATGCCGGTGACGCATCTCTATTCCCCCTGGTATTGCAGATGTCCATGGGCGGCGGTGATCACTTACCATCAGGTGAACTGTTTGCTCGTTTGCCACATATACCATAAAAAATACGTGTGGCACTCGGAGACTGCCGCGGTAAAGCTATTGCATAGCATTTTTAAGCTATTGCATAGCTTCTATCGCGGGCCTAGAGCGTGGAGACCGAATCCAGAAATTCCGTAACGAAAATAACCTCACATCTTTTTTATCTTACTAATATGAACCTTAAATACAATGCGTAGAAGCTAGAATTCTTGAAACGAGTATATTTTTATTTATTTTATTTATTAAAGTCATTAAAACCATTTCTTACTAATTTAATATGAACCTTAAATACATTGCGTAGAAGCTATTTCCCCAGCGTTGGCACGGCACGAGTACAAAAGAATCGAACGTAACGTTCTTTTTTTGAATTTTGATTTATTCTACTTTGGTTGTGATGACCATGGCATTTCCGACATTTATCAATAACAAGACTAAACGTGCGTTGCTCGCGTTTAAAAATCTACTTTATGTGGTAAGCGTAAGATCGAATTTATGTTTGCTATGCAATAGCTTTACCGCGGCAGTCTCCGAGTGCCACACGTATTTTTTATCACAAATTTTGATTGACTAAACACAAATTCGATCTTATGCTTACCACATAAAGTAGATTTTTAAACGCGAGCAACGCACGTTTAGTCTTGTTATTGATAAATGTCAGAAATGCAATGGTCATCACAACCAAAGTAGAATAAATCAAAATTCGAAAAAAGAACGTTACGTTCGATTCTTTTGTACTCGTGCCGTGCCAACGCTGGGGAAATAGCTTCTACGCAATGTATTTAAGGTTCATATTAGATTAGTAAGAAATGGTTTTAATGACTTTAATAAATAAAATAAATAAAAATATACTCGTTTCAAGAATTATAGCTTCTACGCCTTGTATTTAAGGTTCATATTAGTAAGATAAAAAATATGTCAGGTTATTTTCGTTACGGAATTTCTGGATTCGGTCTCCACGCTCAAGGCCCGCGATAGAAGCTATGCAATAGCTTAAGAAAACTGTCTGTTCTAAATTCAGATTCATCACTGAATTTTAATTAGATTCGGTTCGCAATAAGCTTGAACCATAAGAAAGAATATAAGACACTCTTTATCCCGAAAACGTTTTAACGTAGGCGAATTCGATAGAATCTCTCAGTGTTACATATAGTGGACATCGAGTTACAAAAAGGACACATTTCTTGACAGTGAATATGACACGTGGGCTTAAGACTCAGCATATGAAAGCCAGCTATTAATCTGGGGCTTAGATATGTTTAGATTTGTTGAGGGGCGTTCTTGTCATACCTATGTAACCTTTTGTCAATGAATTGCCTATTCTCTTTCTTCAGCTCCACATTGTTAGATTATGAATATCTATATATATAAAAGAAAGTCGTGTTAGTTACACCACTTATAACTCAAGAACGGCTGAACCGATTTGGCTGAATTTGGTAGGGAGGTACCTCAGAACCGGGAGAAGGACATAGGATACTTTTTATCCCGGGAAAATATAAACCGGGAATTTTATCCCGAAAAATCGTTTTCTGTGAGTTGTTGTGTTTTATGATGTCCTGGTACTTAATATATTTAAAATCTTCGATTCTTCTTTTTTTTTTTTTTATGGTATAGGGGGCAAACGAGCATACGGTTCACCTGATGGTAAGTGATCACCGCCGCCCATGAACATCTGCAATACCAGGGGGCACAGAGATGCGTTGCCGGCCTTTTAGGTGGGAATACGCTCTTTTATCTATCCATTTATCCCGGGAAAATATAAACCGGGACTTTTCTCCCGAAAAATAGTTTTCTGTGATTTGTTGCGTTTTATGATGTCCTGGTACTTATATTTAAAATCATCTATCTAATATATAAGAGATTTTAAAATATATTAAGTACCAGGACATCATAAAACACAATACTCACCTGTAGGTGGCGCTGTACTCGGATTCCAAGATTTTTTTTCCATTTTAGGGCAGGACAACATTTTTTGTGTGTCTTCAGGTGGATTCGAGAATGGTTTAGATTAACAATTGGATTCGGTAGGTGGCTCTGTACTCGGGTTCTAGGATTTTATTTCTTTTTTAGGGCAGGACAACGTCTGTTGGGTCCGCTAAATAAATAAATAAATTGGTGGGGAGGTAGCTTAGAACCAGGAGACGGACATAGGATACTTTTTATCGCGGGAAAATATAAACCGTGACTTTTGTGCGGATAAATCGTTTTCTGTGAGTATTGTGTTTTATGATGTCCTGGTACTTAATATCTGAAAATTGGTGGGAAGCTAGCTTACAACCAGGAGACGGACATAGGATACTTTTTTTATCCCGGGAAATATAAATCGGGACTTTTATCCCGAAAAATCTTTTTCTGTGAGTATTGTGTTTTATGATGTCCTGGTACTTAATATCTGAAAATTGGTGGGGAGGTAGCTTGGAACCAGGAGACGGTCATAGGATACTTTTTATCCCGGGAAAATATAAACCGGGACTTTTAGCCTGAAAAATAGTTTTCTTTGAGTATTGTGTTTTATGATGTCCTGGTACTTAATTATATTTAAAAAAAATAAAGAATCATTAAAATACTCATTTTTTATTTGTATTTCCTAATAAAAAATTGAACTTAATAAAATCCAAAATCTGCTTATTTATTGCCTCTAAGGCGGAACAGGGTTCGCCGGGTCAGCTAGTATTTTAATAAAATAGAGTAAGATTTCTTCAATTTCGTTTATTATTCGTATTAATCCATACCATTGATTCTAATAATCTATACCCGTACATCCATCGCTGTCCTCACGAAAAAGCAACAGTAATTTGGCACAAAATAAATTTTCGTAACACACTCTAAGAGATTTCCTAAGGGAAATGAGGAAAGTTTGAACTACGAATTGACTTGAACAAGAAATTCCTTCTTTACGACATGACACCGAAATATTTCAGGATATTATAAATAAACATGAGTACCGTCTTTGATCTTTCGAAGGGAATATTAGTCTAGGAAGGCTGAATTCGATTCCCAGATCAGGTTTGAGTTCTCTTACATTTTTGATAATTGATTTATACCAGATAGGTTTGGAGGGTCATAAAAATTGGACTAGGGCATGTTCCATCCGTGTGGTAAATTTCATCAATTCTATTCAGCTGTTTCTGCGCTTACTTCTAACAAACATACAAACATTGTCACAAATAATATTATTAAAACTTACGCGAGACATATCACAGTACTAGCTTCAAAACACGATTTTACTCACGTAGGTACTCTTGGTCAAAATCGCCAACCAGTTTCGACCTATTAAGTAGGTAATCTTCATAGGCGAGTGCTGAGAGGACGTCGCGTCGCGGACGCCTCTCGATCATTGTCAGCCGCCCGGTGACGACCACGATGACCTACTTAAGAGGTCGAAACTGGTCGGCGATTCTGACCAAGAATACGTGAGTAGAACCGTGTTTGCAAGCTAGTAATTGTTACAAATATTTATGAAAAATATTTTATAAGCGACGATAGCCAAGTTGGGAATGGAATGGTCTGCCGAGACAATGTCCGCAGGTTCAAAACCCAAGGCACACACCTCTGAATTTTCGAAGTTACGTGTGTATTATTTATCAATTATCGTTCGCTTTAACGGTGAAGGAAAACATCGTGAGGAAACCTACATACCTGAGAATTCTCCATAAGAATCTCGAGGGTATGTGAAGTCTGCCAACCCGCACTAGGCCAGCGTGGTGGACTAAGGCCTAACCCCTCTCAGTAGTAGAGGAGGCCTGTGCTCAGCAGTGGGCAATATATAATACAGGGCTGATGATGATGATGATTTATGAAACAGAATAAAGACTTGAATAGGCTAATGATGCACATAAAGACAGTCTGGTAAATAGATGACCTACCCTTATAAGTCAAGTCAGAAAATTTGTTGTGAGCAAATTTAGAGTACCAGTATTCTGACCACTGCTTCAAACTTGACCCCAATAACTCACCCAGACGATAACTCTAAATCATCCGACAGCATTTCGTAAGCCGACTCCAATACCATCCAAAACATATGTACAAACACTGCAACATTAATTAACAGGCTGAGTGTTGGGTTGTCTTAATTAGGAAAGTTTCGGGACGCGGTCACCGGCTAATCCGAAGGGTCAGGCGAAATCCTATGTATAGGCATGTTAAGTGATATTAACGCTGTAATGGACGGGTTTAAGATACAACCCTTCAAGCAGTTGTGGTTACGGAACTCAGTAAGTGGATAGATACTTAGATCAAGGTTAAATTTCTGTTCGCAACTCAGAGTTCAGCGGTTTTAGTATCCGGTAGAAGTTTACAGTTGTATATAACGCCTTGTGTGAGACTGTTACGATAGTTCTCGCAAATATCCTGAGCTCTTAGATAATTCAGAATAGACTGGGCTCAAAACACTCGCTCCTAAGCTTTTATCCATTACCTTCAGCTCGTCACTCCACGTGTCACACACTACGCTCCCCGTACGTAGTCTCAACACTGCTCCTGAGCTCTCATTCACCATAATCTGCTCGTCTCTCCATCAGTCTGTGCGTCACACTCTATGCTCCCTGTACGTCGTCACTCATCACTCGTTCAAGAGCTCTCATGCACTAATTCAAATTCATGGCTCCCATTCTACACGCTCATTACATGGTCATTATATAAGTATTCTTTGTTACATCATTACGACCTTTTTATCCTATCCGGTAACTTCTTTCATTCAAATACCTGATACAAAGGAAATATATAATTTCCTTGTAAGCAAATTTGTTCGGAAAACTTTGGCACAGCGTAACTAGCAAAACTCCTATATCAGAATATGAGAGCATAATCCCGTGTCAGATCAAAGGACCGCGCCGGGTCGAATTCTCGAAATACTCACCTACGCATTTTGTACGGGGTTTGGGAATGGTGAAAGGGTTTTGTAAAATTTTTATTTTGTAGAATGGTGTGAGAGTACGCCTGGTAAATCCAAGTATGTAGGTAAAGTTGATAAAGCGTCTGTTTATGATAATATCAGTTTTTTATTCATAATATGGGTCATAAATTTTAGATTTCACTGGCTACATTTATACATAAATCAGAAAAAGGAGAAATTCAGTCCTGGTAATAGTAGATTAGTTCAATGCAGGTAGGTAAATCAAGATCTTATCTGTAGGCGTGCAGAGAGATAACTTGGTGGCAGCATCTTGTATGCCTTAGGTTTTGAACTTGTGGGTATTCTTCTCGGCAGACAACTCCATTCTCAACTAGGCTATCGTATATCAAAATATAAATCCAGAAACAAGATTTGTGGACTGAGCATTGACTCCATTCATTCATAAATCCATTTATTAACACTGCAATAACAAAACAGGTAATTAGAACAACTTGGATTAAGACTAACGCAAACCCAAAACGTAACTCCTATAGCCATTCAAACTTTGACTACTAATCTCACGCAGATTTATTACAGTGTAAGCGATTATGATCTTTAAAACCATCGAATTACTTGTTAGAGATGAATTACTTTTGATTAAAGTTTGTTGGATTTATAACGTTTTTGAATTAAGTTATAATGACTTTTATAATTGCTTTTGGTGAAATTGTATCTGTGGTAATGTTTAGACTACCATTAAAGTTACTTATTTATTTATTTTATTTATTTATTATACTTTGTAAAGCGGCGATAGCCTAGTTGGGAGTGGAACGGACTGTCGAGACGAATGTCCGCAGGCTCAAAACCCAAGGGCACGCACCTCTGACTTTTCTAAAAAGTTATAAGTGTATTCTTTGTGAATTATCGCTCGCTTTAACGGTGAAAGAAAAAAATCGTGAGGAAACCTGCATACCCGAGAAGTTCTCTGAATTTCGGAGGTATGTGAAGTCTACCAGCCCGCACTAGGCAGCGTGGTGGACTAAGGCCTTAACCCTCTCAAGAGTAGAGGAGGCCCGTGCTCAGCAGTGGGCATAATACAGGGCTGGTATGGTATGGTACACTTTGTACACATAGTATAAAGACGGACTTAATGCCATGGGAATTTCCTCCCGTTATGGCGCACGCTGGATGCAGGCCGCTTTTGACAGGTCCGTCTGGAAATTTTTGGGGGAGGTCTATATTCAGCAGTGGACGTCATGTGGCTGATGATGATGATGATAGCGTCCGTATTAGTCCAGTAGGCAGGTAGTAGTGCAGCAGTTCCCAAGTTTACTTCCCGATAAGAATAGTCATTTTTTAATTTATGTTTCGATTCAAAACTAACACTTATATTGATTTTAATTTTATTAAGTTGTGGTCAAAGACTTTTTTTATCACTAAAACTATGCTTTGCAAACCGGCACTAGTAGTCTCTCTGCCAACCCCTTGGCTGATAAAAGGTGTCAGTAAATAAGGCTTATGATAATCATAAATAAAATATCTAAGAGTAGAATTAAAATACACTGATATACTTAGGAGGGATCCCACTCCTATAATTGAAGTCAAATATTTGCGCCTCATCAAAATGTTTGCTTACTACCGCAGTCCGACCCTCGGTTAGTCAAAACTTCAGAGTTATAGGGGCTGGATTTTAAGGAATTCATGGTATCTCACTTATATTATACATAAGAATGTCTATGAAGATGTTTGTAAGGATTAAACGCAGCCGTCGGTAGCCTAGTTGGGAATGGAACGGTCTGCCGAGACATTGTCCGGAGGTTCAAAACCCAAGGCACACACTTTTAGAATTTATGTGTGTATTGTTTATCAATTATCGTTCGCTTTAACGGTGAAGAAAAACATCGCGATTATATAGCGCCCACTGCTGAGCACGGGCCTTCTCTACTACTGAGAGAGTTTTAAGCCTTAGTCCACCACGCTGGCCTAGTGCGGGTTGGCGGACTTTACATACCTTCGAAATTCAGAGAACTTCTCAGGTATGCAGGTTTCCTTACGATGTTTTCCTTCACCGTTAAAGCGAGCGATAATTCACAAACAATACACACATAACTTTTAGAAAAGTCAGAGGTGTGTGCCCTTGGGTTTCGAACCTGCAGACATTCGTCTCGGCAGTCCGTTCTACTCCCAACTAGGCTATCGCCACTATGGCTAAACAGAATTGGATGAAATTGAGCACATGGATAGACAATGTCCTGGATTAAAATGGGCTTTTTATCCCGGGAAAGTACACAGTGAGACTTCTATTCTGGGGGAAAGGTATTCCATATGGGACAAGTCGCGAGAAACACCTAGTTTCGTATAAATCCGCCCTTTATTCGGTGGCAAGTCACTCGTATACAAATTCAGGGCTGTAACGAAGATGCCTCTCTACGATCGTGAACGCTAACGTGCAATGTCAGCGCGCAAATCGTACTCTTAACGCGTACGCAATACAGCTGTGCCACCAAGGCTTCTACGTTACTATAAATACAAAAGTAATGTCTGTCTGTAACACTTTCACATCTAAACCACTAAACCAATTTGGATGTAATTCCTTATGAAATAATCCTCCACCCCGAAGTATGACATCGTCTTTTTAGTTTTCATAAATAATTTCTATGAACAAGCAAAAGCTACTAGAACGTCCATCCATGGACGCTGTAGGTAAAAAAAACACATTCAACAAATACGCGACATCATGCTCGCCATCCCGAAGTTCGTACGTGGAAGTTGGTCTGTGTTTCACTGCGCTAACTTTTAAATATGAAATCAACTTGTGTTCTCTGTGTATAATGTAGAGCTAGTTTTTGGTCCGTTTGTTTATTTTATTTTTTGTTATTTCAATCATAAATGTGGCTTTTTGGTTCCTGGGATGGAAAGATGGGTAATAAGCTGAAAAAGATGATATTGTATAGTGTAAATGGAGGAGATAGTAGTGTCGATCGGAGTTTTGAATGTAATGTATGTAACTTTATATAGGGCAAGACAAAAATATCCTGAACCGACGGGAATGCATCAGGAGTTTGATGAAAGTGGACGATGCGAAAGAAGTGTCAGAATCGGCAATCTATAGTATATCCCTATGAGATAGAAGCGCGATGTTATATATGTATATAGACAGGTAGATAGACATCACAGGTTTTTTTATTATCTCTGAAGGCAGAGCTAACGGACCACCTAAAACAGTAAATGGTCACTTTCGCCTGTGGACGTCAGTAATTCCAGGTGCACAGCTAAGCAGCTGGGTACTTTAAAAACACTGTACCTTCGAAATTACTAAACTAAGCTTAAGATCTGTAGAAGTAAATAAAATTAGACCATTAGGTGATTTTGAAAAAATACTTTTTCGAACAAAATACTTGATGGCTAAACCGATTTTAATGGAATTTTCATTGGGAGGTATAAAATTATACTAAGAAAAAACTTTAGGAATCTTCTAGAAAGAAGAATAAGAGAAGAATAAGAAGAATAAGAAGAATTTTTTACGAGGATTATTAGAAAATAATCCTCGTAAAAAATCATAAAGTTGAAGATGCGTGCCAACTCTAGTAAATCAGAAATTCAAGAGTTCATGAGTTATCATCATCATCAGCTACACGAAGGCCACTGCTGAATAATAGACTAATAGACCTCCCCTATTTCTAGACAGACCTGTCAAAACGACGCATTCCTCTCATTTTTTTTTTAATAAAAATAATCTCTTTTTTAGATCCACTTTCCTGCCAGCCCGAGCTGGCTTTCTTGTTTATATTTCATCATTGATCTAACTCCCAATAAAAATGTTGGTAAATATATAAGTGTCCCTTGGTATTAATGATTATTATTATAATCAATTTAATGTATCTTGACTTATCATAAGTGCAACTATGTTCGCCTACGTGATGAATAAAGTATTTCATTTTTATTTTATTTTAGAAGCGGCCTGCATCCAACGTGTTCTTGCGACCTTTATCCAATTGTGAAATATTCTTAAAAACAATGTAACTATATCATAGTCAATGAAAACAGACATCAAATCGAAATTTCCGTTGAACATTGTTCGTATTGAACAATAAAATCCATTAGATGTAAGTTTGGAGAACAAAAAGCGCATTAAGGAACTGCAGTTTCAGTTATGGAACAGATGTGTCCAACGCTAGCTATCGTTGATCAAGTGAAGAAATTGTCTGGGAATTTCCACTTTTGTTAATAATATAGAATTTGTGTAAACTGTAATGTAATAGATAGTAAATGCAAAGGTTTTTCGACGTCCATAATAATAATACTAGCCCTGTTATATATACCGCCCACTGCTAGGCACGGGCCTCTACAACTGAGAGGGTTTTAGCCTTAGCCCCCACGCTGGCCTAGTGCGGGTTGGCAGACTTCACATTATCTTCGAAATTATTTTTGGGGTATTCTCAAGTATATAGGTTTCCTCACGATGTTTTCCTTTACCATTATCGCGAATGATAATTGATAAACAATACATACATAACTTAGAAAAATCAGAGGTGTGCCTTGGGTTTTGAACCTGCGGATGTCGGAAGACCGCTCCATTCTCAACTTGGCTATGGTCCACCTTTTGCTATAATAACAACTTTATGTAAAGTTGAAAAGGTAAAGGCGTTATATGTATGTAATTAACTGAATGGTACGTACTGCTATTATCTATAATCTAAATTATTTCAGTTTCTTCCCACCCCATACTCAACGACTTTACAATGTTCAAACGACCGTAATCTCAACCAGAAGCTTCACAAATATTTATCTATCCAAATCTGGAAGTTTGTTATCTTATGAAACGCGGATTAATCAAAAACAAATATTGAGATTTCACGACAGATTCACAAGTGTACCTAAGTCTGATAAGGGTCCTGTTCAAGTGTGTGCGATATTCGTCTTCGCTGTTTATTAAATAAATCTGGCCAATTATGACTTGCGAATCAAGGATTCTGATCTCCATCGCTGTTTTTTTTTGTAAAGATGTTTGATATATATTCTTTTTATAACCCTATCATCAGAATTTGTCGTCTATATAATGAGCTCTATGTTAAGCATAAAACTGTCGACATAATGAACGACAAGTCGCGATAATTCTTACGTAGCATTAAAAGTATAATGTAACAAAAAAAAGAAAAAACTAATTGCCATCAGTAAGAAGTAAAAAACCAAATATTACGTACACTTTTCGAACTAAGTTGTCAGTATAAGTTTTATTTTTATTTTCCGCAGTAAGCGCCCGCAATTAGGGCATATAATTAAGGAAGTCAATCTAGCTTATAATTAGTAAAAGGTCTACGTCTTATTTAGGTTCAACTGAATTCTGTATTATGCCTTTTATATGCAAATTAAAAAAATATATAAATTGAAATTAAACTATTATAACGGATTTTATCGCGGTTTTTTATTTTATTTTCTCCCGACGTTTCGAAGGCTTTGCAGCACTTCGTGGTCACGGGGCGGACTGAGGTGTTGGTGGTCCGAAAAGTTAGTGTTACAAATCTACCTTCAATTTACAATTATACAATTTAAAGATGTTAGTCATTGTTTGCGGTCCGGTCTACGCAGTAAGAGCTCACAATGTCTTGAGGTCTGGCAGCAGGTCTTTTGGGGCCCGATTTAATTAGATGTATGACCGGGTCCCAGGCTTGTGCAACTTGCACAGTCCGCCCCGTGACCACGAAGTGCTGCAAAGCCTTCGAAACGTCGGGAGAAAATAAAATAAAAAACCGCGATAAAATCCGTTATAATAGTTTAATTTCAATGTCTAACATTCGCGTAAACATAAGGAATCATTAAATATATAAATATTATACTGACGTAGTAAGACGAAAAATCGTTTTTAAAAAACTATCGTATACGTGATTTTTATGGCGTCAGATAGCTTAAAAATGCACATCCAATGAACAATATAGCCAAGTAGCGGTATATTAAAAAAAACTTCACAAAAAGGCCCCTATGTTAGTTTCATCTCAAATCACAAAAAGTGAAAAGAAATCTATATTAACAAAACTTAAATTTTCTCGAAATTAGCGTTCTTGGACATACCGATTTTGCGCTTAGCATGGCAGCATAATAAGCTTCAGTTTCGAAGAAATTTTTGGTCTTAGCGTATGTATTTGTAAATTTAGAGGTCCTTTGTTCCCAGCCAGGTTAATATTTTGTGTGAGTTTTAACACAATTTTTCGAAGACGGATTGCCAATTTACTTGTTTTTGGATGTCATTTAGTTTAATGCCAGTTGGTCATTAATTTAACACGAATTTCCTGTGATGGCATGCCAATTTACCTGGGTTTGGATTTCATGGAGTTTACTGCCAGCTGGTCATAAAAATTAAGCTGAATCATTTCTACAACAGTAAATATGTATTGCCATTTGCCGATCGCACATATGTCTTATATCGCTTTCACTTGAACTGTTCTTAATGAAATAATTTCGAGTTTATAATGTTGAGATGGAACTTCATACCAGGTGACATAATTAGTCTCTTTAGAGGCTAAAAGTCAGAACTTTTAGCCTAATAGGCTAAAAGGCTAATTTAAAGATTACCTAAAAAAATCGTTTAATTCGATTCAATTATTTTGGAGTCCATACATACATTTATTTTTATGCAGGGTAATTTTTTAATTTGCTTTATACAATAAAACCCCATACATATATTTTGGAAAATAATTCTTTACAATAGGTAACTCGAATCTTAGATGAAAACGTGTAGTATTTAACAAAGTAAATATCAATGATAAAAGTGAAAACTTTAACATTAACGTTGTGCATTTTTGAATATTTTGGAATGGTCTAAACACAAATTCGATCTTACGCCTACCACATAAAGTAGATTTTTAAACGCGAGCACCGCACGTTTAGTCTTGTTTTAGATAAATGTCAGAAATGCAATGGTAATCACAACCAAAGTAGAATAAATCAAAATTTGAAAAAAGAATCTTACGTTCTTTTGTACTCGTGCCGTGCCAACGCTGGGGAAATAACTTCTACGCAAAGTATTTAAGGTTCATATTAGTAAGGGATGGTAAAACCTCCTACGCATTCGATCGGGGTCACGTGATCCTGACGCGAGTTTAACATTTTATACCCACCCCAAAAGTGCTCAACGCCGCTAAAGAAATTATCACTTCAAAATAATTTTAATTTATACAGCCTAATTCCACTACTTCTACTCTAAGAGACTTCGTATCTATATAAATATAGTACTAGCATTTGCCCGCAGCTCCGCCCGTGTTTAAAAGTTTTTCCAGAATAAATACTTTCCCGGGATAAAAATATAGCACTCTGGAGTTATGTAGCTTCCTATTAGTGAAAGAATAAAACTTACTATTAAAATTACGCAAGTTTCATACAAAATTTGTCACCCCATTTTACCCCATTAGAGGTTGAATTTCGCAAAATCCCGTCTTGGTGAGCACCTACGTCCTAAAAGGAACTCCCATGCAAAATTTGAAACTCTTAGCACTTGTAGTTTCTGAGATTTCGTGGCCTTTGTGACCTTTCGCTTTTATATATTATACATATAGATGATTTTTTAAGCTATTGCATAGCTTCTATCGCGGGCCTTGAGCGTGGAGACCGAACCCAGAAATTCCGTAACGAAAATAACCTGACATCTTTTTTATCTTACTAATATGAACCTTAAATACAATTCGTAGAAGCTATAATTCTTGAAACGAGTATATTTTTATTTATTTTATTTATTAAAGTCATTAAAACCATTTCTTACTAATCTAATATGAACCTTAAATACATTGCGTAGAAGCTATTTCCCCAGCGTTGGCACGGCACGTGTACAAAAGAATCGAACGTAACATTCTTTATTCAAATTTTGATTTATTCTACTTTGGTTGTGATGACCATTGCATTTCTGTCATTTATCAATAACAAGACTAAACGTGCGTTGCTCGCGTTTAAAAATCTACTTTATGTGGTAATTGAAGTTATACTTCTTTTGGCGCGTTAGGGAAAAATGATGAGAGTAAATTTTTACGATGCGCGCGCACACCGTCACGAAAAACCGACACCCTGAAGTTAGCTATAGTAAACATTTTAGTTTTGAATTTTTTTTATTTAAATTTTATACCTTCATGCCTGACGAATTTGGATTCTTATACTTAAGAACTACATTGGATGAGCGACAGTGCCTTCGGGTCGCTGTCAATTCCCTTGAAATTCTCAAGTAAGGTATTTAGTATTAGTAAAACATATATTTTTCCTATCAAAATACATAGCATATTAGAAACTGAACATTGTACGCGGCCCAATGCGGCTCACCACCAAAGCAAATTAATTGGATATTCCTAGACACAATAAATCGACCATTTCCATTTTGCGATCGCCTGTTTCCTGGAACACTCTGTAAACAATATCAGATCATTGTGTCTACAGTTTTGTTCGACTAATTTATTGCTAACCGACTTTAGTTCAAGGGGACCTTATGATTTCCACTGTCTATAATTCTAAATTATGCTTTTTATCTATTCAATAAAAGCTTTCCGAGAAAACTTTCATGCTTGAGTATTCTTCGCGAGAACTTAGAAAGTGTCTCACGACTCCATGCCCCGTGCGGTGGAGGGTCTCTCATCGAACTTGTTTTTGGGGGACATATTGTTTGAGAGTACTTTTGAGGTAGCAAATTTACTCAATTGACACCAAAACAGCGTATTTCTTGACAACAACAAAAAAAATTAATATTGAAAAGCCCGGAGATCCTATTTATTATTTGGCCAAAAAACCATCTTCTTAGGACTCTTCAGTTAGTTTTGATGGGATTTCATAGGAGACATCTGGAAACGTGTCCAGCAGTGGGACAGTGTTAAATACAGGTCTGACAGTACCATTATTTGTGATTATAGTTATATTCTGTAGCAACCTTGTGCCTGCGATTTTGCGTTCGATTTTGAACCTTATAGCCGGTGTAATTACTGGGCATTATGAGACATCTGCCGTTCTAATAAATTTCGTATTCCCGTGTAACAGCCATACCATGTGTTGTCTCGCTTCCTTAGATGTTAAATGTAACTCAACATAATTAAACAAAAACTGTACCTGTTTTGCCAGTTATGGTTTAGCGGATAATATTGTAGATGAGGTGGGATTTTTGTTATTGCTTATTTGAAATCTAGGTATAATTACAATACCATACCACCATACCAGCCCTGTATTATATACTGCCCACTGCTGAGCACGGGCCTTCTCTACTACTGAGAGGGTTTAGGCCTTAGTCCACCACGCTGGCCTAGTGCGGGTTGGCAGACTTCACATACCTTCGAAATTCTTACAGAGAACTTCTCAGGTATGCAGGTTTCCTCACGATGTTTTTCCTTCACCATTAAAGCGAGCAATAATTCAGAAAAGTACACAACTATTTTTAAAAAAAAATTGAAGTTTTGAACATGCGGATATTCGTCACGGCTGTCTGTTCCACTCCCAACTACACTATCGCCGCCGCATAATTACAAAAAAATCAGTTATTTTAGGGATACTGACAATATATAACCTATTAAAATAATATAGAAACTTATGGCTTACCGTTGTCTCTATTTTCACCGCCAGACCTGAAAAAATCAAAAATAAATTTAGTATCTTGGCATTTTAGATGAAACACAGATTTATTGCAATATTTTTGTTACTATAAGGATTGGGATTTTTTTTATAGTATTTTAATACCTTGTGAACTACAGAAGTTTTTTTAAAAGTCGAGACATTTCACTATGGTATATTAGTTATTTTCACGAAACGGTTTTACAGTTTGGTCAAATTTATTCGAAACTACAAGTAGCTAATTTTATTTTCATCATATGAAGTAGGAAGATAGTAGAGACATTGATTTTTGTACTATTTCACTTAATCAATTGGCAATATTTGACAAAAATAGATTTTAACAATTTCGATATGTAGAGTGATAGCATTAAAATTGTAAACGGATGTTATTTTGTTTTACTGGTGGTAGGCTCTAGTGTTCGAGGTCCGTCTGTGTAGGTATCACCGCAATGTCTATTTCTACCCCTAAGTAATAGTGTGCATGCACTGTTGTGTCCCGGTTTGAAGGACATTGTAGCCAATGTAATTACTAGGCATTATGAGACTTAACATCTAATAATTCCATAACGTTATATAAACATAACATAACATTACACCCCCACCTATAATTCAGAAGAAAAATAATAATTCTTTAGGATATATCACTACATGTTTCCTATAATTTGGATAAATAAATAAAAATGAAAAATGTCTCAGTGCGACGAGCGCAGTGGAGTACCACGCAGTACATTTTACTTCAAAGTTCTGTATGGTAGTTTATAGGCGGTCGTATCACTTACCATCAGACGAGCGGCATGCTCGTCTCGTGATTCAAATGTAATAAAAAAAAAAACACTTTTCACGACGTGTGTTCGCATGATAGGGGGCGAGTTTTTCACCATATTGGGCAACTTCTAGACTCCAAATTGATACTGAGTAGACAAAAGCGGCGATAGCCTAGTTGGGAGTGGAACGGACTGCCAAGACGAATGTCCGCAGGTTCAAAACCCAAGGGCACGCACCTCTGACTTTTCTAAAAATGTATGTGTGTATTCTTTGTGAATTATCGCTCGCTTTAACGGTGAAGGAAAACATCGTGAGGAAACCTGTATATCTGAAAAGTTCTCTATAGGAATTTCGAAGATATGTGAAGTCTGCCAACCCGCACTAGGCCAGCGTGGTGGACTAAGGCCTAAACCCCTCTCAGTTGTAGAGGAAGCCCGTGCTCGGCAGTGGGCAGTATATAATACAGGGCTGGTATTTGGTATTTTAGACAAATCCAATATAACTTATTACTCGAGATTCAAACCCGGGACTTGGCGGTGTTGGTACCGCGCACGCAATAAAAATACGCTGAAGCAGTCATACAACATATTTCCAACTCCTCCCTATCTTTCTATTTGATTAATTTCGTTGCGGGTTAAAGACAGAATAGTGTTCCCTGAGACTCGCCGAGCTTCACCGCTCGGTGTCATAAAATGCGTGCCACTGCTGATCCTGGCTTACAGGAGTTACAGTGGCGGGTGTGAGGGCGGGATAGCCACAAGTACACCTATACCTGTATTATATACTGCCCACTGCTGAGCACGGGCCTCCTCTACAACTGAAAGGGTTTAGGCGTTTAGGCCTTAGTCCACCATGCTGGCCTAGTGCGGGTTAGCAGACTTCATATACCTTCGAAATTCCTATAGAGAACTTCTCAGATATGCAGGTTTCCTCACGACGTTTTCCTTCACCGTTAGTGCGAGCGATAATTCAACATACAACATAGAAAAGTAGTATTTATGAACTCTACAGCTTTTTCAGGAATGCAAATTGTAAGTGGAGAAACGTGTAGGAAGACTAAAAGCAATGCGAGAGGAAGGTTTTAATATTAATATGTTTTGTAGTTATATTTCGTGATGCATTGTTGTTTTTTTGTCCTCACGAATGTAGGATGAACTGTGTAAAATATGTGGAACTAGCGACCTGTCCCAGTTTCGCACGGTAGCACTCATTATCTGTATAATGATTTATTATATTTACGCGAATGTTAGGCATTGAAATAAAACTATTTAACGGTCAGTCCGCCCCGTGTCTATGAAGGCTGTAAAGTCTTCGAAACGTCGGGAGAAAATACAAATTTAAAAACCGCGATAAAATCCGGTAAACAGATTTATTTCAATAATTATCTATGGTCAGATGCCGATGATGAACAAAATCACCCGCTGGGCTTAATCTGAAGATTATCTAAAAATTTCATCAAAATCTCTCCAGCCGTTTTGAAGTCCATAGGTAACATGCATACACACATTTATTTTTCTATACATATATGTACAGTGAGCCGCATAAGTAGCTGAAAAAATCCAAATTTCAAATTGCCTTTACGCGTTAAATTGAGACATTTTTTTTTCTTATGTGAACGAAAGTAAATCACGTTGATTTTTTGAGATTTTATTAAAAAAAAAATTGGTAAGAACACAAATGTGTTTTTTTTTTTTTAGCATTGAATGACGAGACGGGCATGCCGTTCACCTGATGCTGAGCGATACGACCACCCATAAACAGTAGCAACACTATTCAGCACCTTGACTTACAAAGTACTGTGTGGCATTCCGCTGCGCTCGTCATCCTGAGACATAAGATGTTAAGTCACAATATGTCCAGTAGTTACACTGGCTGCAATGTCCTTCAAACTGAAACACAACAGTGCATGCACACTGCTGCTTGACGGTAGAAATAGACATTGTGGTGGTACCCATCCAGACGGACTCTTACATAATATGAGAGACTTACCACCAGTAAAGGCAACTTGAATTTTTTATTCGTTCAACTACTTATGTGGCTGACTGTACATAGAAGACAGATAGATAGATTGGGCGTTGCTCGCAACTACGTCCGCTTGTGTTTTTCCCCGGAATAATAGACCCGTTGTGTCTTTTTCCGGGATAAAAGGTTACACATATACTTTTTTCAAGCTTTCTATGTACCAAGTTTTATGGAAATCGGGTCAGTGATTTACGTGAAAGGGTAACAGATAGTCATCTCCGCATTTATAATATTAGTATGGATTGTGTTATTGGCAGTAGATGCAGTTTGTAGCAGACGTAAAACTAAGAATTATTGAGTAAAACAAAGCCAAATCTCTAAATCACGTTTGAAATAGCGTGTTGCGTCGACCCCAGATTGCAGTAGGATGTGGACAAACAAACCCAAATTCTTTCTTTTACATGTTTACGACATTGCGCCGACCCTACATGGATAGGTCAAGAAATTCCTTACATTAATCAATGCAAATAAAATCCTTTACAAATAATAAAATGTAAAAAATGTCACCCGAAGACATATTGGTGAATGTCTACAATTCGATACGTTAACGGGACGGGTGGTCGCGCCAAGTTTGTGGTACGGCCGGTTGGTACACCGTAGTGTAATTTAAAAGAAGAGCTATCGATATATTTATATTTATCTTGAGCAAAATTTACAGGGAGTGGTGGTAATGACATAAGTTGTTATAGTTGACTGGTGGTCTCTCATATATGTAAGAGTCCATCTGGGTGGGTACCACCGCAATGTCTATTTCTACCGCCAAGAAGTAGTGTGCATGCATGTTGTGTCTGTTGTGTTTCGGTTTGAAGGACATTGTAGCCAGTGTAACTACTGGACATAATGAGACTTAACATCTTATGTCTCAGGATGACGAGAGCAGTGGAATGCCACACAGTACTTTGTAACTTAAAGTGCTGGATGGTGCTACTACTGTTTATGGGTGGTCGTATCGCTTACCATCACGCGAACGGCATGCTCATCTCACCACTCAATGCAATAAAAAACAGTTTTTAATCGTAAAGCCCAATCAATGTGATTGTACCGAAATTTACCATTAAAATTTGAATTGAAGACTTTACGATCGTTAATTTATTTCGAGACTACCGGACCTTGTAGTGTCCCACAGAAAATAAACGTAAACTGATACTACTGAGCTTACTCTTAATTTAGTATGTTAAGTGAATTTTCAGAAGCTAAGAACAATATTTTTACCTTTATCCTATTCTTATGTCAGCTTTTTGACCCAACCATACTTATTTGACTACGGATTGAGATAAAAGTAATAATATATTGTTGTTTTATGCTTATGGTGACTTTTGTTATAATCAAGATTTAGTTTATAATTTTTTTTTAGAATTACACCTATAGAGTTTCGATGTAATTGTCAATAACAAAGAAAAACATTATTTAAAATATATACATATTTATCCTTAAATAATAGGTATGTCGCGAAATTGTATTTCATAACACCACGGTGTGACTGAGGACCGTACTTTTCCATATTTTCAAAGTATGGACATAAATTGTGTTTTGAACTGAACCGAAGAGTCTGGGGCGAGGCGGTGCCACAGTTTTATGAATATTTGTATCTCATACATTTTCTTCGTACATTTATTCAAATGCGTTTGTAGGTTATACAAAATCGAAAGAGAGTGGAGCGTGTATAGGTTTTTCTTATAGAGTCTAGACGGTCTTGAAGGAGTTTTTGAGTACACTACTCGGCGCCAAAGTGGTTTGGGTTTTCCTGCTTAGTATTACTAGGCCAGCGTGGTGGACTAAGGCCTAGACCATCTCAGTAATAGAGGATGCCCGTGCTCAGCTGTGGGCAGTATGCATATCATTTATTAAAATAAATACACTGTAGTCTTCTTCTACTTTCTAATATCTAGATTTATATTTTTAAAGTAAAGAGTTATTTCGACAGATCAATGCTATCAAAAATTATACAGACGTAACCCCTTCATAACACGCACAATTTCGAGAAAGTTCTCACCCAGGTTGACATACATAGGAATTAGGATAGGAGTCGTTTGACAGATATTAAAAAAACGAATATTATTAGCAATGTTTGCGAGCAATATTACACACACACACGCACTCACGCCCGTTATCCCCGAAGGGGTAGGCAGAGGTGCAACTAGTGCACCCACTTTTCGCCGTCCGTATTCCGTCCCATGATGTGATAGGGGGCGAGCCTATCGCCATCTCGGGCACACATTCCAGACTTCAGACTGATACTGAGTAGAAAAACCCAGTATCACTTTGCCTAACCCGGGGATCGAACCCGAGACCTCAGCATTGCAGTCGTACCGTAATACAACCACCGAGACGCCACCGAGGCAGATGGACAATATTCATAGCAATAATTGAACCGTGAATGAGGCATAATCTTATAAATACATTTTAGTAATTTCGTTCCCGAATTAAATACCTACTGGCTCTTATTATGCGCATATTCATTCGAGACGTAGTTTTACAAGACAAGCGAACACCGCAGAGTAAACAGGAGCATCTTAACACATCTGCATGGGATACGCAATAACGTTGAGTGCTTGCCGGTGTTACCACGGGTTTCAGTGAATGTTCGGTGTTAGTTTTATTGTAGAGTAGCTTTCTACCCGCTGTCCTGCCCGTGTAGACGAAATCTAAATAGATCTAACCGAGGATTTATTTAAATATAAAGTAAATTATAAATATCTCGTATATGGGGGCCGTTCAAGTATTACGTAAGCAGAATTTTAGTATTTTTAACCCCCCCCATCCTATGCTTCCGTAAGCACAGGTAAAATATTTACAACATCTGTTCAAACATGACGTCCACTGCTGAAAATAGGCCTCCCCTAAAGATTTCCAGACGAACCGACGGATGTAATTTATTAATAAAAAAAAAATCTGTGGCGGCATAATTAACAATACCGCCACCTATCAACAATGGCTGGGAACTACTTCATTAAGTTGTCAATTAGATAACCCGACACTCATCCAGCGGATATCGAAGTGGTATCGACGATTAGCAGATGACGCCCAATAATACCGCTAGATGGCGACAGTCAACTGTCGGAGGGGCCGCGGCCGGTCAGGCGCAGCATCTGCCTGACTGAAAATCTTCCCCTTCCATAGAGGTACGCAACCATCTGTTCCTTTACAGTGGCAACGACCTTTTCGCAGCTAAATTTCAAATACTACAGGTACTTTTCGCCTGGAAATCGAAAACTAAGCCTTTGTAAATCCACCCATATTAGTTACTTTTATCAGTAGAGATTCTAAGTATTGCCAAAGATTGTGTATTGTGTCAATTCAAAGTATACTAATTTTAACAAACAATAGACTGAACTATTCGCATATGAAACTTCAAACACAAAGGGTTTAGTTTGGTTGAAATGGGTGCCAGGTTCACTCAACAAGTTCTAATTGGGAAATGATTTGAGTACTTCAGATTGCGTATAAGTACATTGGTTAACTCTAATATTAATACAGAACTTTATAAAGAACATCACAGTAAAACTTAGGGTCTGTTTCACTAACGTTTAAATGCTACTCGTCATATAAGTATACCAGCCAAACAAATACAAAAGTCTCACTCTAATCTATGCCCTCAAATAAATTGGAATAAAATAATACCGACTTCAAAAACCACTATAATGTAGAAATTAACTTATACCATGCTCATGGGTTATAAGGAAATTTAAATACTACCAATATTATACATACACTGCCATTCGTGTGGTTTAAATATTAATGTGCAATGAATAAACCTTGGAGTCTAGTTGACTTTAATTGTGTCGACTGACGAAGGATATTCATCGCTCGTTAGTTTACAATCTATCTGGACCTCTGTCCGCTTACTTTGGGGTAATTTTGCCGTGCCCGAATAAAAAAATAAAAAAAAATAAAACCTTCACTGAAAAATATACGTTTGAATAACGAAAACCCCATCCAAATCGGATCAGTAGTTTTTGAGAAAATCGCGGCCATACAAACTTACATACATACGGGTCGAATACAGAACCTCTTTATTTAAGTCGGTTAAAAATGAGGCATAACACTCGAATTTCGTCTCTACTAAAATTTCAGCAATTTTTACTAAATTATCACCGAACTGACTATATTCGGTAACATTGGTAGGGGTCGTGAGTCACTGTGGAACCCCACATTATACAACGACGTACGAGTTAAGAATTTACGCTGACGTCGGATAATATGACGGGCGATGTTTTTTCGCAAGAAAGGCTTTTTGCCTTCTCGACTGATTATATGAAAAAAGGATGCAAGAAAACTTGTTTGATATCAAAAAAAAATATTGGAAAGGCTATATAGCAAAGTACATACACATTATTTGTTGAATGTAATTTTGGAGAAAAAGTTTGTATGCACGAAATTTTTTGTTTCTTCTGAATTATTAGACGAGCTTGCCGCTCGCCTGATGGTATGCGATACCACCGCCCATAGACAGTAGCAAATAACAGAACTTTTAATTACGAAGTACTGCGTGGCACTCCACTGCGCTCGTCACCCTGAGACATTAGATGTTAAGTCTCATAATGCCCAGTAATAACGTTGGCTACATTTTCCTTCAAACCGGAACACAACAGTGCATGAACACCGCTGCTTGACGGTGTTGCCAACCTAGATGGACCCTCACAAACGAGACACTTACCACCAGTGCATAAACAAATAAATTCAATCAGCAGTCTAGTTTGATGGACTTTGACCGATGAAGATAATTCCCTGCAAATACCATTGAGGAACGTTAGGTGGTGGGAATGTAATCCCATCGTAACAAGTTATGCGGAATTTGTGGATAAGACAAGCATGCTGCCTCGTTGGCGTAGTTGTGTACGCGACTGCGTGCTGAGGTCTCGGGTTCGATTGGACAAAACGATCTTGGGTTTTCTGCTCAGTATCAGTACAGAGACTCGACTTATGCCTTTCACAACAAGCTAGAGGACCTAACTGGCCAATTGTAGGTACACTTCTGCATACTTTGAAAGAGGACTGCATGCTATGTACAGTCAGCCACACAGTTGAGAAAATACTAAATTTCAAATCGCCTATACACGTTAACTTTAATTGAAAGTTCTTTTATTTTTGTGAAGTAAACTAAATACCTTTTATTTTATTTCTGTGAAGAGAAAACCAAATTGGTAAGAACAGCTATTTACGTGGTTGAGTGTACAAGCATTTCTCATTAATAAGATTGAACCCGAGATTTGGCGGGAACTTGGAAGTGTCATGAGGTGCTCTTGTTTTAATTCATTATTTTGGTGATATTTAGTGTTATATTGCATAATTATGGTGGTATATTATCCAATATAGTTCTATTAAAGAGCTCAAATGAGGTGAATTGAAATAATTGTGCTAATCAAGTGTTTTTTCTGTTACCGCCAAAACTCCTCGATAAAGTCTTGGTAAGGTAGCCATTGGTTTACTTCGACATACTACAGATAAAAAATATACAAACCACACTTGACATTGGCAAAATGTGAACACAAATGCCATAAAAAAAAAAAAAAAAAAACAAGATTGCACCCATCCTTTGATTTACAACTGCTTTAATCCACTCCGTTCTTATTGGGTATCTAAAAAAGAGGTTACAATTATCATATTTCTTGCTCATTTTCATGCTTGGCTGCTTTTGTGTCGTCAAAGAGTTCTAAGATTATATAGACCGGACATTAGGAAAATTTTCATACAAAAATTTTGAGCCTGTTAGTCAGTAACTCAATCTACCGTGAAATAGCAAAACACCAATGTAAAATGTATTAGAACATACTTTGACATGATCGTAGTGCGCAAATTGGCATATTTCCTTCCAAAATATTGCTTTACAAAATTTGCGCATACCGAGACGTCTTGTCACACGGATGTATGAGATAAGACAGCGACTTATTACAAATTGGTAATAACTTTTGGACAAAAAATTTGAGCTTAATGTCCGGTCTATAACTAACTATACTGTTTAATGTCTTTGTGTGCCGTAATCTTCACTTATAGAACAAAGATTTATAAACAGTGGCGTCTCTAGGAAGAATAGTTTTTTCCATCTAAATAGCTTTTGTGCGCATCTTTGCTGGCATTACCCGTTTAGATATGTATTTGTATCTCTTAGCAGGTAGAGCGTATGTTGATTAATTGTTCAAAATATTTTTTTCATTAATTATCGTTCGCTTTAACGGTGAAGGAAAACATCGTGAGGAAACCTACATAACTGAGAATACTCCATAAGAATTTCGAGGGTATGTAAAGTCTGCCATCCCGCACTAGGCCAGCGTGGTGGACTAAGGCCTAAACCCTCTCACTTCTAGAGGAGGCCCGTGCTCAGCAGTGGGCAGTATATAATACAAGGCTGATTGTAATATTTTTTTATATAATATGTTTGATATCCGTGTTTTCGTATGAAATATTTAGCCACAATTTCCATGCTGTTAATACATTACATACACCGTTTACATATGTCCGAACGAGCCGCGCTGACCGCGGGGGCGGTGCGGCGTGGAGAGCGCCGGAGAGGTGACGGCGCTGGCGGCAAGAGGAACGACACTCGCCATAAGAATTGCATTGTCAACGGTTCATTATTGTTAATTTTATAATTAATTGCTGTTGAAAATATACCAGCGTCTATATTACTACAGTCCACTTATTTTAATACCCGAAGGATCCTAACACATGCATCTATAAATAATTTGATATAACCATTCCGTTTGATTTGCTAGACGATACAGCCCATAAGCTGTATTAAGTTAATAATAGGGTTGTAATAAAATAAGCGTAGTTAATAATAAAAAAATAGAAACATATATAGACTCAAATCATCACACAATAAATAAGAATAGATAGGCATTTCATTTTTCAAAATCGGTTCAAAAGGAGCGACGCTCAAGTGGAACATAAAATGGATACACACAGAAGATCTAAATCATTCCCCTTATCTCTTGGCCGTAGTCGGGTAAAATACACTGCACTAAAACAAAATGCCTTGGTGGTAATTGTATTACGGTGCGACTGCAATGCTGAGGTCTCGGGTTCGATTCCCGGGTCGGGCAAAGTGGTATTGGTTTTTCTATTCAGTATCAGCCCGGCGTTTGGAATTTGTGCCCGATATGGCGATAGGCTCGCCCTCTATCACAACATCGCACGGAATACGCCCGGCTAAAAGTGGGTGCACTAGTTGCGCCTCTGCCTACCCCTTCGGGGATAAAATGCGTGAGTGTATGTATACTAAAATACATATATATGAAATGGAACAAAATATGCGCATAAGAAAAGTTATATATATTTAACCCTTTTCACAACGAGATGGAAGGCAATACGTTACGTATGACCTCCGGACTCGTCCCTGATTTGACTATCTGAATAGATCGTGGTATGTTCAGATCAGATTCTTTGATGAAATGCTTTCAGTTTGGGACGACAGCCTTATTTATTCTAAGGAAGGTCTGCTAGAAACAAGCGGTCCTGTAATATTTTATGTCATAAATATATATGAAAATTTTCATGCTTAGTAATGTTTTAAATTTCATACAAAAACACACACAACTAAGTACATACTTATTTTTATTTATGTATGTAATAGCTTTTGCTCGCGGCGTCACCAGCGTGAAAGAGTTTTGTGCCTGAAAGAGCCTAATCCCTTTCCAGTATCTCAAACTATCTCCATACTAAATCTCATAAAAATCCGTTTGGTAGTTTCCGAAATGTACGCTAACAAAAAAAAACAGAAAAACAGACATAAAAGAATTCTAAAAACCGATGATTTGTGTTCTATTACTCTTCTTTAGTAGTCCCCATACTTTTTTATTATTTTTCGTTCAATATACACACACACCGGGTTCTACTGCGTAATTATATGTATAGATAGCATAGAGAACTTACAGCTAACAATTATATTTAATAGCAATAATTTACGTGTCAGAAAGCCAATAACAAGTTCTTACATAGAAATAAATTATGTGTAAGTTATTTAAGCGTGAAAACAACTTTAAAGACACAAAATTAAGTTAGAATTAATACTTAAATCTGAGATAAGAATTGAATGCGTGATGAATACTGAGAAAAAATATAGTAATGTATGAAAGGTGATGCAACATGAGGACATGTTAATAGAGAGTAAGAGCGTCGCCAGCCGTAGGTGCAGAAGAGGGGGGGGGCAAAATGATATGGAGAATGAGAAAAATATGAATTGTGAAGTCGAGAGCACATGAAGCTTTTCACTTGTAGTACGAGCCTTACATCTACAGGGATTGTAATAATAACGGCACAGAGTCCAACGTGTAAAGCTTCACGAGTTCTTGCCTGTACAATAAAACTTATAAGTTATTACATTTATTACAAAAATAGAATAAAAACGACGTACGGGAAGCAAGTCAAGTCAAAGACTTAGAACTTTGGTTGCTTTACATTTGGCAACATTTGTTAGAATCTCCAGGGGGGCGTGGGAGAGAGCAGAGCACGGGCGTCCTCTACTGAGAGGGTTTAGGCCTTAGTCCACCACGCTGGCGTAGTGTGCGTTGACACACCTGACAAACCCTCGCAATGCTTATGAAGAATACTCAGGATTCCTTAGTTTTCCTTCACTGTTTAAACAAACGATAATTGATAAACAATACACACCTAACTTCGAAAAGTCAGAGGTGTGTGCCTTGGGTTTTGCTTGCGGAAATTCATCTCGGCAGACCGTTCTCAACAAGCATACCGCGAATTTTATACACTATTACCTTATCTTTAATGTAATTAAAATATGGAACTTACAGCCTATTAGTTCCTGTCTTCGTTGATTCTGCACCTGAAATAAGAAATTAGGTTAAGATAGCAGTACTAAAAAGGTAAACTAAATTAATGTTCATGTATGGATAATGCCATCTACCATGACTGCCTTGGTGGCGTAGTTGCATTACGGTACGACAGCAATGCTGAGGTCTCAGGTCCGATCCCCGGGTCAGGCAAAGTGATATTGGATTTTTCTATTCAGTATCAGCCCGGAGTCTGGAATTTGTGCCCGATATGGCGATAGGCTCGCCCCCTATCACATCATGGGACGGAATACGCACGACGAAAAGTGGGTGCACTACATGCGCCTCTGCATACCCGTATGGGGATAAAGGGCGTGAGTGTGTGTGTTTATTAACTTAATTCGATTTATAAAAATAATATTATACCGTAAAATCTATTAGACTTTGAAAACCGAAATATTTTAAACACTTCGTAGTTTGCAATTTAAGTTTGGTAAGTATAAAGTAGGTCAAACGAGATACGAGCTCCGTTTGCAGGCACTAAAATTATCTTTGTTTTTAATTTATACCACTATAAGTTTTTATCAGAAACATTCAAAACTAAATTTACTCCTATTTTTAAATTCAAGTCATGGAAGGAAAGTAGTTAAATAAAAATAAAAACAAAATTAAACTTTACTTATCTAACTGTTCTTATCCTAATGTGGTCGGCGCAACATACTTTTGAAGACGTATCAGTACGATTTTGTTTAGTTTTTATGACTGGACATGATGTCAAATCTTTCTTCTAACACATAATTGAAATAAATAAAATAAACCTTTACTGCTATTACTGCTAGTCACAATGGTCTTTTAAGTTATTACATTTATATTTTTTCACTATTTATTGTACCTATGCATAATATAGGCAATCGGTTTAATTTCTGCAACAGCTTATCTTACGACAAAGGACTCCGAGGATTTCCACGAAACTCCATAATATTTAACTAAACGAAGTCACTCAGGGCCTGCTACTTGGCTTATGAAATAATTGAAATGAACAAAATGTAATGCTGAATTATGATGTTTAAAAATACTTTACGAATGCTTAGTTAATAAACTCTCAGCTATTAAATTCTAAGACAGTCAAAAAACGAAACAACAATGCCCTCACGATCGATTTTACTAAACACAAAAAAGAGAAGCGAAACATGTCTAACATGAAACGGTCTGACGTTCCCTACGTCGAGTATAAACCGTGTGATGAGGGTGGGCTAATATTTTTGACGTTTTATATGTCATAATTATCCGAAATCCCGCATTATTGTTGGCTTACGTTTTTTGCTGAATAATAGAGTCGCCCTAATATTATTAAAACTTACGCGAGACATATCTCATAACTAGATAACAAAAACGGCGCGGTCCTCTCAGCACTCGCCTATGAAGATGACCTACTTAATAGGGCGAAACTGGTCGGCGATTCTGACCAAGAATACGTGAGTTAAACCGTTTTGTTATCTAGGAAAGAGTCACTCTATATTAAAAGTTATAGATAAAGGTTTAAAAAGTGAATTTTGAGTCCCTGAGATATGTAATACGAGTAAGGCTCCGCGTAGACGCTGTTAACTAGTTGTATGAAATAATGATACCAAATGGCGGCAAGAAGCTGTCTACATTTCGTTTTTATACAGTTATAATTATAAAAATAATTTTATTCAAATATATTGATTGATTCGTATAAATCTGCTATAGGTACCTACTATGTATACTACCTACAAAAATGCCTCCTACATTTTTTTATTGCAGTGATTTCGTTATAAAGCCTTTTGTGTAGGCTAACTTGGATATTCGTACATTAAAAAAAAAAAAAAAAAATCTTCGTGGAAAGCGGATTTCTTCTAGAATAACTTGGACTGTATTCAATAATTGACGAAAGCATCAATACTCAAAAATATTATGCAATACATTATTAATTATTTAAGCAGATTACATCACTTTTTCCCTTTCTAGCCGGGTTCGGCCACGGCGGCCAATCTCAACGGAGATCAGCCAGATACGCAGGAGATATTATAGTGCACAAGTGTGTGCGCAATACACAGGTGCACTCGCTATTCCTTTACTCTCATAGTCAGGTGAGACGGCAATCCGACATGACCGGAGAGAGATCAGGCGCAGGACCAACGGCTTTACGTGCTTTCCGAGGCACGGGGGTATCACACCGCCAACTTCCTGACTCCGAGCTGCGACTGAGTAATTTTTAAGATGGAAACACCCAGTCACGATGTTTTTGGCCCGACCCAGGATTCGAACCCAGGACCTCAGCGCGAAAATTGTACTCGTAACGCGTACGCAATACAACTACGCCACCGAGGCAGTCGAACATCATTCATTCATAAAACATCATTTTTTATTTCATAGGCAACCAAGACATACAAATAACATAAAAATAAAACGATTTAAAGGATTATTTCGGAATATTTTTTAAAATTTTCCCTTCCGACGTTTAACAAATCGCGAAAAGATTCGGTTATTGGTTTTATTTAAATTTCAAACATTCGTATAAACATAAGAAACCATTATACAAATAAATCGACTGCGTTAGTGGCGCAGTTGCATTGCGGACACGGTACGACACCGTTATGAGGAACGGATTCGAATCCCGGGTTTTGCAAAGTGATATTGGGTTCTTCTGCTCAGTATCAGTACGGAGTCTGGAATTTGTGCCCGATATGGCGATAGGCTTGTCCCTTATTACATCATAGAATGGCAAAAAGTGGGTTGTCCTGTTTGCACGTCTGCTTACCCCTTCAGGGATGAAGGCGTGATATGTGTGTGTATATATAAATAAGCAGCGGCGATAGCCTAGTTGGGAGTGGAACGGACTGCCGAGACGAATGTCCGCAGGTTCAAAATCCAAGGGCTCGCACCTCTGACTTATCATAAAAAATTATGTGTGTATTCTTTGTGAATTATCGCTCGCTTTAACGGTGAAGGAAAACATCGTGAGGAAACCTGCTTATCTGAGAAGTTCTCTATAGGAATTTCGAAGGTATGTGAAGTCTGCCAACCCGCACTAGGCTAGCGTGGTTGACTAAGGCCTAAACCCTCTTAGTTGTAGAGGAGGCCCGTGCTCAGCAGTGGTTAGTATATAATACAGTTCTATTTCTTGCTTCAAAATTTCACAGACTCTTCATTCGTAGTACATCTCCGCTGACTCTACATATACGATGAAATCCGAAGCTGGCTTTAATCACGTCGCTCGTCAACGTCAGATAGAGTCGAACTCTACAAAAGCTCCCATATTGGCAGTATAAACTAGATTATTTCGGTAGGTATTAGTGCAAGCATGTCGTAGGCATATTTAGGCATATCTTGTTCGGTCTGATTATTTATTGTAGGTGGTAAAACTATCATGTAGGCAGTTTCGTCTTGCAAACAGCCATCTTGTTCCAATATCGAAGGAAGAAGTTTTAAATAAGGAATGATTTTTTAAAATATTTTTTACTATTGTTGGGTAAGTCATAGGTTATAATTAGCATTTAAATAATTGCAAACGTAAGGCAATAAATATCTTGATCGGACCCAACGCCACTGCTCGTTATTGTTACACTAGATGATGCTCGCGGCTTCGCCCGCGTAAGAAGGCTTTCCCGCTACAAAATTCTCTAAAACACTATATGACACCAGCGCCATCTATTCAAAAAATCAGACTTAAAATGCCATTATTTCCCATGGTAGCATATTATCGAGATACCCTGTATGTTAGTCCAGGACATGGTTTATCCGTATGCCAAATTGCATCCAAATTCGTTCATTTGTTTCTGTGTTTACGTCTAACAAACATACAAACATCCCAAAATCGAAACGTTCAAATATTTTCACAAACTTTCGCATTTATAAGTAAGAAGTAGGAAAGTAAGATAAGATTAACAAACAGCAGCTTGTTACAGTGAAATTACGGCTTTTATACATCTTAGCTCCCGTGTAGACCAACCATAGAAAAAGATTTAATATCCATTATCATACGAAAAAGTAACATATGACAATACGTCGACCATAAAATTCTACGAAATCACTTACTACGCTTTCGTAGACGCTCACGCGTAGCACTTACGTAGGCGCCGTAGATACCAAGGAGAATTTCTACGATTATTACGAAAGCTTTTCTGAGAATTGGATGTTGTAATATGTTCTAGCAAAGCCGTGTTTATCATTCAATGACTTTTAGTAATCCTAGGGATAACGAATTTAACGAAAATCCTTTTCGTACAGCGAGAAGGTATTCGTATAGGAATTTCACATGAGAATTTTAATGGATTTTGTCACTGAATTTCGGGATAAAAAATTTAAGAGCCTTCAAGCCGTGACCTACATTCCATTGGTGCGGTGGTACCACTGTACAATTTATACAAAGGGTTAAATTTATTATTTATACTTGTTTAACACTAATAGGATAGTGAGATTTATCATTAGCTGGATAGCAACCAGTAAAACACAGTAATACCAGCCTTGTATTACTCCCCACCGTTGAGCACAGGCCTCCACTGAGAGGGTTTAGGCCTTAGTCCACCATGCTGGGCTAGTGACAGACTTCACTTTCTTCGTAATATTTAAGGGGACTCTAACATAGCTATGTAGGTTTCTTCGCGATGATTTTCATCACCGTTTAAGCAAACGATAATTTTGATAAACAATAGCTTGGGTTTTAAATCTGTGGACGTTCGTCTCGTCGGTCTTTTTTTATTATTTAATTGAATGACGAGACGAGCATGCCGTTCGCCTAATGGTAAGCAATACGACCACCCATAAACAGTACCAACATCATTCATCACCTTGTCTTACAAAGTACTATGTGGCATTCCACTGCGCTCGGCATCCTGAGACATGAGATGTTAAGTCTCATTATGTCCAATAGTTACACTGGTTACAATGTCCTTCAAACCGAAACACAACAGTATATGAACATTGCTGCTTGGCGGTAGAAATAGAAATTGCGGTAGTACCCACCCAGATGGACTCTTAGATATGAGAGACCTGCCACCAGTAAAATGGTCTGTTTCTTGCCATCGTGTAAATCACAGAAAAAAATGTAAATGAAAGAGTCGTGGTGTACAGGTACTTATCTCCTTTTAGGTTTAGTGGAAGTGAGTATTATGGACTATAGGCTGTGTCTTGGTGTCGATTCCAAGATGAAGCTATAATATATGCAGATTTCCCACAAATAGCCCGGATGTTTCAAAATTTAGAAATAACGCGCATGATACAAACACAGAGTTTACCATACCCTACCATACCAGCCCTACAGGACCCGTGTAGTATCATCATAATCATCATCAGCCACATGACGTCCACTGCTGAACATAGGCCTCCTCTACTACTGACAGGGTTTAGGCCTTAGTCCACCACGCTGGCCTAGTGCAGGTTAGCAGACTTCACATACCTTCGAAATTCTTATAGAGGACTTCTCAGGTATGCAGGTTTCCTCAGGATATTTTTTCTTCACCGTTAAAGCGAACGATAACTTTTTGAAGTGAAAACTTCTTTAGCGGCTTTGAGCACTTTTCTTGAGATGGGTATAAAATTTTAAACTCGCGACAGGACACGTGACCTGATCGAAAGTCGTCAGACCAATAACTAAAGCAAGAAAAGTCTTAAGACGAAGGTTGTCATTTTTGTGTACGATAGCGCAATAAATAAATATTGTATTTAACCACATAAATGCTAGTACTTTTATACTGATAAATAAAGCAATTCGTGCGAAATTATTCCCTAACCATTCCAAAATATTCAAAAATGCACAAAGTTAATGTTCAAGTTTTCACTTCTGCCGGCACTCTCGGAGTGCAACCCGTTGTTTTTTTTTTAAATACACAGTTTAGTAGAGGAATTAAAAATAGACTTTCACATCTTAAGAATATATAATCTTAACTAACTGAGTGTGAAATACTGTTTTGAGTTCGACATCCGCACAGGGACTATTATGTCCGCGTAATCCGCAAATATTTGTTTTGGGTCTGTGTTGTGGGACCGAAAACTCCTGTTCCGTCAAGCTTGAAATTAAATTGTGAATCTTGTGTTTTTAAATCGGTTTTATTTACAAAAAATATGAAATCAATTCATTTTTAATTATGTGTAATTCCTACGTAACCTTGAACATTCTTTTTTAAATTTCATGGTTTTAAATCATTCGATAGTTTGATTTCTGAAAAGTTCAATGTATAGCCCGCATACAATAAATAAAACATGCAAAAAATCTCTTGAAGTTTTCTTGATAATTACAGATAAAATGTAAGTAAATTTCCTAAATAAATAATAACTAGTATATAAAGAAGCTCAGTCCCTATTCATGTTCATATTCTGTTATAGAACCAAACATAGCTATCGAAATATGGGTGTGATAGCACCTCTGTCTACACCTGAAAAGATTAAAAGGTTCCATTCTATATACAGTTACCCACACGTGTACTTGAACAAATTAAAAATTTCCAATCACATATACGCGTTCATTTTAATTGAAACATATTTTATTCTTAGTGTGAAGTAAACACACAACGTAAATTACTGGTTTTTATTTTCGTGAAGAGAAAAAAAAAAGGTAACAACACAAAAGTGTATAAGCGATTAGAAATTTGGTATTTATTCATCTACTTATGAGGCTGACTGTACGTAAACACACCATCAAAAAAACAAAATACGTGTGGCACTCGGAGACTGCCGCGGTAAAGCTATTGCATAGCATTTTTTATCACAAATTTTGATTGACTAAACACAAATTCGATCTTACGTTTACCACATAAAGTAGATTTTTTTAACGCGAGCAACGCACGTTTAGTCTTGTTATTGATAAATGTCAGAAATGCAATGGTCATCACAACCAAAGTAGAATAAATCAAAATTTGAAAAAATAATGTTACGTTCGATTCTTTTGTACTCGTGCCGTGCCAACGCTGGGGAAATAGCTTCTACGCAATATATTTAAGGTTCATATTAGATTAGTAAGAAATGGTTTTAATAATAATAATAATAATAATAATAATACTTTATTGCACACTCATTTACAAAAGAAAGAAAAAATACTTACAGACTAAATAATAAAAAAAAAACATGATGGTACAAGAGGCGGTCTTATCGCTTTAAGCTTTAATGACTTTAAGAAATAAAATAAATAAAAATATACTCGTTTCAAGAATTATAGCTTCTACGCATTGTATTTAAGGTTCATATTAGTAAGATAAAAAAGATGTCAGGTTATTTTCGTTACGGAATTTCTGGATTCGGTCTCCACGCTCAAGGCCCGCGATAGAAGCTATGCAATAGCTTAAAACAATTCTTGAATGCTCCACATCCCCGCTATTTTCGATTAGAAGCCTTCTTAAACAAGCATCAACAAAGCTTGTACGAAAACGAAACAGATGGCTTATGAATAAACCATAGCTAGGAATTGTACAATAATTCTCGTGCTAAAATTCATTAGCAGATTGGTAGAGGCATAAATATTTAGTAACCGTTTCTAATACATTAGACGGTAGACGCAAACCTGAATTATTTATTAGACTGTGGCACAAGAGATTGAGGTATGCTACTTTTAAGTAAATCATTTTATGAATAAAAGGTAAAAATATAACTTAAATGCAAAGTTAAACACAGATTAAGTGCATTATATTAGACATTTATTATGTAAGTACTGAACCAAAAATTATCTTGCTTATATACTAAAAATTAAATTTTGTGACAACTATTACATGTTTGTTAGCATTGATCGTATAAAATAGGTATAGCTGATAGGATTTAGATTAAAATTGGAACAAAGACATGTTCTGAATTAACATAATGTATATAAATCTTGAAAATACTCAGTGGGATTTTAATTAGAAAAAATAATATTACGACCAGGGTGCCACGAGCAAAACCATATATTACAGAACTTACTAAAAAAAACTTTATCCCCCCAAAATAGGGTTGAACTTGCACCACACACCACTTGCCTCATGGTCTTGTATTATTTATTAGTAAATAAACCGGCAACCAGTAATTTTGATTGAGTGGGTATTTGTTACTTTCTCTTTGTTTCTACATCCTGTACGATATAAATTGCTCAATAAATGTACAATACATTTGTGGAGATTTAAGACTTGTAAAGGTTTATTTGTCTAATGGTTGTGAAATTAGTAAAGTTATAAATATAAATTAGTTGTATATCCATATATTCATATGTTTGTATTTATACTATATTTGTATGTATTTATTAAATAGTCAACCATATACTTCGTACACCTTATGCTGCCCCATATTATTATCTTTCCGTTTTATCTCATGTCCATCCCATGGTTGTCTGTAAGAGATTGCCTTGTGCGATAAGACCGACATTTGTACTTTTTTTCTCTTCTTGTTTTTATGATTTATGTCTCTGGTGTACAATAAAGTGTAAATAAATAAAGTGCTAAATTAGATTTTTCAATAGCTTAATTAACAAGTGAGTTTTTTCATATTTTATTTATTATCATCATCATCATCAGCCACACGACGTCCACTGCTGTACATAGGCCTCCCCCAATTTCTTTATACGGGCACAGAAAATGGATCCCACTGTATCTGTTGGAAAGCAGAGTGGGGTCAAAGTAGATTGTCGACTGACAAGAGATGCTTACACCAGACAACACAATTATGCCGACATGTTTATAACTGGATGTATACAAGCTGATTGTGGACCGCGGTACACTCGTAGGCTACCATAGGTTGTACGCCGTGTACGATGGTTGCTATCTGGGCGGATACTAATATTCTAACATACATAAATACACTCAGACCTTTTATCCCCGAAGGGGTAGGCAGAGGCGCAACTAATGCACCCACTTTTCGCCGTGCGTATTCCGTCCCATGATGTGATAGGGGGCGAGCCAATCGCCATGTCGGGCACAAATTACAGACTCCGGGCTGATACTGAATAGAAACATCCAATATCACTTTGCCCGACCCGGGGATCGGACCCAAGACCTCAGCATTGCAGAAGTACCATAATACAACTATGCCACCGCGGCAGTCATTCTAACACCAGCAAAATATGGACTACTAGGTGCTGTTCGCGGCTTTGCCCGCGTGATAAGCCTTTTCCGCTACAACAGTACCAAAATATAATTCGACGCCAGCACCATCTACTTAAAGTATCTGATTAACAATATCTATTACTTCCCATAGGAAAATTACCGAGATAAAAGTAGCCTATATGTTAATCCAGGACATGATCTACCCGTCTGTCTAATTTCATCCAAATCCGTTTAGTTGTTTGTGGGTTTAGTTCTAACAAACATACAAACATATGTCTGGCAGAAATCGCTTAAAGCGACAAGACCGCGTCTTGTACCATCATGTTTTTTTTTCTTAAGTCTGTAAGTTTTTTTCTTTTGTAAATGAGTGTGCAAAAAAGAATTATTATTATGATAAACATCATTTTTTTTACAAACTTTCGCATTTATAATATTAGTAAAATTATGTGTGTATGCTTTGTGAATTATCGCTCGCTTTAACGGTGAACGAAAACATCGTGAGGAAACCTGCATACCTGAGAAGTTCTCTGAATTTCGAAGGTATGTGAAGTCTACCAACCCGAACTAGGCCAGCGTGGTGGACTAAGGCCTTAACCCTCTCAGTAGTAGAGGAGGCCCGTGCTCAGCAGTGGGCAGTATATAATACAGGGCTGGTATGGTATGGTAGGGTAAAATAAGATTATATAGCAAATGGATATGGAGTAATATCTACTCCATAAACACCCGGAACACGAAATGAATTAGAAATACGTTGCCAGCCTAAAAAGGAAAAGGAAGTTATCCTTAGTTTCCCAGGATTACAATTTTTCCCTGATTTAGGGTGAATCTTATTACTATCGCTTTAACCCTCGTGCGCTTTAGCGGTCAAGAAAAAAACATCGTGAGGAAACCGGGCCTGCCAATTCTCCAAAAATAATTTCAAAGGTATGTGAAGTCTGCCATACCGCACTAGGCCAGCGTGTTGTACTAAGGCCTAACCCCTCTCAGTAGAAGAGGATGCCTGTGTCCAGCAGTGGGTAGCATATAAGATAGGGCTGGTATAACTTATAATTACTTCTATAACATGAGACGACTCAGCTAAACCAAGTGTATTGGTTGCGTCTCGAACTCAGCGTGAAATTTAATGAGCTGATGTTCTAAATTACTTACAAAAGCTTTTTTCATTCACCCTAACAGAATTTCGAATAGTTGTTAGGTTGGTCAAGTAGAGTAAAAGTGTTGAGCATAAGTTGTAGAATATAGAGCCTCTTTCTTTCTTCTTTCAAAATATAGAATACATTCCGAGAAGCTCTTTCTTCACTGATATCACAATCTGTTTTAATAAGATAGCATGGATATAGTAATGAACTTTGTTTGATGGCCCCCTGCCAAGGAGCGACGATCCGTGAAGGGCTGCGTAGAGTTTGGTAGAATCCTTCGAGAGTGGAGTGTGTGCTAGTTTATGCTTTTAATTCTATTTGTATGATTTTTTAATGTGTAATTAACACCCATACCCACGCCTTTTATTCCCGAAGGCGTAGGCGGAAGCGCAACTAGTTCCCACTTTTCACCGTGAATATTCCGTCCCAAGATTAGATAGGAGGAGCCTATCGCCATTATCATCATCATCAGCCATACGACGTCCACTGCTGAACATAGGCCTCGCCCAAACATTTCCAGACGGATCAGTCAAAAGCGACCCGCATCCAGCGTGTTCCTTCGACCTTTATCAAGTCGTCACCTCTATCGCCATATCGGAGTGAAATTTCAGACACGGGGCGAATACTGAGCAGAAAAACCCGATATCACTGTTCAAACCGGTATTCGAACTCGGGATCTCAGAGTAGTGTATAGTGAACTAGGTCAACGGTACCAGAAGTCATCCGGTTTCGAAACCCCGTTGTAACTTTTTTTATTGCTTTTAAATATCGAGACGAGCATGTCACTCTCCTGATGGTAAGCGATACGACCGCCAATAAACAGCAGCAACAGCATATAGATCTTTTAATTACAAAACACTGCGTGGCACTCCACTGCGCTCGTCAGCAAAAAAATATTTTCTCATTCATAGGTTTTGCTTATCGTTCCATCCATGAATATCTTTTACTGGATTAAAAACAAGCCTATATGGTAATCCGCGATATAGCCTGCGTGCAAAATTCCACCTAAATCCATAACGTTTTAGGAGTGATTTCCAAACAGCCAAAATTGTTCCAACTTTCGCATTATAATACTAAGATTATTCAAAATACAAATTGTTTTAACAATTCTCTCGACCGCGAAATTTCGGAGATTATATACAAATTAACCAGGGCTTCTAAGATTACAAAGTAAACAATGTAAAGTTTGTCTCGATAACAATATTTAATGTAAACAAGAAAATTTTGATAAGAAAACGTCCTTGCGAAATTTGAGATGTTTGGTAGCGTGACAACGTGACAAGGTTGATGAATTATCGTCATCATCATCAGCTATAGAAGGTCTACTTCTGAATACTGATCCACCTTGATGATAAGTTTGTTATTAAGAATCATTTATTGGGACAGCCTTGGTGGCGTAGTAGTATTGCGATATGACTGCAGTGCTTAGGTCTCGGGTTCAATCCTCGGGTCGGGCCAAAAACATTGTGACTGGGTTTTTCTATCTTAAAAATTACTCAGTCGCAGGTGTGAGACCCCCGTGCCTTGGAAAGCTCGTAAAGCCATGGGTCTTGCGCCTGATCTCTCTCCGGTAATGTCGGATTGCCGTCTCACCAGACTATGAGAGTGAAGGAATAGCGAGTGCACCTGTGTATTGCGCGCACACTTGTGCACTATAATATCTCCTGCATACCTGGCTGATCTCCGTTGAGATTGGCCGCCGTAGCCGAAATCGGCTAGGAAGGGATTTATTTTTTTAAACTCGCTCCGTTACCATTTATCTGCCACCGGCATTTTCTATTTTCCCACCCAAATTTGTCCTATTGCAGTGCAAGTGGAATGACGTAATTTTGAGCCCAAAGCTACTTCGTTTAGTGGCTAAATGTCGAGTGGTCAACCTTGGAGTGAGTTAGGTCAGAACTTGTTAGTTCTAAAACATTACTCCGTAAGTCAAATTAGTCGAGATTTTCAAGGATTTATTTTTACCTTATTGGTAATGCCTACGACATGAGTTCTGACCATTCACCAATCATTCTTATTATATCCGACCAAATCCTGCGGAAAGACAAATATCTCGCACTGACAAATAAATTAACAGACTGGGAAAGCTTCAAGCTTGATTTGGAATCCGTTATTGACCTCAAGGTTCCCCTGAAAAACTCGGAGCAACTGGAACACGACTTGAGACAGTTTATCGTGAACATTCAACAGTGTGCCTGGCGAAACACACCTGAGTTAAAAATAAGATTTAGAGGAACCTCTTACCCAATAGAAATCAGGAATCTTATAACAGAAAAAAGAAAACAAAGAAAACAGTGGCAAAGAAATAGGTCCCCACGAGCCAAACAAATTCTTAACACACTCACAAAAAAATTGAGAAGAGAAATAAAAAGTTTTAAAGATGAATCGATGAATACATACCTGCGTGGACTTACTAACAACCGTACGTCAGACTATTCGCTGTGGAAAACTACAAGAAATATTAAAAAACCAATTAAGCAGGTCCCTCCGATCAAAACACCTAATGGACGCTGGGCCATAAACAACGAACAAAAGGCAAATATATTTGCAAACCATCTGGAGCATATTTTCAAACCAAATGAAGCTACTGTACTGAACTTCGACCTAGATAATATAATATCACAAGACAATCAAGCAATAAGACTTGTTACTCCTAAAGAAGTGATATGTGAAATAAAAAAAATTAAACAAAAGAAATCTCCTGGCTATGACCTGATTACAGGAGAAGTTCTGCTTAATTTACCTCGCAAAGCAGTCGTCAAACTAACTACTCTTATAAATGCCTCATTTAGACTAAAATATGTGCCTGACTTATGGAAATTTGCAGAAGTGATAATGATACTTAAGCCTGGTAAACCTCCTCATGAGGTAAAATCCTACAGACCAATCTCATTGTTGCCAATAATGGCTAAACTATTTGAAAAACTTTTCTTGAAAAGGCTTAAACCTGTTATAGAAGAACGTAACTTAATCCCCGATTTCCAATTCGGCTTTAGGGAAAAACATTCTACAATAGACCAAGTACACCGGATAACTAATATTATAGAAAAGGCTTTAGAAGAGAAACAAGTTTGCTCAACGGTGTTTCTAGACGTGGCACAAGCATTTGATAAAGTATGGCACCACGGCCTCACGTACAAACTAAGGAAAATGCTGCCAAAGCAATTTTCAGAAATTTTGGAATCTTATATTTCTGAAAGAATGTTTCGTATAAAACATGAAGATTCGTATTCAGAAATTAAGCATATAGAAGCTGGAGTACCACAGGGAAGTGTATTAGGTCCGGTCCTGTACTTATTATACACCAGTGATATTCCTAAAATGGAAAACCATACCATTGCAACCTTTGCAGACGACACAGCAATTATAGCTATAGGTTCGACTCACGAAGAAGCAGTGGATAAGGTCCAAACAGCCGTAAACACCATCTCCAACTGGACTGAAAAATGGCGTCTAAAGATTAATGAATCAAAATCAAGTCATATAGACTTCACCAACAAAAGGCCGAATTATCAGCCGGTGTACATAAACGGTAAAAACATACCATATGAAAATACAGCCAAATATTTAGGCATGACTCTTGACGCAAAGCTTCGCTGGAAGGCACATGTCAAAAAGAAACGCGATGAATTGGAAATCCGCTACAGAAAGATGTATTGGCTTCTTGGTAAACACTCTTCGTTGTCAGTACACAACAAAGTACTTTTGTATAAACAAGTCCTAATGCCAGTATGGACTTATGGTATACAGTTGTGGGGTTGTACCAAACAAAGCAATATACAAATAATACAGCGTTTCCAAAACAAAGTTCTTCGGGGTATTGCAAATGCCCCTTGGTACGTAAGAAATGAAGATCTTCATCGGGACCTTAAAGTGGACTTCGTTACGAATATTGTAAAGAAATATGCCGAAGCTCATGAATATAGACTTCATCATCATGTGAACGTCGAGGCAATCCAGCTCCTCGACAACACGGACCTAGTGAGAAGACTTAAGAGGACAAAAACCTTCGAGTTAGTGTAGTGAACATTTAATGCAATATAGTGCAGTGAGTGCTAGTTAAAAAGAACACGCGAACAATGTGTCTTCCCCTTAATAGAGACAATAAGAAAAGTGTTATTGGACATAATCTTAGTCATAGTCTCATTAGAAGTTTAGGTTAAATTCGAATAACTTATTAGTCATAAGGCTAGATTGTTATTGAAATGATGTATTGCACCATGCAGTACACCATAAAAAAAAAAAAAAAAAAAAAAAAAAAAAAAACCTTATTGGTAGTGTGCTTCCAGGCTGTTATTAATATTTTGGTTTTAACTCCAAAGTTAGGTAAATATTTATCCAATTTTAAAATTATATTTCGACTTCTTGGTGTAGATTGTATTGCGCGCGGTAACACTGCTCTGAGGTCCCGAGTATGAATCCCAGGTCGGGCAAATTCATATTGGGTATTTCTGCTCGTTATCAGCTTGGAATTTATTCTTGATAGAAACTTGATATAAATTTGTAGACGATAGGCTCACCACCTATCATATCATGAGACAAAACAGTCATGGCGAATAGTGGGTGCCTGGCTGCTCTTCTGCCTACCCTTTTGGGCCTATGGGGATACGATTAATCAGACATTTTGCTGGTAGAAATTTGAATATGTAAAACCCTTTTTAATTATTGTTATCCCGGAAGAATGGTTACTGTAAAATTTTCCAGGAAAATACTTTCACGTGGGCAATGCTGCATGTATAACCTAGTATTAAATACAAAGTGAATAAGCATCAAACCCTGCTTTGACAATATAACCTGCATGTAACCATTAACGGCATCCGAAAATTTACATCAAAACGTAACTCCTTCATTACAGAACTGGACGTATCTTCATAAATATTCAAGTGTTCGCTTTCCAACGCTACTCTAGTACAGACAGCATACGTAATACGGGCTTTCCGAGCTGACATGTATTATGAACACGGTCTTCCTAGTTAATTAGCTGTGATGGGACGCAGCGAGACGAACTTTACTCCCGTTTTGGTGCTGCAGGTTTGTTTACATTTATCTGCTACATTTAAATATTTCGTAGAGCTCGTAGCGCGTAGAGGTGTTCGTAGTACGTAGAGGGGTTCATAGCGTAACCATCGTAGCAAAAATCAAAGTTTGAAAATGAGTTTGGTAGAAATTATTTTTAGACCTAAAGAGTTTTAGGTATAATCTTGTTGGTAGCAATCGATAAGGCGTTTTGTTCGCCCCTTATCACGTCATGGGTCGGAACACACATAGCGAAAAGTGGGAGCTCTGATTACACCTTCGGTAATAAAGGCGTAATATGTGTTTGTTGTTTTAGTTGGTAGCTGTCTAGCGTGCGAAATTCTGCCTTTGTATATTTTTGAAGCGGTGGAACTGACAGTACTAATAGCCCAGCTCGACCGGTATAATACCAGTGCGTTGTAAAACTAACCAGTAGCAACATCTTGCTGTTGAGTTTCTAACAACGAGTACGAAGGCAAATAATCCCCTTCCTAATACCTCCTTCTTTAAATCCGGCAGCGAATCCATTGTTCCTTTAGATTTGTGCTCGTTTGTCATTTACATTTACCGGTCTGCTCAATAAAATACAAACGCTTTTTAGATATTTATTTTTCCACCAAGCAACAGTGTGCAAGTTGCAAAAAAATTCACCAGTATAATTACTGGATATTATTATGAGATTTTACATCCACTATCCTCCGAGCGCAATGTAGTTGGAGGCAGTACGTACTTCTGACTGATATTGCTACTGTATACTAATAAGCCTCATTTAGACTAATCAATTATTGCTCGCACTATCCTATGAGCGCAGTTTAATATGCGACAGTACAATGTTCTGACTGATATGCTGACTACCAGTAAACTTAAGCAACATTTAAACTGTTCAATTATTGCGAGCAATAATCGTACGCAATTATTGCTTAAAAGTTACCCCGATTAAATGTGAAATGTGAGTGAAATGGAGAGGCAATTTAATTCTCATCCGCGTTGACGTATACGCGTCTTTTGATAGATATAAAAACATATTGCTAGCAAAAATTGCTCCGTCCAAATCAGGCTTTAGTTACTGTCAAGCTCATACTCTCTCAAGCTAGTTTAATAACATTTATAAATCCACCCATACATGCATTCAAAACACATTCAGAACAGAATTCAAATAAACACGGAAAACATGTAAGCCGAACATAAATTCGCAACATATATAATCCTAGTAGGTAATTCTATGCGATATATGGGTCGGTGGAATTAGGCAAATGCAATCGGATTTGGCCGGCCAAATCTCTCCCTCGCAGCTGTGCAGGTGCCGCTCCAAGCATAAGTTTGTAACGGGGCTTAATGCAATTACTGAAGTTGCTTAGAATTTCAGTTTTGTATGTAATTGACTTGTAGCCCACACTGTAACTAAATTGTACATACCCACTTATATACATCCACAAGTACACTTACATATAAATAATAAACATTAAATTAAAATAAAACATGTGTGATGTACAGCTAGTTCCGTTCAAGCGGCGGGCAATATAACGGTATCGAGCCGCCCGCTCATCGGCGACACTCGCGCCGATCGCACGCACCAGTCGCAATTTGTATCTGTCGCGGGACGCTCGACGCTTGTGCCGCTCCGCTTATGGACTAGTATATACATAGAGAATACTGCTACATATCGGACAATAAACTAGTCAAATTGTACGTACTAGTTTTCATTACGAAGATCCCGAATGCTCCCTAAAGACTGATTAGAACGTCTGAATAATTCTGTTGGAATATATTTACGTAGAACTTGTGATATTTTCAAAATTATTTTCCCAATAAAATTTACATACATACACACTCACGCCCTTTGTCCCCGAAGGTGTAGGCAGAGTCACAAGTAGTGCACCCACTTTTCGCCATGCATATTCCGTCACATGATGTGCTAGGGAGCGAGCCTATCGCCATATCGGACACAAATTCCAAACTCTGGGCTGATACTAACTAACTAATTAACTAAGTGCCACAGCCAGTATCGAAATTCTTGGTGTGCTCAACAGATCGAGGTGATATTTCACGTCGGGCCATCGCCTGCAACTTTATAAGGCGCAGGTTCGGCCCCACATGGAATATTGTTTCCATCTTCGGGCAGGGGCTCCCCAGTACCAGCTTCTCCCTCTTGAGCGTATTCAACGTCGGGCAGCTCGTATCGTCGACGACCGTATTCTTTCCTATCGGCTTGATCCTTTGGCTTTGCGTAGAGATGTAGCATCGCTCTGCATTCTCTATCGCATTTACCACAGGGAGTGCTCTGAAGAATTGTTCGAACTTATCCCTGCTGCTGAGTTCCATCACCGTACATCGCGGCAGACCTCCAAATTCCATCCACATCACCTCGGAGGTTGGCAATCCACCACTGTACGTTTTAGCCGTCATTTTTTGCCACGTACTACTAAACTATGGAACCAATTGCCGCCAGCAGCATTCCCGGACAGATACGACCTGGCGTCCTTAAAAAAAAAGAGCGTATTCCCACCTAAAAGGCCGGCAACGCATCTCTGTGCCCCCTGGTATTGCAGATGTTCATGGGCGGCGGTGATCACTTACCATCAGGTGAACCGTATCCTCGTTTGCCCCCTATATCATAAAAAAAATACTGAGTAGAAAAACCCAATATCACTTTGCCCGACCCGGGGATCGGACCCTAGACCTCGGCATTGCAGTCGTATCGTGATACAACTACGCCACCAAGGCAGTCATGATTTTATTTACGTTCCAAAATACGATTCAAGTAACCATTAAACGTATTTCACTATGATTAACAAAGTTATTATGTCTGTCTACAAAAACGGATTAGGAAAGGTCTATTGCCTTCATCCCGCACGACTGTCTTGTACAGTCAATGACATAAGTAACTGAACAAATTCTAAGGAGATGTCCGCTTTTTGTATGGGTGTTGGGCCTCAAAATCTAACCAGGCTTTAAAGTTTAGGGATATTAAAGCGGCAAAATTTGGATCTTGGATCCATAAAAAAATATTTAATGACCCCTCCATTCATGAGTAACATTTTAAAAACGTTCATATTAAGGTTTTTAAGCAAAATAAAATTACATAAATCTCAAAATCTTCTTATCTGGTCTTTAAAATTAAGCAATTAATGTAAGATACTAGTTTTTAGGAGTTCTATCCAAATAGATATAAGCTGTCTAGGTTAGAATTTTAGGCCCGTTTTTGGACATGTCCGTTCAAATCGCCCATACGCGTTAAATTTAATTGTTTTTTTTTTCTTTATGTGAAGTAAATTAAATTCAATTTATTTTATTTATGTGTTAAACACGAAAGTGTGTTGGCAATTTGAAATTTGAATTTGTTCAACTACTTATGTGGGTGACTGTACCTCAATCTCTGACTACCATATTACAAGGACACTGACATTAATTATTCATTGTGCACTAATATATACTGTCAGCTTAGTCTTAATTATAGAGATTTAACTTGAATTATGTATATTGTATGCCATTGATTATGGAATAGACTTTACACATAATATTATAACGTAGGATTTCAGAGAATCTTGACTACGCAGTATCGCTACGTATTACGTAGCTTGTAGCAATATTCGTAGCACTATAGAATTTCATGTGCGTAGCACGATAGTAAGAATGTTGATGATTCGAATGTTAGTAGAATTACAGTACAGTCAGCAGCATAAGTAGATGAACAAATTCAAAATTTCAAATTGCCTACATACTTTTGTGTTCTTACTAATCTTTTTTTTCTCTTCACAAAAATACAATAAAAGGTATTACTTTACTTCAAACGAAGAAAAAAATATTTCAGTTTTACTTAACGCGTATATAGGCGATTTGAAATTTCGATTTTGTACAGGTATTTATGCTGCTGACTGTACATGCAGCATTTGAGTATTTACGTAGTCTATTATGGTAGGAATACCACGGCGAAAAGTGGGTGCACTAGTTGCGCCTCAGCCTACCCCGTTGGGAATAAAAGGCGTGTGAATGTGTGTTATGGTAGGTACCGTTGCTGTGTTTATTTTTGTCATCAAGCAGCATAGTTTATTTAGCGTTTCTTATTTTAAAGGTCCGTGGAGCAGGGTTATTGGACATTATTTCCCTCAAATTCTATTGTCTGGAATTTTCTCGTCTTTTATGGAGGAAAAATGAGCCTAAATCATCTAAATCAAGTATTTAGAGCACAATAGCCCTGTAGGATTACCGTCTGAGCGTAACAGTACGACCGCTAAGTGCTAAATTTATTACTACAACTGAAACTCGAGTTATGTATGATTGTTTGTGGCTGTTTTGTTGTCGGCTTTTGATTTAATTTCGGGAATTATAACGTAATTTTGAAATGAAATGAAATGAAATTTTATTTGCATGATTTATTTATTTATTTATTAATAAGTCACGTCAACAATATAAACACTTGCATTACAAATAAAAAATTTAAACCTTACTATCTAGCGTTTATATTTATAACAGACATGCACAACATTCATATTAGTCTATAATAAAAGGAGCATAATCTAATTCAAATTAATATTAAAATGGTAAACAAAATTACAAATAAAATACAACAAAAAGTCAAAATAGTCAAAATGGTTGAAATAACAAAAATAAAGTGCCAATAGTAGAATAAGGAAACATAGAAATAATTGTGAACTATAATGCAATAAAATAAATCTAATATGAGTCAGTGAATAATTAACAATCATGGCAAGATTACATAATATTACAGATAACAATAACAACATAAATTACAATTTTAATAATTTTTTCTTGAGTGACATGGAGCTATCGTGAAAAATGTCCAAATCAAGTGTTTTATGCCAAGTGATTGTGGTTGTATATACAGATAGCATAATATAATTACAGAATTCAATAATCAGTGTCTCACAATCTTTCATTTTTGAGGGTGACATGATTCTGGTGACATTATATTTAGGGTTTAATGTACAGTCAGCCGTAAAAATGCTGAATGATTACCATTATAATTTATATAAGCAGGTATAAAAAGAGTTGAACAAATTAAAAATTACATTTTCAATTATAATTAAAGCATTTATACAGTTAAATCCTTTATAGTATTACAAGACTGAAAAAGAATGCTGGTGATGATTTCTAAATGAATTTTTTGAATTTTATCATAGAAAAAGTAAATAATTTCAGTATTAAAAATAATAAAAAATAATCGGCTCTGTTAAAAGTCTGTATAGTGCGAATTCAACTAAGCTTTAGGAAAAAATATGACTGAACAGTAAAGTTGAGGGTTATTTCGCACAACCTATTTTAAGTAACTTTTTAGAATAAAAATAAATAAATTCTTGATCTTTTCCACATATCATTTCGAATTATCAGGTAGTTAGGTTTCAGTCATCATCAAAAAGTATGGACTTATGATACCGCGCTCCTGTCATCCAGGATGTATACAGTTATTTTAGGTAAATGGTATGTTTTTTTATTGCTACTGAATGACGAGACGAGCATGCCGCTCGCCTTCTGGTAAGCGATACGACCGCCCATAACCAGTAGCAACACCATACAGAATTTTATACTAGTCATAAATTGTTTCACGCAAACGGAACACCGTGCAAAATCTCGTAAAGCAACTTAGCGTACGTACCACTCCACACGGTGACTATCAACTGAACGCTTGTCGTATCTAATTCAGTTTACGTCGGTCATTCGGAACTCACCACTCAGCTGACACTTGAGTGCTCGCTTTAACTCTCCACAAATGCATGGTAGGTATTCCTATACTAGCTATAAGTGTTTCGCGCGAACGGAACACCGAACAGAACCTAATAACGCAATATGGCGTACGTGCCATACTGCATGGTGCCTATAAACTGCACGCTTGTCGTATCTTATTCAGTTTACGTCGGTCATTCGGAACGCACCGCTCAGCCGACACTTGAGTGCTCGCTTTAACTCTCCACAAATGGATGGTAGGTATATACTAGCTATAAGTCTTTCGCGCGAACGGAATACCGAACAGAACCTAGTAACGCAACATGACGTACGTGCCTTGTACCGTACGGTCACCATAAATGTACGCTTGTCGTATCTTATTCAGTTTACATCGGTCATTCGGAACTCACCGCTCAGCTGATACTTGAGTGCTCGCTTTTACCCTCTACGAAAGTATATAGGATAGGTATATACTAGTCATAAATTGTTTCACGTAAACGGAACACCGAGCAAAACCTTGTAACGCAACTTAGCGTACGTGCCACACCGCACGGTGACTAAACTGCACGCTGTCGTATCTAATTCAGTTTACGTCGGTCATTCGGAACCCACCGCTCAGCTGACACGTGAGTGCTCGCTTTAACTCCATAAATGCATGGTAGGTATACCTATTCTAGCTATAAGTCATTAGCATGAACGGAACATCGAACAAAACCTAGTAACGCAACATGGCGTACGTGCCACACAGCACGGTGACTATAAACTGCACGCTGTCGTATCTAATTCAGTTTACGTCGGTCATTCGGAACGCACCGCTTAGCTGACACTTGAGTTCTCGCTTTAACGCTCCACGAATTGCTGTCGTGTCGGCTCCGCTCGGGGAATTAATTTGCGTTGATAAATGGAAAGATCTAGAACAATTAAAAGTTCTGTAAAATCGGCAGATTTGTACAATTTGCGGGTTGGAATAGTTTGGCTTTTTCTATTGAATTTTGTTTTATTCTGATGATGCTTGATATTGAACTTAATACACACACACGCCTTTTATCCTCGAAAGGGTAGGCAAAGGCGCAACTAATACGCCGTATACTTTTTGCCGTGCGTAGGTATTCCGTCCCACGGTGTGGTTTTTAGCCAACAGTTTTACTTTTATTTATTTTTGTAATTAAAACTTAGTATCTTAGTTCGCACATTAATAATAATATAGCTTGTAAGGATGCATGTTTTGGATTACTATCTAGCCCTAGATTACTTAATTCTGATGTTGTGAACTGTAACGATTGTAATCTGTTATGCATCTTAAATAAATAAATAGTCATATCGGGCACAATTTCCAGAATCCGGGCTGATGCTGAATATGAAAATCCAATATCATTTTGCCCGACGCGTGGTCGAACCCGAGACCTCAGCATAACAGTCGTACCGTAATACAACTACGCCACCGAGGCAGATTGAATATTTTAATGTAGACTCTTTTTCGCAATTTTAGTTAAATTCGTTACTCTCGTGACTCGTCACGATTAATCATTTTATTTTCACTTTTTAACGCTTTATTATACTATTTTATAATCCTTATGTTGTTTCCATCTGTTATTAGATACACAATAAAAAAGTAACCATATCAAAATAAAAAATAATATTCAGTATTTATTGGAATCTCAGTCAGTTATTTAGGACTACGTAATAAATAAGGCGTCACAAAACAAATATGCCTAATTGTCGTTGTCAAATTATCACGAACACTCGAACGAACCTTGTACAGTCAGCAGCATAAGTAGATGAACAAATTCAAAACTTCAAATTGCCTACATACACGCTTTTGTTTTCTTACTAGTCTTTTTTTTCTCTTCACAAAAATAAAATACAAGAGATTTACTTTACTTCAAACGAAGAAAAAAAAATATTTCAGTTTAACTTAACGCGTATATAGGCGTACATATATTTATGCTGACTGTACATTCATACAAAATCAAGTCTTACATACAATCAAGAAACAAGAAACAAAGAAACAAACATTTATTTGCATAGAATACAGGTGGTACCAGATTTAACAGTGGTGCATAGTTCAAGCTATACTCTGCCTGCTTTAGGCATGCAAATATTTATAATTATATAAAACAAAATAATATATTTTTTTAACAAAATGTCACTCTATATTATTATTATTTAGCATATTTATTACATTCTTAATTATATTATATTAAATTTTACAAATAATCAACTTCATTATTTTTGTATTGCATGAACTCTTCTATCGTATAAAAACACTTATCTACTAGCCATTTTCTTAACTTAATTTTAAAATATTTAAATGGAAGTTCCCTTAGATTTTTAGGTAGTTTATTAAAAACTGATATGCACATAGCATAAACATTCTTTTTCTTTAGGGCTGTTCTACAAAATGGAATCACTATTTTAGTAGGATCTCTTGGTCTGTATTTAGTAATATGATCCCCTTTGAATTTGAAAAAATCTTTATATTTCCTTACAAAAACCGATACTTCAAGAACATACATGCAGGTCAACGTAAGCAAATTGAGTTTTTTAAATAAGGGTTTACAAGAGTCAAGTGGACTTACTACACAAATAGCTCTCAAGCATTTCTTTTGTGCAATGAATGCTTGACTAGCATCAGTAGAGTTCCCCCATATTATTAACCCATATCTAAGTATTGACTCAACATAACCTTTATATGCTATACATGCAGTCTTTTCATCTGACACGGTCCGAAGCTTTCTAAGGGCATATACAAATCTGCTTAGTTTGAGGCCAACATCATTTATATGTTGCTTCCAGTTACAGAATCTATCCAGGGTTATACCTAAGAATTTTATACTGTCAGCTTCTCCTATACTGTCATTTTCTATCTTTATGTTAATGTCATTATCTGAGTCTTTACTTTTATGCGCACCAAATTTTATGAATTTTGTTTTTGACAGATTTACTTTTAATTTATTTGCTTTTAACCATGTTAATACCGATTGTACCTCTTTACTAATTTTCATTTCATGAGATGTATCTTTATCTTCATATGGCACTATTATGGATATGTCATCTGCGAATAGAATACTTTGGCAATTTATTGAATCTGGTAAGTCATTAATGTACAATAAGAATAATAAGGGACCTAAAACGCTCCCTTGTGGAACACCACATTTATTGACCCTGGATGGAGATCTGTAAACACTGCATTCATTACTACCATTTAAATTAGTTATTTCAACACATTGTTTACGATTGGTTAGAAAACTTTTTATCCAGTCTAAAGCTACACCTCTAATGCCATATTTTTCGCATTTGATGAGCAAGATTTCATGATCTACAAAATCAAAAGCCTTACTCATATCAAAGAATATTGCTACCACTGGATTTTTTTTATCGATGTATTCAGTTATACTTTTAATAAGAGAGAAGGCTGCTAAAGAGGTTGATTTATTGTGTTGAAAACCATTCTGTTCTTTTTTAATAATATTATGTTTATTTAGGAATTCAATTAATCTGTTGTAAAAAGTCCTTTCAAAATTTTTTGATATTATAGGTACAAGAGTAATAGGACGATAGTTATTAGGTTCCTTTTTATCACACGAATTGTTGGTACGGTACGTGCGTTAAAATATGAACTTGGAATTACAAAGAGCTCTAAGTCATTATACTAAAGTCTAAATTTGTCTATCTTTTTGGGAGAAAAAGTGAGTATATGTAATAATGTATAAGTACGTTAATATTATACTACGTTTCAATAAACAAAACAATCAATTCATTATACAGTATCTCCGAAAGCAATACTCAAATACTTGAAAACCAATCCGAGATCCAAATAGAAATTCAAATTACTCTGAATCAACAGCCATCATTAAAAAGTTATTCTCACCGCCTCCCCCTTCCATCCCCCCTCCCTCGGGCGGATAAGCCAGATTTATGCAGTTCCACCAAGCTTTAGATGTGAAAATGCAAATTTACAAGATCTCCTCGAAACTGGAAATAGGGTTTAAATATTTAAGGATTGTGAATGTGTTTAGATAATTTTCGAATATTTAGACATTTCATATCTGAATTTATTTAACCGACTTCACGAAAAGAAGATTATCGTATTTTCATTTGAGATAATTTTTTGTATTGATAACTTTTCTATACTTGAATATTTTATACCAGACAAGTTTTTGCCCGCGGCTCCGCCCGCGTGAATGAGTTTTCCCGGGATAAAAGTCCCGCTTTATATTTTCCCGAGATAAAAAGTAGTCTATGTGTTAATCCAGGACATAATCTACGCGTGTGCCAAATTTCATCGTAATCCGTTCAGTAGTTTTGGCGTGAAAGAGTAACAAACATCCATACATCCAGGCATCCATACTTACAACCTTTCGCGTTGATAATATTAGTAGGATTCATAAAGACGATGATTTTGTCATTTTCTAGGTATGCTCTGAGATTATTTATTTTATCCTGATTCCTGTCATCTTAGTATAGCTCTAAAATGGACCATTTTAATTGAATTTGATTTCATTTTAGACCGGATTTCCATAAAATATCGGTTTTTCTGCTCCGCATCAACCCGGAGAATTTGGAATTTGGGCTCGTCATGGCGATATGGTCTTCCCTTATCACAGAATGGGACGAACACACATGGTGAATGGTGAGTGCTCTAGTTGGAATTTTGCCTCCCCTTCGTGGATACGGGCGTGATAAGTCTTTTGTTATAGTAACTTATTGAGCAAAATAAAACTAAAAAATACTCTATTCTAAAAATTAAGAGGTCGCCAATTTGGTCCATGAAGGTACATCTAGGACGCCCCCGTCCGACACTACCACTCACTTTCGCGACATAAATTTATTTCGTTACTCTCCTTTCATTCATCCTTTCAATGTGGCCAAATAGGAAGGAAATATGGAAGGGTCAAATAAGGAGTTCTCGTAACCGACGAGCATGTATGAAGAGACTGATGACTGTGGAAGAAGTGAAAGAGGTATGCTTGGATCGTAGCACTTGGCGCTCCATAGTCTCTGCCTATCCCAATGGGAGAAAGGCGTGAATTTATGTATGTATGTATCTAAAAAATATTAATTGCTGACTAGGTAATTTCAATATCAATCAAAACAGTACTATGATATTACAGAGAGTAAACAAAAATTTTGCATAATATTTCACCACGAGGTTTCATATCCATGTTAATCCACGCGGATTTAAATGCCTTTTATTAGAAACATGAATTTTATCGTAAAATTTGGAAAAAAAAAACTATAAACTCAGGCCGAAAAATCCAAAATCAATTTAACAGGTTTCAAAAACATTGAAGCGAACGAACGAAGATCAATTTATTTTTACAATCTTGGTAATGTTCTATGCGTTAATTAGTTCTATTTTACGTTAAAATGGCCTGTCATAAGCAAAATCCGTACCGAAATCTACACCTACAATATACCACTCCATCGTAAGCTATCCTATGAAATCAATAGCATTAAATTTATCAAACGTAAAATTTGCTCTGTGTGCTATAATTAATTTGCTGCTAATTAATATCCAACTTCAAACATAAATGTGTACAAAAGCAAATGGAATTATAATGGGCCGTGCCACAACGGTTTTTACCTTGATACCATTTGATGCTGACGTACTGACTCACTGACATACGCATCGATATGTCGACACTCTATCTGGACCTCTTTCCACTTACCAGATACAGTGGAGTCACTATGCCGAGTGCGTATAAAAAAGTTCAAGACAACAAGCAATGACGTTTGAAGAAAAAGTTGTAGATGCGTTATAAACAGTCTCCAAATGGCACACGAAAATTGAGCTAATTAGCACAATCGACCTTAGTACCGTGACATAATCTGTTGAAGTTAGACGTCTAAAGAATGTTCGATAAAATTTTCTGTATGATAATAATGACAATTATGGTATGCCGTAATACTTTCTTCTTCTTCTTCTTCAGCCTTTAGAAGTCCAATGCTGAACATAGGCCTCCCCCAAAGATTTCCAGATCAACCTGTCAGAAGCGGCCTGCATCCAGCGTAATACTTTCACACGTCATATTATAGTTTGTTATTGTAATATTAAATTATGTGTCGGATAATGTGCAGTTTTTTGAGAGCCGACTACAGTATAGGTGCCATATCTACACATTTTTATTAAAATATCATTGACAACAAACGTAACATTATAATTTACTTTATAAGTCTAAACTTACCATTACTTCGCAGATGGCTGCTGACCCTGAAAATAAAATAAATATTGTAATATTAATATTATACTATATTCAGTCGATGGGCTGGCCTATCACATCATGGGACGGAATTTACAGCGAAAAATACCCACCTCGTCGGGAATAAAAATAAGTGTGTGCTTAGTAAGTAAATGCACAAGTAAATGCTTGTGGCAACACTAACGTAAACAGCTGTTTTGTCGTGTCTCCAACTTTTTATTAAATTAAAATACATATTTAAGTCCCTTTCCCAATTAATCACTATACAAAAGTAGTGTTAAGTGTGTTACATGTGTGATAAATATAAACTCAACGATATTTATAAGTTTTACACTGGATAAACCAAATATCGGCAAGTATTCTCTTACCTGTAGAGTACTTTTGAAGTTAACTCTTAGAGTTAACTAATAGTTCAATACTCTTATAATTAATAAAACAATCGAGGTTCCGATCTATTACCTCCTTGGAAATTTTCAGGCAGCTTCCTGAGTGGATACTACAACTCTTTAATTACTCGTCTTTATTCTTTTGTCTAAAATGATGACCCGCAGGGCATATTCTCGCCAAGATGAGACTAAGCTACAAATGACCTTGAAAGAGTTGAAGGCTACCAAGGAGTTGGTTGAGGACTTAAATAGGGAAAGAGATGACAATGAGAAGGTACTGTTAGAGATCTCGGATAAAAATATCAAACTAAAAAGTGAGATGTCTCAGCTACACTCACAACTTGAAGAATGTTTATATGATAGGGAGAGGTTGCAATCCGTTGTGCTAGGGTTTGGCCAGTGCAGTGATGAGTATGAGCGAGCTATCAAGCGCATCACTGAATTGGAATTACTACTACAGGAAGCAAACCAGTTAATTTCTAAGCTTGAATCTGACAAGTTTAATGAAACTGTAACACAAAATCAAAGTTTGTTTGATGAATTAGTTTCAACCTCTCCGCAGTTGGTTCCTGCTGGAAATAACCACATCCCATCTATGACAACTGACTTAACTGTCATTGACAGTGGCAATTATCCTTCTATGGGGATTGGTAATTGCAGCAGGAAGAAACTGAAAAAATACATCAACATAAACAAATATATTAGGAAAACCCAAAAACTAATTAATAAAAATAAATTTAGTATTAAAAGTTTGAGACACACAAAGCAAAGACTTGACTTGAAGGAACAGCTGCAGTCATGTTATACACAAATAAAAAGTAATAAGCAGCAATATGACTGTGAAATTACTAAACTAGAACTTGAAATAGTGGGCTTGGAGGAATCATTACAATCAATGTCAGTCTTTTTTCATCATTTGACTTAGTAAACCAATTTTCAGAGCCCACTAGAATAACCAATACAAGTGCTACATGTATAGACAATATTTTTACTGATATACTGCCAATTAAGAAGTGCATTATCAATAAACTTGGCTCAGACCACTGTGGTCAATTAGTCAGCTTTAGCAATATGGTTCAGAATATAGCCAATAAGAAAACTACAGTTGTCCCAGTAACAAAGGCCAGGTTAGAGAAATTAAGACAAAAATTAACAGAAAAATTTGATGTACCTCTACAGGGAACTGACCCAAACTTGTTATATAATACTGTTTTTAACACATTTTGTAAGGAATTTAGATCAGTCTTCACACCTAGATCGGCTTTAACAGGCAACAAAAGTACTTTCAATAGCTGGGCCACTATAGGTATCCACAGAAGTAGGCAGAAATTATATAATCTATATTATGAAAAAACCTATAATCACAATGAAAGTTTTGTCAAATATGTTAAAAGTTACTCAAAAATATTTAGACAAGTTTGTCACAAAGCTAAAGCCTTATACTTAAGTAATAAGATAAAAAACTCCAAAAATAAAATAAAAATGACTTGGAGTGTAATTAGCAAAGAAACTGGTAGGGCTAAACCTCGTGAAAGGGAGTTCAGCCTCAATATTAAAAACCAAATTATTAATTCCGACTTAGACATAGCTAGGGCTTTTGAAAATTTCTTTACTGATATACCAGTTTCTATAACCAAAAAATTAAACTCCTCTCCCACTATTTCCAACAAATTATTAAAAGAAAATGTATCTGGATGTGGAGATTCATTCTTGTTCCACTGTGTTAGTAGTTTAGATATAATAAAAACATTTAAATTAATTAACATTAAAAATACATGTGACTTATGGGGAATCTCTACAAAAATATTAGAACCGGTAATATCTGTACTAGCTCCCCAGTTAGCTATAATTTTTAATACATGTATTATGAGTGGGATATTTCCTGATAAGAAAGAAAGAAAGAAAGAAAGAAAATACCTTTATTTAGCCATGATCACATGACCAGATGGCGGTAAATACTAAATGTTACAGCACGGGGGAACAAAATACAAAAAGGATAAATATTTGAAAATAAAATAAAAGCAAAACACACAATACGAAATTAAAAAAAAAAAAAAAAATACAATATAAATACTACCTAATACAATCTACAGCAAAACAAACTTAAAGACTACTTATAACTAAGTGGTCCCCGGCATATTCATATACCCCAGCCATCCGCATCCGAGGCATGGCCAAAAGGGCCGCAAGCTCAGCGTTCATCAGGTGGACGGGTCCACCTGACACTGATTTTCAGCGAGGGCCACAGGAGTGTCACACGGATGCCAGCAAAAGACAGGAAAAGTATAGGTTTTATATAAAAGAAAATAAAACAAACAAGTACCCATACATATATAAATGAATACACATAATGACAACATTTATACTTAAATACTTAAATATATATATATATATATCTAACCAATAATACTACAGAATGTTAATTTAGCACTAAGTATTAATTTATTTATTTATTCCGCACGCACCGCGCTGTTTAGGATCGGCGCCGGCGCGGCGGGCACGGTGGCGGGGCGGCGCGCGGCGCGGACGCAACCGAGCCGGCCGCGGGCCGCCGCGCCGCGCCATCGAGGCTAGCCCGACTCCCGACAAACGGAGTGACGCTCCCCGTCTCGCCACTCGTGCCGTCCCGCATGCTCCCGCGGCGTACGTGCACACTTATAATTATAACTTAGTAATAATAGTATGTGAAAAATAACATTCCAACTCCACTGGAAGTTCCTATAGGTTGAAGGTAAGTAGACGCAATATAATATTAATCTAAGCTATTGTTATAATTAAATATCTATGTATTTTGTAAATAATGTTTAAAATAAAATTTGCAGAGCGGCAGGGTCTTGATAGTTATTAGTGAGCTATACCGTTAACCATAAAGAGAGAGCAGGGGCGAAGTATAGTGTTGTCCTTTTCGCTCCGAGCCGTCGGCACACGATCGCTGCTGAGTCAGTAAGAGGTCTGGACCATTAAGGTAAATTATAATGTATAATATACTTAATATAAATAATATGGATGAGAAAAATTTAAATGAGAATTTTTATATTTTATTATTATTAGTAAATAATGAATAGTTTATTATACTAATTTAATTTTGCATCATATTAGGCAGATAAAATCTCTAATATATATATATATATATATATATATATATATATATATATATATATATACACACACACACACACACATATATATATATAAAAATATCAATATTGTTAATAGACTCTCCAAAACGAAGCAACTCGAACATGAAGCTTGCAGGCGAGTGCTGCTGGGCGAAAGCTGCTGGAGCACAGCAAAAAAGCAACCAGTACAGAGGCAGTATTAATGAGGACTATATAAATGATACGTTTATATGGGTATTTCCTAAGGCTACCTGGGAATTAATCAGATACGCTTTAAGTTTCCGCCGAAAGGTATATAAAGTTTTAGAGCCACGAATAGGTGGAGGAATATTATTCCAACACTTTGTCGCAGCATACCTAAAACTACCTCTAAAAGCTTCGGTTCTGTGAGGAGGTATACACAACTGAGGAGCACACTGTCTAGTCGAACGCACTGTGCTCGAACCTACCCAACGTAATTTATTATACAAGTATGATGGCGTTTTAAAATTGATTATACTAAAAAGCATACATGCCATGTGAAACTTGCGACGTGATTTCATTTTAAGTATGAGGCGATCGTTTAAAAAATATAAAATGAAATTAAGTAAAATTATACCTCTTTTTAAATCTGGTAGTACGGACGACCCCACTAATTATAGACCGATCTCTGTCCTACCTGTCCTAAGTAAAATTTTTGAAAAACTTATACTTAAACAAATTCAATTTTTTTTTGCTAAACATAATCTACTTCATGGTAAACAATTTGGATTCACTAGGGGTCGCTCCACCACAGATGCTGGTGTTGAGCTTAAACATAATATATTTGCTGCTTGGGAGGATTCACAGGATGCTTTAGGAGTGTTCTGTGATCTATCGAAAGCTTTTGATTGTGTTCACCATGATATTCTTATCAGGAAATTGAGCCACTATGGGGTTAATGGCATTGCCCTTGATTTATTTAAATCATACTTAAGCAATAGGGTACAAAGTGTTGATGTCAATGGAAAACGATCTCCTGGCTCTATTGTTACCTTGGGAGTACCACAAGGCTCAATTCTTGGACCTTTTCTTTTTCTAATTTATATAAATGACTTACCTTATTTCATAAGGGACAATTGTGAAGTAGTGTTGTTTGCAGATGATACTTCCTTATTATTTAAAATAAGTCGACATCAAGCAATTCTTGACGATGTAAGCAATACTCTCTCAAAAATAGTGCATTGGTTCAGCGTTAACAATTTATTATTAAATAGTGAAAAAACTAAATGTATAAAATTCGTCACACCTAATGTCAAAAAAATTAACGCTAACATTTTCATAAATAGTGACGAGTTGAGCCTTGTGGATACAACCAAATTCTTGGGTATCACATTGGACTCTAAACTTCAGTGGGGTCCTCATATATCTGTACTAGCTAAAAAGCTGAGCGCCGCAGTTTTTGCAGTGAGCAGAATACGCCAATTAACTGACATTGAAACAGCAAAATTGGTCTATTTTGCTTACTTTCATAGTTTGATGAGTTATGGAATTTTGCTGTGGGGTGGTGCTGCTGACATTAATACTATATTTGTTCTTCAAAAACGAGCTATAAGATCTATCTACTCCCTAAGCTCTAGATGTTCTCTAAGAGAAAAATTCAAAGAAACAAATATAATGACAGTAGCATCACAATTTATATTCGCTAATTTAATGTACGTACATAAGAATATAGAAAACTTTCCAAAAGTTTGCGATATCCATGGCTTAAATACTAGAAGTAAAAATAATCTAGTTAATCATAAAACAAGGCTCCAAAAAATCAGCAAATCTTTTAAGGGTTACTGTATACATTTTTATAACAAAGTTCCCACTGAAATTAAGTGTTTAAACATTGGTAAATTCCAAACAACTATTAAGCGAAAGTTATGTAATAAAGCTTATTACAAGATTTCAGAATACATAGAGGATAAAAAAGCCTGGGATTAAATTTTTTTCATATGATTTTCTTTGGAATCATGTCTTTCGTTTCAATAAAGTTTCTTTGTTTCCATCTGTGAGCGGCTTGGGTATGACATACTCCTTAACTGTCTGTGCCTGCGGCGGCGTCGTGTGCCGGGTCGGCCACTTCCCTGTAATATGGTTGAGGAGGCCGATGGCTGGCACATGCGTCATACTCGTGAACGAGTGCTGCTTGTGTGGACTGGTCTGCCCTTTTCGCTTACTACATCTAAGTATTAGGGGTATATCTTGAACTAAGATTAATAGCGACATCTTGAACATTTCAGATCAAATTATTACATGATTCCTGAGATAGTTATGCACTAGTGTTGAAAAATTTATTACCTATTTTGCGAGTATATAAATGAACTGCTCTAAACAAAACTTAACAAATACTGAATTGTATTTTTTTTTTCTCTACATAATGCATTGTATTTTATACCTTGAACTGATTTTGAAAAGAGCAACACTAGAGTTTCTTGCCCGTTCTTCTCTAGTGAGAACTGCTTTCCGAACTGGTGGTAGAGTTAATATTGACGGAATCTAAATAATGTATAACATTTTATGGGTTCGAATAAATTATTTCATTTCATTTCATTTCATTTCATTTCAAGTGAATGTGTATTAGTTAAAAGTGGCGCTATGAAAATCTAAAAATGAAGATAGCATAATATGTGTTTAATGCTTTATCGTGGATTTGGTTTATCCGTGTACCACCCCTTTCAGCGGATTAGACATTTACTTCTATTTCAAATAAATCCTATTCAGAAAATAAATAACCCTTACTTATCAAAACAGAACCTCTTAAAATCCGCACAAACAGCGTAAACTTAATACATTTCCGTTGCCCTTTGAACACAAACCTAAATATTACAGTTGTTCTTTGTGTATGACAAAAAACCTGACCATAATAATATAAGTCAAAGCAGAAGTTGCCAGTAGCAAAATATATTTTATACAAGACCACAATGATCGCTTCTAAATAAATAAGGAGTCACAATCTTCAAGCTCGCCAAATCCTATTACCCGGCAGCGTTGTGTTTGCAACTTTTTCCAATCGGCTTACAGTACTGGCGGGTAGAAAATCGTATAGAATTGTATTATTTTCTGATGCTAGAGGTATTACGAGACAAACAGGATTTATAGTGTCATCGTCATCATCATCAGTCACACGAAGCCACTGCGGCACATAGGCCTTCTCCAAGGATTTCCAGATGGACCTGTTGAAAGCGGACTCGACTTTTATAGCTTCACGACTGCCCACAAATCAATACTATTCAAGATTTTGAATTAATCTGTGGTAACATTATAATTGTATTTTTTATGATATCAGTCTTCTAGCTGTGCCCGCGTCTTTGTACACGTCGATTTTTTTTCTTACATCCAATTTTAATAAAACAAAGTCTATATTATGCTCTCAATCATACTTTATCCACCTGTGAAAACTACATGAAAATCCGTTTAGTAGTTTTGGAGATGTATGCTAACAGATAGACAGAAAAAAAATAGCTGATTTGTGCTCTATTGCTCATCTTTATTCACCCTGTATAGTCTGTATAGACACATCGGGTTCTGCCTCTTTTCTATACTAATTATAAAGCGGAAAGATTTGATTGTTTGCTTCCATAACGTTCCATACCAGCCCTGTATTATGCCCAATGCTGAGCACGGACCTCCTCTACTACTGAGAGGGGTTCGATGTTTGCTTGTTTGCATTGAATAGGCTCCGAAACTACTGGACCGATTTGAAAAATTCTTCTGCTAATATAAAGCTACATTATCAGCGAATAACATAGGCTACTTTTTATCCCGGGGACATATAAAGAGGGACTTTTATCCCGGAAAAACTCATTCACGCGGGAGGATATTATATAAACAGATAATGTCCCAATATCGGACCAAGGCCTCCGCAAGATCCCTCCATGGAGCATACCTCCGAGAAATTAATTTAAGTCTCATATTGCGCTCTTCGCCATGAGACTTTAAATGTTATGTCTCTTAATACCCAGTAATTGGGTATAATGTCGTTCTTACTGGAACAACACATTGCTTTCACACTGCTGTTTGGCAGGGGATATATGGATATATAGATACGTTGTGGTGATAGACTTAGACATAAGAGAGGAGTTTTACAGAGAAAGATGTTAACGTTCCTCTAATGAATATTAATAATATAATAATACCAGTCCTGTATTATGTACTGTCCACTGCTGAGCACGGCCTCCTCTACTACTGAGAGTGTTTATGCCTTAGTCCACTACACTGGCCTAGTGGGGGCAGACTTCAAATTTTTTGAAGAATTCTTGGGTTTGTTCTCACGATGTTTTCCTTCACAGTTAAAGCGAACGATTATTGATCAACAATACACATGTAACTTCCATAAGTCTGAGCATTGGGTTTCGAACTTGTGGACATTCGTCTTGGCAGATCATTCCATTCCCAACTAGGCTAGCGTAAACTGCCAGCGTTCCTCTAGCGAAAGGGATATTTTCTAGCCAGATGGAAGTTCTAGCTGACCGTTCACGGCCCCTTCGATGGTGAATTCGGAAATAGAATAAAATACAACAATTTTTGCGCGAATTTTTGCTACCAGGATTCAGGATCGACCATCGATTTCGATTTGTATGTCTGAGTACCACTCACTTCTTAGTTGCGATTGATAGTTTAGACCGATGCTTATTTGTAGAGCATAACGCAGCTTGGAAAGACCTCTTTCGCGTGGAAAAAAATGCGTTATTGCTATCACCACTGGGGGTAACAGGAACGGTTATATTGGTTTCATCGGTCTAACGGCCCAACGTCGATACTCCGAAGAATATCAATGGTTATTTGCCTCTCGTCATGGGACCGAGGCAAGTCAAGTTGTCAAGCAAGTAAATGATAGTGAAAACTGTCAACTACCAGTACAGTTACTTGCTCTGTTTAACTATACCGCAAGACAATTTTATACGGTTGGTTTTTGTGGTTGAAAAAATGTTGATATTTTATTCAAATAATATGGTGATGTTATGAAGGTTCCGCCAAAACATGTTTTTACAAAAGGACATAGTTGGTACATAACAAATGTTGTCGCGAAACTATTTATTTTGCCTTTAATAATATACATTTTAATGGCGTGCCTGTATTTAAAGAAACGATAATTGGATTAAATTGAAAATGCCATTCATTACTTACTTACCTTCCTCTAAAATTTGAAAAGAACACCTGTCATTACAATTTAAAACTTTTGACCATAATAATGTAAATGAATGGCACGAGTGTACGTAAAAAATCTAAATTAAAAATGATATACAATGCTAAATTAAAATTGGCAACATATTTCAGATTAGAATTTTAAAAATGTTTTTACACGAAAATTCTCTTGGTTCCATAAAGTTTTATCTCATAACGAAATACGTATCTCGATAATCCCCAACCAGTAATATTTGGCTTACTTTTACGTCACTTCTTCGCAATAATTAGGTGGTAATTTGATCTCCGTACACGCAAAATCCTTTAAGCCTTAGTAATTCCACATTAATGTATGGAATATTCCAAGAACAGAATTAGGTCAGGGATACTGTAATGCTTTGTGTTTTGATTGAATAATTTAGGAGACACTTCTAAGATTAATATACTTTTTTTTATGGCATTGAATGACGATACGAGCATGCCGTTCGCCTGTTGGTAAGCGCTATGACCACCCATAAACAGTAGCAACACCATCCACCTCCTTGACTTACAAAGTACTGTGTGGCATATTCAACTGCGCTCGTCATCCTGAGATACTTATATCTATATCATAATGAGACTTAACATCTTAATGTTAAGTCTCATTATGTCTTGTAGTTACACTGGCTACAATGTCCTTCAAACCGAAATACAACAGTGCATGCACACTGCTGCTTGGCGGTAGAAATAGACATTGCGATGGTACCCACCCAGACGGACTCTTACATATGAGAAACCTACCTCCAGTAAATCCCACCACCTACTAAACGGATTTTTGCATACTAGGTCTTATGCAAAAATCCGTTTAGTAGTAGATGCTACTGCTATGTCTATATTTGCTGCCAAGCATTGCAATACAAATCGACTGTCCCTAGATACAATATCGAAAATGAAAATGCTTTCCGTTTGGAGCAATTTAAAGATTGTTTATTGCATAATTTACATACATACATAGCATCTCGCCTTTTCCCTTTTTAGGGGTAAGCAGAGGTGTATCACACCCACATTTTTCTAGCTATGATAGGTCCCATGTAATAGGGGCGAGTCCATTGCTATTTACCGGGCACATTTCAAGACTCCGGGCTGATACTGAGTAGAAAAACCCAATATCACTTTGGCCGACCCGGGGATCGAACCCAAGACCTCAACACTGCAGTAGTAATAATACAACTACGCCACCGAGGTAGTATTGCATAATTTAGTCATTAATAATTATGATTAAGTTAAGTCAATAATCGAAAAAAGTAAGCTTTTTCAGTTTCAATACTTTACCAAGAGACATTATGAGATATCTCAGTGTGACGACTACAGCGTAGTGTAATTTTCATAACGTCCCATACAATGTAATAAGGGGCAAGCCAGAAACAATTCCAGTCTGACACTGAAAACCTATAATCGCTTTTCCAGACCCGGGAATCGAACCTGAGACACGGCAGTCATCGGCAATACAACTACGCCACCGAGGCAGTTAATTAAAGACTATAAAATACTAAATTCTGTCGACGACTGTACACCAGTCTATTCTAAAGGAGTGCGCTCGTTGGAAAACCGGCTTAAGACTTTATGACAGAAAGTGGTCTGTTTGTACTCTCATTACTTGGAAGCTGGAATGTTTCGACCAAAGCATTTGATACTTTGGGAAGTCTTTCTATACGTTATGGGTTTTGTGAGTGATAGTACTGTATCCACGGGATGAAATTTCAAAACAATTTTTTACTGATTATTTAATGACTAGTTTTTGCCCACGGCTCCGCACGTGTCAATGAGTTTTCCCGGGATAAAAGTCCCGCTTTATATTTTCCCGGGATAAAAATTAGCCTATGTGTTAATCCAGGACGTGATCTAACAATGCATTGTCACCCAAATTGAACGTGTATGCAAAAATTCGAAGCAATCGGTTGAGGGTAACTGCTTCAAAAATGACTTGCAAGGTTCCACCCGAACAAACATACATACATTGCAAGTTAAATAAAATCTTTTAAAAATGAAACACTATCGACCAACAGCAGTTGACACTTATCTCTAACAATCGCAACGGGTTGCTCCCGATTTTCCTTAAGATAATATCCTTTTCCTTCAAGTATCATATATGTTGAAAGATTTCCAAAACCTTTCACATGCAGCACCGTCCTTTTTTCCACATCACATTCTCATTATAATATTAAAACTACCCTCTTTTGTTGGCAAAAATAAATCTTAAACTCTCGTAGTAGAGTTTGAAATTGAATGTGGAGGGTGAAGCAAAATGGAGCAAAGAGGATTTGCCTTGTTTTTACCGAACTTTGCTATGCGACGGATTTTGGAGACGGGTTTTTCTCTATATAAATGTTTTGTTTTACTGATGTCTTCAGATATACGTAAGCATTCGTACCTCCATTCATGCATTAATTTTGTACGAACGACAACCAACTGTTTTTTTTATAGTTTGAGAACCTTATGATAAATACTTTATTCACATTTATATGTTAGGTGATTTTTTCACATAATTTTATCTACTTAATAGACGTTTTAAATTAAATTTATCACCGTTGATAGTTTTTTTTTTTATTTAAAAACTCTCATTGGCTTAGCAATGCCTTCTGTTTTTTTTTACGCCCACCAGGATATACTCCGTTCCCAGAATGGTTGCATTAGTTAGCTAGGCATTTATTGTTAGAGGAAGGAGGCGTCTCTAACTTTCTGACGATGGCCACGTTTTCGTTGATATACTAGTGTAAAGTGTACAAATATGTCTAGGGACCACTCGATGTCAATCTTTCTTGACCGCTAAACCCTGGGTAAGAAAGGTGACCCAAATATAACTGCTCAATTGCCCCTAAAGCTGGGGACCTGATTGCTCCTGATATAATATAAGCGGCGATAGCCTAGTTGGGAGTGGAACGGACTGCTGAGACGAATGTCCGCAGGTTCAAAACTTTTCTAAAAAGTTATGTGTGTATTCTTTGTGAATTATCACTCGCTTTAACGGCGAAGGAAAACATCGTGAGGACACTTGTGTAATTATCTCAGAAGTTTCTATAAGAATTTCGAATATATGCGAAGTCTGCCAACCCGCACTAGGCCAGCGTGGTGGACTAAGGCCTTAACCCTCTCAGTTGTAGAGGAGGCCCGTGCTCAGCAGTGGGCAGTATATAATACAGGGCTGGTATGGTATTACTCCTTAGTGCTATAGGCTACTTTTTTATCCCGGGAAAATATAAACCCGGACATTTATCCTGGACAAAACTTTTAAACGCGTGTGGAGGGACGGGCAAAAGCTATTGTCTATGTCTATATATTATATAGAAATAAATTTGTGTATGTATGTTTCCTATGGACTTCAAAATGGCTGGAGCGATACTGGTAATCTCCAGATTAGCCCAGTGCATGATCCTGTGAATTTTGGTAGCTATGAGATAATTTTTTTGACAATTTTGTGTCATCGGCATCTGGCTATAGATCATTAGTGCTACCCGTGCGAAGCCGGGGCGGATCGCTAGTTTTTATTAAAGCACAATGACTCGAAATAATATTCGCCCTTTATTATCTAAAAACTTCCAAAGCTTTAACGACGAAAAATTAGCAAAAAATAATCAGAAGGTCGTGTTATTCGATGCCGGGTGACGGTTTATAAGTTATGGAAAGTATTTATGATAATTATAAAAATACGTGTGGCACTCGGAGACTGCCGCGGTAAAGCTATTGCATAGCATTTTTTATCACAAATTTTGATTGACTAAACACAAATTCGATCTTACGCTTACCACATAAAGTAGATTTTTAAACGCGAGCAACGCACGTTTAGTCTTGTTATTGATAAATGTCAGAAATGCAATGGTCATCACAACCAGAGTAGAATAAATCAAAATTTGAAAAAAGAATGTTACATTCGATTCTTTTGTACTCGTGCCGTGCCAACACTGGGGAAATAGCTTCTACGCAATGTATTTAAGGTTCATATTAGATTAGTAAGAAATGGTTTTAATGACTTTAATAAATAAAATAAATAAAAATATACTCGTTTCAAGAATTATAGCTTCTACGCATTGTATTAAAGGTTCATATTAGTAAGATAAAAAAGATGTCAGGTTATTTTCGTTACGGAATTTCTGGATTCGGTCTCCACGCTCAAGGCCCGCGATAGAAGCTATGCAATAGCTTAATACTTCGTTATGGAATTAAGAGGTCCTAGATACACTGATTCAAGTTATTCACCGAGTAGAATAAAAGTCTCGATGGTCACAAAAACTATGGCAAATTAAAGGCAAATCACCACAGCTGTTGCTTGCTCCCTTTGATTAATTATATACCTAGATAGACACTGAACGTTGCAAACGCGTCGAAAAAAATAGAGGCCAACTGTTGTCCACTAAATGAGTTCGAGTGAATTATTTTTTGTTGTTTTTCATGGATATAATTTTCTCCCATTTTAATAGAAACCATGTAATAACTGGTATCATTATGCGCGCACACAAGGATACGCAGAATGATGCAGCGATAGCGTATGACAAAGCTGTCACGCATACTAGCTTAAGAAAAGTTGGCCTGTTTGTTTAAGTTTCATTGCAGCGCGTCACTCTATCTAGGTTTATAATTTATCAAAGCTTGCTCCAAGTGGATGAAAATGAAAACCTAATGTTTATAATATGAACGCCTTCAAATTAAATCTAAACACATTTATTTAAATAGCTAGAATTATTACTGTAATACAGAATAACATAAGCCTAACCAAAACAACATTAGAGTACACGGAAAAAACAACGCTATTCCGATCCAAATAAGAAGTTTAATGGCCTGAATTTATTCCCCGCTTCTATATCACTTTGAACAACAAACGTTGTAACGAAAAGCTGTGTATGCACCGACACTATCCAATCTTTACACACCGCTAAGCAAACCTAAATTTTATATCCAACACATAAAGATCAAATTCACATGCACCTGCGCATAAAACGGATAAGAGGAAAATCCGAAAATATTTATAAACATGCCACGCGAGAGTGGGCTCTAATAGAAGTGTGTAAAGTTCAATTTTACTTACATGGTGTTGGCATAAAAATTTACCCCGTATGTGTCAACATTAGACGGGGAACGCGTGGCGAAGACAAGCAGGGCATCTGTAAACAAACAAACAAAATTATATAGTTTTATAGTATCTTATAGTTGAGGAAAAAACAAGGATAAAGGAAACCTTTTACGATTTCCTGAACAATATTTTCTCTCTCAAGATCAAAACATTGTCATTAGTGGTATTAAGGGCGTTTTTTCACCAAATGACGTGACAAGCATGACTATCGTCCAATCGTCAGCCTAAATAGGGAGCGTGCACGAACTATAGGGGGCAGCACAAAATCGACACAAGAGCCACAGGTGGATAAAAAAAGAATCTAGAACTAGAACAATAATTTGTTTATATATTCTTTTAATATGACAAAAATGATAAAATATGTGTTCCGGCCGAATGTTATTTATACCCAGCGTGTCCAGAATATGCTTTTGTTTAGATGGGAGCTAGTTATTTAAGCAAAATAAGGAGGTTATGTTCCCTTAATTACAGATTTTTTTGTATTGAATATTTATTTATTTATTTACAATAAATAAATAATAATTATCTATAACTTTATATTTTTTTATTATCTTCAAAACGTATTTATTTTTATTAATTACGTAACGAAACATTTCTAAATGCTTTTGGAACTCATAATTATGTATGTTTTATACAGCTTTTATTATTTTTGTCGATTTTCACATAACCATGGAATGTAAGTACTTAGGTACTATTCTTGGGAACGTTGTACAATTTCTCACACTTTGATTTGTTTATTTTTATGTTTTGGAGCATCCAGATACACAGCGATACATTATCAACAAATTAAATGTTATTTTTCATCCTTTTAATGAATATGTACGTCAATGCCAAGTATCGATGGCCTGAAAATGAGTCAGATTGCGCCACTAGAAGGCAGTGCTTACGACGTGCACGTTCCCTATAACACCCCATTACCTTACGATCTGGTGTAGTGGTGTCAATTTGACGTGCATCAAACAAAGTTAACCTGCTTCCTTGTTTTTCGGCTCATACAATAAAAAACAGCTGTCTTTAAACAGTGTATTATACGGCATATCCACACTAATTGTAAAGAAATAACTGTGATTGTATTCTTTTATGTATTTACACTGATTAGGTACTCAGATAACTGTGAACCGATTTCTGCGATTTCTTTTTACTTAGTAAATAAGGTTCTCGACATGGTCCCACTATGATATACCTTGGTTTTGGGTTGATCATTTTGGAATTTGGATGTAGGAATTAATTTCTAAGCCCTCTCAGTAGTAGAGGAGGCCCGTGCTCAGCAGTGGGCAGTATATAATACAAGGCTGCTATGGTAATTAATTTCTAGAAGTACTGAACTGATTCTAATAAATATTTTGTTTTTAACAGGTAGCTACATTATCCCTGAATGCTGTAACATAGTGGTGGGTTTTATCCTGAATAGCAACCCGCTATAATGGCCCATGAGTGGCGCGTTCTGGGAACTATCTGTAAACAGGGTGGATTTTTGAGGTGAGGTAGCAAGAGCAGCTATCATAACCACTGTATCTACAAGAAAACTTTCTTAGGAGACTGTACAGTCAGCACCATAAGTAGATAAACAAATTCAAAACTTCAAATTGCCTACACACTTTTGTGTTCTTACTAATCTTTGGCGATTTGAAATTTTGATTTTGTACAGATATTTATGCTGGTGACTGTACATCATTTTTGAAGACATTAACAAAAATTAAAGCTGTAGGGCTGGTTTGTTTTTCCTGATTTATTTATTTTTACACTGTGTACAAATGTAAAGTATAGGCGGACTTAATGCCTAAGGGCACATGGCACATGATGCGTCACCCATTGGCGATACAAAAAAAGTAGTAACCCCAACCAGTACAAACTTTGACGTTCCATTGAACTCTTTAATTTCCCATGAATTTATAGCTGCACTTCATATTTTTATCGAGAAAGTTCCGCTCAGATTAGTTTGCTTGTTAACGATGCTCGACTAGTTTGGACAACTGCTAGACCGCAAATAAATATGGGATCTAGTGTATTTCTGGTTTTATGGAACAACCGTATATAATCTTTATATAATGTCTATAACGTAAACCCCATCCAAATCGGATCAGTAGTTACTGAGAGTATTATGGACATAAGTACATACGGGTCGAATACAGAAACTCCTCCTTTGAAGTAAGTTAAAATGTCAAGTAACTTAATGATTTACTTAGATTTTATCTAGCTAAAATAGTACATCAATAAAAGGAATTGAAGTAGGAATTGTAATTTGAATAGTTGTTTTAGATGTAAAAAAACTATTGGGTGACGAATGACCTGTCGTATGCGAACGACTGAGTAAGCATTACCACTTTGTCGGTTTTTACCGTTCACCACTCTCGGTATTATATACCATACCATACCAGCCCTGTATTATACACTGCCCACTGCTGAGCACGGGCCTCCTCTACTACTGAGAGGGTTAAGGCCTTAGTCCACCACGATGGCCTAGGGCAGGTTGGCAGACTTCATATTCGAAATTCACAGAGAACTTCTCGGGTATGCAGGTTTCCTTACGATGTTTTCCTTCACCGGTATTACATCAAATCCAGTAATTACATTAACTCCATTATTTTCCAAATTAAAATAGTGCTTGTACATTTTGGCGTCGGAAATATTATTTAGAAATTTACACAGACTACCTAAAATATTCTTTAAATAGAAAGCAACAGGGCTTGCTCTCTATTGGCAGCAAACATAGACTATTGTATCTATTCCTACTGCCTTTCCCATCAAATGAAACAACTTCTTGAACCCATTTATCCCTATATAAAACTGATGTTAACCCATTGGACATCCGTTACGAATAAAACTAACAGTCTTTGTGACGTCATCGTAGAAAAACATGTCAAAAATCCGTTGAACTCCGGGCATTGAGGGCAACGTTTGCATACGGCCGGTGTTTTCATTAAAATGCATGAAGTGACGTCATGGGGCTTCAATATGGGTGGGAGAGTGGCTTTTGGAGGTTTTGGTTTGAAGACTTGGTTTTTGATATGAAGGTATGTGATTATAGTGGTAGATTAGATTCAAGGTTCGATTTGCCTTTATGCCCGAAGGGGTAGGCAGAGATGCCTACAGGGCACCCACTTTTCGCCTGTGTATTCCGTCCCATGATGGGGGGCGAGCCGGTAGCCATATAGGGCACATTTCCAGAATCCGGGCTGATACTGAGTAGAAAAAGGCAATATCACTTTACCCGACCTGGGGATCGAACCCGAGACCTCAGTTTTGCAGTCATACCGTAATACAACTACGTCACCGAGTCAACTCAAACCAAAAACTTTCTACTGAATGATGAGACGAACATGCCGCTCATCGGATGGTAAGCGATACAATCTTCCATAACAGTAGCAACACAATACTTAATGTTTAATTAAAAAGTACCTGCTGCGTGAAACTCCACTGCGCTCGACACCCTGAGACATAAGATGTTAAGTCTCATAATGCCCAGTAATTACGCTGGCTACAATAACCTTCACGCCGGAACACAACAGCGCATGCACACTGTTTGGTGGTGGAAGTCCATTGCGGTGGTACATACCCAAACGGCCTCTCCCATACAAGAACCCACCCCTTACTTCATATGTCTGTAACAGTCGATTTTTTCTCCATTTATTTCTATTATTCCGTCTTGTCATAAAAGCTTTTCGCCTACGTGATCAATAAAAGAGTCGTAAGGCATAGAATTCTGCCATCTGCAATCTGGCATTTGACATTTATAATCTATGTCACACGGCCTCACACTTCTCCAGATTCTCTGAGCAATAAAATTCAAATGGCTTTTGAAAAAATGTTGTCATTGGCATTTTTAAATGGCATTTCATTTGAATACGCGTTGGCAAGCTCGTAAGAGCATGCATATTCAGGATTCAGTCAGTAATTTATGGGCTACATTAATCTAGTTTAATATGGGTTAAATATATAGAGTACGTTTAGTTCAAAAGATTGTTGGTTTTCGGGCCAGTATGGAGATTTTGTGGAGTGGAGGCCACGTACTGGCAAGCGCAGCGTCGGCCGTCCACCCGCAAGTTGAACAGACGACTTGATAAAGGTCGCAGGAACACACTGGATGCAGGCCGCTTTTGACAGGTCCGTCTGGATATATTTGGGGGAGGCCTATGTTCAACAGTGGACGTCGTGTGGCTGATGATGATGACGGAAATTTTGAAATATTCTAAGAATAATTACGTACGATTATTGCTAAGAAAATGGCTCCGTTAAAATCAAGCTTACTTCAAAAATATTTCATGCAGTCGGACCTAAAACTAGGTTTCAATATGAAGTTAATCTTGTTTCCCTTGCGTAATGTAATACTTTTATGATCTGGGGATCAGCATCGCGCAGACAGAATGACAGCAATGGATTGACAATATTTTCGGTTTCATACAAATACTGTAAAAATAATAATATACCATACCATATTATATACTGCCCATGGCTGAGCAGGGCCTCCTCTACAACTGAGAGGGTTAAGGCCTCAGTCCACCAAGCTAGCCTAGTGCGGGTTGGCAGACTGAAATTCCTGTAGAGAACTTCTCAGATATGCAGGTTTCCTCACGATGTTTTCCTTCACCGTTAAAGCGAGCGATAATTCACAAAGAATACACACATAACTTTTTAGAAAAGTCAGAGGTGCGTGCCCTTGGGTTATGAACATGCGGACATTCGTCTCGGCAGTCCATTCCACTCCCAGCTAGGCTATCGCCGCTTTTTCAAAAATAATAATATATGCTTTAACAATTGCTAAATTCCTAAGAGAGATGTCCACTTTTTGTATGCGTGCTGGGCCTTAAAATCTAACCTGGCTCAAACTTTAGGGATATTAAAGGAGCAAAATATGGATTTGGGGTCCATTAAAAAAATGCCAATCTATCCGGGACGTAACCAATCCATGTGCCAAATTTCATCCAAATCCGTTCAGCTGTGTCTGCGGTTACTTCTAACAAACATTCACACATTTTCACAAACTTTCGCATTTATAATATTAGTAAGATAAGAAGTAAGGTTTTGTGCTAATCAGTTACTTTTTTCATAGTCGGGTTTCATAATTATGATGTAGGCGTCGATGTGGTATTTGCATGTAGTTGGAGGTAATAGTTGAGAACGTCTGCGCAGTGACTTACTCTATTAAATTTTACGTCGCACAAACTACAACTTAAATCATTATCCTGTTGCTAATTCCAATTTAAAGTGACGTAACATCCTTTTACACGTTTTCCGGGAAGAAGTGAGCTTTTAAAAGCGGCTGCTTTTCTATCTTAAAGCTCGTTTAGTATTCAGCCCGAGTTAAATTAGTTTAGAAAAGTCCACTGAATGTAACCTAAAAACTTACTAGGTTACACAAGATAATAAGAAACTGAAACTATGATACAAAAATTTAGAACATAATCAAAATGGCAAAATATATAATATTCAATTTATAATATATAATTTATTTATACAATACGTTTGCGGCTTCGCTGGCGTGAAAAAGTTTGTCCGATTTGATTGTGTCATAAACCCTCCATATTTTATCGAAATCCGTTATTTTTTGAAGTGAAAACTTCTTTAGCGGCGTTGAGCACTTTTTTGGGATGGGTATAAAATGTTAAACTCGCGTCAGGATCACGTGACCGATCGAAAATGCGTAGGAGGTTTTACCATCCCTTACTAATATGAACCTTAAGTACAATGCGTAGAAGCTATAATTCTTGAAACGAGTGCATTTTTATTTATTAACGTCTTTAAAACCATCCTTTACTAATATATGAACCTTAAATACATTGCGTAGAAGCTATTTCCCCAGCGTTGGCACGGCACGAGTACATAAGAACGTAACATACTTTTTCGAATTTTGATTTATTCTACTTTGGTTGTGATGACCATTGACATTTATCAAAACCAGACTAAACGTGCGTTGCTCACGTTTAAAAATCTACTTTATGTGGTAGGCGTAAGATCGAATTTGTGTTTAGTCAATCAAAATTTGTAATTGTTTGTTTCTTTTTAACCGACTTCCAAAAGGAGGAGGTTATTTTAGTTTGATTTATCGACGACACTTATTGATGTGTTATTTGCAAGAAACTGTGCATCTTGGGTTTTTTAATACATCAATGACGATAGCGCAATAAATAAATATTATATTTAACCACATAAATGCTAGTGCTCGTGCGAAATTATTCCCTAACCATTCCAAAATATTCAAAAATGCACAACGTTAATTTTAAAGTTTTCACTTCTGTCGGCACTCCCGGAGTGCAACCCGTTCTTTTTTTTTTTAATGGACCTACCGGCCAGTAGCCTGACGCGAGTCGGCTTTTCTGGCCACACCGGACTTTCGGGTGAACGCTTTAGGCGCTCGCAACCCTTGATTTAAGTAACCGTGCTGAGGGCAACCCACTAACGGGTTACGAACCTCGTTCGGTAGTTTTTGAGTTTATAGCGTTCAGAGAGGCAGACAGACAGACATACGTGGCAGGGGACCTTGTTTAATAATATGTATGTAAGGAAGGATGTAGGTATACAACGTGTTGCACACGACGTGGCGTCGCTCGTGTAGAAGACTTTTCCAAGACAAAAATGTATCCGCGATTTTATTAAAACGATTGATCCGATTCGGATGGGCTTCTCGCTATTGTCTTTGACTAGATGTACAATAAAGAGTTAAAATTAAAATTTATGAAAATAACTTAGACTGCCAATGAAGAATAATATGGCAGTTATATTAGTTAATAGTATAGTATAATATAATAGTATAGTTCTTCGAATGAATTTTGAATTGAGTTTGAAGGAAGAAGACATTCTATAACTATAATAGGTTTACAATCTGTTTATGAATGAGGTCGTATATCTTCACTAATATTATAAAAGTAAAGTTTGTGAGTCTGTTTCTAGGAAGTAATCTCTGGAAATACAGAAGTGGTTCGATAAAATTTAGTTTGGAGGTAGTTTGGGATTCTGGGAAGGATATTGGCTACTTTTTGTCCCAGGAAAATATAAAGCGGGTCTTTTATCCCGGAAAATCTTTTACACGCGAGCAAAAACTAATAAACGCATACTCACGCCTTATATCCCCGGAGGGGTAGGCAGAGGCGCAACTAGTGCACCCACTTTTCGCCGTTCATATTCCGTCCCATGATGTGATAGGGGGCGAGCCTATCGCCATGTCGGGCACAAATTCCAGACTCCGAGCTGATACTGATTATAAAAATCCAATATCACTTTGCTCGACCCGGGGATCGAACCCGAGACCTCAGCATTGCAGTCGTACCGTAATACAACTACGCCACCGAGGCAGTCAAAAACTAATATTGTATATTTTAATTTATGTATCTTTATTTAAATATCAAATCACCGTGATGCACCTACTTTTTATCTTTGCTCCACCCTAAGCTTGACTGGAAGGTAATGCCCATGTCGTTAAGTTCACCGATTTACATTTGTGGGTCTTTAAAACAGTTACCAATCGATATCATAAGATATGACTATCTCTTTTTAGTGGATATACGGCAATAGATCCACAGTAATACTTTAAATCTTTATTGCTACTCTTGAATACAAATAAAATGGCTCCCAAGAGTATTATCCGATCTCGGTTATTACAAATCAATATTCAAATGTTAAATGGAAATATGAAAGTAAAACTGAAAATTTAACTGGAAATAACTGATTCATGAATATATTTCTTTTATAAAACACGCATTCACGCCGTATGGGTATGCAGGGGTGCAACTAGTGCACCCATTTTTCGCTGAGTGAATTCCGTGCCATGATGTGACAGGAGACGAGCCTATCGCCGTATCGGGCAGAAATTATAGATTTGGGGCTGCGCAGAAAATCGCAATATCCCTGACCGAAATTCGAAACCGAGACGATTTATGCGAAAATAACTGAAATCTTACACCTTCATGTCTAAGCTGTTAAATCGATTTTGATGAAATTTGATACCATGAAACAACTTGGCTTTACTCCGGAAAAAGTTTTTCACGAGAGCGACGCTGCAAGCAATACATAGTTAAATATAAACGGGATTTAAATTTTCCAATCTATTTAACTATTTTTGTGGCTTGTACTACAAAACGAACGCTCAATCACGGCTTTAAGTTTAAAATTGTTTTTTTACGGCCATAGAAAAGTGAGCCCACTTCACGTGGTGGTAAATGAAGTGGGGTCCAGAATCCAGATACAGTGCTTAAGAGAGATGACTATCTCTGTTTTGCGGGGTAAAACGCGTTATCGCTACCATCTCTGGAGGGTGAGTGGAACGGTTATGTTGGTTTCACCGGTCTTACAGCCCAACGTCGACAATCGGGAGTATAGCATCCGAGCGAGCATTGGACCGAGTCCCTAACCTTCTGTACACCCTACACCGCTATACCAACCAAAACCCGCGGTGGCCTTCTGCGCATACGATACGGCCCCGGGGTATGCTAGTCGCATAATTATGCCGGCCTGATTGAAAGTTCCTGGGGGCAGCAGGTAGCGACATAAATATAGAGGAGCAAGTTTCTTGACCAATACTGGGAACTCAATTTATTGAGGACTAGCGGGGAGTGAAACAAATATAGAGAGAGGCTGTTTTGACTTCCATCAAAACGACAGACATGGCCGTACTGTATGTAACTGTAATAGAAATTATAATTATGTAAATTCAATAGGTTTCCATTTAGATTTTTGTCTGTGTTAATTTATTTAAATACAGCGCATCATCATCAACCACATGACGTCCACTGCTGAACACAGGTCTCCCCCAAAGATTTCCAGACGGACCTTTCTAAAGCGTCCTGCGACTTTTATCAAGTCGTCTGTCCACCTTGCAGGTGAAGTATTAATATTTCACATAAATCATTCGTATTGTTTTTCGTTTATCCCATCATAATATTGCGAGCGGTTTGCTCGTCTATTTATTTAGTTGCCTACATTTTTTTTATTATAATGTTATGCTTGCTACTCTATAGTAGCATACATATAGTTTATACTATAGCTATATATAGTTTTGACGTTTGTCCGCTCATGAAGTTTCGTATTAATTCATAACTACATTGAAGGAGCTAACTGCTGTACATTATTGTCAATAGTGACGTGCAGTAAAATTGATTGCAACGTATAATTTTACAACAATCGGCATTTGTTTATCGAAATTCTAAAATAAAAAATAATATATCTGATACAATCGTCACTTATAGGACCGCTGGTTACTATATTTTTTCGATAATGAATTGAGATTTCACCTCACTATTGTAATCTGTCAAAACGGCCATCATAGCGTGCCGGTACAATAACTATATTTTAGCAACATCACAAACGTAAAGGTAAGTGATCATCATCCATAACCATTCATAAATTGATGCATTTGAATAGACCTTAACACAAGGGCCATAAAAGCTATTTCCAAACTCAATTTCATGAAAAATTCGTCTCCAAAGGAAATTCAATGTAACAGGACATCAATAACATAGCTTCATATTCGATTAGTATGAAATATAGAGTGTGAGAACAATATGTCAACGTCACTGAGAAATGCTGGGGAGTGTGAAAAATGCTGCCAAATTGGGAGTAGGATCTAATGGTTTAGCAAATTGACAGCTCGCCTGCGATAGTACTGCTGTCTTACTGACATTAAGGCCGCATTCACAAAATATACTTACCATACCATACCAGCCCTGTTTTATATACTGCCCACTGCTGACCACGGGCCTCCTCTACAACTGAGAGGGTTAAGGCCTTAGTCCACCACGCGGGCCTAGTGCTGGTTGGCAGACTTCACATACCTTCGAAATTCTTAAAGAGAACTTCTCAGGTATGCAGGTTTCCTCAAGATGTATTTTGATGATATTATTATCTGAATTAGCATAATGACTAATGGTCGCCAACTGGTCCAAATTCAACCGTAACTTATAAATTTTATTTTTCTGCACTCCGTCTCTATATGTCTTTAATTATGCCAAAGGACATGTCTAAAAACGGGCCTGAAACTCTAAACATATAAATTTGGATTGGAAAACTAGCCTTTTGCAATAAATTGTTTAATTTTAAGAAATTGTTTAACTCCGATTTTGAGATTTATGTAACTTTGCTTCGCTTGAAAACTACATTTAATATGAACGTTTTTAAAAAAGTTAGTTATGAATGGAATCTAAAATTTTTTTTTTAATGGATCTAAGTTCCATATTCGACCCCTTTAATATCCCTAAAGTTTGAGCCTGGTTAGATTTTGAGGCCCAGCACCCATACAAAAAGCGGACATCTCCTTTCACACTCTTCCACAACGTCATGTATGCCATGTGTTTAAAAAGGGTTTCAAAGTTTTTATTCAGGTATACACCTTTTGTTCCGAAAGTGATATTCAATTTTTCTAATCAGTATCAGCCTGGAGTCTGAAATTCGTGCCCGATATGGCGATAGGCTCGTCCCCTATCATATCACGGGACGGGATACGCACGGCAAAAAGTGGATTCACGAGTTGCGTCTCTGCCTATGCTTCCGGGGGTAAAAAGCATCAGTATGACGTGTTTGTGTTTTGTTCCAAAAATGTACATGATTTTTTTTCTGAGAAAGGTGTTTCACGTAGGCAAAATAATACCCAAAACTGGCTAAAGCCGCTTCTACCACGTCTAAGATTTAAGCTCTAAAGTTTCATTAGCGTTGAACAAAGCTCTTTCATCTCAAGCCTTTGAAGCATAATGAAGGAACATATCGAATGATTCGACATGTAAACTTAATTAGATGCCTTCTCAAAGGGTGTCTATATTTAGGTCCTTACATATGAAATTGGCGTTTTGTCGTACTAGCCACTTTGATCTGAAATATCTCCCTTTTGGTTAAGTATTCCAAATTAAAATGTATAAATGCATTGAGTTTCGATAACTGTCTTTTATTTGTTTTTTTCCTGATTACTTTTTTCTTTGGCGTCTTTCATATCGCACAATGGAAAACATTAAATATTGCTATATTTACGAGTATGAGTTCCACCGTGGCACCAGTGCAGAAACAGCAGCGAAGGATTAACGATATGTACGGTACTGGTGTCCCAAAAGAAAAGACGGTACTTTTTTTTCTTATGGCATTGAATGACGAGACAAGCATGCTGTTCACCTGATGGTAAGCGATACGACCACTCATAAACAGTAGCAAGACCATCCAGCACCTTACAAAGTACTGTGTGGCATTCCACTGCGCTCGTCATCCTGAGACATAAGATGTTAAGTCTCATTATGTCCAGTAGTTACACTGGCTACAATGTCCTTCAAACCGAAACACAACAGTGCATGCACACTTCTGCTTGGCGATAGAAATAGACATTGCGGTGGTACCCACCCAGACGGACTCTTACATTAGAGACCTACCACCAGTTTCTCAGCATTTTCGTTCTGGAAATTTCGACCTTCAGAACAAACCCCGTGGACGGCCGGAGACCAAGGTGGATAATGAGGAATTAAAGGCTGTTGTGGAAGCGGATCCATCGCAAACCACTGCAGAGTTTTTTTTTTTTTATAATGGCATTTGTGTTCACATTTTGCCAATGTCAAGTTTGGTTTGTCTATTTTATTATCTGTAGTATGTCGTAGTAAAGCAGTGGCTACCTTACCAAGACTTTATCGAGGAGTTTTGGCGGCAACAAAAAAAAACACTTGATTAGCACAATTATTTCAATTCACTTCATTTCAGCTCTTTAATAGAACTATATTGGATAATATACCACCATAATTATGCAATATAACACTAAGTATCTCCAAAATAATGAATTAAAACAAGAGCACCTCATGACACTTCCAAGTTCCCGCCAAAACTCCACTGCAGAGTTAGCTGCAGGCTTCGGTGTGAGTAATAAAACTGTTTTAATCCACTTGAAGCAAAATCGGGAAAATTAAAATCTTTGCAACAACACATACACTGCACAACAGACGGCCGCTAAACTAGAGGAACTGCAATTGGAATGTCTGCGACATCCACCGTACTCCAAATCTATACTATTATATAAAGCTGAAGAGTTTGTTTGTTTTTTTGTGTGAACGCGATAATCTCAGGAACTACTGGACCGATTTTGAAAATTCTTTCACTAAGAGGAAGCTACATTACTCTTGAGTGCTATAGGCTGCTTTTTATCCCGGAAAAACTTATCCACGCGGGCGGAGCCGCGCGCAATGCTAGTATACATATATAATAAGCGAATATAAAGTTAAAGTATTTTTTGGTTTGTAGTGGTTTTGAAGTCGGTTTTATTTTTTGTTAAAAAGTTTTTATTTATTGCTTTTTTGTTAGTCAATTATGAAATGGTGTAAACAATACATCATCGGTATACGATTGCAACATTCGCGGGTCATCTGCTAACATTCAACATTCCGGGAAAATATTTTTATCCCGTAAAACGTTTTTCACGCGGGCGGAGCTGCGAGCAGAAGTCTAGTCTTAAATAAAACCATTCACACGTTTTTAAAATAAGTCCTCATTTGTTTGTCTGTTTTTATGTGTTATTTTCTAACATACGCCATTTTAATCGGATTTTTAATAATTATACTACACTGCAATCAGCCCTGTATTATATACTGCCCACTGCTGAGCACGGGCCTCCTCTACTGAGGGGTTAGGCCTTAGTCCACCACGCTGGCCTATTGCGGGTTGGCAGACTTCACATACCCTCGAGATTCTTATGGAGAATTCTCAGATATGTAGGTTTCCTCACGATGTTTTCCTTCACCGTTAAAGTGAACGATAATTGATAAACAATACACACGTAACTTTCATAATTAATTCCTTCATAATATAAAATAGTCTACATTTTATCAAGAAAAGGGACTTCTACGCAAACGGAACAGCGAGTTTAATTGCTGTTTCTATAATTGTAATAATGATTCGGCGAATGGTATAAAGGTGCGTCTAAACTGAGGATAATTAGCAATATATATTAGAATGTAAATTCCTTATATTAACCTGATCCTTTACCAGCCGATTTTCGGCCACGGCGGCCAATCTCTGTTACTGTTACTGTTGAGGGGCTCCTTTTCACGCAGTTAGCCCGTAAAAAGTCGGACCGTTGTGCGTGATGTGCCAGCTAGAAGTCTAGCCAGCCCATCTCCTTCCAGAAGCGCAGGATCTTCCTGGTTCCTTCACAGGCTTCTCGGAGTGGCCCCGGTGTGCCGAGGATTTCGGCGGCCAATCTCAATAGAGACCGCAAAAGATAGTGTACAAGTGTGCGTCCAATACACAGGTGCACTTACTATTCCATCACTCTCATATTCTGGTGAGACGGTAATCCGATATGACAAGAGAGAGATCAGGAGCAGGACCAACGGCTTTACATGCTTTCAGAGGAACGGGGATATCACACCGCCAACTTCCTAACTCCGAGCTACGACTGAGTAATGTTTAAGACAGAAAAACCTAATCACAATGTTTTTGGCCCGACCCGGGATCCGAACATGGGACCTCAGCGTGCTAATCGTACTCGTACCGCGTACGCAATACAACTACGCCACGGAGGCAGTCAACCTCACATATTAACCTATTGCTGAGGGAAGCTAGACGACACCGCCCCGTAGCCCCCCTTCCCCCTTCCCTGTCTTCCTCCGTTCGTAATGGTGAATGCCAAGATTATACTAGCAATAAAACCCTTCATGCTAAGAATGTCTCAGCGTAACGAACTTATTGCTTTGTTATTGGAAATTTATCAATATAATATTTAAGTTTTCCGTTCATTATCTTCATGCTACGTTTGTTTGTAATAAATTGCTCCGAATGAAAGGACCGCTATTTACACTTTATTTATTCTGTATTTTTTTTCTTATATATGTATAGAATAAAGTATTATATCACACACATACACACACACACACACGCCTTTTATCCCCGAAGGGTCAGGTATTGGCGCAACTAGTGGACCCACATTTCACCGTGCGTATTCCGTCCCATGATGTGATAGGGGGCGAGCCTATCGCCATATTGGGCACAATTGCAGACTTTAGGCTAAAGTAAGAAAGAAAGAAACACATGTTCTCAGAATAAACAGTACACGATGGCCTAGTTGGAAATGGAACGGTCTGCCGAGACGAATATCTGCAGGTTCAAACCCAAGGCATGGCATACACTTCTGACTTCCAAAGTTACGTGTGTATTGTTTATCAAATAACGTTCGCCTTAACGGCGAAGGAAAACATCGTGAGAAAACCTACATACCTGAGAATTCTCCATAAGAATTTCGAAGGTATTTGATGTCTGCCAACCCGTACTGAGCCAGCGTGATGAAGTAAACTCTAAACCCTGTCAATAGTAGAGGAGGCCCGTGCTCACCAGTGGACAGTATATAATACAAAGCTGGTATTATTAAATGTTCACAGACAGCAACAAAACCATGAGAATCTCGTAAACAGTAAATACAAATACAGACCTTAATTACACACAACCAGCAAACATAGACTCGTCAAAACAAGAAACTCTAAAAATAAATCAAAGGGGAAACAGTCGAAAAATTGCGTTGCATTCCATCCGTTCGTCACGACTCACGAGTAAGAGTGAAGATTCGACTTCGGCTTCGGTTTCGATAATAGAGGCCGAAGATTGCCCGAAGGTGAAGTTCGGTTTCGGCCTAGAAGTATGACGTTAATAACGAACGTTTATGTAGTGATTTACCTTTAATAGGAATAAAATCGAGGTAAAAAATGTTAATGTAAAATTCTGAATGAATAAATGCCTTAATTGTAATGTTAAAAGAGTTTAGTACAGGATCCCTGATCCATTTTTGCACTTGATTACTATCAAGCGAATTTTCCGTGAGTAGCTTCATTTTGATGAGACGCCCAACACTATCCTGTACCAAAACTCGATTGTGGTAGGTAATAGGGGTAGCAGGGATCAAATATTTTGATTTTATGATTCTCAAAAAACGATTACTAACTGGGGTTTTTTTGTTAAATCTGATGATAATTATCTAAATTATTCGAAATAATATTTGTCCTACAAAATGTATGGTTTGATCAAAAGGAGGGGACCTCCTTCCAAAATGTATCGATAACGAGGTCTTAAAAAACAATTACTAACCAGCTGTTTTTTTTTTTTTTTACTTAATTATTATTTATATAATTTAACAGTCACATTGTCCTACAAAATGCGTGGTACGTCATACCGGTCCTATCAAAATGAAGCTACTCACGGATAATTAACTTGATAGTAATCAAGTGCAAAAATGGACCAGGGAACCTGGACTAGTTGACCCACTTTACAAAAAGCAGATATAGTTATTGTGTTTTTACTTCCCTTATCAAAAATCTTAGAAACAGTTAAGCATATTATATAGAAGTCGCTGCTTTTAAAGAAATTGTCGCTACGTCTTCTATGGAATTTTAGAATATAATATTTAACAAAGACGAGCGTTATATTCGTGTTACTCACGTAAGTTATTTACAGAAAATTTACTAGTTTAAACAATCACCTAAGGTGATACTAATAAACTTATTTATAATAAGTGACTTACAACACATATATTTTCGGTCTATCACGACATTCGGCCCCGAATTCGGCCTCAAACGTCCAACATCGGCCAGTAAAGATAATATCATGAAAAAACAGCAAAAAGATAAAAAACATTCGCGGGGCGGTCTCATTAAAATTTGTACACGCCGATGCGTCCGGGAGTGTTCGTAAACAAAGGCTCGTATATTTTTATTTCTTTAAAAATATGTTTTATCAATCCTTTTGATGTTTTCGATTGATAGTTATTTTAATTGTATGGGTTTTAATTACTGTCTCGGTAGCGTTATATTCAGGTATGACTGCAGTGCTGAGGTCTCGGGTTCGATCTCCGGGTCGGGCAGTGTTATTGGGCTTATGTACTCAGTATCAGAGTCTGGAATTTGTGCTCGATATGGCGATATGCGCGTCTCCTATCACATTTTGGGACAGAATAGACACGGCAAAAAGTTGGTTCACTAGTTGCGCCTCTGCCACTTCGGGGATAAAAGGCGTAAGTGTGTGTGTGTGGGCATTAATGGGAGCATGGATTGAGAAATACTTATATTTAAACTATATTTGGTCGCGTATGAGCCTGTGTAAAAAAATCCTTGGTTTGAAAGTAACTTATTGCCTTAGGGATAATGTAGTTTTGAACTAGTGAAGGGATTTTCTGTATGGAAATAGTATTTCCGCCTAGTTATTATGTCTTTCCTATGAGTGGGGCAGGGTAGGTCTATCATCATCATCATCATCATCATCATCAGCCACAGGACGTCCACTGCTGAACATAGGCCTAACCCAAAATATTTCCAGACGGACCTGTCAAAAGCGTAGGTCCATCGCAATATGTATTTCTGCCGCTAATCATTTAGCTTGCACTGCTATGTTTCGGTCTAAAGGATATTGTAGGTATAAGAAAATACATTAATAAAAACTTAATTCTGAATATACCATATACAGAACATTTTCATATAAGACCTTGTTTTAAAAAACTGGACAAGTGCGAGTTGGACTCGCGTATCGAAGGTTCCGTACAAACTTTTAGGTAAGGTATCTAAGTATATAAGTTCAATAGTTCCCCAAAATTAACTAACTTTAAAAAGTTTGTAAATTCGCTTTTTTTGCTATTAAAGTACGTAATATTTACAGTTTTCAGATTTTATCATATACATGTGCTGTAAGACCTTGCTTTTTTCCAAATTTCATGATTTTAGGTCAACGGGAAGTGCCCTATAGGTTTTGATTCCCATTTGACAAAATATGCGAATATATGCGACATAAACGGTCATATCTTTTGATCGCGTTGACGTTGTTAAGTTTGATTTTTTACAGCTGGAAGAGACTGTAGACTCGAGTATTTGATATAAATTTCAAGTTGATATGTCTACTCGTACCTGAGATAAAGGGTCTTGATAGGCTGACAGACGGATAATGAAGTGATCCTATGAGGGTTCCTTTCTTCCTTTTGAGCTACGGAACCCTAAAAACAGTGTCTTGACTAAATAAAAAGAAATTAAGAGTACTATTAGCGACGTAATGTTAGTCTGGTACATAAAACCTTGTCTTAAAACTGACATTGTAGTTTTTACAAGACAAAATAAAAACGTTGGTTGTTTTCTTTTTTTGGGGACTTTTAGCCATTTACATTGTCCTTAAAGTTTTTATGTTTTAAGTAGCAGTTGGGCTATAGCCTTTTGAAGAACCTATTTCTACGTTAAAGACGACGATGATTTGTATAGTACTGCGGGTGCTTAAGGGAGGGAATGTTCACTCACCATTGAGTGAACATTTCGCACCTTTAGAACGAAAACGACACAATTCAAAACAATCGAAAATTGAGTTATCGTCATAAAATGACTTAAAACTTTCTTATAAAAATATCACAAAAAGGCCCGATATCACAGTTTCGGCCTTTTCTTGCTTGAATATGGCTGTGTTTGAAATATTGTTGTATTTAGAACTTCGTTTTAAGTCATTTTGTGAAGATATCTCAATTGTCGATTTTTTTGAATTGTGTCGTTTTCGTTCTAAAGGTGCGATTTGCTTATTTCAATTTACTTCAAATAAAAGACGTGATTAGCAGGGTTTGCGTTATACTAATGGAATAAACCCATACTGGGCCAGCGTGATGGACTAAGGCCTAATCATTCTCAGAAGTGTACTTCTAATCAATCACAATCATCAGAGTAAAAAGAAACGTACCTTCGTGTCATATATGCCACATTCTAAAGGGTTGGGTGGTGTTATTACTGGTTTTATTCACTTAGGTATCTATACTATATATTAATATTATAAAGCTGAAGAGTTTGTTTGTTTAGTTGGTTGAACGCGATAATCTCAGCAACTACTGAACCGATTTTGAAAATACTTTTTATCCCGGAAAAACTTATTCAAGCGGGCGGAGCCGCGAGCAGAAGTCTATAAATAATAATAATACCAGCCTTGTATACTGCCCACTGTTGAGCACGGGCCTCCTCTACAACTGAGAGGGTTTAGGCCTTAGTCCAACACGCTGGCCTAGTGCGGGTTGGCAGATTTGAAATACCTTCGAAATTCTTATAGAGAACTTATCAGGTATGCAGGTATCGTCGCGATGTTTTTCCTTCACCGTTACATCGAGCGATAATTCACACAGAATACACACATAACTTTTTAGAAATGTCAGAGGTGCCAGACCTTCGGATTTTGAACATGCAGCCATTCGTCTTGGCAGTCCGTACCACCAACTAGGCTATAGCCGCCATCGGCGTAACCATTCCGTCAATTTTGTAGTAATTGTAAGAAACCGAAATATTGTATCGTTATTTTATATAAATTTTGATAAAAATAGGGAAGTTTCCTATGTTTGATTTTGTAAATTATTTTGTATGTAACAGAAAATAATACAAAAAATAAATTCTTCTGTGACATCAGCATCAAAATTAGTTGAAAAATAAAGGAGTTATTCATATTTGAAATATTGTTGTGAGCAAAAGTGGGGATGTGAAAGGGATATCGCGCTATCTCTTTCGCACGCACGCAGCGTTATGGCCGGCAACTCTCGTCGACGTCACTTTGTAATATCACTGTTATTTGACAACTACCCCTTCCACCAAAATTCAAAGCTTTAAAACTTACTGACTATTGCCCCAATTTAGAAAAATCTTTTTGTGTATGATTTTGGATGGCATACATTTTTGATAAATGTATCAAAAAAAGTAGCCAACTACCCTATTAGCGTATGCGCGGTGCCTTATTTGCCAACAAAATATATTTCTATTTTATTCACAACAGATGAAAAAAACATTCGAATAAGCCGATTGAACGAATGCAAATACATAATACACAGCACGTCCTTAATTAATCCGTATCAAGCTCTCTACATTGATTCCTGTTATTATTTTAATAAGGCTCTTTTTGGATCATCTGGCTTAAAAGATTAAGTTTTATGAAAATATATATTAATTATTATTTGAATAAGATATTGCTTGAGTATAGTGGTACTTGTTGGCATTTGAAAGTATATTAAGATCCACAAATTAATCTATGGTATTTTGTATTTATTCTACTAGAAACCTTTGTCGTTGATTTTCATCTTTTTCTTTTATGTAGTTTATGGTTCTAAACAACTGCACGTAGGCCTTTCACGTGATTGCCAGAAATAAGCAGCAATTTATTATTCTCTGTAACCTTATTTCCCATAGTACTCTATGAATATCGCCATATCAGGCACATATTCCAGACTACGGGCTGATACTGATTAGAAAAACCCAATATCACTTTGCCCGACCCGGGGATCGAACCCAAGACCTCAGCATTGCAGTAGTATCGTAATACAACTGCGCCACCGAGGCAGTCTACTACGTCACTTTAACGCTACTAAAATCTTTACTAATTTTATAAATGCGAAAGTAACTCTGTCTGTCTGCCTGTTGCGCTTTCCCGCCAAAACTAAAAATTAAATTTGGTACGTAATTCTCGTAGCCAGTTTCGGCTACGGCGGCCAATCTCAACGGAGATCAGCCAGGTACGCAGGAGATATTATAGTGCACAAGTGTGTGCGCAATACACAGGTGCACTCGCTATTCCTTCACTCTCATAGTCCGGTGAGACGGCAATCCGACATGACCGGAGAGAGATCAGAGGCTGGGCCAACGGCTTTACGTGCTTTCCGAGGCACGTAGGTATCACACCGCCAACTTCCTGATTCCGAGCTGCGACTGAGTAATTTTTGTCACAATGTTTTTGGCTCGACCCGGGATTCGATCCAAGGACCTCAGCGCGCAAATCATACTCGTAACGCGTACACAATACAACTACGCCACCGAGGCAGTCAGTAAATTTGGTACACAGATAGCCTAGAGCTTAAGAAAGGACATAGGCTACTTTTTATCCCAGGAAAATATAAAGCGGGACCTTTATCCCGGAAAAACATTTCCACGCGGGCGGACCCGCGAGCAAAAGCTAGCTGCTTATAATTACGCATAAATTTACAATGTTCCATTAATCGTTAATCTATTTCACGTACATAATATACGCAGAGCGTCTGTTCGTGACATCGGTGCAAATGTAAAATTATTTTCTGGGACAGCCTAATGACATGAATTTTGGTATTTGGTTGCTAATTTTCATGTTATTATATTTCAATGTAATTAACTATTAGTCCAATGAAAAGTTTACATAGTAGATTTATCGTATGTTTTAGCTGGATAGGCAACAATTCTTGAAGCGAGAACTGTCGGCACGGGCGTAGCTATAGCTTTCACATAGGGTGGGTCCGAGGATACCAAAATGTCAGTGGCGTAGCATGGGTTCTGGCCGCCCCATAAAATGACCTTTCAAAAAAATAAGTCACGTATACCAACCCCCCCCCAATATATGCCCATGACTGTCGGAAAATTTGGCTTTTTTCCGAAAAGTGTCCTAACTGTTCGAAAACTCGAGAAATCAATTCAAATCACCCCTAGAACTAAGAAACACACATATGTCACGGCAATTTTCTTTAAAAAAAATGCATGGATGTACCATGCAATTATTTTTTCACCCTGAGGCATAAGATGTTAAGTCTGTTAAGTCTCATAATGCAAAGTAAGTTTACACTGGTTACAATGTCTTTCTAACACAACAGATCATTCACACTGTTTCTGGGCGGTAGAAATAGACATTCAATTGTATATGGTGTTGCTATTGTTAATGTGAGTGTAGCATTAGGTGAGTGGTTTGTTGGATTTGTCATCCAGAAGTACAAAAAGAAAAAAAAAACTAAAGAAAATCCTGCAGCTTATAATGATAATTATCAATGAATGAATAATAAAAGCCATGTTCACAACAAACATTTCAAACACAAATAAACAAAACTCGAATATACGTAAAATTAAAAACACGCAACTACAAGTGAAAATTAATTTTGTGATGTAATTAAAAGTTTGGAAACTGTTGCAAAATTTAAAACGTTGTCCTCGCGAGCTATTGTTCCGTTAATTGAATTTTTTGTTACGATATCAGTAATTTATTAAATTTTTTTTTTATGGCATGGAATGACGAGACGAGCATGCCGTTCGCCTGATGGTAAGCGATACGACCGCCCATAAACAGTAGTAGCACCATACAGCACCTTGAGTTACAAAGTACTGTGTGGCATTCCACTGCGCTCGTCATCCTGAGACATAAGATGTTAAGTCTCATTATGTCCAGTAGTTACACTGGCTACAATGCCCTTCAAACCGGAACACAACATTGCATGCACACTGCTGCTTGGCGGTAGAAATAGACATTGCGGTGGTACCTACCCAGACGGTCTCTTACATATGAGAGACCTACCACCAGTCATCTTTAAAATAGATGACAGGACAATGATATTCTAAAATAACAGATTTGTTATTACCACGTCTAATCTAAAGACCCGATATTTCAATTGGGAAGCTTAAAGGCAATAAAAAGAAACGCTTGCATACACTTACATACTCTTCTACCGCCAAGCAGCAGTGTGCATGCACTGTTGTGTTTCGGTTTGAAGGACATTGTAGCTAGTGTAACTACTGGACATAATGAGCCTTAACATCTTATGTCTCAGGATGACGAGTGCAGTGGAATGCCAAACAGTACTTTGTAACTCAAGGTGCTAGATGGTGTTGCTACTGTTTATGGGTGGTCGTATTGCTTACCATCAGGCGAACGGCATGCTCTTCTTGTCATTCAATGCAATAAAAAAAAACACTACGCTTGGCTTTTTAAATATATATTTGTGTGTATGTATGCGTACGGAACACTTGTTTCGTTCAATTTGTATGTCGTATCTATAGTTTTGAATATCGTCGGTCGGGGCTGACCAAGCCTTAGACAAAGAAATATCTCGCAATGGTTGCTAAATTAAACTTATCTACATTTAATCTCAAGATAAACAAATATATATGTCAGTTCAACATAATAATGATAAAAGACTCATCTTTTAACATGACACATTTGAAGTGACAAAAGATTCATCGAAGCGATATAAATATCAAATCGGCGAAGTAAGTGAACTAGTTCCACACTCTGCCTAACCCTCTGGTTATAAGCGTGATGTATCTTACCTTTACTCATTGCTGAGATGTATACCAGAAGAAGCACCACTTTCCCCACCATCTTTGAGGATCCTGAAAGCAAAATTTAATAAGTTAATTTTATGATCAAATATAGTTTACAGAAAAGCTATCATTGAAGGTATATCGCTCGCTGTAAGACCTAGGCCTAATCTCAAAGCTAAAAAAACACCTTACGTTAGACTATATGAGTCAGATTACCATAAGAATTAAAACGGTATTAAACCAAGTAAAATTCCGAAAGATCTTTATTAATTGAAAGAAGTATGCGGAGATGGTTCGGACACCTGGAGAAGATGGATCAAAGATGGGTTACGAAAGGTATTTATCGAGTGAATCAGGAGAGTACGGCAGGAAAGGGGTGCCCGAAGAGAACGTACAGTGATCAAACAAATAATCTTCGAAAAGGTTAGGTCAGGAGTATCCATAAAAGGTGATAATATATGAGGAGAACTGGGAATGTGGAAGAGGCGACTGAGGTGGTTCAAGATCGTAACATGTGGCGCTCAATGGCCTCTGCTTACCCCTATGCGATAAAGTCGTGAGTACGTACGTATCTTAATCAATAACTTTTTTACATGGACACGGGAAAGTTAATCCAATGCACCTAATAAGGGAGGCATCAAAATAGACCATCGGTTGAGAGATGATATCCTCGTCGACACAATTATGCCGGCCTACTACAATTACCTTTAGTTTTAAGTCTTCACCAACATCTTATCTTATTCTTATTACAAATGCGAAAGTTTGTGCAAATGTTTGGATGTTTGTTAGAAGTAAACGCAGAAACAACTAAACGGTTTTGGATGAAATATGGCACACGGGTAGGTCATGTGCTGGATTAAAACATAGGCGTTTTTATCCCGGTAATTTGCTCCCATGAGATATAATTAATATTTCTAATCTGATTCTTTAAGTATATGGCGCTGGAGTCGTACTGTGTTTTAGGAACTTTTGTAGCGGGAAAGACTTTTCCACGCGGGCGACACCTAGTTTTTTTTACAAAAACTAGTACACAAAAGAAAAATATTAATTTGCAGTCTAAAGACAGGTCTGGTGTGAAAGAATTCCTTTACAATAGCCCTCTCAGAATTTCGTAAAGAGCAGCATTTTAAATATAGTGCATTAAAAATATTGTAATGGAACTACAAACGGAAAAGCATTGTTTTGAATGTTGTTGGTTTAGCAAAGAGTTAATCTTCACTAATAGAATTTATGCAAAAGTAAGCACATTTATATTTTCTAGCTTTTGTATTTTCCAGAAAGGAATGCAATTTACATTAAACGGAATTCTAATATAATTGGATTAGAGATTAGATTGGATTAGAGATTTAGAGTGATTTTGATTAACATACTACCTATGTATTATTCAGAATAGATTTATTTTAGTTTAGACAGATCTGAAAAAAAAACAAGTCAGTAAGTTTGAGCTTAATAATAAGTTATGTGAATCTTATCTTACTTATATTATAAGTGCGAATGTATCGCACCTTTAGAACGAAAACGACACAATTCAAAAAAATCGGAAATTGAGTTATCTTCATAAAATGACTTCAAACGAAGTTCTCAATACAACAATAGATCAAACACAGCCATATTCAAGTGGGAAAAGGACCAAACTGTTATATCATGCCTTTCTTTATTATATATTTATAAAAAAGGGAGCAGTTTTAAGTCATTTTATGACGATAATCAAATTTTTGTTTTTTTTTTAATTGCGTCGTTTTCGTCCTAAAGGTGCGATATGTAATGTTTGGAATGGGTGTTTGTTGGAAGTAAATGTAGTAACCGCTGAACGAATTTGGATGTTTGGCACACGGATAGTCGATAGATCATTTTTTTTTTTTTTTTTTTTTTATTAAAAATAAAAAAATAAAAAATAAAAATAAAATAGTTTATTCATCACGTAGGCGAACATAATTGCACTTATGATAAGTCAAGATACATTCAATTAATAATAATAATTATTACAAAAAGTCACTTATATAACTACAGACATTTTTATAGGGAGTAAAATCAATGAAAAATAAATAATGAAGCCAAGCTCGGGCTGGCAGGAAAGAGAAGATAAAAATAAAATAAAAAAAAGAAAATCATTTTTATAATAATAAAATAATGGAAGGAACGCGTCGCGATCCTCACCGGTGAGGACACTACAGGCCCTAACCTAGCTAACCTACCAGCCTTTCACTAGCTACCTAAGCGATGACTACCCGAAGAAGAAAGGCAGAAAGAAACTCCGGGCTTACTTTTTTGTCATCATTTGTCCATTGAATCTTTATAATATTCTTTTTTTTTCAAGTCTTTTGCATACAAAGTCAGATTAGTTATATAAGCTAATGCACACACATCACCGTTAAATTGAGATAAAATCCAATTGAAGGAATTTAAAAAACACTAAACTCTACACCTAAAAAAAAAAAAAAAAAAACATAATTAGAGCAGAGAACACAAATAAATAATTATAATTAAACGGTGTACAGAGTGCATACGCCTACATTTACAAACATAATTTTTGAATTTTATTTGGTTTTCGAGCAATACGCACAATTTAAATAATTTATAATTTTAAAGGCAAGCGCAACACAATGATCGGTCGGTCGTCATTAACATTAAATGATTATATATTAACGCGAGGATAATTATAATTGAGGTATATATATGAATGTCAAATAAAGATTTAATATTAATTATAATGTCAATATTGTAGATGAGTACACATGACATTTTATGCAATTATCTTCTAATATTATGTGTTAACATGGTTGGCCATAGTGTGCAGGACCAATTTTCCAAACTGTCTGATCATCAAGGTAATCCGATACATTATAATACCCCTTAGACATTAACTCGCGCTTAACGTAACACTTGAATTTGTGTCCGGGTAGATTAGTTATTTCGGAGGGAAGTTTATTATAAAATTTTATTCCATTTGCTAAATATGATTTACTTGTTTTACAGAGCCTAAAATTTGGAACAACTAGTTTATTCTTATTTCTAGTGTTCAGACAGTGCAAGTCACTGTTTTTCATAAAAGTACTAAGGTTTTTGCGAACATACATAATATTCTGAAAAATGTATTCGGCCGGCAAAGTCAGTATATTGACCTCTTTAAACAGTTGTCTAAGAGAATCGCGAGAGCGAAGGTTATAAATAGCACGAATCGCTCGCTTCTGTAAGATAAAAATGGTCTGCAGATCTGCAGCAGAACCCCACAGAAGACTGCAATATGACATAATGCTGTGGAAGTAAGCAAAATATACCAACCTCGCCGTAGCCACATCAGTTAGATGTCTAATTTTCCTAATAGCAAAGACGGCAGAACTCAATTTGCTTGCAATTCTTTGAATATGGGGTCCCCATTGCAATTTATTATCGACTGAAACCCCCAGGAAGACCGTTGAGGGTACTAATTCTAGTTTATTCCCGTCTAAATCAATGTTTACTTCATTTTTATTGTTAAGTAACGAGAAACGGACACACTTAGTTTTTGCCGCATTTAGAAGTAAATTATTAGCAGAAAACCAGTCGGAAATCAATCTAAGTACTTTATTTGGCTCTGTAAGATTCTCTTCCCTTCTATTTATCTTAAATATTATCGAAGTGTCGTCAGCGAATAACACAACTTCAGCCATATTGTTAACCATGTAGGGAAGGTCATTTATATAGACTAAAAATAAAAAAGGACCCAAAATGGATCCTTGGGGAACCCCAATCCTAACTAAGGAGCCTGCGGAGAAGACGTTGTCGATAAATACTTGTTGTTTCCGATCTGATAAATATGAAGATATTAGGTTTAGCGCGTTTCCCCTAATACCATAATAACGAAGTTTTAAAATTAGGGTGCTGTGATCGACGCAATCGAATGCCTTGGAAAGATCACAAAACACCCCTAGAGCATCCTGTGATCCCTCCCAGGCATCCAACACTGCTTTAACTAAAGCACGTCCAGCATCTTGTGTAGACCTGCCTTTTGTAAATCCAAATTGCCTATCGTGTAATATTCTATTTTTATTAAAGAATACCAGCATTTGATTAAGCAATATTTTCTCGAATACTTTACTTAAAGCTGGTAAAATAGAAATAGGCCTATAATTTGAAGGAGTGTTTGAGCAACCTGCTTTAAAAATTGGCACTACTTTACTTATCTTCATAAGATCAGGAAATATGCCGTCCCTAATGCAGGAATTAAAGATATTAGCAAGGATTGGGGCGATGCTAACTATTACTGACTGCAACGCTTTAACAGACAAACCCCAAAGATCTTCAGTGCTTTTCATGTGTAGGCTCTTTTTGCATTGAATGACGAGACGGGTATGCCGTTCGCCTGATGGTAAGCGATACGACCACCCATAAACAGTAGCAACACCATCCAGCACCTAGACGTACAAAGTACTGTGTGGCATTCCACTGCGCTCGTCATCCTGAGACACAAGATGTTAAGTCTCATTATGTCCAGTAGTTATACTGGCTACAATGTCCTTCAAACCGAAACACAACAGTGCATGCACACTGTTGCTTGGCGGTAGAAATAGACATTGCGGTGGTACCCACCCAGACGGCCTCTTGCATAATGAGAGACCTACCACCAGTATGATCATGTCTTAGATTAACATTTAGGGTCTGTTTCACAGGTCTCAAGTAAATTTTATTACATAGTTATCGTATTGAACATCTAATGTCTCATAGTACTGATTTTTTGACAGTTATGTTACTATTTATCTGGGAGAATAGATCAGCGTGTTTAGAATGTGTCAAAAAACACGATACGACTCCGTTTCGTTTTATTGTGATTGGTTGAGAGACTAACAGGTGACTGACGCACTGGTCTCTCGATCAATCACAAACATCAAAATTAAACGACATCGTCTTACGAGTTGCGTTTTTTGGAGACATTCTAAGCACACAGAGTGTAACTTTTGTATTTCCTAGACTTATACATTAATTTGATGAGTAGTATTTATCAGAAAGCGGTGAAATCAGCCGTTAGGCTACATTTTATCCCGGTAATTTGCCTCCGTAGGCCATATTTGAATATTTAACGACACGAGATATCCACTAAACATATTACGAAGAATAGTTGAGTGCAAAAAACAACGCGTCGGCACACTACAAAAGTGTGACTTAACTTAAACAGGTAGACAGAAAAGTACAGTACATGTTTCTCCCGTTTGCCACCTGGTTTTCTTTTAATCTAGTAACTATTGTTATCAATATAAAATAGAAATATTTTTTTAAGAACGAATTAGAGTTAATAATTTGTTGTTTGGTGTGGAGTTTAAGGTGCAATATTGTTTTTCTTTCTCTTAAGATTGGTGGAACTAACCAAGATTATATAGAGCAGACATTGGGAAAATTGTCATAAAACATTTTGAGCCTGTTCGTCAGTAACTCAATCTAATGTGAATAGCAAAACACCTATGTAAAATGCATTAGAACATACTTTGACATGATCGTAATGCGCAAATTGGCATATTTACTTACAAAATATTTTCTTTACAAAGGAGATGTCCGCTTTTTGTATGGGTGCTGGGCCTCAAAATCTAAACAGGCTCAAACTTTAGGGATATTAAAGGAGCCAAATGTGGATCTTGAATCCATTAAAAAAATATTTTAGACCCCTCCATTCATAACTAACTTTTTTTAAAACGTTCATATTAAGTGTAGTTTTCAAGCCAAACAAAATTACATAAATCTCGAAATCGGTCTTTAAAATTAAATGATTTATTGCAAAAGGCTAGTTTTCAGGAGTTCTATCCAAATATATATAAACTGTCTTGTTTAGAATTTCAGGCCCGTTTTTGGACAAGTCCTTTACGTATACCGAGACGTCTTGTCACACGGACGTGACAGGTAAGACAGCGACTTATTACCAATTGGTACTATACTTAATGTCTTTGGAGCTAACCATAGTTACAGCTTAGTAGAAATTATATCATGAGTTTTTTACATAAAGATAAACCCACTCATACATAGGATCAGAATAACGTTAGATCTCAGCTAAGTCGAGATTTAACTCGTAAAGTATTATCTTTTGAACGAAATACCGACATGTAAACAACTTAAAAGACTAAAAGCGAGGGCCGTCTTAGCGTTAAGTCGCTCTCGACACAGCTCTCTGAAGGGCCCTCAGCCCTGGTTAGAGCCAGATGCTACGTTTGCCTGGCTTTGCTCTATTTGTAAAGTTTTCTAGGCGTTAATTTCATAAGGATTTTTTGGCTGACATTTTAGTTCTTTTTAGTGGGCGGTTTTTAGGTGGAAGGTATCGTTACCGACAGGGTAGTATTGTCTATTTCTAAGACGAGTATCGTATGTACAAAATTCTGTTTTTCAAAATACTAAGAAACTCAGATTAAATTACATTGAGTTATTTGATTCGAGGGTGTTTCGAAAAATCATCTGAGTAGCACGAAACTAGAAATTGTGTTCAGATTTTTTTTGGCCGAAAAAAATATTTTTCCCAGCCTTAAAATTTTATTATGGTTTGAAGATAAAAAAAATTGTGTCAAATACTACTCATTTTGGATAAGGGTGCCGGGAATCGAACCCGGATCGCCGCTTGAAGCGGACTCTACCACTGAGTTACACCCTGACGGGGCTGACGAAGTTATCTATCGCTATGAGGGCTATGACGTCACAGTCTTATCGATTTACTGGATACTTACTTGAGTTTTGAATCGTTTATAAGTTCAGTTCTCAAGTAGGGCAACAAAAAGTGTCATTCGATTTGCCACATAGAAGATTCCCGAAATGGTAATTATGCCCTATGTAGCGAGAACCCTAATCACGTTATGGGCCGGAAATAAGCTTAACATTAATATATTATATTAATAGGAATAGTAGCGAAATCTCTACAAAAATACTGCACAAAGTTAAATTCAGACATAAACATACACATCATACAGAAACAGGCATCCATACATACAACAACAATTGTCAGCAAAGTACTAGGGGACTCCATTTTCAATTAAGGGGAAACTGGGCCACCCTTTCCCTGAGGGTCTCAGGGCGGGCGCTCAGTATACCGAGCTTAGCTCGAGTAGAGGAAGACCTCAAACATGTTTAATATAATATTAATATTAACATATTATATAATTAGTGGTGCTTTCGATTAATCCTTTGGGGACAAATGTGTGTAACTATGATGGTTATTCTGTTACTGATATTTTAAATGCTAGTTGGTGAGGATGTTTGTTAGTAGGTGCCACGGTAATATCTATTTCTACCGCCAAGCATCGGTGTGCATGCACTATTGTTTTCCGGTTTGAAGGACATTGTAGCAACCGTAATCACGAGGCATTAAGAGACTTTAGTGGACGATAGCCTAGTTGGGAATGGAACGGTCTGCCGAGACAATGTCCGGAGGTTCAAAACCCAATGCACACACCTCCGACTTTTCGAAGATACGTGTATTGCTTATCAATGATCGTTCGTTTTAACTGTAAAGAAAAATCAAAGTAAGGAAACCTACATATCTCAGAATTTTCCGTAAAAATTTCGAGGGTATGTGAAGGTGGACGGACGACTTGATAAAGGTCGCAGGAACACGCTGGATGCGGGCCGCTTTTGACAGGTCCGTCTGGAAATCTTTAGGGGAGGCCTATGTTCAGCAGTGGACGTCATGTGGCTGATGATGATGTGAAGTCTGCCAACCCGCATTAGGCCAGCTTGGTGGACTGAGGGCTAACCCTTCTCAGTAGTAGAGGAGGCCCGTGCTCAGCAGTGGGCAGTATATAATAAAGGGCTGGTTGCATTGTATTGCAAGAGACTTAATATCTTATTTCTCAGGGTAACGCGCTGCGGAGTGCGACGCAGTACTTTGAAATTTAAATTTCTGTATGGTGTTTCTACTGTTTATGAGCTGTCGTGCTCTTCCCATCAGACGAACGGCAAGCTCGTCTCGCTGTTTAAATGCAATAAAAAAACTAGAGACACGCGTGTAAAATCGCAAGAAAAGCTTGTATGTAAGTTATCTATTTAACACACACACTCACGCCTTTTATCCCCGAAGGGGTAGGCAGAGGCGCAAATAGTGCACCCACTTTTCGCCGTGCGTATTCCGTCCCATGGTGTGATGGGGGGGCGAGCCTATCTCCATATCGGGCACCAATTCCAGACTCCTGGCTAATACTGAATAGAAAAACCCAAAATATCACTTTGCCCAACTCAGTGATCGAACTCGAGCATTGCAGTCGTACCGTGATACAACTACGCCACCGAGTCATCTATTTCTATCTATCGAGGATCTATTTAATACCAAAGATATTAAATATTTCGGCTCGAAACACAGCTAATTACCAAGTTTATTACGAAAAGGTCATTCGATCGAACAAATTATATTTTACGACATTTCCTTTTAAACGCGCCTTTTATTGACACAGGTAAAATAAAATTATATTTTCTTTTGTATTTTCACCCTGTAAATAGACCTGCTTGGTGTAGCATTTGATTCTAAAGTCAGGCTATGTTTTTCTTATGTTATATTACTAGGTTTTGTATTCATATCAGGAATTTAAATATATTATATGGCGGCATTGGGAGGTAATGCCCTAAATCGCCACGCTGGGCAAGCGGGTTGGCGATCGCAGTGAATGGAGCATAAAGCAGCAGACCGGGCTCTGTGGCGTATCTTGGGAAAGGCCTATGTCCAGCAGTGGACTGCAACGGGCTGATGATGATGATATATAACAACGTGCGAAAATTGCTCCTCTGCCTAATGCATAAAAAATACAAACACAATAAAAAAAAAAAAAAAACAAAGTCATGTGCATTGTGCATGTTATATTTGTATAAAGTTACAATGTATTTCTAAAAACAGTTTTATTGGTATCGAATTCCTCAAATTTCGTTGGTTCAAATCCCGGGTCAGGCAAATAAATTGGGATTTTCTTCAGTATCAGCCCAGAGCCCGAAATTTGTGCCAGATATAGCGATATCCTCTCACATCATGAGCGGGATATACACGATGAGAAGTAGATGCCCTAGTAGCGCCTCTGCCTGTCCCTTCGGGGATAAACTTTTGACACTTTACTAAAATATTATTGTATAACTCATGTTGTGTCCATCTGTTATTAGAGATACAATAATAATGTAACCATAATAGGATCGTCTGGGTGGGTACCACCGCAATGTCTATTTCTACCGCCAAGCAATAGTGTGCATGCACTGTTGTGTTTCGGTTTGAAGGACATTGCAGCCAGTATAACTACTGGACATGATGAGACTTAACATCTTATGTCTCAGGATGACGAGCGCAGTGGAATTCCACACAGTACTTTGTAAGTCAAGGTGCTGGATGGTGTTGCTACTGTTTATGGGTGGTCGTATCGCTTACCATCAGGCGAACGACATGCTCGTCTCGTCATTCAATGCTATAAAAAATATATATATATATATATAAATTAATGTAATTTGTGTATTGTAATCTCTGTTGATGGTCCTAAATAAATAATATAAGACGTAGTTACGCGAATTTCTCTTAAAAGCATAAAAAAATGCTTCATTCGAAAACAGTGCGATAAAAGCATTTTTACATATAATTAGGGACCGTAAAGGCGATCAGCTAAGCCCCACATCATAGGAGGGAAAACCATTAACTAAATGCTTATCTGTAATATCTGCATAAAGCTTTACGACAAAGGTGTGAGGAATAAATCCTTTAAGGCTACGGCTTTACCTTTTACGCATACTCGCCTTTTATCCCCGAAGGGGTAGGCAGAGGCGCAACTAGTGCACCTCCTTTTCGTATTCCACCTCGTATTCTGTCCCATGATGTGATAGGGGGCGAGCCTATCGCCATAGCGAGCACAAATTCCAGATTTCGGGCTGATACTGATTAGAAAAACCCAGTATCACTTTGCCCGACCCGGGGATCAAACCCGAGACCTCAGCATTGCAGTTGTACCGTAAAAGTCACTTTTCTAATGTCTCAAGGTGACGAGCACAGTGTAGATTCAAACAGTGCCCTAATTCAGAGTTCGGGTGTTGTTAATACTTTTTATGACCAGTCCTGTCTCTTACCATTAAGCGAGCAGCTTGCTCGTTTCGTCATTTAGTTGTGTTAATTGACAAAAGTATTTGACTCTAATTAATAGTTTATTGTTAACGTTTATTCCTCACCAAACATGCACCTATTAACAACTCATCAAAAACTTGCAGGATTTTCGACTCATTGATTTAATTCACATTGATCTCGTTTCTACCACGATGTGGACTATCAATAAAATAAGCGTGTTTGTAAGAGTAATAAAATACTACAGTTTCTCATACAATCAATAACTTTTGTTGTATTATGGTTCTAACATATATATCATACGTGTATTTACGTCATCAAACTTATGTCGGTTTTCTTGAGCTGATTGGTCCGATTTATGAAATATAGCGGGTTGTGTAACAATAAATAAAGATTTATGAGTCACATAGACATATGTCTACATTTATATAGAAGGCACTTCACGCCGAAAGTGAAAAAATCTTTTTCGATTTTAAAACTTATTTGAGGTGCCCGGGATTGGAATTACTGTCCTATATGGCGGTAGGCTCATTGCCTATCATATCAAGGGACGGATGCATAATCGAAGCTCGCTACCTATGACATCATGGGAGGGCCATCTCGGTGAAATAAAATAAGAATTGGGATTTAAGTTCGGTAAAATATTGAATAGGGAAGGTCAAAAATTATATTGAAGTTTTGGACACGCTTCACGCTTGGCCTCTTGAGAAGTGCGCCTAATCGAATCGAATTCATTTGTATACGCTGTGTTTCGGCACGGGATTCTTTCAAATGGATGCAGTTGCATAGTAAATGTATATCATGCGAATTATCTTGAATCGATATTGACTGTCAGATATGTCTGACAGGTTGGTCCTGGAAATCTTTGGGGGAGGCCTATGTTCAGCAATGGACTTCTAAAGACTGAAGAAGAAGAAGATATTGACTCGTCCTGTAGTTTGAACAAACTAAGCTGGCCGGTATGACAGTTCAATTTTTTTCCCGACGCGATAACTCTGTGTGAACGTCTACCCAAAAAATTCAAAACCGTGTCATGTCATACCGGCCATATTAGTTTGTCCCTACTATAATCGGCGCTATACATAGCCCGCTACAAACTTCTATCTTAACCCTCTACTCACAGTTGGCTGTCACATAAAACTATGTCTTATAAAACATAAAACGAGATGGCCCGCGCGACCCGGGTCAGCCCCTGATTTTACGACGAACACTCATATTTTCATATATGCAATGAAACTTCTTTATTTTCGGGTTGGATTTGATGGTGTCGTTATTTTTCACCAACTCCGAGGAAGGAGGTTCCCAATTTTGGTTTCAATTTCTTATTTAATATTAAACGACAGAGATTTTCCCTTCTTTTGAGTAGTTTAGTAATAACATGCTCATCAGTGGGACAGTAAATAAAACAAGAATCCCTTCGTAGCCGATTTCCACCATGGCAATCAATCTTCACAGAGATCAGCAGGTACGCAGGAGATATTATAGTGCACAAGTGTGTGCGCAATACACAGGTGCACTCGCTATTCGTTCACTCTCATAGTCCGGTGAGACGGCAATCCGACATGACCGGAGAGAGATCAGGCGCAGGACCAGCGACTTTACGTGCTTTCCGAGGCACGGGGGTATCACACGGCCGACTTGCTGTCTCCAAAATGCGACAGTAATTTTGAGATGGAAAACCCAGTCACAATGGTTTTGGCCCAACCCGGGACTCGAACGCAGAATCTCAGCGCGCAAATCGTACTCGTAACGCCTACGTGATACAAATACGCCACCGAGGCAGTCATTAATAAATAAATCATCATAAATTAATATAGCTTATAGATCTAGTATTAGTATTTTATCATCATCAGCCACATGTTGTCCATTGCTGAACAAAGGCCTCCCCTAAAGGTTTTAATTTATTGGTGCATAACGCTTAGCAGCAAAATAGACGAAGCAATTATACTCATACGTAACTGAAATGCAATTTATTTTAAACACAAACCATTGCCCCAGGTTCAGAGTATTTATTCGGGTTGTTTTTCTAAAGAAGTACAGCCAAACAATACATGGAAAATAGACAATGTGGAAAACATATAGTTCAACTAGCTTTTGCCCGCGGCTCCGCCCGCGTGAATGAGTTTTCCCGGTATAAAAGTCCCGCTTAAAATGTAGCTTATATGACACGTTCGTAGATTTACCATAGCAGCGCCATCTATTGATTACTTACTCAACCCAGTCGAAAGGTATCGACATCTGTTAGAATCATTCATAGCAGCGCCATCTATTGATTACTTACTCAACCCAGTCGAAAGGTATCGACATCTGTTAGAATCATTTGGAGTTAAGATATTTGTGACTGTCAAATAATAACAGACAAATAATTAGCAATAAATTAAAATTGCGACTATAATTTGAGATTTAAACTATCCTATCTCTCAAGTTGGATCGAACTGCACATGGTGTGCGAATTTTATTATAATCGGTTAAGTGGTTTAGGAGTCCATTGAGGACAAACATTGTGACACGAGATTTATATATATTATATAAGATGTTATTTTAAAGTAAATTATTTTTTTTGCCTCTTTTATCTCTCCTCGTGAGGGAACTTTAACATAAGTGATTTTGAAATAGTATAATAGCACATGCTTATTTACGTTTCATATGTGTATTTTAAAATTTTTATATTGTCTACAACTTTTACTTTTCGCGTAATTATGTAAGTAGTATTTTGTATGCAATCAACGACATTCAACAGTATAGTTATAGACCAGACATCAAGCCCAAACCTTTCGTCCGAAAGTTATTACCAATTAGTAATAAGTCGCTGTCTAATCTGACATGTGAGAAGACGTCTCGGTATGCGCAAATTTTGTTAAGAAAGCAATATTTTGGAAGGAAATATGCCAATTTGCGCATTACGATCGTGTCAAAGTATGTTCTAATGCGTTTTACACAGGTGTTTTGCTATTTCACTCAAACTCAAAATTTTCTTGATTCAAATAGTCTTTCTCAAGCTCTTTTGAATCGTCATGAATCTACCCCTTCGGAACGTGTTATCGATGTGAAGAAGAAGCACTGTAAATTGAGTTACTGACAAACAGGCTCAAAAATTTTGTATGAAAATTTTCCCATACATAATCTTAGATCTCTTTGTATGCAATAAATGTTTTATAATTATTATAATATTTTTTAAACTTCGAATTTCGAAAGTATGGACATACTGCCAACTTTCAATAGGCCAGCGTGGTGGCTAAGGTATGAACTCTCATCAATATTATGATAGTTGGACTATATTGTCCCACAGCTGGACAGAAACCTCAAAGCTAATTAACTCTATAAGAATATTAGTAATTAGGTAAATGCTAATCTCTGATCTTACTCCGATTATAATATCACTAGTTACATTATGCTTAAGTTATAGGATGCTGTTTTAGAATAGACAATATGTATTCTATCCAATGATGTGGTAGGGGTGAGGCTATCGCCATATCGGACACAATTCCAGACTCCGCGCTGATACTGAGCAGAAAAACCCAATATTTTGCCCCGGGATTTGAACCCAGGACATCATAGCAGTGTCGTGCAGCACACGCAATACAACCAGGCCACCGAGGTATGTGAAAAATAGTTTAATAAAAAACGGCAATGCATTTCTATCAACAGATTTGGAGCAAATATTTGGACGCAACTCAAATAGGTGTATTCAAGCGGAAGAGCCATATCTATTACACTACAGTAAAATTATTCCATTCATCCACGGTGTGTCCATTTTTTTTTCATTTGAATAAAAGCGAAAAATTTCAATTTCGAAAACACTCATATTAATATCAGAATGCAGTTTTCGGTCCGCTGGGTCCGTGTACACAGCACGCATGGACGGGTTATTAATTTTTTTGAGTGATACGGTATACCCGCCTGCACTGGAGGGTTAGAATGTCATCCGTTTCAGAGCTTTTCAACGAGAATTGCCCTGTTTGTTCATAGATGTTTGTAAGTCACTTGAGAGTTAAATTTTTTCGTTAGATATTCTGCATACATTTTAGTTGGTCTCTGGTTTGTATTACTGTTCATAGAGGGGCGGTGTCTGATTAGCTGGTCCCTCAACTAAGACATCGGGGGTAATTACTCTTGCTTATAAATATGAAAGTGGGTGAAAATGTTTGGATATTTGTTAGAACCAAACACAAACTGCTGAACCGATTTGGATGAAATTTGACGGGCAGATAAATCAAATCGCGGATTGATTTTTAACCCGGAAAAGTACACTGTGGAAATTTTATCATGAGATAGCTCAATCGAGCAACGAAACACACCTAGCATATTACAACGTATTTAAGCCTCAGAGCAACCTTCTCGCTCGTGCAATTCTTGAAAGGAATAAAGAAGTTGCCAAGTCTAAACAAATACAAATCTCGCACAAAATCGTATTGCGTGGAAGAGTCGTGTCCTCAACGGGCGTGAAACTCACGATAAAACCTGGTTAAGAACATTGGTAGACAAGATTGAAACGTTATCAGCCTGATGATCCACCCGTCGAAATAGTCTCTTTTGTAATAGCGCGGCAGAGCTTGTCGTTCTAGAAATAAAATGCAAGACCACCAGACAATGATTGAATCGTTTGAAAAGACGTACAAGGCCAGAGAGGAACGTTTGAACACAATGGTGGGGCTGAGTTGACAAGCAAGACTTGCTTCAAGAAACTCGCTCAGTCTAATTTCAACTTTATACTAAGGAAACTCCCTCTCTAAAGTAGAAGAGGCCCGTGCTCAGCAGTGAGCAGTATATAATACAGGGCTGATTGCATTGCATTGCACTAAGGAAATATTTCTCTCTTGACACTCTAGCGTCCTTCACGCCCTCTCGAATGTCAACACTGATTTTGTTGGATGACACACACACTCACGGCTTTTATCCCCGAAGGGGTAGGCGGAGGCGCAACTAGAGCACCCACTTTTCGCCGTGCGTATTCGTCCCATGATGTGATAGGGGGCGAGCCTATCGCGATATCGGGCACAAATTCCAGGCTCCGGTTTGATACTGATAAGAAAATCCCAATATAATTTTGCCCGACTCGGGATCGAACCCGAGACCTCAGCATTGCATTCGTACCGTAACACAAGTACGTCACCGAGGCACTCAAGAAAGAAACTCGCTCCGTCTGATTTCAACTTTATATTAAGGGAATATTTCCCTCTTGACACTCTGGCGTCCTTCACGCCCTCTCGAATGTCAACACTGATTTGTTTGGATGATTGAGCCAAAATATTGTCCTGTTCCATTTTCACGATGGCGTATATGTATTATACTTTGGAACACGGTCGTGTCTCGTTTCAAGGACTGTAGGGCTGTTTGTCGACTTATTTAGATTTTTTTTTTTTTTTTTTTTTTTATTGCATTTAATGACGAGACGAGCATGCCGTTCGCCTGATGGTAAGCGATACGACCACCCATAAACAGTAGCAACACCATCCAGCACCTTGACTAACAAAGTACTGTGTGGCATTCCACTGCGCTCGTCACCCTGAGACATAAGATGTTAAGTCTCATTATGTCCAGTAGTTATACTGGCTACAATGTCCTTCAAACCGAAACACAACAGTGCATGCACACTGTTGCTTGGCGGTAGAAAGATGTCTGAACTAATGCGTAGTAAAGCGATGGGGGTCTTATGAAAGGAGATAAGTGACTCAAAAGTTGGTATACTGATGTTTATGGCGATATTATTCTAAGATCGTACATTAAAAATGTAATCATTTACGGCCTTATAATCAGTTTATAAACCTACTTTAGTTATCAAATATGTTGTCTCCTTCGAACGAATTTCGAATTGAGTTTGGAGGAAGAAGAACGAAGAGGAACTGTTTATGAATAAATCCGCTAATCTTTAGGAAGAATATCACAAGCGACATTTCGTACCTTTTTCCTTTATTAAGGGCTTGTTTAACAATTTCTGAGTAAATTCCACGGGCGTAGCTATAGCTTTCACATTTTTTTGTAACTTAGAGCCGATTTTACAACATGTCGATAAAGTATCTGATAGATATGCGGACTTATACGTTATATAAATTAATTTTGGTTCTACAGGTCTCAAATAGAAATAGCTCTCAGAAAGTCACAAGTAATATATCAGATTAATTTGTTAGAGAGCGTTATATGTCAGATAGTTATCTGGGACTTTATCAGGAACCGGTGGAACTCGCTCTAAATATTTCAATAATAATTCAATTTGACGTGGACGATAGCCTTGTTGGGAATGGAACGGTCTGCCGAGACAATGTCCGGAAGTTCAAAACCCAAGGCAAACACCTCTGACTTTTCGAAGTTACGTGTGTATTGTTTATCAACTATCGTTCTCTTTAATGGGGAAGGAAACATTGTGAGGAAACCTACATACCTGAGAATTCTCCATAAGAATTTCGAGGGTATGTGAAGTCTGCCAACCCGCACTAGACCAGCGTAGTGGACTAAGGCCTAACCCCTCACAGTAGCAGCGGAGGCCCGTGCTCAGCAGTGGGCAGTATATAATACAGGGCTGATTGCATTGCAATTCAATCAAGTGAAGTTTCCGTGATAATAAGAAAACGTTCTAAAAATATTGTGCCTTATCTATTAAATTACCCTTTTTTCATTAAAAACCCCGCAGAAATAAATATCCCGAAAACGTTTTCACATCAAAACAAACGGGCTTTAAGTGAAAACCAAACCCTACGTGATCAAGATTAATTGCCCGGCCATCAATAACGCGCTCGACGATTAGCGGATGCCTCTCAGATGTATGTGTACACAACAAATTCATAATCTGGACATGAACAACCTTAAAGTATATTAAAATAAAATAGAAATACTTTATTCATCACGTAAGTCAATAAAGTTGCACTTATGATAAGTCAAGATACTTTTAATTGATTATATTCATAATTATTATAATACCAATGGTCACTTATATAACTACCGATATTTTTATTGGGAGTAAAATCAATGATGAGAAATAAAAATAAAGCCAGCTCGGGCTGGCAGGAAAGGGGATATAAAAAAGAGATCATTTTATTAAAAAATAATGGGAGGAACGCGTCGCGATCCTCACCGGTGAGGACACTACAGGCCCTAGCCTAGCTAGCCTACCAGCCTTTCACTAGCTACCTAAGCGATGACGACCCGAAGAAGAAAGGCAAAAAGAAACTTCGGGCTTACTTTTTTGTCATCAATTGTTCATTGTTTCTTTTCTCTTTTTTTTCTATACTTTTGTGCTCTATACAAAGTCAGATTAGTTATATAAGCTAATGCACGCACATCACCGTTGAAATGAGATAAAATCCAATCGAAGGGATTTAATACCTGGACAGGCATGTACAAATACGTAAAACTGGACATAACACAAAAAAAAAAAAAAAAAACGGTGTACAACGTGCATTCGCCTACATTTACATTTATATTATTATTTATTGGTACTTATGCCTTTACGTGAAAAATACATACATAACATCACGCCACTTCAGGGATAGACAGAGGTGTATCACACCCTCATTTCGCCAGCTATGTAAGGACTTGGATGATATTTGGCACACGGGTAGGTCATGCCCTGGATTAACACACAGGGTACTTTTTATCCAGGTAAATTGCTCCCATGGAAAACAATGGGAATTTTTATCTGATTCTTTAAGTAGATGGCGGTAGCGTCGTACTGTGTTTTAGGGACTTTCGTAGTGGGAAAGGGTTTTCACGCGGGTGAAGCCGCGAGCACCCAGTTGTTTATACAGACCAAATGCGTAAATAGGTCACTTTATAGTAATCTCCACTGTCAATAAACACCTATAGAGAAAATGTGGTATAGACTATAGATGTCCCAGAAGGATTAATTGTGACAAAAAAACATGACACGAAAGTCGACGTCGTTTACTTGTGACGTTAGTGATTGATCGAGAGACCAATGCGTCAGTCACGTGTTGGTCTCTCAATCAAGTATACTAAAACGACACGGACTCGTGTCCTGATTTTTGACACATTCTAAGAGCGTTGATTATTACTTATATATATAATAAAGCAATAGAACCCTGTGTGTGTGTGTACATTGAACGAAAAATAATAAAAAAGTAAAGGGACGATTAAAGAACCGTAAAAGAACACATCACCGATTATTATAATTATTTTCTGTCTATTTTTCTATTTGTTTGTTAGCACACATCTCCGAAACTACTAAACGGATTTCTATATAATATATGAAGATAGATTGAGACCCTGGCACAGTCTATTTTTATCCTACAAAAACTCTTTCATGCGCGCGACGCCGCGAGCAATAGACAGTATAAAATATCTAGAAACATCGACAAGTCTAACGCCATATTAGGATACAAGCTTTTGCCCGCGGCTCCGCCCGCATGAATGAGTTTTCCCGGAATAGAAGTCCCGATTTATATTTTCCCGGGATAAAAAGTAGCCTATGTGTTAATCCAGGAGATGATCTACCCGTGTCCAAAATTTCATCGACATCCGTTCGGTGGTTTTTGCGTGAAAGAGTAGCAAACATCCATACATCCATACTTAAAAACTTTCGCGTTTATAATATTGGTAGGATTACTATGAACCCCCATATGGTGCGTGCTATCTAGCAGACAGGATTTAACGTGTCCTTAGTGGCATACAAGGAACGAGGATTTCGTAAATGTCGAAAGCGGATTACGGATCGTGAAGATTTATCAAGCTCGTATTTTTTTGTGTGATAAGTTGAGTACAGTGAATGTTTTTTGTTTAATAGCATTGTTACTAGTGTTCAATGTAGAATTACCTAATTTGGTGCTAGTTCCTTAAGATACAACGCACATTTTTTTTTTTACCAAGCAGGTACGATCGTTGGAGAGATGTGGAAACGACACAGCAGATAACTCTTATTGTCTACTTTAGTTATAAGTTGCATGTTGCTGATAGACGACGCCTAAGCGACTTATTTAGAACCTTAAGATGGTCGAAACTACACTTTTCTAACTGTAATTTTTTTTTCTTTCATTACGAGCACCAACGTTTTCAAAAACAAGAGGCATCTCTAAGCAAACATTTTAGATGCTCGAGTTTTCATAGAGCATAATCCTTTAGGTTGAGAAAAATACAACAGTATGGAATACCATCTCGGACACTAAAAAGTCAAAATTAATAGAAAAAATAATTTAATAGGTTTACGTATTAGTTACTTAAAGTTTTACAATTGCCATAAAAAAACAAGTTAAGTTAAAACCACAACTGTGAAAATTCAGAAGAAGAAAAGAAGTAGTTAATCAAAATTAAATAATTAAATGAAACTATATTTTTAAGCTATTGCATAGCTTCTATCGCAGGCCTTGAGCGTGGAGACCGAATCCAGAAATTCCGTAACGAAAATAACCTCACATCTTTTTTATCTTACTAATATGAACCTTAAATACAATGCGTAGAAGCTATAATTCTTGAAACGAGTATATTTTTATGTATTTTATTTATTAAAGTCATTAAAACCATTTCTTACTAATCTAATATGAACCTTAAATACATTGCGTAGAAGCTATTTCCCCAGCGTTGGCACGTAAGAATCTAACGTAACATTCTTTTTTCAAATTTTGATTTATTCTACTTTGGTTGTGATGACCATTGCATTTCTGACATTTATCAATAACAAGACTAAACGTGCGTTGCTCGCGTTTAAAAATCTACTTTATGTGGTAAGCGTAAGATCGAATTTGTGTTTAGTCAATCAAAATTTGTGATAAAAAATGCTATGCAATAGCTTTACCGCGGCGGTCTCCGAGTGCCACACGTATTTTATTTAGGGGTGAATGGATCTCTTATCTGACTAGTCTTATCTTACTTCTTATCTTCCTCTTACTAATAAAATTGCGTTTTTTTGTTCTATATAAGATTTGTATATTTTTGTTTGTTATTGTTATTGGAAATTTAAATGTTTTATAATTTTAAACGTTCAATTTTATGATTAGTTGTAAATTTTTATTTTATTTTCCGTGCTTCTGTTTGCCTAACTCCCGATACCTCACACTATCGGTACCCCAAGATACAGGCATGGCCTAGTTTGGGGACCTCTGTCAATTTTATAAAGGTTAATTCAGATATGCCAATTGTTCTTTATGTACTTAATGACTGTTTTGTACTTATCTCTATGTTTTTGTTGCAATAAAGATACTTTATTATTATTATATATTAATATTATAAACCCAAAAGTTTGTGAAAATGTTTGGATGTTTGTTAGCAATCAACGCAGAAACATCTGAACGGATTTGGATAAAATTTAGCACACAGATAGACTATGTCCTGGATTAATATATATAACTTTTTATCCCGTTAAGTTGCTCTTATGGGAAATAGTGTTTTTTTTAACAGATGGCGCTGGCGTCGTTCAATTATCGCTACAGCGTTTTAGGGAGTTTTGTATCAAGAAAAGCTATTCACGCGAGCGAAGCCAAGCAACACCTTTAATATAAAAGTAGATATATCAAACGAGACAAAAATAATGCTGTTTTATTTCCAAAGGCATCTATTCTTACATTTAAAAACACCCGAGGCAACACCATAGCGTAGGCGTCTACCCTTTCTAGAATTGATATGCTTTTGTTTTTTTTCATGTGCGTAAATAAAATGCTTTTTCCATTTACCGGTTTTTTTTTTCAAAGATCATTCTATTAAATTCTTTTTAATAATCGTAAACACAAAAACATTTATCGCACAATACCATTAACACAAACAAATCATACAAGAGATACGGGATGAAAGAGGGTTCTTGAGAATCTCCGGGAATCTCAGTTATCATTTCAACGGCAAGCAGTAACTTCATTGGCATTTGTGAGACAATAGTACCAAGTTGAGGTCGCTTACTTCTGCCTTATACATACATGTTTTCGGCTTATCTCTACCACTTTAAATCGTGTAGAGCCTCATCTGTGATGTAGTATTTTTTAGTAAAATCGACCCTCAATACAACACTACCTATTTTAGGCCTAGTGCTTTTTTATTCGGGCAATAAAATGACCCCCCTTCAACAGATTGTATGTGAAGTGGGGTCCTGATACAGCGTCGACTAACAAGAGATGATTATCCTCGCCTCCACCACCACCACCATACCAGCTCTGTATTATATACTGCCCACTGCTGAGCACGGGCCTCCTCTACTACTCAGAGGGTTTCGGCCTTAGTCTACCACGCTGGCCTAGTGTGGGTTGGCAGACTCACATACATTCGAAATAATTTTTTGAGAATTTTCAGGTATGTAAGTTTCCTCACTATGTATTCCTGCATCGTTAAAACGGACGATTATTGATAAACAATACACACATAACTTCGAAAAACCAGAGGCCTGTGCCTTGGGTTTTGAACCTGCGAACACCACTTCGCCTGTTGACACAATTATGCCAGCTATTCGAGACTGGATATACACCACCTGTGTGAAGTTGGCAAGTGAGTTTCAAATATCCAATTTTAACTATTTCCATGGGATTGTACCAGGTTTGTACCGGATTGTACCGTTCTTTAATTTGTTTGTACCTCATGGGGGTAGGAGATATGGTATAATTAAAGTTTGGTCAATCAGCGCCTTGAGTGCACTTATATAAACTCGCGTCAAATTAAAACCTGCTGTCATTTTGATGATTTTATGACCGCATACGATATAAAAATATGTTTCGCAGAGGTATAATACCACTCCGTTATTGTACGAGCCGTAACCAAGGAGTACACACGTTGGAAATGTACGAAATTTAAAAAAAACTTTTTTTTTTCGAAAAAGAACTGCCATTTTCAAACAAATCATGATTGGGATGATTTAATGGCTGAAAACAACAGATGAATATGTCCCTCAGAGGTACAATCCCTCTCAATCATTGTAAAACCCGAAACCAGGGAGTACAAACGACTGAAATGCACGAAATTCGTAGAAATTTATTATTTATCGATAAAGTACAGCCATTTTAAAACGAATCATCATTGTGATGATTTTATGGCAGAAAAGAATAGAGGAATATGTCCCTCAGAGGTACAATCCCTCTTGATCATAGTAAGATCCGAAACCAGGGAGTACAAACGACGGAAATGCACGAAATTCGTAGAAATTTATTAATTTTCGATAGAGTACAGCTATTTTAAAACGAATCATCATTGTGATGATTATATGGCGGAATGAAATAAAGGAATATGTCCCTCAGAGGTACAATCCCTCTCGATCATAGTAAGATCCGAAACCAGGGAGTACAAACGACGGAAATGCACGAAATTCGTAGAAATTTATTATTTTTCGATAGAGTACAGCTATTTTAAACGAATCATCATTGTGATGATTTTCTGGCTGAATGCAATACAGGAATATGTCCCTTAGAGGTACAATCCCTCTCGATCATAGTAAGATCCGCAATCAGGTAGTACAATCGACGGATGTGAAGGAAAGTCGCGGATATTATTATTATTTTTCGATAGAGTACAGCTATTTTAAAACGAATCATCATTGTGATGATTTTATGGCTGAATGCAATATAGGAATATGTCCCTTAGAGGTACAATCCCTCTCGATTATAGCAGGTTCCGCAACCAGGGAGTACAAACGACGGATGTGAAGGAAAGTCACGGATAATATTATTATTTTGCGATAAAGTACAGTATGTTTTCAAACGAATGATCATTATAATTATTTTCTTAGTGAATACGATAGAGGAATATGTCCCTCAGAGGTACAATCCCTCTCGATCATAGTACGATCTGAAAGCAGGGAGTACAAACGACGGAAATGCACGAAATTCGTAGAAATTTATTAATTTTCGATAGAGTACAGCTATTTTAAAACGAATCATCATTGTGATGATTTTATGGCTGAATGCAATATAGGAATATGTCCCTCAGAGGTACAATCCCTCCCGATCATAGTACGATCTGAAAGCAGGGAGTACAAACGACGGAAATGCACGAAATTCGTAGAAATTTATTATTTTTCGATAGAGTACAGCTATTTTAAAACGAATCATCATTGTCATGATTTTATGGCGTAATGGAATATAGGAATATATCCCTCAGAGGTACAATCCCTCTCGATCATAGTAAGATCCGAAACCAGGGAGTACAAACGACGGAAATGCACGAAATTCGTAAAAAAATTATTATTTTTCGATAGAGTACAGCTATTTTAAAACGAATCATCATTGTGATGATTTTATGGCTGAATGCAATATAGGAATATGTCCCTTAGAGGTACAATCCCTCTCGATTATAGCAGGATCCACAACCAGGGAGTACAAACGACAGATGTGAAGGAAAGTCGCGGATAATATTATTATTTTGCGATAAAGTACAGTATGTTTTCAAACGAATGATCATTATAATGATTTTCTTAGTGAATACGATAGAGGAATATGTCCCTCAGAGGTACAATCCCTCTCGATCATAGTAAGATCCGAAACCAGGGAGTACAAACGACGGAAATGCACGAAATTCGTAGAAATTTATTATTTTTCGATAGAGTACAGCTATTTTAAAACGAATCATCATTGTGATGATTTTATGGCTGAATGCAATACAAGAATATGTCCCTCAGAGGTACAATCCCTCTCGATCATAGTACGATCAGAAAGCAGGGAGTACAAACGACGGATGTGAAGGAAAGTCGTGGGTAATATTATTATTTTGCGATAAAGTACAGTATGTTTTCAAACGAATCATCATTGTGATGATTATATGGCGGAATGAAATAAAGGAATATGTCCCTCAGAGGTACAATCCCTCTCGATCATAGTAAGATCCGAAACCAGGGAGTACAAACGACTGAAATGCACGAAATTCGTAGAAATTTATTATTTATCGATAAAGTACAGCCATTTTAAAACGAATCATCATTGTGATGATTTTATGGCAGAATAGAATAGAGGAATATGTCCCTCAGAGGTACAATCCCTCTCGATCATAGTAAGATCCAAAACCAGGGAGTACAAACGACGGAAATGCACGAAATTCGTAGAAATTTGTTATTTTTCGATAGAGTACAGCTATTTTAAAACGAATCATCATTGTGATGATTATATGGCGGAATGAAATAAAGGAATATGTCCCTCAGAGGTACAATCCCTCTCGATCATAGTAAGATCCGAAACCAGGGAGTACAAACGACGGAAATGCACGAAATTCGTAGAAATTTATTATTTTTCGATAAAGTACAGCTATTTTAAAACGAATCACCATTGTGATTATTTAATGGCTTGCAATATAAGAATATGTCCCTTAGAGGTACAATCCCTCTCGCTTATAGAAGGTCCACAACCAGGGAGTACAAACGACAGAAATGCACGAAATTTATAATATTAAATCTCTGTCTTTCTCTACGTGAACATAATAATGTTTTTTAACCGACTTCATAAAAGAAGGTTCTGTATTCGAACCGTATGTATGTATGTATGTAAGTTTGTATGACCGCGAGTTTCTCAAAAACTGCTAATCCAATTTAAATGGGGTTTTCGTTATTCAAATGTATATTTTTCAGGGAAGGTTTAAGTTTATAATTTATAATGATCTGATGAACATCTTCGGAGATACACAATGGAACTCTCCAATAACTAACATCAAATGACCCGCTAATGCTGCAATCGTATATCGATGATGTATTGGTTACACAATACTATAATTAACTAACAAAAAGCAATAAATAAATACTTTTTAACAAAAAATAAAACCGACTTGCCGAAACTGGAATTGCCAGCTAAGCTAAGGAAATACACGAACAAATAATAAAAAATATAAAATATATGGGAATATACGAAAACATTGTTCAATTAAAATTAGGCACCGACTCCAAATATACGTATATACTAAGCGAAAATAAAGTTAAATTATTTTATGATTTGTAGCGGTTTTGAAGTCGATTTTATTTTTTGATAATATATAATGCACGCAATAATATTAAATTTTTAGGTATGGTTGCCTGATCTGCCACTCATTCGATGGATACGCCGTAGCCCCGTGCGCGCTTCCCTACGGACATCTACAAGCAATGGAACAAGTTGTTTGCCGAAGTTTATAGTGGCTTAAAAAGACTCTACATTTTTTTAAGTTTTATTGAAATTATCGCATCTTCGTTTACACCTGGCGTGTGTAGTTTTAAGTTACGGATCATATTTTAATGACGAATGATGATAACTTTGAGTGACATATTCCTGTAGAGTACTTAAGGACAAAATGGCTGTACTGTTTCGAAAATTTATAAATTTCTACGAATTTCGTGCATTTCCGTCGTTTGTTCTGCCTGATTTCGGATCGCACTATGATCGAGAGGGATTGTACCTCTGAGGGACATATTCTTAGATTGCATTCAGTTATTAAATCATCACAATTATTATTTGTTAGAAAATGGCTGTACTTTTTCTAAAATTAATACATTTCTACGAATTTCGTGTATTTCTGGCGTTTGTACTCCCTGGTTATGGATCGTACTATGACCCAGAGGGACTTTACCTCTGAGGGACATATTCTTCTATCTGAATAGTAAGATAATCATTATGATGATCACTCGTTTGAAAACATACTGTACTTTATCGAAAAATAATAATATTATCCGCGACTTTCCTTCACATCCATCGTTTGTACCTCCTGGTTTTGGATTGTACTATAATCGAGAGGGATTGTACCTCTGAAGAACTTATTCCTCTATCGTATTCAGTAAGTAAATCATCACGGTTATGATTTGTTAGTAAATAGGTGTACTCTATCGAAAAATAATAAATTTCTACGAATTTCGTGCATTTCCGTCGTTTGTACTCCCTAGTTGCGGATCCTGCTATAATCGAGAGGGATTGTACCTCTAAGGGACATATTCTTGTATTGCATTCAGCCAGAAAATCATCACAATGATGATTCGTTTTAAAATAGCTGTACTCTATCGAAAAATAATAAATTTCTACGAATTTCGTGCATTTCCGTCGTTTGTACTCCCTGGTTTCGGATCTTACTATGATCGAGAGGGATTGTACCTCTGAGGGACATATTCCTTTATTTCATTCCGCCATATAATCATCACAATGATGATTCGTTTTAAAATAGCTGTACTCTATCGAAAAATAACAAATTTCTACGAATTTCGTGCATTTCCGTCGTTTGTACTCCCTGGTTTCGGATCTTACTATGATCGAGAGGGATTGTACCTCTGAGGGACATATTCCTCTATTCTATTCTGCCATAAAATCATCACAATGATGATTCGTTTTAAAATGGCTGTACTTTATCGCAAAATAATAATAATATCCGCGACTTTCCTTCACATCCGTCGTTTGTACTACCTGATTGCGGATCCTACTATAATCGAGAGGGATTGTACCTCTAAGGGACATATTCCTATATTGCATTCAGTCATAAAATCATAACAATGATGATTCGTTTTAAAATAGCTGTACTCTATCGAAAAATAACAAATTTCTACGAATTTCGTGCATTTCCGTCGTTTGTACTCCCTGGTTTCGGATCTTACTATGATCGAGAGGGATTGTACCTCTGAGGGACATATTCCTCTATTCTATTCTGCCATAAAATCATCACAATGATGATTCGTTTTAAAATGGCTGTACTTTATCGCAAAATAATAATAATATCCGCGACTTTCCTTCACATCCGTCGTTTGTACTCCCTGGTTGCGGAACCTGCTATAATCGAGAGGGATTGTACCTCTGAGGGACATATTCCTTTATTTCATTCCGCCATATAATCATCACAATGATGATTCGTTTTAAAATAGCTGTACTCTATCGAAAAATAACAAATTTCTACGAATTTCGTGCATTTCCGTCGTTTGTACTCCCTGGTTTCGGATCTTACTATGATCGAGAGGGATTGTACCTCTGAGGGACATATTCCTCTATTCTATTCTGCCATAAAATCATCACAATGATGATTCGTTTTAAAATGGCTGTACTTTATCGCAAAATAATAATAATATCCGCGACTTTCCTTCACATCCGTCGTTTGTACTACCTGATTGCGGATCCTACTATAATCGAGAGGGATTGTACCTCTAAGGGACATATTCCTATATTGCATTCAGTCATAAAATCATAACAATGATGATAAGTTTTAAAATAGCTGTACTCTATCGAAAAATAATAAATTTTCTACGAATTTCGTGCAGTTCCGTCGTTTGTACTCCCTGGTTTCGGATCTTACTATGATCGAGAGGGATTGTACCTCTGAGGGACATATTCCTATATTCCATTCCGCCATAAAATCATCACAATGATGATTCGTTTTAAAATAGCTGTACTCTATCGAAAAATAATAAATTTCTACGAATTTCGTGCATTTCCGTCGTTTGTACTCCCTGGTTTCGGATCTTACTATGATCAAGAGGGATTGTACCTCTGAGGGACATATTCCTATATTCCATTCCGCCATAAAATCATCACAATGATGATTCGTTTTAAAATAGCTGTACTTTATCGCAAAATAATAATAATATCCGCGACTTTCCTTCACATCCCTCGTTTGTACTACCTGATTGCGGATCCTACTATAATCGAGAGGGATTGTACCTCTAAGGGACATATTCCTATATTGCATTCAGTCATAAAATCATAACAATGATGATTTGTTTTAAAATAGCTGTACTCTATCGAAAAATAATAAATTTTCTACGAATTTCGTGCATTTCCGTCGTTTGTACTCCCTGGTTTCGGATCTTACTATGATCGAGAGGGATTGTACCTCTGAGGGATATATTCCTATATTCCATTACGCCATAAAATCATGACAATGATGATTCGTTTTAAAATAGCTGTACTCTATCGAAAAATAATAAATTTCTACGAATTTCGTGCATTTCCGTCGTTTGTACTCCCTGCTTTCAGATCGTACTATGATCGGGAGGGATTGTACCTCTGAGGGACATATTCCTTTATTGCATTCAGCCATAAAATCATCACAATGATGATTCGTTTTAAAATAGCTGTACTCTATCGAAAATTAATAAATTTCTACGAATTTCGTGCATTTCCGTCGTTTGTACTCCCTGCTTTCAGATCGTACTATGATCGAGAGGGATTGTACCTCTGAGGGACATATTCCTCTATCGTATTCACTAAGAAAATAATTATAATGATCATTCGTTTGAAAACATACTGTACTTTATCGCAAAATAATAATATTATCCGTGACTTTCCTTCACATCCGTCGTTTGTACTCCCTGGTTGCGGAACCTGCTATAATCGAGAGGGATTGTACCTCTAAGGGACATATTCCTATATTGCATTCAGTCATAAAATCATAACAATGATGATTAGTTTTAAAATAGCTGTACTCTATCGAAAAATAATAAATTTTCTACGAATTTCGTGCATTTCCGTCGTTTGTACTCCCTGGTTTCGGATCTTACTATGATCGAGAGGGATTGTACCTCTGAGGGACATATTCCTCTATTCTATTCTGCCATAAAATCATCACAATGATGATTCGTTTTAAAATGGCTGTACTTTATCGATAAATAATAAATTTCTACGAATTTCGTGCATTTCAGTCGTTTGTACTCCCTGGTTTCGGGTCTTACAATGATTGAGAGGGATTGTACCTCTGAGGGACATATTCATCTGTTGTTTTCAGCCATTAAATCATCCCAATCATGATTTGTTTGAAAATGGCAGTTCTTTTTCGAAAAAAAAAAGTTTTTTTTAAATTTCGTACATTTCCAACGTGTGTACTCCTTGGTTACGGCTCTTACAATAACGGAGTGGTATTATACCTCTGCGAAACATATTTTTATATCGTATGCGGTCATAAAATCATCAAAATGACAGCAGGTTTTAATTTGACGCGAGTTTATATAAGTGCACTCAAGGCGCTGATTGACCAAACTTTAATTATACCATATCTCCTACCCCCATGAGGTACAAACAAATTAAAGAACGGTACAATCCGGTACAAACCTGGTACAATCCCATGGAAATATTTAAAATTGGATATTTGAAACTCACTTGCCAACTTCACACAGGTATATACACCCGATGATCCAGGAACGTGGCGCACGTGGGCCACTATGACGGGTTTCACGCCTTGTCTACTAGTCGGTATTCGGGCAACTGCCAGGAGATACAAATATCCTACCACGACATAATTGTTTTTTATTGCCTTTAAATGACGAGTCGAGCATGCCTCTCGTCGGGTCGGATAGTAAGTAACCGACCGCCCATAAACAGGAGCAGCACTATATAGAACTTTTAATTACAAAATACTGCATGACACTTCACTGCGTTCGTCAACGTAAGACATAAGGTGTTAAGTCTCATAATGCTTATTAATTACGCTGGTTACAGTGCCCTTCAAACCGGAACACAGTACATGCACACTGCTTCTTGGCGGTAGAAATAAAGAAATAAATACTGCGGAGGTACCTACCCAGACGGTCCTCCTACCACCAGTAAATATATTATCTTCTGGAGACTAAACAGACCCCCGTAAAACTATACACTATTTCAATCTTATCACGATCGAAAAATTTACCTCAAATTGTTATCCAAACGAGCCAAACACATTAATCTTGACGCGGCGTAATAGGCAAAGGGAGTTGAACTTTCTGTTCAAACTTGTCTAATTAGTGAAGTTTGGTGCCAACATCTGCCTCTGATAGTTTGCTTCGAAGTATGCGTTTAATCGTGTTGTATTTTTCAGTTTCAGATTGTTCACCATTATCTTCTTTGCTTAGGCTAAGGGTTAGACCTCTCAGTAGTAGAAGAGGTTCAGCAGCAGAACAGTATATATTATAATACAAGACTAATATTATTTATGATTTTATACTCATCTTTCAGTTGTCATACCTTTTTTTACAAACTTTCCAACTACCTTTTCATTAAACTTCCTATCAAAATAAATTCCTAAAGAATAATAATATTTTTCTTTAAGATTCTTATTCTCTCTGTTCCACAATATCCTACACTAATGTAACGATCCAGGTCCAAACATCGTTTTACAAAACCTCATATTAAACACTGATGATGCAATCTCATACTGACCAGTAAATGTTAAATGTATGTTTTTGCCAAATTCCAAAATGCGCGACACAAATTCAACTTCGGTTTCTAACTTTTCTGATTCGTAATCTGGAATTTGGACATCAGAATAAGTAAAATAAATCCTTCGAGAACAAAAGCTAGAATAACCCAACTTCAACCTAGATGCTTAAACGACCTAGTAAAGAGAACTACGGCTATCAACCCCCTCAACTTCCTAATTACTAAAGTTGTGACAACATCTGTGTTACTGACTCATGTGAAGTTTCAGAGTTTGCGCTATATTTTTGGAATGCTCTAAAATTTTGATAAAATGTTGAGGCTGAAATGAGTTAAGCGGGAAAGGAAATACTGGACGGAAACAACTAGTATGTTTTTTTATTGCTATATGCATAGATATAAACGGTCTCGGTGGTAGAGAAAACCCATATATAGCAATGAGTGAGTGTATAATACAGGGTTAGTGTTGTTAATTAAACTGCCAAGTGGCCAAATCATCGGATGGGTCATCATGGTCATCATCAGCTACAAAATGTCCATTACCGAACTTAGTACTCTCAAAGATTGAAGACGTTGAAAGCTAGCCAGGTGGAATGACATCATCAAAGTCCAGTTCAAAGCGTGGTTGAGACTGGCACAGGATAGGAGACAATTGTATGATAAAGAAAATCTTCATCAAAGGGGTAACACCTGGCAAAACAGGAGACCTACCACCAGAACATAGTGATTCATGACAATAAGATCTTGTGAAAAGACGATTTGAATTATGAGATTTTTAATTTTATTTGATTTGACGAGATTCTTTGGGTTTATGGACATCCCACTTACTAAACGAAACAGCAATCTGTGACTTCACGAAGATGTTTTGTGAGACTTTGGTATTATCTCGATCGAGATCTCAATTATTTAAAAAGTTAAGATAGACCATGAAGTCTGGGTCTCGATGGTCGTCATAATTATGCATCACCATTTCCAAATAACAGCATTTACCATCTCTCTCAGTGAATTCGCGATTCATCCCAGTAATCCAGTTTTTGCATGCAAAAGTTCAGCGAGAATTTGTTTGCGGTTTGAAGAATCTTGTTATAGGCGTTCATTCTAGTTTTTTGTTGAAAATTCATTGTTTTTATAACTAGAAATTGGATAGCCCGTGGCGCTTTGAAATTTTTTAGGTCGTAGTTTTTATGGCTATAGTTTTATTTAAGCGGATATGCTGGGGTTGTAGCCCACATACGACTTGAAGTGACGTTTGTACCTCTCATCTAGTTAGTGCAATTTTTGGAGGACATAAATCTTCTTTCAACTGTGATCAAAGTAGTTAGTGAGGTTATTGGAGACGAAAAAAATCTATATTAAACTTAGTCAGCACAAAGACTATGGTTACCAAAAGAGCCACCAAAGTCTTGTTTGCCAGCTTGTGCAAAAAATACTTTCAAGTGCTATCATTTTCTTTCATCAATCATTTCGCGGTCGTAATTTAAGCGTTTGTGCCATAATTCAATCTCTAATATTTTATTTATATGTAATTTCGACTGCCTCGGTGACGTACTCGTATTTATGGTTTTATATGCTGGTTAGGCCTTAGTCCACCACTGGCCTAGTGCGGGTTGGCAGACTTCACATACCTTCGAAATTCAGAGAACTTCTCAGGTATGCAGATTCCTCACGATTTTTTCCCTTCACCGTTAAAGCGAACGATAATTGATAAACAATACACACGTAACTTCGAAAAGACAGAGGTGTGTGCCTTGGATTTTGAACCTGCGAAGATTGTCTCGGCAGACCGTTCCATTCCCAACTAGGCTATCGTCCACCGTCCATCGTAAATAAAAGCTTGTAAAAAACAACCTGTAGTTTAAAGATACTTTACCGCATAGTCTGTGTCATCTGTGTCGACCATTATACTGAAATTACAAGTTGCTTAATTATACAGCTAACTGTCGTTTAGGTCCACGATAGACGGAGCAGACTAATGAGTTTGCAAAGTTTGTTAGTGAGAAGGATCCTTTACATAATAGTATCATTGCACATTTTGTAAATAATACTTTTATTCGTAGTCACTACAAAGTTCTTAGGTCTTTATACAATCCAAATCTATACTAATATTATAGAGGAAAGATTTGATTGTATTTTGTTTGTTTGTATTGCATAGGCTCCGAAACTACTAGACCGATTTGAGAAATTCTTTCACCAATATAAAGCTACATTATCATAGGCTACTTTTTATCCCGAAGAAATATAAAGCGGAATTTTTATCCTGGAAAAACTCATTCACGCGTGCGGAGCAACGAGCAGAAGTCTAGTCTACAATAAAGAGGTAAAGTTTGTAAGTATGTGTGTTTATTTGTATGAAGTAATCTCTGAATCTACTGAACCGATTTCGATGAAATTGGCTATGGAGATAGTTTGAGATCCTGGGAAAGATAAAAACTTTTAACCCGGGAAAATATAAAGCAGAACTTTTATTGAGAAAAATCTTTCACGCGAGCGGAGTCAGGAGCAAAAACTAGTTGGCAATATTATTGTAGTTTTGACAATGTATCGGTAAATTGGTTCGACCTCTGCGGTACAACAGTATTGAATTTATATGATACCTACAGCCAAATTAGACCCAGAGAAAACATGTTTCGAAAATCACATATTATTTTCCCTGGCTTGGTTATTGAACTCAGAAACGAATGGTCCACAGTCTCCCACTGCTATACGAAAGGAGCAATTAAACATGAAAGGAAAAATCAAACCGAATTTGTAGAACTAAACAAATAAACATAACGTTCTGTATCAATAACATAAATATTTGCGATATTTTATTTGCAAATAACAAGGAAATTAAATAGGGTGAATGTAACTCTAATGGGAAAGTATTGCAGCGTTAGTTTGGTAAGGTATACGTGTTGTAGACTGGAAGGTTATTTGTTCGAATCTCAAGTCGAGAAATATGTGTGGGTCTATCTAATTTGTTCCAGATTGGACTGGATTTCACAGGTCGAAAAAACTATGGTAATACTGGAAATTTAAAAAATAAAAATCATGGGCTCTCGACTTTACAGTAAATTGAAGAGAGCGCTTTGAGTCTCCGATGATCTCAAAATCTACAGCTTATAGATTATATGATACCCTATATGTTACCCAAAATAATGGTTAATATTTTTCATAGTTAGATTTTAAGTCCAATGAGCGGTTTAGGTCTACTCTAACGAACATTTGAGCAAGGAGAAAAAAAATTCAAAAGTTGTTTTACGTACGTACTCCTCCCTTCATCCAGGGCTTTTGCAAAATGATTAAAATTACAAACATGGAAAATCTTAAACTTTATAATGTGTACCGCTAAAAAATCAAATATAAAATATGCGAAGGCTTGTTGAGATTTAATAAAACATTTAGAATGGGTTACTGGTGGTTTCACCCCAGACCAAATCTAGCTGTCTAGACAGACTTAATTAATACACATCACAATACAAACCAAAACCACGACCTTCAAACAAATAGAAGCGTTTCTAGTACTTATCTATACTAATATTATAAAGCTGAAGAGTTTGTTTGTTTGTTTGAACGCGCTAATCTCAGGAACTACTGGACCGATTTTGAATGAATTCTTTCACTAATAGGAAGCTACATTACTCCTGAGTGCTATAGGCTACTTTTTATCCTGGAAAAACTTTTCCACGCGGGCGGAGCCGCGAGCGATACTATCTATTCATATACACAGTTCCAACCTAACAAACTAAAGGATTTGTATCATACGTTTTTAAAGCCCAAAGAGTAAGCCGAATACATTTTAAAAAAACATATAATTTGATTCCTTATATTTACGCGAATGTTAGACATTGAAAATGAAACTATTTTGCGGATATTATCGCGGTTTTTTAACAAACTTTTTTATGTAGGCGATCCTGAAGTCAACACCGGGGGAAACCTGCGAATGGGATACTGGAGTCCCCCGGCTTGACGAATGCAGGGGCCTGAGAAGGAAGTGGAAAAGGATGATGGAAGGAAAGGTGGGAAATGGAGAAAGGTTCTCAGGATGGGTGGAAAGGAAAAGGGTGCCAGGAAATGTTCGCGGGCCCTTTTAGGCCTCAATGTGTTACCCAACCAAGAGGTATACACACTGACTGTGTGCCTCGGCCCGCGACTAATGTCCCCCCGCGCATGGGCGTGCATTGGGTGTGAAGACCCAGCGCACAAGAATTGCCTCGGGGGGCGACTTTATAATATTAGTATAGATATATTTCAAGCATACTACTTTTACAGTTAGTGCCGGCCGCGTATTCGGTATTATATACAATGTCTAGGAAAATTATAAAATGAATAACCTATACTTATCTCTATACTAATATTATAAAGCAGAAGAGTTTGTTTGTTTGGTTGATCGCGCTAATCTCAGGAACTTCTGAGCCGATTTCGAAAATTCTTTCACTAATAGTAAGCTACATTACTCCTGAGTGCTTTTTTATCCTGGGAAAATATTTTATCCCGGAGAAAACTTCTTCACGCGGACAGAGCCATGAGCAAAACTAGTATTTCATACAATCACTGGACGCTCCAATAATTCTATACATTGTCTAGATAATCTATATAGTCCGGTATTCTATACGATATCTAGGTATTGTATAGATTATACAGATGATTACTATTATAAATACAAAAGTTTGTATGGACGCTAGAACGGCTAAACTGATTTGGATGAAATTTAGCACGAAAATAGATTATAGTATTGTATTAGCATACTCTTTTTTATATAGAACTTCTTTGCTCAGATAGTGTTTAATTATGGATCGATGTACCTAAATGACAGACTAGGAGAATGTCTATGAATTGTGACATTCGTTATTGTATTCTTGTATCAAAACCATTGTAGTAATTCTGAAATTCCTTTGGTACTTATTACGCATGCTCACGCCTTTTATCCCCGAAGGGGTAGGCAGAGGCGCAACTAGTGCACCCACTTTTCGCCAAGCGTATTCCGTCCCATGATGTGACAGGGGGCGAGTCTATCGCCATATCGGCCACAAATTCCAGACTCCGGGCTGATACTGAATAGAAAAATCCAATATCACTTTGCCCGACCCGGGAATCGAACCTGAGACCTCAGCCTTGCAGTCGTACCGTAATACAACTACGCCACCGAGGCAGTCTGCAGAGGGTACTTATTAATTGTTGTACAGTATGCCGACGGTCGAAGCGACATGTGAGGACGTGTGATTTGTCAACGTATGGTGACTTATTTTATTGCATTGTTATTAAATCATTGTATGGCAGTTAAGTCTGTGTCTTCTTTAATGATTTCCTACCACTTCTGGATTTTAATTCTAACTATTGAATAACACATAGGCTACTTTTTATAACGCGCAAATATATAACGGGACTTATATCCCAGAGAAACCTTTATCACGCGGGCGGGCCCGCGAGTAAACGAGTGTATAATTAAAGAGCAGAACGACGTGTCTGTACATTGAAGAAAAAGTAATAAAAAGAAAGGGGGTGACTAAAGATGAGTAAAAAAAAAACACAAATCAGTGATAGAACTTTTTTCTGTCAGTCTGTTTTCTGTTTGTCAGCTCATGTCTCTGAACCTACTGAATGGATTTTTATGTAGTTTTCACAAGTGGATAGAGTATAATTGGGAGCAGAATATAGCTTAAAAAAATCATTCATTTTATTCGGATATCGGATTTTTATAGATAAAAGTCCTGCTATATATTGTCTCGTGATAAAAAGTAACCTATCCTTCCCAGAGTCTCAAAGTATCTCCATAGCAAATTTCATCGAATTCAGTTAGTTTATGACTTAATCGGATTCAAACAGACGGACAGACGGCTGGGGACTTTGTTTTATAATATGTAAGGATTCTTGGAAAATACGTTCACGAGAACGAAGTTAAAACCATGAGAAACAAACATCAGTAGCTTCAAAGAAATAAGCCAGCGGTTGTTGTTCAAAACTAGATAGGTTAGCTAGGTTAGGGCCTGTAGTGTCCTCACCGATGAGGATCGCGACGCGTTCTTTCCATTAATTTATTTATTATAAAAATGATTCATCGTTTTTTTATCTTCTCTTTCCTGCCAGCAGCTTGGCTTCTTTATTTATTTTTCATTGATTTTACTCCCTATAAAAATGTCTGTAGTGAAAAAGTAAAATAAGTGACTTTTTGTAAAAAATATTATTATTAATTTAATGTATCTTGACTTATCATAAGTGCAACTATGTTCGCCTACGTGACGAATAAACTATTTTTTTTATATGTTTTCGGTGAATGTTACGTAGTAAATAGTAATTCAACCAGGGGAAACAATTTTGTCGAAATTATAGGCCCTCAATTCGATTTTCAAAAATTTCATAATCTGTTGGATAACGAAACTAAAATGGTCTAAACATATTTAAAACCTTTGGCTTAAGTTTTCATAAAGTATACCCAATTTCTAGAGAATTCGATCAATCTAGATTTCATAGCGAAAATTGTGCCCGAGGAATTTTTATTAAAAAGTTATACCTTCGGAATTGTTCGGCCAGAACCCTGGCTAAGAATTCAGTTATTTTTGGATGTGAACAATTTTCAGGCGGCAAAGTTTCGTCGTAGTTTTAAAATATTCCACCAATCTTTATAATACGAAATTGTTTGAATTTTTTTAAATAACTGCCTCGGTGGCCTAGTTGTATTTCGGTACGACTGCAATGCTGAAGTCTCGGGTTCGATCCCCGGGTCGGGCAAAGTGATATTGGATTTTTTAATCAGTATCAGCGCGGAGTCTGGAATTTGTGCCCGATAAGGCGATAGGCTCGCCCCCTATCACATCATAGGACGGAATACGCACGGCGAAAAATGGGTGCACTAGTTGCACCTCTGCCTACCCCTTCGGGGATAAGGGGCGTGAGTGAGTGTGTGTGTGTATGTGTGTAAATAACTGTTACGATAAAAGAATTTGGTATTGTTGAAATAAATTAGATTTATTCTTTTGAGAAAACTTGAGGCTTCCCCACACAGAAAGCGTGGTTGGGTGTTATATTCACGTCGCGGGTTCTTGGCGTGCGAAATACTATGACACTGTATGGGAGTTGCCACATAGAACTGCCACTTGTAGCTGGGCATGGTGGTTCTCACTAGTACGTGCGCGACCGTGCAAATTGACGTGGCGTGATTATGCCACGCGATTCTGTAATGTTTTTCTTTCTAGACAGGATTCTCAACTTAGGGTTATTTAAGATTGAAATTTCAACTCAGCCTGTGACAAGCGACGAGATTTCTGTGACCATCACGTCGTGCTCCCATCACACTTTCATTACACCCAGCTACGCTTTCTGTGTGGCGAAGCTTTTAAGAATTTCGAAGATTCTGGTTTCGGCTGAACGTGGAAGACGGAACGTACGGCTGAAGATTCGGTGAACTAAGCTTAAACCCTCTCAGCAGTAGAGGATGCTTGTGCCCAGCAGTTTTCCTACTCCAACACTACTAGTAACCGATAAATACTTTGTTCGTTTCAGGCACTCCCAGACGCATTGGGCTCTGACTCTATATGCCACAGGTTATTTTGACAGTTCATAATAAGCACGTTTTTTTTTATCGCATTGAATGACGAGACGAGCATGCCGTTCGCCTGATGGTAAACGATACAACCGCCCATAAACAGTAGCAACATCATCCAGCACCTTGAGTTACAAAGTACTGTGTGGCATTCCACTGCGCTCGTCATCCTGAGACATAAGATGTTAAGTCTCACTATGTCCCGTAGCTACATTGGCTACAATGTCCTTCAAACCGAAACACAACAGTGCATGCACACTGCTGCTTGTCGGTTGAAATAGACATTGCGGTGGTACCCATCCAGACGGACTCTTACATATGAGAGACCTACCACCAGTAAAACGCACCTAATGGCGTTTAAGACCATTGAAACTGGCTTAAAGAATACTATTACACGCTTATTTTATGAGTTTACCCGAGCATCTTACTTCTTACTAATATTATAAATGCGAAAATTGGTAAAAAAAGGTTTGGACGTTTGTATACTTGTTAGAAGAAACGTAGAAACAGCTAAGCGGATTTGTATGAAATTTGGTACACGGGTATACCATGTCCTGGATTCACACTAGGCTACTTTCATCCCGGTAATTTGTTCCCATGAGAAATAATGGATATTTTTAATCTGATTCTTTAAGTAGATGGCGCTGGTGTCGTACTGTGTTTTATGGACTTTTGTAGCGGGAAAGGCTTATTACGCGCGCGAAGCCGCGAGCAACACCTAGTTGTTATAATGATATAATAATAATACCAGCCCTGTATTAAAAACTGCCCATTGCTGAACATGGGCCTCCTCTACTACTGAGAGGGGTTAGGCCTTAGTCCACCACGCTGGCCTAGTGCGGGTTGGCAGACTTCACATACCATCGAAACTCTTGTGGAGAATTTTCAGGTATGCAGGTTTCCTCACGATGTTTTCCTTTACCGTTAAAGCGGACGATAATTGATAAACAATACACACGTAACTTCGAAAAGTCAGAGGTGTATGCCTTGGGTTTTGAACCTACGGACATTGTCTCGGTAGACCGTTTCATTCCCAACTAGGCTCGTCCACTAGTTGTTATATAAAAGTGTATACATTTTGGCTGCATCGCGTTTACTGCGCATATAATACAAATTCCTAAAATCTCTTATTTTCATAGTGCTGATGCCGTAAAACTAGTTGCTATGGCGGAATTCTACCACGTAAACGATTCAAAAGTTCGCCCCAAGCAAAAATCCGCGAACTCGAGCTATAAATATTTATTACCAAACAAACAGAGCAAATCAACTTGCACTAACCGCATTCAACAATTAATTGCATAAGTTTGCGTCGATCGATCGTCTATTGCAACCAACTTTTCTAATAGAGGTACAATCGAGAATATTTGTTCTTGAAACTGTATTTGTTTTATATACTGTTCTATTCTACAAAATTCGATCAGTTTAGATTTCATAGCGAAAATTCTTCCCGAGGATTTTTTTATTAAAGTTATAAAGTCATGCCTTCGGAATTGTTCCTGTACTGTTTTATTCTACAAATGAATGACGAACAGAGCAAGCCGCTCATCATCGTCATCGTTGGCCACATGAAGTCCACTGCTAAGCATAGGCCTCCCTTAAAGATTTCCAGACGAACCTGTAAAAAATGGCCCGCATCCAGCATGTTCCTCCTACTTTTATCGAGTGGTCTGTGCACCTTGCAGGTGGAAGTCCAACGCTGCGCTTGCCGATGCGTGGTCTCCACTCGAAAACTTTTTTCCTTCTGTCATCAGTTCTGCGAACTATGTGGCCTGCCTACTGCTACTTTAGCTTGCTAATCCTCTGGGCCACATTGGTGATTTTCGTTCTTCTATGGATCTCCTCATTTCTGATTCGAAAGCATAGAGAAATGCCAAGCATAGCCCTTTCCATAGCTCGCTGAGTGAGTGCGAGCCATCTTAGGCGGCCCATAGTCACAGGTCACTCTCTTTTTGGTAAAAATATGAGCAACCGCAGTAGCATCACATTCCAAATTTTGAATAACAAAGCACTGCATATCATTACTCGATGCTAGATTGTAATTCTAACGATGCTCTGTAATTACACTGGCAGCAGTGTCCTTCAAACGGAACATAGAAGTGTTGATATTATTGCGGGGGATTTACTCAGCCGGACTCCTATTCCACGATTTAAAAAATCCGCTGGCGATATTTTAACCCCATGTCTATAAAATGTCTGGTAAACAAACTTCTGAATTAAAAGTAACATTCATGATAAAAATTCAAAGCCGTTTCTCACGTTGAATCTACCGTGGGGTAATAAAATATGTACCGAGTCAATAAAACTCAACTTTCCTTTTGTTCCGAACAAAAGCACGCAATAACTGATGTTTTGAAGTTTGTTCTGTTCCGATCTCCGGATGAATGGTGCAGATGGGAATTTGTATCATTGAGTGAAGTTTCCTTTTTGTTATGAATAGGGGGAGAGACTGCTAGTGGTAGGTTAGCTAGGCTAGGGCCTGTAGTGTCCTCACCGGTGAGGATCGCGACGCGTTCCTCCCATAATTTTTAATAAAAATGATCTCTTTTTTTATATCCCCTTTCCTGCCAGCCCGAGCTGGCTTTTCAGTTTTCATGATTGATTTTACTCTCAATAAAATTGTCGGTAGTTATAAGTGACCTTTTGTATCAATAATAATAATTATAATCAATTCAATGTATCTTGACTTATTATAAGTGCAACAATGTTCGCCTACGTGGTGAATAAAGTATTTTATTTTATGCTCAGGTCTCAAGTTCGATTCCAGAGCATCTCTGATTTTGTACCTGGTTTTTGTAGGATATGTGCATACTCCCGAACAGCGACCACCGTACAAAAGGTATATTCATCAAAGTGACCCATCTAAGTATATCACGTTCTGGGATCAGCCTGCTTATCAATGCCGGCATAATGCGGCATAATTGTGTCGAGTGGCAAGGGATAATCCACCTCTTATCAGTTGACACTCTATCTGCACGCCATTCCACTTAACATTGCAGTAGGGTAAGTTTGCCGTGCTCGCGTAAAAAAAATTTGTTTTTGGAAGAAGTGATATCCGCATCCGAACAGCAAATAGTACTTGAGCGTAACTACTTATGACAATCAGCTAAATAGTTGACTAAGTATTGACATTTAGAACCAATCATAGCTACTAGATGGTAGGTCTTCCCTATGGACATTCGTGTTATTAATTGCAGTTAAGTGACTAAACGAGCATTCTGCTCGTCTGATGGTATTTTATACGACCGCCCTTAAACCGAAGCAACACCATACAGAACTTTCAATTACAAATCACTGCGTGGTACTTCACTGCGCTCATCACCTTGAGATGCAAGATGTTAAGTCTCATAATGCCCAGTAATTACGCTGGCTACAATGTCCTTCAAACCAGAACACAACAGTGTGCACTGCGGCTTGACGGTAGAAATAGATATTGCGGTGGTACCCAGACGGCCCCTCACATATGAGTCTCCTACCAGCAGTTTGGTTACAATCAGGAGACTGGTTTGCTCATTCTGCCATAGTTTTATGAAGGTTCTAGTTGAAAACCAACGCCAGGCACACCCTGCCTGGCATTTGCTCTGAACTGGAATCTTTTCGGCAGCATCATGGGATGCACGTTGCCTGAACTCTTGTGAATTATGCTTGTACCTTGTTTATAGTAGTCTGAGTTACAATTACTTAGTTTTATTTTCTGATTGTTATTATTATGTTTGTGTTATTGTAAACTTTGTTGGCAATCCTCAAATAATAAAATATAATAAAATAAAATAAAATAAAATAAATGGTTTTGTGCGTCCCAATATATTGTACGAATAAATAATCTTTCTTTCTTTCATATTCGAGAAAAAATAATACCAAAAGAATCTACTGTACGTTTACTTTTAAGGTAGACAAAATATCTTATGACCCTAAACAGTAACTCTGTAAAATTCTTCCCACCCTTCACTAAATGAGTCGTGAATGTATATAAACAGACAGAAAATGCAAAAACCTAAATAAATCTTTGAAGTAGACGCTGAACCGATTCTGAGCGCTTCTCATTTAAAATTCTACTCCGGCCCGTAATTCGGGGGGAATCCGGTTCACTACCACAGGATTTCGTGAAGCACTCAATCGAGTTTGAATCGAGTTCGAATGTAGGTCAAGATTATCTGGGTTTTACAGAAATATATCGCGTTGTTTGATTAATGATTAATCTAAGTTCACCAATCAATCATTAAGGGTTCGTAGCAAATCAATCGAATGTGGTTCACCTAATATGAAAAATCTGGAACGATAAAGATTTTTTTCCGGCGACGACTTTTTTAGATCCCAATACATAAAAAACTTAGTAAATCTTATAAAATTTTGGGGCCTCCTGTCGCCTTTAGGCCGTGCTATTTTGCCCATTATGGCAGCGTATAGTTACGACACTGTTTCCAATTGAAGAAAATGAATTAAAACCAAGCATTTTCACGGTCAAAAAAGAAAATTAGTTTTGGAAAAACTAATGGGATCGATGCAATACACATTTGATACTTCAATGGTATTAGTAACAATTTTACTTCTAACTTCCTGCCTCATTTCTCCGATGGTGGCGTAATACTTTCTTCAAGCATGCTGCAGAAGGAATCGGCTTAGATTTTATGACCGGGGATCCAACACTGTCTGGAAATATTTAGGGGATCAATAGGGAATCAGATTCAGGGGACCTATGTTCCGCAGTGAACTTCATGCGGCTGATGATGATAATGATGACCCAAAACATATTTTCAAGCATGATGTCTCTAGTTTATTCCACGGGCGTATCTACTTTCAACCTTTTCGGTAGATTCAGGCCTGAGTAAATCGTCAAAAATCCCACACTAGTTGAACAAATTGGGAAACAAAACTATTGTCTCAAAATCTACTTAATTTCCTACATGTTCAATATTAATCGAACTTATGCGGAGTCTCGACATATTTTAGGTTAACGATCGTAACCCTAGATACTGATGTGCATCATGCGGCAGGCCCTGTCAATAAGATTTTGACAGTTGATTGCGATATAATCGCATCGGTAGGACTTTACGATCGTCAATTTATATATTTACTGGTGGTAGGTCTCTCAAATTCAAATTCAAATTCAAATTCAAATCGTTTATTCAGTAATTAGGCCCCTAAGGGCACTTTTACACGTCATTTTTTTACAATATTTTATCATCTAAAGGATTCTACCAGTGCTTCGGAAAAGCCGACTGACCTGAGAAGAAGCACCAAGAAACTCAGCGTAGGTCTTTTATTGTTATATTTTTTATATATATATTTTACAAATTGCAAGTAACAATATAAATTCAATTATTACTTATGTCAAAAAAAAAAAAAAATATCTCATATGTAAGAGTCTGTCTGGGTGGGTACCACCGCAATGTCTATTTCTACCCCGAAGCAGCAGTGTGCATGCACTGTTGTGTTTCGGTTTGAAGGACATTGTAGCCAGTGTAACTACTGGACATAATGAGACTTAACATCTGATGTCTCAGGATGACGAGCGCAGTGGAATGCCACACAGAAATTTGTAACTCAAGGTGCTGGATGGTGTTGCTTCTGTGGTCGTATCGCTTACCATCAGGCGAACGCCATGCACTTCCCATCATCCAATGCAATAAAAAAAAATCTACTTTCTATCGCCCCAAGATTTCCCAGTTCACATCTCTGTATGAGATCTTTCCTTCTAAATATAAGAATATATTATTAAATTATTTATTTTATTATTACTGTTCCTATACATTTTTTATTTCACAACTGTAGCCTATCTCTGTACCCTAAGATCGACTGGGAGATGCCCATTGCCCATGGCATTAAGACTCTATACCTTGTGTGCAAAGTGTATTAAACAAATATAACTGCACTGGAACGCCATTAGTAAGAGCTCTGGTTCATTCCCATTCAGTCTCGCCATTTGAATTGGAGATTTTACAGGCCTTAATCTAAAACCGACGGTGGATGACGCCTACGTGGGTCTTTATACAGCTAATTAACGATCGGATGAACACCAGATGTCTGCGGTTTCTTACCGGCTTAAGGGAATGTTTTGCATTTCTGATTTGCCGAATTGAGGGATTCCCCTTGATATTATTTTATGACAATCAAATGGATTGGAGTTACAAGCTTTTGCTCGCGGCTCCGCCCGCGTGAATAAGTTTTCGGGGATAAAAAAATAGTTTATGTCCTTCCTAATGGTCTAGGTTTACTCCGTACTAAATTTCAATAAAATCGATTTAGTGCAGCGGTATAAGCGTAACAGACAGACATAGTTACTTTCGTATTTATATATGGACTAGCATATTTAAGCGCGGTTCCGTCCGCGTTAAAAAAAAATCCAGGATTAATATTTTCCCGGGATGAAAACTGTTGCACTCTGGGGTAGTGTAAGTTCCTATTAGTGAAAGAATAAAACCTACTATAGATTTATATAGACTTCTATAGTTTTATATAGAAGTTTCATACAAACTTTGCCACCCCTTTTTACCTCTAAAGGGTTGAATTTCGCAAAATCCCGTCTTAGTGAGCACTTACGCCCTAAAAGGGATCCCTATGCAAAATTTGAGACTCGTAGCACTTGTAGTTTCTGAGATTTCGTGATGAATGAGTGAGTGACCTTTCGCTTTTATATATACCTTTTATGTATAGATGAAGTATGGATACTTACGATTTATCGGGATCTAGTTTGTGTTTTTTTTTTTTGGGTGTTTGTTAGAAGTAAACGCAGAAACCACTGAACTGATTTGGATGAAATTTAGCACACGGATAAACCGGGTCCTTAGCTTATTCATTTTTTAATCCGCTAATTCGTTCCAAGTGGGAATATTTTAATTTTATAATGGTGCATTTACCAACTTTTCACCTGCTATGTTAGGTCCTATGTAATACCATACCATACCGGCCCTGCATTATATACTGCCCCCTGCTGAGCACGGGCCTCCTTTACAACTGGTCCTGTGTAATAGGCCAACATATTTTAATTTTTTGGCACAAATTTAGACTCCAAGCTGATACTGAACAGAAATACTTAAAATAACCGACCCGGGTTTTGAATACGAGACCTCAACGCGGTAGTCGAACCGTATACGCAATACAACAAATTCCGATTCCGGGCAACCCAGATATTCCTTCTGAAAACTTCGAAATAGTTGACCAATCAGAAAATCGTTGCTATAATCAGATTATGGGTAACAATATGCAGCTATTAGAACTGTGAGGAAATATTCAAATAATTTACTTTTCATACTTTTGAATATAATTCCCACTTCCGGTCTTCCATTTCCGCCGATTGCGCAATCCTATTGAAGGCAAAGCATTTGAATTCAAACTGTGGAAATAACGAGGAAAGATGCACTCCTATATTTAAAGAACTTAAATAAAGTTCTAAGTTCAAAATTATGGAACACGCTCATCATTTTGAAATTAGAACAGGTTATTTTCATTTAAGTATCCATTAAAATAAATCGAGTTGCAACTTAGTTTCAGGCACCGGGTGCGATGTAAGGCCTGACACATACTAGCAGATGCGTAGTAACGTTTATATAAAACGCCTTTATCGTGTTTAGGGAGGGAAACCGTACAGTGTGAGGCGGACTCGCAAACCGAGCGTACGTACCAAAAGTTCGTCTTTTCAGGACATCCCACTGATATAAATGAGAATGTCTGTGAAGAAGTTTGTATGTTTTTAGACCACTAATAAATCACTGAATACGCTTGGATTAACATAATTTCTTAATCCAGTATATATAAAAATCAGCATAATATATTATAGGAGAAGCACATAGTACGATTTCCATAACAAAAAAATACAAGGAGTTTCTGGAAAATGAATTTCTTACAAGCGAAGCATTGCATAAGCTAAAATTAGTCTTTATGAGGAAAGTCCTTCCAAATCTATATCCTTGGAGTAAGCACAAAAAACTCGCTTTGCTATGGAGGGAAGTGGAAAATATATTTCAATCTCCTCCCTATTCTTCTATTTGATTAACTTCGTTGCGGGTTAAGACTAATTAGCGTTCCCAGAGACTCGCCGAGCTTCACCGCTCGGTGTCATAAAATGCGTGCCACTGCTGATCCTGGCTTACAGGAGTTGCAGTGGCGGGTGTGAGGGCGGGATAGTCTCGTAAGCACAAAAAAAACAAACACACATCACGCCTTTTTTGAAGAGTTAGGCAGAGGTGCGACCAGACCCACTTTCCGTTTTGTGTGTTCCGACGCATGAATCATGATGTGGCTGATCTCGGAACGCGACACATTGCGTACGCGGTACGAGTACGACTATTGCGCTGAGGTCCCTGGTTCGAATCCCGGGTCGGGCAAAAAACTTTATGACTGGGTTTTCCCATTTTAAAAATTATTCAGTCACAGCTTGGAGTCAGAAAGTTGGTGGTTTGATAACTCAGTGTTTCGGAAAGCACGCAAAGCCGTTGGTCCTGCGCCTGATCTCCTGGCTGATCTCAGTTGAGATTGGCCGCCGTGGCCGAAATTCGGCCAAGAGGGATTTATTTATTTAACTCTTATAAAGTTCATGAAAAAATTAGTACAGTGGACTTAGCCAAGACGCCTTCCCACAATTGGCACCGCCAATAGAAAACAAACAAATGTACGGGAATGACGTATCCGTGCGAAAGACTTATCGATCGGACAAAAATTAATTATAGACATCATCAATATGTATTATAATTTTTTTGTTATGACGTACGTGTTTATCACAAAATAGAAATGGAAATGTTAAATTATGTTTCTAAATCTGAGTTTATTTTTTATATATTCATTCATGATTCACCAATTTTTTTACATAATCTTTTTTATCTACTTCCACTAGGACCCTGTTAAGCAAAAATGATCAAACCAACATTTTTTACGAAATCGAGGTAAATACATAGCTATAATCTTCTAATCAAGTTATCCAAGTAGTTTGATGATATTTTGATATTCATCCTAGTAAAAGGATACTAATCAACCAAATATTTTAGTATTTTGCATAAAAGATCCACGGTATATTATCAGTAATTACAGAAATCCTTCATATGAAAATGCATTATATTTTACGTTCAAAGTAATGTCATGTTTTATTACTCAACTAATTTTCAATTAGTTAGTACTATTTAGAAATTCGTTGTCAAACTTAAACTGAATTTACTCAAGAGTATGAAAACGCCACTTGGATCTTTTCTGCTTAACAGGGTCCAATAGAGGTTTGACTCCCAGGTCGTATGACTTTTACAAGTCTTAAGTAATGTTATGGTAATGTTTAGGATTGAATTCCCCGAGTTGCGTTCTGAATTATCAGCATTAAAGTTCTTTAAATAAACTGAAAATGTCTAAGCTTTAAAATATTTCGCTAGATAAGCTTCAAAATTGCAAGTTTACGGGCTCGAAAAACTTCCGCAAGCTTTTATGATAAACTTCGACGGAATATTTTAAAGAAAACTTGAGAAATAAATAGAGCTATTTGTTTTATTTTTTTTTTGTCAGAAAAATGAAATGACATGAAATTTCAGCACCGGGAAAATAAAGAAAATTCCTTCACGTCAGAATGAAATTTTAAACCGAATATTCCATGTATTTTAAGAATTTAATTTTACAGTTTTCACTCTTATTGCGGAATTTTACAACGAACGTTTTTATCTTGTACATGTAAATTTTTAAATACTTACCTTTACAAATCCAATATAAAACAATTCACATCACACAAAAATCCAATCCTTTGCTGCAAGGAACGTCTCCAAATTGCTTAGCGATCATGTTAAAAAGTTCGCACAAAAAACTTCAGACGAACATTTTTCCGCGTTCGAAACTTGAAGTGCGACACGACCACTCCCTCTCGCGTACAGGAAGATACTAAAATCAGTGGCATCCCTACTATACGGATGCAAAATTGTGCGTTCCATTTATAAATTCGCTCACTCAATCCGTATACTTATTCGAAGGGCGTAAGACTCTATTCTCGGCTGACCAAAATTTTCATGTGAAATTATAATTTGGTAAAATATAAGATTTTGGGAGTATTCGAATATGTGCCAGTAATTTGTGCGTGTGATGTGGTAAGCCTGCAAGAAGGCCTTTAGAATTTTAATGTTGGTACTTGTATCGCGTATTCCCGCCTAATGTAGCGGCAGTAAGGGACGGTGTACATTTTTGATGGCAATCTTTGTTAGTGTTGTGATCATAGTTGCTATACTGCTTTGTTGTGTGTTGGAAACTATCGAGTTTGAACAATGGAAATTGTAATTGGCAACTATTACACGGCATATAGTTTCAAAATTGTTGGTGAATTTCGGTGTGTTTTACTTTAAAGGTATTACCGACATTAAGGATGGTATAACTATTAAATCACATATTTGTATCTTACACGGCAATATGGATCTCGTTGAATTTCTTTTGAATATTAATAACTACGTTTTGCTCGCGGCTTCGCCCACATCAAAGGCGTTTATCGCTAGAAAATTATTTTAATCACTAAAGCGATCCATAGCGATAATAAAAAAAGACGGAATAAAATATTTAATTCTACCCATCGGAGCAAATCCGTGTGCCAAATTTTATCCACATCCGTATCCGTAGTACTCACTTTCTCCAAAACTTTCGAAGATATATAGAGTCTGCCAACCCACACTAGGCTAGTGGACCGAGGCCTCTTCAATATAGGTTTGTATCCACATCCACATATTGATCGGCGATAGCCTAGTTGGGAGTGGAACGGACTGCCGAGACGAATGTCCGCAGGTTCAAAGCCCAAGGGCACGCACCTCTGACTTTTCTAAAAAAAGTTATGTGTGTATTCTTTGTGAATTATCGCTCGCTTTAACGGTGAAGGAAAACATCGTGAGGAAACCTGCATATCTGAGAAGTTCTCTATAAGAATTTCGAAGGTATGTGAAGTCTGCCAACCCGCACTAGGCCCGCGTGGTCGACTAAGGCCTAAACCCTCTCAGTTTTAGAGGAGGCCCGTGCTCAGCAGTGGGCAGTACATAATACAGGGCTGGTATGATACACTAGAGAAAAGACATTACGTCGCTAAAAAAATTGGTGTTTAAATAAATATGTAACAAATAGACTCAAATACTATATGGCAATATTTTTCTAACATTAGCCTTATTGAAGATAATATAAGTATCAAAATACAAAACCAAAAAATTTGCAAAAAATTCGATGTTATTGATCCCGCGAAAAGTTTTCCCTCGTGACTCCTAACCCTAATTCTTTGCGTATAAACATCACCGTATTTTCGCATATCTCTAGTAAAAGGTTGCTAGGATGTGTTAATGGGATTTATAATAAATACTGAACGTAGCAGCTGGTTTAGAACTCTCTAATCTCCTTTTTTAACCGACTTCCAAAAAAGGAGGAGGTTCTCAATTCGTGCGTTTGTTTTTTTTATGTATGTCTCTAGGTGGTTGGTCTCTCATATTATGTAAGAGTCCGTCTGGGTGGGTACCGCCGCAATGTCTATTTCTACCGCCAAGCAGCAGTGTGCATTCATTGTTGTGTTTCGGTTTGAAGAACATTGTAGCCAGTGTAACTACTGGACATAATGAGAAGAAAGAAAGAAGAAAGAAAGAAAGACATTTATTGCCACCGATGAAAGTACATGTAAACTAATGGGTAATTAATAAAATACCAAAAAATAAAAAATAAAATAAAAACACTGTATACCCATTACCACACGCGCGCCCATACCGTGGCAAATAGGTGGCCATCTCAGCATACGCTGTGTAATGAAGAGAGCCATTACACAGCACTGGTTTTCAGTGGCCACCCGGAGGGCCGCACGGACACATCAGAAAGAGTCATAAAGAACAGCCCATAAATTACAGATGCCTTTAGTGTGAGTACAGTAGGTATACTTAAAGCCGCACCACGAAACAGTAATAAAAAGGAAAACAATATTAACTAATAGGCGCTCTGCGCGACGCGCTCACAGTTGAGACTTAACATCTTATGTCTCAGGATGACGAGCGCAGTGGAATGCCACACATTACTTTGTAACTCAAGGTGCTGCATGGTGTTGCTACTGTTTATGGATGGTCATATCGCTTACCATCAGGCGAACGGCATGCTCGTCTCGAAATTCAATGCCTTAAAAAATATTGTTTATTATATATTTTTGGTGTAACACTGGGTAGACGTTATAACAAAAACTTTCGAAAAACCGAGGCATTATCACTCACGGGACATCCAACATGAAAGCACTTAAAAACTCCGATCGCAAAACCATTGCATTATGGGACAAACTTGTGTTTTATTTAATTCAAGTTTCTAAGTTCGAAGTATTTCGCAAGCGTCCCGGGAGGAAACCGCCTTTGATCCAACGTTTGAACAAACTAAACGATTTGGTCAAACATTCGACGCATCTTTCCAGATATTTCATGGAAAAGCTAGCTACATAGATTGGAATTGTTTGATGGTGACCCTTTCGGTCTATTGTGTTTTAATTTATGTTTATTCTTGGGTATTTGGTTTGTTTCAGTTTTATGTACGAGATTATTATGGATTACGCTGTATTTACAAAGGATAGACAGAGGTGTCAGAATGTCAATCTTTTCCAAAATATTTTTCATAATGAGAGACTGAGAAAGGTACCATTTTGTCTATATTCCAAGCAGTAGTGTGCTATTATATTTGTTATGAAAGATATTGTTGCTCTTTTAACGACGGACCATTATGGAACTCAAAGAGAATTTTTGCCAGAACACATAAAATGCTGAACGGATTTGGATATAACTTATGTCCTGAATTAGCATATAGCTACTAATTATAACGGAAATTTCATAATGCCACTTTTATTCGGTTCAAGAATATTCACGAAAGCGAACCAGCAAGCAAGTATGATAATACAATAAAAAAATAATACACATACAATACAATTATTTTCATAGAATTTGCCCATTGCGAGTCGTATGTTTCTGTAATTAACTTTCAAAACATATGGAAAAAACAATAGCAAAGCTCGCGAAAGCTCAAAAGCACTAGTCTTATTTAAGTGTAAAAGCCACCGGAGGCGAACGAAAATATTTTTTACATTGTAAAAAGTTAAACAAAAATTTTGTTTTTGTAGTCACAAACTGTATCTCATGCTAGTTGAGTTTTGATACACATTTTAATGAAAACTAAATCTCGCTGTGCTATGGCAATTTTAGTCTCGTACGTTATAGGTAATAGCTTTACCTCGCGGCTCCGCCCACATGAATAATCATTGACTGCCAAACGGTAAGAATTGTGTTTGCTGGAATGTATTTCAGTGGTGTGCCTTTCCTCTAGGGTCCTCTGGGTAGATACTACCATAGTCTATTTCTACCGCCAAGTAACAGTGTTCATGCACTGTTGCGTTCCGGTTTGAAAGACATTGTAGCCAGCGTAACTACTGGACATAATGAGACTTAACATCTTATGTCTCAGGACGACGAGCGCAGTGGAATGCCACACAGTACTTTGTAAGGTGCTGCATGGTGTTGCTACTGTTTATGGGTGGTCGTATCGTTTACCATCAGGCGAACGACATGCTCGTCTCGTCATTCAATGCAATATAAAATACTGGGCATTATGAGACTAAACACCTAATGTCTCAGGCTTTGATTAATTATATACCTAGATAGACACTGAACGTTTCAAACGCGTCGAAAAAAATAGAGGCCAACAATTGTCCACTAAATGAGTTCGAGTGAATTATTTTTTGTTGTTTTTCATGGATATAATTATCTCCCCATTTTAATAGAAACCATGTAATAGCTGGTAACATTATGCGCGCACACAAGGGTACGCAGAATAATGCAGCGATAGCGTATGACAAAGCTGTCACGCATACTAGCTTAAGAAAAGTTGGCCTGTTTGTTTTAGTTTCATTGCAGCGCGTCACTCTATCTAGGTTTATAATTTATCAAAGGTCTCAGGGTGACGAGCGCGGTAGAGAGCCAAGCAGTTTGTTATTCAAAGTTCAGTGGGCTTAGAATGTGGAAAAAAATGACACTGGAAATGATAACTGTTGACACCAGGCACCCCACGCTTTTTTGTACAATAAAATATGTTTTTTTCTTATTTACACTATTCTTAATTCAAATTTATTTTCTATTTTTTAGTTGGATTTTCTATAAAGCGTGTTTTTTAGTTTTTTTAACTATTATTTATTTTTAATTTTTAGTTCTGTTCTACTATTGTCCAACAGATGTCACTAAAAACGAAAGCGCCATCTTGTGACAAGTAGGATTTTTTTACGCATAAGAGTAGCCAGTTTAGTTGTAATTCTACTATGGTCCAACAGATGTCACTAAAAATAAAAAATATATAAATTGACAAAAATCTCATTTTGCAAATTGAATAATGGCATAATCTTCTCAAATCAGAGTATTGCCATCGGTCCTCGACAAATCTTCAAAGTTTGAATAAAATCTGACCGTTTAAAGTGGGTCAAAATCGCGCCCAAAGTGGTCGGTTACAAACATACAAGTGAAGCTAATATAAAGCGTGTAAAAAGCATCATAAATCACCTTTATTCCCGAAGGGGCAGGTGCAATCAGAGCACCCACTTTTAGTCAGGCATGTTCCTTCCCATGACGTGATAGAGATTCTAGACTCCGGGCTGATAGAAAGCAGAAAATCCCAATACCACTTTGCCCGACCCGGGATATGAACGCGCGACCTCAAAGCGTTGTCATATTGCACACAAAACTCAATGAGGTAGTCAAAGAGATATAAAAGCAGGATGGAATTCAAATAACTTAAAAAGATAGGTAAAAACTTGAAACCAGAATATGATAAAGTTTAAAAACTAACTAAAAACCTAGTTCTATGACTTTTCTATGCCATGAAACAAATACGACAGTGGACCCAGTGGACGCATGCGAAATATGTTTTTGTTTTGCAATTTTCAGTCTGATTTTCGCATACGGATTTTAGTTTTTTGGCTTTAATTTTATTACAGTAGAAACCGGTTCTAATGAAATCGGTTATAACGATGTGTCGGTAATAACGTTTCAATGGCGTCCCTGCCGAAGCTCTTTATAAACAGCTAGGTAAACTTTTCGGGAAAGGCTTTTCACACGGGCGCAGCCGCGAGTATCTCCTAGTCTAAAATATAGAAAGAAAGAAAGAAAGAAAAACATTTATTGGCAACAGAATTGGGTGGTGACGGTAACAATAATAATAATAAAATTATAAAAAAAACAATATACACGAGAAAATTAAAAAAAAAAATCAAATAAAAATAACAACAAATGTGGATGATATATGTCCCACCACAACAGTGCCAAAAGGTCCTAGATCAGCATAATGCCAAACAATGAATTGTTTGGCGCTGATTTTCATTTAGAACCTGGCCCAGAGGAACGTCACCCAAAAAGAAAAAACAGTACAATTTTATCTGTATGCATGTGTGTGCGTGTGCCAACATTAAAAAAAGTAAAAAATAAATAAATAAATAAAAATAACATTAAAACGGATAGCACATAAAATAAAGGGCATAAAAAAGAAAAAAAATAATAATTAGATAATATGCATATGCTACGATTCTATGTTCAGCTAACGTAGTGATTTAAGCGTCTTGTAGCGTTATAATCTTTGGTTCAGCTAGTCTGTGGTTACAGCTGTCAAATAAAATTGAGGTTATATTGCCATTTGCCACGTATATGGCCACGTAGGCGAAAGTTAACAATGTACTATTTCCTTAATTAATCCTACAATATGATGGATAAATCAACGTTAACATACCCTTACTGATTCACCACATTGTAGTATCTAAACGCTAGATGGCGTTGTTTACAGGAAATTATTAAAACGACTCACAAGTGCTCTCACAGGAAATCGCTATTGACTGTAAAGGATACAGGAAATTGTCAACGGAGCGAAGACGAGCGAGAGTTTGTGAATGTTCCGAATTTATTCCAGACTTCCAAATTATATGATTTATTGAAAAGGCTTAGTTTTTGGGAGTACTATCCAAATATATATAAAGTATCTTGGTTAGAATTTTAAGCCCGTTTTTGGACATGTCCTTTTATTCTTTGTATCAAAACACCCGTATTATGTGCTTAATTTTCTTTGGTCATACAAGTGAGTTGAAGTTGTCACACCCTGGTGCGTGGTACCCGGGGCGGACTCCCCCCCTTTACGCCTTACGCCGCAAGAGTGTAACTAGCCCTGTATTTTACTGTTCCACTGCTGCGCACAGGCAGCACGCATCCTTGTCTACTGAGGATTTAGGCCTTACTCCGCCTGCCCTGGTGCTGTGAAAACTGAACCCACTGAACCTGATGGTAAGCGGAGTGGGGTTCGGATACAAATTTAACCCACTACCAACACCAGCACATAGGTAAAGTAATAGACGTTTTCCTGGGTAAAATGCGTTCTTAATCCACTCCAAGAAAGCAGAAAGGGTTTGATCAAACAATGTAAGTCTTGTATCAGGAACTACGAGGTAAATCAAGATCCATAACAGACCTTATTTTCAATGCTATTAAATGAGACTGCCAAGGTGCTCTTCTGATGGTAGCTTTATACTTTTCACAGAATAAAAGGACTTTTCATGTGAGGACCAGTCACTTCGCACCTCCTTCCAAGGGTTTCGACATCAAATGCCATTTCAAAACTCCTCAAGCGGCCCAACTCTCCGAGACGCTGCCAGCGGTTACCGTCTAAGCCCGTTCGATATAATAAAGCATTATTTTTCCTTTCATTGGTCGGACAATACGGATCATAAAGTTTTATCGTGGGATGAGGCTGGTGGTCTGTAAGGTTAATCTTGGTTTAACTATTTGTTTTATAAGTTACTTGTTTGTCAGCGACTTTAAAGTCGTTTGTTCACGTTATTTATTCTCTATCGTGTTTGATTATTTTTGTAACCTCCTTTACTGAAGTTTTACTTCATACAGTCACAAAACCTAAATCAATATCCGTCTTAGTCATATGCATTACAATTAAATTTACAGGTTGGGAGCGTCCTTCGGTGCGAGGGGGCTTCTGAGCCCGCCCACAACAAGAGACGGGCCGCACCAGGCGGCACCGCACAGGGGCGGTTGCGGACGACAACTTAGATACTTTTCGTCCGAGGAAGCCCGCAGCCGTCCCTAATGCGCCGAAGATGGCCACCGCGGAGTTTTAGTTGGTATGCCGTGCGTTGTACATAGGTTAGCGACTCGGCCCGGCGGTCGCCTGACTTTTTCCATCTCTCCGGGCGGCTCAACGCCGGGTCGTAAGGCACGTTAAACCCAACATAACCGCTCGGTCGCCCCCAACGAAGGCCGGGCGGTAGTGGTAACGCACTTTCTCCGGGAAACCAAAAAAAAAAAAAGTATATTATGATTATATACACTTTATTTTCTTTTATAATTCAGTACTTTTATTCAAGTAGTTACTTCCATTCATTGATTGTTTTGCCTTCAAAAAGACTGCAAGTTCCGGCTAAAATGATTATGGGTAACGTAATTATTTTTACAATAAGAGACTTAAAATCCAAATAACGATCTCAGTACTTGTGTTAAATGTGTTTGGTAAAGTACAACAGCGTACCACTTCTATTCTCTACCTAGATAACTACTACGAACATTATTTCCGCATCATCGCTTAACATCAGGCGGATAGCGGACAAACGTGAGCCCATTGAGAAATAAAAAAATAAAAAAAGAGTTGAGAGACAATTCATTCATAATCAGTTGCATTGTACGCGTACCACCAAATGATCTTGCGTTTTTTTTATTGAATGATACAAGCCAGTTCTATTGTCTTTTAAATATAAATATTTTTCTGTATGAAACGAAAAGTTAATTATTCAAATATAGAATCGGTGAAACCCGCCCATTACACAGGGGCTTATTACCGATCGTCCCCTGTTCCCGGATTAGCGAGGAAAGCACTTAAGATTTTATTTTTCGTCGTTTCTCTCTTATGTCGTAAAACTTGTACGTGGCTTTTATATTCGCGCTCACTTCTTTAATACGCGTAGCAGAAGCGTTGGGATTTAACTACACCATTGTATTGCAGTAAAATACAAGTGAACAACAGTGTAATGTATATAACAACTGTCAGATAAATTTCGCTTCGGTGACAGCGAGCGTGTGTCTACTGAACTCGGCTATCTGGTGGTGAGAATGCTCGTATACTACTATACACATCACAGCACGCGGCTATTACTTTGATTACAGCGCGGAGATTCTTCGACTGTACTACACATAACAATACTCAATTAGCGTAGATGACAGCGCGAAGAGCGCTCATCTATACGACATTTACATAATATAGCAGCGCTCAGCTACACGCCACGATACTGACAGCGTGGAGAGCGAACGTCTCTTACATTATCAGCATTCACTTGGATATTATATACTTATGTATGTACAGTCAGCAGCATAAATATCTGTACAAAATCAAAATTTCAAATCGCCTATATACGCGTTAAATTAAACTGAAACATTTTTTTCTTGGTTTGAAGTAAAGTAAATCTCTTTTATTTTATTTTTGTGAAGAGAAAAAAAGATTAGTAAGAACACAAAAGTGTGTAGGCAATTTGAAATTTTGATTTTGTTCAGCTACTTATGCTGCTGACTGTACATTGGCGTATAGCACAGCACATAAAGGCGCTACAGGGCAAAAATTATGTAAGTCGATTTCATATAGAGTATGCAAATCTTTGATAAGGTTATATTGATTGATAGAAGTTTGTTAAAATTGCAATTAAAACAAATCGTCCTTAGGTGGGTAATAGTAAAACAATTAAACAACGCTCGTTAAGTGACGCTGGAGACATGTCTTGGCAATATTCCAGTGTGGCCACAGGCGTGGTGGAACGACCTCGTACATAGTACGATACCATTTAATTCAGAATTATTGATAAACAAATTAAAATGGGGGAGGCCTAGGTTCCGCAATGGACTTCCAAAGGCTGAAGAAGATTTTTTTTATGTGTAAGGAAGGGTAGTTAGCTAGGAGAACGGACTGCCGAAACGTTGGTTAAAAACCCAAAGCATACACCTTTAATAACTTTTCGAACATATTGTGTACAAACTTTTGTTTGCGGCTTCGTTGGCGCCAAAAAGGTTTTCCGGGATAAAAGTCCCGCTATATATATAGCGGGACTTTAATATTATCTGGATGAAAAGATACTAGGCTACTTTTCATCCCGATAATATTATCGGGATGAAAAGTAGCCTATATGCTATGACAGACTATAATCTATGTCTGTACCAAATTTCATCCAGGTCCGTCCAGCCTTTTTGGCGTGATTAAGTAACAAAACTCCACACTTTGGCATTTATAATATTAGTATCATTGATGTATTGAAAAACCCAATACATCAATGATTAGTATAGATTTTATGAGAATTGCAATTGCAATCAGCCCTGTATTATATACTGCCCACTGCTGAGCACGGGCCTCCTCTACTACTGAGAGGGGTCAGGCCTTAGTCCACCACGCTGGCCTAGTGCGAGTTGGCAGACTTCACATACCCTCGAGATTCATATGGGGAATTCTCGGGTATGTAGGTTTTCTCACGATGTTTTCCTTCACCGTTAAAGTGAACGATAAAAGGATAAAAGGCGTGAGTGTGTATGTATGTGTATAATTTTTGTATCTTTCTTGCGCGGAAACACGTCACGGTGGGCGGTTCCTTGGGAAGGATTGCGTGGGGATACTGATCCAAGACGTAGAAGCCTCTTAAAGATACTTTAATATAGTTGAGATATGTACCCCTTGCAGGTACTGTCTCTGCCTACATTTATGTGGAAATACAGCCAAAGTCAGCACCCGCAAGGTGCAAGGACTATATAAGAGTAGATGGGAATTAATTGGGGCTATGGATGAGATCTAGCTGGACTGGTTGCTGGACTATTGATTGAGACAACGCGACGCTTGGCACGTATAATGTCTCAATCTTTTATTTATTAGTATTTTTTTTCTTCTTTTTTTCTTTCACTTATTTTATTGTATTTTTGTAATAATGTGTTCCTCTACTGCGACAGTCAATGTTTATTTCTTTCTTACGCTAACACCTCATTGGAATATACATAAGTACAATACAGGGTATGAAACTATTTATTTTTTAATATACGGGAACGGCAAAGTGCATTTAGGGTACTTGAATTTTATGCAAAGATTATAATAATATCAAAGTACCTTACTACGTACACAGTCCAAGACAATTCAATGCAATGAGAATTGCAAATTTCGCCTAGGTTTACTTTGTTGCTTATTTTGCTTAACTTTTGCAAAGAATCATAACTTAGGATACTTCCTTTATCTTTAAAAATTTAAAACGTAACATATTTTTATCGTGCTACCATCTAGGGAATACAAATTGCTCTGTTGTCAGGCAAACTGTTGGAAATGTGTAAATAATTCCAGGGAATTCTAGACGACCTTTTTGTTCGAAATTCCATGTCTAGACTAAAATCCCAGCTATTCTTGTGGAACTATCGATATATTAAAGCGTTTTATATTAAATCCTGATTATAAAAATAACGATAGGTACATGGCATAATGAATGAAATTACATTAAGCTGTTGCGTCTCGTTTTTTGTCTTGCTTGGTTTGACAAGCTACCGCGTGTCTAGATACCAGAAAAAACAGGCCGTCAACCTGCAAGGTGGCCGACGCTGCGCTTGCCAGTACGTGGCCTCCATTCGAGAACCTTTTTGCCCCATCTGCCGTCAGTTCTTCGAACTATGTGCCCTGCCCACTGCCACTTCAGCTAAATAATTCCCCCGGTGTTATTCAAGCAATGCTTAACCACCTCTTAATGCTAAAACAAGTTTATAAGTAAGACTGCTAATGTCTCAGAGTGACAAGCGCTGTGGAGTTAATACTACTGTTTATGAGTGGTCGTCTCGCTTACCATGAGGTGAGAGGTATGCTCGTCATTCAGTAGCCATAAAAAGTGCTCCTACCCAAGTCGTGCTGCCTCTTTCATGCAATAGACCATGTACCACTCGTATTATGCAATACATTGATTGTAAGACATTGAACCTTAATCTCAATGATGCAAGAAACACAAATAACCACTTAAAAAAATCCGATAGTGGTAGCTGGGTCTGAAGAACTTAAGAATGGGACATCATTAGGAAGCCAACTAGGAGTCGCTTCAATGATCGTTAACGATCCTGAATGGCATTGTTGACATTCCAATCTTGCGATTCGTTGCTTAGTTATGTGTTTGACTTGGTTTTTATATTCTGGTTTTTATATACATTAATTTCGGTCTGAAATAAATGAGTTTTGTGGGTAGGGCGATGGTGATCACGTTTAGCTACGTGTGTATTCTTTGTGAATTATCGCTCGCTTTAAAGGTGAAGGAATAACATCGCGAGGAAACCTGAGAAGTTTTCTATAAGAATTTCGAAGGTTTGTGAAGTCTGACAACCCGCACTAGACCAGCGTGGTAGACTAAGGCCTAAACCCTCTCAGTTGTAGAGTAAACCCGCAGTGGGCAATATATAATACAAAGCTGGTATGGTACGGTAAGGTTCATGTTTCACGCGAAAAAAGCTTGATAAACCGAATTATTATTTTTTATCGGTCTCAGTTACCGTTCGGAAATGATCAAAAATACCCCACCTCTCTCTATTACTTACTTAAAATAAATAACAAAATGTGAAAAGGGATCTAAATAAAATACCATAGGACAATCTTAAGATTACCTGTACTAAAGTAATATAAAAACTGCCTGAGACTTAAAATATTTCAAATAAATGACTCAACCTTAATTTAAACGACTAATATTTTTCTTACCTTTTAAACCGTTGATGAAAAGAGAAATTCGTTAATCACTTTCAGAGATTTCCTATGATTCCGTTCCTAAGTTTGTTTATGGCGCAGATGTTTTAAATGATCCAATCTATAAAGGATTATTTATCACTTTAGGAAATGGGGTTTATCTTCAAAAATATTACATAACAGTTTTTGACGGAATCTTTTCAATATAAAAGCGAGAAATACGGAATAACCAAACATTCTGACGTCAGCATTGTTTTTGTCGATGTCTCCTAGGATGATATTCCAAAAACAGATATGATATTACCAAACGCAATCTGAAGACTCGACGATTGGATCCTTTTCAGTCTGTTTCTATCCCACACATTGGAGTTCTTAAATTTAATTACATTTCCATACTTTTTCTGTATTTCTGACCCACTCTTTGCCCGAAGACAACCAGATGACTTGGACAAACTGCTGGTTGTAGGGAAAGTAGAAGGTAAAAGATCATGTGGACGATCACATACCCGCTGGACTGACCAAATAAAGGCCATAACAGGACTTGGTATTGCCACGGCCATGAGGAAAGCCAAAGATAGGGGGGCATGGAAACGGCTCGTCATCGACTTCATCAAAATATTTCAGGATGGACACGACCTTCAGGGACGAAGAAAACGATTAAGAAGAAGAACCCGCTCTATAGTACCGGCACGCTATGATGGCCGTTTTGACGTTTGTCCGCTCATAAAGTTTCGTATTCATTCATAACTACGTTGAAGGAGTTAATTGCTATATATTATTGTAAATAGTGACGTGCAGTAAAATTTTATTCAATATACAATTTAACGAAAAATCTGTGCATTTATTAATATCTTAATATATATAAATCTCGTGTCACAATGTTTGTCCTCAATGGACCCCTAAACCACTTAACCGATTATAATAAAATTCGCACACCATGTGCAGTTCGATCCAACTTGAGAGATAGGATAGTTTAAATCTCAAATTATAGTCGCAATTTTAATTTATTGCTAATTATTTGTCTGTTATTATTTGACAGTCACAATTATCTGTTAACTCCAAATGATTCTAACAGATGTCGATACCTTTCGACTGGGTTGAGTAAGTAATCAATAGATGGCGCTGCTATGAATGATTCTAACAGATGTCGATACCTTTCGACTGGGTTGAGTAAGTAATCAATAGATGGCGCTGCTATGGTAAATCTACGAACGTGTCATATAAGCTACATTTTAAGCGGGACTTTTATACCGGGAAAACTCATTCACGCGAGCGGAGCCGCGGGCAAAAGCTAGTATACCTATATAATACTATTTTCACTTATAGGATCACTGGCTAGTATACTTTTTTCGATAATTAGTTGATATTTCACTTCACTATTGTAATTTATCAAAACGTCAATCATAGCGTCGTGGTACAATAGTGCGCGCGCGCATGCTCACGCCTTTTATCCCCGAAGGGGTAGGCAGAGGCGCAACTAGTGCACCCACTTTTCGCCAAGCGTATTCCGTCCCATGGTGTGATAGGGGGCGAGCCTATCGCCATACCGGGCACAAATTCCAGACTCCGGGCTGATACTGAATAGAAAAATCCAATATCACTTTGCCCGACCCGGGGATCGAACCCGAGACCTCAGCCTTGCAGTCGTACCGTAATACAACTACGCCACCGAGGCAGTTGGTACAATAGTATGGCATTGTTTACCATTTATCAAGCATGATGCAGAGAGAATTTGGCTTGGTTCTTACGACCGGCATTCTTGGAGTTACTGCTAAGTAGGCAATAGGCCTTACTTAAGAGGCCAAATGTAGGTGTATTAAAACTGCGTGCCTCTAAAAAACACTGGAAAAGTGCGAGTTGGACTCGTGTATCGAGGGTTCCGTACAAAATTGTAGGTACCTTTTGAGGTACGGAACCCTCATTAAAAGACGTGATGACCTCTAAATACTGATCACCCACAAAGATGCAGTACAGTATACGAAAACACAACTTTTATAATACCCCCATAAACATTTGATATTAGTTATAAATGTCATTTAGGTGGCACAATCATCTCGTTACCCCAACTGTCAGCTGCGTAACCTTAATTTGGTGCAACGGACGCTGTATGTGCCTCGTTGGCTCGGTAATATTTAGCTGGTGTTATGTTAGAGTATGCATGTGGAAGAGATTGGAAATTTAGTAGCAATTTGGAACAATGGGAAGAAGAGAAGTGAGGCCACATAAAATATTGAGACAGAAAACTCTACTACTGAGAAGTAGAGGAGAGGATTGGGCCTTAGTCCACCACGCTGGCCTAGTGCGGGTTAGCAGAATTCACATACCCTCGAAATTCTTATGGAGAATTCTCAGGTATGTAGGTTTCCTCACGATGTTTTCCTTCCAATGACACAAGTGGAAAAAATATATTTCTAACTCCTCCCTATTCTTCTATTTGATTAACTTCGTTGCGGGATAAGACTAATTAGCGTTCCCAGAGACTCACCGAGCTTCACCGCTCGGTGTCATAAAATGCGTGCCACTGCTGATCCACTGCTGATGAAATTGATGTTTGTTGACCGTGAAGGAAACTCGTCACGAACTTGGGAGCTGCGCGACCTAGATGTGGTGCAGGAGTTTGTCTACTTGGGGTCTCTTGTGCGTGCTGATGGGGATTGCGAGAAAGAAGTGGTCAGAAGGGCACAGATGGCTAAGACAGCAGTGAAGAGCTTGGAGAAGATCTGGAAGAACCGTAACATCTATCGCAATACGAAAGTACGTCTCATGCGCAGTCTAGTATTCTCCATCTTCTTGTACGCCTCGGAAACGTGGACCCTTAAAGCTCGCACCTTAAACAGAATTGATGCATTCGAAATGTGGTGCTGGCGCAAAATGTTAGGTATATCTTGGACTGCACGCCGCACTAACACATCAATACTAGATGAGCTTAAGATTGAGGCCCGCCTTTCCACTATATGTACTCAGAGAGTGCTCACTTTCTTCGGTCATGTGGCTCGCCGGAAGCCAGATAACTTAGAAAAGCTCATACTAGTTGGCCGCATGAACGGGAAACGGAGCAGAGGTAGAGCACCTGCCCGATGGACGGACACTATCAGGGAACGCACACGATTGAACATCCCAGCCGCCATGCGCCACGCGGAGAACAGAGCCGCCTGGAGAGCACTAGTGACAGGAGTTGTTTATAGTGGTCACGACCCTCAGCCTTGAGGAATCGACTAAGAAGACTGCTGATCCTGGCTTACAGGAGTTGCAGTGGCGGGTGTGAGGGCGGGATAGTCTCTTCCAATGACACATAAAACTTATAATATTTATTTATTTATTAACATTTTATTGTGTAGTTAAATACTCAAAGCTTTATTGTACAGTCAGCAGCATAAATATCTGTACAAAATCTAAATTTCAAATCGCCTATATACACATTAAGTTAAACTGATTTTTTTTTCTTCGTTTGAAGTAAAGTAAATACCTTTTATTTTGTTTTTATGAAGAGAAAAACAAGATTAGTAAGAACACAAAAGTATGTAGGCAATTTGAAATTTTGAATTAGTTCATCTACTTATGCTGCTGACTGTACATCAAAGTAAGGTGAATTTTTTAACATAAAATAAAACTAAGATGCAAAATAAAAACACAAGGACAATTGGCGGTCTTATAATACCTCTTTTTTTGATAAAATCACATGATTATAAGCAAGTAACTATCATGGACAAACACAGCACATGGTCTAAACTGAAATTCATATGCGGAGCGCAGAATCTCATATTGTTTGTCGCGAACTGTCACAACCGGCGGATCGGGCCCAAATTAATGTGTAACACTTTTCCATAGCTTTTTTCTATCAACGAGCGTGGTTTTTTCACGATTTTTTTCCAGTGGACGCGTTGAATTCTCGATTGCTTTTTATTCTTGCATAATGGGTTTTAGTGCAGAATCTACAAACAATACAAATATTTCGGTATCATTTTTTGGGCTGTTGATGGGAATTTTTGGGTACGTTTAATGCGCATTCTTTGTCATAAAGGACTAATCCCTCCTATATCAATAATTACTATGAAAATTCATTCTATTGCACCAATCATGAGGTTTTGCGAATCATTAAGCAAAATGATAAGGCAAGTGTTGACAGTAGCATCAACGGACGAAATTTGAATTATAAAACGTGATACTGCACTACGTCACCCTAAAATACACACAAACACAAAACATAACGCTTTGATTAATTATATACCTAGGTAGACACTGAACGTTTCAAACGCGTCGAAAAAAATAGAGGCCAACAATTGTCCACTAAATGAGTTCGAGTGAATTATTTTTTGTTGTTTTTCATGGATATAATTTTCTCCCCATTTTAATAGAAACCATGTAATAACTGGTATCATTATGCGCGCACACAAGGATACGCAGAATGATGCAGCGATAGCGTATGACAAAGCTGTCACGCATACTAGCTTAAGAAAAGTTGGCCTGTTTGTTTTAGATTCATTGTAGCGCGTCACTCTATCTAGGTTTATAATTTATCAAAGACATTACGCTTTTATAGAGGAAGAGGTGCAACTAGAGCACACACTTTTAGCCAAGTGTGTTCTATGATAAGATAGGGGGTGAATGTATCACCATATCAGGCATACCCTGAGACATTAGATGTTAAACTCATAATTATCAGTAATATTGGCGAAAATGTCCAAACCAGATCATAACAGTGCTTGTACAAGGTTAGCGGTAGAAATAGAAATAAACTCAAAATCAAAATTTTATTTATTCAATTAGTCTTTCTCAAGCTCTTTTGAATCGTCATGAATCTACCACCGCTTCGGAAGTGTTATCGCTGTGAAGAAGAAGCGGCGCAAGAAACTCCCTCAGCAACACGATCTGTCAAAATGTACATTTTTTCCAACAATTTCATAGTACATTTTTTTTTACACGTAACAACAAATACTATCAATAAATAACATAATAAGACACAATTTAATTATAGATCATGTGGGAATCTAAGCAACCTCATCCCAAGCATTTGTATCTTCCAGATAATCTCTTATACTGTAATAACCTTTTTTGAGAAGACGTTCTTTGACAGTAGTTTTTTTTTTATTGGAAGATTAACGATATATACCCATGGCACAATATAATATGTTATGGTGTATACCTACCCACCCATGTTTGGTGGAAGGCGTAGCTGTCAAATCACAGTAATAGACAATTGTGAAGACGCCAAGTGTCACCGGCCATAAAGCTGCCTCCATGAGAAAAAGAAAGCGGGAAAACCCCACCACGATCCCACTTTTACTTACAAAAATATTCCAAATATGAATAGCTTTATCGAAAAATAAAGTTTGCAACCAATTTTGATACTAGTTTTATAGAACAATTTATTCTTCGTATCATTTTATGTTACAATTAAAATATTGTACAAAATAAAAAATAGGCAACTACTCTATTATAATTCGCGAAAGAAAATCAAATTTAAAGAAAGAAACCTTACTAATAATAAAACTTCGAAAGTCTGTAAAGGTATTTGAATATTTCAATGTTTATCAAAAGTAAACGCAAAAGCCACTGAACAAATATGAATAAAATGTGGCAAAGATAGTCAAGTCCTAGATTAGCATATTGCCGTAGGTATTTTTTTCAAAATGTAATACAATGAAGTATAAATATAAGTATCGTAGGAGAACTATGTATAAACGAAATCGCGCAGTCTCCAACAAGTCAAAAATTTCATATTACAAAATTCAAACCAAACAATACCCTTTCAAACCCAATTTCGTCAATGCAATGCAATGCAATCAGCCCTGTATTATATACTGCCCACTGCTGAGCACGGGCCTCCTCTACTACTGAGAGGGGTTAGGCCTTAGTCCACCACGCTTGTCTAGTGCGGGTTGGCAGACTTCACATATCTTCGAAATTCTTATAGAGAACGTCTCAGGTATGCAGGTTTCCTCACGATGTTTTCCTTCACCGTTAAAGCGAACGATAATTGATAAACAATACACACGTAACTCCGAAAAGTCAGAGGTGTGTGCCTTGGGTTTTGAACCTCCGGACATTGGCTCGGCAGACCGTTCCATTCCCAACTAGGCTATCGTCCACTTTCAGTCAGATCATTACAAATTCCAGTTCTAACAATGCAGCATATAGATGCAAATTGCCTGAAGCATCTACGCCAACGTTTATACCAAAGGCATCACAATCAAGATGATTGCGAATGCCTTTGAATTGATCATTAATGTGCCAAAACTGGGTCAGACTATTACTTAGGTTTTGGTCAGTGTGGTGAAAATTTTGGTACGTCATCAAATGTCTTAAGAGTTATAAAATAACTATAAAAATAATTATAAAAATAAACTTTGTGAGGTCCATAGAGATAGAGTCTATTGGCACGTTTCTAGACTCCATGCTGATACTAATCAGAAAAAACCAGATGATTCTACTTGACGAGTTTTGAGCTTCCGTATTCTCACTCACCATACGAACGAGTGAGCTGGCATTTCAATTTACTTACATCAAATCACGTCCTTTTTATTTTTCTGTGGTAGGCAGAAGAATCAATATATTGAAGGAGGTTGGGCGGAGAGAAGATATCTTTAACTGTACACTGGCGGAATTAAAAAAGGTGACTTTGGAAATGCTAACTAATGTCGATACATTAGAGTTGATTATATATGATAGCTAATGTAAATGTTTTATTTGAATTGTATCACAATATAAATCGCATTGGGTAATTCCTGTAAATATAATATTGTAAATTAATTAATAAATAAGATAAATATTTGACAAAAGTCAAACCTACATTTTGTTATGTACGTTCCATATAATCAAGAACGACTTTTTTTTTATTTACCATACTCTATTTCAGATCATGGATTGATACTGAGCAGAAAGACCAAAAATTTCTACTTCAGTTCAGTTTTGTGGATGTTAGAACCCTGGCCGAGCCGGTGATACTTTAGACAAATATGTTTTCAGCGATAGTCTACCACTTATAATGTGCTACATACAATGCTCGTGGTAAATTCTCGTGATAGAGATTTCCCTTAATAAAAGATTTACCGTGTACTATTCTGTAAGAAGTAACCTATAATATCTTAATATATATAAATCTCGTGTCACAATGTTTGTCCTCAATGGACTCCTAAACCACTTAACCGATTATAATAAAATTCGCACACCATGTGCAGTTCGATCCAACTTGAGAGATAGGATAGTTTAAATCTCAAATTATAGTCGCAATTTTAATTTATTGCTAATTATTTGTCTGTTATTATTTGACAGTCACAATTATCTGTTAACTCCAAATGATTCTAACAGATGTCGATACCTTTCGACTGGGTTGAGTAAGTAATCAATAGATGGCGCTGCTATGGTAAATCTACGAACGTGTCATATAAGCTACGGGTAGATTATGTATACTTTTTATACCGGGAAAATATAAAGCGGGACTTTTATACCGGGAAAACTCATTCACGCGGGCGGAGCCGCGGGCAAAAGCTAGTAATATAATAAAAATTAGCACCTGGTGTGTCTGTAAAATGTAAGAAAAGTAATAAAAAAAGGAGGTGACTAAAGTAGAGCGATAGAACAAAAGTTTGCGACTTTTTGAATAATTTTTGTATGTATGTCTGGTCGTCTGTCTGTCCATCGGTTTGTTTGCTAGCGCACATCGCCGAAGCTACTGAAAATTTCATGTAGTTTTCACAGGTGGTTAGAGTATAATTGAGAGCATAAGAAGGCTTTGTTTTCTTAAAACGATATCGGATAAAGGTTATATTATAATACTGCGGGAAAAGATGTAAGTCCACGTATACGAAGTTGCGGGCACAGCTAATTTACAAAATAAGTTGTAAGATGTGACGTAACACTTTACCTACCCACACGATTTACATAACCCAAACCCAAACGCAAACTTTCGTGTAATTACACGTGAGTAGTTGCGGACTACAATAAAATAACACGAACGTACCGATTTGAAGTAATTTTGGGTAACCGAATTCGGGCGGGCTATCGCGGGCGCCATGCGGGCCGACCGATATTCCCAATGATACGGCTTCACGCTGTATGCTTCGTTTGAATTTGCTGTTGTACTGGTTTTGTTTTCTGGTTTTTTAGGTTCCAAATTGGTGCTAAACTTCGACTCTTTCTGTCAGAGTATTAAAGTATTGCTCAGAAACTCAAAACTACCATGAATTTTATAGTTGCTCCTGCAATTAAAGCTCGTGTTGTAGTAGTGTTTTATAACAAATTGCGTCTATGAAAGAAAGAAAGAAAGAAAGAAAAGTATTTTATTTGTCACAGACACAACTGACATACAATGGTATTAATTATAAACTAAGAAATCACACATTATAAACTATGGACTGTAATAATATTATGTTGCTATGCGATGCCTAAATTAAGAATAGTGGTAGTATCTCACTGAAGCTTGTCATATCTTTGAGTATGTGTCTACCATTAAGCCAGCTTGATTCACGATGGCCATCTTGCCTTATCCAATCTGCTTGCCACCCCTATGATTTTTTGTTTGGAAGGGTAAAGATACCCATGCAAACATTCCATGAAGCTGTAACAGTCTAAACGCACTGTGCGTTTAGACTGTTACTGTAGCCTTGCTACGCCTAGGGTCATTCGGGGCAACAGCACGCAGTGGGTAAAAGTTCGCATGGTCAATATCTCGGAACCTATTGAGTGGGCTCAGACACTTTTTCGGCTAGATCAGGGGCGCGTCAGGGACGATGTCAGAGCCACAAGCTATTTTGCCAAGCCTCACTTGTTTAGCGAAAAACGGTGATTAACGTGATTTTGTTGATTAGTTACCAACATTTTGTGCTGGGAAAAAAGTGTCTGGCTAGACGGTGCATCAGTTTACAAAAGTCCGTTAATTATGTTAAGTTTACATGATTATTATAGTATTTATTTTAGTTACTAATTCTGTCCTAGAAACTAAATGCGTCTCAACTAACGTGTGAATGTTTAAAATATTCCCTGTTTGGGCAAAAGTACGAGGTTAAAAGTACGCACCCTGTTATAACTTCATTACAATGATCGCACGGTTTTTCTTCTTTAAGCTGCAATGAAGGCGAATATTATTTGTAAAGATTTTTAGACCTTATACAGAAAAAAAATATTCTCTATAAACACTCTGCGTAGTTTTACCCACATAACGGGTCAATAGTACGAATTTCCCCCGATGCACTTAAACATGTATTCCAAAAAAAACAATGAAGTAATGTACAAAAACTCATTAAATAATCCTAGACACTATATTTTTGACTGTGTAGACGATAGAAAAAAAAGTGCGTACTTTTAGGCCGAATGACCCTATAGTACTGTATCAAGCAACTGTCTTACCCAAGCAGTCTTTGTTCATAACAATCCAGAATAGTGTAGACGCTTTCTACACCCATGATAAGTATAAGTATCAGGAACTTTCCTGTCCAATTTCGTGTAACCGTCCAGAAGGACTCCGTAACATCTTGTTTCGCATATGGTAAGTTCTATATCAGGCTACTGTCCCATTCAAACAGTCTGTGACGCTGTAACAACATGTTATCTAGGCGACGCGGTCAAGCGTACATGCCGGAATGAATTTCACTGGCCGGAGTTTCGAATCTGATGCTTTACGGCGGCCATTTTAGTTTCATTATCTTTAATTGTTGGTTACGAACTATGGTATTGATGTAGGTAATTATAGGTAAGTATTTGATAGTGTGAAATTGCATATTGTGGCATTTGCGTTTTGAGACATAATTTAAACACTGAGAGCAAAGTGATAAAATGTGAAAATAGCTGTTTATCATTGGCAGCTACAGCAATAAATCGAATTTGATGAAATTAGTCGAGAAGTAAGCCCAGGAATGGAAGGAAGGAAGCCGCAAGCAAGAGTTAGTAATGAAATTATCAGACTGATCAACAAGAGCAATACGACATCCTTGAATTACGAGACGATATAAGTGGGTACGACAGAAGTGGGTAAAGTGACATTTCACGTCCTTTTTAGTATGTGTTCACCTTTATTTCGAATATTAATAATGACACTTGACTGCCTCGGTGGCGTAGTTGTATTACGATACGACTGCAAAGCTGAGGTTTCGTGCTCGATCCCCGGGTCGAGCAAAGTGATATTGGATTTTTCTATTCAGTATCAGACCAGAGTCTGGAATTTGTGCCCGATATGGCGATAGGCTCCCCCCATCACATCATGGGATGGAATACGCACGGTGAAAAGTGGGTGCATTAGCTGCGCCTCTGTCTACATCTTCAGGGATAAAAGACGTTAAGTGTATGATGTAATAATGACACGGAGAGGTTAAATCATAGATGATAGCCGTCTGTGGCCCAAGTAACCCTTGCGTCATCTAGTGTACTTTAATTTTGCAGGTGACAATCTCGCGGCACACAAAGCTCCGACGATAATTGGAAACTGTCCCAGACTGGTGACCAAACGTGATGTACACTTGTGGACAACATAATCGCCTCATTATTCCAGATTGGTGGCGTTGTTGTATTACGGTACGACTGTTGGAGATCTCCAGCTAGATTTACGAGTCGTATAAAGCGATATTTTTCAGTGTTTCGGAGTGTGAGTGACCGGTAAACGGCAATATACTGGTCTATTACATGGAGCTTGACGTTAGTGGTGAAATGTGAGCGTGATTACACCTTTAGTAACCCTTGAAAAGGGAAAAAGCGTTGAGCCTAATCTCTGCTGCAAACACAATGACACAAGCCTCAAGGAAACGCTGCCGGGTATAAAGAAAGATGAATAAAGAGGTATAAAGAAAAAGAGGTATTTGCGCTTTCAGAAACCTCGCTCATCAAACGAAACGGTACAAACTGTCAATTGATTAAATCTGAGCGAAGTACATATACACCTGCATACCCATTACAAGCGTGCCCATATAGACATTCATCATTAATTAATCAAAACATAAAAGCCATCAGAATGCAGGATGGAATAAATTTCTAAATTGCTTGCTTTGAATTGCAAAGCAAGAATGCAGTGTTAATTTTCTTTTTCAGTATATTGGCCGGCAGTGTCAAAGAGATGACCCAGTTTCGTCTGCACAAAAGACTCTTTTATGCGACATTGAATACTAGATTCCCGCGCAGTGCATGCTTTTTGTTAATTTTATGAATCCAATGTATAATAAATGCTATGTCATAGTTCATATATTTTACAGTTTCATTAATTAATATTATGTGTTGACAGAGTGCGGAATATTATGGCGATGGACATGTGTGGAGTGACAGAGGATCTAGTGACCAAAATTGAGAAGGGTATACTGAGGTGGTTTTGGGCATTTGGAAAGGATGGATGATAGGAGACTGACAAAGAGGATATATAAGGCGAGTCTAGATCGAAGGGCCGGTAGGGGTCAACTCATATAGCACTCAGGAGTAATGTAGCTTCCTATTAGTGAAAGAATCAGTCCAGTAGTTCCTGAGATTAGCGCGTTCAAACAAACACTCTTCAGCTTTATATATTAGTATAGATTTATGGAAATAAATTAACTTATTCATTTAATTGTTTCCACACTCCAATTTCTACGCAGAAATGATTTCATACTTTGGTTGTCTGGAAGAGATTGCTGTTATAAAATACCTCAAGCGTATAGTTAATAAGTATGTGTGTTTCTTATGTGGTATTTGTGCCCGATATTATGGCGGTAGGCTCGCTCCATATCACATCATTGGTCAGAATACGTACGGCGAAAAGTGGGTGCACTAGTTGTGCCTCTGACCACTCCTTTGAGGATAAAAGGCGTGAGTGTGTGTGTACTTATATGGTATTAATGATTTATCTATTTATCTCAGCAATCCGATTTTGTGTTTACTTCTAAGTTCTAAAAGATATCCAAATATCGAATCTTCACAAACTTACGCGTAAGTATAACATTTAATAAGTTTGTCTTATGTCACTGTTCATGAAATTATTTTCCCCGAATAAAAACCTATAGAAAATCATCGGGAATGGAAGTATGACATATTGGAACGAAGTTCCTTATCGCGCGTTGTGAAAGGGGGCTGGACGGAAAAAAATCTTATGAAAAGTTGTCACGACACTTTTTGCTATTATCTTACTAATATGAACCTTAAATACAATGCGTAGAAGCTATAATTCTTGAAACGAGTATATTTTTATTTATTTTATTTATTAAAGTCATTAAAACCATTTCTTACTAATCTAATATGAACCTTAAATACATTGCGTAGAAGCTATTTCCCCAGCGTTGGCACGGCACGAGTACAAAAGAATCGAACGTAACATTCTTTTTTCAAATTTTGATTTATTCTACTTTGGATGTGATGACCATTGCATTTCTGAAATTTATCAATAACAAGACTAAACGTGCGTTGCTCGCGTTTAAAAATCTACTTTATGTGGTAAGCGTAAGATCGAATTTGTGTTTAGTCAATCAAAATTTGTGATAAAAATGCTATGCAATAGCTTTACCGCGGCAGTCTCCGAGTGCCACACGTATTTATTTGTTTTTTTCTCTAGAAACTTATGTATTGGAACGGAAATAGGAAAATATTTATATATTTATATATATACACACTCTGTTATATAAATAAAATTTTATTACAATTCCTTCACTAATTAATCGAAAGGAACTTCGTTCCATCCGGGTGTCCCTTGACACCTCTCATTGCTTTTTTTTTTATTTATATTTTTCGCTGAATATCTAATTACCTACTTAACCTCACACAGATTGACCACTAAGATATGAATAACAAACTAAGCAATAAGAATTATTTAAGAGCAATCAACGTTTTTCCACTACAAATTGGGACCGGGCAGAATGCCAAATAACTTTAAATTTTCAACATGTGCCCCGAGGTAGCGTATTGATAGCTGATGTTTCGTATTTGCCCCGTGTTTTATTAGTCCCAATCAATATTGCATTTTGTATTTGATATGCTGATGTAAAAGGAACGTCATTTTTTTTTTATATCGGTGAACTTACTAGGTAAGTCTCTTGTATACGAAGGTTCGTCTGGGAAGGTACTGTGGTAATGTGTGTTTTGTTTCAGTGTAAAGGATATTTTAGCCAGTAATTACTGGGCATTGTGAGACTTAGCATCTTATGTCTCAGGGTGACGAGTGCAGTGGAGTACACAGTACTTTTTTATTCAAGGTTCTGTATGGTGTTACTGCTGTCCATGGGCGGTTTTATCGCTTACCATCAGGCAATCGGCATGCTTGTCTCGTCATATATCATATATCATATATCAAATGCAATGAAAAAAGTCTTAGGATGACGAGCTGGTGACCTTAAAAAAAAGAGCGTATTCCCACCTAAAACGCCGTTAACTCATCCCTATGCCCCCTGGTATTGCAGATGTTCAATGGGCGGCGGTGATCACTTATAATTAGGTGAAACGTATGCTCGTTTGCCTCCTATACAAAAAAAACGAGCATAGAAGCATCATAGAATATTGTAATTGTTATTCAGACCTCTATCTGTATGGAGTTAGTATAATTTATGCAAATTATCATACTTATCATCAGGCATGCAAACTGCTCGTCTCTTTATTCACATTATATTGGTTTTATAACTTTTTTTTTTTTTTTTTTTTTTTTTTTTTTTTTTTTTCGCGGGGAAATCGATATTATCGATACCGTCCAGTCCCTGGGGAAAGGCAGACGGTTATGTTGGGCTCACCGGTCTATTGGTTTTATAACTGGTATTACCCCAGTCAAGAAGCTGATTCATCGTCATATTTTTATCCCTGGTGTGCATTATATATATAGTATATCCAGCTGTAGTATTTATGTCTTCAATTTGAGGTTGCTTACTTCTTCAGTTTATTTTGCTTCCTATTCAATTTACTATTTGATTAATTTCGTGGCGGGTTGCATTTGAGTTAATAAACTTAGATTTTGACAAAGATTCACAGACCTTGAGTGCTCGTTGACATTAAAATCCTATCACTCTTGGCTTACAGGTTTATTTGTTATTTGTTAGTAGTATAAAAAAGTTTTTATGTAATAAATAAACCTTCTCAGTCTTTCTGATATATAACTTGTGATCTTAATCGGATTACAGGTAACAATACTCCAGTTCTTTGATTACCAACTATAACTTCATCATCATAAGGTCCAAATTCAGTCACAACAGATCCTATATCTGAAAATAAGAACACAATAATACAAGCGCGAAGTAAACTTGTCTACAACACTGTATTATTCTATGAACATGCTGTCACATTAATTGGATGCCCGCATTTAGAATTCATTGTAGCGAGCGTCCCAGCCGTTGTAAGGCGGTTTCTTCACGAAGTTAATTAGTCATTATGATAACCGGTTTTTTCCTTTCTTGGTGGAAATGCTTAATCCTTTAAAAAGGTAAGGAGAAACTTGCGATTATTTGAAGTAAATATTACATCAAACAATAGAAATATAGTGGGAAGTTGAAAGTATCACAAATTGATTTCACGAAGAAATTATTGCTTTGCTTCGGTTTCGTAGAAGAATGTCATTTAGATAGACCTATGTGACGTTTTATCGCTGAATTGTGGATTATTTTTAAACGACTTCTTATCTATTTGTATTTACCACGAATGTGCTAATTTTTTAAATTGGTATATCTATATATATATAAAAATTTCATGTCACAGTGTTTGTTACCATACTCCTCCGAAACGGCTGCACCGATTTTGATGAAACTTTATGTTCACACTTGCTAGGTCCGAGAATAGGTTGTTATCTGTTTTTCATCCCCCTAAGTGATAAATGTGGCCCACCCCATAAAAATATTTTTTAATTTGTCGGACAGCTTTTTTTTATGAAGTGACAATAAATAATACATTGCGGCGTGCTCCGCCGCAGGTAGATAGTTAGAGAAGAGAAGAGAAGAGAAGAGAAACTCAGGGTTTTAGGTTCGTGGTAAGAGCTTTATTTTGCACCTCCGTGTTACACTCGGTACGGTTTGCTGGTGGTATGCAAACGAGTCACTGGCCTGCGGAGACTCCGATTCAGGCGAACGGCACGACGCTGATGCACGTGGCTAGCTCCGGCGACAGCTCGCCGGGCAGATGGTAGCACGTGATCTGCGCAGCGGTGGTGAGGTGATCGGGGTTAGCACACCCGACTGCGATGGTAGTGGTGAGCACGTGGTCGGGGCCAGCACCCGCGACGATGGTGCACACGTGGCCGGGGTCAGCACCCGCGACGACGATGGTGGTGTGCACGTGGCGGAGTCAGCACTCCGCACCGTGGAGAAGGCGGTCGGCACGTGACTGGGATCGGGAGGCAGCTCTCCCGACGCCAGCGGAGCATGGAGTCAGCACTCCACGCCGTCGATAAGGTGGTCAACGCCGCACCGTAGAAACCCCAGCGGGAACAACGGTATGCGTGGCAACACGCAGTTAGTTAGTAGTGTTGCCACGGCGAAGAAGATTGTAAGAAAAAGGGCGCGCGTGACATTGCACGCTTATTTATACGAGCGCCGTTCAGACGTACGTCAAAACTAGTGACAGTTTAACCAGCCAATACGAAACATTAACGGTTTCGATTGGTAGTTAAACTGACTTAAACGATATCCCGTTTACGTAGAGAGTTAACGTTCCTAGCAACGTTACAACATACAACCCTATATTTTCTACCTTCTTCCATCATTAGCGATATTTTTTTTATTTTATTTTATTAATTTTAAGAAAGCATACAGACAAATAATACAATGTTTAAATATATATATAACTAAGTTGCTAACAAAAAGCTTTCACATATGAGTTTGTACAAATACTAATATAGGTACTAACATATAAGGTCCTTCCCCGGGCAATCGGACAGTTCGAGCGCCGTTTTGCTGGGGGGAGAGCCCCAGTTCAAACATACTTAAACGTGAGTGTATCCCAAATCAAAATCAAACTTAGTACTAGACTGGATTAAAAAATAAAAAATAAAAATTAAAGCTATGCTCACGGAATAGCAATGGCCAGGTGAGAGTGCCACTATCTAACATCAGAAAGCAGAGCAAGTTGTGGCATCTCCACCCACCCCACCAATCCGTGGTCATGCTCGAAGTTAGCTATGATAGGATGTGCTAGCACAAAACTCAGTATTCATTTGCTTTCTGATAACCCTTAACCTACTATGAAATAAGTCAATTTCCGGCTGTGGTGATAGCTCATTGAATTTCCTTGCACTGCGAGAGAAAATGGCATTTTGCCTATACTTAGTTGAGGCAAACGATGTCTGTAACAGAGACTTTTGTCTAAGATTAAGTTGATTGGTACATAATTTTATTTTACTCAAAAGGTCAGGACAATCAATAGTACCGTTTGCAACGCCAACTAAATAGCAAATGTCATTAACGGTGCGCCTGTGTTCTAGTGGCATAAAGTGATAACGTTTACATCGATCATAATAATCCACTGAATACTTTTTGGCCTTAAAATCCAAATATTTCAGAAACTTCTTTAATATACCCTCAATACGAGATATATAAGTTTTGTATTGCGGGTTCCATACTTGCGAGGCATACTCAAGATGACTGCGTACATATGAGCAATATAGTATCTTTATAGTTTTTAGGGATTGGAAACAAGCCGACGCTCTCATCACAAATCCTAGAGCTTTAGATGCTTTGTTGACTATGTAATCGATGTGTTTATCAAACAGAAGTTTACTGTCAAAAATTATACCAAGATCTTTGACCTGCTCTGCTTTGTGAATACTTTGATTATTAAGTTTATATCCGGAGCCTATAATTAATCTTTTACGTGTGAATGTTGTATAAGAACATTTGGATACATTTAGCTGCAATTTATTAGATGAACAATACGTAACAAATCTATCAAGGTCATTTTGAAGCATTACGGTATCCGATAAGTTTCTTATTACTTTAAGTATCTTCATATCATCAGCATACAATAACATATAGGAGTTTTCAAAACACAGTTGAATATCAGAAACGAACAAATTAAATAAAAGAGGGCCCAACAATGATCCTTGAGGTATACCAGATGGGATGGAGCACCAACCTGATGTGTTACCATGTAATACGACAGCCTGAGATCGATTCTCAATATAAGAGCAGAACCATCGATAGGTTCGATATTAGTAATTTAATATTTTTTCACGCAAAAACTACTGAACAGATTTCGATGAAATTTGGCACACGGGTAGATTATGTTGTGAATTAACACATAGGCTACTTTTATCCCGGGAAAATATTGAGCCAGACTTTTATCCCGGGAAAACTCATTCACGCGGGCGGAGCCGCGTTCCAAAGCTAGTTTATTTATAAATGTCATATTTCTGGGCAAAAGCCTTCTCTAATTTGCGCCACTATAGGTATTCCTTACTTCAAAATAATATATGGTAACAAAGTGCATGGATGGCATAAATATATATATATATATTTTTTATTGCTTTGAATGACGAGACGAGCATGTCGTTCGCCTGATGGTAAGTGATACGACCACCCATAAACAGTAGCAACACCATCCAGCACCTTGAGTTACAAAGTACTGTGTGGCATTCCACTGCGCTCGTCATCCTGAGACATAAGATGTTAAGTCTCATTATGTCCTGTAGTTACTTAGGGTGACGTGATCACAGGAGATTAGATTTAATTCCATGAACCATCAATAGTACAGCTTTAGACTATGATCATCTGATTAATAATAAATAAAAAAGCAGTTATATTTTAGATAGCAGCTTTTTCGTAATAATGCAGTTTACTACTGCGTTATTCTTTTTTATTTTATTAAATTCTTCGTCATAACTTTTTCTAGAATAATTAGTTTTATTCTACGCGGTTTATAGCTAAACGAATCTATATTCCAATAGAAAAAAAACATGCTCACAAAGCATTATTGATTCGCCGACGTATCCTCGGTGGCAAACTTATCAAATCATATTTTCAATAACATCTACATTTCAATGGGAATATCTCAGAACAGGTCACAGAGTTCTAGCCCTTGCATTATCAACTGTAACATCTTCATCATAAGATCCAAATTCAGTCGTCCTAATTGAAAATTTAGAAGGAAAGGCAACAAATTTAGTTCTTGCTGCTATCGTAGCTTCTAATGCTAGATGATTAGAACTATTTTCGTTTAATCTCGACGTTTTGTTGTTGATAGAGGCAACAGGATGTTAGAGGGGTGTGTAAGCCGCAATCTGTCGACTCTCAGGTGCTATGAATGGTCAATATTAGTGGAAATGGCTTTCGTTTCATGATTACATTTATTTTTGAGTGATGGAGGAAGTAAAGTTTATGTTGAGATTTTTATAGAAATCGATCATCCGGTGTGGCTTAAATATGAAAGTATCGATGACATTTTGTAATGGTTTAATTTAATACTTAAAGTACATACTGATTATGTTTTTTTCTAGTATTCTATGTCTATTTATGGCCATAAATTGGTAGATATTCAAATTAAATAGCTCTCAGGGCCTCAGTTTTAGAAGAAGCTAAGAGCTATTCTTTGGCAGCTTTGATTATATTTCTAGTAATAGCTAATTGTAGTAATAAGTAATTGTTGTAGTAGTTTAGAATCCCAATTGGGAATGGAACGGTCTGTCAAGATGGATATCCGCAGGTTCAAAACCCAAGGCACACATCTATACTTTTCGAGGTTATGTGTGTAATATTTATCAATTATCGTTCGCTCTAACGATGAAGGCAAAGAACACGAGGAAACCTCGATACTTGAGAATTCTCCAAACGAATTTCGAAGGTATGTGAAGTCTGCCAACCCGCACTAGGCCAGCGTAGTCGACTAAGGCCTAGAACCCTCTTAGTAGTATAAAAGACTTGTGGTTAGCAACTCGAGACAATGTTATAGGTTATATTATTATTCAAAATAAGACCTAAAGTCTATTATGAAAATAATGTCAGTGTTTTTAAACTACAAACCTTTATTAAGTAACATCCACGTAGTTCAGCTACATCTGAAGTATAAAATTGCTGAACGCAAGTGAAATGGACCTGTGCATTTTATTTTTAAAGCTCCAGCTGAGATAATAAATCAACGTCTTTCTGTTCTGTTTCGCTACGTTATTAATTTTTGTTTGCACTTTAATTCAAGTAAATATGATATAATTTTGCAAGCTACATGTATTGTTTGGGATTTAATATTCTTTATGCCTGTATCTTCTAAAAGGCAGCCATGGTAATGATAATGTTTTCTTAGCCCATAGTTTACTGGAGAAAGATAAAATATGTCTAAGTATTTTACTAATAATTAATACTTACTGTATGAATACCTAGCTTTTTCTCGTGGGCTTGCCCGCGTAAAAGAGTTCTTCTGGGATAAATATAGTCCTTCCTAGGGTCTCAAACGATCTCCAAAGTTCCATCGAAATACGTTTGGTAGTTTATTTTATCGCGTTCAGACAACCAGGCAGACAAACGCGGGGGTGGGCGTCTTTGTTTTATAAAATGTAAGGATGCGGAAGTTTTTAAAGAAATTTGGTTGAATGTTAGGAGTAAAAACAGAAGCTGCTAATTAAATTTAGATGAAAATTGTCACACGAATATACCACGTCCTAGATAAACACGTAGGTTCAAAAGGCCGAAACGAACCAACCATTAGTTTCTAAATTTTTAAAGAATATATGTGAAGTGGAATCAACCTGCTATCACATCAAGTAAATTCCTCATCACCAAATAGCATAAAATCTCCAAATCTGATGTCATAAAAAATCCTACTCCGCATACCCACACCACTTTATCTGAATTTGAGCAGATCTCGCCGTGAAATATCGACGGCGTGCGCCGAATGTAAAAGAGCTAGTCCTTACATTACCATATCGTTTGACGTTTCAAAGCCAATTTTATTGCTTTCGTTATCGGACGCCGAGCAATGGAATTTAAACTGCCTATTAAGCTCGTCTCGAATTGTGGTGGAGACTGGAGAAACAATTGCATAATTCACTTGTAAATTGTTCTGGGTTTGGAGCTTAACATATCATCACGCTATTTTCCTTTTTCAATGGTAGACAGGGGTGTAACATACCCACATTTAGCTATACCTAATGCCATTTTCGGCACATTTCAAGTCTTCGGAATGATACTGAACACAAAACGAGTAATATCTGGGTTTGCGGATTATCGGTTGTAATCTCAGAATTTCTTACTGTTTGTAGGTCTCTCATATGTACGAGTCCGTCTGGGTTGGCACCACCGCAATATCTATTTCTACCGCCAAGCAGCAGTGTGCATGCACTGTTGTGTTTCGGTTTGAAGGACATTGTAGTCAGTGTAACTACGGGACATAATGGGACTTAACATCTTATGTCTCAGGATGACGAGCGCAGTGGAATGCCACACAGTACTTTGTAACTCAAAGTGCTGGATGGTGTTGCTACTGTTTATGGGTGGTCGTATCGCTTACCATCAGGCGAATGGCATGTACGTCTCGTCATTCAATACCATAAAAAAAGGATAATTATAACAGTTTGACGTCACGTTTGTGTAATTATAAGCGCCATAACTTCTCAAAGAACTTTAAAAACAAAACTGAACCGAAGAAATTGGTTCTTAGTACAAATGAACAAGGCGACGATAATATTGCGACAGTGTTTAAACTGCCTATATGAATAGGCTTGAAAAAAAAGAAAAATAAAAAAACTCGTCATGTTGTTGTTAGATAGCCTTACTATGCTCCGAAATTAGTATTTAGAATATAGAAGCGGAATGTTCAGATTGTAATGTCGGTGAATGTCGTGCATTTGGAAGGAGACTATCTCGGTTAAGTTTGCATAAATTTGCATTGGAATGATATTTTGGTTCAGATTAATGGATGATTACTAGATCTTCCTGGTAACTCCGCTTAGAGGTCCTAGACAAAATATTTTTGTAACTGATCCAAATAACTTCACAAATTTTTACAATAATTTATTTATTTATATTATTGAGATAAAAAAACTGACGCTAGAATACGAGATCGAAATTTCGATGAGGCAGAGTTATGAATAGAGAGAACAAAGAATGCTAACAATGGATAAACCTGATAATACCTGCAAGCTGTAAATCACATAATATCACCATTTATTTTTTTACTATGCAAGTTATAATCGGCTTTCAGAATATAAGTAAATTGCATCGCTCTACGGCGAAATGATTCGAGGAATGTCGTTCATCGGATCTTAATTAAAGAACTATCTTGTGGATGGTCCAAAAAGCGGTGCTTTGATGAAGTTGAATTCGTAGAATTCAGTCTCACTGGTCATTATAAAGAAGCGGATACAGTTTAGTGACGAAGCGGAGAAAGCTAGACAGGAAAGTAAATTAGTCGATATAACACCTGATAAAATACAACAAACTCTTATCACGCCTTTATCCCTGAAGGGTTTGGCAGAGGCGCAATTATTATATCTACATTTCGTCATGCACTCCGTTTCATGCTGTGATAGGGGACGAGCCTATTACCATATCGAGACTAATGTAAGACTCATTCACTCACTCAGATACAAGAGCTGATACTGAGCTGAAAAGCCCAATTATTTTGCTCGATCCGAGATCTGAACCTGAGACTCTGGAGAGTCCAGAGAGGTAGTTGTACCAAACCCGAATACAACTGTTTATAATGAAATTCACAAAATTAATTAGCTTAAAACAAATGTTACAGGCATTTACAACGAAATTTCCATTCGACGCATTACAAGTGAACTAAATTTTGTACGTGGAGCAAGCGAAACAGGAACGCAAATATTCCCTTTAATGTTTTAATTGAGGTCGTATATATACCTATATTTGTGTATATTAATCTTAACCTTCAAGGTTTGCTTTATTCCTTTTAAAAATTACGTAACTTAGGTATAGGTATAAATTATTTTAAGTCATTCATACAAAAATGGAAATGTTGTAAGCATTACATATTTCTTAGCAGAACTAACTTGATCGAGACTGACAAGGTGTATTCTTATACTGCCTTTACATGAAAATATATTTAAATAGACAAAACCAAATTTTTCCAAGCAAAATATCTACACATTTGACATAACCGAAATATAAATATTTTCTTTTTGTTCTACGAAATATTTTCCAACCCCTTCATAAATCTATATGAATTTATCAAAGTGAATGCAAACGTCGGCCGATTGACCAACCTGAGCTCTAACATATCCAAAAAATGTAAATAGTACGACTGAAACGGAATTGCAATGGGAAATTCTATTCGGAAAAACGCAGTAAGCTCGAAACTGAGCTCAGACAAAAACGCCCCACTTCGTGCTGAATTGGTCGGAGCTTACGGACGCCGCGTTTGGTAAGCGACGCGCGCGGCGTACGCGACGTATGAATGTCGCACAAACATATGAACAGTTTTGTGTAATAGTAAAAGTCATTGCATTATTTACCTTTGCAGAGGTAGGCGGAGGTGTTATCATTCGCTTTGATAATATGTTGAACATTACATAAAACCTTCCTCGTGCAACTCGTATGAAAATCCATTCAGACAGACGAATAGACAGACGCGGTGGGGAGACTTTGTTTTATAGTTTTTTTTATACCATAGAGCATGATTCAGTTCCCTATACTCCAAATTGCAATTAGTCCATTTTTTCCTTTGTAGGTAATGATTGTATGTCATATTGTTATTTTTGTTGGAAATCGCTGATAAATAAAATGAAATATTACATGAAACATGGGATCCTATAGCCATTTACTGCCATAATTCCAGACTCCAGATTGATGCCGAACAGAAACCCAATATCACTTGAACTACGGATCAAACTCGAGACCTCAGCATCATCATCGACCACATAAAGTCCACTGCAGAACGTGGGCCTCTCCTAAAGTATAAGCCTGCATCCAGCGTGTTCCTGCAACTTTTATCAACAACTGACCTCAATGGTCATTTTGTTATACTGTGGCGGCATAATTGACAACACCGCCACCTATCCACATGGTTGGCGTCGCCGCTGTAGAGGAACAGATGCTTGCGTTCCTCTATGGAAGGGGAAAAATCCTAATCAGGCAGATGTTGCGCCTGACCGGCCGCGGCGCCTTCGATGGTTCCTACTCGGAAGTGGTATATATGCTTCGCTTTGCGCGAATATTGCTATCGCAATTCTCGATCGTGTGGTGCCATCTGTCAATCGTTGATACCACTTCGATGTCTGATTGATGAGTGTCGGGTCATCTAATTGACTATTATTGTAATAGTTCCCAACCATGTGGATAGGTGGCGGTGTTGTCAATTATGCCGCCACAATACAACGCCACTGCCAGCATTAACATTCGTCATTTTTCAAGGCAGTGTGTAGTACATTTTAACGGTGTCGCTTGTCAAACAAGCCGCCTGGATATTCCCTGCGAAGCCATTACCAGCGTCCTTAGCGTTAAACAGACCATAATTGTTTAATTCGAAGTAGATTTGTGCTTAATTTGTTTCATTATAAAACTAAGCATGCTTTTATAAGTTTAGTTTTATTTTAAAAAAATGAGTCGGTAGTAGTCGGGAATGGAAAGAACTTCTGAGACGAAGGTTTAAAAATCATGGGCACATTGTAAATATTTTGTAATACATGTGTGTTAGTCAATTATTGGTCGTTTTAATGGTGAAGAACAACATCGCGAGGCAACCTATATATTTAAGAATTCTGACTATTTTTAAAGCTATGTGGAGTTTGCAAACTCGCACTAGATCTGGTGGACTAAGACCTACTCTCTCAGTAGAAGAGAAAGCTTCTTCAGGGTGACATAATAATTAACAGTACGGGGACCGTATTATTATTTTAAAAAAATCCTGTGAGTTGTACTTGATTTATTTACTGCTCATGGAGATACGCCATGGTGGCTTAAGCGTTCAGCTATCAGTTCAAATTAGGATCGATACACAAAATTAAGAAATTGTGCTTACTTCGTCATTCGAAATACTGGCTGGTACCCATACTACTGTGCTATAAAGGGGTAGTGCTTAAATACCTTACGCGCTAGACAGTTCATTATTATTTTATTTATTACTATTATCAAAACAATTACTGGTGGTAGGTCTCTCATATGTAAGAGTCCGTCTGGGTGGGTACCACCGCAATGTCTATTTCTACCGCCAAGCAGCAGTGTGTATGCATTGTTGTGTTTCGGTTTGAAGGACATTGTAGCCAGTGTAGCTACTGGACATAATGAGACTTAACATCTTATGTCTCAGGATGACGAGCGCAGTGGAATGCCACACAGTACTTTGTAACTCAAAGTGCTGGATGGTGTTCTTACTGTTTATGGATGGTCGTATCGCTTACCATCAGGCGCACGGCATGCTCGTCTCGTTATTCAATGCAATAAAAAAAAATTAACAATTAATTTAACAAGAGATGTAGCATAAACTAGATGAGTTTTTGTGTACATCTACATCATCCGTCATAATATGTAATTATTGCTAAATAGAACTGAAGTAATAGAACTGAGAATTGAAGTCATAATATAGAAATTGTTTTTAAGTCTGTACTCGATTGTTGCTATTTAGTATAATATCTATGGGTGCATCTCCATTAATTAGCATTGACAGTCTGCTGTGTAACGTTTTATACAACAACTAGCATTGCGCGCGGTTCCGCCCGCGTGGAAAAGTTTTTCGGGATAAAAAGTAGCCTATAGCACTCTGGAGTAATGTAGCTTCCTATTAGTGCAAGAATTTTCAAAATCGATCCAGCAGTTTCTGAGATTAGCGCGTTCAAACAAACAAACTCTTCAGCTTTATAATATTATTAGTATAGATTGTAAAGTGTGATTATTCCACATAAATAAAACAAACCAATATTTAAATCTCATTTACAACTATACTAATAGTTTTTTTTTTTTTTATAATGGCATTTGTGTTCACATTTTGCCAATGTCAAGTTTGGTTTGTCTATTTTATTATCTGTAGTATGTCGAAGTAAAGCAGTGGCTACCTTACCAAGGCTTTATCAAGGAGATTTGGCGGCAACAAAAAAAACACTTGATTAGCACAATTATTTCAATTCACTTCATTTGAGCTCTTTAATAGAACTATATTGGGTAATATACCACCATAATTATGCAATATAACACTAAATATCACCAAAATAATGAATTAAAACAAGAGCACCTCATGACACTTCCAAGTTCCCGCCAAAACTCCTATACTAATAGTTAACAAACCAATTCTGCATCTATTTGGAGCCAATCCGTGCCTCGGATCAAAATTAAAGACAATGTCACGTACCACAGAGGGAGGTTTAACTAAACGAAAACCCTTAACCCGAGCCTAAACCATCACAAATATTTAAATTCAAAATCAATCCGAAAGATAAAATATTTGCACTGATACAAATTAAATAAAGGATTAACTAATGCCAACATTTCTAATCCCCATTACCCAAAGCTTTCTACAAACAATTTCGACAAACTTGTCTGATTTCTGCCTAATTCACAGCGGGATATATTTTCAGAAGCAATAATTCTCGACCCTATTGTGTACCGCTTAAGGACGTCGCGTGCTTAACAGCGTGCAAAATTAATGTAAATGAAATATGTTCTGGCAAATTTACGTTTACTGACGCTGGCTTAAATTGCCATACAAATGTGGGACAAAACACGTTAGAATAGAGATGAAAAGGAATGACATGGAAAGTATTTTTAAAATTGCTTGTCAATTTGTTAGCTTAACAGAACTCTGCTTAATAATGTATGCATCCTCACCGCTGTGAAAATGATTTGATTTGTCTCCATTTTGTGTGAAAAACTGTTCAGTTGCTATAGACAGTGCTGAGTAACACCACAGTCGGCAATGTCACTGGTGAGAGCGGTTTATAGCCGCGTGCTATTACTATGTAGGCGAGGATTCTCCGCGGTGTCATTGACGCTGTGTATAGCCGAATACTGTCATAATATGTAAAGCAAAGACAAAGGACATGTCCAAAAACAGGCTTAAAATTCTAACCAAGATACTTTACACATATTTATATATTACCTACAAAAACTAGGCCTTTACAATAAATCGTATAATTTTAGTCTTCTGATTTTGAAATTTATGTAATTATATTTTATTTAAAAACTACACTTAAAATGAACGTTCTTAAAAAGTTAGTTTTAAATGGAAGGTTTTTAAAATATTTTTTCAATGGATCCAAGATCCACATTTTTGACAATTTAATATCTATAAAGTTTGAGCCAGGTTAGCTTTGAGGCCCAGCACCCATAAAAAAGTGGACATCTTTCTACGAGCTGTCATCAACTAAGCGTACAGCGTCATGTATAGACGAGCGCTCTCCGCGCTGTTATGACGTGTAGTGCATGCGTACAGCCGAGTGTTATTATGTGTACGCGTTACGAGTACGATATGCGCACTGAGGTCCTGGCTTCGAATCCCGGGTCGGGCCAAAAAATTGTGACCTGGTTTTTTCATCTTAAAAAAAATACTCAGTCGCAGCTCGGAGTCAGGAAGTTGGCGGTGTGATACCCCCGTGCCTCGGAAAGCACGTAAAGCCGTTGGTCATGCGCCTGATCTCTCTCCGGTCATGTCGGATTGCCGTCTCACCGGACCATGAAAGTAAAGGAATAGCGAGTGCACTATAATATCTCCTGCGTACCTGGCTGATCTCTATTGAGATTGGCCGCCGTGGCCGAAATCGGCTTGTAAGGGATTATATTATATATGCTATAATAATTATTATTCACATTTCAACTTTAACCCTTTAACAAGCCCACTCATTCTAAGTATGCAAACAGGCACTAACAAATAACCCTGAAACCCTAAGCCGGATTTAAAGAACTCTTAATTAAAAGTGGAATGGTCCTCAGACTCTCAACCTTGGTTGAATAACTTATTTGGTCTCCGCGCCGCGCTCTCATTATGTGAATTATGGATGAGGCGAGACCTACGTAACGACATGCAGATTAAGCCCGCAATATGGAGGGGGAAGGGTCCGGATCTAAGAATTTTTGGATATGGTATATGAAATTATTTTGGTATGAATTATATTGAAAGCTTATTAGTTTTAAGAATTAGATAATATTTATCAATGGTATGATCGTGTAGGTGATTAGGTAAACTGCTATTGTCGTCAAAGGCATTTGGGGTTTCTGAGCCCTCTCTTTATAGTGAAGTCCATCTTTTAAGGTTTCTGTACTTCTATACTAATATTATAAAGAGGAAAGATTCATTGTTTGTTTGTTTCTTTGGTTGTTTGTAATGGATAAACTCAATAACTACTGAACCGATTTTGGAAATTATTTTACTAATAGGAAGCTACATTACTCCTGAGTGCTATAAGCTTCTTTTTTATCCCGGAAAAACTTTTTCACGAGGGCGGAGCCGCGAGCAGAAGTCTACTAATTAATACATCATTATTAGAGACGGGCTGGTAGGCGATACCGCGCATTGTCGCGGCGGACTGCCAGGTCTTTCTTACCAGATGAATCTGGATTGGTTTTTAGTGCCTCGAAAAGGGCCAACGAGAGTTTGGTTCGTAAGCCTATCCTACATCAGTAGGATGTATATTATTGTAAGAGCCTCGGCCTAGCATTCGCCCAATTATTTTCATCTCACCAGGGGGCTGATGTTGGATTACAACTCATAAACTAATCATTCTTAATACTCACCTAAATTACATGATGAACTGTTACAAAATTTCATGTAACTATAAAACCTGCCGATTTAAACAATACACGCATCCACCTTTTATCCCGAGATAGGCATGTATGTATTTGGGACGTATGCAGTCTCACAGACGGGTGATCAATTCACTTCCTTGGAACTATTTCACTCTTAGTCCCAGTTTGGGTGGCGTTGCCACTTTCGCTTTGGTTCGATTCGCTCCGCAGGTATCATGCTCAGGGGCCGCATTCACCATAGGGAGTTTCGGCTGTGGCTCAGTTAGACCTTAGAGGCATCGTGGCTCCCTTCCAGGTGTGTACCTTCCAGGTTCCCGATCTCTGCCCAGCACCGCCGTCCACTGAGGGTCCCGCCACTTTGAGCTTGATTGATCATTGCGGCAGGAGCCAACAGGGGCCCAGTCTGCTCACATACTCTCCCACCCCCCAGGCGGTGTCCTCCAGTACGACACATTCAGACAGGCATAGGCGTAAGTAGTGCACTCACTTTTCATCCTGTGTATTGCGTCCCATGATATGATGGGGGACGAAAGAAGTTTCGAGCACGATGATGCGCAAACCAGAAGATACCACATCCAATAATCTCGTAAATCTGCGCTATGTTTTCACGGGTGTCTCAGCATTAATTTATTCTACCTGTGATGCCAGCACAGTTTGAGTTTCGACTTTGTGTGGATTGCGTATAATTATGTTGGTCCCGCCCGTGTGCGTGTTGGTGTTGTCCTTCTTTTGTCAGTAATAAAAAGTTGGGTTTATTTATGTAATTACGTCGCCAGACATGTTTATAGTTTTGTTAGTTGTGGCTAGAATGAATTACATGGAAATACCAAACGTAAGTACGTGATGGTAGGGTTGCTTTTACAGCAAACGAGCAGAGTGATTACCACCGCCTATAGAACTTAATTCTAAAATAATTATTTGCGGTGCCTTAATATAAGAAAAGTATGGAAGATTATTTGGGCTTCCATATCTATACTAATACTATAAAGCTGAAGAGTTTGGTTGTTTGGTTGAACACGCTAATCCTAGGAACTACTGAACTGATTTTGAAAATTATTTTACTAATAGGAAGCTACATTACTCCTGAGTGCTACAGGCTACTTTGAATCCCGGGAAAATATTTTTATCCCGGAAAATCTTTTCCACGCGGGTGGAGCCGCAAGCTATACTAGTATCTCACAATATTATAATATGCCAAAGCAAATCTCAAAAGCTCTCCACGTTTTCTAAGACACTGGTCGCTGCTGAAACTATGAATGTCAATTATCTATCATTAAATGATTGGATAAATCCAGAGTACAGTCAGAAGCATAAATATCTGTACAAAATCAACATTTCCAATCGCCTATATACACGTTAAATTAAACCTAAACCTTTTAAGCTATTGCATAGCTTCTATCGCGGGCCTTGAGCGTGGAGACCGAATCCAGAAATTCCGTAACGAAAATAACCTCACATCTTTTTTATCTTGGTATAAAAATAAATAGAAAACACCTCAGCCATTTGCGCTTTGCCGACGATATAATATTATTCTCAGAATCAAGCTCGCAACTGGAACAAATGATACATCACCTACAGGTAGAAAGCGCATATGTGGGATTAGAAATGAATCTACAAAAAACTAAACTGATGACCAATTCTTCAAAACCACCAATAAAGATAGGAAGCGAAACGCTTGAATACGTAGATACCTACATTTACCTAGGAAAACAGGTATCATTTCACCAAAACAACAACTTGGAAGAAGTCAAAAGAAGAATAAATATATCATGGCAAAAATTCTGGGCTCATAGAGAAATAATGAAAGGAAACTTTACACTTTCGGAGAAGAAGAAAGTAATGGATAGTGCCATCCTTCCATGTCTAACATATGGCTCCCAAACCTGGACATACACAAAACACGTTAAAGAAAAAATAAGAATATGCCAAGCAGCCATGGAAAGATCCATCCTACGCATTCGAAAGAAAGATAAAGTACGCCATACCACAATAAGGAAAAAAACAAGTCTAATAGATTTCTTACTCCACTCTATGAAACTAAAATGGAAATGGGCAGGCCATGTAGCCCGAGTAGAGGATGCCCGGTGGACACGACAAGCCGTACTATGGAAAGGACCCATAGGAAAGAGAAAACGAGGAAGACCGTCAAGAAGGTGGGTCGATGATATCAGAGACACAGCAGGAGATGAATGGCATACAAAGGCAAAAGACAGAAACCTATGGAATAAATTAGAGGAGGCCTTTACCCTATAGAGGGGTTCTCATTTAAATTAGATCAAAACTTATTTATGTATGTATCTCCATTTAAAATTTCGAATTAATAATTAAAGAAAAAAAAAAATTAAACCACATCATAAATTTAATGGTAATAAATCATAATCTAATCTACAATTTTAAAAATATATTTTGATACTGCATGAACTTAAAATGTAAATGTTAAACTGCATGTAAAAAAAAATGAGAAATAAAAAGGCTTATTTATTATTTTATTTTATTATTATTAATATGAACCTTAAATACAATGCGTAGAAGCTATAATTCTTGAAACGAGTATATTTTTATTTATTTTATTTATTACAGTCATTAAAACCATTTCTTACTAATCTAATATGAACCTTAAATACATTGCGTAGAAGCTATTTCCCCAGCGTTGGCACGGCGCGAGTACAAAAGAATCGAACGTAACATTCTTTTTTCAAATTTTGATTTATTCTACTTTGGTTGTGATGACCATTGCATTTCTGACATTTATCAATAACAAGACTAAACGTGCGTTGCTCGCGTTTAAAAATCTACTTTATGTGGTAAGCGTAAGATCGAATTTGTGTTTAGTCAATCAAAATTTGTGATAAAAAATGTTATGCAATAACTTTACCGCGGCAGTCTCCGAGTGCCACACGTATTTTTTTTTCTTTGTTTGAAGTAAAGTAAATCTCTTTTATTTTATTTTTGTGAAGAGAAAAAAAAGATTAGTAAGAACAAAAAAGTATGTAGGCGATTTGAATTTTTGAATTTGTTCAGCTACTTATGCTGGTGACTGTACATTAAACCAACAGCGCACGAGGAAAATAAAAGTATAATATCAAGCGAAAGTAATACAAAGCTGTGGAATAGTATGACAGCATGCGTATTCCCACAACTTGAGGTCCTTCAATGGACGATAGCCTAGTGGGGAATGGAACGGTCTGACGAGACGAATGTCCGCAGGTTCAAAACTCAAGGCGCAACCTCTAATTTTTCGAAGTTATTTGTGTACTGTTTATCAATTATCGTTCGCTTTAACGGTAAAGAAAAATATCGTGAGGAAACCTACATACCTAAGAAGTCTCCCAAAGAATTTCGAGGGTATGTGAAGTCCGCCAACCCGCACTTTTTTTTTTTTTTTTTTTTTTTTTTGTTATGGACATTACGGTCAGTAGCCTGACGCGAGTCGGCTTTTCTGACCACACCGGACTTTCGGGCGAACGCTTTAGACGCTCCAACCCTTTACATTTAAACGACCACGCTGAGGGCACCCCCTAAGTGGGGTACGAGCCTCGGCTCAGGGCAGTCGTTGGAAGATGATTGAGACATCAGCGATTAGGGATTGAGACATCAGCGATTAGGGATTGAGACATCAGCGATTAGGGATTGAGACATCAGCGATTAGGGTACCCGCACTAGATCAGCGTGGTGGACTAGGCCTTAGGCCTAGCCCGTGTCTGTAGTAGAGGAGGCCCGTGCTCAGCAGTCTGATTGCATTGCATTGCATATCTCAATGTCAAATGTAAAAAAAAAACCCAAATGGTAAACAAAAAAGGTAAAAACCCAATCACAATGTTTTTTTGGCTCGACCCGGTATTCGAACCCAGGACCTCAGTGCGCAAATCGTATCGTCAAATGCAATGTGATATTATCGAGCTGTCATCGCAAAATGTCTTACAATGCTTATAGCCCGATGCCCAACCATTCCGAAATAGAATATAGTGTCGCGGTTAACAGCTCCAGTAGGGCAGTTCTCGCGCATTCGAATTCGAAAAATATCTCGAATTCGAACTATTTTTCGAATGATATTTATGTTGGGTTATTCTGAACATCTCGAGTCCGACATTTCTCGTACGTTGACTGCTCGCATTATTTCGACCGGTGGAGAGCCTTCGAAACATAAATGTCGAATTCAAATGAAATATATAAAATATCAAACTATCGTGTGTCTAATCATGACACGTGTTTTTTTTCAAAGATTTAGTACTTATAACAGAAAGAGGGTGATCCCTCCTCTGCAGTACAAAATTCCGTTTTTTGATTGCGCTTCCACCATTTGTATCTATACATATAAATAAAATTGGAGTGTCTGTTTGTAATATTGAAATAACCGTTTTTTACTACATACATAATATGAATATATATACTGTACATATACCAAAATAACATTTTTTACAATTTTTGTCTGTCTGTCTATCTGGCTGTCTGTCTGTTTGTTCCGGCTAATCTCTGAAATGGCTGGACTGATTTTGACGGGACTTTTATTAGCAGGTAGCTGATGTAATAAGGAGTAACTTAGGCTACTTTTTATCCCGGGAAAATATAAAGCGGGACTTTTATCCCGGGAAAACTCATTCACGCGGGTGGAGCCGCGGGCAACAGCTAGTGTAAAATAAAATGCGCTAGACACTTGCGTAGTTTTTTTTATGCAGTACAGTCATTTTGACAACCTACATGACTACGGGATCAACACTTGATGATGAACTTTGATAGTTTTAATTAAAATGCATATTACTATTATATCATCAATAAATCGGCTTTTTATATCCAAAAAGTTTTTTTTTTTTCATTTTCTAATGGCATTTGTGTTCACATTTTGCCAATGTCAAGTTTGGTTTGTCTATTTTATTATCTGTAGTATATCGAAGTAAAGCAGTGGCTACCTTACCAAGACTTTATCGAGGAGTTTTGGCGGCAACAAAAAAAACACTTCATTAGCACAATTATTTCAATTCACTTCATTTGAGCTCTTTAATAGAACTATATTATATAATATACCACCATTATTATGCAATATATATAAGTATCACCAAAATAATGAATTAAAACAAGAGCACCTCATGACACTTCCAAGTTCCCGCCAAAACTCCATCCAAAAAGTTATTAATATTCCGACCCGATATGGAGCATGTTCCGATATATACTGCGAGCACTGTTCAGTGCTCTTACTGGGGAGAAATTCGTTCCGTTATGGACTGACAGTATACTGTCTATTTCTACCGCCAAGCATCAGTGTGCATGCACTGTTGTGTTTCAGTTTGAAGGACATTGTAGCCAGTATAACTACTGGACATAATGAGACTTACCATCTTATGTCTCAGGATGACGAGCGCAGTGGAATGCCACACAGTACTTTGTAACTCAAGGTGCTGGATGGTGTTGCTACTGTTTATGGGTGGTCGTATCGCTTACCATCAGGAGAACGGCATGCTCGTATCGTCATTCAATGCGATAAAAAAAAAAAAAACTGCCCCAGTATCCTAGGGAAATATAATATGATATCATAATCGTCTCCATTTTTGTACTGTGAGCACTGGAGCTTTTGAGGTAAGGTGCTCTCAGTGCTTTGATCATGTGATCAACAGCGTTCAGAAAGGAGATGTCCGCTTTTTGTATGGGAGCCGGGCCTCAAAATATAATCAGGCTCAAACTTTAGGGATATTAAAGGGGCAAAATCTGGAACTTAGATCCATTAAAAATATATTTTTAGACCCCTCCATTTGTAACTACCTTTTTTAAAAACGTTCATGTTAAGTGTAGTTTTCTAGCCAAACAAAAACACATAAATCTCAAAATCGGAGGTGTTTAAAACGATTTATTGCAAAAGGCTAGTTTTCAAGAGTTCAATCCAAATATATATAAATTGTCTTATTTAGAATTTCAGGCCCGTTTTTGGACATGTCTTTTAACAGCTTGCATTATCTATACATACATACATACATACATACATACATACATACATACATACATTCATACATACATACATACATACATACATACATACATACATACATACATACATACATACATACATACATACATACATACATACATACATACATACATACATACATACATACATACATACTACATACATATAATAAATAATAAATAATAAAAAAATAAAATAAAATTGGAGTGTCTGTATGTAATATTGAAATAACCGTTTTTTACTGCATGTATATGAATATATATACGGTACATACACCAAAATAACATATTTTACAATTTTTGTCTGTCTTTCTGTCTGTCTGTCTGTTTGTTCCGGCTAATCTCCCAAATGGCTGGACCGATTTTGACAGGACTTTTATTGGCAGGTAGCTGATGTAATAAGGAGTAACTTAGGCTACTTTTTATCCCGGGAAAATATAAAGCGGGTCTTTTATCCCGGGAAAACTCATTCACGCGGGCGGAGCCGCGGGCAACAGCTAGTTGATAATAAACTATTATTGAATATTATTATTCAAAGATACCGGCCGTTGAATACAAACATGGAACATTCAAAGAAATTGTGTTTATTGCAGTGTGAAACCAATATTTTGTATGAATTAAAAGTGACGGAACAAATTTATAATCGTACATCCATGAGCTAATATTCAAGTGCATCATTGCATAACCTAGTTATGTTTGTAAAATATTTTCTCGTAATCTACATTTATAATTGTTTTCACGTGAAACAGCTCCAAAAACATGGATGACAGTATATTGGACTGCGTTTCGTTTTACAGTAGTCAGTATAGCTGACTATAAAGGGACGGCTTCGCAGTATACTAAATTAACATCACAATTCACACCTTACAATGCTCACAGTGCATATCGGAACATGGCAATGGTATAAGGAAACGGACCATCTGACATCCCGTCACATATAAATTGAGTGATTCGCATCGCACACGAAAAATTTGGTGATTTTGCGAATTCAATTTTTTCAATCAATTTTTTCCATCTAAGTATATTAAAAAAAAATGAATTAAAAACCAAATGTTTTGGTGTTAAGGACACTTAAATCTGCCAAATAACTAAAAAGATATTCACATTTATATATTGAGTTTTTTGGGGTAATGATGTATTTCGCTACGGGAATGAAATTCTAATTTTTGCAATGAAGTTATTCTAGGGGAATGAAAAAACAAATTTGAAAGGTAATCTTATCACATTTGTTTATTAATACTTTTGCTTCCAATTAACTTCCCAATAACTAACAAAATAATAACAAATTATAATCGATCAGAAATCTCAAGGTGGTAGTCTTTTTCATCAATAGGACTGTCACTAAAAACGTTGAAGAATTTTCTAGCGTGTCGACCAGGTAACGGATTCCATTTTTCGGTTATCCAAGCGGTCTACCATGAATAACAAATACAAAAACATATCAAAAGCTTTGCATAATACCACTAAAGCCCACTTCAGCGTTGTCTTGGGGGACTTCAATGCTAAAGTGGAAATTCAAAGCCACAGGGGATTCAGAGTAAGACCTCATGGTTTTTGATGTCGCTATCACAGGTGAAAAATGCTCGTCAACTTCCTTGAGAAAGAGGGGCTCTTTATGATGAATTAATTCTTCAAGAAGAAACCCCAAAGGTGATGGAAAAACGAGATCGACTCCATCCTAACGGGCAATAGGCACATATTCAGAAATGTCTGTGATCAAAAAGTTTGATTGTAAAGTAAACTGCATTCGATCACCGACTTGTACGAAACTCTATGAATAAGAAACTGTCTAATGAAGTTCATGCTCCGACCTAATCCAATCCAAATCGTGGCTGGCTCTGAAAAGTTCCGGAGGATGCTTGGAATGCTCGGACTCGCTACATTAGAATTTGAAACCCAGTGAAGATGTAGATAGGGCAAAGGTAATAAATTCCGCCAAACCCAGAAGCAAAAAGTCCAAACTCTCGGATGAAACTATGGATTATGGCTAAAAGACGGGAAGCTGCTCAGGTTGCTTCATCGGAGAGGTCAGACCTAAATAAGCCCATAACGAAGATAATACACTGAGATCTTCAGAGTTCCAATATTCTTGTCATTAAAGAAGCGATAGAAAAAAACCGACGGTCTAAGGTATTCACTCAGCAGCTTAGAAGAACGAAGTTAACGAAACACGAGGGCAGAACCGTTTGGTCAAGGCCGGAGATTTTTAATGAGATCGAGGACTTCTATGGCTGCTTATGAGATGCTCATACTGTTTGTCCGCAGTGTGATGACTACGATTCAAGAGACAGCCTACCACGCCACTACAGCGATGAACGGTCAGACATCGATCAATGTGCCATTGAGCTGGATCTTAGATAACTTAAAAACGAAAAAGCTTCTGGTTAAGACTGAGTGACTGGAGAACTCCTGAAGGTAGGAGGACCTACTGTCATACAGGAACTACAGAAGCTTTTTACACCGTTCTTCACTACGTGAGAAGAAAAGGAGTTAGAGTGAGAAGGCATTTGGTAGTTTTATTGTTTTAGAAGGGAGATATACCCCACCATACCAGCCCTGTATTATATACTGCCCACTACTGAGCACGGGCCTCTTCTAACAGCTGAGCGGGTTTAGGCCTTAGTCCACCACGCTGGCCTAATGCGGGTTGGCAGACTTCAAATTCCTTTGAAACTATTTTTGGGGAATTCTCAGGTATGTAGGTGTCCTCACGATGTTTTCCTTTACCTTTAAAGCGAACAATAACTGATAAACAAATAAAGGAGATATACTCTTCTTAAAATTATAGATCCATTTGAAGTCTGAATCGTATCTATAAATGGTTCTCTAAGGTTAGCACGAATCGCCTAGCCAGAAGACTAAACGAGTTTCAGCCCCCAGAATAGGCTCGGGCTATAGCATTGTAGATCACATTTACCTAGTAAAACAGATTATACTCTAACCCCGACAAAACCTTTTTTTTTTTTTTTTTTTTTTTGTTTTTTTTTTTTTTTTTTTTTTGGTTTCGCGGAGAAAGTGCGTTACCACTACCGCCCGGCCTTCGTGGGGGGGCGACCGAGCGGTTATGTTGGGTTCACCGTGCCTTACGACCCGGCGTTGAGCCGCCCGGAGAGATGGAAAACGTCGGGCGACCGCCGGGCCGAGTCCCTAACCTATGTACAACGCACGGCATACCAACTAAAACTCCGCGGTGGCCATCTTCGGCGCATTAGGGACGGCTGCGGGCTTCCTCTGACTAATGTCTAAGTTGTCGTCCGCAACCGCCCCTGCGCGGTGCCGCCTGGTGCGGCCCGTCTCCTGTTGTGGGGGGGCTCAGAAGCCCCCGCGCACCGAAGGACGCTCTCAGCGTCAACGGCAGCGTGAGGCCTACCTGCCACGCTGCCGTCCATCACGGGGGTCGCAACAATGTGCTAAAATAAACACAAAACTAAAGACGGACAGCCCCCTGCCGCCCGCCCGTGACCCCCGGTGGCCCCTATTAGTCGCCTTTTACGACAGGCAGGGGATACCGTGGTGGAATTCTCCAAACGCCCCCAATCCACAGGGCGGGAGACGCCGGTCAGTCGTCCACCCGGCGCCTCCTTCGTCTCCTCTGGCGGCGGGAGGGATCTTCACGCTCCCGATCCCTCTCGGCACTCTCCTTCTGCGAGATGACCACCTCGCAGAAGTGGGCCACCGCACGCCAGGCCTCTCGACTGTCAACCATGGAAGCGACCACGGCCGGCAGCGAGAGGTCTCCTCCGACGACTGCTCTGAGAGCGCTGCGCTCCTCGTCCCAGGCTGGGCAAAACTCCAACGTGTGCTGGGCCGTATCCAGCGGGCAGTTGTCACAATGGTGACACACGGCCGACACCTCTGTGCCTACGATACGACACAGATAGTCACCGAAGCTACCATGCCCGGTGAGTACCTGTGTCAATCGAAACGTAGCCGGGCCGTGGCGCCTGTCCAGCCACTCGGCAAAGACCGGGCGCACTGCCGCTACGGCCCTGAGCCCCGCTGACGGGGTCTCCAGCCTGAGACGCCACTCCTCCACGGCGGCTCGCCGTAAGGAGGCCCTCATGGCCTCCACCTCTTTCAGGGCCGGACGCTGCCCGCGACTGAACGCCTCCTCCCGCCAATGAAAGGCATCGGACAGGGATTTGGCGTCCAGATCCCAAGGCAGGAATCCGGCCAACAAGCAAGCCGCCTCGAAAGAGACCGTGCGGTACGCCCTGATCGCCCGCTGCGCCACTACTCGCTGCGGGTTGCGCAGGAGAGCGATGCAGCGTTTGTGCAGGGAGTTGGCCCAAACGGGACTGCCGTAAAGGGCCATGGACCGCACGACTCCGTGATAGAGTCTTCGGCAAGGGATGCCAGGACCTTCCAGGTTGGGCAGCAGGCTAGAGAGAGCACCCGCTGCCCGGGACAATTTTGTCCTCAAAACCTCAAAATGGGTGCGGAATCCCCATCGGCTGTCTAAAACCAAACCCAAATATTTCAAACTTTTGCCGATGGGAATCCGCACCCCATCCACGACGATGTGGGCGCCGGCCGGTGGCCCTCTCCGAGGCCCATAAAAACAAATGGCCTCGGTTTTCTCAAGGGCCACCGTCAAACCTAACCGCCTGATTCGGCTCACTATATGGCCGGCGCCCGCCGCCGCCAATATTGTGGCGTCCTGGAAAGTCCTGGATGTCGCCGTGACCAGCGTGTCGTCAGCGTAACAAGTCACGCCGACGCCCCGGAGACCCCCCGACAAAACCTGGGTTATCCTCGAATCATTACAGTGTTCCCAAGTAAACTATCGCTATATCCAAGTGTTGAATATCTATACGAATTTGCCACTATCCGTGCCCAAGAGCCAGCAGTCGGGGCCAATCCAGCTACGCAAAGGGGTCAGACAGAGGGATGTCATATCCCCAAAATCGTTCACAAGCGCATCGAAGGATATATGTTCGAGACGCTGGACTGGAAAGGTATGGACATACTTATAAATGGAGATTACCTTTCTCACTTACGATTCGCCAACAATATTAAAGTCTTAATGACGGAATCGCTGACAGAGCTGCAGCAGATGCTGAATAGCCTAGCATCAGCCTCACAACGAATAAATGAAGTTGGATAAAACCAAAGTCATGATCAACGACCACCTAGATCCAAGACCTGTCGTTGTCAATGACTACATGCTCGACGTTGTCTTCGAACATAATTACCTTGGACAGATTTGCTGTTAGGAAGAAACAACATTGAGGCGGAGTTAAGAAGATGATCCTGCTGGGCTGGGCAATATTCGGCAAACTACGTCGGGTCTTCTCGACACTTCTACCCACATTGTTTTAAAATTAAAGTTTTCAACCAGTGCATCCTGCCTGTCATGACTGACTTACAGTATGAGACGTGAACACTCATAGTGCGGCTGGTCATCCAATTCAAAGTCGCTTATAGAGCTATGGAACGTGCTATGCTCGGAATTCCTCTAAAGGATAAAATTCGTAACGGGTTATCGAACAGAGAAGCAGTCACCGACATAGCACAATGGATTTGTAAGCTGAAGTGGCAGTTGGCTGGTAATGTCTGTCGAAGAACCTAGCCGCTGGGGTATACGATCCAAGTTAACAAGTTCTTGAGTGGAGACCACGAGTCGGCGAGTTAGGTTAGTTAGGTTGTAGAGTTACAAACTATTTTAAAGAATATAAGGTTTGATGATAATTTACATAATTAAATCGACAGCTAAAATGTTATATTTAACTAAGCATACTCGTAATATGAACTAAGTAAGCGTTTTTTATTTCACTCTAAATAAATACTGCTAAAGATATCATTCCCCTCGGAATGTTTTCATTTCTATATTTCATGAAAATAGGAGAATGGCTTCTAGGGGAATGAAATATTTCGATTTCGCAGATATTTCTATTAGAATATTCTAGAAATCATAGCAGGGGAAGGTGGATGTCAACACGGGTTGAATTTAGTATAATAATAAATATTTTAAATAATTTTAGTTGTATACTTTGTCAATTTTCTTGGACAGAGGCGAATGATCGTTTACCGTGGTACATTTCTCAAGAGCAAAGAATAAATTTCACCACTCCTCAAATAACACATCTTCTCACTATAACGGCTCGTGGGTAACTTAGGTGTTATGGAATTCGTCAGGGCACGGGTCTAAAAAAAACTAGCAACACGCGGACATATTAAAAAAAAATATTTGTATCATCCAAGAGGCGAATGATCAATGTAGCGTGGTAAAACTTTATACCGTCTTTATAATGATTATAATTTATACAAAATTATTGTACTTTAGGTCATAAATCTACACTATTTTTTACATCTGATGTTAATATGAGTTATTAAATATTCAACATAAAGATGAAAATAGGATGCCTGCGAGATGAGCAAACACTGTGGAACAGGGTTTGGGAATGAATTCCATGGTACTTTTTTCTTAATTTTCACTTAAATTCATAAGTTATTGTAGTACTCTTCTGTGTGTCCTTCCTCTTTGTTTTAATCAAGTAATATAATTCTGCTTTTTATGTAATAGTAAGTAAATTTAGTTTGATTTTCTCAAAAATTGCAGTTTACCGCGTGCGATAGGAATCACTCATTTACTGCGTTCCATTACTGCAAAGCTTGATAACTGGCAATAATCTATTAACTTATTTAAAATCTTCTCGTAATGATTATCTCATTATATTTGTTATAATATAAAAAATGTATACTACACATTTTGTAGGTAAAACTTTATAAATCTAATGATATTTTTTTATATATTGTTCATAGAAAATTATCACATGCGAATAAAAATCGCATTACTTACGTTGAACGGAACGTCTGTTCTGGTCCGTCGTGTTTAGTGCATTGATATATTAAAAAACCTTAGTGGCAACATTTTGCTACTCCGATTCGAGTATTTTCGAATATTATTTCGACTGTTGCCAAGAATACAAGATTCGAGAAAATTACTTCAACATTCGTAATTTTACATTCGAGAAGCGGATTCGAATCCGAGATTATTTCGAGGGAACTGAGAATTGCCTCACTGGCCCAAGTTAAGAAAATGCGACGTAAATTGTGATGTGACGTCACAACCGTTGTACTGATGGATAACTTCGTCAACCCTCTCAGGGTGTAGCTCAGAGGTAGAGCCCGCTTCAAGCGGCGATCCGGGTTCGATTCCCGGCACCCCATTGGTGCCTGCGCCTTTATGATCTAATTTTTTTTTATAATTATAATAATCTTTAAAGTTATTTTTTATTCCGCTAGAAAGAAGTTAAGTGCAGCTTCTATAATGTTTAAAATTTCTAAAAATTGTGGGTCGTATTTTAAATATTCGTAATCGCTTACAGGACCTCCACTACCACCAAACCAGCCCTGTATTATGTACTGCCCACTGCTGAGCACGGCCCTCCTCTACAACTGAAAAGGTTTTGGCCTTAGTCCACCACGCTGGCCTAGTGCGAGTTGGCAGACTTCACATACCTTCGAAATTCTTATAGAGAACTTCTTAGCTATACAGGTTTCCTCACGATGTTTTCCTTTACCGTTAAAATAAGCGATAATTCCCAAAGAATACACACATAAAAAAAAAAAAAAAAAAACCTTTTATAAAAAAGTCACAGGTGCGTGCCTTTGGGTTTTGAACCTGCGGATATTCGCCTCGGCAGTCTGTTATACTCCCAACAAGTCTATCGGCGCTCAAGATAGACATAAAACCTAAAAGTACGTTATCCATAAAAACTATTTCTATCTCTCAAACCAATCGAAACACACTCACGCCCGAAGGGGTAGGCAGAGGCGCAACCAGTGCACCCACATTTCGCGGTGCGTATTCCGTCTCATGATGTGATGGGGGGCGAGCCTATCGCCATATCGGGCCCAAATTCCAGACTCCGAGCTGACACTGACAGTATACAGTCGAAACACATTATTTCAAAATACCTACGAATCTCAAAGAATTTCTTAGTAAAGTATAATTAAAGAGAACCGTCTATGTGGAAACTAGATTAAGCATTCTGATTGTGCCTGGGTGTAATTACACATGAAATGTTGGAGTACTAAGCTACCTGTTATGAAGTATTTATAGTTGTGTATACAGTACAGATTTAACGGTGAAAGAAAACATCGTGAGGAAATCTGCATATATCTGAGAAGTTCTCTTTAAGAATTTTGAAGGTATGTGAAGTCTGCCATCCCGCACTAGGCCAGCGTGGTGGACTAAGGCCTAAAACCCTCTCAGTTGTAGAGGAGGCCCGTGCTCAGCAGTCGGCAGTATATAATACAGGGTTGGTATGGTGGTAGTATGGTTTACAGTACTGTAGTAAGGTGTGGAGTTTTCAAATTTATGTGTGTAGGTATTGTTGATTATTGCTTTCTTAATCTTCTTCTTCTTCAGCCTTTGGAAGTCTACTGCTTCTAGTCTAGTTGTTAGTGAGTTGATTTAATAACAAAGAAAATTTTGTGAAGAATCCTCGATACTTGAGAATTCTTCATAAGAATTTCAAATATAATATGTCAAGCGTGCCTAGGACACTAGTGCAAAAGGTCTTTCATTTAGAAGAGGCCCGTGCTATTATCATTATAATATTTTTACAGCCAAAAATGAACAAAGAATATACATATTTTTTTTAATACAGTCTGATTAGAAAATCAACATTTGCTACCATCAGCCAAGCTCGTCATTTAATGCAGAAAATCTTCACTATTTCAATTAACAAACAAATTGCGAATTATTTGTTAGTTAAAAGCGATATATAGTGAAATGAGGTTTGAGATGAGAACAGACAGTACTGCGTACAGTCGTATAAAGATGGGAAGCAATCTACTCTTGTTGCTGACATTAGTACCGTGTTACTGATATAAAGTAACTGGATCTAGCTAGGAAGGTTTTAAGTTAAGTAAAATTTGCTTTTTGAGAGCGGAGTGACGCTATATCGTGCGATTTGGTATTTCTGTCCATTGAGATCATATTGTAGTAGGTATTTACAAAAGTAGCTGAACAAGCTCATAACTTCAAATCACCTTTATTGACATATTTCTTTTTCTTGGTGTGAAGTAAAGCAAATGCCTTATATTTTATGTTTGTAAAGAAAAAAATTGGTAATAAAACAAATGTGTATACGCGTTTTAAAGCTTTGAATTTGTTTAGCTGCTCATGTGGGTGACTATACTTCTTTCTTTCATAATTTATACTTCTATACTATTATATAAAGCTGAAGAGTTTGTTTGTTTGTTTGAACGCGCTTATCTCAGGAACTATTGGACCGATTTTGAAAATTCTTTCACTAATAGGAAGCTACATTACTCCTAAGTGCTATGGGCTACTTTTTATCCCGGAAAACTTTTCCACGCGGGCGGAGCCGCGCGCAATGCTAGTTTGCAAATAAAATGGCAGTTTTATGATCAGTAACTAGTAGTAGCACCCAAACAAAAAAGCGGACGTCTCCATTAAAAAAATTGCATACTTAAAATACAATATGTAAAAACTCATTTAATAAGGTCTTCTACAGCAGTCATCCATGCAGTAATAAAGACCGAAATACCAACCGATACTTCTAGCAAATTCTACATCCATCATTGTATTTAAAGCAGGCGGTGAGCAGGTGCTGGGAATGGCGCCCGTAATGGTCTGCGACAACGTCACCATGTGCCGAATCGAATACGCAACTATCAAGTAAATTAATGTTTAGGAATTCCATTTGCATAGCTCCAGTGTGGAATGCTATTAAAATTATAATTATTTGGGCTTTGCTTTGAATATTAGAATTTAAGCTACGTGACATATTGGCACACACATTATATTGCGCCTTTAGAACGAAAACGACACAATTCAAAACAATCGAAAATTTAGTTATCGTCATAAAATGACTTAAAACTGGTCCCTTTTTTATAAAAATATAATAAAAAAGCATGATCTAACAGTTTGGTCCTTTTCCCACTTGAATTCGGCTGTGTTTGAACTATTGTTGTATTGAGAACTTCTTTTTAAGTCATTTTATGAAGATAACTCTAATTTCGATTTTTTTGAATTGTGTCGTTTTCGTTCTAAAGGTGCGATATACACACGCGTCTTTTATTACCGAAGGCATAGGTGGAGGCGCAACAAGGATACCCACTTTACATGAGTATTCCGACTCGTGATGAGACATATGGCACAAACTCCTGACTTCAGGCTTGTTCGGAAAACCCCAATATAACTTTATCTTACACTAGCATTGCGCGCGGCTCCGCCCGCGTGGAATAGTTTTTCCGGGATAAAAAGTAGCCTATAGAACTCAAGAGTAATGTAGCTTCCTATTAGTGAAAGAATTTTCAAAATCGGTCCAGTAGTTCCTAAGATTAGCGCGTTCAAACAAACAAACTCTTCAGCTTTATAATATTAAGTATAGATGAGATCAAACCCGAGATCTCAGCGTAGCAGTCGTACTGCAATACAACTACGCAATCAGTTAAAATGACTTCACGTACCTTCGAAATCTTTGTGGAGAATTCTGAGGTATGTAGGTTTTCTCACGATGTTCTCCTTCACCGTTAAAGCGAACGATAATACTTGATAAACAATACACACGTAACTTGAAAAGTCAGAAATGTGTGTCTTAGATTTTGAAACTGGGGAACTTTGTCTCGGTAATCCGTTCCATTCCCAAGTAGACTAACGTGCACTTTATTGTCTTTAAACAATAAATAAAAAGATGTTGCTCGAGTCGTCCGTTGTTATTTTTTTTTTTTTTTTTTTATGGCATTGAATGACAAGACGAGCGTGCCGTTCGCCTGATGGTAAGCGATACGACCACCCATAAACAGTAGCAATACCAACCGGCAACTTGAGTTACAAAGTACTGTGTGGAATTCCACTGCGCTCGTCATCCTGAGACACAAGATGTTAAGTCTCACTATGTCCTGTAGTTACACTGGCTACAATGTCCTTCAAACCGAAACACAACAGTGCATGCACACTGCTGCTTGGCGGTAGAAATAGACATTGCGGTGGTACCCACCCAGACGGTCTCTTACATATGAGAGACCTACCACCAGTAAATGCAAATGTACCAGTAAATGTTGTCAAAAGTAAATGCAAAAACCGCTGAACGGATTTGGATGAAACTTTCCACTTGATCATGTCTTGATTTATTATAATATAGGCTACTGTAAAATACAATAGGATTCGTACTTCAAGAAAAGTGCTGGCAGATCGACAAACAACACCTACTTTCATATATTTTAACATAGTATATAACAAAGTCTCTGTCCCTATGTTCCTATGTATGCTATCTTTGAAACTACGCAACGGATTTTGATGCGGTTTTTTTTAATAGATAGAGAGATTCAAGAGGAAGGTTTATATGTATACTACTATCTTATATTATACCTCTTCTATTGTGACTGCGAGTGCCTTTCTGACAAAAGTCGGGGATCTATTTATACTGGACGGAAAGGCGTTTTGTACCAAAGTGTCGCTGACCGACCATATTGCAAGATCTCTCGATCTGTATCAGTTTATTGTCGCTTGGTACAATTTAATGTGATTTTTATACTTATTTTAAGCTATTGCATAGCTTCGATCGCGGGCCTTGAGCGTGGAGACCGAATCCAGAAATTCCGCAACGAAAATAACCTGACATCTTTTTTATCTTACTAATATGAACCTTAAATACAATGCGTAGAAGCTATAATTCTTGAAACGAGTATATTTTTTAATTATTTTATTTATTAAAGTCATTAAAACCATTTCTTACTAATCTAATATGAACCTTAAATACATTGCGTAGAAGCTATTTCCCCAACGTTGGCACGGCACGAGTACAAAAGAATCGAACGTAACACTTTTTTCAAAAAAAAAAAAATACGTGTGGCACTCGGAGACTGCCGCGGTAAAGCTATTGCATAGCATTTTTTATCACAAATTTTGATTGACTAAACACAAATTCGATCTTACGCTTACCACATAAAGTAGATTTTTAAACGCGAGCAACGCACGTTTAGTCTTGTTATTGATAAATGACAGAAATGCAATGGTCATCACAATCAAAGTAGAATAAATCAAAATTTGAAAAAAGAATGTTACGTTCGATTCTTTTGTACTCGTGCCGTGCCAACGCTGTGCCAAAGATGTGAGGTTATTTTCGTTACGGAATTTCTGGATTCGGTCTCCACGCTCAAGGCCCGCGATAGAAGCTATGCAATAGCTTAAAAATGCTATGCAATAGCTTTACCGCGGCAGTCTCCGAGTGCCACACGTTTTTTTTTTGTGTCTTTAGGTGGATTTGAGAATGGTTTAGACGGGACTTTTGTCTTAGAAAAAACCTTTTGTGCGGGCGAAGCCGCGGCAAAAGCTAGTAGTATCTAGTTAAAAAAGGTATATACACACTGTATTTTTAATTATGTTCTGCTATTTACTACTACTTTTTACTAATGTTCAAACAAAAGGAATTCATATTTCTGTTTCCACTTGACAGTTCCGTATTACAAAAGCTGTTTCATTCGTTCAATGCTTCTGAAATTGCAACTTATTTGCATTCTTAGTGTTTTAAGATAATACACCAAGTTACGTTTGCCGTTCTGCAACACTACTATTCGTCGGAGTTTCGTAACCAAGTATTTTAGCGAATAGCAAATATAAATTTGCATTTTCCGCTCAGTTTGTGATTCCTCTTGGAGCATTTCTATTTGTTCACTCTTGATTCTGGCGGTTTTAAAATGCTGTGTAATTACTTGGAACTCTGGAGTAATATTTTTAAGTTTTAACTGTATGTGGAATGATATTTAGATGTCTGTTTATTTACATTTTTATTTTCCTTAGGGATACATTTACTTCTTTAATTGAACTAGTAGTAAAATAGTTGAAATTAGATTTTCAAAGCTCCGTTGTAATTATGCATTTTAGTGGTTTGCTTACTTAATGGAACGGTCTGCCGAGACAATGTCCGCAGGTTCAAAACCCAAGGCACACACCTCTGACTTTTCGGAGTTACGTGTGTGTTGTTTATCAATTATCGTTCGCTTTAACGGTGAAGGGAAACATCGTGAGGAAACCTACATACCTGAGAATTCTCCATAAGAATTTCGAGGGTATGTGAAGTCTGCCAACCCGCACTAGGCCAGCGTGGTGAACTAGGGCCTAACCCCTCTCAGTAGTAGAGGAGCCCCGTGCTCAGCAGTGGGCAGTATATAATACAGGGCTGATTGCATTGCATTGCGTTCAGCGTTGCATTGCTTTACTTGTATAATATCACTATTTAAGTGCTCGGATTCATTGCAACTACGGAACATTTAAAAACAGATTTAACCCAAAACCGAGATATATTATAATTCAACTATTTTGAGAACCTATTTTATTAAATAAAAAAGGAATCGCGGAAATCGGCTCGCAACTCTCAGAGTAGTCAGTGTAAATACATAATTAAAAAGATCACATGAGTTGAAACCCTCCTCCTTTTTTGGAAGTCGGTTAAAATGTATTAAAATCGACAGCCTATCGCTTCAACATACAACTAGCACCCTGACTAACAAAGTACTGTGTGGCATTCCACTGCGCTCGTCATCCTGAGACATAAGATGTTAAGTCTCATTATGTCCAATAGTAACACTGGCTACAATGTCCTTCAAATCGAAATACACCAGTGCATGCACACTGCTGCTTGGCGGTAGAAAAGACATTGCGTTGGTACCCACCCAGACGGACTCTTACATATGAGAGACCTACCACCAGTCGACATATGAAATCGTATACTCTTCCAATGTTGCTTTCATTAAAATGACATCGCTATGTATATATAACGTAATATGAATACCAATGGCAGTTAACAAATATCACACAAAAGGTAATACGGTATTATTAAATTTAATTAGGGTCTCTTCACACCGGTGATTCAGCCGAACGACCCTATTACAGAAGTTCGGACAATGTATAATGGAATTTTGAGACTAGTCATAACTTTTGGTGTTTGCTTTTGCACATAGATACTTGAGTTTCTTTTTGGATGTGAGATAAACGTACAATTGGGTGGTGGTAAGTAATCTCCGCATTCCGTAAAAAATGCTTAATTTCTGAAACATCGCTGATGTGTTTTTAGCATTATCTTTTATTGTCCAATGAAATAATCACTGAGGCAATGGACCAAGGGGCCCAAGTAGATATAGTGTATACCGATTATAGCAAATGTTTTGATCGTATTGACCATCAGATATTACTTCACAAATTAATGTGTGCAGGCATACACGGTGATCTCTATCGTTGGTTTGCATCATACGTGGATAATCGCACGCAAGCAGTGGCTTTGAAAGGATTCTTATCAGATTGGAACTCAGTTCCATCTGGTGTACCGCAAGGTTCGATTCTGGGTCCATTACTGTTTACTATATTTATTGCTGATGTCGTAGATTGTTTTAAAAATTCGTGTATATTATTATATGCGGATGATATGAAAATTTTAAAGACAATTAAGGAATATGGTGATACTTGTCTTCTACAAGAAGATCTTGATAGATTTGTTGTGTACTGTTGCCATAACAGGCTTCAGCTAAATGTGTCCAAATGTTACCAAGTAAGTTATACTAGAAGGAGTAACCCAATAAAATTTTCATATACTCTTAACAATGCTAATATAACTGTAGTTAATGAAATTATTGATTTGGGCATTATACACGACAGTGGACTCTTTTTTGATAGACACGTTGACTATATAGTAAACAAAGCTTCTAAAGCATTAGGATTTATAATGAGAATTGCAGCCGACTTTCAATCGCTGAAATGCATTAAAATCTTGTATTGTTCTTTCGTGCGGAGCAACCTAGAGTATGCATCACAAGTGTGGAACCCACAATATGACACATACATATCTCGTATTGAGAACATTCAAAAGAAATTGTTACCTGGATTATAAAGCACAAATAACATCACTTGACTACACTAGCCGCTGTCAAAGGTATCACATACTGCCACCTGCCACTGCATCTCAGACGTCATATAAACGACATATGTTACTTAACTAGCATTGCTAATGGTCACATTGATTGCCCTCAACTCTTGTCTAAAATAGGACTCCGTACCAACCAACTTGGGTTAAGGTTGCGATCCGTGTTACAACCTATAATTGCTAAAACTAATTATAGGCGCAATGCCTTCTTACCACGTGCCATCAGTAAATTTAATGAGCTTCCCTCTAATTTAGATATTGACGTATTCTGCACGAGTAGTTCTGTGGTGAGACGAAAACTAAGTGAACAATTTTTTTGTCCTTGAAAATGTTCCAATGAATACTAATTCATAGTATAGGTACTAACCTATACTATAACTCTTATTATGTTAAAACAGTTATGCAGTTATGCATTTATACAGCTGTTCTGGGTGCAAATGTAGGTAATATTTGTGAAAGCTTGTAATTGGCTAATTAATTGTTAATTACGATATTATATTTATTAAGCTATTAGTCTGTAAGCTTTCCTTGTAATAAATAAATAAATAAATAAAAATAAATTATAGGATTAGGCCGGTTCATTGAAGACTTCTAAATTGTAATAATCTAGAAATATTTCGAGCTAAAACTGGTTCGAACGTTGAATGAAGAATGATTTAAGGAGTTTAAATTCTTCAGCGAAGAATATTTGAGATTCACAAAACCAACTCCAAATTATGAAAGCGAGTAGTGGATTATTATTACTAAGTTTATTACATTAATCCAACGAGTATCTCATCTGCCTTAATAATCCAAATCTATCTGTATAACATAGTATACCTATCTCCTCCTCCACTCCCCTCCCAGGCCCCTGCAGTCGTCAAGCTGGGGGACTCCAAATCTCATTCGCAGGTTTCCCCCGGTGTTGACTGCAGGATCGCCTACGTAAAAAAAAATTTATACTGTGACTATAATAAAGCAGTAGATCCCGGTGTGTCTGTACAGTCAGCAGCATAATAAATAATAATAATATAGAGTGACATTTTGTTAAAAAAATATATTATTTTGTTTTATATAATTATAAATATTTGCATGCCTAAAGCAGGCAGAGTATAGCTTGAACTATGCACCACTGTTAAATCTGGTACCACCTGTATTCTATGCAAATAAATGTTTGTTTCTTGTTTCTTGTTTGTTAAGTAGCTGTACAAATTCAAAATTTCAAATCGCCTACATACTTTTGTGTTCTTACTCATCTATTTTTTCTCTTCACCAAAATAAAATAAAAGAGATTTACTTTACTTCAAACAAAGAAAAAAAGGTTTCAGTTTAACTTAACGCGTATATAGGCGATTTGAAATGTTGATTTTGTACAGATATTTATGCTTCTGACTGTACACTGAGAGAAATGTGATAAAAAAGAAAGGGGGTGACGAAATAAGGGTAATGGAAAACAAATCTGCGATATTTATAATTATTTTCCGTTTGTTTGTTACTGAACATATCCGATACTACAGAACGTATTTCGATGAAAGGACATGTCCAAAAACGGGCGTGAACATCTAAACAAGACAATAAATATATATTTGGATAGAACTTCTGAAAACTAGCCATTTGCAATAAATCGTTTAATTTTAAAGACCTCCGATTTTGAGATTTATGTAATTTTGTTTGGCTTGAAAACTACACTTAATATGAATGTTTTTAAAAAAGTTAGTTTGAATGGAGAGGTCTAAAAATATTTTTTTAATGGATCTAACTTCCATATTTTGCCCCTTTAATATCCCAAAAATTTGAGCCTGGTTAGATTTTGAGGCCCAGCACCCATACAAAAAGCGGACATCACCTTTGGTATGAGATAGTTTGAGACCCTAGAAAGGTCATAGGCTACTTTTCATCCAGGGAAAATATAAAGCGGGACTTTTATCCCGGAAAACCTAATTCACGCGGGCGGAGCCACGAGCAAAAGCTAGTAAGGAAATAAAGAAACAATAATTGGATCTTATGCAAAAATAACAGGACGTGATTAGGAGATTTATCTTATAACAAAAACTAAGAAAATACAAAATCTAAAACAATTATTCGTCGGTTAATTTCGGTCTAAAAGGCTAAGTAAGGGTCGATTTCAATCTATCTAAATTCTAATCTATGCTCGTAGATTAGAGTGTGACTTTTTTGGCTTATACCTTTATGTGACACATAAAAATACCCTTTCTAGCCGATTTCGGCCACGGCGGCCAATCTCAACAGAGATCAGCCAGATACGCAGGAGATATTATAGTGCACAAGTGTGTGCGCAATACACAGGTGCACTCGCTATTCCTTTACTCTCATAGTCCGGTGAGACGGCAATCCGACATGACCGGATAGAGATCAGGCGCAGGACCAACGGCTTTACGTGCTTTCCGAGGCACGGGGGTATCACACCGCCAACTTCCTGACTCCGAGCTGCGACTGAGTAATTTTTAAGATGGAAAAACCCAGTCACAATGTTTTTGGCCCGACCCAGGATTCGAACCCAGGACCTCAGCGCGCAAATTGTACTCGTAACGCGTACGTAATACAACTACACCACCGAGGCAGTCACATGTGACACATAAAATTTTATCAGCAACCGGTAAAATCTGCCATAACTCTAACAAAATATATAATATCTTAGATAAGACTGAGTTTTATGATTTTCAAGAACAATTCTCTACAGGATAAAACTGCATCGAACACAATGCGATTTCACAGACAAAACGAATACACGTGACTCCATTGTGTTATTTGTAAAGGATCTGTTGACAATCGCGTATTATATTATCCAGGAGAACATGTTATAAAAGAGGTCATAGTGAGTACACGCTGATAAAATTCGTGATTATTTTTACTTTAATAGTAGACAGAGTGTTGTTTAGTTACTTGTTTATTATCAATATTATTATATAGAAAGAAAAGAAGGAAAGAAAAAAACATTTATTGGCCACTAGTTGGGTGGTGAGTGGTGAATAAAATATTAGTACATTACTCATTAAATGTGGATGGTATATGTCCCACCACAACAGTGTCAATAGGATCTAGATCAGCATATGCCAACCAGCAATGGTTGGCGCTGATTTTCATCTAGATCCTAGAGCAACGTCAACCAAAAACAAAATATACATAAGAGAGCGTGCGTGCGCTCCTGCCTTTGCGAGTGAGTGAGTGTGTGTGTACGTGTAAGTGAGTGCAAGTGAGTGCAAAAAAAAAAAAGTGTGTGTACTTATGTACACGCGTTAGAAGTTATACTTCTTTGGCGTAACAAGATAAAAATCTTTTTAATTTTTAAAAACAAGTAGATAATAAAATATAACTTCAATAACTAAATAAATATATCTAGTGTATACCACTCGACTGCCTCGGTGGCGTAGTTGTATTAAGGTGTTTTACTGGTGGTAGGTCTCTCATTATGTAAGAGGCCGTCTGGGTGGGTACCATCGCAATGTCTATTTCTACCGCCAAGCAACAGTGTGCATGCACTGTTGTGTTTCGGTTTGAAGGACATTGTAGCTAGTATAACTACTGGACATAATGAGACTTGACATCTTATTTCTCAGGATGACGAGCGCAGTGGAATGCCACTCAGTACTTTGTAAGTCAAGGTGCTGGATGGTGTTGCTACCGTTTATGGGTGGTCGTATCGCTTACCATCAGGCGAACGGCATGCTCGTCTCGTCATTCAATGCAATAAAAAAAAAAAAAAAAGTACGACTGTAGTGCTAAGGTCTCGGGTTCGATCCCCGGGTCGGGGAAAGTTATATTGGGTTTGTTACTCAGTATCAATCTGGAGTCTAGAATTAAAGCATGCACTAAAGGGATAAAAGGCGTGTGTGTGCCAAATAGATAGTAAGTGATTACCATATAGTGGTTTAAAAATCCTTGAATCCCTTGATATTGTAGATTTTCACATATAATACCACAAGAGCTTCAAAATTATCGGGTATTTTCCGATAGGTTCGTTGCAAACAAATGAAGGAGTTTTCAGGTTAAAAAATCACGAGCGCGAAGCGCGAGTGATTTTTCCTGAAAAACTTGACGACTTCATTTGTTTGCAGGGAACCTTGAGGGAAATGCCAGATAATTTTGAAGCTCGTGTGGTATTCGGGGGATTATTTTTCCGTCCCAAATGTCGGCCAATAGAATTGCACCATGAGATGAAATGAACAGTCAACAAATAAGAATTTCATAATATATCGAATGGTGCAATAATATATAGTAACGACCAGAGAAAATATTCAAAAAAAATTGTCAGTATAATACCATGTAGGTTGTACCACGTGACGTCGAATGGTGCAATTCTATTGGTCGATATTTGGCTCGGAAAAATAATCATAGAAACTTACTCACTTTTAATCCATATTTCTATAAATTTCCATACCACAAACTGCTTAATAGAACTTTTCAAAAACATTATGGTAGGAACACCCAAATAAATCAAAACCTTCCTTTTGGACACTCGGGTAACACATGTTAACTCCGAGGAAAACTCACGTCAGTAATTACTAGATAGAAACAAACATGGCAACTAATCTAAGTTGGATCGCTCGCAAACCGCGGTAAAGCTGCGGTTACACGGACGTATATTTTGATGAAAATAAACAAAACCCGCATATACCACTCTCCCTGAAGGGGTAGATAGAGGTGTAGCCAGGGCACCCACTTTTCGCCCTATGTTTTCCGTCACATGATGTGATGTGGCTTACCGCCATATCGGCCACAAATTTTAGATTTCGGGCTAATACTGAACATAAAAACTCAATGTCATGTAGCTCTCCTACACCTTAGCTTACCCCTAGAAAAGGAAAATTATGATCTTGTGGATCATAGATCCATACTTAGGTATAGTTTTCAGTAATCACTATGGCTACAATATCTTGCAAATCGAAACAAAACATACTTTCACAATTACACCAACGTCTATTTGGACAGAAGTAGACCGATGGTACCCAGCTAGAGATATACGAGAGATACGTACATTGTAAATGATGCCTTATCTTCGATCCTCTTGTATCTCTCTCGCACTCCCGGAGTTTTGATAACTCGTCCGTTAATCATCACGGCAAACGAGAAAACTATTGATGTGCGAATCAAGAAGTTTATCTTTCGTGTTTTCAGTGACTTGTAAGCACGGGAATTTGCTTCTGTGTGTTTTTTATACGGCCACGATGACGTGACCCCCCTGCATCTGGTGGTTAGTAGAATGGGGTGTAGACAGTATCGACTGATGAGAGATAACGCGGCAGTAAAGGCAGGTACCTTCACCGCTACAAGAAAACTTTCTTAGGTGATGGTCCATCATTCATTGAAATCTGTATTCACAGATCTAATAGAAAAATGTAAAGTCAGCAAGAAAACACTATCGCTTTTATGTCAATCGATCCTGTTGCTAATAACCTGTATAAAAGAAGGCTGGCTGACTGATCGATCTACGCACAGCCGAAACCGCTGGGTCTAAAAGCATCTAAACATCTTAAATACTTTTAACTGACGCTACATCTTTTCATATAGAGACATGAGATACAAGAGCCACATGTGGATAAAAAAAACTTTTTATAACAACAATTTATTTATATATTCTTTTAATATGACAAAAATGATAAAATATGGGATCCGGCCGAGTATTAATACCCAGCGTGGCCAGAATATGCTCTTTTTAGATGGGAGCTAGTTATTTTGGTGCTATTGAAGCAAAATTAGGAGGCTATGTTCCCTTAATTACAGATTTGTTTGTAATGAATATTATCTTGAAAACTTCTTTATTTTTATAATTTACGTAATGAGACATTTCTAAATGCTTTTGGAACTCATACTTATGTATGTTTTATACAGCTTTTATTATTTTTGTCTATTTTTATGACCATGGAATATAAGTACTTAGGTACTATTCTTGGGAACTTAATTGAATTTTACGCCATTTGATGTGTTTATTTTTATGTGTTGGAGCATCCAGATACACAGCAATACATTATCAAACAATTAAATGTTATTTTTCATCCTCTTAATACGAATATTTTACATCAATGCCAAGTATCGATAGGCTGAAAGTATCAGATTGCGCCACCAGATGGCAGAGCATACGACGTGCACGTTCCCTATACCCTACAGACGGCGTAATATTATTTTTGCAGTTAAATGCCGAGACGAGCTTGCCGCTCATTTCATGGTAAGCAATACGACCACCCATAAACAGACGCGCAGAATTTATAAGTACAAAGTACTGCGTGGCAATCCTCTGCCACACCCTGAGACATAAGATGTTAAGTCTCATAATGGCCAATAATTAAACTGGCTACAATTTCCTTCAAACCGAAACACGTCAGTGCTTGCACACCGCTGCTTGGCGGTAGAAATAGACATTATGGTGGTACCTAACCAGACGCCCCCCCCCCCCCGAGGCAATTCTTGTGCTTTGGGTCTTCACACCCAATGCACGCCCATGCGCGGGGGAACATTAGTCGCGGGCCGAGGCACACAGTCAGTGTGTATACCTCTTGGTTGCATAACACATTGAGGCCTAAAAGGGCCCGCGAACATTTCCTGGCACCCTTTTCCTTTCCGCCCACCCTGAGAACCTTTCTCCACTCCCCACCTTTCCTTCCATCATCCTTTTCCGCTTCCTTCCCAGGCCCCTGCAGTCGTCAAGCCGGGGGACTCCAGTATCCCATTCGCAGGTTTCCCCCGGTGTTGACTGCAGGATCGCCTACCGAAAAAAAAAAAACCAGACGGCCCCTTACATACGAGAGACCTACCACCAGTAAAATATCTACACTTAAAAGCAACGATGCAAGTAACTACTTCAAGAAAATAATTAACACACGTACGTCCGTCTGGCATAACTTATCGGTGATCGCAGCTAACCGATTTTTGTCGGAGACCGATTGTTTGCAAACTAAAAACACGCGTTAGTTGCTCGGGCTTCGAGATTATACCTCATATGGCGAACTGCCTGACATATTTTACCGGTGGTCTCTCATATGTTAGAGTCCGTCTGGGTGGGTATCACTGCAATGTATATTTCTACCGCCAAGCAGCAGTGTGCAAGCACTAACGTGTTTCGGTTTGAAGGACATTGTAGCCAGTTTAATTATTGGCCATTATGAGACTTAACATCTTATATCCGCCCCCCGAGGCAATTTTTGTGCGCTGGGTCTCCACACCCAATGCACGCCCATGCGCGGGGGGACATTAGTCGCGGGCCGAGGCACACAGTCAGTGTGTATACCTCTTGGTTGTTAATCACATTGAGGCCTAAAAGGGCCCGCGAACATTTCCTGGCACCCTCTCTTTCCGCCCATCCTGGGAACCTTCCTCCCTCCCCCCACCTTCCCTTCCATATTCCTCTCCCACGTCCCCTCCAGGCCCCTGCAGTCGTTAAGCCGGGGGACTCCAGTATCCCATTCGCAGGTTTCCCCTGGTGTTGACTGCAGCATCGCCGACCTAAAAAAAAAAAAAACATCTTATATCTCAGGATGACAAGCGGAGTGGAATGCCACACAGTAGTTTGTAACTCAAGGTGTTGGATGGTGTTTCTACTGTTTATGGGTGGTCGTCTCGCTTACCATCAGGCGAACGGCATGCTCGTCTCGTCATTCAATACAATAAAAAAAAAAAAAAAGAGACTGATATTAGCTTAGTGAAGTATAGGCGTAATAATTTTTTTCTACCCCTCCCCCAATCCGAGGTGAGGTTGTTACAATACTTTTTCCCATATTGTATGATGACTTATGACATATGATGACTGACTTCTATCCTTTCTAAAGGCTATAATAATCTTGACCAAGTAACGTTTCTAGTCTTTGCCTTATTTCCTGACATGGAAATGACTATAGGACGACTGGCACAGGGAGGCGATGGGTTGCATCCTTAATGGTACCTTTGCTTATAAATCATAGAATAAGGGCGTTATATCAAGTTCTTGTTTAATTTTCCCCATGTAAGAACGAACTATACATAAAACACATTTATCTTTAGATTCTGTAATGAGTACAACAGAAAGTTTTCTCATATAGACCTATTGACAGGCTCCTAATTAAGGTTTAAAAAATATATTAGATTGTATTTAATTTCTTGTTTTATCTTTTCTACTAGTTTTGGTCTTAATTTGGTATAAAAATATTACGGCATTTGTAATTTTTATCAGTGAAAACTTTACTGGTCTGTGTATTAGTCTTACTTCCATTAATGTTATATGAACAATTTTACTGTTTGTTTTCGAAATAAAATAAAATCTAATCTTTCACTGATATTAACGGTCCTCTGCGTCCCTTATACTCATTTTCTCAGAAATAAACATTGACACCCGTATTCTAAGACGTTTCCTCGAAAATTCCTCGACTCCACTCAACCTCACTGGAGGAAATCTGTATTCTTAGTTGAAAAAAATCTCCTCCACTCAACGTCCCTCAAGATTTTTCCTTTCTCGAGGTGAGGAATCAACTGTCAAACTCAAGGTACCTCTCGACGTACCTTAAGGAAGACTCAAGGAAAGATTTACGCTTGGTAAACAGTGTTACAATCGATATTTTTTCGTGTGTTATTTATTATTCGTATTAAATAGATTTCCAACAGTTCCTGCAATTCTTGTACAATACTCCATACGAATGTCCCGAACGGCGTTAATTAAGAGATGCTAAAAACCCGATAGAGTTTTACGACGACACAAAATTCCAAAGACGCTATCGTTTTAGGCTTAGGTTTTTAGGCAAAGACATTAAATAGTATAGTTATTAGGAAAGTCACTATCGTAAACATTTTATTACCAATTGTTTTAAAATTCACCATGGATGTATAAAAAACTTTTTTTACACGGCCATGAAATTTACATTTAAATTTGTCTTCCAGAAATTATTACGAAAATGAAAACAAAAGGCACAATAATTTAAGTAATTAACTATTTAGTACGTAAAATATTTTCCATTTTAGGTACGCTCTGACTTCAAATAAAACAGAAATAATGACATTAGTTTGATTGAAGGTCACTTTTGGAGTGACCACAGATTAAAAAATCGAAGAGTTTTCGCAAAAACTCTAATTTATCTGTACATCGATGACGTATTTGATGACGTAATTCCTTGACTCGACCTCACTCGAGGATCCTCAAGAATACCTCAAATTTTAACTAAGAATACCATTTTCGAGGATTCCTTGAATTAATCCTCAAGGTAACCTCGAGTGAGATAAGGTTGAGGAAGTTTCGAGGAACCGTCTTAGAATACGGGTGTGAATCTACACCTTAAGTAACAACAGGGAAGAATTTCTTTGTAAAATAATGGATACGCAAAACGATGCCAATTTGCCTCAGCAGCGTTAACACTAGGATAAGGCTGGCAGTCCATACACGTAAAAAACTCATTTTAATATAGTAACACCACTGCGTCATAGTAAGTGGGATGTCATTTAGATAGAGTATCGATCGAAGAGACACGACTACCCCTTAGCAGTTTCTACCTGCGTATTTAATACCGGGAATACACAAGCTGATTCCGGAAAGCGACAAACTTAAAATCAAATCATTTATTAAGTAATTAGGCCCCTAAAGGCACTTTTACACGTCTTTTTTTGCAATGTTTATTATCAACAAATATTCTACCAGTGCTTCGGAAAATCCCACTGACCTGAGAAGAAGCACCAAGAAACTCAGCGTAGGTTTTTTAGTGTTGGTCATATATTTTATAAATTGCAAGTAACAATATAAGTGGATCACTTTGTTTACGGTATGAGGATACAAATATCTTCTAACCAGCATCATCATCATCTTTTTTATCACTATATCCATCAGATATCGATTAAAAAAACTGCAGTGATGGCGTAGTTTTATTACAGTACGACGGTAGTACGTACGTAGTACGTACGAGGTAGGTAGTACGTAGTACGTACGAGGGCTGAGGCTCGATCCCCGGTACGGTAAAAGTGATATAGGGTTTTTCTACTTAGTATCAGCCTGAAGTCTAAAAATGTGCCCAGTAAATGGTAATAAGTCCGCCCCTTATTACACGCTACCTAATATAGCTGGTGAAATGTGGTTGTGATAAATCTCTGCCTACCCCTGGAAAGGAAAAAAGGCGTGGTAATGTGTATGTATGTATGATTAAAAAAATAAAAGTAAAAAAAACTAAAACCCGACTACGGAAAAAATAACCGAATTTGAAATCATAGTCTGAAATTATTATGGTAATATCTAGGGTATAACTTATCCCTAGACCCCTTCCTTGCTTTGCCATAGCCGGTAAAAAAAGAACAATATAATATCAACATTATAAAAAAAAACCAACCGCTCAAACGGGCGTTTTTAAAAACGTCCCATCCCCTAACAGACACGCCCCTTACACGCCGTATCGACCCCGAAAGCAATTCAGGCCGCGTTACCCCCTCAGTTTTAATTATAATAAATGTAATATTAGAGATTTTAATTAAATTTAATTAAACCGTACAGGTAGATATTGAGTTTACATCCAAACCGTAATTTTGTTATTAATGTTTCGGAAATTATATGCAGACGAAATTAGATATAGGAAAAATAGAGACTATCCCGCCCTGACACCCGACACTGTAACTCCTGTAAGCCAGGATCAGCAGTGGCACGCATTTTATGACACCGAGCGGTGAAGCTCGGCGAGTCTCAGGGAACACTAATCTGTCTCGCAACGAAATTAATCAAATAGAAGGATAGGGAGGAGTTGGAAATATTAATTGTCCACTTACCTCCGTAGCAAAACGGGCGACAAAAATAATGAAATAAGGAGGTATTTTAACCTCAAGTTTAGAGACGCTTACAACTAGAAAAGCCAGTTGTAAAGCACCACGGATAAAAATTGAATGAGAGGGTCCTATCATATGAGCTGTCAAATTTGATTCCAATAATAGGCATGGCAAAAACGCCGGAAAGCACGAAAATCAATACGGAAATATAGGAAAAATGAAAAACTTTGAAATTAGATGTAAAAGAATGAAGGTCAGTCTTGGACTTTTACAGCTATGAACACTCTAAATTATAAGATCCTCCGTAATAACTAGACAGCGTCTGCGCGTCGCTTAGGTACTGCTAATGCCGACGCGATGGATTAACGCAATAAATAAGGCCTAAAATACTGCGCTACATTAAATGAAATCTTAATGTCATTTGCTTAGAGTCTGTTTCACAAATTTCAAGTAAAGGAGATGTCCGCTTTTTGTATTGGGCTTCAAAATCTAACCAGGCTTAAACTTTATGGATATAAGAGGGACAAAATATGGAACATGGATCCAATAAAAAAATATTTTTAGACCTCTTCATTCATAACTAACTTTTTTTAAAACTTTCATTAGTGTTATTTTTAAGAAAAATAAAATTACATAAATATTAAAATAGGAGGTCTTTAAAATTAAACGATTTATTGTAAAAGGCTAGTTTTTTGGAGCTATATCGAAATATATTATATAAACTGCCTTGGTTAGAATTTTAGGCCCGTTTTTGGACATGTTCTTTCATTTGTCAGTTATCGTGTTAAACAGTTAATGTAGATAGTACTCATTACCTGACTACAGCGAAGCAAGAAAGGGCTATGATTTTCAAAAAGTAAACGTAATCCTCCTAGCCAGTTTCGGCCACGGCGGCCAATCTCAACGGAGATCAGCCCGGTACGCAGGAGATATTATAGTACACAAGTGTGTGCGCAATACACAGGTGCACTTGCTATTCCTTCACTCTCATAGTCCGGTGAGACGGCAGACATGACCGGAGAGAGATCAGGCGCAGGACCAACGGCTTTACGTGCTTTCCGAGGCACGGGGGTATCACACCGCCAACTTCCTGACTCCGAGCTGCGACTGAGTAATTTTTAAGATGAAAAAACTCAGTCACAATTTTTTTTGGCTCGACCCGGGATTCGAACCCAGGACCTCAGCGCGCAAATCGTACTTGTAACGCGTACGCAATAAAACTACGCCACTGAGGCAGTCGTTTCACAAAGTATCGATACGCGATACCCTAACAATCACACTCACTTCGCCTTTTATCCCGAAGGGGTAGGCAGAGGCGCAACTAATGCACCCACTTTTAGCCGTGCGTATATCGTCCCATGATGTGATAGGGGGCGAGCCTATCGCCACATCGGACACAAATTCCAGACTCCGGGCTCATACTGAATAGAAAAATCCAATATCAAACAAACAAATAACCCTAACAAACTAAACGAAAAAAAAGTGTACCGCACGCACATTACATGTGTGAAAGAGCTGACGTATATAAACCAGTAAGAACAATAAAGAGAGTTCCATGCGCGGGGGAACATTAGTCGCGGGCCGAGGCACACAGTCAGTGTGTATACCTCTTGGTTGCATAACACATTGAGGCCTAAAAGGGCCCGCGAACATTTCCTGGCACCCTTTTCCTTTCCGCCCATCCTGAGAACCTTTCTCCACTCCCCACCTTTCCTTCCATCATCCTTTTCCGCTTCCTTCCCAGGCCCCTGCAGTCGTCAAGCCGGGGGACTCCAGTATCCCATTCGCAGGTTTCCCCCGGTGTTGACTGCAGGATCGCCTACCGAAAAAAAAAAAAAATAAAGAGAGTTACTATTTGTCATTGTATGACACTATCCCACTTGGGTTACTTTGGAGTCTTCAGATTGCATTTTTGGAATATCATTGAGAAAGGGTAGTGATTTAAACACCCTATGTACAGTCAGAAGCATAAATATCTGTATAAATCAACATTTGTTTTTTTTTATATTGGATTTTTCTATTCATTATCAGCTCGGAGTCTGGAATTTGTGCCCGGTATGGCGATAGGCTCGCCCCCTATCACATCATGCGACGGAATACGCTTGGCGAAAAGTGGGTGCACTAGTTGCGCCTCTGCCTACCCCTTCGGGGATAAAAGGCGTGAGCATGCATGCGTAAAACAACATTTCAAATCGCCTATATACGCGTTAAGTTAAACCTAAACCTTTTTTTCTTTGTTTGAAGTAAAGTAAATCTCTTTTATTTATTTTTGTGAAGAGAAAATAAAGATTAGTAAGAACAAAAAAGTATGTAGGCGATTTGAAATTTTGAATATGTTCAGCTACTTATGCTGGTGACTGTACCTATGTATGTATTCATTTTATGTTCCAGTCTAGCGTCTTTCCTATTGATCCGATTTGACAAATGAGGTGTATTATAGTGTATACCTAATAATTAGGGATATTATTAGGTAGGTATACAATGATTGGTACATTAATTGCTATTTATTATTATAGCGGCAAGCGACTACGTTTAAGTTGTAACCTGGGCATTATTGACTTTTCGTGCTTTTCAGTTACTTTCTTCCGCAGTCGGATTTCAGTTTTTTACTTTTTTTATTAAGTACCACTTATTTGGGAGCATAGATTAGATTGTGACTTTTGTATTTCGTAAGCATATACATTTATATGACGATCACCATTTACTCAGAAGTTGTAAAATAGTAAACAAATCAAATCTCAATGATTTATGTCAAATAAAATGTGATATTATCGAGCTATGTCATGGCAAAATGTCTTTAAACGCTTATAGCCCGATACCCAACCATTCCCTAATAGAATATAGTACCGCGGTTAACACCAAGTTAGGAAAATGCGACGTAAACTGTGATGTGACGTCATAAACCTTATACTGATGGATAACTTCGTCAACCCGCTCGGGGGTGTAGCTCAGTGGTAGAGTCCGCTTCAAGCGGCGATCCGGGTTCGATTCCCGGCAGCCACACCATTATAGCCTCTTTGAAGTACATATATTTTTTTTTATAATAATTATAGAATTGAAAGTTTTTTATTCCGCTAGAAAGAAGTTAAATGCAGCTTATATAATGTTTAATATTTCTAGAAATTGTGGGTCGTATTCTAAATATTCGTGTTTTTATACAACTAAGGCGACGTGCAGGCAGAATAAAATTATATATGTCAATCCAGGATATGGATTATCTATAACATAATAATACCAGCCAAGTATTAAATACTGCCCACTGCTGAGCACGGGCCTCCTCTACTACTGAGAGGGGTTAAGCCGTAGTCCACAACGCTGGCCTAGTGCGGGTTCACATACCCTCGAAACTCTTATGGAGAATTCTCAGGTATGCAGGTTTCCTTCCTTCACCGTTAAAGCGGACGATAATTGAAAAACAATACACAATTAACTTGGAAAAGTCAGAGGTGTATACCTTGGGTTTTGAACCTAGGAACATTCTCTCGGCAGACCATTCCATTCCCAACTAGGCTATGGTCCGCTGCAAATCTCAATGATTAATGTCATATTATCGAGCTATGTCATGGCAAAATGTCTTTGAATACTTATAGCCCGATACCCAACCATTCTCTTATAGAATATAGTACCGCGGTTAACGGTTCCAGGCCCGAGTTAAGAAAATGCGACGTAAATTGTGATGTGACGTCATAACCCTTATACTAATGGATAACTTCGTCAACCTTTTCGGGGTGTAGCTCAGTGGTAGAGTCCGCTTCAAGCGGCGATCCGGGTTCGATTCCCGGCACCCCATCGATGTATTTTCATATAGACTTAGCTTTTTTTTAATAATTATAATAAAATTTAAGGTTCTTTTTTATTCCGCTAGAAAGAAGTTTAATGAAGCTTCTATAACGTTTAAGATTTCTAAAAATTGTGGGTCGTATTTTAAATATTCGTATTTGGTAGTTTTTTATACAACTAAGGTGACTCGAAGACAGAATAAAATTCTATATGTCAATCAAGGAAATTGATTATCTGTATGACTAATTGTATGCTCATCCGTCCAGGCAGTCAATTTTGAAGTCTGAAGAAATCAAACGCCTAAACTATTTTATCCATACATATGCTTTTTATTTATTTGTACATTATCTGCTATGAATTCCTTTTATTTATTAAAAATCGGGCTATGTGAAATAAGCATCTATAGTAAATCTACAAATGCTTTTAGCTTTGGGTGTTTCCGGTAAGGGACTTTCCTCTCTAGGATTTTCCAGATTTTCCAAATGACATTTTTGTGTGCACGTGCATTCCTGAAATAAAATTAACAGAGTGGTTATACTAAATCTTACAAAAATAGTGTTGAAATGCGTATTGGAATTATACGATTTGTCTATTATTATAATATTCACACTTCTGAAAAATAAAAGTTCGCTTTAACTTTTTTATCTATTGTTTGATTTTATCTCTAAATCAGCTAAACTGAATTTGAATGAACTTTCAATACCAGATGGAGAAGTATACCGAAAAAAATAAACAAAATATTTTTCAACAAAAATGTTTTTATACATCCGTAACCGCGTTCTAAACCTAGAACTAGAATCTTTATGCTGTGATATGGACAGTTGTTACAAATAAAAGGAAACTAACATTTCTGTCTGAAGCTCTTCTGATTCTGAGACATTTAGGTCTTCTGCAACGACAGTACCTATTCCTTCTTCTTTGCTCTGCCGAATCCTTTAACTTCGATCTGATTTGAGACCACGGGTCTTTTTTACACCCATCTTCGCATGAGCATGTTGACCCTAAAACAATTGAACAGTTATTTTATTAAATAAATATAAAAATGTTGTTAAAGTGCACTATTTAGAAAATGGTTTTATGATATGCTGCATATTTAGTAGAAAAAAAAATAAGAAATATAATTTATAAGTTGTTTAACCTATGCAAATTTTTCATACACTATAGGTTTCGCGATATGAATATAGTAATAACTGATTAATTTACTAACGAATTCTTATTTTTAACCGACTTCAAAACCACTACAAATAAAAAATATATTTAATTTAAATTGCTACCTAATTCAAGCAAATACACGAAGAAATATACGAAAACAATGTTCAATTTAAATTAGGCATCGACTTCAAATATACGAATATAATTATTTATATTATAAGTTTGTGTAAATGATACAATTCCACGAAACAACCCCAAGCAGCTACTGGCTGCAACGTATATTAGTTAAACAAATTTTCAACAGATGGCGCTTTTTACATTTTAAAAGATTTATTTTTCTTAGCACTTTTGTATATAAAGACGAGAAAAGAATAAGTGGTTTGTTTTTATAACTAAAACTGTGCATTTGTAAACAAAACCCAAGTATCTATTTTACTGATAAGATTGTGAGGTTCTTGTATATTTGTTAATAGCTGGGGCCTGATATAACATTTCTTACTAGGCTACACAGCGAACATACATTGTGAATACCCACTACAGCTTAGTACAACGAGCCGTTTCAGGACATTGTAACCGACATTTTGTGCTTTTCGCTAAAACGACGTTTTTCTTTATTAATGTTAAACTATTTCTGGTATATATACATTTTTTTAGAACAGTTATTTTTGTAATTAAACACTGCAAAATTACCAAAAATATTGTAGAATTCATAAGGAAAAAAGCCCTTTACAAAAAAATGCGAAATGTCGGTTACGATGTTTTACCTGAAAAGGCTCTATATGTAGCTCTTAACTGCTAACAAATAGTGACTATTTCGTTTTACTTTCTATTCTCTATTGTTTTATAAAGTAAAATATAAAGAAATTACTTACCCATAGTTCAATTGAAAATTAATCATACTAAACACTGAAATTAATAACTTTATGTCAAATGTCAAAATCAAAGCCTACTTGAACATACATTTCTTGTAATACCGTGTGATAGCATTTAGCTCGATTACGGCTGAGTCCTCAATCAATAAAAAATTTACGAATAAAATACACTATTAAAATTACAGCTGTGTGACTATTTTTGTATTCTGTATCTATTGTTATTTTCTTTGACGGATAAGTATTTTTTTTATTGCTACTGAATTTCGAGACGAGCATGTCGATCACCCGATGGTAAGCGATACAAACGCCAAAAAACAGTAGCAACACCATACAAAACTTCTAATTACAAAGTACTGCGTGGCACTCCACTACACTCGTCACCTTGAGACATTAGATGTTAAGTCTCATAATGCCCAGTAATTACGCTGGCTACAATTTCCTTCGAACTGGAACACAACAGTGCATGCACACAGCTGCTTGGCGTTGGGAATAGATATTGCGGTGGTACCTACCCAGACTGGCCCTCGCATACGAGATACCTAGCACCAGTCTGTTTGTCTCTTAGCCTGATGACTGAAAAATCTGCGCTTAAAAAAAACTTTCTTATTGGTCAAAAGGTACCAATGATATGATAATAATGATACCAGCCAAATTTAGCCAACTGCTGAGCACGAGCCTCCTCTACTACTGAGCGGTTTTAGAGCTTAGTTCACCACGCTTGCCGGGTGCGGGTTGTCAGACTTCATATACCTTCGAAATTCTTTTTGGAGAAGTTTAAGGTATGTGTATTACCTCATAATGTGTTCCTTCTCTATAATAGCGGACGATAATTGATAAAAAATACACACGTAACTTCGAAAAGTCAAAGATGTGTAGCTTGGGTTGAGAACCTGGGGACATTCGTCTCGGCAGACCATTCCGTATCCAAATAGGGTATGATGAGCGACATGTTTTTTTAAGTTAAAAATGAGTTTATGTTCCTTGAATATCTGTGAGTGTAAACGCGTGTTGCTGTCCATTTCTTAATTAACCATTTTTCACTATTTTATTTATACAAATAAATGATGAGACGAGCAAGTCGCTCTCCTGATTGTAAGCGAAACGACTGCCCTGCGTGGCATTGCACTGCGCTCACCCAGATAGATTAGATGTTAAGTCTTATAATGCCTAGTAATTATATTGGCTACAATGTTTTTAAAACTGGGACATAATTGCTGTTTTCACAATGATGCTTAGCGGCAAGAGAACCTTTACGTTAATAATACCCAATTCTCTGAATTCCATTTTTTTAATGACGAGGTAATTATTTATATCTCCATTCTTTTGATCTATTATTTCTGTATCTTTGCGTTAATTATAAATTTTTAGAGGATTCGAGAAACAATTTCGAGCTTTGTGGATTATGATTAAAGGTGGATTTAGATGGCATAATCACGAAAAAATTGTTTATAATTGAAAAATTCTAGGTGTTGGAAACTAAGGGTGTCTCACGACTGCTTCCGTGTAAATTACCTTTCCTAGTCGATAGTGGATAAAATCTCTACTGCAGTGTTTTTTTTCTATATGTGGGTCGCGCCCCCATGGGGGGTCGCGATGCCTCTATAGGGGGTCGGAAGAGGTCACGAAAACTACTTCAGTATAAAAAAAACAATGAAGTTTAAAAAGATAGGACATTTATGAATTGGCGACGTAACCGATATAAAAAAATATATCAACTATATATTGATTTTATTGCATTTCAATAAAATTTTGTATGGATTGAATATTTGTATCATAATAAAATACATGAAAAAAGCTAAGGGCCGGGGACACACAAGAGGGTTAGTGTCATGAAAGTTTACTGGTGGTAGGTCTCTCATATGTAAGAGTCCTTCGGGGTGGGTACCACCGCAATGTCTATTCCTACCGCCAAGCAGCAGTGTGCATGCGCTGTTGTGTTTCGGTTTGAAGGACATTGTAGGCAGTGTAACTACTGGACATAATGAGATTTAACATCTTATGTCTCAGGATGACGAGCGCAGTGGAATGCCACACAGTACTTTGTAACTCAAGGTGCTGGATGGTGTTGCTACTGTATATGGGTGGTCGTATCGCTTACCATCAGGCGAACGGCAAGATCGTCTTGTCATTCAATGCAATAAAAAAAAAGTTTATAAACACTTCTCTACTGAATACTGATAGGCTGATGATTAATAGACTGCCTCGGTGGCGGTTTGCGTGCGTGGTACACCGTTCTAAAGTCCGGGTTTGAATTCCGGGTCGCGCAGTGATATTGGATTTTCTTCTAAATATGAGCCTATAGTCTGGCAGTTTGTACCCGATATAGCGATAGGCTCGCCCCCTATCACGTCGTGCGACAAAATACCCTTGTAGAAAAGTGGGTGCCCTGTTCGCACCTATGCCTACGCCTTCGGAGATAAAGGCGAATTTCGTGTGTGTGTGTGTGTATGGCTTCTGAATAAAGGTTATTTATAAAACCTAATAAAGACTTATCGCTAAAAGAAAAAGACGTACGTATTTTCACCCCTTTAAATTCACTCCCTATTGTAATATGAATGAAAAGAGTTTATGCTCACCTGAACACAGGAACGTTTCGGAACGTTCGAGAACGGAAGCAAGATAAACTGAAACAAGCAATTAAACTATAGCCTTGTAGATTAATTATTTGTTTGCCAAACAAACTGAACGCGATTGCTTCGTCCCTTACCACTGGTTTGAATGTCGCGTGATTTCGAATAACTCGAAGTATTTTTTTTATGGCTTTGAATGACGAAGCGAGCATGCCGTTCGCCTGATGGTAAGCGATACGACCACCCATAAACAGTAGCAACACCATCCAGCACCTTGATTTACAAAGTACTGTGTGGCACTCCACTGCGCTCGTCATCCTGAGACATAAGATGTTAAGTCTCATTATGTCCAGTAGTTATACTGGCTACAATGTCCTTCAAACCGAAACACAACAGTGCATGCACACTGCTGCTTGTATGTATAGTAAAATAAATTGTTTAAATGGTTTGAATACAGTTTACCAAGATCTCTTTAATTATAAAGAGTTACTACATAATTACATAGAGTAGTGGACAGTTAACTCTTGTTTAGAAACACTTACCCGCGATTTGTGGATCTTGGAAAAAGTACTTTCTAAATTGCAACACTTCTAAAGCTCTCTATACGGAATATCGACTTAATGTAGAATGTAGTAGAGTATACATTTGAAAACCTTGATTAGAAAGCTGTGCGAAAATAATTTAGTTTTCAAGGGTTTAACTAAGGTTGGAAAAGAAGAAAGGAAAATATGGAATTTTATTTGATTTGCAGACCTTAATGAGGCGTTTCGATTAGTTTATTACTGGATGTAAAATGCCGATGTTTGTTTTGCAACGAAGGTCAAATCTCCTAAGTATTAGATCTCTCGTATAGGAGAGTCCACTTAGTACTGTCCCATTCCTGTTTTCAAGCAGCAGCGTGTAAGCACTATTGCATTTCGAGTTTTTAGCTACTAGCTAGTCTAATTGATAGGTAAGTAATAATGTGATACATGTAATATTTTTTATTGCAGTTGAATCACAAGACGAGCATGCCGCTCGCCTGATGTTAAGCGATACGACCGCCTATAAACAGTAGCAACACCATACAGAACTTTGAATTTCATAGTGTATGGTACTTTATGGCGCTCGTCGCCCTGATATATTAGATGTCTATAATGCCCAGTAATTACGCTGACTGCAATGTCGTTCAAACTAGAACAGAACAGTGAGTACACACTCCTGCCTAGCGATATAAATAAACATTGCAGTGGTACCTACCCTGATAAACCTCGCATACGAGCGACCACAATTGCTTGGTTATTAATGTTAGTGGACTGGTGTTAAAGTCATACGAGCTAAGGTATAAATGAGTGAAATTCCATGGTAGCATCCTGTGGTAGCTGCAGACTAACTTTGTTATTGTAGTTCGCAAGTTGCCGCGGTCGCCGAGTATGGTATTGTCATAGTTCTGATCGAACAACACGTTCTGCTGTTGCTTGTTGGCGCTTTAATTGGAATTAACCTTAGATGTTGGGGTTAATAGATAATGACGTTTAGCCTTTATTTTTTCCAACCGACTTAAATAAAGGAAGAAGTTCTATGTTCGTATTTTAAGACAGCGACTGAAGAAATATCACTGTCAAAGCAAAGAAAAAAATCCACGCGATGTTTGCTGTTGAATTTCGTATGGTAATAGAAATTTAAAGAAGCCCCGAAAATCTTTCTTATCCATATTTTTTTTTTTTTTTTTTTTTTATTGCATTTAATGACGAGACGAGCATACCGTTCGCCTGATGGTAAGCGATACGACCCCCCATAAACAGTAGCAACACCATCCAGCACCTTGACTTACAAAGTACTGAGTGGCATTCCACTGCGCTCGTCATCCTGAGACATAAGATGTTAAGTCTCATTATGTCCGGTAGTTATACTGGCTACAATGTCCTTTAAACCGAAACACAACAGTGCATGCACACTGCTGCTTGGCGGTAGAAATAGACATTGCGGTGGTACCCACCCAGACGGCCTCTTACATAATGAGAGACCTACCACCAAAGCTAAAAGTGCATTGAAAGAGTTATGGATGTCTAAGTGTATTTCATATCACTCCATGAGATGCCTGCTCGTAATCACGTAAGGCGTCGAAGCAAATTAAATTAAGAATGTACGGAGAACTGTCTCGGAGGCGTAGTTGTATTACGGTACGACTGCTATGCTGAGGTCTCTGGTTCGGTCTCCGGGTCGGGCAAAGTGATATTGAATTTTTCTATTCAGTATCAGCCTGGAGTCTGGAATTTGTCCCAATATGGCGATAGGCTCGCCCCCTATCACATCATGGGACAAAAAGTGGGTGCATTAGATAAGCCTCTGCCTACCCCTTCGGGGCTAAAACACGTGAATGTGTATTTATGTATGTGTAATGTACGGAGAAGATTCTCAACTGGCGATAGGTGCGCCCTTTATCACATCAGGGAACGGAATTCATGGCGAAAAGTTGAACCTTTGCCTACCCTTGTAAGAATATTCCAAAAATGCAATGCAATCAGCCCTGTATTATATACTGCCCACTGCTGAGCACGGGCCTCCTCTACTACTGAGAGGGGTTAGGCCTTAGTCCACCACGCTGGCCTAGTGCCGGTTGGTAGACTTCACATACCCTCGAGATTCTTATGGAGAATTCTCAGGTACATAGATTTCCTCACGATGTTTTCCTTCACCGTTAAAGTGAACGATAATTGATAAACAATACACACGTAACTTTGAAAAGTCAGAGGTGTGTGCCTTGGGTTTTGAACCTCCGGACATTGTCTCGGCAGACCGTTCCATTCCCAAATAGGCTATCGTCCACTTTATTCCAAAAATGACATATAGTTTATTTCTTTAGCATAGTGAAAACGTATAGTCAGTCACCTAGCGTTAATATTCTACCTTCAAAGTTTCTGAGCATCCTACATTTCTAGATCTTACTTTAATAAACTTCACACACAGTCTTCCTACAGACCGAGGAAATGAAACATTCATCCTAAATTATATTAATGACAGTTCCCTCTCAGATAGTTGATGTCTCATGTACACGCCAAAACTTTACCATTACGTAGTAAAGTTACATAGCATGAAAATCGCGCGGGACTGAAAGCGCTCAAGCGTTAAATTGGATGCCTAGTTTGAATCGATGACCCAATTCAACAGCTCGTGTTTTTATCTTGTTATTCAGTCTGTTAGCGAAATTTGAAGTCTATTGTTGATATATTGATTTTTACACGGCAAAGTGACCCCAATACATTTGAGGGTAAGCAGAGTGGCAGTTAGTGTCGACTGGCGAAAGATTATCGTCAGGGTACACAATAATTACCTACTTTTAAAAAAATACATTCATAAAAAATGTATGCCATCCTAAATCTAACGGAAAAAGATTTTTCAAAATTAACGCAATAATAAATCCTACTATAATATTATAAACGCGAAAGTTTGTAAGTATGGATGTATGGATGTTTGTTACTCTTTCACGCAAAAACTACTGAACGGGTTTCGATGAAATTTGGCACACGAGTAGATTATGTGCTGGATTATCCCGGGAAAATATAAAGCGGGTCTTTGATCCCGGGAAAACTCACTCACGCGGGCGGAGCCGCGGGCATCAACTAGTAAGTTATAAAGCTTTGAAATTTGGTGGAAGGGGTAGTTGTCAAATAACAGTAATATCAGACTGTGACGTCACCAATTGTTGCCGGCCATAACGTTGCCTGCGTGCAAAAGAGATAGCGTGATATCCCCACCACACCCCATATTTGCTTACAATAATATTTCAAATATGAATAACTGCTATACTTTTCAACCAATTTTGATACTGTTTTGACAAAAGAATTTCATTTTCGTATTATTTTCTGTTACATATCAAATAATAATGTAAAAAATCAAACAAAGGAAACTACCTTAATATAGCCTGTTTCCGGTTCTACACAGGCTGATAGGTAATACGCTTTGATTAATTATATAGCTAGATAGACACTGAACGTTTCAAACGCGCCGAAAAAAATAGAGGTGAACTGTTCCCCTCTAAATGAGTTCGAGTGAATTATTTTTTGTTGTTTTTCATGGATTTAATTTTCTCCCCGTTTTAATAGATACCATGTAATAACTGGTATCATTATGCGCGCACACAAGGATACGCATAATGATGTAGCGATAGCGTATGACACAGCTGTCACGCATACAAGCTTAAGAAAAGTATGCAAATAAATAAATAAATAAATAAATAAAGTTGGCCTGTTTGTTTTAGTTTCATTGCAGCGCGTCACTCTATCTAGGTATATAATTAATGAAAGGGAGTACGATACTTAAATTGCCACTATGGTGGGTTGTATACCTCATGTAGGATGGTCGCAATCATGGCGGATACAAGTATCCTCCTACCAGTATTTGTGAAGATGTTTATATATTTGTAAGAAATAAACAACACCAAAGGGATTTATATTACATTTACACAGACACACACATTAGTACGATAGACCACGTCCTGACCACGTTCTTATTAGCGAAGCCATCGGGTAAATTTAGTAATTCTTTTGTCAGTATTTTTTATCTTTTTCTTATTTATGTTTTTATTAGGATTGGTTTCCTTTTTTTTGCATTAATGTTTTTGTTAGGATTGATCTTTCTAAAATAAACATTCCGTATTATTTAGCAAACTCTTCTTTTCAGTCGGACACTCTTGGCAGAGTGGTCGTAGTTGTCGCGATGGTAATACATGGAAAGATGTCAGCTTTGTCAGTCTTCTCGGCGATGTTCGTAGGTCTACGGCTACGTCTATTTAGCAAACAACTAACAAACAAATATAAACATAGATTCCTTCACGTACTTAACAAATACCGTACCCGTTGAAACCCGCACTATAATGGGAACTATATGCGAAGTTATAAAACACTCCCGTGTCGATTTAAGAGAGCGTTCAGCCGAGAAATTGGCAAACTTTCACAAAAGGACATCGAGGCGTCGCACTCCAACTTTGCTTCGACATGTCGGCAATTTTGTAATAGGTTTACTATTCAGTTAGATTCTAGTTTTTCATACAAATCTTCTTATATTATTGTGAAGTTACGTATCAAATAGTGGAACCTTGCCCTCCTCGGTTAGAGGAAACCCCCTACTTATGAAAAAAGGAAAAAATTACCATAAATATAAGCAAATTATGAAAAGATAAAAATATACAAAAATAATATGTATTAGAAAAGAAAGAAGAAAGAAAAGTATTTTATTACTGTGAAGACATTTGAATGTTCGTTAAAAGATGGAGATATCGCTGAATGAATTTGATTGAATCTACTACTATATGATACTAGTTTTTGCCCGTGGCTCGGCCCGCGTGAATGAGTTTTCCCGGGATAAAAGTCCCGCTTCATATTTTCCTGGGATAAAAAGTAGCCTATGTGTTAATCCAGGACATGATCTACCCGTGTGCCAAATTTCATCGAAATCCGTTCAGTAGTTTTTGCGTGAAAGAGTAACAAACATCCATACATACATACTTACAAACTTTCGCGTTTATAATATTAGTAGGATACATTTCATCCTGGAAAGGTCTTTCACGTAAGCGGACCCACGAGCAACACCTAGTATTTTATAAATTCCATTGTCTTGCATATTAGAGTTCAGTTCGGTAGGTTTAATTATTGCGCTTAAAAAAATTGCCAGACTGTGTTTTGTTTCAAAGTTATTTCAAAAATAATCAGTTGTCCTTAATCCTCATTCCATTCCTTAAGGACTTTGTGTGCATGATAGCCTGTTTGGGAATGGAAAGGTTGGAAAGGCAAATGTGCACAGGTTCAAAACCCATGGCACACACTTCTGACTTTTCGCTTACGTGTGTATTGTTTATAGTTTATCGTTCAGGTTAACAGTGAAGGAAAACATCGTGAGGAAACCTACATACCTGAGAATCCTCCATTAGAATTTCAAGGTGTGTCAAACCGCACTAACGTTTTGGTTGGTATGCCGGTGTAGGGTGTACATAGTGTTAGGGACTCGGTCCAATGCTCGCTCGGATGATGCTATACTCCCGAGTGTCGACATTGGGCCGTAAGACTGTGTGAAACCAACATAACCGTTCCACTCACCCCCCAGTGGTGGTAGCGATAACGCGTTTTTTCCCCTGCGATAAAAAAAATGGTGTTAGATAGTTGATTATCAAGGACCCATGATGGGAAAATAGTAATTTAAAAAGTTAAATTAAAAAAATTGAATTAAAATGTAAATAAACACACACAAAATACCTCTAAAAAGTAAAATAATAAAAGTGTCTTTGTCTTTTACTAGTAATATTTTGACCCAAGCGACGTCGCATCGGGGGACCGAACTCGGGACCAGACACAGGATCATGGGAACAGTACTGACCTTGTGGTAGTGACAATGAAGTCGTAATTAAAGAATATTTTGATTAAAAAAACAAAAAAAAAGTTGTATTTAGTGATTGGATAGTTTCACCTTCAGTAATTAATTTTAGTGAAAGACCATGTTATAACGGCATCTATTGAGAAAATTGGATACTAACAGATTTATTCACCAACGTTAGCGTGTGTTAATTTGGACTTTATAATATACTAAAGTGTGACTTCTTTACCAATGCTTCTTAGTAAGTAATTAAAGGTTATTTTTTGTTTCTCCGAACGAGCTTATTCCGTAACCCACACACTCTCACGCTTTTTACCACAGGCGCCACTAGTGCACACATTTTGGTTCAGTGGCGTAATGGTTACAATATAACTGTAGTTCTCAGTTCTCGGGTTCGTTCCCCGCGTGGGGAAAAGTAAAATGGATTTTTCTGGTCAGTATCAGGCCGGAGTCGAGGAATATTGGCCGTATTTCATATGGAAATGTAAATATGATATTATTCTGTAACCCTGTAGGCTATTTTTATCCTGGGAAAATATATAACGGGACTTTTATCCCGTAATAACTCTTTCTCGCGACCAGAAGCTAGTGTTATAATGTGTATCTCGGCTCAATCAAGGTTACTGCGCATGGCAATAACTAAAACGTGACGTCATAACTTTCAAACCGATGGATAACTTTGGTAGCTTCTCCCGGGGGTATAACTCAGTGGTAGAGTCCGCTTCAAGCGGCGGTCCCGGGTTCGATTCCCGGTATCCCCACCATCTAATTTATATCGTAAGAGACCAATTTTTTCGAAATCTTACCAATATTATACATGGAAATGGTTAACTAAAACATGGATGGACCATGTTCTGGATTAATGTTAAAACTATTTTAATTCTGGTAAGAGTTTAAGAAGTAAAATATTTCATGTTTATTTATTTACACATTTTTAGGGTTCCGCACCTCAAAAGGAAATAGGACCCTTATAGGATCACTTTGTTGCCCATCTGTAAGTATGTGAAGACCCTTTTTCTCAGTAACGCCTAAACATATCAAGTTGAAACTTATAACAAATACTCGAATCTGCGGTCTCTTTTAGCTGTGAAAAAATCAAACTTGTAAGCCAATGAGATCAAAAGATATGACCATTTATAGATATGACTGTAAATATGTACTTTGATAGGTAATAAAAATTTAATTAAAATGTAAATAAGCCCCGACAAAAAAAAAACTCTAAAAAGTAAAATAATAAAATTGTCTGTCGTTTAAGCATCTAGTAATATTTTGACCCAAGCCTCCTCGTTTTTGGTTCGGAGTAAACTCTTACCAGAATTAAAATAGTTTTAACGTTAATCCAGAACATGGTCCATCCATGTTTTAGCTAACGATTCCCATGTATAATATTAGTAAGATTTCGAAAAAATTGGTCTGCGGCGCAACAAGTTGAGGGGTGGGGATACCCGGAATCAAATCCGGGACCGCCGCTTGAAGCGGACTCTACCACTGAGTTATACCCCCAGGAGAGGCTGACAAAGTTATCCATCGGTTTGAAGGTTGTGACGTCACATTTTAGTTATTGCCATGCGCAGTAAACTAGATTGAGCCGAAATACACATTATCACAGTAGCTTTTGCCTGCGAGAAAGAGTTATTCCGGGACAAAAGTCCCGTTATATGTTTCCCGGGATAAAAATAGCCTAAAACTTTCCCAGGGTCTCAAGCTATCTCTATCCCAAATTTCATCGAAATCCGTTTAGTAGTTTTTGAGTTTATTGCGTACAGGGGCGGCGGTTGACTTTGTTTTATAAAGAAGGATGCAGAATAACATCATATTTATATTTCCATATGAAATACGGGCGTTATTCCTAGACTCTGGGCTGTCATGACCAGAAAAATCCATTTTACTTCACCCCACGCGGGGATCGAACCCGAGAACTCAGAACTATATTTGAATGTAACAACTATGCCACTGAGGATGAAAATAAGTTAGTTAAGATAAACAAAAATAACCTTTAATTACTTACTGAGAAAACACAAATTTGTATTATAAAGTCCAAATTAACACATACTAACACTTATTTGCACAAAGTAACACATATGGAACTTATTCGCTAATTAGTTAATACAAAACAAATATATCTCTCAATGCGTTCGCGATGCCTCCTCGGTGGCGTGGTTGTATTACGGTACGACTGCAATGCTGAGGTCTCGGGTTCGATCCCCGGGTCGGGCAAAGTGTTATTGGCTTTTTCTACTCTGTATCAGCCCGGAGTCTGGAATTTGTGCCCGATAGGCTCGCCCCTTACCAAATCATAGGACTGAATACGCACGGCGAAAAGGGTGAATTAGTTGCGCCTCTGCCTACCCCTTTGGGCATAAAAGGCGTGAGTGTATATGTGTATGTGTGTGTGCGTTCGCAATCACCAAACTAAAATTTGACTACAAATAGATCATTGCGTATCGCAATTTCCTACCGGTCATGGTGATTTTAAGGGCAAACTGCTCTCATTTAGATTAGTTGACTCTCCTGTATGCCCATGCTCTATACCTGGTGACGAATATGAACAGACACTCATCACATACTTTCGGAGTTTAGTCTTTATCACGACGAGCGCAACATCATGTTGAAAGAAAGAAAGAAACATATTTATTTGTAAGCAAGCAAGATTACAAGGTAATCACACACTTAAATTACTGCTCGTTACAAAAACGACCCCAACTCAGCATAAGCTGGTAAAAAACCCAGCGCTGGTCTTCCGTTGAGCCGTTTTGTGATGTCACGGGCGCCAAAGGCATAAATATGCTGGATAGTTTGCACATCCGAAGTTGTTTTCTACATGGACCTTGTAGAGACTAGATGGAATATCAATGCCTTACGGTGTTTTTGCTATGTCTATGGTGCACTTTAACACTGTTTAAAAATACACTTAAACACCTACAAATCTTCATTCAAGTAAATTTATTTGGTAAAAAGTGGACGATAGCCTAGTTGGGAATGAAACGGTCGGCTGAGACAATGTCCGGAGGTTCAAAACCCAAGGCACACACCTATGACTTTACGAAGTTACGTGTGTATTGTTCATTAATTATTGTACGCTTTAACGGTGAAGGAAAACATCGTGAGGAAACCTACACACCTGAGAATTCACCATAAGAATCTCAAGGGTATGTGAAGTCTGCCAACCCGCACTAGACCAGCACGGTGGACTAAGGCCTAACCCCTCTCAGTAGTAGAGGAGGCCCGTGCTCAGCAGTGGGCAGTATATAATACAGGGCTGATTGCTTTTATGTTTAAGTTTTTAATTATTTTTTTGGGTTTATCTTATTTGTTTCTTGGAGTACGATGGCTTTGGGTTTATCTGTGTCTTGGAGTACGACCGCTAAGTTCTGGTCGGGTTGATGTTAGATACGACACCCGCCTTCTACATCTGTCGTTGCCCTCTAGCCTCTAGAAACAAAAGCTTTAGCGCCATTCAGAACCAATTTCAAGCCAAACGTGACTAAACAGGCGTACTGTCCCTACTACTCAATCAGTTTTAAACCAATATACTGAATGACTAGGCAGTTCATTCTTGAAGCGAGGCTCGGAATTGAGTTTAATATACATACCTTCAAATTCATAGGAATAACTCTTGTGTCAAGGTAAATATTCGTCGTAGATGAGTTGTCTTAAGTGTAGGGAATCCAAATAAGTAGTTAACACAACACTGATTAATTATTTTTTATTACTTCACCAAATAAAACCACAGTAAATATGTCTAACATTTATTTACTTTCAAAAAGTTACTTTACACAATTAAGGAATTACATTTAGTTTTAAATAATACTAAATAATCAGTCTTTTTGAAGATAATTTATGATACACGATTTCGATCCAAAACAAAATAATATACATTTAAAAAAAAACCACTATCAAATTTTTAAAGGGTCTGCCCAAGAATCGGTGCACATATAAGAAATGAGACGTATTGAGAACCTCGTCCTTAATTTCTTACACGAATGTTCGAGATTGAAATAAAACTACTTAACGGATTTGTTCGAGATAAATTTGTTGAAATTTTACTCCCGTCGTTTCAGACTTTACGGCCTTCGTGGTTATGCGGCGAACTCAGTCCCTTAAGTAGTTTTATTTCGAAACCTTTTCCTTTTTTGAAATCAATTAAAACAATAAGATCAACAAGGGAACAATATATTTTATGATCAAAAATGACTAGCATTGACTAGGTGATAAGTGTCTTGCTTGCGAAAGACCTTTTAGCTACCATCACCTACTTATTCCTGCCGCCAAGCGACAGTAAGCTTTTCTCTTTTAAAAGGCGCCAGCCAGTGAAATAATCGAGATTTTTTTCAAAACGATGCCAGTGCAGCATCAGAACTATTTGTCAGACAAGCATCATTACCCCAAAGAGCGACTAGTAAGTATATCTTTTCATTGGTATAAAATAATACTTTCTGTTCCTACGCCGATTTTATCGTATTTATTTTGATTTTAATTATTTATTTTTCTTTGGCACATTTTTTCAAAATATAGGCAATAAAAAACAAAAAAAAATCTAAATCATTTTTCTATCAATGTCTTACTTTTCCAGGTATTTTTGTCTGCTACTCTGACCTATAATTGAATTATAGACCATTTCATTCCCGAGCCCCGACAGCGCGCGCCACCAATTTATGAGCGGAAATTTCGTGGATTAAAATCACTTTATTTATTCATCATCATATGTATATACACTCATATTTAGTTTGTATTTACAGAACTAAAACAAGAATGGAAGGTTGCCCACTTGGACTGCAAGCGATTACTTAGACGGGCGGGTTTTTTAATACATCAATGCGGGCGCGTCATCGTGGATGGCATTTTTTATACCGCCCTATTTCAGACACGTTACATTAGCAGTTTTATTCACAACAAACATGATCAGACGAGAATTGATATCTCTGCTTAATATAAAAAAACAAAAATGGCTCCCTTTGGCACCAAAATGATATAGGTCAATAGATATATAGAGTTCCTGCGAAAGAACAAATTAACCTTTTCCCACTTAATTATTAAAGTCCAGAACAATGTTTATGCTTTTAAAGTTCGATACCACAAATAATTACGGGTTATTTAAAATAAATGAAGGGATGAATAAATAGTTATTGAGATCAAACTGTCTTATATTCCGTTAAAATAGTCAAATATGTATTTACCAGCTATTTTCAATTATGTAAAAGATTGGCTACCCAATTTTCAAGTAATTTGCTTTCAGAACCATTAATGCGTATAAAATATATAAGGGTAAGTTCGAATTAGGGATAAGATAGTTAATTTATAATTATTGCTAAACCTGATATTTCCTACCACGGACAATACAGCCTGAAGCTCCATTTTCTAATGTACCACAACGTACTTTCGTCAGATTGATTTTGTATATTATTTTAAAATCCAGCTCGGTTGGGCAGCACTCGGGAAACTAAGCAAGTTCTTCTCGTCCAAAATAACTCAGTGCCTGAAGACAAAATTCTTCAATCAATGCTCACGGTCACCCAGCAAGCTATGGAGAGGGCTATGCTAGATGTTTCTCTACGCGATCGAATCAGTAATGGGGAGATCCTCAGAAGAACGAAAGTCACTGACATAACCCAGCGGATTAGCAAGCTGAAGTGGCAGTGGGCAGGGCACATAGTTCGAAGAACTGACGGCAGTAGCAGATGGGGCAAAAAAGTTCTCAAGTGGAGACCACGTACTGGCAAGCGCAGGGTCGGCCGTCCATCTGCAAGGTGGACAGATGACTTGATAAAGGTCGCAGGAATACGCTGGATGCAGGCCGCTTTTGACAGGTCCGTCTGGAAATCTTTGGGAGAGGCCTATGTTCAGCAGTGGACGTTGTGTGGCTGATGATGATGATTATTTTAAATTTACTTAACAGAAAATAATACGAAACAGAAATTCTTCTGTCAAATCAGCATCATATTTGGTTGAATCACAAGCAATTATTCATACTTGAAATATTGTTGTCAGCAAAAGTGGGGACGGGATGGGGTTGTCACGTTATCTTTTTCTCACGCACGCAGTGTTATGACTCATGACACTCACGCCACATTTTGCTGTTTTAAAGTTGGACATCTAATCCTTCAACCAAATTTCAAGTGCATATATATTTTTGATAAACGTTTTTAAAAAGTACGTTTAGCTACTGCAGTACATTTAGCTAGAGCTTAGCAATAATTTTGAATCAACGCTCTTTCCCCTGATCCGAACTTACCGAACATACTATATTACACATAGTAACGTTTCGTAAAGATTTACGCAAAAATCCCACAATGTACATCAACAATAGTCTGATGAATTTACTATAAGTATATCATTAAAGTAAAAAATTAACGCAACCATTTAAAACAGTGTTCCGTCAGCTACCGATGATGAGGAATTCTGCAGGTTTCTGTAAAAGAAAGGACAATGTGAATTGTCATACATTTTGTAATTACTTTTTAAAGATACTAGGTGAAGAATTTTTAACGTGCACGGCTAAATTTAATCACGCCACTGCACCTGATGACAAGTGAACTGACGAGGAATAATTATCTCATGTCAATTGTCAGTAGACACAATAGTGGACCATTCCATGTGTGATATACTAATATTATAAAGCTGAAGAGTTTGTTTGTTTGTTTGAACGCGCTAATCTCAGGAACTACTGGACCGATTTTGAAAATTCTTTCACTAATAGGAAGCTACATTACTCCTGGGTGCTATAGGCTACTTTTTATCCCGGAAAAACTTTTCCACGCCGGCGGAGCCGCGCGCAATGCTAGTATTTGACAAAATTAAAGAACAAAAGTGAGTCCGGTCCCCTATTATTAATTTGCCTGTTTCGCGTTCCGGAATCAGCCTGTATATATCCAGTTTCAAACAGGATGGCATAATTATTTATTACGGCATAAATTTGACGCTATATCTGAACCCTGCTTCACTTACCATCAAGTGTAGTGGGGTAACTTTGCCGAGATAGTATGAAAAATAAATCTATTGCCCCCTGATTATTGGTAGTTTTGCACTTACTTCTAGGGGCACTTTTCAACGTAGTCGTTCGGGAGACGCAGTCGCTCTCTTCCGACTCCGACCTCATTTGGAAACTTGTCTCTGGAAAATAGAAAAACATATACAATTTATCTTATAAGGTAGGTTCTCGTGTCTTCGCCCAAGTTTAAAGACTTTTCCGCAAAAAAATCCCAAATACCCTATATCGCGCCGTCATAACGACGCCAGTGCCATGTATTTAAATATCAGATTCAAAAAACCTATGGGAGTAAATTATTTGGATATAAAGTACATGTGCCACATTTCATCCAAATCCGTTCTGCAGTTTTATGAGTTTATTCCAATATATTCAGATTTGCATTTACAATATTAAGAAGAATAAGTAAGATTAGGACAGCAGCTATATAGGAGTAGTTGTTTTAGTTGAGACAGTATTACTATGCTGGTCGAATCATCATCATCATCACGAATTCCACTGGTGAACATAGGCCTCCTCTAAGCCTGCTGGTCGAAACTGGTTCACATTTTTTTAATGGCTACTTCGAATTCAGACCTCGATCCATACGCAGCCTAAGCCGCGAAGATCGCGACGAAATGATTTTATTTTATTTTGTTTTATTTTATTTTATTTTATTTTATTTTATTTTATTTTATTTTATTTTATTTTATTTTATTTTATTTTATTTTATTTTATTTTATTTTATTTTATTTTATTTTATTTTATTTTATTTTATTTTATTTTATTTTATTTTATTTTATTTTATTTTATTTTATTTTATTTTATTTTATTTTATTTTATTTTATTTTATTTTATTTTATTTTATTTTATTTTATTTTATTTTATTTTATTTTATTTTATTTTATTTTATTTTATTTTATTTTATTTTATTTTATTTTATTTTATTTTATTTTATTTTATTTTATTTTATTTTATTTTATTTTATTTTATTTTATTTTATTTTATTTTATTTTATTTTATTTTATTTTATTTTATTTTATTTTATTTTATTTTATTTTATTTGGGTGGCTCACAGCTAACTATAACAATAATATAGATATAATATACGTACCACTATCATATCTCGTTTTACTGTTCCCAGGCTGATGTACTCTGTTTGGTACCTCCTGGTTGTCGACGTGACCGAACGTTCTGAATCCGATCGCGAACTGGGCATACGGACTTATCTCGTATAATTCTGTAATTACAATATGCTCATTTAATAACAAAACATTTTATTATTAGAACAATAATATACCTATATTAATACAAATTATTGCTGGTTGAAAAACAACAAACATCGAGGATGTTGTGACCAAAATTGAGAAGGGTATGTTAAGGTGGTTTGGGCATTTGGAAAGGATGGATGATAGGAGAATGACAAAGAGGATATATAAGGCGAGTGTGGATGGAAGGGCCAGCAGGGGTTGGCCGCACCGAACCTTCGAATGTCAGATATCTGACATTCTAAGTAAAGGCCAGGTCAAAAGGACCCTGAACCGGCGGGAGGGTATGAAAAGATTGATGAAGGTAGAGGAAGCGAAAGTAGTGTGCCAGAATCGAGCAAAGTGGCAATCCATAGTCTCTGCCTACCCAGATATGGGACAGAGGCGTGATAGTATGTATGTATGAAAAACAAAAACAAAAGAAATGGAAATCAGCTCTCTTCCTTCAGCTATAAGGACTTTAGCTGAAGTACAAAGTTATGGTGAGACTACTATCACAGAATTGTTTGCTGGTTCTTTTTGGTATAGGCAATTGTGAAATGGGATTGTGTACTGTCTTAGAATGTATGTGATGATGGAAAGTCGATGTTGTTTAATTGAGATGTTTGTGATTGAACGTAAGACCAACGTCAGTCACGTGTTAGTCTCTCGACCAATCACAATGCAACGACACGAACTCGAGTCGTGTTTTTTGTCACATTCTAAGGGGGCAGAATACTGAACTCAATTTTGACAGATTTTTGGCTACATTCCTTTTGATAAAGGCACTACTAATTATGAAATGGAATTGTTTAATTTTGTTTACCATGTTTATTATCAGCAGCGAGATGTACTGGCGTGCTATAGACCCTATTGTTGGTGTCTCCTGGAGCACTTTGAGGCGTGTTCGCTGTCACGTTACTGCGTTCTGACTTGCATTCGCCAGTTAGAGAGTTCCTGTATTCTGTTAGATGGTGGTGGCTGGAGAAGAAGATAAATTAAGAATCACAATTAACTGTATTACGGTACGACTGCAATGCTGAGGTCTCGGGTTTGATCCCCGGATCGGGTAAAGTGATATTGGATTTTTCTATTCACTATCAGTCCGGAGTCTGGAATTTGTGCCCGATATAGCGATAGGCTCGCCCCCATCACATCATGGGACGGAATACGCACGGCGAAAAGAGGGTGCACTAGTTGCTCCTCTGCCTACCCCTTCGGGGATAAAAGGCGTGTGTGTGTGTGTATAATTAACTGATGAATAAACTATCCTAATGGCTATCATCGGATGAATCAATCTAAATAGGCAAGTGAGTAAAATCAATCAAATAAACCAAGTCTTTTTTTTTTTTTTATGGCATTCAATGACGAGGCGAGCATGCCGTTCGCCTGATGGTAAGCGATACGACCACCCATAAACAGTAGCAACACCATCCAGCACCTTGACTTACAAAGTACTGTGTGGCATCCCACTGCGCTCGTCATCCTGAGACATAAGATGTTAAGTCTCATTATGTCCTGTAGTTACACTGGCTACAATGTCCTTCAAACCGAAACACAACAGTGCATGCACACTGATGCTTGGCGGTAGAAAAAGACATTGCGGTGGTACCCATCCAGACGGCCTCTTACATAATGAGAGACCTACCACCGGTAGGTCTACCAAGTCTACCAAGCAACCAACCCTAATCTTTGAGATCAGTGCAACATCAGCGATTTACGTTAAAAATATGACATTGAGTCGAATTTAGTTTAGTTCAATGATCAATCTAATTTTACCACGTCTAGGTACCAAATTATATGTACATTGTGACTGGGTTTTTCCATCTTAAAAATTACTCAGTCGCAGCTCGGAGTCAGGAAGTTGGCGGTGTGATACCCCCGTGCCTCGGAAAGCACGTAAAGCCGTTGGTCCTGCGCCTGATCTCTCTCCGGTCATGTCGGATTGCCGTCTCACCGGACTATGAGAGTAAAGGAATAGCGAGTGCACCCTGTGTATTGCGCACACACTTGTGCACTATAATATCTCCTGCGTATCTGGCTGATCTCTGTTGAGATTGGCCGCCGTGGCCGAAATCGGCTAGAAAGGGTATTATATATGTAGAAAGCCTACGTTACTTACTTGTGTCTCTTGACGAGTATGTACACGCAGGTTATGGAACACACCATTAGAAGTATTGAACTGCAGATGATGACCAGCATATTCAAGTCCAAGAAGTCTGATGGAGGGCCTATAGCCTCTGAAAATAGACAAATATTTTGACAACCCTAACTGAATATTTTCAGTATACCCAGTGCTGTTTTACTGGTGGTAGGTCTCTCATATGTAAGAGTCCGTCTGGGTGGGTACCACCGCAATGTCTTTTTCTACCGCCAAGCAGCAGTGTGCATGCACTGTTGTGTTTCGGTTTGAAGGACATTGTAGCCAGTGTAACTACAGGACATAGTGAGAATTAACATCTTATGTCTCAGGATGACGAGCGCAGTGGAATGCCACACAGTACTTTGTAACTTAAGGTGCTGGATGGTGTTGCTACTGTTTATGGGTGGTCGTATCGCTTTCCATCAGGAAGAAAGAATTTGTAAAAGGTAATTTACATATCTGGAACAATTCTTTTCATTTGTTTTTCTTTTTACAGAAATGAATTACGAAACGAGAGAGCCGTAAGCAATATGGCTCCCCACAAACAGTACGAAAATCGCCTAAACATTCAATTATTAAGCACATTTAGCAATTATTGAGGTCACTTTGTGCTAGTAAGTTCCAAGTTATTAATCGTACTTACCTCCAGTTATAGAGGTTGTAGCATAATTATACAGTGAAGTAGACACTCCAGCTGAATTTTCAGCTGTGACCCGTATTTGGTACCACTGGGCTGCGACCAAGTCGGCGATGACGAAGGAATTCGGCTGACTGAGTACCGCGGATGTATAGTGACCCCATTGATGCGCTTGCTGAGTCTGAATTTTATAAAAGAAAATTTAGGCATGACTGTCATGTCTAGTGACCATGGCCGAAAGGTTTCTATACTATCAAGGTAAACATAATTTTAATGATAACCAAACTAAAAGACTAATTAAAATAAGCGAAAGGTGTATGGAAGTGACAGGATGCTACACACAATTAGATGAAATATGGAGCTATTTTTCCATGATAATTGACTTGGGTTTCAATCCTTGATGACAAGTCAGATGGGCGGTGGGGAAAGCTTTGATTTGCAAGTGACCAAATCCGTAAAAATAATATTGATTTTGAAATATCAAGTTCTGTAGATACCACGCTGTTTGGAATAATTCTAAAAGATTAATTAACTTGATACTACTCACAAGTCTATTATCCGCTTTCTTCCACACCTTGGCTCCGTACTCGCGGTAGTCGACGCCGACATTTGTGATCTCACAACCGTTGTCGTGCCAACCACTCAGTTGTACGTAGACATGGGACGCGTTACTCCAGAACCATTCTGTGCTCGTTGGTGCTACGGGAACTGCAAGGTACACATAGAATTGGACGATCTTATCGCTTACCATCGGTCGAGCGTCATGCTCGTTTTATCATTTAACGGCAATAAAAAAGAAATATCATGCTTTCTTTATTTCAGGGTAGATAGATACGTCAAGCCCACGATTTGCCAGGTATGCAAGGTCTGATGTGATAGGACACGAGCCTATTGATAATAGCTGGGAACAATTCAAATTTCAAGGTTTTATTCAAAGGATACTAAGCAGGAAACCCAAAATAACTTTACCCGCACCAGAAATCCTAGAATGAAGTGGTTCCATAATACGACTACGCCAACGAAGAAGTCTATATAACAAAGGCTGATGCTTAAAAAGATCTTAATCCTTACCGTCGGTCCATACGGAAAATGGACCAATTAGAAAAAGTTTGTTTGACGTTCATAACTTATTATTGGTTTAGTCTTACCATTATCGTATAGTTAGCGGTTAGGAATAATCTTTAATACGTTCGGCCCCGTTCTATCCTAGTAAGATAGTCACAATGGAATACAATATTTCCTCATCCTTACAATGCAGATTAACGGTAGACGTGATTAGGCGCTGTGATGATTTTATTTGAAAACAACGTTATTACCTATACGTTTTTGGACCCGAACGTGTTAATAGGATTACATATCGCTGCTTTGCTTGAATAACCACACAATCCAAAAAAATTTGAATTTGCGTTTTATAACACCATACAATTCATAATAGTCCATATTTTATGGTACATAAAACTCACAGTCATATCGGCAAAAATGGCGCAGTGGTATGACAAAATGTCTTTAAGTCATCGGTTGATTTTTGAAGAAAAATCGACAAACCGATTAAAATCCGAGCACATAACAATCAGGATTTCAGCAAAACATTGATGAATGCCCTTTTGGTTAATACATTCTTTGATTATATATCTTCAATAAGTACAAAGTTAAAATATTTTTTTTATATATATTTTCAAATGATTGTACTGTAAAATTTGCTTTCTTGGGATTTTGTGCTTATTCATGCATAGCAGCGATATGGATTCTAAGCTTTGCCTCCTAATATTACCTCCTCCTAATGTCGCAGCATCAACATACGCAGGCTGTGATGCTCCTACAGAGTTTGCAGCTGTCATCCGGATGGAGTACTTGGTGCCGCACTTCAGACCTTGCAGGGTGTACTCATGAGCTTGCTGTAAGGATGTCCCTTTACTAGCCCACGCGTCTTGCCAGGAGCCGTTGGATTCTTTCCAGGTTAAGTTGTAGCCTGAGATAGGAAAGATTTTAAAAAAATTGGATGCCTTTTAAAAATAGTTAACTTTGCCTACAACAATTGAGATCGTTAGAAAGTACGGCGTGGTGGAGAATGTTTACATACAGGTCAGATTTCAAAATCTTATTACAGGCAGATATTATTTGGATAATAATCTTCAAACGCAGATATACTAAGCGGCAGGTAATGCAAAGCTTATGTAATCAAATCAAATCAAATCAAATCAAATCATTTATTTGTAAATGTAGGTACATATTTACAATAGATGGTATAGTTAAATTTAGTCCGCTACATTTTACTCAATATACAAGTATACAAATTTAGGGTTTTAAATTAAATAAAAGATACTAAACCATATTCTAAACCTTGTTCTAATATTTAAAATTTATGACTCCAAGAATTCATCAATAGAGTAAAAGCATTTATGGATGAGGAATTTTTTTAGTTTCTTTTTGAATAAAATTACATTATCTATATCTCTTATGTCCGGACTAAGTTTATTATATATAGTTGGTCCCATGCGATAAATGCTTTTCCGTAAAAGCGCTGTCTTACTCCTTCCTAAAGATAAAGTATTAGAGTCCCTTATTCGTAACCTTGGATCCACTGGAGGTCTCACTTCAAATAAATGGGCGTGGTTTTTAACAAACACTGCTACCTCATAAATATACAAAGACGGAAATGTAAGAATTTTTAGTGTTTTGAAAAAGGGTTCGCAACTATCTCTAGGAGGTAAGTTACATATAGCACGTATACACTTCTTTTGAGCAATAAATACATCCTTCTTATCTGTTGAGTTACCCCAGAAGATTATGTCATATCTTAAAATTGACTCTACGTAACCATGATATGCTGTAAGAACCGCATCACGATCCACAACTCTAGACAATTTATATAAAGCGTAAGCAAAACTATTAATTTTTTTACATAATGCTTCAATTTGCTGCTTCCATTTTAATTTGCTGTCTATTATTAACCCTAAAAATTTTGTATTATTTGTTTCAATTAATGATGCCCCATTATAGTTTATGTTTAATTGTTGATGTATTTGCCTCTGACTAAATTGCATAAATTGAGTTTTCTCTAAATTTATACGTAAATTGTTGTGTTCTAACCATTTAATTGATTGTTTTAAGGTATTATTTATTTCGTCTTCATAATTGTATGATTTATCAGATTTTATAACTATTGTGCTGTCGTCGGCAAACAGTACGGTTGGGTGATTAATATTATTTGGTAGATCATTAATGTAAACCAAGAACAATAGTGGACCCAAGACACTGCCCTGAGGAACTCCATATTTTACATTCCTTAATTTTGACCGGTATTTTATTTCTATTTTATGAACAATATCAATGTTGGTAATTTCTGTACATTGTTGTCGGTTACTTAAATAAGAAGAGATTAATTCTAGTCCTTTGCCACGTATACCATATCTTTCTAGTTTATGAAGCAATATTTCATGATCAACGTAGTCGAAGGCCTTAGTCATATCCATGTAAAGGGCACAAATAGGCACTCTGTTATCTATACTAATCATAATGTTTTTAAGAAAATCAAATATTGCGGCATTAATAGATTTACTCCTTCTGAATCCTTTTTGTTCCTCAATCAATACATTTTTATTTTCAAGAAAGTTATATAATCGGCTTTGTATAATTTTTTCAATAATCTTAGCAAATATTGGTATTAATGCCACTGGTCTGTAGTTACCTAAAGAGGTTTTATCGCCTTTTTTATATATTGGCTTAATAATGGATACTTTTAGACTATTTGGAAATATTGCTTCTTCAAAGCATAAATTGATAATAAACGATAGTGGATAGCAGATTATGTTGTGGACTTTCTTTATAATGTTAGTTGTCAAGTTATCAACCCCAGTGCTAGTTGTATTCTTTAACGATTGTATAGTTTTCGAAACTTCTTCCGGCGTAGTAGGATTAAGGAAAAATGTGTCGTTTACTCTTGTTAGATTTACATATTTCTTTTCTGAATTCGAAAAAATTTGGTGCACATAATAATCGTTAAACATATTACAAATATCGGTACTATTTGTAATTACTGAGCCATTATGTATTATTTTATTTATTGGCTCACGAGGTAAGATAACCTTATTACTATTTATGACTGTCCAAGTGGCTCTACTTTTGTTAATTGATGTTTTAATGAAATTATTATTTTGCACAAATTTTGTTAATCTTATAATTTTTTTATACCTGGCCGCATATGACATATAGATGTTCTTGCTATCTTGTGTTTTTGTGATACGATATTGCCACAACATTTTACGTTTCATCTTACTGCATAGTTTAATTCCACGCGTAATCCACTTTTGTTTTCTATTAAGAGTTTTAGTTATGCGTTTAACAGGGAAACATAAGTCATAGAAGGTTTTAAATATATCTAATAGTTTATCATATGCTGAGTTAGGATCACTTAATTCATAAATTTCTTTAAAGGAAAAGCTTTTAAGACATTTTACAAATTTATCAACTAAATTATTTGAATAATCTCTAGTTTCTGTTTTCCAAGAATTGATTACACAGGATTTTTGAACATTTAATTTTAATATTTGCGCTGTATGATCGGATAGAGCAGTCTCAATAACCTCTCCATTATTGTGGTAATCGTTGTGAAATATATTATCAATGCATGTACCACTAGACAATCGTGTTGGCTGGTTAGTAAGTACTTTAAGATTATACCCTGAAATTATGTTTAGTAGATCTTTTACAATTTTATCATTTTTTATTAAGTTTATGTTAAAATCTCCGCATATAACAATTTTATATTTATTTGTGCATGTTATAATATGGTGCAGCACTTTCTCTAGTTGCTCAAAAAAGACTTCTAGGTAGACTTTCGAATTCATTTGTTTAGGAATTCTGTATATACAAACTACAACAATATTATGCTGGATGAGTTCTATTCCACAACATTCAAAAATATTGGCTTTCGACATATTTTTAATTTGCGGTATAATTTTAAACTCATGACTGTTCTTGACTAATATGCAAGCTCCACCTCTCCTTTTGGCTCTACAGAAGCTGTCTGCCAATTTGTAATTAGATAGTGTGAGAATATTTAGATCACTTGAGGTCATATTATGTTCTGTAATACATAAAACGTCAATTGCCTTATTTGAAATTGAAAATTCGTCTAGCTGTACAGCCAGCATGTCTGTTTTATTAATTAACCCAGAAATATTTTGATGCATAATATAAATAAAATTAAAGACGAAAAAAATTAGCACAATCCCGAATATTATCATCATTCAGAGCTTTATTTCTGCTCTTGTTATTTTTATTTGTCACACTAAAATATTCCGTTATTGTTTTCTGGCGCAATGCTGACTGAGAGTTATTAATATTGGTAGTTTTCTGTTTATTTCTACCTAAGGTAATTAATTTGTCTTTGGAAGGAATAAATTTTGCATTGTAATCAATTGTATCGACCATTAAATTAATTTTTGAACATATATATTTTATATATCTATACTTATATCTATAGTCAAAATTATGACATTGTAGAAAATTACAATGCCGGAATTTGTTACTTACACAATGAATTGTACTATTAATATAGTTTACATTTAAATTTCGATTATTAGTGACAGGCAATAATATTACATTAGCTTTAGTTCTTTTTAGTATGTTATACAGTTCATGAACGACCTTATGAGGATCTGAGTCTTCTTCTCCTACACATAAGACCAACTTGTCATTCTCGCTAAGTTTGAGGCTCTCGCAGATATCAGAGAGAACACCCGTATTTGCTCCCGGAAATGTTAGTCCTTGTATTTTATATATGTCGTACGTGCTATTAAGTCTTGATCATATTAATTCTTTAGCCAAGCCTTGGCACTGACTACCTCCAACTATAACAATGTTCTTAGTCTGAGATTGAGCATTTTGTTCATGCTGTAAATAATTATTAATCCCGTTATGTCTACTAATTCTTGCCTAATCTTTGACATTTCATCTTCGCAAGTTGATGTATCAAACATACATTCAGTTGTATCAAGTATACTCACAGCTGTCGTATTATGATCGGAATAATTAATGTCCAATGAAGTATCTTCAGTATCAAACGTCTCATACGATTGTGAGGTATTAATTTTTGAACCTCGTTGCAATGTTACATTATTCTGTTCGGCATCCATTTTTTATATTAATACGCTGGCAATCCGATAGGTGTCTCAATTTTGTCCATTCAAAATTGTTTAATTATAATATTTCTCTATAATATTATCTCTGCTTACTTTAAATAATTTTATTTATTTTAGAAATTAGTAATTGAAAATAATAATATTTTGATGTATTGGTTTCGAACTCACGCCCGAAAGAAATGTTTTACGGTTCAATGGTCACCGGCATTAATGCCTCTAGGCCAAAATAGCGACTAGTATCTCATTCGAAATTGTAAACTTATTGCAGACTTTTTTTAGTATAATGCGTTCTTTGTCTTTAGTGCAGTCCAAAGGTTACTTGTAGAGGAACTCTTATGGCCACCAAACCACAGATACAATCGTTTACATTACATTTAGGTTTTTGTTGACTGTTTTGATTTATAAACTAACAAGCTTTTGCTAGCAGCTCCGCCCGCTTGAAAAAGTTTTACCGGGATAAAAGTCCCACTTTATATTTTCCCAGTATAAAAAATAGCATATGTCCTTTCTCAAGCTCTAGACTATCTGTGTACTAAATTTCATTTAAATCGGTTCAGTTGTTTTGGCGTGAAAGCGCGACAGACAGACAGACAGACTTAATTTCGCATTTATAATATTAGTAAGGAATATATTAGTAAGGATTGTATCCAGTATAACTACCGGACATAATGAGACTTAACATCTTATGTCTCAGGATGACGAGCGCAGTGGAATGCCACACAGTACTTTGTAACTCAAGGTGCTGGATGGTGTTGCTACTGTTTATGAGCGGTCGTATCGCTTACCATCAGGCGAACGGCATGCTCGTCTCGTCATTCAATGCAATAAAAAAAAAAAGGATTACTCTTGCCCAGACTTTTTGTCGTATTTACTACCTATCATATAATGAGCTAAAAACATAATCCACTTACTAATTTTCTGTATCTTTCCTCCAATCTTTCTAGGTGGATCCCATTGTAAATGTAAGGCATTTTTATGCGGCGTCACCCTCAAGGTTGGTGGTTCTGGAGTAGGCAGAACGGTAACCTCGTAGGAAACAGAATCAGACCCATACAGGTTCTTAGCCAGGCACGTGTAGTTGCCGCTTAGAGACTGGTCGATATCTGAAAATCAGAATTGAACGAAATGATGAAAAAAATATAAAAAAAGCATGAAACAAGTAAAAATATTCCTATTTAAAATAATAGTAAAAAATAACAATGGTGAAATCGACGTAGCATATTCAGATGAATAGAAAAGTTAATTTCACTTAACAATAGCTGCGAAGTCACATCGTAGAATAGAAATAAAGACATAGAAAGGAAAAATAAACATGTGACGAAGATAATTCAAATGTATAACTACTGTTAATGAGCAGGCTGTCGTCGTGGTTCCTGGTGAAGCGCGGGTGGTGCGTGATGATGTTGTGCTGGTGGTACCACACCGTGCGCGGCGGCGGCGCGCCCACGCACTGGCACACCAGCAGCACCGACCGACCCACGCCCACCGACACTGGGCCACCCAGGGACGCCACCCCCGCAACCACTGGAACAAAAAGTTTAGTGCTTACAAATTACTGCCTCGGTGCCGTAGTTATATTGCTTGTGGTTTGAGGTCCTGGGTGCGAATCCCTGGTCGGCCAAAGTTATATTGAATTTTTCTGCTCCGTATCAGTCCGGAGTCTAAAATTTGTGCCCGATATGGCGATAGTATACTATAATGGGACGGAACACACATGGCGAAAAGCACGTGCATTAATTGTGCTTCTGATTACCCCTTCGTTCATAAAGGCTTGAGAGTGTGCGTGAGCTTAGAAATTAGATCTTCCAAGAAATACAACCATGCGTTGACTTCTCTATAGCATGAGCTGTCTTAATAATAAGTACGGCTGTCTCATAGAAAACTGATGTAGTACATTTAATTGCATTTCACGATCACCATTGCAAGACCAACGTTGGAGCACATCATTATGTTTTGGGTACAGCTGGTTCTGATCACTTACATGGCTGAGTTATTACTTAGCCCTTATTACTTAGCGAATTATCGCTCGCTTTAAAACATCGTGAGGAAACCTGCATACCTGAGAAGTTCTCTATAAGAATTTCGAAGCTATGCTAAATCTGCCAACCCGCACTAGGCTAACGTTTTGGACTAAGTTCTAAACCTTCTCAATAGTAGAGAACGCCCATGCCTAGCAGTGGGACAGTATATTTAATACCAGGCCGATATTGTATAATGCTTAGCAATTATTCAAAGTTCTTTATGTTAATATTTATCATGGACTGTCTGGATTTTAACCATTTACTGAGTGCCTTAATCTTTATGTATTCGTAATAACCGTAACTTCACCTCTATCAGACAACAAGATGTGCTGTGTCCTGGAAGGTGCCCCTGCTCCTGGAGTAGCGTGAGCTCTCGCCCATACTTCATAACGTCCCCGTGCTGTCAGAGACCCTACTGTTAATGACAATTCCTTGGATCCTCGTGAGGCTACCACGTGGCTTTGTGTTGCACTCGTTCTGGAATGTGCAAAAATTGTATGCAGATTTTAAGTATTTTTGCAGTATATTCTTTTTGTATGTTGAGTTTTGAAAATGAGGAATCACATAAGTACTAGTGTAATAAAGCAATAAACCGATTTTATTACTATTATTCCAAGATATATGGCAAAAAATACATTGAAGAAGAAATGTTATATATTATTCGAATTCAAGACCTTACGATCCAAGGCAGACAGCCGGTACGGTCTAGCAGACACTGAAATCCACTCACCCTGAAACTGGTTTGACATAGACGGTATAGTGCGTGATTTCTCCGTTAGGCTCGTCAGGTGCTTTCCAACTGACAAGAATAGACGTCGCTGATGATACCAGCACTTTGATAGCTGATGGTGGTCCGGGAACTGATAGAAATGACAATTTTATTAACTTCGAGCACAAACTAATTTCTGTTATTAGTTTAAGATCCCAATAGCACTGTCAAAGGCAAAATAGTTCTAAAATGATTTAGTTAAATGATGTATTAAAATGAAATCTAGTGTGATTCTTTTCAAATCTGTCCCTTAGTTTAACAAGAAGCTTTTTAAAATAAATTCAATATTTTAGTACTACATAGGAATTCCCATTAACTGCGTCTTAAACCGTGTTGATCCATCCGTGCTCAAGTAAAGTTATCGGTCTTATTTCACTTTTAACAAGCACTCCTTGTAGTAAATACGCTTACAATTTACCAGTATGAAAGACCCTTAACTTCAAAATGACCTCGAAGGAAACATTTTTTTTTATTGCATTTGTTGGAATTTGATATCATGCATCTTAATATACTAATATTAAGATGCACAAATTATTCTATGTTATTTATTATTTATTATACTAGAAACCTTCGTCGTTGATTTACACCTTTTTCTTTTTATGTAATTTATTATTCAAAACAACTGCACGTAGCCCTTTCAAGTGATTGTCAGAAATATAAAATTTAAATACATATTTGTACAATTTATTATTTTCCGTAACCTTATTTCCCATAGCATTGAATGACGAGACGAGCATACCGTTCGCCTGATGGTAAGCGATACGACTACCCATAAACATTAGTAACACCATCCAGCACCTTGACTTACAAGGTACTGTGTGGCATTCCACTGCGCTTGTCATCCTGAGACATAAGATGGTCCAGTAGTTACACTGGCTACAATGTCCTACAAACCGAAACACGACAGTGCATACACACTGCTGCTTGGCGGTAGAAATAGACATTGCGGTAGACATACCCACCCAGACGGACTCTCACATATGAGAGACCTACCACCAGTACAACCCGGTCGTAGTCATATTCCACCATGATATAAGTCATTCTGAAAAATCTCATTCCAGTCATTCGCGTTTATGCAGATAAATCGGTGACAAGTGTACATTTTAGGACTGATCTCTCATCGATGTATAACATTTGGATGACTTGATAAAGGTCGCAGGAACACGCTGGATGCAGGCCGCTTTCGATAGGTCCGTCTGTAATCTTTAGGGGAGACCTATGTTCAGCAGTGGACGTCGTGTGGCTGATGATGATAGGCAATGTGCTAAAAGGATATAAATCTTACCATCCTGTAACGTGGTGCATAAGACTGGATATGAAAATGGTCCAAGACCATAATTTGAGTAGCCAGCTATCTTCACCGTGTAGTTCGTATATTTTAAAAGGCCTTGTAGGTACAGTTCTGTGTGCGGCGAGCTTATATTCTGCCAGGGACCATCTAGAATAATGATATTATTATAATATTTTTATTTATTTTACGAATTGCTACATTTATTATTTATCTTATGCTTTAGCGTGTGTTACACATGTGTTTCATACGTATCTCACCCCCCCTTACATTTTCAGATTCAAGCATGGAAGCCTATTACTACTGCTGCAGGGCAAGCACTATATTATTGTGCTTTGTTTTTTAAAAAGGTATAATTTCTATATTCTGGGTGTCGTAGGACCAAAAACATTAAACAGTATAGTTATAGACCGGACATCAGGACCAAATTTTTCGTCCAAAAGTCATTACCAATAGGTAATAAGTCGCTGTCTTATCTAACATGCCCGTGTAACAAGACGTCGCGGTATATAGAAAACAATGTTTTGGAAGGAAATATGCCAATATACGCATTACGACCAAGTCAAAGTATGTTCTAGTGAATTTTACATAGGTTTTTTGCTATTTCACGGTCGATTGAGTTACTGATGAACAGGGTAAAAAATTTTGTATGACAATTTTCCCAATCTCCGCTCTATATCTATAATCTTAGAACTCTTTGCGTAGGGCAAACGTAAAATTTCCATCAGACCCCGACAAGCTTGTCTTATACATATTATAAAAACTTAATTTATCATTTTTTTTACGTACCCTCAGTACTATAATAAACAGAGTATCCGAGCAGAGACGTCCCTCCTTCGGTGATTGGTTGCCATGCTAATCTCAAGGAAGTGGAAGATACTCCCCTGCATTCCACATCTGATGGCGATTGCTCTGGTGCTGGTTTTGAAATCAGACTTAGTTTTAGTAATTTACCATTTTATCGGAGAATTTTCTTATATTCTACCAAAAAAATGCCCAAGGCATAGTGGTAGCGTGTAATGTGCCCTGTAGGTCGGATTCTCATTTTTTTTACAACACAAGATACTTTCATACAAAACTGCTAGCAAAAGCTAGTACTGTCTTAAGCACAAATAATTTTGACATGATTATTTAAAATGACTTTCTTTACAAAAAAAAATCTATAACGAGGAGTGAACTATGGATTATATACCTCCTTCCCTAGTAGCTTGGTATACAGGAACAGAAAATGGTCCATTCCCAGCGGCATTAAACGCGCTCACTGAGACTGCGTACCTGGAAAATAGTATTAGTTAAATTGATAGGTGTGAATTATATACTTGAAATTTCTTAATTTTTTACTGGCCTTTGGTCGCGGCTCCGCCTACGTGAAAAAGGTTTTCCGGGACAAAAGTTCCTATATTTTCTACATGTTTGCACATAGCTTCCAGACTTACTATGTTTTACTGGTGGTTTGTCTCTCATATGTAAGAGTCCGTCTCTCTATTTCTACCGACAAGCAGCAGTGTGCATGCACTATTGTGTTTCAGTTTGAAGGACATTATAGCCAGTGTAACTACTGGACATAATGAGACTTAACATCTTATGTCTCAGGATGGCGAGCGCAGTGGAATGCCACACAGTATCTCGTAAGTCAAGGTGCTGGATGGTGTTGCTACTGTTTATGGGTGGTCGTTTCGCTTACCATCAGGCAAACGGCATGCTCGTCTCGTTATTCAATGGCATATTTAAAAAAAAAAAAAAGTGTCAATATTTTTTTCAGATCGGTTCAGCCGTTCTGGCTTAATGGAGTACCAAACATCCATCCAAAGGTTCGCATTTATATTAGTATATATTGTATAAGGTGTACCCATAATTAGAAAAAAAAAAAATATTTAAAAAAAAACTGCTATGATTTTGAAAATTATTTCATCATGGGAACTTCAACTATCCCTCAAGGGTATAGGGTTTTTTTTATCTCGGAAATGGACCTATACTTGGACAGATCAAAAGCAAAACGCCTTACCTCATGTTTTTCAGAAGTCCAGATAGAGTTGTTTCGTGTTTCCCCTTCCTTGACACTACTTTTATCATCTTCGTGTGCGTGTCGTCAGATACTGCAAAAGATTATACACTTTTAAAGTCAAAGGGAAATGCAGAAGCGCAAAGACACTCACTTTGGGCTAAGCATGAGTGCAAGCGTGACTACTACCAATAAACAGTAGCTAGATTATCTGAATTTTGAATTAGGAAGCACGGCATTACAGTACAGACTTTGAGAGATTATATCTAATTTTTGATTTGACGAGTGTATCATCATCATTAGCCACATCATGTCCCCTGTCGAACATTGGCCTCCCTTAAATATTTCTAGACTGACTTGTCAAAATCGACCTGCATCTAACGTGTTCCTCGGACCTTTATGAAGTATCACCATATCGACCGATAAATACCACGACAATATTTTTAAGTAACGCATACTCATGCCTTTTATCCCCGGAGGGGTAGGCAGAGGCGTAACTAGTGCACCCACTTTTCGCCGTGCGTATTTCGTCCCATGATGTACAGGGGGCGAGCCTATCGCCATATCGGTCGCAAATTCCAGATTCCGAGCTGATACTGATTAGAAAAATCCAATATCACTTTGCCCGACCCGGGGATCGAACCCGAGACCTCAGCATTGCAGTCGTATCGTAATACAACTATGCCAACAAGGCAGTAATTTTTTTTAAGTACTCGTATCTAAATGCTCATTTTGGTATGTAACTTCAAGAAGAAACCAACAACTCACTATTTTATAGATAAAAAAATGCACTACATTCATAAGGCGTCGAAAAACCAGCTAATCAATTCATAGTTACCGAACTCACCAGTGGCACCAGGAACAGCTTTCACGTGGTACCCTTGCAGGTGGCCGTTGTGGTTCTCTTTCGGTGGTGGAAGCCAGGACACCAGAAGTTCCCCAGGGTTATCAGTCTGCTGCACTTGTACTCCAAGTGGGGTGGCTGATGGGGCTAGAAACAACGTTTATGCTATAGGGAATAGACTTACATAGTCACCTCTTTATACCATGGGGGCAGGCACAGTCTAGTGCCACTCAAGAATTTTTAGCCGTTAAGGGTACTTACTAGTCCTGACTTTTCGGAGATCATTTATTTGATTAACATTAGTACTTTTTTTCGGATACTCTCTTTTTATCGTAACTACATGAACAGAGCATGCCACTTGCCTGATGGTAAGCGATATGACCGCCCTTAAACATAAGCAACATCATACAGAACATTGAATTATAATTTACTGCGTGGTACTCCACTGCACTCGTCACCTCATGAGTTATTAAGTCTCATAATATTTCTATGAAATTAAAATATTCAGCAGTTTTCTTTATATACCTTCTTGCTGTGTAGTGAAGTGAACAGGTTGCGTATACGGGCTCAGATCGACTTGGTTACCAGATGAGACTCGAACTTTGTACTCCACAGACGGTAGTAAGTCCCTCAGCTCTACGCTCTGACGGATGTCGCTGTCTTGTCTGAAAATATTCAAATAATTAAAGAATACCACATCTGACTGTTATATGAAACTGAGTAATTTTTAACCCCCGACAAAAAGAGGGGTGTTATAACTTATAAGTTTAGGGTGTGTATCTGTGTCGGGGGACCGAACTCCGGACCAGACACGAGGACGCTTGGGTCAAAAAATTACTTATAACAAACGACAAAGACACTTTTATTATTTTACAGTTTAGATGTTTTTTGGGTCGTTATTGTAGTGTTATTTAATTTTTTATTAAATTAAGACGAAGTTTCTTTAATGCTTCGAATATTACAAATATTATTTATATACACAACAGCCGATTTCGGTAGTTGTCTATTGTCTATTTCTGCTACTTGGTGTTTTGTTACTAAAACCTAATATTTTTTCTAGCGCTGTTTTGTTTCTGTTTGAAAGACATTATAATCGTAATTACTGTGCATCTAATATCTCACGATGGACGACCAGTCAACAGTTTGAATTTTTTCCTGGTCAATTGTGGTACATAACCTAAACAAAGAGTCGCCCACCAGACCTTAAACAGAAATCGGTAACAAAAGCCGGACCTTCCGATCCAAAACCCACATAAATGCATCTAAAGACACACCTGCTAACATTAATATTCTTCGCAGTATCCCACAGCATGAAGTCGTTTGGAGTGTACTGCACAGTGTAGTACTGGACGTGGGCACTGATGGTATCTCTCCAGGAGAGCTTGGCTGACGTGCTCGTCACCGAGTCCACTTGTAGATCCAGTGGTGGAGTTGGTGGTTCTGGAATGGGTGGGTACTTGAGTGAGTGTGTACCCGGATGGTAAGTTAGCTCTTATAAAAACCCAGTATATGAGGAGAATCGTGGAGCCTTGAAATGAAGAGGTACTAGGAAACGGGAGTATGTGTACCTTCGAAAAACATAAGGTGGAAAAGTATTTGGTCAAAGCGATATTTTGGTCGATCAAACTTAATTATAAATTAATCTTTAGCATAACATTAGCTCATAACTTTTTTTCTCAAAGGCATGTAGGACTATCTTCTTCACTAACTTTGCTACGATTAAATTTTAAATGTCGGAAACTGTGACATATATTTTAAATGTAATTGATAAAGGTCGCAGAAACACTCTGGATGGAGTCCGCTTTTGACAAGTCCGTCTGGAAATCTTTAGAGGAGGCCTTTATTCAGCAGTGGACGTCATGTGGCTGATGATGATGATGATTTATTTATTTAAATTACGATAGATATTTATTATTTGTAGATTAATTTCCATTATTATTATTCTTATTATTGTAGTATTAATTTTATTTTATTTTTTTAGTTCATTTTGTAATTAATTTAATGATAAATGTTTAATTATCTTCTACGAATGCTGTTTCACGCCTGTAATTGGTGAGTAGACTAGTCTATTGTATTGAAACAAAATGACTTTATGTAACAAGTTTCAGTCTATTAACTGTTGGTGTGCCATTTGAGTAATAAATAATCTATACATCTATACTGCATATAAATAAAATTGGAGTGTCTGTTTGTAATATTGAAATAACCGTTTTTTACTACATGTATATGAATATGTATACGGTACATACACCAAAATAACATTTTTTACAATTTTTGTCTGTCTTTCTGTCTGTCTGTCTGTCTGTTTGTTCCGGCTAATCTCTGAAATGGCTGGAACGATTTTGACGGGACTTTTATTGGCAGGTAGCTGATGTAATAAGGAGTAACTTAGGCTACTTTTTATCCCGGGAAAACTCATTCACGCGGGCGGAGCTGCGGGCAACAGCTAGTTAATAAATAAATGATGACGCCATATATACTTACCAAGTATATTAAGCCGTATGCTATAAACAGCGACTCCGTATGGATTGCTCGCTCTACACTCGTACGCGCCTCCGTCTCTGCTCTCCACATAGTGTATATTAATAACACTATTCAACCCATTGTGGGACGGAGTTTCTGATATTGTTACTCTGAAATTAAAGAAATTAATGAGAATCGTCTTGATCTATACCAATATTATTAATGAGAGAGTTTGGATGTTCGTCACTCAATCACACCAGAACGGCTGAACGGATCTGGACGAAATTTGGCACAGAGATAGACTAGGTCTGGCATAGCGCATAAGCTACTTTTTACCTCGGAAAAATATATAGCGGGAACTTAATCCCGGAAAAACTATTCTACGCGGACGGAGCCGTGAGCAAAAGCTACAAATTTAATAATTAATGAGACTTTGTAAAGATGTTTAGATAAATTATAGAAACAGCTTCATCAGACTTAATGATAGACATAAAGCTTTGATTAATTATATACCTAGATAGAAACTGAACGTATCAAACGCGTCGAAAAAAATAGAGGCGAATTGTTCACCACTAAATGAGTTCGAGAGAATTAATTTGTGTTGTGTTTCATGGATAATATAATTTTCTCCCCGTTTTAATAGAAACCATGTAATAACTGGTATCATTATGCGCGCACACAAGAATACGAAGAATGATGCAGCGATAGCGTATGACACAGCTGTCACGCATACTAACTTATGAAAAGTTGGCCTGTTTGTTTTAGTTTCATTGTAGCGCGTCACTCTATCTAGGTATATAATTAATCAAAGACATAAAGATGGTCTTGGATTAACATAACATAAGTTTTGTGTCTTTTAAACTAGAACAAGGTCTTACACACGGGCGGGCCCACGAGCAACAATATTGTGTGTTAATCAATGTTGAGACTCAAAGGTACTAAAAGTTGTATCGATTACTCCATTCAGCAGACAGCAGTTACTAGTAACGCCACCTATGTTACATATTAGGTACTTTTTGTGTGTTAGGTAAGGGTTGTTGGTGAATGAATCTGTTAGTATCAAATTCTCTCAATAGACGTCGTTATAACATGGCCTTTCATAAAATTAATAACGAAAGAAAAAAGGATGCAACATAATTTTACAATAACATTGTGCAACGCAGATTTTGTGGAAATACCACCTCAATACACTTTCCATAATTATAATACTTACAAATATATAATAACAATAAAATATAAAAACATTCTGCGAAAAAATAAATAGAAAATAACTACCCACATTTCAGTAATCTATCAATTAGTTTCTAAATATCACGTTATTTTTTCTCACCTAGAAGACGTGAACTCCACTGGCTTTCCAGCCAAGGTCCACTTCACTCGTATCGGACTGTCACCGAGCGGGTGACAGGACAGGGTGACAGGTAGACCCACTTTCGTAGTCAGGTTAGAACTAACTGAATCGAAGTGTACTGGCTCTAGAAGAAATGAAGAAGATGATCAAATCGTATATATTTTAATGAGTTTAAAACAAAATTTCAAGACAGAATACAAAGTATTAATAAAAAAACAACAATAATTTTGTATTGGTGAGAGGACAACATATTATGCTCCTTCATTGAACTACTCAGTAATAAAAAAAAGCATTTAGTCTCAGGGTGACGAGTGCGGTGGAATGCCACACACTAGCAACACCATACAAGACTTAAGTCCTGTATGGTGTTGCTACTGTTTATGGGCGGTCGTATCACTTACCAGGCGAGCAGCAAACTCGTCTCGTCATTTAACAGCAATAAAAAAACTTACTGTTAACACTAATCCAAAGATTGTTATGCAAAGCGTCTCCGACTCCATTCTCCACGTTGCAAGCATACTGTCCCTCATCAGATAGGGAGACTACTTCAATGATCAGGGTACCGTTGGGGTAGCTCACTACCCCGCCACCAGCTAGATCCAAAACTGGTCGCCAGATTCCGAGGGTAGCTGCAAATAATGTATTGGGATGTTAGGAACACTGCCTCGGTAGCGTAGTTGTATTGCGTAGGCGGTACGTCTTCTGCGGTTCTATTCCCGGGTCGGGAAAGGCAAAGTGAGTTTTCTTCTCAGTATTACGCCGGAGCTCGAAATAAGTGCTAGAAATGGCGATAGGCTCGCGTCCTATCACACCGTAGGACGAGATACACACGGCGAAAAAAGTGTTTGTAGAAGTTGCACCTCTACCTACGCCTTCAGAGATAAAAGGCGTGTGTGTATAGAATACTATTTTAACATTAGTTAAAATAGTATTCTTTTGGAATAAATTTCCGTTGTTACCACTAAATGAGAATTGGAATATTGGTTCTAAGTTTCATAATACTTAGTAATGCAACCCAAATCAGTGCATTGCAATGGTTGTTTATTTGCAGACAAAGTGTTGGTATCTAATATCTATTCTGATGAATTCGCGCACACAAGACACCTAACATCTAGTACGGTAATATCTGAGTAAGTTCCAAACGGTTTGAGATTAATTTTTAATAATTTATTTAAGCCTATGTTTGAGAAGAGTTACTTGATGATGAAAATCATTCGAAAAGATAAATAAATTTTTGTGTTATTTTATTTTATTTGGAATAACAAACAGCTTATATTTTAAACACAGCTATATAATACAAATATAATTAAAGTTAAGCCTAAAAGTATACGCCAATGAATTGAACGTTTGAGTAAGTAGTAAATTTAACAGTTTATATTGTTTTTACATGGAGGAACTTAGATACATACATTGATACTAATATAATTCTACAACTTTCTGAATTTTACTAAAAGATTGAGAAGACGAGAGGAAACTTTTGTCACGAGTTGCCGTATATAGTGAGACGAAGTCATAAATAGATCTATTTGATGACTATAGGATGTTAACAGATTATTTAGGTTTTTGCATGCCCTCGAAATATACGAATTTGAGCGATAATTTGAGTTGGATGATGGGACTGACAATAATAGTGGTTGTCTCTATGATTTCCTTGGCACATATCCTGTAATAATTCTTATTTAATTTACTTAAGGTTTTTTATGAAACGTACCGTCCCTCTTCATCCAGTGTATCTGAGGTGTTGGGTATCCATTCGCATTGCAGTACACAACTCCACGCTGACCAAGAAGCAGGGATGAGTTTGTCGGTTCTTCTATCCATTTTGGAGCCACTGTAATAGAAAAAGTAATAATTGTGTAAGTAAAATGTACTTAGTGGAGTATTTCGAATCCTTGTTTGGTCCTCAATCGACTGATATCAAGGGTGGGATTTATATTAAGTGTGGTATTTCTATCTAGGTGTAGGTTTGACTTTTTATTTCTTGGATACTTAATATTTGAGGGTTCAAGTGAAAGTTTAACTATCGTTACATGCAACAGAGGCGGCAAAAGTAGCTGAACAAATGCAAATCTTTATAACATCACCTATGCATGCTAAGTTTAATATAAATATTTATATTTGTAACTAAAGTAAAGTAAACCTGCTGTATTTTAATTTAATAAAGAAAAAATGTTTATTGCCAAATGCACCAAATTATAAAAATGATTTAAAGTTATAAATTTGGTCAGCAAATTTAGTGGTTGAGTGTACATTATTTGTTAGAAAATTTTGTGTAATTGCGCAGTACATTCTAGAATAATTAATAAGTCTTTGGATAATCTTACTCACCATTAATATAAAGGTCAGCAGTCTGGTTCACTTTCCCCACGTGGTTAGTAGCTATGCAAGTGTACTTGCCACAGTGCTCCAGCGCCACACGCTTTATGATCAACACGCTGAACAGTTCCGAACTTCGTTCTGTTATCTAAGTTAAAAAAAAGAATGAGCTTCGTTGGGCTGTTCTACGTCTCAATACTTAGCATGGAAAAGTATGATACAGTATCATCATCATCATCATCAGCCACAAGACGCCCATTGCTGAACATAGGCCTCCTCTAAAGATTTCCAGTTGATACAATATGCCAAAGAGAATTATAATACATATCAATATGCAAGGGGTAATTTAGTGAAACACGAAAGCCAATATTATGTTAAGTAGGCGCTGAATGTCACAAGGAGCAACTTGCGCTCATCACCTCGACATGGTTGTTGTTTAATCTCGTAATACACATTTAATTTATTCAATTGTCATTTTTTGAAGTTATACTTCTTTTGGCGCGTTAGGAAAAAAGAGAGTAAATTTTTACGATGCGCGCGCACACTGTCACGAAAAACCGACACCCTGAAGTTAGCTATAGTCAACATTTTAGTTTTGAATTTTGAACGTAGAATAAGGCGAAATATATTGCAGTTATACTTCTTTTAGCGCGATATTTAAAAAGATTTTTATCTTGTTACGCCAAAGACGTATAACTTCTAACGCGTGTACATAAGTACACACATACTTTTTTATATACCGCATGGTACAGTGACCCCACTGCACCTAATGGTAAGCGGAGAAGGGTCTAAATAGAGTGTCGATTGACGAGCGATGAGTATCCCTCGTCAGTTGACACAATTATGCTGGCCTGGCTGAACCGGATATACACAGGCTGATCCCGGAACGCGTCACAAAATTAATACTACCACCAGCATCGTTCACCACAATTTCAACGTTTTGGAATTAGGAGTTGCATCAACATGATACCATCAAAATTAAACTCCACAGAATATATTCATCATCATCATTAGCCAGGTGAAGTCTACTGCTGAACATAGACCTGTCCCAAAGATTTCCAGACGAACCTGTTAGAAGCGGTCTGCATCCATCGGGTTCCTGCGACCTTTACAAGGACTGTGCAGAATACATTGAGGATCCCAAATTACCTTCAGACTAGGCGATATCTTCTTCCCGTCCTTTAACCACGAAAAGTATATAGGTGGGTCTCCGCTGATGATGTTACACGTTATTTGGACTATTTGACCTTCTTTCAATCCTGAACCAACTCGCAGCTCGTCAAGTTCTGGCGCTTCTACTACTTGAATTTCAAAAGACCTGTTAAAAGATAATATTTAAGAGCTACTTGTCCACGGCATGATTAAACTTTTCTATCAAATAAAAAGTGAGGGACACACTCTAAATACTTATATGAACACACGAAATTTGAATTTTAAGTCGTTCTTCTCTTTGTAGGCACGACTTGTTCTATTGTTTTGAAGCGGTGGTAGATTAATGACGATTTAATTGCTTTGAAAAAGACTAGATGAAATGTATTTCAACTCTTACCATCAGGTGAACCGTATGCTCGTTTGCCCCCTATATCATAAAAAAAAAGAACGAGTTAAGTCACCTTTACCATAAAAAAGGGATTCGAATACCTTCTAGCCATCTCTCCTGATGGGCTATACACGATACAAGTGTAAGCCTCATCGTTATCCTCCTTCAGAACTCTCGGGATGTTCAGCACAGCATCCTCACCCGGCTCGTAGAGTTGCCGTTTCTTCCGTCTTCGTCTGGTCGTCTCGCTGTTGTCTGATGATGTGGTGTACCGTTTGTATCTAGCGTGCTGTGGTAGCGTTGATGTGAGGATCTTCTTGCCTTTGTGTTCCCATTCTAGTTTGCTGGATTTTTTATGTAAGTTCTTTAGTCACAGATATATGTAGATCTATACTCTCTTACTGTTGGGCTTATCTCTTACAATAGTACTTTAATTTTTCGTTCTTATAAATTATCATATCACATGATTGAATGAACACTTCTATTTGAGAGTCAAGACTTGCGTTCATAATCCTAGTCTAATTCGTAATAAATCGTAAACATTCTAGTGAAGAACTATTAGTTTTTCCCTTCTGCATGATTTCATCCGTAAACCAGACAACCTGGCGGTTCGGCAGTTTCTATATAGTATACATTATCTGTGGCTATAAATCTATTTATATATATTTTATAGCAATACAAAATCCTAGTGATTCTATAACCAAGTGAAAATACCGGGTGAGAAATGACAAGATACAAAATCTCATATGAAAACTATGGTAATAGTGAATTACCATATTATTGGCTGCGAGTGAAGATATTTGTGGGGCAAAATTGCTTCCACAATTCTTCACGTGTGATTCGTGAGATCCTGGTAATATATTATTGAATAATGGGATAAATTGTTTATTTATCGAATTATACAAGCTGTAGCAACATTGAAAAACACTTTAAACAATCATTGCCTGGTGCCATCTTCAAGTTAGAAGCGAAACCTTGTAATAACCAGGAATTGAATCGAAGTCTTAAATACCGGAACATAACAGCACGTATGCGCTACTAGGTGGCAGAAATAAATAAATTTGTTGGTATTATAAATACTGCTGACTGCCTCGGTGGCGTAGTTGTATTACGGTACGACTGCAAGGCTGAGTTCTCGGGTTCGATTCCCGGGTCGGGCAAAGTGATATTGGATTTTTCTATTCAGTATCAGCCCGGAGTCTGGAATTTGTGCCCGATATGGCGATAGGCTCGCCCCCTATCACATCATGGGACGGCATACGCTTGGCGAAAAGTGAGTGCACTAGTTGCGCCTCTGCCTACCCCTTCGGGGATAAAAGGCGTGAGCATGCGTATGCGTATTTTAAATATCCGTCTTCGTAATATATTATTATTGAATATGAATATGTAGCAATATAATGCATTTAAATATTATTAAATAAAAAAAACAAACTTCTGTTCTTTACAATATAAATAAAAATATCTCGGTATGCTTTTCTACCCTAAGGTAAGTATTAACACTGTGCGAAGGGAATATAAATAGCTAGCTTACCTTATAGGATAACCGTAGTAAGGACATCTCAGTTTCAGAGATTCACCGCTCTGCACTTTGATTGGTGGTAGAGTTCTTATGTAAGGAGGACCTAAAACAGGTTTAAAATGTAATCATAACTACAGAGAACATCAAACAGAAATAGTTCAAGCATATGCCGCTAGATGTCACTATAATGAATTTACTTATTATCATCAGTTACAGAGATTTCAACATAACGTAGACCTTACAAAACAAATCGTATCGATCTAGATCCTGCGACCTTTATCATGTCTGTCAACCTTACAGAAATCCTCTGCATGAATATATGTTATTTTTTTTACCACGATAAGGTGACATCACTTCATTTGATGTTAATTGAACTAAAGCCAAAATCCAGGGAATATTTCCGCCTTATCTCATGTTCAGCATAATTATGCGCGCCTAAACTTCTTCACGTTCCGTAAACGGTCTGACGAGATGGATTTTCACAGGTTCAAAACTAAAGCCACACACTTCTAAGTTTTCGAAGTTATGTGTGTATTGTTCATCAACTATCGTTCGCTTTAACTGTGAAGCAAAACATCGTGGGGAAGAACAACCGAAAACATATCTGAGAATTCCCCAAAAATAATTTCAAAGGTATATGAAGTCTGCCAACCCGCACTAGGCCAGCGTGGTGGACTAAAGCCTACAGCCTCTAAGTAGTAGAAGAGGCCAATAGGTATAATAGGCTAGTATGGTATGGTATGGTATGGTTCCATAAAACTTACCGTAAACATCCAGCCGTGCCGAATTCGCAGTGTTGGCTTCTCCCTCCAGAGCTATGCAGGAGTAGAGTCCACCGTCCTCCACTCTGGACCGGGATATGTTCAGCTGTGACATCACACCAACTCCTGATGTGGACATCATCTGGCCTAGGATGTACCTAGAGAGGGAAGTCAGGATGTATTTATACGTACAGATACATATTATCTCGCCTTTATACCCAAAAGGGTATGCAGAGGTGCAGCTAAGGGATCTACTTTTCGCCAAGTGTGTTCCATACCATGATGTGTTAAGAATGATGCGAGCCTATAAGCATATCGGGCACAAATTCCATATTCCAAATTGATACTGAGCAGAAAAACTCAATATTACTTTGCCCGACCCGGGATTCGAACCCAGGACCTCAGAGCACTGTCGTACCGCGTACGCAATACAACTATGCCACCGAGGCAGTTAATTTGCCGCAAACGCACAATAAACAAGCAGCCGGGAACTGTTTACTTTACAAACATCTAGTTACACGAAATCGTGCAGTGAACGCACGTATCCAAAGCTTGTATTGAAGTTCAGAATACGAGTTTAAAGATTGGTGTAAAACATCACTTAATTAAAGGTTTCTCATTGTTTTTTATAGCATCGAATGACGAGACGAGCATGCCGTTCGCCTGATGGTAAGCGATACGACCACCCATAAACAGTAGCAACACCATTCAGCACCTTGACTTGTAAAGTACTGTGTGGCATTCCACTGCGCTCGTCATCCTGAGACATAAGATGTTAAGTCTCATTATGTCCAGTAGTCACACTGGCTACAATGTCCTTCAAACCGAAACACAACAGTGCATGCACACTGCTGCTTGGCGGTAGAAATAGACATTGCGGTGGTCCCCACCCAGACGGACTCTTACATATGAAAGAACTACCACCAGTAAAATCACCTAGGACATTTCCAAAAACGGGCTGAAAATTGTAACCAAGATACTTTATATACATTTGGATAGTACTACGTAGTACTATTCAGTATTCTGTGATAGTAATCCCAAAAACTAGGCCTTTGCAATAAATCGTATCCTCCAATTTTGAGATTTATGTAATTTTATTTTGCTTAAATACTACGCTTAAAATGGAAGGTTTTATTAAAAGTTAACCAAAAAGGGAAGAGGCCAAAAGTATTTTATGAATGGATCCATATTTTTCTTTCTTTAATATACATAAAGTTTGAGCCTGGTTAGATTTTGAGGCCCGACACTCGTACAAAAAGTGGACATTACCTTTCATTAATTGTTCATCATGATACCCAGTTCAATCATACCAGCTATAAATCCCTGAAATAGGAGCCTGTCAGTTCTGCGAATTCTTGGAATCTCCTACCTTTGATCAGTATTAGAGGATATGACGACACCATCTCTCTCCCAGATAAACCTTGGAGGCCTGTCGGCAGTCGCTGTGCACTGCAGACTTAACTGAAAAAGACGATGAGAATAATCATACGATTTAAAGGACATTGTAGCCAGCGTAATTACCAGGCATTGAGATTTAACAGGCAGTGTAGGCAGCGGCTTGTCTGTGTCCCTAACATCGCCGAGTCCATGGGCAGCGGTGGCCGCTTACCATCAGGCGGACCACTACCTCGTCTGCCTACACTGGCAATAAAAAAAAAAAGAAATAAAGTTAAACACGCGATGAACACGCATGCTCACGCCTTTTATCCCCGAAGGAGTAGGCAGAGGCGCAACTAGTGCACCCACTTTTCGCCAAGCGTATTCCGTCCCATGATGTGCAAGCCTATCGCCATATCGGGCACAAATTCCAGACTCCGGGCTGATACTGAATAGAAAAATCCAATATCACTTTGCCCGACCCGGGGATCGAACTCGAGACCTCAGCCTTGCAGTCGTACCGTGATACAACTACGCCACCGAGGCGATGAACACATAACTAAAAATTATTCTAAATATAAAAAAAAAAAAGAAAAAATGGCAGGCACATAGAGGGTTTAAACGGGTGTTAAGAATTAGACACTGTTTAGCTAAACACGTGTTTAAGCTGCGTCTAAATTATTTTTTGTAATGCTTATGTCTTAGAGTGACGAGCGCAGTGAAGTGTAAACACGGTACTTTGTGATACAAATTTCTGTGTACTGTTTATGGGCGGTCGTATCGCTTAAATCAGGCGAGCGATATGCGCGTCTTGTGATTGCAATGCATGAAAAAAACCTATGAATAATTTTATTAGGGGCTCCAGACATAATAACAAAATTAGCTTAGATTCCATACTTCGCCTGACTGATTTTCTTCGCGAAATGAAATTAGTCAAATGAAAAAATATTTTAACCTAACGCAATACTGATTCTGTATGATAAAGGCTACAATACCTTTCAGTGTAATAAGTTAATTTTTATACCAGGCATTTACTTATTGGCGAGTAAAGCCGCGGGAAAGTACTGTATTTTATACGGTGATTAGTTTTTACATACTTACATCTTCTCCGGGAGTGACTATTTTCTCGTTGAAATGGTGCGTTATTAATAGATTCCCAGACATTAAGTCTCTTTTGTATCTGATGAATTGCACATCTGAAAGGGAAAATTACATTATTTTAACATATAATCATTAAAAAATCTAAACTACTAATATTTGGGACCATCGAGAGAGCGTCTTGTGCTCAACAACATACAAATTACACTAAATGATCTACAAATTTCCAAGTAATCTGTGTACATACAAAATTAAGTCAGTTAAAAATAGAAATTCGTCAAATTAAGAACTTCTTGTTTGAATTCCGTTGCGAAACGAATTTGTAATTCTAATTATTTTTAAAATACACTATATTTTTTATAACAATGTGGTTAATATTGTCACTTTCAATAGTTTACGTGATTATTTACATATATAAATATATCATTCAAGCCTTACTAATTTTTTAAATAGTTCAATATAAAATACCTGAAGCAAAATCCGAATTGGACCGCCGCTGCGTTTTTCTGTGCGTTGTTGCACTGAAACAAACGAGATTTAAATATTTTTTAACGAATCCGATCCGTGGCGGATTAGTAAAAGTTCTGCACAAATGTTTCGAATGATTATAAAGCCGTAGAATGAAGATACGTGACGTTTTACTAGGCCAGTGTGGTAGACTAAGGTCTAAAGTCAGAAGGAGCTTGTCCCTAACAGTATATAGCTATATACCTATCAGTGAGACAGTACATAACTACGTATTTTGTTTATTTGTTTATCAAAGCCTAGCTAACGCACCTATTGCTTATATCATTGATAATATGATAAAAATAAGCCTATCGCCATATCGGGTACGAATTCCAAATCCCTTCAGATTATTGTAGTTATTTATAAATAAAAAAAAATCATCACTCTACCTATATGGCTGATTATTAGAACCTTACCTTAAAATTCCTTACGAAATAATTATAGAAGCTAAGTTTATCAACCTAAATATCGCAAAATTTATTGAGGATTTATTAAAAAAAATACTTTCAAAACGCCATCACCCCTATGGACGATTTATGATAGAACCTTACCTTAAATTAAGTACCAACGTTATGAAATAATTATAGAGCCTCAGTTTACCGACCTAAATGCCAAAAGACCAACAAGGAACCCTGCTATCAAAACATCTGTAGGCGCATCGTAAATTCAAACGACCCGCATTATGCGCCGTCACGACGAGCTGCTGCCGTTAATTTAATAAATCTAAGTTAAATGTATGCATAGTTAACTTGAACGTTGTTTAGTCTGTTTACTGAACGCTGTCTTGTTGGTCTATTTTTGTGTAAACCGGTTGCAAAATGTTTGTGAACTAGTTTAAAAGATATTGTCTTGATGGCGTAGATACATACATAGCGTCTTGTCTTTTTCGCTTTTCAGGGGTAAGTAGAGGCTATGTGCAATGATCTATAAGAACAAACCTACTGTATATATTTTTAATGAAATTATAAAGACCTTAATCAATTCACTATACAATATAATTAAAATATTTGTAATCTATACTAATATTATAAAGAGGAAAGATTTGTATGTAAGTATGTTTGTAACGAATAAACTCAAAAACTACTGAACGGATTTCGATGAAATTTGGCACACGGGTAGATCATGTCCTGGATTAACACATAGGCTACTTTTTATCCCGGAAAAACTTTTTCACGCCGGCGAAGCCGCGAGCAGAAGTCTAGTTTAATCATAAAGTACTCGTCATGAGACAAACTCATAGTACCAAGCGATTACACTATAAATGTTTAAAAACTGTCCGTTAGTTTTTATCGAGCAACTTCCAACTCGCTCGTTATGAAATACTAGTAAATGAAAGCCGTCAACGCGTCGCAGCGTGCTTACAAAGGAGACTTTACGAAGTTATTAGTTGTTCGGTAAAAAATATTAAAGCCTTAACGTTGTGGTTTATTTATATTTTTTATGGTAAAGTGACAGTGAGTTATACTAGTGAATGATACTAAAATGTTATTAATATTATTCACTATAAAAAATAGAATAGGTATATTGAATATTCAACATCAAATTCATCACAAATTGAGTAAAGTTCGTAGCGTGTAGCACGTAGCGCTAAGTTAAGCGTAGCGCGGCTACGCGTGCTGTAGTTCGTAGCAAACCATATTGATGAACCAAATCACGTGCCAAGAGACTAGCGCATAGAAATTCATGCTACACACCATTAACCATAGTGCCAGGAAAACATACATTTCCCCTACATATACACCGAAATTCAAACCCAATACGACACATACAAATGACCCGTTTTCGACTACTTAATGTACTGCGGTTGATTATAAAGTTCTCACCCGAATGCGCTTTTGCTCTTTCCGCCGTGACGTGCAGCATCTGAAATGAAAAGATTCAAATATAAAATCGTGTAAACTATGTTCAGCAAATTCAACATTTCAAAGCGTCGACAGAACGTTTTTGAAATGCCGTATTTGTAGGTATGCGGGTCGTGTTCGGCTTTCGGTTGTTTGGCCGAATACCGAAGCGTAGGATAAAATAAAAATGTCGATGTGATTTAAGCTAGGCTTTGATATGTTCGTATTTAAATATTAGGAGAAGCCTTAATACTAGACATTATTCTGCTTTATAATAAAAAGATAACTGTAAATAAATCAAGTAAACTTAAAATTCAATCCAACAATTCGTTATAAAATTTAATTTTGCTCCAACTAAAACAAAAGATGTCAGCACAATGATGAACCGAAGTTATAAATATTATTATGTTATAATTTTTTATGTTATTTTCGTTTTGTTGTATATTCTGTGTAGGAAAATAGCCGATTACAGTTTTACGTGTACTAAAACTATTTATGTAACCGACTTTAGCCTGACATATTCGGCTCACATAATGCCTGAAATCACGTGTCCCGTCCCTAGTATTTTCATATTTCGTTCCGTGTGATTTTCATTTAGTTTTATTCTCAGTTTTTAATATATTTACGCATTCAGTGCTTCAGTCCCATAGTAGTTTGAATGCTTTTTGTAAAAATGGACCAATTTAGAAATTGTTTGGTGCAATTCAAAGCTTTTGTAAAGCTTTTTGTTATTTATTTGTTAACTTTGATGTCGTGAATACTGCTCGTACAGATCGCAGGTTCGATTCTTGAGTTTGGGAATCACTTATAACGTATTATTTTATCCATCCATAGTTTAAAAGAGTACAATTCCCAGTACGTATGGGTTGAAAGTAGGTTGATGGGGAGATAACTCTTATTTACACCGCAAATGTAAAAAAAATCACACAAATGTATAAAAAAGTGTGTGTACTTATGTACACACGTTAGAAGTTATACTTCTTTGGCGTAACGAGATAAAATTCTTTTTAAATAACGCGCCAAAAGAAGTATAACTTCAATTTTTTTTACAATGCCTTATAGATAAGAGTGAAAATAGGCGATCTTATTGCTGAGAGAAATCTTTAGACAACCACAGGCACCATGGCCGTGATAGGCACAATATTGATCACAATCACGCGTGTTCACGTTTATTTTTATGGCATTGAATGACGAGACGAGCATGCCGTTCGCCTGATGGTAAGCGAAACGACCACCCATAAACAGTAGCAACACCATCCAGCACCTTGAGTTACAAAGTACTGTGTGGTATTCCACTGCGCTCGTCATCCTGAGACATAAGATGTTAAGTCTCATTATGTCCTGAAGTTACATTGGCTACAATGTTCTTCAAACCGAACCACAACAGAGCATGCACACTGCTGCTTGGCGGTAGAAATAGACATTGCGGTGGTACCCACCCAGACGGACTATTAAATATCAGAGACCTACCACCAGTACGTCTCATCATTCAACTGCAATACAAAAAAGCAATTGTAGATAATAACTGTAGGTACATGTGTTCTTTCAAGTGTCAAGTGCTACGGAAGCTTTCAAAGTTTTAATAAGTTCCGGGGAGTTAACGTAACTCCATTGGTCGGCGGTTCCGTTTAAACGTAATATCCGTTATAGGATAAGGTCGCAAAATGTGTTAGACAAAATTCGTATACAATAGTTGCACTATACAGGTGTTGCAAAAAAGATATGTAAGTTTTTTGTACCTATAAAACATACTATAGTAAATTGACCTATAGAATTCGTAGTTTTAAGTCACACTGGTTTTTTTCTAATTAAAGTTGTACAAATTGCAAAAATGATTTATTTAGGTAATGGTAAAAAAGAAAAGACTGTCTCGGTGGCGTAGTTGTATTAAGGTATGACTGCAATGCTGAGGTCTCGGGTTCGATTCCCGGGTCGGGCAAAGTGATATTGGGTTTTAAATTCAGCCCGGAGTCTGGTATTTGTTCCCGATATGGCGATAGGCTCGCCCCCTATAACATCATGGGACGGAATACGCATGGCGAAAAGTAGGCGCACTAGTTGCGCCTCTGCCTAACCCTTGGGGGATAAAGGGCGTGAGTATATGTGTGTAAAAAATAAAAAAGGTTTGAAATTTTAATTGTTATAGATTTAAAATATTTTCACATTTACTTGTAATTTATTAGTAATCACCTTAATCTAGCAAAATACTAAGGTTTTACTCAGCTTTGCCTACCAGTAAAAAAAACACATGAATTTGCTAAGAACCAAAATTTTGCCCAAGCGCGCTGTCATCACATTATCGGATGCAAATGAACTGTCTACCGCTTCAGTGATCAGATATACAAGTAATGTGCATATTTATAAAGTTTCATATTGAAGCCTGATTGACTGCCTCGGTGGCGTAGTTGTATTGCGTACGCGTTACGAGTACAATTTGCGCGCTGAGGTCCTGGGTTCGAATCCTGGGTCGGGCCAAAAAAAAAATTGTGACTGGGTTTTTCCATCTTAAAAAATTACTCAGTCGCAGCTCGGAGTCAGGAAGTTGGCGGTGTGATACCCCCGTGCCTCGGAAAGCACGTAAAGCCGTTGGTCCTGCGCCTGATCTCTCTCCGGTCATGTCGGATTGCCGTCTCACCGGACTACGAGGGTAAAGGAATAGCGAGTGCACCCTGTGTATTGCGCACACACTTGTGCACTATAATATCTCCTGCGTATCTGGCTGATCTCTGTTGAGATTGGCCGCCGTGGCCGAAATCGGCTAGAAAGGGTATATTGAAGCCTATTTCTACTTACACCCTATATATTGATAGAGTAGAGGCAATATCTACAAATCTGCTGCGTAACTATTTGCAAAATATAATTGTAACATAGAAGGCACTCTACCATTCTTGTAGAGATCTCGCTCCACTTCGACAGAACTAAAATTTCACTTCCAAATCTTTGAAAGCCTCATTTAGAGCCGATTTTCACCGCTTGCTGATAAATGCTATCTGCTACATTAACGTGTAAACCGACCAAATACAGAAGTCACGCTCTAATCTATACTCCCAAATAAATGTTGATAAATTGAGTACTATTACATTAGCTGTTTATTACGATAACTGTGAAATAAAAAAAATGTATTTTTAAGGAAAGTAATTTGGAAATGACAACTGTTCACAACAATGGTATAAGAAATAAAAATAATTCTCAAAATGTAGAGACTATTTGTTATTTACATACGAACTCGGCATACCAAACTTACAAACAATGGCAAACGAAATAAGTATTTGCAGAAAAAACACTTAAGCAACTATTTAAACCCGAGATCGAGCAATTTCCACCGGTTTTAGTTTAAGAGTGTTCTCCAACAAACTAACTTTAGGCATTGCACTAGAAACTTTCCAACTGCGCGGTACGCGCGCAAAGTTTTCAAACCACTAATCCATATCGAACTTTATTAAACGCACACCGCCAATTTCAACTTTATGCTGCAGAACACAGAGTCCATTCAAGTTTGTGCAACGTAGCGCTGAAACGATATTCAACTCTCAGTGCTGCATGTAGAGTCCAATTTCCTACACACCCAAACTAGATTTGAAAAAGTTTATAACGCTTGAATGGTTCGCTTCTTTAATAGCGGTGGTATTTTTATTTTTTCCAGTTTCGAAATCCTGTTTCTAAGTTCTTTTTGCTGATGGCCAGCATGAAACTTTTTTTCTTCGCCGAGATGCGGTTTTTTCTTGTGTGCTCATTTAGAAGATACAAATTGATATTCTTTATTCAAATTTAGCTTAGAGGAATATATTTTTTTAAGACTTATATAATTTCTTTGCGTTAAAAATTTATAACTGGCACGTTTGCTCGGCCATAAGAAATATAGCATTTGAATTTTACAGAATATTTTTCAGACTCTACTTATGTCTAGATTCTAAAGTATATGGGCCTGTTTCACAACATTAAGTAAATGTTATCCGCTTTACGTTAGACAGGTAATGTTTAACGCACTTTTTTTCTTATCATTTATTTAGGAGCTCGACTTTTGTATTAGGTCGCCTTATACTAGGTGTTGCTCGTGGCTCCACCCGCGTGAAAAGCCTTTCTCGCTACAAAACTCCCTAAAACACAGTACGACGCCAGCGCCATGCTAAAAGCAAGTGGTAGGCATAAGCCACTAGGTAATTAGTGCCACCGACTTTTCGCTATATACCTATGTTCCATCCCGTGATGAGCACAAAAAAACCATATACAATAAAAACAGAGGAAAAAACAGGTTAAATTCTCAAAACTGACATAAATTGTACGTCTTATTGGCCGAAATTATATTTGGTCCACACTGTAATGAACATCGCTGCCGAGATAAAGCCAAAGCCACAAATAAATATCCCTAAAAATTTGGCCAGCGGTGTACAAAACTTTTTCGGGATTCCGTCGCATAGTACCGGGTAGATTGTCCGGAAATTCATCCGGGAGTAGGTTCGAAGCGATTCCATCGCAAGCTTTTTTTACCGAAATTGATCTAATTTAGTTGAAACTCGTTTAGTTTTGATTGATTACGGGCTCATTGGATTAATTATAATTAGTCTTGATTGAAATTGCTTAGGATAACTCAGTTAGTGTAAGTAGTGTTACGTTGCAAACAATTTTGTCTGTAACATGGTATCGTCACCCCAGGGTGACGATACCACTGTCTCAAAGCCAGCGTGAAATAACAGCCCCCTTATTCTGTATGACATTGTTAACTCGTAACGCGGCCGAATTGTGGACGATACCCTAGTTAGGAATGGAACGGTCTGCTGAGACAATGTCCGGAGGTTCGAAACCCAAGGCACACACCTCTGGCTTTTCGAAGTTACTTGTGTATTGGTTATCAATTATTATCGTTCACTTTCACGGTGAAGGAAAACATCGTGAGGAAACCTACATACCTGAGGATTCCCCATAAGAAACCTAGGCCAGCGTGGTGGACTAAAGCCCAACGCCTCTCAGTAGTAGCGGAGGCCCGTGCTCAGCAGTGAAAGAAAGAAAGAAAGAAGAAGAAAGAAAAAGATTTATTGTCGCAGCAGTGAGCAAAGAATTGAAAACACAAAATAATAACAGTAAACACTTAAATATAAAATACTTCAACCCCAAGTCCACGCCGCGACAATTAGGTGACCAACTCAGCATAAGCTGTGTTATGATTTGAGTCAAAAACACAGCACTGTTTTTCAGTGGTCACCTAAGGTAACGTACGGACGGCAAACCAGCGCAGAAACAAACAAAAAAACAAAAGATAAATAAACGAAACTATAAGTTGTGCACTACGCGACGCGCGTCAACAGTGGGCGGAGCCGTGCGGGGGGCAACTCACTTCTTGCATCAGACGTCCTGCGCCCGAGTTACGAGTAGACGCGCACACGGGAGACTTAATTTAATAGTAAAAGCGAAGTAAAAATAATAAAATATTAGCAACAACCAAGGTCTGCAACATGTGTGAAGAAAATATCTACACAACAATAACAAACAAGTACATTTCTTTACAAATTACACGAGAAACACAAAAAGAAAACAAAAAGTGATACAATTATGCTAAAAACTAACAGCAACTTACGAGCTATAAATATATTTTAAGGTGCAGGTACACAATAAACACACGATTGAATTTGACATTCCAATAAAACTTTCTTATAATTGATTTTGAAAGTCAATCAATTTTTTAGGACCCGTAATGGAGGTGGAATTGTGTTCCAGCACTTGGTGGCCTGAAAGCGAAAACTACCGCGAAATGCAGCTGTGCCATGTCGTGGAGTTCGCAACAGAAGATTACTGGAACGGGGAACATATTTGTTGTGGTCTCGCGCCCACTCTAACTTGGAGTAGAGATATAGCGGGACCTGTGTCTTCACCACACCAAACATTAGGGATGCGAGATGCAAGTCCCTCCTGTGTTTCATATTTAATTGTTTGTGTTGGTTCAAAAATGGTGTGATATGACTACGCGAAGGAACGTCAAAGCAAAAACGCACACAAGCATTCTGGGCAGTGGGCAGTATAATAATGTTTTAGTTTAATTTAACGCGTATATAGGCGATTTGATTTTGTAAAGCTACTTATGCTGCTGACTGTACATGGTTTTCACTAACCATTATGTGACTCTACCTATTTTATTATTATTTAACTTATATGTGATCAAATTTCGGACTGCTTCGGTGGTGTAGTTGTATTGCGTTCGCGGTATGACACCGCTCTGAGGTCCTGGGTTTAATTTATGACGTGATATTGGGTTATTCTACCCACTAAAAACCAAATGATGGAGTTTTAGTTTTCATCAAAATCGTCCCCGAGACTCCTTGGAGCGTTTTTCGCTATTCCTTACAGTTCGGATATCGCCATCCACGGCCACTTGAAAAATTCATCTTGTATAGGAAACAGCAACGGTTATTAGAGTTTCTATCTACATTATTACCGTAATATAAGCACAAACTATTCGCCATATTGGCTCTTTTGCAATGGCAGGAGGCATAGAACTAAGCGCATAATACCTTATCTATCCTCATGGCTCGATCGCTTAAACCACGGCTTAACAACGGGACATAATACTGTTGTGTATTCTGGTAATGAATTTAGATTATCGTGAAGTGAAGTTCAATTCATACAATATTAATAGATATTTTTAGTTAAAAAATTGCAATATTGATCTGTTTTATTTTAATAATAATAATAATAATCAGCCCGCAGGGGCGGCTTTGTGGCGAGCCGACGGTGAGTGGCGACACCGCGTACCCCGATTCCGTGGGGGCTAAATGAGACCCCCTGACCCTTGGCTTGCCTTAACTGGCCGGCTAATGGTGGAAATCGCAAGAGCTAAGAACCTGAGCTCCAGGGTGGAAGTGCTCAAGCTGCGTAATAGCGAGGAAACACGCTCCGGGACGCGTCAGCGACCCGCGATGGTGAAATCGGTGCACGCCTCTCGACACCCTTTAGCCACCCACACCGATGTTGCGTCCTTGGCATGCGCCACTTTTTGGGATGCCCATCTAGTGGGGGGGGCAAGTCACCGTCTGCCTTGATTACAAATGATTGAGACATTTTACTTGGCAGGCGTCCCGTTGTCTCAATCAATAGCCCAGCAACCAGTCCAGCTAGATCCCATCCATAGACCCGGTATAATTCCCATCTTCTCCGCAATAGTCCTTGCACCTTGCGGGCGCTGTCTTTGGCTGTATTTCCATAAGTACAGACAGAGAGAGTACCTACAAGGTGTACACACCCCAACTAGAGTAATGTATCTTAAAGGGGCCTCTACGTGTTGGATCCATATCCCCACGCAAGCCTTCCAAAAGGACCGGCCTTCGTGCCGTGATTACCCGCAGGAAAGATACAACATAATAATAAACCCGCAGGGGCGGCTTTGTGGCGAGCCGTCGGTGAGTGGCGACACCGCGTACCCCGATTCCGTGGGGGCTAAATGAGACCCCCAGACCCTTGGCTTGCCTTAACTGGCCGGCTAGGGGTGGAAATCGCAAGAGCTAAAACCTGAAGCTCCAGGGTGGAAGTGCTCAAGCTGCGTAATAGCGAGGAAACCCGCTCCGGGACGCGTTAGCGAACCGCGATGGTGAAATCGGTGCACACCTCTCGACACCCTTTAGCCACCCACACCGATGTTGCGTCCTTGGCATGCGCCGCTTTTGGGATGCCCATCTAGTGGGGGGCAAGTCACCGTCTGCCTTGAATACAAATGATTGAGACATTTTACTTGGCAGGCGTCCCGTTGTCTCAATCAATAGCCCAGCAACCAGTCCAGCTAGATCCCATCCATAGACCCAATTAATTTCCATCTACTCTGCAATAGTCCTTACACCTTGCAGGCGCTGTCTTTGGTTGTAATTCTCCCATAAATGCAGACAGAGATAGTACCTGCTTGGTGTACATATCCCAACTATATTAAAGTATCTTTAAGGGGCCTCTACGTGTTGGATCTGTATCCCCACGCAAGCCTTCCAAAAGGACAGGCCTTCGTGCCGTGATATTCCACAGGAAAGATACAATAATAATAACATTTATTTTATTAATTTTTTATTTTATTTTTATTGTTAGGGAAACTAATAGCTAGGTAACAAATAAATTACAAGTGCTTACGTATAAAAATTTAGAGCCAATCATAAGTTTCCACAGATAAGTATTTTAGAATATAAGTAAATAAAATTACAGTCGGTTGAAAGACAGCACACCAACGTGACGGCCAGTTTACTCATTGACTGCAAAGGCAAAAGTTAGCTGGTTACTTGTACCAAAATTGTTTTTAGGGTTTCGTACCTCAAAAAGAAAATAGCACCCTTTATAGGATCACTTTCGGTCGGTCTGTCTATCAAGAATCTTTTGCTCAGGATAAAATATTAAAGATATCGCGTAAGGATATCAAATTGAAATTTATATCAGATACTCGAGTCTATGGTTTCTTTCAGCTGTGAAAAAATCAAGCTTGTAAGCCGACGCGATCAAAAGATATGACCGTTTATATCGCATATTTTCGCATAATTTGTGATTTCGCCGGGAATCAAAACCTATAGTGTACTTCCCGTTGACCTAGAATCATGAAATTTGGAAAGAAGCAAGGCCTTACAGCACATAAAAAATATGTAATACGTAAATATGTAGTTTAATAACAAAAAATGAGAATTTTCAATTTTTTAAAATTTGATTAATTTATTCATTAAGTTTGGCGAACTATTTAACTTATATACACAGATACCTTACCTACAAGATTTTCGGAGCTATCGGTACGCGCGTACAACTCGCACTTGTATGGTTTTTTTTTGTATTTGTGAAGTGACAGTGCAGTCCTGCATTCGAGTCTTCGATTGGATTGTTTCGGTGAATGATTAGAATATAATAAGTTACAAGAATTGAAAGTGATAAAGGGTTTTCTACTCAGTGTCAGCCCGGACTCTGGAATTGATGCACTATATGGTGACAGGCTCGTACCCTATCACATCATGGAATACGCGGGGTGAAAACTGGGTGCACTAGTTGCGCCTCTGCCCACCCATTCGGGGATAAAAAGGCGTGAGTGTGTGTAGTTACTTGGCAATCCTGCACGATGGACAGACGACTTGCTAAAGGTCGCAGAAACACGCTGGATGCAGGCCTCTTTTGACAGGTCCGTCTGATATCTTTAGGGGAGGCCTATGTTCCGCAGTGGACCTCAGCGCCCCAAACGTACTCGTAACGTATACGCAATACAACTACGCCACCGAGGCAGTAAATAAAAATCATATCACACCTTTACCCCAAAGAGGTAGACACAACTTTTCCACGGTCTTTATCTTATTTCCGTCCTATCATATGATAGAAAGCGGCCAGCATCCAACGTGTTCCTGCGACCTTTATAAATACTCACCGCTTTACTAATAAACGTTTTATACGTCAGTGACAGATGGGCTTAGAATGTGGCAAAAAACGCAACTCGTAAGATGATATCGTTTAATTTTGATGTTTGTGATTGATCGAGAGACCAATACGTCAGTCACGTGTTAGTCTCTCAACCAATCCCAATCAAACTAAACGGAGTCGTGTCGTTGTTTTCTTGTCACAGTCTAAGCCAAAGTCTTGCCATGTTGAGTGATATTTACTGTCAGAGGAAGTGAGACAAAACATTGTATAACTATGATAGACGTATACAGCGATTTTTAGTAAGACCCTAATGATTTAATAAAAAAATATTTCGAACATCTATAAAGCGTATGCTGCTTTCCTATATTCCATTATGAAGGAAAACATAATATATTTTGTAATTTAATATGTTTATTCTCCAAACCCGACCCCAGATTCTCGCTCTATCAACAACTATGTTTATTTAGGATCAGTTCCTTCAACTCGATCACTACGAGTACATATTTACTTCCAAATAAAAATTAATATTTGAAGTTCACTAGTAAATCGGCCGTAGATTTGGTAATCTAAAAATAATAATAATCTGCTTCAGTGGCGTAGTTGTATTGCGTACGCGTTACGAGTACTACTTGCGAGCTGAGGTCCTGGGTTCGAATCTCGGGTCAAGCCAAAAACACAGTGACTGGGTTTTTCCATCTTAAAAGTTACTCAGTCGAAACTCGGAGTCGGCAATTGGCGGTGTGATATCCCTGTGCCTCGGAAAACACGTAAAGTCCTGCACCTGATCTCTCTCCGGTCATGTCGGATTGCCGTCTCACCAGACTATGAGAGTGAAGAAATAGCGAGTGCACCCGTGCATTGTGCACACACTTGTGCACTATAATATCTCCTGCGTACTTGGCTGATCTCCGTTGAGATTGGCCGCCATGGCCGAAATCGGCTAGGGATATTAATCTAAAAATGAACTTGAACTTCTCTCGTGCTTGAAGGCTTAGAACACCTAAAATTCTAGCCTGCGTCTTGTTTCATGATCGATCTAAGGTATTAAGATTTGTCGTCAGCAAAGACCATTTGACGCATGCTCATTTACATATAATAGATACCTTTTCCTTGGCGCGCCGTGTCGATTAGAACGAGTCGTATTAATTATCCTGCAATAGTACATTTGGTGCAAGGGGCACCTGTCACTCCGTGGTACCAATCTCCGGAGCGTCGCTGTCATTTGCTACGCAGACGACACGCTTGTGACAGCGACTGCAGCGACTTTCCAGGAAGCCACCCTGCTCGCCTCGTTCGGTACCGAACACGTTGTGGGCAGGATACGGCGGTTGGGCCTCTCTGTGGCTTTAAATAAAACTGAGGCTCTTTATTTTCATGGGCCTCGGATGAAGCCACCTAGGGAAGCCCACATAACAGTGGAGGGCGTGCGGATTCCTATTGGCTCCAAGATGAAGTACCTTGGACTGATTCTGGACAGCCGATGGAACTTCCGCGCGCACTTCGAGATGCTGTCACCAAAATTGGTGCGAACAGCAGGTGCGCTTGCGCGCCTGCTGCCGAACCTGGATAGTCCCGGCATCTCTTGCCGAAGTTTGTATGCTGGTATCGTGCGGTCTATGGCCTTATACGGGTGTCCCGTTTGGGCCGAGTCCTTGGGCACGCGCTGCCTCATGTTACTGCGTAAACCACAACGTTTAGTGGCGCAGCGGATGATCAGGGGTTACCGCACGATATCGTACGAGGCAGCCTGCGTATTGGCCGGTACTCTACCCTGGGACTTGGATGCCAAATCCCTCTCGTCAGTATTCTTCTGGCGGGAGGAGGTGTCCCGTCGCGGGGTGAGGCTGGCCCTCGGAGAGGTCAGGGCCCAACTGACTTCTCTCCGAGGGGCTGTCGTGGAGGAGTGGCTGGCCAGGTTGGAGAGCCCGAGCGCAGGCTTAAGGACCATTGCGGCAGTGCGACCTGTCCTTGGACAGTGGCTCGACAGGCGCCACGGTGCGCCCACTTTTCGACTGACGCAGATCCTGACCGATCATGGATGTTTCGGTTCGTTTCTGTGTCGGATCGGAAAAGAGGAGTCCGCCGTGTGCCACCATTGTGGCAACTGCCCAGAGGACACGGCCCAACATACGCTCGAGGAATGCCCAGCCTGGGAAGAAGAGCGCAGCGTTCTCAGGCCAGTCATTGGTAGAGACCTCTCTCTGCCGACCGTAGTAGCTGCTATGATCGGTAGACGGAGGGCATGGCGTGCGGTAGAATCCTTCTGCGAGCGTGTCATGTCGCAGAAGGAAAGCGCAGATCGCGATCGGGAACGAACCGATCCTGCCCGCCGCCTAACGAGAAGGAGGAGGCGCCGGGCTGAAGATTGACCTACGCCCCCCCCCGCCCTGTGGTATGGGGGCATTTAAAGAATTCCACCATGGTATTCCCTGCCTGTCGTAAGAGGCGACTAAAAGGGAGCTAGTGGAAGTTGCGGCTGCGCAGCGGGGAATGCGCAGTCTCAAGTTGACGGCAGCACGGAATCATCGTGCTGCCATTAAAGAAGGGGACCTCTGAGTCCAAAGAGGCGAGCCGCGAAGCGGTATAGCGCGGTGACGGGTCCGGCGAATTCGGATGCATTCACGACCCCCCGGAACCGTCCCACATGCGCAGAAGCGGGCCACCGCGGGTTTTAGTCGGTATGCCGGCATAATTTGAGGGACCCGTTCCAGAGGTCATTTAGATGGCATCTGGGTCGGAACGCCGGTGAGTCCGACATAACTATTCTTCCCCTCCCCAGGCTCAAGATAAGTATCCATAAGACGGATTTTTCCTGCGGGACAAAAAAAAAAAAAAAAAAAAAAAAGGGGCACCTGTCAAATAACGGAAACAGTAAACTATGACGTCACCGAGTATCCCGGCGATAATGCTGCGTGCGTGAGAAAGAGATAGCGCGATAATGGGGGCGTTGTGGGGTTCCACGCCCCCATTTTTGCTCATATTTATCAAATATAAGTTTTATGTGAAATCACTACTTATCAAAAATGGTTGAAAAATAAAGCAGTTGCCTCGTTCGTCACATAAAATTTCTTTTTTGTATTATTTTATGCTACACGTAAAATATTATCCAAACAAAAATCATATAATCTACGCTATTGCTTCGGTAGTATTAAGCCTCATAAAGATAGAGCAATGATTGCTAGCAATAGCAATGGAGAGGTAATTCTCGCCTGGCCTAAATAATAATCGTATACGAGCCTTTTGACAGATATTAAAAAAAACTTGTATGATGCTCTCAGGTTGTACAAAAATGTTTACCGTGTAAATTGTCGTAGTCATATAATCGCCTGCATACAAACGTGTGATGCAAAATTCTCCTGAAAATTATTGCTAGCAATAATTGATCCATCTAACTAAAGCTTTAGTGTAATGTCAGATAAAGCAGGTGCTCGTTCGTACAAAATAAATAGCATCCCTTCTTTTTGTACTAAACGCCCTAATGTTTCTCGCCACCGAACGACCGAACCAACAACTCCAGCGAAGCGTCCAAGTGGACTTATTTACAATTTTAACACGCTTTCCATTTTATTATTGCGCTACATTCAGTAAAGTTGAACATTTTCTTTTTTAGCTGGAATTGAGGTCAGTATCTCCAGCGTAGAATATACGGAAATTCCAGCTATATTTAATACAGAAATAGAAACATTTATGTAGATTCTCGAATTTGTAGTTTCACTGGTTATTGTAGCAGAAATCACACAAACGAACCGTTTGGATAGTGCGAGAGTCACCAATATATTTCGTATTCGGCTGTATTCGGTAGTGTCCGATATGTCGCTGCGTATTGCATTCCAAATTCTACCTGAGTTCATAATAAGAAAGGTGGATATTTTCGGCAGCGATTGAGGGACCTAACATATCTCGTTAGTAATTTGCCTTAAGTTGTTTTTAGCTCAGATAAAGGTACAAGAATCTATTTCTGAGATTTGAGACATTTCAGTTAAAATCACATCTTGGGCATCCTTTTATCCGACTTCCCTTCTACGAATCATAAATAATTTATAGGACCTTTATTACCTTCAGCCACTAACTAATATTTTATCTATTTCTTCAGATTGTGTGATGTACGAAAAAAAGTGAGAAAACGGTGTTTATTTTCAGCCCTAATGATCGATTTGATAAAATATCCCAATCAAGAACTACGATGCAAGAATCATCATCATCATCAGCCACATAGCGTCCACTGCTGAACAAAGGCCTCCCCTAAAGATTTCCAGACGGACCTGTCAAAAGCGGCCTGCATCCACGCGTTCCTGCGAATATACTAATCATATCAACTGTAAGGATGTCAAACAATTCTTATTATGCTGACCAACATCTCTGTCCCCTGACCGTGAAACATCGGGAGAAAAACCGCGATAAAATCCGAATACTACTTTTATTTCATTGACAATTTACGATACAGGACTATTGTCAATTTAAATACAACGTAAATCTAAACCCAATTCCAGCCTAATGTAGCAATTCGGACTACACCAGCATGTTCCCGGGGGATAGGACATAACTCACCGCTGGTGTCCCGCACAGTCGTCCCGCGAGAGGGCGATGTCCTGCTCCTGCAAACAGATATGGATTCATTAGATTAGTCAAATAAAATAGCATTGTTTTGGTGATTCATTTAAATAATTAACCCAAAATAAAACATCTATTATGGAAAGATACAAATTTATTAGATACTAACTTTACCACGTGGCTTCGCCCCCGTGAATGAGTTTTACCGGGATGAAAGTCCCAACACATATTTTGCCAAGATAAAAAGGTATGTATGATTTTACATTGAAAATACAGAAATTGTCTCTTTTATAATTAAGGCGACTTTTATACCAATAAACAGTAATTTTCAATAATTAGTTTAAAACACAATTTTGATTGAAAACGGCAACATGTTTGAGTCTCCGTACAACAAAATTTCTGAAACAGACGTTGGAACTTGGTGGATAGATTGAAATTAAAGAAAGATATGAAAAATGTGGCTCGTTTATTTTATTAGAGTTGAAATAGTCTTTCCGATGATGTTATTAGAAATTTATCAGATAATTTTTTGAAAAATCACAATGAAAAGTTGATTGAAATAGTTGAAATTTTAGATACGGCCTCTAAGTCAATTTGACTGCAACACTATATACAGGCAAAGGTCTTCTAGAAATTTCGAATCCAAAGCAATTACAATGTAACCCAAATCTAATTCAGCGGATCCTAATCTGGGTTATCGTTGACGTGTAAACAAACGCAGCACTCCACAGCGCTTTAATGCGCTTCCATTTCAACGGTTTACTGTGTTCATACTTTGTTGAGGCCCTCGTAAAACTGCTAGGTCTGAGGCACAATAGGCTGCGAATCATTAGTTTTATTTATATTAGTAGGAACTTCATCCAATTACATTAAATAAAATAAAAATCTTAATAATATTATACATTCAAAGGTTTTTGAAAATGTTTGAATGTGTCGTAATTTAACACATAGGCATCTAATTTTTCTTTAACATCTTTCATTAGCTTCATACGTATGTATGTATGTAACAGAAACTTTGAACATGATTTTGACCCCCTTTAAAACGTCGGTTTTTTTTTTTTTTTTTTTTTTAATTGCTGTGAATGACGAGACGAGCATGCCGTTCGCCTGATGGTAAGCGATACGACCACCCATAAACAGTAGCAACACCATCCAGCACCTTGACTGACAAAATACTGAGTGGCATTCTACTGCGCTCGTCATCCTGAGACATAAGATGTTAAGTCTCATTATGTCCAGTAGTTATACTGGCTACAATGTCCTTCAAACCGAAACACAACAGTGCATGCACTGTTGCTTGGCGGTAGAAATAGACATTGCAGTGGTACCCACCCAGACGGCCTCTTACATAATGAGAGACCTACCACCAGTAAACCCAGTTATCCCGGTAACTTGCTCCCGTTGGAAATAACTGATTTAAATAGATGGCGCTGGCGTCGTACAGATGGCGCTATGGATCGGTTCGGTGATTTAGTGACTTTGTAGCGGGAAATCCTTTAACGCGGGTGAAGCCGCAAACAACACCTAGTCTTTAATAATTGCTATTTGTTGTTTATGGCTCTACCTTAAAACCATTTCTTAATGAACCTAAGTAATAAACATGTACTTTTCTGGGATAAAAATTGTCTTTTGTTTTTTTCTGGCTGTAGCTTACTCCGTGCGAAATTTCATAAAAATCGGTTTAGTGGTTTAGCTGTCAAAGTGTAACAGACAGGCAGACTAAGTTACTTTCGCAATTATATTAATATGGATGGATACTGAAAACCAGAAGGCAAAATATAATCATAGCCTATAGGGAGCGTGCACGAACTATAGGGGGCAGCACAAAATCGACACCAGAGCCACAGGTGAATAAAAAAAGAAACTAGAACTAGCACAATAATTTGTTGATATATTCTTTTAATATGACAAAAATGATAAAAAATGTGTTCCGGCCGAATGTTATTTATACCCAGCGTGTCCAGAATATGCTTTTTTTAGATGGGAACTAGTTATTTAAGCAAAATTAGGAGGTTATGTTCCCTTAATTACAGTTTTTTTTGTATTGAATATTTATTGGAACTTTGTTCTTATTTAAACGCAACAGACAGGTGTCAATATGTCACTGCTATAAGATTTTGTCTTCACAAACTAAGTGTTTTCTTCGAAATCTCTAATATGGTAGCAAGGCTATGGATGATGAATATCAGTCATTTATTAAGAACAAAATAGTTAGTGAAATTCATTGGAAAGCAGCCAAAAGGGTTTAAAGGGTACAATGAACTTAAGTCTTGTGTTTTGTAAAAGTGGTAAAGACATTATTGCATATACTGATGCAGACTGGGCATCTGATAACATAGATCGTAGGTCGTATACAGGCTATGCCTTCTTTATAGGTAAGAATATTGTCTCTTGGGAGAGCAGAAAACAACGTACTGTTGCATTGTCCAGTACAGAATCTGAGTACATGGCTTTGTCTGACACATGCAAAGAAGCTTTATTTATTAAAAGTTTTTTGCGTGAGACATCGGGTACTGTGCCGAAAATTACAATCTATAATTATAACCAGTCAGCTATAAAATTATGTAAAAATTTCATGTTCCATTCTAGGACGAAACATATTGATATACGTCATCACTTTATAAAAGAAATTGTTAATGATGGTGTAGTTGAAATGAAATACTTAAATACAAATGATATGTTAGCTGATGTACTAACAAAGCCACTTTGTAGAGATAAACATTGTAAATTTACAAATTTAATGTTAACATAAAATGTATGTTTGTTTATCTGTGTACCCATATAGTTTTATATATATAGGTACTTAATAAAAGCTTGTGTATTAGACTAGTTGCGTTTAAGGGCCAGTATTGGAACTATGTTCTTATTTAAACGCAACAGACAGGTGTCAATATGTCACTGCTATAAAATTTTGTCTTCACAAAATATGTGTTTTCTTCGAAATCTCTAATAATATTATCTTCAAAACATATTTATTTTTATAAATTACGTAACGAAACATTTCTAAATGCTTTTGGAACTCATAATTATGTATGTTTTATACAGCTTTTATTATTTTTGTCGATTTTCACATAACCATGGAATGTAACTACTTAGGTACTATTCTTGGGAACATTATATATAATTTTACACCATTTGATTTGTTTATTTTTATGTTTTGGAGCATCCATATATACAGCGATACATTATCAACAAATTAAATGTTATTTTTCATCCTTTTAATGAATATTGTACGTCAATACCAAGTATCGATGGGTTAAAAATGAGTCGTCAAGTGCCAGTGCAAAGTATCGATTGCGCCACTAGATGGCAGTGCTTACGACGTGCACGTTCCCTATAAGTTAATTTAAATAATAACGTCAGACTTAAAAACAACCAGCACGAGTTAGAAGGTACAGAGGACATGGATAGCGAAGACGAGAATAAGGCTAGAGAAGAAGAAGTGGTGAAGGTGAACGGTGAAGGAAAATATCGCGAGGAACTACATGCCTGAGAATTTTCCATAAGAATTTCGAGGGTATGTGAAGTCTGCCAATCGGCACTAGGCCAGCGTGGTGGACTTAGGCCTAACCCCTCTCAGTAGTAGAAGAGGCCCGTGCTCAGCAGTGGGCAGTATAAAGGGTGTAAAAGACAGCCTACCGAAAACTGATACCAGGTGTTCAGTACATGATTCTGATACCCCCTGCGTTTGAATTTTTCGTCGGTCTTTTTATGAATTTTTGTAAATTTTTTTCAATCATAACGCAATAATATCGATACTATTCACTAACACAACCCCACTTTCATTAAAATAACAAGAAGTACATTATTTTCATAATAACAGAAATGTATGTAGAAAAGATAAAATGTACGCACGCGCCCCCAGTCAGCTGTTTTGAAATAGGTATACAGCGCCACGCGCGCCGCGTGCAATGGCCTCGCTGCGCCGCGCCGGGCGGCCGGCCGCCGCGCCGGCCCAAACGCGCGCCGACGCGCGCGGCGTCCTTTGACTACGAGCGACGAGCGTTGCGAATTTCGGATTATAGAAAATGTGGATTGGACTTATTTAATTCCACTCGTCAATTCATTAATTATGAACGCGAAGTTGTGTTTTTATGAAAGAATAATGAAATAATGATTTTTAATAGGACTAAAGTAAGCCCTCCTGTTCTTTTAATTTTTTTTATTTAACATTAGAAAAGTATTTACTGTGCTTATCAGTTGTAGGTGTTTAAAAAAAAAAAGATTTTGTTAGCTAGTATTAACTGTGAAGGAATATCACAATTTTCCAAAACTCGTAAATGTGACCACACATACCACATCTTTACAAAACTTGGATGCACTAAGCATTTTTTTTTTCTTTGTGACGAAACAGGGAATCCTATTTAGTAAATGCCCAAACATGAATCCAGCAAATTATTCGTACTTCACGACGCAAATAAATTTAATGAAAATGACCGATCCAAATGTTATAGGTCTAAGTAATTTCTTTGAGCGACGCGTGCCGCGTGCGACTCGCAAGTACCTACTTTTGGCCCCTGGCGGGTAGTGCGGCGGTTTGTTTGTTAATAATTGTTAGTTCCGACGCGCCTTTCGTCTTGTGCGGATCGTAAGTTTTCGTAACGTTACGAACGAGAATTTGTGGTTTTTGTGTTTTTTCTTTTTTCAGGATTTCCAGGAAAAATAAGTGATTTCATTAAAATGTCTCGTGAGCGGAATAGTGAATACCTTAACAATTTCAGTGCACATGAATATGGACAAATGATAATGTGTTACGGTGAGGCTCGAGGTAATGCGCAACGAGCTCTTCGACTTTACGTAGAAAAGTATCAGTGTAATTACTCGGGCGTATCAACGTATTTTAGATAACCATCCGGTTGTACCCAGACAAGAAGGGTCTGGAAGACCCATAAGAAGTCGTACGGAAAACCACATTCTAGCTGTAATACACGCAAACCCACGGTTGGGAACACGAACGGCGGCTCGTGTGATACGTAACCGTTACACATCTAGATTGTCGCATTCGACTGTGCATAAAGTGTTACGTAGAGTAGTAGTTACACATTCACAAGGCACAAGCACTGCTCTTCGCTGACAGAAGTCGACGTGTGTCGTACTGCCGTTGCTTCCAAGACCAGCATCGCGCAATTCCCAACTTTGCTGCGAACGTGATATGGACTGATGAGTCCACATTCACGAGGAATGGGATGTGGAACAGACGCAATTCCCACATATGGGCACACGAAAATCCTTTTGCCATCCAAGAAACAGGATTTCAAACAAGGTGGAGTGTAAATGTGTGGGCCGGTATTTACAACGACAAAATTCTTGGGCCCATATTCCTTCCTGAACGAATGACCGGCCGCCTTTATCATAAGTTTCTACGGACGGATTTGGAAGAGATTCAACGGAACGGAACACGACGGCGCTCCCCCACACGTGGTACTCCCCGTGCGACAGTTACTAAACGACACTTTCCATGATCGCTGGATTGGCCGATTCGGTCCTCACTTTTGGCCAGCTCGTTCCCCAGACCTGACACCTTTAGATTTTTTTCTTTGGGGCTATGTAAAAGAGAGTGTATTTACTAGTGAGTGCAATACCGCAGAAGAAATGCGAGAACGTATTTTAGGAGTTTTTGCGAAACTGCATACAGAATGTGTTCGTGACCCCAGCTTTATGTTCCGGCTTCATGCCGAGACGCTACGACGGGCTCGTATCTGCGAACGAGTTGGTGGCGGCCACTTCGAACCTTATCTCATTAGAAGCGAGAGGACTTGATGTAGGTAAGCCCAATGGAATTTAATCGTAAAGTGGACAGTGCCGTCGACAGTATTTTGTCGAGTTGAGTTGTGTTAATCCTCGTATCACGCCGCGGTGCTTTAACCTAAGAACCTATTCGCGCAGTGCCCCGCGCCGTAGGTAGATTTCGATAACTACGCAATGGATCGCATACATTGCTGTCTCAAGAATTATGACATTGTTATGCACACATATCCGGTACACACGGATATCTTTATTTTAATATAGGCATAAAATACTACTTTACTTTAAAAATTTCGGTAGGCTGTCTTTTACACGCTGTATAATACAGGGCTGATTGCATTGCATTGTAAGGAGAAGTGGAAGTTATGTTAAAGAAAGGGGATGAATACTTAAATAACTTCTTTGAAGGAAGAATACCACCTAAAACCCAATGGTTACCACATAGGTATAACCTGTCCTCTGGCATTTACCAAATAAAATCGATCATAGACTCAAATAATCCTTTTAAGACCAAACTTTTTACGCCCACATAAAAAAGGCTTTACAATTTTCCTTATCTCATAGTACCTTCAACTTAACAGGTACACTTGCGACGTAAAACTTTAAAAGCCAATAAAACGGAGCCATCGCAGGAACAGCTGATAAGCGCTTTTTTATTTAACAGTCCGAGCGTTATTAAGGCGATTACCATCTTTAGATCTGTTGGGATACCGAAGGCTTCGCCAGGTGTATGCTAGCTTTGTTTTAACAGATCTATATAAAATTGGTGTAACTTTTTGGGATTTTATATTGAAATTGTGTTTTGTTTTGTGTTTCATTTTAATAACAACAATCTAAATTACTCTACAACATCTAAGCACACCCTCAAACCTATTACTCCAGAAGGGATAGGCAGAGGTGCAGCTAGTGCATCCACTCTTCACTGTGTGTATTATTATTATTATTATTTTTTATGGCATAGTATGACGAGACGAGCATGCCGTTCGCCTGATGGTAAGCGATACCACCGCCCATAAACAGTAGCAACACCATCCAGCACCTTGAGTTACAACGTACTGTGTGTATTCTGCCTCATGATGTGATAGAGGGCGAGAAAATTTAAAGTTCAGCCCTTAGCAATATCTTTTTAATAACAGAATTACCACCACCACTTTTAATTTACACTGTCGGAAGGAAAGTATGCATCACGGACTTTTAAGTAGCAATAATAAGAAGCGATTTTATTTAACCCCGTTATTTCCAATAATCGTAAAAAACGTAACTGTAAAGTTCCTACTTCTATTTCGTGAATTACTTGTAAGTACCACCCCAGTGTACCCTCTCAAGCTACAAACTCTCAATTTAACAGTCCTCTGGTCAAACTGCATCCAAAATTCTACCCTATTTCTCTACTTATAAAATGCAAAACAGAAAACTCAAGAAGAGAAAGTATATCTGAAGAATCAAGTCATCCAGAACTAAATGTCACTTCTCCAGTTCCTGTCTTCGTGAAAATGGATTTCGAAACACCATTTAAATTGAACGTGAAATAATCATTTCGGTGTTAATCGGAATTTCGACGTAAAGTAATCCCGAAGCCATCGTCTTTCTAGAAACACCCTAAGGCGATAAACTTAGAGCTTAAATTTAAATGACCTCATTAATAAGCGGGCACTCGGGCTATGAAGGTATGGGTTTGATTTTCAGGTCGGGCAATTTATGTCGAATTTTTTAATGTTTCCAAATTATGTCACTGTGGTCGTTATAAAAATATGCTCAAGATTGGAATATAATAAGATGTATTATGGTTTTAGGATTCACCCCTATCATAGTACAAATATATAATACTAGCTTTTGCAAGCGGTTTCGCCCGCGTGAAAAAATTAAAAATATCCATTATTGCCCATGGGAGCAAATTTCCGGGATAAAAAGTAGTTTACGTATTAAGCCAGGACATGGTCTACCCGTGTGTCAAATTTCATCCAAATCCGTTTAGTTGTTTCTGCGTTTACTTCTAACAAACACACAAAAAAATTCACAAACTTTCGCATTTATAATATTAGTAAGAAGATAGTATGATAAGAAGTAAGATAATAATACCAGCTCTGCATTATATACTGTCCCACTGCTGGGCAAGAGCCTCCTCTAATACTGAGATGGTTTTAGGCCTTAGTCCACCACGCTGGCCTAATGAGGGTTGGCAGATTTCAAATACCTTCAAAAATCTTATGGAGAACTTCTCAGCTATGCAGGTTTCTTCACAATGTTTCCCTTCACCGTTAAAACTAACGATTCACAAAGAATACACACATAACTTTAGAAAAGTCACAGGTGGCCTTGGATTTTGAACCTGCAGACCTTCGTCTCAGCAGTCTGTTCCACTCCCGACTAGGCTATCGCCGCTACTTCTTGGGACAGATAGGCTCACCCAGTGTGCTTTTCGGAAGCGGATATAGCCTAGTTGGGAGTGGAATGGACTGCCGAGACGAATGTCCGCAGGTTCAAACCCAAGGGCATGCACCTCTGACTTTTCAAAATTTATGTGTGTATTCTTTGTGAATTATCGCTGGCTTTAACGGTGAAGGAAAACATCGTGGGGAAACCTGTATACTTGAGGAGTTCGCTATAATAATTTCGAAGGTATGTGAAGTCTGAAAACCCGCACTAGGCCAGCGTGGTGGAGTAAGGCCTAAACCCTCTCAGTTGTAGAGGAGGCCCGTGCTCAGCAGTGGGCAATATATAATACAGGGCTGCACTAGTAATGTGCTTTTAGTTAAACCTCTACCTACCTCGTAAAGATAAATGCGAAGTACTTCCCAAATCTACTTCCCCAGTTCTACAATTTATTACTGTTGTTACTAATGTATTTTTAATTACATTTAAAACACTTCTTTGTCAGACTTTATTATGCAATAAAGTTACTTTGAACTGAAATGAACGCAATAGTTTACTAGAGTTGTAAATTGCCTCGAGCTTATCTTCGACGTAGTTGAACCTTGACATAGTTTAGGATCTTGCGGTTAGATATTGGTAGATAGTTTAATCCAGGGCCAAGATTATGTAATGAGGAATTACTGAGCGTCAAGACTTAGGACTTGATTCAGAATTTAAAGCCAATTTTATTTTTCAGTTTTTGTATTAAACAGCTAATGTAGATAGCTCATTTTATTACCAGGGAGCATAGATTATATCGGACTTTTGTATTTAGTTGGCTTATACATGATCAGTAGAATTTAATCAGAAGTTTTATTACCTTAATATCTTCTTTTCCGTATAAGGTGTCGTATTTAGGAGCCCTTCGATGCCACTACAAAGTCTTCTTTTTCCGCCAAGCGAAGTTATTCAAGTATTTTTGTCTTCCAGTTTGTAGTATTATTACTAGACATAGTGAGACTAATGACGCCTTCATATTTGCCGCTAAGTACCTTTAACATCTGTGTTTCAGAATGAGGTACGTAGTAAAGTCTGACAATGCTGCATAATTTAAGGTTTAGGGTTGTTTTGCCGCTCTTCATGCTCATGAATTAGCGATATTATTGAGCAATAATATCGCTAATTATTACATGAGCAATTTGTTAATCTCGTCATTCAGTAACATACTACAGGCATACTCATTTTTTGACCCGGGCAAGGTAGACTACGCTGAACACCGATAGTAAATAAAGTGACCCAAATAATGCGAGAAACATTGATTTGAAATTGGCCAGAGATACGCCCGCCTGTATCTATACTAATATTATAAAGCTGACGAGTTTGTTTGTTTGATTGTTTGTTTTTTTTTGGATGCGTGAATCTCAGGAACTACTGAACCGATTTTGAAAATTCTTTCACTAATAGGAAGCTACATTACTTCTGACTGCTATGGGCTACTTTTTATCGCGGAAAATCTTGTTCACGCGGACGGAGCCGCGGGCATCACCTAGTAACTAGATATACGTACGAACAAACCACTATGGTGCAGTAAATGCGTTTTTCTTTTTATATTTGACTCGACAAAATGACCCAACCGCACCTGATGGTAACTGGGGTGCATATAAAAGATCGACTGGCGAGAGATTATGCCGGCGAACACAATTATGCCGGCCTGATTGAAACCTGATACAGAGACTGATCTTCAACGCGAAGCATTCACATCCAGGGCCAATGTGGCAGGTTTTACACCTTATTTATGGTGGTCGCTATCCGGATGTATACAAAAATCTTAACACCATTGTGTTCTCTCTCTCTCTCTCTGTCTTTCTCTGTAGTCGGTCTCTCATGACTGAGGATCGTGGTCATCATTGGATGTACCGCATTCAGAACGGATTTTTTTTCTCTACTGGTTTCTGTTCATCGCACCTTCAACTAATATGGAACTTGGTGGCAGGCAGGGATTTCTCTAGTCGGTTGCAAATATATTGGTGACGAATCAATAAAATCTTTATGACAAACGTGTTTGAATTCCCATCGGTAACATCTTAGTGGTTCCCTTGAATTGTTAAAATATTTTCTTACTCATGGTGATTTTTTTATACGGTCAAGGCAAAGCTGTCTCTGCACCTGATGGTAAAGCAGGAACCATGGACGTTAGATGAATATTCCTCATTAATCGACACCATTTATTCGTCTACTAATGCTGCTGACTGTACATGTACCTGTCTACTTTAGTAACCAATATTGGCCCTGTCATTAATCCTTAAATAAATGTAGAATACAGCAGCACGTGGCTTTATTATACTTTTTCAATAGCCCAGGTTTTCAATCATGCACAACAACCGTTTCAAGGGCTGATTCAGAGTGATATGCAATCGATTTCTTTTTAATTAAGTCACAATACATATTGGCGGAAACGCAGTCACGAGAATCGAGAAATGTTACGTTTGTTGGAAATTTGGAGAGGTCGTTTCGAGAATTGGCTTCGAGATTTGGCGCCTCCATGGCGTAGTTATATTACGGCACGACTGCAGTGCGGAGGTCTCGGATTCGATTCCCGGATCGGGAAAAGTGATATTAAATGTTCATTCTCAGCATCAGCTCGGAGTCCGAAATTTGTGCCCGATATGGCGATAGGCGGACGATAGCCTAGTTGGGAATGGAACGGTCTGCCGAGACAATGTCCGGAGGTTCAAACCCAAGGCACACACCTCTGACTTTTCCAAGTTACGTGTGTATTTTTTATCAATTATCGTTCACTTTAACGGTGACGGAAAACATCGTGAGGAAACCCACATACCTGAGAATTCTCCATAAGAATCACGAGGGTATGTGAAGTCTGCCAACCCGCACTAGGTCAGCGTGGTGGACTAAGGCCTCACCCCTCTCAGTAGTAGAGGAGGCCTGTGCTCAGCAGTGGGCAGTATATAATACAGGGCTGATTGCATTGCATTGCATTGCATGGCGATAGGCTCGCCCCCTATCACATCTTGGGATGGAACACGCACGGCGAAAAGTAAGTGCACTATATGCGCCTCTGCCTCCCCCTTTGGGGATAAAGATCGAGACTGCGTGTACATTATGTTACGAGAATGATAGAGTGGTCTTAAAATGGTTTTAGGAGTAAATTTTGATGCTAGAGAGCTTAATTTCCTAAAAATATTATTGAAGCGAACCTATCATCATATCAGGTAGAATTCCAATCCTGCGAAATTTAATGAGATGAAATAATTTTATTCGAATCCATAAAATGTAAATTATTTAGATTCCATCAATATTAATTTTATCAAGTTAATTGGGAAGCAGTTCTCACTAGAGAAGAACGGGCAAGAAACTCTAGTGTTGCTCTTTTCAAATTCAAGGAATAAAATACCACTTTTTATTTTTATTATATTTGTTTATTTTGTTTAGAGCAGTCCATTTAAATACTCGCAAAATATGTGATATTTTTTTCCCTTTTAGGATTATTTTTTCGACTCTATAAAATTAGCCACGTTTAACCATAAGGTTCCAGATCTCAGCTACTTGTGACCTACAATAAGGCTATTTATAAAAATATGAAAGACGTTATTTGTGAAAGTCTAATCGCCAGAAGGCTGGAGCTTCTTGGAAACTTATTCCAACTTTTTCAGCAATCTTACAGAATTTGGCAAGTTTGTAAGAATTACTTATAGGATAGTTGTTATCCTAAAATTGATTGGTTCCTTGGGGATAATTTATCACACAAACTAGTCCACAAGCGGAAACAAATGCTTATTACCATGTCATAGTATATAATAATAAGTTTTACATAGGTATTTTGTTATTTTACGGTTGATTGAGTTACTGACGAACATGCTCAATTTTTTTGTATGTCAAGTTTCCCAATGTCCGCTCTATATAATCTTAAAACTCTTTATATACAATAGTTCTTGCCATTTTGCTTCACTCATTTTGCCAATTTTTGCCGTGCGTATTTCGTCCCATGATGTGATAGCGGGCGAGCCTATCGCCCGATATGGGCACAAATTTCGGACTCCGAGCTGTTGCTGAGTATAAAAACTTAATATCACTTTTCCCGATCCGGGAATCGAACTCGAGACCTCAGCATTGCAGTCGTATCGAACAACTAGGCTACGGAAGCAGTGGAAATCTATAAAAAATTGATATTAACTTACTTTCCAAATTGCTTGAAAATGTGACGATGTTCATCTTGTTTGTGAATGTAGTTGATCGTGATGGCAGCCACTGGAACAAAAACAACTGTATCAATAAAATATAGAAAGGCGGTATGAACTAGAAAGATTTATAATGAGACCTAACATCTTATGTCTCAGGATGACGAGCGCAGTGGAATGCCACACAGTACTTCGTAACTCAAGGTGCTATATGGTGGTACTACTGTTTATGGGCGGTCGTATCGCTTACCATCACGCGTCATTCAATGCCATAAAAAGGGTTTGATCGATGAAACCCTTCAAGATTCCGCAAATTAAATGGTACATTGAAATGTTCCTAAAATATGTACTATTATAAGGATTGAGATGTAGAGTTAGTAGTAAGTGGTGGTGGTCGTAACTAGGGAAGGAATTTATTTTCGTTAGAAGTAAATCATAATTAAAAAGGTTATAAATAGTAATATATTACTAACCCGTACCCGTACCGTATTCAACTGTACCCTATTAAACCGTATATAAAGCTCAATATTTTCTTTTGGATTGTAGTGGTTTTCGGAGTTGATTTTCCTTCTGTTAAATATTCATATTTTTTTCTTTTTTTGCTGGTTATAAAACACATCTAAATGAATTCAATATAAAAATAATCATTCTCTTCCAATTTACTTTTGAATCCCCGCTACATCTTCGAAGTTTAAGGTCAAAGAGCAATATATTTAAATATGGTAGTATTTTGAAGCTACACTGAATCCATCACAGAAAGAATCACTAACATTAATGTGATTTTGAGGAGTTCCCCACTGCAACTTTGAAATCCAAGATCCTATACCTATGAAATACAAATGAGACCGAAGCTCTACGAAATCTAACGCAGAAATAATCATTTTAATCGGATTAGAGGGTAAAAAATTATCGCTGAACAAACATAAAAAATGACGACGAATAGCCACTCTCCTTTTGGAGTCGGGTAAAAAAGTAAAGTTCCTAATGTTTATACTGATATTCATAGCTATATCACAGTTACATAATATATTCTTTTATCGATTGTCCTAATATTACAATATAAAAACTCATCAAAACCTTAACAAAAATGCTAAAACTCCAAAACGTTAAAATATTCCGACAACGTAAATTAAAACTCGAATATAAAACGTAACAATCAACAATGCTGTTAGATTGGAGGGTAATTTGAATTTTATTGTTAGGGATGAGAGTTTCGCTTCTAATACCTTTTTATAAGCATTAAATTTGAAAAACTCTAAGGGTCTGTTTTAAAGGTTTCAAGTAAATTTCATTTGACAGTTATCGTATTGAACAGGATTTTATTTTGGAGCATAGATTAGAGTGTGACCTTTGTATTTGGTCGGCTTATACATTTATGCTTTTTTTATTTATTCCAACATAAGTGAAGTACATAAATGTGACGAGTAGCATTTATGTACGTACTTTAGTCATCGCTTAGGTAGCTAGTGAAAGGCTGGTAGGTTAGCTAGGTTAGGGCCTGTAGTGTCCTCACCGGTGAGGATCGCGACGCGTTCCTCCCATTATTTTATTTATTATAAAAATGATAAATCGTATTTATTATTCTTTTTTTTATCTTTCCTGCCAGCCCGAGCTTGGCTTCTTTATTTATTTTTCATTGATTTTACTCCCTATAAATATTTAAAAATGTCTGTAGTTATATAAGTGACTTCTTGTAATAACTATTATTATTAATTTAATGTATCTTGACTTATCATAAGTGCAACTATGTTCGCCTACGTGATGAATAAACTATTTTATTTGTTTTATTTTATTTTATCAGTAGGCGGTGAAATCGGGCCTAAAACTTTGCAATCAGCCCTGTATTATATTCTGCCCACTGCTGAGCACGGGCCTCCTCTACAACTGAGGGGTTAAGGCCTTTGTCCACCACGCTGGCCTAGTGCGGGTTGGCAGACTTCACATACCTTCGAAATTCAGAGAACTTCTCAGGTATGCAGGTTTCCTCACGATGTTTTCCTTCACCGTTAAAGCGAGCGATAATTCACAAAGAATACATACATAACTTGTCAGAAAAGTCAGAGGTGTGTGCCTTGGGTTTTGAACCTCCGGACATTGTCTCGGCAGACCGTTCCATTTCCAACTAGGCTATCGCCACTTAATTTAATTATAAACATTTAAATACTCCAATTCCGATTCCAAAAATAACCTTACCACCCAATTCTAAATTTAAATTACCCAATTCCGATTGTACAGTCCTCGTAAATGTTTAATTTGTTACGCGTCATATACTTTAATTATAATACTCAAGGAGATGACTATTGTTACGATTCACACGACGAGCAATTCAACACGGAATGAGGGCATTAAACATTTGGAGCGCCTGGATTTAACGCGAGACAAACCGTGTAGAAATTCTTGTGTTAAGCTGTGTCTGGGTTATGTATTGTGTTATATTTAAGAATATTTATCAAAAAGTAATGGGTGACGATGTTTTTCGTATATTTCGTTTTTAATTTGGTAAATTAAGCTTAACAGGTCAATGAGGCATTGATGTTTTGGATTCGTGGGTTACATATTCGAGGTATCATCATCATCAACCACACGACGTCCACTGCTGAACATAGGCCTCCCCTAAAAATTTTCAGATGGACCTGTCAAAAGCGGCCTGCATCCAGCGTGTTCCTGCGACCTTTATCAAGTCGTCTGTCCACCTTGCAGGTGGACGGCCGACGCTGCGCTTGCCAGTACGTGGCCTCCACTCGAGAACCTTTTTGCCCCATCTTAAGTCAGTTCTTCGAACTATCTGCCCTACCCACTGCCACTTCAGCTTGCTAATTCGCCGGGCTATGTCAGTAACTATTTTAAGGTATATTGTACGGAAATATGTTCCAATTTTACCTATGTCAGTTTCATGGTAAAAGAAACTGGAAAAAAACCGCATCGAAATCCGTCCATTCGTATCGGAGCTACGATGCCACAGACAGATGTAAAGCTTTATACACACCTAAAACTCATAGCACCCTCAGCAGCTCTTTTTCCGTCAGGGATTAAATATTATATTTAAATATATTGTTTACTCTCTGAATGAGTTAAATAAAGCTCCCTTTGTTCCTCCATTGGTTTAATGAAATCCCAAAGAGGATTGACCTAGGAAGACGCCCGGTAAAACAAAGTCAAAGACATTTAACAGTATAATTATAGACCGGACCAAATTTTTCGTCCAAAAGTTATTACCAATTGGTAAAAAGTCGCTGTATTATCTGACATGTCCGTGTAATACGACGTCTTGGTATGCTTAAATTTTGTAAAGAAAATTATATTTTGGAAGGAAATATGCCAATATACGCATTACGACCATGTCAAAGTATGTTCTAATGAATTTTACATAGCTATTTTGTTATTTCAAGGTAGATTGAGTTACAGACGAACAGACTCAAAATTTTTGTACGACAATTTCCCCAATATCCGCTCCAAATAATCTTAGAACTCTTTGGTTGAAGTAAATACCCTAAATTTAAATGAGATAAGGCAAAGTAGGAGTAAATAATATGTCAAATGAAACCCATCATAACGTCCTTGAGAAACAAAGACAAAGACAACCCTTTGCCCATTCATAAAATCAAAATTGAAACAAAGACAAAAGCACGTCGCAAAATGAGAGAAATAAACATTTCAAATCGTATTTATGTTGTTGCGTTGGGACAATAAATTGCAATTTGTGGGACTCGCCCCATCGTTTAATGAGGTCTCATTCACTCCGCTGAAAAATTCACGCTCGAATTTTCGTTTGCTTTCAAGTTTTTAGGTTTCGTTAGTGGTCTGATTTTGGGGATGGAATTCTGGGAACTTCGTAATTTATTGATATGGACTTTTTTCGAATGTTTCGGTTTTTGCTTTGACGTGGATTTTTGAACTTATACTTCTTTTGGCTCGTTAGGGAAAAATTATGAGAGTAAATTTTTACGATGCGTGCGCACACCGTCACGAAAAACCGACACCCTGAAGTTAGATATAGTCAACGTTATAGTTTTGAATTTTGAACGAAGAATAAGGCGAAAGATAATTTTTTTAAAAAGATTTTTATCTTGTTACGCCAAAGAAATATAACTTCTAACGCGTGTACATAAGTACACACACACTTTTTTTTATACAGATGTGTTTTTTGAATATCGAAATCCCGAAATGTATGTTTTTAATAAACAAGTCCATTCTAATGGTAATAACCTGGTTCGGTTCTGGTGGTAAATAGATTTAGTTTATTATGGTTTTAATAACCCTAGCCGAATTTCAGCCACGGCGGCCAATCTTAAGATCAGCCAGGTGCGCAGGAAATATTATAGTGCACAAGTGTGTGCGCAATACACAAGTGCACTTACTGTTCCTTCACTCTCATAGTCCGGTGAGACGGCAATCCGACATGACCGGAGAGAGATCAGGCGCAGGACCAACGGCTTTACGTGCTTTCTGAGGCACGGGGGTATCACGGGTATCACACCGCCGACTTCCTGACTCCGAATTTTACAAAGTGTTCAAACTATAATAGATCCTATGTTAAATACAATACAGTACTACACATAATGACGACCAATTAAAGTTTTCTTCTCAACTGATACTAGAATTACCGCAGATCGTCAATTTCTTCTCTATATCTTCCTAGTCTGGCACTATGTGTGTTCTTGGTAGGCGTTGAAAACTCCTTTAATGACGGCTTAATCCCTGAAGGGGTAGGTAGAAACCAGGGCACCCGCTTTTCATTGCGTATTCCGTCCCATGATGTCATAGGGAATCTATCGCCATATCGGGCCTGCAGACTCCAGGCTAACTAAGCAGCAAACCCAATATTACCCAACCCAGGAATCAAATATGAGACCTCGCCACAGAAGTCGCAATACAAAGTACGCTAAAGCAGCTAGTGAATACAAATAAAAATAATATTCATAGTAGGAGCTGTATTCGTACTAGGGGTTCTATTCATGGGGGCATAAAGCTACATTGCAATTAAGCTAATGATGCGTAGCATTAGCTAGATCTAACGTTAATGCAGCTTTTTGCGGCTTGTATCCGAGCTCTTTTTGCTTATTGTCCGTACAGTTGTGCGTTATAATTAGAGATGTTACGAAAAATGGCCAAATTAAGTGGCGTGGTTCCGTAGGTATTAAATATTCCTTATTATTTTATACTATCATTTATATCACAAAATAAAGTGTCCCGCCGCGTCTGTCTGAACGCTATAAACTCAAAAACTACTGACCAGATTTCGATGAAATTTAGTATGGAGGTAGTTTGAGTTTTTATCCCCGAAAAAAATAAAGCGGGACTTGAATCCCGCAAAAACCCTTTTAGCAAAAGCTATTAATATTATATAATTATGTAAACGTTTGTGAAAATATTTGGATGTTTACTAAAAGTAAACTTGGAAACAACTAAACGGTTTTGGATGAAATTTGGTGTACGGGTAGATCATGTCGTGGATTAACTCATAGGTTTTTAATGTCGGTAATTTGCTCCTTTTTATTTTTAAATAGGTAGTGGTGATGTACAGACTTATTTATTTATTTTATTAGATTAGGTGGCACTATAGATCGGTTAAATAACTTAGAAACTTTGTAGCGGGAAAGACTTCTAACGCGGGCGAAGCCGCGAGCAACCCTAGTCTTTAACAATTGCTAGTTGTCAAAATACAATAATATAATTATACTTTATTTTTTTTAAATATTATTTTATATGAAATATCATTTCTAAACGAATCACCAATAACTCTTCAACTGGCGATAAAGGCATTTTACCGAAAAAACTCAAAGCTAATCTTTCGACCGACTAAAGGCTTTTTCTATCCGGCTGCGGATCCCTAAAAAGTTGAATAGCTGTTCCCGACGATGGGCTAAATGAAAATGACTAGGTTCACGACAGCTGCTGACGAGATAGGTAAGAGCATTGGACGATAATGCCGCAAAAAGGTTTCACACTTTGTTACATGAAAAAAATGGTATTTACCCTAAGTGTATGTGATACAAAATGACTGCATGCTGAAATGATGTTTATTGTTTTTTTTTTTTTTGTTAAAAGGTTATGAGAAATTATTAATAATATAGGTACACCTGAAATTAAACTATTATAACGGATTTTATCGCGGTTTTTTTTTTTTTTTTTTTTTCTGCGAAGACCGGACCGCAAACAATGACTAACATCTTAAAATTGTATAATTGTAAATTGAAGGTAGATTTGTAACACTAACTTTTCGGACCACCAACACCTCAGTCCGCCGGTCGAAAGGTCGGGAGACAAAATAAAAAAAAAAAAAAAACGCGATAAAATCCGTTATAATAGTTTAATTTCAATGTCTAACATTCGCGTAAACATAAGGAATCATTATAGGTACACCTGCCTCCGTATCTCTGCACCACCTTAAGCTCGACGGGGAGAAAATGACCTTAGGCATCAAGTCCGCCTGTACTATACCTTTGTACAAAGTATTAAAATAAATAATGATCTAGCATATTCTTACTTCTTATCTTACTAATATTATAAATGTGAAAGTAAGTGAAAATGTTTGGACGTTGGTATGTTTGTTAGAAGTATAGAATCCCTGGACTAGAAATAAATACTACTAATATTATAAACGCGAAAGTTTGTAAGTATGGATGTATGGATGTTTGTTACTCTTTCACGCAAAAACTACTGAACGGATTTCGATGAAATTTGGCACATTGGTAGATTATGACTTGGATTAATACATAGGCTACTTTTTATCCCCGGAAAATATAAAGCGGGACTTTTATCCCGGGAAAACTCACTCACGCGGGCGGAGTCGCGGGCAAAAGCTCGTACTACTCAAGGTGAATTTAGCTTTTTTACTCTAGCGTAATTGCTCCAGTATATGTTGTGCAACATTTAAAAGTAAAAAATACTGTGACCTCAAATAACGAGTAACAATTTAATTTACTAAAACTTCGGATACGAATTACCGCAAGCCCACAAAATCCCTAATTAGCCACCCATACAAATTTAAGAATTAAACAGAATTAACTCGAGAACAAGATGATGGGCAAAATGGCTGCCCCGGATTTTAAGCAATCCGAGCACTTACCACAATTTACTAATATCGGATGCGGTTTATTTAAAAAATATTCGTTCCGGGAGCGTTTATAGTATTTTTGGTATGAGATGCAGACGATCACGGAGTTTTGTTTGTATTTTTTTTATTGCTTCTTTGCTGATTTTAAGCGACAGGATCGCCCATAAACATTAGCTACACTATACAGAACTTTTAATTACAAAGTACTGCGTGGTACTCCACTGCGCTCCTCACCCTGAGACATAAGGTGTTAAGACTCATTATGTCCAGTTATTACACTGGCTACAATGCCCTTCAAACAGGAACTCAACCGTACATCCACACTGCTGCTTGGCTGTAGAAATAGACATTGCAGTGGTACCCACCCAGACAGACTCTTACATATGATAGACCTACCACCAGTAAACTGGATGCGTAGACTTGCGTGTATCTGTCTGTGTCTTACCTTTTTTGAGTAAAGACGTGACCTTATAATATTTGAGTGGCTCTACACAGGTAAATTCTTCAAAATAACACATGAGTTAATCTTTACAAATAGATGAAATAGCTAAATCTTTACTAATAAAGAAGTTCCCTACGGGGAGTTCTCCTTGCTCTCTAAAAACACTGGGGAGAAAATTACCGGTATAAAAGTAGCCGAGGCTAATCCATGACATGGTTTTGCCGAATGCAAATTTTTATCCAAATCCGTTTAGCCTTTACTTTAAACAATTTAGAATTTAATATACACTTGCTTTTATTCGCAGCTTTCCTGCGTGAAAATGTTTTCCCGGGATATTCCAGCTATATATTTTCCCGGGATGAAAAATAGCGTATGTTTTTCCTAGGGTCTCAAACTATGTCTATACCTCATTTTCATCGAAATCCGTAACGTAGTTTTCAAGTTCATCGTGTATAGAGAGACAGACGTGGCGGGCGACTTTGTTCTATATTATGTTACGCATACGCATACTCACGCCTTTTATCCCCGAAGGGGTAGGCAGAGGCGCAACTAGTGCACCCACTTTTCGCCGAGCGTATTCCGTCCCATGATGTGATAGGGGCGAGCCTATCGTCATATCGAGCACAAATTCCAGACACCGGGCTGATACCGAATGAAAAATCCAATATTACTTTGCCCGACCCGGGGATCGAACCCGAGACCTCAGCATTGCAGTCGTACCGTAATACAACTACGCCACCGAGGCAGTATTATGTAAGGATTTAATATACCACATCTGGTGTTCCCAGCTCTATTTCCCACTGTGAGCTTACACCACGTTTGTTTTCTTACATTTCAATTATCTGCCTCTCGCCTCCACTCAGACGACGATATTTCGCGACAGTGAAGCGTTTCATTGTATTTTTGTTTTTACAAAATTGCGTTTTGTTATTCCTTTTTCCTAGAAAAGTAATTTCGCTTAGAATTCTCGGAATAATGTTTAAATAAGTATCTGTTTTATTTCGTTAAATGTTTTAGGTTAATGTAAATTATGAACTGTATTTATTATATTTCATGAGTAAATAATGATGGGAGGCCTATATTCAGCAGTAGACCATGTAGCTCATGATGAGAAAATAATCATTGGCAATGCGACCTCCATTTTTTTTTACAAAACATTGCACTGTCCGTTTGAGTCATCATACATACATACCATCACGCCTCTGTCCCATGGGGGTGGGCATAGACTATGGATTGCCACTTTGCTCGATATTGGCACACTACTATTTGAGTCACCTAGTAGTGTGCAATCTTATTTTCCGCTTTCAAAGATGTTATAGCTAATGGAAACTCCTTCGTTGGCGTAGTTCCATTGCTATACACCTAGCTCGCTGACACCTCGGGTTCGAATACAGATTCTCGGTTCGGCCAAATTTGGGATTTTCCATTGCGTATCGGCCCTGCGTCTGGAAAATTCCACGCAGGCACATCAAGCATAAATGTACCAAATATGGCGATAGGCTCACCCCCTATCACATCATGGAACGGAATACACATGGCGAAAAGTAGGTGCACAAAGCGCCTTTGCCTATCCCTTCGAGGATAAAAGGCGTACTGTGTATGAGTGTAATTTTTGGGCGTTATGAGAATTAAATCTTTTTCCCTCTGAAAATTTCACACTTTCATATGAAAAACACCAACATGCTGTCATTTTACATTGGTGTTGTATGTCAAACCCCATCAAACTTAATGATCTCCATTCATCTTACTTCGTATTTTACTAATATTATAAATGTGAAAGTTTGTGATAATGTTTGGATGTTTGTTAGAAGTAAACGCAGAAACAACTAAACGGATTTGGATGAAATTTGGCACACGGGTAGGTCTTGTACTGGATTAAAACATAGGCTTTTTTATCCCGGTAATTTGCTCCCATAGAAAATTATTTATTTATCATTTGTACAATATCTTTACAGGTACCTTAAACCTAATACAATATTGTCGCTATTAAGTATATTAAATAACACACATTACAGTACAATATTTAAATATATATAATCAAGAATATATATATCATTGTTTTATATATTTTTTGTATACGCTTAACATTCGTGAAATATGTAACATCTTATATATTATAGCTTTTGCCCGCGGCTCCGCCCGCGTGAATGAGTTTTCCCGGTATAAAAGTCCCGCTTAAAATGTAGCTTATATGACACGTTCGTAGATTTACCATAGCAGCGCCATCTATTGATTACTTACTCAACCCAGTCGAAAGGTATCGACATCTGTTAGAATCATTCATAGCAGCGCCATCTATTGATTACTTACTCAACCCAGTCGAAAGGTATCGACATCTGTTAGAATCATTTGGAGTTAAGATAATTGTGACTGTCAAATAATAACAGACAAATAATTAGCAATAAATTAAAATTGCGACTATAATTTGAGATTTAAACTATCCTATCTCTCAAGTTGGATCGAACTGCACATGGTGTGCGAATTTTATTATAATCGATTAAGTGGTTTAGGAGTCCATTGAGGACAAACATTGTGACACGAGATTTATATATATTAAGATAGCTTTTGCGCGCGGCTCCGGATAATGGATATTTTAAATCTGTTTTTAAGTAGGTGGCGCTGGCGTCGTGCTGTGTTTTAAAGGATTTACATACATACATATACACTCACGCCTTTAATCCCCGAAGGGGTAGGCAGAGGCGCAACTAGTGCACCCACTTTTCGCCAAGCGTATTCCGTCCCATGATGTGATAGGGGGCGACCCTATCGCCATACCGGGCACAAATTCCAGACTCCGGGCTGATACAGAATAGAAAAATCCAATATCACTTTGCCCGACCCGGGGATCGAACCCGAGACCTCAGCCTTGCAGTCGTACCGTAATACAACTACGCCACCGAGGCAGTTAACTGGCAGTTGAGGGTAATTTATACCAATATTATAAAGAGGAAAGATTTGTATTTTTGTGAGTTTGTAACGAATAAACTAAAAGCTTCTTGACCGATTTTAAAAATTCTTTCACTAATATAAAGCTACATTATCAGCGAGTAACATGGGCTACTTTTTATCCCGGGATAATATTTCACTAACTAATAAATCCGGAGGTTCAAAACCCAAGGCACACACCTCTGACTTTTCGAAGTTACGTGTGTATTGTTTATCAATTATCGTTCACTTTAAACGGTGAAGGAAAACATCGTGAGGAAACCTACATACCTGAGAATTCTCCATAAGAATTTCGAGGGTATGTGAAGTCTGCCAACCCGCACTCGGTGCCAGCGTGGTGGACTAAGGCCTAACCCCTCTCAGTACGCCCCCCGAGGCAATTCTTGTGCTTTGGGTCTTCACACCCAATGCACGCCCATGCGCGGGGGGACATTAGTCGCGGGCCGAGGCACACAGTTCAGTGTGTATACCTCTTGGTTGTAACACACATTGAGGCCTAAAAGGGCCCGCGAACATTTCCTGGCACCCTCTCTTTCCACCCATCCTGCGAACCTTCCTCTTTTCCCCCACCTTCCCATCCATACTCCTCTCCACTTCCTTCCCAGGCCCCTGCAGTCGTCAAGCCGGGGGACTCCAGTATCCCATTCGCAGGTTTCCCCCGGTGTTGACTGCAGGATCGCCTACCTAAAAAAAAAACCCTCTCAGTAGTAGAGGAGGGCCGTGCTCAGCAGTGGGCAGTATATAATACAGGGCTGATTGCATTGCATTGTAATAAATTACGATAAGATAGTAAGCGTTAGATGAGATTTTACGGTGAATGACGTGATTAATGTGGTAATTATCAATAATAACCGATAATTATATCACTTCTATCGAAGTCTATAGGGAATTATTAATACCTATTGATAAAAGTGATAAATTGCATATCATCATTGATATATAAAAAACCCCATATCATTAATCACTTTTACCACATCGCTTGGTAATTATTAATAAAGTCCGGTATTTTTTTGTAATTACGGTATTTCTTACTGTATATATCTAAAAATCCGATTTTTTATGTTTTGTGACTGATTGTATGCAGTACTTTGTAATTTAGTGTCGCTACTGTTTATGGGGAATGATATTTTTATCAAAGTCGGCACACTCGCGATTCATTATATGATTTAAAAAGTAATTTTCATAAATTTTACAGAGCCTATTATAAAAAAGAAATATTTATTGTACATCGTAAAATTGACTGTATATCTATCTATTCAAAATAAACACAATAACATTTTTTATAAGAATTGAGACCATATCGCACTGTTTGTGTTATGTTCTAATGAATTTTACATAGCTATTTTGTTATTTCAAGGTAGATTGAGTTACAGACGAACAGACTCAAAATTTTTGTACGACAATTTCCCCAATATCCGCTCCAAATAATCTTAGAACTCTTTGGTTGAAGTAAATACCCTAAATTTAAATGAGATAAGGCAAAGTAGGAGTAAATAATATGTCAAATGAAACCCATCATAACGTCCTTGAGAAACAAAGACAAAGACAACCCTTTGCCCATTCATAAAATCAAAATTGAAACAAAGACAAAAGCACGTCGCAAAATGAGAGAAATAAACATTTCAAATCGTATTTATGTTGTTGCGTTGGGACAATAAATTGCAATTTGTGGGACTCGCCCCATCGTTTAATGAGGTCTCATTCACTCCGCTGAAAAATTCACGCTCGAATTTTCGTTTGCTTTCAAGTTTTTAGGTTTCGTTAGTGGTCTGATTTTGGGGATGGAATTCTGGGAACTTCGTAATTTATTGATATGGACTTTTTTCGAATGTTTCGGTTTTTGCTTTGACGTGGATTTTTGAACTTATACTTCTTTTGGCTCGTTAGGGAAAAATTATGAGAGTAAATTTTTACGATGCGTGCGCACACCGTCACGAAAAACCGACACCCTGAAGTTAGATATAGTCAACGTTATAGTTTTGAATTTTGAACGAAGAATAAGGCGAAAGATAATTTTTTTAAAAAGATTTTTATCTTGTTACGCCAAAGAAATATAACTTCTAACGCGTGTACATAAGTACACACACACTTTTTTTTATACAGATGTGTTTTTTGAATATCGAAATCCCGAAATGTATGTTTTTAATAAACAAGTCCATTCTAATGGTAATAACCTGGTTCGGTTCTGGTGGTAAATAGATTTAGTTTATTATGGTTTTAATAACCCTAGCCGAATTTCAGCCACGGCGGCCAATCTTAAGATCAGCCAGGTGCGCAGGAAATATTATAGTGCACAAGTGTGTGCGCAATACACAAGTGCACTTACTGTTCCTTCACTCTCATAGTCCGGTGAGACGGCAATCCGACATGACCGGAGAGAGATCAGGCGCAGGACCAACGGCTTTACGTGCTTTCTGAGGCACGGGGGTATCACGGGTATCACACCGCCGACTTCCTGACTCCGAATTTTACAAAGTGTTCAAACTATAATAGATCCTATGTTAAATACAATACAGTACTACACATAATGACGACCAATTAAAGTTTTCTTCTCAACTGATACTAGAATTACCGCAGATCGTCAATTTCTTCTCTATATCTTCCTAGTCTGGCACTATGTGTGTTCTTGGTAAGCGTTGAAAACTCCTTTAATGACGGCTTAATCCCTGAAGGGGTAGGTAGAAACCAGGGCACCCGCTTTTCATTGCGTATTCCGTCCCATGATGTGATAGGGAGTCTATCGCCATATCGGGCCTGCAGACTCCAGGCTAAATAAGCAGCAAACCCAATACTACCCAACCCAGGAATCAAACATGAGACCTCGCCACAGAAGTCGCAATACAAACTACGCTAAAGCAGCTAGTGAATACAAATAAAAATAATATTTATAGTAGGAGCTGTATTCGTACTAGGGGTCCTATTCATGGGGGCATAAAGCTACATTGCAATTAAGCTAATGATGCGTAGCATTAGCTAGATCTAACGTTAATGCAGCTTTTTGCGGCTTGTATCCGAGCTCTTTTTGCTTATTGTCCGTACAGTTGTGCGTTATAATTAGAGATGTTACGGAAAATGGCCAAATTAAGTGGCGTGGTTCCGTAGGTATTAAATATTCCTTATTATTTTATACTATCATTTATATCACAAAATAAAGTGTCCCGCCGCGTCTGTCTGAACGCGATAAACTCAAAAACTACTTACCAGATTTCAATGAAATTTAGTATGGAGGTAGTTTGAGTTTTTATCCCCGAAAAAAATAAAGCGGGACTTGAATCCCGCAAAAACCTTTTCAGCAAAAGCTATTAATATTATATAATTATGTAAACGTTTGTGAAAATATTTGGATGTTTACTAAAAGTAAACTTGGAAACAACTAAACGGTTTTGGATGAAATTTGGTGTACGGGTAGATCATGTCTTGGATTACCTCATAGGTTTTTAATGCCGATAATTTCCTCCTTTTTGTTTTTAAATAGGTAGTGGTGATGTGATTTATTTATTTATTTTATTAGATTAGGTGGCACTATAGATCGGTTAAATAACTTAGAAACTTTGTAGCGGGAAAGACTTCTAACGCAGGCGAAGCCGCCAGCAACCCTAGTCTTTAATAATTGCTAGTTGTCAAAATACAATAATATAATTATACTTTATTTTTTATATTTTTTAAAAATATTATTTTATATGAAATATCATTTCTAAACGAAACACCAATAACTCTTCAACTGGCGATAAAGGCATATTACCGAAAAAACTCAAAGCTCATCTTTCGACCGACCAAAGGTTTTTCTATCCGTCTGCGGATCCCTAAAAAGTTGAATAGCTGTTCCCGACGATGGGCTAAATGAAAATGACTAGGTTCACGACAGCTGCTGACGAGATAGGTAAGAGCATTGGACGATAAGGCCGCAAAAAGGTTTCACACTTTGTTACATGAAAAAAATGGTATTTGCCCTAAGTGTATGTGATACAAAATGACTGCATGCTGAAATGATGTTTATTTGGTATTTATTTTTTTTTGTTAAAAGGTTATGAGAAATTATTAATAATATAGGTACACCTGAAATTAAACTGTTATAACGGATTTTATCGCGGTTTTTTTTTTTTTTTTTTTTCTGCGTAGACCGGACCGCAAACATTGACTAACATCTTAAAATTGTATAATTGTAAATTGAAGGTAGATTTGTAACACTAACTTTTCGGACCACCAACACCATTTTCTCCCCGTGACCACGAAGTGCTGCAAAGCCTTCGAAAGGTCGGGAGACAAAAAAAAAAAACCAAAACCGCGTTAAAATCCGTTATAATAGTTTAATTTCAATGTCTAACATTCGCGTAAACATAAGGAATCATTATAGGTACACCTGCCTCCGTATCTCTGCACCACCTTAAGCTCGACGGGGAGAAAATGACCTTAGGCATCAAGTCCGCCTGTACTATACCTTTGTACAAAGTATTAAAATAAATAATGATCTAGCATATTCTTACTTCTTCTCTTAGCTTACTAATATTATAAATGTGAAAGTAAGTGAAAATGTTTGGACGTTGGTATGTTTGTTAGAAGTATAGAATCCCTGGACTAGAAATAAATACTACTAATATTATAAACGCGAAAGTTTGTAAGTATGGATGTATGAATGTCTGTTACTCTTTCACGCAAAAACTACTGAACGGATTTCGATGAAATTTGGCACATTGGTAGATTATGACTTGGATTAATACATAGGCTACTTTTTACTTTTATCCCGGGAAAACTCACTCACGCGGGCGGAGTCGCGGGCAAAAGCTCGTACGGTATACTACTACTCAAGGTGAATTTAGCTTTTTTACTCTAGCGTAATTGCTCCAGTATATGTTGTGCAACATTTAAAAGTAAAAAATACTGTGACCTCAAATAACGAGTACAATTTAATTTACTAAAACTTCGGATACGAATTACCGCAAGCCCACAAAATCCCTAATTAGCCACCCATACAAATTTAAGAATTAAACAGAATTAACTCGAGAACAAGATGATGGGCAAAATGGCTGCCCCGGATTTTAAGCAATCCGAGCACTTACCACAATTTACTAATATCGGATGCGGTTTATTTAAAAAATATTCGTTCCGGGAGCGCTTATAGTATTTTTTGGTCTGAGATGCAGACGATTACTGAGTTTTTTTAGTTAAATATTCAAATCATGGATTACCATGACATGGTTTTGCCGAATGCAAATTTTCATCCAAATCCGTTTAGCCTTTACTTTAAACAAACATTTTCAATTTCGACTTTATTATACACTTGCTTTTGTCCGCGGCTTTCCCGCGTGATAATGTTTTCCCGGGATATTCCAGCTATATATTTTCCCGGGATAAAAAATAGCGTATGTCTTTCCCAGGTTCTCATACTATGTCGATACCTAAATTTCATCGAAATCCGTTACGTAGTTTTCAAGTTCATCGCGTTTAGAGAGACAGACGCGGTGGGGGACTTTGTTCTATATTATGTTACGCATACGCATACTCACGCCTTTTATCCCCGAAGGGGTAGGCAGAGGCGCAACTAGTGCACCCACTTTTCGCCGTGCGTATTCCGTCCCATGATATGACAGTGGGCGAGCCTATCGCCATATCGGGCACAAATTCCAGACTCCGGGCTGATACTGAATAGAAAAATCCAAAATCACTTTGCCCCACCTGGAGATCGAACCCGAGACCTCAGCATTGCAGTCCTATACAACTACGCCACCGAGGCAGTATTATGTAAGGATTTAATATACCACATCTGGTGTTCCCAGCTCTATTTCCGACTGTGAGCTTACACCACGTTTGTTTTCTTACATTTCAATTATCTGCCTCTCGCCTTCTCTCAGACGACGATATTTCGCGATAGTGAAGCGTTTCATTGTATTTTTGTTTTTACAAAATTGCGTTTTGTTATTCCTTTTTCCTAGAAATGTAATTTCGCTTAGAATTCTCGGAATAATGTTTAAATGTAAAATGAGTATCTGTTTTATTTCGTTAAATGTTTTAGGTTAATATAAATTATGAACTGTATTTATTATATTTCATGAGTAAATAATGATGGGAGGCCTATATTCAGCAGTAGACCATGTAGCTCATGATGAGAAAATAATCATTGGCAATGCGACCTCCAATTTTTTTTTACAAAACATTGCAATGTTCATTTGTGTCGTCATATATACATACATACATACCATCACGCCTCTGTCCCATAGGGGTAGGCAGAGACTATGGATTGCCACTTTACTCGATTCTGGCAAACGACTATTTAAGGCGCCAAGTAGTGTGCAATCTTCTGTTCCGCTTTGAAAGATATTATAGCTAATGTAAACTCATCGTTGGCGTAGTTCCATTGCTATACAACTAGCTCGCTGACACCTCGGGTTCGAATACAGATTCTCGGTTCGGCCAAATTTGGGATTTTCCATTGAGTATCGGCCCTGCGTCTGGAAAATTCCACGCAGGCACATCAGGCATACATGTACCAGATATGGCGATAGGCTCACCCCCTATCACATCATGGAACGGAATACACATGGCGAAAAGTAGGTGCACAAAGCGCCTTTGCCTATCCCTTCGAGGATAAAAGGCGTACTGTGTATGAGTGTAATTTTTGGGCGTTATGAGAATTAAATCTTTTTCCCTCTGAAAATTTCACACTTTCATATGAAAAACACCAACATGCTGTCATTTTACATTGGTGTTGTATGTCAAACCCCATCAAACTTAATGATCTCCATTCATCTTACTTCGTATTTTACTAATATTATAAATGTGAAAGTTTGTGATAATGTTTGGATGTTTGTTAGAAGTAAACGCAGAAACAACTAAACGGATTTGGATGAAATTTGGCACACGGGTAGGTCTTGTACTGGATTAAAACATAGGCTTTTTTATCCCGGTAATTTGCTCCCATAGAAAATTATTTATTTATCATTTGTACAATATCTTTACAGGTACCTTAAACCTAATACAATATTGTCGCTATTAAGTATATTAAATAACACACATTACAGTACAATATTTAAATATATATAATCAAGAATATATATATCATTGTTTTATATATTTTTTGTATACGCTTAACATTCGTGAAATATGTAACATCTTATATATTATAGCTTTTGCCCGCGGCTCCGCCCGCGTGAATGAGTTTTCCCGGTATAAAAGTCCCGCTTAAAATGTAGCTTATATGACACGTTCGTAGATTTACCATAGCAGCGCCATCTATTGATTACTTACTCAACCCAGTCGAAAGGTATCGACATCTGTTAGAATCATTCATAGCAGCGCCATCTATTGATTACTTACTCAACCCAGTCGAAAGGTATCGACATCTGTTAGAATCATTTGGAGTTAAGATAATTGTGACTGTCAAATAATAACAGACAAATAATTAGCAATAAATTAAAATTGCGACTATAATTTGAGATTTAAACTATCCTATCTCTCAAGTTGGATCGAACTGCACATGGTGTGCGAATTTTATTATAATCGATTAAGTGGTTTAGGAGTCCATTGAGGACAAACATTGTGACACGAGATTTATATATATTAAGATAGCTTTTGCGCGCGGCTCCGGATAATGGATATTTTAAATCTGTTTTTAAGTAGGTGGCGCTGGCGTCGTGCTGTGTTTTAAAGGATTTACATACATACATATACACTCACGCCTTTAATCCCCGAAGGGGTAGGCAGAGGCGCAACTAGTGCACCCACTTTTCGCCAAGCGTATTCCGTCCCATGATGTGATAGGGGGCGACCCTATCGCCATACCGGGCACAAATTCCAGACTCCGGGCTGATACAGAATAGAAAAATCCAATATCACTTTGCCCGACCCGGGGATCGAACCCGAGACCTCAGCCTTGCAGTCGTACCGTAATACAACTACGCCACCGAGGCAGTTAACTGGCAGTTGAGGGTAATTTATACCAATATTATAAAGAGGAAAGATTTGTATTTTTGTGAGTTTGTAACGAATAAACTAAAAGCTTCTTGACCGATTTTAAAAATTCTTTCACTAATATAAAGCTACATTATCAGCGAGTAACATGGGCTACTTTTTATCCCGGGATAATATTTCACTAACTAATAAATCCGGAGGTTCAAAACCCAAGGCACACACCTCTGACTTTTCGAAGTTACGTGTGTATTGTTTATCAATTATCGTTCACTTTAAACGGTGAAGGAAAACATCGTGAGGAAACCTACATACCTGAGAATTCTCCATAAGAATTTCGAGGGTATGTGAAGTCTGCCAACCCGCACTCGGTGCCAGCGTGGTGGACTAAGGCCTAACCCCTCTCAGTACGCCCCCCGAGGCAATTCTTGTGCTTTGGGTCTTCACACCCAATGCACGCCCATGCGCGGGGGGACATTAGTCGCGGGCCGAGGCACACAGTTCAGTGTGTATACCTCTTGGTTGTAACACACATTGAGGCCTAAAAGGGCCCGCGAACATTTCCTGGCACCCTCTCTTTCCACCCATCCTGCGAACCTTCCTCTTTTCCCCCACCTTCCCATCCATACTCCTCTCCACTTCCTTCCCAGGCCCCTGCAGTCGTCAAGCCGGGGGACTCCAGTATCCCATTCGCAGGTTTCCCCCGGTGTTGACTGCAGGATCGCCTACCTAAAAAAAAAACCCTCTCAGTAGTAGAGGAGGGCCGTGCTCAGCAGTGGGCAGTATATAATACAGGGCTGATTGCATTGCATTGTAATAAATTACGATAAGATAGTAAGCGTTAGATGAGATTTTACGGTGAATGACGTGATTAATGTGGTAATTATCAATAATAACCGATAATTATATCACTTCTATCGAAGTCTATAGGGAATTATTAATACCTATTGATAAAAGTGATAAATTGCATATCATCATTGATATATAAAAAACCCCATATCATTAATCACTTTTACCACATCGCTTGGTAATTATTAATAAAGTCCGGTATTTTTTTGTAATTACGGTATTTCTTACTGTATATATCTAAAAATCCGATTTTTTATGTTTTGTGACTGATTGTATGCAGTACTTTGTAATTTAGTGTCGCTACTGTTTATGGGGAATGATATTTTTATCAAAGTCGGCACACTCGCGATTCATTATATGATTTAAAAAGTAATTTTCATAAATTTTACAGAGCCTATTATAAAAAAGAAATATTTATTGTACATCGTAAAATTGACTGTATATCTATCTATTCAAAATAAACACAATAACATTTTTTATAAGAATTGAGACCATATCGCACTGTTTGTGTTATGTTCTAATGAATTTTACATAGCTATTTTGTTATTTCAAGGTAGATTGAGTTACAGACGAACAGACTCAAAATTTTTGTACGACAATTTCCCCAATATCCGCTCCAAATAATCTTAGAACTCTTTGGTTGAAGTAAATACCCTAAATTTAAATGAGATAAGGCAAAGTAGGAGTAAATAATATGTCAAATGAAACCCATCATAACGTCCTTGAGAAACAAAGACAAAGACAACCCTTTGCCCATTCATAAAATCAAAATTGAAACAAAGACAAAAGCACGTCGCAAAATGAGAGAAATAAACATTTCAAATCGTATTTATGTTGTTGCGTTGGGACAATAAATTGCAATTTGTGGGACTCGCCCCATCGTTTAATGAGGTCTCATTCACTCCGCTGAAAAATTCACGCTCGAATTTTCGTTTGCTTTCAAGTTTTTAGGTTTCGTTAGTGGTCTGATTTTGGGGATGGAATTCTGGGAACTTCGTAATTTATTGATATGGACTTTTTTCGAATGTTTCGGTTTTTGCTTTGACGTGGATTTTTGAACTTATACTTCTTTTGGCTCGTTAGGGAAAAATTATGAGAGTAAATTTTTACGATGCGTGCGCACACCGTCACGAAAAACCGACACCCTGAAGTTAGATATAGTCAACGTTATAGTTTTGAATTTTGAACGAAGAATAAGGCGAAAGATAATTTTTTTAAAAAGATTTTTATCTTGTTACGCCAAAGAAATATAACTTCTAACGCGTGTACATAAGTACACACACACTTTTTTTTATACAGATGTGTTTTTTGAATATCGAAATCCCGAAATGTATGTTTTTAATAAACAAGTCCATTCTAATGGTAATAACCTGGTTCGGTTCTGGTGGTAAATAGATTTAGTTTATTATGGTTTTAATAACCCTAGCCGAATTTCAGCCACGGCGGCCAATCTTAAGATCAGCCAGGTGCGCAGGAAATATTATAGTGCACAAGTGTGTGCGCAATACACAAGTGCACTTACTGTTCCTTCACTCTCATAGTCCGGTGAGACGGCAATCCGACATGACCGGAGAGAGATCAGGCGCAGGACCAACGGCTTTACGTGCTTTCTGAGGCACGGGGGTATCACGGGTATCACACCGCCGACTTCCTGACTCCGAATTTTACAAAGTGTTCAAACTATAATAGATCCTATGTTAAATACAATACAGTACTACACATAATGACGACCAATTAAAGTTTTCTTCTCAACTGATACTAGAATTACCGCAGATCGTCAATTTCTTCTCTATATCTTCCTAGTCTGGCACTATGTGTGTTCTTGGTAAGCGTTGAAAACTCCTTTAATGACGGCTTAATCCCTGAAGGGGTAGGTAGAAACCAGGGCACCCGCTTTTCATTGCGTATTCCGTCCCATGATGTGATAGGGAGTCTATCGCCATATCGGGCCTGCAGACTCCAGGCTAAATAAGCAGCAAACCCAATACTACCCAACCCAGGAATCAAACATGAGACCTCGCCACAGAAGTCGCAATACAAACTACGCTAAAGCAGCTAGTGAATACAAATAAAAATAATATTTATAGTAGGAGCTGTATTCGTACTAGGGGTCCTATTCATGGGGGCATAAAGCTACATTGCAATTAAGCTAATGATGCGTAGCATTAGCTAGATCTAACGTTAATGCAGCTTTTTGCGGCTTGTATCCGAGCTCTTTTTGCTTATTGTCCGTACAGTTGTGCGTTATAATTAGAGATGTTACGGAAAATGGCCAAATTAAGTGGCGTGGTTCCGTAGGTATTAAATATTCCTTATTATTTTATACTATCATTTATATCACAAAATAAAGTGTCCCGCCGCGTCTGTCTGAACGCGATAAACTCAAAAACTACTTACCAGATTTCAATGAAATTTAGTATGGAGGTAGTTTGAGTTTTTATCCCCGAAAAAAATAAAGCGGGACTTGAATCCCGCAAAAACCTTTTCAGCAAAAGCTATTAATATTATATAATTATGTAAACGTTTGTGAAAATATTTGGATGTTTACTAAAAGTAAACTTGGAAACAACTAAACGGTTTTGGATGAAATTTGGTGTACGGGTAGATCATGTCTTGGATTACCTCATAGGTTTTTAATGCCGATAATTTCCTCCTTTTTGTTTTTAAATAGGTAGTGGTGATGTGATTTATTTATTTATTTTATTAGATTAGGTGGCACTATAGATCGGTTAAATAACTTAGAAACTTTGTAGCGGGAAAGACTTCTAACGCAGGCGAAGCCGCCAGCAACCCTAGTCTTTAATAATTGCTAGTTGTCAAAATACAATAATATAATTATACTTTATTTTTTATATTTTTTAAAAATATTATTTTATATGAAATATCATTTCTAAACGAAACACCAATAACTCTTCAACTGGCGATAAAGGCATATTACCGAAAAAACTCAAAGCTCATCTTTCGACCGACCAAAGGTTTTTCTATCCGTCTGCGGATCCCTAAAAAGTTGAATAGCTGTTCCCGACGATGGGCTAAATGAAAATGACTAGGTTCACGACAGCTGCTGACGAGATAGGTAAGAGCATTGGACGATAAGGCCGCAAAAAGGTTTCACACTTTGTTACATGAAAAAAATGGTATTTGCCCTAAGTGTATGTGATACAAAATGACTGCATGCTGAAATGATGTTTATTTGGTATTTATTTTTTTTTGTTAAAAGGTTATGAGAAATTATTAATAATATAGGTACACCTGAAATTAAACTGTTATAACGGATTTTATCGCGGTTTTTTTTTTTTTTTTTTTTCTGCGTAGACCGGACCGCAAACATTGACTAACATCTTAAAATTGTATAATTGTAAATTGAAGGTAGATTTGTAACACTAACTTTTCGGACCACCAACACCATTTTCTCCCCGTGACCACGAAGTGCTGCAAAGCCTTCGAAAGGTCGGGAGACAAAAAAAAAAAACCAAAACCGCGTTAAAATCCGTTATAATAGTTTAATTTCAATGTCTAACATTCGCGTAAACATAAGGAATCATTATAGGTACACCTGCCTCCGTATCTCTGCACCACCTTAAGCTCGACGGGGAGAAAATGACCTTAGGCATCAAGTCCGCCTGTACTATACCTTTGTACAAAGTATTAAAATAAATAATGATCTAGCATATTCTTACTTCTTCTCTTAGCTTACTAATATTATAAATGTGAAAGTAAGTGAAAATGTTTGGACGTTGGTATGTTTGTTAGAAGTATAGAATCCCTGGACTAGAAATAAATACTACTAATATTATAAACGCGAAAGTTTGTAAGTATGGATGTATGAATGTCTGTTACTCTTTCACGCAAAAACTACTGAACGGATTTCGATGAAATTTGGCACATTGGTAGATTATGACTTGGATTAATACATAGGCTACTTTTTACTTTTATCCCGGGAAAACTCACTCACGCGGGCGGAGTCGCGGGCAAAAGCTCGTACGGTATACTACTACTCAAGGTGAATTTAGCTTTTTTACTCTAGCGTAATTGCTCCAGTATATGTTGTGCAACATTTAAAAGTAAAAAATACTGTGACCTCAAATAACGAGTACAATTTAATTTACTAAAACTTCGGATACGAATTACCGCAAGCCCACAAAATCCCTAATTAGCCACCCATACAAATTTAAGAATTAAACAGAATTAACTCGAGAACAAGATGATGGGCAAAATGGCTGCCCCGGATTTTAAGCAATCCGAGCACTTACCACAATTTACTAATATCGGATGCGGTTTATTTAAAAAATATTCGTTCCGGGAGCGCTTATAGTATTTTTTGGTCTGAGATGCAGACGATTACTGAGTTTTTTTAGTTAAATATTCAAATCATGGATTACCATGACATGGTTTTGCCGAATGCAAATTTTCATCCAAATCCGTTTAGCCTTTACTTTAAACAAACATTTTCAATTTCGACTTTATTATACACTTGCTTTTGTCCGCGGCTTTCCCGCGTGATAATGTTTTCCCGGGATATTCCAGCTATATATTTTCCCGGGATAAAAAATAGCGTATGTCTTTCCCAGGTTCTCATACTATGTCGATACCTAAATTTCATCGAAATCCGTTACGTAGTTTTCAAGTTCATCGCGTTTAGAGAGACAGACGCGGTGGGGGACTTTGTTCTATATTATGTTACGCATACGCATACTCACGCCTTTTATCCCCGAAGGGGTAGGCAGAGGCGCAACTAGTGCACCCACTTTTCGCCGTGCGTATTCCGTCCCATGATATGACAGTGGGCGAGCCTATCGCCATATCGGGCACAAATTCCAGACTCCGGGCTGATACTGAATAGAAAAATCCAAAATCACTTTGCCCCACCTGGAGATCGAACCCGAGACCTCAGCATTGCAGTCCTATACAACTACGCCACCGAGGCAGTATTATGTAAGGATTTAATATACCACATCTGGTGTTCCCAGCTCTATTTCCGACTGTGAGCTTACACCACGTTTGTTTTCTTACATTTCAATTATCTGCCTCTCGCCTTCTCTCAGACGACGATATTTCGCGATAGTGAAGCGTTTCATTGTATTTTTGTTTTTACAAAATTGCGTTTTGTTATTCCTTTTTCCTAGAAATGTAATTTCGCTTAGAATTCTCGGAATAATGTTTAAATGTAAAATGAGTATCTGTTTTATTTCGTTAAATGTTTTAGGTTAATATAAATTATGAACTGTATTTATTATATTTCATGAGTAAATAATGATGGGAGGCCTATATTCAGCAGTAGACCATGTAGCTCATGATGAGAAAATAATCATTGGCAATGCGACCTCCAATTTTTTTTTACAAAACATTGCAATGTTCATTTGTGTCGTCATATATACATACATACATACCATCACGCCTCTGTCCCATAGGGGTAGGCAGAGACTATGGATTGCCACTTTACTCGATTCTGGCAAACGACTATTTAAGGCGCCAAGTAGTGTGCAATCTTCTGTTCCGCTTTGAAAGATATTATAGCTAATGTAAACTCATCGTTGGCGTAGTTCCATTGCTATACAACTAGCTCGCTGACACCTCGGGTTCGAATACAGATTCTCGGTTCGGCCAAATTTGGGATTTTCCATTGAGTATCGGCCCTGCGTCTGGAAAATTCCACGCAGGCACATCAGGCATACATGTACCAGATATGGCGATAGGCTCACCCCCTATCACATCATGGAACGGAATACACATGGCGAAAAGTAGGTGCACAAAGCGCCTTTGCCTATCCCTTCGAGGATAAAAGGCGTACTGCTCTGCCTACCCTTCGAGGACGAAATGCTTGAGTGTGTGTGCGTGAGTGTAATTTTTGGGCGTTATGACAGTTAAATCTTTCTTCCCTCTGGAAATCTCACACTTCATATGAAAAACACCAACATGCTGTCATTTTACATTGGTATTATATGGCAAACCCCATCAAACTTAATGTTCTCCATTCATCTTACTTTTTATCTTATCTTACTAATATTATAAATGCGAAAGTTTGTCAAAATATTTGGATGTTTGTTAGAAGTAAACGCAGAAACAACTAAACGGATTTGGATGAAATTTGACATACGAGGAGATCATGTCCTGGTTTAACACATAGGGTAATTTTTATCCCGGTAATTTGCTTCCATAGTTTTTTTTTTTTATTTATTTATCATTTGTACAATATCTTTACAGGTACCTTAAACCTAATACAATATTGTCGCCATTAACTATATTAACTAATAAATAACACACATAACACTACAATATTTAAATATATAATATCAAGAATATATATATCATTATTTTATATATTTTTTGTATACGCTTAACATTCGTGAAATATGTAACATCTTATATATTATAGCTTTTGCCCGCGGCTCCGCCCGCGTGAATGAGTTTTCCCGGTATAAAAGTCCCGCTTAAAATGTAGCTTATATGACACGTTCGTAGATTTACCATAGCAGCGCCATCTATTGATTACTTACTCAACCCAGTCGAAAGGTATCGACATCTGTTAGAATCATTCATAGCAGCGCCATCTATTGATTACTTACTCAACCCAGTCGAAAGGTATCGACATCTGTTAGAATCATTTGGAGTTAAGATAATTGTGACTGTCAAATAATAACAGACAAATAATTAGCAATAAATTAAAATTGCGACTATAATTTGAGATTTAAACTATCCTATCTCTCAAGTTGGATCGAACTGCACATGGTGTGCGAATTTTATTATAATCGATTAAGTGGTTTAGGAGTCCATTGAGGACAAACATTGTGACACGAGATTTATATATATTAAGATAGCTTTTGCGCGCGGCTCCGGATAATGGATATTTTAAATCTGTTTTTAAGTAGGTGGCGCTGGCGTCGTGCTGTGTTTTAAAGGATTTACATACATACATATACACTCACGCCTTTAATCCCCGAAGGGGTAGGCAGAGGCGCAACTAGTGCACCCACTTTTCGCCAAGCGTATTCCGTCCCATGATGTGATAGGGGGCGACCCTATCGCCATACCGGGCACAAATTCCAGACTCCGGGCTGATACAGAATAGAAAAATCCAATATCACTTTGCCCGACCCGGGGATCGAACCCGAGACCTCAGCCTTGCAGTCGTACCGTAATACAACTACGCCACCGAGGCAGTTAACTGGCAGTTGAGGGTAATTTATACCAATATTATAAAGAGGAAAGATTTGTATTTTTGTGAGTTTGTAACGAATAAACTAAAAGCTTCTTGACCGATTTTAAAAATTCTTTCACTAATATAAAGCTACATTATCAGCGAGTAACATGGGCTACTTTTTATCCCGGGATAATATTTCACTAACTAATAAATCCGGAGGTTCAAAACCCAAGGCACACACCTCTGACTTTTCGAAGTTACGTGTGTATTGTTTATCAATTATCGTTCACTTTAAACGGTGAAGGAAAACATCGTGAGGAAACCTACATACCTGAGAATTCTCCATAAGAATTTCGAGGGTATGTGAAGTCTGCCAACCCGCACTCGGTGCCAGCGTGGTGGACTAAGGCCTAACCCCTCTCAGTACGCCCCCCGAGGCAATTCTTGTGCTTTGGGTCTTCACACCCAATGCACGCCCATGCGCGGGGGGACATTAGTCGCGGGCCGAGGCACACAGTTCAGTGTGTATACCTCTTGGTTGTAACACACATTGAGGCCTAAAAGGGCCCGCGAACATTTCCTGGCACCCTCTCTTTCCACCCATCCTGCGAACCTTCCTCCCTTCCCCCACCTTCCCATCCATACTCCTCTCCACTTCCTTCCCAGGCCCCTGCAGTCGTCAAGCCGGGGGACTCCAGTATCCCATTCGCAGGTTTCCCCCGGTGTTGACTGCAGGATCGCCTACCTAAAAAAAAAACCCTCTCAGTAGTAGAGGAGGGCCGTGCTCAGCAGTGGGCAGTATATAATACAGGGCTGATTGCATTGCATTGTAATAAATTACGATAAGATAGTAAGCGTTAGATGAGATTTTACGGTGAATGACGTGATTAATGTGGTAATTATCAATAATAACCGATAATTATATCACTTCTATCGAAGTCTATAGGGAATTATTAATACCTATTGATAAAAGTGATAAATTGCATATCATCATTGATATATAAAAAACCCCATATCATTAATCACTTTTACCACATCGCTTGGTAATTATTAATAAAGTCCGGTATTTTTTTGTAATTACGGTATTTCTTACTGTATATATCTAAAAATCCGATTTTTTATGTTTTGTGACTGATTGTATGCAGTACTTTGTAATTTAGTGTCGCTACTGTTTATGGGGAATGATATTTTTATCAAAGTCGGCACACTCGCGATTCATTATATGATTTAAAAAGTAATTTTCATAAATTTTACAGAGCCTATTATAAAAAAGAAATATTTATTGTACATCGTAAAATTGACTGTATATCTATCTATTCAAAATAAACACAATAACATTTTTTATAAGAATTGAGACCATATCGCACTGTTTTACGGTCGCTATTTGTTAGACAATTGAGCTGAACATGTTGCGACCCAAAGTTATTTCATAATCGTCTCATCCGGAGTTTTGTCAAAAGATCTTACCTATAGATTGGACATAAACAACCATTTATATGCCCAAGTTGTATACCATTACACTATATTTGAATATTAAAATGAGTATTTGGGGGTTGGCATCTTGCACGCGTTTATCTAGGTAGATACAACTGCACTATCTATTTCTGCCACCACGCAATGTGCATGCGCTATTGTTTTCTATTTTGAAGGAGAAGACGTAACATGTTATGTCTCAACATGACAAGCGTCGTTCGACAGTGCTATGTATTCCATAGTTCTGATTTTTCTGCATTTGAATGACAAGCCGAGAATGCCGCTCACTTAATGGTAAGCGATACGACCGCCCATAAACAGTGTCAACACCATACAGAACATTGAATAACAAGCTACTGCGTTGCAAGCCACTGCGCTCGTAAACATGAAACAGATGTTAAGTCTCAATACCCAGTAATTTGCGATGGTCTTGCATTCGTTCATTGAGTTACTCGTCTCGTCATTCATTAGTATAAAAAACCTCGGTCGTATATCCAACTCTACACTATATTGTGATAGAATCTTCAAAGTCAAAATAGTACTTATGTGGGTACTCTTCTTAATGCACCAAGGTACGTTCTGAGTTAAAACAATACATAAAATCGATTTAACGGCACACCAGTTTAAATACCAACCAATTCAGTTGGAAATCGGGTATCGCTGAGGATAATCTTCGCAAACTGATATTTGTATTAAACCATTCCGAATAGTTTTGTATTGATATTCTCAAAACTATGTTCCAATATCGTAAAGCACTGTTTGTCTTTTGTTTTCAATGGGGTATAACTCAAAGAGCATGATATTATATTGTGATTGATTTTAGTGCTTTGTATCGCCGGTGTATAAGGCCTGCTGAGTAATATTACGTGTATTTCAGTAGAGAAGCGCTCTCTACGCTGTCACCGCGCAACGTGTCGTATAATCGAGTGCTGTTATGTGTAATGCAGTAGACGAGCGCTCTCTGCGCTGTCATTGACGCGGCATATATCGGAGGGCTGTTATGTGTAGTACAGTAGACTAGCGCTCTCTGCGCTGTCACCGACGCGGTGTGGATCCGAGTGCTATTGTGTGTAGTGCAGTCAGCGACTATATAGCCCCTAGACACCTAATGCCCAATATTTTCTTTCAAATGAATCCTGTCAACTACTTGAGGTTTGAGGAAGCGGGGTACCTGCATTACGATTGGGCCTGTCGACATAATTATGTTTTACGTAGCCATAGAAACACTATTTTTATTGGGTGCATCACTTGTCATGTAATGCTGAACAACTAAGCAGTAGAGATAGCGTAAAATGCACTTAAGTCAGAAATAGATGCAATTAATATAACTTGACAGTAACGTTCCTTAATGTTAAAATTTTAAATACATCATGGCCGGTATAAGATGAATTTCGATATTTTTTAAAAATTAATTGATAAGTCAAATTATTGACACAAATAAGAAAAGTAATGCTATTTTTGTGAAAACCCGAAGTTTGGTTGTTTTTAGTACACCACTGTTTTGTGCAAGGGGCGATTATAGAATTTAGTAAATCGATAATGTGGAAGTGTTTACAGCTCACAGTTGTGGTCACAACTGACTTGAAGATATTGAACGACAAGCTACATCTGATCTATTAGTCAGATGTGTTACCGCGTACAGTTAAGTACTGTCATGTACAGTATAATAGAGCGATTTACAGCTCACACCATAAGTACAATATTATACTGTTACATTACAAATTACAATGACACACGCGATATAGACAAGTGTTCTATTCATATGTACATCTTAAGTAGTAGGTTAATGCCGGGATGCAATTAGAGCGTACAGTCGCAGCTATAAGATACAGCGGTCGCAGAGCTAATGAACTCGAAACACCCATTAGTGGTTTAACATTTGGTTGTAAAGGAAGAAGCACATTAGACGCGCTAATTACACTCTCGGCTCGTAATATATTTTTTATAGAAACTCAAAACCTTTGTTACACTGTACTTTAAATGCTAGTGGTTAGATTGGGTGTAGTATTCAAAGCCAATCTCATTGTGAATATCGGTGGAGTTCGAGACAAGCCGGGTTTTGTTTTGGAAAAATACCTCCTACATCCTTAGAGCTATATGACGTTTTAAATGAAATGAAATAATTTATTCGAATCCATAAAATTCAGATTATAATTCAGGTTTAGTTGGGTGTGTTGCCTATCGACATGAATGTTGTTTGTTCGAAGCTAGAACTCAGGGCACAACGGTTCATACTGTTGATGGATGTTTGCTTACTGTTTGTCAATAGCCTATTTTATTCATATATTTTTATTTTGTTTATCAAAAATTTACTTTATTTAAAATCTAACTCAAAAATAATATATAAAATTCGGTAAAGAATCAACTAGATTGCCTTTGAAATCTGACGGAAGGGACACAAAAAGAGACACAACGCACGCATTAGGATGCGTGCGTAAGAAAGAGTTAGCGCGCTATCCCCACTACGCCCACATTGCAATACTTAAAATATGAATTGCTGCCCCATTTTTAACCAATTTTATAGCTAATTTTAAGAAAGCACTTCTTTTTCAATTATTGGCTATAACGTATGGAATAATAGAGTAGTTTCCTATGTTTGATTTTGTACATTATTTAAGACGTAACAAAAAATAATACGAAAAAGAAATTATTCTGTGAAATCAGCATCAAAATCGATTGAAAAATAAAGCAGTAATTCAATTTTGAAATATTCTTGTGAGCTAAAGTGGGGGCGTGACGGGGATATCGCGCTATCTCTTTCGCCCGCACGCAGCGTTATGGCCGACGGCGCTTGGTGACGTCACAGCCTAGTATTGCTGTTATTTGACAGCTACCCCTTCCAGCAAATTTCAAAGCTTTATAACTTACTTACTATGGCGCCGATTTTGAATATTCTTTTTCCATTCGATTTTGGATAACATACATTTTTCGTAACTGTATTTAAAAAGAAGTAGTCATTTACCCTATTGTCAAAATCATATATAGTAAAATACCCTATTAGCGCTCGCTTTAACGGTTATGGAAAACATTGTGAGGAATCCGAGATAACTTAGAATTGTACATAAGAACATCAACGGTATTTGAAGTGTACCTGCATTAGCATCATGGAAGATAAAGGTCTAAACCCTCTCAACTGTAGGGGACACGTTCCCACTAGTGGGACGGTAATAATACCACCATATTATTATTGTAATTAGATTTGACTCGTGCAAAAATTCAACTTCTCAAACGAAAATACTAAAAAAGAATGATTAACTACCAAGTTGGCAGTTCTTTTAGCTTCCTTGTCGTTAAAAATTATAAAATGTCTCTTTTGTTACTAATTAGAAAACGTCTAGCCTTTCTTTGTTCTTTGTTTTGATTAAATCCAAGAATAGCAGGGAAAGGATATCTCAATGGAAAGTAGAAAGTACTTAAGAAACTATTTCCGATATTTTACAAAGACAAATCTGAATCTATTTAAACAAATAAGATGTCATGAAAGCATCAAACCTCACCAAGCCTTAAATATTAAAACTGTGTAAAATATCTACAGAATGCTGGAAAATATTAGAAGCAAGGTTATCCTGTCTCGCTGACGGTAGATAATTAGAAATTAGAGTTTACTTTGAATACAACCATATCAAACTTAAATTAGACTTGATCTGTGTTCTATTTTTTTTTTATGGCATTGAATGACGATACGAGCATGCCGTTCGCCTGATGGTAAGCGATACGACCACCCATAAACATTAACAACACCATCCAGCACCTCGAGTTACAAAGTACTGTGTGGCATTTAACTGCGCTCGTCATCCTGAGACATAAGATGTTAAGTCTCATTATGTCCAGTAGTAACACTGGGTACAATGTCCTTCAAACCGAAACACAACAGAGCATGTACACTGCTGCTTGGCGGTAGAAATAGACATTGCGGTGGTACCCACCCAGACGGACTCTGACATATGAGAGACCTACCACCAGTATATTTGAAACTAATATTCAGACACAGACATCTCTACATTGTTTATGATATCTAACACGAGAAGTAGTCTAATAACACAACACATAAAAATTTATAGACCTTAGCATACGCAACATTTGCCACTAACGACCCACGTGTTACTATAGGTATGTAAGTTGGTATGTTGAATCTGTAATTGATTGGGGTAAAGTTTAGTTCGCGGCTTGTGGAAACACTACGTGTTGCTCGCGGCTTTGCCCGCGTGAAAAGCCTTTCTCGCTACAAAAGTCCCTAATACAGACTACGACGCCAGCGCCATCTACTTAAAGAATCAGATTACGCATACTCACGCCTTTTATCCCCGAAGGGGTAGGCAGAGGCGCAACTAATGCACCCACTTTTCGCCATTTTTATTCCGTCCCATGATGTGATAGGGGGCGAGCCTATCGCCATATCGGGCACAAATTCCAGACTCCGGGCTGATACTGAATAGAAAAACCCAGTATCACTTTGCCCGACCCGGGGATCGAACCCGAGACCTCAGCATTGCAGTCGTACCGTAATACAACTACGCCACCGAGGCAGTCAAGAATCAGATTAAAAATATCAATTTCTTCCCGCGGGAGCAAATTACCGGGATAAAAAGTAACCTATGTGTTAATCCAGGACATGACCTATCTGTGTGCCAAATTTTATCAAAATACCTTTAGTCGTTCCTGCATTTATTTCTAACATGCCAATATATTCACAAACTTTCGCATTTATAATATTAGCAAGAAGATAAGATTAGCCATCGCGCGTAGCTTAGCCCAGGGAAATACCACTTTTGGAAGTTTTAGAGAGATTGTTTAGTCTCAATGTGAAGTTTTTCCAGAAGAAATGTTAATCTCTCGCTCAGTATCAGACTGGAGTCTAGAATTTGTGCCCGATATTGGCTTGTCCCCTATCATGGGACGGATAAGTGTAATATATTGGTTGTCTGTGTGTGTGTATTTTGCCTCAACCCATCGAAATTTCACATATCAACAGAATATCTCAAGCAAACCCGCATGCAACATCAGTAGCGCAGATGGGACGTAATTACGCAACAGCTATGCCCCACCTAGCCCAATCAGTGCGCGACCGCGTGAAATTAGTATAAATCGAGCTCCGTTTGATTACTCGACGCATGGTGTTGTTGGTCTCGATTATGGTGGACAGAGTATTGTGGATTGGTTTTGGTCTGGAGGGGTAGGTAGTGATATCAATCATTTTTTTTTGTTTGAGTTCCAATTTGAGAGGATTTGTTGTTAACAGTCCGGTCTACGCAGAATGAGCTCAGTGTCTTGAAGTCTGGTAGCTGGTGTTTTGGGTTTCGATTTAATAGGATCCCAGGCTTGTGCAAGCTTCCAACCCTCTTCTCCATTGAAAATTGGATGTTTTGTAATTTCAATAGCCTCGCAAATAATTTTAGGCAAGATTTTCGGAAGATAAATACCTCAGTCTGCCCAATAACCATGAAGGCTGCAGTCTTCGAAACATCGCGTCGGGAGTAAAAATGAACTTAAAAAGTGCGAAATCATCATCAATCAATCAAAACATTGGCGTTAATATAAGAAATCATTTTCGATTTATGGTCTTCAAAATCCATTAACATAGGTCAAATAAATAGGAGACTTGAGATTCCTACTCAAAACGGGGACACAACGTATTTCTTGTGTTTAGATACTTTTTAACGCGTATATTCGAAGGGGAACGTATTAGGGTATTTTGGGGTAGGTTCAAATCAAAGAGCGTATTCCCACCTAAAGGGTCGGCAACGCATCTGTGTGCCCCCTGGTATTGCAGATGTTCATGGGCGGCGGTGATGACTTACCATCAGGTGAACCGTATGATCGTTTGCCCCCTATACCATAAAAAAAAAGCTCGTTTATTGAGAATGATCGCTAAACCCGACAACACAGCCTGAGGTGACATTTGGTTACAATTTAGTGACAACTAAATTAGATTTGGTTATGATTGAGCAGTAATTTTGAATCAATTTCTTCGTGATGCGATCTTACCCCAACATTTTTATTTCTTATTTTGAATCGTTTTTAACCATTGATTATCCTATATGGTACCCAATCCAACTCCACATCATCATTACAACAAAATCTCAAAGTACGACCTTAATAAAAACAGGTCAACGTGCCCTGACAAATATTTGGCCTGAGGTTGTGTTTATGTCTGAGGCCCCATATCACTTTCTGAGACAGAAATACCGCGTAGTACGTAGCTTGCTTCTCCAGGGAGTTGGCGTATTTCAACTTGGATATTATTCTGTTTTATTATTCATCTTAACAGCTATGCAGCTAGTACTAAAGTAGATGTTTCTATTAGTTCTAATGGCGCCATGGGCTCACGTTGGGGTTCAATTCTCAGGTGGGTAAAAATAATTTCAAAGGCTTTGTATCAATATCCCATACATTAAGGTACAATGAGGTCAATACCCCTAAAAACAATTAGGTACTTTTAAAAGACAAACACCAAATGTTACTCCTAAAAACAATGTACTTTGAACAGACACGTCTAATTAAACACTGAACTATGTTTAATTTTAGGCGTCGCGCAGACGCTGTCACATTGCCGAGAACACTACACTAATATTAAACTCATAGTTCCTTCAGCAACTTCATTAACTATTCGTTTTGTATTATTTATTATTTAGTAGTATTCCGAAACGTTCTTAAAGTTCTAGTACCCCAACACAAATTACCCCAAACGTCACAGGAAGCTGTAAATATAACATAGTTCATGCATAGTACATGAGAACAGAATTAGACCGCAGTGAACGTACTAATTACGCTAGATTAAAGCGGTTATCGATTTTCTGTCGCTTTATGAATAAACTACTCCAGTGAAATTGGAATTTATGGTACTACATTAATAATTGAAGATTAATGAGAATATTATTATTAATTTATTCGTTATATAATTGTATGTTGTTTAAACAGTATGGGTTATGATGGGGTAGGCACGGCTCGGCATGTATCAACTGTGGACTGAAAGTTATTGGGTTCGAATTTCTGGTATAATTTTATGTATAAAAATAATTTTTAAATTATAATATGTCTGTCCTAGTTATATAATGTTTTTAATGACACTAAACATAGCAAGACAATACGCAGAATAACTATCACAGACTTATACAGCGTTTATTAGAAAGGCGGTTCATAACTTTTAATCCAGTAATAATAGAGCGCCGCAACAAGTAAAAACTAGTCTAACTTTGCAATAACCACTCACGTGAATAAAATTGAATACTGTCCCGCGGGAACTTTATCCCGGGACGTAAGGCTTACATCAGGATCAGAGCTTGATGTCTTTTAAATAGAAATTTCCAAGCGCTTTATCTATTGAAATATTTCCTATGGAAAGATTTGACTAAAGAAAGTATTAGTACTTCAATCCACTATCCAGCATTTAAACGATTTTAATAAAAGGAATAGGTTCTCAATTCCTGTTACCTCAGAACCCGGTTATTTATAAAGCTATTTGAAAGGTGTTCCCTGAGCGCTATGACCTGTCCTTCTTCAAACGAGGCTTAAAAAGAGTATTGTCCCCACGGTAGGCAGCGGCTTGTCTGTGTCCCTGTCATCGCCGAGTCCATGAGCAGTGGTGGCCGCTTACCATCAGGCGGGCCGCTAGCTCGTCTGCCTATACTGGCAATAAAAAAAATTGAAAGAATATACTTTCATATCGGTCCCATTTTCCTTGCCAGGTGGACAGACGACTTGATATAGGTCGCAGGAACACGCTGGATGCAGGATAGCCTTTGACAAGTCCGTCTGGAAATCTTTAGGGGAGGCCTATGTTCAGCAGTGGACGTGGTGGGGCTGATGATGATGGTGATTGGGCCCATAGAATTTTCATCAAAATCGGTTTAGTAATTTGGTTTTTAAATCAAATTAATTGGAATAAGTAAGTCATTCATGCAAAATGAAATTGAGTTTGTTACTTTCCTGTGAGGTTTCCAGTGATGTTTTTTGTTTGAGATCCGTTGATCCTATATTATTGCAAAAACACCTATTTAATAAAGAATTGCTGGATGCAGGCCGCTGTTGACCGGTCCGTCTGGAAATCTTTGGGGGAGGCCTATGTTCAGCAGTGGACGTCATGTGGCTGATGATGATGATGATGAATAAAGAATTAAACCGCCTTCAATAACCACTAATAACCATAAAATAATTGAACATTATATTATAGGTATGAGTTACTTATTTTGGAGTAGGTGCCTAATTAAAATTGCTAGCTAAGTAAATACACGAACAAATATACGAAAAGAATATTCAATTATTTTTTTCGTTTTAGTGGATTCTGAAGAAACTGCCTCGGTATCGTAGTTGTGTTACGGTACGACTGCAATGCTGTCTCGAGTTCGATCTCCGGATTGGACAAAGTGATATTAGATTTTTCTATTCAGTATCAGCCCTGAGTCTGGAAATTTGCCCGGTAAAAGGCAACAGTCCTATTACATTGGACTTATCATAGCTGACGCAGTGTGGGTGTGATACTCCTCTGTCTACCCCTGAACAGAGAAGAAGGCGTGATGCTATGAATATATATATGGTTTCTATAGGTGCTTTAATTTTTGTTAAAAGTTTTGTATTACGCATTATTCTGTATCTACAACGGGTAACGTAATCCTCCTAGCCAGTTTCGGCCACGGCGGCCAATATCAAAGGAGATCAGCCAGGTACGCAGGAGATATTATAGTGCACAAGTGTGTGCGCAATACACAGATGCACTCGCTATTCCTTCACTCTCATAGTCCGGTGAGACGGCAGTCCGACATGACCGCAGAGAGATCAGACGCAGGACCAACGGCTTTACGCGCTTTCCGAGGCTCGGGGGTATCACACCGCCAACTTCCTGACTCCAAGCTGCGACTGAGTCATTTTTAAGATGGAAAAACCCAGTCACAGTGTTTTTGGTTCAACCCGGGATTCGAACCCAGGACCTCAGCGTGCAAATCGTACTCGTAACGCGTATGCAATACAGCTACGCCACCGAGGCAACTGGCAGGCACTACAACGGGTATGTAGACTGTAAAGCCACGTTACACATATTTTGTCCACATTCAGAGTGACTAATTTAACAATACCTCAGTAGAAAAGTAAATAAATCAGTTGCGCCTTGCCTACCTTCGTGGATAAAAAGGCGTGAGTGTGTGAAAATTATTTCGTATACTAGTTTTCTGAAGTCAGATATACGGTTCTGACAGTTCAATTTATAACTTATCAAACTAATTGAATCGTTAGAATTGAAAGGCTTGATTGACCGTGGATAAATGAAAACGGCATGCTTATATTGGTACGGTTTCAAAATTGATTGAAACTTTGGAATTTCATAAAAAAAATACCGCTACTCAATAAATAAATAAAATCATTTATTAATCAAGTAGGCTTATAAAAAAGCGTTTATGATAAGCCATGACAAGGTAAAGACAATAACAAATTTACAAAGGTACATATACCAATTAAATAATTTAAAGTACCTACATTAAATAACGAATAACCATCACGGGCTGATAGGTACAGAGGACACGGACATTGGGGACGGGAATAGGGCTAGTGAAGGAGAAGTGGAGCTGATATAATAGAAAGGGAAGGAGTATATTAACATTACGAGGAAAGGAAACGCCACGGTCCTCGCCGGCGACGATAATAAAGGTCCTCCTAGCCTAGCTAACCTACCAGCCTTTCACTAGCTACCTAAACGACGACCCGAAGAAGAAAGACAGAAAGAAACCCCAAGCTTAATTTTTTCGTCATCAATTGTCATGATTTTCTTCCATTTTTTTTTATTGTAGTATAGGAAATATTATAGATTTGCAATACTTATATTATGAATGCGAAAGAATTTTTGTCTGTCTGTCCGTTTGTTACGCTTTCAGAGCTAAACCACTAAACTGAATGAATTTTAGGTTGAAGCTAGTTTGAGACCCAGGAAAGACATAGGTTTTTTATACCGGGAAAATGTATACCGTGACTTTTAACCCGGGAAAACTTTTAATGCAGGCGGAGCCGCGAGCAAAAGCTAATAGTAACTCAGATATTATAATCGTATAATATCTGAGTTTTACTAATTCTATATAAGCTTACTGCAATAATTATAAAGGCTAAAATAGCTGTGAAGATACTTTTTGAAGTTATACTTCTTTTGACGCGTTAGGGAAAAATGAAGAGAATAATTTTTTACGATGCGCTCGCACACCGTCACGATAAACCGACACCATGAAGTTAGCTATAGTCAACATTTTAGTTTTGAATTTTGAACGTAGAATAAGTACTACTAAACTATGTAACCAATTGCTGCCAGCAGCATTTCCGGGCAGATACGACCTGGTGACCTTAAAAAAAAGAGCGTATTCCCACCTAAAAGGCCGGCAACGCATCTCTGTGCCCCCTGGTATTGCAGATGTTCAAGGGCGGCGGTAATCACTTACCATCAGGTGAACCGTATGCTCGTTTGCCCCAAATCATAAAAAAAACGCGAAAGAAATTTTTTTTATTTTTATTTTGTTGCGCCAAAGAAGTATAACTTCTAACGCGTGTACATAAGTACACACACACTTTTTTTGTCATTGTCTAAAAGCTGAATGTTACCTTGCTACAATAATTATATAGACGAAAGTTTGTCATGACGTTTGAAATGTTTGTTGGAAGCAAACGTAGACATCTCTAAACAGATTTGGATGAAATATCTATATCTATTTCTACTGCCAAGTAGCGGTGTGCATGCACTGTTGTGTTTCGGTTTGAAGGACATTGTAGCCAGTCTAACTACTGGACATAATGAGACTTAACATCTTATGTCTCAGGATGACGAGCACAGTGAAATGCCAAACAGTGCTTTGTAACTCAAGGTGCTGCATGGTTTTGCTACTGTTTATGGGTGGTCGTATCGCTTACCATCAGGCAAACGGCATGCTCGTCTCATCATTGAACGAAATAATAATTTTAAAAAAATTGGGAGATAGATAAGGAACTATTCCGCCCCTACATCCGTCACTTAGAATCAGTCAACGCATTTTATAACATCGAGCGGTGAAGCTCGGCGAGTCTCTGGGCAAAAAAAAATTCGACCGCAATTCAAAATTTTATTTTTCTACACTTCTCTAAATATTATTCTCTAAATGCCGATATACATGTTGATCCCATCAGATATTTATATAAGTATGCCATATTTCATTTAAGTAAATTATAATTTTAAATTGTTATTAGTATAGTGTAACATTGTGTGCGTTTTGGCTTAGCTGTAAGTTCACAATTGTATATATTTAAATAAATAAATAAATATGAAATTTAATTATGCCAAATCTCACACTCCATGCGCTCAATGTGCTTAAAAAGGGGTATAAAGATTTTCTTCACATATTAATATACAGGGTCATTTTTACATTGCGTTACTAAATGAAACTACATATTCGTCTTTACCTCTGCTAACATCGTGCCAAAAATCATCCATGAATAACGAATACTTTCGCAGAAAATCCCGGTAGTAGTTTTCCAATCTTTTAATTATTATGTAGTTTAGTGCGAATATGGTGTGTGCGAAAGTGTATTTCTGAATGAAAGTATAATGTTGCCTCTGCGACGAATTATCTTAGAGCAGTAGTAATGGCATTAGGGCGTGTAAACTTAAAGTAACTTTTTATTGATATTTATTTTGTTCGAAACTTATACTTTTTATTTTACATCTATGGTTAAAATAATTTAGTGGAAAGCGTTATTTTCGACGAGATAAGTATGTGATATCATTTATTAACGCAATGTCAAAATGACCCTGTATATTTTCCCGGGATAAAAAATTGCCTGTGTTCTTCTCTGGGTCTTAAACTATCTCCATACTTATTTTCTCGCGGTTCCAATCGCAGAAAACGATAGGGCTATTATTATAATTAAGCTGCTTTTACTGTAAAAAAAAGCAAAATCATCTTCATTTCCTGGTATTTACCCATATTTTCTCATTAAATATCAAGTGATGTTAAATACTTTGTTATTTGCGCCTCAATTTGAGTGGTTTCTTTATATGTAAATGTTTTGCGATATAAATCTTAGTATATTATCATTGTATTTGTTGTCGACTTCACTTATTTTTCTTAACCGAAACATAAATAAACATCTTATTTTATTAATAATACCGGGGTGAACGAGCCTTACTCTGGTGATTTTTTAATACCTACTATACATGGTATTTATTACTTTAAAGTAGGTCCTAATAATATTTTCCATTTTAAGAAAATATTCACGACTAAAGTCAAATGAGTCGATTACCTACAGTTACCATACTAATAAAAAAAATCGGTTCTTTAGCGGTTCAGATTTTAAACTAAATCTCAGGTTTCATAATTTTTCCATGTTGAATTACATCACGAGCAGATACATGGTTCAGTTCTCATCCGTTGTCTCACTTAGTTACGAATTGATAAAATACAAACACACGAATTGATAACCTCCTCCTTTTGGAAGTCGGTTAAAAGGCGAATATCCTATAGTTTTGACAGGTCACAATAAGGAGGAGGGTAGTGTACAATCCTTAATGTACCTATCCGATTATCGATTGTTGTTCACCTAGAACTTAGAATTGATAGTACATATTAATATTATGCTTTGGAAGTACCTACCATACATACCGAAAAAAAAAAAAAAAATGAGCGTGACCTGTCAGGATTGTCATCCTAGGTGTAACAAGGTACATTGTTTGTGCCTTTGGCGCCCGTGACATCACAAAGCGGCCCAACGGAAGACCAGCGCTGGTTTTTATCAGCTTATGCTGAGTTGGGGTCGTTTTTGTAAAGAGCAATTTTAATTTTAAGTGTGTAATTATTATCTTTTAATCTAGCTTGTTACAAATAAATATATTTCTTTCTTTCTTTCTTTCTTTCATATTTATAATCATGGTTTGAGATATTTATATCCGCATCAAATTTGGTCTTAATAATATGTTCCGCGGCTTAGTTTCTCCCCCCTTTAGCTGCCCTTAGTTAGTGGTTAATAAGTATGAATATCCCATATTACTCAAGCTATATCGATATCAATTTTCACCATAATCGGTTCAACGGTTTATTTTCGTCCCCTTTTAACCTGCTTATTTAGGAATTAATAAAAAACTGAATATGTCATATTTATTTTCAAGTTTCCAGAGATCCCCAAACGAAGTTTAAATACAATTGGTTAAGCGGTTTAATTTCCCTCGCCTTTTACCCCTCTCATTTTGGAGTTAGTGAAAAAATTATATTTCATATTAATTTTCAAGGTTCCAGATATCCCCAGTCCCCATACTGTGCAATACATTCGGAGCACCAGTATTTGCTCCCCTCTTTTAACCCTCTTAGTTAAGGGTTGAAAAAATAATATCCCATAATTATCTTTAAGGATACAGATATTCCCATAAAAAATTAATTACAATCAGTGGGGTTACTCCTGACACGTTCGAATCCTAAATCAAATCGAGTTTGATTCGATCTCAAGCGTTTTGGTACTCCCGAAATCTACACTAGCGCACGATCGAGCCGTGCCTCAAATTGGAACTTACTTGGATCAAAAAAATCCGTTAGGATCGAGAAATGCTTACTCTCCACTCGTTCGTACGATCGTGAATCGAGTTGTCAGTTCGACTTTATCTGTCAAATTCTACGATTGCTAAATAGGTGCCGTGTACGGTTCAAGTGAAGTTGTTTTGTGTTTTTGTGAGAATTTTTAAAAATATCTGAGCAATTATGGCTAGACTTCAATAATTTTTGAATGTTCTTAAAGAAGCTAACCGTATTGACAATCGAAGAAGAAGAAATTTGCTTAGGATGGGCCGTTTTACTAATCGAGCAAATAATATGGATTGCTATGAGTTTCGAAGTTTGCATAACTGCCCATCCCTTATTATTATTGCTGAAGACATGGAGACAGGCATTGCAGACAATGTCATACATGCCTCATCATCATCTCGAAATGATGAGCTACGACGTAGGCAAAATGCACGGCAACGTCTTGTTCAAAGTCTGTGACTTATTGTTTGATTTTTTTAAATTTAGTTGTTTCTTAGTAAATTAAAATAATAATATACATGTTAAGACAAAAATCTACTTTTTCCTTTTATCTCATTAAGCCCTGTTACATATTTTTTATGAAATGCAGTCTAATCTCGACCACTGGGTGAAGTCTAGTTCTTATTATATTCATATCATAACCATTATAATCATTCTGATTTACAAATCATATTATGTTCAAACTTTAATTAAGGGCTGATACTGAAAAAAATACATTTTTTTGTTTTTGTTTTCACTTATAATAAAACCATTTTTGAGCCTAGAACTTGCCTGTAACTTTTTTTGGAAACTGATATCAATTTATTTTTATCTTTACACACACACATACTTACGCCTTTTATCTCCGAAGTGGTAGGCAGAGGCGCTACTACTAATGCACCCACTTTTCATCGTGCGTATTCCGTCACATGATGTGACAGGGGGCGAGCCTATCGCCTGTCTATATCGGGCACAAATTCCAGACTCCAGGCTATAAACAATATCAACACTATCCAGCACTTTGAGTTACAAAGTACTGTGTGGCATTCCACTGCACTCGTCATCCTGAGACATAAGATGTTAAGTCTCATTATGTCCAGTAGTTACGCTGGCTACAATGTCCTTGAAACCGAAACACAACAGTGCACGCACACTGCCGCTTGCCGGTAGAAATAGACATTGCGGTGGTACCCACCCAGTCGGACTCTTACATATGAGAGACCAGTAAATTATAACTTTACTAATTTTAACCATATAAAAATAAAAATAATTCGATATTAGTATCCAAAAAAATTTATTTTCTAAGCTTGAAAATGGTTTTGTTATATGTGAAAACAATAAATAATCCAAATAATGCCAGTTTTGACCTCAAACTCCTGTTACAAGATTCTAAATCTTAACCAAAAACTGTATTTTGAGTTTCCCGCTACGACTTATATAGTTGTGACGTGACGCTGACAATGTCAGAGATTTTGATAGTTCATAGCATAGACTAAATAGATTTGGGCAACTCAATTTATCTTTGGTTGCTGAATTATTACAAAAAACTCAATAAACAACGTAATAATTTCTTATATTTATATAAATATGTATGTAACAACAACTGGAGCATCGTTTTATAAGTAAAATAAATTAAATATAAATTATTGTAATGAAGTTCTCCATAGAACATAGCCACATAAATATGACGTGATCTACAGGATACAGCTATAATCTGTGAACGAATACTCGATCGACGAGTTGATAACGGCCGTTTTTGATCAGCTAGTCGATCGACGTCGGGAGTGCGCATTTCAAGTTCGAATCGAAATCGAATCGAGTTCGAATCCAGGAACAATCGAACAATCGAATCAGTTTCAGGAGTTACCCCACAGTTCAGGAGTTTAGTTTCCCCCTTTTATCCCCTTTAGCCAGGAGTAAAAGAATAGAATGAAAATCCGCCATTTTTAACAGTTATCGGCACGTAATTTACACCTGAATCAGCCCAAGAAAACACGCGTTAGAAAAACGTCACAATTCACCGTGTATCTAGTCACATATCCATTACCTTATCAGGAAGAGAAGTCGTAAAGTATCAAATAAAACATGTCGATAGGCCAGCCTTTGTAAACCGGTCACATCGTAAATAAGGTGCTTGTCGATTTCAACACGGTATACAAATGTTCTGGTGTACAATTTAATTAGAATTTCGTTTGTATTATAAATATAAGCGGCGATAGCCTAGTTAAGAGTGGAACGGACTGCCGAAACGAATGTCCGCAGGTTCAAAACCCAAGCGCACACACCTCTGACTTTTCTAAAAAGTTATGTGTGTATTCTTTGTGAATTTTCGCTCGCTTTAACCGTGAAGAAAAACATCGTGAGGAAACCTGCATACCTGAGAAGTTTTCTGAAATTCGAAGGTATGTGAACTCCGCCAACCCGCACTAGGCCAGTGTAGTGGACTAAGGCCTAAAACCCTCTCAGTAGTAGACGAGGCCCGTGCTCAGCAGTGGGCAGTATATAGTACAGGGCTGGTATGGAGCCCACAACGTCTGCGTGAACTTAGATCTATCTTAGCCTATCTCATACACCTTTTGATACACCTCCTTGTAACACAGAACACGTATGACGCGTATCTATTTCTCCCGAATTACCTTATAATATGTTACACAATAAAGCTGGATATGTTACGATGAATAAACAGAGAAAACATTCAAAAGTTGTTTTTGTCGTTTATTGTTCGCGTCTTCCAGGTGTTTTCCAAGTATATTGTACGACAGATACGGAGAATCTATGATGTTATTATACGAATAAATAAAATAATTTAGTTACCGCATGACTGCCTTGATGGCGTAGTTGTATTACGGTACGACTGCAAAGTTGAGGTCTCGGGTTCGATCCCCAGTTCGGGTAAAGTGATATTGGGTTTTTCTATTCAGTATCAGCCCGGAGTCAGGAATTTGTGCCCGACATAGCGATATGCTCGTCTCCTATCACATCATGGGACCGGCATATACACGGTGAAAAGTGGGTGCACTACTTGCGCCTCTGCCTACCCCTTCGGCGATAAAGGGCGTGAGTGTGAGTGTGTGTGTGTGTACATGACAAGCAATAATCATAGGAGACTATTTTTTGCTCACGGCTTTAATAGAAGTACTTTTTCGAAATAAAGGTCTGATGTGTTATTTTCTAGGATAAATAGAAGCTTAATGTTAATCTACGATATTTTGGTTTATTTTAGGTACACAAATCCCCGCAGGTTTCTTCGTTTAACTTTAACAATTATCTAAACTTATAACTTCACATATTTTGTGAGTAGGATTACTAGTAATCCTTACCTAGGTAAGGAGTTACTTTTACTGGTGGTAGGTCTCATATGTAAGAGTCCGTCTGGGTAGGTACCACCGCAATGTCTATTTCTACAGTCAAGCAGCAGTGTGCATGCACTGTTGTGTTTCGGTTTGAAGGACATTGTAGTGTAACTACTGGACGTAATCAGACATAACAACTTATTTCTCAGGATGACGGGCGCAGTGGAAAGCCACACAGTACTTTGTAACTCAAGGTGCTGGATGATGTTGCTACTGTTTATGGGTGGTCGTATCGCTTACCATCAGGTGAACGGCATGCTCGTCTCGTCATTCAATGCAATAAAAAAAATGACTCTCACAACCAAAACCACGTACAAAGCTTAGTATATAATATCGCTTAGTCCCCCAATACTAAAAACAATGCCTGTTTAAAATTTTACCGCCCACAAACTCGTCTTTGTTACGCTAAGTAACGAGTTTCGTCGGTTATCTTAAATTTCAATAGACAATAGAAAACTATAAAGGGGATATCGTTTGGAACTAGAGGGTGGTTCGTGCTCAAAAGATTAGGGGTATTCTAAAGGCATAGGTACACTGCCATGTTTGGGGGTTATAAAATAGGGGCCTTAGTCAAAGAGCTTGTTCACTCGTCATTGCTTTATTTAAATAAGTTCTATAACGTATTTTTAATTTATTTTGATGGTAAGACGAAGGTTTGTTTCAGATGGCATTAGTATTTCAACTGTATTTTTATTAATTTATTTCATTAGTTAGAAGCATAAGTGCTAAAAACTAGAGATGTGCCGAATATGACTGGCAGACTAGCCGATTAGTCGGTTGTAAAGAGGCCGACCAGTCGGCCGAATAGTCGGTCAAGCCGATCACGGTTACAGGAGTACTCGCCAATTTCCGTGACGCTTCGTTTATACCTGATAAGATATTCAAGATGACAAATCAAGGGCAGCCCATGAATTGCAGTCAGTAGTCTGTTAATAAAAAATAACCTACTCTTTATATAAGAAGACATATTTATTAATGTTTATTGGATATGAAAAGGTATTATGTTGTTTTGTGTGTCAATTAAGACACTAATTTTGTTTGATAAATGTCATAGATATTTTTTCTTCACAAGTAAATAATTTTAGAAACTGATTACCAAAGGAATGGAAGCTTGACTATATATTTTAAAATGTGTAAGACTGATTATAAAATACACACACACACTCACGCCCGTTATCCCCGAAGGGGTAGACAGAGGTACAACTAGTACAACCACTTTTCGCCGAGCGTATTCCGTCCCGTTATGTGATAGGGGGCGAGCCTATCGCCATATCGGGCACAAATTCCAGACTCCCAGCTGATACTCTTTAGAAAAACCCAATATCACTTTGCCTGAAACAGCGATCTCGAGACCTCAGTATTACAGTTATACCGTAATACAACTACGCCACCGAGGTAGTCTAAATATATAATATAGCTTTAGTTTCAATATACAGTATAAACGTCGCCTAACAGTGCTCACTTGAGAGCTAGCGATTTTGGACAATTCTCATTAACGAAACGCTTGGCAACGGAGATTCAAGATACGTGTTACCGCATCGCTTCACGATGGATAAGTGTGGCTTGATTCCGGTCCACTTTTATAAAAGCTCTTACTCTTAGAAGCTTTTGTTTAACTTATAATGTGAAGATGTAGCGAAATATTTGTAAGCCACTTCCAAGTACGTCCGAAGTGGAATTCTAGTATGTGAACTTTTAGCTAAAATAAAATCTAGGCCACTTTGAATCGTCCGAACTATGATTTGAGCAAATAAAATTTTAATTTTATAATTTACTAGGTGTTGCCCGCGGTTTCGCCTGCGTGATTATTTTTTTCCAGGATACAAAGTAGCCTATGTTACTCGCTGATAAAGTAGCTTTATATTGGAGAAAGATTTTTTTTAAATCGGTCCAGTAGTTTTTGAGTTTATTCTTTACAAACACATAAATATACAAATATTTCCTCTTTATAATATTAGTATAGACTTGGTGGTCCTCGCGGCTTCCCCCGCATGAAAAGCCTTTCCCGCTACAAAAGTCCCTAACACACGGTAAGACGCCAGCGCCATCTACTTAAGGAATCCGTTTAATTGTTTCTGCGTTTATTTAAAAAAAAAAACAAACATTTTGAATGTCCCGCCCGCGTGAATGTGTTTTCCCGGGATAAAAGTCCCGCTTTATATTTCCCCAGATAAAAAGTAGCCTATGTGTTAATCCAGGACATAATCTACCCGTGTGCCAACTTTCATCGAAATCCGTTCAGTAGTTTTTGCGTGAAAGAGTAACAAACATCCATTCATCCATGCTTACAAACTTTCGCGTTTATAAGCGGACATTATTATGTGGACATGACGTCCACTGCTGGACATAGGCCTCCCCTAAAGATTTCCAGACGGACCTGTTAAAAGCCTGATTCCAAAACAAAACAAACTGTTTATGGGCATACCAATATTATCAAACTAAGTAGACTTAGTAACTAAGGCCTAAATCCTCTCAGTAGTAGATGAGGCCCGTGCCTAGTAGGACAGTATACAGCGCTGCTATACAAAATATCATCAAACAAAAACAGTGGTATAATGATATTGAAATGGGACCAATTCGAGACCATAATCTACTAAATAAAAAAGGAATCAAGGAGATAGGCTCACAATCTTCAGAGAAATCCGTGTACATACATAAAAAAATATAAACACACGAATTGAGAACCTCCCATTTTTGGAAGTCGGTTAAAAAGTTTACGACCAAACGATAGGTTGATACAAATTGCTCTCAGTTAAGATGTTATAGAAAATAATAGCCCCTTTTTATTGCTGAAACCACTTTGCGAAGAATCTAACAGCACTTTGCGCATCCCGCCCAGAGCGTTTCTGTAATGAATCTTGCAAGGGATGAGAGGAAATTCTGAGTATAAAAATGTTGTAAGATAAGCAAACTAGCAAGCGATAACATAGGAGAGGAACGGACTGCTGAGACGAAGATCTAAAGACTAAATTACGTGTAAATTATAATCACTCGCTTTAATGTTTAATGGAAACATCGTGAGCACACCGAATACTACTTAAAAATTATTAATTTAAAAGTCTATATTTGTACCAACCCGCACTAGGCGGAAGTTGGTAAAGAGAGTCCTTAGTAGAGTCCATAAAAGATCTCTCAGACTGGCCGCGCTACAGGAAAAGGCTAGAATGAAATATATTTATGTTTTCAGTAAAATTAAATTTTAGGCGAATCGGAGGGTGACAGCTAGTCATTTTAATTACCAAGAACAATATATTATTATTCAAGCCAATCATGGGCCCGCTAATTAAGCGTATCGTTAGATCTACAGTGTTGTTAATGGAATAATTATATCTATACGCCGCAATTAATATGAGACGAGCGGTAACAAAGACTGTTTCACGAGTCTATGTTATTAACAATTATGAAAATCAATTAAATCTTTGGTGTGGAGGTATTTTTAACATTGATAAATATATTATCGCATTACACAATATAATGGCTATACGTCGCGACTGACAGCGTGAAGAGCACTTGGCTATACGCAGCGTCGGTGACAGCGCGGAGAGCGCTCGTCTACTTCACTACACACAACAGCACTCGGCTATACGCCGCGTCGGTGACAGCACGGAGAGTGCTCGTCTACTGCACTACACATAACAGCACTCGGCTATACGCAGCGTCGGTGACAGCGCGGAGAGCGCTCGTCTTCTGCATTACACATAGCAGCACTCGGCTATACGCCGCGTCGGTGACAGCGCGGAGAACGCTCGTCTACTGTACTACACATAACAGCACTCGGTTATACGCCGCATCGATGACAGCGCGGAGAGCGCTCCTCTATGACAACGTGGAATACAGTCTACTTATTATATTAAACTACACAAGATCGGATAACGCGGATAACATTCCAAAAGCTACCTAAATTCCATTGAAATTAAACATTAAATTACAATGCTTCCGGCCGGTATCCACTGAAACGCCACAAAGCTCATGCATGTTACAAAGCAGCGCAGTAATTAGTATTCGATAATTGAATTTCAATATCACGAGGCCATGTCAGATACAGTGATTGTATGGGCATAATTAATTTAAACATATTGTAATGTTTATGAATTGGGCTATTTATTTTACAGTAAATTATATATTACGCTTGTGGTTGTTTTAATTAATATCACTATTGTAGCCTTGGTTGAAATTACGTAAGCTCACGCTATTACGCTTATTTTTCTTAGTCTCGCGGAGAAAAACACGTTATCGCTAGGTTAGCTTGACCAGTCTTATAACCCAATGTTGACATTCGGGAATATAACATTATCCGAGCACGTATTTAGTCGAGTCCCTAACTATACATAGGTACACCCTACACCGGCAGAACAAGCAAAACCCGCGGTAGTCTTCTTGAGCGCATACGAGATGGCCCCGGTATCTTGTTATATAGAGTACACAGAAGGCAGTAGGAAAACTCATCCGCCATATAAACTACAACTTTTGTTTTCACAGGTCTCGAATAGAAATATCTGGCAGAAAAAGTCACTAGTAATGACAATTTATTTGTTAAATAACGTTATATGTCTTATCTCAAACTTTATAAGGAACTGATGAAAGTGTCCCTAATTATTTCTGAACCTGACATTCGAACCCGGAATACGCTAGTCAAAACGCCAATAATTTATTATTAAATTTAAGTACTAAACCACAACGTATACATGCAAAATGGATGGCTAGGCATCACGTGTGGATGAGCAAACCATTGACTACATTATTAATGCCTTTGTAAGCGGGTTGAAAATAATTTTTGCAGTCAAAATGTTCAGCCGTTGGTCTCGTTGTAGTTTTGAACCTAAATTCGACTTGCAATGCAATCAGCCCTATATTATATACTACCCACTGCTGAGCACGGGCCTCCTTTACTACTGAGAGGGGTTAAGCCTTAGTCCACCACGCTGGCCTAGTGAGGGTTGGCAGACTTCGTATACCCTCGAAATTATTACGGAGAATTCGCAGGTATGTAGGTTTCCTCACGATGTTTTCCTTCACCGTTAAAGCGAACGATAATTGATAAACAATACACATGTAACTTCGAAAAGTCAGAGGTGCGCCTAAGGGTTTTAAACCTCCGGACATTATCTCGGCAGACCGTTCCATTACCAAATAGACTATCGTCCACTACAAGTACTAATTCGATTTATAGGTAGGAAACTATTGAGATCTTAGTGCGATGATCGTTGAACTTGTTGCCTGGAACAGGATTTTGTACCCTATGGAGAAGATACTGTAGAATATAATGATATGTAATTAATAAGTGCAGGGAAAATAGCCTCGCTATAAATATTATCTTTGTATTATAGACCGTTTTTTTTATAAATTACGAATACATCTATTGTAAATGATTTAAACAGAGTCAATTGTTGGAGGTTGTCCTGAGACACTCTTTGATGGCTGTAGAGACCAATACGAGAAGGGCAAATCCGGCCACAGGACGAACAGACATTATAATCAGAGTTCTCACTTTAAAATTCCTTTATTACTCTCGAAATAATCCTCGAAAAATACCATCAAAGTCAATCCAGCCGTGTGGTACGAAAACCCGAATAAATAAACTAACAGTTTATTCTTGTCTCTGTATTCCACAAATGTCATAATATCTCATCTCTCATGTGTAAAGCTGTATATCATCAGCTATCACTAAACGTCATGTTCCGAATGCTTCAATTTTCCGAAGTGCTTTCAAATCTTCGCAATGGGGACACTGTCGATCTCTCAACATTCTTTAGTGAGATTTCTTTGTAAATTCTTGTTTGCATCTTATTCATGTAGGGAATTGTGACTTAGAAGTGAGTTGTTTGATTTCTAAATGAGAAATCTTCGTTGTATGATATTTTTTTAATTCGTAGGAAATTAAATTTCTTAGTTGCTGATTGGTCACAAAAAAATGTAATATGACTAAATTTTGAATGCGACGTGAATAATATCGCTGTAAAATATTTTTGTAAAAATAATGGCTTCACTAAATCTATGTTACTGGGCATTATAAGATTAACATTTAACCTGAAACAAACACAACGAAGTACTTAGTAGTTATATTGCTTACTAACCAACTCAGTATTAAAAATTCGAGCAAAATCGCATGATACTGTGGTATTAAAATCAAGCCCATTGAGTCGGAAATGTACCCACTGCGCGTGCCGCTTACACAAGGATTTAATTGCTTTTTGGAAATTATTGTTTTTACTGAAGCGTTTATTTTGGTAGTCTTTAAGCGTGGATCTACTGTGACAACTTTTTATAGTAGACCGATTAAGTAGGTCACAGCAATAACTTGCCTGTTGGAGAGCGTCGGGTAGAATTGTATCAAATTTTTACACCTGACCGAATTAGAGGTTTTGATATTAAGTACTATTGACTACCTCGGTGGCGTAGTTGTATTACGGTACGACTGCAGTACTGAGCTCTGAGATATTTGGCTAATGGCTTTTCTGCTCAGTGTCAGTCTGGAGTTTGAAATATGTGCTCGAATACATACATTTACATACTATCTTCATTTGTTTTCCATTCTTCTCAATTACAAATTGATATAACTATTTACTGTTGACATTGACTACAGATCAATACAGACTCGCCTTTTATTTTTTTCATCACTATCCTATCTATTATAATAAAATCATCTTAACACACATTCTAAATTTGCATCACCAAATCCTCGGTCACTTTACTCAGATTATAATTATTGATCAACTAAGTAACCCGAACTAGGCTAGCGTGACGGAATAAGGCCTAAAACCCTCACAGTAGTAAAGGAAGCCCGTGCTCAGGCGTAGACAATATATAATACAGGGCAGGTATTATAATATATTTATTATTAACTACGTATATACTACACGTACAGTCAGCCATATAAGTAGCTGAACAAATTCAAAATTACAAGTCGCCTCTACTTTTTTGTGTTCTTACCAATATTCGGTTTCTTTTCACACAAAGAAAAAAATATTAATTTAACTGAACGCGTCTAGGCGATTTGAAAGTTTGAATTTGTTCAGTTACTTATGTGGCTGACTGTACAATTATTCTTCATCGCGTAAACTCTCTTTTCTAGACTAAAGCCCAAGGCGGTAAATATTATGAACATAAAAACCACACTCCATAAACCATCCGCGTCGATACAGACCGTAAATCTATCTAAAATTACAACCATATTTTTATTGGCACACGGTCTGTCCGTTCGTATGCTATTTTTCACACCAGTGCCAAGTTATGGCTTGTCTAAACGGCCTTATTGACTCGTATTGGCTTTAAATGTATTTCATTTTGGGGTAATTCGATTTATTGTCGATATTGCTAGAGCCTATTTTTGTCTAGCATGTACTAGTTTGTATGTCTCGTAAGAAAACGTGGGTCACAGCTGTTCGTTTTGTAGTATCGATTTTCTTTTTAAACGAGAGGGAAAATGTGTAAGTGTGTCAACTGATGGCAAGTGATGACCGCAGTATATGACACATATCACGCATATACCCCGGAAGGTTAGGCAGAGTTGCAACTAGACTCGGTCCAATGCTCGCTTGGATGATGCTATACTCCCAAGTGTCGACATTGGACTGTAAGACCGGTAAAACCAACATAACCGTTCCACTGACCCCCCAGTGGTGGTAGGGACGACGCGTTTTTTCCCCGCGAAAAAAAAAAAAAAAAGATATAGTTGCCACTATGGCATCCACATTTCACCAAGTGTGTTCCCTCAGATGATCTAATAGGGGGCGTCCGTATCGCCATATCGGGCTTAAATTCCACCGGGCTGATACTCAGCAGAAAAACCCAATATCACTTTGCGCGATCCGGGATTTGAACTCGGGGCCTCAGAGCAGTGGTCGAACCGGGCACGCTATTCAACCATGCCACCGAGGCAGTTAGTATATAACATCCTAAATATACAACACATATTTGTATTGCGTGTAGACTGCCTCGTTGGCGCAGTTGTATTACGGTACGACTTCAAAGCTGAGGTCTCGGGTTCGACCCCCGGTTCAGGTTAAATGATATTGGATTTTTTTAATCAGTATCAGGTCGGAGTCTGAAATTTGTGCCCGATATAGTGATAGGCTCTCGCCCCCTAGTTGCGCATCTGCCTACCCCTCCGGGGATAAAAGGTGTGAATATGCGTATTGCATGTATGGTACGGCTATTGCGCCGAGATGATTTTTTTCAATCCCGGGTCGGGCAATGTTTCGACTCAGTATCACTCCAGAGTTACGAAATGTAAATGGCAATAGCCCAATATTACATGAGATGTAACATAGCTGACGATGATGATGCTGACATATGTGGCTGTGTTGTAATACACAGAGATGTACCTCTGCTTACTCCTAAAAAGGGAAAAGCCATGATACTACATAGGTAAAAAATTTAAACCACGGAGTTTATAGTTATCAATTATAATTTTTAACAGAATCAGAAAATAACTCGCATATGGTGTTTTAATGTAAATTTTATGGTTTATTGGTTATGCAATAAAGCATTATATTATTAACTAGCTGTTGCCCGCGGCTCCGCCCGCGTGAATGAGTTTTCCCGGGATAAAAGTCCCGCTTTATATTTTCCCGGGATAAAAAGTAGCCTAAGTTACTTTTTATTACATCAGCTACCTGCCAATAAAAGTCTTGTCAAAATCGGTCCAGCCATTTCAGAGATTAGCCGGATCAAACAGACAGACAGAAAGACAGATAGACAGACAAAAATTATCAAAAATGTTATTTTGGTGTATGTACCGTATATATATTCATATACATGTAGTAAAACACGGTTATTTCAATATTACAGACACTCTTATTTTATTTATATGTATGTATAGATAGATGTATAGATATTAAAGGATATATATTAAACTGTGCATGAATCACTGAAATGTCTCGCGATACAATCGCTGGCTGACGCATTGTTTCATAATTAAGTTTTGTTCACAGCGGGCTGTAATTAAAATTTTGGAAAACAGCCCTGGGTTTGTATGGACCTTTGTGCTTTATGGTTAGGGCGTTTTTGTCTTGGATACAATGACTTTTGATCAGATTGTCTTAGTAGACAGTTATTAAATTGTTTCATTCGATGGCAGTATGTATTCGGATAATCGAAATCGATAATACAATTATTTTTGAATCGGTATCAATAATTATCATGTAAGCTTTGCAGTGTGCTCTCTATGAAAGCTTGTATTAGAAAATAATATATGAAAGCTTATTTTATCAAAAATAAATTCGTGCCCATTAAATAAACGAACGATAACAGTTAAATAAATAAATAAAATCTACTTAATACCGTTGTTTGAGCCAAGTTTTGCGATACTAAATTCTAGAACATTCTGATTCCCATGTATCAAAATGGATAACCCGGCGCCGACATATCATTATATAAGGTCAGCTTTTGTTTATTCGACACAATATTATATCGTACCTATTCATATATTATTTTGTGTTTTTTAATTATTTGCTCACTGCTGCGACACTAAATGATTTTTCTTTCTTTCTATATTAGGCATCCAGCTATGTACCTTAATAAGAAATATCCTTAAAATCTGAAGCACGGTAATTCATAATTCTAGTAAAGTTAAAATTAATCAATAATCAGTATCAATAGAGTTAGGATAAAAGTTTTGTAACGGTATTTGTAGCGTGCTAACCAGATATGAAAATCAGTCGAAATGTCAAACTAATAGTGGAAGTGTCAGTTGGGTGTATAAAAAGGCTGCCGTATCGATGTGCACTCTCATTATGGCTCATTCCGGCTCATTCTGCTCATTCGTGCTGAGTCTTAGTAGCAGTTCAGTAAGTTGATCATTGACTTTCATGCTGGTCGGTTAGTTGCTGATATCTTTGTAAAAGTATTTCTGTTAAATGTGTTTATGTAAAACCAGTGATAAATGTGTTAATGTAAAAACAGAAATAAATCGTTTTTATTTAAATCAAAATGGCTTCTGTTTCTAACTATAGTATATATTGATACTGATTATTGATATTTATTTCTGTCGAAATCGATTTCCAATATGGGACAATTTTATTCGAATGTATTAACATAAATACGAATGATTCGGTATTAAATCATGTTGTCCATTCACACGATATAACCGATTGTTTATATGATTAAAAAGAAATAGATTTGTTCAATTGTCTTTATTACTTAGTATAAACAACCCACGTTGTCCTAAATATTAGAATATCACTATCAGAATATTATATTTCGGGTCTAGTCTGTTCATATCAGGTAACTCTATGGGCTGAAATGGCGTTCAAAGATAATGAAAATGCTCCCTTTAATCACTGTTGTATTATGTTCTAGCACTTTTGTTCGCTTGCTAGAAGTAATCGCAAAAAACTCTACATAAATAATACTTGCAAAAGATTTTGTAAAAAAATGCATAATGAAAGGTTGCTAAAAAAACTCAAAAATAATCTTACAATCTTGATAAAATAGTATATAGGTACTTGAACAAAATATCGCACCTTTAGAACGAAAACGACACAATTCAAAATAATCGAAAGTTGAGTTATCGTCGTGAAATGACTTAAAACGACATTCTCAATACAACAATAGTTCAAACACAGCCATATTCAAGCAGGGACAGGACAAAACTGTTATGTCGGACCCTTTTTTATAATATTTTTAAGTAATTTAATGACGATAACTCAATTTTCCATTATTTTGAATTGTGTCGCTTTCGTTCTAAAGGTGCGATATATCCTTTGAAATACGTTTGAGCAATAACTTCAAAGTTTCCAAATCATTTCTACCCCAAAAAGTGGAATAAATGAGATATGCTATTATGCGGACGCGGTATCATTTCGCTATCTGTACGACCGGATGACGCCGCGCCGTTTCCCGTCATTAGAGTACAGTGCACTGTACGTAAACGTCCTGTAAGTGAGGCTCATTAGCTATGGGGTAAACATGGGGTGAACAGCATGGGGTAAATCAGAACATGGGGTAAATGAGAATATGGGGTACAAATCCTTATTATATTGCCTAGCTTTGACCTGAAAGCAATTTCTTGAAATAAAGGCCTGCAATGTAATTTCCTGGGTTCAATGTAGCCTATATTGTTCTGGCGATTGGTTTATATTGTGCCAAATTTCATTGATTTTAATGGTTTGCTTATAATTTTAGTTAACATTTAAGGACCAATTTTTTTTATAAACTCTGAGCGGCGATAGCCTAGTTGGGGGTGGAACGGACTGCCGAGACCAATGTCCGCAGGTTCAAAACCCAAGGGCACACACCTCTGACTTTTATAAAAAAAGTTATGTGTTTTGTGAATTATCGCTCGCTTTAACGATGAAGGAAAACATCGTGAGGAAACCTGCATACCTGAGAAGTTCTCTGAATTTGAAGGGTATGTGAAGTCTGCCAACCCGCACTAGGCCAGCATGGTGGACTAAGCCCAAAACCGGCCCGCGCTCAGCAGTGGGTAGTATATAATACAGGGCTGGTATGGTAAACGTTTATAACAAAAAGCAAGCAATAATATTTTGAGAACTTCCTCCATTTATGTAGATTACAATTATTAGTAAAAAATAAAAGAAATGTAGTGAAAATCATTTGATTAGCATAACTTTTATGTTATCATCAGAAACTAAGGTTGACTTAACATTAATCAAGTGTAATAATTTTGCCCATTAATTGTATCCAATAGCTTAGTACCATCAGTAACTATAAGATTACCCTCAAGAAAATTATCAATATGGATATTATACTATGCTTTTGTAATTCATTGTACTTCGACCCCATCTGCTACCGTCCTTAGCCGCAAACATCAATAAACTTAGTCCATTATAATTGAGATATTGACTAGTAATCTATATATTTAGTAGTCTAGGCCGGAACATTATGTGTGTGGTAGTTGCAGCTAGGAATTGATAGTGGCGCACACTTGACTTAATTTCTTAACTATTTATGTCATCGACTCCGTCTGCGTATAAATCCGTTACTGAAAAGTAATCTATAGCACTTTGTGGATGTATGTATATGGGGTTATGAGGTACATCCTACACAGCATTACGTTTTTTCTTTTTCTGAGGTAAGTCGATATTTAACACACCTACATTCGCTATCTAAGTTTTGTTTAACAGGAGACGAAGCTATTGCCATTTTCCGGACACAACTGTATACTTCGTACTGACACTGAGCATAAAAACGAAATATCACTCCGCCGACCCGGGATTGAAACCAGAGATCTCAGCACAATAGCCGTACCGCGCACGCAATACAACTACGCCACCTAGGCAGTCTAGGGAAACTCTATCAGTGAATTTTCAAAATTAGAATAGTAGTTCTAGAGATTAGCACATTTAAACAAAAAGCAAACCTATGCTGCTTTAATTACAGTATTCATTTATTTTAATCATTACATTAGTGGCAGTGCAGCGTAAAACGGGGTAAATAGAATTCAAAGAGTGAAAAAGAACTAAAATAATATAAATAATAAACCTAGATTGACCAACTAAACTAAAATCTACGTAAATAATGTAATTTATTTTATCTATCTTTATTATTTAACCAAAAATAATACTGTAACTAGTATTTCTTCCATTCTTAACGAAAATATAATTTAGACTAGTTAAGTCGCTTGATTCCATTCACCAGGCTATATCAATATTTATCTGTCTATTTATAACACTCCTGCCTACCTCAGACGGCGTGATGTTATGTTAGCACTGAGACATGGCAATCAGTTGCCAGATAGTATTGATTTACGGTTGTCACGCATCCGCCTTAGAATATTAATTGTCGCCCGTATCTGTATATTGAAGGGGTATTTCAGTAACCATAGAGCTACGAATAACATCTATTAGATGTATCATTAAATTTTATATTTGTAGTATAGTCGTAGAATTGTCCTAAACTATTCTAAATGCAGGTTTGTTTTATTATGATCTATCTAATAAACCCTTACTAATGGCACAACATCGTTCGTGTAAATTTAATTCCCTGATGACTCACCACTCCCAGCATTGGGGAATCCACGCAAGAGGAATACCTTATAAACAAAATGTGGAGTTAGAGGAATATTTTCTTAATATTATGTTACTATTTTTTAGCCCTTCACGTATTCTTCGTTCGTTCGTTCGTCGTTCGTCGTTCGGACACATAAGCCGAAACGAGGACTCCATGGAACGATTGGTGATTCAAGGAAAAGTAGAGGGCAAAAGAACTCGTGGACGCGCTCCTAAACGTTGGACAGACCTTATTAAAACTATGACGTACTCCTCTATAAACAAATGCTTCCACTCCGCCAAACATCGAGACATATGGCGACGCATCGTGAAAACGGCAGTTCATCAATCGGCCTAAACATGACCACGACCACTCTGTCAAGAGTGCACGACTAAGAAGTATTCTTCGTAAAATATTTTTATTTATTACGTACCTACCGGATGAAATTACAGAAATTTAAAATACAAAAAACGCATCGAAATTGAACCTAGAACAGACAATTTATAGCTTAAATATTACCCCTACGCCATAGGGTCTATCTCATCCCTATCACATCGCGACGGAAACATCATTCGCATTCGAGTTCTTTCTTTGCAGTTTGACATCCACTTTGGAGGTAAAGGAAGATTTTTTATCATTTTTTCTAGAAGTATGGCAGTACTGCCTCGATGGCGTAGTTATATTGGTACCCGGTATGACTTCCCCTATCGGGTCTCGGATTCGAATTCCGGGTCGGGCATAGTGATATTGGGTTTTTTCGCTCAGCATCAGCCTGGACTCTGGAATTTGTGCCCAATATGGCAATAATCGCGCCCCCTGTTACATAATGGGATGGAATAGTAATGGCTAAAAGTCGGTGTACTAGTTGCGCTTCTGCCTACCCCTTTGCGGCTAAAAGACATAAGCTTGGGTTAAGGACCCTTTTGCCACAGTAAAGGTAAGAATAAACGCAATTTTTAAAATTCTGGGGTTTTGGGTAAGCACATGTTTATAGTCGGCTATTGAGCTGTCAAGATTATGTTTACACCAAAAAACGGGCATATAAAACAACGGAGACGCGAGCAAAAGCTCGTAGAGAATAACGCGCTTGTATATAATAGATGTTTTCGTGTAACGCATGTTCAATGTCACAGCACTTGCGCAGAAATACCCGAATTAATTCCGATCCAGTAGACGCAAAAATGCTTAACGAGCCTCACCCCTTGGAGTATATATCAATTGTTATGTAATTGGAATGGTTATAATAATACCTTATTTGACAATAGACTGTAATCGAATACCAATTTCACAACCAAATATGATTTAATATGTCAATAGGTTCTTTAGAAACTATTTTATGCTCAGTCACCTCAATTAGGGCATGGAAGATAAATTATAATTAGAAAGTTAAGATTATTTTTATATAAATGTGAGGAGGTTGCGTAGATTATAATTAAGTAATTTAAATATGGATAAAGGATCAACTGTTGGACAAATCTGAAAATTACCAAAAAAAAAAAAATAGAAATTCACTCCAGTCGTTTTGGAGTACATAGGGTACATACTTTACATCATCATCATCAGCCACATGACGTCCACTGCTAAACATAGTCCTCCCACGAAAATTTCCAGACGGACCTGTCAACCTGTCTGTCATACTTTACATACAACGATTTTTATTGGATATATATATTTTTCGTTATAATGGTTTTGTAATCTTAAGGATAAGATTCATACTTCTTAAAAACATTAGACTTTTTTCATGGAAGAACATGAACGAGTAGCGGATAACAATAACAAAAAAATCTTAATCCTCACCTATAACTTTTAATAAAGAAATCGTGTTCAAAATTTCATGCCTGTGAGTTAATTATTAAGTTATAAGTTTTATCAAGTAGACAACACTGGGGAAAATTACCTCAATGAAAAACTATATATCACAATATACACTACTAAAACACTAAACGTTTGCATTCAGACGATAAATTCTCCGAGGAGATTCGATATCTCAGCGTGGTCCATAAAATGCTTAGCGAATTGAGAGGGCAGCGCAAACGCCACTAAAACTGAATTTACGGTAAGTAGATGTGAGCATTACTGCAGCTTGCATCATGGATGTAGTAAAACTAATGGATGTATGTATCTACATTTCTTGAAACGTTGGTTTGGCGATCAAAATTACTGCTGTAAATAGTAACTCTACCTAGATAATATAGTAATAAAAAATTATTTAAGAATAACCAAAATCCCGACTGCGTCAATATCTGCCATATTTATTAAATCCATTGAAGAACTGAAAAGATAGAAACAAGTTTTTAATTTGAATATTTTGTTTTGGTTTTGAATAATCTTAGTTGACAGTGTTCACAAACACTGTCGGAGGCATAACACGCTCACTTCTCATAATTTGGTTGGTGATATAGGTAGAACAACAAAATCTCGGAGTGAGCAGATGCCTCCTACTGCTTTGATATTTTTGATACCACACTCGGTGTATTTTGAAAATATGTTTTTTTTCGAGATCACTTTTTGCCGCCAAAAATCCTTAATTTTGTTTATTTTGATGTACCCAGCGTCACTCTCACTACTAAGACGAATCTATTGATATCACTCACATAAAAATACGACAAGCCGTTTAGGCTGTAGGGCGTGCCAAAGAAATATACAAACATATATACATACATACACTCGAAAAACATAACCCTCCTTCTTTCGCAAGGCTTTAAAAAGGCTCTGCGTGTAATCGAACTGCGTTTAAACTGCGCTTGTCATGCAATTTTAGTAGTTATGTCTTAAAATATAAAGTAATTATAGCTTTAAGGTTCTTCCAAATAGAATACAACAGTGAAATTAACTAAAATAGAAATACAGAGGTATTTACCCAAACACAATTGCGCACAAAAGACCTATTCATTTTAACTTTTAAACACGATGCCTCATAATCATCGTTCCTCTGTTTTACCCCCATCTATTCAATCCCATATAGATAGCGGCGATAGCTTAGTTGGGAGTGGAACGGACTGCCGAGACAAATGTCCGCAGGTTCAAAACGCAAGGGCACACACCTCTGACTTTTCTAAAAAGTTATGTGTGTACTCTTTGTAAATTATCGCTCGCTTTAACGGTGAAGGAAAACATCGTGAGGAAACCTGCATACCTGTATGTGAAGTCTGCCAACCCGCACTAGGTCATCGTGGTGGACTAAGGCCTTAACACTCTCAGTTGTAGAGTAGGCCCATGCTCAGCAGTGGGCAGTATATAATACAGGGATGGTATGGATTCAATCCCAACCAACAAACAGCCACATTTCCACTTTAAAATATTTACACAATCAAATAGAGATCATAACCCCACAACAAAACGGCACGATCGGTCAAAGTAAAATATTCAAGGGGCAATAAGCGAACGATTCAATACACACTACAGCTCGCAAACTGGCGCTGCGAACACATGAATCTACCCCGCTGTTAATAATTAAATATACGTGGCTAGCTTGTTCGCTAATAGATATTCGAATGTTTGGGGTAATGTAGAATTGGGGTAAATCAGTGAAAATGTCAGCAGGCATTGGATGAAGTAACGAAGCATACGTCTAATACAGAAAATGTTACCTAAGTATATAAAATTTATTTTAAAAGATACTGTGATGTTACTTAAAAGAACAAGTGTAAGACTTAATTAGTTTTATTATCAGTACCTATCTATAAATTTGCATGCCTTATAAATGATGAAACCATGTAATTATTACAACGATTCTTGCAAATATAATATAAATAAATGGTTTCATAGTGTATATAGTATAAGGAAATCTCGAAATACGTTGTTTAATGGATTTCTATATGATGGCTTTGTTTATTAATGTGATTATCTTCATGAATTTAGGGTAAATCAGAAATAAATATCTAGTCGTAATTAAACTCTGGGTAGACATTTAAAAATTAATTATAGAAAAACTAAGATAAAAAATGTTTAGACGAAGCGAAGCTTTCTAACCAAACAAACTCTGAAAAAACACGAAGGTAGCATATAAAACGAATAAATATTAATTATTTGTTAAAATAGAAACCCGACTGCGTAAAAAATGACACTGTATGCCTAACAATAGATAAAATTTTATGTCTATTATAGTTATACTATTAAGAGTGACTTAATGATTTTGTATATAGTATATACCGTCTATCTCTGAGATACCCCTTTACAATTTCTTTTTTATCTTAATTTAATTCTACAATTTACATTCTGTTTTCGTCTGTGAATTTCAGACGCCAACACCTACCCACATATTTGTAACAGAAAATAAACTCCGTTCACACAGACCCGAACAAATATTTACGAAGCAAACACGTAGCAATGTAATCGAACCTTTTGTCTCTCCGTATAGTTTAATTTTGCATTCATTCTATTCCCTTTGAAGGTAAGCAATTTAACGTAAACCTATAGAGGTGTCATTTAAAATTAAAATTTAATTCTATCTCCTTCAGACTATCATGCTTGGCAAAATATCGACTTATTTTACGGAACGCGTTTTAAACAATATTTTTATTGTACAGAGACGAACAAGCCACTCTCTTGATGTTAAAAGACATTTTAACTGAATGCAAAAAGGAGGTTCTTAATTTGGCATTTTTATATTACCTCCGAACTACGACATTTATTTGAAAGCATATATTCTGATCCAGAATCGGTTCAGTGTTTTGGTTTTTAAACCAAAATAACTAGAATAGGTATGTTGTCCACGTAAACGATATTAAAAAAATGACCGTCTACAAAAACCACTACAATACTTCAATGGTTTTTTGATTAACAAACCATCAAGCACGTGCCATTGAACTGCGCTCGTCGCCCTATATTACACTAACTCTAATAAAGCTCAATAATTACAATAGCTGTAATATACTTCTAACGCGCTTGAAATGTTGCTTGTCGGTAGAAATAGACCGCTATGGTACTTACCCAGCTATATGACATACTAAGACTGTCTCGGGCTGCCTCAGGTTCGATCTTAACTTATTAGGTTCTTGCGCTCAGTATCAATTAGTCTGGAGTCTGGAATTTGTGTACGATAGGCTGGGCCTATTATAGGATGGAATAAACATGAAGATCGGTTGCATTCATTAAGCCTCTACCTGCCCTTTTGGGCATAAAAGGCGTGATTATGCGTATTGGGAATGCGCTTTTTTTGTGTGAACTTAAGTAAATCCCTTCTTTTTTATTTATATGAAGAGAAAACAAAAATGGGTAAGAATACAAAAATGTATAGGCGATTTAAAGTTTTTAGTTTGTTCAGTTACTTATGCTGCTGACTATACGTGTAGTCAGTAGCAAAATCAACAACTATAACAAGCTCTTTGATTTGCCTAAGAAAACATCAAAACAGCCCCTGTTTGCCATCAGGACGCAATGAAAGGCAGAAAGCCGATGGTGACCATGAAACACACAGCGTTTGCCTACGGCTATGTACGCCATTACCCGATATGAAGGCTTCATACATACTGTAACGCGCCGGTTGGGATGACCACGCTGGATGTAGGTACTCGCGGATATTTCTCAGACATAAAAATATTACGTAATTTTGCATATTTTTTATACGTTTCGACATTTTTTTACCAATTCCAATGGTTTTTTTAACTGCCATAGGTACAAGAAGACCAAACGAGACATCAGTTCATTTTCCTGCCTAATTATTATAACAATGGGAGTGTATATTGCGCGTACCTAGTCAGAGAATAAATATTCCATAATTATAGCCGTTAGTAACAAAAACATTATTAGCTTTGAAAGGCTTATTACTGTTATTTACCTTCTAGTATTTTAATCGTTAATATTTTTTTCAACTATAAAAATAATAAAAAAATATTAATTTTTCATTTATTGCTAGATTAGACAAACGAGCAAGAGGTCCACCTGGTGGTAAGCGGTACCCGCCACCCATTGACTGAAGCAATGCCGGGACCTCGGATCAGTGGTAGTATCACGCACGCAATAAAACTATGCCATCGAGGCAGTCACTTAAGAACTAATAATACATATATATACACTCACGCCCTTATCCCATAGGGGTAGGCAGAGACTATTGAGCGCCACATGCGACGATCTTGACACACCTCTTTCGCTTCTTCCACATTCATAGTTCTTTTCATACATTTTCGTCGGTTAAAGGTACTCCTGACCTGCCCCTTTCGGAGAAGATCATTTATTTGGTCAGAGAACGTTCTCCTCGGGCGGCCCCTTCCAGCCGTACCATCCACATTCGCTCGATAAATACCTTTTGTGTTCCGTCGTTCATCCATCCCCTCCAGGTGCCCAAACCATCTCAGCATACTTCTTTCAATCTTAGTCACCACATCATCCTTCAACTTACATCGATCTCTTATCATACTATTCCTCATGCGATCAGCAATGGTGACTCTACATATACTCCGTAAGGAGCGCGTAAATAATAATCATTGAATCCAATAATACAATTCCTTTTAAACCTCTAGTGTGGCTACCAAAAAAAAATATTAAACCCGTTCTATATCAAAAACACGGGACAAATTCCGTGAATATTCGAAAGTGTGGGCACTCAAGCCCTATTGTATGTCAGTCACCCTTTATCAGGTATTCGCGAACTCACAGTTCCCTTTTGTCCGGTCCGGGATACATGAAAATTCCCAATATACCTTTATATACACGTGTGTATATATTCACACTTTAAATTAGAGGTAGACAGAGACACTAAAAGTGCTCTTGGAGCTTATTTGCATAAGTAGTAAGCGTGTAGCATGTTCAAGTATCTGATGTGTTAGCAAAGTTGATAGGCCTCACATATTTAAAACTCTGTCTGAGTGGGTCTATTTCTGCAGCCAAGCAATAGTGTACATGTGGTATTCCGGTTTAAAAGACATTGAAGGCAAAATAATTACTGAGTATTATAAGACTGACAGAAGCGGCGATAGCCTAGTTCGGAGTGGAACGGACTGCCGAGACGACTGTCCTCAGGTTCCATACCCAAAAGCACGCACCTCTAACTTTTCTAAAAAGTTATGTGTGTATTCTTTGGAAATTATTGCTCGCTTTAATGGCGAAGTAAAACATCGTGAGGTAACCTACATACCTGAGAATTCTCCCTAAGAATTTCGAGGGTATGTGAAATCTGCCAACCCGCACTCGGCCAGAGTGGTGGACTAAGGCCTAACCCCCTCATTAGTAGAGGATGGCCGTGCTCAGCAGTGGACAGTATATAATACAGGGCTGATTGCATTGCATCAAATGAGTTCTAAGACTATAACTGTTTAATGTCTTTGATTGCATTGCATATTGGTGAGAATTTTTAAAATCCGTCCAGTAGTATGAGTTTATTCGTTACAAACATACAAAAATACATATCTTTCCTCTTTATACTATTTGGGTAGACAGTGAGGAATGTAAGAAATGATGGAACATACCCTTGTAAATAACTATATACAAACTGCCGCATATTTTTTCCTTAACATCCGACCTCACGCATTTATAAATATTTATCAACTCTGCCCGCCCCGGCGGAGTCTCAAGCACGTGGTAAAATGTTTTGCATTAACCGCTCGGTAAATCTGAATATGTGAAAGGTCCTTGATATCGGCTGATTTGATTTTTAAGAGGTATTAACATATTCCTGTTTATCTATTTAGATGGTGACTTAATATATTTGTGACTCTCAGTCACTATAATTTTTTTTTTTTTTTTCTCTTTGGCAAGGCGCGGTTTGCGCATCTGCCAGTGTCAAAGTTTTTGGAAGTTACATATATAATATTGTTTCTTTGTTATCCTCAGTAGTAGTAGTACTATGTCGAAGTAAAGCAGTGGCTACCTTACCAAGACTTTATCGAGGAGTTTTGGCGGCAACAAAACAAACACCTGACTAGCACAGTTATTTCAATTCACTTCATTTGAGCCCTTTAATAGAACTATATTGGATAATATACCACCATAATTATGCAATATAACACTAAGTATCACCAAAATAATGAATTAAAACAAGAGCACCTCATGACACTACCAAGTTCCCGCCAAAACTCGTCACTATAATTAAGAGGTATTTACATGCTTTCATGCATTTATTAAATGGTCATTTAAAAATTATTTATTACGTAATGAGATGGTCAAGTGGGGAATATTAATTATGTGCATAATATTATTTTTAACCATTCAAAATTTAGAAATAGAACTGAGAAGTTAAAAGTCAAGAGAGCCTAAACCTATGCATGAGATTAGGGAAAAAGTTGGGTAATGTGGTGTCAGGATTGTGCAAAGTATTCATGAATGAATGAATGAAAATTGATTTGCTAGAATGTGGTTACAATAAATAGAGGGTACAATAAAATCAGAATCACACACTCTGTCATCATTGACGTGCAAATATTTAAAACTAGATATTTTTAAAAGTGGAATTCTTTTCTGTTTACGTTTTTTTAAGTAGAAATAATATATCAAATGTCGACTTAAAAAACCGTGTCAAATTGAGACATTCTAAAACAATGATTAACTTGATCAATAAAATGTATAAATTTATAGTTTTCATTACATTGTAATATTTAATTAATTGGTTTTTAAAGTTATATACCCGTACGATATTATTATGTCTAAAAATATATTATTATTATCTTATACCTATAGTTCTTACAGGTCAATTTTATTTTATTAAATTTAATATACATATTATCCATAGCGCCATGTCACATAATATTAGCTAAATATTAAACATTTGAAATTTCAGTCTATAATTAATGTATTTATTACCTGGTCCATCATAGTCCCTATCTACCCCCATGACATACGTAGTAAGACTTATACTGAAGAAGCTTCATAATGCGAGCGACGCATGTAACTCATCCATACCATGCCAGCCCTGTATTATATACAGCCCACTGCTGAGCACGGGCCTACTATACACCTGAGAGGGTTAAGACCTTAGTCCACCACGCTGGCCTAGTGCGGGTTGGCAGACTTCACATACCTTCGAAATTCTTATAGACAGCTTTTCAAGTATGCAGGTTTCCTCACGTTGTTTTCCTTCACGTCAAACGTCACGAAAAGTTAGTGGTGCGTGCCCTTGGGTTTGGAACTTACGGACATTCGTCTCGGCAGTCCGTTCCACTCCCAATTAGACTATTGAACACATAATGAATAACCGAAAGTAACATCTAATGAATATCATCTCTGGGCGCTCATTACCACGGAAATTATTACGTGCCTCGGTGGCGTAGTTCTATTACGGTACGACTGCAATGCTGAGGACACGGGTTCGATCCCCAGGTGAAGCAAAGTGATATAGGGTTTTATATTCAGTATCAGCCGGGAGTATGAAATTTGTGCCCGATATGACGATAGAGTCGCCCCCTATCAGATCATGGGACGGAATATGCACCGGGAAAGTGGGTGCACTAGTTGCGCCTCTGCCTACCCCTTCAAGGACGTAAGGCGTGAGTGTGTATGTATATATTATGTATGTATATAATTATGTCGACAGAAAGACGTTCTATAATGCAATCAGCCCTGTATTATACACTGCCCACTGCTGAGCACGGCGCTCCTCTACTACTGAGAAGGGTTAAGGCCTTAGTTCCCCACGCTGGCCTAGTGCGGGTTGATGGACTTCACATACCTTCGAAATTCAGAGAACTTCTCAGGTATGCAGGTTTCCTCACGATGTTTTCCTTCACCGTTAAAGCGAACGATAATTGATAACAATACAGTAACTTCGAAAAGTCAGATGTGTGTGCCTTGGGTTTTGAACCTCCGGACACTGTCTCGGCAGACCGTTCCGTTCCCAACTAGGCTATCGTCGCTCGTTCTATAATAATTACCTTGAAACTGAATGCACAATAATACTACAAGCTATTTAATTACTATCTCATTGCTGGGAACGTACCTCCTCTAATAGTGAGAGGGTTTACACCTTAGTCCACTACGCAGCCTAGTGCGGGACAGCAGACTTCACATACCATCGAAATTATTATAGAGAATTTTCAGATATGTTCTTCTCGTGGTTTTCTATCAATGTTACCATCTCTTCGCCCGTGTTGTTTCACCCATGGTCAAGTAAAGTTACCAGTCATATTTAACTGGACGAGCGTGCAGCGCCTTCGCCTCAGTACGAATTCCCTTGTAATTTGCCAGTACGATAAGAGCCTAAACATTACCTTACCACTAGTATACATACAAAAACTCCTCTGGGTGCTACGCATCGTTGCTGAGATTTATTTGAAATGAATCCATAAAATGTTACACATTACTTAGATTCAGTCAATTTTTACTCTACCTCCAGTTCGGAAAGCAGTTTTCACCAGCGAAGAATGGGCAAGAAACTCTAGGGTTGCTCTTTACAAAATCAGTTCAAAGGTAGGTAAATTAGGTGCAGTTTAAAAAACAAAAAGAAATACATACAGATTTGTATTTTGTTTAGAGGTCGTATATATATATTAACATATATTTTCTACGGTCATCAGGGTGGGTAAAAAAAAAATATAAGCAAAACTCGGAATAAAACTCTCTTTAAAATCTTCCTCCGAGCACTAACCAACCTCAATACCTCTTAAATTACAATTTAATTAACTAGAAAGCTCCACATTTGTAAGAAGACGGAATCTCAGAAAATGTAAGCCAAGACTAAGCATAAAGACGGATAATTAGCTAGCTAGCGTTGTAATGCAAAAGCAGTTTTCTGCTAATTTGAGTACAGTAAGCAGCATAAATAGCTGAGCAAATTCAAAATTTCAAATTGCCTACACACTTTTGTGTCCTTATTAATCTTTTTTTTCTCTTCAAAAAAATAAAATAAAAGAGATTTACATTACTTAAAATTAACGCGAATGAACGATTTGAAATTTTGATTTTGTACAGATACTTTTTTTTTTTAATGCATTGAATGACGAGACGAGCATGCCGTTCGCCTGATAGTAAGCGATATGACCACCCATAAACAGTAGCAATACCATACAGCACCAGACTTACAAAGTACTGTGTGGCATTCCACTGCGCTCGTCATCCTGAGACATAAGATGTTAAGCCTCATTATGTCCAGTAGTTATACTGGCTACAATGTCCTTCAAACCGAAACACAACAGTGCATGTACACTGTTGCTTGGCGGTAGAAATAGACATTGCTGTGGTACCCACCCAGACGGCCTCTTACATAATGAGAGACCTACCACCAGTGAAGGCTGCTGACTGTACATAAATGACTGACTTTCTGAATACCAAGCAATAAAAGCCGGCATTCTTTTATGTGAATACAAAACCAAGTCAGATAGGTTGTTTGGCTCTACCTTGATCACGAACTAATACAACATTAGACACACAGTTTAAAAAATATAAAGCTACACTGCGCTTGTCACGATAGCACTAAAGTAATACACATCAACATAATACAGTAATAAGTGTACGATAGCCTAGTTGGGAATGGAAAGGTCTGCCGTGACAATGTCCGCAGGTTCAAAACCCAAGGCACCCCCTGACTTTTCTAAGCTACGTGTGCATTGTTTATCAATTATATCATCGTTCGCTTTAACGGTGAAAGAAAAAATCTCTTGAGTAAACCTACACCACCTGAGAATTCTGCATAAGAATTTCGAGGGTATGTGAGGCACAAATTCCAGACTCCGGGCTGATACTGAGTAGAAAATCCCAATATCATTTTGCCCGACCCGGGATCGAACCTCAGACCTGCAATCGTCTGAAATGCAATCGTACCGTAATACAACTACGCCCCCAAGGCATTCACACTACAATAATGTTATAATAGTGCTTAAGGCATTACGTAGACGCTCTCAATTTGTATGTAACATTCTTACTATGAAACTGGCAGTCGCAATACCTTTCAATTCCATAGTACTGTAGTGTTTCTCGACAAGTTAACAACGTGCATACGTTGTTAACTTGCGCCTTAATACAACGGGTTATTTCATTCTAATTTATTATTATTATCATTCGTATCCGACTGGAGTCTACAGTCTGGTACGGCGATAGGCTCACCCCTATCACATCATGGGACGGAATACACATGGCGAAAAGTGGGTGAAATAGTTGCACCACTGCCTACTCTTGGGATAAAAGCGTAAAGTACGTTTATTTTGGTTATTTCGACCTAGAACACGACACACGTATTCCCACTTAAAAGGCCGGCAACGCATCTCTGTGCCCCCTGGTATTGCAGATGATCATGGGAGGCGGTGATCACTTACCATCAGGTGAACCGTATGCTTGTTTGCCCCCTATACCATAAAAAAATGAAAAAAAAAACAGGATGGCAGAATGTTTTATTGCCTTCAAAGTTACAATCCCCGAAAATAGGTAATAACCCTCGAAATCGAATAAACTATTTGCAAACAATTCCGATAGCAAAAACTTCAATTGTTTATATTAAGGAGTTTGGCATATAAATGCCGGCAATTTGTCTTATCGCTCAAGTTTGAAGGATAGGGTAGTTTCCTATGTATTTTATACTAGCTACTGCCTGCGGCTTCGCCCGCGTCTAGAATCATTCCCGCTGAAAGAGTCCCTAAAAGGCTCTACGACGCCAACGCCATCTATTTTTAAAAGTTACATTATTTCCCATGGAAACAAATTACCGGGATAAAAAGTAGCCTATATTGTGCTCGACTGCCTCGGTGGCGTAGTTGTATTGCGTACGCGTTACGAGTACAATTTGCGCGCTGAGGTCCTGGGTTCGAATCCTGGGTCGGGCCAAAAACATTATGACTGGGTTTTTCCATCTTAAAAATTACTCAGTCGCAGCTCGGAGTCAGGAAGTTGGCGGTGTGATACCCCCGTGCCTCGGAAAGCACGTAAAGCCGTTGGTCCTGCGCCTGATCTCTCTCCGGTCATGTCGGAGAGCCGTCTCATCGGACTATGAGAGTGAAGGAATAGCGAGTGCAACTGTGTATTGCGCACACACTTGTGCACTATAATATCTCCTGCGTATCTGGCTGATCTCTGTTGAGATTGGCCGCCGTGGCCGAAATCGGCTAGAAAGGGTATATTTTATATTGTGCTAAGTCTCATCTAAATCATTTCAGTTATTTTTGCGTTTACTTCTAACAAACACACAAACATTTTTACAAACTTTCGCATTTATAGATGAATGAGTTTTCCCGGGATAAAAGTCCCACTTTATATTTTCCCAGGATAAAAAGTAGCCTAAATGTTAATCCAGGACATAACCTATCTGTGTGCTAAAATTCATCGAAATGCGTTCAGTAGTTTTTGCGTGAAAGAGTAACAAACATCCATACATCCAGACATCCATACATCCATACTTACAAACTTTCGCGTTTATAATATTATAGTAGGATTAGTAAGATAACAGAAAATAATAAAAAGAGAAATTCTTCTGTGAGGTCAGCAAAAGATTTTTTTTTAATCCAAACCCAGAGCTTTATGGTTCACAAGGATTGCCACTGGCACCTATGAACCAATCGATGCAATAAAACAATACCGACTTAAATACAATTTTGCAATGCAATCAGCCCTGTATTATATACTGCCCACTGCTGAACACGGGCCTCCTCTACTACTGAGAGGGGTTAGGCCTTAGTCCACCACGCTGGCCTAGTGCGGGTTGGCAGACTTCACACGCCCTCGAAATTCTTATAGAGAATTCTCAGGTATGTAGGTTTCCTCACAATGTTTTCCTTCACCGTTAAAGTGAACGATAATTGATAAACAATACACACGTAACTTCGAAAAGTCAGAGGTGTGTGCCTTGGGATTTGAACCTCCAGACATTGCCTCGGTAGACCGGTCCATTCCCAACCAGGCTATCGTCCACATTATGTAATATACAAATACAATTTTACATTGAAGTTATTTACTTATAATTAAATACTAATCATTATTAAGCACTGCCTCGATGGTGTAGTTGTATTGCGTTGCGACTACAGAGCTGAGCTGCTCTCGGGTTCGATTCCCGGGTCGGGCAAAGTGATATTAGGTTTTTGTACTGAGTATCAGCCCGGAGTCTGGAACTATGCCTGGTAAATGGCAACAGGTCCGCCCCTATTACATGGGACCTAAAATAGCTGGCGAAAGGTGGGTGTCTCACACCTCTGCCTACCCCTAAAAAGGAAAAAAGGCGTGATGCTATGTATGTAATTAAACACTATAAAGCTCTGCATCATTCACATATTATGTTTCAATTAAAATTCAATTACGTGAAGCGTGTCTACGTTTCTCATATAATCGTGAACCGCTTTATGCTGACGGTTATATGTTTTCTTTAGTAGTACAGTTATGATACACGGCGCAAATATATAATATTCATAGTTAATTTAATGTAAGTACAACCAATTATGTTAGTTAAGTGTTGTTTTTGAAAACAGCAACACTAGAATTTCTTGCGCGTTCTCTGGTGAGAACTGCATTCCGTACTGGTGGTAGAGTTAATATTGACGGAATCTAAATAATGTATAACATTTCATGGGTTCGAATAAATTATTTCATTTCATTTCATTTCAATGAATATTATTATGTTATTTGTGCCATAAAATTTTGTTCGCAGCATGACTAAGTGCTTTCAATACATTTTTGCCCCTAACAGAAAACCAATAAGTTTTTTTGGTTGCTTTTCATAAAGACTGAAACTTTTTTTGAAAGTCCATGAAAAAACATGACTTTCATTTTGGACAATCGATGAAAAAGCCCAAAATGTATATAATATGAAATATATTTCTATTTGAATAAAGCTAAACATTGTCAACCTAAGTCGACACATAATCAAATAATTTCGGACCTTCGTAGGTGCAAAATATTCTATTGAAATCCCTAACGATATGAACCAAAATCCTGGATAAAACATACGAACATGTAGTACCCGGCTTATTCCAGCTATGAATGGCGCTAGTCAGAAACCACATTCATTAGGATCATATTGTGCCGCATCGAGCCCCAAAATGTATTTGATTTGCTATATTTGTTGTCTCATAATTGAGTATTTAGTAGAGTCTATTGACGAATTCCATCGTGAAAAATGTGTAGAGAAAAAAACGTAATGATACGACTTATTTTTGTATTAGATACAAATACTGACTGCCTTGGGTCTCGGGTTCGATCCCCGGGTCGGGCAAAGAGATATTGGATTTTTCATTTGGTATCAGCCCGGAGTTTGGAATTTGTGCCCAATATGGCGATAGGATTACAGGCATGCATAACATTGTTTAAAGTTATCTTTAATGAGAGTGGTTACAGGCTATCACATCATGGGACGGAATACCCAAGGCGAAAAGTGGGTGCATTAGTTGCGCCTCTGCCTACCCCTTCGGGGTAAATAGGCGTGAGAGAATGTAGGTACAAATATGATTGTTATGTTAACGTCGAATTTTAATTTGTTGTCCATTATATTATACTCAAAACATATTATAATTTTTTTTTTATGGGACTAAGGGCAAATCAGCGATTACCAACAGGGCAGAAAATCATTGCTGCTCACACACATAATATAATCGTTACTATAAACATTAGAGCCAATTTCACTGGTTTCAAATGTTTATTTGGAAATTATTGTTTTAAACACAATATAGAAAGTACTAATTTTATTACTATTTATTTGGGAGCATAGATCAGAGTGTGACTTTTGTATTTGGTCGGTTTATACATTTACGGGACGAGTGGCATTTAGCAGCAATTGGTGAAATCGACCCTTAAAGAAAAAAGGGTAATGTAATTATAGTTAAAAATTTACACTTTCCATTAAGGACGCTATTACATTTTTGACATGTTCGATTTTAGATATTTGAATGACAAGAATGCGCCTTGCTACACGCGCACACTTTGAAACCGGTTTACACTCGATTTTATACTAAAACGAGCTAATTTTAATACTTGAAGGTATTATTTTATTAACTTGTATGTAGTTTTATGAATTGTTGAAAGTTTACAGTCACAATATTATTACAAGTTCATGTGCATGATTTCAATATTTATGTTATTTATAATTACTTAATGCAATACAATGCACTAGGCCAGCGTGGTGGACTAAGGCCTAACCTCTTTGAGTAGTAGAGGCCCGTGCTCAGCTACTGCTGAGCACAGGCAGTATATAATACAGGGCTGATTGCATTGCATATAGCAACATTATAATCCCTTCCTAGCCGATTTCGGCCACGGCGGCCAATCCCAACAGAGATCAGCCAGGTACGTAGGAGATCTTATAGTTCACAAGTGTGCGCGCAATACACAGGTGCACTCGCTATTCCGTCTCCCATAGTCCGGTGAGACGGCAATCAGACATGACCGGAGAGGAATCAGCCGCAGGATCAACGGCTTTAAGTGCTTTCCGAGGCATGGGGATATTCACATCGCCAATTTCCTGACTCCACGGAGTAATTTTAAGATGGAATACCTAGTCACAATGTTTCTGGCCCGACGCGACCCGGGATTGTACCCCAAGACCTCAGCGCGCTAATCGTACTCGTAACGCGTACGCAATGCAACTATGCCACCCAGGCAGTCAAATAACAGTGATTAACAGCGCTTCTGCCATGCCGCACGGTAAATGGCCACACTCATGACTCAACAGTACATCGTACGTCGTATGCACTGTAATATCCCGGTTTGTAGCCAGTGTAATTACTGGGCATTATGAGACTTCATCTTATGTCTCAGAATAACGAACGCAGTGAAATGGCACACAGTACTTTGACGTTCCAGACATGGAAACAAAATATGCCTACTTTTTAAAATAATTATTTGTAAGAAAGACATGATTGAAAGATAGGTATATTTTTGTTTAAACTTCTAGTATAAGTCTAGTAAATTTTCATGTACCATTACATGTCGCTCATCATTGCCTACGGAAATGTTATTACTGCTCTCTCTGTAATTAAAAGAAACCCAAGAATAATATCTTTTATGTAAAATTACAAACTACAAATTTTATACCTACTTAATTGTTCATAAAAATACTAACAAATCATTATCCTCTTTATTTACGGCCACACTTGCAAGTTTTTTAAATATTTTACCAAATTTTCGTATTCTTGGCATCTACAACACAATTTAAAAAAATATAACATTTACTGTTGTCAAGCAACAGTGTACACTATAAGTACATGCAGTGTTATGTTCCGCATTGACGACATTGTAGCTAATGTAATATTTATTAAGCATTATAAGACATATATATTCTCAAGGTTCGAGATACCCCATACCAAATTTCATTACAATCAGTTCACCATTTTAGTTTCTCCCGACTTTTACCTCCCTCGGTTAAGAGTTAGTATGACAAATATTACCCCATATTTATTTCCTAGATTCAAGATATCTCTATACCAAATTTCAATACAATCGATTCAACGGTTTAGTTTCTACCCCCCGTTTACCTATTTCATTTGGGAGTTGATAGAAAACTTAATATCACATTATATTTTTTAGGGCATAAGATGTGTATTTCCAAAATTTCATCCACATAGGACCAGCCGTTTCCGAGAAACCAATTACATACAAATATACTAGCTGACCCGATAAACGTTTTTCTGCCATATAAATTTTGTTCTTTTAGTATTTTACTAACCTTATAAAACACGTATATATTTTTTATAAATTAAAATAAATCGTACGAAATTGAGCACGCACTGCTTTGTGATGTATAACAAATGCAGAATGAAATGTCAAAATGACACGACGCTTTTCGTGAATGACTTGCGCATGTCACATGTGTGGATGAGACGAACGTAGCGCTATGTTTCATTCAACAACATAAATAATTTCATTCTGTCTACGTTTAAATTATTTGGATATTGGTCATACAAAAGTTCTAAAATCGCGATAAAAAATCGGAGGGTGGGGATAGGAGGGTGAACATTTGGGGTTATATCACAATGATCTAAGGCTGTACCCTGTAGGCTGACCCTGGAATATACCACGCTTTATTCTAATCGGTTCATCACATCAGGGGGACTAGTACCACCTGGATATTTGAGAGAAGTGAATAATTTGACATTATTATTATGCACATGATTATAATATCTAAAACTCCGCGGTGGACCTCTTCAGCGCATGAAGGACGGCTATGACCCGCAACCGCCCTTGTGCGTGCCTCCTCATGCAGCCCGACTCTATATAGGAGGGGGGGGGGGGGGCTCAGGAACCCCGGCGCATCGAAGGACGCTCTCGGCGTCAACTGCAGCGTGAGGCCTACCTACCACACTGCTGTCCATCATGGGGGTCACAACAATGTGACAAAACTAAAGACGGCACCCGCCCGCGACCCTCGGGTGGCCACTATTAGTTGCCTTTTACGACAGGGAGGGGATACCGTGGTGGAATTCTCCAAACACCTCCAATCCACAGGGTGGGAGACGCCGGTCAGTCATCCACCCGGCGCCTCCTACGTCTCCTCTGACGGCGGGAGGAATCCTCGCGTTCCTGATCCCTCACGGCACTCTCCTTCTACGAGAGGAGTATCTCACAGAAGTGGTCCAACACTCGCCAGACCTTCTGACTGCCGACCATGGGAGCGACCACGGCCGGCAGCGAGAGGCCGCCTCCGACGACTGCTTTGAGAGCACTGCGCTCCTCATCCCAGGCTGGGCAAAACTCAAACGTATATTAAGCCGTATCCAGAGGGTAGCTGTCACAATGGCACACACAGCCGACACCTCCGTACCTACCATACGACACACCTACTCACCCAAGCAGCCATGCCCAGTAAGTAGCTGTGGTTGAACTGTAATAGTGAGTGTTTAGATATTTTTGTAGCGGGAAAGGCTTTGAACGCGGGCAAAGCCGTGAACTAAACCTAGTAAAATATAAAAATAAATAATCACCGATACTAAAAATCTTAAATAGATAAATAGTAAATACCATAGACTACAAAACTTGTCGATTTTGTAAATATAAAAATACATCCGCCATTTTATTTATTTATTTATTTTATTTAGTTATTTATTTTAATTATGAAATTTAAATAATCGCATTAAAATAAATGAATGTTTTATTAATTAAATCAAATTTGCATTGACTTATTGTAATATTAAATTTTCATACTTGCTTTTAGAAAAATAATAATTTGAAATAGTATCAACTATTTTATTCGTAGTATAATGACATCGCAATCCATTTATTACGTATTTATTTTTTGAAAAAAAGTTGTACACCCGTGCTTCCTCGGCCGCGTCTCAGCGCGGAATGACAGCCCGAAATTGGAAAATGTATGAAGAAATTCAATTCAGGTTATATTTTTTCTCATAACTGGAAAAGTATTAAATTTGACTTAAAAATAATTAGTCATAAGGCGAGAAGACTATATAAGCCATGATATTATTTCGGTTTTATATTAAAATATTCATTAGTTTTAGGTATAATGGTTCCGATTCAGACCCTATTTTTCGTCATTTTCAGCGATTATTGCTCCAGAATAAACGTATTTACGTGATAATGTTGTATGGGAGCATACAATTTCTATATACTTATGCAAAGAGGAATGTTTAATCTTTATTTATATACCAAGATCGCCTCACAAGCGTGACTCCTGATTCAATAAATGGTACCTAAAAAACATGGAAATTTGTAAATGCGCCCTTAATGGTAATTCATAGGATAAATAAAACATAAAAACAATTTAAAACAACGCCATCTCCCGGCACACGCCCCAACTAACAGATATTCGAAAACTTCGAAATACTTTAGCTGGAAAAGTTTTGGTAAACTTAGTATCCAGCGGTCGGCGACGTTCGTTAGCGGCCTTTGTTTAGATTCGTCTCTTTTCATTGAAATTTTCAGCTGAAATTGCTCGCTCTGGCTGCTTCCGACTATGGTTGGCGAAAATATATAGAGCGTTGCGGAAAGTGGTTTCCAAACCTTATGTGGGACGTGATGTACAGTAGTTTGAAGTATAAAGTGTTTAAACTTTAAATTCGTTATATTCCTTTTTGTTTGAAGATTAAGTTAATTTACAGTGATGAAATAAAAATAACAGTCAGTGTAGTTAATTTGGTTAAAAGGTTTGTCTTAAAGGTAGGTCATTGATGGTATTTTATTTGGTAATTATGGTTTTAAGCCTTTGATGGTATTTAGTGTTGATTAAGGAACTAAATGATATTTTACACAATCTTGATATTATAAAACAAAAACTCACGCCTCTTTATCCCCGAAGGGATAGGCAGAGGTGCAAGGGCGCCCACTTTTCGCCATATGTATTCCGCCTCGTGATTTGATAGGAGGCGTGCTAGTGGTAGGCTATATCTTGTATCCGCCCGGATAGCGACCACCGTACATAATGTGTACGACTGCCTCGGTAGCGTAGTTGTTGTTAAGTTACCCACATACTGTTGTTCTTTGTTTTATTTTTATTGTTAATTTTATACAACTCAATAGTTTTTATTTATCTTAGTCGGCACCTTTTGTTATGTACCGATATTTTTTTTTTTTCATTGCATTGAATGACGAGACGAGCATGCCGTTCGCCTGATGGTAAGCGATACGACCACCCATAAACAGAAGCAACACCATCCAGCACCTTGAGTTACAAAGTACTGTGTGGCATTCCACTGCGCTCGTCATCCTGAGACATAAGATGTTAAGTCTCATTATGTCCAGTAGTTATACTATATAAGCATATATAAGCGTGCGTATTTGGGAATGCAACCTAGTTTTATTGTAAGCCTGTATGTTATATAAAATTGACATGATTGTACTCCGTTTTACGTCTTAATTAAATAAATATAAATAAATAAGGTGTTACAACCCGTCATAGTGCGCCCCCCGAGGCAATTCTTGTGCGCTGGGTCTTCACACCCAATGCACGCCCATGCGCGGGGGGACATTAGTGGCGGGCCGAGGCACAGTCAGTGTGTATAGCTCTTGGTTGTAAATCACATTGAGGCCTAAAAGGGCCCGCGAACATTTCCTGGCACCCTCTCTTTCCGCCCATCCTGGGAACCTTCCCCCCACCTTCCCTTCCATATTCCTCCTCCACTCCCCTCCCAGGCCCCTGCAGTCGTCAAGCCGGGGCGACTCCAGTATCCCATTCGCAGGTTTCCTCCGGTGTTGACTGCAGGATCACCTATCTAAAAAAAAAAAAAACCTGTCATAGTGGCCCACGTAAGTGTGTCGCGTTCCGGGATCAGTCTGTGTATATCCGGTTCAAACAGGCCGGCATTATTGTGTCGACTGGCGGAGGAAAATCATCTCTGATCAGTCAACACTCTATCTGGATCCCACTTAACTCACCATGAGGTGCAGTGGGGTAATTTTACCGTGCCCGTTAAAAAAAGCGTATCGCCATATCGGGCACAAATTGCATTAAATTATGTATAATTGATTTAATTATATAATAGGAGCTTTTGCCCGCAGCTCCGCCCGCGTGAATGAACTTTTCCGGGGTAAAAGTCCCGCTTTGTATTTTTCCGGGATAAAAAGTAGCCTATGTTAATCCAGGACATGGTCTACCTGTGTGCCAAATTTCATCGAAATCCGTTCAGTGATTTTTGCGTGAAACAGTAACAAACATCCATACATCCATACTTACAAACTTTCGCGTTTATATTATTAAGTAGGATTTCTCCTTCACTACAATTTATAAAGCAATGTCCCCGAGCCGCGTCTGTCTGTTTGAACGCAATAAACTCAACAACTACCGAGCTAATTTCGTTGAAATTTGCTATGGATATAGTGTGAGGCTCTGGGAAGGATATATGGTTCTTTTTATCCCGGGAAAACTCTCTCACGCGGGTGAAGCAGCGCACATCAGCTAATGTTAACTAAATTATTAAGTAAAAACAAAACAAAAAACTACTAACTACTAAACTTACTAAAACAAATCATTCAAAAGTAATATCCACATACTTCTTCTCAAGCAGATTAAAAATAATCTAACCGTACATGATTTAATAAAATCTCCCTTTTTGACATCACCTATATTGTCTTCGCTAGTGAAATGAAATGAAATGCAAAATGAAACATCGTTTACTGAAAAAATAGACTTACAGACAAGCAGTGTTACTTAAAATGATCAAACACTATGAGATCCTTAAAACTAGAATTTCCAGAGGTACCCAAACTAGGCATAGCTTGTATCTTGGGCTACCCATCACAGAGTTAGCTTCAGCTGAGTGTTAGGGTGAAAGGAAGTTAATACACGTAACAGAATGCCAAAACCATATAAGAACTTATTGAAAGAAAGAAAGAAAGAAGTTTATTATTGGTACAATATTGCACAAGGAAAACAAAACACAATCTCATATTATAAACTAAAAAATAAAATAAAAAGCAATTATTGCACCAACTATTGTATACAAATCAAAAATAATAATTAAAATAAAAAATATGCTTTAAAAAAAAGTTGTTACGATGGCAGGTTCGATAGTATGCTAAGTTTAAGCCCCGGAAGGGAACGGTTTTAGTAGCCAATAACCCGAAGTTGGTCTGGAGTTTATTACTAATATATTATACACTCACGAAAGGGAACGTAGAGGTGAAACTCATGTCATAATTTGTCAATATTAGGTATTTGATAGAAGAGAACATTGTTTTGAGATCAATGTTTTGAGTACAAGTAAATGAAGGAAATCTCGGTTCTTGAAGAGTGATACACTATGTATTTTCTCGCGGCTCCACCCGCGTGAAAAAGCTTTTCGGGATTACACGCACATAGAGTAACTATGTGCTTTCCAGGATCTCAAACAATCTCCATACCAAATTTTATCGAAATCCGTTCAGTAGTTTCGGAGATGTGCAGTAACAAACAAACAAAAAAACAGAGGACAGAAAATAATTATAAAAGTCGCTGATTTGTGTTTCGATACTCTCTCTTTAGTCACCCCCTTTCTTTTTTATCACATTTCTTTAAATGTACAGACACACCGGTTCTACTGCTTTATTATGTATAGATTATGAGTAGAGATAACACTAAGTAATCCACTTACCCATATGCCAACCTATTTTGAACATAAGGAAATAGACACAAAATATTTTTTATTACTCAACCACAAAATCAATTTTAGTAAGCCTTGCGTTCTCTTTTATATTGTTTCAAATTTAAGAAAGATGTGAAATTCATTCCTTTCAGTAATTCCAAATATCGAAAAAACATACTCGTACATTAGCAAACTTTACCGACCAACTCATTGATTTATAAAAAAACACGACCAACTATATAAAACATAGTTAATTCTACATGTATGTTAGTATACATAATCTTGGTTATTGGCAAAAGGTATTGCAACCACTAACTACATTAATGTTGTTATTATGAAGAAAATTGCAATACTGAAAATTGTTGTATATGCTTTAATAAGGTTTCCACTGGGAATGAGGTACAAGTAGGAAGATAAATAGAGATCCTTTTAGTAGTTGCATAGTTAACTATAATATCCTACTATAATATTATAAACGTGAAAGTTTGTAAGTAGGGATGTATGGATGTTTGTTACTCTTTGACGCAAAAAGTTCTGAACGGATTTCGATGAAATTTGGCACACGGGTAGATCATGCCCTGGATTAATACATAGGCTACTTTTTGTCCCGGGAATATATAAAGCGGGACTTTTATCCCGGGAAAACCCATTCACGCGGGCGGAGTCGCGGGCAAAAACTATAGTAGTATAACATATAGGTTTCGTTAATAATATTAAATATAGAAAGCTGAAGAGATTCGATGCACGGGTCGGGCAAAGTGAAATTGAGTTTTTCTGTTGTCTCAGGCCGGAGTCTGGAATTTGTGCCTGATATAGCGATAGGCTCGCCCCTTATCACGCCATGAGATGAAATACATGGTAAACAGTGGGTTCCCTAGTTGCCCGTGACGGCCGTAGTCCACTGCGCCGGCCTAGTAAGGGTTGGCAAACTTCACATACCTTCCAAATTCTTATATAGATTTCTTAGATACATAAATTTCCTCACGATGTTTTTCTTCGCCGTTGAAGCAAGCGATACAAATATACAAATATACAGATATTGTAGCCAGCGTAATTACTGGGCATTTTGAGACTTAAGATCTAATGTCTCAGGGTGATGAGCGCAGTGGAGTGCCACGCAGTACTTTTTACAGTCAGCAGCATTAGTAGCTGAACAAATTCAAAATTTCAAATTGCCTACATACTTTTGTATTCTTACTAATCTTTTTTTTCTCTTCACAAAAATAGTATAAAAGAGATTTACTTTACTTCAAACGAAGAAAAAAAATGTTTCAGTTTAACTTAACGCATATATAGCGATATGAAATTTTGATTTTGTACAGATACTTATGCTGCTGACTGTACTTAAAAGTTATGTATGGTGTTGTTTCTGTTTATGGACGGTCGTATAGCTTACCATCAGGAGAGCGGAATGCTAGTCTCGTCATTCAGAAGCAATAAAAAAAAAACAAAATATCAGAGGTGTGCCTTCAGTTTTGAACACTATCCCTCACGGTCCCGTACTATAACTCAATAATCACTATGTACAGAACTTCAGTAAACTCAGTACAGACCTCACACGAAGTTGACGCTCGGGAGCCCCAGTAATTACCAACTATCACTTCATTAGTCACCGCTTGTGCGAGCTTTTATATTGAATTTGGCCATTTTGGAGTGAGTGAAAAGTTCTTGCCTTTGGGATTAGACTGCATCATGTCTGATCTTAAAGTTTATTCTATTATATTGTACCATTCAAATATTAGTAAATATATTTGGTAATACAGTGTGGACTATTTTTAGGTTATAATTAGAGTGCAGAGAAAAAAAATATAAAAAAGTACTTTTTAATTATTTTTTAATAGCGGCCATAAAATCTTAATGATGTACTAAAAATTATTAGATTTTCGTCAATATAACTCTACCGCCAGTTCGGAAAGCAGTATTCATAAGAGAAGAACGGGCAAGAAACTACTGTTGCTCTTTTATAAATCAGTTCAAAGGTGGAGTATAGTGCATAATAAAAAAGTAAAAAAAATACAGTTAGTTTTTATGTTGTACCAGCTTTTCCTCGCGCCTTCGTCCGCGTGAAAGTGTGTCGGGGATAGAAGTTCCGCTATATATTTTCCTATGTTAAAAAGTAGCCCAAAATCTTCCCAGGATTTCAAACTATCTTCATACCAAATTTCATCTAAATCCGGTCAGTAGTTTTTGAGTTTATCGCGTACAAACGCGGCGGGTGAGGTTGTTTTATACTATGTAAATATTGTTTAGAGCACACACACACACTCACGCCTTTTATTCCCGAAGGGGTAGGCAGAGGCGCAACTAGTGCACCCAATATTCGCCGTGCGTATCCCGTCCCATGGTGTGATAGGGGGCGAGCCTATCGCCATATCGGGCACCAATTCCAGACTCGAGGCTGATACTACACACCTCTAACTGCCCCAAAGTTACGTGTGTATTAGTTTATCAATTATCGTTCGCTAACCGCGAATAAAAACATCGTAAAGAAATTAAACACCTACCTGAGAATTTTTCATATTTTTCTTAAGGTATGTTTCTAACCAAATACCCTCTCAGTGGTAGAAGAGGTCCGTGCTCAGCAGTGTACAGTGTATAATACAGAGCTGGTATTATTATTATAACCCCGACTTCGACCTTTTTCGCAGTCTTTTTTTTTTCACCACGCATCCACCATATTATTTTTATGATGTCGTCCACTCAAATTGACACCTCATTTAAAATATATCCGCCGGTTTCGGGTATGATGACTAACATACAGATATGCAAACTCCTAAAAGTATAACTCCTACATCAGGTATCGAATAATAAAATCAAATTATCTAGCCTTAAAAAAGGAACTTCAATTGCCTTACAAACTACTCGTGTTAAGAATAAGAATCTAAAGGATCTTGATTGGAAGCGGCTCATTAATTCCATTCTAGTCATTCGTTCAATAGTCATTCGTTCCTTGGGATGTTAATTTGCATTCGCTTATTCGATTTTATTAGTTTCACTTTGCTGTTCATTTTTGTAGTTTGCGATTCGCAGATTTTCATCTGGTTAACGTGTTGATGTAGATAGTTCATTATAGTTGATACCTTTGACATAAAAATTATACAAAATATTGACAACAATTACAAAGCTTTTAGTTGCATACATACATTCATACCTTTTATCCCTGAAGGGGTAGGCAGAGCCGCAACTAGTGCACCCACTTTTTACCGTGAGTAATCCGTCCCATGATGTGATAGGGGCCGAGCTTATCGCCATGTCGGGCACAAATTCCACACTCCGAGCTGATACTGAATATAAAATCCCAATATCGATTTGCCGGGATAAAACCCGAGACCTCAGCACTGCAGTCATACCGTAATACAACTACGCCACCGAGCCAATCAATTCAAGTCGGGCAGCTTTTAATTGATTATTTATAAAGGTGAAAAATACATCAACTTAAAATTCTCCATTATTTTTACTTCGTATTTATTTAAAGAGTACTGTAAACTTGAATACTTGTAAATTAACATAATACTAGTGATCGTCCAGTGGTCAAGATTCGATGGTCAAATTTAATATCCTAGTACATTTTTACTGCACCTCTTGTCTACGTGAACTTCAATTATACCAAATGTTACACTGCTTCGACCAATGTGCTTAAAAAGGGGTACAAAGTTTTTATTTTCATGCATTATTATTACTGGAACTAAGGCCTAACCCCTCTCAGTAGTAGAGGAGTCCCGTGCTCAGCAGTGGGCAGTATATAATACAGGGCTGATTGCATTGCATTATTAATTTATTATAGACGAGCTTTTGCCCGCGGCTCCGCCCACGTGAATGAGTTTTTCCGGGATAAAAGTCCCGCTTTATATTTTCCCGGGATAAAAAATAATCTACCCGTGTGCCAAATTTCATCGAAATCCGTTCAGTAGTTTTTGCGTGAAAGAGTAACAAACATCCATACATCCATACTTACAAACTTTCGGGTTTATAATATTAGTAGGATTATAATCACTTTTAGACGGTTTTAAAACACTGAATGAATTTGAATGTTAACCCACAAATCGATCTTGTCATTACCAACATAATAAAGTCCAAATTTAGTCCCGTTAGTTCGTTCCTATACAATTTATACCAAAAACATGGAGAAAGTCGTAGGCAACAACTAGTCTACGATACATTTAAAGGAACCAATAAACCCCAAGGCTATGAACTGTCGAACATTGTTACATAGTTCTGTTGTATTGAGTATTGTTTAGTCTGGACCCGAGACATGATTGGGGTCGCTTTGCAAATAGTTTCTAGAATATTCAATTATTTGTCTATTTCGTATTCGATGTCTTTAATTTATTCTCCGTGTATATATCTCTTAGTTTCTATAAAGCAGAAATATAAACATCCATTATATAGACGGATTGTCTATGGCGTGTGCTGTGTAAAACACACACACATGTTGCGAGTGTGTAGTGATTGTGAATAAACATACGTCAGTCGCCATGACAACGCTCACACATCAACAAATTGAAAAATATAGCATGATGTTTTTTTGCATCATGCATCTATTCATTCCATTATAATAAATAGGTTTTAACGTACAGCGTAAAATTGTATGGTAAGATCTTTACATTGATTCGTTGCCGACTTCAAAGAAATGGAATAGCAATTAAAAAATACATGTTTAAGACCACAGAATCACTCAATGACACTGTATGTAGAAATTTAAATACTGATACGCTCTATTGGTTGGGTAAAATAATTGTATTTTCAACTCAGTTGCAGCTCGGAGTCTCACCCGTAATTGGCAATAGATTCCCCTCATTACATAAGACATAAAATAGCTGGTAGAATGTAGACAGCACCTCTGCCTACCCCTGAAAATTGAAAGGCGTGATGTATATTGTATACCAGTCCCCTATTTCAGGATTCTCCCTCCCTTCCTTTCTTATAGGCGTCGCTATTCATTTGCTCGTTTTTGACTTTAATTCTTACCCTAATCTTACCCCGCCAAGAAAAAAAACCTAGAACGTTGAAGCTTTCAAATTCTTTTAAATAAAACCGGGTAGATGTGAGTCTCTCGTGGAAGCTAAGGGTTCCGTACACAATTGCCTATACTAGCGTCACACTTTTAATGTTAATATTTGTTATTTTATTTCAAAGGAGATGTCCGCTTTTGTATGGGTTTTGTGCCTCAAAATCGAACCAGACTCAAATTTTATGTATATTAAAGGGGAAAAAAATATTAACGACCTTGGATTCATTAAAAACAAATTTAGACTCCTCCATTTATAACTAACTTTTGTAAAAACGTTCATATTAAATGTATTTTTCAAGCAAATTAAAATTACATATGTCTCAAAATCGGAGGACTTTAAAATTATACGATTTATCACAAAGGTCTAGTTTTTGGGAGTACTATCCAAACAAATATAAAGTCTCTAGGTTAGAATTCTAAGCCCGTTTTTGGACATGTTCTTTAGTTTTAATCACATGACATTTTTTTTGTATATTACCGCTACGTCTGAAGATCAAAACTAAGGAACAATAAAAATATCAATCCTGAGCTGCAATTCTAGTAAGCCAGGATCTACAACGGCATTTTATGGTACCAAACAGTGGGGCTTGATGAGTCCCTGGGCACACTAATCTATCTTTCCAATTCCCACTTCCAATTATTGTTTAAACAATCGATTTAATATCAAACTTTATAGGCGTCAGAAAAAAATACGGTAAAGTAGTTAATCAGAAAAATATTATATAGGCCTCGCAAATCTATATACATATATAAAAGCGAAAGGTCACTCACTCACTCATCACAAAATCTCAGAAACTATAAGTGCTAGGAGTCTCAAATTTTGCATGGGAGTGCCTTTTAGGACGTAGGTGCTTATTAAGATGGGATTTTGCGAAATTCAATCCCTAAAGTGGTAAAAAGCTGTGGCAAAGTTTGTACGCGATAAAATCAAAAACTACCGAACGGATTTCGATAAAATTTGCTATGGAGATAGTTCGAGGCCCTGGAAAGGTTTATGTTTTATTCCGGGAAAATGTGTAGCGGGACTTTTATCCAGGAAAAACTATTTCATGCGGGTGAAGCCGCGGGCAACATCTAGTAATTATATAAAAAGTCTTGATGAGTATATTAGTGTATGTGTGTGTGTGTGTGATTTGAAATATAAAATTATTAAAATGAATAATCCATTGGCTATCTCTTACTTCACTGACGTCAAATACTAATAGGGTTTTACTCATTTTGATACGGAACCCAAAAAATAAAAGAAAGCAACACCATTACCGCTACCAAATAATACCAAATGAAATGCATTTTTAAGCTGCGTTCGTCATTCCCTCGGAATTTTGAATGTTTCAAAGAGGCTGGATTCCTTACAGACTTTCTCAATTGTCGTTTGACGGTTTACCGCTCATTAAGGTTTGGAATATTCCGGCAGTTTTGTAGTTTTCTGTACGAAATTATCCTGGAATGATAAAGGATTATAGGTTTAATGTTAACTATAACGTAGTTCATTATCATTAGCAGTTGATAGTCCACATCAGATAATAATATGCTGCCCCTGAAGATATCCTAAGTAATTCCTGAATTTTAATGCAAAACGTACTATGATTTCTTGTTAGTTCTTTTATTATTAAATTTTATAGCACGTAGTGGTTGGTATGTTGCAATTGTATTAAAGTCTTTTTCATCATATTTCTTTATGAACGTTTTTAAAAAGGTTAGTTATAAATGAAAGGGGCTAAAAAATTTTTTTTATGGATCCAAGATCCATATTTTGCTCCTTTAATATCCCTAAAGCTTGAACCTGGTTAGATTTTGAGGCCCAGTACCCATACAAAAAGCGGACATCTCCTTTAAGTGGGTCATTAAAGGTCCTGTTACCTTACAGTAGCTGCAATCTTTTTTGTATCGTATTCAATCTTTAAGTAAATTTTATCTCGACGACACTTAACTCTTTGTTATAGGTTATAGCCATTCTCTACTAGTCAACACTAATACAAATTTATTAAGGGATGATTTCACCCCAAGCTGATAAAGTATCTTATAGCCTACTTAGTACTTATCCTCCATATGAACTACAACTTTTGGATTCACGGGTCTCGAATAGAAATATCAGCCACTTTAAGTCCACTGCTGAATATAGGCCTGCTGCTGATTTTTATTCATCTTCATGTGGCTGATGATGAAGAATAGAAATATCTGGCAGAAAAAGCCATTAGCTATGTGTTAGATTTTTTACTTAGATAGCACTGGTGGTAGGTCTCTCATTATGTAAGAGGCCGTCTGGGTGGGTACCACCGCAATGTCTATTTCTACCGCCAAGCAGCAGTGTGCATGCACTGTTGTGTTTCGGTTTGAAGGACATTGTAGCCAGTATAACTACTGTACATAATGAGACTTAACATCTTATGTCTCAGGATGACGAGCGCAGGGGAATGCCACACAGTACTTTGCAACTCAAGGTGCTGGATGGTGTTGCTTCTGTTTATGGGTGGTCGTATCGCTTACCATCAGGCGAACGGCATGCTCGTCTCGTCATTCAATGCAATAATAAAAAAAAAAAAAAGCATTATATGTCAGATCAGTCAGATATATGGAACTTTAGCAGGCACCAGTGGAATTGGCCCTAAATCGTATCAAACCACGTTTAAATTAAATTACTATATAATACTAGGTGTTGCTCGCGGCTTTGCCCGCGTGTAAAGGCTTTCCCGCTACAAAAATCCCTAAAATACAGTACGACGTCAGCGCCATCTACTTAAAGAATCGGATAAAAAATATTCATTATTTCCCATGGGAGGAAATTACCGGGATAAATAGTAGCCTACGTATTTATGCAAGACATGGTCCACCAGTGTGCCAAATTTCAACCAAATCCATTGAGTAGTTTACGCGTTTACTTCTAACAAACATACCAACGTCCAAACATTTTCAGAAACTTTCTCATTTATAATATTAGTAAGATAAGAAGGAAGATAAGATTTTATTGTAATTGCCTACAAACAGAATTTCCTAGGAATACAAATTCGCTAGAAAAATTCCCGTCTCCAACTCAGTAATATTCCGCCTAGTTTTAGTTGGTATTGCAGTCTGGATTCCTAAAATTCAGGCCGCGGGTAGTATGCGGACAGCGGGAGCTGTATTTGATTTCATCATGAAGGCATCTAGAATTTTTATGCCGGAATGGCGCCAAGTTGCATTGGCATTACTGGGATTTTTAATCTAAATAATGTTTTCTCTATGAAACCTGCATGCCTAAATTTTTTACATAAGTCGCAACTTTAGAACGAAAACGACACAATTCAAAAAATCGAAAATTTCGTTATCTTCATAAAATGACTTAAAACGACGTTGTCAATACAACAATAGTTCAAACACAGTCATATTCAAGCGGGAAAAGGACCAAACAATTATATCAGGCCTTTTTTAAGTCATTTTATGACGAAAACTCATTTTTTGATTTTTTTGAATTGTGTCGTTTTCATTCTAAAGGTGCGAAGTATCTTGATCTCATGTGAGGTCTGCCAACTCGTAGACTAAGTCTTAGGACCGTATTAATCGATGTAACTCAGTTTTGTTTTGAAGTGCGATATTAGCTGAGACGCTGTAAAATTAAGGTCAGCATCTTAAGATAAAAGGGGACAAAGGGCTATGGAGTGATCTATGCTCGGCATCAAACTACAAGATCGAATCCCTAACAGCGAAATACGTAGACGAATAAAAGTTCGAGATATGGGACAATTCGTTATGGGACTCAAATGGAGCTAGGCAGGTCATGTACCTAGACGAAGTGATGACAGGTGGAGTAAGATGCTGACTGAGTGGTGGCCAAGGCAAGGCAAACGCAGCGTGGGTGGCCCGGCGGCAAGATGGGTCGACGACATTGTGAGGATCGCGGGTCGAACCTGGATGCGATTGGCTCGAGACCGAGGAAGGTGGTACAATATGAGGGAGGCCTATTCCCAACAGTGGGACTGTACGATGATGATTATGATCTTAAGATAGTCGCTATTTAATAAACCCATATTAAAATCATCTCAAATGACATCTTAATTACAATATGTGATGGATTTTGACAGCAAAGTTTTGTTAATGTAACAGCCCTTGTAACACAGTTGAGAACAAGATCTTAAATCATCTTAAGCTTGGTTTATTAAATAGTTTAACACATTAAATGTCTAATTGAGATTTTACTCAAACGTGAGATTGATTTATTCATAGTTAATAGTGCCCTTAGCCTTCTTAGTTATGCAGGGAAAACGGATCATATAGGTCATATTCATACGAAATAACCAATAGGATAAGTCAAACAAGTAACTAGCACAAAGGTACCAACACGTTGTCGCGGTTTGGACAATGTTTTAAGTACTTTCTTTTTTTTTCTTTTTATATCACGTGTGCCGCGACAATAAATTATTCTTCCTTTCTTTCTTTTTACGATTATTTTTTGAGGTTTGCTCTGTCATTTATCATAATATTCTGCGTATATTTTTATCACTTACATGCAAGCATGAACGGGTTGGTCGGGCAAAGTGATATTATTTTTTCTATTCATTATCGGCCCGGAGTCTGGAATTTGTACCCGATAAGGAGAGAGGCTTATCTCTGATATGAAGATTAACTGGTGGAAGTTTTCTCGTATGCGAGGGGCCATTTTTTTTAATGACGAGATGAGCATGCCTTTCGCCTGATGGGTAGCGATACGACCACCCATAAATAGTAGCAACACCATCCAGCACCTTGAGTTATAAAGTACTGTGCGGCATCCCACTGCGCCCGTCATCCTAAGACGTAAGATGTTGAGTCTCATTATGTCCATTAGTTATACTGGCTACAATGTCCTTCAAACCGAAACACAAGAGTGCATGCACACTGCTGCTTGCCGGTAGAAATAGACATTTGCGGTGGTACCCACCCAGACGGACTCTTACATATGAGAGACCTACCACCAGTAAACCGTCTCCATAGGTACCACTAAAATGTCTATTTCCACCGCCAAGCAGCAGTGAGCATGCACTATTGTGTTCCAGTTTGAAAAAAATTGTAGACGGCGTAATTACTGGGCCTTATGAGCCTTAACATCTAATGCCTCAGGGTGACGATCGTACCCGAGTACCACGCAGTTCTTTGTAATTAAAAGTTCTGTATGGGGTTGCTACTGTTTAGTCGTATCGATTACCATCAGGCGAGTAGCATGCTCATCTCGTCATTCAGAAGCAATAAATAAATAACAAGGCTCTTCTTGCATCACATCATATAACGAAATACACACAGCGAAAAGTGGGAGCACCAGTTCCGTACCTGCCCGCCCCTTCGAGAGTAAAAGGCGCGCGCGTGTGTGTGTTCTTTGCCCTTTATTAAGAACCTTATAAGGTATCACTAGCAAGTTTGTTTACTTCCAATTAGGCAACGTTTGTTCAAATGTTTGTTCTTGGTTTGGGTGTTTGTAACTCATGATGTCAGGGGCATGAACGTTGCGGTATAAATCTTATATAAGACACTTGAGTGGCGTTAAGGTAAACCGTATTTATATTTGTAACTAATGTTTTCTCGCGGTTTCGCCCACGTTAACGCCCATTCTTTTGATAAGAAGTAACCTATATATTATATACTAGACTTCTGCTCGCGGCCCCACCTGCGTGGAAAAGTTTGCCTGGGATAAAAATATTTTCCCGGGACAAAAAGTAGCCTATACTACTCAAGAGTAATGTAGCTTCCTATTAGTGAAAGAATTTTCAAAATCGGTCCAGTAGATTTTGAGTTTATACATTACAAACAAACAATTTTTTCCTCTTTATAATATTGGTATAGATTAGTAAAGGTAGTGTAGTTTCTAATTTATATTATTACTAATTATGAAAAGTTTTATATGAAAAAATAATGTGTACCACCTACGCTATACAGCAGAGTACCCAAATAAACATGTTATTCTGTGGTCAATTCAAATACAGTAGAAATCGGTTATAGCGACTTCGGTTATAACGACGCACCAGTTATAACGACTTAATTGCAAGGTCCCGGCAAATACATGTCAAGAGTATCGTTATAGAATAATAATAGCGACTATCGTATATAGCAGTCAGATGAGGTGGTCCCTTCAATGTCGTTATAACCGGTTTTCACAGTATTTCTAATAATTCTAACACTTACATGCGTTTAAGAAGACAGCAGCTATAATAAGTCGCCAAATGGAGGATATCATGTTTTCCTGAAACAAAACAAAAACGCATCAAGATCGTCCCATTCATTCGATCTACGATCAGAATCAGAATACTTTATTTGCATCAAACTTAGGTACAAAAATATAATGGTAATATTATAATCTATAAGTTTCGATACATTCTGCCATATGGCGTGCAAAATATTAAGCTTGGTAAATTTATAATATGGTAATGGAACCATTGATGGCCAACTTAATTTTAAAATCTTGATAAAACTCATTTTATGATGTAATATAAAGAAAATAACCTTTAATTGAATCGCAAATATGCCACAGACAGGCATAGAGATACATAAATACACACGCCTCTTTTTGCGTCGGTGTTTTAAAATGAATATATTAAGAACAGCTATACTTAAAATGAGGCCCGCTAATATTTTACAAGAAATTTAAAAAAAACACTAAAACTCACGAAACTTTTTCCGTGATTACTTAATCTGTATACTAACCCTATAGTAAAAAAAATATTAAATTAACTGGGAAGACACACAATCACGCCTTTTATCGAAGGGGTAGGCAGAGGTGCCACTAGTGCACGGTCACTTTTATCGCCAAATCGAGCATACGTTCCACTAACATATAATATCGATAATGCAAATTCTCAGAATAAACTACAAATAAAGAGCGTACTTATCAAAGATAATATCAGTGGAAACTATATTTTTAAACTGCTTTGATTAACGACCGCTTTACGTTGCTTTGATCGTAACGGTTACTACTAACCCTTTTTCTACATGAGCGAATTTAATTCCAAAACTATGGATACACACGGACGGTATCGTTGGGGTAGTTTTGGATACCTTTTGAAGTGATAAAATTACTATAGTGGTCGTAAGTAGATATTGTTTAAATATGATAGGTAGGTTAGCTAGGCCAGGGCCTGTAGTGTCCTCACCGGTGAGGATCGCGACGCGTTCCTCCCATAATTTTTTTAATAAAAATGTTTTTTTTATATCCCCTTTCATGCCAGCCCGAGCTGGCTTTATTGTTTTTGTTTATTTCTCATCATTGATTTTACTCCCAATAAAAATGTCGGTAGTTATATAAGTGACCTTTTGTATCAATTATAAATAATTTGATGTATCTTGACTTATCATAAGTGCAACTATGTTCGCCTACGTGATGAATAAAGTATTTTATATTATAGTATACTAACTCTTGACTATATTCCACCTGCGTAAATATCCATACACACTCACACCATTTAACTTGCAACTAATAGTGTACTAACTTTTCGTCGTCTTTATTCCGTCCTATGATGTGATAGGGCCATATTAGGCACAAATTCCAGACTTTGGGCTGATACCGAGCAGAAAACCCAATATCACTACCCAATCCGATATTCAAACTCGTTACCTCAACGCGGTAATCGTACTGCGCAAGCTATATAACTACGCCACTGAGGCAGTCAAAATCTTAAACATCACTGGGCAAGTCAATTATCGCATGTGGGTGTTTAGTTGGTTGGTCTCACACTGCCATTGACGACGAGGACGTCGTTTGGTGTTCGGGGTCTTCTGAGTCACTTGAAAATCGAAGACAAATCGCCAGGAGGCACTGCGAAGAGATGATTGTTGACCAGGCATTAATGCCAAGTAAATGGGCGTCCTAATATACCAAAGGAGACCTTATAGGCACGGCAAAGTCTATGTAAGGACTCGACCAAACGAAGTATGCTTTCCAATTTAGCAGTCCAACGCTAAGACCAGCGACTCCAATACAAACACTCAGTTCCTGTGACTAGAGAATAATACTGCAAAAAAACTTTCTTATTATCGAAAGGGCAGTGTCATTTACACTTTTCCTGCCAAAAAATAATGTATAGATATTGCCTTCCAAGCGGCGATAGCCTAGTTGGGAGTAGAACGCACTGCCGAGACGAATGTCCGCAGGTTCAAAACCCAAGGGCACGCACCTCTGACTTTTCTAAAAAGTTATGTGTGTATTCTTTGTGAATTATCGCTCGCTTTAACGGTGAAGGAAAAAATCGTGAGGAAACCTGCATATCTGAGAAGTTCTTTATAGGAATTTCGAAGGTATGTGAAGTCTGCCAGCCCGCACTAGGCCAGCGTGGTGGACTTAGGCCTAAACCCTCTCAGTTGTAGAGGAGGCCCGTGCTCAGCAGTGGGTAGTATATAATACAGGGCTGGTATGGTATTGCCTTCCACGAAGACGCGCCTCTGTAATTTCCCTAATCGTTTACAAAGTGTGCAACCTTCCACTTGTGTGTTAGTTCTGCACATATTAGTGCACCCACACAATACGATGAATAAGGCACTTAACTCGAATAATCTCCGCTCAAAAATTGCTAAGCGTCATCGTGGACGGCATTCTATCTTCTTAGCCATTGATGTATTAAAAAACCCTTCTTAGCCAAAGAATTTTTAAATTTCGCTTTTTAGTAGGTGAAGGACGCTGTATTCAGTCAGAATAATGCCGTCCTGTCTTGTAGGATGTACACTGATTCTCAGAACTTGACTCGCGGTAACGAGTCGCATATCAAGAGTCAGTTGACATTCAGTTTTCTAAATATATTCGACATTTTCCAGAACCTTTTAAATTTCTGAGAACGACTGTATGACAAATATATTAATAATATTGAATATTATTTATTTCGAATTTTATAAAACTTTGCCAAGGCCCTCTCAGTAGTAGAGGACGGCCGTGCTCAGCAGTGGGCAGTATATAATACAGGGCTGGTTGCATTTCATTGCATTGCATTTCCAAGGCCCACTATGGGATCCGTCATTTGTATAATAGGTAGAAGGGACTCCATTATTAAGGGACCCTATATGGACTCCATTTAAGTATTTCTTGATCATAATTATTTATCTCAAATATAAAATTGTTAAAGCTACAAGTTTGTATGGTAAGGTAAAAGGGCCCATAAAGAGCTCCATATGGTAGGTAAAAGGGCCCACTGTAATTTAGCTTATAAGTTTGATGTTTCATTAAAAATGATATTAGCAAGTGTAGTGTAAAACTCCATGTTAATAGTACGAGTAATTTAAAATCATGTAATTTCAGGCATATAGATGAGAGTTTGATAAATATATTCAGCCCTTATCAGTCTTAACTTACATGAATATCCATTTAATATATCCTTCTTCTATTTTTTCTTTTTCTTTCTAATATACCCTAACTGCAACCCCATATCGACTAAAACCTAAAGTTTATTTTTTTTGTATAAAACTCAAAATTCTCAGACAGCAAAAATGAAAGCCGTGATCCCACAATCGTATCTAAAAAAATAGCAACGTTCTAATCAAGTGTTACCAGAAGAAAGTAAAATTTTCAGTATTGCAACAACAGGTTTTCGTGAAACTGTTCAGCTTTGCGCCACGGGAGTTTATTTTGTTTCCCGAAGCGTACGCGGAAGCCATACAAAACTTATTTCAATGGAATATATTTGCAGTAAAATTACGCTTAAAAATGTTAACACTTTTGTGTTCCTTTTTTGAAAAATGCTATTTGGTACATTATAATGCTAATTCCTACTAATATTATAAATGTGAAAGATTGTCAAAATGTTTGCATTTTTTTTAAGTAAACTCAGAAACAGCTAAATGGATTTGGATGAAATTTGGCATACACAAAGACCATGTTCTTGATTAACACATGGAATACTTTTTGTCTCGGTAACTTGCTCCTAGGAAATAATTATATATTTTAATTTTTTAAGTCTTATATAAATAGATAGTGCTGGCGTCATACACATAACGCTATAGTTTTATACAGTGGTATGAGAATTTCGTAGCAGAATAGCTTTTAACGCAGGCGAAGCCGAGATGCAATCAGCTCTGTATTATATACTGCCCACTACTGATCACGGGCCTCCTCTACAGCTGAGAGGGGTTAGGCTTTAGTCCACCACGCTAGCCTAGTGCGGGTTGGCAAACTTCACATGCGCTCGAATTTCCTATGGAGAATTCTCAGGTATGTTTCCTCACGACGTTTGTTTTCCTTCACAGTTAAAGCGAGCGATAATTGATACACAATACACACGTAACTTTGAAAAGTCAGAGGTGTGTGCCTTGGGTTTTGAACCTCCAGACATTGTCTCGGCAGACCGTTCCATTCTCAACTAGGCTGTCGTCCAATAGTTATAGCTGATATTGCTATCATAATATATTTATTGACTTAATTATAGCCCGACTAAATAAAAATGTCAAATAATAATCTATTTTATGCATAAACCTGATTTATATTTCATTGTTTGTGTTATATTTTATGCCATGTATAAATTTAATCTGATGATTAAAAAATCTGCTCATAGAGACTAAATACAACATGGCGAAATGTGGGTGTGCTTCATCACTGCCTACCCCTGAAAAGGGAAGACGTGAGGCTATGTATGTATGGAAACAGCTACTGATTCCTTCAAACAATTCAAAGATAACCTCTGCGGATATTCCAACAGCATCAGACTCGTAACTTGGGATAAACTCCTGCAAATTTATTCATGAGTCCGATCGTATCTGGATACACAGTTTTCCCAGCTCGGTACACCAATAGGTGATTCACATAATAGGAATTGTGGTTCATATCTAAATGAGGAATTTTGTTTACTTTGGAGCTATAGCGATGTTAATTATAGATAAAGGAATATTGGGAACTATTACCTAAAAAATCATGTATGATATTTTCAAAGATAATGTTGGCATCAGAATTTTTGTGGATATTTTTTTATAACATTTAGGCTTGCGTTTAACCACCATCTCGCCTGATGGTAAGTGATGTGGTCTACGTTGGAGCATGCTTGGTAAATACCTATTCACTCGTGACTTGAAGATGCCTAGGTCATAATTACTGGGAAATCCTCCTAGCCCGCTTCGGCCACGGCAGACAATCTCAATGGAGATCAGCCAGGTACGCAGGAGATATTATAGTGCATAAGTGTGTACGCAATACACAGGTGCACTCGCTATTCCTTCACTCTCATAGTCCGGTGAGAGGGCAATCTGACATGACCGGAGAGAGATCAGGCGCAGGACCAACGGCTTTACGTGCTTTCCGAGGTACGGGGGTATCACACCGCCAACTTCCTGACTCCGAGCTGCGACTGAGTAATTTTTTAAGTTGAAAAAACCGAGTCTCAATGTTTTTTTGGCTCGACCCGGGATTCGAACCCAGGATCCCAGCGCGCAAATCGTACCTGTAACGCGTACGCAATACAACTACGCCACCGAGGCAGTCGAAATCGGGAAATAGAGACTCTAGCAAGAGTAACATTCTATAGCGGTGCACAAAATATGCAACCAAAACGCTTTGTGCGCACCGGTGGAACATCAACCATGTATCAGTGACGCTTCGCCGTGTCTCTTGTCGACGAATGATGGAAGGGCTTGGGGGAATTAAATCTTGTAATTCCACGGCACACCCTCCGAAATGTGTGTTGATCTGATGTCGATAATATTTTCTTCTTCTGCCTGTGCTTATACCACTTCAGTGTGTACAGTCAGCCACAAAAGTAGCTGAACAAATTCAAAACCTCAAAAAGCTTCTACACATTGACTTCAACCGAAATATTGGTTTTGCTTTGTCTAAAATAAAGTAAACCCTTTGAATTTTATTTAACTGAAGAAAAGACCATTGTTGATAAGGAAACAAAAGATAAATGGCGATTTGAAATTTTGAATTTGTTCAGCTACTTATGTGGCTGACTGTACAATTATAACGCATGTTGGAGAATGGATATTCCTATATTTACTATCATGTTTGTTTCGGGAAAATGACTTCTCTGCACCAGATGTTAAGTCAGGTAAAGCCCGAAGAAAATGTCGACCGGCAAGGGATAAAAACATCCCTAGACAGCATTATTATGCCGGCCTGCGTAATTATTCACGCTCCACTTGAAGGACTCCAAGTTATAGTTAAACACCGTATCGATATGAGTAGAAATCTAAAAAATTTATCTTCTTATAATTAGGTACTAGCTTTTGCCCGCGGCTCCGCCCGCGTGAATGAGTTTTCCCGGGATAAAGGTCCCGCTAAATTTTTTTCCCGGGATAAAAAGTAGCCTATGTGTTAATTCAGGACATAATCTACCCGTGTGTCAAATTTAATCGAAATCCGTTCAGTAGTTTTTCGTGAAAGGGTCACAAACATCCATACATCCAGACATCCAGACATCCATACATCCATACTTACAAACTTTCGCGTTTATAATATTAGTAGGATATACGGTTGAAAATAAGGACTTTGATTTGATATTTTGTCATGTTTACTAGGTGATAGATCTTTTGCATATGAGACAGTCAGTAGGTAATCATTTCTTTTTTTTTAACAAAAGCGCGTCAAAATCCTCTCACGTTGCACCCGATGGTAAGAGTTATGCCTCCCTTCTGAATTGCTTCTTCACGCTCCGCTTGAAGAACCCCAAGTTTCTTTACTCTATTCCTGATGGACCTTCACAAAGAGAACGCAACAGGAAACTAGGACTTCAGTAGTCTGTGGTATAACCCTGGTCGAGGCGATCCACTCATTCTGGATACTGATTTCTATGGCATGCCTACTTTAAGTCCAAATTCTGGGCTGCTTTGGAAAAGCTGAATATTTACCAGTAACCTAAGCCCATCAAACTTAGCTTACTACATAGAAATGAACTGTGTCACCTGCCCTAAGGACGTGCTTACGACGTGGGCTCGAGGTCAGTATTTGCTAGTAATAACAAGAATCTAAGGTCAAAATATAGTTGAGTTTAATATTGAATATTGTTTTAATGGGATACTAGAATCCTTGGTTTGGGTAATTGGTAAGTTACTTAAAATGGTAAGGTTTTAATTACATACATATTCACTCACGCCTATTATCCCCGAAGGGGTAGACAGAGGCGCAACCAATGCACCCACTTTTCGCCGTGCGTATTCCGTCCCATGATGTGATAGGGGGCGAGCCTATCTCCATATCGAGCATAAATTCCATACTCCGGGCTGAATACTGAATAGAAAATTCCAATATCACTGCCCGACCCGGGGATCGAATCCGAGACCTCAGCATTGCAGTCGTACCGTAATAAAACTACGTCGCCGAGGCAGTCACCGAGGTAAGGTTTTAAATATCGGTATTTATTTTGGGACGACTGCGTTGTTGCGGTAAGACTGTTAGGCCTCGGGTTTGATCCTCGGTCAGGTGAAATGATATTAGGTTTTCTTCTCAGTATCGGTCGGAGTCGGGATATTCCCGATAAATGACAATAAGTTATCACATCATAGTACGAAACACACTTGGCGAAAAGTGGGTACTGTGGCTGCACCTCTGTCTACCCCTTCGGATAAAGGGGTAATGTGTGTTTCGTTGTATTAGCTTGGAATTTGGAAATGCTCATAATGGCAATATTAAAACCAAGTGATAGTTGTTAGGTACTGTAAAGCATTCCGCAGACGATATCATCTTGTTGCCGAGAAAAAATACTACAGTAGCCGCAACTTCTTCTTCTTAGTCTTACTCTTGACAGAGTGGTCGTGGTCATGTTTGGGCTGATTGATGAACTGCCGGTTGCACGATGCGTCGCCATATGTCTCGATGTTTGGCGGAGTGGAAGCATTTCTTTATAGAGTACGACATGGTTTTAAAAAGGTCTGTCCAACGTTTAAGAGCGCGTCCACGAGTTCTTTTGCCCTCTACTTTTCCTTGAACCACTAATCGTTCCACGGAGTCCTCGTTTCGGCTTATGTGTCCGAAGAACTTGAAGATTCCTAATTGCACAATCGACTACTTTTTAAAAGTCTTTTACAATCTTAATTCGTAGGAGAAGCTGCGAACAAAAGCCAATTACAAAATCGCTGACTATATCGACACAAATCAAATTGTTTTGCACAGGCGTTGTATCTTAATAAAGTTAATTTGCTGTGAACGGCTACGATATCTAATTATAGCGAGGAATTGGATTTCCGCCCACGGAGCCGAATTGTTGGGTCAAAAGAATGGTTGATTGTAACTTAATTATTATTTTATACTATGTATTCATATTTCTGCCTCACCATTACGCTGTGGAACAGTTTGCTAGCATACGTGTTTCCATCTTTCTACAACTTAGGGTCCGTCAAGCGGAGCGTGAAGAAGTAATTATGTAGGACGGCATAACTGTGCCGACCAACCAGGGATGTTTATCTCTTGCTGATCGACATTTTGTTTGGGCTTAATTTCACTTACCACCTAAGTGCAGTGAAGCCATTTTGTCGAGCCATCGATAAAATAACAATAGAATTGAACATCTTTATTTTGAATTTGGAATTGTTTTAACGCGTTCTTGTTTGTCTAATGGTCTTTCAATGCAAACGCGGAAAAATATATGAAAAAAATCTAGGTGATATAAGCAGAGACCGCCAACCTTTTACGTAATGCACCATCCAACAAAGTCATTCGATATTCGAAAACCAAACATTTTTGAAATAAGAATATCAACGATAAAACGGGATTGGCTGCCCTCGAGCGATCACAGATCACCAACCATCGGGGCATCACGAGCAGATCTTATCAAAAAAATATCATGCAAATACATCTGAGGAAACGTTTCAAATGTGACAGACTATTATTTCAGCCGGCCAATTTGTCAGATTGTCAGATGTCACCAATCGTGACGCGGGTAAGATAGCTTGTTATACTTTGACAAGTTGCTTCATATCGAAAAAGTAACGGTTCGTTAATTTTTTTCACGTCAGTTCGTGAATTATTTAGGGGCGATGATTTTTTATTTTTCTTAAGTGGGTGTTGCAAATTAAGAGATACAATGAAAAAAGGTTTGACGAAAAGTATTTTTTAACTTTTTTTTTCAATTTTGCTAATCAAACAAGTCGTTACTCGTTGCAATGTACTACTTGTCAGTACCATCAATCCCCATTTATACCACATTTTAAGTCTTATAATACCCAGAAATGATGCATGGTGACTCTCATTACTAAACACATACATAGCATTACCCCTTTTTAAGGGTAGGCAGAGGAGTAACAAAATAACTGCGCCAGCTATTTTAGGTACCATATAATAGTGGGCGGGCCTATTGCCATTTACCAGGCACATTTCCAGACTCCTGGCTTCACTGAGTACAAAACTCAATATGACTTTGCCCTACTCAGACTTCGAACCCGACACAACAGAATAATAAACACCACTGAGGCAGCCCTTATTAATAGATATTAAAAAAACAAAAAGGTAAAAGACTGCCTCGGTGGCGCAGTTGTATTACGGTACGACTGCAATGCTGAGGTCTCGGGTTCGATCCCCAAGTCGGGCAAAGTGATATTGGATTTTTCTGTTCAGTATTCAGCCCGGAGTCTGGAATTTGTGCCCGATATGGCGATAGGCTCGCCGCCTATCACATAGGACGGAATACGCACGGCGAAAAGTAGGTTCATTAGTTGCGCCTCTACTTACCCCTTCGGGGATAATAGGCGTGAGTGTATATGTATATATTTTACTGGTGGTAGGTCTCTAATTATGTAAGAGGCCGTCTGGGTGGGTACCACCGCAATGTCTATTTCAACCGCCAAGCAACAGTGCATACACTGTTGTGTTTCGGTTTGAAGGACATTGTAGCCAGTATAACTACTGGACATAATGAGACTTAACATCTTATGTCTCAGGATGACGAGCGCAGTGGAATGCCACACAGTACTTCGTAAGTCAAGTTGCTGGATGGTGTTGCTACTTTTTATGGGTGGTCGTATTGCTTACCATCAGGCGAACGGCATGCTCGTCTCGTCATTTAATGCTATAAAAATATATATGGTATGTAAAACATAAAAGAATCGAAACTTTTTTTAACAAAACTCTTTTGTATCTCTAAAGTACATCGTGTTAGTCCCGTATCTTGCGTGAATAAATGTCGGCGCACAGTGAAATATAGCGCGCATTTGCAACAACACGATAAGGCGGTGTGATGTACGGGCGTTTCTGATTATATCATTTCAGTACGTTTATACGTTTTTTATGGGTGGATCAAGGATGCGATGAATAGATGGTATTTGTATCTGGCCGGATAGCGACCACCGTACAAGATGTTAAACCCGCAATAGTGGCCCACAAGTGTCTACTCTATGCCTATCTTAATCTGTACGTTGTCAGTCAGTCAGTCAGTGATAAGAATTTTATTAGGTATAATATGATTTAACGGACCGACCAACTGAATCAAGTCGATTTTAATAAGCAGTGGCGCGACTAGTACACCCATTTTTTGTCGTGCATATTCCGTCTCATAACGTGATAGAACGCGAGCCTATCACCATATCAGGCATAAATTCCAAACTCCGGGCTGATACTGAATAGAAAAACCTAATATCACTTTGCCCGACCCGAGGATCGAACCCGAGACCGGTAGGATGTTCGTATCCGCCCGGATAGCGTCCACCGTACACAAACTGTAAAACCCGTAAGAGTGGCGTATAAGTTTTTGCGTTCCGGGCCTATGTATATTACAAACAGCCGCGCATAATAGAGTAGGTTCCTATGTTTGATTTTGTAGATTATCTATACATCTATACATATAAATAAAATTGGAGTGTCTGTTTGTAATATTGAAATAACCGTTGTTTACTACATGTATATGAATATATATACGGTACATACACCAAAATAACATTTTTTACAATTTTTGTCTGTCTGTCTGTCTGTTTGTTTGTTCCGGCTAAACTCTGAAATGGCTGGACCGATTTTGACGGGACTTTTATTGGCAGGTAGCTGATGTAATAAGGAGTAACTTAGGCTACTTTTTATCCCGGGAAAATATAAAGCGGAACTTTTATCCCGGAAAAACTCATTTGCGTGGGCGGAGCCGCGGGCAACAGCTTGTTTCAATCAATTTTAGGCTCGTTTTTGGACATGTCCTTTGTTACATAGACCATGTCATAGCTACTTTAAGGTGCTGTTTCACAAGCTTAAAGTAAATATTTGACAGTTATCGTATTAAACAGCTAATGTAAATAGTTCTCATTTTTTACAATTTCTTAAGGAGAATAGATTAGAGTCAGACTTTTGTATTTTGTCAGCTCATACATTTATGTGACGAGCATTTACTCAAAATTTGTGAAATCAGCCCCTATTCATCATTTCTTCTAGTAATCTCATAACAACCTAACAATACAATGAAAAGTGTCAATTCTCTAGAGGCCTTCCCACTTTATCTTCCTGACGCGTATGACCAAGGATGCTAGAGTGTTGCCATATATCATAGAAGTGACAAATTAAAAAACAAAAGACCCGACTCGCGGCTCATAAATCAAATATATTTAGCTGGAGTCCAGTAATTTCCCCTGAGCTTGCGTGATCAATCCGCTGTCATATACCTAAGAGTTTCTCGTGGTTTTGCTTGCCATATCAATAAAGTAGAAAGAAATAATATAGGTACTAATACTATAAAGAGGAAAGATTTAATTTTTGTTTGTAATGGCTAAATTAAAAGCTACTGGACCGATTTGAAAAATTCTTTGACCAATATAAAGCCATATTGTCAGCGAGTAACATAGACTCCTTTTAACCCGGCAAAATATACAGGGAGACCTTTATCCCGGAAAAACTCATTCACGCGTCGAATCCGCGGGCAAAAGCTACCGTAATATAAAACTTCTTTGCTTAAATCAGGTAACAATTTTTTTGTGTTAGTTTTCTTAAATAGCGCTGGATTGATAATCTCGTGGACATGAGATTTTGGTCACTTGAGGACGATGAACACTGGACGAAGTGACATAAAAGGGAAACGGATCCTAACGCCAGACAAAAGTATTCTAACGAGAATATTATAGTTAACGAGCAAATTGTTATGCTTTTGGGCTAATGTTATTGCATGGGGCCGTTTGAGGCGTAACAATAGAGGATATGACGGACAAAATGCCACGGGCTTTATGCAATACAATACCCAAGCTTCAAGGATCCCCAACATTTTGTAAAATTTACCAAGTTTTTTGTGTATTGGGACCAAAAAACGTCCGTCGGAAGAATAATTACAGGTACAGATTTTTTTTAAAAGGGTTTGATTTGATTAATTTTCGACGGTTCTTTAGGGTGTAGTTACTGGGAGCCTAGCACTTACTATAAGACGAGTAACTTGCACGCTCCGTCATTCAGTTTCATTGTATATCGACAAACTATTTTATTTAACATATGAAATGAACTTAACAAAACCCAATGCAACAGCACTGAAAAAATCACGGGAAAGCAAAATCTCAACTTCGCCTAATTGGTCGACATACTTATTCTAGTTATTTTGTTTTAAAAACCAAACAACTGAATTGATTTTGAAAAAAGAATATATGGCCAATCTGGAAATGTATTACTTCAAATAAAAAAAAGATTAATAAATGACAGCTCTGAGGTAACATACGTTAAAAATGCACGTCGAATTGAGAACCTTCTTTTTTTGAAGTCGATTTAAATATGATACAAAATTGACATATTGTTCTCGATCTAAGATATGTTTATCGTCCATAATATAAACTACACGACCATCTTGCGAACAACAAAACCCGATGCAAATTCAAACCACAAACATTTGTCTTCCGCGAGAATGGCATACAAAGTGAATTGATATTGCACTTTATTTTACTTGAAGTTAAGGTTGCATTTTCATAGCAGTGACATTTTTTTTTATGGTATTGAATGACGAGACGTGCATGAGATTAAAGTACAAATAAAAATGTTTACATGAGACGTTACTTCCCTTAGCGATCGCTAGAATTATGTCGGCATGTTTTATTGTCAGTTGATCTTTGATCTATTCGGAACGAGCTATGGTGACTTTACCATGTGTCCTATTGGTACTCAGTTAAGTAGGCACTAAAATCTATAGCCGGAACCCACAAATAAAAGAAATTAAACTTGATGAAAGTTTAAAAAAGAGATTTAATAAACTATTTATATTATGTTATAATTTTTATATAACTACATCATATTTCATTCAGTTTCGTAATTTTTTTATGTATTTTTTCACTTTCATTTTATTTTATTTTGTAAAATGTCCTATCTTATTTCACCTTTTTCCGCATAAAAACAAGAAACAACAATACTCATAAACAATAAAAAACAATTTCAATCAAACTTACCGAATTTACTCACAAAGATATTAAAACTCACAAAGTTTACAAGTCGCAAAAAAAGTACGAAAGAGAAAATATTTTTTGAGCGACACAACCTCGCTTGCCGGCAGTCCGCGCATCACTAAAGCTCTAGAAGCTGCGGATGATGGCTTGCGTTTGGAACTGTATGGAGCAGTGTTTGTAATTAGCGGAGCGGGGTTGTAATTAATTTTTGATTACCTGTGCTTAATCGCAAGGAGGATGTGATTAGAATATTTAGGAAACGATGAATATTTCGAAAATAAATACGTACTAGACTATTTGATTTTCCTGAGTTTTTTGAGGGTTTTCTCTAATCTTAGCTCGACACACTAAGCGCCCGCCCTGAGACCCTCAGGGAAAGGGTGGCCCAGTTTCCCCTTAATTGAAAATAGAGTTCTTTAATACTTTGCTATTGTTGTTGTATGGATGGATGCCTGTTGCTGTATGATATGTATTTTTATGTTGATTCTTCGTATTATAATGTGATAGAAAAGTTAACTATATATTTTTTATTCTAGAGCGATAAATTTAATCCCCTGCACCTGGTTTTAAATGGAGTGGCGTTGAGATAAAATCTCGATGATCCCTTGTCAGTCGACATAATTATGCGTTTATTGTCTAAGTAAGCAAACGGGCAAGCGGTTTGCCTGATGGTAACTAGTAAGTAGCACCCTCCACCCATGGACTTTTATGGTATGCCAAATTCCAGGGGCACAGTGAAGCCGCTGCCTACCTATTGTACATTGAAAAGTAATCTAAGTCAGAATATGAATTTGTGTGACAAATACATTCAATGATTTATGATATGAAACATCTTCCCAATCTATGATGTCTCAGCACTATTATGTTTTTTTTATGTCGAGACGAGCGTGCCGTTCGCCGGATGGTAAGCGATACGACCACCCATAAACAGTAGCAACACCATGCAGCACCTTGAGTTACAAAGTACTGTGTGGCATTCCACTGCGCTCGTCATCCTGAGACATAAGAGGTTAAGTCTCATTATGTCCTGTAGTAAATATTAGTAGAATCAATATTTTTTTAAAACACGTCTCATTTCATTGCTTATAAAAACGCCAACAAGAGTTAATTACATAATCAATACTTACCTTCTTATCCTTAATACAGCTGGTATTGATTTAAACCTCGGGGTTTCAGCACCCCATTTAGACAGAAGTTAAGAGTTTCTCTTAATCTAAACGAGACGAGTAAATTGCACATCTGAAAATAAGGGCTAGGCGTGAACTATAATAAAACCACACAGCGTTGTACTGCCTTTACATGCAGAGATATCGGATGTCAACGAATGCCCAGTCATTACACTGTAATTTTCTTTAAAGCAGAGAACACCGCAGCTTGCACATTAAGTCTTACTAGGTTTGGACTAAACAACAGTTGATTAATCACAGTTGCTTCAACTAGATTAATTCACTTGAATTCAATACTTGCATGAACATCCCCAATCTTATAGAATAGCTGATCAAATGAAAAGATACTAAACCGCCACAGCTCATGCCAAAGTCCTATCCCTTAAACCACGTGACCGCGTTCTCGCGCGGTCTCGTTGTTCGCCCGGTCATAAATTTCGGGCACAATTTATTCCCAATTCTGTCCATTATTGAATGGGAATACATAATTTAATGTGATGCGAAATATTCTGTGCAATTATTCTGCTATTGAACGTATGTCGTGCCAAATTTCAAATGTAGATTTGGCGTATATTAAAGTTGTTTTTGTACGGTTGGCAGCATTGGTTGTTACAGTTGGCACTTAAGTGACATTGATAATGGAATCGAAGTGACAAAGTTACTAGATTTCAGGAACGATACTTTTGCCTTTCATCATCATCATCATCAGCCACATGACGTCCACTGCTGAACATAGGCCTCCCCCAAAGATTTCCAGACGGACCTGTCAAAAGCGGCCCGCATCCAGCGTGCTCCTGCTACCCTTATCAAGTCGTCTGTCCCCCTTGCAGGACGGCCGACGCTGCGCTTGCCAGTACGTGGTCTCCACTCGAGAACCTTTTTGCCCCATCTGCCGTCAGTTCTTCGAATTATGTGCCCTGCCCACTGCCACTTCAGCTTGCTAATCCGCTGGGCTATGTCAGTGACTTTCTTTTGCCTTTACCCCTGAAGAAATACCTAGATATAAACTGATACCTACGGATCATCATCCCCTACAGCCCGTTGCAGCTGGACATAGTCCTCTAACAAGATACGCCACAAAGTCCGGTCTGCTGCTTTATGCATCCAGTCGCTGCCGGCCCTCTTATGCAACCCACAGATAGCTGAGCTTATTTCTATCCTACGATAAAATATATAGAACTCCACACAAATAAACGTTCCTCACCCAGAGACATTAATGCTCATAGTAACTGATGACACTGATTATAAAGCTCTTAAAACTGAAAGCGATACTGCTTAATAAGAAATAGACAAAGCAAACTAACAGTATCTGCACACGAAACATTTACGGCTTCAAAGTTCGTTCAATTATAACGCAGTACAGAATTCACGCTTAATGGAGAAATAATTGCCTAGACCATTAATTTCGAATTACTAGTACGTAATTTGAAATCATGTAAACCACGGATTCAAAATTTACATAATGACCTAGTTATGTAGTTCGGGGTTTTGTTTACACAACAGAATAACGAGACGAGCTAGTGGCTGATGGTAACTCGCCTGTTGGTATACGGCCATAAAAAGCAGTAACATCAAGCAAGCATCTACTAATACTTTAATACGAAGTTTGATAAAATTTGATCTAAAAAGATGTTTGCTACAAGTACTCAGAAATGGCTGAACGGATTTGGATGAGATTTAGTACACATATTATAGACCATATCGTGGATTAACATATTTGGCTACTTTTTATTCCGGTAACCTGCTCCCGTAGCAAATAATTGAATGGTAATGTGATTTTTTAGCAGATGCAGCTGGCGTGGTAACGATTGTGCAATGGTTCAGCAGCGATTACGGACTTTTGTTGACGCAAACTTTAACACGGGCGAAGACGCGAGCAACACCTAGTTAAACTACAAAGCGTTTCCATTGCACTGCGCTGTTTTCTGACATTATTTCCTTGGTTTGAAAATCATTAAAGCCAGTTTAATTACAGAACATTATGAGACCAGCGTGGTGAACTAAGCCCTAACCCCTCTCAGTAGAAGAGGAGGCCCGTGCTCAGCAGTGAGCAGTATAAAATACAGGGCTGATTGCACTGCATGAGACTTAACATCGAATGTCTTAAAAGGATGGGACTCTTTGTTTGTATTGCTTAAGTGGGCGAAGGAGCAAGCAGTCCGCCTGATGGTACGTGGCACCCGCTACCCATATAATGTAGGAATGCCAGAGCTACAGCCAAGCCGTTGTCTACCAGGAGATGAGCACTCAGATGTAATTCAATAACCGGTGATTCTGGGTGGTGTTGCTGAAAATGTGAAAGTGTAAAGTTGTAATCAAATAAGTAAATTGCTCGTAATTATGCAGGTTTATAAAAAAAACCTACGTCATGTCCTGTCAATTATATGTTACACAATGGAAATAATTGAAATGTCTGAATATTTATTTATCCTTCCTATGTAATATATTTATGTATGTATCCTAATATTTATTGGGCTAGAGATTCTTCTTTTATGTTGTGTTTAACACATTGACTGCCATCCCCGCACTGGAGCGGGGTGCGGGAACGCCTTTCCCGCAGATTTCGGGGACTTTTTTATTGATTTATGTTACATAATTTTGGTGTAAAAAATAAAAAAACGTAAAAATCGCCTCTCGTGACGCACTTATACCCAGTTACAGTAGCAGTCAATGGGTTAGTGTTGTCTTGTTTGTGGAACGAAATTCCTTAACGCTGTTTGCGGTTAGTGTGATTCGGGAGAAAATGTAACAACACGTAAGAATATACCGGGTTGCTAGGCAACAGTGTTTTTTTATTTTAATAATATGCTGAATACAGAGTGCTGGATAATATTTTCTTGTTTATTTATACATGATAAAGGTACACGAACACACCGGATGCAGGCTGCTTTCGACAGGCAGCAGAAATCTTTAGGGGGAGCCTATATTTAGTAGTGGACTTTATGTGGCTGATGATAAGGTATTAAGAAATAGAAACTCAAAATAGTATACAAAATACAGATTTAGAAAAGTAATTTAGTAAAATGATATAACTTGACTTCCGATTTCCTTTGATCCTGACGGGGTCCCACGACCGCATATGTTTTTTTTTGTGACGATCTCTATTTTGTTTCTGGAACTTCTTTTACTAATATAAAGTCTCTAAATGCAAGGTTTGTTTTATCCAGGAAAATGACTAACGCTAATGGAGAAGCAAAAAAGTTTGTTCAAGAACTGATCCATAACCACGTCATCAAATAAATAAAACAACTAGAATCTTATAAAATATTTACCATTGAACCGCCAATTACAAAACGTTTAAAAATAATATTATTCACGAATATAGTTCTTACTACAGCTAGATAAGGTTATAAGTTATTCTGATGACAGCAAATTGGTATCATAGCGTTACGGAAGTCGATCTAACTTTCGCAGCCAGCTCATTTCTATTTCATGAATTACAAATCAAAACTTGCGCGGTTGGCTTTACTGTTAACTCGAGGAATTGTGGAATAGAAATCAAGTTAATCGTGATTATATTGAAGTTACGATTGAAATGGTAGATAGGATCTGATATTGTTCGATTATTGTTGGAATTTCACGAAATGGATAGAACTATTGACGGCCAATTCATTATCAGTAAGAAAATTAATGTTACTCTTGCCTAAATTACGACGTTTGTGTTAAACTCTTATGCTGCTACTTTTACAATTCGAATATAATATTTTCCAGATATATTCAAATCGAAAACATAATGGAAATAACAATAATAAAATAATATAGCATAAATCTGCATTCGGAAGTACCATTAAATAATTTGTGGAGAAATGTAATGTCATGTATGGAACGGCGTGTACGTAGAGATAACATGCAGTAATGTCTTAGTCGTAAAGGGTATGGACTTCGGTAGGAGATTCCTGAAAACGATAAGGCAAAGTGTCTTGTGAAAATGCGCTGGATACTCTCAACGCGTTGAGAGTGCTGTACATAGACAGGATTCCATGCGGAGCAAGCATATTCTAAGTGAGAGCGTACTAGGGCGATGTATAAAAAAAATTTTGTGCTTGATTCAAAGTCTTTAGAATTTGACTGAGACTGTTCAAAAATACTTAAATTATAAAAGGGACTTTTTTATTGCATTGAATGGCGAGACGAGCATGCCGTCCGCCTGATAGTAAGCGATACGACCACCCATTAACAGTAGCAACACCATCCAGCACCTTGAGTTTCAAAGTACTGTGTGGTAAAGGACATGTCCAAAAACGGGCCTAAAATTCTAACCAAGACAGTTTATATATATTTGGATAAAATGCCTAAAACTAGCCTTTTACAATAAATCGTTTAATTTTAAAGACCTCCGATTTTGAGATTTATGTAATTTTATTTTGCTTAAAAACTACACTTAATATGAAGGCTTTTTAAAAAGTTGGTTATGAATGGAGGGGTCTAAAATATTTTTTTATTGGATCCAATTACCATATTTTGCCACTTTAATATCCCTAAAGTTTGAGCCTGGTTAAATTTTGAGGCCCAGCATCCATACAAAAAGCGGACATCTCCTTTCCACTGCGCTCGTCATCCTGAGACATAACATGTTAAGGCTCATTATGGCCAGTATTCACACTGGCTACAATGTTCTACAAACAGAAACACAACAGTGCATGCACACTGCTGCTTGGCGGTTGACATAGACATTGCGGTGATACCCACCCAGACGGACTCTAACATATGAGAGACCTACCACCAGTAAACTCTCTTTCGTATTTCAAACAAACTTCTTCCTTCTCAGTCACTCATTGACCACTCTATATCATGCACACCTTACATTCCATCCATCGCATATATATTTATCAGTATTCATATTTGGCAAGTCATTATGCAAGTGTGTAATGTCTCAGGTTAACGAAAGCAGCTCAGTGCTATTTAATTAAAATTACACTCACTCACACTTACGCCCTTTATTCCGGAAGGAGTAAGTAGAAGCGCAACTAGTGCACCCACTTTTCGCCGTGCGTATTCCGTCCCATGATGTGATAGGGGGTGAGCCTATCGCCATATCGGGCACAAATTGCAGACTCTGGGCTGAAGCTGAATAGAAAAATTCAATATCAGTTTGCCCGACCTGGGGATCGAACCCGAGACCTCAGCATTCCAGTTGTACCGTAATACAACTACGCCGCCGAGGCAGTATTTTTCAAGTATATAAAGACTCATTAATGATTTTTATAATGGGATAGAATTGCCAGATCAGAAAACGATATTTGGCGACCTTTTCATTACCCGCTTGTGCCTGTAGCTAAATGTGGCTGCTCACTTGATGTTTATTCGTATACGCGGTATTAATTTGAACGTTCGTGTTCGTCTCAGCTAAATATTTGATTTGCGTCGAGATGAGATTTAACTCGTCCTGAGAATTATGAACGTCTACGGCAGAGAGTTAGGCGTTTGACAGGCGCGGCGGTTTTGATACGAATTGTAAACGATGAAACACGTCACGCCTTTATTTATTTATTTACTAATAAAGACACAACAGAATACAGCCAAGATAATAAAGAAATACAATTCATGAAATTACTAAACTAGACTATAATCCACAACATGTGTCCTGATCCAATTCAGACAAATTTGCTTGTTTTTATCCGTCATTTAAAATACATATAGAAAGTTACAAAAATTAATAATTAGATCAGAAACTTCAAATAAGAAATAAATATCAAAAGTTTATACTCACAAATGTAAAGACGACTACGAAAAATTAAAATTATACAGTCTTATAACATATTTTCATAATATCCGAAAAAAATCGTTGGAATCTGCCGTCCATAATATCGAGAGAACCAGACATGCTTGCCAATTCGTTATATAAGCGACCTTTATCCCTGAAGGAGTAGTCAGAGGTAGAACCAGGGCCACTCGCCATGTGTACCGTCCCATGATGTGAAAGGGGGTGAGCCTATAGCCATCGGGCACAAATTCCAGGCTGATACTAAGCCAAAAAATTCAATATCACTTTGCCCAACTCGGTATTCGAACCCGAGACCTGAGTCGTAGTCGTATCGCGCATGAAATGAAACTACGCCGACAGATCAAAAATGGGAATACCTTACTAATACGAATATTTTCACGGAATATAAAGGATTTCCCAGGATATAGAGCAAGCGACATGTTAATCTAGAATTTAGTCTATAATCTATATGAATGCCAAATTGCGACCAAATCAATTGAATTGTATTATTCATTCATCATTTTACTGTAAGAATTGAAGACTATAAAAATCTGTTGTATTTATTTTTTAAGGACAATCAGTAGTAACATTAAATTAATTAAACGTTACAAATTACTTACAATATTTTAAATGCATTATCTTCAGTTGCCACGGTATGTTTTTAAATATTTTGACATAAAGCCAGAAGATTTACGCCATTATAATTCAGTCACTACTTTTAAGTTCTAGCAAATCACCCACGAATGAATAGATAGGCATATTTGCACACACACACATACTCACGCCTTTTATCCCCGAAGGGGTAGGCACAGGCGCAACTAGTGCACCCACTTTTCGCCGTGCGTATTCCGTCCCATGATGTGATAGGGGGCGAACCTATCGCCATATCGGGCACAAATTCCAGACTTCGGGCTGATACTGAATTTAAAACCCAATATGACTTTGCCCGACCCGGGAATCGAACTCAAGACCTCAGCATTGCAGTTATACCGTAATACAACTACGCCACCGAGGCAGTCATTTGCATTAAGTTCTATTAATCTAAACGAATTGATTTTTAATTTTACTTACCACGGTAATATTATCTAAGCAGTATTATGACTCCAGCCCTCTCCTTGAAATAATTACCTACAGCCTAAAATTAACTTGCAAGATTCCACCCGAAGAAACATACATAGGTACATTGCAAGTTAAATAAAAGCTTTTAAAAAATAACATTTTTTTTATAAAAATAAGTCCGACATTCTAAGGGATATTCTCATAATCATTTCATGATGATATTTTGTCTAATTCAATAATATATATTATTATGTAAGTTGCTAAGGTGATTGCTGAGGTCTCGGGTTCGATTCCCGGGTCGGGCAAAGTGATATTGGATTTTTCTATTCAGTATCGGCCCGGGGTCTGAAATTTGTGTCCGATATGGCGATAGGCTCGCCTATCACATCATGGGACGGAATATACACGGCGTAAAGTGGGTGCAACGAGTTCAGCCTCTGCCTACCCCTTCGGGGATACAGGCGTGAGTTTGTGTTTGTGTGTGTAAGCAGCTAAGTACATATTAAGTAAGTAGGATAACCTGGCCTAGGAAACTACTTACTAGTTATTTTATCGTGAGCGTAGGTAAGTCACTCGTACGTCACTTTTTCACCTTATCCACTCCTTTATTTATTTATCCAGGTATTTTACTCGGTGGAAAAAGCGAAATACCTACCTATTAAAAAAATTATCAAATTACGTGCTAGTGGGTATATAAAAACGTATTTATAGTCTTACCTTTCGGAGTTTCCAGGTAATTTAAAAAAAAATATCTGGGTGCGTTATTGAAGAATTCAAACAACCAAAAACAGCACAATATAGTCTATAATTGCTCTTTGCCATATTATGTAAGTACTTCTTTTTATTTAATTCAAATATTCACAAAATGCACGCTTACTGCTTACAAAACAATCACACGGTTCGTTCGTCACTGCGGCGCACTCGCGACTGTTTGTGTACTTAATGTGTACTAATATCGAGTCACATAGGCATCACTCGCGTTCCGACCGTTTGTATGAAGATATTCTACTGTATATCTGTCTACTGTGACTTAACGATGAATCCTATAAAATAGAATAAACAACAAGACTTTCGAATATGTGGGTAGTTTTCATTTAAATCCATTCAGCAGTACGTCGCGGCATCGTAATTATCTTCGCAAACTAGCTTCAGCTAGCGGCTCTGCCCGAGTGAACCAAACGCTGGCTCTATCAACTGCCTTATGCAAGTATACGAAGACGATGCTATATACCACATCCAATTTGGAAAGCCACAGATCGAAACATGTTAAATTTTAGTTTGATTTCAAGTGTGCTCATTTGACGAGGATTATTTGTATAAGCATGTTGGCTAGGTTTAATATTAAAGATCTTTGTACTTCTTGATTTATTATTCTGCTTCGTATGTTTATTTGCGAAGTATCGTCAATGTTATGAACCAAGTCACACTAGGCCAATGTGGTGGTCCAATTTCTAAACCCTCTCAGTAGAGGTCCATGCCCAGCATTGGGAGAGTACATAATTAAGGGTTGGTATTGTTAGTAGATATCATTGTTGTACACATAAGCTTCTTCAATCTGTATCAATATTGTATTAACTTGAAATATTTTGTTTCACCTACACTTATTTCATTCTTTTATTTATTTAAAATCCAATATAAGCTAAAAGTGAAAGTACACCAAAATGCTTTTTTGTTTTTTTTTTATGGCATTGAATGAAGAGACAAGCATGCCGTTCGCCTGATGGTAAGCGATACGACCGCCCATAAACAGTAGCAACACCATACAGCACCTTGAGTTACAAAATACTGTGTGGCATTCCACTGCGCTCGTCATCCCGAGACATAAGATGTTAAGTCTCATTATGTCCAGTAGTTACACTGGCTACAATGTCCTTCAAACCGAAACACAACAATGCAAGCACACTGCTGCTTGGCGGTAGAAATAGACATTGCGGTGGTACCCACCCAGACAGACTCTTACATATGAGAGACCTACCACCAGTAAACACCAGTAAGTATGCTTATATTATGCTAATGTTATGGTGCTGGGCTGGCCGTTGAGCGTAACACTTTTTCTGAATATAAGTTATGGATAGTGGTTACCACCGGCCTTCCGTCATCAACTCCCTCTTGAGAGCTTCAATCAAAAATATTGTCAAACAAATCCTCCCAAGTTATTGCTCTACGCAGAAATCGAATCCCAAACCTATCCAAAGCTGCCACTTGACTAAGGCAATTTATTATCTGATACTACAAAATGACAACGCAAATAAAAACAGAAAACACTTTCCGATTCTATTTCTCGAATAAAACGAAGCAATCAAAGAAACTGCTTTGAAAAAAACATTTGTACCACGAAGAAAGGAGCAGTAAAAAAACGAAGTCCGGCTTAAGATTCCCGGAGACAAGTAATAAGGTGACACGAAAACTCAATTTAACTTGAAGCAAGTTGATAATAAAATTCATGAATTGCTAATCAAAGTTAACTTTGGAGGCGCTTGCAAATTATATGTTAGATGGATTTTGGAGTATTAGGCCCCGTTTTTTCAACTGTAGTTATCTTTTTGTCAGGGTCTTATTAAGCTGGACGCACTCGCAGCCCCTGGAGCACTCGAAGATCTGCGAGCGCGTCCAGCTTAATAACACCAATGATTACCCTAACTACAAAGCAGATCAAATTATTACATGATTCCTGAGATAGTTATGCACTCGTGTTGGAATTTAAATTTTTATTACCTATTTTGCGAGTATATAAATGAACTGCTCTAAACATAAGTAAACAAATACTGAATTGTATATATTTTTTTCTCTACATAATGCAATGTATCTTATACCTTGAACTGATTTTGAAAAGAGCAACACTAGAGTTTCTTGCCCGTTCTTCTCTAGTGAGAACTGCTTTCCGAACTGGTGGTAGAGTTAATATTGACGGAATCTAAATAATGTATAACATTTTATGGGTTCGAATAAATTATTTCATTTCATTTCATTTCATATTTCATTACAGTTGAAAAAACCCGGTCTTAGTGGCTGTAATTACTTACGGTGGTAGGTGGTAGGTACTAGTATCTCGCGAGAGTCTATTTAGGTAAGCACCGCCATATTACCTATTTTTCTGCAAGCAGCAGTGGACAATTAATATTATGTTTAAGTATATTGAAATCAGTGTCATTACTTGGTAATACCTACCATATTGAAGACCCCATAGATGTTGTCTTTACACCCAAACACGATATAAAAAAATGAGAGGTGTCAAGGGACACCCGGATGGAACGAAGTTCCTTTCGATTAATTAGTGAAGGAATTGTAATAAAATTTTATTTATATAACAGAGTGTGTATTATATAAATATATAAATATTTTCCTATTTCCGTTCCAATACATAAGTTTCTAGAGAAAAAAACAAATAAATACGTGTGGCACTCGGAGACTGCCGCGGTAAAGCTATTGCATTGCATTTTTATCACAAATTTTGATTGACTAAACACAAATTCGATCTTACGCTTACCACATAAAGTAGATTTTTAAACGCGAGCAAAGCACGTTTAGTATTGTTATTGATAAATGTCAGTAACCAAAGTAGAATAAATCAACAAAATTTGTAAAAAGAATGTTACGTTCGATTCTTTTGTACTCTTGCCGTGCCAACGCTGGGGAAATAGCTTCTACGCAATGTATTTAAGGTTCATATTAGATTAGTAAGAAATGGTTTTAATGACTTTAATAAATAAAAATATACTCGTTTCAAGAATTATAGCTTCTACGCATTGTATTTAAGGTTCATATTAGTAAGATAATAGAAAAAAGTGTCGTGACAACTTTTCATTTGTTTTTTCCGTGCAGCCCCCTTTCACAACGCGCAATAAGGAACTTCGTTCCAATAATACTTTCAAAAAGCTGTTCATATTTATAAGTTATAACAATGACAGTTAGTTCATTTTTGTTTTCTCTTTTGGTTCTCAATGACGAGACGAGCATGACACTCGCCTGATGGTAAGCGATACGACCGCTCATAAACAGTAGCAACACCATACAGAACTTTTAATTACAAAGTACTGCGTGGCACTCCGCTGAGCTCGTCGCCCTAAGACATTAGATGTTAAGTCTCATAATGCCCCGTAATTACGCTGCCTACAATGTCCTTCAGACCGGAATACAACAGTGCATGAACATACTGCTTAGCGGTAGAAATAGAAATTGCGGTAGTACCCACCCAGACAGACGGCCCCTCGCATACGAGAGACCTACCAGTACACCTAATTGAATAAAGTTAAAATTTTGCATAAACAATTTTCAGTTTCTGGGTTTTTGCAAGTCAAGAGCACCACGACAACAAAACTATACCCCGCAATATATTAAACCTTCACGATTTCTTACCAATTCTTTTTTCTAATCTGATAATTAAAATTAAAAATGTCAGTAACATTTCCAATCAATCAAAGTTATTGCAAACAAGAAACGTAATTGGCAGAACCCAGTAGGTATTGGAGTATTCGAAGCACGAATGAACGCCTGGAGTTGCCTCCTTCATTACAAATTCGCGTTTTGTTTGGTATTACTTGTATTTAAATGTCTGTCAATGATTTTGCATGTTTGAATTGGTTTTCGATTGGCTCATTGATCTCGCGTGGGCTTGGAGATGTGAGGGTTTAGGTATCATCATGCAGAGCTATAAAACGCAAACTTACTTGTCTCAATAAAGGCGAATCCATTTTATCCAAACTATTAAAATACCATCCACGTCCAAACGCAAGGATGTAATTTACAAAATGTTATTTATTTCGCATATCAATATGTCCGTAACAAATCAATTGTTTGCTATAGATACATGAGAAACGAAGTCATAATCGAGACAAACTTAATTTCTTACTAGGTGTTGCTCTCGGCTTCGACCATAAAGACCGGAATACAATAGAAACTGCGTATTTTTCAATGACTCGCGAGATGGTCTGCGGTCTTAAAAATATTGCCGAAGTCACAGTACACCAAATTTTAAATCAATTGAAGTTGTGAATGTTGGAAATGAGCTGATAATCTTCAAACGCCTGAACAGATCTTCATAAATTATAGCTAAGAACCATCTCGATCACATCAGCTTTCAAACAAAATCTCTAAAAAGTAAAATAATAAAAGTGTCTTGGTCGTTTAAATAAGTACCTAGTAATATTTTGACCCAAGCGTCGTCCTGTCGGGGGACCGCTAAAGAAGTATTTTCATCTCCCTGGTCCGGAGTTCGGTTTTTTGTGTCGGGGGTTATTTTAATTTTTGTTCTCTTTCTCTTCTTATGAGAAATAAGATATAGTTAAGTATGTGTGTGGTAGTACTCCAATGTAGCCAGTTTGATTATCAAATGCGCTAATTATTGCTATTTTCGGCTAAAACATGTTTTCGAACTCTATCCGAAAATTCTATAGCTGAGTAGCATTAAGATAGTATTGGAAAAAGATATCCCCAGTGTTTGAACATGTTTAGATTATAATCTAAATTGGAAGGGAGAAAATTCCAATCGAGATTATGCCTGAACACTGCAAAAAAAACGTGCAGAGCAATGCCGTGTGAACCCAGTCTAACGTGGGTTACTGCGGCGGTTTTTAACACCTTTTGTACGGTAGTCGCTATCCAGGCGGATACATAATATATCCTATCACCAACGCTCTTCATCCATTTAATAAAAAGTACGGGTGGCACTCCGGGAGATAGCGGCGATAGCCTAGTTGGGAGTGGAACGGACTGCCGAGACGAATGTCCGCAGGTTTAAACCCAAAGGCACACACCTCTGGCTTTTCTAAATAGTTATGTGTGTATTCTTTGTGAATTATCGCTCGCTTTAACGGTGAAGGAAAACATCGTGAGGAAACCTGCATATCTGAGAAGTTCTCTATAGGAATTTCGAAGTTATGTGAAGTCTGCCAACCCGCACTGGGCCAGCGTGGTGGACTAAGGCCTAAAACCCTCTCAATTGTAGAGGAGACCCGTGCTCAGCAGTGGGCAGTATATAATACAGGGCTGGTATGGTATGGTATGGCACTCCGGGAGTAGCGGCAGAAGTGAAAACTTGAACATTAACGTTGTGCATTTTTGAATATTTTGGAATAGTTAGGGAATAATTTCGCACGAATTGCTTTATTTATCAGTATAAAAGTACTAGCATTTATGTGGTTAAATCATCATTAAACAAATACATCAATGGGTTAAATATAATATTTATTTATTGCGCTATCGTCCAGGGTTGAGTGTCGCCATCTAGCAGTATTATTGGGCGTCATCTGCTAATTGTCTATACCTCTGCACTTCGATGTCCGATGGATGAGTGTCGGGTCGTCTAGTTGACTACTTAATGTAGTAGTTCCCAGCCAATATTGATAGGTGGCGGTGTTGTTAATTATGCCGCCACAGATAAATGTCAGAAATGCAATGGTCATCACAACCAAAGTAGAATAATTAAAATTTGAAAAAAGAATATAACGTTCGATTCTTTTGTACTCGTGCCGTGCCAACGCTGGGGAAATAGCTTCTACGCAATGTACTTAAGGTTCATATTAGATTAGTAAGGGATGATTTTAATGACGTTAATAAATAAAAAATCACTCGTTTCAAGAATTATAGCTTCTACGCATTGTATTTAAAGTTCATATTAGTAAAGGATGATAAAACCTCCGCATGCATTTTCGTCATGATTCGGTCTCGTGATCTTGACGCGAATACGCGAGTTTAACATTTTATACCAATCCCAAAAAAAGTGCTCAAAGCTGCTAAAGAAGTTTTCACTTAAAAAAAAAATCAACCCTTACCTCAGATTAAACAAAATGGCTGATCATAAAACATTTCGAATATTTCATGGAAACACGTATCATCTCATCTGAAATAAAATGAAAGATCATATCACATCTCAAACGTTTAATTAAATCACGATTTGACAAAAGGTTCTTCAACATTTGGATCATGTTTATCGAAAATGCCGCAGTTATAATAATCTTCGATCTCTTGCAAAGACCTGTTCTTTGTTTCAGGCACATACTTCCAAATAAACAATGTTCCTAAGATATTCACTGATGCATACACTAAAAATGTACCCCAATAATCTATATAAACGAATAAATAAGGTGCTGCTTTGATCGAAGAAGTATACATCACTGCCATAGAAATAGTATAGAAAACTCCTCCAATACCACGATGCTTTACTGGCATCAATTCTGCAGACAGATTAAAAGCTATACTTACCAAACCTGACGTACAAAACAGGGTATAAACTAACAAAAGAAACCAAGTAATATATGACGTTGATAGTAATCCACATTTTTGAATATAGATCGTTATTGCTGATGATATTAATGAAAATGAACAACCAGCCCCACTTATAGCTAAAATAGTTTTGTTTTCAAATCTTCTTACTAAAATAATAGATGCGAAACAAGCGAACATCATAACACTATCAGTTACCGCAATCGGAAGAAAATCACTAGTAATTCCTGCTATATTTTGTATCATTTGAACTGTATACATAAACAAAGCTACAGAACCACTCCAGTATATCGTGGTTATTATTATAAAAATATGAATACATGGTAAATAAAAATCGCGTCTTCGAATCCTACGGAAGAAATTTATTCCTTCTTTTTTACTTTTAGACAGGGCCTCCTTCTGTGCTTCTATTAACGCTGTTAATTCATTTTGAGCATCTGAGCTATCACCTCTTAGCCAGTGGAAGGCTTTTTCGCATCTTTCGAATTCTCCCTTGCAAGCCAACCACGAGGGGGATTCCGGCCAGGTGCAAGACATTAAAAAGGCCAGCACGATTGGTACCAACAAGATCACACTTATGCTTTTCCAATGCAGACAATAACCTATCAGAGATATGATTATCACTCCCAGAATCTGCAAGATTGCAAATAGAACCATAGAAAGAGGTCGAAGTTTGGGAGCGACCATTTCACTGATGGTCAGAAGGCTGACTATGATGATGCTGTTTCCTCCAAGACCTTGGAATGATTCCGCTATGATGATTTCGGTAGCTGTCCTCGCCGTCAGCATTAATGACCAGCCGATGATGATCAGCAGGGTGCTCAGGATGAAGGCCAGTTTTCGTCCTTTCCATTGCATTATCAAGGAAATTAGAAGACATGGTATACCGGCAATTCCGTGGACGGATGCTGAAAAATATTTGGTTCTTAGCTTATCTAAATTGTAGTCAATGTAATCACGAATCATATTAATCAACTTAACAATATTTTAATTTCAGTAGTTCAGTTCAATGGCACGAAGTAATTTGTGATAAAATCGTTTATGGACGGCTTGCTCGTCTTGGTTTTATAAAATAATGACAATTACCAATCCAAGAAGACGTGTCCAAGTCTATCGGTATAGAGCTGTCGTTTGCCTTAAGTTGTTGGAGTAGCACAGTAGGAAATCCTGTGATACAACCCACTGAGAACGCTGCCAGCTGCGGAGAACTGGCTACGAACACCTGGAATAAGAGTTATGCTAGAACCAGTGTGACTGGGCAGAGATTTAATATCTAATCAAGCAGTGCACTACCGTGTAGTAATCATATTTTTTTATGTGGTGTTGCTGCTATTTATAGCCAGTCATAGCATTTACTATTAGATGATGTAATAGCAGTTACATTCACGTACCTTACAGCTATATAGATTTCATAGGTTAAGTTGAACCAATCATAATGAAGACAAAGCATGTGATTCTTCGATAGAAACGAAATATTAAATATAGTTATTAAAGTTGATCTCGCTTACAAGTGGAACGAAAAAAACACTTTACTCACCTGACGTAAAAATGGCGATATGTTCATTTTGCATGAACTTAAAATTGAATTTCGAACACGACTTCCATTATAAAAACTTTTGGTTTAAAATATAGTAATTAAAAAAAGTAGGAAATCGTAGTTGTTCAGGAGTTATTTTATTTGTATTGTAATTTATGCTACAATTTTTAACTGTATTACAATATCATGAATTCAAGTCTATGAATCTACAGTTTTCTAATGTACCGTTGTATAAAAGTAAGTATAATAAAATAATAATGTGAAAACAGGTTATTTTACTGTCACTAACACTATAAACCTATATGAATCCTTATCTATACATATAAAATGCTTTGTCCTGAATGACTGACGGACGGATCAACGCACAGCCTAAACCGCTAGTCGTAGAGACCTGAAACTTGGAGGGTGTGTTCTTTGTATGACGCAGGCATCCGATAAGAAGGGATTTTCCGAAATTCTACCCCTAGGGGGTGAAAAAGGGGGAGGAATTTGTATGGGACAACGTGATTCCTTGGTCCAATCTACTTCAAATTTTGTATAAACCTTTTTTAACAGAATTGATGGAAGATGTGTTTCGTATTTTATTGAAATACATCCCCTATCCGGGTTTAAAAGGGGTAGAAAGTTATTTTGGCATTGATTTGCGTCGAAGTTGATATCAATACTCCTTAGTGCTTTTGATTTCAAACACATTGAAATAAACCTGCAGAATGGTTATGCGAGCGTGCCATCCTAGCACCAAAAAACGAACAAGCCTCAGCCATAAATGAAATACTTTTGAGATCATTCGAATATCGATATAAATTCGTCACAGTGATAAACACCGATGATGCCGTTTATTATCCGGTCGTGTTCCTGAATACACTGAAGCCTCCCGGTCTCCCAACTCACATATTAAAATTGAGTGTTGACGCGCCAATTATGTTGCTGCGCAATATAAATCCTCCAAAATTATACAACGGCAATAGATTGCAAGTGAAAACATTGCATCGCAATGTAATTGAGGCAAATATACTAACCGGTTGTTCTCGAGGAGAGTCTGTATTTATTTATAGGATTCCCCTAATACCATCAAATTACCCCTTCAAATTCAAGAGAGTGCAGTTTCACATCAAAGCCTGCTTTGCAATAACTATAAACAAAGCTCAAGGTCAAACTTTAAGGTAGCGGGAATAGACTTGAGGGAAAGCTGCTTCTCTCACGGCCAGTTGTATGTGGCATGCTCCAGAGTAGCCTGGTGATTCTAGCTCCCGAAGGAAAAGCAAATAATATTGTTTACAAAGAAATACTGCGGTAGATGTGTAGTATTTCGATTTCGTTGTAAATAGATAATACCATCGTGTAACTTTCACCAGATCAAAGGCCGAGCTTCGTGTTCACAAAATATAACAAAGTTTTATTTTATTTTCGTGTTTATTTATCCTTTAAATCCCTAGACTATAATAAAGATTGTTATATTTTATAAGTATTCAAACATTTGAACATAATAATTTATTTTTTATAAAAAAGTTAATAACGTAAAACAAAACAATTTAAAATCCCATTAGAACCATTTTCGACTTCTTCGCGGGTGAAGTCGCGGGCAAAAGCTAGTTTAACATTATTACCACAGTTTTTTTTATTCTGTACCATTAAATGTAACGTAAACTACTTACGAAAGTCGGTGCCCAGTATTCGATATTCACGAATTAAATTTGTATAATTGGTCTATGAATCTTGAGGTTCTGTTTCTCATTGGGAAACAGAATTTTCTCGATTCCTTGAGCATTAAAACTTTTTACTGCCATGCATTTATTCTACTAAAACAGTTCTAAAGTAGTAAGTTCAAGGAACGATCCCCACTCAACACTAAACTACATTTTGAAGTTATACTTCTTTTGGCGCGTTAGGTAAAATGATGAGAGTAAATTTTTACGATGCGCGCGCACACCGTCACGAAAAACCGACACCCTGAAGTTAGCTATAGTTAACATTTTAGTTTTGAAATTTGAACGTAGAATAAGGCGAAAAATATTGAAGTTATACTTCTTTTGGCGCGTTATTTAAAAAGATTTTTATCTTGTTACGTCAAAGAAGTATAACTTCTAACGCGTATACATAAGTACACACACACTTTTTTATATAGTACTAGCTTTCGCTTGCCATTTCACCCGCTTGGAAGTATTAGACTACAAGCCCGGGCACATTTTTGAAAACCGAAACGAAAACGAAAAAAGGTAATTTTTTTTTTTTTTTTTTTTTATTGCATTGAATGACGAGACGAGCATGCCGTTCGCCTGATGGTCAGTGATACGACCACCCATAAACAGTAGCAACACCATCCAGCACCTTGACTTACAAAGTACTGTGTGGCATTCCACTGCGCTCGTCATCCTGAGACATAAGATGTTAAGTCTCATTATATCCAGTAGTTATACTGGCTACAATGTCCTTCAAACCGAAACACAACAGTGCATGCACACTGTTGCTTGGCGGTAGAAATAGACATTGCGGTGGTACCCACCCAGACGGCCTCTTACATAATGAGAGACCTACCACCAGTAACTAACCAGTAATTAACCTTACATGGAACTCTAAGTCAGGACACCGTGGTTTCCAGCGAAAGGACCATTCAAAAATTCAACAGCCTTCAATATTAGTATTATAGTAGGGAAAAAAATGGAAGCTAGCATAAATAAAAATAAAAAAAAATAAAATCATTTATTGATCAAATAGGCTTATTAAAAAGCACTTATGACAAGTCATGACAAGGTATAGACGAATAACAAAGGTACATATACCAATTAAATAATTTAAAGTACCCACATTAAATAATTGACAACCAGCACGGGCTGATAGGTACCTACAGAGGACACGGACATTGGGGACGGGAATAGGGCTAGGTAAGGAGAAGTGGAGCTGATATAAAAGAAAGGGAAGGAATATCTTTACATTACGAGGAAAGGAAACGCCACGGTCCTAGCCGGCGAGGATAAAATTAACATATTAAATAAAGGACATAAAGATCCAATATTGTCAGCAATCAATATATCTAACTGGTGGTAGGTCTCTCATAGGTGAGAGTCCGTGTCGGCAGGTACCACCGCAATGTCTATTTCTACCGCCAAGCAGCAGTGTGAATGCACTGTTGTGTTTCGGTTTGAAGAACATTGTAGCCAGTGTAACTACTGGACATAATGAGACTTAACCCTTAACTATGGTCGTCACTTTTTCGTCGCACTACTATGGACACGCGGTCTCTCAGACCGCTATGTTCTGAAGTCAAAATATTACGTAAATATTAATTTTATTTTTACGCTATTATAATTATTATTTTCTAGGCATATTAAAATGAAATAATTTAGATGCTTTTAATAAATCTTTATTTATTTCTTACACAATTTAAGCGTATCAACAGTCAAAGGTACTATTGGGCGTAAATTTACTTGAGGTCAGTTTCAGGGCTGAAAACTTAAATGTATTAAACTTTTGAGAAAAACTAACATTCTTATCTATAAATTTAAAGCATACTCTAACATAAAAACGAATAAAATTCTTTTCATATTAAAATATAAAAATTTTGACAATGGTCCAATATGTACCAAATTATTGGCTGTCCTTGCACAAGGGTTTGGAACACTGTAAACATATAACATGTTTACAACTTATACAAGTATAGTTGGACTTTCTCTTTAGTTTTGGATAATGAAGATGACATGTTTTTCTCTTCGACTCGATTTTCAGCGACTTTTAAATTTGTCGAAGTCAAAATAGTCTGTCGCATTTCTTCGTCAAAAGGTTTATTCCAAATATTAAGTGGTTCATTTCTTGCTTCCTCAATAAGCGTAAAACAGATCTAATGGTAACAATATTGTGCTGAGGAGTTCTGATACTGCTGGAAGGTGGATTACTAACCCTCTTATCGCGATAGTTTCCGTAGTAATAATTAGGTCGATGTGCTTGCAGTTCTAAAAGGGGCTCGTTACCATCTGCACTGTCCCTATTGGAACTGATACTTCTTATAATATTATCGACTATACTAGAGACCTCAGTATTTTCTTCTTAGTATTCAGATATCAAGCAATACTCAATAGTTTCCTCGTTATCAGACTGGTCCGACTCTAAAAGTAGATCATACAGCTCTTTTCGAAATAAGGCCCATCGACTCCACATATTTTGCTCACACGTTGTTGCAGCTGTGACCTTGGCGTTTGTTTTGACGTAGATGCACTTTGATTAATATTCATTGACATTTTGAATGAAAATAATCTAAAAATAAAAAAATCCCTCTAGATTATTTATTTAGGAAACATGGACGTGCGGTCAAAGTTTAAAGTAAAATAAATTACCTAATTTGCAGCCAACGACTCTACTTCCCATTTCAATACACATTTCGCCACTAAAACTAAAGCTACTGAGCGCATTAGACGTGAGGAGCAAGGGGAAAGGGGTAAACACGAAAATCACAAACTGCGAGCGGCCTGTGAGACCGCGCGTTCACAGTTAAAGGTTAACATCTTATGTCCCAGGACGACGAGCGCAGTGGAATGCCACACAGTACTTTGTAACTCAAGGTGCTGTATGGTGTAGCTACTGTTTATGGGCGGTCGTATCGCTTACCATCAGGCGAACGGCATGCTCGTCTCGTCATTCAATGCCATAAAAAAAAGAATGGGTTGCACTCCGGGAGTGCCGGCAGAAGTGAAAACTTGATCACTAACGTTGTACATTTTTGAATATTTTGGAATGGTTAGGGAATAATTTCGCACGAGTTGCTTTATTTACCAGTATAAAAGTACTAGCATTTATGTGGTTAAATACAATATTTATTTATTGCGCTATCGTCATTAATGTATTAAAAAACCCAAGATGCACAGATTCTTGCAAATAAAACATCAATAAGTGTCGTCGATAAGTCAAACTAAAGTAACCTCCTCCTTTTGGAAGTCGGTTAAAAAGAAACAAACAATTACAAATTTTGGTTGACTAAACACATATTCGATCTTACGCCTACCACATAAAGTAGATTTTTAAACGCGAACAACGCACGTTTAGTCTGGTTTTTGATAAATTGCAATGGTCATCACAACCAAAGTAGAATAAATCAAAATTTGAAAAAAGAATGTTACGTTCGATTCTTTTGTACTCGTGCCGTGCCAACGCTGGGGAAATAGCTTCTACGCAATGTGTTTAAGGTTCATATTAGTAAGGGATGGTAAAACCTCCGCATGCATTTTCGTCAGAATTCGGTCAAGTGATCCTGACGCGAGTACGCGAGTTTAACATTTTATACCCATCCCAAAAATGTGCTCAAAGCCGTTAAAGAAGTTTTCACTTCAAAAAAAAATAACTCTAGAGGTTATACAAACATGTAACACACGTGATGATAATGACTGACGTCATACTATTGTTCCAATTTCCAGGCCAGTTTTATTCCAAAAACTCATTTGATTACTCGAATGTCAAGTATAATTATCACCTTTTTGCACAGTATAAATAAATACGTACCTACTTTTCAAGTCGTTATTTTCATCAACAGCCAACTTCTTTAGGAGCTGTAAAAGCTAGGTTAAGTAAAAATGTGTGTGGGTGTGTGTGTGTGTGTGTTGAAAGTACGTCGATCTTATAACTATACGATTTTTTTATTATTTTTTTATAGCATAGAATGACGAGACGAGCATGCCTTTCGCCTGATGGTAAGCGATACGACCACCCATAAACAGTAGCAACATCATCCAGCACCGTGACTTACAAAGTACTGTGTGGCATTCCACTGCGCTCGTCATCCTGAGACATAAGATGTTAAGTCTCATTATGTCCAGTAGTTATACTGGCTACAATGTCCTTCAAACCGAAACACAACAGTGCATGCACTGTTGCTTGGCGGTAGAAATAGACATTGCAGTGGTATCCACTCAGGCGGCCTCTTACATAATGAGAGACCTACCACCAGTAAAATGTACTTATATCTAATATCCATATCAGCAACCTTTTTTTTTGTTTTTGCGGAGAAAGTGACTTATTACTACCGCCCAGCCTTCAAGGGGGGCGACTGAGCGGTTATGTTGGGTTCACCGTGCCTTACGACCCGGCGTTGAGCCGCCCGGAGAGATGGAACCATCAGGCGACCGCCGGGCCGAGTCCCTAACCTATGTACAATGCACGGTATACCAACCAAAACTCCGCGGTGGCCATCTTCGGCGCATTAGGGACGGCTGCGGGCTTCCTCTGACGGAAGTGTCTAAGTTGTCGTCCGCAGCCGCCCCTGCGCGGTGCCGCCTAGTGCGGCCCGTCTCCTATTGTCCTCAGGAGCCCCCGCGCACCGAGGACGCTCTCGGCGTCAACGGCAGCGTGAGGCCTACCAGCCACGATATCAGCTCTGAGTTCTGAAATCACAGAAAACCTGACGGAGTTTCCCAATGCCTTTCAACATTCTTTTCCTATTCTTTAGGCTTAGCAGCATATTAAGGTGCTGGATTTCCCATGGCTATGGAAGGTTTTTTTAGCATAGCAAACTAACCTCTCTGCATCTGATCGTAAGCGAAGTTGGGTCTAGATAGAGTGTCGACAGACTAGAGATGATATTCTGATTATCCCTCGCTAATTATGCCGGCCTGTTTGTAATATACACAGGCTGATCCCAGAACAAAACACACTTACGTCGGCCACTATACAAACAAAACTGCAAAACCAAACTACTGCATTAACTTTTTTATGGTAAGTACAGTCAGAAAAGTGTATGCTCGACCACCTTAAGATTCTAAACAAGTCGCTTGCGTGTCGTCTGTCAGCAATATGCAACCTACAACTAAAAGTAGACAATAAGAGATATCTGTTGTTGCCTTTGTACATCTACGAAACGATCGTGCCTGCTTGGTAAAATATGAAAAGTGGGCCTTTTAACTTGAGACAGTGTAATAATTATACCAGCCCTGTATTAAATACGGCCCACTACTGAGCACGGGCCTCCTCTACTACTGAGAGGGGTTAGGCCTTAGTCCAGCACGCTGGCCTAGTGCGGGTTCGCAGACTTCACATACCCTCGAAACTATTATGGAGAATTCTCAGGTATGCAGGTTTCCTCACGATGTTTTCCTTCACCGTTAAAGCGGACGATAATTGATAAACAATACACACGTAACTCTGAAAAGTCAGAGGTGTATGCCTCGGGTTTTGAACCTACGGATATTGTCTAGGCAGACCGTTCCATTCCCAACTAGGCTATCGTCCACTATGACACAGTGACTTCAAACCAGACAAAAGTGCATGTACACTGTTGTTTAGGACAGAAAAAACACATCGCAGTGTGATGTAATCTATCCAGACAAACCATTGTCACCGAGACTTAATATATTCAGTAAATACCACTATATTATATTCACTACGATTATCACAGAAATTAATTTAAAACTTTTTTGTCGTAAATTGCGGATACATAAAAAGACAAATTCTCATTTTATTACAGTGCTCAAAATGCATTGTATTTTCATTACTGATTAATTGTTTTTAATGCTCATCTTATATAATTTATTGAAGAGATTAAGATATAAAGAAAACGTGCATGTAGAGTTCTTTATAAGAATTTTGAAGGTCAAGGAAGTCCAACCAACCCGTATTAGGACAACGTAGTAGGTGAAAGGCTTTGCATTACAGTATTAACTAGTAAAACCAGTAAAACTAATTTACATTATATGTAAAATTTAAATTTTACATTATATGTAAATTAGTTTTATCACCAACTCTTCGAAGAGTCACGATCTCATGGCATGTTCTTCATTAACTTAGGGGTCGTCCATTAATCACGTGATCTTTTTTAGCAACTTTTGTACCCCCCACCCCTGGTGATATGTAGTGAGGTTTTAGAGTACCCCCCCCCCCCCCCTTCTACCAAAGATCAAGTGTATTTTTGTTGGTTCAATGTATCTTAAAAATGTCAAATACAGGTTTAAGTATACCTAATCTAATTTGAATCGCGTGCGAAAAAATAAATACACGTGATATATATCAGTGATATAACTACGCCCCCTCCCATCCCCTTGTGATATTTCGTGATTTTTGCCGAACCCCCTCTCCCCCCTTTCGTGCCTCACGTGATTAACGGACGACCCCTTACGCGACGTTTCGAGTTTCTATAAATATTTAAAACAGATAGAATACTTTTATTTTCTCTCTACTTATTTAGCTACATTGCAGTTTTGTGTTTATCCCATTATAGTGTGACTGGTTAAATTTGCGTTTCAAGTGCTTTACCAATGGATTCGCCAATTTTGAGGCAGGCAAGTAAATGTATGGAGGCGCCGGGTGGACGACTGACCGGCGTCTCCCGCCCTGTGGTTTGGGGGCGATTGGAGAATTCCACCACGGTATCCCCTGCCTGTCGTAGGAGGCAACTAATAGGGGCCAGGGGGGGTTGGGGCGGTCGGCACGGGTGCTGTCCGCCGCAAGATAACATGTGTGCCCCCTACAAGAGGAGACGGGCTGCATTAAGCAGCACCGCGCAGGGGCGGTTGCGGACGACAACTTAGACACTTTTCGTCCGAGGAAGCCCGCAGCCGTCCCTAAATGCGCCGAAGAAGGGGAAAAAAAAAAAAAAAAAAAAATGGCAAGTAAATGTATCAGAAAAATAACGCGAGGAAACTTAGATACCTAAGAATTCTCCATAGGAATTTTGAGGGTATCAAATTCTGCAATCCGTACCAGGCCAGCATGGCGGGCTAAGGCCTTAACAAAACTGCTTCAGATACCTGCATGACATCTTTGTCCCTTTTTGTTGGGTATAGGTAGAAATGTTATCACGCCATTTGCTAGTATATTAGGACCCACGTAATTGGAGGCAAGCCTAATGTTATCCACTAGGCATATTTCCATACTCCAGGCTGATACTGAGCAGAAAAGTATATCACTTTTCCCAACCCGGAGGCTAGGAATCGAACCCAAGACATGAAACAAAAATATCGCAATAGAAATAACCCACGGACATAGCTTAAAAGTGAGAAATCCATTTTGTTCTTCCAGATGTTCGTGGCTAGCGCACCGCAGCTGGCAGCGGTATCCATAGGCGGCGTAGTGGGGCTCCCTAACGTAATCCTTGAGCAGTTAAGAGCCAACGATAGCGCAATACAAATAGACATACATATGGCGTCATGGATCGGTAATGCTCAATGCTCATATTATCCTGCCACAATATTATAATCTTGAGGTTAAATTGTATCTTCGCCAAATACCATGCTTCTATTTTCCAGGTTCAACACACGGTCTCGCGGGAATACCAAGCATAGCTATGCCAACTATAATGCAATGGAAGGGCAGAAAACTATCATTCCTTTTCTGCTGCCTTCTCATCATCACCGGTTGGTTCCTGACTTACATCGCCAATCATGTGATGACTATAATCATCGCGGAATGCTTTCATGGGCTCGCTACCAACAGCCTAAATATTGTCAGTTATTACTCAATCAGCGAAATGATTGACCCGAAATACAGAACGATCTCCATGTCTATCTACAGCGTCAATCAATGCTTCGGCATAGCTTTAGTAGGAATTACCGGCAAATATCTCCATCGAAAGACTATTAGCATCATTATGGGCATTCCTATACTAGTAGCATTGGTAAACAGCTGTCTATGGCCAGAATCTCCGTCATGGTTTGCTTACAAAGGAGAGTATACGAAATGCGAGAAAGCCTTCAAATGGCTGCGTGGATCTGACGATACCTCACAGAAGGAGCTTAATGAACTATTGAATGCTCAAAGGGAATCAGTAAAGTCCAAATGTAGCCCAAGGGATTTGTGGTTGCAAATAAAAAGTAAAGATTTTTATTTGCCATGCTTTCATACTTTCGTAATCTTATGTGCATTCTATTGGAGTGGTACTATGGTAGTTTTGATTTATGGCTCGGATATACTTCAAAAAGCTACTAAGAACTCCTCTGCAGTGTATTACGGCATGATCTCTATAAACATAATTTTATACTTAGGCATATTAACTACTACGTTTCTTTTGAAATTCTTTAGCAACAAAACAGTGTTTTTATCTAGCGGTTTTTCATCTACGCTTTTCTTGTTTTCTGCATCAGTTGTCACATTTATGCAGTCTATTGAAATATTGTCCAGTGATTCGATTCTTTGTCTATATTGTGTTTTAGGTTTCATGCTATCTATGAGTTTAGGAATAGCTACGGTAGCGTTTATAATACCTGCTGAATTGATGCCAGTTAAACATAGAGGGTTGGGCGGAGCTGTGTACGTGGTCTTACTTTGTTTATTTCATAGTTCTTCATTAAAGATTTCGCCATACCTAATGCTACACGCGGGTTTGTGGGGAACTTTCTTCTTGTACACTGTTAATTCTTTAGCATGTATGGTGTTTGTATGGCGATATATACCAGAAACCAGGGGCAAGACTTTGCAGGAAATCGAAGATTATTATAATTATGGTAGTTTTGATAGGAAGCTAAGAGAAAATTGTGTAAATGAATTATTATAAGTGTTTAATATTGAAAATACCTCACCAATGTTTCGTGCAATGGTGGATAAAGTTTTATTTGTTCAATACGTAATACAAGTAGGTTAACTAAAGCATTAAGCTACAAAGGACATGTCCAATAACGGGCTTTAAATTCTTACCAAGATACTTTATACCTATTATATTTGCGTAGTAATCCCAAAAACTAGGCCTACTAGGTACTTAAAAGACAAAGACACTTTATTATTTTACTTTTTAGAGGTTTTTTTGTGTTATTGGGGTTTTGGGGTTTTGGGGTTATTTAAATTTAATTTCTATTGTAGCTGCTTATACATGATGGTATTTTCTTTTTTTTTACATACAGGGTGGAAATAAATCATTAATCATTGCTACATAAGGGAGCATTCAAATTTCTACCTGATTTCAGCATCTACTAGAGACTCGGGGAATGTATACCCCAAACCAAAATCTAATCGAACTGCGTAATGATTTTCTAGAAATCAGATTAACCGCTCAACAGTGGCCATCAGGTTGCTCTACCCAAATGATGGGTCTTTTATTTATATTATAATATAGATCTGAGCTGTTGTCCTAGCGCGACACTACTCCGACGATCCTATAGGTTTACGTTCAGATTCATAAGACCATTCTAAGCCTAATATGACCGCTCCGCTTATACTCGCTGTATGTGGTAAGAATAAATGAAACACTTCTATCAAAAAATATTTATTTTTAAATACGTAGAATGACTAGGATTACATAGATACAAACCCTGAGAATGTTTCTTGCACCTTTTCTGTAAAATTACGTGTTACATAATAACTAAATTTTCCTTCTGACGCTTAAATATAATTTTCTGAAATAAAAATGAAAGCTTTATTATTTTCCAAAGGGTCTGGTACATTTTTTTTGGTGAGTGTATTCTTAAGTTATTTGTCTTTATCTTCATAATTATCATTATGTGTCTCCAAAAACACACAGCATTGGGATGAAGAAAGCAATCATTTGATTCGGTTAATCTAAAGAGAATGTCAGTTCAATACATACCAGACTGTCAAATCTTGTCTCTTACTCTTTTACACCAGAAGGCGCTGCTCTGCTTTGGCGCGCGATTTTAGCTGTGAACTCATAGCGTCGTTTTGATTCGAACGTATCAGTTCGGTAAAGTTTTTAATTAAAGTAAAACTTTTCAAAACTGGATTTAAAACAGTGTTGAAGTGATAAAAATGTGTTAAAGTGTGTGTTGTACACAGCATTGTATTTATTGGTAAGTTTTGGAGCCATTTAGTAAAGACGACACGCGAAATAGAAGCGCAAACAAAATAGGTACCGGTCAAGAATATGTTGCCTCGGATGGGGAACAAGTCACGACCTGAAGCTCATGCAAAATAGGTACCTGCAGGTCACCAATTTATTGCCCCGGATGGGGAACAAGTCTAGAACCCAAGCTCATGCATATCGGATAGCATTGAGTGCTTCCTCATCCTTGAAATAAGGAGAGGGCATAGCTTCACTTTTATCTATTAAACGAGTACTTATTGGCGCAGGAACAGGCACAAACATGTGCGTAGGGTTCCGATCCGCGTGTCGACTCGCTAATGACTCAGGTTTTCGTAAATTATTCGTAAACTAATTTGCTCCAATTACCAAAATTATTTTAATATGTCCCTTCAAAATAAATATGTTACTTACATTGAACAATAATAGGTTTTATAATAGCTCCACATAACCTGTTATTAGGTACACCTATGGTGCCTTGGGACAATCTAGAATATAGTTAATGTGAAAATAAAGACATTCCATTCACCAATATAGAATAAACACAAAGTAAGCATATAAATCCCTTGTGGAAAGCTTAGCTACACCATGTTTTAGACCTAAATGTCAGTAATGTATTAAGACATTTTTTATAAAATTAAAGGTTATTATTAAATTACTATTAGAATACTATGATTATATGTGGTAATATCTAGTAAAGTAGAACTAGCAATGATGCATATAGAATTGCAGTCCATAAATAAGTATAATCAATGATTAAAGCTCCAAGGCCACCTAAATTAGGCCTAACTTTTTTATTTGTAATTATTAAATAATAATAAAGATAGTTTCTGAGCTATAACAAAGTATGGGACTATTGTGTGCCCGCACATGATCAGATCTTAAAGAAACCAATATATCAGATTATAGAATTACCTTACTGGATGATATACCAACTTTAAAACTGCCCGTGTAAAGAGGCACTACTGTCTATCTTACAGTAGCTTTGTGGATTTGTCATGTTAAAAGTTTTGTTTCTGCTAGTCTTCTTTTGTCACAATAACACCAATGATTGTCACCAGGTATATCAGGGAACTTCAGATGAGAAGGGTTTTAGCCTTTCAGGGTGGATTAGTAGATATATTAGCCCTCTGCCAATTATTCAAAAATAAAACAGATACTCAATTGCCATTTATTTGCACTCCAGACTTAGACCTCGTCTGAAGTACCTACCTAAGGAGCCAAGCTATATACCTAAATATTCTATAAAAAAAAAAAAAAAAATGTGTGTTGTGAAGTTTGCAAACTAGCGCTAGACCAATCTGGTGGTCAAAGGCCTATAACCTCTCAGTAGCAGAGGAGGTCAATTCCCAGCAGTAGGATAATATATTTTTCATAACTAATATTATTATTAAATTGAATTTTACCTCTGAGAGAGATGTTAAAGACTTTCTCCTATATAGGTACTACTTCTTGAAGGTACATACATTCAAAAAGTAGTCATCAGGCCCCTTTTTATCTAAGCATTGCGGAAGTGCACTCTTTTGTTGGTTACTTATAACGGAGAGATTCTCCAGTTAACCTTCTTTTGAATTGGCCTGTCTTCAACTCCATGTACAATTTGCAGTGATTATGAACTGGGTTGTAGAAACCCTACACTAGAGAGGGACGCAAAGATGTATATGGGAATTATTTTCTCCTGGTTTTTTCTCAGAAAAAATCCAAGCAGGCTGCAAAGGTCTCGGAGATGCTTGCAACCTTGAGGTCTTGGGTTTGGTATGTAAATTACCAATTAGAACAATATAACATTTTACAGCAAAATAGCTATATTCTAAATTGGCTTTGGACTTTATTAAGCAGGCATTAACCTTGCAAACCATGCAAGGGTCCAGCGGTGACTGTACTGTGAAATACTGTTGCAAGACACAGTTATTACCTTGAGAATTCACATGGGGAGACCAAATAATGATACTGCCCCACGGAGTACCTCAGGAACTTGAGCAGTGGTTTGATACAGTGGAGAGCAGTACAACTCCACTACGCAAGAGAAAAATAACATAAACTGAGAGCAGCTGCTCAAGAAATGCCCACATAATGTTCTAATGCTTTATGCTTAGTAGTAGTACCAGTAGTGGCCAGTACCTTGTTGCATAAAACCGCAACCAACTCGGACAAAAAAAAAAAAAAAAAAAAAAAAAAAAAAAAAAAAAAAAAAAAAAAAAAACTAACTTTAACCAATAGTTGTGTTAGTTGTATAAGGTGGCATTCACTCTAAATATGAAATTGACTTCATTGTTACTTGGTAGGTACCAAGCAGACTAAACAGTAATGCAAATCATCTCTGAAGAGATGGACGCATTATCTGCAATGGCACTTATTACCACCAGCCCCGGAGGCAACTTTTTATTAAAAAAAAAAAAAAAAAAGGTGATTGTATTAGACGTGTAGGTCAAGTCAGAATATTTGCCACAAAATATACCACTATTGTACAGGCTTACGTAAACTCAATTTTTTTTTAGCATGGGTTGGCAATATTTTTGCCAATGGGGGTTGCCTACCACCCATATAAACTTAAGGGTCCCTGCACAACTAAACTGTGCAGAAAGGATATATAATAGGACCTGAATTGACACAGTGTTCTCTAGCGCCTTGAACAGTAGGCGTAGTGGTAGTAGTAGGTACCTCACTAGTAAGTGAAAGCACTAACTTACCCAATTCAAATAATGAATCTGCGGAAGGTTCTTATTGATTAAACCTCACTAGTAAATGAGAACATTAACCTACATAATTCTAATCATAAACCTGCGGAAGGTTGTTACGGATTAAACCTCACTAGTAGGTGAGAGCATTAACATGCATAATTCAAATCATAAACCTGCGGAAGGTTGTCACTGATTAAACCTCACTAGTAAGTGAGAGCATTGACATGCATAATTCAAATAATAAAGCTGCAGAATTTCTTTTTGATTGAATCTCTAGTAAAGGAGAGCATTAAAATGCATAATTCTAATCACAATCCTGCGGAAGCTTGTTACTGATTAAACCGCAGTAGTAACTAAGAGCATTAACATGCATAATTCAAATAATGAATCTGCAGAAAGTTCTTTTTGATTGAATCTCACTCATAAGACAGCATTAATCACTATAATTCAAGTAGTGAACCTGCTGAAGGTTCTTATTGATTGAACCTGCGGAAGGTTCCTATTGACTGAACCTGCGGAAGGCTATTATTTATTGAACCTGCGGAAGGTTCTTATTTATTGAACCTGCGGAAGGTTCTTATTTATTGAACCTGCGGAAGGTTCTTATTTATTGAACCTGCGGAAGGTTCTTATTTATTGAACCTGCGGAAGGTTCTTACTTATCGAACCTGCGGAAGGTTCTTATTGATTGAACTTGCGGAATGTCCTTGACAAAATGTCTCATCAGGCAAAACTTGGGGGTGGAGCATATAGCTGTAGCTGTATATAGGAGAAGAGAAATCAGCTTTTTAAGGAAAATTGGTGTTTCACCACCTTATCCACCTTTAGTGTCCAATTAGAAAATTGTTAGTCTAGTGCAATAATAACAAATCAAAAGTCACAGGGTCTAGTCAAGATGTAGCTGGATTTTAATTTGCATACAGTACTATTTTATTGCACAAATTAATGGTGTTAGATTCTTCTGTAACTACTGTAGAAAAAGTTATCAAGGATCATCCAACAAATCCTAGATATTTTTTAATTTTCTCTAGATCACCTATCATAATTTTCAAACACATGATTTATTATAAATACCATTAGTATGTCATAACTAACTTCAGACTATGTATTTCACAACCTGATTCCCTTTTGGAACTGTTGGGAAAAAGATTGCCACACATGGAAGGCTCAAGCTGGTTCCTGGCCAAAAACGGGGTAAAGAACTAACAGCTGTGCCCAGACTATCAGCTAGTTGCTGAGTAGGCATCTACAGCCCATATTATAAACCCAGCTACTCATGTGAAAGAACTAACTATAGGTCTCATATATAGTGATGGTATAGTTAAAGGACATAAAATATTTTATTTTTTTATACCAGTCATAGAAACTGTCAAATCAGCATCAAAAACCAGAGTGGCTGGCTGGATAGGTTGCATTTTTTGAAACAAATTACTATTCATGCATTTCTGTGTACCTAGTACTCTATCAAAGGTGGGATCAAGAGCATAGTTAATATGAATATTAAATGGAAGATATTTTGAAAAGAGCTAACTGGAAATCTAAAAGCTTTTTATTAAAAGTATCTTGTCAGGATATTTACAGACTCAGTGTTCAAACTGATGTTTTATTGTATGATAATTTTTAAAGTGATTCAATGTATGATTTTTGTTTTTTTATAAATTTGGATCTCATTTCTCTTGATACTCTTGTTTTGAGTTCATAAGATACTACTTAACTATAAAGTGTTTAAAATTTTATAATTGATGGTCTGATTTCTTAATATGACAAGTAACTAACAAGAGTTTTTAGTTATTTCAAAGGTTTCCTTTTGTTATTTTGTTTTATGGAGATTTCATAAACAATTCTAGAGGAAAAAATAGTACATTCACAAATCATGTGAATTATTTCTTTTTATATTCACATAGCGTCGATTGTATTACACCAGCAGATATCAAACAGGTCTTCATCCCAATGCTGTGTGTTTTTGGAGACACATAATAGAACTGTTTTGCATTAAAACAAAACAATTATTATGTGTTGAAGAAAACACACAGCATTAGTACAAGGATCTTGCTGGTGATGAAGACTTCTATGAGTTCACAGCTAAAATCGCGCGCCAAAGCAGAGCAGCGCCTTCTGGTGTAAAAGAGTAAGAGACAAGATTTGACAGTCTGGTATGTATTGAACTGACATTCTCTTTAGATTAACCGAATCAAATGATTGCTTTCTTCATCCCAATGCTGTGTGTTTTCTTCAACACATAATAATTGTTTTGTTTTAATGCAAAACAGTTCTATTATCAGCTACACAGAAGAGAGAACCTGTATGAATAATTTCCAATGCTAAACATGGGCCTCCCCTAAAGATTTCCAGACGGACCTGTCTTATACCTCCTTTAAATCATGAACACACTAGTATCTATATTTAATTTGAAATCAATTTTGTCTTATACGTAATTGCGTGCTGAAATAAATTTAAACAGTAGGTACATTATATTATTCTGTAATCTGGATTTTCTATAAAGCGTGTTTTTTAATTGTTTTAAACTATTATTGATTCCTTATAGTGGTTTTTGAAGTCGGTGCTATTTTTTGTTAAAAAGTTTTATGTAGAATATATACATATACATATATTTGCGTATACAGCTCTTGTATGACGCGTTGGTTTACACTTAAACGATTTTTTATAACCGGCACCGACTCCAAATAACTATTCATTGTACATTAATATAATCACACGAATCGCAGTGTATATAATATTGGTATTATTAAAATTTCATTATAACCCATAAGCAAAGCACAAGTTATTTTTTGCTTATAGTGGTTTTTGAAGTCAGTGCAATTTTTTGTTAAAAACTTTTATTTTTTCAAATGGGCAAAGGAAACCTTTTTTTTTGTTGTTTTTTTTTAAAGTGACGAAGAAATAGTGAAATTGTCATTTTTGTGTACGATAGCGCAGTAAATAAATATTGTATTTACCCACTTAATGCTAATACTTTTATACTGATAAATGAAGCAATTCGTGCGAAATTATTCCCTAACCATTCCAAAATATTCAAAAATGCACAACGTTAATGTTCAAGTTTTCACTTCTGCCCGCACTCCCGGAGAGCAACCCGTTCTTTTTACTTTTAATTTATTGTTTACTTTTTATTTATTTTTCGAGTTATTCTCAGCAAACCCTATCATTTGATACCCATATTATAGGAGTGCGAAAAATATAACTAGCCCGCTATCTTGGGTCGTCCGCCATATTGGATTTAGAGAAAAGTCATTTTATTTTTTGGATTCTTCTCAGCAAACCCTTTCATTTGATACCTATATTATGGGCGTGCACAAAAAATAACTAGTCCATCATCTTGGGCCGTCCGCCATATTGCATTCAAAATAACGTCACTTAGCTAACAAATACAAACTAAACGTGTATGCAAAATTTCAATACAATCGGTAGAGGGTAACTGCTTCAAAATTGACTTGCAAGATTCCACCCGAACAAACATAGTTACATACATACATACATTGCAAGTTAAATAAACGCTTTCAAAAACACCAAATAATACTACGCTACGTAAAACAAAAATGTGAAGTATTTATAAAAGAACACCTGTGGGCTTAGAATGTGACACGAAGACGCAACTCGTAAAACGATGTCGTTTAATTTTGATGTTTGTGATTGATCGAGAGACCAATACGTCAGTCTCTCAACCAATCCCAATAAGACGAAACGGAGACGTGACGTGTTTTTTTGTCACATTCTAAGCCAAGATTCACACAACACACAATCTAAGATTACAAAATAAATATTTTACGCACAAGTGGTAATAATTGATTTTATATAGCTGTTGGAAAACCTTTATGAAAAATTTTGTCCCGTATTTTATTTAATATAAATGAATTACGAGACGAGCAAACAACTCGCCTGATAGTAAGCAACACGAGTGCCCATAAAAGTAGCAACACCACCCGAACGTTGAATTACGAAGCTCAGCGTGCCATTGGCTTGCGCTCATCACCGAGAGACGTAAGAGTTGCAAATAGTCCGGCATAATTATGTCTATTGGCGACAGACAAACATCTTTCGTCAGTCAACACTGGTCTGGAACCCACTCGATTCACCATCTGGTGCAGTAGTCACATTGCTGCCAGTTTTATAATAATAGTTAACCAAAACTAAAAAACTCGCTTTATAGGAAATCCAACTAAAAAATAGAAAATAAATTTGAATTAAGAATAGTGTAAATAAGAAAAAAATGTATTTTATTGTAAAAAAAGCATTCCTTTTCACTCTTGAATCGTATTAAGCATATTTTAGGATACACCATATTATAGTGTAGAATATATATAATCCTAGTATAGAAACTAATAATCACCGGGAAAACAGAAAGCAAAGAGAGAGAGGCAGGAACCCAATGCTTTGGACTAACCAGGTCCACACCATACTCAACATTAGCGTCGCTGAAGCGGTTCACGTCGCTGGAATCTGGAGTAGATGGCATAACATCGGGCGTAAAAAGTTAATTCCCTGATGACTCACGTCCCCCAGCATTGGGCAATCGACACAAGGAGGAGAATGTAGTATAGGATACAGTCGCATCAATAAATATAGATATTATCAATGACGATATAAAATGTAAATTATAAAGGTCCTGACTTATTGGCTACAGACCCCTGAAAATATGTAAATTAGTTATGTTAACAACTCATCGAAGAGTCACTATCTTATGGCATGTTTTTAATTAACTGACGCGATGTTTCGAATTTATAGATAGAACAGTATTTTTTTCTTTCAACTAATTTAATTACGTTTCAGTTCTGTATTTAGCCTATTATGGTGTGACTGGTTGAATGTGGGTTTCAAGTGCTTTATCAATGGATTCGCCAATTTTGAGACAAGTAATTAAATATATTAGAAAAACATAGTGAGGAAACTTAGACGCCTAATAATTTTCCATAGGAATTTTGGAGGTATCGAATTCTGCAATCCGTACCAAGCCAGAGTAGCGGACTAAGACCTTACGAAACTGTCTTCAGATACCAGCATGACAACTTTTTACCTTTTTGGATATAGGTAGAAATGTTATCACGCCTTTTCGTCGTATATTAGGACCCACGTAATAGGAGACAAGCCTGATGTTATCCACTAAGCATATTTCCATACTCCAGGCTGATCATCATTGGCCTAATACATCTATTGTAGATGATTTAAACAGCGTCAACTGTTGGAGGTTGTTCTGAGACACTTTCTTTGATGGCTGTAGAGACCAATACGAGAAAGACAAAATCGGCCACACGACGTACAGATATTATAATCAGCGTTCGCCCTGGATGAAATGGAGTTGCAAGCGCGTTCGTGTCGTTTTGCGCGTTTCTCGGCTAGGTCTTCAAGCCAAGCATTATCGTGTGAGGTTACGCCATCAAAGATAGTTTTTCGCCAGACGGCGCGATACTCAGCTAGGCTTTCCCAGCTCCTCCAGTCAACATCAAAGGTGATCATGTCACGTTTGAAGCTGTCCTTATAGCGCAGTTTAGGACGTCCTACCGGCCGCTTGGCATATGCGATCTCTCTCATGAGAGTTTGTCTGGGTAAACGCAGCCGTCTCTTTTTCAAGAGTGCGGTTATGCTTGGTAGATGTGCAGAGTTCAGAACCTCCCCGTTGGTGATCCTGTCCCTCCATGTTATGCCCAAGATGCGCCGAAGACAATGCATATGAAACGCATTAAGCCTTCGCTCCCGTTTAACGTACGATGTCCACTTTTCAGCTCCATACAAGAGTATGCTTAAGATGCAAGTCTGATATACTACAGGCTGATACTGTGTAGAAAAACCCACATCACTTTACCCGGAGGCTAGGGATCGAACCCAAGACATTAATATATAGCAATAGAAATACCCCTCGTAAGTAGCTTATTTAAAGTGAGAAATCCATTTTGTTCTTCCAGATGTTCGTAGCCAGCGCACCGCAGTTAGCAGCTGTATCCATAGGCGGCGCAGTGGGGTTCCCTAACGTCATCCTGGAGCAGTTCAGAGCCAACGATAGCGCGATACATGTAGACATACATATGGCAACGTGGATCGGTAATGCTCAATACTCATAATATTATCCTGCCTCAATATGATTCCGCTGGTCCTAATAATGATAGTCCTAAATAAATATAACTTCAACCAATGACTAAAATTGCATAATTTGTAAGTCTCCGCTTCAGACCTCTGTAGTATACCTACCTAATTCATCAGCCGGACCCCACGACGCAATTCTTGTGCGCTGGGTCTTCACACCCAATGCACGCCCACGCGCGGGAGGGACATTAGTCGCGGGCCGAGGCACACAGTTCAGTGTGTATACCTCTTGGTTGGATAACACATTGAGGCCTAAAAAAGGGCCCGCGAACATTTCCTGGCACCCTCTCTTTCCGCCCATTCTGGGAACCTTCCTCCCTTCCCCTACCTTCCCTTCCATATTCCTCCTCCACTCCCCTCCCAGGCCCCTGCAGTCGCTAAGCCGGGGGACTCCAGTATCCCATTCGCAGGTTTTTCCGGTGTTGACTGCAGGATCGCCTACCCAAAAAAAAAAAAAAAATCATCAGCCGGTACATATGCTATTGGATGTCTACCTGCTGATCCCAGAACGCTACTCTTGGAAAGGACCCACTATGATCATGTAACTGTCACCACAGGCTACGGTCGATAGATAATTATCCAATTCAGTACACAAATTTCCAGATAATAAGCTTTGACCAGATGACTTCCATTCATCATAACACTATTTTTAATTTTTCTTATATTTTGTTGTCATATTATAATCTTGAGGTTAAATTGAATGTCTTTTATTGAAGTGGAAACTTCTTTAGCGGCGTTGAGCACTTTTTTGGGATGGGTATAAAATGTTAAGCTCGCGTACTCGCGTCAGGATCACTTGACCGAATTCTGACGAAAATGCACGCAGAGGTTTTACCATCCCTTACTAATATGAACCTTAAATACAACGCGTAGAAGCTATAATTCTTGAAACGAGTGCATTTTTATTTATTATCGTCATTAAAACCATCCCTTACTAATATGAACCTTAAATACAATGCGTAGAAACTATAATTCTTGAAACGAGTGCATTTTTATTTATTAACGTCATTAAAACTATCCCTTACTAATCTAATATAAACCTTAAATACATAGCGTAGAAGCTATTTCCCCAGCGTTGGCACGGCACGAGTACAAAAGAATCAAATGCTCCATTCTTTTTTCAAATTTTGATTTATTCTACTTTGGTTGTGATGACCGTTGCATTTCTGACATTTATCAAACACCAGACTAAATGTGCGTTGCTCGCGTTTAAAAATCTACTTTATGTGGTAGGCGTAAGATCGAATTTGTGTTTAGTCAATCAAAATTTGTAATTGTTTGTTACTTTTTAACCGACATCCAAAAGGAGGAGGTTATTTTAGTTTGACTTATCAACGACACTTATTGATGTGTTATTTGCAAGAAACTGTTCATCTTGGGTTTTTTAATACATCAATGACGATAGCGCAATAAATCAATATAGTATTTAACCACATAAATGCTAGTACTTTTATACTGATAAATAAAGCAATTCGTGTGAAATTATTCCCTAACCATTCCAAAATATTCAAAAATGCACAAAGTAAATTTTCAAGTTTTCACTTCTGTCGGCACTCCCGGAGTGCAACCCTTTCTTTTTTGTTTTATCAAACTTGGTACACATGGTATACAGGCGGACTTAACGCCATGTTCCTCAAATACCATGCTTCTATTTTCCAGGTTCAACACACGGTCTCGCGGGAATACCAAGCATAGCTATGCCAACTATAATGCAATGGAAGGGCAGAAAACTATCGTTCCTTTTCTGCTGCCTCCTCATCCTCACCGGTTGGATCCTGACTTACATCTCCAATAACGTGATGACTATAATCATCGCAGAGTGCATCCACGGGCTCGCTAGCAACAGCCTAATCATTGTCAGTTTCTACACAATTAGCGAAATGATTGACCCGAAATACAGAATGATCTCCATGTCTTTCTACAGCATTAATCAAACCTTCGGTATGGCTTCAGTTGGTATTATCGGTAGATATCTCCATTGGAAGACTGTTAGTATCATTATGAGTATTCCTATATTAGTAGCTTTGGTATCCAGCTGTCTATGGCCAGAATCTCCACCATGGCTTGCTCACAAAGGAGAGTATACGAAATGCGAGAAAGCCTTCAAATGGCTGCGTGGATCTGACGATACCTCACAGAAGGAGCTTAATGAACTATTGAATGCTCAAAGGGAATCAGTAAAGTCCAAATGTAGTCCAAGGGAGTTGTGGTTGCAAATAAAAAGTAAAGATTTTTATGTGCCATGCTTTCATACTTTCGTAATCTTATGTGCATTCTATTGGAGTGGAATTATGGTAGTGTTGATTTATGGCTCGGATATACTTCAAAAAGCTACTAAGAACTCCTCTGCAGTATATTACGGCATGATCTCTATAAACATAATTTTATACTTAGGTATATTAACCACTACGTTTCTTCTAAAATTCTTTAGCAACAAAACAGTGTTATTATCTAGCGGTTTTTCATCTACGCTTTTTTTGTTTTCTGCATCAGTTGTCACATTTATGCAGTCTATTGAAATATTGTCCAGTGACTCGATTCTTTGCCTATATTGTGTTTTAGGTTTCATGATATCTATGAGTTTAGGAATGACTACGGTAGCTTTTATAATACCTGCTGAATTGATGCCAGTTAAACATAGAGGGTTGGGCGGAGCTGTGTACGTGGTCTTACTTTGTTTATTTCATAGTTCTTCATTAAAGATTTCACCATACCTAATGCTACACGCGGGTTTGTGGGGAACTTTCTTCTTGTACACTGTTAATTCTTTAGCATGTATGGTGTTTGTATGGCGATATATACCAGAAACCAGTTGCAAGACTTTGCAGGAAATCGAAGATTATTATAATTATGGTAGTTTTGATAGGAAACCAAGAGAAAATTGTGTAAATGAATTATTATAAGTGTTTAATATTGAAATACCTCACCAATGTTTCGTGCAATGGTGGATAAAGTTTTATTTGTTTAATACGTAATAGAAGTAGGTTAACTAAAGCATTAAGCTACAAAGGACATGTCCAATAACGGGCTTAAAATTGCAACTGATACTTTATACCTATTATACGCATGCTCACGCTTTTTATCCCCGAAGGGGTAGGCAGAGGCACAACTAGTGCACCCACTTGTCGCCAAGCGTATTCCGTCCCATGATGTGATAGGGGGCGAGCCTATCGCCATACCGGGCACAAATTCCAGACTCCGGGCTGATACTGAATAGAAAAATCCAATATCACTTTGCCCGACCCGGGGATCGACCCGAGACCTCAGCCTTGCAGTCGTACCGTAATACAACTGCGCCACCGAGGCAGTCGTATACTTATTATATTTGCGAAGTAATCCCAAAAACTAGGCCTCTGCAATAAAACGTATAATTTTAAAGTCCTCCGATTTTGAGATTTATGTAATTTTATTTTGCATAAAAACTACACTTAATATGAACGTTTTTAAAAAACTTAATTATACATGGAGGAGTCTAAAAAAATTATCCGAGATCCCTTATTTTTGCTCCTTTAATACCATAAAGTTTGAGCCTGGTTAAATGAGGCCCAGCACTCATACAAAAAGCGGACATCTCTTTTCACATTATTGATATGTTCTAACATATCAGCTTGAGATAATTTTTCTTTAGGCTCCGCGCAGACGTTATCAATTGTTTGCCGTGAAACACTGTTTCATTATGAGGGTGACGGATACTAAAATTCTCCATTTTTTCGATAAGTTAACAACGTCTACCAGGCACCTTATGGCGAATATCTGTGGACTAATCATGTGGATAATATATTTATTATCGCAGGTTTTTTTTTTTTTTGGATAGGCGATCCTGCAGTCAACACCGGGGGAAACCTGCGAATGGGATACTGGAGTCCCCCGGCTTGACGACTGCAGGGGCCTGGGAAGGAAGTGGAATAGGTTGATGGAAGGAAAGGTGGGGAATGGAGAAAGGTTCTCAGGATGGGTGGAAAAGAAAAGGGTGCCAGGAAATGTTCGCGGGCCCTTTTAGGCCTCAATGTGTTATACAACCAAGAGGTATACACACTGACTGTGTGCCTCGGCCCGCGACTAATGTTCCCCCGCGCATGGGCGTACATTGGGTGTGAAGACCCAAAGCACAAGAATTGCCTCGGGGGGGGATTATCGCAGGTTACATCACCATAGTTATCGCAATATCGTACATCATAATAACATCGACAATTACCGCAACAAATCAAAAATCACAATCAAGTACGAGTCAAGACTCAAAAGTACTTAGTTTTTATATTTTGTTCTAGCCGTTAGCTACTAGAGCGCCTATTAGATAATATTTGTATTTTTTTCTTATTATAACTGTTTCATGGTGCTGTTTTAAGTATACAGTATTCGCACTAAAGGTGTTTGTAAGTTTATGAGCTGTTCTTTCTGAGGTGTCCGTGCGGCACTCTGGGTGGCCACTGAAAACCAGTGCTGTGTGATCGCTCTCATTACACAGCGTATGCTGAAATGGCCACCTAGTTGCCACGGTGTCGGTGCGCGTATTGTAATGGGTATACTTAAGAGTGGTTTTTTTTTGTTGTTTTTTCCTTTGATTTTTTTATTTTTTTTATTATTAATTACCTATTAGTTACATGTTCTCTCATCTGTGGCAATAAATGTTTTCTTTCTTTACTAGATATAGAATTATTTAACTTACGCATACTCACGCCTTTCGTCCCCGAAGGGATAGGCAGAGGCGCAACTAATGCACCCACTTTTCGCCGTGCGTATTCCGTCCCATGATGTGATAGACACCCTAAACTTATAATAAATAAACAATATTGCTCTTGCCTGTAACATTTCGGTTTTTCTAACATTTATTTGTGGATGTTTACTGGTCAATGTATTAGTTTTACTATATTAATGTTATATGTATAATTGTATTGACTTTTTCCTAATAAAATAAAATAAAAACACCCCGCTTTTTTGTTGGGGGTTAAAAAACAGACACAAAGTATGGCAATTTCTATCCAAGATTGGCATAACTTGGATAGCGAACCTAAGATATCCACAGAAGCAGAGACAATACACCTTAATATGCAGCTATTAGATAAAATTGACGATAATAAAAAATCTATTTAAAAAATTATCTCCAACGTAGGTAAAGGTATCATCACATCACGTATCATCTAAACGCCGATGACTTACAATTGTACTCCCAAGCGAGTGTGGACAGTGTATCCATAGCAGTAGACCTAGTAAATAGCTCACATAAAGAGCTGATCTGACAGTTTTGGCATGTCTGTGAACCCATCGAAATGTCAAGCCATACTCGTGGACAGCCCGAGCATGCTTAGCAGGCTGAATACCTCAACCATTCCACCTGTCCTATATGGTGACTTTATCATCGAGTGGTGCTCCAGTGTCAAGAATCTTGGTTTACCTATGGATTCCACTTTGAGCTGGCGGGTCCAGATTACTTCTGTTTGTCAGATAGTTACCAGTACTCTGCGTGCTTTTTACCGTTTGAAAAATTTTCTCCCTGTCAAAACTAAGGCAATGCTTGTGCAATCCATTATCCTACCTATAATAGACTACGGTGATGTGTGCTATTTTGATCTGAATGCAGACCAACTCAATAAACTTGACCGCCTTCTGAATAACTGCATTCGATTCATTTTCAATCTTCGTAAATATGACCATGTGTCTTACTACCGCTCTCAGCTAAAATGGCTGCCCATACGTCAACACCGTTCTATGCGTGCTTGCATTACTACACTATTCTCTCCCACTTCACCTTCCTACTTATCGTCTCAGTTCCAGTACCTAAGTAGATCTCATGATAAAAACCTTCGCTCCTCAAACAATCTTCTGCTTAAGTGTCCCACTCACAGATCTGAATTTAATCACTCTTCCTTTGCAATTTAATCCATTCTTCTCTGGAATGCACTCCCACTGGAAGTTAGGACGACCACGAATCGTTTTGCATTTAAAGCAAAGGTTCGACTGTTGTTGCTCAACAAGCTGATGGAATCATCTCAATAATCGTCTGTAATTATAGGTATATGTATTTTTATATTATTATGTATTTTATATATTATTATTTGGGTTTATATATTCATATTGAATTCGTTATCATGTTTATTAAGTGTATTTGTATTGCGTACTTTTTATATTTATGCTTTTTTAACTTTGGTTTTTTATCCTCTTTCTCATTTTATGTTATATCATTATTTATTACGCCTACCTGTATTGTTTATCTCTGCATCACCCTAAGGTTGACTGGTAGAGAATGCCATCGGCATTAAGTCCACCTTTAAACATTGCTGTATATAAAAGTAATAATTGAAATTAAACTATTATAACGGATTTTATCGCGGTTTTTTATTTAATTTTTCTCCCGACGTTTCGAAGGCTTTGCAGCACTTCGTGGTCACGGGGCGGACTGAGGTGTTGGTGGTCGGAAAAGTTAGAGTTACAAATCTAAATTCAATTTACAATTATACAATTTTAAGATGTTAGTCATTGTTTGCGGTCCGGTCTACGCAGAAAGAGCTCACAATGTCTTGAGGTCTGGCGGCAGGTCTTTTGGGGCCCGATTTAATAAGATGTATTACCGGGTCCCAGGCTTGTGCAAGTTTCCAACCATCTTCTCTATTGAAATTAGGATGTTTTTTGATTCCAATAGCCTCGCGAATCATCCTAGGCAGGAATCGGTGTTCTTTGGCAAGGATTTGTGGCTTGTCGAATCTAAGGTAATGGTTGGAGCCTTCTTCTGAGTGTTCAGCTACTGCAGACTTCGTAGAGCGTCGGTGAGCGTTTGGTGGCGACCCTTTTAATAATCGTTAAAAGGGTTATTCACTGCAAAATGTGTGCAATGTATAATATAAACATAAGAATGCAAATGGAAAAGCAAATTGCAAAGCGTTTAGACGAGGGAACACGCGATGTCCAATTGAGGACTTTTTTTTGGTCACCCTGAGGCACATTTTTTTTTTTAAGATAACGTTCAGTCACTTCTAAGAACACACTTACGCCTTCTATCCTCGATATGGTAAACAGAGGCAAAACTAGTACACCCACTTTTCACCATAAATCGGACGTCGCAAACAAAAGGGTATCAAGTCGGAAAATTGTTTTTTTTATTGGCTATTCAGATAGCCTTAATTTTTTTCTACAAACTGGTAAAACAATGGTATTTTTACCTCTACTAGTTTCGGAGATATAGCAATTTTATATAGCAAATATATATATAGCAAACATTTCTTTATTGACTGTTCATTCATGTCATTTTCGCGTCAATCAATTTGGTAGCATTTTATTTTGCTCAGTTGTCACTCAGTGATTAAAGGCTTCATGTGTATTTATTTCGAGTTATAACCATTTTGTTGCAAATTTAGGAGCGCAATCTTAAAATGTGAATATTTTAAATAGTATTATTTTGACATAATACCCTATTGCTTTTTCGATTTTACACAAGTCCTTGTTTTATTTAGACTTAATACCTGTTAATATAGTTGCAATGCAGACAATTGTGCCCTTTGAACTGCTTATACAGAATTATCTTCACCTGCCTCTATAAAAGTGTTAATGTAACGATAAATTGTCACTTATACTTACATTAAACTTATTAAATATAATCTAGGATAATGTACCTTCCAACTTGTTTATAAATAAGACCCCTGAGCCACTGATTTTCGAAGTAATGAATTTTCAAACTTTCAAAACGGGATATCTCAAAAGTTCAAAACACTGTTTTTTGAGTTAATACCCTTTTGTTTGTGATGTGCGAAATGTATTGCATGATGTAAAAGAGGAAGACTCAGTTCTGAAATTGAATTTTTAAATTCTGGGAAATTTAAATTCATATCACATCAGTCCTACGTCAAGCCACAATCACACATAATTTGCTTGGCGAATTGAAATCAGTAAATAGCCGTTCCGGGCGCGCGGTAATTTTGCGTTAATGCAAATCACGGTAATATATCACGATGTGCATGCTGGTGCACACTCGATTGCCCGTTCGATTTTGGGAATTTATTCAAATGACCTAGATTCGGTGTTGAATAGAAACGCAATAGGTAACAAAATTACTAACAAGTGGACGAGCATAGTTAGGAATGGAAAGGTCTGCCGAGACAGGTGTCTGTAGGTTCGAAACCCAAGGCACACACGTCTGACTTTCCGAAGAGTGTTTTGTTTATCAATTATCGTTCGCCTTAAAGGTGAAAACATCGTGAGGAAACCTATGTATACCTGAGGTTTCTTCAAAATTTAATATCGACCGTATGTGAAGTCTGCCAACCCGCACTAGGCCAGGGTGGTAGACTAAGGCCCAACTCCTCTCAGTAGAATATTAGGCTAGCTACAAATTAAAAAAAATATTAGTTGGGAGGAAATAACTGAATATATTTTGTTTCTTCGTGTTTGGGAGGCTACCACCGCTCATCGCCCCCACGGAACCGCAGCTGACGTTCTCGGGGCTTTATGATACACTTCTCTGATGCGTCTCACCAATTATTGTTTGAGAGGAAATAACTAACGAAATTTTGACCTGGTCCAGGGTCTACCAGAGGTGGTAGAGATGACGCGTTTCCTCCCGCGAAAAAAAAGGTCTATATTTATTTGATGGATAGCTTTTAACTGTTTGAAGATGTCATAGTAAACACTAATCATCGAATCCTACTAATATTATAAACGCGGAAGTTTGTAAGTATGGATGTATGGATTTTTGTTACTCTTTCACGCAAAAACTAATGAACGGATTTCGATGAAATTTGGCGCACGGGTAAATTATGTCCTGGATTAACACATAGGCTACTTTTTATCCCGGGAAAATATAAAGCGGGACTTCAATCCCGCGAAAACTCATTCACACAGGCGGAGCCGCGGGCAAAGCTAGTATAATATAATAAATACACAAAAGAGTGCATTCAGCATTAACTGTCATACGTTACGTGACGGATAATATTTACATGAACATTGTGATACAGGACCTAAATATAATGGATGGAAATCAGCTCTACGTATACATATATATATATATACATATAAATTAGTGGTGGTAGGTCTCTCATATGTAAGAGTCCGTCTGGGTGGGTACCACCGCAATGTCTATTTCTAACGCCAAGCAGCAGTGTGCATGCACTGATGTGTTTCGGTTTGAAGGACATTGTAGCCAGTGTAGCTACTGGACATAGTGAGACTTAACATCTTATGTCTCAGGATGACGAGCGCAGTGGAATGCTACACAGTACTTTGAAACTCAAGGTGCTGTATGGTGTTACTACTGTTTATGGGCGGTCGTATCGCTTACCATCAGGCGAACGGCATGCACGTCTCGTCGTTCGATGCCATAAATAAATAAAATAAAAAACTAAAATACACGCTTTATGGAAAATCCAACTAAAAAATAGAAAATAAATTTGAATTAAGAATAGTGTAAATAAGAAAAAAATGAATTTTATTGTAAAAAAAGCGTGGGGTGTTTATTAAGATATTATCAAAATGATATATAATACTTCTACTCATATTATCTGTCAATAAAATATTTATAACTATTGTCACCATGCACCCCACGCTTTTTTTACAATAAAATTCATTTTTTTCTTATTTACACTATTCCTAATTCAAAATTATTTTCTATTTTTAGTTGGATTTTCTATAAAGCGTGTTTTTTAGTTTTTTTAAACTATTATTTATTTTTAATTTTTTAGTTCTGTTCTACTATTGTCCAACAAATGTCACTAAATAAACGAAAGCGCCATCTTGCGACAAGTAGGATTTTTTTACGCATAAGAGTAGCCAGTTTAGTTGTAATTCTACTATGGTCCAACAGGTGTCACTAAAAATAAAAAATATATAAATTGTCAAAAATCTCGTTTTGCAAATTGAATAATGGCATAATCTTATCAAATTATTGTATTGTTATCGGTCCTCGATAAACCTACAAAGTTTGAATAAAATCTGACCGTATAAAGTGGGTCAAAATCGCGCCCAAAGGAGTCGGAGTCGGAGAGTTACAAACATACTAACATACAAACATACAACTGAAGCTAATATAAAGCGTGTAAAAAAAGTCTACATTAAGGAGGCCACTGAAAACCAGTGTTGTGTTTTGGTTGTAATAATACAGTTTATGCTGAGATGGCCATCTAGTTGTCGCGATTGGAACATAGAATATGTTCTAAGTGTAAAGTACTCAGTGTATTTTTATATGTACCACCACGTGTACCGCGACAGTAAATTACTCCTTCTTTCATTAAGATTTAAGCAAAAATGTAACTAATTCTCTAACCTTACAGTGGGCTTTAATACCATTTTGCACCAGTCAACGTGAAATGACAGACATGAATGAAGAAGATACAAAAATGTAGCAAGCAAAGAAAAAGAAACATTTAATAAACAGATACACTTTCAGAGAAACGACTGGTAAAGTTAGTTGACGCTATCGTTTCAAATGTCAATTATTAACACATAAAAGTGAATTTCCAATAATCGATAGCGGACGTTCCAACTTTGGACGGCTGATAACTCCCGACGCGACGGTTTTGTGGCGAGTTAGTTTGATAAATATATCTACAGAAACATTTAGAAGGTATAACTGTTTGGTGAGTTTCGAATTAGGTGGAAGACCGTTGACTCAGATTTACTGCTTTCAATTAAAACTACTGCAGTGGCAATTGTGATACATAATTAAATAAACAATTTTATTCATTCATTCACTATACGTGCTTTGTTTGCTGATACTATAAAAGAATTATCAAGACTAGAAAAAGAGTTTCAATACTGGTAAAAAAAACGCGTCATGTTACTAGGAGCCGCTGTTTCAGCCGTAGCCAAGTAAACTGGAGGGTATTATCACACCAGAGAATTGCAAACGAATCCACAGCGAGGCGAAGGCGATGCGCGCACTTACAGTGTAATTAGGCTGTTAACTTTACCTTGCCACGATAAAACTAGGGCGCCTAAGAAAACTCGTCAGTCCAGAAATGCAAACTTAAGCATCAACTTCTGCAGTTTTACCGACCGCAGCTGAGAGTAAAACTGAACTCCACTTCCATTGTAAGACAGAGGTACTACCCCAGTCCTTACCCAATCATATAAACAGACATAATACACAATTGATATACCAGCCCCTCGGTTAGGTACCAGGCGTACATAGACAAGAGGGATCAATCCATTCATTATCCTTTGCATTAGCAATTGTATCAAGAAGTGGATGATCGAACGCGTATACCCCGTACAACAATAAACCATTGTCTACTGTGATAGTGATATCTCTTAATGCATCTCGCTGTGTGGGCAGATGTACGACTGGTTTAGATGCGATTTTAAAATGATTAAAACAAAATAATACACACACTCACGCCTTTTATCCCCGAAGGCGAAGTCAGAAGCGTATAGTCCACCCACTTTTCGCCGTGTGTATTCCGTCCCATAGTGTGACAGGGGGCGAGCTTATTGCCATATCGGGCACAAATTCTAGACTCCGGGCTGATACTGAGCAGAAAAACCCAATATCACTTTCCCCGACCCGGGGATCGAACCCAAGACCTCAGCCTGCAGTCATACCACAATACAAATACACCACCGAGGCTGTCTAATAAAATAATGTAAATAGTTAACAGTTCCTTCATTGACGGTAACAGTCAAAGTTGCAGTTACATTTGGCTTTCACTTCAGCAGTGTTTTTGTTGTAGCATAGCTCATGACAATGTCCGTAGGTTCAAAACCCAAGGCATACACCTCTGACTTTTCGAAGTTACGTGTGTATTGTTTATCAATCATCGTCCGCTTTAACGGTGAAGGAAAACGTCGTGAGGAAACCTGCATACCTGAGAATTCTCCATAAGAGTTTCGAGGGTATGTGAAGTCTGCCAACCCGCACTAGGCCAGCGTGGTGGACCTAACCACTCTCAGTAGTTGAGGAGGCCCGTGCACAGCAGTGGGCAGTATTTTATACAGGGCTGGTAATATTATATTATTATGTCTCATAGCTTTTATAATATGGCAACTCTTATGCTTTTTCTTTAGCGACGTTGGTGATGTCACACCTCTTATAGATTTTACTTTAGCGATGGTAATATTGTCGCCTCGATACATCATACGACTGTAAATTACATGAGTACATACCGGCCGGCATTTTAGACGGTGTGTTATAATTCATGCTACTATTAATTCATCCATACACTCTCCTCTTTCCCCGAAAGGGGCAAAGGTACTTTTCGCCATGTAGATTTCGTCTTATGATAAGGCGAGCCTATCGCCATATCGGGCACAATTCAAATTTTCTAATTCCCTAGAATATAAAAGCACGCACCGTAACATATGGAACAGCTTCTAAGGCTTAATGTACGGGTTGAATGAATGAGCGAAACCAACGTGGTAAGAGCTATATTGTGTAAGGGATGAAACTTGGGCCCCGGCAAACAAATAGCTATTGTTTTACATTCCCCTTGCTTCGCCGGTGGCTTTGTGCTAATGGCTATGTTACTTGCAATCATTCGTTCAGATGAATTTGATAACGTCTAATATTGGGTCTCTACCTGTGAAATTGTCGTTTAGTATAAAAAAATATTTAAGGACCACTAATAAAATTAAATTAAGACAGCACAGAACCAATTATGGCAAGAAAAATATAATGTTTGAGGGTGCACAATTATACAACAATCTACCAAATGAAATAAAGGAATGTGAATCAATAGAGGTATTTAAAACAAGACTAAGAAAATTTGTGAGCCAAGAAATATTTTAATTTATTATTACCTATTCTTATGTTTTCTTCTTTAAGATTGATTGAGCTAACCATAGTTTTTAAATTTAATTTACTAACACTCATTGTAAGTGAACATTAAGTCTTTTATGAGTAAATAAATTCTCTAAACCCAAACCCAAAAGTGAATGTCATCTTTTTATAAATATTTTTAATTCTATTAATCAAAATATGCACACATACTATCGATGCATCTCAGTCATTGCAGTGGTAATTATTCAATGCCCTTGAAGAAGTCAAGTGTAGGGGAGCCACCAAACTTTCAAAGGCATTTTGTACTGTCTCGGAGCATCAAGCCTTTTTCTCTTCTCAGACATTTACGTTTTGTCAGCTATGTTAGGTCCCACGTAATAGGAGTGGCCCTATTTCCATTTGCAATCAGCCCTGTATTATATATTGCCCACTGCTGAGCACAGGCCTCCGCTACTACAGAGAGGGGTCAGGTCTTAGTCCACCACGCTGGCCTAGTGCGGGTTGGCAGATTTCACATACCCTCGAGATTCATATGGAGAATTCTCGGGTATGTAGGTTTCCTCACCTCTTCCTATTTCCATTTACCGGGCTCATGTCCAGACTCCGGGATGATATTGAATAGAAATACCCAGTATCAAATTCGTATACCTAATACCTAATAATGTACCCATATTTGCAAAATAAATTGATTGTTTGATTGATTGACATTACCTGTTTAATGCGTATTTCGAAATACGAAATCCAACTGTTACAAACATTTATATTATAGACTAGCTTTTGCCCGCGGCTTCGACCGCACGAAAGAGTTTTCCCGGGATAAAAAGTAGCCTAAAACCGTCCCAGGGCCTCGAACTATCTCAATACCAAATTTCGTCGAAATCCGTTCGGGAGTTTTTGAGCAAACTTTGCCACCCTTTTTAACCGCCAGAAAATCCTGTATTAGTGAGCACCTAGGTCCTAAAAAAACCCCATGCAAAATTTTGGACCTCTAGCACTTGTAGTTTCTGAGATTTCATGATGAGTGAGTGAGTGAGTGCCCTTTCGCTTTTCTATATACATAGATTTTAATGTTAGATACATGCAAAATGGCGGTCACTTCAGACATTTCGCAAACAGTACGCAAATAACACCCTCCAGTAACGTACAAAATAAGGAGTTTTTATTAAGTGCTATATTGTTTTGCGTTCATACAAATGCCTGGTAAAGTTGGCGGAAAAATTAACCCTTTATTGTACAAACAGGTAACAAGAACTTTCATTACGTCTTTTTCTTTGAAGAATACCATATTTTATTCATAATTTTTTATTATTTATTGTGCAACCTAGATTAAATTGTCTTTGTGATCTGTTTTCGTGTTGGATTGTCTCGGTGGCGTAGTTGTGTTGCATGGACGGTACGACATCATTCCGAAGTCCCGGATTTGAATCCCGGCTCGGGCAAGGTAATATTGGATTTTTCTGCTCACTATCAAGCCTGGAGTTTGTAATTCGTGCTCGATATGGCGTCAGGCTCGCCCCTATCACATCATGGGACGGAATATGCACGGCGAAAAGTGGGTGCACTGTTGCGCCTCTCCCTACCCCTTGGGGCACTAAGGCGAGATGTGGGTTTGTTTTGGTTTTTAATCTAAATTTTTTTGAGTGTTCATGGCTAGAATTGTTATTGTGCCTAGAGGGCGTTGGCATTTATTTCGCCGCATTATGCTGCCCTTATCTCACCCAATCATATCTTATCATACTAACATTATAAATACGAAAGTTTTTGAAAATGTTTGGACGTTTGTGAGAAGTAAACGCAGAAACAACTAAACGGATTTGAATAAAATTTGGCGCAAGGGTAGGTCATGTTCTGGATTAACATATACTTTTATCCTGGTAATTTGCTCAGATGGGAAATAATTGATATCTTTAACCTGATTCTTTAAGTAGATGGCGCTGGCGTCATATTGTGTTTTAGGGACTCTTGTAGCGGGAAAGATTTCTCTCATATTTATTAAGTCATGGTGCAAGCCAGCCTAAATGCTTAAATAAACAAAAACATTTCATCCTTTATCCTATTCAACCATTATGTAATCAAAGGCACCTTTGTCTCAAACTAGAGTTTTTCTTAAACATCTAGTTTCAAAGTCTAGTATTGAATAGTGCTTCCCGGGAGAGGATTTCGCGTTTGACGAGAAGCTACGAAACCCATGGATGTTCCTTTTGTGTATTAATTAAGTTTGTGGATAGAATTTTGCTATAAAGTTTTATTTATGCTATTAAAAAGCTGGCTCGACCTTTTTTTTTACAACTAAATACTGAAACTGGGAAGCTGCTCACCTGATACCTAGGGCCGTAGTCAAGATGCTTTTCTACAAGCGTTAATAGAAAAAAAATAATGTATGCGAATGTATCCGATCGATAAGTCTAATACTAGATACGCACGGATACGTCATTGCGATCCTTTTTTTTTGTTTTCTATTGGCATTGACGATTGTAGAAAGGCGTCTTGGCTACAGCCCTTTTAATCGAATCAACTAGACAGTGGCAACACTGTCCGAAACTTAACAAACCATATATATATCAAAAGGAAGGAAAACATCGTGAGGAAACCTACATACCTGAGAATTCTCGATAAGAATTTGAGGGTATGTGAAGTCTGCCAACCCGCACTAGGCCAGCGTGGTGGACTAAGGCCTAAACCCTCTCAGTAGTAGAGGAGGCCCGTGCTCAGCAGTGAGCAGTATATAATACAGGGCTGGTATTATTATTATATTATTATATATATCAATATAGGCTGGTATAATATAACGGTTTTAACGCACTAGGCAATATCATCTTTAATCATTTGTCAATCGATACTACATGTGAACGTCACAAGCTACTCCACTTACTTGGTACAGTAGAGTTACTTTACCGTTCCCGAATAAAAAAGGACTAGGAAAACAGTAAGTACTATGTTCATAAAAAACAAATTAACGCCGCATCCATTATTCACACATCGCGCGGCAGAGTCTTACAAACTCAAATCTCGTACTGGCAACAAATCGAATAAGCGAGCGCCGCGCCTCATCCGAATACAGAGAGTGGATTCAATACGAATTCAATTCCGATTTAAAAGCGCGCTCGGCTGTCTCCGGCTGCCGTTGTCCCCTACAAAGTGTTGCAGATTGACAGTATCATCTCTATTGATAAGACGTTCTTTAGAGAATAGCCGTTTGATTTCTCTTGCGGTAAGACTGAGTGATTATATTGTACAGTGTTATCACTGTCACCAACGTTGCTTATAGCGAAGCGCTGAAATTTGGAGTGCAGTAGACGAGCGCACTCCGCACTGTCACCGACGCGGCGCAAAGTCGAGTTCTGTTATGTTAGTGCAGTAGACGAGCGCTCTCCGCGCTGCCACCGACGCGGCGCGGCGTATAGTCGAGTTCTGTTATGTGTAGTGCAGTAGACGAGCACTTTCCGCGCTGTCACCGACGCGGCGTATAGCCGAGTTCTGTTATGTGTAGTCCAGAAGACGAGCGTTCTCCGCGCTGGCACCGACGCTGCATATAGCTGAGTGTTGTTATCAATAGTATTTTTTCTTTGTTATATGACCTACCCTTTATGCGACTGGATGCATAAAGCAGCAAACAAGGCTCTGTGGCGTATCTTGGGAGAGGCCTATGTCCAGCAGTGGACTGCAACGGGCTGATGATAATGATGGCCTGCCCAAAACCAAGTCCCATTACAGCCAATGTTAGTGTATAACGGATATAGGGAAAACAATTTAAGAAATACTAAATTGTTAATGCCGCGCCGCTTTAAATGATTCAATCGATTGTAAGCTTTGTGCTTGGTCGGTTTGAGTGGTTAAATTACTTCGCAGAAAGTCAGTCCCCGCGGGAAAACTACTTCTGAACAGTGTACAATATTATTAGAATCTGAAGATTACCTCCTATGAAACTCGATTGCTTTTCCTGGAGTTTAATGAAAGTATTGTGCAGGAAATACGTTAGAAACTATTTATTCATGTTATTTTATAAAAAGACGAGAAAAGAATAGTTTAGTATCTATCTTCTACGTCGATTTATGCATCTTCTTCTCAATACAACAATAAACAGGTCAGAAATGACGCGTAGGAATAGCTCAAATTAATTATTTCATGTAATTAAAAATAATTTAAAACGTAAAAGTCGCTCGCTTAATGTTAGGCGCCACACCAAAGCAGAACATTGAATCAGAAAGTTCTGCTGTGTACTCTTTAACTAAGATGATAGTATTTAGAGTTCCGGACCTCAAAAGGAAAAAGGGAACCCTTGTAGGATCACTTTGTTATCCGTCTGGCTGTCTGTCAAGACCCTTTTTCTCAGGAACGCTTAAAGATATCAAGTTGAAATTTATATCAAATACTTGGATCTACGGTCTCTTTCAGCTGTGAAAAAATCAAACTTGTAAGTCAACGCGATCAAAAGATATGACCGTTTATGTCGCATATTTTGCGAGTTCGCAAGGGAATCAAAACCTATAGGGTACTTCCCGTTGACCTATAATCATGAAATCTGGCAAGAAGCAAGGTTTTACAGCACTTATAACGGAAAAAGCAGAAAATATGTACTTTAATAACAACAAAAAAAGCGAATTTACAAACTTTGATGAATTTATTAATTTATTTTGGCGAATTATTGAACTTATACACTTAGATACCTTACCTACAAGTTTGTACAGAACCCTCGGTACGCGAGTCCAAATTGCATTTGTCCGGTTTTTTTTTAAGCTATTGCATAGCTTCTATCGCGGTCCTTGAGCGTGGAGACCGAATCCAGAAATTCCGTAACGAAAATAACCTGACATCTTTTTTATCTTACTAATATGAACCTTAAATACAATGCGTAGAAGCTATAATTCTTGAAACGAGTATATTTTTATTTATTTTATGTATTAAAGTCATTAAAACCATTTCTTACTAATCTAATATGAACCTTAAATACATTGCGTAGAAGCTATTTCCCCAGCGTTAGCACGGCACGAGTACAAAAGAATCGAACGTAACATTCTTTTTTCAAATTTTGATTTATTCTACTTTGGTTGTGATGATCATTGCATTTCTGACATTTATCAATAACAAGACTAAATGTGCGTTGCTCGCGTTTAAAAATCTACTTTATGTGGTAAGTGTAAGATCGAATTTGTGTTTAGTCAATCAAAACTTGTGATAAAAAGTGCTATGCAATAGCTTTACCGCGGCAGTCTCCGAGTGCCACACGTATTTTTTTTTTTAATATTAATATGTCTCAATACCTAGTCCATATGGCACTTAACGCACTAACCAACGTTTAACGTTAAGTTTCTTAATTCCGAAAAATTACACTAGTTACATTCAACAAGAAACTTCCAGCCCACTTCTTGACTGTACAAATATATAACGCAAAAGAGAACCACATAACAAACTTTTCACAGAAATCATAACTTATCCCCAGCTATAAACACATCTACCAAAAGCAAAACTCAAAACAGATTTGAAACAATACTAGAACAAGTTCTTTACAAAACAAAGCAGCGCGACATCATACGACAAAAAGGGGCTAAAAAATAAAATACTTACTACATATTTGTTAGGATGCGCATGGTTGAATCACTAATAAACCGTCTAATTAAGGAGGTGGCTCCGCGCTTGTTCTGCGGCGACAAGCATTGCGGGTGGATATCAAAGCATAAATTTGCGTATCTAAGCTGTCTATCTATACAGGCCGCTTTTGACAGATCCGTCTGGAAATTTTTAGCATCTTGTTCAGCAATGGACGTCATGTACCTGATTATGATGATGCAGCTATGTCGGGGTAAGTTCGAATTAGGAGGATCGTTGATAATATTATTGCTAAAACATAATTAAACCGAATTTACTGGAAACAATAGTTGTGGTTGGTATCAATTATAATCGTTCGCTTTAACGGTGAAAGAAAACGTCGTGAGCAAACCTACATACCTGGCCCCCCGAGGCAATTCTTGTGCTCTGGGTCTTCACACCCAATGCACGCCCATGCGCGGGGGAACATTAGTCGCGGGCCGAAGCACACAGTCAGTGTGTATACCTCTTGGTTGTATAACACATTGAGGCCTAAAAGGGCCCGCGAACATTTCCTGGCACCCTTTTCCTTTCCACCCATCCTGAGAACCTTTCTCCATTCCCCACCTTTCCTTCCATCATCCTTTTCCACTTCCTTCCCAGGCCCCTGCAGTCGTCAAGCCGGGGGACTCCAGTATCCCATTCGCAGGTTTCCCCCGGTGTTGACTGCAGGATCGCCTATCCAAAAAAAAAAACCTACATACCTGGGATTTTTCCATAAGAATCTCGAGGGTATGTGAAGTCTGTCAACCTGCTTTAGACCACCGTGGTGGACTATGGCTTAACCCCTCTCAGTAGTAGATGGTGGTTAAAACCCCACAATTTGAAATTTTGACGGTTATAGTGGACTGTATAAATAGGCGGTTTTTTGTGCACTGGCAGTGTTACTGTATATGCGGTGACAACAAACAAGGTACACGGGAATAAAATTAAAGGACTTACTGCGGCGCGGTGACCTGCCTGTTTCGGATGCTTCCCCGGGATCCCGGTTCTTGCGGTCTTCAGAAGTAGTGGTGATGCGACGGCAGGCGGATGGCAAGTGGGTCAAAATATAATTGACAGATAATTAACCAAGGACAATAGAAATTGTTTATGTCCTTGGTATATTTTTAAATTTGGTGCCAGCGCCCGTTCCATATCCAAACTTGATACTTCAAGCTTGAGTGAATAAGGAAGGATTGGGAAAAGGAGTTGTGTTGTTTAGCATAATAGACAATGCACAGTGCATAATGCCAATACATAATAACAATACCAACCATTTTCCCCCGGGGTTTGAAGGTTCCCTTCAAAAAGTACAAATTAAAAGGAAATCAAACGCATATATATTTGGGCGCCGACAAAACAAAACCCGTAGGTATGTGTATGTTTGTGCGGTATAATGAAAATAGAATTACAAACATTGTACAAATTATTAAAATATATTACAAAATGTTATATATCATTATTAAATTATAATTTAAACTATCCATCTACTGGTAAGACGGAGTTAATGCGGGGGGCTCCGATGGATCAGAGCTCAATAAAGAAAGGATGTCACAGGCTCAACTGGAGTGAGAACTGTGAGCATCTCTTCATAGATACATACATATTTGCTTACCAAGAACGCGGAACAACAAAGATTTAAAATAATTAATATTACATTTCCAATTACCTACTAACAGAATGACTAGCAGTGGAAGGATTCATACGCCAGGTTATATGATATGATCACAATGATCATCGCAAAAATCCCATAATTATAATTGTCAGATATTAAAACTTATGAAGGTCACTCAAGTAGGCCTTGGATGCGATGAAATTCGTACCATTGTCGCTATAAACGAATTTATAAAGGCCACATTTAAATAGAAATCATTCAAACGCAACTAGAAACGAAGCAGCGCCTAAATCAGAAGATAGTTCGATGTGAATCGCTTTTGTCACAAGGCATATAAGATGCACAAGTATGCTCTCTGTCTACGTACACCTCGTTTCCTAGTTAACGTGATATTATAGAGGGTCCGCGTAATCAACGCCGGTATTTGTGAAAGCCTTATATTTATCTAAACGACACTTCGGTAAATCTGACATTGCGGGAAAGGTAGGTTTTGGATTAGTATGAAAACATTTGCGGTAACTATGAATACGTTTGTAAATCAAACGTCTCGCGGATAAAATCCAAAACCCATGGCGTAGAATTGATATAAATAGTTGATGACCAGCATGAGAATTATTGCGACGGTACTGATCAACTAAATTTTCAACAATGTGTCCGCTTTTAGGCAGCAATGCGGGATGTTTCTGTGAGTATTCCAGGGAGGAGTGCGACAAGAGACTACCTACCCGCAGAATACCCTCAGAAACACAAGGAAATAATTTCCGAAGTGCGGGAGAACAAACTTTGTTCTATAGATTGTGCAAGTCGTCAACAAAAAGTATGATGTATCGCTTGCACCACTCTCAACTCTGCGGCGTCAAGATCCTCAGCCGTTATGACACTAAAGTGCGGAATAAGTTTCAAAACGGTTAAAACATATGCCGTGGATCCCAAAAACCTGCTCCAACTAAATATAGGAACCATAATTGGTTACCAGGGAGTTGCGAGGGTAACAAACCGCGAGATACAAAGGCAGCAGGATTTTGAGACCCAAGGATATACTTCCGATATTCTATTATCTATTATATACGTGCCAAACCGGTGCGGCGAAGAGTTAACCCAACAGAGTGCAGCTTCAAAAATAAAAAATGCGAATTAAGTAATTGGTCCCACCAATCCTAAAAATTAAACAAATGTGCGGTTACTGATAAAAAATATATACGCTTAGTGCGATATGTTGGTGGAACAGCGGTTGCGAAAACGGAAACCATCTTCAGGACTCATAGACCTTCGAGAAGGTAGTTCCTTCAAAGACCAGAAACTTTCAACTGAGTCATGAAGAGGTTCCTTACTAAAGGTACAAAAGCAGCGGTTTGCGGGAGGGGATACAATAGGCGCGTCACCCATGATGATATATCCCAACGAAGTCTCAAAGGCCGAGGGTGAATTGGTATCTCCAACAACTTTGTTGAAACGCAAAATTTTGCAGTACGTATTTACGCCTAACAACATGTCAATCGGGCCGGGCTCAAAGAATGAGTCATCAGCTAGCGGCAGCCTTTTAAGATGGTTTAAAGACCCGATATTTACGCGAGCGTCCGGGAGTGGTGTTGTTAATTCGTTCACAACCAAAGGTTCGACGTTATACGCGTGCCCGTCATTGAAGCGAGACGAAAATGAAAAGCTGGTAATACCCAAAATATTTTGCTTCGACCCTCCAATGCCTTGAACCTCGGAAAAGCGGGTTTGATTATGCAAATTAAGCGCTAAGCGCATACAACAATCAGCAGTAATATAATCACTTTGAGAGCCAGCGTCCACTAAGCATCTCAAATAATGAGTGTGATTAAATTTATCTATATATTTAACTTTAGCGGTACCTAATAAAGTGGTCGTATGTAAACGATCCACCCTGTCATAAGACATAGTGCACACTGAAGGGTTACTCCTATAAACTTGCGGTGATTCAACTTGGTGCGTACTGCACGCAGAGTTGAGAGCAGCGGATGCGATATTTTGTGACTCAGGCATCTTTAAATTACGCATAGAGCCACTCGCAGTAGCGGGGTTGAGAACCTCAGTGTGAGCGGAGCGAGATGTGTCATGAGCGACCACATCATTATAATTTTTTGATTTAGCGGGTTGCTTAAAATGCAAAAATGAATGATGTTTGCCAGAACAATTTAAACACCTACGTTTAGATTTACATGAAGAAACTTTATGTTTAATGCTCAAGCAGTTGGTACAAAATGAATTTGCTTTAACAAATTTATACCTTTGATGCGGATTTAATTTTATAAAATAAGGACACTTATAGAGATGTAAGTGGCTGCCATTGCATAAACTGCATTTATCTACAATATCAGAAGTAGTATTACACCTCAACTTACCACCAGAACTACACCCCGTCCCAGTATTAACAAAAGATTTTGTTATTTTAACCTGAGGCGGTGTATAATTTTTATTATGGGCAGTATCGTTTGAGGTGACAGCAGGCTTTCCAATTGAACGGGATAAAGATTTACTTTGCTCCCTCACAAATGTTATAAGATCCTTATAAGAAGGTATTTTGTCTTTGCGGTGCATAATATCAAACAAATGAACAGTATTGGAATCTAACTTTTCTAAAGCGAGATGTAAAAATATAAAATCAGACAAGTCATTTAATTTTAATTGTTTAAAAGCCTGAACCGCTGAATCAAAATTTATTATAAATGATTCTAAATTAGTTCCACTGTTATTATTAATTTGTTTGAAATTTAATATTTGGTTCAGGTAAGAATTACCTAAAGACCGCGGGTCATCATATTTGTCAACTAGAGCATTCCAAATAATTAAATAATTTTCTTCGGTAGGTGCCAATCCGGAACAAACGGTTAAAGCGGGGCCTGACAACTTGCCTACCAAATATTGAACCTTGTCCCCGTCTGACAAATCTAAATTATCATGAACCACAGATTTAAATTGTTGGTAAAATATAGGCCAGGTACGAACATCCCCTGAGAAAGAAACCAAATCAATTGGTGGGAGGTACTTTTTTGAGCGTGGAGGTTGTGCACTATTTTCATTGCATGATTTGTTCTGTTCGGTTAATTCTGACAAAACTTGCTTTACATGGCAGTACAACTCATCAAAGGAAATAAACGATTGGTAACTAATAGTAGCGGTTGGATTTAACTTTAAAAAAAGTAAATTATATTCGTCTAATACAGTCTCAAACTCTTTGCGCAAGTTATCTATACCAGACGCAGTTGAAAGAAATAGTTTATATTTACTTTGATCATTTAAATCGTTTGACTTGTCGTATATGTACTGCATACGTTGAAAAAGTGCATCTCTCTTGGCCTGATACACCCTAAGCTGATTGTTCTCGATGTCAATCGCATCTTGAAATTTTTGGGAAACAGATTCCAACTGTTTTTTAGCCATAGTATAGACCTACTCAAATGACCTCCACAAGTTAAAACAATATATTATAAGTGATTTTACCAACCTTTAAGCGGTACAATCCTTGTTAAAACACTGTAGTCACTTTATAACAGTTTAATTTTGGTTATTCAAACACTACAGACACTATCACAAATCTACCCTCGACTTTCGACAAAAATATGTAACTACGCAAATTTCAATATTTTGCACTGATCTTGCGGTAAATCGTTTATTTTAATAATAAATAACAATAATAAGTCTGCCAATGCGGAAAATAAAGTTTTAAACACTATAAAAGCGCACGAAAACTTGACAGATATTATTTCGTGACCAGCACAAAATTCACACACGTAGTTTAGCGGGATTGTACAATCGGGGCAAATATGCGTTTGATACTTTGCACAATGCAATATATCCGGCTCGAAGGACCAAAAAATGATGGTGGTTAAAACCCCACAATTTGAAATTTTGACGGTTATAGTGGACTGTATAAATAGGCGGTTTTTTGTGCACTGGCAGTGTTACTGTATATGCGGTGACAACAAACAAGGTACACGGGAATAAAATTAAAGGACTTACTGCGGCGCGGTGACCTGCCTGTTTCGGATGCTTCCCCGGGATCCCGGTTCTTGCGGTCTTCAGAAGTAGTGGTGATGCGACGGCAGGCGGATGGCAAGTGGGTCAAAATATAATTGACAGATAATTAACCAAGGACAATAGAAATTGTTTATGTCCTTGGTATATTTTTAAATTTGGTGCCAGCGCCCGTTCCATATCCAAACTTGATACTTCAAGCTTGAGTGAATAAGGAAGGATTGGGAAAAGGAGTTGTGTTGTTTAGCATAATAGACAATGCACAGTGCATAATGCCAATACATAATAACAATACCAACCAGTAGAGGAGGCCCGTTCTCAGCAGTGGGCCGTATATTATAATACAAGGCTGATTGCATTGATTACAATATTTGTGGTTACAAAATGGCACTTCAAGTTGTGTCCGTCTTAGCCGGGTTTAGCAGTCATTTTGAAATAACGCTCTTTCCCCTGATTATATCTTTCAAAACAAACGGCATTTTCCATAACATTGAAAAGAACACTTTACTAAAAAATTTACACAGTCTAGCAAAATCATGGTAGACCAAAACAGACAGACATTCAATTATAGGGATTCATTATTCATCATCATACATTCCAAAAAGACTTTCGTTGGTCAGATTCAAATGACGCATGCACACAATTTAAATACCCCAAAAGAATCCTCTAATTCCTATTTACAAAAAAACCTTCCAAACCCCAAACCATGGCCATCCTAGCACGAGCCGAGTGTGCAATTAGCGTGTACTTGTTGACAGATTATGACTACCTTCTATCTCTCTCACTCCTACCGTTGTTTGAAAGTTAGAAAGAGACAGAGGATTTGTAAAGGACGCATCATTGCGCAGAAATCCAATGTTTTTACAAACCCGGCTGTGTAATGGGGTAAATTAGTTGCTGGGCATGCATGGAATTCACTCGAAATTGTATTGTATAAACATAGAACTGCATTGTAAGGGTTGAACTGCCTCGGTGACGTAGTTGTATTTCGGTATAACTGCAATGCTGAGGTCTTCGGTTCGATTCTCGGGTCGGGCAAATTGATATTGGGTTATTTAAATTCAGTATCAGCCCGGAGCCTGGAATTTGTGCCCGATATGGCTATAGGATCGCCCCCTATCGCATCATGGGACGGAATACGCACGGCAAAAAGTGGGTGCACTAGTTTCGTCTCTGCTACCCCTTCGGAGATAAAAGGCGTGAGTGTGTGTGTGTGTATAAGGGTTGACTTTGTTTGGATAATAGTTATATAAACACGCCTTTTATGCCTGAAAGAGTAGGCAGAGCCGCAACTAATCCACCCCCCATTTCGCCGTGTGTATTCTATCTCATAATGGTATGAGGTAAGTCTATCGTCTTATCGGGTATAAATTCCAGACTCCTGGCTGACACTGGACAGAAAATCCAGTATGACAATGAAGCAAATCAGTAAAGACTATCTGACCATCAGGTGAAGTGGGGTCATTTTATCATGGCCATATAAAAGAAACACAGCAATAGCGGCTATTTGAAGAACATTGATATTTCTTAAATTCGCTGACAATGTAAAGGCTACAAGGGAATACAATAAAACAGTATTCGATTCAATTCAATCTGGTTAAAAGGTTTCCGAGCCAGATGCCTGCAAACTTTGTAATATATAGGCCAATGAATTGAACACCAGATTGTATGAAGATTGTGTTTTAAATATAATTGAGATAAAAAAAATTGGAGAATTTTGATATGTCATAAAGAACTAATGGTGTTAAAGTAGTTATGGTAGCAAGTAAGGCGGATGCCAAACAAAGCATTGATTTACTAAATACTGCAAATGAACCCTTGTCTATTCGTCATTCTAAAGCTTTTTTATAGAGATGCTTGCATGTTTGTTTGAAGCGAATTCTGGAAATTTCTGGATAAGGAATCAAAAACTTAAAACGGGCAAAAATTTACTACTTAGAATCCATACTAACAATGAAATAACTGTCTGTCCTATACTTTCATAACTAATCCACGGAACCAATTTTAATGAAATTTGGAACAGATTTATCTAAAACCCCAGAAAAGGACATAGGCTACACTTTATTCATCATCATCATCAGCCACATGACGTCCACTGCTGAACATAGGCCTCCCCCAAAGATTTCCAGACGGATCTGTCAATAGCGGCCTGCATCCAACGTGTTCCTGCGACCTTTATCAATTCGTCTGTCCACCTTGCACTTTATTATTCAAACCCAATTCCGGGCGCATAAGCCATGACAACTAGTTAAAATTCAAACCAACACAGTAGACTAAGTATCCCGTGATTTGGTTACATAGTACACACCGTAATATCTGTTTATCAATCAATTTACATATTGGAGCTGGTACATTAATATTAAACGCCATCGCATGCGTAATTCGACCAGTCATGGAGGTAAGAGATGTTCGCGGTGAGGTAACTATAATCGACCCTATTAACTCCTTTTTTTTTATCGCGGGGAAAAACGCGTTATCGCTACCACCACTGGGGGGTGAGTGGAACGGTTATGTTGGTTTCACACACTTACGACCCAATGTCGACACTCGGGAGTATAGCTTCATCCGAGCGAGCATTGAACCGAGTGCCTAACACTATGTACACCCTACATCGGCATACCAACCAAAACCCGCGGTGGCCTTCTTCGGCGCCTACGGGACGGCCCCGGGGTATCTTGTTGCACGAAGATAGCTGTACGGAACCGCCCCTGCGCGATGCTGCATTGCGGCCCCTCTCTAAATGAAGAGGCTAAGAAGCCTCCGAACTCTAAAGCACGCTTTTTGCGTCTACGAACCCTATTAACTCCTGATTTCAATAAACGATACCTCTGTAAATTTATATTCGTCAGTAAAAAATATACCAATCAGAATAAACGTTGTTTCATATATATTTTTTATTGCATTTGAATGAGGAGACGAGCATGCTGCTTGCCTGATTGTAGGCGATACAACCATAAGCAGTAGCAACACCATACAGAACTTTGAATTGCAAAGTACTGCTTGGCACTCCACTGTTCTCTTCACCCTGATACATAATATGTTAAGTTTCACAATGCCCATTAATTATACTGGCTGCAATGTCCATAAAACCGGAACGCCATAGTGCAAGCACACTGTTGCTTTGCAGTAGAAATAGGCATTGCGGTGGTACGTACCCAGAGGGTTTCTCTCATAGGAGAGACCTACACTACCAAAATATTCAAAGGTATGATGGGATCCAGAGTGTATGTGCCAAACATGCGAATATTTCGCGATTCCTGCATATCTACATTCAGACATGTATGTATTTATAATATTATGACAAATGGATCAAATAAGTCTCCATAACCGGGAGCGTGGATCCTATATGTCGGTAAATTACAGAGGCGTACATCATTAAGCCATACGGATCGCACGGATTATTCACGAGGCTGCGGCAAACTTAAGTCGTGTCTACTCGTATGTTGATTTTTAAATTTTTCTATTATAAATTGCTTTCCAGTATCTCATTATAAGTTGAGGAAATTGCTGATAGGAGCATCTGATATATTTATGTACATGACTTTTGTATTATATCCGATAGCATTTCCTGGATGTACCGAGATATATCCACCATAGCTCATCCTGAGGAGTCATGCCGAAGTGAGTAAGTGAATCCAATTATAGCTAAGAACCATGTCGATCACATCAGCTTTGAAACAAAAAAACCACGACAAATTCGGCCATTCGTTTGAAAGCTACGATGCGACAGACATACAGATACATAAATACACAGATACACACCCTAAACTTATAACAGCCCTCTGTTTTCGTCCGGGGTTAGGAACAATTGGAATTGCTCCGTTATTGGCCGATAGACGCAATATTATTGATGATCGACACTATAGGCATAGACTATAGGTACTTATTTGAAAAATTAAAATTGCACTTGGTCTCAAAAATAATCTCATTCACTTTTATTTTGTAGAGAATTTTAAATATGATAGTATTGCTGAAACTATTCTCTTCGGAGACGGGCAAGTACCTCGCTTGATGCTCTCATTAGTTGTATAGTACACTTCCCAACAGTTTTGCCCACCAAAATCCCCAATTAAAATAACGAGAAATCACGGCTGAGGTACCAGGGCGCCATAACTCACCAGGAGTTCTAAATACGAACTCATTATAACTTGTAACGAATCTCTTTTGTGATACGTCTCCTTGTAAAAATCACGGCCATTACAGGGCGCGGCGGCAAGGAATAATCCTCGGCATCCCCGTTAAAGAATTTTAATTTTCCCGAATTAATTCGTATTCATTTTTCAGGAACCGCCTCCGAGCGCGGTTGTTACCGGGTCGCTTGGAGTGATGAATGTTGGATTGACGCTTCCTTTTTTTATATTTGATCAGTTTTTAAGGCGTTTTAGGGGACGAAGTTTATGATCATGACGAGCAATGATCATCCTTTATTCACATTTAATTCGAAGTAGGTAAACATAATCTATACTAATATTATAAAGCTGAAAAGTTTGTTTGTTTGAACGCGCTAATCCCAGAACCACTCGACCGATTTTCAAAATTCTTTCACTGATAGGAAGCTACATTACTCCTGAGTGCTATAGGCTACTTTACTTTTTATCTTGGAAAAACATTTCCACGTGGGCGGAGCCGCGCGCAAAAGCTAGTTCTTTATAAGCTGATGCTTTACTGAGGTGCTGGTCTATTTATATCTCAAACATCTAAATTTATGCAAAAGTCTCTGGCCATCAAAATTCCAAAGTCTAGAATAACTTTTAAGCGGGGATTTTGCGGAGACTTTTATTATTGCACTCATAGGTAATTGGTGTGTATTTACAGAACTAAACCACAAGCAGAACGTTGTCCACTTGGACCGTAAGAGATTAAGAAAATTAGTGGGGCGCGTCATCGTGGATGGAATTATGTATATAGAAGTAAGATATTTTGTCAAAATACACCAATCCAGCATACCGATTCCGGGACATTTATGACAGCGCCCGGTCTCTACCGTAGACGGATTACGGGCATCATTTTTGTACCGGAGTTTATTTAAATGTATACATACCGGTTCACTTTTACCGGCACTGACGAACCCGCCAAAGAATACAGATTGTACTTTCTTAGAAAATTTGAATTTTAAAGAAATTTTAAATGAGAAGAAAATTTTGTTTCCCTGTATTCGGGGATACTTAGGAAAGTCGTAAATAATGAAGGCTACATCATGTTGCGTTTGATGCTTGGACTGGTAAAAGTATAGAATTCGGTTCCCGATCAATGAATATGTGTGACTTTTTGTGGTGTAAAACGACTTTCTGGAATAGATATTTGGGCTCAAATTTGCTCGCCCCAATCCCACACGAAAAAGCAAGGATGCACTAGTGGCACCTCTGTCTATTCCTTCGGCAAGAGTATCATAAACTAACTAGTGATAAATTTATATTTTTTGACATCAATAATTTCATTGGAAAATGTTTTTATAATTTGACTAGGGATACAGTGTATCTCACAAAGACTTGTAGGCATTGTATTGCTACATTGTTAGCTTATAATATTAAGACAGTCATAAGTACTATGACAAAGTCCTCGATTACTACATGTTTTAGTAGTACTACTAATAATATTGTAGTTAATAATTTAAACATTTAAGTATGACAACAGAGAAAGATGACCTATTTTTAATATTAACACATCAAAATATAAATCGTTTCTCTGGCAAAGTTCTTGACATAGAATTATTTATAGAGAGATATAATGTTGACATTTTATGTTTTACGGAGACATGGTTAAAACCAGATAGAATGGCGTTTAGTGTTAATGGTTACAGAGTCGCCAGCTCGTTTATTAGGATTTCAGCAGAGGGTGGGGGCACCATGATCCTGATCAAGGACGGTGTCCCATACAAGGATAGACAAGATATTACAAAACTCTCTGTTGAAAGAGTGTGTGAGGTCGCGTGTGCAGAGACCGGGGATTATATTATATTGTGTGTATATAGGCCTCCTTCATCAAACATATTAGCTTTTATTTCTAAAATGGAGGATATTCTTAACAAAATTAAAATGAATAGGAAAATCTTAGTCTGCGGAGACTTTAATATTGATTTACTGATTGATTCCACAGATAAAGGTTTATTTCTGACTTTGCTTGAATCCTTTAATCTGAACTGTCATTTTCTCGAGCCTACCAGACTAACTTTAACTTCGGCTACTTGTATTGATAATGTTATTACAAATTTTAAACTCAACTATAAGAAGTTATTAGCAGGTGTACGCTCAGACCACACTTGTCAAATGGTCCAATTTAATTATGTAAAAAATAGAAGTAAACATATTGTTAAATTTAGACCCCTATCTCAACATAATTTGCAGAAATTTAGTAAAAGATTTAATTCCATGTTACCAATGCTGACTTGCGACTTGGGCAACCCGAACAATATGTTTGAAAAATTATTAAATAGTATTACGAATGTATTCAATAAAACATGTTGTGTAAAATCAGTGCTTCTAAAAAATAAAATATCGTTCAGTTCTTGGGCAACAAAAGGTATTAGGCGTAGTAGAGATGTTCTGTACGAATTATATGACAGAAGGTCCTATACACCTGATGTCAATTTTACCAATTACGTAAGAACTTACTCTAAAATTTTTAAAAGTGTTTGCAGCTTTGCTAAAGCTGCTTATATTAGTAGTAATATTAAAAACTCCGATAATAAAATTAAAACAACATGGAAGATTATTAATACTGAAACTGGCAAAACCAAGTGTAAAGACAATATTGTATTGAACATTAATGACGAACTAGTTTCAGATAAAAATAATATTGCTAATTATTTTGAATTATTTTTTTCTAACATACCTTTTGAGACGACAAAATGTCTGCCATCCTCACCAGGGGCAGCTGAGTCGTTCTTAAAAAAAAATCTAGAATTATCAATTCCAAATTTCAAGTTTGAATCTGTTACTCATTACGATATTATAAAAGTTTTTAAGAGCTTAAACTTGAAGAGCACTGAAGATCTTTGGGGTTTGTCTGTTAAAGCGTTGCAGTCAATAATAGTAAGCATTGCCCCAATCCTTTCAGATATTTTTAACTGCTGTATAAGAGACGGCGTATTCCCTGATCTTATGAAGATTAGTAAAGTAATACCAGTTTTTAAAGCAGGTTGCTCTAACACACCCTCTAACTATAGGCCTATTTCTATTTTACCAGCCCTAAGTAAAGTATTCGAAAAATTAATGCTTAATCAAATGCTGGTGTTTTTTAATAAAAATGAGATCTTACATGATAGGCAATTCGGTTTTACAAAGGGTAGGTCCACGCAAGATGCTGGATGTGCATTGGTAAAAGCTGTGTTGGATGCCTGGGAGGGATCACAGGATGCTTTAGGGGTATTTTGTGATCTTTCCAAGGCGTTCGATTGCGTCGATCACAGTACCCTCATCCTAAAGCTACACCATTATGGTATTAGGGGAGTAGGGCTTAAACTAATATCCTCATATTTATCAGGCCGCAAACAAAAAGTATTTATTGATAATGTCTCCTCTGTAGGGTCCGCAGTTAGGATTGGGGTTCCTCAAGGATCAATTTTGGGTCCGTTCTTATTTTTAGTATACATTAATGACCTGCCTTATATGATTAACAATATGGCAGATGTAGTATTATTCGCAGATGACACCTCGTTAATTTTTAAGATAAATAGAAGGGAACAAAATTTTGTGGAGCCCAATAAAGTACTTAGTTTGATTTCTAACTGGTTTTCAGCTAACAATTTACTATTAAATGCGGCAAAAACTAAATGTGTCCGATTCTCGCTACTGAGTAATAAAAATGAACCAAATATTGATTTAGATGGAAATAAACTAGCATTAGTTCCGTCAACGGTTTTCCTCGGGGTTTCAGTAGATAATAAATTGCAATGGGGACCCCACATTCAGAAAATTTCGAGTAAATTGAGTTCTGCCATCTTCGCTATTAGAAAGATCAGACATTTAACTGACGTGGCTACGGCAAGGTTAGTATATTTTGCTTACTTCCACAGCATTATGTCATATTGCATTCTTCTGTGGGGTTCTGCCGCAGATCTGCAGACCATTTTTGTCTTACAGAAACGAGCGATTCGTGCTATTTACAACCTTCGATCTCGTGATTCCCTTAGGGAACTGTTTAAGGAGGCTAATATACTGACTTTGCCGGCCGAATACATTTTCCGGAATATTATGTATGTCCGCAAAAACCTTAGTACTTTTATTAAAAACAGTGACTTGCACTGTCTGAACACTAGAAATAAGAATAAACTAGTTGTTCCAAATTTTAGGCTCTGTAAAACGAGTAAATCATACTTAGCGAATAGCATTAAATTTTACAATAAACTTCCCTCCGAGGTAGCCGATTTGCCCGGACACCAGTTCAAGTGTTATGTTAGGCGCGAGTTAATGTCTAGAGCGTATTATAATGTAGCGGATTACCTCGATGATAAGACGGTTTGGAGAAGTGGTCCTGCACACCATGGCCAACCCTGTTAACACTTACTAGTGATTGACTGCATAAAGTGTCTCATCTGTATCTATCTTTAATATTGACATTACAATAATTTTAACTTTTAAATCTACTGTGACTATTAGGTATATAACCTAATTACTACAATTATAAATATTCCCTCATTCATATAATTTAAATTTAGGGAAGACGACCGACCGATCATTTTGTTGCGCTTGCCTTTATAAGTTTCATTTTATTAAGAAAGTAGGAAGAGCAATACAACAAAAATAATTTTGTAAATGTAGGCGAATGCACATTGTACACCGTTATTTTATTATTTTTTTGTGTTATGTCCAGTTTTACGTATTTGTACATCCCTGTCCAGGTATTCCCTAAATCCCTTCATTTGGATTTTATCTTATTTCAACGGTGATGTGCGTGCATTAGCTTATATAACTAATCTGACTTTGTACACAGCACAAAAGAATTGAAAAAAAAAAGAGAAAGAAACAATGAACAATTGATGACAAAAAAAGTAAGCCCGGAGTTTCTTTCTGCCTTTCTTCTTCGGGTCGTCATCGCTTAGGTAGCTAGTGAAAGGCTGGTAGGTTAGCTAGGCTAGGGCCTGTAGTGTCCTCACCGGTGTGGATCGCGACGCGTTCCTTCCATTATTTTAATAAAATGATGTCCTTTTTATATCCCCTTTCCTGCCAGCCCGAGCTGTTTTTTTGTTTTTGTTTATTTCTTATCATAGATTTACTCCCAATAAAAATGTCGGTAGTTATATAAGTGACCATTGGTGTTGGGTAATAGTCCAATAAAATTTAATCTATGTAATTGATTATCTATGGATTGTCTATATCTCGTGGCAACTGTCATCTTGACATTCGCTTCCACAATAAAGAATTACGCGGTAATATTGCTGGTATCTTTTATTAATAATAACTACTGGTACACAACAAACTGGCGACGAGGATGGGATATGGCGGAGACAACAAATCCGTAACTTGTTAAATTACATAAATTAACATTTTTGGTACAGCAAAATGGAACAAGAACTAACGCAAGTACTGGCGAAAATGATGGAGACCATGAGAGGTATGCAATTACAACAAGCTCAATTACAAGAAGCTTTTGCACAAAGTCAATCTCAGCCTACAGCGTCGACAATCAGCGGAATCAATCTTCAACCCTACGATGAAGAAAATGAGTCGTTTGACAGCTACTTGCAGCGATTACAAAATTATATAAACCTTAAGGGTGTTACGAATGCGGCTACGAAAGTGCAAATATTTTTAAATTGTATAGGTCCGAAACACTATCAAACACTGAAAAATATCACAGCACCTGAACAACCAGAATGCAAAACATATGAACAACTCATCAACACCTTAAAAAATCATATTGCACCGGAACCTGGTGAAGTAGCTAAACAACATAAATTCTGTTTAAGAACCCAACATGAAAATGAAACTATTGCAAACTATGTGTCAGAGTTAAAAGAAATTGGCAGCAAATGCAATTTTAATTGTACCCATTGCAAACATAGCACTTTTGACACACACCTTCGTGTCCAATTTATAAGGGGTCTTCGGAGTATTGATATTAAAGAAAGATTATTACAAGAACCGCCTGATACAACATTCGCAGAGATAATTAAAATAGCTATGGCTATCGAAGCATCAAAAGCCGAATCAAAAGAAATTAACCAAGACAGGGACATATCAAATATAAATAAAATTTCAGTAAAGAATATGGCACATAACAGAAAATTATTAAAGAAAAACAAGAACACTGTAAATAAAGAGACTTCAGAAGAAAATATACAGTGCTATAGATGTGGAAAAGATAACCATAAAGCATATGATTGTAAGTTGAAGAACAAACTGTACTGCAAGAAATGCAATAAAAAAGGACACATACATACCGTCTGCTTCCAAGACCAAAGGCAATTGGAAGTCGATGATGACTATTTCATGTCAGTTGAAGAAAATGATACCATATATGAAATAAATAAAATACCTTTAGAAAACAGTAATAATGATAAATACAATATTTCCTTACAGATAAATGGGAAAATACATACATGGGAACTTGATACCGGTGCAGCACTGACAACATGCTCCATTAGTTATTACAGAAAATATTTTAATTCTTTACAACTAAGCAAAACAAACATTAAATTACGCACATATACAGGTGAAATCATAGAGCCCATGGGAGAGTGTAACATTAAAGTAAAGTATAAAGATAATGAAATAAATGGAAGACTGATAATTATAGATCGGGAAGTCGACCCAGTAGTGGGTAGAGAGTGGATAAGGAAATTAAACTTACAATTTGATTTATATAAAATCGACAAAGAAATTGATATTACAGAAAGAGATTTTAAACAGATACTGCAAAATTTATTAGAAGAATACAAAGATTTATTTTCAGAAAAAGTTGGTAAAATAAAAACATATCAAGCTAGTTTTATGCTGAAAGAAAAAGTAAGTCCAATTTTTTGTAAACCAAGACCAGTACCATTTGCACTAAGGAAACAGGTTGAAGAAGAAATTGACAGATTAGAAGAAGAGGGTATTTTTCAAAAAGCCACTTATTCACAGTGGGGCACACCCATAGTTCCAGTCATCAAGCCAAACGGCAACATACGCTTATGTGCTGACTACAGAGCAACATTAAATAAAAACTTGCTAGATGATAATTACCCAATCCCAAGGATAGAAGAAGTATTCTCTAAACTTAGTGGAGGAAAATATTTCTGCAAACTTGACATAAATAAAGCTTATTTACACATGACGGTTGATGAGCAAACAGCTATGCTACAAGCCGTCAGTACATGTAAAGGAACATACAAGGTAAACCGTTTAATGTTTGGAGTAAAAACAGCACCTAATATATGGCAAAAATTCATGGATCAGACACTTCAAGATTTATCAGGTACAGCTTGCTTTTTTGATGATATTGCAGTTCAAGGACGAACACGTACAGAGCTTATAAAAAGATTGAAAATAGTATTAAAAAAATTGCAAGATTGTGGATTGCACCTTAACAAGAATAAATGCAATTTTTTCGAAAAAAGTATTGATTACTTAGGGCATAGAATTGATGAAAACGGTTTACATCCCATGAAAGAAAAGATAATTGACATTGTCAATAGTAAACAACCAACTGATATATCATCATTACGGACATTTCTGGGAATGGTAAATTATTATCAACAGTTTATTCCTAATCTTGCACTAAAACTTAATCCACTGTATAAATTACTACAGAAAAACACAAATTTTGTGTGGGATAAAGAATGTGAAGCTATATTCATAAAACTAAAAAAGGAATTATGTAGTGATAAAGTGCTAGTTCCATTTCACAATAACTGGCCAGTCACGCTAGCTACAGATGCTTCACCTACAGGGTTTGGAGCAGTTTTATCCCACATTCTGCCAAATAAGGAAGAAAGACCTATAGCTTATGCATCAAGATCATTGACAAAAGCTGAAAAAAATTATAGTCAACTAGATAAGGAAGCAGCAGCATTAATATGGGGTCTGAAGAAATTTTTCCAATACTGCTATGGTCGCAAGATCACTTTAATAGTAGATAACCAGCCTTTATCCAGAATTTTACATCCAGATAAAGCTACCCCAGTTACTACAGCAATAAGATTAATACATTATGCAAATTTTTTAGCTGGTTTCAACTACGAACTTAAATTAAGGAAAACTACAGAACATTCAAATGCAGATTACCTTTCAAGAATAGTAAATACCAATAAGATCGAAAATGAGGACAAACTAACAAATGATGATAAATTTTATATAAATCAGATTAAAGCATTACCAATTACATTTCAAACCATTAAAGAAGCTACAGCAAAAGACCCAGAACTTCAGAAAATGTACCATGACATCCAATCAGGTAAAGACTTTGGGAAGCTTCATGAGTTCTCTCTGCAGAATAATTGCATTTTCTATGGTATAAGAGTTGTCATACCTAAGCAGTTACAAGGTGAAATATTGCGAGAATTACATGCAGCACATACTGGTATAGTTAAAATGAAGGCATTAGCTCGGAGCTATGTCTGGTGGAGAAATATTGACGCTGATATTGAAAAAATGGCAAAAGAATGTAAAGCATGCTGTTTAGTACAGAAGAACTCACCAAAGGTTCCTGTACACAACTGGGAATACCCTAAAGAACCATGGAACAGACTTCATATTGACTATGCTGGACCATTTATGGACCATTACTTCCTAATAGTTGTGGACGCTTTTACAAAATGGTTAGAAGTAATACCCACAAAATCAATGACTGCTTCTTCAACAGTAAAAATTTTAAAAAAAGTATTTACTACATTTGGTCTTCCAATTACAATAGTGTCAGATAACGGTAGACAATTCCGTTCAGAGGAAATCCAACAGTTTTATCGTGAAAACGGAATCATAGCTAAATATACTGCACCGTTTCATCCGTCTACTAACGGCCAAGCGGAACGATATGTTCAAACATTCAAAAATAAATTAAAAGCAATGGCATACGAGAATGGCTGCTTAGAAGAGAAATTACAACGATTCTTAACGGCTTACCGGAAAACACAAAACAATGCAACTGGACTAAGCCCTGCTGAAATGATGTTCAAAAGATTATATAGAACTAGAATAGACTTGGTCAAAAGAAACATATCTACCGAAATGGACAATAAGAATGAAGACTACAAAAATTACAAAGAATATAAGGTAGGAGAGAGAGTGCAGGTAAGAAGTTATGATAATTACAAATGGAGATTTGGTGAGATAATAAATAAAAGAGGAAAATTACATTATGAAGTGATTGTAGATGGAAAGATATGGACAAGACATGTTGATCAAATAAGAAATACCTTATATATACCTAGCGAAGAAAAATATCAGAGCTCATATCCCTTTCGTAGTACACCGGCATCAATAGAAGAAGAAAATTCCATAGTACCAAATACATTGAATGATGAAAACCAAGAGTCACCAACGGAGACTATTACTACTCCTGGAGAATTAATCACAGATACTATGACGGAAGGCCATAATATGCCAGAAACTACTACAAGGCGCAGCACAAGAATTAGGAGGGCCCCAGAGCGTTTGAATCTGTAACGTGGGGGAGTGTTGGGTAATAGTCCAATAAAATTTAATCTATGTAATTGATTATCTATGGATTGTCTATATCTCGTGGCAACTGTCATCTTGACATTCGCTTCCACAATAAAGAATTACGCGGTAATATTGCTGGTATCTTTTATTAATAATAACTACTGGTACACAACAATTGGTATTTATAATAATTATTAATATAATCAATTTAATGTATCTTGACTTATCATAAGTGCAACTATGTTCGCCTACGTGATGAATAAAGTATTTTATTTTATTTTTTTAACAGATTAAAAACTCAGAAACGAATAAATAATACTTATTTATTTCTTACACCTGTAATTAAGTATTTATTAGTGAACGTTAGTTTGCTTGTAAAGCCACCCGTGTGAACCAGTTTTCGGGAATAAAACTCTCAATGTCAACTTCTTAGACAAAAAGTGAAGCGATTTCTGCAAACTTGATTTTCAATCATATCTACATTGGCAGAATCATTGCGTAACTAAAAAACGGACGCCATAAATAAAAAAAAAATTCGCGTTTAAAATGTTCGAAACATCACAGATCTTGCAAAGGTTCAGTTACCCATACTTCTGTCGCACTATTAAGCTGTGGAACTGTTTGCATACGTGTTCTCTGCCTACAACCAACCTGTACTACACACGGAGTGTGAAGAATCAATTCTGAATCAAATCAAATTTTACTGGTGGTAGGTCTCTCATATGAAAGAGACCGTCTGGGGTACCACCGCAATGTCTATTTGTACCGCCAAGCAGCAGTGTGCATGCACTGTTGTGTTTCGGTTTGAATGACCAGTGTAACTACAGGACATAGTGAGACTTTTTTTTTTATTTAATTTATTGAAAACCGGGCTTTGTCGCTGTGCGACCACATCGCCCAATAGGGAAACATAACAGTGATATAAGTTATAATTTTTTAGCACTTAGCTTACTAGCTAAGTGATACAATTTTATAGCCAAATCTGAGAGTGGGTGCGCAAGAATAATGTTACACGTACCGACATCAAAAGTTTTCTTATCACCAAACATATTCCTCCTGTCTCGTTCATGACGGGCACATTCCATCAGAATATGCTGCACATCTTCAATGGACCCGCAGATGTCACAGTTGGGTGACAGTGGTTTTTTTAGTATAGTGAGACTTAACATCTTATGTCTCAGGATGACGAGCGCAGTGGAATGCCACACAGTACTTTATAACTCAAGGTGCTGGATGGTGTTGATACTGTTTATGGGTGGTCGTATCGCTTACCATTAGGGGAACGGCATGCTTGTCTCGTCATTCAAAGCCATAAAAAAAAACAACTGTACCGACCGTCTGGGGTGTATTTATCTCTTTCCAGGCAATATTTTTTTACGCTTCAATACTCTTTATATCAGATGCAATGAAGCGACTTGATAAAGGTCGCAGGAACACGCTGGATGCAGGCCGCTGTTCCCAGGTCCGTCTGGAAATCTTTAGGGGAGACTTATGTTCTATGGTAATATAAACATTTTATTATTTATTACTTATGAATTTGTTTTTGTATAACGGCTAATATAACTACATGTACTTTTACAATTAAATGCATCATTTAATTATATTAAACTGCTTAGGGTGAAGGACGCTGACGGCTGTGACACAGTTAATACTAGTACAGCCGTCAATGGCATACTCTAAATAAAATAAAATATATATATAAATATATATATTGTGTAGTAGTTGATTTCTTGTACATCTGTAAGAGTATTTATTTGTTAAATTTTAACTTGTAATAATAAATTTCATTTCATTTCATTTCATTTCATTTCATTTCATTTCATTTCATTTCATTTCATTTCATGTAATAATGTTATATGTGTGACTGTGCCGCGCCTGTGACAAAAAAAAAGTTACAACACCTTATTAATAAGGCATAAGACACAGTTTGTTTAATAGTTTTTCCGAACAGCGCTGATTAAATTATACTCATGGTACATGAAAGGAACCTAATACTTCTAAAGTACAGAAGGAAACAAACTTACATTAGATTTGATCCGTTCTGTTGCCAGCTGTATAAAAAATTTACAATTCAGATAGAACTGGGGCGGACTCGGAAATAATTGGGGGTCAATTGAATTGGTTGTTCGGTGGTCGAAATTCGACCGTTATTCATTAATAAACGTTTAATTTGAGTTATATTGTATTTAACACACACGCCTTTTAGCCCCAAAGGGGTAGACAGAGGCGCAAACAGTGAACCCACTGTTCGCCGTGCGTATTCCGTCCCATGATGTAATAGGGGGCGAGCCTGTCGCCGTATCGGACACAAATTCCAGGCTAGGGGTGATACTCATTAGAAAAACCCAATATCACTTTGCCCGACCAGGGGATCGAACCCGAGACCTCAACATTGCAGTCGTACCGTAATACAACTACGCCACCGAGGCAGTCATAGGCATATTGTGTTTTGACAGCTAAAATTCTATTTAATATTAGCAGTATCTTTACAGTTATACTAGTATCTCAGAATACAGAACAGTGTTACATAATAACAATGTCCCTCCGCCGCGACTGTCTATTTTTCTCTCTGAACGTAATAAACTCAATAACTACCGACCGTATTTTCATACGGTTTTCAACAAGGGACACAGAGATTAAAGAAGAAGGTCTATATCGACGGTTCGCGGGTTTTTTTAACTATGTTCAAAAAACGGAGCAAAACGTGCTGATTTCAAATAATTATGTATAAAACTCAATGTAGCAAAAAAAAACAATTAAGTTGTTTAGCTCGCGAATCGTCGATATGTATAATATTTTGTACAACAGAAAAAAATTCCAAACATTCTCTGCTACAAGCCGGGGCGGGTCGCTAGTACTATATAGTGTAAGATAGCTAAATAATAGTTATAAGATATACCTAAACTTTTACCAATAGGTTCATCATCACCATCATCATCAGCCACATGACGTCCACTGCTGCACATAGGCCTCCCCCAAAGATTTCCAGACGGTCCTGTCAAAAGCGGCCCGCATCCAGCGTGTTCCTGCGACCTTTATCAAGTCGTCTGTCTACTTTGCAGGTGAACTACCAATAGGTTAATGATTCCTTATGTTTACGCGAATGTTAGACATTGAAATTAAACTATTATAACGGATTTTATCGCGGTTTTTTATTTTATTTTCTCCCGACGCGACGTTTCGAAGGCTTTGCAGCACTTCGTGGTCACGGGGCGGACTGAGGTGTTGGTGGTCCGAAAAGTTAGTGTTACAAATCTACCTTCAATTTACAATTATACAATTTAAAGATGTTAGTCATTGTTTGCGGTCCGGTCTACGCAGTAAGAGCTCACAATGTCTTGAGGTCTGGCAGCAGGTCTTTTGGGGCCCGATTTAATTAGATGTATGACCGGGTCCCAGGCTTGTGCAAGTTTCCAACCATCTTCTCTATTGAAATTAGGATGTTTTTTGATCTCAATAGCCTCGCGGATCATCCTAGGCAGGAATCGGTGTTCTTTGGCAAGGATTTGTGGGTTGTCGAATCTAAGGTAATGGTTGGAGCCTTCTTCTGAGTGTTCAGCTACTGCAGACTTCGTGGAGCGTCGGTGTTTAACGTCAGCTATATGTTCTTTTACGCGGGTCCCTATATGTCTTTTTGTTTGTCCAATATAAGAGAGGCCACAGTCGCAATCTATCTACCACGAAGTACTGCAAAGCCTTCGAAACGTCGGGACAAAATAAAATAAAAAACCGCGATAAAAGCCGTTATAATAGTTTAATTTCAATACCAATAGGTTACTAAAAACAAATAACTTATGCACACACACACACACTCGCGCCTTTTATCCTCGAAGGGGTAGGCAGAGGCGCAATTAGTGCACCCACTTTTCGCCGTGCGTATTCCGGCCCATGACGTGATAGGGGGCAGGCCTAGCGCCATATCGGGCACAAAATTCCAACTCCAAAATTCCAATTTAACTTATGCATAATTAAGTAACAAACAGCCAAACATCGTCTCAAACTTACATTCAGTATAGTATGATAAGCCAGAAGGATTACTCTTTCTCCTCCTAGCCAGTTTCGGCCACGGCGGCCAATCTCAACGGAGATCAGCCAGGTACGCAGGAGATATTATAGTGCACAAGTGCACTCGCTATTCCTTCAGTCTCATAGTCCGGTGAGACGGTAATCCGACATGACCGGAGAGAGATCAGGCGCAGGACCACCGGCTTTACGTGCTTTCCGAAGCACGGGGCTATCACAACGCCAACTTCCTGACTCCGAGCTACGACTGAGTGTTTTTTTAAGATGGAAAAACCCAGTCACAATGTTTTTGGCTCGACCCGGGATTCGAACCCAGGACCTCAGCGCGCAAATCGCACTAGTAACGCAATACAACTACGCCACCGCGGCAGTCTTATTTATCGGTACTCTTATTTCTGGAACGTAATATCACTTTAATTTTATTTCCTATCTTCAGACAAATATGTTTCTGCGCTTTTGAGTCAGTCCCACTTTAATTTTGGCTGGGACGTCGTAAACGCTCGTGTTTAGCTTCTTGTTACCTCGTATGACTTTTGAAATGAAATAAGTTTGTTGTTGAATTGTTTCTTTAGCTTTATTTATTTATTTACACTTTATTGTACACCAGAGATATAAAGCATAAAACAAAAAAGAAATGATAAATTGCAAATGGTGGTCTCATCGCACAAGGCGTATTATCTTTTGTAACCAGTGTAAAAATAAACATAGCATTATTTATTTATTTATTTATTTCACTCTTTTTTGCACACGAGTATCACAATTTAAATAAAGAATACGATAATAAAAAGAAAAGTACAAATGGCGGTCTTATCGCTCTAGGCAATAGCATTACAACATGTCTCGTCATTTTTTATTTATTTATATTTTATTTTATTTGGGAACATACAGTGTTACAAAATAAAATTCAGAACAATATCAAAGCACCAATAACATGTTCCCACAGTTAAATACAGTGAAACCTGGTTAGTTGAGATCTCAAGGGACCAAGGATTTTGTACCATTTAAGGAGGTTTTCATTTATCCTGTTTTCCAATTAGACAGGTTTAAAATTATAGTTATGTTATTTAGAGGCTCTTATATTCCTTATAGAGGTGCGCTTATAGAGGTCGAAATGTACCGTTATTCCATTTATAGAGGTGGAAATATTAATAAAAATGCGTATTTTTGGTGTTATGAATTAAGTGTAGGTATATAAACGTGGCGAAACTTCTCCCTACCTGATAAAATGTCTCACTTACACAGGGAATTGAGATACCAAATATAGAGTCCCAATTATAGAAGTAAACATTGAAAAAATCCTAGGAATCAAATTTCATTTAACTAGGTTCGAAAAGTCGCATTAACAGAGGTAATTCGTTGACAAATTCCCGGGACCTTATTGGAATTCTCAATAATAGAGGTTTCTCACTTATCCAGAACCCACTTAACCAGATTTCACTATATATAGTATGTGTATACAAAATGCCTTAGTTCTAACATCAATAATATCAATGTATATTATAAAGTACAGTTGATAGAACACTTAGAAGAAAATAGAAGAAACCTAAAAAAAACAATTTGTAAACATCGCAATCCCGCATCATATCGTTTTATTAATAAAAATGGGCCCTGACGAGACACCTTTTTTGTACAGAAATGGCAGAATAAAATCTCATGGTAAGTGGCCACTCCACTTAAGTCAGATGGACTTTTGACTACCAAAAGATGTTTATGCTTCACCAGTCGACACAATTATGCCGGCCTGTTTGAATCCGGATATTCACAAGCTGATCCCGGAACGCGACGCACTTGCAGGGGCCAAAATGCCGGGTTTAACACCTTGAGTAAGGTAGTCGCTACATGGGTATCCTACCACAAAAAAAGTGTGTGTGTGTACTTATGTACACGCGTGAGAAGTTATACTTCTTTGGCGTAACAAGATAAAAATCTTTTTAAAAATTTTATCTTTCGCCTTACTCTACGTTCAAAATTCAAAACTAAAATGTTGACTATAGCTAACTTCAGGGTGTCGGTTTTTCGTGACGGTGTGCGCGCGCATCGTAAAAATTTACTCTCATCATTTTTCCCTAACGCGCCAAAAGAACTTAAAAATTATCTTCCGTTAAATAATACCAAAGTTTTGAAACCCCGCTAATAGTCAAATTACTTCTTTCATATTTCTCACCTACAATGGGGTCTTGGGCCCTAATAAATCCAAATCCGTCCCACCCAGTACAACTGTAAATGTGTCCGGGGAAACAATCGTACGACTCATTTGCCTCACAAATAATCAACGGAAGTGGGTTGAAGAAACCTCTCCTCAGTCTAATCTGACGTAACTAGAACATGCTGGTACTCTGGAATCATTATGAAAGCCAACGGATGTGCGGGTCACCTGATCATGTGTGGGGGTAAGTTCGGATAAAGGGTAAAACCGTTGGTACAAGATTTTTACCAGACCTTAAGGAAAACTAATTCATAAACTAAGAATTTGTGATGCATTACAAAACAGCTCAGGCTTTGCTCGTGTTCTATCGGTCTTTGCCTGATACGAACTTACCCAAATATATTATATGGTTGTGTCCTGCCTCGGTGGCGTAGTTGTATTACGGTTCGTCTGCAATACTAAGGTCGCAGCTGCGATCCCCGGGTCGGGCAAAGTGATATTGGGTTTTTCTATTCAGTATCAGCCCGGAGTCTGCAGTTTGTGCCCGATGTGCCTATCACATCATGCGTCGGTATATACACGGCGAAAACTGGGTGTATTAGTTGTGCTTCTGCCCACCCCTTCGCTGATAAAGGCATGATGTTATTATTTACTTTCACATTTACAGGTTATAAAAACCCAACTATTAGTCTAATTATATGTATGTAATTTTTCGACTGATTTTATATACCTTTTTCATATCCCTACTTGATTTATGAAAGTTTTTATTTTACAAACGTAATGGCATACAGGAACTGTGGTATTTTTTATTAAAAATTATTCAACGGTTAATGAATCAGGAATTTCACAAATCGATTCCTACATGATTAATATTAACTCGAACTAGCGGTCTACTGCGTTGGTTGAAAATTGTAGAGGTTCGATTCTTCGGTCAGATAGTTTTGTATGCATTTTGTTTGCTATAAAGGAATTTAAGCGATACCTAAGTTTGTCTTAAAAGGAAGGCAAAAAGGTATTCTTGGTATGCCAAGCTCAACAAGCATTGTTTGAAAGCGAGCTTATTTCTATCTGCCGATGTAAATTTTTATTTTTGCTTTCATTTGAATGAATTTCATGTAGAATAGATCACGAATATATTAAAAAATTTAAATACTTTAATTTATTGCTAAAAATTGCGGCTTGAAAATGACAGTTTACATTTTCGCGCGCAAACGGAGCTACACGCCCAGTGACGTCACTCTAGTCATATTTGTTCGCCGGTGGCATTCATAAATGCATAAGTTTGGATTTTCGATATGTTTTTTGAATAACATCACATCACCTCGGAGGTTGGCAATCCACCACTGTACGTTTTAGCCGTCATTTTTTGCCACGTACTACTAAACTATGGAACCAATTGCCGCCAGCAGCATTTCCGGACAGATACGACCTGGCAACCTTCAAAAAAGACCGTATTCCCACCTAAAAGGCCGGCAACGCATCTCTGTGCCCCCTGGTATTGCAGATGTTCATGGGCGGCGGTGATCACTTGCCATCAGGTGAACCGTATGCTCGTTTGCCCCCTATATCATAAAAAAAAAAGTACATCAATGTTACTATGAACACATACACACACACGCCTTTTTATCCCCGATGGGGTAGGCAGAGACGCAACTAAGTGCACCCGCTTTTCGCCGTGCGTTGGTTTAAATTTGGATATAACCGATTGCATTGTCGCCATAAGCTCTGAAATTACTGCTATGTGTAGTTTTGCTGCTGAATGAAATAGAAATAAAAGTCCCACTATGATTACTTCGTAGTAGCTTAGTTCCTTTTTATTACTACACGTGAAAACTCTGTACTTTCAACAACAAAAGAATTACAACCATGAACATTAACTTGCGGTAGATTTCTGGATTCTTCGTTTATGAACCCAACTTTTCCATTTTGATTCGAAAACCTATTAATTTTCGCAATTAAAGAATGTTTACCTTTACAACTTTAACCTTAAACAAGTTGCAGGTGTAATGCCACTAGAGGTAGATTGATTTATTATAACACGTTCCTTTTCACGTTACTTTCAATTCGTAATTATTGTTAAAAATCGATATTAATTAAAATAAAAACACTGCAGTGGCCCTTCTTTTATGCTTTCTTAACATTTTAGCCACAAAATATTGATCAATATTATTTTTGATTCTTCCCTATTTTACTCATCACATGCAACCAGTATTTAAATTCAATGTAATTTAAATTTCGAATCCCACACGAGACCACTTAATATCTCATTTCGACAAGGCAGATTAAAAAATAATACAGAGATATTTTTTAACGTTTAAAAAAAGAGCGTTGCAACCGCCAGCCTAGCGTGGCGCATCGAGTCACTGCTGTGGAATCAAGTTGAACTGAGGACGCGGTTAACGCTCTGCCTGGCCTTTTAGGGATCTTCTTGACATTTTTGTGGCATGACGTTCGATTGTGAGCATTATTTTAACTCCCGACGGGAAATAGAAAGGTTTAAAAAGTTTAACTCTAATGTAGTGAAAGCTGGGTATGGCAGAAAAATCACGAAAGTAAGACTAAAGCAGTGGAAATGAGAGCGTTAAGAAGCATGTGTGGAGTGACAGAGGATGTAGTGACCAAAATCGAGAAGGGTATGCTGAGGTGGTTTGGACATTTGGAAAGGATGGATGATAGGAGACTGACAAAGAGGATATATAAGGCGAGTGTGGATGGAAGGGCCGGCAGGGGTCGACCACACCGAACCTTCGAATGTCAGATATCTGACATTCTAAGTAACGGCCAGGTCAAAAGGACCCTGAACCGGCGGGAGGGCATGAAAAGATTGATGAAGGTAGAGGAAGCGAAAGTAGTGTGCCAGAATCGAGCAAAGTGGCAATCCATAGTCTCTGCCTACCCCTATGCGATAGAGGCGTGATATTATGTATGTATGTATATATGTAAAAAAATTAAGGTGTGTGTCGCATATGTAGCTCCCAAATGAATGGACCGGTTTTTTCGTGGAAATTTTTTGGTGTTATGCTCACCTGATTGTCGATTATTTCAGTATTAAAGCAAAAGAATTTGTGCAAATAATTGTAGGAGGTCTGCGATTGTCATTTCGAGATATTGGATGTTAATAAGTCTATAACACTTGCTTCTTTGTTTGATTTTAGCGAGCTAATCTTTGAAACTACAACAATAAAACTTCCTTCTATATTATTCGAGATTATCAGTGAATTTCACGTGCTTTATCGCGAGCGGAGCCGCCAATAGATGTATTTAATAGGTTACTAATAAGTGTAATCAGAATACAATGTAGATCAGCTAAAGATTTATCTCCCGAAGTTCAGAATTATTCCATGTTTATTGAATACCCATATCCTGACATAGTCTGTGATTCTAGAAGTCTTTCTTCATTATGTTGAAAAATGTTCTTATCGTAATAATTATGTAGGCACGCTTCCCATCCCACCCGTCAAATATATACGGAACCACATAACCAGTTGGGAAAAACAGCGCGGGCAAAGTTGGTAAAACTGCACGGTAACCAGCCTTATTCAACACATGTGGCTTATGATATATGCGAATGTTCTGTTTATTGTAACTGCATTTCGTGTATTTTTGAATTAATAGAAGCTACAAATAAGCTGGACGGGTGGTTTTTCGATATTATTATACCGGTCATTTTATATGTTCTATAGTATTTTTTTAAAAACGATTCGATTTTCAAAACCGTTACATTATAGCAAATTAAATTAATCCAAATTCTATTTATGGAACTTACTCATCGAATTCAAACTTAAATAAACATTAATAACAAACAAGATTTTTTTTTTTTTTATATTATTTATACATTTCGATTTAATTAGGTTTTATAAACACAAGATATCTATTTTCGAATCCTGAATAAATTAAATGTTCTGCTTAGTCGGTTGTAGGTATCATAATAATATTTTAATGTTTATTCCGTATTATATTTTATTGTATATACAAAAACATCTCGAATATTTTCACTCGCTTTTGTTCCATCATTTCGATTTACAATAATTCCAACAAAAAAAAAATTTGATTTATAAATCAAACTCCAATATTAGCACATTTTATTCTCAAAGTTTATAAATAAAAAATTATATTTTAAAATCGATTTCGTTTAAGTTTAATGGCAGTTAAAGCGATCCCAATAAACAATAAACTAGGATGCGGCGGCGGCGTCTGCAAATTGAATCATCGCCGTCGCGCCGCTGTCTGCGAGTTTTTTACTTTTTGAGCGATGTTGGATGTTACCACTAATTGAGTGAAAAACGTATTACGACGGGTGGTTTTTTAATACATCAATGATTACGACACAGAATATTTTGAGTATTATAGTTTTGACAAGTTACTTTATTATATATTTTTTTATGGCACTTGTGTTTTCACATTTTGCCAATGTCAAGTTTGGGTTGTCTTTTTTATTAATTCTGTAGTATGCCGAAGTAAAGCAGTGGCTACCTTACCAAGGCTTTATCGAGGAGTTTTGGCGGCAACAGAAAAAACACTTGATTAACACAGTTATTTCAATACACTTCATTCGAGCTCTTTAATAGAACTATATTGGATAATATACCACCATAATTATGCAATATAACACTAAATATCACCAAAATAATGAATTAAAACAAAAGCACCTCATGATACTTCCAAGTTCCCGCCAAAACTCCCAAGTTACTTTATTATAAAATATATTGTTACGCTGTATTATGTAATCCTATTTAAATTAGTCCGTGGAAAATGTTGTGATTGTAAATTTATCTCTACTCTGTCAAAATATCTAATATACAGGGTCATTTTAACATTGTGTTACTAAATGAAACCACATACTTATCTCCTTGAAAATAACACTTTCTATTAAGTTATTTTAACTATAGATGTAAATCAAAAAAATGTAACTTTTGAACAAAATAAATATCAATAAAAAGTAACTTTAAGTGTACACGCCCTAATGCCACTACTACTGCTCTAAGAGAATTTCTCGCAGCGGCAACGTTACACTTTCAATCAGAAATACACTCACGCACACACCATATTCGCACTAAACTGCAAAATGATAAAAAAATCAGGAAAGTAAAATTTAAATTTTTGGTGAAAATATTAGATTTTCATGGATCATTTTTGGCATAATGTTAGCAGAGACAAAGACAAGTATGTGGTTTCATTTATTAACGCAATGTCAAAATAACCAAGCAATAACCCTGTATAAATCTGTAACATACAATTGTTTGTTCTATTCATTCATTTAAAGCTTTATTGTACATTTTTCCTAGATAAATAAAAATATACGGGTTTGTTTGTTTGGTCGACATATTGTGATTTCTAGTTGTACGTATTGTATATTAATACACGTTTGGCTGACTGCTCTGCCTTCTTAGAAGTCCAAGTATAATGGACCCATTGTGGTTTGTTGTTGGTGTTGTTGGTTTTTTTTTTCTCTCTCTTTATTTAGGACAACAAACAATTGTGTAATAAAAACGAAAGTATACAAAACAGAAATCGAACAATGAAGTTTAACTAACTACACAACCAACACAACACCGTTATCCAATAAGAATGTTAAAAACGTAACAATATAACAATATTATATTATTACAGTATCATCACAGAGTACATAGGTACTTGTATATAAATGCAAACATAATGACAAATTACATAACAGTTTTTAATATTAACAGTAGTAAATATGATTTACATCCTATAAACATAATGATATTATATATTATATTATTACAGTTTCATCACAGAGTAGGTAGGTACTTGTATATAAATTCAAATGTAATGGCAAATTCCATAACAGTTTTAATTTTAACAATAATAATTTTAATTTACATTTAGACCAGGTAGGTTCGACATATTCAAATATAGGTATTCAATACAGGTAAATTATATTATTCTAAATGAATTTCGTTATAGTAAACAGTTACAGTAGGGCCTAGGCCATCTATGGTACTATGTGAGAAAGGATTGTCATTTTATTATGTTTAGCACTAAAACACAGACTTAAAACTTTTACTCCCAAATAAATTAAAAGATCATAATAATACAAAATTATAGTATTATGCTAGGGTAATATCGAAAACAATTTACTCAAGTTAAATTAAGATAAGTTAGCCTGAATATCCCTTAGTTTGTCTAAGACTGATTTCCTAAATTGGCTCATGGATAATACAAATAGATCAATTTCAGAAATATTATCATTGCGGGAATTCATGATGCGCCGAATCGGAGCGCGTTTACCTGCATTGGTTCTACAGTGTTTAGGAGCAAACAAGTGGTGTACATAATTGTGTCGAATACGTTGAGAGCGACTGGGGATGCGTAGGTATATTTGATTTACGAGCTCAGTACAATCGAAGACATTATGGCAAAGTTTATACAAAAACATTTGGTCGAGGAGTAGTCGTCTCGTGTGCAAAGTGGGTAAATTAAACTTGCTCAGTAGGTGAGGATAAGAAGCCTGCGTAAGGGTACACCTGTAATTCATAGTGTTGAGATATTTTCTTTGTACTGATTCTATTTGCTCACTATACTTTTGATAATGTCGATTCCAGATCTGTGAGGCATATTCAAGTTGAGGTAATATAAGTGATTTTAGCAACAGTAAATAGGTAGTGGGCTTCCTAAATGGAGCACAGGTACGCATTATAAAACCAAACAATTGATAGGCTTTATTTGTTATGTGATTAATGTGAGCATCAAAATGTAATTTAGAGTCAATAAATATTCCTAAGTCTTTAATAATAGTTACTTTTTCGAGAGTCGAATTACATAGAGTATAGTAAGCATTGAAGGGGTTGCTTTTGGTAAAACTAATGGCTTTACATTTAGATAGACTCAATTGTAGTTTGTTATACCGACAATAGGAAGAAAATTTATCAAGATCTTCTTGAAATTTATGTATTATAAATTAAGGTTTAAAATAAAGATTTTATTGTATTTATTTATCGGGTAAATAATATCACCATTTTAAAGCAATAAGGTCCAACCTTGTGCCAAACCAAATACATTAATTTACATCCGTTACGATAAATCTTTTTAACAGAATGACTCCGCCTTCAAAAACCACAAAAAAGAAATAAAATTTATTTATTTATTTTCCAACAAAAACATGCAATGTTACAGATACCACTTACAAATAATATGCTCCGTTGTAAAATGCATTATAACAAAATATATAAGTAGTAAGTATATTGAACACTGGTACCCAAAGTAAGATTTCTTGTGTTATGGGTACCAACGCCCTTACAAGTTAATAAATAAATTAACATAGTCTGCCTATTTTAAATTGAACATTGTTTTCGTATCTTTGTTCGTACATTTATTTATCTTTAGCTAGCAATTTTAATTTAACGCCCAAATTACTTTTTTTTTTCTTTTTTTTTGTTATGGACATTACGGTCAGTAGCCTGACGCGAGTCGGCTTTTCTGACCACACCGGACTTTCGGGCGAACGCTTTAGACGCTCCAACCCTTTACATTTAAACGACCACGCTGAGGGCACCCCCTAAGTGGGGTACGAGCCTCGGCTCAGGGCAGTCGTTGGAAGATGATTGAGACATCAGCGATTAGGGGATTTTAGCGGTGTAATACACCAATCTATCCATTGTTTTCATCGGCACGCGGGCCGGAACTGCTAACTGGGTCGGGACATCGGGGGACGCGGCGAGGTCCTCGACGGCGAGGACGGTACAGCGGTCTTGAGGAGTGTGAGAGTTTCAATAACTCGTGCTTTCTTTGGATGGCCAGAGTGATGGCATCATCTGGAATTACTAACCCGTACTTTGAGTATCTACCAATAATCAAAGAACCCGTATAATACAATATTAAATTATTTTTGGTTTGTGGTGGGTTTAAAGGCGTTTTAATTAGTTTTTTTAAGCTATTGCATAGCTTCTATCGCGGGCCTTGAGCGTTGAGACCGAATCCAGAAATTCCGTAACGAAAATAACCTGACATCTTTTTTATCTTACTAATATGAACCTTAAATACAATGCGTAGAATCAATAATTCTTGAAACGAGTATATTTTTATTTATTAAAAAATGCTATGCAATAACTTTACCGCGGCAGTCTCCGAGTGCCACACGTATTTTTTTTATTGCTATCTTGTGTTAGTAGATATAGACAATGACCATATGGGTTTTTCCATCTTAAAAATTATTCCATCGCAGATCGGAGTCAGGAAGTTGGCGGTGTGATACCCCCGTGCCTCGGAAAGCACGTAAAGCCGTTGGTCGTGCGCCTGATCTCTCTCCTGTCATGTCGGAGTGCCGTCTCATCGGACTATGAGAGTGAAGGAATAGCGAGTGCACCTGTGTATTGCGCACACACTTGTGCACTATAATATCTCCTGCGTATCTGGCTGATCTTCGTTGAGATTGGCCGCCGTAGCCGAAATCGGATAGGAAGGGACACACACACACTGTTATAGATCTAACAAAACCCAGCGTTAAAACACTGCAAAAGTCACAGGAAAGCAAAATACGCAATTGTTAAACAAACTCAATTCCTAATGATTCGGGGAAATTGTCACGCAGGCGGTACCGCAAGCAAATCAATGTATTGTAATTACTTCATGCAAACATGAATAGCACAGCTCGTTAATCGAATTTTCGAAACACATTGCGCATTTGTAGTGAAACTGTTATAACTGAAAATCATTACGCGAACATTACAATGGCGGTTGGACCAATATACTTTAAACATTGAAAGAGAGTTTAAATTTTTTGATTTGTATTACTTGGCAAGTGATATTTTATTTCATAACTGTAGATCAATGGTAAAAGTAAACCAATTAAAATAATTTTGTAAGGATGTCAAAACTGATTTAAACGAGCGTCTTGTTCCCCCTTTCTTACAGTGATATAAAGAAATTAGTCGATAAACCGATATTTACTACGAAATGTTACCATTAACAAACATCGGTGTAACCCGACACCCATGAAATAATTTCGTTTAAATTAATGCAGAATGAATTAAAATACAATGTTATAACAGGTTACAGGATGCAATGTTTTTAATGTTATTTTGATTATACGAACAAGTATATTCACGCCTGTAACTAAACTACTTAACGTACCTTCGAAATTATTTTTTGGAGTATTCTCAAGTACGTAGATTTCCTCAAAATTACCGTTAAAGCAAACGCTTATTTAAATAAAACTATTTTTACGGATTTTATCGCGGTTTTTTAATTTATATTTTCTCCCGACGCGACGTTTCGAAGGATTTGCAGCCTTCATGGTCACGGGACGTTTTACATTTCGGACTACCAACACCTCAGTCCGCCCCGTGACCATGAAGGCTGCAAAGCCTTCGAAACGTCGGGAGAAAATATAAATTAAAAAACCGCGATAAAATCCGTAAAAATAGTTTTAATTAAATGTCTAACATTCGCGTAAACATAAGAAATCATTATGCAAACGCTAATTCATAAACAATACACATCAATTTGACAAGTCAGAGGCGTGTGTCTTGGGTTTTGAACCAGCTAACATTTATTTTGTCTCGGCAGAGCGTTCCAAGTATACTATCGTGCACTTTCGAAAGTCTCAAAGAATAATCGTAATCATAATAATCCCTTCCTAGCCGATTTTTGCCACGGCGGCCAATCTCAACAGAGATCAGCCAGGTACGCGGGAGATATTATAGTGCATAAGTGTGTGCGCAATACACAAGTGTACTCGCTATTCCTTCACTCTCATAGTCCGGTGAGACGGCAATCCGACATGACCGGAGAGAGATCAGGCGCAGGACCAACGGCTTTACGTGCTTTCCGAGGCACGGGGGTATCACACCGCCTACTTCGTGACTCCGAGCTACAACTGAGTAATTTTTAAGATGGAAAAACCCAGACACAGTTGTTTTGGCCCGACCCGAGATTCAAACCAGGACGCGCAAACCGTACTCGTAAAGCGTACGCATTACAACTACGCCACCGAGGCAGTCAGGCTCAAAAAATATGTTTTATGATATTATGACTTACAATCATGTATTTTTATAGCTCGCTGTGTAATTTTTCTTGCCAAGTACTACCGGCTCCACTAAGTACGTTTAACGTTGTCGCTAAAGCATTTTATAAATAATTTGATTTTGTTAGCGTCTACGCCAGAGTGGAAATCTTTTCTCGGAATAAAGCTCTGCCCAGACGTGGTCAACGTGTTACACGAGACACTATACAAAATGGAAGATGCAACTAAATTGACTGACTTAGCAATTTACGACCCTAATCATAATCAGTTTATAAACAGATTTTATTTATAGAATGTTTTGTCTTCTTCCTTCAAACTCAATTCAAAGTTCGTTCGGAGAAGACTACTTCTTCTTCTTTTAAAAATGGCTCCACCGTGTCATCGGTGATTTTGCCAATGTCAAGTGGGTAGATGTTAAAATAATATAACTTTTTTAAGAATAACTTTCGACCCAAGGTAAACCAAGAAACGATGGCAGCAAAGAGCAATACAACTAAAATATTTGACATTAGTTACGCCAATGAGAATGTAAACAGTACGTTAATTTAGAACCCATTTAGAAGTTAGAACCAAGCACACTTGACAGGAGCGTACAGCATAGATAGCAACACTAGTGTATTTATAGATTGGAACTATGGAGATAGAGCTAAGGGACACAGAAACGAAAGATAGCAAACTGCACAAGCAGAAGACTAAACATTCGATTACTAAAATAGATTTATAGACTGTTTATGAACAAGGCCGTTAGTTTGTTTAATACAGGTACGACAAAGGCCCTAACTGAATCTAATGGTAAGTGGAATGTAGTCCAGATAAAGTTCCTACTCATAAGAGATGATCATACCTCGCCTCTGCCAAGACGAATGTCCGTAGGTTCAAAACCCAAGGGCACACACACCTCTGACTTTTCTAAAAAGTTATGTGTGTATTCTTTGTGAATTATCGCTCGCTTTAACGGTGAAAGAAAACATCGTGAAGAAACCTGCATATATGAGAAGTTCTCTGAATTTCGAAGGTATGTGAAGTCTGCCAACCCGCACTAGGCCAGCGTGGTGGACTAAGGCCTAAACCCTCTCAGTTGTAGAGGAGGCCCGTGCCCAGCAGTGGGCAGTATATAATACAGGGCTGGTATGGTATGGTATCCCTTGCCAGTCGACACAATTATGCCGGCCTGTTTTAACTGGATATACACAAGCTGATACTGGATCACGATACACGTGGGCCACTATGGCAGGCTTTGACACCTTGTGTACCGTGGACGCTATCCGAGCAGATACAAAATAATATATCCTAGAACCAGTAATATTTTTCAGGACTATTTTTCTATTACCGAACTTTTCAAATCTCGAAGGTGAAGTCTGCTGCTAGGCCAGCGTGGTGGACTAAGGTCTATACCCTCTTCGTATTAGAGGAGACCTGTGCTCAGAAGTGTCCAGTATATAATACGGGACTGGTATTTATTTAAATAAGGTGAAGTTACCATCAACCGACTAATAATCCTCTCTTCGCCAAATAAACAACATTTCCCATACAAATACTTTATTTTTTAACCGCTACAAACGCGTTTACAGCTTTAAAAACATCAGCTGTGAATTCTTCTGGTCTTTCAAAAGCAGCGAATTGGCCACCAAAGTCTGCCTTAGTGCTGCCTACGAGGTTTGGATATTTCCAACGTAGCATATAGTCTGGGAATTGGATTGGCTCGTGCTTGAATTTGAGGACCCAAGTTGGTACTGGAGTGGGTATCCTGGAGAAAGAAAAATCTTCATGAATATGTTATGTGTATATTGTAAAAATGTAAAATACAAAAACATACGGCTAGTGATGAAGAAACTGAACAATTGATGATAATGCCAGTACTGGATTGGTATTCATAAAAAAAACGAAAGTGAGCAATTGAAATTTATTCGAACAGGCCGGCATGATTGTATCGACTGACATTCTATGTAGACACTACTCCACTTACCATCAGATACAATGCCATATAAAAAAGTAGAAATGATGCTATTGATATCTTAAACACTTACTCATCAAAATCACCTCCTGATCCATCAGCAGATTCCTTAAACAGCCTCATAGAACTCGTGATACTCCCAGAGACCCAGTACAGCATGATGTTGTCCAGCAGTTTGTCTGCGTCGTAATATTTGTCTATGCTTCCTTCCGTAGCATTCTTCATTGAAGGATCAGTGTAGATCATGAATTTTTCTACGATATACGCTGCTAGTCCTACTGGAGAGTCTTGAAGTGCTATACCTGGAATTATTTTGAGGATGGTAGTGTTATTCAACACGGAACAGTCCTGGTGGTAGGATATTTGGATAGCGACTACTTTTTTTATATCCTCCCTAGCCGATTTCAGCCACAGCAGCCAATCTCAACGGAGAATAACCAGGTACGCAGGAAATATTATACTGCACAAGTGTGTGCGCAATACACAGATGCACTCGCTATTCCTTCACCCGAATATCCCGAGAGATCAGGCGCAGGAACAACGGCTTTATGTGCTTTCCGAGGTACGGGGGTATCACACCACCAACTTGCTGACTCCGAGCTGCGACTGAGTAATTTTTAATATAGAAAAACCCAGTCACAATGTTTTTGGCTCGACCCGGGATTCGAACCCAGGACCTCAGCGATCACTATACACAAGTTGTAAAATCCACCATAGTGGCCCACGTAAGTGTTGCGTTCTGAAATCAGCCTGATCCGGTTTTGAACTGGCCGTCATAATTGTGTCGACTGGCAAACTACAATCATCTCTACTCACTCAACATTCTATCTGGACTTCGCACCACATTACCAAGGTATATAAAAAAATAAATAAACAAATACTGTCCTCACCAATAGTATCTGGCTTTGTCATTTGCAAATGTTTGTATCCAGATTCCTCCAATAAGTAAGCGACCTTATCCGTCAAAGGATAGAGTCCACTGACATCCTCTGTCACCAGCGTTGGCCAAATAGCTCCTAACAACCAAGTCAGTATGGACAATCTGGAATAAATCGCCGGATAGTTTGTATGGAAACCCAACACTTCATTTGGGAAGAGAGTTGCTAAGTTGGATCCAATTGTGTGGCCAATTCCGCCGCCTTGGACGAAGTAGTTTTGGAAACCAAGCCTTTGCATCAGGTTCCTTAAGATTACCGCTGATTCGTAAGGATACAGTCCAGGTTTAGTTGGTGCCTGAAATATTATACAGATTTTAAAATCCAAAAATATCTTTGCATGAACCATATAACAGACATGGTTTAAATTTTATAATAGTTATAATGTAAGTATATTTAAAATAGGGCCAGTCAAATAGCCTAATGGTAATTTACTCAATGTGCCATAAAAAGCGGAAAGACCATCCATTTATAATCAAGCTACATAGCGAACTTATACTATTATGACTCATATACCAATAAAATTCCAGTAACAATAGTTACAGTTAATGAAAATAACATCTCCGAAAGAATTTAATAAAGCTGCAACAACACACACGGCTTGTGCAACTATTTTGTGTATGGACACGGGGTTACTGATTTCAATTACATTTTTTCCGATACACGATTGAAATAAAAAGTGTAATCTACAGAAAATTGAGTATGTATGATCAGAAACTATGTCTAAAAATAAACAATAAAAAAATACGTGTGGCACTCGGAGACTGCCGCGGTAAAGCTATTGCATAGCATTTTTATTACAAATTTTGATTGACTAAACACAAATTCGATCTTACGCTTACCACATAAAGTAGATTTTTAAACGCGAGCAACGCACGTTTAGTCTTGTTATTGATAAATGTCAGAAATGCAATGGTCATCACAACCAAAGTAGAATAAATCAAAATTTGAAAAAAGAATGTTACGTTCGATTCTTTTGTACTCGTGCCGTGCCAACGCTGGGGAAATAGCTTCTACGCAATGTACATAAGGTTCGTATTAGATTAGTAAGAAATGGTTTTAATGGCTTTAATAAATAAAATAAATAAAAATATACTCGTTTCAAGAATTATAGCTTCTACGCATTGTATTTAAGGTTCATATTAGTAAGATAAAAAAGATGTCAGGTTATTTTCGTTACGGAATTTCTGGATTCGGTCTCCACGCTCAAGGCCCGCGATAGAAGCTATGCAATAGCTTAAAAATCACATAATGATTCCATGAAAACCATAGACTGTATCAAATCAAATAAAATATTTCCAAAAATATGTGTAGTGTGTAATAATGTTTAGTCAGAATTAACTCTAAAAATAGACCAAAATAAAATAACGTAATGAATACAACAAAAAATGTATATGATTCTCCGAATAACTAGATGATATCTGAAACTTAAACAATAAACATTCTGAAATAACCAACATAAATTGTAATATGAATAGGTTGTCGAATTTATTTGATAATAACTTACCTGAGAATAAATGAATCCGGGCAAGCTCGGAGCAATGACTTCAAAAACAAAATCATAGCCGGGCCTTGCAGTTGTGAGCAGTGGGATTGCCTCGTAAAATTCTCTTACAGACCCCGGCCACCCATGTAGAAGCAATAGGGGATACACCTGATGACACCATTATAATGTAAAGTACATGTTAGGCATATTTATATACAGCATTTTAGTGTATAGGCGAGTGGTTTTATGTGTAATGCAGTGGGCGAGCGTTCTCCGCGCTGTCACGGACGCAAGATATAGCGGAGTGCCATTATGTGTAGTGCAGTAGAGGAGCGCTCCGCTCTGTGGATTGGGGGCGTTTGGACAATTCCACCACGGTATCCCTTTCCTGTCGTAAAAGGTGACTAATATGGGCCACAGGGGGTCGCAGGCGGTCGGCGGAGGGCTGTCCGTCTTTAGTTTCGTGTTTTTAGCACATTGTCGCGATCCCTGTGATGGACGGCAGCGTGGCAAATAGGCCTCACGCTGCCGTTGACGCCGAGGGCGTCCTTCGGTGCGCGGGGGCTTCTGAACCAGTAGTGCAGTAGAGGAGCGCTCTCCGCGCTGTCACCGACGCGGCGTATAGCCGAGTGCTATTTTACAGTTTACACTATTTCATCTAACTTACCTTTACATTTTTATCTACTTTAGGTTTAACATGAACAAAATGTATATCCAATCCTTGTACGTTTGTAATAAAATGATTGAATTTATTCAAGAATTTAGCTCTGTCGCTAAATTTATATTTGAATAGCCAATGAGAGAAGAATTGTTCGAACGCCTCTGAGTTAACGCCGTACGTCCAGGCGGCGTCTTCGAAACTCTTTGTTTTTTTAATAATATTACGATAATCTTCGAATAGCGCTCGAATTTCTGTGCCCATCTGTAAAAGAAAAAATATTTTTAATCGAATGAATATAGAGTAAAGATTCATTTGGACGCTATTTCTTATGAGATTAAAAATATTAATAAGAATTGAAACACACACATATTTTTTTTAAATTACTGGCTGCGTAACTGGATTGTGACTTGAGCCATAAAGTTCCGGCTTTGATGTCCAATTCGGGATTCAAATATGTGAGAATTTTCGGTTTTAAAAAAATGTTTATGACTGAATAGATGTATGTTTCTGGGAGGGATTTATGCTATGCGAAGTTTGAGTGCACGATTTGCACCATTATTCTTTAAGCAGAAAGGCTTAAACTTGTGAATGTACATTTTAAATTGAGTGCCGACATACTGAGGTAATTTTAATGAGTTTTAAAGCCTCTAAAATGTTGTTTATGAGACTTAAACATTACTGTGTTCATTGTTCTCACTCTATTTATATTTGAATCTACGAAAGTCAAGAATTTATGAAAAATTAAGTTGTCAGTTGTAGGTCTGTTCATGTACAGGAGGAGATTTTTTAGAAAGTCATGTAATCATTTTATCCCTATAAAGGACTTTACTCCAAATTTAAACATACGACAGTATGACTTTCGCTGTGAAGTCTCGGATTTTAGGCCCCATCGGGCTAAATAATATATTTTTCTGTTACTGCCTGAAGTATGGAATTTGTATGCAATTTGGCGATAGGATCACCCCCTATTGGAAGACACGACTAAAAGTAGGTGCACTAGTTGCGCTTCTGCCTACCCCTTCGGATATAAAAAGGCAAAAATGTGAAACTTACTTACAGCATCAGAGAAAACAATTCTGTACGGTCTTATTGAATTGTCGGCTTCCTGCGTCCCACTAGGCCCCCACCATCTATTCAAATCCACATTGGGAAGGTCTGGGACGTGTGTGAATTTTACATAAACATTGTACACAAATGTTGAGTACATTGCTATTTTCACTATCATAAAAGCAACGAAGACATATTTTAGAAACTGAAAAAAATAATTACAACACTAAATGACATAATAAGTAGTACAAAAATAAAGAGAAAAAAGTACAAATGGCTGTCTTATCCCTCAAAATCTCTTACAATCATGGGATATAAGAAAATACTGAACAAATAATTAATGTTGAATAACCTTTTAATTTCTCATTTTTTAAAGAACTTATAACTGGTGGTAGGTCTCTCATGTGTAAGAGACCGTCTGGGTGGGTACCATCGCAATGTCTATTTCTACCGTCAAGCAGCAGTGTACATGCACTGTTGTGTTTCGGTTTGTAGGACATTGTAGCCAGTGTAACTACAGGACATAGTGAGACATAACATCTTATGTCTCAGGATAGCGAGCGCAGTGGAATGCCACACAATACTTTGTAACTCAAGGTGCTGGATGGTGTTGCTACTGTTTATGGGTGGTCGTAACGCTTACCATCAGGCGGACGGTATGCTCGTCCGGTCATTCAATGCCATAATTTTTTTTTTTTACAAAGTGCTTGCTGCTAAACTTTTACCAGATAAGGCGTTACGATTTATAAGCATTAACGGCACTTTGAACAATAAAGCACAGATGGACACTGCACTGCGCTCATACGCATGCATGCTCACGCCTTTTATCCCCGAAGGGGTAGGCAGAGGCGCAACTAGTGCACCCACTTTTCGCCAAGCGTATTCCGTCCCATGATGTGATAGGGGGCGAGCCTATCGCCATATCGGGCACAAATTCCAGACTCCGGGCTGATACTGAATAGAAAAATCCAATATCACTTTGCCCGACCAGGGGAACGAACCCGAGACCTCAGCCTTGCAGTCGTACCGTGATACAACTACGCCACCGAGGCAGTCCTCATAAACTGCGCTCATAAACCTGACACATTTAAAGGTAGGATAAATTTTATATCCACCCAGACAGCGAGCATCGTAGATAAGGTGTTAAAACCCCAAAGTGACCTACGTAAGTGAGTACCTACGTAGTTGATTATTTTGTTTTAAATACAATTGTGAAAAATGTATACTATCCAAAATCAAATGGAAAAAGAATTTTCAAAATTGGCACAATAATAAGTAAGTTATAAAGCTTTGAAATTTGGTGGAAGGCGTAGCTGTCAAATAACAGCAATACTAGGTTATGACGTCACCAAGCGCCGTCGGCCATAACGCTGCCTGCGTGCGAAAGAGATAGCGCGATCCCCGCCACGCACCCACTTTTGTTCACAAGAATATTTCAAAATTGAATAACTGCTTTATTTTTCAATCGATTTTGATGCTGATTTCACAGAAGAATTTCTTTTTCGAATTATATAAAATAATGTACAAAATCAAACAAAGGGAACTACCCTATTGTGTCGGCTGACGAAAGATAATCATCGCTCGTTAGTTGACACTCTATCTGGACCTCTCTCTCTTAATCATCAAGTGCAATGGGGTCACTTTGCCATACCCATATAAAAAAATGGTAAGTCTCATGTTATCTGGGAACATAGAGTAACACACATTGATCAATATATTTGTTTATACGCATCTGATTATAATCTCACTGGTCGACTCTATACCAATATTATAAGCTGAAGAGTTTGTTTGTTTGAACGCGGTAATCTCAGAAACTAGTGGACCGATTTTGAGAGTTCTTTAACTAATAGGAAGCTACATTACTCCTGAGTTCTATAGGCTACTTTTTATCCGGGGTAAATATTTTTATCCCGGTAAATTTAAATAACCCCCGACACAAAAAATATCTTTGTAATAAAATTGTCTTTGTCGTTTAAGTACCTAGTAATATTTTGAACCAAGCGTCGTCGCTTCAGGGGACCGCTAAAGAAGTATTTTCATCTCCCTGGTCCGGATATCGGTCCCCCTACGCGAGGACGCTTGGGTCAAAATATTACTAGGTAGGTACTTAAACGACAAAGATAATTTTCGGGGTTATTTAAATTTTAATTTAATTTTAATTTCAAACTTTTTAAATTACTATATTCTCCATTATGGGTCCTTGACAATCAACTATCTAGCACTTACTCTTTGAGACCATTCTTATGAGCCCACACACGCTATATCTGCTATAAGTTGCTAAAGAGTTGGGTAACCCGCAGACTACTTGATGCTGCAGCATCAGATTAAGGTTAACATGTCTTGAAAATATTTCCGAAGTCACAGGACACTACATTTTAAAGCAGTCGGAGTTTTGAAAGTTAGAAATGAACTGATAATCTTCAAACGCGTGAACAGATCTTCATAAATTATAGCTAAGAACCATATCGCTTATATATAAAGACAAGAGAAAAAGATAGTCCGTCTACTTAAATTAGCACTTTTAAATCTTCATTTATTACTTACACTAAAACTACTTTTATCACTCGTTTCCAATTTCGTCGCACTTTTCTTTTTTCTTTCGCCTTTAGCATCACTCCTTTCTTTACCTTTCTTAGCCATGTTTCTTTTACCAAATAACTACAAGTACTAAAAATCTATCGCTTTCGCGTTATCATCTGATAATGGTTGCCGAATGACCAAACTACACGTTGAGTAATATTTTTATCATTATCAATATTGATGAAGGATTCGTTGTGATAACTGATATTTTTGACCCATTAATGATTGTGTCTAACTATAAACATTACAATTATGTTGTACATACATAGCATTACGCCATTTCTCTTTTCGGAGGTAGGCAGAGGTTTAACACACCCACAATTTGCCAGCTATGTTAGATTCCATGTAATAGAGGGCGGGCCTGTTTACCAGGTATATTTCCAGACTTGGTGATGAGCTGAAAAAAATATCATTTTGACCCACACAATTTGACGTTAATAATATAAGTATGGATACGAAAACAACTCTGTCAGTCTGTAACGCTTTCATGGCTGAACCGGTGAACCGATTTCGAAGAAATTTGGTATGGAGATAATTTAAGACCTACTTTTATTGCAGGGAAATATAAGGACCTTTAACTCGCAATAAATTATAAAGCTAATATATTATATTTCATTCTAGAATTAGCAATACAGATATCTTAAACCTTAAACCAAACAAAACCTACGATAATGGACAAAGGACAACGTCCCAACAGACGAAGTTAGATAAAAATAAAACGAATACTCTCGTAAATTTATGCAATTTTTTCAAACCACATTTGAATAAAGGAAACCTATAGATAATTGAACAGAAATCTGTAACAATCTCGAGACGCTCCACGGAATCTTCATCCATTATCAGGATTACGCGAATTGAGTCTATATAAATTGGGTGTGCAATCCATTGTGGCTGTGCGATGCTATACTTTTATTGTTACGTGAACTTTTCAATTTTTTCTTGAATTTGAGAAATAGAGATTGGAGAGGTCTTCACCCAAGCAGCCAGTCGTGAAAGCTAAATAAAATTGTTTAAATTGAGCTCGCGTCACCAAATGGAAGACCCACGGTAATTTTTTTTTTTTTTTATGGTATTGAATGACGAGGCGAGCATGCCATTCGCCTGATGGTAAGCGATACGACCACCCATATACAGTAGCAACACCATCCAGCACCTTAAGTTACAAAGTACTGTGTGGCATCCCACTGCGCTCGTCATCCTGAGACATAAGATGTTATGTCTCACTATGTCCTGTAGTTACACTGGCTACAATGTCCTTCAAACCGAAACACAACAGTGCATGCACACTGCTGCTTGACGGTAGAAATAGACATTGCGATGGTACCTACCCAGACGGACTCTTACATATGAGAGACCTACCACCAGTTATAAGTTGTTTAAAAAATCAGAAATTATAAGGTCATTCAACATTAATTATTTGTTCAATATTTTCTTAAATCCCTCCCATGATTGTAAGAGATTTTGAGGGATAAGACCGCCATTTGTACTTTTTTCTTCAATTCAACATTCACTTGTGGTAGGTCTCTCATTATGTAAGAGGCCGTCTGGGTGGGTACCACCGCAATGTCTATTTCTACCGCCAAACAACAGTGTGCATGCACTGTTGTGTTTCGGTTTGAAGGACATCGTAGCCAGTATAACTACTGGACATAATGAGGCTTAACATCTTATGTTTCAGGATGAGGAGCGCAGTGGAATGCCACAAAGTACTTTGTAACTCAAGGTGCTGGATGGTGTTGCTACTGTTTATGGGTGGTCGTATCGCTTACCATCAGGCGAACGGCATGCTCGTCTCGTCATTCAATGCTATAAAAAAAAATGAGAGGTGTCAAGGGACACCCGGATGGAACGAAGTTCCTTTCGATTAATTAGTGAAGGAATTGTAATAAAATTTTATTTATATAACAGAGTGTGTATATATATAAATATATAAATATTTTCCTATTTCCGTTCCAATACATAAGTTTCTAGAGAAAAAAAACAAATAAATACGTGTGGCACTCGGAGACTGCCGCGGTAAAGCTATTGCATAGCATTTTTATCACAAATTTTGATTGACTAAACACAAATTCGATCTTACGCTTACCACATAAAGTAGATTTTTAAACGCGAGCAAAGCACGTTTAGTCTTGTTATTGATAAATGTCAGTAACCAAAGTAGAATAAATCAACAAAATTTGAAAAAAGAATGTTACGTTCGATTCTTTTGTACTCGTGCCGTGCCAACGCCGCGCTGGGGAAATAGCTTCTACGCAATGTATTTAAGGTTCATATTAGATTAGTAAGAAATGGTTTTAATGACTTTAATAAATAAAAATATACTCGTTTCAAGAATTATAGCTTCTACGCATTGTATTTAAGGTTCATATTAGTAAGATAATAGCAAAAAGTGTCGTGACAACTTTCCGTCCAGCCCCCTTTCACAACGCGCGATAAGGAACTTCGTTCCAACATAAAAAAAAATTGATATAAATTTCAAGTTGATACCTTTACGCGCTCCTGAGAAAAAAGGGTCTAAACAGATAGACGGGCAACAAAGTAATCCTATAAGGGTTTCTTTTTTCTTTTTGAGGTACGGAACCCTAAAAAGATGAATTTTAATAAAAGAAATAATAAACATATATATTTCGTATCTTTCACTACTCCACACGACTATCCCACCGACATTATGTAGATTGGACATCTGCTTGTCTTGTCGAATCCTACGCGAGCCGACGACGCCGCGCAGATTCGTTTTGATATGCGAATACTCGATCTTGCAATCTCTTTGAATATCGAAACGTTTCGTACAGAATATTTTGAAATTCGAAAGTGGCTGTTCTATTTCTGATATTTAAATATTTTCTAAATTTGAAAAATAGTTATTGACTTCTGTGGAATGTCATTTGATAATAATAAACCAATGAAAATAAGTTACTTTCAAGGGCGTCAAATAAACTTTTTCTGATTGGTCCATTTTCACATCCTATCCTACTAATATTATAAACGCGAAAGTTTGTAAGTATGGATGTATGGATATCTGGATGTATGGATGTTTGTTACTCTTTCACGCAAAAACTACTGAACGGATTTCGATGAAATTTGGCACATGGGTAGATTAAGTCTTGGATTAACACATAGGCTACTTTTTATCCCGGGAAAATATAAAGCGGTACTTTTATCCCAGGAAAACTCATTCACGCGGGCGGAGCCGCGGGCAAAAGCTCGTACATAATAAATGAACATAGCGGTTTGGATTGTTTATTCAAAAAGAGCCGTTAGACTTTATGTATATATATTTTTTTGTTTTATTGCATTGATTTACGAGACGAGCATGCCGTTCGCCTGATGGTAAGCGATACGACCACCCATAAACAGTAGCAACACCATCCAGCACCTTGACTTACAAAGTACTGAGTGGCATTCCACTGCGCTCGTCGTCCTGAGACATAAGATGTTAAGTCTCATTATGTCCAGTAGTTATACTGGCTACAATGTCCTTCAAAACGAAACACAACAGTGCATGCACAATGTTGCTTGGCGGTAGAAATAGACATTGCGGTGGTACCCACCCAGACGGCCTCTTACATAATGAGAGACCTACCACCAGTTGATCGATTTTGAAACGATTTAACAGTATTTGACAATGCAGTTTTGAGTAAATAAATCGAAGCATCTCACTACGCGTATAAACCAAGTAAAATCAGTCAAAGCTACGTACAAAGTTAGTATTAAACAAATCCAACAAGAAACTCGAACGAAAATTTATTTTTAACACGTTTTTTACAACTGCTATTAACTCTCTTCTATTATGTAGCAGCTCACTTGTTCTATAAATTTTTGATGTCCTCTAAATGATTACAATGAATTTCACATCTCTGCTAATTGTTTTTCTTTCTAAAACATTAAAAAGTATTGACCAATCTCTTTACGTATATGGTGATACCTAATGATTTCATTTCATTTATATTTTAATCCTACACAAGCAAATATATTATAGTTAATTGTGAACATTTTCAAAAATCAATAAAGGCTTATTTATTATTATTTATCTATTATAGTAGCTTTTGCCCGCGGCTCCGCCCGCGTGAAAAAGTATTTCCGGGATAGAAGTCCCGCTTTATATTTTCCCGGGATAAAAAGTAGTGTATGTGTTAGTCCAGGATATGATCTATTCGTGCGCCAAATTTCATCGAAATCCGTTCAGTAGTTTTTGCGTGAAAGAGTAACAAACATACATCCATACAGACATTCTTACAAACTATCGCGTTTAAAATATTAGTAGAATTTCAATTTACTTAGAATGGATTTTTAACTGAACAATATAGGGTACAAAATAACATCTATAAAGTTTGTGCAATTCTATTTTTAATTTAGACAGATTCGAATAAAGAATATATAAAACATAAGATACGGTGATTCTGTAAAAGATAAAAAAACTATTTCATTTCTTATTCCCGCTGCCTTCGAAGTTTATGAAAAAGTTAAATAAAATGGGGATAGAGACGAAGCGAGTTGCAGATAGAAATTGGCCGCGAATTCGCGCGAACTCCAGAACATTCTCGAAAACTTTGTGATTGAAATGAAATAACCACGCTGTATTTTAATGTCCGAAGTTATTATGCCTGTCTAGATGGTAGGTAATCAAATTAGTATATTTGGCCCAATAGAATCATTCTTTAGTAGTGTACTTGTATCGCTATTCAAAAAAAAACACACGTCGCGCCTTTATCCCCGAAGAGGTAGGCAGAGGCTTAACAATGGCACTCACTTACTCACTAACCAATTTTCACCAAGTGTGTTCCGTCCCATGATGTAATAGGGGGCGACCCTATCGCCCAAATCCAGACTCCGGTTTGATACTGAGCAGAAAACCCAATATCACTGTCCAACCCGGGGATCGAACCCAAGACCTAATACAATACAACTACGCCACCGAGGCAGTCTTTTTTATCTAATTACCTTTAAAGTAAGTAATTTAGTTTAAATGAAATTCATTCACGTTATTGGTAAGGTAGATAATTTATTTTGGGCAAGAAGTTTAACCAATCAGCTGATGTTGCATATAATGATGAAGAATAGATTATGTGTGTCAAAATACTCTTATTAAACTAGCGACCTGCCCCGGTTTCTTACGGGTAACACGAATTATAATCTATAGCCAGATGCCAATGTCGACAAAATTGCTATAAGCCGCTACGAAATTACACGAAATCACCTTCTGGGCTATTAAATAAATTTATTAATATCGCTCCAGTCATTTCAAAGTCCATAGGGAACATCATCATCAGCCACACGACGTCCATGCTGAACATAGGCATCCCCTAAAGATTTCCAGATGGACCTGTCAAAAGCGGCCTGCATCCAGCGTGTTCCGACCTTTATCAAGTCTATCCATAGGGAACATACATACATAAATAACAATGACTAAAGACTACAAATGTGTAAAAAGTAGTCGTCATTGGGTAATTTGAAAAGCTAGTCCTCAGAAATCATATTGAACACAGCACTAATATACATAGCCACTGAGCGCGTCTGTGTGTGACACCACAAATTGTATTCTATTGAATGGGAAAATTAGAGCGTCGAATGACTGACTGAGCGTTGAATGGTCGACTATCGTTTATTTATTGAAATTGCAAATGCAATCAGCCCTGTTTTATATACTGCTCACTGCTAAGCACGGGCCTCTTCTACTACTGAGAGGGGTTAGGCCTTAGTCCACCACGCTGGCCTAGTGCTGGTTGGCAGACTTCACATACCCTCGAAATTCTTATGGAGAATTCTCAAGTATGTAGGTTTCGTCATGATGTTTTCCTTCACCGTTAAAGCGAACGATAATTGATAAACAATACACACGTAACTTCGAAAAGTTAGAGGTGTGTGCCTTGGGTTTGAACCTGCGGACATTGTCTCGGCAGACCGTTCCATTTCCAACTAATTCCCAATTTATTGAAATGTTTTATAGTAAATAGCATCACGCCTTTCCTTTTAAGGTAGACAGAGGTGTAATCACATAATACACCAGATATGCTTCTTGAGTAGACAAAGGTATCGCCAGATATGGCGGGTCCCAGGATGTGATCCTGGGCCCTACTTTAGTCTCCGGACTGATACTGGTCATAAAAACCAAAAATCATTTTGACTAAATATAATAAAGAGCTTGTCTTTATTATCTTTACATATTATAAAACAAAGTCCCTCGGCCGCGTCTGTCTGTCTGTCTGTCTGAACGCGATGAACTCAATAATAAATAAAATACTTTACTCATCACGTAGGCGAACATAGTTGCACTTATGATAAGTCAAGATACATTAAATTGATTATATTAATAATTATTATTAATACCAATGGTCACTTATTATGAAATGTGTAAAAACTATTTCTGGATCTAAAGACCTCACTCCTACCTGTGCCATAAAGAAAAATCAATGAAAAACCCGCATAAACAATCTTTCATTCAACTGTCGTATTGAGACAAGTTAATTGGAGTGCGCATTGGGTATCACTAATGACGTCACATCAAAGGCAACCCCATCGATGCAGGTACAGGGAACATCTGGATTTATTGATGTTATGGTAATACGAGAGATTGCTTTCAAATTGGAATTTGAATTGTTCTAGAATTTATCCGTTGTTGGTAGAGTTTATTTATGACTCATGATGGGATTTAGATTTTGTAGAATTATTTACTAACTAGCTTTTGCTTGCGGCTTCGCCCTTGTGGAAGAGTTTTTCCGATAAAAGTTCCGCTGTATATTTTCCCGAGATAAAAAGTTTATATCCTTCCCAGGATCTAAAACTATCTCCATACCAAATTTCATAAAAATCTGTTCGGAAGTTTTTGAGATTATCGCGTTCAGACGGACAAACAGACGTGGCGCGGGACTTTGTTTTATAATATTTATAAAGATAGTTTATTGTTTATTGTTCTAAAATTTCTACTGCCCGGTGGCGTAGTTGTATTACGGTACGACTGCAATGCTGAGGTCTTGGGTTCGATTCCCGGGTCGGGCAAAGTGATATTGGATGTTTTCTAATCAGTACCAGCCCGGAGTCTGGAATTTGTGCCCGATATGGCGATAGGCTCGCCCCCTATCACATCATGGGACGGAATACGCACAGCGAAAAGTGGGTGCACTAATTGCGCCTCTGCCTACCCCTCCGGGGATAAAAGGCGTGAGTATGCGTATGCGTAGAATTTCTATCCGTAAAGGCCTCTCAAGGCAGAGAGCGTAGCTAGGTGTGATAATTTCGTCACGAGTTGATCGCGTGCGCGTTGAACCATCACGTCAAGTTTCCTGTAGCTGTTCCTGTGTGACGTCTTTCCATACATTGTCATAGTAATTCGCATGCCAAAAGCAATCAACACGCGATATGAATATCACACACAGCTACGCTCCCTGTCTAATAAAAGGTATCACGCCTTTGAACACGGAGCCTGTTTTGGAAGAAGAATAAATGGATATTTTTGGCCAGTTATTGTAATCTGTTTTACTATATCTTTTGTACTCGTGACTAAATACACTGAGTCGACAAGCCGCTTAGCTTGCAAGCACGGCTGTTTTCCAGTTTGAAAGTCTTTTGTGCAGTGTGATTGTGCATCAAGAGACTATGCAGGGGCGGTAGAAGACGACAGCTGGACACTTTCCGTCAAAGGAACTGGTGGTTAAACCCCCACAATTTGAATTTTTACGGTTATAGTGGACTGTATAAATAGGCGGTTTTTTGTGCACTGGCAGTGTTACTGTATATGCGGTGACAACAAAATAGGGACACGGGAATAAAATTAAGGACTTACTGTGGTGCGGTGACCTGCCTGTTCTGGATGCTTCCCCGGGATCCCGGTTCTTGCGGTCTTCAGAAGTAGTGGTGATGCGACGGCAGGCGGATGGCAAGTGTGTCAAATATAATTGACAGATAATTAACCAAGGACAATAGAAATTGTTTATGTCCTTGGTATATTTTTAAATTTGGTGCCAGCGCCCGTTCCATATCCAAACTTGATACTTCAAGCTTGAGTGAATAAGGAAGGATTGGGAAAAGGAGTTGTGTTGTTTAGCATAATATACAATGCACAGTGCATAATGCCAATACATTATAACAATACCAACCAGGAACCCTGCAGCCCTTCTTAATGCGCCGATTATAACTAACAACAACATAACCGCCCCCATGAAGTCGGGGCGGTAGTGGTAAATTAATTATTCAGCATTAAACAAAGGCTTGGATTAAAGGATATGTTCGCTTTTTGTTTTAGTGCTGGGCCTCAAAATTTAACCAGGCTCAAACTTTATGAATACTAAAGGGGCAAAAATATGTATCTTGGATCCATTAAAAAAAATATTTGCGACCCTTCCATTTATAACTAACTTTTTTAAAAACGTTCAATTTAAGTGTAGTTTTTAAGCAAAATAAAATTACATAAATCTCTAAATCTGAGGATTTTATAAATTATACCATTTATTCCAAAGGTCTAGTTAGAGTACGCCTTCTATCCAAATCCTACGAATATTGTAAACGCGAAAGTTTGTAAGTATGGATGTATGGATGTATGGATGTCTGGATGTATGGATGATTGTTACTCTTTCACGCAAAAACTACTGAACGGATTTCGATGAAATTTGGCACACGGGTAGATTATGTCCCGAATTAACACATAGGCTACGTTTTATCCCGGGAAAATATAAAGCGGGACTTTTATCCCGGGAAAACTCATTCATGCGGGCGGAGCCGCGGGCAAAAGCTCGTACAATATAAAGGATCTTGGTTAGAATTTTAACCTCGTTTTTGGACATGTCCTTTATCTTATATTTTAGTGATAGTGACAAGGCAATTACAAATCACGAGTTTCGCAAATATACTACCTTCAGAAAAGTCCTTCTGAGAATTCAGAGGTTCGCATGGGAACCAAATAATTAAGACAATAAAACCATTATTCAAATCGACAGCCTCAATGAGATTTTACAAAAAGCAGTAACAAATCAACAACTGTAGTTATAGAAACTAGCAACCAATAAGGTGTTAAGAAGCAATTGGGGCATTCGCTGAAATCTAGTTTTCAGACCGCTGCACCACTCTCAAAGGATTCTAATTGGGTTTGCGTCAATCCAAGTTATTTATTTATATCTTTAGAAATAAGTTAGCTGTTCTAATTAATTAACTCATTATTTTATTAGTGTCTCGCGTAGCCCGCGTGTTCTATGGTAAAAAGTGCCACTGTCCTTTTTTTTTTATCGTGGCCCTAACGGCCAGTGGCCTGACGTGAGTCGGCTTTTCTGGCCACACCGGACTTTAGGGTGAGCGCTTTAGGCACTCGCAACCCTTTAATTTAAGTGACCACGCTGAGGGCAACCCACTAACGGGCTACGGACCTCGGCTCAGGACGGTCTCTGGGGCCACTGTACATTTACACACACGCCTTTTATACCCGAAGCGACAGGCATAGGTGCAACTAGTGCACCCAATTTTCGCCATCCGTATTCCATCCCATGTTGGGATACGGGACGAGCTTATCACCATATCGGGCACAAATTACAAATTCCGAGCTGATACTGAGTAGAAAAACCTAATATCACATTGCTCGATTCGGAGATCGAACCAAAGACCTCAGCACTGCAGCCGAACCGTAATACAACTACGCCACCGAGGCAGTCATTAACACTGTTCATTTAGTGGGATAAAAATGTACCTGTGTGTTATTTTAGGACTTTCGGTATAGTCTATCGGCCACAAATCTTAATCAAAAAAATAAAATAACGAACACTTTTTCTTCCGGGCAAAATTCAAATAAATATAATCAATTGTGTTTAGAATATTAATGTTTTGTGACCATTGATGTATTAAAAAACCTTGTCACTTTGTTAGTTATGACATTTTAATTATTCGAGCGGTATCATTGATGTATTAAAAAATCCAGCGGTATAGACAAAATACAAATTAGGCACCGCGCAGACTGTCAATTTGTTTCCGATAAACACTACACAATTGCTCACGCCACTTCAAGTACTGTCAATTTTATACTATTGTACAGCGTTTGCGTGACGTTTTAGCTCAAAGATGTTTTCTATATACGTACGTCATGGAATGCAATCGGCCCTGTATTTTATACTGCTGAGCACGAGCCTCCTCTACTACTGAAAGGGCCTTAGTCCACCACACTGGCCTAGTGTGGGTTAGCCGACTTTACATACCTTCGAGATTTTTATGGAGAATTCTCAGGTATGTAGGTTTCCTCACGATGTTTTCCTTCACCATTAAAGCGAACGATAATAATAATCAATACACACGTAACTTCGAAAAGTCAGAGGTGTGTGCCTTGGGTTTTGAACCTCCGGACATTGTCTCGGCAGACCGTTCCATCCCCAACTAGGCTATCGTCGCTTACCTACGTAAGGAACTATTATTTTTTATTACTTTACCTAACTAAATATATTTAGTAACAAAACCTATTGTACGTAAATTGTCTCTTTTGTTACCATTTCCCGGAGACTTGCATCAAGGCAGACTCTTAAGTCATACAATATGTATTCAGAGTATGAATGAAGACGAGCTACCAACTTAACTTAGTTACAGCGAGTTGAAATGAAGTTGTAACTGTCAGCTAAGTGTTGCGACTTGACAATAACTTAATTGTTCCAAACAAGTTATTTGCATAGGTACAGTGGCTTACTTCTGTAATGTACAAGGAATATTAAACAGGGATTTGGGAAGTCTTTGTTTATTGAAAACGGCTATTTGTGTTTTACTAAGGGGTAGAATCGCGTTGTAGATATCTAAGTATATATAACTTGAATGATGGACTACACCGAGGCAACATCAGCAGTGGCAGCTTTAGAGGTTGGTAAGTGGGGTAATCGGCAAGGGTCACGCGCTAGTAGGGGTCTCGTGGTGACAAGTAGGACAAAGAAAAAAATATTTAAGAAAAACAAAACACCCGACTGCGTCATTATCTCCCATCTTTATTAAATTCATTGAAGAACTGAAAAGATACAGACAAGATTTTAATTTGAATATTTTATTTTGGTTTTCAATAATCTTAGCTGACATTGTTCACAAACGCAGTCGGAGGCATCTGCTGACTCCGACATTTTGTTGCTCTACCTATATCACCAACCAAATTATGAGAAGTGAGCGTGTTATGACGCGGCGTATAGCCGAGTAGTGCCATGTGTACTGCAGTAGACGAGCGCTCTCCGCGCTGTCACCGACGTGGCGTATAGCCGAGTGCTGTTATGTGTAGTGCAGTAGACGAGCGCTCTCCGCACTGTCACCGTCGCGGCGTATAGCCGAGTGCTGTTATGTGTAGTGCAGTAGATTAGCGCTCTCCGCGCTGTCACCGACGTGGCGTATAGCCGAGTGCTGTTATGTGTAGTGCAGTAGACGAGCGCTCTCTGCGCTGTCACCGACGTGGCGTATAGCCGAATGCTGTTATGTGTAGTGCAGTAGACGAGCGCTCTCCGCGCTGTCACCGACGCGGCGTATAGCCGAGTGCTGTTATGTGTAGTGCAGTAGACGAGCGCTCTCCGCACTGTCACCATCGCGGCGTATAGCCGAGTGCTGTTATGTGTAGTGCAGTAGACTAGCGCTCTCCGCGCTGTCACCGACGCGGCGTATAGCCGAATGCTGTTATGTGTAGTGCAGTAGACGAGCGCTCTCCGCGCTGTCACCGACGCGGCGTATAGCCGAATGCTGTTATGTGTAGTGCAGTAGACGAGCGCACTCCACGCTGTCACCGACGCGGCGTATAACCGAGTGTTGTTATGTGTAGTGCAGCAGACGAGCTCTCTGCTCTATCACCAGTACCCGAGTCTTGCCTATAAAGATTATAATAAATACACGTACAACATGCACTCATTAATATAGAACATTCTGTGGGCTTCGTTAAAATTAATGTTATTCAAAAACTTGGCCCGTCTTCGTGGAAACTTGTTAATTTATTGGCAAACAAAGCTGAAACTTAATAATTTCCCCTCTGCAAGATAGCGTTACGCCTCTACGCGTTTTGTTTTCTTTATAATGAAGTAACAACATGAGGAAAGTTTGTATGCCTTGTTATTGTGGGCTTCGAATAATATCTGATAACGGGTTTAGTTTCGGAGAAATTTATTTAGCATAATAGATTGTATGGAGGTTAGGTATTTGTTTACTTTGATAGTGCTACGTGTTGTTCGAAGCACACGAAACACGTGTAAAATATGTAAAATAATTGAAATTGCATATAAATTGGTATAAAACTTGCTTGTATATTATAGGAATATCAAGATAATTCGGTAATGCGTAACAAACCTTCAAACATATACTTTCGTACTTATACAAAGTATTAGTAAGTAAATAAAATCAACATACTTACCTGACCTTGATTAGTCTAAGTTAAACCAAATCTTACTTGTTACTCTAACTAATATTAAGGACTAGCATTGCACGCGGCTCCGCCCGCGTGGAAAAGTTTTTCCGGGTTAAAAAGTAGCCTATAGCACTCAGGAGTAATGTAGCTTCCTATTAGTGAAAGAATTTTCAAAATCGGTCCAGTAGTTCCTGAGATTAGCGCGTTGAAACAAACAAACAAACAAACTCTTCAGCTTTATAATATTAGTATAAATACCTAAATACGAAGGTTTGTGAAAATATTTGGAAGTTTGCTAGAAGTAAACGCAGACACAGCTGAACGGATTTGGATGAAATTTGGCACACGGGTAGGTCATGTACTGGATTAACATAGGCTTATTTTTACTTTTATCCAGTTAATTTGCTCCCGTGGAAAATAATGAATATTTTTAAGCTGATTCTTTAAGTAGGTGGCGCTGGCGTCGTACAGTGTTTTACGGACTTTTGTAGCGGCAAAGGCTTTTCACGCGGGCAAAGACGCAAGCAACACCTAGTCCTACTAATATTATAAACGCGAAAGTCTGTAAGTATGGATGTATGGATGTATGGATGTATGGATGTTTGTTACTCTTTCACGCAAGAACTACTGAACGGATTTCGATGAAGTTAGAGGGCCACCACGCTGGCCTAGTGCAGGTTTGCAGACTTCACATGATACCTAAATATTATAAACAAAAGTGTCTGCATGTATTTGGATGTTTGTTAAAAGTAATTTCATGAACATCTGAGTGGATTTGGATTAAAATTGGTAAATTACACGATTCCGGTAATCTGAACAGGGGCTTCGTTATTCGAGTGCATTTGCCGAATACAAAGGCTATTTTAAATGGTCAGCTATTAGAATGAACACCAAAATACAATATATTTGTTTGTTTTATACGATTAAAATTTTATAAATAACTACATTTTACTCGGGGCTCCGCCCGCGTGAAATTCTCGTCCTCCATTTTGTTAACTGCTATTCAATAACCCCCGACACAAAAAATCACTAAAAAGTAAAAAATTAAAAGTGCCTTTGTCGTTTAAGTACCTAGTAATATTTTGACCCAAGCGTCGTCGCGTCGGGGGACCGCTAAAGAAGTATTTTCATCTCCCTGGTCCGGAGTTCGGATTTTACTTTTTAGATATTTTTTGTGTCGGGGGTTATTTAAATTTTAATAAAAAAATTATTTCAAACTTTTTAAATTACTTTATTCTCCATCATGTGGCCTTGATAATCAACTATCTAACACCTACTCGATGAGACCATCCTTATGAGCCCAAACACGCTATATCTCCCATAAGTTGCTAAGGAGTTGGGTATCCCGCAGACTACATGATGCTGCAGAATCAGCTCATGTTTAAAAATATTGCCGAAGTCGCAGTACACCAAATTTAAATTCAATCAGGCTTTTTAATTTTGAAATGAGCTGATAATCTTCAAACGCCTGAACAGATCTTCATAAATTAAAGCTAAGAACCATCGCAATCATAAATCAGCTTTCAAACAAAAATAAACCGCGTCAAGATTGGTCCATTCGTTTGAGAGCTTTTTTTTTGCATCGAATCACTAGACGAACATGCCGTTCGTCTGATAGAAAACGATACGACCACCCATAAACAATAGCAACACCACCCAGCACCTTCACTGACAAAGTACTGTGTGGCATTCCACTGCGCTCGTCATCCTGATACATAAGATGTTAAGTCTCATTATGTCCAATAGTTACACTCGCTACAACGAAACGAACAGGTGGTAGAGTAAAAATTTACTGAATCTAAATAACGTTTTTATGTATTTTTTTTTTAATCGATAATTTGTCGTAAAGCTAATTTGAGGATAACGTTGTGGGTTACACATTTATTACTTGTGGCATTTGCATGTATTTTATAGACTTAATTCATAATGTGTAACTGTTTGTTGTCCCATTATAATAAATAAATAAATAAAAAATAAAATAATTTTAATGTATGTATCTATACGTATGTATGTATCTGACGTTGGACGATAGCCTAGTTGGGAATGGAACGGTCTGCCGAGACAATGTCCGCAGGTTCAAAACCCAAGGCACACACCTCTGATTTTTCGAAGTTATGTGTGTATTGTTTATCAATTATCGTTCGGTTTAACGGTGAAGGAAAACATCGTGAGGAAACCTACATACCTGAGAATTCTCCATAAGAGTTTCGAGGGTATGTGAAGTCTGCCCGCACTAGGCCAGCGTGGTGGCCCTCTCAGTAGTAGAGGAGGTCCGTCTCAGCAGTGGGCAGCAGTGGCGAAGGGTGAAATTTTTCAAAAGGGAACCCGAGGCAACCAATTTTTGCCTCAGTTAACATATCGCACGGTATTCACGGTATAGGTCAATTTAACGGAAAACTAAAACTTCGACAGTGGATTAGTCTTAATTCTAATTCAACAATCTAAATTGTTACAAGAACAGCATAAGTATTAGAAATATAATCACGATATCTAATACCTACATTTGTTTATTAATTTGTTATAACTTTCTAAGTAAATGTAATTTCTACTAACAATATATATGTTATTCGTCAAACAGACCAGCAGTTAATGTGTTCATAAATACCTCATATTATCTATATAAATAATCAACGTTATTCGTAAAGTTTTACTTGGTATCGGTGTGCCCTTTAAATTCATAAAATATCACTATTATTTACTTCTAAGAAACATTTCATGTCTGAAATTAAAAACTAATCAGTGGGGTTAGAATGTAACAAAAAAACACGTCACGTCTCCGTTTCGTCTTATTGGGATTGGTTGAGAGACTGACGTATTGGTCTCTCGGTCAATCACAAACATCAAAATTAAACGACATCGTTTTACGAGTTGCGTCTTTGTGTCACATTCTAAGCCCACAGATTTACAAACAAATAATATACTTACGTGAAAGGAGACGCTACACTAATCACAAACAGTAATTTCCATAACAATGCACTACATTAATTTGTATTTACTAATTAAAAAACAACTTCTAAACAACACATAACTGTCAATAAATAAATTGAATTTGACAATTCACAGACATCGTAAATCGGTATCATAATAAATTATGACGTAAAAAGTGACAACAATACATAGTCGGTTAACGTGAAGCCGAGCAGGCTCGGGTTCCCTTAACCCTTTGCCCATATCTTTGGCGCGATTCCGACGAACAGAGAGAGATAGCAAGTCATAGAAAGTCTTAGAAAGTGCTGCCACCTATGTCCAATAACATACTACGACATGAACCCGGTGGCCAGCGGGTTACCTCGCGCCCGTGGCTCCACAATTTCATACTGGTAACGGAATTTCTAGGAAAAAAAATACAAGGCGCGCCATCTAACGTTACTTAAACATTGTTTATTAATATAACACATCGATATCGATTATGTTAACAAACAACAGGCAGATGGCCGATAGATGTCATTATTAAGTGATCATTAATGTTAGTTGTAACTATTATTATTGTTCCTAGCTTAGTATTTTATAAATTTATAATTTACTAACTAATATATTGTGAAGTACCCAAAACTTAAAAGGGAAGCCGGTAGGAATCGGGTTATATGGACGCTTCGCAGTGCAGGGCAGTGTATAATACAGGGCTGATTGCAAAAATGTATCTATAATTCGTTGTATTTTTGTACAGAACCCACGTCCTCCCGTTTAGAGACCTACTCACTAAACCAGTTAGTATTCAATAACACTGAAGCTATAAATTAGTCGGCAACTTAGTTGTAATTTACTGCGCCTTCCAAAGTTAAGTGAAACTATAGTTGTGGACTAAAGTTATTGTCTCCTAATAGACGTATGAAACAATAATTAATTAATTTTGCACGTAACTTTGCTTGGAAAGTCCTTTCTCGAAATTAGTCTGTTTATTATTTATTGTTTTATTTGAATAAGACGAGCACGCTCGTTTGATGTTACGCAATGCCATAAGAAGTTACATCATACAGAACTTTGGATTACAAAGTAGTAGGTACTGCGTGGAAGTCCACTGCGTTCGTTACGCTGAGATATGGGATGTTAAGTCTCATAATGCCCATTAATCTATCAGTCAAGGTCTTAGGTAGTCCATCTATGTTTACGTTTACTATTAATAAAATGAGTGTTAAAAATTCATTTTAAGTACGTGTAATATTTATGCTATTAATTATAAAATATGATTAAACATTCTACTGTTAAAATCGTGCAAAACATAAAAATGGATTTCCTTATCAAAATCTGCTCAGACGTTTTTACGTAACAGGCGAAAAATGTGGTCTAGGCATCGCGCAAATGCTGCCAAATTGTAATCAAATAACACCACACTACCATAAAAATGTATGTAAGAAGTGTTGCTGGCCTATTACAAGTTTTTAAATTGCCCTACATATTACTGGCAATACCACTAAATAAATTCTCTCGCCTCATATTAACTGCTAATAAAGTTTGTAAACCCAAAAATATAACAAAACAAATTACGCAACACTCAATCTTAAATCATGCCAAACAAAGCTGATAATAATCTAATTAGTCTCCCCCACAATTAACTATACATCCTTACATATTCAAGACAATGTGCGGTACACAAAGCGAATTTCTCAGGGGACTGACCGTCTACCTGTTATTACTTACGTACAACGCCATCTATATTGATTTTCGGGAAACTTGTTTGCTAATTGCTGCGGTAGATGGCGTTTCGAGAAAATAATTACTGGTCTCTGAAAACTACTTGCGGACTGTGATGGGCTGGAACAGAATAATATACCGTAAGTTTACGATTTTATCCCCTGAGGGCAGGCAGATACCAATATCCGACAGGATGTTTTTTGTCAGATCTTTCTCTATTTTCCAGTTTGCCTATCTCTACAGAATACAAACGTGACGGTATGTATGTTTGTACCTACTTATAAATAGGCCCTGAAATTTCCCTTTATATTTATATCTATATTCTTTATGGTGCCTTTACGGTGACTGCCTCGGTTGCGTAGTTGTATTACGGTACGACTGCAATGCTGAGGTCTTGCGTTCAATCCCCGGGTCGGGCAAAATGATACTGGGTTAAAATTCAGTATCAGCCCGGAATCTGAAATTAGTGCTTGATATGGCGATAGATAGGCCCGCCCCCATCACATCATGGGACGGAATATGCACGGCGAAAGGTGGGTGCACTAGTAACGCCACTGCCCACCCTTTAGGGGATAAAAGGCGTGAGTTTATAATAATAATAATAATAATATTTTATGTCCAAAGTAACAGGATTACACGGGAGAATATAACAAATCACTCTACACTAGGCACTGCCTGTGTCGTAGAGTGAATTACGTAGGAGTGGCATTTTGGACAGGTGTGCCGTGTTTAGAAAAATAACAAAAAGACTACAAAGAAGGCTCAGATTAAAGCTAATAATAATTTAAGATAGTACATAATTTAATTATGTACTATCTTATGTATTCTTTATGGTTTCACATACAATTTAAACCAGTTACAACGACATGAAGTGACCATCTAATCTAGACGATATTTCCAATAGTCGTTATAAACTATACTCTTCAAAAGTGAATATTCCGAGACCTTTTTTTTTTTTTAACTTTGCTCGGCAAAGTGACTTCACCGCGCCTGATGTTAAGCGAAGTGAAGTCCAAAATGTCAACCGGTAAGGGATAAGATTATCCCTTAACGGTCGACACAATTATGCCGGCCTGCTAATTGCTTCTTCACGCTCCGCTTAAAGGACCCCATGTTGTAAGACGGAGGGAACACGTGTGCCGGGAAACTGTTCCACAGCTTAATGGTACGGCAAAAGTATGAATTTCCGAACCTTTTGGTTCGGGCCGGGATGGAGGAGACCTTGCAATTTAGTCGCTATAACCGATGACGCTATAACCGGTTTTTACTGTTTTATCACTCGATAGGCGTGTGCGCGTACTCGCATGAAAGACGGAATATAATTTCCATTAAATACTTCTCCATGATCAAAAGCATCATGTTAATCCAGGACAAGGTCTATTTTTGCACCAAATCTCATCCTAATCCGTTTAGCGGTTTTTGTCAATTAGTTCCACCGAAACACCTTCACTGCATGATTATATATAAGCATAAGTAGATACGAAGTGGACGATAGCCTAGTTGGGAATGGAACGATCTGCCGAGACAATGTCAGGAGGTTCAAACTCAAGGCACACCTCTGAGTTTTCGAAGTTACGTGTGTATTGTTTATCAATTATCGTTCGCTTTAACGGTGAAGGAAAACATCTCGAGGAAACCTACATACCTGAGAATTCTCCATAAGAATTTCGAGGGTATGTGAAGTTTGCCAACCCGCACTAGGCCAGCGTGGAGGACTAAGGCCTAACCCCTCTCAGTAGTAGAGGAGGCCCGTACTCAGCCGTGGGCAGTATATAATACAGGGCTTTTATGATATGAAGTAGATACTGCGAACTTAGAATAGGTGTACCTATAGTAAAATCTCTTTGACCGAAACATAAATTCGACATTTCCACGAACCGCAACTCATATCACAGTTATCTGCAGTCCGAATATAATCCGAATATTGTACTTCACATCAGTAGATTTCCCAGAGTGTATGGCGGCGTTATTGCAAAGTGCCATACATTTTTACTATATTTATTATACGGCTTTATTCATGAACAGTTTATAGACCTATTTTAGTTACCGAATGCTTTGTGTTCTTCGAACGAATTTTGAATCGAGTTTGAAGAAAGAAGACAAAACATTCTATAACTAAAATAGGTTTATAACCTGTTCATGAATAAATCCTATAGACTTATGCTCGCGGCTGCGCCTGCGTGGTTTAGTTTTCCGAAATAAAAGTCCCGCTTTATATGTTCCTGGGATAAAAAGTAGCCTATGCTACTCACTGATAATGTAGCTTTATATTGGTAAAAGAATATTTCAAATCGGTCCAGTAGTTTTTGAGTTTATTCGATACAAACATACAAAAATACAAATCTTTCCTCTTTTCTATACAAGTGTAGAATCTATACTATAGATGTCCAAACAATAAAACACACACAAGCCTTTATGCCCGAAGGGGCAGGCAGATGTGCAGTTAGGGCACCCACTTTTCGCCGCATGTGTTTCGTCCCATAATGTGATAGAGGGCGAGCCTATCGTCATATCGGGCACAAATTCCAGACTCCTGGCTGATACTAGTAGAATAACCCAATATCATTTCCCGTCCCGGGATTCGAACCGGGGCCTCGGTGTCGTACCTCGCACGCAATACAACTACCATTTTAAGTCTCCTGATATTGAAAATTAATTATTCGATAAAAGCATCTCTTTCATAACATAAATACCGATTCAAAATAAATCAACAAAGCTCTTTAAATTATGCAAAGTACAAGAAATATGCAAATATGAATTTGCATTTTCTGTTCTAAATCTACGACATTTACGAAGTTGTACGAATATTTCGATATTATATCAATAACCTTACCAAAATCGTAATATATTCTGAATAATTTCCCATTATTCTAATATTATCGTGTTAATTCAGAAAGGAGGTTTTCTATGTTTACATATAAAGATAAAAAGGACATAGAGTCGGTTTGATTCCTAGATCAGGGAATTAAAATATAAATGTCGATTCAAGGTGATTTGAAGATAGGCTCGCCTTTTATCACATACTAGACGTCTGCTCGCGGCTTTGCCCGCGTGAAAAAGTTTTTCCGGGATAAAAATATTTTCCCAGGATAAAAAGTAGCCTGTGTTAATCCAGGACATGATCTACCCGTGTGCCAAATTTCATCGAAATCCGTTCAGTAGTTTTTGAGTTTATTCGTTACAAACATACTTACATACAAATCTTTCCTCTGTATAATATTAGTATAGATTGCACGGATTTAAGCTCTATATATTAAATAACACACACACTCACGCCCGTTATCCCCGAAGGGGTAGGCAGAGGTGCAACTAGTGCACCCACTTTTCGCCGTGCATATTCCGTCCCATGATGTGATGTGTGAGTCTATCGCCATATCGGGCACAAATTCCAGACTCCGGGCTGATACTGAGTAGAAAAACTCAATATCACTTTGCCCGACCCGGAGATCGATCCCGAGACCTCATTGCAGTCGTACCGTAATACAACTACGCCACCGAGGCAGTCAGTCGTCAGCAATATATTAAATAAATTATTTTAAATTTAGTAAATTTCAATTAAATCGTTTCAATTGGTGAAATCGTAACAAAGTTACTGTCACATCTATATTATAAATATAAATAGGTATGGAAAACTTTTATCAAAGAATTCAGAAAATAAAAAATTAAAGCAAGCGTATATCGCCCTGCCGCCTACCGCGACAACGTCAATACAAATTGCCTGCACTGGACACGACCCAGATACACGTTTGATACTAAAATTCACGCACGAAATATTGCGAGACTAATATGTATGTAATTATTGAAGGCTTCACCAGTTTGAAGGTTATTCATTATTGCAATTACACGACTGCAATGCTGAGGTATCGGCTTCGATCCCTGGGTCGGGCAAAGTGATATTGGGTTTTTCTACTCAGTATCAGCCCGGAGTCTGGAATTTGTGCCCGATTTTATTTATTTTATTTATTTGGACAACAAAACAGGCAACAATCAAATACATTTAAGGATGTGACATTAGCATAAGGTACTTTTCCAGATTGCAATCCCAACCATGTTGACACATCTTTGTTACTTACTATTTAGATCTAAACAGCTAAGCACTTAGCAGCAGGTGCGTGAATATAAAGAAGAAAAATAATAATAATAATAAACTATATTGACTAATGTAAGCGAAACGATATGGGAGTTGTATCTGACTTTGGTGCTGTGAACTGTGACTGAGCGTCGGAAAGTACTATATTTTGGAGTGTGAATATCAAGTGCTGAATGTCTCATAGATAATTCATTATATAGGCGGGACATTCTTGTAAGAGGATTATAATAAGATGTATTATTTTTGCATACTTGTAAGTTAAACGTCCTCATGGGTATACGCGGATTATACGATTACTATCACATCATGGGACGGAATACGCACAGTGGCCTAATACAACTACAGCTTCAAAGCAGTCAAAAAATATTATTGCAAATACATCCCGTATACTCACTACCTACCTGCTGTAATTTGATTTATAGATAGCTTTGAGTATCTATGTTATACATACAATATTAAGAACCCATTTCACCGCTTGCTGATAAATGCTATTCGTCACGTAATAAATAAGCCGACTAAATAAAATAGTCACTCTAATCTATGCTCTAATAAATGGTAATAAAATGAGTGACTATCTCCATTAGCTGTTTAATACGATGACTGTCAAAAAAAAAATACTTGAAACCTGTGAAACAGGTTCTTAGACCATAAATTAGGTTGTCTTAATTAAACAGCGGGATAATTAATTGAGTATTACGGTACGACTGCAACGCAAAGTCTCGGGTTCGATCCTCGGGTCGGGCAAAGTGATATTGGGTTTTTCTATTCAGTATCAGCCCGGAGTCTGGAATTGTGCCCGATATGGCGATAGGCTCGCCCCCTATCACATCATAGGACGGAATACGCACGGCGAAAAGTGGGTGCACTAGTTGCGCCTCTGCCTACCTCTTCAGGGATAATAGGCGTGAGTGTGTGTGTATTATTTAAGAAGGATCATATTATTTTACATTTCTGGAACTAAGCTTGAGGTATATTCGTCGTAATTTAGTTTTTATACAACGTTCATGAACCTAAATGACCTTAGTTTCCTAGCAACAATGATTCGACTAATTACTAAACTAATTAACAGGTAGTAGACATTAATTTCAAATATTAAATTAGTTTTGCTTCAAACCCTAGTATAAAAAGTAACTGTCCGTTACATTTTCACGCTGAAACAATTTTGATGAAATTTGGTCAAGTATAAGCTTGAGCTGTTAGTGAGGACATAGTTTATTTTCATCTCGGAAAGTACATAGCCGGGCTTTTATCTACCATACACATCACCTAGTAATCGTAAACATACATCGCATCGCGCTTATTTTCCTTTATGAGGGGTAGGCAGAGGCGTAACAAACCTACATGTCACCAATTCTGTACACCCTCATTGAACAACAGCTCATGTTTAAGTCAATTACTCATCGATTTTGTATCACTGAATGGTCTCTGCCAGTACAATGATATCACTAATAATAGAGGTAAAATTTTGGACTTGGTTTTGTGCAATTTAGTAAAGACGCATGTCAAACCGGCTATAAATGCTTTGGTAATAATTGATCCGCTACACACACCACTTGACATATCAATGACCCTTAATTGTAATAAGCCATTAGGGCACAACAATAATGTCAGGAAACTTAATTATTTTAGAGCAGGTTATATTAAAATCAATACAGAGTTGGAAAAAATAAATTGGTCTAGTCAATTTGCCAATTGTGCCACGGTCAACGAAATGTTAGATGTTTTTATTCTCTAATAAACGATCTCATCCGTATCCATGTGCCTAAAGTTATAACCAACAAGAAGAAGCATCCTCCCTGGTTCTCCAAAGAACTAATAAAACTGACCAAAGAAAAAAATAAAGTCCTCCATAAATTTAGAATATACAAAAATCCTTTGGACGAGATATCTTTAGCAATGTTAAGTAGAAGATGTGCAAAGCTGGCAACTAGTTGTTATAATGATTATATCCTAAGAGTGGAATGTTGTATCAAAAACAACCCTAAGTATTTTTGGAATTACATAAAAAATAAACGGTCTGACATAGCCCACTATCCACAGACTATGGCGTTACATGGCATCCAAAGGTCTGATGGCTCAGATATTTGTAACCTGTTTGCGTCTTATTTTTCTTCAACATTCACTGACCCAAGTTCGTATACCAGTAACCAAACGGTCTCGACAAACAGTGTTACAAATGTACTGCAGAAGATATTCGTCACACAAAAAACTATTTCAAGCTACTTGAAGGGACTTGATGTAAATAAGAGTGCGGGACCTGACGGAATTCCACCATACTTTATTTCTAGGTGTTATTCTTCATTAAGTTTTCCGCTTTACATCATTTTTAACAACTCATTATCATCAGGAATATTCCCTACAACATGGAAGGTAGCCAAGGTGGTACCAGTACATAAAAGTGGCGACGTTGGTGATATTGCAAACTACCGACCTATATGCTTGTTGTCAGTTTTTGCTAAGGTCTTTGAGGCTGTGATTTACCCACAACTGAAGTACCATTCCAAACATTTGTTTATAGAAGAACAACATGGATTTATGCAATCTCGATCAACTAACACTAATTTAGTCACATACCACAACAAACTCATCGCAGCTGTTGACGCAGGTATCCAAGTCGATGCAGTATACATGGACTTTGCCAAAGCATTCGACAGAGTTTGTCACAACATACTCCTGAAAAAGCTGGCCATATATGGAATTAGTGGGTTCATATTAAAATGGTTCAGATCTTATCTATCGAACAGAATCCAATATGTTGTGTTAAAAGGGTTTAGTTCTCAAACTTATACAGCTACGTCCGGAGTACCCCAAGGGTCCCACTTAGGGCCCTGGCTATTTAATATATTTATTAACGACATAATAACTTATGTCCGGCATTGCAACGCATACCTTTTTGCGGATCATCTAAAGCTGTGCAAAGCTATTAGAAAAGACTCTGACAGCGCCTTGCTCCAAGAGGACCTCAATGCAATCTCAGACTGGTGTTCAGCAAATAATATGTCCTTAAATGCGAAAAAATGTAGCTTTATAACATTCACTCGCAATCACGGTATAATACAGACGTCGTACAGCATTAGTAACATACCCATCAACAAAGTGAACATAGTTAGAGACCTAGGGATTCTTTTCGATAGCAAACTTACCTTTACACCTCACATGGATAACGTCATCAATAAGTCCTCCAAAATGCTCGGATTAGTAATAAGGAACGGGAAGATGTTTCGTGATGCGGCAACAAAAATAACTATTTATAATGCATACGTGAGAAGCATCCTCGAGTACTGCTGTATCGTATGGTCACCCGGCTATAGCATACACAAATTGCGTATAGAGCGAATACAAAAGAGGTTTATGAGACATCTTGTCGCGGCCGGCAAATTGCAAAAACAACTTCTCACATATGTTGACAAATTGAACTTTTTTACAATGGAGAGTCTAGTGACCCGCAGAAGCCTTCTCGATATGACATTTCTGTACAAACTACTGAGAAACGAAATCGACTGCTCTGAGTTGTTGCAATCCATTGAGCTGCGTGTCCCACATCGTGTGCCCAGAAGCGCGATGCGTGACGCATTCGGCCTGTTACGCCGGCCACCAGCCAGAACTAAACTTAGGCAGTTTTCTCCTCTGTACAGAATGTATATAATTTAATTGGTGGTGAAGTGGACATATTTCTTTTGTCCCTAAAACAGTTTAAAAGACTTACACGACAACATCTGCCACAACAAAATTTTGCCTCTAGCTAGTCTCATGGTAATCTATTTGTATTTAATTTTTATTTTCCTTTTTATTTTATTTTTATTTTCACTTTTATATTCCTTTAGTGTTTATATAGAGTCATGGATTTAATGTTATTTAATTTTATTTATAATTTATTATAGTAGCTACATATATTTGTCAAATAGCACTGTTTTAACAGTTGTTACTGCTACCTATTTTTGGCGCATGCTGTAACAACCTTAAAAAGTAGTGCACTCAGTTTTTGTTCGTTTTTATGGTTAAGTAAATATTATAAGCAAATAGTGTAACTACTACTGGTTGTTCATAAATAAATAAATAAATAAATTCTGTTAGGTCTCATGTAATACGGGCCTTTTGCCATTTACCGGAAATATTTCAAGACTCCGAGCTGATACTGAGCAGAAAAACCCAGTCACTTTGCCCCACCTGGGATAAGAACCCGAGACCTCTCTACTGGTGGTAGGTCTCTCATATGTAAGAGTCCGTCTGGGTGGGTACCACCGCAGTGTCTATTTCCGCCAAGCAGCAGTGTGCATGCACTGTTGTGTTTCGGTTTGAAGGACATTGTAGCCAGTGTAACTACTAGACATAATGAGACATAACATCTTATGTCTCAGGATGACGAGCGCAGTGGAATACACAGTACTTTGTAACTCAAGGTGCTGGATGGTGTCGATACTGTTTATGGGTAGTCGAATCGTTTACCATCAGGCGAACGGCACGCTCGTCTCGTCATTCAATGCAATAAAAAAAAAAACCTCAACGTGAGTCGTACCGCACGCAATACAAATACGCCACCGAGGCAGGCAGTATAAAGTACAAAAGCGTCACGTTATGATAATATTATGTAGTTTCTCCCTTATAATCGTGCGTGCCCGACAGGATCCACGACTATGTAACTGACTATTATACTACTAAAACTTTTTTTCCCGCTGTTTCGCCCGCGAGAAAGAGTTTTTCCGGGATAAAAGCCCCGCTATATATTTTCCCGGTATAATAAGTACCTTCCCAGGGTCTCAAAATATCTCCATACCTAATTTCATCGAAATCCGTTCGATAGTTTCAGAGTTTATCGCGTGCGGAGACGCCGCGCGTCTTTGTTTTACGCTATGTAAGGTGTTACATATTTTTGTCAATGATTATAGACTGCAATAAATTGAAATATCTACCACTTGACAACTTTGAGTGATCTCTCATAATGCAGCGTCTTACCTCCAACTCAAAGCAGCAAAGAACAAAGCAAAATGTATTTGATAACAAAACGTGACTTTCCCGCGCGATTCGATTTCCCCGAGCCGTGCTGTCGATCTGTTTGTTTGCCATTTGCTTCGTTGCCAACCTACCGACAGTAGTATACAAACATTTACTTTAATGTACTTTATGTTTTGTAATTTAGTTTATGTACTTTTAGAATTTGTGAGGCGTGCAAGGCCGTGGATTTGTAATATGGCCAAGTTTTGGATGATGCTTCTGCTTAAGCACTAACATGACGTTTCTCATTACACAAGCGATTTGTTCGTCTTATCAGTTGTTTAAAGAACATGTAATTGCGGTATGATTTGAGTTCTGAGGTTCCGATCACTCCCCATTACCTGACACACTCATTTTTTTTTACTTCATTCATGATGAATCTAGTTGAATCTCTGCCTACCCTTTCGGGGATAAAAAGCATGATTGTGTGTATTTATTCTTGAATAAACATCTTGATGTTTAAATTTTACAACAGTCGTTAAGAATAATGGTTAGAGCGCCATCCTTATTCAAAATACTAATTAAAAACAATTCACACTCCCGCCTTTTATCCCCGAAGGGGTAGGCAGAGACGCAACTAGTGCACCCATTTTTCGCCGTGCGTATTCCGTCCCATAATGTTATAAGGGGAGCACCTATCGCCATATCGGGCACAAATTCCACACTCCGGTCTGATACTGAGTAAAAAAAACAATATCACTTTGCCAGACCCGAGAATTGAACCCGAGACCTTAGCATTGCAGTCGTACCGTGACATAACTACGCCACCGTGGTAGTCATATTTAGAATACTAATGTAGAGCAAATTTTATTTACACGTCAAATCTCTATCTAAGCTTTCTGGTTAAATATCGTTGTAACATGGGATAGTTTTGACAGTCCCGAAGGACACAACAGTTTACTCGGGCAATAGCTGGTGTTATTTTCAAGTCTAACTAAAATCCAGTATCGTTTTAAGGTATGTTCACATTGACCTGATTACTGACGTCAGTCTTTGTTACGGAAATAGGTTATAATAATAATAATACCCGCTCTGTATATTGTCCCACTACTGGGCACGGCCTCCACTACTACTGAGTGAATTTAGTCCACAACGCTGTTTTAGTGCGGATTTGCAGACTTCAGATACTGTGGAAATTCTAATTTAAAATACTTAGGTATTTCGGTTTCCTCACGATGTTTTACTTCACCGTTAAAGCGAACGATAATTGATAAACAATACACACATAACTTGGTAAACATAGGTGTGTGCCTTAGGTTTTGAATCTGCAGATCTTGGTCTCGTCAGTCCGTTACATTTCTAACAAGGCCATTATGCACTAACGGAAAAGGTTAATAATCATTTAAACTCTTTTCAAAATTCCGTGACGAATTGACGTCTCTCGCTTGATGGTAAACACCAAGATAACCTGTATAGAATAGCAACTCTACCCAGAACTATGAGTTACAAAGTTTTGAATAGCTAGTTGACAGACGCGCTCGCCATCTTAAGGTTATTGGATGTTTATTGGTGATAAGATATTCGTATTCGTCCGGATAGCAATCACCGCAAAAGTGTAAAACTCGCCATAGTGACCTACGTAAGTGTTTTTTTATTACGTTGAATGACGAGAGGAGCATGCCCTTTGCCTGATGGTAAGCAATACGACCACCCATAAACAGTAGCAACACCATCCAGCACCTTGAGTTACAAAGTACTGTGTGGCATTCCACTGCGCTCGTCATCCTGAGACATAAGATGTTAAGTCTCAATATGTCCAGTAGTTACACTGACTACAATGTCCTTCAAACCGAAACACAACAGTGCATGCACACTGCTGCTTGGCGGTAGAAATAGACATTGCGATGGTACCCACCCAGACGGACTCTTACATATGAGAGACCTACCACCAGTATTAATTTCCTCAGTATCAATGCAATCCAATCACTTCAATAAAGTGAGGCGTAATTAACCATTATTTAAAAGTCTGACAAAAACACACCTGACGTCAACAAGTGTACTCTCGCCTAAACAATATCGTGAGAAATATATTCCTATAGACTCATATTCTATCAAAAAAAAAACATTCACGGCACTGACGTCAGGAACAGTCTACACTCGCCTTGCTCGTATCGTGAGACGTCAGTTGCCCGTATATTTAGGTTACGTCGGTTCTACTAGCGACGGGTCTGCTTTTATTTATGTCTGTGTCATAGACGGGAAAATACATCCTGTTGCCGTTCACTTTTTAATACACTGTAGAGATCTTCTAGCGTATAAACTATGTACTCATACTCACGCCTTTTATCCCCGAAGGGGTAGGCAGAGACGCAACTAGTGCAACCACTTTTCGCCGTGCGTATTTCGTCCCATGATGTGATTGGGGGCGGGCCTATCGCCATATCGGGCACAAAATTCCAGACTCCGGGCTGATACTTAATAGAAAAATCCAATATCACTTTGCCCGACCCAGGAATCGAACCCGAGACCTCAGCATTGCAGTCGTGCCGTAATACAACTACGCCACCGAGGCAGTCCGTATAAAGTATGTTTTGTGTACAGTCAGCAGCATAAGTAGATGAACAAATTCAAAATTTCAAATTGCCTACATAGTTTTGTGTTCTTACTAATCTTTTTTTTCTCTTCACAAAAATAAAATAAAAGGTATTTACTTTATTTCAAACAAAGAAAAAAATGTTTAAGTTTAACTTAACGCGTATATGGGCGATTTGAAATTTTGATTTTGTACAGATATTTATGCTGCTGACTGTACATTTTTTGTTGGATATTAACAGTGTTAAGCCTAATATTGAAATGCAACTTTACTTCAGTTGGCAGATAAACAAAGCTGAACAAAGTCAAATAATACATAAACTCACGCCTTTCTCCCATTGGGGTAGGCAGAGACTATGGAGCGCCAAGTGCTACGATCCAAGCATACCTCTTTCGCTTCTTCTACAGTCATTGGTCTCTTCATACATGCTCGTCGGTTACGAGAACTCCTTATTTGGCCCTTCCTTAGGAGGTCGTCAATTTGGTCCATGAAGGTACGTCTAGGACGTCCCCGTCCGACGCTACCACTCACTTTCGCGACATAGATTTCTTTCGTTCCTCTTCTTTCATCCATCCTTTCAATGTGGCCAAACCACCGAAGCATTCCTTTCTCAATCCTGCGCCATGGGGTGCCCAACCTGCTGATCCTGTCCGGTCGTAGTGTAAGGGCATTCGGGTATGCAGCCCCGGCCACCCAAGCTACTATGGTTACTACCAATGTCCTATCCGTAACTGTAGTGTTCTTTAACCCGTTAAATCCTCTCCACACACCAATTTTCCTTTGAACCCTTATTCCCTTTCCTTTTTCCCTTTTATAATTTAAAAACCTAAATATGATACGGGAGTTTCAAATAATGTAATTGCCTAGACGCGTTCGGGCACATAGTGCCTCATAGAATTGTTTGTGATTACGGATGTTAATTACAAAGCACGGCGCGGTAGGGACCTACGATAGTAATTGCTAACCTCATCTCTCCTTTTCGTCACCTATACTTTAAAGCCGCCAGTCCGTGACGTAGCATGGTTGGGGCGGAGGGGCGTCCAGCCACAGGTTCCACTTATAGGGGGCGACAAACTGCATAAAATAAAACTTATGTATCTTGTACCGGTGGCTAGGGAGAGGGGGGTGCGCGTGACTCTTATTTGAATGATTTATTTTCACCCGTCGCCTTGAGGCGGCTTATATTTGGTCCGGAAGAACCCGCTACGCCACTACCGTCAGTATTAAGATTGTTTATGGCCGATACATTATCAGATGAGTCACTTAGTAGTATAACGGCTTATGCCGAAAAAATTGACTTGAAAAGCTAAACAAAAGGGTAATTAAAAGCTGAAAACATCTGCGAATATCAAAGAGTTTCCCTGTAAACCTCGTGAAAACTATGCTATCTATATAGACACCATCCCTTCAAGTATGACAGTGAAGAGTACGGCAAGTCAGAGATATCTTTAACTGGGTATTCAATCTAATTTTAAAATATACATAATTCATAATAAGCTTAGTCTTCTGCCTTCAAACTCAATTCAAACTTCGTTCGAAGAAGACAAAACAAAAGAGCGTATTCCCACCTAAAAGGCCGGCAACGCATCTCTGTGCTCCCTGGTATTGCAGATGTTCATGGGCGGCGGTGATCACTTACCACCAGGTGAACCGTATGCTCGTTTGCCCCATATATAAAAAAAAAATTGGATAACTAAAATAGATTTATAGACTGTTTATGAATAAGGGACTAACTACATTTATTCAGATCCATTCGCGTTTCGCTGGACGATTTTGGTTACACTTGTACAGTTTCGCTTCTAGCATCGTAAGATTGTGGAAGGCCATCATAATATCGTGATATCTCCGCTGAAACGCTTCTATCTGCCGCGTAAAGCGCTGGAAACAGTGCTGTATGCGGCGGAACAGCGCTGTATGCGGCGGAACAGCGCTTTACGCGGCAGAACAGCGTTGAACACTGGCGTTAGCGTGCGCATGATAAAAACACACTTTTGCTCCTTTTATGCTTGTTTGGCGCGAAAGCTGAATAGACGCGGAGAGGTGAACGGATGCGTACGCATCTCCATACAAATCTAGTGTTTTCTATGGACAAAAGCTGAATTGAGCTGAATAAGTGTAGTTAGACCCTAAGGCGGATAATCTAAATAGTGGCGATAGCCTACTTGGAAATGGAACAGACGCCGAAACCAACATCCACACATTCAAAGCTCAAACGCACGCACCTCTGAACTTTTCTCAAGTTATATGTGTATTCTTTGTGAATTTTCGCTTACTTTAACGAAGAAGGAAAACATCGCGAGTAAACCTGCATACCTGAGCAGTTCTCCATAAGAAATTCGAAGGTATGTGAAGTCTGCCAACCCGCACTAGCCCAGCGTGGTGGACTAATGCCTTAAACCTCTCAGTAGTAAAGGAGGCCTGTGTTCAGCAGTGGGACAGTACAGGGCTGGTATTATAATTATTAATCAAAATATATTTCGTTGATCAGATGGAAAGTTGAGAAATATTTTCATTAATCTTGAAAATTTAATTGTAGAGTTCTGTTATGTTTTTTGATTGATGAAGGCGGGGGAAGCGAAAGTAGGGTGCCAGAAGCGATCAAAGTGGCAATCCATAGTCTCTGTCTACCCCTATGGGATGGAGGCGTGATACTATGTACAGTAGAAACCTGTTACAGCGACATCGGTTATAACAACTAAATGGGAAGGTCCCTGCAAATACATGTATAGAAAAAGAGTATCGTTTATAACGACTATCGGATTTAGCGCCCACATTAGGTTGTGCCATCAATGTCGTTATAACCGGTTTTCACTGTATATATGTATGTATCGTTTTGACTGCAACATGAGAGAGTTTGTGAAGCCGTGGTCTCGATAGACGAGTAGGTACCTGGATCCTTCGCTGTGCGTTTCCGATAGTGGAATTCCCAAATGTCCAATGAATCTACCTTCATAATATTGATTCCAAGGAAGGCTAGGTCCCAATGATTCCTGCAGCAGTACGGGAATTCACAAGTAGTAAGTATATTACTTTGTTTCTCGTTTACCTATATTTTCTTTAAATTTTAGATACGCCTGTACCTAGCATAAAGCTTACGCTGCATTATTTGTTAGAGCGCGGCGCGGTCACGCCAGTCGTTCCCTGCGCGCCTAGCAGCCACTCATGTCACAAATCACATGTATCTAGATTAAGAGTTTGGACAATATAAGTGAAAACTTCGTGAATCGCATTTCTACTTTTCTTTTAACTGTTTGGAACTGAATGGTCACACAAAAATCTTACAAAAAATATTATTTATCTTAAATCCATCCTCATAGATCTTCTTTCTTCTTCTTCTTCTTCAGCCTTTGGGAGTCCACTGCTGAACATTGGCTTTCCCCAAAGATTTCCAGACCAACCTGTTAGAAAAATTCTCGAGTGGAGACCACGTACTGGAAAGCGCAGCGTTGGACGTCCTCCTACCAGTTGGGCAGACCTCGTAAAGGTCTCAGGAACCCGCTAGATGCAGGCCGCTCTTTATAGGATCAATAATAATAAATTATGTAAAGTTATGCAGATTTCTTACTCAGTTTCTATAGATCACCATACACATACACCTAAATTTAATAAGAGGAATTTTCAAATTTAAAGCAACTGCCTCTATCCCAAATTACTCTACGCTGCTATGAAAGACGTCGTCTACCCGCTTATCTGATATTTAATGGTAAATTCGCGCGGCATTTTACGCGAGAAAACTATTTATGATATTATACCGCGTCGATACGGCCTATTTCGTCGTTTATAATGTTTATTTTAGTCATTATAAATTCTATATACTGTCTCGGTGGAATAGTTGTATTGTGTGTTAGGTGCTTACGATCTGACGAACCAGATTCAAATCCCGGGTCAAGCAAAGTGGTATTGGGTTATTCTTCCCTGTAACAGCTCGGAGTCTGGTATTTGTGCCCCATAAGGCGATAGGCTCGCCCCCTATCACATCATGGGACCGAATACGCACGGCGAAAAGTAGGTGCACTAGTTGCGCCTCTGCTAACACTTTCGGTGATAAAGGATGAGTGTGTATACCAGCGTGGCTCCAATAATTATTATAATATCCTCCCTATATTGTAAGCTAGTGTTTGCCCACGGCTCCGCCCGCGTGTATGAGTTTTTCGGGGATAAAAGTCCCGCTTTATATTTTCCCGGGATAAAAAGTAGTCTATGTGTTAATACAGGACATAATCTACCCGTGTGCCAAATTTCATCGAAATCTGTTCAGTAGTTTTTGCGTGAAAGAGTAACAAACATCCATACTTACAAACTTTCGTGTTTATAATATTATTAGAATTATAATTTTACTACTATTGCGACTTTAAAATACCTTACTGGATCTTTACGAGTTGGCAGACTTCACACACCTTAGAAATTCTTATATAAGTCTCCGCTTTTAAAATAAACACAGTACATAACCCAACTGAGATTATCTTAGCAACGGCGTGGAAAAAGCGAACAAAGCCGCGGCTCGGAGTTAATGTACCGAGCAATCGTATCTCATCGGTATACTGCGGACAAAATGGATGGAAATAATTTGGTGAACGAATTTTCTTAGGATTTTTTACGTATCATTTTTTGTGATTGGGCACGATAATTATTATTGTGCAGTCAGGCATTTAAAATGCTGCTCTTCATGAAAATCTAAGTACCTACAGGTTTATTTATTCGCTCGAGACTTCGCCCGCGTAAAAAGCCTTTCCCGTTACAAAAGTATCTAAAACGCCAGCGCCAACTATTTAAAAATTCAGATGAGAATGCAAGCAGCCAAAACAGTAACAACACCATCCAGCACCTAGAGTTACAAAGTACTGTGTGGCATTCCACTGCGCTAGTCATCCTGAGACATAAGATGTTAATTCTCACTATGTCCTGTAGTTCCACTGGCTACAATGTCCTTCAAACCGAAACACAACAATGCATGCACACTGCTGCTTGGTGGTAGAAATAGACATTGCGGTGGTACCCACCCAGACGGTCTCTTACATATGAGAGACCTACCACCAGTAATTTTGACCCGACTACGGCGAAGCAAGGAAGGATAATGATTTTAACGCCCTATATATTATGTATGTATGTCTGTATCTAGCGTCGCTCCTGTTGAACCGGTTTTGACAAATGAGGTTGTTAAATGTAACAAAATAATATGTAGCGCCATCTATTGTTGTTATACTTAGTAACTGTAAATATGTTGAAAAGAAATAAAAATTCTTGTCTCTGCCTTAGTCTGTGGCCGTGATTCTGCTGTTTTACTGATAGGTTATGTGCCGCGCACGTTAATTCGAGTTTTTATTGGAAATAACAGTGAAAATGTCTACAAATTTAATATCAAGCATCGCGAAGCTAAAAGGAAGAGAAAACTATGAAGATTGGGCATTCGCCGTGGAAAACTTCCTGGTTTTAGAGGGAATGGAACAATGCATCAAGGAAGGCAGTAAAGACCCAAATGACGCAAAAGCGAAGGCTAAAATAATATTAACTGTCGACCCTAGTTTATATGTGCATATTAGAAGTGAAGTGACTGCATGTGGACTGTGGACAAAATTGAAAAAACTTTTTGACGACAACGGATTTACCCGGCGCATCGGATTGCTTCGTAACCTCATATCTATTCGTCGAGAAAATTGTGAGAGTATGTCTCAATATGTAACTTCATTATTAGAAACAAGTCAGAGATTAAACAATACAGGTTTCAAAATCAGTGACGAGTGGATTGGTTCCTTATTGTTAGCGGGACTGCCTGAAAAATATGAGCCAATGATCATGGCGGTGGAACATTCAGGCATCGAGTTGACCGCAGACGCTATTAAGTCGAAGTTGCTGGATATTGATGACGGAAGTGAAGGGGGCGCCACTCAAAAAGCATTCGCCGTGAAAAGTTGGCAACACAAAAAATACAAACAAACGTCATTGCCAAATGTCAAACCACATGTCAAACCAAATGTCAACGTCAGATGCTATAAATGCAAACAAATGGGACATTTTATGAATAAATGTGAATATAATCCAAAAAAGAAAGAATATAATGCATTTAGTGCTGTATTTCTGAGTGGAAGATTTAGTCAAACCGACTGGTATGTGGATAGTGGAGCTAGTTGTCATTTGACATCCAGAAATGACTGGTTATTGAACAACACAAATCGACCTGTGAACGAAATTGTTATAGCTGATAAATCAACAGTTCCCGTCGAAGATTGTGGAGATGTGCAAATAACTACAGTTGTTGGAAATACTGAGTACGAAATTCCCGTTAAAGGAGTGTTGTATGTTCCGAACTTGGCGACAAACTTATTGTCTGTCAGCCAATTAATGAAAAACGGAAACAAAGTTGCATTTGAAAACAAATACTGTTATATTAAAAACAAGAAAGGTGAACTCGTGGCCACTGCAGATTTATCAGGAGGTGTGTACAAACTTAGGATCAAACAAATTGATTGTTTGTTGACATCATCTGGCGAGTTGTGGCATCGAAGATTTGGTCACATAAATAGTAGAGATCTCAACATCATGAGAGATGGTGCTGTTCAGGGAATGGTGTACAAAGATAAAGCTCAGGTAGGCAAAGAAAACTGCACAGTCTGTTGTGAAGGCAAGCAGGCCAGGTTACCATTCACTCATGTTGGTAACAGAGGCCAGGAGCTGTTAGATGTCGTTCATGCAGATGTATGTGGGCCTATGGAGAATTTGTCTATTGGCAAAAAGAAGTATTTTTTACTCTTTGTAGATGACTATAGTCGAATGGCCTTTGTCTATTTCATGAAGATGAAAAGCGAAGTATTTTCTTGCTTTAAAGCCTTCAAAGCTTTAACTGAAAACCAGACGGGCAGAAAATTGAAAGTGCTCAGATCAGACAATGGGTTGGAGTTCTGCAGTGGGGAATTTGAAAAGTACTTACAGGAGGCAGGGATAATTCATCAAAAAACTTGTCCATACACACCGGAACAAAATGGTCTCTGTGAACGTCTCAACCGAACAGTGGTTGAGAAAGCCAGGTGTATGTTATATGATGCAGGATTGCAAAAACGTTTCTGGGCAGAAGCAGTAAATACTGCAGTTTATCTGCGAAACAGGTCAATAGCATCAGGACTGAATAACCGAACACCTTATGAAGTTTGGACCGGAGATAAGCCAGATGTCAGTAACCTTCGTGTATTCGGAAGCAAAACAATGGTTCACATTCCAAAAGAAAAGAGATTAAAATGGGACAAAAAGGCAAGTCAGTGCATTTTAGTTGGATATGAAGATTATGTGAAAGGGTATCGTGTTTACAATCCCAACAATAACAGCATCACAGTGACAAGAGATATTGTTGTGATTGAGGAGGGGATTGAACACAGCAAGGTACACATCAATCTTAGTGAAAAAACAAGTGAAGCTTCCGCAATAAATGGAATAAAAGAAGAAGACAATACCCAAGAAGTGGGGGGCATAAATAACACAAGAAGACCAGATGATCAGGGACTAAAGTCGGAAGCCCCGAACATAGATGAAGAAAACACAAGCTCTGAGGAGGATCATTTTAAGGATGCTTCAGAAATGCCTGAGGCTGAACCCTTAGTGAAGGCTGAGCCTGCGGCAGTAGCTGAGCCTGTCACAGTGGCTGAGCCTGCAACAATGGTTGAGCCAGTACATAGCTCCAAGGCTGTGCGGGCTGCAGCACCTACGGAAGTGACTTCAAAGCGTGTGCGTAAGCAACCTGATCGGTTTGGATTTAGTAATGTGTGTGTAGCAAATGAAAGAAGTGCAAGTGAAATATCTCTTGAAGAAGCGTTGAATGGACCCGATAGTGAACAATGGAAACTAGCTATGCAAAGTGAACTAAGATCATTTAAAGACAATGATGCATGGGAATTAGTTGACATTCCGACTAGTGGCACAATTGTGCAATGTAAATGGGTTTTTAAAAGAAAATTTGATAGTGAAAATAAGGTCAGATATAGAGCTAGATTGGTAGCCAAGGGCTTCACCCAAAGGCCAGGCATTGACTTTGATGAAACTTTTTCACCTGTTTTAAGACATTCAACATTGAGATTGTTATTCGCTTTAGCAGTTCAGCTTAAGTTAGATGTAAGTCACCTAGATGTTAATACTGCATTTTTAAATGGTTTTTTGAATCAGACTGTTTATATGATGAAACCACCAGGTTTAGAATGTAATAATGAAGATGTAAACAAAGTTTTGCGATTGAAACGTGCTATATATGGCTTGAAACAGTCTTCACGAGCATGGTATCAACGAGTTGATGACTTGTTACAATCTTTAGGTTATAAAAAGTCAAAATTAGAACCTTGTTTGTTTACAAAGATTACTAAAGATACAACAATCATCATTGCATTGTACGTAGATGATTTTTTTGTTTTTTCGAGTAGCGAAGAGGAAACTAATAAATTAAAGAAAAATTTGTCATCAAAGTTTAAACTTAAGGATTTAGGTTGTATTAAAAATTGCTTAGGTATGAGGGTAATTGTTGACAAGAAAGAAAATACAATAACTATAGATCAGGAAAGTTATATTGAAGAATTGTTGTTAAAATTTAATATTGCAAATTGTAAGTTTGCTGATACACCAATTGAACCTAAAATTAATTTAACAAAAAGTGAAGTTTGTGATACTAGGTTGCCCTATCAAACACTGATTGGTTGTCTCATGTATATAGCTGTTCTTACTAGGCCAGATATTGTTTTTTCGGTAAATTTCTTAAGTCAGTTTAATAACTGCTATAATGATGAGCACTGGGCCTATGCTAAACGTATCTTAAAATATTTAAAAAGGACTAAGTCCTATTGTCTTAGGTTCTCTGCAAATGGAAATAGTAAGTTAGAAGCCTATGTTGATGCAGACTGGGCAAGTAATATCATTGACCGGAGGTCATATACTGGATATTTCTTTAAATTGTCTGACTGTGCAATCTCGTGGGAAACGAAGAAACAGGCGACTGTGGCTCTCTCGAGCACAGAAGCGGAGTTTATGGGGATATCAGAGTGTTGCAAAGAGGCTGTATATTTGAGTAATTTAATATATGAAATAACTAATTTAAGGTATACTATACCCATTTTTAATGACAATCAGTCTGCTCATAAACTTGCTGCAAATCCTGTATATCATAAGAGATCCAAACACATTGATGTGCGCTATCATTTTTGTAGAGAAAAAGTCTCCAGTGAAATTGTTAAAATTAAATATTTACCTACTGCAGAAATGCCCGCAGATTTATTAACTAAAGGGTTATGTAAAACTAAACACAATAATTTTTTGACAATGTTTGGTTTATGTGATAAAAAATAAAACATTTTATTTATTTTGTTAAGTGGGGGTGTTAAATGTAACAAAATAATATGTAGCGCCATCTATTGTTGTTATACTTAGTAACTGTAAATATGTTGAAAAGAAATAAAAATTCTTGTCTCTGCCTTAGTCTGTGGCCGTGATTCTGCTGTTTTACTGATAGAGGTGACCATCTATTTGCGTTTATCGCACCTCTGAATTCACTAAAGGTATGTGTGTAGTCTGTGTGAATTATCGCTTGCTTTAACGGTGAAGGAAAACATCGTGAGTAAACCTGTATGAGAAATTCTCTGTAAGAATTTCGAAGGTATGTTAAGTTTGCCAACCCACACTAGGCCAGCGTGGTGAACTAAGGCCTATCCCGTCTCAGTAGTAGAGGAGGCCGGTGCTTAGCCGTGCAACATTATACAATACAGGGCTGGTAGTATAGTCTTGTAATTAAAACAACATTGCATCCTTTGATAAATTATAAACCTAGATAGAGTGACGCGCTGCAATGAAACTAAAACAAACAGGCCAACTTTTCTTAAGTTACTTAGTATGCGTGACAGCTTTGTCATACGCTATCGCTGCATCATTCTGCGTATCCTTGTGTGCGCGCATAATGATACCAGTTATTACATGGTTTCTATTAAAATGGGCAGAAAATTATATCCATGAAAATCAACAAAAAATAATTCACTCGAACTCATTTAGTGGACAACAGTTGGCCTCTATTTTTTTCGACGCGTTTGAACCGTTCAGTGTCTATCTAGGTATATAATTAATCAAAGCTTGCATCATACAAAACCTAGGAACCGTTCATTTAATTATTTATCAATGGTCTCCTTTTACATCCTTAAAAATACAACAAAACAAATCATTAGATAACACTAGTAAAATGACAAACCTAAGTAGTAGCCATTACATTTTGTGTAATTCTGAAGCAGAACGCCAGCCGTATCTTGCACCTAGGTACTGTATCTTTTTTTTTTTTTTATTGCATTGCTTGACGAGACGAGCATGCCGTTCGCCTGATGGTAAGCGATATGACCACCCATAAACAGTAGCAACACCATCCAGCACCTTGAGTTACAAAGTACTGTGTGGCATTCCACTGCGCTCGTCATCCTGGATGGTGTTGCTACTGTTTATGGGTGGTCGTATCGCTTACCATCAGGCGAACGGCATGCTCGTCTCGTCATTCTATGCTATAAAAAAAAAAAAAAAAAAAAAAAAAAAATGAAACCACATACTTATCTTCCGAACCATAGATGTAAAATAAAAAAGTGTATGTTTCGAACAAAGTTAGTTTGATTGAAAAATAATATAGTTTTACTCTCCCCAATGAAACTATTACTACTCTAAGAGGATTCGTCGCCGCCGCAACATCACACTTTCAGTCAGAAATACACTTACACACTATATTCGGCTAAATTAAAAAATGACCAAAATATCAGAAAATTAAAACCTAGATTTTTGGTGAGGATATTCGTTCTTCATGTATGATTTTTGGCACAATTTTAGCAGAGGTAAGATGAGTATATGGTTTTATTTAGTAACGCAATGTCGAGATGAACCTCTATACTACTGAGCTGGTATTATTATAGGTTTTATAGTAGTGGTGTACCAAAACTGCCTTGCAGTGTCCAGTGATTTCACACCGCCGCCTGAGCTCGGCGTATCTCTGCATATTAAATTATTCATATATTGAATTTTTAAGCAATTTCGTATTCAGATTGCCTCTTGTTATTACGCGGTACGACTGACGTGAGGTCTCGTGTCCGATCACCGGAGCATTTTAAGATGCATGGACTTTCTAAAATATTGGTAATCTCTCGGATATAAATAGATTTTTCATGAGATCTTTCTTCACCGTAATTAAATAATGATTTAAGAAGTTTTTCTTAATGTAATTTTTCTTTATTATTCTTTGGATACATCTTTCTTTTTCTTTCTTTCTTAAGTAATTTATAAAGTCGAGATCCGTCAGTTGTGCCAACCTATTCATAAAACTTATAAGATAAGCCATCTAAATACTTTTCATATAAAAAGGTAAAAAACAATACGAATTCAATTCGAAAACACTAATATCCGAGAAAAGAGGTTTTATTTTCTTACGTCTTTGTTTGAACGGATTTAGGAACATACGGGGACTCGACCCACGTTATAATAAAGGAGTGACTTTACATCTAGATTTTATTATTCTAGCCTGGATCTGTTTTGTGAGTGCAAGGGAAAATTAGTCTTAATAAATATGCAAATTACTCATTTTAATCAATATTTCATTTTCTCATATAATATTCAAGTTTTTTTTTTATGGTATAGGGGGCAAACGAGCATACGGTTCACCTGATGGTAAGTGATCACCGCCGCCCATGAACATCTGCAATACCAGGGGGCACAGAGATGCGTTGCCGGCCTAAAAGAGTTTTCTTTTATATTTCAAAAATAATTATTTATCGACGACGTAAAATGAACTCGCGATCAAAATTTCGCGCTTGTTTAAACCGTCCATTATCTATTAATCAGTCAATTTGTAAAGCTGAAGGTAGGCTATTTTAATATAAGCTATTTTAATTATCAAACCCAGCTGAAGGTTTCTGATATATTATGCTGTCTTGATATATCTATCTCGCCAATTTAAAATAATATAAACTAACCATATTGTCTGGTGACTGCCTCGGTGGCATACTTGTATTACGTGCGTAGTACAGCACCCTGAGGTCTTGGGTTTGAATCCTGAATCGAGCAAAGTGGTGTTGGGTTTTTCAGTTAAGTATCAGCACGGAGTCTAGAATTTATGCCCGATACGGCCATAGGCTCGCTCCCTATCACGTCATGGGACGGATCACACTTGGCGTAAAGTGGGTGCCTTAGTTGCATGCCTATATGTATGTTTAGTCGGGACTTATGCAGCCGCACAGACGGGTGATCAGTTCGCCTTATTGAAACTATTTCACCCATAGTCCCAGTGGTTGCATCTATAACCCTTTTGAGGATAAAGAAGTGTTTATTGTTCATATTACCCCCCAAACTGAATACGTCCCACGGCTCCTAAACACAAGATAATAATTCCTTTGTAGGTGTGACAGCGGATAACTGGGCACCTGAGACGCTCCCACGGTGGGACTGTCGTTACTACACTGGAACGTGTTGATTGCTTTGAGATAACTTTGATACTATAAGACTAACCGCCGGTCTCAATAACTTACTAACGTTTAACTGGAGTTTTATATCTAATCTGACAGTAAACGTTACGCTAACTGTTACTACTGTTTCCATTCTTATCTATCTTAGTTTAAAGAAACACATATAACCACCAAAAGTAAGCATTTCAAGTGTGTTATTGAGACCCGCCGTAAGACTGACTTGCTCAACGACTTACTTCTTTTTTTTATGGCATTGAATGACGAGACGAGCATGCCGTTCGCCTGATGGTAAACGATACGACCACCCATAAACAGTAGCAACACCATCCAACATCTTGAGTTACAAAGTACTGTGTGGCATTCCACTGTGCTCGTCATCCTGAGACATAAAATGTTAAGTCTCATTATGTCCAGTAGTTACACTGGCTGCAATGTCCTTCAAACTGAAACACAAGAGTGCATGCACACTGCTGCTTATGTGACGAGTAACATTTACTCACAAATTGCGAAACAGCCCTAATCTACTATTCTATTTTTAACTTATACAAAATGGCGGCTTGTCCAGTTAATTCCAACCCGAAGCCGTTACATAAATAAGTGGAAGAATGGATGCCGGCGGAGGAAAGCAATTAATAATGCCGACATCATAATTGCTACCAGCTCATTAAATAGTAACGGGACGCCGGCATTAGACACTGCTATATTAAACGCAATTTGTAAAGAAAATTGATTCAGTTTATGGTTATGAATCTTTTGTCTGGATTGGTATATACATTTTGGGTTTTGTTATAATATTATTTTATCCAGATACCTACGTAAGTACCGAAATGTCTATTTGTATAAGTACACTCAATTATACTCAATCTGCGCCACGCGGGCCGCCCACCGAGCCTGCATGCGGCATTTGAAAGTGGCACTCTAACAAAAAAATAATTCCAAAATAAAGTGAAGTTGTATGCTAACCCTATAATAATCATTCGTTAATTATGTAGGACGCCTTGCTGCAAAATGGACCGAAGACTCAAAATAGGCGGTATCGGATCGGATGTATCATGGATGCAAGCTCAAGACCAGGATGGTCGGCGTTCACTTGGAAAGGCCTACGTTCAGCAGTGGACGGCTATAGTCTTATTCATTGTATTGTAATTACTTTTCATGAAAATAAATAAAAGGACATATCCAGAAATGGGCTTAAAATTCTAACCAAGATACTATATACAGGGTCATTTTTACATTGCATTACTAAATGAAACCACATATTCGTCTTTACCTCTTCTAACATCTTGCCAAATATCATCCATGAATAACGAATATTATTGCCAAAAATCCCGGTTGTAGTTTTCAAATTTTTTGATCATTTCGTAGTTTATTGCGAATATGGTGTGTGCGAAAGTGTATTTCTGAATGAAAGTATAATGTTGCCGCTGCGACGAATTATCTTAGAGCAGTAGTAGTGGCATTATGGGTCGTAAGGCACGGTGAACCCAACATAACCGCTCAGTCGCCCCCCTTGAAGGCTGGGCGGTAGTAATAAGTCACTTTCTCCGCGAAAAAAAAAAAAAAAAAAAAAAAAAGTAGTAGTGACATGGGCGTGTAAACTTAAAGTAACGTTTTATTGATATTTATTTTGTTCGAAACTTATACTTTTTATTTTACATCTATGGTTAAAATAATTTAGTGGAAAGCGTTATTTTCGACGAGACAAGTATGTGATATCATTTAATAACGCAATGTCAAAATGACCCTGTATATATTTGGATAGTACACTCAAAAACTAGGCCTTTGCAATAAATCGTATAACTGTAAAGTCCTCCGATTTTAAGATTTGTGTAATTTTGTTTTGCTTAAAAACTACGCGTAAAATGAAAGTTATTAAAAAAATTGTTGTAAAAGGAGGATTGTAAAAATATATTTTTTATGGATTCAAGATCCTTTTTTTTGCCCCTGTAATATCGATAAAGTTTGAGCCTGGTTAGATTTTGAGGCCCAGCACCCATACAAAAAGCGGACATCTCCTTTACTACGTTTTGAGACAAATAAGTAGGACCCTGAATTAAGTTATCGGTCCGAGTCACCATAACTACTTAATCTTTGTAGTTAGCCTTTTTAAAAAAATTGAGTACGATTGGCGTATTATTTTTAATACATCAATGGTATTAGCACATTATGCAGTGTTTTTTTTTTTTTTAAAGACTTTGTAGTCAGTGTAATTACTAGACATTATGAGACTTGACATCTAGCGTATCATACTGACGTACGCATTGCAGTGTCATGAAATGCATTATAGATAAAAATTTGGGTGATGTTGGGGTGGTTACCGTGTCGCTGACCTTCAGGCGAGCAAGTTGCTCGTCTTGTCACTTATATCCAGACATTATAGCCAGTAAGACTTTTAAGACACAACAGTACAAGGCGGCAGTTTTTTTTTTATTACATTTAATGACGAGACGAACATACCGTTCGCTTGATGGTAAGCGATACGACCATCCATAAACAGTAGCAATACCATCCAGCATCCTTGATTTACAAAGTACTGTGTGGCATTCCACTGCGCTCGTCATCCTGAGACATAAGATGTTAAATCTCATAATGTCCAGTAGGTACACTGGCTACAATATCCTTCAAACCGAAACACAACAGGGTATGCGCATTTCTGCTTGGCGGTAGAAATAGACATTGCGGTGATACCTACCCCGACGGACTCTTACATATGAGAGAGCTACCACCAGTAAAATATATTTAAATGGTAACCAGACAAACTTTACAAGGACCTTAACATCTAATAATAATGTTTTCAATTAACATTTGGGCTTAGAATATGACAAAAAAACACGTCACGTCTCCGTTTCGTCTTATTGGGATTGGTTGAGAGACTGACGTATTGGTCTCTCGATCAATCACAAACATCAAAATTAAACGACATCGTTTTACGAGTTGCGTCTTCGTGTCACATTCTAAGTCCACTGAAATTCTTCAAAAACATAGCAAAATGTGTAACATGCCCGAGGAATATCAATATTATTATGAATACATGAACAATGTTATGGTTTAATTAACAACCACAAGAGCACCGGAGTGCGCTACATGTATTATGTACGATGTGAACATACGGGCAGCGATTCGCACCAACAGAACTGTTTTTATTTTTTAGTTAGGCGATCCTGCAGTCAACACCGGGGGAAACCGATACTGGGGGAATGGGATACTGGAGTCCCCCGGCTTAGCGACGGCAGGGGCCTGGGAGGGGAGTGGAGGAGGAATATGGAAGGGAAGGTGGGGGTAAGGGGAACTGTTTGATTTGGAGGTTATATTTTAATAGAAAGACCTTTTTAATGTAGGAGCACCTTGTGTGAGTTTTGAGCCCCTTTTGGGAAAATAATATTATAAACAGTTTATTAACCTATCTTAGTTATCGAATGTTTTGTCTTCTTCGAACGAATTTTGAATTAAGTTTGAAGGAAGAAGACTAAATCTATACTAATATATAAAGCTGAAGAGTTTGTTTGTTTGAACGCGCTAATCTCAGGAACTACTGGACGGATTTTGAAAATTCTTTCACTAATAGGAAGCTACATTACTCCTGAGTGCTATAGGCTACTTTTTATCCCGGAAAAACTTTTCCACGCGGGCGGAGCCGCGCGCAATGCTAGTATGCTATAACTAAAATAGGTTTATAGACTGTTTATGATAGTGAAAATATAAGTGAGATAAATATGTCACTTATATTTTCACGAACTTTTTTAGCATTTATAAATATAAATGCTTATGTCTTTTTAATGAATTGTACTCCACGTGTTTTAGAGTAATGACTAAAGATGGTACTTGTCTCTGGGAACAAAATCGCAGGTACAGAGTACTTTTTTTTTTTGTCGCGGGGAATTCACTTTAAGATCCCGCGTCAGTCCGAGGAACTGAGTCGGGTATGTCGGGGTTACCGGCATGCTTTGCAAGCCGGCGTACCGACTAGAACCCCGCGGTAACCTTCGTCGAGCATTAGAGGCGGTTCCGGGGTACCATAAGGCATTACCTCAGATCGCTACCGGAACAGCCACTGCGGAGTACTGTCGAAACAGTCCCTCGGTACATCGCATCCAACTGGCGTCCACAACAGCGGCGAGGTCTGTACACCAATCCATTCCATTTCAGGGACATTTCTGACGTACATACAGCCCCGAGTGTATGTACAATGACCCTGATGGAACCCATTAGTCGCCTTTTACGACAGGTAGGGTTGACCGTGGCAGTATTCTTCCAGGCCCCCGTCCACAGGGCAGAGGTACAGAGTACTAGCTTTTTCTCGTGGCTGCACCCGCGTGAATAGTTTTTCTGTGATAGAAGTCTCAGTATATATTTTACCTGTTTTTTTTTTATAGCATTGAATGACGAGACGAGCATGCCGTTCGCCTGATGGTAAGCGATACGTCCACCCATAAACAGTAGCAACACCATCCAGCACCTTGACATACAAAGTACTGTGTGGTATTCCACTGCGCTCGTCATTCTGAGACATAAGATGTTAAGTCTCATTATGTCCAGTAGTTATACTAGCTACAATGTCCTTCAAACCAAAACACAACAGTGCATGCACACTGTTGCTTGGTGGTAGAAATAGACATTGCGGTGGTACCCACCCAGACGGCCTCTTACATAATGAGAGACCTACCACCAGTAAAAATACCCTATGTGCTATACCAGACTATAATCTTTCTTTGTGCCAAATTTCATCTAGATCCGTCTAGCTGTTCTGGGGTGATTGAGTAATAAACATGGATACAAACAAATGGTAGTAAGATTTAATAGCCATTATTTTTATAACTTTTTGCTTGGTTGACTTTGCTTAGTAATGTCTCTGGTATATTGTAGATGATTAAGGTCGCAATTAACTTACCATCAGACGACCCACTTTATCCTTTGCCTGTTGCAATATTATGTTCCAAACATAAGTAAATAGTAATAATAATAAAAATAATTGTAAATACGTTGTGTGAAAATAAATAAAACCATAAATACTTCTTCAGACGCTTAAGTAGGACCACGAATTGGAAAAATACGTATACTGACGTCAGTCGATACTTCAATTACCATCTAGTATTACATAGTACGCAAAATGGCATGCTCGTATTACATATAGGTACAGTTCCGGGAAAAAAAATTGTTGCATTTGTCTTTAAAAACTTGGAAAAATAATCCATCTTTATTTATTATTTATTTATTTGCACTTTATATACATAAGTATATCGGCGGACTTAATGCCAAAGGCATTCTCTCCCAGTCAACCTTAGGGTGGTGCAGAGATACATAAGGTAGGTGCATCAGGTACTTAACTTGATATTAGAGATACGAATAAACGTACATAAAAGTAAACAAAGCAATCAATAATAAATATGTAAATTAAATACAAAACATAATATAAGTAACATTATAAATATAATAAATACATAAAATACAAATTATAATTACATAAATATATATATAAATAATATAATATTAACAATACAACTACGCCACCGAGGCAGTAGGCTCGCCCCCTATCACATCATGGGACGGAATACGCTTGGCGAAAAGTGGGTGCACTAGTTGCGCCTCTGCCTACCCCTTCGGGGATAAAAGGCGTGAGCATGCGTATATAATATTATAAGTTATAGTAGGGACAAACTAATATGGCCGGTATGACATGACACGGTTTTGATTTTTTTGGGTAGACGTCCTCACAGAGTTATCGCGTCGGGAAAAAAATTGACTTGTCATACCGGCCAGCTTAGTTTGTCCGAACTATAGTGTGGTGATTCTTGTGCATCGTTCAACAACAACTGCCGCACTCTCCTTTTGAAGGCAAACCGAGAGGTAGCCGATCTGATTTCGAGGAATCTTTAGTACCTAATCATCTCAAATTAATTATCAATATTAATTTTTACAATACCATTGATATATATGGTGTTTTATGCCTATATCAATTTACAATACTAACAATTTGTTTCTACCAACAAGTTCACAGCAACTTCGTCCCTTGAATTTCGCTGTCGTAACTGGCTGTCGTTACCATGTTGGCAATTTAATTAACCGCAGACGCTATTGTACCACATATTGATAACAAACCACGTTATAATTACGTGTTTACTTCGAATAATTAACATGATAATTTTCAGCCATATTGGTTACCTTCATTACGCGGTTTTAAATTAACGTTAGTGTTGAAATAGTTTGTAATTAACTCCATTTAAAACTTTACGATGTATATACATAGTAAACTAAAAACATTTTTTCCTCCTTGTGTAAGTATTTTTATAGCAAAGGCGCTAAAATACCTTATTAATTTTGTTGCAGCAAAATTCTTACTTATAACGCCATCTGTTGAAAATACTTGGTACTACGTACCAAATATCTTGGTGATCAACTTGTTGACGTTTTAGTTTCGTTATGTCACATAAGATGGCGCTAATACATAACTTTGTAATTTGATGTGTTTGCAGAATAATGTTATGTGATTTATGCACACACAATTTTGGGATCATAATTTAATTCTGAGGTATGTAGGATTTCTCTCGATGTTTTCCTTCACTATAAAGCGCACGATAATTGATAAACAATACACATAACTTTGCGAAGTCTGAGGTGTGTGCCTTGAATTTCAGACCTGCGGATATCCGACTCTGCAGTCCATTCGATTCCCTACATAGGCATATATAGAGAGGGGGCCAGTTGGTTCCCCAGAATTGCTTGGTGCCCACCGCAAGGATTTTGAGGCGGCCTACTATTACCATATATTTTTTTAAACGACATACATTTACATGTATGTCGTTTTGGCGCAGTGAATTATGCTCAGTGCTCACCAATACTTTCCTTTCTTTTGTCTTTTTCACTTCATAATATTATGGACTTTTTTGGCGATCTTTATGCGTTTAGTATTGTTTGCATATAGCATTATTGTACATTATTAGATTAGTCGGATATTAATTGCAATAACATCAATATCATCATTTATTTAATATAAATTTATTATTATTATTTATTTTTTAAACAACACGTCCGTGCGCTCTCATCGTCTCACGGGTCTATGGAAGATCAGTGCGTCGCGGCTAGCACGCGGCTCCTCGCTGAATAGATCCATTTGCACACAAACAACGACATTCGGAACAATGCACTCACCTCAACGTTGCTACTGTTTCTTTCATTTTATTTCTGTATTATTGTTATTATTATATTATTATTTTTTTCTCGTTTTTGTTACTGTGTTATGTTCCCTTTGTTTTTTTTTTGTTAATACTTATTGTACCTAACTTTATTTGTGAATTGTGTGCAATAAATGATTTTTATTATTATTACATATCGGCAAGCACACAGAAGTCATTAATTTTTTTAAAGTCTAGGACTCTGCACCCCCCTCTCCCCGGAAAGTCTAATAACTACGCCAATGATCCCCAACCATGCTATCGTGCACTTCATTACACTGGTTGCTCTCTTTCAAACCGAAAGAATAATGCATATTGTCTGGCGTCAGAAATGGACAATGCAGTACAGGACACTCGTATTATAAAAATAACACCTAGTAAATGCAAACGGATACCCCTTTTGGCGCAATCGGACAACAAATCTCAACACAATCTTCGTTAGCATGTAGGCCAGTGGAATATTAATTGATTGTAGTTATACCTTAAGAAACCAAACCACGAAATGAATTGAATGAATTGAGTTACATCTCAAGAAGACATAATTCAGTACATGATGTCTACTTCAGATATAACTCAAACTTGAGATTGATTGGCGGTATAATAAATAAATCTCAAGTTAGAATTACATCTCAAGTAGACCGACTGGGGCTGACTGAGACCGAAAGGAGCGTACATATCGATACGGCACCCTTTTTATACACCCAACTGTCACTTCCACTGCTAGTTTGATATCTCGACTGGTTTTCATAACTGGCCAGTGCGTTACAAATACCCTCACAAAACGTTTTATCCTAACATTATTATATTATACCAGCTTTTGCCCGCGGCTCCGCCGGCCTGAATGAGTTTTCCCGGGATAAAAGTCCCGCTTTATATTTTCCCGGGATAAAAAGTAGCCTATGTATTAATCCAAGACGTCATGATCTATCCGTGTGCCAAATTTCATCGAAATCCGTTCAGTAGTTTTTGCGTGAAAGCGTAACAAACATCCATACATCCATACTTACAAACTTTCGCGTTTATAATATTATAGTTGGATAGTAGGATTTAATTTTACCATTATGTGTTGGTTCCTTACAACATAACTAAGTCCAATTATGTCAAAAGCCCGTATAGTCACGAATATGGTAATGAGAATCGACGTGTTTGAAAAATTGTTTTTGAAACCCAAGTATTTGGGACTCATGACATCGTTAGGAATTGATTATCGCTATTATGACTGCCTCGGTGGCGTAGTTGTATCACGGTACGACTGCAATGCTGAAGTCTCGGGTTCGATCCCTGGGTCGGGCAAGGTGATATTAGATTTTCTATTTAGCCTGGAGTCTGGAATTTGTGGCGATGGCGAAAGGCTCGCCCCCTATCAAATGATGGGGCGGAATACGCACGGCGAACGGTGGTTGAATTAATGGCGCCTCTGCCTACCTCTTCTGGGATAAAAGGCGTGAGTGTATGAATTTTGATATTTGTGTTAAAACAGCTTTGATGAAACCTAATGAAGAAGATCTAGAAGATATTTGTTGAGTGTTTTTAGTGGAGAAACTTATTATACTGCGTTGGGTTAGGATTATTGATTCAAAATTACCTACTGCTAAATCCGACATTTTCTAATATTATTTTGTAATGAATCACCGTCCATAGATAGTCCTTAGTCCTTTCATAGTATAAAACAAAGTCGCCCACCGCATGTGTAAGCGTTTTAGGATAATTTTTATCTCAGAAAATTACATCGCGTGACTTATACCCCGGAAAACTTTTGTCACGGGCGGAGCCGCAAGCAATAGTTAGTTACGCATGCATGCTCACGCCTTTTATCCCCGAAGGGGTAGGCAGAGGCGCAACTAGTGCACCCACTTTTCGCCAAGCGTATTCCGTCCCATGATGTGATACGGGGCGAGCCTATCGCCATATCGGGCACAAATTCCAGACTCCGGGCTGATACTGAATAGAAAAATCCAATATCACTTTGCCCGACCCGGGGATCGAACCCGAGACCTCAGCCTTGCAGTCGTACCGTAATACAACTACGCCACCGACGCAGTCTATAGCTAGTTGTATACATAAATTATAATATTCCCAGATCCTTCCGAGCATTCCATTTGAATAATGATTGAAATAGTTAAGAAAATCGTCGGTCTTCGCCGCTTAACCGACGACAATCAGAAGTAGAGACGAAGAGAATGAAAGTGTCTCTGTAAACTCTCATCCTCACAACTTCGAACAACTTAGAGTAGTGTAGGTTTCATAAATAGTCGGGGATAGTACCCACAAAATGTAAACACTACGTTAAGGTCTAGTTACACGATTTCCCTGATAAAGTTCCAGATAACTTTCTGACATATAACGGTATCTAACAATTATTATTATTACCAGATATTTCTAGACCAGTGACACCGAAAATTGCAGTTTATATGGCGAATAAGTACCAAATAGGCTATCTGGAATTTTATGAGCAAGAGGTGAAATCCGCTCTAATATGCCTATTTGACATATACAAATCACATGTCCATTTACTTGTCACATTGACGTTACGAAGGTCGTGGCAAATTATAGCAGTAACCGCCATTATGGAACCTTCCGTACGTGACGCATTTAATACCAGCCTTGTATATTGTCCCACTGTTGGACCTCTCTTACTGATGTCCGAATAAACCATCCCAATTGGTAACTACGCTCTGACGGTAGGAATAAATAATGATAGTAAGTTCTTCTTCTTTTAAAAATGGCTCCACCGTTTCATAGGTGATTTGGCCAATGTCAAGTGGGTAGATGTTAAAATAATAACATAACTTTTTTTAAATTACTTTCGACTTGAAATAAACTAAAGACGATGGCAACAAAGAGCAGCAAAAACATTTGACATTACTGGTACTGGTACTACCGCAATGTCTATTTCTACCGCCAAGCAGCAGTGTGCATGCACTGTTGTGTTTCGGTTTGAAGGACATTGTAGCCAGGGTAACTACTGGACATAATGAGACTTAACATCTTATGTCTCAGGATTACGAGCGCAGTGGTATGCCAAACAGTACTTTGTAACTCAAGGTGCTGGATGGTGTTGCTACTGTTTATGGGTGGACGTATCGCTTACCATCAGGCGAACGGCAAGCTCGTCTCGTCATTCAATGCAATAAAAAAATCATTAGTTATGGTGAATACCATTAATACTTTAAACAACTTTTAATTAAGTTATCTTCAAGCATGTCAAACTTTTTGATTGTTGCATATTCGACATGAAACCAAGGGTAGCAGGTAAGGTTTGTTGGAGTCATTAGGGGTTTATAGCCTTATCACACTGGAGAATTACGAGCGATTTCATAGCGAGGCGAATAAGCAGCGAGCGCGCAGAGAACACGCCGCGGGTGCGCAACGTTTTCGCCGCAGATAACGCCACCAACGTCAGTCACACTTTTGTGAATGTCTGCGTCGCACCATTGGTTGTCCTGAGGTCGCGCATTCCTCGCTGCACGCGACTCCCAGTAGCACCCTTTTAGTAGTTTCTTACAACAGGCAGGAGATATCATGGTGGGATTATTTAAATGCCTCTAACTGCAGGACTTGACAAGCTTAGTCGTAGCTAGTCATTATAATAACACCAGCCCTGTATTATAATATACTGCTCACTACTGAGCACGGGCCTGCTCTACTAAGAGGGGCCTTAGTCTACCACGCTGGCCTAGTGCGGGTTGGCAGACTTCACATACCCTCGAAACTTACGGAGTATTCTTAGGTATGTAGGTCTCCTCCCGACGTTTTCCTTCGCCGTTAAAGCGAATGTTAATTGATAAACAATACACAGAACTTTAAAAAGTCAGAGGTGTGTGCCTTGGGTTTTGAACCTGCGGACATTTGTCTCGGCAGACCGTTCCATTCCCAACTAGGCTATCGCCTATCGTCCACTGCGACGTTAGCCATTACTATTTAAAAATATATCGATGGTAAACTAACAACTAAGTAACTTATTACATGTGCCTACTCCTTCGGTAATGCAGTCGTGATGACACAAAAATAGTTCGATTCAAAGCGGTTATCCTTTGAATACAAATTATATATTTCCGCATAATTTTCCTAAGAGGAAAACGTGTGATAAATCGTTTCAAGAATTTTTATCGGGAACTAAATGTGAGTCATAGAGATAGGTACTACACAATTGTCATGGCATTAGAGGTCTGTTCAATGGACCCTGAAAATAGGACGATACATCAACCGACCAAAACAACGGAGGACAAGCCAAAGATTCGAAAAGTAAAGAGTTCTAAGAATAGAGCAGACATTGGGAAAATTGTCATACAAATATTTCCTTCCAAAATATTATTTTCTTTACAAAATTTAAGCATACCGAGACGTCTTGACTCTTGTTACACGGACATGTCAGATAAGACAGCGAAAAATTTGGCCGTGATGTCCGGTCTATAACTATACTGTTTAATGTCTTTGGTTAAAAGTAACTAATAAAGATGATGGTAGGGATAAAAGTCTTGATGCCGAAGCTGTCATGATAGAAATAGGAAACAAGGACACCCTTATTTAAAATGCCATTCACGATGACGCGCCCCATTAATTTTCCTAATCGCTTACAGTCAAAGGGATCAAACTTTCGGCTTGTCTTTTAGTTCTGTAAATACAACTTATGAGTGCACATGCATCATCATCGTCATCAGCCACATGATGTCCACTGCTGAACCCCATGATGATGTCATGACGTCCCCTAAACATTTCCAGACGGACCTGTTGAAAGCCTGCATCCAGCGTGTCCCTGCACACACATACTACAGGCCGTATTATAGACGCAACTCAGTTTCGCTTTGAAATGCGATATCTGGTGAGATGCTGTCAAAGTAAGGTCAGCATCTTAAGATAGTGGCTATTTCATAAACCCACATTAACATCAGCTCAAATGACATCTTAAGTTACAATAGGTGACGGATTTTGACAGCAATTTTTTTTAGTTTAGTTTAGTTTATATAACAGCGCTTATTTACTCGGCTGAGGACAAACTCTTAAATTACAGCTTGATTATTAAATGTCTACTTGAGATTTAACTCAAACTTGAAATCGATTTATTAATACCGCCCTACGAATTATAATCAAAGTAATCTTAACCAACGAAATCCTCGCTCAAAAATTGGTAGCCCGCGTCATCGTGGATGAAATTATAGGTACCAATGCCACAGCACTGCCACATATCAGCTCCACTTCTCCTTACCTAGCCCTATTCCCGTCCCCAATGTCCGTGTCCTCTGTACCTATCAGCCCGTGCTGGTTGTCAATTATTTAATGTAGGTACTTTAAATTATTTAATTGGTATATGTACCTTTGTTATTCGTCTATACCTTGTCATGACTTGTCATAAGTGCTTTTTAATAAGCCTATTTGATCAATAAATGATTTTATTTTATTTTATTTTATTTCACTCTTATTAAAGAGTTATTAATGAAGTTTACTTTGTTTTCTTCACGACAGCTAAGAGTTGAGTCTTGGATTTAGAAGATTTTAAGTGGGTCACAGTCCAATCAACTTTGGGAACTAGTCTCCAGTATGAATGATCCGGCTGGGTCAGGGTTGTATTTCCTGTAGTCTAGAAGCGTTTGGATAATTCCTCAACGCTTGCCTGTCATATAAGTCGACTAGGGGCCATTAAGGGGTTGCGGGCAGGCTGTAAGGATCGTTAGTAGGGGTCAATATCAAGCTTCGTCCATTCAAGGTCCATTATGAGAATCCCAGGCCAACAGCGTGGGTGGTTAGGTGTCACGCTGCCGTTGACGCTAAGGGTATTCTATACGCGGGGGCTCTCAACCCTAACTATAGGTCCATACCAGAGGAACTTACACATTAAGAGACCTATCTAGTACATTATATTTGTAGTATGCGTTTACATGCGTATTTGTACGCCTTCTAGTTGATTCCCACGATGATAAAACACAATACTAATGTAACTCAACCGGTTGTTGAAACAAGCGTGGAAGTTGTCTTATTTAATTTTGTTGTTTTTACTTGCATCGCATTGTGAGAGCAATGCTGTAGGATTCGATCCCCGGACTGGGTAATTGTTCTACCAAGTATCAATCTTCAGAGGCATAATAGGATGGTTTCCCATGTTTGATTTGGTACATTATTTTATAAGTAACAGAAAATAATACGAATAAGAAATTCTTCTGTGAAATTAGCATCAAAATTGGTTGAAAGATAAAGCAGTTATTCATACTAGAAATATCGTAAGCAAAAGTGGGGGCGTGGTGGGGATATCGCGCTATCTCTGTCGCACTTAGCATTACCGGTGACCGGTGACACTCGGTGACGTCACAGTCTGATATTACTGTTATTTGACAAGTATCCCTTCCACCAGACTTCAAAGCTTACTTATTATTGCACCAATTTTAATAATTCTGTGTTCGTTAGATTATGGATGATATACATTTTTGATAAATGTATTTAAAGAAAGTAGTCACTTACCCTATTGTCACGACTGACGACACCCCACTCCATCCCTCAGGTGCAATGTGATCACCATACCGTCAGCATAGAAAAATCTGGAGTCAGGAATTTATGCCCAATGAGGCGATAGGCTTGCTCCCTGTGGGCAGAATACACTTGGCGAAAATCACTAGTTGTGCCTGTTGGGCTACGGGTTTCAAATAAACTATGTTTGAGTAAGATTTCTTTATTCTATCAGTGGAGCAAAAGGAATACGTTTCGTTACATTACATTTCACCGAGAGAACCGAATCAGACTACTGACAAAGTCAAGAACACTATTTCCTTTTTCTAAATATAAACGAACATAAGGGCCAGTAAGTATAAACATCAAAACCTCTGTTATGGAATTTACTTTTTAACAGTGCCTCTGCCTACCCCTTTAAAAATAAAGCCGTGAGTGTCTACCAAACCTATCAATACAAACAATCAAGTACAACAGCTGATCGACTCTCAAGATGCACTTAGCCTTGGTTCACTGCCTTTATGGTTTACGTTCACAAATTTTCCGCCTCTGTCGTTTGGTATGAGAAGACAAGGATAGAAGATATTTGTAGTTCCGTAATTCGCTATTTATATAAGGTTGAGAGGGATTTGGGGGACAGTATTTAATTTTATGGTTTACGTGTCTAATGATGTACTAGCTTTTGCTGGCGGCTTCGCCTGCAAGACTGCTTTCTAAAAAACTCTTCATATTCCTGGATAATACTAGCCTATATATTGAATTGTCGCTTGCTTTAACGGTGAAGGAAAATATCGTAATGAAACTTACATACCTGAGAAGTTCTCTATAAGAATTTCGAGAGTATGTGAAGTCTGCCAACCCGCACTAGGCCAGCGTGGTGGACTAAGGCCTAAACCCTCTCAGTTGTAGAGAAGGCCCGTGCTCAGCAGTGGGCAGTATATAATACAGGGCTGGTATGGTATAATATATTTCTGCCGTTGAGCAACATATAGCGTGGACTGTTGTGTTCTGGTTTGAACTAAGGGTTCGAAGGACATTGTAGCCAGTGTTATTGGGCATTATTCATTAAGCTAGTAAAAGGCTGGTACGTTACAGGGCTGGCATTATATTAAACTAGTCTATATAGTATCTACCTAATATGTTAAACCATGACTCTACTTACTAATACGCTTAAACTACAATGAAATTCATAACTTTTTCGACATACTACATATACCTACCCATTGATAATGTGATTGAGATTGAAATACTTATGGCCGATTTCACCACATGCTGATAAAGTACCTGATAGCCTATTGGGAACTTATCCGCCATATAAACTACAAATTATTTCACAGGTCTCGAATAGAAATATCTGCCAGATAAAGTAATAAGTAATGTGTCAGATTTATTTGTTGGATAGCGTTATATGTCATATAGTTATCCGGAGTTTTATTAGGAATCGGTGAAACTGGCCTTTAGGTTACTAAATTAAAAGATTTTCCTTTAATTCCAGTGTCCATATTGCTTTTGGAATTGTGGGTTTTTGTGGGCTTATCACCTGACCTTTTTGCTCATTTTCCTCACGATATTATAATTTTAATTATTCCTTTGCATATTAATGTAATGTAGGTACCCTACGCCCTTGCAACACCACAAGGAAAACCTTCAAACTAGCTTTTAAAAGTTAGACAGAAGCTATAAAGACGTTTTATAGTGCCTTTTGGAATTTAAAATAATCGCTTCATTAGAGTCATAAATATGTATACGTTGTCAAGGCCTTTGTTACACCTATCATATTTCGTAAGGATGAGACGGTTTTTCTTCAAACAAAATCTTTTAAAGTCAAATCGAGGCACTGGGTTGCGCTCGCCGTTAAGTCTCATAAATTAGAGCAATAAATTATACGGGTAAAATGTCCAACAAAACGGAACACATTATTTTATCAATTTTAGTGACAAAAATACTGAATAATATTATCTATTGACTTGCCTGCGAAAACACTAGACGTGGGTAACTGATTCAAAAAGGTATATTTTTCCATTTAAAGTTTTTACTCCAACTTACGTCACATCAATTAAAACATAGATTTTGTGGTGTAATTACCGGTAACATGCGAGATTGAAAACCAGTTTGAAAATTATAATTTTTTTTGGAATAACGCCTGTGTATATTTTACTAGCATTGCGCGCGGCACCGCCCGCGTGGAAAAATTTTCCGGAATAAAAACTAGCCTATAGCACTCAGGAGTAATGTAGCTTCCTATTAGTGAAAGAATTTTCAAAATCGGTCCAGCAGTTCCTGAGATTAGCGCGTTCAAACAAACAAACACAAACTCTTCAGCTTTATAATATTAGTATAGATAAACGAATAACGATGTTTTCCGTTTTAGAGGTAGGCAGAGATTAGCGCTCGATTTGCCAAGCTATTTTTTTTTTTTTTTTTTGCATTGAATGACGAGACGAGCATGCCGTTCGCCTGATGGTAAGCGATACGACCACCCATAAACAGTAGCAACACCATCCAGCACCTTGAGTTACAAAGTACTGTGTGGCATTCCACTGCGCTCGTCATCCTGAGACATAAGATGTTAAGTCTCATTATGTCCAGTAGTTACACTGGCTACAATGCCCTTCAAACCGAAACACAACAGTGCATGCACACTGCTGCTTGGCGGTAGAAATAGACATTGCGGTGGTACCCACCCAGACGGACTCTTACATATGAGAGACCTACCACCAGTTAAAATTACCGTACCATGATATGACAGGTTAGTACTATCACTATAATTCATAATACCTAGTCCATGTTATACGAAGGCTTCCCAGTGGCGTCTGAGCAAATACGAGTCGTATTTATGCCTATATTCACACCGCTCACATAACCCACCCGCTCCCATTACCCCCCGCTCCCCTACTCCTGAGTACTACAGGCAACTTTTTATCCTGGAAAAACTTTACCACGCGGGCGGAGCCGCGCGCAATGCTAGTCATAGAAATATTTCTTATACTGTTGTCGATAGCATAATTATAAATTAATACACTAAAGAATTATTATCAATTGATTTTACGCTTCACAAAAATTACTAGTTTAAGAGCTTGGCATGTTCGAAAAATTAAAATATTTTTTATTTATGATTAGAAAAATAAACTGAGTAATGGCGGAATCGGAAATAAATAGTAGGTATTTATCTGAAATGGGACAAGAGAATGTTCCATTTTAAATATTTTTCCTGATATAACTGTGTAAAATTATTCGAAATGGTATCAAACCTTAGACTTACGATTTACAAAATTGTACGCCAAAAATAGACTAACAAAGCTAAACCAATAAAGACGTAAGGTGAATTGAACTCAATTTTTTTCGAAAAAACAAGACAATATAAAATGGAAACCTATTTAAACATTTACTGTTAAAATCTATTTAATAATAAACTCAGAGAACTATTTTGTAATAAAAATATTATAATGAACGCCAGAGGATTTTTTGCGACCAAAATTAAAAAGGAAAAATTTAATTTTGAAACAATGATAAAAGGAAAAACATTTTTATAATAAACCTTTGTTAAGTGGAGGATAGCCTAGTTGGGAATGGAACGGTCTGCCGAGCCAATGTCCAGAGGTTCAAAACCCAAGGCACACACCTCTGACTTTTCGAAGTTAAGTGTGTATTGTTTATCAATTATCGTTCGCTTTAACAGCGAAGGAAAACATCGTGAGGAAACCTGCATACCTGAGAAGTTCTCTATAAAAATTCCGAAGATATGTGAAGTCTGCCAACCCGAACTAGGCCAGTGTGATGGACTAAGGCCTAACCTCTCTCAGTAGTAGAGGAGGCCCGTGCTCAGCAGTGGGCAGTATATAATACAGGGCTGATTGCATTGCATTGCAATAAACCTTCTGTAAATGCATCATAGTTTCACAGGAACTCGAGGGCATAAAAATGTAAAAAAACATTCTAAGAACATAATAGTTATAAAAAGTGCAGTTTCAAATGATTATATCACAACGTTTCTAGGAACAGAAAAATTAAGGAAGAGATAAAAACTAAAACTTGTTTGAAATCTAGATAAAAACGCATTAAACTTTAGGAACCAAAAAACATTACAATAGAAGAGAAACACAAAACACACATCACGTCTTTATCTCCGACGGTAGGCAGAGGTGTAACCAGGGCACCTAATTTCGCCCTGTTTGTTCTGTCATATGATGTGATAGGGGGCGAGTCTATCGCCATATCGGGCACAAATTTCCGACTCCTGGCTGATACTCATCTGTAAAACTCATCATGCTCGATCCGGGATTCGAACCAATGACCTCAGGGCGGTGTCGTACAGCCCACGTAATACAACTACGCCACCGAAGCAGAATATACATAGAAGACATGAGTTTAAAAACGAATTAGCTAGAAAAAAATTAAGTGGTTGACTTGAAGTTTAGTACGGATCTTTATGGCATTGGAGCAACGCTATAAAAACAATCACGATGAACCGCATTCCCTTGTTAAGAAAACGTATGCGTACAGTTAAGTATTTTTTTGAGAATATTGCAAGATATTTATAACTTGACTAGCCGACCCGGCAAACGTTGTTTTGCCATATAAATTCTTTTTAGAGATTATTTTAGTAGAAAAAATTAACAAATTATTGTAAGTACGTGAGAATGTAATGTATGAGTGGAAGAAGCATGGAGCGCTGTAAACGATGACGGAATATAAAAATAACGAAAAATTCAACATTTATATTTTCTCATTCATTAAAATTTATTCTTTATAGATAATAATATTCATATATGATAATTATGATAATATTACTAATTACAACATCAATCCCTTAACGCAATGGAGTGTACAATATTTTTTGCTAGCCCATCTTTAGCTAACACAAACAAACTGGATTGTTTGCCCACTCGAGAGCATGCCACGTATAATCCAAATTGATAACAAATATACTTGAAAAGTACACTGATGTAGTAAAATGATTATTGTAAACGTCACTTCTACGATCGATGCACAAACAATAACAATGACGGAAAACAGTAAAGGGAGTGAGAGACCGGCGCTTCGGTCTCATCCCTACTCCAAGCTGTCTAGTGAATGAAAAGTGATACCAGCAGACGCCTAGCGTGAATAACTGATCAGAGATAATTGATCAGTTACCAACCGGGGTTAAAACTTATTAAATTACTAATATCGCTATTAAAAAATAGGGGATGATGAGGGATGTATGATTTTTTTAATGCCACATCATAAAAAAGAAACTGACCGAAAAATAAAAATAAAAATTTTGGGGCTGGGCCGCCCTTATCCCTTAGGTGTATGAAAAACAGATAACAACCTATTCTCAGACCTACCAATTGTGAATATAAAATTTCATAAAAATCGGTTCAGCCGTTTCGGAGGAGTATGGTAACAAACACTGTGACACGAAATTTTTATAGACATAGATAAGGCAGAAGTCTCTTTTATTCATTTATTTACCATCAATAGAATTTACACCTATATTACTTTGTGCATACATACATACATACTCACTCACGCCCATATCCCATAGGGGTAAGCAGAGACTATTGAGCGCCACATGCTACGATCTTGACACACCTCTTTCGCCTCTTCCACAATCATAGTTCTCACAAATTTTCAACGGTTAAGGGTACTTACTCCTGACCTATTAAGTACCTATATTTCTTTGTATTGATGTTATATTTAATTGCTGGCCATAGTATTCAACATATTTATTATTATAGAATGGCACTACATGATTTACAGCAAATTACGATGCAATGATAACAATAAAATCCTATAAAATAAATACTATTGCAAACATTGACATATGAAGAACTTAAAAAATGACAATAACAATCACCGCGCGAAAAGCATGCTAAAACAAAACGCCATTCAGTAGCATCCGACCTCGCTAGCTCACCGTCTACAACACATTCACATAGTATTAAATCGGACACGATACGTTTCTTAACCAGTTAAATTGTAAACACCGTGAGCGACACACTCGTCCCATGAGAATGTGGACTTTATTAATGTTAGTGGGTTTGGCGTGCGGCGCGCCGAATGTGGGAAATCCTAATAATGCTGTCAATCACTTCTCCTTTGGACTACTTCATAACACTTACCAGTTCCAAGAAAGCTTCGGGTCAAGGAACGTCGCGATCGCGCCGCTGTCTGTGTGGAGTCTCTTCTCTCTTCTCACGGAAGGATCATCAGGACAGACCTTTACGGAGCTACTGAATGTCCTAGGACTCCCCAACGATCTGCGGGCGACCCAAAACCTACATTTATCTGTGAAGGATATCTTGAAGCACAATAGCGGAGATGTGACCTTGATTGGACAGTCGGCCATGTTTTCGGATTGTTCTCTGGAGATCCATCCGGAGTTTTGTAGGTCAGCGAATTTGTACAACACCGATGTTTACTCCGTTGATCCTAGTAATACTACCAAGCTAGCAGGAGACATAAACTACTATATATGCGTTGCTACAGGAGGGAAAATTATCAATGCTATAAAGCCACAGAATCTGGACAATCTACGTATGGTTTTAGTCGATGCCTTGTACTTCAAAGCTAATTGGACTCATCCATTCGATTCTACGCATACGAAAGAAGCTGAGTTCCAGAATTCTCAAGGCAGGACTATCGGTAGGGTTAACATGATGTACCATAAAACACCACATAGACACGCAGACGTAGAAGAAATTGGTGCTCAAGTGTTAGAAATGACTTACGGCAAAGACGCCCAATACTCGATGCTACTACTTCTACCATATGAAGGGATGCCAATCAAGCAATTATTAGAGAATCTAGCATCAAAACCGAGTGAACGAAAACCGCATTGGCTGACAACATTCCTGTCAGATGAAGAACGTAACGTTGACACATACGTACCAAGGTTTTTCATGTCAACCCAATCAGATTTGATACGTCCCATGCAATATACAGGAATTGTGTCAATATTCGATCCGCAAAGAGCGGAACTACCAGGAGTCTCAACCAGCCCCCTGTTTGTTTCAACAGCGGTACAGAACGTGGAATTGGAAGTGACCGAGGAAGGGACGGTGGCGGCTGCGGCCACTGTAGCGGGTTTGGAAGATAGAATCCTAGGACCGAGGTTTGAAGCTAATAGAGAATTTGTGTTTCTAATACTGGAAAGGAATACCGGTATTGTTATCTTTGAGGGTGTGTACTGTGAACCGTCAGTTGTGTGAGGACGTTTACGTGAAACTATCTTGAGCTTAGTGACTGGACCTCAGTGCATATTTCCATATTTGTTAAGCTTGGTTTACATAAGTTACTCGCATGGCAGAAGTGAATATTAACATGAGAAGCCACATCCTGTGATTTACGTCTCAATGTGATAAAAATAAAATAATTAGTGTTTGTTATGGTTCCTTGCTTTCAATTAACATGATGAATTGTTTTTTAAAATTTTAAATTGCATGTAAAAATATTAATAATAAATATATCCAGACTAATTAACGTAAAAAAAGACGGCAACATTTATAAAACTTGATCTCGCTAACTAGATAATTTATTCTCGTCTCTCAAGGACGAGAAATACTCATGGATACCAAGCATAAATCTACGTATGAAAATAAGAATATGTATGAAGACTTGTGCGTGTCGCTACGTTGTTAACCGTTTAGCGTGACTTGTATATACGGAAATAAACGCTATAAAAGATGATTTGGCCAAGCATTATTTTTATTTATATTCTTGCTTTTTATAAAGATTACAACGTTTTTAATTCCGCGAATGTAGATGTATGATGTAAGCGGCAATAGCCTGTTGGGATTGGAACGGTCTGCCGAGACGAAGGTTCAAAACCACGGGCGTAGCTATAGCTTTCACATAGGGGGGGTCGTAGGATACCATAAAAAAAAACAAAAAAAAACCTTACAACAATTAAGCTATGTATAACCGCCCCCCCCCGTCATATAAATTAAAAAGTGTTATTTTACGGTTCTATTTCATCTTATTATAAATGCGAAACTTTGTGAAAATGTTTCTTAGATGTAAAAGTTGTGTAGCCCGGATATTTTTTTTTGGAGGCTAAGGGGTCCAGACCCCCGAAACTCCCCTTGTATACGCCCATGCTCAAAACACAAGGGCACACACCTCTGACTTTTCTGAAGCTATGTATGTATTTTTTGTGAATTATCGCTTGCTTTAACGGTGTAAATATCATGAGGAAACCTGCAAACATAAGAAGTTCTCCATATAAATTTCAAAGGTGTGTGAAGTCTGCCAACCCGCACTAGGCCTGCGTGGTGGACTAAGGCCTAAAACCGTCTCAGTAGTAGAGGATCCCCGTGCTCAGCAGTGGGACAGTACCAACAGGGCTGGTATTATTATTTATATTTATTTATGACGTAAGATTATAAATGTACTGATTCTATCGATCACTATCAACTTGTTGTCTAGAGACTATACTAGTATACCTTATAGTTGCTTCAGTAACTTACAGTTTCATAGTAAAGTAATAGTGTTCGGCAATAAGTTGACAAACGTCTGTTGCCTAAAAGCACAATGTGTGATGGTTGATGACCTTATGTGCCGTCTCGTATGCGGCGAAGAAGACCACCGCGGCTTTTGGTTGGTATGCCAGTTTAGTGTATTACAGCCAAAGAGTTCTACGATTACATAGAGCGGACATTGGGAAAAATTTTGAGCCTGTTCGTCAATAACTCAATCTACCATGAAATTGCAAAATACCTATGTAAAATGCATTGAACATACTTTGACAAGATCGTAATGCGCAAATTTGGCATAATGTGTCTTTCCAAAATATTGTTTTCTTTACAAAATTTGCGCATACAGAGACGTCTTGTCACATGGATGATATAAGACAGCGGCTTATTACCAATTGGTAATAACTTTGGACGAAAAATTTACGCATGATGGCCGGTCAATAACTAACTATAGTAGGGACAAACTAATCTGGCCGGTATATGGTATGTCTGGTATGACATGACATGGTTTTGAATTTTTTGGGTAGATGTTCTCACAGAGTTATCGCTTCGGGAAAAAAATTTAATTGTCATACCGGCCAGCTTAGTTTGTCCGAACTATATACTGTTGAATGTCTGATTATAGCGATAGGGACTTGGTCCAATGCTCACTTGGATCATGCCATATACTCCCGAGTGTCGACATTGGGTCGTAAAATCGGCGCAACCAACATAACTGTTCCACTTACTCGTCAGTGGTAGGTAGCGATAGGGTGTTTCTCCCCATGCAAAAGAAAAAAGAGATAAAACGCCTGAATGTGTGTGTATGATTTTGGAAGTATGTCAGTTAAACTTCTAATAGGATTTGGATAAAATTTGGCACCAATGCAGAAATAGATAAAACTAGCTATCTTAGCGTACGAGTTCTATTTAGTAAATGAAGTGCTCCGGTATTTTCCATGCATTATGCAAATGGTATTATAATGGAATCATTGTACCCTCCCGTATTGTCGGTTCATAAATACCTTCATAATTAGCGTAGTAACAGAGTTTTGCATAAATTCATAATATACCTATTCCATAATCTGTGTCTGCTTCTTTTAGAAGTTATACTTCTTTTGGCGCGTTAGGGAAAAATGATGAGAGTACATTTTTACGATGCGCGCGCACACCGTCAAGTAAAACCGACACCCTGAAGTTAGCTGTAGTCAATATTTTAGTTTTGAATTTTGAACGTAGAATAAGGCGAAAGACATTGAAGTTATACTTCTTTTGGCGCGTTATTTAAAAAGATTTTTATCTTGTTACGCCAAAGAAGTATGACTTCTAACGCGTGTACATAAGTACACACACTTTTTATTTTATGATATAGGGGCAAACGAGAATACGGTTCACCTGATGGTAAGTGATCACCAGATGATGCTTCGGTGGCAATTTTGTATAACGTGCGCTGTACGATACCGACTTGAGATCCTGGGTTTGAATGCGAGTCGGACAAAGTGATATTGGGTTTTTCTGCTCAGAATCAGCCTGGAGTCTGGAAATACACACATGGCAATAGGCCTACTGCCTATTACATGGGACCATACCACCATACCAGCCCTGTATTATATACTGCCCACTGCTGAGCACGGGCCTCCTCTACAACTGAGAGGGTTAAGGCCTTAGTCCATGTACATGGGACCAAACAGAGAAAAAACATAGCTAAATGTGTGGAAAGGCGTGATCTATTGTGATCTAGTTACCAGCTCGGTGCTATCAATCTCGCTACTGGGCACAGGTCTCCATTACTACTGAGAGGGTTTAGGCCTTGTTGTGGCGGACATGGGCGTAGTGCGGGTTAGCAGGCCTTACATTCGAAATTTGGTTAGAGAATTCTATGGTGATGCATCAAAATTATTTAATTTAGGTGCGAAAGTGTATTGTATTGTGAAATTTGAAAGGTACTGTAAACCGTAAAGTATAGGTTCGATTCCCGGGCCATCTGAGCCCCCTTGATTCGTCCTCTGTTAAATAAGATAATGTGACCATAGAAAAAAAAAACAGATAAACCATGGTATTCACATTTATCATAAACTTTAACATAATACAGTAAGCTTTGGAAAGGGCTATGCTCTGTGTTTCACTACGCGATCAAATCAGAAATTAATAGATCCGTATAAGAACCTAAGTCAACGACATAGCCCAACGGATTAGCAAGCTAAAGTAGCAGTGGGCAGGGCACATATCCCAGAACTGACGTCAGATAGGACAAAAAAGTTCTCAAATGGAGACCACGTACCGGCACGCGCATCGAAGGACGTCCACGTGCAAGATGGTCAGACGACTTGATAAATGTCGTAGGAACACGCTGCATGCAGGCCGCTGTTGAAAAGTCCGTCTGGAAATCTTAAGGAGAGACCTATGTCCAGCAGTCGACTTCAAGTGCCTGATGATGAAGGTTCTTTACTGAAAAAGCGCCCAGTGATACTTTATACGGAAAATATGTTTTCGCGAATGACACCTAGTAAGCATACTAATAACCTAAGGTCATCCTTTCGGATGCTATTGTTTATTTTTCTCATGAGTATCTACAAAATTATTAACGTAAAGGAACTAAAAACGTTCCGCATATTTTAGTTCTTTTTCAAGTTTCCTACACCTTTCAAATTTGGGACTTGATTCTTCTTCTCTGTTTTTTCATTATACGGTCACAGCATAGTGATTACGAGACATGATTATCCGTCGCCAGTATACACAATTACTTGTATGTACTATTTACCGTTACATATATAATCTATACTCTTCAGCTGTATAATATCTATACTATAATATATAAAGCTGAAGAGTTTGTTTGTTTGAACGCGCTAATCTCAGGAACTACTGGACCGATTTTGAAAATTCTTTCACTAATAGGAAGCTATATTACTCCTGAGTGCTATAGGCTACTTTTTATCCCGGAAAATCTTTACCACGCGGGCGGAGCCGCGCGCAATGCTAGTTGTTCATATATTACTATCTCTTCTTCGCAAAATCCGCTGTGTTTTTATAGAATGAAATAGAATGACGCACACACCATTAACATATTTTCATTATAACATAATGATTTCACAGTATGGAAATCTAAACTAATCGTATCTTTTGTGGAAGTGGTATAGATGAGTTTTCTAGGAATATTTTCCATGAACTGCAACCCTTTGGATTGTAAATAAGAGTTTTGGATCCAACAAATACTAAACCAAAATCTTTTAATAACATGCTTTATTTTTTTAAGTATTGTTTAGAATGGAGTACCAGTTTTACTTGGACTTAATTTTTTTTTGTTAATTTATTCTTGTCCATGGATACAAGTCCTTCAGACGCATACTTGTTTCTTTTTTATCCTCAGTACTAATTACTATGTCGAAGTAAAGCAGTGGCTACCTTACAAATACTTTATCGAGGAGTTTTGGCGGCACCAAAACAAACACTTGATTAGCACAGTTATTTCAATTCACTTCATTTGAGCCCTTTAATAGAACTGTATTGGATAATATACCACCATAATTATGCGATATAACACTAAGTATCACCAAAATAATGAATTCAAACAAGATCACCTCATGACACTTCCAAGTTCCCGCCAAAACTCACTTGTACTTCAGAATTTTAAAAGTTGCCAACTTTTTATAAAATCACTAACAAATAAAACTTTAAAAGAATGTAGAGCCGACCTGGCATTCTATGACGCACTTCTTTATCAATGAGTGCTCCCACTCCGCCAAACATCGAGGCATGTGGTGGCGCAGCGAAAACGGCAGCTCAGCAATTGGCTCGAAGATGACCTCCACCACTCCGTCGAGCGTGTATGAATACGAATAAGAGAGCCACGCTGTAGAGCTGATATTCTATAGTATCACTGTCTCATACAAAACAAGCATAAAGTAACAGCTCTCTGTTGAGGTTCGTATAGTAAGTTTGGTTATCCAGAAACATATTTCCGAACCCTTCCTTCCCCAATCGTTCATTTTTTTAAGACAGTCAGCACTTCCATAATTCCACATATGATTTGTGACAGATTATGATCAGTTTAGATCACTTGAAGGACTTTGTAGCTAGCGTAATTACTGGGCATTTTGAGTCTTAGGATATTTCAGGGTGTTGAGCGCAGTGGAGTGACACGCAGTACATTTATTCAAAGTTCTATATGTTGTTGCTGCTGTTTATGGACGATCGTTTACCATCAGTCGAGCAACATGCTCTCATCTCAACTGCAATTTAAAACTTATCATTACCTGTTTATTTTCCGGCCTATACAATAAAAACTATACAAACTGAAAAGAATGACTCACAGGCTTCCGAATATTATCGCAAATGACTCAGTTTAAGCAAGTTTACTAGATATGTCACGTCTTTTCCCCGTATTGACGCATAGATTTGCCTGACCAATGAACCTTGGAGCGGTCTTTTTTTTTTTTTTTTATTGCATTGTATGACGAGACGAGCATGCCGTTCGCATGATGGTAAGCGATACGACCACCCATAAACAGTAGCAACACCATCCAGCACCTTGAGTTACAAAGTACTGTGTAGTTCCGCTGCGCTCGTCATCCTGAGACATATGATGTTAAGTATCAGTATGTCCAGTAGTTACACTGGCTACAATATCCTTCAAACCGAAACACAACAGTGCATGCACAATGTTGCTTGGCGGTAGAAATAGACATTGCGGTGGTACCCACCCAGACGGCCTCTTACATAATGAGAGACCTACCACCAGTCAAAAAACGTCAAATAAGGTCGTAAAGGATACGTATTGCCTCGAAAAAAACGTCAGAGATGGCGTGATAAATGAAAGGTCTAGAATCTAGGTAATGTAGTTGGCTAAAGGCTGATGGATCAGTAGAGCTGTCTTAAGCACTTTAGGCGCCGCAGCGAGATGCGAAAATCAGTCTGCGGCTCCCTTGCAAACAATTTTTTTAAAAATATGTATCGTATTCCTTTTTTTGACTGCCTCGGTGGCGTAGTTGTATTTCGGTACGACTGCAATGCCGAGGTCTCGGGTTCGATCCCCGGGTCGGGCAAAGTGATATTGGATTTTTCTATTCAGTATTAGCCCGGATAAATTCATAATATACCTATTCCATAATCTGTGTCTGCTTCTTTTTGAAGTTATACTTCTTTTGGCGCGTTAGGGAAAAATGATGAGAGTACATTTTTACGATGCGCGCGGACACCGTCAAGTAAAACCGACACCCTGAAGTTAGCTATAGTCCTTTATTTATTCTGTGCTATAGTCAATATTTTAGTTTTGAATTTTGAACGTAGAATAAGGCGAAAGATATTGAAGTTATACTTCTTTTGGCGCGGTATTTAAAAAGATTTTTATCTTGTTCGGCCAAAGAAGTATGACTTCTAACGCGTGTACATAAGTACACACACTTTTTATTTTATGGTATAGGGGCAAACGAGAATACGGTTCACCTGATGGTAAGTGAACAACTGAACACCAGATGATGCTTCGGTGGCAATTTTGTATAACGTGCGCTGTACGATACCGACTGGAGACCCTGGGTTCGAATGCGAGTCGGACAAAGTGATATTGGGTTTTTCTGCTCAGAATCAGCCCGGAGTCTGGAAATAAGCACATTGCAATAGGCCCCCTGCCTATTACATGGGACCAAACAGAGAAAAAACATAGCTAAATGTGTGGAAAGGCGTGATCTATTGTGATCTAGTTACCAGCTCGGTGTTATCAATCTCGCTACTGGGCACAGGTCTCCATTACTACTGAGAGGGTTTAGGCCTTAGTGTGGCGGACATGGGCGTAGTGCGGGTTAGCAGGCCTTACATTCGAAATTTGGTTAGAGAATTCTATGGTGATGCATCAAAATTATTTCATTTAGGTGCGAAAGTGTATTGTATTGTGAAACTTGAAAGGTGCTGCAATCCGTAAAGTATAGGTTCGATTCCCGGGCCATCAGAGCCCCCTTGCTTCGTCCTCTGTTAAATAAGATAATGTGACCATAGAAAAAAAAAACAGATAAACCATGGTATTCACATTTATCATAAACTTTAACATAATACAGTAAGCTTTGGAAAGGGCTATGCTCTGTGTTTCACTACGCGATCAAATCAGAAATTAATAGATTCGTATAAGAACCTAAGTCAAGTCAAGACATAGCCCAACGGATTAGCAAGCTAAAGTTTCAGTGGGCAGGGCACATAGTTCACAGAACTGACGTCAGATAGGACAAAAAAGTTCTCAAATGGAGACCACGTACCGGCACGCGCATCGAAGGACGTCCACGTGCAAGATGGTCAGACGACTTGATAAATGTCGTAGGAACACGCTGCATGCAGGCCGCTGTTGAAAAGTCCGTCTGGAAATCTTAAGGAGAGACCTATGTCCAGCAGTCGACTTCAAGTGCCTGATGATGAAGGTTCTTTACTGAAAAAGCGCCCAGTGATACTTTATACGGAAAATATGTTTTCGCGAATGACACCTAGTAAGCATACTAATAACCTAAGGTCATCCTTTCGGATGCTATTGTTTATTTTTCTCATGAGTATCTACAAAATTATTAACGTAAAGGAACTAAAAACGTTCCGCATATTTTAGTTCTTTTTCAAGTTTCCTACACCTTTCAAATTTGGGACTTGATTCTTCTTCTCTGTTTTTTCATTATACGGTCACAGCATAGTGATTACGAGACATGATTATCCGTCGCCAGTATACACAATTACTTGTATGTACTATTTACCGTTACATATATAATCTATACTCTTCAGCTTTATAATATCTAGGTATACTAATATATACAGCTGAAGAGTTTGTTTGTTTGTTTGTTTGAACGCGCTAATCTCAGGAACTACTGGACCGATTTTGAAAATTCTTTCACTATTAGGAAGCTATATTACTCCTGAGTGCTATAGGCTACTTTTTATCCCGGAAAATCTTTACCACGCGGCCGGAGCCGCGCGCAATGCTAGTTGTTCATATATTACTATCTCTTCTTCGCAAAATCCGCTGTGTTTTTATAGAATGATAGAATGAAATAGAATGACGCACACACCATTAACATATTTTCATTATAACATAATGATTTCACAGTATGGAAATCTAAACTAATCATACGATTAGTTTAGATTTCTTAGAGAAAAGATACCTTTTGTGGAAGTGGTATAGGTGATTTTTATGAGTTTTCTAGGAATATTTTCCATGAACTGCAACCCTTTGGATTGTAAATAAGAGTTTTGGATCCTACAAATACTAAACCAAAATCTTTTAATAACATGCTTGTTTCTTTTAAGTATTGTTTAGAATGGAGTACCAGTTTTACTTGGACTTAATTTTTTTTTTGTTAAATTACTCTTGTCCGTGGATACAAGTCCTTCAGACGCATACTTGTTTTTTTTATCCTCAGTACTAACTACTATATCGAAGTAAAGCAGTGGCTACCTTACAAATACTTTATCGAGGAGTTTTGGCGGCAACAAAACAAACACTTGATTAGCACAGTTATTTCAATTCACTTCATTTGAGCCCTTTAATAGAACTGTATTGGATAATATACCACCATAATTATGCGATATAACACTAAGTATCACCAAAATAATGAATTCAAACAAGATCACCTCTTGACACTTCCAAGTTCCCGCCAAAACTCACTTGTATGTACTTCAGAATTTTAAAACTTGCCAAGTTTTTTATAGAATCACTAACAAATAAAACTTTAAAAGAATGTAGAGCCGACCTGGCATTCTATGACGCACTTCTTTATCAATGAGTGCTCCCACTCCGCCAAACATCGAGGCATGTGGTGGCGCAGCGAAAACGGCAGCTCAGCAATTGGCTCGAAGATGACCTCCACCACTCCGTCGAGCGTGTATGAATACGAATAAGAGAGCCACGCTGTAGAGCTGATATTCTATAGTATCACTGTCTCATACAAAACAAGCATAAAGTAACAGCTCTCTGTTGAGGTTCGTATAGTAAGTTTGGTTATCCAGAAACATATTTCCGAACCCTTCCTTCCCCAATCGTTCATTTATTTTAAGACAGTCAGCACTTCCATAATTCCACATATGATTTGTGACAGATTATGATCAGTTTAGATCACTTGAAGGACTTTGTAGCTAGCGTAATTACTGGGCATTTTGAGTCTTAGCATATTTCAGGGTGTTGAGCGCAGTGGAGTGACACGCAGTACATTTATTCAAAGTTCTATATGTTGTTGCTGCTGTTTATGGACGATCGTTTACCATCAGTCGAGCAACATGCTCTCATCTCAACTGCAATTTATAACTTATCATTACCTGTTTATTTTCCGGCCTATACAATAAAAACTATACAAACTGAAAAGAATGACTCACAGGTGACAGAATATTATCGCAAATGACTCGGTTTAAGCATGTTTAGTAGATATGTCACGCATTTTTCCAGTATAACCTTGGAGCGGTAAATGATACATATTGCCTCGAAAAAAACGTCAGAGATGGCGTGATAAATGAAAGGTCTAGAATCTAGGTAATGTAGTTGGCTAAAGGCTGATGGATCAGTAGAGCTGTCTTAAGCATTTTAGGCGCCGCAGCGAGATGCGAAAATCAGTCTGCGGCTCCCTTGCAAACATTTTTTTTTAAAATATGTATCGTATTCCTTTTTTTGACTGCCTCGGTGGCGTAGTTGTATTTCGGTACGACTGCAATGCCGAGGTCTCGGGTTCGATCCCCGGGTCGGGCAAAGTGATATTGGATTTTTCTATTCAGTATTAGCCCGGAGTCTGGAATTTGTGCCCGAGATGGCGATAGGCTCGCCCCCTATCACATCATGGGACGTCATACGCACGGCGAAAAGTGGTCGCATAAATTGCGCCTCTGCCTGCCCCTTCGGGGATAAAGGGCGTGAGTGTATGTATGTATGTATGTATGTATGTATGTAATGTATGTATGTATGTGTGTATGTATTCCTTTTTTTACAAGAGCCGGGTGAAATAAATAAGATCTTATACTATACCTCTTATACAGTCTGGAAAATATGTAACAACACGTACGATTATTAGAAATGAAAACTAAAAGAACTCAAGTATAAAATAATACGTCATACTTAAAAAAACCCAGCACGTAAATCCCAAAGTTTTTTGGAAAGTATTTAGAATACTACAATTTATTCGTGGCTTTGTCCATGAAAAAGTCCTTCCGTTAAATGATTGAGTATCTTTGATAAGAAAATTATCTTAATTGATAATATCCGTAGTAGTATTGCGTGCGCGGTACGGCTATCGCAGAAGTCTCGGGTTCGAATCCCGGATCGGGAAGGTGATATTTGGTTTTTCAACTCAGCGTCAGCTTGGAGTCTGTAAATCTGGTAAATAACAACAGGCTCGCCCATGTTATGACCTAACATAGTTGGTGGAATATGGGTTTGTTACTCTGAAAAAGGAAAAGGCGGGATACTATGTATGTATGTTATTAGGACTTGATATATATGTGGCGATAGTCTAGTTAGGAGTGGAACGGACTGCCGAGACGAATGTCTGCAGGTTCAAAGCCCAAAGGCACGCACCTCTGACTTTTCTAAAAAGTAATGTGTGTATTCTTTGTGAATTAACGCTCGCCAAAACATCGTGAGGAAACCTGCGCACCTGAGAAGTTCTGTATAGGAATTTCGAAGGTATGTGAAGTCTGCCAACCCGCACTAGGCCAGCGTGGTGGACTAAGGCCTACGCTCTCAGTTGTAGAGGAGGCCCGTGCTCAGCAGTGGGCAGTATATAATACAGGGCTGATATGGTGGTGATATATGCCATAGTTTAACTAGATCCGTTCAGAAATTTATTCTATTTCTAACATACAAAGTGTTTTACGTTAATATTACTTTCAATTCTGTTCATGACAAATACTAAACGAAAGTAGCCTATCATTTTTTCTCAGATCTCAACATGACTTTGTAGCTAATTTCATCAAAATCAGTTCAGCAGTTTAGCTAGTAATTAAAATACAGACAGACAGAATTTCGCATATAATATTCGAATATAATAATACTAGAGTTCTGCTCGCGGCTCCGCCCGCGTGAATGAGTTTTTCGGGATAAAAGTCCCGCTTTATATTTCCCCGAGATAGAAAGTAGCCTATGTTACTCGCTAATAATATAGCTTTACATTGATGAAAGAATTTTCACCAATGTATTCCAGTCCAGGTCCAGTAGTTTCGGAGCCTATTCAATACAAACAAACAATCAAAACTTTCCTCTTTATAATGTTAGTATAGACTAGCTGTTGCCCGCGGCTCCGCCCGCGTGAATGAGTTTTCCCGGGATAAAAGTCCCGCTTTATATTTTCCCGGGATAAAAAGTAGCCGAAGTTACTCCTTATTACATCAGCTACCTGCCAATAAAAGTCCCATCAAAATCGGTACAGCCATTTCAGAGATTAGCCGGAACAAACAGACAGACAGAAAGACAGACAGACAAAAATTGAAAAAAAAATATTTTGGTGTATGTACCGTATATATATTCATATACATGTAGTAAAAAACGATTATTTCAATATTACAAACAGACACTCCAATTTTATTTATATGTATAGATTTATTTATATGTATAGATAGCGTAACCTAAGCAAAATGTGGGCTGGACGGAGAAATTTATTATAAAACGATTTCACTTTTAAGGCATGTTCTTAATTATAGACACCCACGCAATCTCAAAGCTTAGGTCATCTAGAATCTCAGTGATATCTTATTCGCTAAGCTATTTATGTAAATTTGTTAATGTTTTTTACCAAATCATACAAACGACACATATTTTTTTATTGCTTTGAATGACGAGACGAGCATGCCGTGCGCCTGATGGAAAGCGATACGACCACCCATAAACAGTAGCGACACCATCCAGCACCTTGAGTTACAAAGTACTGTTTGGCATTCCACTGCGCTCGTCATCCTGAGACATAAGATGTTAAGTCTCATTATGTCCAGTAGTTACACTGGCTACAATGTCCTTCAAACCGATACACAACAGTGCACAGTGCATGCACACTGCTGCTTGGCGGTAGAAATAGACATTGCGGTGGTACCTACCCAGACGGACTCTTACATATGAGAGACCTACCACCAGACTATGCAGTCAAGGCTAACTCAGTAATAATGGTAGGTAGCAGTGGCGTGCCTAGTGTTTTGGATGAGGGCAAGCCAAAGCAGACCTAAAAAAAAATTCGCACCTCCGATACATATAAAATGTGCAACTATAAGAAAGAAAAGCAATATCTAAAAATAAAAATGACTACCCGTACCGGGATTCGAACCAGGGCCTCAAAACAATGTTCGAACCGTGTACGCAATACAACAACGCCATCGAGTCGACTAGTTACCTTTTCGAAATTAGGTACCTTTATTTAAAAACGATTTTGACCCATCGCGACATCTAAACGAAGTTCTTGTAAAGATTAACTATTTACATAGATTTTATCTGTATCAAGTAATTTAAAAAAAAGTAAAAACTACAATCATCATTATTACTGTCGACGCACAAGTATTGTTTAGAAATTTTCAAATTTCGTCACAGCTACTGTATCTATTTAATTGGACGAGATAATCAGGTTACAATTCGCTGTTTACCGAAATTATGAAATGAAATGAATGCATTTAACATATGTTTTTGTGAATTGGAATTACTTTTGATAACACTGATTAATTATATCATTTTACTAGCCAGATCTATGTACCTACCTATTCCAAACAATTGTTTTGTTCGAGAAAAATATGAAACACCAACAATACAACTTAATACGTAGTCGTATAACGTATTAGTGCATCCAATAAGACAATAAGTTTTGTTGTATACTGATCTAAATACCTTTTATGATTCTTCAGACACATTTCGCGCCATTCGCCAGCTCGTTAAAAGTTGTTTTTTCCATCATAACCTAACAAATTTAACTTATTCTCGCCGATAAAAACTTTCACACACTTTAAACTATTACAAGAAATATATTCACTCATCTTTATTGTGCTTAAAACTTTAAAATAACTCAAAAACCACTTAATAAACACAAATACTTCACAATGTAGATCGCCGGCACAATCAAAACAAATAACTGATGTTGCCTAGTTGGAATCAAAATTACACCACAAAATTAATGCTAAAATTGTGAGAAAAACTTATCGATAAATAAAATTATAGTACAATACCTTAAATAATTATAATCAGATATGTAATTTTAATTATGTTATCACTAAAATCTTTACATATTCATGATAAATAAAAATACACATTATAATAAGCAAATTAATGCAACCATATTAGAGGTAATTCGTTTAATTGGCAACCCTGTATTTTATACAGTATCTATGAATGCATTAAGCCTGGATTATTTTCTAGTACTGATTGCTATAGAAACTTACTATAGCTATACGTATGTGGTATCAGTTTATCCATTAGTGTGAATGAGAAAAATATGGCGGCGAAAAGCCAGGTAAAACCCAACGAGAGAGAGAGTGATAAGTATATTTTGTGCGCATCTAGCTGTTTTGTATAAAATATGAAATGAGTGTACGGCGCGGATGTGGTTGTGTGTGTGTAGGTGTAGTGGTGTGTCTTTAGGTGCGCTCGAGGCGAACCGGTTCAGCGAACCGTAGCGCGGGAATTTTAAAATTTTAAAGAAAATTATTTCGAAGCGTTTTGTTACCGTAAAATGTTGGTTATTGTTTCATATTCGATTTTGAGTACTTAGGTAAATAATTTTAGGGCAAGCCAGGCTTTTCGGCTTCTATGAAAGGACCGCCACTGGTAGGTAGATACAATGTCCTCGCAATTGAAACAAACTTCGTAGCTTGAAAACTAGCATAACAAACACTGGTTCTAAAAATCAAGTTAACTATGACAATAACAATTTTAAAAAACTCTTTATAGTACTAGTTGGGAATGGAATGGTCTTCCAAGACGAAAGTCCGCTGGCTTAAAACCCAAACACACATCAGAAGTTATGTGTATTCTTTATCAATTATCCTGCGCATAACAATGAATGAAAACATCGCAAGGAATCCAGATAATTCTCCAAAAAGAATTTTGAAGGCATGTGAAGTCTGCCCGCACTAGGCCAGCGTGGTGGACTAAGGCCTAATCCCTCTAAGTTGCCCCCGAGGCAATTCTTGTGCGATGGGTCTTCACACCCAATGCACGCCCATGCGCGGGGGGACATTAGTCGCGGGCCGAGGCACACAGTCAGTGTGTATACCTCTTGGTTGTAAATCACATTGAGGCCTAAAAGGCATTCCTGGCACCCTCTCTTTCCACCCATCCTGGGAACCTTCGTCTCTTCCCCCCACCTTCCCTTCCATATTCCTCCTCCGTCCCCTCCCAGGCCCCTGCATTCGTCAAGCCGGGGGACTCCAGTATCCTATTCGCAGGTTTCCCCCGGTGTTGAGTGCAGAATCGCTTTCCAAAAAAAAAAAAAAACCCTCTCAGTTGTAGAGGAGGCCCATGCTCAGCAGTGGGCAGTGAGACTATCCCGCCCTCACACCCGCCACTACAACTCCTGTAAGCCAGGATCAATAATGGCACGCATTTTATGACACCAAGCGGTGAAGCTCGGCGAGTCTCAGGGAACACTAGTCTGTCTTTATCCCGCAACGAAATTAATCAAATAGAAAGATAGGGAGGAGTTCAGCAGTGGGCAGTAAATCAGGGCTGGTATTACTATTTTAATGGTTTTACCATCTCTAATAACCTTGATCTCAGCGGAGGCTAGCAGTTAAGTTGATGTCTGACCTCTAATTAAAACAAAGGTTGCAAAACAATGCGTGCATCAAAATCTTCACGCTGTGTCAAGCAGAAGGTCTAGAGGTTTTAGAAAGAATGAACAGATTTTTCTTTATGTTCACGGTTTTGTCTCCACAGGGGTAGGTGAGTTTCCAATGTGGTTTATATATTGAAATTAATCAAATTATTTGATATAATGAGATTCTATAACAAAATACTATAAAATTGTGATAAATGCTCTTTTAATGACGCTGTAAAGTTTGATGTATGTTTTTATAAATATTTTTTTTTTTTTTATTTTATTTTAAGAAGGCTTACAGACTAATAAACAAAATAAATATACAATATCAATCATAATAAATATAGCTAATAACAAGCCTCCATATTTGGATATAAACCAAATGCGCACTAATTTAAAATAAATTACAGAAAAAAAAGATGTATATAATACTAACAAAATATTACTAACAAAATAAAAAACTAAAAAACTACGTCAACAACAATACTACAATGCTATGTCCGATGCAAATCAATGTCCTTAAGGTAATATTTTTTGTTGAGCCTCCTTCTCACTGTGCTAGCGTTGGTGCAGAACAGGTCAATATTTAATTCAGGTGGTAAGTCATTAAAGCTCGTGGCGCTCCGTAACATAAATGAATTACGCCTATAATTTGTGTTGGTTATCGGTGTTTGCAATAAGGTTCTTTGCCTTGGTCCAATTCTAGTAATACTTTAAATAGCAGTAATATAAAATGTAATTTTACGTTATTCCCACATGTTATAAGCTTTGATTAATTATATACCTATATAGAGTGACGCCCTACAATGAAACTAAAACAAACAGGCCAACTTTTCTTAAGCTAGTATGCGTGACAGCTGTGTCATACGCTATCGCTGCATCATTCTGCGTATCCTTGTGTGCGCGCATAATGATACCAGTTATGACATGGATTCTATTAAAACGGGGAGATAATTATATCCATGAAAAACAACAAAAAATAATTCACTCGAACTCATTTAGCGGGTAACAGTTGGCCTCTATTTTTTTCGACGCGTTTGAAACGTTCAGTGTCTATCTAGGTATATAATTAATCAAAGGTTATAAGCTACTTTTTACCCCAGGAAAAATTACGTAGGGTGCCTCGAGCAAAGACTAGGACCTCATAATTAAAAGTTTTGAATAGTGTACTATTCATTTATGTTAAATGTACCATCAGAAAAGTGTATGCTCGACCACCTTAAGGTTCTAAGTAAGTCGCTTGCGCGTTGTCTGCCAGCAACTTGCAACTTACAAGTCAAGTCGACGATAAGAGTTATCTACTGTTTCCTTTGTACAGTCAGCAGCATAAGTAGACGAACAAATTCAAAATAATGACTCCTTATATTTTGCGGGAGAAAATATTAATTAAAAAAACGCGATAAAATCCGCAAAATAGTTTTATTTCAAATTGCCTACATACTTTTGTGTTCTTACAAATCTTTTTTTTCTCTTCACAAAAATAAAATAAAAGGTATTTACTTTACTTCAAACGAAGAAAAAAATATTTCAGTTAAACTTAACGCGTATATAGGCGATTTGAAATTTTGATTTTGTACAGATATTTATGCTGCTGACTGTACATCTACGAAACGATCGTACCTGCTTGGTAAAATATGAAAAATGGGCGTTGTATCTTGAAAAGTGTACTAGTACCAAATTGGGTGATTGTACAGTCAGCCGCTAAAGTAGCTAAACAAAAATTTTTAATCGCCTATTCAAGTTAAGCTTAATTGAATCATTATTTGTGTGTAGTAACGTTCGTTATTTTATTTTTGTGATGAAAGAATAAATAGGTATGAACATAAAAGTGTATAGATGCTTTGGAGTTTTGAAATTGATCGGCTATTTATGTGAGCGACTGTACGTAGTAACTGTTCTGTATTCTGTAACCGTAGGAACAAACTAGTTCATCTTAAAGTTCGAATTAAAACACTAGCCGTAGCAGTATGCATACACTGTTGTGTTTCCGTTTGAAGGACATTGTAACCAGTGTAACTACTGGACATAATGAGACTTAACCTCTTATGTCTCACGATGACTAGCCCAGTGGAATGCCACACAGTACTCTGTAACTCAAGGTGCTGGAGGGTGTTGCTAATGATTATGTGTGGTCGTATCGCTTACCATCAGGCGAATGGCACGCTCGTCTTGTCATTCAATGCAATAAAAAAATAAAGAATATAATACTGATGTCATATTTAGGCTCCTTTTCATCCTAGAAAGATATGCAATAGACCTTTTACTCCCGGAAATCCGTAGACGCAAAAACAACAATATTCATAAATTTGATACTCGTTTATAAGTACCAAGAACGCGGATCTGCCTCGGTCAAGGGTAATCGCTGGAAATTAACTAAAACCATTACATTCGCACGGTCACGCTTGTTTAAAAACTTTTTTATTAACGTGATGTCATAGTGGCAACGAATTTAGTACGGAGTGGGGGTCATGCCCTTTAACTCGTGCTTTCCAGAATACATCATCAGCTCTCTGAGATACGTATGATAATGCTGTCAGGGCCGGAGTTGGTAAGTTAGTGGGGGATATGTCCCGTAATGTTAATGTTTTTTACTGGAATATATTGCCAGCTCATGAAGACAGTAGATTAACAACCTTGTAACGCACATGTAAAAAATACTTTTCAAAAAGAAACTAAGGGCGGTATTAATAAATCAATCTGACGTTTAAGTAAAATCTCAAGTAGACATTTTATGTATAGGGTGTTTTCCTATGTTTAATTTTGTACATTATTTTAAATGTAACAGAAAATAATACGAAAATGAAATTCTTCTGTGAAATCAGCATCAAAATCGATTGAAAAATAAAGCAGTTATTCAATTTTGAAATATTTTTGTGAGCAAAAAGTGGGGGCGTGGCGGGGATATAGCGCTATCTCTTTCGCACGCAGGCAGCGTTATGGCCGACAGCGCTTGGTGAAGTCACAGCCTAAAATTGCTGTTATTTATCAGCTACCACTTCCACCAAATTTCAAAGCTTTATAACTTCTTTACTATTGCGCCAATTTTGAAAATTCTCTTTCCATCAAATTTTGGATAGCATACATTTTTCATAATTGTATTTAAAAAAAAGTAGTCAACTACCCTATTGAACAATGTAATAAACCAAGCTTAAGCTATTATTTAAGAGCTGGTTCTCAGCTGATTTGGTGCTGTTACATAAACAAAACTCAGCTGTCAAAATCTGTCACATTTGCCACTTAAGTTCTTGAGCTGCTGTTAATGTGGGTTTATTAAATAGCGAGTATCTTAAGATGCCAACCATAATTTGAGAGCATCTCTACTGATATCGCACTTCAGAGCGAAACTGAGTTCATCTATTAATAGGTCTTTAATACACTGTTGCTAGGTGGCACAAGTAAAAACCCAAATAAAAAATAATGTTTTCAGAAGACCTAAACGAAACTAGCAGCGATAGCCTTGTTGGGAATGGAACGGTCTGCTGAGACAATGTCCGGAGGTTCAAAACCCAAGGCACATACCTCTGACTTTTCTAAGTTACGTGTGTATTATTTATCAATTATGGTTCGCTTTAACGGTGAAGGAAAACATCGAGAGGAAACCTTACATACCTGAGAATTTTCCATAAGAATTTAAAGGGTATATGAAGTCTGCCAACCCACACTGAGCCAGCGTGGTGGACTAAGGTCTAGCCCCTCTCAGTAGTAGAAGAGGCCCGTGCTCAGCAGCGGGCAGCATATGACTGCATTGCATTGCATTGCAAACAAAACTAGCATATTACTGGAATAGTTTGCTTTAAGCCTTTATTGTTCATAATTCTATAATTTATTCTTTATTCATAAAACTTACGTTACCAATCCTTGTTATTGCCAGTGCTATAATGTTAAAAGTTTAAGACCTGGCAAAATAAAATAAAGTTGATATGAAGAAACGGGTCTCTGCCCTTTGAAAGACAATTATCGTTAACATTTCATTCAAAATGTTTTAAAAACAAACGTCAGCGCCTCAGAAAGGTGGAGGTCAAGCTTGCCGCCCTTTGCAGGGTCACTGTGAAGGATTCACTGTCAGCATAGCTACCTTCTCTTCGGATGTCCCATCAAATTTGTATTTTTCATTTTTTTACGAGCGCAGCAAAGTGACTGATGATAAACAGCGTGGGGTCCAAATAAAACGTCATCTGCCGAGAGACGATTATCTCTTGCCAGAACAGAATTATCCTTGAATGTTTGAACCGGATATTTATTTATTTACACTTTGTACACAAGTAAAGTACAGGCGGACTTAATGCCTAAGGGCATTTTCTCCCAGTCGACCTTAAGGTGGTGCAGAGAGACGGAGGCAGGTGTATATTATAAATAGTAAAAAAATTATAAATATGAGAATAAATATACAATGATAATATACACAGACTGATCCCGGAATGCAATACGTAGGCGGGCCACTATGGCAGGTTTTAACATCTTGTGTCCGGTGGTCGCTATCCGTGCGGATATAAGATATATCCTACCAGCAAATAGTGATGATTGTGGGGTACTATACCAGCCCTGTATTACATACTGCCCACTGCTGAGCACGGGCCTCCTCTACAACTGAGATGGTTTAGGCCTAGTCCACCACGCTGGCCTTGTGCGGGTTGGCGGACTTCACATACCTTTGAAATAATAATATTTAATATAAAATAATTATTTTTCAAATATTAGTAATATAATAATTGTGGGGTATACTTATATAAACTCATCAATTTAATTATAAAATATTCGCATATAGATTAGGCTTCTAGCTTTCAATATGTCCTTTTCATGCAATCACTATGAACTGTCAAATTTTACTTGAAGTTAATGGCATCTATGATCTAATGTAGCCACGAGGTATCCCCACTCCCCACCTCCTTATTTTAACTCTGCTTCTGATTAGCAAGCATGACAAACTTTTTTCTGATTGGTACATTTTCTCTATGCATCCGACAGCGGTTAAGAGCATTCACCTAAAACATTTAACCCCCATTGGAGTTTTGGCGGGAACTTGGAAGTGTCATGAGGTGCTCTTGTTTTAATTCATTATTTTGGTGATATTTAGTGTTATATTGCATAATTATGGTGGTATATTATCCAATATAGTTCTATTAAAGAGCTCAAATGAAGTGAATTGAAATAATTGTGCTAATCAAGTGTTTTTTCTGTTGGCGCCAAAACTCCTCGATAAAGTCTTGGTAAGGTAGCCACTGCTTTACTTCGACATACTACAGATAATAAAATATACAAACCAAACTTGACATTGGCAAAATGTGAACACAAATGCCATTTAAAAAATAAAATAAAAAAAAAACCCCCATTGTTTCTCCTGATTACGTCTCAGACTATCGCTTACGTGACAATTGCAATAACAAAGCGATTTTGTATTAAAATAACCATAATCCTTACATAATTTTTACATAATGCACTACGAAATAAAGTGTTAAGTAGATAAACATGGTCAAAGTTTACATTAATAAGGTCAAGCTATTATTATTATTTTTTTTTTTATTGCTTTGAATGACGAGACGAGCATGCCGTTCGCCTGATGGTAAGCGATACGACCACCCATAAACAGTAGCAACACCATCCAGCACCTTGACTGACAAAATACTGAGTGGCATTCCACTGCGCTCGTCATCCTGAGACATAAGATGTTAAGTCTCATTACGTCCAGTAGTTATACTGGCTACAATATCCTTCAAACCGAAACACAACAGTGCATGCACACTGTTGCTTGGCGGTAGAAATAGACATTATTATTGTAATGAAAGTTTTTAATGTGTCTATGTTTGGATGCTTATTAGTAGTATGTAAATGCATAAATAGCTATAATGACTTCTTATATTTACGAGAATGTTAGACGTTGAAATAAAATATTAATTAAAAAAACCGTGATAAAATCCGCAAAATAGTTTTATTTCAATGCATAAATAGCTGCTAAAAATTTATCCCGGAACAGTGTGAATTAGGAATTTTATTTCCGGGAAGAATCTTTAGGAGAGTTAATTAAAATAACGCATACTCACGCCTTTTATCCCCGAAGGGGTAGGCAGAGGCGCAACTAGTGCACCCACTTTTCGCCAAGCGTATTCCGTCCCATGATGTGAAGGGGGCGAGCCTATCGCCATACCGGGCACAAATTCCAGACTCCGGGCTGATACTGAATAGTAAAATCCAATATCACTTTGCCCGACCCGGGGATCGAACCCGAGACCTCAGCCTTGCAGTCGTACCGTAATACAACTACGCCACCGAGGCAGTCAAATAAAATGTTAAATAATTTATTGGTTAGACATTTTACTTCTACTGTTCCTGGGTTTAGACCAAGGACCATCCCGCGCTGCTATCTTAGTGCAACATGATACCCCGTGAGCGTCTCGTATGCACCGAATAAGGTTACCGCGGGTTTTGGTGAGTATGCCGGTGTAAAATAAATATTGTTAGGGACTCGGCCTGATGCTCGCTCGGATGATGCTATACTCCAGAGTGCCGACATTGGTCCGTGAGACCGGTGAAACCAACATAATTGTCCAACTCATCCCCCATTTACGGTAGTGATAACGGGTAAAAACGCTGAGAAAAACTTCCGCGAAAAAAACAGAAAGGGCTTAGGTCTTAGTACACCACGTAGACCTAGAGCGAGTTGGCAGAGTTCACATACCTACGTTTCTGGACCGTAATAATTATTTTAGGAATCGTATTGTAATGTTATTGTTAAAGAAAGATAATGAGACGCCGAAACGGTGGTTTGGTTTAAAACTAAGTATAATATTATCTCAATATGTAACATATCACAGATTTTATAATACTCTAATTATAAAAATGTTGTTTCTGTAATCAAACCTACAACATTACGTTGCGCAGCCATGCGTCACTCGCTGCTCCATAGCTCTACTCAACTTTGTTAACGCCATCTAGCGTTGTCAGTATTGAACCAAGTCAAGAACTAAACGTCTAGACATCTTTATATTACCTATTACCAAAATTAAAATATAGATGGCGTTAAACTATAAATACCATTTACTATCTGTTTTAGCATACTTTGATAATGGATAGTTACCGTGTGGTTTTAGGTTCGATTTAAACCTTAGGCCAGTTATGACTTTGTTTTGATTTGAAGTAACATATAGGTTTTTAAGATAAACACAAAGAAAAACTCTACGCCTTTAATAAAAAATATACCCTTTCTAGCCGATTTCGGCCACGGCGGCCGATCTCAACAGAGATCAGCCAGATACGCAGGAGATATTATAGTGCACAAGTGTGTGCGCAATACACAAGGTGCACTCGCTATTCCTTTACTCTCATAGTCCGGTGAGACGGCAATCCGACATGACCGGAGAGAGATCAGGCGCAGGACCAACGGCTTTACGTGCTTTCCGAGGCACGGGGGTATCACACCGCCAACTTCCTGACTCCGAGCTGCGACTGAGTAATTTTTAAGATGGAAAAACCCAGTCACAATGTTTTTGGCCCGACCCAGGATTCGAACCCAGGACCTCAGCGCGCAAATTGTACTCGTAACGCGTACGCAATACAACTACGCCACCGAGGCGCCTTTATGTATGCATAGTTGCAACTGGGCACCCACTTTTCGCCGTGTGTGTTCCGTCCCATGGTGTGATGGGGGCGAGCTGTTCCTCTAGTTCTGTTCTGTTCTGCTCTAGTTCCACCACTTCCGGGATAAAATGCGTAGGCGTGCGTGTGTGAAAATATTCAGTGGGACTTTTATCCCGGAAAAACTCTTTCACGCAGGCGAGGCCGTAAGCAAAATCTAATACCTACTAATCACTAGCTATAAATAATGTTAACTGTCAACCACTCCATAACCCAGACAGATGTTTACCAAAACTCATATATTCTCTACTTGAAATGACTTGGAATTTATTTTTAAATACCTAATAAATTATATCTATTCATTTTATTACCCGACTGCGAAAGAAGGAGGGTTATGTTTTTTGAGTGTATGTATGTATATAATATGTATGTTTGTATATTTCTTTGGCACGCCCTACAGCCTAAACGGCTTGTCGTATTTTTATGTGAGTGGTGTCAATAGATTCATCCTAGTCGTGAGAGTGACAATGGGTACATCAAAATAAAAAAATAAACAAAATTAAGGATTATTGGCGGTAAAAAGTGATCTCAAAAAAAAATGTTTTCAAAATACATCGACTCACTCCGATATTTTGTTGTTCTACCTATATCACCAACCAAATTATGAGAAGTGAGCGTGTTATGCCTCCGACAGCGTTTGTGAACACTGTCAACTAAGATTATTCAAAAACCAAAACAAAATGTTCAAATTAAAATCTTGTTTCTATCTTTTCAGTTCTTCAATGAATTTAATAAAGATGGCAGACATTGACGCAGTCGGGTGTTTGTTTTTCTTAAATATATTTTTTTATTTACATAACTGATTACTGCCAGTACCTTGTTATTTTTAAATTGAAAAACAAGGTGCGATGACATCTACCTAAATTAAGTATCAGTTTTTTTTCAAACAGCAAAGTGACATAAGTTGTAAAACCTGCTTATAGTGGCCATCGTATGTGTGTAGGGTCTTTGACTCATTTTTGTTTTTTACTTTTGTGAGCCACGATGGCCACGATCTTGGGTTCGGTCGTGTAAAGTGATATTGGGTTTTTCTACTCAATATCAGCCCAGAGTCTGGAATTTGTACCCTATATGGCGATAGACTCGCTCCCTATGACATCATTGGACGGAATACGCACGGCGAAAAGTGGATGCACTAGTTGCACCTCTGCCTACCCCTTCGAGGATAAAAGGCGTGAGTGTGTGTGCATGTACTATAGACATTTATGTACGAACCCAACCAGGGTAATACTACTAGATAAAAAAGTGAACTTTGACTATTTTAGTTCGTATCTTACTAATATTATATTATAAAATATAGTTTTGAAAATGTTTGTAGTTTTGTTAGAAGCTATGCGTGCTAGGTACCCAGATTGTCATTTTTATATAGAAACGACATCTTTATAATGTACCTATCTATATTTATTTATTTATTTACTTAATGGCACACCAACAGTTTATAGACTAAACATTCTTAATTGAGATTATACAATATTAAGGACTAGTCTACTCACCAATTACAAGTGTGAAACAGCATTTGTAGAGATAAAATAATTAAATTGGTTGCATATCAAATTAAAGACTCTCACATGACAAACATAAACTTAATTAAAAATAGCATAGCTGAAGATTATATCTAACAATAACAAAGTAATACAAAATAAAAAATGAAAATAAAATAACAAATAATCTATACTTTGTGTATCTATGTATATCTGTTTAACCGCGTCCAATCGACCGTTCCAACTTTATTATTTTGTTCTTTGTATAATATAATTATCTTTTCGGCACTGTAGGTCAGTTGTAACCACATTTTTATGAAAAAAAAAGTAATCGCAGAAACATTTAAACGGATTTGGATGAAATGGCACACGGGTAGATCATGCCCTGGATTAAACCATAGACTACTTTTTAATCGGTCATGTGCTCCCATACTAACGACCTGGCAACTAAGCTGCTCCAAATCAGCTACCACAAGCACCTGAAACAGAGAAATCCAAAGCCTAGGTGCTTAATTTCATTCAGAGTTGTTCCCTCATTGGAGGGCTCTCTGGTACATGCGAAATGAAGAAAGAACATATCTGCTCATAGTTTATGACTGATTGCAGATTACCAAAGGAAAAAAAAGGGCTCCCATAGGAAATAATGTAAATTTTTAGTGTGATTTTTTTAATAGATGGCACTGCCATGTTACAGTGTTTTAGGGACAGCAGGACAGACTTTTCACGCAGGAAAAGCCGCGAGCAGTCCCTAGTGTTAGTATACAATTTTATCCCACGCAGTGTCAGCTGGTATTTCCAAGCCCTCATCAAACTAAAGATTAAACTGCTCGTAATGCATTAAGGTTTGTAAAACAGGATAATGCTGCACAGATATTATATCGACCGTAAGTGCAAATTAATACTTTAACCGTTTAGTGACGGTAGTCTTCATTTCAAGTGGAATTAGATAGATTTATTTATATACTTAGACAGACGACTTGATAAAGGTCGCAGGAACACGCTGGATGCGGGCCGCTTTCGACAGATCCGTCTGGAAATCTTTAGGGGAGGCCTATGTTCAGCAGTGGACGTCATGTGGCTGATGATGATGATTTATATACGACCTGTCTTTCAGTGTCTGTGAAGTCTGTCAACCCGCACTAGGCCAATGTGGTGGACTAAGGCCTAACCCCTCTCAGTAGTAGAGGAGGCCCGTGCTCAGCAGTGGGCAGTATATAAAACAGGGCTGATTGGATTATAATTACATTTATATACTAGGTGTTGCTCGCGGCTTTACCCGCATGCAAAGCCTTTCTCGCTACAAAAGTCCCAAAAACACAGTACGACGCCAGCGCCATCTACTTAAAGAATGTAATTAAAAATATCCAATATTTTTTTCATGGGAGCAAATTAAAAGTAGCCTAGAACATGATCTATCCGTGTGCCAAATTTCATCCAAATCCGTTTAGTTGTCTGTGTTTACTTCAACAAACATCCAAACATTTTCACAAACTTACGCATTTATAATATTAGTAAGAAGTAAGATTTTGGATACTCCAGTCTCCAACAAACATTTGAGCAAACAGACAAACATTTTACAATACCTATTTGACACGTGTGCCAGGATTTATTTAAAAAAAAGAAATATAGGTACAGACACGATGGTATTAAATGTATAGATCAAAGTCAATATTCAACACATTACAAACGTTGCTTAAATAATTAATTACATATTTATAGAGTAAGGGGAGAGCGGAACTAAGATCTTATCCGACCCTATTGTCAACCTCACCTGCACGCGCCGGATGGCGGCGGGGTGGCGTATTAATGCCCCGTGGTGCTCCCTGCTAGACAACAGACGAGGCTCTGGCGACCGAGCAAATGGCGGGATAACCATTCACCTGGCTGGGCAACCGGTTGGAAGAGGCTAAAACGGCCTTGGGATTTAAATAACCCCAAAAAGGCTTAAATGCAGAAGGCAAGGGGAAACCACTGCATAACAAAATCCCAAGAAAGTCATCATGAAGGTACAGTCAAATACACAGAGGTGGCCATGCGATCCGCTTAGCAACCGGCGCCGTACTGCGTCCGGGGCAGACGGTGGGAAATTGGCTACCGGCCATACGGTTGTAGGAGACCAGGCAACGTATGGAAAACATGCTACTGGAGACCCCATGAAGATACGACATATCCAAAGGATAGGGACATGGAATGTTCGTGGTCTAATTCAACCAGGCAAACTAAAGATCCTAGAGAAGGAGTTAATGAGGTGTGGCATTAATATCTGCGGCATTAGTGAAACTCACTGGAAGAGCAACGGTCATTTTCACACAGAGACTCATGCCATATACTTCTCTGGAAATGACGATAACAGCAGAAATGGAGTTGCCTTCCTTATTCCAAAAAATCTAAGGAATAGTGTAATGGAGTATGAAACTATTAGCGACAGGATAATACGGATAAAGCTTAAAGCGACACCTGTGAATTTTAACCTCATTCAGGTTTATGCACCGACTAGTGCTGCACGTGATGATGAGATAGAGAGCTTTTACACAGAACTGGAAAATACCATCGAAAAGATCGCCAATAGAGAAGTTTTGATCATCTTGGGTGACCTCAACGCAAAAGTGGGAGCAGATGCTTATCAACTGAGTCGCGTTGCAGGTAAATTTGGCTTAGGGCAACGCAACGAGCGAGGGGACCGGCTCATTCAATTCGCGGCTGATAACGGCTTGGCGATATCCAATACATTCTTTGAACATCACCGACGCAGACTATATACTTGGATATCGCCAGACGGCAAACATCGCAATCAAATTGATTATATCCTGATTAGATCGCGGTGGAAAACATCTATCAAGAATGCTCATACTCTACCGGGAGCAGACTGCGGGTCAGATCATCAATTGCTGATATCGAAAGTGCAATTAAAATTAAGAGCAGTTAGGAAACTTGAGACACGACGAAAGATTGAAGTAACTGACAATGCGAAGTTTTTAAATGCACTGGAGAAAGCGATGATACCGTGGACGAACGTGGACTCCAACACAGATACTCCAGATCAGTTGTGGGATCGGGCTAAAAACGTTATGGTGTTCTCGGTCAAAGAGTCTAGTGTAAACGTAGGGAAACGGAAACGGCAGCATTGGATGAGCGATGCAACGTTAAGTCTTGTAGAGGAAAGGCGAAACATGAAAGCATCTGGAGCTGATGTAAGATCCCTCAATGAAAAGTCCGCTAGAATTCAGGAAGCTTGTAGGCGGGACCAGAATGACCAACTTCGGAACATTTGTGCAGAAGTGGAAGTCCATGCAAATAAGCATGAATCTAGGGACCTACACCAAAAAATTCGCGCCATTACAAAAACCTTGAGTTGCAAGACCTGGGCCATCGAAAACTCAACTGGAGAGACGGTGACGAACATAGAGATGATAGCTGAAACGTGGAAGCAATACTGCCAGTCCCTCTTTCAGGACCCGCAATCAGAGTGTTACGACCCTACGGAACCCGGAAACGAAGATCTTGAGCCCGATATTCTGAAAGATGAAATACGAGCCGCTATTAAACATCTCAAGAACGGCAAAGCCACAGGGGCAGATACCATACCGATCGAGACGATCAAGGCATCGGGTGAACATGGTGTCCAAATCTTCCACACCCTGTGCAATAAGATATGGGTCACGGGGCAATGGCCGAAAGAATGGGCTCACACTGTTTTTGTCCCCTTGCACAAGAAGGGTTCCACCAAGACGTGCAGTAATTACCGGCTTATTGCTCTTATCTCTCACGCAAGCAAGATTTTACTGCACGTACTGAACGAGCGTCTAAAGCCGTACTTAAGCAAAGAAATTGCCCCTGAACAGGCTGGTTTTGTTAAGGGAAAGGGAACCCGAGAGCAAATTTTGACAGTTCGACAAATTATAGAGAAGGCCAGAGAATTCAACAAGCCCGTCTACATATGCTTTGTGGACTTCTCTAAGGCTTTCGACTCTGTCAAGTAGCCCAACCTCTGGGAAACGCTGACGGCAATGGGTGTTCCAAAACACCTGGTACACCTCCTGCGAAGACTGTATGAGAATGGCACAGCCTCAGTACGCACAGAGGACGTTCAATCCAGTCACTTCCACCCCAGCGCCGGAGTCCGTCAGGGATGTATTGTTTCTCCACTATTGTTCAATGTGTACACAGAGCTCATAATGAGGATTATACTCGAAGACTGGACAGATGGCATCTCGATCGGTGGCTTGAAGATCTCCAACCTGCGATATGCAGACGACACCACTTTGTTCGCCACCAGTACCCAGCACATGGAAGAACTTCTCGACAAGATGGAACGCGTTAGCCTTGAGTTCGGACTTAAGATAAACCGGAACAAAACAAAAATGATGATTGTCGACCGCATGAATAACAATTCGCCAGAAACTACACAAATTGCTAATTGTGATGTGGTGCAATCATACATTTATCTGGGAGCCTTGATTACGAACAACGGTGGATGTATCGACGAAGTGAAGAGGCGTATGGCAATCTCTAGGTCTGCGATGGACAAGTTGAGAAAAATATGGAGGAATCGCAACATATATAGAGCCACAAAAATCCGGCTAGTTCAAACACTTGTATTCCCCATATTCTTCTACGCCGCAGAAACGTGGACCTTGCGAGAAGTTGAGAAGAAGAAGATAGACGCCCTAGAGATGTGGTGCTGGAGGAGAATGCTCGGAGTATCGTGGACTGAATTCCGTACCAACGAGTCTATACTTCGAGAACTCGGCATCAAGCAGCGTTTATCATCTTTGGTACAGTCTCGTATCCTCACCTTTTTTGGTCACGTATGCCGCCGAGGGGAGGTATCTATTGAGCGACTTGTGGTCCAGGGAAGGGTTGAGGGTACCAGGCCACGAGGAAGAGCGCCTATGAGGTGGACTGACCAGATAAAAGCGGCAGTAAATGGCTCATCATCACTACTTCAATGCACGAGGAAGGCGGTCACCAGAGAAGAGTGGCGGCGTGTTGTGAAGCTTGCCACCAACACCTGAAGTGATGACCACGACCACTCTGTCAAGAGTGATACCGACAAAGAAGAAGAAGAGAATCTATAGAGAACCAAGTGTTTCTCGCGGCTGTACTCGCGCGTGAGACCTTTCTCTATGCTTGTCCAAGATAAAGTAGCCTTTAAATGTTGCATTCAGATAGCGTATCGATTGACGAACGATAACTATGCCTTAGTTGACATTATTTTGGCGGCCTGTTCGATCTTCACAAACTTTTATAATCAACTAGTTTTTGCCCGCGGCTCCGCCCGCGTGAATGAGTGTTTCCGGGATTCAAGTCCCGCTTTATATTTTCCCGGGATAAAAAGTAGCCTATGTGTTAATCCAGGACATCATCTACTTGTGTGCCAAATTTCATCGAAATCCGTTCAGTAGTTTTTGCGTGAAAGAGTAGGTAACATACATCCATACTGACAAACTTTCGCGTTTATAATATTAGTAGGATCTGGCAATCAACCTATCGCCGTCTACTGGTGAACGTAGGACCTGCCAGTGAGCGCCCACAATAATATAATCATTATCATCAGCCAGATGAAGTGCACTGCTGAACATCGGCCTCCCCTGAAGATTTTTTTAATTGCATTGAATGAGAACGAGACGAGCATGCCGTTCGCCTGATGCTAAGCGATAAGACCACCCATAAACAGTAGCAACACCATCCAGCACCTTGAGTTACAGAGTACTGTGTGGCATTCCACTGCGCTCGTCATCCTGAGACAAAATATGTTAAGTCTCATTATGTATGTACAGTAGTTACACTGGCTACAATGTCCTTCAAACCGAAACGCAACAGTTCATGCACACTGCTGCTTGGCGGTAGAAATAGACATGGCGGTGGTACCCACCCAGGCGGACTCTTACATATGAGACACCTACCACCAGTAAAAGAGACGAGACGGACTTGTCAAAAGCAACCAATAATAATAGAATATGTAATTCATGCTTAACCCATGACCTTCGATATAAAGAAGAGAGAGTAGAATGGTGGGGTTTTAGTTGGTAGGACGGTTTAGACCGGTGAGAGCAGCAGAAACCCGTAAATGGATTTCTGTGTTAAAAAAAAAGTGTGTGTGTACTTATGTACACGCGTTAGAAGTTATACTTCTTTGGCGTAACAAGATAAAAATCTTTTTAAAAATTTTATCCTTCGCCTTATTCTACGTTTATAATTCAAAAATGTTGACTATAGCTAACTTCAGGGTGAATTAAAAAATGTTGACTATAGCTAACTTCAGGGTGTCGGTTTATAGTGACGGTGTGCGCGCGCATCGTAAACAATTACTCTCATCATTTTTCCCTAACGCGCCAAAAGAAGTATAACTTCAAAAATGAGGTATAAAATAAGTATTGGAATACAACCGTGCATGCAGGGTTAAACAACGGTTACCCTCCTAACGGTGCATCTGTCCCAGCTAACAAAGTGAAACGTGCGGGCTGGAAAGACCAATTTTCAAATGACGTTAATATACCAGGTAAATGGAGAATTTACGCCCCTGTGTCATTTAGACAGGTCAACTGTTGCTAGAAATAATCGTTCGGAATTGTTGAACGCCGTCTGCCCATTTTGTGTTCATACCATTTTTTTTCTCCTCACAAAACTTTAACAAACACGTATAGGTGATTTGAAAATTTTAATCTGTTCAGCTGCTTATGTGGCTGAGTGTACCTGCGAGTCTTGAGTCTAGACAGATATTCAAAAATCGAATATTGCTAGCAATCGATGCATACGATTGTTGAAAACAATGATTTCTATTTATAAATGACGCTCTATACTATAGAATGTGGCAAAAATACGACACGAGAGTCCATTTCGTTTCATTGTGATTGGTCGAGAGACTAACATGTGACTCGCCGCTCACGCGTTGGTCTCAACCAATCACAGTCATCACCAATCAATTTAAACTACACGGGTTTGAAATACCACGTTGAAATGAAGCTGATCATCCTTTAATATAGAACTGCTTTTACTGCCTCGTTGCTAAGGTTTTGGGTTCGATCCCCGAGTAGGGTAAAGTGATATTGCATTTTTCTGCTCAGTATCAGCCCGAAGTCTGGAGATCGTGTCCGATATGGTAATACTTTACTCTATGCCCGTTAAAGAATTCCACGTGCGAGAGATTTTAGTCTAAAGTCTATTAAAAATAAAAATAAAATAGTTTATTCATCACGTAGGCGAACATAGTTGCACTTATGATAAGTCAAGATACATTAAATTAATAATAATAATTATTACAAAAAGTCACTTATATAACTACAGACATTTTTATAGGGAGTAAAATCAATGAAAAATAAATAAAGAAGCCAAGCTCGGGCTGGCAGGAAAGAGAAAATAAAAAAAAAAAAACAAAAAAAAACTGAATAATTTTTATAATAATAAAATAATGGAAGGAACGCGTCGCGATCCTCACCGGTGAGGACACTACAGGCCCTAACCTAGCTAACCTACCAGCCTTTCACTAGCTACCTAAGCGATGACTACCCGAACCCGACGACTACCCTATTGTAAGATGTATCGAACATTCAAGTCAAGGCCCGGATCAATGAACCTAAAGTCAACTTTAAATTGTTCTCGGATGTTACTTTACCATTATAATAATAATCAACTTACGTAATAAGTCTCTCGGACTTGGAGAATCGAGTCTTGAAGCCTTTGTTGATTCGGGTTTTATCTCGTGGTTAAGTGATAATAGAGAAAAGTGTTTTTTTCTCCTTAGAGTCTAGAACTGTGGCCAGTTAATGACAATGATCTCGCCTGCTAGTACATGATGTGAATGTGTAAGATATGTATCTCTACCAATTGGTACCTGGAACAAAAAAGCCTGATCCTATATTTAAGTACCTATCTGTATATAAGTATCAGGCATAAAAAAATATTCATTTGAACATAAATAATATTCATTTGAACGTTAATACCCTGAATTCCAAATCAATACTTTTTTTTTAATGACAATTGTGTGTACATTTTGCCAATGTCAAGTTTGGGTTGTCTTTTTTAGTATGTCGCAGTAAAGCAGTAGCTACCTTACCAAGACTTTATCGAGGAGTTTTGGCGGCAACGAAAATAACAATTGATTAGCACGATTATTTCAATTCACTTCATTTGAGCTCTTTAATAGAACTATATTGGGTAATATACCACCATAAATATGCAATATAACACTAAGTATCACCAAAATAATGAATTAAAACAAGAGCACCTCATGACACTACCAAGTTCCCGCCAAAACTCAATCAATACAGATGTTTTGGCATGTAAGTGGAGTGAATTGGCAAAGATTTTGTTATTTATTCTATGTTATAATACCTAATAACTAGTATTTATTAATTTTATGTTTAATTTTGTTTTATATTTTAATAATGTTTTTGATTGTTTTTTGTTAGCTTTTGTTTTATAATTGTTTTTTCATTTTAATTTTAATAGTTTTAATAGTTACCCCGCATTGTCACCATGGAACATCTCTGTCATGACTGTGTGTGGGATAATAAATAAATAAAAAAAAATACTTGGAAAGGGGAAAATAATATTAGTCTGGGCAACGGAAGCAAGAATATAATGCCAACGTTTAGGTATTGACGTAAATCATTTATTATGACTAAGGAAATTCAATTACGTTTCTTACTATGAAAGACGGGCAAATCCGCTTTGCATGAATGAATTTTTCCTATATTTACCCAGTAAATCACGTGTTTTTTTTTAAGTAGGTTCCGTTTGCTGCGCCGTTCACGTAAATTTAAATGAAGAGATCTAATGTAGCTATCTGATACTGAATTAATTCTAATAAGCAGAATAACAATTTTAGATTTTTTTTTGTTGTATTACGGTACGACTGCAAAGCTGAGGTCTCGGGTTCGATCCCCGGGTCGGGCAAAGTGATATTGGGTTTTTCTATTCAGTATCAGCCCGGAGTCTGGAATTTGTGCCCGATATGGCGACAGGGTCGCCCCCTATAACATCATGGGACTGAATACGCACGGCGAAAAGTGGTTGCACTAGTTACGCCTCTGCCCACCCTTCCGGGGATAATTTGTGATAGTTTTACAACTACACTATGCTCGTCATCTTTAGACAAAATAAGTCTCATAATGTGTAGTTATTGTGCTTTATAATGTCCTTCAACCGGATTACAATCCATCTAGTTATGTACCTATGTCTTAGAGATGATGCATTTGATTTGACCTTTGGATGTATGTTTATCTTCCTTGTATCTAATGTTGATTGAAAAAAATATTTATCAAATTCCTTTATGTTTCTTCGGTATTCTTGTCTGCCTCGGTGGCGTAGTATGGCGTGCACGGAACGGCAAAATGGTATTGGAATTTTCTACTCAGTATGAGCCCGGTCTCTGGAAATGTGATAAATAGCCCCCTAGGCCCTACTAATGGGACCTAACATAGCTAGCGAAAAGTGTGTACGTTACACACGTGTAGGCAGATGCCTACCCTTGAAAAGAGAAAAGGCGTGATGCTATATATGTATGTATTTTGTCTAAATGAAAGCATACCATTTCATATTTTTAACGGATTTTCTATAAAAAAATTAATAAAGTTTAAAAACATCACGCTGGCAACACAATTCCATTAGACATACAATATCGCAAATAAAAAATATGTACTATGATTTTTTTAAATACAAAATATGCTTTTGTTAATTATACCTATCAAACTAATTAAGCTGAACAAAAAACTGGTGAAGTGTGAGATGATTTTATGAAACGAGAGTTCAGTACTTTTGTTACGAGACTATCCTGCCCTCACACCGGCCACTGCAACTCCTGTAAGCCAAGATCGGCAGTGGCACGCATTTTATGACACCGAGCGGTGAAGCTCGGCGAGTCTCTGGGAACACAAATTAGTCAGTTAAGCAAATAGAAGAATAGGCAGGAGTTAGAAATATATTTTCCAGTACTTTTGTTAGTGAAGACTAGATGTACCTACGCTATATCACTGTTGAAACGAGGTCTAATTAAAGTCTGTCTAGAAAGAGACAAACTAGAGGAACATTAGAAATTGTTTGGGTTCCAATTTTTGTCTTGACATAGACGTTAAGTGTGGCCTTCAATTTTAATTTGAGTTTCGTGGCTGTGTTGCTAATTCAAACAGTGTCATGTAAATAAGATCTACTAAAAGCGAAATAAAAATAATACGAAATCGACAATCCATAGGTACATTGTACCAAATATTTTATTTTGTTTTAACCTGGCTGAAATATATAAAAAAATAGGTATTATTGGAATTTCACTATAAAATTCATGTTTGATAGTCAAAGTAGGTGGAAGATCATTCGCTGATCTGACGCCGCGCCTGGGACTGCCCATGTGTGGGGTTAATGAAGGCTGATAACAAAGTATGTGGAAAATAAGTGGTATGTCAGTGGGAAAATAGTCAATGACTCGAACATACCCGTTACCCGTCTCTGCTTCCGCGGGATTTTAAAGCGGAAAAAAGGCAGCTCACCTTAGAGGTTACCTTAATTAATGTCACCAAGGATCATAGCCAATGTCAGGGACACAATCAAGCTACAACATCAAATACTATAGAAAAACTAACAACAAAAATAAGTGACTTACTATCGCTTTAAAACTCACGATTTAATGCGGTACCCTAAAACAATAATCAAAATGGAAAAGATTCAACAAGGTATGACGAACACTGGTTCCACGACTTTACAGTCTTACTTCGCACATTAAATAACATCCTTATTACATCACGTATAAAGGCTACAATCACTTGTTATTGTGATTAAAGTAATAATATGTATAAATTAGTCGCATACTCATTCTGTAGAAACTGCTCAGTACGTAACGAGACTCGCTCGAATCAAGATGAAGTACGTCATATTCGTGTTATTTTTCGGCGCTTGTTATTGTGATGTGGATTTTTACGAGAGACCACGAAATTTTAGCATAGAACTCCTCTACCACACGCAGTTGCAAACCGGTGGCCATGTTGTGATATCTCCATTCGGAATTTGGACTCTAATGACCGGAATCGCTTTGGGTGCTACTGGTAACAGTTACAAACAACTTAGCCGTGCGTTCATACTGCCGAAAAACCCAGACACATTAACAGAAGGTTATAAAAGTCTGACGAACGTCGTACTAGATCCTTCGTCGAACGCTGTGGCTCTAACCAGCAAAAACTTTGTGTTCCTAGACAATGATTTTAACGTGTATCCGGATTTTAGGCTACGCCTTCAACAAGACTTCAATGCTGCCATCAAAGTGCTAGATTTTGGCGATCCGAACTCAGCAAGAATCGCCAATACTTACATCGAGAAATCTGGCGGACGAGTCTCTAACGTACTCCAATCAGACGACTTCCAAGAAGCGAGGATGCTGTTGACGAATGTGATATCATTCAAAGGGCTTTGGGCGAATCCCTTCAATAAATCTGACACGATATTAGAACCATTTTACAATGAAAATAAAGAAGTTATTGGAAGTGTTAACATGATGTATCAGAAAGCGCAGATTCCCTTTTCTAATATACGGGATTTGAAGGCGTTCGCTATTGAACTTCCTTATGGAGATACCAAGAAATATTCTATGTTAGTTTTCCTTCCTCATCCTAATACGAAAATCGATGATATGTACAAAAACCTAGCTCAAATAAGCTTGAAGGACGTCTTCAAAAAGTTACAGACCGACGTAGAATACTTTGGCTTAGAAGACATAGATGTGAAAATTCCTAGATTCCACATCAGCACTAATTTGGTGCTAAATAAACCGCTGAATGACATGGGTGTGTACGACATATTCCAGCCCGATTTAGCCAGTTTCCAAAGCGTTTCAAAGGATAATATCTTCGTGTCTGCCATTGTCCACAAAGCTGATATAGAAGTCACAGAGGCAGGAACAGTGGCGTCAGCGGCGACTACAGCAACCTTCGCAGACAGGATTTCTACCCCCTCCTTCCATGCAAATAGGCCTTTCCTGTACTTTATCATGGAAAAGACTACTTACACTGTGATATTTAGTGGCATTTACTCGAAACCTACTGTGTACTAAGTGTTTTTATTGCGTAATTTAACAAAAAAGGTCCACACCAAAAATATTTCGATTGTTCCAAATTCAAATTTAAATTGCGAGAACTTATTTGATTTAGTACGGTTGATATTTTTTTATTGAGACTGAGGCGTCTTGAACGGTTGTCCTTATGTGATATTATTGTCAATCACGTTTTAAATTACTTATTCGAGTCAATGAACTTGGGTCTTGGATTATTTTTGTTGAACTATATCCATTTGTCGTCATCGTTAATATAAGTTCCCTAACAGTAATATTTATCAAGTTTGTACTTCCTTGATTATATAGTAAAGATGTAAGGTACCTACGTATACCTATTTATGTTTCATATTTATCTCTCTACAAAGTTTTAATAGGAGGAAAACACGTGTAATTTTTAAAGACATTAAAAACCTATTAAATATTGGGGGTAAAAACCTGTTTCATTGACGTGTTTTCTACTGCTGCATAGAATAATAATTACAATAAACATTTAATGATATCCTATCAGGTCAAAAGTCGTTACGATAATGGGTTAAAGATAGTGTCATTGAGACTTCAAAAACCTGTAAACAATAAACATGGATGAAGATTGAAGGCAGAACTTACCGCCCGGAGCGGACTCAAAATTTGCCGCCCCAAAGCAACGGCAAAAAAGATGATTTTAACAAAACAATGAGCTGTTAGTCTAAGAAGTGAGAACGCGTGACTCCCTAGCCATCAAAAAGTTTTTAGTAAAAGGTTTTAGCATAGTATACAGATATGTATATTGTACTTTTAGGTTACGCATTTTGCCGCCCCAAATACCTAGCTTGCAGCTAACTGTCGGCTTCGTGTCAGTTGTAAATTGGATGCAAATTTATAAATAAATACTTTGCTCCTATTCATGGGCGTATATAAGGGGGGGGGGGGGTGGTTCAGGGGGTCCGGAATTTTTTCAAGAATTATAGCTTCTACGCATTGTATTTAAGGTTCATATTAGTAAGATAAAAAAGATGTCAGGTTATTTTCGTTGCGGAATTTCTGGATTCGGTCTCCACGCTCAAGGCCCGCGATAGAAGCTATGCAATAGCTTAATAAATATCTACCAATCAATATAAATTCAGATAACCTACTACAGTTTTCAGTCTAGTCAGCATACTTACTTCATAGAATAAAAATACGGTGTAAATTTTAAGGTTATTCGAATGAGATTTTTACACCAGGTATTTACTTGCAAGTACGCTAACGTGCCGACCCGAAATACTTGCAAGACTTGAAAGTATTTTACTGGGCTACTCTCTCGCGACACGAATGAGTCACGTGACCTTGCCTCTGCCCGCCGCACTGCATCCACGCTCAGGCGTCGTCGTCCCCAAATGCAATTATAGTTCTTATTTTAACGCAGCAAGTGAACAATTTCCTATGCAAGTATTAAAGTGTTAAAAGTATTTTATTTGTTAACGCGTTTGTGCTCCTTATACGTATCGAAACGTGGGTCAATATCCTATGCAGTCAGAAAATACTTGAGTCTTTTGGTTTTCGACTACCTATCCAAGTGCTATAAATATTTTACTTATTAACGCGATTGTGCTCTTTATGTGTATTGAAAACACGGATCAATTTCCTATACAGAAATAAAATACTTAGTATTTATAGAATCGAAGTATTAGAAGTTTGTATTTGTGAACGCGATTGTGTTCCTTATTTGTATCGTAACACGGATAAATTTCCAATGCAGAAAGAAAATACTTGGAAGTATTTTGTACTTGGTTTTTTTAGGTGGACGTACTTGTAACCCTGGTTCACGATTTTGGACGTACGACCCATGACGGTTTTTCTACTACTTCCAAAGGTATAATGGGGGACGGCGCGTACGCAGTCCCCACTACCAAAAATTACGCGTCCGAGTTACCCACATTAGGGGTAATCGCAAGGGTCAACCCGTCCGCAGTGCAATAGACAGGCCTCGCCCTGGGGGAACCGCCTTCTTGATCACGGTATCCCCTACGCCAGGTAAGTATGCTTAGAAATTTAAAAGCACGAGTAGTCTATAAACGGCGGAGAATCTTGATATTGCGATTTACAAAATTACTTTAAACTAAACAGCGACACCTACCTGCTAACATATAGAACTGAATTGTATCTAATTAGACTACAAAATAATGTAAAACTGATTGTAGAGGACGCCACCAAAATGAAATTAAATAGAATTAGCGGTGAAATTGGCTCACAGAATAGTATTCATTATTTTTTTTACCTTAAGGCGCCAGAGTACAATAACAAAAATATTATTGGGCTTAATAAAAAAATATGCTTCAGTAAATTGGCAATAGTGATTTGTGACCAACTACGTGAGTGATCTTCTACTTGGTGACACTGATAGATTGTCAAGTTCCCAATGTATTAAGCGGGGTTTAGACTAGCAAGAACACCGGCAGAAGTTATCTTGTAATCTTGCGCAAGCTATTTCTGCCGTGTAAACAGTCACGGAAAGCGGTTTTCTACAATATTTTGAAGCTTGCAGGACTTCTGGTAAGTGACATGTGTAAACACTATTTGACTACTTGCACGAGAACTTGCAGTTTATTCTGCGTGCAGATAAAAGTTTTAGCTCGCTGACCTAGTAAATTCTTTGTGTAATCAGCATCAAAATTGGATGAAAAATTAAGCAGTTATTTATATTTGAAATATTGTCAGCAAAAGTGGGGGCGTGGCGGGGATACCGCGCTATCTTATTCGCACGCCTGCAACGTTATGGCCGGTAACAATCGGTGACGTCACAGTATGATATTACTGTTATTTGACAATAATCCCTCCTACCAAATTTCAAAGCTTTATAACTTACTTATTAATGCGCTAATTTATTTCAGATTTTTTGGTGAGTTGGGCCAGCATTAATTTGAAATTAGGGAAGTTTTTTTAGCTCTTCGCGTCCCCACACACACACAATAGCCAATTGGGTGAATTTAGGCTACTTCACAATTAAATATCGGCGACTTCAACCATCATCCATCTGGCAACATTGCACCAGACGTCACTCACCGACCATCGTCAGTCAGACCACAGAGTACTTTATAATATACTGAAATAGAGATATCTCTCCGGCCTTTTTATTGGTAACAAAATTACAGCGCCATCTGTACTCGTTTTATAGACCTATTATATCACACTACATAATGATATAATATATAGGTAGGTACTCTAGTATCAATGTATAAAATCCGATTATTCAAATTTGTATTTAGGGCAAATGTAAATAAAACGAAAGAATTGAATTAAACATTTATTTGACAAGAACTAGATACATTCACATAATATAACATAGTATTGTAGATTTGGACCATAAATATTGAATTAAAAAGATGAAGATAGATTTAAAAGTATAATATAATAATAAATTGAATATAAACACTACATCGACATAATCAGAGTCCTATCTCACAAATAAATCAACAGAAAAAAGAAAAAGAGTCACTGTCTCGCCGCAACACTTCGAGTCTATATCTCACTACACAGAACACTCATACAAAGCAATTATCACAGCAACCGGAGGAGAAAATCTCTACTCAACGGATTATTATGATAGTATAGAAGTGGCAATCTGTAGCAAAACGAGAATTCTGATAAACAGCAAATTCGTTTTGAGTTTTTTCTTTGGACCGGGTTAACCAGAATGACATTTTTAATGTTGCCAGGATAGTAAAAAAAAATCTTACGTTGACCTTCTACAGTAAACTTAAAACTCGCGATTTTTATTACATTGCAACCGATTTGGCTCACATTTGACTATAAAATGATATAAATCAAAATTAATTAGCTTACCTATAAAATGTCATTATAATCGATCGATTTTATTATTTACCAATTTAGTTTTCATTTAAAATAATTCTACCAAATAAAAAAATAATCCCTTCCTAGCCGATTACGGCCACGGCGGCCAATCTCAACGGAGATCAGCCAGGTACGCAGGAGATATTATAGTGCACAAGTGTGTGCGCAATACACAGGTGCACTCGCTATTCCTTCACTCTCATAGTTCGGTGAGACGTCAATCCGACATAACCGGAGAGAGATTAGGCGCAGGACCAACGGCTTTACGTGCTTTCCGAGGCACGGGGGTATCACACCGCCAACTTCCTGACTCCGAGCTGCGACTGAGTAATTTTAAGATAGAAAAACCCACTATGTTTTTGGCCCGACCCGGGATTCGAACCCAGGACCTCAGCACACAAATCGTACTCGTAACGCGTACGCAATACAACTACGCCACCGAGGCAGTCACCAAAACCAAATAGCTGAAATTCAAAGTACGGTCGTGAAAATTATTTGGCTATTTTAAAGAGACCATCAACGCACCCAAAATACTGTTGTAAGCATGTATATCTCATTTAGCATATTTACACTTGCGATAACATAACCCTAGCGACATCTCTAAACGTTTTATGGAAAAAGTAAATTATATGGTTGCTAAATTGAAAGTAATCAAGATTAGGTTCCGTTCCATTGCACTCCCGTACAACTAAAATTAGTACAATAATCTGTCTGAAGTTACCGTCACCAATGTACTAAGATTGCATAATTTGCATAGCCTGACCAAAGAGTATGTAATCACTACGTTATATCACTGACAGTGACATTTAAGCCGGGTATTTACCGAAACATGTGAAATCAAATATATTTTAGACTAAAATAAACAGTGTTATAAAATAACTCTCCAAGGAATTAAGTCTGCTATGATAGATTGTCTCATAAATCAGCATAATAATAATTAATTGAATATTTTTAGGTTATATTGACAAAAATGTTTTTACGAAAGTGTTTTACGCTACGAGCGTGTATAAAGAAAAAGATTTTAGTGACTGAAAATATTGTGCATTTAAACAGTCAATTACGAAATTACAATGGTAAGTTTATTTAACTGTTGTGCAATAAATGTTGGGTTAAAAGTAGCTAAATAATAGCTGTGATTGTAAAATACAGACACAGCTGCCCATAAAGAGAAGCAACATCATCCAGAACTTTAAATTACCAAGAGCATGTTTCACAATATTCAAATGTTATCCACCAGTTAACGTATATGTCAATGGACTGTCAATGCATATAGTCCTCTTTTGTTTACCATTTATTTGGAACCTTGACTTTTATATTGGTTGTGCATCCAATCAGAGCATCATCCCCATAATGACGTACGGAGCCCAGACTTGGACACTGACTGTGGGGCTAATCCATAAACTTAAAGTCGCTCAACGTGCTATGGAACGAGCTATGATCGGAATCTCTCTGAAGGACAAAATTCTGAAAAAGTGATCCATCAGAGAATAGCTCTGAAAGTTAGTAGGTTGAAGTGGCAATAGACTGGTCACGTATGTCGCAGTCGCAGAACAGATAACTGCTGGAGTAAGCCCTATATTTGACTATTAGTATTTACTCAGAAATAGTGAAACAGATGCTGAGTCCTGTAAGGAATTTAACTGTAGGATAAATTATATGAACGGAATGTAATGTGTGTGAAATTGAGTGCGTAATGAGTGAGCAGGAAGGAGGAAGTTTGAATGATGAAATAGGAAAGAGAAGGTTGACTGAGACATTGTTTTAAATTCAAAAGGCAGTTGACAGAATGTATAAAAATTAAGAAAGACGCAAGTTGATAGATGGATTGCTATAAAATACAAAACAAGCTTAAAGAAACTATTCTTTTGTTGTGAAAATCGACATAACTGCAATTTAAATCTCAATGCCCAAAGATTACACTGGCTAGTTTTTCCTATTGGAAGAGAAGTTGTTTACACACTACTGTTTAGTGACAGACATCTTAGACAATTTTATAAAGAACTAGACTTCTGCTTGCGGCTCCGCCCACGTAAAAAAGTTTTTCTGGGATAAAAATATTTTCCCGGGACAAAAAGTAGCCTATAGCACTCAGGAGTAATGTAGCTTCCTATTAGTGAAAGAATTTTAAAGTTTTTCTGGGATAAAAATATTTTCCCGGGACAAAAAGTAGCCTTTAGCACTCAGGAGTAATGTAGCTTCCTATTAGTGAAAGAATTTTAAAATTTTTTCTGGGATAAAAATATTTTCCCGGGACAAAAAGTAGCCTATAGCACTCAGGAGTAATGTAGCTTCCTATTAGTGAAAAAATCGGTCCAGTATTTTTGAGTTTATCCATTACAAACAAACAATCAAATCTTTCCACTTTATAATATTAGTATAGATATGAATTATATAATCTATCATATCTGTCAGAGTATAAGAACAAATGCTCATGCACACATTTTTAAAACCTGTTGTATTTGGCAGATTATTGGCAAGCAGTGTGTAACAGACCAGTGTTTAAGATTTATTTATGTGTGCATTCGTAACAGAAAACGTAGAAAACTGGTGGTAGGTCTCTCATACGTAAGAGTCTGTCTGGGTGGGTACCACCGCAATGTCTATTTCTACCGCGAAGCAGCAGTGTTCATGCACTGTTGTGTTCTGGTTTGAAGGACATTGTAGCCAGTGTAACTACTGGACATAATGAGACTTAACGTCTTTTGTCTCAGGATGACGAGCACAGTGGAATGCCACACAGTACTTTGTAACTCAAGGTGCTGAATGGTGTTGCTACTGTTTATGGGTGGTCGTATCGCTTAACATCAGGCGAATGGCATGCTCGTCTCGTCATTCAATTCTATAAAAAAAAACGGGTATTTGTGTTGTTTGTTCTATGTGGGAGTTACATTGAAAGTCATAGAATTTCTGTTTGCGGTAATAAGCACATGGCGCTTCCTTTCTACATGGTCTAAGCCAGAAACAGATATATCTATTTTGTTTGTAATGTAGCCTTTAAATAACCTATGTTGTATTATAATTAAATTCTTATAATTTTCAGGTATAATTTGTAATAAATCATCATATTTTACAAATTACAATGATTATAATTCACAAAGAATACTTTATAAATTAATATCAATCCAAAGATGTTATTGTAAAGGAACACCAGAAGAATCTGATTTGCTGAAGCATGAAAAAGGTAAGATATCTAAGTTTGATAAGAAATGTATGTTATGTAATTTCTTCTGAAACATTTTTACATATAGGCAAAGCCTACTGCACCTGATGGTAAACAGTGGGGTCTAGATAGACTCTACAAAAATGCTTTCCTAAATATAAAGGTAATGATAATAAACTTCTGGCCCTTAGAAGTTGAATAAACCAAATTCCATCCACATCACCTCGGAGGTTGGCAATCCACCACTGTACATTTTAGCCGACATTTTTTGCCACGTACTACTAAACTATGGAACCAATTGCCGCCAGCAGCATTTCACCAGACAGATACGACCTGGCGACCTTCAAAAAAAGAGCGTATTCCCACCTAAAAGGCCGGCAACGCATCTCTGTGCCCCCTGGTATTGCAGATGTTCATGAGCGGCGGTTCACCGTATGCTTGTTTCCCCCCGATATCATAAAAAAAAAACCAACTGGAAAAAAAATGCGTAAATTATAATATTATTCTCAGATATACTCTAGTGTGTGCCAAACATTCAAAATTAATCTGCTAAGGAGCTTTTGCATGGACATTTAATGTTACCAGAATTATCTTACTTTTTTCTCAAAAAGTACATATCATCTTAATGTCTTACGGCAAACATCTTCCAAAATGATTTCAAATAAATAACTATCTCTATTACAGAGTTAAAGAAAGTAGCAGAAATATTCCCGCAACCCAGAGTCACACTGAACGAATTACAAACAAAAACACCAAATAGGATATTCGAAATACAATTCAAGCAGAATGTGCTGGCACCAAAAGGAAAAGGAAAGAAGAAGAAGGCCATTCAAAATAACGACTGGCACTGCACGTATGTGTTTATGTGGCCTGAGAAAATTAAATTTGAGAGGTATTTTTACTTAATTTTACAAACACTCACTTGCATAGTATATCGGAAGCGGTAGGCCGAGGCGCAACTAGTGCACCCACTTTTCGCCGTGCTTATTCCGTCCCATGATATGATACGGGGTAATCCTATCGCCATATCATGCACAAATTCCAGACTCCGGGTTGTTCCTGAGTAGAATAACGCAATACCACTATGCCCAACCTGGGAATCGAACCCGAGACCTCAGCATTGCAACCGTACCGTAATACAACTCCACCAGTCACTCTGGCAGTACTTTATTTTGAAAAGAGCAACAATAGGATTTCTTGCCCGTAGCTCTCTGGTGAACTAGTGGTGGAGTTAATATTGATGGAATCTAAATAATTATGTCATTTCATACCTAAACACTATGATTTTTGATTATCAGAAATAACTTCAATAAATTTTAACTAAATTCCAAGTCCTAGATTTCTGTGAATTTTTGCCACTGCTTCTCTTATTATATAAACTAGAGAAATAATTGCAAAATTCTGAAAAGTTACTTCCCATTCTTAATAAATCATGGTCCATGTACCTGAAAAATAATGTAATTTAATATTCCTTTCCAGCACAGCAATATCAAAACGTCAAGCTCAAGAAAAAGCAGCGACACAGGCTTTACACTGGTTATATATTAACAAAAGGATAGATGCAAAAGGAACACCAGTGTATGAGAAGAAAGTTCTGAATGAACTACGAAGTACACTCAACGAGCCCATACGAGTGACTATCAGTGACAACTCTGTGAATCGTATCGAGAAGATATGGAATGTGTATGAGAGTGGAATAAGTGAGTATACATGTTGTTTGCCTGCCTCGGTGGCGTAGTTGTATTACAGTATGACTGCAATGCTGAGGTCTCGGGTTCGATCCCCAGGTCGGGCAAAGTGATATTGGATTTTTCTATTCAGTATCAACCCGGAGGCTGGAATTTGTGCCCGATATGGCGATAGGCTCGCCCCCTATCACATCATGGGACGGAATACGGACGGCGAAAAGTGGGTGCATTAATTGCGCCTCTGCCTACCCCTTCGGGGATAAAAGGCGTGAGTGTGTGTGTGTGTGTTTTTTGCCTGATGGTAAGCAATAGAACAGCATACTTCCCAGAAATCAAATTAAAAATTTGTCCCACTTATTGAACATTATTTATTGTTATTTCAATTTTTTTTTAACAATCTGATCCTCACACAGCCCCTATGATTTCTTGTCCTGCAATAGACTTTAAAAACGAAAGCTGTCACACCATATCTGACTGTCTTAAGCACAGACACAAATATTAAGGTTCACTACACGTTATAATGATAACATGTAGTGAACCTTAATATTTTTGTCTGTCTTAATATTTTAGCCACTAAGAAAAAAGAAGAAATCCATTACTGAATATACTCCCAAAATTTTTATAACAACATGTTGGAAACAGCATCCAGTGACTTACAGTGATCTGCACATATAAATATTTTTTTTGTTTCAGAGGACATTTACGAAGACACATTCAAAGTGGCAAGACAAAGGTTGTCAGTTAGCCCGGTGGCTTTAACCAAAGATTCTACAATTGATGAAGGTATTTAGTTCCTCAGGGTACATTGACATAAAAGACACACACACACACACACTTACACTGGTACCACCGCAATGTCTAACCGCCAAGCAGCAGTGTGCATGCACCGTTGTGTTTCGGTTTGAAAGACATTGTAGCCAGCGTAACTACTGGACATAGTGAGACTTAACACCTTATGTCTCAGGATGACGAGCGCAGTGGATTGCCACACAGTACTTTGTAAGTCAAGGTGCTGGATGGTGTTGCTACTGGGTATGGGTGGTCATATCGCTTACCATCAGGCATGCACGTCTAGTCATTCAATACCATAAAAAAAAATCACCAACACCTTTTATTACCGAAGGGGTGCAACTAGTGCACTCTCTATTAGCCGCGTATATTCCATACCATGATGTGATAGGCAGCAAGCCTACCGCCATATCGAGCAAAATTATTGAAATCAGATGCATGTAAAGGATAGTGAATCAATAATCCCATGAATAAAAGGAATTGCATTATACATACATCGCCTTTTCTCCCTTTCCAGGGGTAGGTAGAGGTGTAACACACCCACATTTAAAAACGGGTGGCCACTGAAAACCAGTGCTGTGTAATGGCTCTCTTCATTACACAGCGTATGCTGAGATGGCCACCTATTTGCCACGGTATGGGTGCGTGTGTGGTAATGGGTACAAACAAAAAAAAACACTGTTTTTTTGTTTTTTCTCTTGATTTTTTTTTTTTTGGTATTTTATTAATTACCTATTAGTTTACCTGTTCTTTCATCTGTGGCAATAAATGTTTCTTTCTTTCTTTCTATTTCGCCAGCTATATTAGGTCCCTTGTAAAAGCGGTGGGGTTATTGCCATTTACCGGGCATATTTCCAAACTCCAGGCTGATATAAGAAAATCCCAATATCGCACGTTCCGGAATTCGAACCCGAGACCTTAGCGCGATAGTTGTACCCCGCACGCAAAACAACTACGCCACCGAGGCAATTAATTAAACCAATTAAGTGAGGATATACTATTTAGTTAAAATAAATTTGTGTACAGTCAGCATCTTAAGTAGCTGAACAAATTCAAAATTTCAAATTGCCTACATATTTTTCTGTTATTTCTAACCATTTTTTTCTCTTCACAAAAATAAAATAAAAGAGATTTACTTTACTCCAAACAAAGAAAAAAAATGTTTCAGTTTAACTTTTTTTTTTTATTGCATTGAATGACGAGACGAGCATGCCGTTCGCCTGATGGTAAGCGATACGACCACCCATAAACAGTAGCAACAGCATCCAGCACCTTGACTTACAAAGTACTGTGTGGCATTCCACTGCGCTCGTCATCCTGAGACATAAGATGTCAAGTCTCATTATGTCAAGTAGTTATACTGGCTACAATGTCCTTCAAACCGAAACACAACAGTGCATGCACACTGTTGCTTGGCTGTAACTTAGCGTATATAGGCGTTTTGTAATTTTGATTTTGTTCAGATACTTATGCTGCTGACTGTACAAGCTGATATTGTTTCAGACGATGTCTCTGAGAATGATGCTGATGCAATAGCTGAAGAGATCGACATATCGGGTAAGCATGGGGGTAGCTAGAGCAATTTTACAGGAGGGGCCAGTGTACCATACCACTACACCAGCCCTGTATTATATACTGCCCACTGCTGAGCACGGGCCTCCTCTACTACTGAGAGGGTCTAGGCCTTAGTCCACCACGCTGGCCTAGTGCGGGTTGGCAGACTTCACATACCTCCGAAATTCAGAGTCTGACTGAAAAAAAATAAATGACTTCTGTGAACTTGCAGTCTAGATAATTTTGGTCGTTTTAAAAATTTATAGTAGTAATAGGATGCTTCAAAATCCTGTGGATGGGCACAGGGCAATAGAGTGGTTTCCTATGTTCTATATTCAACATTAATTATATGTAACAGAAAATAATACGAAAAAGAAATTCTTTTGTGTAATCAGCATCAAAATTGGTTGAAAAATAAAGCAGTTATTCATATTTGAAATATTGTGAGCAAAAGTGGGGGCGTGGCAGGGATATCGAGCTATCTCTTTCGCACGCACGCAGCGTTATGGCCGGTGACACTCGGTGACGTCACAGTCTGATATTACTGTTTGACAAGTACCCCTTCTACCAAATTTCAAAGCTTTATAACTTAGTTATTATTGCGCCAATTTAAAAAAAAAATCCGTTAGATTTTGGATAGCGTACATTTTTGATAAATGTATTAAAAAACAGTAAACTACCCTATTCTTGGGTGGGCACGGAAATATTTGTCCACTTCCCTCCATAGCAAAGCGGGAGATAAAACAATAAACTAAGGAGGTATTTTACCCCAAGTATTTGATGGACTCGTCATTCATTTGTAAAAAAAAAGTGTGTGTGTACTTATGTACACGCGTTAGAAGTTATACTTCTTTGGCGTAACAAGATACAAATCTTTTTAAATAACGCGCCAAAAGAAGTATAACTTCAATATCTTTCGCCTTATTCTATGTTCAAAATTCAAAACTAAAATGTTGACTATGGCTAACTTCAGGGTGTCGGTTTTCGTGACGGTGCGCGCGCGCATCGTAAAAATTTACTCTCGTTATTTTTCTCTAACGCGCCAAAAGAAGTATAACTTCTAAAATATTCTCAAATGGACCCCCGATTTACTGGCAACTCGGTCAGCCAGTCCGATAGCATCCACTCGCACCAGCCGTACTCTAATTATAGTAAAATTTTCCCCCTAGGAACGAAAACGAATGTACACCCGGTGTTCGGTAAACATATAACATCTACAAAAGCAGCGATACCAAGAAGAGAGAAGGCTTTACAGAGGATCTTCGATAGATACGATGAAGAGCTGACACCTTTACCTATAGACGAGTATGCGTGAGTATCTACTTTTTAATGTAATAGAGTATTTTGCTGTGTTTGATTTTGACTGTCTCGGTGGCGTAGTTGTATACGGTACGACTGCAATGCTGAGGTCTCGGGTTCGATCCCCGGGTCGGGCACAGTGATATTGGATTTTTTCTACTCAGTATCAGCCCGGAGTCGGGAATTTGTGCCCGATGTGGCGATAGACTCGCCCCCTATCACATCATGGGACGGAATACGCACGGCGAAAAGTGGGTGCACTAGTTGCGCCTCTGCCTACCGCTTCGGGGATAAAAGACGTGAGTATGCGTACTAATTTGTGAAAATGTTTGGATGTTTGTATGTTTGTTAGAAGTAAATGCAGTAACTACTGAACGGATTTGGATGAAATTTGGCACACGGGTAGATCATATCCTAGATTAACACAGAGGTAATTTTATTCCGGTAATTTGCGCCCATGGGATATAATGGATATTTTAAATCTGATTTATTGCGTAGATGGCGCTGGCGTCGTTCTGTGTTTTAGGGACTTTTGTGGCGGGAAAAGCTTTACATTCATTTCGTTTATTTTTATTTTTTATAAATTATTTTTAGTATGGAAAAGAAAATATTGGTAGATACCTAACAAATATAATATTATGATATAACCTTCAAATTTAAACACAAAGTTCACCTCCCCACCGTCTGTACTAAATATAACCTCAAAGCCCGCGAAAGCCATAAGGTCACGAACGGTGTCAAGGTCGCGTGACCTCTCCCGGTCCCGGAATCGCGGTCACGTGCCGGGAATTAGGACGGGACTACAGACCGCGGTCGTGACCTTATTTGTCCTGTTTTATTGTTCTAGTTCATTTGTAGGTTACTGGAGTTAGGTCACAGTGTTAAAAAAAAACTAACGTAAGATTTTTTTTATTGATACAAAAAAAAATCCCCTTTTTCATGATTTGTTGTTCAAATAAAAATATTTTAAGTAATTTATGAAACGTAATGTTTTAAGTATTTTTACAGTACTTGGATAACCAAGTAACCAAACTGCCTTATACAATAATTGTCACCTATTTACATGATGCAGTGAAAAAAGAAAAAGTTTTCGGTACTATCTTAGTTTGTTATTGGGAGGAGGTAATATTAAACTACTGAGGAACTATTGATCCGATTCGGAAAATATTTACATTAGGAAAATACAATATTCCCGTGTGCTATAGGCAATTCTTCCCGGGAACCAGTGTTGCCAGATGTATGACGGTTGAAGTCGCCGAAAAATCATTATGAAGTGGCCGCAACGTATATGGAGAGGCGAAGGACCAAAAAAAAAATACATTCGCGTAGCCTAAACGGCGACCAGTCGCCATTCACAATTTTTGGTCGCCCCGACACCCTCCGAGGTAGCCTAAATGGCGAAAAGTCGCCTAATCTGGCAACACTGCCGGGTACTGACCTTTATACTGACGGGGTTGCCACCAAAAATTATAGTTCAAGTAAATACTATTATTGTAAAAAAAAATAGGTTTATGAACTGTTTATGAATAAGGCCGTAATACTTTTTGCAATCAGAATACCTACGAACTAGGTAAGGAAATGTCGGTCACAAGGTCACGGAATGTGCGAAATAGAACGATGCCGGACTTGTCGATATCGTGTTAAGGTCACGGCATGACCTTTGATACTCGTGTAGTGTGTACCGTGTCCTGGATATTGAGGATATCACTTCTATGTTTCTAGGTCAATAATAAAACGATTCAGTTCTTTAAAAAATAAACGAAATATATGTACATCTATACTAATATTATAAAGCTGAAGAGTTTGTTTGTTTGTTTGAACGCGCTAATCTCAGGAACTACTGGACCGATTTTGAAAATTCTTTCACTAATAGGAAGCTACATTACTCCTGAGTGCTATAGGCTACTTTTTATCCCGGAAAAACTTTTCCACGCGGGCGGAGCCGCGCGCAATGCTAGTTTATAATAAAACAATAGAACCCGGTGCGTCTTAACATTGAAAGAAAAATAGTTAAAAAGTAAGAGGATGACTAAAGAAGAGTAATAAAACACAAATCACCGATTTTTTAAATTCTTTTCTGTATGTTTGTCACACATCTCCGAAACTACGGAACGGATTTCAATGAAATTTGGTATGCACATAGTTTGAGACCCTGGGAACGGCATAGGCTACTTTTTACCCGGCAGTCTTTAACACGGGCGAAGCCGCGAGCAAACGCAATATTTAGCAATACACTTATACAAGCTTTTGCTCCACCCGCGTGAATGAGTTTTCCCGGGATAAAAGTCCCGCTTTATATTTTCCCGGGATAAAAAGTATCCTATCCAGGACATAATCTACCCGCGTGCCAAATTTCATCGAAATCCGTTCAGTAGTTTTTGTGTGAAAGAGTAACAAACATCCATACATCCAGACATCCATACTTACAAACTGTCGCGATTATAATATTAGTACGATTAATAAGACAAATATGTGGCTTGATGGTAAGTGCAACGACTGCTTTTAAAGGTAAACAAAACTCTGAACTTCGAATTACACAGGCGTTCCTCTCGATACCGGGTTCGAACCCAACTATCATTTCGGCGTCGCGCGTCCCTTCACCGCGAAAAAATGTGTAAAATACATAAATAATAAGGTATGGCACCCGATTCCGCACGCTTGAAAATCTTTTCTGACGATAAATCCATCCGTTCATACCAGCCCTGTATTATATACTGCCCACTGCTGAGCACGGGCCTCCTCTACAACTGAGAGGGGTTAGGCCTTAGTCCACCACGCTGGCCTAGTGCGGGTTGGCGGACTTAACATACCTTCGAAATTCAGAGAACTTCTCAGGTATGCAGGTTTCCTCACGATGTTTTCCTTCACCGTTAAAGCGAGCGATAATTCACAAAGAATACACATACCATATTATTATTTATTGTATTAAATTAGCCAATATTATTTAAATAATATAAATAACTTTGAGCGCCAATTTCCATCCAAATGCATTCAACGACTAATGCGCTATTGACACACTTTCACATTAGTGTTCCAAAACACGTGACGTCTCATTACATCAAGCGTAGAAACCGAAAGTGACCTCTCGCTTTCGTTGACGCGACTTGACGTCAAACGACGCGACGTGACGCGGGTGACGTGAATCGACGCGCGATGACGTAAATGTCTCACTTTCGCTCACTCTCGATGTCGTTCACTTTCGCGCTGTGACGCGAAAGTGTGTCAGTGTGTCACAATGCACTATGAAATTGGTTTTCGTGTCAGTCTGACGTTTCTATTTTCTACGTCAGCGTAATACGTGAATATTGTAGATTTGAAAGGAGGGGAATGAAAGTCTTATCATTATTAATACTGACGTAGATTGGTAACTAGAGCAATGAGTTGTATCATTTGATAAGGTGTGCCATAGATGTCCACAATTATTTAAAAAAAAAAAACAAAAAACCCGACTGCTTCAATATCTGCCATCTTTATTAAATTCATTGAAGAACTGAAATAATAGAAACAGATTTTAATTTGAATATTTTATTTTGGTTTTGAATAATTTTAGTTGATAGTGTTCACAAACGCTGTCACATATTGTTACAGCTCAAATGATATCTTAAGTAAATGGTATCAGCGTTTACAGCTTAAGCTTAGTTCATTAAATAGTTCAATACATTAAACGTGTACTTGAGATTTTACTCAAACTTGAGATTGATTTATTTATTAATACCACCCTATGAAGCATAAAAAAAAATGAAACACACACACACGCAGACACACTCACGCCTTTTATCCTCGATGGGGTAGGCAGAGGCGCAACTAGTGCACCCATCCTTCGCTGTGCGTATTCCGTCCCATGATGTGATACGGGGCGAGCCTATCGCCGTATCTGATACTGAATTTAAATAACCCAATATCACTTTGCCCGACCCGGGAATCGAACTCAAGACCTCAGCATTGCAGTCATACCGTAATACAACTACGCCACCGAGGCAGTCTCTAAAAAATGAAACATATCCAAATAATGAAGGAAGGATCCAAGGAACGACTCCTTACTTTAATATTTAGGTATAAATTATATTTTTCAGTGAAAAAATAACATCAACTCTCAACAATAATCGAGTAGTGGTGATAGTAGGAGCGGCTGGGTGCGGCAAGTCGACTCGCGTGCCAGCCGCTGTTCTGCGCCACTGTCGCGCCAGTACCGCGGCGGTGGTGTCCGAGCCGAGGCGAGTGGCTGCTATCGGACTGGCTGAGCGAGTTGCCAGCGAACTGGGGGAGGAAGTATGTATTTGAGGTTATTTGTGTAGTACACACGCACTCACGCCCTTTATCCTCGAAGGGGTAGGCAGAGGCGCAACTAGTGCACCCACTTTTCGCCGTGCGTATTCCGTCCCATGATGTGATAGGGGGCGAGCCTATCGCCATATCGGGCACAAATTCCAAACTCCGGGCTGATACTGAATAGAAAAATCCAATATAACTTTACCCGTCCCGGGGATCGAACCCGAGACTTCAACTTTGCAGTCGTACCGTAATACAACTAAGTCAGTCATTTGGGTAGTAGTTTTTTATAAAAAAGAACGAAGAGATTTGAAAGCTCCTCAAATGATGGTAAGTTACTCCACTATCCATAAATAATATAGTGCCTGCCAAATAAGGACTTGATAAAGGTCGCAGGAACACGCTGGATGCGGGCCGCTTTTGACAGGTCCGTCTGGAAATCTTTGGGGGAGGCCTATGTTCAGCAGTGGACGTCATGTGGCTGATGATGATGATGATGATGAAAAAATAACATGGCAAGCGTGCTTTCATCCCTTCCTACCAGTACACCCGATGAAGTGTTAATGACACGAATTTGTTCCTGAAATGAATGAAAGTTGTTGGCTACAATGTTCTTCAAACTGGAACACAACAGTGCATACACACTGCTGCTTGGCGGTAGAAATTGCGGTGGTAAGTGGCCCGTCGCAGACGAGAGACCTACCAGCAATGTACACTGGCCACAAGCTGGCAAACATTATTTTTTCGGTTGTTTGCAGGTAGGAGATTCGGTGGGATACCAAGTTCGACTCCATGCGAAGCCGCCGAGACCTCCAGGTGGTGCCATACTGTACTGTACCTCGGGCGTGCTGCTGAGGAGATTGCAGGGGAATCCAGGTGAAATTAATAATTTAGCAATATAATAATAGTGTAGAAAAAATATTATTCATGTGAGTGAAGTAAGTGGCATTTAACAAACGAAAACTTTGCTGTATGATTTATCGTAAGTTCTATTTCCTCATGGTGCCGTCCGTGCAAAAATACGTTCCTGGGATAATATAAAATACTGAGTTTGCAGCACTCAGAAATAATGTATATTCCTACTAGTGAAGGAATATTCCGAATCGAAGCAAATGTCAATGATCTAACGGAAAAAAATTTTTAGTATCACCGCAATAATAAATAAGTTATGAAATTTAAATTTTGTGAAAGGAGTAGCTGTCAAATAACGGTCATTGCAAACTGTGACGTCATCGAGTGTCACCGGCCATAATGCTGCGACTGTGAGAAAGAGATAGCGCGATAATACCACCACGCGCACACTTTTGCTCACAACAATATTTCAAATATGAATAACTGTTTTTTTTTCAACCAATTTTGATGCTTATATATTATTTTCTGTTAATCCTACTAATATTATAAACGCGAAAGTTTGTGATAATGTATGGATGTATGTATGTTTGTTACTCTTTCACGCAAAAACTACTGAACGGATTTCGATTAAATTTGGCACACGGGTAGATCATGTCCCGGATTAACACATAGGCTACTTTTTATCCCGGGAAAATGTAAAGCGGGTCTTTTATCCCGGGAAAACTTTTTAACGTGGGTGGAGCCGCGGGCAATATAATATAATGTACAAAATCAAACATAGAAAACTACCCTATTTTACCCTACTTTTCGAAGTATTATTGAAGTTATACTTCTTTTGGCGCGTTAGGGAAAAATGATGAGAGTAAATTTTTACGATGCGCGCGAACACCGTCCCGGTAAACCGTCACCCCGAAGTTAGCTATAGTCAACATTTTAGTTTTGAATTTTGAACGTAGAATACGGCGAAAGAGAACCGACACCCTGAAGTTAGCTATAGTCAACATTTTAGTTTTGAATTTTGAACGTAGAATACGGCGAAAGAGAACCGACACCCTGAAGTTAGCTATAGTCAACATTTTAGTTTTTAATTTTGAACGTAGAATAAGGCGAAATATATTGAAGTTATACTTCTTTTGGCGCGGTATTTAAAAAGATTTTTATCTTGTTACGCCAAAGAAGTATAACTTCTAACGCGTGTACATAAGTATTTGTGTTAGATTTTATTATGCAATATACGTTTATTAAATAAACTTCTATTATGCTTTAAGGTCTGCAAGGCTGCTCGCACGTGTTCATAGACGAAGCGCACGAGCGTGACGTCAACACTGACGTCACGTTACTACTCCTCAAAAGGGCGTTAGACGTCAACCCTGAGTTGAAAGTGGTTGTTATGAGCGCCACGTTGGACGTTGGTGTGTTTACTAAGTAAGTAGTTTTGGCTTGAGAGTGGGGAATCGATAATTAATTGAAAAAATCAATTTGATATCGATTTTCTTTATAATCGATTAAATTTATAAATTTGTCGTAAATCGATTCATTTCGATTATATCGATATTCCGTATAATCTATTGATACTGTAACGTCTCTCGTTATTCTGATTTTACTTAATATTTGCGATTAGATCCAATACAGTGAGTATTGGATTTAAGTTCACTAGTATAAGGGGTCGTCCATTAATCACGTTTGGGCTGGAAAGGGGGGCGGAGGGGATTCTTTGTACCAAAAAAAATTCATGTGATTAACGGACGACCCCTAATAAAAAAAAACTGGAACCCACTCCGCTTTCCATCAAGTGCAGTGGGGTCAAGTTGCCGTGACTATAAAATAGGTGCTAAAAAGCAGTACATTTTATCCTGAAAACAAAAAAGTGTACACTAGACCCGCGGCAATCCGGCCCCTGGCTAATCCGGCACCCCTTGTAATCCGATAAGCCTATCCGACAAGCCTATGACAGACTTTATCATTACACAATTATATAGTATATATAGGTACAATCTAACTTTTTTTATAAGTACGTACTTTGTCGGGTTAAGGTGACGGTAGCATTACCCTGTAGTGCGACAAATTCGACAATCCAACACCGTCTTGCAAAACGTTTGTCGGATTATCGCGGGTCCTCTGTATGGTCTAACCATTTGATTTGATGTTTTTCTAGATATTTCGACGCATGTCCAGTTATAGAAGTGCCGGGACGTACGTTTCCCGTAGATGTGACGCATTTGGAAGACATACAGAAGAAGTTTAATCTAAACCTGCCCAATACACAGAAGAACTGTGACAAAGAAGCAAGGAAACCGCAAATAAACTGCCAAGAGGTAGGTATTGCGTTTGCTAGACTAGAATTAAAGAAATAATTGAATATCGAAATATAGTCAATTAGCGTTTATAAATAAGCTTGCAATGCAATGCAATCAGCCCTGTATTATATACTGCCCACTGCTGAGCACGGGCCTCCTCTACTACTGAGAGGGGTTAGGCCTTAGTCCACCACGCTGGCCTAGTGCGGGTTGGCAGACTTCACATACCCTCGAGATTCATATCGACGCTTGAAAGGCAATAATATCTAAGCGACAAAAATACCTAAAATGAGTTATATACATATTTGGAATCGCCAGATTTTTCTGCGTCGATTGATCCGGGTTTCGTAGCTCTAGGACAACTTTTTTGGCGGTTAGATACTAGATGATTCCGGTAAATTTCACTTTTTTTTTCTCACTTACCGCCAAAATTTTTACGACTTTTTGGATTTACAGTAGTTGGTACGCTTAAGGAAATTGATTTTGAACTTAGTGTGCTTTACATGAAATCATGATATTACTGTTTTGCATTAATATATGTTTACTTGAAATAAAAAACTGCTCGCTCTTTAATTAGTTGTTTATTACCTACACAAAAAATTATAACTTTGGCATAGATATAATTTTACCTGGACCCATACTCTCCATATTTATGTGCTTAGATATTTTCAGCTTAATAAAATATTTTGTTAATAGTACATTTATACAATTTTACCTAAAATAAAATAAATAATTATTAGTCGGTTAGATAATTTTACCTGAATAATATAAGTTCTATTTTTTATACTTAGATATTTTTACTTGACAACCTTTAACTTCAGTCATGTCGCATAGATAATTTTACCGGGTATGTTCAGGTGGTTATACTTATTGCTAAGAGATATTTACCTGTTCATAATAAAGTAAATACACCCGCTTGCGAACCACCTAGTGTTTTGAAAGTGTCATTTGTATATGCGCGCGATCCTGTACAGCGCGTATTGGTTGTCGCTAAGAGAGGACAGCCGTCCGACGTTTTTATGATTTTGCCTCAATTTTACGTAGATATGGTGAGTTTTTTTACAAATAAATAGACTTTTATAATTTTAATAACATTTATTTTTGTAATAAATATATTTATGTTGCATTATTGTGTATTACAATATGTTAATAATAATTTAATTCCAATTTTCCCTATTCTCTCCGTATACTTTTTTGCCGGTTGAGGCTAATCCTGACCTACCCTTTTTGGAGATAATTTATTTGATAAATGCACGCTCTCGTTGGGTGCCCTCTTCCAGCCGTACCATCCACATTAGCTCGAAAGCTTACGAAAGGTATTTTACCTTTCATGACCTGTCTTGAATCCATCCTGTGGAGCCCAGACCTCTTTCTATCACAACCACTTTTATCTTGCTCACATTAAGTTTCATTCCCTTCTCTTTAAAGACATCATTCACATCATTTTTCGTGCCTTGCAGCTCTCCCGTCGATGTTCTCGTACAGAGACTTCAAAGTCCTCACCAGGTGACTCTCAATCCGATATATTAAAAACAATGTTAACAATCTCTGCACCACCCTAAGGTTGACTGGGAGAGAATGCCTACGGCATTAAGTCCGCCTTTATACATTTGTATATGAAGTGCTTAAATAAATAAATAAATAACAATGTTAACAACAGTTCATTCCTCAGCATACGATCATAAGCCTTTTCCAAGTTTACGAAGGTATAAAAGACTTTTTTGGACTTAGCCAAATGTTCTTTCGCTATGCACCTTATGTAAAAGACTTGATGTGTGTAACCCATTCCTCTTCTGAAACCTGCTTGGACATTCCACACTTTTTTTTTAGTCTCATTAATCACTCTCTTAATGAGGACCTTGGCATACAATTTACTGGCAGCACAGGGAAGGCTTATTCTGCGGTAGCTTTTATATTCTTGCTGTGAAAATTTCTTCTTGAAAATGGATATAATAATGGTTTTGCACCAGATATTAAAAAGTAGCCATAACAATTTTGCTACTACGCCTTTGCCGTATCTCAGCATTTTAACGGTTACACCCAGCAGCCTTGCCTAACCTCATACTTTTCATCGCATTCACTATTCCATTTTCCGTAATCTCATTATTAGCCTCGTTTTGAGAGTAAGCCAGGTCTATAGCCTCTTAACCACCTGCTACATCCCCATCGCCTCATTTAAAAAGTCTTTTTAAGTAGGACTTCCAAGCAATAATTCCCTTTTATCTCTAAACACCCTTCCATCTTCATTTCTGATGACTCCAATCTTTGAAGTCCCCGACTCTCCCCTGATCAACCATATTTGTTTCCAGAATAGTGAAAGGTTCGCTTTGGATTCACGAGGTTTGTGGTCTAGTTCCTTTTTCTTTCTTTTGCTCAACTATTTCCTGAACTCTCTTTTTCATTTTGGTATACACTATACACACTTACTTGTCTTTGCGAAGTACTATGAAAAACCTTTGTGGAAGACGTATGTCAAGATCGTAGAATGTGGTGCTCAATAGTCTTTGTCTACCCCTATGGGTTAAGGGCGTGGGTGTGTACGTATGTATGTACTTTCAGCAAAAATAAATATAGAGAGAAAATTATTAGTTTCCACCACAATTAATAAATTATAATATTATTGCTTTCGAGTTATGCTTACACAGAGATATTTAAGCAAGCCGTTGTAAATGTTCAGATAAGGCAATTTTGTATGTCCTTCCACTCATCGTATATTTGAGGCGTGAAACTCCCTCCAAAGAAATAAGTGTTGGCTATTATAAATTCTATATCATTATGCTATATTTTGGATGTAAGTATGTTTATCTAACAATAAAATGTTGATTATTATTAAAATTGACTGATTATTAAATAGTTCAATGTTTGTAGGAATAACAAGATTTACAATATTATGCACGTATTTATGTTTCTCCACGATCGTGTGACCCAATAATTTAGCTATAGATATTTTTACTCGATTTTATTAATATGTTTAGATATCCTTATAAGATTTTTACCAACTGCGCATTTTCAAATATTTGTATTTCATTAAATTTACTTGTTACGGTATTCATAAGATGATCCATTTAGATGATTTTACCTGTTTGTAAATTTAGGTAATTTTTAACTAAGCGACGTTAACTTTTTAATTTATAATCTTCAGGACTGTTAATTTAACTCAAAAAACGTCAAAAATTAAGAGGTTCCTAAAACAGTTACAATTATTTTTATGCAGCAAATGGTTAATTAGTTATGATTTTTTTTGTCAAAATCAAAACTTTAAAACGCTCTACTGAAAAATTTGCTAAATGTCGCTTAGATATTATTGCCTTTCAAGCGTCGATATGGAGAATTCTCAAGTATGCAGGTTTCCTCACGATGTTTTCCTTCACCGTATAAATAAGCTTACTTACCTTTTATAGCTTGATAGCCTCCGTGGCGTAGTTGTATTGTGTGTCAGATACGACTACCGCGCTGAGGTTTCGAGTTTAAATCCCGGGTCGTGCATAGTGATTAGTGAGTGATTTATTGTATTATACTGTATACTGGTGGTAGGTCTCTCATAAGAGTTCGTCTGGGTGGGTACCACCGCAATGTCTATTTCTACCGCCAAGCAGCAGCGTGCATGCACTGTTGTGTTTCGGTTTGAAGGACATTGTAGCTAGTATAACTACTGGACATAATGAGACTTAACATCTTATGTCTCAGGATGACGAGCGCAGTGGAATGCCACACAGTACTTTGTAACTCAAGGTGCTGGATGGTGTTGGTACTGTTTATGGGTGGTCGTATCGCTTACCATCAGGCGAACGGCATGCTCGTCTCGTCATTCAATTTAATAAAAAAAAAATACCGCCCTTAGTCCACCACGCTGGCCTAGTGCTGACACACTTCACATACCTTCGAACTTCTTATGGAGAATTCTTAGCTACGTAGGTTTTCTCACGAAGTCTTCCTTCACCGTTAAATCGTCGGATATTAGCAAAGAATACATACGTAACTTCGAATAGTCGAAATGTGTGCCTTGAGTTGCCTACATCTAAATTCACAAAGGAGATATCCGCTTTTTTATGGGTGCTGGGCCTCAAAATCTAACCAGGCTCAAACTTTAGGCATACTAAAGGGGCGAAATGTGGAACTTGGGGCCATTAAAAAAAAAATTTAGACCCCTCCATTTTTAACTAACTTTTCTAAAAACGTTCATATTAAGTGTAGTTTATAAGCAAAATGAAATTATATAAATCTCAAAATCGGAGGTCTTTAAAATTAACCAATTTATTGTAAAAGGCTACTTTTTAGGAGCTCTATCCAAATATACTATATAAACTGTCTTGGTTAGAATTGCAGGCCTGTTTTGGGACATGTCCTTTTACTTTTATACAGGGTGTAAGAAACCCCATTGCGAAAACGAAGACGGGTGAGAGTGCTAGTGATTCCTGTCACGATGACAGTAAAAAAAACGAAATAGATTTTTTGAAGTTATACTTCTTTTGGCGCGTTAGTTGGTTGGTTAACCAAAACCAAATTGGTACGGACCTTAGTCTTTTCGATCTTCTCGTATGGAGCTGAAACTTGGACATTGAAAGCAGCAGACCGCAAACGCATTGACGCATTTGAGATGTGGTGTTGGAGAAAGATGCTCTGTATTCCGTGGACAGCATTTCGAACTAACATCTCCATACTGCGCGAACTCAAAATCTCCTCGTGACTGTCATCAGAGGGCCTACGCACAATATTAAAATATTTCGGTCACATTGCAAGAAAAGACGGTGACAACCTCGTGAAAATCATCGTGACCGGCAAAGTATATGGGAGAAGGCCACGTGGACTCAGACCAATACGTTGGTCTGACCAGATCTGCACCGCTCTTGACTCTACAGTTCACAGCGCTCTCCGCACCGCATGTGACCGAAACGAATGGAGAAAGCTCGTTCGAGAGAAAATGATGCAGAAGGGGGGTCGCGACCCTCAGTACTGAGGAACACGACACAAGAAGAATGGCGCGTTAGGGAAAAATGATGAAAGTAAATTTTTACGATGCGCGCGCACACCGTCACGAAAAACCGACACCCTGAAGTTACCTATAGTCAACATTTTTGAATTCTCCCTGAAGTTAGCTATAGTCAACATGTTTGAATTCACCCTGAAGTTAGCTATAGTCAACATTTTTGAATTCACCCTGAAGTTAGCTATAGTCAACATTTTTGAATTCACCCTGAAGTTATCTATAGTCAACATTTTTGAATTCACCCTGAAGTTAGCTATAGTCAACATGTTTGAATTCACCCTGAAGTTAGCTATAGTCAACATTTTTGAATTCTCCCTGAAGTTAGCTATAGTCAACATTTTTGAATTCACCCTGAAGTTAGCTATAGTCAACATTTTTGAATTCTCCCTGAAGTTAGCTATAGTCAACATTTTTGAATTCACCCTGAAGTTAGCTATAGTCAACATTTTTGAATTCACCCTGAAGTTAGCTATAGTCAACATTTTTGAATTCTCCCTGAAGTTAGCTATAGTCAACATTTTTGAATTCACCCTGAAGTTAGCTATAGTCAACATTTTTGAATTTTGAACGTAGAATAAGGCGAAAGATAAAAAATATTCAAAAGATTTTTATCTTGTTACACCAAAGAAGTATAACTTCTAACGCGTGTACATAAGTACACACACACTTTTTATTTTTATATTACCACACTGTCACCTGTCTTCGTTTTCCGAAGCAGTTGTTTTCCTGTATATTGTTTATATACATAATTATAAACATATTTAAAGGTAGCAGAAGTAATAAAAGCAGTGGATAAGAACGAGAAAGAAGGAGCTATACTAGTTTTTCTCCCTGGTTGGGCTGAAATAAAACAGACCAAGGAATTGTTGGAGGCTCACTATGGAGAATCTAGTTTGCATTTGATTCTGCCGGTGCATTCTAGGTGAGGATGTTTCGATTTATTATGTGTGAAGTGTAAAATAATTATATAAAATTTAAAAAGTACAATCTTATAGCTATTTTGAATTGCCCATCGATTTTATTGTTTTCTTGGACCATATCTTCATAATAAAATAAGTAAATAATTTCTTTAAACACACTAACGCGGGTAAACTGTAAAATAAGGGGATTTAACTGGTTGCGACGCCTTGACTACGATTGTACGGAAGTTTTATTGGTTCCCATAACCTAAATTACTAACATCAACATCAATACATTCAATAAAGCGCGCGCACACACATACACACAAACACACACACACACACACACACGCACAAACACACACACACATACCTTATTCTTATTGTACTAACCACATTGTCAAATTTTAATTTTGCATCTTTAAATATAGATGATTGTTACTGCTATTGTACTACGTCATAGAAGTGAGAACCTGGTGACCTATAACACAGGCTTTGCCTACATCGGGCACCATTCTCTTTAAAACAACCTGTGTAATTTAATATTTTAGTAACACTTTAATAATTCAAAAAATGATAGGTTGTTGTTAATCGAACACCTAGTTGGAAATATAAATCAGTTTATTTAAAATAACTACCTTTCTTTAGTTTTGACATTCCTTTCCACAATTTGTTCTTTAATAACAACGTTTTTGTCTGGTGCAATACATTACGTATTTATTTTTCGAAATCATCTATCTCAATATTGGTCTAAGAAATCATTTTTGCCAAAAATCTAAAGATTAGTTTTTATTTTACAGATTTAGTTTCATTCCGGACTGATGTTAATCAGTCCTCGAGTAACCTTGCTATTCCCATAAGTGATAATCTAATTATCCCCACACACTTAGAAATATAGGAATGCCTCGGTGGTGTAGTTGTATTACGGTTCGACTGCAATGCCGAAGTCTCGGGTTCGATCCCCGGGTCGGGCAAAGTGATATTAGGATTTTCTATTCAGTATCAGCCCGGAGTCTGGAATTTGTGCCCGATATGGCGATAGGCTCGCCCCCTATCACATCGTGGGACGGAATAAGAATGGCGAAAAGTGGATGCATTAAGTTGCGCCTCTGCCTAACCCTTCGGGGATAAAAGGCGTGAGTTAAAAAAAAATACTTAGAAATATTTATTTATGTATTAAAGGTTGTCCACAACAGATCAAGCCAAAATGTTTAGCAAGCCACCACTAGGCGTCAGGAAAATAGTCCTAGCAACCAACGTAGCGGAGACGTCTATAACGATTCCTGACGTAGTGTACGTCATCGACTCCGGAGCGCATAAGGAGAACAGGATTATTGAGAACACAGGTAAATACGTCAGTTTAGACTGACAGTTTTGTTGGACAGTTCAGATTGAAGAAAAAATAAATTCAAAATAAATATCCTTTTAACAAAATTATTCGTTTCTGTCAAGTTAAAGAGAACGAGAATTAATGAGAACAAAGTGACATACGTCAATTTAGACAGACAGTTTTGTTGGTCAATATAGGTTGACGTATAAAATATTAAAATTTTGTGACACATTTATTACAAAGGTTATTAAAACTTCTTAAATACGCATAAAATTAAATTCTGCAAATTGTGAAGAACTTTTTAATTAAAGACATGTAATAAAATCTTTGTTTCACTATTTCAGGTACAGCCAGTTTGGAAACAGTGTGGGTGTCACAGGCAGGAGCTAAACAAAGAACGGGGAGAGCGGGCCGAGTGCAGCCAGGTGACTAACTACACACACACTCACGCCTTTTATTCCTGAAGGCGTAAGCAGAGGCGCATATAGTGCACCCACTTTTCAGCGTTATTCCGTCCCATGAAGTGATAGGGGGCGAGCCTATCGCCATATCGGGCATAAATTCTAGACTCTGGGCTGGCAACACGTCAAGCTTAAAGGCGATTTGAAGTTTTGAGTTTATCCAGCTATTTTTGCGGCTGACTGTACCACAATTTGTAACCCCGGAATTAGCTTTGGTTAGGATTTAGTAGTAATAATATAGAATCAATGGTCTATCTCCTGATCCAAACAAAATTCTAGGTATTTTTAAGTATTATCAATAACAAAGAACCTGTAAAACATTCAAATTTAATATTAGAAAGAATACTAAAAAAAAAATATTTAACATCTCATATAAAAACAGGCTTAATGCAATAAATAAATAAAATACTTCATTCAACACGTAGGCGAACATAGTTGAACTTATCGCACCCTTAGAACGAAAACGACGCAATTCAAAAAAATTAATAATTGGGTTGTCGTCATAAAATCACTTAAAAGTGGTCCCTTTTTTATGAAAATATAAATAAAAAGGGACCGATATAATAGTTTTGTCCTTTTCCCGCTTGAATATGGCGGTGTTGGAACTATTGTTGTATTGAACATTTCGTTTTAAGTAATTTTATGACGATAACTCAATTTTCGTTTTTTTTTAATTGTGTCGTTTTCGTCCTAAAGGTGCGTTATGATGAGTCAAGATACATTAAATTAATAATAATTATTATTACAAAAAGTCACAATAACTACAGACACTTTTATATGGAGTAAAATCAATGCAAAATAAATAAAGAAGCCAAGCTCGGGCTCGCAGGAAAGTGGGGAAAAAAATAAAATAAAAGATGAATCATTTTATTAAAAATAAAGGGACGAACGCGTCGGGATCCTCACCGGTGAGGACAATACAGACCCTAACCTAGCTAACCTACCAGCAATTATCATAGGTAGAAAGCTTTTAAGTCAATGAAGTGTGTACATTACAGGTCATTGCTACAGACTATACACAAAAGAGAAAGAAGCTGAATTTGCTGAACACACAACTCCTGAAATATTGAGGTGACTGTTTACTGGTTTTACAAAGTATCTTACTTCTTATCTTACTAGTATTACAATACAATCAGCCCTGTATTATATACTGCCCACTGCTGAGCACGGGCCTCCTCTACTACTGAGAGGGTTTAGGCCTTAGTCCACCACGCTGACCTAGAGCGGGTTGGCAGACTTCACATACCCACGAAATTCTTATGGAGAATTCTCAAGTATGCAGGTTTCCTCACGATGTTTTCCTGCACCGTTAAAGCGAACGATAATCGATAAACAATACACACGTAACTTCGAAAAGTCAGAGGTGTGTGCCTTGGGTTTTGAACCTGCGGACATTGTCTCGGCAGACCGTTCCATTCTCAACTGGGCTATCGTCCACTTACTAGTATTATAAATGCAAAAGTTTGTGGAAATGTTGGAATGTTTGTATGTTTGTTACAAATAAATAGAAAAACAACCATTTAGGATTTGGATGAAATTTGCCACACGGATAGATCATGCCTCCGATTAACACAGGCTTTTTGTTCAGTAATTTGCTCCCATTGGATATAATGTACTGTAACAAAGTTTTCCTTAGCGCTTAATAGATGGCGCCAGCATAGAATTAGATCGCGCTATGGTTTACAAGCCAGCGAAGCTATATAAGGTCGCACATTTTTAATTGTGTTCCCTGGCCGTTAGGTCCACGTTAAAAAAAAAAAATTGTGTTCGTTCGAGCTAGAATGTCATATTGCGAGTATACAACTGTATTCACTTGTCTGTGGGCTTAGAATCTGACAAAAAAACACGTCACGTCTCCGTTTCGTCTTATTGGGATTGGTTGAGAGACTGACGTATTGGTCTCTCGATCAATCACAAACATCAAAATTAAACGACATCGTTTTACGAGTTGCGTCTTCGTGTCACATTCTAAGTCCACTGGATCTCTCTGGATCTCTGCAATATTATTAGGGAACCCTTGAATTGTTAATTAGTCTAAATTCTTGTACGGTGTACCGTATCATTGTAATCGGAACCTCATCAGTCTTCTCCTAGCAATATAGTACGTGACAGTGGCAACCTTGTTGTTATTATTTACCGAAGACCCACTCAACCCCCTCCCCTCGGCGACAGTCCATTTTTAATCTGATTCTTTAAGTAGATGGCGCTGGCCTCGTACTGTGTTTTAGGGACTTTTGTAGCGAGAAAGGGATTGCCGTGAGCAACACCTAGTCCATACTAATATAAAGAGGAAAGATTTGATTATTTTTAAAATAAACTGGATTTTTTAACTAAAAGATGTCAAGATCCAATCAAAAATGGCTTCCTCAATTCCAATCCACCCTAGAACGCTAAACTACTTTATAAGTTTTTAATTAATTTATCTTTAAAAACTAAATATAACCGTAACACTTTCAATTCACTGCCAATATTTTTTATTATTTGAATTTGATTCTGACTCGCTTCGCCTAAAAAAATAATTTAACGGCGTTCATATTTCAAATGTAACGTGAATCAACATTTTTTTTTCAGGATACCCCTCGAACAAACAGTAATAGATTGTAAGTCGTACGCCCCTGAAGATAAAGTCGAGGATTTCTTATCACAACTACCGGAGCCGCCGACACGACAAGCTATAAGAATCGCAGTCAATGATCTTGTGGATTTAGGTATGTTGTAAAACTTACTTCACTTTTCTCTATGGATTAGGTTAGGTTAGGTTAGGTTAGAAAATAAAGATGTATAAAAAAACTTTAACTGTTGAACTAAAGTGTATTAGGTGATACTGACTCAGTATAACTTCTATACTCTTCTCTGAAATAAGATAGCGTATCTATAAATCTGGATGTAGCAATTTTTGCATAAAGTTTCATCTAAATACTTCCAAGGTTTACTACGTTTCCAACTTCCAAAATATGACTAAGAGACTTACAGTCTTATTCATAATAAAACGCTTATTGAAGCTAAAAACCTCGATTAGTTAAAACGTCCTATTGGCCTATCCAGCGTTCGATAAAATTTCTTATTCATAATGGTTTTTTGTAGCTACTATAAGTGAATTGCCGTTATAGTACATGATGTTGCCAATACGTAGAAAAAAAATATTTCAGTTGATTTATACCAAGCTTTGTCTCTGATGTTTAATTATTATATGATGTTTAATTATTACCTTTGGGTGTGCACTTCATTCAATATTGGACACACTATCCCCGGATACTTAAGTCTCTTTGAGCGATTGTAATGTTGTGCAAAATTGCAATGGCCACAATACCTAGTCATATTTACTAGGTCAAATTTTACAGACATGGCATAGAGCAGGCATTGGAAGCACTGTTTCCATACATCAAAGCAACAATACTTGCCTCATTGTATTTCTCTGTACCACATAGTCTCATTACAGGTGTATATAAATATGGCTCTACATGTATACCTTACTGCTATAACCACTTTTTTATATATTCATACAAATAGAATATTAGGATAATCTTATATTACTAATATTAGAAATACGAAAGTTTGTGAAAATGTTTGAACATTTGTTAAGTAAACTCAGAAAAAGCTAAATGGATTTGGCATACAGGTAAACCATATCCTGGATTAACACATAGGCTTCTTTTTATCCTGATAACTTGCTCTCATGGAAAATAATGTGGTTTTTATAAATAAAAGGCACTGGCGTCTTACTGGTTTCGCTATAAATCGCTACAGTGTTTCGGGACTTGTAGTGGGAAGCCGCGAGCAACACCTAGTAAATCATAATTTTATTTTTCAGAATAGGATAGTTGTACCTCATCAGACTCCACTTCCAGCAGGAAATATAAATGAGATATTTATGTATCAGTATGCTATATTCATGTAAGATACTATTGTTTCATGTGGAGATGTAAAACATATTTTTCAGGTATTAGTTAAAAAAAATACAATACTTAATAAAATAAAAACTTTATTCATTACGTAGGCATATAAAAGGCTCTTATGACAAGTCAATACATAATATTCATTTTTCAATTACTTAAATTATTTAGGGAACCAACACGGCCTAGCAGGTACAGAAGACATGGGCAGGGTGGAAAGGATTAGTTCCACTTTCCTTCCTTCCCTCCCTTCAATACTATTAACAATTTGTTCAATACACAGAATAATGCATGCATATATGTATAAGAAATAAAAAAAGTGTGTCTCCTCCAAATCCGCCACCTGAAAACAAAAAGTATTTTACAAATCATTATTAAATCATTCTAGTTTGATGCTATAATCCTGTAGGATACTAAAATCCACCTGCATGGTGCACCTGGAAATATAAAGGAGGTATTAACAAATCATCATTAAGTATTTCCAATCTTGTGCTATAATCCTGTAGGGTACTGATGTATCTATATATATCTATATATATAAAAGAAAGTCGTGTTAGTTACACCACTTATAACTCAAGAACGGCTGAACCGATTTGGCTGAAAATTGGTAGGGAGGTACCTCAGAACCGGGAGAAGGACATAAGATACTTTTTATCCCGGGAAAATATAAACCGGGAATTTTATCCCGAAAAATCCTTTTCTGTGAGTTGTTGTGTTTTATGATGTCCTGGTACTTATATTTAAAATCATCTATCTAATATATAAGAGATTTTAAAATATATTAAGTACCAGGACATCATAAAACACAATACTCACCTGTAGGTGGCGCTGTACTCGGATTCCAAGATTTTTTTTCCATTTTAGGGCAGGACAACATTTTTTGTGTGTCTTCAGGTGGATTCGAGAATGGTTTAGATTAACAATTGGATTCGGTAGGTGGCTCTGTACTCGGGTTCTAGGATTTTATTTCTTTTTTTCTTTTTCTGTGAGTATTGTGTTTTATGATGTCGTGGTACCTAATATCTGAAAATTGGTGGGGAGGTAGCTTGGAACGAGGAGACGGTCATAGGATACTTTTTATCCCGGGAAAATATAAACCGGGACTTTTAGCCTGAAAAATAGTTTTCTTTGAGTATTGTGTTTTATGATGTCCTGGTACTTAATTATATTTAAAAAAAATAAAGAATCATTAAAATACTCATTTTTTTATTTGTATTTATTTCCTAATAAAAAATTGAACTTAATAAAATCCAAAATCTGCTTATTTATTGCCTCTAAGGCGGAACAGGGTTCGCCGGGTCAGCTAGTATTTAAATAAATAAAGCTTATTTTCAGTATTACATTCAAAATAATGTTTATGCATTGCATGAAAAAGTAGCATGCTATTCAAATGGACAATAACCTCCAGTGATTTTTTTTTAATCTTAATGATGTAATAATAAAAGAAAAATATAAATTTTATGAAATGATGACAATGACTAACTACAATTAGGATGTTTAATTATAATTTAATTATTTGAGTGTAAAAAACTTCATTCATTGAAGTGCCTAGCTATAAAAGCCTGCAAAATGGCAGAATTTCTACCCTGTCTAGGGTGTGGTTCAATATTAATTGATTCAGATACCTATTCAATATCAGACACACTTTCTTCTGTGGCATATGTCTCTCTTTGAGCAATTACAATGTTGTGCAACACTGCAAGAGCCACAATAGTATTCTTCACATTGCCTAATTTACAGACATGCCATGGAGCAAGCATTGGAAGCGCTGTTTCCACACACCAAAGCAACCCTCCACAACATTTCTTGTTGAAATATGTGCCTCATTATATTTCTCTTCAGCATGACTAAGTGGTCTCTCCCTGAATCTCCTAAAAGTATACCCCTTAACTCACCTGCTTCAAAACATTCGTCATGAGTGCTGCCTCGCCACCTAAAAACAATATCCCTGATCCGAAGACTAGCATCACAGGTAACCTACAACAATTATTATCTTGTTTATGCAATAAAGTAAAGCCTATCGTAGTTTACTTTATATATTCCTGAAAATCTTACCTGAACATTGAGGGAATATCCTTTTCTATTTATGTAATATTGGGCTGCATCACCACCATGTTTTTTTATTTATATATGCATGCAATCAATACAAGCAATTACAGATGGGAAGCCTCTTACATGGTGGAATTCTGTCATTAGCTGTTGTTCCTCTGCAACAGAAGTGGGCATCATTATATAATCTGCAGCACGTCGTTAGAGCGCACGCGCTACTCTGCTAAATATGCGGCTGATAGTGGCTTGAGATAATCCATAGAGGTCTCCAGCATCTTCTTGAATCTGTAAAGAAAACGAGTCTTAAAAGTAACGCATCATTAGGTATACCCAAGTTTGTATAAATATCGAAAAGGATTAACTTACCTCTTACCTTTACGGTGCAGCTGTAACTCTTCGCAGACTAATTCAATTATAAAAGCAGCCGTTCGTTTGGAAAAACGATACAGTTTACGGAATTCCTCGTCATCCAGAGAAAACGGATCAAACTCTGACGATAAACTTTTCTACGTGAAATATTTTCAATTACTGCAATGCTATGCAGGGTTTGTAAGGCTTCCATTATTTATACACAAGTAAATAAAAATACTTCTTGAAACGAAAATTATGCGCTACGAGATCGATGTGTTGTTTACTTTAAATCGACTGACAATTGACATCGGAAATCGGCGCCAAACACGAAACAGCTGACCGACGGCGGCCATTTTTTTGTTACGGAACGCTTTAAAGAAGGGGTCTAGCTCCTATAAATCAAAGCAACTTCACCGTAGGATTATAGGCCGTTTTAGCGCTTTTGAACCATTATGAATAACAATTTTTTACAAGCCTCTACTAACGGCCCTATAAAGTTCCGAAGAGTCATTATGAATAAGACCGTTAGTTTGTAAATATTTCCAATATTTTTTTTTGAAAAAATATGTTTTTTTGTTCCAGGCGCCCTTACCTCCTCCGAGCGTCTGACTCGTCTCGGCACCTTACTGTCAAACCTAACCCTGCACCCGCGGCTCGGCTGCAGCATGATACACTCGGCCGTGGTGGGCAACGTCGTGTCCGTAGCGAATGTACTCACGCACTGCGCCGACAATATAGAACTGTTCAGGAACGCGCCTGACAGGAGAGAGGGTGAGTTATAACCTAACCTAACCTAATCTGAACGCGCCTGACGCATGCAGCGTTATGGCCGGTGACAATCAGTGACGTCACAGTTTGATATTACTGTTATTTAACTGCTACCCCTTCCACCTACTTTCAAAGCTTTATAACTTATATATGGCGAAGATTTTGAAAAAAGAATTGCCGTTATATTTAAGATTACATACAATTTTGATAAATGTATTAAAAAATTAGTCCACTACCGTATTGTGTCGACTGACGAGAGGTAATCATCTCTCACCAGTAAAAACCCACAAAATAAAGAATAATTTCACATTAAAATCATCTAACATTTTACGATTAATATTAATTTCCTTCTCACGTTTCAGAAGTGAGATCGATAAAGCGCAAATACAGTGCGACGTCAGATCATTCCGCGTTACATTGGATACAAGACGAGTTCGAATTGAAGTTGGAAGAGGACGGGTGGAGTGGGGTCGACCCCTGGTGCGACCGATACGGGATTAGGAAGGAACGGCTGGGGTATGTTAAGGGTGAGTAATATACGTCTTTACCTATGAAATTTCCGTTTAATATACAGAAGATAGTCATGTTTTTATAAATATTTTTTATGTCTATCAATCAAAATATGCACCCATGCTATCGATGCATCTCTGCCAGTTCAATGGTAATTAATCCAATGCCCTTCTTGAAGAAGTCAGTTGTACGGGAGCCAACAAACTCTTCAAAGGCTTTTTGTACTGCCTAGTTCGTCAAATTCTCGTTCTTCGAAAAGGGCATTGAAATATTACTGGTGGCAGATATGCATCGATAGCATGGCTGCATGTTTTGATTGATAGAAATAAAAAATATTTATAAAAAGATGACATTAACTTTCTGTATACTAAACGGCAATTTCATAGGTCTTATTGATAAATAGTTTATAAACCTATTTTAGTTATCGAATGTTTTGTCTTCTTCGAACGAATTTTGAATTGAGTTTGAAAGAAGAAGACGAAACATTCTATAGCTAAAATAGGTTTTATAAACTGTTTAGGAATAATGTCGTTAATATACAGTGCGATGGCCACACATTGTACTCATATTTGTGAGACGATTCATACAGGTGTGTCGGTGGTGTAGCGGCGGGTGGTTGACATCCAGGGTTAAAAAAAAAAAAAGAAACTGTCGCAAAAAAAAAAAAAAAAACAACAAAATATAAGAGCGCGTCAATACGCGTCCCCCTTGCCAATGGTACATGCAAAAGCCCCCCCTTCCCGCCTAAAATTGCAAATTTGATGCTTTTAGGACTTGTGGCAAGTCGCATGTTCATGGAACTAATGTAATATTGTAGCTGGTGTAAACGCATCGGTGGGCTTAGAATGTGGCAACAAAAGGCAACTCCTAAGACGATGTCGTTTAATTGATGTTTGTGATTGTTCGAGAGACCGATACGTCAGTCACGTGTTAGTCTCTCAACCAATGCCAATAGAACGAAATGGAGTCGTGTCGTCTTTTTGTGCCACATTCTAAGCCCACTGGAAGTTCTTTATCAATATATTGTTTTTTTATTTTTTTATTTATTTATTGGAAAACCAACAGCTTTTGTTGCGAAACTTACTAGTCTTTAGCATTTTAAGTGACCTTTTGTATCAATAATATTTTTTGTAATCAATTTAATGTATCTTGACTTATAATAAGTGCAACTATGTTCGCATACGTGATGAATAAAGTATTTTATTTTATCATACAAATAACGAAACGAGCAAGTTGCTCGTCTACATCTTCAAATCATATTCCAGCCCTCTCCAGCCTGTACCTGCAGCAAATACTAAAGTCCAGTATAATAGAGCCTGCATCCGATGTGCAAGAGTTGAACCGATTCTGTGATATAGACGAGTTGGCCAGTGCAGTGCTACTGTCCGGCGTGAACGCACTGTTCACCACCAGGAGACATGTCAGGACCAAAGGGAAGCTGGCCACTGTCACCGATTTATATACCAGGTATTTATTATAGACTACCTCGTGCTCGCGACTCCGCACGCGGGAAAAGTTTTTCCGGGATAAAAGTCCCGTTTTATAGGTATATTTCCCGGGATTAAAAGTAGCCTATGTGTTAATCCAGGACATGTTATACCCGTGTGCCAAATTTCATCGAAATCCGTTCAGTAATTTTGGAGATGTGCAGTAACAAACAAACAGAAAAACAGACAGACAGAAAAGAATTATAAAAATCGCTGATTTGTGTTCCATTACTCTTCTTTAGTCACCCCCTTTCTTTTTTATCACATTTCTTTAAATGTACACACACCGGTTCTACTGCTTTATTATTTGTATATTTTATTTTATTCAAGAGGAACAGAAAACAGTTACATATTAAAAAGTAAATAATAAAATTACAAAGGTATTATTACATTAATAAACATGTCACCAACACTAATGTTCACAAATTAACAGAAAAACGTTATAAAGAAGCAACAAACGTCCATTACTTAGGTAATATGTATAGATTGGTTAACTAAAAGGTGGACCGCCCCACCTGGTGGACGCTGAGTCTGTGGCCTTTTTGGCCATACTACGGAAACGAATGGCTGGGGTGTAATAAGTGGGTATGCCGGGGAACTTCTTTTTGTATACTTACTTATTTTAATTTTATAATTTTTTATGTATACTTGTGTCATTTATTCCTGTATTCTCGTGTGTACCTAACACTTAATGCCATCTGCAATGCAATCAGCCCTGTATTATACTGCCCACTGCTGAGCACGGGCCTCCTCTACTACTGAGAGGGATTAGACCTTAATCCACCACGCTGGCCTAGTGCGGGTTGGCAGACTTCACATACCCTCGAAATTCTTATAGAGAATTCTCAGGTATGTAGGTTTCCTCACGATGTTTTCCTTCACTGTTAAAGCGAACGATAATTGATAAACAATACACACGTAACTTCGAAAAGTCAGAGGTGTGTGCCTTGGGTTTTTGAACCGCCGCGCGCCGGACATTGTCTCGGCAGACCGTTCCATTCCCAACTAGGCTATCGTCCTTTACTACTGCCATCCGGCCCAGAGAAAATGGTCAAATAAAGATTTTTTCTTTCTTCTTTTTTTCCAAATATGGCACGTTCACAGTACTCACACCGATACAGTGTGTTAAAAACAGGAAAATTAAACAGCCTTCAAAAACCACAAAAAACCAAGAATAATTTACCAATGCCTATATTCCGTGACTAATATGTTAATATACATATATTTTGTTAAATAATTATCATTGTATATTTATTATTTATCATATACACCTGCCTCCGTCTCTCTGCACCACCTTAAGGTCGACTGGGAGAAAATTCCCTTAGGCATTAAGTCCGCCTGTACATTACATTTGTTACATTTCACTGGTGGTAGGTCTATCATTATGTAAGAGGCCGTCTGGGTGGGTACCACCGCAATGTCTATTTCTACCGCCAAGCAACAGTGCATGCACTGTTGTGTTTCGGTTTGAAGGACATTGTAGCCAGTATAACTACTGGACATAATGAGACTTAACATCTTATGTCTCAGGATGACGAGCGCAGTGGAATGCCACACAGTACTTTGTAGCTCAAGGTGCTGTATGGTGTTGCTACTGTTTATGGGTGGTCGTATTGCTTACCATCAGGCGAACGGCATGCTCGTCTCGTCATTCAAAGCAAAAAAAAAATGTACAAAGTGTTAATAAATAAATAAATAATTTAAATTTCTATTTAAGCTAGATAAATACACGAATAAACGATAACATTACTTATATACTGGTTACCAATTTTGGGTTCGGTGATTAGTTAAAGTGTGTCATGTTCCGGGATCAGCCTGTATATTCGGTTTCGAGCAGGCCGACATAATGTACGGGCTATATTTATCCTATAAAACTACATTGGGAAACTTTTGTCCTTAGCAAGACCTTTACGCGGACAAAGCCACGACCAAAATTTCGTTTATAATCTATACATATAAATAAAATTAGAGTGTCTGATTGTAATATTGAAATAACCGTTTTTTACTACATGTATATGAATATATATACGGTACACACACCAAAATAATATTTTTGTCTGTCTGTTTGTTCCGGCTAATCTCTGAATTGACGGGACTTTCATTGGCAGGTAGCTGATGTAATAAGGAGTAACTTAGGCTACTTTTTATCCCGGGAAAATATAAAACGAGACTTTTATCCCGGGAAAACTCATTCACGTGGGCGGAGCCGCGGGTAACAGCTAGTCTACACTAATATTATAACAGTTGTATGTTTGTAACGAACGAACAGAAAAACTGCTGGATCGATTTTAAAAATTCTTTCATCAAATTCAAAATTTCAAATTGCCTACACACTTTTGTGTTCTTATTAATCTTTTGTTCTCTTCACAAAAATAAAATAAAAAAAGAGATTTACTTTACTTCAAACGAAGAATAAAAATGTTTCAGTTTAACTTAACGCGTATATGGGCGATTTGAAATTTTGATTTTGTACAGATACTTATGCTGCTGACTGTACAGTGCAGGAGACCGCGTCCACATCTCAAGTGACAGCGTGAACCATAACATCACAAAGGGATTAAACAAGACCCACATCCTGGCGTACTTCGGTGGTCACCACTCGACGGAGAGACGCGCCCTGCTGGTCACCAAGAGTTCGCTGGTGACCCCCTACACGGTTCTACTGTTCGCCCCTGGAAATGTACATAGTTGTACTGAGGTAATTATAATTATCGGACCTTATTCATAAACGGTTTGTAAACCTATTTTAGTTATAGAATGCTTTGTCTTCTTCCTTCAAGCTCAATTCAAAATGCGTTCGTAGAAGACAAAACATCCGATAGCTAAAATAGGTTTATATACTGTTTATGAGTAAGGCTGATAGATATAAAAGATGCAATTCAGTCTCGCTCTTAAGTACGATAGCAGTTGAGATGCTGAGAGCATCTTAAGATCGTCGCAATCTAATAAACAGACATGAACATCTCAAATGATATATTAAGTTACAGTATAATATGACAGATTTGGATAGATGAGTTTTGTTTACTAATCAGCGTGGACTAAGCTGAACACGGTCGTTCAAGTGTCATTTCATGTTTTGTTTATTAAATAAACACAAAAAAGAAATCGATAGGTACCTGAATGTTACTTAAGATCCTATTTACCATACCATACCATAGCAGCCCTGTATTATATCCTGGCCCACTGCTGAGCACGGGCCTCCTCTACTACTGAGATGGGTTAGGCCTTAGTCCACCACGCTGGCCTAGTGCGGGTTGGCAGACTTCACATACTCTCGAAATTATTAGTACCTTCTTTAAAGGATTTAAAATTTAGAATTGTTCAGCTACTAATATGTGGCTGACTGTACATCTGTTGGCTCCAATGAGTAATTTGAGATATTGTTCACAGGAGGAGAGCAACGGAGAAACTACGATAGTAACATTGCCAAAACACAAACTAAAAATATATTTACCTACTAGGTGAGTGCTTTATACTTCATAGCATAAGTGAACATCGTCCATAATAATAAAGCCCGGTTAACTGCCCACTGCTGGGCACGGGCCTCCTCCACTACTGAGAGGGTTTAGGCCTTAGTCCACCACGCTGGCCTAGTGCGAGTAGACTTCCCATATCTTCGAAATTCTTGTAGAAAATTCTCAGGTATGTAGGTTTCCTCACGATGTTTTCCGTCACCGTTAAAGCGAACGATAATTGATAAACAATACACATGTAACTTCGAAAAATAAGAGGTGTGTTTTGGTTTTGAACCTGCGGACATCCGTCTCGTCAGTCCGTTCCATTCCCAACTAGGCTATCGTCCTCTACTAGATTACGACTACTACTTATAATTTAATCTTTCGCATAACGCATACTCACGCCTTTTATTCCCGAAGGGGTAGGCAGAGGCGCAACTAATGCACCCACTTTTCGCCATTTTTATTCCGTCCCATGATGTGATAGGGGGCGAGCCTATCGCCATATCGGGCACAAATTCCAGACTCCGGGCTGATACTGAATAGAAAAACCCAATATCACTTTGCCCGACCCGGGGATCGAACCCGAGACCTCAGCACTGCAGTCGTATCGTAATACAACTACGCCATCGAAGCAGTCTAAATATAAACTGTTCATACCAATTATTGCACCATTGTGAAACATTAAACTCTGATCTTCCAATGAGTAATAAGTTCTTTAAAACATAATAAACATAACAAATGAGTCATGTTATTAATTAATATATTATTTTACGTTGGTTTTCATCAAAAACGTTACCTAAATATTAGAGTTAGTTATGACCGCACAGGACCAAATTTTTCATCCAAAAGTACCAATCCTAATAATTATAAATGCGAAAGTTTGAAGTATGGATGTATGGATGTTTGTTACTCTCACGCAAAAACCACTGATCGGATTTCGATGAAATCTGGCACACGGGTAGATTATGTCCTGGATTAACACATAGGCTACTTTTTATCCCGGGAAAACTCATTCACATGGGCGGAGCCGCGGGCAAAAGCTAGTCGCTGTTTTATCTGACACGTCCGTGACACCAGACGTCTCGGTACGCTTAAATTTCGTAAAGAAAAAAAAAATCGGAAGAAAATATGTCAATTTGCGTATTACGGTCATGTCAAAGTACGTTCTAAAGCATTTTACATAGTCGTTTTGCTATTTCACGGTAGATTGAGTTACTGACGATCAGGCTCAAAAGGTTTGTATGACAATTTGCCCAATGTCCTCTATGTATAAACTTAGAACTATGATCTTACTGGTGGTAGGTCTCTCATATGTAAGAGTCCGTCTGGGTGGGTACCACCGCCATGTCTATGTCTACCGCCAAGCAGCAGTGTGCATGCACTGTTGTGTTTCGGTTTGAAGGACATTGTAGCCAGTGTAACTACTGGACATAATGAGACTTAACATCTTATGTCTCAGGATGACGAGCGCAGTGGAACCACACAGTACTTTGTAACTCAAGGTGCTGGATGGTGTTGTTACTGTTTATGGGTGGTCGTATCGCCTACCATCAGGCGAACGGCATGCTCGTCTCGTCATTCAATGTAATAAATAAAACAAACTCTTTGTTTAGTAAGAGACTGCAACGCGAAATATTTTTTTCGGAATATTTCAAATTATATTTAACCTAGTTACTTTACTGTCTTGGTGACGTTATATTAGTATCACTACTGCTTTGAGGTCTCGGGTTCCAATCCCGGTCAGGAAAATTGATATTTTTGCTACTCAGTCTAGAGTCTGGAATTGTGCCCAATGTGGTGATCTCACCTCCATCACATCATGGGACAGAATACACATGAAAAGTGGGTGCACTAGTGGCGCCTCTGCCTACCCCCTTGGGAATAAAACCGAGGATTGAACCCGAGACCTCAGCATTACAGTCGTATCGTAACACAACTAAGCCACAGAGGCAGTCAAGGCAAAAAAATAACATGCTTACATATAAATTAGTTTATAAAGGCTTGATTACTTAATACAACTCAAATGACTTAATAATAGTTAAATATTTAAACAGGTGGACTATACTACAAGAGAATTCGTCTTGGTAATTAATAATTACCATAGCATTGTCTACTTTTATTAAAGACTAGGTGTTGATTGCGGCTTCGTTCGCGTGAAAATGTTTTTCTGGGATTAAAGTTTTTTTTATGGTATTGAATGCAGAGACGAGCCTGCCGATCGCCTGATGGTAAGCTATGTGACCGCCCATAAACAGTTGCAACACCATCCAGCACCTTGAGTAACATAGTACTGTGTGGCATTCCACTGCGCTCGTCATCTTGAGACATAAGATGTTAAGTCTCATTATGTCCAGTAGTTACACTGGCTACAATGTCCTTCAAACCGACTTCCCGCTTTATATTTCCCCGGGATAGAAACTAGCCTATGCTACTCGCTGATAATGTAGCTTTATATTGGTGAAAGAATTTTTCAAATCGGTCCAGTATCGGAGCCTATATAATGCAAACAAACAAACAATCAAATCTTTCCTCTTTACAATATTAGTATAGACTAGGTGTTGCTCGCAGCTTCGCCTGCGTGAAAATCCTTTCTCCCGACAAAAGTCCCCAAAACACAGTACGACGCCCCAGCGCCATCTACTTAAAGAATCATATTAAAAATAACCATTAATTCCCATGGGAGAAAATTACCAGGATAAAAAGTAGCCTGTGTTAATCCAAGACATGACCTACCCGTGTGCCAAATTTCATCCAAATCCATTTAGTTATTTCTGCGGTTACTTCAACATACATACAAACATCTGAACATTTTTACAAACTTTCGCATTTATATATTCACTAGCATTGCGCGCGGCTCCGCCCGCGTGGAAAAGTTTTTCCTGGATAAAAAGTAGCCTATAGCACTCAGGAGTAATGTAGCTTCCTATTAGTGAAAGAATTTTCAAAATCGGTCCAGTAGTTCCTGAGATTAGCGCGTTCAAACAAACAAACAAACTCTTCAGCTTTATAATATTAGTATAGATCTAACTTAAATAAGATTCGCATTGTTAACTGACTTAAAAAAAAGGAGGTTCTGTATTCGACCCGTATGTATGTAAGTTTGTATGTCCGCGATTTTCTCAATTACTACTGATACGATTTGGATGGGGTTTTCGTTATTCAAATGTATAATTTTGAGACCTATGATCACTAGAAATTACAAGACTTGGTATCTCAATATGAAGTCAATCAACTAGACTCTTTATCTTGCTTCTTACTAATATTAAACCTGATTTTGTGAAAATTCCTGGATGTTTATTAGTAGTAAACACCGAAACCGTTGAACGGATTAGGACGAAAGGACATATCCAAAAACGGGTCTAAAATTCTAACCAAGATACTTTATACTTTGATTAATTATATACCTAGATAGAGTGACGCGCTACAATGAAACTAAAACAAACAGGCCAACTTTTCTTAAGCTAGTATGCGTGACAGCTGTGTCATACGCTATCGCTGCATCATTCTGCGTATCCTAGTGTGCGCGCATAATGATACCAGTTATTATATGGTTTCTATTAAAACGGGCAGAAAATTATATACATGAAAAACAACAAAAAATAATTCACTCGAACTCATTTAGGGGGGAACTGTTCACCTCTATTTTTTTCGACGCGTTTGATACGTTCAGTATCTATCTAGGTATATAATTAATCAAAGACTTTATATATATATTTGGATAGAACTTCTAAAAACTAGCCTTTTACTATAAATCTTTTCATTTTAAAGACGTCCGATTTTGAGATTTATGTAATTTTATTTTGCTTAAAAACGACACTTAATATGGACGTTTTTAAAAAGGTTAGTTATAAATGGAGGGGTCTAATAATATTTTTTGATTGTATCCAAGCTCCATATTTTGCCCCTTTAATATCCCTAAAGTTTGAGCCTGGTTAGATTTTGAGGCCCAGCACCCTTACAAAAAGCGGACATCTCCTTTGGCACGTAGACAGGCTATATCCTGGATTAACATGTAGGCTACGTTTTATCCCGGAAAAATGGGGAATTATACTTTCATTCGAGGAACAGTTTTCACGCAGGCGATTCATTGAGCAATAAATGATATACCTACATTTACCTTAGTCATGACTTTATAATTAAAATATATAATGTGGTGTACATGGTTAGTTAAATAAATAAACACCTATTATTGTAAATACACTTGATTTGGTAATTTACTGTCGTCTAACGTAAACCCCCACGGGATATCCAATATCGATGACCGTTACCCAAATTCTGAAAGGAATTCCCCAATTGATGCTTTCGATTCCACTTTCGAAAATTCCCCTGGTATATAAATCACTGATTATGTAGCTTCCTAGTAAGGGCCGATTTGACATTATACAGATAAAGTAACTGATAGCTTATACGGAACTTATTTGCTACTAGCTGTTGCCCGCGGCTCCGCCCGCGTGAATGAGTTTTCCCGGGACAAAAGTCCCGCTTTATATTTTCCCGGGATAAAAAGTAGCCTAAGTTACTCCTTATTACATCAGCTACCTGCCAATAAAAGTCCCGTCAAAATCGATCCAGCCATTTCAGAGATTAGCCGGAACAAACAGACAGACAGATAGACAGACAGACAGACAAAAATTGTAAAAAATGATATTTTGGTGTATGTACCGTATATATATTCATATACATTTAGTAAAAAAACGGCAATTCAATATTACAAACAGACACTCCAATTTTATTTATATGTATAGAAGATATGAAAAAAATACTTTTACTGGTGGTAGGTCTCTCATATGTAAGAGTCCGTCTGGGTGGGTACCACCGCAATGTCTATTTCTACCGCGAAGCAGCAGTGTGCATGCACTGTTGTGTTTCGGTTTTAAGAATATTGTAGCCAGTGTAACTACTGGACATAATGAGACTTCACATCTTATGTCTCAGGATGACGAGCGCAATGGAATGCACACAGTACTTTGTAACTCAAGGTGCTGGATGGTGTTGCTACTGTTTATGGGTGGTCTTATAGCTTATCATCAGGCGAACGGCATGCTCGTCTCGTCATTCAATACCATAAAAAAACAAATGCTTCGTTTTTTGAACATAGTTTAAATTTTAAAAAATGTCGCTTAAATCAATTAGCCCGTCAACCGTTGATATCTATGGCCTCACTGGTAGGGTCCTAGTACTGTAAACCGAAGTCGTGCAACATATTGCGCGTCTTTGTTTTCATCATCACCATTCAACTTACAACATAGTTATGTACTTTCCCTTCCATTGTTCAACTTATATGAACATATCGAAACATGTTGTAATATAAAAACCGATGAGCAAGTATGACTGGATTATTCATTTTATATCAGTGCCTAACTCGAGCATTTAATCAAGGCATAACAACCGCAATTGGACCTACTTGCTCAAACAGGAACCAACCCACGCTAAAATGTTTTCTACTAGTTCATGTTTAAGCTAAAATATAATTGTTTTCCAACTAGTTGGTTGATATAAAATGTATGGCATTTTATAAAGTAGCAACTGAGGTATTTGGACAGTTAACTATATATAAAAAAATAAATCTGCTTTCATCGCGGTTTTTTAATTTATATTTTCTCCCGACGTTTCGAAGACTTTATAGCCTTCATGGTCACAGGGCGAACTGAATGGTCCGTCAAACAAGATAGTAACATAACATCCATAGCAAGATAGTACCTTTAGTAAGATGAGATATTAAAATGCTGGTGGTAGGATTTATTTCCTATCCACCCGGTTAGCGACCACCGTACGCAAGACACAACCCGCCATAGTGGCCCACGTGTGTCGCGTTCCGGGATCAGCCTGTGTACTTTTTTTTTTGTAGCATGGAATGTCGACACTTGCATGCTGTTCGCCTGATGGTAAGCGATACGACCACCCATAAACAGTAGCAACACCATCCAGCACCTTAAGTTACAAAGTACTGTGTGGTTCCACTGCGCTCGTCATCCTGAGACATTAGATGTTAAGTCTCATTATGTCCAGTAGTTACACTGGCTACAATGTCCTTCAAACCGAAACACAACAGTGCATGCACACTGCTGCTTGGCGGTAGAAATAAACATTGCGGTGATACCCACCCAGACAAACTCTTACATATGAGAGACCTACCACCAGTTTATAAGTAACATTTTTACTAATCGGTGGCAAAGCAATTGATTAAAAAATAAGACGAGTTTATAAGTAAGACTGATAGTCTTTTTATCCTGGTAATTTGCTCCCATGGAAAAATCTCGTTTTTCAACAGAATTTTTAAATAGATGCTCGCGTTTTAGTGACTTTTGTAGCGGGAAAGGCTTTATACGCGGACGAAGCCGTGAGCAACTCCTAGCTTATAATAAGTATAATTTTATATATATAGACATACTGAATAATTGATACGGGGCTCTGGGCGACAGATCTTTGCGAGGGCTTTTTACCCAATTGCCGGAGGGTAATTTTTTTTGGGCCCCTCGAAAAAAGAAGGCCCTGGGCGGTTGCCCCGTCCGCCACCACCTAAGTCCGCGACTGAGCTGAATCATTTCGATTGAAAAGGTAATTGACCGGGGCGAAATTTGTGCGATATTAATGGCATGTTTCACAAGTTTCAAGTAAAATGTATTTGACAGTTATCGTATTAAACAGCTAATGTAGATAGACTGCCTCGGTGGCGTAGTTGTATTTCGGTACGACTGCAGTGCTGAGGTCTCGGGTTCGATCCCAGTCTATTCCAGATATTGAGTTATTGAGGATATTGAGTTTTTCTATTCAGTATCAGCCCGGAGGAATAATATGAGTTTCAATTTTTCGAAAAAACAATCGCTAAAGGCCATTACCCTTTCAACCGTCGATATAATAATTCTTTATCAGTATTCAGTCCATGCATAATAAAACAGTTTACGTTGTATTTGATTAAGTTATGTATTTCCTGTAATGAATAATTATATACTAACAGACAATAATATTGCATATAATTAAGAAAACGCATGCGCATGCTCTCGCCTTTTATCCCCGAAGGGGTAGGCACAGGCGCAACTAGTGCACCCACTTTTCGCCAAGCGTATTCCGTCCCATGATGTGATAGGGGGCGAGCCTATCGCCATACCGGGCACAAATTCCAGACTCCGGGCTGATACTGAATAGAAAAATCCAATATCACTTTGCCCGACCCGGGGATCGAACCCGAGACCTCGGCCTTGCAGTCGTACCGTAATACAACTACGCCACCGAGGCAGTAATTAAGAAAACAGCGTCAAAATATGCAGTAAATTGTTATTATGATGGTTAGGTAAACAATAATTGGTTTCTCAGTAGGACAATGCACGATGAATAAGGAAATTCAATTTCATTTTGAAATGAAAGATGTCCGCTTTTTGTATGGGTGCTGGGCCTCAACATCTAACCAGGCCCCAACTTTATGGATAATATAGGGCCAAAAATATAGATCTTGGATCCATTAAAAATATTTTTAGACCCCTCTATTAATAACTAACTTCTTTAAGTGTAGTTTTTAAGCAAAATAAAATTACATAAATCTCAAAACCGGAGGACTTTAAACTTATATGATTTATTTCAAAGGCCTAGTTTTTGGGAGTACTATCCAAATATATATAAAGTATCTTGTTTAGAATTTTAAGCCTGTTTTTAGACATGTCCTTTTAAATATTCCTGTTTGGCAACCCTACATTATGGCCAATTTTTTATGTTATTTTTTTTCAGTCACGCAGAGAAAATCCTGCAAGCCAGAGATATGTTATGGAAAACATTCCAGTATTACATAGAAAGAGACTTCCAAAGCGTAGAGTATGAAGAAAATACTGCGATATCTAAGTTCAAAGTGCAGCTTGTCAAAGCAGTTGGAAGGATATTGGTGGAAGGCCATAGAGAATACATAGAGGGGAAAAGCAATGTTGACCACGGAGATGTCAGTTGAAATAAATTATAAAAAGATATTGTCCTGTTATTTATTTCCTTTTTAAGCGTCCTTCAACAAGGAGGTTACTATATTTGTTGTTTTTTAAATATTTTGAAATGCTATTTCATTTTTTTTCCGGGAAAAATACACACTAGGACTTTTATTCCGGGAATTTACTGCGAACGAAGCCGCGAGCAAAACATGTATTTCAATTATATTAGCCTGTTTGTTGGATGTGTCACAAAACTGTAAAAATTTCATTAACTTTTTTTTTATGATCCGATTTGACTTTATGCTGTTTAAGTACCTGATAGCCTATACGGTACTTATCCGCCATATAAACTACTACATTTGGTTTTACAGATCTCGAATAGAAATATCTGGCAGAAAGTCACTAGTAATATGTCACATTTATTTGTTAGACAGCGTTATATGTCAAAATCAGGGACGGTGAAACTGGCCCTTAAACTTTTACACACACACACTAGACATGGGCGCCGCGCCGGCGTCAAACTTAAACGGCGTGGATTTTGTGAATACTTTTAATTTTAATGTCAAATTTTAATAAAGATTAGGTCTCAAATCTCATGTATAGTTCGATGTAACACTAAAAACGACGGATCTATCGGAAACAAATATGAGCCAATATTCTGTGAGCATGGACTTAGCCAGTATTACATTCGGTGGACGACCAATGTCTTTTTAGTCAGTCTCATAGATCATAAACTATACTGGGAAGTCAATCTCTGGCGAATTGTTGAACTGTGCGGAGCTTCGCAAACAAGTTTGAAGCATCCTGTAATAAAAAATGTAGGACAAGATGGAATTTTACTCGCACGTCATGGAAGACTATGATGTAGTGGACCCCTGTCACGTCAACAACGCTGAAGTCACCTTTTTAAAAAGAGCTCGCGATCTACTCCTCCGTCACATACGTGCTAGGTATTTGTTCGGGGTGCCAGAAAGACTGTGCCAGGCAAAAATAAAGAAGATATACATGCCAGGATTTGTTCGAAGAACGAGAGGCGATGCAGCAGAGAAGAAAAGCCAACACACCACCCCCCTGGTAAAAGCAATGGCGGTACTGGCACACAACCTTTTAGATGATACAGGTCATCGGGCAGCGGGTACTATTTAAAGGCTGCTGTCCAAGCGGGCGGGTTCTGGAATCCCTTACCGAATTTTATATCATGAATCATGCGTTCCATACCCCTTTACGGCACCCCTGTTTGGGTCGAATTGCTGCGTCGCCTCTCTTGCGGAAGCCGCAGCGAGTAGTGACACAGCCCGATCAGGGCCTTACGCACGGTCTCGTTCAAGGCGGCTTTGGGTGTGAGCCGAATATCTGCCACGAGTTCTGGACGCTAAAGTCCTTTCCGCAACGTTCTACTGGCGGGAGTTAACATCCAGATTCGAACAGCATCCAGTTCCGACAGAAGTGGAGGCCAAGCAAGCTTTCTTCCGTTGAGCCGTCATGCAAGAATGGCGTGTCAAGTCGGAGGGGGCTCAGAGTAATTGCGAGAGTACACGCTAACTTCGACAAATAGCTGGACTTGCGCCACGGAGCGAGGCAGCAACTTCCCAACTTTCGACTGACGCGACGTAGGTGCTCACTGGGTATCGTTGTTTCGGGGAGTATCTGTGTCCGATCGTCGGCAAAAACGAGCCGGCCATGTATCACCATTGTGTCTGCAGAACCTGTTCTGAGTTGGGCCAGGGCCCAACTCAGCGCGAGCGTCTATATCGTCGGAGTAGAGCTCTTGCTGTTGGTATCCATAGTTTACAGGGGGATGGAAGTCATGGAATGCAGTAGCATTCCATGACTTCCGCCATTGTTGACATTGAGCTACTAGCTCACTCTTGGGAAGTAGTCATATCACAGAAAGAGAATGCTAAGAGAAAACAGAAACGTACCAATATGTCAAAGGAGACGCCAGGCGTACGAATGACCGGCGTCTCCTGTCTTGTGGTATCCCATGCCTGTGGAAAAAGCGACTAATTGGGGCCATCAAGCGATTGCGGATGGTGAGGGGCTATCCACTATGGAACTTTGTATAATTTCTAACTACGCCCCCCTCCCCTTTCGAACCCAAAATAGTCGTCTAAACGACTCTTGAGGGCCCATTCAAACCCACTCTTCACTTACTACGTTGAGAGCTATCCCAGAACCAACATAGTGTTGAGCAACTATTTGACACCTCGAGTCTCGACTGGTTTTTGCATGATTATTATTTCGAACTACATGACGCGACGGTCTAAGTTACTCGTAGTCCGACATAAATAACACATATTGGACATTTGCCTGCCATTTGTCATTTGACTTTTGGATCGAGAACGAAGGAGATGGTATGGGAACCTGAAATTTCTGACCTCTCCCGCCAGCAAAAGAGGCGACAGCAGAATGACATATCGTAAGCCTCCGCCTTTGGAATGCGGACGATTACATATACATTACTACGAGAACATAACTTCGCTCCTAATGCAACAAAAAAACGCAACGTTGGGCTTTGGTTGGTAATACGTATTCTGGTAGGGTTTAAATAGAGTAAATGACTCGGCCCAGCGCGACACTGATACCATCTCTATAGAAATAAATAGGTATTTCGCGAGTGTCACAGAGCATGGGTTTCGAAAGGAAAATTTCGTTGGTGGGTTGATTGTTTGCAGCTCCCACTTGTCTACATATATATGACAGTAGTTTATATGTATAGCTTTTTCTAATGCCTGACAAATATGTTCGCAAACTGATTCCACGCCGGCGCGCCGCCGCCGCCGACCCAAAATCATCAGCACGCCGCCGCCGCGATTTTTCCAGGCGGCGCCCATTTTGACACACACACACACTCACGCCTATTATTCGCCATGGGTATTCCGTCCCATGATGTGATAGGAGGCGAGCCTATCGCCATATCGGGCACAAATTCCAGACTCCGGGTTGATACTGACTAGAAAAATCCAATATCACTTTGCCTGACCTGAGAATCGAACCCGAGACCTCAGCTTTGCAGTCGTACCGTAATATAACTACGCCACCAAGGCAGCCTTAAACTTTTGACTTGCGAAATAATAATTTAAATATTACATCTGTATTATATCACCTCTAATGCACTATCATTAGTTTTCTATGGAAATTGAAAAAGAAACATCTTGTATACGTAAGTACGCACTATCGTAGTTATGTATGATGTACCTGACAACATCTCAATAACCACCCTACCTTCAACATAGATGTATGTATGTATGTATGTCTAATGGGGACGTATGCAGTCGCACAGACGGGTGATCAGTTCACTTCCTTGGGAACTATTTCACCCTTAGTCCCAGTTTGGGTGGAGCTGCCACTTTCGCTTTGGTTCGGTTCGCTTCGCAGGTATCATTCCCAGGGGCCGCATTCACCATAGGGAGTTTCGGCTGTGGCACATCTAGACCTTGGAGGCATCGTGGCTCCCTTCCAGGTGTGAACCTTCCAGGTCACCGATCTCTGCCCAGCATCGCCTTCCACTGAGGGTCCCGCCACTTTGACCTTGAATGATCATTGCAGCAGGAGCCAACAGGGGGGCAGCGCTCAGCCTATGCGGTGAGGGCCACACAGGCTGCCAGGCCCAGTCTGCCCACATACTCTCCCACCCCCCAGGCGGCGTCCCCCAGTCCGACATAGCGTCGCTCCCCTTTCCTTGGCTATTCGTGACAGTCTCCATCCTGAAGCACTGGTTTTACTGGTGCTCCTGCAGTATGCCCCCTTCTACTCTTACAAACCTTTTTGTTGCCTTACTGTACCTTATTATGTCTCCTAGCTTTACCTCCTGTAGTTGTGCTATTTCCAGTCTGTCTGTTCCCAGTATCTCCCATCTTGGCAGAGAGTACATTGAGCACTCTGCCAGAAAGTGGATGCTGGTCTCCTCTTCTCCGCATTCTGGACACGAGGCGTCTTCGGTCTTACCTATTATTTTTAAGTGCCTGTTCAGCGTACCGTGTCCAGTCATGATTCCTATAATGGTTCTTATGTCCTCCTTCCTGAATTGGAGTAGGCTTCTTGTTTTCTTCTTGTCTAGCGTCTTGATGAAGATTTTAGATTGGCGACAGCCCTTCATGTCTCTCCATCTGACGTTTGTTTCTGTAGCTATCTTCCTGCTGATTACTCCCTTCGTGACTTTTGCCGGTATAGGTAAGTACGGCTCCGGTCCTATGAATGTTTCATCAGCTCCCTCTCTCGCTAGCTCATCGGCCTTCTCATTTCCTGTGGTTCCTTGATGGCCAGGTACCCAGGCGACGATGACCTCTTTGTCGGCTGCTAGTGTGTTCAGTTTGCTTTTGCATTCTTTCACTAGGGCCGACGTTGTCTCTGGTTTGTCAAGTGCCTTTAAGGCTGCTTGACTATCACTATAAATCAGTATTGTGCTGATTTCCTTATTGGTTATTTGCTTAGTGCGATCAGCGCATTCCAGAATGGCCATTATTTCCGCCTGGAATACGCTCGCATATCTGCCTAGCTTTATTGTGGTTTCTTCTGTGTTGGGTGGCGTGGTTATAAATATTCCTGCCCCCGACAATCCTGTTGATTCCTTCCTGGATCCATCTGTGAAGCATTCCACCGACTTATCATGGTCGTGTGGAAGTTCCCAGTTTTCTCTTTGTCCTATATGTATTCTGTATTTTTTGTCGAAGATCTTTTGTTTCTGAATTAGATCATTGTTTCCCAAGATCATCGACATTTTTCCTTGAATTGTATTGATTACATCTTTGTGTCCTTTGTTTGTGGAAGTAGTTTTCCACAGCCCATAGGACTTTAATCTGTAACATTGTTCTAATGCTCTCTTTTTAGCCTCCAGATCCAGCGGTATAAATCCTAGAATGATGTCTAGTGCCGCAGTTGGAGTAGTTCTTAGTGCACCTGTAGTCATAAGCCCAGCGAGTCTCTGTACCTGGGCTAGTTTCTTGTAATTTGCCTTTATGGTCGCCCTATGCCACCATACCAAGGCTCCGTACAGTAGTCTTGGGAGTATGATGGCCTTGTATATCCAGTAGGTTATATTCGGCTTCATACCCCAAGTCCTGCCTATCGCTCTATTGCATTGCATCATCGCTATTTTAGCTTTTGTGCATTGCTGGCTTATGTGCGAATTGAACAGTAGTTTGTCATCCAGCACTACTCCTAAATATTTGATTTCTTTAACTGTTTCTAAATTTCTGCCATCTATTACAATTGGTAACAGATCTTTGTTCTTCCTCTTTTTGGTAAACAGAACCACCTTTGTTTTGTCTGGATTGAGGTTTAGTCCTCGCTCCCTACACCACTGTAAGGCTATTCTAATTGCCATATTTAATCTACTGCACAACATATTGAGGTCCTGTCCCACTACTAGGATAACCCCATCATCGGAATACGCCTGCATGTATATGTGCCTGCGATTTATTTCCTTGATGAGGTCATCCAGCAGCAGGCACCACATTAGGGGAGACAGGCAGCCCCCTTGCGGAAAGCCCCTGTTTGCCCTAACCGTGTACGTTATGTCACCTAGTTCAGCTGTTATTAACCTTTGACTCAGCATGTTCATAATCCAATTTTTTATTAGAGGATTGATGCCTTCTCTATTTAGTGAGGATTCTATCGCGTATGATGTCGCTTTGTCAAAGGCGCCCTCTACGTCGAAGAAACACCCAATTGCTGATTCTTTCCTCTCCAGTGTGTTCTCGATTGTAGCCACCAGGTTGTGGAGAGCTGTCTCCGTGGACTTGTTCTCCATGTATGCATGCTGATTTGCATGCAGTGGCTTGCTACTTCTTCCTATTTCTTCTCGTATGTGTCTATCTATTAGTTTCTCTAGTGCCTTTAATAAGAACGACGAGAGACTAATGCATCTAAATGATTTTGGATCTTGATATGTCTTCTTACCCGGCTTGGGTAGAAAGACAGCTCTTACTTTCCTCCAGCTTTCCGGTATATATCCAATTATTAGACATCCCATGTAGATTGCTAGAAGGTCCTCCTTGATATACTTGAGTGCATGTTGTAGCATCTTGGGAAAGATCCCATCCGGTCCTGCTGCCTTGTATGGCGCGAACGACGAGATGCTCCATCTTATTAGCTCTTCACTAACAACAGATTTCGTGGCATCACCGAGAACAATACTGGGCCCCCCCGTCACTTCACTCCTTGTGGGTTCCGTGCTCTCAGGGAAGTGGGCGCTCATCATTGTTCTCAGCACCACGTGGGGATCCGTTATCAGTTCGTTGTCTATTTTCAAACTCCCCAGTTTGCATGTCTTGTCGCCGGCTAAGGCTTTTACCAACCTTGCTGCTTCCGGATACTCCGTAATGGCAGCGCAGTAGGTGTTCCAGCTTTGCTTACTTTCCTTCCTGCACTTATTGCGCATTTTGTTTCTTTGTGCCCTGTATAGATCCCAGGTGGCGTCGTCGTTCTTTTTTAGCGCCACTCTGAGGGCACGTCTTGTTTTCTTCCTGTCCTTGCTTAATGCTTTTGTCCACCATGCCTGTCCCTTGCCGTTTGTCACCTCTCGGAGGGGGCATGCTTTGTGGTACGCTTCTTGCAGTGCTGTTTCCAGCTTTACTGCTCTGCTCTCTATATCTTCTGTACTAATATTGCCCTCAACCGGCATTTGAGTGTACTTTCCAATTTCATTGTGGAATAGCACCCAGTCCGTTTTCCGAGCATTTCGTACCTTGTGGTTTTCTATGTTGCTTTCTATCTGGAAGGTGATTCTACGATGATCCGAGAAAGAGTCATTTGTGTCAACCTTCCAGTTCTTTACGTATGTGCTTATCTCCTTTGAGGCCAGAGTGATGTCCAGGACCTCCTGTCTGGCTCTGGTCACGAAGGTCGGTGTGTCGCCTCTATTTAGAATGTCTAGATTATAGCTTACTATATATTCTAGCAGGAGCTCCCCCTTCACATTACAGTCTGTGCTGCCCCACACCTCGTGGTGAGAGTTTGCATCACAGCCTATTATGAAGGGGATGCCCCCGCTTGTGTACTTACTTGTTGCTTCCTCAAGTTCTGTCGTGGGTGGCTCGAAACCTGATTCGCTTGGTATATAAGCTGACATCAGCACGAGCCTTTTCTTTAAGTTGTCTTTCATAGGTAGTACAAGTTGTACTACCACTAAATCTCTGAAACATTCGCATGTTATAATACCTAGAGATCTGATTCTTCTGCTGGCGAAGATGCATGTTCTGGGATTCTCCTCACCGTGGTAGTATATTAGGTCTCCTCCCAGGCATCCTAGCCCCGCCACACGTTTGTTGTGCACGTATGGCTCCTGCAGAAGAGCCAGATCTATGTTCTTTGATACCACATATTCGCAAAATTCGGCCGTAGCCTCTTTGCAGTGGTGCATATTTAGCTGTATTATCCTTAGTGTTTGTGTGTTTTTGTTTTGTGTATTTGTTTGTGTGTTGTGTGTGTCCATTTCGTTATGTGGGTGTGTGTTAGTGTTGTGCCTGCAGCAATCTTACTATCCCCGACTCTTTCACCCCTCGAGATCCATGCAATCTCTTGCCTTGGATCCCGTCGGGGCGTCCGATTGGGGCCGCTCGGTTGCCGGTGTGTACTTGGCTCGGGTGGTAGTCTGCGCGCTCCCCGCAGCCGGCACCCTCTGGTCGGGTTTGCCTGGCGCGTTCCGGATGGCACATTCCTCCACCGTACGCCTGGTGTCTTGTGCAGTCTTATTGGCTCGGGTGGTAGTCTGCGCCCTCCCCGCCGCCGGCACCCTCTGAGCGGGTTTACCTGGCGCATTCTGGATAGCGCATTCCTCCACCGTACGCCTGGTGTCTTGTATCTTTGTGTGTGTGGGCCTAATGACTCTCACCTGGACCTGCGTGGCTTCAAAATTGATCCACGCATGGTCCATGTGCTCATTGAAGATGTCCTGCGGGACTCCCACCGTCAGTCTCTCTCCTGCGGGGAGAGAGTCCCTGGTGATGAGAGTCCAGCTGTCCACCTTCAGGTCCTCTCTGTGGTCATTCTGAGCTCTGACGTATTCCATTGGGTCGTCGGGATGTTCCTCTCTTTTCCCGGGCAACCAAATGGATGCTCTAGTCCTGTCCAGTTTTCTGATTCCGAGTGGGACGTCGTCGTGAAACCCAAAATCGTGTTCCAGGAGCCAGTCCCTCGCCTCGATCGTCATCGGCGTCACCAGGAAGAATCCTTCTGACACCAACCCCGACGTGGCGAAGGACATCTTCCTTCCACCGATTCTGTTCTTCACCCCGACGCCCACGAACTCGGAAATCTTTTTCCTGACGGCGGCAGCGCATGCCTCGCCCATCTGGGCGCCATCCATCCTGTGGATCATCAGGGCCAGGTCACTTTGTTCCTTGGCGGAACTCCGCGGCCCTTCCGTCGATCCCAGGTAGGGGCGCTTTGAGGGACGTTGCTGCGTCTGCTCCTCAGGGTCTGTGCTCTGTCTCTTTGTCTTGGCCCGTCTTACCGTAGTCGTCTCCTTTTCAGGATTCGACTTCTCGGTTGGCGCAGCCAAGACCTTCGTCTTTCTTTTAAGCCTTCTCTTTTGTCCTTTAGAGAGGACATTGCTGAAACCAGCTTCGCCACTTCCATCAGGTTGTGGCGTTGCTAGTAACGGGCAGTTTCCTCCACTTCCTTTCGGTTGTGGCGTACTTCTTCCCGTGTTATCGCCTTCGACGCCCTTCGGTTTCGAAGGCGACTCCAGCAATTTCTCCACACCTTTTATGACCTCTTCGAGGTTCTGTTTCGCAAGATTGCTCCCCCCAGAATACGAGGAGCAGCCTGGCATCGCCTCGTCCCGAAGGGACTCGGCGTCGCCAGGGAGGGATTCTCCAACGCCTTGGGCGCTGGTACCCTCCTGGGGTAATAAACTGTCATATTTGTCTTGCATGATTTTAAGGGGGGGGGGTTATATATATATATTTATATGTATTATATATATGTATATACTTGTAGTATTTTATATTTGTGGTTCGCAATACAATTCTTCTTGAGAGGAATTGTATTGCGAGCCCGTTCCCTCCTCTTTTGCCCGGGCTTGGGACCGGCATCCATGGCTCTCCAGTGTGGTGGTGCTTTGGAGAGCGATGGCGGCAGAGTTAAAACATACATAGATAGATAGATAACACTTTATTTTACACCACTAACATACAAAGAAATTAAAAATCAATCAGCATACTTATTAGCTAGATATAGCTAGTGTAACAATAGGCGGTCTTATCGCTAAGAGCGATCTCTTCCAGACAGCCATAGCATGAAATCACTTCTACGGAGAATTTGGAGTGTGGGTGTACTTATATTTACAAATAAACTTAATAATAATACATAATTATAAAATACATAAATATATACAAATTATATATTTATAATGATATAAATATGGATAAATACCAAAATAAAATAAAAAATAATGTGCATAAAATGATTTAAAATATTATAAAAATAATTTATATTGCGTTTAGATAGAACGTGAATATTAACGTGAATTATTTTTTAATATTTTTCCTAATAGGTGGTTATTTATAAACAAACACATAAGAAGCTCACGTCTAGAAATTGCAAGGGGATACACAATAGGTAAATACCTAAGAAAAAGTGCGTCGCACAGCGCACTAGAGAGGGCATAACGACAGAATTTCCATGTAATTTCCAGGTTTGGTAAACCAATAATCGTTATCAGGGGAAAAACACACTAATTGGGTGCATGATTTGCATAACCCGGGGCTTTTATATCTTATTACTTGGGTACTTATCTATTAACCTTTGATTAATTATATACCTAGATAGAGTGACGCGCTGCAATGAAACTAAAACAAACAGGCCAGCTTTTCTTAAGATAGTATGCGTGACAGCTGTGTCATACGCTATCGCTGCATCATTCTGCGTATCTTTGAGTGCGCGTATACTGATACCAGTTATTACATGGTTTCTATTAAAACGGGGAGAAAATTATATCCATGAAAAACATCAAAAATTAATTCACTCGAACGCATTTTGTCTCGACTCGCGTCGACGACGATCATAATCAATCATAATGAAGTATGTACCAAAATCGGAACTATAGGTCGACAAGGATATTAATGAACGTGAGTGACAAATGACAATGACAACTGACAGGAGGGCGCTACCGAATGCTCAGTGTTACAGCAATTAAACAGAACCCACTCTTTTTATGGAATTTATATCATTTGACAATAAGTAAAAAAACGATACGTCATATTTACGGAGATTCTTGCATACATAACTAGATTAATGTTATGTTAGATGTTTTAAAATGCATTTTAGATTTAATATTATTTATTCAACGAGTGACCCCGTCACTCTGAGCATCGTGCCGATAGACAATAAATAATATTTTAGTCCGTAACCGAAAAAATACGTGTGGCACTCGGAGACTGCTGCGGTAAAGCTATTGCATAGCATTTTTTATCATAAATTTTGATTGACTAAACACAAATTCGATCTTACGCTTACCACATAAAGTAGATTTTTAAACGCGAGCAACGCACGTTTAGTCTTGTTATTGATAAATGTCGGAAATGCCATGGTCATCACAACCAATGTAGAATAAATCAAATTTTGAAAAAAGAATGTTACGTTCGATTCTTTTGTACTCGTGCCGTGCCAACGCTGGGGAAATAGCTTCTACGCAATGTATTTAAGGTTCATATTAGATTAGTAAGAAATGGTTTTAATGACTTTAATAAATAAAATAAATAAAAATATACTCGTTTCAAGAATTATAGCTTCTACGCATTGTATTTAAGGTTAATATTAGTAAGATAAAAAAGATGTGAGGTTATTTTCGTTACGGAATTTCTGGATTCGGTCTCCACGCTCAAGGCCCGCGATAGAAGCTATGCAATAGCTTAAAATACATCTTAATCTTTATAAATTATTTACAAATTGTAAACATCTGCATTCATTTCATATGTGTATGATGTGTTAAAAATCTGATCAATAACTGAATACCTGGCAGCACTGTCTAGCACCCACGCTAGTGCGTATGCTACAAAGAGCATTATAATACTACGGAAAGTATGTATAATATTAAATTATACTGAGGCCAAAGAGAGAGAAAAAAAATTATACTGAGTAGGCAGTGATATAGATATTATATAATATACTGTGATAGTGCCGTAGTATATAATATTATTATACAATATACTCAGTATTATAATTCTCTTTGATATACTCTTTGTAGGTAGTGAGTCGTCACCAGTGTCAATAGCCGTCACAAGTCAAAAATCCTCTGATTCTATTATTATTATTATTAGCCTTTAATCAGATTTTTTTTTTTTTTTTTTTTTTTTTTTTTTTTTTTTACAATTTACTTAAACTAATATTTAGCACTATGACGTATCTGTTTGCCCTTTGGCAAAGGCCTCTCCCAACTGTCTCCATAAGATTCTATTCCTAGCAGTTCGAGTCCACAAGTTGCCTGCCACTGCTTTGATCTCATCAGCCCAGCGTTTGGATGGTCTGCCTCGTTTCCTTGTCCCACTGTTAAGATACCAATGATTGACGGTCTTACTCCATTTGTCGTTTCCTCTAATTATGTGTCCAGCCCATTTCCACTTTAGTTTTCTGACTGTTATTGTAACATCCTTTAGTTTGGTATGCTTCTTTATAGCAGTTGTTCTTATTCTGTCAGATTTTTTCTTTCCTAGCATGCTCCTCTCTATCGCGTTTTGACATACCTCTAATTTTCTTGTATGAGCTTTGGTAAGGGCCCAGGTTTGGCAGCCGTATGTGAGGACTGGCGAGATGCAGGTGTTGTAGAGTTTCCGTTTTACAGCCATGCTCATTTCTGTATTTTTCATTATCTCCTTCAGGCTCCAGTATCTTTTCCACGCGTGCCCAATGCGTCTTTCTATTTCTTTTGTAGTTGAGTCAATTGGGGAGATTATTTGCCCCAAATATATATATTCATTAACGTATTCTATCAATTTGTTGTTGATGTAGATAGGTGATTTTTGTTCCTCGTTTGTCATAACTTTAGTTTTCTCTGGGTTCATAAATAATCCTACTTTGCCACTTTCCTTATCTAGTTCTTCAAGCATTATCTGTAAGTTGTCTTTTGAAGGAGAGAATATTATTAAGTCATCCGCGAATCTCAGATGCGTTAGGTTTTCTCCATTAATCTGTATTCCGTACTTTTCCCAGTAAAGTTGTCTGAACACCTCTTCCAGGACTGCTGTAAAGAGTTTTGGAGATACTGGGTCGCCCTGGCGTACTCCTCTTTCTATCTTAATTTCGTCTCCTTCTCTATCTAATTTGATTTTCGCTGTACTGTTCTGATAGACGTTTTTAATTATTCTAATGTACTTTATATCAACTCCTTGATTTTTAAGCGCTTGCCAGATGTTTTCGTGATAAAGTGAGTCGAAAGCCTTTGAATAGTCAACAAAGCAGCAATAGAAGGACGCATTGTATTCCTTACTTTTTTCGAAAAGTTGTCTGACAACATGGATGTGGTCCAAGGTTGAGTAGCCACTCCTAAATCCTGCCTGTTCTCTCGGTTGGTTTTCTTCTAATATCTTCGTTATTCTGTTCAGAATAACTTTAGCGAAGACTTTGTATATATTTGACATTAAGCTGATAGGCCTATAATTGTTTATATTGTCCTTGTCTCCTTTCTTGTGAAGTAATATAATGGTCGAAGTCGTCCATTGATCGGGTATTATTTCGCTTTTCAGAATTTCATTGAACATATAAGTAAGTGCAGGTGTAACATGATCCTTATTATATATCAGCAACTCATTGCTAATCCCGTCGGCTCCTGGAGCCTTATCCTTTTTCTGTGATTGGATAGCCCATTCTACTTCTGCGCGCATTATTTCTGGTACCATTTGTGACTGTGACAGGTCTGTTGATATCATATTATTATTATTATTATTTGAATATAGGTTTCGAAAGAAGTTTGTGGCTATTGCAGAAATATTTTTTCTCTTAGTTTCTGTTTTTTGCTTTATGTTCTTCATTTTGGGTATCCAGTCTCTTTTTTCTGTAAGTTGTTTTATAGCTCTTTTAATGCCTCCTGTTTTTTGAATGCACTTATCCAATGTTTCCAATCTATGGTTCTGTCGGTCTTTTCTTATGTTCAGCTTAATTTGCTTACTTATTTCGGTTATGTCTTTTCTAATGTTTTTTGTTTTATTGTCTTTGCTTATAAGTTCCGCTCTTGTTTTTAAAAGTATTTGTGTTTTGTCTGATATCCATTTTATTTTACTTTCTTCTTTTGATCTATTTGTCTTCTTATTACTTAAGAGTTCTTGCATCTTATTATATTTGTCTTTTACATTTAGATTAGTTGTGTTTTCTATAAATTCTTGTAGGCTTCCTTGTATTAAGTTTGTGTTAGAAGAAGTTGATGTTTTGGACTTTGCTTTAAACGGTCTAGTGGTCTTGGGCGTGTTGATTTTTATTTTTGCTCTAACCATTCTGTGGTTACTATTGAAATTTAATTTGTTTACCACTCTACAGTCGTAGAAAGCATTACCTCTATTTGTTAAAATATAATCAATTTCGTTTTTATATTGGTTATTTGGGGAGATCCATGTCCACCTATTATTTTCTCTATTTTTGTATACACTGTTCAGTATTTTTAAATTATTTTCATGGGACAGTTGAATTAGTTTTTCGCCATTTCGCGTTCTCTTCCCTGAACAATAAGGGCCTAATATTGCCTCTTCACCTTCTCTTCTATAACCAGTTCTTGCGTTAAAGTCGCCCATTACTATTAAGTTACTATATGTGTGGCTTTTTATAGCTTCAATTAGAGTAAAATAGAAGGCGTCTATCTCAGTGTTACTGGATTGCTCTGTTGGTGAATATATTTGTATTATGGACCACATAACGTTCTTGGGTGGTAGTCTTATATTTAATATGGCAATACGTTCAGATATGCCGATGAATTCATCAATATTGTTGCGGAGTTCTTTCTTTATCAAGAACCCTATACCATACTGACCTGGTGTAGTTCCTTTGTAGTAAAGGATGAATTCTCCGTGGTCTTCTATGCATTCACCCTGACGTCTTACTTCACTCATTCCTACTATTGTCCAGTTTACAGTTGCCAGTGCTGCCATTAGTTCAGTTAGACTTTCATTCGTACGTAAGGTAAGGGTATTATATGTCGCAATGTATATATAGTTATCATTTTGGCGGAACACCTTTGAGTTTCTATGAATATGGAGATTAGTTGGGAGGTATTGGTCATCTTCCCCCACGGTGACCGGCCGGCTTGGGGTGTTGTTTACATGTGTTGGTTGAGTTGTATATTTGATTTTTGATTTGTTGCGGTTCCTGGTGGTGATGTTGGTTATTAGTTTTTTGTATTAATTTCAGTTACTGATGCCGATCTGCCTCTTGCAACATAGTTGAGTATATTGGGTTTTATTATGTCCTTTGACACTGTTGCTGGTGGCTTGGATGTCTTGGAAGTATATGTTTTCTTTTGAGTTGGTGAACTCGGTGATCCTGTATTATCTCTTTTTCTTTTTTCTCTATTAGCTTCATTTGGTTTCTTCACTATTATCTTGTTGTATTTTATGAAGGCTATGTTTCCTTTTTTCCTCTCTTCTTCTACCTTGGGTTGTAGTTGTTTCCGTACTTCTAGTACCTCTTTTGGGTAGTCTTCTTTGATGTAGACACCTGATGGGAGGTTCGCCTTGTTTCTCATTATTTGGTGTTTCTTCCATGTTGTCGTAAATGTAACAACTACAGGACGGTTTTTGTTTGATGGTGCCCCAATCCTATATATGTTGTTAATTTCCTGGCATACAATGTGCGTTCCTGAATCTACTATCGTCTCTGTTATGTAATCTACTAGTTCATCTTCATTTTTTCCCTTCTCTTCGATGCCGAAAAATACCAGGTTATTCTTTCTGTTCATGATCTCCACTTTATTGAGTTTTTGCTCTAATTTTGATATTTTAATTTTGAGGCTGTTGTTTTCTTCCATTACTGATTTTAATTTCGCATCTAGTGCTTCCATTACGTTTTTCGTTACTGCGGTGGTTATAATCTTATTTTGTTGATTAAATTTTTCGTCTAATTTAGACAATAACATCTCCATGTTTTTATCCATATCGTACTTCTTCTTATTTTTGGTAAATTTTAATGTTAGTGCTGGTAACTCTAAGAACTCAGTGTCACTGTCAATGTCAATGACTCTAGTTTGTTTGTCTCTGGTCAATGCCTATTTGTGTTGTTAGGTTGGTACTATGTATAACGATAATAGTGGATCGGAGTTTTTAGGTTATCTTGTTTGATTTTTAATGTGATGTTGCGTTAACACTTGAATTATACACTGCACTCAGTTTTTATTTGGAACACTTGTTGATAGTTCTTCCCACATAGACAGTTCGCACTTTGTATTCTTTGGATTTACCATGAAGTTTTATTATTATTCGTGGAGCTCACCAACGTAAGTGTACTCTTTAGCAATACCGGAACCGGAAAAAAAAAATTCTATAATGATTCTATAATACGTATAAATAGTGGCTTGTGTGTTATCCTCGTCAGTTGTACTTTGCGTTTGTGCTTTGCGTGTCATGCACTGAGTTTATACAGAGGAAATAAATATGCTACGATAAAAATAAATTATAACCGGTTAACAGTGTAACCGGTGTAGTTTTCCTTGTATCTCGCAGTCATAGCACATTCGCATAAGGTCGTGGACATGCCTGTATAGTGAAAACTAAGAATTTGTTCAGTGATTCATCTTGTGAATATCTACTCAATATGAAGTGTTTACCAGTAATCGTATTATGTATCGTATCATGTTATTGTGACGACGTACCTGCGAAGGTACGAAACGGGTTAACCGAGAAGATTGGGAACTTTTCCATCGAACTGTTATACCACACGTCGAAATCACAAGCCGAAAATCAAAATTTGGTGTTGTCGCCCATGACAGTGTGGACCGCGTTAGCTGTGATCTCTGAAGGCGCCACGGGCAACACGAGACGGGAAATCAACCACGCTCTGCGTATAACAAATAGGAATAAAAATGTAACCCGTGCAAACTTCCGCGATATCGCAAAGTGGCTTGTAGTAAAAACACAAACAGTGGAACTAGCGAAAGTCAACGCAATCTTCGTTGACGAAAAAAGTTTACCTCAAGAAGACTTCATCACCATCGCTAGAGAAATCTACGACACCAAGATGGTGCCGCTTAAGTTCGAGGAAGCTGACGTTGCCGCGGAGGTCATCAATAGACAAATATCGAACATCACGCATGGCCGTATCAAGAACGTAGTTGACAGTGGTAGCTTCAGAGAAAGCAAGATGATATTGACGAGTGCATTGTACTTCAAAGCACAGTGGACTGTGCCCTTCAACACGTCGTCTACGTCACAAATGCCGTTTTACGACAGCCATGGCAAGAAAATTGGTGATGTGAACATGATGTACAACAGACAAACATACCCATTTGCAAACATGAGACAACTACAAGCCAGAGTGATAGAGATCCCTTACGGTTCAGAAAATAGATTGTCGATGATCATAATGCTGCCCAACCCAGGCGTCTCTGTTGAGGACATGTTTCTAAACTTTAAATCTTTTACTTTAGATAATTTTTTCAACGAAATGCGTTTGAGCACTGAAGAATTTGGCGATGATGAGATAGATTGTTTCCTCCCAAGATTCAAAATTGAGGCAGATTTAGATATGACTGAGGTTTTAAAGAATGCGATGGGCATTCAAGACTTATTTGATCAGAACAAAGCTATGTTGCCATACATGGCTCGTACTCCAATGCATGTTTCCAAAGTTTTACATAAGGCTGAGATTGAGGTGACAGAAGAAGGCACTGTAGCATCTGGTGTTACCATTGCTGAGTTTAGCAACCGTATTGGTATTATTAGGTACGAAGTGAACAGGCCATTTACCTATATCATTGTCGAGAAAGTTACAAATTCTATTGTCTTTGGAGGCATATACAAAAATCCCTCTCTTTACTAAAGAAATTACTAGTTGTTAAGTCAACAAAAGCTTGTAACATTTTCAAATATCAAACAAATGGAAATTTCCATGAATGATATTATGATTAGCGCATATTTTATCAATCATTAAGTTGATCAACATTGAATCTCTTTGTACAGTCAGCAGCATAAGTCCATGAACAAATTCAAAACTTCAAATTGCCTACACACTTTTGTGTTCTTACTAATCTTTTTTTTCTCGTCACAAAAATAAAATAAAAGAGATTTACTTTACTTCAATGAAGAAAATGTTTCAGTTTAACTTATGCGTATATAGGCGATTTGAAATTTTGATTTTGTACAGATATTTATGCTGCTGACTGTACATACTTATTACTAAATGAATAGACATCAGTGAAAAAAACAATCGTATATACAACACTGTTGTTTAGATGTTTATCTCAAGATTTTAAACACATGGTGTTCTATTCATTCCATTTTACAATATGCTCTCATCATAATAATGCTGTGAAGCACTATGAAACAGTTGCATCACACAAGGTAAATCTATTTTCCTGTTGACAACTTGAATGCTGGGAAAATATAGTTTGTTAATAAAACATGTGGGCTGCCTGGGTTTACACATATTTGTGATAAAAATTGTTCAAACGGAGAATGTTTATTAGCCAATCAGCAGTCTTCCCGCCAAAAATATAAATGTAAAGAAATATGCAAAAATGATTTAATGTTAACTGCCATGTTAATCATGTGATTTTTTATATTAACCCATCAACGCCCGCAGTGGACACCGGTGTCCATTAATATAAGTAAATTAGCTTATAGCTATATATAAGTGGGCGTTGAAGGATTAAAGTAATTTTTGTACCTCAATTTATTTGTTATAAACATGGCATTTAGCATTTATTGTTTTAAAAAATATAAAAATAAAAAAACAAAATTTGGGCAACCTTTAAGTTTCAAGGTTGATACAATCCACTAATTCTGAACTTTATATAAAAGTTAATATTTCTTTTTGTAAAATATACTCTGTGATACTGAGAAATATATTGAAAATTTTTCAAGTCAATGTCCAATTGCAAAAATCCATTTCATATAATATCTTATCAGGTGGCCCAAGTAGTGAAGGTATCTATCTAACAGAGCTTTGTTATTAAATGTGTTATTTATTTTTATACTTACTAAATTTTATTAATAAGATTTTATTAGTATTAATGTCTGAAGACTGCAGTTGAAATACTCTGTAATTTTAACCAATTTTTTACTGAATATTACCTCCTTAAGAACCATTTATTCAGTGTTCTTTTTTGTCGTTCTTACTTTTAAGTAGTAACTTAGCTAGATTATGACAAATAACAAACACTGTTTCTAAATGTTTGAGTCGGAAGTCATTAATGTATTGATAATAAATGTTCTCTATAATATTATCTTATGTCCTGCGTTTCTCAAACTTTGTTTGCATATAACCATTTTGAAAATGTATTTTGAAAATTCTTAAATAAAAAATCTTATGGATTAAAATACATTTGGATGTAAGTCAGTAATATCGTATAATCCATTAGCGAAAATACATTTAAATCTGGCGCCCAATAAACATTTTAAATCAATAATATAATGTAAAGCAGTTTTGCAAAACCGTTCTTAAATATTTTATTGATGTGTTTGTCTCTTGGACTTGTCAAATAGTTTGACTCAAGCAAGAAGGAGACAATACTAGAAAGTTTATTGGAAATTAGTGATTAGAAATCAAGGTGAATCTGAATTTGAGAAATGCAGGGCAGATTATTGGCAGCCCACAATATCTCTTCGAAAATGTGATTTATTCGATCTGATACATTTAAAAAATAAATTTATTACCAAAATATTTTTTTATTTTATTTGATACCCATATTCATATTTCTATGCATTGAAAAAAACAGTTATAACAATAATAGAACAGAACTAAAAAATAAATAATCGTTTAAAAAAACTAAAAGAACAGGCTTTATAGAAAAACCAACTAAAAAATGAAAAATATTTTTAATAAATTTGAATTAAGAATAGTGTGAATTAAAAAAATATTTTATTGTAAAAAACGTGATCTGTCAATAAAATATTTGTAACTGTTGACACTATGCACCCCACGCTTTTTTTTAAATAAAATACCTTTTATTCATATTTACACTATTCATCTATAATATAAAAATGAATCGCAAAATGTGTTGGTAAGCGCATAACTCAAGAACGCCTGGACCAATTTGGCCAATTCTTTTTTTAAATGTTCGTTGAAGTCCAAGGATGGTTTTTACGGCGAGAAATATTCGAATGATTGCCGGGAAAACCCTAAAAACAGCCCTTTTCTTTTTCCAATACAAACGTTTTCTAACTAAAATGTAGAGTTAATTTGAACTTTAATACCATACCATAAAGTTTAAGTGTTAGTGGAGAGGTTCCGGGAAGGCAAAACAATTGAGTGACGTTAGTAAATCTAAAATTAAATTAAATTATATCTTCTCTTCTTAAACTCACGCCTTTTATCCCCGAAGGGGTAGGCAGAGACGCAACTTAATGCACCCACTTTTCGCCATTCTTATTCCGTCCCACGATGTGGTAGGGGGCGAGCCTATCGCCATATCGGGCACAAATTCCAGACTCCGGGCTGATACTGAATAGAAAAACCCAATATCACTTTGCCCGACCCGGGGATCGAACCCGAGACCTCGGCATTGCAGTCGTACCGTAATACAACTACGCCACCGAGGCAGTTTTCCATATGCAAGGCCGGATTAAGAATTCGGGGCCCCTATGAATTGCCCCCTTGGGGCCTTTCCCTTTCCTGCGGTTTCGCCCGCGTGAAATGCCTTTCCTTTCGCTATAAAAGTCCCTAAAACACACTATGACGACAGCGCTATCCACTTAAATAATTAGGTAATATCCATTTTTGCCCATGTGAGCTAATTACCGAGATAATTAAAATAAACTTAAAAACATGCTTTATAGAAAATCCATATAATTTTTTTTTTTTTTTTTTTTAATAAATATGAGTTACTAGCTGACCCCGCAAACGTTGTTTTGCCATCAGTTACCGACCGGGGCTAAGAGTTATTAAAAAAATAGGGGTTGATCGTAGAAAGGTAAAAATTTAGGATTGTATGTATTTTTGAATGCTGTATGTACTCTGCGAACTTCGTACCGCCTAACAGTCGATTCTTTGTTTTATTTTTTAAATACTTATTCTGCTATTAAGATAAAAAAAGAAAGCAATTACATTATGTCAAATAATAAAAGTTATAAAACACCTAAAATTCTTTTAATGGTCACTAAAAATCACAATGAAAATTACAAATATAGATTTAATTTTATTGACTTGACTGCCTCGGTGGCGTAGTTGTATTACGGTACGACTGCAATGCCGAGGTCTCGGGTTCGATCCCCGGGTCGGGCAAAGTGATATTGGGTTTTTCTATTCAGTATCAGCCCGGAGTCTGGAATTTGTGCCCGATATGGCGATGGGCTCGCCCCCTATCACATCATGTGACGGAATAACGGCGAAAAGTGGGTGCACTAGTTGCACCTCTGCCTACCCCTTCGGGGATAAAAGGCGTGAGGGTGTCAGTGTGTGTGCATATGGAAAAATAATTATCACAAAACCGTGAGAGAAATAAATCCAAGGAACTGTAAATTGTACCTAATGGGTCTGATTTCGCCATAGATTGGCCTCTAACACGGCATAATTGTGCCGACTGCCGACCGACCAGGGATGTTTATCTCTTGCCGGTCGACATTATTTTGGGCTTCACTTCACTTACCATCTGGAGCAGTGGAGCCACTTTGTTGATCCTAAAAAAAAATTGGCTGTATTCCTGACATTGTCAATGTCCATTGACGACAGTGACCATTTACCAACAGATGGGCTGTCAGCTGTCAGTTCGTGCGTCTTTTTTTTTCATGGCAATTGTGTACTTTTAGCCAATATCAAATTAGGAAAACTTCGTGTGCTTTCGTATGTAATAAAATAAATATTTCAGCAAACAGTTCATTCGTTCTTACTTCTTAAATTACTACGAACCCCTTAGTGTTATAAATGTGAGATCATCTCCGCACACATAATATAATGTTAATGTTACAATTTATTTCTAAATGTATGACGTAGGTAATTTGTTTTGAATTGTTTATTAATTTATTTGTATGTATGTAAATTGTAAACGTGATTGAATGGAGCTATGATAATATTTAAATACGCATATATTGTATTCGCAGAAACTATTATAATGATTATTTTTCCGACCCAAATATCGACCAATAGAATTGCACCATTCGACGTCACGTGGTACAACCTACATGGTATTATACTGACAATTTTTTTTGAATATTTTCTCTGGTCGTTACTATATAATAAGAAACAATTTTTTTTGAATATTTTCTCTGGTCGTTACTATATATTATGAAATTCTTATTTGTTGACTGTTCATTTCATCTCATGGTGCAATTCTATTGGCCGACATTTGGGACGGAAAAATAATCCCCCGAATACCACACGAGCTTCAAAATTATCTGGCATTTCCCTCAAGGTTCCCTGCAAACAAATGAAGTCGTCAAGTTTTTCAGGAAAAATCACTCGCGCTTCGCGCTCGTGATTTTTTAACCTGAAAACTCCTTCATTTGTTTGCAACGAACCTATCGGAAAATACCCGATAATTTTGAAGCTCTTGTGGTATTATATGTGAATATTCGTTAGTTACTAGTTACTACATCAAAATATATTTTGTGATATCACATGACGTAGGGTATTCTAATTTTAAATTGCGTTAGTGGCAATTTCCGTTGCATACCATGCATTCATATTATAATGATTATTCCCTTTCATACCCAATTTCGTGTAAAGACGAAGTGTAGTGTTGTATGTGGTAACGTTTTAATAATCAAAGTCCAAGGCAATCCCGACTTCGCCAACTACGTTAGGTCCCTTGTAGTAGGGGATGGGCCTATTGCATTTACCGGGGACATTCACAGACCTCAGGCTGATCTTAGTGTGATAGTCGTACCCCGCACGCAATACAACTACGCCAATACAATTACGGCGTTTGTATTATGGATTTTACTTAAACTAACAAAAAAACAAGTAACAGTTAAACAGTCAATCCGGTTTAAAGGCAATCCAGTGTTATTATTGGATATTACAAGACTTAACATCTAATGTTTCAGAGTTCAGGATGACGAGTGCAGAACAGTTATGAAGTAATTAGTAATAATATAGTGTTTATTACTATTTATGGGCACTAGCGTACATCAGACGTCTCTTTCGTGATAAAAAAAAAACTATAAACAATGACGTCATCTCCTTTGTGCGGATGCACGCATCATCTCAATATGGCGGATGACGTGTTTTTAAAGTAAAGTCAGGTACCTAAAGGAATTGCATGTGTAGCGGAAGGTATAATATTAATTAATTGGTCAATTCAACCGGTTAGAACGTGTATTCCATACCTTAGTCGAGGAAGTTGTTATTCGATTTTTAAAAAGACGGTCATTCAAAGTGCGTAAAATGGCGGCACAGAGACAAAATAAGTTCGATGAGCTGTGGACCTGTTTTTACACATGACGTCTTTGTGTGTAACGGCGTAAGATTATTTTTACATGATGTATGCAAAGTTCTAACTTCTAGGTCAACTAGGTTATAAAGTCTCATGTAGAGTAAGTACCGTAGCTTTGTATATTTCTTTATTATATTGTAGTTTTATTTTGAACGTAGCGATTGACTCGACAAAAAAAGAGAATAACTAAAGGTCCGTCCAACTATTTACTATACTACGTTGGCGGGTTGTTGAGATGTAAATGCGCTCGTAATGAGAATTCGCTTATGGCCAGCTGAGAGCGCATCGGAAGGCAAAAAATAAGAATATTTTCTATTTATGGTCTGTTCTTTATTGTGTCTGTGGAAATAAAAGGAAAACCTTCCCTTTTCGGTTTCCTTCCGTGTTAGTTTGCTCTAAGTAATTTTATTATATTCAATAAACTATTTAATTAGTAAATGTCTAGTTTCAATAGAACAACGGCCATTAAATACCACTCGTAGTTAAATTAACGCCTGCCAACTGTGCAATTATACAGTCTCTGTTGCCAAAATAGGCTAAAAATATCATAATTATTATAGTTTTATCTATACGTACTTATCTATGAACGTATCCACTCTGTGCTTTTGGAGTCGCTTTAAGCTTGGCTTGGTCTGCCTTGCGGGAGAGTCCCTTAGATCATTAGAGGATTTTCCAAATGCCTTACCCATTTTTTGGCGGGCCCAGAAAGATATGGCTACATTACTAGTATAACTGAATGTTTACTTCGCACGTTTATGTAGTTACAATGTTCCTTTTAATCTTCGTCCCGTTCCGAATTTGAAAGTTTTTAAGTGCGCTGAGAGTCCAGCTAACTTTGGGAAACACTGCCTTATACCATCTAGAAGGGACGCGCCACCATGCGCTTATGGCCGCGAACAAAAAATCTGTTATTTTCAATGACTACTAGTAGTGTTGCCACCCCAAGTAAAAAATAAACACCAGTTCACTAATAAAAAAATAGAAGAAAACAGTATATCGGGGATTTTGAGCGAGGAGCAAAAAAAAAATAGTTCCTCGATTTCGTTATTTTCCTCGGTGGATAGGGTGGTGACTTAAAAAAAAAGCTCCTGCAGCATTCTAGTATGTCGTAATTTACTAAACTGTGCACAAAATCCGTGAGAATGCATGTAAAAATCAATAAAATAAAAAATAAAAACAGTAAAATTTCGACTCTAAACAGAAAACAGGGATGACATAGCAAAAACAGTAAATCTACTGTTAAAACAGTAGGGTTGGTAACACTGACTACTACATAGAAAGTGCATCACACAGAACTATACAGTTTTCTTCGTTATAAATGCACACATAAATAAATCTAAAGATGTGGTTGTTTTACGAACACTAATCAGCCCCATACAAAAGTTTGTATAAAATTGTACTTTGCATTTGATCGTAAATTCTTTGGCAGAAAGGAAAGATCATACAAATCACGTCTTTTATATTATATAGCTTTGGCTCGCGGCTCCACCCGTGTGAAAAAGATTTTCCGGGTTAAAGTCCCGCTTTATATTTTCCCGAGATAAAAAGTGGCCTATATTAGATGTTACTCGCAGCTAATGTAGATTTATATTGATGAAATAATTATTAAAATTGGTCTAGTAGTTTATCTATAACAAACATACAAAAATCATAGCTTTCCTCTTTATAATATTAGTACCTACAGATTGTCTAAGGAAAGTCCGCAACTGCGTACAATGGCATTATGTAGGTAGGTACCTTTGCCTCTATCTGCGCGTTGACCCATCCCTATCTTGATATATATTATAATTGGTAAACAGGGATTATAATAAGATAAAAGTTACTGGTCTTATTTATAACCTACGAGGGCAGATGAGTTGTTTGTCTACCTGGTGATAACAGGTCACCGATGCCTGACCCAGGGGCCAGGCATCATCCGCTGCCTCTGAAATACTTCTTTTAACCTAGTTCTAGAACATGCCATAACGCCAAGGAAACGTCGTGGCAGGAGGTAAGAATCATACTTGAACTCAGTACTAGATTTGTAAAAAAATATTATGTTTGTTTTTCCCGTTAATTAACTAGGTATTTATTATTTGTTTTGAATACATCATTAAAATTGTACCCATGAGTTTTAATAATACGATCGTATACTTTAAAAAATACAATAGGAACGTGTTCTTTTTGTTTATATTTAGATAATTACCTAAAGGGTAAATCCATGAAGGTTTTTGGTCCGCGGCCAGCATCCATGACTGTTTCCGAGATCTTTTTACACCTTTTTTGTAGCGATTGGTTTAAAGCTGATTGTCCTGTAGGAGTGTAGGGATATTCCAAAATGAATCTTATCTTACAAGGGTAAATCCATGAAGGTTTTTGGTCCGCGGCCAGCATCCATGACTGTGTTTCCGAGATCTTTTTACACCTTTTTTGTAGCGATTGGTTTAAAGCTGATTGTCCTGTAGGAGTGTAGGGATATTCCAAAATGAATCTTATCTTACTTACTAATATTTTAAATGCGAAAGTATTTGGTGGTTTGAGTGTTTGTTAGAAGTAAACTCAGACACAGCTAAACGGATTTGGATAAATTTGGGCGCAAATAGCGACTAGGCTTTAGTGGGTTACCCATTACACCCCAAGTGACTAGGGCACCAAATTTCTTCTTTTACTTCATTTTTTTATTCATTTTTTTAGACCAACGATACGTCACAACACGTCCTTTTTAAACCGTAAAGAATCAAGCCTAGCAGTTTAGTAGATCAGTTTCTTTTTTTTGCAAAATATATTAAATTAAGGGTTGTCTGGAAGAAATCGCCGATTGCGATAAGACCGCCATTTATACTTCTTGTTTAAGTGTAGTCTCTATTGTATATGTATGTTTCTTTTATGCATTGATGTACAATAAATAAATAAATGTAATATTTTCGTATTGAGACTGATACCAATTGATAAAAAAAAACAATTGTTTATACATATCGCAATGGTACGAAGGTCATTGATACTTACCTATCCGATAAGAGAGGTCATACGGCGAATTATATAAACTAACTAACTAGCTTTTGTTCGCGGCTCCGCCCGCATTCACTCCCATTCCCGGGATAAAAAAAGTCTTTAGCTCTCAAGACTCAAGCTTTCTGTCCGTCTGTTTTTCTGTTTGTTTGTTTTTTTTTGTGTTGTTTGATTTCGATGAAATTTGGTATGGAGATAGTTTGAGACGCTAGAAAGGACATAGGCTACTTTTTATCCCGGGAAAATATAAAGCAAGAATTTTATCCCGTAAAAACTTTTTCACACGGACGGAGCCGCGAGCAAAACCTTACGGCGCACGCAACACAGTTCTACACCACCGAGATAGTCTCGTTTGAAATTGGGTTTCATTTTATTATTTTTACCCGTAAATTAAGCCAATAAAAGGCATTTATATTAACCCTAGTATGCCCCGAGCATTATCAGTTTCCTCACTATTTTATGTTTCTAACGCCCGACAAATAAAGAGAAGTGTTATAAATATAACACCCCTCTTTTAGTATGAATAATTAATATTTATACTAAAAAATGGTATTGGATTTTTCTATTCAGTATCAGCCCGAAGTCTGGAATTTGTGCCCGATATGGCGATAGGCTCGCCACCTATCACATCATGGGACGGAATACGCACGTCAAAAAGTGAGTGCATTAGTTGCGCCTCTGCCTACCCCTTCTGGGATAAAAGGCGTGAGTGTGTGTGTGTGTGTTATACTAAAAAACTTGCGAGTATTTTTCGCGCGTAATTTTTCGCAGTATGTACTTACTCTACTATTGTTTGTGGTAAAAAATCTAAATTCATACGAAATATATTTTACCGTGTACAGAAAGCGAAGGCATACAGGTCATACAGCCATAAATATGACCAAAACGGTAGTATTTTTTTTTAAATGTAAAAACCATTTGTGTATTTTTCCCTGAACATATACATATTACATAGCATGACGCCATTTTCAGGAGTAAGCAGAGGTGTCACACGCATCTTTGGCCAGCTATGCTAGGCCCCATGTAGGGGCGAGTCTATTGACATTTAGTCGGCCCAAAATTGAATACTTAACTAATACTTAGTTTACTTATTAAAACGGATAAAATACAGATGTTTCCATATAAAGGACTAGCATTGCGCGCGGCTCCGCCCGCGTGGAAATGATTTTCCGGGATAAAAAGTAGCCTATAGCATTCAGGAGTAATGTGGCTTCCTATTAGTGAAAGAATTTTCAAAATCGGTCCAGTAGTTCCTGAGATTAGCGCATTCAAAAAACAAACTCTTCAGCTTTATAATATAGTATAGATTGGTGCTAAAATATTTTTTCTACAACAGTTTTCGACTTTGTTAACGCCATATTTAAATTATAAAAGCACTGCGTAGCAACGCACGGTATCCTCCATCGAAAACAATGTCCATTGTTTTGTAATACACAGTAAGAACCGTTAAAATTTCTTCAAAGCCGCAACATGATGGTTTTTCCTGCTTGACTGTATAAATGGACAATGCGTTCGACACAGACAGGATAGCCATTTACGTAGTACATTTAACTCTATGAGGATAGCCTATCTTTTAGTCTGTCTACAATGCAATTTCTGCGTACCAGTACCTCCATACAAAAAAAAATTACCGGACCTGTGTTGCAGTACTGCCCAGTGCTGAGTACGGGGCTCCTCTGCTACTGCGGGTTTACGCCTCTGTCCACCACGCTGGCATAGTGCGGGTTGGCAGACTTCACATACGTAACTTAGAAATTCTCTATGGAGAATTCCCAAGTATGTAGGCTTCCTCAATGTTTCCCTTGACCATAAAGCGCTCGATAATGGATAAACTATACACACATAACTTCGAAGAGACAGAGGTGTGTGTATCGGGTTTGAACCTCCAGGTTCAAGCTTACTAAGCAAAAAAATATCGTTTTACGCGGGGATCGAACCCAATACCTCGGCACAGAAATCGTACCACAAAACGACTACGCCACTGAGGCAGTCAACTACCTAGTAACTAATGCTACATGACTATCAGATCCCACCAAAAACATTTTCATGTGAAATGTTACCAAGACGAGATCATAATAATACGATATCATAATAATTGTTTGTGTACTAATACTAGCATACATAACAAATTTCAGCCTTCTAGGACTTCAGGAAGTACCCTATTTTGATGAATGAGTGAGTGAGTGACGAAATCGGGGTATTTTAGATATCAATAAAATCTAAAGTATAAGAGCTATGTAATTGAAACGTTATGTTTAATAAGTCCACTATTGACATCATATCCCGAGAATTTTGTTTATCTGGTATAATCCAAACCTAAGTTATGAGGGTTCCGATGATGCTATACTCCCGAGTAACGACATTGGACCGCGGTGAAACCAACATAACAGTGTCACTGACCCCCCGGTGGTGGTAGCGATAACGGGTTTTTCCCCGCGAAAAAAAAAGGGTTCCGGCGAAACGCTTCGAGATAAGGTAGGTAGTGCGCTTCGCTCAGCTCTTTTCGGCGGGGCACTACCTTGCCCCCAGATACTTTCACAATAACAATGAAGGCGATTCCATTGTAAAATAAACATTATATTTTTACACTGAGTGACAGAGGTCATGCTTGTTGGTAAGTACCTATCACTAAGGATTTTGACACAATTTTATTGTAGGGACGGTTCTGCATATTTTAGTAGGGAATATTCCGGGGCCACTCCGGGTTTTTTTCGGTATCCCCGTTTATAGTGTCCATAGTGTCAGGGACTGGTCCCAATTCTCGCTCGGATGCTACACCCCCGAACATCGACACTGGGCCGTAAGACCGGTAAAACTAGTGTACCATTAGGTTAGTACCACTTATGCTCCAAGTGGAGGAGCGATAAAGCGTTTTTCCCTCGAAAAAAAGGGTCAATATAAATGTTAATCGAAATTGGTTTTTATTTTAAGCAATGTGTAGAAGCTAATTCCAATAAACGCTTTATTCGCTTTCGCTTTTTGGAAAAATAACATAGGTAAAGCAATGGTAAAACAAAAATTTTGATTAATCATTGAGATACGGTTCTTTTTTTAATTATTCATTATTACTAACCCCGATTCGAATTACGAACATTTAAAAAATAATTCGCCAATATAAAGGTCTACCTTTCTCATGTTTTACAATTTAAAATTCCCACTGTGCACTCTTCCGGGATAAAATTGCCGTATTATTAGTGCCGCGGGTTAATTCAGAATATGATATATATCTGTGTGCCAAACATCAAAATTCCTTCAGGGGTTGTAGCATTTACTTCTAAAGTTTTTATTGCTTTTGTTTGAAGAGACAAGCATGGGTACAAAGTGTTGATGTCAATGGAAAACGATCTCTTGGCTCTATTGTTACCTTGGGAGTACCACAAGGCTCAATTCTTGGACCTTTTCTTTTTCTAATTTATATAAATGACTTACCTTATTTCATAAGGGACAATTGTGAAGTAGTGTTGTTTGCAGATGATACTTCCTTATTATTTAAAATAAGTCGACATCAAACAATTCTTGACGATGTAAGCAATACTCTCTCAAAAATAGTGCATTGGTTCAGCGTTAACAATCTATTATTAAATAGTGAAAAAACTAAATGTATAAAATTCGTCACACCTAATGTCAAAAAAATTAACGCTAACATTTTCATAAATAGTGACGAGTTGAGCCTTGTGGATACAACCAAATTCTTGGGTATCACATTGGACTCTACACGTCAGTGGGGTCCTCATATATCTGTACTAGCTAAAAAGCTGAGCGCCGCAGTTTTTGCAGTGAGCAGGATACGCCAATTAACTGACATTGAAACAGCAAAATTGGTCTATTTTGCTTACTTTCATAGTTTGATGAGTTATGGAATTTTGCTGTGGGGTGGTGCTGCTGACATTAATACTATATTTGTTCTTCAAAAACGAGCTATAAGATCTATCTACTCCCTAAGCTCTAGATGTTCTCTAAGAGAAAAATTCAAAGAAACAAATATAATGACAGTAGCATCACAATTTATATTCGCTAATTTAATGTACGTACATAAGAATATAGAAAACTTTCCAAAAGTTTGCGATATCCATGGCTTAAATACTAGAAGTAAAAATAATCTAGTTAATCATAAAACAAGGCTCCAAAAAATCAGCAAATCTTTTAAGGGTTACTGTATACATTTTTATAACAAAGTTCCCACTGAAATTAAGTGTTTAAACATTGGTAAATTCCAAACAACTATTAAGCGAAAGTTATGTAATAAAGCTTATTACAAGATTTCAGAATACATAGAGGATAAAAAAGCCTGGGATTAAATTTTTTCATATGATTTTCTTTGGAATCATGTTTTTCGTTTCAATAAAGTTTCTTTGTTTCCATCTGTGAGCGGCTTGGGTATGACATACTCCTTAACTGTCTGTGCCTGCGGCGGCGTCGTGTGCCGGGTCGGCCACTTCCCTGTAATATGGTTGAGGAGGCCGATGGCTGGCACATGCGTCATACTCGTGAACGAGTGCTGCTTGTGTGGACTGGTCTGCCCTTTTCGCTTACTATATCTAAGTATTAGGGGTATATCTTGAACTTAGATTAATAGCGACATCTTGAACATTTCAGATCAAATTATTACATGATTCCTGAGATAGTTATGCACTAGTGTTGGAATTTAAAAATTTATTACCTATTTTGCGAGTATATAAATGAACTGCTCTAAACAAAACTTAACAAATACTGAATTGTATTTTTTTTCTCTACATAATGCATTGTATTTTATACCTTGAACTGATTTTGAAAAGAGCAACACTAGAGTTTCTTGCCCGTTCTTCTCTAGTGAGAACTGCTTTCCGAACTGGTGGTAGAGTTAATATTGACGGAATCTAAATAATGTATAACATTTTATGGGTTCGAATAAATTATTTCATTTCATTTCATTTCATACCGCACGCCTTTTGGTAAGCGATACGACCGCCCATAAACAGAAGCAGCACCATACAGAACTTTTAATTACAAAGTACTGCGTGGCACTCCTCTGCGCTCGTCGCCCTGAGACATTAGATGTTTTTTTTTTTTTAGGCAGGTGATGCTGCAGTCAACACCGGGGGAAACCTGCGAATGGGATACTGGAGTCCCCCGGCTTCACAACTGCAGGGGCCTGGGAGGGGAGTGGAGGAGGAATATGGAAGGGAAGGTGGGGGGAAGGGAGGAAGGTTCCCAGGATGGGTGGAAAGAGAGGGTGCCAGGAAATGTTCGCGGGCGCTTTTAGGCCTCAATGTGCTATTCAACCAAGAGGTATACACACTGAACTGTGTGCCTCGGCCCGCGACCAATGTCCCCCCGCGCATGGGCGTGCATTGGGTGTGAAGACCCAGGGCACAAGAATTGCCTCGGGGGGCGACATTAGATTTTAGGTCTCATACTACTCAGTAAAGATGCTGACTGCAATATTCTTCAAACCGGAACTTAATAGTGCATGCACACTACTGCTTGGTGGTAGAAATAGACATTGCGATGGTAGCTACCCAGACGGCTCCTCCATACCAGTAATTCTGTACCTAAGTATATTCAAATTTCAAAGTATTCACAAATTATAATTTTTATTACATATATTACCATATTACATTATACACACAGATCAGATTATACATACACTAGGTAATAGGCATAGAAATATTGTGGCAGGTCAGGGTTTATGTAAAAGTAACTGCCTACGGCATCACTGGGAAAACCAGGTCAAAAAGGACATTGCCCTTTAGCCTCTGTTTCACACACGCTCATATAACTGCGTGTCGTTTAACTGTTCGCATAAATTGAACGGCTTTGAAGGTTTTTGTAAGTTGAGTGGGGTCCAAATAAGGTGTTAATACTTGAGATGATTATAACTCGCTAGTTCATTCATACAATCATCATCATCATCAGCCACATGACGTCCACTGTTGAACATAGGCCTCCCCTAAAGACTTCCAGACGGAGCTGTCAAAACCGGCCCGCATCCAGCGTGTTCCTGCAACCTTTATCAAGTCGTTTGTCCACCTTGCAGGTGGACGACCGACGTTGCGCTTGCCAGTACGTGGCCTCCACTCGAGAACCTTTTTGCCCCATGTGCCGTCAGTTCTTCGAACTATGTGCCTTGCCCACTGCCACTTCAGCTTGCTAATCCGCTGGGCTATGTCAGCTATACAATGCTCGCAGCGAAACACAACGATGTTCGAAAACTTGATGATGCCGGAACGCGTATAAGGCTGGCTTTACACCTTATGTACGGTGATCACTATCCGGGCGAATACAAATATCCCACTGCCTATAAAACAATTAGACAATGTGACTGCAAGTTAGTAACTATCTACCTATTCCAATAACTACGACTGCGTAATATGTACAGTCAGCAGCATAAGTAGATGAACAAATTCAAAATTTCAAATTGCCTACATACTTTTGTGCTCTTACTAATCTTTTTTTGGCTTTACAAAAATAAAATGAAAGGGATTTACTTTACTTCAAACGAAGAAAAAATTTATCAGTTTAACTTAACGCGTAAATAGGCGATATGAAATTTTGATTTTGTTCAGATACTTATGCTGCTGACTGTACAATATCTAGTAATTCTTCACCACATATTATAAAACAATTTCCCAGCGGCGTCTGTCTGAACGCGATAAACTCAAAAACTACTGAACGCATTTCTATGAAATTTGGTATGGAGATATTTGGAGACCCTGGGAAGGATGTAAGGCTTTAGTCGGCTCCGGGCTGTAAATATCCACACTTCAGCTAATTGAGATTAAAGGCATTAACATTAATTCTAGCCTTAAAACAACGTGATGAACTATGGTCTAAACCTTCTCAGTAGTGGAGAAGGCTCTTTCCTTTGGTAGAGGCGTGAGCCCAGCAGTTGGACAGTGGGGTAAGTTGAAGCCATTTGAATTTCCGACCGGCTGCTTGGTAATCCCTTTGCGGATCGAATCGCTTACAAAAAGCACAGTGCTCAACCCAGGACGCGAACTTTAGACTTTCCGGTCATCAGCCCGCATAAAATCAATATTATTAAATGTTTGTGTGACTCATTTGTGTAACAC